>CP106711.1:99373967-109373967 GCA_025503065.1 Gossypium bickii
TTACTGGAGCTAAGTCAATTCACAACCCAATCAATGGAAGCACCATAAAGAATTTATCCCTTTACTTTTCTTGATCCTCAACATTCTCAGTAAGAGGCTTAAGAACAAAAAATCCATCTTTCAAAGATTTAACTTTCCCAAATAACTAGCCATATCTTGGTAATTTTGTTATAGAAGGACCATATCAGAAACAACTTTATAGATGCACTAAATATCATTAGTATATAGGTTTTTTGCCTTAGTTCAAACTTTCTAACAAGGTTAGCTAGATTGAAACAAAGTAACTTTGGCTCAAGCAAATGACATAACAAATTGCATAATTGAGCATCAAGCTTAGCTTAAGAATTTTTTACTCTTTACATCGACAACATTAACTTCCTGTTCGAGATAGTCTTTATAGCCTTGCCCCATAAACAACAATTCAATAGAAGTGGCCAAAGAAACATAATTACTAATGACCTAGAGTTTGACAATAGTAGTAGTAAGAGAATTGGAAAGTATCGAGAAAACGATTTTGGTAGGAGGATCCATAATAAAGGCAAGAAAAAAATAATTAAAAAAAAAATCAAGGTCAAATCAAATTGAGGACAATACCACCACAGGTGGATAGATGATAGGAAGATTCGTAGGGGAAAACGATGGCCAGATGGGTGGTCCATATGCTTTTATGTGCCGGTGTGTGAGAGTGAAGCAAAAACAATCAGTTGGGGCATGTGGCTCATATGCGCGTTTTTTTGTAGCAACTTTTCAGTCAGAGGGTCGACGAAGGCTAAGCTTTTTAATGGTATAAATGGTAAGGATCAGTAGTCTCTAATACCATATGAAATCAAGAGAGAGAGAGAGAACGACCTTGTTGTCATTATTTAGGTTGTTATAGCCATGAGAAAGAAGAAGAAAAAGTAGGTAAAAAGAAAAATATTTTGAAAGTATTTCTTGTTCTTATACATTATGTTACATAACATATTTATACTAGTACCTAGATATGTAAAGAAGGAAAGATACCTAACTTTATACTAATTAATCCCTAGAATTATAACATGATAAATCCTAAAGATACTAATAATATAATAATAGATACTAATACTATCATAACGAAAAAAAACCATCTGAGTGGTTTATTTTTAAAAAAAAAAAAAACTGATAAACTTAATTGTGAGATAACAACTAATAAAATGATAAAGTAAATATATTCCTTTACACTACCCTATTAATTCTCTTTTCCTTGTAAAAATTAACCATCTATTTTATCCTCAATATATATCGTTTGTGTAACAATTCTTCAACTTTCTTTCATAAAACTTCATTCTCATTTGGATTCATCTGATGATTTGGAAAGAATCAATTATCCTTTGGATTCATTCGATAATTTGGTAGGTTTCATAAACTTGCCTCAATAATAGGTAATAATTTTGTAGGCAAATCTTTGGTCTTGAACTCTTCAAATAACAATTATAAATCTTTAGGAAGTAGTTTCTACCATGGATCCTTCACAATAATCAAAGCATCTTGTACCACAACACAAAGGACTATTTGTATGTCTTCATGATAAGTCTCAAATTCATTTTTCGAGTAGGCTAATGTTATGACGAACTTACCTTCCATTTTAGGAGCTTTGGGTTTAAATGACTTATTGATTAGAAACAAGGTCATCTTTACTCAATTAGTTTTCAACTTGTATATGTTCTCTCATCCAAAATGTTGAGCATTCTTATCAAACTACCAAGGTTTATTGAATAATAAGTAGCAACCATTCATATCTACCACATTCGAATACACCTCATTTTTATGTTTCCCAATAGAGAAAGGGACTTTGTAATGTTCAAGAACTTGCATATTGCCCATGGATTTGATCTACCCCATACTACAAGGATTGGGTACTTCTCCACTGTTAGTTGCAATCTTTCAATAATACTCTCTTTGATGATATTCTCCTCTACCACTACCAATTATCATTTCGTAAATGTTACCATCAGTGGTAAACCTTAGTTCAAAACAGTTGGTGGCATTCGGTAGTATCTTTTTTCTTCAATACTAACATCATCCTTCGTATCACCAAAATTTGCCCATCCTTTAAATTATTTGCATCATTATCACCATTAGATCTGGATATTACGTTGTTTCCATCCTCCGATTTTTCTTAATAGACAACATTGGAATGACACCCAAGTTGGTTACATTGGTAGCATTTTCCAAGAACTAGCTTAGCATATGGAGTCATTCGCATTTGTCCTTGTGCATGTGTCTCAATCATCTCAATTACCTTCTTTCCTACTTCATTGTTATAACTAGATTTCTTTCATTGACATTGTCAATTACCGATTGACTTGTTTTTCTCCATATTCATTGATGTAGACTGAAAATAATTTCCCTTGAAAAAATCCACCTACTTGTCTTGCATTATCAACTTAGCATTTAATGCCATGTTTTGAGCTTCAATGAAAGTTCCTAATATTTTCATAACGATTTTGTCATGAATTGCAACCTTCAATCCATTAAGATATCAAGCCACTTGTTAATTATATGATTCAATCAAATTGTTTTGCTCAGAAAAACACAAGAACTAGTTGGTGTATTCAAGTACCGACATGTCAGCTTGAGAACAATGTTGACATTATAAGAATATGATACATGCATGGATGGGGTAAAATTTATTAAATTTCATTCACTAAATCTGGCAATTTTCAAGTTTGAAAAATCAATCGACATGCGACAAATTTTTGGATGAAATCTAGGCATTTTTGGGTTGATATGTATTCATAGCGTTTGAAAATCTATCTTTTAGCTTCTAAACGCACTTTAAATCGCTCAATTTCAAGTTCAGGAGCTCAAGTTATGACTTTTTTAGTGAATACTACACAATCAAAATTTCTGGACGGGATTATTACGAAAATTACGAGTTTTGGGCTTTTAATTCAAGTTTAAATCATATTGTATTTGATTTTTAGGCTTAATTTTTATTATATATGATCCCAATATTGTATTTTTTAGTTTTATTATTTATTTATTCCGAATTTTGAATTATTTTAAGTTATTTAGGAGTTTTATGTTTCTAAGTCAACAAGAAAGTTTAGTTTAAAACTACTTCTTATTTAAATTAATTAGAGTTTTGTTATACTTGAGAGTTTTATTTGGATGTATTTATCTAGCCTATATAAAGGCCTTTTCATTGTTCCTTAGAGACACAATTGTTTTTCATTAATAAAATTTCAACTCTAGGAGTTAGTTTCTTTGTGCAAGATTGCTTTGTGATTTTTAGAAGCAGTTTTCTTCTCGATTTTCTTCAAGGAGTTGTGGGAATTCATTCATCATCCTTCAATTTGTTAAGAATTATTTCTTAGAGTGTAACACCCCAAACCTGGCCCATGCGTTATGACAGGATCTGACATGTCACATGAGAAAAACATGTTAAGTCATTTTTATTCGTACTAAAACAAGTGTTATTTGTTATAATCAAGAAAGCAAGTTTGATTTGAAATATTTGATAAAGTATTACAAACCTCGAAGGTTGATTGATAAATCGATAATTTGAACTAGAGAGCTTATAAACCATGACTTTTGAAAATATTGTTGATAATTCGAGAGAAAATTTCCGAGTTAAAATATTTGTAAAAGTTTGTTATGAAATCCCTTTGTTAATCTATTTTGGAAAATCTTTATTTAAGTTTTTAGAAAAATTCCCATTTAAAAAAATTCAAGCAAAATAAAAGTACGTCAAACATAAAGCAAAAGTAAAATACTCCAGAGGCCTTATTACATCATAAAAACCCAAAATAGTAAAGTGAACGGAAATAGAAATCTAAAGTTCAAAATAAAACACCATTTCTGAAGTATGGCCTCCATCGAATCATCTATGGCCCAAGTCCACATTACTGAACATTACCTGCAAGGGTTAAGGAAACGGGGTGAGTTACTAGAACTCAGTGTATAATCCCCTTACTGTTGTCCACTGGGCCTGAACCCATTGAGCATTATCTTGGGCCTAAGCCCATTTACATAACTGAATATATATATGTGCAATGTATGTAACCCAACCCATTCATCCAACACACCCCCGTACCAGCCTATCACACCTGTGGGGATCAAGTCAACCCACCCTTCCAACCACACCAAATCGCAGGCAAATTGCCATTTATAATAATTTATTGTGGCCAAGCCACCGATATCATACGTAAACATTATAATAAACATTTTATTGTGGCAATGCCACCAGGCTACACTTCTCTTCATCATTTTTCCCATCCCATGCAATATATGAAAATGCAGCATACATAATAAGATGTTCACATATAAATAGCAACAATTGATCAAGTAATTTATTACAATAACTCGACCCATTTAAGGCATTCTTAGCAAATCGTCCCTTTAGGGACATTTTTGTAATTCAACCCATAAGGGCATTTTCGTAATTCGGTCCATAAGGGCATTTTTGTAAATTGGCCCATAGGGGCATTTTCGTAATTTCAACAATTTTAATGTCGGTTTTGTCAAATCTTTCAAAATAGTATACTTTAAGCAAATTCCTCGTTTTATGCCAATTTTACGATTTTTAGCCGTATAATAATAATCTACTATTCGACATGTTACCGCATCATAATTCTACGGGATTACGGTGTGGGATTACACACCTGATTATGGTAAGTATTAAACTCTCTTGATCGTCGGCACCTATGACAACATAACACTCGATTAATCTAACGGACGAGATTTTTATTAATCCAAAACTAAACCAAGCGATCTATAATACTTACTCTCAAAATCGTGAACGACCACGATTTGTCGATTCTCACCGGATGATGGTCCACAACCCGGTGAAAAATCCTGAACCGCCGATACTGCCCTTCGCTTGAACTTAGGAGTAGGAATCGCAAATCCACTCCTTTTGTGTTCTTCAATCGCTTTCCCTTTCAAATCGATACCACTAGCCTCCATCGGATAAAATCTTAGTCAAAGCGATATTACGATATATATCGATTGTCTAAGGAAAAAAGGTTCGGCTTACCACTATTTCCGTAGAATCAACGAGTGAATAATAACAGGCGATCTAGTCCCTATAACAACCGATTAGACAAATCTATCATTCCGTTTTAACGGAATAAACAAATATTGAGAGATATCGAGATGAAATTTAAAGGAATCCTTTACCTTGACAATAGTAGATCCAACTTTCACCGATTGGACTTATGACTAGAATTGAATCGTCAATGATGTGGTATTCGGCCACCCACTATAACACTACGAAAAAGTATTAATCACAACATGAGAGTGATGGAGAGAGTGATGTTTCGATAAGAAACAAAGTAGACTAACCGAATAACAATGAACACACATATTCGGCTAGGAAGAAAAAGAAAATGAAAAGAGGGATATAAGATCACTTACCGATTCGATTAAAAAGAGATTGTCTAACACGAAAGGAAAAGAAATGGTGAAGAAGTAGGGTGCTAATAGGTTCGGCTATGGAGAGAATTGAACAAGAAAGTTTGATCACAAGATAATGTCAATTTAAGAAAAGAGAAAAAGATTGATGAAATGATCAAAAGAAAAGAATGGATGGAGGAAGAGTGCCTTGATAGTTTCGGCTATCAAAAGAAAATGGGCAAGAGTAGGTTGAGGGTTACGGCAAAGCAAGGGAGAAAAATGAACAATTTTGGACTAGGAAGTTTAGGCCAAAGCAAGAGGAATGTTTCGGCAAGACAAAGAATTCGGCAAGACAAAGAAAAATGAACAATTTTTGGTCTTGAGTGATTCGGCAAGAAAGGAAAAAGGTTTGGAAAAGAAACACAAAGTGTTCAAACAAAAGAAAAATACCTCTCAAGCACCAAAACTAGCAAAATGGCTTGCAAAATTCGGCTCTCCCTTCCCCCTAACAAAACCGTGTGTAACTCTTTCCAAAAGGATAGATGTTGACCATAAACTTCTTTCCAAAACATCTTCCCTAAAACCGGCCAACATATCCCCCTTCTTGCTCATTTCTTTTACTCCTTTCCATACACTTCTCCTTACCATATTTCCTTAGCCACCTTTCCAAAATTAAAAAGTCCACCTTACCAAAAATACAACCATGACCGACACTATGGATGGATAGCACAAAAATTAATCAAAATTTTACACTAGGTGGGATTTGAACCCCACCCCTCAAGCCCATACATGCAACGCCACACCACTCCTCTTCTAGCTTCACTTGTGCTAGCAAAATGCACACTTATTTCCATAAGCTTTGATGCTACTTACCTTCTCTCCTTAAAGTGCTTAAACACAAAAATTTTACTAAGGCCCAACTCAACCCCGAGCCTTCTTAGGACCTTAAAACCTACATAATTAATATTTTTAACTAGCCTATCGCAAGATATAATGCAACACATAAAATTATTAATTGAATTTGTTGGGGTTTATACCTCAAAGGGTTCAATTGGGACAATTATCCATCTATCCATCATATCCATCGGTTTATTCGATTCATTTTTCACTTTTTATTCTATATTTTCTTTCTTTATTTAGTATTTTGAATATTTATTCTTAAATTTCTTATTTTTATTTTATTTTATTTGCTTTTCTTATTTTCCTAAATCTGTTTGGTTTCTTCTTTTTAGGTCAGATCCGAATCTTTCTTTCTTGAGTTGAATGACTTGAATACAATCTTCTTCTGCCCTCCTTATCCTTTGTGTCAGACTTGGGTGTTTTTGAGTTTTTTCCTTGTGCTAAATAAAGTGTTTCTTCAATTTTACTTATACAACCTCTAAAAAAATATTTGAATAAGTGACAAAAATAAATAAAAATTCGTGGATGTATTTTTTTGCCGAAAATTTTCAGATCTTATATTTACCATATAAGAGGCTCCAATTTAATTTTTGTGATTTTAGCACATCAGTAACACATTAAACAAAATATTCAAGTTGTTTTCCATTGTTTCGGGTTTTTTGCTGGGTAGTTTATTTTCTTTGATTCTAGCCTTAGATTTTCTTTAGTTTCTTTTCTTTTATTTATTTTATTACACATTTAACACATTTAAAAGCATAAATAATAGGAACAAACTTAAGAATAAATAATAACAAACTTAAGAACTTTTTGATTCCATGTTGGCTTGTCATTGAAGTCTAGATTATGCTTTTTTGGACATGATGTTTGGGTCAATTCCTCTACTTCACACCTATCAACATTTTCATTTGTATTATGAGTATCTATACATAATTTCATTCCTCCCATTCCTTGTTCTAACTGTTGAAGGTAGTCTCTAATCATACATAGCTCTTCTCAAAAAGTTTGATTTCCTTGAGGATCCTTACGTCCACCTACATTAGCCATCGTAAAGGTTACATCTAGCTCTGATGCCAAACTAATACAACACAAATCAAAGGAGAAAAAATTAGCAAGCATGCGATTTAGCTAAAAAAGTAGAAAGCAAGTGAAACTTTCTCTTACCAAGAGAGAAAACTAGAGAATTTTGAATTAATTAAATTGAATTACAAAATTCATTTACTATTCTACTGTTTCAACATACCTAAAAAGAGATAAACTAAATAATATGTATATTTACTTAATAGATAAATAAAAAATACTATCTAAATGATTTGTTTAAAATAAATAACTTAACTTATAAAATAAAAAATGATAAAATGATAATCTAAATAATAACAAACTTAAGAATAAATAATAAATTAATAAAAAAATACAGAATTAAAAGCATAGAAACATAAAAAGGTTTAAATGTATAAAAATTATAATTTTAGAACATTTAAAAAAGAAAAATAAAGAAGAAAATGAGATAAAAGAAACGTAACAAAAACCTATAGCCCTAATTAAAAGTTATCTCAAATTATTGTCAAAGCTAAATTTAGGCATGGATGAGCTGTCAACTCATTAATGTCAATAAAATATGCATTGAGAATAAATTTATTAAGTTAAAACTTTCAAAACAAAAGGGTGAACAAATATTTTTGTAATCGTATTTATTATTTTTGTGTAATTAAATTATATATTTTTATATGTTAATAAATTGTTATATATGTCGAAATATTATATTTTAAATTATTCTTTTGTCATATTATTCAAGAAAATTTTATGTTTTCATTTATGAGATATCCTGAATAATTGAAGCTTAGGTAAAAGTTTGTTGAGCATGACGTGTTGCGTGTTGATATTACTTCTTGGGCTCAATGTTTCAAAAATGTTATACAAATTTATGAGAAACTCGTAATAATTTTCTTTTATTTTTAAATCCATTTAATAAATAAAAAAATAGGATAATAATTTCCAGCAAGGTGACATCAGATTAATTGAATAGAAAATGATTAATACAAAGTAGTAAATTGATAGCAATAAAAAGATATTGAAAGTTGAAACCAGTAAGGGAAGAGCCTTACACAACTTGAAATCTTTGTAGGCAAAAGAAGAATATTATAATACTTGGCAATGACATTACATGCAGAAAGAATAGAATTAAAATAGTTGTGGCAGCAAATAATTGAGGTCAACTTGGATAGCCTTTTAAAGAAGATTCAGAATCTAATAAATAGTTGCAACTTAATTAATGGTTTTAGGCACAGAACACAAGATTTGAAGGTGAAGGTTGGTCCAATCTTTGCCTAACAAATGGGCAACTGCGAATTCCGATGCCAACCATGCTTTTGGGCGGTGGTCTTCGGGATCTCATCTTTCAATGCCCTGCAATTTTGGAACTATTGTACTACCAATTCATCCTAGTCCTTTTCGCAATAATTAACGACGTGGCTCAATATCCATGTGGCATGGCCGGATCATGGGCAATGCAACTTCACCTATAACACCCCATCCTATATCATTTCACATCCCGCTGTTTGAATCAGATTGATTCATCACATCAATTTGATCTACAATTAATTGAAATCTCAATATAGAAAAAAGAATCATGATCAACAAATTAATATGAATTAATTCAATCCAACTGAAAATTAATTAAATTGATAATTGAGTTAATTTTTTATTTTTAATAATTATTTTATCAAATCATGTAAATCGCTTTTGAAATCTTTAATTGAGAGTGACATATGATACTTATGTTGTATTAATAAGATTGAAGTTTTGGAGTTTTGATAGTTTAAATTCGAGTATTACTATGCATAAATATCATGTGTGATTCCCTTTAAATTTATTTTGGATCTAAATCATACCCTATGGTCTCAATATATTTTAATTTTTAATTTATTATGTTTTATATTGAGTTGATTTGTGTTCTAGTTCATCAAATATGTATTATTATTATTTGTATGTCAATTGTTTTAGAAATTATATTATATTTTAATAAAACTAAAAAGATCACACATATCCTTTTATAAGTCCCGAAAAAAAAAACTATTAGACTGACAAAAATAAATTTTATTATTCATTATAGCATTAAATTAATATTAAAATAATAATTTATTAATATATTACTCATTATTATGTGATAATAATAAAAAAATATTAATTAACTATTAACCATTGAATACAATTGAAAAAAATTAAAATAATAAAAATCTTTACCTACATCATATATAAATATTACATATATTATTAAATAACAACTAAAGTAATCTAATTGTTGATGCATTTTTTACTTTTATGTTTCTTTTCAAATAAACATGATAAAAGATTATAAATATAAAATAGCAATAATTATTAATAGTATTTTTATATAACATATACAATAATTTTAATTATATCGATAAATTTTCTTTGTTAGTGTTATAATTGTTACCACTTAAATAAATTTTGTACCCATATTAAATTATACTTATTATTTTAAATCGATTATCACTTAATCAGTGTTACAATTATATATCTATTAAAGTTAAGATTTAGTACTATAAATATATATCTTTGAAACCTCCCCAACTAGGCCTAGATGTTGACCCGAATTCAGAAGACTACATCAGCCACTGGGATGGCCTAACAGGGTTATCGGAGTTTTTGAAAATAGTTTATTTAAAACATTTATTTAGTTTAGTAAAAAAATTAGTTTAGATGTTGATTTATTATTCCTTAACGTTTTAATTATCTTCTAGTAGCGGAAAAGATGGTATTTATTTAAGTTTTTAATAAAAATTGGGGTTAATGCATCATTAATTAATAGTAAAAATTTGATGTCCTAATTAAAATCATAATTAAATCTCATGCAACAATAAAAACAACTTAAGTCCTAAATCCCATGCCACAGTTCAAATAAAACATTACAGATCTCAAATAATACAATAAATCAAAAGAATATGTTTTAATAAATTGGAAATAAGTAGGATTGTGCGAAGGTCCTTCGGATGTCGTGCCTGCATCCTAACTTGGTGGGTTATTTGTAAGAATGAAATTAAAGGGGGCAGTGAGCTTTGACACTCAATGTGAGTCCATTTACAACAAAATCAATGCGCCATTCATTAGGACACATTTATTAACAGTGCATAGAATAATCAAAGATAGCAATTCAGTTCATAACATCGTTTTTTCAAATTCAACCATCACTGTTATATCATAAATCACAATAACAGTTTTCAGGATAATCAAATCATCAGAATTGCCACAATAATCATATTTCATGCAAATATATAGACATATATATATTCACGCATATGTATCATAACATAATTTTTAAATTTGTATGCACATGATTTAAATGATGCCATACAGTTTCAGGTTTTAAACAGAATAATTCTTACCCCACCGCTACATACCATAATAGGAGTTCCCCAGAACTCCTCTACCTTTATGCCATATTGTGCATAAACCACTATTGGTTCAAAAATAACAACTTTCATGTTGGCTGTGGACACACAACAAGTCTTCGCGATTGGAATTCGCCTTCCGCTGTGGGTTCACAACAAAAGTCCTGCAGATAAAACCTATTTTTTTTGTTGTAGATTCTACAACATAAACCCGCCATTGGAAAACCCACAAATGAAATATGCCATTTAGCTGTGAATACACAACAATTTGCAAATAAGAACTGATGCATGGCTTTGCTCTGCACTTTCCATTTTTCTTGCAGTTATACTACTTGATCTTCTTTCGTTCATATCAACCCCACCCATGTAATGCATTATGGCATATTAAATAATCTAACAAATGACGAATCAGTAGCAATTCAAGCTTTTCATGTATTCAGTATTGATAATAATATAGGCATGTCATTTATATGATCGTAAGTATATATATACAAAGGTAACATATACTATTCATAATTCATAAAAATATTCATTAATATAAATAAATATCACATTAAATCGATCAATCATGAATTCTAGCATATCTCATATCATCAAAGGCCTATTTGCATAATTTAATTCAGTAAAAATAGTTCAGAACCTATTCAGTGACTAATTTGATCAAAACATAAAATTTTGGGTCAAAATTATAAATTTTTTGTTACATGGGACATACGGCCATGTGTGAAACACCCCAAACCCGGCCCACGAGCCTTGGCCAGATCTGGTATGTTCCTCAAGTAAACCGGTTAAAAATTCTTTTGTCACTTTGGAAAAATTTTGTGTGTTTTGAAAGAAAATTAGTTTTTTTTGGGTTGGGCTTGGGTTGAAAATGAGTTAATCTTATATTAAAAATTCCTTTTTAATTAAGGTGACAAAACACTTGGAGTTTATTTTAAAAATAAATTTACTTGATCCCTAAATAATAATTTGTAAACAAAATAAATAAAAGTAAAAAGAAATAAAGAAATTCAATCATGGCCTTATGGCCTTATTACATCAAATAATTCCCAAAATAAAAGTTCTAAAGTACTTAAATAAAATAAAATGTCCATATTGAATAAAACTTCAGGCTGAGCATGGGCACCTTTAGCTCCCGCCGACCCGGTCCATTCTCGCTCATCACACAGAAAAATATTCCCAGTGGTGAGTCAAATAGACTCAATGTGTACACGACACTAAATCATAATAGAATCAGGCATACAATAGTTACACATTCAAAACATAAAATACAAGTTATGATGCATTCCCAAACCCAAACCTAATTGCCCATCCGCTACACACCTCCGTACCTGCCAAACACACCGTGGGGACTACTAAGTCGACCCTCCTTCCTTACACGCCAATTTGCGGGCTTAAGGCTCGTGATTCGTGGTCTTAGGAAACCACTTTTCAGATTCTGTGGTCTTAGGTCACCACTTTTCAGACATCGTGGTCGTAAGTCACCACTTTTCAGATCACTGTGGTCTTAAGTCACCACTTTTCACTTCCCCTTTCAATATACAACCATATGCCCCATATAATAATAATATGCATAAATATGCCAGAGTTCACATTCTTATCATATTCTCATGTTACTAATAACATTTTCATATTCCTAGTAGAAGTAGGAAACGTGCACTGAGTCTTTGAGTACCATCACATGGTACCTTAGCCACTTTCATATTCTTAATGTCACATATTTTAATTAAACATGCCATAAAACGTATTATGAAGTAGTGTGGGGTACACACCTGATTCGCTTAGAAATTCCTTGAGATCCCGAAAAGCTTGATCTAATGCTTAGATCCTTAATCCCTACATTTGATTAATCACTTATCGCTTTAATAAAAAGCCATTCGCCACAAATCCAAATCCTAGTAGGATTAGTATTCTTAAACTTACCTTGTTGCCGATTTCACTATAAATCAAATCCCAAAAACTTTGTAGTATTCCTTCCTTAAAAATCGGCTAGCCACCAAATCATTTAACTAGGTCAGTTTCCAGCTTTTGAATAAATAGGAAATAATTCTAAATACCAAAAATAAGCCTTGGCCGAATACTTCATATGCTTACCTTGTGGATTTTAAATCTCGAATCTCACCGAATAACTAGGGAACACGTGGCCTATGGTGTACCTTCGGGAAAAGAACTTCTCCTTCCTTGTAAATCCCGAAAGATCTCTTCAAAGTTTCGGCAACAAGATATTAATGGGGTTAGTCCTAGATTTCGGCAAATCTTAAAAGAAAAAGGATGAAACCGAATGAGACCTTACCCTTACTTGAAGAAATCGATTGCACATTCACTTCAATCTTCAGAGATTCGGCTATGGCTAGATGATGATCTCACAACTTTCAGTTTTGGAGGGATTAGAAAGAAAAGAGAAGGAAGAATAAAGATGGAGAATTCGGCTAGCACACAAGGTATTTCGGCTTGGCAAAAATAAAAGAAGAAGAAGATTTGGTAAAGAGAATTTGGCAGAGGCTTTCAAAGAACAGAAAATAATGCAGAATGGCCTCTCTTTTCCTTTTATAGCTGAAATTACTAAGCTAGAGTCCCTTACTCGGCCACCACTCTTCTATTTTGATAGCTTTATCCCTTTAATTATCATAAATAAAAGAGTTTAATCCAACATTTATCTCTTCAAAATAATCCAATTTAAAAATCCTTTATTTATCACCTTTTTAATCAAATATTTATGAAAATAAAACACCTCCTTTCTAGAAGCATGTGCCGTCCACCTCAGTCTTCTGGAAGCAAAATAAAACCTCCTTTATTTACTTCCCAAGTGACTCGAACTCAGGCCCATTCCTCTTGCATATGGCGCCATTTCTATAGGCCCTAAGTGACATCTTCAGGCCACTTTTCCAAGCCTGTTTGTGTGTCAAATTTCACAAACTTTTTCTTTTAAGGCCACCTTGCCTTAATTTACCCTTTTAAACCTTAAAACTCGTCATTTCTAGGTCATTTCTAAGTTTCCAAAAATTTTCGATCGGCTTTGTAAACTTGACATTTCCTTACATTTCCAAGTTTCCAGAAATGTTCACTTTCCTCTTTATTCCTTTACATTTCCAAGACGTTTCCCTACATTTCCAAGACAAGACATTTCCTTACATTTCCTTGCATTTCCTTACATTTCCATATATTTCCTTACATTTCCTTACATTTCCTTACATTTCCTTACATTTCCATACATTTCCTTACATTTCCTTACATTTCCATACATTTCTTTATTTCTAGAATTCACATAACACATTCATAATTCATAAAACATGCCATTTTACCACATGGTTCCTTGTGTCATGCTTCACATGGAGTTTCTTTTAAAGCCTCATTTACCTAGCTCCCCTTTTTACTTAAAAACCAATAATTTTCCAAAGCTTTCTTCTTCCATCCTAGAATTCTAAAAACCCTTAATACACTTCCAACACTGCCAAAACCTACTAACTCATGAATTAGGCACAAACGCATAACCCCTAATCTAGGATTACAATGTGACCGGACCATTTGGGAAGCGTTGGACAGTGTGGGAAGGTTATATGGCTGTGTGCCTAGGCCGTACGAGAGACTGTGGCCGTGTGACAATTTTAAAATTTAGCCTACATGGGAATACACAACCATGTGGCAGGTCGTGTGGAAGTTGAATATCCTAAGGTGTCAGGGGTGGCATGGTTGTGTATGGGGTCATGTAGTCCACAAAGGTGGCCCACACGCTTGTGTGGTAGACCGTGTGGTATGGGCTAGGTTTGATTTTACCTTGATTTTCTTGTAAAAGAACACACACCTGACTTTCGGGGTTTTGGGTTCTTCATATCCAAAACTAATCCAAGATACCTACAATGAGTCTTCCAATCAACAAATACGCAAAAAATTAATATCAACTTTCAAGATTTATTGAAATTATCAAAGATTTTTGGGAAAACTCACAAAATATTTGAAATCGATTTGAAAGATTTTCAAGAACGATGTTATTCAAGAATTCTAGGGTTCTATGAAATTAAAAACAAGAATGCTGACTGACCTTGGCACATTAGAAACAAAATTAGACGGTGTTACGCTAACTCGATTAGAAAATCATATGAACAGGCTCGATTTCAATCTCAGGATCAAAATAAAATTTCTAGCAAAAAAAGGTGAAGATTTTTATGAAAAAAGAAAAAAAAAGAATAAATTAAAATGATGTATTTAAAGAAAGGAGAAGTAAAATTCTAATTAGGGTTGAAAAAGAGGTAAAAATCCACATGTAATTAGGAAAATGGATTAATAGTTAGGGTTTCAAAATTTTAAGGGGTTGAATAGTAAAATACCTATATTGTCGAAAATGGGGAAAATAAGAGAAAAAGGCATGGATATAACTTAGGACAAGAGGAAAATAAAAGGCCTTACCACTTGGGCTACTGCTCATTCTTGATCATTTTCTACCACATTTATTATATATACTAGATTGAGTTTGTTCCTTAGTTGTTCAAAAATAATAGAGGAAAAATAAAAAGAGTGAGGCTTGAACCTTGGTTCTCCAGGTAATATTCTAAGCTTTTAACCATCAAGACTAAAGCTCATTTCTTGATGATTTTGATTTGTATGCTATTTCATACAATACTTCTCCTTAAACTTCCTATGGCCTTTACTATGGTAATATTCGTAATGATTCTTTCTACACCTTCATTTATTTTATTAGGCATATTACAAATAACTTATGGGTGAGTGGGTTCTAGTTCTATTAGGCCAGAGTACATGTGATATCATCGATCGTATCTCTATCCTCATGATATCTAACGACATAAGTAAGAGCGAGTTGTCTAGTCTTGGTTTGATTCGTGCTAGTAGATACATTATTCGTGACTTTATTCTGACCACGGTCCCTTAAAGGTAACTAGCCCAATATATGATTTTGGGCTTGGTTTTGGGCTGCAGCTTGCTTCTGTTTGTTAGGACGAGAGCATTCTCTACCCAGGTGCTCCATTGACCCGCATTTAAGACAAGCGCCCAATCTCTTCCAACACTCACTTGAGTGTTGCTTCTCACAAAACTTGCAAAAGTTAGACTCATCCTTAGTGTTATTCACCGCAACCCTCTGCTGCGGTTTACCCTCTCTAATCATTTTCGGGGAACGAGAATTTGACCTAATGGAACCACAGTCTCTCTTGATCTGGGCCTTACTTTTCTCTCGTTTATCGCGTTCCACCTACTTAATCTCCATTTCGATTCTAGCTTTCTCCACTAGGGTTTCAAACATCCATTCTTAGTGTGAAGCAACTTGAATTTTGAGGTCGAAATGCAACCCATTTTTGAACTTCACACAATTGTCCTGCTCTAAGGCGACCATTCCTTAGGCATACTGGCTGAGTCTCAAAAATTCAGCCTTGTATTCCTACATAGACTTATCCCCTTGTTTTAACTCGATAAACTCAAGTTTGTGGGCCTCCACATACCTAGTGCCCATATCTTCTTTTGGAAAGCTTCCTGAAAATGTTTCCAAGTGATCCGCTCAGCCTATGTACCTCTTACCACATACTGCCACTAGTGATAAGTCTCCACTTTAAGCATGGACACAATGCCCTTCAGCTTTTACTTGGAAGTACAATCTAAGTCCTTTAGGATTCTGTCGACTCCATCCAATACTCAGCTACGGTGAGAGTCGTACCAGTTATACACTTGAACAATTCCACCCCATTCGACCAAAGTTTTTATGTAGTAGATTCGCAGCTCTTTAATCTATTTTAGGCTCCAGCAACCCTTTGCAGGACCTTTAACATCGTTCGTGTCATGGCATCATCGCCATTCTCCTAGCTTCCGCCACCGTTAACTGTGGAGTTTTCAACATTCTGTATCAGGTTGAGTCGGATATAGATGGCATGCCATAGGATAGGAAGAGTGTAATAGCCCAGTTTTGAGGCTAGTCGGAATAGTGGTTTCGGAACCACTAATTCTAGGTCGAATAAATTATTTTTAATATTTTTTATGAGTTATGGCTTGATTATATGAATGCATAAAAGGTTTGGTACATTAATTTTAGTGATTGTATGCTAAATTGTGAAAAAGGACTAAATCGTATAAAGTGTGAAAGTTCTATTTTAAAAGTTAGAGGTGTTAAATAGCTATAGGACCTGGAGGTCCTTAATGTGCAATTGAGCCTTCCTAAGGGTGATGGTGGCCAAGGGGACAAGAGAATTAAAATTGGTCAATGTTTGGTGACATTAGGTGACTAAATGAATAAAATAAGATAAAATCAAGAATAGGCTATCATCTTTTCATTTTCTTTTCTTCTTCCACCTATTTTTACACTCAAGAAAGGGCTATGGGAGCTTGAAATTTCAGCAACTTATCCTCCTTGCTAGTAAGTGTTTTTGATGGCTATTTTTGATAGTTTTTGTACTTTTGGAACCCCTAAAACTTAGGCTAGCTAAAGAGGGGACTATTTTGCAAAATGGTTGAAAGTTTAAGGATTTGCCATGAGAGTGCTTATGTTTTTTGCTGAGTTTTTATGGAAGAAAATGGGTCTTGGTTGTTAAATTAACAATTTTTGTGAAAGGTGTTTCCATGAAAACACCTAAAAGGACCTTTTCGTAAAGGTTATAAAATAGATGATAAATGTGTGAAATAATTAAAATCTTGATTTGCTATAAGAGGGAATATGAATCGGCTAGGCTTGAATGTGTGGAAAAATGAACACATTTCATTTTATGAGCCTAGGGGTAAAATTGTAATTTTATAAAAGTATAGGGGAAAAATGGTCATTTTTGCCAACATAAGAATTTTGGAGTAATTTGATTAATGTGATTATTTAATGAGCTAAAAATGTCATTATAGATCAAGAAGAACGTGGCATCAACCTTGACTGGGGAAAAGGTAAGGTTTCGGACTAAACTGCAAACTGACATATTTTGTATCGAGGTAAGTTTATGTGTAAACAACACATTCTTATTACATATGTTTTACCTATTAATGCTGTAATGACCCAAAATTCATGGCATCAAAAAAGTATGATTATCGGGCCTCCGTCTTAGTAAATTAAATCCTTAAATAATTATTAGGAATAATTATGAGTCTAGTTTAATTTAGAGTAATTAGCAAAAATGACTAAATTGAGTAAAGGTTAAAAGTTTAATTCAAAAAAAAATAGAAAGAAAAAAGGGATTAAAATGGTATTTAAGCCATTAGTAATAGTTGAAAGCGGCAAAATAGATAGAAAAATCTAAGATTTTTCTTAGATTTCTATATAATAATTTACTAGTTGAGGTGGCAAAATGGATAGAAAAAGCTAAGATTTTTCTTAGATTTCTATATTATAATAATAATAATAATAATAATTATTATTAAATTATAAAATAAATAAGTAAATAAAGTCAAATAAATAACAAAACAAGCAGGAAAGAAAGAAGAAAAAGAAGGAAAAAGGAAAAACTAAAGATTTAAGGTTTAAAGCTTTAAAGCTTTAAAAGGTAAGTCAATTTAGCCCTTTTCTCTTAATTTTGATGTTTTAGAAGCGTTTAACAAAGTTTTGTTGAAATTAAGTAAAAGCCATGGAAGTTCTTAGGTTTCCAAACATAGTTCATGTTGGATAAATTGTTGAATTATGGATTAAATTGAATGAATTCTAAGTTAGAATTGAAAAAGGGATTAAATTGTAAAAAAAATTATAAGTTTTTTGTTGTGAGGATTAAATTGAAAGAAATTTTAAATTAGGGTTATATTATGAATACTTGATTTTTTTAGAGTGACTATGGAAGGAAAATAAATAGAAATGAAATATAAATTAAGTTAAACAAACAAAAGAGTTAATAAGGATTAAATTGAAATTAAAATATAAATTGAAAAAAAATTCAATTAATTATTAAATTAATCCTGTAATTAATAATGTAGATTGCTATTATTATTTTCGTAGCTAACAAGGAAAATGAGGCATCGGCATCTAAAGGAAAAGAAAAGATCGTTGAGGAGTATACGCGTATTCCGGGTTTGTATTACTATAACTCAATCTATTTATTAAATGTTATATTGAATTTGTAATCATGGGACATTTAAGGTAAGGTAAGTAATAACATTTGAAATTAAGTAAGAATATGTAAGAATATGTGTGAATATTGAATTATATGTGAATTGAGATAATAGATGTTTTGAATTAATTGAATATTTGAAATTGTTGTGGAAATGAATTCGAAATTGAAAAAGTAAAATAATACCCTATTAACTTATCGGACTAGATTAGAAACAAATGGCATGCCATAGGATTTGTGATGTGAAGATGAGATTTATAGCTCAGCCGAGAAGATGATTCTGTTATTATATGCTTCAGTTTATCTGAAGAGGCATTTAATGCCTTATTGGTGTGTTTGGGAGGATATGATATACTGGTGTGTTTGGGAGGCTATATTATACTGGTGTGTTATGGAGGATTTATATTATTTTGGATGTGATTGGGTTGGATATTCTGGTGTGTTTGGGTGGAATCCACGTATCTGTCAGAGTCCGAGCCCTGTTAATAGGGTAAATAATTGAAATGAAATTTTGAAAATGAGATTGTTGATTTGGCTCTATTAAAAGTATATGAAAAAATGTATGAGTTAAATTATTAATTGATTTAGTATGTGAAAAATGAATTATGAATTTAAGATTTATGAAGTAACATATAATTATGTATAGTTAGTTTAAATGATTTATAAAGTTTATGGTTGATGTTTGTTATTTATCAAGGTTAAATAGTTTGATTTATAGTAATACCACTGAGTATGAAATACTTAGCGTACGGTTGTTTCCGTGCATAGGTCATTAGAGTCACAGATTCGGTCCAGCATCCAGAATGATCCCGACTCCAACAAGAAAATTTTTGGGATGTTTTCTTCCTTAAATGAAAGTGGCATGTACATAGGTGTTGTAATGGTTATTTTGGTATGTTATAAATTTTTGTTGTAATGAAAAGTATTTGGTGTTTTGATGTTTTTAAACTAGTGATATGGCAGAAATTTGTTTATGGTATTGGTTTGAATTTGCAGGGGGTTTTATGTAAAAATAAGTAAAAATACTGTCGAAATTTAAAAAAAAAAATCAGAAAAATTTCTGAAGTACTCGAACAAGTCCCGTTCCACTTTTAATACATGTTTTGGGCTTCGAAAGTCCATTATAGAGACTTATTTATTAAATTATACTATGAATGTTATTTTATTTGTGAATAATTAGTAAGTTGTCTGATATGTCCGGTAATGCCTAGTAACCCTGTTCCGGCGACGGTTTGCGGTTAGGGGGTGTTACAATTTTTGGTATCAGAGCTATCAGGTTTAGCTAATTCTCGGGGCAAATCGAGCTAGGAAGTGAGTCAAGTAGTACATGCCACTTTTGAGTTGAAATTGAGTCAGGAATTTTAGATGCTGAGCTATTTATTTGTTTGTGTTTTATAGATAAAAGATGTCAGATGAAAGAATAAACAATACTGATGAAGAAATGCATACCAGAGAAGAAGAATCTCATGGGTTAAATGAAATTGAATCGATAACACCTAGTATTAACCGATTAGAAACCAACCTCCTAGAGTAGAAAGAAA
Source organism: Gossypium bickii (assembly GCA_025503065.1). Classification (NCBI taxonomy): domain Eukaryota; kingdom Viridiplantae; phylum Streptophyta; class Magnoliopsida; order Malvales; family Malvaceae; genus Gossypium; species Gossypium bickii. Next base: position 99,394,191 of record CP106711.1, read on the forward strand.
AAATGATAGAGATGATTCTAATATATTAAGAATTATTGACGATGCTCTACAAAGAGTGGCAGGGACTGCTCCTGCTACAACTTCTGTACTAACTCAGAGATGGGCCCTGATAAAAGAGTTAAGAAAATACGACGCTATAGAATTTATGGGTCTGACAGGAGTTGATCTATCTACAGCAGAAAATTGGATGGAATCAACTAAACGAGTTCTGCAGCAATTAGAATGTACCCCTCGGGAATGCTTAATCTGCGCCGTTTCATTACTTCAGGGTGAGGCTTATCTGTGGTGGGAATCTGTAATCCGAAATTTGCCAGCAGAACAGGTAACATGGGAATTATTTCAGAAGGGATTTCAAAAGAAGTATGTTGGAGAGCTATGTATTGAAGATAAAAAGCAGGAATTTCTAATGTTGAAGCAAGGTAATCTATCAGTAGTGGATTATGAAAGAGAATTTTCTCGATTGAGTCGATATGCTACTGAGTTCATTCCAACAAAAACTGACAGATGTAAGAGATTTCTACGAGGATTGAGAGATGAAATCAGAGTACAGCCGGTGTCACAGTGAATTACAGAATTTGTAGATTTGGTTGAAAGAGCGAAAATGGTAGAACAAGTTTTGGGGTTAGACAAAAAGCTTGAAATGATTAAATCGACTCAGAAACGAGCTGGAACTGCTAGTTCTAATTATTTGCCAAAGAGATCCAGAGAGTTTAGAGGTAGTTGGAGGTCAAGTTTCAGATCGGATCGAGGTGATAAAAATCGGGGTAAACAGACTACTATTTCTATCGGCAGTGTAAAAAGGCCTTCACGGAACATTGATGTCCCAGACTGTGAATATTGTGGAAAGAAGCACTTAGGTGAATGTTGGAGGATAACTCGATGATGTTTTCGATGTGTGTCCACAAATCATTTCATTCGAGACTGTCCAAAAAAAGAAAGTGTCACACCTACAGCATCTCAGAGATCAATGCCTACTGTTCGTGGCAGAGGATCTAGTAGAGGCGGTTTTGTGTCCAGAAGTGGAGGTGTTAGAAGAAACAGTGATATAGTTACACAATAGTCAGAGGCCAGAGCACCAGCCAGAGCGTACGTAGTTCGGACCCGTGAGAAAGGAGATGCACACGATGTGGTGACAGGTATATTTTTATTGTATTCTGAGCCTATTTATGCTTTAATTGATCCAGGTTCGTCACATTCATATATTAATTCAAAATTAGTTGAGTCGGGGAAGTTAGAATCTGACATGTCTAGAGTTTTCATAGAGGTGACTAGCCCTTTGGGACGAACAGTGTTAGTAGATAGAGTATCCCAGAGGTGCTCGTTAATAATACATGATAAAATGTTTCCTGTAGATTTCTTGATCATGCCTTTTGGTGATTTTGATATCATTTTGTGTATGGATTGGTTATATGAACATGGGGTAGTTTTGGATTGCTATAAAAAGAGGTTTAGTATTCAGACAGAAAACGGGGACAGAATTAAAGTGAATGGCATCTGTACCACTGGTTCGACACGTATCATTTTAGAAATGAAGGCTAATAAATTATTACAGCGGGGTTGTTCAGCGTATTTGGCATATGTTATTAATCTTGATTCAGTCGGGAGTCAGTGTAGTCAGATTAGGATTGTATGCGAGTTTCCAGATATATTTCCAGAAGAACTATCGGGCTTACCACCTGATAGAGTAGTTGAATTTTCTATTGAAGTGTATCCAGGTACAACACCAATTTCTATACCTCCGTACCGAATGTCGCCTACTGAATTGAAAGAGTTGAAAGTGCAGTTACAGGATTTATTAGTGTAACACCCCTTACCCGTATTCTACGCTGGAGTCAGGTACGAGGCATTACCGTACTTAACTCACATGGTCATACAACCTTGGGTTATCAAATTCTATTCCAAATTAAAACTTTTCCATTCTCATATCTAACATCCTTATAATGGGCCTACAGGGCCCTAAACATACTTTCGGAAGGTTTCGAAAATAAATCGGAAACTTTTACACACTTAGAAAAATTTTACCTAAATAGGGGCCACATGCCCGTGTGAAATGGGACACGCCCGTGTAGTCACACATGCCCATGTCCCTCACCCGTGGTCGACACTAACTTATTTCACATGGTCGGACACACGGCCGTGTCCCTGGCCCGTGTCCCTCACATGGCCTCGACACGCCCGTGTGCCAAAACCTTGGCATTCTATTTATGACGTCATCATCTCACTATGGTCACACGGCCAAGGCACACGCCCGTGTCCTTAGACCGTGTGTCGAATTAAATTCCAATTTCAAGGTGCAGACTTCACACGGCATGGGCACACACCCATGTCTGTGGCCGTGCCTCTCACACGGCTGAGACACACAGCCGTGTCTCTGCCCGTGTGTTTATGACGAAGCTTACTGACTTGTAAAACTAACATGTAGGGGATACACGACCTGGTCACACACCCATGGGACTGACTTTGTGTCACACACGGCCTAGACACACGCTCGTGTGTCTTCCTCTGTAGATAGGAACAAGGCTATTTGCCAAGCTCTTTCATCACCCTAATTTACTCAAGTTTAATTCCTCTTCTACCATCAAACCTTGCATACATATTCATAACCAAACAACCTAATCATATACCCTACACAATCATGAATAACCTCATCTTTTCATTGATTAATAGTATTGAGCCATTAACTATGGCCATGTACAAAAGAATTCATCTATAAGGAGCCAATACGCACTTGGCCAAAATAACAAACATTTCACCTAGTCTAGCCCCTATACATGCCATACTCAAAATGCTAATTCAAAATATACCAAGATGACCTGATAGCGTGGGTGATATTCCGATTATCTTCGTATCCCTACCCGGCTCTTTGACTCTATAAAACAGGGGACAAAGAAAGGGAAGCTTAGTAAGCTTACATGTAAACAATAAAAACTCATAACATGTGCTAATCAATAAATAACATTTCACAATAAGTAAAAGCATCCAACAATCCAAGATCATGCTTACTCATTCTTTCTTACCACATTCCAACCATATCACAACCAAATGCTCTTATTAGTTAACATACATTTCTGAACTTATCACCATAAGACCACATACAACAACACAACACAATTTCACAATAATTCACTCTTAGAAATATCAAGCACTCAGTGGTTTCGCACTTAGCCCACCATTTGTCTTAAACAGGGTGGTAACACACGTAGCCCACCAACAAGAATATTTACGGTGGTATCGCACATAGCCCACCAATTGATAACATAAATGACGATATCACACACAGCCCATCGTAAATAAGTATTAAGGTGGTATCGCACATAGCCCACCAATTGATAGCATAAACGATGGCATCGCACACAGCCCATCATTATTTATTACGGATAATATTCTACACTTACATATCTATTTCAACATTCATATCCTACAAAGTCCAATTTATTTAAAACATGAGTGACCTCAATCACACAATACTCCAATAAACAACAACGTGTGTATTTAAGATGCATCGTTTACACATAAACTTACCTCGGTGCAAAATGCGTTAATTTGCAGTTTAATCCGAAACCTTACCTTTTCCCCGGTCAAGGTTAACTCCACCCTCTTCTTGATCTATAACAACAAAATTTCACTCATTCAATCATTTTATGATCATAATACATCATAATCTCTACTTAGGCAAAAATGACCATTTTGCCCTTATACTATGGCGAAATTACGATTTTACCTCTAGGCTCGTAAATCATTTTTATCACATTTTCTCATTAAACAATCCTATTTGAACATTTATTACTCTTACAACTACTCATAATTCCAATTATTTCATACATTTATTACACAATTTCAATCTTTGTATTCAAGTCCTATTTAGGTGTTTTCGTGCTAACACCTTTCACAAAACTCGTTTCTCATCTCACTAACATTTATTTTCTTCCATAAAAACTCAGCTAATAACATAAACTCTCTCATGGAAAGTCCCTAAACTTTCAACCATTTAACAAATTAGTCCCCTCATTAGCTAGCTTAAGCTTTGGGGACTCCAAAAGTACAAAAATCATAAAAAAACAATCATCAAAAGGACTTACTTGCAAGGATGAGATGTAGCTAAAATTTTCAAGCTTTCAAGCCCTTAAGCTTGCTGATATTTTCAGTGGGAGAAGAAAAGAAAATGAAAAGATGATAGCCTTTGTTTATTTTATCTTATTTTATTCATTTTGTAAACTAACGTCATCAACCCTTGTCAAATTTTAATTCTCTTGTACCCCTTGGCCGACCATCACCTTTAGGAAGGCATAATTGCACTTTAAGAACCTCCATTTTATATTCTATAACTATTTGACACCTCTAGCTTGTAATTTGAAACTTTCGCACTTTATGCAATTTAGTCCTTTTTCGTAATTAAGCTTACAATCGCTAAAATTAAAGCACCAAAATTTTCATGCATCAGTATAAACATGTTATAACACATAAAATATTATAAAAATAATTTTTCTCAACCTCGGATTAGTGGTCTCGAGACCACTGTTTCGACTAGCCCTAAAATCTGGCTGTTACAATTAGATCGAGGCTTTATCCGACCGAGTATTTCACCCTGGGGAGCTCTAGTATTGTTTGTTAAAAAGAAATATGGTTGTATGTGGTTATGCATTGATTATCGACAGTTGAACAAAGTGACGATCAAGAACCGGTATTCGTTGCCTCGTATAGATGACTTGTTTGATCAGTTTAAGGGAGCTTCAGTATTTTCTAAAATTGATTTGAGATCCAGGTATTATCAGCTGAAGGTGAAGGAAAGTGATGTGCCTAAGACTGCCTTCCGTACTCATTATGGCCATTATGAATTTTTGGTGATGCTGTTTGGGTTGAACAACGCTCCAGCTGCTTTCATGGATCTGATGAATCGCATTTTCCAGCCGTACCTAGATCAGTTTGTGGTGGTCTTTATTGATGATATATTAGTATATTCAAAGACACAAGCAGAACATGATCAGCATCTTTGAAAAGTTTTACAGATTCTGCGAGAAAAATAGTTGTATGGGAAATTAAGTAAATGTGAATTTTGGTTGTCAGAGGTGGTATTTTTAGGACACGTGGTATCTTCCGACGGGATTAGAGTTGACCCGAAGAAGATCGAGGCAATTGTTTAGTGGAAAGTGCCAAAGAATGTATCTGAGGTACGTAGTTTTCTCGGTTTGGCTAGATATTAAGAGAGATTTGTTAATGGACTTTTGAAGATAGCATTTCCAATGACTATGATATTACATAAAAATGTTCCTTTTATTTGCGATGATCAGTGTCAAAAGAGTTTCGAGACATTGAAGTAAATGTTGACAGAGGCACCTGTATTAACATTACTAGAGTCGAGGAAAGATTTTGTTGTGTATAGTGATGCTTCTTTGAGTGCTTTGGGTTGTGTATTGATGCAAGATGAGAAGGTCATTGCATATGCATCCCGACAGTTGAAGCCACATGAGCGTAATTATCTGACACATGATTTGGAATTAGCAGCTGTGATCTTTGCTTTGAAGATCTGGAGACATTACTTATATGGTGAAAAATGCTACATTTACACAGATCATAAGAGTCTAAAATATCTTCTGTCGCAGAAAGAGTTAAATTTAAGGCAAAGACAATGGATTGAACTTCTAAAAAATTATGATTGTGTTATAGACTATCATCTAGGAAAAGCAAATGTGGTAGTTGATGCATTGAGCAGGAAAGCTGCGATTGAATTACGAGCAATGTTTGCTCGGCTCAATGTTAATGATGATGGAGCTTGTTAGCTGAGTTAAGGGTTAAGCCAATGATGTTTGATCAGATTAACGCAGCTCAGATGAAAGATGACAGATTATTGATGAAAAGTGAAATGGTACATCAGAGAGTTTTAGTATTGATGAACATGATTGCTTGGGGTTTCAAAACTGGCTTTGTATTCCAGCTATTTCTGAGCTAAAGAAGTTGATTTTTCAAAAGGCACATGATGGTACTTTTGTATTGCATCCTGGTGGAACAAAAATGTATCGTAATTTACGGGAGCTTTATTGGTGGCCAGAGATGAAAAAAGATATAGTGGAATATGTGAATAGGTGTTTGACTTGTTAGCGAGTAAAGGCAGAACATCAGGTACTAACAGGGTTACTTCAGCCTATTAGTATTCCTGAATGGAAATGGAATAGTATTACTACGGATTTTGTTACGGGATTACCACCGCTGGCGAGCAAAAAGAATGCCATTTAGGTGATAGTTGATCGGCTTTCTAAGTCTGCTCATTTCATAGCAGTCAGGACTGATTGGTCTCTACAGAAGCTTGCTGAAGTTTATATCCGAGAAGTTGTGAGGCTGTGTGGTATTCCAGTGTCTATAATTTCGGACCGGGATCCACAATCTACATCAAGATTTTGGAGGCAGTTACATGATTCTTTGGGTACTCGGCTTAATTTTAGTATTGCATTTCATCCACAAACTAACGGACAATCAGAATGGTTAATTTAGATTTTAGAAGACATGCTTCGGGCTTGCATTATTGACTTTGAATCAGGTTAGGAATGATATTTTCCATTAACAGAATTTGTTTATAATAATAGTTTCCAATTCAGTATTCAGATGGCTCCATATGAAGCATTATATGGTCGAATATGTCGTTCACCGGTATGTTGGACAAAGTTGAATGAGAAAAAGATAGTCGGATTGGAATTAATTCAGGAGACAGAAGAGATAGTTAAAAAGATAATAGACAAGTTGAAAGCAGCTTTTGACAGAAAAAAGTCTTATGCAGATCTGAAGCAACGGGATATAGAGTATTTTGTGGGTGATAAAGTGTTTCTAAAGGTATCACATTGGAATAAAGTTTTGAGATTTGGTCGCAAAGGAAAAGTAAGTCCTCGTTACATTCGGCCGTATGAAGTAGTTGAAAGAATCAGACCGGTTGCCTATCGACTAGCTTTGCCTCCAGAGCTACAGAAGATTCACGATGTTTTTCATGTTTCTATGCTTCGAAGATATAGATCAGATCCTTCCCATGTTATTCCTACTGAAGACATTGAGATTCGATCAGATTTTTCCTACGAAGAGGAGTCGGTTGAGATATTAGCTCGGGAAATAAAAGAGTTAGAAATAAACGAATTCCATTAGTGCAAGTGTTATGGAGAAATCATGGAGTGAAAGAAGCAACTTGGGAATCAGAAGAGACAATGAAAGCTCAGTATCCTCATCTTTTCTCAGGTAAATTTCGAGGACGAAATTTATTTAGGGGGGAGAAATGTAATGACCCAAAATTCATGGCATCGAAAAAGTATGATTATCGAGCCTCCATATTAGTAAATTAAATCCTTAAATAATTATAGGAATAATTATGAGTCTAGTTTAATTTAGAGTAATTAGTAAAAAGGACTAGATTGAGTAAAGGTTAAAAGTTTAATTCTAAAACAATAGAAAGAAAAAAGGGATTAAAATGGCAATTAAGCCATTAGTAATAGTTGAGGCGGCAAAATGGATAGAAAAATCTAAGATTTTTCTTAGATTTCTATATAATAATTATAATACTAATTATTATTATTAATAACTTATAAAATAAATAAGTAAATAAAATAAAGTAAATAACGAAAGAATAAAGTAAAAAGAAAAACAAAAGAAATAGAGAGAGAACAGAGAAGCATTTCGAAACAAGCAGGAAAGAAAGAAGAAAAAGAAGGAAAAAGGAAAACTAAAGATTTAAGGTTTAAAGCTTTAATGCTTTAAAAGATAAGTCAATTTAGCCCTTTTCTCTTAATTTTGATGTTTTAGAAGCTTTTAAACAAAGTTTTGTTGAAATTAAGTAAAAGCCATGGAAGTTCTTAGGTTTCCAAGCATAGTTCATGTTGGATAAATTGTTGAATTAGGGATTAAATTGAATGAATTCTAAGTTAGAATTGAAAAAGGGTTTAAATTGTAAAAGAAACTATAAGTTTTGTGTTGTAAGGATTAAATTGAAAGAATTTTTAAATTAGGGTTATATTATGAATACTTGATTATTTTTAGAGTGAATATGGAAGGAAAATAAATAGAAATGAAATATGAATTAAGTTAAACAAACCAAAGTGTTAATAAGGTTTAAATTGAAATTAAGATATAAATTGAAAAAAATTCAATTAATTATTAAATTAATGCTGTAATTAATAATGTAATTGTTATTATTATTTTCGTAGCTAACAAGGAAAACGAGACATCGACATCCAAAGGAAAAGAAAAGATTGTTGAGGAGTAAACGCGTATTCCGGGTTTGTATTACTATAACTCAATCTATTTATTAAATGTTATATTGAATTTGTAATCATGGGACATTTAAGGTAAGGTAAGTAATAACATTTGAAATTAAGTAAGTATATGTGTGAATATTGAATTATATGTGAATTGAGATAATAGATGTTTTGAATTAATTGAATATTTGAAATTGTTGTGGAAATGAATTCGAAATTGAAAAAGTAAAATAATGCCCTATTAACTTATCGGACTAGATTGGATACAAATGGCATGCCATAGGATTTGTGATGTGAAGATGAGATTTATAGCTCGGCCGAGAAGATGATTCTGTTATTATATGCTTCGGTTTATCCAAAGAGGCATTTAATGCCTTATTGGTGTGTTTGGGAGGATATGATATACTGGTGTGTTTGGGAAGCTATATTATATTGGTGTGTTATGGAGGGTTAATATTATTTTCGGTGTGATTGGGTTGGATATTCTGGGGTGTTTGGGTGGAATCCGCGTATCTATCAGAGTCCGAGCCTTGTTAATAGGGTAAATAATTGAAATGAAATTTTGAAAATGAGATTGATTGATTTGGCTCTATTAAAAAGTATGTGAAAGAATGTATGAGGTAAATTATGAATTGAATCAGTATGTGAAAAATGAATTATGAATTTAAGATTTATGAAGTAATATATAATTATGTATAGTTATTTTAAATGATTTATAAAGTTTATGGTTGATGTTTGTTATTTATCAAAGTTAAATAGTTTGATTTATAGTAATACCACTGAGTAAGAAATACTTAGCGTACGGTTGTTTCCATGCGCAGGTCATTAGAGTCACAGATTCGATCTAGCATCCAGACCGATCTCGACTCCAACAAGAAAATTTTGGTGATGTTTTCTTCCTTAAATAAAAGTGGCATGTACATAGGTGTTGTAATGGTTATTTTGGTATGTTATAAAATTTTGTTGTAATGAAAAGTATTTGATGTTTTGATGTTTTTAAACTAGTGATATGGCAGAAATTTGTTTATGGTATTGGTTTGAATTTGCAGGGGGTTTTATGTGAAAATAAGCAGAAATATTGTCGAAATTTTAAAAAAAAATTCAGAAAAATTTTCAGAGTACTCGAACAAGTCCCGTTCCACTTTTAATACATGTTTTGGGCTTCAAAAGTCCATTATAGGGACTTATTTATTAAATTATACTATGAATGTTATTTTATTTGTGAACAATTAGTAAGTTGTCTAATATGTCCGGTAATGCCTTGTAACCCTGTTCCGACAACGGTTTGGGGTTAGGGGATGTTACAAATGCATTATGTGGATGTAATTGATTATAGGTGAGATTTATTGAAAATAGTGGAAAATGAGAAAGCTCTCGGATGAACCTTCAAAATAGAAATATGGGTACGGATGAATATCCGTAAATATGTAAATTTTGGTAGGCTGTGTTGGATACCACCTTGTTGTTTATTAACAATGGGTTGTGTGTGGTACCATCGTATTTATTGTCATTGGTGGGCTATGTGCAATACCACCATAGACATGTGATTATTGGTGGGATGTGTGCGAGACCACCTCGTTAATTATAAATGGTGGGCTATCTGCGAAACCACTGGGAATCTTGTATCATTCCGAAGTGTTCATCGAGAAACTTGTCTAAGTGAAATTACATGTGGCTTTGTGGTGTTAAGTGCAGAGTATAAGTGCAAGTAAATGTGAGCAATGTTTATGATATGTATTTGGGATATGGTAAGGTTTGAAATGAGTAAGCATGAGTATGAGGATATGAATTGTTTTTACTTAGTATGTAATGCTTTTGATTGATAAGTATGTGGTAAGATGTTTATTGTTTACATATAGACTTACTAAGCTTAAAGCTTACTCCCTTTCTCTTTTCCCTTGTTTTATAGTGTCGAAAAGCTAGCTCGGGATACAGAGATAATCAGAGGATCACCCACACTATCAACACATCTTGGTATAGTTAGATTTAGCATTTTGAGTATGACATGTATAGGGACTAGACTTGGTTGAATGTCACATTGTTTGTAACATCCTAGATTAGGGGTTATGCGTTTGTGCATAATTCATGAGTTAGTAGGTTTTGGCAGTGTTGGAAGTGTATTAAGGGTTTTTAGAATTTTAGGATGGAAGAAGAAAGCTTTGGAAAATTATTGGTTTTTAAGTGAAAAGGGGAGCTAGGTAAATGAGGCTTTAAAAGAAACTCCGTGTGAAGCATGACACAAGGAACCATGTGGTAAAATGGCATGTTTTATGAATTATGAATGTGTTATGTGAATTCTAGAAATAAGGAAATGTATGGAAATATATGAAAATGTATGGAAGTGTATAGAAATGTGTGGAAACGTGTGGAAATGTATGGAAATGTAAGGCAATGTAGGAAATGTAAGAAAAATGTAAGGAAATGTAAGAAATGTATGGAAATGTATGGAAATGTAAGGAAATGTAAGGAAATGTAAGAAATAATGCGGAAATGTAAGGAAATGTAAGGAAATGCAAGGAAATGTAAGGAAATGTCTTGTCTTGGAAATGTAGGAAATGTCCTGAAAATGTAAAGGAATAAAGAGGAAAGTGAACATTTATGGAAACTAGGAAATGTAAGGAAATGATTCAAAATGGAAAGTGAACATTTTTGGAAACTTGGAAATGTAAGAAAATGGCAAGTTTCTGAGAGCCGATCGAAAATTTTAGGAAACTTAGAAATGACTTAGAAATGTCAAGTTTTAAAGTTTAAAATAGGAAATTAAGGCAAGGTGGCCTTAAAAGAAAAAGTTGGTGAAATTTGACACACAACAAAGCTTGGAAAAGTGGCTGAAGATGTCACTTAGGGCCTATAGAAATGGCGCCATATGCAAGAGGAATGGGCACTGGTTGAGTCACTTGGGAAGCAAATAAGGGGTTTTATTTTTGCTTCCGTAAGACTGAGGTGGACGGCACATGCTTCTAGAAAGGAGGTATTTTATTTTCATAAATATTCGATTAAAAGGTGATAAATAAAGGATTTTTAAATTGGATTATTTTGAAGAGATAAATGTTGGATTAAACTCTTTTATTTATGATAATTAAAGGATAAAGTTATCAAAATAGAAGAGTGGTGGCCAAGTAAGGGACTCTAGCCTAGTAAATTTGGCTATAAAAGGAAAAGAGAGGCCATTCAGCATTATTTACTCTTCCTTGATAACCTCTGCCGAATTTTCTCTGCAACCCCTATTCTTTTCTTTTTCATTCTTCTCCTCTCAATATTCCAAAAGCCGAAAGCTTGCTAAGATCAAGGCCATAGCCGAAGGTTGAAGTGAAGGTGCAATCGATTTCTTCAAATAAGGGTAAGATCCAAGTTTGGTTTCCATTCTTTTATACTTTAGACTTATCGAAATCTAGGGCTAATTCCATTAATGTTCATGGTTGCCGAAACCTTGAAGAGATCTTTCGGGATTTACTAAGTGTCGACTACAAGGAATGAGAAGTTCTTTTCATGAAGGTACACCATAGGCCGCGTGTTCCCTAGTTATTCGGTGAATTTCGGGATTTAAGAATCTAAGGTAAGTCATATTTAACATTCGGCTAAGGGTTATTTGTTGTGAATAAATGTTAGAAATTGATCTAACATGTAGTTATAGGGATTTCGATAGAGGGATACAAGGATTTCGGGATTTGAGAGTTTCAAGGTATGTTTTAAGTATACTAATCCTACTAGGATTTGGATTTATAGCCGAATGGCTCTTTACTAAGTATTAAATGATTGAATGTAGAGAATTAAGATCTAAGGCATTAGATCAAGCTTTTCGGGATTTGGATTGGAAACCTTAAGCGAATCAGGTGTGTACCCACACTAACTCCCAATATATTACAGCAATTATTTTATATGTATATATATGAATGTGCATGCGAATAAGAATGTGGCTAAGTGTCACAAATGAGGTAAAAGTACCCAGGTACGTTTCCTACTTCCGATAGGATTACAAATACGATATATATATTTGTGTATGATGTGTGATAGCCGACAGTAAAGGCTGAAGTGATGGATACCCATGTATGGGGTAATCGGTTAACAGGTTGGTAAATTGTGATGTTGCATTATTTATGAGCATGTGATGTATATTCATGCTATACGTTGATTTGATATGATACTTTGACATATATGCATGGGGGGTTGGATTTGAGCAAAGAAGGACGGGGAGTACATATTATGTACGTGGTCTAATGTTAGCCTCGTGCTACATTAGCGCTTGATGGTTAGCTGTGTGCTTCATCAAGGGAGATGGTGGCTTGGTGCCCATCTCGGCGGTTGATAGCTGAGTGCATCACCCGTAGACGGATTACCGTTGGGATCACGATGTGATCGGTGGCTCAGCCACGGCCTTGTGCAGCAGGTCTGCCAAGGTAGGATATGTGGGATCACTCGGTTGTGATCGGTGGGTTAGCCACGGCCTTGGGCAGGGAGTCTGCCGAGGTAGGTGTTTGGATGGATTTTAGGATTGGGCTGTGATACATGGTTGCATGAATGGTTCGTGGATTGTGTGGATGTGGGCTAAGCTCATACGTGTGGAAATAAGTGTTGTGATTATGCTTGAGTCCGTGGACTCACCCAATTTTTCTCAACCATTTTGGTGATGATGAGACTTTGGACCGGTGCGGAGAGGATGCAAGGTGGCCCATGCGAGAAGAAGATATTTTAATTATTTAAGTATTTTTTTAATATTAAATACTTTGTTTTAAGTATGGGTTGTAATAAGGGCCTTATTATTATTATTATTTTTATTATTATTATTTGGAATTATTTTAATTACGGTTTGACTAAAATAAATTACTATGTGAAGATGATTTTAAATTTTGGAAATCTAATTTTTCAAAGTATATGTATATACCAAACTTTTAATTTGGGCATTTTATAACTACAAAGTTTTCATACAATTTTCCATGGACATGGTTTTCAAAAGTAATCTAATTTTTATGTTTTAAGTCAAAAGATTTTCAACCGTCTTTCCACAGTGACATAACCAGATCCGGTCAGGGCTCATGGGCCGGGTTTGGGGGTGTTACATTGTTTTGGCCAAATGTGTTGGCTCATTCAAAGATGAATTCTTTTGTATAAGGCTATAGTTGATGGCTCTTTCTTATTAATCTATGAAATGATGAGGTTATTCAAGAATGTGCAAGTCGCATGGTTGATTTACTTGGTTTAATTATGTTTGTATGAGTTGGGGGTTAGAAAGAGATTGGCATATAGCCTTGTTCTTGTCCACAAGGGTAGGCACACGGGCGTGTGTTTAGGCTGTGTGTGACACACGGTCAGCCTCATGGGCGTGTGGTTAAGCTGTGTGTCCCCCTGCATGCTAGGTTTGCAAGTCAGTATACTCAGTAGTAACCACACGGGTGGAGACACGGCCGTGTGTCTCAACCGTGTGGAAAACATGGCCATATTACATGGGCGTGTGCCCAGGCCATGTTAAGTCTGCTTCTGAATTAGGAATTTAATTCGCCACACAGTCGAAGGACACGATCGTGTGCCTTAGCCGTGTGACATTTATAGAGTGATGACATTAGAAATAGAATGTTAAAGGTTTTGCACACGGGCTAAGACACGGGCGTGTCGTGGCCGTGTGAGGGACACGGGCATGGACACGGGCGTGTGTTCAGCCATGTGAAAACCCCTGTAGGTTCAAATTGAGAAATAAATCCACATGGGTGTGGAACATGGGCATGTGATATGCCACACGGGCGTGCCCTTTCCTCCATACGGGCTTGTGGACTGTTTGATGAAAATTTTCTAAATCTTTCTAGAGATCTTTAAAAGAGTTTGATTTGGTTCGAAACCGTTCCTAATGTATGTTTTGGGCCTTGTAGGCCCTTAATAGGGACAATATGAATGCAAATGAAAAGTTTAAAATTTGGACATAAATTCATGTCTCAGTTTTGTATGAATGCTTGTGTATAAGTTCGGTAATGCCTCATACCCCGTTCCGGCATTCAATACGGGTAAAGGGTGTTACAAAGAGTTCAGGGATTACTTCAAACTTGAGTCGATGAGGCACTAGGTGTCAATTTGCTTTGGTTCAACCGATGGGACACATGTGTCAATTTATATAGCGATGGGAGCAGTTATTACTTCAGATTTATCCGATGAGGCACTGGGTGCCAAATTGGTGTGTTGGTTGGATCCGTGTATCCGTCTGAGTCCGTGTCGTGTTAATAGGAGAAAGTAAAATAATAATTTATTTGATTGATATTTGAAATGGAAAATATGAGAAATGAATATGATATGAGAAAATATTAAAATGGAAAATATGAGAAATGATTATGAGATGAGAAATGAGATATGAAATGATGAATTGAGATGTGAAACTTGAATGAATTCAAGTATAGATCAAAGATATAAATCATGTCGTTGTATGAGATGATGTATTCAAATATTAAATAAAATGCCATTGATATATACTTATATATTTGAACATGTGAAAATATTAGTAGATGTGAATAAGGAATGAGCAAAAATTATACTATTGAATTGAAACAGATGAGCATAGCTTACTTGTTGCATTTTGCATTTTAAATACTTATATCAAGTTTATGTTATTCAGATTATAGAAATACCACTGAGTTTTACTTAGCATGTGGTTTTGTTTTTCTTGCGCAGGCCAGGTACTGTTCGAATTATTGCCGACTCAGCATCAAATCACTAATCCCAAGCTCAAGTGTGGTGATATTTATTTTGTAATGGCATGTACCTAAGGAGTCTTTTGTTGATATTATTTATAAGATGTTCTTAACTTAGTTACTAGTGAAATGATGGTTAAATATGTATAAGGTTGTGGTTGAGGCTATGTTGGTATGTTAGCCTAGTTTATATTTTGGTATGTGATAATTTAAAGTTTAGTAGTTTAGCATAATGCTTGGTATGTGGTTAGCTTCATATTTGGTAACTTTAGAAGTTGAAAGTTAGTTCAAATATGGTAAATGTGATATGAATGAAAGTCTTGAATGTTTGATGTGTTGTTGATGTATTTGAACATATAAAATGTGGTACCAATGAGGGTACATTGGTTAGGCATATTAGGTGATGAATTTGGTGTATTTTCGGTAAGCTTAATCGTGTTTTGAATAGGTTAAACAATTGGTAAATGAGTTGCTTAGTGCCCAAGTAAGTAGGAAATGGTAAACTTGATTTTTAAGGTACTTTTGGGTGCACACGGGCTGGCCACACGATCGTGTGTTGTAACACCCCCTAATCCTTATCGTCGCCAAAACAGGGTTACAAAGCATTACCGAACTTTTCAGATCAATTACGAACAAATAATATATCATCTAGCATACACATCATAAAATTTATCATATCGTCCATTTCATAAGCCCTCGAGGTCCAAAATACGTGTTAGAAACAAATCGGGACTTCATCGGAAACTCAGAGAATTTTTCGCGAAATTTCAAAATTTTTCATAGATGCAGGGCTCACACGCCCGTGTGGCCAAGGGACGCGCTCGTGTGACCCTTTGACATGCTCGTGCTTCAGGCCATGTCCTACCCCGTGTAACTCCCTGACTTACCTCACACGGCCAAGCCACACGCCCGTGTGCTAGGCCATGTGGTCAATTTATTTTTCACAATTTAGTGCAATTTTCACATGGCCGGGCACATGCCCGTATGCTAGGCCGTCTGCCTTACACGGCTGAGACACACGCCTGTGTCTCTGCCTGTGTGGTAAAACTTAGGCATTTTGTTTTGAAAATTTACAGTTGCAGGGGACACACGGCCAAACCACATGCCCATGCGATAGCCGTGTGTCTCACACGGTCTGGTCACACGCCCATGTGCTAGACCGTATGGACTCAAAATGAGCATTATGCATCAAGTTTACCAACAGTGCAAATCTTGAACAACAAGCAACTCAAAATCCAATTGCTCAACCAATCCAAAACACATTCAAATATATCTAATGCATTCCAAATTCATCAATCTAAGGACCTAATCAAAGTACCGTCATAGTTATTTTACATATATTGTTTAAACAATCCATTTAAACACCAATTAAGTTAATTCAAATTTTTAAACCATTTCAACCCTAATTTTGCCTATGCCATACTCACTTATGCACCAACTAGAACATTCCATACTAATTCTCAACATAACATACATATGTTCATGTATATAAGTAGCTAATATCATCTTATAACATTATTTATAATCATTTTACAAAATGACATACATATGACTTCCTAGGTACATGTCATTACCAAAAAGAAATATACTTCACCGCTTTGAGTTCGGGATTGGCTTCGGATACTGATTCAACGATCTAACTTTAACCTAACTTGCGCACGGAAACAAACCGTACGCTGGGTATAAACTCAGTGGTATTTCTATAATCCGAATACTTATTAAGCAAGAATTTATAATATTTATATATCTAATCACAAATAACAAAGACCATTCAAACAAATAATCAATTTCATAACACTTCATTCATAACACTTTCAATTCTCATCTCTTATTATTTCAATCTCATAATTGCTATTCAAATAGCTTTTCTCGATAGGATACACAATTCATTTTTAATATCAATATCCATTCTATGCTTTTTATTTGAATAATTCAATTCCATATTCCATTCCAATTTCATATTCAATATCATTCAAAATTATTCATATTGCCAATTAATTTATTTACCCCTATTAACGGGACTCAGACTTTGGCGGATACACGAATCCAACCAAAACACTCTAATATGGCACCCAGTGCCTGATCGGATAATTCGAAGTAATAGATTGACACCCAATGTCTCATAAGCCATTCCGAAGTAAGTTGGTACCCAGTACCTCATCGAATTTATCTGAAGTAATACCCAATACCTCATCGAATTTATCTGAAGTAATAGTTTGACACCCAGTGTCTCATCGTCTCGAAGTCTAAGTAATCCCTAAACACTTCCAATCCTATGGCATGCCAACTATATCCGTCTCAACCCGATACAGTTATTAGGGTTTCAAATCACATTTCAATTTCAACCAATATTCATTCCAATTCATAATCACATATGATCATAAATCAATTCTTTTCAATTCAACATCACAATACCAATTACTTACCTCAATCTACTTACCATACACATTAAGTAGTAAATTCAACAATTAATTATTAATTTCAGATTATAGAAATACAAACCGTAATTTCCGAGCTAATCCTCGTTGACTGTCTTTTCCTTTCTTAGACGACGTCTCCGGCACAACGTCAGCTACAAAAATTAAAATAATTTGGAATCATCAGTACACACAATTTCACATTGAATATTTCAATTTATATTCAACTTTTTCCTAAATTCCAATTTAGTCCCTAACCAAAACTAACTTTATTTTTCCAAAACTAATTCCATATCGTATTCAATTTCCATTTTAGACTAATTTCAACTCTGTAATTTCACCACAAAACTCTAATTTTCAAAATTTACAATTAAGTCCCTATTACTTCAAAACTTATAATTTGTTTTACAATTCAATCCCTTTTTCACTTCTAACTTGAAATTCTATCAATTTAACCCCTAACACTTCAATTTATTCAACATGAACAACTTCTAAAAATCCACTAACTTTTAAAATTTATTATAATCAAGTAGTATTTTGTTCTAGGATTCTAAAAACATTAAAATTACAAGAAAATGGGCTAAATTGACTTACCAATTTGAGTTTGAACCTTAAAACCCTAATTTTCCTTCTCTTTCTTTCTCTCTTTTCCTCCCCTGTTTCATTTGTTCTTTTTGTTTCTATTTCTTTTATTTTCTTTGTTTTATTTGTTTAATTATTATAATATAATATAATATAATATAATATAATATAATATAATATAATAATATTTATATATGCTTAAATATTAAGTATGTATATAATATAAATAAATAAATATATGTATATTATATATACACATGGAATTATATACACTTGTTAGATAAGGATTAATTGTTTAATTAGTCCCTTAACTTTTCTTTAATCTATAATTCAACTTCTATTCTATTTACAATCTAGTCCTTATACCTAATTACTCTTAATTTAGACAAATTCACCTAACCAAAACCTAATTAACCTAACCACCATCTTTGTAAATATTTTATTAATGGAGACCCAAAAATGCACTTTCCGATACCCATAAATTTTGGGTTGTTACATTTCTCCCCCCTTAATAAATTTAGGTACTGAGATCTCATTGTTTCTTCAGGTTCCCAAGTTGCTTCCTTAATACTATGACTTCGCCACAACAGTTTCACTAGGGGAACTCGTTTATTACGTAATTCTTTCACTTCTTGAGCTAATACCTCAATCGGCTTTTATTCGTATGATAAATCGGGTCAGATTTCAATATCCTCTGTCGAAATAATATGAGAGGGGTCTGATCTATATCTTTTGATCATTGAAACATGAAAAACATCATGAATCTTCTGTAATTCCAGAGGCAAAGCTAAACGATATGCTACTGGTCCAACTCTTTATGTAATCTCATACGACCCAATAAAACGAGGACTCAACTTTCCCTTTCGGCCAAATCTCAAAATTTTATTCCAAGGCGAGACTTTAAGAAATACTTTATCTCCGATAGAATACTCAATATCCCGGCGTTTCAAATATGCATACGATTTCTGTCTGTCAAAAGTTGCCTTCAGTCTATCTCGAATCTTCTTAATAGTGCCCTCTGTTTCTTGAAGTAATTTCGGCCCAATCATTTTTCTTTCATTCAATTCCATCCAACATACAGGTGATCGACATCTTCGACCATATGGAGCCTCATACGGAGCCATTTGAATGCTCGATTGGAAACTATTTTTATATATAAATTCAGCCAATATTAAATAACGTTCCCAACCCGATTCAAAATCAATCACACAAGCTCGAAGCATATCTTCTAAAATCTAAATAACTCGCTCAGATTGTTCGTCAGTCTACGGATGGAAAGTTGTGCTAAAGTTGAGTCGAGTACCTAGAGATTCATGCAACCGTCTCCAAAATCTCGATGTGAACCGCGAATTTTGATCAGAGATTATTGATACAGGAATACCATGCAATCTCACAATTTCTCGAATATAAATTTCAACAAGTTTCTGAAGTGACAATCAGTTCTGACAGCTATGAAGTGAGCTGATTTTGTAAGCCGATCAACAATCACCCAAATAGCATTTTTCTTACCCGCTGATAATGGTAACCCCGTTACAAAATCCATTATAATACAATCCCATTTCCATTCATGAATTTTAATAGGCTGAAGTAGACCAGTTGGGACCTAATGTTTTGCTTTTGCTCATTGACAAGTCAAACATTTAGCCACATATTCAAATATATCTCTTTTCATACCCGGCCTCCAGTACGATTCTCATAGATTCTGATACATTTTCGTTCCTCCCGGATGTAAAGAAAAAGGACTGTCATGAGCTTCTCGAAGTATAAACTCTTTTAGTTAAGAAACATTCGGAACACAAATGCGATTATGAAATCTCAAACAACCATGATCATCAATGCTAAAATTCTATGACATGCCATTCTAAACCATTTCTTTCTTCTTTATCAACTTGTTGTCTTCTAGCTGTGCTGACTTAATTCGGTCAAGCATTACTAGTTTACTTCTCAATTCAGCCAACAGACTTCCATCATCACTGATACTGAGCTGTGCAAACATTGCTCGTAATTCAATCACTGGTTTTCTACTCAATGCATCAACTACAACATTAGCCTTTCCCGGGTGATAATCAATAACACGATCATAATCTTTTAAAAGTTTTATCCACCGACGTTGTCTCAAATTAAACTCCTTTTGAGAAAGGAGATACTTGAGACTCTTATGGTGTAATGACCCAAAATTCAAGGGCATCGGAAAAGTGCAATATTGGGCCTCTGTCTTAGTAAACCAAGTTCGTAAATAATTATTAGAAATATTTATGAGTCTAGTAGTGAGTTTAATTAAGTTTTAATTAGGTGAATTTAGCTTAATTAAGAGTAATTGCGAAAAAGGATTAAATTGAATAAAGGGTAAAAGTTTAATTATAGATTAAAGAAAAACTTAAGGGGCTAAATAAGCAATTAGACTAATTGCTTAGAATGAGGCGGTTAATGAGTATAAAAATCTTGAGATTTTGCTATTAATTTATTATTATAAGTATAATTATTAATTATTATTATGGTTTTCTATTTAAATATTATTAATATTATTATATTATGAAATAAAATAAATTAAGACAAGTGTATGGTGATAAGATGGTACAATTGTAATAATGTATATATATACACTTGTATTTTAATTATTTATTTACTTAAAATTTAAGTTAAAAGATATTTATTAATTAAATAATTATATTATAAAATTTTTGTATGATAAATAAATAAAATAAAGACAAATGGATGGTCATGATAATATGCAAATGTAAAAATATTTATATGTACAATTGTGGTATATGTATTTGTTATTAAATAGATATTTATTATAATTATTATTATAGTTTTATATTAAATTATTATTATTATTATTATTATTATGATGATGATGATGATGATGAAGACAATTGTATAATGATTAATGGTACATATGTAAAATATATATAAATACACTTGTAATAAAATAAAATATTTTCTTATAATCTAAGTAAAAGATATTTATGAATTAAATATTATTATATTATATTATTATAATGTATTAATATTATTAATATATATATATATATGAAATAAATTAAAATAACAAAAGAAACAAAAGGAGAAAAGAAACAGAAGCTTTCAAAATAGGGAGAAAGGAAAGAAGAAAAGAAAAAGAAAAGGAAAAACTAAGATTTTAAAGCTTAGAGTTTAATTTGCTAGCAAAGAACTTGAGGCATCGGCACCGAAAGGAAAAGAGAAGGTTATCGAGGAGTAAGCGAGCAAATCACGGTTTGTATTACTATAATTCAAATTATTATTATTTAAATGTTATATTTTAATTTATATGTATGGTAAGTAACAATATTGAGATGAATGAAAATTGAAATGAAGTATGAATATGTATTGAAATGTGAATTGCATGTGAATGGATATGGAAAGTAAATCGAATTGAATTGTACATTGAAATTGAAGTTGATATGGAAGTGAAATTAAATTGAGAAATGATTGAAATACCCAATTAACTAGTTGGGCTGAGTCGGATATAGTTGGCATGCCATAGGATTGGAAGAGTACGGGGATTTATTGGCTTTGCCGGTCAGGCACTTTATGTGTCGTATTACTGCTTATGATATTTGATCAGGTACTGGGTACCATTTTAGGCACAATATGTCATACTGGTGTGTTTGGTTGGATCCGCGTATCCGCCAAGGTCCGAGTTATGTTGATAAGGGGTAAATAAATGAAATGATAAATCAAATGAAATTGATCGATTGAGTTATTGAAAGAAATGAGAAAGTTGAATCTGTGAATTGAAGTGTGAATTGAAATTGAGATTGAATATGAAGACATGAACCAAAGGTTCATGAGATGATTGATTTCAATTTGATGATATAAGACATCAATTGACAAATTGTTACTATTAAGAATTTGAAATTAAAGTACGAATTAATGCATATTAAGTAAATTATCATATGTTTAATACTTATACATTTGTAATTATTTATTTGTTATTATAATTTTGAATTATGGTAATGCCACTAAGTATAGACATACTCAGCGTACAGTTGTTTCCGTGCGCAGGTCAGTAGAAGTGTAACATCCTAAAATTTGAATTTCATGTGTTCCATTATTTTGGTGCTAAGCTAGTTAGATTATTAATTTTGTATGTTGAGGAGGTCTTGAGAAGGCTCGGGATTTATTTGGATCTAGTAAATTTTTTGGAATTTAGCACTTTAAGGAGATAGAGTAAGTGACCTTAAAGCATATGGAAATAATTGAATAAATAGCTAGCATACATGAGCATTTGGTAAAGAGGCTATGGTGTCACTTGTAGTACCTTGAGGGAAGGAGTTCGAATCACTTTGTGTGCATTTTGACTTTTATTTTTTTTTCTTTCTTTATTTCCTTCCTTAATATGTTGGTCAAGGAGTATTTATGGCAAGGGTGGACTTCATTATTTTTGGTAAGGTGGCTAAAAGAATAAGGCAAGGTTGAAGTTGGGGAAAGAAATCAAGAGAAATAGGTAAGTAAGGGGGACAAGGGGCTTATTTTGTGAATGGTGTTTTGGAAAGTTTGGGTGGCCAAACTCTTATCCTAGGGGGGATGAACATGGACGGCTTGGAGATAGGATGATAGCAAATTTGGTGCTTGATGTTTTGGTAAAAAGAAAAGTGTTAGTTTTGGGTCAAAATACCAATACCACCAATTGTATTTTTTCTCTCAAAACTCCATCTCCTAGCCGAATTTGGTCAATTGCAATAGGTAAAATTTTGGTTGTTTTGGACAATTCTTTATTGACAACTTTGGCATCATTTTTCTTTTCTTCCCAAACTTCTTTTCTTCTCCTTTCCAAATCTATGCAACCTTGAAGTGGCATATTCCATTTCTTTTCTTTCTTCTTGCCGAATGCATACAAACTTGGAGATCATTTCTTTGTTCATTCATCATCCTTGAAAACCGAAACTAATCCATCATGTTTTCTAGTTCTTCTTCTTCTTTTCTTTTTGCAAAATCTTTCAAACATCACTTCCCCTCTAATATTTTTCACCATAGCTGAATATTGAGTCCACTATTTCTCTATAGCCGAATCTTCCATCCTTTCATTGATCTTTCTTTTTCATTCGGGTTATCATTCACCTCTTGAACAATCGGTAAGAACTCTTTCAATTCTTTTCATTTTCTTTTCTCTTTTGCTGAATCTATATTATGGCTTAGGAGGGTCTTTTTGACCAAAATCATCATCTATTTTCTCTTTTAAACAAAACCCTTTCTTCTTCGTAGTGATATAGTGGAAGGCCGAACCATCTTTCTTCCGAAGTTATCTCGCAATCGCTAGGACTCGGTTCAAAAATCTCTAAGGTAAGAGTTCTTCACGGATTTCATGATCATCCTTTATTAGTTAAGATGATTATCAGTATGGAAAGGAGTAACCGATTATGTTATAGGGATTTATTTGTGGATCACTCGGATTTTGTGGTAAGTCAATCTTACTCCAAAGATCAATCGTTCATAATAACGTAATATTAGTTTGGACTAATATTTGTTTTCAATGGAGGCAAACAATATCCAATCAAAAGGGGTAGTGATTGGTGATCGAAAAAGGAGCGGATTTACGATCTCTACTTCTAAATTCAAACAGCGATTCGGGACTTTCCACCGGGTTGTGGACCGTCAACCGAGGAAAACCGACAAATCATAGTTGTTCGCGATCCCGAGGGTAAAATCTTAGATCGTTTGTTTTAGAGTAGATTTATTAAATAGTGAGCAATGTCTAATTGAGCGTTATAATATTTTAGGTGTCGACGATCAGGAAAGCTTAGTGCTTACCGTAATCAGGTGTGTAATCTCACACTGTATTTCATGGGTTAGATATTTAAAACGTGTTAGTGGTAAATAGCTTGATTAAATCACATTTTGGTAAAGACTATGAAATCGGTATTAAGACTGTGAAAATTACGAAAATACCCTTAATGGGCCATCTGATATTTGCTATATGGGCCAAATTGAGATATTTGCTATATGGGACAAATTGAGATAATTGCTATATGGGCCATTTAATATTTGCTATATGGGCCGATTTGTTATAAATTGCTAAATGGGCCAAGATGATAATTTGCTTGATTGGCCAACTTGATAAATTGTTATCATGGGCCATAAGATTTGTAAGAAATATCTGAATAAATTGTTGTGAATGGCTATGCATTATATACATGATTTGCATGGGATGGGATAATGATGAAGAGAAGTTCTGGTAGCTCTGCTACATAATTCTGGTGGCTCTGCCACAAATATGAAAAATGGCAATGCCATGTAAATTATGTTAATCTGGTGGCTTGTCCACAAATTTGATATAAACGGCTTAATGCCTACGTTTGGTGTGTTGGCGAGGTGAGTGACTAAAGCTCCCCACAGGTGTGCTGGTTGGTACGGGTGGTGTGTAGCGGATGGAAAATTATGTTTGGTTTGGGAATTGCATATCACATGCATATTATATATGAATTCTTTTTTTTATTTGTAAATGGGCTTTGGCTTAAATTAATGATTAATTGGATTTTGGCCCAGTGGACAATGGTAAGTGGGTTACACGCTGAGTTCTAGTAACTCACCCTGTTTTCCTTACCCTTTCAGGTAATGATCAGTGATGATGACTTGGGCTATGGATGACTCGGTGGGGGCCATACTACGAATAATGGTTTATTGGAAATTTGGATTTCTTTTTAAGTACTTTTAATTTCTTGGTTAATTTAAGTTAAGTTGTAATAAGGCCTTTGGATAAATTTTTAATATTGTTTTATGTTTGATGGATTTTTATAATTTTCTTTAATTACTTCAAAGTGAGATTTTTTTTTAAAAACATAAATAGACTTTTTTCTCAAATGGATATGCAAAAAGGGGTTTCGTAATAACTTTCATAAATATTTTTTTTAATCAGAAAATTTTCTCTTTAAAATGTCCATCAATTTTATTATCATCTTTCAAACTCTTTTAAATCCTCTCAAAATATAAATTAAATTTTTTTTTAGTTTCGATTTATAAACTCTTACGTCTCAAATTGGTTGATTTATCAATCAACCTTAGTTTTCAATAAACTCCATGTCAAAGTTTTGAAAATTTGTTTTACTTAAATCTTTAAAGGTTTAGATGTACATTTATTTCATGTAACATGTCAAATCTAGCCTTAATGCATAGACCGGGTTTGGGGTGTTACATTTTATGGTATCAGAGCCAGGTTACAAAACTCGGCTATGGTTTGGGTTCAAAATATTTTTAAAAGATGCTTTAAATTTTAGACATATGTTTTAAAGGAAGTATGGCACCACGGGTATCCGGCACCAAGTCAAGTAAGTACATGTTATTAATGAATAATTATGATTATTGTGATATGACTATAGGAACACTCTAGAACTTTTAGTTTTAGATGTTGAAACTATAGAGATTGATACTATAGGATGCGTTTACGAAAATGACCTTACTTCTTATACCTCATAAGATATTGTTTAATAAATATCGAAATAGTATACTGATTCATAAAACTTTTAATCAGATTAAATCGAATTATTCAATATGAGCGCTAGAGGATGTGGACGTAGTAGACGAGGACGTGGACGCGGTAGACGAGGCGCTAGAGTTGCGTCTGAAGCGTCGGGATATATACCGGAAATGGATGCACCTGCGTCACCCGGGACTAAGACTGGATCACATGACCGTATAAGGAAGGACATTGCTTTGTCCCAAGCAATGTTGCGAGTCTTAGAAAGGGTTGTTGAGGCTAGAACTGGGCTAGCAGCTCGTGGATCAATTTCAGAACGACTTAGATCAAGTGGTGCCGAGGTTTTTAGGGGTGTCTCGGGTGTGGCCCCAAATGTAGCGGAGTATTGGAGGCAGTGGAACGGATTATGGATGATTTGGAGTGCACCACCGAGCAAAAACTGAGAAGAGCTGTGTCCTTGTTGAGGGATGAGGCATATCAATGGTGGCTTACTATTTGGAAGGGCACTCAGGCCGATCGCGTTACTTGGGATTTCTTCAAAACTGCATTCCAAGGAAAGTATGTTGGGGCTAGCTATGTGGATGCCCGAAAGAAGGAATTCCTTAATCTGGTTCAAGGAAGTAAGACCGTGGCAGCTTACCAAGCAGAATTTCTGCGTCTGAGTCGTTATGCCTGAGGTATTGTGCCAACTAAATACGAACGCTGCGTGCGTTTTGAAAACGGGTTGAGTGATGAGTTGCGGGTATTGATAGCCCCACAACAAGAAAGGAATTTTGCCACACTGGTAGAGAAAGCGAAGATAGCCGAAGAGGCTAAGCACTCGAAGCGGCAAAATCGAGAAAGAGATAGAGGCAAGAGCAAGAGGGACTTTAAGTACTCAGGTCCTGCTAAAAGGTTTCAGAAGAGGCCCAGGAATGATGAGCCAGCTCAAGCTAGAGCACCTACTGCTACCAATCAGATACAACCATGTGCTGATTGTGGAAGACGACACCCTGATGAATGCTAGAAGAGAACCGGTGGTTGTTTCAAATGTGGTTCTAAGGACCATTAGCTTAAGAATTGTCCTTGCTGGACTGCTCTGACTCAGGAAGCTCGTAACCATGACGCACAGCCAGCTAGAGGCGCTCAGCAGCCACCGAGGGGCCCTGGACCAAGTCGAGGTGGTAATGGCGCAGGTCGAGGTCAAGGTGCACCGGGTAGAGGTAATGGCTTTATGATGTAACGCAGAGGTAAGATAGCCAGGGTTAGTTTATGCGGTCAGACGCCGAGAGGATGGCGATGCACCTGATGTGATAACCGGTACGTTCTTCATATCAGATATTCCTGTTACTACTTTGATAGATATCAGATCCACCCATTCGTATGTTGCTAGTGATGTAGCTGGGAATCTGAACAGTAGATTTGAGATTACTGCTAGGGAGATGACAGTAATTAGTCCTTTAGGACAATCTGTGATAGTAAATAAATTGTTTAGAAATGTACCCTTAGAAGTTCAAGGAGAAACATTTTTGGCGGATTTGATGGAACTACCTTTCGGTAAGTTCGACCTTATTTTGGGCATGGACTAGTTGGTGAAACACCGTGCGAACTTAGATTGTGCTGCAAAGCGGATGGTGATAAGAACTTCGGAAGATAAAGAAGTAGTGATGATAGGTGAAAGGAGAAATTATCTATCAAATGTGGTATCTACTTTAAAGGCAGAAAAGTTGGTGCGAAAAGGGTGTGGAGCATTCCTAGCCCTCATCAGTGCATTGGATGCCAAGGAATTGTCAGTGGAAGGCGTTAGAACGGTAAAGGAGTTTTCGAATGTCTTTCCCGAAGAACTTCCTGAATTGCCTCCGAACCGGGAGGTAGAGTTTGGCATTGAGCTATTGTCAGGAACGGCTCCAGTGTCCATTGCTCCTTATAGAATGGCGCCGAAGGAGTTAGCGGAGCTTAAAGCTCAAATTCAGGAGTTGTTGGATCGGGGATTCATTCGACCGAGTATGTCACTGTGGGAAGCACCGGTCTTATTCGTCAAGAAGAAGGATGGGTCGATGCGTATGTGCATAGATTATAGGTAGTTGAATAAGTTGACGATCAAGAATAGGTATCCGTTGCCGAGAATCGATGATCTGTTTGACCAGTTGCGAGAAGCTTCGATTTTCTCCAAGATAGATTTGAGATCGGGTTATCACCAACTTAAGGTCAAGGAGACAGATATTCATAAGATGGCATTCGAACTCGTTATGGATATTATGAGTTCTTGGTGATGCCATTTGGGTTGACCAATGCACTAGCTGCATTTGTGGACATGATGAACCGGGTCTTCCAACCCTATTTAGACCGGTTTTTGGTGGTGTTCATAGATGACATCTTGGTATACTCCAAGAATGAAGAAGAGCATGATTCACATCTGCGTATAGCATTGCAATTATTGAGGGAAAAACAACTGTATGCCAAGTTCTGTAAGTGTGAATTTTGGCTGAAGGAAGTGACTTTCTTGGGGCATGTTGTGTCGGCCGAAGGAATTAGAGTTGATCCCCGAAAAGTAGAGGCTGTGTTGGACTGGAAACCACCAAAGTCAGTGGCTAAAATTTGGAGTTTTCTAGGGTTGGCTGGTTACTACAGGCGTTTCGTTGAGGGGTTTTCATTGATTGTTGCACCTCTAACTAAACTATTGCGTAAGAGAGTACCATTTGTGTGGTCAGATCAGCAGTAAGAGAGTTTTGAGAAATTGAAGAAGATTCTGACGGAAGCCCCCGTATTGATTCAACCTGAAGCTAGAAAAAATTTATTGTTTATTTTGATGCGTCACACACGGGCTTGGGATGTGTGTTGATGCAAGGTGGAAAAGTGGTGGCTTATGCATCTCGTCAGTTAAGGCCGCACGAGGTGAATTATCCCACTCATGATTTAGAGTTGGCTGTAGTGGTGTTTGCTTTGAAGATTTGGAAGCACTACTTGTACGGTGAGAAGTCAATCATTTATACGGATCATAAGAGTCTAAAGTACCTCCTTACCCAAAAAGAGTTGAACTTAAGATAGCAGAGATGGATAGAGCTGTTGAAGGATTATGACTTCTCAATTGAGTATCATCCCAGAAAGGCTAACGTGGTGGCAGACGCGTTGAGTCGTAAGATGATATCAGATTTAGGAGCGATGTTCGCTCATCTCAGTCTGTATAAAAATGGTAGTCTGCCAGCCGAACTTTAGGTGAAGCCTGTGTGGTTAGGTCAGATTAAGGAAAAGCAGTCATCAGATGAAAAGTTGGTTTCATTACTTCAGCAAGTGGAAGGTGGTGTGATAGGGGAATTTTGATTGAATAATGATGGAGTACTGTGTTTCCGCGAAAGAATTTGTATGCCTAAAGATTCGAAATTGAGGCAAATGATTCTGCGAGAGGGGTATAGTAGCCCATATGCTATGCACCCCGGGGGAAATAAAATGTATCGAGACCTCCGTGAACAGTATTGGTGGCCAAGGTTGAAACGGGAGGTTACTGAATTTGTGAGTAGGTGCTTGACATGTCAGCAAGTGAAGGCGGAACATCAATTGCCGTCGAGATTGTTGCAACCGGTAAAGATTCCATTATGGAAATGGGAACAGATAACGATGGACTTCGTTAGTGGCCTACCCTTATCGCCTACTAAGAAAGACTCCGTCTGGGTAATAGTGGATCGATTGATGAAGACTGCCTATTTTCTACCTGTTCGTACGGATTACTCATTGTAGAAGTTGGCCAAGTTGTATGTAGCGGAGATCGTGAGGTTACATAGGGTACCAGTGTCTATTATATCAGATAAGGACCCTAGGTTTACATCACGGTTTTTGAAAGCTTTACATGAAGCTTTGGGAACCAAGTTGAATTTCAGCACGGCATTTCATCCTCAGTCAGATGGTCAGTCGGAGAGAGTAATCCAGATCCTGGAAGACATGCTAAGGGGTTGTGTGATTGACTTCAGGGGTAGTTAGGAAGATTTCCTACCATTGGTAGAGTTTGCGTATAACAATAGCTATCAATCCAGAATCCAGATGGCACCTTACGAGGCGCTGTATGGTCGTAGGTGTCGTACTCCTACTTGTTGGACTGAATTGGGGGAACGACAATTGTTGAGTCTTGAGCTAATATCAGAGACGGAGGAAAAGGCAAAGGTAATTCGGGCACGGTTAAAGGAAGCCTCGGATGGACAAAAATCGTATGCAGATCTGAAGCGTAAGGATATTGAGTTTGCGGTAGGGGATTAAGTCTTTCTAAAGGTCTCACCTTGGAAGAAGATCTTCAGGTTTGGAAGGAAGGGCAAGTTGAGCCCTAGGTTTATTGGACCGTACCGTGTGTTGAAGCATGTAGGACCAGTGGCTTATTAGCTTGAGTTACCTCCAGAGTTGAGTCAAATACATAGTGTTTTCCATGTCTCAATGTTAAGGCGTTGCTAATCGGATCCGTCTCATATAGTACCGATAGAGGAAGTTGAGATAAGGTCTGACTTGTTGTTCGAGGAGGAGCCAGTGCAAATTTTAGATCGAGATGTTAAGGTGCTAAGAAGGAAGTCAGTACCGTTAGTCAAAGTTCTATGGCGTAATCACGGAGTGGAGAAAACTACATGGGAGCCTGAGGACGCGATTCGACAACAATATCCTCACCTCTTCTAACCAGGTAAATTTCGAGGACGAAATTTTTTTTAAGGGTGTAGAATTGTAACATCCTAGAATTTGAATTTCATGTGTTGCATTATTTTGATGCTAAGCTAGTTAGATTATTAATTTTGTATGTTGAGGAGGTCCTGAGAAGGCCATTTGATATTTGCTATATGGGCCGATTTGTTATAAATTGCTAAATGGGCCAAGATGATAATTTGCTTAATTGGCCAACTTGATAAATTGTTATCATGGGCCATAATATTTGTAAGAAATATCTGAATAAATTGTTGTGAATGGCTATGCATTATATACATGATTTGCATGGGATGGGATAATGATGAAAAGAAGTTCTGGTAGCTCTGCTACATAATTCTGGTGGCTCTTCCACAAATATGAAAAATGGCAATGCCAAGTAAATTATGTTAATCTGGTGGCTTGTCCACAAATTTGATATAAACGGCTTAATGCCTACGTTTGGTGTGTTGGCGAGGTGGGTGACTAAAGCTCCCCACAGGTGTGCTGGTTGGTACGGGTGGTGTATAGCGGATGGAAAATTAGGTTTGGTTTGGGAATTGCATATCACATGCATATTATATATGAATTCTTTTTTTATTTGTAAATGGGCTTTGGCCCAAATAAATGCTTAATTGGATTTTGGCCCAGTGGACAATGGTAAGTGGGTTACACACTGAGTTCTAGTAACTCACCCTGTTTTCCTTACCTTTTCAGGTAATGATCAGTGATGGTGACTTGGGCCATGGATGACTCGGTGGGGGCCATACTACGAATAATGGTTTATTGGAAATTTAGATTTCTTTTTAAGTACTTTTAATTTCTTGGTTAATTTGAGTTAAGTTGTAATAAGGCCTCTGGATAAATTTTTAATATTTTTTTATGTTTGATGGATTTTTATAATTTTCTTTAATTACTTCAAAGTGAGATTTTTTTTCTAAAAACATAAATAGACGTTTTTCTCGAATGGATATGCAAAAAGGGGTTTCGTAATAACTTTCATAAATATTTTTTTTTACTCAGAAAATTTTCTCTTTAAAATGTCCATCAATTTTATTATCATCTTTCAAACTCTTTTAAATCCTCTCAAAATATAAATTAAATGTTTTTTTTAGTTTCGATTTATAAACTCTTACGTCTCAAATTGGTTGATTTATCAATCAACCTTAGTTTTCAATAAACTCCATGTCAAAGATTTGAAAATCTGTTTTACTTAAATCTTTAAAGGTCTAGATGTACATTTATTTCATGTAACATGTCAAATCTAGCCTTAATGCATAGACCGGGTTTAGGGTGTTACAAGAAGTCAAAGGTCCTGGTTCAGCATCCAGATCAATCCCGAATTCAGCACAAACTTGGTGATGTAATTTTCTCTTTTGGTAAAAGTGGCATGTAATTAAGTGTTGTATGGGTCAATTAAACATGACTTATAATTTTGGTTGTAAATGCTGTCAAATAATGTTTGAATTGGTTTAATGAAAGGTTATATTATGAAGTGGTACATATATGGTATTAAATTTGGCATTAAGTTCATTTTAAATGCCATTAATGAATGAAATTACAAATTCATTTTAAATGCCATTAATGAATGTTTCTATAGTGATTATCAAATTTATGTTGTACACATGAAATAGATATGCTTAAATATGTAAATGTATTAGTTGAAATATTGGAATGGAATTGAATTTGGTTTGAAATTGCAGGGAAAGTTAGATGTTTATAAAGGGGTTATATTGAGTTAAAAAAAATTTATAGAAAATTTTTGGAGTACTCGAACAAGTCCCGTTTCACTTCTAATACGTGTTTTAGGCCTTGAGGGTCCATTATAGGGACTTAATGATTGAATTATACAATGTATGTTATTTTATTTGTGAATTAATCGTAAATTGTCTGATATGTTCAGTAATGCCTCATAACCCTGTTTTAGCAATGATTTGGGGTTAGGGGGTGTTATATATGATCTGTATAAATATAACATTTCTCACCATACAAGTAATGTCTCCAGATCTTTAGTGCAAAAATCACAACAGCTAGTTCCAAATCTTGTGTCGGGTAATTATGTTCATGTGGTTTCAATTGACAAGATGTATAAGCAATCAACTTTCCGTCTTGCATCAAAACACTTCTGATACCATTCAAAGAAGCATCACTGTAAATAATAAAATCCTTTCCCGACTCTGGCAATGTCAAAACTGGTGCCTCAGTCAACATTTGCTTCAATTTCTCAAAACTTTCCTGACACTGATCATCCTAAACAAATGGAACATTCTTTTGCAATAGCTTTGTCATCGGTAAAGCTATCTTCGAGAATCCATTTACAAATCTTCGATAATAACTAGCCAATCTAAGGAAACTACAAACCTTTAACAAATTCCTCGGTGCTTTCCACTGAACAATTACTTCTATCTTCTTTAGATCAACTCTAATCCCACCTGCAGAAACAACATGTCCCAAAAAAACTACCTCTGATAACCAAAATTCACACTTGCTAAGCTTCCCGTACAACTGTTTCTTCCGTAATATTTGCAAAACAATTTTGAGATACTACTCATGTTCAAATTCAGACTTCAAATAAACCAGAATATCATCAATGAAAACCACTACAAACTGATCCAAGTACGGTTGAAAAATACGGTTCATATGATCCATAAAAGTAGCTGGAGCATTAGTCAATCCAAAAAGCATTACTAAGAATTCATAATGGCCATACCGTGTACGAAATGCTGTTTTCGCTACATCATTTTCTTTCACCTTTAACTGATAATAACCTGATCTTAAATCAATCTTTGAAAACATAGAGGCTCCTTTCAATTAGTCAAATAGATCATCAATACGAGGTAACGAATATCGATTATTAATTGTCACCTTATTCAATTGCCGATAATCAATACATAATCGCATTGAACCATCTTTCTTTTAACAAACAGCACTGGAGCTCCCCAGGGTAAAAGTACTAGGTTGAATAAAACCATAGTCTAATAAGTCATGCAATTGTACTTTCCATTCCTTTAACTCTTTAGGTGACATACGATACAGAGGTATTGACACTGGAGTTGTACTAGGATAAACTTCAATTACAAACTTGACCTCCCGATCTGGTGGTAATCCCGGTAATTCTTAAGAAAATACATCAGGAAATTCATAAACAGTTCTAATTTTACTGCACTAACTTTTAACAAAATCTGAATTAATAATATATGCCAGAAAAGCTACACAACCCTGATAAAGAGGTTTATTAGCCTGAATTGCTGAAATAATACGAGTTGACTCACTGGTTCGAATACCATTTACCTCAATTTTATCTCCACTTTTACTCTGAACAATAAACTTCTTTTTACAATAATCTAAAATCACCCTGTGCTCAGATAACCAATCCATTCCCAATATTATATCAAAATAGCCAAACGGCATTATCAACAGAAAAAATTCTATTCTGTATTATTAGCGGACATCTTCAACATACTTGATCCACTAGCACAGTTTGCCACAATATACTAGACACCGCTATTGATACTCTAGACATTTCAGATTTTAAATTTCCTGACTCAACTATTTTTGTATTAATATATGAGTGTGAAGATCCCGGATCTATTAAAGCATAAACAAGTTCTGAATGCAATAAAAATATACCTGTCACCACATCATGTGTATCACCCTCTTCACGAGTCCGTACAACATAAGCTCGATCTGGTACTCTGGCTTCTGATTGTTGAGTAGCAACATCACTTCCTCTTTTAGTTCACCTCTGGAAAATGAACTACTTCTATCTGATCCTTGACCTCTAGAAGTAGGCACAGATCTCTGAGATGTAATAGGTGTAGCATTTTCATTCTTCGGGCAGACTAACAAAATGCTCCTCGAGTCAATTTCCAACACTTACCTCGATGCTTTTTCCCGCAATGTTCACAATTTGGTATTTTAGTATCCCGAGATGGACCTCGTACACTACCAGTAGAAACTATCATCTGTTTTCCATAGTTTCTATCACCCCTGTTTGATCTAAAACTCGATCTCCAACTACCACGAGATTCTTTTGATCTTTTGGGTTGCGGATTTGAACTAGTAGCTCCAAAACATTCCCCAAACAGACGAGTATTTTTAGGCTTTTTGTTAATACCCAATACTTGTTCAACCATCTTTGCCCTCTCAACCAAATCCACAAATTTTGTAATTCTATATGATACCAGTTGTACCCTTAATTCATCACATCGACCCCGTAAAAATCGATTGCAACTGTCAGCTTCGGTTGGCACAAATTCAGTTGCATATCTACTAAGTCGCGAAAATTCCCATTCATAATCAACTACTGGCATCTCAACTTGTTTTAGCATCAAAAACTCTTATTTTCTGTCTCAACCTGTTCTGCCGATACATGTCGGGTTACCGATTTCCACCAAACATATGCTTCTCCTTGCAGTAAAAAAATAGCACACAATAAACTTTCTCGGGAAGTACATTCAAGTTGCTGCAAAATTCTTTTTATAGATTTCATCCAATTTTCAACTGTAGTTGGATCAATTCTTTTTAAACCCAGAAATTCAGTTGCACCAACCTTACGCAGTTCTTTAATCGGTGCTCATCGGGTAGTAGGAGCAGATGTCGTAGCAGGTACAGTTCCTGCTACTCGTTAAAGGGCATCAACTATAACCCTAAGTAACTACGATTCATCCCTTTCTCTAACATTACCTCGTTCGATATTAGGTGGTTGATTGCCTACTGGGTTTACACTCGGTGTTGCAGACTCTGTTTTATCTAATTCATAAGATTCATCATCCCTGGTCTACATTTCTTGATCAGTATCTTCAATATATTCATCTGACATCTTTAACTATAAAATAGAAATAAACAAATATATCAGCATCCAAATCCCGACTCAATTTGACTCAATTATGGCATGTTCCTCTAGACTTAATTTCGAGCTCGATTTAGTCTAAGAACTAGTTAAACCTGCATAGCTCTGATACCACTAAATATAACAACCCCTAACCCTTATCTGTCGTTGGAACAGGGATACAAAGCATTACTGAACTTTTCAGATCAATTACGAACAAATAATATATCATTTAGCATACACATCATAAAATTTATCATATCGCCCCTTTTATGAGCCCTCGAGGTCCGAAATACGTGTTAGAAATAAATCGGAACTTAATCAAAAACTCAGAAAATTTTTCGCAAAATTTCAAGGTTTTTCCTAGATGCAGGGCTTACACGACCGTGTGGCCAAGGGACACACTCGTGTGACCTTGTGACATGCTCGTGCTTCATGCCGTTTCTTACCCCGTGTAACTCCCTCACTTACTTTACACGGCCAAGCCACACACTCGTGTGCTAGGCTATGTGGTCAATTTATTTTTCAAAATTTAGGTGCAGTTTTCACACGGCCGAGCACATGCTCGTGTGCTAAGCCGTGCGCCTCACATGGGTGAGACACACGCCCGTGTCTTTGCCAGTGTGGTAATACCTGGGCATTCTGTTTTGAAATTTTAAAGTTGCAAGGGACACACAGCCAAACCACACGCCCATGTGATAGCCATGTGTCTCACACAGTCTAGTCACACGCTCGTGTGCTAGGCCGTGTGGACTTAAAATGAGCATTATACATCAAGTTTACCAACCCTGCAAATCTTGAACAACAAGCAACTCAAAATCCAATTGTTCAACCAATCCAAAACACATTCAAATATCTCTAATACATGCCAAATTCATCAATCTAAGGACCTAATCAAAGTACCCTCATAGGTATTTTACATATATTGTTTAAACAATCCATTTAAACACCAATTAAGTTAGTTCAAATTTTTATACCATTTCAACCCTAATTTTGCCTATGCCATACTCACTTATGCACCAACTAGAACATTCCATATTAATTCACAACATAACATACATATGTTCATGTATATAAGTAGCTAAAATCATCTTATAACATTATTTATAATCATTTTACAAAATGACATGCATATGACTTTCTAGGTACATGTCATTACCAAAAAGAAATATACTTCACTGCTTTGAGTTCGGGACTGGCTTCGGATGCTGATTCAACGATCTGACTTTAACCTAACCTGCGCACGGAAACAAACCGTATGCTGAGTATAAACTCAGAGGTATTTCTATAATCTGAATACTTATTAAGCAAAAATTTATAATATTTATATATCTAATCACACATAACAAAGATCATTCAAACAAATAATCAATTTCATAACACATCATTCATAACACTTTCAAATCTCATCTCTTATTATTTCAATCTCATAATTGCTATTCAAATAGCTTTTCTCAATAGGATACACAATTCATTTTCAATATCAATATCCATTCCATGCTTTTCATTTGACTAATTCAATTCCATATTCCATTCCAATTTCATATTCAATATCATTCAAAATTATTCATATTGCCAATTCATTTATTTACCCCTATCAACAGGACTCGAACTTTGGCGGATACACGAATCCAACCAAAACACACCAATATGGCACCCAGTGCCTCATCAGATAATTCAAAGTAATAGATTGACACCAGTATCCCATCGGCCATGCCGAAGCAAGTTGGTACCCTATACCTCATCGAATTTATCCGAAGTAATAGTTTGACACCCAGTGTCTCATCGACTCGAAGTCGAAGTAATCCCTGAACACTTCCAATCCTATGGCATGCCAACTATATCCGACTCAGCCCGATACAGTTAATGTTTCAAACATTTCAATTTCAACCAATATTCATTCCAATTCAAATAATCGCATATGCTCATAAATCAATTCTTTTCAATTCAATATCACAATATCAATTACTTACCTCAATCTACTTACCATACACATTAAGTAGTAAATTCAACAATTAATTATTAATTTCGAATTATAGAAATACAAACCGTAATTTCTGAGCTAATCCTTGTTGACTTTGTCTTTTCCTTTCTTAGCCAAGGTCTCTGACACAACGTTAGCTACGGAAATTAAAACAATTTAGAATCACCAGTACACAGAATTTCACATTAAATATTTCCATTTATATTCAACTTTTGCCTAATGTAACACCCCAAACCCGGCCCAAACGCCACGACCGGATCTGGTATGCTACGGGCATAAAGTTTAAAAACTTCACTCGGATGATCTTTGGAAATTCAGTTTCTTTTTACAAATATTCGTTAAATTAGTGTTATTTGAAGAAAACTTTTGTAATATTTTTATTTCTTCTATACAAATTACTTGTTTGAAAAGCCCATTTTTATTTCTTTTTATAATTAAAACTTTGAACATACATTGATAAATGTAAACATCATCAAATATAGATCAAAACATTAAGCTAGGGAGGCCTTATTACAAAAATAGTCCCAATAATTCATAACTTAAATAAACACCCGAAATAGTCTAATGAAATAAATAACTTGATGGCCCCTCGAGTCCGTCTCGACTCCCATGTCCACGATCTACTGCTCATCTGAAAGAGTAGAGGAAAAATCAAAGGGTGAGTCACCAAGACTCAGTGTATAAATCCCAAAACACACAACGACCTAAGGCCCACAAACACATTATGAGCCCTGGTGCATACATGAAAGCATCAATCATAATTACATGATAAATAATAAATGATGAATAGCCCAACCCATCCTAGAGCTCCATCCTCTACACACCAACCCGTACCAACCATCACACCTCAGAGATTTCTACAATCAATCCTCCATCCGCTACACACCATAACGACAGTCGTACTGCCTATTCCTATTAATCAGGAATCATCAAACATGGCATTGCCACCGATCACTATGTGACCTAACATTAGATTTTGTGGTTTAACCACCGATCACCAAGTGAGCTATCATGCACTTCCCCTTCATTATCATAATCTCACCCCATGCATACACACATGAAAAATTGAAAACATCATACCATCTTTAAGAAAACAGGCTTTCATATATATCGATACCCATAGAGAGATTTCTATGATTACGTACCTGGCATCCTTTGCCTAACCCTTTTTGGGTTTTATTCGACTGTCTGCATAGCCTCGTTCTAGCTTTTTAGCCCACATTACATATATATTACAGTTAACTAGTGTGTTAGAGATCTACACACCTGATTACCATTAGAACGAGACTCTCTAAATCGTTGCTATTCGTAGCCAACACAACCGCTATCTGCCTAAGGTGTTGTTCAGAAGCCGGTCCACAACCCAGTGGCCAATCTCGAACGGCAGACACAGCGCGCTTGTTAAACTTAGGGATTGGTTTTATGGACCTAATCCTCTCCTTTTCCTGATCCATATTTAATTCCATCACAAGTCCTTGTCATAACTACTATCACAACATATGGTCATTAATCCACATCATAGAGTTAAGATCTCACATACGATAAACGAGTCTAACGAAAATCTAGGGAAAACCACCTTATCTTAAAATCCTGAGAAGAGGTATGATACTTAGAGACTAACGATTTTCGGCTTTTAGATCTAGACGATCAGGTCTCCTTCAAATCCCGGAATAACGTCCTCAAGAGGAATACAAGATTAGTGAGAAACATCAATCTAATGATGGCCTTAGCAACCAACTAGCCATTCGACTTTGGTGTCCAAAAACTGAAAGAAAATATGAGAAACTAACAGAAGTCGACACTTACCTCAATACAGGGAATTCGGCTAGCACTTGAGAGGAGATTCGGCAATGCCAAAGAAGAAGATTTAAACGCCGGAAGAAATAAAACCAACTTACAAATGAGATCTAAGGGTTTTCGATTTTTAAGAAGGATTAGATGAAAAGATGAACAGCGGGAAACTATGGAGATTTCGGCTTTATAGAGAAATCGGCACAAGAGGAAAAGAATGAAAACAAAAAGTGAAGTGAGAGGTTTCGGCTTTTGAAAGGATCAAGAGAAAAGAAATTGCAGAGAATGACTGAGAGTTTCGGCACAGAGAATGAAGAAAAGAATAGGGTTCAAATGTCAGAATTGAAGAGATACCACCCCTATTTATAGAGAATTTCCGTACTTACTTATCAAAACCCAAAAGTGCCCTTCCTGATAACTAACAATTAATCAAATAGTAGGGAAATTTCGGCACCCCTTTGCCATAAAGAAACCGATTTCTTCCCTCCTCTAGGTGATGGAATTTTGACCAACACTGCACTCAATAGATAGCTCCTATCTTTTCTCCTTTATCTTAATCTATTCATACCTTTAGAAGAAGCCTAGATAACACCACCTCTTCCTTCCTTTATCAGTTACTTTATCATTCATATTATCCACATTATCCATCAATTATTCTTCCTAATTTCAAACATTCTAACTGACTCCAACTCTGTTCTCCCTTGACGCCAAAATTAATTAAAATAGGTGGGTAATGCGACTCGAACCTTGGACCTCCCTTACTACTTATCACGCCACCTCAAAGCCCTTAAGTGGCGCCACTTTGCCACTGGGCCACAAGCCCATTTGTGTCTTAAAACACAGATAAAATCTTTTAAGCCCTATCCTACTGGCTTTCCACTAGAGTGCCCAAGCAAAAGATTTTTAACTAAGGCCTCGGCCCAATCCTGAGCCCGATCTGGACCCCTTAAACACTCTAATTAGCACATTATACGTAACACACAACAAATGCAAAGGCCCATTAACTCAGGATGTTACACCTAAATTCTAATTTAGTCCTGAACCAAAACTAACTTTATTTTTCCAAAACTAATTCCATATCTTATTCAATTGCCACTTTAGACTAATTTCAACTCTCTAATTTCACCATACAACTCTAATTTTGAAATTTTACAATTTAGTCCCTATTACTTCAAAACTTATAATTTGTTTTACAATTCAATCCCTTTTTCACTTCTAACTTGAAATTCTATCAATTTAACCCCTAACACTTCAATTTATTCAACATGAACAACTTCTAAAAACCCATTAACTTCTAAAATTTCAACATAAATCAAGTAGTATTTTGTTCTAGGATTCTAAAAATATCAAAATTACAAGAAAATGAGCTAAATTGACTTACCAATTTGAGTTTGAACCTTAAAACCCTAATTTTTCCTTCTTTTTCTCTCTTTTTCTCCCATGTTCCGTTTGTTCTTATTGTTTCTATTTCTTTTATTTTCTTTGTGTTTTTGTTTAATTATTATAATATAATATAATATAATATAATAATATTTATATATGCTTAAATATTAAGTATGTATATAATAGAAATAAATAAATATATGTATGTTATATATACACATGGAACTATGTTTACCATACACTTGTTAGATAAGGATTAATTGCTTAATTATTCCCTTAACTTTTCTCTATTCTATAATTCAACTTTTATTCTATTTACAATCTAGTCCTTATACTTAATTTCTCTTAATTTAGAAAAATTCATCTAACCAAAACCTAATTAACCTCATCACTATCTTCGTAAATATTTTATTATGAATCTGTTTTTCAAAAATGGAGACCCAAAAATGCACTTTCTGATACCCATAAATTTTGGGTTGTTACATGTGTCTCGGCCGTGTGAGGCACACAGCCTAGCCATACGGCTGTGTGACCCTTGAAATCAAATTTTTTTTAATTATTTCCTAAACTTCTAGAATTGTTTCAAATTAGTCCCTGCCTATTTTTAAACTACTTTTAGAGTCTTGTAGACTCGTAATAAGGGCTATAAGGTAACTTTTACTCTGAATTGGGGTAGATTAGCAAACCTAAATTAAGTGCATTCCACTAATATCATCGAAGATAAATTAAAAAGATAATTGTAGACGGAGTATGGACTAATACTCTGATGTTAATAATTGGAATAGTCTGGTATGTATCCGAATTCTGACATTCTAGAAGGGATAAATAGTGATAAGAGTGTAGACAGCGGAAGACCAAGTTTAACATTGCATAGCATGAATCATTATTCGATTGTATAATATTCTAGTATGATATAATTTGATTATTTGTGACTTGCCCCTGTATATTATATTTTTAATGGCTAGTATGTATATGTGTGATTATGATTGATTAATTGTTTGAAGTATTAGTAATGCCCATGACCCTAATCTAACATCGGAGAGGGGTTAGGGATGTTACAGGCATGGTCGTGTATGGGGTCGTGTAGTCCACATGGGCAGCCCACACGCCTGTGTGGTAAGCTGTGTGGTCTGGGCTAGGTTTGATTTTGCCTTGATTTTCTCGTAAAAGAACACACACCTGACTTTTGGGGTTTTGAGTGTCGATCTTCACGTCCAAAACTAATCCAGGATACTTACAACGAGTCTTTTGATTGACAAATATGCAAGAATTAATATCAACTTTCAAGATTTATTGAAATTATCAATATTTTCGGGAAAACTCGTAAAAGATTCGAAATCAATTTGAAAGATTGTCGAGAACGATGTTATTCAAAAATTCTAAGGTTCTACAAAATTAGAAGCAGGAGTGCTAACCGATCTTGGCACATTAGAAACAAAATTTGACTGTGTTACGCTAATTTTATTAGAAAATAGGTTGAATGAGCTTGATTTCAATCTCGGGATCAAAATAAAATTTCTAGCAAAAGAAGATGGAGATTTTTACGAAAATGAAAAGAGGAAATTAATGAAAAGGATGTATTTAAAGAAGGGAGAAGAGAAATTCTAAATAGGTTTGAAAAATGAGTAAAAATTCACATGTAATTAGGAAAATGGATTAACTAGTTAGGGTTTCAAAAATTTAAGGGGCTAAATGGTAAAATACCCATGTTGCCGAATATAAGAGAAAGAGGCATCAATAGAACTTAGGATAAGAGGAAAATAAAATGTCTTACCAATTGGGCCTGTATCCATTCTTGATTATTTTCTACCACATTTATTATATATACTAGATTGAGTTTGTTCCTTAGTTGTTGAAAAATAATAAAGGAAAAATTAAGAGAATAAATTTAAACCTTGGTTCTCTAAGCAATAGTTTAAGCTCCTAACCATCAAAACTAAAGCTTATTTCTTAATGATTTATTCCATCTAACTACCTAAATTTTGTTACGTTACAATTTCACCAATGCATTTTCATTTAAGTAGCATTTAGAAAATCACCGAAAAAGAAAATCAATTTTTTGTAGTATTTGATAGGATTTATTTTCCTCACAAAAAAAGTGTTTGACTTTCATTATTTTTTATTTTTAATTCTTTTATATATTATCAATATTTTTGTATTGTGAAGTTGAATGAAGGAACAAAGGCAAAATGCAATTAATTGCATAAAAAATTAAACAAGTTTGACAAACAAGAGATCGATGATGATGATGATCCACATTGAAAACATTAAAATGTTTTATTATATTATTAGCTTTTATTTTTAAATTAAAAATTTTTAATTTATCTTAATATAGTTTTCTTTTAATTGTTTTTAGAAAGTTATATTTTTAATTTTTATTTAATTTATTTTTAAAACCTTTTAAGTTAATTGTGGTTCATTTATCAACAATTGTTTACATTCCTAAAAATTTATATTGTTGTGTATTAACGTAAATGAATAATTAAAATATATACTTTTATTTTTTATAGAGATTATAATTTTATTTTAATATGATATAGTGATTTTTTTTATCAAAAGCTATAAGTGATGAAATCACAATTAAATTTTTATTATATAAAATTTATATCTTGTAAAAATATTTTATTATATTATTAATTATTAAAAGTTTAATTGCATAAAATCATTAAACATATGGGAAATAAAAGAAAAAGTAAGTATAATTAAATAAATTTTAAAATAATAAAAATTCAATCTCAATCGTTTCTCTAGAAAATGTAATTAACTTCATCATTCATTTATGTGATTTCAATTTCTTAATATATTTTTTATTGGCTTAATGATAAATTTGACCACTAATGTATGCATGTTTTGTAAAATAACCTTAATTATATTTTGAATTTTTTTTTTTAGCCATCAACCTTTGATTTTTTTTAAACTGCATTTTCTAATAGATTTAATTAATAAATTTAAGGTTTCAATCTTTCTTTTCTTTCAATGTTTCAATATTTCATATGTTTATTTGTTTACTAAAAAGTTTTTTACTGAGTTGAATTTTTTTAAAATAATTAACTTTATTTTTTAAAATTAAGAGCTATTTTTTAATTTAAAATATTATTTATTTATTTTATTATTTTCACATGTAATTATCTTATTGAGTTATCTAAGTAATAAATTACATCTTATTAAAAATATTTTACATCATCCCTGTTAATTTTTTTAGCGGTACTTTCATTAAATTTATCAAAAAAAAAAAAAAACAGATTGAAAAAAATGACAAAGGTTGATGGCCAAAAAACCTCAAAAATACAATTAGGGTCTTTTTGACAAAACATGCAAATATTAGTGGCCAAAGTTGTCATTAAACCTTTTTTATTTTCACCTTCCTTCTTCATTGAATATGATAAAATATTATTAATATAATATTTAAATTTAAAATTTAAAAATAATTATAAATATTTTATTAATAATATTAAATGAATGCAACACATGACAAATTAATTTAGACATAATTTTTACGATATTAAAAAAGCTTCATGAATAAAAAAATCATTGAATAAAAAAATTATCTTAAATAGATAACCCAATAAATTTACACATTAAATATTTTATGAACCATTATCGATATTTCTATTAGAAGTAAAAAGTCTATAATCTACTGTGTAAGTAGCTTTCTATTTTCATATTTTTCAATAAATAAAATAAATTTTTAGTAATATAATATTTAAAATAAAAAATTATTTTTATGAATAATATTAATAAAATCAACACATAAAAAATTAGATATAATTCTATCATTGCAAAAATATTTCTTAGCCATTATCACTATTTTTTATTGTGGATATTATAATTATAATCTAATCAAACCTGTGGTGTTTTTAATTAAAAACTAACAAAATAATTATAATTTTCTTATCATTACAAAATTGGGGAGGGGAAAGAGGAGGACAATGTTTGAATTTCTGTCATTTAATTGTTACACAAGAGTTTTAATCACTACTTTAAATAAGTCTTGACAAAAAATAATTATAATTATTTTATTAATAATATTAATTAAAATAACATATTGTGTAATGCCCCAAATTTTAAATTTTTATTTTTGCGAATATATGACACAAATGTGTATCTGTTTTAGTGGTTAAATGTTGTGGGTGTGTGTGAGAGGTCCCAAGTTCAAGACATAACTTGAGCAAATTTTGGTTTTTTTTTTTTAAAATAAAGCTCCATCTTAGGTTAGAAGGCTTTTAAGTAAAAGTTGGTAAATAATTGACAGAATTGGCTTTTTGGTCTGGTGGTTGAGTGGAGTGTTGGTGTGAAGGAGGTCTTGTGTTCGAGTCTAGGCAAGAGCATTATTTTTACTTACTCGTCTAGAAGAGTTTGTGCCGGATTAAAAAGCTGAGTAGTTGGATGTAGTGGGAAGTAGTGGAGTGATTTAGGGGATTAGGAAAGATCTGGTAGCTTTTCCTTTTTCCAAAAATTCGGCTCTTCTTCTTTCTCAAAAACTCTCTGTCGTTTTCTTCACATTTTCCCCATTCCTGCCAATTTTTGCCCTCCCATTTGCTGAGACACCTTTTTCTTCCTGTCCCTTGCTGCCATTTTTCATGTTTTGACCTCTCTTTTACTTCATTCCTGCGCAACGTCCTCATCGTTCTTCGGTAAGTCTAGTTTTTTTTATTAAACTTTCATTGTGATTTGGACAAGTGTTAATAAGGAATCATTTAGTGATTAAGGGCTTACCGAA
Organism: Gossypium bickii; assembly: GCA_025503065.1. NCBI lineage: Eukaryota > Viridiplantae > Streptophyta > Magnoliopsida > Malvales > Malvaceae > Gossypium > Gossypium bickii. Next base: position 99,438,868 of record CP106711.1, read on the forward strand.
GGGCTGATTATCGTTTATTGATGTTCTAAGGGCGTGAAATTCCTGTTATTCGATAAAAGGTAATGGTTTCGTTGTTCGAAAGATGTTTATCTCGTTTCGGGATTAGTTTAGTTCAGTTGGTTAAGCGATTAATTGAGTGAAATATTGCTTAATTATAGGTACTGGAGTGCTCAGAAGCGTGAAGGCAAGAAAAATGATACAGGTGTGTACTCGATTGCACAGAAAACGAGGTTTCAGTGAAAGCTGAAAACCTCATTGTCGACGCCACACGGACGTGTGGTCGCCCGTGTGGCATAACACGAGCGTGTGATCGATGAGGCCAGGCCGTGCGCACATGACATAGCCGTGTGATGGCCAGGTAGGCCGTGTGCGACACACGGGCAAGACTGATTTAGGCCGTATGTGCCACACGGACATGTGGGTCCATACAGGTAATCCACACAGGCATGTGGGAAATTGGGTCAAGCTGTGTGATCCACATGGGCCAAGGCCAATATGGGCGTGTAGGCCCACACGGGCGGGCCACATGGGTGTGTGAGCCCATTTTTACTGAATTGATTGCTAAGGTTACACGGGTCCCCCAAGTTGATTGTGAACCTACTGTAAGGTCGGTAAGCATTACTTAAACCTCTAATTGTGTAAACTGGCTGTTTGATTTATATATATTGAGCATGATGGTAGTATGCATGTATATTGAACTAGTTATATGTACTGATATCTTGAGATGGCATGTCATGAGTTGTATATTGCATTGCATGGGATTAGGTTGATTATATTTGGGAGAAGTGTACTGAAAGGCTCTTAAGCATAATATACTGGCAGCTCAGCTGCAAATTACTGTTTTGTGCCGCATTCGGTATTACCTAAAGTGTAGGGATAGGTGGGTTGATTTAATCCCCACATGGAGTGTAGGGCTGGACAGAGATGGTGTGTAGAGGCTGGTTGGGTAGGACTTTGATATTGAATATCGCATGATGGCGCATCGTCATCGTGATGGGCTAAGGCCTTCATCGCATATTTGATTCTCATCGAGATGGGCTAAGGCTCAAACCACTACTGATACTGAAAGGGGCTTAGGCCCAAAACTGTATTTGACTGTGCACTGTGTCTACTAATGTTTGTTTTCTGTGGGATTACATACTGAGTTTATGTAAACTCATCCTTATCTGTTTAATGTGAACAAGTAATCCCCAAACCTAGACGGATCGGTACGATGGAGGACTTGACGATGACCACAGTTTTTGGACTTTACATTTTTTTAATTTATATTTTATGGTCTTTTAATTATTGGGTTGTAAATTTAGGACTCTTGGGACTTTTGCTTAAATTTGGTTTTTTTATTTATTTTTGTGGAATTATAACCGCTAGTCGTAGGAAGTTCAGTTTTCAAAAAGCTAACGCATTTTCTAAACTCACGATTATTTAAACTACTTTGTTTTAAAAGCTTTCGCAACGAGAAACGTTTTAAAGCAAATGTTTTAAATAAGTAAAACGATTTCTTCTAGAACTAATAAGAGATAAAGATAGGTAATAGCATGGAAATGATTTTATTGTAATAATTTAGTTTTTGAATACACTATCATGTGACATCGCCAGATTCGGCGATAAAGTTAGGCTGGGTTTTTGGGTGCTACGTTTAGTGGCATCAGAGCCAAGTTACAAAACTCGCTGTAGATTATGGGTTTTAAATTTAATCTTTGAGCCAGGTTACCTGTAACTATTCTGAAACTGATATATGCGTTAATTGAAAATCCTATGCTATTCTGAAACTACTATAGGTAGTATACTGTGAAAATACTGTAGTTAGTATATACTGAAAACTGTAGTTAAATTGAAACTATAGTAAACTACTAGAGACTGCGATAGACGAAAACAAACTCTGAACTTCTGGTATTATTTTACATAAAATATTTGTTAGTAAACATTGGAACTGTAACTGATTCATAAAACTTTTAATACAGATAAATTCGATTAGATATGAACACACGAGGTATCCGCAGATGGGGTACTAGAGGCCGAGGTAGAGGCCGTAGAGGGGCTCGAGCTGAGTCCTCATCATTGGGCAGCTTGCCAAATTTAGATACTAGTGAGAATCCAGTGTCGCCCGCTACTGAGACTGGGTTTCAAGATTGCATGGCTGGGGACGACTCATTGTCTCAGGCTATGCTCAGGATTTTGGAGAGGGTCACTAGGCCCAATACTAGATTGGGGGCCGAAGGTCAGTTTTGGAACGACTCCGGTCCAATGGGGCTGAGTTATTCAGGGGTGTCACTAGAGTTGCCCCTAATGTGGCCGAGTACTGGATTGAGGCCACGGAGAGGATCATAGACGATCTAGATTGCACCCTAGAGCAGAAATTAAAGGGTGCAGTCTCGCTGCTGCGTGATGAGGCATATCAGTGGTTGCTTACTGTTGAGGAGGGCACTCAACCCGAACGATTGACTTGGGAGTTCTTTTAGACCGCATTCCAGGGAAAATATGTAGAAGCCAGTTACGTGGATACCCGTAGGAAGGAGTTTCTGAATTAACTCAAGGAGATCGATCAGTGGCCGAGTATGAGGCTGAGTTTCTGAGATTGAGCCGTTATGTACGAGGTATGGGGGCCTCTGAGTACAAGCGATGTGTCCACTTTAAGGATGGCCTCAGAGATAACTTACGGGTTTTGATAGCTCCGCAAAGGGAGCGGGATTTTTCTACCCTGGCTGAGAAGGCGAAGAGCACCGAGGAGGTTAAGCGCGCTGAGTGCCAAAATCGAGATAGAGAGAGAGGTAGGAATAAGTAGGATTCGGAGCCCTCGGATGCGGTGCAGAGGCTTAAGAAAAAGGTCAAAGTTGATGGGGCGGTTAGAGTTAGGCCCCCTATTGCTGCTACTGGACTGCAGCCATGTACTTATTGTGGTAGACACCATCAGGGCGAGTGTTGGAAGAGGACTGGGGCATGCTTAAGATGTGGGTCATTGGAACATCACATTAGAAAGTGTCCATTGAGGGCTGATCAGAGGCAAGCTCCGGGCACTGGTACTGCACAGCCATTGAGGGTAGTTCAGCAGCCACCGAGGGGTAATGGTCAGGCCAGAGGTGGTAATGGTATGGGCTGTAGGCAGAGAGCACCGGGAAAAGGTAGCGGACAGGCTGAGGCGAGGCAGCCGGCTCTAGTTTATGCTGCTCGTCGCTGAGAGGATAAAGATGCTCCAGACGTCATTATAGGTACATTTCTTATTTTTGTTGTACCATATACTGCATTGATAGATATAGGATCCACTCACTCCTATATAACCTGTACTGTGTCTAGAAATTTGGGGATCTTGGTTGAGAGCACTACGAGTGAGGTTACTGTACTAAGTTTGTTGGGGCAATCTATAAGGGTTAACAAGCTACTTAGAGAGTTCCTTTAGAGGTTTAAGGGGAAATCTTTCTATCTGATCTGATGGAGCTTCCCTTTGGGGAGTTCGATTTAATTCTGAGGATGGACTGGTTGGTCAAGTATCGTTTTAGCTTGGACTATGCGAATAAGAGGGTCGTATTGAAAACTAAAAAGGATGATGATGGAGTCATGATTGGAGAGCGTCGGGATTATTTAAATAATATGATTTCTGCATTGGTGGCAGAAAAGTTGGTATGTAAGGTATGTGAGGCGTTCTTAGCTTATGTAAGTGTTTTAGATTCTGGGAATTTCTCTTTTAAGGATATCAGAAAGGTAAAGGATTTTCCAGACGTCTTTCTTGAGGAGCTACCTAGTTTACCTCCGGATCGTGAAGTGGAGCTTGGTATTGAGCTCCTACCTGGTACAGTTCCGTGTCCATCGCTCCCTATCGAATGGTACCGAAGGAGCTTGTGGAGCTAAAGGCTCAGATTTAGGAATTATTGGATCGTGGGTTCATTCGCCCTATTGTGTCTCTGTAGGGAGCACCAGTACTGTTTGTGAAGAAGAAGAATGGATCCATGCGGATGTGTATCGACTACCGGTAACTGAACAAGTTGACCATTAAGAATAAGTACCCCCTACCGAGGATAGATGATCTGTTTGACCAGTTTCAAGGAGCTTCAATATTCTCTAAGATTGACCTCCGATCTAGATATCATCAGTTAAGGGTCAAGGAAGCTGATGGACATAAGACAACGTTTAGGACTCATTATGGTTACTAAGAGTTCCTAGTAATGTCGTTTGGACTGACTAATGCACCGACAACTTTTATGGATTTGATGAACCGAGTATTTCAGCCTTATCTGGATCGATTTGTGGTGGTGTTCATCGATGATATACTGGTTTACTCGAGGACTGAAGATGAGCATGATGAGCAATTTAGGGTTGTTCTGCAGACTTTGAGAGAGAAGCAGCTCTATGTTAAGTTTAGCAAGTGCGAGTTTTAGCTATGTGAGGTGACATTTCTGGGTCATGTGGTTTTTACTGTAGGGATACGAGTTAATCCTCGAAAGATTGAGGTTGTATTGGATTGGAAGCAGCCTAAGAATGTTTCTGAGAATCATAATTTTCTAGGTTTGGCAAGATATTACTGGCGGTTTGTGGAAGGCTTCTCATTGATTGCAACACCCCTAACTAAGTTGCTATGTAAGGGTGTACCGTTTGTCTGGACTGATGCGTAGCAAGAGAGCTTCGAGAAGCTCAAGAATGTTCTGACTCAGGCTTCTATTCTGATACAACCTGAACCTAGAAAGGAGTTCACGATTTATAGCGATGCATCACATGTCAGTTTGGGATATGTATTGATGCAGGATGGTAAGGTGGTAGCATATGCATCTCGTCAGCTTAAGATACATGAGGCAAACTATCCGATGCATGATTTGGAGCTGGCCGCCGTGGTATTTGCACTGAAAATCTGGAGGCATTATCTGTACGGTGAGAAGTGTATCATCTATATTGATCACAAAAGCCTCAAGTATCTCCTTACTCAAAAGGAACTAAATCTTAGGTAGCGTAGATGGATCGAACTACTTAAGGACTACGACTGCACCATTGAGTACCATCCTGCCAAGGCCAATGTAGTGGTTGATGCTTTGAGTCGTAGGGCTATGACTGATCTGAGAGCGATGTTTGCTCTCATCAGTTTATTTGATGATGGTAGTCTGTTAGCCGAGCTTCAGGTCAAACCGACATAGATTGAGCAGATTAAGGGTAAGCAGTTAGAATACGAGTCTTTGGGTCTTTGGTTCTAACAGGTTAAGAGTGGTAGCGCTACGGATTTTGGACTGAATAGTGATGGGATACTCTGCTTCCGTGAGAGAATCTATGTGTCAAATAATACTGATTTGAGGCAATCTATACTGAGAGAGGCGCATAGTAGCACTTATGCTATGCATCTTGGCGAAAATAAGATGTACCGAGACCTTCGTGAGTTATACTGTTGGCCAGGGTTGAAACAAGAGGATACTGATTTTGTGGCGAGATGTCTGATGTGCCAACAGGTTAAGGCTGAACATCAGTTACCTTCGGGTTTGCTACAGCCAGTTAAGATTCCTCTATAGAAGTGGGAGCGTGTAACTATGGATTTTGTTAGTAGGTTGCCTCTAACACCCACTAAGAAAGATTCAGTATGGGTCATCGTGGATTGATTGACCAAGCCCGCTCACTTTATACCGGTCCGTACTGATTATTCTCTACAGAAACTGGTGAAGCTTTATATTTCTGAGATAGTGAGACTACATAGGGTACCGGTTTTGATCATCTCTGATAAGGATCCTCGTTTCACGTCTCGATTTTGGAAAAAGTTGCATGAGGCTCTGGGTTCAAGGTTGGACTTCAGTACTGCGTCCCATCCTCAGACCGATGGTCAGTCTGAGAGGGTGATTTAAATACTGGAGGATAAGTTGAGGAGTTGTGTTATTGATTTTTGAGGCAGTTTGGAGGATTATCTGCCGTTAGCGGAGTTTGCCTATAATAATAGTTACCAGTCCAACATCCAGATGGCACCTTACGAAGCACTGTATGGTCGTAAGTGTCGCACTCCCTTATGTTGGACTGAGTTGGGCGAGTGACGTGTTGTAGGTCTTGAGTTGGTTTTTGAGACAGAGGATAAGGTTAGATTGATTCGGGATCGTTTGAAAGTGGCTTTTAACAGGCAGAAATCTTGAAGAGACGTGAGATCGAGTATTCTATGGGGGAATTCATTTTTCTCAAGGTCTCGCCATGGAAGAAAGTACTGAGATTTGATCGTAAAGGCAAGTTAAGCCCTAGGTTTATTGGACCTTATCGTATTCTGAAGTGATTGGGGCCGGTTGCTTATCAGTTGGAGTTACCTCTGGAGTTGGATCGCATTCATGACTTGTTCCACGTCTCGATGTTGAGGTGTTATCGCTCTGGTCCTACTCATATTGTCCCTGTTGAGGAGGTTTAGGTTAGGCCAGACTTAACCTTTGAGGAGGAGCCGGTTCAGATTCTAGATCGTGATATAAAGGTTCTGAGGAAGAAGTCTATTCCGCTGGTAAAGGTCCTATGGCAGAATCATAGCACTGAGGAGGCCACGTAGAAGCCTAGGGATGCGATGCGTCAGCAGTATCCTCATCTATTTTGATCAGTTAAATTTCGAGGACGAAATTTTGTTTTTTAGGGTAGAGTTGTAACACCCCAAAATTTAAATTTTTATTTTTGCGAATGTTTAACACAAATGTGTATTTGCTTCAGTGGTTAAGTGTTCTGGATGTGTGTAAGGTCCCAAGTTCAAGCCATGGCTGGGGAAAATTTTGGGTTTTTTTAAAAAATAAAGCCCCATCTTAGGTTAAAAGGCTTTTAAGTAAAGTTGGTAAATAATTAACAGAATGGGCCCACTAGTCTAATGGTTGAATGGAGTGTTGGGGTGTGAAGGAGGTCTTGTGTTTGAGTCTGGGCAAGAGAATTATTTTTCTTACTTGTCTATAAGATTTTGTGTTGGATTAAAAAGTTGAGTAGTTGGATGTAGTGGGAAGTAGTGGAGTGAATTAGGGGATTAGGGAAGCTCTGGTAGTTTTTCTTTTTTCCAAAAATTCGGTTCTTCTTCTTTCTCAAAAACTCTCTGTCGTTTTCTTCACATTTTCCCCATTGATACCGATTTACGCCTTCCCATTTCCTGAGTCGTCATTTTCTTCCTTTCCCTTACTGCTATTTTTCTTGTTTTGACATCTCTTTTACTTCCTTCCTGCGCAACGTCCTCGTCGCTCTTTCGGTAAGTCTAGTTTTTTTATTAAACTTTCATTGTGATTTGGACAAGTGTTAATAAGAATTCGTTTGGTGATTAGGGGCTTATCAAAGGGTTGATTATCTTTTATCGATGTTCTAAGGGCATGAAATATTCGATAGAAGGTAATAGTTTCGTTGTTTGAAAGATGTTTATCTCATTTCAGGGTTAGTTTAGTTCAGTTGTTTAAATGATTAATTAAGTGGAATATTGGTTAATTATATGTACTAGAGTGCTCAGAAGCATGTAGGCATAAAAAACAATACAGGTATGTACCCGAATACACAGAAAACGAGGTTTCAGTGAAAGCCGAAAACCTCACTGTTGACACCACACGGGTGTGTGGTCGCCAATGTGGTAGGCCGTGTGGCATAACACAGGCGTGTGATCTACGAGGCCAGGTCGTGTGCATATGACACAGCCGTGTGATGGCCAGGTAGGCTGTGTACGACACACAGGCTAGACTGATTTGGGCTGTGTGTGCCACATGGGTGTATGGGTCCACACGGGTAGTCCACACAGGCGTATGGGAAATTGGGCAAGGCCGTGTGATCCGTACCAATTGGTAGAGGAGAACTACTATTGGATTGGCCCGGGACATTGAAAGATTTGTTTAGTCGTGTCGTCTTTGTAAGGAATAAAAAGGTGGCAAGAGGTCTTTATTCCCGTGCTCGTAAACTCGCTCCTAGTTCTTCTCCCATTTTCGCCCACGGATAAGGCGCATCCCTTCATGTGAGTCCTTCCTACCCAAGAAAGAAGAATAGAATGAGGGTTTACTGAGGGTGAGCTTCAAAGCGAACTAAAGGGAGTAGATCACTAGCCAAGTGTTATGATCAAAAGTCCCGATGATGATTTAGGAATGAAGTGAGTGCTTGCTCTGTCTAGTCGGAGATAGCCTTTTCAAAGTCGGGAGTGGCGGGATGCTAAAGAGAATGCTGCTGCGCTTCTCGAGTTCAGTATGTGCCTCGGGAGAACCACTACATATAAATATGCCTCTATGCCATTAACCGCATCTCGAAAGATAAAAATCTAGAGAAAGAAAAATCCCTTTTAAACGATAAGCGCCACGCCTCATTGCCTAAGAGTTCTCGCTTCCTTAATAAATTACCCGCTGCTCTCCTTGTCGCTTTCCACTAAGGGTCCTGAAAGAGTTGGATAAAGTTTCACTCTCGATGGCAAGGTCGGGGAAGATCGAAACTTCTAAGAGGTGAACTGTTTCCAGATTCCTTCTAGCGCTTAAGGTGCGTGAGCGGATTGACTAAGAGATGGGCATTACGGTGTTGGGATACCTTTGAATATAACTCAACGTATAGAAAGGAAGAGGTTGGGGCTTCTCTCTAGATAGTGAGTGGTCGAAACTTTGGGATCTAATTCCATATCGACAAGCATATCATAAAGTCGGCCCTTTCGCGAGAACCTCTATACCCCGCCATAAAATGTGGCGCATAGCCATGAGACGGCGACGAGTAAGGGATGGGAGGGGCAATTGCCAGCAATGCCGGTAAACATGTAGAAAAGACGGTTGAGAAGGCCTTTAGGGGCGCTGCTTTCATCCAACTAGAAATATCGTAGGAGAAGCAAAAGAATGTAACATCCTTCCTTCTTCTTCTACTGTTCCTACTCAACCGATCTGCATGACAAAGATAAATATACTTTAATGCACAGAGATATGCGACCTTCATTCACTAGATGTAAAGAAACCATCCAAAGGGGGAAACCCGCATACCCACTTTCTTCCCCTCCCCGCGATGCAGGGGGCCTCATTGTCGCCTTTGGCTCGAGCTACTTTTGCTCCCGGAGCAGATAGCTGCGCCCAAAATCAAGCCCTATCGTATTTTTAAGAAAATCGGGATGCAATCATGTCCGGCTCTTTTGCGTCTTTTTTGCTGTAAGGAACTCCCACTTGGATGGAATGGTCTTGCAGGAACTAATTTGTAGGATGGATGCAGGAGATGGCAGTAACCTATTCCTAAAGATGACCGTAGGAGTCAAGTCTCGCTAACGAGAGTATAGAGTCATCTAAATTGAACTCGGAATACTAGACATGCTACTCTCAACAAAGGAATGCAACTAGAGGATCCGACCATCAATGTTCGTTCACGACCTATGGATAAAATGACTCGACACTCTGCTGCTCATCGCTATTACTACCGATGAGTCTCATGAAGGAATTCTCGTATTTATTCACTAGTCATCTCGTATCTTAGCTGAACGGTCACCGCCGTGAGACCATTTCGGTCTAGTCATCTCGTATCTTAGCCGAACGGTCACCGGCCGCGAGACCATTTCGGTCTCACGCTGGAGACCTATCTCGATCCCTCCGGCTAGGCTCTTTGGGCCGGCGGTAGCTCGATCAACTAGATGACGATTTGAACAAAGACAAAACGAATCCAATCCTTAATATACACAATTTTTACCGATGACCGTGTGGTGCGGACTCTATTTGAATGGGTATTCTTGTTACCCTAGTTGAATTACGCTCAGTCCTTCATCTTATCGACTGTGCATATTCACTCAACCCAAGGCAGGAGATGACTTTGATTACCCGTTCCGCACTGGATGATGAATTTCATGCTTCAAAGCAGAGTTGAAACCCTAGCACCGAACCCTAGAAGTGAACTAGTAGAATTAAAAATAGGCTAATGAGTCCATTGCACACTTTCTATATCCGCATTCTCATGCCCCCAATCATTCGATCGATAGTTCCGATCCATGTCATCGTGCCTCGAACTTTGACTCGACTTGACTCGGAATGAGATGAGGGAAGAATCCATATCTATCTCGAGACAAATGAAAATGCGCATTTCATCGAATCAAGTCATTTTCCATCGAGTGAGATCCCTTGCCTTATAGGTTCATTGAACTAGTTTCATTCCCGAAGATCACCGAACTACCTTAGGGTTCACTCACTTGAAAGCGTCTTCGAAAGTTATCATCAAATAAATGCATGGGTTTTTCCATAGCTACTTTTTCTTCCCGCATGCAACGAGTTCCGCCCCTTTTCGACATACGCCCTACCCCCTTCATGTTTCCGAGGTCAATTAAAGGATCCGTTCACCCTACCGCCGAGAGATAGACACGGTGGTAGTCTCATTACTAATGCCACTGGCAAAGCGATCGGTTTAGTTCTCGGATCATCTACGCCTCTGGTCCTTAAGAGTCTTTTCTACGCTACGATCTTTGATTAAAAAAGCGAGATGCTTCCAAAAATACGATTTGATTTCATTGTTTTCATCAAGGTCCGTTGTTGTGACTGGAAGAATTGATTCAGAATCGGATGCCCTATCTTCCTTCCCCTTCTCTCGAGTGAGGGCATATCCTAATGAATTAGACGACCTCGGAAGGAACCATTAGAGGAGAAGGGGGTGGTCGTAGATCGTGAGGAAGGTTACTAGCCCAATATGAAGGAAGACGTTGAAGATTATGTGAGTACTGTTTTACACGTCGCAGGACAAGATCGAGAGATCTCATCCCGCAGTCTACTCGAGCCTCTACCAATCTGGAGCGACCGTGGAAAAGTCTTTCTTTCTTTGGATTTCATTGTGGAATTGCCAAAAGTAGGGGAGTATTGAAGCATCTTGGTTGTTGTGGATAGATTCTCAAAATAAATATGCTACATTCATTCCTCGCTCTAGCCACTTGTTCAAAGAGGAGACCATTCCCCTTTCTTCCTTGCGCCGAGTAGTTGTTTAATTAAATCAAATCTTCTCAAGCTAGGATTTGAAGCCAGAGATGAGCGGATCTACCGTGTGAGGTCCTTTCCTATTCTTATACTAATATATGTAAGTTCCTTGCGCTTAGAACTAAAACGTGAGGCATGGTAATGGCGCATGTGTGATATGATATTGATCCAGTTTAGGCAACTTCAGAAAGCAGAATGGACAAAATGTCTTCTCTTTGCTATCTTATCGCTAAAATGGACAAAATCTTCTTTTCTTCTCTATGTCACTAATCGTAGTCTGAGAGACCGCGAGACTTTCTTTTCTCCCCGCAGCTCTAGCGCAAGAGCAATGCGAACAGTGATTCTCAAGCAAGAGCAAAGAGAACAGGGATAATAGAAGCGCCTATTCGATAGCATGAATCCCAAATGCCTTTTTGTCCTACTCTTGGGACATTATTAAAAGAAAAGAAGAGGAATTCCTCGCCGGCCGATCTAATTCCTTATATTCAACTCTCGTGTCCCCTATTCACCCTGGTATGTCCAAGATTCCCCGGTATGCAAAGATCGATTGGAATGACTCTACTAATCAATAAGTACGAGGATGAAAGAACGAACGATAGGGTTGAATAAACAATCCATGATCCAATGACCCTTTGAGGTACCGCAAAATACGTTTGATGACCTCTAGTCAAAGAGGAAATCTTGTGGTCAAATCTAGTAATAGAGTGAGGGGCCAAGAACCTCAATCTTAGAAAAAGAATATCCGCCAACAAAGACAATACCCATCAAAATGAAGAAAATAATCGGACTGAAACCAAATAAGACCGACATGATCATCTATAAAGAAAGTCGGCACACGGGACCGAGGAGTTGACCCCTTTAGAAATAGAAAACAAAAAGGGGTGCATCCTTTTATGCATCTTTTTTCTCGCTTTAGAGTCAAAAGGAACAGTGCAGAACTTTTCCATTCCCATTCCACTCAAGGAAACGTCTAATTCAATTCTTAACGGAGATACTAAGCTAATTAGAAAAACATACTTCCGAATTCGGGAAGCGGGGTAGTGATGCCGATTATTCATAACATAATTCAAGTCGGGAATTCCAGTGGGAGAAAAGATCTGCGAATCGGCTTTAGTTTAGGAGTTTCCTAAGTCGATCCAGGGAGTTGAAGACTTTTAGGAGTTGGAGCCGCTCTGATCCGCCTGTTGGGGTTTTGGACTCGGCCAATACATCGCCTTAGTTAGGAGCTAAAGGAGAATAGTGAAAACTAGAAGCTAGAAGACTAAGGCCTCAGAGACTAGAGAAAGGGTGTTATAGTTATAGAAGAAGATGGCGCTTGTCTTTCTTTCAATAGTCGACACGCCTTTCCTCCACCACCAATGACAACTAAGGCTTCACCCGCAATCGAGTTCTCGGTTTTACCTAGAAAAAGAGAATAGAATCCTTGAGTTAACCGTTGGAGAGGAATCAGAAATTGAACCTTTGGCGATATTCTCCTCCACACCCGTTCGGTAGTCTACTTGGTTACAACACTCTTTCCCTACGATCCGGGGCTAGCTTTGCTTGCTTCCCTCTTCCTCGGGAAAGACCTTGATTAAAAGTAAAGGAATAATAATTGGCGAATCGGCTTTCTTTGTCTCACTGAATAGTTTGCCCAAAATAGGGTCTTTCGGTCGAGCCGACTTTCCTTTTCTAACCACCGCTTTTTCTTTCTTTAAAGGAAAAAAGATGAAATGCTGTGAAAGAATAGAGAAGGAAAGAGGATGGCAAGAGCTCGGTGCTATCCCATTGGCAAACCCTGTGGCGAGTCCAAGTCTTCATTTTCACTTCTTTATTTATGATGAGAGAGTCGACCCGAATCCTCGCTCTTCTTCCAGAACTGTCTTTGCAAGATCGACCCATAGATCAAACTCGGACTAGGGACTTAGATAATGCTTATTGCCCGCCCAAGGTTAAAGATCAAATCAGAGTAAGAGGTGCCAGTAACACCTATAGGGCTCGCTAAATAAGTAGGAGAGAGAGTCCCATCCATCGAGGATAAGATCGACCAAGCTTGACTTAAAACTCCTAATCGACTCCTTGTACAAGCCGCATCATGGCTACCCTCCCCTATCTCTTTGAATCATACGGACTACCTTGTGGTTGGTGACCTTAGCTTCACAAGGATACTATTCTAACTCATCGGCCTTTGGCATCTATGCTCCTCAATAAGATCGTTAGTTGGGCTCGCTACTCTCTTAACGTGCTACCAAGACCACTCTCTTCTCTCTTGTTCACGAGAGAAAAGGGGCCACCGAGGATAGGAAGCAAGGGAATGGGGCAAGAAATTGAATTTAAATCAAAAGACTTTCCAGGTTTATTTATAACTTTGTCTTGTATAAACAAGACTTCTTTGTCTTTCTCTTCTGAAAGCTAGTTGCTTTGGCTTTATTGCTTTCACTCCAAAGGTGGCGAAAAACTACGAAAAAACCCGGGTCTTTGGTCCAAAGGAGAATAAACCCGAGTAATCGGATGAGGATGTGGAATAAAATGACTCTCCTCCGATTATGCGGAGATTGCAGAGGTTGATTCTCGGTCCGGAGCCAACAGACGGATCAGAGGTGAGCGAGGACCCAGCGTTATGGCAATAAACCGACACAACCCTAATGACGATCCAAGGCTCTCGTGCTAAAGGACAACAAGAATGGAAGAAAGTTCTAAAGGTAAGACTCCGTCTCTTCCAGAGACCAGAGCGCAGAGTGACTTTTGAGAAGCCACCGGAAGAAATGACCAAGCATTTGAGGCCTCTATACATCGAGCTCACATCGATGGAAAGCCGGTGTCTAGAGTCTTGGTGGACAATGTTTCATGATGAATATACCGCCACTCAGGAATGGTAAGGAGGCTGTCCAAGTCCGAGCAAGATTTGATCCCTTCCAAGTCTCGCATTACCACTTTGATGGTGGCGTGTCTCAAACAAAAGGGCTCATTTCGGTGGATCTCGACAATGGGTAAGACCACTAAAGTCAGCGCCTTCCTTGTGGTAGATGGAACAGCGGGGCCTGTCTTTTGACCAAATGCAGTGGTGGTCCTTATGAGCACTTCACACAGGCCAAGGCTAATATGAGCATATGAGCCACACGAGCGTGTGGGCCCACACAGGTAGGCTACATGAGCGTGTGAGCCCATTTTCATTGAATTGATTACTAAGGTTGCACGGGTCGCCCAAGTCGACTGTGAACCTACTGTAGGGTCGGTAAGCATTACTTAGACTCCTAATTGTGTGAACTGACTGTTTGATTTATATATATTGAGCATGATGATAGTATGCATGTATATTGAATTGGTTATATGTACTGATATCTTGAGATGGCATGTCATGAGTTGTATGTTGCATTGCATGGGGTTGGGTTGATTATATTTGGGGGAAGTGTACTGAAAGGCTCTTAAGCCTAATATACTGGCAACTCAGCTGCAAATTACTATTTTGTGCCGCATTCAGTATTACCCAGAGTATAGGGATGGGTGGGTTGATTTAATTCCCACATGGAGTGTAGGGTTGGACGGAGATGGTGTGTAGAGGCTGGTTGGGTAGGACTTTGATATGAATCTCGCATGATCAAGCATCGAGCATCTTTGTGATGGGCTAAGGCCTTACTGCATATTTGATTCTATACTGATATGGGCTAAGGCCCAAACCATTACTGATACTGAAAGGGGCTTAGGCCCAAAACTGTATTTGATTGTGCACTGTGTCTACTAATGTTTGTTTTTTTGTGAGATTACACACTGAGTTTATGTAAACTCACCCCTCTCTGTTTAATGTGCACAGGTAATCCCCAAACCTAGACAGATTGGTGCGACAGAGGACTCGACAGTGACCACAGTTTTTGGACTTTACATTTTTTTAATTTATGTTTTATGGCCGTATTATTAGTGGGATGTAAATTGAGGACTCTTGGGACTTTTGCTTAAATTTGGTTTTTTTATTTATTTTTGTGGAATTATAACTGCTAGTCGTAGGAAGTTCAGTTTTCAAAAAGCTAACGCATTTTCTAAACTCGCGATTATTTAAACTGCTTTGTTTTAAAAGCTTCTGCAACGAGAAACGTTTTGAAGTAAATGTTTTAAATAAGTAAAACGATTCCCTTTAGAACTAATAAGAGATAAAGATAGGTAATAACATGGAAATGATTTTATTGTAATAATTTAGTTTTCGAACACACTATCATGTGACATCGTCAGCTTCGGCTATAACATTTAGGCCGGGTTTGGGGTGTTACATATTGTAACCAATAAATATTGAGTATAGTGGTACGATACATTGTATTTCCAATAAAAGAATACAGGTTTAAATTTTGAAGATGACCTTGTTGGGAAAAGTAGACATGAACCCTGAATATAAACCGTAAAACGAACATAAAAAATTACCAAAAAAACATATTGTAAAACATTAGATACCACTCTATCAAACCAAAAATATTATTTAACACTTACAACATACAAATTGTTTAGTTTAGAATTGAAAATAACATTATTATTTAATGCATTTAATATAAATAATTTATTTACATTGATTTTTCACATATCAAAACAATAAAGATTAATGAGCAGAAAGTATTCATATGCATCATGTTTATCTTTTAAATATTTATATATCTTATTTTTCGATTACTTACGTTTATTATATAAAATTAAAATATATTATTATAATTAAGTACATATATTCACGTATAACATGTGACGTAAAAAATTATAATTAAAAAACTAATTCAACTTATGATAAATTTTAATCTAATATATATATATATATATATATATATATATATATATATAAGCACGAGTATATAAAAACTTTTGAATTGACAAGAATGCCATTTATTTTTCATCATATTACTAAATTGACATTTAAATGTATTTATAATTAATTTTAAAAAATTAAAAAAATATTATAGTAGTTATATTAAAATAAAAGTTGTGATAATTACAAAAAATTTGGAAAAAGAAATATATTATAATAAAAAGTTGTGATAAGTATTTTATAGATCTAGTTTTATTTAAATTATAATAAAATAAGAAGTCTAAAATGAATTAGTATACTATAGTTATAATAAAATAAAATAAAATTGTGATAATTATAGATTTATTGGTTGGAAATTGGAATAGATTACCCTAAAAATGTGCTAATTATATTATAGATTTATTTTAATTATATTAAAAAATAATTATAATATGATTTATAATAATTAATTATTCTAAATATATTATCACATTTTTATTAAAAAAGAGTATGATAATAATATAATTTAGATTTATTAGTTATATGAAATAGTATATGTATGGTAATTCTATTAAAAAAAGTTGTGATAATTTTATTTTATTGATATAAAATAGAGTTACAATTTGAAAAGAAATTTAATCATAAAATTTTAGCTCTATAAATAATATCCAGTAATTAGATATATCCAATCAAGTAGCATCTAACAAAATTCACCTGTAAAAAATGGAGATTCTTAGTATTAATAAATTAGAAGTATCTCCAAATGAATAGAACATTAAAGCTATGATTGTTCAAAGAGAGTTGGAAGATCATTTTAATATATGATAAGGTAATATAATATTGTGATATTATTTTTAATTTTTTTCAAGTTGTTCATATTGTGTGAGGCAAACACTCTGCTATTCGTTTTTTTCTTTACCTTATTATTATTTATTTGATTTAGGTGAAAAATGTTTTCAACAATAATTTTTATCATTATTATTAAATGTGTTTATTATTTTAGTGTACATATTTTTCATATTTATTATGAATTATTAAAATTGTTGCATGTTGTTTTATCTAATTTTTTTATTTTTAATTTAATTTTATAATTTACTTTCTTATTTCAAATTTTTTATGTTTATTTTCTTTTAGTTAAATATTTATTTTATTTATATCAAATTTTCAAAGATCAAAATAATAAAGATTGAAGAATAGAAAATATCGATCTACAATATGTTCATTTTTCAAATATTAAATACATATATTTATGGGGTAAATTATCAAAATATGCCCTTTTTTTTTTCAAAATTTTTGGAAAAGGTTATTTTTTCCAATTATTTACCGGAATGGGTCATTTCCCCCTAAAACGCGTCCACGTCAGCACGATTTCAAGGGATGCAGCAGGAAACGCGTCCCTGAGGGAGCGTTTTCTGCCACATCAGCAAAAATCGCATTCTTGAGGGCGCGCTTTGCTGATGTGGCAAAAACGCTCCCTCAGGGACGCGTTTTGCCTGCTTCCAACGGCCATATTTTTTTGACCGTTGGGCCTCCAACGATTAAAAAAAAAACTATAAACCCCCCTTTCATTTTTTTTTCACACAAAGGTCCTTACTCAAATTTCTCTCAACTTTCTCTCAAATTCCTCTCAAATTTCTCTCAAATTCCTCTAAAGTTCCTCTCAAATTTCAAAAAAGTCCTTTAATTTTTACAAAAAAAGCCTTGTTTAAAAGTTTTTTGAAATAGTTTTTTTTTAAATTTAAAAATATTTAATTTTATTAACAATGGCCGAAGAATTAATTCGTCTCGACAATAAACACATTTCCGTCGATCAAATGACAATGGTAAGTTATAATTTTAATTTTTCAATACTATTTAATATTTTTAAGGTTTATGCAATTTTAATTAATTTTTATTTTATAATTTTTTAAACAGTCTATAGATCGAGTGTTGCAATGCTATATTCGCAATATGCCTGATCCGCCATCGCCGTTGGTCGAGAATTACCTGCGAGAAGAGGGTTTCTAGCACATGGCCACGATAGGCCGGGGGTGCAAGTTGGACCCAAAGCTAATCAGTGCGTTGATAGAGAGGTGGAGACCCGAGGCGCACACTTTCCATCTTCCATGCGGAAAGTGTACTATCACTCTGGAAGACGTGCAGTTGCAATTGGGATTGTCGGTGGATGGGTACGTAATCACCGGGTCCGCAACTTCTGGTGATTGGGGAGTCGTATGCTACGAGCTTTTGGGTGCTATTTCGGATAACATTAACGGAGATCGGATCGAGATGGGTTGGTTACTAGACACATTCCCGGAGCCAGATAATGATTCGACCGAATTAGAAAGAATACGGTATGCTCGGGCATACATTCTTGAGATGATTAGAGGCTATCTGATACCGGACTTGTCACAAAACCTCATACATCTGAGATGGCTGCTGAAACTCGTTAATTTTAGAGCAGCCGGTGAATTGAGTTGGGGGTCTGCCGTGCTAGCAAAATTGTATCGGGAGATGTGCGGGGCGACTCGACCGAATAAAGCCAAAATCAGAGGTTGCCTATCACTACTACAATCATGGGCACGGTTTCGCTTTCCATTTTTACGTCCTCGAGTGGACCACCCATATATATTCCCACTCATAATGAGGTAAATTTAATATTAGATTTTACAATTATTACGTAGATTTAAAATATAATTATATGCTAAAAGTTTATTTAATTAGGTGGAACCATTCGGCGAGTTATGTTGGAATACCTACCTCGCTTGAAGATATACGACTTCTATTAGACCAACGGTCGGAAGCACAAGTATTAAATAAAATATATTTTTGTAATAAAATAGTCGTTTCGTATTTCGTATTTAGTATTTAGTGTTTAGTATTTAGTATTTAGTATTTAGTATTTAGTATTTAGTATTTAGTATATAACTAATATTTTTATCATGTTAATATAGTTTCAATGGACACCATACGAGGATCCATCAATTCAGGTGGTAATTCCAGATGAGTTCTTTCAAAATCTGAACATTTGGCATGTGAAGGTCCCATTGGTCAACTATGCCACCGTGGAGATGCACCAATCAGATCGGGTTCTGCGTCAATTTGGATTCCGATAACCGATTCCCGTGGCACCCGAAGTGCTCGATGATGAGCACAAAGTCGATTTACGGCAGTTGCATACGGATTAGCCAAGATTTTGGTCAGCATATATCGAATTGTGGGAAATCCGGTATGATTATATACCTACTCAGGAACCGATCATAGTTCCTGAGTTAGCGTGCGTGCCGAAATATATGCCATGGTTAGCGTGCGTGCCGAAATATATGCCATGGTTTAGGATCCATGGCAAGCCGTATTTATTGTCCGAAGAGGAGAGGCGACGGCAACTTCGTGTACAAAGGGAACGACGGGGCCCTTTAAATCCAAGGAGAAGGGATGATGGGACGGGCCCATCAATAGCGCCGACACAATCACTGAGCCCATCAACAGCGCCCACGCAGTCACCGGACCCAACACTTCAGTTGACGACACCCACATCACAGCCTTTTCCGATTATGCCAGGTGCGTATCCTAGCCCTTATATGTATCATAACCCTTTTATGTTTCCTTTTCCGAGTCCTACGGCAGGTTGGAATGCATGGCCCGGTTCGAGTCTGTTCCCGACTACTCCGAGTGGACCGCCAATCTATAGGCCACCATCGTATGAGGGATCGCACGAGGCGCCGTTGGGGAGCTCTTCTTTTTACTAATCTCCGATGCCTTATGGGATTCAAACACCTCTGCCATGGGTGATGCAAACGCCTCCGCATTCATTATTTTATCAAGGTGAGTCATCCTCCCAACACCCACCACCAGACCCCCAACCGGAGGAACCAGAATTCCCGCTGGAGCAACCACAACCCCCGCCGGAAGCTGGAACAAGAAGGAATCCAACGCGTAACCATCGACCACCCCCATGTGGCACCGATTCCGATCGACACCAACATTGATTTTTTAATATATTTGTATAAACTTTTTTATATTATTTCATTTAATAAAATAAAAAGTTGTTTTTAATTTTTTATTGTAATTTAATTTTTATATTTTTAATTAATATATTTGTATAAATTTTTTATATTATTTCATTTAATAAAATAAAAAGTTATTTTTAATAATTTTATTGTAATTTAATTTTTATATTTTTAATAAAGTAAAAGTTGTTTTTTATTTTTTTATTGTAATTTAATTTTTATATTTGTAATAAAATAAAAGTTATTTTTTATTTTTTATTGTAATTTAATTTTTATATTTATAATAAAATAAAATTTGTTTTTTATTTTTTATTTTAATTTATTTTTTTATATTTTTAAGAAAATCAATTTATTTTGAATAAGGCAAAAATATTGCTAATATTTTTATATTTTTAATATATTTCTACAAAAAAAATTATATTGTTACATTTAATAAAATAAAAGTTATTTTTTATTTTTTATTGTAATTTATTTTTTATATTTTTAATAACATAAATTTATTTTGAATAAGGCAAAAATAATGCTAATATTTTTATATTTTAATACATTTCTACAAAAAATTTTATATTGTTACATTTAATAAAATAAAAGTTGTTTTTTATTTTTTATTGTAATTTATTTTTTATATTTTTAATAAAATCAATTTATTTTGAATAAGGCAAAAATATTGCTAATATTTTTATATTTTTTATATTGTTACATTTAATAAAATAAAAGTTGTTTTTTATATTTTTATTGTAATTTAATTTTTATATTTTTAAAAAAATAAAAGTTGTTTTTTATTTTTTATTTTAATTTATTTTTTATATTTTTAATAAAATAAAAGTTGTTTTTATTTTTAATTGTAATTTATTTTTTATATTTGTAATAAAATAAAAGTTGTTTTTTATTTTTTATTGAAATTTATTTTTTATAATTTTAATAAAATAAAAATTGTTTTTAAGGGTGGAAGGATCTAGAAACTAAGAAGAAATGGATGAATTAGGACTAAATTGAATAAGTGAAAAAGTATGAGGGGTTAATTTGTAATTTTATCAAGATTGGCGTTCATCCAATGTAGGAATTTTTAAGGATAGTTAGGGGAAAAATAATCATTTAGCAAGAAAGATAATTTTGAAAGAATAATGATGATGGTGATATTTTAGATTAATTGAATAACTTTTTTCTTGTTTTGCAACTTAGTCCTTTTACAAAAGTTCACCATTTTCATTAAGAAATTAAAAGAATTTTCATAGCCATCAAGAGACAAAAATGATAAGGAGACTATCAATTATTCCGATTTAGACATGAGCGAGATGTATGGCCTGGGTTCCTACACCATCCGCATAACTTCCATTGGTTGGTTCTTTCTCGGATATCCATATTGTTGCGTATTCTAGTCGAGCAAGGTCGACCCTTTGGTTTGTGACGCAGTTCTCTATCTGGTAACAGCTTAAACGGAGCAAGTGATACAGACAGCCACTTGCGTTCATCTGGGACTGATGGGAATACGTGTCTCCACACCTTGTACATGTATTCTATTTTGTACACTTCGTCGACATAGCTCATGGGATCTAGACGGAGATTCTGACAAGCTGCAATTACATGAGCGCATGGATAAGAAAGTGCGTCAAATATCCCACAGTCGCAGGTCCTATTTCTCAAGTGTACACGATATTGCGCGCCAACAATACCTTGGTTCGGTCTGTCAAACTCCGTCATACGAAACCATAGGTTGTCGCGATCGTGACACACTGTGCTCATGGTGTTGGCCCGTGCCTTCGCCTTGTTAATTTCTCCCAATACCTTCACACACCATATATGGCCCTTTATAACTTGCTGCTCGCTTCAGAAATAGTGCCGCTAAATGAAAATATGTCTCTCGCACAACCGATGTTATCGGTAAATGATGAGTTCCTTTTAGAACAGAATTTATGCATTCAGCCAGGTTTGAGGCCATATGACCATATTGTAGGCTGCCGTCGTATGCTTGTGTCCACTGTTCGAAAGGTACGTTGCATAGGTAGTTTGCGCCTTCTTCGTTAACTGAGCACAAAATCGCCAACATCTCGTGAAAACGTTCCTTATTGATCTCGTACCCTGCCAATATAAGTTGATAGCGAATATTACATACCACTCTTCAATTAAGAATAAATTGAATATTACAAACGAAATTATATTAATAGTTATTACATACCCATGCTGGTCACTTGCCGTCGTTCACTTGTAGG
This sequence comes from Gossypium bickii, assembly GCA_025503065.1. Taxonomy (NCBI): domain Eukaryota; kingdom Viridiplantae; phylum Streptophyta; class Magnoliopsida; order Malvales; family Malvaceae; genus Gossypium; species Gossypium bickii. Next base: position 99,460,655 of record CP106711.1, read on the forward strand.
TCAATGTTGCCTGTGGTAGTTGGACGCAACATGCCTTAGGCATTATCGATGGTGTGTACGATGCCATAGGCTTCCCTGCCACTCTATTGCGTCTAGTATTCCAGGGCCCCGATCTGATATAACGCATATATCAGGTTGGGGGAAGACATGCCTCATTAACCTCGATAGAAAGAAATCTCAGTCATCAGCTGACTCCCCAGGTGTTATTGCAAACGTAATTGGAAGGATTCTCCCACTGCCATCTTGTGCCACAACTAGCAATAGTCGATGCATATATCTACTATACATAAAGGTACCGTCAATTTGTACCAATGGCTTGCAATATAGAAATGTGTCTCGGCATTGCTTAAATGTCCAGAGCAGACGCTTGAACACTTGGCATCCATAGAGCAATCAATCGTTGTAGTACACAGGTTCCGTTTCAAGGTCTGTTATGCTACCTGGGACATATCTCTCCAACACCTGATACCACTGCCACACTTCATTATATGAAGCGTCCCACCGACCATGCAACTTTTTCAACGCATTCTGCTTAGCTATCCAAGTCTTGCGGTAAGAGGGCATGTACCCCAGTTGGCTAAAAATATTGGCAATTAAGAGCGGCACTGAAGTCTTGGGATCTATCTTCATCGTTAGTATTATTAACCCTGCCAACATATCTGAATCCATCTTGGGATGATCTTGTGAAACACCTGCCAACGAAGTACGTTAAATAATGCAACATTATGTAATATCAGTATTATTCAAAAACCATAAACACCTAGCGATATTGTACAAGCAAGACATGTATGTGAACCTTTGTACTTTTTAATCTCCCACAAGCCTGTCATTTTTCTCAACGAGGCCATGATTTTCCATGAACATGTACCGTCTTGCACTGCACACTTGGCCTCGTACTTATCGAGTTTGGATTTAACTACGTTGTAGTTAACCCCGTTCTTGATGCTATATTGTTTCAATGCACCAAGAAAACTATCCTTGTTGGAAAACTTTTTACCAACTTCTAATTTACCCGAATCTAACGACGAACTTGTACGGTCACACCTTCTTGTGGTAGTTCAGGAAACTCCAACGCATCGTCTTGAGATAGATCGACATTATGTATGTAGGTTGGAGGCGAGTACGCCCTGAATCGTGGATCTTTTTCTTCTTCATCTGAACCCCCTTCAACATCTTTAGGTATAGTTGGAACAGGCTCCGGTTTAGAAAATAATGCAACTTCTGCACCATCAGAGCCGGGCTCTCGAGGTGGATCCACATTGGACTCATCATCCGACCCACCATCATCTGCAATGAACGAGGTCCCCTCGCTGGTGGATATCGTGGGGAGTACATTATCCCTTCTTAAACAACTTTCGTAACGTCTCCAATCATATGTGGATTGCCAACCACTAGAATTTGATGATGTTCCTCAATATGTATTTCTAGCATTGAACGTCGACCCACCGATATGCATGTCCCATCCACCAACCGAGTGTCGTGCAGGGGTTGTGTTTTTCATACTACCACCAAACATGGGCACTTTCGTATTTTGCCTCCCACTAATAGAGTGTTGGCTTTGGGTCGTGTATTCCCCTCGAACAGCAGTAGATGTTAAAGTCGAAGGAAGATCATTTGGCAGTGAAAATTGTACATATACCTCAAGGTAGGGTGATCCACTGACAAGATGAGTCTCCACCATTGCCTCCAAGCTCCGAATAAATTTAATGTCGAATGAGTCATATCTCACGGGATCAACCGAAGCACAGAATCTATACTTAATAGACTAAACTTTCATTGGCGTTGTTTCGAAGATTTTATGCCTAATTTTTTTTGCGAAGTTCTGTCAAATTTATGTTCTGGTTAAAAACCAGTCGCGCTTGTTCTCTGATAAAAAAACAACACCATTTTCGGTGTCACGAACCTCACCATCATAGTAAATAACAGCACTAATACGTTCACTCATCTTCAGTTTTTATTATACTTTTGCCTCAATTTCTATTATGCAACTTGAGAATGAAATTTGACTCATTTATAGTTTAAGGACAAAAAGGAACTACTGTAGCAAAAGAGCGTCTACGTGGGAGCTTTTTTCAGTACTCTTGCTGACAATGCATCCTGCTTGAAGCGTTTTGGTCACTATTTGTTCAGAAACGTCTTCTCAAAATTATCTTTTCAGGAACTATTGTAGCAAAAGAGCGTCTACGTGGGAGCTTTTTTCAGTACTCTTGCTAATAGTGCATCCTGCTTGAAGCGTTTTGGAAACGTCTTCTCAAAATTATCTTTTCAGGACTTACTGTAGCAAAAGAGCGTCCACATAGGAGCTTTTTCCAATACTCTTGCTGACAGTGCATCCTGCTTGAAGCGTTTTGGTCACTATTTGTTCAGAAACGTCTTCTCAAAATTATCTTTTCAGAACTCTCTGCGAGCAAAATAGCGCCCACGTGGGAACTTTTTTTCAACTCTTTGCGACGAAAGTGCATCCCCGCTTGAAGCGTTTTGGTCACTATTTGTTCAGAAACGTCTTCTCAAAATTATTTTACCAGATACTACTGTAAAAAAATTAATTTTACTAAATAATTTTTATATTGCTGATATATTTTTTTCCTAAACCCTGAACCTAAAATTATTTTAATTAATTAACCCTAAACTCTAGTTCATTAATTTTCCCCTAAAAATGCTAAACCCTAAGACCCTAAAAATCATAAAAACCTTAAACCCTACCCCTAAACCATTAAAACTCTAACCCTAACCGTAAAAACAGCTAAAAACCCTAACGAAGGGGGAGGGTAAAAACGTGTCCCTGAGGGAGCGTTTTTGCCACATCAGCAAAGCACGCCCTCAAGGACGCGATTTCTGCTGATGTGGTAGAAAACGCTCCCTCAGGGACGTGTTTTCCTGCTGCATCCCCTGAAATCGCGCTGACGTGGACGCGTTTTCAGGGGAAATGGCCCATTCTGGTAAATAATTGAAAAAAATAACCTTTTTCAAAAATTTTTAAAAAAAAGGCATGTTTTGATAATTTACCCATATTTACGTGAATACACATGACATAATTGATATTTATTAATTATTCTAATTAAATATTATTGGTTTGCATTAATTACATTTAAGTAAACTAAATTGCAGGTTCAATATTTAAAATTTTTTTAATTTCATTTTTCAAGTTGTTATTTTGAACATTTCAAGTTGTTAATTATATTCAAAATATAATTAAATTAATATAATTTAATTATATTAACAACTTGAAAAATATTATTTTACATTAATTAAAAATATAACATTTAAAAATTAATTAAAAATTAAACATGTAAAACTACATACAAAACATGTGATAATAAAAACTAGTTTCAAGAGAGAGAAAAAGTCGTCCCTGATGTATGAAGATTATATATTTTACAAGTCTTTTGTTCGCTACAAAGAGGGTAAGCTATAAAAATAGTTATTATTATTTGTTTCATATTGCATTTTAATCATTTATGTTTGAAATATTATGTTTTAGTTACTTACGTTTTTGTTTTCTTACAAAGTAGTTACTCTGCCAATAAGCTATGTTACCTCCCTAACAGTAATCCTGCGTGATAGTCCAAATGGGTTTTAAATGCCAACTTGGATGTCCAACTGGGATGAGAATAGGTTTTTAATTAAATAAATTTAATTAATTAAACATTTTAAATTAATTACACATTGAATTGGAAAAGAAAAATAGTTTGTCTCATTTTTCTTTTAGTTTTCTTTTCCATTTTGATTGAAAAAATTATTCTCATCCCTGTTGGACATCTAAGTTGGCATTTAAAACTCATTTAGACTGCAACGTAGGATTACCGTTAGGGAGATAACGGAGCTTAACGATAGAGTGATTAATTCATAACAAAATCGTGACGTAAATGACAAAATGTAGTTTAAAGCAAACAAAAATGACTATTTTTGTAGTTTACCCTACAAAAGAAAAAAAATATAAAAGTAGATCTATATCATTTAATCTCATTATATATATTTGAACAATCTCATTATAGACTCTGATCATATATACTCTTTTTTAATACAATACCTAGAACTACTCATAACCCCCCCTCCAACCTATAAATAAGAGAATAATATATTTTAACGCACTCAAATCCACGTTAATATTAATATTTTTCTACTTTACCCAAAGATATATATTTTTGTAAAGCAAATCTAAGCACATTGAATATTAATATTATTCTACTTTATACCAAAAGATATTATTCTTTTTTTTAAAAAAATTATTCTATGCTTTCAAATTCAACAACGAGAAACAAAATTGAGAATGGCCAACGGGCCACCCATGCACCAAAAGGAAATCATTGAAAATTTGATGATATCTGCTGCTAAATTGAAGTGAAAGGCATTCAATGAAATTTCATCATACAATATATGATGATATAGAAAATGTCACATTAAAGCCAGATTCTAGACCTTCTTATTCCTATTCCTATTCCTATTCCCATTCCTGTTCCTATACTTTATCATTTGATTTAATTACAGCTGTAATTAAACTCACATTTTTCTCATCCATAAAGTTAAGGTACAAGGTTACAACGTTTTCAGTAAAAGAATTAAAATATAAATTGCCTCTTTGCAATATCTAATTAAAGTTTTCAATGACAAAAAGTAAGGGCTTAATGGTATTATAAGCTCTTGAACTTTTTTTAAAAAAATCAATTAAGCATTTTTAAACTTTTTAATCCAATTGAACGTCTGAATTAATAAAACTGATCAAATAAATCATCTCACTGATGTTGACCGTTAGTACTTAATAATAATGTTGATGTGGCAGTTAATAAATGCTACTGTAGCAACAATTACTGTAGTGTAGTATCACGTCATCACGATAGCTGACGTGGTAATGCCACATCAATTTTAATTATTGACGTAACACTACCACATCAGCAAAAATATATAAAAATTTCAAAAAGTAACATATTTTAAATTTAATTTTAAAATAAGTACACAATAAATTTAGATAAATGGTTGTCCATGTTCATTTGACTTTGAACACCAATTTATCTAAATTCATTCTAGAATTATAAAAAAAATATAAAAAAATCATTAAAATGTACTAAATTTTTTTAAAAAATTTGTTAGAAATTAACAAAAACAATAAAATTTTATAAAATATATAAAAATTATTAAAAACAGAAAAAAATAAAAAATTATTATAAAATTATTATAAATGAATTAAAAACTATAAAATTATTTTCCTCATTTTGATTAAATTATTTGACTAATATAACTTGCTCAAATTGAAAAGTGATAGGTAAAAGTATAACAAAAAAATTTTAATCTTGATTTTGTGATATAAGTTGTTGATGTTTATTCTTTATTTAAAATATAACCAATAATAAATTATTTCTATAAATTTTATAAAATTTTATGATTTTGATGAATTTCTAATAATTTTATAAATTTTAATTGTTTTTATAATTTTTTATGTTTTTATAATTCTAGAATGCATTTGGATAAAGATGTGGCCAAATTCAAATGAACCTGAACAACTATTTACCTAGATTCATTGTGTACTTATTTTAATAAAATTTTTTATTTTTTGCTAATGTAGCATCTGTTAATGGTCATGTCAATATTATCATTAAATACTTACGGACAACGACGGTCAAAGGACTATCTGACCTGTTTTGCTAGTTTAAGAGTTCAATTGAGTGCAAAAAGCTCAAAAGAATTTAATTGGTTTTTTTTTTTTTTAAAGTTCGAGGGCTTATAATACCATTAAGCGAAAATAAAACTAGGCTCCTCCATTAACACTTTAACAAAAACTGTCATTAATTAATTTGACCATTAACGAATGTTGATGTGGTTAACGAAAATAATGAGAAGTTGATAAATAACATACCACATCAACATATATTTTTAAAAAAAAAAATCCAAAAAAGTTACTGAAATGCATGCTCTGATTAGACTTGGACAAAAAATACATTTATTTTTTGAAGTATATTCAAATACATTCATTTTTTGAAGTATATTTAAATACATTCATTTTTTGAAGTATATTCTTAAGCTCATTCATAATATTATAAAAAATTATAAAATTCTTAAAAAAAAGTTAAAATATTAGAATTTTATATATACAATTCATAAAATTTTAAAATTATTTAAAATTATTAAAGACGTCAAAATAATAGATTATACATAAAACTTCTCTACCATAACCCGCAACAGCAATGAAGGTGTCATTAAATGCCAATCACCATCATCACAATGAATGTATTTGAGAGAATCTCTCTAACCCAGCCTAAACGTTAGAATCAAATTTGGAAGATTATATTAGCCACTGGGATGGCCTAGTAGAGTTATCAGAGTTTATTAAAATAGTCATCTTTAAAACATTTATTAATTTAGTAGAAAACTTAGTTACAAATTGTTCTATTATTCCTCTAAGTTTTAATTCTAAATTAGTAGCGGAAAAGTGATTTGTTTATTTTTAGTAAAAACTGGGGTTCATGCATACTATTCAATAATCATATGATATAATATCCTAATAATTTTAAATTGAACGTTATGCAAATTAAACCAAACCCAAATCCAAAGTCTCATGTCATAGTTCGAAATAAAATAGTACAGTCTTTGAATAAAAATAATAATCTTATAAAATGCTTAAAAAGAAATAAATCCTTCCGAGTCGAGACCCTCTGGATGCCACGTCCGCATCCTAACCTGACGGGTGATCTGTAAGGATGAAAATTTAAGGGAGAGTGAGTTATGACACTCAGTGTAAGTTCAATTACAGGGAAATCAATGCAATAGTTGGTAAGATATATTAAATAAAATCACAGAAATTAATCATACTCAAAAACAGATCAGAATATTGATTTCTCAATTTAACCAACATTAGTATCATAAAATCTCACAATATAGATTGCAGAGTAATAGATTTTAAGATTTTCCCACAATATACATATCTATACATATGTCAGAACAGAAATTTCAGATTTATATGCATATAATTTTAAAGATGCCATACGGTTTTAGGTTTTAACAGAATAAATCCTACCTCATCACTACACACCACAATGGGAGTTCCCTCGGAACTCCCTTCTCCAACATAACGGGTTGTGGATAAACAACTATTGGTTCACATATAATAACTGCAATTTTGGTTGTGGATACATAGTGAGTCCCCGCAATTGGTGTCACATCCCAAAATTGGGGCTATAAGAAATAGGGATAAAAATTAGAATTTTATTTTTAAAGCACAGTAAGAAGAGGGTAAACGGACTTAAAATGTCTTAAAAATTATTTTTGATAAGGTATTAACAAGAATAGACTACTATACTTAATGGTAATGTGTTAAGTGAGATAAGGTCCTAGGTTTAAACCATTTAAATTACATTCCTTGTTGATTTTTTTCCATTTCCCCTAATGCTTGGCCAATCCCTTAAAAACAATTTCTTGAAGGCTTATGATAAGAACGAGCTTGCTGGTTCAGTAGTAAAACTTTAGCTAACCCTTGGGTCCTAAGTTTAAAACTCTTTGTGTGCATTCAACCAAAATATTTTGTTTTTTTTTTTCTAATTTTACCCCATAAAGTACTGAAATTTCAAACCAGCCTAGACTAAAAACTATTTTTTTAATTTAGTCTTTAAATTAAATCAACCCTAATTCTAAACTAATTCCTAATCCTATTGTAATTAATGAAGAATTTTTTTATAAATAGCCAATCTTTTCAAAAACTTAGAATTCATATTTTTAAGATTTTTCAAGAAAAGCTCTTAAAATTCTCTTCTACTTCATTTCTGAAACCCTCATTGAAATTAGGGTTCTTAAAAGATTTCTAGATTTTCAGATCCGTCCCTTTCCTCTCAGTAGATAGTTGTTTCCTTCATCCAAATTAAGGTTTTTGTATCTTTAATCAAGTGTGAGATCTAAACTTAAATCAATGTGTATGATTAATCAAGTGAAAGTATTAGAAAATAAAGTAATTTCTTATGTGAACCCTATCGTGCGAACCCTAGAAGGAATATATGTGTGACCCCTTAGTGCATATGTAACACCTCAAACCCGGCCTAGACATTAAAATCAAGTCCGAAGAGTTACATTAACATTACTAGGAAAAGCCAACTTTTATAAACACAGTTAAAAATCGTCTAACAAATTGTAACAATAAAAAACCCAGTCGATAATTCAATAATCTTAGAAAGTCATAGTATGAAGAAAATACTAAAATTACTAATAATATAAATAAAGGTGATAAAGTAGATTGATCGAGCTTCCACTATGCCGACCTGATCAAGATTGTGAGTTACCTGTAATTCAGCCAACAAAAAAAGTGAGTTGAGAACTTAGTGTGTAACCGATATAGATTCAATTAGAAGCACAATTATAATAGTAAATTACTAAACTCAAGTTCAAATCAGAATCAGAGAATATCCAATACAATCTTAACACATCAGTTGAATAGCAGAACAATTCCAGTTTAGATACAGAACAGATCAGAAACAGATGCAGTTATTCCTACTTCCATCAACTACACACCATTTCTGACCAACCCAACACACCGTTAATGGAATTTAATATCCATCCAGCCCTACACACCATATAGTGTCGGTTCAACACGTTTAATGTGATTGCAGACTAGTTGCCAGATTAGATTACGATAAAACTTCAGATTTACATATAAATTGTGGCTTAGCCACTAAACCAGAACATATCACTTCCTCCTTTATACAATTCCCATCCAATGTAAATACAAATTACAAATGTCAAATGTCAAAAAGGTACACACAGTCATTCAAATTCAGTTCATAATCAAGCGGTATAGATCAATATCATCAGCAATCATCACACCCGGTATACATTTATACAATCAACAGCTCAATCTCAAATCATTAGATAGAAACTTATACGGTCTAATTTAGATCATATGTACGCTACAGAAGGCCTACATTCGCGTTAGACGACGCTTACGGCCTCAGAGATAAATTTCAACCTGGCCCACATGCTTGTGTGGTTCTACACGGCCCAAATGACTGGCTCGTATGACCCTCACACAGCTTGGCACACACTCGTGTGCCTTCTCGTATGTCTCACACAGCCTAACACACACCCGTGTCATCTGCCCGTGTGGTCCTAAATCGCAAAAAGTGAGTCACACGGCCTAGACACATGCTCGTGTGGTCTCTAATAGCAATAGTGAGTCACACGACCTAGACATACGTCCGTGTGTCTGGACCGTGTGGTCTCCAATAGCAACAGTAAGTTACACAGTCTGCCACACGACCGTGTGGCGTCGACAATTATCATTTTCGATGTCTGAATTTCGTGGAGAGACGGGTTTTTGATACATACCTGATGTAAATTTTGACGTAGAAGCAACGCAGTGGAACCCCAAACCCTAGAACGACCATCCAATAACTAATTCAACAACTATTCTCAATGAATAACAAAAATTAACATACAAAACTAACTCTTCTGTCAAAAAACTTCAACACAACCTGCTCACTCGGATTTCAACACTCAACTCACACGTGATCATGAAAATGGAACTAATGTTTTGGTGAAACGATTCCCGCAAGATCCTTTCCTTAAAAAGGAGTCAAACGTACGCTTAAAACATGAAATTCGAATAGCAAAACAATTTCAACCAAAGAACAAAAACAATCAAAAACTTGCAGAAACGAATTTCACAGAAATCCTCCAACGACACAACGAACAACGTAAGAATTTAAACTAGTCTTGGTAGCCACTTTACAGACGTAATAAAAAAGAAAAATAAAAGGAATTAAAAACGAAGAAAAAAAAAAGAAGAAAAATGGGAAAAAGGAAAGTGAAAGAGGGAAACATTAAATTCTATTTTAACTATCGATAGGATTTCTAACATTCAGCAAAAATATTCCTTAACGCATACACCTTGACTCAAGCATAAGACTATTGACACAGACATACGCTTAACCATCGAACCAATAGGCTCATTCTTGACACTGATTCACATATAATTGAACTTATGTTGTTAATTCCAGGCTAGAGATTAACTTAAAATAAAATAGCAAAATTTTCCAAATATACAACTCGATCTTTCAACCTCAAACATATAAGCAAAGCACATAACTATAGATACATAGAATTAATTATAATAGAATTCAACAATCAGATAATCTAATTTTTAGGGTATTACAAGATAAATGCAAACCCTCTATGTTTTATACATGTGAACTCTACAAGTTTTAATATACTAACCTTATATGTATTATATATGCGAACCCCTATGTTATATACTATGACATAGCATGTGAACCCCCATGTTATACAGTATGACATAGTGAACTGTTAGTACATGTATACAAACACTCATGCGAACCCCATGTATGCGAACACTCCATGCGAACCATGTATGCGAACCTACATGTAAACCCTTATCGATTCAATATGCGAACACCATATGATTCAGTATGTGAACCTTATATGTGAGAACCATATATGTGCGAACCTTGCATGTGTGAACCCTATATGTACAAACCCTGTATGTGTGAACCTTAACCCTACATGTGAACCTGTTATGTATGTGTTAGTCGAACTAAGCATGTTAATATCCCAATGTTAATTTACATGAAGAAACTGTATATGTGAAATTATTTTTAGTTCGCATAAAGTAATTTCATATGTGAAATTAATATGAATTAATTGTATAAATACATGCCAATGATTGTTAGTAAGAAAAATTCATACACTGTATTGAAAGGTAAATGTGTTTGATAAGCATAGTAATCAATTATCGATTGATAAATAACATGACATACTGAAGTTGTATGCATGATTACATGAAATTGGGTATGGAGGATAGAGGAGTTCTGTAGGAAAAAGTGGCAAATTAAGTCCACATTGAAAGCCAGTATTGCACGAAGTAGGTGGCAATATCATTGAAACTGGATAAACCGAGATGATAGTTTAAAAAGGCATTAAAATTGGGTAACCAGGATGGTAAGTTATTATAGTAAAAGTCATCATCACATATGACAATTGAACGACCATCGTCATTGAGAAATCTAGGATGGTTAGTTATTGACATGTGTTTTAGTGTGTCGAGTGATGCTCGAGGGCGGACGAGATGGATGGGTGAGAATTTAAAACTTAAAATTAAAATTGCATTGCATCATGAACATAACATGTACATGCATTGATTTACTGAATGTTGCTCACATTATGTTTAATTGCTAAGTTGCTATAAGTTAAATGCTTTACTATTTGAAGAATTATATATAATGGTTTATAATTAGACTCGCACTGAGCTGCCATAAGCGTACTCCCCCCTTTTCTTTACCTTTTAGGTAATGCAGAAAACTAGGACTCGGAATGGCATCGGAGGAATCTCGAACTAGTGTCTCATTATTATTACTATTTAATAGTCCCTATTTAAGTTTTCCTTAATCGTTTTATTAGTTTATCTATCGGGTTGTAATTCTTTAATTATTATTTCTTTTATAATTATGGTTTAGGATTATTTAGCTTATTAATTTTTTAAGTATGATACTTAGTTAATACTCTAATAATTGTGTACTAATTGGTTTAGAAAACTATTATTCTTAATAATGTTTTTTGTTGCTTTACAAAAAAGTTTTGAAATGTCTTTTTAGACCTTAACAGTTTTTCTCAAAGCTTCACATTAATAATATTGTAATTGAATAGCTAAGTAAAGCCAGTTTGGTTAACGAATGTTTTTCTTAAAAATAGAAGAGTGATTTTCATACAATCCAATGCAAGCAAAAGAATGACTTTATAGGATCGCTTCGGTGATCAATGTAACGCCTTTAACTTAGCCAAAACTCTTAGGTCGGGTTGGGGGTGTTCCAGTTGGAAACCGCCTTTGGCTGTGGGTTCACAGCAAAAAGTCCTACAGATGAAACCTATTTTTTGGTTGTAGATTGTACAATGTTGGGATCTGTATTTGGCTGTGGATACACAACAGTACCCGCAGATGGAATCTGCCTTTAGCTGTAGAGGCACAATAAATAGATAGTTGTAGATAAACTGTCAAACTTCCTCTGATCATATCGTCCCATCCCATGTAATGAAAAATGTCATATTTAATACAAATAAAAATATACCCGACTCTGCCCGACTTGTAATTGTAATAACCTTGAACTCTTCTTATTTTCTGACATGCCAATTATACCTGACTCAGCCCAACATTTAATAGGCTAATAGTTTCTCAATTTCATTTCATAATTCCATCAATCAATCATCAATTCTCAATATGAAACATATTTCATAACATTACTAATTTGATTCCACACTTAAAGCAATATATAATATTTTCACATATATTAATTCAGTTCTTATCACTATCAACCGATCAAATTCAAATCAGTTCAACTCCATTTATCTCACCTTATGATCTTACCATGCAAAAAAATTTATAATGCAGCAAATCGAAATAGTTCGGATTATAGAAATGCAAACCGTAAACTTCAAGTTATTCGTTGATGACTTTATCCTTTCCTTTCTGTTTTAAGGAATCAGGGTCGACATTAGCTATGGATTAATGTAAACATACCAAATCATCAATATACAAACAAATTCACACTCAATTACAAATTTATGCAAATTTTACATTCTATTCAATTTAGTCCCTAAGACCGGGACTAATATAACTTTCAATCTAGAACTCATATTTTCAATCCATTTTCACTATAGTCCAATCAGGATTTCCTATTTCTCATTTCTACCACAAATTTTCAAATTTGTGCATTTTAATTCCTATTGTACAAAATTATAAATTAACTTCACAACTTAGTCATTTTTCACTCCTAAACTTAAAATCTATCAATTTAATATCTAAACTTTCAAAGGCTCATCAATAGGGGTGTTAACCGATCGAATTCGGTTAATCGGTCGGTTAACAAAAATTTTTCGGTCGGGGGTCGGTTAATTATTTTGTGATTTTTCGGTTAACGGTTAATTCGGTTAAAAACCGATCGGTTAACCGAATTTTTTTCAATTTAATCGAAAAAATAAATAAATAAAATTATAATATATAAATAGGCCCACTATTCACCTAAACCCAATCCCTAAACCCAATCCAAACCCAAATATTCAACCCAACCCAATCATAAAAATTACAAATAATTTAATAAATAAAAATAAAATTCTAAAACTAAAACTAAAATTATGTAATCTTTTTAATTATGTAGTGATTCATTTTGGGTTATTCGGATAATTCGGGTAATTCGGTTAACTCGGTTAATTTGGTTAACCGACCGAATTAACCGAAAAAATTTCGGTTCAGTTAACAGTTAAAAATTTTAAAAGGTCGGTTAATTCAGTTAATGTTATTTCAGGTCGATTAACCGACTAAACACCCCTACTCATCAATGGCATCATTTTAAAACTTTAATAGTTTTGAAAAATAACACAAGTCAATTAGATTGAACTCCCAAAATTTTAAAAACATAAAAAATTAGAAGAAAAAATTTAAATTACCAATTGAAGGTTTAAACTGTAGAAAACTTCCTTGTTCTTCTTTTCCAATTTCGGCATGCAAGGATGAAAAGAGATTAATTCTCTTTCATTGCACTAGGCTGTAATAATATACATACATTTTACGTTTTATAATATTTTAATTATTTAATTTTAACATTATTAAAATAATTTACATTACCTAACCGTCCACTTATAACTTAAAGGAATAATTTCCTTCTTAATCCTTGCTTCTTGTTTCTAATTAATGATTTTCTATCAATTGAACTTTTACCGATTTTACATTTTAGTCCTTATACCTTAATTAATCATTAATTTGATAAAATTACCTATCCAAAATTCAATTAACCTAAAATTTAGTTTCGTAAATTTAATAAAAATATTTACAGGTCTGATTTACAAAAACGAGATCCCGAAAACGCATTTGTTGACACCACTAACTTTTGGATCGTTACAATAACTATTATTTTAAGGGGTTGGATTGTAATTGATTACTAGTATGTTAGCAAGTATAGAACGTTTCTATTTATTGAGAGATTTGTATAGATTTTGTATGAAAGCGTAGAGAGCAAATCATTGTTCATTGAGAAACTTATTTTGTGAGTGCATTTGAAGAGTAAACAAATTATGTTTATAGCCTAAATTTTCAGGGGGAGAATTTAGAGATAAGAGGTCTAGGCTTTGGATACAAAAGGGAGGTTATTATATCGTGATGTGATAGAACTAAGGTCACTTGTTGTATTGAGTTTAAAGATTATGAGTTCATCTCATTGAATTAGGCTTCGCAGATGTAAAAAAACCGAATTATCTAAACAATTTCTTTTTATTTCTTTTTTTTTTTCCATGCAAATTGCTCACTTCCATTATCACTTTAATCACTACTTGCACAATCTATTTTTCTTGAGCAACTATTAACGGTAGGTTACAACAAAATTTATTATTTATTTACATTATTTTGAGAAAAACCATAATTCAATCATAAAAAATAATTTAAAAGCTAAAAACAGCAAGGACACCAGCAGGGTTGCCCGTAGGCTATCCTTGGTTCCTGTGGCAGAGATTAGATCTGAAAGAGCAATGGCGGAAAGTAAATTGAAACAAATTATTTGTTTTTTTACGTTATTTTCTTTTTCCATATTTTGAGGAAAGTGAAAGTCTATCTCCAAATGGAAAAAAGGTCTTTTTAGATCAATAAACCTTATATAGGGAACTTGAAAGGACCAAAAATAGAAATATGAAAATGATAGTTACGTGTATATTTAATTATTTCATTTTTTTGGGTAATTTCTAATTATTTCATTGGTTTTAATTAAAGAAGAAAAATTTGAGTTAATTTTATTCCACGTCCTTAAACTATGACTTTCAATTTAAATATGTCTCAAATTTTAAAACGTTCTAATTACATCATCATATTATCGAGATTATATCAATAAGGGCTTTTCATTTTTAAAATAATTAATTTAAACATTAAATAAGATGACAGATCCTATGTAGGATAGTTTAGAATGAAAAAAATTAAAGAAAAATGAATATTGTAAAAGTGAATGTTGTAAAAATCTTAATTTTGATATTTTCAAAACTTTTACAAAAGTTTAATTGTTTATTCTATCTTTTTTTCGGTTTTATTTTTTTTTAGTTTTAATTTTTAAAAATTTTGTGATGATATTTTAGTTTTTTTAAAAAAAATATTTTAAATTATGTCACATAATATTTAACGTTGCATTTAATGGTTAAATTAATATTTTAATAATAGGACATGATTGATATAATATTGATAGCTTGAGGATATTTGGTACAATTAACTCTCAAATTTTATATAATATTATAAAAAAAATACCTACTATGTAGATATGAGTATGTATCCAATATAAAACATATAATATTTTATATATTTAAAAATATCATTTAAATATTGTTGATATAAGGTTTGAAGATGGTTGTTGGATATTCTTCACATTAATGAGAATGTCTCTAGAGAAGATTATGAAGGAACGTGGATGGAGTTACCGGGTAAAAAGAGTCTTGCCTCTTTCTAAAGAAAAAAGTAACTTATATGAAGAAAAAAAATTCTATGTAAACTCCATTGTGTTGATAATCTACCCCATAAGGTCTGTCATAGGGCTAAGGAGAAGCCTGTCATGCTATGACTTGATGGTACGATGTGTGGTTCACACTAACATGTCTCAAGTAGTTAGAGGAGGTTATGAACGACCTTAGAGTAGTGGAGGAACTTGGAAGGAGTTGTTGGTCAAAAAGTACCCTAACTCTTCTTAGAGAAAAATGTAATTTACATAGAGGAAGAGTGGCATGAGCCCCATTCTATCGGTGATGTACCTCTGTAGGGTTGGTTGTTGGGCTAGGGAGAGCTCTATCAAGCTATGACTGGATGATAGCGTGTGGAGTTGACAGTAAAGTTATGAAAAGTCTTATATAATAGAAAGAATTTTCAAGTGGACTTCATGAAACTTGACATTAATGTCTAATTAGACTTAACATTGAGACTTGATCTAAGAGATGCTCATGTGAGGAGTGCATAGGAATCTTGAGTTGAACAAGCTCTTTCATGGATGGGTCATTTTAGTTCTAAGTAGTTAACTCAATAAGGGTCTTTAAGCGAGGTGGTTAGGATATAAATATGAAATTGATAAAAGTACAAAATATTTCATAAAAATAAAGTATAAGTGATAAGTGTCGAATATATTAAATTTAATTTATTACGTCTAAAAACAAAATAAACTTATAAATAGAGTAGAGTCGAATCCCACAAAAATCGAATAAAAATAAATAAATTCTATTGTGACTAAAAGTTAATTGTGACACAACTAAGTAATCTGCAAAGCAAATATATAGGCGGTTTAATTATTATAAAAAGAATAAAATAAATATAAACGAGAGAAAGCAAATGTAAATTAGCATAAATTCAAAATAAGAAAGAACTAATATTATGAAAACTTGAGGCTTACCTGTGATGTTAGACTCGTTTTCTAAATAGGATAGGCTTTGAGTAGGATTTTTTGGCTCGAGTCCTGCCCGACTCAAATAAACTATTTTGTTGTTGTTTCGTTGTTATTTTGTTGTTATTTTACTATTGTTTTGTTACCATTTTGCTATTATATTATTACTATTTTGTTGTTATTATTTGGATAATATATATATTTTGTTTTATTGTTAATTTTGTTATTATTTTAAAGGCATTTGTTTACCAAGTTGTAACTATTTTAATATTATTTAAATATAAAGTTTTTAAATATTTTTTAATTTGTTAGAAAATATTTATTTTAATTTTTTTAATGAATTTAATATATTAGATTTTTTAAATTTATTTTTACAAAAAAAGTAATTTAAAAATTTTAATACGGAGTAGTGGGATCAGATTCGGGTTTAAATATATATTATAAATGTGTAAATTTATGAAATTGAATTGTTATTATATCTGTGAAGACTTAGCCAGTTAGGTTTGGAGCTGGATTCTTTTTACTTTGTTTTGGGGGTTTATAGTCAAGATAATTGTTATTTATGTTGGCTGAGGTGGTTGAATTGTTCTGGTCGCATCAAGGCTTGTCAAAACCTCAATATGACTTCACATTAAATTATTACAAAAAGAAGAACAGCCACTTGTTTAAGAGTCCCCACTATTCATCTGGTTTCATCAACTTTTAATTATTTGGTTGGGACTAAATTACAAATTATCAATAGAAGTTAAAGAATATAAATTTACTTTTTAATTATTATATTAGTTTTAAATTTTCACATGAAATCATTCAAAACTTTTGTTTGGTTGTAGTAAGAGAATTTAGGTAAAAATATAAGTTAAAAAATAGATTTAGACAAAAAAATAATACTTATTTTTTAAATGGGTCGAGCCTCGAATAAGATTGTTTTGTCCGAGTCCTATTCGAATCAGCCTAAGTTTTCTTTTTTTTTCTATTGTTTTGCTGTCATTTCGTTATTGTTTTTTTATTATTTATTTTTATTGTTTGAATATTATATAACTCTTGTTTTATTGTTAATTTTGCTATTATTTTAGTGGCAATTGTCTTAGTGCTATTTAAGTTTAAAACTTTTTTAAATATATTTTCAATTTGTTGGGAAACATTTATTTTAATATTTTGAGTGTATTTAATATATTATATTTTTTAAATTTATTTTTATAAAAATAATATAAAAATTTTTTGTATGGGTAGGTCGGATCGGATTTGAGTTCAACATTTTTAATCTAGATCGTAGTTTGAACAAATTTTAAATCTATTTTTTAATTCGAACCGAATCCAATCTTAAAATACAAGTCTAAAATTTTAAATCCATCTAACTCAAAGCTGATCCAGTCCAAAATCATTTCTAATTTAACAGTGACTGGAAAAAAATTTCATGGAACAAATGGAAAAGTTAGTAGAAGGGAGAAGCAGACGCACAAATGAATGGTAGGGATTCCATAACCATTTACAACCACAAGCTATTTAAGTAACCAACCTCTGGCACTTCTCCAAATGAAAGGAACAATATTTATATAAGAATATATTATATGAGTTGGTATTATATTAATCTTTGTTATTTTACAATCTAAATAAACAAAAAGTCGATAACTTAATAAAGAAAAGTAGGGAAATAATTCAAGTAATAGACGTTACCTTTGTGTTGACAATGGAAAGAAGGCTTAAGGTAGTCATACCTGCCCCTAGAGATAAGCCTTTCCCATCCACTCAATGAAATGTGAGAGGAATGAATGATAAGCTCTCACTTAAGAAGGTAGTTATTAAATAAAAAGTTTTTTCTTAAATACTATATAATTAAAAGATTAATATACATACACATGATAATAGTATATTCATCCCACTCACACACATTTTGATATTATGCTCTTCCCGAATACTTGAACTCATGTGGATTTCAATGATTAAACATCTCTAGTCACTAAGCCATTAATAAAAGCTCATTAGAACAAAAGCCTTTTAAATGTAGAGATAATGAATTTACTAGAAACGGAGGTGAAATTGCACAAGTTACAACCTATATATAATACATAAACGGTTCGAAAAAGATACGAAGATTAAACTATAATTAGGGGTGTTTGGTTCAAGTAATTTTATATTTTCGAAGATAATATAAATAAATAATGCTACTTCATTTGGATTTTGAAGGTTATGTTAGTAATTTTACATTCTTTATATTACCGAGTTTCTAAAATATATGAAATAATCTCAATATTACTTCTACCTTAGCCAAGTTACTTTGGTAATGTAAGATTTTTGACACTTTTACCCTCATACTTAATGAATTTTTTTTTCATTTTAATTAAATGAAAACTAAATAATATTAAAATCAATCAATCAAAATTTCCGATTCTTTAGTATATTCTTCAAATAGCTTCAACTATATATGTATATTTATTACCATTACTAGAGAAAAATTAACATTTTATGTAATATATTCTTCCTCAAATGTTATAATTTTACCATTTTGTCACATTCCTATCAAATAAATAAAAAAAAGTAATGTAACATAACTAGTAATATTTTAAGTAAATTTGCATTCCAATAATATAAATTTATATTTTATCAATCAAATAGTCGAAAATTTAAAGATACAACACTTATGGAGGAATACCATTCACATGGATTTGGAGGCAATCACAGAACAAAGTATAACCTGCAACTTTAATCATTTATTTGTTTATTTGAAAAAACTTGCAGCCTTAATCTAAATGCTCACAAGATGGGGTTTTGATAGTAGTATATGGAAGGATGTTAGTAATATAGATTTAAGTTAGTATCTGTTAGTTAGTTAGTAACTGTTAGTAGCTGTTAGCTGTTAATAGTCTGTTAGTTAGTCAGTACTCTCTTTTCTTTTTACATTGTATGCAGTATATAAAACCATGTTTATGCATGGTAACGGTAATGATAATAAATGCAGTTCATATGCATTTTTTCCACATGGTATCAGATTTATAACAATTGTTTTCTTGCATTTTCTTGCTTCCCAATCACTTCATTTCTTTTGATTTCCATCGGTTTCTTTCTTCCCTATGGCTTTCCATGATCTTACACTCCCTGTCCTTATTACCTTCACCCAAATGAAAATCCAGCCTTGGTTTTGGTCTCTCCTGCATTATCCAGCGTGAATTATCATTCTTGGTCTCGGGCGATGAAGCTGGCACTCTTATCCAAGAACAAGTTTCAATTTGTTGATGGTACAATCACCGTTCCAATCAAGACGGATCCTCTTTATCCAGCTTGGGAGAGATGCAAAACTATGGTGATTTCTTGGCTGCATCATTCTATCTCACCCTCGATCATGAATAGCATCCTTTGGCTTGATTTTGCTTATGATATTTGACGCGATCTCCGTGAACGTTTTTCTCAGGGAGATATTTTTCGCATTTTTGATCTTCAAGAAGAGATTTCTTCTTTCAAGCAAGATGATCGCTCAGTTACTGATTACTTTACTGAGTTAAAGACGCTATGGGATGAGTTGTTGAATTTTCGACCTCTTCCTACTTGTTCTTGCCCCACACCTTGTTCATGTGGTGTTTTTTCTACTCTTCAGAAGTATCATGACAACGATTATGTCATTCGTTTTCTTAAGGGCCTTCACAATCGATTTGCTGGTGTTCGCTCTCAGATCATGCTTATTGATCCATTGCCTACGATTAATAAGGCTTTTTCTATAGTCATTCAACAGGAGTGTCATTTTAATACTGGGACTTCTCAAGTATTTGTTAGTAATACAGTGCGCCAACAATCTTCTTCCAAGAAATCTCAAGCAAAATCCTCTGTTGATTCACGCCACTGCACTTTTTGTGGTAAATCCAGACATACAGTTGAGACATGTTATGAGAAGCATGGTTATCCACCTGGTTATAAGTCTCGTGGTCGGGATTCTCGTGCGAACAATGTACTTGATGATGGTGCCGCACAATCTTTGAATCCTCCATAGTCTGTTGCTCCCTTGTCACCTGATCCTTGTGTTAATTTGACTCAAGAACAGTTACAACAGTTGCTCGCATTGCTACCATCTTCACACTCTACCTCTCCACCTCATGTTACCAATACTGCCTTTTCCTTACATCAAACACCTTCTCTATCTGCAGGTAATTCTTTTTCCTTTCAATCCCACCATTGGATTATCGACACTGTTGCCACTGATCATATTACCCATTCTTTATCTTTGTTTGCTTCTTTTATTCCAATTCCACCTGTGCATATTCCTCTACCTAATAGCACCAAGGTTTGTGCTCGATTTTTCGGTACTATTATTTTCAGTGATAGTCTTTACCTTACAAATGTTCTTTATGTTTATCATTTTTCTTTCAACCTTTTATCTGTCACCAAGCTTACTGCCATCTTAGCTTGTCCAGTTACTTTTTATAAAACTTATTGTTCATTGCAGGCCCTTCCTTCTTTGAAGATGATTGGTACAGCTAAAGTTGTTCATGGTCTTTACATTTTGGATACACCAGCTCAAACTTTCTCTATTACTGTTCCAACTGCTTTGACTACTACCACCACTTCATCTCATCTTTGGCACCATCGCCTTGGTCATCTTTCCGATTCTAGACTAAAAGTTACTTTCTTCTTATATTCCTTCTTTGTCCATAGCAAATACTTCAGATTGTAAAGCTTGTCATTTGGCTAAACAAAAGAAACTTTCTTTTCCTGTACGTACTTCTATTTCAAATAATAATTTTGACCTTGTTCATGTTGATATTTGGGGTCCAACTGATGTTGTTTCTATCACTGGTCATCGTTATTTTCTAACCATCGTTGATTACTTCAGTCGTTTTACTTGGATTATTTTTTTGAAAACAAAATTTGAAGCTCGTACTCATATTCAAAACTTTTGTACACTTGTTGAAACTCAATTTTCCTCCAAAATTAAAGTTTTTCGAACTGATAATGGCCGTAAGTTTGACATTCCAACCTTCTATGCTTCTAAGGGGATCATTCATCAAACTTCTTGTGTTGAAACCCCACAACAGAACAGTCTTGTTGAACGAAAACATCAACATATTCTTAATGTCTCACGTGCACTTTTGTTTCATTCTCTCTTACCTCGGCATCTTTGGGGCCATGTTGTTCTTCATGCTGTATTTCTTATTAATAGGACCCCGACACCTCTCTTGAACAACCTTACTCCTTTTGACAAGCTTTACCAAGCCAAGCCTGATTTTCAGTCTTTACGTGTATTTGGTTGCCTTGGTTATGCTACAATTCTTACTGCTCATCGACATAAATTTGATCATTGAGCTCGAGCATGCATCTTCCTTGGGTTCCAACCTAATGTCAAAGCCTATATTCTTTTTGATTTGTTGACTCATGACATTTTTGTTTCCAGGAATATCATCTTTCATGAGTCTATTTTCCCTTTTTCTCATCAACAGTCTCCTTCTCCCACCCCTAAACTGAGTTTTGATTCATCAACTACTTATGATTTACCTTCTCAATACCAAGTTCCACCACCTTCTCAACCCATAATTACACCTACTCCTTCTATTCCATCCTCCAAGCCATCTCGTACCCGAAAACCACCTTCCTATTTGGACCAATATTATTGTCCTTTCAACAAGGCTGTTACCAATCATATTCGATGTTCCACACCTTACTCCAACATTTCCCCATCCCATTTACATTTTCACCTTTGCTATTAATGCTTCTTCTGTTCCCACAACATATTTACAAGCCAGCAAGCATTCCCATTAGAGAGAAGCAATGCAGGTTGAAATTTCAGCTCTTGAGCAAAATAACACCTGGATCATCATGGATTTACCTCCAAGTAAGACTGCAATCGGTTGTAAATGGGTTTATTGAATTAAACATAGAGCTGATGGTTCCATTGAATGTTACATGGCTCGTTTGGTTGCAAAGGGGTTTACACAAACCGAGGGTGTTGATTATTTTGATACTTTCTCACTTGTGGCTAAGATCACTACTGTTCGTCTGTTGCTTGCTGTTGCTGCCTCTAAGAATTGGCATTTGCACCAACTTGACGTTAACAATGCCTTCCTGCATGGTGATTTACATGAGAAAGTTTACATGGTTTTACCTCCTGGTTTCACTTCATCACTGCCTACTAAAGTTTGTAAGTTACAGAAATCATTGTATGGTCTCAAACAAGCAAGTCGCCAGTGGTTCTCTAAGCTTACATCTGCTCTTCTTTCCCTTGGCTATGTTTAGTCCAGTTCTGATTTCTCATTATTTGTACTGTTTCTTTCACTGTCTTGCTTGTTTATGTTGATGATGTTATCCTGGCTGGTGACAACTTGGATGAGATAGTAAGGGTCAAAGCTTTTCTGGACTCTACATTTCGCATCAAAGACTTGGGGATTTTAAAATACTTTCTTGGTCTTGAAGTTGCTTGCAGCTCAGCTGGAATTCATCTTTGTCAGCGTAAATATGCTCTAGACATATTGTCTGATTTTGGCTTTTCAGATTCCAAGTCTGTTCAAACTCCAATGACTATCAAACTTCCTCGAGATGCTTCTGTAGATTTACTTCCTGATAATACTCTCTTCCGGAAACTAATTGGCAGACTTTTGTATTTGGTTTCTACTCGTCCGGATATTGCTTTCGCAATTCAGCAATTAAGTCAATTCTTGGACCAGCCTTCAGTCACTAATCTCCAAGCTGCTCATCGTATTCTTCGTTACTTGAAAGGCTATCCCGACTCTGGTCTATTCTTTTCTGATTCTTCATCGTCTGTTTTAAAAGCTTTTAGTGATGCTGATTGGGCTGGCTGCCTTTTGACCCGACGCTCTGTGACAGGTTATTGTATGTTTTATGGTGACTCTCTCATCAGTTGGAAGGCTAAAAAGCAAACCATTATGTCTCGTTCTTCCTCAGAGGCCGAATATCGCGCACTTACTTCTACTGCTTGTGAAGTCCAGTGGCTTCGATTTCTTTTACGTGATCTCCGCATACCTTTTTCTGCTCCCACTGCATTATTTTGTGATAACAATTCTGCTCTCCAGCTTGCTGCCAATCCCACATTTCATGAACGTACTAAGCACATCGAAATTGATGTCATCTCATGCGTGAAAAAGTCCAATCTGGTGTCATCAAACTGCTCCTTTGTTCTTCCAGGGATCAACTCGCTGATATTTTTACCGAGCCTCTTGTTGCTGTTCCTTTTCGACTTTTGTTATCCAAGCTGGGTTTGCTTTCCATACATTCTCCAGCTTAAGGGGGGCTGTTAGTAATATGGATTTAAGTTAGTAACTGTTAGTTAGTTAGTAATTGTTAGTAGCTGTTAGCTGTTAATATTGTGTTAGTTAGTCAGTACTCTCTTTTCGTTTTACGTTGTATGCAGTATATAAAACCATGTTTATGCATAGTAACAGTAATGATAATAAATGCAGTTCATATGCATTCTTTCCACAAAGGAAGCAGGGAACTGAAAGAAAAAGACTTTAGAAGCATCTTTTGAGGTTGGCAAAAGGTGACAAATTCAATATAATAGTGATTTGAAGGAGAGTTTTTATTTAAATGAGGGAATCTCTTAGCTATTCTTTTAAATAATTACTTTATAAATTATTTAGAAGAAAAAATTCATAAAAGGAAAATGTTATAAGTTGTAATCAAATTAATTATTCGACTCAATAATTAACTATATTATTCATTATTAAATTTTACATTTATTGTTAATTTAATAAAATAAATCTAGAACTAATTGATTCTTAATTCGATTAGTGTTGACATTGTTGCTAGTGCAGGAGGACATTAGTTCGAATGGGTTGAAGTGCATTATCTTCCTATTTAAGAGTTGGAGAAAAACTTTCAATAATTCTAGGCATTGTATCAAAAAGAGCAGATGAATGTACATAAATAATATTACTCTATTAGTGCCATGATGTTGTTTCTTTGGATAATAAAATACAAATTTATAATAAAAATAAATAAATAGAGAAAAATTTAGAATATGTGAACCTAAATCTTATCTGAAAGAAAGAATTGAGCAAAATTTAGAAGAAAATAGTGAATATCAGAGTGGTCCAAAGATGTGGAGAGCTCTGGATAGTAATCCATGCATTATTGTTGCGTAAGCTAATATAGTGATGTATCCAATTATGATGACATTTCACATCACAATATATTTTATATCATCTTCCAAAAACAATGTATTTATGAATAAAAATAGTATAAGAAGACATTATAAATGGAAAAAGTGAAGATATTTCCATTAAATGGATTTGCCTGGAAATAATTAGAAATATTACACTCTCATCATTTCAAATTCTTCCAACTCAAACAAAATATCAATTAGACAACACATATAAACAATTTTTGATCAGATTAAAAAAGGCTTTTATACAGTTCCTGACTCATACATATCCCACAACAGTATTTTCATTTTTTAGAGTCTTCCCAATTTGGAGATATATGTGCTTATATTTTTAAAAAAATGAAAGTCATGATTATTGTATTGCTAGTCTTCTTCGCCATACAGCAAGATCAAAGATTCAGAAATATACAAGAAGAATAATACATTGAAGTAAACCATCTTTGTTGTTAAAAAATGGCAGATGCTTAAAGACAACCGATGCCTTCCCCACAAGTTCAGAGTTCAAACTTGATGACTTGACGATGCACGGTAAATGTGGTCGAGATATGCCATAGGAACATACACTGCATTTGTGAGGGAGCTGTGGCGCCATCCATAAGATATGTAAACCAATGCCCCCATAATCAGCCAGATCGAAACCCGGATCCATGTCCCAACTCTGTTTCACAGAACCAAATGGGGTTATCAATAGTATTTGATAGAATGCATCTGTCGGTTGATTTCAGCAAAAGGAAGAGAAGGTTCATGGTTGATTACTCACCCAAGACTCATTAGTAAATATGCGTTGATCAAAATGCAAGCTGCCGGTAGAAACGGAACAAACGGGCAAAGGAAACCTGTAAACATATGACAGATGACGGACATTATGTTTCAAACCGAAATCTCATCCATGTTTATTGCATAAAAACTTGAACATACCTCCAGTGTGCCCGAAGCTGTGCCTAGCTTCATCCTGGTTTAAACATGCAATGACAACCAAACTGCACAACAGGATCGCTGCACCGACTGCGCCCAAACCGAAACGAACAAGGCTGACACAGCCCCACAGGACAATTAAAAGGATAAGAATGCTTGACTTATAAACTATGATAAAATCATGCTTTGTCATTCCACATTCCAAAGAAATATGATATGAGATTCTCAGTCTATCCGCCTTGAGGACATTAAGCTCATGTCCCATCAGTCTGAAACAGCTCAATTCATGTTTCTCATTAAATTACATCCTCCACATGAAGGCATCTCATTTTTCTTTAGACTATCCATGCAAATAAAGAAATCCCTTCCCTTCCCCACCATAATGCACCCAAGCAAGCATTTGAGCTTACATGTGTGAGATGTGTCCCTACTACAAGAGCTAAAAGGCCTTAACAAGTCAATTAGTCGGCATGTGCATACTTAACAATGTGAAATTTGGGGAAGGGCAGCTTTCTTGAGAATGACATTTACAACCACCAGATGAAGAAACTAAAGTAGAAAGACTTTGAAAAAGTTGAGAAACCTTGGAAGGTATTCAGCAGAAGCTGCAGATGTAAGAACAAGAACACCTATGCAGAAAAGGGCTATATTCCAAACTGCAATGTTTCGCCGTCTCCGCGAATTTTGTTTATCTGTAAAGGAATGTGAAGACAAAATGCTATCGTTAGAGAAAATGAAAAGTACATGCGGTCACATGGTAAACAAATGCATTTTTCACAAATGATATAGGCTATGCTAATTCTGAAAGCAAAACCAACAAAAACGAGCACATTCTAGATAATAAGGAGGATGTACGAGTACATTCTACTTCTTTGACTATGAGAGGAATACAGAAGGGTTCCAAGGCCTCCTTTATTAACAAATATAAGCTATAGTTAAATTGTTACATTTCTTTGCCTAATTTCATTCATTCTGCACACTGCCATCTGAATGAACTTGTATACCTTGATTACCTTCAGAGAATTGCTTTTCAATAAGAGGATACTGAATTGAAGCCTCCCCATGCTCTGACTGACTTGGACTTTGCTCAACAATATCAGCATCATTAAATTCTTTTCTTTCCATCGACTGACTATCATCATCAAGCTGCTTCCTCACTGAATCAATGAACTGTTGAAGAGATGATGGAAGTGGCACCTCTTCTGGAGGAGCATATCTGAGTATTAAGATCGAAATTGCAACAACAGTGAATGCAAGCAGAGTACCAACACTAACCTGCACCAGAGATAGAAAAAAGCATCTTATGCTTAACAGACATACATTCTTCCCCCAAACTTTTGTACTTCATAGTTAATTGGTATGAAACAACTTACCATCCCGGACAATTCCGAAACATCCATAAAAAAAGCCAATACTGCAGCAAGCATACCGGTTGTCACTGTGCTCTTTACTGGAACTTGGGTGCGTGTACTGATGTCAGAAAAGAATGCAGGTAATAATCCATCCCTGGCCATTGCCATCAAGAGTCGTGGCTGAAGAAATATGCATAAAGTCAAACATGTACAATACCACATCCTCATGCAAATTTAGAACCAGTTAAGCAGCAATAGAAGGATGAACCAGAAGTACTAATTGTAAGTAAATATCAGCTTACCTGAGGAAGAAGTGAACCCATCAAACTTGCACAGAGAGCAGTAACTGCCCCAGCTGTGACTATGTATCTACAAGTATAAAAACCGAACATGGTGTTCAAAAGTAAGTTTTGGAGCGCAGGCCTTAAAACTTAAAGCATGAAACAACACCATGAACTACCAAAAGAATACAATGCTTACGCAGCCCACTGCATTCCGTTGGCAGAAAAAGCGGAGGAGATAGGAGTGTCTGGATTCAATGCATAGTATGGAACTAAGCCGACAATAACAACTGATACGAGCATGTACAAAATACAACACAGTGTCAAAGTCATCCCTATGCCCAACGGTAAATCTCGTAAAGGTCTTTTTGTCTGCCATGAAGAGGGGGAAAGGATATATATCAAAAAGAGATCATAATAAGGTGGCTTGTCAGTCATGCGAATCGACTCAACATAAAAGGACATATTAGTACTTAGGGTGCTTATTTTATCTATGGTAAATCTCGTAAAGGTCTTTTTGTCTTCCATGAAGAGGGGGAAAAGGATATATATCAAAAAGAGATCATAATAAGGTGGCTTGTCAGTCATGCGAATCAACTCAACGTAAAAGGACATATTAGTATTTAGGGTGTTTATTTTATCTATGGTAAATCTCGTAAAGGTCTTTTTGTCTGCCATGAAGAGGGGGAAAAGGATATATATCAAAAGTAGATCATAACAAGGTGCCTTGTCAGTCATGCGAATCGACTCAACGTAAAAGGACATATTAGTATTTAGGGTGCTTATTTTTTTCTATGGTAAAGATAGAAAATGGCAGGAGAGCATCATGAAAATCCGGTAATACCTCTTCAGCAGCACCAGTAACTGCATCAAAGCCTATATATGAAAAAAACACAATAGCAGATCCTGCTAGCATCCCATTTAGCCCAAAGGGGAAAAACCTGTAAACTTGAAAGGAAAACATAAAAAGGAGAGTAAAGCATACAAAAAAAAAAAAAAAAACTGAGCAAAGTTGAAGAAAAAAACATTATAGCTACCCGCCATGAAGTTCATAACCAACCCATCCAGTCTTGCAAGCCAAATAGCCACCAGCTACTATAATGAAAAGCATGGCACACACATTCACCGTTGTAACAATTGTTTGTACCAGTGAACTCTGTAATATCAAGTGTTAAATGAAAGCATTTACAAAAAAACTAGATACACCTAAAACAGATAGAAAACCAATAGTCCACCTCCTTGATTCCGGCACACAGCAGAAACGTGACAATAAGAACTAAAATGGCTGCACATGGATCCACCACAACTCCGAGCTGAGGGATAGTGTGACGAACCAAAAAGGCAGGCAGATTACCTTCACCTCCCAAAAATAAGGCCTGTAACACAGAGCAATGAAGATCTCACAACATTCGCTCAAGTGAGGTAATAAATTACAGTATTACGCCAAAATTTTAGAAGTAAATCCTCACCATATTCGGTGATATTCCACGAGCAATAGCAGCACCACCAATTGTGTATTCTAGAATCAAAGACCAACCGATCAACCAAGCAACACTGCAAGTAACCACATTCTTACGTTACAAACCGAAATCAGATGCAATTATATAGAAAAAATGGAAAATATAAAATGATCCAATGATTTTAGTTTACCTTTCCCCTATGCATATATAGGCATAATGATATGCACTCCCAGCAGATGGGCAACGACTAGCAAGCTCCGCATAACAAAATGCGGAGAGCGTGGCAGCTAGTCCGGCAATGAGAAATGAAACAGTAAGAGCAGGTCCTGTGTGCTCTCTAGCAACTGTTCCAACAAGAACATATACCCCAGCTCCAATGGTTGTCCCTACTCCTGATTAATACAACATTCATTTAACAAATGTCAATGTGTATGAAACATCTAAAACGACTACCGCTATAGCTCCAAACATGAATTAAAATCCTTAAAGAAAACCAACAAACACCCATCACCCCCAAATTCAACAAGCTCAGTATTCAGCCAACCTGGTTCCATCTCCATGACTAAAACTACACTAAAGACCAAATTTTCACAGAAACAACCAACACTTTTGCTTCAAAACAAAAACCAATAAAACTGGAGAGCACAGGAATAAACTGAAATGCCTATAAAACCAGAATATATATATATATATATAGCAAATGAATATATGAGATAAGATGAACAAAAAAATAAAATAAAATAAACCCAAATAGCAGAATACAAATTGAAGCAAAGTAATAGCAGGAATACCAATGGCAGTGAGGTCAAGAGCAGTTAGTTTCCTGGATAATTGGTGACCTTCTCTCCTTACATGGACCGAATCAACTTGTTTTCTTCTAACTAAGCTTTTGAAACCCTTTGAACACTTTGAAAGTAGTGCTTCACCCTTGTCTTGCATACTAACAATCATACTTCAAAAAATTTCCTTTCATTTACTTCCTGTTTTGTTGGGTGAAAATTTTATTAGCAGAGAATAAAAAGAAAGAGCTTTTGATGAATTTACAGGAAACCCATATGACAAATAATGTTAAAGAATTAGAAAGAAGAAAGGTTTTTGACTTTTTGGAGATAACTGAGAGGCAGAGAGATAACAGCTTTGGTCTAAATATGGGGCGAACACGTCGGGGTTACGTGTAAAAGAGTCTTCATATTTATATCCCCATCCAATCTAAACGAAGAAACCATTAAAACAGCAATGTCTCATGATTTGTCACTAAAGACATTAATAGATAAAAAAGGTCATTTTTAGTTAATGCGATAACATCAGTTACAATTTTTTTTTTCTCAATTACAATTTTCTTGCTGTTGAAATATCACTCACAATTTAATATTGAACATCTCCATCAAAATAAAGTAATTATGAAATAGTCTTTATAAGTATTGATACTTAATGATAACTAATTTTTAGTTACAGAATAAATAAATATATGATATCTTTTTTTATAAAGTTAAAACAATTTCATTTTTATTGTATCTATAATTTTTTTTTACTATATATATTTTTGAGTACTTTTTATTATATTAATATGAATTATATATATATTACTAATACTGGTAATTGAGGAATTTGAAAGTGAAAACTACATGCTTATGTAATGAAACACATAATCTGTTATGTATCGCATAATATGGTATATATATATGTAATATATATAATTGAAATTATATTTTGGCTTATGTCATAGTGAAAAAAGGAATTATGTAATACATATATTTATAAAACATATATATAAAAACAATATATGAAATTTTGGTTAAATGATAAAAATATAATTACTAAAAATTATTGGGGTTTGAATTTAAATCCTATTATGTTTATTCATATTTCTATTTTTCAATATAAAATATATAAAATAACAAAAAAAAATCTCAAAATATTATAGTTTATTTTGTAAAATAAAAGTACATTTCATCATTATCTAATTACTCATGACTCCAAATTTAGTAAAAAAATTACTATAAAATAGAGATTAAATATGATAGACTAAGTTGTGATTAAAATATTTATCAAAAAAATATTAAGTAAATACATATGATAGAAAAAATATACATGTACTCTAATTATTTTTGGATCATTATTCGACACCTAAAATATTTTATGCAAGAAACTAGTACTTACAGTTTTGATACAATTTTTAAAATACAAAAAAGAAGAAGGTAAAATTGGAAAACATCAAGCCTTCTATCATGTATAGTTTGTTGGTATATAAAATTACACAAGTGAAAGTGAGGCATATAAAATACTTTAGGCAAAGATCCAATCCATCGTTTCAAAGGATTTTCTTATTTTAAAGGAAAGAATAAAAGAGCTGCTTTCTGAGCCTAATCACTGAATCCGTCTAGGTTCTTACAAGCGACAACATGAGAATCAACACGCAAATATATCCATACAAAAATTGCAGACATAAGTGGAAATCAGTAATACTTTATGGTTGGTAAACATGATTTTCAATGGATTTTTTGTTTTCCTTTTTAAGATTATTTATTTAATATTTTTTTATACAAACCTAAAGAGCAAAATATACTGTAGCATGTGCCCAACATAAGTACATTGCAAGGGTAACTTAGTCACAGACACAACATACAATACAACAACATGAAAACATTAAAAGAAAAAAGAAACATTCATAAGATAGAGATAAAAAGAGGCCACGGCAAATGTTTTCCTCACTAATTAATAGTTTTTCTTTTCTTTTCTTTTGCTTTATCCCTATTTAATGTCCTCCAAAGTTAGTTGTAAAAACAATGTACCACCATGTTCCCATCAGCTGCGGCTGCGGCATCATTCCTCTTGCCTTGGACTCCCCTCGCCATCGCCACCACCATCAAGCTGAACCCACATGCCTTGATTTTGTTCCCCTCCATTTTCCCAGGTTTGTTGCCTTACACTCCGGTTAATTGTATCACCACCATCAGAAAGATGTGCCCACACGCTCCGGCTCTTTCCCCCACCACTGAATTCTTCCTCACATCCTGCAACGGTCTTGAGTAGCTCTGACTGCAGTGATGGGCAGTTTTCTTTGAGATACTCAAAACCGTCCGAACGCATAACAGCTGCACCAATAGAATAGTCAGAAACTGGACAAAGTTAAGAGTGCTCAGAACCTTAGGCTCTGCTCTTGATTCCAGGATTTTCACTAACTTCAGGAACTTCTGAAGAGCAAAAAGCCTCACAAAGAGAAAAGGATGGCCACATGAGATGATGTTATCTAAAAGACACATTAATGATCTGGAATACTCGGTACTGACCTGACCCATGGGCTGGGACAGGCTGACTTAGGCTTGAAAAACATGGCAGAAGCCTGACCTCAAATAGGTAAGACCAGCAGGCTGCCCGGAGCCTGGGTCCATAAGCAGCTGGAACCAGAAATACAAAATATGACCCTTCTCAGAAACTACGTTCATCATAAATCAGAATGCTTAGCATCATCTCTAGACATTTTCAGATTTGGAATACAATACACACAAACATGCCAGGAAAGGGAAATACTACTTTTTTTCCATGTTCATCATAATTGTGAATGCTGAGAATCACCTCAAGACATTTGGAAAAGGGCCACCAGACTATATCCTGCGCAGGGTTACGTCCAGTGCTTCTATATAACATAAAATTTGGAAAAGCAAAAAGAACTGAAAACTTACCAACAAGATTTTCAGCAGCAAATTTTAAGCAAACAGATTTTAGATCCATAGCATGATGACGATCAGCCAGCGCTAAAATATTTGCGACTGAGTTCACAGATATATCCTTGCAGAGTACAGATTCGCACATCAGTCTAAGTCTAGGCAAGTCATATTTGTCTGCTGCTGCCAACAACTTTGCAGCCAATGCATCCGATACAGATGGCATAGAAGATGAACTAGTCCCAACAAACTCCTCATCATCAATAAGACTGTCTCTGTATATGAAGTGCAGCAAAGCCTATCAAATACACGTAATAGAGAATGTTAGGAAAATAAGACCACACCAACAGCAGATTCTAGTGCCATAGAAAGAGCTGACATGAATTTAAGCAGAATTACAGCCAAATCTAAGGTAAGTGAAATGAGGTAGAAAATGTTACCTTAAAAACCTTAGGCTCCATATCTGTAACAACTATTTCATTATCATCTTCCATCCGATCAGAAAATTCAGCTTCAAATACAGGAGACCTAGCAGCTAATACCAGCTTGTGAGCATGAAACTTTTCCCCAAACACATTAAAAGTAATATCTGACCCTTCTTCATTTTCCAATAAGATGCCAAAATGGGAACCGATATCAGACTCAGGGACCTGTATTGAGTGCAACCTTGGGCAGTCTGTTTCAGAAACTACAACGCCAACAGTGCAATTTATTTTTAAGCAATCATCCTTGAGGAAATCAGATGTTTCAAGCATAGCCCGCCTGAAGAAACGCTTGTATCCCCTGAAAACAAAGAAGACATTGAATTGATTTCAACCCATTGAAAGTGAAAATGAGTCAAGTGTAGGCAAGCAATTGCATTCATAATATATGCTTCAAATAAGATAAGAGGGGAAAATAGAACCCTAGTCCCGAAAGAAGTATGACCGTAATTAACTAAAACTGGTGGGTAGGCCCAACTTAAATTATGTGAACAGTCCACTTTTGCTTTCTTTATATATGGTAAACATAAATGTTACACGAATCTGACATATTCAAAAACCAGTAGACTACTCATAAAATAGAAAATAAATAACTAATATTATTATCCACGGTTAACTTTTTTTATCAATAAATAACAAGTTGTAGTGGTACAATAATAAAAAAATTAAGGTGATAAACTCTTCATAAGAGATTCCTAGCTATCTAAAGCAATGATATGGTTATGTTCTATGTTGCTCCAACTCTTCATTTTCACTGAAAGATGTGTTGGACACATATTCAGATATGAATAAGAAAGTACAACTCTCCAAATGAATGGAAATACTTAGAAAAAATGAGCAGACCTTTCAGACACATACACGTAGCCAACATTCAATCCCAAGCTTGAGTAACATTGGGTATGCGTTAAAGTTGAAAAGTGAATAAGACAAACATCAAAGGTTGAGTAACAATAAGAGATTCTCCACATGGATGAAATCCAATGATCATAAAAATAGCTTAGTAAGTATAACTAATTGAGATTTCATCTTATGAAGAAAAAATAAATGTTAACTTAAAAAAAAAAAAAACTCATCTTATGCTCCCCTTAAGGGAACCAAGTATTCAACCCAAGAGATATGCTAGTGGTGCAAGGAAAAAGCAGATATTGTTCCTCATCTCCATCCTTGCCCTCCTCATAACCATGCTGACACGAAGAGAGAGAGAGATATGGTAGCAAAACTCTAAAGAACAGAAGCTTTATAAGACACTGAGATATCTTCCTCCTTCCTCTTTCATGTATAGGCAAAGGAGTACATATGCAGAAAGAGTTCATGGAAGAGCAAGCTGTAAAGTGGATCTCATAAATGAAAGCATATTCTGTAAGACTCCTTTTCTCATTTGCTCTAAAAAGGGAGACAGATAATCCCCATAAATGCATACATCCCATGCAATCCGGCGCATCTACCAGCTGGTTAAGTATTTATTTGTGCATTTCAGTGAACATTTTTTATTTATTATCCTATCTGTCTTATCCTAGTTCTATTTCCGTAAATTTCACTGTCTAGCGTTTTTTTCAATTTTCCCATTCTGTAAAATGAAATTAAGTCCACTTTAGTTCCAAGTAGAGTGAATTTCATAACGAGAAGTTTTAACAGAATTTGCATGTCATGACTAAGAATTGACTGACCATTTCTTTGCTATTCTACCACTTAAAGCAGATGCTTATTTAAGAATGTTAACAACAAATTTATGATGGAACTCTTAACTCTAAAAATGGTACCAGCAACTTACTCCAATAGCATGAAGAGGCAAATAACCGCATTGATGACTTATGTTAATTAAAATTTATGATGGAACTCTTAACTCTAAAAATGCAGGTTTGGCGGGAATAGAAATATCAAATACCATGAACTTACAATCCTGAATTTTAATTAACATGATAACCACTCCCAAAAGAGATCCTTTCTTTTTTTTTTTTTTTCTTTGGCAAAGATTATTTGCTTCAATAGTGTAGTGAATACATCACCTTCATTTTGACATAAAAACTCAGTAAAAAGTTGCATCATCCTTGAGTATGATATGATAAGTTTTATTGTTTCCATTAGTACCACTCAATATACCTAGATACAATCTATTTCTGATTAATCCCTTCTATTAATCAATCCCTATCTAACAATCCCAATTTTTCAATTTGTTAATGATCCTTTTTCTCCATTATTTATTTTCTCACTGTCATTTAAAATATTGTACAAAATATCCATCACAAAGCTTGAGAACAAAACTTTAACAACAACCACAGACCAATAAACTAGAAAATATCAAAATTTCTGATTTTGTTAGGTACAAAAGGGAGAGATATGGCTGGAGTCTAAAATTTGAATTCATATCGCCATCCTTACCACTTGAGCTGAGGCCAAGTAGCAAAATTATTCTCAATTTCCAGTGCATTTATCATACATCCTTCATCAAACCATCATTTCCCATTCACGTCTAATTCTTCAAAAGCATCAATATTTCTCATTTCCCCCTTTTTTTCTACACTCATTTCTTTAACCCGCTACCAAAATTCTTCAAACCCATCAACCAGAATAGTCCCTCCCAAAAAACCCTAAAATTTAACTAAGAATAGAAACAATAAATCAATCGTTTCCTTTTTTTTTTTTTTTCAATAACCCTTCTACAAACCCTTATTTCCATAAAAAAAAATATAAAATTCTACCAAAAGCCTCTACAAAAAACAAAGTTCATCGGTATTAAAGAACACCCAAAAGATAAAACAATTTAAAAACGAAGATGCGATTTCCTTACCACATACTTCCCCTATACTTAAGGGTATAAGGGCCACTTTCAAGAGCTCGATCGAAATGGCTATGAACTTTATGTTTCCCTTTACCACTTTGATCCAAAAGAGTTAACTCGAAAAGGGCTCTAACATCTGTGCCTTCGCTTGCTAAAGCTACGAAAACGGAGACATAGGTTGAATGATCTTCTGGGTTTTTACCATCAGGATAAAAGTAAATTGCCCATTGATAGCCTCCCACAGTGAAGCTCTCGCTGGCTATGTGTTTGCCAACGCCCATGCCTTTGGCTAAGGAATACCCTTTGATCGTGAAACGGTGGGAGCCATTGACGGTCTGGGTTACAGACCGGGAGCTTGTCGGTGAACCCAGAGGAGAGGGCATGGGTTGGGGGGAGTTTTTAGAGGTTTCAGGGATTTTTGGTTGTTTTCTTGGGAAAGTGAAAGAAAATTTTAGTCAGGAAACAGGGAATGATGAATTTGGCCTTCCTTTTAAATTTAATTGGATTTTTATGATTAATGGTGTGAATGTGACGAGAGAGGTTATTGGCTCGCCCACGAACGTTATGAATAGCTAAATCATATTCTAATTAGGTTTAATTCTGCTTTCAATCCCTATACTCTTTACACCTTTAAAATCTAGTCTTTTTATTTTTAATTTTAGAAATTTGTTTTTCCTCTTTTCGATTTAATACTTGAAGTTGAATTAATAAAGTTGTTAAAAGATTTCATTTCAATTGGTTATGTGGTGCTTTTAAAATAAACAAATTTCTTACATATCAATTTAAACTAAGCGAAAGTCATATAAGTACCTTTTAAAAAAAATTATTTTTTTGCATTCCATACGATGGTCTAATGGTTAGGATATTCATCGCTCCAAATGTAACCTGAGTTCAAATTGTATTAGTCGTGTTTGTTATTCAAACTTTATCTTGTTATTGTAATTTTTTTCAAATGTGTAATATTAGTTGTATAAATAATTTCTTTTATTTTAAAAATAGCACATAATGTAATTTAACGAAATACATTCGAAAATTTTATCAGACTTTTAAGAAAATTAAATTTTAAAAAATGTGAGTAAAGAGACGAGAGGCATACTTAAAACTATAATAATTAATAAATTAATTAACCCGTTGAGTAAGAAATCAAATCGAAATTAATTAGTATAGTCCAATATTTATTTTGATTTCTAAGTTAGAGGAGTTGAATAATGTAAATTGCCCTTGCATGTATGTTGAAACAAGAATAACATTTTTTTATTTCACCAAAAAAAAAAAACATTCTTTTTATTTATTTTTAAGTAATGGTTTAATTTATGATTTGGTTTATGAAGTTTACTTGATTTTTCATTTTGATATTTAAACTTTGATATAATTTTTAGTTAAAAAAAATTAAATGATATTAAAAACATATTACACTTTTGTCTTTTAAGTTAATTATACCTACACCTAGCGAGCTTACCTCGCATCTTGTTAATTTAACTAAACAAAGTTATGAGCTAAAGCCACTTTACGAGCTAAGAGCATTTGTGAACCTTGAACTTTGTAAAATTTCATTTAAATCATTTTGGGTTTTTAAAATTTTATTTTTATATCATAATTAGTGCCTAAAGATGAGATAAATATATGTTTAGCTTTCTCAAATTTTTTTAAATTTGATTTTTTATTATAGAATTTATAATTTTTATGATAAATTCAGTAGTATTTTTAGTTTAATTTGATAAAATAAGTTAATAAATATTAATTTGGTAAAAGTAAGGTTAAATACTTGCAATACATTCAACAAGAAGTATAATTGTATATATAATATCTAAATATTAATTAGGTAAAAACAATAAACTTAAACAATTACAATATCTAATATAAAATGAGCATGTTAGGATCGACCCGATTAAGCAACAAGAAAAAATAGCGGAATAAATTGAGAAATTGAACACACACAAATTTAACGTGGAAAAACCCCTCCAAAGAGGATAAAAAACCACGGGCAAAGATAATTTTACTATAATGGCAAAAGAACGAAGAGTACAAAAGATGGAGATAAAAACTAAACCACGAAACCCGAAACAAAGAACCCTCAAAACGTAAACACAAAATTCTCTAAATGTGTTATGAGTTCTAATATCTAATGGGTGTTTTTTCTAAGGTTGTAAAAGAGCCTATTTATAGGCTAAATTCATAGGTCAAATAATAATAAAATAATCTAAACTAATCAGTGTTTGATTGAAACAAATAAACAGAGTTTAACTAGAAGAATACTTCTCAAATTTGACTGAAATAGGAGTCATACTTAATAAATCTCCACCTTGACTCATATTTACACAATGCCACCTTTGCCAAAGCTCGCCACGAGCCTATCTTGAACCATGCAGGGAATTAATTGAGTCGAATCTGTGCTTAGAAATTGGACGACTTCTAGCCTTCGACTTGTACACTGCCACATGAAAACTAACCCGGGTTTGATTTTCACAAACATAGTAACGAAACGGTCATACATTTTTCCCTCCTATGACCAAGTTGCCTCCGCTCTAAATGAGTTAACTTCAACTCTGTAACGGGCGAGGGATGTCCGATTTCACCAGTCACTGTAGAACCTTCCAGAATATAAAGACTGCCAGTTCTTTTACCTTTTAACAAAACGAGAGCTCTACGAGGTACTTTAATGCCGCTCGACTCGATGTTGATTTTGCAGCCTTTCAAGTCTAAAATACTCAAGGAGATGAGATTCTTTCGTAAATCAGGTGCATACCTGACATCTAAGAGTGTCCTAATTGTCCCATCGTGTATCCTAATTTTAATAGTACCAATACCAATTACCTTACTAGATGAATTGTTTCCCATGCACACAACTCCACCTTCAACAGAACTGTATGTGGAGAACCATCCTCTATTGGGACACATGTGGAAAGAACATCCCAAATCTAGGACCCACTCGGACGTGAGTTTGGAGTTATCGCTCGTTGACACTAACAAGAAATCATCACCGCTTTCATCGACCAAATTAGCACCAGCTACATCTTCCTTGTTACTCTCAACATCTCTTTTATTTCGCAATTTATAACAATTTGCTTTGACGTGACCTAACTTTTTACAATAGCGACACCTTTTGTCTCGTTTCTTTGATGTTATCAAAATGGAAGCTTGCCTATCTGCCTTGCTATCCAAATGAAGCTCATTGTCGAGTTTGTCTCTACTCAACAAATGACCTTTCACATCTTCAAACGAGAGTTTGTCTCTGCCGTAAATCAGAGTCTCCCTGAAAGACTTGTATGAAAGGGGTAAAGAGCATAATAATAGCATAGCCTGATCTTTATCGTCAATATAAACCTCAACATTCTTTAAATAATTTAAAAGAGTAATGAATTGACTGATATGATCTCTAAGAAGCTCACCTTCGTTCATGCGAAATGTAAATAGACGTTATTTCAACACTAAACGGTTAGCCAGAGACTTAATCGCATAAAAAGTTTCTAACCTTTTCCACAAGGCAGATGAGGTCTTCTCCATCAATACCTCCTGTAATACTGTATTAGTGAGGCACAACTAGATTGCAGACAAAGCCTTTTCATCAAGCTTTTCCCATTCTGTTTTATTTAGGTTCTCAGGCTTTTTCCCTGTAACAACCTTTTTCAAACCGGATTGAACTAGAATTGCCATCATCCGAACTTGCCACAGATTGAAATTTGTCTCACCATCGAACTTCTCAATTTCAAGCTTTGTTGTTGCCATATCTAAATGGGCTGATCTATGAAAATTGAACTAGCTCTTGATACCACTTGTTAGGATCGACCCGATTAAGCAACAAGAAAAAATAGCGGAATAAATTGAGAAATTGAACACACACAAATTTAACGTGGAAAAACCCCTCTAAAGAGGATAAAAAACCACGAGCAAAGATAATTTTACTATAATGGCAAAAGAACGAAGAGTACAAAAGATGGAGATAAAAACTAAACCCCGAAAACCCGAAAATAAAGAACCCTCAAAACGTAAACACAAAATTCTCTAAATGTGTTATGAGTTCTAATATCTAATGAGTGTTTTTTCTAAGGTTGTAAAAGAGCCTATTTATAGGCTAAATTCATAGGTCAAATAATAATAAAATAATCTAAACTAATCAGTATTTGATTGAAACAAATAAACAGAGTTTAACTAGAAGATTACTTCTCAAATTTGATTGAAATAGGAGTCATACTTAATAGAGCATTTAGCTTCTTTTGCTTTTTTTAAATTTTGATGATCAACATTATTACAAATTTAAAAATACTTTGTTAAAAGTAGGCTCAACCCATAAGATCAGACCTACTTAAAAATGTCTATTTCTAGCTTCGCCTTTGACCTTGCAAACCCAAGGCTTTGGGAGTTCATAACCTTGTGAATTTGAGAATCTGCATACTCACATCGTGAGGGTTGCATCCCCAACATGAATAGGACACCTGCGAATTGTTTGTCACACATACGACAACTCATATTATAAGGACAAGAGATCAATAAATTGACTAGTTTCTAAGGAGTACAGAGCTAATATGCATTTTTTTTAAATTTAATTGCATTTACTTACTACTTTATGATTCATGGTGTGAATGTGACAAGAGAGATTATTGGCGTGTCGGCAAACATTATAAATAGCTAAATTAAATTTTTTTTAGCTATACTAACTAAATTTAATTATGCTCTCAGTAATATTCTTTATACATTAAATTGGTTTTTTTAAACTTTAGGAATATAATTATTTCTCTTTTTTTATTTAACAATAAGATTATTAAAAAATTTCCTCTCAATTAGATTATATGTGGGGCAAAGCCAGAAAATCTTTTTAGAGGGGTCAAAATTAAATTGTATATTTTTACGATAGTAAAAATACAATTTCACCACTTTAATATCTATATCTTTATAATTTTTAAAGGATTAAATTAAATTTTTATCATTTTTAAGGAGGGTTAAAGTGCAATTTTACCTTTGCTTATTTAAATTTTTATAAATTTAAAAGGGGCCTAAATGGAAAAAATTTTATTTTAGGGAGGCCGGGGCCCTTGCTAGCCCCTTGGCTACTCCCCTGATTATATGATATGGAAAAAGTGCTTTCATGTAGTTAATTTAAAACTACGTGAAAGTAATTTTTTTATTTTTTAGTGATAATTACAAACATTTTCGCTCTCCTCCTCTTGATAAATACTTTTTTAAAAATAAACTTGTGTTTCAAAAAATAACCAGAACACCGGAAAATTATGTTGTTCTATTTGCTGCTCTCTGGCACGATTTTCGTATGTCTTCGGTGACACCATTTTCCAGTTCTCTTTTGCGGTTACTGCTAGGTTTTCAAATTGGATTAGTGCATCTATGGAGGATGAGATGGCGAATCTGAATCTCGATGAGGAGGAGGAGGAGGCTTTTTAGGAGGAAGAACTCGAGACTGAATAAGACTTTCAGTTTTGTTTGGCAGGAAGTTGCTTAACAGATAGTGTGTCCATTTTTCGTCTTTAAGAAACATCGTGGTTGATTTATGGCTTCCTATTGGGGGTATTGCTATTATTGATTTGGTTGAGAAGCATTATTTGTTTAAATATTTTTATTAAGTTGATCTGAATAAGGTTCTTGAAAGAATGCCATGGTTTTTCAATAACCATTTACTGATAATGATGAAGTTATAGACAAGACAAGACCCATACATATTGCCTCTTCATAATGGCTAAGTTTTGGGTCTAGATACATGACTTACCTCAGTGTCTAATGTCAGAAACAATGGCACGACGGTTTGGAACTTTTTTGGGTGATTTTCTGATTTACGATACAAAGGTTCCTCCTTTAAGGGTGAAGCGGTACATGAGGCTGAAGGTTAGTTTAAATGTGCTGTTGGCCATTAAACAGAAAAAGAAGATTATTTTGGGTGACCGAACGTATTATGCTAGGTTTCAGTATGAAAAACTTGGCCTGTTTTGTTTCATCTGTGGAAGGCTTAGTCATAGTGAAAGGTTTTATCCGGTACGGGTAAGGGTAGATCTGGCACAGATTGTTTTTGGATAGGATATTACTTTGAGAGCTTCAAAAAGAGGGGGTCCAATGGGAGTCAGCTGTTGGTTGCGTGAGTCAAATGAAATGAGGAGCCAGAGTCTGAATAAGGAAAAGAATCCCATCTTACGCAATTGTGGGGACATACCAAGGAATCATTATTCTAATATCAATCATAATCAATTAGGCTCCATTACCAACGAGATGTTTCTGAGAGTGCGTGGCGTTTTTATAAAGGGTTTTGGGCCTAGTGATTTTGTGTAACACCTCTAACCCATCTTCGTGGCCAAATTAAGTTTACGGAGTATTACAATACAATTAGAAACATTTAATCTCAAACAGAAACAATTATTCAAATTAAATAATAACATTCAAAACACATTTTATTTATAGTAAAAATACACTTACGGGCCTTAAATCGAGCCTACTAGGCCCTAAAAATAGTTTAGAAACATTCAAGGACCATTTTGAAGCAAAATAGAAAGTTTTGAAAAAATTGAAAAATTTTGGAAACAAGGGTCACACGATCGTGTGGCTTGAAGACATGGACGTGTGGCCAACCATCTACAATTAGAAGTATGGGACACATGGCCGTGTCTTAGCTTGTGTGTTCTTCCGTGTGGGTATTCGAAATAGGGTCACACGGCCGTGTCTAAGTCATGTGCCAAACCATGTGTGCATTCGAAGTTAGGTCACACAACTATGTTGCCAGGCCGTATAACTCTCTGTAACTGTGTGGTTCATCCTACACTTAAAATTTAAAGGACACATAGCCCTATCGTGTGGGCGTGTGTGGCACATGGTCGTGTGGTGTGGCCGTGTGTGGCAGACGACCATGTGACAGCCCATGTGCTCCCTAAATAACCCTTAATGCAAGTAATTTCAATTACCATTTCTTACACACCAAGCCAAACCATTTCTAGATGCTTTCACATGATTAAAACACATTCAAGGACACCAAAAACATGCCAAACATCATTCATCCTATGTCTAACCAATATGCGACCAATAGGCACCACAATTCATACACCAAATCAACCAAGTACAAAACTACAAACCCACACCTTAAACATATAACAAGCATACCAAAAAGCCATTTCATTCTCAATATAAGCCACAATGACTTTAACAATTTATATAGGCATAACCAAAGTGTCCATAAAACACCTAAACTTAGACATTTACAAGCCAAACCAAAACCATATATGCAAGTAGCTATAGGTAAGATCAAATCACACCATATTGGCAAAATACCTCAAAACATCTATTACATGCCATTTATAACCATCAACTAAGTAACCAAAAACTACCAAAGTGAGGGACGGATAGTGTGATTGTGCTCCGATGAAATTCCAACTGGTCGAGCTTTCTGATGATCTGCAAGACAAAGAAAACAACTACATAAGCAACTAGTGCTTAGTAAGCTCGTATAAAGAAAACTTAAATTTACCGAACATAATACGATTAAACCAAGCATAATTTCATTAAATCATGAGCAAAATTTCCTTTCCTAAACACACCACTTTACAAGGTTAGTAGGTGTATAGATGAGCATATAAATCCAACCAATTCATGGAACATATATCAATAAGAATTCAATATATATTTCATCCATCATGTATTCAAATAATACCCTTTTCATTTCAAGTACATATATCAACATTTTCCATTTCATCTTTTAATAACATAGACCATTTCATATATATACATATTCGGATTAAACTTTAATCACTCGTTGAACCAAATGGAATATCATCGGATACTCGGGAAATGCTTACACGAGATGTGATTGTAACATGTAATCGTATATACTCACACGAGCTATGGGTTACATTAGCTACACGATGCTACTCACACGAGCTATGGAGAATTCGCAACAAATATAGGACCTCAGGCATTGGTAGGACATCCAAGACTAACACCCCAAACCGTATAACCCCTAATGACATGTCATTTGTATCCTAAGCATTCACAAGGTTTAAACGAGACCATTGTATATATCCAAATATTTTATTTGCATTGCATTATACTATGTAAAGATGCTTCCATGAAATACACATTTTTCAAATATAACATCCAATTTAATTAACATCACAATTTGATCTAACACCAAACATTATACAACTATTAATCTAAATTATACATAGTATAATATTTATTATCATTACATTCAAAACATCAATTAATAAGTTTAATACTTATACGAACTTACCTCGACAAAAACGGTTGCAAAATAGAGTCGACAACTAGTCCGAAACTTTAGCTTTTCCTCGATTTAAATCTGGTTGTTGCGTTTCTTGGTCTAAATAGTAATTTCATTCAATTAATACTATTCATGCACTTAAATAAGAAATTTTATACAATTAAGCCCTTCCATCATTATTTTACAAAATTACCCCAGCATTTACCTTTTATGCAATTTAGTCATTAAACCCGAAATTTGCAAAATTATATTTTTTAGCCATCAACCATGCTAAACAAATTTCTAAGGGTTTCTAAA
Organism: Gossypium bickii; assembly: GCA_025503065.1. Classification (NCBI taxonomy): domain Eukaryota; kingdom Viridiplantae; phylum Streptophyta; class Magnoliopsida; order Malvales; family Malvaceae; genus Gossypium; species Gossypium bickii. Next base: position 99,504,578 of record CP106711.1, read on the forward strand.
CAATCCATATTTTTCATCATTTCACAAAATCTACATGAACATTTACTATTTTAACAATTTAACCCCTAAACATTAAAATCATCAAAAATCACTTAACAAAATACATATATCTAACTACCAGCCTTAATAATCTATCAATTAAGCTCACAAACACTTCCAATTTATTCAGGTGAAACCCTAAACTTTTAACAATTTTACAAATTGGCCCTCAGGTTAGCTAGATTAAGTTAAAACGGCAACTAAAAAATAGAAACCATTAAAAACAGGATCAAAATCACTCACATGCACACCAAGATAGCTTGGCCAGATGTTTCTTCTTTAGCTATGGCTTTTTTCTGTTTGTAAACAAAAAGAAAAGGAAGAAGAAGAAGATACTATTTTTACCGTCTTTAATTTAATTTACCAAATTACAATTTAACCTTTATAAACCATCAAAATTACACCAAAACTAATACATAATCATCCACTAACTAAATATATGGTATTTTTACCCATTAAGTCCATTAATTTTCCTTTTCATATCTATTTGACACGTTTAACTAATAAACATCAACTTTTGCATCTTTTACAATTTAGTCCTTTTCACTCAATTAACTAGCTAAACGTTAAAATTTCTTAACCAATTTTTAATAAAAACCTAACAAATATTCATAAATATTAAATAATTAATAAAATACTAACTCGATCATCAGAATCATGATCCTAAAACCACTATTTTCGACACCATTAAAAATGGGCAGTTACATTTTGAGTCAGCTATTCGTGAGCTTATGGAGATAGTATCAAATGATGAAAATAACCCTCTTTAAGCAGAAGACGGGAAGAAAAGACAGAGGACATTGGGAAGCACCTCCTAATTTTTTCTTCTAGGAGAAACTAGAGTGCCAAACAGTAATGAAGAAACATCGGTCGGCTATGCTAGGCAGGCCAGTCGGTCAGAATGAAAACTTTAAGTTGGAATGCCCGTGGGTTGCAGAAGCCACGGGCAGTTCATCGTCTCAGGAAAAAAACTAAGAGAAGTTCGTCCCCAACTTTTGTTTCTAATGGGTAGTTGTGGTGGACTTTAATGAGATTGCATTCTCATTTGAGAAGGAAGGTGGGAAGCTTTTCGCACTGCTTTACTTAACTGTGACCTCAGTGATTTAGGCTTTATAGGGACATGGTTCACTTGGGAGGGAGGCATATTGGTTGCAAATAATATTCGGGAAAGGCTTGATATGGGGTTGCAAATTCAAAGTGGTGGAGTAAGTTTCCTAAATTTTCAGTTGCACATCTGAGCCATTCTTTTTTTGATCATTGTCTGATTTTGGTGGATACGAGAGGCTAATGTAACATAAGGATTGGGAAAGGACAAATGAAATTTCATTTTAATAAAGACCGGTGTCTGGAGGGGTCAGTTGAGGATAAAATTCAAAGTTATTGGGCATCGGTAATAGATGATTTTCCGTAAAGCTTGAGGTGTTGGGAAAGAAGCTGCAACATTGGAGTCAAACAAAGAAGGGAGAACGAGAAGCCTGTAAAAGAAGATTAGAAGATAGAATGATAGAGTTGTATGCGCAAGATCCGGATGATAATATTCCTGCTGAAATGATGAAAATTCAACTTGGGTTGAACCTAGAGGTCGATAAAGAGGAAATTTTTTGGGAACAAAGGTCACGAATCAATTGGCTTCTTAATGGTGATCGAGACACTACTTTTTTCCATAAGATTGCTACAAGGAGAAAGTAACGTAATGCTATTAAGAGCCTCGAGAAAGATAAAAGATGTTGGATCTCAGAAGAGGACGAGATCATGCGACTAGCTACTTGTTATTTCCATGACTTGTTCACGACTTTAGAAGCAGGGGATGCATCGCAAATATTCGATAATGTTGAAAGGATAATTTCTTCTGAGATGAATGTTCACATGATGCGACCTGTCAAGGCGGAGGAAATTTGAGTTGTTGTCAAGGATATGGCTTATCATAAAGCTCCAGGAACTGATGGTTCTCAGATTTTTTTATAAAAAATATTGGCATATTTTGGGGACGGATGTTACATCATATTGCCTTATTGTGGTCAAAGATGAAATAGCAATAGAAGATATAAATAAGACACACATCATTTTGATTCCAAAGGTTAGTATGCCAGGGACTATTATGAAATGTAGACCTATTATGTAACACCCCTTACCCGTATCTTACGTTGGAACCGGGCATGAGGCATTACCCGACTCAACTCACTTGGTCATACAACCTTGGGCTATCAAACTCATTTCAAATTATAACTTCTCCATTCATATGTCTATTATCCTTATAATGGACCTATGAGGCCCTAAACGTGCTCCCAAAAGATTTCGGGGATAATTTGGAAACTTCTACGCACTTAAGAAAATTTTACCTAAACAGGAGCCACAGGCCCGTGGGAAATAGGACACGCCCGTGTGGGCAGGTCGTGTGGTCACGCACGCCCATGTCCCTATCCCGTGTGTAAAAACTTGGACATTCTATTTGTGACACACGGCCTAGTCACACGCCCGTGTGGCTAGCCCGTGGTCTACACTGATTAATCCACACGGCCTGGGCACGCACGTGTGCTTCAACCGTGTGACGATTCAAATTCTAAATTCAAGGTGCAGACTTCACACTGCCTGGGTACACGCCCATGGACTGACCATTTGTCACACACGGCCTAGACACATGCCCGTGTGCCTACCCATGTGGACAAGAACAGGGCTATTTGCCAAGCTCTTTGCACCTCTCTAGCTCACACCACATGAACCCATTCAACATACTAATAAACAACTCATAATTTCAATATGAACTTTCATGGATAACTTTATATTTTCATAAATGATAGGGTGAGCCATCAACCATGGCAATATACAAAATAGTTATTTTAACAAGGGGCCAATACACTTTTGGCCAAATCAACAAAATAATCTAACTAGTCTAGCCCCTATACATGCCATACACAAAATCACAAGTCTAAATATACTGAGGTGAGTAGATAGTGTTGGCGATCTTCTGGTTATCCTTGTATCCCTGCTCGGCTCTTAAACTCTATAAAATAAGGGAAAAAGAGAAGGGGAGTAAGCTTTAAGCTTAGTAAGTTTACATGTAAACAATATAACATTATAGCATGTACTAACCATTTATATAGCATTACATACTAAGCAAGAAACAATCTACATTCATAATCATGCTTACTCATTTCCTCCTTTTCTATATTCCAACCGTATCACAAGCTTAATGTATACATTCATTAGCATGTTCCCCTGCACTTAGCATCACAATGTCAGATAAAACAACACATTACAACCTCTTAATCAGCTACTCGTAGTCAAATTCCTCGGTGGTTCCGCACTTAGCCCACCATCAGTCTTTATTAGGGTGGTATCGCACATAGCCCATCAAAAAGGTTAGCTACAGTGGTATCGCACATAGCCCACCAAATGATAAATAAACGATGGTATTGCACATAGCCCATCTTAATTAAGCAACAAGGTGGTATCGCACTTAGCCCACCATCAGATGCTGTCATGACATGTTCATATGACTATTTCATCATTCATATAATAATTATTCAATGACTACCACATTCGATCCACTTGAATCACACTTGTTCTTAATCATGCCATACAACAATTAGCAATATAATGTGTATAAAGAAAATGCATTGTTTACATATAAACTTACCTCGGTGCAAAACGTGGTAATTGACAGTTTAATTCGTCACCTTACCTTTTCCACGGTCAAGGTTAATTCCGCGCTCTTCTTGATCTATAACAATGAAATTCATTCATTTAGATCATCCTATGGTCACAATACATCAAAATCTACACTTGGGCAAAAATGACCTTTTTGCCCTTGTATTATGGCAAAATTATGATTTTGCCCCTAGGCTCGTAAATTATTTTTCAACACATTTTCTCAATAAATAAGCCTAGCTGAACACTTATTTCTCTTACAACTACTCACCATTTTCACCATTTCATGCATTTGTGACACAAATTCATTCTTTGCATTTAAGTCCTATGCTAACACCTTTCACAAAAGTTGTTTCTCATCTCCCTAACATTCATTTTCTTCCATAAAAACTCAGCTAACAACATGAACACTCGCATGGAATGTCCCTAGACTTTCAACCATATCACAAACTAGTCCCCTCATTAGCTAGCTTAAGCTTTGGGGACTCTAAAACTACAAAAATTATCAAAGAAAAACCATCTAAATCACTTACTAGCAAGGGAGATTGCTTGGTTGAAAGTTTAAACCCCTAAAGCTCTATTTATTCTTCAATGTTCGGTGGAGAGTAGATAGGTGAATAGTGAAAGATGATAACATCTTTTACTCCTCCTATTTTATTCATTTTTACCACCTAATATCCACTAAATTTGACCAGCATTAAAATCTTGTCTCCCTAGCTCCTATATGGCCGGCCACCACTAGATAAATGGCCTAATTGCATTTTAAAATCCTCTAAATTACATTCTATAGCTATTAGATAACTCTACCTTATAAAATAGAACTTTTGCATCTTATGCGATTTAGTCCTTTTTCACAATTAAGCATGTTATTGCTAAAATTAAAGCACCAAAATTTCTACATAGCCATATTTTAATGATATAACACATAAAACAATATCGAATAAATTTCCTTTTCCTCGGTTTAGTGGTCTTGAAACCACTGTTCTGACTAGCCCCAAAATCGGGCTGTTATATATTAGTTTATACAATGTTTTATATAAAATTATTGCCAAGGTGATAGTGAACAGAATTAGTGGTTTTATTGATTGTTGTATCCAAGAGGCTCAAGGGGATTTCATACCAAGAAGGCATATTTCTAACAATGTTTTAGTTGCATATGAGATTTTGCATCTGTTGAAAGTTACAAGATAGGGCAAGAAAAGGAATTTTGCTCTCAAACTTGATATGAGCAAAGTGTACAACTGGGTGGAATGATATTTTTTTTGTTGGGATGATGATTCGGTTGGGCTTCCATGTTGGTTGGGTGACATTAATCATGTAGTGTGTAGCACCGATTTCTTACACGATTAGAATCAATGGGGGAAATAGTGTAAGTTTCGTTCCGACTAGAGGTTTACGACAGGGTGATCCACTAAGTCCATACTTGTTCTTGCTATGTACGCTAGGTTTTTCTATTTTATTGGTTGAGGCTAGGGAATCAAATTTAATAGGGTGAGTTCAGATTGGTAGGGGAGGCCTGAAAATCAACCATTTATTTTTTGTTAATGATTGTATCTTTTTTGTAAATGCATCGAAGGAAGGAGCTGAAGCTATCTGCCAAGTTATTCCGAGTACGAGAAAGCTTCTGGGCAAAAGGTGAACTTTGATAAGTAGCTTATATCTTTTGGTGAAATTGTAGGTGATAATGAGAAAGACTAGGTGGGAAACATACTTTGGGTTCATGTGTCGATGAACCCTCTAAAATATCTAGGTTTGCCTATTGTGGTTGGCCGGAATAAAAACCGGGCTTTTATGCATTATGTGGACAGATTTTGGAAGAGAATGGAGAGTTGGAACATGCATTTCTTATTAATGGTAGGAAATGATTTTTTATCAAGGCCATCTTGCAAGCAATTCCAGTTTATGCTGTGTAGTGTAATCTTTTTCCAAACAAATTGTGTCATAAATTAGAGAGTGTCCTCAATAATTTTTTGTGGAGGAATAATAAATCGCTTAAAGGCATTCATTAGAGTACTTGGCAACGTTTATGCTTGTCGAAACTTGATGGGGGTTTAGGTTTCCATAATTTAGCATTGTTTAATGAGTCATTGTTAGCAAAATAGTGCTGGCACGTATTGACACAACCAGAATGTTTGCTAGCTAAGGTTTTATGTAACACCCCTAACCCATTTCCGTCGCCAAATTAGGGTTACAGATCATTACCGTATATTCGAAAACATTTAAACATCAAATTATTAAAAAATTTAAATATATCATAAACCATTCATTCACATGCATAATGTCTCTAAATCGAGCCCTTATGGCCCTAAAAATAGCTTTAATACAATTAGGGACTAATCTGAAACAAATTGGAAAGTTTAGAAAAAAGATGCAAAAATTTCAAAATAGGGGTCACACGGTCGTGTGGCCAGGTCGTGTGACATGGCCCTAGGCCGTGTAACTTTCGAAATAGGGACACATGATCGTGTCCCAGCCGATGTCCTCACCCATGTAACTCATTGACTGGTACCCTTTGAAGTCCTTAGGTGAACACAGCCGTTTCGCCAGGTCGTGTGTCTTACACGGCTGAGTCACACGCTCATGTCTCAGGCCGTGTGAACCCAAAATTTACCTAAAATTAAGCCATTTCAAACCATTTCATGTGTCAGCTTTCAAACCATTTAAGCACACATTCAAAAGATTCAAACACCACCTAAAGCTTGCATAAACATACCATTTCAAGCATCCTCGATCACCTAACCAATATGCCATTCAAAGGCACCACAATTAGCATAAAAACAACACTTACCTAAACATGTTCACATGCCTCCTTTCATGCATAAAATCTAGTCCATTTAAGTATTAAAACATGCCACATTTAACCATTTCCAAGCCATTTAAAACATACCATAAGAGCCATATTTACAAGCCTTAACAAGCACCCAAAATGACAATATTTGGTAAACATAAAAGTGCACCAACCAAACATATCAAAGCACCATTACACAACATCCTATACGTGCCATAACAAAACCTGGCCAATATACTTAAAAACTACCGAATTAACTGTTGGATAGTGTGATAGGTCTCCGACAAGCTTCCAACCAAATTGAGCTTTCGATAATCTATAAAACAAATGAAAACAACTACGTAAGCAATGAATGCTTAGTAAGCTCGTATAAACCAATACATAAATTTCCATTTCATTAGCATAATATAAATCATAAGTATAAAATCAACCAAGACCATAAGTGTGGCATAAGCCTATACAACATTATCAGAATCACAAGTTAGTATCTTGTACATGGTTCAAATGAATTCATCCATAAACGAGTAGATTTGCATATATATAATCTCATCATTTAGTTCATAACTCCTTTTCATAAGTTCATGATTTATTCCTTTGAACATTTACCAATTTGTTCCTTTTCATACCCGTTGAACCATCTAGAATTACATCGGATATACTGGAAAGCTCACACAAAGTGTGCCTTTACATAAAATCATAACCTTTCCTTTACATCATTACTCACATGAGCTGTGGGTCAGAATGTAAGTTACACGATGCTGCTCACACGAGCTATGTAGAATCCCCAACAAATGCAGGACCTCAGTCATCAATAGGACATTCAAGACTAGCACCCGAAACATGAAGTCCCTAATGACATGCCATTTGTATCCTAAGAATTCTTAAGGCTCAACTGGGACTCAATATCTGTCAATTCATCATAGCATTTATAAACTTATATTTTGACTCAATTACATTAAAAATAACATAGTAAACATTCGATTTAAGTAACGTTAACACAATTATCATTCATACAAACTTACCTCAACAATTAGAGGTGTAGTGATATAATCGAACTAGTTTGAAGCTTTAGCTTTTCCTCGATCAAGTTCCGAATGTAGTTTATCTTGATCTAAATAGGTAATTTCAATGAATTAAGCACTTCTAGTATTCGATTTAATCCACATTTCATATTTATACAAAATTACCAATTTTCCCCTAACATTTTAACTTTTCACAATTTAGTCATTAAACTTATAACTTAAAAGCTAACCATTTAAATCTAAATCCATACTAACCATAGATGCAAGGGACTTTGAAACAACTGATATTCACCATTTTTCATAATAAAACCCTCTAATTTATACCTTTAACAAATTAGTCCCTATATCTAAAATTCATCAAAAATCATTGAACAAAACTTGTTTATTTTTCAACAAAGATTCATAGTATATCATTTAACATAAAAAATCATTCAAAAGAATTCATGGAAAGTCATTCAACCTTTAATAGTTTTACAAATTAACCCCCGAGCTAGTTAAATTAAGCTAAAATGGACTCAAAACATAAAAATTAATAAAAACGGGGCTTGAAAACATACCATGCATGAAGAAACTCCATGACTGAAAGATTTCCCTCTTATAACAATGGATATTCGATTTTAGAGTTAACAAAATAATGAAAATGATGTTTTTATTTCATTTTATTTTAACAACCTTTACTTGTTTTAATTATTTTCAAATTTAACCCTTTTTATTTCATTAAAATTACCACAAAACCTTTCCATAAACATCCACTATTAACATATATGGTATAGTTTCCATTCAAGTCTAGTAACTTTCATTTCCAAAGTCATTTAACCCATTTAGCTAATAGAACTCAACTTTTCACCTTTTACGATTCAGTCATTTTTACTTAATGAACCATACAAACATCAAAATTTCTTAATGAAATTTTAATACAACCTTAATATAATCCCGTAAACATTAAAATAATAATAAAATAATAACTCACTCATCAAAATTGTGGTCCTAAAACCACTATTTTTGACTTCATTGAAAACAGGATGTTATAACTCTCTCCCTTAAGAGAATTTTCGTCCCCAGAAAGCTTACCAGAAAATAGGTTCGAGTATTGCACTTTCATAGTTTCTTTTGATTCCTAGGTAGCTTCTTCAATTCCGTGACGCTTTCAGAGAACTGTAACTAAAGCTATGCTTTTATTTTTGAACCCTTTAACTTCCCAAGCTAAATTTCTGATAGCTTTTTCACTGCACGTCATATCCAGCTGAATTTCAACATCTATAGGTGAAATCGCGTGTAAAGGGTTTGATCAGTACTATCGTAACATCGACACATGAAACACATTATGAATTTTCTCTAACTCTAACGGTAAAGCTAAGGGATAAGTTACTGGTCCAATCCTCTCAATGGTCTCATATGGCCTAATGAATCGAGGACTAAGCTTTCCTTTTCGGCCAAACCAGAGAATTTTTCTCCAAGGTGATACTTTTAGAGATATTTTATCGCTGGCTTGGAATTCTATATCTTTCCTTTTCAAATCCGCGTAAGATTTCTGACAATCAGAAGTAGCTTTCAAATTGTCACTATCACTTTGACCTTTACTTTTATTTCTCTAATCAAATCAACACCAAATAACTTTTTCTCACTCAGCTCAGTCCAGTATAACGAAGTTCGACATTTTCGACCATACGAAGCTTCTTAAGGTGCCATTTTAATACTCGCCTGATAACTATTATTTTATGCAAATTCAACCAACAGAAGAAATTTCTCCCAATTACCTTCGAAGTCTAAAACACAGCATTGAAGCATATCCTCGAGTACCTGAATTACTTACTCAGATTGACCATCAGTCTGTGGATAAAACACTGTACTGAAATGCATTCGTGTACCCAGAGCTTCGTGTAACTTACTCCAGAATCTAGAAGTAAACTATGAATCTATATCAGAGATAATAGATACCAACACACTGTGCAATTTGGCAATATTAGAAACGTACAATTCTACCAATTTCTCAAGTGAATAATCCGTACTACTAGAATGAAATGTGCGGATTTCGCCAAACGATCCACAATAACCTATACAACATCTTTCTTTCTCGGAGATGGAGGCAATCCTGATATAAAGTCTATCGTAACACATTCTCATTTCCAATCTGGAATCATCACAATTCGTTACAAACTAGAAGGTAGCTGATGCTCGGCTTTAACTTGTTGACAGATCAAACATTTTAATACAAAATATGAAATCTCTTATTTCATACATGGCGACCAATACATCTATTTTAAATCACCGTACATTTTATTTCCACCAAGATGTATTGATAAGCTATTACTGTGAGCTTGTTGTAAAATCTTCTGAATAACATCAGAATTCCTCTGAACAAAAATTTTGTTTCTAAAATACAAACTACCCTTTGAATTAACATGAAAGTCCGAATCAGATGTCTACTCAAATTGTTTCCATTTTACAATCAATTCAACGTCACTTTTTTGAGACTCACAAATATATTGTAAAAACATCAGTCTAGCTTTTAACTCAGCTAGTATAGAACCATCATCAATCAACATCAACCGTGTATTCAAAACTAAAGCATCAACAACAATATTAGCTTTTCCCGGATGATAGTAGATAATCAAATCGTAATCTTTTAGTAATTTAAGCCATCTACGTTGTCTCAAGTTCAGATCTTTCTGTGACATCAAATACTTTAAGATTTTATGATTCGTAAAGATATGACATTTTTCTCTGTACAAATGGTGTGGCCAAATCTTTAAAGCAAATACAATACTTGCAAGCTTTAAATCATGAGTCGGGTAATTTCTCTCGTGCGATTTCAACTGTCAAGAAGTATACGCTACCAATTTCCCTTCTTGCATCAACACATAAGCCAAACCATTTAACGAATTATCACTATAAATTACGAATTCCTAACCAGACTTTGGCCGAATCAACACAGGGGCTTCAGTCAACAACGCTTTCAACTGTTCAAAGCTTTGCTGACATTTTTAGACCATTCAAACTTGACGACTTTCTGAGGCAGTTTCATCAACAGCATAGCAATCATCGAAAATCCTTTAACAAATCTCTGATAATATCCGATTAAACTTTTAATTTCTGAAACATTTCTCGGAGGCTTCCAATCCACTATAGCTAATATTTTATTCGGATCAACCCTAATACCTTCTGTCGATACCATATTTCCCAAAAATTCAACTTCTGAAGCTAGAACTCTCATTTGCTAAACTTAGCAAACAACTATTTTTCACGCAAAGTCTGTAAAACAATTCTCAAATGCTGGGCATGCTCTGTTTCATTTCGAGAATAAATCAGAATATCATCAATGAATGCTGTCTAAATATGGTCTGAATATTCTTTTCATCAAATCCATAAACACAGCAGGTGCATTGGTCAAAACAAAAGGTATACCTGATAATATCCGACTCTTTAACTCGTAACTGATAATATCCAGAACGAAGGTTGACGTTTTAATATACAATCGCATCTTTCAGTTGATCAAACAAATCATCAATCCGTGGCAAATGATATTTGTTCTTGATCGTGAATTTGTTAAGTTGTCGATAGTCGATACACAACCGAATAGACCCGTCCTTTTTCTTAACAAATAATACCGGAGCACCCCAAGGAGAAAAATTGGGCCGAACAAAGACCTTATCCATCAACTCTTGCAGTTGTGATTTTAATTCTTTCAACCCTTTATATGTCATTCTATACGGAGCTATCGATATCAGAGATGTTCCTGGTACTAACTCAGTAGCAAACTCCACCTCTCTGACCAGTGGTAACCCTGGTAACTCTTCTGGAAACACATCTGTAAACTCATAAATAGTTAAAACTAATTTTAATTTTAACTCTGAAACCTTGGAATCAAATATGTAAGCTAGATACGCTTCATAGCCTTTTCTAACATATTTCTGTGCCATCATAGCTAAAATAACATTAGATGTACCATCCAATCTATCTGATTCAATTCGGATCTTTTCATTGTTATGACATTTTAACACAATATGCTTTTGTTTACAGTTCACAACAGCATCATGCAGAGTTAACCAGTCCATACCTAGAATCACGTTAAACTCATCAAATGGTAATAACATCAAATCAGTCGGAACTTGCAATCCTGAATCATCAAAGGACAATTTTTATAGATTGTATCAATTAACACATACTGACCTAAATGATTCATTACTTTCACCACAAATTCAGTAGACTCAAAAGGTATTTTCTTATCTGACACTAAAATTGTGCATACAGATGAGTGCGTTGACCCCAGGTCAATCAAAGCATTAACATTAGTATCAAAGGTAGAAAATGTACTAGTGATCACATCATGTGCTAAAGCTTCCTCTCCAGCACGAATCGTATAAGCCCTACCTGGTGCCCGTGCATCATATCTAACAGCAGAATCTTTCGTTCCACTTCAACTGTTACCCACATTTCCAGTATTTTGGGGGTGGTCTCCCTCTTGCAATTTTATTACTCGAATGAGTATTCTGAGCTTTCTCTTTATCAGACCTTTCACGGCAATCTTTAAGGAAATGATCATATGAACCACATTTAAAACATGACCCATCTTTCAATCTTCATTCTCCAAAGCGCCGTCTATTGCATTGTTGACATTCGAGTTTGCTGTTTTTGACACTACTAACACTCACCGTAGATGTAGCCTGAGGTTTCAAATTCGAATGCTGCTTCTCTTTATCTCTCCTCGAGAAACCTAATGAAGCTGATAAAGGACTGTGAAATTCTTTTGATTTCTTCGATAGGGATGAGAATGATTTTCCCATAGGTCGTTTAGCCGTATCTCGAGCCTCAGACTATGCTTTTCTTTTTGCTTTACTGAGTTCCTCGGCCTGGCGTGCTCAATCAACTAGAATTGCGAATTGTTTCAACTCTAAAAACTGACTAACAACTTGATATCTTCATTTAAATTGTCTTCAAACCGTGTACACATGACAACCTTTGATGGTATGCTTTCCGGAGCATATTTGCTGAGTCGTACAAATTCCCTCTTGTACTCGACTATTGTCATACGACCCTGTTTCAATTCGAGAAACCTTTTCGCTTTTTGTTGAGGAACTATTGGCTAGCATATTTATTTTTGAACGCTGTTTGGAAGAAATCCTAGTTCACACGGTCTTTTGGTACTACTGCAATCAAGGTGTTCCACCACTGATATACCGTGTTTTTTAGTAACGGTACAACACACTTTGAACATTCTGTAGGTGTATAGGATAATTCATTGAAAACTCTCACTGTGTTTTTTAACCAGAACTCGGCCTTTTCTACATCGTCTTCTACTATAGCACAAAATTTTTAAGCCCCATATTTTCAAATTTTATCAAGAGGATGCTTGCTTGTAGGTATTTGTTCCAAACCTTAAGGAACGACAGGGACATGTTGGGGTACGGGAGGGAATAAAGGTCGTTGAGCCAATGGGTTCGTTCTTACGAACTCTGTAAACCATTTAGACATCAGTGGAAGAAGGCTTCTTTAGCCTCACCTCCCCGGCCTTCAGTTACAGGCCCATTATTATTAGAAGCTGCTTCGTGAATAGAGGCTTGCGCGTTACTTTCAACCTTATCGGAATGGACTCGGTTGGATGACATATTATCTATAAAGCATTCAGTAATTTAAATATATCATAAAGCATTCATTCAGTAATATAAATCGAGCCCTCAAAGCCTTAAAATAGCTTTAGAAAAATTCAAGATTAATTTGAAACAAATTGGAAAGTTTAGGAAAAAGATGCAAAAATTTCAAAATAGGAGTCACACGGCCATGTGGCCAGGCCGTGTGACATGGCCCTAGGCTATGTAACTTTTAAAATAGGGATATATGACCGTGTCCTAGCCCGTGTCCTCACCTGTGTAACTCACTAACTTGTACCTTTTGAAATCCTCAGGTGACACAAGGCCGTGTCGCCAGGCACATGGTTGAGTCACACCCTTGTGTCTTAGCCCGTATGAACCCAAAATTTACCTAAAATCAAGCCATTTCAAACCGTTTAATGCATAACCTTTCAAACCATTTAAGCACACATTCAAAAGATTCAAACACTATCTAAAGCTTGCATAAACATACCATTTCAAGCATCTTGGATCACCTAACCAATATCAACGGCACCACAATTAGCATCCAAACAATACTTACCTAAACATGTTCACATGCCTCCTTTCATGCATACAAACCTACTTCATTTAAGTACTAAAACATACCATATTTAACCATTTCTAAGCCATTCAAGACATACCATAAGAGCCATATTTACAAGCATTAACAAGTACCCAAAATGACAACATTTTGTAAACATAAAAATGCACTAACCAAACATATCAAAGCACTATTACACAACATCCTATACATGCCATTATAAACCTTCGCCAAAATGCTCAAAAACTACGGAATTAACTACTGGATAGTATGATAGGTTTTTGACGAGCTTCCAACCAAATCGAGCTTTCGATAATCTATAAAACAAAGGAAAACAACTACGTAAGCAATGAATGCTTAGTAAGCTCGTATAAACCAAACATAACTTTCCATTTCATTTGCATAATATAAATCATAAGTATAAATTGGCATAAGCTTATACAACATCATCAAAATCACAAGTTAGTACTCTTGTACATGGTTCAAATGAATTCATCCATAAACAAGTAGATTTGCATATATAATCTCATCATTTAGTTCATAACTCCTTTTCATAAGTTCATGATTCATTCCATTAAACACTTACTAATTCGTTCCTTTTCATACCTATTGAACTATATAGAATTACAGGAAATACACAGGAAAGCTCACACAAAGTGTGCCTTTATATAAAACCGTAACATTTTCTTTACATCGTTGCTTACATAAGCTGTGAAATGGGCCTACTCCTATGAGCTGTGAAATGGGCTTGTTTATATGAGCTATAGGTCAGAATGTAAGCTACACGATGCTGCTCACATGAGCCGTGGAGAAGCCACGACAAATGCAGGACCTCAGCCATCGGTAGGACATTCAAGACTAGCACCCGAAACATGAAATCCCTGATGACTTGCCATTTATATCCTAAGAATTCCTAAGGTTCAACTGGGAATCGATATCCGTCAATTCATCATAGCATTTATACAATTATATTTTGATTCAATTACATTAAAAACAAACATAGTAAACATTCAATTTAAATAATGTTAACACAATTATTGTTTATACGAACTTACCTCGACAATTAGGGCTGTAGTGAGATAATCGAACTACTCCGAAGCTTTAGCTTTTCCTCGATCTAAGTTCGAACGTGATTTATGTTAACATAAATAGGTAATTTCAATCAATTAAACACTTCTAGTATTCAATTTAATCTACATTTCATATTTATACAAAATTACCAATTTACCCCTAACATTTTAACCTTTCACAATTTAGTCATTAAGCTTATAACTTAAAATCTGACCATTTTAATATAAATCCATACTAGCTATAGGTGCAAGGGGCTTTGAAACAACTCATATTTACCATCTCTTCATAATAAAACCCTATAATTTATACCTTTAACAGATTAGTCCCTATATCCAAAATTCATCAAAAATCACATAGCAAAACTTGTTTATTTTTCAACAAAGATTCATAGTCTATCATTTAACATAAAAAATCATTCAAAAGCATTCATGGCAAGTCCCTCAACCATTAACAGTTTTACGAATTAACCCCCAGGCCAACTAGATTAAACTAAAATAGACTCAAAAACATAAAAATCAATAAAAATGAGGCTTGAAAATCTACCATGCATGAAGGAACTTCATGATCGAAAGCTTCCCCTCTTATAAAAATGGATATTCAGTTTTAAGGTTAACAAAATAATAAAGGTGGTGTTTTTAATTCATCTTATTTTAACAACCTCTGCTGGTTTTAATTAATAACAAAACCGTAAACATCCTGTAACACCCCTAACCTATATCTGTTGCCAAAATAGGGTTACAAAGCATTACCAGACTTGTTTCTTAAACATTCATACATTTTATATTCATTTCTCAATTCCAAAAAAAGTCATTCAAGTTCAGTCATATAGTCCCTAACACAAGCCCTCGGTGCTTAAAACAAGCATTAGAAGTGGTTCGAGACTAAATCAAATACTTAATAAAATTTTAGAAAAACATAGAAAATTTTTAAAATGCAGGGGGCACACGCCAGTATGGCCAGGCCGTTTGTCTCACACGGGCAAGAGACATGCCCATGTCACAGGCCGTGTGGAAATTCAAAATGGGATCACATGGCCATGTCCTAAGCCTGTGTCCGACCTCGTGTAACTCCCTAACTTGGGTCACACGGCCAACCACACGCCCGTGTGACTAGCCCGTGTACCCTTCAAAATGGCCTCACACGCCTGTGTGCCAGGTCGTGTGCTAGGCCTTGTGAAAACTGGAGGGTATACTGGCTTGTGCCGCTGGCCAAGCCACACGCCCATGTGCTAGGCCGTGTGAAGCTACTGACTTGATTTCTAAATAAATATCAAGAGACACACGACCATGTCAATTGACCGTGTGTCATACACGGCTGAGACACGCGCCCGTGTCTCTGCCTATGTGGACAAAAATAGGGCATTTTCCAAGCCTTATTTCTCACCTAAAGTGGCACCAACCTACACATGTAATAGCCCGATTTTGGGGCTAGTCAGAACAGTGGTTTTAGAACCACTAATCTGAGGCCAGAAAAATTATTTTTAATATTATTTTATGTGTTATAGCCTGATTATATGAGTGCATGAAAATTTTGGTGAATTAATTTTAGTGATTGCATGCTTAATTTTGAAAAAGGACTAAATTGCATAAAGTGCAAAAGTTTTTTTCTACAAGCTAAGGGTGTCAAATAGATATAAAACCTTAAATTGGAGGTCCTTAATGTGCAATTAGGCCCTTAGGAGAGTGTAGGCCGACCATAGGGGACAAGAAAATGTAAATTGGCGAAAGTTGGTGGAATTAGCTGACTTAATTGATGAAATAAAATAAAATAAAGAGAAGAAAAGATATCATCTTTCATCTTTCTTCTCTCCACCGATTTTTCCCCAAGAAAACAACCATGGAAGCTTGAAAATTTTTAGCAACTCTTCATCCTTGTATTTAAGTCATCTTGATGGTCATGTTTGATGATTTTTGTGTTTTTGGAACCCTTGTAGCTTAATCTAACTAATGAGGGGAGTATTTTGCAGTATGGTTGAAAGTATAGGGTTTTTCCATGAGAACATTAGTGTTGTTTGTTGATATTTTATGGAAGAAAATAAATCTTGGTTGTTAAATAAACAACTTTTGTGAAAGGGGTTTAAATGAAAACACCTAAATTGGACGTTTTTGTAAAGGTTGTAAAATAGGCAGTAAATGTATGAAATAATTGGAATTGTGAGTTGTTATAAGCTTAAAATAGATTCGGCTAGGCTTGGTTAATGAGGAAATTTTATGAAAATTGTTTTACGAGCCTAAGGGTAAAATCATAATTATTTGAAAGTCTAAGGGCAAAACCATAATTTTGCCAAAGTAGGAATTTTGGAATGTCTTGATTTAAGTAGTGATTAAATAAGTGAATTTGTTATAATAGGTCAAGAAAAACGGAGTCCGGACCTAGACCGGGGAAAAACCAAGCTAGTAGACTAAATTAAACACCCACACCCGACCCACGAGCACAGGCAGGATCTCGTATGTTCCTTAAGAAAATCGGTTTCAAAATTCTTTGTTACTTAGCAAAGGTTGTGTATTTTTAGGAAAAATACCGTTTTGGGTTGGGCTTAGGTTGAAAACCCATTTATTTTACTTAGAAATCATTTACTTATGAAAAAAAAAACAATCTAGGATTTATTATTGAAATAAATTTAGTTAAACTTAATTAAAAGTAATTTGTAACACAATAAATAATAAAAAAAATAAACATAGGTAAAGAAATTCAACTTGGGCCTCATGGCCTTATTACATCAATCAAAACCCAAATAAGATTTAAAGTACTTGGTAAAATAAAAGTCCCAAATATTGAAAATCCTTTCTTCTTTGTGCATGGCCACCTTTAACTCCTGCTAGGCCAGTACCATTACTACTCATCACCTGAAAAATAGTCCCACAAAGGGGTGAGTCAACAGACTCAATGTGTACACAAACTAACAATCAACAATTCAGGCATACATGTTCATATCAAAGACATATTCATATAAAAATGATGCAACCCAAACCCAAGCCTAGTTATCCATCCGCTACACACCACCCGTACCTGCCAATCACATCGTGGGGATTACTAAGTTGACCCTCCATCTGCTACACACCATCGAATGCGATCATTTGCGATGACGCGTGCTCATCGCCCATATAATTTGTGTCATTAGACACCATATTCAGATAATGTAACCGAAGTTACCAAATTCAGATAATGTAACCGAAGTTACCATATTCAAATTATGTGACCGTAGTCACCATATTCCGTTGGTGAGACCGAAGTCAACACCTTCTTCCCCTTTTCAAATATATCCCGAAATGCCCCACATATTATTATATCATGCATAACATTCTTATTTCTCATTCATGTTACTATTCACATGTTCAAAATATATCATATTCGTAATCCTATCAGAAGTAGGAAACGTACCTGGGTACTCTTTACCACATTTGTGGTACTTAGCCATATTCACATTCTTATACATATTCATATATTAAAATAATTGTTGCCATAATATATTGAAAGTTAGTGTGAGTACACACCTGATTTGCTTAATAGGTTCCTTGATATCCGGAAGAAATCGATCTGTTGCTTTAGATCTCAATCCCTATATTCGGCCAAATTATTTAAACACATAAATAAACCTTTTTGACCTTAAAACCAAATCCTAGTAGGATTTTTATTTCTAAAGAATAAACCTTGGCCGATTGGATCTATGGACTTACCTTAAAATTTCCAAATCCCGAATGTAATCCTTGCCTTGTATGTCTGTCGAAATTCCTATAGTTTCATGTTAGACTTAAATCTCACATATAATCCATAACTTTGACCAAATATGTGTAGATCTTACCTTAGATTCTTCAATCCCGAATGATCTCTTCCTTGTACTTGATAGCACTAGAAATCCCGAAACACTCCTTATAGTTTCAGCCACAAAAATAATAACATTAGCCTCTATGTTTGACTTAAAGAGGAGAATAATCGATAACCACAAGATTCTTACCTTTTGAATTCGATGAGATCTTTCCCGACAATCGCTTCAGAGATTTGGCTTTGGTGAATTTCGGCTTTTGATGCTATGAAAAATTCGGCTAGGTTGGATTGTGTTTTTGGTTTTGAAAAGAAGAAAAGAAAAAAGAGAGAGGAGGCTAGGGAATTCGGCTAGACAAAAGAAAAGAGAAGAGAACCCTAAAAATTTCAGAGAGATGAGGAGGAAGCAAAAATTGATGAGTAGCCCTCCTGCCTTCCTTTTATATAGTTTAAATTATCACTAGGAGTCCCTTACTTGGCCACCACTCCTCTATCTCTCGATAGCTTTATCTTTTATTTATCATAAATAAAAGAGTTTAATCCATTATTTAACTCCTCTGAATAATCCTAAAAAAATCCTCTATTATCTTCATAAATTGCCGAATTTTAAAGGGATTTAAACTCCCTTTTTTTCTAGAAGCCTTGCCGTCCACTCTTAGCCTTCTGGAAGCAAAATAAAACTTCATTTATTTGCTTCCCTTGTGACTTGAACCCAGGCCCATGCCTCTTGCACATGGCGCCATTTCCATAGGCCCTAAGTGCCATCTTCAGGCCACTTTTCCTAGCAAGTTTGTGTGTCAAATTTCACCAACTTTTTCTTTTAGGGCCTCCTTGCCCTAATTTCCTATTTTAAACTTTAAAACTTGACATTTCTGCATCATTTCTAAGTTTCCTAAAATTTTCGATCGGCTCTGTTTACTTGCCATTTTCTTACATTTCCAAGTTTCCTAAAATGTATACTTTCCATTTTTGGATCATTTCCATTTTCATTTCTTAGTTTCCAAAAATGTGTACTTTCCATTTTTGAATCATTTCCTTACATTTCTAGGTTTCCTAAAATGTTCATGTCCTAATGCATTTCCAGGTTTCCAAAAATGTTTAGGTTTCCAAAAATGTTCATTTCCATTTCCATGCATTTTCATACATTTCTGAGTTTCCAAAAATATCAAAAATTTATTCATAATGCTTAAGACTTGTCATTTCATACAATTAAACCAAAAATGCATAGGCCCTTTCGAGGATGTTACGCTTCTACCTTCTTAAACAAAATTTCGTCCTCGAAATTTCCTAACTAAACAATCGAGGGTATTCTTTGTCGCATTGTCTCTTCTGACTCCCACGAAGATTCTTCCGATCCATGGTTGCACCATAACACCTTGACTAGAGGTACTGACTTCCTCCGTAGTACTTTCACATCATGTTCTAAGATTCGAATCGGCTCTTCCTCGTAGGATAGATCCGGCCTTAGCTCCATTTCCTCGATTGGTACCACATGGGATGGATCCGATTGGTAGCGACGTAACATGGACACATGGAAAACATCATGCATCTGCTGCAACTCTGGTGGCAACTCTAATTGGTATGCCACTGGCCCAACTCGCTTCAGTACTCGATAGGGCCCTATAAACCTCGGGCTTAACTTCCCCGCTGCGACCGAACCTCATAACCTTTTTCCAAGGCGAGACTTTCGTAAACACTTGGTCTCCCACTTCAAACTCAATTTCTTCGCTAAGGTCCGCATACGACTTACGCCTATCGAGGCTTCCTTTAACCTTGCCCGGATTATCTCAACCTTCTCCTCAGTTGCTGCCACTAACTCCGGACCCAAAACACGACGTTCTCCTAACTCGGTCCAACAAGTAGGAGTTTTACACTTTCGACCATACAATGCTTCATATGGTGCCATCCGAATGCTTGCCTGATAGCTATTGTTGTAGGCGAACTCAGCTAAAGACAAATAATCCTTCCAACTTCCTCAAAAATCCATAACACAACCCCTTAACATATCCTCCAACACTTGTATAACCCGTTCAGACTGCCCGTCGGATTGTGGATGAAAAGCTGTAGTGAAGTCCAACTTGGTGCCTAAAGCTTGGTGAAGTGTCTTCCAAAATCGAGACGTAAACATTGGGTCTCGATCTGAGATGATCGATACTGGTACTCCATGTAACCTTACGATCTCCGCCACATATAACTTAGCCAACTTCTGAAGAGAATAATCTATTCTTACTGGGATAAAGTGCGCGGACTTGGTCAAACAGTCCACTATCACCCATACCGAGTCCTTCTTAGTAGGCGTAAGGGGAAGCCCACTAACGAAGTCCATGGTAATTCTTTCCCACTTCCATTGGGGAATCTCAATTGGTTGAAGTAATCCCGATGGAACTTGGTGTTCAGCCTTAACTTGCTGACACGTCAGACACTTTCCCACGAATTCAGTCACTTCCCGCTTAAGATCAGACCACCAAAATTGTTCTCTTAGATCTCTATACAACTTGACGCCTGCGGGATGCATAGCATAAGGGCTACCATGCGCTTCCCGAAGAATCCTTTGTCTCAACTCCTTATCCTTCGGCATATAGACCTTTCCTTTGTAGCACAACACTCCCTCTTCATTGACGCCATAATCCCCTAATTCTCTGCTCCGTACTTGTTGAAACTTAGCACTTAGATCTTTATTAGCCATTTGTCCCTCTTTCACCTCATTCAGCTACGTGGGCTTGACTTGCAATTCTGCCAACAGGCTTCCATCATCATACAGACTCAAGTGAGCGAACAAAGCCCTTAAATCCGACACAGCCTTCCTACTCAGGGCATCGGCTACCACAATCGCCTTGCCCGGATGATATTCTATTGAACAATCGTAGTCTTTCAGTAATTCCACCCACCTTCGTTGCCTCAAGTTCAACTCCTTCTGAGTCAACAAGTACTTAAGGCTCTTGTGGTCTGTGTAGATAACAGACCTTTCTCTATAAAGGTAGTGCCTCCAAACCTTGAGGGCGAAAACCACTGCTACTAGTTCCAAGTCATGAGTTGGGTAGTTCACCTCATGAGGCCTTAGTTGCTGAGGCGCATACGCGATCACCTTTCGTTCTTGCATTAGCACACAGCCTAACCCCGTGTGCGATGCATCACAATATACTACAAAATCCTTGCCTGCCTCCAGCTGAATTAACACCGGAGCTTCTGTCAACACCTTCTTGAGCTTCTCAAAGCTCTTCTGTTGCTTGTTAGTCCATTCAAAGGGTACTTCCTTCCTTAGCAACTTTTTCAAGGGCGCGGCTATTGACGAGAACCCTTCCACAAACCTTCTGTAATAGCCTGCCAAGCCTAAGAAACTTCGAATTTCAGCCACGGACCTAGGTGGTTTCCAATCCAACACTGCTTCGATCTTCCTAGGGTCCACTCTTATTCCTTCTACGGATACCACATGACCTAAGAATGCCACCTCCTTAAGCCAAAATTCACACTTGCTGAATTTGGCATAGAGCTTCTTCTCCCTTAACACTTCCAACACATCTCGGAGATGCTCATCATGCTTCTCCTCCGACTTCGAGTACACCAAAATATCGTCGATGAACACAACGACGAACCTATCCAGATAGGGTTGGAAAACCCGATTCATCATGTCCATGAACGCGGCTGGAGCGTTCGTCAACCCAAACGGCATCACTACAAACTCAAAGTGGCCATATCTTGTCCTAAAAGCGGTCTTATGGATATCAGCCTTCTTCACCTTCAACTGATGATATCCCGACCTTAAGTCGATCTTTGAAAATACTGCAGCCCCTTTCAACTGATCGAACAAGTCGTCTATCCTTGGCAAAGGATACTTGTTCTTGATGGTCGTTTATTCAACTGACGATAGTCTATGCACATTCGCATAGTTCCATCCTTCTTCTTCACAAATAGGACCGGTGCTCCCCACAGAGACACACTGGGTCGGATGAACCCACGATCCAACAGTTCTTGGATTTGAGCCTTGAGCTCTACCAACTCCTTCGGCGCCATCCGGTAAGGAGCGATTGACACAGGAGCTGTTCCTGGTAGCAAATCTATTCCAAACTCCACCTCTCTATCTGGGGGTATTCCTGGTAATTCCTCTAGAAATACATCCACGAAGTCCCTTACCGTCCTAACTCCATTAATACCTTCCTCCTTCCCACCTATCGTACTAATGAAGGCTAAGAATGCCTTACACCCCTTCTTAACCATCTTCTCGACCTTCAGCGCCGAAACCACGTTAGACAAGTAGTTCCTCCTTTCTCCGATCATTGCTACCACTTTATCCTCTAGGGTTCTTAGTTCCATCCGTTTAGCCACACAATCCAACACGGCTCGGTGTTCTACTAGCCAATCCATTCTGAGTATAAGTTCAAACTCTCCGAAAGGTAACTTCATTAAATCAGCCCGAAAGTTCACTCCCTGAATCTCTAGGGGTACGTTCCGAAAGATCTTGTCTACCACTACGGTTTGGCCTAATGGGCTTACTACAGTCATCTGTCTATCAGAGAGTTCTGAGTCTAGGCCTAGTGTTTCCACTACCCTACATGCAACATAGGAATGGGTCGAGCCCACATCAATCAGAGCAAAATAGGGTTTGTCAGAAATAAAGAACATACCGGTTATTACATCCGGTGCGTCACCATCCTCCCTTCGGCGAACCGCATAAACAAAACCCGTTTGCCTTGCTTCTGCATTAGCAGTACCTCGGCCCTGTGCTCCACGGCCTCTGCCAGCACCATTACCTCTGTTGGCCGAACCACGACCCTGTTGAGACTGCTGTCCGCCTCTACCAGCCTGACTAGCATTTTGAGCTGCCGGTCGGCTCTCATCTGGTTGCTTGGGACAATCCTTAAGCATATGGTCCTTGGACCCACACTTGAAACATCTTCCCGTCTTTCTCCAACATTCTCCTAAGTGCTTCTTTCCATAATGCTCACAATGGCGATACTGCCAGTCCGTACCAGCCTGTTGATTCCGTGGCCCGTCAACTCTAGGCCTCTTATGACCCTTTCCAGATGGCCCAAAACCTCTTTTGGGCTTATTCCTATCCACACCGCTTGGTAGCATCCTTGATTCCTCGGCCACCTTGGCCTTTTCCACCAAATCGAGAGAATTCCCGCTCCCGATGCGGTGCTATCAACGATCTCTCAGTCGTCTCTCTCATCCGTCCTCAAAGCGGACACGGCTGCGTTCATGTTCGATCGCCACTACACCTCGAGCATAATGGCTCAACCTCGTGAATTTCGCTTCATCATATTTCACGACGGACTTACTCCCTTGCACCAACCCGGAAAAGCCTTTCTTTGTTCATCCGTATACCGGTTCCCACATATTTCTTTTGGTATGCTTCCTTAACGCACTCCCGGGCGGATCCTCACCGTGGCACCATCTCGCATGATTAACCACCATTGATACGCTTCATCGCGTAATGGTGCCACCATCCCCTTTAACTTCTCCTCGTGGGTCAAGTCGAGCTCATCCATGATGCGTTCCGTCGCTTCCAACCATCTTTCACCAGATCGGGTGCCACTCCCGACACTCCACGAAACATCTCGGCTCCATTAGCTCGGAGCCGTTCGAGCATAGATTTTCGGGTTCCCAAATTTCCACCCGCACTGACCACCAATTCCAAAAACTCGCAAGACACGACTGCGACACGGCATCTTCCCCCCGCTCCGAGCTTGTCGCCTTTCGGCCACACATCTGGGGTGGTGGTGGCGGTGGTATCTCATTGTCGAACCACGACTGATCTAATGTGTTACGACACGGTCATCCTTCCTCTACCTCTTTCCACGGCGACCACGTCCCCTCAGAACTCATTTCCTAGCGTCGAGATCTGATTAAGGAATTTTATGGATTAGTCATTGTTCCACTTATTTACCCGCGAAGGAGTTTTATGAAAAGGGATTTAAGAGTGGTTCTTTCGTATTCATACAAACACACAGTCTTTTCTATTCATTCATTCATCCATTAAACAAGTATGAACTTTCGTTCATTTAGAGAAACGTTATAGTTTTCGTTGTTGTTTTTCACTACCCAGGGGTATTTTCGTAATTTTATCCTACAGGGGCATTTTCATAATTTTTCAAAAGGAAAAATGTTCCTTGGTGTTTTTGTCGATAAGTATTTTGAGAATTCAAAGTCCCGGTGTAAATTTGGAAAAATTTTGAAATCCAGGGGTATGTCGGTAATTTTTGACCTTGAGGTATTTTGGTAAATTTTCACAAATCAGGGTAAGTTTGTAAAATTTAGTAAATCAGGGATATTTCAAAAGTTGTAAAACTTTGTGGGTTCTTTTTGAGAGTTTAACTTTTCAAATGGTGATGTTGCAAAAATTTTCGAAAACCAGGGTCATTCTGGTCATTTTGTAGGTTAGGGGCAATTTTGTAATTTTTTTCAAAATCAAGGTATTTTGATATTTTACAAATTAGGGTTTTTGAACATTTATAAAATAATGAAGTTGTGGCAAAATCGTTGAGAAGTTTGACAATTTGTGAATCAAGGGCATTTTGGTAATTTTACCACTAGGGGTTTTTTTGTAATTTTGCAAATCGAAAATTTTTCGGGAAAAATGTTGTAAAAATAGTTTTCACAAAATTAAAAGAAAAATTGTAAGAATTTTAAAACTAGGGTTTTGTTGTTTTGTTGTTTTCTTTTTTTTTTTTAAAAAAACATGGCTAGTTCCCTTTCGGGTTTTAGCCATTATGTTTAGCCTATGACCGAGCCCTCTTGGTCAGGGTGAACTAAAGCTACGCACCAGGCAGGATTGGAATGGAGAGGAGGTGAGTCACGCGGACTACTTGAATACCAAGCTCCCATCGAAACCATTCCTAGACATGCGCACAGAGGTTGCCACACCACTGAGCCTTCTGAGTTAGGGTGAACCGAAGCTACGCACCAGGTAGGATTCCTGCGAAGAGGAGGTGAGTCACTAGGACTGCTTAAATACTGTGCTCTTAGGATCCAATCCTAGACATGCGTACAGGGGTTACCACACCCTATCTCAGTGACTTAGCCATAGGTTTGTTAAGTTCATTAAATCTTATGTGGTTTTGTGTTTGAGTAATCTAGCCCTAGGGTTCATGTTCCTATCATTCTATTCTACGTTCCATGCCTTTTCTACCCTTATACAGTTCATAAATCATAGAATCACACATAAAGTTAGGGTACTTACCTGGTGGACTGCGGGTCGGAGACTTAGGTGCCATGCCAGAACACTTGCTTTATTTTAAAGAAAATCATTTGGGCTCGAATTAAAATGTTTTGGGCCTTAGCCCATAGGCCGAGAGTTGAAAACGGGCTCGATACTAAATCAAACACCCACACCCCCACCACGAGCCTGAACCGGATCTGGTATGTTCCTTAAGAAAATCGGTTTCAAAATTCTTTGTTACCTAGCAAAAGGTTGTGTATTTTTAGGAAAAATACCGTTTTGGGTTGGGCTTAGGTTGAAAACCCATTTATTTTACTTAGAAATCATTTAGTTATGAAAAAAAAAAAACAATCTAGGATTTATTATTGAAATAAATTTAGTTAAACTTAATTAAAAGTAATTTGTAACACAATAAATAATAAAAAAAAACATAGGTAAAGAAATTCAACTTGGGCCTCATGGCCTTATTACATCAATAAAAACCCAAATAAGATTTAAAGTACTTGGTAAAATAAAAGTCCCAAATATTGAAAATCCTTTCTTGCTGTGCATGGCCACATTTAACTCCTGCCGACCCGGTCCATTACTGCTCATCACCTGAAAAATAGTCCCACAAAGGGGTGAGTCAACAGACTCAATGTGTACACAAACTAAGAATCAACAATTCAGGCATACATGTTCATATCAAAGACATATTCATATAAAAATGATGCAACCCAAACCCAAGCCTAGTTATCCATCCGCTACACACCACCCGTACCTGCCAATTACACCGTGGGGACTACTAAGTCGACCCTCCATCCGCTACACACCATCGAAGGCAGTCGCTGCAGTCGACGTGCTCATCGCCCATATAATTTGTGTCATTAGACACCATATTTAGATAATGTAACCGAAGTTACCAAATTCAGATAATGTAACCGAAGTTACCATATTCAAATTATGTGACCGTAGTCACCATATTCCGTTGGTGAGACCGAAGTCAACACGTTCTTCCCCTTTTCACATATATCCCGAAATGCCCCACATATTATTATATCATGCATAACATTCTTATTTCTCATTCATGTTACTATTCACATGTTCAAAATATATCATATTCGTAATCCTATCAGAAGTAGGAAACGTGCACTGGTACTCTTTACCACATTTGTGGTACTTAGCCACATTCACATTCTTATACATATTCATATATTAAAATAATTGTTGCCATAATATATTGAAAGTTAGTGTGAGTACACACCTGATTTGCTTAATAGGTTCCTTGATATCCCGAAGAAATCGATCTGTTGCTTTAGATCTCAATCCCTATATTCGGCCAAATTATTTAAACACATAAATAAACCTTTTTGACCTTAAAACCAAATCCTAGTAGGATTTGTATTTCTAAAGAATAAACCTTGGCCGATTGGCTCTATGGACTTACCTTAAAATTTCCAAATCCCGAATGTAATCCTTGCCTTGTATGTCTGTCGAAATTCCTATAGTTTCATGCTAGACTTAAATCTCACATATAATCCATAACTTTGACCAAATATGTGTAGATCTTACCTTAGATTCTTGAATCCCGAATGATCTCTTCCTTGTACTTGATAGCACTAGAAATCCCGAAACACTCCTTATAGTTTCGGCCACAAAAATAATAACGTCAGCCTCTATGTTTGACTTAAAGAGGAGAATAATTGATAACCACAAGATTCTTACCTTTTGAATTCGACAGATCTTTCCTGACACCGCTTGAGAGATTCGGCTTAAGTGCAATTTTGGCTTTTGATGCTATGAAGAATTCGGCTAGGTTGGATTGTGTTTTTGGTTTTTGAAAAAGAAGAAAAGAAAAAGAGAGAGGAGGCTAGGGAATTCGGCTAGACAAAAGAAAAGAGAAGAGAACCCTAAAAATTTCAGCAGAGATGAGGAGGAAGCAAAAATTGATGAGTAGCCCTCCTGCCTTCCTTTTATAGCCGAAATTATCAGCTAGGGAGTCCCTTACTTGGCCACCACTCCTCTATCTGATAGCTTTATCTTTTATTTATCATAAATAAAAGAGTTTAATCCATTATTTAACTCCTCTGAGTAATCTTAAAAAAATCCTCTATTATCTTCATAAATTGCCGAATTTTAAAGGGATTTAAACTCCCTTTTTTTCTAGAAGCCTTGCCGTCCACTCTTAGCCTTCTGGAAGCAAAATAAAACTTCATTTATTTGCTTCCCTTGTGACTCGAACCCAGGCCCATGCCTCTTGCACATGGCGCCATTTCCATAGGCCCTAAGTGCCATCTTCAGGCCACTTTTCCTAGCCCGTTTGTGTGTCAAATTTCACCAACTTTTTCTTTTAGGGCCTCCTTGCCCTAATTTCCTATTTTAAACTTTAAAGCTTGACATTTCTGCATCATTTCTAAGTTTCCTAAAATTTTCGATCGGCTCTGTTTACTTGCCATTTTCTTACATTTCCAAGTTTCCTAAAATGTATACTTTCCATTTTTGGATCATTTCCATTTTCATTTCTTAGTTTCCAAAAATGTGTACTTTCCATTTTTGAACCATTTCTTTACATTTCTAGGTTTCCTAAAATGTTCATGTCCTAATGCATTTCAGTTTCCAAAAATGTTGAGTTTCCAAAAATGTTCATATCCATTTCCATGCATTTTCATACATTTCTGAGTTTCCAAAAATATCAAAAATTTATTCATAATGCTTAAGACTTGTCATTTCATACAATTAAACCAAAAATGCATAGGCCCTTTCAAGGATGTTACAAATTCAATCTAGTCGCCCACTTTTTGTATACCGAGGTAAGTTGTACGTAAATAATACAACTCTATTTTTATTATGGTTTAAATAATTGATATTGCATAAAATGTTTGATTATTGTTATGAATATGCATGATGAAATTTGATATGGTATACTTCCGGTTGAACCTTAGGAATAGATGGGATATCCAAGCCATGACATTTGGTTGATATGTGTGCTAGTGTAAGACCATGTCTGGGACATGGCATCGGCCACATTATGAAAGCCAGTGTAAGACCATGTCTGGGACATGGCATCGGCGTTGATATGTGTGCTAGTGTAAGACCATGTCTGGGACATGGCATTAGCCACATTATGAAAGCTAATGTAAGACCATATCTGGGACATGGCATCGACCACATTATGAGAGCCAGTGTAAGACCATGTCTAGGACATGGCATCGACATTAAGGCGAGAGCTAGTATAAGACCTTGTCTGGGACATGGCATCAGCCTCGACATGTAAGCCAGTGTAAGACCATGTCTGGGACATGGCATCGGCATTTTACCCTCTTATGCAAGGTTTATCGATATCCTTTGGTATTCCAATGGGTTCAACGGGTAAATTAAAGCTTGTATCAAAAGTGAGAAAAGTTACGATTATGTTGTAAGTGATACAGGTACCTACATGAGATTCATGAGAAATGATCGAATTATGTTGTATGATTGGTAAGAGTGAAAATGAGTAACTTATACCTTTAATCATTCGAGAATCATGTGCAAGTTTATAATATGTTATGAGTATGATAATGCATGGTAATTGTTGTTAATTATTTACATACGACTTACTAAGCTTTATGCTTACTCCCTCTCCTTTCCATTTTCTTATAATGCCGCCTAGCTAGGTCGGGGATCAAAGGATGTCGGAGGCTAGATCACACTATCAACCTGAACATTTGGTATAATTAGATTTATCATTTTGAGTATGGAATGTATAGGGACTTGGTCTTTTGTCAAGTGTCATATTGTTTTGGCCAAATATGTTGGCTTGTCTTGAATTGTATAAGGCAATGGATGATGGCTAATGCTTGTTATTGATATAAGTAAAAGATGATGTTTTTCATGAATGTGCAATTTGCATGGTGAAATATATGGTGTGTAAATGCATGGATGAGTAAGTCGTATGATTGGACTGATAAAGTATGTGATAAGTTTAGCATGTGAAGGGAGTGTAGTAGCCTTGATGTGTGTATGTCTTGGTTGTGGCTTAAGTTGGTGCAAAAGGGTGGCAGAAATGGCTTAGTAAATAGCCTTGTTTTTTTCCACACAGGTAGACATACAGACGTGTGTATAGGCCGTGTGTGACACACGGTTTGTCCCATGGGCATTAGTTTGGCTGTGTGTCCCCTTACACCCTAAGTTGGCTAAACAGAATGCCCAGTAGTAACCACACGGGCTGAGGCATGGCTGTGTGTCTCAACCGTGTGGAAGACACGAACATAGGACATGGGCATGTGCCCAGGTCGTGTGAAGTCCGCACTTGAATTTAGGAATTTAACTTGCCACACGGCATGAGAACACGGGCGTGT
Source organism: Gossypium bickii (assembly GCA_025503065.1). Classification (NCBI taxonomy): domain Eukaryota; kingdom Viridiplantae; phylum Streptophyta; class Magnoliopsida; order Malvales; family Malvaceae; genus Gossypium; species Gossypium bickii. The sequence goes on from CP106711.1 coordinate 99,534,533, forward strand.
GCCTTGGCCGTGTGACCTTCTTGTGTTGATGACATCAGAAATAGAATGTCAAGATTTTTGCACACAGGCCGAGATACGAGCGTATCATGGCCGTGTGAGGGACACGGGTGTGTGCCAGGTCCTGTGAAAACCCCTGTATGTTCAAATTGAGAAATAAATCCACACGGCTAGGGACATGGGCGTGTGTGACCACACAGTTTGCCCACACGGGCGTGTCCCATGTCACACGGGCATGTGCCCCTATTTTTAGTGACATTTTCCAAAGTTTTCTAAAGAACTCGATTTGATCAATAACATTTCTAAAATGTGTTTAAAAAGTTTTAAATTTGAACGAACTTTTATGACTTGGAAATGTATGCTAGTATGTGTTTTAGTAAGGTAACGCCTTGTACCCTGTACCGGCATCGGTTATGGGTAAGGGGTGTTACAACATATACCAAATAGCATATCACCATATCATCAATAGGCATTCAAACCTATCTCAACCAATTCTAAATCATGTAATACCAATACCAACAACCATAATGCTCATAAACATCACCATTTGCCATTTAAAAACCTACCAATATCACTTTCAAGAATTCACCTAAATGGTCAATTTCATATATGCATTATTTTTCCTAATACTTAGCATGCTAATACATTCTCAATTTCATCCATTTTCTACCTTACATACCAATTCACAACAAGGCATTCACATAGCAATTACAAACCACATATCAAAGGGCCATTATACATATTTACATATCAAAGCATATTCCATTGTCAAGCCACATCAATGGCTAAAACATAACAAAACATATAGACTTCCATTAACCAATTAACCGATACATGCCATATAACCAAAATACATAAAATCCAAAAGTACCAAAACAATGGCTGGATAGTGTGATGATATCTCTGACAACTCCAATCCGAGCAAGCTTCGAAATCACTATAAAACACGAAAAAGTAAACAGAGTAATCTATTAAGCTTAGCAAGCTCGTATGACTAATAAGTAAAACTTACCATTCATTCACAATTTAAAGAAGCATAAGTAAACATAGGTAAGTTATAATCAAATCCAAAGGTTAACACATAATCATAACCATGTTGGTCATGTATGAATACATCAACTATGAATTACTTGTCATACTTCTCACAAATACCTGAACTAATTCGTATCATATCTTATATCCCTGAACCATCATCTTTACCAGTTGAACCATTTGGAATACTATCGGATATTCAGGAATCTTGCACATTAAGTGCCAAAACATGGTCGAAACCACCTCAATCTCATATCTCATATAATTGCTCACTCTTGAGCTATCACTAGGTCTGCTCACACAAGCTGACAGTCAAGATGTAGCTACACGGTGTTGCTCACACAAGCTGATGAGTAATTGTAACACATGCTGGAAAACTCAACCATCGATAGAACGTATAGGAGCAACACCCAAAACATGGTAACCCCTAATGACATGTCATTTGTATCCTATCTATTCCTAAGGTTCAAACGGGATTCATACATTGCTGGTAACTCATCGAGAATTTTCGTGGTGTCGTATCATCACAATTATATCAAATAAGCAATCAAACACATTTAATTTAATGCTTATTAAACATACAAACTTACCTCGATCACAAAAACGTCGAAATAAGATCGACTAGTCTAATACTTTATCTTTCCCTCGATCTAGATCCGTAGAGGCTTAACTTGATCTAAATAATCAAATTCAATCCTTTTAATATTCATTCTATTCAATTTAGCCAAAAATACATATTTTTCAAATTTACACTTTACCCTTAATATTTTAACTTCTTTACAATTTAGTCCCTAGCTCAAAAAAATGCAAATTCATGCAATTTAATCCACACCCATATTAACAACAACCATTCATTTTCTACCATTAAACTTCAAAACACATACACATTCAATAATGGTGAAACCCTAATACTTTAATAGTTTCACAAATTAGTCCCTGGGCTAGCTAGATTAAGCTACAACGACTCCAAAAACATAGAAATCATTAAAAACCGAGCAAGAATACACTTACATGCATTGATGGATTATGAACGAACCTTGAAAGGTCTTTAATGGCTTCCCTAGGTGCTAATTTCGATTTATGAATAAGAAAGAAAGATGATATCTTTCTTTTACCTTTTCTTTATTTTAAATTGTTTTATTAAATTACATTTTTAACCTTATCATTAAACCATTAAAATCACTTAATTAATGACCATATTTGTCCACTCATATTAACAATGGTATAATTACCACATAAGGACTCTTACTCATTGATTCTATAGCTATTTAATACCTTTAGCCTATAGAACTCAAGTTTCGCACCTTTTACGATTTAGTCATTTTTATCGAATTTAGTATGCAAACGATAAAGTTTATTAATGAAATTTTCATATGAATCTATTAACATGTTGTAGAAATTAAAATAATAATAAAATAAATATTTTGACTTCAAATTTGTGGTCCCGAAACCACTGTTCTGATTTCACTAAAAACGAGCTGTTACACATCCACTATCAACATATATGGTATAATTACAATTCAAGTCCATTAACTTTCATTTCCAAAATCATTTAACCCCTTTATCTAATAGAACTAAACTTTTTCACCTGTTACGATTTAGTCCTTTTTACTTAATTTACCATGCAAACATTAAAATTTCTTAATGAAATTTTACTACTACCTTAATATAATCCCATAAAAATAAAATTAAAAATAAAATAATAACTCATTTGTCGGAATTGTGGTCCCGAAACCACTTTTTCCGACATCACTAAAAATAGGCTGTTACATTTTACAAGCACGATATTACCCGCATACAGAGTTTCAATAAGCTAGATTGGTGTCTTGCCCTTTACGTACTTGGAGAAGCATTGTAAGCACAGGGGGTTTATTTGATATGGGGTTAGGTTGGCGCATTGGTACCGGTGACTCGATGAACATTTGGAATGACCTTTGGTCCTTAGACCTGGTGATGGAAGAATTCATTGTTAGACTATTGATAAAAGATGCACTAAGTTGTCTCGGTTAATTAAGCTCGATACATGTACCTGGCGGGAAGATATAATTCAGGGCATTGTTGATGCTGATCAAGTTGACCAAATCCTGGCTATCCCAATTGCCAAGTCGAAACCACCAGCCACTATAGTTTGGAGGCATGGGAGAATAGGGGTTTACATTGTCAAAACTGGGTACAGGTTGCTACTATGGGAAAAATTGTAAAATTTTGGAGCCTTTCATACCCATTTTCCTAAAACTATCAAACTATTTTTTTCAAGGATGTGGGCATTACAAATACCAAGAAAAATAAAGATACATCTATGGAAATTTTACAATAATTTTCTTCCTACGTTTCGTAATCTAAGCAAGCAAAATATGCAGACCACAAATGTTTGCCCTATGTGTCAGGAAGATAGAGAGACAGTGGACCATTTGCTGCGATTCTGTTCAGTCACTCGCCAAACCCTGGATGTCCTGAAGGTTATCATACTCCCTATCTAGAAATTCTCAAATTACAAATCCTGGTTAGTCTAGATGTTTCATAATATTGGTAATAGAAATCAAAAATTATTGACAATTGCTTTCTAGGCTATCTGGTTTATGAGAAATAGGTTGGTTCATGAGGGTGTCAGACAAACAATACATGAATTATCGGGGTTAATATCCGGTTATTTATAAGATATTGATGCCATAAAGATTGTGAAATCTATTCATTTTTCTCCTAATTAGACTTATTGGAAACCACCAGCTTTAGGATCTATTAAACTAAAATTTGACACTTCTTATAATACAGTGTCCATGTCCTATATATTAGGAATTTTGGCAAGAGATGAAATGGGTCAGATTATGGGTGCTTGTACTTACCCATATGTTGATGTTACAGATGCTTTTGTTGCTGAGGCTAGAGCTTGTAAACAAGCAGTCTCCTTTGTGATTGACCTTGGATTTTGATGGGTTCAGATAGAAGGGGACTCATTAATGATTATAAAAATTTGAATTCCTACACAGTTGATAGGTTAGTGCTGAGTCCGATTCTCAAAGACATCAATGAAAATTTGGGGTTTTTCACAGAGATTACCTTTCTTTATGCAATGAAGGAAGCCAATGCTACAACTCACATTTTAGCTAGGGAAGGACGCCAATTTACAGAGGAACATTATCGGGTTGAAGATGTGCTTGAGGTGTTGGAATGAACGGCGGCTGTAGACTAGTCCACCTGGTTGTTGAATAACTAGTCTGGTTTACTCTATTTGGATTTCGAAAAATGCTATCTTTTATTTTGATGATGTTTCCAATTTTTCTGTCTTCAAATATTTTCAGGCGATTCATACAGCTAGGCAGTTGCACAGGTTTTAGAAAGAACTCTCTCATTTGGTTCCATGGCTTTGAAATTTCAAGGGGAAATGTAATAGCCCTTTTCCAGTGTCTCAGAAATAGTGGTTTTGGGACCACAATTTTGATGAGTAAATTATTATTTTAATGTTTATTATAGGTTTACGGGATTATATTAAGGTTGTATTAAAGTTTTGTTAAGAAATTTTAAAGTTTACATAGTTAATTAAGTAGAAAGGACTAAATCATAAAAGGTGTAACAGTTGAGTTCTATTAGTTAAAAGGGCTAAATGGCTATGGAAATGAAAATTAATGGACTTTAAGGGTAAATATACCCTTTAAGGTGTTAGTGGATGTCCATGGACATGGTTTAAATGAAATTTTGATAGTTTTTAAAGGTTAAAGGAGTAATTTGGTAAATAAAAGAAAAACTAAATAATAAAACATAAAAAAAGATGGTATCATCTTTTTGTTTTTTTTTTTCACACCCTAAAATAGCCATTGAAGAGGATGAGATATTTAATCAAGCTTTCTTGATGCTTGTAAGTGAATTCAATCCCCGTTTTTAATGATTTTTATGTTTTTGAGTCCGTTTTAGCTTAATCTAGCTAGCCCGGAGGTTAATTTGTGAAACTGTTAAAGGTTTAGGGACTTGACATGGATGTTTTTGAATATGTTTTGATGTTAGTTGATGGATTGTTTATCTTTGTTGTGAAATAAACATGTTTTCTTATGTGATTTTTGGTGAAATTACATTTAGGGATTAAATTGTTCAATATATAGATCCACGGGATTTGTTGTGAATTTTTGAGAAATCTGAGTTGCTTTAAGGTCCCTTGCAACATGGGTTAAATTGGATTTAGATTAAAATGGTTAAATTTTAAGTTATGAGCTTAAGGACTAAATTGTGAAAAGTCAAAGTATTAGGGGTAAATTTGTAATTTTGCATAGTTATAAGTTATGGATTAAATTGAAACCTAAAAGTACTTAATTGAATGAAATTATTTATTTAGATTAAGATAAACCACAATCAGACCTAAATTAAGGAAAAGCTAAAGGTTAGAATTAGTTCGATACTACTACTTTGCCTCTAACTATCGAGGTAAGCTCGTATAAACTATAATCGCTTTAAAGTTAGGGTTATATGTAAAGACACACTATGTGTGAGCTTTCTCGAGTTTCCGATGTAATTCTAGATGGTTCAATGGGTAAGAAAAGGGGAATGAAAAGGTAAGTGTACAAATGGAATGAATCATGATCTTATGGTAACATTGATAAGTTAAATGTTATGTATATACATATGGTAAACTACATATCTTATGGTTGATTTTGTATCATGAACAAGTATACTAACTTGTGAATTTGATGATGTTGTATAGGCTTTTACTAAGCTTATGGCATTATACTCAATCTATGAATTGTATTATTGGAAGTGGTAAGTTATGTTTAAAGTTTATATGAGCTTACTAAGCACTCGTTGCTTACGTAATGGTTGTTTTCCTTTGTTTTATAGATTATCGGAAGCTCGACCGGTTGGAAACTTGTCGGAGACCTATCACACTATCCAGCAACTATTTTAGTAGATTTTGTGTATTTTGGCCAAGGTTGATAATGGTATTTTGGTGAATGTGTTATTGATGTTTTGACATGTATAAGCTTTGGAAAGCCATATTGGTTTGGTACACTTTGATGCCTTACCAAGTTATGTCATTTTGGTTACTTTAAAGTGCTTGTTTACGAGGTTCTTTTTGGTATGTTTATGATGGCTTGAAAATGGTCAATTAAGGTATGTTATGGTAGATATTGGAAATAGGTTTTTATGCATGAAATTTGGCAATAGTGGCATGTTTTGGTAATTGATGTTTGGATACAATTGTGGTGCCTTTGAATGGCATATTGGTTAGGTGTTTTAAGATATTTGAAATGGCATGTTTGTGAGTGTTTGAATGATATTTGAATCCCTTGAATGTGTGCACAAATGGTTTGAATGATTTGGTAAGAATTGGAGTTGAAATGGCATGATTTTAGGTAAATTTTGGGTTCACATGGCCTGGGACATGGGGTGTCACACACGGTTTGGTGACACAGTCATGTGTCATTTGAGATTTCTTAAGGTTCCAAGTGAGTGAGTTACACGGCCTGACACATGGGCGTGTAGGGCATCTCAGTGAGTTACACAGGTGAGGACATGGGTAGGGACACGGCCGTCTGTTCCTTGTTCGAAAGTTACATGGCTTGAGGTGATTTCACACAGCCTGGCCACACGGCCGTGTGACCCCTGTTTTCCAATTTTTGCATCGTTTTCTTAAACTTTCTGTTTTGTTTCAAATTAGTCTCGAACTACTTCTAAGCTATTTTTAGGACGTCGAAGGCTCGATTTAGGGACGAAATGCATGAGATTGAATGGATTATAATATGTTTAATTTATTTAAATGTTATGATGTTAAATTTTTTTGACTGTACAATAATGCTCCGTACCCCTAATCCAGCAACAGAGACGGGTTAGGGGTGTTACAGGAAACTTCTGTCATTTGGTTGTTTTTGCTAAGGTTTTCTTTTTGCTTTTTTGGGAACTGTTTGGTTTTATTTTGTGCATTAGGCTTATTTATGTTTTGTTGTTAACAGATATTTTGTGTGGCGCAACATTTGGTTACCTTGGTTTCCCCTCTCTTTTGTTTTTTTTTAATGGATGTCATTTGTTTTCATAAAAAAAATATGTGAAAGTCATATAAGGGTTTTGTTTTAATAAACAGAATCAACTTTCACTCTATGTAATACCCTTTACCCGTATCCTATGCCAGAACCGAGCACTAGGCATTACCGTACTTAATCAACAACTTTAGTCTATAAAATTTCTGTCCCAACTTGACATATCTCTATTATCATCACAACAACCTCATTAAGGACCTACGAAGCCTTAAACATACTTACGAGGGGTTTCGGAACCCACCTAGAATCTTTTGCGTTCTTAACAATTTTCACCTAAATAGGGGCCACACGCCAGTGTGAAACGGGACACGCCCATGTGGGCAGGCCGTGTGGTCAGACACGCCCATGTCCCTACCCCGCGTGGGATTTATTTTCATTACGAACCTACAGGGGTTTTCACATGGCCTAGACACGCCCGTGTGCTTAGCCCGTGTGCTTTACACGGCCTAGACACGCCCGTGTGCTTTACACGGCCTAGACACGCCCATGTCCTCTCTCTTGTGTAAAAACCTGGGTATTCTATTTGTGACATCAGCAACCTTATAAAGGTCACACGGCCTAGGCACACGCCCTTGTGGCTAGCCCGTGGTCGACACTGACTTACAACACCAACATGCAGGGGACACATGTCCAAGTCACATGCCCATAGGTTGACCGTGTATCATACACGGCCTAGACACACGCCCATGTGCCTACTCGTGTGGACAAGAACAAGGCTATTTGCCAAGCTCCTTTCACCCTCTAGCTCACACAACATGGATCCATTCAAAATATCATCAAACAACTCATATTTGCAATCTAACTTCTATGAATGACTATATCTTTTCATAAATGACAAGGTGAGCCATCAAGCATGGCAATATACAAAATAGTTTGTCTTAAAAAGGGGCCAACACACTTTTGGCCAAAATAACAAAATAATCTAACTATTCTAGCCCCTATACATGCCATACACAAAATCAATAAGTCTAGATATATCGAGCTGAGCTGATAGTGTGGGCGATCTTCTGGTTATCCACGTATCCCGGCTTGGCTCTTAAACTCTATAAAACAAGGGAAAAGAAAGGGGAAGTAAGCTTTAAGCTTAGTAAGCTTACAAGTAAACAATATAACATTATAGTATGTGCTAAACAATTATATAGCATTACATACTAAACAAGAAACAATCCACATTCATAATCATGCTTACTCATTTATTCCATTTCCTCATTCGAACCATATCACAAGCTTAATGTATACATTCACTAGCATGACTCCCTGCACTTAGCACCACAATGTCACATAGTATAACACATCACAATCTCTTAATCAACTACTCATAATGAAATTACTCAGTGGTTTCGCACTTAGCCCACCATCAGTCTTTATTAGGGTGGTATCGCACATAGCCCACCAAAGAGGTTAGTTACGATGGTATCGCACATAGCCCACCAAAGAGGTTAATTAAGGTGGTATCGTACATAGCCCACCAAATGATAAATAGATGATGGTATCGCACGTAGCCCATCGTAATTAAGTAACAAAGTGGTATCGTACTTAGCCCACCGTCAAGTATTGATATAACACACTTACATATCCATTCCATCTTTCATACTAGAGTTATTCAATAACTACCACATTCAATCCACTTGAAACATACATGTTCTCAATTGTGCCATGCACTAATTAGCAACAACAATGTGTATGTAAAATGCATTGTTTACACATAAACTTACCTCGGTGCAAAACACATCAACTAATGGTTTAATTCGTAACCTTGCCTTTTCCCCGGTCAAGGTTAATTCCGCGCTCTTCTTGATCTGTAACAATAAAATTCATTCATTTAGATCATTCTATGATCATAATGCATCAAAATCTACAATTAGGCAAAAATGACCATTTTGCCCTGGTATTATGGCAAAGTTACGATTTTGCCCCTAGGCTCGTAACTCATTTTTCAACACATTTTCTCATTAGAAAAGCCTAGCTAAACATTTATTTCTTCTACAAATACTCACAATTTCATCTATTTCATGTATTTATTACAAAATCACAACTTTTACAATTTGGTCCCATTTAGATGTTTTCATGACGACACCCTTCACCAAAGTTGTTTCTCATCTCCCTAACATTCATTTTCTTCCATAAAAACTCAGCTAACAACATAACCATTCTCATGAAAAGTCCCTAGATTTTCAACCATGTCACAAATTAGTCCCCTCATTGGCTAGCTTAAGCTTTGGGGACTCCAAAAGTACAAAAATCATCAAAAATAATCATCAAATTGACTTACTTGCAAGGATGAAATGTAGCTGAAATTTTGAACTTCAAAAGTCTCTATTCTCTCTTAAATTTTCGGTGGTAGAAGAAGAAGGAATAGTAAAAGATGATATCTCATGTTTTTGTCTTATTTTATTCATTTTTTATCACCTAATTTCCACCAAATTTGACCAACATTTAATGCTACTGTCCCCCTTCATTTCTATGGCCGGCCATACCATCCTAATGGCCTAATTGCACTTTAAGGGCCTCCAATTTAACATTCTATGGCTATTAGACACCTCTACCTTGAAAAATAAAACTTTCGCACTTTATGCGATTTAGTCATTTTTTCATAATTAAGCATGCTATTGCTAAAATTAAAGCACCAAAATTTCCACAGAGCCATATATTAATACCATAACACCTAAAATAACATCGAAATAATTTTCCCTATCCTCGGTTTAGTGGTCTCAAAACCACTGTTCCGACTAGCCCCAAAATCGGGCTGTTACACTCTACTTTTTTTTGAAAGAGAGTTGACTTTTCAAGCATGTGATATTATTAATGTGATATTAGTTGTGTAAGTAAGTTTTCATTTTAAAAATACCACATAATCCAATTTAACGAAAGTTTCTTTTTGTTAGTATTATCATTGTACTTCAATTATTTAAAAATAAATGAAATAAATTGATTGTGAGTGAGAAATCTGATTGAACTTAATCAATAATGTTCCATATTTATTTTTATTTCTGAGTTGGGTGAGTGGAGTTGAATAATGAAAATTGCCCTTGCATATGTTTAAACAAGAATAACATTATTGATTTATTTTTAAGTAATGACTTAATTCATAATTTCACTTATAAAATATATTTGTTTTTTTTTTCACTTCGGTTTTTAAATATTTTTTGAAGTATTTTGATATCTAAAATATCACTTTATTATGGTTTTTAGTTAAAAAAATAAAAGATGTGAAAAATGACATCATCTCATATTCATCCAATAAACACATGCCGCATTTCTATCTTTTAGGTAAGAGTTAAAGTCACCTTATAAGCTAAGAGCATCTACGAGCCCAAAACCTTAAACACTCACACCGTGGGTGCCACATCCTTGATGTGGATAGAACACTTGCCAATTACATGTCAAATATATCAGTTAGCCTGACATCACAACCTATACTTACAAGGATAGGAGATTAATAGGTTGATTGGGCTCCAAAAAATACAAAACTAATACGGAAATGATAGGTGACGTTTAGAAAAAAACTAGAGGGCCCTTTTTCTTTGTTCAAAAAGAAAACATCAAAGTAAAACAAAAACTTATCTGTTTTGTCTTGTCCTGGAGTTGGGAGCCTTAGCCACCACAATATCATACACTGCCCAACAAGGTTTGTCAAAGACTTTCCATTCAGCATTCATTTTCATACTGTCCGTTATTCTGCTCTTCTGTGTTGATACATGTACCATTCAAAATTCTTCCATCCGTTCCAATAAATCCTTCACTCTCCCTCCTTACAAGTTTTGGTCTCGAGTATGACCGCTGAATAGGTTAACTACCTCTATATAGTCCATCCCTAAGACAATCTTCTTAACTCACTTCTACCACGCTAGCTTAACTACCTCAAAAGCCCCTCACAACTCAACTTCTAACACTGGGAAAATCCTTATTTTACGGGAAACCTCATAGCCAACGTCCCTCATTGTCTTCGGCACCTCCCATCCTATCCCCACTCATCCCTACTTATGCTATCCAACCCTTTTCAAAATAAACATCTGACACTACTAACGTTATCCGCAAGCTGTAAACACCACTACATAATTCTTTCTTTCTTTTCAAAGTTAGGATAAAAATTATTTTATTTCGCCAAGTCTATAGATCCCAAGAAATAACCCCAAAAATCACATCTCAATTATCATATCTAGAGAAAGACTAAAGGGCCCCTATTAAGATTCATAGATATAAGAACAAGACAAGTCTCTCTCCTCTTTCACACTTTCAACTATATTTCTTCCTTTTTCTGAACTCCAATCTTTTTGAAGAATCTCTATTTGATATTATTTAACCACTTACAGTTCTCCACCTACTGAATGAACCCTCATGAGAACCTATGATGTGATTTCTTAGACCCGAATAGAACCTCAAAAATAAATTAACGAGACCCGTACTTGATAGTTGGAAAATTCACGTGTTTGATAGAAACGTCTTGAATAGGTTTAATTAGGTGGAACCTTAACCCATAGTAATTGCAGTATAAGGAATCGTAGTTATGAAGAACTCCGACCTGCTTAACTTACAATTTACTAGAACCTTGGTATAGTGAAGTCGTCACACTTCGGAATGGTGAACAAAGTGATAAGACAAGGATGAACTCCACAAACTAGAAAGTTTGATAGGTTCAGAAGTTCAATTAAAAATCGAGAGAGAATTATCTCACAAAAAAAGTTTTATATTAAAAAATAAGTTAACCTTACAAATGGCCAGTTTCAAAATAGGACTTAGGAACCTAGTTAGCCATATTCGACCATAATGATGTTCATACATAAAATTAAAATTCATTCATGCTTATTGTTGATTCATTAAACACGTAAAGGTTAGATTCTTCTCCTTAAAATCGTGCATGTATTCTTAGCATAGAAGAAAACTTCAAGTGCTTGGAATATACTCCAATCTCTTTCTTCATCCCTCTTGGTCGAACATGAATCTTATATAGGACATGCACCTTTAATTATTAGACGCATTAAAGGTTGGTTGGTTCATGAATTTGTGTCATGAACCTTGAAGTTCAATCCCTATTTGATGTATGTATGTACCCATTCATTATGCTGAATATATAAAGAACATTTCCCCCTTTGTATTCACGCATATGACCATGCATGTATGAAGCCGATCGGTCAAATGATCTTTCACTTCAATCCACCGTCTATGCACCTTATCCATGCATTCCAATCATCAAATGCATGTATCCTTGAAGTTGGCTCCTTCACATGAACAGTCACATGAACTTAGAGTTATTGCATGAATTTGTTAAATCCATGAACAAGTGTGTACATGCATTCGACTTAATGAAGGTGCTTGAAAAGCCTTTTGGTGACCAGCTGAATAGCCTCCTACAACAAATTTAAATAGAATTAGATCCTTTTCAAACAATCATACTTGACTCAGCTAAAGAATCTATTAACATGACACCTTAACTTGTCAACAACTTAATTCAAACTAGACTCTCAACAAGACATACATGACTCATATGCAAATAGTAATAACAATAAACAAACTTATCAACTTAAGCACAATAGTAGCAACAAGACAAATCTTGACACTTAATTGAAACATATAAAATAATAAAGTTTGTAGACTGAATTGAAATGCAAACTTGTTTAAATGAAATGAAACTTGAAAGATTAATAGGTCTCAAAGTGGTTGATTAGTTGAATTAGGCCCATCAGAAAATTCGCCCAACACTTGGACCATATGAATCATCATAGGATTTGGTCTTGGCCTAATTTAGACAAGATCAGTTTGGGCTTGATCCTAGAGTCCACGCATTAGCCTAGTCAGAGCCTCCTTTAAACGCTTGGCTTGGACCTTTGTGATTGGCCTAATTGGCATTTGTAGAGGATCAGACAAGGCCTTAGGTATTAATTACTTAGTTGGGCTAGGATAATTTGATCCACTAACATCATTCTTCAACTCATCATATTTGACTTAGTATTGGTGCTCGGAAGGGATTTGTCCTTAAATCCGGACCTACATCAAATAGATGTGGTTAGAACATATCTATCACCTTCAAAGAAAACTTAAAAATTCAACAATAAAACATAATTCATGATTCTTAAAGACACAATTTATCCTTCTCTAATGGATCCAAACGCAAATGCTTCCAAATGCATATGTCTTTGTGGATTGTTGGCATACGAAACAACATGTTGTATCCACACACTTCAAATCCTTTCTTCCTCTCCAATGACAACTCTTTGTAAGCCTTTGAATATTCATGCTTACAAATCTGATCAAATAAAACAATAAACACACAAAAATCAATTTGCTTAGCAAAATAAATAATTCTCCACAATGAAGACTTCCTCTCGAACATCATAATTTTCTTTTCATAATCTCTCTTTCTCTTTTCTTCCACTCTTTCTTTCCTTCCTAAAAAAAGACTTCTTTACCCTTTTTATGCTTTTTTTTCTCTCTCACATCAACCTATTTTCTTTTCTTTTTTCTCTCGACTTTTATTTTCTTTTTCCTTCTCACGCTCTTGTTTTTGCTCAACTTCCTTTTCTTTTTCTTGTTGTGCATTTTCTTTCTTTTTTTCAGGCTCACACTCCCTTTCTCTTTTCACGCTTAGTTGATCTTCATATATATTTTTGGTTATAATGATACAAGTATAATAGACTTTCCCTTAAAATCGATTGAGTATCGATTCAAGAATCCATCATTTATTACCCTCCGGTCATATTGCTTAGGATGACCCAACAGGATATGGCTCGCATGCATTGGTACCATATCACACATAACCTCATCTTGATACCTTCCGATGAAGAACAATATCATCACTTACTTAGAACCTTTATTTCTCCTCCGTCGTTCAACTATTGTAGTTTGTAAGGGTTAAGATGTTTCAAGGTTGGCAAACTTAGCTTCTCCACCATAGTTGTACTAGCCACATTACTGCAACTTCCACCATCAATAATTAGACTACACATCTTACCATTAACAAGATAACAAGTATGAAAGATGTTTTCTCATTGCAACTCGTCTTCTTTAACTTGCGCACTCAAGGCCCTTTTTGCAACTAACAATTCACCTTCAATAGGTTACTCCACATCACTCAAATCCTCCACAATAGGAGTTTGTTCATTTTTAGACTTTGCCTTAGATACAATTTTCCCATTATCCTTTATAATCATGATATTGCGATTCAGACATTGACTTGCTATGTGTCTTTTTCCAAGACATTTAAAATAAGTTACATCGTGGAACCTTGTCATTTGGGTTACTTCCTTACCTTTGTTCGAAACATCGACTAACTTGAAATCTTTGGACAGCCCCGATTTATCTTTGGCCAATGAAACGTTAGCATTCTTGGTCCACCTTTGGCTCCAAGATGAAGTCATTCCTGAAGTCGTTCCCACTTTGGTTGAGACTTTCCTTTTGAGTTGCTTTCAATTTTAATTGCCATATGAACCATGTCGTTGATTTCAACATAGTGTTGCAACTCCACAATGTTTGCAATCTCTCGATTCAACCCAACTAGGAATCTAGCCATAGTGGCCTCTCGATCTTCCACAATGTTAGCTCAAATCATGGAATCCTCTATTTCTTTAAAATACTCATCAACACACCTTGCTCCTTGCGTTAGATTTTGCAGCTTTTGGTACAACTCTTGATGGTAGTCGCTCAGAATGAGTCGTCGTCTCATGATCACCTTCATTTCTTCCCATGTCTCAATGGGTCTCTCACCATTTTGATGCCTAGTAAGAGTAAGTTGATCCCACCATATGATAGTGTAGTTGGCGAACTCGATGGCCGCAAGCTTAACTTTCTTCAATTCAGAATAACGATGGCAGTCGAATACAAGCTTAATTTTCTTTTCCCACTCCAAGTAAGCCTCTAGATTATTTCAACCTTAGAAAGAGGGAATAGACACTTTGATGTTGCCAAGATCATTGTCCACTCAATCTCACACTCGTCTTCTTATATTTTGATTGTCACCAACTCGAGGCAATCGACCACGTTGTGACCTTTCCTCAACTCGATCAAGTCGTTCTTGAATTGGTCCTAAGTAAGCTCGTAACATTCGTTGCATCTCTTGAATTAATACATGAATTTGCAAATTTAGTACTCCACCACCTTTCTTAGCGTTCCTCGAGACTTCGGGACATGTCTTCCTTCAAAACAAATAAAGATTAGTATAAAAAATTTCCTTACGATTTCACTCCCTCACATGTTTGCACTTGGGTTTTCTTTGTAACACTCCACTCATGTTTTCACACTTCAAATCTACTTTTCCCACTCTAATGATCTTACAACACTCCTGCCTTTTTCCACTCATAATTTCTCTCGTAGGGTTCTTAAGAGAACTAAAAGAACTCTTTCAAACCTTTTTGAAATGTGGTTTAAAAATTGGCTTGGAGTTTGCATGGGTATTTGCAAAAGCACAAACGTTAGAATATTCAATAGGCAACAAGAATCACGAAAACAAAATGATGTGACAAGGAAATTTAGGAATAAGCTTAAAAAGGTTCAAAATGATGATTTGGGGGTATTTTGTGTATATGGATAAATTGAAAATTTTTGGGTCGAAATTTTTTTTGTTTCTATCAAAATTTACCAGAATTTATAATATAGGCTTAAAAACATGAAATGGATAAAATTTTTACAGAAATGATAAGATAGATAATTTAAAATGGTGAGATTTGATACCAAATGATACGATTTCCTAAGCCTAAATAGAACCTTGAAAATAGATTGACAAGACTCGTACTCGATAGTTGGAAAATTCATGTGTGTGATAATACCGTCTTGAATAGGTTCAATTAGGTGGAACCTTGACCCATAGTAATTGCAGTATAAGGAACCGTAGTTATGAAGAACTCTCACCCACTTAACCAAAATTAACTAAAACCTCGGTATAGTGAAGTCGTCACACTTCAAGATGGTGAATGAAGTGATAAGACAAGGGTGAACGCCATAAACTAGAAAGTTTGATAAGTTCAGAAGTTCAATTAAGAACCGATAGAGAATTATCTCACAAATAAAATTTTATGTTAAAAAATGAGGTAACCTTACAAATGGCAAGTTTCAAACTATTTATAGGACTTAGGAACCTAATTAGCCATATTCAGCCTAAATGGTGTTCACACATAGAATTAAAATTCATTCATGCATATTCTTGATTAATTGAACACGTGAAGGTCAGATTCTTCTCTTTAAAACTATGCATGTATTCCTAGCATAGAAGAAAGCTTCAAGTGTTTGGAATATACTCTAATGGTCTTTTCATCCCCCTTGGCCAAACATGAATCTTGCATGGGACATGCACCTTTAATTATTAGATGCATTAAAGGCTGGTTGGTTCATGTATTTGTGTCATGAATCTTGAAGTTCATTACCCATTTCGATGCATGTATGTACCCATTCATTGTGTCGAATTTATGAAGCACATCTCCCCCTTTGTGTTCACGCATATGGCCATGCATGTATGAAGCCGATCGATCAAATTATCTTCCCCTTCAATCCATCATCCATGTGTCATGGGTTGTGCATGGGAATTCGCAACCATGATGAACTTGTGCGATCCATCGAGTTCAAAAGAGGTCATTTGGCCCGAACAGATTGGCCTATAGCTTGGAGAGATTGAAAGTCCATCTCTGAAGCTTGGAAAATATGGAATGTGATCTTCAAAGATATGAGATCCTAGACATTAAATGTAATACTTAGAAGATACGATTTTATAATCTTAGAGGTTTGATATCTATATAGCTTTTAATCTTAGCCATTGATGTACTTTGATCTATACCGTTGATTTTGGGGAGGCTCAACTATAAATAGAGACCTCTCCCCCTCATTTTAATTCATTTAGTTATTAATAGAATTTTGAAAGTATTCACTCAAACTTTTCTCTTAAGTGTTCTTGCTTTTCTGTTGCTTTTGTTCATCATTTCTATTTTGTTCTTCAGCCGTTCTTCGTGGGTGCCTTAGAGGAATTCTGTTGAATCCTCAATTGTTGTGAGTTAGGCTGACTTAAGTGTTTTTTAGTGAAGGAACTGCCTAAGGCCGCATAGATTGCATGGGAAAAATTTAAGTATTTGATAGTTGGTATCTGAGCTAGAGTTCGAAAGCACCGTTGAAAGATGTCGAAAGAAGTTACTGAGAATGTTAAGGGAATGGAGACCCGTGGGAGGACTAGGAAAGCAAGTCATTTGAGTGGCATACTGTCAGCTTTGAAGGATCGAGTCGTCACTCTCGAGAAAACCATGGGAGATACCAAGGAGAGCATTGATGATGTCGATGATAGGCTCATTGATGGGTTGCAATCCATGAAGGAGTAACTCAAATAGTATGTGTTGGACTATGTTGAAAAGTTGATTGGTAGGGATGATGGCATTGAGGCTATGATGACAGCCTTGAAAGAGGAGATTGTAGAGCTCAAAGGTGAACTCAGAATCTACAAGGTTGCTTTGGGCAATAGAGGGTTAGTTGCTATTGCACCCAAGCCCAGTGTGGATGCTCCCAAGCCCAAGGAGTTCAAGGGAACAAGATTTGTAAGAGATATGGACAAACTTTTGAGGGGAATCGAGAAATACTTCCGTGCGAAAGGCATCACGGATGATGCCACTAAGGTAATTACTGTTGCTATGTATCTTACTAACATTGCTTTGTTGTGGTGGTGTCGTAGGTCCACCGATGTGAGACGTGGTGGGATCGAAATTCAGATTTGGGAGGAGTTCTAATGTGAGTTCAAAGCATAATTTTATCCAGAGTATGCCGAGGATGAGGCTTAGGCAAAGCTATGTTGGCTTGAGCAAAAAGGCACTGTTAGGGAGTATGTGCAGGAGTTGAGTGAACTATGCTTCAAATATAAGATATAGGTGAGAAAGAGGCATTATTTTCCTTCATGGATGGGTTGAAACCATGGGTGAAGCAAGAGTTGCAATGTCGAGGAGTCTAAGAGCTTACCAAGGCCATGTCTGTAACAGAATCGTTTGTCAAATTTGGTGGGAAGAAAGACAAGCCTGAGTCTTCTGAGCCCAAATTCAATCCATAGGGAAATAATGGGGGAGATAAAGAAAGGCCCACTAGGAATGGCAACAGTAGGAAGCCTTGGGACAAAAAGAAGAGTGGGCCTATAAGTTACTTTCATTGTGATGGCCCACATATGATCAAGGATTATCCAAAGAAGGCCACTCTCTCTACTATAGAAGCAAAAGTGGAGTTAGATGTGGAGGATAACAATCTTGGTTTGATACTAGGGGGTGTCGAAGACAAGATGGGTCATAGGCTGATATTTGTATACATCATGGTGGCTGACAGAAAATTGAATACGCTTGTAGACACAGGTGCGTCTGATTTGTTCATGTCTGAAGGGACTGCTCATAAACTTGGCCTCAAGATCGAAAATAAGCTAGATAGAATCAAAATGGTGAACTCAAAAAGTGTTCCAATCAAATGGGTTACAAAGGGAGTGGATCCTCAACTTGGCGATTGGACCGGTAAGGCATCCATTATGATAATACCACTTGATGACTATGATTTTGTGGTTGGATTTAGTGTCCTTAACCAGGTTAATATGTCTATTGTTCCTTTCTGTAATTACATGGTGATTTTGGATTCGAACCATCAATGTATGGTGAGAATGATAAGAAAGGGGAGCATGGAGGGAAAAATATTATTGGCAATCCAGTTTGCTAAAGGAGTACGTAGAGATGAAGTCTCCTACTTAGCCACCTTAAAGATCGATGAAACCGTTAAGTCTGTTGGTGAGATCCCTAAGGAAGTGGGCTAAATATTATAGTCATTTCAAGATGTGATGCTCACCAAGTTGCCTAAGAATTTGCCACCCAAGAAGGAGATGGGCCACAGGATTGAATTGGTGTCCAACATGGTGCCGCCAGCTAGCGCCCCATATCGTATGTCTCCGCCAGAATTAGAAGAACTACGAAAACAGTTGAAGGAGCTTTTAGATGTGAGATTCTTTAGGCCATTTAAATCTCCGTATGGTGCACCGGTGCTGTTTCAAAAGAAATATGATGGGTCGTTGAGGATGTGCTTTGATTATTGGGCTTTAAACAAGATCACTGTGAAAAATAGGTACCTTATTCCCCTTATTGCGGATTTGTTTGATCAACTTGGTAGTGCGAGATGGTTTACCAAGCTGGAATTGAGATCGAGGTACTATCAAGTTCGGATAGCTGAAGGTGACGAGCCAAAGATAGCTTGTGTGACGCAGTATGGTTCGTATAAGTTCCTGGTGATGCCCTTCGAATTCACGAATGCCCCAGCTACATTCTACACCCTGATGAATAAGGTACCTCAACCTTTTCTTGACTGTTTCGTGGTTGTTTACGTTGACGATATTGTGGTGTACAGTGAGTCGCTTTAAGAGCATGTAGAACATTTGAGGGAAGTGTTCCAAACTTTAAGGGAAAATGAGCTGTTTGTCAAATAGGAGAAATGTTCATTTGCTCAATGAGAGGTGCCATTTCTTGGCCACATTGTGGGAGGTGGCAAGATCTGAATGGATGAGAGCAAGATTTGGGCTATTATTGAGTGAAAGCCTCCAACCAAGGTGATAGAGTTGAGATCTTTCCTTGGGTTGGCGAATTACTATCGACGCTTTATCAAATGATACTTTAAAATTACTGCACCCTTGACGAACATGTTGAAAAAGGGTAAGGTATAGGATTGGAATCCTTAGTGTAAAAGGGCCTTTAATCAATTGAAGCAAGTGATGACGAGAGAGCTCGTACTTGCATTGCTGGATTATTCGAAGCCTTATGAGGTACGCACGGGTGCATCAGATTATGCCATTGGGGGAGTACTGATGCAAGATGGGCATCCAATTACTTTCGAGAGTCGAAAGCTTAATGTGACGGAGCGGAGATACACGATCCAAGAAAAGGAGATAACCGCTATGGTGCATTGCTTACGCATATGGAGGCATTATTTACTGGGTTCCAAGTTCATGGTCCTTACTGATAATGTTGCCAATAGTTATTTTCTAACCTAGAAAAGTTGTCTCCCAAAGAGGCTCGTTGGCAGGTTTTCCTAGCTGAGTTTGATTTCATGATGGAGTACAAGTTAGGGAGTGCCAACACTGTGGCTAATGCGCTTAGCCTGTAACATCCTAAAAACGGGGCTATTTGGAATTTAATTATTTTTCTTATGTATGAACTTCTGTGATATTAATTATGGAATAATAGAGCTCAATTAAGGCTTTGAGTTGGCACGGTTTGGTAGAAAATTTCAGTTGTTAACTTTAAAGGCAGGGAGCCTTAGCATGAGGGTGTTATAAGAATAAATGAAGGAATTTGGGCACTAAAAAGCCCTTGGTAAAGTGGCAAAAGTAAGGCCACTTAGGAGACTGCATGTGACGCCACCAAGGAGCAAGGGAGAACCTTGGTTCGAGTCACAACAATCTCCCTTTTTGCATTATGGTTGGACGGCATAATGGGAGAGTTTTTCTCCCTTTAAACTCTTTTTATTTGAGTTATTAAAGGATAATATGAGCTTTTCTTTTAATTAGATTTTATGGAAGATAAATAAGGATATTAATTGGATTAATAGGGGATTTTTGAGTGATTATTTGGGGATTAATTCAAAATTATTTGAATTAAATTAAAACAAGTGGTCAAGAGCAATTCGAGGAGATTGCCGAAAATTCAAACTCTTCCTGAGAAGAGTGGACGGCAAGCAATAGGGGGGTGCCGAAATCCTTTATAAACCCTCACCTACCATCTTGGTTTTCTTTTAGACATTTTACAAGTAGCCGAACTTCCTTAGCATATTCTCTTCACAATTTCGGCTAGCCTCCACTTTTCTTGCTCTTCTTTGTTATTCGCCAAAACCGACAAGAACCCTCTCTTCTTCTAAAAATCTTAGCCGAAACTCTACCTTCTTTACTAGTATTTTCTTTCCCTTTGGCCGAATATTCACCTTTATTGACTGAAACTTCAAACATCTTTTCCTCTTATTGTTTTCCTCTAGTCGAACCTATTTAAACCCCTTGGCCTAACATTAAAAAGGGATAAATCTCTTCAGATTTTAGTGATCAATCGGTTTGGAACGAGGTAAGTGGTGGCCGAATACTTATGGGTACTCTTTTATATTCTGTCAATTTTTACAAGGGAAAGTGCCGATTTCGGCAATGGTTATAAGTCTTCTAAACGAGTAGTAACCGATTTCTGCTAGGTACTCAGGGGAGTAAAGCAGTTGACTCACAGCCCGATCTCTAGTATTCGATTTTTGGTAAGTAACGGTAAGATCTACTTTAGTTAGTTAATTGATATTCGTTTTAGTCGAAGGCTACTAACTTTTTGAGTGCCGATTCATGGAATCAAAAGCAGATTCGGGAGTTTGGTGTTGCGATTAGCATCCAACCGAGGAAAGGTAAGATTTCGGGTTCATAAGGAACCCCTTCTAATAATTTGGTTTGGCCGAATAGGCCATAATACTAACCCAAGTGTTGGCCGAATATAGGAACAAGTAGATCTAGGGAGGCCGACTTCTCTTTTCGGGATTTAGACTCCTCGTTGGTGGCAGGTGTGAACATACACACGTATAACTTGTTAAATGTGCTGATTGTTGTGAATGCTATCTTTATTTTATGTAGCATTGGATAATATACCATATCGGTATAGATGGTGATTCAGGTAAGTACCTGTTAATATGAATTTGTTATTTGATGCTTTGGGAAGCATGATGTATTGATACATGAGATTTAAGTATGTGATGACATGAAACATATACATATGTGACCGATGTGGGATTGATGAGTGGAGGGGGCGGTGATATTGTGCCGAGCGGGCACCGTTGTTTTGGTAACACACCTGTGACTACGGTCACCGTGAGGTTTGGTACCTCCGAAGTTTGGCACCTCATAGCGACTCATCCCCGTGGTTAACACCACCGTGGGTTGGCCCCACTTGAGATATGGGATAAATGCGCGGTGATTTGGTATCACACGATGGGTTGGCCCCATCAATCGATTTGTGTCTCACGGACACCGTGTTTTGGTAACACATTGTGACTATATGTCACCAGTGGTTTGGCACCAAAGTGGTTTGGTACCACAACGGGGGTAGACAAATGGCGTTTGGTTGGCTAGGTTGGGTACATAGTATTCTCGCATATTAATTGTTATATGTTGTGTATGAAAATGTTTTTAAAGCGGGGAAGGGTTACACATCGAGTCTTGGTGACTCACCTTCTCCTTTACATTTTTCGGGTGACACGTAGATCGCGGATGTGGAGCGGGTTGACTCGAGGTGGCCATGCAAAGTGGATTTAATTTAAATGGACTTTAATTTTAGTTATGATATTTCTATTTCCGGTTTTATTCTATTTAGATGTAATAAGGCCTCCGATATTTTATTTGGTTAATTTTCATATGTTGAATACTTTGTTTTAAACTATGTTATTAATATTAATTAAAATCACATGTTTTCCAAATTCAATCGAAAAGTATTTTATCGTGCCATCGGGCACCTTCGAAATTTTATAATAACTTGGCTTAAATTGATTTCCAATAAACACTAAGTAGAGTTTTCACAAGATAATCAAATGAAAAGTTTTCGACAAACTTAAATCGATTTAGAAAAACGGATTTCAAAATATTTTTCCCTGTAACAAACTAGATTCGGCCATAATGTTTGGGCCGGGTTTGGGTTGTTACAAATTGGTATCAGAGCTCAGTTCAAAGCTCGGCTGTGGGGGCCCAAGGCCCAAAAATGTTTTGGTAGGCCTTATGGAATAATTTTTGATTTTTGAACAAGATGGCCCGAGTCTCCTGCAGACCGATCCGCCTGTAAGTACATCGAAACCTCTTTGTGAATTATATTCTGTAGAAGGGTAGGAAGCATGGAACGTAGATAGACTTATAGGAACTTGAACCCTAGGATTAGACTACTCAAACACAAACCAAACATAAGACTTAAAGAACTAAACCAACCTATGACTTAGTCACTGAGCTAGGGTGTGGTAACCCCTGTACGCATGTCTAGGAGTGGATCCGGAAGAGCCTGGCATTTAAACAGTCCGTGTGACTCACCTCCTCTTCGCAGGTATCCTACCTGGTGCGTAGCTTCGGTTCACCCTAACTCGGCAGGCTCGGTGGTGTGGCAACCTCTCGTGCGCATGTCTAGAAAGGTCTCGGTGAGAGCTTGGTATTTAAGCGGTCCGCGTGACCCACCTCCTCTTCACTCGAATCCTGCCTGGTGCGTAGCTTTGGTTCACCCTGACTAAGAGGGCTCGGTCATAGGCTTAACATAATGACTAAAACCCGAAAGGGAACTAGCCATGTTTTTCGAAAATGAATGAAACAACCCTAATGTTTTCAAAACTTTTGCAATAACTCTTTCAAATCGGAGAACATCATTTTTACAACATTTTCTTCGAAAAACTTAATTTGTGGAAAATTACAAAAAAAATACCCTTAGGGGTAAAATTACAAAAATGCCCTCGGCTCATAAAATATCAGTCCAATGGTTTTGCTCAAAAATTTCAACTATTTTACAAATATTCAACAACTTAGCTTTGAAAATCATCAACAAAATATTTTTGTTTTGGAAAATTACGAAAACGCCCTCAAGTTGCGAAATTACCGAAATGACCCTGGTTTTGGAAATCTTTACAAACATCACTATTTGAAAAGGAACATTTTCAGAAAGAAACCCCTGAGTTTTGCAAGCTGTTAAAAATATCCCTGACTTATTAAAATTACGAAATTGCCCCTGAATGACAAAATTACCAAAATACCCCTGGTTTCAAAACGATGCCATATCTCTAAATTTTACAAATTTTTCAGAAAAACCCTCCAGTTTTGGGAATTTCAAAACGATCTACTTTACTAAAGTTTTAAAACTTCTTTTATTATGAAAATACCCCTGTAGGGAAATGACGAAAATACCCCTGGGTTAGAAATGGGCAGAAATGTCCGAAGAGCGAATAGGTATGGAAAGTATTAAGGAATGGATGCACGAACTCCTTTGTGTGAACTAGGATAGAAAATTGAAACCTTGTTTGCTCGAAAAAATCTCTGATTGAAACTCTATCCATAAAATTTCTTCGCGAATAAGAAAGTGGAACAAATGCTAACGCATAAAAATTTTCTTAATCAGATTAAAAGCGCGGTAGATAGAATGAGTTCTAGAGGACGTGGACGCCATGGACGCGGTAGGGGTAGGATGACGGTGTCTGAACTCGTCAGGTCGGGCCAAGGTTCTGAAAATGAGGTACCACCGCCACCACCACCTCCTACGTTTAGAGAGGCGAGGAGCGAGGATCGGGCCGGGTGAGAGGTCAGACGCAATGGTTTTTGGCGAGTCTTGGAAATGGTGGTCGGGTGGTGGAAATTTGGGAGCTCGAAAATTTGTTCGAGGCGACTCCGATCTAACGGAGCGGAGGTATTCCGGGTGTGTCGAGTGGCACCAAAGGCGTGAGATCTTGGCTAGAGTCAACCGAAAGGATCATGGATGATCTTGACCGACCGAGGAAGAAAAGCTGAAAAGGGCCGTGTGTCGCTTCTAAAGGATGAAGCGCACCAGTGGTGGCTGACGGTCCGAGATGGAGCCACGGCAGATGATCTGACTTGGGAGCATTTCAAAACCACCTATCAGAAGAAGTATGTGGGCACCAGCTATACGGATGCTCAGAGGAAAGCCTTTCTAGGGCTAGTGCAAGGAACTAAGTCAGTAGCGGAATATGAGGCGGAGTTTTTAAGGTCGAGTAGGTATGCTAGAGGCATCATGGCTCATCGAACACGAGCATTGTATCCGCTTTGAGGACGGACTCAGAGATGATTTGAGGTTACCGATTGCCCGCATGCGAGTTCGTGAGTTCTCATTTTTAGTGGAAAAGGCTAAGGTAGCCGAAGGGATCAAGGAGGCTGTGAGGCAAAGTTATAGTAGGAATAACCAGAAGAGAGGATTTGGGTCAGCTGGATCAAGTGGTAGTGTCCAGAAAAAGGCTAGGCCAAGTGGGCCAAATCAGGCGGCAAGGCCCACGACTACTAATCAGAGGCCGACTCAGTGTAACCGCTGTGGAAAGACCCATTGGGGAGGTTGTTGGACCGGCAATAGAGGATGTTTTGAGTGTGGGTCTTTAGAGCATCGGGTCAGAGATTGTCCCCGGAAACTAGCTAAGAATCAGCCTGAGGGACAGAACCGTGCTCAGGGCAGAAATGTTGGACCACCACAGAGGGGTCGTGGTAATGGCAGAGGAAACAACGGTCCTAACCGAGGTCGTGGAACTCAGGGCAGAGGTTCAGGCAACACGGAGGCTAGGCAGCCTGGCTTAGTCTACGCAGCGAGGCGTCGCGAGGAGGGTGACGCACCGGATGTCATAACCGGTACGTTTCTAATTTTTGGCCTTCCTTATGTTGCATTAATTGATGTGGGTTAGACGCACTCGTACGTTGCTAATAGTGTGGTAGAGACTATGGACCTAGACTCTGAAACTGCTTCTAGGGAGATGACTGTGGTTAGCCCTTTAGGTCACTCTGTAGTGGTAGACAAACTTTATAGAGACATACCCCTAGAACTCCAAGGGTAGTGTTTGTGGTCGATCCGATGGAACTACCGTTTGGGAGTTCGATTTGATCCTTGGAATGGACCGGTTTGGTTAAGTATCGAGCGAATTTGGATTCTTGCGCTAAGCGCATGGTCATAAGACGGTGAAGGTGATGAAGTGGTTATGATAGGTGATAGAAGGAATTACCTATCCAATGTAGTGTCTGCCTTGAAGGCTGAAAAGATGGTCAAGAAGGGTTGTGAGGCGTATTTGGTTCGAATCTATGCCTTGGAGGCTAAGGAGTCAGTAGTTGGAAAGGTCCGAACGGTTGGGGAATTCGTTGATGTGTTCCCAGAAGAGCTTCCGGTCTGCCTTCGGATCGGGAAGTTGAATTCGGTATAGACTTGCTACCCGGAACGGCATCTGTGTCTATAGTACCATACCGAATGGCACCAAAGGAATTGGTGGAGCTGAAGGCTCAAATTCAGGAGCTCTTGGATAGAGGATTTATTCGACCAAGTATATCTCCGTGGGGTGCACCTGTGTTGTTCGTCAAGAGGAAGGATGGTTCAATGCGGATGTGTATAGACTACCGCCAGATTAACAAGTTAACGATCAAGAACAAGTATCCGTTGCCTCAGACTGACGACTTGTTCGATCAACTGAAGGGTGCCTCGGTGTTCTCGAAGATAGACCTGAGGTCGGGCTACCATCAACTTAAGGTGAAAGAAGTTGATGTTCACAAGACGGCATTCAGAACTCGGTATGGACATTACGAGTTTCTGGTTATGCCATTTGGATTGACCAATGCGCCGGCAGCATTCATGGACTTGATGAATAGGGTATTTCAGCAGTACTTAGACCAATTTGTCGTGGTATTCATAGACGACATATTAGTTTATTCTAAGACGGAGGAGGAGCATGATATGCATTTGCGTATAGTTCTACAAGTATTAAGGGAGAAGCAGTTGTACACCAAATTTAGTAAGTGCGAATTTTGGCTTAGGGAAGTGGCTTTCTTAGGACACGTGGTGTCGGCTGAGGGAATCAGAGTAGACCCTCGCAAGATTGAAGCGGTGTTGGATTGGAAACCGCCTAGGGTCGGTGGGTGAAATACGGAGTTTTTACGGGTCTAGCGGGTACTATCGAAGATTCGTGGAAGGATTCTCTTTAATCGCAGCGCCGTTAACTAAGTTACTAAAAAAAGGTGTTCCATTTGTATGGACGGAGAAGCAGCAAGAAAGCTTTGATAAACTAAGGAAAATTCTGACGGAAGCTCTAGTTTTAGTACAGCCTGAAGCAGGAAAATTGTTTACCGTCTACTGTGATGCATCCCATACTGGTTTGGGATGTGTACTGATGCAAGAAGGGAAGGTAGTAGCCTATGCATCGCGTCAGTTAAGACCGCATGAGGTTAACTACCCAACACATGATTTGGAGTTAGCAGCAGTTGTCTTCGCCCTAAAGATATGGAGACATTATCCGTACGGGGAGAAGTTGATAGTCTACACGGATCATAAGAGTTTGAGGTATCTTCTGACCCAGAAGGATCTAAACTTGAGACAACGTCGGTGGATTGAGCTATTAAAGGACTACGATTGTTCAATCGAGTACCATCCGGGTAAGGCTAACGTGGTAGCTGACGCGTTCAGCCGGAAGGTTGTGACGGACTTAAGAGCAATGTTCGCTCGGTTGAGTCTATATGATGATGGGAGTCTTTTGGCAGAACTCCAAGTTAAGCCAACGTGGATTGAGGAGATTAAGGAAAAGCAGTTAGTGGATGAAGTCTTGAACACAGGAGAGGTACAAGTTCGGGATAGTGGTTTGGAAAAGTACGATCTATCTAGTGGTGGAGTGCTAGTGCTATGTTTTCAGAGGCGAGCATGTATGCCGAAAGATGTGGAGTTGAGGCGGAAAATTCTCCACGATGCACATAGCAGCCCATACGCTATGCATCCGGGAGGAAGCAAGATGTATGGAGATTTACTGAGCGATTCGATGGCCCGGGTTAAAGCGAAGTAGCGAGTTTGTGGGTAAGTGTCGACTTGTCAACAGTCAAGGTGAGCATCGATTTGCCGTCGGGTTGCTTTGACCGGTGAAGATCCCTCAATGGAAATGGGAGCGGATCACTATGGATTTTGTCAGTGGGCTACCCCTTACGCCCAGCAAAAAGGATGCAGTTTGGGTGATTGTGGATCGCCTGACTAAATCGGCTCACTTCATATCGGTGAGAATGGATTACTCACTCCAGAAGCTAGCAAAGTTGTATGTGGCTGAGATAGTGAGGTTGCATGGTGTGCCAATATCGATCATCTCGGATAGGGACCCCAGATTCACGTCAAGGTTCTGGAAAGCGTTGCACCAAGCTTTGGGTACACGGTTGGATTTCAGTACAGCTTTCCATCCACAGTCTGACGGACAATCGGAAAGGGTGATACAGATCTTAGAAGACATGTTAAGAGGATGTGTCTTGGATTTTAGTGGTAGTTGGGAGGAGTACCTACCATTAGCAGAATTTGCTTATAACAATAGTTATCAAGCAAGTATTCAGATGGCTCCATACGAAGCCCTATATGGACGAAAATGTCGTACTCCTACGTGTTGGACGGAATTAGGTGAGCAGCGAGGTTTTGGGTCCGAGAGATGGTGTGTAAACCGAGGACAAAGTCAAAGTGGTTCGGGATCGTCTGAAGGAGGCATCAGATAGGCAGAAATCCTATGCTGATTCAAAACGCAAGGAAATGCAGTATGCTGTAGGAGACAAGGTTTTTCTGAAGGTGTCACCTTGGAAGAAAGTGTTGAGATTTGGCCGGAAAGGGAAGCTAAGCCCAAGGTTCATCCGGCCATATACGGTGATTAAGCGGGTAGGACCGTGTAGCTTATCGGCTTGAGTTTCTTGGCGGCGAATCAAATCCATGACGTCTTTCACGTATCAATGCTGAGACGGTATCGGTCAGACCCATCGCACGTGGTGCCAGTAGCAGAGATCGAGGTGAATTCGGATTTATCTTTTGAAGAGGAACCAATTCAGATCTTAGACCGAGATGTGAAGGTTCTACGTAGGAAGTCAGTGCCCTTGGTGAAGGTGCTATGGCGGAACCACGGTGTGGAAGAAGCTACGTGGGAGCCCGAGGATGTGATGCAGCAGCAATACCCCCACCTCTTTTGATCAGGGAATTTCGAGGACGAAATTTATTTTTAGGGGGGTAGAATTGTAACATCCTAGAAATGGGGCTATTTGGAATTTAATTATTTTTCTTATGTATGAACTGCTGTGATATTAATTATGGAATAATAGAACTCAATTAAGGCTTTGAGTTGGCACGGTTTGGTAGAAAATTTCAGTTGTTAACTTTAAAGGCAGGGAGCCTTAGCAGGAGGGTGTTATAAGAATAAATGAAGGAATTTGGGCACTAAAAGCCCTTGGTAAAGTGGCAAAAGTAAGGCCACTTAGGATCGCATGTGACGCCACCAAGGAGCAAGGGAGAACCTTGGTTTGAGTCACAACAATCTCCCTTTTTGCATTATGGTTGGACGGCATAATGGGAGAGTTTTCTCTCCTTTAAACTCTTTTTATTTGAGTTATTAAAGGATAATATGAGCTTTTCTTTTAATTAGATTTTATGGAAGATAAATAAGGATATTAATTGGATTAATAGGGGATTTTTGAGTGATTATTTGGGGATTAATTCAAAATTATTTGAATTAAATTAAAAAAAGTGGTCAAGAGCAATTCGAGGAGATTGCCGAAAATTCAAACTCTTCCTGAGAAGAGTGGACGGCAAGCAATAGGGGGGTGCCGAAATCCTTTATAAACCCTCACCTACCATCTTGGTTTTCTTTTAGACATTTTACAAGTAGCCGAATTTCCTTAGCATATTCTCTTCACAATTTCGGCTAGCCTCCACTTTTCTTGCTCTTCTTTGTTATTCGCCAAAACCGACAAGAACCCTCTCTTCCTTTAAAAATCTTAGTCGAAACTCTACCTTCTTTACTAGTATTTTCTTTCCCTTTGGCCGAATATTCACCTTTATTGACTGAAACTTCAAACATCTTTTCCTCTTATTGTTTTCCTCTAGTCGAACCTATTTAAACCCCTTGGCCGAACATTAAAAAGGGATAAATCTCTTCATATTTTAGTGATCAATCGGTTTGGAACGAGGTAAGTGGTGGCCGAATACTTATGGGTACTCTTTTATATTCTGTCGATTTTTACAAGGGAAAGTGCCGATTTCGGCAATGGTTATAAGTCTTCTAAACGAGTAGTAACCGATTTCTGCTAGGTACTCAGGGGAGTAAAGCAGTCGACTCACAGCCCGATCTCTAGTATTCGATTTTTGGTAAGTAACGGTAAGATCTACTTTAGTTAGTTAATTGATATTCGTTTTAGCCGAAGGATACTAACTTTTTGAGTGCCGATTCATGGAATCAAAAGCAGATTCGGGAGTTTGGTGTTGCGATTAGCATCCAACCGAGGAAAGGTAAGATTTCGGGTTCATAAGGAACCCCTTCTAATAATTTGGTTTGGCCGAATAGGCCATAATACTAACCCAAGTGTTGGCCGAATATAGGAACAAGTAGATCTAGGGAGGCCGACTTCTCTTTTCGGGATTTAGACTCCTCGTTGGTGGCAGGTGTGTACATACACACGTATAACTTGTTAAATGTGCTGATTGTTGTGAATGCTATCTTTATTTTATGTAGCATTGGATAATATACCATATCGGTATAGATGGTGATTCT
The DNA here is from genome assembly GCA_025503065.1 of Gossypium bickii. Taxonomy (NCBI): domain Eukaryota; kingdom Viridiplantae; phylum Streptophyta; class Magnoliopsida; order Malvales; family Malvaceae; genus Gossypium; species Gossypium bickii. The sequence continues at coordinate 99,564,793 of CP106711.1, forward strand.
GTAAGTACACATTAATATGAATTTGTTATTTGATGCTTTTGGGAAGCATGATGTATTGATACATGAGATTTAAGTATGTGATGACATGAAACATATACATATGTGACCGATGTGGGATTGATGAGTGGAGGGGGCAGTGATATTGTGCCGATGGGCACCGATGTTTTGGTAACACACACTGTGACTACGGTCACCGAGGTTTGGTACCTCCGAGAGGTTTGGCACCTCATAGCGACTCGTCCCTCGTGGTTAACACCACCGTGGGTTGGCCCCACTTGAGATATGGGATCGTCGCGGTGATTTGGTATCACCACGATGGGTTGGCCCCATCAATCGATTTGTGTCTACGGACACCGGTGTTTTGGTAACACATTGTGACTATATGTCACGGTGGTTTGGCACCACCGGTGGTTTGGTACCACAACGGGGTGAAGCGATGGCGTTTGGTTGGCTAGGTTGGGTACATAGTATTCTCGCATATTAATTGTTATATGTTGTGTATGAAAATGTTTTTAAAACGGGGGAAGGGTTGCATACTGAGTCTTGGTGACTCACCTTCTCCTTTACATTTTTCAGGTGACACGTAGATCGCGGATGTGGAGCCGGGTTGACTCGAGGTGGCCATGCAGTGGATTTAATTTAAATGGACTTTAATTTTAGTTATGATATTTCTATTTCCGGTTTTTATTCTATTTAGATGTAATAAGGCCTCCTGATATTTTATTTGGTTAATTTTCATATGTTGAATACTTTGTTTTAAACTATGTTATTAATATTAATTAAAATCACATGTTTTCCAAATTCAATCGAAAAGTATTTTATCGTGCCATCGGGCACCTTCGAAATTTTATAATAACTTGGCTTAAATTGATTTCCAATAAACACTAAGTAGAGTTTTCACAAGACAATCAAATGAAAATTTTTCGACAAACTTAAATCGATTTAGAAAAACGGATTTCAAAATATTTTTCCCTGTAACAAACTAGATTCGGCCATAATGTTTGGGCCCGGTTTGGGTTGTTACATAGCCGAAAGATGGAATTTGTGGCAATCAGCCAACCTGATGACTCCTTATTAGAGCGCAGTTGAGAGGGATTTTCCCATGATCCCATAGCCAAAAGCTTGATTAAGCTCGCCAACGAGGGGAAAATGAGGAGATTTTGGCTTGCTGGGGAGTTGGTATACACTTATGGGCACCGCCTCTATGTGCCTCATTATGGGAAATTGTGCAAGGAATCATGAAGGAATGTCATGACTCGAGATGGGCGGGCCATCTAGGAATACACTGTACTTTGGACCTTTTGGAGGATCGTTACTATTGGCCTCACATGGGTGATGATGTGGAGACATATGTGAAAACTTGTTTAGTATGCCAACAAGACAAGGTTGAGTTAAAGACTCCGGTCGATTTGCTACAACCCTTTCCCATTTCAGAAAGACCATGGAAAACTGTATCTATGGATTTTATTGTTGGTTTGCCTAAGTCTGATGGGTTTGCAAGTATTCTTGTTGTGGTGGATAGGTTTTTGAAGTATGTGACATTTATTCCAGCTACTAATGAGTGCCCTGCTTGGAAACGGCCCGTTTGTTCATTAGACACGTGGTGAAGTATTGGAGAATGCCACTGTCTATTATTGGTGATCGAGACGGACGATTCACAGGCCTATTCTGGATGGATTTGTTCAAGTCAATGGGCTCAAACTTGAACTTTTCCACTGGCATGCATCCACAAACTGATGGGAAAACTGAACGAGTGAATGCGTTGTTGGAGACATATCTTCGACATTATGTGAGTGCCACACAAAGGGATTGGCCAAAGTTGTTGGATGTGGCCCAATTTTCATACAATTTGTAGTGATGTGGGGCCATGAATCAAAGTCCGTTCGAGATAGTGATGAGCCAACAACCACTCACACCCAAAGTTGTTGTGACCCGTTACACAAGACCAAATCCAGCAGCTTATCGATTTGCAAAGGATTGGCAAGAGAAGAATGACTTAGCTAGAGCTTGTTTACACAAGGTAAGTAAGCGGAACAAGAAGCCAAAAGATTACATGCTTACTTATAAGAGATCAGATCTTTTAAAAGTCGTAAGATATTCTGATTTTGATTTCGCTAGGTGCCAAGATAGTAGGAAATCTACATTAGGTTATATTTACATGTTAGCTGGAGGAGCTATATCTTGGAAAAGTTTCAAACAAACACTTGTAGCTTCGTCCACTATGACAATAGAGTTTGTAGCATGCTATGAGGCATCAAACCTTGGACTATGGTTGCAAAACTTTTTCACTGGGTTGCGCATTTTGGATAATGTAGAAAGACCACTCAAATTATTTTGTGACAATAAGTCAGGAGTGTTGTATTCCAATTATAACAAGAGTTCATCTAAGTCAAAACATATTGACATAAAGTTCCTAGTTGTGAAAAAAAGAGTGCAAAATGGTCAAATATCCATAGAGCACATTGGGACAAACTCCATGATAGCGGATCTACTTACAAAAGGTTTACCATGAAAGGTCTTTCATGAGCACACTGCTCACATGGGTGTTACATTGTTTGAGGATATCATGATTTAGTGAGAGTTTATATTTTATTTGATTTATGCTTGTTTTCAGACATTTATGTATTTGGTTATTTTCTATCAGAAATGAAGTATTCAGCTTATTCACTTTGCTTGTTATTTTGATACTGGCCTCACTTAAGTTTAAAGAGGACCAGTTGGAAAAGAACACATTTAGATCATATTGCATGTAATTTTCATGCTACACATCCATACTTGATCTATGTCATTTGTTTGTGTTAATATACGTTATCAGGGATGGATTTAGTTACGATATATGTAACGAAAGTCGCATTGGTTCTATGTTAGCATAATTAATGGACGAGATTGTTAGTAATACTTTTTGGATATGATAGTAAAATTTTTGAGCTCATAAGGTTATATAATGACATGTAATTATAAAGTAATTAGTACATTTATGTGTGGTCCAAGTGGGAGATTGTTAGAAAATATGGACATCACATATATAATAAGGATAATTACATGTTATTACTTACTATCATGATAGGTTAGCTAAAATTAAAAGTGATCTAATTTGGTTAAGGTTTATTGGGTTTTAATTATTAAATAAAGTATGGGTCAAATATGTGTAGATACTTTAGTAATTCAGTTCTAATCAATTTCTAATTAATGATGGGCTAAATAAGAATTAGGGATAATGTGCCAAAGTTATATATATTAGGGTTATGGTCCCCAAATTACGTACAATATAACTTTTCTAATATCCCATCCTTAGGAAAGAGAGAGCAAATATTCTCTAAATTTCCTGTGTGCTAATTTGGAAGATTAAATCCACAAGATCTGAAACACCCCTAACCCGGCCCACGAGCCTTGACCGGATCTGGTATGTTCCTCGAGTAAAATGGTTCAAAACTTTTTGATTACTTTGGAAAATTCGGATGGTTTTGAAAGAAATTTTACTTTGTGTTGGGCTCGAGTTGGAAACAAGTTTATCTTACATTGAAAACCATTTGTTTTAGGGTGTCCAAAATTAGAGTTTATTTTTAAAATAAATTTACTTAATCTTTAATTTGATAAAAGTTCGTAACATAATAAATTCAAATAAAAAACACGCATGAAACAGTTCATACTATGGCCTTATTACATCAAAATTTAAAACCTGAAATAAATTCAAAGTATTTAAAATATAACATTGTCCAAAATTAAATAAAATCCCGAACTGAGCATGGCCACCACTAAGCTCCTGCCGACTCGGTCCATCACTGATCATCACCTGAAAAATATTCCCACAACGAGGTGAATCATACAGACTCAGTGTGTACAACCAACACTAAGTCCAACAGTTTAGGCATAACAGTCCATACAAATGCATTTAGCAGAAATAAAGAAAATGATGCAAACCTGAACCCAAAACGTAGGTACCATCCGCTACACATCACCTGTACCAACCTGCACACCGTGGGGACCACTAAGTCAACCCTCCATCCGCTACACACCATCGAAGGCAGTCGCTGCAGTCGACGTGCTCATCTCCCTTATATATTGTGGCATAGCCACCAGATAACATTTTGTGTCAAGAGACACCACATTGACATCTTTGTGACCAGAAGTCACCACATTCAGATCATCGTGGACCAAGTCACCACATTCACTTCCCCTTTCATAATAACCCATATGCCCATGTCATACATATCATGCACAGATTATGTCCCATTCTTTATTTCACATTCTTATAATTTCACATATGCTATAACAGATCACATTATACTCATATTCGGAGTAGGAAAACGTACCTGAGTATTTTATACCATTGCATGGTACCTTTGGTCACATTCACATTAATAAAACATATATATATCAAATTTATTGCCTTAAATCTATTAAGAGCTAGTGTGGGGTACACACCTGGTTCACTTAGCGAATTTACTACAATCCCAAAAGCTCCTCTTTAACTACTGTCGATTTGCCCTATAAGCCATGGCTAGAATTGGTCACACTTAAATACCAAATATGGCCTATGGCCGAACATTAGCAACTACCTATCTTGCTTATCTAAAGCCCCAATTCCTCGCTTGCTCCTGAAGTTATCGAGATTCCTATATGTCACATGTTAGATTCGGTTATAACCAATAAATCCCTAAAGATGGCCTTTGGCCGAATTGCACATATCACTTACCGTTGTGATTCTAAATCCCGAAACTGTCACTCCTTGCTCCTGAAACTGTCAGAATCCCTATATGCCACATAGTAGAGTCAATTATGCATAAACCTATGAAGATGGCCCCCTTGGCCGAATCTACACATTACTTACCTTGATGTTTCAAAACTCGAGAGATCTCCCTTAATGCTCCTTAGCGTCGGCTACACAAAAAAACACATTATTATGGCACTATGACATTCGGCCATCTTAACCCAAGGCCTAACTATATGATTTCGGCACCCTTGTGAAAAGAATTCAAAATCGATTGCTAAAGGAATACTTACCCCTACCGTTTGCTTGCAGAGACTAAAGGAGAAAAGATTTCAGCTTACTGCTTTGGCTTTTTAAGACTTGTGACAGAAGAAAAGAATAAGAGCCCTTTGCTATTCGGCTATGACTTCAAATGATGATAGAACTTTCGGTTATCACAAAAGAACATTCGGCTTTTGAAAAACTTAGGAGAAAATGAGAGGTGAATGCTTTTAATGGTTCGGCTAACCTCCAAATCACAAGAGTATTCGGCTATAAGGAAATTGGGGTTGAGAAAAAAACAAAGAATAGGAGAATAATTTCAGCAAAGATGGCTAGGGAGAATTCGGCTTCAACTGACAAAGAAGAAAAAGAGAAAGTTCTCTCAAAATTTCGGCACAAATGAGAGAAGTGAGAGGAGAACAAATTTTTAGCACACTTATCCTACCAAAGCCGAAATTACCAACCAAAACACTCCCTTGGCCGGCCAACTCTTCCTTCCCCTATCTCACCCCTTCTTTTTCTCTTATCACTTTATTTAAATTAATAAAAATAATCTAACATTTATCTCTTATCCACCCATACAAAATAAAAAGGAATTAATCCACAATTATCACACCCTTTAGCCAAATTTTAAAAAGAATAAACCTTATCTAAATGAAGTCCCCATGCCGTCCACCTCTCTCTCTTTTTGCCAAAAATAAAAGCCTCAAAATATGGCTCCCCTTACTGCTCGAACTCAAGACCTGCACCAAGCTTGTGGCGTCATTTCCAGAGGCCTTAAGTGGCGCCTCCAAGCCACTTTTCCAAGCCCATTTCTTGTGTCATATCTCCCCTACATTTTCTCTTAAGGCCATCCTGCTTAGCTTCCTCTTCTAAATTCAAAATCTAATAATTTCTAAGGCATTCCCTACATTCCAAGGTCTTAACAATTCACATAACACATTCATAACACATAAGACATGCTAGTTCACATAATTTAAGCACAAATGCATAAGCCATAATTCCAGGAAATTACAAGATCCGAAAAAATTCAAGCAACTCATGGATTCAGATACACTTCCGCATCTAGTTTTATTCTTGATGATTTAACATGATAGATCATTATTTATGATTTCTTAAGTTTTATATCATATGTTAATTTGTAATTCTAACATTATCAACTTAAGCATGATAGTAACAACAAGACAAATCTTGACACTTAATTGAAAAATATAAAATAATAGGATCTGTGGATTAAATTGAAATGGAAACTTATTTAAATGAAATGAAACTTGAAAGATTAATAAATCTCAAAGTGGCTGATTGGTTGAATCAGGCCCATCACGAAATTCGTCCAACACTTGGACCATATGAATCAGCATAGGATTTGGGCTCGGCCCAATTTGGACAAGATCAGTTTGGGTTTGATCCCAGAGTCCACGTATTAGCCCAATAAGAGCCTCCTTGAAACGCTTGGCTCGGGATTGGCCCAATTGGCAATTATGGAGAATCGGACAATTCCTTGGGCATTCTTTGCTTAGTTGGGCCATGAGAATTTGATCCATTAACATCATTTTCATCTTATCAGAATTTGACTTGGCATTGGTGCACGAAATCACATAAACTTATCACTCCAAATAATGTATCAACATACATAATTAAAATATAATTCATATTCAGTTAAAGAAATTAGAGTGGATCCAAGTAGTTAGTTGTTTCCTTTGAAAAAAGATGGAGGATGATGGATCTAAAGATTAAGTCAGAGAATTGAGCACTTTTCGATCCTTTCTCTTTTGGTTTTATTTAGGTTTAATTGTGGTTATGTTGTTGTATAAATCTAACATCTTCGTGTTTGTGGATTTCATTTTTGTGAGGAATTTTACTATGCTATCTTGATTGATTCATTAGAATAAGAGATTGGTTGGGACACTTTTTTTATTGATTAATGTATTTGGAAGTTACTTGTATTATTGAGGCTGGATTAAAAATGGAATAATTTAAACCCTATAATATTAAAAAGAATCAAAAAAGTACTTGTGATAGAATAATTTTTACTGTATAAAAATCTGTGTTGAAAATTATTTGTTTCAACCATAGTTGAATTCGAAACAAAATATTTCATTTACAGAATCATAAAAACTTTAAAAATATTAACTCTGCTAAACAATAAATGATATTTTTAAATAGTAAATGTAACGCCCCAAAAATCCTTAATATTTATTTTTGTATGTTTGTTACACAATTGTATGTCTGCTTCAGTGGTTAAGTGCTTTGGGAAGTGTCTGAGAGGTCCCAAGTTAAAGCCTTAGCTTGGGAAATTTTTTTTGTTTTAATTGATTAAATCCCTATTTTTAGACAGTAGGCTTATAACTAAATGCTAGTAAAACATGTCAGAATGGGCCTGTTGGTCTTGTAACAGCCTAGTTTTGGGGCTAGTTGGAACAGTGGTTTCAGAACCACTAATCCGAGGTTGGAGAAATTAATTTTAATATTATTTTATGTGTTATATAATGCTTATCTGAATGCATGAAAATTTTGGTGTACTAATTTTAGCGATTGCATGCTTAATTGCGAAAAAAGGATTAAATCGCATAAAGTGTGAAAGTTTTATTTTACAAGCTAGAGGTGTTAAATAGCTATAGAACATTAATTGGAGGTCCTTAATATGCAATTAGACCCTTAGAAATAGGGCTAGCCGGCCATAGGGGACAAGAAATGTCAAAATTGGTCAAAGTAGGTGAATTGGGTGACTAAATTGAAGGAAATAAATAAAATAAAGAGAAAGATGATATCACCCTATTCATTCATCTTCTTCCACCAAAATTATCAGCCAAGGAGGGGTTTTGGAAGCCTAAAATTTTCAGCAACTTCTCACCCTTGAAAGTAAGTGATTTTGGTGGTCTTTCTTGATAAATTTTTGTACTTTTAGAACCCTTGTAGCATGATCTAGATAATGAGGGGACTATTTTGCAAAATGGTTAAGAGTATAGGGTTTTTCCATGTGAGCATTTATGTTGTTTTCTGAATTTTATGGAAGAAAATGAATTTTGGGTGTTAAATACACAACTTTTGTGAAGGGTGTTACCATGGAAACACCTAAAAAGGACCTTTATGTAAAGGTTGTAAAATAAGTGGTAAATGTGTGTAATAATTGAAATCTTGAGTTGCTATAAGAGGGAATATGAATCGGCTAGGCTTGGGTGTGTGAAAAATCAACACACTTCATTTTGCGAGACTAGGGGTAAAATCATAATTTTTGTGAAAGTCTAAGGGCAAAATGGTAATTTTGCCTAAGTATGATGTTTGAAATGTATTGATTAATGTAGTAATTAAATGAGTGAATTTTTTATTATAAATCAAGAAGAACGTGGAATTAACCTTGACCGAGGAAAAGACAAGGTTTCGAACTAGATTGCAAATTGGCATATTTTGGTACCGATGTAAGTTTGTGTGAATTTAAAGCTACATAATGCTATTATATTCTTAATTGCTTGATATCATGAGAAATTTATATTATTCTATGAAATTGATTTATGATGCCTCGAAGAAATTATAATGATATTATGTTAAGTCGAAGTACCGGTTGAACATTGGGAGTAGCAAGATACTAATGTCAACATGAGACAAGAGGGTCCCGTATAAGACCATGTCTGGGACATGGCCTCGGCACCGAATGGAGATCTCATGTAAGACCATATCTGGGATATGGCATCGACATTGCTATGAGATCTCGTGTGAGACCATATCTGGGATATGGCATCGGCATCGAGATGTGATTCCATGTAAGACCATATCTGGGATATGGCATTGGCATCATGTTACATGTATGATGAGATTGAGTATCCTTCAATATTCCAAGTAGTTCAACGGGTAAAGAGCTAAGTTCATGTTAAAGATGACAAAGAGCTAAGTTATGTTCAAGAGAATATAGTGCTAAAGTTATGTGATGAAGTGATACAGGTACCCATGAGTAACTTACGAGAAATGAATGCAAAATGTGATATGTGATTTGGTAAGAGTAAGCATGAGTAAGTTATGTCAATGTGCTTATAAGTTGTGTGTTATATAGTGTGATGAATGGATGTTATCGTTAGCCTTTATGTTGCTATTTTATTTCATGCAAACTTGCTAAGCTTTATGCTTACCCCTCTCATTTTCCTTCTCCTTGTAGTATTGCCAAGCTAACTCGGGGATCGTAAGACGTCGGAGTTTGGGTCACACTATCAACTTCTCTTTGGTATTGCGAAGTTTGATTAATTTTGAGTATGGCATGTATAAGAACTTGGTTATTTTGTGATATGTCATATTTGTTAGCCAATGTGTGGCTATTAATATCATTCAATTCATTTCGTAAATGGCCATTGGAAATTGGGAAATACTTGATAAGTTTTACATATTCAATGATGATGAAGTTCATGAAGTGCATGTTTGTGTGATTGGTTGAGTAATGAGTCATGTATACACATGATGAATGTAATGTAAACCTATGTGTGGATGTCTTGATTTTGGGTATCAGAAGTGCTTTATGGTCAAGTTGTGTGTTAAAATGAAATGGTATAAGTGTGGTTACTTTTCGGGGTGACAATTGGTTTGGTGGTTAGCCTTATAATTGTCCACACGGGTAGACACACAGGATTGTGTCTAGGCCGTGCGTGACACACGGTTAGCCCCATAGGCGTGTTGAGAGCCTGTGTGTCCCCCTGCATGCTAAGTTGCCAAGTCAGTATGCTAAGTAGTAACCACACGGGTTGAGACACGGCCGTGTGTCTCAATCGTGTGGAAGACACAACCATATAGCATGGGCGTGTGCCCAGGCTGTGTGAAGTCTGCACCTGAAATTAGGAATTTAATTCGACACACGGTGTAAGGACACGGGTGTGTGCCTTGGCCATGTGACCTTATTGGGATGATGACGTCTTAAATAGAATGTCAAGGTTTTTACACACGGATAAAGACACAGGTGTGTCTAGGCCGTCTGAGGGACACGGGCTATGGACACGGGCGTGTGTCTGGCCGTGTGAAAACCCTGTAGGTTCAAAGTGAAAAATAAAATCCACACGGACTAGGGGCATGGGCATGTGTGATCAGACGGCCTGCCCACACGAGCGTGTTCCCTTTTACACGGGTGTGTGGCCCTGTTTTGTGTAAAAAATTTCTAAGTGTTCAAAAGTTTTCGGTTCAGTCCTGAACCACTCCGTAAGTATGTTTAAGGTCACGTGGACCTATAAAAGGGAAGTTATGATTTCAAATGAAAAGTTTCAAGTTGAAATGAAATTTTATGGCCTGATGTTGTATGTTTGAGTAAGTTAAGTCCGGTAATGCCTCGTACGGGGTGTCGATGTTGAATACGGGTAAGGGGTGTTACAGGTCTAGTGGTTAATTGGAGTGTTATGTTGCAAGAGGTCTAGAGTTCGAGTGCCTGCGCAAACATGGAACTTATTTTTATTGCTTGGCCGGGGAGGTGTTGGAGTTTGACCAAAATTCTGAGTGTTTGAGGAGTGTGGGGGATGTGTGGCCGATGTTTAGGAGGAAATATTGGGATTGGGGAGTGATTTTAGGAGAAAAGGGTGGGATAGAGAGAATATCCGTTTTTGATTTAATTTTTTTCCAATTTTCAGTTTCATTTGGTTTCCAACAAAAAAAACCTCTACCGAATTTTCTCTCTTCCCCTCTTTTCATTTTCATTTTCTTCTTTTTGTTTTTTTGCCGTTCTCAACTTCCCTTGTTTGCTTCCAAATTTCGAATTAATTTGCTTGCTTCCCCTTACTGAAAGTTTCCTCGTTGGTTTTCCTTAGCCGGTACATAATCGGTTTCTACCCCAATTTCGGCATTGGCATTGGTTTTCCTATTGTCCTGTCGACTGCTCTTTTTCCTGGGTGCCGATTAATACTGTGATTTCGGCCATTTTCTTGTTCCTCTCCCTTTTTCTCTTTACTTATTCTTTCATTGGGGTTCGGTCAATTCCCTCTTTTTCTTTTTCTACTGACTACTGTTGTTTCCTAATCTGCTTCTTGTTACCGCAAATTTTTGTCTCCGTTTACTGTTGTACGTTTGGTAAGTAATGTTTTGCCTCTTGTCTTTTGATTCTTAATTGGTGACTAAGGGGATTGTTATATTTATGGTAGGATTAAGGCGGTGATCGATTTGTGTAGCTTTTGAGGTCGGAGCATTTAGGGCAGTGTTTATCGTTGGTAAGTGCTAACGGTATGTGGTTATCTAATTTCTTGGAATTAATGCTTATCTAACTTCGGTTGATGCCTAGGAACTATTTGGGGAGTGAAATATATTTCATTGGCATTGAAGTGGATGAAACCTCCCTCTTTACTCGATCGAAGGTAACATTGTTATTACTTTAACGCGTGTTCAACACATGTGTTTCGATTAAGTAAAGGTTTAGGAGATTAATTGGTACTGGTTCAGGCAGATGTAAGTGTCAAGCTCGGGGTAGTTTTCTCAGCAAATAGAAACCAAGTGTGTAACAATACTCTATAAACGATATCGACGAAATGCTGAAAAATGTGTAAACACTGTTCTATAATCGAAAATCAACAAAAAGTCGAAAAGTGTGAATCGTCAACTCCACACGGGCGTGCGACTGCCCGTGTGACTAAGCATGGGTGTGTGATCGACGAGGCCGACCATGTGAGATTTCATGTGCTGCGCCAAACTGGGTCGTGTTGGCCCCACGGGCATGTGGGCCTCACACGAGCAAGCCACATGGGCGTGTGGGAACTGTTGGGCCAGGTTATGCATTTCAAACGGCCAAGGCCATTATGGGCCGTGTAGGCCACACGGGTGGTGGGCCCATATGGGCTAGCATTCTGGGCTCGTAGGCCCATTTTCACTGTTTGACTGCTAAGTTGCAAGGCTCGCCCGAGACGACTGTGGACCTACTGTAGGGTTGGTAAGCTATACCTAGATCCCTAACTGACTGTATGACATTTAAATATGTATGATTGTTAACTGAGCATGATATCTACACTGTTCTGATTATATGCATGTGTCCATGAGATAGCATGTCACGATTGTATGATGCATTGCATGGCATTGGGAAAATATGATTGGAGGAAGTGTACTGTACTGGTAGCTCTGCTGTAAATTACTGAAAGGCTTCGAGCCTAAATTACTGGCAACCCAGCTGTATATCACTATATAGTGCCGCATTCGGTACTCTCTGGAGTGTAGAGATGGGTGGGTTGATTATATCCCCATCTAGAGTGTAGGGTTGGATGGAGATGGAGTGTAGAGGTTGGATTGGGTAGGACATATATACTGCTTAATATGTTACTGCACTGATAAATGTTACTGTAATGGGCCAAGGCCCAAGCACATGACTGTTCTGTACTGAAATGGGCCAGAGCCTAAACTAAAATCTTCACTGATATTGAAAAGGGCTTAGGCCCAGACTGTGTTTGTTTTTTGTCTGTTTGCTAAGTATGGGATTACACACTGAGTTTTTGTAAACTCACCCATCTATTTTAAATTTACAAGTAATCCCTAGTCATAGGCGAATCGGTGTAGCGAGGGACTTAGAGGTGGCCACACATCCGCATACATTTTCGTACTTGATTATGTGTTTAAGTATTATTATTTGGGGGTATTTTTACTGTAAATAGCCTTTATGGGTTTTTACTTTAATTTGAGATTTTTATTTGGATTTATAACTGCTAGCAGTAGGATAAGACATGAGTTTTCAAAAAGACAAATGTTTTAGCATAAATACCACAAATGTGCAACTTATGCAAAAGCTTTCGAAATAAATGACGTTTTCAAAATTAATAACAACTTTTGATAATGACTCACATTTTGAAAATGAATGACACGTCTTGGAATCGTCATAAAACACACAAAGAGGTTAAATAGAAAAGGGGTTTTTCATCGATATCACACTTTACAAAAAACACTTCAATGTGGCATCGCCAGATTCGGCCATAGCGTCTAGGCCGAGTTTGGGGTGTTACAGTAAATGTTAACTTTATTGCAGTTTAGCCTTATTTGATTCTTTTTAATAATATAATGATTAAATTGATCCACTGAATAGTAGAGAGACTAATTTAATCATGCCCCTTTCATAAAGGGACCTCTAGGTATATTCACTCTTTTTTTATTCCTCTAAATAGGAGCTTAAAAGTATTGAGGAACACAACAACTGATTGAAAAAGTGAAAGTCAACTTATTTCTCATATATTTGAATTAAGTGTTGGAAAAATTGCATTATTATGGGAACTTTGAGGCATATTCTCAATACGTAAAGGTGGTGAGTTGAATCATAAAATTATGGTTTCATATTCTACTCCATGAGACTTTTACAACGGTATATCATATGCTCAAAATGGTTGAGTGATGAATGAGAAATTGATGCTCAAAGTAAGCTACTTGGAAATATTGTTGAGGAAAAGTAAAGGCTTAGATCCCACATTGGTTAAATACCAGAGTGTGAGATGTGTTTATATATGTGAACCCTTTTGAAAGGTAATTGAATGACTAAGCTTGTAACCCTGCCTCGTGCACAGAGGGGTGCAGGTCCAAACCCAACAGGGTTGGGGCACATCCACATGACATGGGCGACACGAAATGTCTGGACTGGTCGGGCCCAAATGGGCCTGTGGATATTTTAAGCCCAACACGATTTTATTTTTTCTCAACAGACATAATTTTCTTATATATGGACATTATCTAATTCCAATCAATTTGATTTAGTTTTTAAATCAAATTGACTTTTTGGCTTCTTAATGGTAAATTTTGTGGTTATTTCCAAATTTTCCACCATCCTACTTATAAAAGGCTGTGTATTCCGTAGAAATTTACACACTCATACTATCTCACACTGAAACTCTTTTACTCTCAAAACTCGTCCTTTTGTTCTCCGTATTTTTAAGACGTTCTTGTATTAGAAAAAGGCAACATTCGTTACATTGATCGTTGTAGATGTGCTACTACTTTGATCATTGTTGTTGTTATATTATGGGAGACATTCAACCAATGTTTCTCCAAGTACCGTAGGAGCAATCGAATCTGCCTTAAGGAAATTGTTTTTCACAGACCTCAACATTTGGTAAAATCTCTATTCTTCTTTATTTCAAATTTTTATTATGGTTTTATTTGATTTTCGTATTTGATAAATTAATTATAAATCATTCTATTTATATTTTATTTCATATGTGTTTATTTATATTTAATTTATTTTATTCGCTAACGTGTTTTGTCCAACCATCTTAACACAGACCTGATTATTTTTTCAATTTTCAAATCTGAGATAAACGGGAAATTAAAGGTCAATAAAATCCGTTTTGGGATTGATTCTCGCCGTTTAACGATTTTATTCCAAATTTTATTTTATTTCCAAAAACGAGTAAAATAAAATTCGTTTCAGGATTGGTTCCCACAGTTCAACGATTATTCTAAATTTTGTTTTATTTTCAAAAACGAGTAAAATAAAATATGTTTTGAGATTGATTCCTGCTGTTCAATGGATTTATTACATTTTAATTTTTGTTGCCAAAAACAAGAAATTAAATTAAATTAAATCTTTTTCGAGATTTATTCCCGCCGTTTAACAAGATTTTATTTGATTTGATTTTGTTTCCAAATTAGAATATAATTAAATAAAATCTGTTTCAGGATTTATTCCTCCCATTTAACAAGATTTTATTTGATTTGATTTTGTTTCCAAATTAGAATATAATTAAATAAAATCTGTTTCGAGATTTATTCCCGTCATTTAACAAGATTTTATTTGATTTTGTTTTGTTTCCAAATTTGAATTGAATTAAATAAAATCTATTTCGAGATTTATTCCTGCCGTTTAACAAGATTTTATTCGATATTGTTTTGTTTCCAAACAAAGACTTAATCAAATAATTCTGTTTCGGGATTTATTCCCACCGTTTAACTAATTTTATTTTTATTTAATGATATAATTTTGTTTCGGGATTTAATCTTGTCGTTTAACAAAATTGTTTTTTTATTATTTTGTTTTAGAATTTTTATTCTATCGTTTAACAAATCAAAGGGAAAATTTTTTGTTGATGGTGGCCTTAATTGGGCTTTAAATTGAATTAAAAGAAATTTATCAACGGTGAATTAAAAAGACAATATGAGAATGCATGTCTAGGATTGGTTTTTCGAAAGACTTGGTATTTAAGCGTGCCGAGTGCACCACCTCTCTTTTAAGGTTACCTACTTGGTGTATTATTTTATTGTATTTTTTATTAGACCATATAAACTTTTGTTTCGAGTTTTATTAGATTCCTGCCGTCTAACAAAATTTGATAAGTTTTCTAATTCTGGTTTTGTTTCTTAACAAAAAAATGGAGACTCCCACCAATTCAATCAATTCGCAATCTAAAGGTTTGGTTCAAACGCAATCTTAGATCCAAAACTCAGTATTGCCGGTGACAGCTGCTGTAAGTCACAACGAGAAACCTGCAAAATTCTCAGGATAGAATTTCAAGACTTGGCAACAGAAAATATTGTTTTATTTTAGCATGTTGAACTTGGCCTAATTTTTGAAAGATGACCCTCCTACAGTTAAAGAGGGCGAGGTAGATGAAGTTACCGCTTTCACTACTGTTGAAGCTTGAAAACATTCAGATTTCTTATGCCAAAACTGCATCCTGAATGGGTTGTCGAATGCATTGTACGATGTGTATAGTGGTGAAAAATAGCTAAGGAATTATGGACATCGTTGGACCATAAATACAAAGCCGAAGATGCTGGAACTCAAAAGTTCTTAGTTGCTAAATTCTTTAATTTTGTAATGGTTTATTCTAAATTAGTTGTGAATCAAGTGCATGAACTTCAACTGATCATTCACGGAATTCTTGCTGAGGGGATGATAATAAGTGAATCCTTCCAAGTGGAAGCCATTATTGAGAAGCTGCCTTCCGCTTGGAATGACTTCAAGAATTATCTAAATGAAAAAAAGAAAGGAAATGTCAATGGAAGACCTAATTGTCAGACTTCGGATTGAAGAAGACAATAGAGGTAAGGAAAAGAGGCTCAACAAAGCAACAAATGAAAATGTTGCTAGGGTAAACATCATAGAAGTCAATAAAGAATTTAAGAAGGGAAAACAACTGCAGAATGATTCTAAACTGGGAACAAAAGGTGGTGTTCTAAAAAGTAAAAAATTTCAAGGAAAATGCTTCAATTGCTACAAGATAGGGCACAAATCATCCAACTATAAGATCCCGTGTTTCCAAAAAGCAAAAAATTTCAAGGAAAATGCTTCAATTGCAACAAGATAAGGCACAAGTCATCTGACTATAGGATCCCAAAGAAAGTTAGAGCTATATAGGCTAATGTTGTGGAAGAAATTTCCAAGAAAGTGTCCGATATGGAATTATGTGCCTAACATACGCAAGAACTATGAATAAGAATATTCTTTAAAAAGGGGGAATGTTTGTGGGAAGGGGATATGTATTAAAAACTAAATGCTATCTCTATAAAATCAAAACTATGAATAAGAATGTTGTTCTTTTTCTGTTTATATGCTTAAGTCGTGTAATTTATGGCATAGTAGGCCTAGACATGTTAATTATGATACTTTACGTACATAAATTAACTTGGAGCATATTCCTTTGTTTTACAATAATTATAATTATAAATGTGAAACATGTGTTGAGGCAAATTTACAAAGGTCAAAAACCACTTGATCTAATACATAGCAATGCTTGTAAAGCTTGTTAAACGAGAGGAAGGAATTAAACGTTTATTACCTTCATTTCTACGACCTAAGATGAAGAGAATTTATTCTGTATAAGCAAGAAGTTGAAAACCAACTTAATAAAAAGATTTAAGTTATTGTGGTGGTGGATTTGTTGAATCATTTCAATACTGTACACAACTTAATAACACCACCATACTTTCCTCAAATAAAGTAGCTGAGTAGAAAATTAGACTCTAAAGGAAAAGATGAACACATTGCTAAAAAGCTCTGAGTTATCATAGGAATTGTGGGGGGCGCTTCTATGAGTTAATTAACTTTCATATAAGGTACCCACAAGAAAAGGGACAAGATATCACATGAGTTATAGAAAAGTAGAAAACCATCCTACAACCACTTGAAAGTGTGGGGGTGTATTGCTAGCGTAACGTATAATGGTAAGTCGAGACATATGTGTCATAGACACAATACCATTAAAACAACTGATCTCAAATAGAGTTATCTCTATTGATTTTGATAACATTGTGGATCCGCGAACTAAAGGCTTAAAACGAGATCATGTTGATAAAATATCAAAAGGAATGTAACCAATGCCCATGAAAATAAAAGGCACTAAGTGAAGGAAAACCATACCTAGTTAACTGGAGATCCCAAGATCTAGGTTCAAAAGTACAACCTAATTGCATAAACCTTGTGAGGTAACTGTAGGGGTACGTATCCCAAGTTCATTCTTATGATGTAGACAGTGACTAAAAATGAAAGAGGTTAAGCAATGCTTTTAATGACCATTGTATGTTTCAATGAGCCAAACAACATAAGTCACCTATGTGAGAGTGAAGTGGGGCCGTTTTAAGGAAATTATTGGGGCATAATTCTCTCAAACTCTTGCAAAATCAGAAGATGTTCATGGCTATATGAACATACCTATGAGAAATAAAACGTAACGCCCTGAATTTTGGGCCTAGAAGAAATAGGTTTTGAACAAGGGAACAATTAGGAGACTGGTCATAAATATTTAGTTGTGCAAGAAAGTGACATAAATTGCTTGCTTTCTTTAATGGCTAAGTGATTTGGGTGTGTATGGGGGTGTTTGAGAAGCTTGGGTTCAAGTCTTGGCTTTTGCAGAATTTTTAATTTTGCTCTTAAATGAATCTGCACACTGGCATATAGGCCTTATAAATAATAGTGCTTGGTTTATGACACAAAAAGAGCTTGTGGTCTAGTGGCAAGGTGGCGTGTTGTGTAACTGTGAGGTCTGAGGTTCAAGTCCTGGGTTGCACAATGGAGTGGTTATTTGCTGCTTGAGCTGTGTAGGTAGTGGAGTTGGACTGAAACACAGCTAGTGGGAGTTTGAACTGGTCATGGAGAGATTCAAGGATGGATAAGGGGAGAGATTTTAGGAGAAAAGAGATGAGAGGGGAGGGAGTTTGTGCCGAATTTGGACTCTAGCATTCAAGAATTTGGCCAAGAAGAGGATACTGCTCATTTGGGTTTTTTTCTCTCTTTGGCTGAATGTGGTAGGCTCTTTTGGGTTGTTTTTTTTCCTCTTTCTGCTTCGGTATTCCTTTCACCTTTTGCTTTTGGTGCCGAATTTTGCCTAATACTTCGAGAGTACCTCTCAGGTTTGTTCCTTTTCTTTTCTACTCTTCCCTTTACTTTCTTTTCTTTTGTTTGGCCGAATAACCCTTTGGCTCTCTCCTCTACCGAAACCTCTTTTCTCTTCCCCTCTCCTCTTTACTGTTTCTTTTCTTTCCTCTACTTTCCCAAACCTTGACTGAATAAGTTGGATAGTTTTGTGTTGCACTTTTTGGTCAACTGTTTTTCGAATATTGCCTTTCTCTCCCTCTTCATCTCTTCAATTGTGTTTTGGCTTGACAACTATTCTCTGACAGTTCGAATTCCTCGAGGAGTGAAAAAGTTTCAGGTAAGATTAAAGTCGTCGAAACCTTTCTCTCATCACTCGATCAAAGGTAAGTATGTAGGCTAGCATTCTAAAGTGTAGCCTGAATGCTTTCTGCGATTCTGTAAGTTATCATGTGTGGATTTAAACCACATGAATAAACAATCCTATTTAATAAAATCCATTTGTAATATAGATATCCATCAAAGAGACTGTAGTCAACCTTTTTCGGTGGTATAAGTGGGCTAAGCCATATTTGTCACATGGGCGTGCGAACGCTCGTGTTGTAACAGCCTAATTTAGGGGCTTGTAACACCCCATACCCGTATTCTACGCCGGAACCGAGTGCGAGGCGTTACCGTACTTGACTCACATGGTCATACCACCTTAGGTTATCAAAATCCATTCCAAATTAAACTTTCCCATTCTCATATCTAACCTCCTTATAATGGGCCTACAAGACCCTAAACATACTTCCAGAAGGTTTCGAAAAAAAATCGGAACTTCTACACACTTAGAAAAATTTTACCTAAACAGGGGCCATACGCCTGTGTGGGCAGGCCGTGTGGTCACACACGCCCATGTCCCTCACCCGTGGTCGACACTGACTTATTTCACATAGTCAAGCACACGTCCGTGTCCCTGGCCTGTGTCCCTCACACGACCTCGACACGTCCGTGTTTTAGCCAGTGTGCCAAAACCTTAGCATTCTGTTTATGACATCATCACCTCACTATGGTCACACGGCTAAGGCACACGCTCGTGTCCTTAGACCGTGTGTCAAATTAAATTCCACATTTTAGGTTTAAACTTCACACGACCTGGGCACACACCCATGTCCAAGGCCGTGCCTTTTACACGGCTGAGACACACGACCATGTCTCTGCCCATGTGTTTACTACTGAGTATTTTGACTTTACAAACCTAGCATGCAGGGGACACAAGGTCGATCAACATGCCCCTGGGCTAACCGTGTATCTCACACGGCCTAGACACACACCCGTGTGGACATAAAAAGGCTATATTCCAAGCCAAATGCCACCATGCATAGTAAACATACTTACTCCAACTCATATAAACATCATTCATGACCCAAGGGCACATCTAAGAACTCAATTCAAAGCATTCATACGAGCAATAACTTCATAAATTCTTCATCATTGAATATATTTGTAAGCTTATCAAGTGTTGGCCCATTTTCAATGACCATTTACAAAATGACTTTGATAATACACATAGCCAACACTTTGGCTAACAATTACGACCTAACAAAATACTCAAGTCCTATACATGCCATACTCAAAATAAGTCTAAATTGTTATACCAAAGTGATATTGATAGTGTGATTTCTGAACTTCTGTGTCCCAAAAATCCTCGAGTTATCTTGGCAATACTACAAGGAAAAGGGAAACGAGAGGGGTAAGCATAAAGCTTAGTAAGTTTGCATGAAAATAAATAGCAACAATAAGCTCGTAAAGACATCAATCCATGGCATTAGATAACCACACAAAACCATAAGCACTTTGCCATAACTTACTCATACTTGTTCTTGTCTAGAACATACCATGCCACATATTGTAGACATTTCTCAAGAATTTCTTATGGGCATCTGTATTCACTCGTTCACATGACTTTAGTACTAATCTCATTTCTATTTCCCAAGCTTATCTATATACCCCAGTAACCACTAAGGATACTCAAATACGCTTATTCGTTGTCATTAATATAAGTACAAAGCCAATACCACATCCCAAATGTGGTCTTATATGGGGTCACCTCTGAATGTCGATGCCATATCCCAGATATGGTCTTATACGGGATCTCACTTCAAGTATCGATACCATATCCCAGATATGGTCTTATATGATTCTCATATTCAATACCGAAGCCATATCCCAGATATGGTCTTATACAAAATTTCAATTTGGTGCTGAGGCCATGTCCTAGACATGGTCTTATACGGGACCTTAACCATCTCACGGTTAGATGATAGTACTCTCACATTTTTTTATAGTCCAACCGAGACTTCAACATATCAACTTTTATCATCTTTCTCATTCAACACCAATACTCAATTTCAAAAGCATCATATACCATTATAACATCAAACATTCTCAAACCTGCTAATATAAATGCTAAATTTATCACATACAAACTTACCTCGATTTCAAAATAAGCTAGATCGTCGATCTAGTCTGAGACTTTATTCTTTCCCCGATCGAGGTTGACTCTTGGTTCTTCTTGCTCTATAATAGCAAATTAGTTCATTTCAATCATCACATTATTAAAAGCATTTTAATAACCATGCCTTGGTAAAATTACCATTTTGCCCTTACACTTTGGCAAAATGACCATTTTACCCCTAGGCTCGAAAATCAATTCTAATCAAATTTTTACCTTTAGTAAGCCTCGGTGAACATTTATTTCTCTTATAGCTATCATCAAAACCCAACATTTCATACATTTACTACCAATTTTGCAACCTTTACAAAAAGGTTCATTTAGGTATTTTCATGGCAACACCTTTCACAAAAGTTGTTCATCTAACAACTAAGACTCACTTTCTTCCATAAAAATGCAGCAAATAAAAATGTAAGCTCTCATGGAAAAGCTCTAATCTTTCCACCATATTGCAAGATAATCCCTTCATTAGATAGCTTAAGCTCTAGGGGTTCTAAAAGTACAACTATCTTCAAGAAAAACCATTAAAATCACTTACTTGATTGGAGATAAGTTTGCTGAAATTTTTAGCTTTCAAAAATCCCTATTTTGCTTGCTATTTTCGATGGGGGAAGATGGAGAGAAAAGATGATATCTTTTCTTTCTTTATTTTATTAATACAAGTCAATTTAGTCACCAACTTTTACCAACTTTGACCAATTTGTCAATTTTTGTCTCCTATGGCCGGCCACTCTAATCTTATGGGTCTAATTGCACTTTAAATACCCCAAATTAATATTCCATGGCTATTAAGCACCTTTATCTTATAAAATAGAACTTTCGCACTTTATGCGATTTAGTCCTTTTTCGCGATTAAGCTTGAAATCGCTAAAATTAACGCACCAAAATTTTTATGTACTTATATAATCCTGCTATAAATCATAAAATAACATGAAAATAGTTTTCTCTAACCTCGGATTAGTGATCCCGAGATCACTATTCTGACTAGCCCCTAAATCGGGCTGTTACAGGGCTAATCGAAACAGTGGTCTCAGGACAACTAGTCCAGGCTCCGAAAAAATTTATTTTAATTTTATTTTATGGGTTATAGCATGATTATTAGGGTGCATGAAAATTTTGTTGCTTTAATTTTAGCGATTTCATGCTTGATCGCGAAAAAAGGACTAAATCGCATAAAGTGTAAAAGTTCTATTTTAATTGCTAGAGGTGCCAATTAGCCTTGTTTTAAGAGGTGTCCGGCCATAGGGGACAAAGAATTGACTTTGTCATATTGTTAGGTGAAAATTTGGTGATAAAAAATTGATTTTTATAATAAAATAAATAGAAGAAAATATATCATCTTTTCTTTCCCTTCTCTCCACCAAATTTTCTCAACAAAAATAGCCATGGAAGCTTGAAAATTTTAGCACACTCTTCTCCTTACAAGTAAGTGTTCTAGTGATCATTTCTTGATAAAAATTATACTTTTGAAACCCCTAAAGCTTAACCTAACTAATGAGGGGACTATTTTGCAAAATGGTTAAAAGTCTAGGGATTTTCCACGAGAGAGTTTATGTTTTTTTCTGAGTTTTTATGGAAGAAAATGAATGTTAGGGAGATGGGAAACAACTTTTGTGAAGGGTGTTGTCATGAAAAACACCTAAACGGGACTAAGTTGTAAATGTTGTAGTTTGGTAATAAATGCATGAAATAGTTGGATTTGTAAGTAGTTGTAAGAGGAATAAATGTTCAGCTAGGCTTGTTTAATAAGAAAATATGATGAAAAATGATTTACGAGCCTAGGGGCAAAATCATAATTTTGCCAAAGTTCAAGGGCAAAATGTTAATTTTGCCAAAGTAGAAATTTTAAAATGTATTGATTAGTGTGGTGATTAAATAAGTAAATTTTATTGTTCTAGATAAAAAAAATAAGATTCGGACCTAGAACGGGAGAAAAGAGAAATATGGACAAATAGGTCCCTTTCTACCCTTTTCGGTATTGAGGTAAGTTCGTGTGCTAATAATGCATCTACAAGTGAAGTATTTAATATTTCGATGTTGTATGAATTTTATATTGACTTTATGAATATATTAAATATGTTTTTGACGAGATGTCACGAATTGAAAGTTTTCAATTGAATCTAAGAATAGAGGGAATGCAAATATCATGATACCATGATAATTAAGGTCCTGTGTAAGACCATATTTGGAATATGGTCTCAGTGTGAGATTTCGTATAAGACCATGTCAGGGACATGGCATCGATATGATATTTCATGTAAGACTCTATCGGGGGTATGATGTTGATATGATACTTGATGTATGAGGCTCAAGAGTATTCTTTAGCATTTTGAATGATTCAAAAGGTATGTTGAAAATGAGAAAGTATGTGGTTATACCATGAGAGGTACAGGTATGTGCTCAGAACTCACTTGAGGTGAATTCGATATATGAGGAAACCATGGTGAGTTGTGTATAAACAATGCACCCTGATTGCATATGCTATATTTATTATTGCATTGCTTGAATGTGAATGATTATTGTAGAAATCTATTTAAGAATGATAGTGTGTGAGGATATTCCCAGATGAACATTTGAAGTAGGAAAATGTATGTGGATAAATATCCGTGAATGTGTAATAATGGTGGGCTATGTGCGATACCATCTTATTATTTGTTAGTGATGGGCTGTGTGCAATACCATCGCCAATATTATCAATGGTGGGCTATGTGCAATACCACCTTATTAATTATTACCGATGGGCTATGTGCGATACCATCGTGCTTAGTATTAATGGTGGGATATGTGCGATACCACCTTATTAATTATTGAATGGTGGCTGTGTGCGAAACCGCCGAGTATTTATTATTATTCTGGGGTGATATCGAGAACTTAATTAAGTGAAATTTGCACGTAGCTTTGTAGTGGTAAATGCAGGGTATAAATGCAAGTAAATATGAACAATGTTTTATGATATGAGTTTGTGATAGGAAAAGTTTAGAATGAGTAAGCATTATGAATGATTGATTGGGTATTCATAAGCTTAAGTGAAAATCTCATTATATTACCTTGTGCTTGAGTATAATAAATAAATGTTAATAGTTTCTTAACATTTGCATATGAACTTACTAAGTGTTATTTACTCCTCTTCTTTTCCTATCTCTTATAGGTTAACTTAACTAGCTCGGGTTGGTAACTGCCGGAGATGCTTTCACATTATCAAGCAGTCACTTGGGTAATAGTTTTCAAGTCTTCTTGAGATATGGCATGTATAGGGATCTTATCTTTTTTTTAATTAAGTCATAGTTAATGTAGCCAAATGTGTTGGCCTCATCAATTGTGTATAGCCACGTATGATGGCTTATATCGTTTGTATTTATTCTAGCGAGAATACTCTTTTGTATATGGGAAGATAATTTGGTTCCCATGGTTATAATGTGAAAGGTTAATTATTATAACTGATGATATGAGAATGATAGATGATGTTGTATGAATGTGTGCAAGTGAGGGTGGCAAGATGGCTTGGAAAATATCTTTGAGAATGTCCACACGGGTAGACACACGGGCGTGTTGCCTAGGCCATGTGTGACACATGGTCAGTCCCATGGTTGTGTGACAAGGCCGTGTGTCCCCTACATGTTAATGTTGCAAGTCAGTGTTGACCACAAGCTAAACACACGGGCGTGTGCGTAGGCCGTGTGCCCCTTATAAGGTTGCCGACGTCATAAACAGAATACCTAGGTTTTCACACACGGGTGAGAACACGGACGTGTCTAGGCCGTGTGGAGGACACGGGCCAAGGACACGGGCGTGTGCCCGGCCGTGTGAAAACCCTTGTAGGTTTGAAGTGAAAACAAATTTCACATGGGCTAGGAGCATGGGTGTATGTGACCACACGGCCTGCCCACACGGGCGTGTTCCATTCCACACGGGCATGTGGCCCCTGTGTAGGCAAAAAATTTTAAGTGTGTGAAAGTTTTCAGTTTAATTTCGACACCTTCCGAATGCATGTTTAAGGCCTCGTAGGCCCATGATAAGGATGTTATGCATATGTATGAGAAGTCTTAAGTTGGAAATGAAATTTTAAATCCAAAGTTGTATGTTCAAGCAAGTCAAGTTCGGTAATGCCTCGTACCCTATTCCGGCGTTGAATACAGGTAAAGGGTGTTACACATGTGGTCAAATCGAGCCCATGAATCACGAGTGTATGACTGTAGAGGCCTCCATGAGTATTCTCATAGGCTTAGGTCGTATTGGGCCACGTTGGGCTGAAATGAGCCGTGTTGCCTAATGGACTCGTGGGCCCTACACGAATGAAATCCACGATTTTTGGCATATACTGGATGAAATCTGGGTTGAACGGGCCGCACTAGTATGTGGGCCCATTTGGGCCAAATAATAGGTTTTGGGCCCATTTGCACTGTTATGACCGTTTAGGTTACCGAAGTCACTCGAGGCGACTGTGGACCTTCCGAGAGGTCGATATCCGCACTGAGACCCCATAGGGTGAAATAATCGAAATACCGTCATAGGGTGAAATGACCAAAATACCCTCATGGGTGAAATGACCAAAATACCCCCATAGGGTAAAAATGACCGAAATACCCCATAAGATAAAATGATAGAAATACCCCCATAAGGTAAAATGACTGTTATACCCCTAGGAGATGAAATGACTGTTTTGGCATTATGTTATGTATAACTAATTTGCTCTATGATATGTATGACTAGGATTAAGCATGACATTTTGCATACACATATGATATTATGTCACGAAATACTGTATAGAGATGAGTTGCTATATTTGGAGGAAGTGTACTATACTGATAAGGTCGTACGGGTCGCCCAAGATGACTGTGGACCTACTGATGGCTACATGCCGATTATTTTACTGGTAGCTTTGCTGCAATATTGTTTAGTGTCACAACTGGTGCTAATCTTGGTGTGTCTGGCTGGGTGGGTCGATTTTATCCCCACATGGTGCGTTTGGTAGGACAGAGTGGTGTGTAGAGGTTGGATTGGGTAGGATTTCTGATTGCATATCTGCACTGATTAATGATACTGTACTGTTACTACATCAATTAATGATATTACATACTGTTCACTGTATGACTGATATCTATTACTGTTATGGACCAAGGCCCCACTAATACTCTTACTGAAATTGGGCAAAGACCCTACTGATTACTGGCGTTGTGATGGGCTCAAGCCCAATTGTTTATCGTTCTGAGAGAAAAGGCTTAGGCCTACACCGAATCGATCATTATGGTAATGGGCTCAGGCCCAAACTGCATTTATCTACTGTTTAATTGACTGTTTGCTTGTTAGGGGATTACACACTGAGTTTTCGTAAACTCACCCTTTCTTTTACCTGTACAGGTAATCCCCAGCCTTAGACGATTTGGAGCCGCGAGAGACTCAGAGGTAGACACACGATCGCTGATGTTCTGCTTTAGACTTATTTATTTAAAGTTCTTATTGGGCTATTGATTCTGTAATAAGGCCTTTTAAACCTAAGTTATGTTATTTTGGGTACGGATAGTGATAGAACGTTGGTTTTCAAAAAGATTAACTGTTTTCAAAACACCACATTTTCACAACATTTTTGGATATTGCTTCCGCAACAACAATGTATAACACCCCAAACCTGGCCTAGACATTACGACCGGATCCGACATGTCACATCGAAGTGTTGATTTGAAAACTGGTCTTGTTGATGAAAGTTCGTGACTAAAGTTTTAAACCCCTTTTAACTAATTGCTATTGAAAACGTTGGTGTTGTAAAATCAAAACTTGTTGACCAATTACTGGTCAAATTATTTGTTACAAGTTTATTAATCTGAATTAGAAATCGCGGAAGCTTTTTAATTGTAAACCATAAAATTTGAAATGCGTGGTTTTCTTTGGAAACAGTTATTATTTTGGAAAACCCGTTTTTCCTAATCTAGCAGGTAGAAGTAAGAAGTTAAAAACCAAATAAAAGTTAAACCTCAAATGGCCTTATTACATAATCAAACCGAAGTCTAAATTGAAAAATATTTAAGTCTCAAACGGAAAATCAATGTTCAATGGCCACCTCCGGGTCCTCATGACTCCAAATCGATTGAGGGCCGGGATTACCATCTGATTAAAAGAAAGGGTAAGTTTGCGAAAACTCAGTGTGTAATCCCCTATCAGTTAAATAATAATCGGTGCAAGCAGAAACAGACTGAGCCTAAGCCCTACACAATAACAGATTGGTCTAGGCTTTAGCCCTATACAGTAGCAGTGTGGTCTAAGCCCAAAATAATAACAGTACAGAATAGAGATGCAACCTAACCCAATCCATCCAACACACCACCCGTACCAACCAACACACCATGTGGGGACTAAGTCAACCCACCCAACCAACACACCAATATTGTAGCATAGCTGTTAATAGTAATGCAGCAAAGCTGCTAACAATAGTAATCGTGGCTTAGCCACTAAGATCAGAATATGTGGCGAAGCCATTAGAATAGTAAAAACGTGGCAGAGCCACTAGTACAGTACTTCCTCCAAATCAGAATCCCAACCCCAATGCAGAATGTCGTGTCATAAATATTACGTGTGTGTAGTATGTCATATTCATAACTAGTCATATAGATATCATATACACATAAATTAAACTACCTCTAGGGGTATAACGGTCATTTCGTCAGTTAGGGGTAAAACGGTAATTTCACCCCTCAAGGGTATTTTGGTCATTTAACTACTTTTGAGGTCTAGGCACAGATGACGACCCTTAAAAGGTCTACAGTCATCTCGAGCGACTTAGATAACCTATATGGCCCAAAATAGTGTAATTAAGCCCAAGGTCCATTACCCGACTCAAGTGGGCCCACACGCTTGTGTGGCCCGTTCAGCCCAAATTCTGTCACGGCGATACGAACTTCACAGCTCAATCCATTATTATTCACTTACCGTGGATTATACCCATGTGGGGCCCATTAGCCCATTGAGCCCATATGGCCCATTTTGGCCCATTACGATCTAAGTTCACGAGAACGATCGTGGTGGCCTCTACAGTCTGTCATCGACAATTTATGGGCTCGGTTTACCATACGAGCATTTGCACCCTCGTGAGCCCTCAAATGTCGAAGTTTTGGCTTTTCGACTATTACCTATTCACAGTAACACAGGGGTGTGAATACACACTATTGTCTATTGATTGAACAGTAACAATACTGGGTGTATGATTACACACCTTTTAGCGACCACTTGCGAAATTCCAACAGCACCAACCTAGATTCAATCTAAAGATTTAATCAGTCCTTAAATCGTTAATAAGATTCACAAACACTAAATCTCTATACTGTCCTTACCACTAACCTTGGTAAAACAGGAGTATAGCCTTTAACCCTAAAATCGCTTGGCGAAACTCCAACAATTAATGATTGACTACTCATTGCATAAAAACAGATCTCGTTAGAGGGTTGATTAAGGATGTAGTTTACACCCATCACATTAACTTGAGCAAGACAGAGAACACCTACCTAATCCCTCATAACCAAAAGCTGACTTAAAGGAGCAGCATACGTGTGTGGAGTATTGCGTTCGATCTAAGAGGATAAATCGAAAGAAGATCATTGAATAGAAATAACGATAATCCTAAAAGGGAAAATTGCAAAGTAATAAGAAACAACCCAGTCACTTACCCCAATATTTGGCTTGTCATAAATAACGTGGCAGAGCCACTAGTACAGTACTTCCTCCAAATCAGAATTCCAATCCCAATGCAAAATATCGTGTCATAAATATTACGTGTGTGTAGTATGTCATATTCATAACCAGTCATATAGATATCATATACACATCAATTAAACTACCACTAAGGGTATAATGGTCATTTCATCAATTAGGGGTAAAACGATAATTTCACCTCTTAGAGGTATTTTGGTCATGTAACTACTTTTGGGGTCTCGGCACAAATGACGACACTTAAAAGGTCTACAGTCGTCTCAAATGCCTAAGAAAACCTATATGGCCCAAAACAGTGTAATTGAGCCCAAGATCCATTACCCGGCTCAAGTGGGCCCACACGCTCGTGTGGCCCGTTCAACCCAAATTTCATCACGGCTATACGAAATTTGTAGCCCAATCCATTGTTATTCTTACCGTAGATTTTACCCATGTAGGGCCCATGAGCCTATTAGGCCTACATGGCCCAATGAGGCCCATTACGATCTAAGCCCACGAGAACGCTCGTGGTGGCCTCTATAGTCTGTCGTCGACGATTTGTGGGCTCAGTTTACCATACGAGGGTTCACACACTCGTGAGCCCTCAGATGCTGAAGTTTCGGCTTTTAAGCTTTTTCCGATCTACAGTAACACAAGGGTGTGAATACACACCATTGTCCATCGATTTAACAGTAACTGTAGCAGGCCCAATTTGCCCGGCCCATTAACCAAACAATTAAAAAATAAATAAAATACAAAATCCAATAAAATCTAATTAACAGTCCAGTCTATACAACCAAAATTAACCCAACCTAGAGCTAGCCCAAATGTTCAAACCAAAGCCCAAAATCTAAAAAACTAAGCGAAACCCTAGTAATAGTGGCGTGCAGAATAAATGACCCTAACCCTAACAAAGACCGCGTGCGTGTGCCTCCCGCGCGCCACCACCCAAGCCTCTACGCGCGCCTCCGTGCCGCCGGCGAGCCTCCGACGCCACGTTAGCCTTCGTAGTACTGCGCAAGAGAGCGACAAATATAGAAAACAAAAAGGAAAACTTTTGTATTTTTGATTTTATTTTCAAATCGGCTATATAAAGAGTCGAAGAAATCACTTTGTAAAGGGGTTACGTTTTTGAATAGAGAAATAGAAAAAGGTATATTTTCAGTGTCATTTTGATCTGCTTTTTCATTTTAGATATGCATAGCATATACATAGAAACAAAAAAAAAAATATCAAAGCTTTTACCTTTTCGTGAGATCTGAGTCTCGAATCAGAAGCATTTTGGGTGGGTTTTTCGATTTTAATAAGAGATTTGGCTTTAGTTCTTTGAGATCTGTGTTTAGTGCTCATAAAGGAGTTTAAATCGGTTTCTTTTAGCCTCCGCCACCGCGCACGATGGCGGACGATGGCGAATACTGGCGGCTTTGACGATCGGTGCTCGAAGAAGAGGTTTTATCGAGAGAGTTTAAACTTTTTTGAAGTGAGAATGTTTGAAATGACATTTTTGGTCTTTTCCAGTATTTATTGCCCTCGATGCGACATCGTTTTGGTAGGGTGCGCCAATGACCAAAAGCGGTGTCGTTTAAGAGACATAACCCGCGTGTTGACCCGACCCGGGGAAAAGATCACCGTGTTTCAGGGAATTGGGATATTTATTCTTTCAATCCTTCCGCAATTTATTTGTTTTTCAATTAAGTTGTATTTTATTTTCATTTCACCTTTAAATTTTACTTCGTTTTAATTTAATCCTTCTTTAAACGCAGCACTTAATAGCTTGGGCAAATTTCATTTTTAGTCCTTTTTAATGCATGCGCGTGGCGTTTTAATCCTTTTTCGATTTCTTCTTAAATTTTTTTTTTTTAGCTCTCTAATTTTGGTTCTGATTTCAACATAGTCTTTCAATTATTTTATTTAATCATCTGTTTATTTTATTTAATCAATCTCCTTTTAAAAAATTAATATTATATATGTTTTAAATCATGCAAGATATTATTTGTTTCTCCTTATACATGTTTTATTTTCTTCAATCTTATATATTTTTATATACATATAATTTATATTAAGATCATTTTATTTTATGTACATCATATTATTTTATGTATGTACTATCTATTAAAATTTATATATATATATATATATATATATGTATTTATATAAATATAAGTGTTCATTTTAAGATCTTATTTCAAATACTTTTATATATCATTATTATTCATTTTATATCAAATTTTTATTACGTATACATTATTTCAATTGACACATATTATTTTATGTATAATATTTGCTTATTTATTTTAAAATTTGCTATATTTTACTTTGTTATTTTAATTAGCTATATTCTCGATTTTTTATTCTTGATTAATAATGTTGATATTTTCAAAATAGAAATTGTGTGATTATTGATTGTGCATGCATTGAATTGTAGATGCATATTATTCTTGTCATCCATTTGTATAAATGTTGTATTCGCATATTATTCTTTCATGTTCGATATTACATTTCTGTTTCTCATGATTCAATAAGAGCATTCAGAGTCATTTTTAATCACTTATTTAAAAGTTCAAAATAAGGCAATGCTCGTGTTTAGGGGTTTTGAGGCAATCGAGCCCTAACTTACTGCGTTCCGATTTTCCTCGTTAAAACCTAGCAACCGAGTACCATTTTCTCTCTTAAATCAAAATACATAATATTTTAGATAAAAAACTTATTCTTGGGATTTTTGAGATAAGATTTTAAAAGAACAAAGGCAATATTACGGATTCGGGAATTTTGAGAAATAGTGCCCTAACTTACTGGGCTGCGATTTTTCATTTGATCCAAATAAGGGAATATCCTTCTTATTTTTTTTAATATACAAGTATTGTGTAACACCCTAAATTAGGGGTTGTTTGTAACTTAGCTAATTTCCCATGTGTGTGCCTGAAGAATAAGTATTATGATTTATTTGGCGTATTTTAGGGTCTAGAATTAAACCCGAGTTAGGCCTGATCTAGTGTTAGAATATTTTTTTTAGTACCATAAAGGAGGGAGCTAGAGGAGAGAAGGCTTTAATAAAATTTTTGGGCGAGTTATGACACAAAGTAGGCCTTGGCAAAGTGGCTACAAGGTGCCACTTAAGGGCTGGAAGCAACGCTTGTGAGGGCACAGGTTCAAGGCATGGCAGCAGCAAGGGGTGTTTTAATTTTTGGGTTGGCGTTACAAATGGAAGAAGGCTTTAAAAAGAGCTGGGGCGACTTTAAGACACAAAGAACTCGTTGGTCAAGTGGCTAGCGTGCGTCACTTAGGCGCTGGAGGAGAGAAAGGGCGCATGTTTGAGTCTTTGAGCGACATTTGGCATTTTTAATTTTTGGGTAAACGGCCCGGGGAGGTCTTATAATTAAATGGTGGGGTAAATGGGCAAGAAAGTCGGGCTGGAAGAGTTGGCAAGGGCGTGGAATAAAGTGCTACTGCAGTGAGGTCTTTGGTTCGAAGCAAAAGAGCAGCACCTTGTTTTCTTTTTTTGAAGCTGGCGTGAAAGGAGATGGCCTGCACATGGATTCCTTGTTCGGCTAGTTGATGGGCACATGGTCTTGTTTTGTTTTTATTTATTTATTATTATTAGATAATAAGATAATAAGAGATAATCAAGGATAATATTATTATTATTATTTAGATAACAAGATAATAGTAGATAAAAGGGATATTATTTGGATTAAATTATGATAAGTTGGCAGAGGAAAAATAGCTTTGTGTTTAATTCAAATTCTTTTTGAATTAAATCAAATTAGTGGCCTAGAGAAAAGCAAGGATTTGGCTAGAGTTTAAACTCTTTGGACGGCAAGCATAAGGGGGAGGGGGGGTGCCGAATTCCTTTATAAGCTCCCATCTACCCTCTTCTTTTTCTTTTAGCCATTTATGCAAATAGCCGAATCTCTCCCTTCTCTTCTAATATTCTCTCCACTTTTATTCTCCCAAATAAAGCGAAAACTCTTTTCTTCTTTGACCTCTTACCAAATCCCCATCCATAAAAATCCCCTTTTCTTTATTTCACTATTAGCCGAACATCCACTCCTATTTGTCCGAAACTTTAACACTCTCTCCCCCCATTATTTTCCTCTTTGGCCGAATTTTGAACAAAGAAGGGAGGCTTCCTTTTAATCGCCTTGGTGAAGGTATTCTGGGATTTTGAAGCGCTCAATCCCAACCCTTAATCTCTAGTATTCGATTTTGGGTAAGTCTGGGTAAGGCCTATGTTAATATTCGAAAGCCGAAGGCTATGGTTATTAATATTGATTATTGACCGATTGTAGTTTGTGTACCAGATTCGCGATTTAGGTGCTGAAGCTAGTATTCAAGTGATTAGGTAAGGATTCGGGTACAAAAGATGACCCTTTAAACTTATTTGATTTTGGCTGAATGGCCTAGGACACTAACAATTGAGGTTGGCCGATTATAGGAGCAAAGGTATTGAGGGAAGTTGATCATATCTCCGGGATTTGGAGTTAGCATTAGAATCAAGTGTGTACATACACACTTATAGTTAATTAAATGTGCTAAATCTTTTGCATGTGATAATTGGATCTATGTAGATTCGGTTTCAATACCATGAGTGGTATGAGCAAGGATCCGGGTAAGTCCCTGATTGATTATGAGATTTTATGATGCTTTTGGAAAGCATGATATGTTGTTTATAATTAATGATAAATCTGATATATGTGATCAAGCGTATGATGGCATGAATTTTGTGATATATACATATTTGATATGGGTTGATGAGAGGAGGGGGCAATATATTCGTGCCGACGGGCACCAGTGTTTTGGTAACACACTGTGACTACGGTCACCAGAGGTTTGGTACCTCCAGAGGTTTGGTACCTCATCGCGTCTCGTCCCAGTGGCTTAGCACCACAGTGGGTTGGCCCCACAGATTATCATAAGGAATTGACGCCAGTGATTTGGCATCACACGATGGGTTGGCCCCATCAATCGATTGTGTCTATGGACACCAGAGGTTTGGCACCTCCAGTGATTTGGCATCACATTGTGACTATATGTCACCAGTGGTTTGGCACCACCAATGGTTTGGTACCACACGGGGTAGACAAGGTGTTTGGATGGCTAGGTTGGGTGCATGACTTAGTACATGATGATTGATTATATGCTGTGTATGAAATTGTTTAAATACGGGGGAAGGGTTACATACTGAGTCTTGGTGACTCACCTTCTCCTTTATATTTTTCAGGTGACACGTAGATCGTGGATGTGGAGCCGGGTTGACTCGAGGTGGCCATGCAGTGGATTTGATAAATGGACTTTAATTTCGTTACTTTATTTTATTGTTACTAAATTTTATTTTGGATGTAATAAGGCCTCCTGACACTTTATTTTTGCTATTTTTCATATGTTGGATACTTGTTTTAAACTATGTTATTATTATTGAATTAAAATCACATGTTTTCCAAGTTAAAACGAAAATTGTTTTTAACGTGCCATCGGGCACATTTGGAATTTTATATTAACTTGGTTTAAATAAATTTTCTAATAAACACTACATAAAGTTTTTACAAGACAATCAAATGAAAAGTTTTCGACAAACTTAAATCGACTTAAAAAGGTTTTCTTTCAAAAATATTTTTTCCCTGTAACAAACCAGGTTCGGCCATAATGTTTGGGCCGGGTTTGGGTTGTTACATATTGAATGTCGAAGGATAAATCCAACTTCGAGAATGTAAGATGTTGTGGCCTAACTTACTGAGTACGACATTTTATTTCTTCGAAAAAAGAAATTTCGGCATCCAATATGATTCTGTTCAAATATATCTTAAATAAATGGATCGTAATCTAGAATCTTTTCAAATTTTCGGCATTAGGACATTAAATAATCAATTAGGTATCAATTTTGGGCGTCGCGAGGGTGCTAATCCTTTCTCGTGCGTAACCTACTCCCGATCCTATTTTCTTAGATTTCGCAGACCAAAATTATTGTTTTAATAAATCAAAATGTTTTATTAAAATAATTCATCTAAAGGTGATTCGATCACACCTCGAATAAAAGATCGGTGGCGACTCCATTTCCATATTTCTAAAGTCGATCCCCGTTTTTCAAACTCCCTCGAATTAAAAAATGGCTTCGACAGCTTGGCGACTCCACTAGGGACTGGTTGAGAGTCAGGCCATAAATTGATTAATTTTTGTCCTTTTGTTGAAAATTGAAAATTTGATTTGAAAAATTACAATCTTTTTATTGCATTTGCTTGCATCATTTCATTTGATTGTTATGGTTCGAGTCTTGTAGAATACTTTGCATCATATTGCATGAGCGCAGGGTCACACCTTTAAGTGGGAATAAGAGGCTACTCCTTCGTGAGGTTTTCACCTTCGTGCAGGATAGTGAATCACTTTCGAGATACATCCGTACCTATGTCTTCGTGAGGTTTTCATCTCCGTGCAGCCATAGGGAAATGTATTCCCCTGAACCGAACTCGATCCATATGAGCCTATAATGGGTAAGAATTGAGGAATCTGCTGGTTCAGGTACCGTCGAATTTAGAACTCAAACTACATGTAAAAGGCCATAAGGGCCTACCCCAGATGGAGTTGTGATTAACCCTGGCGGTCACCTAATAGATGCTTGAATATTTTACATGTTTTGAATTTCATTTCTATCGTACTGACTATTTGTTTTATTTTTGTTGCTTTGCATGCATTTTCATATTAGAGAGGGGTGTCGATTCGGGTTCGGTTGCTAAATTAGGGAGCTCGACATGGAAAATGACTTTCTTGATAAAATGAAAGACAATACGGATGTCTGTATATTTGTAATCCGTTTTATGTAAAGAGCTTTGTTTTCAAATAAAGTTTCCTAAATGGAATTGAATCAAAATTGGCTCCTTTTGTATTGCATGCATTTGCATAGCATTACATCACATGCATTAGATTTTATGAGAAGACCCTGATTAGGTGAATATTTTCAGAAGACATGGAGCAAAGGTCGGAGAGATTAAAGCAAAGGCAAATACTAATGCAAGAATAGTTGGGCCAAATTCAACAGGATATGCGAGATCAAATACATATGATGCACCGGTTAACCCAATTACTAGTTGGAGGGCTTGAAAAAAAGAGTGGCCCAGTGGTTGACAGTGTGGATGATGATGAAGACATCGTTTATTCCCCAATAAACATCCCGACTCAACCAAACCCGCATTCGCAGGGGGCACCTGTTATTATCAAACCCCAATGTCCGATTGATACCTCAGCATTGTTAAACTCCCCGATGGATTCAGATTTTAACTCGGAAGATGATCGAGCCAAACCGATAGTTCTGGCAGAAACAAAAGAAAGGGGAGAGTGGACTTCAAAGGCCCCCAGAAATAGGGAAAATGAAGTGAACAGCTTGAGCAAGCGTCCTAAATTAGTCACTGTAGGTCAACCGAGGGCTGTGACCACAGGCCATCAAGGCTCATCAAGACGAGAATCCAGTACATAGCAACTCCAGTTTACACCGATTCTAATGATGTACAAGGAGTTATACCAAACCCTATTCGATGAACATGAGGTGGCTCCTCACTACCCGAAACCGATGCAACCTCCATATTTGAAATGGTATGACCCAAATGCTCAGTGTGAGTACCACGCGGGGGTCACAGGGCATTCGATAGAAAATTGCCTTGCTTTCAAGAAATTGGTGGAAAAGTTCATCAACATGGGTATTGTGAAATTAAATGACACGCCAAATGCAGAAATATAAACCTGGGAGTGTTTGGAGCAATAGGACTGTGGAAGAGATCCTTGTATTTTCAGAGCTAATTTAGAGCAATATTCAAAATATTCTTGTTGCTTTAAGCCTAGAAGCAACAAGAATCTTTTTTGTGAAATAGGCTTGTGTCCAGAATTCTTATTTCAATGAGATGCATCTTTTAAGCAAATATCTTTTATTCTTTACATTCCATACTATACATTCTTTGGTTTTTAGAATATTCTTTCATTTTTATTCATAATCATACCATACAAATAATTGTTTTAGGAATCATTTTTCTAGAATTTACCTTCGTACCCACAATGGGCCCCCAGATATCAATGACATGGGCGACACTGTTACGGACTCCCTTTTTGAATGAAATTTGGGTATAAGGGATCTCAGGACTTTGAAGATGACAGAAATTGCAACATATCTTCTGATTTGTTAATACTGGATGAAAAATAGATCCTACGTCGTGGGCCAAGAAAGGAGATGAAGATTAAAGCCTAGCTCAATGCAGAAATAAGATTTCCTATATGTGGGGCATGGTTGTTATCAAGCTAGTCTTATCAAGAGCATTTAGCCGACACCAATTCATCATCGTGGGTGTCAATTTCTTCACTAAGAGGGTGAAGGTCACTTCATATGTCAATATTATAAAGTCGATAATCATTTAAAAAAAAGAAAGAAAGAATATTGAAAAAAATGTCAAAAAGATCACATTTAACCGCACCATGTCAAAAGTCTGTTGTCTGTTCAAATATCAGTTGCCACATATTAGTGCAGCAAAAGCAACCGAAAAGAAAAACAAAAGATCATAAAAAGATCGAGACTTGTAAGGATTGGCATACAAAAGTTACTATTTACCTTTATTCTTATCAAACAGGGCAACACATTTCTCATTGGTTTCGCCCATTAAAGTCGAAAATCCTTTTTCCAAGTTTTATTAGAGCTAAAATTGGATGAGGCAAAATAGATCCAATCTCAATATGATCAGTTGATGTTAAAAGCTATCTGTCACGGTCAGGTGATGCGATCTCACAACAAAATGATTCGCCCTAGAAAATTTCACGATGGGGCTTTGAAGAAGGCTTTTCCAATGCAAAGGGGACTTCAGAAGAAAGCGGATGCCAAACTGGAGCATGGGTATTGTCTGAGATAGATGGCAAGGACCTGCCCAATCCTGTGAATTCAAAAAAAAAACCATCAAAAAAGAAATCAATCAAAAAAGAAAAAATAGAAATTTTCAGCAAAAAAGAAAAAAAAAGGAGAGGCCAAGTTGAAAACCCGCAAAGGGCGCTTTGAGACCAAAGGGGATTTGAGTTGTAAACCCAAAAAGGGTGGCTCAAATTTTGATCAAAGGGGGGCATACAGTAGTCTTGCTATGCTTGAATTAATAATGAAGAAGTATGCTATGTCTTGGGGCGTCGACAAAGTACTTCAGATCCCCTAAACACATATTGAGCTTAAAATGGTCCTCAAGAAGTTTGAACAGAGAAGCTCAGGCTGCAATATCTAGGGCACCTAGTTTTCCATCTTATCCATTTTGGATTTGCTATCTTTGATTACCTTATTCTTTTCAAGATAAGCCTTTAACAAATTCCCTGCTTAATTGCATTTGCTAGATTGGATTAACTTGCTTGTTTCAAGCTATGCTCCCAATCAATTTCATTCTTGTCCATGGTTAGGATCTCTTTCAAGCATTTTGCATTGGGATAATGATTAGTGGACTAATAATATTTTCATAAAATGAGTTTCACATATTACTCTGGAAGCTTCTGAATAATACAAGAAACTGAAATAGGACTATTGTTTAAAACCCACCAAGTTTAAGGAAGAGTCTAAATTGAGGTTATCTCCTTGGATTTTATGTTAAAAATAGTTGATGATACTTCCTTGATAGAAAATAGGCAATTTTAACCCAAGTGGAATCATTCGCAAGAAAAATGATATTCTACATTCATGCAAGCATCATCCATACACATCTGGTTGGGTCACCCGAAGAGTGATCAGCTGATGGAACAAGCTACAGACCTTATATCCTCGAGTTATAGTCGGATAGATGGAAGTTGATACAGATCCTATCCCTTCGAATAGCAATAGGATGGATTGAAGAAGAAACAAATCCTACATTTTGAAACTGCAGTGGGATGGATGGGAAAAGATCCAGACTCTATACCCCTATTCATAATAAGATGAACCCTGAAGTTACAGTGGGGCAAGTCTGTTGAGCAAGATATTGGTTTTCTCGGGTTTTCTGTCAAGAATACTAGCCGAACAAGAGGGCAGCATATTACCCTGATAAACAATGAACGATGACACCTTAAGCAGGGATCATTCTCATGAAATTCTGCATTCATGCAAAACATATTTAGAAGCATTTGATTCATTTCCGATCATTGCATCCTAATATTTGTAAAAAGACCATTCTTATGACATATTGCATTCATACAAATGTCATCCATGATACATTTCGTTAGGAGCATTAGATTCATTCTAATCATTGCATTCTAACCATTTTGCATAAGCATAAACACAAAACTAATTTTACAGAGCAGGTCCCATAGAGGACATGGTCGCAACATCAGTGAATTCGAACATCTTGCCTTCCTAAGTGAAGCGGATCGAAGATAGCAGATCCGGCAATCCTGAAGTTGCAGGAGCAGATCAAAGACATCAGATCTTGCCTTTCTGAGCGAAGCGGATCGAAGATACCAACCCTATCTCCCTGACCAGCAGTGGAATAGGTCAAAGATTGTAGATCTTGTCACCCTAAGCAGTAGGGAACCAAGATTGAACGGCAAACCTGGTCCCCCTAAGCAGTAGGGGAACATATTTAAGCCACCAACCCTATCTCCCTGACCAGCAGTGGAATAGGTCGAAGATTGTAGATCTTGTCACCCTAAGCAATAGGGAACCAAGATCGAACAGAAAATCTGGTCTCCCTAAGCAGTAGTGGAACAGATTTAAGCCACTAGTCCTATCTCCATAACTAACAGTGGAATAGGTCAAAAAATTGTAGATTTTGTCACCCTAAGCAGTAGTGGACCAAGATCGAACGACAAATCTTGCCCCCCTAAGCAGTAGTGGAACAGATTTAAGCTACCAGTTTGGCATCCCTAAGCTTGAGTGCAGCAGATTGAGGATAGCAAATCTTGCCTTCTTGAGCGAAGCAGATCGAAGATACAAATCTTATCACCTCGAAGTCCCAGTGGAGCAGGTTGAAGCTACAAATCCCTCCTCCCTGAGTGTATTGAGGATCAACCTTTATTTCTGAGAAGTTTCAGTGAGAAGATTGAAACTACAAATCTCTTCTCTCTAGATTTTATCACCTCGAAGTCCCAATGGAGCAGGTCAAAGTTACAAATCCCTCCTCCCTGAGTGTATTGAGGATCAACCTTTATTTCTGAGAAGTTTTAGTGAGAAAGTTGAAACTACAAATCTCTTCTCTCTGGATTCTTATCACCTTGAAGTCCCAGTGGAGTAGGTCGAAGCTACAAATCCCTCCTCCCTGAGTGTATTAAGGATCAACTTTTATTTTCGAGAAGTTTCAGTACGAAGATCGAAGCTGCGAATCTCTTCTCTCTGAATTCTCATCTCCTCGAAGTTCCAGTGGAGTAGATCGAAGCTACAAGTCTGGAATCGAAGCGCTACTTCCCGGTCCCTTGAAGATGCAGTGGGATGGAACGAAACTACTCGAAGAAGAAAAGCACTGAATGAGGCACGATCGGACAAAATTGGCCCTTCGTTAAAGTCTTTTCTCCATTCCCATTACACGACAATGAGCAAAGAGGGGCAGCTGTAGCAGGCCCAATTTGCCCAGCTCATTAACCAAACAATTAAAAAATAAATAAAATACAAAATCCAATAAAATCCAATTAACAGCCCAGTCTATACAACCAAAATTAACCCAAATTAGAGCTAGCCAAAATGTCTAAACCAAAGCCCAAAATATAAAAAACTAAACAGAAACCCTAGCAATAGCTGTGCGCCATAACAACCCTAACCCTAACAGTGTGCGCAGCGTGCCTTCTGCCTTCACGCGCCACCACCCACGCGTCTCTCACGCGTGCCTCCGCACCGCCAACGAGCCTCAGACGCCACGTTCGCCTTCCGTACTGCAAGAAGAGAGCAAAAGACAGCAAATACAGAGAAAACAAAAAAAGGAAGACTTTTGTATTTTTTATTTTATTTTCAAATCGGCTATATAAAGAGCCAAGAAATCACTCATGAAGGGTTACATTTTTGAATAGAGAAATAGAAAAAGGTATTTTTTCGGTCCGTTTTGATCTGCTTTTTCATTTCGGATATACATAGCATATACATAGAAAAAAAAAAATATATCAAAGCTTTTACCTTTTCGTGAGATCGAGTCTCGAAATCAAGCATTTTGGGTGGGTTTTTCGATTTTAATAAGAGATTTGGCTTTAGTTCTTTGAGATCTGTGTTTAGTGCTCATAAAGGAGTTTAAATCGGCTTCTTTTAGCCTCCGGCTACCGCACACGATGGCGAACGGTGGCGAAATACGACGGCCTGACGATCGATGCTCGGAGGGTAGAGGCTTTATCAGAGAGTTTAAATTTTTTTTGAAGAGAGAATGTTTGAAATGACATTTTTTTGGTCTTTTCCAGTATTTATTGCCCTCGGTACGACATCGTTTTGGTAGGGTCTGCCAATGACCAAAATGGTGTTGTTTAAGAGACATAACCCGCGTGTTGACCCGACCCGGGGAAAGGATCTGTGTGTTTCAGGGAATTGGGATATTTATTCTTTCAATCCTTCCGCAATTTATTTGTTTTTCACCTTTAAATTTTACTTCGTTTTAATTTAATCCTCCTTTAAACGCAGCACTTAATAGCTTGGGCAAATTTCATTTTTAGTCCCTTTTAATGCATGCGCGTGGCGTTTTAATCCTTTTTCGATTTCTTCTTTAAATTTTTTTTTTAGCTCTCTAATTTTGGTTCTGATTTCAACATAGTCTTTCAATTATTTTATTTAATCATCTGTTTATTTTATTAAATCAATCTCCTTTTAAAAATTAATATTATATATGTTTTAAATCATGCAAGATATTATTTGTTTCTCCTTATATATGGTTTATTTTCTTCAATCTTATATATTTTTATATACATATAATTTATATTAAGATCATTTTATTTTATGTACTTCATATTATTTTATGTATGTACTCTCTATTAAAATTTATTTATATATATATGTATTTATATAAATATAAGTGTTCAATGTTAAGATCTTATTTTAAATACTTTTATATATCATTATTATTTATTTTATATCAAATTTTTATTATGTATACATTATTTCAATTGACACATATTATTTTATGTATAATATTTGCTTATTTATTTTAAAATTTGCTATATTTTACTTTGTTATTTTAATTAGCTATATTCTCGATTTTTTATTCTTGATTATTAATGTTGATATTTTCAAAATAGAAATTGTGTGATTATTGATTATGCATGTATTGAATTGTAGATGCATATTATTCTTGTCATCCATTTGTATAAATGTTGTATTCGCATATTATTCTTTCATGTTCGATATTACATTTCTGTTTCTCATGATTCAATAAGAGCATTTTGAGTCGTTTTTAATCACTTATTTAAAAGTTCAAAATAAGGCAATGCTCGTGTTTAGGGGTTTTGAGGCAATCGATCCCTAACTTACTGGGTTCCGATTTTCCTCGCTAAAACCTAGCAACCGAGTACCATTTTCTCTCTTAAATCAAAATACATAATATTTCAGATATAAAACTTATTCTTGGGATTTTTGAGATATTGCGCCCTAACTTACTGGGTGTGACATTTTATTATCTCGAGATAAGATTTTAAAAGAACAAAGGCAATATTTCGTATTCGGGAATTTTGAGAAATAGTGCCTTAACTTACTGGGCTACGATTTTTCATTTGATCCAAATAAGGGAATATCCTTCTTATTTTTGTAATATACAAGTATTGAATGTCGAAGGATAAATCCAACTTCGAGAATGTAAGAGGTTGTGCCCTAACTTACTGAGTACGACATTTTATTTCTTTGAAAAAAGAAATTCCGGCATCCAATATGATTCTGTTCAAATATATCTTAAATAAATGGATTGTAATCTAGAATCTTTTCAAATTTTCGACGTTAGGACATTAAATAATCAATTAGGTACCAATTTTGGGCGTCGCGAGGGTGCTAATCCTTCCTCGTGCGTAACCGACTCCCGAACCTATTTTCTTAGATTTCGCAGACCAAAATTATTGTTTTAATAAATCAAAATGTTTTATTAAAATAATTCATCTAAAGGTGATCCGATCACACCTCGAATAAAAGATCGGTGGCGACTCCATTTCCATATTTCTAAAGTCGATCCCCGTTTTTCAAACTCCCTCGAATTAAAAAAAATGGCTTCGACAGTAACAATACTAGGTGTATGATTACACAACTTTTAGCGACCACTTGTGAAATTCCAATAGCACCAACCTAGATTCAATCTAAAGATTCAATCAGTCCTTAAATCGTTAATAAGATTCACAGACACTGAATCTCTACACTGCCCTTACCACTAACCTTGGTAAACAGGAGTATCGCCTTTAACCCTAAAATCGCTTGGCTAGACTCCCACAATTAATGATTGACTACTCACTGCATAACAGCAGATCTCGTTAGAGGGTTGATTAAGGATGTAGTTTACACCCATCACATTAACTTGAGCAAGACAGAGAACATTTACCGAATCCCTCAGAACCGAAAGCTGACTTAAAGGAGCGGCACACATGGGTGGAGTATTGCATTCGATCTAAGAGGATAAACCGAAAGAAGATTATTGAATAGAAATAATGCTACACGGAGAGTAAAACCCAAAACGCAAAAAGGGAAAACCCCAAGATAACAGAGAGGATAATCGGCTTCTACACTCTCACAAAAATGCCGAAAATGCACCAAATGAATTCTCTTAGCCGAATTCCCCTACTCTAACTTCTCGATTCGGCTATGACTCCCTTCACATCCCAATCCTTCAAAATCTCCACCGATTTCTCCTAGATTTACTCCAAACCCCCCATTCAAATCCATTCAAATTCTGATGACCAATTCTGCAACCACCTCTATAGAGTTTGAA
Organism: Gossypium bickii; assembly: GCA_025503065.1. Classification (NCBI taxonomy): domain Eukaryota; kingdom Viridiplantae; phylum Streptophyta; class Magnoliopsida; order Malvales; family Malvaceae; genus Gossypium; species Gossypium bickii. Next base: position 99,608,013 of record CP106711.1, read on the forward strand.
TCAAACTCTACCTTTCACGCCACAGAGACATAAAATAAAACCCCCTTTTTTGCATGCCATGGGATTCGAACCCACTCCCTCTTAAATGCCCAACACGCCACTAGCCACCACAACACAAGATCTCTTGTGTCACAAAACAAACATAGCTTTAATATATGCCCTTTAAGCTAACATCTAGGTTTCCAAAAGAGCAAAAATCAAAATTTTGCCAAAGGCTATACTTGAACCCAGGCTTCCTAAAATCCCCAAAACATGGCCCGATTACCTACCCCACAAGCAACCATGATATTTACGTTTAAGCTTGCAAAAATAAAAACCCTAAATTTTTGGGGCGTTACACAATGATATTAAAGTAAAGACGTTTTAAATGGTTAGTAAATGGTTAAGATGATTTGAGCTTTAACAAAGAGATTTCAACTCAGAAATGAATTTCTACCAACAAGTCCAATTTTCGAAAGACACATCAATGTGACATGCTAAATTTGGTCATAACGTCTAGGTCGGGTCTGGGTGTTACATAAAACCTTACCAGGAAGGTAGTTGTGTGAGGTATATCATCGTTTACACAAAAGGCAAAACAGTTCAAGGACATCACATTTTTTTATCAGCCAGTAAAGTAAATATACTTTCATAATGGAAGGTTCAAGGGCGGATACCTACCTATCCTATGCAACTATCGATCGTAGATTCTATCACCACATCAAGTCAATGTTTTTCAATAAAAGTATCAATTTTCATTCATGTGGGGGAGTGTTAGAAAAATTGCATTTTTATGGGAACTTTGAGGCATATTCTCAATAGGTAAAGGTGGAGAGTTGAATCATAAAAGTATGGTTTCATATTCTACTCCATGAGACCTTTACAACGGTATATCATATGCTCAAAATGGTTGATTGATGAATGAGAAATTGATGCTCAAAGCAAGCTACTTGGAAATATTGTTGAGGAAAAGTAAAGGCTTAGATCTTATATTGGTTAAATACCATAGTGTAAGATGTGTTTATATATGTGAACCCTCTTGAAGTGTAATTGAATGACTAAGCTTGTAAACCTACCTCGCATGCAGGGGGTGTAGGTCTAAACCCGATGGGGTTGGGGCCCACATGCATGACGTGGGTGACGAGAAATGTTCGGATCGATCGGGCCCAAATGGGCCTGCGGATATTTCAAACCCAACACGATTTTATTTTTCTCAACAGACATAATTTGCTTATATATGAACAGTATCTGATTCCAATCAAATTGATTTCTTGGCTCCTTAATGGAAAATTTTGTGGTTATTTCCAAATTTTCCACCATCTTAAATACCTATAAAAGGTTGTGTATTCTGTATAAATTTACACACTCATACTCTCTCACACTGGAACTCTTTTACTCTCAAAACTCTTCCTTTTCTTCTCCGTATTTTTAGGCTCTGTTTCTTTGCCAGTAGAATGTTTTCCGGAAAATGATTTATGGAAAATGATTTACTTTTCTGGAAATGATTTTACTTTTTTGGTGTTTGGATGAATCTGTGTAAAATATTTTCTGCTATTTGGCAGATTTCCTGAAAATATTTTTCAGAAAAGCTGTTTTTACATATATATTAATAAATTTATATATAATAATAAATTTATATTTTAAATTATTTTTACATATATTGCAATGATTTATGGATAAATAAATAAATCAAATTAAATATATAATAATACTCAATTATTAAGCTAGAATATTAACTTTCATAAATTGAAAACATCTAAAGTCGAGTAAATTATTTGTAATTGTGTTATAAAAAAATTAAAAAAAAGGATTGAATAATTATAAATTAGCTTCCAAACCATAATTAATAATAGAAATTAATAATATTATCCAAATATATAATTAGCAGTACACCATAATATTATCCAAATACATAATTAGTAGTATGACATAATTAGTTATTATAATAAAACAAATCTATTATTTCTCCAAACATGCACTTATAATCGATCTATCAATTATATTAGTTAGGTAATGATATGATATAATTAGTTATTAATTAAAAGTTTTTGGAATAATTAAGTAGCTATATATATCGCTTATATTTGGCATATGTGGGAAATGTTTCTTTTATGAAAAATAAAAACATAAAATTAGGAAAAAAATATCATACAAAATCATCTTAAGCATGTAAATAGAACTCTTTTCATATTTGTTGAAATATTCTATTTAGTAGTATATACTATTGCCACGAGGACATGTAACGCATTCCAATTTAACCTACCCATTAGTAATCCAAAACATTTCATAAAACTTTTTTGATATATATATATATTAAAATTTCAAACATAAAATTGCTAGATATTATGGAGTCTCCAAATTTATAATTACTTAACTTCTTCATAAAGTTTGTCCCCTGATTCAATTAACTAATTTCTACCTAACACAATCATCAATCATGTAATGACTGTGAATTATTGCTTAATACCTGATTTCTTTGTCCTTAATTAGCAAACACATGATTCAGACAACAAATGTTAATTCTTCATTAAACAAAACAAAGCTGCTATTATTCTCAATCATTGAACAAATAAACTATTACATTCTTTAATTTTTCTTTTCCCAAATTACTAATTACAATTCACAAGAATTCAAAAAAAATCTGTATGAAAACAATAAGACAAAAAATCGATCACTGACAAATATACCCTAAGAAACTGCACATTAAAATATGAACCTTTAAACCATACTGCAAATGATTAAAAGAGAAGTACTTCATTACAAACAAAAAAAAGTTGATGACTAACTTATATAGCAACCCTCTTGGGCACCTACCAGACTCTTACTGTTTTGTCAAGGCCTCCACTATAGAGCAAGAAACCATTGCCAACATTACAGGGTGATGCCTGCAAACATTTGATTGGTCCTTGATGATCATTAATGACCCCAATTTTACAAAGTTTACCATAAGCCTTTCGCTTTCAAATACCTATGGTTTTAACAGCTGAACCACTGCACAAAACCTCTCCCATCAGGCACTAAAATTGGCATTCCCTTCCCACCCCATAATATACCCATCTGAACCACCTCCATAGACCCATTTTCCATCCTCTGAAACAGTAACTGAATTCAATGAAACATCTTTATGACCCTCTAAAATCCCTTGCAATGAATGAGAGGTGTTCCCATGTTTTCCCCAAGCTTCTATTTTCCCATCTGCAGATGCTGAATACACAATTCCTTTACAAGCTACTAAGCTATTGATAACATCATTATGTGCTTTAATGGATTCTAAACATTTCAAATCAGATATACTCCATACTTTAAGTGTTTTATCCCATGAACCTGAATAAACTAATCCATTATACACTGCTAAACAAGAAATACTGTCTGCGTGTTCAATCCATAATCGCTTGTGATGCCGACGAGTTTGAACTATATGGATCGACATGGAGCATAAAAGAAACCAGATACAATTGTAGCTTTGAAGAAAAACATGTTTACACAAACAATCAAACAGGAGGCAATATGCGAAAAAGAAGTCAAAACTCTATCAATCTAAAGCAGATAAGTCAATACAATCGACAACACCGAGAACAAAGCGCAAACCTAACTCCGGCTTGCTGTACAAATAAACTCAGTCGAGCCTTCAAAAACCAAAGGCCAAAACAGAGTCCCTACAAAGCTCCGAGTGCACGAGCGAGATCGAATCAGAAAAACGCGCTACCCACAAAGCCACGACACAAATATCGGCGCCCTCAGACCAACCAACAAAAACCGAGACCCACTAAACCTCCTGAATTGGAGTAGAAAATGGAACTGATGAGAAGCCCGGAATAAGCCTCCAGAAACCAACATTGAACTAGAATTCCAAAAGCCCAAGATAAGCCAAACACCAGAGGCTACAAAACACTAACAAATATGAGTAGAAATCTACCTTCGATGAACAAAAAAAATAGACAGAGAAAATGATAAGAAATCTACCTTCGATGAACAAAAACAATAGACAGAGAAAAGGATAAAATAACCTGTTGATAACCCAAAAAGAAGAAGCACACCGATGAGGAGGAGAGGCTGACATTGATGGACGGAGAGGAAATAATGAGGAAATGAAATGAGAAGGAATTGAGCGGCTGAGGGTGTGTTTTCCGGAAAATGTCTTACAGAAAAAAAATCTGTAAGACATTTTACACAAAGAACGGGAAATTTTCCCGTGTTTCTGTAATTGATTTTCCGGAAAATCAATTCCTTTGGTCAAACAAACATAGTAAAAGACGGAAAATGTTTTTTGGAAAATGAAATACCGCAAACAAACAGACCCTTAAAACGTTCCGATGATAGAAAAAGGCAACATTCGTTCGATTGATCGTTGTAGAGGTGCTACTACTTTGATCATTGTTGTTGTTGTATCCTAGGAGACATTCGACCAATGCTTCTCTAAGTACTATAGAAGCAACCGAATTTGTCTTAAGGAAACTGTGTTTCACATGGCTCAACGTTTGGTAAAATCTCGATTCTTCTTTATTTCAACTTTTTATTATGGTTTTATTTTATTTTTGTATTTGATAAATTAATTATATATCATTCTATATATTTTTATTTCATATGTGTTTATGTATATTTAATTTATTTTGCTCGCTAACGTGTTTTATCTAACATTAAGTTTGAATATTGGAGTTGCCATTGTTGGAAGGACTTTACCTGTATCAACTCTAGACCTGAACAAGACTAACCTTAAATCATAAAACGGAAAAGAAATTACTAAATCAACTTTGCTTTTTGTTTAGGATTAACCAAGCTTATTATATAAAATAAAAGCATTAGTCTTTAATTTTATAATTAATTGTATCTAGTGAAACTCTAACATCATATTTTGCTCCTAACATCCATCTTTAAGGAGACTTAATCTCATCAAATTTAGTTTGTCCTCTATACCCTTATTTGTTACGACACTAAAACTTGTCTCTGAGAAAATTGGATCAAATCATTCGTAATTTCTTATTTGGGGATGCTATTTGCAAATCCATTGGATTAGGTAGTTTGGGTACATGAAAATGCCAATAACCGAACAAATTGGGAGGTTTTTTAAACACCTTATTCTCCTAGTACTCCAAATATTACTAACATTCATCTTTGGAGGAAAATCTGGGAGCAAAGATATGACATTTATTTTTAAACCCAAATCCCGACAGGTGAATGCTTCAATGAGAAACACTCCCTAATTTCTTTGGAATGGAACAACAACAACAATCAGAACAAGGTAAGTACAGACCCGAGCTCAACATAGAATATGGTCGGCTAAATTGGGCATCAATGTTACCATAATATTGAAAGTTATACAAATATATTTTATGAAAAATAAGAAATTTTTTTCTCACATGTAAAATACTAAAATAATATCTTTTGTCAGCGTCATCTGTACAATATGCAGAATATCATACTGGATTTTCTGCAGCCTATCAAATGGTTAGAATAGTTTTTTTTCCCCAAACATTGGGCATGAGGCCAGCAATTTACTTGTAAAATAAACATGTTATCTGGCATTACTCCGACTCTGCAATTATCTGTGTTCAACGCATATCTGGACTTGATTATCAGGACCTGACTCTCCGGCAACAAATATCTGTATCCAACATTCACACTTGAATTTGAGTAACATGATTCCTAAATCTGGGGCTAAATTTTCAAATATAACCATTTTTGTATAGGAGCTACAAGTTAAATAATCTGAACCGGCTGGAGCTTCCTTCTTCATCATAATCAGACGAATTTGATTTGCTTCCAACTGATTCTTCTGAACTATCACACGGAAGGAGTTTAATCCTGTCAGCATGTTCAATCATCCAATCAGTGAACTCTGGGGTTGCTGCCAAATCTGCAATGGCGTGCCGGGTAGACTCGCGAGTGAAATCTTTCCATTCTTGTTTCGTGAATTTCTTTCGGTTACGTGTCTTGTGAAAGCTAGAATAGTAATTTTGATCACATATGCCACCTAACAATTAAAAAGTTACAAATCCATTTGTTAATATTAATTAAAGCAGGAAAGAAAAACAAAATGTGCTCCGAGAAAAATGCACTAGTATGAACAGTGAAGTACATTTAAAAGCAAAATTACCTCTTGCAGGAAATTTATCCCATCTTAGTGAAGTCAGTGGAGAATGTCCATTCCACAATGTCCTATTAGGATACATTCTTGGAGACCTATCAAAAAATTCAGCACAGCCTTGGTTTATGTTAGATTACAGTTTCCTAATAAGGAATATTCAGTGTATCAGATAGAATCCTGTAGATATTTTATTGATTGCTATCCCTAACTTTAAGGCTTTGTTTTAAGGGACAGCATCCCTAGAATCAGTTTTCTTCCTAGTTTAGAGTTTCCTAAAGTTAGGCTCACTATGTTATCTTTCCTATCCAAGTCTGTTCAAGCTAATAAAGACCAAATTTGGCTCCATCACCTCCGCCTTGGTCACCCTTCGTTTCAAGCCCTTAAATTTATGTTTCCTTCATTTTTCAAAGGAATAACTGTTGAAAATTTCCATTGTGATGTTTGTGAACTTGCCAAACATAAACGTACCTCCTTTCCAGTAAGCAATAAAAGAACATCCGCTCATTTTATTCTTATTCATAGTGATATTTGGGGACCATCAAACATTTCAAACATCTCTGGGGCTCGGTGGTTTGTTTCCTTTATTGATGATTGTACCCGTGTGTCTTGGATATTTCTTTTAAAACAAAAATCTGATGTAAGGTCTGTTTTTACAACCTTTTACAACCAGTCAAAACACAATTTGGGGCTGCAATAAAACGGTTTAGGTCAGACAATGCTAAAGACTATTTCAACCAGTTTCTCTCCTCATATTTTCAAGAAAAAGGCATTCTCCATGAGTCCTTTTGTGTTAACACACCCCAACAAAATGGTGTTGCCGAAAGAAAGAATGGTCACATTTTAGCTATTACTAGAGCTCTATTGTTTCAAAACAATGTCCCTAAACAATATTGGGGGGAAGCTGTTTTAACTGCTACTCATTTGATAAATAAGTTGCCTACAAAGGTCCTTGACTCTCAAAGTCCTATACAAGCTCTATCAAAATTTTTTCCTGATTTCAATACCTCAAACCTTACTCCCAAAATATTTGGGTGTGTTGCCTTTGTCCATGTCCATTCTCAAAATAGGGGAAAACTCGATCCACGAGCTGTCAAATGTGCCTTTCTCGGTTATTCCTCTACACAAAAAGGGTACAAATGCTATAATCCAGCCACCAAAAAATTTTATGTTTCAGCCGATGTCACTTTTGCAGAAGAAGAAAAATTCTTTACTCGTCCTTATCTTTGGGGAGAACTTATTCACGTAAGATAAGGCGAGAGAATTTTTTCTTCTTGATTTTCCATTTTTCTGTCCCATTGCCCAACTTAATTTTCCGGCTCCTATTCAAAGAGCCCAAACACTCAGTCCTTACCTACCAACCAGCCTGCCCACCTTGAACCTATGCAACCTGAAATAGAGCCTACTACACCTAAGTCGCCCAAAGGAATTCAGGACACTACTCGCCCTTTACTAGTTTACTCAAAGAAGAAGGCACCGGTGCAAGTTCAATCATCTTCTTCGGATAAACAACCTACTGCTCTACAACCCGAGGTAACTACTGAACCTACTTTGAATACTACTAAAAATTCCATCAGAAAGACTAATTTTCTTATTGCTATTAGAAAAGGAACTAGGGCCTGTACAAAACATCCCATGTACTCATTCATGTCCTACAAAAATTTGTCCCATAACCACAAAACCTTTCTTACTAGCCTAAATTCTATCTCCATTCCCAAAACTTTATCCGAGGCATTAAATAATGAGAACTGGAAAAATGCCATGAAGGTTGAAATGGAAGCACTTAAAAAAAAATAAGACATGGGATTTGGTAAAATTACCGAAAGGAAAGAAAACAGTTTGATGTCGCTGGGTGTATACAGTGAAATACAATTCAGATGGCTCTTTGGAGAGGTACAAAGCAAGATTAGTTGCTTAAGGGTACACTCAAAAAGTATGGAATAGACTACCTTGAGACATTTGCCCCGGCTGCAAAGATGAACACTGTGAGAGTGTTGTTGTCACTCGCTGCCAACAGAGGCTGGAAACTACAACAGTTTGACATCAAGAATGCTTTCTTACATGGTGATCTTGAGGAGGAAGTCTATATGGATGTCCCACCAGTGGTTCGGTTGAGATCTGTGACATGTAGTTTGCAAACTAAAAAGGCTCAGACGGACTAAAACAAATCCCGAGAGCTTGGTTTGGAAGATTTACTAAAGTGATGCTCAAGCTGGGGTATAAACTGAGTCAAGGAGATCACACTCTGTTTGTAAAGCACTCATCTTCAGGGGGAATGACTGCTTTGTTAGTCTATGTAGATGACATTATAGTGACAGGTGATAATCTGGAAGGAATGGAAAATTTGAAGAAATGCCTAGTAAAAGAGTTTGAGGTCAAAGAGCTTGGTAAATTAAAATATTTCCTTGGTATTGCAGTAGCACACTCTCGGGAAGGAATCTTCATATCTCAGCAAAAATACATAATTGATTTGTTGTGAGAGGCAGGCAAGTTGGGATGTAAACCAGCAGAGACACCCATAGAAGTGAACTACAAACTTGGAGATGCACTACAAGATGCAGTAGTTGATAAGGGTTCATATCAAAGACTCGTAGGGAAGCTCATTTACTTGTCACATACTAGACCGGATATTGCCTATGCAGTTGGTGTTGTAAGTCAGTTCATGCACAATCCTAAATAGTCACATCTTCGAATTTGTATACTAGATTCTACAAGATTTAAAAGGCACTCAGTGCAAAGGAATCCTATTTAAGAAAGGAGAATTTAACCCTTGAAGCCTATCTCGATGCAGATTATGCGGGATCTATGGTTGATAGAAGATCAACCTCGGGCTATTGCACATTTTTGGGAGGCAACCTTGTAACTTGGAGAAGTAAAAAACAGAATGTTGTGGCTAGATCTAGTGCAGAAGCAGAATTTAAAGCGATGGCTCTTGGAATTTGTGAATTATTATGGATGAAAATTATTTTGGAGGATTTGAAGATCAAGTGGGAAGGTCCAATGAAGTTGTATTGTGATAATAAGTCTGCTATAAGTATTGCACATAATCCAGTGCAACATGATCGTACGAAGCACATTGAGGTTGACAGACATTTCATCAAGGAGAAACTTGACAGTGGCCTAATTTGCACTCCATATGTGTCCACTGGTGGACAACTGGCAGATATCCTTACCAAAGGATTATCTGGGAAGACCTTTCAGAAACTAGTAAGCAAACTGAGAATGGATGATATCCACTTCCCAGCTTGAGGGGGAGTGTCAGATTACAGTTTCCTAATAAGGAATATTTAGTGTATCAGATAGAATCCTATAGATATTTTATTGATTGCTATCCCTAACTTTAAGGCTGTGTTTTAAGGGACAGCATCCCTAGAATTAGTTTCCTTCCTAGTTTAGAGTTTCCTAAAGTTAGGCTCACTATGTATATAAATATTAGTGTAATTCCTTGTGAAATAATATAAAAGAAAAAGCCTATTTCTAACAGTTTATTATTCCCGGCCTTGACTGGTGCACCCAAGGACCCTCGTCCCAAGACCGTGGCTGGTTCCTACATAAGCTAGAATGCCAATTTCATGGTTCAAATAAACCGAGGCTAGAAATGAAAATTGAGATTTAAAATAATTTGTTGAACTTGGCTTTCAATTTAGACAAAATGTTACTACAAGTTGAGTTGGTTAAGGTAATCTAAATAAAATGACTGTTTGGGTGTAATAAAGGATATTGAAACAAACTCAGGGGCTATCGTATCATATGATTATTTTCTGGAACGAACAAATTTTACATGAAAAGGACCATTAACAAAGCCTAACAAAATCACCTTCTTCAGGCAGGCATATTGATCATAAGCTGAAAAGGGAATTCGAGGGAGCTATGTTTAACTTACATGTGAGTATTCCTTCTAGTTGATGTGATGAGAGAACAGACAGCAGAAGAAGAAGCCAATACCACCACTGCCAGCCGAGTATCTAGAGTGCTCTGGAAAGAGTAGAAAAACAGTGCAAGATTGGAAAAATTAAACATAAGGCATCTTTTATTATTATTATTTGAGGTTTTCAACTACATTGCTTAGACTCTTCATTTTTCTTTAAGTACCCGTGTCTGACATCCATATCCAACACATATTTGGACACAAATATGAGGAAATGATTCTACAAGGAACCCCCCAATACATAGGAAAACCTAGAAAAAATTGAACATACCCATATTGGACACATACTCATTTCTGACACTCAGACAAGTCTCAGCAACATAGGTTGACAATGTTTGATCCCAGATCATTGGAACTAAAAGTCAGCACTTTACCGATAAACCATATGGCTGTTGACAGAAACATAAGATGCCACCACACCATACATTGAAAGAAATTAACACTCTCCTTCTAAGGGAAATTATTTATCCATTAATAAGCGACAGCTAAACCAGCAGATGGATGCTAGGGAAGGTGAAAAAACTGGCTGACCTTATACAAGTAAAAGGTAGCCCAGAAAAACAACTTAGTGCACCAAAGCGGGAAACCATAGAGGCAAATAAAGCCAGGTGCATCTCAAACTCAAGTGTCCAACCTGTAACCTAGCTAATCAATAATCTAACATTCTAATTTAGAATTTTTTGAGATCCTATTAAAGATAAGAGGCAGTGAGTTTTTCTCAAAGTAGGATGAATGAGTCAATTTATCCCCCCTCAAGCGATTTCTGGGCATATAATGGAAAATCTACTGTATTTGACATATTTAACAGCATCCTGCTGATGGGTTTCAGAAGCTATCATCTGACTTTGAGGAAGTTTCAAATAAAAAGAAGAAAACTTGCTACATAGCCTAGGTTGCATATCAACTAAAGGAGGCACTGTTGGTAGTAGAAGCATACCTGGAAAATAAATGTAGCTGCAATGATACGCATGGCCCATTTTACAAACTGGGCAACACCAACATCAACGCTTCCATCATTTGAGATCACGAATTTTCTTACCATCCAGTACCCCAATGCAGCTCCTAATAGGACAATTACAACCAAAACAAATATAGCAACCTGTAACAAAATAAGCAAAATAAATTACTTGGTTCAATTTGAAATAACGCTTTCCTAAAAGAAAAAAAAAAAAAAAACTTCAAAGAAGACATTAGAGAATGAAATCATACACACATAAATTATGGACAATAAAGGGGGCCATATTAAATATCATGTGGTGAGAATATTAATTCCTATGAGGAGAAAAGGAGGGAGAACTAGTTGGCAGTTGTAAAGAACTTACTGGGTTATGCATCTCTTCACTAAGCCCAAAATTGACAAGAATCGAATTTACCAACCCAGAGAAATGATGTAAAAGAAAAGATCCAGCTCCAAGCTGAAAAAATTAACGGAACACTGAGTTTTATTGGCAGCCCAAAGTAGATGAAACATTAGTTAAACTATAAAGAAATGAAAATAAAGACTCACCACTGGAACATATATACCAAGATAGAAGATATTTTTCCTCCCTGTTGGCAACAATTTCATTCCCTGCTTGGCAAAAGTAAATCCACACAGTTAAAAGCTGAAGCTAAGACCGTAATTCGGGCATTGACATAACTTAAACATAGATCTTAAGGAAATTAATAACTAGTAGATTCCCAAGTAATCCAATCATAGTGTGTGAGCTGATGAGCATCTGATGAGACAGAAAGGGAATCAATAATCAATCAATTTAATTTTGAGCACTATGAAAGGAAGTAAACAGACAGATTTCAGCTACAGATTTACATGGAACTGGAACTTCAATACAGATCCATATTCTTCAAAATACATGGAAAACAATAGGTAGCTTAAAATGGTCAACAGAGTAAGATAAGGTAAAATTTCATGAGATTTACTTATGATAGCATTGAAATTTGAAATAAATAAGTGAAAGAATGAGGGATATGTTAAAAATAAATAAGATGCAAGGAATTTGTTGACGAATGCCAAAATACCTGGAAGAGAAGGATTATAATGACAAGAATAATTCCAATAGCCATTGAACTACTGTAGTAAAAAGGAACCCACTTGCTGGCAAATGGTGCCAACAGCAACAAAACAAATCCTAAAGCTAGAAACACAAGCCGCCATCGCTGAAAATCTGCAAAAAGATAAAAAATAAAGTTCAATTTCAACAGACTAACAATTACAATCAAGTACATAATTTCTTTTAAAAGGAACACAAATGACACAAAATCATACCTTCTTCAAGAGCAACCGTGACAGAGCCAGACAAATCACCTATAAACTTCACATCTATAAATCTATCATCATAAGGTGACATGACAGAGAGCCATATACCCTTTTCCACCGTCTTCCAATTTTCATGCTCACACTTGCATAATCCAAGTGAAGCATTCCTGCAATAATTTTTCAGTCACCAAATGTGACAACAAACTTCTGAAGTGTTTTCATGCAGAAGAAGAGTAGAATGAGAGTCAAAACTTACCGATGAAAGCAAACATGTATTTTGCTGTGTAATCTTTCTGGTATTAGGACAGATGGAGCTAAAGTAACTCGAATGGAACTGGCATAACTCCTGAGTTTCAATCTTGAGTGACCAGAAACTCGAATCCGGTCACATGATAAAACATCTTTTGAACCATGGACAGATGAGTGCCCATAAAGGGGAGCTGGGTTAACATCTAGTGCTGGACTTCCTAAGTCAATGCCTGCAATTATAAAACCTACTACAGTTGAAAACGACACAAAAAGTATGGCAAGGGTGCAAGATAGAACTAAAAAAAAAAATGGACCAAGGTCATGCATTATAGATTTCCATCAAGTTACTGAAATAAACCCACCCTCACCTCCGGTTCACAAATTACATAATATACTTTCCACAGGGTAAACCTGAAGGGAACACTGATAGAGCTCAGTTTCTAAATTAATTAATTACAAAGCATTAAGTGATCATTCAATCCATTCATTTATCCAAACACTAAAAAAGCCTTCATAGCTCTCCAAGGCTACAACAAGTATTTGGCACGTCTAATCTTAGTAATTATAGCTAAAACAACCTTTAGCTGTCAACCTTTTCTTTAAGGCCTAAAGAAACCTGCGGGAACCTGATTACCAGTGATGAGAAATGAGAAAATAAGTAAATAGTACGATTTCTATGAAGCAAAGGCTACTGTAAAAATGGAAACCAGAGACCAACCCAAAAACCTAGGCAGATATTCTTATTGTTCCGTACATCTTCTTCGGAAATTAAAAAATTGAAGCAGTTGCAATTCAGGTTTCTAAACCAATCAAAGAACAGCCACGTTAAAGGAATGAGAAAAAATAAAATAAAATAAAAAACGGAACCTAATTTGCCAAACCATTTCAAAGCAAGCAAAGAAAATAGAATCATCCAGATGACAAACACAGTTGAATCAAATGAGGAACAATAAAGGAAATTATCAGAAAGTTATACCTTTAAATTGTGAGATCGCTTGAGAAGCACATGATGAAAAGAAAAAATAATATAATAACAATAATAAGAGGCTAAGAGAAGAGGAAGCCATTGTCGACAGCCCTCTTCCACCTCTCTCTCTCCCCCTGTTTTCAAGCTGATTTGTAAATAGAAACTTCAAAGAGGAAAAAGGACGCTTTTCATTACAGTTAACATATTTTAAAATTAAATTGCACGGCTATTGGTGGAAAATTAAATAAAATATATATTTAATATAATTAGAGACCGACTAAATTACCATTAAATGTCGTTTTTTTTTAATTTATCAGACTAGGCTTTTTTTTTTTTTCGTTTTTAGGTATAATTCAAAAAAATATTTTTAAGTAGATATGTTTTCTGCATGCTGTCAGTAAAACACTTCTAACTGAATGCGTGTTTAACTAGTCACCTGAAAGCTTTTCCCCCCTCCAGTGTCTAGATTTAAATGACTAATTAAATAGCCTTCCTCACCCCCCAACGGCTAATTCAATAGTTGTTCCCCACCACTTACCACCTCCCCCTTATAAACCTCCCAATTCTATTTTTCTCACAAATACTCTAAAAATTCTCAAATTCTCAAATCTTTCAAATCTCTCAATCTTTTATTAAATTTTTATTTAGATTTTATTTCTCTACAATTCTTTTATTAGAATTATATTAATAATTTTCGTAAAATATTTATTAAAAATTAATTCGTGTTTTTTGAAATTAGTAAATGACCGAATCTCTAATTTGTTTTGATGGCAATCACATTTCCGTCAACCAATTGTAAATGTTAAGAATATTTTTTAATATATTTCAATGTTGTTTTATTTTTTTATTTCATTGTTACATTTGAAATTAATTTTTCCATTTTTTTTTTGCATAAATAGGCAAAATATCGAATTTTGGAGTGCTACATTCGTAATCTACTCGTTCCTCCATCACCTTTGATTGAACCGTACTTGAGGGAAGCTGATTTTTCGCACGTGGCCCTTGTAGGTCGTAGGTATAAATTGGACCCGATACTTGTAAGCGCGTTGGTGGAAAGGTGGAGACCCGAGACGCATACATTCCACCTTCCATGTGGTGAGTGTACTATCACTCTGGAGAATGTACAATTACTATGGGGTTCTGGGGTGAATGGGTCGGCGATCCATCGGGTCGATTCACACTGGCCGATTGAAGAGGCGGATGCAGTGAACTTTTGGGTTTGGTTCCAGAGACGATTTATGGAGGCTGTATCGAAATGAGTTGGTTAAGAAGAAACTTTAGAGGGCTTGATGTGGATTCGACTAAAGTTGAAAGAGAATGACACGCTTGGGCGTACATCGTTCAGATCATCGAGGGTATCCTGATGCCGGATAAGTCATGAAATCTCGTCCATCTAAAGTGGCTGCTAAAACTCATCAACTTTAAAGAAGTGGGCGAACTTAGTTAGAGGTCAGCCGTGTTGGCGACCTTATTCTGGGAGATGTGTCGAGCGATGTAATCACGTAAAATTAAAATTGGTGGTTACATTCTACTACTGCAGTCATGGGTATCGTACCATCTGTCATTGTTACATCCTCGAGTGAACTACTCATATACATTTCCCCTCGTAGCAAGGTAAAATTCATTAGATGATATATTACCATAATAAAATTAATTAAAATTTTAATTATTATGCTAACAAGTTATTTCAATAGGTAAAACCATGAGCCGAGTTATGTGGGATTACCAAGTGAGCTTCGAAATATACGACTTCTGTTATACCAACAATCGGAAGCGGATGTATGAATTTATTTAAATTTGAATCAGACAATATTAACATAGTTGATTTGAGATTTAGTAGTACACAAATATCTCTAAAGTTTTTATTATTTTAATATAGTTTGAATGGACACCATACGAGGATCCGACGATTAAAGAATGCATCCCTGAGTAATTCTTTGTGAATTTGAACATCTAGCACATGAAGGTGCCATTAGTAGTGCACGTTACCGTCAAGATGCACGAGTCGGATAGAGTGTTACAGCAATTAGGTTTCGACAATCAATTCTTGTGGCACCTGAAGACCTTGGTGATATGCATTCTATCGACTTGCGGGGTCGGATAGGTGAGAATTGGCCTATATTCCATGTGCAATACATCAACATATGGGACAATAGGTACGAATTCTTACCTACACGCAAGGACATTGTCGCTCTGGAGTTAGTCTGTGATCCTGATTACATGACATAGTTTAGGATTCATGGCAAGCCATATTTGTATGGAAAAGAGGCGAGGAGTCGATAACCGCATACGAGGAGGCTACGACGAGCCCCTATACATCCAAGGACTGGCGAGGCAAGTCCATCGTCAGCACCTACGCAAGAAACGATACCTATTGTAGCACCACCAATGGCCGCACGACCCACTGGTCAGTATGTACTGTCTTACTCTAATGCGTATACTAACCATTTCATTTTCACACACGCGTCATATATTCCACCACATTTTCCTGCTTCTACTTCTATGCCATGTTTTGTTTTTGGACCTCCGTCCCTAATGTATTACACGCCCATGCCATCTACATTTCCGACAACGACGATGCCACCACCGCCGTATAAGTCCTGTAACATCCTATACTCGATCCGGTCACCAACCCAAGCTATAAGGCGTTATAGTTATAAAACTTTAATATTTATCATAATTTATTTAAAGATAATCAAAATAATTCATCACCGATCATTTCCATGCTTTTCAATCAATTTGGGACCTAATTCAAACTTACAGAATATTTAAAATAAACTGAGATTAATTCTAGATTAAATTGAAATTTCTATGAAAATTTTGAACAAAAGTGTATGTAACACCCCTAACCCGAATCCATCGCCGGAACAGGGTTACGGAGCGTTACCAGAGTTTACAAAATCAATTATCTAACATTTCATTTCATCTAACCTTCATATTAGAAACCAATCAAAATTATACACATTGTCCCTTAAAAGAGCCCTCGAGGCCCAAATTACGTATTAGAAACAAATAGGGACTAAGTCAAAGACTTAGAAATTTTTTTGAAAAATATTTAAAATTTTCAACACCGCAGGGGACACACAGCTGTGCCTCATCCCGTGTGAGTATACTGACTTGGGTCACACGGCCAAGTCACACACCCAGGTGCTAAGCCATGTGAGCACTCTGTTTTGTGCAAATTCAAGATACAAGGGACACACAGTCATGTCACCTGGCTGTGTGTCACACACGGTTGAGACACACGCCTGTGTCTTTGCATGTAAGGACGAAAATAGGCCATTTTACAAGCCATATTTTTCACCTAATTCTATGTCAATCTTTACATGCCATTATAACAAAAATCAAAACATTTGAAAGTACCGATAGAACTGATGGATAGTGTGATACAACTCCGACAAGCTTCCAACCTAATTGAGCTTCCGATAATCTGAATAGTAAAGGAAAACAAATACATAAGCAATGAATGATTAATAAGCTCGTATAAATTTAACCATAATACTTCTCTTCAAATATGAAATTTAAACATATCAGGAATAATCTAATATTGATACCATAATATTCATAAAGAATATTCAACAATTCACTAAGTGAATAAATCTACAGTATCACTTATACATATTATTCCTAGCATAATAGGATTTTAAATAACTTTAACTCTTCCAAATTTCTTTGTTTTTATTTGTGTTTCCTTACTTTCCACACTCATTCCGTATGCATAACGCACCAATCATAAGCATATCATTCTACCATAGCTACAAGCTAGCGTATTTAAACATAGACCTTTTTAGAATTAATCACATGATAAGTCATTTCATAAGAAATTGCATAACTTAAACCTTACCGAACAAACTATAATAAAACATTAAATATAGCATTTAACTAACATTGCCTACCAATAACAACTTCAATTAATAAAATTAACCTGATTGAGCTCAATATTAATAGCTTTTTAGATTATTCCACAATAAATCTATAGAACACTTACCAATACTTGTCAAATTAGAGAACATCTTACGGATTTGAGTACATCGTTTTCTTGATGCCATAGTCCAACTATGGTCTTACACATATAATCCCAAGGCCCTGCCATGGTCTTACATGATACGGCCACACCCCGGGAACACCCTTGGTCCAGCTCACCAAACGAGGCTAGCAATCTTTTGCAAGCTGATCAGCTCGATCCTAACCTATTAAACTTAATTCAGCTAGAATTTTAGCTCATTGAGCTTGATCTAGCTCAACTTAGCTCAATTAAGCTCATTCCTATCTTTTTAATTCTTGCATTTTTATTTGCTGGAATCAAGTAAATGCTTTAGTTAAATTAGTTAATTAGCTTCAGCTTATAATTATGTTTTAGCCATTACATGCTTTTAATATGTTTATTTCAACCGAATTTAATGTGTTATACAAGTCATAAATGTGTTCAAATCTAATTTTATTATTAAGTGTTTAATATGTCTTATTTTAATACAAGTTTTTAATATGTCATAGCCTAATACATGTTATTAATTTGTCCTAGACTGAAACATGTTTTTATTATATCCTAGGTGCTGCTGATTTAATATGTTCAAATTCAATTTTATTTGTTGAATTAATTTGGTGCAGGTACATGCTTAGGATGACTTAAATGGAAGCTGCCGATAGTTTAGCACTTCAAAATACCTTTTCATGTACAGCAAAATACAAATGAATAGCTATTGTCTTATTTCTCCCAAGCTGACCGTCTATGTCTCCTAGACAACTTGAAAGTGTTCACATTGCTGGAAATCCCCTTTCACATGGAGAGACTATTCGGTTATGTGTGTAACATCCTAGAAAGGGCCTATGCATTTCCGGTTTAATTGTATGAAATGACAAGTCTTCAGTATTATGAATAAATTTTTGATATTTTTGGAAACTCAGAAATGTATGAAAATGATTGGAAATGAATATTTTGGAATGCATTAGGACATGAACATTTTAGGAAACCGAGAAATGTAAAGAAATGGTTCAAAAATGGAAAGTGCACATTTTTGGAAACCTGAACATTTTGGAAACTTGAACATTTCTGGAAACCTGAACATTTTGGAAACTTAGACATTTTTGGAAACCTGAACATTTTGGAAACTTGAACATTTTTGGAAATGATTCAGAAATGGAAATGAACATTTCTGGAAAGTTGGAAATGTAAGAAAATGGCAAGTTTACAGAGCCGATCGAAAATTTTAGGAAACTTAGAAATGATGCAGAAATGTCAAATTTTAAAGTTTAAAATAGGAAGTAAAGGCAAGAGGGCCTTAAAAGAAAAATTTGGTAGAATTTGACACACAAACAGGCTTGGAAATGTGGCCTGAAGATGTCACTTAGGGCCTATGGAAATGGCACCTTATGCAGGAGGACTTGGCCTGAGTTCGAGTCACTTGGGAAGCAAATAAAATAAGTTTTATTTTTGCTTCTAGAGACACCAAGGTGGACGGCACAAGCATTCTAGAATGGGGTGTTTTATTTCCATTAATATTGCTTAATTAAGTGATAAATAAAAGCTTTTTAATTTGGATTATTTGGAAGAGATAATAATGATTTTTCTCTAGTTTATTTTAAATAAAATAGATGATGGAAGAGTGGTGGCCAAGTCTAGGACTCTTGGCTTGTTAAATTCGGCTAAAGAGGGAGAGTTTAAGGATTTTCTCTCATCTCTTCCAAGTGTGCCGAAATTTTCATAGTTCTCCCCCTCTCTGCCGAAATTTCTTTAAGCAAAATCCATCTTCTCTTCTTCTATTTTCTTCTCTGATTCTTCTGTCAAAGCCGAATCCTTATTGATTTTAAGTAAAGGAGCAATCAACCACAACATCAAAAGGGTTTCCCCCATTATTGAATAGAAGGATCAAGGATCTAAGGTAAGAGGAATGAATATTTGGTTAAAGGTTATGATTCATATTTTCAAAGTTAGATTTAATCTAACACAAAGTTATAGGGATTTTGACAAGCATGCAAAGGAATCCTCTTCAGATTTGGAATTTGTAAGGTAAGTGATATTCGGCCAAGGCTTGTTTTTTTTTTAATATTTAGGATTATTTCCCATTATTTCAAAAGCCGAAAACTAACATGGTTACATGACTAGTGTTAGCCGATTTCAAGGAAAAAGAATACTAGCAAATTTTTGGGACTTGATCATCTAATTCGGCAACAAGGCAACAGCAGATCTAAACTTTAGATCGGGATTTTCGAGATCTCAAGGAGCCTATTAAGCAAATCAGGTGTGTACTCACACTAACTTTCAATATATATTATGGCAATAATTGTTTTAATATATGATTGTGTATAAGAAAGAGAATGTGGCTAAGTACCACAAATGTGGCAAAAGTACCAGTGCACGTATTCCTACTTTTGATAGGATTATGAATGTGTTATATTCTGAAAAGTGACATGAATATGAATTTAAGTATGATATGAATGATATGTAATAATTGGGGCATTTGGGATATATGTGAAGGGAGAAAGTGAAGGTGATGACTACGGTCTCACCAACGAATTATGGTGACTACGGTCACATTATTGAATATGGTAACCGGTTACATTATTCGAATATAGTGTCTAAAGACACAACGTAAGTGGGCAATGAGCACGCCGATCGCGGCAACGATCGCCTTCGATGGTGTGTAGCGGATGGAGGGTCGACTTAGTAGTCCCCACGGTGTACAGGTTGGTACGGGTGGTGTGTAGCGGATGGACAAATAGGCTTGGGTTTGGGTTGCATCATCCTTTATTTTATATGAACATGAAATTGATATGACTTGTATGCCTGATTTGTTGAAAATTAGTACTGTGTACACATTGAGTCTGTGGACTCACCCGTTTGGGGAATTATTTTTCGGGTGATAAGCGGTAATGGACCGGGTCGGCAGGAGCTAAAGGTGGCCATGCATCACTTGAAGAATTTATTTAGAAATTTGGACTTTATATAATTTTAGTACTTTAAATTTTATTTTGGGTTTGAATGATGTAATAAGGCCATAAGGCCCAGTTGGATTTTTCTTTATTTTCATTTATTTTTATTTGATTATGATACAATTTATTTTTGATTAAAGTTAAGTAAATTTATTTCTTTTAAAATAATAAACCCTAAAATTATTTTGTCACCTTATTTAAGTTGGATTTTCAAAATTTATTAAATGGGTTCCAATTTAAGCCCAACCCAAAACAATGTTTTCTAAAATTTACAATTTTTTTCTCTAAGTAACCAAGAATTTGAAAACCGGTTTTCTTAAGGAACATACCAGATCCGGTTCAGGCTCGTGGGCCGGGTGTGGGGTGTTTCAATTTGGTATCAGAGCCCAGTTTTAAACTCTCGGCCTGTGGGCTAAGGCCCAAAACATTTTTAATTCGAGCCCAAATGACTTTCTGTGAAAATAAGCAGGTTTCTGGCATGGCACCTGAGTCTTCGACCCGCAGTCCTCCAGGTAAGTACCCCTAACTCTATGTGTGATTATGTGATTTATATAGGGGTAGAAAAGGCATGGAATGTAGAATAGTGTGATAGGAATTTGAACCCTAGGATTAGACTACTCAAACACCAAACGCATAAGACTTAATGCAATAAACAAACCTATGGCTAAGTCACTGAGCTAGGGTGTGGTAACCTCTGTACGCATGTCTAGGATTGGATCCGGAAGAGCTTAGTATTTAAGCAGTCCTAGTGACTCACTTCCTCTTCGCAGGAATCCTACCTGGTGCGTAGCTTCGGTTCACCCTAACTCAGAGGGCTCAGTGGTGTGGCAACCTCTGTACGCATGTCTAGGAATGGTTTCGATGGGAGCTTGGTATTTAAGCGATCCGTGTGACTCACCTCCTCTCCATTCGAATCTGCACAGTGCGTAGCTTTGGTTCACCCGACCAAAGAGGGCTAGGACATAGGCTAAACATAATGACTAAAACCCGAAAGGGAACTAGCCATGTTTTTTTTTAAAAAAAAAAAAAGAGAACAAAACAACAAACCCTAGATTTCAAAACTCTTAAAATTACTTTACTAAATTTTCGAAAACCATCTTTACAAAAATTTTCTGAAAAATTTCTAATTTGTGAAAATTACAAAAATGCCCTTAGTGGCAAAATTACCAAAATGCCTCAGATCCACAAAATGTCAAACTTTTCAATGGTTTTGTCAAAACTCCATTATTTTATAATGTTCATAAACCCTAATGTACAAACCATCAAGAATACCCTGATTTTGGAAAAATTACAAAATTGCCCCTAACTTGCAAAATTTCCAAAGTGACCCTGATTTCCAAATTTTTGCAACATCACCATTTGAAAGGTTAAACTCTCAAAAAGAACCCACAAAATTTTATAACTTTTGAAATATCCCTGATTTGTTAGTTTTTCCAAATATACCCCAGTTTGTGAAAAATTACCAAAATACCCCTGGGGTCGAAAATTACCGAAATACCCCTAGATTTCAAAATCTTTCCAAATTACCCCAAAACTTTGAAGTTTTCAAAATACTTTTTGACAAAAGCACCAAGGAAGTTTTCCCTGAAAAATTATGAAATTGCCCCTGTAGGACAAAATTACGAAAATACCCCTGGGTAGTGGAAAAACAACAACGATGAAAATTACAACGTTTCTCTGAATGAACGAAAGTTCATACTTGTTTGATGGATGAATGAATGAATGGAAAAGACTGTGTGTTTGTATGAATACGAAAGAACCACTCTTAAATTCTTCTTCATAAAACATCTTCGCGGGTAATAAGTGAAACAAGAATACTAATTCATAAAACTTCTTAATCAGATCTCGACGATAGAAAATGAGCTCTAGAGGACGTGGTCGTCGTGGAAGAGGTACAGGAAGAATGACTGTGTCAGAACCCGTTAGATCGGGTTAGGGTTACGACAATGAGATACCACCGCCACCACCACCTTGGTTTGTTAATGTTGAGCGGCAGGCTCGAGCGAGGGAAGATCTTGTGTGGTCGTAGGTGTCTTTGCGAGTTTTGGAATTGGTGGTCAGTGCGGGAGGAAATTCAGAACCCGTAAGTTCAGGCTCGAGCGGCTCCGAGCTAATGGAGCCGAGATGTTTCGTGGAGTGTTCGGAGTAGCACCCAAAGATCTGGAAATCTTGGTTGGAAGCAACGGAGCGCATCATGGATGAGCTCGACTTGACCCCGAGGAGAAGTTGAAAGGGATGGTGGCACCTTTACGCTGCGATGAAGCGTATCGGTGGTGGTTAACTATTCGGGATGGTGCTACTACCGCAGATTTGACACGGGAATATGTTAAAGAAGCATTTCGAGAAAAAGTATGTGGGAACAGGTATACGGATGAACAAAGAAAGGCTTTTCGGGATTGGTACAAGGAAGTAAGTCCGTCATGAGAATATGGCGGAATTTACGAGGTTGAGCCGTTATGCTCGAGGTGTAGTGGCAAGCCCCGAGCATGAACGTCGTGTTCGTTTGAGGACGGGTGAGGACGATCCGAGATCGTTGATAGCACCGCATCGTGAGCGGGAATTCTCTACTTTTGTGGAAAAAGCCAAGGTGGCCGAGGGAATTAAGGATGCTACCAAGCAGGCTATGGATAGGAATAAGCCCAAAAGAGGTTTTGGGCCAGCTGGAAAGAGTCACAAGAGGCCTAGAGTTGACGGACCACAAAATCAACAAGCTGGTACGGGCTGGCAGTATCGCCCTTGTGAGCATTGTGGAAAGAAGCACTTGGGAGAGTGTTGGAAAAAGACGGGACGATATCTCAAGTGTGGGTCCAAGGACCATATGCTTAAGGATTGCCCCAAACTACTAGATGAGAGCCAACCGGCAGCACAGAATACTAATCAGGCTGGTAGAGGTGGACAGCAGCCTCAAAGGGGTCGTGGGTCGGACAACAGAGGTAGTGGCAGAGGCAGTGGAGCCCAGGGCCGAGGTGCTGCTAATGCCGAAGTAAGGCAACCGAGTTTGGTTTATGCGGTTCGCCGGAGGGAAGATGGAGACGCACCGGATGTTATAACTGGTACGTTCTTTATTCATGACAAACCCTATTTTGCTCTGATTGATGTGGGCTCTACCCATTCATATGTTGCATGTAGTGTAGTGGAAACACTAGGCCTAGACTCTAAACTCTCTGATAAGCAGATAACTGTAGTAAGCCCATTAGGCCAAACCGTAGTAATAGATAAGATTTTTCGGAATGTACCCCTAGAGATCCAGGGAATAAATTTTCGGGCTGATTTAATGGAGTTACCCTTCGGAGAATTTGAGCTTATACTTGGAATGGATTGGTTAGTAGAGCATCGAGCCGTGTTGGATTGTGCGGCTAAACGTATGGAACTAAGGACCCCGGAGGATGAAGTAGTAGTGATGATCGGCGAAAGGAGGAACTACTTGTCTAACGTAGTTTCGGCACTAAAGGCTGAGAAAATGGTTAAGAAAGGGTGCAGGGCGTTCTTAGCCTTCGTAAGTGCGTTGGGAGGAAAAGATGAAGGTGTCAATGGAGTTAGGACGGTAAGGGACTTTGTAGATGTGTTCACGATGAATTACTGCAGAATACCCCAGATAGGGAGGTGGAATTTGGAATAGATTTGTTACCGGGAACAGCTCCTGTGTCAATCGCTCCATATCGAATGGCACCAAAGGAGTTAGTGGAGCTCAAGGCTCAAATCCAAGAGTTGTTGGATTGTGGGTTTATTCGACCCAGTGTGTCTCCATGGGGAGCACCGGTCCTATTTGTGAAGAAAAAGGACGGAACTATGCGTATGTGCATAGATTATATCGATTGCTTGAAAAAGCCGACTATCAAGAACAAGTATCCTTTGCCAAGGATAGACGACTTGTTCGATCGGTGAAAAAGGGCAATTGTGTGTTCTCGAAGATAGACTTAAGGTCGGGATATCACCGATTGAAGGTAAAGGAGGTTGACATCCATAAGAGGCGCTTTTAGGACAAGATATGGCCATTTTGAGTTTGTGGTGATGCCGTTTGGTTTAACGAACGCTCCAGCCGCGTTCATGGACATGATGAATCAGGTTTTCCAACCCTACCTGGATAGGTTCGTCGTTGTATTCACCGACGATATTTTGGTGTACTCAAAGTCGGAAGAGGAGCATGATGAGCATCTCCGAGTTGTGTTGGAAGTGTTAAGGAAAAGAAGCTCATGCCAAATTCAAAGCAAGTGTGAATTTTGGCTTAAGGAGGTGGCATTCTTAGGACATGTGGTATCCGTAGAAGGAATAAGAGTGGACCCAAGGAAGATCGAAGCAGTGTTGGATTGGAAACCACCTAGGTCTATGGCCGAGATCCGAAGTTTCTTAGGCTTGGCAGGCTATTACAGAAGGTTTGTGGAAGGATTCTCGTCAATAGCCGCACCTTTGACAAAGTTGCTAAGGAAGGAAGTACCCTTTGAATGGACTAATAAGCAGCAGGAGAGCTTTGAAAAGCTTAAGAGGGTGTTGACGGAAGCTCCTGTGTTAATTCAGCCGGAAGTAGGCAAGGACTTTGTAGTATATTATGACGCTTCGCACACAGGGTTAGGCTGTGTGCTAATGCAAGAAGGAAAAGTAGTCGCTTATGCGTCTCGGCAGTTAAGGCCGCATGAGGTTAACTACCCAACTCATGACTTGGAGCTCGCAGCAGTGGTTTCCGCCCTTAAGGTTTGGAGGCACTACCTTTATGGAGAAAGGTCAGTTATCTACACAGATCACAAGAGCCTTAAATATTTGTTGACTCGAAGGAGTTGAACTTGAGGCGTGAAGGTGGGTGGAATTATGAAGGACTACGATTGTTCGATAGAATACCATCCGGCAAGGCGAATGTGTGGTAGCCGATGCCCTAAGTAGGAAGGTTGTGTCGGATTTAAGGGCTTTGTTCGCTCACTTAAGTTTGTATGATGACTAAGCTTTGTTGGCGAGTTACAAGTCAAGCCCACATGGTGAAGGAGGTGAAAAGAGGGACGGTTGGCGGATAAGGACTTAAGTACTAAGTTACTGACAAGTCTGCAAGGAGGATTAAAGGACTATGGCGTCAATGATGAAGAAATCTTGTGCTACAAGGGAAAGGTTTGTATCCGAGGGATAGGAGGAGTTGAGACAAAGGATTCTTCGGGAAGCGCATGGTAGCCCTTATGCTATGCATCCCGGAGGCATCAAGTCTGTATAGAGATCTAAAGGAACAATTTTGGTGGTCAAATCAAACGCAGAGGTGGTCGAATTTGTGGGGAAATGTTTGACGTGTCAGCAAGTAAAGGCTGAACACCAAGTCCCATTAGGATTGCTTCAACCAATCGAAGTTCCCCAATGGAAGTGGGAGAGAATCACCATGGACTTCGTTAGTGGGCTTCCCCTTACACCTACTAAGAAGGACTCGGTATGGGTGATAGTGGACCGTTTGACTAAGTCCGCGCACTTTATCCCAGTAAGAATGGATTATTCTCTTCAGAAGTTGGCTAAGTTATATGTGGCAGAGATCGTGAGGTTACATGGAGTACCAATGTCGATCATCTCCGATAGAGACCCAAGGTTCACGTCTCGGTTTTAGAACGCACTTCATCAAGCTTTAGGCACTAAGTTGGACTTCACTACGGCTTTTCATCCACAATCAGACGGGCAGTCTGAACGGGTTATATAAGCGTTAGAGGATATGTTGAGAGGTTGTGTGATGGATTTTCGAGGAAGTTGGGAAGATTACTTGCCTCTAGCTGAGTTCGCCTACAACAACAGCTATCAGGCAAGCATTCGGATGGCACCATACGAAGCATTGTATGGAAGGAAGTGTAGAACACCTACTTGTTGGACCGAGTTAGGAGAACGCCGCGTTTTGGGTCCCGAATTAGTGGTAGAAACTGAGGAGAAGGTTGAGTTAATTCGGGCTCGGTTGAAGGAAGCCTCTGACAGGCAGAAGTCGTACGCAGACCTTAAGCGGAAGGAGATCGAGTTTGAAGTGGGAGACCAAGTATTTTTGAAAGTCTCACCTTGGAAGAAGGTTATGAGGTTTGGTCGCAAAGGGAAGTTAAGCCCAAGGTTTATAGGGCCCTATCGAGTACTACAGTGAGTTGGACCAGTGGCATACCAATTGGAGTTCCCACCAGAGTTGCAGCAGATGCACGACGTATTCCATGTATCCATGCTACGTCGCTACTGATCGGATAAGTCTCATGTAGTACCTGTTGAAGAAGTGGAGCTAAGGCCAGATCTATCCTACGAGGAAGAGCCGATTCGAATCTTGGAACATGATGTGAAAGTTCTACGAAGGAAGTCAGTACCTCTAGTCAAGGTGTTATGGCGCAATCATGGAACAGAAGAAGCTTCATGGGAGCCTGAAGAGATAATCCGACAGCAATACCCTCAATTGTTTAGTTAGGAAATTTCGAGGATGAAATTTTGCTTAAGGGGGTAGAACTGTAACATCCTAGAAAGGGCCTATGCATTTCCGGTTTAATTGTATGAAATGACAAGTCTTCAGTATTATGAATAAATTTTTGATATTTTTGGAAACTCAGAAATGTATGAAAATGATTGGAAATGAATATTTTGGAATGCATCAGGACATGAACATTTTAGGAAACCGAGAAATGTAAAGAAATGGTTCAAAAATGGAAAGTGCACATTTTTGGAAACCTGAACATTTTGGAAACTTGAACATTTCTGGAAACCTGAACATTTTGGAAACTTAGACATTTTTGGAAACTTGAACATTTTGGAAACTTGAACATTTTTGGAAATGATTGAAATGGAAATGAACATTCTGGAAACTTGGAAATGTAAGAAAATGGCAAGTTTACTGAGCCGATCGAAAATTTTAGGAAACTTAGAAATGATGCGAAATGTCAAATTTTAAAGTTTAAAATAGGAAGTAAAGGCAAGAGGGCCTTAAAAGAAAAAGTTGGTAGAATTTGACACACAAACAAGGCTTGGAAATGTGGGCTGAAGATGTCACTTAGGGCCTATGGAAATGGCACCTTATGCGGGAGGACTTGGCACGAGTTCGAGTCACTTGGGAAGCAAATAAAATAAGTTTTATTTTTGCTTCTAGAGACACCAAGGTGGACGGCACAAGCATTCTAGAATGGGGTGTTTTATTTCCATTAATATTGCTTAATTAAGTGATAAATAAAAGTTTTTTAATTTGGATTATTTGGAAGAGATAATAATGATTTTTCTCTAGTTTATTTTAAATAAAATAGATGATGGAAGAGTGGTGGCCAAGTCTAGGACTCTTGGCTTGTTAAATTCGGCTAAAGAGGGAGAGTTTAAGGATTTTCTCTCATCTCTTCCAAGTGTGCCAAAATTTTCATAGTTCTCCCCCTCTCTGCCGAAATTTCTTTAAGCAAAATCCATCTTCTCTTCTTCTATTTTCTTCTCAGATTCTTCTGTCAAAGCCGAATCCTTGTTGATTCTAAGTAAAGGAGCAATCAACCACAACATCAAAAGGGTTTCCCCCATTATTGAATAGAAGGATCAAGGATCTAAGGTAAGAGGAATGAATATTTGGTTAAAGGTTATGATTCATATTTTCAAAGTTAGATTTAATCTAACACAAAGTTATAGGGATTTTGACAAGCATGCAAAGGAATCCTCTTCAGATTTGGAATTTGTAAGGTAAGTGATTCGGCCAAGGCTTGTTTTTTTTAATATTTAGGATTATTTCCCATTATTTCAAAAGCCGAAAACTAACATGGTTACATGACTAGTGTTAGCCGATTTCAAGGAAAAAGAATACTAGCAAGTTTTTGGGACTTGATCATCTAATTCGGCAACAAGGCAACAGCAGATCTAAACTTTAGATCGGAATTTTTGAGATCTCAAGGAGCCTATTAAGCAAATCAGGTGTGTACTCACACTAACTTTCAATATATATTATGGCAATAATTGTTTTAATATATGAATGTGTATAAGAAAGAGAATGTGGCTAAGTACCACAAATGTGGCAAAAAGTACCAGTGCACGTATTCCTACTTTTGATAGGATTATGAATGTGTTATATTCGAAAAGTGACATGAATATGAATTTAAGTATGATATGAATGATATGTAATAATTGGGGCATTTGGGATATATGTGAAGGGAGAAAGTGAAGGTGATGACTACGGTCTCACCAACGAATTATGGTGACTACGGTCACATTATTGAATATGGTAACTTCGGTTACATTATCTGAATATAGTGTCTAAAGACACAACGTAAGTGAGCGATGAGCACGTCGATCGCAAATGATCGCCTTCGATGGTGTGTAGCGGATGGAGGGTCGACTTAGTAGTCCCCCACGGTGTACAAGGTTGTAATGCGGGTGGTGTGTAGCGGATGGACAAATAGGCTTGGGTTTGGGTTGCATCATCCTTTATTTTATATGAACATGAAATTGATATGACTTGTATGCTCGATTTGTTGAAAATTAGTCTGGTGTGTACACATTGAGTCTCATGGACTCACCCGTTGGGAATTATTTTTCAGTGTGATGAGCAATAATGGACCGAAGTCGCGCAGGAGCTAAAGGTGGCCATGCATCACTTGAAGAATTTATTTAGAAATTTGGACTTTATATAATTTTAGTACTTTAAATTTTATTTTGGGTTTGAATGATGTAATAAGGCCATAAGGCCCAGTTGGATTTTTTCTTTATTTCTGTTTATTTTTATTTGATTATGATACAATTTATTTTTGATTAAAGTTAAGTAAATTTATTTCTTTTAAAATAATAAACCCTAAAATTATTTTGTCACCTTATTTAAGTTGGATTTTCAAAATTTATTAAATGGGTTCCAATTTAAGCCCAACCCAAAACAATGTTTTCTAAAATTTACAATTTTTTTTTCTCTAAGTAACCAAGAATTTGAAAACCGGTTTTCTTAAGGAACATACCAGATCCGGTTCAGGCTCGTGGGCCGGGTGTGGGGTGTTTCAATGTGCATTCACATCTAAGAGCTATTCAACTTCATATGTTCATACCTAAAAACCATTGAAGATTCCAAGCTGATTTAATTGAACTCAAGACCATTCAACTGATCAAAGCAACAGAATTAAAGAGCATTCAATCCCTTTAGCCGAATTTACCCACACCATTTCAGCTCCTAATCAACCTAAATTAATTTCAGCTGAATGAAGCCCTTTAGAAGCTGTCCATTGGTGTCACAAAGGTTGGGGAAGCTTCATGGGACCTACTACGAAGATTCCAAGAAACTTCAGCTCATTTAAACTGAAAACAAATGCCCATTCAGCTCCCTAAGTGCCTATTCGGCTAGCTAGATGTTTTGCTATAAATACTTAGCCAATTTTATGTTGTTAAGACTTTTTGCTCATTGTTGAATGTTTATAAAATTTGTGAGTATTCCAACTCTCTTAATTCATTTTAGACTCAGCTTGACTTATCTAGCTTGCTAGTGGCGTCATTCTATTTCTTTGAACTTATCACTCCTAAACCAAGTGTGGCGTTCACCTCATTGATATCTTTGGTTCCTATCTTCCTAGATAGCGGGTCAAGATCCTATCTTCCATCTTCCATCCATCTTAAGCATCGTATAAGGTTTGGGTCAATACTTTCTATAATATTGGTTCTTCCTTGGCATTAATCCCATTTTCCATCCATACTATCCATATTAACTTTACCTTAATTTCTTTGTTTAGCCAATATACTATTAACCTATCTTACACACTCTTTGAAACCCCTTTATTTAAACCATCACTTAGCCGAATTTCATATAAACTCCAAATAGAACGAAACTTCTCATTTTAACGATCGAGCATCTAAACAACTCAAATCACTGCACCAAGATGAGATCGTATCATTTGCTCGATGATATGGCCACGCCCAGGGAACGCCCTTGGTCCATCTCACCAAGCGAGGCTAGCAATATTTTGCAAGCTAATCAGCTCGATCCTAGCCTATTGAGCTTGATTTAGTTTGAATTTTAGCTCATTGAGCTTGATCTAGCTCAACTTAGCTCAATTGAGCTTATTCTTATCTTTTTGATTCTTGCGTTTTTATTTGTTGGAATAAAGTAAATGTTTTAGTTAAATTAGTTAATTAACTTAAGCTTATAATTATGTTTTAGCCATTACATGCTTTTAATAAGTTTATTTCAGTCAAATTTAATGTGTCATGCAAGTCATAAATGTGTTCAAATATGATTTTATTATTAAGTGTTTAATGTGTCTTATTTTAATACAAGTTTTTAATATGTCATAGCCTAATACATGTTATTAATTTGTCCTAGACTAAAACATGTTTTTATTATGTCCTAGGTGCTGCCGATTTAATGTGTTCAAATTCAGTTTAATTTGGTGCGGGTAAATGCTTGAGACGACTTTAATGTAAGGTACTGATGGTTTAGCTCTTCAAAATACCTTTTCGTGAACAACAAAAGACAAATGAATAGCTACTGTTTTATTTCTCCCAAGCTGACCATCTATGCTCCCAGACAGTTTTGAAAATGTTCACATTGCTGGAAATCCCCTTTCATATGGAGAGACTATTCGGTTATGTGCATTCACACCTAAGAGCTATTCAACTTCATATGTAAAAACCATTGAAGATTCCAAGCTAACTTAATTGAACTCAAGAGCATTCAGCTGATCAAAGCAACACAATTAAAGAGAATTCAATCCCTTTGGCCAAACCTGCCTACACCATTTCAACTCCTAATCAACCTAAATTAATTTCAGCTGAATGAAGCCCTCTAGAAGCTATCCATTGGTGTCACAAAGGTTGGGGAAGCTTCATGGAAGCTCCTAGAAAGATTCCAACAAACTTCAGCTCATTTAAGCTGAAAACAATTAGCCATTCAACTCCCTAAGTGCCTATTCGGCTAGCTAGATGTTTAGCTATAAATACTTAGCCAATTTTATGTTGGTAAGAAGTTTTGATCATTTTTGAATGTTTATAACATTTTTGAGTTTATCAACTCTCTTAATTCATTTTAGACTCAGCTTGACTTATCTAGCTTGCTAGTGGCGTCATTCTGTTTCTTTGAACTTATCACTCCTAAACCGAGTATGGCGTTTACCCCATTGATATCTTTGGTTCCTATCTTCCTAAATAGCAGGTCAAGATCCTATCTTCCATCTTCCATCCATCTTAAGCATCATATAAGGTTCGGGTCAATACTTTCTATAGTATTGGTTCTTCCTTGGCATTAATCCCATTTTCCATCCATACTATCCATCTTAACTTTACCTTAATTTCTTTGTTTAGCCAATATACCATTAACCTATCTTAAACACTCTTTGAAACCCCTTTGTTTAAACCATTACTTAGCCGAATTTCATATAAACTCCAAATAGAACGGACCTTCTCATTTTAATGATCGGACATCTAAACGACTCAAATTACTTCATCGAGGCGAGATCGTATCATTTGGTATTAGGGCTACTTAAATCGAGGAGTACGGACGTTTGTAATATTTCAGGGCATGTTTTGAAAAAAATTTACAAGAATAGTGTAATACAAGTTGTATTGGATTCATATATATTTTTTTAAAAAAAAAAAGAGAGAAAAAAATAAGATATTTGAATTTTTTTTTAAAAAAGAAAGAAATTGTTTTGAAAGTGCTCAATTTGTTTCTGATCTTCCAAATCCATTTCTGCCCACAATCAACCCCTTGCGCCACACTTTCAGCCCTTGTTTTTTTTTCTTTCAGCCTTCCCAATACCCAAACATCATCTACCCTTGTTAACCCTTTGAAACTGACTCCTAAGCTTTCTTCTAACTCTAAACGAGTCTTCTACGAACTTTGAGAGGAGAATCGAGTGGTAAAAGGCACGAGAGTTGTGAGCTTATTAAAGTGTAGAAAAAGCTAATATGTCGAGTGCAAACATGAGTGGAGTGCCATCTTATTTTCCTTTGTGAGTGACTAGTGAGGCTTTGTGGTAAGGTTCAAACAATATGTCTTTAAGTTTCGAAAGAAAAGTTGCTGCTGATGGTGGTTGGTCCGATCCATTATACTAAGCATCCAACCAAAGCAGAAGGTGACGCATTCATAAAAACCGAGGCTTTAGAGAGTATGAACATGTTGATGGCGATTTGAAGAGTAACAAGATAGCCATTCCATCGTTTCAAGGTCGATCTGACCCGGAGGCATACCTTGAGTGGGAGAAGAAAGTAGAATTGATTTTCGAGTGCCACGACTACTCGGAGGGCAAGAAAGTGAAGCTTGTGGCGAACGAGTTCTTCGATTATGCCATGATTTGGTAGAATCAATTCACTACGAGTCAGAGACGAAATGAAAAGCGACCGATATCAACTTGGCCCAAAATGGAAGCCGTGATGCGCAAGCGATTCCTCCCATCTTCCTACCATCGGGAGTGAATTCCTTCAAACCAAAGGATGAAAACAAGATTGTCAAGGAGTTTAGCATCCAACTATTGTTTACAAAGAGATCCCTATCGAGATTCCTATTCAACAAGGACTTCGAGTCGAAATAACTCAAACTTCAAGTTTGAAGCCTATTACGATGACGAACGAGAAGGTCCAAGTAATTCTTCGTATGCACAAAGGTATTCAACCACGAAGATTCAATCTTGAAAAGATGATCGTATTTCATATGTGGATCCTTCATATCTTTCCCAACGAAAGGTTTCTCATTTTGATTCTTTTATGTTATCTCCCTCTTGTAATGAAATCGAAAAAGCATGTGAGAAAGAATTGGAAAAGAAAAAGAGTGAGAAAAAGCAAAATGAGATTGAAAATGAAAAAGAGTTCGAGCAAGAAAAGTAAATTGAAAAAAAGAGTGAGAATGTGAAAGAAACAAGTGACATTGAGTTTTCAAAAATAAAAGAGATTGTGGTAAAAGAGAGAGAGTTTGAAAATGAGTTAGAAAAAGAAACGAATGAAAAAGATGAAAGTGAGCAAGAAAACGTGAGTAATGTTTCTACTAACCCACATACGAGTTGTTCTAGTATTGTTTCTTCTTTTCAGGCTTCTAAAGGTTCATATGACAAGTTCCAACTTCATTACCTTCCCAACGAGAGACGGTTCCAATTAATCGAGAAAGGTAAGATCAAAGTTGACGTTAATCCACAAGTGCTTAAAGATAAGCAAGGTAAGGAATCTTTGGCAATCGAGTCACGACAATCTGATTTAAAAGTTGTTAATAAAGTTTTCGATGAATTAATCTTTGAAAGATCTCATTTTGATTTGATTAATTGTCATTTTATGACTAATGTTGATGATTTCGTTCCAGCTAGTGCCATGAAAAGAATTTTCTTATGATCAGTATTACGTTGGCAATTTTGTTGATGATGTTGGATTGATTCAGCATATGCAAACTTTGGACGTATGTGATAAAGATTATTCTCATAGAAAATTTGATCTATTTGATTGTGATGGATATATGAAATCTTTGAATTTTTGTGCTAAATCCTCTTGTATAAGCATGCCTTTTCGGATGAAATGTGAAAAGATTAACTGTTTGAATGTCTGTATGCTCACATCTTCTTTGTTTATCATATGTGGTAAAGAGTTTTTGCATAGGACATCTAATCTTTCTGATTGTGATCTTCATGAAAAATCTCTAAACCCTTGTGCGAAATACTCATGCATTTACATGTCAGTTCGAAAGAGATTTAAGAGGTTTGATTGTTTAAATTTGTTTTTGCTTACATCTTCTTTACTTGGCATGTGTGACTTCTTAGTGAAAACAAAACTTTTGTTGCATTATGGAACGAGTGATCAAAATCATGTATCCAAACCTGGAGCATGTTTTCTTGAGTCATTGCCAAGTAAAGATCAAAATCAAATTTTTAATTCTAGAGGTTGTTCGATGTTATGCCTTAAGGGATTCAAACACGATGTGCATGCTTATAACTTTAGTTTGCTTTGTTTTCCTACCATGTTGCCAGTCAAGAAATATTTAAGTCAACAAGAAATGGTAAGCGAAAACCTTGTTTTTGATCTTGGTGAATATTATTCCATATCATTGTACAAATGATTTGAGTCCTACAATGTTGTTTTCCGAGGTTATAATTTTCGAATGACTTATGATTCTGGTTGGTTGCCATCAATGGATTTCTTGTTTCATTATGATAAGGTGAGACCAACTTCTAATTTTGATCTGGGGATTGGATTACATAATAAATTTTTGATTCATTGTGGAAGGGTAAAATCAACTTCTGTGTTTGATCCCGGCATTGGTTTATTTGCTCAATTTTTGAATAGGATACTGAAAAGTTCTCTTGAGATTATAATTTCTAGTGTTACTAAACTATTTCATTCTTGTGTAAGTGACACTTCGAAATGGTTTCCTCCTAAAGAGGGAGGGCATGCACCTAACCTTTTTTCTTTTCGAGTTATGTGTGATTTTCAAATTCTTGGGAGCAATTTTGTCAAGTTCACTAACCAAGGGGTTTGTGACGAAAAAAATATTTTTCGCAAGCAAGTGGCCTGATTTGAGGGTAAATCGCTTTAAAGAGGGAGGGGATGATACGGCCACGCCCCAAGAACGCCCTTGGTTAAGCTCACCAAGCCCGGCTAGCAATCTTTTGCAAGCTGATCAGCTCGACCCTAGCCTATTGAGCTTGATTCAGCTCGAATTTTAGCTCATTGAGCTTGATCTAGCTCAACTTAGCTCAATTGAGATCATTCTTATCTTTTAATTCTTGCGTTTTTATTTGCTGGAATAAAGTAAATGTTTTAGTTAAATTAGTTAATTAGCTTCTGCTTATAATTATGTTTTAGCCATTACATGCTTTTAATATGTTTATTACAACCGAATTTAATGTGTCATACAAGTCATAAATGTGTTCAAATCTGATTTTATTATTAAGTGTTTAATGTGTTTTATTTTAATACAAGTTTTTAATATGTCATAGCCTAATAAATGTTATTAATTTGTCTTAGACTAAAACATGTTTTTATTATGTCCTAGGTGCTGCCGATTTAATGTGTTCAAACTCAACTTAATTTGTTGAATTAATTTGGTGCAGGTACATGCTTGGGACGACTTTAATGCAAGGTGCTGATGGTTTAACTCTTCAAAATACCCTTTCGTGTACAGCACAAGACAAATGAATAGCTTCTATTTTATTTCTCCCAAGTTGACCGTCAATGTCTACCAGACAGCTTTGAAAGTGTTCACATTACTGGAAATCCCCTTTCACATGGAGAGACTATTCGGTTATGTGCATTCACACCTAAGAGCTATTCAACTTCATATGTTCATACCTAAAAACCATTGAAGATTCCAAGATGACTTAATTGAACTCAAGACCATTCAACTGATCAAAACAACACAATTAAAGAGAACTCAATCCCTTTGGCCGAAACTGCCCACACCATTTCAGCTCCTAATAAACCTAAATTAATTTCAGTTGAATGAAGCCCTCTAGAAGCTGTCCATTGGCATCACAAAGGTTGGGGAAGCTTCATGGAAGCTCCTAGGAAGATTCCATGAAACTTCAGCTCATTTAAGCTGAAAACAAATGGTCATTCAGCTCCCTAAGTGCCTATTAGACTAGCTAGATGTTTAGCTATAAATACTTAGCCAATTTTATGTTGTTAAGACTTTTTTCTCATTGTTGAATGTTTATAACATTTGTGAGTTTTCAACTCTCTTAATTCGATATAGACTCAGCTTGACTTATCTAGCTTGCTAGTGGCGTCATTCTGTTTCTTTGAACTTATTACTCCTAAACCGAGTGTGGCATTCACCCCATTGATATCTTTGGTTCCTATCTTCCTAGATAGCGGGTCAAGATCCTATCTTCCATCTTCCATCCATCTTAAGCATCGTACAAGGTAGGGGTCAATACTTTCTATAGTATTGGTTCTTCCTTGGCATTAATCCCATTTTCCATCCATACTATCCATCTTAACTTTACCTTAATTTCTTTGTTTAGCCAATATACCATTAACCTATCTTAAACACTCTTTGAAACCCTTTTATTTAAACCATCACTTTGCCGAATTTCATATAAACTCCAAATAGAACGAAACTTCTCATTATAACGATCGGGCATCTAAACGACTCAAATCACTTCACCGATGTGAGATCGTATCATTACACTTGTAGTGCCATAACCCAGTTATGGTCTTATCATCTAGATGCCGTAGCCCAACTATGGTATTACACTTATACATGTACTGCCATGGTCCAACCATGGTCTTACGTTCACGGTGCCATAACCCAGTATGGTCTTATCATCTGGATGCCATAGCCCAGCTACACTTATACATATACTGCCATGGTCCAACCATGGTCTTACGTTCACGGTGCCATAACCCAGTTATTGTCTTATCATCTGGATGCCATAGCCCAGCTACACTTATACATATACTGCCATGGTCCAACTATGGTCTTACGTTCACAGTGCCATAACCCAGTTATGGTCTTTTCACTAAAATGCCATAGCCCAGCTATGGTCTTACATTTAATACTTTGCCATGGTCCAACCATGGTCTTATCTGTCAATTCATCTTGTCACAGAACGATTGTACTCAATCATTCGTTCTACTTAATTTAAACTTTCGATTCAATTTTTATATATTTACAGTAATCATAATTCAATAACAAAAATATGAAATAAACATTACATCATTCCTAAATTAACAATTAAACATGAAAACTTAACCATATGAACTTTCCTGAATTGAATTGTGATAATTACAGGAGTTTAGGGACTATTCCCTATTTTTCCTTTTCACGAGTATCTACGGAATCCTAATCTAAAATATAAAATTTCCCATTCATTAGCATATATTTCAGTTCCAATTCATTTCACAATTTATATCCTTCAATTTTTTAAAATTTACATAATTACCCCATCTTTTACAACTTTTGCAATTTAGTCCCTTGACTAGTTAATCTATCAAATCAACTAATTTTTCTCAATTATTAATTTATCCAATTATTCTAGGCTATCATACAGCCCTTTAAATAAATAGAAATTTAATTCCAAACTCTAACATTTTAACTATTTTCACAATTTGATACTGACATTAACATTTAACAAAATTATTTTACAATATTGTCATACAACAAAATTAAGGCTCTAAACCCACTTGATATTAATAATTGCTTTACATGTATTAATTTAGACAATAAAACAATTCATTTCATGCAATTTGGACATTTTTGACATTTTTACAAAACTACC
Organism: Gossypium bickii; assembly: GCA_025503065.1. Taxonomy (NCBI): domain Eukaryota; kingdom Viridiplantae; phylum Streptophyta; class Magnoliopsida; order Malvales; family Malvaceae; genus Gossypium; species Gossypium bickii. The sequence goes on from CP106711.1 coordinate 99,645,522, forward strand.
CTTTAAAATTTTTCTCTCAATTTAGTCCCTAAGCCTAAAACATGCAAATTAACCATTTTTAATGTAAACCCATGCTAGCTGAATATTCATATATTTATTTTCCTCCTCCTCTCCATTCCACATCCTTAATGTATATATATAATTCAACTATTTACTTATATGTTCATATCAAGTTGTCCACTTGAGTCATAGTCACTAAATTATGTATATCTTGAGCTACAAAATTATAAATTAACATCCGCTCAACGTTTTTGAAACTAGACTCACATATCTTTCTACCATAAAAATTTTAGAATTTATAATTTTTCCAATAAGTACATTAAAATCTTCAAATTTATCCCTGTTCTGCTGTTTGACAGCTTTGACCTTTCTTTACTAAAAATTAATTATCTCTTAGTACGGGGTTTGGATGATATTTCCGTTTGTTTCTCTTGAAAATATACTCATTAAGAATTAAACATATAAATTTTGAAACCTAAATATTTGTTTTCAATTTTTAATGATTTTCCAAAGTCAGAACAGGGGAACCTGAAATCATGCTGACCTTGTCTCACAAAATTTATTATATCTCATAATTTACAATTCAATTGCTTACACTGTTTCTTCTATGAAAAACTAGACTCAATAAAATTTAATTTCACATTTTATTCAACCTTTAATTCAATTTCCAAAATTTTTGGTGGTTTTTCAAAGTTAGACTACTGCTGCTATCCAAAACTGTTTTAGTGCAAAATGTTGATTACTAAGTTTATAACACCCTTATTTCCTTTCTCTACAATATTTCCCATCACTTTCTCTTATTTCCCTCCACTAATATATCAAGAACATAGAACCTTATATAATAAAACTCTACTTTAACATCATTTTCATGTAACACTCTTAACCGTATCCATCGCTAGAATGGGGTTACAAGGTATTACCGGGTGAGACACATATTTCAATTAATCGTATCATAATTCTTTACAAACATATAACCAGTTACAAAGTTCATAAACAATAGTATTGTTTATACTATTTACCACATAACATGTGCACATACCAATTAACAAACTCCATTCAGCATTTGAATATTATTATTTGTGATACCTAATTACCCATTAAAACATATCAAATCTACTATTCATATGGTTATAACCGAATACATCCTGAGTAATTATCATAATAATTTCCACAAATTATCAACCATATTTATTCCACCACATAACCGAATATCAAATGCACATAACATTTTCTATTATAAACTGATTTACCTATGAACATATTTATTAATATGCCAATGTAAAATAGCTATAACAAATATCATACACTTGTAGTTAAACATGAATCAAACATCTCATATCTTCCATTATCATACACATCAAAAGTTCATCCAAATTCAATACCAATTGCCAAATACATCCAACCATATTATCGGTCACATCTCTTATAATTAACATAGCTGAATCATCAAGACCAAACATATCTAACATTTAACCTGGAACATATAAAACCAAGCTCATTGCACATACATGTTTATATACCATGATCGAACTTACACAAGCAATAGCAATTAGATCCAGCGTATCACACATAATTACCAAGATCTACTAGTTCATATTAATAGGTTTCCAAATAATTATCCAATCTAAATGGCTATACCTATCATCATTTTATAACTTAAGCATACTCCAATGTATCACATATTCTTGACATACATTTTACTAATTAATGCATTACATATTATAACTCAAACACAAACATCATTAACTTCACAAGAGTAAATCATTAACCAAATATAACATATGTCCTACACACAACTCTTATCTACTATGTAATAAACATTTTAAAATAAACTTTTTCTATATTCGAACATAACCTAATATCCTTTAGTACCAATTCATAAATAACATCTTAACCAAAATTAACAACCAAATTCACTCATACTCTTATCTATCCATATGTCACAACCGAATCAACCAAATGCACATAATAGATATCATGAATACCCTTAAATCAAGACATATAGCATAATAACCAAATGAACGTATGCCATAATCAACAAAATCGTAGTAAAGCATTGAAGTTAGGCCATTTTCGCATGGCTTAATTTATACAAAACCAAAATCCAACATTTCAAATTTCAATCTAGTCTACACATGCCATAGGTTCAAAAAATTCAACTTATAAAATACCAAAGACAGTCGATAGTGTGATAGACTTTGACGATGGTCCCGAGCTCGTAACTTGACTCCAAAATCTAATAAATAATGCAAACAAACACATACAGTAAGCTATCGTAGCTTAGTAAGTTATAAGCAGTTACATAACAACAATGCATTATATTATTATATTAATAGGGCCAATTTAATATAATCACAATCGAGGTTTAAAACCATAACTATAATTTATATTATCCTTCGTAAACTTTCACATTTCATAGCCTTAAGGCTGAACACTCACACATTCAATAATAAATTTCACATCAATCAATAAATCACTTTCCCATCTCAAAACAAATACATATACATTTATACAACTATACAGATATATCACATTTTCTTATTTCATATGCATATATCACATACCGAATTTATACTTGCATTCCAAACCCATATAAATAACATATTAATATGTATAATACATAATTTCATTTCAACAGTTAATACTTAATTTATTACCCAAAAGATGATCTATTAGCACATACCTGATCATTTTATCTCATTTAACACATTCATTAACCGATACTCTTAAAGAATCAGTAGACCCGCACACTAAATGCCAAAACCTTGTAACGTATCGCACACTTAGTGCCGTTACATTTAACATCTCGCACACTTGATGCCAAATCCTTGTAACGTATCGCACACTTAGTGCCGTTACATTTGACATCTCGCACACTTAATGCCAAATCCTTGTAACGTATCGCACACTTAGTGCCGTTACATTTAACATCTCGCACACTTAGTGCCGATACATTTAACATCTCGCACAATTAGTGCTATATTTCATATTATCATTTTCGTACATCAATTTCGCATATTACAAATCAGTATATAAATCCCATGTTTATATATATAATTAACAAGATATATATATGCTTATAAACTTACCAAATTCAATCTTTGAGATTAAAATTACTCGCACACTTAGTGCTCATTAACCGATTTCGCACACATAGTGCTCGGTATCAAATTTGCACATTAAGTGCATATCACAAACTTGCTACTCATTCATATATATAAATATAAAGCTTAAACCTCAACCATATATATATATATATACGTATTAAGTTATTCACCATTCGAATTAATATCACATTTGTGTATATCATTGACATATATGTATGTATCACATTCGGCTATACTCATCTCTCAAATCAATATCACATTCGTCTATATCAACAATAAACATATATACTTCCATTAAATTCATGTGCATCATTATAGATAAATCCAATCCAACATGATTGCTTAAAAACTTACCTTGAATATCGACAGACATTATAATCCGCTATTCGAACATGGTTACCAAGCTTATTCACACTCGGCACAAGCACATATAAATTCATATATATATTGTTTTCATACCAGCATATATATATATATAACATTAATCTACAATTAAACACGTCTATTTGCCTATAAACTTACCTCGGTCGATGTAAAACGGAACAGGACGACTAATCGATAACTTTCGTTTTTCCCTATCCAAGTCCGATTTCTTTTGTTCTTGATCTATATAATATCAAATTAACACCATTTAAACACAATTTCATTTAATTTAATCCAACAACACATAAATGGGAAAATTACCATTTTACCCCTAATATTTCATACTTTACAAATTAGTCCTAATTGCAGAAAATACAAAATACACAAAATTTCACCACATCATAATTAGGCCTAATCTTCCTTATGCTCATACTAATTCATATATTTCATTTCGTTTGCCTTTTAGCCCTTCAATTTATTATTTTCTCAATTTAGCCCTAATTAGTTAAATCCATCAAATATTCAAGAACAAAACATGTTAATTAAATACATATCTTTCATTTAACTCCAACACTCACCACAAAGCTCACCACTTCATTAATGACACATTTCATAAACATCATCAATTCACAAAATTTAAGCATGGGTTTTGTAGAGTACAAAGCAACGATTACAAAAATGTAAAAATTATCAAAAATCGAAACCAAATCATACCTTAATTGAGCTAAAATGTGTGCCGAATATTTGAAAGCTTAAAAACATTTATTTCTTCTTCAATATTCGATGGAAGAAGATGAACACCCACCCCCCACTATCTTTTAATTTGTTTTATTATAACATTGATATATAATATAAAATAATATAAATTTTTAACATATAATTTTAACATATAAAAACATATATGTTATCATTATGCCGTCCACTATACTAAATTTTGGCCAAATTGCATCATAATTCCTCCTCATTGCAAAGACAACAACAATTAAGTACTCAACAATCAGCACACAACATTTACATTTTATGCGATTAAGTCTTTTTTTGTAATTTGACACGCAGTCGATAAAATTACCACACATAATTTTCACACAGGCTATGTCACATATAATAAATATAAAAAATGATTCCAAAATATTTTTTTTGACTTCGAATTTGTGGTCTCGAAACCACTATTCCGACTAGGGTCTAAACCGGGCTGTTACATTTTATGTTTTTTCAATAATATCAAACTTAAAAATATATTGAAATCTTGATGTTCTTACCTTGTTCTATTGATTTCAATCTTTAACTTGAATCTAACTTGATATTCTTGCTCCCCATAGTCTCCTTATTATTTTTCTCTCTTGTAGTTATGGAATTCTTTTGGTTTCTTAGTGAAAATGGTGGATTTTTGGTAAAAGGACCAAATTGTAAAGAAAAGAATTTTTTTTTCTTTCTTCTTCTTCTCACGTTGGTGCATGGGAAAGATGAAGAGAATTCTTCATCTTTCTCTCCTTTTATACTAAATAAAATAATAATAAAATATCTCATAAAATAATATTTATCTAATTAAATAATTATAAAACATCATCAACATCATCATTGCCTTCTAGATTTCTCTCTCTTTCTAATTGACTATTTTGCCCTTCATAATCTTTTAAAATTCCATCCTTGAATCATCAATTAATTTGGTTTAATTGAGAATTAGTCCCTTATAATTCTTTACCTATTCAATTTGGTCCTAATTCATCCATTTTCCTTAGTTTTTAGATCATTCCACCATTAAAATATTTGCACTATAGGTCCTTCAAATTTTTTATATTTACACTTTAATCCCTTAAATTTTGAGTAGTTACTCTTGGGCCACAAAACTTTTCTTACATTTGCGATTTAGTCTTTTCTTGAATTAATATATCATAATATACTTCCCAAACAGATTTTGTTGACATAACTCAAAATTCTCCTTTTTGTCACTTTATTTCCTTATTTTATTATATCAAGGACAATATTTCTCTTTCTTACTGTAGTAACTTTCGAGGCATTACAGTGTAAACAAGGGTCACACAGTTGTGTGGCTAGGCCGTTTGACAGAGGCCAGCCTATGTAGCCCCAAACATGGCCGTGTGGCCACTTCACATGCCCGTGTTCTCAGACCGTGAAACTAACTATGACCGTGTGAAAAATCCTATACCTAAAATTAAATAGCCACACGGTAGTGTGGGAGACCGTGTGCGGCACATGGCCGTATGCATCTAAAATAACTTCAAAACCAAGCATTTTCATCTACCGTTTCTAAAGTTCCAAGCCAAACCATTTCCAATCATTTTTACCTATTCAAAATACATCAAAACATGCTAAAACATTCCAAAATCATCCAACCTAAGTGCCTAACCAATATGCCTTCAATGGCATATTAATTTGAAACATAAATTCCTATCATCCAATCAAACATGTACTACAAGTAAAAATTCTTTCAAACATCCTTCAAATGTAAAATAACACATACCAATATTCAATCATCATTCAAACAATCAAATGTTCATTCAACATATCATAATATCATATCTTACCATGACCAGATTAGCCATTCTTCAAACACAAAGCATTTCAAGATTGCCTATTATCCTAAACTACCAACACAACCATTTAAATGCATCTAAATATCAACTTATGCAACCACCATCACAAACCACAACCAACCAAGTTACCAAATAGGATTTACATCAATACATATACCATAATTTCAAGTGCCCATCATATGACCAAAATACTTATAATTTACATATTCAAAACCATATTTACATGCCACTTATAATCGGGTCAAAATAAATAAAAAGGCTACTGAATAAGTTGTCAGATAGTGTGATCTCCAACGACGTTTGAATCGAGAGTGAAAATTCGACGATCTGCAATGAAGCAAACCAAATAAAGTAAGCTTTCATAAAGCTTAGTAAGTTCGTAAAACAAAACAACACATACCTACTAACTTAATTATAAATTATACAAAACATGAAACTAACGATCCTTGCCATATATCATCGTTTCAACTTTTCGAAATACTTAAACCTGGATGATTCATATCATCAAAATACAACGCATCAAATAATCACATACTAAGATATGATTCATCATATCATATCATATCATATCATATCATTCCATTTTCCTTTTAATAATTAATTATTTTGCTCGGAGAATGAAAGTAAATCAACTTTGGATACATGAAAGGGTAATGCTCATACAAGCTAACCTAAGGACTTTAATCGATACACAATACTACTTACACAAGCTTTATAGAATCCGCAACACATGTAGGATCTCAAGCTATCGGTACGGTATCCTTCACTGGTACACAGTAACTGATAAATATATACTGGCTCAAGGCCTGTTAAATAAACACCGACTCAAGGCCTGCTAAATAAACACCTGTTCAAGGCCTGCTAAATAACCACTGGCTCAAGGTCTGTTAATGTAACACCCGAAACCTGACCCAGACGTTATGGCCAAATTTGGTGATGTCACATGATAGAGTGTTTGAAAACCGTGCCGTCACGATTAAACCATTTCCTTTGAATTACTTATCTTAATATCTTATTAGTTCCAATATCATTTTACTTCTTTAGTCGATAGTTTCAAAATGTTATTCGATGAGGAAGCTTTTTAAACAGTTAAAACAATTGTGCGTTTTCAAAAATCATTTTTTTCTTTTGAAAATCGAGGTTTCCTACTACTAGCAGTTGTAATCTATAAAGTAAAGATATTTAAAACCCAAAACCAAACCAAAGTCCGAAAGTCCAATTACAACCCAAAAATTTAACCAGTAAAAATAGAATAAAAATAAAACCAATAATCATAAACTAAAACCATGACAGTCCAGAACTGTGGTCACCATCGAGTTTTCTACCGCACCCATCCATATAGGTCTGGGGATTACCTGTGCACATTAAACAAAGAGGGGTAAGTTTTCGTAAACTCAGTGTGACATCTCGCAGAGAAAAACAAGCAACATTCGCAGTGCAAAGTTAATAGCAGTCTTGGGCCTAAGCCCATTTCAGTATCAGAATCAGTTAGGCCTTAGCCCAATAGGGTATCAGAATCAATATGCACAAGGGCCTAAGCCCATCAGTAACAGTAGCAGATATACAGTAGCAAAGTCCTACCCAACAAGCCTCTACACACTATCTCTGTCCAACCCTACACTCCATGTAGGGATTTAATCAATCCACCCATCCCTATACTCCATGTAGTACCGAATGCGGCACAAAATAGTAATTTACAGCTGAACTACCAGTATATTAGGCTTAAAAGCCTTTTAGTACACTTTCTCCGAATAATGACAACCCCAACCCAATGCAATGCAACATACAATAATATGTCATGCTATAACGAGTCTATCAGATACACATACAGTTCAGTATACGTGCCGGTATATAACATGATCAGTATGTAATTCACATAATCAATAACATACAGTGAAGGGTCTAGGAAGTGCTTATCGACCCTATAGAAGGTTCACAGTCAACTTGGGCGACCCATGCAACCTTAGCAAACATTTCAGTAAAAATGGGCTTACATGCCCATGTGGTTTGCCTGTGTGAGCCCACATGGCCCAAATTGGCCTTGGCTGTGTGGATCACACGGCCTAGCCTAGAATCCCACACGCCCGTGTGGACTACCTGTGTGGGCCCACACACCCGTGTGGCACACACGGCCCAATTCAATTAGGCTCGTGTGCCGCACACGGCCTACTTGGCCATCATTTGACCGTGTCTTATGAGCACTGCCTGGCCTAATCGATCACAAGCCCTGTCCCATCACACGACCTACCACACGGGAGACCACACGCCTGTGTGGCGACAGTGAGGTTTTTTTCTTTCGCCAAGACCTTGTTTTTTACGTTTTTGGGTACACACCTGTATCATTTTCGACGCATAAGCTCTCCTAAGGCTCCAGAACCTAAAAATCAACCAACATAACACTAAATTAAACACTTGTTTCGTCATTCAATCAAAAGTCTATCAAAATCTATCATCGGTAATCTAACGAAACCCTTACCATTAACAACCAAAATCACGACTCTTAATTCTCTACAGCAGCACCGATCAATTATTACCCTTCGCTTAATAGAAAAGGACCACAACAGGCCCCTCATCAGACGCCTAACCCAAAACAAAAAGATTAAGCAGAATAGGACTTACCGTGTGAACACACACCACCGTTGAGCAATGAGGAAATAAATTGAAAATCAAAGAAGAGGGGAAAAACAAAGAATTTCGGCAAGGAATATGGCAGCAACACGTCAAAAGATGGAGAAATTTTGGGAAAATCTAAAATAAAAATAAAAATAAAATAAAATAACATCACAATTATCCCTCAAATCCCTCAATTAACTCCACTACCCCACTTTTGATAACTTCCTCAGAATTCCTGTTTGACCGAAACTCTCTCGGTCAAACGAGCAAAAATATACTCCTACGCTCGTCTAGGGATTCGAACACAGGACCTCCAGCAAACTTACAATCCACTTAACCACCAGACCAGTAGGCCCATTCTGATATATACTTACAACCAATTACTTAAAAGCCTACTGAGCAGAGATAGGGCTTGATTTAGAAAATACCAAAATTTAGCCAAAGGCAGGGTTCGAACTTAGGATCTCTCAGACACTCCAGAACACCTAACCAATGAAGCAGACATACATTTGTATAAAATTTACAAAAGCCAAAATTAATAAATTTTGGGGCGTTACAACTCCACCCCCTAAAAGAAATTTTAACCTCGAAATTTACCTGATCAGAACAAATGAGTGTACTGCTGACACATCGCATCCTCAGGCTCCCACGTGGCCTCCTCAGTGCTACGGTTCCTCCACAGCATTTTCACTAATAGAATAGACCTCTTCCAAAGAACCTTTACATCGCGATCCAGAATTCGAATCGGCTCCTCCTCGAAGGTTAAGTCTCGCCTAACCTCAATCTCCTCAACAGGAACAATATGCGAGGGATCAGAGTGGTAACACCTCAACATCGATACGTGGAATACATCGTGAATATGGTCTAACTCTGGAGGTAACTCCAACTGATAAGCGACTGGTCCCACTCGCTTTAGAACACGATAAAGTCCAATAAACCTAGGGTTCAACTTGCCCTTACAACTAAACCTCAGAATGTTTTTCCATGACGAGACCTTGAGAAATATGAACTCCCCCACAGAGTACTCAATCTCGCATCTCTTTAGATTCGCATAAGATTTCTGTTTATCTGATGCCGCTTTCAGTCGATCCTGAATCAATCTGACCTTATCCTCAGTCTTAGAAACCAACTCAGGACCCAATACTCAACGTTCACCTAGTTTAGTCCAACACAAAAAAGTACGGCACTTACGACCATACAGAGCCTCGTAAGGTGCCATCTGAATACTCGATTAGAAGCTGTTATTATAAGCAAACTCTACTAGCGGCAGATATTCCTCCCAACTGCCTTGGAAATCGATAGCATAACTCATCAACTTATCCTCCAGTATTTGAATCACCCTCTTCGATTGTCCATCGGCCTAAGGATGGACGCGGTACTGAAGTTCAACCTTGAGCCTAGAGCCTCGTGTAGCTTTTTCCAAAATCGAGACGTGAAGCAAGAATCCCTATCCAAGATGATCGAAATTGATACCCCATGCAGTCTCACTATCTCCGAAATATAAAGCTTCGTCATCTTTTGCAAAGAATAATCTGTCCTAACTAGGATGAAGTATGCCGACTTAGTCAATCGATCCACGATGACCTACACTGAATCCTTCTTAGTGGGTGTCAAAGGCAACCCACTAACAAAGTCCATCGTCACTTGCTCCTATTTTTATAGCAGAATCTTAACTGGCTGTAGCAAACCCAAAGGTAATTGATGCTCAGCCTTAACCTGCTGGCATGTCAGACATCTAGCCACAAAATCAGTAACCTCTCGCATAAATCCTGGCCACCAATACAACTCTCGAAGATCTTGGTACATCTTATTCCCAAAAGGGTGCATAGCGTAAGGGCTACTATGTGCCTCTCTCAGTATAGACTACCTAAATTCAGAATAATTCGGCATACATATCTGGCCTCGGCAACATAATACACCCTCGGAGTTCAACCCAAAGTTCGTAGTACTACCACTCTCAATCTATTGGAACCGAGGACCCAAAGACTCATCTTCCAATTGTTTACCCTTAATCTGCTCGATCCAAGTTGGTTTGACTTGTAGCTCAGCCAACAAATTCCCATCGTCGAATACGCTAAGTCGAGCGACCATCGTTCTCAGATCTGTCATAGCCCTACGGCTCAATGCATCGGCCACCACATTGGTCTTACTAGGATGGTACTCAATGGTACAGTCATAATCCTTAAGCAGCTCAACCCATCTCTGCTGTCTAAGATTCAGCTCCTTCTGTGTAAGGAGGTACTTGATGCTCTTGTGATCAGTGTAGATGATACACTGCTCACCGTACAGATAATGCCTTCAAATTTTCAGAGCAAAAACTACGGCGGCCAAATCCAGATTGTGCGTCGAATAGTTCGCTTCATGCATCTTAAGCTGACGAGACGCATATGCTACCACCTTACCATCCTGCATTAACACACACCCCAAACTGACATGTGATGTATCACTATAAACCTTGAACTCCTTTCTAGGCTCAGGCTAAATTAGAACAGGAGCTTGTGTTAATACAGTCTTGAGCTTTTCGAAGCTCTCTTGCTGCGCATCAGACCAGAAAAATGGTATACCCGTACATAGCAACTTAATTAAGGGTGCTGCAATCAATGAGAAATCTTCCACAAATCGTCAGTAATAACCTACTAGTCCCAGAAAACTGTGAATCTCAGACACATTCTTAGGTTGTTTCCAATCCAGTACAGCCTCAATCTTTCAAGGATTGACACGAATTCCTCAGTAGAGACCACGTAACCCAGAAATGTTACTTCTCGTAACTAGAATTCGCACTTGCTAAACTTAGCATAAAGTTGCTTTTCCCTCAAAATTTGCAGAACAATCCTAAGGTGCTCATCATGCTCATCCTCAGTCCTCGAATAAACCAATATGTCATCAATGAACACCACCACAAATCGGTCTAGATAGGGCTGAAACACTCAGTTCATCAGGTCCATGAAAGTTCCCGTACATTAGTTAATCCAAATGGCATCACTAAGAACTCGTAGTGACCATAACGAGTCCTAAATTCTGTATTATGCATATCAGCCTCGTTATCCCTTAACTGATGATACCCAGAGCGCCAGTCAATCTTGGAGAATACCAAAGCTCTTTGAAACGGGTCAAACAGATCATTAATCCTCGGTAACGGATACTCATTCTTAATAGTCAGCTTATTCAGTTGTTGGTAGTCAATACACATCTTCATGGATCCATCTTTCTTCTTAAAAAATAGTTCAGTGCTCCCCACGGAGACACACTAGGGCGGATGAACCCATGATCCAACAACTCCTGAATCTGAGCCTTAAGCTTCGTAAGCTCTTCAGGTGCCATTCGATAGGAAGCGATAGACACCAGAGCTGTACTAGGGAAAAGTTCAATCCCAAACTCAACTTCCCGATTCGGAGGTAAAACTGGTAGCTCCTCAGGAAAAACGTCCGAAAAATACCTTACAGTGTGGATATCCTTTACAGTAGAGTCCCTAGAAGTGGAACACTTATTAAGCTAAGAATGCCTTACGACCCTTACGAACCAGTTTCTCTGCCACCAGTGCAAAGATCACATTAGCCAGGTAACTCCAACGTTCTCCAATCATGGCTCTCTTTATCCTCCCCGGTTCTCAAGATGACCCTATTTGTCCCATAGTCTAGATTGACACAGTGCTTGACCAACCAATCCATACCTAGAATCAGGTCGAACTCCCCAAATAGAAGCTCCATTAAGTCAGCCAAGAAGATCGCCCCTTGAAACTCTAACGGTACATCTCTGAATAGCTTATTAACCCTTATAGACTGTCCGAACAGACTCAGTACAGTAACCGCACTCATAGTGCTCTCAACTGAAATCCCTAAGTTTTCAGATATGTTGTTAGCTGTGTATGAATGAGTAGACCCTATATCTATCAATGCAAGATATGGTACATCAAAAATAAAGAACGTACCAATGATAACGTCTAAAGCGTCTCCGTCCTCACGGTGACGAGCAGCATAAACTAAAGCAGACTGCTTCGCCTCAGTCTGTCTAGCACCTTTGCCCTGTGCTCTCTGACCCTGGCCCATGCCGTTACCACCCCTAGCCTGACCATGGCCTCTCGGTGGTTGCTGTGCTACCCTCTGTGGTTGTGAAGTCCCAATACCCTGAGCCTGCATCTGACCGGCCCTTAACGGACACTCCATAATGCAATGATCCAATGATCCACACCTCTGACACGCCCCAGTCCTTTTCCAACACTTGCCCTGATGGTGTCTACCACAATCAACATATGGTTGTAGTCCAGTAGTAGTAACAAGGGGTCCAGCTCTAACTGGCCCATCAGGTCTGGCCTTTTTCTTATGCTTCTGTACAGAATTCGAGGGCTCTGAATCCCTTTTGTTCCTACCTCTCTCTCTGTCACATTTTTGGCACTCAGCGCGCTTAACCTCCTCGGAGATCTTCGCATTCTCAACAAGTGAAGCAAAGTCATGCTCCCTCTCTAGAGCTATTAGGACTCTCAAATTATCCCTGAGGCTATCCTCAAAGCGGATAGACCCCGCTCCTATTCAGTCGCCATCATACCTCGCGTATAACGGCTCAGTCGCAGGAATTCAGCCTCATACTCGACCACAGATCGATCTCCCTGAGTAAGGTTCAGGAAGTCCCTCCCACGGGTATCCACATAGCTCGCTCCCACATATTTCCCCTGGAAGGCAGTCTTAAAGAACTCTCAGGTTAGATGTTTGGGCTAAGTGCCCTCCTTAATAGAGTTAGCCACCACTAATAAGCCTCATCACACAGTAGCGAGGCTGCACCCTTTAATTTCTCCTCAAGGCCGTAATCTAGATCATCTATGATCTGCTCCGTGGCCTCAATCTAGTATTTGGCCACATTAGGGGTGACCTCAGTGACATCCCTGAAGAGCTCAGCTACATTGGATTGGAGTCGTTCTATAACTGACCCTCGGTCCCCAGAACCAGTACTGGGCCCAGCGACCCTCTCGAATATCCTTAACATAGCCTGGGACAATGCGTCGTCCCCAACCATACGATCTTGAGACCCAGTATCAATAGCAGGTGACACTAGTGTCTCACTCGTGTCCAGGTTTGGCATACTGCCCAGTGAAGAGGACTCAGCTCGAGCCCCTCTACGGCCTTTACCTTAGCCTCTGGTACCTCGTCCACAGATACCTCGTGCGCTTCTATCTAATCGAATTTATCTGTATTAAGAACCTTATGAATCGGTTATAGTTTTAGTATTTATTAGCAGATATTTTATGTAAACAGTTTCAGTAATTCAAAGTGATTTTCGTAAATCGCAGTCTCTATCAGTTTTGCTACAGTCTCAGTTTTACTACAGTTTTAGTACACACTGCCTAGTGTGTTTTCACAGTATACCACCTACAGTAGTTTCAAAATATCATAACATTTTCAAAAATCAATTTCATAATACTTACAGGATCGACGCCGGAGACTCGGTGTATCACATACTCAGTCAATTATTTCAAAAAATTCGAAAATCAGTTCTTAAAAACCAAATTTTACTAATTAACCTCCGGGATTAAACTAAAACGATCACAAAAACATGAAATCATTAGAAACAGGTAAAAATTTACATACCATGCATAACAACTAAGCTTGGTCGAAACTTTTTGTTTCTCAACAATGGTGAATCGATTTTTTTTGTTTCCATGAAGACGATGATGATGATTAGGCTTTTTTTTAAAAAAAATTATTTAATTACTAAATTACAACTTTAACCTTTTAAAATTGATAAAATTTCATAAAATATCTCACCTAAACCATCCACTATCAAGATAAACGATATATTTACCATATAAGTCCATCAATTCATGATTATATAGCTATTTAACACTTTTAGCTAATGGAAATTAACTTTTGTAGCTTTTACTATTTATTCCTTTTTACTTAATTAACTATTTAAATTTATAAAATTTTCTAACAAAAATTTAATACGACCTTGTAATAATCTTGTAATGTAACACCCCAAACCCAGCTTAGATGTTATGGCCGAAACCGGAGATGTCACAAAGAATGGGTTTTGATAACGAAAACTACTCTTAAAAAAAACCCATTTCTGTTTTTCAACTCTTAATCGTCTCTATCCATTGTCAAAACGTTTTGTAATTAATCAATTTGCCTTAAATCATGTTTTATAGCAGAAGCTTACGAAAAACATTGCATTTGAAGAAAATAGTTCTTAATTTTAGAAAACCTTTGTTTGTATAAAAGCCGTCGTTTTTAATAAAACATTTTGCCAAAATAATTAAATAGTCAAATACCCAAAAATAACCAGTTAAAAACCAAACAGTCTAGAGAGTCCCAAAAATTACAAACTCTCAAAATAATTACCAAAACATAAATAAAACCATAAAATCATGATTTTTAAAAAAAATTACGAAAATGTGATCACCGCTGAGTCCTCGCTGCACCAATCCGCCAAAGATTGTGGATTACCTGACAGAACAGAAAAAGAATGTGAGTTTACGTAAACTCAATGTGTAACCTAGTAGAAATAAGCATGCAATCATACAGAATGTAACATCCTAAAAATTGAGTATCGATATGTTGCATGTTTTTGGTGCTTAGTTTGTGAATGATTCAATTTGTGTGTTTAATATAGTCTTGAGAAGGCTCAGGATTTATTCAGAATTAAAATAAATTTTAGTAATGAGTACTTTATTGAAGTGGAACAAGTGACCTTGTTGTTTAAGGTAATTAAATGACAAAAACTAGCATAAGATGAGCTAGTAGTAAAGTGGAGTTGGCGCCATAAGTGTTGCTTGAGGGAAGAGGTTCGAATCCTTTGGAATGCATTTAGTGACTTTTATTTTTGCACTCTTCTAGCATGTGTCGGTCAAGCCTTATTTTTGGTAGGTTGGACTTTATTTTTATGGTATGATGGCTAAGAGATATGGTAAGAGTGAACTTAAGGTAAAGAATCATATGGAAAAGGCAAGTAAGGGGGGACATAAGGCATGAAACAAGGGTGATGTTTTGGAAATTTTGGAATGGCCAAACTTTGTCCATTAACTTGGACGGTTTTGGGGGCTAGGGGGTGACCGAATGTTGTTGGAGGTATTGGTAAGAATGCGTAGCAGGTTTGGTCACTTTCATTTTGGTCATTTTGTGCTTTTCACAAAATCTTTTCTTTTCATCTTTCTCTCCCTAGCCGAATGCATTTTGTGCATTAGTGAACATTTTGTTTTCTTCTTTTGGTCATTTCTTTTTGACCATTTGGTCATATTTTGCCAAACCTCTCAAGTTCTTTTCTCTTAGAGCCGAAAATACCAAAACACAAGAGCCATTTCTTTTTCTTTCTTTTATTCCCCATTGCCGAATGCTCCTCTGTCCCAACCCCCTCTCTTTGCTCTTTTCCCACCTTTGAAAACCGAATCACAAACCTCTCATCTTTTATCTCTTTCTTTCTCCATTTTGCTCACTCTTACAAACACATTTTCTCCCTTTTCTTTTCCTCCATGGCCGAATATTGCTAGCATCATCTTCATCAAAATTTTCTTCTTGGCCGAACTTCCCTCTTCACATATATTTCATTATCAATCGTTTTCTTTGCACTCATTTTGAATAATCAGTAAGAACCCTTTTCGAATCTTTATTCTCTTCTTTTCTCTAGCCGAATATATATATTAGTTTCGGAGGGTCTTTTGACCGAAAATAGCATTTTCCATCCCTTTTTCTTAGACAATATTCTCTTCTTTATAGTGATAAAGTTAAGGCCAAAACTCGGAGTATTCGTAAGCATCGTAAATCGCTAGGATTCGATTCAAAGTGTTAAGGTAAGGGTTTCTATCAAGGACTTCCATATTACTCGTTATTTCGTTAAAGATGGAGTTATTAATCGATTTTATCTTAGGGACGCTATCGCTCGATTTTTCATTCTGTAAACGTAAGATTTAGTGGTAAGCCAATTTCACCCTTAAAACTTATAGACTAAAATTTCGAAATATTAGTTGGACGAACATTTTTCTATCAATGAAGGCAAACAAGATAGGGTCGAAAAGGGTGGTGAATAGTGTTTGAAAGAGAGGCGGATTCACTATTCCCTCTAGATTCAAGCGAAGGGCTGTTTCGGCAATCCGAGACTTTCCACCGGGTTGTGGACCCTCATCCAAGAAGAATGGATTATTGGAAGTTGTTCGTAGTTCGGAGCCATTAGCTGTTTAGGATTTCCCATCGGGTTGTGAACCGTCAATCGTGGAGAACCGACAAATAGTTGTTGTTCGAGATTCCGAGGGTAAAAATCTAGATCGCTTATCTTTAGTATAGATTTATATTAAGTATTAGTGTTCTAATCAAGCGTGACACGTATTTAGGTATCGACAAGCGGGAAAGTATAGTTCTCACTGTAATCAGGTGTGTAATTTTACACTTATCTCATGGGTTTGATGTTATACCGTTATTAAGCATTAGACTAATAATCGCAAAGTTGGTAAAATCGGAAAAATATGGTTTATTAACACTTTAGTGTAAGTGCATGAAATCAGTATTAAAATCGTGAAAGTTACGAAATCGCTCTTAATGGGCTAATTTGATAAAAAGCGATATATGGGCCTCATGTGTTAATGGGACGTTTCGATAGATTGCTTAATGGGCTGTTTCGATAGATTGCTTAATGGGCCGTTTTGATAGATCGCTATATGGGCCAATTTGTTATATTGCTTAATGGGCCAAATTGTGCACTGGGCCAAATTTTATTATGGGCCTGATGTTAAAATTATCACATGAATAAATTGTTGTGCATTGTATATACATGATTGCATGGGTTGGGATATTTTGATGAAGAGAAGAAGGCTTTCGTGCCCGGTTTAAATGGCTTAAATGCTGCGTATTAATGGCCACGGCTCGCGAATCATTGTTTTAAATGGCATTTTGCCTGCGAATTAAATGGCTTAATGCCTGCGATTGGTGTGTTGGCAGGGTGGGTTGACTTGATCCCCACAGGTGTGCTGGTTGGTATGGGTGGTGTGTAGCGGATGGAAATTTAAGCTTGGTTGGGAATTGCATTTCATATGCATTTTTATTTATTATATTGTTATATTCGTAAATGGGCTCAAGCCCAATTAAATGCTTTAATGGTTTGGCCCAGTGAACTTGGTAAGTGGGTTACACACTGAGTTCTAAGTAACTCACCCCGTTTCTTTTACCCTTCTCAGGTAACGATCAGTAATGACTTCGTGGAGGCCGTACTTCAAATAATGGTTTTTATGAGCTTTGAACTACTCCTAAGTATTTTTATTTATTTAATATTTCAGTTGTGATGTAATAAGGCCTTTGGTATTATTTTTATGGATTTTATTTCGTGGATGGATTTTAATTATATTTTTGATACTTAAATGAGACTATTTTATTTTTATAAATTTTCTTTAATTTATTTAAAAAAAGGGGTTTTTCTTAAATGTCATTATCTTGTAAAAATTTTCTGTAAAAACTCTTTTATAAATTTTGATTTCAAATTATAAACTTTTATGTTTAAAATCATAGATTTTAAATTAACCTCGATTTTTGATAAACTCCATTTCCAAAATAGTTTTGAGGATCTGCTTTCTTTAAATCATTGAATGACTAAATGTATGTTCGTTTTGTGTGGCATACCAAAACTGGTCTTAACGCTTAGACTGGATTTGGGGTGTTACACAGAATCATATACACAGTCAAGAACAAATACATATACAGGTTCAGGCCTAGGCCCATTTTAGATACAGTCATCAGAATTAGTTGTACAGATCAGAATATACAGAAATCCTACCCCCATCCTCTACGCACCAACTTCAACCATCCCATCACAACATGTGGGGTAAAAAACACCCACCCAACCCTACACACCATGTCGTGTCATTATGACACATATATCAGATAATATGCAGCCAAACTGCCAGAATATAGGCAATATAAGTCATACAAAACATTTCCTCCTCAAATACATATCCTACCCTAGTCACAGATACAAATTTATCATATAAAGAATTATTAAGCTAGTCATGCACGCATACAGATATCAGAGGTGTTTACATAGCAAAATCATCAGACACGCAAAGTATTATCATGCTTAGAACAGATTATCAGATCATATAAATTTAGGGTTTGGTTAGCCCTTACCGACCCTACAATAGGCCCACAGTTTGTCGGAACCACTTGTGCGACCCTAGGGAAAATTTTAGAAATTTAGGCCCACATACTTGAGTGGACCCACACGCCTAGATTGGCCTTTGCCCGTGTGGCCCACACAGTCTGGCCCAATAACCCACATGCCCGTGTGGAATGCCCGTGTGCCAACATCGATCACACGGCCATGTTCTCGTACACAACCTACCATACGCCCGTGTGACGTCGACAGTAAGGTTTTTTCAGCTTTTACCGACGATCATTTTTTTGCGTTTCGAGTACACACCTGGTATAGATTTGATGCGAAAACACACACGAGCCTTTCGAAACTTAAAAACAAAGTATTCTAATCCTATTAGCAACCAAACCACGAGTTTAACACGATACCCAAACACACAAAACCAACTTACCGCTAACGAAAACAATCCGCACCTCAAATTAAGTCGCTGAAGTAGGGTTTCTGCCTCAAAACCTTCTCTTGATCACAAAATCCACCAATTAACACAACTACCTACCAACGCTAAAACGTAGCATAAGTTTAAGGGAGCGGAAAATTCCTTACCCAACAATGAACGAACCAAGAAGAACGCAGGATTCACCAACCAATTCAAAAGAACGAAGGAGGTTCACCGAAAAGAAGAAAGAAAAGTCAGAAGATGGAAAAAGAATTCAACATCAGAACTTTTGAGGATTTTTCTTGGAAGTGAGAGAAAAACAACAAAAAAATGAAAAAGCAAAGTATCCAGATATGATAGAAATCCCTTGATTTTGTCCCACTAACCCACTATCTCAGACTTTAAATACAACCGAAACACTAACAGTCAACTGAGTAAAAATAATGCCTATGCTCACGCGGGGATTCGAACTTAGGACCTCCAACACACCAGCTCCCTTACCACTCGAAGCAGTAGGATCATTATGATATAAATTTACTGGCAATTTAATATAATCCCACTGACCAAGGACAAGGCTTGATCCAAAAATAACAAAATTAACAAAGGTTAGACTTGAACCCAAGACTCACACACACACCCAGAACACTTAACCACCGAAGCAGATACACAGTTGTGTCAGATAATCACAAAAAACAAAATTATTTGGGGTGTTACAACTCTACCCCCTAAAAGTAATTTCGACCTCGAAATTTACCTGATCAGAACAAATGAAGATACTACTGACGCATCGATTTCGCCACAGAACCTTAACTAAAGGAATTGACTTTGCCATGATTTTGCCACAGAACCTTAACTAAAGGAATGGACTTCCTTCTCAGAACCTTGATGTCACGATCCAGAATCTAAACCGACTCCTCCTCAAAGGTCAAGTCCGGCCTAACATCGATCTCCCCAACAGAAATAACATGAGAAGGGTTAGACCGTTACCACCTCAACATTGAAACATGAAAGACATCTAGATACGGTCCAACTTTGGAGGTAGATCCAACTGATAAGCAGCTGATCCTACACGCTTCAAAATCCGATACGGCCCAATGGACTTAGGGTTTAACTTGCCCTTATGACCGAATCTCAGAACTTTCTTCCACAGAGAACCCTTAAGAAAGACAAAGTCCCCCACAGAGTACTCAATATATGTTCTCTTCAGATCCGCATAAGACTTTTGTTTATCAAAAGTCGCTTTCAGACGATCTCGAATCAGTCGAACCTTATCCTCAGTCTCAGAAACCAACTCTGAACCCAAAACCCGATGTTCACCCACCTCAATCTAACATAGCGGAGTACGACACTTACAACCATACAGAGCCTTGTAAGGTGCCATCTGAATGCTAGACTAGAAACTGTTATTATAGGCAAACTCAGCTAGCGGCAGATAATCCTTCCAACTACCTCAAAAATCAATCACACAGCTTCGAAGCATATCCTACAGTATCTGAATCACCCTCTCAGATTGACCATCGGTCTAAGGATGGAACGCAGTTTGAAGTCTAATCTCGAACCCAGAGCCTCATGTAATTTCTTTCAAAATCGAGAAGTGAAGCGAGGATCTCTATCAGAAATAACCGAGACAGGAACCCCATGCAGTCTTACAATCTCAAAGATATAGAGCTTCTCTAACTTTTGCAGAGAATAGCCCGTCTGAACCGGAATGAAGTGAGCAGGCTTGGTCAATCGATCCACAATGACCCAAACAGAATCCTTCTTAGTGGATGTCAGGGGCAACCCACTAATGAAGTCTATCGTCACATGCTCTCATTTTCATAGGGGAATCTTAACGGGTTGTAGCAAACACGAAGGCAACTAATGCTCAGACTTAACTTGCTGACACGTCAGACATTGAATAACAAAATCAGTAACTTCACGCTTCAAACACAACCACCAGTACAGTTTACGGAGATCCTGATACATCTTTTTACCACCGGGATGCATAGCGTAAGGGCTACTATGCGCCTCTCTCAGAATTGACTGTCCTAGATCAGAATCATTTGGCACACAAATCCACCCTCGAAAACACATTACCCCATCATTATTCAACCCAAAATCAGAAGTAGTACCACCTTCAACCTGATGAAAATGCACAATCAGAGTCTCATCCACTAACTGTCTATCTCGAATCTGATCAACCCAAGTCGGCTGAACTTGCAACTCGGCTAATAGACTTTCATTATCAAACAGACTAAGGCGAGCAAACATCACCCTCAAGTTAGACATTGCTCTACGACTTAGAGCATTAGCCACCATATTGGCCTTACTAGGATAGTACTCTATAGTGCAGTCATAATCTTTGAGCAGTTCAATCCAACAGTGCTGCCTAAGGTTCAACTCCTTTTGAGTAAAGAGATACTTGAGGCTCTTGTGATCAGTGTGGCTGATACACCTCTCACCATACAGATAGTGCCTTTAGATTTTCAATGCAAAAACTACATCAGCCAACTCGAGATCATGCGTCGGATAGTTTCCTTCATCTGCCTTAAGCTGTCAGGAAGCATAAGCTACAGCCTTACCAGCCTGCATCAGAACGCACCCCAAACTGACGTGCGGTGCATCACTGTAAACCACAAACTCCTTACCAGATTTCGGCTGTATCAGAATAGGAGCCTGGGTCAGAACAAATTCAACCTTCTCAAAGCTCGATTGTTATGCATCAGTCCAGACAAATGACACACCCTTATTTAGAAGCTTAGTCAAGGGAGCTGCAATCAGAGAGAATCCCTCAACAAACCGATGGTAATAACCCGCCAAACCCAGAAAGCTACAGATTTCAGACACATTCCTAAGTTGTTTCCAATCTAGTATAGCCTTAATCTTCCTCGGATCTACACGTATCCCCTCAACAGAAACCACATGCCCCAAGAAGGTTACCTTATGCAACCAGAACTCGCACTTACTCAACTTAGCTTAGAGCTGCTTTTCTCGGAGAATCTGAAGTAGCACTCTAAGATGCTCATCCTTAGTCTTAGAGTAATCCAGAATGTCATCGATGAAGACCACGATGAACTGATCCAGATAAGACTGAAACACTCGGTTCATCAGATCTATAAATGCAGCCGGAGTATTTGTCAGACCAAAAGGCATAACTAGGAACTTGTAATGTCCATAACGAGTCTTAAATGCAGTCTTATGAACATCAGCTTCCTTAACCCTCAACTGATAATACCCAAATCAAATATCAATCTTAGACAACATTGAAGCTCCTTAAAATTGATCAAATAGGTCGTCGATCCTCGGAAGCGGATACTTATTCTTCACAGTCAACATTGAAGCGGATAAAACCACGATTTAGAAGTTCTTGCAGTTGAGCCTTAAATTTTGTAAGCTCCTTCGGTGCCATTCGGTAGGGAGCGATAGACACTAGAGCTGTACTTGGAAGAAGCTCAATCCCAAACTCGACCTCTTGACTAGGAGGTAAACCCAATAACTCCTCAGGGAAGATATCTGAAAAATCCTTGACAGTTCTGATATTCCCAAAAGAAGAGTCCCAAGAATCAAAAATACTGACATAAGCCAAGTACGCTTCACACCCTTTCCGAACTAGTTACTCAGCCACAAGAGTAGAGATCACATTTGACAGATAATCTCGATGCTTGCCGATTATGGCCACTTCCCTATCATTCTTAGTCCTCTGCACGACCTTCTTAGTCGCGCAGTCCAAACTAACTCGGTGCTTGACCAACCAATCTATGCCTAGAATTAAGTCGAACTCCCCAAACGAAAGCTCCATTAGATCTGCCAAAAAAACAATCCCTTGCACCTCTAACGGAATATCCTTATAGAGTTTCTAACTCGAACAGACTACCCCAACGGACTCAGTACAGTGATCTCACTAGAAGTACTCTCAATGGTAACCCCCAAGTTTTCAGATACAGTGCTAGCTACATAGGAGTGTGTAGAACCTATGTCTATAAGAGCAGTATAAGGTACATCAAAAATTAAGACGTGCTAGTGATAACATCTAGAATATCTCTGCCTTTCGGTGTCGAGCAACATAGACAAGAGTAGGTTGCCTTACCTTTGTCTGATTAGCACCTCTGCCCAGTGCTCTCTGTCCACGGCCCAAACCATTACCACTCCTAGTCGCTCCATGACCCCTAGGTGACTGCTGAACTACCCTCTGAGGTTGCACAGAACCTAGAGCTTGCGTCTGATCTGCCCACTGTGGACAATCTCTAATACGGTGCTCTAAAGATCCACATCTCAAACAGGCCCCAATCCTCCTCCAACATTCGCCCGGATGGCGCCTACCACAATCACCACATGGCTACAACCCAGCCAAAGTAACAGGAGCCCCCACCCTGACTGGCCCATCAGATCTGGCCTTTTTCTTAGGCCTCAAAACAAAACTAGAGGGCTCTGAATCCCTCCTATTCTTTCCTCTCTCAAGGTCTCTGTTCTGGCGCTCCAAGCGCTTAACATCCTTAGTGATCTTCACCTTATCAACTAGAACTCGAACTCACGCTCCCTCTGTGGAGCAATCAATACCCTCAAAATATCCCTCAGTCCATCCTCAAATCGAACACACCTCTCATACTCAGATGCCACCATGCTTCGAGCGTAGCGGCTCAACATCAGAAATTCAGCCTTGTACTCGGCCACAGATCTGTCCCCTTGCGTGAGATTTATGAACTCAAGCCTAAGAGCATCCACATAGCTCACCCCTACATACTTTGAAATGTGGTCTTAAAGAAATCCCAAGTCAAACGATCAGTCTGAGTACCCTCCTTAACTGTCAACCACCACTGATAAGCCTCATCGCGAAGTAAGAAGGCTGCACTTTTCAGTTTCTGCTTAGTACTGCAGTCTAGATCGTTCATGATCCTCTCGGCAGCCTCCAACCAATACTCGGCTACACTAGGGGTGACTCTAGTGACTCCCCTAAACAACTCAGCACCATTAGATTAGAGTCATTCAGTTACCGACCTTCAGCCCCTAGATCGAGAATACGGTCCAGCAACCCTCTCTAATATCCTCAGCATAGCTTGGGACAGTGCGCCGTCCCCAATCGAACGGCTTTAAGACCCAGTCTCAGTAGCAGGCGATACTGGTGTCTCGCTCATATCCAAATGTGGCATACTATCCAATAAGGAAGACTTAGCTCGAGCCCCGTATGGCCTCTACCATGCCCTCTAACACCACGTCTGCGAGTACCACGCGCGTTCATCGTGAATTTGAGTTTTAATCTACATTAAAAGTTTTATGCATTAGTTTTAGTATTTATTAGCAAATATTTTATGCATAAATTATCAGAAGTTCAGTTTTGTTTCCAAAAGTTTCAGTTTATAACTATTCAGTTCAGTTTCAGAGAGTAATAACTATAATATTTTTAGAGTTTTCTATCAGAATTTCAGAAACACTTACAGGATCGATGCCGAAGACTCGGTGTACCACATACTTTTCAATTTATCAAAAGTATTTGTAAACCATTTCTTCTAAAACACTACTTTGAAACCTAAAATTCACAGCCGAGTTTTGCAACGTGGCTCTGATGCCACTAAATGTAACACCCAAAACCCAGCCTAAATGTTATGGTTGAAATCGAAGATGTCACAAAGAATGGGCTTTGATAACGGAAACTACCCTTAAAAAAACCATTTCCATTTTTCAACTCTTAATCGTCTCTATCCATTGTCAAAATGTTTGGTAATTAATCAATTTGCCTTCAATCATGTTTTATAGCGGAAGCTTACGAAAAACATTACTTTTGAAGAAAACGGTTCGTATTTTTAGAAAACCATTATTTGTATAAAAGTCGTCATTTTTAATAAAATATTTTACCAAAGCAATTAAATAGTCAAATACCTAAAAGTAACTAGTTAAAAACCAAATAGTCCAGAGAGTCCCAAAAATTACAAACTCTCAAAATAATTACCAAAATATAAATAAAACCATAAATTCATGATTTTAAAATAGTTTTTCGAAAATATGGTCACCGCTGAGTCCTAGCTGCACCAATCCACCTAAGACTGTGGATTACCTGACAGAACAGACAAAAGGATGTGAGTTTACGTAAACTTAATGTGTAACCCAGCAGAAATAAGCATGCAATCATACAAAATCATATACACAGTCAAGAACAGATACAGATACAGATTCGAGCCCAGGCCCATTCCAGATACAATCATCAAAATCAGTTGTACAGATCAGAATATATAGAATTCCTACCCCCATCCTCTACACACCAACTCCAACCATCCCATCACACCATGTGGGTTAAAAACACCCACCCAACCCTACACACATGTCGTGTCATTATGACATATATATCAGATAATATGCAACCAAGCTGCCAGAATATAAGCGATATACGTCGTACATAACACTTTCTCCTCAAATACATATCCCACCTAGTCACAGTTACAGATTTATCAGATACAGAATTATTAAGCTAGCCATGCACGCATAAAAATATCAGACCTGTTTACATAGCAAAATCATCAGACACGTAAAGTATTATCATGCTCAGAAAAAATTACCAGATCATATAGATTTAGGGTTTGGTTAGCCCTTACTGACCCTACAGTAGGCCTACAGTCGGTTGGAACAACCTTTGTGGCCCCAGCGAAAATTTTAGAAATTTAGGCTCACATGCCCATGTGGGCCTACACGCCTGTATGGCCCACACGCCTAGATTGGCCTTTGCCCGTGTGGACCACACGGTCGTGTTCTCGTACACGGCCCACCACACGGGTGGCCACATGCCGGTGTGACGTCGATAGTAAGGGTTTTTTTAGCTTTTGCCGATGATCATTTTTTTGCATTTCGGGTACACACTTGGTATCGATTTGATGTGAAAACATACACGAGCCTTCTTAACCTAGAAATAGAGTATTCCAATCCTATTAGCAACCAAACCACGAGTCTAGCATGATGCCCAAACACACATAACCGACTTACCGCTAACAAAAATGATCTGCACCTCGAATTAAGTTGCTTAAGTAAGGTTTTCTGCCTCACAACCTTCTCCTGATCACAAAATCCACCAATTAACACAACTACCTACCAACGCTAAAACCGTGCCATAAGTTTAAGGGAATGGAAAATTACTTACCTAATAAAGGACGGACCAAGAAGAACGCAGGATTCACCAACCAATTCAAAAGAACGAAGGAGGTTTACTGAAAAGAAGAAAAAAGTGTCAGAAAATGGAAAACAACAAAATAAAAATAAAAAAAGAAAAGTATTCAGATATGACACAAATCCCTTGATTTTCTCCCACTAACCCACTATCTAATACTTCAAATACAATCGAAACACTAACACTCAACTGAGCAAAAATAATACCCATGCTCACGTAGGGGTTCTAACTTAGGACCTCCAACACACCAGCTCCCTTATCACTCGAACCAGCAGGCTCATTCTGATATGGATTTACTGGCAATTTAATATAAGCCCATTGACCAAGGATAAGGCTGGATCCAAAAATAACAAAGTTAACAAATGTGAGACTTGAACCCAAGACCTCCCACACACCCAGAACACTTAACCACCATATCAGATACACAGTTGTGTCAGATAACCACAGAAATAAAAAATAAATAAATTATTTGGGGTGTTACATGTAAATAATAAATAAATAATACACTACTAACTCACTATCCAGAATCGTGGTCCCAAAACCACTGTTTTCGACACCACTAAAAAGGGATGTTACAGGTTGTCTATGTTCACATTGTTCACACACACTCAACCTTTAATATATATATTGTGTATACATACAATAGCTCACAATGTTCACACACACTCATCCTTTAATGCACAATTCACTCACAAACATTTGGTACCCTTAACTTTGCACAGCATGTATATTCAGAAATTCAAGAAATAATTCAACAGTTTGAACAAGGAAAAGCCAAAGTTTGCATACCACAAAGGGCCTGCTTCATGCTAAAACACAACTTGCAAATGCACTCACCTGTAACTCATTACGGCTCATCGAACTAGACAACCTTTTGCTCGCCTTTGTCTTGGTTTGTAGAGGCTCCACAAATGTTTTCAGCTTTACACAAAAATATACATATTACTAAGCATTCAACAACAATCTAGCTTGCTCTCTTTGTGTTCATACAACAAGTTCTTTACTCACACATACATATTCGACTTATTTTGTACAATCTATTTCTATTAATTTCTTCTTTTAACTTAATTAAATCCTTAATTTTTACCTCCTAAACCCCTAAATTGTGCCTAATTATAGATCTAGGTCGACAATTCAACTTAATTTTACTAGACATTACTTTTCTCAAAAAATCATCGTTCATCCTCATTCTCAAAAAAGACCATGTAATTCATGCAATTATTTAAAGATTTTGATAAATGGAATTTGTAAACATCTTAATCTTGTTAAAATATACTAAAAATCATTTTAAAAACATCTATTAGCTATTTATTATGAGATTCACCCTTTTTTATGCAAAAGATAGCTTTAAAACCATGGATCTATAATTTTCTTACTCAGATATATGAAAATTCAAATTAAAAACACCTAATAAAATTTTAATACATAAGAAAACAATATATTTACCTTTAGTTCAAAAACATCCACGAATTTGCAACATTGAGCAAAAACTAGCAAAGTTTAGATGAGAAATTGGAGAAGAAAGAGTGATTTTGTTGCAAAATTGAAGGAAAAATAGTGTTTGGATGCTAAGAAAATATAAAAGATGAACACAATTTGAGAGAAAACTTTCAATTCTAAATCTAACAAAAATTTTAAAATGAAAAACATAATGGAGAAAAATGGGACGGTAGTGGCTTTTTATAGCCTAACTAACTTTTTTTTTTTAAATTGGGCCATTTGCCCTCTAAGTTTGCTCCTATTTCTCCATTGTTCTCATAGCTCCCCTTTTTAACTACTAGCCTTAATTTACACAATTAACCTCTACTTTAACCACTACTCTAAATTAGTCTCTATTAATTTTTTTGCTAATGTCCCGATAATTAATACCGTAATTATTTATTTTAATTATTTTTACTATTATTAACTAATTATTTATTTTATCCTATTTTAATTCGTATGACACAAAATTCAATTTTTCTCTTAAACCTATAATCTAATGCCCAATTCTGCTAACCCGATTTTCGAAATGTGACAAAAATCCACTATCCAAGTTTTGAACTCAGCTCTGATCCCACTAAATGTAATAGTCAACACCCAGTCCAGTAAGATATTGTCTGTTTTGGGCACACTTGGCCCTTACGACTTTGTTCTCAGGAGTGCCCATACACCCCCAAAAGGACTCTTACCACTTAAGTGTTGCTACCCCTTTATATGGCTCAAGTCTCTCCCAGGCTTTGCTGATGTGGGATTTTCCTAGAGTGTTATAGTTATGCTTAGCTGCCAGGACGAAGGAGGCTCTGGCATTTGGAAAAGCTAACATGGCGAGGACAAAGGATTTAAGGTGAGTTTCTGTACTCAACTTCGGGTGTTTCTTTGTTGTTGTGTTTTTGGAATGTACTACTCGTATGTCTGCAATGAGTGAGTAAGCTATGCATGCAAAATGATATGGAAATATATGAATGATTGAGAGTATGTTCTCTGAATGCAATATTCAATTTCGAATTGATGTATTGATATGGCAAGAACTACATGTTACAGTAATAAGCAAATTGTTATGTGCGAAAAGTATGTAAAAATGCGGAGTAGGAAGGGAGTTACTATGTCGGGTTAGTGAAGATAAGGAAAAACTGGCGTAATGGAGGAATGAGCGGATTGGTAGGGGATTCGAGGGAGTTTGTAATAGCCCGTTTTTAGTCAAATTAGAATAGTGGTTTTGAGACAAAAAATATGAGGTCAAAATATTTTTTAATATTATTTAAAGTGTTTACAACATTATAGCATGTATGTGTGAAAGTTTCATGAAGAAATTTTACCGTTTGAATGCTTAATTTGATAAAAAAGGACTAAATCGCTTAAAGTGTAAAATACATGTTCTATTAGTTTAAGGTGTCAAATAGCTTTGGTTTTTAAATATGGTGGCCTTAAATGGTAATTAAACCATTTGCAAGGTGAGTGGACAATTATGGACAACCATTAAGTGATTTATATGTTTATATATTAAGGTTAAAAATGTATTTTATTAAATAAAAGTTAATGAAATAAAACCAAATATAAATCATCATCTTTTAATTCCTTCTCCACTGAATATAGAATACAAACCTAGCCATTTTTAAAGCTTGAAATTTTGGCAACTTCACTTGGCTATTAAGGTATGATTTTTGACTCGGTTTTTAATGATTTCTATGTTTTTGAGATCATTGC
Source organism: Gossypium bickii (assembly GCA_025503065.1). NCBI lineage: Eukaryota > Viridiplantae > Streptophyta > Magnoliopsida > Malvales > Malvaceae > Gossypium > Gossypium bickii. Next base: position 99,674,973 of record CP106711.1, read on the forward strand.
AGCTACTACTAGCTAGCCCAGGGACTAATTTGCAAAATTGTTAAAGATTTTAGATGTTTCCATTGATGACATAGCATGTGTTTTGAAGTTTCTTGATAGTTTATGAATGCTTGTTGATAGATATACAAGTTTTGTTAAGTGATTTTTAGTGAAAATGCAAATTAGGGGCTAAATTGTGAAATGTGTAAAGTTAGTGGTATAAATGTGAAATAAATGAAAATTATGGGTTCCAAGGGGCATTATGGTAATTCGGCTAGCATGGGTATATTTGGAATTTCATTAATTTTTTATTTTATGAAATAATGACTAAATTGTAAAAATGTAAAAGTTTAAGGGCAAAAGTGTAAATGTGCCTAAAAGAGTGTTTTGGATTGAATTGAATAAATAGATGATTAAATAAGATAATTTTGAATATATTTAGATCAAGAAAAGAAGAATTTGGATCTAAATCGAGGAGAAACAAAAGTTATCGACTAATCTACTTATTTCGTCGTTTCCACATTCGAGGTAAGTTCGTATGTGATAAATTTCAATACAAATGTATTTTATATGCTTTGATATTGCATGGATTGCAAATATGAGACTATGGATATGAACGACAGTGATTCGGTGACGATTCGACATTTGAAATCCCGGTTGAACCTTAGGAATGGTTTAAGATGCTAGTGACATGTCATTAGGGGATACAATGAGTTGGCTTCAGGCCATGATATAGCACTTTGTGTGCGAGATAAATCAATTTGGCTTCAGGCCATGCATATCAGCTTATTTGGCTGTGGGCCATGGTATAGGTACTTATCGTGTGAGACCCTTGAGTATCCGACTTCTATTCCGAACGGTTCAACGGGTAAATGAAAGACGAGAATGTGTATGAGAATTGTACGAGGTGGTACAAGTATGTGTATAAACTATTTTAGCATTGAATTGAGAAAATGATGATGAATGTATACAATTTTTTGAATGATTATTTGAAAGGTTTGTTACTAATATAAGAAAATGATGATGAATGTATACAATTTTTTGAATGATTATTTGAAAGGTTTGTTACTAATATAAGCTACATGTTGTTATATTTAAATTATTGGATTATATTTATGTGATTATATTAAGTTTATTTCATACGAGCTTACTAAGCTTTATAGCTTACTTTGTGTATTTTCTCATGTTTTATAATGATATCGAAGCTAGCTCGGATTCGGGGATCGTCGGAGATTATTTCACACAACCACCTATCTTGGTACCTTTGAACTTTGGTATTTTAAGTATATGGCATGTATAAGGACTTTGAGTCATCTTGATTATGTTTTGGTAATGATGTTGGCCAAATGATTTGGCATTGTAAATGTTTATATCTTGGTTTATATATATATATATATAGCCATAGGTGATGGCTTAATTTTCGTATATTTGGTATGTTTGAATCATGTGCATATATATATGTGTGTGTGTGTGTGTGTTTATGTCTTGTGTATATTGAGTTGGTTGTGATGATTGATAGTAATAGGAATTATGAGTGTTAAATGGATGAATTGTGGATATTGGTATGCTAGTGAAAGAAAGTCAAATAATGCATATTTAAATTTGGTTATTTTTATGTTTGAAATTATTGGTATTGGTATGTTTTGAATGAGAAAAACATATGTTATAAGCATGTTGGTTATTAGTATTAGAAATGGTATGAAATTGTCTTGAATGTGGCTAAAATAGATGTTCAATTATGCTATGAATTGGTGTCATTTGGGTTGTTTAGGTACATGAGATTGTGGGTGGCAAAAATTGGCTTGGTAAATAGCCTATTTTTGTCCACATGGCCAGAGACACGAGCGTGTGTCTCAACCGTGTGTGACAGACGGTTATGTTGCATGGTCGTGTGTCCCTTGGTGTTGAAATTGGAATGAAGTCAGTATGCTCCATACGGTCTCACACAGGGCATGTGATTGGCTGTGTGGCACAAGCCAATATACCCCCTAATTTGCACACGGCCTAGGACACGGGCGTGTGACTTGGCTATGTTACACAAGTCAGTATACCCTATAGGTTTGGCACGGCCTAGCACACAGTCTGGCACACGGGCGTGTGTGACCACTTCGAATGGCACACGGGCTAGACATACAGGTGTGTGGTTGGCTGTGTGACCCAAGTTAATAAGCTCACTTGTTTGGACAAGGGGTAGGACATGGGCTGGGACACGGCCATGTGCTTCCATTTCGAATGTTCACACGGCCTGAGACACGGGCATGTCTAGTGGCCGTGTGAAACATACGGTTTAATAACACGGGCGTGTGTCCCCTGTTTTGTGAAAAATTCGCTAAGTGTTGAATTTTTTTTTGAGTTTTTGGTTTAGTTCTGAACCACTCCCAATGTATGTTTAGGGCCTCGTAGGCTTGTTTAATGGACATTATGATTGGCATTGATTGAATTGTATTTGAATTGATAAATTGTATATGAAATTTATGTTTAAAAGTGTTGTAAGTCCAGTAATGCTCTATAACCCTATTTCGACGGTGAATATGAGTGAGGGGTGTTACATTTATTGGTATCAAAGCTACAGTTTAGTCGATTCTAAGACTAACATAGCGTGTGTGTGAGTCTAGATATACATGCCATATATAAACTGTAATAGTGTGATGACTCCTGACATTTTTAAATGTGTTTTCGTATAGTAAATGGATTCCAATCAAGCTATAGCTGATGTGGTTGAAAGTAATGTGCCCGCTCCCACTCAAAGGACAGCGCCATCTAATTCTAGACCCATAATGGGCAGCCAGGGAGGAGAGGCTAAAAAAGCCTTCTTCCAAATGATGAACGACTTGTTCACTCAATATATTCAAACGAACCTGGCTGCTTAACAACCTCCACCCCATCCTAATCCCCAACTTGTACCTGTAGCCCCTCAAGGAGTCAAGCTTTTAAGATTGAATAAGCCTTCAGTTGATAAGATTTGTAAACACGGGGCTGAAGAGTTTAGAGCTAATGTTGATGATGACCCTGAAAGAGCCGAGTTTTGGCTTGAAAATACGATTTGAGTGTTTGATGAGCTTTCTTACACACTGGCTAAATGTTTAAAATGTGCTATATCACTTCTGAGGGACAGTGCATATCAGTGGTGGAATACGTTGTTATCATTGGTGCCGAGAGAGAGAGTCACCTGGGAGTTCTTTGAGACCGAGTTTCGAAAGAAATACATCAGCCAATGATTTTTGGATCAAAAGCATAAAGAGTTTTTAGAACTGAAACAAGGCCGCATGACTGTAACCGAATATGAAAGAGAATTTCTACGGTTTGAGCAAGTATGCTCGGGAGTATGTTTCTACTGAAGAGATTATGTGCAAGCAGTTTGTTGATAGGTTGAACGAGGAACATTAAACTTCTGATGGGGATATTAGATGTAAAAGAATTTGTCGTGTTAGTTGATCAGGCTTGCAAAGCCGATGACTTTAGCCAAGAAAATAGGAAAGTTGATTCAGAGGCTAGAGATTCGAAGAAGAGACTGATGAATAAACCTTATCATTCTTCATCAAAGAAATCTTGAGATTCATTTAGTCGATCGAATGCGTTAGTGGGATACCATAATAGAGATCGTGGAAATCAACATGTGAATTCCAAAGCTCAAGCTACTTCTGTCTTGAGCGTTGGTAGCGTGAGAAGTAATAAACCCGAGTGCCAACAGTGTGAGAGATGACATTTTGGAGACTATTGAAATAAGGGTAATAAAGCTTGTTTCAATTGTGGCTCGCCAGATCACTTTATTTGAGATTGCCCAGAGTTATCTGAGAAAGATAAAGTTCAGAATGTAAGATCGAACAGTACGACTGTGAGAGGGAGACCACCAAGAAATACAGGGAATGTATCCAGTGGTAGAGGTATGACTAGGGACTCAGCTATAAGATCCGAGGCCAGAGCACCTGCTAGAGCCTATGCTATTCGCACTTGCAAAGAAGCGTCGTCCCCAAATGTTATTACCGGTACATTTTCTCTTTACGACACTAATGTTATTACATTGATTGATCCTAGATTGACTCATCTGTATATATGTATGAATTTGGTGTCTAATAAGAGTTTGCCTATTGAGTTTACTGAGTTTTTGATTAAAGTATCGAACCACTTAGGCAAGTATATGTTAGTTGACAAAATATGCAAGAATTGTCCTTTAATAACCCAGAGTTACTGTTTTTTGGCTGACTTGATGCTTTTACCATTTGATGAGTTCGATGTGATTCTGGGTATGGATTGGTTGACTTTACATTATGTCATTGTGAACTATAGATGAAAGATTATAGAATTGAAATGTCAGAATAATGAAATTCTTCAGATTGATTCTGACGAGTCGAGTTGATTGCTTATAATGATTTTGTCGATGTCGGCTCAGAGATATGTAAGAAAAGGTTGCGATGCGTATCTAGCATATGTTTTAGATACCAAAGTATCTGAAAAGAATATTAAATCAGTGCCTGTAATTTGTGAATATTCGGATGTGTTTCCTGAACAATTACCGAGGTTGCCACCTATTAGAGAAGTTGAATTTACTATTGAATTAGTACCGGGAACTTCTCCAATATCTATAGCTTCGTATAGAATGGCTCCGACAGATTTGAAAGAGTTGAAAGCTCAGTTGCAAGAGTTGACAGATAAAGGTTTTGCACGACTGAGTTTTTCACGCTGGGGTGCTCCAGTATTGTTTGTTAAAAAGAAAGACAGGTCAATGAGAATGTGTATTGATTATCGCCAACTCAACAAGGTTACGATAAAGCATAAGTATCTGTTGCTGAGAATAGACGATTTGTTTGATCAGTTGAAAGGTGCAACAGTGTTTTCAAAGACTGATTTGAGATCTGGTTATTATTAGTTGCGAGTTAAAGATTCAGATATGCCGAAAACTGCGTTCAGAACGAGGTACAGACATTATGAATTCCTTGTTATGCCTTTTGGACTAACTAATGCTCCTACCATTTTTATGAATTTGATGAATCGGATCTTTAGACCGTATTTAGATAGATTTTTTGTTGTGTTCATTGATGACATTCTGATCTATTCACGAGATTAGTCTGAGCATGCCGAGAATTTGAGGATTGTGTTGCAGACCTTGAGAGATAAGCAATTGTATGCTAAATCAGCAAATGTGAGTTTCGGCTCTGGGAAGTCAAATTTTTGGGACATATAGTTTCAGTGGATGGAATTCGAGTTCATCCAAGCAAAATTTCTGCAGTTATTGACTAGAAACCACCTAGAAATATATTCGAGGTCAGAATCTTTCTGGGATTGGCTGGTTATTATCGACGTTTTGTAAAAGGATTCTAGATGATTGCTACACCGATGACCAGATTGCTACAGCAAGATGTCAAGTTTAAATGGTCTGAAAAATGTCAACAAAGTTTTGATCAATTGAAAGCATTGTTAACTGAGGCACCAGTGTTGGTTCAACCTGAGTCAGGTGTAGAATTTTTTATTTACAGCGACGTGTCATTGAACTGTTTGGGTTGCGTGTTGATGCAAGAGGGAAAAGTGATAACTTATGCTTTCAGACAGTTGAAGCCGCATGAAAAGAACTATCTGATGCATGATTTAGAATTGGCCGCTATAGTTTTTGCATTGAAAATTTGGCGTCATCATTTGTACGGTGAAAAATGCCACATCTTTACCGATCATAAAAGCTTAAAATATATTATGACTCAGAAAGATTTGAATTTGCGACAGCAGAGATGGGTCGAATTATTAAAAGATTACGAGTTAGTGATTGATTATCACCCAAAGCAAATGTAGTCACCGATTCTTTGAGTAGAAAATCGTTGTTTGCCTTGAGTGCAATGAATACCCAGTTGAAATTATCTGATGATAGTTCGATAAAAATGTGATACTATAAAATGAATACCAGTATTTCTTCAGCAAATTTGCGAAGCTATGAAATGTGATAGTGAATTGCAAGCTAAAAGAGTGCGAGTCGACTAGTGATTCAGAGCACCAAGTCGGATCCGATGATTGTTTGATGTTCCGAGATAGAATCTACGTACCGAAAAATCAAGAGTTGATTCAGAAAATTTTACACGAGGCACATAGTGGTTGTTTATCCGTTCATCTTGGAAGTACTAAAATGTACTATGATTTGAAGCAACTGTATTGGTGGTTGGATAGGAAACAAGACATTTTTTATTTTGTAGCGAGATGTTTAGTGTGCTAGCAAGTTAAAGTTGAACATCAAGTGTCTTCGGGTTTACTTCAACTTGTGATGATACCAGAGTGGAAATGGGACAGAGTTATGATGGATTTTGTATCGGGATTGCCTTTATCTCCTAAAAAGAAGGATGCTATTTGGGTTGTCGTGGATCGATTGACAAGATCAACATATTTCATCCCAGTACGTACTGACTATTCACTCGATAGATTAGCTGAATTGTACATTGCTGAGATTGTTAGATTGCACGGGGTACCATTTTTGATTATTTTGGATAGAGATCCGAGATTTACGTCACGAATTTGGAAGAAATTTCAAGAAGTTCTGGGTACGAAGTTGAGTTTTAGTACAACTTTTCATCTGCAAGCCGACGGACAGTCTGAGCTAGTAATTCAGATTCTCAAAAATATGCTCCGATGTTATGTCTTAGAATTTGAAGGCAACTGTGTGAAATATTTGCCGCTGGTTGAATTTGCATATAATAACAGTTTTCAATCGAGCATAAAAATGGCTCCATATGAAGTATTGTATGGTCGTAAATGTCGAACTCCATTGTATTGGACTGAGCTTGGCGAGAAATAGATTCAGGGGTTGATTTGATTAGAGAAAGTGAAAGTAATTCGCAACTGTTTGAAAGCAGCTTTAGATCATCAGAAATCGTACGCTGATTTGAAATGAAAAGATATAGAATTTCAAATCGGTGATAAAGTGTTTCTGAAAGTATCTCCGTGGAATAAAATACTTCATTTCGGTCATAAAGGTAAATTGAGTCCAAGATCCATAGGGTCATATGCGATCATCGAAAGAATAGGTCCAATGGCATATCGGCTAGCTATACCGATTGAGTTAGAGAAAATTCACAATTTTTTTCATGTGTCGATGTTGCGTCGATATCAATCGGATCTTTCACATATGATTTCTCCGTCAGAGATTGAGATTCAGCCTGATATAACGTACAACGAAGAACCGATCAAAATTTTTGCTCGAGAGATCAAAGAGTTGAGAAATAAATGCATAGCTTTTGTGAAATTCCTGTGGCAATGTCATGGAGTTGAAGAGGCTACGTGGGAGCCTGAGGAAGCTATGAGAAAACAATACCCTAACCTATTCACTAGTAAGATTTTCGGGGACGAAAATCCCTAAGGGGGGAGAGTTGTAACAGCCCATTTTTAGTCAAATTGGAATAGTGGTTTTGGGACCACAAATCCGAGGTTAAAAAATTATATTAATATTATTTAAAGTGTTTATAGCATGATAACATGTATGTGTGAAAGCTTCGTGAAGAAATTTTATCGTTTGAATGCTTAATTTGATAAAAAGGACTAAATCACGTAAAGTGTAAAATGCATGTTCTATTAGTTTAAGGTGTCAAATAGCTTTGGTTTTTAAATATGGTAGCCTTAAATGGTAATTAAACCATTTGCAAGGTGAGTGGACAATTATGGACAACCATTAAGTGATTTATATGTTTATATATTAAGGTTAAAAATGTATTTTATTAAATAAAGGTTAATGAAATAAAACCAAATATAAATCATCATCTTTTAATTCCTTCTCCACCAAATATAGAATACAAACCTAGCCATTTTTAAAGCTTGAAATTTTGGCAACCTCACTTGGCTATTAAGGTATGATTTTTGACTCGGTTTTTAATGATTGCTATGTTTTTGAGATCATTGTAGCTACTACTAGCTAGTCCAGGGACTAATTTGCAAAATTGTTAAAGATTTTAGATGTTTCCATTGATGACATAGCATGTGTTTTGAAGTTTCTTGATAGTTTATGAATGCTTGTTGATAAATATACAAGTTTTGTTAAGTGATTTTTAGTGAAAATGCAAATTAGGGGCTAAATTGTGAAATGTGTAAAGTTAGTGGTATAAATGTGAAATAAATGAAAATTATGGGTTCCTAGGGGCATTATGGTAATTTGGCTAGCATGGGTATATTTGGAATTTCATTAATTTTTTTATTTTATGAAATAATGACTAAATTGTAAAAATGTGAAAGTTTAAGGGCAAAAGTGTAAATGTTCCTTAAAGAGTGTTTTTGAATGAATTGAATAAATAATGACTAAATAAGTTAATTTTGAATATTTAGGTAAAGAAAAGTGGAATTCGGATCTAGATCGGGGAAAAACGAAAGTTATCGACTAATCAAATTATTTCGTCGTTTCCACATTCGAGGTAAGTTAGTATGTGATAAATTTCAATACAAATGTATTTTATATGATTTGATATTGCATGGATTACGAATATGAGACTCTGGATTTGAACGATAGTTATTTGACGACGATTCGACATTTGAAATCCCAATTGAACCTTAGGAATGGTTTAAGATGCTACTGACATGTCATTAGGGGATACAGTGAGTTGGCTTCGGGCCATGATATAACACTTTGTGTGCGAGATAAACTGATTTGGCTTCGGGCCATGCATATCGACTGATTTGGCTTCATGCCATGATATCAGTATTTCGGATAAGTTACATTGATTTGGCATCAGGCCATGGTATAGGTACTTATCGTGTGAGACCCTTGAGTATCCGACTTCTATTTCTAACAGTTTAACGGGTAAATGAAAGACGAGAATGTGTATGAGAATTGTACGAGATGGTACAGGCATGTGTATAAACTATTTTAGCATTGAATCGAGAAAATGATGATGAAAGTATACAATTTTGTGAATGAGTATTCGAAAGGTTTGTTGCTAATATAAGCTACATGTTGTTATATTCAAATTATTGGATTATATTTATGTGATTGTTTTAAGTTTATTTCATACGAGCTTACTAAGCTTTATAAGTTACTTTGTTTATTTTCCCGTGTTTTATAGTGATTTCGAAGCTAGCTCAGATTTGGGGATCGTCGGAGATCGTTTCACACTACCACCTATCATTTGATACATTTGAACTTTGGTATTTTAAGTATATGGCATGTATAGGGACTTTGAGTCATGTTGATTAAGTTTTGGTAATGATGTTGGCCAAATGATTTGGCATTGTAAATGTTTATATTTTGGTTTTTATAAATATATAGCCATGGGTGATGGCTTAATTTTGGTATGTTTGGTATGTTTGAATTATTTGCATATATATATGCTTATGTCTTGTGTATATTGAGTTGGTTGTGATGATTGATAGTAATAGGTATTATGAGTGTTAAATGGATGAATTGTGGTTATTGGAATGCTAGTGAAAGTAGGTCAAATAATGCATATTTAAATTTGGTTATTTTGATGTTTGAAGCCATTGGTATTGGTATGTTTTGAATGAGAAAAACATAAGTTAGTAAGCATGTTGGTTATTAGTATTAGAAATGGTATGAAATTGTCTTGAATGTGGCTAAAATAGATATTCAATTATGCTATGAATTGGTGTCATTTAGGTTGTTTAGGTACATGAGATTGTGGGTGGCAAAAATTGGCTTGGTAAATAGCCTATTTTTGTCCACACGGGCAGAGACACGGGCGTGTGTCTCAACAGTGTGTGACAGACGGTTATGTTGCATGGCCATGTGTTCCTTGGTGTTGAAATTCAAATGAAGTCAGTATGCTCCACACGGTTTTACACACGGGCGTATGATCGGCCGTGTGGCACAAGTCAATATACCCCCAAATTTGCACACGGCGTAGCACACGAGCGTGTGACTTGGCCATGTTACACAAGTCAGTATACCCTACAGGTTCGGCATGGACTAGCACACGGTCTAGCACACGGACGTGTGTGACCACTTCGAAGGGCACATGGGCTAGACACATGGGCGTGTGGTTGGCCGTGTGGCCCAAGTTAGTAAGCTTACTTGTTTGGACACGGGGTAGGACACGGGCTGGGACATGGCCATGTGCTTCCATTTCAAATGTTCACACGGGCTGAGACACAGGCGTGTCTGGTGGTCGTGTGAGACACACAGTCTGAGCACACGGGCGCGTGTCCCCTTTTTTGAGAAAAATTCGCTAAGTGTTGAAATTTTTTTCGAGTTTTCAATTTTGTTCCGAACCACTCCCAATGCATGTTTAGGACCTTGTAGGCTCGTTTAATGGACATTATGATTGGCATTGGTTGAATTGTATTTGAACTGATAAATTGTATATGAAATGTATGTTTAAAAGTGTTGTAAGTTCGAAAATACTCCGTAACCCTATTCCAGTAGTGAATACGGGTGAAGGGTGTTACTGAGTTTGGCTACATTTTGGAACGGTTATCTACTGGTCTTTTAAGGACACACTGTGTAAACGGTATATATATCCTTTGGGGCGACATCGTGTAAACAATATATAGGTCTTTCAGGGTAACATCGTGCAAACAATATACAAGTCTTTCGTGGTGACACCTCGAAAGGGGTTTATTGATTCTTCGAAATCAAAATTCCATGGTTAGCCATGGCATGATCTAGTGGTAAACGGTACACAATATGGAAAACATGGAGTCTGCCAGGATAGTGAACCCGGAAGCCTGCCAAAGCATAAAAAGATATGTCATTGTATGACTCGCATGGTGAGCATTCAGACATGATAATCATGGGCATCTAAGATTGCAGACAAGCATGCAAATAAGGGGATCTACCTAAATACGAAGGTAAAAGAAACTGGTAGAAGTTTCTTGAACGTGAGCATATGTGAAAGGAAGGGGTGTTCCATCACAGCATCTACAATAAGGTACCCGCTGTAATGCCCCTACCTCGTCTTTGTCGCTAGATTAGGGTTACGAAGTATTACAGTAGAATTCAGAACATTTAGATTCAAATAGAAACAATTATACAAATTATCTTATATCATTCCATAATTTATATATATCAAGGTAAAAATACATTTATGGACCTTAAATCGAGCATATGGGACCTTAAAAATAATTTGAAAACAATCATGGGTCACTTTGAAAGAAAACAAAAAAATTTGGGAAAATTGAAAACAAAGGTCACACGGTCGTCTGGCTAGGCCGTGTGACACAGCCTAGACCGTGTAAGTACTCGAAGTACGAAGACACGGTCGTGTCCCAGCCTGTGTGTCTGCCCGTATGAATATTCAAAATAGGGCCACACGCCAATGTCGCAGGCCGTGTGCCAAACCGTGTATATATTTGAATTACGACCATACGGTCATTGAAACACCCCAAACCCGGCCCACAAGCCTCGACCGGATCTGGCATGTTCCCTGAGTAAAACTTTAATTAAATCTCGTTTTGTCATCTTGGAAAATATGGTGGTTTTGAAGAAAATAGATTTGTGTTATGATCAAGTTGAAAACCGTGTTGTTATTAAAGTTTGTATTTCATTAACACGTTACCTTCATGTTTCAAAAATAATATGTTAAAAGGAATGCCGAATTTTAGAGCTTATTATTAAGTTGAAAACCGTAGGTGTTTAGGTGTCAAAACAATTGAAGTTGTTTTACAGAAAATGTTTAATCATTTGTTTGATGTTGATCGTATCAGGATAAAAATTAAAATGCATAAATAAAACAGTTAAATAGTGGCCTTATTGCAACAAAACAAAACCCGAAATAAATCCCGAAAACATAATAAGAAAAACGTGATAAGTTTAATTATAAGAAAACCCGAAAATGCTGAGCTGAGCATGGCCACCACAAATTCCCCGCTGACCCGGTCCATATCGCTAAGTATCACCTGCAAAAAGTTATCCCACGAAAGGTGAGTCAACAGACTCAATGTGTAACGGCTACACCAAAACCCAACCGATTATAGCCTTAATCGTAACATTTCGGCAAAGCCCATAACATACCATATCCAGTCATAACATATTTAATCACATTTATACATAAAATGAAATGCAATCCCGAGCCCACCTAGATATCCATCCTCTACACACCACCCGTATCTGCCAATCACACTGTGAGGATTACTAAATCGACTCTCCATCTGCTACACACACCCTCGGCGATCCTTTGCGATCAGCGCACATCGCCCTCATAATCGTGGCATGGCCACCAGATAATGTGACAGAGTCACCAGATTCATAATATGTGACATAAGTCACCGAATATATAATATGTGACATAAGTCACCGGATAATGTGGTAAAAACCACCGGAACACTTCCCCTTTATCATTACCACCCATATGCCCATGCAACATACATATTATTCAGATATCATGCAATGTACCTTACTCCAAAGTCATAACGAAATCACACATATTTCATATCAATGTTTATAACATTATTAACTGAGTATTAAGGGGGTAACGTACCTGAATGCACTGTACCATTGAATGGTACTTTTAGCCATGTTACTCGTATTTTCATAATCACATATTAAATATTAATGCTATTAATCTATCGGGAAATTAATATAGGGTTACACACCTGATAACACTGAGAACGACACTCTCGATACCATCACTCTCGCTAGCAGGGATAACAGCAATCCCTTTCTGATGTTGGCCCACAACCCGGTGGCCAATCATGTACGACAAAAACCGAGCGTTTCTTGAATCTAGGGGTAGGAACTGCGTTTCCAACCCCCTCCTTTGATTGGCTAGAACCTGACTCCATGAGAGTAACTTGATCAGGAAAACACACTTGAGTGAAAGAATCTAAAAATATAGATCTTAAACGAACAGGGCTTACCTAGATCGACAGAATACTAAAGCTTACGGCTTTTACTTCAGGAATTGATTGAGTACCTCGCTTGCTTAAATCCCGAAACTATCGTTTTCCCTTGAAGATGTCGAAATCCCTACATAACTTATGTCAGGTTCGGCTTATTGCATAAGATCTATAAGAATGGCCCTTGGCCGAATGTTACATTCTGCTTACCTTGGATCTCAAATCCCGAAAGATCACCTTTCAATCGTTGGCTACAGAATCTCGAAAGATCTCCTTCATGGTTTCGGCCAAATGAGAATAAGAGGGATTAGAGTCCTAGATTTCGGCTAACCAAAGGAAAAAGGAAGAGAAACCGAATGACAGTTAACCCTTACCATAATGTTGAGATCGATTGCACCCTTGCTTGGAAACACAGAGAAATTCGGCCACAGGGATAAGGGTATTCGGCTTTAAGAGTTAAATAGAAAAAGGATCGATTTCGAATCAACAATGGAATGATGATAGGATTCAGCCTTTGATGCTACTGGACAAGTCGGCTTTAAGGAGTAGAGATGCAATGGGACTTTCGGCTTTAAAGAGCAATAACAACAGTATGGATTTCGGCTTAAATGCTGAAATGAACAATCGGCTATGGTTAAGAAAGACTTCGGCTTTTGAAGAATCGTGAAAAGAAAAAGAGAAGAAGAGGTTGATGGTTGGTGCGATTCGGCTTTTAACAAAAGAGAAGAAAAGTGTGAAGGTTAAAAAGATTCGGCAATGGTGAGATTGAGAGAGAGAGGTTTCGGCCTAAGCAAATTAAAAGAGAAGTGAAGGGAAGGAGATGGGTTTGGTCTAAAGATGAGTAAAGAGAAGAAGAAAATAGAAGAAGAAAGTGACCTTAATGGTCTTCCCAAATTCGGCTAATGCAAAAAGGCTTTGAAAGTTCTCTGACTACTACTTTCGGCACAACACTAGGGAAAGAAAAGAGAACCAAAATGCACCTAGAACCCCTTAAGCAATTTCGGCACTTAGCTCCCCTTTGCATGACCGAATATGCCCCCTCCAAAGTCCCTTTGCCGGCCAACTCTTCCCTTCTTCTCAAATCCCTTCCTTTTCTCCTACTTTTCCTCTCCACCTCTCATTCAAAGAGTTTGAATGAGTCCACCTCTCATCCACTCTCTTAGCCGCACATTTAAATGGATTTGACTTGGTCTTTCACTCATCCATTCAGAGTCCTTGTGCCGTCCACCACTGCACTTCCTTGACGCAAAAAGGCAGCTCCAAAATGTTTCCCTTGCTGCTCGAACCTAGGGCCCTTCACACTCCCTGAGGCGTCACTCCCCTGTGCTCTAAGTGGCGCCTCCCTTGCCACTTTACTAGCTGGTCTCTTGTGTCATAGTCCACACACTAAACTCCTTAAGGCCTAGCTCCCTTAGCTCTCCTTTAAGGCTTATAAAATCAAATATTTTACTAAGGCCCCTACCTTTATCCCAAGGTTCCCGAAGCCCCCAAAACACATACAACCCACACACAAGAATGCTACCACATACATTCAAGTTAAAATGCATATCCCCTAAATCCCGGATATTACAGTTCTACCCCCCCTTAAAAATAATTTCGGCCTCGAAATTACCTGGCTAGAATAGGTGAAGGTATTGCTGTCGCATTGATTCCTTCGGCTCCCACGAAGCTTCTTCCGATCCATGGTTACGCCATAACACTTTGACTAGAGGAACTGATTTCCTCCGCAACACCTTCACATCCTATTCCAGAATCCGAATCAGCTCTTCCTCGTAGGACAAATCTGGTTTCAGTTCCACCTCCTCAACTGGCACTACATGAGATGGATCCAATCGGTAACGACGTAACATCGAAACGTGGAACACATCGTGCATCTACTTCAACTCCAAAGGCAACTCTAACTGATATGCCACTGGTCCAACTCGCTTCAGAACCCGGTAAGGTCCTATAAACCTGGGACTTAACTTTCCCTTGCGACCAAATCTCATCACTTTCTTCCACGGTGAAACTTTCAGAAACACCTGATCTCCCACAGTGAACTCTATCTCCTTCCGCTTAAGATCTGCGTACGACTTTTGTCTGTCAGATGCCTCCTTCAACCGAGCCTGAATTACCTTAACCTTTTTTCTGACTCTGCCACCATTTCTGGACCCAAAATATGGCGTTCCCCCAATTCTGTCCGACATGTAGGAGTGCGACACTTCCGTCCATATAGTGCTTCATACGGTGCCATCCGAATACTTGCTTGATAGCTGTTATTGTACGCAAACTCTGCCAAAGGTAAGAACTCCTCCCAGCTTCCTCTGAAGTCTATCACGCAACCCCTTAACATATCCTCTAACACTTGAATTACCCGCTCAGATTGGCCGTCCAACTGTGGATGAAATGCCGTACTGAAGTCCAACCTGGTGCCTAATGCCTGATGTAGTGCTTTCCAAAACCGAGACGTAAACCTCGGATCCTTATCCAAAATAATCGACACAGGCACTCCGTGCAGCCTCATAATTTCTGCCACATACAACTTCGCTAACCTCTACAGAGAATAGTCAACCCGCACTGGTATGAAATGTGTAGACTTCGTCAATCGATCTACTATCACCCATGTCGAGTCTTTCTTAGTAGGCGTAAGAGGAAACCCACTAACGAAGTCCATGGTAATTCTCTCCCACTTCCACTACGGAATCTTTATTGGCTGAAGCAATCCCGAAGGTACTTGGTGTTCAGCTTTGACCTGTTGACACGTTAAGCATTTCCCTACAAATTTTGTAACTTCCCGCTTAAGACTAGGCCACCAAAACTGATCCCGTAGATCCCTGTATAACTTACTTCCTCCCGGATGCATAGCATAAGGGCTACTCTGCAGTTCCTGAAGAATTCTCTGCCTTAATTCCTCATCCTTTAGCATACAGACTTTACCCCGAAAACACAGCACTCCGTCGCTGTTCACACCAAAATTTTCCAATTCCCCATTCTGCACTTGCCGTAGCTTAGCACTTAGATCATCATCTGCCAGCTGTCTTTCTTTCACCTGACTCAATGATGTCGGCTTTACTTGTAACTCTGCTAGCAAACTTCCGTCGTCATAAAGGCTAAGGTGTACAAACATCACCCTCAGATCCGACACTACTTTTTGACTTAGGGCATCTGCCACTACATTCGCCTTGCCCGGGTGATATTCTATAGAATAATCGTAGTCTTTCAACAACTCCACCCACCTTCACAGTCTCAAATTTAGCTCCTTCTGAGTCAACAAATACTTCAGACTCTTGTGGTCCGTGTAGATCACCGACTTTTCTCCATATAGATAGTGCCTCCACACCTTTAGAGCAAAGACCACCGTAGCCAATTCCAAGTCATGCGTCGGATAGTTAACCTTATGTGGCCTTAATTGCCGAGACGCATACGCGACCACCTTCCTATCTTGCATCAGAACACATCCCAATCCTGTGTGAGAAGCATCACAATACACCACGAAATCCTTCCCTGCCTCAGGCTGAATCAAAATCGGAGCTTCTGTCAAAACCCTCTTAAGCCTCTCGAAACTTTGCTACTGCTTATCTGCCCATACGAAAGGTACCTCCTTTCTCAACAATTTCGTCAGAGGTGCTGCTATTGATGAGAACCCTTCTACGAATCTTCTGTAGTAACCTGCTAACCCCAAGAAACTGCGAACCTCAGCCACAGACTTAGGTGGTTTCCAATCAAGCACTGCCTCAATCTTCCGAGGGTCTACCCTTATCCCTTCTACAGACACCACATGCCCTAAGAACGAAACTTTCTTCAGCCAAAACTCGCACTTTCTGAACATGGCATAAAGCTTCTTTTCCCTTAACACTTGCAATACTACCCGGAGATGCTCATCATGTTCTTCCTCAGACTTGGAATACACTAAAATGTTGTCTATAAACACAACGACGAACTGGTCAAAGTAGGGTTGGAAAACCCGATTCATCATATCCATGAACGCAGCTGGGGCGTTCGTCAATCTTTACGGCATTACTAAGAACTCATAATGCCCGTATCTTGTCCGGAAAGCTGTCTTATGGATGTCTGCTTCCTTCACCTTAAGCTGATGATATCCCAACCTTAGATCTATCTTTGAAAATACAGCGGCCCCCTTAAGCTGATCGAACAAGTCGTCTATCCTCGGCAAAGGGTACTTGTTCTTGATGGTTAGCTTATTCAACTGCCGGTAATCTATGCACATACGCATAGTCCCGTCCTTCTTCTTCACGAATAGGACCGGTGCTCCCCATGGAGACACACCGGGTCGGATAAACCCACGATCAAGCAACTCTTGAATCTGAGCCTTAAGCTCAACCAATTCCTTTGGCGTCATTCTGTACGGAGCGATAGATACTGGCGCTGTACCAGGCAACAAGTCAATCCCAAATTCCACCTCACGATCCGGAGGCAACCCTGGAAGTTCTTTCGGAAAGACATCCACAAATTCTTTTACCATCCTGACCCCTTCTACAGCTGCTTCCTTAGCTTCCAAGGCACAAACAATCATCAGAAAAGCTACACATCCCTTTCTTACCATCTTCTCTGCCTTAAAGGCAGATACTACATTCGACAAGTAATTCCGTCTCTCGCCCATGACCACAACTTCATTGTCGTCAGAAGTTCTCAATGACATGCGCTTAGCAGCACAATCCACATTCGCACGGTACTCAACTAGCTAGTCCATGCCTAAGATTAGATCAAATTCCCCGAATGGCAACTCCATTAAGTCAGCCAGAAACTGCGTCCCCTGAACTTCTAAAGGCACTTCCTTAAAAAGTTTGTCTACTACTATTGATTGCCCTAAAGGACTAAGTACAGTCATCTTCCTAGGTACAGTCTCAAAGTTCACATGCAGAGTTCCAGATACTTCGCTAGCGATGTACGAATTAGTTAACCCCATATCTATCAGAGCAATAAAGGGTAATCTAGAAATAAGGAACGTACCCGTTATGACATCAGGTGCATCACCATCCTCCCTCCGACGAACCGCATATACGCACTTACGTTTGTCTCGCCTCGTGTTACCACCACCTGCGCACGTGTTCTGCGACCTCTACCAAAACCATTACCTCTGCCATTCGGACCACGCCTTTCGACGGCTGCTGTCCACCTCTGCCAGCCAGACTAAAACCCTGACTTGCTGGTTGAGTCCTATCTGTATCCACCGGACAGTCCCTAATCATGTGATCCTTGGACCCACACTTAAAACATCTCCCTGTCTTTTTCCAATATTCTCCCGGGTGCATCTTTCCACACTGAGCACAAGTACGGTACTGTCCCCCCACAGCAACCTGCTGACCTCGCGGCCCATTAGCTCTAGGTCTCTTTTGAAAATTCCCGGATGACTCTGAAGACCCATAGTTCCTCTTATTCCTACGCTGACTTCTGTCCCGGTTCTGTCTCTCGGTCCGCTTAACTTCTTCGGCTATCCGAGCCTTATCCATCAAGATTGTAAAATCTCTTTCCCACTGCGGGGCAATCAACACTTACAGCTCATCTCGCAATCCATCCTCGAATCTGACACATCGCTCGTAATCAGTAGCCACAATCCCCCTAGCATATCGGCTTAATCGCAGAAACTCCGCTTCAGACTCCGCTACCGACTTGCTTCCTTGCACTAGATTTAGAAACGCCTTTCTCTGCGAGTCTATGTAGCTAGCTCCGACGTATTTCCTCTCAAACTTAGTCTTAAAATACCCCCAATCCACTCGATCTGCAGGGGTACCCTCTCTGACGGTGAGCCACAACTGGTAGGCCTCATCTCGAAGCAGCGAAACAGCACCTTTCAGCTTCTCCTCAACAGTGCAGTCCAAATCTTCCATGATCCTCTCGACTGCCTCTAACCAATACACCGCTACATTCAGAGCTACCCCAGATACTCCTCTAAAGACCTCAGCTCCATTCGCTCTAAGTCTCTCAGGTACTGACTTTTGAGCCCCATTTCTCATACTAGCTCCTGCCACTCGCTCTAACACTCGCAGCATAGCCTGCGATACTGCGTCATCTCTTCCTGTCTGCTCTTGAAATTCTGCCCCTACAGCCGGTGGCGGTGCCTCATTTTCGGAACCCTGACTAGACCCGACCGGTTCCAACACAGTTATTCTGCCTCTGCCGCACCACGGGTATTCCGACCACGTCCCCTAGAACTCATGTCTACTACCGCAGTTTATCTGTTTTTACAAAAATTTTATGCATTAGAGTCTTTCACTTCTTGTTTAAGAGAAGTTTTATGCGATAGAGTTTTAATCAGTGGTTTTTCCCTAGAAGTACACATATACCTAGGATTTCATGTCTCTATAGTTTTCCTGGCCTATCATCTATAATATCACACATTAGCATATTCAAATAAGTTTACCAACTAAAGTACTTACCTGGCGGACCTGGGCCGAGAACTCGGGTGCCATGCTTCTATAAAACCATTTTAATGAAAAATTTCAAAAAAAAACCAGTTTGGCTCAAACTTTGAAAACGTTGTGGGCTTCAAAACCTAAGGCCCAGTGTTTAAAACTGGGCTCTGATACCAAGTTGAAACAACGCAAACCCAGCCCACAAGCCCCAACCGGATCTGGCATGTTCCTTGAGTAAAACTTTAATTAAATCTCGTTTTGTCATCTTAGAAAATATGGTGGTTTTGAAGAAAATAGATTTGTGTTATGATCAAGTTGAAAATCGTGCTGTTATTAAAGTTTGTATTTCATTAAAACGTTACCTTCATGTTTCAAAAATTATAAGTTAAAAGGAATGCTGAATTTTAGAGCTTATTATTAAGTTGAAAACCGTAGGTGTTTAGGTGTCAAAACAATTGAAGGTGTTTTACGGAAAATATTTAATCATTTGTTTGATGTTGATCGTATCAGGATAAAAATTAAAATGCATAAATAAAACAGTTAAATAGTGGCCTTATTGCAACAAAACAAAACCCAAAATAAATCCCAAAAACATAATAAAAAAAACGTGACAAGTTTAATTATAAGAAAACTCGAAAATGCTGAGCTGAGCATGGCCACCACAAAGTTCCCGCCGACCCTGTCCATATTGCTAAGTATCACCTGCAAAAAGTTATCCCACGAAGGGTGAGTCAAGAAACTCAATGTGTAACGGCTACACCAAAACCCAACCGATTATAGCCTTAATCGTAACATTTCGGCAAAGCCCATAACATAGCATATCCAGTCATAACATATTTAATCACATTTATACATAAAATGAAATGCAATCCCGAGCCCACCTAGATATCCATCCTCTACACACCACCCGTACCTGCCACTCACACCGTGGGGATTGCTAAATCGACCCTCCATCTGCTACACACCCTCGAAGGCAGCATCGCCCTTATAATCGTAGCATGGCCACCAGATAATGTGACAGAGTCACCGGATTCATAATATGTGACATAAGTCACCGGATACATAATATGTGACATAAGTCACCGGATAATATGGTAAAAACCACCGGAACACTTCCCCTTTATCATTATCACCCATATGCCCATGCAACATACATATTATTCAGATATCATGCAATGTACCTTACCCCAAAGTCATAACGAAATCACACATATTTCATATCAATGTTTATAACATTATTAACTGAGTATTAAGGGGGTAACGTACTTGAATGCACTGTACCATTGAATGGTACTTTTAGCCATGTTACTCGTATTTTCATAATCACATATTAAATATTAATGCTATTAATCTATCGGGAAATTAATGTAGGGTTACACATCTGATAACACTGAGAATGACACGCTCGATACCGACACTCTCGCTAGCAAGGATAACAGCGATCCGCTTATCCCTTTCCGATGCTGGCCCACAACCTGGTGGCCCATCACATACGGTAGAAACCGAGCGTTTCTTGAATCTAGGGGTAGGAACTGCGTTTCCAACCCCCTCCTTTGATTGGCTAGAACCTGGCTCCATGAGAGTAACTTGATCAGGAAAACACACTTGAGTGAAAGAATCTAAAAATATAGATCTTAAACGAACAGGGCTTACCTAGATCGACAGAATACTAAAGCTTCCAGCTTTTACTTCGGGAATTGATTGAGTACCTCGCTTGCTTAAATCCCGAAACTATCATTTGCCCTTGAAGATGTCGAAATCCCTAAACAACTTATGTTAGATTCGACTTATTGCATAAGATCTATAAGAATGGCCCTTGGCCGAATGTTACATTCTACTTACCTTGGATCTCAAATCCCGAAAGATCACCTTTCAATCGTTGGCTACAAGAATCCCGAAAGATCTCCTTCATGGTTTCGGCCAAATGAGAATAAGAGGGATTAGATTCCTAGATTTCGGCTAACCAAAGGAAAAAGGAAGAGAAACCGAATGACAGTTAACCCTTACCACAATGTTGAGATTGATTGCACCCTTGCTTGGAAACACAGAGAAATTCAGCCACAGGGATAAGGGTATTCAGCTTTAAGAGTTAAATAGAAAAAGGATCGATTTTGAATCAACAATGGAATGATGATAGGATTCAGCCTTTGATGCTACTGGACAAGTCGGCTTCAAAGAGTAGAGATGCAATGGGACTTTCAGCTTTAAAGAGCAATAACAAGAGTATGGATTTCGGCTTAAATGCTTAAATGAACAATCGGCTATGGTTAAGAAAGACTTCTGCTTTTGAAGAATCGTGAAAAGAAAAAGAGAAGAAGAGGTTGATGGTTGGTGCGATTCAGCTTTTAACAAAGGAGAAGAAAAGTGTGAAGGTTAAAGAGATTCGGCAATGGTGAGATTGAGAGAGAGAGGTTTCGGCCTAAGAAAATTAAAAGAGAAGAGAAAGGAGGGAGATGGGTTCGGTCTAAAGATGAGTAAAGAGAAGAAGAAAATAGAAGAAGAAAGTGACCTTAATGGTCTTCCCAAATTCGGCTAATGCAAAAAGGCTTTGAAAGTTCTCTGACTACTACTTTTGGCACAACATTAGGGAAAGAAAAGAGAACCAAAATGCACCTAGAACCCCTTAAGCAATTTCGGCACTTAGCTCCCCTCTGCATGACCGAATATGCCCCCTCCAAAGTCCCTTTGCCGACCAACTCTTCCCCTCTTCTCAAATCCCTTCTTTTTCTCCTATTTTTCCTCTCCACCTCTCATTCAATGAGTTTGAATGAATCCACCTCTCATCCACTCTCTTAGCCGTACATTTAAATGGATGTGACTTGGTCTTTCACTCATCCATTCAGAGTCCTTGTGCCATCCATCACTGCACTCCCTTGACGCAAAAAACAGCTCCAAAACGCTTCCCTTGCTGCTCGAACCTAGGCCCCTTCACACTCCCTGAGGCGTCACTCCCCTATGCTCTAAGTGGTGCCTCCCTTGCCACTTTACTAGCTGGTCTCTTGTGTCATAGTCCACAAACTAAACTCCTTAAGGCCTAGCTCCCTTAGCTCTCCTTTAAGGCTTATAAAATCAAATATTTTTCTAAGGCTCCTACCTTCATCCCAAGGTTCCTGAAGCCTCCAAAACAAATACAACCCACACACAAGCATGCTACCACATACATTCAAGTTAAAATGCATAACCCCTAAATACCGGATATTACAGTAATGTGGCAAGCCGTGTGTCAGGCCGTGTGTGTATCCGATGTTAGGTCACACGACCGTATCATTGGCCTTGTACCAAACCATGTTACATACTGACTTGAGACACAAGGCTGTGTTGCAGGCCGTGTCTCAGACCGTGTGAAATCTGCACCTAAAACAACTACGACACACAGCCGTATGAGGAGGCCGTGTCTGGCACACTGCTATGTGACAGCCTGTATCTCAAGTCGTGTGCTATTATTTGTACCTTCAAATTCAAGTTTACCAAAACATGCCTACTTGGACATCAAGCAATCCAATTTCCATCAATTAAATATACTCAAAACACAATTAAAAAAGCTTAAAACATGTCAAAACATCCATCCTAAGTGCCTAAACAATGTGTCCTCCTAGACACCAAAATTTAATTACCTAAACAATCCAAAACCAAAGTAATGTTCTCATGTCATAAGCATATACAAATGGTTTGCATTTAATCTCAAATAACCATGCATTAACTCATGTCAAAACATACCATTTTCTTCTCATTCAACCACATTCACATGTACCATAATTATAAAACCTTTGTAAGTTTACACCAAGTGATCATTTAACAAAACAAGACCATAAACTCATTAAAGTCTAAAACATAACCATATAAAAGTTATTAAAAAACATAAATATCATTCATTAACTTAACCAACACCACATCTAGAACACAATCAAAACATATGCAAATTTCACCTATTACATGCCAAATAAGCCAAAAGTAAACGTTCAACAAAAGCTTTTATAAAGCTTAGTAAGTTCAATGATTAAAACAATAAAACTTACCAAAATAACATAAAATATTAATTAACAAGATAAATTGTCAGCGTCTCCTATCAACCATAATCCGTAATAGGTTAGTTATACGCAAACGAGTACAAGTTACATTTGAATATAATCATGCAAAATCATAATGCTAATAGGATTTCATCGTTAATTTACTGACAACTCAATAACAAATCATGTAACACTAGAAAAATATTGCCCGATGAATGATATACAGATACAAGTACACAGTTATCCATTCGAAACACATCAAATGCTCCAATGAGCTAATCCAACTAAAAACACTCCTTGGCACCAAGTGCCTAGCGCGAAGGTTATCATCACTCCGAAAATACGCTTGGGCACCAAGTGCCAAGCCCAAAGGCTTTACATTTGCCTCCAATAACACGCCAGAATCATTGTAATATAACTCGATAGTTCACAACAAATGTTGAATCTCAGTATATTCAGTGTATAAACATAAATCGGAAATCATCACCCCGTCACATATCAATCCCGTACTGCAACACCCCAAACTCGGCCTAGACGTTATGGTCGTATCTAGTAATGTCACACGATAGTGTTTTTGAAACCTTCTTGTTATGATGAAAACATTTCATGTTATTATCTTTAGTAAACCTTTGTTAGAACTTAGGAAGTCCTCTCTATTCAATTAAAACATTTGTTTTGAAACATCCCCGTTGCGGAAGCTTTAATAAAACAGTCTAGGTGATCATGCGTTTAGAAATTACTTTAACTTTTTGAAAACCAAATTTCCTACGACCAACAGGTATAAATCCATAAAGTAAAATAAATAAATAAAAACCCAAATTTAAAACCAAAGTCCCAGACGGTCCTTAAATTACAACTCAAATAATCAATAATAATCAAATCATAAATCGTAAATTGAAAACTATGAAGTCCAAAAATTACTGTGGTCACCGCTAAGTCCTCCGTCGCACCGATCCATCTAAGTCTGGGGATTACCTGTGCACATTAAACAAAAAGGGTGAGTTTATGTAAACTCAGTGTGTAATCTCGCAGAAATAAACAAACAATTAGTATTCACAGTGCACAGTTGAATAGTCTTGGGCCTAATCCTTTTTAGTATCGAGTGTGATTTGGGCCTTAGCCCATCTCGATCTGATGTCAAAAATGCGATGAGAGCCTTAGCCCATCACGATGTCGATGCGATATGATTATCTGAGAGCAAAATCTTACCCAACCAGCCTCTACGCACTATCTTCGTCCAACCCTACACCCCATGTGGGGATATAATCAACCCATCCATCCCTACACTCCAAGTAGAACTGAATGCGGCACAAAAGAGTAGTTTGCAGCTGAGCTGCCAGTAAATTAGGCTTAAAGCCTTTCAGTACACTTCCTCCAAATAACAACCCCGAACCCAATGTAATGCAACACACAATAGATGAAATGCTATTATGCAATTTCAGTACATATATTCAGTTCAGATATTAACATGCCCAGTACAAATATCATTCAGTCAATTTCACACATTTAGGGGCCTTAGTAGCACTTACCGACCCTACAGTAGGTTCACAGTAGACTTGGGCGACCCGTGCAACCTTAAAAACATTTCGGTAAAAATAGACCCACATGCCCATGTGATCTGCCCGTGTGGGCCCACACGCCCGTGTGGCCCACTCGACCTAATTTGGCCTTGACCGTGTGATCCATTTTTAAAGTAACCCATGCTAGCTCATTACTCATAAATGTTTTCACTATTTACTTATATGTTCATTCAAAGTTGTCTACTTGAGTCATTATCACTGAATTATTTATATCTTAAGTTACAGAATTTCAAATTACGATTCGCTTGATGTTTTTGAAACTAGACTCATATACCTTTCTACCATAAAATTTTTAGAATTTATAGTTTATCAAATAAGTACAGTAAAATCTTTAAATTTATCCTTATTCTGCTGTTTGACAGCTTCATCCTTTCCATACTAAAAATTATTTATCTCTTTGTACGGAATTTAGATGATGTTTCTGTTTGTTTCTCTTGAAAATAGACTCATTAAGGATTTAAACATATAAATTTAAGCCCCTATATATTTTTTTTACAAATTTTGATGATTTTCCTAAGTCAGAACAGGGGAGCCCAAAATCATTCTGACATTGTCTCACAAAATTTATTATCATGATTTACAATTCCATTGCTTACACTGTTTCTTCCATAAATAACTAGACTCAATAAAATTTAATTTCATATTTTATTCAACCTTTAACTCAACTCCCACTATTTTTGATAATTTTTCAAAGTTAGACTACTACTGCTGTCCAAAATTATTTTAGTGCAAAATGTTGATTTCCAAGTTTATAACACCCTTATTTCCTTTCTCTACAATTTTTCGCATCATTTTCTCTTATTTCTCGACAGCAAGCAATTTCGGCTTTTTGCCGAATCCTGTTTTCTGTGTTTCGGGTACACACCTGGTATCATTTCTGATGCATAAGCACTCCTAAGCCTCCAAAACCTCGCTTGAGAAACCACGACTTCGCACAATCACAGCGTCGATTCAAAACCACCAGCCCCTTGATTAACTCTGAACACGCGTAACCAATGATGAACAATCGAATCAATTGGAAAATAAATAGAAAGAAATGGAAGGGGAAAAAATAATGAAAATTTCGGTAGCAACTAGGGGAAAGAATAGACAGAGGAGGGAAAAGAAGACGAAGAAGAAGAAAACTTCAGAAAAAGTTTGGGGAATTGGAGAGAAAACTGAAACTCTACTTTTTTTTACTTGTTTTTTACAACAAAAAGTAATCAGATTATTTTTTGATAACCTCTCCCCAATTATCTTCTATAATCACTCCCTATTAACCCACTAGAACACAATTACTCATAATTTTGCCACAACACAATTCTTAGCCGAAATTGGAGCAAAAATACTGTCTCCATTCCATCACAGAGAATTGAACACAGGATCTCCAACACTCCAACAATCCACTTAACCACCAAAATAGTAGGCCCATTCTGATATAAACTTACCAACAATTAAACTTAAGCCCTTTGTTAAGGCTTTATTTATAACAAATACCAAAATCTGCCTAAGTAAGACTTGATCTTGGGACCTCACACACACACCCAGAACACATAACCACTGAAGTAGATTGACATTGTGTGTTACACATGCACGAAATCAAAAATTAAAATTTTGGGGTGTTACACGTACAGTGCACATTATAACCTATTGGCGTGACAATCGTACTCTATCCTACATTCACTCGACTCAAATCACATTATCGTTAAATAAGTTCCAAACAATTTACATTATCGATTTATAATAAAAACTCATCAAGCATTCAATCAAGATATTCATCAATCACTTCTATATTCAACATACATTTTAAAATATATTAAAATAAATCAAACGAACTTACCAGGGCTAAACTACAATAATGGCAAAAGATCAGGGACTATTCCACAACTTTCCCTTTTCCTTGATTATCAACTTGTTCTTGATCTATTAAATAGTTTAATTTTCACTTTATTATCCCCAATTTATATATTATTCAATTTAGTAAATACCCTTTTCTATTTTTAATTTTTTACAATTACCCCAAACTTTTACATTTATTTCATTTTAATTTCTAAACTCGAAACATACAATTTAATCATATTTTTACACAACCCATGAAAGTCGAATATCTATTGTCTCTATACATCCCTCCAATTAACAACAATTCACAACAATACAATGATATTTTACCATTTAAATAATTTAGTCCTTTGACATTAAAATCAACAAAAACTACTTTACAAAATAATCCTATTCAACAACCAAACTTAATAATCTACCATAAACTTTCATAAACACCTCAAACTCAGCTATGGTAAGCCCCTTAATTATTAACATTTTCACAAATTAATCCCTGGGTTAACTAGATAAAGCTAAAATGATAACAAAAACATAAAAATCACTAAAAACAAGCAAGAATTACCTACCATGCAAATAATTTAATCTTGACTGAAGCTTCCTCTCTCCCCAACAATGGAGTTTCAATTTGGCAAGAAAAAAACAAGAAAGATGATAGCTTTCATCTTTAATTTAAGTTAATTATTTAGTTATTTACTATTTTACCATTTAAAAATAATTAAATTTGCATACATTACCAACCCAAACCATCCACTGTTTATACTTATGGTAAATTTTCAAATTAAAACCATCATACCACCTTCCAATTGCTATTTAACACCTTTAATTAATGGAAATTCACCTTTTCAATTTTTACAATTTAGTCCTTTTTACTAATTAACTACACAAACACTAAAATTTCTTAACCAAATTTTAATATGACCATTAAGCCGTCGTAAATATTAAATAATTAATATTTACGGGCTGACACATTACAATTGTGGTCCTGAAACAACTACTTTTGACAACACTGAAAAATAGTTGTTACACCCGCCATTAAGAGTCTGATAGAGATGATGCATAAATCATCAGTGGTTATGAGGTAACGAAATGGTATTTTAGGTTTTAATCCCAAGTATTCATGGGTAAGGGGGTCACTAGAAAAGAAGGAAGTCCGCCAAGGACTCTCTTAAGAGGGGAGTCCACAAGTACTCTTTTAAGAGAGAAGACCACCAAGGACCATCTAGCATAGGGTAGTCCACTTAAAATTATCAAATGTAGAAGCCCGCCAAAGATAATCTAAGAAAGAGATAGTCTAATGGGAACTATCTGTTATTGGAAAACCCTAAAAACTATAAAGAGAGGTCTATAATTAGTGACTAAATCTTTGTAATCTTTTTACTAAATCATAGAATGTTCTGAAGTGGGAAAATCTTATGGGACTCTCTTACCAGTACGAATCTACAAAAAGAGGGGTGTTTATTTATCAGCCAAATCTTATAATCAAGGATGCAAACGAGGATATTAGTAGATGGGTCTTCCTCAAAAGAAGGGTTTATGCAAAGGCTATGTTATAAGTAGGTAATTATCGGGGTTATACGGTAGGTCTATATCAAGTTTAATGTGGAATGAAGGGATTAGGGTAAGAACTTGCAGTTATGGTGAGATATCTGCTAGATTGTCAATAGTATTCACCAAACCACATATTCACGTAAATGGTTACCTTTTATAAGTCAAACCAGGAAAAGTAAAATGGAAAAGTCTAGAATGAAGCTAGACAAGGTCAAGTCTCAAGAGTAGAATTGTAACTGAATCAGCTCAATTTATCCGTCAACTATTCATTCAAGAATAACATATGTGCGTTGTTTACCCCAATCAAATCATGAGACCTCCTATGATATACAAGGAGTTAAACTATACTCATTATTCATATATTTCTTGAATTTCAAGTTCATTGCAAACAATGTTGTATAGATTATCACTAAGTTCTTTTGAACTTATGTGTATTTTACCTTGAATGTAGGGTCAAGAAATGACTCAAGGATTGTGTAGAGGGTCCAAGCAAGACACCGCTATGTTCACGTGAATGGCATCATAGCTATATTATGTATATAGAGGAGTACCCTAAGAGGCTACGCCTCGGGGTTGGGCAAGTGTATGGTTCTGAATTAAGTCTGAAGTCATAGTAAGTGTACACATACGGGCGTAGCAAAGCAAAATGGTTGTAAAAACTTTAGTACTTGTATAATAGAGAATTTATTTGAAGTTGATTTTTGGAAGCAGGTTATTAACCAAGGAATTAGAATAAAGTTGTACCCTAAATATGGTTTTCAATTTGACGTTGGCTAAGTATATAAATAAATTAGGCTAGAAAGGTAGTTAAGTAATATACTTTAATAGTGACATTTAGTACCTGAACCCAGTGATCAGGTTGGGTAAAATGTGTTACATACTTTGTATTTTTTCATCATATGTGAGTGGGTCATCATTTTCCTATTAGAAAGACTCGATGTTTAAAACACTTCCTCAAGATTGGAAGAACTCGGGCCTGCTAAAGACCCCCTATTGCGATGAAGCACCCTATGCTACTAATTGTTTGTAGGTCTATAATTAGGAGTTGGTTCTGGAATCGTTTGTATAGGGATTTATTTATTTTCTAAAAGTCATTCGTGTAAATTTCGTGTAACTTTCCTCAAGGAAAGTAGCATGAGTTGGCACTATCATGGTTTACTTTTTTGGGTTTTAAAACAAACCACCCCCTTTTTTTTACATCCTACAAACATACACAACTCTGCCTGTGAATCTAACTTCCTTTCATCTTTATCCAATACATGGGTCGAGCATCCCCAAATCCTTAAATGAGTTAGATTGGTTTCCTACCATGCCACAATCATTGGAGTTTTAGATGTTGCATTAGTTGGCACATCATTGAAAATATAGCAAGCCATTTGCAATGCATATCCCCAAAAGGAGATTTGCAGCTTATAATAACTTAACGTTGAATGGTCCATGTTTAACAATGTTCGATTTCTTCTCTCTACCATGCCATTCTATTGTGGAGTGTCTGACGCGCCTAACTAAGATAAAATCCCATTCTCTGTGAGGTAACCTAACAACTCATCTAATAAATATTACCCACTTCGATTAGATCAAAGTACCTTTATGGGTAGACCTATTTATTTCTCCACTTTTGCATAAAATTCTTTGAATTTATCAAAGGTTTTTCTCTTGTATTGCATTAGGTATACATACTCATTTCTGGAGTAATAATCAATAAAGGTTACATAATACTAACATTAACGTTCACGGGGCACATGCATTAGTGTACACAAGTTCTAAGTGTTTCACGGCCCTCATTCCTTTTGCATTAAAAGATCGCTCAGTCATCTTACATTCTAAGCAAGATTCACATTATTGAAGATCAACTTCTTTAACCGAACTTAAAGTGTCATCTTTCAACAGTCTAATTATGTAATACCCCTAACCCGTATCCATCGCCAGAACAAGGTTACGGAGTGTTACCGAAACTTTTCAAAACATTCTCAGATAAATCAAGTCAATCACTATTCATTAACTGAAATCATTCCTAACATCCCTTAGATGGACCTTTGAGGTCCAATACGAGCATTAGAATCTATTCGGGACTTAATCGGAAACTCTAAATTTTTTTGTGACATTTCAAAATTTTCCAAAGCGTAGGGCTCACACGCCTGTGTGGTCCAAAAGACACACCCGTGCCTCAGGCCGTGTCCAATGTAGGTTGCACTCTGACTTACACCACATGGCCATACCACATGCCCGTGTGCTAGGCTGTGTATTTATTTAATTCAATTCGAACTCGGTGTAGGTTTCACACGGTCAAGATACACACCCGTGTTCAAGGCCGTGTCACCCACACGGCTGAGACACACGCCCGTGTCTCTACTCGTGTGCTCAATTCTAAGCATTCTATTTTCTCGAGTTTAAGGTGTAGGGGACACACAGCCTGGCTACACGCCTATGGGGTAGGTCGTGTGTCACACACGGTCTAGACAAATGCCCGTGTGATTGTCCGTGTGGAAAAAATAAAGCTATTACTAGCTTCATTTCTCACCTAAAATCACACCCATGATTTGCACTTGAATCACACCTCCAAATACTAACCATTTCAAGCATTCAAATCAAACAAACTCTATCATTCAGCATGGTATACCATTATATGCATACAAGTTCATAATCTTGCCTTGGTTTAGTCCATATGATAGGCTTTCAATTACTTAACACATCTGTAGCTACCATAGTATGACATTACAAATATATCAAATCAAACCATTACTAGCCATTCCAATGGCTAGATTACAAGCATCATTTACATTTACATGCCAATATGGCCAATATAACCTATACATGCCATTACAACCGTAATTAATTTACCATATTGTACCGACTTCGGCTGATGGATAGTGTGAGTGATCTCCGCAGAGCTTCCAATCCAACGAGCTTCGATCTACTCTAAAATAAGTGAAAATAAAATGGGGTAAGCATTACATGCTTAGTAAGTTCGTATAACATGGTATTTAACTTACAATTCATTCTATTTTGAGGTAACTATGTAAGGGACATTCATTCAATTTGACCTCAAGCCCTACCCATATCCTCATTGCCATTGTTAGTCATTTATTCCAATAATAACATCAAAACTTATATGGGCTCAACAACAATCAAGTTTCCAAGCACATATGCTTTCCACATCGTGTATTCATTTAACATGTATAATTCACTTCATTATTACATGTAATAGCCCGATTTAGGGGCTAGTCAGAACAGTGATCTCAGGATCACTAATCCGAGGTTAGGGAAAATATTTTCATGTTATTTTATGAGTTGTTTTATGATTTTATGAGTACTTGAGAATTTTGTTACTTTAATTTTAGTGATTTCATGCTTAATTGCGAAAAAGGACTCAATCGCATAAAGCGCGAAAGTTCTATTTTAATTGCTAAAAGTACCAAATAGCCATAGATTATTAAATTGAGGTCTTTAAAGGTTAATTTAGCCCCTTTTAATTTCTTGGCCGGCCCTAGACTGATGGGAGACAAAGATGGACAAAATTGGTCAAAGTTAGTAAGAGTTGGTGACTAATTTGACTAGTTTAATATTGGAATAAAGAAAGAGAAAATATCATCTTTCTTGTTCATCTCTTCCATCAAAATTTCAAGAAAAAATAGGATTTTTGAAGACTTAAATTTTCATCAAGCTCTCCTCCATTTTAGTAAGTGATTTTGATGATTTTTCTTAGTAATAGTTGTACTTTTGAGACCCCTAAAGCTTAAGCTTTCAATTGAGGGGACTATTGTGTATTACGGTGCAAAGTTTAGAGTTTTTCCATGAGAGCTATCATTGTTATTTGCTGCATCTTTATGGAAGAAATTGAGTCTTAGTTGTTACATGAACAACTTTTATGAAAGGTGTTGTCTTGAAAACACCTAATTGGACCTAGATGAAAAGGTTACAAGTTTATAGCAATTATGTGAAATGTTGAGTTTTGATGATAGCTATAAGAGTATTATATGTTCACCTAGGCTTTTTGAAGGTAGAAATGTGATTAGAATTTATTTCCGAGCCCAGGGGAAAAATAGTCATTTTGCCAAAGTCTAGGGGTAAAATAATAATTTTGCCAAAGCATGATTATTAAAATGATTTATTTAATGTGAGTATTAAAATGAGCTAATTTGCCATTATAGAGCAAGAAGAACCGAGAATCTGACTTGATTGGGGAAAGAACAAAGTCTCGGATTAGACCGTCGAGCTAGCTCATTTGGAATACCGAGGTAAGTTTGTATGAATTTAAGGTTTCATGTGTATTTTCAATAAATTGCTTATCATGTTGTATAATATACACTATTTCTATGAAGTTATTATTATTGATGTTATGATGAGAATGGTAAATGAGAATATGTAAGAGAAAGTCCCAATTAAAGTCTTGGAATAATTAGGATACTAATATCATAACATGAGACAAGAAAAGTCTGTGTAAGACCATGTCTAGACATGGCATCAACACTCAAGGAGTGTAGGTCTCGTATAAGGCCATGACTGGGACATGGCGTCGGCACTGAACGTGGATCCTGTTTAAGACCATGTCTGGGACACGGCATCAGCATCGAATAAGGAAGGTCTCGTGTAAGACTATGTCTAGGACATGGCATCGATACCATACAAGGAAGATCCCGTGTAAGACCATGTCTGGGACATGACGTGGCATAAAAGGAAGATCCCATGTAAGACCATGTCTGGGGCATGGCATCGGCATTAAAGGAAGATCTCGTGTAAGACCATGTCTAGGACATGGCATCGACATTAACTTAAGGGATCCCATGTAAGACTACATCTGGGATATGGCATTGCCATTATAAGGTGATCCCATGTAAGACCATGTCTAGGACATGGCATTGGCATCGAGATCTATGTTTGATGAGATCGAGTAACATCAGTTATTCTAGGTAATTCATCAGACATATGAGCCAAGCAAGAAAGCTAAGTAAGTAAAGTTAGTACTAAGTTAAGTTATACAAGGTTAATATAAAGCATTATTTCATGATAAGAAAGATGAAAGTTAAGTTCATTTTTGCATTAGCAAATTGTACTAATTTATGTAATTAAGTGACACAGGTACCATGCTTATAATGCAAGTATGAAATTATTAAGTAACTTATGAGGAGTAAGTAAGCCAATCACTTGTAATTTATGTTGCGTTTATCTCGATATGGTTGAGTTATAATGAATTAATATATTGTCATACGAATTTCATGCAAACTTACTAAGCTTTATGCTTACTCTCTTTCATTTCCCTTTTTCCTTGTAGTATTGCCAAGATAGCTCGAGGACCGTGGTCGTAGAAGTTCAGAAATCACACTATCAACATCACTTTGGTATAACAATTTAGACTTATTTTGAGTAAGGCATGTATAGAACTCGAGTATTTTGTTAGGTCGTAATTGTCGACCAAAGTGTTGTTTTGTAATGTATTGAAGTTTTTTTTTTTTGTAATGGTCTATTAAGTAGGCCAATATTTGGCAAACTCTTATGTTAAAAATGAAAGTGATTGCTTGAAGTGTATGCCCTTGTGTATAGATATGGAATTCAGTATTCAGATATGCCTTTGGGTTACTAATTATGCTGATATGAGTTGGTGTATATGTGTATGCAATGTAGAGGGGCAAAGGGCTTGGTAGATAGCCTGCTAATTGTTCATATAGGTAGACACACGGGCGTGTGTCTAGACTATGTGTGAGACACGGCTAGCACAAGGCCGTATACCCAGGCCGTGTGAAGTCTGCACCTTGCACTTGGATTTTAAATTGTCGCATGGCTGGAGCACGTGGACGTGTGTATAGACCGTGTGGATAAGTCAAAATGCCAAGGTTTGGCACACGGGCCAGGGCCATAGACTTGTCAAGGCCTTGCGGAATTAGTCAGTGTCAACCACAGGTGTAAGACACGGGCATGCCTTATGGACACGGGCGTGTGGCCCCTGTTTTGTTAGAAAGTTTTTCGAACTCGTAAAAATTCCCGAAATAGTTCCGATACCTCTCGGAGGTATGTCTAGGGCTTCCTGGGCCGAGTATGTGTAAGCGATGGGTTTGAAATGAGATTTTATAACCCTGTTCAGGTTGTTTAAGCAAAGTTAGTTAGGTAAAGCCTCAAACCCTATTCTGGACTGAATACGGGTAAGGGGTGTTACATTACAAGTATAATTTCAAACTAGTTCACTTCGAGTTCAGATCTTTTCACATCAGAACATTACTCATATTACTTGGAATCTCAAGGTCACGGTTAGTACACTCAAGGTGTACAAGACTATAATCAAGAATGCACATATATTCATCAAATAAAATCCATGTGCAAATGACATCATCTCATGTTTGCATATATTATTTGTCATGTAACATCATTTCCTTGTAATTCAGACTGATACGTATAATAATTCATTTCTTATATATATCTTCTCATATCCGGATTCCTACCTGTTGAATTTATCTGAAATATCGATGGTTACTCAGGTAGTACACTCGAGGTGTACAGTTCCATATTCTGTCAATTCATACTCAATAGTACCTTGTAGGTACACTCTCGAGCTACGTATCATACAGCAGAATTATCAGTCCAGGCAAAATTCTAGCTGTAACATATACTCTAAGGGCTTTGTTGGATTACCAGTCAAGGCTAAATCCTTTATATGACAAAGAATTCCCTATAGAGTCTAATCCAGATTACCCGTCTGGCTAAATCCAATTCATAATATATGCTCAAGAGGACTCACATCAGGATTACCTGTCCAGGCTAAATCATTTCTATAATGAAGTCATTATGATTGCTCGTTCGAGCCTAATCCATTCTGTAACAAATGCAAGACCTCATTCATTTCGGCAATTATATTTATCCATCGATATTCATTTATTCAAATGGGATTTAAACATTTTTCAAATATTATCAGGCATTTGATTATTTCATACCTCCGTAACATTTTTGTAATTCAAGTAAAACACATTCCACATTCATGTCAAGCGTACAAGTAACATTTTATTCATTTACCATTTTATTGGGCATTTTCATTTATCGGGCTATATCGAGTAGGTGATCATTTCATATATTTATGACATTGATAAAATTCACAAAAAAAAAAAATTTAAATCAAGCATCAAAACATATACAATTTAGTTACATGAACTTACCTCGACAAAGGTTCGTGTACGTATAATCTACCAATCCGACATTTTCCTCATTCCTCGTTCTAACTCTGAATTTGGTCTATCCGGATCTATATGAGTAAATTTAACATCAATTTATCATATTTTACATTAATATGGACTAAATTTTCATCCTAGGCAAAATTACTATTTTGCCCCTGACTTTTCTATAATTTCCATTTTTGTCCCTCGAAAAATGAAACTTGTGCAAATTACTCCCTATTCCAAGCCTAACCAAAGCCCCATTACAAATTTTACAACACATGTATTCATAAAAGTTTAGAATTTTTCATCAAATTTTACAACTTTTCATTTTAGCCCCTAAATCATGTTTTCATCAAAAATCACTTTGTAAAAGTTGTTTATCTATCAATAAGCTTTCATTTTCTACCATAAATTTCTAATTTCCAGCATATACATCCATGACCCATTTTCATACTTTGATAACTTTTCAAATTAATCTCCCAAATAGAGATTTAAGTTATCCCGATTCCAAAAATATCAAAATTACTAAAAACAGGGCAAGGAAACTTACTCAAATTGGCCATGAAAGTCTCTTCTCTCTCTTTCCTAGGGTTTCCATGTTTTATTTTGGGGAAGAGGATGAGAAAATAAGATGATATCTATTTTATCATCTTTTCATTAATTAAAATTTTCACTTTTGAATTTAGGCCCTAGCCTTTTTCTCATTTTCCATGGATGAATCACCAAGACAAACCTACATACTTTTCTTAATGGTCTAATTACCATATAAGGATCTCTAGTTTTGAATTCCATAGTTATTTAATCCTTATAGCTTGTAACATCCTGGAAAGGGCCTATGCATTTTCGGTTTAATTGTACGAAATGACATGTCTTATGTATTGCGAATAAATTTTTGACATTTTTGGAAACCTAGAAATGCATGGAAATGATTTAGAAATGAACATTTTTGGAAATCGGGAAATGATTTGGAAATGATTCAAAACTGGAAAGTGAACATTTCTGGAAACTTAGAAATGTAAGGAAATGTCAAGTTTAAAGAGGCAAACGAAAATTTTTGAAAACTTAGAAATGACTTAGAAATGTCGAGTTTTGAAGTTTAAAAGAGGAAATTAAGGCAAGGTGGCCTTAAGAGAAAAAGTATGTGAAATTTGACACGCAAACAGGCTTGGAAAAGTGGCCTGGAGATGCCACTTAGGGCCTCTGGAAATGGCGCCACATGCAAGGGGATTGGGCCTAAGTTCGAGTCACAGGGAAAGCAAATAAAAGAAATTTTATTTTGCTTCCAGAAGAAGTGAGTTGGACGGCACAAGGTGTTTAGAAAGAAGAGTTTTATTTTCTTTAAATTTCGACTAATAAGGATAAATAATGGATTTTTATTTTAGATTATTTTTCAAGGAGATAATAAAGGATTATTCTTTAATTATTTTAAATTAAGGAGATAAAGTTATCAAATAAAGGAGTGATGGCCAAGAAAGGGATTCTTGGCCTAGTAAATTCGGCATAGGAGGAAAAGTGAGGCATTTTACAATTTTTTTCTCTCCAAGCAAGCCTCTGCCGAAATTCTCTTGTCATCTTCCCCAAATTCTTTTCTGACAAAATCACAAGTTTCCTCTCATCCTTTATTCTTTCTTCTTCTTCTTCTTTTTTTTTTCCAATCCATCAGAAGCCGAAACCCCAAAGAAAACCCTAGCCAATTATTCAAGGAACTGAAATTTGGTGATACACATCTAAGCCGTAGCCAGAATATTTTCAGTAGATCAAAAGGGTGTTGCCGATTTCCATATAAAAGGGTAAGGATCTATTATGATTATTTTCTTTCTTCTTTAAAAAAAAAAAAAAAACAAGGTTTAATGACATATTCATGTTGGTCGAAACTTTGAAGGAAAACTTGGGATTTTGTATTTATACGACTACAAGGAGGAAGGTTTCGGATTTCTAAGATTCAAGGTAAGAAACTATAAGATTCGGCCAAAGGCCATTCATTATGTTTAATGTTAGATTAAAACATGTGTCTATAGGTTTTTTCGACAACAAGTAGGAAGCAAGGATTCGATTCGGGACTTGATTCTTAAGTCAATCTACAACAAGGTAAGTTTTAGTATACTAATCCTACTAGGATTTGGATTTATGGCGAATGGCTTTTTATTAAATTAGTAAGTGATTAATCAAATGTAGGGATTAAGGATCTAAGCGGTAGATCGATTACGAGATCTCAAGGAATTTGCTGTTTAATCAGTGTGTACCCCACACTATTTCATAATATGTTTTATAGCTATGTTTAATTAATATATGTGATATTAAGAATGTGAATATGGCTAAGGTACCATAATGTGGTACAAAGTACTCAGGTACGTTTCCTACTCCTACTAGGAATATGAAATATGTTATTTGTAACATGAGAATAAGAATGTGAACTTTGGCATATTAATGCATATTACAAAATGGGGCATATGGGTTATTGAAAGGGGAAGTGAATGTGGTGACCTAAGACTACGAACACGGTGACCTAAGACCGTGGTATCTGAATATGGTGACCTAAGACCACAGTAATCTGAATGCGGTGACCTAAGACCGCGATATCTAAATGTGGTGACCTAAGACCACAAATACGGTGACATAAGACCGCGATATGGAGTGTAGCGGAAAGAGGGTCGACTTAGTAGTCCCCACGGTGTACAGGTTGGTGCGGGGGAGTGTAGCAGATGGCTTATTAGGTTTGGGTTTGGGAATGTATCATAATTTGTATGCTATGATATGAATGTGTAATATTTGTTATGCCTGATTCTGTTATGATTTAGTGTTGTGTACACATTGAGTCTGTTGACTCACCCCCTGTTGTGGGACCATGTTTGGTGATGAGCGATAAGAATGGACCGGGAGCGAGAACTTGTGGTGGCCATGCTCAACATGAAGTTTTTATTTTTATGGACTATTAATTTTTAAGTACTCCGAATTATTTGGATTTATTTGATGTAATAAGGCCATAAGACCATAGTGCACTATTTTATTTCTGTTTTTTTATTATGTTACGAAATTTTTATTAAGTTAAAGATTAAGTAATTTATTTTAAATGTATTCTATATGTTTTATCACCTAAAATTTAAAAGGGTTTTCATTATAAAACGATTTTGTTTTCTACTCGAGCCCAACCCAAAACAATATTTCTTTCAAAACACACTATTTTCCCAAAGTAACAAAAGAACTTTGAACCGGTTTACTTGAGGAACATACAAAATCTGGTCAAAGCTCGTGGGCCGGGTTTGGGGTGTTTCAGTTTGGTATCAGAGCCCAGTTTTAAAACTCTCGGCCTGTGGGCTAAGGCCCAAAACGTTTCCCAAACGAGCCCAAATGAGTTTTAGGAAAAGTATTTCTAAAGTTAAGCGGGTTTTCTGGCATGGCACCTAAGTCTCCGACCCGCAGTCCACCAGGTAAGTACCCCTAACCATCTGTCTGATTATGTGAATTATGGAAGGGTAGAAAAGGAATGGAACGTAGAATAGCATGATAGGAACTTGAACCCTAGGACTAATCTACTCAAACACAAACACATAAGACTTAATTCCATTAAACAAACCTATGGCTAAGTCACTGAGTTAGGGTGTGGTAACCCCTGTGCGCATGTCTAGGATTGGATCCGGAAGAGCCTAGTATTTAAGCAGTCCTATGACTCACCTCCTCTTCGCAGGAATCCTACCTGGTGCGTAGCTTCGGTTCACCCTAACCCAAAGGGCTCAGTGGGTGTGGCAACCTCTGTGCGCATGTCTAGGAATGGTTTCGGTGGGAGCTTGGTATTTAAGCAGTCCGCGTGACTCACCTCCTCTCCACTCGAATCCTACCTGGTGCGTAGCTTTGGTTCACCCTGACCAAGAGGACTCGGTCATAGGCTAAACACAATAACTAAAACCCGAAAGGGAACTAGCCGTGTTTTTATAAAAACAATTTTAAAAAAAAAAACTCTTAAAACTTTCTTTTAAATTTGTGAAAACCATCTTTACAAAATTTTCCGAAAAATTTCTGATTTTATGAAATTACAAAAATGCCCCTAGTAGTAAAATTACCAAAATACCCTTGGTTTATAAAATATCCAACTACCCAACAATTTTACCAAAATTTCATTATTTTATAAACGCTCAAAAACCCTAATCCGCAAAATATCAAAATACCTTGATTTTGGAAAATTACAAAATTGCCCCTAACTTACAAAAAAATTACCAAAATGACCCTGATTTCCAAAAATTTTTGCAACATCACCGTTTTGGAAAGAACAATTCTCAAAAAGAACCCTCAAAGTTTTGCAACTTTTGAAATATCCCTGATTTGTTAAATTTTACAAATTTACCTTGGTTTATTACCAAAATACCCTCGAGATTCAAAATTACCAAAATACCTCTGATTTCAAATTTTCCAAAATACCAGAATTTAAAAATTCCAAAATACTTTATGATGAGAATCATCAGGAACTTTTTTCTTTTGAAAAATTACGAAAATACCTGTGAGGACAAAATTACGAAAATACCCGGGTAGTGGAGAAACAACAACAATGAAGACTACAACGTTTTCTCGAATGAACGAAAGTTCATAATTGGTTGATGGATGTATGAATGAAAAGAGCAGTGTGCATGTATGAATACGAAAGAACCACTCCTAAAACTCTTTTCATAAGATTTCTTCGCGGGTAATCAAGTGAAACAAAGACTAATTCATAAAACTTTTTAATCAGATCTCGACGTTAGAAATGAGCTCTAGAGGACGTGGTCATCGTGGACGAGGTAGAGGAAGGATGACTGTGTCAAAACCCGTTAGATCGGGTCAAGGGTCCGACAATGAGATACCACCGCCACCACCACCCCCTAATTTGTTGGTGTTGAGCGACAAGCTCGGGACGGGGATGATCTTTGTGTCGCAGTTGTGCTACGAGTTTTGGAGTTGGTGGTGGTCGTGCGGGAGGAAATTCGAAAGTCTGTGCCTGAACGGCTCCGAGCTAATGGAGCCGAAATGTTTCGTGGAGTATCGGGTGTGGCACCCAAGATGGTGAGTCTTGGTTGGAAGCAACTGAGCGCATCATGGATGAGCTTGACCTGACCCCTGAGGAGAAGTTAAAAGGAATGGTGGCACTGTTACTCGATGAAGCGTATCAATGGTGGTTAACTGTTCGGGATGGTGCCACAATGGAGGATCGACACGGGACTACGTTAAGGAAGCGTATCAAAAGAAGTATGTTGGAACCAGGTATACGGATGAGCAAAGAAAGGCATTTCTGGGGCTGGTTCAAGGGAACAAGTCGATGGCGGAATATGAGGCTGAATTCCTGAGGTTGAGCCGGTATGCCCGAGGAGTAGTGACAACTGAGCATAAGCGTTGTGTCCGTTTTGAGGACGGACTAAGGGATGATCTAAGATTGTTGATAGCACTGCACCAGGAGCGGGAATTTTCTGCGTTAGTGGAAAAGGCTAAAGTGGCTGAAGGGATCAAGGATTCTACCAAGTAGACGATGGACCGAAATAGGCCCAAAAGAGGTTTTGGATCATCTGGAAAGGTTCATAAGAGGCCTAGAGTTGATGGGCCGTGAGGTCAGCAAGTTGGTTCAGGAGGGCAGTATCGTCCTTGTGATTTGTGTGGAAAGAAGCACCTAGGAGAGTGCTGGAAGAAGACAGGAGGATGTTTTAGGTGTGGGTCCAAGGACCATGTGATCATGGATTGTCCTAAGGCATTAGATGAAAGTCGACCAAGAGCTCGAGAATGTTAGTCGCCGGTAGAGGAGGACAAACGACCTCAACGAGGTCGTGGTTCGAGTAACAGAGGTAATGGTGCTGGCAGAGGCAGTGGAACACAGGGCAGAGGTGCAGCTAATACTGAGGCAAGGCAACCGGGTTTGGTTTATGCGGTTCGCCAGAGGGAAGATGGAGACGCGTGGATCTTATAACCGGTATGTTCTTTATTTATGGCAAGCCCTATTTTGCTCTTATTGATGTGGGCTCGACCCACTCTTATGTTGCATGTAGTGTAGTGGAAACACTAGGCCTAGACTCTGAACTTTCTGATAGGCAGATGACTGTAGTAAGCCCATTAGGCCAAACTATAGTGGTGGATAAGATCTTTCGGAATGTACCCCTAGAGATTCAAGGAGTGAACTTTCGGGCTGACTTCATGGAACTACCCTTTGGGGAGTTTGAACTCATACTTGGAATGGACTGGCTAGTAGAGTACGAGTCGTATTGGATTGTGCGGCTAAACAAATGGAACTAAGGACTCCGGAGGATGAAGTAGTAGTAATGATTGGAGAAAGAAGAAACTACCTGTCTAACGTAGTTTCGGCAATGAAGGCCGAGAAAATGGTTAGGAAAAGGTGCAAGGCGTTCTTAGCCTTCGTAAGTGCCTTGGATGGAAAGGAAGAAGGTGTTAGTGGAGTTAGAACGGTAAGGGACTTTGAAGATGTGTTTCCGGAGGAATTACCAGGAATACCCCCAGATAGGGAGGTGGAATTTGGAATAGGCTTGCTACCGGGAACAGCTCCTGTGTCAATTGCCCCGTATCGAATGGCACCAAAGGAGTTGGTTGAGCTCAAGGCTCAAATCCAAGAATTGCTGGATCGTGGGTTCATTCAACCCAGTGTGTCTCCATGGAGAGCACCGGTCCTGTTTGTAAAGAAGAAGGACAGAACTATGCGGATGTGCATAGATTACCGTCAGTTGAATAAGCTGACCATTAAGAACAAGTATCATTTGCCAAGGATCGATGATTTGTTCGATCAGCTGAAGGGGGCCGTGGTATTCTCGAAGATAGAGTTAAGGTTGGGATATCATCAGTTGAAGGTGAAGGAGGCAGATATCCATAAGACCGCTTTTAGGACACGATACGGCCATTTTGAGTTTGTAGTAATGCCGTTTGGGTTGACGAACGCTCCAGCCGCGTTCATGGATATGATGAACCGAGTTTTCCAACCCTACTTGGATAGGTTTGTCATTGTATTCATCGACGATACCTTGGTGTAGTCCAAGTCTGAAGAGGAGCATGATGAACACCTACGGGTTGTGTTGGAAGTGTTAAGGGAGAGGAAGCTCTATGCCAAATTCAGCAAGTGTGAATTTTGGCTTAAGGAGGTGGCATTCTTAGGGCATGTAATATCCGCAGAAGGAATAAGAGTGGACCCTAGGAAGATCGAAGCAGTGTTGGATTGGAAACCACCTAGGTCGGTGGCTGAGATCCGAAGTTTCTTAGGTTTGGCAGGCTATTACAGAAGGTTTGTGGAAGGGTTCTCGTCAATAGTCGTGCCTTTGACAAGGTTGCTAAGGAAGGAAGTACCCTTTGAATGGACAGATAAGCAACAGAAGAGCTTTGAAAAGCTTAAGAAGGTGTTGACGAAGGCTCCAGTGTTAATTTAGCAGGAGGCAGGAAAGGGTTTTGTGGTGTACTGTGACGCTTCGCATACGGGATTAGGATGTGTCCTAATACAAGATGGAAAAGTGGTCGCGTATGCGTCTCGGTAACTAAGGCCTCATGAGGTTAACTACCCAACTCATGACTTGGAACTGGCAGCAGTGGTTTTCTCCCTTAAGGTGTGAAGGCACTATCTCTATGGAGAAAGGTCGGTGATCTACACAGACCACAAGAGCCTTAAGTATCTGTTGACTCAGAAGGAGTTGAACTTGAGGCAGCGAAGGTGGGTGGAGTTATTGAAGGATTATGATTGCTCAATAGAGTACCACCCGGGCAAGGCGAATGTGGTAGCTGATGCCCTAAGTCGGAAGATTGTGTCGGATCTAAGGGCTATGTTCGCACACTTGAGCTTGTATGATGATGGAAGCCTGTTGGCAGAGTTGCAAGTCAAGCCCACCTGGCTGAATGAGGTGAAAAGGAGACAATTGGCTGATAAGGACCTAAGTGCTAAGTTACAGCAAGTACAGAACGGAGAATTAAAGGATTATGGCGTTAGTGACGAAGGATTGTTGTGCTACAAAGGAAAGGTCTGTATGCCCAGAGACAAGGAGTTAAGACAAAGGATTCTTCGGGAGGCGCATAGTAGCCCTTATGCTATGCATCCCAGAGGCATTAAGCTGTATAGAGATCTAAGGGAACAATTTTGGTGGTCTGATCTTAAACGGGAAGTTACTGAGTTCGTGGGGAAATGTCCGACGTGTCAGCAAGTTAAGGCTGAACACCAAGTTCCATCGGGATTGCTTCAACCAATTGAGATTCCGCAGTGGAAGTGGGAGAGAATTACCATGGACTTCGTTAGTGGGCTTCCCCATACGCCTACTAAGAAAGACTTGGTATGGGTGATAGTGGACCGTTTGACCAAGTCCGCGCACTTC
The DNA here is from genome assembly GCA_025503065.1 of Gossypium bickii. Lineage (NCBI taxonomy): Eukaryota > Viridiplantae > Streptophyta > Magnoliopsida > Malvales > Malvaceae > Gossypium > Gossypium bickii. The sequence goes on from CP106711.1 coordinate 99,718,462, forward strand.
ATTCCGATAAGAGTAGACTTATTCTCTTCAGAAGTTGGCGAAGTTATATGTGGCAGAAATTGTGAGGTTACATGGAGTACCAGTATCGATCATCTCCGATAGAGACCCAAGGTTTACATCTCGATTTTGGAAGGCACTTCATCAAGCTTTAGGCACTAAGTTGGACTTCACTACGGCTTTTCATCCACAATCGACAGGCGACCGAGCAGTGTAATACAAGTGTTGGAGGATATGTTGAGAGGCTGTGTGATGGATTTTCGAGGAAGCTGGGAAGATTACTTACCTTTAGCTGAGTTCGCCTACAACAACAGCTATCAGGCTAGCATTCGGATGGCACCATATGAAGCATTGTATGGTCAGAAGTGTAGAACTCCTACTTGTTGGACTGAGTTAGGAGAACATCAAGTTTTGGGTCCAGAGTTAGTGGCAGAAACTGAAGAGAAGGTTAAGACAATCCGAGCACGGTTAAAGGAAGCTTCTGATAGGCAGAAGTCGTACGCAGACCTCAAGCGGAAGGAAATAGAGTTTGAAGTGGGAGACCAAGTGTTTCTGATGGTCTCGCCTTGGAAGAAGGTGATGAGGTTTGGTCGCAAAGGGAAGTTAAGCCCAAGGTTTATAGGGCCCTATCGAGTACTGAAGCGAGTTAGACCAGTGGCATACCAGTTAGAGTTGCCACCAAAGTTGCAACAGATGACGACATATTCCATGTATCCATGCTACGTCGTTACCGATCAGATCCATCTCATGTGGTACCAGTTGAAGAAGTAGAGCTAAGGCCAGACTTATCCTACGAGGAAGAGCCGATTCAGATATTGGAACGTGATGTGAAAGTGCTGCGAAGGAAGTCGGTTCCCTTAGTCAAAGTATTATGGCACAACCATGGATTGAAGGAAGCTTCGTGGGAGCCAGAAGAAGCAATGCGACAGCAATACCCTCAATTATTTTAGTTAGGAAATTTCGAGGACGAAATTATTTTAAGGGGGTAGAACTGTAACATCCTGGAAAGGGCCTATGCATTTTCGATTTAATTGTACGAAATGACATGTCTTATGTATTGCGAATAAATTTTTGACATTTTTGGAAACCTAGAAATGCATGGAAATGATTTAGAAATGAACATTTTTGGAAACCCGGAAATGATTTGGAAATGATTCAAATTTGGAAAGTGAACATTTTTGGAAACTTGGAAATGTAAGGAAATGTCAAGTTTAAAGAGGCAAACGAAAATTTTTGGAAACTTAGAAATGTCTTAGAAATGTCGAGTTTTAAAGTTTAAAAGAGGAAATTAAGGCAAGGTGGCCTTAAGAGAAAAAGTATGTGAAATTTGACACGCAAACAGGCTTGGAAAAGTGGCCTGGAGATGCCACTTAGGTCCTCTGGAAATGGCGCCACATGCAAGGGGATTGGGCCTGAGTTCGAGTCACAGGGAAAGAAAGTAAAAGAAATTTTATTTTGCTTCCAGAAGAAGTGAGGTGGACGGCACAAGGTGTTTAAAAAGAAGAGTTTTATTCTCTTTAAATTTCGACTAATAAGGATAAATAATGGATTTTTATTTTAGATTATTTTTCAAGGAGATAATAAAGGATTATTCTTTAATTATTTTAAATTAAGGAGATAAAGCTATCAAATAAAGGAGTGGTGGCCAATAAAGGGACCCTTGGCCTAGTAAATTCGGCAATAGGAGGAAAAGTGAGGCATTTTACAATTTTTTTTCTCTCCAAGCAAGCCTCTACCGAAATTCTCTTGTCATCTTCCCCAAATTCTTTTCTGACAAAATCACAAGTTTCCTCTCATCCTTTATTCTTTCTTCTTCTTCTTCTTTTTTTTCCAATCCATCAGAAGTTGAAACCCTAAAGAAAACCCTAGCCAATTATTCAAGGAAACCGAAATTTGGTGATACACATCTAAGCCATAGCCGAATATTTTCGTAGATCAAAAGGTGTTGCCAATTTCCATATAAAAGGGTAAGGATCTATTATGATTATTTTCTTTCTTCTTTAAAAACAAAAAAAAACAAGGTTTAATGACATATTCATGTTGGCCGAAACTTTGAAGGAAAACTTCGGGATTTTGTGACTGTCGACTACAAGGAGGAAGGCTTTGGGATTTCTAAGATTCAAGGTAAGAAACTATAAGATTCGACCAAAGGCCATTCATTATGTTTAATGTTAGATAAACTCTAACATGTGTCTATAGGGTTTTCGACAACAGTAAGGAAGCAAGGATTCAATTCGAGACTTGATTCTTAAGTCAATCGGCAACAAGGTAAGTTTTAGTATACTAATCCTACTAGGATTTGGATTTATGGCCGAATGGCTTTTTATTAAATTAGTAAGTGAATAATCAAATGTAGGGATTAAGGGTCTAAGCGGTAGATCAGATTACGAGATCTCAAGGAATTTGCTAAGCGAATCAGGTATGTACCCCACACTATTTCATAATATGTTTTATAGCTATGTTTAATTACTATATGTGATATTAAGAATGTGAATATGGCTAAGGTACCATAATGTGGTACAAAGTACTCAGGTACGTTTCCTACTCCTAGTAGGAATATGAAATATGTTATTTGTAACATGAGAATAAGAATGTGAACTTTGGCATATTAATGCATATTACAAAATGGGGCATATGGGTTATTGAAAGGGGAAGTGAATGTGGTGACCTAAGACCACGAACACGGTGACCTAAGACCGTGGTATCTCGAATGTGGTGACCTAAGACTACGATGTCTGAATGCGGTGACCTAAGACCGCGATATCTGAATGTGGTGACCTAAGACCACAAATGCGGTGACCTAAGACCGCGATATGGAGTGTAGCGGAAGGAGGGTCGACTTAGTAGTCCCCACACTGTACAGGTTGGTATAGGGGAGTGTAGCGGATGGCTTATTAGGTTTGGGTTTGGGAATGCATCATAATTTGTATTCTATGATATGAATGTGTAATATTTGTTATGCCTGATTCTATTATGATTTAGTGTTGTGTACACATTGAGTCTGTTGACTCACCCCGTTGTGGGACCATGTTTCAGGTGATGAACAGTAATAGACCGGGACGGAAGAACTTGTGGTGGCCATGCTCAACATGAAGTTTTTATTTTTATGGACTATTAATTTTTAAGTACTCCGAATTATTTGGATTTATTTGATGTAATAAGGCCATAAGGCCATAGTGCACTATTTTATTTCTGTTTTTATTTATTATGTTACGAAATTTTTATTAAGTTAAAGATTAAGTAATTTATTTTAAATGTATTCTATATGTTTTATCACCTAAAATTTAAAAGGGTTTTCATTATAAAACGATTTTGTTTTCTACTCGAGCCCAACCCAAAACAATATTTCTTTCAAAACACACTATTTTCCCAAAGTAACAAAAGAACTTTGAACCGGTTTACTTGAGGAACATACCAAATCTGGTCAAAGCTCGTGGGCCGGGTTTGGGGTGTTTCATAGCTACTAGAATTCAACTTTCACATTTTATGTGATTTAGTCCTTCTCGTAATTAAGCACTGAATCGATAAAATTTTTGTACCAAAATTTTCACATGTCATATCTGTCATCATACGAACCATATAATAAAATAAAAATAAATTATATTTTTGGGTCGAATTTTTGGTCTCGAAACCATTATTCCGATTTCACCGAAATTTAGGCTGTTACAAATTATTCTTTCTTGGTTAACATGATCAAGACTCAACTGCCAAAGGTATGTCTCATTAGATTGAGAAGTTTTAACTCTTTTATTCGAAAGTCTCAAGCAGTGTATACATCTTTGGTTTAATAAAATAATGATTATTTAACATCCATCTATTACAAATAAGTCTAAATATTGCAATATTATTATTAAAAGTTATTGTCAAGTAGCATTTATATAAACATGCAATAAAAATCAAGTTTCTTTTGAAACTTGGTACATAGAAAACTTCTTTCAAAATAATCTTCCTAAAATTATCAAAATGAAGATGTATACCTCCCACTACTTCAATTGCCATAGTTTTCTTATTTTCGGTCTGCAATGATAGAGTCTTATCTCTAAGATCTTTCATCTCCTCAAACCCTTGTAAAGAAACATACACATAATTAGTCGCTCCAGAATCAATGACCTAGTGGTCTATTGGAGCTTCCACTGAGTAACCTTCTACCATAAAAAGTTTTATACCTTTTCCCTTAGTGGCCAGGTAATCCTTCCACTTTTTGCAGTTTTCCTTTAAGTTCTCTTTCTTGCTGCAGAAGAAGCATTTAGACTTAGATAAGTCTTTAGGCTTCTTGGTTCTCTTTCTTTTCACTTGTGGTGGCCTAAAGAACTTAGCTTTGCATTTCTTAGTGTTCTTTCCCTTCCTTTTTGAGGAAAAAGAAACGGCTAAGTTTGCTTTTGCTCTTCGAACCAACTGACCACCATTCAACATCAACTTATAGGACTGTAATTCCTTCATGAGTTGTGTAAGCGTCACGTTCTTGTTCCCAAGATTATATAATGCCCGAAAGCCTGCAAAATCCTTGGACAAGCTTTTGAACACCATCTCAATTTTAGTGTTCTAGTCCAGATTAGCCTCATTATCCACAGCCTTTGTAAAGTATCTCATAAGAGTAATCATATGGTCTTTGACCAGAGTGTAGGGACTTTTTTGGGTATTCATCAAACTAGTAATAAACGGTTGTCGAGCCATGACAACTTGGACACTAAACATGTCTTCTAGTTTGTCTAGAATCGCTTTATCAGTCTTATAGCTCTCTAGTTGCTTATAAAGGGTGTTAGTCACACTTACCAGCAAAAGAAAAGAGCTATCTCATAAGACTCCTCCTAGCATTTTCTAGCCTCAACTTGAGTCATCGAAGGGCACTTATTATAAAGAACTATTTTTAGTTTCTCATAGCTTAGGACAATCTTCATGTTCCTTTTCCATTCATTATAGTTATTTATGTTCAGTTTGTTTTTAGTGAGTATATTCAACAAGGGAGTAGGTTTCATTTTCAAATTGAAAATAAAGCATTCATTCATTAATATCTTTGTATTAAGCAAATATTTGAAAAAGTTTTGCAACATTTATGCATTAAGATAATGCATGCATCTTACACTAAACCTTAAAAACATTTGTAGGTCGTTGCAATGATAATTCCTACGCTCATTGATTCAAGTCACCTTGGGGCAATCTTAAACAACTAGTAAGAACATGGATTTCCATCCAACTAGTACATTAACCTAATTCCTTAGGCATTCACACGTAATAATAATCGTTTAACGTTTGCCCATTTTTCTAACTTAAGCATAACTCAACATCCATCACATCATGCACCACAAAATAGTCATCTTGGGACAATTTCAATGAGTAACATCTTGTAACCAGTTCTCCTTTTTGAATAAAAACTTCTTGTTATATCGCATGGTAATACCTACAACAAGGTCAACCAACTATCAAACAATTACAAGATAACTATTCTTACTTTCAAGAAACCTCCTAAGTGAGTTCCACATGAAAATCCTAACTTAGGGTTGTTAAATTCTCATGTTATCATAAGAGACCAATAATGGAGGTCGTAAATATTCTTTAGGGACCTCCCACTCAATCTTTTAAAAGCATGCAAGGTTTTTAATGTTTGGTTTCAAGCGTGAATGATCAATATACGCATGACAAGTACATGTGGCATTCTTTCCCAAAATAATATGGCATGTTTATCTTACATGCATGAACATACTGTAATGCCCCAAAAATATAGGGTCTTTAATTTTGCATGTTCTGACACAAAAAGCTTGTTTGCTTTAATGGCTAAGTGTTTTGGGTGTGTATGGGGGTGTGTGTGTGAAGCCTGGGTTCAAGTCTTAACTTTTGCAAAAATTTTAATTTTTCTCTTAAATGAACCTGGACACTGGCACTTAGGCCTTATTAGTAATAATGCTTGTTTTATGACACAAAAAGAGCCTGTGGTGTAGTGGAAAGGTGGCGTGTGGTGTAACTAAGAGGTTTGAGGTTCAAGTTTTGGGTTACACAATGGAGTGTTTATTTTGCTGCTTGAGCTGTGTAGGTAGAAGAGTTGGACTGAAACACTGTTGAGAGGAATTTGAACCGGTCATGAAGGGATTTTTGGATCAAGTCAAGGAGGAGACTGGAGAGAAAATCAATGAATTTAAAAATGGGAGGTTGGTGGGGTGTTGTGGCCGATTGGGACTCTAAGGCTCTTTTGGAATTCGGCTAGGGGGAAATAGGGAGCAATTTCGACTGTAGTAATTTCTTGGTTTTGGCTTTTGGGGTGTTGATAGGAGAGTTGTCTAATTTCCTTGCTGACAATTTGGGATTTTTACTATTTGTATCTCGGGTTCTCTCTAGTTTCCTTATGCTACGAAACTGACCACACGTGTCATTCCTTTCTAACTGTTTGTGTCATTTTTCTCTTCATATTTGCTATCCTCTTTCTCTTCTTGACTGAACCTAGCACCTACTCTCCGCTGCCCTTTTTCTTCATCAATCGGTGTCTCTCATAGCTGAACCTTCCTTTTTGCCCCTTAACTTCTGTTCGTCTTCTATTCTAGTCTGGTCGAATATCACTGTTGTTAATCCCTCTCTTCGTCGATCTACTGGAAAGGTTCTGACTATCGGTAAGTGTTCATACTCCTCACCTTTGGATTAAATCTATCCTCTGTTTTCCTTTTTAAAACTGAATACACCTATGCCCTTCTTTTCTTTTTCCAAAATTGAATACCCCTTTACCAACTGATTGTTATTTCCTCCTTCATGTACTTTACTCGTTGCGATTCTAGGGCCTTCCTCAAGGAGTGGTGGAGTGTGAACGATTTTGGAGGAGGCACACCTTCGTTCTCAATGTTCAGTTAAGGTAAAAGAGTTACCTTATATTCTTTGGGGGTTAGGCCGAATGTGCCCTATCACTTATTAATTGGATTTTGATTGTATTATAGGAAATCAACAAGAGTGTGTGATCGTTTCTGAACAGCGATCGTAGAGGGACTAAAGTCAACCTCATTCAAACAAGGTAAGAATGGTATTTCTGATTAGGCGTCAATAAGAGGGTGATTTAACCCAGCGAGATTAAAACTAACATTGGGTCTTATTTGAATCTAGGTTGGGTGCTCACGGAATTTGGAGCACTTTCGTAAACAGGTGTGTAATCACACTACCTCTTTTTTGAATCGGCAAAAGCCGAAAAGCTGAAAAGTCGAAACTTCGGCATTTGAGACCTTGCGAGCGTGCGATCACTTGTGTGGTAAATCGAGCCCATGAACCATGGGTGATAGACTATAGAGGCCACCACGAGCGTTTTCGTGCTCTTGGGCCAATATGGGCCTTGTTTGGCAGAAATAGGCTGTGTGGGCCTAATGGGCTCATGGGCCCCACACGAATAAAATTCACGAAGAGCGGCAGATACTGGATTGGGATATGTAGTTCGCATAGCCGTGACTAAATTTGGGCTAGATGGGCCACACGAACATGTGGGCCCACTTGGGCCAAATATTGGACCTTGGGCCCATTTACATCATTTTGATCATATAGGTTATCTGTGTCGCTCGAGGCGACTGTGGACCTTCGGAAAGGTCGTTATCTGCACTGAAACCCTAAAATAGGTAAAATGACCAAAATACCCCTAAAGGGTAAAATTACTAATTTACCCCTAATAGATGGAAATTACTATTTTACCCCTAGAGGTAAGTCGACTGATGAATGCATATTATCGTATGACTGTACTGAGTAGGATATACTGTATACATGAGATATCTATGACATGGCATACTGCATTGGGGATGGGATACTGTTATGGAGGAAGTGTACTGTTACTTGTGGCTTTGCCACAAATACGGTTACTAGTAACTTTCTTTGCGATCATCGAGCATCGCGGCTCTGCTTGCCGCAATATCATTCTTGGTGGCTTGCCATGATATCAAGTATCGTAGCTCTGCATTATTATTATTACCGCAACTATCTTTTGCAATATATGTGTGTTGGCTGGGTGGGTCGATTGTATCCCCACATGGTGTGTTGGTTGGTACAAGTGGTGTGTAGGCTGGATTGGGATGGGTTGCATATGTGCACCATACTGATACCGTAATGGGCTAAGGCCCACACAGCACTATTATTGAATAGGGCTCAGGCCTTGACGTTACTGCACGATAGGGGATTACACACTGAGTTTTCGTAACTCGCTCTTTTCTTTGAACTGTACAGGTAATCCCCAGCCTTAGATGATTTGGAGCTGCGAGGGACTCGAAGGTGGCCACACGTTCGCTAATATTTTATTTTAGACCTAGTTATTTAAATTTTTATTCGGTTGACATTTATGTAATAAGGCCTCTGGTGTTTTTAATTTCTTTTAATTGGGTTTAATTTCTTATGTTGAAACTGCCAAACTGATACAAATAAGTTTTCAAAAATAATAACTGTTTTAAAAGACAAACACATATTTTCAAACTTCAAAATGACATTGATTAGAGTAGCTTCCGCGGGTTCTTAACCAACTAAGAAATCAACAGTAACAAACATGGCAATCGTTTAAAAACGGTTTTCTCTCAACAAGCCTGATTCCGAAAAACACTTCGATTTGACCCGTCAGATTCGGTCGTAACGTCTAGGTCGGGTTTGGGGTGTTAGACATACATTCATAGCCAACTAAATATCATCATGCTATCACATATAAAAGCATAAAATTTAAAAGACCCTGACAAGTCAAAATTTCCATGATTCTGTCCTAGAAAAAAGAAAAATAAATAAAAATTACAAAATTCACCCCAAAACATACTTTGGGTTTTCTATTTTGTTACCACAAAATTCTATTGCTGTATTGGTTCACGTTTCCATCATTAATTCCTTTCTACTATCATATTCTGTAACACCCCAAACCCGGCCTGGACGTTATGGCCGAATCTGGCGATGTCACATGATAGTGCTTTAGAAAACGTAACTGCGTTAAATCCATTTTTAGGTATCTTAGGCTATCGTCAAAACGTGTCGTTTATTTATTCATTATCCATTTTCAAAACTTTATACGTTGCAGAAGCTTTTAAAACGATTTGCAAGGTCGTATGTATTTTGATAAAACCTTTGTTTATTTTGAAAACTTGCGTCTTGTCCTACTGCTAGCAGTTTATAAAATAATAATCCCAAGTTTTAAACTAAAATCCGAAAGGCGTTATTACATAAAATTTACCCAAATATAACCAATGCAGAATTAAAAATAAACCATAAATAAATATCCAGAATCGTGGTCACCGTCGAGTCCTTCACTGCATCGATTCATCTACTGCTGGGGATTATCTGAATAGATTAAATAGAAAAGGGTGAGTTTTCTCAAACTCAATGTGTAATCCCCACAAAAAACATACACACAGAGATATCAGATAACAGACATAATCTCACAGTTCGGGACTGAGCCCATTACAGAAACGGTATGGACCATAGCCCACTCAAATTTAGAATCAGACATATTATAGGGCCTTAGCCCATTTTAGACAGAATATGCAAAAAACAAAGTCCTACTTACCAGCCTCTACACATCAACTCCGTCCAACCCTACACACCATGTGTGGATAAAATCAACCCACCCAATCCTACACACCATGTTGTACTGAATACGGCACATAATCAAAAATTTACAGCTGAGCTGCCAGATAATAGGCTTAAGAGCCTTACAGATACTTCCTCCAATCATAATCAACCCACCCCGATGCAATGCAACATACAAGAATGACATGCTACTATGCAATTTAAACTCATATATTCAGATCAGTATACATGCTTAGTATAGAAATTAGACAGACATATCATTCATATAGGGGTCTAAGTATTACTTACCGACCCTATGGTAGGTCCACAGTCAACTTAGGCGACCCGTGCAACCATACAGAGTTTTTTTGGAAAAATGGGCTCACACGACCATGTGGCCTGCCCGTGTGGCCCATACGACCCAAATTGGCCTTTGCCGTGTGGGTCACACAGCCTGGTCCAGAATCCTACACATCCGTGTGATTCACCTGTGTGGACCCACACGCCCGTGTGGCCTACACGGCCCAATTGGTCAAGCCCGTGTATAGCACACAGCCTTGCCCAGCCATCACATAGCTGTGTCGCTCGCACATGGCCTGGCTCGTCAATCACAAGGCCGTGTGAAGACTAACAGTCTTGCACACGGCCTACCACACAGGCAATCACACACCCGTGTGGTGTCGACAGTAAGATTTTTTCTTTCACAGAAACCTCGTTTTCTGTGTTTTTGAGTACACACCTGTATCGTTTTTGACGTGTAAGCTCCCCTAAGCCTTCAGAACCTAAAAATCAACCAATGTAACCCTCATTTAACTACTTGTTTTGTCATTCAATCAAAGTCTATCAAAATCTAACGTTGATAATCTAACGAACCCTTACCGTAACAATCGAAATTGTAACTCTTTCTCTTTGCAGCAACACCGATCAATTATTGCCTTCTACCTGATCAAAAAGAGCGCAATAGACCCCTCATCAGACGCCTAACTTAAAGCAGATAGATTAAGCAAAGAAAGACTTACTGTAAGAGCACACCACTGTTTCATAGGGAGGAAACAAATCGAGAAAAATTGAAGAAGAGGGGAAGACAAAAGAATTTCAGTAGGGAATTTGGCGGAAAACGTCAAAAAGAAAAGGAGAAAATTTTGGGGGTAAACAGGGTGTCAGTCGAAAATTCAAAAGGAAATATGCTAATCCCCTAATCTCTCTCTTTAATTCTCTCTCCCAACCCACTACTCTATTTTTGAAACCAACTCAAACTCTTCGTCACCAAACCGAGCAAAAATAGTCCTGATAAACCGTAAAAGTAACATATTTTAGGCCCACATTTAGCATGATTTTGGATGATTTAAGCCTCGAATTATGTAATTTGGTGCTCTTAATCCTTTGTTTTCGTGTTTTATACTCAGGAGAGCACCGAAGAATGAAAAGAACAGAAAACGAGCTCAAAATGGAGTAGATGGGCCATATCACGAAATCCACACGGCCTGGCCCAAGACCACAAGGTCGTGCCCCATTCAACAGGTTCAAACACGGCTTGGCCACGACTTACACGGGCGTGTGCCATGGGCGTGTCCCTGTCGCAGGAAAGAAGAGTTTCACTCGGATTTGGATACTTGGAGGCAAGGAAACATATTCCAAAGCCTATTCAAACACCCTAGTAGGAATTCTACTTAAATTAGGATACTTAGGGGCCAAGTAAGGCATCTCAAAGTCTATATAAACACCTAATGGGGCAACTTGAAAGGGAGTTCGGCAGAAGCCCTCCGTCGGGGCAGTTAGCTAGGCCAAGGAGCCGAGCCGAAAAGGTCAGATTTGTGGGAATCACTCGAAGATAGTTAGTTGATCCATCTTAAGAAGCCAGAATTCTACTTAAGACGGCGGATTTCTTCTTCAATTCCTTCAGGGGGTTTTAGGATTTCTTATGTTTTGTTTTATCTTTTCTTCTAAGATGTTTTCTTTTATTGTTATTAACTAAACCCTTTAGATACCTGAAGGGGATGAAACCTAAGATGGATCTTGTTATCGTTTTCTGAACTATATGATAAATACTTGATTTGTTCTTAATTATATGTGCTTAATTCTTGTGTTAACATTTCCAGGTTATTAATTCAAGTCTGATGTGCTTAAGTGGAGGAGCAAAAGTCCCTGCTTAAGAGTAGATCTAGCATAATTAAGCGGAGTTGATCGCACGCCTAGAGATAGGGTGACGAGATTTTGCCGGATTAGGGTGAAACCTAAAATAGGAGTCCATAGATCGAGTTAATGCGATTCTAAGGGTTTTAATTAGAAATAGATTTCAATTAATCAACCTAGGGTTAGACGTTATTTGCTTCGAGAGAGGGTTTAATATAACTTAGGGAATCTTACGAATCAAGTCAAGTGAATACATCGTCTGGTTCAGTGTTAGATAACAAGTGAAGTCTAGGTGGATTCTTCCTAAGGGTATTGTCTTAATCAACTGAGTTTTTCCAACAGTATTTCCCCAATTCATTCTTTTTGTCTTTGTGTCTTTAGCTTAGTAATTAGTTAGATTTAGATTAAACAACAACTTCACTTATTTTAGGCTAAATAATAAAAAGAAAGTTAGTACTAGTACTTTTAGTTCCTTTGGGTTCGACAATCGGTCTTGCCTAAGCTATACTACTGTTCGATAGGTGCACTTGCCTTAAATCGCTGTCAGAGTTAGTTTTCAGGTTTGATCATTCTCTTTATAAATTTTAAAACTCGACAAAACAACGATCAAGTCCCCCTTGCCTATGCAGAGATTCAAACACAAGACCTCTACCATAATAACACACTACTTAACTACCAGACCAGCAGTCCCATTCTGTTAATTACTTACACACTTTAACTCATAAGCCTACTAACCAGAGTTTGGGCTTTATTCATAAAAATAACAAAATTTACCCAAGTTATAACTTGAACCTGGGACCTCCAACACACACCTAGAACACATAACCACTAAAGCAGATACACATTTGTGTCAAAACTACAAAAGCCGAAATTAAGAAAAAATCAAGGCATTACAACTCTACCCCCTAAAAGAAAATTTCGTCCTCGAAATTTTACCTAATCAGAAGAGGTGAGGATACTACTGATGCATCGAATCCTCTGACTCCCAAGTGGCCTCCTCAGTGCTATGATTTCACCATAGTACTTTCACTAAGGGGATAGACTTCCTTCGAAGAACTTTAATGTCTCGGTGCAGGATCTGGATCAGCTCCTCCTTAAACACCAGATCTAGTCTAACCTCAATGCCCTCAATAGGTATAATATGCATGGGATCAGAGCGGTAGCGTCTCAACATTAAGACGTGGAACACATCATAAATGCGATCCAACTCCAAAGGAAGCTCCAACTGATATGCAACTAGCCCCACTCATTTCAGAATACGGTACGGCCCAATAAATTTAGGGCTTAGCTTACCCTTACGACCGAACCTCAGAACCTTCTTCCATGGCGAGACCTTGAGAAAAACTACGTCCCCACAGAATACTCGATATCCTTCTTTTCATATCTGCGTAAGACTTCTACCTATAAGATGCTGCTTTCAGACAATCCCGAATCAATCACACCTTATCTTCAGTTTCAAAAACCAATTCCGGACCCAGAACACGTCGATCACCCAACTCAGTCCAACATAAGGGAGTGCAACACCTACGGCCATACAGGGCCCCGTACAATGCCATCTGAATGCTAGACTAATAGTTGTTGTTATAGGCGAACTCTGCCAACGGTAAATACTCCTCCCAACTACCTCGAAAATCTATAACACAGCTAATCAATATATCTTCTAGTACTTGAATCACCCTCTCCAACTGACAATCTATTTGAGGATGGAAGGCAGAACTGAAGCCCAACTTTGAACCCAAAGTTTCGTGCAATTTCTTCCAGAACCGATATGTAAAGCGAGGATCCCTATCGAAGATGATCGAGACAAGAACCCCATGCAGTCTCACTATTTCAGATATGTAGAGCTTAGCTAATTTCTGGAGACAAAAGTATGTCCTGACAAGGATGAAATGAGCAGACTTGGTTAACCGATCCACGATGACCCAGACAGAATCTTTCTTAGTGGGTGTTAATGGCAACCCACTAACAAAGCCCATCGTTACTCGCTCCCATTTCCACATCAAAATCTTTACAGGATGTAGCAACCCTGAAGGCAACTGATGCTCAGCCTTAACCTGCTGACAAGTCAGACAACGAGCAACAAAATCCGTGACTTCACGTTTCAATCATGTCCACCAATACAACTCTTGTAGATCTCGGTACATTTTATTCCCGTTGGGGCGCATAGTGTAAGGGCTACTATGTGCTTCCGTTAGAATCGACTGTCTTAAATCCTCATTCTTCGGTACACAGATCTGACCTCGAAAATAAAGTACCCCATCATTGTTAATCTCGAACTCGGTAGTACCCCGATTCTCAACCTGACGGAACCGCAACTCAAGCGACTTATCCACCAACCGTTTACTCCTAATCGGATCAATCCATGTGGGCTTAACCTGAATTTTTGCTAACAAACTTCCATCGTCGATTAAGCTAATTCGAGTGAACATCGCTCTCAGATCAGTCATTAATCGTGTCAGGAAGTATTAAAATTTATATGATGAATGATTAAGCCTAGAAACTAACTGACGACAACGATTGAGGTAAGCGCACCTATCGAACAGTAGTATAGTTTAATGGTAAGACCGAAATGTCGAACCCAAGATAACCAAAAGTACTAATACTAACTTTCTTTTTATTATTTAGCCTAGGAATTAAGGGAATTGTTGTTTAATCTAAAATTAACTAACTACTAAGCTAAGGATACTAAGACACAGAGAATGAATTGGGGAAAATACTTTTGGGAAAAACCAATTGGTTAGGACAATATCTGAGGAAGAATCCACCTAGATTTCACTTGTTATTTAACTTTGAACCAGACGATTTATTCACTTGACTTGATCCGTAGGATTCCCTAATTTATATTAATACCTCTTTCGAGGCTACTAACGTCTAATCCTAGGTTGATTAATTGAAAAATCTTTCTAATTAAAACCCCTAAAATTGCAGAACTTAATTTATGGACATATTAGGTTTGACCCTAATCCGGCAGATTTTCGTCATCCTATTTCTAGGGTTGCGATCAACTCCGCTTAACTATGATAAATCTACTCTTAAACAGGGACTTTTGCTCCACTGCCTAAGCACATCAATACTTGAATCAATATCCTAAAATATCAAAACAAAAATTAAGAACACATAGTTAAAAACAAATCAAGTATTTATCATATAGTTCAGAAAACAATAACACATCTTAAGTTTCACCCCCTCAGGTATTTGAGGGGTTTAGTTCATAATTATAAAAGAATACATCTCAGAAGAAAGTATAAAACAAAACATAAGAAAAACCATAAAACCCCCTGAAGGAAATTAAAGGGAAGATCTTCCGTCTTGAGTATGATTCTGGCTTCTTGAGATGAATCAACTGGCTGTCTTTGAGTAAATCTCACAATTTGGCCTCCCTGGCTTGGCTCCTCGGCCTACCTGAACTACCCCCTTTTAGGTCATACTTAGGGTGTTTATATAGGCTTTCAGAATGTCTTTCTTTTCCTCTAAGTATCCTAATCTGAGTAGAATTCAAATAGGTCACGTCAGGGACACGCCCGTGTGGCACGCTCGTGTAAGTCTAGTCCAGGCCATGTTTGGGTCTACTAAGGAGGCACGGCCGTATGGATTGGGCCCAGGCCGTGTGAATTTCGTACTTTGGCCCATTTTCTTTATTTTTGGCCCATTTCTCATTCTTTTCATCCTCCGGTGCTCTCCTAAGTATAAAATATGAAATTAAAGGATTAGGAGAACCAAATTCGAAAATTCAGGGGATAAATCATCCAAAAGTATGCTAAATGTGGGATTAAAATATGTATATATTATGGTTTATCAAATACCCCCACACTTAAGCATTTGCTTGTCCTCAAGCAAAATTCTCAACTCACAATTAAAATGAACTTCCTCAATTCATAATATTCATCAATAGTGTTTCATCATAATTCAAAGGTAATTCATACATTGATAATTTAAGTAGAATGGTCCCAAAGATTCAAACAATCAAAGTTATAGTTTTTATAGCACGAAAATATAGGCGTTTCCCCTTACCTAAATAATTACCTCTGATTCGGAATCGACAAGAGTTGACATCCTCACTAAAGATTCACTCAAAGTGTTTAAGGTTCAAAATTAAGCACTCAAAAGTCGAACATGAAAACTTAATCCCATAGGCTTGCATGAAAATCAAATCTTCACCACTATAAAATAAAATGATACAAAGATCAAAAGGTCTTTGAAAGGGTTGTAACGGGGCTTAGGTTAAAGGTGTGGATAGAAGCTGAATCAGAAGGTTAGAATCGAG
Organism: Gossypium bickii; assembly: GCA_025503065.1. NCBI lineage: Eukaryota > Viridiplantae > Streptophyta > Magnoliopsida > Malvales > Malvaceae > Gossypium > Gossypium bickii. Next base: position 99,734,348 of record CP106711.1, read on the forward strand.
ATTGAATTGACAATATAGCTAACTAGAAAAATGAACTAATCTTGAATAATTACATCAATTGAAGACTTGAAACACTAATAACACGAGTTTCTTTTCAGAATATGGAATTAATTGCTTAAGCTCAAACAACATAGAATTAATAATGAATATCTTTCCAACGTTTTTTTTTTCAGAACAGTATTTACAATAATAAGAAAGAACTTTAACAACTAAAATATAAAACATAGTTAGGCAACTGCTCAAAATCAAATCTTGACAAAAAGGAGTCAAGAAATAAATACAAGATGGGTTTTAGGTTATTATTAGTGGGTAAGTCAACAAATGGTTTGTTAATATCAAAAGGGTTCACTAGGGGTTAATTGTGAGGGTAGGCTTTTAGTTGATTAAGTGGGTTAGATCCTAAGTGCCTTTATCATCTCTGTATATCAAATCAATGATGTGGTCTTGACATGTATAATCGAAGCAAGTTCTAGAATAACAAATCAATGTTGACACACTCATAATCAAAAAGTGAGCATGAAAGAATGTATGCTCTAAAAGGCTTAAAATCTCACAAAAATTATGGGTTTTTGATATCAACCTTGTGAATTTCAAACTTCAAGGTAATAATTAGATTCAGGTAGACGACCTAACAAAATTTTAATTTTTGAAAATAGACTCATCATGCTTGATTCTCTAGTTTCTTAAAGTTTAAATTATCACTGCACAATTATCAATGACTTAATCCAAAACATATCAATAAAAATCATGAATCAAAGGAAATTTCATTCCAATAGTAATATGAGAAAATTACTTAAGAACAAGACATAAACAAGACATAATTTAGGGATTTGAGAATAATACAGAAAGTTAGGAACTTTTCAAAATAAAATTCACCCCCACACTTAAGATGTACATTGCCCTCAATGTACAAAAATAGATATTCATAACACAATAGAAAAATCAAAAGGGAGGGAGAGAGGTGAAACTTCCTAAATTTCAGATGGATTCCTTGAGTTGGAAGTGTGGAAACTTGATTCGAAGGTGAAAGATAAGTTGGAGGAGGTGTCTTTGGTGGTGGTATGGTGGTCGCCAACAATCTCTGCGCTAGATGAAGAAATTGAGAAGCTCATGAGGAATTAGCTAGAAAATAATAATAATAATAATTCAACATATTCTAATTATATATTTAAAGAAAACAAAAAGAAAAAGAAAGAATGTGAAAAGTGAAATAAGACTAAAAGAAAAGGTTAATGGACTGAAAAGTCCTTATTGTTAGATGGTTCGCGAGGTGGGTGTGATTTCTAAGGCTTGGTGTGGTGATTCCCTGACAGCCTTTAGAACCTAAATAAAAAAACAAAATGTAAGAATAAAAATTAAAGACAAGAAAGATAAAGGGAAGGAAAATAAAGGAGAAGAGAAAAGAAAAAGAAAAATGAAATGAACTCAAGGGTCCTTATCCTGTCAAGTTAATGAAGCGGCCGACATGAACTTATGTAGATAGGTCTCATAAAGGGAGACTGTGCTAGGATCCTTCTGTTTCTTCGACATGGATAAGGTGTAGACCAAGAGTTTTGGAGAATGATGAAAATGAAAAGGGAAGGGAGTGTAAAGTGTATGGAAGAAGGGAAATGGGGAGTAGGTGACTGGAAGACATTTACTACCTTAAAAGGGATTTCTTCATTTGTATCAAGGTCTGAAGTGGTGATTCGAGAGTCTGTCTTATCTATCAATAACTGATCCCCGATCTTAAATTTGTTTGTCCCATGGAATGGCGTTGGTACTGCTTCGCGTATTCCTAGTTTCTCCTTGAAATGTGTCTTCCACTCATCTAGTTCATCAATCTGAAGCCGTCGTTCCTCGTGAATTATTTCTTTGTTGGCATGAGGTTTAGGATCTGGCTCAGTTGTGTAGTTCCGTGGTGCTTCCTGAAAAGAAGGTTTAACCGAATGGTCATTAATAGAATTTATGTTCTCACCTTGATTACTCGATGTCCTATACAAGTCAAGAGCCTGAAGACTGATTGATTCATCACCTACACGGAGTATGAGTTCTCCTGTACCAACATCAATTTTAGTCCTGGCAGTTGCTAAAAAGGGTCTTCCTAAAATTAAAGGAATATGATTGTCCTTATCCATGTCTAAAATGAAAAAGTCTACTAGGAATACAAATTTATCAATTTTCACGAGAACATCTTCGATTATACCCCTAAGAATTCTAATAGTTTTATCAACTAATTGAATGCTCATCCTAGTTTGTTTGGGTTTCCCTAGACCTAGTTGTTTAAAAATTTTATACAGGATAACATTTATGCTTGCCTCAAAATCACCTAAAGCATTACCAACAGATAAACTACCAATTAAGCATGGAATTGTAAAACTTCCTGGATCTTTTAATTTTCGTGGTAGTTTATTTTGCAACATTGCTGAGCACACTGCATTTAGTTCCACATGCGACTCTTCGTAACTTTCGTTTGTTTGTCAAAAGCTCTTTTAAAAATTTCCTTGAATCTGGCATCTGCAAAAGAGCTTCAAGAAATGGTAAGTCAATATGTAATTTCTTTAGAAGTTTAAGAAATTTACCGAATTTTTCATCTGTGTTTTTTTTCTTCATCGCATTGGGGTATGGCACACGAGGTTGGTATTCTTTAATTACCGATTTTGGTTTGTCATGGCTTACCTCAACTTAACCTTCTTCTACCATATTCTCTTACCTTAAATTAGGTTCATCTAACCCTTCACTATCATGAGCGATTATTGCTTGAAGTTGCTCTTTCGGGTTAGTTTCAGTATTGCTTGGTAGGTTGCCTTGTGGTTGTTCTTATATGATCTTGGTAAGTTGTCCTAACTGGTTCTTGATCCCTTGAATCGATGCTTCTTGATTTTTGAGTGTTGTCTCAGTGTTTTGGAAACGGGTTTCTGACACCACTATAAATTTTGTTAGCATCTCCTCAAGGTTAGGCTTTTTCTCTTGTGGGTAGGGCTGCTGTTGGAAGCTTGGGAGGGGTTGTTGTCTCTGATTTCCTTGACCACCCCATGAAAAATTGGGGTGGTTCCTCTAACCTGGATTGTAAGTGTTACTATAAAGGTTAATTTAAGGTCTAAAATTGTTACACATATAGTGAGCTTGCTCATTTTTAGTGCTCGGGTTGTAAGGCAGATATTCTGTGTTGTTCATCCCTCATCCATTCATAACGCACTGCGTAACTGGGTGTACCTGCGAAGAACCACATAAACCATCAATCTTTTTATTTAACTTCTCTACCTGATTTGACAGCATGGTCACTGCGTCGAGGTTGAAAACACTGGCGCCTTTTGTTGGCTTTGTCCTCGTGACTTGCCACTGATAGTTATTCAATGACATCTCTTCAATGAATTCATAGGCAGCCTCAAGTGTTTTGTTATTCAGAGTTCTGCCGGCGGCTGAATCAATCAACTGCCTAGTTGAGGGGTTCACACCGTTGTAAAAAGTTTGGACCTATAGCCACAAGGGTAACCCATGGTGAGGGCACCTTCTCAATAGATCCTTATATCTCTCCCATGCATTGTAAAGTGTCTCTAAATCCATCTGCACAAAAGAAAAAATGTCATTCCTCAACTTAGCCATTTTAGCCGGCGAATAATATTTCAACAAAAACTTTTTGACCATTTGTTCCAATGTAGTGATTGATCCTCGTGGAAGAGAATTCAACCACTGTTTAGCTTTATTCCCCAAAGAAAAGGGAAATAACTAAAGACGGATGGCATAATCAGAAACGCCATTTATTTTGAAAGTATCCCAAAATTCTAGGAAATTCGCCAAGTGATTATTTGGATCTTCATCCTGCAAACCATCAAACTGAACAAATTACTGTATCATTTGAATTGTGTTAGGTTCCAGTTCAAAATTATTTGCAGCAATAGCAGGTCTAACAATACTTGACTTAGTTCCTGTTAAATTAGGTTTAGCATAATCATACATAGTTTGAGGAGCATGATTTTCGGCCACCTCTGGAGGCAGCGGATTATTCTTAGCTAAGTCGAGCGAACATCGCTCTCAGATCAGTCATTGATCGTGTCAGGAAGTCTTAAAATTTATATAATGAATGATTGAGCCTAGAAACTAACTTACGACAACGATTGAGGCAAGCACACCTATCGAAAAGTAGTATAGTTTAATGGAAAGACTGGAATGTCGAACCCAAGGGAACCAAAAGTACTAATACTGACTTTCTTTTTATTATTTAGACTAAGAATTAAGGGAATTGTTGTTTAATCTAAAATTAACTAACTACTAAGCTAGGGATACTAAGACATAGAGAATGAATTGGGGAAAACACTTTTGGGGAAAACAAATTGATTAGGACAATACCCTAGGAAGAATCCACCTACACTTCACTTGTTATTTAACTCTAAACCAAACGATTTATTCACTTGACTTGATCCGTAGGATTCCCTAATTTATATTAATACCTCTTTCGAGGCTACTAACGTCTAATCCTAGGTTGATTAATTGAAATCTCTTTCTAATTAAAACCCCTAGAATTGCATCAACTCATTCTATGGACTCCCATATTAGGTTTGACCCTAATCTGGTAGATTTTCGTCATCCTATTTCTAGGGTTGCGATCAACTCCGCCTAACTATGCTAGATCTACTCTTAAACATGGACTTTTGCTCCACTTCCTAAGCACATCAATACTTGAATCAATATCCTGAAATATCAAAACAAGAATTAAGAACACATAGTTAAGAACAAATCAAGTATTTATCATATAGTTCAGAAAACAATAACAAGATCCATCTTAGGTTTCATCCCCCTCAGGTATTGGAGGGGTTTAGTTCATAACTATAAAAGAATACATCTCAGAAGAAAGTATAAAACAAAACATAAGAAAAACCCTAAAACCCCCAAAAGGAAATTGAAGGGAAGATCTTCCATCTTGAGTATGATTCCGGCTTCTTGAGATGAATCAATTGGCTGTCTTCGAGTAAATCCCACAATTCGGCCTCTCTGGCTTGGCTCATCGACCAACCTGTACCGCCCCCTTTTAGGTCATACTTAGGGTGTTTATATAGGCTTTCAAAATGTCTTTTTTTCCCTAAGTATCCTAATCTGAGTGGAATTCAAACATGTCACGTCAGGGACACGCCCGTGTGGCATGCCTGTGTAAGTCGAGTGCAGGCCGTGTTTGGGTCTGCTAAGAAGACACAGCCATGTGGCTTGGGCCCAGGCCGTGTGAATTGGCCCATTTTATCCATTTTTGGCTCGTTTCTCATTCTTTTCATCCTCCGGTACTCTCCTAAGTATAAAACATGAAATAAAAGGATTAGGAGCAGCAACTTCCACAATTTAGGGGATAAATCATCCAAAGTATGCTAAATGTGGGATTAAAATATGTATATATTATGGCTTATCGGTCATAGCCCTACGGCTCAAAGCATCTGCCACCACATTAGCCTTACCCTGATGGTACTCAATGGTGCAGTCATAATTCTTAACCAGTTCAACCCATCTACGCTGAGTAAGGTTTAACTCCTTCTGCGTGAGGAGGTACTTAAGGCTTTTGTGATCAGTGTAGATAGTACACTTCTCACCATACAGGAGATGCCTTCAGATTTTCAAAGTGACTACTACCACTGCCAACTCCAAATCATGCGTCGGAGAGGTAGTCTCATGCGTCTTGAGCTGACGTGACGCATAAGCTACCACCTTACCATCCTGCATCAAGACGCAACCTGCACTCCACACGCATCATCTTTGTATCCGCGAAGTCTCTACCAGCTCGGTGTGATCGAAACAAGAGCCTGTGTCACAACTGATTTGAGCTTTTCAAAGCTCACTTGTTGCTTATCAGTCCAGACAAAGGGAACTCCCTTGTGCAGAAGCTTGGTTAATGGTGCCGCAATCAAAGAGAACCCTTCTACGAAGCATCGATAATAACCTGCCAACCCCAGAAAGTTGTGAATTTCAGACACATTCTTCGGTTGTTTCCACTCCAACACAGCCTCAATCTTACAAGATCAACACAAATCCCCTTCGCAGAAACTACATGCCCCAAAAAGGTTACTTCCTAGAGCTAGAACTCACACTTACTAAACTTCGCATACAATTGTTTCTCACACAGAATCACATTTGTCAGACAGTCCCGACGTTACCCAATCACCACTACCTCGATATCCTCCTCGATTCTCAAAACAACCTTTTTTGTTGTGCAGTCAAGACTTACTTGGTGCTTAACTAGTCAGTCCATTCCCAGAATCAAATCAAACACCCCAAATGGAAGCTCTATCAGATCAGCCAAAAATATTGTCCCTTGAACCTCTAACGGAACGTCTTTATATAATTTACTAACACGGATAGATTTCCCTAACGGACTTACAATAGTTACCTCGCTCGAAGTATTCTCAACCGGAATGCCCACAGTTTCAGACACAGAGCTAACTACGTATGAGTGTGTAGAGCCTATGTCTATCACTGTGGTGTAGGGTACATTAAAAATTAAGAACGTACCCATAATGACATCCAGAGCATCACCATCCTCTCAGCGACATGCAGCATAAACCAGTGCAGGCTACCTTACCTCAGTCGGTCCCACACCTCTGCCCGGTGCTCTCTGTCCTTAGCTTAGGCCATTACCACCTCCGGCTTGTCCTCGGCCCCTAAGCGGCTACTGAGGTACTCTCGGTGGCTGTGCAGTACTAGAACTCGCAGCTTGCATCTGATTAGTTCTCAGTGGACAATCCCGAACAAGCTGCTCAGTCGATCCACATCTCAAACATGCCTTAGTCGTCCTCCAGCACTCGCTCGGATGGCGTCTACCACAGTGCCCACAAAGAGCCACCCCAGTAGGTGTAACAGGAGGCCCAACTCTCACTGGCTCATCCGGTCTGGCCTTTTTCTTAGGCCTCATCACAGAACTGGAGGGCTCCGATTTCCTCTTGTTCTTTCCTTTCTCGCTATTTTGGCGCTCAGCGCGCTTAACCTCCTCAGTTATTTTTGTCTTCTCTACTAAAGCAGAAAAATCACGCTCCCTATGCGAAGCTACCAGAACCCGTAAGCTATCCCTGAGTCTATCCTCAAACCAGACACAATGCTCGTACTTAGTCGCCACCATGCCCCAGGCATAACGGCTCAGTCTCAGGAACTCTGCCTCATACTCAGCCACTGAATGGTCCCCTTGGGTAAGAATAAGAAACTCACGCCTCCTAGAATCGATGTAGCTGGCTCCCACATACTTACTCTGGCTGAGTGCCCTCCTTAATAGTCAACCACCACTGATACTCTTCATCGTGAAGCAGAGAGGCAGCCCCCTATAGCTTCTACTCAGCAGCATTAAAGTCCAAACCATCCATAATTCTTTCTGTGGCCTCCATCCAGTACTCGGCCACGCTAGGGGCGACTCCAATGACACCCCTGAATAATTCAGCCCCATTGGATCGGAGTCGTTCCATAACCGACCCACGGCCCCAGATCTGATGTTGGGCCCAGCGACCCTCTCTAAAATTCGTAGCATTGCTAGGATAGTGCCTCATCCCAAGCCTCACGTTCATGAGACCCAATCTCTGTAGCAGGTGAGATTGGTGCCTCGCTAGTATCCCGATTGGGCAGATTCTCAGAAGCGAAGGACCTAGCTCGAGCCCCCTACGGCCTCTACCACAGCCTCTACTACCCCATCCGCGAATACCTCGTGCACTCATCGTAAATTTGGAGTTTATCTATGTTAACAGTTTTATGCATTAGTTTCAGTTCCGATATTTATTAACAAATGTTTTATGCAGATCAATATCAGAAGTTCAAAGTTTATTATCGTGAATCGCAGGTTTTACTACAATTTTTAGTTTCGTTAGAAATCCCAGTTTACACTACCTAGAGTGGTTTCAGTACAGTATATTACCTAAGGCTACGTCCAGCATGCAAGTAGTATTTCAGACAAATTTAAACAGAATTCAAAACACTTACAGGATCGGCGCTAGAGACTTGGTGTACCACATACTCAGTTCAAAAATATTTCCAATCATTTAAAAATCATTTCGAAAATACCGATTTTAAAAACCCAAATCCACAGCCGAGTTTTGCAACCTGGCTCTTATACCACTAAATGTAACACCCCAAACCCGGTCTAGACGTTATGTCTGAATCTGGCGATGTCACATGATAGTGCTTTAGAAAACATAACTGGGTTAAAACCATTTTTAGGTATCTTAGCCTATCGTCAAAACGTGTCGTTTATTTATTAATTATCCATTTTCAAAACTTGATATGTTGCGGAAGCTTTTAAAACGATTTGCAAGGTCGTACCTATTTTGATAAAACCTTTGTTTATTTTGAAAACTAGCATCTTGTCCTACTACTAGCAGTTTATAAAAAAATAATCCCAAGTTTTAAAATAAAATCCAAAAGGCGTTATTACATAAAATTTACCTACATATAACCAAAGCATAATTAAAAACAAAACAATAAATAAGTATCCAGAATCGTGGTCACCGTAGGAGTCCTCATTTGCCAGATTCGTCTCATCTAGCTGGGATTACTCGCAGTTAAATAGAAAAGGGTGAGTTTTCACAAACTCAGTGTGTAATCCCCACAGAAAACATACACAGAGAGATATAAGATAACAGACATAATCTCACAGTTCGAGTCTGAGCCCATTACAGAAACGGTGTGGACCATAGCCCACTCAAATTCAGAATCAGACATATTATAGGGCTTTAGCCCATTTCAGACAGAATATGCAGAAAATAAAGTCCTACCCACCAGCCTCTACACACCAACTTCGTCCAACCCTATACACCATATGGGGATAAATTCAACCCAGCCAGCCCTACACACCATGTTGTACCGAATCCGGCACATAATCAGATATTTACAGCTAAGTTGCCAAATAATAAGCTTAAAAGCCTTTCAAATACTTCCTCCAATCATAATCAACCCACCCAGATGCAATTCAACATACAAGAATGACATGCTACTATGCAATTTAAACTCATATATTCAGATCAGTATATATGTTTAGTACAGAAATCAGACAGACAAAACATTCATATAGGGGTCAAAGTATTGCTTACCGACCCAACGGTAGGTCCATAGTCGACTTGGACGACCCGTGCAACCTTACAGAGTTTTTTAGAAAAATGGGCTCACACTCCCATGTGGTCCGCCCGTGTGTGCCCACTCGCCCGTATGGGCTCACCGCCCTTGTGGTTCACCCGTATGGGGCCACATGCCCGTGTGTAGCACACGACCTTGCCCAACTGTCACACGGTCATGTCGCTCGCGCACGGCCTGGCACGTCGATCACACTGCCATGTGGTGACTAAAAATCTTGCACACGGCCTACCATACGGGCAACCACACGCCCGTGTGGCATCGACAGTAAGGATTTTGACTTTCACCAAAACCTCATTTTCTGCGTTTCCGGGTACACACCTATACCGTTTTCGACACATAAGCCCCCCTAAGCCTTCAGAACCTAAAAATCGACCAACGTAACCCTCATTTAACCACTTGTTTCGTCATTCAATTAAAGTCTATCAAAATCTAACATTGATAATCTAACGAACCCTTACCGTTAACAACCGAAATGTAACTCTTACTCTATGCAACAACACCAATCAATTATTGCCTTCCACCTAATCAAAAAGAGCGCAACAGACCCCTCATCAGACACCTAACTCAAAACAGACAGATTAAGCCAAGAAAGACTTATCGTAAGAGCAACCACCGTTTCACAAGGAGGAAATAAATTGTAAAAAACTAGAAGAAGTGGGGAAGACAAAAAAATTTTGACAGGGAATTTGGCAAAAAAGATCAAAAAGAAAAGGAGAAAAATTTAGGGGAAAACATGGTGTCAGCCGAAAATTCAAAAGGAAATCTGCTAATCCCCTAATCTCTCCCCTTAATTCTCTCCCCCAACCCACTACTCAGTTTTTGAAACCAAATCAAACTCTTCGTTACCAAACCAAGCAAAAATACTCCCCCTTGCCTATGCAGAGATTCGAACACAAGACCTCTACCATAATAACACACCACTTAACCACTAGACCTGTAGGCTCATTCTGTTAATTACTTACACACTTTAACTTATAATCCTACTAACCAGAGTTTGGGCTTTATTCATAAAAATACCAAATTTACCTAAGCTGTGACTTGAACTTGGGACCTCCAACACACACCCAAAACACATAACCACTGAAGCAGATACACATTTGTGTCAAAACTACAAAAGTCAAAATTAATAAAAAATCGGGGCGTTACATTTTCATGTCGTCATCTTTGTCGGCCACCGACAGACTATCGCTATCCATCCTCCACTCATCGACCCTTCTTTGTCAAAAATCTTCATCAAACCAACAGCTGACCTTCTATTCTTTGGTCGATTTGATCTCTGACCAATTTTCTTTGGATCAAGTTTGCATCGTCTCGGTCAACCAGGATGTGTCTCGATTCTCTAGGTTCCATTAAAACATATAAGTTACATAGGTCCTATGCCCGTTTTCGGGTCACATAATTTACTTTAAACTAATAAAATTAAACCATGCATAGAGACGATAGTCTACGATCTAATTTATACATGCCCAAGAAATTAATAAAAGTACATTTAATTTTTTAAGAATCACAATTTTGGAAGAATTACTTTATCATACATAATAATCAAATAATAACATACATTCATCCGTATGCATTCCCCTAAACATGCATATAATTACAAAAATGTAATATCTTATCAAAATTAATCACACATAAAGAATAGGGTAAAAGATTGGTATTAGTTTATACTATAAACATAGCAAAACCTGACTTTGATACCAATTTTTGGAAAAAAATCCAATCTGAAAATGGTTTTCTTGTATAGTGAAAAATTAAAATTTTGAAAACTGAGTCAATTTTTGATATTTATAGTGATAAACACTTTACTGAAATTGCACCAATGTTTTTGGCTAGGCCAATCTTTGTCGTTCCTAGATTTCAACCAAACAGTTTTCTCCGCTGTTCCTGTACCACAAACTGCTTCAAGTGTGGGCTCGAACAAATTCGAATCAAACACAGATCCAAAAATATTTCATTTACTTTTAATGGGAAAGCAAAATTCTCTCTTTAATAGAAATTGATAGAATTGTTATTCCGAAAAAAAATCCATTCTTAGAAAATAAATTCTCACTACTTTTGGGCAGAATAACAATATCTTAAAGAAGTTGTGTAGAACTTATTTTCTCTTTAACCCTATTGACGCCATATATTTATAAGAAAAGTGAAACCCTTGTTGAATAGAAAAACAATATCCTAATTGAACTAGGAGAGATAGGGGCTAATATGGTGTGCTTCCCCTCATATGTAATATGATTGAGATTCGAGCCTCTCCTGCATTGGGTCCAATTATATGTGCTTCCAAGCCTTTTAATCCAACACTTTATAATTTAATCCAACCCAATACATGTTTTTCTATTTCTTAAAATAGACATTATTTATAAATTTAAATAATTAAATAATTTCCTCAACCCAGTTCTTAATCTGTTAAAACCATGGCAACTTTACCGTAAAAGAATCTATAAGAAAATATATTAAACTTTCTACATTCAATGAATTCACAATGATCGATTAATTTAATTCAATTTTTTAACTTCAATTACTTAATTGAATAATAATTCAAAAAACTATAAATTAATTCTTAGGTCATTTCTATACTTAGTGAGAAAATAACATTCATTTCTGAATGTTTTTCATTTATCTAACTTTATCATTTCTGTTCATTTATGTTCATTTCATTCAACATGCATTTCATTTTCAGTTTCAATGAGCTAGTGAAGGGACTGATTGTACATATTTGATTAGGGCTCAAATGATTTATAATCAGGTTTTAGATTTTCACCTATTAATTATAAACTCATTTAGTCACGAAGTCATTCAACTATAATATCGTGATTGAGCTCTCCCAAATGACATATCATTACAAAAGCTACTTGATCAGTACTCATCCAATGACCTTCTCAAAAATGTGTTACCCTCATAGGGTATCCTTAATATCTTTGAGATAAATCTGCTCTGCCAATTTGATCCTATTTTATATTATGGTAACCATTACATCTTCCTTCATAAAAAGTCAATTACTATCAAATAGTAATCAAGACATTTATCATAAAGACAAACGACCAATGGCCATGTTTGTAACACCCCTAACCCGTAACCGTCGCTAGAATAGGTTAAGAGGCATTACCAGACTTGCAACTCAGCTCAGAAAAATCATTTATCAAATATCATCTTATTTCAATAAAAATCATTCATTCACATTCAATATGTACTTAAATCGAGCATACAAAGCTTAAATAATGCATTCAGGACTAAATTGGTAACATATGAAAATTTTGGAAACTTAGAAAAATTTCAACATTTTGAGTACCACACGCCCGTGTGAACAGGCTTTGTGACTCACGCGACTAGTACACACGCCCATGTCTTAGACCGTGTGAAAACAGGGCATACATATTGACTTGGGTCACACGGCCAACCACACGCCTGTGTGTCTAGCCCGTATACCTTTCGAAATGGCCACACACGCTCATGTGTGAGAACGTGTGAACCATACTGACTTCAATTCAATTTCAACACTAGAGGACACATGGCCTGTAACATGACCGTGTGTCACACACGGCTGAGACACATGCCCGTGTCTCTGCCCGTCTGGACAAAAATAGGCCATTTGCAAGGCCAATTTGCCACCCCAACTTCAATGTACCTACACAAGGCCAAATGGTACCATTTCATCATACAATAAGCAGCCAAAATCATCAACCAAATGCACCATTCATACCATTATAAATTCATCTATTCCAAATCTCAAATCACTATCATTTACTTAGCCAAATGCATACCATGTATATCATGATCCATCAACCATAATTCCCCAATAATACTTAATCTATGTTCAACCAAAATCATCACCTATATCAATTTTAAACCACATATAAGCACATACCACAATCAAATATTTATCCAACCATCTTGGCATTCATTTACAAAGCCAAAATCAAGCATAACACAGTTACACATATCCATCATTTATCCTTAACCATTTAAACATCCAACTTCATACCTAAATATGCCAATTCAAATCACCAATTCACAGTCAAAATGTTAATATAGCAATCATAGACTAAACATCACAACTCATATACTCATATAATTATATACTACCACATACACCACATTTAAGCCAAATCACATGGCTAATTACCAATCAAACACATAGGCATCAATTACCAAATTTACATATACACTTCATATCATCACTTAGCTTATACATGCCATATAACCAACTTCACAAAGCTTTTAAAGTACCGAAACGATAGCTAAATAGTATGATGAGATCTCCGACGACTTTCAACCCGAGCAAGCCTCCAAAACTCTATAAACATATGAAAGAAAACAAAGTAAGCTATAAAGCTTAGTAAGTTCGTAAGATATTAAACTCATCTTGTTGAATAAGCACATATTAAGCATTTAAAAATACTATAATGTAATTTATTTGTTTTCACCTTTATACCATAAATCTAATCACATAGTTAACCAAAAGATTCACAACTTTATTCATTTCTTTGCTCGTGTGGATCAATTACATTCTTATCCAATCATTCACATTTACGTGTACATAAGCGAATATATATAACTTTATTCAATCCAATATCAATCACATTTTATTTAGTAAAGATAAATCATGTGAAATATCATCAGATAACGGTATTTCACACACTATGTGCCAAATGTATATTTAGTTAAAACATATATAACTCATATCTTACACATCATTCAATTCATACTTCATTATAGCCAAATAAACACATTTTTGGCATGAAACATACTTATACATAAATCTTTCTCATTTCATACACATGATACACTAAGAACTCACCAAATTACCTTCATTCAATTCTCATATAGGTTTTGTACATACCTATTACACTTAATTTGATTGTACTTTCATTCTCGTCTTGACTATGCCCCTTGAACCATTCGGAATCACTAAGGATACTCAGGAATCACACATAGGTCATACAATGCCATATCCCGGATACGGTTTTACATGTATCTCATATCGATGCCAATAGCCCAACTATGGTCTTACACGAAATTTCGTATCGATGCCACGTCCCAGACATGGTCTTACATGTAATCATACCGATGCCATATCCCAAATATGGTCTTACACGTATTCTCATCTTGGTAACCCTAATGCCATGACATTTGTATCCTATACAATTCCTAAAGTTCATACGGGACTTTCGGAAGTCGTAACTCCGTCGATTTCAGCTCGTAACCGTGACCATTCAACATTCAATTCAATTCAATAATAAATAAGCATTTATAACACAATTTAAGTACGTTTATTATCATACGAACTTACCTCGTTCGCTATAACAACGAATTAGGTCGACTAATCCGATACTTTGTTTTCCCCCGTTCTAGATCCTAATCTCATTTTTCTCAATCTATATAATAACAAAATTTACTTATTTAATCATTAATTCATTCAATTTAACACAATTTACACATTTTGGCAAAATTATACTTTTGCCCCTATTATTTCACATTTTTGCAATTTAGTCCTTATCATATAAAATCACAATTTCATGTAATTTCATCCTACCCATGCTTAGCCGAATTCTTCTTATTTCCATAGCAACCTGCATTTTCCAAATATTCACACTTTTAACCACATAATTTCAATATTTTACAATTTAATCCCTAATTTGCATTTTCATCAAAAATCACTTTATAAAATATGAAAATCTAACATCAAATTATTCATTTTTCACCATTAAACATCAAAGAACACATAAGCTCATCAATGGAAACTATCAAAATCTTTAACAATTTTGAAATCGAAGACACGGGCTAGCTAGTACTAGTCGCAACGATCACAAAACATAAAAATCATCAAAAATCGAGTCAGAATGGACTTACAATTGAAACATACATGAACCGAATGCTCAAAGCTTCCAAACTCATCTTTTTCTTTTGATATTCGGCTATGGAGAAAGATGATAGCATAAAAAATGGTTTTTGTTTTATTAAATTAAACATTATTTAACATTTTACTAATTTGCCATTAAAATGAATTCATATTTGCACAAATGCCAAACCAAATATCCTCCACTAACTCACAATTGGTCTAGTTATCACATAAGGACCTTTACTTTAATATCCTATAGCTATTTGACACCTTTAGCTTATAGAACACAATTTTTACGCTTTACGCAATTTAGTCCTTTTTACCGAATTAAGCATTTAAACGGTAAAATTTCTTTATGAAAATTTCACACCATCATGTATTCATGCTGTAAACAATAAAATAATAATAAACTAATCATTTCAACTTCAGATTTGTAGTCCCAAAACTACTATTTTGATTTGACCCAAAAACGGGCTATTACAATGTTTACTTTTCATTTATCATGTAATGCCCGTGAGAGGATATTATTTACCCATGTCTTATGCTATGAATTCCACTATTTTGAATGATGCTACATATTGAAAAAGTCATACACCCAACGCACTAGCTTTTGGCTCCTTATCTATTTGACCTCAAGCTTTTACTTACATTAAAGTATATGAGCCACACATTATAGCTCATCATACACTCAGGATTAATGTATGCCACACTTTGAACGTCACAAGTGAATAAATCCATAAACGGATTTAGGATTTATACCTCTTGGGTCTAGTTTCATGCATTGTCAGTGTAACACCCCAAACCCGGCCTAAACGTTATGGCCGAATCCAGAAGTGTCATATGAAATGGGTTGAAAAATCATTATCGTTAAATTAAAAGCCCTTTCCAGTTCATCTATCATTTACCGCTATTATTGATTTCAAAACTCTCTTTCATCTAATCATTTAGAGTTAAAATGTATTTGTAGTTGAAGCTTGTAATCGTTGTGTTTAGAAAATCGTTCTCAAGATTTTAGAAACCCTTGCTTTTGGTAAACCATCAGAGTTATAAGTAAATAAAACCAAAAACCAATAAACCAAAACCAAACAGTTTAAAATAGCCCAGAGAGTCCCAGAAAAATACAAACCCTCAAATCTTAGCGCCAAACTTAAATAAAAACTAAAAAAAAATTTAACAGTTTCGGCAAGTGGTCACCGTAGTCCTCCGCTGCACCAATCCGCCTAACTTTGTGTATTACCTGTACAGAATAAACTTAAAAGAGTAAGTTTACATAAAATCAGTGTGTAACCCAATAGAATTAAGCATGTGCACATACATCATATCAAAAATCAAATAGATTCATATTAGGGCCTAGGCCCATAAGAGATGCAGATACAGAATCGGGGCTGAGCCCATCTCAAATAAAGATATGCAAATCAGATAACAAAGTCCTACTCCCAACCTCTACACACCATCTCCGACCATCCCTACACACCATGTGGGGTTTTAAACACCCACCCAGCCCTACACACCATGCTGTACCGATGCGGCACATATCAGATATAATGCAGCTGTGCTGCTAGATATTAGGCATAATCTGCCTTTCAGAACACTTCTTCCAATATATATATCATCCCAACCCAATCACAATAACAGAACATGCATACAGAGTTAACAGATAAATCATGCTTAACATTCTTTCATTATAAATAACAGATATACAAACATAGGCATACTCATAGTAGTACCTTAGTCTACAGAACACATAGCCTTAGGGTCTAGTAAGCCTTTACCGAACCCACGGTAGGCCCACAGTCGATTAGGATGACCCTTGCGACCCTACAAAAAATTTCAGTATAATGAGCCCATATACCCGTGTGGCCTACTCGTGTGGGCCCACACACACCCAGATTGGCCTTGCCCGTACGGATCACATGGCCTAGCCCAGATATCACACGCCCGTATGGTGTGCCCATGTGGCCCATACACCCAATTTGGCGTAGCCCGTGTGGATCACATGGCCACACTGAGACCATCACATGGCCGAGTCTTGCGCATAGCCTGGCCTTTGTCGATCACACGGCTTACCACACGGCCATGTGGCGTCAACAGTGGGGTTTTCGACTTTTGCTGAATCCTATTCTTTTTCGTTTCAGGTGCACACCTGGTATTGTTTTCCAGCGAATACACTATCGAGCTTCCCGAAATGTAAAACCAGAGTATCCAACATTGATTTAGCAACAAAAACAGATGACTTAAAAATGCTAAACCGACTTACTGCTTACCAACGTCTACAACCTCAATTCAAACCGTTGGAGTGCAATTACCCGTTCCAGCACCTTCTCGAAAACCTGTAATTCATTGCTCAGTCATCAAAAACTGACATTACTAACCCCAACCAAAAATAAAAGGCCTAACAAGGTCACTTACCAGTTGAAACAGGGATCAAAAACACAATGGCGACGATTAACCGAGACAACCCGACAAGAGACAGAAGACCACGAAGAATTGAAGAAGAGAAGAAAAATCCAAAAAGGGAAAAAGGAAAGCAGGAACGTTAGAAACACAGAAAGAGAATTTTTGGGGAAAAAAAATAAAATCAAATTATCAAAATTTATCCCACTAACTACACAATCTCAACCACTTCTCAGAAACCCAACTTCACTGAAACACTTGCACAGCACCGAACAAAAATAAATACCCATGCTTGAGTAGGGATTCAAACATAGGACCTCCATACAACACACAGACTCCCTTACCACTTGAACCAATAGGCTCGTTCTGATATGGTTTTACAATTAATTCAATATAAGCCCACTGAGTAAGTAAAAGACTTAAGTTAAAAAATTCCAAAATTTACCAAAGCTATGACTAGAACTTGAGACCTTTCACACACACCCAGAACACTTAACCACTGAGGCAGGTACATAATTGTGCTACATTTTCACAAAAGCAGAGTTAAAAATTTTGGGGCGTTACAACTCTAACCCACTAAAAGAAATTTTGACCTTGAAATTTACCTGATCAGAATAGATGAGGATACTGCTGACGCAACAAGTCCTCAGGTTCCCAAGTAGCCTCCTCAATGTTATGATTCTGCCACAGCACCTTCACTAATGGAATAGATTTCCTCCTCAGGACCTTAACATTGCAATCCAGAATCTGAACCAATTCCTCCTCAAAGGTCAAGTCTGGCCTAGCCTTGATCTCCTCAATCGAGACAACATGGGATGGATCAAAACAGTACCACATCAACATCGAGACGTGAAACACATCATGAATACAGTCTAGCTCAACGAGTAGCTCCAGCTGATAAGCAACTGGTCCCACACGTTTTAGGATCTGGTATAGTCCAATAAACTTAGGGCCCAACTTACTCTTCCGACCGAACCTCTGAACTTTCTTCCACGGAGAGACCTTAAGAAACACAACGTCCCCCACAGAATATTCAACCTCACGTCTCTTCACATCTACATAAGACTTCTGTCTATCAGAAGCCACTTTCAGACGATCCCGAATAAGTCGAACCTTGTCCTCAATCTCAGAAACCAACTTAGGACCCAAAACTTGATGTTCACCCAACTCAGTCCAACATAGTGGAGTGCGACACTTACGACCATACAAAGCCTCGTAAGGTGCCATCTGAATGCTAGCCTGAAAACTATTATTGTAGGCGAACTCAGCTAGCGGTAGATAATCCTCCCAATGACCTCAGAAATCTATCACACAACTCTGAAGCATATCCTCTAATATCTGAATCACCCTCTCAGATTAACCATCGGTCTGAGGATGGAACACAGTACTGAAGTCCAATCTTGAACCAAGAGCCTCGTGTAATTTCTTCCAGAATCGAGAAGTAAACCGAGGATCTCTATCAGAAATAATCGATACAGGTACCCTATGCAATCTAACTATCTCAGAAATATACAACTTTTCTAGCTTCTACAGAGAATAATCAGTTTGAACTGGAATGAAGTGAGCAGACTTGGTCAACCGATCCACAATGACCCAAACAGAATCCTTCTTAGTGTGTGTCAAGGACAACCCACTAACAAAGTCCATCGTCACTCGTTCCCACTTCCATAAGGGAATCTTAACTGGTTGCAACAATCCCGAAGGCAACTGATGCTCAGCCTTAACTTACTGGCACATCAGACATCGAACCACAAAGTCAGTAACCTCATACTTCAAACCCCGCCACCAGTATAACTCACAAAGGTTGCGATACATCTTATTACTGCCGGGATGCAAAGCATAAGGGCTACTATGTGCCTCTCTCAGAATCAACTGCCTTAGATTCACATCGTTCGGTACACAAATTCAACCACGAAAACTGAGTACCCTACCATTATTTAGTCTAAAATTCGAAGTGTTGCCACTCTCAACTTGTCAGAATCTTAAACTCAGTGACTCATCCATCAACTGCTTATCCCAAATCTGATCAATCCAAGTTGGCTTAACTTGTAATTCGGCCAACACACTCCCATCATCAAATCGACTAAGACGTGCAAACATCGTCCTCAAATCAGACATCGCTCTTCGGCTTAAAGCGTCGGCCACCACATTGGCCCTACCAGGATGATACTCGATGGTGCAATCATAATCTTTGAGTAGCTCAATCCAACAATGCAATCTAAGATTCAACTCTTTCTGAGTAAGGAGGTACTTGAGGCTTTTTTGATCGGTGTAGATGATACACCTCTCACCATACAGATACTTCCTCCAGATTTTCAATGCAAAGACTACTGCAGCCAACCCAAGATCATGCGTCAGATAATTCCCTTCGTGTGTCTTAAGCTGAACAGACGCATAAGCCACAACCTTACCATCTTACATTAGAATGCAACCCAATCCAACATGCGACGAATCACTGTACAGGAGCCTGAGTCAGAACAGATTTGAGCTTCTCAAAGCTAACTTGCTGTATATCAATCTAGACAAATGGCACACCCTTACGCAGTAGCTTAGTCAATGGTACAGAAATCAAAGAGAACCCCTCAACGAAACACCAAATCGGGGAATCCATAGAGTTAGGCGGATTGGTGCAGCGGAGGACTTGACAGTGACCACTCGCCAAAACTGTTAAATTCGTTTTAGTTTTTATTTAAGTCTGGCGTTAATATTTGAGAGTTTTTATTTTTCTGAGACTCTCTGGACTATTTTAAACTGTTTGGTTTTGGTTTATTGGTTTTTGATTTTATTTACTTAAAACTGTGACAGTTTACTCAAAGCAAGGGTTTCTAAAATCTTGAGAACGGTTTAAACACAACGATTTTACAAGCTTCTTCTAGAAATACGTTTTAGCTCTAAATGATTAGATGAAAGAGTTTTGAAATCAATAATAGTGATAAAGGATAGATGAACTGGAAGGGCTTTTAATTTAACAATAATGATTTTTCAACCCATTTCATGTGACACTTCTAGATTCAGCCATAACATCTAGGCCGGGTTTGGGGTGTTACAGTCAGTCCAATCAGTCACATTTATGTGTCTATCTTCTAGGAATCATCTGCTCTGATACTTAAGATAAGGCATCTTACCAATTAGACTTGATAGACGACATATTAGTCTTTCAATCTGTTTTCTAATTTTCGATTAGACTAAGGACATGTTTTCATCTACTAATATATGCTATCTTTCCTTATTATGATTTGGCCATGTAATACTGCTTAGTATTAATTAAACATTAGACAATCACTGAGCTAATATTTGCTTCTATTTTATTTTACATGCAAAAATCATATGAGGAAAATATACATAAGATATTTATGTAATTCATGAATAATTTTACAAAGCAATCTGTTTGAAAAATTACAAGTGTACATAGACGAAAATGCTACACTTAGGGCACCAGATCCAATAGTTTTCTTGTTTAAAATGTACTATTAGTCTTTTTACTTATATAAAATTTGAGATTTGGGCCCTGTACTTTAAAAGTTAAAAATTCAATCCTCCAACTTTTTCAATTTACAAATCCTACTCCAATCATCATCCTCATGGCTAGTTTTTATCAAAATTTCTCAATTTAACTTCTTCTTCTTCTTTTTTGTTAATCATATGGCATGTCATATGAGGACAATCTAATCAAAATTTCAAGTTGACAATTTTTTAACAAAAAATACTTACAATTTTATTAATCATATTGAGGTTTTTAAATAAAAAAGTAGGACTTAATTTTTAACCTTTTATGTATAGGGACTAAATCCAAAACATTGTCAAAGTATAGTGACTAACAACATATTCTAACCAGGTTCCACAGCCCATCTTGTGCAACCAAAATACTTTCACAAGCTAGATTTTCCAACTTATCAGGAACCACTTATAGCCATTACCCTTCATTGATATCACATTTTGTATATCGAGAACTTCTTGGATAACCTTACTTTACCTTGCTGAAAGTTAACTAACTTCTTGGGCAACAACAGTCGAGGTTCCTTATTAAACTCTTTGTGTCATCTATACTAAGTGACAACAAACACCACTCCCACCTACTTGCCTTCTACCCCTAACTCTTTATCTAATAGAAATCCATTCAATTGGTTGATTTTGAGCTAGACATCTCCTTAGAACGGTGAAAATGTACATTTTACCCCTCTATGGAAAGAATATGTATTCTCTTAGGTGAAATGCCACATATCATGATCAACTAACCAAGGTCAACCTAAAAGAATATGGCATGCATCCATTAGTACAAGATAAGACTTGGTTTGTTGTTTACATACTACCTATAATTGATTTAGACATTGAGATTTCCTGAGTTTCACAAATTCCTTTTTATCACACTGAACTTTTTATGGATAAAGATGTTTCCCCATAGGTAACTTTAACATGCCTACTTCTTAAAGATATAATTTTTTGAACTCTCACGATCTATAATGGAATCATATATTTTAGAAACACAAACATATGGCAACTACATTGTTGGAGACATAATTTTGTGAACTCTCACTGTCAACAATGGCATGACATACTTTAGAACCACAAATACTAGTCTTGAAAATGATTCACCTCCTCAAATCTTAATTGTCCATTATGTTGGTCATTGCCCTTACCGTCATGAACATCAATGATTCCCCTTATACCAAGTAAATGTCTATGTTATCATCATCTTCATTATGATCATCATACATGGGATTAGACAGTTCTTTGCCTTCTTTATCATGTATAATTAGGTTCACCCTTGTCTTAGGATAAGCAAAAAAAGTATGCCTTTGTCACCAAAACTGAAACATCTAATTTGAGTTCCATTCCTTGTCTTATTGAAGTTGGAATACATTTCACCCCGCAACCTCACTTTTTTTATGTCACTTTTGTTGGTTTCTATTGTACTTCCTCCACAGGCCTTATTCAAAGAAGCAATTGTTGAAAAAATTGGTTAAGCAAACGGTTTTACATTTACAGCAAAAGATTTAAAAGAATTTCAAAACTAAGCCAGTTTGTGATATTTATAGCAATAAACACTAATTGAATAGTACCAGTGCTTTGTACAATATGGACTCAAGTCAATCTCGATTTTCAACCAAACGATCTTTTTGCTATCCTTGTACCACAAATTGCACCAAGTGTGGGTTCAAGCAACACAAACCGAAAAAAAAAGAAATGAATTAATTACTTTCAGTAGGAAAGTAATTTCTCTCAATAAAAATTAGTAAAAATCATAATTCCGAGAAAATAAAATTTATTCTAGGTTAATAAATTATCACTACTTTTTGGCAAAATAATGATATCTCAATATGGTATGAAGTGTATTTTTAGGTTTTTATAGAGGGAAGAACAAGAATCCTGGTCGAACAAGCCATTGATAAATAATATTATTTAAATAGAAAACACAATCGCACTCTAAGTGAAATAGGGATGACTGACACATCATATTATTTTCTACTAAGGTTGTCACCCCTCACATGTTATATGAGGGCATGTTAAGTCTCTCATGTATTGAATCGAATTATATGTGCTTCTTGGACTTTTAGCTAAGCACTTTATAATTTAATTCAACCTAATATTTACTTTCTATTTCTCATAATAAATATTATTTATTTAATTAATTTCTCAATTAAATAATTCTTTCAACACAATTCTAATTTTGTTAAAGTTATAACAACTTTACCGTAAAAGAATTTATAAGCAAATATATTTAATTTTCTTATTCAACATATTCATAATGACTAATTAATTTAATTTTATTTTTGAAATTTAATTATTTAATTATAATTAATTAAATAATAATCCAAAAAATCTTAAATTGATTCTCAAGTTATTTTTGCACTTAGCGAGAAAACACATTCAATTGTGAGTGCGAACTATTTCTCTTACTTCATTGTTTCCATTCATTTCTGTTCATTTGGTTCTACATTCAATTCATTTATGGTTTCAACAAGCTAGTAAAAGGAATGATTGAAAATATATAATTAGGGTTCAAATAATTTATAATTAAGTTTTAGTTTTTTGCCTATTAATTATAAAATTATTAAGTCACGAATTCATTCCACTAAAGTATTGTGATTGAACTCTCCCTAATTATATACCATTACGAAAGCTACTTAACAAGTGTTCATCCAATGACCTTATCATAAGTGTGTTAACCTCATATGATATTGTTAATTTGTTTGGGATAAATTCATTCTCCCAATATGATCTTATTTTATCCCATGGTAGTCATTACATTTTCCTTTATGAAAAGCCAATTACTATGAAATACAAACCAAATCATTTATAATAAAAATAAATGACTCGTGGTTATGTTTACTTTTCATCTATCATGTAACATCAATGAGAGGATATCACTTATTCTTTAGTTGGGCTATGAATTCCACTATAGTGGAATGATGCTACATACTGCAAAAGTCGTATACCCAACGCACCAGTTTTCGATTCCTTATCTATTAAAACTCAAGATTTTACTTACATCAAAGTACACAAGTCACACATACATAATCCGTCATCCACTTAGTATTAAGGTATGCCACACTATAAATGTCACAAGTGAATAAATCCATAAATGAATATCTATTCTACTAGGGTCTTGTTCAATGTATTATTAGTATAGTCAATCACATCTATATATCTATCCTTTGGGAATTATTTGCTCTGATGCTCAAGATAAAGCATCTCTCTAATTCAACTTGGTAAACAATATATTGGTCTATCAATCAGTTTGCTCATATCCTATAAGACTAAGGACATGTTAGATTATATACTAATAAATTTGTCTTTTTGTATTATGATCCAACCACGTAATACCGCTTAGTATTAGTTAAATCTTAGAAAATCAGTAAACTATTATTCGTTTCCATTTTTCTTTAAGTGCAAAAACCATTCAGGATAATATATAGAGAATATTAATGTAATCTGTAACATCCCAAAAATCGGGGGTTAGAAGAATCGGGTTTATGAATCAAGAGAGAGTGATCATACCGTAATTTTTAATATTATCTATGCATTTTTAGGAAATAAATGAGGTATTGGTTTGTTCGGTAAGTGTTAGTGAAACATTCCTTGAAACCCAAGTTCAAATCCATTCTCTCTCATCATTTTATTATTTTGCAAATTTTGTCTTAAACCCTAGTATGCGACATGCCTTGTTTATAAATAAATATCACAAAATTATTTCAAGAATGAGGAACAAGCCTAATGGTTAAAAGAAATATGAGAAAGCATGGAATTTAAATGAGGTCCCAAGTTCGAATCTTATCCCTTGCAAAATAATTTAATTTTTGATAAAAATCCCTTGTTTTTAATGCGTGTGCCGCCCAAGCCTTGTAACCCTAGGTATAAATGTTAATCTTTCACAAATAATCAGCCTTTAATCCTACTCCTCATTGCCCTAACTGTGCATCTCCCCCTCTTCCTCTCTTTGATTTTTTTTTCCATTCCTCCATTAATGCCATCACCTACACCTCCCATTTTACAATATCTTTCTTTTTCTTCTTGCGTCAAGATTTTGCACCATCTTCTTTGTTACATTGCTGTCATTTATCCTCATCTAAATCAGCCCCAAATCTAAAATCTTGAACCCAAAGATCAATCTCGAACATTGCCAAGAAAGTGTCATTGTTGTTGCTCTCAACTAACTTGGGTAAGATCTCTTCAATTTCTTCATTAATCTTGTCAATTAAAAACCAAAATTTCCATATATAGAATGTAACACCCATGTTCGATGTCGGAACCAGATACGAGGCATTACCAAACTTAACTTGCTTAAACATACAACATTGGGCTATAAACATTTCATTTCAACTTTAAACTTCTCATTCATATACATAACATCCTTATATTGGGCCTACGAGACCCTAAACATACATAAGAAAGGTTTCGGAGTTAAACCGAAAACTTTTGCGCTCTTAGAAAATTTTTGCCTAAACAGGGCCACACGCCCATGCGAAATAGAACACGCCCGTGTGGGCAGGCCGTGTGGTCACACACGCCCATGTTCCCAGCTCGTACGGAATTTATTTTTCAATTCGAACCTACAGAGGCTTTCACACGGCTTGACACACGCCCATGTCAATGACCTGTGTCCCTCACATGGCCTAGACACTCTCGTATTCTCACCCGTGTGTGAAAAACCTGGGTATTCTATTTATGACATCAGCAACCTCTTAAGGGGCACACGGCCTAGGCACATGCCCGTGTGCTGGCCCGTGTGACGAATTGAATTCTCGCAAATTTGATGCAGGGGACACACGGCCTATCAACACACCCATAGGGGTTGACCGTGTGTCACATACGGGCGTATGTCTACCCGTGTGGACAATTAGAAGGCTATTTTCCAAGCCAATTGCCACCCTGAAACATAAACACACATATACCAACACAAGCAACACATAACATGCCCATAATACACTATGAAGAATCACTAAATCATCATTCATACACTTCACATTTTACTCCATCAATTGCATAAATTTGCACCTCATAAAACTCATCATCATTAAAAATATGCAACTTAACAAATATTGGCCAATTTCTAATGGCCATTTACAAAATGAATGAGTAACCTTACTAGCCAACACTTTGGCTTCCAAATATGACATAACACAAAAAGACCAAGTTCATATACATGCCATACCCAAAATAAAACAACTTTACTATACCAAAAGAATGATTGATAGTGTGATCCGAACTCCGACGTTCTAAGATCCCCGAGCTAGCTTGGCGATACTACAAGGAAAAAGGAAAAGAGAGGGGTAAGCATATAACTTAGTAAGTTTGCATGAATTAAAATATCAATATAAGTACTCATAGTAAAATTCACTCATCTCATAAAACAATAACAAACACAAGTTCTCAAGTATACCAAAAGAATGATTGATAGTGTGATCCGAACTCCGACGTTCTAAGATTCCCGAGCTAGCTTGGCGATACTACAAGGAAAAAGGAAAAGAGAGGGGTAAGCATATAACTTAGTAAGTTTGCATGAATTAAAATATCAATATAAGTACTCATAGTAAAATTCACTCATCTCATAAAACAATAACAAACACAAGTTCTCAAGTACTTTGACATACTTACTCATACTTATTCTTACCCATCACATATTACATTACGATTTTCATAACTCGTATTTTACTCATGGTACCTATATCACTTCGGCACATAATTTAGTACTTATGCTATCTTGAACATAAACTTAAATCATTATGATCCTTAACTTAAATGGAACTCTTTGTCATCCGTGTATAACTTAGCTCTTTATCATCTTTACATACTTAGCTCTTTTGCCTGTTGAGCTACTCAGAATACCGGAGGATACTCAATCTCATCATACATGTGTCACGATGCCAATGCCAATGCCATATCCCAAATATGGTCTTACATGGGATCACCTCTTGATGCTGATGTCATATCCCAGATATGGTCATACACGGGATCTCTTAACTAGATGTCGATGCCATGTCTCAGAAATGGTCTTATACGAGATCGTATATTGATATTGATGCTATGTCCCAAACATGGTCTTACACAAGATCTTCCTTTGGTGCCAAAGCCATGTCCCAGACATGGTCTTATACGGGACCTTCCTTATTCGATGCCGATGCCATGTCCTAGACATGGTCTTATACGCGATCTATGTTCGATGTCGATGCCATGTCCCAGACATGGTCTTATACGGGACCTTCCTTATCTCATGTTGTGAAATAAGTATCCTTGTTATTCCGAATCTTCAACCGGGACTTCAACTTAGCATATTCTCATCATTTTCTCATCGAGGCTTCATTTTGTCGATTTTCATGGGATAAGACTCTTTATCATAATATCAAGTAATTTAAAATATGAAAACACTATGAAACCTTAATTTCATACAAACTTACCTCGGTACTCAAAATAAGTGTAGATGTTCGATTTAGTCCACGACTTTATTCTTGCCTCGGTTTCGATTCGGGCTTCGTGTTTCTTGATCTATAATAACAATTTCACTTGTTTAATACTCACATTGACTAAATTGACTCATGAATCATACTTTGGCAAAATTATGATTTTGCCTCTAAACTTTCTCATAATTACACTTCTGCCCCTAGGCTCGTAAAATGATTTTTATTCAACTTTCTTGTATTTTAAGCCTAGCCAAATTATTTTCTTAACTACAACAGCCCCCAATTTCCACTATTTCACTCATGTATGACCATTTTTATAACTTTTACAATTTGATCCTTTTTGCATTTTTCATGAAAATCACTTAGAAAAATATGTTTATCATACATCAAACTTTCATATTCTTCCATAAAACATCAAAATACATGCATGTCATACATGGGTAAATTTTTTAACATAAACCCTAGCTCAAAATATAGCTAGAAATAGCTGAATCGAGCTACGAGGATCTCAAAAATACGAACAACATTAAAAACGGGGCTAGGATGCGCTTACTATCAAGCTTGGAAGTTGAGGAAACCCTAGCTATGGCTCCTTAGTGATTTTCAGTCATGGGAGAAGAAGATGGACACCATTTTGACATCTTTTTCCCTTTTTATTCTTTTATTAACCAAATAACAAAATTGCCCTTAAGGCCCCTTCCTTGAGATTTTTCCTTCCCATGTCCATTTTTGTCCATATTAACATTTAATGGTCTAATTGCTAAATAAGGACCTCTAGTCATTTTTATAATTCTATTTCATACTTAAATCTTTTAGAATCTCATATTTTCAAATCTTTGCAATTTAGTCCTAATGGACAATTTAACCACTAATAAATAAAATTTCCTCATGAAATTTTCACACCGTCATGCAAACACATCATAAGCTTCATAAAAATCATAAAACACATATTTCTACTTCGAAATTGTGGTCTCGCAACCACTATTCTGACTAGGCCCTAAATCATGCTATTACATAGAATTTTGGGGATTTTAAATGATTTTAAAGGTATTTTTCCATATTTTGGCCACCATGGGTGGTGGTGCGTGCGCCTATGTGCAAGAAAGGGGGTTGTTTTGTTTCTTGGTTCTTGCTTATATTTTTCAAGCCTTAATTTAAACCCATTTCAATTAGGGAAAAATTTTCTTGATCGATTGGCCATTCAAAACCCACAAATCGTGAAGCATAAATGCAATTAAGGGTAACTAGTTTGTTATTTAGACATAGTTGTTAGGTAAAGGTTATGAATTAATTAAAGGAAATAATTTAATCATTAATTAGATACTAATTTTCCAGTATATTATTTAATTAGGTTCTAACCCAAACACCCCAAATCATCCGTAAAGGTGAGGAATAATTGTGTACGGTTCACATTGATACAGTGTAAGGAATCTAACTAGTTTGGATTCATAAAATAGTTATAATTTCAAGGATTGGTTTGAACTCATAAGTGGGTGTTTGGGGGCTGGTTTAATGGTAAATTGATTGAATTTATACTAAATTTTGGTTCTGGTTCGTTTAAGAAATTATTAAGGAAAATTGGAAGATTCACTAGTGTACTGCGAGGAAGCAAAAAATAAGGTGTGGGTCCTAAACTCATAAAATTGTTGAAAATGTTAAATATCATGTTACACTTGATAAATTAGCTTGCTGACTGGATTGGCTTAACAGCCAAATTATTGATTTTGTAAGTGGTCGAACCAGGTATGTTTCGAGCCTTAAAAGATTGGCATGTTGGCGAAATTGCTAGTTTGATAGTATGAATGTTTGATGGTGTTTGTAATTGCATATTTGAGTTATGAGATATGAGAATATTTGACTGAATGATATAATATGTTGAGATATTAAGCTTATGTTGATTTAAACGCATGAGTTATTTGTTATATTATGTACTGAAAAGGGTGTTATTTATGCACAATGAAAATTCGTAAAGTATGTGAAATTGAACGATATTGATTGATACCAACACAGTGGTAATTTGAAAGATTGGAACAATGTTTCCATTTATTGAAAGTATGTGATTATTAAGGATATGCTGAGCATGTCAAATGAATGTGAAAAGTATTAAGATATAATTATGTATGAGATTGTGTGACATATTGCATATGCATTGTGTAACACCTCTAACCAGTATCTGTCGCCGGAACAGGATTACGCAGCATTTCTAGAGTTTACAAAATAATTTCACGTAATTCATATCAATTACTATTCATATCCAAAACTAATCAATTTTTCCCTTGCTTGGACTTAAGGCCCAATATAAATATTGGAATCGAGTCGGGACTAAATCAAGAACTCAAAGAATTTTTTGCGAAATTTCAAAAAATTTTCTTAAATGCAGGGCACACATGCCCGTGTGGTCAAGGGACATGCCCGTGTAACCATAGGACACGGCCGTGTTTTAGGCCGTGTTCAACCCCATGTAACTCTCTGACTTGTGTCACACGGTCAGCCACACGCCCGTGTGCTAGGTCGTGTGGTTAATTTAATTTTTCAAAATTAAGTGCAGGTTTCACACGACCAAGACACATGCCTGTGTTCTGGGCCGTGTAGCACACAAGGTTGAGACACACGCCCCTGTCTCTGCCCATGTGCTCAATTTTGAACATTCTATTTCTCAAATTTAAGATGCAGGGGACACACAGCCAAACCACATGCCCATGTGCCAGGCCATGTGCCACACATGGTCAAGACACATGCCCGTGTGTCTACCCGTGTGGACAAAATAAAGCTATCTCCTAGCTTTATTTCTCACCCAAATTGGCCAATAACCTACACCAAAACTTACAAGTATATACCTGCCAATTCAAGCATTAAATCCAAGCCAATTCTAAACATCTAATATGATATTTTATCATATGCATTCATGTTTATATTCTTACCCTTGTTTAACTTATATGTTAAGCATAACTTGATCAACCATACTTAATATACTTAACACATAGGTATTTGTCAAAATATAACCTTATAAATATACCAAAACAAATCATTACTAGCTATTCCAATGGCTAGTTTACAAACAACATTTATAAGCCAACAATGGCCAAGTTGCCTATACATGCCATTATACCAAAATAAGTTTACTATTTATACCAAAATAAGCTAGTGGACAGTGTGATGATGCTCCAACCGATCTCCAACCTTTGCAAGCTTCTGAGCACTATAAAATAGAGAAAATAAAACCTAGTAAGTGTTTGATTCTTAGTAAGTTCGTATAACAGGAATTAAAACTTACCAATCACACTTATTAATGTTAAACATACAATTAACATGTTTTTTTATCATTTTGACAAGTTTACCTAAACATATATACTCAAACAAGCAAGTTAGTCATATAATATATTTGTACATCAAATAAGTATAGATGAGCTCATTATGTAACCCTTCATCAAATAATTCAAAAGCATTCAAGGCATATTTCTATTTATCTCATCATTTTTCTCATGTCGAGAGTTTTATCCGTTGAATTATTGATTGAAATATCGATGGGATACTCAAATAGTACACTCAAGGTGTACAAATCCGTAATCCGTCAATTCATAATAAGGGGTACCCAATAGGGCATTTAATCAAGAAGCACACTCTCGAGCCACATATCAGGAAGCTCAGATGAGCCATGTAATCATGTAACAAGACACTTATCAAGGCTAATCAGTAAACTCATAAGAGTTTTATTCAGGGAGCTCATAAAACTTATCAGATATCTCCGAAGAGATAATATCCGGGAACACCGGATAAGGTAACAGGGAGTTCAAGTGAGTCATGTTAAGAAACTCTTAAGAGTTCATATCAGGATGCTCACGTAGAGATGAGTTTGTGTTCGCACTATAAGCTGGACCACAACCGATCGAAATTTGTAACAAGACGCTCACAAAGAGCTGCAGTAGTACGCAACACATGCTAAATCAATACCTATCAGGATGCTCGCAAGAACTATACATCAGAATGCTCGATAAGGCTATATCAGGATTACTCGTCCAAGCTAAATCCTATCTGCATCATATGCAGAATCACATTCATATACGAGAAATCACACGTATCCATCGATTTTCATTATTCCAACGGAACTTAACATTTTAAAAACATTTCCAATCATGTGGTCATTTCATGTATTTATAACATTCATATAAATCACATAAACATATACCACATTCAAATCAAATACAACATTCAATTGAAACATATTAACATGCATAATTAAGTTAAACGAACTTACATCGATTATAATTCTTATAATAGAATCTACTAATCTAAAATTTGTTCTTTTTCTCGATCTAACTTCGAATTTGAGTTATCTGGATCTATATAAATGAATTTAGTCATCAATTTAATACAATTCATATTCAATTAAATTCATTTTACACTCTAGGAAAAATTATCATTTTGCCTCTAAACTTTTTATAAATTCCAATTTCGTCCCTAGGCTCGGAAAATGAAATTTATGCAATTTAATCCTTATTTCAAGCCTAACCAAAATTTTCGTATAACTTTTACAGCACATGTATTTTACAAAATTCAGCTCTTCAACTTTTACAACTTTACAATTTAGTCCCTAAATCACAATTTCATCAAAATTCACTTTGTAAAAGTTGTTTATCTATCAATAACCTTTCATTTTCTACCATAAATTTCAAATTTTCAGCATATTCATCCATGGAAAAATCTCTATACTTTGAAAACTTTTCAAATTGATCCCCAGTCTAGATAGATTAAGTTATCCTGATCTCAAAAATATAAAAATTACTAAACACGGGACAAGATACTTACCCAATTAAGCTTGATTAGTTTCGTTTCACTCTTCTAGGGTTTCCATACAAATTTTGGGGAAGATGATGAAAATAAGATGTTATTTTCTATTATAATCTTTTAATTAATTCAATTTCCAATTTAGTCTTTGCCCTTTTTCTAAATTTCCATGGATGAATCATTTAAAAATATCTACTAACTTTTCATTAATGGTCTAATTACCATATAAGGACCTCAAGTTTTGAATTCCATAGCTATTTGATCCTTTTAACTACTAGAATTCAACTTTTTTCATTTTATGCAATTTAGTCCTTTCCGTAATTAAGCATATTATCAGTAAAATTTTCTTATCAAAATTTTCATATGACATTCTATCATAATGCAGACCATATAAATCTATTATAATAAATTCTTTCCAGCTCAGATTTTTGTTCCCGAAACCACTGTTTCGATTTCACTAAAAATGGGCTATTACACATTGGGTTGGGATTTTGTGGTTGTGGGAGAAGTTTCGTGGAGTACCGGCGGCATATTAAGTCTGCATTATTAATAGTCAGTGCACTGCACCTGGAGTATCGAGGGGAATGGTGATTTATCGCATTCTTACTAGCAGCTTGTCTGTATTTTACTAGCAGAATTTTCTGCATATAGTTATCGATGGTTTTAACCACAATTGGCTTAAGCCCATAATATTTTGGAGTTCGGGTGACGAGTTTTGGGGAACTCGTGGTGTGTAGCTAATGGTATGGGTAGGAACCTTTTTGCATTTCATCATGCTCATAACATATTTGAATGTTATTGATTTATGATACGTGCTGTATCGTGTTGTATTGAATGGTATCGAAATTAATGATTGTTACTCAAGCGGATGATGTCTCATGCTCATACACCGTTTAACATCAATTTGATAGTGGCTATGTAATGATATGTTTCATTGTATTTGATGTTTTGTCTGTTTAAATAATTGTTCAACTCACATTGAGATTTTCATAAGCTCACCCCCCAATAGTGTTTATGTTTAACTTTTCAGGAAAACCTTGAAATTAGAACCGGACTCGACATTCGGAGAATAATACATGGATTACTCAAGCATAATAACCGAATAATGCATGATATCGGGCTTAAGTAAAATTTGATATTTTTCCCTAATTTTCTCTTCATTGCAAAGGAACCGTTTTTGAAAAACAAATCGATAAGGCAACTAAGTTTCCAAAATGACTTGAAAAATGGTTTTTCCGTTGCATTAATTTAACATCTAGTTTTTTAAAAAAGAAAAGCGACAAGCAAACCTTTTTCTAAAATAATACTATCAACAATAAAATGAATCCTAAGTATACACGACCTAATGAATGACTGCTTTTAAGCTAACTCGAAATACAACTACGATTTTCTCTAAAATGGGTTTATTTAAAGTCTTCAAAAGTAACGTAAGTTAGCTTAGATACAACAACCATTTCCTTACCATTGTAACTGTCTTGGAAAAAACCATCTACATTACTAGATAAAGGTCTTTTTCCCCTAATGTAAACCCTTTTCCCTGTATGAGGTGTGCCTCGTATTTTTTACCAAACAGACAGTAATGTCACGACTAGAATCTTCCCAACGTTGTGACGACGGACGACCTCGTGATAATGCGAATGGGGACGTTGCAATGTGGTGGCGTGTTCCCCACATAAATAGAGTTTCTTCTCCTAATTAAACTCTGTTATCTTTTCCCAATTGAACTCTGATTATACTAGAGATATTTTAGTATGATTAAACCTTTAATTTGAGCCTATTTAAAGAGGTCATTGTATCCCTATTTTGATAGGCAAATTAAGAGGCAATTAAATATGTAATACTACAGGGCTTTTCTTTTGGGGGCAACAAGATGTAGTCGTAGATGATTTTTGGTGAGAGTTTTCATGATAACTATTTAGAGATTTTTTTCTCAAGTAAGGGTTTTGTTTTTGATGTTTGGGTTTGTACATTTTGGTGTATTTTGTACTCTCGTTTATTTACTCATTTAGTGAAAAGTCAAAGCCTCTTGTGCCCGTGGTTTTTACCCTCTTCAAAGGATTTTTCCACATAAAATTTATGCTCGATCTTCTCTACCTTTTCTATTTCTTTATTTATACAGGTTGATCCCCAACAAACTAATATCAGAGCTTAATTTGAATTTTGCAATTGACTCATTCAGAATGGCAACAACGAGATTCAGGATCGAGAGGTTCGATGGGATCGTAAATTTTTAGTTTATGGAAAGTTTGAATTACAATAATTCTAGTTTAGAACGGCCTAAAAAATGTCATTACTAGGCAAAAGCCCACAAATCTAGACCAGCCAATGGGAAGAGCTTGATGAGAAGGCTCTGCCAATAATTCAATTGTGTTTCATTAACAATGTGTTACAGAATGTGCTTACAGAGAAAATAGTAGCAGCCTTATAGAGAAAATTAGAAATCCTTTATATAAAAAGGTCTCTAGCGAATCGATTAGTGTTGAAACAGCGCCTATACACATATTGTATGGACGGATGTGAGAACCTTAGGGGTCACATCAGTCAATTTGTTACTCTTTTGAATGATCTGAAAAATGTCAAGGTTAACATAGATGATGAAGATCAAGCTATACTATTATTGTGCTCTTTTCCCCTTCGTATAGAACTTTCAAGGAAACCTTGATTTATGGTAAAGATAAACTCTCATTTGAGGATGTGAATGGTAACTTATTGAGTAAGGAAAAACTTGATAATGAGTTAGGTTCGGGTAGTAAGTCTAGTAGTCAAGCCTCAATTTTAGTTACTAGAGGCAGACAACAATGTAAGGATTCAGGTCAGAACAAATATAGTTCAAGATTGAAGTTGAGGAATCATGACAAGACATATAACTACTGCAAGAAGTCGGGTCATATAAATGCAGAATGTTATAAGTTGAAAACAAAAACAATAAGTGTAACAGCCCGATTTTGGGGCTAGTCGAAATAGTGGTTTCAGGACCACTAATCCGAGGTTAAGGAAAATTATTTTAATATTGT
The DNA here is from genome assembly GCA_025503065.1 of Gossypium bickii. Classification (NCBI taxonomy): domain Eukaryota; kingdom Viridiplantae; phylum Streptophyta; class Magnoliopsida; order Malvales; family Malvaceae; genus Gossypium; species Gossypium bickii. The sequence goes on from CP106711.1 coordinate 99,769,345, forward strand.
TATTGTGTTATGGCATTAATATATGGCTATATGAAAATTTTGATGCTTTAATTTTAGCAATTGTATGTTTAATTGTGAAAAAAGACTAAATCGCATAAAGTGCAAAAGTTCCATTATAAGTGGTAGAGGTGTCTAATAGCCAAAGAATATCAAATTAAAGGTCCTTAAAGTGAAATTAGGCCATTGGATGTGTGATGGCTGGCCATATAGCTTAGGTGGACAAGAGCATTAATTTTAGTCAAATTTGGTGATATTAGGTGATAAAATATGATGAAAAATGATTTACGAGCCTAGGGGCAAAATCATAATTTTGCCATAGTACAAGGGTAAAACGGTCATTTTTGCCTAAGTAGATTTTATGATGTATTATGATTAGAAAATAATTGAATAAGTGAATTTTGTTTTTATAGACCAAGAAGAGCGTGGAATCAACCTTGACCTAGGAAAAGGCAAGGTTATGGAATAAACCGCTGATTAACGTGTTTTGCATCGAGGTAAGTTTATGTGTAAACGATGCATCTTAAATACATATGTAATTCCTTATTGGTGCATTGTAAGATTGAGAACACTTACGATTTAAATGGATGAAAATTTGGTAGAAAGTGAATAAACTCCGTATGAACGTTGAAATAAATATGTAGGTGTAGAATATTATCCGTAGTAAATAATGGTAGGCTATGTCGGATACCACCTTAATTATTCTTGTTGGTAGGCTATATATGATACCACCATATCACTTATTCACGATGGGTTGTGTGCGATACCATCGTTAGTATTATTATTTGGTGGGCTAAGTGCGATACCACCGAGTGTTTGGTATTACTAATAATGATTTATTGTGTAATTGTGATGTGTTATTTCATGTGATCATATGGTGATCAAGTGCAGGGATGTATGTTAAATAATAAGAGTATTTGATTGTGATATGGTTAGATTGTAGTAAGAGATGAATGATGAAGCATGATCTTGGACTGTAAAATGCTATTTAATGATTAGCACATGTTATGATGTTTATTGTTTACATGTAAACTTACTAAGCTTAAAGCTTACCCTTTTCTTTTCTCTTGTTTTATAGTGACAAAGAGTCGAGTTGGGATACGGAGATAATTAGAAAATCACCCACACTATCAGCTCATCTCGGTATATTTAGAACTAGTATTTTGAGTATGGCAATTGCATGTATGGGAGCTAGACTAGGTATATTGTTTTGTTATTTTGGCCAAATGTGTTGACTCCTTATAGATGAAATCTTTTCTATATTGCCATAGTAAATGGCTCTTTTCTATCAACCAATGAAATGAAAGGTTATTCATAAGTGTGTACAGTATATGGTTGGGTTGTTTGGGTATGAATATGCATGAATGAATTAATGGTAGACGGTGAATTATGCTTGAGTGAGTTAGGGTGATAAAAGAACTTGGCAAATAGCCTTTTTATTTTCCACACGAGTAGGCACACGAGAGTGGGTCTAGGTCGTGCGTGACACACGGTCAATTGCATGGGTGTGTGACCAGTAGTAAGGACATGGGCAGAGACATGGCCGTGTGTCTTAGCCATGTGAGAGGCACGGCCAAAGGCATGCGCTTGTGCCCAGGAAAGTCTACACCTGAATTTAGGAATTTAATTCGATGCACGGTCTAAAGACACGGGCATTTGCCTTGGCCGTGTGACCATAGTAAGGTGATGACGTCATAAACAGAATGCCAAAATTTTGGCACACGGGCTGAGATACGAGCTTATCGAGGCCGTGTAAGAGAAACGAGCAAGGACACGGGCATGTGTCCGATCGTGTAAAATAAGTCAGTACCGACCACGGGTGAGGACATGGGCTTCCGTCACCACACGACCTGCCTACACGGGCGTGTCCTATTTCACACCGGCGTCTGGCCCCTGTTTAGGTAAAAAATTTCTAAGTGCGTAAAAGTTTTCGATTTATTTCTGAAACCTTCCGGAAGTATGTTTAGGGCCTCTTAGGCCCATTATAAGGAGGTTAGATATAAGAATGGAAAAGTTTTAATTCGAAATGGAATTTGATAACCCAAAGTTGTATGACCATGTGAATCAAGTACGATAACGCCTCGTACTCGATTCGTACGTAGAATATGGGTAAAAGGTGTTACAATAAGGCTGCTAAGAGCAACGAAGATAAGAAGAAGAATGTGGAGGTAGATGATGCTAGTGTGGCTGAAGAAAAGGGTGATGCTTGGTTTTTGGCATATACGACCGAAAAGTCTAAACTTACATCTGAGTGAATTCTGGATTTGGGGTGCTCTTTCCATGTGTCCAAATAAGGACTTGTTCTTTACATATAGTCCAATTAAATGTGGAGTTCTACTTATGGGGAATAATTCACCTTATAATATAATCGATATTGGCACCATTCAGATCAAGATGCATGACGGAATCATTAGGACACTATCAGATGTCAGACATGTGCCTGACTTGAAAAAGAATCTTATCTCCTTGGGAAAATTAGACTTGAAGGGTTCTAAAACCGCCATCGAGTCAAGCAACATTAAGGTTTCTCGTGGAGCTCTCGTTCTGATGAGAGCTCGAAAAGTTGGAAATCTTTATGTTCTGCAAGGTTCAACAGCGACTGGTAAGCAGTCATTTCCTCACCTGCTAAGAGTCATAATTAACTCATTTGAGGCATATATAACTTGGTCATATAAGCGAAAAAGGTATCGTCGTTTTCCATAAGAAAGTTCCCTTTCGAGTGCAAGAGTTAGAAAGATAGAGCACTGCGTTTATAGAAAGCTAGAGCACTGCGTTTATGGAAAGCAAACATGAGTTAGCTTTGATTTGGTAGTTCAAAAAACTAAAAGTCTTCCAGTTTCAAAGTTCAAGCATTGCTTGGACTCAATTAATATCTTGCAAAGATCAAATTAGGCCCATAACGAGCCTGGAGAAGATGGTATGGTAAATATGAGTCAAGGTAGAGATTTGTAGGGTGTACCTCGTATTTTTTATCGAACAAACAGCGACGTCACAATGAGAAGCTTCTTGACGTTGCGGCAACAGACGACATCGTGACAACGCAAATGGGGACATTGCAATATGCTGATGTGTTCCCCGTATAAATTGAGTTTCTTCTCCTAGTTAAGCTCTGCTATCTTTTCCCAATTGAACTCTAATTATAACAGAGATATTTTAATATAATTAGACATCTAATCTTAGCCTATTTAAAGGGGCCATTATATCCATGTTTTGAAAGGCCAATTAAGAAGTAATTAAATATGTAGTGCTATAAGGCTTTTCTTTTGGGATGATAAAATATAGCAGTAGATGAGTTTTTGTGAGAGTTTTCGTGGTAATTATGGAGAGAATTTTGTTCCCGAGTTATGGTTTTGTTTTCAGGAGTTGGGTTTGTACGTTTAGCACATTTAGGTTTATTTTCTTCATATTGTACTCTTGTTTATTTACTCATTTAGTGAAAAATTAAAGCCTCATTTTCCCGCAGTTTTTATCCTCTTTAGAAAAAATAGTGAGTTGTAAGTTGGTCATTAAATTCATTCAAACCAATTCTAATAGACATATCATAGTTTAGTAGTGAGGCCGTGAATAGACTTTTCTATCTAAACATTCAAACTTATATAAAGTTATCTCGATAAAAATTATTTTTGTATCTTGCTTTTTATGTTTGGATATGAGACTTATAATTGAATAAGTCTAATTAACGATTCTCCATTTAATTATCAATTCAACCAATGTGCAGACTTATAATAGAAATGGTGTTAAGAGGCAATAATGGGCAACAATAGTGTTTTCGATTTAATGCAGACTTGCTCTTGAATGAGGTTGAAGGAATTGGGCAGAAAATTACATGACTGGTCAAAAAGAGAATGGAAGTTAAGAGATCGTCGTTTTCAAGATTTAAATGGCTAATTGGCTTAAAATGAGTGATAAGAATACAGCTTTCTTTCACAAGAGTGCGTCACATCGAAGGAAGAAAAATCTGGTTAAGCTACTTGAGGATGAGTTTGGAAATTTGAAAACAGAGGCGGAGTAGATGTCTAAGATGGCTACTAATTATTTCAAGGATCTTTTTTCTTCTAGTGGAGTTGGCGATTGTAGCAGCTTGCTTGAGTCCTTTCAACCAAGTATCACTGCAGAGTTTAACAGGGATCTAAAGGCGTCAGGTATTGATGAATTTTCGGCAATTTTTTATCAAAAATATTGGCACAAGTTTTGTTTGGAGATGTTAAATGGAGAGAGAGAAATGAAGGATGTTAATTTTACCAGTATTGTGCTTATACGGAAGCTTAACTCGCCAAAGCTAATGAGCTAATTTCAATCCATCAGCCTGTGCAACGTAATCTACAAAATTATATCCAAAGTACTTGTTAACCGTTTACGAAAGGTTCTTAATTTCTGTATTGAGGATACCCAAGGCACATTTATATCAAGAAGACAGATGACGGATAATATTTTTGTGGCTTATGAAATCCTCCACTCGTTTAAAAGAAGAGGGACCTCTAATAAAGGATTTGCGCTGAAATTAGATATGAGCAAAGCATATGATCATGTTGAATGGACTTTTCTAGAAATATGATGAGAAGGATGGGATTTTGCAATGAATGGGTTTCTGCTATTATGAACTGTGGGAGGAGTGTGACGTATTTGGTGCATTTGAATGGAAGGGACGGGGTGGAATTCCATCCGCAACAAGGGTTACAGCAAGGAGATCTTTTGAGTCCGTATTTGTTTCTGATTTGTGCTGAAGGATTCTCTCGGTTAATTTCAAAGGCTAAGGTGGAAGGAAGATTGGTTAATTTCAAAGGCTAAGGCGGAAGGAAGATTGAAAGGTACGAAGGTGGGGAGAGGGAATGTTGCGGTGTCACATTTATTTTTTGCGGATGATGGTATACTGTTTGGGGATGCATCAATTGAGGGAGCAAGCACTATGAAGGCAATTATCAAGGAATATGAGCTGGTATCTGGCCAGTTGGTGAACTTTTGATAAATCACTGATCTATTTCAGCAGAAATGTTGATCCTGATATACGGGATCAGGTGGGTGGCATTTTGGGAGTGAGGGTTTCTAATAATCCGGAGAAATATTTGGGGTTGCCGACTATGATAGGTAGAAGGAAGAAGCATGCATTCATGGATATAAAGGAACGTTTTCTGAAGGCATTACAAAATTGGAGTTTGTGACTATTATCAGCAGGAGGCAAGGAGGTATTTTTGAAGTCTATTTTACAAGTTATTCCAATTTATGCTATGCAGTGCTTTAAATTTCCAATTTCAGTATGCCGAGATTTAGAGAATCTTATGAGCAAATTCTGGTGGCGAAATTCCAAGACAAACAAAGGAATTCATTGGTGCAGATGGAGAGATCTGTGTATCCCCAAAGCGCAGGGAGGGTTAGGATTCAAAGATTTTGAATATTTTAATTTGGCCCTTTTAGCAAAACAGGGTTGGAAAATTTTAATGCAGCCGAATTGCCTTTTTGCACGTGTAATGAAATCGAAATATTTTCCAAGAGAGGATTTTATGAGTGCTAGGTTAGGCTCTTACCCTTCTTCTACTTGGCGTAGCATTTTGGGGGCCAGACATTTTTTGGAGGAGGGACTCGGTTGGAGGGTTGGCAATGGGGAGGAGATAAGCATTTGGAATGATGCTTGGATACCAGAACCTGGAAATGGAAGAGTATAGTGTCAGGCAATTGATATCAGATTTTCAAAAGTCACCGATTTAATTGACAAAGAAGCAACTACCTGGAAACAAGACATTATCAGTTCTCTGTTTGCTGAAGAGCAGTCGAGAAGCATCCTCGCAATCCCTTTGGTGAGTAGTAGGCCTCCGGACATTCTCATATGGCGTGGCGATAGTATAGGATGTTACACGGTCAACAGTGGATACAAAAGAATCATTACAACAGAAAATCCTAGAGTACAGAATGAAGATAGTGCTAATTTATTTACAAAGTTGTGGGGTCTCAAAATTCCTAGTAAAATTTGCATTTTCATTTGGAAGCTGGTACATAATTTTCTACCCACGAAAGCCAATCTAAATATGTGACAATTGATGGTGAGTACAGTTTGCCCAGTGTGTCAAGGAGGAGTTGAAACGGTTGATCACCTATTTCGCGACTGTAGTTTCACAAAACAGATCTTGCAGGGGATGGATGTGGCAGACTCAGAAGACAACAGAGAGCCAACATGGAAAGATTGGTTAGTCAAGGAGTTCAACATTCAGAATACAAAAACATGTGAAGTCAAAGCTATTGTCTATTGGGCTATATGGTATAATCGCAACAAGATCCATCATGAAGGGGCAAGGGGTCATGTTTGCGACATATTGGCATTCATAAAAGCATATCTTACAGAAGTTTCAGTTTTGAGAGTGCTAACGACACAGACAACGGGTATTCATAACGAAAGGTGGTTACATCCGGAAGGAAATATTATAAAAATCAATTTTGATGCATCTTTTAATCAAGTTACGAAAAGATCGATCTCAGGCATTATTGCAAGGAATAAAGATGGGCTGGTGATGGCTGCATGTACCTGTCCTTGGGATAATATTCCAGATCCGACTACGGCGGAAGCAAGAGCGTGTCTTCAAGCTATTGATATGGCGGAGGGAATGGGGTTCCATGAGATTAGTGTGGAAGGGGATTCTCTGACTGTAATAAACAAAATAAACTCAGAAATGGAAGACGGATCTACTATAAGCAGACTGATTAAGGAGATAAGGAGGAGATTTCCCAAGTTCCGAGTTTTCAGTTTTAGACACATACCTAGAGAGGCAAACAAAGTGGCACATGAAATGGCGTGTGAGGGCAAAAAATATGCTGAACCCAGGTACTGGATTGAAGAGGCGTCCCCGTCCGTGGAAAGATTGGTTGCTCAAGATAGACGAGAAAGCGTAGGACGCGAGTAGTGGAAGCTTGGAGTCCGGACGGTCTGGTAGGGTGTGGTCCGATGAACTCTTTTATCAAGGGACTGAGTAAATAGGAAGAATCATTTGAGGGGCAGATCGGTTCCTTTGGCTGATAAGATTTGGTGCTGAAGAGTCAAGGAAGGAGATGAAATGGAATGGATTACAGGTGTCGGTTCATTTTTTAATTGGTTTTAGCATAGTGGTAAGTGATTAATTTTGTTTTGTTTTTTCTTTGTTTAAATGCGCCGTTTCTGTGGCCAATAGGATTTAGGCGGTTGTTTTTCTTTTCTGTTATGTTCACAGCTGTAATCACTTCCTCTTTTCTCCTTTTTAAATGCATCAGTCAGATATTTTCAAAAAAAAAAAAAAAGAAATAAAATTAACCACCAATACTTCTGAGATCTTACTTTCATTTTAAATTAACTTAACAAGCTAACAACATCATCATTAACAATTAATAATAACCCATGAGCAATATCCCAAATATTAAGCTAACAATAAAAAAATGTTGTTTATATAAAAAAAAAAAAAGTAAGCAACTAGATCTCACCTCGACGACCGCAACGATGGCTTCAGACGATAGCCAGCGGTACTAAGGCAAATAACACATAGTAGATGAAGAGAAGAAGCAAGGCACTGAGGCAGACGACACAAAAAGACTCGGCCAATTTTGTTTTTGGGTTTAGAATAAGGGTACCCGACAATGTTGCTGCTACCTTTCGGCTTCTCTTTTATTTCTTTATTGTTTTGGGCTGGGATAATGGGTTTAAGCCGTTTTCAAATGGAATAGAGTAGAAAATAAAAGTAGTTTTTGTTTGGGCTAGGATAACTTGGCCCTAATACTCATCCAATTGGTGGGTTGTAGTTTAATTATAGTACCAATAAGTCAATTGATTCTTATATTATTCTAAATTGATGTATTAATTAATTTGGTTTGGTTTGAATAATCTTGGTTCTAGACTGCTGATTTTTTGCTTTCATTGACGTGATTGTTGTTCCTCAATTCTGTTCCACCATTGAATTGCAGCTTCAAAATAGAACCTTTCTAAGTTCAACCATAGGTTTTCACTTAAAATAAACTTCTACCATGACTTCCAATCCTAAAATTCTTCAGCGTGTACCTTCCCCTGAAAATCATCCACTTTGATCCTCACTCATCGACCACTCAGTTCTAGGGCTTTTCCTATTCATCTCTTGCAAAATCTACAGAGACAAGGGTTATGAGTGGAACCTCCATTCGTGCCCATTTGAATATCCACATGTCATTTTTTTGTTACAAAGCTTGTACTATCTACAACAATTCTTCAGTCATGCACATCATCTTGAACACTGGGCATCCAATCGTAGCTTTAAAAACAATTTCTAACATAAGCTTTGATGCCAATTTGATGGAAATTAAGAAAATATGATGAATTGACGAGGATTATATATTATCATTATTAAAACTCTATTAATGATAATAAACCTCTATTTACTTGACACTCATACGATCAATTATATTAACTTTTACAAAAGTGATTTTGGATCTTATCTCATTAAAGTCATTATATCTGCCATTGTCTAATCCCTTTCAAACTTTATCAAAAACATTCTCAGAACACATTTCAACTTCAGTAGTATACTACCCCTAACAATCCTATGGTAATGACATGGCATATTCAATATTTAACGAAATTACAAAACAGGCTCGAATAAAATAACTTAAAACACAAACTTCAAATAATTAAAGTTCAATTCGATGCTCCATGATTATAATCTGTAAAAATGGCAGATCTAACTAAAATATCCAAATTCAAAGCTCCTTTATATAAATGCTTGAAGTTTTAGAAAGAGGAGCAAATACAAGAAGCAAATGGAACTGGATTCAAGCAAAACAGGGGTTCTAAACAAGCAACCATTCATTTTGTTTGAAAATCTTATAAATTCTATTACAAAGAAATGCTCCTCCAATTTGGACTGTAAGAGCAGTACTTGTTTTTTGCCTACGACATTAGTACTTGAAAAAAAGATATTCATATACAGATGACACTGACACACAATACAGAATAAAAAGACGAGGAAAGAATAGTATTCAACATCAAGAAACAAGTAAAAAAAAAAAAAACCAGAGCTGTTTAAGAGGCAGAAAATCAAACCCCATTCAAAGAAATCATCAACGAAACTAAAGCAGACTATATTACTTAATTCCCAGGACACAAGGCTAAGAGCACGGCATTTCAACTTCACCAACACCCCCACCAGCACCATCGTCAGCATGTCATTTTTCATAGAATGATGCCAGGTTACAGTAGCTAACACTGCACTTAGTCGGCAGTCCAGCTCTGCTCCACAATTTCACGGACTCTTCTGTTGTACTCCCGCTTATTCTCACTAAACATTCGAGCAGCTTCCGAGTTTGCTGGAGAGTTCGGGTTTGGATCACAAAGTAGAGACTGGCAAAAGCACATAATTGTTGTTAGCATGTTTAGTCTGCTTTAATTAAGAATCTTGGATTCACATTTCCTTGGCTTTTGAGCAATGCAAACAAACGTAATTAACTTGACAATGATAATTAAAAAGAAAAAGTCCAGATTGGAGCCCGCTTTCAAGATGATTGCTTGATGTTGATCAGAATATTAACTTGTAATCACAAATTTCAAAGCAATTTGTATCAAATGCATGCAGTGATACATAGACTGAACACAGGATGAAGTTGTGAGGACAGGAAAACATCTTAAGACCTCTTCTCTACAGGAAGACAAGATTAAACTTGATAATTGCGCACATCAAACCACAAGTAATTTAACCAAAATGTCCAAAGACTTCTGTTAACTGCATACTGAAAAGAATGTTGAACAATGGTTTAAAAGGGGCATCGTCTTGCCTCCTTTACACAAATTGATCTTTTACATGAAAATCTTCCTATGTTATGAGAAGTGAATGAAGATGCAAAGGATAAATGAGGTATTCATCGACCAAAGGTAACAACAAAGAAAGAGAGAGAGAATTGAGAAATGTAGAATATATTTTTAAGAGGGACAATAATACAATATGTTATTCCCATGTCTAGTCAAAGATGGGCTCTTATAATTTGAAACTACTTCAATTCTTGTTTCAAGATATTCACCTTCCTTCTAGAAAACTAGCTTCTATAGATATAACTTAGATTTTATTTTATTAAAAGAATAGCACTTGTTTAAAGTTGTCTCATTGTTAACTGTTTCGGTGCACTCGATGTGAAGGCAAAACAAATAGGACCCTTTTTCAACAATATGAATATTACTTCAATCAATTATAAAATGGAGAGTTACTAGAATAAAACTTTCGGCCAAAGTTCCTACGATTTCTCCCTCAATTATCTAGTTAGAGAAAAAAAAAATTGAAACTCATAAAAGCTACACATTACAAAGAGACACCCTCCATCCCTTAATAGTTGTCCACCCTGCATAAGTACTTTGCTAAAGAAGAGACATGCATACCTATGACAAGAAATTTGACAATGACTACTTATTAACTTTTATTCATGGACAAGAACTAAAGGACCACTAAAAAGGAGAAATAGACTAAAGTTAAAGGTAAGAGGGATATGACAGCTTGCTCATCAGCAAACTGGCCTACCACTGAGCCATAATACATAGACCTACAGCTTGCTTATGCAACATGCATCTCTACCGCACATGTCATCCTCTATTTGAAGTCTATTTTTGCATTATCCTCACAACTACTCAAGTCCTTTCAAATGTCTTTGTTTTATAAAAGTTTGATATAAATGATTTTCAAGGAGTCCAATCACTGGCTTCATAACTTTTTTATGTTTGTCAAGTGCCTACCTTTTTGTTAGACATAAACACTGATAGGCCAAACATAAACATCGAAAGCAGACACATATTGAATGAGTTGTGCAATAAATAGAGGCGCTATGGGGAGCAATTACTTATGTAAAGGCACATGTAACTCGTAAAGTTAGAATTTGAAATTCAACAAACTGCGAACACCATGGTTTAGAGGGAGCAATTGATAAAACATGGTTTCTTCATAGAGGAAATAAAAATGAAAAATGGCAGAGAATGCTGCACCTGTATAGAGGTGAGTATAGCTGCAACATCATATATAGGACTCCACTGGTTTTGTAAAATATCCAGACAAATGCTCCCATCTGCATAGACTGATCAAAACATGACTGATCACTTGATGGGAAAAGAAGCAATAAAAAGGAACATTTTGCACATAAAGCTAAAAATAAAATCAATGAACATCTTATACATACTATTTGGATGAAACATTCGTGAGACGAAACGGACAGTTGGAGGCTTATTTGGATAATCCTCTGTAAACTGCAAAGTCAACTTGAACGTGCCTGAGAATTTCAAGAAAATATTCATGTTACTTGAGAAATAAAAATAAATTATTATCCTAAAAACAAGAAAACAAAAATTTCACTGTGGTAAATAGAAAGAGTAACCAGGCAATAAAAAAATAAGACATCTAACCTAAGATACCAATGCCTATGGAGTAAAGGTTTTATCAACTAAATTTCCATTTTATTGATTACAGCCAACCTCATCAAAGCTCACAAAAATTCACCTGAAAACATTTTTTTTAGGGGAAAACCTCCCTCAAAGGACCAAACACCATAAATTCAACACTCAATCTTGCTACCCTTACCTCATTATACCCAAGCAAGCCCCCAATAATTTCCTTAAAATCAAACCACCAAGTTATGGCAACAAAACAATTTGCACAAAACTTATCATTTGAATGTCACAGTTTTTGAACTCCAAAAATGACATGTTACAATTCCAATGACAAGGAGAAAAAATCCCCCCGAATTTCCAATAATAAGGCAATTCATTAAACATGAGTTGCTAATTCCTAGCACTATACTGATCAAACAAATGTTCAACAGCAATAGTGGCAAAGAAAAGTAAAGAAAATGCAATTGCTATTATGGCCAAAACCAATGGTCAATTGACAATAATCATGATTCATGAACATCAAAAGACAACACAACAGAGGCACGCACATAAGAACTCTAAGAGGCATAAACCTCAAAAAGTTCATCAATGAAAAAACCGAGAGAAAAAATTTCACTGCACTCAGTCTTCACCAACTCAAACAAATCATGTGGGCTTGAATCATGTATCACTGCTAATTGATTAAAGCATGCATGCAAAAACCACATAACATTTCACATTGCATGGACAAATGACAAATTTAGCAAGAACTGGAACAACAAAATGATACAATTTTATCAATTTTCACCAAAATCCAAAAATATAACATAATTAGCAGCTCAAATTTCAAAACTTCGACAAAATCCCCAAAGACTATATCAACAGCATAATAAATAAAACCAAAAATCCAAGAAATTCAAGTGAAAGAAAACAACAAAAATGTTACCTCCATCCCAAGGAGTATCGTCAGGCCTGCAAAAATATCGAAAACCCCGAAAATTAAACTAAAGAGCGAAAGGAAATGAAAAGAGGAAGATATGAGGAAAATTGAGAAATACCCAAAAATAACAGCGTTCCAAAGCATGATATTATTATCTTGAGGAGCCCCACTAATACCAGCAGGTGGATCCTGCTGTAACCTCTTGAAGTCTCTCATCAGCCTCTTCCTTGCTGGGGTTGACATCGCCTTCCTTCTTTTCTAAAACCAAACCAACCCAATCCGATCCAAATGAATAAGTAAACCCAATTTTCTTTTACAAATAGAAAGAGATCTGAGGTGAAATCTATGAAAGATCCATCTCTGCGATTTGATGTTTCAAAAGCTAGGGTTTTCTTTTTCCTTTGTTTTCCTTTTTTTACCGCTTGGGAGAACGGATTTGTTTGTATTTTGTTTATAACTGAGAAAAAAACACGGTCGGTAATGTTGTGACAGTATGGTCAAATGAGTTTTGAGACTGACGAATAGTATCTCGCCACGTCAATGCCAATTAATTTCTATTTTTTAATTGAAAATTTTAAGACGGTAAAAAACTAAAAACACATACAAAACTATTAAAATTTTAGGCTAAAATCCCATATAAGCCCTGCTAGAATAATTAAAAAATCAATTATGTTCTTTATCGAAAAGGGCATCCAGTTGAACCTTTTAAATCATGATTTGTACCAATTAAGCCCTTTGAACTTATTTTTCCGTTGAAGCCTCTAAGAGTTTGAAAAAACTAAACGTAGAGGATTTAATTAATTTTTTTATTATTTTATGAAACTTAATTAATCATTTAATATTAATTTTTTTAAAATATAATAAGAATATAAAAGTATTGAAACATCATTAAATATTATAAATTATAACAAAAATGTTACAAATATTTTAGAAATTATAAACAAATGCAACAAAAAAAAACTACAAATAAGTTATAGAAAATTACTAAAATTGCAAAAAAATTATTAAAATTTAATAAAATTTTATAAAACAAAAAATGTATTAAAATATTAAAAAGTTATAGAAAATTTTGTTATTTTACTGGTTTGGAGTATTTGGTTTTGTAAAAAATAGACCGTCAATAATGGCTAAGAATCAAAAAGAGAAGAAGAAGAACACACAAAATATTTTACGTAGAAACCCTTTCGAAAAAAAAACTACGGGTAAAGGAGAAGATAATTCACTATGTCGAATTCGAATAATAAAATATGAGAGACAACTATGTCTGTTTATAGGTTTATAAAACCACATTCTAATCAAAGTCAAATAGAACTAATAAAGTAAGGTTAAAACACCTTATTTGAAGAGGAAGTAAACTTCGATACGAATGTCACTTGTAAATCCCCTTATCTTGCCACTTATATTTTATTTTACAGAAAATTGAGTCATACAATTCTAACAAGTTTCTATAATAAGGAAATGGGTAGATTAAAGTTTGACAATGATAGAACTTGTGTGGGTGCCTGATGAATAATTTGAGTGATGATGAGTTCAATGTATGATGGCTTAAGTGAATACAATGTTTAATTTAAGTGTGGGGATAATTTAATTTAATCACATTATTAAAAAAAATCAATGTTAGCATACTTTAATTGCATTATTGCATGTTTTATGGTTGGATGAAATCTTAATTTGATTAATAGTTGACATTTTTTTTTTATTTCTTTTTGACACTAGATATGTGTACGGAATACTTTCAAAATCTATATGTTGGCTTGGTATATTTCTACACATTGATTCATACAATTAGAATGATTTTTGGAACAATTGATTCTTCAATGATTATGTTGATAAATAATTTTGACTTCATATTGTCTTATTTAATAATATATTTTGTATAATTAATTTGGAAATTTTCAAGAAAATAATCTTATTTAAAATAGGCTTATAATGAAGAATTAGGCAATTTCTTTGATCGATTGAATTGTTGAGTTAATTTATTCTTTTTTCTCTTCGAAATAATTATCGTACCTAATTGTCTATATTGTTGCCTCTACCCTTAAAACCTTTATCTTTATTTTGGTACTTAAAAGGATATAAAATATTGAATTGTGTCTTTAATGATTGTGCTTAATTGAATATTTTTGATAACAAAGCACAAAAATATATGATTACTCTGCTTGCTACATCATGGGCTTTCAAAGAACTAGTGGTCCAATCGAATAACCAGAGGTAGGTACTTAAGTTGTCATTTGTCTTCGAGTCAAAAGATTTGGAATTATATGTTTTACTGATTTGATTACGAGTGAAGTCGAAAGCTATTTAGGTGTGACTAACTAAGTAATTCAAGGTAGGTGTTTGAGTTGTCATCGACACTAGTGTTCAAAGGTAATCGTCCAAAACTCGAAGAAGTGGGTAAAAATTGTACGCCGAAATAAAGAATTTTGAATAAATGCTTAATTGCGATAAATATTTTAAATTTCACTTCTATCTCATACTTATTTAAAGGCATTGATTAAAAAGAGAGAGAAAAGAAAAAAAAGAATCTGATACTTTTTGCTTGATTGAATCCAAAGGTAATAAAGTACCTAAAATATGAACAATTTTTTCCCTTACCATCAAGTTGGAGCCTAACCATTAAAGCCCTAAATGACTTTAGAAAGCATGCTAAAACTTGATTACGTTCTCTCTGACTATTCTAATATTTCTTATAATAGGTTCTATTTTTTTTTTAATTGTATGAATTGTTATTGTTATTATTTTTCGATTAACATATGAAATTTCAATTGTATTCATGAAACATGCTTACTTGTCCCATTGGTGTGTAATTATGTTGTCGACTATTTATTCAAGCTAAGTATTTCTTTAAGATTGCATGTGTATAATTGTTTACTTTGCTCGAGGGGAGTGTGATAAATGCTCATAGTTCATGTATTCTAGGCTCTTATTACTTTATTTTTTATTGATCTTCAAGTAAAATATTATGCCTTAACTTCATTTGCATGTTTAGTGTTTCATTTGCATGCAACAATATTTTTATTTATTTCTACTTTGATTTTATATTAGTTAGTGATAAATAATTATGCGTTTTCATGACATTAATCAAGTGCATTCGAGCTTGGATGAAAGGTCGAGGATTATCAAGAGCGAAACCGAGGAGGGTCGAAGGACAAGTAGGTCACGACCCAAAATACTCGAACCCCAACATGGATTGTGCAACTCTTTAAACACTTTACATTCAACCCAAACGTGATGGCTTGGCTTCAAGCTGTCACCTGCCCCAACACAACTGGCCCTGTGAGCCCTAGCACCGTGCTACCAAGCACACCAAGCTTGCGTGACATGGAATTTCTTTAACGTTTTGACTCTAAACTCAATATTATTTTTTCCCCTTTTTTCAAATATTAAAGTCCAAGCAAGTATTGTGACATTAATTTAAGTCAAATAGGCTTTATAAATAGGATATTTTGAGAGGGTTAGATAATTTCTATTGCATTGAACTTTCAGCTTTTTGCAAACTTATTGATTTTTTTCTTTTTTCTTATTCTATGGATTGTTGAACCCTCTTTTCTAGTCAAATGAATTTCAAAGTTTGATTTTACTAAGTTTGTCAAATCTAATTGTTGTTTAGTATTTACATTTCTTCTGGTATAATTATGAATATTGGGTTTAATGAATATAGGGCTCATATACAATTGCTTTGTAACACCCCTTACCTAGGTTCTACGCCAGAACCGGGCCCGAGGCATTACCGAATAAAATCCTCATGATCACCACTTAGGCTCATCTGGACTACTCTCTCTAGTCATCTCAACAACCTTCTTCTCAACTTATGAGGCCTCACTCATACACATGAGGACTCTCGAGACTATTCCAGAACTTTTTCGAATTTCAAAAATTTCCCTTTTATACAGGGCTCACACGCCCGTGTAATAAGGGAAACACCCGTGTGTAGTCACACAAGCCGATGTCCTTAAACCGTGTATAAAAACACAAGCATTCTGCGAAAGCCCCACGATTGCGGTACACGCCTGTGCTCTCCAACCGTGGTGAACACTGACTTCACTCACACGGCCTAGAGTCTTGACACACACCCGTATGGCTCGCTCGTGGCCAAATCTAACTTAAAATTTCAACAGGAAATGGACACACGGCCAAGTCACACGCCCATGGGCTGACCGTCGTCACACATGGCCTAGACACACGCCCGTGTGTCCATCCACATGGACAAGAACAAAGCTATTTGCTAAGCCCTTCTCACTCTTATAGCATACACAACATGCACTCATTTAACACATCCTTAATCAATCCAATTAAAACACCATCTCACATAGATAACTACATCTTTTCATATAATATAGAATGGCCAACAACTATGGCATTATACAAAATGTATCATCCATTTAAATACCACCACATCTTAACCATTTACAACAAACTTCACTAACTTGCCTAGCCCCTGTACATGCCATATACAAAACATTGAGTCACATGTACCAGAGTGTGCTGACAGTGTTGGCGGTCTTTCAATTGATCCTCGTATCTCGATTCAACACTTTTTCTCTATAAGACAAGGGAAAAGAAAGGAGTAAGCTTTGAGCTTAGTAAGTTTACACATAAACAATTAAGCATAATAGCATAAGCTAAACAACAATTAGCATTATACTAACATATAATGTACAACTATGCTTACTCTTTCTATCCCCTACCACATTTCCAACACATCATGAGTCACATACTCATAATCATTGAAATGCATCCCTGCATTCAATATCACATTTACACAATATACAACATATCATTAATTCTCGATAATACATCCACACAGATAATCCACACAGCTAATCTTATCCACACAGCTATCTAACTCAATACTGCAACCACACAGCTGATGTCTCGATGGTTTCGCACTTAGCTCACCACAATCAATTAATAAGGTGGTATCGCACTTAGCCTACCACAAAGGTAATCATAGTGGTCTCGCACTTAGCCCACTAGGCAAATATACTTAACGATAGCATCGCACACAGCCTAGCTCATCGTCGTTAAGCATTAAGATGGTATCGCACTTAGCCCACTATTTAGCATTATCACTACTCATACACGTAACTGTTTACTCATTCATTCATGATATCTATCACATTCACTTTACTTGAACCACATAGGTTCTCAATCATTCTCAATCATGCTACACACTAGCTAGCATTATCAAATTGTAAGTATGAATGCCTTGTTTAGGCATAGACTTACCTTGATAATCAAAAGTATAGAAATGTGCAATTTAGTCCACCATCTTGCTTTTGCCTCGGTTTTGATCCGGGCTTCGTTTTTCTTGATCTATAATGATAATTCAACTCATTAATATACACATTGACTAAATTGACTTTTATCTCATACTTTGGCAAAATTACTCTTTTGCCCCTAATCTTTCTCATATTTACACTTTTGGCCCAATGCTCAAAAAGTGATTTTTATTCAACTTTCTAGCCTTTCATGCTTAGCCGAATCACTTACTCAACTAAAGCAATCATCAATTCTCACTAAATTACACATGTATGACAAAACTTAAAACTTTTACAAACTAGTCCTTACATGCATTTTCATGGAAAATAACTTAACAAAATATGTTCCTACTACATCAAGCTTTCATAATCTTCCATAAAACATCAAAATACATGAATTTCATACATGACCACATTTTTGAACATCCATTATAGCTCATCAAATGGTTAAAAATAGCTTACTCATGCTACAAGAACTTCAAAAATACAAAGAATATAAAAAACGAGGCTAGAATACACTTACTAGCTAGCTTGAAAAGTTGAAGAGCCCTAACAATGGCTTCTTTCAAATTTCGATAGCTTGGAGAAGAAGATGAATGAATTTTTTTGTCATCTTTTCTCCCTTTTTAATCATTTAATTGTTAAATGACCAAAATGCCCTTTTTGATAAACTTTCTATTTTAACTCATTCATGCCCAATTTTGTCCAAAAATTAGAAATTGGAAAAATTGCTATTTAAAGACCTCTAATTAATATTCTAAAGCAATTTCACACAAATAGCTTCTAGAATCTCACATTTTGCAACTTTTGTAATTTAGTCTTTTTGGACA
Source organism: Gossypium bickii (assembly GCA_025503065.1). NCBI lineage: Eukaryota > Viridiplantae > Streptophyta > Magnoliopsida > Malvales > Malvaceae > Gossypium > Gossypium bickii. Next base: position 99,787,696 of record CP106711.1, read on the forward strand.
ATTCAACCGTAATTTCACAAAATTACTTCATAAAACTTTTACACTAACATGAAAATATAGCATAAACCTCAAAAACTCATACATGACCTCGGATTTGTGGTCTCACACCACTATCTCGAAGGCCCAAAATAGGGATGTTACAACCCTCCCCCCTTTAGAGATTTTCGCCCCCGAAAATCTTACTAGTAAAGAGATTTGGATGTTGCTCTCTCATAGTCTCTTCTGTTTCCCACGTAGCCTCTTCCACACCGTGTCTCTGCCATAACACTTTCACTAGTGCTATGCTCTTATTTCAATTGTTTCACCTCTCAAGCAAAGATCTTAATCGGCTCCTCTTCATAAAACATATCCGGTCTTATTTCAATTTCCGTTGAAGGAATCACATGTGAAGGATCAGAACGATACCATTGCAACATCGATACATGGAACACATTATGAATCTTTTCCAACTCTATTGGCAAAGCCAACCGGTAAGCTACTGGCCCAACTCTGTCTGTAATCTCACATGGCCCTATAAATCTTGGACTCAACTTCCTTTTTCATCCAAATCTCATAATCTTTTTCCAAGGGAACCTTTCAAAAACACTTTGTCACCCACATCAAACTCAATCTCTTTTCTTTCAAATCCGCGTATGACTTTTGTCGGTCCAAAGTAGCTTTCAGACTATTACGGATTACTCTCACTTTCTCTTTGGTCTCTTTTACCATATCAACTCTGGATCCGCTTTTCACTAAACTCAATCCAATACAATGGAGTCCGGCACTTACGACTATATAAGGCCTCATACGGAGCTATCTGTATACTCGACTGATAACTGTTGTTATAAGCAAATTCGAACAAAGGTAGATATCTCTCCCAACTACCTACGAATTCTAACACACAGCATCGAAGCATATCTTCGAGAATTTGAATTACTCTTTCAGACTGACCATCAGTTTGCGGATGGAACGCAGTACTGAAATTCAACCTCGTACCCATGGCCTCTTGTAACTTCTTCCAAAATCTCGAAGTAAACATCGGATCTCTATCAGATATAATAAACATAGGCACGCCATGCAATCTCATTATTTCTGCAACATACAACTCAGCTAACTTATCCAGTGAATAATTAGCACGTACTGGGATAAAGTGAGCAGACTTCGTTAGTCTATCCACGACAACCCACGCAGCATCTTTCTTTTTCGGAGTCATTGGCAACTCCGTCACAAAAATCCATGGTAACCTGACCCCACTTCCATTCGGGAACCAACACTGGCTGAAGTAATCCTGAAGGTACTTGGTGCTCAGCTTTCACTTGTTGACAAATCAGACACTTTGCTACAAATTCTGAAATATCTCATTTCATACCTGGCCACCAATAAAACTTCCTCAAGTCGTTGTACATTTTCGTACTGGCCGAGTGCACTGACAAATAACCACTATGTGCCTCATGCAAAACCTTTCGGATCAATTCTTCATCTCTAGGTACACAAATTCTATCACAGTATAACAAAAAGTTATTCGAGTCCACTCAAAAATCAGAATCACTTTCTGATCCGCACTTAGCTCTCTTAGCTTGTATCTCACTGTTATTTCTCTGAGCCTCACATATCTGTTGAACAAATAGTGGCCTAGCTCTCAACTCTGCCAAAATAGCACCGTCATCAAATAATGCTAAACTTGTGTTCATAGCTCTTAGAGCATATAAGGATTTCCTACTCAAGGTATCCGCAACCACATTCGCTTTTCCTGGGTGATAATCAATGACTAATTCATAATCTTTCAAAAACTCAAGTCACTGCCTTTGTCTCAAATTCAGATCTTTCTAATCCATCAAATACCTCAAACTCTTGTGATCCGTAAAGATTCGGCACTTCTCACCATACAAGTAATGTCGCCAAATCTTTAACGCGAAAACAATCGCAACCAACTCTAAATCATGAGTCGGATAATTCTTCTCGTGCTATTTTAGCTGTCTCGAGGTGTAAGCGAATACCTTTCCCTCTTGCATCAACACGCAACCGTGACCATTAAACGACACATCACTATAAACCACGAACTCTTTCCCTGATTCTGGTTGAACCAAAACTGGTGCCTCAGTCAACATTGTTTTCAGTTTCTCGAAACTTTGTTGACATGTCTCATTCTATTCATACTTGACATCTTTATGCAATAGTTTCGTCATCGGGGTAGCAATCACAGAGAACCCCTTTACGAAACATCTGTAATATCCTACCAATCTCAAGAAACTTCTGATTTCTAACACGTTCCTCGGCTGTTTCCAATCCATAATAGCCAAAATCTTACTCGATTCAACTTTGACACCATCATCCGACACAATGTGTCCTAGAAATCCGACCTCTTGGAGCCAAAACTCACTCTTGCTAAACTTAGCATACAACTGCTTATCTCTTAAAGTTTGCAAAATAATTCTCAAATGTTCTTCATGATCATTCTCATCTCGAGAATAGATCAATATGTCGTCAATGAAGACAACCACAAACTTGTCCATATATGGTCTGAAGACACGGTTCATCAGATCTATAAAAATCGCAGGTGCATTCGTTAGTCCAAACGGCATAACCAAAAACTCATAATGGCCATACCTTGTTTGAAATGCAGTTTTCAACACATCTTGTTCTTTCACTATGAGTTGATAATAACCCGACCTCAGGTCTATCTTGGAGAACGCTGTAGCTCTTTTCAGTTGATCGAAAAGGTCATCAATCCTTGGTAAAGGATACTTATTCTTCACCGTCACTTTGTTGAGCTATCTATAGTCCATACACAACCTCAAAGACCCATCTTTTTTTTTCAAAAATAATACCGGAGCACCCCACGGTGAGTAACTCGGTCTTATAAAACCCTTATTTGTCAACTCTTGCAACTGTACCTTCAGTTCTTTAAACTCTAAAGGTGTCATTCTATATGGAGCAATTGAAATCAGTGTCGTTCCTGGAATCAGCTCAATCCCAAACTCAACCTCTCTCACTGGAGGTAATCCGAGTAACTCTTCCGGAAATACATTTGGATACTCGCATACTATCGGTACTATTTCAATCCTTACTCCAACTTTTTGAGTATTCAACACGAAGGCCAGATAAGATTCACACCCTTTTCTCAAACATTTCTCTGCCACTAGGGAAGAAATCATCACTGGTAAACTATCCGATCCACCTGATTCAACCCGAACCACATCTCCACTCTCACATTTCAATTCAATAAACTTACTACCACAGTTCACTAAGACATTATGGGTAGTTAACTAATCTATGCCAAGGATTAAATCAAACTCATCAAACGGCAACAGCATAAGGTTTGCCAGGAAACAATGATTCTCAATCAATAAAGGACAATTTTTACACACTTTGTCCACTAACACATGTTTTCCCAACGGGTTTGACACCTTAACTATAATATTCGTAGACTTAACGGTCATACTCAAATTAGATGCTAATCTCATGCAAATATAAGAATGAGTAGACCCTGGATCTATTAAAGCAATAACAAGAGTGTCATAGAGAGAAAAAGTACCCGTTATCACATTTGGGGAGAATGCCTTTTTGCGAGCACGAATAGCATACGTCTTTGCATGTGCCCGACCCTTCGATCTCACAGCAGAGTCTTTGGATGCACTTCTACCATTATTCCCGCCTCTCAGGTTCCTAAGCGGCCTACCCCTTGCAGGCACATCGCTTGATCTCAACTCTTGCTTCTCTTCCTTATCATCCCTCTCAGGGCAGTTTCGAATAAAGTGGTCAGGGGAACCACATTTATAACAGTTCTGACTTTTACCCCAATACTCTCCAGTGTGATATCTACCACAACTTGGACACTCCGTCTTACTCTTCGAATTGCCCACACTTTCCATCGAGGTGGCTTGGACTCTCGAACCCAAACGAATATTGCCCAAGTCTCGATGCGAATATCCTACTGAGGTTGTTGTCCGAGGATTTACTTCCTTGGATCTTTTCAACTGGGCTTGATACGACTTGCCCATCGGCCTTTTTCTAGCATCTCAGGCTTCACTCACAGCCCTTCTCTTTTCCATACTCAACTCTTCGGCCTTACTTGCCCTTTCTACCAACACAACAAACTCTTTCAACTCTAAAATATCCGCTAGGAGTTTGATGTCCTCATTCAGTCCATCTTCGAACCTCTTACACAAGATGGTCTCTGTCGACACACATTCTTGAGCGTATTTGTTAAGCCTAATAAACTCACGCTCATATTCCGCTACTGACATTCTTTCTTACTTCAACTCAAGGAATGCTTTTTTAGGACTACTAACGTCAGTGTTTTCCACCACTGGTATGCCGAATCTCTCAGCAAGGATACGACACATTTCAAGCTCTCTTCTGGTGCACATGAGAGTTTATCAAACACTCTTATCGAGTTCTCTAACCAGAACTTCGCCCTCTCAAGGTCATCATCTACCTTTGCTCTAAACTCCTCAGCCCCGTGCTTCTTAATCTTATCCATCGGGGGTTTCTATATCCTCACAACATCAATACCTTGAGGAGCCACTGGATTTGGCTGAGGTATAGGAAGAGGTAGTGGAGGTTGAGCATTGGGGTTCGCTCGAACATAGTCCGAGTACCAATTACTCATCATCTGAAGAAAGGCTTCTCGTGCCTCTTCTCTTTGACCCCTAGCCTCGGGTCTACTTTGTACAGGCACGGTTCCTTATGGAGCTGGCGCATTACTAGCTGCTTCATTAGTAGTATATTGGTCGGGATCCATATACTATATGAAACAAGATTTAAAATCATCAGAAACCACCACACTATCATAATACTCTTATGGCATGTATAACTAGACTCTTACACCCGCTACAGTAGTCCTAGAACCGACTAAACTATAGCTCTGATACCACTAAATGAAACACCCCTTACCCGAGTTCTACGCCAAAATCGAGCCCGAGGCATTACCAAATAAAATCTTCATGATCGCCACTTAGGCTCATCTGGACTACTCTCTCTAGTCATCTCAACAACCTTATTCTCAACTTACGAGGCCTCACTCATACACATGAGGGCTCTCGAGACTATTCCGGAACTTTTTCAAATATTAAAAATTTCCCTTTTATACAGGGCTCACACGCCTGTGTAATAAGGGACACACCCGTGTGTAGTCACACACGCCCATGTCCTCAAACCGTGTATAAAAACCCAAGCATTCTGCCAATGCCCCACGGTTGCGGTACACGCCCATGCTCTCCAACTGTGGTGAACACTGACTTCACTCACACGGCCTAGAGTCTTGACACATGCCCCTGTGGCTCGCTCGTGGCCAAATCTAACTTAAAATTTCAACAGGAAGGGGACATACGGTCAAGTCACACGCTCATGGGCTGACCGTGTGTCATACATGGCCTAAACACACGCCCGTGTGTCCATCCACATGGACAAGAACAAAGCTATTTGCTAAGCCCTTCTCACTCTTATAGTATACACAACATTTAATCATTCAACACATCCTTAATCAATCCAATTAAAACACCATCTCACATAGATAGCTACATCTTTTCATATAATATAGAATGGCCAACAACTATGGCATTATACAAAATGTATCATCCATTTAAAGACAACCACATCTTAACCATTTACCAAAAAATTCACTAACTTGCCTAGCCCCTATACATACCATATACAAAACATTGAGTCTCATGTACCAGAGTGTGCTGACAGTGTGGGCGGTCTTCCAACTGATCCTCGTATCTCGATTCAACACTTTTTCTCTATAAGACAAGGGAAAAGAAAGGAGTAAGCTTTGAGCTTAGTAAGTTTACACATAAACAATTAAGCATAATAGCATAAGCTAAACAACAATTAGCATTATGCTAACATATAATGTACAACTATGCTTACTCTTTCTATCCCTTACCACATTTCCAACACATCATGAGTCACATACGCATAATCATTTAAATGCATCCCAGCTAGAGGTGTACATGGGCCGGGCCGGGCCGGGCCCAACTAAAAATCTAGGCCCATTTTGTAAGCCCGGGCCCGGCCCGACCCGAAATATGGGCCTAAAAATTGTCCAAGCCCTACCGACATGAAATCGGTAAGCTGAGCTCGGGCCAGCCAAATTACTACCAGTATTTTTTTTATTTTATTAAATAAAAATAAAAAATAATGAATCAAATACATTTAAAAAAAATAGATGCTTATTTTCTACTTTGAATCTCATAATGATACTATTCTACCATTTAATTTTCTACTTTACGAAAATAGATGCTTAATTTGTTTAGCTTAATTTATTAATAATTTTTTCATGTTCTCAAAATTTTAATTTTAAAAAATTAAATATGGAATAAAATAAACACACGTTCCTAATTTGGTAACAAAAATCAAATGACATTTCAACTTTTGCAAGTAACTTAAAACACATGTTTGTCACTTGGAAACTTGAGATATCTGAGCCTTCAACTTAAATATTAATGATTAATATATAAAAAGTAGTAAATAGTTTTTTTTTTTAAGTCTTGATATTCAATCAATATATTATAGGATCTCAAAAATCATATCGAAATAATATTAAAAATGACAATAGAAAAAGAAGAAGTAATTATATTAAAATTGAAACAACTTGTTTGAACTAAAATAATAACCAAATTAATAATAAAATAAAAGTTCTACAATATCGAAATAATATTAAATACAACAACAAAACAATAAAATATCATAAAACAAAGATCAAAACAAATTTAAAACAAAATTTCTAAAACAACATCAAATAGCATCAAACAAAGAACAAACAAAGAACTAATGATGAATTAATAAAGAACTAACAAAGACCAAAACAAAGGTGGCAAAACAAAGAAAAAACAGCAGAAAAAACAGCATCACCAACAATCCAAAAAATAATAATAATACTAAAGTTAAAATTTTATTAATAAAAAAATAAAAAATAATACTAAAATATTTCGAGCCGGGCTGGGCCGGCCCGGGCCAAAAAAATCATGCCCAAGGCCCGGCCCGTTTTTTGGCCTCATTTTTTTTACCCAAGCCCATTTTTCGGGCCTATATTTTTGCCCAAACCCTCCCACATTTCGGGAGGGCCTTCGGGCCGGGCCATGTACACCTCTAATCCCTGCATTCAATATCACATTTACACAATATACAACATATCATTAATTCTTGATAATACATCCACACAGCTAATCCACATAGCTAATCTTATCCACACAGCTACCTAACTCAATACTGCAACCACACAGCTGATGTCTCGGTGGTTTCGCACTTAGTCCACCATAATCAATTAATAAGGTAGTATCGCACTTAGCCTACCACAAAGGTAATCATAGTGGTCTCGCACTTAGCCCACTAGACAAATATACTTAACGATAGCATCGCACACAGCCTAGCTCATCGTCGTTAAGCATTAAGATGGTATCGCACTTAACCCACCATTTAGCATTATCACTACTCATACACGTAACTGTTTACTCATTCATTCATGATATCTACCACATTCACTTTACTTGAACCACATAGGTTCTCAATCATTCTCAATCATGCTACACACTAGCTAGCATTATCAAATTGTAAGTATGAATGCCTTGTTTATGCATGGACTTACCAGTTACCTCGATACTCAAAAGTATAGAAACGTGCAATTTAGTCCACCACTTTGCTTTTGCCTCGATTTTGATCCGGGCTTCGTTTTTCTTGATCTATAATGATAATTCAACTCATTAATATACACATTAACTAAATTGACTCTTATCTCATACTTTGGCAAAATTACTCTTTTGCCCCTAATCTTTCTCATATTTACACTTTTGGCCCAAGGTTCGGAAAATGATTTTTATTCAACTTTCTAGCCTTTCATGCTTAGTCGAATCACTTACTCAACTAAAGCAATCATTAATTCTCACTAAATCACACATGTATGACCAAACTGAAAACTTTTACAAACTAGTCCTTACATGCATTTTCATGGAAAATCACTTAACAATAGATGTGCCTACTACATCAAGCTTTCATAATCTTCCATAAAACATCAAAATACATGCATTTCATACATGGCCACATTTTTGAACATCCTAAAAATAGCTTACTCATGCTACAAGGACTTCAAAAATAGAAAGAATATAAAAAACGGGGCTAGAATACACTTACTAGCTAGCTTGAAAAGTTGAAGAGCCCTAACAATGGCTTCCTTCAAATTTCGACAACTTGGAGAAGAAGATGAATGAATTTTTTTTTGTCATCTTTTCTCCCTTTTTAATCATTTAATTATTAAATGACCAAAATGCCCTTTTTGATAAACTTTCTATTTTAACTCATTCATGCCCAATTTTGTCCAAAAATTAGAAATTGGGAAAATTGCTATTTAAAGACCTCTAATTAATATTCTAAAGCAATTTCACACAAATAGCTTCTAGAATCTCACATTTTGCAACTTTTGCAATTTAGTCTTTTTAGACAATTCAACCGCAATTTCACAAAATTGCTTCATAAAACTTTCACACTAACATGAAAACATAGCATAAACCTCAAAAACTCATACATAGACCTCGGATTTGTGGTCTCACACCACTATCCCGACTAGGCCCAAAACCAGGATGTTACATGCTTAGAATATTTAACTTGTCAATTAGAATTGTTAAATCTATAATTGCTTAATTAATTCTAGTACTTGTGTCGAGCAACATAGATAAGTATGCAGTGCGAGCATGTGATGTATTTGTTCGTTGGTTAGAACTAGGCTTCTCTCAATCTTAATGTTACCATTAAGTTAAATTATAGGCACCAAGTTATAAAATTGTTTATTGGTAAAGGAAATTATGTCAAACGAAATGCCCCTTGATTATCAAAACGGTAAGGAAAAATTGACTGCCAAGCACGACATCAACTATTAGTGAACTTAGTGATTAATCTTTCACATTTTATAAACCCATTAAAGGAATAAACGCTAAGCTACTCAACTTTTTTATTATCACTTTTTTTTGCTAAATTTTAAATTTAGTTTTCTTAAAGAATCCCCCCTCATCTTTATTTAGTTTATTTTTGTTTAAGAAATAGAATTATTATCGATTTGACTTAATCACCACTATCTGCAAGGCAAGTTTATTTTTTAGGAATTGTTTTTTATCTCGAGAACTGCAACCTTTGTCTATCTCTGGGATGAGGCATCTTTTGCACCTAAAAACAATATTGGTTTGTAGTTAATTTCAAGGTTTTTAAAACAATTAACTCATACGGATATCAGATTGAAAACGAAATCGAAGTTGTTGTTCTTCATGTACACTAAGAAACGAAAGTTTGAGTAAAGGGTTCCAACCGGTTGTCTAGCCTCTACGAGCATTACCAGTCACTTGTGGAGAAACGACTCTTGGTTGTTGACATCTTTGAGGTTGGTTTTCAAGTATGTTCTGAAGGTAATGTTCCGAAACAAGAAAAGCTACCGCAAAAACATTTTGAGCCCTTAGGCTGAACCCTAATTTCCCCATAGCTAAAAGTGAGCTCTTCGCCTTCTTTTATGTCTTTCGAAGCAAAGAAACAAAGACGAGGCAAAAGAGCTCCTGAACTTCTTACAAGTACTGTTGATAGATTACCACCGTCACATGAATGGTTAATGAAGCGAGCAACATTTCCAGCTCTTGTGGCATCCATGTTAATTCGCAAGCATGCATTCCCAGATGGAAGATGTTCCCTAACAACAAGAAGAGCAGACGAAAAGTGGTCATCTGAAGCAAGTTTATCGTATATTTGTTGCCTCCTCCTAGCTTCTCTGGTTGTTAACAGCTCACCTATCAAAGTAGATTGCAAATTTAACAGCATTTTAAGGGCTAATCTCCACACAATTATGCATCGCACATGAGAAACAATAAAAGCAATTACTTTCATCGAAATATATCTAAAGCAATTTCTTTGAGACAGCATGTTTCCCTGATGCTTTGGTGAATGATTTATCATTCAAGCCCTCAGCATTTCTTTAAGAAGTTTGCAAAAACCTTACATAGCAGCATTAATTACAACCAGACCGAGATGGATTTGTATTTGGCAAAGAAAAGACACATGAAAGTTGTACAACAGTAAGAAGCACAAAGAAAGGACAAGAAGATGGTGACAACCAGCGAGCAGAAACGAGTTGATGCTAGGAGGAAATGGGGAGAAAGCTAGCTGGATTGCTCAGGACTTACACTGGTAAGAACTACACAAGCAAGGACAAGACAAAGGTAACTGCTAGAGAGAAGAAAATGAGTCTTGAACTCTTGATGCAAGGTAAACATCAGTCTGATAATAAGGAAAGACAGCTGCCATTTTGCTAAAGATGCCAAGTTGTCATCAATTGGCGACACAAAGCCAAATAGCATGGGGGTACAGGGAGAAAGCTAGCTGGACTGTTAAAGATTTACTATAGTAAGAGCAAAAAGCAAAAGAACTTGCGCTAATCATAAAGCAGAATAGCATGGGAAACCCCTCTTGGGTGTTGGGTTGGGAAGAACCAGGAAGCTAGCTGGATTAGTGGACAAGACAGCAACAGCTAGAAAGCAGAAAAGAATAGATGCAAGGCAAACATCAGCTGATTAGAAAGGAGTGACGGCCCCAATTTTGCTAAAGATGCCAAGTTGCTACACATAGGTGACTTGAAGCAAAAAGCTAATTGCTAGAGCAGAAATATTATCTGGCCTGGATCATTAATTTGTGACGGCGTTCTCTCTATGTTGTGCACATATATATCTTCAAAGTTCACTTTCCGATGAAATTAACGAAAAAAGCGGAGCAAAGGCTAACTAAATTTATCGGACAAAGATACTAAAAAGTAAATAACCACAACAGTTCCAAACATTTAATAAAAGAATAATTTTAGAGAAAAAATGGAGGCTAAGTGTTGAAATGAAGTACCTGAATACTCGCAGATGAACTGGCCTTGCTGAATCCACTGAGCAGCATATAATCCCCACCCTTTTCTTATATCCTTCACAATCTTCAATTGAACTTGTATTCCTCTCTGACTCAACCGATTCCCACACTCCAAACGGCAGCCGCAACTCGGTCCACACTCGCTCCTTATCCCCATCCCCTCCTCCCCTTCCAATTCCGTGCACGGACATCCAATCACATTGTCGTCGCTCACTTTTTCACACCTCTCACACTCACACCCTGACTCGTCCATCACACTCACCCAGCTCCCCCCGAGTGGATCCATTGAGTCAAGAGCACAACCCATTTCAGCATCCGACGAACCCGACTCAGGAAGGACCAGAGTTTGCGACGAGTTGGGTCCCCAAAATTGGCGGTTTAAAGAAGAAGAAGAAGAGGGGATTATTTGAGAAGGGGTATAGAAGAAATAGGCATAAGGGTATTGATCGACGGTGTTGTGAAATGGGATGGGAAAGTTTTCAAAAGATCTTGAAGCGTCAAGGGAGCGGTAGAGAGTGATGGACTGGGCGGCTCGGTGAAGGGTAGTGCAGGTTAGGGAGACATTAGCCAGTTCTTGAGGGGTTAGCCATGGAAGGATAAAGTCTGCGCATTGCAAGAAAGCATGGCTCAAGCCTATTTCCTTTTGGGGGGATTTTTTGGGTGATGGCGGCAACATGGAAAACCATCGATCTCATGAACTTCACTCCTGGAATGAACTATAGGCTTTCGGATTGTTTTAACTGGAATTTTTTTTTTTTAATTTGGGACTAAATGTAAAATTTATTCTCAAATTATAACACTTTTCGCAATTAATCACCTTTCAAAAAATATACAAATATATATATATATCACAGCATATGTGTGGAAATCGTCTAAATTTGCTATACATGAAAAACAAATATTGGTTAAATAGGTTTTTTTTTTTTTTTTTAAATTAAGAAAATAAGTTGATTTTGGGAGGAAATATGAAAGCGCGGCCAACTTTATACATGTGGTAAGAAAGTGTGCACATCTTTAAATTGCATTTTTTTATTTTTTTAATATAATTATTATCTTTGGTTAAATGGTTAATGTTAATAATTTTGTCTTAAGTTCTTGATTTCTCTTTTACTAACATTTGATAGTTTAACCAAAGAAACTAATTATATTAAAAATAGTCAAAAAATGATATTTAAAGGGAGATTGCATCTAGCTAGGTGTGCCTTCCTGCCATATGTGCAGAAGGGATGTACTCTCTCCAAAATCGACCTATTTCTCTAAAAAAAATTTAAAAAAAATCAAATTGGCCAATAAATTTTTTGACAGGCTAACTTATCCGTGAAAATCAAGAATTTAAATGAAAATTATAAAAAAAAATGAGATTAACAACAATAACACTATTTTAAAGATAAACTAATTTTTTTAGTAATTCTCTAATTATATTAGGTAACACTTAATAAATAATATAGATAAATAAATATATAAAAATTTATATAATAAATATACTTATCAAAGTTTCAAATAAAAACCAAAAATTGCATTAGTTCAAAATGGTAAATGATATATATATACAGACATAATTAATGGAGGTAATAAATTGTACATAATTAAAATTAAAACGTATAAAAATATCAAAATAAAGCTTTAGTTGAGTGGTAAATTAAAAGTTTTATTAATATAATTGGTTTGGGTTTAAATCTCACAATATGCATATTTTTATTTATTTTTTTAAAAATAAAAGACTAAATTACTCTCAAGTAATGTAACTTATTTTAATTACTTGAAGATATTTGCATAATTTTTCAACTGAATTGATGATCTGATTGAGGATGACATCAACTCAGTAAAACACTTAATAAATAATTTAGATTCTTATTAACTCCAAGTATATTTTCGTTATCCAAATTTCTTCAAACTATTAAACATTTTAATCCAACCATTGTTTTCTCTTATCTTTTTCTTATTTTCCTCCTCCTCTCTTTGTTAACTAATTTGTATTCTCTTGCGATGTGTGTATATTAATTTTATAATATCTTTATAACATTACTTTTTATTTAAAATCATTAATAAATTTCCTCAAAAAATAATTAATGGATTGAAAAAAATAATATAATTACAAAATATTTTTAAAAATACTTAACTAATTTAAAATCGGTTATATTAGTATTATTTAATCCTATAAATATTTAATATTAAAGCAATAGAAAAATTCATCATCTGGAATTGAAGTTTAATATTCATTCGAAGTTTAAAAGCAATCAAAATAGATAAGTGCTAGCGCCATTAGTTATTTTATTTTTAAATATGACGTTAACATGATTAACAGAATAATTTAACGAAGTTATTAATTGGCTCTTTTTACTTACCTCCTCCTTAAAATAATTTTAAAATAGATATAATAATTTATTTGATCCTTCAACTTTACAAAAAAATTATTTTAGTTTTTCATTTAATTCTTTATCTCTTTTTAACCCTTGAACTTGCATTTTTTTTTGGTCAAACTACCCTAAAATGAATGAAAAAGTTAACATTGACATAGCAGTCAATGACACATTAGTAATAAATTAATTTTTTTTAAAAATTTAAAATACTTTCTTTTACATTTTTATAATTTTTTAAATAACTTTTATACTTCAATTGAATTTTTTAAATTTTAATTAATTGTTGATGTGATAATTCTAGTAAAGTTAACTTTTTTTTCATTAATGTTGAGATGATTTGATAAAAATACAAATTCAATAGTTAAAAGAGATAAAAAAAATTTAAATTTAAGACCAAAATTTTTTTTTATAAAATTGGAGGACAAAATAAATAATTATGCTTTTATAAAAAATTAGATAATATATGATTCAATATTATAAAATATTATTAATGAATAGCATTAATGAGATTCCGTGCATGAAGTCTAATTATGAATATTATGGACTTGAATCAGATTTTATTATAAATAATTTTAAAATATAAAATCCATAATGCAGTTTGTAATTAATTAACATATTTATTGACACGTGCAATATCTTAATTTAAAGATTAGCAAATATAATTTTTTTAGGAAAAGAAACAAATTAAAGCATTATTAAGAGTAGGCCTGGTCTTGGGGACGTTTGGAGGTGCGGCCGCCCGAGGCTTAAAGTTGAAAGAGGTTTAAAATATTGTTTTTCAATTTTTAAGGGGTCTAAAAAAACTTTTTTCCAACTTTTTAAGGGTTCAAAATTTTTTTTTCCAACATTTAAAGGATCTAAATTTTTTTTTCTCTAACTTTAAAAAAATCTGAAACTCCATTTTATCGTTTTATCTAAAACCTAAAAATATCAAGAACGGGCCTAATTAAGATATATGTTTATTAGATAATTAATGCATGATAGTGATTTTATATTATTAAATCAATCTTTTAATATTATAACTAATTACAGATGGTAAAGCTTTAAAGAGGTAAATGGTAAATTTTAAATATGCTATATAAGAATGTTTCCTTATATTGTAACATTAAATAAGTGGACAAAAATGACATATTGTAACATTAAATAAGTGGACAAAAATGACATTTAGTCATACTTACTAAATTCTCTTCATTTAAAAAATAAACTAAAGTCCTAGAGAGCAATTGTTAAATTTTATGGGAGTCAGCTATTTTTGGAATTTTTTACTTCATACATAATTTATTAATACTTAATATTTTTTTATAAATTTTTATATTTTATAATTTAAAAAAAAAATTCTACAGTTTTTTTAATCTTTTTAACAATTTTAAAAAAAAAATCATTTGTTTTGTACATGTAACCTAATATGTCACGTGATAAACACAACCTTAAAAAATGAGAAAGAGAACCATTACACTTTAAAGGTCAACCTAAAGTTAATGGTCAAAAAGGTTGATTAGATATATTTTTTTAGTTCAAGAATACAATTAGGCGCAAAGATAAAAAAAGTTTAATTAATTTTCTTTTAAATTTAAAGATTTTTTTGCATCTTAATCCTTTAATTGAATTTATTTATTTTTCCTTAGAATTTTTCTTTATTGAGGTTATTAAGTACCATCATTGAATTTTTGGGTTAGTAAAATTTGTAAGCTTTATAATTAGTACTTGAATAAAAAAGTGGATTCAAATCTACCCAAAATAATAATAATAATAATAATCAAAGGACCATAAAGTAGGTAATATTAGTATATGATTAGAGTTTTAGAAAAAAAAAATGGATCTAAAATCTTTCAAATATTGGGTTATTTTAAATGAAAATAGATACTTTAACCCGAGTACAAACACTTGGGGTAATTAGTGTAAACAATATTATGCTTTAAGCAATACTTTTGACCCCAAAAAAAAAAAACATTAGATACTCAAGTACAGTAGTTTGGGAGTCAATTTTGCATTTATGCATCTTATTTTATTTTTTAATTTTTGAAATCCTTCTTATTAGAATAATGTGAAAGAAAATATTTACTTAAATATGTATATAGATAATTGTACCTCGATACTCATAAGTGTCAAGATCAATATAATGTCAAATTTCATATAATTTATGCTTTGACTGCGAGAAAAAAAGTATGAAGACCTTAACACTTATATGGTATAAAATCAAAATAATCAATATTGATAGACACTTATATATAAGCCCAATCAATTAATTTAATATAAGAAACCTTCACATTAATGAATATTTATGTTGTCCTTGTAAATACCTCCATCCCATCCTCCTTTGTTTTCATTCAAAATTCTTTTAAAAAATCCTTAACACCCCCTCTCACCTAACAAATAAGCTTTATTTTTGCTTCTCCAAAAATTATCATTCTCTTTTGATTCTCAAGAGAAAAGTATAGAGGCCTTGACACACAAGTGGTAGTTAACATTGATTGAGTATTTAATACAAAGGATTTCAATACTTATAAATATCGGTATCTTCTTTTTAACTGAATGATTCAAAAAGGAAAGAATAGAATAGTATTGAAGAAGAGGGAAATTATTCAATGTATTCAAAAGAAAGCAAGCTGCGTTAATATAAGATCACAACAACACATACAAACAAATGATAACAAAATGAAATCATCGGAGTGACAGCAGAAAGGAAAAATGAAGAACCAATCATGGCTCTTCACAACAGCATGACAGTTTTTGGACTGATTTAGCTTTAGTGCAGTTGGGCTGGCTTGGCTTTAGCATTCTTTGAATCATCAGCACTTTTATTTTCTAAATATTGCTTGACAGAATAGACATAGAGCTTATCTCGGAAATTTTCAAAGCTGTGAGAGGCTTTGTGAAAATATTAGCAATTTGTATTCAGAAAAATAGTGAAGCTCCACATTGGTTAAACACCAAGTGTGAGATGACTTCCAACCAAAAACATAGTGAAGCTCCCCAAGGTTCTTAAGGAAAACTTAGTATTCAGAATTTGTATCACCTGCTCTACATTCTCTTTAGAAGTTCCTGTCACAACAATATCATCAACATATACTAATAGAAAGATGCAATCAAATGCAGTTTTCTTGAAAAACAGGGAAGGATCAGCTCGAGAAATCTGAAACTGAAGTTGTTCGAGGAAAAACCCTCTTAACTTTTCAAACCACGCACGGGGAGCCTGCTTGAGACCATATAATGCTTTGTGTAATTTGCCCACCAAATGTTGACCATTATCTTCAAGAACCTCATATATACATCTTCAGAAAGATCTGCATTTAAAAAGGCATTATTCACGGCTACTTGTCTCAATTGCCACTTCTGAGAGACGGATAATGCAAAAATAGTTCGAACAGTATTGGCTTTAACCACAGGGCTGAAGGTTTCTTGGAAATCATAGTCGGCAGATTGAGAGTAGCCTTGTGTAAGAAGACGGGCTATGTGTCGTGCCACAGTACCATCAGGATTCTTTTTAACCTTGAAAAGTCATTTACAACCAAGAAGTTTTCTGTCAGGTGGTGGCGGCACTAAAGGCCAAGTTTGATTGCGCATCAATGCTTCAAGTTCATCATGCTTTCATAGAGGATATGCCATTGCCTCGTGTATACTGATTATGGAACTATAGGCTTTTGGCTTGAAGACTCCTACCTTGCTTCTTGTCCCCATAGAATGAGTATTGACAGTCAACCTAGGTACAATAGTTGTTGGTGAAGTAACACCCAAAATTGGTAGAGCATCAACAGATGAAGCAACATCAGGTGAAGAATTGAATGCCATATTAGAAAGAGAAAGTCCAGTTGAAGAAAGAGAAGGTGAAGAAGAATTCATAATACAATCAGAAACGGAGTAAGAGTGTATATCCGGAAGAACTGGAAGAGTGGTAGTGGTCAATCTTTTATATGAATTCACTGTTTCACAAGTGGCAGCAGCAGATGGAAAAGCATTTATAACCTTTGTGTGGACTACTATAGCCCAAGACTGTGCATGGTGTAGAATGAAACTCCAACTTGTGTGGATTATATGGAGAAGAAGTGGATAGCACAAACAGCCAAAAACTTAGAGAAAATGATAACTAGGCTTCTGACCAAAAAGCTTCTCAAAAGGAGATATTCCAGCTGAGGCTTTTGTAGGCAACAAATTGATAAGATAAATTGGAGAGGTAAAAACATCACACCAATGAACCAGAGGGAGGGAGGCATGAGCAAGAAGAACAAGCCCCATTTCCACAATTTGTCGTTCAACCAGGCCGTTTTGTTGGGAAGTATGCGGACAAGACAATCGATGTTTAATGCCAAACTGTTGAAGAGGATGCAAGAAGCTACGAAACTCTCCACCTCCATCAGTTAATATTTGTTTGATCTTAAAACCCAATTGAAGCTCAACTTGTTTCTTAAAATTAAGAAAAACACTCATGGTCTTGAGAGTGTCTGGAGATAAAGCATTAACAAAAGATATATAATATTGATGATCATATAAAAAGAATGGCTGCTTTCTTTTTTCCCTTTAAACCATTCTCTTTCTGTTAATTACTGAAGATAAAACTAGCTTTTAATATTCATTAATTTTTAATTGTATTGTAATTTTTAATTCCATGTAGATTATGATATAGATAAATATAGACACGTGATCCATTTTAAGAAGCTACACGTGTCTGTCGGCTTTTAATAGTATAAAAGCTTTGGTTGTACCGAAATGAATATTGGTATAATTTAAAAGCTAAATTGAATATTAAGTCTTAATCATTCATTTTCTCCCTGCTCAAACTATAATCACGTAAGAAAATATGAGAAAACATTATTAATCAACCATTCAAATGGCGACAAATGGATATAAAATATAAAAAAGTTAAATATATAAAATAAATGAGACAACTCTACATGAATGCTTCTCCAAATTTGACCCGATTTAAAATCTAAAATTTAAATTTTATTTAATTTTTAATAATTTTCTTTTTAATATAACAATGATTCGACTAATAAATCACAATTTGAAGTTCAAAATTTTAATAATTTTATACTATTTTATATTTACAATATACTATTATAATATTTAATTTTTATATGTTATAAAATATATAAAAGAAATATAAATACATGAATTACTAAATTTATTCGAACCGAGCTGATTCATGATCACCGTTAATTATAATTACGGCAATTGAGTAAATGCTAACAATTATAAAAAAGAAATAATGAGGTGAAAAGAAAATCAGCAAAGATATCATATCTAATTTTCTAGGAATAAGTTACAATAAAGGTAGAAAGTTGAGTACCCCAATGAATCTTGAACCAAAATTATGAACTATCAAAGGCAAAAGTTAATGGCTGTCATCTGAATTATATTTGGCTTTTTATGTCAAAATTGGCTTTACTCTTAAATTCTTTCTGAACATACGATATATATATGTATAACACATCAAAATGTACTTACAAGGCCTATACCTAGCTCTTCAGCAAGCTCATCCCATACAGGAAGTAGGGTCAACACAACAAGGAAAACAGCGACTGTAACCGCTGTTTTCCTCCATGTTCCAACCTCGGTTACGTCGTTTAAGCAGGGTTTTTCAGGAGTCCTCTGAGTAGTTTTCATTAAAAATAAAGGTAATAAGAAAGACGATTGTTAATTCTACTTTAATTTATTATACTAAAGTTCCAATTGGCATACCTGACAAATCAGCACATACAGACCCCAAGGAAGCGATAAAGGTCCTCCAATCTGCAAATAAGATGAAACAAATTAGCTGCACCGTATCAAAGACAGGAGGAACTAGTAGGTGCATACCACTCCTAATCCAAGCAGTGTGTATGTTGTCAGACCAAACCCGACCAGTGCGCCCTTTCCATAAGCACCCTGAAAAACATGCAATTAAACTATCAAAAATCTTGTGGCAAGATACCATCAAAGCTAAAGAATGGGAATGACTAGAAGCTCTCTATCAGTATGAAGGTACCTGCACAGCCCGTCCACCATCAAGACACCCCACAGGAAGCATATTAAAAGCTGTCGTGGTTAAGCCACACCTGAAATAATGGGTAACTTGTATTGTAAGCATACCAAGAAAATCCAGACAAATATTTTAGGTAAGCAGATATCCAGGAATTTAACCCTACCATCCTGCAATCACAAGTGGATGAATTGATACTGTTGCAGCATGCATGGCCCTGTACATTTAGAATGTGATGTCTGTTATATTCATTGCAAAAAATTGATCTCAATGACCACACACGTACAACTGTTAGAATTTATATTCATATAAGAGGGAATGTGGAAAACAACATTATTATCTCAGTTTCATCAAAGCTCAAGCATAAACTCTGTTCAGTCAATAATAAAGCTGTTGAAGCAAAAGGACATACGCATAACCAAGGGTTGCTCTACTGATGAGTCCAAGAAGCAATGAACCCTGAAACAGCATGCTAGGAACCTGCACCAAATCCCCAGCTGCATCCGGATGTGATGAAAGCAACAAACCAACAGCAAACATTGAAAAAGACAGTGCAGCACCAGCAAATGGGCCCGCCAGGGAAATGTCAACTTGGGTACTACGGTCAGGAAGAATAGATTTGAACTGCAGGAAGTGAGAGTTAAGGAAAGCTTTTAAAATATCATTAGAAAAGCAAAAGTATTTCAATTATACATTCCTCATTCCTCGCATCAAGCAAATCAAACCAAGAAAACAGGTAAGCAGAAAATAATTGAAGAAAAGATTACATCTAAGAAAACTTTTGACAGTAAAAAATATAAAATCCATGCTCTGCCAGAAAGGTTTACAATTTCAGGAAACAAAGACAAGGTCATTTTGACCCCAGGGGAAGAGGGAGGTAAGAGGTAGAGAAACAAGAGTGAAGTACATTCAGAAAGAGACACTGGATCATCAAAAGATGGATCTCAAGACAATCTACTTAGCAAAAGAAAACATAATTACTACAATCTATCACTACTAATTATTTTAATCTAAATCTCCTAAAAGGACAAGTTACATTACACCACATGAAACAAAGGTTTTCGAGTTAGAGGATGAGTTGGAACAATGAAGCTCTTGATCAAGTCTCAACATGGCTCATACTGACTTAAATATCCTATTTATAAAAGAAGGCAACAATTAGATCCTTGAAAAGGGCACCTTGGACAGAAACCATTAAAAGATAATCTGACATATTGAGTTGCCGCATAGAAATAGGTCACACTCACCTGAGTAATTGCTCCAAAGCTTCCAAGAGTGATGTTCGGAATAAAGAAAGGAATGCTTAGTTTTACTTTCTTTGGAAAAGCAGCCAGAAAATGCCCAAGTTCCTGCAGGCAACAAAATTCATGACATAGCAAAGTCAAACATGAGCACATCCAAAATACAAATTGATCTAGTTCAATGATGTTACTCATAAGCAGATGATTTTTTATAACTATACCAAAAACAAAACAGCTCAAACTGAAAAAAAAAAAAAAAAAAAAAAAAAAAAAAAAAAAAAAAACCGGGAAAGTGAAACATCAGAAAACCATCAAAAAGCATGATATGCATACATGAAATAAAAGAACACCCAAAACACCATATGCCAGGGGCAATGCTGACTCTACAAATGGGTATAGTAGTTCCATATCTGGTGGATCAACTGCATTTGGATCTGTAAAGTATTTTACAACCTCTGGAGGAAGTCGGTTTATCTGTAAGAGATTGCACATTATCAATATATTCAGAAAGATAAAAATGGTAATGAGAAAAAAATGCAGAAAACATAACTCCTACTATCTTCCTACTGATAAATGCAGCGATCTCAAAGTACTTTGACAACAATGGAATACCTGAGATGCAATACCTAACTCCACACTGGAGCCTATAGTCAGGAGGAACAGCAAAATAGCTATCACATACTGCCAAAGTGTAGTTGGTCCAGGTTCTGACACCTCTTTCCTCAGCAAACCGAAACTCACTCGTGGTCCACCACGCGGGTCTGGGGCTTCAGAATCAGGCTCCTCAACCATGAAAAGATTGTATTTATCACCCACGATCTCAGCCAGTTGAGTCTGGAGTTTGGCAAAAACATCTTCTCTCTTCCCTCTTAGATTTCCTAGAAATAGGATGCCCTCACCAAGGTCTCCAAATGGCTCTTCTTTAGTCACCCAAAACGTTGAATAGCCAAAAAGCTTGTCCTTAATTAGCTTTACATCAGCAGGATCAACTTTCTCAGGTCCAAGAAGCTCCATCAATTTAAAAGAATCAATTTGGAAATCATTGTAGGCTGATCCAAGAGGAGCTATGTTTGGTGGCTGAAGAAAGGAAAACATCAATAGATTAGAATCCGATATGTCATTGCACTATTCTCACATTTTTCCCTCTCTGTACTCATCTTGCCAGTATTTACAAAATTTGGCAGCATTTATGTAAAACTATGTTACTCAAGTATGAGTGTCGAATAAGAGTTTGTATTTGACACTAGGTATATATTTTTTTCTACGTTTCTTCTACGTATTTGAAGGGTCCTTGGAGGATCATATCCCATTCCCAAATCTGAATATGTGTCGGACATGAGTGACAGATATAAAAAATATATATATATATATATGAAGACAGGCTTCAGTTGGTAGTCACTTATATTACCACTTGTTATTCACTATTTGATATTTGCTTCCTTAAAGTTGCTAAAACGCAAAATCATAATGGATTACAAATGAATAGATGATGAAAATGCAAAACCAAATGTAACATAACTGTTCCAATAACAGTGAATTCGGGCATTTTATTTGCAATATAATACAATTTTATTCTTAATTCCTAGAGGAAAGAAAATGTAATTTGCTCTTATATTCAAAAGACAAGTAAAACTAAACATACAACCTTTTTCGTCTTCTTTTCTCTTTCATGTATTCTAACAATTTTCTACAAAATTGCCAATTAAATTCAGAGAATAAAATCAATAAGAAAGCAAAGAAAAAGAATAGCAAAACGCTGTACCCTGGAGGAAAGGGACGGAGGCAGCTCATTACTGGTGCGTTTCTCCTGCACAGCCTTATCTTCGGGCGGCGACGCCGTCGTGACGGTAGATTCCGTGGATGAAGCAGTATTACTACTATCCTCCTTAATCTCTCCATCATTTTGGGTGTAATCAGCGTCATTATTACTATTATTAGTGCCGCTAAAACACCTAAATTTGAGAAACTTTTCCCGAGAAACTTCCTTGGAGATTAAATAACATAACTTGGTGTTCAATTTCCTGGACCCGAAGACTTGGACCCCAACTCTTTGGCGGAAAATTGAACTGGAACTGAACCTCAAATTCACGGCGTTAAAACTAAAGCTGGTGAGAGTTCCCATCCAATCAAATAAAATTGAAAAATGAAAAAGGTTTGAATTATTTATTTCTTCTTGGTTTTGGGTGGGTTTTCTGAAACTGAGACAATGAGAGCATAAAATTTTATCCTCTTCTTTGCGGGATATTCAAAAACAAATATCTTTTTCTTCTTCTTCTTTTTTTTTCTTTCCATTTTTAATTAAAATTATATAAATATTTTTAATATAGAATATAACATACAACACTAAAATTTCAAACTAATAATAATAACAACATATATACAATATATAATAAACTAAAATTAAAAAATATTTTATGTTAAACATTTATTCAAAAATTATTATTAGTGTAATCGTAAAAATTTTATTTATAAATTAATTAAATATAAATTCAATCCTTAATTTTGGGCAAATATCTCAATAATACCAAAAAAAATCAAAAATTACCGGATAGTACAGTGTTCAGGAAAATTGACCGGAAAGTGCAATTTCCCCAAAAATGTGTCCACGTCAGCGCTATTTTGGGGAAAAACGGCCTAAAGCGCGTCCCTGGGGGGCGTTTTTGGCCACCTCAAATAAAAACGCCCCACGAGGCGCGCTTTGCTTTGAGGTGGACAAAAGCGCTCCCAGACGACGCTTTTTAGGCTGCTGAAAAAAATTTAAAGATTGAGGACCTATTATGTAATATTTCAGTTCTGAGAAAAGGAAAGGAAAGGGTGAGGCGCGCGGCATCAAAATTTAAATTTGAGTAATTGCTTTCTAAGCCCTCCCTATTTATTATTTTCTTTTTATTCCCCTTCAACTCACTATATTGTGTTTAAACAAGCCATTAATCTATTTTTGTAATTAAATAAGTCCTTTACTTATAGCTTTTACTCATAAAAGCCTATTTTAATATTAAATTAAATATATATTTTTTATTTAATAAATTATTTTCATCAAATTTACATCAACATAAGATATAAATTAATTTATTTTTTTAAAATAGCTTTAATTTAATATTAAGATAGGCTTTTAATATTAATGTTAAAAAAACAATTACAAATTCAATGATCAAAGACATGTTTGCTAGTATAAAATATAAATTAGACTACTAGCAATTTATTAAATTGGATTATAATTAGATTACTAGTGGAAAATAATCGCAATGATCACATGTATCTATTGAAATATATTTAAAATTATAAAAAAATAAATTAGACATATAACACATCTTAATCTTGTTTATCAACTTTGATAAATATTGTTTAATATTAATACTATAGAATAGTATATTAAATTTTTATAAAATATAAAATAAAATAATAAAACATAATATATTATAAACTTGAAAACGAGTTAGACTAGATTGCGCTTGAGCTTTGATTATTGGAATCCAAACTCAACTCATATTTTAAATGAGCCTAATTTATTTTATCTATGCTCATTTTCTGAATTTAATATTTTGTTCAAACCTAACAAATTTCAAATGAATATTTAGATTTGAGTGAATAATCTTACCCATATGAACAATACAATTAATTGAATGCTCAATATATAGTTATAAATAAATAAGAATTTATCTTATTAAAGATGACAAAACTAATTTCAATATCAATATTAAATTAAATATATTTTTTTATTTAATAAATTATTTTCATCAAATTTACATCAACATAAGATATAAATTAATTTTTTTTAAAATAGCTTCAATTTAATATTAAAATAGGCTTTTATGAGTAAAAGCTATAAGTAAAGGACTTATTTAATTACAAAAATAGATTAATGGCTTATTTAAACACAATATAGTGAGTTGAAGGGGAATAAAAAGAAAATAATAAATAGGGAGGACTTAGAAAGCAATTACTCAAATTTAAATTTTGATGCGCGCGCTCACTCACCCTTTCCTTTCTTTTCTCAGAACTGGAAATATTACATAATAGGTCCTCAATCTTTAAATTTTTTCAAGCGAGCCTAAAGCGCGTCACTGGGAGCGCTTTTGTCCACCTCAGCAAAAGCGCGCCTCGTGGGAACGTTTTTGCTGAGGTGGCCAAAAGCGCTCCCCCAGGGACGCGCTTTAGGCCGTTTTTCCCCAAAATCGCGCTGACGTGGACGCGTTTTTTGGGGAAATTGCACTTTCCGGTCAATTTTCTTGAACCCTGTACTATCCGGTAATTTTTTATTTTTTTTGGTATTATTGAGTATTTGCCCCTTAATTTTAGTTATTTTATTTTAAAATTTCATATATAAAATAATAAAAAGACAAAAAGGCCATCAACATGATAGTAATCATTTAATAAAAGGGTATATTAGTTATTTTTTAATCGAGTGGTACTAGGTGAGAGGTATAGATATTTTAATTAAGTTTTAAACATTTGAAAATAAATTTTATTCTATTATAAATTTAAAAAGTTAATTGTACTAAATATTTTCAAACTACGACCATTATTCTAAATTGATCCCTAAATTTTAAATTGTTCTAATTACATCTTCAAACAATCGATGTTATATCAATTAGGTTATTTCGTTACTAGAATGGTTAGTTTAACAGTTAAAAGACAAGCCAGATCCTATGTGACATAATTTAAAATGAAAAAAAATTAAGAGAAATGAACACTATAAAAGCGAATGTTTTAAAAATATCAATTTTACGATTTTCAAAACTTTTACATAAACTTTATCGTTCACTCTTTTTTTTTTCCTTTTAGCTTTACTTTATTATTAGTGTTTTACTTATGCGACAACATTCTATATTTTTTAATTTTAAATTTATCTATATAAGATTTGATGTGTCATTTAACTATTTTAATAATAAAAGGACTTGATTGATATAACATACATAGTTTATAGATGTAATTAGAATATTGAAGTTTGAGAACCAATTTAAAATGAGGTTCATGGTTTAGGGATAGTTGATGCAATTAACTCAAATTAAAAATACAAAACTTATTTTGATATGACAAAGAGTTGTTTGCAGTAGACATTCCAAAAATATTTTAATTACATTCCTAAAATATCGATATTATATCAATCAAGTCCTTCCATTATTACACCTATTAATTTAACTATTAAATAGTAAAATCTTATACATAGTTTAAAACGAAAAACTTAAAAGAAAAGTAAAATGTTATCGCATAATTTTTAAAATTAATAACTAAAAATAAAGAGAGAAAGAGAAAAATTATGTCACGCAATATTTGATGTCTCATTTACCAGTAATAGTTTAGTGCAATAAAAGTTTCGAAATCCTGAAAAGATCTTATTGATTTAACAATAATAATTTGAGGATGTAACTAGAATTTTTAAAGTTTGAGAATCGATTTAGAATGAGAGCTATAGTCTAGGGATGTTTAGTGCAAGTAACTCTATAATAAAATCGTATAAATTTATGCTAAAATAAACCATAAGTCCCTGTACTATTTGTAAATTTAGAATTTATTTCCGGTATTTTTATTTTTAGGAATTTAGTCCCTTTACTTTTTTAGATTTTAAAATTCAGGTTGAATTATTAATACTGTTAAAATTATTTTATTAAATTCAGGTTCACTACAATGCCATTGTTACATTGCTAGCAAGTGAGGGTTTTTTTTTTTTTTTTTTAATTTCAAAATGTCAAGCCAAGAAATTTAATAAAAAATTATGTTGACAATTGAACTTAAATCTTGAAATTTGAAAACTAGAAAACTAAATTCCTGAAAAAAATAAAAAAAAACTAAAATTCAAAATTTACGAAGAATACAAAAAACTATAATAAATTTATAAAATTTATTATAAAGTAAAATTCTATTTTTAAGTTAATGGAAACGCCCGCCCCTCTATAATAGAGACAAAGACAGGGGTGACATTAGAGGGGCTACCTCTAAAATAGAAAATTTGTGTTTTAATATCTAAGGTATAATAATTTATTTGGCGTTTCAACTTTACAAAATAAAAAAATAATTTAGCTTTTTAGCTCTTAAATTTACATTATTTGTCAAATTATTTCAAAATAAATGGAAAAGTTAACTTATGTGGCATACATGTGAATTACCACATGAATGCCATGTCAGTACTTAATTAACTTTTATAATTTAAAAAATTCAAAAAATATAAAAGTATTTTTAAAAATATAAAAGTATTTTAACATTTTTAATTTTTAAAAAATTAATTAATTGCCAATGTTACATACACATCAATGCCAAGTCAATGAAGTTAACAAATTTCAACATTTCGAGTGATTTGACAAATAAGAGTAAAATTAAATGAATGATTAAAATGAATTCTTTTATAAAGTTAAAGGGTGAAATAAATTATTATGCGTTTAGCTTAATTAAACTTATATTTTTTGGTTCCATAAACGTTTCGGTAATGAGGAAACTTTAGAATAGGAGAATGAGTCCATGCAGATGTGTTAATTAGGCATTTAGTTATCTTAAAAGGACAACGAGTGTGTTAATAAGATCAAGATTCTCAAATTTCACCACCACCCATTCCCAAACCTTACAAAAATTTATGATGAACTATATTCCACAGCTTCTTCAATGTAGTGGCAATCATCCATGTTGCTTATTTATATTCTCTTTTGATGCATTTAGATATGCCATATGAATATTTTCACCTCTGGAATAGTGTTAAGATTCCAAATTAACTTTCACAGGCTTGCCTATGTGTTTCAATCTCTGGTCTTCCACCAGAGTTGTTCGTAAGCAAATTATAGCCAAACTTCACAATATTGATTTCAACATAACATAGAATAAAGGGAGTCATATAATGTAATATTAGTACAAAAGACACCATAGTATACGAATAACAGAAAATATTACAGATGCCAAAATTCGAATCCCATATTTGCAGAGGGTGGCAGCATGAACTAAGTTCCGGATTTCTGGTGTAAACACAGGTTTCTGTATTTCTCAGAAAACTAGTATAAACAAGTGCATTTGGTTCTGAAACTTTTGTCAACTAATTAACTAAACGAGTCTTTAGATGGCCTGAAGAATGTAGCAATTGCAGTATAAAATAAAATTTGCTGAGGCCTTGTTTGGTAGGGAAGGTAGAGAAGGAACATGACAGAAATTACTTTTAGTCCAACGGTTGACCGTTGGATTGAAAGATCTTCTCCGATGTTCCACTTTTCCATCTTTCGTACCAAACAAACAAAGGGTTACTAGCCCCTACTGTCCTTCCTTCTCTTGTCATTGCCATATACTGCATAGAAGATTTTGTGTTTTCAGTTACTGATAGTTTATCATTGACACTCTTTAAAATCATTAAGACAAACAAGTTTAACAACCAGATAAGAAATCTATGTTTACTCGGACTTGGGTGCGTTGGTTTGTGTTTACTTCAAGGTAAATGAAGAGTTGGAGCAACATAGGTGGAAGTACCTGAATGTTATTGTTAGCGGAAGGCGACACGAAGGTGTTGGGGTTCGCAAGGAGAGATCGGAGATCCTTCACTGCTATGGGAATCTACCCGCCATGCATCTTGAACTTGAGCAGCAAATTGCAAGTTCCACAGCACATCCTCAATAGAAGGTCTCTCTGCAGGGTCCTTCACCAGGCATCTCACACAAATTTCCATCATTGTTTTCAATGACTGATCCGAACAAGATGTCCGAACTGTGGGATCTGCTACACGTCTTCTCGTTGCATCATCCGTTGCCATGATTGCTTCTAGCTGCTCAGGTTGAATCTTAGTGAATTAATGATTTGTATACATTGAGTTTCTTTGTATGTTCTAAGTTCATATCTTAAGTTCAAAGTTTCAGTTTGTCATGAGAAAATGAAAGAAAATGGAAATGAGACTTTGAACTCACAATATGCTAGAGGAATCCAATGAATTACCTGGTTTTTAAGAACTTGAACTTGATTCCTGGATTTTGATGGCCTCCCAAGAATCATTTCGAGTAAAATCACTCCAAAATCATAAACATCGACCTTATCATCATATGTTACCCTGTCATGGAACAACAGCCAAATGCAACAATTTCAATGAAACATCGTATTTTAGATGCTCCCTTTATAAACCTGAGAGAATATCTATGCTACTTGGATTCAGTGTGAATGTCAAACAGGGTCATTTGTCCTACGTGGGTATATTTAATTTTTTACAAGATGTCCTTGTATTTGGATGGTCCCTAGAGGATCATATTCCCATACTCATGTCTATGTACTGCGACGAAATAAGGGTACTTCTCATGATAGTAAATATATTATAGTTTTTGTTTACATTAGTTTTAGCTTTAAACAAATCATACACGGATTAAAACAATCATGATGATATGTAATGAGAATCTAAAGCACTGTTTTATGTACTAAACCCATTAATGAACATTTTTGTTGATCAATATCAGTTTGTAATGACTGTTTGTGTAATTTCGGTATCATCCAGAATATCATTCATTTCCAACCTTGCACTAGTACTTGGATCCTTGGGTGGAGCAGAAGTTCCATGGCCTACCTGCAAGAACAAGTAGCAGTAAACACAATCACACACCCGCGGATTCGAAGCAAAAAGTCCATAGAGAATGAAATTGTTCTTCTGTGTTCATACCTTTCCTGCAATTTCGGCTAATAGGGGCAGGTTGTAACTGCTAATCTTTGCAACAAGGTTCTGGTCCATCAGAATATCAGTTATTTTCAGATGATTTGAGTACACACCAGGTACAATCCCTGTGTGCAAAAATTGGATGCCCTTTGCTATCCCAATCGCCGATGATATGCGCTGCGCCCATGTAAGTGAGCATCTGTCACGTCCTGCAAACCAGAATATCAGACATTACAAACAATCCAAACACATAGATAAAGTAAACATTAAGATCTTCCAAAATGGATGATAGGAAAATGAATGGTTTTTTTTAAACATGTTTCTATAACATTAAAGAGCTTGCATGTTGTTGGTCTTGATGAACAAAGCACTCACTGATTGTCATAACCAAAGTAAATGAACTTTCCTCAACAGGATTACTTATGTGCTTGTTCATCCTAAAATACTTGGGTGAGAGTGTCAGATACGGATATGTGCCCAACACAGGCATGTTCACTAGTTTCTAAGTTTTCCAATGTATTCGAAGGGTCTCAAAGGTTACGTCCCTGAATCCATGTCTGAGTCAAACACAAATGTTGGACATGGATGCTTCAAGAGAAATAAAGAGTTGAAGCAACATAGCTCTAAGACATGGAGAAGAAGTGCAAATAGTGTGGCCTTGCTATCTGTCCTGGAAAAAAGTTAACATAGAGATTAATGATTACCAGATATCCAGCTCCTGAGAGTGCCATTTGGTACATATTCAAAGATCAAAAAAATTCTGCTGACACTTGAATCATCCAAGTAGCATTCAAAGCAATGGCCAAGAGCACTGACTAAATGGCGATGTCTCAATTTGGAAATGAGCTCTACATGGTGCATAAAGCTTTGAGTGCTACGGCTTTTCTTCATTTTCAGGCATCTAATGGCCACAAAGGAGCCATCTTTCAGCGTACCTCTATACATCTGAAATCATAAAATCATTTTGTTAGAACATTCTACAAAGGGAAATTTCCCATATTTTGGTTCTAGATAAAAAAAAAAAAACAGAAGAAGCAGCAGCCCATATAAAGACTCAAAATGGCCACTAAAGCAATTAGTTGGTTTGAACAATATACATGAAAACACATTATTCAGCTGCAAATTGTTGAAGCACAGGCTCACTTTCAATGTTTTAGTAATGATAAGGCTACGGATCTCGAAATCCGACCACTGACTTAAACAAACTTCAACACCATATTGGAGAATCATTCAACTTTTAATTGAGCTGAAGCTCTCATTAAACTTGCTGCAAGTCAAAAATATCAAGTATATGTTAACTACATTGCTTACCTGCCCTAGAGAACCTTCACCCATGAAAGCAGTTGTGTGGAAGTTGTTTGTAGCAACCTCAAGTTCTTCTAGTGAAAATGTTCGATAAGCTGGAAGTCCAAGTGCTCCCAGCTTCGTTGTTTGCGATATATACCCTTTCAAGTAGCCAAAGTCATAGTCAGATTACAAGTAATGAAAACTAGAGTCATTGTATGTAACTAGAGAAAGAGAGGTACAAGGGGGTCTTACTGGCATCAGATAGAAACTTTGATGAATACACAGTAGTTGCTTTCTCTGCAATCACTCTCGTAGTAGGTTTATTGATTGTCTTATCCGCATTCGACCTCCTAACAAACATGAAAATGAGACCAAGAAGTACTGTTCCACCAACAATTCCTCCAGTTATGGCCATGGCAAGAGCCACTTCAGAAGTTTTGGACTTCTTATGGTGAGGTAAGATTCCCACAGCTAAAGCTTCATTGTGACAGAAGGAAAATGGATGTTGGTTTTCGTTTTCAGTTGCCAGGCAATTTCGGGCATACAGGGAAACTCGGTCTTTAGAATCCAAGAGACAGGTAGGCAAGTGTCCAGTCAATAGATTTGAGGACAAATCTGCAAATTCCAGCTCCACATTGCAAGAAGTGTTTTCAAATAGCATGCCAGTGAGCTTGTTATCTGCAATATTCAAGTAAGTAATGGAAGGTAGGGATAACAATGATGGAGGAAATGGCCCAACAAATCTATTGAATGACAAGTCCAGCCATTCAAGTTGGTAATATGAGCTCAATTCAGAAGGAATGCCAGATCGAAACCTGTTCTTTCCCAATACAAGGCGAACCAACTTGTTGCCAAGTTGAGGAAACCGAGGTCCAAAAGCATTATCTTCTAGATCAAGCTCTTGAAGATTTGTCAACCTGCTAAGATCAGGCACTTCCCCATAGAAGTGGTTATGTGAAAGTGCAAGAACTCGAAGATTCTCCAAACTGGTGAATGATTCTGGCAAAGAGCCATTGAACAAATTCTTTCTCAAACTAAGAACTGTCAAAACTGGAAACAAACCGAGCCACTCAGGTAACCGACCGGAGAACATGTTATCATCAAGTATGAGAGTTTGAAGGCTAGTGATAGATGAAAGCTCATCAGGGACGGTTCCATATAGCGAATTTGAAGTCATGTTAAGTATTTCCAATGAGGATAAATGCAAAATTTTACCAGGCAATGGTCCCCATAAACCAAGAGAAACTAATGTAAGAACTTTCAGTTCTGGTAGCTTAACAAGTGCTTTTACAAACGAATCCATGGAAAAGTTTTTAGGTAGCAAAGGAGTTCCTTTACTGCCAATTATATGCAGCTGAGTTATGCTTCCTTCATAGCACACCACGGTCACTTGGGATGTTGGTTCGGTGTTGCAGAAGTCGTTTGTGCTATTCCAGCCACTCAAGAAATCAGGATAATTCAGAAGCGATCGAACTCGTAAAAGAGTTCGAGTCTGGGATGATTCTAGCTGCTCTGACTGATTGATTAAAAGTAAAATTATAGCAAGAACTAGAAATGCCTGATGCTTGAATCCTTTAGCCATTGGAAGCATATACAGCAGCAGCATTAGGTGAAACCCGGAACTGAACCAAGCAGCTTTTGAAGGACTAGAAACTGAGCATGAGTTGCAGAGATACCATCAAACTCAAAATAAGTAGCAATCCTGTCCAAATTATGCAAAAACACCAGAGAAGGGTGCTGCAGTTTGGCACTCTGAATAACTAAAGCTCACATTAATAAGATCAGATTAAGGAACCTCTGCAAACATAACCATGATCAGAAAAATTGAGAGAAGGAATAAACTCAAACAGATAGATAACTGAAACTTTAGAATTTAGCATAATACTATAATTTAAGTAGAGAATTCAGGACACAAATCCCATTGCTTATTGTTATAGTGTTCTTAGTACTATTAACTTATTTCAAAGATATATAGAACAGCTTACATCTTGAGACAGTAGATTGAACTGACCCCAGCTCAACTGGAATCCCCTGCAAAACAGCATTTATTTTTTCTTAAAAACTCTTCAAATGGTAGATGGAGACAAATTTTGGACCATGAATTTTCTTGCTGGAGAGCACTTGAAGACTTTAAACTACTCAGATACAGACTTAAGAACTCAATAATTGAGACTTGAAAAAGAAGAAATTCCAAAACCAAAACAGGAAACTCTCTGAAAAGTAGTTTAAACCAGATTCAGATTATGGAGTCCCACTTGCATTCCACACTTTTCACCCACTTGAGTTTGTTTTTCATTTATTATAACTCTTTTCTAATCACCGTTGACAATAAAGGTAAAACCCCAGAAACCTTATCAAACCATTGATACATCCTACTTACCTGTGCTAGTTTTGGGGTTGATGATGCAAGCCAAGACAAGCAAGTGACACGGGTTCAAAAAAGAAACTAGTAAAATGCCATATGTAGCACACGAAAGCTGACCTGTTAATCCCCACAAACCGACATTTTAGCTCAGTAACAAGTTTCTTTCTCGTCCTATTGCTTTGTCACTGTTGTTTCATTTATTTATTTCCTAAAAAAGGGTCTTAAAGAGAAGCTAGATTTGAAAAAAGTACAAAAAGAAAAAAAGCAAAAGCAAAAAGAAAAGAAGAGAAGAATTGGTGTAGAAGATAGATGAAGAGTGAAGAGTGAAGAGTGAAGAGTGAAGAGGCTTTATTTATTCCCCATACTTGAGAATCCCCAAGCAAAGAGGTTTTGACAGTGAAAGTGATGAGATATAGGAAAAAAAATAGGAATGAAATGAAAAGGGAGAGTGTGCAGAGTAAGCTTTCGCTTTCTGGGTACACTTTTGAGTTGGGTGTGACCCCACAGCCATGTTTCGGTTACCTTTGCCGCCATTGTTGTCATTGCCTTGGTGGTAGGGTTAGTCCCCACATGCATTTAAGTTCAATACACACCTTTTTCTCATACTGAAAATTTCAGTTTTTGGGCGGTGAGAAACCAGTTTCAGCTTTTGTAGTTAAGTACTAAACCAGGCTGGATGGAACTCAAGGAAGGCAACTTCTAAACTAAATATTATATTATGATATTATACAATTCCCAGTACATTTTATATATTTTCAAAATCGTTAAAATGTCTGCCTAATAAAGTCACATGCACCAATCTCCCACTACCCCCAATTTAACAAATCCAAATTTTATTACTTTTATAAAATTAAAAATTCAAGGTTTTCATAGTTAAAATGATCAAGCTATCCATTAATTTTTACATACAAAATTTTAGAACGATTCAAATAATTCATATCAATTTACAAGTTAGTTATCTAATAACTCCTTTCAAATCAGTACCTTGATCAATTGCTGATCCAATTTAAACAACCATGCAAAAATTTATTTATAAAATTTTAAAAAAGTACAAGCATTATAATATTTGAGCTCAAAACAACATGATGTTCAACGTATTATTTCATGAATTAGCATGTGACTTAGTATCTATAAATAGTTTAAGAAATGCATAACACCGCCTCTAGTTATGTTCATGAATTACACAACTCACCTAGCTATCATTGGTCAAGTTTGACTTTATATTTTTCAACTTTAGACCATTCAAGCTTGACCAATTTTACTGGTTAAAATAATAAAAATATAAAAATAATTTTATATTAATATTTATATATTTTAGAATTAAATTTAATGGTAAACTACCGTAGAGTCCACCCAACTATTTAATTTTTTTATTAGTATAGAGGTTAAATTGATTCATTTAATAATAAAATAACTAATTTGATCCAATCTTATTAAAAAAAATATTTCTCAAATACTTTATAGAAAAATATGATTATTGTAGATTGAGTCTTAGTTCGATTGACATAAGTATTGTTGTCAATACAAAATGACATACGTATTATCTTCAGAAGAAACCTTGGATGAGATAATTAAAAATATATATATAAATATTTAAGAGGCGTAATTAGCAGCCGACTTTTTAGTGATGAATTATTTTTTGTACTTCAAAATTTGGACCCCTATCTAAAGGCAAAATTCCAATCTCAAAACAAAACAAAATAATTATTGAAGTAAGAAATTTGGAATCTTTTTACTGTTTCATCACCCCAAAATATTATTGGGTAAAGGAAAATACAGCTCTTTCTTCTATGTCCAGTCTCATTTTCTACAGTGTTGGATGAAGACATCATTGCCTTACCTGTAACTTACAGGAAGAAAATATGAGTTTTACAAAAACTGGATGTGTAAAATTTTGTGATATATTCTAAATTTAAATTTAAATATTCCTGGAAAAAAACATTTCTTCTTCTTCTAATAATAATTTAATCTCCCCATTAAACATAAATATTGAAAGGGGGACGGAGACCATTAGTTTGTGTCTGAAATGAAATCTGGGTTGTCAGAAATTTAATACTAAACTGAATCCTAGACCAGAAAATGGACATCTCTTTGCTTTTTGCCACTTGCAATTAGCATGTGACTTAAGCTCATTAAAAGATTCCGTTTAATTTCATTCTGATATTCATATATATAGGAACACTGTATGTTATTTTTGTTTTAAAATTAAATCATAATTAAAGTGAATATCTTATTTAATTGACTCGATTTCATCGATTTAGATTTAGTTTGCTCAAGCAGTATGATCCTTCAACCAGTATAAAGGGCATTTCGGTTGTTGGTCACATGGGAGAAATATCACATTGTTAGTATTCATTCTGGAATCCCAAGAACTGGATAGTCTTCATCGATTAGATTTTGTAAAACTAAGACAAAAGTCATGGTGAGTCGAATGCACCCCTACTTAATTGATCCAACCTAAGGTAGTTTTGTACTTGGACCACAAATCACCAATAATGTCCAAGAGATGATCCATTCAATGAAATCAACAAAGGAAAGAATTGGATCTTGAAAGTAGAGATCAGAAAAGCTTATGATAGGTTTGCGTAGGGATTTATCAAGAAAATGCTTCGTTTCTTTGGTTTCCCTCATCTTTGGATTAAAAGCTTATCCTATATTGTGTGGCAACATCAAGCATGTCAATCCTTGTCAATGGAGAGAAACTTGGTATCTGTAAGTCAACTAAAAAAACTTGGTATCTGTAAGTCAATCCTATATAGGGAGTTTTGTTATCTCTTTACTTGTGTTCATCTTTTGCATGGAATATCTTAACATGTAAATCATATAGTCTTGTGAAAACAAATTGCGAGCCCCACTCAAAAACTCTAAAAGAGATCTTTAATCTCCCACTTCATATTCTTAAAAACAAAAAAATCAGCCTCAACAATTAAAAATGTCCTAAAAAATTCTCAGTAGAATCAGGACAAAATGTTAGTGTTAATAAATCTCAAATTCTATTCTCCCAAATGTAAGTGAAATGCTCAAAAATGGTCACACAAATATCGGAGTTTCAGTCACTAAAGGATTTGGGCAAATATATAAGTTTTACTATTCATGAAAATTAGGTCAAGAAAAGTGACTAATAATTTATTATTGACAAAGAAACATACTCAGTGCATGAAAAAACAAGTTATTATACCCAACAAGTTAGCTTACTCTTATCCAAACCCCTACATTAGTAATCACAACCTTTTACATGAAGTGTTGTCTGCTTATTTGCATCGAATTTGATTAGGTTAATAGAAAACTTCATATGGAGAGTGATACGAACTCGCCTCGGTGATGATTCGAGTCGTTTGTTGCCTTATCATTAAAATGAAGAAGTATTGTTCTTGAATAGAATAATGGTTGAATTTGGCTAATAACGCTTTAAACAAAGGGGTATGTGATAGCTTAAGATAATTAAGGGATATGGTTCGATTTAACAAAGGAACTTGGGTGTTTGAAAAATGGTAATGGGAATGGTTCGAATAGCTTTAAGGTCAACAAAGAACTAGCACTAAAATAGAGTACTAACCCAAATCTTATAGGAC
Source organism: Gossypium bickii (assembly GCA_025503065.1). NCBI lineage: Eukaryota > Viridiplantae > Streptophyta > Magnoliopsida > Malvales > Malvaceae > Gossypium > Gossypium bickii. The sequence continues at coordinate 99,823,945 of CP106711.1, forward strand.
ACTTAAAGGTGGATAGAAGGATAGCTAAACCGTGACCCACTATCTATATGGAGATAGGAACCAATCAGTATAAGGGTGAACGCCACACTCGGTTTAAGAGTGATAAGTTCGAAAAGAAACAAGGTAGACGCCACTAGTTTTTGCTAGATAAGTCAGCTTGAGTCTTAAAATGAAATAGGAGAGTTGGAAAACTCACAAAATGTTATAAACATTCAAAAGGTAGCAAAAAGTCCCCTAAACAAGCTAATTACAAAGTATTTATAGTGCTTACATGAGGCTAGCTGAAAAGTCACATGAATTTAGCTTTAATGTGCTGTTTAATGGCTGAAATAAAGCTTAATCAATAAGTAAAAACTCTCGAGTTCTTCCAAGCCAAATAACAACAACTATCAATATGAATTATTACTCCAAATAAGCTGATTTAATGAGCTTGAATGCTTGGTTTCATGCCCTCTTGGCAGCCGAATGGTCACCAACAGCTTTAATGGAATTTTGAACTCATGGTGTGATCATTTAAGCAACAAACGATTATGGAAGAAGAATAGGCTGCTGCCAAATTTAAAGGATGTGTAATGCTTCCTTTAATTGTCATAACAGCTCCTTTTAGTGATGTATAATGCCCCCTTTGTATGTAACTGATTTCTACTTGAAAAGTCACATTAATCACTTTGTAACGGCCCTTGAATGTAATGGTTTCCAGCTGATTAGTCACCTGCAATCAAACACATTAAAACAAACATATTAAACACATTTAAACACATATTAAACACAAAACACATTAAACACACTAAACTTAATAAGCTTAGTAAATAAACTTATAAATGAACTACTTTAACTCATAACTTAATTTAATAAACTGTAATAAACATATTTAACAATAAGTTATTCCAGCAATTAAATAAACTAAGTTAAGCATTTATTTCCAGTAATTATTTAACTAAAAGAAGTTTAATAAAAATGACAAACAATTATTAAACTAAGATGAGTTTAATTAAAGTCCATCAACTTAATTATTAAACTAAGATGAATTAAAAATAAATTTAAAGTTTAGCTTGCAATAAATTGCAAGAAACGCCTATGGAGCTGAATGAGCTTGTAATAAAGCTTCATTTGGAACTTAGGCCCCTCGAGCTTAGGCCAATCTCGATGGCGTCGAGTTGCGTCGTAACATGATGCGACCGGGTTCGCATCATACCCTCCCTCTTGAAGACGATTTGTCCTCAAATCGGGCCATTTGTTCGCAAAAAAAATTTCATTGTCACAAACTTGGAAACTACACAAGTCTCAAAAATGAAACAAATTAGATGCTTGCCCTCCCTCTTTAGGAGGAATCCATTTCCAAATGTCACCTTTTTCCTTCAAGGAAACAAACCAGAATCATGGAGCATTCAAAAGTCATACTTTTGGACAACAAAATTCCATGACTCAAATCTTTTGAACAATGATAAAGAACAATGATATCCGGGATCAAAAATAATATTTCCTCTTACCTCTCCAATCTGATTCGAAAGTGTCATGAATAGCAACTTAGAAAGAACATTTAGCAATTGAGTAGTATAATCTTGCAAAACACGATCGAATCTTTTAAACCATAATTTAGAACAACCTCCGGAGTCAAAAATTCGAGTTTGACTTTGCAAGCCAACAAAATTCACTTCTTTTATTTTCGAACAAAATAATAGAATTCGAAGCAGATGAAAAGGTTCAGCACATTTATTTAAAATGAAATTATGATGATCACCTTTTCTTAGTAACAACTCAAAATGACTTGTTACGGGCTTTAACACACGATTTTGGTTGTTCATTGTTAAAAGCAGTAAATGCTTTTCTTTCATCAACAACTCACATATACGAAATAAAATAAGATGTGAGCATACTAACATTCAAACTTGTCACATTTCATTCGAATAGGCATGTAGTTTTCAGACATTCATATGCCTCAAATCGCATCCGCATGTTTTCACCACAATCAAGCAAATGAAAAGATTTATATGATTCATTTTTTTGCACATCCAATCCTTGCAATTGCCGATTGATTACTACTTCACCAATAATCTCATCAATACCAGAATTTTCAGTAATGGTACTCTCCTTGCGATCTTTTAAAGCAAACAAATCATTATAAATCAAGAAGGAGTAATTAACCAAGTCAAAGTTCAAACAATTTTCAGAAACCAAATCTTCAACAATCGAATGGGGCTGATATAACTTAAAAACTTCAGATTCCATACCCTGCTTATTGGCATAGGCAAACTAGGTTCGTTGATAACATTACCTTTTTCAACCAACGTGAATCTTCTCTCCTTCAGAAGATATCGGAGTTGGAATTTGTCAAGGGAATCTTCAGAAACCTGAAAAGAAGAAATAATACAAGGAGAACTCACGGAATGGTTAGTAAAATCACTCCATACTTTTTCTTGTTCATTTTCTTCCTTTTCACTCGTTTCTTTTTCTAGCTCATTTTCAAACTCTCGATCTTTTACCTCAATCTCTTTTATTTCTGAAAACATATTGTCACTTGTTCTTTTACTCTTTCTATCTCTTTTTCGATATGCTTTTCTGGCACGCACTCTTTTTCTTTTTCAATCTCGATCTCCTTTTGCTCTTTTTCATTCTCTTTTTCTTCTTTTTCAATTTCTTTATCTTTTTCACATGATGTTTCAATTTCATTACAGAAGAAGGACAACAAAAAGGAATCATCAAAATGAGAAACCTTTCGTTGAGAAGAAGAGAAAGGGTCTTCAAACAAAAGATGATCATCTCTTCGAGATTGACTCTTCATGGATGAATATCTTGGAGTATACGAAGAACGACTTGTACTTTCTCGTTCGTCACCATAATAGGATTCAAACTCAAAACTTGTTTGATTTCATCTTGAGTTCCTTGTTGAATAGGAATCTCGATATGAATCTCTTCTCACATAGTCATTGAATGCTAAACTCCTTGACGATCTTGTTTCCGTCCTTTGGCTTGAAGAAGTTCGCTCCCGATGGTAGGAAGATGGAAGGAAACGCTTGTGCATCACATCTTTCATTTCGGACCAGGTTGATATTGGGCACTCTCCGTTTTGTCTTCGACTCGTGGTGAATTGATACCACTAAGTCATGGTATAATCGAAGAAACCGTTCACTGCAAGCCTTACTTTCTTGCTTTCCGAGTAGCCGTGGTACCCAAAAACCAATTCTAATTTCTTTTTCCATTCAAGGTATGCCTCCGGGTCAGATCGACCTTGAAATGGTGGAATGGTTAGCTTGTTACTCTTCAAATCGCCATCAACAAGTTCATGCTCTTTAAAGACTCAATTTCTATGAACGCGTCGCCTTTCGCTTTGATTGGATACTTGGTATGATGGATCGAACCAACCACTAACAGCAACAACTCTTCTTTCGAAATTTAAAGACATAATGTTTGAACCTCACCATAAAACCTCACTATTCACTCACAAAGAAAAATAATATGGCACTCCACTTGTGTTTGCATTCTTTTATGGCTTTTTCTACGCTCGAATGCTCTCACTAACTCTCGTGCCTCTTACCACTCGTTTTGCCTTTCGAAGTTCGTAATTGACTCGGTTAGACTTATAAGCAAGCCCAGAGGTCAGCTTAAAAAGGGTACGATAGTTGATGATTTTGGTTTTTGGTAGGCTGAAAGAAAATAAAAAAAGTGCTAAGTGTAGCGTTTGGGTTTGAATTTGATGGAGAAGCAGCTTTGAAGATCGAATAAAGAAAACTATGAACACTTTTAAACTTTTTTTTTAAATAATTTCAAATTTCTTCTTCTTCTTTTTTTCAATTGCAAAATACTAATTACATTGAATACTTTGAATTCACGAATTTTTTTCGAATTTTTTTAAATACTTACTCCTGCAACTTCACGAATGTCCGTACTCCTCGATTTTAGCTAGCTCTAATACCAAATGATACAAACTCACCTCGGTGATGATTCGAGTCGTTTGTTGGCCGATCGTTAAAATGGAGAAGTATCGTTCTTGAACAGAATAATGGTTGAATTTGGCTAAGTAAGGCTTTAAACAAAGGGGTATGTGATAGTTTAAGATAATTAAGGGATATGGTTCGATTTAACAAAGGAACTTGGGTGTTTGAAAAATGGTAATGGGAATGGTTCGAATAGCTTTAAGGTCAACAAAGAACTAGCACTAAAATAGAGTACTAACCCAAATCTTATAGGACATTTAAAGGTGGATAGAAGGATAGCTAAACCGTGACCCACTATCTATATGGAGATAAGAACCAATCGGTATAAGGGTGAACGCCACACTCGATTTAGGAGTGATAAGTTCGAAAAGAAGCAAGGTAGACGCCATTAGTTTTTGCTAGATAAGTCAGCTTGAGTCTTAAAACGAAATAGGAGAGTTGGAAAACTCACAAAATGTTATAAATATTCAAAAGGTAGCAAAAAGTCCTCTAAACAATCTAATTACAAAGTATTTATAGTGCTTACATGAGGCTAGCTGAAAAGTCACATGAATTTAGCTTTAATGTGCTGTTTAATGGCTGAAATAAAGCTTAATCAATAAGTAAAAACTCTCGAGTTCCTCCAAGCCAAATAACAACAACTATCAATATGAATTATTACTCCAAATAAGCTGATTTAATGAGCTTGAATGCTTGGTTTCATTCCCTCTTGGCAGCCGAATGGCCACCAACAGCTTTAATGGAATTTTGAACTCATGGTGTGATCATTTAAGCAACAAACGGTTATGGAATAAGAATAGGTTGTTGCCAAATTTAAAGGATGTGTAATGCTTCCTTTAATTGTCATAACAACTCATTTTAGTGATGTATAATGCCCCATTGTATGTGAATTCGAAGCAGATGAAAAGGTCCAGCACTTCAAAGAATGAGTTACTTTTTGAAACATTAGATTAGATGGATTATTAAAGATTGTAAATCTATGTAAGTTTTGGATTTAAAAGTGGATAGGCAAGGATCCACTTAAAGCCTTAATCGAGCCCCTCCCTTATAAAATGCGAAGAGTACACCTTTCACTAGCATGAAGCAAAAATGGGAAACCTTTTTGGTGATGTATTGAATTTAGAAGTTCCAAGTGAGTTAGTTGAGTAATTCCTAAGCACCCCATTGGCAATTGATATGAGTTCCAAAGACACCTTTTGTTAGAATGCTCTGCGTTATGGACAATTTATACTAAAGACGAATTATATGATAGTTTGGAGCAGGCATAAATATGTTGAAAATGAGGTGTGGAGCCACTTATAGAAATTGAATATCCCTTCAAAATAAAACTCTTTTTACGAAAACTTTAATATAAAGCATGCATACAAGATTATTTCTTACGAGGGAAAGTTTCATCTTACCCCTAACTTGCCTCTTATGTTTAGTGGGATAAAAATAATTGAACATTTGTTTCTTTATTTCCTTGTTATTTCTTTGTAAACAAGAAATGATGGAATGTTATTGATCCTAGTGGCACAACTTTTCCATGACTAAGGGGGATTGGCTAAATTTGCTTTTGTCTAACTACACCTCTAATGTTGATACCAAAAACCTCATCCGCCCTATAAAGTTATGTTACCATTTATTATTTTGGCGAATTTGGATTTTTCATAATAACAAGATTTTTGGGAATCAATCGTATAAGGATATACTTGTCAAAGTGCAGTTGAAAAGGTTTATGAATTTTAAACCCTCTCTAAGCCTTTCCTCAGTCCACTACCTTCCCTAACATATTGTAGTCTCTTGAAGCCTACTCTACCATTTTAGGTAAAGATTAATACAGATGGAACTTCTTTAGGTAACTCAAGAAAGGTAGGGTCTGAAGTGGTTATTAGGGATTGAAAGTTCGTTGAATTTTCCTCTTAGTTGCACGTTCAGTTGCAACTTGTAATACCCCATACCTGACTCGATCACCAGGTTTGAGCTACGGGATGCCACATCTGCCGTCGAAACAACTATGGTTCAATTTACCCATTTATATATGCTATTAACAATATTAGTAAGACCTAAAATCATTTTCCATCATTTTTAGGTCTTATACAAGCTTACTAAAGCTCTATTTCTACTCGAGTTCGAATTAGGACCAAATTGCAATATTTTAAACTCTCGAGTGGACGTCGCGGTTATGGGGGTTCCTCATCATAATGCAACATACTGACTTGGTCTCGTCGCGACGACAAGTTCTAGACATCACGACGTGACTGTATGTTTGCAAATGATTCAAATTGTACCAATTCAAAATAGACTAACCAATTATCTAAGTTCAATGTTAACCAATTCAAAATGACCTAACCAAATGTCCTCATATACTACCTTAAATGTTTCTTCCCAACCAATTCATCATATTGACCATTCAATTCAAGAACTAACCTTAACATACAAGTCCATTTCTATTATTTGAGTCATTTAACCAAATATGCTCCATTCATATGCTCAATTCTTACCATTCATCAACATTTACACATATACATCATTTCAAAATGTCATTCAATACTTTGTTACTTATGAAAACTTCCTCTTTTGTAACCATTTGACCAACTGACATCAATTATGTAACACCCCCTACCCGTATCCTTTGCCGGAATAGGGTACGAGGCATTACCAGAGTTTATTGAACATTTTCAAATAATTTCGAGTCATTTATTATTCATATTCTAAAACTAATCATAACGTCCCTCTATTGGGCCCTCGAAGCCCAAAACATACATTAAGAACCAACCGGAATTAAATCAGGATCATAGGGAATTTTTCGCAAAATCCTAAAAATTTTTTCTACATTGGTTAGCATACTTTAATATTGACAAACTTATTTTCTCGACATGTCTCACTTGAATGGATTACTTGTCCTAATATACATAATTTTCCTTGTATCAACGTATCAAAGATAGTCTCATATTTACATGTCATGATACATATCATTCTCTTGTCGTTTCTTCATAAATATAAATCATTCAATTCATTATGACAACATTTAATGTACCATCATTTTTATAAGTTTAGTGAATATTTATTCCAGTAGCAGCTCATAATCTTGAATGTGCATAATTATCAGGCAAGTTTCACATACATGTATTTTCCATGTCATATTTCAATATATCAAATAATTATCATTCTATGTATTTCAAGTTTAATTTCATGATTTCAAGTACTTACCATTTTCTATATTTATCCCGTTGAATTTCTTGAAATTTCGATGGATTTCTAGTAGTACACTTATAGTGTACAATCCCAGGTCCGTCAATTCATACACATATGGGTATACCCTTTGTCCAGAGAGCACACTCCCGCAAACCTCATTTCTTACAGCGGGATTACCAGTCCAGGCTAAATCCCCTGTAAGAGAGCACACTCCCGCGAACCTCATTTCTTAAGCGGGATTACCAGTCCAGGCTAAATCCCTTGTAACATATGCTCAAAGAGTATTTTCGGGATTACTAGTCTAGGCTAAATCCCCTGCAACGACAATTACTCTAATGAGCTTGGATCTGAATTACCAGTCCAGGCTAAATTCAGACCCTAATTCGAATTACCCGTTCGGGCTAAATCCATTTTCCACATATTCTTCGGGAGGGCTATATCAGGATCACCGATCTGGGCTAGATCCTTTTCACAAATATTCTTCGGGAGGGCTATATCAGGATAGGATCACCCGTCCGGGCTAGATCCCTTTTTACCATCAATTCTTTTTCAGAGATCCATCGAATTTTCCTTTCATTCAATCGGGATTTCTTCCCCTTTTTATCAAATATATCAATGTTTCATCAACTTTCATACAATGAACATTCAAATCATATTCACATCAATGACATACATTTCAAGCATTTAAGAATATAATTCAAGTTACACGAACTTACCTCGTTGCTTGTTCATATTTATAGTTTCACTGATCCGATGTCTTTTCTTCTCCATGTTCAAGTCTCGTATTTGAGTTATTCAGATCTTTATAAATAAATTTGATCATCATTTTCATTCATTTCATATTCTGATACATTCAATTAATGCTCTAGGCAAAATTACCATTTTGCCCCTAAGCTTTTAATTAATGACAATTTCATCCTTAGGTTCAGAAAATAAAATTCTTGTAATTTAATCCTTGTTTCAAGCCTAATTATTCTCATAAATATTGATAACAATCCATGAATTTTATGAAATATCAGAATTTTCCATAATTTCAACACTTTTCAATTTAATCCCTAAAATATGTTTTCACCCAATCTTGATCTAAATTAATACTTTCATTCAATTTTATAATTTAAATAATAAAATTATCCATTTTATGTAATTTGTTCATTTCTGACATTTTTACAAAATTACCCATAAAGTTTTACTTTTATTCAATTTAGTCCCTGAGCCTAAAACATGCAAATTAGTCATGCTAACTGAATATTCATATATATTTTCCTCCTCCTCCACTCCATCCCACATCCTTAATTTATATTACATGCTTATAAGAAACATTATCTATGATTTTCACAATTTACTTATATGGATATTCAAGCTGTCCATCTGTGTCATAGTCGCTAAATTATTTTTATCTTGATCTACAAAACTCCAAATTAAGATCCGCGAATTTTACATGAAACTAGACTCACATATATTCTTATCATAAAATTTTTAGAATTTTTGATTTAGCCAATAAGTACAGTTTATTCTTTAAATTCACCCATGTTCCGCTGTCTAACGGTTCCGACCCCTCTTTACTAAAAATTAATTATCTCATCGTACAGAATTTGGATAATGTTATCATTTGTTTATTTTGAAAATATACTAATTAAGGATTTTAATCATATAAATTATAACCCATAATTATTTTCCTCAATTATTTTATGATTTTCCAAATTCAGAATAGGGGAACCCAAAATCATTTTGACCTTGTCTCACAAAACCTATTATATCTCATGATTTACAATTCCATTGCTTACAACGTTTCTTCTATAAGAAACTAGACTCAGTAAGATTTAATTCCACATTTTATTCATCCTATAACTAGATTTCTAAAATTTTTGGTGATTTTTCAAAGTTAGAATACTGCTGCTGTCCGAAATTGTTTTAGTGCAAAGTGCTAATTACCAAGTTTATAACACTTTTATTTCCTTTCCCTACAACATTTCCCATCACTTTCTCTTATTTTCCTTCACTAACATATCAAGAACATAAAACCTTATATAAGAAAGCTCTATATTAACATCATTTCCATACTTTTTCCATAATATCAAACTGAAAGCTCTATATTAACATCATTTCCATACTTTTTCCACAATATCAAACTTAAAAATATATTGAAATCTTGATGTTCTTACCTTGTCTTATTGATTTCAATCTTTAACTTGATTTTCTCTCTCCTCCAGCTTCTATTTCTTAAATCAAACTTGATATTCTTGCTCCCCATAGTCTCCTTGTCATCTTTCTCTCTTGATGGCTATGGAAATTCTTTTAATTCTAAGTGAAAATGGTGGATTTTTGGTGAAAGGACCAATTTGTAAAGAAAGCAAAACTTTATTTCTTTCTCTCTTTTTCTCACATTGGTGCAAGGGAAAAATGATAATTCTTCCTCTTTCTTTCCTTGTATACTAAATAAATACTAATAAAATAAAAATAATAAAATATCTCATTAAAATATCAATAAAATAATATTTATCTAATTAAATAATTATAAAATATCATCAACACCATCATTACTTTCTAGATTTCTCTCTCTTCCAATTGACCATTTTGCCCTTTGTGATCTATTAAAATTTCATCCTTGAATCATCACATAATTTGGTAAAATTATGATTTAGTCCCTCATAATTCTTTACCTATTCAATTTGGTCCTAATTCATCCATTTTCCTTAGTTTCTAAATCATTCCACCCTTAAAATATTTTCACTATTGGTCCTTCAACTTTTTCATATTTACACTTTAACCCTTCAAGTTTTGAATATTTACTCTTAAGCAACAAAACTTTTCTCACTTTTACCATTTAGTCCTTTCTTGAATTAATATATCATAATATACTTCTCAATGTTGTCATAACTCCAAAATTTCCCTTTTTGTCGCTTTATTTCATTATTTTACTATATCAAAGATAATATCTTACTGTAAAAATTTTCGGGGTATTACAAATTATCTCTTTAACATAATAAATCATATACCTATTAAGACCATTTCTATTTTCAACCATAAAAAAACATAACATTTATAATACCAATTTACCATATCAAGTTAGCCCTTCCGACTTAAATATTAACCTAACCATATATGATATACTCAAACCTAGGTACATGCCATATACCAAAACGAAAGGAACTATACAAACATTGATGAGTTGAGGTTCGTTGGCTGGATGTTGGAATCACTTCTCGAAACCTCGAAATATACTTGAACCTAACACTGAATAAATAAACTGTACGTTGAGCAATAATACTCAATAATACTTTCATGATTCAAGATAGCGTGACATTAACATAAGTAATTGATCATAATAAGTACAAACACAATATCTACCCAATTTATATCCCTACCATGCCAAGAAATGCCATTATCTATAATATATAGAAGTCAAATTAATATATTCATCACTGCAATAGAATTTACCAATTCATTCTAGTTGTCAAATGTCAAACTTTATACCATTTAAACATTGCATACCATTTATGAACCGACATATGTACCTTTAACATCAAGTCACCCAATTCCATGATCAATAAACATCATTTAACCATTTAGCTTTCATATCCAAACATGAATTCAACATCTATACACACATGCCATTTATATTAAGTCATCCCAATAGATTAAACATACACACACCTTATAAATAATGTCACTTGATGCTAAAGTAATTTCATGCCTCATATCTTATTATAAGCACATATTATTCCATACTTAATACATTATCAAACTTTTCCATTTAAATTTAATATATATCACCCGATGGACTCTAGTAAAATGGACTCAGATACATGGGTGGACTAAGTTGCTCACACAAGCTGAATCTATATTAGGTTACCCATTTGGGTTAAACTTATGTTACATATAACCCGGGAATTTACAACAAATGCTAAACCTTGTTATAAATTGTAAAATCCCTAATCAAACGTGCGTATAACCCTATTGGCATGCCAATCGTATCCTAACCTTTTACTAAGTTTATACGGGCATCATTTATACATATCTACATTATCATACCTGTAATCATCCTTACTCACCTATCATACCCCGTGTTCGATCACATTTGCACTTCTATACCCTGAACACTGTTCTATCGCATGAAAAACATTTATCTCATTTCATTTAATTTAATCCAATTCTTATATAATATATATAATTTCATATTCAATTTCATTTTGCAATATAATAAATATATCATTTCTTGAATATATTCACAACCATAACTCAATTCATCATCAAATCACACGTATTACATGCCATACAACATATTTCTATCCCTTTACCATATCACATAACATAAATCAAGTAATTCATGCCATTTTTCATTTTATTCAGTTTAGTCATTTACTCTAACATCTCACATCAAACTTAATCAAATTAATTCATACTAACAACATATGATTATCTTAATAATCTATCAAACAATTAACATTTATATACAAATAATTAAATTTGTCTCGAATCATAAAATTACAAATCGATATCTCGCGTCACTCGTCGACGTCTCTTGTTTCTCCTTTCCCTCTTGACAGCCCAACGCCATCTATAGCTATGATCGATAATTCAATAATAAGACAATATCAAAAGTCATTCAATTCATATCCAAATATAAAGCTACACATATTTTGGATTTTATTCAATTGAGTCCCTAAACTATGGACAACCGTATCTTTCGATCCCTAGCTTCGAATTAAAATCTGATTTCATATTCTTTCATTAGGACTCTATATTTTCATTTTCTATCAAAATATCATGACAAGTTTTTTATTTATTCAATTTGGCCCATAATGTAACAAAGTTAACAATAAGCTAAATTAACTTTACAATATAGTGCTTTTCATAATCTAAGCTTAAAACTTGTAACACCCTATACCCAACCTAGACGTTAGGATCAAGCCTGGGAAGCTACCTCAAATCATTTCAGGAAATCCAACTTTTAACTAATTAAACTTTAACTATAAGAAAACGTTTAAATAGTTGAACCAATGCAGAATCCAAACTTGAAATCCATAATTCAAGATAAAACAACTATAATATAAGTTTAATTAGAAAAAAAATACTAGATAAGGATGACCGAGCTCCCGCCATGCCGACTCGCCTAAGTTGATAAGTTACCTGAAAATTAGTCAAACAGATAAAATGAGTTGATAGGTACAATTATAACTTATAACTTTTATGAAGCGAAACTACAAAACAAATCTTCAGTTTCTCAAAGTTTGAACAATTCTCAAAATCAGATACACAACCAGAACAAAATAAATCAGTTACAAATACAGATTATGACAGATACAAAATGTAGATTTCCTACCCCCCATCCGCTACACACTACCTTCGTCCAGCCTTACACACCAAAAAGGGTATTAAGTACCCATCAATTCGTACACACCACATAGTGACTATATGTCACGTTTAAAATGTCACAGATTTGCGGCTAGAAAAGAATGTACAAATTGCTAGAATCATATATATACATGGCTTAGCCACCAGTCTTGGCAGATTATTAAACTACCCACAACTTCCTTCTTATTCAATCTCGACTTCAATGTAGATGTAGATTTACAGATACAAATATAAACATAAGGTGTTAGAGATTCAGATTATACTCAGTTGATACAAAATAGAGTTACTCACTAGTTTACAATTCGATGATATATGTAAAAGAACAGTTTATACAAAAACAAATTATTTTCAATGGGTTTTATACCCCAAATCGGATCGTATAAACCCTTACCAATTGCTTTTTTATGCTTTTTTATCCCATCTTTTACCAATAGCAAATATATGATCCAATTTATCTCTTCTTGATCCCATATTTTTAAAGTTAGATTGGGCTGTTGCTAACTCCTTAGATCATCATTAAGATTAACTTCTTTTTCTACTAGCAATGAGTCCTTCTCCTTAAGATTCTTCAAAAGGTTGTGATTTTTTTTGTTTAAGAGCAAAATTTTCACCAATTTGTTTTTCATTAACTTTAGATATTATATTACATTTTTATAACATGGTCTTGTACGACTCTATGAAGTCTTTTGTTGATTCTGCATCACTGCCACAGTCAAGTTCTAAACCAGTTGCAACTTCTGTCAAGAATTGGTAAGTAAAAGCAACATGATTGTTGATATTCTCTTTTTCAACATTTTTACTTTTAGAATCACTTGAAGTAACTTTAGAAGACTTCAACCTTTTAACAGTGTTTACACATTTAACCTTCGTAAATTAATAGCCTATGTATTTAAAACATTAATCTTTTTTCTTGTTTTTATGTTCTACCATGACATCTTTGATTTTATTCATGGTTACAGACTGACCAACATTGTTATACTTATAGATAAATTTACTTAAATTTCTTCTAAGAAGGGCCAACTATTCTTGTAAATATGCAATATAAGTTTTAGCATTAGTTAAAACTAAAGAAGAAACTTGTAGATCAATATTCTTTTCTAACTTTTTTTTACCCCTTTAAACTTTCTCCAAGTTCATCTCGAATGTTTGGAGAGACCCAATCAAATAATCAATTCTCATCTTTTAAATTCAACATCCTTTTCCTCCATTATGGTTGTCACTTTGATGTAGAATTTTTTTGGTTGAGATCTCAAGACATTGTGTACCAATTTTGCATCACCAAGAGCAAAAGCTTGGTTAAAGAAGACACATAATTTAGCATAACAAAATGTTTCTTCATATGACATTCTCAAAATTTCAAAAGTAAATGTTAACATCTAAAGTTTTTACTATTTCACAAAAGTGTCATATTTTGTTTTGAGAATGGTCCAAGCTTTATGAGTAGACATACACTTGGAGAAGCACTTGAAATTTTGAGAATCTATGTCATTAAAGATAGCGTTCAAAGCCTTTGAGTTGTAATCAACTGCTCTTGTCTTCATATGTTGTCCAAGTGGTTTTAGTTTTGAATGTTCAAGCTCCATTAGTTGCTTTAGTAGGTGGCTCCTTACTTGATAAAACAACCTTCCAAACCCTCTCATCAATTCGCTTTGTAAAACCTCTCATGTGTGCCTTCTAATAGGTGTTATTTGTGCCATTGAGCATAATAAGTCTTGAGATTCCTTCCATTTCTGAAGCAATTCAACAATATGATCTTCACTTAGTACATTAAATGCTTAGCTTAGATACCAATTGAAAGTTCATTGAATTTGCATGTTAGTTGCATGTTAAGTTGCAACTGACTTTAACAACTGAAATTTTAAGATTAGAGATGGATATAGAAGTTTTTACACAATTTGGAAGAACTTCCTTAATTTGTAGGACCTTTCATAGAGCGTTATCCACTATCAATATGTATTGCAAGATGTGATTTAACATAAAGTTCTTCATTTTCCATTTGCATTACAAGATGTGACTTAAGTTCAACAACTTACTAACCAAGTTGCAACTTCACTCCTATACATTAACTAGATCACACTCCTCATTAAAGCTTCCTTTTTAAAATCTTAGTTACAAACTGAACATGAAAAACAAATTGTTTTCAAAGTACAATTACACTAAAAAGAAGTTCCCAACATTGAAAACATAAGTGTTCTCTTGTTCTTCTCCAAAAGTTGAAACACAAGTCTTTATATGAGCATTGTAGTACTTAGTAAAAGAGAAAATATGATCAAAATGAATCTCTAAAGTTTATCTCAAATTAAATCACTTAATATGGAATAAAATAAAAAAAGATTTTCTTTCCTTTAACTTGTTTAAAACCATCTTTTTAAATAAGCTAAATAGATCATACAAAGACTCTTAAAAACTATCATTGCTTGATCCAGTCTCTTCTTCAATTATAAGCTAGAGATTTTTTTGTTCAAAATTATCAAAAAGATGTGATATATAGCTCAAAACATGCTAACAACTAAGGCAAGTTAGACGACATCTTGTAGCACCCCGAATTTTAGGCTTAGAAGTTTTGAGGTTTGTGGGTAGGGTCAGCGAGAAGGTTGCACTGTTATGTTTAGTTACGCATTTTAGTGTAAGAATAGGCTTGCTGGTCTGGTGGTTGAGTTTGTGTTAATTCGCTTTTGGGTTCTGGGTTCGAGTCCTTGTGTGCATTTTTTAAGTCAATTTTCTTTTTAGTTTTATTTTGCTACTTATTTTATTCTATTTAGTTTTAGTTTATTATTATATTTTTATTATAATTATTTTAATTCTTTATGGCACGTTCCTTTTGTTTTTATTTTATTTTTTTCTTTTCTTTTCATTTTCGTTTGGCTTTTCCTTTTGCTTCTTTTCTTAAACTTTCGAAAATGGTGGTGTGCGATTTTGGAAGAGTCGTTTCCTCATCGCCAAGTCGGTGTCAGAACGTTGTAGATTGCATCACAGGTGTGGGTTTCGAACCTTTTCTATTTTATTAGTGAATTCTAATTCGACTTTGCGAAAAGTCAACTATGAATGTGATATCGTTATTTTATGCTTGGAATGTGTATGGTTTTGTATAATTTTGATCTAACGAGGATCGGGAAGTGCTTTGTGGCTGAAAGCACATTTTTCGAGGCTATTTTAGGGTGGTTTCGTGACCACACAAGTGTCCACGCGGGCATGTGTTGACTTACACTACCGTGTGCATTTGGAAATTAAGGTTTCGGGTGAAATTTGGGTGCCATACGACCATGTGGCAGATTTTGGGTTTTTGTCAAATTTTACACAATCGTGCCCTCGGGGTACAATGGCGTGTGTGATAAGAAATTAGGTATTTAGAGTTTTAGTGCCACACGGCCTGGCCACATGGCCGTGTGGCTGATTTGCAGATTTAGGGATCCCACACGGGCGTGTGTTCTGGGTACACAATCGTGTCTGGTAGGGCACAGGAGTGGGTGAGACCCTCACATGGTTGTGTCTGCCCTACACTCTAATTTAGCAGGTTTGGACAGTGAGTTACACGGCCTGTTCACACGGCCGTGTCCCTGCATCACACGGGCATGTGCCTCCCACCACACATGCGTTTTGACCCCCACATGGCCGTGTGGCTTTAAGTCACCTATTTTGATTCCGTGTGTTTTTGGTCTGAGCATTTGTCTGTGTGTTTTGCCTTTGTTAATCTTTAGTCAATGTGGCTAAGAATTCTGATCTGGGTTCCGGCCTGAATGTATCTGCGACTGTCATGTAAGATGTTTGAATCTGAATCTGTTCTGTTGGGGGTGTGTGCATAGCTGTTCTGTCTGACTGTCTGATATTGTGTCTCTATTATGTGAGATTGTATGCATACATACACTTGCATATAATATTTTGGGATGCGTTTTGAAGAGAAGGGAGTCTGATTCTAATCGACCGTAGTTCAAATCGTAATTTTTTCACATCTCTGCGGATACCGCTGCGCACTGCATATAAACACATTCCTCAACTTTGCTGCGTATATTTAATCGATCCGCGATTAAAGCGAAGATTCTTGGTATAACGATTTACGCATCATCGCATATCGCATGTACGTTAGCTATGCTATGTACCATTAACTGATCTGGCAATTAAACTGTAAATTACTGGTATAGCGGGTTACCACATCGCATTGTACTGCATGTACATTAGCTATGTTACGTATATATATTTGATTTGGCAGTTCAACTACATTTTGATAAGCCATCTTTGCCGGGCAATCTGGAGTGGCGGGTCATTGTTGCCGAGCAACCTGAGATGACTTTATATGGTGTGTAGGATTGGATGGGCCTTCTTGGTCCTATGTAGTATGTTTGGTTGGATAAGCTCAAACAGCTCTTACGAGGTGTGATCAGGGGACGGAGAGGTGTGTTTGGCTAGATGGGCGGGTTCTTTTAATATCAGACTACATACATACACATCTTTTTTAGTGTTGTGCGTGTGAGATTCTCTGACTATTTCTGTTTGTTTGATTAGCACATGTGACGGTGTGCCTGTAAGTGTGACTCAGTATGTTCTAATTGTTATTTGGTTTTGAGATGTTGGTTTTGGGTTACCTTCTAGATTTGTATATTTTGTGAATATGTTTCTTTATTGAACTGCTATCTGGCATCCTATTCTATGTTACTGTAGTTAGATTGGTTTTGAACTCACACTGAGCTCGTGTAGCTCACCCCCTCTGTTTCCCTTTCAGGTATATTTCAGAATTTTATTGCTGGACTCAGTATGCGGAGGTCTCAGACAGTCTTAGTGAAAATAAATTATTATCAGTTTGCATTTTAAGTATCTATTTGATCATTTGGTTTTGAACTGTAAGATTTTATAAAGCTGTGGTACAAGTTTCGTTTTCATTTTTATTCGGTTATTCAGTTTCGGGTATATTTTTAACTTAACTGTAATTCTTCTTACTAAATTTTAAATGATTAAATATTCCGATTCAATGTAATAACTTGTTTTGTAAAAATCTACCTACGATCACTTCAATGATCATTGTGGCATCCAAAATTTGGTCTAAACTTCTAGGTCAGGTTTAAGGTGTTACATTTAGTGGTATCAGAGCCAAGTTTGCAAAAAATTGGCCTGTGCTTTTACGTGTCCTTATGCACACATGGTTATTTTAAAAAGAAATTTTTGAGAAACTTTACCATAGTAAGCTGAAATGATTTGTGTTTTGGGAAAAATTTTACGAAAATAAATTATCTGAGACTCCGATACTGGTCCAGGTAAAAATTTGAAACCGTAAGATTGTAAATATAAAAATTTGTACTTATTTTGTGTGTGGTTCTTTGAAAATGTAGATATTCTAAGTTAGGAACAGGACTGGCATGGATTCTGAAGGTAAGCAAGATCACGAGGAGTCGTCTACTTCTCCGGGATGTGTGTCTGTTCAAGAGGCAGAAGTCAACGCGATTTCGCCACCTTCGAGTAGCAATAATCTGGAGGTTGGTAGCGAGGCGTTAACTCGAATGGTGAGGGAGGTTTTAAAAAAAGTGTTTGAGGCTAGTTTAGAGAGAAATAGAGAATCGGCTTAAGGTAGGTGTGAGGATTGTAGGAAGGAAACAGATCGCAGTCCACAGAGGTTGGAGCCTCGTTCTGCGTAGTGTGTTAGAATGCATTTGAGTGGCAATAGTGGTTTTTCAGATGGTGCCGACAGTGGTGTGAGCGCTTTGGTTTGTGAGCATTGTAAGAAGCGTCATTCGGGGGACTGTTGGAAAAAGTTGAAAGCGTGTTTGAGGTGCAAGTCCACAAAGCATTGGATTCGAAAGTGCCCTTGACGATTTTGAGTCAGGTACGATGGTGAATGTTTCGAGATTTTGAGTAAAGCATAGTAATTGTGAGTGGTAAGATAAAAATGTATCTGCTTTAGTGGTTAAGTGTTCTGGGTGTGGGTGAGAGGTCTTGAGTGCAAGTTTGGTGTGGTAGTGTTTTGGGATTAGAGTACGCAGTGGGAGCATAGTGGGGTAGCTTGTGTTATACCCTCGTTGTGTTAGTGGAAATTTCGGGGTCGAAATTTCTTTAAGAAAGGGTGAGTTGTAACACCCTAAATTTTGGGCTTAGAAAATTTGAGGTTTGTGGGTAGGGTCAGCGAGAAGGTTGCGTTGTTATGTTTAGTTACGCATTTTAGTGTAAGAATGGGCCTGCCGGTTTGGTGGTTGAGTGTGTGTTAATTCGCTTCTGGGTTCCAGGTTCGAGTCTTTGTGTTCGCTTTTTAAGTGAATTTTCTTTTTAGTTTTATTTTGCTACTTATTTTATTCTGTTTAGTTTTAGTTTATTATTAAATTATTATTATTATTTTAATTCTTCAAGGGACGTTCCTTTTTGTTTTTATTTTATTTTATTTCTTTCTTTTCTTTTCTATTCTGTTTGGCTTTTCTTTTTGCTTTTTTTCTTAATATTTCAAAAACGGTGGTGTGTAATTTCGGAAGAGTCTTTTCCTCATCACCAAGTCGGTGTTAGAACTTCATAGATTGCAAGATAAGAGTGTGTTTCGAACCTTTTCTATTTTATTTATGAATTCTAATTCGACTTTGCGAAAGTCAACTATGGATGTGATATCGTTATTTTATGTTTGGAATGTGTATGGTTTTGCATAATTTTAATCTCACGAGGATCGAAAAGTGCTTTGTGGCTGAAAGTACGCTTTTCGGGGCTATTTTAGGGTGGTTTCGTGACCACACATGTGTCCACAAGGGTGTGTGTCGACTCTCACGGCCGTGTGCATTTGGGAATTAGGTGTTCCATGCAAAATTTGGGTGCCACACGACCCTGTGGCTGATTTGGGGTTTTTGCCGATTTTCACATGGTCGTGCCCCCAGGATACACGAGCTTGTGTGGTTAGGAATTAGGGATTTAGATTTTGGTGCCACATGGCCTGGCCTGTAACAGCCCAATTTGAGTGAATTCGGAATAGTGGTTTTGTAACAACAAATCCAAGTCCGAAAAAAATAAAATTTATTTAAATTTCATGAAATGATTGGTAATATGTTAGAAAGATTGCATTAAAATTTTGTCGATTACGTATCTAATTACAAAAAGGACTAAATTGTATAAAATGTCAAGGTTGAATTCTATTAGCTATAAGGATCAAATAGCTATGGAATTTACAGTGTGAGGTCTTTATATGGTAATTAGACCATTGATAAAAAACTATGCAGATATTTTGGTGAATCATCCATGGCAAAATTGAAAAAGGTTAAGGACTAAATTGGAAATGAGAAAAATTAAAAGATGATAATTAAATTAAATGAAATATCATCTTATTTTCATATCATCTTCAACCTAAAATACATGGAAACCCTATGAGGGAGAAAAAAAGCTTTCAAGGCATAAATTGGTATGTTTCTATGTTCCGTTTTTAGTAATTTTTATATTTTTAATATCGGGAAAGCTTAATTTCTCTATTTGGGGGGTTAATTTGAAAAGAAATCAAAGTATAGAAAATTTTCCATAGATAAATATGCTGAAATTTAAAATTTTATGGTAGAAAATGAAAGGTTGTTGATAGATAAACAACTTTTATAAAGTGATTTTTGATGGAAACATGTTTAGGGACTAAATTGAAAAGTGATGAAATTAATGGAAAAATTCTGAATTTTATTAAACATGTGAATGTGAATGTGGCATTATGAGCACATCTATGAATTTTGGTATATTTTTTACTAACATGTTGATTGAATGTTTGTGATTAGGCAAATTTTCCAAATTAATGGATGTATGTTTTACATGTTTTAAATGTTAAATATGATTGGTAAGTACGAGCTTACTAAGCATATAATGTTTACTAGGTTTATTTTCCCTGTTTTATAGTGCTCAAAGCTCATGAAGGTTGGAGATCGGTTGGAGTAATCGTCACACTATCAACTCCTTGATTTTGGTATAAATGTCAATCTTATTTTGGTATAATGGCATGTATAGGCTAATATGACCAAATGATGATTTATAATGTTGGCTTGTAATCTAGCCATTGGAATGGCTAGAAATGGTTGTTTTTGATATGGTATGAATTTACAATATGTTAATTATTACATGTTAAACAAGTTAAATAGGACTTTCATGAAGCATATTATATGACATAATGTAAAGGTAAGCTTAAAAGTATGATATAGGAAACAATGTATCAATTTGAATGATGGAAATTGGTTGGATTTGGTTGGTTTATACTTGTGAGTTTTGATGTAGGAAAATGGTTAAATATGTATGAGAAATAGGGTTAGGAAACGACCTTATTTCATCCACACGGGTAAACACACGGGCGTGTGTCTAGATCGTGTGTGACACACGGCCTGGCTACATGGGCATGTGATCTGGCCGTGTGTTCCTTGCTTCTAAAATTTATAAAACAGAATGTCCTGAATTTAACACACGGGAGTGTGTCTCAGCCGTGTGGGTGATACGTTCTTGAACACGGGTGTGTGTCATGGTCTTGTGAAACCTGCACCTAATTCGAATTAAATTAATTAGCCACATGGCCTAACATACTGGCATGTGACATGGCCGTGTGGCGCAAGTCAGAGAGCAACCTAAATTGGACATGGCCTGAGGCACGGGCGTGTCTAAGGGTCACACGGACGTGTCTCTTGGATCACACGGGTGTGTTTGCCCTGTACCTTGAAAAAATTTAAAATTTTGCAAAAAATTCCTAGAGGTTCCAAATAAGTCCTGAATCGTTTCTACTATTCGTATTGGGCCTTGAGGGTCCATTTAAGGGACGTTCTTAACATCTTGATTAATGAATAGTAATTTACATGGTTTATTTGAAAATGTTTTGAAAAATTTTAGTAATGCTCTCTAACCTTATTTCGGTGGTTGATACGGGTTAGGGGTGTTACATTTATTGGTATCAGAGCTACGGTTTAGCCGATTCTCGGACTAACGTAGCAAGCATGAGTTTAGCTATACATGCCATTATATAATTGATGATAGTGTGATATCTCCTAACCATTTTTTAAATGTGTTTTTCATACAGCAAATGTTTTCCAACCAAGCTAGAGCTGAATTTGAGAAAGTTGAGAGTGCTTCTCAAGCTTCCGTACAACGAGCTATAAATAGTAATAGTAGTAGAAGGCCCGAATCAGAGGGCCGAGGTGAACATGTCAAAGCAGCCTTCTTTGAAATTATGGATGAATGGTTTGCTAAATATCTGAAAAGAAATTCAGCTGTTCTACAACCATAACCTCCCCCACCTGTTCCTCAAACTGTCCCCGAGAGATCATAGGGTATTGAAACTGGTAGAATTGGAAAGGCTACGGTTGATAAAATTTGAAAATATGGGGCTGAAGAATTCAGGGTTATGATTGATGATGATCTAGAAAGAGTCGAGTTTTGGCTGGAAAATACTATCTGGGTATTAGATGAATTATCATGTACAACAGTTGAATGCCTGAAATGTGTTGTTCCTCTGCTAAAAGACACTGCTTATCATTGGTAGAAAACTGTAACTTCAGTTGTTTCGAGAGAAATTATTACTTGGGAGTTCTTTCAGACGGAATTCAGAAAGAAGTACATCAGTCAAAGATTTTTGGATCAGAAAAGAAAAGAATTTTTAGAGCTTAAACAAGTGAATATGACTGTCTCCGAATGTGAAAGGGAGTTTGTTCGGTTGAGTCAGTATGCTCAAGAATAGGTTCAAACTGGAGCTAAAATGTGTAAATGCTTCGAGGAAGGACTAAATGAAAATATCAAGTTATTGATTGGTATTCTTGAAATAAGAGAATTTGTAGTACTAGCTGATCGGGCAAAGAAAGCAGAAGAGTTGAGTAAAGAGAAGAAACAAGCAAATAGAGAAGCCCGGTTTTATGGAAAAAGACCTATTGGTAAGTCTCAGTCATCTGTTTCAAAGAAATCAAAGAGATACCAAGATCATTTTACTACTTCTTCTGGGTATTCTGGAAAAGAGCGGGGTTCTGAACGCTCTAATCCGAGAGCTCCATCATCGTCAGTGACCAGTCTTGGTAGTGTGGGAAATACAAAGAGAAAATGTAAACACTGCAACAAATTTCATTATGGAGAATGTCATTTGAAAAGTGGTGCTTGTTACAGATGTGGCTCCTTTGATCATTTTCGTAGAGATTGTCCAGAAAGATTTGAAAGGGATGCTGAACAGACTTCAAAACTGAATAATCCAAATCCTGTTTCGAGAGGCAAACCACCCCGACATCCTGGGAATGCTAGTGGTAGCCGAAGTGCTACCAAAGATTCAACAGCTAAGTCTGAAGCAAGAGCTCCGGCAAGGACATATGCTATACGTGCCAGGGAAGATGCTTCAGCACCAGACGTCATTACTGGTATCGTTTCTTTACTTGATACTGATATCACTACATTAATTGATCCTGGTTCCACACACTAATACATATGCACAAACTTAGTGACTGTTAAAAATTTACCTATTGAATTCATTGAATTTGTGGTGGAAGTTCCAAATCCCGTGGGTCAATGTGTTATGGTGGATAAAATTTTTAAAAACTGTCCGTTGATGGTAAAGGGTAAATGCTTCTTAGCTGATCTAATGTTATTACCTTTTGATGAATTCGATGTGATATTAGGGATTGGTTAACCCAACATGAAGCAGTAGTGAATTGTAAACAGAAATATATTATATTGAAATGTCAAGATGGTGACTTACTTCATGTTGAATCTGATAAATTAGATGGGTTATCTAATGTAATTTTAGTAGTATCAGCACAAAAATGTATCAGAAAGGGATATGATGCTTATCTTGCTTATGTGTTGGACATAAAGGTAACTGAGTCAAAGATTCAGTCAGTGCTGGTAGTGTGCGAATTTCTAGATGTGTTTCCAGAAGAATTACCTGGTTTGCCACCGGTTAGGGAAGTGAAGTTTTCTATAGACCTTATTCTAAGAACAACACCAATATCAATAGCACCTTATAGAATGACTCTAGCTGAGTTGAAGGAGTTGGAAAGCATAGTTACAAGAATTAATTGACAGAGGCTTTGCTCGACCCAGTTTTTCACCTTGGGGTGCACTGGTTTTGTTTGTAAAAAAGAAAGATGGATCTCTGAGGTTGTGTATTGATTATAGGCAACTCAACAAAGTCACTATAAAGAATAAACATCTGTTGCCTCGTATAGATGATCTGTTTGGTCAATTAAAGGGAGCTATTGTATTCTCAAAGATTGATCTTCGTTCGGGTTATTACCAGCTCCAGGTAAAAGATTCAGATGTTTCAAAGACAACTTTCAGGACCAGATATGACTATTATGAGTTTTTGGTAATGCTATTTGGACATATTGTATCTGCTGAAGGTATCAGGGTTGATCCGAGTAAAATTTCAACAATTGTTAATTGGAGTCCACCAAAGAATGTGTCAGAGGTTAGAAGTTTTCTTGGCCTAGCTGGATATTATCAGAGATTTGTAAAGGATTCTCGATGATAGATTGAAAGCTCTATTGACTGAAGCACTTGTATTAGTACAACTTGAATCGGGTAAGGAATTTGTAATTTACAGTGATGCATCTTTAAATGGTTTAGGTTGTGTTTTAATGCAAGAAGGAAAAGTAGTTGCTTATGCTTCAAGACAACTTAAACCACATGAAAGAAATTACCTGATACATGATCTTGAGTTAGCAGCAATTGTATTTGCATTGAAGATATGGTGACATTATTTGTATGGTGAAAAATGTCATATTTTTATTAATCATAAAAGTCTGAAGAACTTGATGACACAGAAAGACTTGAACTTGAGACAACGCAGGTGGCTTGAGCTAATAAAGGATTATGATTTGATCATTGACTACTATCCGGGAAAAGCCAACGTAGTGGCGGATGCATTGAGTAGAAAATCTTTATTTGCTCTAAGAGCAATGAATACCCGATTATCTTTATCTGATGATGGTTCAGTTGTAGCTGAGTTAAAAGCTAGACCGACATTTTTGCAACAAATCTGTGAAGACCAGAAGAAGAATGATGAATTACAAGCTAAATGGAAGCAATGTAAATTAAATTTTAATTCATAATTTCAGATTGGGTCTGATTGTTGTTTATTGTTCAGAGATAGAATATGTGTTTCGAAGAATTCAGAATTCGTACAGAAGATTTTACATGAAGCCCATAATGGTACAATGTTTGTTCATCCCGGTAGTAATAAAACGTACAATGATCTGAAAAAGATGTACTGGTGGTCGAGAATGAAAAGGGATATTTCTGAATTTGTATCCAAATGCCTAATATGTCAGAAAGTGAAAGCTGAGCATTAGGTACCTTCGGGATTATTACAACCAGTTACTATACCAGAATGGAAATGGGAAAGGATTACTATGGACTTCGTATCTGGGTTACCCATGTCTTCAAAGAAAAAAGATGATATTTGGGTAATTGTTGACTGGTTAACAAAGTTAACATATTTTATACCGGTACGTATGGACTTTTCTTTGGATAAATTGGCTGAATTCTATGTTTCTGAAATTGTTAGATTGCATGGGGTACTAGTTTCCATTATTTCTGATAGAGATCCCCGGTTTACATCTCGATTTTGGAATAAATTGCAAGAAACACTGGGTACACAATTGCATTTTATCACTGCATTTTATCCTCAAACAGATGACCAATTTGAACGGGTAATACATGTAACACCCCTTACCTGTATTCAACACCGAAATAAGGCTCGAGGTATTATCGGACTTATAACACAAGTATTCATACAATTTCGAGTCATAAATTTGCGACCAAATTAATACCATTCATATTCAATCATAAAGTCTCTTATACAAGCCTACGAGGCCCAAATCATGCTTTAGAAGTGGTTTGGGACTAAACCGAAAACTTTTGAAATTTTTACAAAACTTAGAAAATTTTTGCTAGATGCAGGGCTCACACGCCCGTGTGGTCTAAGGGACACGCCCGTGCTTCAGACCGTGTTCAAATTAGGGTGCTCTCTGACTTGTGCCACATGGCTGTGCCACACCCCCGTGTGCTAGGCCGTGTAACACACACGGCTGAGACACACGCTCGTATGCTTAATTCTGGACATTCTGTTTTGCAACAATTAAGGTGCAGGGGACACACGACCTAGACACACGCCCCGTGTGTTTACCCGTGTGGACAAAAACAAGGCTATTTACCAAGCCATTTTGCCAACCTTACTTGCACACATCTACACAACATCAAATGGCACAAATTCAAGCATATAAATGCAACCAAACAACCACAAACAAGACAATAACATGTCATTCTTATACCATCATTCATCATGCTTAAAACATCATACTTAGCCCGTTAAAAACATACTAATTTTACATTCACAAAAGGACATTAACATACGAATAAACTTATAATCAGCATAAGCCATTATTCATGGCTATATATAAGACGGAACATTAACAATTACAAGTCAACACATATGGCCAAATTAATCATGACACATATAACAAATTGACCTAGTCCCTATACATGCTATAGACTTAAAATGCTTAAATTCATTTATACCCAAAATGATAGACTGATAGTGTCATAGGATCTCCGGCGAACTCCAACTCGAGCTAGCTTGACGGCACTATAAAACATGGGAAAGGAAGGGGGTAAGATATATATAGCTTAGTAAGTCTGTATGAAATTAATAAGCAACTCTTACAAATCTTTTATCAAGTTCAACAATTTAAACACAAGATAATACAAATTGCTATAAAACTCGCAGTTATAATTTATTCAGTCACATTGTTTGCTCTATCAATTTACAAGCATACCTTAGCCTAATAACCGTAATCTCTCCATTGTAACTAATTACCACAACCAACCAATCTTTTCAAACCTCATAATAAACATGCATATTAACTATGATTATTCACTTTTCAAGCATACACTTTAACATCTTTCAATTGTTTAAAGCTCATATCTTTTCATACTTCCATAATCATTTTAATAGGCAATTATGCCAATCTTTCCTTTTTCTCGCCAATCTTTCCTTTTTCTCATATCCGATAAATCACAATTTGTGTGAATGAATTATGCTATATCATAACTCAATTTGGCCAGAAAGCCAATTTCACGATCACCAACCGAATTTACCATGTATTTCGTACATCACAAGTGTAGACCAAAAATCATAAGGCTTTCACAAAAACATTTTCGTGGAAACCATGAACTCACAATATCATGAAGTTAATGCTTATAAAATTTATGTACATACCTGTACTAATTCATAATACTTACATGCTCTTTCTCTTCTTTAACATAGCCGTTGAATTTCCCATTGAACCACTTGGAATACTATCGGATACTCAAGAATCTAGTACACATAGTACCATACCAATGTCATATTCCAGATATGGTTTTACATGTAATCTCCTATCGATTCCAATAGCCCAGTTATGGTCTTACACAAAGTCTCATATCGATGCCATATCCCAGATATGGTCTTACACGTAATCTCAGTAACCTTAATGTCATGACATTTGTATCCTATCTATTCCGAAGGTTCAACCGGGATTTTTCGCTTGTCGAAAATACGTCAATTTCATCCATAGTTTCAACCATACAATTCATGCAATAAAAAAACATTATAAATACAATTATAAGGTTGTATTATTTACATACAAACTTACCGCGGCATAAAAAACGACAAAAAGGACTAAATCGTCAAATACTCATTTTTCCTCTCATTTTTCTCGATCTATAATATCTCATTTAACTTATTTAATCATTAAAATACTCAAATCAGCCCAAAATCACATTATGTCAAAAATTACATTTTTGCCCCTAAAGTTTGACATTTTTACATTTTAGTCCCTAGGCTCATAAAATGATTTTCATTCAATTTCATTACACCCAAGCCTAGCCGAACCTATATCATGCTCATAATAGCCCACATTTTTCATTTTTTCACACTTTTACTACTCATTTTACAACTTTTACAAAGAAGTCCTTTTAGGCATATTTACTGAAAATCACTTACAATCGAGCTTGGAAGTTGAAAAACCCTAGCTATGGTTTCTTCTTGATACATTTGGCCATGGGGTAGACGATGAGAAAAATTGGCTTTTAATTTGGCTTTTTAATTCATTTAATTAATAAATTACTAAAATGCCCTTAATGAAAAACTTTAAAAACATACCAAACCATGTCCATTTTTGTCCACCAACTTAACCAATGGTGAAATTACCATTTAAGGACCTCTAATTTAAAATCTCATAGAAATTATACAATTTAACATATAGAACTCAAGTTTTGCACTTTTTGCAATTTAGTCCTTTTGACTAAATTAAGTGCCCAAACGTAAAAATTTTTAAACGAAATTTTCACAAATTGTTCCATAAAACTGTGGACCATAAAAATATAATAAAAATGAATTTTACTGCGTCAAATTTGTGGTCCCGAAACCACTGTTCTGACCGGACCCAAAATCGGGTTGTTACAATACAAATTTTGGAGGATATGCTTTTTGTTGTGTACTTGAATTTGAAGGTAACTGGGAAAATACCTGTCATAACCAATTTTAGCCCGGGCTTGATAGAAGCAATCAGGGCCCATCAAAATAAACCCAATGAATAAAATAAAACCCAAATGGTCTAATGTCCATTTACAAAATAAATTCCAACAATTAATGACCCAATAAAAAAACTAATAACAATAATCTATCTATCAACAACCCAATTGACCCAAAATACCAGACCCAAAAATGACAGCCCAAAAACAAAACCTAACCCAAAGACCTAGCCCACAACATTTTGGTAAAAAAACAAAACAACCCCAAACCCTAGGTGGTCTAGCCACTCTTGTCGGCCATCGCCCCATGTGCACCCTGACAAAGATGCCGTCGGCCTCTCACTGACCTCGATTTCCTTCCGCACGCCTCGCCCATATCCGCAAAAAGGGTCGACAAGCGAGAGAGACAACAAAAGCAACAAAAAAAAACAATTAAAAAAGCATATGTAAATCGGTTATATAAACAAGAAGCAAGCGATTGTAAATGGAGGAGAGGGGAGGATCGGGAAGAAAAAACAGATTCTAGAAAAAGGAGAGATCGATTTTTGTGAAATATAAAAAAAAAAGAAAGAGATTCAAGTGAAAAGGTTGTGTTAGTTTTCCTTTTATTTACTTTCAATTCATCTTTATTTTTTTGCAGATCTATTTTTTAAGATAGAATAAAAACACAAAAATAGAGATTCAAAAAGCGAGATTTGTAAGGTTTAGCCTTTTGTTATTTTTCTCTGTTTTGGATACATATATACTTCTTCTTTTTATCTTTTTTATTTTTTAAAGTTTTTTTTTTTTTTTGAGAAACAATAATATATGCGTGTAAGAATAGTGGCAAGATAAAAGACATACCTTGACCCCTCCACTGCCATGATTCTGGCGTTTATGCGATGGGCCTGCTGCGGTATGGGCTTGCCTTTAGCGATGGAGGAGATGGAATCTGTTTAAAATTTTTGTGGTTTTTGAATGGTTGAAACAAAGGAAATAAAGGGAGAATTTGGAATTTTATTTCTGAAGCGAGAAAAAGAATATGAAGGAAACTTTTTTTAGCTTTAAAAGCATAGGGACCACACGCGCAATCAATGGTTATTGTGCAATTTGCCTTTAAATGGGAAATTTGCACTATAAGTCCCCATTGCGCCCTATTTTATTTGCATCCTCTTCAATTTTTTTAAAATTTAGCCCCAAACTCTGTTTTAAGTTTGATTTAGTCCTTTTCACCTATTTTGCCTTATTTTCAAATTAGTTTGTCTTTAATATATATTATTTTTATTTATATTATATATATTTATATTTATATTTGTACATTACTATTATTATTATTATTAGTATTATTATTATTAGTATTATTAGTATTATCATTACTTTTACCACCAATATTATATATTCATAATGTACATATTTTTTTATAATGAACATATTTTATTATTATTTTGTTTATTAATTACTATTATTATTATTATTACTATGATATTACTATTATTATTATACTATTATATTGTACATGTTTGGTATCATTATTATTTTATTATTATTATTATGCTATTACTATTATGTTATTATTCTTTCTATAATACTATTGTTGTACTATTATTCGTACATACTTACTACTATTGTTATTAATTATATTTGTTATATTATTATTATGTTGTACATATTATTATTTTCACGCTATCTTTTACCTTTTTATATTTTTTATTATTGTATCTTTTATCACCAGCATTGTTGATTTTGTATTTTCGTCATTTCATGTAGATTAACGATTTTAAATCACAATCCGGCTTTTTTTTTAATTTATACAAAAGAGGTAATATTTGTGCGTTTAGAAGGCCGAAAAGTTACATCCTAACGTATTGGGTGTCGATCTTTTCGTTCAACTAAACGATCAAATATCCTTTTTCTTGTCGAAGATGATCTTGGTAGCGAAATATAAGGGTGTTATATCCTAACGCGTTGGTTATGACATTTTTATTCCTTCGAAACGAGGTTATCTTAAGATTCAATCCCGATTCAATTAATCTATTCTTTTAATTCTTTTTTTTCTAAATATTTTCAACTTTTCGACATTAGGACATTGATTAATCAATTTGGTACCAATTTTGGGCGTTACGAGGGTGCTAATCCTTCCTCGCACGTAACCGACTCCCGAACCTATTTTCTCGAATATTCGTGGACCTAAAACCTTTGTTTTAATAAATCAAATGTTTTATTAAAACAAGGTGATCCGATCACACCTAATAAAAAGTCGGTGGCGACTCGTTTTACTCATTTTCAAAACCCAAGTTCGACACCCGTTTCCTTCAAAAAAATGGTTCTTACAGCTTGGCGACTCCACTGGGGATCCGAGAGTCCCACCGTAGTAAATTGATTGATTTTTGTCCCTTTGATTGAAAATTTGGGAAATTGCTTTGAAAAAATCGTGTTTCTCCATGATTCATTTGCTTGTACTATAGTGCCGAGTCTCATGAAATATTTTGGCATTGCATTGCATGACCGTCGGTGGCGCACCTTTAAGTGGGAGTAAGAAACTAAGCCTTCGTGAGGTTTTCACCTCCGGATGGGCTAGTGGATTGCTTCCGGGAGACATCCGTACCTACGCGTTTCGTGAGGTTTTCACCTCACCGCATGGCCGTAGGGAAATGTATCTCCCGAATCGAACTCGGTCCGTATGAGCCTATAATGGGTGAGGATCGAGGAATCTCTTTGGTTTAGGTACCCTCTCAGAACCGAACCTCATATAGAAGCCACAGAGCCTACCCAGGCGTAGTGTCGAAATAGTTACCCGGATAAGCGTCTATTGATATTTTGCTTGTTTGATTATGCAATACTAACTTGTGTTGTTTTGTTTGATTTGCATGACATTCCATGTAGTCGAGGTGTCAATTTCTGTTCGGTTGCTGGAATAGGAAGTTTGCTATGGAAAACGACTTTCTTGATAAAGTAGAGGACAATGCGCGCCATGCGCACATGGTCGGAAAAGTTGCGGTTGGAACAAGGAGACAACCCTAGTCGAGGTTATACCTCGAAGTGAGGACTTCACCCGTGTTAGTGTGACACAAAATGAGCTCCAAGAGTTACGGGATATCGGGCCAATTGGGAAGATGGAGTTAAACAGATGTTCGCCATCGTTACGGTGATATCTCTTACTTATTGGATGTTAAAATAGATAAGCACCTATTTGGGCTATGGTCCGATTTTGGAATTCTGCATACGGTTGCTTCACTTTTGGGAAGTGGATTTGGTGCCGACAATAGAAGAATACCACTTTACTCGTATTCAGAGATGCAAGTCGACAAGGTTTATATCGGGCCGCCTATGTCCCTCCTTTGGCGAAAAAGTCGATGAAAATTACGGGCATGAGTGAGCAGTGGATCTTGGCCAAGGTTCAACAGAAGGCGAAGGAGATGTATCCTTGGGTGAACTTAAGGGATCTCGATTTGACGCACCCGACATGGGGAAAAAGGTTGATATTTTTACCTTAAGCCTCTACAGTTGATTGGTCGTCTTCCCAAAAGCTCGAGGAGGCACATAGATGAAGCGGTAGTGGATCTGTTCGACCGATTGGATAAGCAAGTCACACTCGCAGCAATTCTTGCATGAGACCTTTAGATCACTAAGCGCATGTAGAAGAGCGGGAGAGGGAAGGTTTATCGGATGCGCACGATTATTGATGGTATGGTTTCATGGGCATTTTGGAAAATGGATAAAATCTCTTGCCGACCCCTTCGTAGAGATTATTCACCAATAAAAGAGGAGGTGGCTATGTCGAGGAGAGAAGATATAACGGAAGAGGATGGATAGCCATTTTTCAAAACCTTCAAGAAAAGGACGTTGAGTGGAGAGCTCCTGGATGATACCGGAGAGATTCTTTATAGATGTGGAGATTTCGATTGGGTACCTCTACCCGAATTTGGGAGTCGTCGGGTGTGCCCCATTGCTAGCGGCAAGACAATACCCGATCTAGAGCAGATTCGTGCCCGGTAACACATGGGTTAGACTGGCGAGTTCGTATACGGGAGAATGTTACAAGAAAAGGATAAATAAAAACGGCAAATGCTTGGAAGCAAGCTCGTCGGATGAAGAGATTAGTTGCGGGTGAAAGCGGTGACTTCGAATACAAAGCATGGCTAAGCAAGAGAATCAATGATAATATCCGGGACCAAGCTTGGATAATGCTCAATCTTTGGAGGAAGCGGTTGCGGGTGATACCAATGAATTAGAAATCATAAAGCAAGATTTCGTACGGCGGAGTTCAGAACTCAAAAAGAAAATTGAACAGTTGGAAGAGGAAAAGATGTTTTTGAAATTAGATGTAGAGATACAAAAATCAGAGACGGAAAAGGTGAAGAAAGGAAAGAGCAAAGCCGAAGAAGAATTGGATAGCCTAAAGGGAGACTACAAGAAGATGCGCCTCTCAATGAGAACTGCCGGGTTAGGAAAGACTTCGAGCCAATGGCGACAAGAGTTACAAGAGGAAAGAGCTAAGACCGAGCAATGGGAAAAGAAATTTCAGGAGATGAGAGCTCAGAATGAGATCCTAGGAAAGCAAATATCAGAAGGTCAGAGTAGAAGAAATGAATTGAAGACAAGAGTGGCAGAGTTGGAAAAATCCCTCGACTTTTATCGAAATCGTAACTCGGCAAGAGAATTGAAGGCATGTTTGAGTAAAATCGAAGAAATGAAGAAGAAGACTGAAGAGTTAGAAATGGAGCTACTGAACTGTCAAAATCGTATTGGGCATCTAAAAGAAAATGAAGAACGAAGGTAAGCAGAACTGTACCATTCCCAGAATCAAGTCGGAGATAGAGATTACCTCATGGGGGGGCTATAATCCGGATACGAGAGATAGCCGAGTATTTACAAACTCTAGCTATACAAGCCGACACATTGAGCGTCTGATTCGAGACACGATCGGATCGTGGTGGCGAGAATTAGCCTCCCTACTAACAAAGATTAAGGCCTTAGGTATTAGAGCAAAGGCGTTCTCGTAATCTGCTTTTATGTAAAGAGCTTTGTTTTCTAAGGAAGTTTTCTATGGGGAATTGAATCAGAGTTGACACCTTTTTGCATTCATATCATGTATTCGCATTCGCATTGCATTATATGCATTAGCATCATATCACTTTAATTATTCACTAAGGCTAAAATCGTATAATCCATGACCTACGACATTACGAATCACGGAATCACATCATCCCTATAGGACACGTCTAAGAACTAGAGCTATGGATGCTGAACTCAATGAGAGGATCGAAGGGATGGAAAGAACCCAGAAAGAGTTACAAGAACAGTTAGCCAAGTCACAACAAGAGGTAAGGGACCTAATGATGAGGTCCCGCGAGGAATCACGAGAACATAAGGTTCAAATGGATAGAATGTTAGAGATGCTGACGGCCATGGCCAAGGGAAAAGGACTCGCGCAAAGTTCTGACATTACGGAACCCCATTCGAGGGATAATCAAGATCCGCTCTATCCTCTAGGATTCACGCCACCTCACGCTCATGCAACGCAAAGAGGATATCCTCAAGGGAACCTAGTAGGCCTGGAACAACAACCCATCCCACCTACCCATCTGGGGCAAGGTATATACGTATCAAACGCTGGAGATAATTCTGCTAATCTGATTGTACCAGATTTGGACGACCCGGTATAAATAGCTAGGTTAAAAAGCAGCGATTATAATGCCGAGGAAAAGTACAGGATCTTGGAAAAGAGACTTAAGGTGGTAGAAGGCACTAGAGCCCCTTCTGCAATGAGCATCAAAGAACTCAGTCTAGTTTCTGATCTGGTCCTGCCCCCAAAATTTAAAGCACCGGACTTTGAAAAATATGATGGAACAAGGTGCCCAAAGGCACATCTCATCATGTTCTGTCGAAAAATGGCGGGTTATGCGAGTGAGCACAAATTATTAATACACTGCTTCCAAGATAGCTTGACCGGGTCAGCCCTCCATTGGTACAGTCAGCTCAGTAGAGAGAGGATCCGGTCATGGGATGACTTAGCTTCAGCATTCTGTGAGCAATACAAACATGTCTCTAATGTGGTGCCCGACCGACTAACGCTGCAAATGATGGAAAAGAAGCCAACGGAGACTTTCAGACAGTATGCCCAAAGGTGGAGAGACATATCGGTTCAAGTAGAACCCCCACTGACCAAAACTGAGATAACAGTTCTCTTTATCAATACCTTGAAAGCGTCATTCTATGACAAACTGGTGGGAAACGCCACAAAAGACTTTGCCGACGTCGTAATATCCGGGGAACTCATTGAAAACGGCATCAAGAGCGGAAGAATGGAAGGCTCTGAGAGTTCGAAAAGGCCAGCACCTATAAAGAAGAGAGAGCCTGAAACCCATATGGTGGGGACTGGGAACCACTATGCTGCTAACTCGTATCCGACCCAACCACGATCTCAGTTTCGCCCACCGCCAAATTTATACTTTCCTCCACAAAGCCCCTACTATCAAGCACCTCCTCCCTACCCCGTCTATGCTGCCGACAATCAAAGGCCATTCACCATATTCCCGCCAAATGCCATGCCTGCCCAAAGTCAGCCAAAAAACGAACAAAGACCAGTAAAGCCCAACCCTGATAGACCCCAATTCACCCCCATTCCTGTGTCATACAGAGAACTGTGCCCGAAGCTATTGGAAAAACAGTTAATCTCGCCACATTACATGGCACCATTGAAGCCCCCGTTCCCAAAGTGGTATGATCCTAACTCTAATTGCATGTATCATGCCGGGAATCAGGGGCACTCTACAGATAACTGTTTAGCCTTTAAAAGAAGAGTTCAAGGCCTTATCGACGCTGGGATCTTATGGTTTGACGGTACCGATAATATGGCGAGAAACCCGCTCCCTAACCATGCCACAGGAAACGTGAATATGGTGATACCGGAAGATGGGTGGCGAGCCAGAAATTGTGTCTCTACGATAAGGACACATTTGGAGAAGGTCTGGGAAGTAATGATTGAGAAGGGCATGCTCGACAAGAATTTCAAGGAGGAAAACACGAAGAGTCTGAGTTTTTGCGTCTTTCACGGCGTAGAAGGACATCATATCCAATCTTGTGAGAAATTCAAAGAGCTACTCCAGGGTATGATGGACAATAAGGAGATTGAGATCTGCAACAAGATGGAAGAGGCTGATGAAAGGGATATATGCGCCTCTAAGGGTCAATCATCAGGTCCCCCTTATAGCGCCGATCGACCTTTGGTGATCTATTATGAGGCAAAAAAAGAAGAGGTGAAACCAAAAATGATAATCCAAGTACCTTCCCCGTTCCCTTACGAGGATAGCAAAGCGGTGCCGTGGAAATATGATGTCAACATCACCATACCCGAGGCTACAACTGGAAACATCGGTGAGGTGGGGCATTTTACCACAAGTGGGAGGTGCTATTCCCCTGAGGTGGTTGAGACGAAGAAGAAAGCCGTTGGCACGAGTCAGAAAGGGAAAGCACCAGTACCCGAGGCCGAGGATGAGGTTGAGGTACAATCTAAACAAGGAACTAAGGAACCGGTGAACGAGGATGAAGCACAAGAATTCTTAAAGTTCATTAAGCACAGCGAGTACAATGTCGTGGAGCAGCTGAATAAACAACCAGCAAAAATCTCAGTATTATCCTTGTTATTGAACTTAGAGCCACATCGAAATGCTTTACTAAAGGTGTTAAATCAAGCGTACGTACCAAGCGATGTACCCATTGAAAAACTCGATAGGTGGGTGAACAATTTAAACGCGGATAATTTCATCTCCTTCAGTGACGATGAAATGCCACCGAATGGTAGGGCTCTGTTAAAGCATTGCACATCTGGCAACGGGTGCAAAGGATATATAATACCGCATGTGCTTATTGACAACGGGTCCGCGCTCAATGTCATGCCGTTGGCTACGCTGTCTAGGATGCCCGTTGATATGTCTTATCTGAGGCCTTGTCATTCTGCGGTAAGGGCATTCGATGGAACACGGCGGGAAGTTATGGAAAAAATCGAGATCCCTTTGGAGGTGGGCCCGTGCACATATAATGTCGAATTCCAGGTCATGGACATTGCTCCTTCATATAATTGCCTCTTAGGAACGCCCTGGATCCACTCTGCCGGAGCAATCCCTTCATCTCTCCATCAGAAAATAAAGCTTATTATGGATAACCGCTTGGTCACAATCGCTGGGGAAGAGGACATAGTCGCGTCACTCTCTACCGATGCACCCTACATCGAGCCTAACGATAAGGCGCCAGAATGCTCCTTCCGTTCCTTCGAATTCATCAACGCTACATTTGTTGCCGAAGGAAACAGGGTTCCTACACCCAAATTGTCAAAAAATACCAATATGGGAATCAAGTTGACGGTAGGAAAAGGCGCCCGGGCAGGGAAAGGTTTAGGAAGACACCAACAAGGGATAGCTAGAGCGCTAAACCCAATATACCACAAGGCTCGATATGGGTTAGGGTTCAAGCCAGATACACAACAAAGAAGAAAGCAGCTGCAGAAAAGCCAGGAAAAGAGGATTACGAGAGCCTCGGGTCAGGAAGTAGAATAGGAGCCCATGACGTACCCACCCTTAGCGAAAAATTTTACGTCCGCAGGGATGATATACCCAGAGGGAGATGATTCACGAAGCACGCTGTTATTGGTTGAGAGGGATCTCCAGAACTTCCACATAAACGTCATCGACAAAGCGGACGATGCGATGAAAGGCCTTTCAAAGATACGCCCTGGTCTTCCTGGATTTGTGTTGAACAATTGGACCGCCGAGGACCTCCTTGTAGTTTCTAGGGCCCTTCCAGAGTAATCCTCAATGACAACTTTCTGTATGCCCCTCATTGAAGGGGGATTTGTTATAAGAGTTTGTGTCAGCTGTTTAGCTTTTTAATGAACAATCAATGAAGATGCATTTTGTCACTCATTTTCATTAGCCTCATACTTATTCCCTCTTCTTATAGTCTGTCCATATATATATTTCATTTCATAGAATCACAATTGTAGATTCCAATACCTCGATGTTCCTCTATAGTTTCTTTTCCATCTACCTTGCAGGTGCTCAGATACCGACGACGCGAACAATCCCGTTACTGATCCTAAAATCGACTTTGAGCAATCTGTTTGTTTAGGAGAATCTGAAGCTGGCGAGGATGCTGAAGATTATGTCTCGTCCCCCGACTTACAAAGAATGATAGAACAGGAAGACAAACAGATACTTCCTCATCAAGAATCTATTAAGACGGTAAACTTGGGAAGCGAAGAAAGGAGGCAAGAAGTGAAGATCGGGACCACCATTTCAAAGAACATCAAACATGACTTGATCGCCTTACTTCATGAGTACAAAGACGTGTTTGCATGGTCATATCAGGACATGCCAGGATTGGGTGAGGATGTAGTGGTCCATAGGCTCCCACTGAAGCCAGAGTGCAAGCCTATCCAGCAGAAGCTAAGACGAATGAGACCCGGGATGCTTTTAAAGATAAAAGAAGAAGTCAAGAAACAATTCGATGCCGGCTTCTTACAAATCTCTAAATATCCGGAATGGGTAGCTAATATAGTCCCAGTGCCAAAGAAGGACGGCAAGGTGCGAATGTGTGTGGACTATCGTGATCTGAATCGAGCAAGCCCTAAGGATAATTTTCCCCTGCCGCACATTGATACATTGGTGGGCAATACGGCAAAACATTCATTGTTTTCTTTCATGGATGGATTTTGGGTTACAACCGGATAAAAATGGCCCCGAGGATATAGAAGACTACATTCATGACGATGTGGGGACATTCTGCTACAAGGTGATGCCGTTCGGATTAAAAAACGCTGGGGCAACATATCAAAGGGCGATGGTGACGCTGTTCCATGACATGATGCATAAAGAGATAGAAGTTTATGTCGATGATATGATCGCCAAATCTCGAGGAGAAAGAGAGCATGTCGGAAACCTCAGGAAATTGTTCGAAAGACTGAGAAAAGTCCAGCTAAAGCTTAATCCAGCTAAATGCACATTTGGAGCAACCTCAGGGAAATTATTGGGCTTCATTGTCAGTGAGAGAGGTATCGAAGTTGACCCAGACAAGATAAAGGCCATACAAGAATTACCTCCTCCGCGGACACAAAAAGAAGTCAGAGGATTTCTAGGAAGATTAAACTACATCGCTCGCTTTATTGCTCAACTTACCAACCGGTCATGACCCAATTTTTCGACTACTACGAAAACATAACCCGGGAATGGGATGAAGAATGCCTGTTGCTTTCGACAAGATAAAACAGTATCTGTCTAACCCTCCGGTGCTAGTGCCACCGACTCCCGAGAGACCATTAATATTATACCTGACGGTGTTCGAAAATTCAACGGGTTGTGTACTGGGGCAACATGATGAGTCAGGGAGAAGAGAAAAGCGATCTATTACCTCAAGCAAGAAGTTCACGAGTATGAAGCAAAATATTCGTCAATTGAAAAACTCACAGCGCGCTAGTCTGGGTAGCTCGAAGGCTCAGACAATACATGTTGTATCATACGACGTGGTTGATCTCAAAGCTGGACCCAATCAAGTACATGATGGAATCACCTGCACTCTCAGGCAGAATGGCACGATGGCAGATTCTATTGTCGGAATACGACATCACCTATGTGAGCCAAAAATCAATAAAAGGGCGCGATAGCCGACTTCCTAGCAGCCGCGGACAATAGAGGAATACGAGCCATTAGGATTTGACTTCCCGGATGAAGGCGTGATGTGCATCACGCAGAAAAGAATGTGAATCATCAAAAGAGGAGTCATAGAAGATGAGCTTTGATGGGCGTCAAATGCATTGGGGCGCGGATTGGAGCGATCTTAGTGTCACGAAGGGAATCACTACCCATTCAACGCCCGATTAAACTTCTTTGCAGACCGATAACATAGCGGAATACGAGGCTTGCATCATGGGGCTTTTCGGCGCTATTGAGCGAAACATCAAGATCCTAAAGGTATCAGGGGATTCGGCATTGGTGATTTACCAAATCCGTAGAGATTGGGAAGTAAGAGATTCGAAGTTGGTCAAATATCACGATCTTGTTATGGATTTAGTCAAAGAATTCCAGGAAGTGACCTTTAATTACTTCCCACGAGAAGAAAACCAATTGGCTGATGCTCTGGCCACTTTGGCTTCGATGTTCAAAGCAAACCGAGAAGCGAAATTAATGCCTCTCCAGATGAGCATATACGAAGCCCCGGCGCATTGTTTTAGCATCGAAAAAGAGACGGACGGACTGCCATGGTTCCATGATATCTTAGAATATGTCAAGAATCAAAGATATCCCGAGCAAGCAAATGAGACTGACAAGAGAACAATCAGAAGATTAGCGGCGGGTTTCGTTCGTGATGGAGACGTCCTATACAAAAAAGGAAAAGACCAAGTGCTTCTGAGGTGCGTGGATGATATTAAAGCCAGAAAGATACTTGAAGAGGTCCATGAAGGAATTTGTGGAACGCATGCTAATGGCTTCACCATGACCAGGAAAATCATGAGACTCGGTTATTACTGGTTGACGATGGAAAGCGACTGCATCAACTATGCGCGAAAGTGTCACAAATGTCAAATTTACGGCGATAAAATTCATGCAGCACCTTCGCCCCTTCATGTCATGACTTCTCCATGGCCTTTTTCTATGTGGGGCATGGATGTTATTGGACCAATTTCCCCAAAAGCTTCTAATGGGCATCGATTCATCTTCGTGGTCATAGATTACTTCATAAAATGGGTCGAAGCCGCCTCATTTGCAAATGTGACGAAGACCGCAGTTTGTCAGTTCTTGAAAAGGGAGATCATATGTCGATATGGTTTGCCTGAGAAAATCATCTCGGATAATGCTTTAAATCTAAACAACAAAATGATGAAAGAGGTGTGCGAGCAATTTCAAATAAAGCATCACAATTCCTCACCCTATCGCCCAAAGATGAATGGAGCGGTAGAAGCGGCCAACAAAAACATTAAAAAAATTATCGGAAAAATGACCTAAAACATATAAAGATCGGCACAGTGCAGCGCCATTTGCCCCATACGCATATCGCACATGTGTATACGGACCTCCACGGGGCAACCCCTTCTCCCCAGTATATGGAATGGAAGTTTGTATTGCCCATCGAGGTGGAAATCCCCTCTTTACGAGTCCTAATGGAGTCAAGGCTAGAAGAAGGAGAATGGATTCAAGCTCGATACGACCAACTGAATCTGATCGAAGAAAAATGCCTGAAAGCAATCATCACGAGGCGGATGTACGAGAAAAAGAATGATCACGCCCATGACAAGAAAGGTGCGACCAAGGGAATTCGCGAAGGAGAACTCGTGTTGAGAAAGATTCTCCCTATACAAAAAGACTTTCGAGGAAAATGGGCGCCAAATTGGGAAGGACCATATGTCGTAAAAAAGGCCTTCTCGGGCAGAGCTTTGATTCTCAATGAAATGGATGAGAAAGAGGTACCAAATCCAGTAAACTCAGATGCAGTGAAGAAATACTACTAAAAAAAAAAAAAAGGGGGGAGAGATCAAGATGAAAACCCGAAAAGGGCGTCTTGATGAACAAGAAGGTTTAGGATGAAAACCCGGAAGGGCGTCCTAAGGAAATAGATCCGAGCTTAAAGGGCAAAGGTGATTTGAACAGAAAGTCAAAGGGCGAGATCATAATATTCGAAGCAAACTCGGAAGCTCAGGATCTTCTATACAAGAAGCTCCGCTCGAAAAGATCCGGGATGAAGAAACGTGGAGAAGTTCGCGCGTTAGATATCTAGAGCATTAGTGACAATTGAATCTACTTTCTTTTTATATTAAATCATTCCTTGTTAATTTTCTTTCCTTGTTACTTTGAAATAAATACGAACATAACGCATCCCTTTCACACCTACTTGGCCATCATCATGCATCTCGTGTTTGATTCATTTAAATGGTAAATAGTGAAATTACACACTCTAAACAAAAGAAACATTGAGCATTACGGATGAGAACACGGTAAGTACAAAAGCCTCAAGCAGGACAAAGGTTCAACGAGGGGACAAAAGGGTGACTACTCGTAAAACCGGAGGACGATTACAAAACCCGAAAGAAAAGTCAAGAATCAAGCGGTGAATACAAGTCATCATGAAAGTCATAACGAAAGATACATGACAAACAAGCCTAGAGTGCATGGCATAATCATGTAGGCATAAGAGCATTTAAGACAAACACATGCATATCATAATAACATCAACATCCCGCATAACACATACAGGTACGCCAATAAAGCAAGAAATCTTGATCGAATTCCACCAGATAACAAGTCTTGAAATGCTGTTCAAAAATCAACTCATAGTGCGAGAAATGAGTTGGGCCTCGGAGCACGCCGAGGTATTTAATTTCTGTCTTTAAATTCCTGCTCAAAAATCAACTCATAATACTGAGAGAGGTGAGTTAAGCCTCGAGGCACGCCGAGGTATTTAATTTTCTGTCTTTAAATTACATTTCAAAAATCAACTCATAATGCGAGAAATGAGTTGGGCCTCGGCACGCCGAGGTATTTAATTTTGTCTTTAAATTCTGCTCAAAAATCAACTCATAATGCGAGAGGTGAGTTGAGCCTCGGGGCACGCCAAGGTATTTAATTTCTGTCTTTAAATTCTGTTCAAAAATCAACTCATAATGCGAGAAATGAGTTGGGCCTCGGGGCACGCCGAGGTATTTAATTTCTGTCTTTAAATTCCTGCTCAAAAATCAACTCATAATGCAAGAGGTGAGTTGGGCCTCGTCTCACGCCGAGGTATTTAATTTCTGTCTTTAAACTCCTGTTAAATCAAGTCATCATGCGAGAGATGTGTTGAGCCTCGTCACACGCCGAGGTATTTAATTTCCGTATTTAAATTTCTGTCTTTCAACTTCTGTTCAGAAATCAACTCATTTCACGAGAGTTGAGAAGGACCTCGAGTCACTTACCGAGATATTCTCAAATTCTATCATTGCATTTTTATTTTCAATTTCTGTCTCAAAAAAAAAAAAAACTCATGAGAGTGTGGTTGAGCATCGGGGCGCACGCGGAGGTACTTACAGAAGGAAGACTGAAGTCGCGTTGAGTAAATTTGACAGAGAAGTGGACAAAGAAGATTGAGCAAGAGCAAAATGAAACTACGAGCAATATCTTTCTGAAGTAGCAGTGGAGTAGAATGAAGATCGAAGTTTCCCCGAAGATGGTAAGAAAGCAATTTGAAAAGTTCAGATTTATTTCCCAGTGGAGCGATCGACAGATTGAAGCTACAAATCTCTTCGTGTCGTGAACTCATGTTGGAGCAAGTTCAAGAATGAACAAGATTGAGGCAGAAGCGAATTAAAGCTACGAGATATGTCACGCAGAAGCGGCGGTGGAGTGGATCAAAGCAACAGGGTTTGAAGAGGTTTGAGGAAGAGAAGCACCTGAAGAATCTATACTTGGCCAAGACTGGGCAAAATTGGTTCTTCTTTTGTCTTTGCTCTATTCTCGTTTCACGACAATGAGCAAAGAGGGGCAGCTGTCATAACCAATTTTAGCCCGGGCTTGATAGAAGCAATCAGGGCCCATCAAAATAAACCCAATGAATAAAATAAAACCCAAATGGTCTAATGTCCATTTACAAAATAAATTCCAACAATTAATGACCCAATAAAAAAACTAATAACAATAATCTATCTATCAACAACCCAATTGACCCAAAATACCAGACCCAAAAATGACAGCCCAAAAACAAAACCTAACCCAAAGACCTAGCCCACAACATTTTCAGTAAAAAAACAAAACAACCCCAAACCCTAGGTCGGTCTAGCCACTCTTGTCGGCCACTGCCCCATGTGCACCTGAGCAAAGATGCCGTCGCCGCCTCTCTCCACCACCTCGATTTCCTTCCGCACGCCTCGCCCATATCCTGCAAAAGGGTCGACAAGCAGAGAGACAACAAAAGCAACAACAAAAAAACAATTAAAAAAAGCATATGTAAATCGGTTATATAAACAAGAAGCAAGCGATTGTAAATGGAGGAGGAGGGGGGAGGATCAGAAGAAAAAAACAGATTCTAGAAAAAGGAGAGATCAGATTTTTGTGAAATATAAAACAAAAAAAAAGAGAGATTCGAAGTGAAAAGGTTGTGTTCCGTTTTCCTTTTCATTTACTTTCAATTCATCTTTATTTTTTTTGCAGATCTATTTTTTAAGATAGAATAAAAACACAAAAAATAGAGATTCAAAAAGCGAGATTTGTAAGGTTTAGCCTTTTGTTATTTTTCTCTGTTTCGGATACATATATACTTCTTCTTTTTTATCTTTTTGATTTTTTTAAAGTTTTTTTTTTTTTGAGAAACAATAATATATGCGTGTAAGAATAGTGGCAAGATAAAAGACATACCTTGACCCCTCCGACCGCCGTTACCGGCGTTTATG
Source organism: Gossypium bickii (assembly GCA_025503065.1). Lineage (NCBI taxonomy): Eukaryota > Viridiplantae > Streptophyta > Magnoliopsida > Malvales > Malvaceae > Gossypium > Gossypium bickii. The sequence continues at coordinate 99,867,262 of CP106711.1, forward strand.
CGGTGGCCCTGCTGCAGGTATGGGCTTGCCTTAGCGATGGAGGAGATGGAATCCTGTTTAAAATTTTTGTGGTTTTTCAGAATGGTTGAAACAAAGGAAATAAAGGGGAGAATTCTGGAATTTTATTTCTGAAGCAGAAAAAGAATATGAAGGGAAACTTTTTTTTTAGCTTTAAAAGCATAGGGACCACGCGCAATCAATGGTTATTGTGCAATTTGCCTTTAAATGGGAAATTTGCACTATAAGTCCCCCTGTTGCGCCCTATTTTATTTGCATCCTCTTCAATTTTTTTTTAAATTTCGCCCCAAACTCCTGTTTTAAGTTTGATTTAGTCCTTTTTCACCTATTTTGCCTTATTTTCAAATTAGTTTGTCTTTAATATATATTATTTTTATTTATATTATATATATTTATATTTATATTTGTACATTACTATTATTATTATTATTAGTATTATTATTATTAGTATTATTAGTATTATCATTACTTTTACCACCAATATTATATATTCATAATGTACATATTTTTTTATAATGAACATATTTTATTATTATTTTGTTTATTAATTACTATTATTATTATTATTACTATGATATTACTATTATTATTATACTATTATATTGTACATGTTTGGTATCATTATTATTTTATTATTATTATGCTATTACTATTATGTTATTATTCTTTCTATAATACTATTGTTGTACTATTATTCGTATATACTTACTACTATTGTTATTAATTATATTTGTTATATTATTATTATGTTGTACATATTATTATTTTCACGCTATCTTTTACCTTTTATATTTTTATTATTGTATCTTTTATCACCAAAGCATTGTTGATTTTGTATTTTCGTCATTTCATGTAGATTAACGATTTTAAATCACAATCCTACTTTTTTTTTAATTTATACAAAAGAGGTAATATTTGTGCGTTTAGAAGGCCGAAAAGTTACATCCTAACGTATTGGGTGTCGATCTTTTCGTTCAACTAAACGATCAAATATCCTTTTTCTTGTCGAAGATGATCTTGGTAGCGAAATATAAGGGTGTTATATCCTAACGCGTTGGGTATGACATTTTTATTCCTTCGAAACGAGGTTATCTTAAGATTCAATCCCGATTCAATTAATCTATTCTTTTAATTCTTTTTTTTCTAAATATTTTCAACTTTTCGACATTAGGACATTGATTAATCAATTTGGTACCAATTTTGGGCGTTACGAGGGTGCTAATCCTTCCTCGTACGTAACCGACTCCCGAACCTATTTTCTCGAATATTCGTGGACCTAAAACACTGTTTTAATAAATCAAATGTTTTATTAAAACAAGGTGATCCGATCACACCTAATAAAAAGTCGGTGGCGACTCCCGTTTTACTCATTTTCAAAACCCAAGTTCGACACCCGTTTCCTTCAAAAAAATGGTTCTTACAATACCTGCTTCTGATTGAATTTGCTTATAACAACTGTTATCAGTCTAGTATTAAAATGGCACCGTATGAAGCTCTGTATGGTCGAAAATGTAGAACACTGTTGTATTGGACAGAGCTTAATGAAAAGAAGATTCTTGGAGTTGATCTAATTTGGGAAACTGAAGAAAAGGTAAAGGTGTTCGAGATATCTTGAAAGCAGCTTCAGACAGATAAAAGTCTTATGCTGAGAATTTGAGGTTGGTGATAAAGTTTTTTTGAAGGTGTCACCCTGGAAGAAAGTTCTCCAGTTTGGTCGTAGAGGAAAACTAAGTCCTCGGTTTATTGGGCCTTATGAAATTATTGAAAGAATTGGGTCGGTTGCCTATCGACTAGCACTACCACCGGAACTCGAAAAGATTCATAATGTTTTCAATATATCAATGTTACGACGGTATTAATCGGATCCTTCACATATTATCTCTCCGACAGAAGTTGAGATTCAGTCTGATATGACATATAGTGAAGAACCGATCAAGATTCTGACACGGGAAATAAAAGAGCTGAGAAATAAAAAGGTGGCATTGGTAAAAGTTCTTTGACAAAAACATGGAATTGAATAAGCTACTTGGGAGTCAGAGGATACCATGAGAAAGCAGTACCCTAATCTCTTCACTGGTAAGATTTTCGAGGATGAAAATTCTTAAGGGGGAAATTTGTAATAGCCAAATTTCAGTGAAGTCGAAATATAGGTTTCGTAACCACAAATTCGAATCCCAAAAAAATAAAATTTATTTAAATTTCATGAAATGATTGGTAATATGTTAGAAAGACATGAAAATTTTATAGAAAAATTTTATCGATTACGTGTCTAATTACAAAAAGGACTCAATTGCATAAAATGTCAAAGTTGAATTCTATTAGCTATAAGGATCAAATAACTATGGAATCAACAATGTGAGGTCCTTATATAGTAATTAGACCATTGATAAAAACTATGTAGATATTTTAGTGAATCATCCATGGAAAAATTGAAAAAGGTTAAGGACTAAATTGGAAATGAGAAAAATTAAAAGATGATAATTAAATAAAATGAAATATCATCTTATTTTCATATCATCTTCAACCTAAAATACATGGAAACCCTAGAAGAGAGAAAAGAAGCTTTCAAGGCATAAATTGGTAAGTTTCTATGTTCCATTTTTAGTAATTTTTATATTTTTAAGATCGGGAAAGCTTAATTTCTTTATTTGAGGGGTTAATTTGAAAAGAAATCAAAGTATAGAAAATTTTCCATGGATTAATATGCTGAAATTTAAAATTTTATGGTAGAAAATGAAAGGCTTTTGATAGATAAACAACTTTTACAAAGTGATTTTTTATGGAAACATGTTTAGGGACTAAATTGAAAAGTGATGAAATTCATGGAAAAATTCTGAATTTTATTAAACATGTGTGCTGTAAAAGTTGTATTAGAATTTCGGTTAGGCTTGGAATAAGGAATTTCCAAGCCTAGGGACGAAATTAAAATTAATTAAAAGTTATGGGGCAAAATGGTACTTTTGCCTAGAATATGAAATAGGTTCAATTGAATGTTAAATGTACGGAACTGATTATTAAATTCATTTATATAGATCCAGAAATACCAGACAAAGAGAAAGATCGAGGAAAATGAAAAGTTTCGGATTAGTAGATACGAACAATTATCAAGTTCGTATAACTTAAATAAGCATGAATATGTGTCGATTTGATTATTGAGTTGTATGAAACACAATATGTGAATTATATGTACATGAAGTACGTAATATGTATATGATGGAAAATGATTCAAAAAGGGTTAAAATCTGTTTGAATATTGAATTCCGATTAGATAAGTGATTCCTGATGTGAAATGAGATCATACATGTGTTGCAGTAAAGATTTACCCAGAAGGGTAATCTATTGACCTCATCATGGAAAGGATTTAGCCCGAACGGGTAATCCTATAAAAATAAAATGGACTCTCGAGCATATTTGTTTTCAATTAGGATTTAGCCTGGACTGGTAATCCTAATTGACTGGATTTAGCTTGGACCGGTAATCTAGATTGAACTCTATAGGGAATTCTTTGTTATACAAGGATTTAGCCTGGATTGGTAATCCGACAAAGCCCTTAGAGTATATGTGCTACAACTAGAATTTAGCCTGGACTGGTAATTCTGTTGTATGATATGTGACTCGAGAGTGTACCTAGACGGTACTACTGGATATGAATTGACGGATAACGGAATTGTACACCTTGAGTGTACTACTAGAAACATCCATCGCAAATTCGATAATTCAATAGAAACTGTGAATAAGTGATATGGAAAAGATGAAATGGAATGTGAATGTGGCATTATGAGCTCATCTATGCATTTTGGTATATTTTTTACTAACATGTTGATTGAATGTTTGTGATTAGGCAAATTTTCCAAATTGATGGATATATGTTTTACATGTTTTAAATGTTAAATATGATTGGTAAATGTAAATTTTAGTTATAAGAGCTTTCTAAGCATATAATGCTTACTAGGTTTATTTTCCCTGTTTTATAGTGCTCAAAGCTCGTGAAGGTTGGAGATCGGTCGGAGCAATTATCACACTATCAACTCCTTGATTTTGGTATAAATGTCAATCTTATTTTGGTATAATGGCATGTGTAGGCTAATATGACCAAATGATTATTTATAATGTTGGCTTGTAATCTAGCCATTGGAATGGCTAGAAATGGTTATTTTTTATATGGTATGAATTTACAATATGTTAATTATTACATGTTAAACGAGTTAAATAGGACTTTCATAAAGCATATTATATGAGATAATGTAAAGGTAAGCTTAAAAGTATGATATAGGAAATAATGTATCAATTTTGATGATGGAAATTGGTTGAATTTGGTTAGTTTATACTTGTGAGTTTTGCTGCAGGAAAATGGTTAAAATTGGGCGAGAAATAGGGTTAGGAAATGGTCTTATTTCGTCCACACGGGCATGTGTCTAGACCGTGTGTGACACACGGCCTGGGTACATGGGCATGTGATCTGGCCGTGTGTCCCTTGCTTCTAAAATTTGCAAAACAGAATGTCCAGAATTTAACACACGGGCAGAGACACGGGCGTCTGTCTCAACCGTGTGGGTGACACAGTCTTGAACACGAGCGTGTGTCATAGCCGTGTGAAACCTGCACCTAATTCGAATTAAATTAATTAACCACACGGCCTAGCACACGAGCGTGTGACATGGCCGTATGGCGGAAGTCAGAGAGCAACCTAAATTGGACATGGCTTGAGGCATGGGTGTGTCTAAGGGTCACACAGGCGTGTCCCTTGGATCACACGGGCATGTATGCCCTGTACTTTGGAAAAATTTTAAAATTTTGCGAAAAATTCCTAGAGGTTCCGAATAAGTCCCGACTCGTTTCTAATATTCGTATTGGGCCTTGAGGGACCATTTAAGGGACTTTCTTAACATCTTGGTTAATGAATAGTGATTTACATGGTTTATTTGAAAATGTTCTGAAAAATTTCAGTAATGCTCTCTAACCATATTTCGGTGATAGATACGGGTTAGGGGTGTTACATTGCCACAAGGCCGTGTGGCTGATTTAGGGATTTAGGGATCCCACACGGCTGTGTCTGGTGGGGCACACGAGCGTGTGAGACCCTCACACGGTCGTGTCTGCCCTGCTCTCTAATTTAGCAAGTTTGGACAGTGAGTTACATGGCATGTTCATACGGCCGTGTCCTTACATCACATGGGCGTGTGCCTCTACCACACGGCCGTGTGCCTCTCTCCACACAGGCTTTTTGACCCTCACACGACCTAGGTTTTCCCACACGACCGTGTGGCTTTAAGTCACCTATTTTGATTCTATGTGTTTTTGATCTGAGCATTTGTCTATGTGTTTTGCCTTGGCTGATCTTTAGTCAGGGTGGCTAAGAATTCTGATCTAGGCTTCAGCCTGAGTGTATCTGTGACTGTCATGTGAGATGTTTGAATCTGAATCTATTTTGTTGGGTGTGTGTGCATAGTTGTTCTGTTTGACTGTCTGATATTGTGTCTCTGTTCTGTGAGATTGTATGCATACATGCACTTGCATAAAACATTTTGGGATGGGTTTTGAAGAGAAGGGAGTCTGATTCTGATCTAATCTGGCAGTTCAAACTGCAATTTGTCTGTACTGCGGATTACCACACTGTACTGTACAGCACATACCTCAGCTTTGCTGCATATATTTATCTGATTTGGCAATTAAACTGCAATTTACCGGTATAGCGGTTTACTGCATCGCACTGTACCGCATGTATGTTAGCTATGTTACGTACCATTAACTGATCTGTCAATTAAACTGCAATTCATTGGTATAGCGGTTTACTGCATCGAACTGTACGCATGTACGTTAGCTATGTTACGTACAATTATCTGATCTGGCAGTTAAACTGCAAATTATCGGTATAGCGGGTTGCTGCATCGCACTGTATCGCATGTACGTTAGCTATGCTACGTATATATATTTGATCTGGCAGTTCAACTGCATTTTGATAAGCCATCGTTGCCGGGCAATCTGGGGTGGCGGGTCATTGTTGCTGAGCAACCCGAGATGACTTTATATGGTGTGTAGGGTTGGATGAGCCTACTTGGTCCTCTGTGGTGTGTTTGGTTGGATGAGCTCAAACAGCTCTTACGAGGTGTGATCGGGGGACGGAGAGGTGTGTTTGGCTGGAGGGGCGGGTTCTTTTAATATCAGACTGCATACATACGCATCTTTTTGAGTGTTGTGCGAGTGAGATTCTCTAACTGTTTCTGTTTGTCTGATTAGCACATGTGACGGTGTGCTTGTAAGTGTGACTTAGTGTGCTTGAATTGTTATTTGGTTTTAAGTTACCTTCTGGATCTGTATGTTTTTGTGAGTACATTTTTTTATTGAACTGCCATCCGCCATCCTATTCTATGTTTCTGTAGTTAGATTGGTTTTGAACTCACATTGGGCTCGTGTAGCTCACCCCTTTATGTTTCCCTTTCAGGTATATTTCAAAATTTTGTTGTTGGACTCGGTATGCGGAGATCTCGGACAGTTTCAGTGAAAATAAATTATTATCATTTTGCATTTTAAGTATTTATTTGATCATTTGGTTTTGAGCTATAAGATTTTTATAAAGCTGTGGTACAAGTTTCGTTTTAATTTTTATTCGATTATTCAATTTTGGGTATATTTTTAACTTAAGTGTAATTCTTCTTACTGAATTTTATATGATTAAATATTCCGGTTCAACGTAATAACTTGTTTTGTAAAAATCTACGTATGATCACTTTGGTGATCAATGTGGCATCCAAAATTTAGTCTAAACTTCTAGGCCGGGTTTAGGGTGTTACACATCTAGTTGCAAAGTAAGTTGCAATTGACGTTACATCTAGAACACGCAACTGGAACTAACAAGGATCATGATAGAAATTGTCTGTCGGATTCCTTTCATCACATACTAATAGCCACATACCACAAGCATTCAAGTGGAACTATAGGCATTACGAGATGGATTGATACTTTCTCAAAAGGATAACATAAACAAACCTGAGATTGAACTTAATGCTACTGCTACCACTATTATTTGTTTTATTACTAATGCTAACTCCGCTAATATGTGCTTGTCTACTCTTGTGCATGATTGTAGGGTTTTCTTTGAGGAACTAGAGTATCATGTCATCAAGGTCATGTTTAGGGAAGGGAATAGATATGCCGATGCTTTTGCTGGAATTGGTTGCAACTTTTCAAGCCTTTTTTCTTCATATTTCCAAGTTGAGGCTGGAGGAAATTGTTGCACGTCATATGAAATTAAATTTATTTATCGAATGAATGTTCTTTTCTTGAAAAAAAATAGTATTAATTATAATGTGAATCAAATATTGATATACCTATATATAAAAGGAATGCACTGAAGGCTTTTATATCATTATTTTTTACGTCATAAGAAAATAGATAAATTTCATGATTTTTCTACCATGCTTAAATTTAATATTTAATCTTTATACATTAATTTTTTAACATAATTTGGTATATATATTTTATTATATTATTAGTTAGCTCAAATAGTTAATATTGTTAACAATTTTAATTAAATATTTTCATGTGGATTTGCTTGAAAAATATATTGTAACAAAAAAAAAAAATTAAAAAACAACAACCAATATTTTTAGAGAAGCTGGCAACCTAAACCCCCTAATGATCCTGTATTAAACCTCCTGCTACAGCAATGTCGAACAATTGGCAGACTTCACCATTAATATTCACATTGAGCCAACTTTTATTTGGCATAGTCCATCTTGTCAAACTTCGAGAGATCAGTCCTCCTCTTAACCGCATACGAAAATTTTCCTTTCATCCATCGACTTTTCTCCAATATACTCTCGCTTTCAACAAATTCAGTGCCCTTTGACTCAAAGTTGCGAACGGATAATGCCAAAGAGGTGGACACATACTAGGGTCACTAGCAAAATAATGGAATCAAACAAATTACGATGAATTATTGTTTTTTTGATTGGAGTAGGTAATATAAATCAGATTTGAAATGCTGGACAGAGTGGCTTAATACTTTCACATCATCTCTTATAATTTGTGGTTTTAATCCTAAATTATTGGTTTCATTATCGTTTCTTAGTGCACATAGCTTTTGTTTTATAATTCAAATAATCGAAATTATTTGTTGAATTTAAATTTGGACACAGTTTTGTATTTTCATTCAAATATGAATAGAGAACAAGGTATAATTGTTGGGAAAGTGAGTCTCATTAGTCGGTCCAAAGGAAATGAAGACCCACTTTATTAAAGTTACACAATCAAGTTCATTCCTACCAATACTAACATATTACAAAATCCTTAATTTAATCTAATTTCTTTCTTCTAATTCAACATGCATTCCTAAAAAAGTAAAATTCCAATCATAGAATTGAGAAAGAGATACAATAAGAAATGTGAAAGAAAAAAGCTAAAACCATATAGTTAATACAATTTCAAATGGCTTAATGATAAATTTGGTCACTGAAGTTCGCATGTTTTGTCACAATGGCTTTAATTCTATTTTTGAGATGTAATAAATTAAATTAAAAAAAATAACTCTCAATTTAAAGAAAATAAAATGTAATTATCTAAAAAAATTAACCCAATAGAAAAATTTCTCACTAAATAACAAACATATAAAAGATGGAAACCTTTTGAAAGAAAAGAAAGAGTGAAACCTTAAATTTATTCATTAAATCTGTTAGAAAATGTAGTTTGAAAAAAAAAATCAAAGGTTGATGGTAAAAAAGGACTCAAAATAGAATTAGAATCATTTTGACAAAACATACAAATGTTAGTCGCCAAATTTATCATTAAACCATTTCAAATCAATAAGTTTAAATTAAAAGAATTAAATGATTTACAAATTTTCAAGAAAAAACTTATTTTCACATTATTTTTCTTACACCATCTCTATTTACACTCTCATGAAAAGCCTATTTTAACCCTATAAAATTTTTATAATACCCTTATTTACTCCTAATTACTCCAAAGAGAAGTTGGGTTTTATATTATATTATATATATAAAAGGTAAGGTTTTGAGGGAAAAAAAAGTTAAAAAAATTATTCAAGATTTAAGTAGAAAGTGTAATTTTAAATATCTATTGCATCTCCATTTATTTTTATAAGATTTAGAAATATATTATATAGGTAATATAATCATATTTACTTAAGTAAAACAACAAAATTTCTATTCCTATTTTACCCTTAAATTGAAGTTAGCATACTAAATTTATACCAATTTACTCCATAAACCTCGTTAGGAGTTGGTTTTATATATTATATAAATATAGACATATTATTTATGCTTAATTAAATAAAATATTATATGTATAAAACCATTGTGGTCATGAATGTGATTAACAATTTAATACCATATTAATTTAACTAAAATTTTTAATATATAAAAATATAAATTAGTATATAGTATGCTTACAATACTATAATATATTAATGGTTATATATATTGTATATCATATACAACAATCTAATGTACAAGTAGTTATATTAAATAGAATTGTCCATGGACCGGGCCAAATCGAGGTTCAATTCCATAAATTTTCAAATCAAGGTTCATTTTTGGGCTAGTTCGACCTACCCAAAAAGCCCAGTTTACCGTTTAAAAATTAATAACATAAAATATTTTTAATTGATATTTTATAATTAAATTTAAATTTTAAACATATTTTTATTATTTAAATTAATTGGACCGACTCGAGGTATAAAAATCATTGTCCAAGCCTAACCCGAACTAGGTCGAGCCTATTAAATTGAGCAGACTATCCAGCTCTTGAACAAGTTTAATATTAAACTATAATCTAATATGTAATTAGAAATTCTATGCATAACTTTTGAACTAATAATAATACCATTTATTATTTATTATATTACCTTCAGTTTGAATTGTTTTTATTTTTATTTTTAAGTTTTGAACATTAATAACATATTTTTTTAAAATTTATAAACCCTAAATTTCTATAACCATCCAAATCAAACTAATTCGATTAAATTTATTTATTTGAATTGGTTGGTTGGAGAGATCAATTAAAACTTATTACGCTATTAATTATTTTAATATTTATATTCAAATTCAAACAAATATATTATATTTAAGTCTAAATTTATACTCTAAAACCTAAACCCAAATAAATATGATACTCATTATTTAAAAACCTAACCTAAAATATAATAATATATATATATACAGACCCAAATACATAAATATTATGTTAGGGATAAACTCGGTTTAAGCAACGAACAAGTAAAATTAAAAAAAAATTGAAAAGATCGAACACAAATATTTTATGTGGAAAACCCCCTCCGAATAGGATAAAAAACCACGGGTAAAGATAATTTCACTAAAACGGCAAAAAAGAAGAGTACAAAGATGAAGATAAAACTAAACCCCAAAACTCAAAATAAGAACCCTCCAAACATAAACACAAAATTCTTTCTTGTAAAAGTTAATACCTAAATGTGTAATTGATTTTTTTTCTAGAGTGGAAAAATGACCTATTTATAAGCTAAATTTGTAGGTCAAAATATTAAAATGACCTACACTAATCAGAGTTTAAGTGGAAACTAATATTGAAACACCTACACTAATCAAAGTTTAAGTGGGAGAAAAAAAGCCAAAAAAAAAAAAAATACAAGACATAACTTCATGTTTTTTGCTTAGAAATTTAATTTGGGATGATTTAATGTTAGAATATTTGTACTAAGAATTGAATTGTATAATTGTATATGTTTGGGGTATCGTATTTTACCTTTTAGGTTAACTGTTAAATAACTCATCTTTAAAATTTAAACTTTTATGTTATAAATAATATTTTCACTAAGATAAATATTATTTGAAATTAATTTATAATGATAATATGCAATCGGGGGAAACTTTGGGAGGAGAATCGGGATTGGTAAGGGCTACAAAGAAAGCACGTCGGCAGGTAGATGAAGGGAAAGTAAAAGTGGTTTCTTTCAAAGATAAATTACTTGGTTGGGTATCGAATGATAATCAACAGGAGGACTTTGATGATGACAAGTTTGAACTGATAGAAAGGGATGTGATAACTAGGCTTGTTGATGGAATTCCAGATATCAAATTCTCTGAGAGAGTGCACACGTGGATTCAAATGAGTATGGCCAAAACGGTGATTATAAAACTCCTTGGGCGGAAAATCGAATTCAACAATTTGGTTTCCAAACTTAATAGTATGTGGAAGCTGAATCGCTCATTTCAACTGATGGACTTAGAGAACGATTACTACTTCGATAAATTTCAAGCAAAAGAGGATTATGACAAAGCGCTGATTGATGGTCCTTGGACGATTTATGGGTAGTTTTTAATAGTACAACCATGGTCATTATCCTTCAATACTTTTGCGAGCTATCCAAAACACTTACAGTATGTTTGGTTGGCTGTAATGCTAAACCATTACAACTGAATTCAGTGGCCCATCCTTATTCCATTGTTTGGTTGGCTGTAATGGGCTATTACAGCCCTATTCCATACAGCCTTATTCAAGGCAAAATTGTCGTTTACCATTCGGCACTCTATCCATGGAATACCCATTCAGCTTGTGTGAGTTTCAACTTTACCCTTCTCCCTCTTTTTCATTCTCAAGTCTGAAGTATCTTCTTTTTTTCATTCTTCTTCTAATTTCCTTCCAACCTTATCCCTCTTTTTCATTCTCACGTCTGAAGCATCTTCTTTTTTTCATTCTTCTTCTCATTTCCTTCCAACCTTCTCCCTCTTTTTCATGCTTCGATCTTGACCAACCCTTTGACAAACCCTATTGTTTAGTTTTTTTTTTTCCCTTTGCTCTCGTCTCGCTTCCTGTGAAGGCTAAAGTGGCTCCTTTCTTTCAGCTACCCACGCTTTCAAGCTTCCAATTTTCCCAGAAGCTCCAAGGCTGAAACCGAGGAGAAGACGCTACAATTACTAATTTGGGATTCCATCCTCAGTTTTGGCTAAAACCCTTCCAAGGTATAAGCTCTCGATATTAATTTTATCATTTTATTTCAAGCTTTATGTCTTTAGTTCTGATATGGGTTACTTTTATTCGACTCATTCATGCTAAAAATTTGGTCCTTTTTGAGTAAATTAGTCGATACTTTTGATTAGTTTGATAGTGGGTACCATACCATATGTTTCTTTTATGTGAAACATTACTTTGCTCTTTTGAATTTGGAACTGGTAGACTGTTGTTTGCCTTTAGTCTGCTATATAAATATGGCATGGAAAAGTTATTGGCATTTGTTATATCTAATTTATTTGTTTTAAAAACTTCTTATTGGGATATAGGCTTCATTTTATCATTTATGATTTAGTTTGATTTTATTGTGACTTGTTATAACCAAACTGAAATTGGAATTCAATTGCTATAGGTGCCTAGCATTATGTCATGGTCAAGATTTTCTAGTAGAATTTATTGTTCAATGTTCATTGCTTTCTTTTTTGCTGTTGCACTTGCAGTGACACATAGGTGCCTAACATCATGTTATTGTCAAGAATTTCAAGTAGAATTTCTCTTTTATTAAAAAGGCAGCTTAAGCCCTGCAAAATCTTCATCCACTTCCTATTTTATTAAAAGAATCTGTATTTAACTTTAAATTCAACTATAGTATCATCTGCTTCTGAATCTTTTTGTTTAATAAGCTAATGCTCTTCTATCAACTGAGTGTAAGTGATAAATGCTTTGTTGTTGGTTTCTGTCGATTTCCTCATAATTCTATTTTCTTTACAATGTAAAGTTCATTGATGAAGAAGGACCTGTTTGATGTTCATTGGATCATGTCTACAATAATTAATTACCAGAATGATTTGAGATTTTATTTCCTTCAACTATTTTCGGGTTTGATTATCAAATAAATTCATGAACCTGTTTGGATTTGATCAAATTGGTCCATCATGGATGTTTGGATTTGATCAAATTGGTTGGTTTAATCAGGAATTGGTTGGGTATCAAGTTAGAAAAGACATCAAATTGGTTGCCTTAGGTTGGGTATCAAGTTGGAAAAGGCATCAAATTGGTTCCCTTATGTATTTGTATAAATTGTTGAATTAGGTTAAAAAATTAGTTAATCGGTTTTTAATTTTTATAAATATTATTTTTATAATTTTTTTATAATTTATTTAATTAAATCATTGATAAATTAGTGGTAAAATTAATTTGACTATCGACTTGGTTCTTAAAAGTTTTAGCTTGTAACTTTTAGTTAATATATGAATATTATGCTTCGATTAAATTATTTATTTTACTAATAATATTTTAGTATATTAAATATGTATTGCAGTTTAAAAATAATAAAATAGATTATATAGTTTAAAAATAATAAAATAGATTATATATTTTTTATAGCATTATATATTTTGATTTTTTTAATTCATATAATAATAATTATATTAAGAATGTTATTAAATTATATTTTTTTATTAAATTATATTTAATAATAATTATGTTAAAATATGGTTAAATTATTTATTATTTTTATTAAATTATTTTCAATAATAACCTTATTAAAATAAGAATAATAATAATCATCTTCCTAAAAAAAAATTATGTTAATGATATTCTGATCATTTTAATTTTTTTCTTTATGCTATTATAACATCGTTCCATTCAACCAAATATAAAAATATTATTACAATTTTATTTTATTCTATTTAACCAAAAAGTTGAATTACTGATTACATTATAGCTCTATTCAATTACAACTCTACTCCATTAGAGCAAACCAAACCTACCCTTAGTGGTTTGGTTTGGATTCGGCTCCCGGGTTTCTCGAGTTCTTATTACAAAAAATGTCTCTTGGAGGCGGTGGGAAGCTCGATAGGTGAAGTGATCAAGGTGTACAATCAAGCTCGATAGGTGTTTGTTTTGGTTGTGGCTACTATGGCCACAAGAAAGAGGTGTGCCCTAAACTGCGGAAGGAAAACCCACCGATGGATCAGGAGCAGGAGGCTACTGTTGTCAAATCGCCGGCGATGGTGGAGTTGAATTGTAGGGTGGAAACAGAGAAATTTGGGTCTTGGATGGTTGTTTCGCGTCAATCAAGGTGTCCTGTAAGGATGAATGCCAAAATGGAAACTAATCAGCAAAAAATGAATAATGAATGGATCAAGATTTTCCTTGATTGCTGATTAAAATGAGGAATCAAGGGATGGTACAGCTGGAAATATGGATGGGAAATCATTGGGTACAGTAAATGCTATTGTGCCTAGGTTAGGCTTTTCCTTGGGTGAAGCTAGTGGGCCATCTTTGAGTGGGTCCAAAAACAAAGGAAAAGCATTGCAAGGATCTGGGCTTAGGAAGAAAGGGTTGAATGGGGTTAATTTGGATCTAATGAGCCACAACAAAAAAGTGATCAAGTTAAAGAGTCACGTGAGGAAACTAGTCTTCACAAAATTGGGACGATGGTGGCTTTTCAGGCGTTAAGTGAAATTAGAAAAATTACAGAAGAAAAGGGGAATCACAGGGTGGTTGAGGTGGAAGAGAATTGGGACCCGAATATTATGGTAGCTGAGGGTCAGAGTATGTCGAATAAGTCAGGGCTGAAGTTTTTGGAAGGTGGGCCATCTTCCTCCGTCCCGCCGGAACCTTCTACTGTGAAATGGGGCAAGTTTAAGGACCAAAACCATCATGGGTTGGGAAAGGTTAATGCTATAATACCGGTGGTGGATCTAGTGGAGAACATCTCAGAGCAGATTGATTCTACGATAAGGAATATTGAAGTGCCAAGAGAAGATGGGATGGAGCTTTTGGAAGCGGAAGGCGAGGAGGGGAACTTCCAGACTTAATGTTAAATTCGAGGTTGAATTTTCTTTTCTATCTAATTTACATGTTTATGCTTCCGAATTTCTTAGTCTGGAATTGTTAAGGATGCGTACACCTTCGATTTAATCGTATATTGAAAGAATATGTTTGTGAATTTGCTGTGGATATGGTTGGACTGTTAGAAACCAAGATAAGTGGGGTTCGAGCAGATTCAATTATCTTGAATTCGGGTTTTAAATTCTCTCATAGAGTGGAGGCGCGAGGTTTTGCTGGTAGTATTTGGTTACTATGGAATGAATCAATTTCGATAGATATCCAGGTAAGCCATTTCCAATTCATTCATATGTCACTCTTTATGGTTCGAAAGGCCAAAGCATTTCATTGGACAGTTGTTCATGGGAGTCTAGATGTAAGGAAACGTGAAATTTTATGGAATGCTCTAAGTAAGATAACGCGGGTTATGAGGGAACCTTGGATGCTAGTGGGAGACACGAATGCTATTTTGGACACAGTTGATTATCAAGGTCAAAATTTGATGAGGAGATAGGGGTGCAGAAGATTCAAAGCCTTTTTGTCTAATTACAGTTTGAATGATTTAGGTTTCTCTGGCCCCAAATTCACTTGGAACAGGGGTACAACTTTTGAAAGGTTAGATCGCTGGATTGGAAATATGGAATGGGTTAATTAATTTCCAAATTATGCAATTCGACATCTCCATAGATTAAAATCAAACCATCGACCTTTACTTATTACGTTTGATGGGATGGAGACAAAAAAAGGTTTGCGTCTGTTTCATTTTTTTGATGGTTGGTTATCTCATAAAACATTTCCTGAATTGGTTAAAAGAAACTGGAATTTTAATGGGGATATTATGGAGACTGTCAATAATTTTGTGGGTGCAGCGAAGGAATGGAATATTAACACTTTTGGTAGTCTTTTCAAAAGAAAGAAGGAAGTAATGGCTAGAATTAAAGGGGTGCAACATATATTGGAAGATAAACTAACGAGGAATTTGAGGAAGCTGGATTTTCAACTAAGGCAAGATCTGGAATTGATTCTAGATTTGGAGGAACTGTTATGGAAGTAGAAATCACGTTGTGATTGGCTAATTAGTGGGGATAGAAGTACTAAATATTTCCATAGACGGACGCTGAATAGGAGGAGAAATAATAGGATTGAGGCTCTGAAATTAAGCAATGGGTTGTGGAGTTTTGACAAGGATGTTCTGAAAGAAGAAGCTATTAATTTCTTCAAAAATCTCTTTACTATAGAAGGACCAATTAGCGGGAGATTGATGTGTGCGAATTACTTTCCCCAGCTAAATGATGATGAAATACATAACCTTTGTATGGAGGTGACAGATTTGGAAGTAAAGGCAGCTTTGGATAGTATGGCACCGTTGAAGGCACTGGGAATTGATGGGCTGCATGCAAAGTTTTTTCAGAGCTAATGGAATATTGTTGGTCCCTCAGTGTGTCATGTAGTAAAAGAAGCGTTTGCAGGTCAACCTTTGAATCCAAGTTTGAATACTACTCTGCTAGTGTTACAACCAAAGGTAATTAACCCGGAGGCTTTTTCTCAACTCAGACCAATTAGCCTTTGTTCAGTGTTATATAAGATCATTACGAAAACTTTAGTCAACAGGCTAAATTTAATCATGCCGAAGCTAACGTCTCCAAACCAAGTCAGTTTTGTGTCGGGTCGCACAATTATGGACAACATTATAATCACTCAGGAGGCTATACATATGATGCACACTTCGAAAGATAGGATTGGTTGGATGGCGATCAAAATAGACTTAGAGAAAGCCTATGACCGAATCCGACGGGATTTCTTGAAGGATACTCTTGAGAGTGCTGGGTTACCATAAACAATTTGTAATTTAGTTATGAATTGTGTAATGACATCTTCAATGCAGGTATTGTAGAATGGAGATATTACTCCTGAATTCATACCAACTCGAGGGGTGCGACAAGGTGATCCAATATCTCCGTACTTGTTAATTTTGTGCATGGAGAGGCTGGGTCACTGTATTCAACAAGCAGTTGAAGAAGGATTATGGAAAACTATGTAGTTTTCTGTAGATGGACCTGGGCTATGTCATCTGTTTTTTGCAGATGATCTTGTGCTCTTTTGTAAAGCAGAGCTTGAACAAGCTAGAATTGTCAAGGAAATACTAACGCAATTCAGTTATTTCTGAGGGCATAAAGTCAATAATCAGAAGTCTCAAATTTATTTCTCAGCCATGGTGGATAATACAGTAGCAAATGAGAAAAGCGAATACTTAGGAGTGACAAGAACGGATGATCTCGGCAAGTATCTGGGTATTCCTCTACTACACTCACGAGTTACGATAGGTACTTATGCATTTTTGATTGAGAACTGAGGAAGCGACTTTCTGGATGGGAGGGGAAACTTCTGTCATTATCCGGTACGGTTACCTTAGCAAAATCAATATTGCTATTAATTCCCAATTATTTTATGCAGTCGGCTCTTATCCCATTGGGTGTTTGCAAGGAGGTTGAAAAGCTTATTCGTCAATTTATTTGGGGTTTGAGTAATATTTCTTGGAAAACAGCACTAGTCGGTTGGGAAAAATGTTGTCTACCACTAAACCGAGGGGGATTGGGACTAAAGTGAACTTAGTATCAAAATAAGGCATTTCTTCTTAAACTTGGTTTCAATTTTCTATTACAGAAAGATGCCTTGTGGGTCAAGATACTCAAGTCAAAATGTAAAATTGATGAGGATTGTCCACAGAACATTGAAAGAAGATGCTGCAGTTTTACTTGGAAATCTATTTAGAGTGTTTGGGCTGATCTTCGGAGTAGCCTTTCTCGGCGTGTAGGAGACGGTAGGAGATTAAGGTTTTGGACTAATCACTGGATTAAAGAGTTGGTACCTTTATCCAACTATTGCACTAATGCAAGACCTATTTTTCAGGATGCTACAGTATATGCAATGGTAACATTAGAAGGGGAATGGAACTGAGAGTATTTTTGAAATGGATCTCCCATGGGAAGTTCTCTTGTATATTGCAGGTATTCATCCCCCAAAAGATGATGTAAGGGAAGACCAAATAGCGTGGAGGTTAACAGATAATGGCGAATGCGCACATGGTGATTGGCCCTTACGAGATCGAAAGTTGATATGGAAATTACATGTTCCTCAGAGGGTTCGGCAGTTCCTTTGGCTTTTATTACACAATCGACTCCTATCCAATTCAAAACGGTGTAGGAGGGGAATGGTTGATAGCCATTTTTGCGATTTATGTGGGAGTGGGGTTGAGACACCTTTGTATGCGATGAGAGATTGCTTGGTAGCTTGAAATGTCTGGGTAAAATTTGTACCGTCAGACAAGTTAGATATTTTCTTTTCATTAAATTTGGAAGAATGGTTGATAACAAATCTATTAGATTTTAATGAGGCTATTGTCCAAGGTGTCTGTTGGAATATTTTATTTGGGATTATAACCTGGAGAATATGAAAACGACGAAACAACTTGCTCTTTAATGGAGAATTTGGTGAGGCTTCGAGTGAGGTTGCTGAAATTTTTGCCTTTGCCAAATCAGTCACGTTGGCGAACAGTAGGAGAAATCAACAGAATGATCCGACAATGTCTTTTACTAGTTGGCAGCTGCCACCTAGCGACTGGTGCAAATTGAATACGGATGGATCAAGGCACTTGATTACTGGTTGAGCCTCTATTGGGGGTTTGTTTTGGGATCATCAAGGTAAATGGGTTATTGGTTACAGTCAAAATATAGACGTTTGTTCTGTACTTGATGTAGAATTATGGGCAATCGTGGACGGATTGGATATAGCTTGGAAAAGAGGCGTTAAGCAGTTATTGGTGGAAAGTGATTGTTTGATTGCGGTTAATATGCTTAATGGTTAGAGGAGAGGAGACGGAAGTGAGTCTAACACAAATCGTTAGAGAGCTGTTAGCAAGGGATTGACATGTGAAGGTAATGTTTACTCCACGCACAGCAAATATGGCTACAGATTCCATGGCAGCATTAGGAAGAAATGTTCCTCTTGGTTTGAGAATTTATGATGTTCCCCCTGAGATGATCAAGATGGAGATTCTACAAGACAATGTTGATGTCAGATATAATTCCTGTTATGGTTGAATGTATTTAGCTTCCTTATTGACCAAAAACATTTTAATTTATTATTTATATTAATAATGTTACATGATAAATTATTTTAATCATTTATTATAATTATAGAATTAATTTACTATATTTGAATGATTATATTACTAAATTAATATATTATATCATTTTATATTTTGTAGAATCATTAATTTTTTTTTTTTTAAATTTCAATGATCATTAATTTTTTATATTGACTTATATATTATTTGGTACTTGAGTTTGATATCTTTTTCTTAATGGGTTACATATGTTTTTTTAATCTAACGTGGTACTTGTATTTGGCAGAAGTTATTTATTTGTGTACCCACGAGAAATGGTATTAAGTTTTTTAAGTTTGATGAAAATTAATTGCTAATATTATTAAGTTTGAGTTTTTATAATTTTGTTAATAGAATAAAATTATTATCAATTGTCAATTTATTTAATTTTATATTTAATTTGTTAAATGTAGTATGATGACTACTATGTTAATTTGATGAAAATTAATTACTATTATTATTAATAAATTATGAACCTGCATCAAATTAATTGTACAACCTAAATTAAAAACTAAAAAATTAACATCGTTCCTTTCAAATATTAAAACATATAATTTTTTTTAAAATACAAATATCACGTTAAACTAAAAATAAACATAGGTATCATAATAAAAAAGATTTCAAACAGAGGTACTAAAAAAAGTATTGAACCTTGTAAATTTATTACATATATAATGACGGTATTAAAAATAATTTTTATATTCATAATTAATATTTTTAAAATTTATTTTAAATTCAAAAATTCAAAAATTAAGTAATTACCATTTATTCATTTAAATTTTATTTTTTATTTTAAACATGATCATATAATTATATTTGTTATTAATATCTTCTTAGTTAGAGAATTTCAATTTTATTTTGAGCTCAAGCTCGGATTAATCTTGAATTCAAATAAATACAAGGTTAAAGTAAGATAAATCACGAACTTGAATTATTTCATACTCATATTTTCTCAAGTTCTGACTAACTTGAGCTCAAAATTTTTTTTTAAACTTAAACTTTTTCGAGTATGAAGTTTCTTAAATTCAAATTATTACAAGCGGACTTTCTCAAGTCTATTTTGAAAACCTAATGCTAAGAAACAGAATATAGCATGCATGTAAACGCCATTCTTACTTACTTCATTAATGAACAAAATGCATGTATTACTTCATTAATGAACAAAATACATGTATTTAATACATGAGAGAGTCTTGAGTAATTAACAAGTTAACAGTCATTAACAGCCTAACTAACTAACTGTTAACTGTTAACTCTATCATGCCTCGAGCTTGTCAAACTCCTCTCCACATTTGCAGTTCCTTTGATTAACACCTGAAGTTGTCTTTTAAACTTGTTGAACTGACTTGCTGATAAGGGTTTAGTTAGTACATCCGCAACCTGTTCTTGCCCTGGAACATGTCTAATCTGAAACAAACCTTGTGCCACTTTCTCTCGTACAAGGAAGAAATCCAATTCAACGTGTTTAAACTTTGAATATAGAATTGGATTCCCTGCAACAGCCACAGTAGTTGAACTGTCGCACTATACAAGGGACTTGCCTCGGGGAGTAATACTTAGCTCTGTTAACAAGGACTGAATCTAGACCATCTCAGTAACCACATGAGCGAGACTTCTATATTCAGCCTCTGCAGATGAGCGAGAGACCACCTGCTGTTTCCTTGAGCTCCAGAACACAGGATTTTCACCAAGAAACACACAGTAGCCAGACGTGGACCTCCGGTCATCTTTGTCAGACCCCCAACTAGCAACTGAAAAACCCTCGAGCATGAGCTTTGAAGTCTTTGTAAAGGTAAGACCATGATCCAGAGTACCATGCAAGTAGCGCAGTATCTTTTTTACAGCTTTAAAGTGTGGTATCCATTGGTTGATGCATAAATTGACAAACTTTGTTTACAGCATAAGCTATGTCTGGTCGCGTAATGACTACATACTGCAGCGCCCCTACTAAGCTCCTGTAGAGATGAGCATCGGCAACAGGAGTACCTGCATGAGCTGACAACTGAGACGTGGTTATCATAGGTGTTGGTGCAGCTTTTGACTTATCCATGAAAGCCTTTCGCAACAGATCACAAATGTATTTCCGTTGGTTAAGAGAAATCCCAGTGGACGTAAATTGAACCTCTATACCAAGGAAATAGTTTAGTCTGCCAAGATCCTTCAACGAGAATTGAGCATCAAGTCGTCGAACGAACCAATCAATGGTTTCAGAATTGTTCGCAGTTACTATAATGTCGTCGACATATACGAGAACATACGACAGCTGTGATCCTGAACGATGGACAAAGAGAGAATTGTCAGCCTTGGAAGCAACAAAGTCAGTAGCTAACAAAAATTCCTTCAATTTATGAAACCAGGCCCTGGGTGCTTGCTTGAGGCCATAGAGGGCTTTCCTTAAACGACACCCCAGCTTCTGTCCCTCGTGCCCTTCTGTTCAAACCCCGAGGGCTGCTCCATATAGATTTCCTCCTGGAGATCACCATGGAGGAAGACATTATTAATGTCGACCTGCCTAAGAGACTATCCTATGCAAACTGCAAGAGCCAGTACGACCCGAATGGTTGTTGGTTTGACAACCAGGCTGAAAATCTCCTGAAAATCCACCCCCGCATCTTGAAAATAGCCTTTGACCACTAGGCGACCTTTATACCTTGCAATGGACCCATCAGCATTGCGCTTGAGTTTAAAAATTCACTTGTACCCCACTGCTCTCCTTCCTGTAGGCAGACACAACATCCCAAGTATGATTAGCAAGCAATGCGATGTACTTTCATGATGAGCGGTGCGCAGATCAGTGGATCTTTCAAGAGTCTTTGTAATAGAAGTTGGTTCCTCGTCCCCCAGAACAGAAGTGAATAACTTGGGCTTGAATATCCCATTTTCAGACGTTGTCTGCATTGGATGAGTATTGAGAAGTGGTATAGAAAAAGTAGCAGTAGCAACTGTATTTGAAGGAGCTGCATTAGGTGATATTTGTGAGCCTTGTGCACCTGATGAGTGAGTAGGAACCGCCATGGCTGATGAAGACTGTCCGTTGTTATCTTCATGAGGAGATATTGTTGGAGGGATAGGAGAATGCATAGCAAAAGTAGTAACACCTTCAGCTGGCAGTACTGGAACATGCGACTGACAACGAGCTAACTTTGTTCAATGGGACAATGATTCAAGAGAAAACCCTGTGTGAAAGGGAAACCACGATTCATCAAAAACGACATGCCTCGATACAAAAACTCGACCACTACTGTCTAGACACTTGTAACCTTATTGATTCGTCCCAACACCAAGAAACACACATTGAGCAGATCGAAATTGTAACTTATGTTGATGATAAGGTCTCAAGCATGGATAACATGCACAACCAAAAACTTTTAGATATGAGTAGGTCGGTTTGGCTTGATACAATAACTCATAAGGACTTAGCTTCTGTAAAACGGGTGTTGGTAGTCTATTAATCAGATGAACACCATGAGCAAAAGCATAGGACCAGAAATCCAAGGGTAAGCCAGCCTGTGCCATAAGAGTCAACCCTATGTCCACAATTTGCCTATGCTTCCTTTCAGCCACCCCATTCTGCTCAGAAGTGTGGGGACAAGTGATTCGATGCTGAATACCAAGAAGAGCAAGTTCTCTAGAGAGTGATCGATACTCCCCACCCTAGTCAGATTGAAAAATGTTGATGGTACGGCCAAACTGAACATGCACCATTTGTTGGAACTGAAGAAAGCATTGCAAGACTTCAACCTTGGACTTAAGAAAGTAAATCCATGTATAGCGACTGTGCATATCAACGAAAGTAACATAGTAAAGAAATCCATTCGACTTAACATGGGAAGGACCCCAAACATTGGATGCTACTAATTCAAAAGGTGTAGAGTACACAGTTTTAGATGAACTGAAAGGTAGCTTATGTGCTTTGCCTATTTGGCAAGCAGAACAAACAGAAGAAGCACTATTGTTATTGAAAGGAATATTACAAGTACGTGAAACAACACCAAGAACATTGGAACACGGATGTCCAAGCCTCCTGTGCCATAACTCTATAAGGGAAGACTGTTGTGTGGTACATAAGTGAGCTAAGGCAGATTGAGAAGATACACCAGTAAGATAAATGGGTGGTTTGGAAACATCGAACCAATAAAAACCCTCATGCATGTAGCCCACTAGGAGAGTGTTCCTTGTCTGTATATCCTTCACAAAGCACATGAAAGGATGAAATTCAAAGTATACTACATTATCTCTAGCAAACTGACCAACTGACATCAAGTTTTTGCATACAGTAAGGACATGAAGAACATTTTTCAAACGCAAAAGTCGAGAACCAACCACCATAGAAGAGGTACCTACATTAGCAATAGGAACAGAAACACCATTTCCCATAGAGACATGGCTCGTACCTGTATAAGGAGCAACATTCGAGAGTGAAGTCACATCTTGAGTTACATGGTTTGTCGCACCAGAATCCGGATGCCAAACTTGATCAGAGGGTCGAGGAGAGGAATGAGAGAATAACGATGTGGTGGATGGATAACATGGGCTACACCTGTGAAAGCATGCGGGCACAGAGGGAATGCCATGACTTTCAACCTAATGATAGTTGACTGAAACTGACTGATTTGAATTAACCCCCGAATATGTTTTATCAAACCGATGGTAGCAAGTTTGAACCAAATGCCCAACTTTTCCACATAACTAACACTGTGGCCTAGAACGAGACCATCCACATCCATTTGTACGACCCTTTCCGCGAGACCAGCCACGACCACTACCCTGATGACCAGATTTATACCGTCGCTGATAACTTCTTGAAGATTCAGCATGCATCGAATTGTCAGCAGGATCATGTTTTGAACTAGAAACCATATTTGCTTGCAAAGGTTCCTTTGTTAAAGACTCAAGTTGTCGTGTCTCACAATCTAAGTAACATCTCAGTTAAGAGATCAAGAGTCATGGGAGTAGCTGATGCAAACACGTGAATTGATTCATACTCCATTGAGAGACCAGCTAAAATAATACTGACCTGTTATTATTCTGTGATAGGACTCCCAGCAGCAATAAGAGCATCACTTAGATTCTTTACTTTAGCCAAATACTTTTTGACAGAAAGATTGGCTTTCTTGATAGAATACAAAGCATGACACATACTTGAAATCTTGACATTCGACTTAGCACCAAACCGTTGCTCACGGTCCAAACATCAAAACTTGTCTTGGCCATCGTGAGATGCACTAGTATTTCATCCGTAACAGTGGAAAGCAGCCAAGAAGCAAGGAATTTGTCCTGCTTCAGATGAAGAAGATACAATGGATTAGCCACAAGTTGCCCATCTGGTCCAGGAACAAGAGAATCAGGAACAGAAACTGTGACTAGTACAAATCCTTCAAGTTCACACCCTTCAAGAATTAATAAAATCTGATGCTTCCATAACAAGAAGTTACTTTCACCAAGTTTGACTATCTTATGTTTGGAGAAGTACTGAATATTCGAAAAACAAGAGGAATTCTGACCCTGTGAAGTGAACGCCCTTCGACATTGGAAGAATGCCTCGGTGTATCATCCATGAGAAACCCTCAGTAACCAGTACCGCAAACAAGAAAAGAAAAAAAAAACTTTTGGCTCTTGATACCATGCTAAGAAACAGAATATAGCATGCATGTAAACGCCATTCTTACTTACTTCATTAATGAACAAAATGCATGTATTTAATATATGAGAGAGTCTTGAGTAACTAACAGGTTAACAGAAACTCATTAACAGCCTAATTAACTAACTGTTAACTATTAACTCTATCACCTAAGAAATATAAAAATGATTTATTGAGATTCAATTCTATGAATCAAATATAAACAAATGTCTAAGACGTTTGAACAGAAACTCTAAGCCCACTGGTGTATTTAGGGGTGTTTGCAGGGTTTCAGTCCCACCTAAAATAGAAAATTATCTATTTAAATATTTTTAAGAATTTCAAAATCTTAAATTAATAAAAATGAAGCAGGAGAAAAGAAAAATGAATATATCCCCACGCCACGGTACCTGAAAATATTTTGCAGTAAGAAACGACCTATGTTGATCTGATTCTTCAACACTTGGCTGGTAAACCAAAATAACAAAAGAAATACAGGCAATCAATCAAGGCTCAGCTAGACACGAACAATAACTAACCTCTAACACTGAAATAAATATGCAGCAAACATTATAGAGAAAAAATGAATCTTGACAACAAGAAAATACAAAAAACAACACAGGATTTCTTAATAAAAATGAAAGTTCATCCATCTCTCTTTTTTTCCTGTTGGGGTTTCTAAAACATACAGATGATATAGTGAATAATATCAATCAAAACTCATTAGGTGCAGTAACTAACCTCTAACATTGAAATGAGTACATAGCAATTACCATACATTTCAATTATCAGAGAAGTTTGCATCAGTGAGAAGAATACTTTGCATTGCCAGTATCCTCAACTACAAGTTGCAAAGCACGTTTGACTGTTAGCCAATTGCTTTTGACTCCAGCAAGAGTTCAATATAAAACAATTGACTAAAATACGTGTCAACAGAACTTGTAGTCATTAGACTAGTACACAAACTGAAGGAAATGACTGACCATGCACTCTTGTTCTATACCTGCTTCTTCAAAAATCCAGCCTTTTCTAAATTATTTAGTGTAGCCATATGCTCCAATCCATTACTGTGAAGAAGCTCCCTCCTAAACCATGAATCCAGAAAATAGTAAATAACCAAATCAATATGTGAGGGAAAAAATATGCCGTTAATTTGTAGAAGTCAAGAGTCAAAAACTAGCATACAGAATCAACCAAAAAAAAAAACAACACTGAATTTGTAACATGCTTGCCTCAAATAGTCAAAATTCTTTTTGGGCAACCCTGAATTTGTAACAGAAAATAGGATAAGAAGACGCAAGACATTGACGAGAGGCTCCTGCTTATGGATCATCTCTTCAATGTATTCAAAACAACTGCATTAATAAACCAGAAACAAATGCTTAGAAACTTGATGAGGGGGATACTCAAAGGTTGATACTATTTTTCGAGAAAATTAAACAACAGGCAGCTGCAATTTGCTCAGAGTAATGGAGAATAACTTTATTCACCTCAAAATGCAATGAGCAAGCAGTAATAGTTGCAAGGACTGACATTTTAAGTTCATGACATTTTAAGCATGTTAGACTAGGAAGCACAGATATGGCTCATCCCTCCTCATACTCGTGTCCTACGTGTCGGACACACCCGGATTCCCTCCTCGTACTCGTGTCGTACGTGTGTCCAACACGGACACTCGTCGGACACGCCAGAATAAGTAAAAAAAAAAAAAGAGTTCGGACATACTCCCAACAAGATCATGACACGGGTGTCTAAAAACCGACACGGTCCCGGATTAAAAAACCACAGTTTAGAGTAAAGGGGATGCAAAATTTTAGATTTTTCTTCACTCGAAAGTTTTTTTAGAGGAAGGAAATGAAAAGTTTTTTTTTTTTGGTCAAATAAATTTGAAACAGTCCAAGGCCCTCTATTAGACTATTTGTAATTAATTTAAAATATTGGGCTGGATTTAATTTTCGTTTACTATTATAAGTAGCCCAAGGTCCTAACTTTGGCTATTTGTAAATTAATTGAAAATGCTGGGATAGATATAAAGTCTTAGATTTTTTTCCAAAAAAAGTAAAATAGCTTATTTGAGAAGCTTTGTTTGTACTTGCTTTGTTGCACGTCTCCAATTTTTTACATTTTAATTTCAGCTTTTTGTTTACTTTGCTTATTTCCATTTTTCTACTTTTAACAAATATGGAAGTTTGAAGCAATTGAAGGTAAGATCCCACTTAATTGAATTGGGTCCATGAATATAAGAAATAGTGAGAATTCTTGATTTCTCTCAATTCGAAAATCCAATATTTGAATTGATGTACTTTCATTGATTCCTCCTAAATTGCATTGATTTGTCCTAAAAATTTCATTTTAATTGGAATTTGGTTATTCACCATGTACGAGGATCCTTGCTAAGCATCCATGACTGAATGGTTAAATCGCCCAACTCATAATTGGCAACTGACCCCATGTGACAAATTACACAATTTAGAAGCAGGGGAGACACAGCCGTGTGGCTGAAAGACACACCCCTGTGACTGAGGTACACGACCGTGTGGCTAAGAGGCATGTCGTGTGACAAGAAAACTAACCTAATTTCTAAAGTGACACATGACCGTGTGAACAGCCCGTGTGCGGCACACGCCCGTGTGGTCCAAAAACCACACCAAAACCTGCTGCTAATCACGAAAATTATATCAAAATGACCCTTATTTACATATGATTAAGAATCACACCTTAAAACACAAATCCAATGCACAAAGAATCGATCAAAGCACCTTTGCAACCCAATCTGAAACTTGATTACGAAAACACACAAATCCTACGAGGAAACCAATCAAAAAGAAATAAAATTAACTAAGAGAAAGACCGATCAATACTCAAAACGGCGCACTTACGTTTTCCCTATCGAGTCCGAATTGAACAAAAATGCGAAAAAATAGACTACCTCCAAATAGCCAGAAATCAACAATGGTATTTATACAATGAAGAGCGACATGAAAGAAAAAACTAAAGAGTCAAGAAAGAACAGAAGAAGGAGAAGAAATGGTGCAAAAGAAAACATAGTAGCCAAAACAAAGAGCAAAAATCTAAAATTGGAGAAGAAGAAAAAAAACTGATGTGAAGGGAGAGGGGAAAATAAGGTAACAGTATTTGGAAACTTTGTTTTTAACAAAATTTAGAAATAAAAACAAATTTAAAATATTAAGAAAACCTTAGTATCCAAAAATAAGTTTCCTCTAAACTCACATGAGGATTTGAACACAAGATCAAAGGGTAAGTTGAAGCCTTACCACTAAATCATTAAACTCATTTTTGTCTTAAAGTCATAAAGAAAACTCAAACATCTAACTATGACCTCTGACTCAACTTGCAAACTTTGATACTTTTAACTCCACTTTTGAGATGTGACATTGTCACTAAAAGCTAAAATAAGAATCAGAAAGAGGAAAACAAGAGAGAAGAAGGCAATAAACAAAAGGATGCTTAGCATTCAGCCAAAAGGGTTTTTTCTTTTATTTGTGAAGACATATTAGAGTTTTGACCCACACAAATATGAGTCAATTTTCTCATTATGCTTCAACACAAATATGAAGGAGAATAGAAATCTTAATCAAATAGCAACCAAATTAAAACATTCATGTTCGGTTTTACCCACTCAAAGGCATAATTACTTGGCAAATGCAACACTGATATAAGAGCTTTACAACAAAACTCATATCCAAGCGTGATTATTTAAATTAAACATTAACCATTAATTGACTCTTACTTCGATTGGCGTAGGGATTATTGTTAATATAAAAGAATGTGGGTTCAAGTGCATTGAAGCATATTATTAAATTTTAATTTTATTTACATAAGTATTATTTTTTGAATTAAATTTTATATTATTTTCAATATTTCTAAATAATTTTAATTATTGCTGTAAAAGTATGTATTGCATTTTTATGAGTAAAAATAGGTATTATATTTTTATAATTTAAAAAATATGTATTACCTTATCTTTCAATGCTCCTTATTATTTAATCCTATCTAATGTTTTTCTCATATATATTATTTACGACTTGGATAAGGATTTTGTATCATTTTAATTTCGGTAAATATTTAAAAAATTGTTTATAAAATTTATTGTGATAGATAATAATTTTCATTTAAATTATAGGGACTTATATTAGATTAATACATAAAATGTAGACGTGTCAAATAAATACATTATCCTCTTCGTATTGTTTAAAATATGTTATCTAGGATTATTTTGAAATTTATTTCGGTAACTTGTAATATATATATATATATATATATATATATGATTTAATAAACAATGTTTAAATATATAATTTGGAACCGTGGTTAAAGTTTCTTTTTAGCATTTAATGATATGGGTTTAAATCATGTTATCCTCTTTTTTTTTTTTAAAATTGTAATGATAAAAAATATTTAATATATAGTTTAAAACTGATAATTAAATAATTTTTACTTTATTTATTTCATGTATAAATAAATATATAAAAGAAATAAAATACATAAAAAAAATTAAATATACTTATAAAATTAAAAGAGATTGTTAATGTATGGAATACTAAACCTAAAACCAATTATAAAATTAAACATTTTAGTAAAATCACAAACTTAAAAAACCAATTCACTACTTACGTTACGTTATAATTTTCTCTACAAACCCACTAATATTTGATAAATTGTGTATAATTTTTATCAATAAACGTCTCCCGCTTTTTATCATGTAATTTTTTTTATCAATAAAAATCTTTTTTTAATTATTTTTGTTTAATTTTTATATTATTTTTATTTTCATTCAGATGGTAAATGTGTAATAAAGTTAGTATTCTGAAAAAAAAAAAAAACCCATGAAAGTCGTTCGTTTATTTTTGAGATAAATATCAAAACTATACATGAATTTTGATTCAATGTATTGTTAATATTGATTTTGTGCAATTTATACATGAAATTTGGATTTAATTCAATTTTCACAAATTATTGACAACACTATCGAATTAGTACCATTTTACGTAGATATATTACATGCACAAACAATTATATTAATCTAATATAAAAATAAAAGTATGTGTTATCAAAAATAAATAAAGAAATAAATGTGTACAGTTAAATCAAAATCAAAATTTTATGTGTATAATTACACCAACTGAAAGTCCATGTATCAAAATGTACATTAAACCAAAATTTATGTATAAATTTAAAAATTATCCCTTATTTTTTGAGTTTATAATTTGCATCTATTTCATAATAATTATAATAAGAATCAATTTTTGCACTCATAAAATATTAAATTAACTAATTTAACTCAAACTGATTAATTAGTGGTTGATTTATAGAGGAGCTTGCCAAAGGGTGCCTTCCCTCTCCATCTTTAGTAGACCTAATAATGGGTTGGGTTACCTGTCAAAGCTCGAAAGCCCATCCAAATAGTGGAGGGTTAGGACAAAAATTTAGACAAAAAAAATGGGCTTAGACAAAAATAATGCATGTTTTTTAAACGGGTCAGGCCTTAGGAAAATTTTTTTGGCCTAAATCACATGCCTATTCTTTATTATTATTATTTTTAATTTATTGGGAAACATTTATTTTAATATTTTTAGTGTATTTGATGTATTATATTTTTTAAATTTGTTTTTATATAAAAAATAATCTAAAAGAATTATTACGGTTGGGCCGAGTTGGGCTTGAGTATAACATTTTTTATATGGGCCAGGCTTGTGGTGCCCCAAACCCATCCGAAACAGACCGACCCAAATTTGGAACGTCACATTAGCCACTTATGTGACTCTCCTTACCGGTTAACCAACACACCACAAACCAACCATCACACCCATAAAAAATGCTTAAATAGATTTTTTTTTTTAAACAAACAAACCTTCGTTCATCATAATATAACAAAAAGGACCAAGGGTAAAATCGTCACTTTTAACAACAATAATGATAAACACATAAATAATAAAATTAATCCCACAAGTGTCCTGGGCAATTTATTTTAACCTATTAGAGAAAATTGCAGCTCAAAACGACATTTAAAACTCATTTAATTTCAAAACAAAGTTTAAAGACTAAATTGAAATTTTATTCAAAATATCCAATAAAACCATTTTAAGAAATTGAAATTACCATATTAAAATTCAATATACAAAACCAAGTCATGTAAATTTTCAAAGCGTTCCGTTGAAAACATTTGTCCAAACCAATTTTAAAAGTTCTAAAAACCATTTAAATCGTCCAAATTGTCCATCTACAAACCATTAACAGTTCAAGTCTAAAACCCTCTAGATTAGTTCCACATTGCCTCCCTTATTGAGTTGGAAACACATCAAACATACTTAAGATAAATTGCATTGCTTTGGATCACTTGGTAGCTCACTTCTCCTCGATTCAGTTATATCTCTGCATTGTTAAACATAAAAGAGTGTGAGGTTTTTTAAGCTCAGTGAATGCTCAAAGATTGCCACAATTAATCACAATATCCAAAGGTAAAAGAAAGCATACAATCACAATTAATCATGGTAAGCAATTAAGCATAATTCATAGCATTTACATTAATATATTGGAACAATGCAATTATGAAGCATATATACAAAATATATTACAAGGAATAATTGAATTTCCAGATACAACAAATATAATGTGTAGCATAAAGCTATCACCCACTAAACATAACTAAACATAGCCTTCCAACACAACCAAACATACGTCAAAATATACCCTCCAAACACATTCACTTAAACTTGTATACTTGCTATTTTATGCACACTTTCACATATCACATAACTTATGTTCATATCACATTTTCAAGTTTCATATCATATTCAATCATAAACACATAACATTTTCATTGTCATCTCAATATGCATCACATAACATATCATATTTAAGCATCATTTACAAATCATCATTAGATTAAGTAGAAACACTTACTCATGGAACTTAGTATAGGTGATTAGGCTACCTAAGCTCCCCTTTAACACTTTGATTTATGCATAATTGTAGCACACCAAACCACTCACCTTGCCGATACCTCTCGAACAACAATGTCAACCAAGCTTTAATTTCCCTTTTGCCTTGCTCGTGGGAGCTCCCGAAAAGTTTGGCACTCAATTTTGCAAAATCGACGAGCTACGAAGCTAATTCGAGTTTTGAACGTGTGAAGAACTTTGGAGAAATTAAGGTTGAAGACATGAGTATTCTTTAAAATTGAAGAGAGATTTTGTGTTTGGAGAGCTTGAAAATCAAAGAGGACGAACTAATTTCGGGAGAAAAGCTTTGATTTGGTGTTTGGCAAATTTTTGAAAAAGATGAAGAATAGGAAGGACGGAAACAGTGGGGGTTGTTGAAGAAGGAAGATGAGTAGTTTTTTTAATTAAGGGAAATTTTCATTTTAAAAACTCCAAATTTTCCCTTGTTTTTCAATCCAGTCTTTAGTTTAATTAAAATACAATTTTCTCAATTATTTTCGAACCCGATTTTTTTTTTAAAAAATCCATTTTAACCAAACTAATTATCGAACACTCAATTTTAATTTCTTAACCTAAAATTATTAATTCTATTTATTTTAATATTTTATATAATTAATTCTTAATTATTTTAATGATCTAACTTTATTACGGTTTTTGGTTCACTAACCCTCAATTTACTATCTCGATTCTACTAGTCCAGTTTTTGGGATGTAACAAGGCTTGAGTAAAATTTTAAGCCCATTTTTTAGTCGGGCCCAAGCTAGAAAATGGGCCTAAAATTCTGCATCGGCTTGGCCCATGATCAGGTCTAATCCTTAGTATAGTATTTATATATGTACTTTCTTTTTTTGAAGTAAGGGATTTATTTATATATATATTTGGTATTCTTCATGGCTATTTTACAATTCATGTTTAGTATTCGTGGTTGTCCCTTTCAATAATGTCGTCTTTAAGATCCGAACTTGTGTTTCCTTTTGAGAAAAAAATGCCTCTTAGCAAATTTGAAATTCTCTCTCGTGTGTGTGTATTAAAGTAAAATTAAAGTACTTTTTTTAATTGTAACCAGGTATCCATCATCGACAACAATGATTAATTTGAATTCTTTTCACCGGTGCTCTCTAAATAACTAAACGAGTAGCCATGAAATATGTGATCACGCCTTGGTGTGCGTGCATTGGGGCTAAGGATCAACACAAAAATAATGATAATATGGCGGTATACTGCAAGTGTGATGGGTCGAGTTGTAATATTTTTTGTGTTACAATGGAACATTCGAGTATTTCAATTATCGAACCCAAGTGAGTTCAAGGACAGTGATTCCTAATTGATAAGCATGCAATAAACAAGTTTAGTTAACTGTTCATTAAGTTCTATATTACGGCAATTCATTAGGGTTAATTAAGCTAAGTAACTACTTAACACTAATGAGGACCAAATTGTAAAACAAGCAAAATTACACAATTAACAGTTCAAGAAACACAAGTGGTCGCTTGACTTCTGTGTTGTTGATTAGTCTTTGGATTAAGGATCTAAAAGGTTTAAACTTTTAATTTGCTCAATTTTACCTCTTAGTCACCATTTTACCAAATTATATGATTTTGTTTGGTTTATCTCTCAACCTCACCAAACTAACTTGAGTTAAACAAATTAATGCTCAATAGGATCTCCTCTCAATAGGCATCAATTCTAAGTTTTGAAATTTATTAAATTTAGTTCAATTTTTACAATTTAGTCCCTAAACTAAAAACTAACTAAACAACATTTCTATCAACCAACCACCATAAACTTAGCTACCTAACGTCATTTTTGTAAAAACAACAGCCCAATAAACAATCAATTCATACATTAGATTAAACACAAAAGTAGCGTTTAAGAAAGCTTAGTGATTTCTTGATGATTGCTTGGAAGAGAGAATGTTGGCAATAATGGATGTCATAAATACTCTCAAAGATCATATTTTTAAGCTTGAAAATTAAATGAAGCTAAGATATATTAAAAATTTAGGATGGAAATAAAAAATTAAGGTAAAATTTGAGTACTAAAATATAAATAACACCTTGCTGCAATATCAACTAACTAACGACAAACACCATAAAAGCTCTAACATAAAAACCTTAAAAATAAAGAAAACAACAGCTACTTAGCTATAAAGTGATAAGAAAAGTGTATGGCCTAATATTAAAGGTGGCTCCTTTAAAGTTACATGCCAACAACTGGATACAACTTAAAACTTTTGACAAAACGCCCCAAAATGCTGAATTTAGATTGGGGTTGGTATTGGACAAAAACTGTCTATACAGTCAATTTTCTCCTCGTCAAGCAGCGGTATCGTGATACCTAAGCTCTGATGTCGTGATACTCATATTTGGTATAGCAATATCACTAGATTTGTGTAATGCCCTGACTAATTTAATTTTGTTTCTATGAATTTTGATACAAATATGAATCTGCTTCAATGGTTAAGTGTTCTGATTGTAACACCCCTTACCCGTATTCAACATCGGAACAGGGTACGAGGCATTACTAAGCTTACACGCAATCAATCAGGCAGTTTAGAAACTTAACTTTTCTCTCATATTTACAATTTTTACTAGCATCTCCTAAACAAGCCTACGAGGCCCAATTCACGGTTTAGGAATGATTCAAGATCAAATCGAACTCCTTTGAAGCTTTCTGAAAGACCATAGAAAATTTTCTCTAAACAGTCGACATGCTCGTGTGGAAGAAGAGACCCGCCCGTGTGACATATCACACGCCCGTGTTCCACACCCGTGGTCGACACTGACTTGCATCACACAACCATTCACATGCCCGTGTCCTTCGACCGTGTGGCAAATTAAATTGTAAATTCAGGTGCAGGCTTCACACAGCCTGGGCACACGCCCATGTCCATGGCCGTACCTCCTACACGGCTGAGACACACGACCATGTCTCTGCTTGTGCGTTTACTACTGAGCATACTAACTTGTAAACCTAGCATGCAAGGGGACACACGGCCTAACCACATTCCTCTAGGGCTGACCATGTGTCACACACGACCTAGACACACGCCTATGCGTCTACCCGTGTGGACATTTGAAAGGTTGTCTACCAAGCCAAATTTCACCCTACACCGCAACCATACTTATACCAATTCAATCCATTAAGTATCAAAACTATAAAGCACCTCTAAAGACTCGAACACAAGGCATCCATACAAACATACACTTAATGAATTTCATCATCATTGAATATATATAAACTTATGAAGTATTGGCCCAATTTCAATGACTACTTACAAAATGAATTTGATATCATAAATAGCTAACACTTTGGCTAACAAATATGACATAACAAAATGGCCAAGTCCTATACATGCCATACTCAAAATGAATCTAACTTTGTTATACCAAAGAGTGGTCGATAGTGTGATTTCCGAACTCCAACGTTCCACGGATTCTCGAGCTAACTTGGCAATGCTACAAGGAAAAGGAAAATGAGAAGGGTAAGCATAAAGCTTAGTAAGTTTGCATGAAAATAAATAACAACATAAGCTCATAATGTCATCCAACCATGGCATTAGATAAAAACGTAAAGTCTTAAGCACTTTGCTAACACTTACTCATGCTTGTTCTTATCGAACACATACCATGTCACATATCATAAGCATTTCTCGTGAATTACTCACGGATACCTGTGTTCGCTCAATCACATAACTTTAGCACTAATCTCATTTCTATTTCAAGCTTAACCATTTGTCCCACTAAGTTACTTGGGATACTTGATGATATCTATTCATCGTCATTCACATAAATACGACGCCAATGCCACATCCTAGATGTGGTCTTACATGGGGTCACTTCTGATTGCCGATGCCATATCCCAGATATGGTCTTATACGGGATCTCATATCAATTATCGATGCCATATCTCGGGTATGGTCTTATACGATTTTTTTATTCAATGTCGATGCCATATCCCAGATATAGTCTTATATGATATCTCAATTCGGTGCCTAGGCCATGTCCCAGATATGGTCTTACACGGGACCTTGTTCATCTCCTGTCTCGTTAATAGTATTCTCACATTCATTATAGTCTATTCAGGACTTCAACATCATAATTTTTATCATTTTTCATTCAACACCCTTGTCCAATTTCGTAGAAATATTATGCATCATTATAATATCAAACATTCTCAAATATACTAGCATGATGTTGAATTTATTACATACAAACTTACCTCGATCCCAAAATAGGCTAAATTGCCGATCTAATCCTAGACATTGCCCTTTCCTCGGTCGAGGTTAATTCTTTATTCTTTTTGATCTATAATAAAAATTTAGCTCATTTAGTTGCCACATTATTAAACACATTTCAATAATCACATTTTCTCAAAATGACCATTTTACCCCTAGGCTCGTAATTCGATTCTAATCGAATTTCCTCCTCTTACAAGCCTAGATGGATATTTATTTCTCTTATGGAAACCATCAAAACTCAATATTTCAAACATTTACCTCTTATTTTACAACTTTTACAAAAAGGTCCTTTTAGGTGTTTTCATGGAAACATCTTTCACAAAAGTTGTCTATCTAACTACTATGATTCATTTTCTCCCATAAAAATGCAGCAAACAAGATACATGCTCACATGGAAAAACCCTAAAATTTTAACCATTTTACAAAATAGTCTTCTCTTTAGCTAGACTAAGCTTTAGAGGTTTCAAAAGTACAAATATTATCAAGAAAAACCATTAAAATCACTTATTTGTAAGGTAAAGATTTTGCTGAAATTTTTGGGTTTTCAAACCCCTATTTGTTGCTAATTTTTGGTGGAAGAAGATGAGTGAATAGAAGGATATCATCTTTTCTTTATTTTATTCTATTTCATCAATTTAATCCACCTTCTACACTAACTTTGACTAATTTTGACTTCTTTGTCTCCCTATGGCCAGCCAACCTATATATAAAGGTCAATTTGCACATTAAAGGCCTCTAATTAATATTCTATGGCTATTAGGGACATTTAGCTTGTAAAATAGAACTTTTGTACTTTATGCGATTTAGTCCTTTTTTCGCGATTAAGCATGAAATCGCTAAAATTAAAACACCAAAATTTTCATGCACCCATATAATCATGCTATAACTCATAATGTAATATTAAAATAATTTTCTTCAACTTTGGATTAGTGGTTCCGAACCTACTATTTTGACTAGCCCCTAAATCGAGCTGTTACACTGATTGGGTGTTTGAGGTCTTGGGTTCAAGTCTCATTCTCTGAAAAATTCTGTTAATTTTTATCCTAGCCTTATCTTTATTGGTTTGGCTTATATATTACTTTTGGTCAACTCATGTTAGAATGAGTCTGCTAGTTCAAGTGGTAATGTGTTAGCTTGCCATGGGGTCGTGTGTTCAAACCCTCGTGTGGCTGAAGGATGTTATTTTTGCTTCTATGAGTGTATATCGGTTGTGTAGTAGAAGTTCGATGGGATTGAAATTCTGTGGTAGTTGGATGAGGTTAGTGGTTGGATTTTGTGGGATTCGGTTGTTAGTAGGGAGTTGGGATTATTTTCTTTATTTCTTTTATTTTTTTAATTTTTATTCTTTCCCAAAATTCCTTACCCTTTTTGATTTTTTTTTTTTCCTTTCCTTGTCAATTTTCTTTGTTTCTCCTTTTTGGATTCTGTTTACCAATCATTTGTGTAAATCATTGTGATTTTGATTTTTTGGGGTTTTTTTATTCGGCTCGGTAAGTAGAGTTTATTTTTCTTTAACGTTTGGAATTATGGGATGTTAGTAGTCTTGAACGGCTCTTAACTGTTAATTAATTGCTTCTACGCTTAGGCAAAGGTTGTGAGACTTTGGGCGCTCCTACAACATTGTAGTTTCGTGTGATTACTGTGGATCGTTGTCTTTGAGGGTAAGTGATTCTACTAAATTTTGTATAGCTATAATTGTTTGAGTTTTCAACATGTTAGGATTTTCGAGGATATTGATTTAGTAATTGGATTGTTCGTGTGGTTTAATTTATTAGAGTTTTGATGATTTTAGGTGCTAGGATCATCATTATTTGAATTACTGCGAAATCGAACCAGGTATGTAACGAAAACACGAGAAAATTAAGTTTCACAAAAGTCAAAAAAATGGCCTGTTGAGGCCACACGGGCGTGTGACCGGCCGTGTGCGACATACGACCATATGACAGGCAAATGTGTGGCTATGTGGACCATGGGCAAGACTGTGTGGCTACATAGGCAATGGCAATTTGGGCGTGTAGGCCCACATAGGCAAGCCACACGGCCGTGTGGGCCCAAGATTTTAAAATTTTTCCTAGGGTTACATATGTCGTTCCGATCGACTGTGGGCCTTCTGTAAGGTCAATAAAGGCAAAACAAACCCTAATGTATGAGATCTGCTATTCGAATAGACTTATTTGAGTTTAGGAAAATCGATATGTATGTTTGATTGTTTTGTATAAACATGTGTGATATCTGTATATGAACATGCGGGTCATGTTAAATCTATTATATCTGTATATCTATATTTTGTATTTGTATATGGGGTGGGATTTTTATATGTGGAGGAAGTGTTCTACGATGCGACATTTCGTTGATATACTGACAGCTTGGCTACAAACTATTCTGATAAGTGTCATAAAGATACTATGTGGTGTGTAAGGATGGGTGGGTGTTTTATACCCCACATGGTGTGTTAAGATGGTTGGAGATGGTGTGTAGAGGATGAGGGTAGGACTCTGCATATCTGTATGTTTTTTATAGTCCGATATTGATATGATATGATTTGATTCAGTTAAGGACTTATATCTACTTCTGTTATGATATTCTGAGAAATCTGAGTTTATGTGTATGTATGACTCTGTTTAGTTACACACTGAGTTTTTAAAAACTCACATCTACTTCCCTGTTCTATTCAGGTAATCTTCAAGCATAGGCGGGTTAGTGGGACGGTGGCTCACCGGTGACCACTAGTCCGTAAACTATTTTTAATTATTAAATTATTTAATTTACGAGATTTTCTTTGAGAGTTTTGTAATTTTGGGACTCTCTAGACTGTTGTTTATAATTTTGGTTTTGGATACGTTTAGATTTTTTAAACTGCGATGTTTGGCAAACAGACGTTTAGATTTTTAAACTGCAATGTTTGGCAAATAACGATTTTATGCAAACAAATGTCTTTGAAAATACAAGCTCGATTTTCAACTATAATGACTTATAAACTTCAGTTGCAAATTTATGTTTTACTTAAAAGCTCAATAAATGACAATAATAATAAGTTTTTCTGAAAATATGGACTCTTTTAGAACAATTAATACGAGAAGTTCTAACATGAAAGTTTTGTTTCAAAACCCTTCTTCGTAATATTTCTAGATTCTACCATAACTTCTAGGCCGGGTTTGGGGTGTTACATTTAATGGTATCAGAGTCAAGTTACAAAACTTGGGCTGTGAATTTGGGTTCAAAATAGTATTTGTAAAAGAACTGGTTTTCAAACAAATTTTTTTTTCTTTTTGAGTAAGTATGTGGTACACCAAGTCTTCGAAG
The DNA here is from genome assembly GCA_025503065.1 of Gossypium bickii. Classification (NCBI taxonomy): domain Eukaryota; kingdom Viridiplantae; phylum Streptophyta; class Magnoliopsida; order Malvales; family Malvaceae; genus Gossypium; species Gossypium bickii. Next base: position 99,906,348 of record CP106711.1, read on the forward strand.
TTGATTCTGTAAGTACTTCTGAACTTAGAAACATTGTAGTTAGAAATGTTTGAAACTATACTGAGTTAATTAGAGACTAAAACTTCTGAAAGATTTCTGAAACTTTTGATCAATGTTTGAAGTATAAAACATCTACTAATAAACACTAAAACTGATGCATAAAATTTTGAAATGTAGATAAAACTTTGAAACAATGAGTGCTCGTAGAACATGTGGTTGCGGTACTCGTAGGCGCGACGGGCGTCGTAGGGGTACTCGAGCCAAGTCTTCCTTTTTGGGCAGTATGCCAAATCTGGATACAAGTGAGATTTCGGCTACACCTGTTGTCGAGACCAGGTCTTAAAGCCGCTCGGTTGGGGATGACACGCTGTCTCATGCCATGTTGAGAGTTTTGGAGAGGGCCGATAAACCCTATTCTTGATCTGGAGGTCATGGGTCGGTAACTAAATGAATCTGATCTAATGGAGCTGAACTATTTAGGGGCATCATTGGAGTCGCCCCTGCGTGGCTGAAATACTAGTTGGAGACCACCGAGAGAATAGTGAATGATACCAGTGGTGGTTATCAGTTGAGGAGGGTACTCAACTGGATCATCTTAATTGGAATTATTTAAATATTACCTTCTAGAGAAAGTATGTAGGAGCAAGCTATATAGATACTTGTAGCGTGAGTTCATGAATCTCATGCAAAGTGATAGGACTGTGGCCGAGTATAAGGCTAAATTTCTGACACTGAGTTGCTATACTCGAGGGATGGTGGCATCTGAGTACAAAAAGTGTGTTCACTTTAAGGATGGTTTGAGAGATAATTTGCGGGTTTTGATAGCTCCATAGAGGGAGTGAGAGTTCATCGTTCTCGTGGATAAGGTGAAGATCGCCGAAAAGTTTAAGCGCGTGGAGTGCTAGAATAGGGGTCGTGAGAGAGACAAGAATAAGAGGGATTCGAAGCCCTCTAATTCTGCTTAAATCATTAAGAAACAGGCTAGACTCGATGGGCCTTCTAGAGTGAGAGTTCCAGTTGCTCCTATTGGGTTTAGCCATGCAATGACCATGGTAGGCGCCATCCGGGTGAGTGTTGGAGGAGATTAAGGGCATGTTTGTGTTTTGGGTCAATGGATCATCGGATTAGAGAGTGCCCATAGTGTTTTGATCAGATGCAAGCTCTAGGTCAGAGTTTTGTTTAGCCTCAAATGGCAGTACTGTAGCCACCTAGGGGTCGTGGTCCTACAAGAGGTGGTAATGGTTTAGGCAGATAACAGAGAGCACCGAGTAGATGTGCTAATCAAATTGAAGTGAGGCAACCTACACTGGGTTATGTTGCTCAACGTCGAGAGGACAGAGACGCCCTTGATGTGATTACGGGTATGTTTCTTATTTTTATGCCCATTGGACTACTTTGATAGATATAAGGTCAACATATTCCTATATAGTTAGTTTTGTCTCTGGTAATTTGGGGATTCTTATTGAGAGTACTTTGGGTGAGATTTCTATATTGAGTCCATTGGGTAAGGCAGTTCGGGTAAATAGACTATATAGGAATGTTCCACTAGAAGTACAATAGGTTGTGTTTCTAGATAATCTGATAGTGCTACCGTTTGAGGAATTCGATTTGATTCTAGGAATAGACTGGTTGGTAGAGCATCGAGTTAGTTTGGATTGCGCAACTAAAAGGGTAGTTCTGGGAACCGAGGATGATGTGGAAATTGTTGTGGTTGGCGAGCATTGGGATTACTTGTCTAACATAATCTCCACTCTAGTAGCTGAAAAAATAGTTTGGAAAGGGTGTGAAGCATATCTAGCTTTCGTAAGTGTTTTAGTTTTGGGGACTCCTTTGTTGGGGATATCAGAACAGTGAGGGAATATCCAGATATTTTTTCAAAGAAGATACAGGGTTTACCTCCGAATCGAGAAATTGAGTTTGGCATTGAGCTTCTACCGGGTATAGCTCTGGTGTCCATCGCTCCTTATCGAATGCCATTGAAAGAGCTTATGGAGCTAAAGGTTTAGCTTCAGAAGCTTCTGGATCATGGAACCATTCGTCCTAGTGTGTCTTCGGGGGGAACACCAATTTTATTTGTAAAGAAGAAGGATTGTACTATGAAGATGTGCATCGATTACCGATAGTTGAATAGGTTAACGGTGAAAAATAAGTACCCACTTTTGAGGATTGGCAATCTATTTGATCAGTTTCGTGGGGTTTTATTATTCTCTAATATAGATCTCCGTTCCAGGTATCATCGGGTTAGGGTTAATGAAGCTGATATCTTTAAGATGGATTTTAGAACTCGTTATGGGCACTACTAGTTCCTAGATATGCCCTTTGGTTTGACAAATGCTTCGGCTGCATTAATGGATCTAGTGAACTAGGTTTTCCAGCCGTATTTGGATTAGTTCATCATAGTCTTTATCAATGATATTCTAGTGTACTCTAGAATCGAGGATGAGCATGTTGAGCATCTTAAAATAGTTGTAATATCCCGAAATAGGGGTTGCGAGTTTGGTAAATAACTCGAGTGTTAGTGGGCCTCAGAGTGATTTTGATGTGTTTTTGGGGTTCCTAAAACTCCCGGAATAAAATAGGACACTTTTGAAAATTTTGAAAATTTTTGGGCTAAAAATGGAATTTGGCTAAAGAGGCCTTAATAATAAATTTTGTAAACTTATGGACATGAAAGTCCAGGTAGCATAGTGGCTTCCGTGTGCCGCCTAAGGTTCGGCGTCAAATGTGGTCAGGGGTTCGAGACTTCTGTGCGGCATAAGTGTTTTGTTTTTGCAAAATAGTGCTGCTCTGAAGGAGGGCTTAAAACAAATTGCTGACGCGACATTAGCATGAGTTGAGCACTGGCCGAGTGGTTAAGGCGCTTGCAGCATTGGGGCCTCTCGAGGTCGGGCGTTCGAGTCCCATGGGGGCGCGGATGCTTTTATTTTTGGCTCCCAGCGTTAAATAGGGGAAGCCAGCAAAGTATCGTTTTAAAAGAAATCTCAATGCGTTATTAGCATGAAACGAACATTGGCCGAATGGTTAAGGACCTTGCTGGGAAGCTGCGACTAGGTTCGAGTCCTCGGAGTAGCGCACGAGACGTTTGTTTTTGCTTTCAGCACTAAAGTTTAAGGAACCCCGCCAAGGATAGGTTAAAAGAACCTCGCGATGATTTATGGCATGAAAGTTGCATTAGCAGGAATGGCAGGAAGCTTGGAAGATTTCCTCCAGGTCTCGGGTTCGAGACCCAGGAAATTTCACACTGGTCTTTTTTTTTTCTTTGAGTAGCGTGGAAACTTTATGGCAGCATGGGAAATTAATGCATGCAGCGTTAATTATATTTTTACTATGCTATGAAATATGAGCTAGTTAATTTATTCCATTGTCTTATTATTTTAATTGGAAGCATGGGTTTAAACCATGATATTGCTATTATTATTTTATTTGATTGTTCTCAAAAGTTGCATAAAGTATTCCATAATTTGAATATTGTTTTGTTATTATTATTTTTTTTATATGAGAATATGGGTAAGGATGGAATAAGAAATAATCAATGTTTAAAAGGGATGGGACTTGGCTTTGGGAGAAGGAAGCATGTGTGGCTTGGGAAATTCAAATGCATGGCCGGTCATTTGCTTATCAAAGCATGGCCGAATACTTTGTTTTGTTTAGCCTTTCTTTTCCAAATTTGTTTGACCGAAATAAGCTTTGGACTTGGGGAGCTCCTTGATCAGCATTAAGCTTGGAAAAACATGACCAAACATGCATGGTTTTGTCTTGTTTTCTCTCCCATTTGAACATGACCGAATATGGTTCTTGCTAGGGAAGCTTTTCGGTTGGGTATACCCTTGTTGTTGTGCCAAAATTTGCTTCTTCTTCTTCTTCTCTTTATTCTTTCTTTGTAAAAGCTGATTATCTAACCCTTCTTTTGATAAAGCTTAACTGAAACTCTACCATTAGAACACCTTAGCCAAATCTTGATGGAAGGTGCTATCACTATGTATTTGTGATCTTCTCAAACGTTGGTAAGTGCTCCTATTATATAGTTGGTTTCTCCTCTCTTTCTTTTTGGTATGCCGAAATCAAGGCTAGATCTTGATTTCTAAGAATGGCCAAATAAGCTTAAGGCCATATTGATGTGATTCTTTGTGCCAACTTTAGAGAACACTAAAGGAGCCTTGTGGGTTTCGGCTATTCAAGGAATATTGGTAACTACTAAAGCATGCAAAACATTGTGGGACTTGGAAAAGATAGTTAAGCAAAAAGGTAGTTTCGGCCAAGGGCCATGTCTTTAGTATTTTTGTGATGGCCAATCCTAATAAGTTGTGAGTAAGGTTTTTGTCAACACCAAAAGCAAATGATAGTTTTCGATCTTTTAGCAAGTCAAGTGGCTGTTGATTTTCGGCCATAGACTATACTTTGAGTTTAGTGATAACCAAGTGTTGAGCATAGCTTTAAGGATGGCCGAATATATAAGGCCATAATGATGTGTTCTTTTACGTGTAGCTAGTATTGAGGAGCACAAAGGAGTCTTTCAGAATTGAAGTGCTCAAGGTAAGTGATCTGTGCTATTCGGCCTAAGGCCATGATATTGGTTGATGTGACCGATTTTGGTTATGTGTTCTAGAGCAAATCGATAAATAATGAAGCTTGAACTTTAGTTGATGTTAGAATCAATAAATCGAATATTGCTATAATCAAAAGCGTAGTTATCGTGACCGTTCTTTTGTTCGATATATGTATTGTAAGTATTATTTTATGTAAATGTATGAGTTGTGCATGATGGTAGAAATAAAGGCTAAAAGTATGGATACTAAGGTAAGTGATCGAATAATTAAGTTAATGGTTATGATATTAACTTTTGTTGATTTGCAATAATAATTGATTATTGATGAATGTAATATAAAGTGATGACATGTAATGTATATTGTTATGAGTAATATGTGACCATGGTATAAAATATATATATTTGTTTAGTACGAAATGTTGTTATGGTACATATACGTACGCATGAGACTTGTGATGTGACTATTGGAGATAAGTGTACACTATGAGTGTTCTAATGCTAGCCTCGTGCTATATTCGTGATTGTTGATTTGTGAACCGATTGATATGTGAGATTTCTATGGGATCGGTGGCTTAGCCACGACCATAAGAAATAATGTGCAAAAAGGAGGATATATGGATCACTTTGTGGATTGGACTTCGTATTTGTATATTCGTAATCTTATTTATAATATTGTGTATTCAAATTGCATATTTATAATTGTAAGTATATATAAATGTGAATTGTGTGGATACGGGCCAAGCCCATATGTGAGGACATGTGTATTAACTATGCACTGAGTCTTGGTGACTCACTCTATTTTCATAAAACCTTTCAGGTGGCGCGTAAAGCTTGGACCGGGTCGGAGAGGATACAAAGGTGGCCATGCCAAAGTGGATTTTCATGCAAAGGAATCTCTTGTTTAATGATTTAAATATTTATATTATCCGTATTTTGATTAAGTGTGTATTGTAATAAGGCCCACTAAAGTGTTTAAGTCCATTTATTAAGTATCGTTACGATTATGCCCTATTATGGAATGATGAATAAAGATTGGTTGCAAACGGTTTTATGTCCACGAGCAAAGCTCAAATCCGATATTTTTATAATAAACTTCGATTTTCACTTAAATATTTTACAAGTCACGAAAATGTTTTATTAAAGGAACAAAATTTTCATCGGTTTTTACTGTTAAGTAAGAATGTTTTTGAAAGTATTCTGCGGTGACATTCAAATTCGGCCGGAGTAAATGGGCCGGGTTTGGGGTGTTACAATAGTGCTTTAGATTGAGGTTAAGTTGAGCAACTGTGAGTTCTGGTTGTGGGAAGTAACATTTTTAGGGCACGTGGTTTCTGCTAAGGGGATCCGAGTTGATCCTAGGAAGATTAAGGCTGTACTTGATTGGAAACAGTTTAAAAAAGTTTTTGAGATCTATAGTTTTTTGGGTTTTGTGGGCTATTATCAAAGGTTTGTTGAAAGGTTCTCATTGATTGCAGCTCCTCTAACTAAGCTTTTATGCAAGAATGTTCCTTTTGTCTAGACTGATGTGCAACAATTGGGTTTTGAGAAGCTCAAGCCTGTTCCGACTTAGGCTCTTATTTTGATACAGCCTGAATCTGGTAAAGAGTTTGTAGTTTATAGTGATCCATCACACATTGATTTGGGATGTGTACTGATGCAAGATGGTAAGGTTGTGGCTTATGCGTCCTGACAGCTTAAGTCACATGAGGGAAATTATCAGACCCATGATCTCAAGTTGGCTACCAAGGTTTTTACCTTAAAGATTTGGAAGTATTATTTGTATGGTGAGAGGTGTATCATCTACACCGATTACAATAGTCTTAAGTACCTTCTTACTCAAAAGGAGTTGAACCTTAGGCAACATAGATGGATTGAGTTGCTTAAGAATTACGTTTACACGATAGAGTATCAACCTAGTAAGGCCAATGTGGTGGTCGATGCTCTCAGTCATAGAATAATGTCTGATTTGAGGGTGATGTTTACTCGCCTAAGTCTGTTTGAGGATGAGAGTCTATTAGCCGAGTTACAAGTTAAGCCAACTTAGATTAATCAGATTTGGGAAAAATAGTTAGGGGATGATTTTCTGGTTCTACGTTTCTGTTAAGTTGAGAGTGGCAGTACGTCTAATTTTAGGCTGAATAATGATGGGGTTCTTTGTTTTCGAGGACGAGTTTATGTACCAAACGATTCCGATCTGAGACAGTCGATTTTGAGGGAAGCACATAGTAGCCTTTAAGCTATGCATCCCGGTGGAAATAAGATGTATAGAGACCTCCGTGAACTGTGCTGGTGGCTGAGTTTGAAACGAGAGGTAACAGATTTCGTTACTTGTTGTCTGACGTGCCAACAAGTTAAAGGCTGAGCACCAGTTGTCTTCGGGTTTGCTCTAACCCGTTAAGATTCTCTTATGGAAATGGGAACGTGTGACGATGGATTATTCTCTACCTTTAACACCTACTAAGAATAATTTTGTATGGGTCATCTTAGATCGTTTGACCAAGTTCGCCTATTTCATTCCGGTTAGGACAAATTATTCTCTACAGAAGTTGGCCAAGCTCTACATTTTTGAGATTTTGAGACTTAACTGGGTTCCAATTTCAATAATTTTTGATAGGGATCCTTGCTTCACTTCTCGATTTTGAAAAAAACTTCATGAGTTTTGTGTTCGAGATTAGACTTCAGTACTGTTTTCCGTCCTCAGACCAATGGTTAATCTAATAGGGTGATTCAGATACTGGAAGATATGCTTCAGAGTTGTGTGATTGATTTTCGAGGGAACTGGGAGGATTTTCAGCCTTTAACTAAGTTCACCTACAACAATAGTTTTTAGTCTAGTATCCAGATGAGACGTTATGAGGCTCTGTATGGTCGTAAGTGTCGTACTCCGCTATGTTAGATTGATTTGGGTGAACGACAGGTTTCAGGTCCCTAGTTGTTTTTCGAGACTGAAAATAAAGTCAGATTAATTCAGGATCATCTTAAGGCGGCTTCTGATATACAGAAGTCTTATGTGGATCTGAAAAGGAGGGATATCGAGTACTTTATGGTTGACTTCATCTTCCTTAAAGTGTCTCTATGGAAGGAAGTTCTGAGGTTCAGATGTAAGAGCAAGTTGAGTCCTATGTTCATTGGGTCATATCGGATTCTGAAACATGTGAGACTGGTCGTTTATCAGTTAGAGTTACCTTTGGAGTTAGACCATATACATGACGTATTCCACTTCTCTATGTTGAGGCGGTATCGGTCTGATCTATCTCACGTTGTTTCTATTGAGGAGGTCGAGGTTAGACCGGATTTAAAATTTGAGGAGCCGGTTTAGATTTTGGATCAAGATGTAAGATGTTAAGAGGGAACTATATTCCGTTAGTTAAGGTTTTGTGGAGGAATCATGATACTGAGAAAGCCACATGGGAACCTAAGGACTCAATGCCTAAGCAGTATCCTTATCTTCAAGGCCGAAATTTCTTTTAGGAAGTAGAGTTGTAACGCCCTGACTAATTTAATTTTGTTTCTGTAAATTTTGACACAAATAAGAATCTGCTTCGGTGACTAAGTGTTCTGATTGTGTGTTTGAGGTTTTGGGTTCAAGTCTCACTCTCTGAAAAATTCTGTTATTTTTTATCCTAGCCTTATCTTTAGTGGTCTGGCTTATATATTACTTTCGATCAACTCATGTTAGAATGAGCCTGCTGGTTCAAGTGGTAATATGTTAGCTTGCATTGGGGTCCTGTATTTGAACCCCTGTGTGAACGAAGGATGTTATTTTTGCTTTTGTGAGTATGTGCCGGTTGTGTAGTAGAAATTCGGTAGGATTGAAAGTCTGTAGTAGTTAGATGAGGTTACTAGTCGGATTCTGTGGGATTTGGTTGTTAGTGGGTAGTGAGGGAGTTGGGATTATTTTCATAATTTCTTTTTTTTTTTAATTTTTATTCTTTCCCAAAAATTCCTCCCCCTTTTTGACTTTTTTTTCCTATCTTTGTCAATTTTCTTTGCTTCTCCTTTTTGGATTCTGTTTACTAACTGTACAAGCCCAAATTTGCTCGGGCCCATTAGGAATTAAACACAAAATTATTAATAATGTCCAAAATAAACAGTCTTTCTTTACAACAGATTACAAACCCAAACTGCCCAAACTTTACAAGCCCAAAACCCTAAAACCCATTAGCAACCCACCAGAAACCTAGCCCAACCAAAATCGGCCCAGCAACCTTAAGAGCCTTCAGAACCCTAGGTCCCCTTCCCGAGCGCCGTCGCGCGTCCTCCTCACGCGCGCCGCTCCAGTTACCACACGCGCGTCGCTCCAACTCCCAGGCGCGTCGTTCTCCCCGCCCACGCCCCACTGACAATCGGTGCTCCCCAGGTGCCTCGCCTTCAACGCCGCGTGCCTCGCTCCCATGCCCTGCAGAAGAACACAGAGCACAAACAAGAACAAGACAAAAAAAAAAAGGGCAATAACAAAAAATGGTGTAAAAATCCGTTATAAAAAAGGAAGAAAATACCCTTGTACACACTTCTTGGAAGCACAAGCAAACTAACAATAAAAAACAGATCAAGGTTGATTCTCTTTCGATTTTCCGTCATTTGTTCACTATCTTTTTCTATTTGTTTCCATTTCTTCATTTTCAAATCTGGAATAAACGAGATAGTAACAAGAATAGAGGGGCGAATACTAAGAAATCAAAAAACAAAAAGATATTGAAAAGGTCAATTTTGTATTCGTTTTTTGGTGTTATTTGCTGTTGTTTTTATTTTTATTTTTATTTCCTTTATTACTCTGAATCTTAGCAAACAAAATGAAATAGAAAGCGAAAAGACTTTACCCGAATCTGGATGCGCCGCCAGAGAACTCGTTTCGTCGCCGCGTCGGTGTGGGGAAATTAAGCCAAGAGCCTTGGGGTTTCGGCATTTTTTGGGTCGATCTAAACCTCGGTTCCGCAGACTCCACGCGGTGGGGTTGAAGGCTCTCTTTTCGCGCACCATCGACCACCATGGGCGGTGATGGCGCAGCGGGCCACAAGCGATTTTCGTGGTCACCTTTTGAACCGGATAGGAAAAGGGGAGGAGCCAAAGGACTTTTTCACCTTCTGATAAATCGAAGGGGAGAGGGAGGGACTGCCGAAGCAATTTTTTTTGGGGAATGAGGGTTTGGAAATGAAAAAGGAAATAAATGAGGGGTTTTTTATCAGGAACAGATGGTGACGTTTTGGCTCCAGGAAACTGCATATATCCCTTCAAGGGGATATTTGCGCAATAACCCCCTCCCCTTTGTTTGGCGCCTTGATTTCGGCCCAATTCAACGTTTCGTTATTTTCCGAAATCTAACCTTATTATTTCTACCGCGTTTCAATTCGGTCCACACCCCTTTTCGCTTTGACTTATTGCAACTTCAATCCTCACTGTTTTATCCTGATTTTAATTTGGTTTCCAATCTGTTTAAATGTTTTGATGTATTTATTCCTCTTTAAATTGGTGTTATTGTTATTATTATTGTTTATTCTGGATTTTTGTACATTATTTTTATCAAACTATATATATATTACTTATTTATTTTTTTGACATCATTTTAGAATGATTCCATATACCACTCGCTTCTATCATATGTTCTTGGCTTAAAATTATTCTGTTAACTAGATTAAATCGACCCACGTATTCTCTCCCTTTAAGTAGTTTGATTCTTTGGTTTTGTTTATTAATGTTATTTCTTAGATGAGGCATATCACTTAATTATTGCTTTTGCATCTGCCATGATTCCTTTACTTGTATCGTCATGTTATCATAGTTCATTATATATAACTCTGCACCCATGTATTAATATTCAATCATCGTTATTATTATTCATGCATAATTAATATTCTGATTAATGATTCCAATGTTACATGTTATATGTGTCATGCCAAATTCGTGTTACATTGTCGCGTTTCCGTCGCATAGTCCCACCCACATTTTGAATAATGTTTTTTTCTTTTTTAAAAAAAAAAACATAACCCAATTCCTTATAAATTTCATCCCAAAATAAAAGTTTCCTAAATGACGCAATATTCATCTTGGATTCGAGGATCTAAAGTATCGTGTCCTAAAGTATTGGGTGTGATCTTTTATTCCTTCGAAACGAGAAATCTTGACATTCAAATAAAAATTTTTTAAGATGATCTTAGATTCGAGGATCTAAAGTATCGTGTCCTAAAGTATTGGATGTGATATTTTATTCTTTCGAAACGAGAAAATCTTGATTCTATTTTAGAAAACTCGAATATTTCCTAAATGATGCAATATTTATCTTGGATTCGAGGGCTTAAATTATCGCGCCATAAAGTATTGGATGCGATCTTTTATTCCTTCGAAACGAGAAGATTTTGATGGTCAATCTTAAAAAAGAAAAATTTTTTTAGATGATCTTAGATTCGAGGATTCAAATTATCGTGTCCTAAAGCATTGGATGTGATATTTTATTCCTTCGAAACGAGAAGATCTTAATTCTATTTTAGAAAACTCGAATATTTTAGAAAGAGATCGTTTTTTTAAAAAATCTTTTTGTAATTTCCGACTTTCGACATAAGCACATTATTTAATCAATTTGGTACCAATTTTGGGCGTGCCGAGGGTGCTAATCCTTCCTCGCACGTAACCGACTCCTGAGCCCGTTTTCTTGGAATTCGTAGACAAAAATATTTTATAGGAGACCCGATCGCACCTAATAAAAGGTCGGTGGCGACTCCCATTTTTATTTTCAAAACCCAAGTTCGATTCCCGTTTTCAAAAAAATGGTTTCGACAGCTTGGCGACTCCACTGGGGAACAAAATAAGAGAGTCAGGCCGCAAATTGATTATTCTATGTCCTTTGTCGAAAGTTTGGAACTTTGATTTTTTTAAAAAAAATCAAAAAAAATCACGATTCTTTTATTACAATCGCTTGCATCATCTTATTTGATTGTGGGATCGAGTCTCGTATAATATTCTTACATCACATTGCACGACCATTAGGTCACACCCTTCTAAGTGGGGGTGAGAAGCTACTCTTTCGTGAGGTTTTCACCTCCGTGCAAGATAGTGGATCGCTTTCGGGGTACATCTGTACCTATGTCTTCGTGAGATTTTCATCTCCGTGCAGCCATAGGGAAATGTGTTCCCCTGAACCGAACTCGGTCCATATGAGCCTATAATGGGTGAGGATCGAGGAATCTGCTGGTTCGGGTACCTTTACTTTAGCGCCGAACCGCATGTAATGAGCCTTAAGAACCAACCCTAGATAGAACTTCGTCGAACCTTAGGGGTTAACCGAATAAGTGTTTGATTACTTCTTGCTTATCTTGAGTTTTTGTGCATAGTACTGACTGGTGACATTTGTTGTATTTGCATGGCACTTCATCATAAAGGTGTTGATTCGCATTCGGGTACTAGATAGAAAAACTTAACATGGAAAAGGGATTTCTTGATAGAGTGGAGGATAATACGGCCGTTCGAACATGGTCTGAAAGAATGCAGCGAGAGAAAAGAGATAGTCTGACGGTAGGATACGAATCAGAGTTGTGGGACTTCACCCGTGTCAATGTGACTCAGAATAGCCTGCAAGAACTGAAGGAAGTATGGGATTCATGGGGCGACGATATGAAACAACTATTCTACCGTAGATATGGTGATCTGCCCTATTTGCTTGATATCAAGGTGGACGAGCGCCTGTTCCGGGCTATTACTCAATTCTGGAATCCCGCTTACAGTTGCTTCACTTTCGGGAAAGTGGATATGGTGCCTACCATAGAAGAATACACAGCCTTACTCTGGTGCCCAAGTATCCAAGATGACAAGGCTTATTCGAGAGCCATCAATGTGCCGACATTCGCAAGAAAGTTGATGAACATTACAGGGATGACCGAGCAGTGGGTTACAGCTCGAATCAAGCAAAAAGGGGATTGTAAATGCATCCCTTGGAGCCATTTGAGAGACCTAATCCTAACGCATCCTGATGTGAAAAAGAGGGTCGACGTTTTCGCCTTAAGCATCTACAGTTTGGTTATCTTTCCTAAAGTATTAGGGTATGTGGAGGAAGCTGTCTCAGACCTATTTGATAAATTGGATAAAAGAATCACACCCATCCCCGTAATCTTAGCCGAAACATTCCGATCGTTAAGCGCTAGTCGAAGAACAGTGAAGGGAGGTTCATAGGGTGCGCACAGCTTTTGCTGTCATGGTTTCATAGTCACTTTTGGAAGGTGGAAAAGGTCTCGAACAAAGTTTACTTCAAAAACTACTCTCCTTTGGAGAAATTAGCCACTACACCAAGGCGGGACGACCTTTCTGAAGAAAAATGGATAGCAATTCTTCGAGATTTACAAGTAGAAGATGTCGAATGGAGAGCCCCGTGGATGATCCCCGGCAAAATCTTGTATCGGTGTGGAGAGTTCGATTGGGTTCCCTTACTCGGGATATGGGGAGCTGTTGGATACGCTCCACTACTCGTAGCAAGGCAGTATCGATCAAGACAGTTCATACCCGCAACGTATGGGCTAGCTCAATTCGAGTTCTCATACAAAGACGATAACTATAAGAAAAGAGTTCGTGAGATAACAGGTGCGTGGACCCAAATCCGACGAATGAAAGGACTCGCTGCGGGACCGATGACGACCCCCGAATATGATGAGTGGTGGAATGCAAGAATCAATGATAATATCCCAACGGCAAGCCAAAAGGATGCTTTACCGATAAAAGAACATTTACGAGTTGTCCCATCTGAATTAGAGATCATCAGAGGAGATTTCGAGAACAAGAGTCGGGAATTGGGAAAGAAGATCGAGCAACTAGAGGATGAGAAGATGCAGTTCAGACTAGAAGTCGACATCTACAAGTCGGAAGTCGAGAAAGTGAGGAAAGGAAAGGACAGGGCTGAAGAAGATCTAAACAGCTTGAAGACGGATTACAAAAACTACGCATGTCAATCAGGACCGCTGGTTTGGGCAAGACGTCAGAGCAATGGCGGCAAGAAATCAGAGAAGAAAAGACTAAGGCTGACCAGTGGGAAAAGAAATTCCAAGATGCTCAGGTACGTGAAGACATTTTGAAGAAGAATCTGTTGGAAAGTCAAAGGGAGAAAGAAGAGTTACGGGCCCGAGCGTCAGAACTGGAAAGATTACTACACCTGTATCGAAATCGTAACTTGGTAAGTGAACTGAGAGCCAGCCAAAGCAAGGTCGAGGAGCTAAAAAGAGATATAGAAGAGCTCAAAACTGCATTACAAAACAGTGAATCCCAAGCTGAACTCCTTAATGAACGCTGGAAGGAGCAGTTCCATCATTCTCAAGAACAAGTCAGGAATAGAGATTATGTCATGAGCGGAGCTGTGGCTCAAATCTGAGAGATGGCCGATCATCTGCAAACTTTGGCAGCTCGGACTGATGTATTGAGTCTAATGTACGAGTCAGGGTCTGATCGAGGCCAAAATCTAGCTCGGCTCCTTAGGGAAGTCAAAGATTTAGGGGTTAAGGCAAAGTCGTATGTATAATCGTCCGCTCTATGTAAAGAAATTTGTTTTCCAGAAAAGTTGATCTAATGGAACTGAGTCAAAATCAACACTTTTCTTTTATTTGTGCATTCATGCATCACATACATTACATTTGCATTACATTTCATACACGCGCATCGCATCATATGCATTTAAGGCCGTGGGGAGAGCCTAATGAGCTGAAAAATATACAGAAGAAGGAGGAAAGAGAACCTGGAAGGCGAACATCCGTACGGTGCTCGCGCTAAAACGAAGAAAATGGATCAAAGTCTAGATCAATTCTAGAAAGACGTGCAGGACCAGGTGCAAGCACGGGTGCAAGAACAGTTAGTCAAAGTTCAGCAAGACATGATGGAAAAAATGATAGAGTCCCAAAGGAACATGACGGTTCAAATAGCTCAAATGGCTCAACGATTGGAAGGATTCATGGAAAGGGGAAAAGGCCCCATAACTATTACTGGAGGGGAGAATGAAGGTATTCCCTCAGGTTCTACCCAGCCGCACGTATCTTCACCACACGAAGAGTATCCTCGGAGACCATCCATTACGATTAGGCCTCCAGAAGGACAAGCTGATGTAGGGTCCCCTATGAATTTCCATGTAGGCTCGGGATCCAACCCGGGAGATGACCCTATCAACCCGATTGTGCCAGATTTCGACATGATGGAAAAAGAAGGAACGAAAGCTGAAGCCTTGAGGCAGATAGAAGATCGCTATAAATGGTTGGAAGAGAAAGTCATGGCGATAGAAAATGTCGAGACTCGTTATGGAGTTGATATCAAAGAACTAAGTCTGGTCCCAAACTTAGTACTCCCACCAAAATTCAAAACTCCAGACTTTGAAAAATACAACGGGACTAGCTGCCCAGGAGCACACCTGAAGATGTTCAGTAGACGAATGGTGGGATACGCCGATAATGAAAAATTACTAATCCACTGCTTTCAGGAAAGTCTGGTTGGGGCCGCAGCCAAATGGTATGATCAGCTCAGCAATACCCAGATCAAGACATGGAAGGACCTGGCCCAAGCTTTCATGAAACACTATGGCCACGTAACGGACATAGCTCCAGACAGAATCACACTCAAAAATATGGAGAAAAGGCCTAGTGAGAGCTTCAGGCAATATGCTCAACGGTGGAGAGAGTTAGCCACGCAGGTTCAACCGCCTCTTTTGGAAAACGAGGCGTCCACACTCTTCATCCATACTTTGAAAGCCCTTTTCATCAGTCACATGCTAAGCAGTTCCACGAAGGATTTTTTAGAAGTCGTGAGATGCGGAGAAATGATCGAACATGCGATTAGATGTGGCAAGATAGAAGCAGGGGAAGGTCCCAAAAAGACGGTCCCAAAAAAGAGAGAAAGTGACGTGAATAATGTAAGCATCCGGGACAAGCCAACTACTCGGAGTCAACCCGGTACTGTAATTGCTGATCGCCCAGGCTCACACAAACAGGAACCCAATACAAGGCCGAATGGGGAGAAGCTCCAATTCACTCTGATCTACACAATATACGGAAAACTGTACCAGAAATTATACGACACACATGTCGTTGCCCCCCATTACTTACAGCCGCTGCAGCCTCCATACCCTAAATGGTACGATGCAAATGCACAATACGAATATCATGCAGGAATTGCGGGTCATTCAATAGAAAATTGTCTCGCTTTTAAGAGGTTGGTAGAAAAACTCATTCAAATGGGCGTTGTGAAGGTTAACGATGCGGAGCACCCACTACCCAATCACGTTAACAATGGGGTGAACATGATAGGCGAGAATACAAAGAAAAGAATAAAAACAAGCGCGACGGAGATAAAAACCCCACTAAGATGGGTCTGGAAGCAAATGATGAATCGAGGCTTAATCGCGCAAGAATCAAGAGGAGGGAAGAAAGAAGTGGAGATCATCATGAGTTTCACATTTGAAATGGATCATGATATCCAACAATGCCCCAAATTCAGGGCCATGGTCCAACACCTCATGGATAACAAAGAGATAGAATTCTATGAAGAGGTTGGAGGGCTAGAAGAAGAAGAGGTCCATGCATCGGAGGAAGGGCCGTCTAGGAAAGTCTATGAGGGAAATTACCCCGCGGTGATCATAACACGGCCAAGAGTGAATGGAGCTGGAACGCTGATCATACCAAAGGTCATAATTCAAAGACCTGCAGCCCCTCCTTACAGAGACGACAAATGGGTTCCGTGGAGTTATGAGTGTAAAGTAATAATTCCAGGAAAAGAGAATCCAGTCAATACTGCAGAAGAAGACCGAGATGCGGGCTTCTTCACACGTAGTGGAAGGCGTTACACCCCAAACACTAGAGCAGAAGTGGCCAAAGGAAAAGCAGTGGCGTTCGAGCAAAGGGAAGAAAGAACAATCGAACCTAGAACAATTGTCAACGAGCTAGTAACAGAAAATGAGGCTAGGGAATTCTTAAAATTCCTTAAACACAGCAAGTTTAGTGTCGTCGAGTAGTTGCACAAACAGCCGGCCCGCGTGTCGATACTGGATTTGCTCAGGAGCTCAGAAACTCATCGAAACGCATTGATGAAGGCATTAAATGAAACGTATGTCGCAAAGGATATATCTGTCAACAAGCTGGACCGTCTGGTCGGTAATATAAGCGCAGACAACTTCATTTTCTTCAACGATGATGAGATACCTTCAGGGGGCATGGGATCTACAAAGGCCCTACACATAACCACACGCTGCAAAGGGTATGTGTTGCCAGGGGTGTTAATCGACAATGGATCAGCCCTAAATGTGTTGCCTTTATCCACATTGAATAGATTACCCGTAGATGGCTCCTACATGAAGACCTGTCATAATGTTGTTAGGGCATTTGACGGAACAGAAAGAAAAGTCATGGGGAGAATTGATATACCTCTTCAAATCGGCCCGAATACGTATGAGGTAGACTTCTTGGTCATGGATATTAAACCTTCCTACAATTGCCTGCTGGGAAGACCTTGGATCCACTCAGCAGGGGCAGTACCGTTATCACTGCACCAGAAGTTGAAATTGGTAACAAAGGGAAGATTGGTCACGATCAATGCGGAAGAAGATATATTATAGCTTCCGTCACCAGTAGCACTCCACACATTGAGGTAGACGAAGAGGCAATAGAGTGTTCTTTTCGATCACTGGAATTCATCAACGCAACCTTCATTGCCGAGGGTAGCAAGATCCCTATGCCTAAGATATCCATGTCTACAAAGATGGGCCTCCAAATGACAATTGGAAAGGGAGCCTTACCCGGGAAGGGGCTCGGAAGAGACTTGCAAGGAAAAACGGAAGTGCCGATGCAAAAAGAAAAACGAGACCGCTTTGGCTTAGGGTTTAGGCCAGATGCGAAACAAAAGAAGAAAGAAGAAGAGAAAAGAAGAGAGAGAAGAAGGGCACGCCTAGGTGAAGAAGAGGTCAAATGGGAGCCAATGACCTTCCCTCCTTTATCCAAAACGATTGTCTCGGGAGGAATCTTATACCCTGACCAAGGCATGGCGGTGAGGGAAGAAATAAAAAAAATGTTAGGGAACTTAAGCATCAACGCCGTATCTGAGGAAGGGGACGAAGAAAGAGATTTATCTGGGATTCGTCCTTATGCTCCTGGAAGTGTTTTGAACAACTGGACAATAGAAGAAATTCCTGTAGCCTTTAGGAGTAATTCAGAGTAATGCTCGAAACACGCTTATTGCTCTAAGCCTGGGAGCAATGAGAGACTCTTTGTTGAATAGGCATATGTCCAAGCATCTTTATTTCAATGAAATGCATATTTTGAGCAAATCTCCTTTTTACTCTCCATTCTCACATAGATATTCATTCTTAAACTGTTGCTTCTGCGTCTTTCTTTGCCCTTTTGACAGGTCTCCAGATATCAATGACTTGAGTGACACTGCTATCAACTCAGAATCTCCTTTTGAACGAGATATGGACATGGAGGATCCTCAAGATTTCAAAGATGACCAAGACCGTAACGTATCTCCTGATTTGTTAAGAACGGTAGAGCAAGGCGAAAAATAAATCCTATCCCACGAAGAGACAGTGGAAATGGTGAGCTTGGGAGAAGGAAAAGAGCTGAAAATCGGGGCTAGCATTACTGCAAAAACAAAGCAAGACCTCATTGAATTACTCAAAGAATTCAGAGACGTCTTTGCTTGGTCGTATCAAGATATGCCCGGGTTAAACACAGACATAGTGGTACATCGATTCCCTATTAAGAAAGAATGTAAACCCGTTCAGCAAAAACTTCGAAGGATGAGGCCCGACGTTCTGTTAAAGATAAAAGAAGAAGTTAGGAAGCAGTTTGATGCCGGTTTCTTGTAAGTGGTTAAATACTCAGAATGGGTGGCAAACATAGTTCCTGTCCCTAAGAAGGATGGAAAGGTACGAATGTGCGCGGACTATAGGGATTTGAACAAGGCCAGTCCAAAAGACAACTTTTCGTTACCTCATATTGATACCTTAGTGGATAACACAGCTGGTTATTCACTTTTCTCTTTCATGGACGGCTTCTCGGGGTATAACCAGATTAAAATGCACCTTGAAGATATGGAGAAAACCACGTTCGTGACCATGTGGGGGACATTTTGTTATAAGGTAATGCCTTTTGGACTAAAGAACGCTAGGGCAACGTATCAAAGGGCCATGGTAACTCTCTTCCACGACATGATGCACAAAGAGATCGAAGTTTATGTGGACGACATGATCGCAAAGTCCCGGACTGAGGAAGAACATGTACAAGTCCTGAGGAAACTATTCCTAAGATTGAGAAAATTCCAGCTGATACTCAACCCTGCAAAATGTACCTTCGGGGCTAGGTCGGGAAAGTTGTTGGCGTTTGTAGTCAGTGAAAAAGGAATTGAGGTTGATCCAGATAAGGTGAAAGCTATCCAAGGGTTGTCTCCACCACATACCCAAAAGGAAGTTCGAGGTTTCTTAGGAAGATTAAACTACATCGCTCGGTTCATCGCGCAATTGACGGAAAAATGTGACCCCATATTCCGTCTCCTTAGGAAACACAACTCAGGTGCATGGAACGAGGAGTGCCAGAAGGCTTTTGATAAGGTCAAACATTACTTGTCTAAAGCCCCGGTATTGGTACCACCTTGCCCAAGTAAGCCACTGATATTGTATTTGTCAGTATTTGAAAATTCTATGGGATGCGTGCTAGGCCAACATGACGAGTCAGGAAGAAAAGAAAAAGTGATATATTATCTCAGTAAGAAGTTTACAGAATGCGAGACAAGATATCCGCCAATCGAGAAATTGTATTGCGCTTTGGTTTGGACGACTCAGAGATTGAGACAGTACATGCTATATCATACCACTTGGCTTATCTCTAAACTGGACCCTCTCAAGTTCATGATAGAGTCAACTGCACTGAATGGGTGAATGGCCCGGTGGCAAATTCTGCTCTCTGAGTTCGATGTAGTCTACGTAAACCAGAAAGCCATAAAAGGGAGTGCAATTGCAGATTTTCTAGCCAGCAGAGCGTTAGAAGACTATGAGCCGTTGGACTTCAATTTCCCAAATGAAGACATAATGTATGTGGCAGCCACCGAAGAAAAGGCCCAAAAGGAAAGGCATCCTTGGAAACTAAACTTTGACGGAGCTTCAAATGCAGTAGGGAATGGAATTGGGGCAGTCCTAGTGTCCCCTAACGGAGATCACTACCCTCTTACTAGCAAGTTAGATTTTGATTGCACAAACAACATGGCCGAATACGAAGCGTGCATCCTAGGAATCCGTGCTGCCATTGAACGAAAAATTAGAACATTGGAGGTATACGGTGATTCTGCACTAGTAATCTATCAACTGAAAGGTGAATGGGAAACAAGAGATCCTAAGTTAATCAGTTATCGAAGGCTAGTTTTGGAATTAATTAAAGAGTTTGACAACGTCACTTTCAGCTACCTCCCGCAAGAAGAGAACCAAATGGCCGACGCCTTAGCTACCTTGGCTTCAATGATCAAAGTGAACAGAGAAGAAGAAGCAAAGCCTATCCAAATGAGCATTTATGAGGCTCCGGCACATTGCTCCAACATCAACGAAGAAGAAAAAAGAGATAGTCACCCATGGTATCGCGATATATTGCGATACGTGAAGGATCGTGAATACCCCGACCAAGCGACTGAGAATGATAAGAGGACGTTGAGAAGATTGGCCAACGATTATGTCCTGGACGGAGAAATCCTATATAAGAGAAGGAAGGATCAGGTACTCCTGAGATGCGTGGACGCGGTCGAAGCCAAGAAAATTCTCGAAGAAGTTCATGAAGGTGTCTGTGGGACGCATGCCAATGGTTTTACAATGGTAAGACAAATCATGAGGTTCGGGTATTATTGGTCTACTATGGAAGGAGACTGCATTAGCTATACCAAGAAATGCCACATATGTCAAATCTATGGAGACAAAATTCACGTGCCTCCTTCACCTCTCCATGTCATGACCTCTCCATGGCCTTTCTCTATATGGGGGATGGACGTCATTGGGCCAATTTCACCAAAAGCCTCAAACGGGCACCGATTTATCTTTGTGGTAATCGACTATTTCACCAAATGGGTAGAGGCCACTTCGTACACAAATGTCACAAAATCAGCGGTCAGCAAGTTCTTAAAGAAGGAGATCATATGTCGGTATGGGATGCCTGAAAGGATCATATCTGACAATGCACTAAATTTGAATAATAGCACGATAGCAGAAGTCTGCAACCAATTCAAGATCAAACATCACAACTCGTCACCATATCGTCCACAGATGAATGGTGCAGTCGAGGCAGCTAACAAGAATATCAAGAAAATCGTGGGAAAGATGACTGAGACTTACAAAGATTGGCACGAGAAGCTGCCATTTGCCCTCTACGCTTATCGAACATCAGTTAGAACCTCTACCGGGGCAACTCCTTTCTCCCTAGTTTATGGAATGGAGGCAGTACTTCCGATTGAAGTTGAGATCCCATCCCTACGGGTCTTATCTGAGATAAAGTTGGATGAAGCAGAATGGACTCAATCCCGGTATGATCAGCTAAACCTAATCGAGGAAAAGAGGCTGAGAGCCCTTCATCATGGACAAATGTATCAAAAGCGAATGATACGGGCTTATAACAAAAAGGTTCGCCCTAGAGAATTCTACGAAGGAGACCTGGTCCTGAAAAAGATCCTTCCCATACAAAACGACTTTAGAGGGAAATGGATGCCAAATTGGGAAGGACCTTATATAGTAAAGAAAGCCTTCTCTGGCGGAGCTCTAATCTTGACAGAAATGGATGGCAAAAGTTTACCGAATCCTGTGAACTCAGACTCAGTCAAGAAATATTTCGCCTAAAAAAAAAATTGGAGAGGCCAAAGTGGAAACCCGCAAAGGGCGCTTTGTGACCCAAGGGGTTTTTGAATCGAAAACCCACAAAAAAAAATGGGCGATTCAAATCATTGATTGAAGGGAAGGCATATAGTAGTCTCGCTGTGACCCGAATTGACGAGAAGGAGAGACGTGACGATCTGGGGCATCAATGAAGTCTTCTTATTCTGCTGGACACCTATCGAGTACAAAAGGAGTCCTCAAGAAGTTTTGTGCAGAAAAGCTCATGCTACGATATTTGGACACTTGTTATTGTTTCCTTCATAACATGTTTAGCTAAATTTACCTTGTCAAAATCTTATCTTTTGGTCAATCTATTCATTTTGAGTCTTATTCTCGATATCTCTTATGATTATATTCCTAAGCACTTTTCATTGAAATAACAATTAATGGACCATTAGTATTCAAATTAAGAGAGTTCCGCATACTGCTCTGAAAACTCCTAATTGTTACAAGAACCTGAAGTGAGAGCAATGTTCAGAACTAACCAGGTTCATGGGGGAATTGAGGCCCGAAACGGTAACCCCCAAAAGACACCCACCAAAGAAGAAGGCAGGGTGGCGCGTCACGAAGGAATCATTCTGCATTCATACAAATAGTTAAGAGCGCTCGATTTATTAACGGTCATTGCATCTTAAATCATTTGGAAAAATCATCATTCTCATGACATTCAACATTTAAGTAAATGTCATCCATGGCGCATATAGTTAGGGGGATTTGAGTCACCCCGATCATAGCATCCTCATCATTTGTTTAAGCATAAGCACATTCTACAGGACAGACTCCTCCAAGAACAGTGCAGCAAGTTCAGATCCTGTCCCCAGAGATGATAGTGGGGCAGACTGAATATCAAGGTCTTCCTAAAGGAAGCAAGTCAAGGATTATCCTGTTGCCACTAAACAGCGGTGGAACGGGTTAAAAATTATCCTATTGTCATCGAACAGCGGTGGAATGGGTCAAAGATCATCCTGTTGCCACTAAACAGCGGTGGAACGGGTTGAAAATTATCCTATTGCCATCGAACAGCGGTGGAATGGGTCAAAGATTGTCCTGTTGCCACTAAACAGCGGTGGAACGGGTTGAAGGTTATCCTATTGCTATCGAACAGCGGTGGAATGGGTTGAAGATTATTTATTTGCCATTGACCAGCAGTGGAATAAGCTAAAGATTGCGAAAATCATCTCTTTGGAGATATATCAAGACGATAAAGGGGATTGAAGCTACAGGCCCTATCTCTCGGAAGTAGCAATGAAGTAGAGCAAAGCAACGAGTTACGATGGAGTTTGGGGCCACCCTACAAAGAAGAGTATCCGAGGAGATCCAGACTTAACAAAATCGGGCAAATTTAGGTCTTTCAAAGTCTTTGCTCTATTCCCGTTACACGACAATGAGCAAAGAGGGGCAGCTGTACAAGCCCAAATTTGCCCGGGCCCATTAGGAATTAAACACAAAATTATTAATAATGTCCAAAATAAACAGTCTTTCTTTAAAATAGATTACAAACCCAAACTGCCCAAACTTTACAAGCCCAAAACCCTAAAACCCATTAGCAACCCACCAGAAACCTAGCCCAACCAAAATCGGCCCAGCAACCTTAAGAGCCTTCAGAACCCTAGGTCCCCTTCCCGAGCGCCGTCGCGCGTCCTCCTCACACGCGCCGCTCCAGTGACCACACGCGAGTCTCTCCAACTCCCAGGCGCGTCGTTCTCCGCGCCCACGCCCCACTGACGATCGGTGCTCCCCAGGTGCCTCGCCTCCAACGCCGCGTGCCTCGCTCCCATGCCCTGCAGAAGAACACAGAGCACAAACAAGAACAAGAAAAAAAAAGGCAATAACAAAAAATGGTGTAAAAATCCGTTATAAAAATGGAAGAAAATACCCTTGTACAGACTTCTTGGAAGCACAAGCAAACTAACAATAAAAAACAGATCAAGATTGATTCTCTTTCGATTTTCCGTCATTTATTCACTGTCTTTTTCTATTTGTTTCCATTTCTTCATTTTCAAATCTGGAATAAACGAGATAGTAACAAGAATAGAGGGGCGAATACTAAGAAATCAAAAAACAAAAAGATATTGAAAAGGTCGATTTTGTATTCATTTTTTGGTGTTATTTGCTATTGTTTTTATTTTTATTTTTATTTCCTTTATTACTCCAAATCTTAGCAAACAAAATGAAATAGAAAGCGAAAGGACTTTACCCAAATCTGGATGCGCCGCCGGAGAACTCGTTTCGTCGCCGCGTCGGTATGGGGAAATTAAGCCAAGAGCCTTGGGGTTTCGGCATTTTTTGGGTCGATCTAAACCTCGGTTTCGCAGACTCCACGCGGTGGGGTTGAAGGCTCTTTTTTCGCGTACCATCGACCACCATGGGCGGTGATGGCGCAGTGGGCCACAAGCGATTTCCGTGGTCACCTTTTGAACCGGATAGGAAAAGGGGAGGAGCCAAAGGACTTTTTCACCTTCTGATAAATTGAAGGGGAGAGGGAGGGACTGCTGAAGCAATTTTTTTTGGGGAATGAGGGTTTGGAAATGAAAAAGGAAATAAATGAGGGTTTTTTTATTAGGAATAGACGGTGACGTTTTGGCTCCAGGAAACTGCATATATCCCTTCAATGGGATATTTGCGCAATAACCCCTTCCCCTTTGTTTGGTGCCTTGATTTCGGCCCAGTTCAACGTTTCGTTATTTTCTGAAATCTAACCTTATTATTTCTACCGCGTTTCAATTCGGTCCACACCCCTTTTCGCTTTGACTTATTGCAACTTCGATCCTCACTGTTTTATCCTGATTTTAATTTGGTTTCCAATCTGTTTAAATGTTTTGATGTATTTATTCCTCTTTAAATTGGTGTTATTGTTATTATTATTGTTTATTCTAGATTTTTGTACATTATTTTTATCAAACTATATATATATTACTTATTTATTTTTTTGACATCATTTTAGAATGATTCCATATACCACTCACTTCTATCATATGTTCTTGGCTTAAAATTATTCTGTTAACTAGATTAAATCGACCCACGTATTCTCTCCCTTTAAGTAGTTTGATTCTTTGGTTTTGTTTATTAATGTTATTTCTTAGATGAGGCATATCACTTAATTATTGCTTTTGCATCTGCCATGATTCCTTTACTTGTATCGTCATGTTATCATAGTTCATTATATATAACTCTGCACCCATGTATTAATGTTCAATCATCGTTATTATTATTCATGCATAATTAATATTCTGATTAATGATTCCAATGTTACATGTTATATGTGTCATGCCAAATTCGTGTTACATTGTCGCGTTTCCGTCGCATAGTCCCACCCACATTTTGAATAATGTTTTTTTCTTTTTTAAAAAAAAAACATAACCCAATTCCTTATAAATTTCATCCCAAAATAAAAGTTTCCTAAATGACGCAATATTCATCTTGGATTCGAGGATCTAAAGTATCGTGTCCTAAAGTATTGGATGTGATCTTTTATTCCTTCGAAACGAGAAATCTTGACATTCAAATAAAAATTTTTTAAGATGATCTTTGATTCGAGGATCTAAAGTATCGTGTCCTAAAGTATTGGATGTGATATTTTATTCTTTCGAAACGAGAAAATCTTGATTCTATTTTAGAAAACTCGAATATTTCCTAAATGATGCAATATTCATCTTGGATTCGAGGGCTTAAATTATCGCGTCCTAAAGTATTGGATGTGATCTTTTATTCCTTCGAAACGAGAAGATTTTGATGGTCAATCTTAAAAAAGAAAAATTTTTTTTAGATGATCTTAGATTCGAGGATTCAAATTATCGTGTCCTAAAGCATTGGATGTGATATTTTATTCCTTCGAAATGAGAAGATCTTAATTCTATTTTAGAAAACTCGAATATTTCAGAAAGAGATCGTTTTTTTAAAAAATATTTTTGTAATTTCTGACTTTCGACATAAGGACATTAATTAATCAATTTGGTACCAATTTTGGGCGTGCCGAGGGTGCTAATCCTTCCTCGCACGTAACCGACTCCCAAGCCAGTTTTCTCGGAATTCGTAGACAAAAATATTTTATAGGTGACCCGATCGCACCTAATAAAAGGTCGGTGGCGACTCCCATTTTTATTTTCAAAACCCAAGTTCGATTCCCGTTTTCAAAAAAATGGTTTCGCCACTAACCATTCATGCAAATTGCTGTGATTTGGATTTTTCGGGGTTTATTTATTCGGCTTGGTAAGTAGAGCTTTGTTTTTCTTTAACGTTTGAAATTATGGGATGTTAGCGTCTTGAACAGTTCTTAGTTGTTAATTAATCACTTCTGTATTTAGGCAAAGGTTGTGAGATTTTGGGCGCTCCTTCAACATCGTAGTTTCATGTAATTGCTGTGGATCGTTGTCTTCGAAGGTAAGTGATTCTATTAAATTTTGTATAGCTAAAATTGTTCGGGTTTTTAACATGTTAGGATTTTTGAGGATATTGATTTAGTAATTGGATTGTTTGTGCGGTTTAATTCATTGGAGTTTTGATGATTTTAGGTGCTGGGATCATCGTCATTTGAATTACTGCGAAATCAAATTAGGTGTGTAATGAAAACACGAGAAAATGAAGTTTGGTGAAAGCCGAAAAAGTGGTCTGTTGATGTCACACGGGCGTGTGGCAGGTCGTGTATGACATAAGGCCGTGTGACAGGCGAGTGTTTGGCAATGTAGGTCACATGGGCCAGGCCGATTTAGGTGTGTGAGCCGTGGGTCAAGTCGTGTGGGCCACACGGGCAAGGCCAATTTGGGCGTGTAGCCCCAAGATTCTGAAATTTTCCCTAGGGTCACATACGTCGTTCAGATCGACTATGGGCCTTCCATAAGGTCGGTAAGGGCAAAACAAACCCTGATGCATGAGATCTGCTATTCGGATAGACTGATTTGAGTTTAGGAAAATCGATATGTATGTTTAACTGTTTTATATAAACATGTGTAATTTTTGTTTATGAGCATGCAGGTCATGTTAACTCTATTATATCTATATTTTGTATTTGTATATGGGGTGGGATTTGTATATGTAGAGGAAGTGTTCTGTGAAGTGGCATTCTGCCGATATACTGGCAGCTTGCTTGCAAACTATTCTAACAAGTGTCGTAAAGACACTATGTGGTGTGTAGGGATGAATGGGTGTTTTATACCCCACATGGTGCATTGAGATGGTCAGAGATGGTGTGTAGAGGATGGGGGTAGGACTTTGCATATCTGTATGTTTTTGATAGTTCGATACTGATATGATCTGATTCTGTTAAGGACTTATGTTCGCCTCTGTTCTGATACTCTGAGAAATCTGAGTTTATGTGTATGTACGATTCTATTTAGTTACACACTGTGTTTTTGAAAACTCACATCTGTTTGACTGTTCTGTTCAGGTAATCCTCAGGCATAGACGGGTTGGTGCGACGGAGGCTCAGCAGTGACCACTAGTCCGGAAACTATTTTTAATTATTAAACTATTTAATTTTCGAGATTTTCTTTGAGAGCTTTTTAATTTTGGGACTCTCTAAACTGTTGTTTATAATTTTGGTTTTGGATGCATTTAGATTTTTAAACTGTGATGTTTGGCAAACAACGGTTTTATCCAAACAAATGTTTTTTAAAACACAAGCTCCGTTTTCAACTATAGCGACTTATAAACTTCCGCTGCAAATTTATATTTTACTTAAAAGGGCAACAAATGACGGTTTCATTAAAAAGAATAATAATGATTTTTTTCTGAAAATGTGGACTCTTTTAGAACAATTAATACGAGATGTTTTAACATGAAAGTTTTGTTTCAAAAGCTTTCTTCGTAACATTTCCAGATTCGGCCATAATATCTGGGCTGGGTTTGGGGAGTTACAAGTTGGCCTCAATTTTCTTCACTTCAACTTTGTTAAGGGTATCACGACTTCCATGCCTTAATGTCACGATACTCTGAATGATGATTTCTTCAAGTTTAGGTCATTATCGACTTCCTACACCAACTCAATCATATTGTTAAGTCCTCATAGCGCCATTTGGTCAATTTGGGTCTCAAAAAGGCATAAAACTTAAAAAAGCTAAAAATTGACAAAAGTAAAGAAAAGACACCTAAATTGCTTGAGAATAAGCTCCTCGAGTGTAATGGAGAGCCTAATTTGACATATCAAATTACGGCGGATCAATATGCTTCATTCTCATGAGTGGGAATTGAACTCACAATCACATAGTTAAGGAATCGGATGAGCAATTAAGCTACTTTAATAAAAAATTGTGTGTTTTTATATATAATATAATTTGATTTTTCATGAAGATATATC
This sequence comes from Gossypium bickii, assembly GCA_025503065.1. Classification (NCBI taxonomy): domain Eukaryota; kingdom Viridiplantae; phylum Streptophyta; class Magnoliopsida; order Malvales; family Malvaceae; genus Gossypium; species Gossypium bickii. The sequence goes on from CP106711.1 coordinate 99,934,035, forward strand.
ACAAACATATGAATTTAATCAGTTTTCTTTAAATATTAGCTTCTCCTTTAAGCTTCAACCAAATTAATTGAAAAAGAAATCATATAATACTTTTTTTGTTTATTCTTTCAAACTATCTTTACTCAGAGATACAGAAAAGGAGTGGTTTTTTTTTTTTTTTTTTTAGGAAGTAGTAAGTTTTCTATAATACTCATGTTTTGTGTTTTGATTATGTTTTTTTATTTGTATTTCTTATTACATTTTTCAGCATAATCTGATGTTTATTTATGTCATTTTCTGTTCAGATTATTAAAGGTTGAGAGTAGTGAAGGAAAGAAAATAATCATTGACTTCTGTTTGATATCTTATAGATCATTAAATTTATCATTTTTAAAATATGTTTTTTCATTCACTCATATTCCATACAACCAAAAAAATATTTTTTAATGTTATGAAAATTGAAATATTATTATAATATTAAATTATTTAGTGAACAATTCAAGATTAATGGTAAGTTACACTCAAAACACCATGTAGTAAGTTTATATTTTAGTTTTTCAATTTATAAAAGTTATAAAATGGTTACTTAATTAATAAAAAAACTTTATTTAAGTCATTAAATTATTAGAAAGTTTTTATTTAAGTGACTAGACTCATTGATGAGTAAAAAACCATACTATAGATCCAAGTCGATCTAATGGTTAGTCTCGAAGATCAAAGAAGAAAGTTGTTTGAATTTTGGTTCACAAATTTGTAAATTTCAAACTGTTTCATAAAATGTAGAAGAGAAGAGGAATGAGAGCTTTCGATTAGTGCAAATCCGATTAGTGCAAATGATATAAATAGAGAATATTATATAATAACAATTTTAACAACTCAATGACTAAAACGTAAATTTTCACTTAAATTCTTATCAAGCATAGTCTCTTTTATAATTAGTAGTAGTATCACTAGAATTGTGTTTCTGTAAAATATGTTTTTTTTTTTTTTTCATCTTCAAAATAAATTGAAGAAGATGTATGTGTGTTATGAATATACATGATGTAGTGTAAGCCCTATGGCAAAGTTTCAAAGTTTCAATTATAACTATTAAAACTAGAATTCAAAACCCTCTTTCTGCTTTGGGCTGCTTTAATATGCTAACAAGAAGGGCAAAGGTTGGTCATGTTAGAATGGGCTATTGGTGGGTTAGGAATACTTTTACTTTTACTGGGCTAAAAAAGATAGGAATACAGAATAATAACACACACAATATAATGCAAAAATTAAGCATAATATAAGATTAAGAGAGTCATATTTACAAACTGGTGAAATTCAAGCTTCACTGCCCAAAGATCAGAGAGTTAACCGAGTACTAAAATTTTCCTTATATCCTAACTAATGGATTCTATTTACTTTGATTCTTAATTTCTTATTTAGTAGCAGATTCTTCAATCTTAATAATAAATAAATAACAATGGTTGTATAGAAACCAAATCAATATTTTAAGCATTAAGTCTCTTCTTTTCACAAAAAAAATTTAAAATTCCATAAACCATCATAGCATAACCTGGCAAAACTAAGAAAAAAAAATGTAAGCATGTATAAATAGTCCAACCAAAAACACTAGTATGTTTTTTCCCACTATCTACAAGACTAAATATAAAAGCATTTAGAGATAATAATAAACCTAATAAGTAGTTTCTACAATTTGAGGACCTAAGTAATCAATTCTATCCATCACTGCAGTCTCTGGTGCTTCAATTTCTTCTAGCCATCCAAGTCCCTCTCTCTCTTCTTCACTCACTCTTGTAGTTTCTCCCTCATCTGCACAATCCAATTGCAAAGATTAATTATACATTCATGAACATGAATATGAAACTATTATCTACTAGACTTACTTGAGAAAGCTGAGTATGGGAAATCTTTGTAATAGGAGCAGTCGCGATCGTCTTCTTTAGAATAGGGAGGGCCGAGTACATCGAGCACCGCACAAGGTGTTACGGCGGTGAATTGATGGATATTGCCTCCTGTTGTAGGATACAACACCGAGGTGTTGCATGGGGCCGTGTACACGCTATTGGCTTTCAACCTTGCCAACCTCACTGCAACGAGGGAAAAAAATAACCCAATGATGATCACATCAAAGATGAATGAAAGAGTCCGGTTTGGAGACTTGAAAAAGATAGAAATCTCACATTTGGAGGGTGGTATTAAGTCTTTAGGCTCGACCCAATCATATGATTTTATATGCATTTTCCCCAGTAAAAGCTTGCTGAAAACAGTCATCTCTGGATGGTTATGGAGAGGAATAACAGCCGTTTCCGGAAGAAAGAAAATGCACAACTGCATACAGGAAACAACCAATTCAATCACAAAGCAATGTGATAAAAGAAAATGAGAGAGAGAGAGGCAATACTATGACATCTTACCGAAAACTGGTCACATTGGTAAATGGTAGTATAAGTGACCCTTGGAGTCCCATTCACAGCACCCGTTGGCTTGAAGAACAACAGATTTTTGCTAAGCCCAACATCTTCTGGCTTCATCTTATCTGCATCCATTATAAACAATTATGGCTGTCACTTCCAAATCAGCTTGCGCACATAGAAATAAGAAAACCCAATCGCATTAAAGCCTAATTTTGGGGGTCCGAGAATAAGAAGGCATATATGAATACCCAATTATTTATTTACTTTGGATTTTTAACATAATTTTCACACAAGGTTATGGGAGATCACATTGTCACGTGACAAAATATGAATACCCAATTATTTATTTACTTTGGATTTTTAACATAATTTTCACACAAGGTTATGGGAGATCACATTGTCACGTGACAAAAGATTGATATATGCCCTAAACAAAATAATTAATTTCCTACCCCTACTCCAATATTTTGGATCGGTTCTGTTATTAAAATTGGTATGCGTATCCACTAAGGAGGCAACATGTGTGATGCGACCACACCACATTCATGCATTACTATCAATCAAATCCCCCTTCTTTTCCCTCCTTTCCATTGCAAGGGCTGAATCAGATTCTCAATACCCAATGGAACCCCCACAAACACAAGAAACAAACATCGGTGTCTACAGCAACTCATGCGTTGTTTAAGAATATTCAGTTTAAACTTAGGTAAAAAAAAAAACATTTATTTTGACAGTTGTAATTGACAGAAAAGGTGGGGTTTTTTTTATTTATGATTATTATTACTTTTTTACCGTTAAAAATCTAAAATACAACGTGCAAGTACAAATCCAAAACCATGATCCATATCAATATTAATAAATAACGAAACTGGGAGTTTCTGGACTTAGATCAGATGGCCTATAAGTCAATATTTTAGCAGAAATCCTAAAACCCAGATTTTGAAGTGAATTTTGGTGATAACTTACCAAGAATATCGCATAGCTTGTTTACATCAGAAGCAGGAGGGACAAATCCAGGGCATCTGAAGATTTGTGTACAAGAAACAAAGAGTTGTTGCAATACATCAGGAACTCTTGGAAACACAACCTCTCTTCTCATCTTCTTATATGATCTGTTCTTCTTCTCCGTCTTGTTACCATACCTAACCCTGTTGTTTACATGCTTTACAGTCGTCGTGATATTATTTTTGCTTTGCTCCACCAATCCACCAGTTTCCACCGTCATAGATGATTCTTACTGGGAAAACACTATTTTCATGCAAAACCCAGAAGATTTCAAAACAAAGTTTGACCCAAGGGAAAAAAGAAGTTTGTGTTAATGGGTTCGTTTGGATGAAGAAGAAGATAAAGATTGATATTAGCAAAGTAAGAGAAAAAAGAAAAGGGGGGAGAAATCTATGAGAAAATGCGAAGATAGTTAACTGTTGGGAAAGAAAGGTGCAAAGGTGGTATATAAGGGTGGGAGAGAGAGCAAAACTAGGGGCCATGAAAAACAGGGAAGAAAAAAAAAACCTTTTAATTTTATAGTTTTCGATTTGAAAAATAAAATAAAATACAGCTCATTAAAAAAGCATTTAAAAATAAAGAAAACCTGTAGAAAAAGCGAAAAGAGAAGGCTGGGTTTTTTTTTAAAAAAATAATTTAATTTAATTATTTATATTTGGATTGATTTGGAAAAGCAAGTTCGCGCCCCCAAGATTGAGAGTTGAAAACTGCCTGTTATCTTAAGCCACCCCTGGTTTTTTTATTTTGGTGATAAAAAGTATGGAATTTTAACGATTAGTAATTGACGAAATTGGCCCTTCTTACTTGCCTATTCTTTAAGATATTTTTGGGCCAAAATTAGAAATAAAGTAAATTTTGCCAACTCACTTGATATTTAAACATGTTGGGGGTAATATTAAGGTTACAAATACGAAAAGATTAGGTGGGTTTGGTTGATGATTCTATTTTTATTTTTAGAAAATTGAAAAATAGAAATAAAAATCTGTTTTTTATAACGAAAACATGTTTGGTATTACATTTACATGGATTTAAATTAGGGTATTAGATTTAATATTAAAAAAATTGATAAAATATAATAATATTTTTGTGTTTATATGACTTTGAATCAAGACGATTGGCCTAGTCTGAAGGTTCACCCGAAAAATGAAAGAGTTTAGGTAAAAATATAGGTTCAAAAAATGGACTTGGGCAAAAAGTAAGGCCTATGTAAAAAATGAGTCGAGCCTCGAGTAAGGTTTCTTTAACCCGAGCCCTACCTTGCCTGAATTTGCAATAATAAAAAAGCCTTATTGTTTTGTTGTTGTCTTTCCATGTTTTGTTATTGTTTTTCCACTTTTCACCACTATTTTACGATCATTTTATTATTATGTTGCTACTATTGTTTGGATATTCTATAATATTTTTTGATTGTTAATTTTGCTACAATTTCATTGGTATTTGCTTATTAAATTACACTTATCTTAGTGTTATTTAAGTATAAAAATTTTTTAATTTATTTTCAATTTGTTTGGAAACATTTATTTTAATATTTTTAGTATATTTGGTGTGTTATATTTTTTAAATTTCTATATGAAAATTAAATATTAAAAAAAATTATACGGGCAGGCCGGACTCGGGTTTTATCATTTTTATCTAGGCTAAACTTGGGCAAAAAATTAAGCTCATTTTAAGGGTCAAGCTCGAACCTATCAATCGGGCCTAAAAATTTGATAGGCCTGACCCGAACCCGACCCAACCCATGGATAACTCTAATCAAGACTAATTTATTTAAAGTTAAAAAATCTTTATTTTCATCTTTTTCACACTTTTACAAATCATTTTAGTGAAAATAATGAAAATAATTTTTAAAATTTTTACACATTTTCATTTTCATTTATCAAAAAATGTTTTTAAAAGTTTTAATAAAACATGAAAACAAAAATAACCTCCATTTCCTGAAATTAAACGCAATTTTAGTTTTTTTTAATGAATATTAAAATAGACGTAGAAGATATTTCATCCTGCCAAAAAATATAAATGTTTATCTATAATATGCATGAATTACGAGTTCGAGAAAAGCTTCCAACATATAAATATATTTTCTATTTTTATTATATTATTAGATTAACATTATAAAATATTTTTAATATATTATTATAAGATAATAAAATTAACATTAATTTTAATAGGGTTAACTTTTCTTGATTTCATTATTCCTTAAACAAATAATAATATCAATCGTTGAATTAGATTTTATAATCATATTAAATTACATTTATTATTTTAAAATTAATTATTATGTAATTAATTTTACAGTAATATATCAATGAAAACTATAGATATTTATGATAATTTTGAATTCACCAACAATCATTTTAAATAAATCCAAAAAATATGAAAATATTTTAATATATCTTATTATTTTGAACTATTTCGTATTTAACATGATAAAATATTTTATTAATGTATTAAAATTTCAATAAAAAGGTTAAGCACATAATTTAAATTACAATTCCTATCTCATTTGTATGCATGTGAAAAACACATATTTAGAATATAAATTTGTGTTTAAATAATGAAACGTATGGCTTGAAACTAATAATCATGATAACACATGAAATATGCACGATATTAAAATTAAAAAAATTAATTAAATTCTGAGTAAAATAAAATTTAAACACATAAATATATCAAATTAACAATACTAATTGCACTGCAATTGTTTATCATGATGTTATCATCAGTAAACATTTTATGTTGAAACTTAACTTTTTCTTAATTTTAATTAAGAATTATTATCAGTAAATAATTTGTTTATAAATTTATCAAAACATTGGTTCAATTCTTAGATATGTTAATTTTGATTCTTTTATATAAAAATTATATAAAAGTATGAAAAGATAAAAAGATCATCAAAACAGTAGTAGCAGTCATTTAATAAAATAGTATATTAGTCATTTCCTATTTGAGCTGGTAGTCGGTTAACTAGTAACACCAACTCAGTCAGGAGTTTTATTAATAATAAGTATAAATTATTCCAATTTATAAAAAGAAAATTAAAAATTTTTAGTTAATAAAAAAACATATACTAAAAATGGATAAAAGTATTTTTTTAATATTATACCATTACTTCAATAATGATTTGAATTATTTTATTATTATAATATTTCATATACTTTAATTACATTAATTACTTAAAATAAAATATTTTATTAAATAATAAAAAATTGAACGTATATATGACAATTTTAAATGAGATACAATTATTTGATATTTACGGTGTAAAAATTAAAATAGTTTTACATACTTCCGTAACTATTTATATGATTAATATTTTAACAATCCAACCGTTCTATTTCATAGTCTATTCATGTGCATGTCAAATTTGACGTAAATTTAAAAATTTTAACTATTTTTTTATGTAAAAAGAATTCAATCGTTGAATATATATTAATATATAAAGTATTTTAGATCGATATAATAGAGATATCGAATCGGTTTGAAATTTTACATGCATGATAAGTACAATTATATTGATAAATTTAATAGTTGAATCATTAAAATATTAATCATATAAATAGTTACAAAAGTGTGTAAAACTACTTTAATTTTTACACTATGTAAGTGGATATGTAACATATTTTTAATGTTTACATTTACAATAGATTTGATTTTTTTTAAGTGATATAAACTACACAATATATAAAAATAAATAAAATAATGTATTACATATTTAATAAAAGAATTTAGATCATGTTGAAACTGAAGCTCAACCCATATTTTAAATAAACTTATTTTTTTTACTCATGTTCATTTTCTAAAATTAATATTTTTATTTAAATACTCACAAATATCGAAAGTTAAACTAGATAATTAAAGTATGTAAGTTTAAATAAATATAAAATTCTTTAAACACAAATTAACACACAAAAATATTCAAATACAATATAATGAAATTCTTAACTAATCTTTTAGAAAAATATTTATTCTAATTTTAATTTCAACATAAATATGAGAAAGCAAAAGATAAATGTGTTGTCTCCCTTGTCTTAGATTGTAGGCAGACAGCTTAGAGCTAACCAATCATGTACGTTTCTGAGCATTAGCCCAAAAAAGCTTAATTATTAAAGGAAAACAATATTTATACATATTTGTAATTTCTATAAATACACCACACCGCTGCACATATAACCATCCAAAAAAATCGCATCCTACCATAGAACTCATCATGAATCGGATTGGACTAATACAAGGTAAATAAATTAAATTTTCAAGTTTGTGTTCAGTTCGAAAATCAGCTTACTTTTTTTTTTCTTAAACCCGATTCTATTTAAGAAAAGTAAATTCGGGCTAATCTATCTCGTCAATACTTAATTTTTTTAGATTAATTTTTATTTAAAAATATTTTTTAAAAAATATAATACGCATTAAAATAAAAGTTTGCTTAGTAAATATTTATATTAAAAACATTACCATAAATATAATAAATATTTTATTGAATTAAATATAATTTTTTATTTTTTGGATTGGGTTACTTAATTAGGTATTTTTTTTTCAAGTTTTGGATAATGGGTGTACTTATTATCGAGTTAGTGATTTAATATATAATAATTATATTATAATATTTTTAGGTTGGGCGGGACCAGGCCAGGCCAGGTCAGGCTCAAGCCAAAAGATCTTGCAGAAAGCCAAATCCATATAAAAAACTGGCCTTAAATTTTATGTAAATCTATTTTTCATGCTTATATTTTGTCCAAACTCTCTTATTTTTCAAACAGATCTGGACGAGTTACTTCAACCAGGAGCATGCCTAATTGAAATTGAAGCTTTTCTGTATTCAATTTATATATTTTTATTTCTATCTATAATTTATTTCATGTGCAATTTTATATATTGAGTTGTTATTGTAAAAAAAAAAATGTTTTTAGATTTAACTAAAATATGCTATTGTAACTTATATTCTCAATATGTTTCTTTTTACTATTACTCTTTTTAAACATTCTTGAATATAGTTTTTTTTTTTTTTTTTTAAATTTGAGACTATGGTTTTTAATCTTTAAATTACATTTTTAATTTGTTTTTAGCAAAAACAATATTTAAAAATCAACATTTTAATAAAAACAAGTATACTTTGGTTACATTTAAACATAAATAGATGTGTATATTTTGAAATTTTAAGTGACATTCAAAGTTAATTAAATTAATTGTAAAATTTTACTTTGATTGTATGTATTAATTTAATAATTTCTTTAAATATTTTAATAAATTTATGTTTATACAGTTAAATTTTATTTTTTTCCATATTTATTAAAAAAATAAACTTAAAGATTATAGACTAACATTCGAATTTCGATAATAAATAAAAATATTGATAATGTCTTGTAAGAATATTCAATATGCCTATGTCATGAGGTTAGAACTTTAGTTTGACAAACTATGCAGTCTTAGACGATTTATTGGGTTCAAATCCTGCCTAAGTCAGTCTTACACTCACAAAGTGAGAATTCTAGCATAAATTCTCTAAGACACCGAAGCAAAGAGGAAGTAAACTCAAAACAAAGGAAGCCACGAACAAACAGAATAGCCAAAGAGAAATATCGCACATAAGGTGTTTGAGTAAATAATCTCAAAAGTATTTTATTATTTTAAAGGTTTACAACAAAATGATTACAAATGAAGGGGGGGAGACCTTTTATTTATAGTTAAGCTCTCTAAATTCAACGGTACAGATTGAGTCACATCGACAGTCAATATTAGAGCTTATATACAATTGAGAGTCGTAGGAGATTTAAACTCTATAAATCTTTATACCTTAGGATTTACATTAATCACCCTAATAACTCTAGTTTTACTAGAATGTTTCACTAGGCCACTAAGGCTTTAAGTAGGTAAGCTTTACCATATGTTTTATGAGTCGGGCCAGTTTAAGCGGGTTAAATGAGCCTCATTTAATCAGTTGACCTTCATGAGACGTTCTGTTCGCAATGGTCACGAGCTTTGATCCGCGACCCGTGACACATACACATTGGGTTATTTATTGAAGACAATTTTTATTTAAGGAAAAAAATATTTATTTATTTATTTTAAGCTTAATTCACGATTTGACCCCTAAAGTATATTTATTTTCCAACTTTGATATCTAAACTTTTTCTTGTCTCAATTTGGCACCTAAAATATTTTTCTATTATAGGCCAATTTTTTAAATGCCATTAAAAATATGGGTGACCAATAAAAACATGCCACATGGCATTGTTAATTAAAAATATATTTTTTATCTAATATATTTTAAAAATTATAAAAAATAGAAATAAATATATAAAATTTTTGAATATATATAATAAAACATATTATTAAAATAGAAAACTTTAAAAAATATAAAAGTAGAAATTCATTAGTTCCATGAAATAATTAAATAATTTTAACCTAAAAAATTAAAAAATATGGGTAATTTGTATTATTCATATTGTTCTTCCAGATCCTTCTTTTTCTATTATTTTTCATCTGCAAATTTAAAAATAAAAATGCTAAAATTTATAAAATTTGCCTAAATTCTAATTAAAAAAATTCAATGTGAACAAAAACAACCTAGATAACAACCCAAAATTATTTACAGTAATCTAAGAATTCCATTGTACAAAGCCAAAATTTTTCTAGAAAACATATATCAATGAGGTACACACAAATAAATCTAGAAAAAACTAAGTGAAAAAGAAACTTAGTAAAAGAGCTGCAAAAAGCGAAGAACCCCTTCAATAATAGGAGATTATTGCTTGCAAATAAACAACCAACAAGGTCCAGGAAACCATCTTTCTATTCATTGCAAAACCCCAATTATTTTCTTCCATGGTGAAAGATAATTAGCAGATGCAATGGTGATGACGCAGTGGTGTGGCGATGATTTTTTTGAAAATGATAACACAATAAACACAAATTAAAAATTAACATATGTTAGGTGATTTTAATGAGATTCTGTATTCGTTCAATAGAAAAAGAGGATTGCCTAGAGAAGAAGGATGAATGGAGGAATTTTGATCTATACTAGAAACCTGTCAATTAGAGGATATGGGATATGAAGGGCCATTGTTCATGTAGGAGAAGGGTAACTTCACTGAAAACAATATTAGAAAGTGGCTAGACAGAGGGGTGGCAAATTCGAGTTGGTGGACAAGATTCCTAGAATTTCACCTTAGGTATTTGCCCATTGCTTATATCTATGACTCAATAAAGGAAATGGATTACTAATCTCAGGTTTTGATTTGAATTATGGTGGGCTATGGAGGATCTTGTAAGGCTGAAATTCAACGGTTATAGTCTACCAATGAAGCGAATATCCCCCGATGTCTTGCATACTTGTGTATAGGATAGCGAAAGTGCGGTGACAGCATTAGGAGGAAATCGATAGGTAATAAATAGAAGCTTTACAGCTAGATCAATATTTTGAATGAGGGAGCCAAGAGGGAGGAAAATCTGTAGGAGCTTGTGGAAACAAAATTGAATCTTAATATAGAAATTGAAAAAGGAGGAGAGGTATTGTGAGCGAAGGGAAAGAGAAAACTGGTTAAAATTAGGAGACAAAAACACAATGTTTTTCATCGGTTTGCTTCTCAAAAGAGATGCACAAATCGTATAAAAGGACTACTAAGAAGAAACGAGCAAGTGGTGACGGACCACCAAGGTATGTTGTCTATAGAAAATGGGTACTTTGAAGAATTATTCTCATATCAAGGAGTAGGGGAAATATGGAACACATCTTAGAAGGGGTCAGACGTTGCATTACATAAAAGATGAATACTTCCCTAAAAGCAGTTTACTCAAGTGAGGAAATTATGATTGCTCTAAAAGATATGAGTCCCACAAAGGCCCTAAGACCAGATGGTTTGTTGACCTTATTTTTTCAAAAGTATTGGTACATTTTGGGACATAATGTAGGATCATTCTGTCTGGATGTGTTAAATAGAAGGGCTACTTTATCAGGTATTAATCTCACTCTTATCGTACTTATTCTGAGAGTCGAGAAGCCAGATAACCTAAAACAATTTTGGCCCATAAGCTTGTGTTTGGTGCTTTATAAAATTATCTTGAAGGCAATAGCTAATCAGTTTTAAAAAGTATTGAATGATTGCATAGATGAAGTGCAAAACGCTTCTGTCCCAAGGTGATTAATTACTGACAATGCTTTACTAGCTTATGAAATACTGAACACTTTCAAGCAAAAAAGAACAGGTAGAAAATGGTTTGTTTGCACTAAAATTGGATATGAGCGAGGCATATGACAAGGTGTAATGAGGTTTCCCAAGGCAGATGATGGTAGAGGTGGGGTTTGCTACAACATGGATAGATCTTATAATGCATTGTATAAGTTCAATGTCTTATTCTATTGTGCTAAATGGGAATCCATGAGAACGTATAATTCCAAAAAGAGGGCTTCATCAAGAAGACCCACTTAGCCCCTATTTATTCTTGATATGTAACGTGAGGTTTTCATCATTCATGAGATTGGCGATTGGGGATGGATTGATTAAGTGTGCTAAGACTTGTAGACGAGGTTTGGAGATCTCACACTTGTTTTTCGCATATGATTGTGTGCTATTTGGGGAAGTTACAGAAGAGGAGTCATGGCACTAAATCAATTTTTTGAAGAATAAAAGGAGTTCTGGCCAATGTATAAATTTCGGTAAATCTTTGATTTTCTATGACTCAAATGTGTAGACTCAGTGTAGGGAAAAAATTTCGCAAACTTTGAGTGTACATTATTGTCACATCCTAAAAATCGGGTTAGTAGAACGAGTTATTAAATTGGGGGTTGATTCATATATAAAAAAATAGGGTCTTAAATGAGTAATTTAAGTATGTGAGTAACATAATCATGTTTTTATTTTATTAATTAGATAAAAAAATAATTCAATTTTGAGGTCTAATTGAAAAAAAATGGATTTTAATTGATTTATGACCTAATTGGAAAATAGAAGAATTAGGAGTGCTGAAAAAGGCAAATTGCCCAATTTTTCTAAACTGGTTTCTTACTTGCAGCCATTCACGTCTTTCCCCTTCTTTTCAAAACCCCAAATCATTCAAAATTTTCCAAAGCCTAAAATTAAAAAGTTCCTTCAAAATCAATTCATTTTTTTCGAATTTATTAACCTTCCAAGCACCAAAATAACTCCCAATTTCAAACGAAAACCACGTTTTCTTCCCCAAATTCGTCATTGTTCTTCTTGAATTCAAGTCTCGAATTAGAGCTTTAGATCATCATTTTCATTGAATTAAGGTAATATTATGAATTTCTAAGGTTAAACAAAGAGTGTTGTTAATTCAAATCGAGTTTTGAATGAGTATGTTTAGAATTGATGTTTTTACAGTATGTTAGGATTAAAAAATGAAAAATCTCAAAATCTTGAGTAAACTTGTGATTTCAAAGTGATTTTTGATTCATTCTAACCTAGTTAGAAGGTATTTCACTTCAATTTGATAGTTTATAACCAAATTTCTAAGAATTAAGCATTTTCCCCTTTTTCATATTTTTGAAAGCTTCAATTTTTTTTTTGGAAATTTTAGAACCACGAATTTAGGTGAAATTAATGGCTTAGATGTGAAATTAAATTTTATTTAAGATGTTTGAAATTGAAATGGAGGATTAGAAATGAGATTAGGATGTCAAAACTTCAATTTTGGCAAATCTAGCTAGTTTTCAATAGTGAGAAATGAGAGGCTTGAATTATGTTTTCTTGCTACTTTGGTTGTGCTCAAGGCTATTTTTAATGAATTTGCAATGTGTTTATTGTGTGTGCAAAGTTCTGGATCAAGTGAGAGCCTTTTCGAGCAAGTCAAAAGGACAAGGAAAAACTAGTTTAAACATTCGACTAATAAGCGTAAGTGTGAACAGTGAGTGTCCGAAGTCGCTGCTAGTATCCACAATTTGTAGCATTAATTAGGAGCTTAGGAATAGCCTAAACTCCTATCCTAAGTTTCGAGTGTAAGCCTTCTTTATACTTTTTACATTGTTATGAAATTATGCCTAATGTATGTCGAGTTGTGGAATATGAAGTTGTTATGACAGATAATGTGTGTGGATACTTGTATGTGATATGTGATAAACTGATTTTAATGCACACATATGTGGTCTGATATATGATGGCTCAATAAGCATTGTTGTGGCACTTAAAGTGCAATTAAATGTGAAACCGATAAGCATGAATTGTGTACGAGATTGTGATATGAATTGATGAGTATGAACAAAGGTTAGGTGCATTAAAATGACAATTAAATATGTGTGTAATTGTGGATATTTTGGCCTTATGATCTCTTGAAACTGTTAGATATAGTTGGCATGCCATAAGATTGTGAGTACTCACCTTTGTGTTTTGTGATTTAGGCATTTAGGCCCCGAGACAGATTAGAGAGATAAGGAAGTTTGATCTAAGCTCTATTCATTGGGACATGTTGGTGTGTTGGAGAGTGTTCAATTTTATGCTAAACTTGTGGGACATGATAGACTCTTTGAGTCATTGGTGTGATAGAGATCCGTTTATCCAATGTGTGGTGATAGAGTCCACTTTTATGTTTTATAATCTCAAGTTGCCAAACTATCATTAAATGATTTATATATGAAATATGTTGTATGTATATGCATGTGAGTACATAATCTAGACATGTGAAATAATAAAGCATGAATATGTTATTTTGACTTGATTCAAATATGGTTGTGAACGTGCTTTAGTTGCTCTAGCGTAACTTATGATATTGTGTATGTTTTGTGGTAATTCCGAACATTCACTGAGCTTAAGCTCACACATTCCATACTAAAATCGTGCAAATAAGTAGCACTTTAAGTGTGAGCGGAGCAGCAAATGAAGTGATCTTAGCAAGGGAATAACTTTCGAGTAGGTGGTTTCATAATCTTTGGACACTTTAAATAAATGTAATGTGGGTTAGAGTTATAGTTTTAGTTATTATCATTATTTTATTATTACTATTTTGGGATTGGACTTACGGAATATTGATGTTGCTTTTGGATTTCGCTTATGGACATTATGACGTTTGAGATCGAGGTTGATAATGCATGTTAGGTATTCTCAATGAAAATGTATTAATATGACATGACAAATGGTTAAAAGATATTAGTAGGTTCAATTAAATTAGACAATAAATGTATGTTGAGTAAGAATATTGTTTTAGCATGAAGAACATTTTAACTTGTGAAATTTATAGCATTCTAAATAAATGTATCAATACTTGGGACCAAAATATCTATATCATGAGAACAGAACATTTTCAAAAACCGGCAGTAACCCAATTTGGTATCGATACCCAAATCACAAGTATTGATACTTGTTATAAAAACACTGATACCCCTGCCAAGGTACTGATAAAATGATTTGAACAAAAAATTAGTAGAGAGCTAAAATGGAATCGATTTTTACATTTAGTATCGATGCCTAACTCATTAAATATCAACGGCTATTTATTTAGTATCGATACCTATGCTATTTTTCAGAACTTTTAAAAAAATGAACCTTATTTACAGATAAATCTATTTCTATTTTTGGTTAAATGTTTAATTAGTCATGAACTCATCTTTAAATGTTAATTGCAGTAGTAGTTACTCTTATTTGAAACTGTGTAAGCATGTGCATAAGTTTCGATAGTTGTTGTAGCATCATGTTACTCGAGTCTAGTGATCGGATTGGGTGAAGAGTGTTACAATTATGCTTCAGACTCGGAAATGTATTATGGCCTCCTTAATATAGTAGGGCGTAACAAACTATTAGCATTTCAATTACTTAATTGATTAGTTGAATCAATAATTGGAGCATAAAATCGCTTTCCTAAGGAGGAAAGAAAATTTTATTAAAAGTATTTTACCAGTGATTCCAACCCTATTCAATGTCTTTCTTTCTATTACCATTATCCCTTTGCTCGAACTTTGAATGCATTATAAGTAGGTTTTGGTAGCAAAAGCCAGGGAAAAAATGTGGGATCCATTGGTGTGACTTTGCTAAATTGTGCAACTTAAAAGAGAATGAGGGGATAGGTTTTAGAAGTCTTGAAAAATTCAGTATTGCTTTGCTTGCTAAAAAGGGGTAGAAGGTTATTACGCAGTCCAGATTCATTATTAGTAAGGTACCTCAAAGCAAAATATTACTCGAATATCAACTTTCTAAACTCATGCCTCAGTACTTACCCATCTTATACTTGGAAGAGCATATGGGCAGCCAAGAAACTCCTTCTAGAAGGCATGTGTTGAAGGGTGGGAACGAGAAGTAGCATTAATGTCTAGAATGATGCATAGGTTCCTGGATTGGTAGACCACGTAATAAAATCAAGTGTCAGTGGTTTGCCAACTAATATAGTAGTTGACCTAATTGATCAAATAAACAAAAAATGGAAATTGCAGCTCATTACCAATAAGTTTACAACTGATGAAGCCACTAAAATACTACGTATCACTCCGATAAGGACTCAATAGGATGGCATTCTAGCTTGGAGGGAGGAAACCTTTGGGGTGTACTCAATTTGGAGTGGTTACAAAATATTGATATAAGGTATGAATCTCTATAATCCTAATGTATAGTAAAATAATTATATAATTTTTACAAAAGGCTATGAAAAATAGATCTACCAAGAAAAATAAGGATTACAAATTGGAGGATCTTCAAAAATTACATCCCGAGTTTCTATAATATGCAACAGAAGCGACTGACTAGTACGACAAAGTGTCCTAGATGTTTAGACGGCCAAGAAACTCTTGAGCATGTGTTCAGAGATTGTCTAGTTGCAATACAAGTTTGTTATAAGTTAAACATACATTGGGCATAAGAGAATTTAGTATTAAACTATCGAGATTGGGTTGTAGGATTTTTTTGCAAATACTTCAAGGTAGGGGAGTCGAATAGTGACATGTACAATATGGGTGCTATGGACAACAATGAACAAATTGATACATGACAAAATATTGCAAAAAACCCAATAAATAAATAAAAAAGAAAAAGGCTATATCTCAAAAGTTGATGTGGCAAATGAGAAGTTACCTGCCCGAAGAATAGAAGGAGAACAATTGAGGCCTCCTAAACAGCCGTTTGTGAAGATAAACTATGATGCGGCCTTTCAGGCGTACTCATTGAAATCATGTTCAAGCATAATAGTTAAATATACAAATGGTATAGTACTGGGTACCAAAGTTGTAACACCCTAAAAATCCGAGTATCGATATATTGCATGTTTTGGTGTTTAGCTCATGTAGGAAAATTTTCTTACTTCTTTTCGTGTTTAGTATAGCCTCGAAGAAGAACATAGAATTATTCGGGTATGGAATAATTTTAATTTTAAGAATTTATGGAAGTGGATCAAGTGGCATTGATGCTTAAGATAATTTAAGTGTCAAAAAGTGACACAAGATGAGTTATGGCAAGGTGGTGTTGGCGCTTGGGTATTAGCATGAGGGGAGTGGTTCGAATCCCTTAAATAGCATTTAGATGGCTTTTATTTTTGGTTTTCCTAGCATGTGTCGGCCAAGCATATATATGGTAAGTGTTGACCTTGTTATTTTTGGTTAGTAGATTAAAGGAATAAGGAAATTTCTAACTTATGGTATGGAATCAAGAAAATTTGGAAAGATATGGGGACATAGGGCAAGTATCAAGGAAAATGTTTTGGAAACAAATTCATGGCCATTTGACCATGAATGTGGACGGCAATATGGTCTGGGGGGGAGCCGAATTTTTGGTGTTAGTTTGGCTAGGATTTGAAGTTTCTTTTTGGTCATTCTTAGCATTTGTGCAAAAGTTTTGCAATTCTTTCTCAACCTTTCTCCCTTAGCCGAATTTGAGCATTTGGTAAAGCCTAATTCTTTTGACCATTTGGTCATTTTTGTTCATCTTTTGAGTATTCTCTTGCGCCTCTTCTTAGTGCCGAAATTGCTAGTACCAAAAAGGCCATTTCTTTCTTTTGTTTTCTTCTTCCTATTGCCGAATCTACATTGCTCCTAAACACATCTTTTTCTTTCTCTTTTCTTCTCTTTGAAAACCGAATCCTCATCATCATCTCTTCTCTCTTATTTTATTTCTTTTCACTCATTTTTCTCCATTATTTTCTTCAATGGCCGAATGTTAGTATGCCCATAGCCAAGCCATATTTTTCTCTTTTCTTTGGTTATACATAGCCGAATCCTTCATCACCTCCAAACTTCATTCTCAATCCTTTCTTTTCAATCGTGGACAATAGGTAAGGGTTCTTTTTAGTTTACGATTAGTTAATAGTTATTTTGGCCGAACCTTGATGGTGGTATGAAGGTTTTCTTAGATCGAAATAAACGTTCATTTTATTAACGTTTATATTTGTTATACTTTAGTGCGATAAAGGAAGATCGAAAAACAAGTGGTCGTGAGTGACATAGAACATTTGGATCGATTCTCCTTGTGGAACAAGAATAATTTGTGGTAAGGAAATCCCGTTCTTAAAACCTTTAGTCATATTCGATATATTTTTAAAACGTGCTAATGATCTTTTGTCATTGAAGACAATCAAGATAGGGAAAAAACGGGCTGTGTATAGTGTATGGAAGAAGGGTGGTTCCGTTATTCCCCCAAAGTATAAACAAAGGGCTATTTCGAGAATTCGAGATTTTCCACCGGGTTGTGGACGTTCATCCGAGGAGAATCAATTGTTTGAAGTCGTTCGTACTCCCGAACCTTTGTTTGTTCGTGGATCCGCATTGGTTAACGAACCATCAATCGGGGATAGACCGCAAGTAGAAGTAGTTCGAAAATCTGAGGGTAAAAGTTAGATCGTTATTTTTAAGATTGGTTTCGCTAATAAAATATAGTGTTCTAATTTATCGTGATACGTATAGACGAGCGGGAAAGTCTAGTTCTCTCTATAACCAGGTGTTCCAATCTAATTCCAATCTGCAATTGGGCTCAAGCCCAAAGTAATGCCTTGATGATCTGGCCCAATAATGGTGGAAGTGAGTTACACACTGAGTTCTTAGTAACTCACCCCGTTTTATTATCCATTTCAGGTAATGGAAATTGATGTGGACTTGGGCCGGGGGATGACTTGGTGGAGGCCATACTACGAGCATGGGTTTTATAAACTATGAACTTTATTTAAGTTACTTATTTTAATTACTATTTTGGGTTTGATGTAATAAGGCCTCTATTTATGTTTTTATGGATTTCTATGTGTGGATGAATTTAATTTTGTTTAAGACTCTCAAAATGGGCTTATGTTAAATTTTTAAAGTTTTCTTAAAATATTGTGTTTTATAACATTTTGGACACCTAAATTACTCTTTTAAATTCTTTCAAATTCTTTTAAAATTACTTTAAGGTTTTGACAAATATATTTTAGATAATAAGATTTTCAAACAAGTATTTTCTTAAATGATCAATTTCGAATCATCGTACTAAATTTTTATTAAAACTCTATTTTCAAAAGGTTTTGAAGCAATGTTTTGCTTTAATCACTAGAGAATTAAATGAATATTCGATTGTTGTGACAAACCAAATCTCGTCTAAACGCATAGACCTGGTTTGGGGTGTTACAAAAGTGGTTATTAAAAAATATGTACCTTTGATTTTTGCTGTAGAAGCTTTAGCATGCCTTCAAGCAG
The DNA here is from genome assembly GCA_025503065.1 of Gossypium bickii. NCBI lineage: Eukaryota > Viridiplantae > Streptophyta > Magnoliopsida > Malvales > Malvaceae > Gossypium > Gossypium bickii. The sequence continues at coordinate 99,953,019 of CP106711.1, forward strand.
TTAACATGGGATTAGATATGGGGCCGGAAGAGATGATTGTTGAAGGTGACTTATGGTGGTAAAAAAACTACAATCAGAACAACAACATAAGTTAGTCTTAAAGGTGTATATACAGATTTGCAAACAAAAAGAAAAATCTATCAAAACTATAAATTTGGGCACACACCTAGAGCTGGAAATGAAGCAGCCCATACTCTAAAAAAGAGGGATGGTGAAAAGACAAGAGTACATATCTGAGTGGTGAGGTGTTGGAATAGGTGGATGAAGTGGTGGATAAAGACAGGTAGTGAGTGGCCTATCTTTGATAATAGTGCGGTTGCCGGGAATGGCAGAAGAAACCCGATTAAATAGAAAAGGGAGAAATCAAGTTTATTACTAGAAAAAAGGACACATAAAAAACGAACATGCAAACAACAAGAAGGCACATAGGTCCTTGGTAATAATGGAAAAGCAAGAAGACCAAATGGAGAATTAGATGTCAACAATGGTTGGGGTGGGGAAATTGGACGACGGATTCGGAGCAAGAATGAGGAAATAAGTATCGATCCATGTAACAACCTGATTTTCAACAGTGCCGAAAATGGTGGTTTCAGAACTCCATTCTTTGATGACCGAATCAGTAAATATTATTAATAAATATTTGCAAGTTAATTATAGTATTATATTGAATTTTGGTCTGACAAATTTGTTAATTGGGTAGTCAGTTAAGTACATGTTTTGACCCTAAAGTCAATAGTGTCAGAAAATAAGGTATCGAGACCTCATTTTTGTAAACCAAGCTCATAAATATTTTTATTAAATATTTACAGAGCTATTATATAGATGGATTGAATTTCAGATAGGTAATTTTGCCGAATTGGTGACTAATTAAGGTATAAGGACTAAATCATAAATGTGGTAAAAGTTAATCACTATAGAATTTTATTTGGTAAAAGGCTTAATTGGTAATTGGAGAGTGTTTAATATAGCAATTAGTCACATTTGATAAGAAATGGATGGTGAGTGCATGATTAGGTGAATAAATAATGTTTTATTAAATTTAAAACATGTTAAAACTTATGAAATGTATCTTATTTATTTTTCTCCTCTTACCACCATTTCAAACCGAAATGAACAAGGAAGGCATTTTTTTTACTTCAAGATTTTTGGCTCTCTTCCATGTAAGTTAATCCAAGCCTGTTTTTAGTAAGTTTTATGGTTTTGAGATCATTGTAGCTTAATCTAGCTAACCCAAGAACTAAACTGTAAAACTGCCAAAGATTTTACAAGTTACAATCATTGATTTTGAATCTTTTTGAATGTTAAATGGTAGGATTTGAAGCTTAGAAATGAATAGGACTAAATTGTAAAGTAAAAATTATTATTTTGAGTATAGGGACTAAAATGTAAATATTCAAAAGTGACATAAAAATTTTGTAATTATTAATTTTGGATGATTATAAAAGGATGAAATTGAATTGAAAAACGAAGCTTGAATTTGAAAGATATAGCTATTCGATTTTAGGGACTAAATTGAATGAATTGCCAAAATTTGGGAAACTTTTGAAAAGTGAAAATGGATTGAATTATGTTTATAATAGGGTGTCATAAGGCTATTGGAATTGATAAATTGTAATGAATTATTATAGATTGAGATTTGAATCAATCGATAGATAATTGAGAAAAAGGAGAAATTATAAATTAGTCCCTAACACCTTGTGGTTGTTTTTCAAGGTAAGTTCATATGGAACTTATTATATTATTGTATGTTATGTTTGAATAATGTTAAATGTTTATTTTTAGGTTTATTGTGAATTTAATGACTTTTGACATCTAATGGACTAAATCGTAAAATATGAAATATTTGATAAATATGAATAGATATATGACATTGTTATACAAAATATGAATAGTGTGTATACAACTAAAGGGTTTGAAATGATACAAAATTGGTGATAGAACTCGTGTGATTTTTAATAATTGATTTGGATATGATGGCAAACCATTAGGGTTTTGAAAAAGGAAAATGGGAGTTATGTTCAGGGATTTATTCAATTTTTGAGATCCAACATAGTGAGCAGCATTGAATTATAGTTTATTGATTGTTGAGATCCAATATATGTTGCGGATTTTCGACAACTTGTGTGAGCAACATCGAATAAAGTCTATATATGCAACTTGATCTATAGCTTGTGTGAGCAATTCAAATTATTCTTTATCGATGACTGAGATCCAGAACGTGTTGTGGATTCTCGATAGCTTGAGTGAGTAGCATCAAATAAAGCTTTTTTAAATAAATCAACTCTATAGCTCGTGGAAGCAACGTAATTCTGTATATCTAAAGTTAAATTACTATAGTTCTCCAGATGAAAATGTTAAATAAATAGAAACGAAATGATTGGAAGGATTGAACATGAATTTCATTATCATGTTGCAAAATGAACATGACTCGTATATGGGTTCCATTGATATGTTTACACACCGAATAAGGTTGAATGGTATGACGTAAAATAGTTTGATTTTACATGTATATATGTATTCAAATGTTACGATCTTGTTGTGTGAAATACTAACTTGTTGATTGTTTTGTGAAGTTGTATACAATGTGTGTAAGGATGCCAAAAATATGTTATGTCGTGCCTTTGACTTTCAAATACTTAAATTGTTATAATGATAAGGTAAGTTAAATCAGTTTCTTATGAACTTACCAGTTATGTTTTCTATGTCTTGTAGTAGACCTTTGCGAAACATGAAGATCAGATCAACTTGGAGTTCACACTATCCAGCTTCTGATTCGGTAGTTTTGTAATTGTTTCAGACTCGGTTATGTGGCATGTATATAGGAGTTGTGTTGTTTATATGTTTGCTTGAATGTTTAAGGATTCAAGCTTTACAAGGCGCTTGATTTTGAATATTTATATGCTATATTCATAAGTGTGCTTGATGACTTTGTGATAAGTTATGTTTATAGCTTATGAATGGACTATTTTGGTGGCATATTGGTTAAGCTAGATGAAGCATATGAATGGTCAATTTTGAGTTGAAAAGTTTGAGTTAAAGTATTTGAAATGATATGTTTTTTTAATTATGAATTTGTAATGATAACATAGGTATAATTACATATGGAACTGGTAATGGAATGGTGTTTAATAGAAGGTTTGATTCGTATTTGTATGGTATTATGTTGAGCCATATTTATAATGCATGAATGGAAAATGTTTGGATGTGTTAAGGTTGAAATTAGATGTTGAATTTGGTTTGTATTTCATGTTTGAATGTTTGAAGGTTCAAATGTGACAGGTTATGTTTTAGTGTTTAATTGTTGAATAAAGACTTGAAAGTCTTTGTGCATAGATGAATGAATACTTGATGCATGTTTTGGCTTGATATGGTATAGGTTAAAGTGTGCAAATTTGCATCAATATGTTAAAGCTTTAAGTTGTTATGAATTAAGATTAAAGTGACCTATTTTTGCACCATACGGCCTGTCTACATGGTCGTGTGTCAGACATAGGCTGGTGACAAGCCCGTGTGTCCATTGGAAATTAGGGTGCATTAGAACCACACAGTTCCCGAATGTCACACGAGCTAGCCACACGCCCATGTTAGTATTGTAGATTTGGTAAGCTATAATTCACACAGTCTCAGTTTGTTACACACCCAGTGACACAACCATGTGATTTTTGATGAATTTTTTGCAATTTGGTCCACATGATTTCAGAGAGTTACACAACCTAGGCACATATTATATGACCCCCACTTTTCATAATTACTTTTATTTATTGAAAATGTTACAAATTGATCCATGTTTGTTTTTGGGTCAATTTTAGAGCTTTCGTAAGCTATACTTAGACTCGATTTTGTTTTTAATGCATATATGTGTAATAATTATATGTTATTTGATATTATTGAATTTAGTTTTTCATGTAATTATTCTATTATTAGCTGTAGCATCCTATAGCTCGAGTCTGGCGATTGGACCGGGTGAGGGGTGTTACAGTCCAAATGCAAAAGGAGGAGGAAACCATGCAAATCAAAGATTAACCTATTGGAGTCCACGAAATGGAAAAAGGGCTCAATGGTTAGACGAAAAAGAGATTTCGGGTCGGAAGGAAAGAAAGGAAAAGAATAAGGAAGAAGAGAAAGGAGGCGACTTCAAGTAGTAGAAAAGAACTAAGGTAGAGACAGTTTAGTTTCTAAAGACTTTTTAAAAGTTATTCCTCGGGGAGATGGAACGACGAAACAGGTTGTTGGAGAGGGAGAGGTTCAAGAATGATCTGAAGAGAAGCAATGGCCTTGTATGGGTTTGGTTGTCACGAATAAAGAGGGGGGGATAGGGTTAGTTTTTCTTTTAATTATTTTATTTAATTACTTTGTCTACTTCGATACAATTTCCAAAACTATGGATGGAAAACATTGTTTAATGGTTTTACTCTCCTCAGTAAAAGAACTCGAATAGGATCCATAAAAAAAACTAACATATATTATAGTATATCTTATGTAATTTATAACACATAAAAATTAAATTTATTATAATGTAAACATATTAAAAAAAATTTAAGTTACCTATATATAGAATTTCAATAAATGAAAAAAAATAAAATTATTAAATATTAAATTACAAATAATATAATTTTTTAAAAATTTAAAAATAGAATATGAGCGAGTCTAAACTGAACCTGAGTTAGCTATTTACAAACATGGGTAGATTTGGGCAAAATTTTAGGCCCATATTTCGAGTCAGATTAAGCTTAGGCAAGCATAAATAGCGTTAATATCATGCTTAAATCTAACCAAACCCAACCCATAATCACATTTATTTTGATCATTGATGAATGATTAAGATTCACTTAACTAGTGTATAAGCATAACTTAAAATTCATACATGAAAAATTTTTAAATCTACAAATGAAATTTATTTCAATATGCAACATTGTACATAAACTCTTTAATGCAATTTTATACATAAAATTGATTTGATTCAATTTTCACAAATAACTAACACAACTTTAAGCTTATAAATATTGCATACATAAAGTATTATATATTTAGTATAAAACTAAATTTATATATTTATTTTTGGAAAATTATTTGATATACTGGAAATGAAGTTATTTTTACTTCATAAGCAAGGTTAAGAAATTGTTATATGTCTTAATTGATATTCAAAAATACAAATAAATAAATGAGACATATGGTGGCTTTTAACTACCTCCAATGTCTATGTATCAAATAATAATCTATTTTAAAAATGTGTACAACTAAATCAATATTAAAGTTTCATGTATATATTTAAATCACAATCGAATTTTTATGTGTATAATTACTCTAAACCAAAATTCAAATATCCAATTGCACATTTGTCCAAAGTTGATGTTAGGCTTGGCAAACAAGTCTGGCAACTTCTTCACAATAAGGACACATTGTGCTATCAAGTGTTTGTGTGCAAAGTATTTCCTAGAGGTAATGTTTTTAAGCATAAGTGTATGGAGAAATCTTCTTTTATTTAGCCTAGTTTGTTTAGCTCATTAAAAGTGGGGCAAAGCCAAGTTTAATAGGGGCAAAACTGAGTTTTAACGGTTTTATATTGCGAGGTGCAAGACCTTATACATGAAGGAGGGGGAGGTTGGGATTTAGATACTCTATAAGCGACCTTTAATGCACAAGAGGTGGCGAGAATCTCTTATAATCCACTTCTCTTACGCATTATTATGGGGTCATTCCTTTAATGGTTGCTAAGATAGGTTATTCTTGGTTGAGCTATAGACCGCATCGTTTCTATGGAGGCAAATCGCGTTATCCAAAGTCAAGTTGTTTGCATGGCGCATTGGCCATCACCTTCTTCTAATGGTTGTTGCCTATGTCTAATGACTTTTGATGTAGGAGATGATCCTTCATGCCTTGCGAGATTGCTAAGTATCTCTTCATATGCCTTTTTTAGGGGGAATCAATTATGTTTTGTTGTCTATTGGTGTAGCTAGTTGCATTGGCTAGGGACGATACTATAACGCTCCATTCAATATCGTGGCTAAGGTGCCAAAAGCACTTTTCAAACCTAAAAGCAATGTCAAACATTTGACTTTTGGAATCAAAAGCACTTCAAAAGGTATTTTTATATCCAAATACAAAATCTGAGATTTAGGTGCATTTGATTTATGGATTTTGACATGAAATTATCAAAGGATCATTATTTATATTAATTTATATTTCATGTATAATTATATTAAATTATTCAAATATTATTTATCCTTATATTTGAATTTTTAAAATAGTTTATGTATCATTAATTTTACAAATAATTTCTATTAATTACTTAAAATTTATATTTCATGTATCATTATATTAAATTATTAAATATCATTTATCATTATATTTAAATTTTTAAATATTCTATGCATCATTAATTTTAAAAATAATTATATTCGAACGTATTTAAATTTTATATTTCATTTATCATTATATTAAATTATTTAAATATCATCTAAGTCAATTTAATTTTTTTAATTTGCAGCATTATATCTAAAATGAACATTTTAACTTTGTACCGTAGTTTTTAAACAACAATAACAAAAATCTAAAATTACAAAGCACATTTTGTTGGGGATAAACCCAATTAAGCAACGAACAAGTAAAATAACAAAGAATATTGAAAAGATTGAACACAAATATTTACGTGGAAAAACCCCTCAGAAAAGAATAAAAAACCACAGGTAAAGATAATTTCACTATAACAGCAAAAATGAAAAGTAGTAAAGATGGAGATAAAATTAAACATTGAAACCCGAAATAAGAACCCCCAAAACGTAAATATAAAATTCTTGGAAAGCTTGTAAAAGCTAATACCTAAATGTGAAACAGGTTATCTTTCTAAGGTGGAAAAGAGCCTATTTATAGGCTAAATTCATAGGTCAAATAATATTAAAATAACCTACACTAATCAAAGTTCGACTAGGACAAATAATCAAAATTTTATTGGAAGAAGAAAACCAAGAAAATTGCATAATATGTTGCCTCGTTGTGACGTGGCCATCGACTCGTGGGGACACTAACTATCGGATCGTCGTGAAGAAGTGTTTCTTCTCGTCGGGATGCTGGTGGTCGCGTTGTCGGAACACCGCCTCTTCCTTCGTCAGGACATCAAACCTATTTCGGCCCAAATACGAGGCATAACTCCACAAATCCCCACTTTGATTCGTATTTCTATAACACCTTTGCTAAAGCCCGCCACGGGCCTATCTCGAACTATGTAGGATATTAACTGAGTCAAAATTGTGCTTAGAATCTGGAATATTTATAGTCTTCGACTCGTGCACTATCAAATCAAAATTGGCCCAGGTATGATTTCCATGAACACAATGCCCTCTTTTTTTAAAACCTACATCCAAAAGAGAACTTCTTTTATACGAAACGATCACACATTTTCCCTCATATGACCAAGTTCTTCCCGCTTCAAATGAGTTGACTTTGACTATTTGACGGACGATGGACGCCAATTTCACTGATCACCGTTGATCCTTTTAGAACATAAATACTGTCAATCCTTTTACCTTTCATCAAAACGAGAGCCCCAAGAGAAACCTTAATGTCATTTGACTCGGTGTTAATTCTACAACCCTTTGGGTCCAATATTTCCAAAGGAGATGCGATTTTTCCTTAAGTCAGACACATGCCTGACATCTGATAGTGTTCTAATTGTCCTGTCGTGCATCCTGATCTAAACAGAACCAATACTGATTACCTTATCGGGGGAACTATTCCCCACACGTACAGCTCCACCTTCAATTGAACTTTATGTGGAGAACCGGTCCTTGTTGGGACACATGTGGTAAGAACACCCCAAATCTAGGACCCACTTGGCGTAAGCTCGAAATTTTTGCTTATTGACACCAACAAGAAATCATCACCCTTGTCATCGGCCAAATAAGCACCAGCTTCGTTACTTTCAATAGTTCTTTTATTTTGCAGTTTGTAACAATCTGCCTTAACGTGACCTAACTTCTTACAATAGTAACATCTATTGTCTCGCTTCTTTGATGCTACCAAAATCGGGGCTTGCTTATCTATCTTTTTATCCGAACCAAACTCATTTTCGAGTTTGTCTTTTCTCAACAAATGACCCTACACATCCTCGAACAAGAGACTGTCTCTGCCATAAATCACGATCTCTTTAAAAGACTTGTATGAAGGAGGTAAAGAGCACAATAATAGCATAGCCTGATCTTTATCATCAATCTGAACCTCAACATTCTTTAAATCATTCAAAAAAGTAATAAATTGACTGATGTGACCTCTAAGGTGCTCACCTTTGTTCATGCGGAACATGTACAACTGTTGTTCCAACACTAATCAGTTAGCCAGAGACTTTGTCGCGTAAAGGGTTTTTAACCTTTTCCACAGGGTGTATGTTGTTTTCTTCGTTAACACCTCATGTAACACATTATCTGTTATGCATAAAAGAATTGAGGATAAAGCCTTTTTATCTAACCTATACCATTTTGATTGTTCCATGTCGTTAGGTTTCCTATCTGCAAGGATCCTTTCAAGATCACTTTGGATCTAAATTGCTTACATGTAAACTTTCCATAGATTGAAATTTGTGATTCCATCGAACTTCTCAATGTCAAACCTTGTTGCTGCCATCTTTGAACGAGTTGAATATAGAAATCGACCAAGTTTTTATACTAGTTTGTTGGGTATAAACCTGATTAAGCAACGAACAAGTAAAATAACAAAGTATAATGAAAAGATCGAACATAAATATTTACGTGGAAAAACCTTTCAAAAGAGGATAAAAAACCACGGATAAAGATTATTTCACTATAATGACAAAAAGAAAGAGTACAAAATATGGAGATAAAACTAAACCCTTAAACCTGAAATAAGAATCCTCAAAACGTAAATATAAAATTCTCTAAAAGCTTGTAAATGTAACACCCCGAAATTTGGGGTTAGAAGTTTTGAGGTTTGTAGTTGGGTTCTTTGAGTAGGTCGAGCAGTTGAGTTTATTGTTGCGTTTTCGTGTCAGAATGAGCCTACTAGTTCGGTGGTAGTGGAGGTGTTGTTTACCTTTGGGTCCTAGGTTCGAGTCCTCATGTGTATTAAAGAAGAATTGATTTTATTCTAGCTTTGATTCTTGTTTTGTTTTGTTTTAAAGTTTTAATTAATTAATTATGATTAATTTTATTAAAGTTGAAAATAGGAAGTTTTCTCAAAAAATTAAGTCACGCGTTCTTTTCCCATTTTGAATCATCTCTCTTCACATTCTTTCTTTTATTTTTCTTTTGTTTCCCCAATTTCTAGATTTTCTTTTTAGGGGTCTATTTGTTTCTTCCATTTATCAATTTTGCTCTCATTTTTCTTTTGATTTCTACATTTATGTTACTTGTTGTTGGTCGAAGGTTGATTGTTCTCGTGTGCTCCGTTTAATTGGTTTCAAAATCGATTAGGCTTTGACTCTTGGATTAATGAAAAAATTGTTTCAATTTCGTTTATGATGCTTAATTGAATTCTTATAAATTTAGTTTCTATATGTAATTAAGGTTTTCGATCAGTTTGGTGGAAGCGAGTCGGCCAGTTCTTAGTATCTAGGGTCCCGATTCAATGTGTGTTTCTGAACTATATTGTTTGTGAGTCTATTTATTGATTAGACTTCTTGATTTCAGGCTGTTTTGGTGTGGTTTCGTGACCACACAAACATGTGCCATACACAGGCGGTTCACATGGTCGTCTGACATTGGGAATTAGGGATTTTGGATGTTTTTCAGTGCCACACGATCGTGTGACTACTGTTTGGAGATTTTGTCTATTTTCACACAGATGTGTGCCTTGGACACACAGCCGTGTCCATTAGCTACATGGGCATGTGAGTTTTCCACACGGCTATGTCTACTATGCTCCTTAATTTGGCATTTTTTGGATAGTGAGTTACACAGACTACTCAATGTACCTTAGAGACACGGGCGTGTGTCTCCTCCACACGGGCATATGCTTCTTGCACACGGGCGTGTGCCCCTTCCACACAGCCGGGGCATACAACAGTGTGGCCTTATTTTGCAAATTTTTGTTTTGAGTCATAAACTGTCTATTTTATGTTTCTGTGTAATCCGACCCTCGCTTAAGCCTTGGTAAGTGTGTTTGAGACTCAGTCAAGTTTGGGTTCATGTATATATGTGCATTTATGAGCTTTAACTTAATTGTTCATTTATGTGATGAATAAATCTGAGTTTATTGTTGCTATCATAATTGAGTATTGGAATGCAAGTGTAATCAAATCTGAATCTGTTTAACTGGAAACGTGAATGTCTATTTATGTATGTTTGTTTGAGTATTGGGTGCATTTCTTCATTAGAATAGAAATTTTGGGATTTGGTTATGGGGAGAAGGAAGATTGATTTGGAAGTATTTATACTAGCGCAGTTGCATATTGTAATTTCAATGGCTTAGTTCCACATTGTGTTGTGTAGGGTGGATGAGCCTATTATGGTTCTATGTGGTGTACAGGGTGGACGGGCCTTCTGCCCTTATGTGGTTTGCAGGGTGGACGAAATGATGTTTGGTTGGTGGGGTGGCATCTTTAACTTGTTGCATTCATTTTACATCTGGAAATACGTCTGTTTGTATGAACGTTTGGTTACTAGCAATATGGTTAATGTGTTATAATGTATTCTTATTATTACGTATGGTTGGGATATCATTTCTGTGGTTTGGTATGATTTGGGAATATTTTGTTATTTTGAATTACCAGTTTGAGTTTTCATAAGTGATTTTTATACATATAATATTTTGGAATATTGTTGTGTTACTCTATCTTTTGCCATCTGTTTACGTTTCAGACTCACAGTGAGCTCGTGTAGCTCATTCCTTTAGTTGCTCCATTTCAGGTAAATTCCATGTTTTGAAGCTGGATTCGGTGACCAGAGGCCTCAGATGGATAAGCTTTAAATTAATCAAATAAAGTGTTTCTTAAATTCTTAAATTAGTGAATTGTTTAGTATTTATGGGAATTGTGGCATAAATTTTATATTGGACTTTCGTAAAGTGTTATTTGGACTGCAACTTTGGAAGTTGTGGATTTTATTTCTGAATGTTTTTTTACACCAATTAAATACTGCTTCAAAACATAGCTAAGTATTATTTAATTTCCTAAAGTTGAAGCGAACAAAATGTTTTCTTGCATTGAATTAAAGTTTTTGTTTCCAGCACTTTTGGTGGCCAATGTAACCTCCGAAATTCGACCTAAACATTTAGGCTCAGTTTTGGGGTATTACAGTAAAAGTTAATACCTAAAGGTGTAATGGGCTATCTTTCTAAAGTGAAAAAGAGCTTATTTATAGGTTAAATTCGCATGTCAAATAATATTAAAATAACCTACACTAATCAGAATTTGATTGGGACAAATAATCAGTGTAACACCCCAAACCTGGCCCAAACGTTACGACCAAATCTGGTATGCTACGGGTTAAATGTCAAAAACTATGCTCTGAAGGGATTTGAAATCTCGGTTTATTTATTCAAGTATTCGTTAAGTAAGTGTTATTTGTAGAAAACCTTTGTAGTTGTTCTCTTAGAACTCGTTTGAAAATCCTATTTTTTTTTCCTTCTTATAAATAAGTCTTTGAACATAAATTTATAAAATATAAACATTAACAAATATAATATTGATAACCTAAGCTATGGAGCCTTATTACATAAATAGTCCCAAAATTAAAGCATAAAGCAAAACCAGAAATAGTTTATGAAAATAAAAGACTTGATGGCCCCTCGAGTCCGCCTTGGCTCCCATGCCCACGATCTACTGCTCATCTGAAAAGTCAGGGAAATTAAAGGGGTGAGTCACCAAGACTCAGTGTGCAAATCCCGAAAACACATAAAGGCTTGAGACCCACAAACACATTATGGGCCTTGGCCCATACACAATGGCAACAGATTATTTACATGCTACATGGCTCAACCCAACCTAAAAGTCCATCCTCTACACACCAGCCCGTACCAGCCAACACACCTCGGGGATTTCTACAATCAACCCACCAACCGCTACACACCATATCGACAGTCATGCTACCTATTCCTAACAATTAGGAATAACTTTAACGTGGCTTAGCCACCGATCACTATTGTGACCTAACTTTACAATTTGTGGTTTAACCACCGATCACCAAGTGACCTATTAACATGCTCTTCCCCTTCATCATATTAACCCCATCCCATGCATACATCCACGCAGAAGCAAAACAATATACTACCTAAAAGATCACAGACTATCACATACATCGATACACATAGAGAAGTTTCTATGATTACGTACCTGGCATCCATTGCCTACCCTTTTTGGGTAATACGACTGCCCATACAGCCTTTTTTCTGGCTTTTAGCCCATAACATGTATAGTACAGATTAATTAGTGTGATAGAGATCTACACACCTGATTGCAGACAAGACGAGACTTTTTATGTCGACACTATCAAAAGCCGATACGACTGCTAACTATCTAAGGTTTCATTCTGAAGCCGGTCCACAACTCGGTGGCCAATCCTGTACTGCTGACACCGCTCGTTTCTTAAACTTAGGATTGGGTTTATAGATCCAATCCCCTCCATCGCCTGATCGACATTTGATTCCATCAAAAGACCTTATCAGTTGCTACCATCACAACATATGGTTGTTAATCCATAACATAGGGTTAAGATCACAAATATGATAAACGAACCTAACGAAAATGTAAAGAGAACCCCTTACCTTGAAATCCCGAAAAGAAGTATGGGACTCAGAGACTAGCGATTTTCAGCTGTTAAATCTAAACGATCTACTTCGATTCTCGATGTGTCGCCCCAAAATGAAAACACGAGAACAATCAAAACATTACTCTAAGGATAATCCTATCACGCCAGGTAGCCTTTCGGCTTTGGCCTCCAAAAATCGGAAGAGAAAAAGTGAAGAGAGAATTCGGTTCTTACCTTAACACCAACAGGTTCGACTAACCCTTAGAGATCCCGGTACTTAGCATGATAGAAGAAAGAAATCGGGAAGGGGAAAAGAGTGGACAAGGTATTCGGCTAGTAGGAAAGAGTGGAGAAGCGAATTGAAGTGAAGAGATTCGGCTCTAGAGGAGATCAAAAGAAAAAATGTAGAGAGGAACTGTGAGGTTTTGGTTTGTAGAGGAAAGCAGAGAAAAGAACAATGAAATTTTGGCTTTTGCATAAAAGTAGAGATGAAGAGATATCCCCCCTACTTATCCCAAATTTCGGCACTTACTACCTAAAAACCGAAAATGCCCCTTTTTAAAACTAAAACTAAGCTATTAATCAAGGGAAATTTCGGCACCTCTTGAACATACTAGAACCGATTCCTCCTCCCCCTCAGTGTTGGAATTTCGGCCACCACTGTGACCAGTAGATAATTCCTAAATTTTCTCCCTTATCATTACCTGATCTCCCATCCACAAGTGACCCAGATAACACCACCTCTTCTTCCCTTTATTTGCCACATTATTAGCCATATTATCTACATTATCCAAACATTTATTCCCCCTATTTCCAAGCCCCATTGCCGTCCAACTTGCTCCCCCCTTTAATGCCGAAAATAATTAAAATTAAATAAGAAAATTAGGCTTCATGCGACTCAAACTTGGGCCTCCTCAGTTGACGCCACCTCCCTGCTCTCTAAGTGCCGCCACTTTGCCACTGAGCCACAAGCCCACTTGTGCCTTACAACATAGATAACATCTTTTAAGCCCTATCTAACTGGCCTTCCACTAGAGTGTCCAAACAGAAAATTCGATTAAGGCCTCGGCCCAATCCCTGAGCCTATTCTTGACCCTTTAAACACCCTAACTAGCACATCAAGCGTAACATAAACAACACAGCACACTAAATGCGAAGCCCCACCAATTCAGGATGTTACAGTTCTACTCCCTTAAAGAAATTTCGTCCTCGAAATTACCTGATCAGAATAGATGCGGGTACTGCTGTCGCATCACCTCTTCTGGTTCCTAAGTAGCCTCCTCAGAACTATGATTCTGCCACAGGACCTTAACCAACGGAACCGTCTTCCTTCGCAATACTTTGACATAACGATCCAGAATTTCCACTGGCTTTTCTTCAAAGGATAAATCGGGTCTTACTTCGATTTCTTCCACAGACACCACATGAGATGGATCCGAACGGTAACGTCTTAACATAGAGACGTGGAACACATTGTGAATCTGGCTTAGCTCAGAAGGTAGCTCTAGTTGATAAGCTACTGGTTCCACTCATTTCAACACCCGATAAGGTCCGATAAATCTGGGACTTAATTTACCTTTCCGTCCAAACCTCAGTACTTTCTTCCATGGCGACACCTTCAAGAAAACCCTGTCACCTACTGCAAATTCTATGTCCTTACGCTTCAGGTCAGCATAGGACTTCTGTCTGTCTGACGCTTCCTTTAATCGAGCCCGAATCAACTCAACCTTTTCCTCTGTCTCGCTAACCAATTCTAGACCCAAAATTTGATGTTCTCTTAATTCCGTCCAACAAGTAGGCGTACGACACCTCCGCCCGTACAATGCTTCATGGGGCGCCATCTGAATACTAGACTGGTAGTTGTTGCTGTACGCAAACTCCGCCAACGGTAAGAAATCTTCCCAACTACCCCTGAAATCAATGACACAACCACTTAACATGTCCTCAAAGATCTGAATTACCCGCTCAAACTGACCATCAGTCTGAGGATGAAATGCTATACTGAAATCCAACTTCGTACCCAACGCTTGATGCAACGCCTTCCAAAATCGTGAGGTGAACCTAAGGTCCCTGTCCGACATGATTGACACTGGTACTCCATGTAGTCTCACCACCTCCGCTATATATAGCTTAGCTAACTTCTGTAGAGAGTAATCGACATGTACTGGTATGAAGTGAGCAGACTTCGTCAAGCGATCAACAATCACCCAAATTGAGTCTTTCTTAGTAGGTGTGAGAGGTATCCCACTAACAAAGTCCATGGTGATCCTTTCCCATTTCCACTATGGGATCTTCACCGGCTGTAGCAACCCTGATAGTAACTGATGTTCCGCCTTTACCCGCTGACAGGTCAAACACTTACTTACAAATTCGGTCACCTCTTGCTTCAGGCCTGACCACCAGAACTGTTCTCACAAATCTCGATACATCTTATTCCCTCCAGGGTGCATAGCACATGGACTACTATACGCTTCTAGTAAAATCCTACGCCTCAACTCAGGATCTTTCGACATGCAATTCTTCCTCGAAAACATAATAGCCCTTCCTCATTCACACTGAATTTTGTTAAACCATCACTTGATCCTACCTGAGACTTCCCCTTTAGCAACTCATCGGTCTGCTGCTTCGCCTTAACCTGACTGACCCAAGAGGGTTTCACTTGAAGTTCAGCTAATAAACTCCCATCATCGTATAAACTGAGGTGAGCAAACATTACTCTCAAATCAGAGATTACTTTACGACTCAGAGCATCCGCCACCACGTTGGCTTTTCCCGGATGGTACTCAATCGAGCAGTCATAATCCTTTAACAACTCAATCCACCTCCTTTGCCTTAGATTCAACTTCTTCTGGGTCAAAAGGTATTTTAAGCTCTTATGATCGGTATAAATGATGGATTTCTCCCCGTAAAGATAATGTCTCCAGATCTTCAAAGCAAAAACCACTGCCGCCAATTCCAAATCATGTGTGGGATAATTAGATTCATGCGGTCTTAGCTGCCGAGATGCATACGCAACAACCTTCCTATCTTACATCAACACACATCCTAGTCCTGTGTGTGAAGCATCACAGTAAATCACAAACTCCTTTCTAGCCTCCGGCTGAATCAACACCGGAGCCTCTGTCACGATCCTCTTTAACCTCTCAAAACTCTCTTGTTGCTTATCAGACCAAACAAACGGAACCCCTTTCCGCAACAACTTAGTCAACGGTGTCGCGACCAATGAAAATCCTTCTGTAATAAAACTAAGAAAACTTCAAATTTCTGCTACCGACTTAGGCGACTTCCAATATAACACCGCTTCAATATTCCGAGGATCGACTCTTATCCCTTCTGCCGACACCACGAGCCTAGAAAAGTAACTTCACTTAGCCAGAATTCGCACTTACTGAATTTGGCGTAGAGCTGCTTCTCTCTCAGAATCTGCAGAACCACCCGAAGATGTGAATCATGCTCATCCTCCGATCTTGAATAAACCAGGATATCATCTATAAATACCATGACAAACCGATCCAAGTAGGGTTGGAATACTCGGTTCATCATATCCATAAATGCCGCTGGCGCATTAGTCAATCCAAATAGCGTCACCATGAATTCGTAGTGACCATAGCGAGTTCTAAAAGCCGTCTTATGAATATCTGCCTCCTTGACCTTAAGCTGATGGTACCCTGACCTCAGATCTATCTTCGAGAAGACTGAAGCCTCCTTCAATTGATCGAACAAGTCGTTGATCCTTGGCAACGGGTATTTATTCTTGATGGTCAACTTATTCAGCTGGCAATAGTCAATGCACATACGCATTGATCCATCCTTCTTCTTAACGAATAACACCGGCGCTCCCCAAGGCGAAACACTCGGTCGGATAAACCCTCTATCCAGCAACTCTTGGATCTGAGCCTTTAATTTAACCAACTCCTTCGGCGCCATTCTATATAGAGCGATAGATACTGGCACTGTTCCCGGGAGAAGATCAATACCAAACTCCACTTTATGATCCGGAGGTAATCCCGAAAGCTCTTCTGGGAAAACATCAGGAAATTCCTTCATTATCCTAACGTCCCCAACAGTTAGTTCCTTGGCTTCCAGAGCCCGAACAAATATTAAAATTGCCTCGCATCCTTTTCTCACCATCTTTTCTGCTCTTAAGGCAGACACCACATTTGACAAACAGTTCCCCCTTTCACCTATCACCAACACTTCGCCACCTCCAGGAGTTTTTAACACCATATGCTTGGCTGCACAGTCCAAATTTGCTTGATACTTCACTAACCAGTCCATTCCTAAGATCAAATCGAACTCCCTAAACGGCAGTTCTATCAGATCAGCCCGAAAAGCTACCCCTTGAACTTCTAGAGGTACATCCTTATATAGTTTGTTCACCACTACAGTTTGTCCTAAAGGGCTCACTACAGTCCTTTCCCTAGAAGAAGTCTCATAATCTAAGTTCAAAGTTCCCGCTACAGCACTAGCAACATAGGAGTGCGTCGAACCAATATCAACCAATGTAGTGTAAAGCAAACCAAAAATTAAAAACATACTGGTTATGACATCCGGTGCGTCAGCCTCCTCTCGACGTCTGGCAGCATAGACTAACCCCGGTTGTCCCACCTCAGTGTTTCTTGCCCCTCGCCTAGTGCTCCACGGCCTCGACCGAAACAGTTACCACCCCTGACTGGACCACGACCTCTCTGTGGCTGCTGACCACCTCTTCCCGGCTGTGTATTCCCTTGACCCGTAGGCCCTTCACTGCCCCGTTGCTGTGGATAGTTTTTAACTTGGTGGTCCGTAGATCCACATCTAAAGCACTTCCCACTGCTCGCCAACACTCACCTACATGCAATTTACCAAATCGAGCACACTTCTGTGTCTGACTAGCAACAGCAGGTCTCTCATCTCGTCTCGGCCCGTCTGACTTGGGTCTTTTCTGAATACGCCCAGCTGCCCTTGATGATCTAAAATTTCTCTTACTTCCACTCCTATCTCTATCCCGATTCAATTTTTCTGTCCGCTTAACTTCCTCAACTATCTTATCTTTTTCCATAAGCACAGCAAATTCCCTCTCCCACTGTGGTGCTACCAATACACGCAGATCGTCACTCAGACTATCTTCAAATCAAACATAACGTTCATGGTCTATAGCCACCATCCCTTGAGCATAACAGCTAAGGCGTAACAATTCCGCTTCATACGCAGCCACCGACCTACTTCCCTGAACTAGATTCAAAAACGCTCTACACTGCGCATCCACATAACTCGACCCAATGCATTTACTCTGAAACGCCGTTTTGAAGAGATCCTAGGTGATATGGTCAGCCACCGTACCATCTTTAACCGTAAGCCACCATTGATAAGCTTCGTCCCGCAGGAGAGATACAACCCCTTTTAGTTTTTCCTCTTCCGTGAAATCCAAATCATCCATTATACGTTCAACCGCCTTCAACCAATACTCAGCTGTATTCGGGGCTATACCGAAAATTCCCCTAAACATTTCTGCCCCATTGGCTCTAAGTCGCTCCAACACAGATTTCGGGCTCCTGTGCCCATGCCTGCCCCAGCAACCCTCTCTAAAACCCTTAACATTGCTTGAGATGCCGCATCATCTCCGGCCGTCTGGTCCTGAAATTCCACCTCTGCAGCGGGTGGTACCGGCATATCGTTTCCAGACCCATGGCCAGATCCTACCAGTTCTGACACAGCCATCCTACCCCTACCACGGCCACGCGCAGGACGTCCACGACCCCTTGTACTCATTCTACCGATTCGCGTTTATCTGATTAGAAATTTTATGAATTATTAATCTTATGGACAGTAGTTTCAAGAGTAGTTCTTTTGAATTCGAAATTATATCCACGAGTTTTAGTCTCAAGTCTGTATCTTCGTCACATAGCATCCATCATACATCAACATCAAGTAGCATCCATGAACTCACATTCATCACATAGGGGTATTTTCGTCATTTCACTACGCAGGGGTGTTTCCGTAATTTTATCCTACAGGGGTATTTTGAAAATTTTAATTTTTTTCAAATCGAGGGTATTTTGGTAATTTCACAAATTTTAATAATTTTATAAACCGTGTACTTTTGTAAACCTAGGGGTTTTCGGGTAAATTTTCAAAACATGGGTATTTTGGTAATTTACAAAACTAAGAGTATTTGGTCCCTTTCGGGTTTTAATTATGGTCTTTGGCCCGTTAACAAGTCCTCGCGGGTAAGGTGAACAGTCACTACGCACCAAGTAGGATTCCAACGAAGAGGAGGTGAGCCACTAGGGCCGCTTAAGTACCAAGCTCTCCCTAAATCCAATCCTAGACATGCGTATGCCTGTTACCACACCCTAACCCAGCGACTTGTTTACGGACATGTTTAATTAGATTAAGTCTTATGAAATTGAAGAGATGTTTAACCTAGGCCTAAGGTCCATTAACCCTATCATACTAGTCTACGTCCATAAAGCCCATCAAACCCAACATGCATATCACATCAAGAGTTAGAATACTTACATGCGTGGATCGGGTGCCGGTAGACTCGAAGGCCATATCTCAACCCAAAGCATTTTTCTCAAATTTACATCAATTTTACAACACCCTACTAGACCCATTTCACAGCCCGTGTTTTGCAACTGGGTTCTGATACCAAAATGTAACACCCCAAACCCAGCCCAAACGTTACGACCAGATCTGGTATGCTACGGGTTAAATGTCAAAAACTATGTTCTGAAGGGATTTGAAATCTCGGTTTGTTTATGCAGGTATTCGTTAAGTAAGTGTTATTTGTAGAAAACCTTTGTAGTTGTTCTCTTAGAACTCGTTTGAAAATCCCATTTTTTTTCCTTCTTATAAATAAGTCTTTTAATATAAATTTATAAAATATAAACATTAACAAATATAATATTGATAACCTAAGCTATGGAGCCTTATTACATAAATAGTCCCAAAATTAAAACATAAAGGAAAACCGGAAATAGTTTATGAAAATAAAAGACTTGATGGCCCCTCGAGTCCGCCTTGGCTCCCACGCCCACGATCTATTGTTCATATGAAAAGTCAGGGAAATTAAAGTGGTGAGTCACCAAGACTCAGTGTGCAAATACCGAAAACACATAAAAGGCTTGAGGCCCACAAACACATTATGGGCCTTGGCCCATACACAATGGCAACAGATTATTTACATCCTACATGGCTTAACCCAACCTAAAAGTTCATCCTCTACACACCAGCCCGTACCAGCCAACACACCTCGGGGATTTCTACAATCAACCCACCAACCGCTACACACTATATCGACAGTCATGCTGCCTACAATTAGGAATAAATTTAACGTGGCTTAGCCACCGATCACTATTGTGACCTAACTTTACAATTTGTGGTTTAACCACCAATCACCAAGTGACCTATTAACATGCTCTTCCCCTTCATCATATTAACCCCATCCCATGCATACATCCATGCAGAATCAAAATAATATACTACCTAAAAGATCACATATATAGTACAGATTAATTAGTGTGATAGAGATCTACACACCTGATTACAGACAAGACGAGACTTTTTATGTCGACACTATCAGAAGCCGATACGACTGCTAACTATCTAAGGTTTCATTCTGAAGCCGGTCCACAACCCGGTGGCCAATCCCGTACTACTGACACCGCTCGTTTCTTAAACTTAGAGATTGGGTTTACAGATCTAATCCCCTCCTTCGCCTGATCGACATTTGATTCCATCAAAAGACCTTATCAGTTGCTACCATCACAGCATATGGTTGTTAATCCATAACATAGGGTTAAGATCACAAATATGATAAACGAACCTAACGAAAATCTAAAGAGAACCCCTTACCTTGAAATCTCGAAAAGAAGTATGGGACTCAGAGACTAGCAATTTTTGGCTTTTAGATCTAAATGATCTACTTCGATTCTCGATGTGTCACCCCAAAATGAAAACACGAGAACAATCAAAACATTACTCCAAGGATAATCCTATCACACCAGCCAGCCTTTCGGCTTTGGCCTCCAAAAACCGGAAGAAAAAAAGTGAAGAGAGAATTCGGCACTTACCTTAACACCAACAGATTCGACTAACCCTTAGAGATCCCGGTGCTTAGCACGATAAAAGAAAGAAATTGGCAAGGAGAAAAGAGTGGACAAGGTATTCGGCTAGTAGGAAAGAGTGGAGAAGCGAATTGAAGTGAAGAGATTCGGCTCTAGAGGAGATCAAAAGAAAAGATGTAGAGAGGTACTTTGAGGTTTCGGCTTGTAGAGGAAAGCAGAGAAAAGAACAATGAAATTTCGGCTTTTGCATAAAAGTAAAGATGAGAGGAAAGAAAAAAGAAAAGAATAGGATCCAAATGTCGGAATTGAAGAGATATCCCTCTACTTATCCCAAATTTCGGCACCTACTACCTAAAAACCGAAAATGCCCCTTTTTAAAACTAAAACTAAGCTATTAATCAAGAGAAATTTTGGCACCCCTTGAACATACCAGAACCGATTCCTCCTCCCCCTCAGTGTTGGAATTTCGGCCACCACTGTGACTAGCAGATAATTCCTAAATTTTCTCCCTTATCATTACCTAATTTCCCATCCACAAGTGACCCAGATAACACCACCTCTTCTTCCCTTTATCCGCCACATTATCAGCTATATTATCTACATTATCCAAACATTTATTCCTCCTATTTCCAAGCCCCATTGCCGTCCAACTTGTTCCCCCCTTTAATGTCGAAAATAATTAAAATTAAATAAGAAAATTAGGCTTCATGCAACTCAAACTTGGGCCTCCTCAGCTGACGCCACCTCTCTGCTCTCTAAGTGGCGCCACTTTGCCACTGAGCCACAAGCCCACTTGTGCCTTAAAACACAGATAACACCTTTTAAGCCCTATCTAACTGGCCTTCCACTAGAGTGTCCAAACAGAAAATTCGATTAAGGCCTCGGCCCAATCCCTGAGCCCATTCTTGACCCCTTAAACACCCTAACTAGCACATCAAGCGTAACATAAACATCACAGCACACTAAATGCGAATCCCCACCAATTCAGGATGTTACAATCAGAATTTGACTAGAAGAAGAAAACCGAGAATGTTGCATAACATGTCGCCTCATCGTGACATGGCAATTGAATTGTTGATATGTCAGCTATCGTGTTATCATGTCGAGGTGTTTCTTTTTGCCTGGATGACAGCGATTGTTTTGTCAGGACGACCCCTCTTCTTTCGTCGGGATGTCAAACCTATTTTGGCTCAAATATGAGACATAATGTGTAACATCCCATGTTCAGTGAAATCGAAATAGTAGTTTCGGGACCACAAATCCGACGTAAAAAATATCTATTTTATTATTATTTTAATGTTTACAGCATGTTAGTATTACTGTATAAAATTTTCGTTAAGAAATTTTACCGGTTGAATACTTAATTTGATAAAAAGGACTAAATCACATAATGTACAAAAGTAGAGTTCTAGTAGCTAAAGGTATTAAATGGCTATATAACCTTAAAGTATGAGTCTTTATGTGGTAAATATACCATTTTTATATTGAGTGGACAAATATGGACATTAGTTGTGAAATTTTAAAGGTTTAATGTAAGGTTAAATTAGTAAATTAGTTATTAATTAAGTTAAAAAGAAAAAAGAAAAAAGGTGTCATCTTACTTAATGGATTAACACCACTGAAATTTTAAAGAAGGAAACCACCATGGAAGCTTGAACATTCGGCCATACTTCTCTTGCTTGCATGTGAGTAGTTTTTGTCTCATTTTTAATTATTTCTATGTTTTTGGGATCGTTGTAGCTTAATCTAGCTAGCCCGGGACTAATTTGTAAAATTGTTAAAAGATTAGGGTTTTTCCATGAATGAATATAGGTTGTTTTTTATGTTTTATGGAAGAAAATGATTAGTTGTTGATAGATAAACAACTTTTGTTAAGTGATTTTTGATGAAATTGTCAATTTGAGATTAAATTGAAAAATAGAATTTATACATGGTGAAATTGTGAAATAAATGAAATGTGGGGCTTGCTAGGTATCTATATGAAATTTGGCTATGGTGGGGTAATGGAAAATTTCATGAATTTTCATTTTATGAGCTAGGGACTATATTGAAATGAAATCAAAATTACAGGGGCAAATATATAATTTTGCTAAAATATGAGTTTGGGTTAAATTTAATAAAATAAGTATTGAATTGAGTTGAATTTATTCGTTTAGATCAAGAAAAACCTCATACGACTTTAGATCGGGGCAAAGATAAAGTTTTAGAATAATCGCCTTCGTATCTACGTTTAATCGTCGAGGTAAGTTTGTGTAATTATATTGTATTTATGTGCTTTTAATTTAATTATACATGTATTTCGGACTACCAAATATATATATACCGATTAAATATCCAACGATGTTACGTCGACTATCGAGCCTCGTTTGAACCTTAGGAATTCATAGGATACAAATGACATGTCATTAGGGTTTACAGGATTCGGGTGCTGATCTTGAACGTCCTACCGATGGCTGAGGTCCGGCATGTGTTGCAGATACTCCATAGCTCATGTGAGCAACATCGTGTAGCAACGTTTCGACCCACAGCTCGTGTGAGCAATCTGATTCACAGCTCGAGTGAGCATACATGTACAGGAATTGATGGATTACAGTTATATGAGTTAGCACTTTATGTGTGAGCTATCCCGAGTATCCAACGGTATTCTAAATGGTTCAACGGGCATTATTCGGAAAGGAAATGGTAAGAGAATGATGAGTTAAGACATGTTCATATGTGAGTATCCTTGATATGGTGATACATGGAAATTATAAAGGTTGAGATGAGTAATAAATTCAAGTGATACATGTTGAGAACAAATGGTTATACATGTTATGTGCTTATGATTTGTATCATGTATGCTAACATGTTTGGTGTGGATGGTTAGGCTTTAGCCAAGGTTTGGTTGGGTTATGCCATGTTAAGCTTAATTTTTATGTGATAAAATGGTAAGTTGAGTTTTATATTATACAAGCTTGTCGAAACCATTTTTTTGTTTGGAAAAAAGGGTCGACTTTAAAAACAGAAATGGAGTCGCCACCAATCTTTTTTTGAGGTGTGATCGGATCACCTTGAGATTGATCATTTTAATAAAACATTTTGATTTATTAAAATAATGATTTTGGTCTACGAAATTAAAAAAAAAGGGTTCGGAAGTCGTTACGTACGAGGAAGGATTAGTACCCTCGTAAAGCCCAAAGTGGTACCTAACTGATTAATTAATGCCCTAATGTCGAAAATTTGAAAAGGTTTTAAAATACAATCCCTTAAAAAATGTTTGGAAGACTCGGATTGAATATTGAAATTCTCTTGTTCCGAAGAAATAAAATATCATATCCAACACGTTAGGATACGATATTTCAAGTCCTCGATACCAATATCATCTCATGATTTCCAAAACTCATGCATTGAAATTTTTTAAAAGGATTTTCAGTTATTTGGTCAAACAGTAAATTGAAATCCACACGTTAGGGCACGATTTCTCGAATTTCCAAACACAAAATATTGCATTGTTTTTTAAATTTAAGAAAACACATATGAAATTTTGAAAGGATATTTGGTTATTCGGCCAAACGAAAAATCGAAACCCAGCACGTTAGGGCATGATTTCTCGAATTTCCAAACACGAAATATTGCCTTATTTTCAGAAGCTTTCCAATAAGCGATTATAAAACCGGCTCAAAATATATTTATTTAGTTTACTTAACGATAAAGAACAATCAATATTAGGCGAAAGTCGAAATTGGAATCACGATGCAATAACAAGAAATAAAAACGTAGTTACAAGCATGAATAGTAATACATGACAATAATATTATACGAATGAATAATAATCATATGAAAATACCAAGAAACCAAATTAGGGTACATACAATGACAATACATTATACACTATACAAATATCAACATTAACATTCAAAACCAATAAATTAAAAGACAATTTTAAAAGAAATACCAAGCAAATTAGCACAAATCAAATGTAACATAAGGGAAAGACAATTTTAAATCATCAACGTAGAGCCCAATTTTTGTTACCCGGGCCCAATACCATTAACCAAAGAAAACCCAAAGACAAAAACCAACTAAACAGTCCATAACCTAATTATTTCAACAAGCCCAAACATTAACCCTAAGCCCAAAACAAAAACAAATCAGAAACAAAGAGGAACCCTAGCATCAGTGTAGCACTGTCGCCAGCAGCCACGTTGCCCACCCCTCCGAATCGTGCGCGCTTCCAGCGCTCGTGTGAAGAGCCTCACTCCACCACGATGTTTGCTTACAAAGCAGAAATTAGTTGTAAATAATAGGCTATAAAAAGCCAAATCAGAATCTGTAACTGGGGGATCTTTTTTTTACACGATTTACATAAAAAATACACAATATACACACTTCTTCAAAGAGAAATATAAGGAATCAAAGAGAAAAAGGTTGATTCGTTTTCCATTAATTTATTTCTTTTTTCTTTTCGAATTTGCATCTGGTGATTTAGGGGTTATTCTTTTTTTTAAAAAAATATATTATAAGGTTTTTTAAAAAAGAAAATAAGGAATACAAACACCTGCTGGTGGTCGGAAGGAGCGAAGAGGGCGATCCGGCGCCGGTGACTCGATCGGAGGCCACCTAAAAGAGAGAATGCGAAAAGGGAGGGGGTTTCTGTTCTTCTGTTTTGAAACAGAAGGCTAAAAAATGAAGGAAACTTTTTTTTAAGCTTTTAAAGCATCGGGCCACGCGCAATCACCTGTTCCACAGGTGGATTTGTGCAATTTTATCCCTAAATAGGTAAATTGCGCAGTTGGTCCCCTCTTTTGCGCCCCTGTTTTAATTGCATCCAGCTTTTTTTTTTTTTTAATTTGCCCCTGAAATTTGTGCGCCGCTTCGATTTGGTCTACATTCAGGCACAGTATTTAGGGCCTGAAATAATTGTGTTTTCAGTCCCTATTAGCTGGCACGCATTTCAATTTTATCCTTTTTTTACCCTTTTTATTAATTTTATATTATTATTGTAAATATTGTTACTATTATTCTTGTTCATTTTTTCCATTATTATTACTGTTAATTTTTTTATTACTATAATCATATTTATTTTTAGTATTATATTTATTATTACCAGTACCCTATTTTGCATATATTACTATTATTATTATTAAAATCGTTTTCTCTATTTTAGTATATATGTAGTACATCTATTATTATTTTTCCCATATAATTATTATTTTATTTCCTTTACTATTACTATTGCTGTTTTTTTACTATTACTTTTATTACCCTTAATGTTACTTTTATTTTTTCACTACTGCTATTATTTTTTTAAAAAAATATTATTACTATGGTTTTATTATTAAAGATTTACTAGTACTATTATTATTATAATTATATACTTTCTATTATATGTACTATAATTATACATATTATTTTGCTTACTTTTTTTTGTATATTATTATATCTATATTTTTAGTATCAATGTACCTTTATTTTTTACTACTATTATTTTTTTTAGTATTATTATTCTAATATTATTACTAGTACCTTTTTTTTTGGCTTATTGTTGTTATTATTCTATTGTTATATATATATATATTTTTACCTTTTTACTATATTCGTTAGTTTTATTAGACGTATTATTATTTCTATTTGTTTTATTTGTCACATACTATTTTTGTTATTATAATGCTATTTTCCTTTTCCTTTTTTTTTGTAGTTATTATTATCCCTTATTATTATCGTGTTTACATTTCAGTATTTTCTTTTTCTTCAAAATTCATAAAAAAAAAAGGGTTTTCACAAAGGTAATATTTCGTATTTGGAAGTTCGAGAAATCGTGCCCAATCGTGCTGGGCTTCGATTTTTCGTTCGTCTAGATCACTAAATATCCTTAAAAGATTTTGATCATGTTTTTAAAATAAGGCAATGTTTCATGTTTGGAAGTTCGAGAGATTGTGCCCAATCGTGCTGGGTTTCGATTTTCTATTCGTCCAAATGACCAAATATCCTTCAGAGATTTTGACTGGGTTTTCTTAAGTAAAGGCAATATTTCATGATTGGAAATTCAAGGAATCGTGCCCAATCGTGCTGGGTTTCGATTTTTTTGTTTGGCCAAATAATGGAATACCCTTTTAAAGTGTAATGCATGAATTTTTGGAAATCATGAAATGATATTGATATCGAGGGTTTGAAACATCGTGTCCTATCGTGCTGGATGTGATATTTCATCTTTTCGGAACAAGAGAATTTCGATATCCAATTCAAATTATCCAAACATTTTCTAAAAGATTCATATTTTAAAATCTTTTCTAATTTTCGACATTAAGACATTAATCAATCAATAAGGTACCAATTTTGGGCGTTGCGAGGGTGTTAATCCTTCCTCGTGCGTAATCGACTCCCGAGCCCGTTTTCTTAAAATTCGTAGACCAAAAATGTTTTCTAAGTGACCTAATCGTACTTCATAAAAAAAGATTGGTGGCGACTCTGTTTTCCAAACAAAAAAATGGTTCCGACAGCTAGGCGACTCCAATGGGGACTAATAAGAGAGTTAAGCCGTAGAATTAATTGATTAATGGCCTTTTTATCGAAAATATAAATTTTGGATTTCGTTTCTTTCGTTGGATGAACTCGTGTTGCGTCATATGTTTGTGTGGTTTGAGTCTCGTAGGATATTCCTGCATTCATATTGCATGATCGTTGTGGTCACACCCTTTAAGTAGGAGCGAGAAGCTATGCCTTCGTGAGGTTTTCACCTCCGCATGGGCTAGGGGACTGCTTCCGGGGTACATCCGTACCTATGCTTCCGTGAGGTTTTCACCTCCGTATGGCCATAGGGAAATGTATTCCCCTAAAATGAACTCGATTCGTATGAGCCTATAATGGGTAAGGATTGAGGAATCTGCTGGTTCGGGTACCCTTGCTTTAGAACTAAGCCACATATAGTGAACCTTAAGGGCCCACCCTAGGTAGAGCCATGCTAAACCTTAGTGGTTACCCATATAGTGGTTTGACGTCCTTTTACTTGCTTTGGTTACTATTATTCGATACTAACCTGTTTTATTCTGGCTATGTTTGCATGTCATTTCATATTAAAAGGTGTCGATTCCTATTTGATTACTGAATTAGAAGGCTTGTTATGGAGAACGAATTCCTTGATAAAGTAGAGGATAATGTGGCTGTCCTTATATGGTCAAAGAAGTCGCAACTTGAGAAAGGGGATAGTCTAGCCGAGGGATATACGTCGGAGTTGTGGAACTTCACTTGTATTAGTGTGACACAGAATGAGCTCCAATAATTAAGAGATATATGGGCCCGTTGGGATGATGAGACTAAGCAACTTTTCTTCCATAATTATGGCGATCTACCCTACTTGCTTGACATCAGAGTGGACAAACACTTGTTTTGGGCTATGACTCAATATTGGAATCCTGCATATAGCTGTTTAACGTTTAGGGAAGTGGACTTGGTGCCTACTATGGAAGAATATATGACTTTGCTTCGTAGCCAAAGGGTTCGGGTCGACAAAGTTTATTTCAGGGCCGCTAATGCACCGACTTTTGTAAAGAAGCTGATGAGTATTACCGGGATGAGTGAACAGTAGGTCACGGCACGAATTCAGCAAAAAAGTGAAGGGAAATGCATTCCTTGAGTGAGCCTGAGGGACCTGATTGTAGCACATCTAGCTATTAAGAGGAAAGTTGATATTTTTACCTTAAGTATCTACGGCTTGGTAATTTTTCCCAAAGCTTTGAGACATGTAGATGAAGCAGTTACTGACCTATTTGATCGACTTGACAAGGGAGTTACGTCGGTACCAGCGATTCTTGCTGAAACATTCAGATCTTTGAACGC
Source organism: Gossypium bickii (assembly GCA_025503065.1). Taxonomy (NCBI): domain Eukaryota; kingdom Viridiplantae; phylum Streptophyta; class Magnoliopsida; order Malvales; family Malvaceae; genus Gossypium; species Gossypium bickii. Next base: position 99,981,583 of record CP106711.1, read on the forward strand.
ATGCCGGAGGGCAGGTGAAGGTAGATTCATGGGATGCACACAGCTATTGTTGGTTTGGTTCCATAGCCATTTCTGGAAGGTAAACAGAGTTTTTTATCGGGATTTTTCTGAAAATTACTCCTCGTTAAAGGAGTTGGCAGCCACGCCCAGAAGAGATGACAGATCAGAAGAAAACTAGATCGCGCTCCTTTGGAACCTCCAAGAAAAGGACGTTGAATGGAGAGCTCATTGATTAATTCCCGATGAAATTCTCTACCGGTGTGGAAGTTATGATTGGGTTCCTCTGCTAGGAATTTGGGGAGCTGTTGGGTATACTCCTTTTCTTGTGCTAAGGCAATATAAATCAATACAGTTTATACCGGCGACGCATGGGCTAGCTCAGTTTGAATTTTCGTATAGGGGGAATTATTATAAGAAGAAGGTTCGAGGGATTGCTGATGCTTGGAAGCAGATATACCAAATGAAAAGAGTTGTTGTAGGTCCAATGGCAACCCTCGAATATAATACATGGCAGAGTAGGAGAGTCAATGATAATATCCCCAGACCGACACAAGATGGTGCTCGATCGATGGAGGAATACCTGCAAGCAGTCCCTTCTGAGTTGGAAATCATAAAACAAGACTTCGAAAGTAAAAACTCAGAGTTGGGGAAAAAGGTAGAACAACTGGAAGAAGAAAAAGTACATTTGAGGTTAGATATTGATGTCCGTAAATCGAGGTTGAGTTGGCGAGAAAAGGAAAAGGAAAGTAGAAGAAGATTTGGACAGCTTGAAGACCGATTACAAAAAGTTGCATTCATCGATGAGGACTGCTGGGTTGGGTAAGACCTCAGAACAATGGCGTCAAGAAATTCAAGAAGAGAAGTCCAAGGTCGATCAGTGGAAGAAGAGGTTTCATGATGCTCAAGCACAAAATGATACTCTGAAAAAGACTATGGGTGAGACCCAAAGCAAAAATAAGTTGCTAAGAGCTCGAGTAGCAGAATTAGAGAAGGCATTGTGTCGAAGCCGCAACAATACAGTGAAGTTAGAATCAAGCCTAAACAAGATTGAAGAGTTGAAAGGAAAGGTAATAGAGCTCGAAATGGCGCTGCAAAATAGTGAGCTCCGGATCCAACTATTGGAGGCAAACAACGAGCAATGGGAAGAATAGCTTCAACGATCTCAGAACCAAGTCAGATAAAGAGACTACATTATGGGCGAAGCCGTGGTTCAGATACGAGAAGTGGCTGATCATCTACAAACCTTAGCGGATTAGGATGATGTGTTAAGTGTAGTATATGAGCTAGAGTCAGACCGGGATCAAGAGCTAGCTTCGCTTCTCAAGAAAGTTAACGCTTTGGGCATAAGGGCTAGGTTGTATATGTGACTTTGTTTTATGTAAAGGATTTTGTTTTTTAAATAAGTTTTCTATAAGAAATTGAACCAGAATCGACGCCTTTTTGCATTCATATCATGCATTTGTATTACATCGCATCATGTGCATTAAATAACATAAAAGAACCCTATTAACTAAAGATCATATTATAGTAACCCTGGAACATCATTACTACACACGAATGTAGAAACGACTAAAGATATAATGAAAACCTTGAGCATCAATGCTATATTCGAGGAGGGATCGAATGAAGGAAACCTAGAAGGCATTTGCCCCTTTGAGCCTGGAAGTGTTCTTAACAACTGGATTGCAGAAGAAATTCCTGTAGTTTTTAGAGCTAACATAGAGTAACGTTCAAAACACACTTGTTTTTTTAAGCTTAGAAACAATAAGAATCTTTTATGAAATAGGCTTCTGTTCAAACATCTTTATTTCCAATAAAAAATGTATTTTTGTGTTTCATGCCGAGCGAATATTTTTTCAATTTTTTTCAGGTCATACTATACATTCTTTTGTTATTTGGAATGTTCTTTCTTTATTCATTCATAATCATAGATAATCATTCTTAGAATCATTTATTCTTTGGAAGTTTCCTTCGTACCTACAATAGGTACCCAGATATCGAGACATGAGCACCACTGTTACATACTCCCTTTTGAGTGAAATATGGGTCTAAAAGGATTTGAGGATTTTGAAGATGTCAGAGATTGTAACTTATCTTTTGATTTGTTCAAGATGAAAATAGACTCTACCGTACAAAGGGTCAATGGACATTGCGAGTCTAGAAAATGAGTGAAGATCGAAGCCTAGCCCACCACAGAAACAAAGCGAGACATCATTGAGTTATTCCAAGAATTCAAAGATGTCTTTGTATGATCGCATCAAGATATGCCTAGGCGTGAGGATGTTGTAGAGTGTTCAGAAAGGCACATGCTAATAAGCTTTCTGATAGCCAGGCCGATTATAAGGTTCAGGTATTGCTGGTCTACCATGAAAGGAAGATCGCATCAATTATGCCGTAAATGCCAAATTAAGGAAGACAAGACTGATGCACTTTCTCTATTTTTTTCCTACATGTAGGGCATAGATGTTATGGGGACGATCTCGTCAAAAGCATCTAGTCGACACCAATTCATCTTCGTGATTGTCAATTGCTTCACTAAGAGGATGAATGTCGCTTCATATGCCAAGTTACCAGTCATCAAATTCAAATTTAAATTCGAATTCAAAAAAAAACCATAAAAAAGGAATTTGAAAGATGATTGAAACTTGTGAATATTGGCATAGAAAAGTTACCATTTACCCTCTATGCTTCTCGAATGTTGGCCAAGACTTCCATCGGGGCAACACCTTTCTCATTGGTTTATGGGATGGAGGCAGTCTTGCCCATCGAAGTTGAAATCCTTCTCTCTGAATTATGTCAGAGCTGAAGTTGGATGAAGCGGAATGGGTTCAATCTCGGTATGACCAACTGAATCTGATCGAGGAAAAAGGTTAAGAGTCATCCGTCATGGTCAAATGTACCAGAAGCGAATGATGTGGGCTTACAGCAAAAAAATTCGCCCCAAGAGTTTTCCATGAAGGAGACTTGGTATTGAAAAGGATCCTTCCTAGGCAGAAGGACTCCTAGGGAAAGTGGATCCTAATTGGGAAGGACCTTACATAGTAAAAAAAGGTTTTTTTTTGGAGGAGCATTGATACTAGTCGAGATGGACGGCAAGGGTCAGCCGAACCCAGTTAATGTGGACTCAGTCAAGAAACACTTCGCTTAAGAAGGAAATGGGCCAAGGCGAAAACTCGCAAAGGGCGCTTTGAGGCTTTCTAAAAAAAAAAACCCAGAGAGGCCAAGGTGAAAACACGCAAAGGGCACTTTGAGACCTTCTCACAAAAAAAAAGGAAAAAAGAAAACGAAAAATGGAGAGGACAAGGTGAAAACCTGCAAAGGGCGCCTTGAGACTAAAGGAGACTTTGAGTCGAAAACCCAAAAAGGGCTGCTCAAATCTTGATCGAAAGTGGGGCATACAGTCTTGCTACGCTTGAATTTACAATGAGGAAATGTGTTACATTTTAGAGCATCGAAAAAGTGCCCCGGATCCCTTAAACACATGTTGAGCTTAAAATGGTCCTCAAGAAGTTTGAACAGAGAAGCTCAGGCTGCGATATCTGGGGCACCTAGTTTCCACCTTACCCATTTTGAATTTCTCATTTCAAAATACACTACCAATAAATTTCCTTCTTTATTGCATTTGCTATCTTATTTGTTTCGAGCTATGCTCCTAATTAATTTCTCTCTTGTCCATTATTATGATCTTTTCCAAGCATTTCATATTAAAGTAATGATTACTGAACTAATAATGCTTTCCTAAAAGAGGTTTTGCGTATTACTCTGAAAGTCTCTAAATAATGCAAGAATCTTAAACAGGACAATTATTTAGAACTCACCAGGTTTAAAGGGCTCAGAGCACTTGAGATAAGGGTCTAAGCAGTGACGACATCTTCAGATTCTCTATTAGAAGTATCAACTGAACAAAGAAGACACACGTCAGGGATATCGCCTTAATAAACAGCAGGCAATGACAGCCCAAATGTTAAAAATGGATCATTCTCATGATATTTTGCATTCATACATAACATTCATAATACATATGGTTAGGAGCATTTTTCATGACATCCTAATCATTTGGCATAAGCATATACCCCATGAAATCAATGCTACAGGTAGGTTCCCTAGAAGACAATGTAGCAAGATTGATGGGAGTTACAAAAGACTACAGATCTTATCCCACTGGGCAGGAGTGGAACAGATCGAAGACAATGAGCCTTAATCCCCTAAGTAGTAGGGTGACAGGCTGAATATTATAGATCTTCTCCCACTGAGCAGGAGTGGAACGGATCGAAAACAATGAGTCTTAATTCCCTAAGCAGTAAGGTAACAGGCTGAAGATTACAGATCTTCTTCCACTGAGCAGGAGTGGAACGGATTGAAAACAATGAGCCTTAATTCCCTAAGCAGTAGGGTAACAGGTTGAAGATTATAGATTTTCTCCCACTGAGCAGGAGTGGAACAGATCGAAGACAATGAGCCTTAATCCCTTAAGCAGTAGGGTAACAGGCTGAAGATTACAGATCTTCTCCCACTAAGCAGGAGTGGAACAGATCGAAGACAATGAGCCTTGATCCCCTAAGTAGTAGGGTAACGGGCTGAAGATTACAAATCTTGTCCCACTGAGCAGGAGTGGAACAGATCGAAAACGATGAGCCTTAATCCCCTAGGCAGTAGGGTAACAAGCTGAAGATAGCAGATCTTATCTCCACTGAGCAGGAGTGGAGCAGATCGAAAACAGCAAACCTTATCTCCATGTATCGGTAATGGAGCAGACTAAAGATTACAGATCATATCTCCCTAGGCAGTAGCGGAGCCGATTGAAACAAAACTCCTATACCCCTAGAAATGCAGTGGGCTAAAGCGGGGCTACTTGAAGAAAGGAGGCGTCAAGAAATCAAGACTCAGCAAGACAGGGCAAAATTGGTCCTCTTAAAGTCTTTGCTCCATTCTCGTTACACGACAACGAGAAAAGAGGGGTAGCTGTAGAGCCCAATTTTTGTTACCCGGGCCCAGTATCATTAACCAAAGAAAACCCAAAGACAAAAACCAACTAAACAGTCCATAACACAATTATTACAACAAGCCCAAACATTAACCCTAAGCCCAAAACAAAAATAAATCAGAAACAAAGAGGAACCCTAGCATCAGTGTAGCGCCGTCGCCAGTAGCCACGTTGCCCACCCCTCTAAATCGTGCGCGCTTCCAGCGCTCGTGTGAAGAGCCCCACTCCACCACGACGTTTGCTTACAAAACAGAAATTAGTTGTAAATAATAAGCTATAAAAAGCCAAATCAAAATCTGTAACTGGGGGGATCTTTTTTTTACACGACTTACATAAAAAATACACAATATACACACTTCTTCAGAGAGAAATATAAGGAATCAAAGAGAAAAAGGTTGATTCATTTTCCATTCATTTATTTCTTTTTTCTTTTCGAATTTGCATCTGGTGATTTAGGGGTTTTTCTTTTTTTTTTAAAAAAAATATTATAAGGTTTTTTAAAAAAGAAAATAAGGAATACAAATACCTGCTGGTGGCCGAAAAGAGCGAAGAGGGCGATCCAGCGCCAGTGACTCGATCGGAGGCCACCCAAAAGAGAGAATGCGAAAAGGGAGGTGGTTTCTGTTCTTCTGTTTTGAAACATAAGGCTAAAAAATGAAGGAAACTTTTTTTTAAGCTTTTAAAGCATGGGGCCACGCGCAATCACCTGTTCCACAGGTGGATTTGTGCAATTTTACCCTAAATGGGTAAATTGTGCAGTTGGTCCCCTCTTTTGTGCCCCTGTTTTAATTGCATCCCCCTTCAGCTTTTTTCTTTTTTTAAAAAAAAAATTTGCCCCTGAAGTTTGTGCGCCGCTTCGATTTGATCCGCATTCAGGCATAGTATTTAGGGCCTGGAATAATTGCATTTTCAGTCCCTATTAGCTGGCGCGCATTTCAATTTTATCCTTTTTTTACCCTTTTTATTAATTTTATATTATTATTGTAAATATTGTTACTATTATTCTTGTTCATTTTTTTTCCATTATTATTACTGTTAATTTTTTTATTACTATAATCATATTTATTTTTAGTATTATATTTATTATTATCAGTACCTTATTTTGCATATATTACTATTATTATTATTAAAATCGTTTTCTCTATTTTATTATATATGTAGTACATCTATTATTATTTTTCCCATATAATTATTATTTTATTTCCTTTACTATTACTATTGCTGTTTTTTTACTATTACTTTTATTACCCTTAATGTTACTTTTATTTTTTCACTACTGCTATTATTTTTTAAAAAAATATTATTACAATGGTTTTATTATTAAAGATTTACTAGTACTATTATTATTATAATTATATACTTTCTATTATATGTACTATAATTATACATATTATTTTGCTTACTTTTTTTTGTATATTACTATATCTATATTTTTAGTATCTATGTACCTTTATTTTTAACTACTATTATTTTTTTTAGTATTATTATTCTAATATTATTACTAGTACCTTTTTTTTTTTTATTTTGGCTTATTGTTGTTATTATTCTATTGTTATATATATATACATATACCTTTTTACTGTATTCGTTAGTTTTATTAGACGTATTATTATTTCTATTTATTTTATTTGTCACATATTATTTTTGTTATTATAATGCTATTTTCCTTTTCCTTTTCCTTTTTTTTTGTAGTTATTATTATCCCTTATTATTATCGTGTTTACATTTTATTATTTTCTTTTTCTTCAAAATTCATAAAAAAATGGTTTTCACAAAGGTAATATTTCGTGTTTGGAAGTTCGAGAAATAGTGCCCAATCGTGTTGGGCTTCGATTTTTCGTTCGTCTAGATCACTAAATATCCTTAAAAGATTTTGATCATGTTTTTAAAATAAGGCAATGCTTCATGTTTGGAACTTCGAGAGATTGTGCCCAATCGTGCTGGGTTTCGATTTTCTATTCGTCCAAATGACCAAATATCCTTCAGAGATTTTGATCGGGTTTTCTTAAGTAAAGGCAATATTTCATGATTGGAAATTCAAGGAATCGTGCCCAATCATGCTGGGTTTCGGTTTTTTAGTTTGGCCAAATAATGGAATACCCTTTTAAAGTGTAATGCATGAATTTTTGGAAATCATGAAATAATCTTGATATCGAGGGTTTGAAACATCGTGTCCTATCGTGCTGGATGTGGTATTTCATCTTTTCGGAACAAGAGAATTTCGATATCCAATTCGAATTATCCAAACATTTTCTAAAAGATTCATATTTTAAAATCTTATCTAGTTTTCGACATTAAGACATTAATCAATCAATAAGGTACTAATTTTGGGCGTTGCGAGGGTGCTAATCCTTCCTCGTGAGTAACTGACTCTCGAGCCCGTTTTCTTAAAATTTGTAGACCAAAATGTTTTCTAAAGTGACCCAATCGTACTTCAAAAAAAAAAAAAGATTGGTGGCGACTCCGTTTTCCTTTTTAAAGTCGGCCCATTTTCCAAACAAAAAAATGGTTCCGACAATCAATATGCGGACGATAGATTATATGTACAAAAGTTTTAAAAGTGTACACAAAAGTTTAAAATAGATTAAAATACAAAGATAAAAATAATTAGTACATGAATAATAATATAAATGAATTTTAAAATAAATATTATATAAGAAGAAAATCAAAGTAAATCATATACATAATAATATATGTTAATCTATATAAATAATATATATGAAATAAAAAACCTAATATAAATAATTTATATATGAAAATAATAATATATAAAGGTTTTTGAAATAAACAAAAATATATAATAAAATAGGGACTTAAAAGGAAATAAATTATATAAATAAATAAATTTAAAAATATACATATACATATACACATAAATAGATTTAAAAGAAAATACATACATAAAATAATATGAAATCAATCATATATACATAAGAATAATTTAATATAAATTATATGTGTATATAAAAAGAATATATAATTTAATAATTTAATATAATTTAATAAGAGTATTTAAATTAAATATTATAAAAATTTTTAGAACGAAGTAATATAAAAGAGAATTTAAAAAATAAATTATAATAAATAAAATAAAGAATATATACAAATGGAAATATAAAAATAACATATTAAAACAATGTAAAATTAATAAAATATTTCAAAGTACTATGTTAAAACAGTTTTTTATATAAAAATGAATAAATTATAAATAATAAAAAACATAAACCGAAAATTAAAAACAGACCCAATTGAAATAAAAACAAAATCAAAAGAATAATTTTTAAACAAATAAAATTATGAAAACAGAATCAAGGACTTAAATAAAATGCGCATAAATGAACGAGGATTTAAAAAAAGCAATTGAGCCAAATCCCTACGCACATCGTTTAAACACGAATCAATTTGGAATGGCACACAAATTATAGAGATTAATTAAAAAAATGAAGAAAATGTACACATGATCTAATCAAATAGCGACACGAAAAAAAGAGGGACTAATCGCGTAAATATCCATTCACTGCAGAAACGTGCAGATCCTGAGGGTATTGGATCGGATCAAATCAAATAAGGCCTATACGGCATTGTTTTGAGGCCACTTAATTAGGCCTCAAACGACGTCGTTTCACACGATTTATAAAGATAAATAAAACCTAAAAAAAAAAAAAATCAAACATTGGGTCATTTTCTTTGAAACCAAAACCCTAGCCCCATTTTATCACTTTCTTAACCGAACCAAAAGGAGCCTCCGTCCGACTACTATACCACCATGGCAATCGGCGACTAGTGACAAATTCAAGCCTATTTGAACACTCCTTTTAAAATCAGACTCGAATGCTTCAATATTTTCAACCTTGAAGACCCTCTTTGCTTCAACCTCAACGAAGAAAGTAGGGCTCCGACGGTTCATTTTGTAAAGGTAAACCTCTTCTTTTTCTCTTGATTTCACATGAACAAGAAAAAACAAAGATTCAAAAGGAGAAAGAAAAAAGTGAAAGAAAAAAATTATCAAAATCTAAGAATCACCTTTCAAAACTGGTTTCGATTGCTTTTCTATTTGTATTCAGTATGTGTGCGTAAAAAAAAACCCCTCTACAATACACAATCGGCCTCTTTTTATAGCCGAATAGAAATTGTAAATTAAAAATAAAATATAAATTTTCATTTTTCTGCTATTGCTTTGCTGTATTCTGCTACTATTTTCTTCGCGCAAGTTTGATTGACGTGGAAATGGCCGTATGGAGGGAACCAGACGTGGGCGCTGCAGCACAGGGAACCCTGAGTTTCGAGAAACATCACTTGCCCGGACCACTTGGGCCAGTCTGCCTTTTGGCCCCTGGAATTGGATTTGTTTTAGGTTCTTATTAACTAGGTCAGGCTTTGGGTTTATTCAATTGGGTTAGAATAAATTTGGGTCTTTAGGTCTGAGGCTACAATATGTATTTGGGACTAGGATCGAGCCTTGGTTTTGTTTGTGAAGTGGGTTTTAAAATTTGAGCTTCAATTTATATTTGGGTTTGTGTTAGGTTTTAATGTTTGGGTTTTTGTATTTATGGACTGTGACCAATTTTAATTTTAATTTATATTTTGGTTTTTATTTGGTTTATTTGGGTTTTAATTCTTTTTGTATGGACCCGGGCGAAATGGGCCTTCTACAAAGCTTACTAAGCATTTATGCTTACTTTGTGTTATTTTCCGTTCTTTATAGTGAATCGAAAGCTCGTTCGGGTTAGAAGTTTGTCGGAGTTATATCACACTATCCATCGGCTAAATCAATATATTTTGGTGTTTCTAAGTTTTGGTTATAATGACATGTATAGGTATTTTGGTTGATGTTATAGCCATTATGTTTTGACTTGTAAATTTGATATTTTGGATGATGAAATGGTGTTAAGTTGGCATGTATATATTTGGCCTTCTAATGGTTGTTGTTTGGTGTTTATGGTAACTATATGATGGAAGTTAAAATGGTAGTTAAACATGTTCGTAATAATTTGTCTCTTAATATGTTTGAATGTGGTGATTTGGTATTTTGATTATAAATGACTTATATGGCTAATGGTACTTCTGGTGTAAATTTAATTGGTAAATAAAGTGGTAAGTTTTGGCATAAATTTAGTTATAAGTTAGTTGAACTTTTGGCCAAAATGTGCATATGGTTATACTTGTTTAATTGTTATAATTGAGGTGCCTTTTGGACATATTGGTTGTATGATTATGTACCTCAATTGGATAGCTTGTTGTAGCATGATTTGGTGCACTTTGGAGTGCTTGATTATAGGTGGAAAATTGGTTGTAGGTATGTGCATGTTTGGGTAAGAAAAATGTCCACACGGCTTGAGACACGAGCGTGTGTCTCAGCCGTGTGAGTCACCTATAGTTTAAAAATTTTCATCTTTTTTTGAAAAATTCTATATGTTTCTGATTTAGTCCTGACTTGCTTCTAAATTATTTTTAGAGCCTTGATGGCTCGAATAAGGGACAATATGTATGTCGTTGTTTGGTTTTGCTATGATTTATGATGTGATATTAAAATTTTAAAATATTTGATTGTTTTGAATCGTAAAGTCCGGTAATATTCCGTAACCCTATTCTGACGACGAATACGGGTTATGAGTGTTATATAATGCCACACATTCTTTCACAACATTTTTCAAAAGTATTTTTTTCAAACACTTTTTTTAATCCAACAATAATAACAAAATGACCCTAACTTTCAATCAACTTGTTTTTAAAAAAAGCGAAAGTAGTATAATAAGAAAAAAATAAAAGGAGATGGGGTATTTATAAGAAATGAGCAAGAAAGTTGAAAGAGGAAGGCAACATCACGTGGCAGGCACATGGGAGCTGCGGGTGGGGGCACAGAGCGGGGGATGCATCAAACCATGTTTCCAGTGTCTTCCTTTCTTTTAAGCCTTGAAGATCCAAGCCATTTCGGATTTCTCGCATAACACTGTCTTTTTTCCTTTCTATAAGATTTTCGTACAACGTTTCTCAAAAAGATCATAATTTTATTTATTTAAAGTATAAAAGTTTTTTTACTATATTTAAAATAACATTAATTTAGAAAATTATCAACAAAATAAAACATTTTGATATCCATTTAATAAATCAAAATTTATTATTGATGTTTTAAAATGATTGGAAGTTGAGAATTTAAAAAAATATATATTAAAATGAAATAAATTAAGTTAGATAAGAGTTGATGGTTTTGAAAGTTTCAGTGGTATGATCCTCAAATGGTGACATTCATGATTGGTATGCTATACCAACACTTTTTATTATTGTGATAGAAATAAAAAATAAAAAAATAGAGATTAAATTCTTAAAAATAAATAATATGGATGAAAATGATAAATTTTCATAATTTCATGTTTGAAAATACAGTTTAATTAAAATTGAAAACAAAAATTCAACTTTATTTCATTTTTAACCAGGTTTTGTTGAAAATTGAAATGAAGAGCATTAAAAATGATATGAAAAGGCATACGGTTTTTCTCATTTAACTACCTATATATTTTTATAGTAATTAAAAACAAAGGTCTCTCGTACTAAATACTTATTATGTGCTTTTACGTGTTTACTTTTTATTGAACACAATCAAAACATATTAATTTATTTAAAAATTTAAATATAATAATAAATTAAATCATTTGTATCATGTTCAATGACTTCATATAATTAATGAAAAACAATATTATTCAAATATCAAAATTACACATTAACTTTGGTCTAATGTATAATTTGATACATGAACTTTGATTTAGTGCAGTTATACACATGAACCTTTGATTATGGTTCATATGTACATATAAATTTTTTATTTACGTCTAAAGAAATAATTACATCCATTTATTTTCATATTAGATTAATATAACTGTTTTGTGTATGTAATACTACATCAATATTGTTGTTAGTGGTTTCAAAAAATTGAATCAAATTAAAGTTTCATGTATAAAATTGTACAAAATCAAAATTCAGGTACAATATTGCACATTGGATGCAAATTTCAAGTACTTTTATAATGTTTTAAATCTAGAAATAGTAGAAAATAAATTTAAAATATGTAAAATTTATAAGATATAAAAGATTGACAAAATAAAAAATATATGTATTGGAAAAAATCCGATTCGAATACAATTTTCTTGCACGGTTGAAAAATAAAAAATTTGAAAATCAAGTCGATGTGTGATATTTATAATAATAAACTTTTTCCTGAAATAGTACCTATAATTTATAGCAATAAACATATCCGGCTTTCAACCGAATGACCTTTTCCGCTATTCTCATACCACAAACTACTTCGAGCGTGGGCTCAAACAATTTCAAATCAAACACAGAACCAATAAAATTATTATTTCCGAAAAATACAATTTATTCTTAGAAATAAATTCTCACTATTTTTGGGCATAATAACAATATCTCAAAGTTGTATATAACTTATGTATATTTTTTAGCCCTATCAGTGTATCTATTTATAAGGAGAGGAAGTGAAACCCTAATTGAATTAGTATAATGCATTAAATGTCAATTTAATAGAAAAAAACCAATCCCCCTAGTTGAACTAGGAGAGAGGGGCGACTAATAGTGTGTGTTTCCTCTCATATGTATTATGATGGGGATTCAGGCCTCTCCTGTATTGAGTCCAATTATATGTGTTTTCTAAACTTTTAACCCAACATTTTATAATTTAATCCAACCCGATATATGTTTTTTTCTATTTCTCAAAATATACATAATTTATTAAATTAATTAATTTTCCAATTAAATAATTTTCTCAACCCAAATCTAATTTCGTTAAAATCATGACAATTTTACAGTAAAAGAATCTATGAGAAAAGATATATAATTTCTACATTTAATGGATTCACAATGACCACTTAATTTCATTTCATTTTCAAACATTAATTATTTAATTAAATAATAATTTGCAAAACTTAAATTAATTATCAGGTCATTTTCATACTTAGTGAGAAATCACATTATTTTTCGAATGTAAACTTAAATAATATTTATGTTCATTTGATTCAACATACAATTCATTTCTGGTTTCAACAGGCTAACAGAGGGATTGGTTGGACATATGCATTTAGGGTTCAAATGATATATAATTAAGTTCCAGCTTTTTACCTATTAATTATAAACTCATTTAGTCACGAAGCCATTCCACTATAGTATTGTGACTGAGCTCTCCCTAATGACATACGATTACGAAAGCTACTCGATTAGTGCTCATCCAATGACCTTGTCATAAGTGTGTTACCCTCATAGGATATCATTAACCTCTTTGGGATAAATCCGTTCTCCTAATATCATATTAGTTTATCTCATGGTAATTGTCGAAACCATTTTTTTGTTTGGAAAAACGGGCCGACTTTAAAAAGATGGAGTCGCCACCAATCTTTTTTTTAAAGTGTGATTGGGTCACTTTAGAAAATATTTTGGTCGACGAATTTTAAGAAAACGGACTCGGGAGTCGGTTACGCACGAGGAAGGATTAGCACCCTCGTGACGCCCAAAATTGTACCATATTGATTGATTAATGTCCTTAATATCGAAAATTAGAAAATATTTTAAAATATGGAAAAAAAATGTTTGGATGACTCGCATTGGATATCGAAACTCTCTTGTTCCGAAAAGTTGAAATACCACATCCAGCACGATAGGACACGATGCTTCAAACCCTCGATACCAAGATCATTTCATGATTTCCAAAATACATGTATTGCAATTTGAAAAGGGTATTTCACTATTTGGCTAAACTAAAAACCGAAACCCAGCATGATTGGGTACGATCCCTTGGATTTCCAATCATGAAATATTGCCTTTATTTAAGAAATACGATAAAAAAAATCTGTGAAGGATATCTAGTTGTTTAGATGAACAGAAAATCGAAACCCAGCACGATTGGGCACGAATTTCTCAAACTTCCAAACACGAAACATTGCCTTATTTTCAAAAAATACGATTGAAATCTTTAAAGGATATTTAGTGATCTAGACGAACGAAAAAAATCGAAGCCCAGCACGATTGAGCACGATTTCCCGAACTTCCAAACACACAAAACTACCTTTGTGAAACATTTTTTTAAAGTTTTTGAAAGAAACCAAAAATAAATACGTGGAAATGTAGACACGATTAATAGGAAATAACAATAATGCACCCAAAAGGGGGAAATAAATAATAATAATACTGTTGCTCAAAAAAATAATAATAATACTGCTAATGTAATATAACACTAATAATAAATAATTAAAAATGAATATAAAAGTCATGGTGATAATATTAACCTTAATAAAGAATAATAGTAAAAGAAATAAAGGTATACTGATAGTAATAAAATAGTAGATATAAATATATATATATAAATAAACAATTAAAGCAAACCATGATATATGAGATAATAGATATAATAGTATGTAAAAGAAAATAAAAATAATAAAGAAAGATATTAGTAATAAAGTAATATAATGATAAATAATAATAATAAGTATAGTATAGCAATAATAGTACTAGATAAAAAGAATAATAATAATAATCCAAAATAAACATAATAAGAAAACAATAAAATAATAGTACTAATAAAATAGTAGAAGTAAAAGAAAATAAAACATTTGATAATAATAAAAATAAAAAATAATATATATAATAGTAAATATAATAGAAATATAATAGTAATATATAATATAGTAGTGATAATAAAAATAATGATATAATAGTATATAATAAAATATAAAATAATAAAAGTAATAAATAAAAATGTTAGTAATACAATAGTATAACAATAGATATGATAATACCAAGTATAGTACATAAAAATAACGGTATATTAATAATAAAATAAAAATAGTATTAATAAGAATGAGAATAATAAATATTAATAATATATAAAATAGGGATAATAAAATATTCAAAAATGATTACTTTAAAGGGTGAAATAGTAAAATAATTGGAAAGGGATCAACTTGGATCAAAATAAAAAATTTGGGCCAAATTTAAAAACAAATGAAGGCAAAAAGGCTAAATCATAAGGCGCGCGCAACATGAGGGGCACAACGCATTACTCGGGTTCCCAAACACTGCACCTGAACACGGACTAAATTGTAATGAGGGCCCAAATTTGGGACCGAATTTAAAAGTAAAAAAAAGGAATGGGATGTGATTAAAATAATGGCGCAAACGTGGAGACCGAAGGCGCAATTTGCCCATTAAAGGTGAGAATGCACAAATCCACCTGCATAAGTAAGTGGTCACGTAGGGCCTTTCCCCTCCCTTTAATGGCACCGTTTTTTATAAGGGTTAAAAACCCTTTCTTTTGCAGCAATTTCCTTTAGAAAGAAACAAAGTTCTTTCATTTCCCTTAAAAAACGAAACAAACAGAGAACTTTCTCTGTTCTCTCTGTAGGTTTTCCCCAGCTGACCTTCGGTCTTCCCACACGCACTGGCTGGTATTTTAAAACAAGGTATGTTTTTTTCACAACAAAAATCTGATCTTTGTATATTATATATAGTGTAGTTTAAAAGGAAAAAAAAATAATAACCAAAGCAAAATAACAAGATGGTCGTTCCAAAATGAAGAAAAAAAGAAAAACAAATAATAAAAACCTTTCTCCTCGATATTGATCTCTGTTTCTTTGCAAAAGTATGCTCTATTGCCTTCTTTCTTATGTGAATCGTGTAAAAAAAAGTCCCTTTTACAATAATATTCTTAGCTTTTTATATCCTTTTCCCGAAGCTCCCCTCAAAAACTAGAACTCTAGTTATTTGTTGCTGCTGCTTTTCCTTTTCTTTCGCAGGTACAACGACGTGGAGGCGCCAAACACGGAGCTATTTGGAGATGTGCGGCTTGGGGTTGTTGCGCACGACGTGGAGAGGGCTGCTGGAGCATGCGGTGCTGACTGCTAGGGTTTCCTAACCTTGTTCTGATTGCATTTTGGCCAAAATTTGGGCTTCGTTTAACTTTGGGCCTCGGGGTTTATTAATTTCTGTTTTTGGGTTTTTTAATTTGGTTAACAGTATTGGGCTCGGGTAATAATTGGGGTCTACAGCTGCTCCTCTTTGCTCGTTATCGTGTAACGGGAACAAAGCAAAGACTTTAAGAGGACCAATTTTGCCCGGTCTTGCTGAGTCTCGGTTCTTCTTGATGCCTTCTTTTTTCGGGTAACCTCGTTTTAACCCACTGCACCCTCATGGGTATAGGAATTTTGTTTCGATCTACTCCACTCCTGCTCAGTGGAGACAAGATCTGCTACTTTCGATCTGCTCTACTCCTGCTCAGTAGAGATAAGATCTGTTGTCTTCAATCTGCTCCACTCCTGCTCAGTGGAGATAAGATCTGTATCTTCATCCTGCTCCACTCCTGCTCAGTAGAGATAAAGCTTCAGTCTTCCGATCTGCTCTACTCCTGCTCAATAGAGATAAGTCTGTAGTTTTCGATCTGCTCCACTCCTGCTCAGTGAAGATAAGATCTGCTATCTTTATCCTGCTCCACTCCTGCTTAGTGGAGATATGGCTATAATCTTCCGATCTACTCTACTCCTGCTCAGTAGAGATAAGATCTGTAATATTCGATCTGCTCCACTCCTGCTCAGTGGAGATAAGATCTGCTATCTTTAGCCTGCTCTACTCCTGCTCAGTGAATATAAGGCTATAATCTTCGATCTGCTCTACTCCTGCTCAGTAGAGATAAGATCTGCTATTTTTAACCTGCTCCACTCCTGCTCAGTGAAGATAAGGCTATAATCTTCGATCTGCTCCACTCCTGCTCAGTAGAAATAAGATCTACTGCTTTCGATCTGCTCTACTCCTGCTCAGTAGAGATAAGATCTGCTATTTTTAACCTGCTCCACTCCTGCTCAGTGAAGATAAGGCTATAATCTTCGATCTGCTCCACTCCTGCTTAGTGGAGATAAGATCTGCTGCTTTCGATCTGTTCTACTCCTGCTCAGTAGAGATAAGATCTATTCTTTCAGCCTGCTTCACTCCTGCTCAGTGAAGATAAGGCTATGATCTTCAGTCTGCTCCATTGCCGATACATGAAGATAAGATCTGCTATCTTTAGCCTGCTCCACTCCTGCTCAATGGAGATAAGGCTTCAATCTTCCGATCTGCTCTACTTCTGCTTAGTAGAGATAAGATCTGTAATCTTCGATCTACTCCACTCCTGCTCAGTGGAGATAAGATCTGCATTCTTCTGTAACTCCCATCAATTTTGCTACATTGTCCTCTGGGGAACCTACCTGTAGAATTGATTTCATGGGGTCTATGCTTATGTCAAATAATTAGGATGTCATGAAAAATTCTCCTAACTATATGTATTATGAATGTTATGAATGGATATAAAATGTCATGAGAATAATCCATCTTTAACACTTGGGCTATCATTGCTTGCTGTTTATTAAGGTGCTCCTTGATGTGTGTTAAATTGATACTTCTAATAGAGAATCTAAAGATGTCGTCACTACTTAGACCCTTATCTCAAGTGCTCCGAACCCTTTAAGCCTGGTTAGTTCTAAATAACTGTCCTGTTTCAAATTCTTGTATTATTTAGAGACTTTCAGAGTAATACTTAAAACTTCCTTTGTGAAAGCATTATTAGTTTAGTAATCATTACTTCAATATGAAATGCTTGGAAAAAGATCGTAGAGATGAATGAAATTGGAATTTATTCGGGACAAAACCTGTGAAGAATGAATTGAACAAAGGCAATAAATTTTCCTAAGGTACAAAATGAGTAAGAGTGGAATTGATGCCCCAGATATCATAGCCCGAGCTTTTCTGTACGTACTTCTTGAAGACTATTCTGAGTTCAACATATGTCTAGGAGAACCGTGGTACTCTGTCGATGCCCCAAAACGTAACATACCTCCTCACTGTTAATTCTGGCGCAGTGAACCACTGTATGCCCCATCACAAGTTGATCATAATTTGAGCCGCCTTTTTCGGGTTTTCGACCCAAAGCCCTTTTGGTCTCAAAGTGCCCTTTACGGGTTTTCGCCTTGGCCTCTCCTTTTTTTTTTTGAACTCAAGACGCCCTTTGTGGGTTTTTGCCTTAGCCTATTTTCATGCAAAGTACTTCTTAACTGAGTCTGCATTAATTGGATTTGGCAGACTTTTGCCGTCCATATCGGCTAGTATCAAAGCTCCTCCTGAAAAGGCCTTCTTTACAACATAAGGTCCTTCCCAATTAGGCATCCACTTTCCCCTGAAGTCCTTTTGCATAGGGAGGATCTGTTTCAACACCAAGTCTCCTTCATGAAACACTCTGGGGCGGACTTTCTTATTGCAAGCCCGCATCATCCGCCTCTAGTACAATTGACCATGGCGAATGGCTCTTAGCCTCTTTTCCTCAATTAGATTCAGTTGATCATATTGAGATTGAACCCATTCTATTTTATCCAACTTCAACTCTGACAAAACCCGGAGTGAAGAGATTTCAACTTCAATAGGCAAGACTGCCTCTATCCCATAAACTAATGAGAAAGGAGTTGCCCCGATAGAGGTTCTAACCGATGTTCAATAGGCGTAAAGGGCAAGCGGTAACTTTTCATGCCAATCCTTGTAAGTCTCAGCCATTTTTCCCACAATTTTCTTGATATTTTTATTAGCCGACTCAACTGCTCCATTCATTTTCGGGCGATATGGCGACGAGTTATGGTGCTTAATGTTGAACTGACTACAGACTTTTGCTATCGCGCTGTTGTTCAAGTTTAGTGCATTGTCGGACACGATCCTTTCTGGCATACCATAGCGACATATGATCTCTTTTTTCAAAAACTTGCTAACTGCCGTCTTCGTGACATTGGCATATGAAGTTGCCTCTACCCATTTGATGAAGTAATCAATGACCACGAAGATGAATCGATGTCCATTAGAAGCCTTCAGTGAGATTGGTCCAATGACGTCTATGCCCCACATTGAGAAAGGCCACGAGGAAGTCATAAATGAAGAGGTGAAGGAGGCACATGTATCTTATCTCCATAAATCTGGCACTTGTGGCATTTCTTGGCGTAACAAATGCAATCTCCTTCCATCGTGGACCAGTAATAGCCAAAACTCATGATTTGTCTGGCCATTGTAAACCCGTTAGCATGCGTCCCACAGACACCTTCATGGACTTCTTCCAGAATTTTCCTAGCCTCAACAGCGTCGACACATCTTAACAACACCTGATCTTTTCTCTTTTTATACAGGATCTCCCCGTCTAAGACATAGTTATTGGCCAGTCTTCTCAATGTTCTCATGTTATTTTCTGTTGCTTGATCAGGATATTCACGACTCCTCACATATCGCAGAATATCCTGATACCAAGGATAATCATCTCTCTCCTCTTCTTCATCGATATTGCAGCAGTGAGCCGGAGTCTCATAAATACTTATTTGGATGGGCTACATACCCTCTTACTCGTTTACTCTGATCATAAAAGCTAGGGTGGCCAAGGCATCAGCCATCTGATTTTTATCACGCGGGAGGTAAAAGAATGTGATATCATCAAACTCCTCAATTAATTCCAAAACTAACTTTCGGTAGCTGATCAACTTGGGATCTCTTGTTTTCCATTCCCCTTTGAGCTGATATATTACTAAGGCGGAGTCTCCATATACCTCAAGCAACTTGATTTTACGGTCTATAGTAGCTCGGATTCCCATGATACATGCTTCGTATTCTGCCATGTTGTTTGTGCAATCGAAGTCCAACTTGCAAGTGAATGGATAATGTTCTTCATTTGGGGATACCAGGACTGCCCCAACCCCGTTATCAACAGCATTTGACGCTCCATCGAAGTTCAGTTTCCAAGGATGATTTTTTAAGGCATCTTCATCAGTAGTTGCTACAAACATCAAATCTTCATTTGGAAAATCAAAGTTCAAGGGCTCGTAATCGTCTAACGCTCTGCTGGCTAGAAAATCCGCTATTGCGCTCGCCTTCACATCCTTCTGGTTCACATAGACTATGTCAAATTCAGAGAGCAAAATTTGCCATCGGGCTATTTTTCCATTCAGAGTGGTCTACTCCATCATGTATTTGAGAGGGTCTAGTTTAGAGATTAACCAAGTCATGTGATATAGCATGTACTGCCTCAACCTCCGAGTTGTCCAGACCAAGGCACAGCATAATATCTCAATTGGCGAGTATCTCATTTCACACGCGGTGAATTTCTTGCTGAGGTAGTATATCACCCTTTCTTTCTTCCCTGTTTCATCATGTTGGCCGAGCACACACCCCATTGAATTATCGAACGCCGACAAATACAAAATCAATGGTCTATCAGGACTGGGAGGCATTAACACTGGGGTATTGGACAAGTATTTTTTAATCTTGTCAAATGCCCTCTGGCATTCATTGTCCCAAATGCCTGGATTGTGTTTCTTAAGAAGACGGAATATTGGATCACACTTCTCAGTCAATTGCGAAATAAACCGAGCGATGTAATTTAATCTTCCAAGAAAACCTCGGACTTCCTTCTGATTGCGCGGCGGAGGTAATTTTTGTACGGCCTTGGCTTTATCCAGATCTACTTCAATTCCTTTTTCACTGACCACGAAACCAAGTAGCTTCCCTGATCGAGCCCCGAAAGTACATTTGGCTGGATTGAGTTTCAACTGAAATTTCCTCAACCTTAAGAATAGTTTTCTCAAAACTTGCACATGCTTCCCTTCTGTTTGAGACTTTGCGATCATGTCATCGACGTAGACCTCGATCTCCTTGTGCATCATGTCATGAAACAAGGTTACCATAGCCCTTTGGTACGTTTCTCCCGCATTCTTTAACCCAAATGGCATTACTTGGTAACAAAAGGTACCCCATAAGGTTATGAAGGTGGTCTTTACCATATCTTCAGGATGCATCTTTATTTGGTTGTATCCTGAGAAACCATCCATGAAAGAGAAAAATGAATACCCCACTGTGTTATCTACCAAGATGTCGATGTGAGGCAGTGGGAAGTTGTCTTTTGGGCTGGCCTTATTTAGGTCTCTATAATCGATGCACATTCGTACTTTTCCATTCTTCTTGGGGACAAGGACAACGTTGGCTACCCATTCTGAGTAATTTACCACTCGTAAAAACCCAGCATCAAATTGCTTTTTGACTTCTTCCATTATCTTTACCGCGACATCGGGTCTCATCTTTCGGAGCTTCTGTTGAACCGGCTTGCAATCTTCCTTTATGGGGATACAGTGTACCGCAATATCAGGGCTCAACCCAGGCATGTCCTGATACGACCACGCAAAGACATCTTTGAACTCTAACAGAAGTCTGATGAGGTCCTGCCTTGTTTCCCTGGTGATGAGGGTTCCAATTTTCACCTCTTTCCCTTCCTCTAGAGTCACATTCTCAATTGTCTCTTTGTGAGGCAGAATCAGCTTTTCTTCCTGCTCCACCATCCTTAACAGATCCAGTGATATACTATAATCTCTGTCATCTGTAAAGTCCTGAGGTTCTTCTGGGCACATGTCTTGCTCATCAGAAAATTCTGGGTCCGTAACAACGTTGTTCATGACATCAATATCTGAGGACCTATGGTAGGTATGAAATAGTATTCAATGAAAATGAATTTAAGAATGACTTATTTATGCATTATGGTTATGAATGGAAAGAAACAAAAGAATAATGACACATTATGAAAGGAAAAATGTACTTTTATTGAAAGTAAAGATGCTTAAACATGAGCCTATTTCACAAAAGATTCTCGTTGTTCCCTAGGCTTGAAACAAAAAGTTTGTTTTGAAAATTACTCTGTTTTAGTCCTAAAAACTACAGGAATTTCTTCCGCAGTCCAGTTGTCCAAAACACTTCTAGGCTCGTAGGGCCGAATACCCGCCAAGTTTCCTCTCCTCAAACTTTCTTCAGACACAGCATTAATGTTCAAAGCCCGCATCATATCCTCAGCCGTTTCCTTATTCACATTCTCCCGTCCCGAATGGATAATTCCCCCCGACATGAATGTATTAGATATATGGGGAAAGGTCATTGGACCCCACTCAATCTCTACACTATTCAGTCGTGCCCTTCGTCTTTCACGTTTCCTCTCCAGCTCCTCCTTTCTCTGTCTGGCGTCTGCCCTATGCCCCAGGCCAAAACGATCATGCTTGTCAACGAATCCTAGCACTCTGATCGGCCCCTGAAGATATTTTTCGAGTCTCTTCCTAGGCAATGCTCCTTTTCCTACTGTCAGTTGTAGGCCTATTCTTGTTGCTTTAGAGATTTTGAGCGCCGAAATCTTGCTTCCTTCACTGATGAAAGTAGCATTTATAAACTCCAGCGACCTGAAGGAGCACTCTATAGCCTCCGTATCTTTCTCTATGTACGGTGCATTACTAGTAACTGACGTGATAATATCCTCCTCTGCACTTATGGTTATCAACCAGCCCTCTGTCACCAATTTTAACTTTTGGTGCAATGACGATGGTACGGCTCCTGCTGAGTGGATCCAGGGCCTCCCCAATAGACAATTATATGAGGGCTTGATGTCCATCACGAGGAAGTCTACCTCGTATGTATTTGGCCCGATAAGGAGAGGTATCTCAATCCTTCCCATTACTTTCCTTTCAGTGCCGTCAAATGCTCTCACTACATTCTGGCATGATTTCATATGAGAGCTATCTACAGGCAACCTATTCAGTGTAGATAAGGGCAAAACATTCAGTGCCGACCCATTATCGATTAATACCCCCGGTAGTGTGTACCCTTTACATCGGGTAGTGATGTGCAAAGCCTTGGTGGATCCCATGCCTCCTGGTGGAATTTCATCACTGAAAGAGATGAAATTTTCTGCGCTTATATTACCAACAAGGCGGTCCAACTTACTTACTGAAATGTCATCAACAACATAAATCTGGTTCAACACTGTCATCAACGCACTACGGTGTCCTTCTGAGTTTAAAAGCAAGGCCATCATCAACGATATGCGTCTTGTCGATCGCTTGTGTAATCGTTCCACAACACTTGTACATTTCACTGCGGCTTGGGAACTTTAAAACTCCCCGCCTCATTCTCATTCTTTGGTTCATTAACTAGTGGCCCTGTCTTCTCGTCTCCCCTTTTCATCATAGAAGACTCAGCTTCTGGGTTGGGTGTGTTGGCCGAACTCACTTTCCCAGAAACTGTCACAGTGTAATTGTAGTTCCATGGTACCCTCTTGTCATCCTTATAAGGAAAAGTCACGGGTTTTTGAATTACAATCCTCGGTGTATCCCTATAAGGAGAAGTTACGAGTTTTCTGATTACAACCCTCGGTGTATCCTTATAAGAAGAAGCCACGGGTTTTTTAATTTCGACTTTCGGCACTATTTTCACTCCGGCCTCGTCGACCCTTGGCCGTGTGGTAATCACTATTGGGTGATTGACTTTAGGGATCCTTTCTACAGACCCTCCCTCTGTGGAACATACGTCCTCTCCTTCCACCAAGTCAAAGAACTCCAGCTCTTTATTATCCATTAGCCCATGTACTAGGGCTCTGAATTCGTTACATTACTAAATTTCATGGCTTTCCTTATCATGAAACTCACAATAGTTCCTTGAATCTGGAGATCTGTTCTCATTCTCTTGCAGAACTAACCCCATTTTCTACATTGCTTTCCAAACTTCTCTCAATGGGGTTCTAATCTCAGCAACTTCCTGCTTGGTTCTCCTTCCCCTGCCTTCAACTATCGCATTTACCCCTTTAACCGTATGATTGGGTAATGGATTTCCTCCTCCGGGAGCGTCATTAAAGTCTACCACCCCCGCCTTGATAAGTCTCTCGACTAATCTTTTAAACGAAGTACAGTTCTCTATTGAGTGACCTATCACATCCGCATAGTACTCACACTGAGCATTTGTGTCATACCACTTAGGACATGGAGCTTGCAACGGCTTCAAGTAAAACGGGGATACGACGTGCGCGTCAAATAAAGTTTTATATAACTCCTTATACGTCACAGGTATAGGCGTAAACTGAAACTTCTCGGTCTTCTACCTCATTCTGGGATCTTGTCTTGATGGGGCCAGCTGGCCCGCAGTCACCACTCTTGGTTGATTAATAGTAATGGGTTTGGGATAACCCGAGCTTACATTCCCACTTCATTCTCCCTTTTCTTTGGAGCCGGTCTTTTCATGCCCTCTCCAGCTTCTATTTTCCCACACCTTTTCGCGTTCTCTATCATTTCGCCAGACATCACTATGTCTGTGAAACTCTTGGTCTCACTCCCCAACATGTGATTGATGAAAGGTGCTTTCAGGGCATGAATGAAGAGCATGGTCATTTTTTTTTCTAGTAGCGGTGGCTGGACTTGTGTAGCGACCTCCCTCCACCTTTGGGCGTATTTCCTAAAACTCTCACCTGACTTCTTTTCCATGGCCGTAATGTTTCATGAAAACCTGTGCCAAATCCTTCCATGATTTGATTTGAGTACAACTGAGCTGATTTTACCACTTTGCTGGAGCTCCAGTCAGACTATCCTGAAAACAGTGGATCAATAACTGGTCGTTGTTGACATATCCCGTCATTCTCTGACAGAACATGGTAATATGGGCCTCAAGGCAACTGGTCCCATTGTACTTTTCAAATTCCGGCATCTTGAACTTCGAAGGAAGTACCAGAACTCAGCTTCCTAGCATCCACCTCGCATTGGTAATCAGCACTTTCCAATGCTTTAAACTTCTCCTCCAGCCATTTGCAGCGATCCTCAAACTCCTTTGGGAACTCCACCTTCGCTTTCTCCCCCTCTACTACATCGTCGAAATCAGGGACCATGATCTTTGGCAAATTGTCTCCAAGGTTAGAGCTCGAGCCTGTCGGGAAGTTTGCCGGTGCTGAGGCACCAGTTTGATACGAGGTCTGATATTAACAGACACTCTCGGAGGTTGTGCTTAAGAATTTACCGGGGCTAGGCCTGGCGGATAAGCAGAATTTTCATTTTCATCCCCGACATCGACCATAGGGCCTTTTCCTTTATCCTGCGCTCCAGTCAACAACAGCGTTAACTGGCTCATCATACTTCTCTGGGATTTCAGCATTTGATCCCTCACGTCTTGTTGGATTTTGGCCAACTGCTCTTGCATCTGAGTCTGCAACTGGTATTGCATCTCTTTCTGCATCTGCTCCAACCTTTCCAGCCTTTGATCCATAATTTTTGTTTTCCTTCGTGTGTAGTAGTGGTGTTCCAAGATAACTAAAATATGATATTTAGTTAATAGGGCTCTTTTGTGATATTTTAATGCTCATGATGCGATGCAATGCCAATGCATGAAATGCAATGTAAATAAATAAATGCAAAAAGGCGTCAATTCTGGTTCAATTTCTAATAGAAAACTTATTTAAAAAACAAAATCATTTACATAAAATAGAGTCACATATACAACCTAGCCCTTATGCCCAAAGTTTTAACTTTCTTAAGAAACGAGCTAACTCTCGGCCCCCTGTCTGACTCTGACTCATATACTACACTTAAAACATCAGCCTGAACAGCTAAGGTTTGTAAATGTTCAGCCACTTCTCGTATCTGAATCACGGCCTCGCCCATAAGGTAGTCTCTTTCTCTGACTTGGTTCTGAGAACGTTGAAGTTGTTCTTCCCGTCGCTCGTTGTTTGTCTCTAATAGTTGGATTCGGAGCTCACTATTTTGCAGTGCCGTTTCAAGCGTTACCACCTTTCCTTTCAACTCCTCAATCTGATTTAGGCTTGACTCCAATTTCACTGTAGAGCTACGACTTCGACACAATGCCCTTTTTAGTTCTGCTACTTGAGCTCTTAACATCTCATTCTCGCTTCGGCTCTCACCCACAGTCCTTCTCAGAGTATCCTTTTGTGCCTGAGCCTCATGGAACCTCTTCTTCCACTGATCAATCTTGGCCTTCTCCTTCTGAACTTCTTGATGCCATTGCTCCGAGGTTTTACCCAGCCTAGCAGTCCTCATCGATAGATGTAACTTTTTGTAATCAGTCTTCAAGCTATCCAAATCTTCTTCGGCCTTCTTTTTTCCTTTCCCTAGATTCTCAGCCTCTGATTTCTGGATATCAATATCTAACCTCAAATTCGTTTTTTCCTCTTCCAGTTGTTCTATCTTTTTCCCTAACTCTGAATTTTTATTTTCAAAGTCCTGCTTCATGATCTCCAACTCAGAAGGGACTACTTGCAGGTATTCCTCTATCGATCGAGCAGCATCCTGTGTCGGCCCGGGGATATTATCGTTTACTCTCCTGCTCCGCCATGTATTATATTCGAGGGTTGCCATTGGACCCATAGCAACTCTTTTCATTTGGTGAATCTGCTTCCACGCATCAGAAACTTCTTGAACTCTTTTCTTATAATTATTCCCACTATACGAAAATTCAAACTGAGCTAGCTCATGCGTTACCGGTATAAACTGTCTTGATTGGTATTGCCTTAGCACGAGCAAAGGAGCATACCCAACGACTCCCCAGATCCCTAACAGAGGAACCCAATCATAACTCCCACACCGGTAGAGAATTTCATCGGGAACAAACCAAGGAGCTCTCCATTCTACATCCTTTTCTTGAAGATTCTGAAGAAGCGCGATCCAGTTCTCTTCTGATATGTCATCTCTCCTGGGCGCGGCTGCCAACTCCTTTAATGGGGAGTACTTCCAAAAAAACCCGACAAGAAGCTCTATCTACTTTCCAAAAATGGCTATAGAACCACCCCAACAACAGTTGTGCGCATCCCATAAATCTTCCTCACCGCTTCTCCCAAGACGAGTTCAAAGATCTAAGCGTTTGGTAAGAATGTTGTACAGCGTAACCCCTTTGTCAAGACGATCGAACAAGTCAATAACTGCTTCATCTACATGTCTCAAAGCCTTGGGAAAAATTACCAAGCCATAGATACTTAAGGCGAAAATGTCAACTTTCCTCTTAACATCTGGGTGTGTCACCATCAGGTCCCTCAAGCTCACCCAAGGAATGCATTTCCCTTCACCCTTCTACTGAATTCGTGCCATGACCCACTGTTCGCTCATCCCAGTGATACTCATCAGCTTCTTTACAAAAGTCGGTGCATTAGCAGCCCTAAAGTAAATCTTGTCGACCCGAGCCCATTAACTGCGAAGTAAAGCCGTATATTCTTCCACGGTAGGCACCAAGTCCACTTCTCCAAATGTGAAACAGCTATAAGTGGGATTCCAATATTGAGTCATAGCTTGAAACAAGTGCTTGTCCACTCTGATGTCGAGTAAGTAGGGTAGATCACCATAATTAAGTTAGAAAAGATGCTTAGTTGCTTCATCCCAACAGGCCCATATATCCCTTAATTCTTGGAGCTCATTCTCTGTCGTACTGATACGAGTGAAGTCCCTTAATTCTGATGTATACCCTTCGGTTAGACTATCTCTTTTCTCAAGCTGTTCTTCTCTGACCATATACGCACGGCCGCATTATCCTCTACTTTATCAAGGAATCTGTTCTCCATAACAAGCCTTCTAACTTAGTAACTAAAATAGGAATCGACGCCTTTTAAATATGAAATGACATGCAAACATGACCAAAATAAAACCAATTAGTGTCGCATAAAAGTAACCAAAGCAAGTAAAAAATGTCAAACCACTACATAGGTAGCCACTAAGGTTTAGCATGGCTCTACCTAGGGTGGGCTCTTAAGGTTCACTATATGTGGTTTAGTTCTAAAGGAAGGGTACCTGAACCAGCAGATTCCTCAATCATCACCCATTATAGGCTCATACGGATCGAGTTCAGTTCAGGGGAATACATTTCCCTATGGCCATGCGGAGGTGAAAACCTCACGGAACCATAGGTACGGATGTATTCCGGAAGCAATCCCCTAGCCCATGCGGAGGTGAAAACCTCACGAAGGCATAGCTTTTCGCTCCCACTTAAGGGTATGACCACAACGGTCATGCAATATGAATGCAAAAATATTCTATGTGTCTTAAACCAAAGCAGATATATGACGCGACACAGACTCATGCAAATGGAAAAACGAAATCAAAGAATTTTATTTTCGATAAAAAGGACATTAATCAACCAATTTTACGGCTTGACTCTATTATTGGTCCCCAGTAGAGTCGCCAAGCTATCGAAACCATTTTTTTGTTTGGAAAAACGGGCCGACTTTAAAAAGATGGAGTCGCCACCAATCTTTTTTTTTAAAGTGTGATTGGGTCACTTTAGAAAATATTTTGGTCTACAAATTTTAAGAAAACG
Source organism: Gossypium bickii (assembly GCA_025503065.1). Lineage (NCBI taxonomy): Eukaryota > Viridiplantae > Streptophyta > Magnoliopsida > Malvales > Malvaceae > Gossypium > Gossypium bickii. The sequence continues at coordinate 100,009,724 of CP106711.1, forward strand.
GGCTCGGGAGTCGGTTACGCACGAGGAAGGATTAGCACCCTCGCAACGCCCAAAATTAGTACCATATTGATTGATTAATGTCCTTAATATCGAAAATTAGAAAATATTTTAAAATATGGAAAAAATGTTTGGATGACTCGCATTGGATATCGAAACTCTCTTGTTCTGAAAAGTTGAAATACCACATCCAGCACGATAGGACACGATGCTTCAAACCCTCGATACCAAGATCATTTCATGATTTCCAAAATACATGTATTGCAATTTGAAAAGGGTATTTCACTATTTGGCTAAACTAAAAACCGAAACCCAGCACGATTGGGTACGATCCCTTGGATTTCCAATCATGAAATATTGCCTTTATTTAAGAAATACGATAAAAAAACTGTGAAGGATATCTAGTTGTTTAGATGAACAGAAAATCGAAACCCAGCACGATTGGGCACGAATTTCTCAAACTTCCAAACACGAAATATTGCCTTATTTTCAAAAAATATGATTGAAATCTTTAAAGGATATTTAGTGATCTAGACGAACGAAAAAAATCGAAGCCCAGCACGATTGAGCACGATTTCCCGAACTTCCAAACACACAAAACTACCTTTGTGAAACATTTTTTTTAAGTTTTTGAAAGAAACCAAAAATAAATACGTGGAAATGTAGACACGATTAATAGGAAATAACAATAATGCACCCAAAAAGGGGAAATAAATAATAATAATACTGCTAATGTAATATAACACTAATAATAAATAATTAATAATGAATATAAAAGTCATGGTGATTAACGGTATATTAATAATAAAATAAAAATAGTATTAATAAGAATGAGAATAATAAATATTAATAATATATAAAATAGGGATAATAAAATATTCAAAAATGATTACTTTAAAGGGTGAAATAGTAAAATAATTGGAAAGGAATCAACTTAGATCAAAACAAAAAATTTGGGCTAAATTTAAAAACAAATGAAGGCAAAAGGGCTAAATCATAAGGCGCACGCAACATAGAGGGGCCTGAAACGCAATTACTCCAGGTTCCCAAACACTGCACTTGAACACGGACTAAATTGTAATGAGGGCCCAAATTTGGGACCGAATTTAAAAGTAAAAAAAAAAGAATGGGATGTGATTAAAACAATGGCGCAAACGGGGGGACCGAAGGCGCAATTTGCCCATTAAAGGTGAGAATGCACAGATCCACCTGCATAAGTAAGTGGTCACGTGGGGCCTTTCCCCTCCCTTTAATGGCACCGTTTTTTATAAGGGTTAAAAACCTTTTCCTTTGCAGCAATTGCCTTTAGAAAGAAACAAAGTTCATTCATTTCCCTTAAAACAGGTTTTCCCCAGCTGACCTTCGGTCTTCCCACACGCGGTGGCTGGTATTTTAAAACAAGGTCTTTTTTTTCACAACAAAAATCTGATCTTTGTATATTATACATCGTGTAGTGTAAAAGGAAAAAAATAATAACCAAAGCAAAATAACAAGATGGTCGTTCCAAAATGAAGAAAAACAAATAATAAAAACCTTTCTCCTCGATATTGATCTCTGTTGCCTTCTTTCTTATGTGAATCGTGTAAAAAAAGTCCCTTTTACAATAATATTCTTGGCTTTTTATAGCCTTTTCCCGAAGCTCCCCTCAAAGACTAGAACTCTAGTTATTTGTTGCTGCTGCTTTTCCTTTTCTTTCGCAGGTACAACGACGTGGAGGCGCCAAACATGGAGCTATTTGGATACGTGCAGCTTGGGGTTGTTGCGCACGACGTGGAGAAGGCTGCTGGAGCATGCAGCGCTAACTGCTAGGGTTTCCTAACCCTGTTCCGATTACATTTTGGGTCGAAATTTGGGCTTCATTTAACTTTGGGCCTCGGGGTTTATTAATTTCTGTTTTGGGGTTTTTAAATTTGGTTAACAGTATTGGGCCCGGGTAATAATTGGGGTCTACAGTAATCATTATATCTTCCTTCATGAAAAGTCAATTACTATCTAATAGTAATTAAGTCATTCATCACAAAGAAAATGACCCATGACCACATTTACTTTTCATTTATCATGTAATGTCGATAAGAGGATATCATTTACCCATTTATTGGGCTATGAATTCCACTATTATGAATGATGCTACATACTACAAAAGTTGTATACCCAACGCACCAACTTTCAGTTCCTTATCTATTCAAACTTAGACTTTTACTTACACCAAAGTATACAAGTCATGCATACATAGTTCATCATCTACTAAAGATTAAGGTATGTCACACTATGTCACAAGTGAATAAATCCATAAACAAATTCAAGATATTTTACTTGGGTCTTGTCAGATGTACTACAGTCCAGTCAGTCACATCTATGTTGTTATCTTCTAGGAGCCATCCGTTCCGATGCCCAAGATAAAATATCTCCCCAACTAGACTTGATAGACGGCATATTAGCCTTTCAATAGGTTTGCTCATTTTTTATTAGACTAAGGACATGTTTAGATTCATCTACTAATATAAGTTGTCTTTCCGTATTATGATCCAACCACATAATACCACTTAATATTAGTTAAACGTTAGATAACCAATGAGCTAATATTGACTTCTATTTTACTTTGCATGCAAAAACTATAGAGGACAGTATACAAAAGATATTAATGTAATTCATGAATAATTTTATTAAAGCAATCAGTTTGAAATAATACAAGTGTACATAGATCAAAATATTAGACTTAGGGCACTAGATCTAACAATATGTTCCCTAAAAAATAAAAATGAAATAAAAAAATTTAAAATAAATACTAATAGCATATTACAAAAATATTTAAACATTATCAATCTAAAATAATAAGTGTAATTTAATATAATCAATTTGTTTGATTAATATTATTGTTTGTTTAGTGTGATATAAAAAAATTTAATTATCAATAGTTAATTTTGCTATTATCATATAACAGCTAGTAATATATTAAAAAAATACTTTTTAATGTTAATTTAATAATATAATAAATAATAAAGGATATTATCATCGGTTAAAAAATTTCTTTCGTGATTTTATATACATTATAATATAATAGATACGCATTTTAACATACAAATATACAAAAATTAATATTTTATAATAGATTTTACTATATTCGGGTGAAAAAATTATGCAAAAAAGAATTATAGAGTAAAGACTAAATTTTTTTTTGGTTCAAGCACCTTCATGTGAATGTATTGTTCAATATATAATAACATAAAAGGAAAAAAATTAACCTTAAAATAATATTTATTAGTTTATCTATATTATTATTTAAATTTTTGATTAAATTGGTGTAATTAGTCAATCGACACCAACTAAGAAAATTATAAGAATGTCCTTTTATAATTAAAATAAGTAATATTATTTGAAGGTATTTTAGTTTTTTAATTAAAAACAATAAAAACATACATATTGTGAGATTTGAACTACACTAATTACATTAATAAAACTTTTAATTTACCACTGAGCTAAAGCTTTATATTGATGTTCTTATACATTTTATTTTTTATTTTGCACATTTTGTTACCTTCATTAGTTGTATATCTATACTATTATTTAAATTCTTGACTGAGTTGGTGCCATGAGTCAACCGAGCACTAACTCGGTTAAGAAATTACGAGAATAGATTTCCGTAATTAAAATAAATAATATTATTCGAGGATATTTTAGTCTTACACATTAAATAAAGATAAAATTGTGCATATTGTGATATTTGAACCCACACCAATTATATTAATAAAACTTTTAATTTACCACTCAATTAAAACTGTATTTTAACATTTTTAGAATTAATAATGTATTTGATTGATTTAGTGTGATACGTTAACTTGACACAACTCAAGATAGATGACAATACCATGATAAACAATATGATCTATTTTTTTTATTTTAATAACATACATATTTAATAATTAATTTTAAACCACGCATTTAATTATTTATTATATGTTATTTAAATAGATATAATTAGAAGAATTGAAATTAATTATTTTATTAAAACTAAAAAAGGGTTTTTTAGGTAAAATAATGTCGTCTCCAAATTGAGAATGTGGGTTCTTTTATTTTAGCATTCCAAGTACATCAACTTGTACCAAATGTCCTTTCTCTGACTTTGGGCCCCGCATACTAAATACCCCTTATCTTCTAAGTTCTACCCTTTTACTCTTTGCTACATTATATTTACCCATTTATTTATTTGTTTTTTATTTGAATTTCAATTATCAAACTTAAAATTACAAGGCTTGAATTGATTGTAAAAACTTCAAAGAAAGAATTAAAACATTGGCACATGGATAAAATACGGTATAAAATAAAATGAAGTTTATTATGATATCTTAGATTTAAATATTATTATGTATATGTCCTTTTTTAAATTTTATATAAAAATATACAAGATAAAATACTTTTAAAATAATATTTCTTTCCTTTTTTTTTTTTATAATTTTACAACAGAATTGATAAATAACATCAATTCAATTAAATACCATAAAAAATAATCACTTTGTTTAGAATTTAATAGATGAAAAAGTGATTCACATGTTTAGTACGCAAAATACTATTAACGTTCTTCAATAAGTTACTTTCCTCTTAAATTTTGATTCCTTCAATATTTGTGAGAAAATAACATTTCCCATATAATTCGAAAGCAAAAATATTGCTGTTCTTATTTATTTTCATTACTTTTATGCGATCCGTTTTCACCACAAAATTATAAAATACATATATATATATATATAAAATATATAATTATGAATTTATTTTATATACTCCTGACTTACATTTTAAAATATACTCTAATTTAATACATCTGAAATATTTAAACTATTTCAATTAATTTAATTTATTTAAATGAATAAATTAATAATATAAACATAATTAGATTAAACTACTTCTTTGTTAATAATAAATATAAACGAAAAGTGTTACAATTAATTAAATTTGTATTTTATTTAACGGATTACATTTTTGGTAAAGTGTGTAGTGATCCAAATGTATCAAAAACACTCCCTAAATTTTAATTAAAACTTTTTACAATATACCAAATGTTGAAATGAATCAAATTCCCAAATATTACCAGAAAACATTAAAAATAATCAACAATTATCTTCCATACTATAGCTAATCTTGTTTCAGGTACCAAAACAAGCATATATAATTATGCTCCAAAGATTATTTATATATTTTATGCTTCATTTGAGAAGATGAAATTAAATATTTGGATTTGAATTTTATTTATTATATAATGATAATAATGAAATGCGTGGGCACATTAGTACAGGTTCAATATAATATACATTTGAAAGGTATAAAAACGTATATTAGTGAAATTAAAAAAATATTTTCAAATTTTCAAATTCACACTAGAAAATGTTACTTTTTAAAAAAAATTGAACTTACGAAACCACAAAAATATACGATCTAATCATTAACTAGATTCACAGTCACAGTTGATAGCAAGCAACTTTCCACAACATTTTCTAGTTTCAATTCAAGCAAATAACACTGGTAATGCTTTGTAGCTAAATATGGAAGTGCTTACCGGCACTGTTTCCTGATCCGAATATCGAATTAACAATCTATAATCCTGAATTCCGGATTCATATCCCTCACCTTACCTGTTCTTCCAACTCTTTTTCACATTTTCATATTCCAAATCAACGTCCTCTGTAAATGCACCATCTATTTTTGTCGTCTCTTCTATATATCAAAGCTGTTCACGTTAAAACTTGCGCTCCTTGTCTTCTTAACATGATCAGAGATCCAGGAAAACAAACCTTTGTGCTTAGGAGGAAAAGTGAATCGAGAAAAACAGCAAATCACCGGGACCATTTCCAGAGGAAATACACAATGACGACTGTCAAAACCATCCCCAAGTATTTAATCCATGTATCAACACGGTTCCTCCTCTCAATGAGCCTCAGGACAGAGTTGGAGAGCCCCACCGTGTTAAGTACATCCAAGGCCTTTCGTTGTGCTCTCTGAACAAAAACAAGACTTCCATTCAAAAACTCAATAGTTGTCACAACTTGCAATAAATATCAAAATGCATCAACCACCACCCTTTTCTTATTTCAAGCAAATGATTTGAGATATCAACAATTTATAACTAGTCACTTAAATTATAGCACCTGGGAATCTATACTGTTGAACAAATAAACAAAAGAGAGCTCACAATCTAGTGCACTCAACTATAGATTAAAAGCGGAATACAGCATCCAATAACTAATCGCTAGTGTCAGAGAAGATATGGATATATGATTGAACGGGTATGTTATAATTTTCAAAGTTTGGGGACTTTGGGGTGTGTGTGTGTTGGGGAAGGGTTCATATCTCCTTACCAAAATCCAAATATGCATTAGACATGGGTATTTCAAGAAAAATGAATAGTGAGAGTACAACAATAATATAAGGCAGTATTTCCTCACAAGTTATGAAATAGTTTCTATTTACGGGTAGCAAAGAAAAGAAACCCAAGTTAACAAAAACCACAACGATTAATAAAACCAATTGTGACTAACATATCTTGAAACTGTTCGATGTGCTGTGAAATTAACTGCATCTGTTAAATTTTCATTTACATTATTTAAATAGAAATGCATCAGCAAAGGACCTCATTTTCTGTTTATACCTTGAGGCGATCTCTTTGTTCTGCATATTTGGAAAGGATTGCTGTTCCAGTTTCAAAAGATTCTTGCAACATTCGTGATGAATTTCGAACTGATTGCATTGCTTGTGCTTCCTCATCAAAAATTCTCAGGACATGAGCTGACTCCCCATTCTAAGAAAAAAAAGTAAAAAGACTCAAGAAAAGCTAAAATCAGCTCCATTTGCCGACAAAAAGGAAAAGGTTTACATACAGCTCTTCCAAGCAACTCAGCTCTCTCTTTCGCTTCCAACATCCTTCTCTGATTCCTCATAGAATACTTGTCTAAACTCTCTTTCAAAGAGTCAGCCTCTTCAGCCACTTGCTCAACTTTTCTGTTTGCCAAATATAAACAGCCTCGAGGTGTAAGAGCAACAAACTAACATAAGTTACAATAACATCAATAAGCATGGTAGTTGGAATCATCAAAACAGCACTAACAAGTTTCAAACTTCACCAAAACAAGGCACACCTCGTAACTCAATAAAGAAAAAGAAATCTAATCAAGTAGGCATACAATTGATGTATATATTTGTCTAAACTAAAACTATTAGACAATTTAACATAGGAGTCAGACTACTCATAAAGAAGCTTTGTCAGTCAAGTCTTGAGCTCAAAATTGTTTTCTTTTAAAATTTTAGCTGTTGCTTTCATTTTACAGGACAAAATCTTAAATGCTCGCTCTCTTTATATTTGAGTCTATGATCTATGTAAGCAAGAAATTTCATTTCTAGTGAACCTGCAAAGCTAACGTTCGTTGCAATTTATCAAACTTAGTATCAATTGCAAGCTGCACACCATTGTGTTACTGAAATTTGCTTAAATCTGCCACCTCCAACATCCCATGCATAATAATCATGAATAAACAGAGATAAAATGAGTTGTACAACCGAAGCTAAAACACTTTGAACTAAATTCAACTTCTATTGAAGAAAATTAACTGAAACAATCAGGCACAATAAGTAATTTTCCAAGGAAAGAAAGAATCATCAGTAATAAATTATCCAAGACCTCAATCATTTGAAGATTAAGGATATTGAATCAAATTGACAAATTGAAGACAAATACTGAAATTCTAAAATATAAAAGGATTTACAATAAACAAACTAGAAGAAGATTAACATGTTTAAGAACTAAATAGCAAAATTCCATAAAATAGTGAGAAATGTGATATTGTGTAGGCGTTGCGGTAATACCTTTTCCAGAGATCGCGTTGAGATTTGGCGGGGATTGAACGCCAGAGGCGATCCATATCGGCGCATAGAGAGTGGATCTGAGAGATATCTTTCTTAACGGCGAAGGAGAGTTCAGGAGAATCGGTACCGGAGACGGAGCTCTCGAATCTCTCTAAGCGTTCGATCCCATCCCTTGCTCGAAGAAGTAGCTTTCTAGCGCTTTGATACACTTCCGATAATGTCCCTCCTCCTTCCATCCTCGCTATGCTTGAATTCCCAAAGAAAGCGAGTTCTTGTTTTTCCCTTATAGAAATAAATGGGTGCAGAGCAGGCAAATGGAGATTGCTTTAAATTTTTTTTTTTTTTTGGTTTTTTTGTTTTTACTGAATTGCGGTTTTGAATTTTTTTGGCAGGTAAACACATCATTACAGCCTATCATGTATTGCCACGTCAGAAGATACGGCATCCCGTCTATATTAGACCGTCACAGCACCCTTGTTATTAAGGGTTTTTCTTTTCTTAATTCACTTTTATACTTAAAATACATTTAATTATTTTATGGATGTATTTAATTTTTATAAAATTATATTATATTAATTGTTACACTAATTTTTATAAAATTAAATTATTCATCAATCCAGTCAGTCACATCTATATATCTATCTTTTGGGAGTCATCTGCTCCGATACCTAAGACAAAGCGTTTTTCCGATTGGACTTGATAGACGACATATTAGTCTTTTGATCGGTTTGTTCATTATCGATTAGACTATGGACATGTTTAGGTTCGCCTACTAATACAAGCTATCTTTTCGTATTATGATCCGACCACGTAATATTGCTTAGTATTAGTTTAAACATTAGACAACCAGTAAGCAATATTTGTTTCTATTTTGATTTGTATGCAAAAACCACATGAGGACATTATACAAAGTATATTAATGTATCCATGAAATATTTTATTTACCAATCTGTTCGAAAAAATTAAAAGTGTACATAGACAAAAATACTACATTTAGGGCACCAGACCCAACATGTTTAGCTCAGTGTATGCAATGATGACAGCCTTTTAGCTAAGTTAAAAATTAAGCTTGTCGAGCAAGGTGTTTGTGAGAGTTTCAGCATTTATTTGGATGATTGCCTCTGGTTTAGCAATCGAATCTGTGTTCCTAATAATGCTTATTTGAAAAGAATAATTTTGTGCAAAGCTCACAATGGTTCTTTTGTTATGCACCCCGGCCGGTAGTGAAAAAATGTATCGTGACTTGTGAGAATCATACTGGTGGCTCGAAATGAAAGAGAAATTGTGGAGTATGCCGTTAAGTGCCTGACCTGTCAACATGTAAAAATCGAGTATCAAGTTCCTACCAGGTTGCTTCAGCCTATCCCTATTCCATAATAGAAATGAGAACGGATTGCCATAGATTTTGTGGTTGGTTTACCGATAAAAGAAATGCAATTTGGGTGATAGTAGATTGATTGACGATTCTGCTCATTTTCTAGTTGTAAGAACTGATTGATCACTTCTAAATTTGACTGAATTATATATTTGCGAGATAGTTAGAGTGCATGGTGTGCTTATGTCTATTATCTCAGTTCGTAACTCACATATTACCTCAAGATTCTGGAAGCAATTGCATGAATCATTGGGTATGAGGTTGAATTTCAACACAAGTTTTCATCATCAGTCTGATGGTCAATCAGTTGCGAACCTACATTATTAATCTCGAATGTGGCTGGGAACGTTATTTACCACTAGTTGTATTTGTGTATAATAATAGTTTCCAATCGAGCATTTAGATGGCTCCATATGAAGCATTATATGGTCGGCGGAGTAGAACACCCTTATGCTAGTCAAAATTGAGTGAAAAGAAGGTAATCAAGCCAGAGTTGATTCAAGAAGCGAAAATTGTAGTTAAGTTGATCAGGGACAGATTGAAAGAAGCCTCAAATAAACAAAAATCCTCTGTTGATCTAAAGCAAAAAGATATCGAATATGTTGTGGGTGATAAGGTGTTTTTGAAAGTCTCTCCATGGAAAAAGATTATGCATTTTGTTCGCAAGGGAAAATTGAGTCCCAGATATATTAGGCCTTACAAGATTGTTGAAAGAGTTGAACCGGTTGCTTATCATCTAGCTTTGTCGTAGGAATTGCAAAAGATCCACAATGCATTTCATGTATCTATGCTTCGACAATATCGGTTCGACCCATCTCATGTTATATTGGTAGAGACAATCGAAGTTCAGACTGATTTAAAAAAACTTGTGCTTTAAAATTCTCAACAATTTTCTTTATACACACTTGTAAGCTTTCATTGTACTCATTCAGCTCAAGTGTTTCTCTTTGTATTAGTGCTTAATTTGCAAAAACTCTGATCTTGTGAGGATTACTTCTTAGTTTGTTATTTGTATTCACTCATTGAAAAGGTTTTTGTCTTAAGATTTGGGTAAAAACCTTAAGGGAGTTTTGTAAAGTTAAACTTTGTCCTCAAAGGTTGTCAGATTAATGAATTTGAGAAAAATTCTTAGTTGTGGAAAGCTAAAGTAATGGAGTAGGCAATTAGAGTCTAACCACTATATATCGTCGTATTCGTTGTCTCTATTTATTCTCCTAGCTATCACAAATTTTTAAAAGGCCAATTCACCCCACTCTTGGCAATTTCGAGTTGATTAATCGAACTAACAATTTTCATATATTGCATAATTCGCTTGAAATTATCTTAATACTAAAATTTGATATTAAAGTAAATACATTTAAAAAAATATTTATAAGAAGAGAAAATATAGATACTTTGAAACAAGGAATGAAGCCCGCAAAGAATAGTGTTTTTATTTTGGCAATGACTAAGTTAATACCCCAAACACCAATAAAAATAATATTGCTAATTTTGTGTTAGCAATTCTTTTTTACTTTCTAGTTACATGGCAAAGTAACTTTCCAACAATTATCATGGCAATAAGTTTCCATTACTTGTGGGAAAATTACTCGTAATGGAATGTTACATTTTAAGGAAAGCAAATTAATCTTGAAATTACATTCTAACCAAGTAAATATTTAAATTCCTTTAAAAAGTGATAACTTTTCACTATACCAAATGTCCTCTAAAAATAATAAAAGAGAAAGTAAATAATTATAGTTAAAATAAGTAAAGGAAAAGAAAATGAAGTAATTTTAACTATTTTTATTTGGTTAAACAATGGAAAGAAAAGGAAAGCATTAATTACATGCAAATTTACAATTATGCCCTTTCTATAAATTTGTTTTAAAAAGAAATAGAAGATAAAAAAGATATTTTTATTGTCTTAATATTTTTGGGTTTCCTTTCTCTAGGTAAATTAAAAATTAAGGGTAAGTTTAGTTTCAGGAAACAATAGTTGTTTTTAGAAAATAGAAAATAGTGAAGAAAACATATTTGGTTAAGAATTTTGAAAATGATTCTTGAAAAATGAAAATAAAAATATGTGAAAATTTGAGAATAAGAAAAACATGTTTTCAATAAAAATATTTTGGAAATATGGAAAAAAAAGTTTAAAACAAGGGATTTTTTTATGCTTCATTTTATGCATTAAAATTACCCAGATTCGTATTCTTTTAGAAACAACTTTTTGTTTTTATAACCTTTTTTTTATTTAATTACATTTTATTTTACTATTGTCATACATTTTAAATAAATTATACTTTAATTTAATTATTTAATTATTTTTTATTTATATTTTGAAAAATATATACCAAACGCGATTTTGCTATTTTGATTATTGAAAACAAATTTCTATTTCTATTTTTATTTTTCAATTTTTTGAAAAATAGAAAATGAAAATAGTTTTCTGAAAATAAAAATAAAAAGATGAAAACAGAAAATGTTGCACACGAAGCTGGCAAAAGAAAAGAAAGGACACTCAATTTCTTCTTACTTTCTTTGACCTAAATTAAAAATTCAATCCAAAGGAAAGGATAATCCTTTCAAGAATGAATTAGAACATGTTTAGCTTTTCAAGGCTTAACTAGAAACTCTCTCCCTTTTACAACAAATAAAGAGTTGATTAAAAAAAGGAAATTTACCCAATAAATATAATATTGAAAGATAAATGCTGTTTGACCTTTGAAACTTGTTTCTTGTTTTCATTACAGTTTTTGGAGGCTCTATTTGATTTCCAATCGGAAATAAGATAACTGTTTGGAACATTAAATATGCAAGATTTTACAACCCTGCCCTTCTAATTGAGAAGAAATATAGTCATTACACTGGGGAGGTATTGATCCCCCTAAAACATTTTGCCTACTCACTTAAGGGAGATGGAGAATGAAATTAAAATATGTTTAAACACATTTGATTATACCAAGTGTTATTGAGTTTATTTTGGACTTTAAAATATTTTCTAATAATATGAAATGTTATTAACTAGCAATTTTAAGCTATATTTTTGTCTGTTTTATTAAATAATGATGTTTCATACTTTTTTTCAATCGAATAACTCACTCGGTAAAGATACTTGAAAATGCTCTCAGAATTTAAGTTTTTAAAAATAATATTTATATTAATTATAGTAATATATTATACGTGAAACAATATAAATTTTAAATAAATGAATTAGATAAATCATGTAATATATAGAATGAATTTAAATGTGATAAGAGAAAATAATTGAAATGGTTAATTAGTGGTAAAGACAAAGAGGTCTTGAGTCTTTTAGTATCCAAGTTCAAGTTTCATAATATGCAATTGTATTATATGGATAATTATAAGTTAGTTCTTTGTCCATTAGTATTTTACATTAATTTAATATTATTTTATAATTGCTCAAGCATGTATTATACCTAAAATTGCACTATATCTATGCTTACAAACTCTTAAAAAATTAAAACATGTCACAACAATCTAAGTAAATATCACATTAATTAATACATGAATACACAATTTCCCGTATTGAAAATAATATTATGAAATGATCCGAAACATAATGAAAACTTAATGCAAAAAATAACATAAATAATACAAGCATTACTATATACATAAAACAAATTATTAGTTTTATTTAATTATAATAAAATATAATTGACCTTTCATCTTCTTCTCTCTTCCATGACCGGGAATTAAGGAATTCGTGAATTTTAAAGAGACAATAAATCACTTTTAGAAAATGGAGAAAGCAGCGATGGATTCATCAAACAGCAACAACAGAATCTGCAGAATCTTTGTCGAAAATTTTCCAAGGCTCCCAATTTGCACCATAAATATTTCACGTCATCATCGCACCAGAAGCGATGGAATCGCCGTTGTTGATTGGTCTAAGGTAACAAAATTGAAACCCTATAGGAATCTGAAACTGTGACATAATGGGGGTTTCGTTTCAATACACGACAAAGTGGTGGTGATGGTGATAGACGAAGAGAAAGATGAGACTAATTTGGTGATTTTCAAAGGAATTTCTAAAAGGTCTCCAAACTCACTTTACACCCAAATCTTATATATCCAATTAGGGTACTTCTGATATCAGTGCATGCAATGGTTAAGTGCGTTCTCTTGTTTCTTGTTTCTGCTTCTTTTTCAAATAAACTTCCAAAGTTAACAAACTTGGAACCTGAAATAATTCTTTGTAACTACTGAAGCCAAAATCAACATGCAAAAGAATCTGATAATAGATGGATAATTTCACTTTTCATTTCCTTTTTAAATATTTGAATGTTATTCTTCGAAAGAACTGCTTTAAGAATCTGGACATACTAGATGGAAAATAAAATTGAAAAAGGCAAGAAAACGCGGATTGAGAGCAACTTAACTGATCTCGGAAACAAAAAAAAAGAGACATGGTGATGATCCTAGGAGCGGTGTTATTCGCTCGAAGGTACGTCTGCTCTTCCATTTCCTCTGATCATATGCGTATTATTTTTGCATTCATTTCTTTTTGTTTAATTTTTTTTCCAGCTATGCTATTTGAGTTTTATTCTGTTCAATTAGTTTGTAATGATTGAATCTGCTTTTTATTACTTAAATTGAGCCATTTTTTTTCTTGATTCAATTTTCTCCAATAATTCCATTTCTTGCTTATTTTTTAGTGAGAAATGTTAGATTTTAGTTACTGAGATTGGAATTCGATCATTTCTTTTTGTATTTCAATTCTGCTTGTCAATCCCATTTTTCATGCTTCGCAAATGTCGTCTGCAATGTTCTTGATCACTTCAATTCCAAATTTGGGAAAATGTCATATTTACCTCTGGTAATGCTTTCTTGGGAAAATATCATGGTTTCATCTTTTGATTTTTCCATTGTTCGATGCTTGTAAAGTGAAAGCGATTTTAGCTTTGAAAGAGGAATCAATGCATCAAAAACAGTAGTGAAAACAGCAGTGAAAAGCGTTCCTAACCTCAATTCTACATGTTCTGTACTTCGATTCTCTGCACCGAAAACAACAGTGGAAAGTGATAAAGTTAGAGGACTCAATTGAATGGAACCATTCCTGCAATTTTTGGGCGGATTACAAGTTTGCAAGTTGTTGACTTTTCTTTCAGTAAGTTCAGTGGTGAAATTCCAAATGAGTTAGGCGAAAATTGTGGGAGTCTAATGCATCTCCATCTTGCAAGTAATGGATTTTCAGATTCAATTTCGTCCAACTTGGGTAACTGAGTTGTCAATGTCATATATGGATCTGGTTGGATTGTACTCTTCTTTCTTTTATAGGAATGCTCTCATAAATGTTGGTTCTGCTCCTTCCCCATTTTCGTTGAGTGAATTCGTTGTATTACATGTTTTTGGCAGGAATCAGTTCACTGGCTCAGTTCCTCCCTTTATTATTTCTTTATATACTTTGTCTGCTAAGTTGAATTATGTTTTCTGTATATTTTTTTGATCCTTGTCTAAGGTTAGATGGTTTGATATTTGATGCTACCAACAACAAAATCGTAGGAAAACTTCCTTTAAACATGGATCACACTTGCAAATGCTTGAAAATTTTTAGTCTAGCGAGCGATGAATTTGTTGGCTCAATTCCTACATTCACTGACATGGTTTCTCTGCTTAAGCTTAACCTCAGTGGAAACAGATTGCGAGGTCACATATATTTGAGAGATGAATGAGATAAGGTACCTCTCGCTTTCTAATAATAACTTTTTTAGGCGCGATGCCTCGAGATTTAGTTCGACTGTCATTTTTACGATTCGCTGATTTAATATCGCGACCTTTGATTTTCTAACAGTTTGCTTGATTTAATATCACAGCTGTCATTTTTATAGTTCGCTCGACTTAATATCGCGACCTTCGATATTCTAACAATTCGCTTGATTTAATATCGCGGCTGTCATTTTTACTGTTCGCTCGATTTAGATCGCGACCTTCGATATTCTAACAGTTCGCTCAATTTAATATCACGACTGTCATTTTTATGGTTCGCTCGATATAAGATCACGACATCCAATATTCTAACAGTTTTCAAGATTTAATAATGCGAGTGTCATTTTTACGGTTTGCTCGATTTAAGATCATGACCTTCGATATTTACTTTGATTTAAGATCGCAACCTTCGATATTCTAACAGTTCGCTTGATTTAATACTGCGGTTATCATTTTTAAAATTCACTCGATTTAAGATCGTGACCTTTGATATTCTAACAGTTCACTTGATTTAATATTGCGGTTGTCATTTTTATGATTCGCTCGATTTAATATCGTGGCTGTCATTTTTACGGTTCACTCGATTTAAGATCGCGACCATCAGTTTTCTAACAGTTCGCGTGATTTAATATTGCGACGGTCATTTTTATAGTCTGCTGATTTAATATTGCGACTTTCAATTTTCTAACAGTTCGCTGATTCATGATCATGATTATCGCTTTTAAAGCTCGCTAATTTCTTTGACAAAGTAAGGCACAAATTTTTATTTACGGGAAATAAAGTTCGCAGTATTCTACAACACAGTTTGTTTCCTTAAAACTATTTCTCAAATAACCTTTTAACTTTTGTACCACACCGTCAGACAACAGAACCTACTCAGTAGAGTTCCGAGTTAAAACTTAGGTAGTAAGCCTCCAATTACACGTTCCATGCGTCAAAGTTTGTTTAGAAGAGTCACTTTATATCTCTCTTTTGAACAAGGTGGGAGACAAATTGTTATACAATTATAATAAAATATAATAACCTAGCCAGAAGTTCGACTCGGAATCTGACCCGATTAATCTCCCTATATATATATATTAAAGGCTCTTTGAGGGACAGAACTCCATTTTTCATTTTCTTCCCTGCTAATTTACCAGGACACCATCCCCCTCCTTATTAACCTCTGTTGATATTGTGTATCAATAATTAGCATTAAAAAGTATATAAATTTATAATACTTTAAATATATTAAAACAAATTTTCTTTTCCCTTTTCTTCCCTTTAAAAGATGAAATTAACCTTCCACAATAACAAATTTTCATTGTTTACCTGCCTACAGAATTCTCAATTGAAGCATATTAAGCAATCGGGCTGTTTTTTTATTATGTTAACTATCTATCTATCTATCTATCTATCTATCTTTAAATTAGTATCATTCTCAATCGAGTCACTATTTCGATTAGAAAATTACAAAAATGTCCATCTATAATTAGAAAAATTATATTATTCAAAGGTATTTTGACTTTTTCATTTTAACAAAACTAATTAAAATATTATACGGTAAGATTTGAACCTGCACCAATTAGATTACTAATCTAGTAAATTTACTACTTAACCAAAATTTCATTTTAATGTATTATATATATATTTTTTAATATACATAATTTATTATCTCCATCAATTATATATATATACACACTAATAATATTGTTCATTGAGTAGGTCTGACAAGTCAACTTGATACTAACTTACTAATGATAAAATCGTGATAAACAATTACAGTGCATTTAATATTGTTTATCTGATATATTTATGTATTTAAATTTTGCTTTACTCATAATTTAATCTATTTGTTTAATATGATTAATTAGTTTCAAATTTGTTTAATATAATTAATTAGTTTCAAACCATACATTTCATTGTTTATT
Organism: Gossypium bickii; assembly: GCA_025503065.1. Classification (NCBI taxonomy): domain Eukaryota; kingdom Viridiplantae; phylum Streptophyta; class Magnoliopsida; order Malvales; family Malvaceae; genus Gossypium; species Gossypium bickii. The sequence continues at coordinate 100,026,563 of CP106711.1, forward strand.
ATATGTTAGCTACAAATGGGTATCTATGTTTCAAATATGTGGTTTCCACAGGCGTACGTGTCTGATAAGATTTTTAGTACTAACAATGTATTTGATTGAGTTACTATCACAAGTTAACTCGACACCGACTCAAAATTGATAACAACACACTGTTAAACAATTAAATCTATTTTTTTGTTAATTTTAATAGCTCACATATTTTATGTGTAATTATTATTAATTAGTTTCAAGTCATACCTTTCATTATTTATTGTAAGTTATTTTTAGACACACACGTGTTCTAAATACGTGATTTCCACACGCATACGTATTTGATATGATTTTTAGTATATATTAAGTGTTATATTGAGTTGATGTCATAAGTCAATCGCATACTAATGTAGTTATAAAATTACTAAAATATATTCTATACAAATTAATTTATATTTTTATGAGGGTGTTTTTGTCTTTTGATATAATAAATCAATTAAAATTAATCTTAATAAAATTACACCCAAAACACTATGGATGATAAACAATTAATTTTACCATTATAATCAAAATATCAATTAATTTTTATGTGACTTTTTAATAAATATATTTGTTGAATAATTTTTTAACTCATGTCCTAGATATGTCCTTACGAGTAAATTATAATATATTTTCTAGGACATGAGTTAAAAATCATTAGTAAAATCCCTGCCTAATTGAAGTGACGAGAATTTTACATGATTCTAGGTTAAAAAAATGGAAATAATAGAAGAGAGCAAATGCTAGAATGTGCTATGAAGATGATGGCTGTGATGACGTGATTTTTAAGTACGGCCGACGAGATCGCACATAGCCTAATCTATTAGAGCTTCTCCAGGAACATATTCATTTATCTTTTTACTCATATTGTTGAATAATTTATGCTATCGCAAGCAAGCATTTTCTTAAAGAAAAACACAGATAGTACTAAGATGGGTGTAAAATTAAAAAGCAGATCCTAAGATCTTAACTTGGTATTGGTTTTAGCACGAATATGTATTGCTTTGTTTTTAAGCTCTACTCAAGTTGGGGTGTAAACGGATGGCAGTCTAGCAAAATTATCGTCTTTTTCTATTGATTAGGATTAACACTTCAAATGCACTTGTTTCTCATTTGTCTTACAGGATTATGGTGCCTGATCCAAGGATCATCGGAAAGTTGCACTTCTGTTCCCAGATGCAGGAAAAGCTTGTCGTCGCCTAGCTTGAGGAAATTGTTTAGACCCATCGTCTATTTGAAGTCGCCCCCCCATTGCTGAACTTTTCTTCTTACCACCAGACTTTGCATGGCTTCCTGATTCTGTCTCTGCATCTTCTCCAAACTTAATCTCTTTCCTGGCTGCTTCATAATCAAATGGCTTTATTTGCAAAACACCACTAGCTTCTTTTGATTTCTTCACTTTAACTGCTTTTCTGTTTTGATTCATAGACTCGAAGCACTGTTGGAAGCTGGTAGATAAATCGGATAAAGACATGGTCTCATCTTCTTTCTCCGTTTCAGAGGAAGGTGCCATACAACTCTCCTTCCCAGGTGTATCATTTACTTCCGGACTACCACTACCATCAACTTGTTCATCCTTTTTTGAATTATCTTCTAACATGATAATATCTTCTAATGTCGACGACTCAGTAGCTACCACAGCAGGAGGTTCTTTGGGCTGTGGAGCTTCTGGAAATTTAGTTGGCTCGTTAACAGGAGGTTTTGACTGCTCTGCTGTGCCCGAGAATGAGTGAAATGAAAGATTTACTGAAGATCTGATCTGCGCCAACTTACTATCTTCCTTCTCCTAGATGACGACAATAAACAAGTTAGCAATGAATTACTTTCCACAATATGCACAAAGGAACCAAAACTAAAGTAATCGCAATGATAGACAAATGCGACTGTCATGGACTGTGATGGAGCATTTACACTGGTTTCAATACCGCAACAAAATCAAAAGCCACAACAGCAAAATAGAGGAATAACTTGACTCACCTTTTTCTCCGTATCAAATTTCTTCTTCGTGGAAGCATTCCCCAGAAGTGCTCCAAAGCCACGGCTTGGTTTCTTTAGAACCTGAATAGTTGCTCCAGTTGCCTACAGGTAATAGGTATTTTATCCACCGGCTACTCATCAGGAAAAAAAGATCACCATCGACAAAAGTATTAACAACTTACCATCTTTGCTGAAGGTGGAATAACTGTATGGGCATTTGCATCTCCACTCTTTCCCGAGATGACAAGATTTTCTCTCGCATAAATTGAGCTACCATTCACATGTGGCTCAAAAGAGAATCCTTCTTGTTTTTTGTCTCTGTCAAGTTCAGTAATACTGCTTCCAATCTTGATCGATTCGTGTTTATGTTGTAGAGAAGCAGATTGTGCACTTATCCCATCAGGTCCTACTACAGCATCATCTATGATTCTTGTCCTATCATTTGCAGTTTTCAAGTCTGTAGGAGTCACAGGAATTAAGACCTCAGCTCCCTCTTTAGCTGCTATATGTTGTTCTGATGCCTGCACAGTAGAAACCTTACAGTCATCTTAACAGATAGTAATTATAAAATCAACATATTCCAATCAATTGTAAGTTCAATGAAATAAACAGTAATGAGGAAGTAGCACAAAGAATGGTAATCATCATTGTATCAACCCATTCTCGGGACTAAGATAAAGTTTCTAAGGCTTATTCGATGACATTTTATTAGACTTCATGTAACTGAATCAATCAATTAGCACAGTTCATGTTTGTAGCTTTCCTATGTTAACATTATGATTCACTTGATTGATTTTGTTTTATAAGTCATACAAACAGCCTACTACAACTCAAAATGCTTTCATTTTTACTTCTGGACAATGATCACAATTCACAACCCATTTGATGACTAAAAGAAAAATGAGAGAATAACACATAGAACAGATTTAACAAAATACATTATAACAATACGATCAGGGCTGTCAAATCAGTGTAATTAACCTTACATTTAGCATATGTCCCATTTTAAGTTGTTGAGCAGCAGCTTCAAATGCAACAGCATTCTGCATAGCATGCCTGATGATGCTAACAACTGCACCAAGATTTCGCTCCACATATGGGTGTCTAGATTTCAACAATTGTCGTAACTTGTGAGCAGCTACAGGCATCTGCTTGGCTTTTAGCAGTAAGAAAAACAAAAAGTGCTTCAGGAAATATACCAACAAGCAGTATATAAAAAGAAGATAAATATACTGGAAATTGATAAAAACAAGAAAGTTCCTACCGATTTCAAGAAGCGTTTTGTTTGGCAATACATAACCAGTACTTTCATCCTCTCCGCGAGCAATAATGTCTCGCCATTCACAAAGCCCCTATAAACCATTTAGGTGAGACGCAAGATTAGGGGACATCATCTATTTTTTACTAGTAAGGCTATTGTATATCAAATATGTTCTCTGAATTAAAATTAGACATTTCTTATGATTTACCAACCAATCCGTGTGTTATCTTAAAAGTAAACAAAGGGCCAAGTAGATATGAAATCAACAAAAACTTACAGCAACAACTGCTAGCTGCTCAGCATTGAAACGAGCCACCTGCAACCTATATTAAATAGAAGAAAAAAACAAAGTTATTTAGAAATTATGTAATATATATTTAAATCATGTAGCCTTAGCCAGTAACAAACCCATGTATATGGAGATATGAATTTTCTGTCAGGAGCTCTTTCTCATACAATTGTGTACATACATCAGAACTTCGCTTGTAGATCTGCTAGCAAGAGAACATTTGCTACTACGATGACGGTCAATAACAAAAAACAGAAAGCAACAAAGTTCACAAATTCATGCATCCACGTAAACTAATTTTGAAGGAAGATGAAATGGGCAAGAAAAGTAACAAAACATGTACACTGTATGCATTTTACTCGATGAAACCAATGAAGGTATCAAAAGAATCACATTATATTGATATGGGTAGTTGATCAACAAATAAATTTTCAACACCTAGCCTCAGTTGTAGGTTATACACTGAAGATCGAATAAAATAGAAGGTCAGAAGTCAGTAGAATGTGGAAAGGAACACAGCTCTCACATGAATGTAACTAAGACTAAGACTATCAAATCTCTAAGCTTCTGTTAAGCTAGAAGTGTTAGCATATGATATGGCATCCTGTTATAAATGTAGAAAATGCTGTGAGCTATCATTTACAGCATCATACCTCTACCAAAGGAGCATCCAAATGTTCACCTTCCTGAGGCATTGATAGCAATTTGATTCTCATTAAATCATAAATGTACAGTAAGTAGTGTGTGTCTTCTCTAGCATATCTGGCATAAAAATGGTAATAAACAGAAAAAATTAATAGACATATAACAATTAAAGTTTCCTCTTCAATAATTGCAATCAGAGTGACAGAACCTTGAAATTTTCTTGAGTAATATGTTAGTTCAAAACATAAATAAAAAGCAATGTGTTTTTACTTCATATTGATTAAAAAGTCAAAATTAACGACTATTCTCATTAAATCATAAATGTACAGTAAGTAGTGTGTGTCTTCTCTAGCATATCTGGCATAAAAATGGTAATAAACAGAAAAAATTAATAGACATATAACAATTAAAGTTTCCTCTTCAATAATTGCAATCAGAGTGACAGAACCTTGAAATTTTCTTCAGTAATATGTTAGTTCAAAACATAAATAAAAAGCAATGTGTTTTTACTTCATATTGATTAAAAAGTCAAAATTAACGACTATTCTCATTAAATCATAAATGTACAGTAAGTAGTGTGTGTCTTCTCTAGCATATCTGGCATAAAAATTGTAATAAACAGAAAAAATTAATAGACATATAACAATTAAAGTTTCCTCTTCAATAATTGCAATCAGAGTGACAGAACCTTGAAATTTTCTTCAGAGTAATATGTTAGTTCAAAACATAAATAAAAAGCAATGTGTTTTTACTTCATATTGATTAAAAAGTCAAAATTAACGACTATTCACATCTTTGTGTTTGAATTTCTTCTCATAAAAAAACATATAAAATATCAGTAATGGTGGTCTTACAGATTTTATGGTTAATTTTTTTCCTTTTCTGATAAGTTTGATGGGGTTAAGTGAGCACTACTTTGAGCACAGGAAAAATAAAGATGACACGGTTTGCTTAAAATTGTTCAAAAGAAATGATGTTGTAGGCAAAACTAAGAAACAACAGTTTGTCATAAAACTACGTCAAATTTACAGTTGAAGTAACACTTTATTTTTTTCTCTTTCTATAATTCTTTTTTTAAAAAGGAAGTGGTCAATAGCAATCAATCATTAGCTTTAATGATATATGCAAGTGCAGCAATTAGACATTATTTAACTGGCAAGAGAGTCAGGCAGCTGAAAGGTAAAAAAGCAACGTTACCTGAGCATTTCATCAGGAAGAGGACGCAATCTCCAATCTGCATTCTGGTACCTACATTGAGTCAACTAATCAACCTTAAGGAGATAGGATAGATGATGATCAAAGAGGAGAGAACTAGCAAGTATAAGGAAGACGATCAAATAAATTTAAATAAAAACCCACTCTTTGTTGGCTGTAACTCCACAAAAATGTTGCAGAAGATGCTCCAAACTATTTCTTTCCAATTTCAAGACTCTTGAGGCCTGAGAAACATGCAATATACATATTGGTAGGAGCCCAACACAACATTTAACTTCAAAATAAAAACAATCAAATCATGTATTTATTAATTGCACTCAAAACTAAGCCTAAGCATATATAATACATGGCACTTTGCTAATGTCAATTAGGCTCAACAAATCTGTGTGGGTGATAATATTTCTAAGGCTATAACATCTAAAATGGTTAAGATAGTAGGTGGTAACTTTATCAATAAGTTCTTATAAGCTTAGCACTATTGACATCATCCATAAAACTAGTTAAGTTAGTACAATCATTTAAACCACATGTAAAGAGTTTTCATGTATGGTCTTTGTACCAATTTCCTTTCCCCTAAGTCATTGTCACACTGCTAATAACTAACAAATAAGTTCATAAAAAGTGAACTGTTGACAAGGCCCACATAAACTTAACTTCGTAAAATATACCAATAAAACCAAGAATCTAACAGAAAATTCTCAAATTAAATCCTCAAGTTCATAGAAGTAGAAACCTGTCCAGTGTCAAAGAGATTGCACACATATATGCCAAAGTCTCGTTGAAGCCACACAATATCCCTGTCTGCTCCATGCATAACCTATGCGAATTAAGGATATCAAACCATGCAATAAGCTAAAAAAAAAACTATCAAGGGGACCAACCTTTTTCTTGGCGGGATCCTTGAAAACTTCCCTAAGATATGGGCCAACATGAATTCGAAGCTTCAAAGTATCTACAATAAAATCCTCAGTTCTAGTAGAAATTTGCATCAAGCAAGTTAGTCCTTGAAAAGATCGATATTGGTTATGCTCCAAATCAACCTGAGAATAATTACAGAGAAAATGAACGACAGGCAAAGAGGTAACATATTATGAGAATACAGAAAATTAATCGTATATTTGATGCATACAAAGTCCAGTGTAACTGGTACCCCTGAAACCAGAGATGCATACACCCTTCTTCAGACCAGGTGAACATTCTATATCTTACTATGAAGCTAGAGCAAAACATGCATCATCACATTAAGTCATATTATAAGTTGAATTTTTACCGCAAACTCTTCCACACCGCTTAACTTAGCTGCTAAATCCTTCAAATCTTTTACTTCCTCAACCAGCTTAAATGAGGTAGACTCGATTGATGGGGGTTTGATAGGCTGAATATCTGCAATATCTTTTTCCACAAAATCCATAACAGAGAGGTTCTCCTGTAAAAGGGCAATAGAAATGTTTTTTCTCTTATTTCAGCAAGCAACACAAATTAACATTTAACAGGAGAGAAACCAGAAAGTTTTAGAAGCTATTGTTGAACATAGTTGGATGTGTGTGAGATTTTGAGGTATAAGAACAATACAAAAAGTGAAAATTTTATCACATCCATATGTAAATATTATTACTAAGGTATCTCTCAAGAACATGGTAACATTCTTAAAAACAATTGCAGCCTTTCCCATCTTCTAATTACTATTAGCAATGTCACAATTTACCCCAATAAGAACATAAGAAAGATGACCTTGATTACAAGATACCTTCCTACAAACCAATGTAAATCAGAAATACTATCACTTCAATGAATTTTACTGAAATTCATTTTTTCTCTTTTCCTTTTAACCATGCAAGGTGCCTTTAACTCTGGAGAACTTGAAAAAATACAGTTAATTCTCCTTACTCATCTTTTTTGTCTCCATGGGAAAGATTTCTGAGCTATGAAACGTTCAAAATAACTATATTAATCACTCTTACTACTTCTTGTACAGAAATTCTTTTTTTTTTTTCCTTTTCCTTTCAACTATACAAGGTGCCTAGAAAACTTTAAAAGACAGTTATATTCTCCTTATTCATCTTTGCTGTCTCCATGGGAATGATATCAGAGCTGTGAGAACGTTCAAAACAACCATATTAATCACTCTTGCTACTTCTTGTACAGAAATTCATGCCCCGGAAAATATACAAGTGTTGTATCACTCAAAGAAAATAAAAGCACCAAACTTAATGCCCCAGCAATCCTAATAAAAGCATTCCACTTATGTCCAACTATTCTAATCCTGATCACAAGCATCAAAACTCCCAAACCAGTGTCATTAAGGTATGTGCTTAGGTGCTGTGACTTTGCATCAGATGAAAATGTGCTAGAGGCCATTTAGGCCAAGGCTCATTGATCAGAAGCACACTTGGTGAGTATAGGGACTAGGGACACTTTTGTAAAGTGGTTAATGCATGAAACCCTGCCTCACTGAAATTCTCTCTAATTTCTTTGATAGTAAAAATGAGACAATATCAAAATTCTACATCTTAATGTATAAATATTCAACAACAAACAATGAACAAAAAAATCAACAACAAACATGAGACCGCAAGAAACATGCATATTGGTAAAAAAAAGGAAAAGAAAAAGAAGGAGCATTTTTCTAAGATAAATTGGACCACCTTTTGAGTTCATTATCAGAATATCTTAAGCTTATTTTTTTTATATAAACAAAGATACACAAAACATATACATAGACATATTCCTCAGTTTACTCAAGGAAGCGCTTTTTTGCCCTTTACACCTCGGTATAGAAAAATTATGAAGTTATCTGACAACATACGAAACTCAACACTCATTGAACTAACCAAACAAAAATGAAACACTGTGAGGTTATCCTATAACATACGTAACCAACTAAAAGCAGAAATGTTGTGAAAGCATTTAGGAAACAGTTATAACACAGTGATTAACCCCAAAAGAAAAGAAAAGACAGAACTCCATAAAAGACGGATTAAACGGGGGAAAAAAGACCAACCAGTGGATGAACAAAACGCTGCCCATCCTCACTCCTCTGCAACCAAACATGTTCAAAAGGCTGATTCGAATTATTCACAAGTATATTATACTCTTCCTGAGGCTTCCGTATCGTTGGTATATGAAATGGCACCTTCGCTTTCCCAGTCGTCCCCGTAGCCAATGCCTCTTTCTTCACCTTCACTCCAGAAGAACCCGAAAACCTATCTTCCTTCCCACCAACTGACACACCAACCGAGTCACTCACTAAACCACCGTTAATTCTCTTCTTTTTCTTCCCGTAAACCAACTGAAACCCATTATTGTCAGGATCCGACCCAATAAACCGACCCGTTTCCTCTTCTTTCTTTCGAATCTTATGAAATTCGTCGATGGAAACGTCAAATCGTTCCAAAAGTTCGTCGTTGATATCAACGAGCCAATCATAAGCTTCATCATCGGCTATGCTGTCAAGGTTGCTAGGGAAATTGATGGCCTTGTTGGCGCCCCAGGTTTTAGCCGAAGTGCCAATCGATTCAAGCAAAGAATCGGATGTTTTGGCGATTTGATCGATGGGAAGCTTGAAATCGGAGAAGTTGTTGAAGAAATGAAAGTCTTGATTGGAAGGGAGGGTTGGAGAAGAGGAAGAGAGTGAAGAAAGAGAAGAAGAGAGAGGACCTAGAGCTAACGTTTGAAGAATTTGAGACTTTTCTGAAGTATGAGATTGGGCTTCCATTGTTATCTGATCGTCGTAGTCGTTCATGGTTGTTTAGGGTTTTAGGGTGGAAAAAGCATATAAGGGTTTTTAGAGATTTTTGGTTTTCTTTGGGTTAAATTCTGCTATTAGTCTTTACACTTTATGAAAATTGTGGATTTTGTTTTTATACTTTACTTTGATCAATTTTAGTCCTTATACTTTTTAAATTGGTAAATTTTAGTCATTACAATATTCGAAGTTTGAAAATTTAGTCTTGAGCCAAACAACAGCAATTAAAGTTGTTTGGTTAAACACAATTATAAGTTTTGTAATATGCATACACTTGTAAATTTAGTTCATATTTTCCAACTAAGTCATTCTAAGTCCCTCTACTTATCAAAATTTGAAATTTCAGTATTGCAAAAATTACAATCGTTAATCCATTAACATGATTTTTAGCAAGTAATATGTGAAAATAACAAGTTAACATGACATTACATATATAATGATATGTTTGGTGAATCAAATTTTAGAAATAGTAGAACTTAACTTAATGAATTTAACAGTTATCATTTAGAGAGGACTAAAATTTTTAATTTTAAAAAGTATCAAAACTAAAAATTACCAAATTCTAATACAAAAATTAAATCCACAGCTTTTGTAAAAATACATAAATTTAATTAGGGAAATAATTTTACACTTTTTCATATTTGTTATAAGAAAATTAGTTTAATCAATAAAATATAACCCTATATTTGAAAAACAGAAACACTAATTGCTAAAAAATTAAATATAAAAAATTTTAAGTGATAATTCAAGTTAAAAAACATGTTTGGGAAAAAAAATCGAAAAATTAAGGGTTGTTATAAAACATGTTTATTATATTATTAAATATCATAAAATTAAGTGTTCTTATAAAACATGTTTAATATTATTTAAAATTAAATACAGACTATATGATGAGGGGATAATATAATTTCTTTTAAAAATAAAATAAAATAATGTAATGTATTTTATCGTCTTTCACTTTTGATTATGGTAGTCAATATCGTACCAATATTGGTTGGTACTATTTCAGTCTTAAACCAATACCAAGTATTATATGTTTCGTTTCGATCACAATTTCAGTGCATTTTGATCATTTTAGTGTATTTCACCCAATTTTAGTTAATATCAACTTGTATTTGTCCGTATTGGTTGGTACAAAATTTTGGCATTTCAAACCAATTTTTAATATTTTTATTTTACCCATTTTATTTTTTCATAATTATATTTAAAAATAAAAATTACTAAATTGAATTTTCAACCTAATTAATAATTTTAAAATTTATATTTACATGTATATATATATATGAATGTAATTGAGATATATTTACATGTATATAAAATGTATAATTTATTTTTGACAAAAAAATATAATTTTTGAAGAAACTAAAACTTAGGCTATAAATATATATATGTGAAAAATATTTAAATGTATATATAATTTATCAAGAAATTAAAAATTAGATTATAAATATGTATATGCGAAAAATATTTAAAAGTATTAATAAACCCAAAACGGTATATCAAAATATACTGGTACCACTATGTACCAGTACCAAGACAAAAGCAATATGCCCACCAATACGGCATTGTGTAGGTGTGTTCATAGTTTGGTTAAAATTGAATTAATCGACCAAACTGATCTAATTTGGTTAATCGCCGAATTTAATTAGGTCAAAAGTCAATTAATGTTTTTTGAAATTTCGTTTATTGATTAATTTAGTTTGAAATAAGATAATTAACCGTATTAACCAATTAAGCAAAATAAATAATATATATAGCTCACCTCCTGTGTATAAATAATTAAGATAGTCAAATATATGAAAGCAATCAACTGCAAGTTTTTTTTACCTATATACTACCTCTTGTATTTATCATGCAATGCAATGCTTTATAGATTCTTAGTTGCTATAAGCAATATTTGAATGATTCTTAGTTACTTTTAAGGGTGGGTTTGGATGGACGGTGGGGTGGCGTACGGTGTGGTGCGTTTACTTTACTTCTTGTCTCACGGTACAATATTGTTACAGTATTTAATCTCACCCACCACCGCTGTTTTTACACTAACGCCATAATAAATAAATGCACCGCCCATCTAAACTTACCCTAAAACATATTTGAATTATTATATTTGTTAACCTCACAACCCGAAAATAAAATGGACATAATCTTAAATAACAAAATACACAATCATCTCACTAAAAACATTTCCTTTGCCACAATTTGAAAATTAAAATATGGGTTTTGCAAAGCAACTAAACATTATTTCACAAACTGGATATCTCTAAGGTTATGCAATCTAAAAAAATACGCCTTTCCTTTCCAAATTGTTACCTACTAAGTATATGGAATTTGGATCAAAGTACTCGATGCTATTGCACTTTATCGATCCTTGGCCTAAGTTCATTCCACACAGTTGTAATTGAGTCTTTGTTCAACGAAAAGGCCATTTAATCCCTTCATTTTTCAAATGTTATGGTTCAGTTATTTTGATTTGTGTAAATTAATCTGTATATTTAATTATTAACAGGTTGTCATTTGCCATGCATTGGGCAGAATGTATGTAAATGTATATAAATATGTATACATTTTAATCCATTTATATTTTGTATATAAATGTATTGTAATCTATTGTATAATTTTTATTCTTGCAGAATGTCCACAGAACCAATATTTGTTGAGGGTAGCGTTACACCTCCTACTTCGACAGATTCTGAAAATTTCAGTAGATGAAGCTTCAAGCCAAACAAAAAGTATTGCTGGGAAAAGAAAAATCATCCCTCTAAGGTCAGAAATTTGGTCTTACTTTACTAAGATTATTAACAGTGAGAGTGTAAGTAAAGCTAAATGTAACTATTGTGAAAAGGAATTTCGTTGTGATGGGAAAAAATGGTACGGGGTCATTAAAATATCATATCGGTTTATGTAAGAAAAATCCTAGTAATATTGTTGACACTCGAAAAAGACAACTAGTTTTTCCTAGTAAAGGAGTTAAAGGGGAGGGGATGATATCTTTCAACTTGGAGATTTGATTAATAAATATGTAGGAAAGGGTTAGCACAAATGATTGTGATTGATGTATTTCCTTCAAATTTGTTGAAAGTGGAGGTTTTAGGAGATTTATATCCATGACATGTCCTAAGTTTCATGTTCCTTCATGAATTACTATGACTAGGGATATTTATCAATTGTATTTAGATGAAATGGCTAAGCTAAAACAACTTTTGAGAAATTCTTGATCTAGAGTTTACTTAACTACTGGCACAAGGACTTCTTTACAAAGAGTTAATTATTTATGTATCACTGCTCACTTTAGTGATAAAGATTGGAAATTGAATAAAAATATTTTAATTTTTTGTCTAATTTTTAGTCATCAGGGTGAGTCCATTGGGTTGGTGATTGAGAAATTCTAGTTGAATTGGGGGATTGATAAGTTTTTTACTATCACTGTTGATAATGCAAGTTCAAATGATGTTGCTATTGGTTATTTGAGAAAGAAATTTAGCCCTCGAGAGAGTTTAGTTCAAAATGGTAAATACCTTGACATGAGATGCATAATACATATTGTGAATTTGATTATTGTTGAAGGCTTAAAGGAAATGAATAAATTTGTTAAATGTGTTAGGGGGTTGTTAGATATGTGAAGCAATCTCCAACTAGATTACAAAAGTATAAGAAGTGTGTTGTGATGGAAAAGATAGTGCAAGAAGATGTATCATGATGTTTGTACTAGGTGGGACTTGACCTACTTAATGTTAGACACTGCTCAGAAATTTGAGAGATTTGAGGAGTAAGATATAAACTTTAGGGCTAAACTTGAAAAGAGGTAGGGTTGGCTTAGTGCGAATGATTGGGCTAGTGTTTGAAATTTGAGGGATTTTTTGAAATACTTTTATGAAGTCACTTTGCGTGTTTCCTATACTTCATATGTCACATCCAATAATTTTTTGATAAGCTTTCTGAAATTGATATCCTTTTACGAGATGTTCAATTAAATATTGATGTTAAATTTGTGTTATGACCATGAAGATGAAAGATAAGCATGATAAGTAATTAGGAGATATTGATAAGATGAATTTGTTTGTGTTTTAGATCCTAGACAAAAACTGAAGTATCTTGGATTTGCACTTAGTGAAATGTTTAATGTTGAAAAAGCTTATGAAATGATGCAAAAGTTGACGAAAGCTTTGTATGAATTGTTTGATAAGTATAAGCTTCCACTTCATACTGTTTGTAGCCAATCAAGATTAGTAGCACATTTTTCTCTAGGTGAACCACAACAAAAAATGAAAAGGCATATGCAAGTTTTGTATTAAAAGCGTGAGTGAGAAAATGATAGTGAGGACAAAACGTCTAAATTGGATAAATATTTAGCTGAGGCTAATGATAATTTTGTTGAATATTTTGATATTTTATTATGGTGGAAAGTGAATAGCCCTATATATCCTACTTTTTCAAAGATATTGCTTTAGAGTCTGCATTTAGCTACGAAGGGCGTGCAGTTGATCAATTTAGGAGTTCTTTAACTCCTAAAATTATACAAGCTCTTGTGTATACTCAAGATTGGATTTGAAAATCATCGTCATAAGAAGACATCAAGAAGATTAAATAACAAATTCAATAGCTTGACAAGATTGAAAATGATATATTTATTTAATCATTTCAATGTTTAGACTTTTCTTGAAATGCTTTAGAGTCTATCATAAATTCATGAGCTTTCGTAAGTTGAAGGGTATGCCTGTTGTCGAAGTCGTCCCTCAGCTCTTGAGAAAGGCATGAATCGAACTTGGGTTTTGAAAATGAGTAAAACAGGAGTCGCCACCGATCTTTTACTAGGTGTGATCGGATCACCTTGTTTTAATAAAACATTTGATTTACTAAAATAGTGTTTTTAAGTCCACGAATATTCGAGAAAATAGGTTCGGGAGTCGGTTACATGCGAGAAAGGATTAGCACCCTCGCAATGCCCAAAAATTGGTACCAAATTGATTAATTAATGTCCTAATGTCGAAAAGTTTGAAAAGATTTTGAAATTTTATTTTGTTTTTTTTATTTTAAACAACTTGATTGAACATCGAGTTTCCCTTATTTCGAAGGAATAGAATCTCATATCCAGCACGATTGGACACAATAATCTAAGTCCCCGAATTCAAGATCATCTCCAAAAATTCTTCAAGCACACATTTTTTGAAATTTTGAAATGGGTATTTGCTCATTCGGTCATGCAAGAAAAAACACACCCAGCACGATTGGGCACGATCTTTTCGAACTTCCAAACACGCAAATATCACCTTATTTGGAAATAGAAGCAAAATTTAAAAGGATATCCATTTGTTTGGTCAAATAAAAAGTCACACCCAGCACGATTGGGCACTAATTTTTAGATTTCCAAACATCATGAATATTACCTTTGTGAAAACCTATTTTTTATGAATAAAAAAAATATAAATAAAGATAAAATGTTGAATTGCGATGAAACGACGAAAGCGAGAAATTAACAACACATGATAATAAAAGATGCAATAATAAAACAAAAATAAAAAGATAATATTAAAATAATAATAATAAATAAAAACAAAAAAAGTGTTAGTAACGATAGAGACAATAATAAATACAATAATAATAATAGTAATAATAATAGTAGTATAGCAAATATAATAATATCATAATAAAATAATAATAATAATACAAACTATGTACAACATAATAATAATAATAATAATAATAATAATAATAATATTAATAATATTAATAATTGTAAATATATATATACAAGAACAATACAATAAATGATAATAATATTAACATATTAGTAATAATAATAGTAATAATAATAGTAAATATATATATACGAGTAGTAATACAATAATAGTGGTAATAGGAATAATAATAGTATAATAATGATAGTAATAATGATAAGGAATAAAGTAAAATAATAATAATAGTGATAATATAATAATACTAATAATATTAACTAATGATAGCAACAACAACTAATAATAATGATAATAATAACACTAATGGCATACGTAGTCATAATACATATAAAAGTAATGGATTTAATAAAATAATCAAAGTAGTTAGAAATGACTAAAATTGAACAAAAACAAATGCTTGGGGGTAAATTTAAAATAAAATAAAGAAGGGAGGGCCTATTTGAAATGTGCGTAAAAGGCAGGGGACTAAGTCGAGAAATAAACACTCTTTTAAAACACGCTACATGAGTGGGGACTTGATTGAAAATCAGATAAAATTTTGAGGCAAAATTAAAAATTAAAAAAAGAATGAAATTAGGTTCAATTAAAAAGTGGCACAAAAAGGGAGGGCCTTTCGCATAAATATCCCCTTTAAGGGATATATGCAACTTTTTGAAGCCAAACCACGCTGTTTGCTTCTTTTATAACACCCCCTTTATTTTTGCTTTTTTTTTATCATTTGGTTTCCTTTCTTCAGAATAAACAGAGAACCCCCCTCATTTTATTGTTTCTTCTTCTACTAGATCAAATCATGTCGTCATCAACCAAGAACCATCCGGCCGCCGCCAACGCTATGCGAGAGGAGGCCGTTAGCCCTGCTTTCGAACCAGTTGATCAGCGGAGACCAAAACCAAAAGTAAGTGTTTTCCTTTATTCTCCTTTTTTGTGTATCAAAAATGAAAACCAAATCGGAAAGAAAGTCGAGAAAATAGAGAGTCACCTCAAAAAAGCAGATCTATTCTCTTTTGATTTCGATTTTTTTGCTAAAAAAAAATCTTTTCTAACAATTCTCAAAAAATAGATCTAAAAAGGCAATATTATATGATGAGAGAAGGATCGAGTGAAAGAGATTAAAAATCACCTTAAAACTTCTCGTTGTTTTTATTCCGATCTAAGGTTCGTGAAAAAAAGCCCCTGTTACATTTTTCAATCGATATTATATAGCCGATTAGTAATAAAAAATACAATATTTTTGCCCTTGTGTTGTTGCTTGTCGCTTTTGTCTCCTTTTGCGAGATCATGGGGAGCAATCAAGAGTGGGGAACGGTGGTGGAGGTTGAGCGAGTGGTGGCGCACAAATGGACATGGCGTTGGTGGTCGAGTGGAATTGCGGCGCTAGGGTTTCCAAACCCTAGCTTTTCTGCAGGAAAGTTTAATCTTTTGAGCCTTTTAGATTTTGGGTGTTGTAATTGGGTTTTGTGGGTTTTGGGCCCGAACGAATTTGGGCTGATACACCTGTTATCTTATTCTTGTTAACTTACAATCGATCCCTTTGTTTATATAATTTGATTTTTTTACTGCATATATTTCTATTATATGCTTTTTTTTTGTACATATTTTGTAGATATAATATAAATGAAGATATTTTAATGTGAAAAAATAGATGCAAATTATTTTAATGTGAAAAAATAGATGCAAATGAATAATATTAAAAATTACTATATTTTAGTTATGTGTTGCCTTTGTAACTTATTTTGAGCTGCTTTTAAAGACTTTCTTTTAAAGGCAAATTTATTAATTAATTTAATGAATGGAACCATATAATTCATAAAAAAATAGTAAATACTTGTTGTAGATGGTGAATAATAAGCTTCATCAACACAACAAAGATTTAACCTTAGCATCAATAGAACATTATGATAGGTTGACAATTGGCTTTGTCACAACTCAAGTATAACATATCTAGAGTGATTATAAGTACTTAATTTTGATAAGAAAATCAACCTCCGATGATTCAAAGATGCGAGTAAAAATCGACAAAAGAATTAAGCATTCACCAAACTAGAGAGGATGACAACAAAATCATCTCTAAAATCACTTGTAAATCTAAGATTACACGCATAAACAAGACTAATTAAAAAGTGCTACAAGAACAAATAAAAATTTTTAAAACTGAAAACTTACTAAACAATGAAAAATAAACAAAAAATATAAAACTTAAGACAATATAATTTAAATCGACACATAAAATTATTTATTATTTCAAAATACTCCCAAAACAGAAATAAATTAAGAAGTGACAAAGAGCCGTCCATTATTTTTGTTCCGCTATTGTGAGATTTTCAGGCTGTTTTTCTTTTTCCTTTTTTTTTGGAAACCTTTTTTTAGCTGCTTTTATTATGCTTTTAAGACCTACTTTTACTTAAAAATTTTAAGACTTGTATGCTATCATTGTTAACTTTTTATATCAAGTTATAGTGAGGAAATTCACGGAGAAAAGGTATGGAGATGTAATCCCACAAATTATCTTATTGTTGAATCTGAGAGATTCCGTGACTGTACCACAAATTGAAGCTCGAAAGGGAGAGACAGTATTTGATGGGTATTCCAAGAAATTGATAAATATATTCTTAGTTGAAGACGGGGATTTAAACCCTGAGACAGTCATGGAAGCTGCTATTTCAGGTGAAGGGTATCAGAAATTAATGGTTCTTGATTGTGGATCGATTTTAATCTACTCTACTGGACCGGACCCTTCTTTCATTCATTTTTTTTTCAATTTATTTATGTTTCATTCTCTTATAAATATACATACATGTACCATGCGCAGTGCCCATCATGGTAAAACAAAATCTAACCTGTGATGAATATGTATATTTCAAACAAACATTCAGCTATAGTTTTGGCAAACAAGTGTAAAAACCAGTTAGATAGACCAGATTCTGAGCATTTTACACCAAAAATGCACGACTATCTCGGACTGACAGGGGCTTCGTTAATAACCCGAATAGGGGTAGGCGGGATCGATTCCCACCACTCTTTCAATCGTCGATCACGATCTCCTCCTTGGTTGTTTACCATATGCTTTGCTAGCGGTGATGTTGTGATCATGGAATGAAACACAACAGCAATTATGAGATACTTGAAAGGAATCACTGCAAACGTTATTGCCAATCCGATCATTGCGAGCATCACCGTGTTTGCATGCTGAAAGATACAAGTGTGTTAATTTCAATGGAGTATGAGATTATAAAGGATAGTATATTATCTCAACTTTTTCCATAAATCTTGCTAAAAAATACATTTAGGTTTGCTTAATCTTAAAATTTCCAAACTGAAAGAATATGTAGTTGCATGCATACCTTGTGTGCCCTTGAAACCAGAACCGAATGCAATTTCAGTATTGTTACATTCGCTTCCTTTATTATCTCACGAACCGTCAAAAATCCATATTGAGCTGAAACTATGTTCTCTCTCGTACTCGGAGTATGGTCGGAACCTGTGCACACAACTATCTCCTTTTGTTTGTCCTTGAGCCTTTCTTGTCTAGCTCGTATCATATTTGCTACGACCAGAAGCAAGCCTGCAGATAACGCCTTGCCAATCCATTCCCTACAACATGATTCCTAGTTGCTTTACTATCCTTCTGACTTGAATTTGCATCATAAAAGAAAAAAAGACGGAAGACCGAAAACAACTTACTTGTATACTATAAGTATAATTGCAGCAAATACCAGAAGAGTAGTTGCAGGTCTTTTCCATGAAAGGATTTCACGGAACCAAGGGAATACACTTCTTAGTGGCTTCAGTAGCTCCTACATATGCCAAAGAAGGAAAAAAAAAAAATAGTGCCACTCATAAGTTCTTACATCTCTATGAAAAGTTTCATTGCCTTAGTGAGAGACGATTTGTTTGAGCACCAGTTTTCTTAAATCAAAACTACAGAATTCCGGTCATGATATGATGTGCACCCTCTACCAATGATTCAGAAAGAGCATGTATTGCTTACTCTGCAAACTAAATGATGGACATTGTGAGTAATTACCGTAAGAATGGTAGCATTTTCACCAATGCCTTCCTCTTTCAGCCCCTCCATCACAGCTCTAGCTTTGGCAACTCCTCTTCCTTCCTTTCGCGCTTGATTAATGGCAGTCTCGAGTGAGGTCTTATTATCATCATCCTTGCCAACTGCAATAGTTTCACTCACTTCACTCTCTATTTTCGCTTCCAAACTCAAAACATTAGGCTCTGGAAGGTTCAATTTCCTCAATATCGAGCTTGCACTACATGGTTGCCCACTATTTACCCTCTTTAAGCTCTGAGCAAGTTGTTCAAGTACATAGTCCCCCTTGGGTAATTCTTCATACAAAGAGAAAATCAAGAATTCTGTGGGACTTGGGGGAGCAATTCTTAGCATTTCTCTTGCTGCATGGAGCCTTATTATGCTCAAAATGGTCCTTGCATGCATCTCCCATGCTTGTATTGGACACTCCACCTTAAAATCCGACAAAAAGTTGTGCATTAGCAAAATCTCCTTTATGAGTGCTAGCCAATGGTTGCGCCTTGTGGAGCTTGTTATCTCAGGAAATTCCAGCAGAACTCCTTCCTGTCTAGAAGAATTTGGAAGCTAAACTCAGAAATAACAAGCTTTTCTCATTTGTCAGTAAAAGGTAAAACATTACTTTGAAATCTCAGTAACATTTAGCTAGACAAAGCTTTAAAAGTCATCATCAAACTGGCAATCATTCCAATTAACAAACAGTTAAAAAATATCCAATAACTCTCTGGCAGATCTCTTACTAGAGCACGGAAAATTGGAAATGAAAAACATTGAATTATTGATTACTGTCTTCTAAAACATTGTTGACTAGAAATATAGTGGTCGAGGTGTCTGAGAAGTGGTACATCCATGTCTAAGCAAAAGAACGTATACCATCATTAAGCTTTAGACTTCGAATATCAATAATTCATAAGGGCAAATATTAGATAGGATTCTTTACAAGTATATACTTACAAGTCAGAGGACTCGTAGATTATGGCTTTGTCGAAAAGTGGAGCACCCCATGGACCTGTTGCAACTGGTTTAACACTGTGATCAATTTTCCTCGAAAGATCTATCTTAAGTGCATTTTCATAATTTATCACCCCAGAAGCCTCGAAGTAGAGTGCGTAATTAGTCAGTGTAAGCCTACCTAGAAAAGTACCCTCCACAGTGAGTAATTCCAAATCAGCAATCACTTAAATGATTGAAAGATAAGGTATTAATTTGATTGCCTGCACTTCTTTTACTAAGGGAAAAAGAAATAGAAAACTAACCGGGCCAACTTGAGCCTCCGATATGGCGCACCACTCTTTGTGAGGTAGCTGTTCCCTCAACATGCAATATAAATTCATCATCAGCCAACTCTATACCCTTCGGTTTTGCTTGTTTCTGTAAATGCCTCATGCAACTGTTGACCAATGATTTTCGGACAAGGGATATTAAACACTTGCAATATTGCAGTTAAAACAAAATAAAGTTCAAGTGTTGGATTCTACCACTGCCAGTATTTTGTTCTAATATTTAACAGAGTTGTGATGGTCAGTTTGTCCAAGTCTCACCAATAGTGCCAGTTTATTACTATATAATCATTGATGTTTATGCAGATGAGATAAAATCAAGACTACATGGAGGCAAATCGACAACCCAAAGTGCAACCTATGACATTTACATGTAAGCAATTAACTTCCAGTTTTGTTTACATAAAGAGAGAAAAAAGAATTTAGGTATGAAAACATGGTGAGATGGGAAACAGTTTGTGTTAGATATCAACTAGATTCTGCCAATGCCAGAGCTATCTAACATGAGTTTCAAGTTTTTCCACTCATCAATGCTAGCTATTGGATTTACTATCTCTTTCAAGTAGAGTTTCGAATACTTACTTGTCAATTTCTTTTAGGAATCGATCATATGCAGGGTAAAAAAGCCGTTTCCCTGTAGGTGCAGTAAGAGTTTCGAATGTGAATCTTCGGTTAACGATATCAGCAGCTAATGGAACTAATGAACTTAACCACATGAAAGCATCTTCTTCAACACTTGGTTCATGATTAACCTATCAAGAAAGTGCATAAATCAATGGTCACGCTCTGATAAACATAAATATATTTATATATAGTACAATCAACAGTTTCTTCAATCCACTCTTTCCAGAATAAAATGTCTTGGATAAAATCTGAAAACTTTCTTACAAGGAGTGGCATCTGGTCTGAATAGAAAAGAGAGATATCATCCTGGTCGGTCGGCTCTATTACTTGTATTTTTCTATCTTCTTTCTCCTTCCCAAGGCTCTCCTCCTAACTCACATGATAGAATCAGTAACAATGTAGGTGGAGGAAGTCATCAACACATAAATTCTGACAAACTTGTAAGGCAAATATTACAAGGAAAATGAAAACCATAATTTCACTAAATATTTCATCGAAATGTGACTATTCAGCCAAAAGATTGCAATTCAGAATTGAAGTAAATTCCAAGCTTTGACTATGATTGAGAGAAGTTAATATATTCTCACAGTTGAAGACTCTTCGTCCACAGCTCTGGGGTTGTCCCAGGCAAGCATCATATCATATGTGAAGCGGCTATATGATCCATCGCTTATCTTTTCTTTTATATTTTGACAAAATTTAATGAGGGCCTTTGAGCTGCAAAATTCCACTAATTTCTTCGAATAATCGCCTACTTCAGGTGTCCATTTAGCTTCAAATTCTTTTACCAAATGATCCACTGAAGAACCAAGTTCCCTGTGCAAAATTAGCATATTTAAAGCTCTTCAATATGCTGTATATGTAACATGTATCGAGTATTATTCAATTAAATATGCAAAACACACACAAAAAACACCCATAATAATTGACTAGTAATATTATCAAACATCTGACAGGGATAAATGCTTTTCAACTGTATGATCATCCATCTCTGTATGAATATTTAAATATGAAACAAATTTGATAACACTCAGATACGTACAACAAGAAAAAAAATTTGAAAACCAACTTCCGAGAAAATATATACATATGCCCATAAGCTTTGAAATTTAATCTTGTTTGATCTTGAATTTCATGTTTTCTCATTGATTTTTTAATCTCCAAAGAGATCCCATATCACAACGAAAGAATAAATCTAGTGTGATAACACTATGGAAAACATATTATTTAAGAAAAGAAGTATATATCTTACTCTGCACTTCGTTGAAGAACATGGTTGGCGATAGAAGAAAGATGCTTCCTCTCCATCATTATCTTCTTCAACTTCTTAATTATCTTGCTGTTTTGCTAGGATCATCAAAAAGAAAATGAAAAAGAAATTAAAAGGCTATGGCTTTTGAATATTCGATATCAAGGAAATGAGAAGGCAAAAGAACCGAAATGTTAGTTCTCCCATGGCTGACACGTTGGGTTGGCCATGCAAACACCTGTTGCTCTCACGTGCCTACATCTCAATTTTGTGAAGAATTAACAAGTGTTAGGTGCAGTGATACACTAATGGAAAATTCAGATTAGAATTTTAAATACGATATTATTAGAATGGATAATTATAAATTCAAAATATAAACTGTAAAATAGACATGAAAAATACTAAAAAAAATAATAATAAAAATTACTGAGTATATCATTTCATATTCAACATGATGAAATAAATTTTGTTGTAATGTCTTTGAAAAATATTGACTTCGATAATTTAATTGAAATATATAATAATATTAAATAGTAGTGAATAAGATCATATTAACAAAAAAAAAAGGTAATAACTTTATTTGTTAAATAAAACAAGCAAAGTAAAGATTAGTGGTGGGGATCTAAAAGATAAAAGATTAAAATCCAATTTTAAAATTTAGCAAACAAGATAGCAATTAAAATTAGGCTCCGTTTGTTTGCCAGTAAAATATTTTTTAGAAAATAATTTCTGAAAAATGATTTACTTTTCTGGAAATAATTTACTTTTCTGGTGTTTAGATGAATCTCTGTAAAATTTTTTCTGTTGTTTGGCAGATTTTCTGAAAATATTTCATAAAAGCTATTTTAAATTAAACAAATATATATTTAAAAATTTATTATCTTTTTATTTTTTAATTGAGTTTATTATATATATTAATAAATTATATTTTAAATTGTTTTTACATATATTGCAATGATTTAGGGTCTGTTTGTTTGCTAGGATTACAGTGTTTGTTTGATTGAAAATAAATTACATTGAGAAAACATTTTCAAAAACACGGGTAAATGAGATGGATTTTTAGGGAAAATGTCTTACCGATTTTATTTCTGTAAGACATTTTCCATCTTCCTCCACTTTCACAAAATTCTTTCCTCCTTCTTCCATTCTTCATCTTCCTTCTCCTTTTTCATCAAGTTCCCTTCCAGAAACAAAGCTCAAGATAACTTTTTTTATGCTTTATTTAATCTGTATTTCATTCAGTTTGTCACCTCTCTATATTCAATATGTATTTAATCTCTTTGGGATAAATTTATTCTCTTAATATGATCTTACTTTATCTCATAGTTTCCGTTACATCTTCCAATATGAAAAAAATCAATTACTAACACATAGTAATTAAATAATTTGTCTTATGACAAATGACCCGTGGCTACGTTCCTTTTTCATCAATCATATAATGCTAATGAGAGGATATCGTTTATCCTTTATTGGACTATGAATTCCACTATTGTGGAATGATGCTACATCATTCACAAGTCATATACCCAAAACCCTAGCTTTTAGTTCCTTATCTCTTTGAACTGAAGTTTTCATTTACATTAAAGTATACGAGTCATACATACATAATCAATCATCTACTCAGGATTAAGGCATGTTGCACGATGAACGCTACAAGTGAATAAATTCATAAATGGATCTAGGATAAATTCGACTTGGGTTTTGTTCGATGTATGACGATAACATCCATGTCTCTATCTTCTAAGAGTTATTTGCACCGATGCCTAAGACAAATCATTATTGGAAAAGTTCCATTTCGAAAATGGTTTTCTTACGATCCGACCACGCAAATTTTTTTCTTTCCATTGACAATGACAGATTAGCCTTTCAATCGGTTTACTCATTTTCTATTAGACTAAGGACATGTTTAAGTTTGCCTACTAATACAACTTGTCTTTCCGTATTACGACCCGACCACGTAATACCGCTTAGTATTAGTTAAACATTAGACAACCGATGAGCTAATATTTTCTTCTATTTTATTTTACATGCAAAAATAAAGTGAGGGCAATATACAAAGAGTATTAATATAATTCATGAAAAATTTTGTTAACCAATATGTTCGAAAAAATTACAAGTGTACAAACGAATATACTACACTTAAGGCAACAAATCCAACAATCATCTCCCCAATTGGACTTGATAGATGGAATAATAGTCTTTCAATCGATTTTCTTAATTCGATTAAACTATAGACTGTTTAGATTATATACTAATATAAGTCGTTTTCTCGCATTATAATTCAACTACATAATGCAACTTAATATTAGTTTAACATTAGATAAATAATGAGCCAATATTTACTTATATTTTGCTTTGTATGAAAAAGCCATTGAGGACATATACAAATGATATTAATGTATGATGAAATCATATTTAAATCAATATATTCAAAAATTACAAGTATAAATTGACGAATATACTACACTTAGGGCACTAGATCCTAATAGCCTAATGTGTCATTGTACTATTAAGAAGTCAAATTGTTCATCATGGATGACTTTATGTGAGGCAACATATATGACTATTGGCCTATGATGGCGTTTGTCTATGTTAGGGATAATGACCTGAGGTGGTGAATAAGAAAATTTTTTAACTTTATGGGAGTCTTTGCTGACTTTAAGTGGGTTAGGGTCGTTGACGTTGGAATTGTGGCGGGCACTTGGGTGTTAACTCCCCAATAGGAATTAAGGATTTGCTTGGTAAAATGGAAAGAAAATCAGAAAGACAGAAAATTGAAGGGGCAAAAAAGAAAAAGAAAAAGAAAGAAAGATGGAAAATATAGTTTTTTTCATAGGTGAGCTTGGTAAGAAAAATGGAAAAAATTGAAAGAAAAAGTCATTTTATTTCCATCCATTTCTTGGTAGAGTTGAAAAATAAAAGGAAAGAAAATAAAACATTTGAAAAATGCATAATTTTGAACTAACGTACATCTCTCTCTCTCTCATTTTCTTTCCTCCAATCTTCAATTTGGAAGGTTTGGTTTTTATGCATTAGGATGGAAATTATCATCTTTCATATTTTCTTTCCTTCCACTTTTCTTCTTTACCAAGCACACTCCAAATTTATTTTCTTTCCACTTTTTCACAACCTCATTCTATCCCTTTAGTTTTTCACCCAACCAAGCACACCCTAAGGGTCTATGATTGATGAGGAGCGATAAGGGAAGGTTCAAAGATATGGAGAAGAGTGAAAGGGGGAACAAATTTTTTTAGTTGTTGTTAGGACCAAGGTTGTCCAAGGATAATTTTTTGACTCGTGTTTGAATTCAAATACCTATTCAGACAAACTTTTAAGACAACCTCAGTATTGTTCAATGTTAGCATTTTGACTTGGGCCTTCACATATGCTTTTACCTTAAGCAATTGGATCCTAGGATGTATTTTTATTTTGTCTAAACCTTGGAGATTGTTCGTAGTGTCTTAAGGAAGATTGTGATCGACTTGCCTTATTGAGACTTATATTTATCCTTTATTATTGGTGATTTATGAATTGATATTACTTGGTTTATCAAGTTTTATCTTGGGATAAGTTTTGGAGTTTATTTATCCATGATTATTATGCTATTGAGAGAGGCTCTACAGAGTAGGATTGGTGAGTCTAAATGAAGTTAACAAATCTCTTGTGTTTATTTCTCTCCTTTAGGGGTGAGTATTCGACCGAGTTGAGTCGAATCAAGTAAAATTTTTTTGAATTAGTCGAGTTGACAATTCTTATTTTAGCAATCGAACTCAATTTGAATTTTTTTCGAATCGAATCAAGCGAGTCAAAAAATTTCGAGTCAAATTGAGTTGAGTTAACGAATCCTATTATTTATACTTAATGTTACGTTTAGATGGACCGATTATTTAATTAGTAGATGAAGTATAAGATTATTTAACTACATGAACAATATAATGGTTTTACCTTTTAACATTATGGGTAAACATTTATCAAAACGACGTAGTTTTGCCTTTTAACTTAATTATTTTGAATTTTAACTTTTTAAAAAGTAAACATTTATTAAAACAACATAGTTTTGTCTTTTCTTATTCGAATTTTCGGATAACTCGAATTGTGTAATTCATATTCGAGTTAAACCGAAAAACTTAATTTTTTATTCGAGTTTATCTGAATAACTTGAATAACTCAAATAACTTGAACTATTTAATTCAAAATTTGAATTTTTTATCGAATTTTTCGAATCGAATCAGATTTTGCTCACCACTACTCTCCTTCTCTGATTTGGTTACTGCTAGTGTTCTGTTTGAACTTGTGTTCAAACATTTATCTGAACATCAAGTTGGATAGAGAGAAAACCAAGGTTATTGCAGTTGCCATTGATTAAATTAGAACTCCTAAAACTCCTAGAATAAATAGAGATTAAGAAGGGGCATGGAGGAGTTTGTCGGCATCATTCGACTAATTTACCCAAATAATATAAAAAAATTGATTTCTGATATGGGGTGTCAGCAGGATTAATAACGATAATGGTATGTTTTTTGGTTGGTGTCAATGGAATGGTATAAGAGGGGTGGTGCCTATCTGGTAGGCGCCATTGGTGACTCCTATCTGGTAGGCGCCACTGGTGAGCCCTATCTGACAAGCGGCACCCGTGGTCAATTTTTCACCTATTTAATTGTATCTAAATATGAGATGAGTAGGAGAATTCTAAAAAAATTAGCAGAACAAAAGGAAGAAGATAGGGAGAAGAAAGAAAGAAAGGAGAACAAAAAGAAGGATAAGATATATTTATTTATTTCTTTTTAAATAAAATGGAAAGTTTTGTTAGTAATTTTGTTATTTGAAAGTTATTTTGTTAGATTATTAATTTTGTTAGCTTCTGAATGAAAATTTTTGCATATTATTATAATTTTGGTCTCTTTTTATTCATTAAGATTTTTATGTAAGTAACTTTTTTGCTGTTCGAAATTGTTTTGAGAATTTTGATTTTTTTAACAGATTTAGTATTGAAGAAGGAGAATCAGTTTTTCGTATGTGTTTATTGCGATGGAGTCATATTGACAACAACCGTGTGATGTATATTTGAATGTCGCTAACAAATAACAATGAGATTTAATAGAAATATCTCGTTTGCTGATATGAAGGAAAAAATTAGTGCAAAAATTGATAGACGTTGTGAGAGAAGGATCTCGAAACTTTTATACAAGTTTGCAGTTTTGACGGATCCCATAAAATTCACTGAAATGAAATTTGTAGACAATGAAAACATGGAGACAATGGTCATTCTTTATTGTGGGAATCGAAGCAGCAAAATGCACCAATTCAGTTATTTGCTGAGTTAGCTGGTGTGGAGCCAACTGAAGATCCTACTACATTAGGTGAAAAATATGGAGCTCAAGAGTAGTGTATGGTGGTTCCGATATCGTACATTGATAGTCATCGACTGTACACGGGATCGACATTGTTCTTAATGCTGCACCCGAGACTGATGTGGTTGGTGTTGATGTATACAATAGTAGTGATCCTTTTAATCACGAGGTTGATAGTGATAGTGATCCCGATATGGAAGATGTCCCAGATGATATTGACGACGAAGGCGTGAATGACGATGGAAACATTAACGTGTCTTTAGTCGGGAACTAGATTTTTCGTATTGTGATACACAATAATCTTAGGGCACACATGTCGCGGATAGACCTCAATGGAGTGCACGCGACTGAGTTTTCAAAGTACCCTGAAATACTACCTGCTCACCAGCTGGCCGTAGATTTCGATCCTGAGGAGTTGTTCGTGGGCTAGAGATTCGAAAGTAAAGAAGAGTGCGTATTTTCCATTAAGCGGTATAGCATGAATATATTAGTGGACTACAAAGTCGCCGTGTCTAAAACAAAATTATATATTGGGGAGTGTTGGAGGTCGGTGGAAGGCTGCAATTGGTGGGTACGAGCTACATTTATTTAGAAGTCGCAGATGTGGGAGATACGAAAATTTGTTGGGCCTCACACATGCACTTAAACACGTATGACAGAAGATCATTGAAAACTTGATTCCAAAACTATCTGTACGTGCATTATGCCAATGGTGAAAGACATGCTGACCATGAAAATTTCGGTACTGATTGCTGAAATGCAGGCACGATTCCAGTTTTGAGTATCATACCTAAAGGCATGGATAGCTAAACAGATGACAATAGAGCAATTGTACAAAAATTTTAATGCGTCGTACAATGAGTTACAGGGATGGATAGCCGTTATGCGAGAGTACGTGCCAAGGACTGTCATTGAGTTGCAGACAAGACCTTATTACGACCCAGATAACCAACTACAACCAAAAAAAAGAATTTTCCAATGGATGTTCTGGATGTTTGATCTATACGTGCATGTATTTCCCCAATGCAAGTCGTTTGTGCAAATAGATAGGACTTGGCTATACGGTAAATATATGCAGGTCCTACTTCTTGTGGTTGCTCAAGACAGGAACAAGAACATGCTCCCGATAGCATTTTCAATCGTAGATAAGGAGAATATGGAGTCGTGAGAATTCTTCCTTATGAACTTTCGGAGGTATGTTATTAGTAACGATAATATTTACATCATCTCCGATAGAGGGAAATGATTAATTGCCACTATTAGGCATTTCAGTGTGCCATGGACATCTATTTACTGTATTCGGCACATCACGGCTAACTTCCACCGAGATTATAAGAATGCAGACTGGTGGAGACAAGTTGTGAGAATGGGTAAAGAATAACCTTATCTTTTCAATATATAACCTAATATTTTAGGGCAAGACTATAACTTATATTTTCTTAATACATATATAGCATATGAGCTAGAGCCACACATTTTTCGGCAAAGGATGACTCGACTTGAGAGCGACATGGAGGGTCACACGAACACACATTTTCAACAATGGTTAGGTACCATGGAGCCGTGGCAATAGGCTCAAAGTTTCGATGAGGGCTTTCGCTATGGTCATATGACCACTAATTTGGCGGAGGGGGTTAACTCCATGTTGATGAAAACATGACATTTTCTGATTTCATCTGTCTTCTCGGCTACATTCTACAGGTTGGCTACCTTAATGCCAAAAATGGGGAAGCACCAAGTCAACCAGATGGAGGCGGGATGTAACACCCCTTACCCATATTCAACGTCGAAATAGGGTTACAGAGCATTACCGGACTTATAAAACAATTACACATACATTTCTCAAACATGTCTCACATTTCATGAATCATCATTCAACATCAATCATAATATCCTTAATACGAGCTTACGAGGCTCAAACATGCTTTGGAAGCGGTTCAGGACTAAACTGATAACATAGGAAACTTTTACGAAACTTATAAAAATTTTCAAACTGCAGGGGTCACACGCCTGTGTCACTCACACGGCTAAGAGAGACGCCCGTGTTTCAAGCCGTGTGGACATTCGAAATGGGATCACATGGCTGTGTCCCAGCCCGTGTCCGACCCGGTGTAACTCTTTGACTTGGGTTACACGACCAACATACACGCCCGTGTGGCTAGCCCATGTGTCCTACAAATGGCCATACACACCTGTGTGCTAGGTCGTGTGAAGCATACTGACTTGGTTTCTAAATCATCAGGAGACACACGACCGTGCAACATAACCGTGTGTCACACACGGTTGAGACATACACCCGTGTATCTGCCTGTACAGAAAAAAATAGGCTATTTAACAAACCATTTTGCCACCCAATTTGGTACACACCTACATCAAACCAATTGGCACCAATACAAAGCATACATAAGCATTCTATTAACCTTATTCAAGCATAATTCCTACCATCTCAACACCAACCAATACAAATATATCAATACCATAATATACCATTCAATTTCATACCAAAACTCACTTGCACAACACATTTACATGCACTATTTCATTTAAACATTCCTTTGCTTAGAACCACAAGCATACAAATCTCAAATTCAACCATTAGCTACTCAAACTAATAATCTACAATCAACCCTTCACAAAGCAATATAAATCACATCACAAAATGGCATTAGCACACATATATATATACATCACCAACTAAGCCAAATAGGTCAACTTACATGGCCATATACAACATTATATACATAAAATTTATAAGCCAACACAAATGGCCAAATTCATAACAACACATATACCAAAATGACCAAAATGCCTATACATGCCATATGACCAAAACACAATCTCAAAAGTACCAATTTGATAGTTGGATAGTATGAAGATTTCTTCGACGATCCCCGAGTCCGAGCTAACTTTAAAGTCACTATAAAACATAGAAAAATAAACAATATAAGCTTTACAGCTTAGTAAGCTCGTAATCATAAATACTTAATTCAACAATTGATTATTAATACATGAATTCACATCAACTAACAAACCTTTCAATTACTCATTCACAAAACTATATATTTTCTTCAGCATTTCTTTGATCCAAAGCTAATAAGGTTTCTGCCCATACCTTTACCATATTGTACAAATCTTATTCTCAACCAAATCACCATTTGGAATAGAAATCAAATACTCAGAAGTCTCACTCAATAAGTACCTATACCATGGCCCAAAACCAAATCAAGGTAACTTATATCAGAAGTACTGATATTATGGCCCGAAGCCAAATCAGACGATATTCATGGCCCAAAGTCAAATCAGTATAACTCGTACCCGAAGTGCTAATATCATGGCCTGAAGCCAACTCAATGTATCCCCTAATGACATGTCACTAGTATCCTAAATTATTCCTAAGGTTCAACCGGGATTTCGAATGTCGAATTATCATCGAGTCATTGTCGAACTTATCTGAAGTCTCTTATTCACAATTTATACAATATCAAAGCATTTAAAATACATTTATAATAAAATCTATCACATACGAACTTACCTCGGATGTGAAAACGACGAAATAGGTCGATTAGTCGATAACTTTAGTTTTCCCCCAATCTAGATCCGAATTCCGCTTTTCTTGATCTAAATATATTTAAAATTAACTTATTAATTTAACCCAAAATACTCATTAAGGAAATTTTACACATTTGCCCCTAATGTTTCACAACTCTTACAATTGAGTCCTTATTTCACAAAAACAGAAATTAATAAAATTTCAAATTAACCCATGCTAGCTGAATTACTGTTATGCCCTTAGCAGACCATATTTTTCATTTATTTCACATTTTGACCACTAAATTTACACATTTCAAAATTTAGCCCCTAATTTGCATTTTCACTAAAAATCACTTAACAAAACTTGTATAACTATCATCAAACTTTCATAATCTATCATTAAACATCAAAATACTCATGTATTAATTAATGGAAACATTCAAAATCTTTAAAATTTTTGCAAATTAGTCCCTGGGCTAGCTAGACCTAGTTTCAACGATATTAAAAATATATAAATTATTAAAAACAGATCCAAAACACATACCTAATTGATGAAAATAGAAGTGTCGAACCTTAGCCCTAATTTTCTCAAGAGAATTGGTTGGTTTTTGCCTTTTGAAGAAGATGAATACAAATTAAACATTTCGTTTTATTTATTTTACCTTTTTTAACCTTAATTAATCCCACTAACTATAACAATACCAATGTCATAATTGTCCACTAGCTTAATAATGGTCTAAGTACTACTTAAGGACCTTAACTTTAAGTTTCTATAGCTATTAAACACCTTTAGCTAATAGAACATTACTTTTACACTTTACGTGATTTGGTCCTTTCTATCAAATTGACCAATCAAACGATAAAATTTCTTAACGAAATTTTCACACAAACATATTTTCATGCTTTGGATATTAAAATAATAATAAAATAATAAATTCGACCTTGGATTTGTGGTTCTAAAACCTCTGTTCCGATTTGACTAAAAACGAGCTGTTACACGGGACACATATTTGTTAAATATATCAGGAATGCAATGGTTGCAAACCGTTAGATGGCAAGGTCGATGAATGTAGAAGTATATTCACGACGTAATGAAACATTTTGAGTTATAGAGACCATCGGTTGTCGACTCGGTATACCACCTATGTCCTATAGAGTTGATCTCCAAAACAGACGGTGCGATTGTAGGAGGTTCCAGATACTTCATTATCCCTATACACATGTCGTGGCAATTTGTGCTAAAGTCTCACTCAATGTTGAACAATTTATCAATGAAGTGTACACCCTCCAGCGTACGTTGCATGTATGGGAGAACGAGTTCCCCGTCTTGCCTGACCTATTTACATGGAAGGTGCCTCCGATGACTTTCGAGCTTGTCCCAGACAAAGGGTTGCGTAGGAATCTGAAAGGTGGTCCACAATCATCGAGAACCCATAATGAAATTAACATTAGGGAGAAATCCGTCGGGAAACTATGTGGCGTATATAGATTAGTCAGTTATAATCGAAGTAAATACTTGCACCGATTGAACAATCATTGCGATCGGGTAGGAATTGATATGTGGAGTACTAGAGTGGTAGTGAGTTGAAGATATCAAATTCTGAATGATATTTGTGGCTTAACGAGCCCGAGAAATAGTCATTGCTCCCCAAGTCTGGATGATAAGAACTATCCTTAGAGTGTAGCTTCGGCTCTACCTCTGGCTCTGCCTCTGGATCGGGTGCATGAAGCAGATGTGGAAGGGGAAGGTAGGGTTGCCCAAGTCGTGTCATGTGTGGGGGGACTACCATCGGCTGCCCACCAAACAAAAATGGTTTCCCCATCTTAGAGTACCACTATATATACTCTAACGAGGGTTGCAGATCTAAAAGACGATCCATCTGAGGTACCTGCCCCAACCGATTGTTCCACATTGAAATATTTTCTTCATGCACTTTGGCCCAATCATTTCCATGTTTCCCCCTCTTGTTAATCCCATGGATGTCCCTGAACCGTACTAGTAGTGTTGGGATATACTGTATGCAACCGAACTGCATCACCATAATACCACTCCATTGTATGAAAATTGATAACGGGTGTGCTAATGCACCATAGGTTTGAGTGGACGTGGGTAGACGAAAACTTTTAGAACAGATATGACATCCAAATGAACTGTACAGTTAATAACATAGTTATATTAACGCGGGTCGAGTGAGATAAAATGATTAAATTAAGTTCATATTGGAAAAACTTACCCTCTCTCCAACATGATTCTCGATCATCAGACAGTATATTAGAATCGTGTATGACCTCCGATACCCGGATTAGTGCTTCATATACGAAAACAGATTGTTAGAATAATATAATCCGAAAAACAAGTCAACTAATTGTTATAATGAGTAAAAATTTATCACCTATTAACGAGTGAAAATACATATGATTGGTGATTAATCGATGCCAAGAATGGCATCCAGTAAAGCATCCACAACTGCAGTAATATGAGGCATTCGCCTATGTCCACCGCAGAAGGATTTGTCATTTGACAAAATTCGCGATACAACATGGCTAACACTGCGGACCCCCAACTATACGAACGAATATTATACAAATTAGATAATAGGGGCAAGTACATCAAGTGGACCCTGTTGTTGTTTGCATCCGGCATGAGTACACCCCCTATAAGGTGCATAATGTAAGCTCGAACGACATGTATCACCTCTCATTCACTGGCAATACTCAACAAATGCTCGAAATTGACCTTTAGCCATGAAAACTTTAAACCCGTAAATTTTCCCTCACTGGGCGAGCATCCAAGTAAGTCATAGCAAATGGCGGCTAGCCTAAAGATCGAACTTACGCCCGTGATCGCATTCCCATTGATGGGGAGCCCGAGCTGCAGTGCAACACCCAGTAGAGTGATGGTGCACTCCCCGCAAGCAAATGAAATTGTGGGTCTTCGAATGCCATCGCTCGCCTAAAGCAAATATTAAGTCGTATCGCAGATCAAAGGTTCAGATCAATGCCGCTGATTCGAATCTAGCTAACTCCAAGTATGACATTAGGCGTTCATTTGGTAGAAACCCTACACTATTAACACGACTCCTCAATGTGCGGTACGAGCTCTGACATTATTAATTAGCAAAATAGTTAATACAATCTAATTTAATTCCGCAAATGACGTGAGTATTAAATAACAATTTCATTACCATCTCATTAATGGTACTTAAAATATGATTATCATTATTATTAAAAGAACCATTTCTTGCAAATCTGCAATTAAAAAAATGAATTCATTTAATTTGTTGCAAAAAAAAAACACAATAAATAATTTGGAATTTGAGAAACAGAAAAACACAGTAAATATCTCATAATTTCCCATATTTTACCTACAATAAAATTTTATTTATTAGTTTACAATAATAATATAATTAAAATAAATATAAACTATCTAAACATAAAAAACATACGAATAAAAAAACAAAAGAAACATACCTGTTAGTTTCTTTTAAACAACCTATAAAATTATATAAAAACAAATTTAATTAACATTTCAATAAATCAATAAAAGTTTTCAAATAAACAAAAGTCAAATAAAATTACATTATAAAAAATTTACATTACTAAAAAAATCACAAAACACTAAATTAAACACTAACAATTTATAACCTAATCATAAATTACTAACAAAATAACTATAGCTTTTTTTTTTAAAAAAAAAAATTATGCTACTAAAATCACAAAACACTAAACTAAATACTAACAATTTATAACCTAATCATAAATTACTAACAAAATAATTAACAAAATAATTTTACTTCAATAAAAAATCACAAAACACTAAACTAAACACAACAATTTATAACATAATCCTAAATTACTAACAAAATAATTTTAAAATAATTATAAAAAAATTACATTCATAAAAAAACATTAAACCATAAACACTGAACACAAACAATTTATAGATAATAATTAATAACAAAAAAATTCACAACATATTAACTAAACTCTTTAAATTAAAAAAAATTATTTACTAAAATGATACATACCTTTTTCTTTTTTTTTTTTCTTTCTTCTTCTTTTTTTCTTCACTCTGCACCCTTCATCTTAAGGGGGCCATGCTTATAAGGTCTCCCATTTCAATTTTTTTTCCCTCCTGAAAGGACTAAACACTGCTTAGAAGCGGTGTGCAGGGGCATGCAGGGAGTTCGAAGCAAGGGGGAATTGGCGCAGGGTGATGGGACTGGGCAACACAAGTGTCGCCTATCTGACAGATGTGACTGGTGCTGCCAATCCAGATGGCGTCACACGGCGATCATGGTATTTTGACTCGTTGGCTG
Source organism: Gossypium bickii (assembly GCA_025503065.1). Lineage (NCBI taxonomy): Eukaryota > Viridiplantae > Streptophyta > Magnoliopsida > Malvales > Malvaceae > Gossypium > Gossypium bickii. The sequence continues at coordinate 100,061,790 of CP106711.1, forward strand.
TATTTTGACCCGATATATATATTTTTAAATAATAAAAATAATATTTTTTAAAAAAATAAAAAAATAATTAAAAAATAGGTGGTGCCTATAAGAAAGATACCACCCAAAAAACATACTATTTTTGTTATTAATCCAGCTAGAAATTAATTTTTTTATATTATTTGGGTAAATTAGCCGCATCATTTTTTGGTTGGAGACGACATTGGAGCTCTTACAATAGTAAAATGTGGTGACAATTACGGTTTCTTTGATTTGAAACGACAACAATTTGCTTAGGAAGAGTATGAAATGAAAAAAAAGAAAAGATTTATTTGAAAAAAAGGAAAGGTTTTTTTTATAGAACTAGGATTAAATTGAGACAAGTTTTAAATGTTGATAGTTGAGTCTTTTATAATTATGCCTAAATGAATATAATGTATAAATTTTAAAAGTTAAAATTGTTATTATGTTAATTTTAAAATTACACTTTATCCTTCCATCACAAAAGTTAATGACATTTAACGAGATTGGAAAAAAAAAAGAGAAACTATGAATTTGTAATTTTTTTTATAGTTGGAACTTACATGAATGAGAAAAAAATTAAGCATAGTTAAATTACATGAAGTATAATTTGCTTATTATTAAATTTAACAATAAAATACTGAATAAATAATTATTTAATGAAATTTAATTAATATTAAATAAAATTTTATAGTAAAGAAAAGGACACCTAGCGAAAACAGGGGCTTAATTTCAGTTCTTCCATATTTTTATCCTTCAAACGAGTGCTATACCAAATTAGGCAAGTTGAAATCTATAGTATACACGTAACGAGGAGGGTAAAGTAAATTCCACAATATATGCCAATCTATAAATGGAAACTTTAGAACTCTGCATTTTTCTCATCAAAAAAAAAAAAAAAAAAACAAAGGGAGTGTAAAAAGATATAAAAAGAAAAAGAAAAAGAAAATGTCGGGAATAGTGGAAAAGCTGAAGGACATGATGGGTGACGATGACGAGGACGACAAGAAGGGCAAGAAGGACAAAAAGGACAAGAAAGACAAAGATCACAAGAAAGGCAAAGATCATAAAGATGACAAAGATGAAGGGATGATGGATAAAATCAAGGACATGATCACGGGTGATAAAGATGACGATAAGCATAAGAAAGATGACCATAAGCACAAGGACCGCAAAGACCACAAGAATGAAGGGATGATGGATAAAATCAAGGACATGATCACTGGTGATAAAGATGACGATAAGCACAAGAAAGATGACCATAAGAACAAGGAACGCAAAGAACACAAGGACGAAGGGATGCTAGATAAGATCAAAGACAAGATCCACGGGGATGACGATCGTGGCCGCGACCGTCGTCGCGATAGTAGCCGTGGTCGCGATAGCAGTCGTGATCGTGACCACCATCGTGATAGCAGTCGTGAGCACCATCGCGATCGGGACCGTGATAGTGATCGTGAAAGCGACCGTGATAGCGATGGTGGTAGTGATGACGAGAAGAAGAAAAAGAAGAAGAAAGGAAAAAAGAAGAAAGACGATGGTAGCGGTAGTGATGATGATCATTAGATCATCATCATCCATTAACAACATGCATTATCATCATCTCCATAACTCCACCACACCTCTCTTGTTTGCAAGTGGAGAGCGCGAATGAAATATATATTAATATGAAAATAAGGTATTTTTTTTTCTTTTCTAAATTAATTAGTATTTGTTATCCAAATACTACTTAATTTATTTTTTAAAAATATGTAAGTGTAAATTTTAAAGATAAATAAAACATTGCATTAGCATTATTCATGTAAAAATAATTGTAAAATCAATATAACAATGCTAATTTGAATAAAATATTGCAGAATTGATTTGTATATTTTATCATATCTTTATTGTTTTAAAATATTTTTTTATGTTTTTTTTAACATGTCGTGTTTTCTATGTTATATTCATGTCGTGCCTAATATTCCCGATCTCCCTTGTATAAACATAAACAACTGTGAGTTGGCCTGTCTTTCATTGTTTTTAACACTACCAGTTGGCAATTTGTCATTACAGTCGGACATTATATGTTTTTCTTCTCCTTTTTTTACTTTAAGTAGAACAACAAAAGCCTTGTTCTTCACTTCCCACCAAGAAAAACACTGCTAACTTGTGGAAATAGTTTAACCATACCTTAGCTTGCAAGAAAAAAAATATATGGATAGGCTTATTAGTTTGGAACCATCAAACCTGGTTGCTATTAGGATTGAGCCAGGGCAGAAATGCTATGGAGAGCTTACTTTGCGCAATGTTATGTACACCATGCCGGTTGCAATCCGGATGCTGCCGGTTAACAAGGGCCGATACACTGTCAAGCCTCAGTCCGGAATCATAGTGCCACTTGGGACACTAACTGTGGAGATTGTGTATCATCTCCCGCCTGGTTCACTTCTTCCGGACTCGTTTCCTTACGGTGATGATTCTTTCCATCTGCATAGTGTCGTGGTTCCCGGTGCGGCGATCAAAGATTCGGTATCGAGCTTCGATGTGGTTCCGAATGACTGGTTCACTACAAAGAAGAAACAGGTGTTTATTGATACTGGTATCAAGATCATGTTTGTTGGTTCACCTGTTTTGGTTCAACTTGTGATGGATGGTTCAATGGAAAGAATCAGAGAGGTATTGGAGCTTAGTGATCCCACTTGGAAACTAGCTAATTCAGTTGATTCACGTGGACAAACATTGCTTCATATTGCTATAACTCAAAGAAGACCTGATATTGTCCGATTACTGCTTGAATTTGAGCCGGATGTTGAGTTCCGATGCCGGTCAGACTCTACCCCGCTCGGGGCTGCTGCAAGCTGTGGTGAAGAATTGATTGTTGAACTTCTATTGGCACATAACGCTAGCACAGAGCGATACGAGTACTCTCGTTGGGGTCCTGTTCACCTCGCTGCGGCTGGTGGCCATGTAGAGGTTCTTAGACTTCTTCTGCTCAAAGGGGCTAATATTGATTCCCTCACAAACGATGGCAACACTGCCTTACACCTTGCCGTCAAGGCAGGAAGAAAAGATTGTGTGCGCCTACTATTAGCTAATGGTTCCAAACCTGATGTACGCAATACAAGAAATGGCGATACACCATTACATATCGCTGCGGGACTAGGAGATGAGCAGACGGTGAAGCTTTTACTTCAAAAGGGGGCGTATAAAGATAACCGGAACAAAGCAGGAAAAGCCGCCTACGATGTTGCAGCTGAGCATGGTCACACATGCCTTTTCGATGCACTCAAGCTCGGTGACAGCTTATGTTTAGCTGCTCGAAAAGGTGACGCGAGAACCATCCAGAGGCTGATAAAAAACGGTGCGGCGATCAACGGAATGGATCAACATGGATGGACGGCTTTACATAGAGCCGCATTCAAAGGAAGAACAGATGCTGTAAGGATGCTGATTGATAAGGACATCAATATTGATTCCAAAGACGAAGACGGATACACGGCTTTGCATTGCGCGGTGGAATCGGGCCATGCCGAAGGGGTGGAATTGTTGGTGAAGAAAGGAGCGGATGTAGAAGCAAGGACTAATAAAGGTGTCACAGCGCTGCAAATTGCAGATTCATTGCAGTATGCAGGCATTAGCAAGATACTGATCCATGGTGGAAACGGAAAATTGGGGAAAGAGATTGAAACAAAGGCAGTAACGATGAAGAGGAGACTCTCAAAACCAAGAGCCCTGCCCTGTAGCTTCGACAGATCACTACCATTGGTAGTAATTTAAACTTACCTCTTACTTTTCTTGTAATATCCGTATTCAACATCTGTGTTAATCTTCCATTTACATATACATATTTTTACGCATCCAATAAAAAGTGAGCCGCTTCATATGTTTTAAAAGAATTTTTAATATTAAAGAATTCTTCTCAATAATATTTTAATATTAATTACTGTTGAATAATTAAATAAAATTAATGTAAAAAAATTAAATATAATTATCACATAGTAATAGTAATAGTAATAGTAATAGTAATAGTAACATAAGGTTTATGGACTTTTTGTTCTAACTAGATTTATGATATATGCTACGATGACTTAGACTTTAAGTTTTTAATATTTATAATTTTAGGGAAAGAGAGTTTGAATTTAGAATTTTCATATTTTTAATTTCAGGGAAAGAGTTAGATTAAAATTTAGGGTCTAAAGGATTTAAGGTTTAGAGTTTAGAATTTTATATAAAAAATATATTAATTTTAGAGTTAAAAATAGTAATAATAGTTAAAAATATTACTTATGTTCTTTAAAAAAATGACGCAGCATATTATTATTGGATGTGTAAAAAGTAATTTTTTTTAAGATCATCTTAATCTAAATTAAACTTGCATATTATTAGTTGGATTTATGGAATACTGAATCTATATATGATAAAATTTATATATTATATCAACTATACTATTAATAAAATTTTTAATTGAGTTAGTGGCATAAGTCAATCATGCACCAAACCGATCAAAAGAAATGTAAAATTAACCTTTCGTATTTAAAATAAGTTATATTACTCAAGGATACTTTAGTCTTTTTTTTTTTAATTTATAAGGCAATAAAAATATGCATATGGTGAGATTTGAACAATGCCAATTGTAACTCCCTATTACCCGACCCAATCATCGGGTCTGAGCAACGGGATATTACATTCGTTGCCAGAGTAACTGACGTTATCCATTTCATGAAAGAATTCAAGTTATACAATTCTTAATCAAGCATTTACTTCAATTAATCTAAAACGAGCATACAGGGAACAAACTTTAATAATTCGAGCATGAAATAGATTTAAGTTGCAACGTTTCAAATTTTCATAAAAGGTATTGTTACTTATTAGAAAGGTATCGATACTTGTTTAAATATCGATACGATGTAAACATGTAACAGCCCATTTTCAGTGAAATCGAAATAGTGGTTTCGGGACCACAAATCTAAGTTAGAAAGAAAATTTATTTTAATATTATTGCATGGTCCACATTATGATAGGAATGTTATATGAAAATTCTGATAAGAAAATTTATCGATTATGTGCTTAATTATGGAAAGGACCAAATTGCATAGAATGCAAAAATTGAATTCTAGTAGTTAGAAGGATCAAATAGCTATGGAATTCAAAACTTGAGGTCCTTATATGGTAATTATACCATTAAAGAAAAGTTAGTAGATATTTTTGGTGATTCATCCACGAAAAAATTAGAAAAGGCTAAGGACTAAATTGGAAATCAAAATAATTAAAAGATGATAATAGAAATATCATCTTATTTTATATCATATTCCCCAAATTAAGACATGGAAACACTAGGAAAGAGAAAGTTTTCAAGCAAGCTTAATTGGTTCAATTGGGTAAGTATTCTTGTCCCATTTTTAGTAATTTTTATATTTTTGAGATTGGGATAGTCTAATCTATCTATTTTGGGGATTAATTTGCAAATATATCAAAGAATATAAAATTTTCCATGGATGAATATGTTGAAAATTTGAAATTTATGGTAGAAAATGAAAGGTTGTTGATAGATAAACAACTTTTACAAAGTGAATTTGGATGAAATTATGATTTAGGGACTAAATTGCAAAGATGTAAAATTTGTGGAAAAATTATGAAATTTGTGAATTACATGTGCTGTAAATGTTATATGAAAATTTCGGTTAGGCTTGGAATAAGGAATAAATTGCATGAAATTCATTTTCCGAGCCTAGGGACGAAATTGTCATTTATGATAAGTTTAGGGGCAAAATGGTAATTTTGCCTAGAGTGTAAATTGAATCCAATTGAGTATGAAATGGATTAAATTGATGATTAAATTAATTTATATAGATCCAGACAACTCAAATTCGAAATTAGATCGAGGAAAAGAAAAAAGTTTCGGATTAGTAGATTTTCATATACAAACAAGTGTCGAGGTAAGTTCGTATAACCGAATTGTGTTTATTCATATGCTTGAATTGAATGTGATATGTGATTGTATGAATTATATAAATGTTAAAAATAAATGAAATAAACACATGTTCAATCATATTCGGAAAAAGTTAAGTTCCGTTTGAATAATGAAAATTCGATGGATATATATGATTTCCCATATTACATGTGGTCCTGTATATCTTGCGGACAAAATATAGCTCGAAAAAGCAATCCTGTTATAGCCCTCTCGAGCATCTTGTTATATAGTTCCTGCGAGCGTCCTGAATGGTAGTGATCTTGCATGTGTTGCGCACTACCGCAGCTCTGTGTGAGCGTCCTGTTATATGATTCGATCGGTTGTGATCCAGCATATAATGTAGACACAAACGCAACTCTACACGAGCATCCTGATATAAGCTCTTATGGGCTTTCTAACATGGCTCGCTTGAACTCTCTATTACCTTATCCAGTGCTCCTTGGTATTAACTCTTCGGAGTTACCTGTAAAGCTCTATGAGCTCTATGATTAAAACTCTTATGAGTTTCTTGTTTAGCCCGGATAAGTGTCCTATTACATGGCTCATCTGAGCATCCTGATATGTGGCTCGAGAGTGTGCTCCCTGATTAAGTGCCCTAAAGGGTACTCCTGATTATGGGTTGACGGTTTATATTTTAGTACACCGTGAGTGTACTACCTGAGTATCCGTCAAAATTTCAATAATTCAATAGATAAATTCCTGAATTGAAAATCTATGAGATTAAATGAATTATATCTCGAATGTTCCTGGAATTCCTAAAAAATTGTAACATGATGAGCTCGTCCATTCTATTTAATGTACATGTAAATTATGTGACTAACATACTTATTTGAGTGTATGTGATTAGACAAATTTGCAAAATTGTTGGGAACCATGTTATTGTATGCTTATTTGAATGAATGTAATTGGTAAGTTTAATTCTTGTTATACGAGCTTACTAAGCATTAAATGCTTACTAGGTTTTATTTTCTCTGTTTTATAATGCTCGAAAGCTCGTAAAGGTTAGAGATCGGTTGGAACATCATCACACTATCCACCAGCTCATTTTGGTATAATTAGTAAACTTATTTTAGTATAATGACATGTATAGGTTAACTTAGCCAAATGATGGCTTATAAATGGATGTTTGAATCTAGCCATTAGCCAAATGATGGCTTATAAATGGATGTTTGTAATCTAGCCATTGGTATGGCTAGTGATGTTGATTTGGTATATTACTACAAAGTTATATCATGTTAATATATATATATGTAAGTATGGTGTGGTTAGATTAAATTAAGGTAAACTATATGTCTTAACAAAAAGGTAAATTTGGCTATATGAATATAGGTGATGTTATAAAAAATATGTTAATGATGTTTGCTTGGGTTAATGCTTGGAATTGGTTGATATATGTGTGTAAGTGATTTGGTAGGTTGATGGTAAAGTTTGGGTGAGAAATAAAGCTAGGAAATGGCCTTATTTTGTCCATACAGGTAGGCACACGGGCGTGTGTCTTGACTGCGTGTGACACACGACCTGGCACATGGGCATGTAGTTTGGCCGTGTGTCCTCTGTATCTTAAAATTTAGAAACAGAATGCTCAGAATTGGGCACATTAACAGAGACACGGGCGTGTGTCTTAGCTGTGTGTGGTACACGGCCTAGAACACAGACGTGTGTCTGGGTCGTGTAAAAACTGCACCTAATTCTAGAAAAATAAATTGACCACACTGCGTAGCACACGGGGTTTGGCTGGCCGTGTGGTACAAGTCAGAGAGTTACACGGATAAGGACATGGGATGGGACACGGCCGTGTACCTCACATCTAATGTCCACACGGCTTGAGACATGGGTATGTCATCTGGCCGTGTGAGCCACAAGGCCTACTCACACAGGCGTGTGACCCTTGTATATGATAAAAATTTTAAAATTTTGCAAAAAATTCTCTGAGTTCTCAATTTAGTCTCGACTTAATTTTAATGTTTAACTTTGGCCTCGAGGGTTCATTCAAGGGACAATGTGATTAGTTTTTGAATATGAAAAGTAAATAGCATAAATTATGTGAAATTACTCTGTAAACTCCGGTAATGCTCTGTAACCCTGTTCTGGTGACGGATATGGGTTAGGGGTGTTACATTTATTAGTATCAGAGCTACGGTTTAGTAGATTCTCATATTAACGTAGCAAGTACGAGTTTATCTATACATGCCATTATATAATTTGTAATAGTGTGATATCTCCTGACCATTTTAAATGTGTTTTTCATATAGTAATGTCATCCAACCAAGCTAGAGTTGAACCCGAGGAAGCTGAGAGCACTACTCAAGCTTCCGTTCAACGAGCTGTATCTAGTGGTAGTAGAAGGCCCGTATTTGAGAGCCGAACTGAGGAGGCAAAAGAAGCCTTCTTTTAAATGATGAATGAGTGGTTTACTGAATATTTGAGAAAAATCCTACTGTACAACAACCTCCCCCACCTGCTCATCAATCGGTTCCTGAGGTGCCACAAGGTATTGAACCTGTTAGAATTGGTAAGCCTTAAGTGGATAAAGTCCGTAAGTATGGGGCAAAGGAATTTAGGGCTACTGCAGATGATGATTTGGAAAAGGCTGATTTTTGGTTAGAAATTACCATAAGAGTTTTAGATGAATTATCTTGCATACTAGCTGAATGTTTGAAATGAGAAATTTCTTTATTAAAAGACATAGCCTACCATTAGTGGAATACTTTGATTTCAATTATACCGAGAGAAAATTTTACATGGGAATTCTTCCAAACTGAATTCAGAAAGAAGTACATTAGTCAGAGATTTCTAGATCAGAAAAAGAAAGAATTCTTAGAGCTATAGGGAAACATTATCGTATCTGAATATGAGCGGGAATTTGTTCTGTTAAGTAAGTATGCCAGAGAATAGGTTTCGACTGAGGCTGATATGTGTAAATGTTTTGAAGAAGGTTTAAATAAATATATCAAACTGTTGATTGGAATTCTTGAATTAAGGGAATTTGTGGTACTGGCCGATCGAGCACACAAAGCTGAAGAATTAAGTAAAGAAAAGAAACAAGCAGAGAAAGAAGCCCAGATTTCTGGTAAAATATTTATGGGCAAATCAAAATCATCTGCTTCAAAGAAATCAAAAAAGTACCATGATTGTTTTACCACATCTATGGGATATTCCGGAAAAGAGCGAGGTTCTCAACGCTCTAACCCGAGGCTTTTATCTCCATCGGTAACCAGTGTTGGAAGTTCAGTAACCTCAAATTGAAATGTAAATATTGCAACAAATTTCATTTTAGAGAGTGTCATTTGAGAAGTGGAGCCCATTGATTAGACTTCGAAACCAAGTAATCTCGCTTCGAGAGGTATACCACCCCGACATCTCGAAAATGTCAGTAGTAGCCGAGGGGCTACAAAGGACTCAACAGTTAAATCTGAAGCATGAGCACTGACAAGGACATATGCTATACGTGAAAGAGAGGATGCCTCTGCACTAGACGTCATTACTGGTACATTTTCTCTTCTTGATACTGATATTACTGCTTTGATTGATCCTGGTTCCACACATTCATACATATGTACAAATTTAGTGTCTGTTAAAAATTTACCTATTGAATTCACTGAATTTGTGGTTAAAGTTTCAAACCCTTGGGCCAGTATGTTTTGGTGGATAAAATTTGTAAAAATTTATCGTTAATGGTAAAGAGTTATTGCTTTTCGGCTGATTTGATGTTGTTGCCATTTGATGAATTTTATGTAATTCTGGGTATGGATTGGCTAACCCAGCATGATGCAGTGGTGAATTGTAAACAAAAATACATTATGTTAAAGTGTTAAAATTGTGAGTTACTTCACGTTGAATCTGATAAATTGGATGGATTATTTAATATGATTTCAGCTATATCGACACAAAAATATATCAGAAAGGGATATGGTGCTTATCTTGCATATGTGTTAGATATTAAAGTATCTAAGTCAAAAATTCAGTCAGTGCTGGTTGTTTGTGAATTTCCTAATGTATTTCCAGAGGAATTACCTGGTTTACCACCAGTTAGAGAAGTGGAGTTCTCTATAGATCTTATTCCGAGAATAACACCGATATCCATAGCACACTATAGAATGGCTCCTACCGAATTGAAAGGGTTGAAATTACAGTTGCAAGAATTGATTGATAGAGGCTTTGCTTGACCTAGTTTTTCACCTTGGGATGCACCAATTCTGTTTGTAAAGAAGAAATATGGATCATTGAGACTGTGTATAGATTACAGACAGCTTAACAAAGTCACCATAAAGAACAAGTACCCATTGCCTCGTATTGATGACCTATTTGATCAGTTGAAAGGTACCACTGTATTCTCGAAGATTGATCTTCGTTTCGGATATTATCAGCTACGGGTGAAAGATTCAGATGTACCAAAGACAACTTTCAGAACCAGGTACGGGCACTATGAGTTTCTTGTAATGCCTTTTGGTTTGACAAATGCACCTACGGTATTTATGGATCTGACGAATGGAATCTTCAGACCGTATTTAGACATGTCTGTGATGGTATTTATTGATGATATTTTGGTATATTCCCGAGATAAAAATGAGCATGCTGAACATTTGAGAATAGTGTTGCAAACTCTACGCGAGAAGTAGTTATATGCCAAATTTAGTAAATGTGAATTTTGGCTACGGGAAGTTAGTTTCCTCGGGCATATTGTATCTGTAGAATGTATCCGGGTGGATCCGAATAAAATTTTAGCAATTGTTAATTGGAAGCTGCCAAAAAACGTGTTTGAAATTAGATGTTTTCTGGGACTTGCTGGATATTATTGGAGATTTTTCAAGGATTCTCAATGATAACTTCTCTGATGACTCTTCTGTTGCAAAAAGATGTGAAATTCGAGTGGTCTGATAAATGGTAGAAGAGCTTTGACAGATTGAAAACTTTGTTGACAGAAGCACCTGTGCTGATTCAGCCTGAATCCGGTAAAGAATTTGTAATTTATAGTTATGCATCGTTGAATGGTTTAGATTATGTATTGATACAAGAAGGTAAAGTAATAGCCTATGCTTCAAGACAGTTAAAACCACATCAGAAGAACTACCCGATACATGATCTGGAATTGGCAGCCATTGTCTTTGCACTAAAAATCTGGCGGCATCATTTGTTTGGTGAAAAATGTCATATTTTTACTTATTATAAGAGCTTGAAGTATTTAATGTCACAGAAAGACTTGAACTTAAGACATCGTAAGTGGCTTGAGTTGTTAAGAGATTATGATTTGGTTATCGACTATCATCCGGGAAAAGCTAATGTGGTTCCTGATGCCCTGAGTAGAAAGTCTCTATTTGCTTTACGAGCAATGAATGCTCGGTTATCATTGTCTGAAGATGGTTCAGTCATAGCTGGGTTAAAAGCTAGACCAACATTTCTGCAACAGATCTGTGAAGCTTAGAAGAGTGATAATGAATTATAGGCTAAACGGTACAGTGTGAGTTGAATCCTGATTCAAAATTTCAGATTGGTTCTGATGGTTGTTTGTTATTCAAAGGCAGGATATGTATACCGAAGAACACAGAATTGATACTGTAACAACCCATTTTTTAGTGAAATTGGAATAGTGGTTTAGGGACCACAAATCCAATCCGAAAATAAAGTTTATTTTTATTTTATTATATGGCCCGCATTATGATAAACATGTCTTGCGAAAATTTTGATACGAAAATTTTATCGATTAAGTGTTTAATTACGAGAAGGACTAAATCACATAAAATGCAAAAGTTAAATTCTAGTAGCTATAAGGATTAAATAGATATGGAATTCAAAACTAGAAGTCCTTATATGGTAATTAGACTATTAAAGAAAAGTATGTAGATTTTTGGTGACTCATCCATGGAAAAATTTAAAAAGGGCAAGGACTAAATTAGAAATGGAAGCAATTAATTAATTAAAAATATGATGAAAGATATCATCTTATTATTTTGTCATCTTCAACCCCAAAATTATATAGAAACCCTAAGAGAGAGAGAAGAAACTTTCAAGGCTTAATTGGGTAAGTTTCCTTGTCCCATTTTTAGTAATATTGATATTTTTGAATCTGAAATAGTTTAATCTATCTATTTGGGGGATTAATTTGAAAACTTATCAAGGTATGAAATTTGGGTCATGGATGAATATGTTGAAAGTTAGAAATTTCTGGCAGAAAATAAAAGGTTGTTGATAGATGAACAACTTTTACAAAGTGATTTTTGATGAAAACATGATTTAGGGACTAAAATGTAAATTTGTGAAATTTGATGAAAAATTCTAAATTTTTATGAATACATGTGCTGTAAATTTTGTAATGGGATTTTGGTTATGCTTAGAATAGAGAGTAAATTACACAAGTTTCATTTTTCGAGCCTAGGGACGAAATTAGAATTTATGGAAAAGTTAGGGGCAAAATGGTAATTTTGCCTAGAATGTAAAGTCCGAATGAATATGAAATATGAGAAATTGATGATTTAAGCTATTTATATAGATATGAAAAACACAAATTTGAGGTTAGACCGAAGAAAAGAAAAAGTTTCGGTTTAGTAGATTATATATGTGAACAAGTGTTAAGGTAAGTTCGTGTAACTCAATCGAGCATGTAATTATGTTAATTGAATGTTTTGAATGTATGTAATGTGACTTATATTGATATGCATTGCTTGAATGCTATAATGGAAAATTTAATACATGCTTGAAAATGGTGAAAAAGGGGTTATGTCCCAATTGAATATGGAATTCCGATGAACATATGTGCTTTTCCAAAATGGATGAGGTCCTGCATTTGTTGCGGACGGGATTTAGCTTGGAGGAGTAATCCTTTTATCCTCATTATAGAAAGAATTTAGCCTGGACGTGTAATCCTAATATAATACCTCTTGAGTATACGTTATGATTAGGATTTAGCCTGGACTGGTAATCCTAATCGAGCTTCCCTGAGCATACGTTATATAAATGATTTAGCTTGGACTGGTAATCCTGTTATACGATATATGGTTCGAGAGTGTGTTCCTTGGTTAAGTTCCCTAATGGGTGCCCTGGAATAAGAATTGACGGATTATTGAGTCGTACACCTCGAGTAAACTACTTGAGCATCTATCGAAATTTCAATGATTCAACGGACACAACTCTTGACCTGGTATGAGAATTTTGAGATGAAATGATAATGACTTGAAAGAATATTGCTTGATGAGCTCATCTATGTTTACTTGATTGATATGAAGATTTTGGTGACTAACATGTTTGATTGAGTGATTGTGTTCAGGCAATTTTGCTAATGGATGGAAAACATGATATTGTATACTTAGATTTAATAAATGGTATTGGTAAGTTTAGTTTCCGTTATACAAACTTACTTTATTTTCCCCTATTTTATAGTGTTCGAAAGCTCGCGAAGGTTGGAGATCATTGGAGCATCGTCACACTATCAACTCGTTATTTTGGGTATACTTAGTAAAATCATTTTGGTATAATGGCATGTATAGGACAATTTGGCCAATAGTGGCTTGAAAAATGATGTTTTGTAACCTAGCCATTGGAATGGCTAGTGATGGCATATTTTGGTATGATTAAGTAGGCTATTATGATATATTCTTATGTGTTATGTTAAGTACATGTGATCAAATGATGTTAAAGCCTAAGTTAATCCAAGGTAAGTTTATAAACACATATGCATGTAATGGTATGCCATGATGAATGATGGAATTTACTTAAATTGAATGCTTGGAATGGTTGGATTGTACTTGGTATGTTTTAGTGCAGGTAAATGGTAAATTTGGGTGACAAATGAGGCTAGGAAATGGCTTTATTTTGTCCATACGGGAGGACACACGGGCATGTGTCTAGGTCGTGTGTGACACACGGCTTGGTATACAGGTGTGTGGTTAGGCCGTGTCCCCTACACCTTAATTTTGAGAAAAAGATTGCTCAGAATTGAGCACACGGGTAGAGACACGGGCGTGTGTCTTAGTTGTGTATGCTACATGGCCTAGAATACGGGCGTGTGTCTTAGTTGTGTTAAACCTGCACCTAATTTCGAAATGAATTAATTGACCACATAGCTTAGCACATGGGCGTGTGGCATGGCCGTGTGCACAAGTCAAAGAGTTACACGGGGTCAAACACTGATAAATTATAGTTTACACATATTTTAACCCCATGCTTGGCTTGATTTTGGATGATTTTCCATTGAATTTGATGAATTCGATGCTCCTAATCTCTTAATTTCATGTTTTATACTCAGGAGAGCTTAGGGAGTCGAAAAGAACGAGAAACGAGCCAAAAAGGGACAATATGGGCTTACACGGCCTAGACCACCGCACACGGGCGGACTGCATGGCCGTGTGTGGCAAGCTGGATCGAACAGGGCCTGGGCTATTGACCACGGGCATGTCCCTGTCGACCCTAGGATGAATTTTACTCAGATTAGGATACTTGTGGGCCTAGAAAGGCATCTCAAAGCCTATATAAACACCCTAGAGGGCAACCTAAAAGGGGAGTTCGATAGGACGTCAAATAGACGCTGAGTAAAAGGAGAAAATACTCCAAGATAGCCGTCGGGATTAGCTTAGGAGAAGGATCTCCATCAAGACTGAGGATCTCCAATCAAGTTCTTTAGAAGTTTTTTGGGTTTTCTTATGTTTTGTTGTTTTTCCTCTTTTATGATGTTTCCCTCTATCAGTATGAATTAAATTCCTCAAATACCTGAGGGGATGAAACTTAAGACAGATCTTATTATTATTTGATTTATGAGATAAATACTTGTGCTTATTCTTAATTGTGAGTTCTTATTCTTGTTTGATAATTCAGGTTATTAATTCAAGTTGAATGTGCTTATCTAGTGGAGTAAAAGTCCTTGTCTAAGAATAGATCAACACAATTAAGCGGAGTTGATTGCAACCCTAGAGATAGGGTGACGAAAATCTGCCGAATTAGGGTCAAACCTAATAAGGGAACCCATAGATCGAATTAATGCGACAATAGGGGTTTTAATTAGAAAGAAATTTCAATTAATCAACCTAGCGCCAGTTGTTAGTAGCCTCGAGAGAGGTATTAATATAAATCAGGGATTTCTACGGATTAAGCCAAGTGAATAAATCGCATGAATCAAAAGTAATAAGTGAAGCCTAGGTGGATTCTTCCTTAGGTGTTGCCTATCTCATATAAGTTGTCCAAAAGTATTTTCCCAATTTACTCTCTGTCGCTTTCGTAATTAGTTAGTTTTTTTTTTAGATTAAAAATCAAATTCCTTTAATTATTAGGTTAGATAATAAACAAATTGTTAGTACTAGTACTCTTGGTCCTTGAGGATACGATATTCCAGACTCACCATAGCTATGCTACTGTTCGATAGGTGCGCTTGCCTTTGTCGAAATAATAGTTAGTTTCAAGCTCCATCAAACACGACCTCCAGCATGGACGTGTCCTAGGGTCACAAGGGCGTGTGAGCCCTGCGCATTGGAAAAGTTTTGAAAATTCGTGAAAAATTATTAGAGTTCTCGATTAAGTCCTGACTCGATTCTAATGCTCGTATTGGGTCTCGAGGGTCCAATTGAAGGACGTTTTGAATGATCTCGGCGATTGAATAGTGATTAACATGAAATGTCTGTAAATGTTTCGAAAATTTTTGGTAATGTTCTGTAACCCTATTCCAGTAACAGATACGGGTTAGAAGTGTTTATTTAATGGTATTAGAGCTAGAGTTTAGCCGATTCTTGGAATTAATGTAGCAAACATGAGTTTAGCTATACATGCCATTATATAGATTGTGATAGTGTGATGACTCCTGATAATTTTAAATATGTTTTTCATATAGTAATGTCATCCAACCGAGCTAGAGCTGAATCCAAGGAAGTTGAGAGCAATGCTTCAGTTTTAGTTCAAAGAGTTGTGTCTGCATTTAGTAGTGAAAGCCCCGTGTTTTAGTTCAAACAAGCCTTCTTTCAATTCAAGAATGAGTGGTTTACCGAGTACTTAAGAACAAACCCCACTGTACAACGACCTCCCCCACCTGCTTCTCAATCGATTCCTGAGGTACCACAGGGTACTGAACCCGCTAAAATTGGTAAGCCTCCGATAGATAAAATTCGCAAGCATGGGGCGGAAGAATTTAGAGCTACTGCAGATGATGATCCGAAAAGGGCAAAATTTTGGTTGGAAAATACCATCCGGGTTTTTGATGAATTATCCTATACCCTTGCCGAATGTCTGAAATATGCAGTGTCTCTACTAAAAGATACATCTTTCCATTGGTGGAATACCATAACTTCAGTTGTACCCAGAGAGAATGTTACATAGGAATTCTTCCTAGCTGAATTCATGAAGAAATATGTTAGTCAGAGATTCATAGATCAGAAGAAGAAAGAATTTTTAGAACTCAAGCAGGGAAACATGACTGTATCCAAATATGAACAAGAATTTGTTTGGTTGAAAAAATATGCCAGAGAATGGGTTCTAACCAAGGTTGAGATGTGTAAACACTTTGAAGAAGGTTTAAATGAAGATATCAAGTTACTGATCAGAATTCTCGAAATAAGAGAATTTTCGGTGTTAGCCGATCAAGCCCACAAAGCTGTGGAATTGAGTAAGGAAAATAAGCAAGCTAAAAGTGAGGCTCAGGTTTTTGGAAAAAGAACTATGAGTAAGTCACAATCATTTACTTCTAAGAAATTAAATGTAACACCCCTTACCCGTGTTTACCACCGGAATAGGGTACGAGGCGTTATCTAGCTCAAAACCCATACTAACATGTATTTTCGGGTCATAAAAGTCTGTTCAAATTTAAAACTTTTCAAACTCCTCTTAATAACCTTAATATTGGCCTATAAGGCCCAAATCATACTTTAGTAATGGTTTGATACTAAACCAGACTCTTTAGAAAACTTTGGAAAATTTCACAAAAACAATAGGGGCACACGCCTGTGTGGCAAGGGACATGCTCGTGTGGACAAACCGTCTGGTCACATACGCCTCTTGTCCCTAGCTGTGTGGATTTATTTTTCAATTCGAACCTACAGGGGTTTTTACACGGTCTAGTACACGCTCATGTCCCTCACATAGCCATGACACGCCCATGTCTTCGCTCGTGTATAAAAAACTTGACATTCTGTTTTTGACGTCAGCAACTCAATAAGGTCACACGGCCAAGACACATGCCTGTGTTCTTAGGCCGTGTGGCAAATTAAATTCCTAAATTCTAGTGCAGACTTCACACGACCTGGGCACATACCCGTGTCTTATGGCTGTGTCTTCCACGTGGTTGAGACACATGGCCATACCTCAGCCCGTGTGGTTACTACTGGGCATTCTGTTTTGCCAACTTAAGGTGCAGGGGGACACACGGCCAGATTACATGCCCATGTGGCTGACCATGTGTCACACACGGCCTAGACACACGCCCGTATGTCTACCCATGTGGACAAATTCAAGGCTATTTACCAAGCCCTTTTTGCCACCCTTACTTACACCAGCATAAGCCACATCAAGTAACCTACTCATTCATGTGTTAATACCCAATACTCAACCATGCAATTTGCACAGTCATGAAAAACACCATCATTTTCATTTATCAACAACAAATAATAGCCAACATCCATGGCCTTATACAAAAAGAATTCATTTTCAAGACAAGCCAACAAATTTGGCCAAATCAATATGACACTTAACAAAAGACTAAGTCCCTATACATGCCATACTTAAAAAGGATAAATCTAGCTATACCAAATGTTCAGTTTGATAGTGTGATCGAGCCTCCAATGTTCTTTGATCCTCGAGCTAGGTTGGCGGTATTATAAAAAAATGGAAAGGAGAGAGAGTAAGCGTAAAGCTTAGTAAGTCGCATGTAATAATTAACAACAATTGCCATGCATTATCATACTCATAACATATTATAGACTTGCACATAATTCTCGAATGAAGAAAGGCATAACTTACTCATTTTTACCATTACTAATCATACAACATAATTCGAGCTCATTTCTCATGAATTTCATATAGGTACCTATATCACTTACAACATGAGCGTAATTTTTTTCTCACTTTCGGTACAAACTCTAGATTACCCGTTGAACCAATTGAAATACCAAAGGATACCCGACAAGCCTCACACAAGAGGGTAAAATGCCGATGCCATGTCCCAGACATGGTCTTACACTAGCTTACATGTCGAGGCCGATGCCATGTCCCAGACATGGTCTTACATTGGCTCTCGTATTGTGGCCAATGCCATGTTCCAAACATGGTCTTACAGTAGTACACGCATCATCACCAATGCCATGTCCCAAACATGGTCTTACACTGGCTTTCATAATGTGGCCGATGCCATGTCCCAGACATGGTCTTACACTAGCACACATATCGCTCAAATGTCATGGCTTGGGTATCCAATCTATTCCTAAGGTTCAACCCGGAGTATATCACATCAACTCTCGTCATGCATATTCATAGCAATAATCAAACATTTTATGCAATTTCAATTGTTTAATGTATAAATACATTAATGTTGTATTATTTACGTACAACTTACCTCGATATACAAAATACGAGCGACTAATTTGATTTTAGTCCACTAGCTTGGTTTTCCCCCGGTCTAGGTCCGGACTTTGTTTTTCTTGATCTATAATGATAAAATTCAATCATTTAATCACCACATTAAACAAGACATTTCAAAATTCCTACTTTGGCAAAGTTACCGTTTTGCCCCTAGACTTTCACATAATTATAGTTTTGCCCCTAGGCTCATAAATCGTTTTTCATCAAATTTCCTCATTAACCAAGCCTAACTGAATCTATTTTAAGGTTATAGCAACTCACAAATCCAATTATTTCTCACATTTACCACCTATTTTACAACCTTTACAAAAATGTCCTTTTTAAATGTTTTCATGGAAACTCCTTTCACAAAAGTTGTTTATTTAACAACCAAGTTTCATTTTCTTCCTTAAAAATTTAGCAAACAACACTAATGTTCTCATGGCAAAACCCTAGACTCTCAACCATTTTGCAAAATAGTTCCCTCAGTAGCTAGCTTAAGCTACAAGGGTTCCAAAAAACACAAAAATCATCAAAAATGACCATTAAAATCACTTACTTGCAAGGATTAAAGGTTACTAAAATTTCAAGCTTCCAAAACCCCTATTTTGCTGATATTTTCAGTGGAGAGGATGAAGAAGAAAGGATGATATCATTTTTTTCTTTATTCTATTCTATTTCATCAATTTAGTCACCTAGTCCACCAACTTTGACCAATTTTGAATTTTCTTGTCCCCTATGGTCAGCAAACACTCACTCAAGGGCCTAATTGCACATTAAGGACCTCGAATTAAGGTTCTATAGCTATTTAACACCTTTAGCTTATAGAACAGAACTTTTGCACTTTATGTGATTTAGTCCTTTTATGCAATTAAGCATGCAATCACTAAAAAATTACCAAAATTTTCATGTACTCATATAACCATGCTATAACACATAAACTAATATTAAAATAATTTTCTTCAACCTCGAATTAGTTGTTCCAAAACCACTATTCTGATTAGCCCTAAAATCAGGCTGTTATATTAAAGAAGTATTATGATTGTGTGACCACTTCTACGGGATATTCTGGAAGAGAGCGGGGCTTTCGATGTTCTAACCCGAGGTCTTCATCTCCATCTGTGTCCAGTGTAGGTAGTGTTGGTAATCCCAAGCCGAAATGTAAACATTGTAACAAATTTCATCATGGGAAATGTCGATCTAGAAGTGGAGCTTGTTTTGGATGTGGTTCATTTGACCATTTTCTCAGGGATTGTCCCAAAAGAGTTGAAAAAGAGATAGAACCAGTTTCAAAGCCTAGTAATCCTGCCTTGAGATGTAGACCACCACGTCATCATGATAATGTTGGTGGTAGTCGAGGTACTACTAAGGATACAACAGTTAGATCTGAGGCCCGAGCACCTGTAAGGACATATGCTATTCGTGCTAGAGAAGATGCCCCTACACCAGACGTCATTACTGGTACATTTTCTCTACGTGATACTGATATTACTGCTTTAATTGATCCTGGTTCCACACATTCATACATATGCACGAACTTAGTGACTGTTAAAAATTTACCTGTTGAATTCATTAAATTTGTGGTTAAAGTTTCAAACCCCGTAGGCCAGTGTGTTATGGTGGATAAAGTTTGTAAGAACTGTCCGTTGATGGTAAAAGGTTATTGCTTTTCAGTTGACTTGATGTTATTACCATTTGATGTGATCTTGGGAATGGATTGGTTAACCTAATATGATGTAGTGGTGAATTCTAAGTAGAAATATATTGTATTGAAATGTGAGAGTGGTGAATTACTTTATGTTGAATATGATAAACTGGATGGATTACCTAATGTGATTTCAGCAATATCAACATAGAAATATGTTCGAAAGGGTTATGATGCTTACCTTGCATATGTGCTGGATACTAAAGTATCTGAGTCAAAGATTCAATCAGTGCCGGTTGTATGTGAATTTCCTAATGTATTCCCAGAAGAATTACCTAGTTTACCACCGGATAGAGAAGTGGAATTCCCTATAGATCTTGTTCCGTGAACAACACCTATATCCATAGCACCTTACTGAATTGAAAGAGCTAAAAATACAATTGCAAGAGTTGATTGACAGAGGTTTTTCTTGACCTAGTTTCTCACCTTAGGATGCACCGGTATAATTTGTAAAGAAGAAGGATGGATCGTTGAGGTTGTGCATTGATTACAGACAGCTCAACAAAGTTAAAATAAAGAACAAGAATCCTTTAACTCGTATTGATGACCTGTTTGACCAGTTAAAATGTGCCACTGTATTTTCAAATATTTATCTCTGTTCTGGTTACTATCAACTATGGTAAAAGATTCAGATCTACCCAAGACGACTTTTAGAACTAGGTACGAACACTATGAGTTTTCTGTGATGCCATTCGGTTTGAAAAATACACCTGCAGTGTTTATGGATCTGATGAATAGAATTTTTAGCCCATATTTAGACCGGTTTATGGTGGTATTTATAGATGATATTTTGGTTTACTCTCGAGATGAAAATGAGCATGCTGAGCATTTGAGAATATTGTTGCAAACTCCGTGAGAGAAACAATTGTATGCCAAATTTAGTAAATGTGAATTTTGGATACGGGAAGTTAGTTTTCTTGGACATATAGTATCTGCTGAAGGTGTCAGGGTGGACTCGAATAAAATTTTAGCCATTGTTAACTAGAAGCCACCGAAGAATGTGTCTGAAGTTCGAAGTTTCCTGGGACTAGTTGGTTATTATCAGAGGTTTGTAAAAGGTTTTTCAATGATAGCTTCTCCAATGACTCATTTGCTACAGAAAGATGTGAAATTTGAGTGGACTGAGAAATGCTACCAGAGTTTGGACAGATTAAAAGCTTTATTGACATAAGCTCCTGTGTTAGTTCAGCCAGAATCGAGTAAGGAATTTATAGTTTACAGTGATATGTCATTGAATGGTTTAGGTTGTGTTTTGATGCAAGAAGGTAAAGTAGTAGCCTATGCTTCAAAACAACTAAAGCCACATGAAAGGAACTACCCGACACATGACCTTGAATTGGTAGCCATAGTTTTTGCTTTGAAAATTTGGTAGCATTATTTATTTGGTGAAAAATGTCACATATTCACTGATCATAAAAGTCTAAAATATTTGATGTCACAAAAATATTTGAATTTGAGATAGCACAAATGGCCTGAGTTATTGAAAGATTATGGCCTTGTTATTGACTATCATCCGGGAAAAGCCAATGTGGTTGCTGATGCTTTGAGCAGAAAATCCTTATTTTCCTTACGAGCTATGAATACTCGATTGTCATTATCTGATGATGGTTCAATTATAGCTGAGTTAAAAGCTAGACCAACGTTTTTGCTACAAATCATTGAAGATCAGAAAAATGATAGTAAGATGCAAGCAAAATGGATACAGAGTGAATCAACTCCAGACTCAGAATTTCAGATCAGGACTGATGATTGCTTGTTATTTAGAGGTAGAGTATGTGTACCGAAAGGTTCAGAACTCGTATAGAAGATTTTGAATGAAGCTCATAATGATAACATGTCTATTCATCCTGGTAGTAATAAAATGTATAATGATCTGAAAAAGATGTATTGGTGGCCATGAATGAAACGAGATATTTCTAAGTTTGTATCTAAATGTTTAGTATGTGAGCAAGTAAAAGCTAAACATCAGTTGCCTTCTGGCCTATTACAGCCAGTTACGATATCGGAATGAAAATGGTAAAGAATTACTATGGACTTTGTATCGGGGTTACCCTGTCTCCAAGGAAGAAAGATGCCATTTGGGTGATTGTTGATCGATTAACAAAGTTTGCACACTTTATTCTAATATGTATGAATTTTTCCTTGGATAGATTGGCTGATTTTGAGATTGTCAGATTGCATGGAGTGCCTGTCTCCATTATTTCAGATAGAGACCCTCGGTTTACATATCAATTTTAGAGCAAATTGCAAGAAGCTCTGGGTACTCAATTGCACTTTAGCACTGCATTTCATCCCCAGACAGATGGTCAATCTGAACGGGTAATACAGATCTTGGAAGATATGTTTCGATGCTGTATACTTGAGTTTGAAGGTAACTGGGAAAAGTATTTGCCTTTAGTTGAATTTTGCTTATTACAGTTATCAGTCTAGTATTAAAATGGCACCGTATGAAGCTTTGTATGGTTGTAAATGTAGAACTCCATTGTATTGGATAGAACTCAGTGAGGAAGAGTTACACGGAGTTGACTTAGTCCAAGAAACTGAGGAAAAATTGAAGGTAATTCGAGACAGTTTAAAAGCAGGCTCTGATCATCAAAAGTCCTATACTGATCTTAAACTAAAAGAAATAGAATTTCAAGTCTACGACAAGGTATTCTTGAAAGTATCGCCTTGGAAGAAAGTTCTACAGTTTGGTCGCAAAAGAAAACTGAGTCCACAATTCATTAGACCATATGAGATTATAGAAAGAGTTGGATCGGTTGCATATCGGTTAGCTTTACCACTAGAACTTGATCGTATTCATAATGATTTTCATGTATCAATACTACGATGGTACCGATCTGATCCTTCACATGTTATCTCTCCGACAGAGGTAGAGGTTTAGCTTGATATGACATATAGTGAAGAACCAATCAAAATCTTAGCTTGGGAAACCAAAGTGTTAAGAAATAAGAAGGTAGCGTTAGAAAAAGTTCTTTGGCAATGACATGGTATAGAGGAGGCTAACTGGGAACCTGAGGATACTATGAGGAAGCAATATCCGAATCTCTTTACTGGTAAGATTTTCGAGAATGAAAATCCTTACGGGGGAGAGTTGTAACAACCTATTTTTTAGTGAAATTGGAACAGTGGTTTCGAGAACACAAATTCGATCCGAAAATAAAGTTTATTTTTATTTTATTATATGGCCCGTATTATAATAGACGTGTCATGTGAAAATTTTGATACGAAAATTTTATCGATTAAGTGTTTAATTACGTGAAGGAATAAATCGTAGAAAATGTGAAAGTTGAATTCTAGTAGCTATAAGGGTTAAAAATAGCTATGGAATTCAAAACTAGAGGTCGATATATGGTAATTAGACCATTAAAGAAAAGTATGTAGATTTTTGGTGACTCATCCATGGAAAACTTAGAAACGGGCAAGGACTAAATTGGAAATGGAAATAATTAATTAATTAAAAAGATGATAATAGATATCATCTTATTATTTTTTCATCTTCAACCCCAAAATTATATGGAAACCCTAGGAGAGAGAGAAGAAACTTTCAAGGCTTAATTGGGTAAGTTTCTTTGTCTCGGTTTTAGTAATTTTGATATTTTTGAAACTGGGATAGTCTAATCTATCTATTTAGGAGATTAATTTGAAAACTTATCAAGGTATGAAATTTGGGTCATGGATGAATATGCTGAAAGTTAGAAATTTATGGTAGAAAATGAAAGGTTGTTGATAGGTGAACAACTTTTACAAAGTGATTTTTGATGAAAACATGATTTAGGGACTAAAATGTAAATTTGTGAAATTTGATGAAAAATTCTAAATTTTTATGAATACATGTGCTGTAAATTTTGTAATGGGATTTTGGTTACGCTTAGAATAGAGATTAAATTACACAAGTTTCATTTTTCGAGCCTAGGGACAAAATTGGAATTTATAGAAAAGTTAGGGGCAAAATGGTAATTTTGCCTAGAACATAAATTAAGTCCGAATGAATATGAAATATGAGAAATTGAAGATTTAAGCTATTTATATAGATCCAAAAAACACAAATTTGAGGTTAGACTGAGGAAAAGAAAAAGTTTCGGTTTAGTAGATTATATATGCGAATAAGTGTTAAGGTAAGTTCGTGTAACTTAATCGACCATGTAATTATGTTAATTGAATGTTTTGAATGTATGTAATGTGACTTATATTGATATGCATTGCTTGAATGCTATAATGGAAAATTTATTACATGTTTGAAAATAGTGAAAAAGGGGTTATGTCCCAATTGAATATTGAATTCCGATGAACATATGTGCTTTTCCGAAATGGATGAGGTCCTACATTTGTTGCGGACGGGATTTAGCTCATAGGAGTAATCCTATTATCCTCATTATAGATAGAATTTAGCTCAGACGGGTAATCCTGATATAATACCTTTCGAGTATACGTTATGATTAGGATTTAGCCTGGACTGGTAATCCTAATCGAGCTCCGTTGAGCATACGTTAGATAAATGATTTACCTTGGACTGGTAATCTTGTTATATGATATATGGTTCGAGAGTGTGTTCCTTGGTTAAGTTCCCTAGTGGGTACCCAGGAATAAAAATTGACGGATTATTAAATCGTACACCTCGAGTATACTACTTGAACATCTATCAAAATTTCAATAATTCAACGGATACAGCTCTTGACCTAGTATGAGAATTTTGAGATGAAATGATAATGACTTGAAAGAATATTGCTTGATGAGCTCATCTATATTTACTTGATTGATATAAAGATTTTGGTGACTAACATGTTTGATTGAATGCATGTGTTTAGGCAATTTTGCTAATGGATGGAAAACATGATATTGTATACTTAGATTTCATAAACGGGATTGGTAAGTTTAGTTTCCATTATACGAACTTATTAAGCATGTAATGCTTAGTCTATTTTATTTCCCTTGTTTTATAGTGCTAGGAAGCTCGCGAAGGTTGGAGATCATTGGAGCATCGTCACACTATCAACTCGTTATTTTGGGTATACTTAGTAAAATTATTTTTGTATAATGGCATGTATAGGACAACTTGGCCAATAGTGGCTTGAAAAATGATGTTTTGTAACCTAGCCATTGGAATGGCTAGTGATGGCTTATTTTGGTATGATTAAGTTAGCTATTATGATATATTGATATGTGTTATGTTTAGTACATGTGATCAAATGATGTTAAAGCCTAAGTTAATCTAAGGTAAATTTATAAACACATATGCATGTAATGGTATGCCATGATGAATGATGGAATTTGCTTAAATTGAATGCTTGTAATAGTTGGATTGTACTTGGTATGTTGTAGTGCAGGTAAATGGTAAATTTGGGTAACAAATGAGGCTAGGAAATGGCTTTATTTTGTCCACACGAGCAGACCCATGAGCAGGTGTCTAGACCGTGTGTGACACACGGCCTGGTATACGGGCGTATGGTTAGGCCGTGTGTCCCCTGCACCTTAATTTTGAGAAGCAGAAGGCTAAGGTTAGGGCAACAACAGAAACAAATAAAGTGAAAAGAGGGGGCTGGCCAGAGATGCCTAGATACTTAGGGTTTTGTGGCACTAGGCTTTACTGCGCAAGAAAATACTACACTAGAAAAAAATGAGTGGATTAGGGTTTTTCTGAAGCTCATAACAAACCAATCCCAGATAGAGGCCCAAACGCACGCTCAAGCAAGAAATAAAATAAATTCAAAAATTATAGATTTAAACCAGAAATTTAACCTACATTTCAGGGCGTGACAACTCTCCCCTCCTTAATAGAAATTTTATCCTTAAATTTACTCGATCCAAACAGATGAGGATATTGTTGCCGCATTGAGTTTTCCTGCTACATATAGCCTCTTTAGTGCTATGATTCAACCTTAGTACCTTAACCAACAAAATTAGCTTCCTTTTAAAATTTTTTTCCTCTTAATCTAGAATTTATACGGGCTCCTCCTCAATGTTAAATTTGGTTTCACCTCTACCCCCTCAATTGGAACAACATGCGACGGGTCAGATTAGTACTTCCGTAGCATAGAGACATGAAACACATCATGGATACGATCTAGCTCAGGAGGTAACTCCAATTGATATGCAACTGACCTAATCCTCTTAAAGATCCTATAATGCCCCATAAAAGTCATGCTCAACTTGCCCTTTCGCCCAAATGTCAGCAATTTCCTCCACAGTGGCGCTTTCAGAAAAACCTGATCACCCATATTATACTCTACGACTTCTGCCTATCCGAAGTTGCTTTCAGTCTATCTTGAATTAGTTTAACTTCCCCTCAGTCCCTTGTACCAATTCAAGACCCAAAACTTTCCTTTTACTGAGCTTCGTCCAACACAATGGTGTTTGGCATTTACGACCATACAATGCCTCATAGCTCAATTGGAAATTTTTATTGTATGCAAACTCAGCCAATGCCAAGTGCTCCTCCCAACTACCTCTAAAGTGAATAATGTAACTCCTTAATATGTCCTCCAAAATCTGAATTACCCGTTCTGACTGACCATCTGTCTATGGATGAAAATCCATACTAAAGTCCAGTTTAGTACCAAGTGCTTCATGCAGTTTTTTCTAGAATCGGGATGTAAAACGAGGATCACAGTAAAATATAATCGAAACAGACACTCTATGCAGTCTCACAATCTCAAAAATATACAACTTAGCTAGTTTTTATTGTGAATAATCTATACCAACCTGTAGGAAATGAGTTGACTTAAGTAATTTGTGCACAACCATCCAGATTGAATCATTCTTCGTGGGTGTCAAGGGCAACCCACTAACAAAGTCCATAGTCACATGCTCCCACTTCCATGTAGATTGGAAGGAAACTGGTGCTCAACTTTCACTTGCTGGCACGTTGGACACTTAGCCACAAAACTTGTTATCCCTCGCTTGCCAGGTCACCAATAGAGTTCTTTAGATCCTGATACATATTGTTTCCTCCAAGATGCATAACATAATGACTAATATATGCCTCTTGAAGTATAGCATGTCTCAATCCCTTATCGTCCAACATACAAAATCTCCATTGAAAACACAGAACACTATCTGAATTAAATGCGAAATTCGTTGTTGATACTTCCTCAACTTATTTTACCTGAGGCAACAATGAGACATATAAAGGTTGTTTTTCCTTAATCTCACCGACTAAGGTAGGCTTCACTTGAAACTCTTCTAGTAAGCTACCATCATCAACCAAGCTCAACCTAGCCAACATTGCCCTCAAATCAGTCATCGACCTCCTACTCAGAGCATCTGCCATAATGTTGACTTTTCTGAGGTGATACTTAATAACATAGTCGTAATTCTTCAGCAACTCAATCCATTTCCATTGCCTCAAGTTCAACTCTTTTTGGGAAAGAAGATACTTAAGACTCTTGTGATCTACGTAAATACAACACTTTTCACCATATAGCTGATGCCTCCATATTTTCAACGCAAATACCACAACTGCCAACTGCAGATCATGAGTTAGATAATTTCACTCATGCAGTTTTAGTTGCCTCGATGCATAAACAACTATCTTTCCATCTTATGCTAACACACATCTAAGGCCAGTGTGAGATGCATCACTATACACCACGTAATCCTTTCTCGACTCAAGCTGAATCAACACCAATGCTTGAGTCATCACAGACTTTAACTTCTGAAAGCTAGTTTGCTAGTAATCAATCCACTTAAAAGGAGCATTTTTTCACAACTTCGCCAAGGGAGCAACAATAAGACAAAACCCCTCAACAAAACTTTGATAATAGCCGACTAACATTAAGAAACTCCGAATCTCAAAAACATTCTTTGTTTTCCTCCACTCCAGAATAGCCTCGATCTTCTTCGAATCCATACAGATACCCTTTGCCGATACAATATGACCCAAAAATATTACTTCTTTTAGCTAGAACTCACATTTACTTAACTTCAAATAAAGTTTCTTTTCTTTGAGAATATGCAAGACAACTTTCAAATGCTCGTCATGATTAGTCTCAGTCTTTGAGTAAACCAGAATGTCATCAACAAATAAAATGACAAACTATTCCAACAATGACTGAAACACCATATTCATAAGGTCCATGAACGCAAGAGGGGCATTCATCAGACCAAACGACATTATTAGGAACTCGTAGTGCCCATACCAAGTCTTGAATAAAGTCTTAGGCACATTTTGACTCTTTCACCTTTAGTTGATAATACTCAGACCTCAGATCAATCTTAGAGAACACTGCCACTTCACAAAACTGGTTGAACAAGTCACCAATTCTTGGTAGAGGATACTTATTCTTAAAGGTCAACTTATTTAACTGCCAATAATCAATACACAACTTCAATGTTACTTCCTTCTCCTTAACAAACAAAATTAAGGCTCCTCAAGGTGACACACTAGGTCTTATGAACCTTCGATCCATAAGCCCCTGAAGTTTGACTTTAAGTTCATTGAGTTTTTTAGGTGTCATGCGATAGGAAGCAATAGACACTAGTGCAGTTCTAGGAAACACCTCAATTCCAAACTCAACCTCTTGATCAATAGGTAATCATGGTAGTTCCTCAAGAAAAACATCCGGAAACCCCCTTACGATATAGATATTATCCACAACTAGACTACCTGTACTTGCATCCAGAATGTAAGCAAGATACACTTCACAACCTTTCTGAACTAGTTTCTCCGTTACAATTATTGAAATCACATTAAATAGATAATGTCTATGTTCCCCCACCATAACAATCTCCTTTCTCAATTGTCTTCAAAGTCACCCTCTTAGTGGCACAGTCCAAACTTACACGATGTTCAACCAACCAGTCCATCCCTAGAATCAAGTCAAACTCCCTAAAGGGTAACTTCATCAAATAAACTGGAAACACTTCACCCCGAATCTCCAACGAACACCTCCTATAAATCTTATTCACTAACACAGATTGCCCCAACAGACTAACAACAGTTACATCACTAACAATTTCCTTTATCTCAATTCCCATTTTATCAGAAACCATACTAGAAACATAGGAATGAGTAGAACCAATATCAATCAAAGCAAAGTACGATATAGACTAAATTGTAAAAGTACATACAATGAAATTAGATGAGTCACGATCCTCTCGACGCCTACCTACAGAAACAACTGTCGACTGTCTAGCCTTAGTCCTGGTTAGAACCAATATCAATCAAAGCAAAGTACGATATAGACTAAATTGTAAAAGTACATACAATGAAATTAGATGAGTCACGATCCTCTCGACGCCTACCTACAGAAACAACTGTCGACTGTCTAGCCTTAGTCCTGGTTAAATTTTGACCTGGTGCTCCCTGACCTTGACCCACTGTACCTGTCATACTAGTTGCGACTCCAAAATCACCATTCCTACCCTGACCATGACCGTTTAGAAGTAACTGCCCAAAACCTTGAGTTTGATTCGTAGCTTGCATCTAACCAACAGGACGTGGACAATCTTTCTCCCAGTGCTTAGTAGACCCACATCTCAGACACGCTCCAAACTTTTTCCAACAATTTCTCAAATATCACCTATTACAGTACCCACAAATTAGAATTCTTCCCAGTCCAGATAAACCTCCTGCACTACCCCCTACAACACTCTACTATGATCTACCCTCCATAGCTTGTTTCATAGGTCAAAAAAATAAGCCAGTAGGACATGAATCCCTCTTACTCGGAGCCCTATCCTTATCACATTTCTCTTTCTCCAAACTTTTAACCTCCTCCACAATCTTAGTATTCTCAAATAGAGTCTCAAAAACCCTCTCTTGATGCGGTGCAACTTGAACCTTAAGACCATACCTCGGCCCATCTTTAAATCGTAGACTCTTATCCTGCTCAATAGCCACCATACCCGAAGTATAACGGCTCAACATCAGAAACTCAGCCTCTTACTTGACCACAATTTTATAACCCTGTTTCAGCTCAATAAACTCCAATCTATGAGCCTTAACATACATCGTACCTACATACCTTTTCTAAAAGGCCTCATGAAGATACTCCCATGTTAGACGCTTTGCCTGAGTACCCCTCACTATCGACTGCCACCAACGATATGCCTCATCCCTTAGCAGAGACAATATGCTCTTCAGGTTCTACTCTGGGGTACAATCCATATCCTCTAAAAACCTTTATGTAGACTTCATCCAATACTCGACTACAGTTATGTTTGTTCCCGTCATACCCTTAAACAACTTAGCTCCATTAGCCCGGAACCTTTCAGTCACTGATCCACGACCACCTCATCTAGATTGGGTTATAGCAACCCTCTGAAGCACACTCAACATAGCATGAGACAATGCATTGTCTCCCCTTTCATGATTCCTACCACCAGAGGCAAGTGAGTTGTCTCTAAAATTATCCTCAGTAATCGGAGTATCAACCTGAGGCAAAGACAGCTCAACTTGAGCAACTCGACCTGACGTAACTCGGTTTCCCCTACCTCGAGTGTTTATAGTGAATTCTCGAATGTCTATAGTCTAGCGTATATCTATAGATTTGGAAAATACAATATCTAGTTAGGGACGATATCAGAGTCTTGGAATTATTTTAAAAACATTGAAAATATATTTGTGGCATGGTACCAAACAAAACCTCTTTTAAAAATATACATACAAACCTCGCTGATCCCACAGTCTGAGTTTTAAAACTCAACTTTGATACCACCAAATGTAACCCCCTATTACCCCATCCAATCACCTGATCTGACTCAACACACCACAACAAGATTTCCCCTGAACTCGTCTAGCCTTATACACCAAAACAGTATTTGCGAACAAGCCGTCAGTATATCAGTAAATCTTATATGTGAAGCAATCCGACTTTTAAAGCCTGAACTTATTCCTTTAACAACCCAACCCATATGCAACAGTATGACATGCTATCGATGATAGAAAATAGTAACAGTAACAATGTCAACATGCTATTATCATGTGAATAGTAACAGTTTGTTATTCAAGCAATAACAGTAGGCATGCATGAGTAATATGTGCAGAAATAACACTGAACAAAAACACAAATTTTCAACTAGATCTACCATACACGATTATGTTTCCAATTGAGTCGATTCGTTGGTTTCTCAATACCTCAACAATGACTATATTCCAACCAAATCTGAGGTTATTAGTGATACCTCTATGCCCTGGGTCACCCTTTGGAGCTGCCACTAGGACCTATCACCCGAGCTAGAACCAAGCAATTCAAAGAGGCTATTTTGGCCTTAGTCAACCAAGTGTGGGGAGAGACATTGGCTAGACATATTGAGAGAGCTTGGACCAGCTCAACGAGATCACCTTGCAACCTCTTACAAGCCGAACTCAGCTCAAACTTAGCTCCATGAGCTTAGTTCAGCTCAATTTAGCTCAATTGAGCTCATTTCTACTTCTTTTAGTTCATGCGTTTACTAGCTAAAATAAACTTAAGTATTTAATTAAGTTAGTTAATTTAGTTTTAGCTCATAATTATGTCTTTAGCTTATTACATGATTTTAATATGTTTTGTTCCAGCCGAATTTAATGTGTCATATTTTATACAAGTCTTTAATATGTCTTTGCTTAAATACATGTTATTAATATGCCTTAAAATTAACACATGTTTTTAATATGTCCTAGTGCAGTTGAATTTACTATGTCTTAAATTAATTAAATGTGTTCATTTGTTTTGTGCAGCATATGCATGGACAGTTTTAATGCCAAGCTAAATGCATGGGCGACTTAAATGCTAAGGTGTGCTGATGCTTGAACTCTCCCAAGCACCTATTTGGCCAAAGAATAGCTGATCACTCATGTTCCCAAGCTAGTCGATTAGCTCCCCAAAGCAGCCTTGGAGGTTTTCACAGTCGATTATTCCATTCACACATGAAGGCCTTTCGGTTTTGTGCGTTCACACACAAGTGGTTATTCAATTTCAACTTTCACACTCAAAACGACTCTTGCAATATTCAAGCTACTTATTAAGTCTTCAAACCATTCAGCTGAACAAGACACTTGAATTTAAGCCTATTTAAGCACTATGGCTGAACCTAGCCAAGGCTAATTAGCTCCCATTCATTCAAATTAATTCTAGTTGCATGTATACACTCTAGAAGCTATCCAATGATGTTCCCAAGGCTAGAGAATCTTCATGGAACTTTCATGAATTATTCTGGAATTTTCAGCTCATTAAAAGCTGAAATCAAATTTCCATTTAGCTACTCATTTGTCTATTAGGCTAGCCTTAGAATTTTACTGTAAATGTTATGGGAATTACTGGTTGTATAGATTTTTTGTCATTTTTTATGAAAATTGAGTTATTTGTGAGCATTTTCGACTCTAAAATTTCGTCTAAGACTCAGCTTGACTTATCTGTTTAGTTAGTGGCGTCAACCTATTTCTTTTCTGAACTTATCACTCATTCCGAGTGTGGCGTTCACCTAAAACTATACTTTTGGTTCTTACCTTCCTAGGTAACGGATCAAGGTCCCAACTTATCACCTAGACCACCTTAAGAGTTTTATAAGTCCCTGGTCAGCACTTACCTATAATGTTGGTTCGTTCTTGATCCTTAAGTAATATTTCCATTCTATCCAAGCTATCAATCATTCCTTTTTAATTCTTTGTTAGCCGAACCTATAGCATCATAAACTTAGCCATTTTGAGCCTATCTTTGTTACTTAACTCTATACTTAGCCAAATTCAAGCCTTACTTCAAAATAGAACTATACTTCTTCGTTTGACGATCGGGCACATAAACGACTCAGACATATAAACAAGGCCATAGCCGCATCATTGTCACAACCAAAATCATTAGGTTAAAATAACCAACATTAAAAGATAAGACCATCAACTAATCGCACAAGCAGACACTTATACAATTGGCCAAACCCATACACGTACACTGCAACACATGGTTAAGGCACACACCTCACTACATATGCTTATGCGACACCCTCACTCATCCGATAAACTCCTATGGTTCAAATATGAACCGTTCACGTCAAGATCTAATCCTTCAAATGACATGTACACAAAACACATAGCATATCGGGACCAATGGTTTCTGGAAGATCTAATAGAAGTTGATTAAGCAAAATGGAAGAGAGTCAATCACAACTCAATTGTGTATCTAAAAACAAAATCTAACCAATATAAAGGATCTCGCTTATGAATCTACTGCAATTGGGAACAAAAACAATCGTCGACAGTCCTATGCACCATCCAATTGAACAAGCTAGTTCAGGAAAAAAGAAAGAAATCGGTAGCTCAAAAGTGGGGTAAGAAACAACGATGAAAAAGTAGTGATATAAACGTTATAGATATGATGGTCGAAAAAGAAAGAAAAGAGATAAGAGGATAAGGGAAGAGAAAAATGATGCAAGGAAGAGAAGAAATAAAGTAGAAGGCTAGGGCTAGGGCAACAACAGAAACAAATAAAATTAAAAGAGGGGGTCGGCTAGAGAAAAGTATGTTTAAGTACTTAGGGTTTTGCGACACTAGGAAAAATATGATGAGAGGCTTATGGTTTTTTAGAAGCTCATAACAAAGCAGCCCTAGATAGAGGCCCAAACGTACGCCTAAGTAAGATATAAAATAAATTCAACAATTACAAATTTAACCCAGAAATTTAACCCACATTTTAGGGCGTGACACCAATAACATTGAAAAAACTTTAAATTTTCCATTCAATCACAGTTTTATTTTAATTTATTTATACATTTTAATTTTATGATGTGCATATTTCATGTGTTATTATTATATTCAAATAATACATTTCGTTATTTATATTGTACGTTATTTTTAAACACACATCTGTGTTTTGAATACATGGTTTCCACACAAATATACATGTGATAGGATTTTTAGTATTATGTAAAGATTTTAATATGATGGTTTATTTATGCTGTATTTCCTCATGAAAATTGAAGTAATAAATTTATTTATCATCTTTTTCCAATGCAGATTTTAGCCTAGGAATTTATTATATATTAAAGATTCAATCTTTAATTTAAGATATTGAATGGGAGAAAATAAATTTTTTTGTTTAGTAGTTCTACAATTAGAATGAGTTTTGACCTTATTAATAGACACTAATAATGAGAACCCAACTTTTAATTAGTAACCTCTAATTTTAAATTTCAACAGGTAAAAACAAGTTTTCATTATGTGTCTACGGTGCACTAATAAAACTCATTCTAGAAAACAAGTTTAATGGAAACTAGTTCGGTCCATTGCGTATAGAAGACGAGTTTAAATAATCTTAATAGAGTTCATTGTTTATTGTTTAAATGTATAAAGTAATGAAGACTTTAAAAGAACTCTACCTATATGAGTGGTGTTGCTTCAAACAATAGAAGTGTCACTTCAAGCAACATAAGAAGTGGTGTCGCTTCAAACAGTAGAGGTGGGGTTTCTCTTGTAAATGTTTTTTATGACCAAGATAAGCACATGTCTATATTATTACTAAAAGTGAACAATCTCTGACTGAAAAATAAATGAATATCATGTGTGGTGTATGTCCACTTCTAATACCAAGAGTTTTGGTTCAATTGTCAGACACCAACAACTTCATCAGAACTCTAAATACACCCACTAATTAATGGTTCAAATCGAGAGATACCATCTTGTATGTGTAATATTTGTTTGTGTAAAAGACTATAAATTCAGTTACCAACATTTTAAACTAAGGGGGATTGTTAGTAATTTATAATGTTAGAATGTGATAGTATTTAATTATCTAGAAAAGTTTAACTAATTATAATTCTTGACAAATAAATGGGTTATGAATATGTAACTTTTATAGATAAAGTAAAGTAAAATATTTAAATAATTACTTAATTTTTAACTTTTTTTTTAGAGGTGAGTTATCATTTAAATAATTAAATTTTTTTATCATTCATTGAGTAATATTAAAAGATTTATGTTTAAATTTTTAAAAGTTTGCTCTCGTAGTATGTTTTCTGTAACACCCCTTACCTGTATTCGACGCCGGAACCGGGTACGAGGCATTACCAAACTTATCTCACTTGAACATACAACTTTAAGCTATAAAATTTGATTCCAACTTTAAACTTCCCATTCACATGTAAAATATCCTCATTATGGGCCTACGAGGCCTTAAATATGCAAACGGAGGGTCTTAGGATCAAACCAGGAACTTTTGAGCACTTATTTTTTTTTGTCTAAACAGGGGCCACACGCCTGTGTGAAATGGGACACGCCCGTATGGGCAGGCCGTGTGGTCACACACGCCCATGTCCCTAGCCCATGTGGAATTTATTTCCTAATTCGAACTTACAGGAGTTTTCACACGGCCGGACACATGCTCGTGTCCCTTACACGGCTTCGACACGCCCGTGTGCCAAAACCATGGCATTCTGTTTATGACGTCATCATCTCACTATGGTCACACGGCCAAGGAACACGCCCGTGTCCTTAGACCGTGTGTCGAAATAAATTCCAAATTTTAGGTGCAGACTTCACACGGCCTAGGCACACGTCCATGTCCATGGTCGTGCCTCCCACACGGCTAAGACACACGGCTGTGTCTCTGCCCGTGTGTTTACTACTGAGCATACTGACTTGTAAATCTAGCATGCAAGAGGACACACAGCCGATCAACACGCCCATGGGGCTAACCGTGTGTCACACACGGCCTAGACATACGCCCGTGTGTCTACCCGTGTGGACATTAAAAAGGCTATATATAACACCCCTAACCCGTAACCGTCGCCAGACTAGGGTTAAGAGGTATTACCGATCAATTCCGAACATTCCAAATGATTTCACTTTCAAACATAACAATTCACATTCAATGAGTCCCTAAATGAGGTCTACGAGACCTTAATCATATGTTAGAAAGGGGTCGGGACTAAATCGAACACATATGAAAATTTACAAAATTTAAACATTTTTCCAAGTTACAGAGGTCACACGCCCATGTGGGTAGGCCGTGTGCCTCACATGTCCTCGGACATGCCCGTACGTCCAAGCCGTGGCAAAACAGGGCATACATACTGACTTGTTCACACGGCCTGAGACATGCCCATGTGCCTCACTCGTGGTCGCTACTGACTTGCACCACATGGCTAGTCACACGCTCGTGTCTGTTGCCCGTGGTCGAGTCTGACTTGCATTGAATTTCAACCTTGAAGAACACGGTCGAGCCACATGCCCGTGTGCTCAACCGTGTGGGCAATTATAGGGTATTTTCAAGGCCAAACTTGCCACCCACACTTGAGTTCACCTACGAGTCTCATTTCACATACATTTATACCATAAATGGCAATCAATCATACCAATATATGCACCATTTAATCATCATCTAAATCATTTACTTCCACACTCATTTCCTACTCAAATAAATCCATCCAAAACACCCAATTTCACATCTCAAGTTTTATAGATGAGGCACCATACAAACCACAATTTTCATCAACCATTTAAAAAAGAAGCATACCATATTTATCACCCTCATATTTCCATATACATACTAACATTATTCAACCTTTAAGCCATATCACATGGAAAAGATTACACATCACAAAACATGCCACATTAACTAGCCTATACATGCCATATACCACATTTATACACATATTTTCCAAAGTACTGAAATAGATAGCTGATAGTGTGATAGAGATGCTGACGATCCCTAAATCCGAGCTAGCTTTACTGACATCGTAAAATAGAGAAACAAATCACACAGTAAGCTTTCTAAGCTTAGTAAGTTCGTAATATAATACATACTACTCAATAATGCAACATCAATATAAAATTAAACCATCACATAGATAGTTACACAAGTAAGCATATTATCATCCTCAACCATATGCTCAAATATCCATTCATTCAATCTTTAAATTATTATCAACCACATAGGTTCAAACATACCTTTGCCAACACTTATTTAACATACGTACTTGCTATTCAATGCTTGATACAATGTCTCATTCACTGCTCGATATCTTTTCAACTCAATCGCACACTTAGTGCTCAAAACATAGCCGAAGCTTAATTAACATTGCACACTTAGTGCCTTGATACAAAGCCGAACTTAATTCGGTATCCCACACACAGTGCAAATCAAGAAAGTCGAAGCTTCCAATACTTAACACACATAGTGCCATTCAACTTTATCTCAATTCAATTACGCACACTTAGTGCCTCATTTCTCAATTTCATATATTAAATTTCTAATTCAATATCTATCATTCAATTCACATCACATAGATAGTAAATTAACAACTTGTACTATATTCGAACTTACCTCGGACGTTGAAATACCGAGACTAATCGATCAATCGAGCACTTTGTCTTTGTCTCGATCTTGATTTGAATCTCTCCTTTCTTGGTCTATACATATTCGAATTTAGCTAATTTAATCACCAATTCATTCAATTTAGTCCAAACACACGTATTTAGGGCACTTTACAAAATAGCCTTCACATTTTCACATTTCGACACTTTAGTCCCTATTTCACAAAATCACAAAATACACAAAATTTCTATTCATATATGCTTAGTCGAATTTTCACTATGCTCATACAAGTCCACATATTTCATTTATTTCACATTTTAGTCCTAGAATTTCTTATTTTCACAATTAAGCCCAAATTACTCAATTTCACTAAAAATTCAAAGACAAAATATGTTAATCTATCACATATCTTTCATATTTCATCACCAACCATCACAACGCTCAAGCATTCATCAATGGCACATCTCAAAATCACCATTAATTTCTAATATTAAGGCATGGGTTAGCTAGAACACG
This sequence comes from Gossypium bickii, assembly GCA_025503065.1. Lineage (NCBI taxonomy): Eukaryota > Viridiplantae > Streptophyta > Magnoliopsida > Malvales > Malvaceae > Gossypium > Gossypium bickii. Next base: position 100,099,711 of record CP106711.1, read on the forward strand.
AAGCAATGATCACAAAAACATAGAAATCATCAAGAATCGAAGCAAAAACATACCTTAATTTAGCTATAAATGTGTCGAAACCATGAAAGCTTCAAAACCCTTATTTCTCTTTCTCATATTTGGCAAAACAAGGATGATAATGGCTTCCAAATTTCTTTTATTTTAATAAAACATTATTATTTCATTCATTTAATGGCCATTTATGTCATCTTCCACTATCAAAGGTCTAATTACCACATAAGGACTTCTCATTTAAAAAGCCATGCCAAATAAGCACTTTAACAACTAGCACACAACTTTTACAATTTATGCGATTAAGTCCTTTTTCATAGCTCGATACATCATCGACAAAATTTTTACACCAAAATTTCACACATGCTAATTCACATATTATAAACACCAAAAATAATATTAAAATATTTTTTTGACCTCGAATTTGTGGTATTGAAACCACTGTTCCGGCTAGGGTTTGAACCAGGCTGTTACATTATATTCCAAGCCAAATGCCACCATACATAACAATCATACTTATACCAGCTCAATTCAACATAACTCATGACCCTAAGACACTTCCAAGAACTCAAATCAAAGCATCCACACAAGCATAAACTTCATGATCCATCATCAATGAATATATATAAACTTGTCAAGTATTGGCCCAATTTCAAATGACCATTTACAAAATGAATTTGATAACATAAATAGCCAACACTTTAGCTAACTAATATGACATAAAAAAATACCCAAGTCTTATACATGCCATACTCAAAGTAAATCTAACTTTGTTATACCAAAGAGAAGTCGATAGTGTGATTTCCTACTCCCACGTCCCACGATCCTCGGGTTATCTTGGCAGCACTACAAGGAAAAGGGAAATGAGAGGGGTAAGCATAAAGCTTAGTAAGTTTGCATGAAAATAAATAGCAACAATAAGCTCATAATGACATCAATCCATGGCAATAGATAACTATCCAAAGTCTTAAGCGTTTTTCCATAACTTACTCGTACTTGTTCTTAGCACATATCATGCCACATATCGTAAACATTTCTCGTGAATTACTCACGGGTACCTGTATTCACTCAATCACATGGCTTTAGTACCAAATCTCATTTCTATCTCCAAGCTTATCTATTTATCCCCTTAAATCACTAGGGATATTCAAAGATGCATATTCATCGTCATTAGATAAATATGAAGCCAATGCCATATCCTAGATGTGGTCTTACATGGGGTCACTTCTGAGTGCCGGTGCCATATCCCGGATATGGTCTTACATGAAATCTCACATCAACTATTGATGCCATATCCCAGATATGGTCTTATACGATTCTCATATCCAATACCAAAGCCATATCCTAGATATGGTCTTATACGGGATCTCAATTTGATTTCGAGACCATGTCCCCAATATGGTCTTACACGTGACTTTATCATTATCCATCTCATGTCTCGATGATAGTAATCTCACATACATTATAGTCCCATCTGGACTTCAACATCTCAACTTTTATCACCTATCTCATGCAACACCATTACTAAATTTCATAGAATACCATGTATCGTTATGGTATCAAACATACTAGCATAAATGTTGAATTTATCACATACAAACTTACCTCGATTTCAAAATAGGCTAGATTGTTAATCTAGTCCGATTCTTTATTCTTTCCCCGGTCGAGGTTAATTCTTGGTTCTTTTTGATCTATAATAGCAAATTAGCTCATTTAATTATCATATTAATAAATGCATTTCGATAATCATGCTTTGGCAAAATTACTATTTTGCCCTTAGACTTTTGCAAAATGACCATTTTACCCCTAGGCTCGAAAATCAATTCTAATCGAATTTCTATCTTTAACGAGCCTAGGCGAACATTTAGTTCTCTTATGACTACCATCAAAACTCAACATTTCACACATTTACTACATATTTTACAACCTTTACAAAAAGATCCTTTTAGGTGTTTTCATGGTAATACCTTTCACAAAAGTTGTTCATTTAACAACTAAGACCTATTTTCTTCCATAAAAATGCAGCAAACAACTTAAAATCTCTCATGGAAAAACTCTAAACTCTTCACCATTTTACAAAATAGCCCCCTCTTTAGAAAGCTTAAGCTTTAGGGGTTCCAAAAGTACAACTATAATCAAGAAAAACCATTAAAATCACTTACTTGTAAGTAGAAGAGTTTGCTGAAATTTTTGAGCTTTAAAACCCCTATTTTGCTTGTGTTTTTCAGTGGTGGAATGAAGAGGAAAATATGATATCTTTTCTTTCTTTATTTTAATATAAAATCCCAATTTAGTCCACCTAATCCACCTACTTAACCAAATTTTTGACTTTCTTGTCCCATATGGCCGGCCAACCTTTATTTAAGGGGCTAATTACCCTTTAAATACCTCAAATTAATATTCCATAGCTATTTGGCACCCTTAGCTGAAAATTTTAAACTTTTGTACTTTATGCGATTTAGTCCTTTTTCGCGATTAAGCATGAAATCGCTAAAATTAAAGCACCAAAATTTTGATGCACTTATATAATCATGCTCTAACTCATAAAATAACATGAAAATAATTTTATCCGACCTCGAATTAGTGGTTTTGAAACCACTGTTCTGACTAGCCCCTAAATCGGGCTATTACATTTTCCTTGTCTGCTTTTATAACACGTTTTTTTTATAGTTTAGGTTTTTGTTTTGTTTGTGAGATTTGTGGTGTTTCTTTAAGTGAGAAATATGGAGGTGGATGTAACATTCTTAACCCGACCCAATTCAACAGTCTCAAATCTCGGGTTTTAATACACATAACTTAACAAAATATCAAAATAGTTGACGATTACTCATTATTTATCACATTTTTTCTTATCAATTTATTTAAAGGCTCAATATCAAAAAATAAATAAAGGCATTTAAAAATAAAATAATAATACATCAGACTAGTTACAACTTATTACAACACCAAAAGTTTGCTAAGGACAGACTCTCAAGGCATAACACTGCAATGCGCTACTTTCCAAAGCTGTCCACTGTATGCATAATAACATGGATCGCCACTTCCTTGGTGCATTCCTGGCGTAGTCCCTCTTGGCGAACTCATTCTTCCAATAATACCTGAAACATAAACATAATACTTATAAGTTACACGAACTTAATGAGTTTGGAATGCAAATTACCTTTAAATCTTTCATGCTGAATTCTTCATCTTGATTATTTAAATTACCCACTTCTGTCTTTGGTGGATACCTTAACATTGTTGGATAAATACATTCTTATATGCCATATGCTTTCTTAACATGTCATCTTTCATCTAACTAAATTGTAACATCTTGAAATTTGGGATTTTATGTTTTGCATTATATCATGCGTTAGGCTAGTTAAGTATGTTAGTTGTGTATGTTTAGGGGCCCTAAGAAGGCTTGGGGTTAAGTTGAGCCTTAGTAGAATTTTTGTGTTTAAGCACTTAAGAGGATAGAAGGTAAGTAGCATCAAGGCTTAAGGAAATAAGTATGTATTTAACTAGCACAAGAAGAGCTAGTAGCAAGGTGGTGAGGCGTCACATGAATGGGCTTAAGGGGTGGAGTTCGAATCCCACCTATTGCAACTTTTGGGATTTAATTTTTTGTGCAAATCAAGGTGGAAGATGGTAAGTGTCGGCCAAGGCTCTAAAGAAGGAAAAGGAAGACTTTTAATTGATGGAAAGAAGACTAAGAAAATAAGGTAAAGAGGAGAATAAGGAAAGAAATAAAGGAAAGAGATAAGGGAGGGGGATATGTTGGCCGAATTTTTGGAAGGTGCTTGGGGAAAGAATTTTTGGTCAATTCTCATCTTTTTGGTAAAGATGCTACACAGTTTTGGTAGGGAGAAAAGGGGGAGCTGAATTTCCTATGGCCATTTTACAAGTTTTGTGCAAGAAAGGCTTGTTTTCTTTTTAGCATTTTGGTGCATTTCTTTTTTTCAATCTCTTCCCTTTTTGCTTGCCGAATTTTGATAGACTTCTTGAGGAGTTCTTAGTTTCATTTGAAGTTCCTTTCTTTTTACCATTTAGTATCTCTTCTTCTTGCCTAAAACCGAAACCTTAAGGGATACTTTCTCTATTTTTCTCATCATTTTTCATAAGTTTTCTTTTTTTCTTTTCTTTTTTCACCATTTCTTCAACCCTTCTTTCTTCTTCTTTAATCAATATTTTTGATGGCTGAATCTTGCTTGATCTTTTCTCTCTAAATAGCCGAAACTTTAATCACATTATTTCTTCTTCTTTCTTGCATATTGGGCATTTCTTCCTTGACCGAGTTGGGTAAGTGATTTCATCCACTTCTTTTCATTTTCTTTTCTTCATGGCCGAATATGTGCCCTTATCATTGGATGGCTTTCTAAACCGTAAACATCACTCTCTCCTACTCCCTCATATTGTGATCATCTCTTTTTCGTAGTGTTCTAGTGGGTGGCCAAATATCACGTCCTTGTCGTTTTATCTCTAGTCTTAAGCCTAATCGGTGGAAGCCGGATCTATCATCGTTAAGGTAAGGAGTTTCTTCTTGGTTCATCCGATATCTCTACTTGGTTATTTTGCTAATTGAATTGAAAGTTTGACTAATCGACTATTCTAGGGACTAAACCCCTCGTTCTTCTCTACTCGTTAATCTTTCGGAAGTAGTGGTATGTAACACCCCAAACCCGACCCAAACGCTACGACTAGATCTGGCATGCTACGGGGTTTAACGTTAAAAACTCCACTTGGATAATTTTGGAAATTCAGTTTGCTTATTTAGGTATTCGCTAAAATAAGTGATACTTGAAGAAAACCTTTGCTTTTTCTTTGAACGTGTTTGAAAATCCCATATTATTACTTCTTGTAGATAAGTCTTTGAACATAAAATTTAAATTTTTTAAAAAATAAAATAAAGACATTAACAATTATAATTTAAACCTAAGCTATGGAGCCTTATTACATAAATAATCCAAAAATTAAAACTTAAAGAAAACCAAAAATAGTTTATGAAAGTAAAAGAACTTGATGGCCCCTCGAGTCCGCCTCAGCTCCCATGTCAACGATCTACTGCTCATCTAAAAAGTCAGGAAAAACTAAAGGGGTGAGTCACCAAGACTCAGTGTGCAAATCCCGAAAACACATTAAAGGCGTGAGGCCCACAAACATATTATGGGCCTTGGCCCATTCAAAATGGTAACAGAACATTTACATGCAACATGGCCCAACCCAACCTAAAAGTCCATCCTCTACACACCAGCCCGTACCAACCATCACACCTCGGGGATTTCTATAATCAACCCACCAACCGCTACACACCATATCGACAGTCATGCTGTCAGTTAAAATGCCGATCACCATGTGACCTTATAATCCACTGTGGCAGAGCCACCGATCACTGTGTGACCTAATAATCAAGTGTGGCAGAGCCACCGATCACTATTGTGACCTAAATGTACATATCCTGGTTTAACCACCGATCACTAAGTGAACTTTTAACATGTTCTTCCCCTTCATCATATCAACCCTATCCTATGCATACATACATGCAGAATCAAAATAGAATACTACCTAAAAGATCACAGGTTTTTACATATATCAGTACACATAGAGAAGTTTCCATGATTACGTACCTGGCATCCCTTGCCTACCCTTTTCGGGTAACACGATAGTCCATACAGCCTTTTTCCGTCTTTTAGCCCATAACACATACATATATATTAAAGATTAAAATAGTGTGTTAGAGATCTACACACCTGATTACAGTCAAGACGAGACCTTCTATGTCGACGCTATCAGAAGCCGATACGACTGCTAACTGTCTAAGATTTTGTTCTGATGCGGTCCACAACCCGGTGGCCAATCCCGAACTGCTGACATCGCTTGTTTCTTAAACTTAGGGATTGGGTTTATAGATCCAATCTCCTCCTTCGCCTGAATGACATGTGATTCCATCACACGACCATATTAGTTGCTACCATCACAACATGTGGTTGTTAATCCATATCATAGGGTTAAGATTACGATTATGATAAACGAACCTAACGAAAATCTAAGGAGAACCCCTTACCTTGAAATCCCAAAAGAGATGGAGTTTAGAGACTAGCGATTTTCGGCTTTTAGATCTAGACGATCTACTTCGATTCCCGTTGTCGCCCAACACGTAAACACAAGAAACCAACAATCCATTAGCCTTTTAGCTTTGTCTTCTAAAAACCAAAATAGAAAAAGAATAGATCAGAAGAAATTGGCACCTACCTTTACAGATAATTTGGCAACTCCTAGAAGATTTTGGCTTTTAAGAAGATCAAAAAGAGAAGATTATAGGAGGAAATCTATGTAGATTCGGCTTTTAGTGAAGAGATCGACAAAAGGGAATAGGAAGTATTCAGCTATGGAGATGAGAAGAAAGTTCAGAGTGTTGACCTTTGAAGGGAAAGATGCTGAGAAGAATTGGGTCGTTTCGGCTTTGTAGAAGAAAACAGAAAAAGAATAATGGACTTTCGGCTTTTGCATAGAAGTGAAGATGAGAGAATAGAAAAAGGAAATAGGACCCAAATGCCAGAATTGAAGAGATATCCCCCTTATTTAATCAAATTTCGGCAACTACCTCTCAAAAACCTAAAATGCCCATTTTGATAACTTAAAATTGATCAACTAATAAGGGAAATTTCGGCACCCCTATAGTATAACAAAACCGATTTCTCCCCCTCCAAGAGATGGAAATTCGGCCACCACTGCTGATCAGCAGATAACTCCTAAATTTTCTCCCTTATCTTCATCTGATCACTCATCCTCTTCCTCCCTTTTATCAGTCACTTTATCAGCCACATTATCCACATTATCCATTCTATTAATCTCCTAATTTCAAGCATCCTAGCCGCCCCAACTCTCCTCTCATTTGATGCTAAAAACATTTAAAAATATGCGGGTAATGCGACTCGAACCTTGGACCTCCTCAGCTGACGCCACCTCACTGCTCTCTAAGTGGCACCACTTTGCCACTGGGCTACAAGCCCATTTGTGTCTTAAAACACAGATAACATCTTTTAAACCCTATCCTAACTGGCTTTCCACTAGAGTGCCCAAGCAGAAAATTTGACTAAGGCCTCGGCCCAATCCCTGAGCCCAATCTGATCCTCTTAAACACTCTAATTGCATATTAGAGATAACATAAACATCACAGCATATTAAACACAAAGGCCCATTAATTTAGGATGTTACAGTTCTACCCCCTTAAAGAAATTTCGGCCTCGAAATTACCTGATCCAAATAGATGCGGGTATTGCTACTGCATTACTTCCTCTGGTTCCCAAGTAGCCTCCTCAGAACCGTGATTCCACCATAGAACGTTAACCAACGGAACCGTCTTCCTTTGCAACACTTTGACATCACGATCCAAGATTTCCACTGGTTCCTCTTCAAAGGATAGGTCGGGTCTTACTTCGATTTCTTCCACTGGCACCACATGAGATGGATCCGAATGATATCGTCTCAACATAGAGACATGGAACAAATTGTATATCTGACTTAGTTCAGAAGGTAGCTCAAGCTGATAGGCTACCGGTCCCACTCGTTTCAATACTCGATAAGGTCCGATAAATCTGGGACTTAATTTACCTTTTCGTCCAAACCTCAACACTTTCTTCCATGGCGACACCTTCAAGAACACCTGGTCACCCACTGCAAATTCTATGTCCTTACGCTTTAAATCAGCATAGGACTTCTGTCTGTCTGACGCTTCCTTTAGTCGAGCCCGAATTAACTCAACCTTCTCTTCGATCTCAGTAACCAACTCCGGACCCAACATCCGACGTTCCCCTAACTTCGTCCAACAGGTAGGTGTACGACACATCCGCCCGTACAATGCTTCATAGGGTGCCATTTGAATACTTGACTGGTAGCTATTGTTGTACGCAAACTCCGCCAATGGTGATAACTCTTCCCAACTACCCCTGAAGTCAATAACACAACCTCTCAACATGTCCTCTAAGATCTGGGTTACCCGCTCAGACTGTCCATCGGTCTGAGGATGAAACGCCTTACTGAAATCCAACTTCGTACCCAACGCTTGATGCAATACTTCCAAAATCGTGAGGTGAACCTAGGGCCCCTGTCTGATATGATTGATACTGGTACCCCATGCAACCTCACTACCTCCGCTATGTATAGCTTAGCCAATTTCTGCAAAGAGTAATCGATCCGTACTGGTATGAAATGAGCAGACTTCGTCAAGCGATCAATAATCACCTAGACCGAATCTTTCTTAGTAGGCGTGAGGGGTAGCCCACTAACAAAGTCCATGGTGATCCTTTCCCACTTCCATTGTGGAATCTTCACTGGCTGAAACAACCCTGATGGTAACTAATGTTCCGCCTTTACTTGCTGATAGGTCAAACACTTCCCCACAAATTCGGTCACCTTTCATTTTAGACCCGGCCACCAGAACTGTTCTCGCAAATCTCGATACATCTTACTCCCTCCAGGTTGCATAGCACATGGACTACTATACGCTTCTAGCAAAATCCTATGCCTTAACTCAGGATCTTTCGACATGCACACTCTCTCTTGGAAACATAATAGCCTTCCTTATTCACACTAAATTCTGTTGATCCCTCACTTGACCCTATCGAAAACTTCCCCTTTAGCAACCCATCAGTCAGCTACTTCTCCTTAACCTGACTGACCCAAGAGGGTTTCACTTGAAGTTCAGCTAATAAACTCCCATCATCATATAAACTAAGGTGAGCAAACATTGCTCTCAAATCAGAAATTACTTTATGACTCAGAGCATCCGCCACCACGTTGGCTTTACCCGGATAGTACTCGATCGAGCAGTCATAATCCTTTAACAACGTGATCCACCTCTTTTACCTTAGATTCAACTCCTTCTGGGTCAAAAGGTATTTTAAGCTCTTATGGTCGGTATAAATGACAGATTTCTCCCTGTATAGATAATGCCTTTAGATCTTCAAAGTGAAAACCACCGCTACCAATTCCAAATCATGGGTGGGATAATTTGCTTCGTGCGGTCTTAACTGCTAAGATGCATACGCAACAACCTTTCCATCTTGCATCAACACCCGGAGCCTCCGTTAAAATCCTTTTTAACTTCTCGAAACTCTCTTGCTGCTTATTTGACCAAATAAATGGCAACCCTTTCCACAACAACTTAGTCAACGGAGTCGCAATCAAGGAAAATCCTTCAACAAACCTTCTATAATACCTGGCCAAACCAAGAAAACTCTGAATTTCTGCTACCGACTTAGGCGGCTTCCAATCCAACACCACTTCAATTTTCTGAGGGTCAACCCTAATCCCTTCTACCGACACAACATGACCTAGAAAAGTAACTTCCCTTAGCCAAAATTCGCACTTACTGAATTTGGCATAGAGCTACTTCTCCCTCAGAATCTGCAGAACCACCCGCAGATGTGAATCATGCTCCTATTTCGATTTCGAATAAACCAGGATATCATCTATAAATACCACAATAAACCGATCCAAGTAGGGTTGGAATACTCGGTTCATCATATCCATATATGCTGCTGGTGCGTTAGTCAACCCAAATGCCATCACCATGAATTTGTAGTGACCATAGTGAGTCCTAAAAGCCGTCTTATGAATATCTGCCTCCTTGACCTTAAGCTAATGGTACCCTGACCTCAGATTTATCGTTGAAAAGACTGAGGCCCCCTTCAACTGATTGAACAAGTCATTGATCCTTGGTAACGGGTATTTATTCTTGATGGTCAACTTATTCAGTTGGCGATGGTCAATGCACATACGCATTGATTCATCCTTCTTCTTAACGAATAACACCGACGCTCCCTAGGGCGACACACTTGGTCGAATAAACCCTCTATCCAGTAACTCCTGAATCTGTGCCTTCAATTCCACCAACTCCTTTGGCGCCATCAAATACGGAGCAATAGATACCTGTGCTGTTCCCGGAAGAAGATCGATACCAAACTCCACTTCACGATCCAGGGGTAATCCCGAAAGCTCTTCTGAGAAAACATCAGGAAATTCCTTCACCATCCTAACGTCCCTAACAGTTAGTTCCTTAGCTTCTAGAGCCCGAACAAAAATTAAAATTGCCTCGGATCCTTTTCTCACCATCCTTTCTGCTTTTAAGGCAGACACCACATTTGACAAACAGTTCCCCCTTTCACCTAACACCAACACTTCGCCACCTTCGGGAGTTTTTAACACCATACGCTTGGCTGCACAATCCAAATTTGCTTGATATTTTACTAACCAATCCATTCCTAAGATCAAATCGAACTTCCTAAATGGTAGTTCCATCAGATCAGCCCTAAAAGTTACCCCTTGAACTTCCAGGGGTACATCCTTATACAGTTTGTTCACTACTACAGTTTGTCCTAAAGGGCTTACTACAGTCATTTCCCTAGAGGAAATCTCAGAATCTATGCTTGAAGTTCCAGACACCTTACTAGCAACGTAGGAATGCGTCGACCCAATGTCAATTAATGCAGTGTAAGGCAAACCAAAAATTAAAAATGTACCAGTTATGACATCCGGTGCGTCAGCCTCCTCTCGACGTCTGGTAGCATAGACTAACCCCGACTGTCTCTCCTCAGTGTTTCCTGCCCCTTGGCCTGGTGCTTCACGACCTCGACCGGAACCATTACCACCTTTGGCTGGACCACGACCTCTCTATGGCTACTGACTGCCTCTTCCCAGTTGTGCATTCCCTTGACCTGTGGGCCCTTTACTGCTCTTTTGCTGCGGACAGTTTCTCACTTGGTGGTCCGTAGATCCACACCTAAAGCACTTCCCACTGCCCGCCCAGCGCTCACTTACATGGAATTTACCACATCTAGCACACTTTCGTGTCTGACTAGCAGCAGCAGGTCTCTCATCCCGTCTCAACCCATCTGACCTAGGCCTTTTCTGAGTACGCCCAGCTGCCCCTGACGATCCAAAATTCCTCTTACTTCCACCCCTATCTCTATCCCAATTCAGTTTCGCTATCTGTTTCACCTCTTCAGCTATTTTAGCTTTTTCCACAAGCACAACAAATTTCCTCTCCCGCTGTGGAGATATCAATACACGCAAATCATCCCTCAGACCATCTTCAAATCAAACACAACGTTCATGGTCTGTGTCCACCATTCCTCGAGCATAACGGCTAAGGCGCAAGAATTTTGCTTCGTACGCAGCCACCGACCTACTTCCTTGTACCAGATTTAAAAATGCTCTACGCTGCGCATCCACATAACTTGTCCCAATGTATTTACTCTGAAACGCTGTTTTGAAGAAATCCCAAGTGCCACGGTCAGCCATCGTACCATCCTTAACCGTAAGCCACTATTGATAAGCTTCGTCCCGCAGGAGAGATACAACCCCTTTCAGTTTTTCCTCCTCCGTGAGGTTTAAATCATCCATTATACGCTCAACCGCCTCCAACCAATACTCAGCTGTACTTGGGGCTATACCAGAGATTCCTCTAAACATTTCTGCCCCATTGCCTCGAAGCCGCTCTGACACGGATTTTTGGGCTCCTGTGCCTATGCCTGTCCCAGCAACCCTCTCTAAAACCCTTAACATCGCCTGGGATACCGCATCATCTCCGACCGTCTGGTCCTGAAATTCCACCTCCGCAGTTGGAGGTACTGGGATCTCGTTTCCAGACTCATGGCCAGATCCTACTGGTTCAGACACAGCCATCCTACCCCTACCACGGCCACGCGCAGGACGTCCACGACCCTTTATACTCATTCTACCGATTCGTTTTTATCTGATTAGAAATTTTATGAATTATTAATTTCTTCCACTGATTAACCACGAACAATCTTATGGACAGTAGTTTCAAGAGTAGTTCTTTCAAATTCGAAATTATATCTACGGGTTTCAGTTTCAAGTCTGTATCTCCTAGTTCTAGGAACCACATACATTCAATCAGCATACATCAACACACAAGTAGCATCCATGAACCCACATTCATCACATAAGGGTATTTTTGTCATTCCACTACCCAGGGGTATATTCGTAGTTCTTTCTTACAGGGTATTTTTCGTAATTTCACAAAATAGAGTATCTTGGTGATTTTTTTCGAAATAGAGATATTTTGGTGTATATATATTTTTTCCTTGTAAAGCAGGGGTATTTTGAATTTTTTTTCAAATCGAGGGTATTTTGGTAATTTCACAAATTCTGATAATTTTGTAAACCGAGTGCTTTTGTAAATCTAGGAGTTTTTGGGTCATTTGCAAAACATGGGTTTTGGGTAATTTTTCCAACCCGAGGTGTTTCGATAATTCCACGAATTTTGGTAGTTTTATAAATCCAGGGTATTTTGGGAAATTTTTCACAAATTGAGGATATTTCAGAAATTTTACAAAACTAGAGGTATTTTAGTAATTTTTCGAAATAGGGTGGCTGGTCCCTTTCGGGTTTTACTTATAAATTTTGGCCTGTCAACTAGTCCTCATGGCTAAGGTGAGCAATCCTACGCACTGTAGGATTCAGTGAAGAGGAGGTGAGTCACTAGGGCCGCTTAAGTACCAAGCTCTCCCTGAATCCAATCCTAGACATGCGTATGCCTGTTACCACACCCTAACCCAACGACTGGTTTACGAACATGTTTAGTTAGATTAAGTTTTATGAGTTTGAGGAGTTGTTTAAACTAGTCCCAGAGTCCATTAATTCCTAACATGCTAGTCTACGTCCACAAAGCCCATCAAACCCAACATGCATATCACATCAAGAGTTAGAATACTTACCTGCGTGGATTGGGTGCCGGTAGACTCGAAGGCCATATCTCAACCCCAGCATTTTTACCAATTTATAAACTACTATTAGACCCATTTCACAGCCCGAGTTTTGCAACTGGGCTCTGATACAAAAATGTAACACCCTAAACCCGGCCCAAACGCTACGACCATATCTGGTATGCTATGGGGTTTAACGATAAAAACTCTACTTGGATAATTTTGGAAATTCAGTTTGCTTATTTAGGTATTCGCTAAAATAAGTGATATTTGAAGAAAACCTTTGCTTTTTCTTTGAACGTGTTTGAAAATCCCATATTATTACTTCTTGTAGATAAGTCTTTGAACATAAAGTTTAAATTGAAAAAAAAAAAACAGAATCAAGACTTTAACAATTATAATTTAAACCTAAGATATGGAGCCTTATTACATAAATAATCCAAAAATTAAAACTTAAAGAAAACGGAAAATAGATTATGAAAGTAAAAAAACTTGATGGCCCATCGAGTCCACCTCGACTCCCATGTCCACGATCTACTGCTCATCTGAAAAGTCAGGAAAAATAAAGGGGTGAGTCACCAAGACTCAGTGTGCAAATCTCGAAAACACATTAAAGGCGTGAGGCCCACAAACACATTATGGGCCTTGGCCCATTCACAATGGCAACAGAACATTTATATGCAACATGGCCCAACCCAACCTAAAAGTCCATCCTCTACACACCAGCCCGTACCAACCATCACACCTAGGGAATTTCTACAATCAACCCACCAACCGCTACACACCATAACGACAGTCATGCTGTCCGTTAAAATGCCGATCACCATGTGACCTTATAATCCACTGTGGCAGAGCCACTGATCACTGTGTGACCTTATAATCAAGTATGGCAGAGCCACAGATCACTATTGTGACCTAAATGTACATATCATGGTTTAACCACTGATCACTGAGTGACCTTTTAACATGCTCTTCCCCTTCATCATATCAACCCCATCCCATGCATTCGACAACTCCTAGAAGATTTCGGCTTTTGAGAAGATCAAAAAGAGAAGATGATATGAGGAAATCTATGTAGATTCAGCTTTTAGTGAAGATATCGAAAAAAGGGAATAGGAAGTATTCTGCTATGGAGATGGGAAGAAAGTTCAGAGTTTCGGCTTTTGAAGGGAAATATGCTGAGAAGAATTGGGTCGTTTCGGCTTTGTAAAAGAAAACAGAAAAAGAATAATGGACTTTCGGCTTTTGCGTAGAAGTGAAGATGAGAGAATAGAAAAAGAAAATAGGATCCAAATGCCGGAATTGAAAAGATATCCCCCTTATTTAATCAAAATTTTGGCAACTACCTCTCAAAAATCGAAAATGCCCATTTTGATAACTTAAAATTGATCAACTAATAAGGGAAATTTCGGCACCCCCATAGTATAACAAAACTGATTTCTCCCCCTCCAAGTGATGGAAATTCGGCCACCACTGCTGATCAGCAGATAACTCCTAAATTTTATCCCTTATCTTCATCTGATCACTCATCCTCAAGTGGCATGGATAACACCACCTCTTCCTCCATTTTATCAGTCACTTTATCAGCCACGTTATCCATATTATCCATTCTATTAATCTCCTAATTTCAAGCATCCTGGCAGCCCCCAACTCTCCTCTCCTTTGACGGCAAAAACATTTAAAAATATGCGGGTAATGCGACTCGAACCTTGGACCTCCTCAGTTGACGCCACCTCCCTGCTCTCTAAGTGGCGCCACTTTGCCACTGGGCCACAAACCCATTTGTGTCTTAAAACACAGATAACATCTTTTAATCCCCATCCTAACTGGCTTTCCACTAGAGTGCCCAAGCAGAAAATTTGACTAAGGCCTCGGCCCAATCTCTGAGCCCAATCTGATCCTCTTAAACACTCTAATTACACATTAGAGATAACATAAACATCACAGCACATTAAACGCAAAGGCCCATTAATTTAGGATGTTACATGGTAAGTCGAAACCTTCTCTTTAGACAATCGTTTTCTATCATCGTAATATCATTCTGACTAAGACTATTTCAATGGAAGCAAGTGGTAGTGTTTTTAAAAGAAAATCGATAGGAGGGCAAATAGGGAGTGAACTTGCAATCTCTACTCCCAAGTTCAAACGTAGGGTGGTATCAGCAGTTCGGGATTTCCCACCGGGTTGTGGACCATCATCCGATGAGAATAGGCAAATTGTGGTCGTTCACGATACTAAGGGTAAGCATTTTCTTAGATCGTCTGATTTAGATTTGGATTAAGAAACTCTTTTGTTATTAATCGAGTGTAATGGTGATTTAGGTGCCGACGATCAAGAAGTTTAGTTCTTATCGTAATCAGTTGTGTAATCTCACACCAAAATCCCGTAGATTCGTGATTCACTATCATGTTGGAAAATAGATCGTTGATGATTACAATCTAATAATCGTAATATGGCATGAATCGAGTAACTTGCTTAAACAACGAAAAATATAAATTTGTCAAAATCGGTATTAATTTGTAAAATTACGAAAATGCCTCTATGGGCCGATTTACCAAAATACCTGGAACGGTGGAAATGTGCAAGTGTACACAATCGTAACAAGTAATAAAGTGGCAAGTAAATGTCGAGTTATCGTACCCACAAGGACTGTAAAAGAATTATTTATGAAACTGATTTCAAACACTTTGGTGATAGAAAAATATTTGATTTTTGAAAACTATTTGAAAACTAAAAGAAAAACAAAGTAAATTAAAATAAAACAAAGTTCAAGTGTGCGATTTCAAAAAATGATTTTAATCAAGATGACATGATTGTATTGGTTTAATCACATTTCTTACCTTAGAATTATTAAACTTATGTTTATACTTGTTAAAACATGGCAACTCAGTAATTTGCTAACTTATGAACATACAAATAAAAAATCCATCTATCTCTTGTACATATTTTTATGCCAATTCGACCGATTAAACAGACTGCAAAAAGTAAACATGCTATTGCACATACATACTCATTAAATTAAACAATCTCTCGCATATTCCTATGTCGATGCAAACGATTAATTCAACCTAACAAGCATATAAAAGATCATGTGAAGTAACAAGGTATTTTTACCGTGAAACAATTTAATCACAAAAATCCTGCAAGTTATGCAAGGCATACATATTGTCAAATACAATGCTAATTTAATCTTCAGCTACCTTAGAATTAAACATGCAGAGATTAAGTATTGTGTCCATTAATTAAAATTTCAATGCGTTTAAATAATTAATTCATTAGCTATCTAAACAAATATCATGCCAGATAACTTACCATAATTTTACTTAATCAAACATTTCACCGAGGCCTTTAACATCATAAACATAATTTTAATAATCTAAGAGGGAGAAATGAAATCAAACCAACACGAATTAAATTCAAGCTAAATCGATTAAATTAAACATTTCAAAAGCATGAATATCCATAGACATGTTCGTCAAAACAACAACAAATAATTTAAAGAGATAGGAAACAAGAAACAAATTCGGTGGCTCTCCGTGACTTGTCTGATTGATCCCTTCTTCGTTCTTCGTTGTCCTCGACTATCAAAGGGGCTTATGAACACTTCAATTGCTGCTTCAAATGGCTGGAAAAACACCTCTTTTCCAAAAGGAGAAATCGACACAAGAACACCAAGAAGGGAAAAGGGAAAATGGGGAATTGAGAGAAAATGAAAGAGGAAAATGTGAAGGCTTGAGGTGTGATATGAATGATCAGCAAGGGGGTGTGTTTATAGCTGATCAAGGCTGCTAAAAATAGCAAATAGCAGTAGCAAAAGAGGCCTCCCTTGGCCGGCCACCTATGTGGCAAAGTTGATGGATTCAACTTGGCTAAAAATAGCCTGGGGCAAATCTACAAAGCCACAATATTTGGAGGGGTTTGAATGCAACTTTGAAGAGTCTTCAAGGGCTTCTTTGCAACTTAATTAATCAGCTAATAAGCTGATTTGGGCCAGCATTGTGGACGGTTTGGGCTGCCCAACTCTTTGCTCGGTTTAGTTCAACCGGTTTGGTTCAAATAATGCGGTTCAACTGGGCCTTTTTCATAATTAATTAAGATTAATTTATTTACCCCAAATTAAATTGGGAATAAATTAAAATTAATTATATTATGATTAAATATTCATAATCGGACCGTCTTGGGCTGGAAATAAATTCTCCTTGATACTTCAAATTGCTTCTCGGTTTTATTCTTCGAGCAGTGTCTGCCGAGCCAATTTTTTCCCTTTTTGTAATTCTGTCGAAAATAGTCAAAATTAAACAAAATTAACTATAAAATTAATTAAAATTCATCATGTTCATATTTTTAGCACACATTAATTATTTTATAATATTTAATTATTTTCCGACAAGAATTTACTCGAAACCACATGAATTTGGGTCAAAAAGGGCATGAAAAAGTATATAAATTTTCGTGTTTCCACACCCCCAAACTTAATTCATTGCTCGTCCTGAGTAATGCAAAATTTTGAAAAGAATTTTCTCGGAAACTCCTTTGAAAAACTCTTTTAGAACAACTTTCCTAAAAATTATGATGTTGGCATACTTATGCTCAAAGATAAGAAATTTGATAGTTATGCAACTTAAGCATTCATATCGTTCAAATTACCTCCAACAATTATCATACTAGCGAAATTAGACTAAATGTTTCTTTAATAAAGACATGTTCTTCACTACCAAATTGATTTTAATTCCTTATTCAAAAAGTAAACTGCAATCATTAAGCTTAACTAATGTCTTCATATGTTGAACAAAGTACTTTCTCTCCACTAATGTAGGTAACATGGGGATCTTGAATCAATAGGTCTTTAATAAGGTTGTAATGTGGCTGGGCTTAAGGGTAGGTAAAAGATAGATAAATTTGTGGCTTTAAACCCTAGACTCATCTTAATATCGATCCTTCGGAACTTTCATCCTTGATACCCAACTTGTGCTCTTTCAATCACTTATTTCATTTTGAGTACATGTGTTTTTTTTTAAGCTCAAACTCGAGCACTTACTTCATGTACAACAATTTTTCGAGCATTTGATACTTCTTTTCAACTCCCCCAAACTTATATTTGAATAGTACTGAGTCTAGTGTTTGGGACGATTTTTTAGAAGTAATTAAGAGAAAGTTGATGGCTAAATATTGCATAGGTCCAAATAAACTTAGGCCATATAGTCTCAAAATTGGGTTTCAAAGGATAATTTTATTAGGTTGGCTTGAAAGGCTCAAACGGTCCAAACAAAAGTTTGCCTAAATCATTTTCAATATTCCATGCTTCCTAGGATTTTGCCTCAAGAAATTACTAAGTCAATTCTAAAGACTTAAGCTTTCATGCATGCCTAATTTTTTCGTAAGGAACTAATAATTTTATGGTATGAATTTATATGCTTTATTAAAAATACATTCACATCTTTATTAAGCTAACATAAATTATTGAAATAACAGAACTTTATTAATACTAAAGTTTAGCATAAGTAACAAAATTTCAATTTATTGAACAAAAATATAACCTAAGCATAATTAAAAGAACATTTTATTCTAAATGGAATCAATTCAAATTTTCGGTCCCTCTTGTTTAAAGTGAATAAATACTATACACCAGGTAGGATAATTAGAAAAGAGGAGGTGAGTCAAATTGACTGCTTAAGTACCAGGCTCTTTCTAAAATCCAATCCTAGACATGTATATATTTATTGCCACACTTGAGCCTTTGAAACTTGTTCAGATTTTATTTATGCTTTCTATCTCTTATTTTATTGTGCAAAAAATAAAAATTCCTAATTAACCTAATCCTAAGATACTTAAGAAAGAAATAAAAGTTGAAGTCCTCCCATTTTTTTATTTGTTCGCCGATCCTTCCGAATTTGACTCATCCTTTGCTCCATTAGTATTATTCTTGCATGAATCGCCTTGCTCCTTATTCGATGATGAAAGCCATGGTTCAAATATGAAATCTGGAAACTCAGGCACAAAAATAAATGGGTCATTATAAATCTTCTTAAGGGCACTCCTCATTGAGTCATCTCTTATTTTTGCATATCTCCAGTAGGCTTGTTCTTTGCCATTGCATGTCTTTGCATCAAGTCCATCAACTTAAACAGTTCATCACAAAGATCTGGGCTAGGTGGTGGAGCTCTAAACATTGCGGGCTCGATATCATGTTCAACTTCTAGATCCATCGATTCTGCCTCGTGAGGGACGTCAGTTGATGGCTCTGGTGGTATTTCTGTTGGATCATCTTCTGCTTCTTCGGGATCCTCGCTCTCTTCAATTCGTTGCTGAAGAACAGAATCTCTAGCTACTCGGTAGAGGTCCCAATCAGTGATTGTGCCTTGACTATACTCTGTCTACTATACATCCGCAAGGAGTTTTGCTTTTAAGCACAATATTGTGATGGTAAAGGGAAAATAGGCAGGGCCGGACCATCTAACGGCACAATTTCGCATTTCTCTCAGGATTATTTTGCCCAATCAATGGTCTTTCCGGTAAGAATCGAGTATAATAGGACCATTCGCTCTAATGAAATTGTAGTCCCATGCGAACTAGGCATAAGGTTGAAACGGATGAAATAGAACCATACCTTCGCTAGAGGTGTCAAATACTCCCTTCGACATGTGTGGATTCCTTGCTTTGACACAGTCCACTTGGAACCTGGCACTGTGAGTTTTTCGAGGATTTCTTGTAGATTTTCAGGCTTAATATTGCTCAACAGAGAGGAATATTCATCGTTGTCGAAATTAGGTAATTCAAAGAACTCATTAATAGCACTAGAATTTATTGGTACCTTGATTCCTCGGACTGGAACTTCAGTCAATTCACTAGAAGTTAAGTTCGCGTAGAATTCACGAACTAATTCTTCATCCACACTTGGTCTCTTTTCGCAAAACAATTCCTAATTGAGGGCTTCAGCAGCTTGGTGAATACGTGCCATAAAGTCCCTATAGTTGCTTTCCTTCAATGTAAAGCCTTTCTCTGGATACATCTGTTGATTTTTGAAGATACTTTCGTGTCTTATTTTGGCTTCTTCACAATGAAATTTACTGTGTTTTGTCGATTTGAGCGGAGGCACGAGTTCTTTTACGAGTCATGATGGTCCTGAACATAAGATGGAAAGAATAAAAATCAGTTAAATAATTTAATTAATTCAACAAATTGAAAATTCAATAATTGAATAAAAATTAAAAATAAAATTTAATAGCAATTACTAATATTTCAACAAATTGAAAAATTAAGTAATTGAAAAGAATTAAATTTTAAAAATAAAATTTACTTCACAATTATCAATATTTCAATAAGTTGAGAAAAATTAAATAATTGAAAAAAATTAAATTAAGAGAGAAAATTATTCTTACCACCTACCTTGTAGATTTTAAGAGTTCTAAAAAAAATGAAAATATCCTAATGAACTAAAAGGAGGGAAATTAAAGGAGGGATGGCTTAATTTGGGGGAAGGGAGAATGTGTGCCTAAGCACACAAAGCAGCAGCAGCTGGTGTGCAAGGTGCTGCAGCAAGCGGCAAGCAAGCAGGTGACGTGTGGAGCAGGCCACGGCACCAGTTCACACAAGAAGGCTGCTGGGGAAGCAGCAGGCGTGCGGTCTTAGCCTGGGCAGGAGCTGATGGTGCGCAAGTGTGCTGGAGCAGCCTAGCGTGTGCAACGTCTTATTTGCCGAGCATTCTTTGGGTCCACAAGGCTCGCTCTTGTTGGCGAACGGTGGCTTGGGGTGGTGCGGCACTTGATGTTTGGGTGGATGGAAGTTTTGAGTGATGAGTGAATGGTGAGAGCAAGGGTGTAATTTATAGATGCAAGAGTATAAATTTAAGTAAAACTCTTAGAATAATTAAAGCATTAAAAATAAGAATCCCCTTATAATTTTACTCATGATAAACAACAATTAATAATTAAATAAACATAACTAAATTATCAATTGTTATTTAATTATTAAGATAAATACGAAAATAAAAATAATTCTAATCCTAAGCTAAATTGATAAAAGTTAACATATAAATTATAATGAATATAATTATATATTAAAGTTTATCAATAATTTATAAATATGAAATTAAATAAAAATGTTTATTTTAGATGCCTTTTAAAAATATTTATAAAAAGAGGCACCTAATTTTTATTATTTATGAAAATAGCAACCAAATTTTGAAAATAATTCAATTAAGTCCTTAGACTTAATGAAAATTTGAAATTAAGTTGCACTTTAAGACTTGAGTCAAAATTGACCTTTTTATTTGGAAAACTAAAAATTTATTTTGCTATTCAGGGGCTAATTCCTTGGAAAATTATGCAAAAATCAATTCCCAGGAAAGATTGGAGGGGTCACAAGCGGTCCCGCTTAAGTTCCAATCTCCTAGACAGAATTTATTTGAGCATAATAAACCCGAAAATATTCCCTAAATATTTTATTGAAAGCAATAAAAACTAAGGATTAGATAAACTGAACGAGAGTTTATCCCATTCAGGGTTTTCTCCGTAATAATGTTTCAAACGATAAGCATTGACTTGAAAATTACCTCTCTTACCTTGGAGTTCAATAACTCCATATGGATATACACGATGAATCGTAAATAGATCGGACCAACGTGACTTTAACTTACCTGGAAAGAACTTTAGTCTGGAATTAAATAGTAAGACTTGCTGACCTGCTTCAAACTCTCGAGCTCGGATATGCTTGTCATGCCATTTTTTGAGTCTTTCTTTGAGTAACTTGGCATTTTCGTATGAGAACATTTGAAATTCCTCTAGCTCATTGAGTTGGAGCATTCGTTTCTCTTTAGCAAGCTTGAGATCCAAATTGAGTTGTAGAAGAGCCCAGTAAGCTCTATGCTCTAACTCCAGAGGTAGATGGCATGCTTTCCCAAAGACCAACCGATAGGGTGACATTCCTAAGGGTGTATTGTATGCCGTTCTGTAAGCCCATAAAGCATCATCTAGTCTCTTGGACCAATCTCGTTGGTTCGGGCAAACTACCTTCTCGAGTATGCCTTTGATCTCCTTATTTGCCAGTTCAGCTTGCCCATTTGTCTGTGGATGGTAAGCTGTGGCAACCTTGTGTTTCACTCCATGCTTATCTAGCAACCATTTTATCCATTTGTTCACAAAGTGGGTCCCTTCATCGCTGATAATAGCTCTTGGGGTTCCGAACCTTGTGAACACATGTTTCTGCAAGAACTTCATCACAACTTTAGCATCGTTCATCGGATAAGCTTCAGCCTCGACGCATTTGGACACATAATCCACTGCTACCAATATACACTTGTGACCAAAAGACGAAGGAAAAGGGCCAAGGAAATCAATACCCCACACATCGAACAATTCTACCTCAATGATATTTGTTTGAGGCATCTCATCTCTATTGGATACGTTTCCAACCCTCTGATATTGATCACAATTCTTTACGTAAGCGTATGCATCCTTGAATAGTGTTGGCCAAATGAATCCAGCTTGCAATACTTTGGCCGCTGTACGAGTACCTCCAAAGTGTCCTCCACTTGGAGCTGAATGATAGTGGTATAAAATTTTCGGTATTTCATCCTCTGTCACACATCTTCTAATCATCTGATCTGTACACTTTTTGAACAAATACGGCTCTTCCCAAAAATAATACTTTACATCGTGAAGAAACTTCTTTCTTTGCTGATATGTTTTATCAATTGGCATTAACCCACAAGCTAAATAGTTAGCAAAATCAGCAAACCAAGGAGTATTATGGACATGAGTTACCTTCAGTATGTGTTCATCTGGAAATATCTAATTGATAGGTAAAAGTGAAGAATTTTCCTCTTGCGGCTCCAATCTGGATAGGTGATCTGCTACCTGGTTCTCTACTCCTTTTCAATCTTGAATTTTTAGATCGAACTCTTGGAATAGAAGCACCCACCGGATCAATTTCGGCTTAGCATCTTTCTTGGCTAATAAGTACTTAATCGCGGAGTGGTCCGTATAGACAATCACTTTAGTACCTACAAGATAAGATCAAAACTTGTCAAAAGTAAAAACAATAGCAAGTAACTCTTTTTCTGTTACCGTATAGTTTAGTTGGGCTCCAGTTAGAGTTCTGCTTGCGTAGTAGATAGGATGAAAAACTTTGTTCCTTCGCTGGCCCATGACAGCTCCAATGGCGAAGTCACTTGTGTCACACATCAATATGAATGGCAAATCCTAGTCTGGTGTGACGATTATAGGTGCCGTGACTAACCGATTCTTCAGATCATTGAAGGCTTTTAAACAATCCTCGTCAAACTTGAATATTGAGTCCTTCTCCAATAACTTGCACAAGGGATTAGCCACCTTGAAGAAGTCCTTGATAAACCTTCGATAGAAGCCGGTGTGGCCCAAAAAGCTCCTAACACCTTTTACAAATGTTGGAGGTGGGAGTTTCTCAATAACATCTACTTTTGCCTTGTCCACCTCGATCCCATTTCTCGTTATCCGATGGCCTAGAACAATTCCTTCTCGTACCATGAAATGGCATTTTTACCAATTGAGTACGAGATTCATCTTTTCGTATTGTCTTAGTACCTTCACTAGATTGGCTAAGCAATCTTTGTAAGTATCTCCAAATACTGAGAAATCTTCCATGAAAACTTCCAAGTATTTCTCAACCATGTCAGTAAAAGTAGACATCATACATCTTTGAAATGTAGCAGGTGCATTACATAAACCAAATGGCATGCGTCTAAATGCAAATGTACCATACGGATAGGTGAATGTCATTTTGTGTTGATCTTCCGGTGCTACAGTAATCTGATTATACCCTGAGTATCCATCGAGAAAACAGTAGTAATCTCGTCCTGTGAGTCTATCTAGCATCTGGTCCAAAAACGGTAAAGGAAAATGATCTTTCCTAGTCGCCTTGTTCAGCTTCTGGTAATCGATACAGATTCTCCATCCCGTAACTGTCCTCGTTGGTATCAACTCGTTGTTCTCGTTCTCCACGACGTGATACCTCCTTTCTTCGGTACGCACTGGACTGGACTCACCCATGAACTATCTGAGATGGGGTAAATTATACCTGCATCCAACCATTTGATGATTTCCTTCTTCACGACATCTTTCATGATTGGGTTCAGTCTCTGTTGTCCATCAATCGTTCCTCTCTCGCCCTCTTCTAAGATGATCTTGTGCATGCATACAGATGGGCTAATACCGCGAATGTCAGCTATAGTCCATCCGATAGCCTTCTTGAATTGTTTCAAGACTATGATAAGTTCCTCTTCTTGTTCAGTAGTTAATTCGGCTGAAACAATCACAGGCAGAGTAGAGGAGTTACCTAAATAAACATATTTTAAGTGTGAAGGTAATACCTTGAGTTCTAACTTAGGTGGCTCATCGATCGATGCTTTTGGCTACATGTAATCTCTTTTCTCTAATTCCAAAAATTTAAAACGAGATTGCGGATCAAATCCCTTTCGATTAGCTTCAAGCGAAGCTAAGTATTCATCCTCTTCTTCCTCATTTGGGGGATCCGATGTCAAAATTCTTTCCAATGGGTCATCAATATCGTTAAGTTCCTTCTCTACTATTAATTCCTCTAAGTCGGTCACTGCAGAACAATCATCCATAGTGTCAGGAAATCGCATTGACTTAAAAACATTAAATGTTACCTGATCATCCTGAACATGCATAGTCAGCTCGCCCTTCTGCACATCAATAAGAGTCCTTCCAGTTGCTAGGAATGGTCTTCCTAGTATAATTGGCACTTCTTTGTCTGCTTCAAAATCCAGAATTACAAAGTCAGCAGGAAAGATAAACTTATCTACGCGTACCAATACGTCCTCGATTTTTCCTTCTGGATGTGCTAAGGATCGATCTACTAGTTGAAGTGTAACCGTAGTTGGTCTAACTTATCCTATCCCTAATTTCCTAAATATTGACATAGGCATCAAGTTAATACTTGCACCTAAGTCACATAATGCTTTACCACAATATGTTGATCCAATATTGTATGGTATGGTGAAACATCCAGGATCCTTCAATTTTGGGGGTAATTTGTTCTGAAGATATGCACTACATTCCTTCGTCAGAGCTACCGTCTCAAATTCTCCAAGTCTTCGTTTCTTAGACAGGATATCTTTCATGAACTTCACGTAGTTCGGCATTTGCTCAAGTGCTTCGACCAACGGGATGTTGATGTGAAGTTGCTTGAGTACGTCTAGGAACTTCTTGAATTGAATTTCTTGCTTCGGCTTGTGAAGTCTTTGAGGGTAGGGTGGCGATGGTTTCAGTACTGGAACTGGTTTTGCTTGATTCGCCTTTGGCGGTAATTCTGCATCTAATGACGTTGTTGGGAGATCAGAATTAACTGGTCCTGCGATTACTTTGATAGGTCTTGCAGATTTTGGTTCTAGCGAAACTGGTGTGTCAACACTTGGTTGAACTTCTTCTAGAGCATCAACTTGCTCCTTTCCAACTTCGACAGTGTTGGGCTCTACTATCTTTCCGCTCCTCAATTGCAATACTTTGCAGTGTTCTTTCCCCGGATTCCTCGGATTTTCCGTGTCACTAGGTAAAGCACCTTGTGGTCGGTTCCGAAGCTCAGTTGCAAGCTGGCGTACTTGATTCTCCAAATTCTTCAACGTAGCTGCTTGGCTCTGGATTAAAGCATCATTCTTTGCTAGGTATGCCTTTAGCAAACTTTTTAGGCTATTGGATGCTTTAGCTTGAACTGGTTTCTGGACTTGTTGTGGAAAATTTTGCGACTGGGTCGGTCTTGGTTGGGTGTAACTGGTTCCAGCCCCTTGGTTACTCCAGGAAAAATTTGGGTGGTTTCTCCATGATGGGTTATAAAAGTTGGATTGCAGCCCTTGCCTTCCTCGATTTTGGTTCTGATTGCCCATGTAGTACACAGTTCTGGGTTCGACGGACATTCTTCGAACAAATGTCCCTCCCCACAATAAACACAGGCTATATTCTCAAATTGATTAGTCGGCTGTGCTGTAAAACTATTAGACCCATTAGCAGTAAGATTTTTAAGCACTGAGGATATCGATGATACCTGAGATGCTAGTGAAGTAAGGGCGTCTACTTCATGAATTCCAGCGACTCGTCTTCCTGACGCTGCTAGGTTGGTTGGCCACTGATAATTATTGCTGGCAATCCTCTCAATAATTTCATAAGCCTCGTTATAAGACTTAGAAAGGAGAGCACCATTAGCAGAGGCATCCACTACCATCCTTATGTGAGCGTTGAGACCATTATAGAATGTCTCAAGTTGAATGCAATGAGGAATTCCATGCTGAGGGCATTTTCATAATAGCTCCTTAAATCTTTCCCATGCCTCATACAAGGACTCGTCATCCATTTGATGGAAAGCAGTGATCTCGTTCCTCAGTTTAGCATTCTTGCTTGGCAGAAAATACTTCATGAGGAATCTCTCGGCTAACTCTTGCCATGTAGAAATAGAGTTCGATGGCAATGAATTTAACCAGGCACGAGCTCTGTCCCTTAACGAATATGGGAACAATTTCAATCTTTAGGCATCTTTGGGTACTCCGACTAACTTGAAAGAATCGCTCACTTCCATGAATAGTCTTAAGTGAAGATGAGGATCTTCAATAGGCATCCCGCTGAATTGGCCCACTGTCTGAAGCATCTGGAACATGACTGGCTTCAGCTCGAATTGTTGTGCCTCGATGTCGGGTCTCCTAATACCCGAATTTAGATCGTTGAATACTGGCATAGCATATTGTCTTAAGGCTCTATCCCTATCATCAGCAATAAGGATAGGATTCTGAGCAGGATTTGCTCCGTTCCCTTGGTTTATATTCTCGAGATTCATTCCTTCGGTCCTTCTCTGGTTTGCTTGTCTTCTTTGTTGGCGAAAGGTTCGTTCTATTTCAGGGTCCACAGGGAGTAAGTCAATAAGCTAGTCAATACTCATTTAATTAAGGTAAAATTTAAACAGGAAAATAATTAAACCAAAATGTAAAACAGATTCACAAATAATGACTTTGAAAAATAGTCCCCGGCAACGGCGCCAAAAACTTGGAACGGTGGAAATGTGCAAGTGTACACAATCGTAACAAGTAGTAAAGTGACAAGTAAATGTTGAGTTATCGTACCCACAGGGACTGTAAAAGAATTATTTATGAAAATTATTTCAAACACTTTGGTGATAGAAAAATATTTGATTTTTGAAAACTATTTGAAAACTAAAAGAAAAAACAAAGTAAATTAAAATAAAACAAAGTTCAAGTGGCCGATTTCAAAAACTGATTTTAATCAAGATGACATGATTGTGTTGGTTTAATCACATTTCTTACCTTGGAATTATTAAACTTATGTTTATACTTGTTAAAACATGGCAACTCGGTAATTTGCTAACTTATGAACATATTTACAAATCAAAAATCCATCTATCTCTTGTACATATTTCTATGCCAATTCGACCGATTAAACAGACTGCAAAAAGTAAGCATGTTATTGCACATACATACTCATTAAATTAAACAATCTCTCGCATATTCCTATGTCGATGCAAACGATTAATTCAAGCTAACAAGCATATAAAAGATCATGTGAAGTAATAAGGTATTTTTACCGTGAAACAATTTAATCACAAAAATCTTGCAAGTTATGCAAGGCATACATATTGTCAAATACGATGCTAATTTAATCTTCAGCTACCTTCGAAGAATTAAACATGCACAGATTAAGTATTGTGTCCATTAATTACAATTTCAATGCGTTTAAATAATTAATTCATTAGCTATCTAAACAAATATAATGCCAGATAACTTACCATAATTTTACTTAATCAAATATTTCACCGAGGCCTTTAACAGCATAAACATAATTTTAATAATCTAAGAGGGCAAAATGAAATCAAACCAAAACGAATTAAATTCAAGCTAAATCGATTAAATTAAACATTTCAAAAGCATGAATATCCATAAACATGCTCGTCAAAACAACAACAAATAATCTAAAGAGATAGGAAACGAGAAACAAATCCGGTGGCTCTCTGTGACTTGTCTGATTGATCCCTTCTCCGTTCTTCGTTGTCCTCAGCTATCAAAGGGGCTTATGAGCACTTCAATTGCTGCTTCAAATGGCTGGAAAACACCTCTTTTCCAAGAGGAGAAATCAACACAAGAACACCAAGAAGGGAAAAGGGAAAATGGGGAATTGAGAGAAAATGAGAGAGGAGAATGTGAAGGCTTGAGGTGTGATATGAATGATCCGCAAGGGGGTGTATTTATAGCTGATCAAGGCTGCTAAAAATAGAAAATAGCAGCAGGAAAAGAGGCCTCCCTTGGCCGGCCACCTATGTGGCAAAGTTGGCGGATTCAACTTTGCTAAAAATAGCCTGGGGCAAATCTACAAAGCCACAATATTTGGAGGGGTTTGAATGCAACTTTGAAGAGTCTTCAAGGGCTTCTTTGCAACTTAATTAATCAGCTAATATGCTGATTTGGGCCAGCAATGTGGACGGTTTGGGCTGCCCAACTCTTTGCTCAGTTCAGTTCAACCGGTTTGTTTCAACTAATGCGGTTCAACTGGGCCTTTTTCATAATTAATTAAGATTAATTTATTTAGCCCAAATTAAATTGGGAATAAATTA
Source organism: Gossypium bickii (assembly GCA_025503065.1). NCBI lineage: Eukaryota > Viridiplantae > Streptophyta > Magnoliopsida > Malvales > Malvaceae > Gossypium > Gossypium bickii. Next base: position 100,128,036 of record CP106711.1, read on the forward strand.
AAATTAATTATATTATGATTAAATATTCATAATTGGACCGTCTTGGGCTGGAAATAAATTCTCCTTGATACTTCAAATTACTTCACGGTTTTATTCTTCGAGCAGTGTCTGTCGAGCCAATTTTTTCCCTTTTTACGATTCTATCGAAAATAGTCAAAATTAAACAAAATTAACTATAAAATTAATTAAAATTCATCATGTTCATATTTTTAGCACAAATTAATTATTTTATAATATTTAATTATTTTCCGACAATAATTTACTCGAAACCACATGAATTTGGGTCAAAAAGGGCATGAAAAAGTATATAAATTTTCGTGTTTCCAATACCCCTATGGGTCGATTTACCAAAATGCCATAATGTGTCGATTTACCAAAATGCCATAATGGGCCGATTTGCTAGAATGCCATTGTGGGCCGATTTACCAAAATGCCATAATGGGCCAAATTACCAAAGTGCTTTAATGGGCCGATTCACCGAAATAATTCATTAGATTAATGGTTGTTATACAGGGGCGAAGCCAGAAGAAATTTTTAGGGGGGCCGAATAAAATTTTAATTTTTTATAGTTTATATCTTTATAATTTGTAAAGGATTAAATTGAATTTTTATAATTTTAGAGGGGCCAAAGTGCAATTTTACCTTTACTAATTTAAAATTTTTAAAAAATTTTAAGGGCCAAAATAGCAATTTTGCATTTTAGGGGGGCGGGGCCCATGACAGCCCCCTGGCTACGCCCCTGTTATTATATATATATGGGGATATTTATTTTATTTTATTTTATTATGTATGTGGCATTTTCATATATTGCATGGGTTGGGAAAAATTGTATGAAGAGCAGTGTAGCCTGGTGGCGTTGCCACATTTCGTATATTATTGTGCTTAATTATGATTTCGGTGGCTTGACCACAAAAATAATAAAATACTTTAGCAGCTTGACTGCAAATTGGTGTGAGCGGCGGGGTGGGTTGACTTGATCCCCACAGGTGTGATTGGCTGGTCGGGGTGTGATGGATGGATGGGTTGGGTTACATTCATTTCATATAATTATTACTGTGTAAATAGGCTTAGGCCCAAGATTATGCTATGCGGGTTCAGGCCCAGTGGATGACGGTAAGGGGATTATGCATTGAGTTCTTGTAACTCACCCCCTTTTCTTTTTCTTAATCCTTACAGGTAATAATCAGTGACGAGGACTTGGGGCCATAGATGACTCGGTGGAGGCCATACTTTTGGAATGATATTTTCGAACTTTAGTAAATTTCTTTTCCGCTTTATTTCGTTACTTTTACTATTTTGGGTTTAAAGGTGTAATAAGGCCTCTGGGATTTTTATTTTGTTTTATGTTTGATGTACGTATTATCTTCCATGAATTGTTTTAAACAGGGATTTTCTAAGATCATAAACAACGATTTTTCTTAAAAATTTATTAACAAACGAATTTCATAACAAATATGTACAAATAATTTAACTTGGATTTTTCCTGCGAATTATCAACAATATTTTCAAAAGACACGGTTTTAAAAGATTTCTAGTTCGATTATTGACTCTTCAATCAACCTCTCGAAATTAGTAGAATTTTATCGAATATTTATAATCAAACTTGTTTTCTTAACTATAACCAATTAAACGTCAACTTTAGTAAGAATCACAAGTTCTTATCACGTTTTCTTCATTTGGCATGTCAGATCCGGTCATACCGCATGGGCCGGGTTTGGGGTGTTACATAAATGGTTGACTCTGGGCCTTACCAGATGATACTACCTTTTTCTCTTCTCTTCAAACAACTATCTTTGGTTGTTCTAGAATAGTTAATCATAAGTACTATTCTCTTGGTGGATACTACTCACTCATTTTACTTTTGGTTGATTCCCATACCGAGTTTGCTAAATCAAGCCATCAACCAAATCATACCTGATTCAACCTATTATATATATATACTCATACAGATGAGGAACACTTTAGGTCTTTTAGAAGAAATCCAAACATCTATATTTCACAATATACGAATACCATATTTATTGAAAACATAGATTCCAACTATCCCCATATAAGGCATGATATTACTGATATGTGTCAGATATCAAATAATTCTTATTTCAATCTTTCATAGCATTGTCCAAATTCGTACTAACAGACACTTTTATCTTTCGTAATTTGAATACACCCATATTCTAATCTGACAGACTATTATGGTGAATTCTCTTTAGAAGTACAAACGTAATTTCTCATTCAAAAAGTACGACTTATCAAACTTTACTACTAGATTGAACAACCTAATCTATCTTCAAACTTGTCCAATACTCATCATAAAACTAACTATTGAAAATATATATTAACATAAGAGCGAATAACTTAACTCTCCATACACACACATATAACTGAATATGCCATATAGACATATCGGGATTGATCATAGAGGTAATTCAGATTACGCCACAAAGGCTTAGTAGATCACATCACAAAGGCAATACGAATCGCGTGTTTACTGCCCAGTGGACTTTCAAAAAAGGTGACATGAGTTTCTGCATCATGGACTTATGCATAAATTCATATCGTGATTTGCCAGTTTGATCACATTTTTACTGAAGGCATCACCATGAATATCTATATTATCATATTATGCCATGGGCCTCCGCCACATGGATTTACACACTTTCATGTCGTGATCTACCAATCCACTTTTCATTTTACTAGAGGCTACACCATGAGTGTCTTTATATCATACATTTCCATGGGTCTCAACCACATGGTCTTACACTTATTTGTGTACCGTGATCTGCTAGTCTAGTTAGCAATATACCTACCCTATTAGAGGCATCACAAGGGACGTTTAGCTAGAATTTACTTACCAAATTTGTTCATGCTTAGCTAATTGATTCGTATATTCCTATATCAAACTTTACTTGCATACTTACCAATCACTTTCTATTCATACGGTAGTTTGTACATAATATCATCACATACACATAGCATTTTTACTATGTTTCACCCACTTACCTGTAATCTGATGTGTTTTCATTATATATAAGTCTTTACTAGAGTAATTAACATACAGGATTTAGACTAGAGATTCACCTGATACTTATACTCACATAGATTGTAGCTCGAAGCTCTAGACTCAGACATCCATCTTGACCTAGCAACAATAACTGCCTAAAGAACATAGATTCACTGTTAAAACCCTTTTACATACAATTTGCTAACTTCCCAATCACAACTAACACCTACACAAGGCGTTGTATTCATAATCTACAGTTCAAATACCTTTTAACAGACTTAATCATTCAAAAATTAACATGAAGAGCTTTATTACTTACTTGGAGATGGAATGACCACTAATTAAATCAAGAACCTTAGCTTCTAGCATAATGAGGAAGAGATACAATTAGATTTAAGCAAAAGAATTAGGTAGTAATAATGAAGAAATAAAAACACCTGTTTCATGAACCCTACTCATACATATACATATACATATAACCCAATCCCGCTTAGTGGAACTTAACAAGTGTCACTTAATTTAGACTTTGTCCTTCTTAATGGGCTACAGATTCTGAGAGAAACATAATGAAAATCTTGCATAATGAATATCAGACTAATTAATCTAGTTAGTTCTTAACAAGGCCACTTTACAATCCAACTAGTACAATACTCAGACACGTGCTATGCATTTAGTGGTAACTCATATCATAATTACTGTAGCACCCCAAACCCGGCCTCGACGTTACGACCAAATCTGACGTGTCACATCGAAGTGATTTTTGAAATTTGGACTTGTTGATAAAAATCCGTATTTAAGTTAAAACCCATTTAGTTTTTATTGCTTGAAAATATTTGGCAATTTAAGTTATTACAATCTGAAACCAACTTATCAAAATGATTGCCATATTTATTACCGTTGATTTCTTAAACTAAATAAAACCACGGAAGCTTCTCTAACTAAAAACCTTGAAGTTTAAAAATGTTTGTTTTCCTTGAAAAACAGTTGTGATTTTGAAAACTCTTTTGTGTCTGTTTGGCAGTTGAAAAGAAGAAATCAAAGCCCAATTAAAAATTAAATCCACCAATGGCCTTGTTACATAATCAATAGCCCAATATGAAAATTAAAATTAAATAACTAAGTCTAAAGCAGAACATTAGCGATCATGTGTCCACCTCCGAGTCCCTCGCGGCTCCAAATCGTCTAAGGCCAGGGATAACCTGTATAGTTAAAAAGAAAGGGTGAGTTTACGAAAACTCAGTGTGTAATCCCCTATCAGTTAGTCAGTAACAATATATGCAATAACAGTCTGGGCCTGAGCCCTATTCAGTAACAGTGCAGTGTGGGCCTTTGCCCATTACAGTGACAATGTGGGCCTAAGCCTAATACAATATCAGTATATTGCAAATATGCAACCCACCGTAATCCAGCCAACACACTACCCATACGAACCAACACACCATGTAGGGATAAAATCGACCCACCCAGCCAGCACACTAATATCGCAGCATAGTTGCCAATAATAATAACGCGACAGAGCTGCCAGTAACAGTATATGTGGCAACTCTACCAGTAATAGTGAATGTGGCAGAGCCACTAGTACAGTACTTCCTCCAAATCAGTATCCCAACCCTATCCAGTATGTCATGTCATAAATAGTTTGTGTACGCAAACTGTCCTACTCAGTACAGTCCTATAAATAATCATACCCTCATCAGTCAACCTACCTCTAAGGGTAAAATGGTCATTTCCATCTAGTAGGGGTATAATAGTAATTTTACCTTTTAGGGGTATTTTGGTTATTTTACTTATTTTAGGGTATCGGTGCAAATAACAACCTCTCCGAAGGTCTACAGTCGCTTCGAGCAACACAGATAATTTAAATGATCATAACGGTGTAAATGGGCCCAATGCCCATTATTAGGCCGAAGTGGGCCCACACGCTCGTGTGGCTCGTTTACCCCAAATTTAGTCATGGCCGTTTGAACTAGATAGCCTAGTCAAGTATTTTCCACTTATCGTGGATTTATTTCGTGTGGGACCAACAAGCCCATTGGGCCCACACGGCCCATTTTAGCCAAACGAGGCCCATATCGGCCCAAGAGCACGAGAACGCTTGTGGTGGCCTCTACAGTCTATCGCCCATGATTTGTGGGCTCGGTTTACTACACGAGCAATCACACGCTCGTGGGGCCACAAATGCCAAAGTTTCGATTTTTCGGCTTGTCGGCTCTCGCCGATTCACAGTATAGAGGGGTGTGATTACACACCTGTTTGCGCAACGAACAGATTCCCCCACGCGTGATCAACCTACAATCAAACCCACACAATCAATCTTTCATCCTTTAGATCATCAACACTAAAGACCCAAACCGAAATCACCACTTACCTTGACCGAAATTTATGCGATTATTACTCTTAGATTGCTGGTTGAAAACGATCGCACCCTTCTTCTCGATTTACTGCGCATAAAACGAACTTTATTAGCAATGATCGTTTAATACAAGGTTTGAATTGATACCCATAGTCAAAAGAATTAGAGTTAGGGCAGATTGGGTATTCGGCCAATACTACCAAACATCCCTACTTACCCCACAATATTCAGCCAGAGAGGTATTCGAAGAAGAAAGCAGAGAGGTGCAGAGAAGTAATGCAGTCAATGCTCAACCGATTGTCAGAGACTATCATCCACAGGGTTTCGAAATAACAAAACAAGATTTATGTCATTTAGTCTATATTGGAAAAGCAAAGAAACAATAGAGAGGAGAAAAAAGAGATGTAGGATTTAGCTTACCACAGTGTTATGAATAGAAGAAGAGATCGTCGCCCACTACCAAACCAATTGGCACATCAGAGAAAGAAAAATAGAGTCGGCCATTCAGTCAATGAGGAAAGGAGAACAGTTGAGAAAAGGTGAAAGAGAAATAAGGGAAAGGAATGAATTCGGCTGAAAGGAAAATAACAGAGAAGAACCCGAAAGGTACCGAAAGGCACTTGACTTACTAGGTATCGACCAAGGTGACTTATGATGCCAAGACACAAAAGGACAATTCATCTAGGAAGGAAAAGAAGAAAACAAAATGCCAAAAAGAAAGAACCTGAATAAGGACTATACCCAAAAGGCATCTCTGCCGAAAATTTGAGTAGCTAGACACCTAATTCGGCACAACTCTCGTCTCAGTCAAACTCCTTGATTCTCTCGCCTTATCCCTCCTTGAATCTCTCTATGACCAGTTCAAACTCCATTCAAATCTATTCAAACTCCCCTTAGCTTTGTTCACTCTAACTCTACATCCTACACAGCTCAAGTAGCAAAATAAATACCCATTTCGCAACTCAGGACTTGAACCTCAAACCTCTTAGTTGCACAACACGCCACCTTGCCACGAGGTCACAAACTCTTCTTGTGTCATAGAACATGCATTAATATTTATAAGGCCTATATGCCAATGTTCAGATTCATTTAAGAGAAAAACTAAAAATTTTGCAAAAGCCAAGTCTTGAACCCAAGCTTCTCAAACATTCCCATACACACCCAAGTCACTTAGCCATTAAAGCAAACAAGCAATTTGTGTCAGAACATGCAAAATTAAAGACCCTATATTTTTAGGGCGTTACGATTACTTTTTCACTTACATATTCTTTTTCTTGAAATTGAAAAATAACTTGAAATAGAATTTTCACTTACTTACAAGATGATTATTATACGTTCACATGTATTCGCCAAAAGAAGCAAATGGGTGGATTACACCGCACCTAATAGATAATTTCACTACAATATGCCTTAATCTAAAATCCGCTAGACCAAGGGTGTGATAGAGGAACTCATCACTGATGAGGAACAAGAGCCAGTACATGCCATGTGAACGTAAATGTGGTTAAAGAAGATTATAGCCTATGTTTGGTGGGGCAAGTTTTAAGGGACAGTATGGTCAATTTTCGGCAATGAGAAACATACTGGCAGATTTGTGGCATCTATTGGAGGGGTGTCCATTATGATATTGGTGAAAAAGTTTGTTTTATTTTTATTACGAGATAGATATGAAGAGAGTAGTTGAAGGTATGCTTTGGTTCTTCAATATTCATCTCATTGTATTTCATCGATTAGAAAAGGGAGAGGACTCATTACAAGTCACTCTCGTCTATATCGAGTTCTAGGTTTAAGTTCATAATTTGTTAATGGGGCTTATGTAGAGGGAATGGCGCGAAAATTTGGAAATTTCATCGGTCAGTTCCTAGAATATGATGTTGCTTTAGTGACAAGAGGCGTTAAGAGATTTATGCACATAAGAGTAAAGTTAGATGTTCGACTTCCTTTGAAAAAGAAGAAATAGATAGCCTTAGATTAAAATAGATCAACTTATGCCTTGTTTCAATATGAAAAAAAATCACATTATTCTATTTTTCTGTGTGGAAAGTTGGTCACGATGAAGAATTTTGACCAGTTCGACTAATGTTAGGATCACATAATGCGGTGTTTGGATGGGACATCTCTTTAAGAACACCATCATGGAGGACGCCACCGGTGGCGAGTAGGTGGCTAATAGACGGGATGGACTTGGATGGGGAGAGATGAGAGGCGTTTTGGGGACATCCAAACTTCTCATCCTTATCTAATGAAGGGAAGGAAAATGAGACATTATTTAGCAGCTTTAGCCAAAAATGATATTAGTTAACACATTTTTATTTGTTGTAATTTATCGAATCATGGGCTGGGCTTTTATGGGCATTTGAAATTGGGCTTGGACATGGAATATAACCCCATTGAGTTCATTGATAGTAAGAAAAGGCAATGCATACAATAGATAATTGCAACTATTTCAGGCAATAATGATTCAATGGAATCAGATGTTTTTAATGAAATATTGGCGGTTGCTATTAAACAGGCCACCCGGTCGCAATGAAAATATTAAGCTAGAATGTCCGCGGCCTAGGGCAGGCGCGGGCCATCAAGCATATCAAGAACAGATTAAGACAAATTTAGCCTTAACTTTTGTTTCTCATAGAAACAAAAAATTAGTGCGAGATGAATGGAACGAGTATGGAAGAAATGCGAGTTTGTGAATGGCATTGATGTGGAAGCTATGGGATCAAGAGGAGGTTTATCATTGGGACGGATGAATGACTATAATGTTAATTTAAGGAGTTTCTCTTCATTGTATGTTGATGTTGAAATAAATTAAGGGGATAGGACAATATCATGGAGGTTTAAGGGATTTTATGGATCATCAGTGGAATGACAAAGGGTAGAATCATGGAACTTGTTGCGACATTTGAGCATAAATAGTTCTTTTTTGTGGTTAGTAATGGGAGATTTTAATGAATAATGAATTCCTTTGAGAAAAAAAGGGGTGCCTCCTAGAAGAGTAACAACTGATGGCTTTTCAGGGAGTTATGGAGGAATATGATTTAAGTGATTTGGGGTTCTCGCGATAATGGTTTACATGGAAGAGAGGAAGGCTGCCAGTAAATAATATATGAGAATGTCTAAATCGAGGGGTGGCCGACTTGAATTGGTGGGATCTATTCCCAGGGTTTACGGTTAAACATCTCCCATATGGTTTTTCTGATCACTGTCCAATACTGATTCATACAATTGGAGGCATTAATGGTCAGTTGTCGAACACGTACTCTCAATTTCATTTTAATGCAAATTAGGTACTTGAAGAACCTTTTGAGCATATAATACAAAGTTTTGAGGAGTCAAATAAGATAGAGGTTCCTACAAAGCTATATGAACTAAGATCCAAGCTAAGCTAGTGAGCAAAAGTGAGTCAAATGGATAGGGATCGCATTAAGTTGACACTAAATGCGAGATTGAGTGTGTAACAACCCATCTTCAGTAAAATCGAAACAATAGTTTCGGGACCACAAATCCGAGTCAGAAAGTAGATTTATTTTAATAATATTGCATGGTCTACATTATGATAGGAAAGACGTATGAAAATTTCGATAAGAAAATTTTACCGATTACATGTTTAATTAAAGAAAGGACCAAATTGCATAAAATGCAAAAGTTGAATTCTAGTAGCTATAAGTATCAAATATCTATGTAATTCAAAATTTGAGGTCCTTATATGTTAATTAGACCATTAAAGAAAAGTTAGTAGATATTTTTTGTGAATCATCCATGGAAAATTAGAAAAAGAAAAGAACTAAATTGGAAAGTGGAAAAATTAAAAGATGATGAATTAAATAAATGTTTAATATCATCATTTTATATCATCTTCATCCCCAAATACATGGAAACCCTAGGACAATTAAAGCAAGCTTTCTTGGCTGAATTGGGTAAGTAATCTTGTCTCGTTTTTAGTAATTCTTATATTTTTGAGATCGGAATAACCTAATCTATCTATTTTGGGGATCAATTTAAAAAGACATTAAAGTATAGAAATTTTTCCATGCATGAATACGCTGAAAATCTGAAACTTATGGTAGAAAATGAAAGGTTTTTGATAGATAAACAACTTTATAATGTAAATTTTCATGAAATTGTGATTTAGGGACTACACTGTAAAGATGTAAAATTCATGGAAATTTTCTAATTTTTATTAAATATATGTGCTGTAAATGTTATATGTAAAAATTGGTTAGGCTTGGAATGAGGATTATATTGCATGAAATCCATTTTCCAAGCCTAGGGACGAAATTGTCATTTATGAAAAGTATAGGGGTAAAATAGTAATTTTTCCTAGAATGTGAATTGAATTAAATTTAGTATGAAATGGATGAAATTGATGTTAAATTCATTTATGTAAATCTAGAAAGACTATCCTTCAACTTGTTTTGGTATAAATAGTAAGCTTAATTTGGTATAATGGCATGTATAGACTAATAGTGTCAAGTGAGAGAATGTAAATGTTTTGGTTGTATGTAGCCATTGGAATCGCTATTGATAATATATTTAATATATTTAGGCATGAAGTAATAATATGCTTGGTATGTGAGTATGCATGGATTAGCAACTTAGACATAATCTGTAACACCCCAAACCCGACCCATGCGTTTCGACCGGATCTGGCATGTTATCGAACACATAACACTTTATCGCGTATTGAAAACACAAGTTAAGTTAATTAAATTTGAATAAAGGAGAGACTTTTTTGAAAATAAACCTCTTTATATTTTTATTATTAAGTATAAATAAACCTTATCATAAAATTCATAAGTTGCTTAACATTGATAACTGCTGAGTTGAATGAACACTAGGGGCCTTATTACATAAATATTCTCGAAATAACAATGAAATAAATTAAACTTTAAGAAATCCCAAAAGAAAATAACTTGTAGAAATAGAACTTGATGGCCCCTCGAGTCCGTCTCGGCTCCCATATCCACGATCTACTGCTCATCTGAAGAGTAGAGAAAAGGAAAGCGTGAGTCATAAAGACTCAGTGTATAAATCACAAAACACACATCGACCTGAGCCCACAAACACATTATGGGCCCTGGCCCATACAGTAAGGCATCATTTATAATCACATAATAAACAATAAGGAATGAATAACCCAACCCATCCTAGGTTTCCATCCTCTACACACCAACCCGTACCAACCATCACACCTTGGGGATTTCTACAATCAACCCTCCATCCGCTACACACCAAAACGACAGCCGTACTGCCTATTCCTATCAAGTAGGAATTATTAAACGTGGCATAGCCACCGATCACTATGTGACCTTACATTTATATTATGTGGGATTTCTACACCCGATCACCAAGTGACCTATCATGCACTTCCCCTTCAATTATCATCATTCCCACCCCATGCAAACATACATAAGAAAACATCATGCAGACTTAAATATTTTTCGATACACATAGGGAGTTCCATGTTTATGTACCTGGCATCCTTGCCTAACCTTTTTAGGGTTCCATTCGACTGTGTATACAGCCTTGTTCTGACTTTTTAGCCCATAACATACATAAATAGATATACATACAGGTTTATTAGTAGTGTGTTAGAAATCTACGCACTTGATTACCGATAAATTGAGGCTTTCTATATCGACGCTATCCTTAGTCGACACAACTGCTATCTGCATAAGGTGTTGTTCAGAAGCCGGTCCACAACCAATTGGCCAATCTCGAACAGTAGATACTGCTCGTTTCTTAAACTTAGGGATTCTTTCTTTTGCATGATCCAGATTTAATTCCATCAAATCCTTATCAGAGCTACTATAACAATATTTAATCGTTAATCCTCCTTATAGAGTTAAAATCATATATATATTGAACGAGTCTAATAAAAATCTAGGGATAATCTTCTAACCTTAAATTCCCGAAATTGGAGACTTATGATTTTCAGCTTTTAGATCTAGTCGACTAGGCTTCCTTCAAATCCCGAATTGTCGCCCATCATAAAACCATTAACTATTAGCTTTCGGCTTTTGCCTTTCTAAAATAGATTATGAGAACTAATAAAAAATCGACTCTTACCTTAGCTTAGGAGATTCGGCTAGCACTAGGGAGAGGATTCGGCAATGCCAATGGAAGATTTAAATGCCAGAAGTATAAAACAATTCCTCAACTATGATGAATAAAAGAAAAAGCGATGGATGCTTCGGCTTTTTAGAGAAATCGGCACAAGGGAAAAGAAAGTGGGGAGAAGTTTTGGCTTTTGAAGTAATTGAAGAAAGAAATTTGGAGAAAGAAATTTGAGGGGGAGAGGCTACTTTAGCCTCCGGCACAAAGAATAGAGAAAACTAGGGTTTTTAAATGTCAAAATCAAGAAGCTAGCCCCCCTATTTATAGATTTTTGACACCTATTGCTAAAATCGAAAACGCCCTTAAAATTTAAGCTAAATGAGAGGAGAATTTCGGCACCCTCTTTGCCATGCAGTAGCCAAATTTTACACTCCTCTAGGTGATAGATTTTCGGCCAACACTTCCCTTGGAGATAAGCTCCTAACTTTGCTCCTTTTTATCTATGATATTATCACTTAAAAATCCACATAATTTTCCTACTTTGTAGCCTTGTAGCCGTCCACCCCTACTAACCTTAATGTCAAATTTAACTCACTTAAATTAAAAGATCTGGGCCTCATTAAACTTGAATCTTGGGCCTCTAAATCCCTTGTGTGTGGCGTCACTACTAATTCCCTTATAATGCCACTTAATGTTGGCCCACAAGCCCATGTTTGGCATTTTAAACATAATTACCACCTTTTTAATTGTTAATGATGCCACCTTAAAATAATTTATTCTGGGCCCTTGCCTAATTCTAAGCCCAAATTTAGACCCCTTTCACCTAAGTTAACATATTAAACATATTCCTATACTAAATGCATTAACCCATTAATTCAGGATGTTACAGTTCTACCCCATTAAAGAAATTTCGTCCTCGAAATTTCCAATTAACTTGTAATCATACTACCTAAGTCTCACTACTATGCTTTCACTGCGCACTCTAATTCTAAAGCCAAAATAAACACTTAGTATACTATGGTAGGGTACGCACCATTACTCGCATCTAGAGCGTCTTCGTCCCCTTGGCGATGTGCTGCATAGACCAAAGCTGGCTGCCTCACCTTAGCATAACCTGCACCTCCACGTCCATGTCCTGTGACATTGCCACCATTGACTTGACCACGGCCCCTTGGTGGTTGTTGACCTCCTCTTCCCGGTGGTGCATTTTCTTGACCTGTGGGCCCTTCACTACCCCGTTGCTGCGGGCAGTTTCTAACTTGGTGGTCCGTAGATCCACACCTAAAATACTTCCCACTGCCTGCCCAACACTCACCGACATGGAATTTGCCACATCGTGCACACTTTGGTGTCTGGTTAGTAGCAGCAGGTCTCTCATCCCGTTTTGGCCCGTCTGACCTAGGTCTTTTCTGAGTTTGCCCAGCTGTCCCTGACGATTCAAAATTCCTTTTACTTGCACCCCTATCTCTATCCTGATTTAATTTCTCGGTCCTCTTTACCTCCTCAGCTATTTTAGCATTTTCCACTAGGACAGTAAATTCCCTTTCTCGCTGTGGAGCTATCAAAACATGCAAATCATCCCTCAGGCCATCTTCAAACCTAACACAATGTTTGTGCTCCGTGGCTACCATCCCACGAGCATATCGGCTAAGACGTAAGAACTCAGCTTCATACGCAGCCACTGACATACTCCCTTGCACCAGATTCAGAAATGCTCTACGCTGCGCATCCATATAACTTGATCCAATGTACTTATTCTGAAACACTGTTTTAAAGAAATCCCAGGTGATACGGTCAGTCACAGTACCATCCTTTACCGTAAGCCACCATTGATAGGCTTCATCCCTCAAGAGGGATACAACTCCCTTTAACTTTTCCTCCTCCGTAAAATCCAAATCATCCATTATGTGTTCTACCGCCTCCAACCAATACTCAGCTGAACTTGGGGCTACATTAGAAATTCCTCTAAACACTTCTGCCCCATTGGCTCTAAGCCATTCTGGCACAGATTTCCGGGCTCCTGTGCCCATACCAGCCCCAGCAACCTTCTTTAAAACCCTTAGCATTACCTGAGATACCGCGTCATCTCCGACAGTCTGATCCTGAAATTCCTCCTCCGCGGCTGGTATCTCATTTCCGAAACCATGACCAGATCCTACTGGTTCTGACACTGTCATCCTACCCCTACCACGACCACGTGGCAGACGTCCTCGACCCCTTGTACTCATTCTACCGATTCGCGTTTATCTGATTAGAAATTTTATGAACTATTAGTTTTCTTCCACTGTTTTAACCACGAACAGTCTCATGGATAATAGCTTTAAGAGTAATTCTTTCGAATTTGCATTTACCATACAGTCTCAAGTTTATATCCTCTAAGAAACACATACATTCAATCATGAACTCACGTTCATTACAGAAAAGTAGTGTTGTTGTTGTTGTTGTTGTTGTTGTTTTCACTACCCAGGGGTATTTTCGTAATTTTTATCCTATAGGGGCATTTTTGTATTTTTTCAAGATAAGGTTCCTTGGTGATTTTGTAAAATAAGGGTATTTTGGTAATTTTACATTCTCGAGGGTATTTTGGTAATTTTGGAAATCGAGGGTATTTTTGTAATTTTGAGATTTGAGGGTATTTCAGTAATTTTGAGATCTGGGGGTATTTCGATAATTTTGAGATCTGGGGGTATTTCGGTAATTTTGTGATCCAGGGGTATTTCGGTAATTTTACAAAACAAGGGTAATTTGGTAATTCTACAAACCAGGGTTATTTTGGTCATTTTGCAAAACAGGGGTAATTTGGTAATTTTTTTATAGCTGTGAACATTTTCAAATCAAGTGTATACTTTTTAGAAGTGTACAAAACTTAGGGGTTTTTGTTTGCAAAATAGGGTGGTTGGTACCTTTCGGGTTTTAAGTATGGGTTCAGCCCATGAACAAGTTCTTATAGCTAGAGTGAACAGTCACTACGCACCAGGTAAGATTCCAGCGAAGAGGAGGTGAGTCACTAGGACTGCTTAAATAACAAGCTCTCCCTGAATCCACTCCTAGACATGCGTATGCCTATTGCCACACCCTGTCATGGCTAAAGTGAACAGTCACTATGCACCAGGTAAGATTCCTGTGAAGAGGAAGTGAGTCACTTGGACTGCTTAAATACCAAGATCTTCCGGATCTACTCCTAGACATGTATATGCCTGTTGCCACACCTTAGTCTTGTGACTTGTTTACAGGTTTTGTTTAGTGAAATTAAGTCTTATGGAATTGCAAAGTTGTTTGTCTAAGCCTAGAGTCCATCAAGTTCTAATCTAGATAGTCTACGTCCCTTAAAGCCCATTAAGCCCACATTTATATCACAATCAGGAGTTTAGAATACTTACCTAGGTGGATTGGGTGCCTGTAGACTCGGAGGCCATGTCTTCAAAACAAAATCTTTTTCTTAAATTCAATTTTTTTCTTAATACACTTCTAGACCCATTTCACAGCCTGAGTTTTGAACTGGGCTCTGATACCAAAATGTAACACCCCAAACTCGGCCCATGCGTTTCGACCGAATCTGGCATGTTATCGAACACATAACACTTTATCGCGTATTGAAAACACAAGTTAAGTTAATTAAATTTGAATAAAGGATAGACTTCTTTGAAAATAAACCTCTTTGTATTTTTATTTTTAGGTATAAATAAACCTTATCATAAAATTCATAAGTTGCTTAACATTGATAACTGCTGAGTTGAATGAACACTAGGGGCCTTATTACATAAATATTATCGAAATAACAATGAAATAAATTAAACTCTAAGGAATCCTAAAAGAAAATAACTTGTAGAAATAGAACTTGATGGCCCCTCGAGTCCATCTCGGCTCCCATATCCATGATTTACTGCTCATCTAAAGAGTAGAGAAAAGGAAAGCGTGAGTCACAAAGACTCAGTGTATAAATCACAAAACACACATCGACCTGAGCCCACAAACACATTATGGGCCCTGGCCCATACAGGAAGGCATCATTTATAATCACATAATAAACAATAAGGAATGAATAACCCAACCCATCCTAGGTTTCCAATCCTCTACACACCAACCCGTACCAACCATCACACCTTGGGGATTTCTACAGTCAACCCTCCATCCGCTACACACCAAAATGACAGCTGTACTGCC
Organism: Gossypium bickii; assembly: GCA_025503065.1. Taxonomy (NCBI): domain Eukaryota; kingdom Viridiplantae; phylum Streptophyta; class Magnoliopsida; order Malvales; family Malvaceae; genus Gossypium; species Gossypium bickii. The sequence continues at coordinate 100,143,608 of CP106711.1, forward strand.
TATTCCTATCAAGTAGGAATCATTAAATGTGGCATAGCCACCGATCACTATGTGACCTTACATTTATATTATGTGGGATTTCTACCACCGATCACTAAGTGACCTATCATGCACTTCCCCTTCAATTATCATCATTCCCACCCCATGCATACATACATAAGAAAACATCATGCAGACTTAAATATTTTTCGATACACATAGGGAGTTCCATGTTTACGTACCTGGCATCCTTGCCTAACCCTTTTAGGGTTCCACTCGACTGTGTATACAGCCTTGTTCCGACTTTTTAGCCCATAACATACATAAATAGATATACATACAGGTTTATTAGTAGTGTGTTAGAGATCTACACACCTAATTACCGATAAAACGAGGCTTTCTATATCGACGCTATCCTTAGTCGACACAACTGCTATCGGCCTAAGATGTTGTTCAGAAGCTGGTCCACAACCAATTGGCCAATCTCAACAAGAATCATCGCTTGTTTCTTAAACTTAGGGATTCTTTCTTTTGCCTGATCCAGATTTAATTCCATCAAATCCTTATCAGAGCTACTATAATAATATTTAATCGTTAATCCTTCTTATAGAGTTAAAATCATATATATATATTGAACGAGTCTAATAAAAATCTAGGGATAATCTTCTTACCTTAAATTCCTGAAATTGGAGACTTATGATTTTCGGCTTTTAGATCTAGTCGACTAGGCTTCCTTCAAATCCTGAATTGCCGCCCATCATAAAACCATTAACTATTAGCTTTCGGCTTTTGCCTTTCTAAAATAGATTATGAGAACTAATCAAAAAATCGGCTCTTGCCTTAGCTTAGGAGATTCGGCTAGCACTAGGGAGAGGATTCGGCAATGCCAATGGAAGATTTAAATGCCAGGAGTATAAAATAATTCCTCAAATATGATGAATAGAAGAAAAAGCGATGGATGCTTCGACTTTTCAGAGAAATTGGCACAAGGGAAAAGAAAGTGGGGAGAAGTTTCGGCTTTTGAAGTAATTGAAGAAAGAAATTTGGAGAAAGAAATTGGAGAGGGAGAGGCTAAAGAATTCGGCACAAAGAATAGAGAAAACTAGGGTTTTTAAATGTCAGAATCAAGGAGCTAGCCCCCCTATTTATAGATTTTTGACACCTATTGCTAAATACCGAAAACGCCCTTAAAATTTAAGCTAGAGGAGAGGAGATTTCGGCACCCTTTTTACCATGCAGTAGCCGAATTTTACACTCCTCTAGGTGATAGATTTTCAGCCAACACTTCCCTTGGAGATAAGCTCCTAACTTTTCTCCTTTTTATTTATGATATTATCACTTAAAAATCTACATAATTTTCCTACTTTGTAGCCTTGTAGCCGTCCACCCCTACTAATCCTAATATAAAATTTAACTCACTTAAATTAAAAGATTTGGGCCTCATTAAACTTAAATTTTGGGCCTCTAAATCCCTTGTGTGTGGCTCACTTCTAATTCCCTTATAATGCCACTTAATGTTGGGCCACAAGCCCATGTTTGGCATTTTAAACATAATTACCACTTTTTAATTGTTAATGATGCCACCTTAAAATAATTTAATCTGGGCCCTTGCCTTATTCTAAGCCCAAATTTAGACCCCTTTCACCTAAGTTAACATATTAAACATATTCCTATACTAAACACTTAGACCCATTTATTCAGGATGTTACATAATCATACTTGGGTAAGTATATGATTAAAAAGAGTAAGATGAATACATGAAAGTATGAGCAAACATATCATATATAAAACTTGAAAATTAGTTTGAATTATATGTCTTGGATTAGTTGGTGAATATATTGAAGTGTTGATGCAAGTGCAAGGTATAAAAAGGTGCAAAATAAGGCTTGGAAAATGGCATTATTCTATCCACACAGGTGTGTGTCTCAATCGTGTGTGACACAAGGCCATGTGCACGGGCGTGTGATTTGGCCGTTTGTCCCCTGTATTTTAAAATTAGAGAAACAAAATATTCATAATTGAGCAACCGGGTAGAGATACGGGTGTGTGTCTCAGCCGCGTGAGAAATAGCCCAGCACATGGGCGTGTGTCCTGGCCGTGTAATCCTTGCTCCTAATTTTCAAAAATTAAATTGTCCACACGGTCTAGCACATAGACGTGTGGCTGGCCGTGTGACCCAAGTCAAAAAGTTACACGAGTAAAGACACGGGCTGGAATATGACCGTGTGCCTCAAATGGAATGCTCACAAGGCGTGTCATTGGCCGTGTGATCCACATGACCTGATCACACGGGCGTGTGCCCCTTGCACTTAAGAAAAATTTTGTGATTTCACGAAAATATTTCCGTGATTCCAGTTTAATCCCGACTTGAATCTAATATATATTTTGGGTTTAGCTGTACATGTCATTATATATAATTTGTGATAGTGTGATATCACCTGACCATATTAAATGTGTTTTTCATACAGTAATGTCGTCCAACCGAACTAGAGTTGAATCCGAGGAAGTTGAGGGCAATGCTCTAGCTTCAGTTCAAAGAGCTGCATCTAGTAGTAGTAGAAGGCTCGAATCTGAGGGCCGAGGTGAGGAGGCAAAAGAAGCCTTCTTTCAAATAATGAATGAGTGGTTCACAGAATTTTTAAGAACAAATCCTGTTGTACAACAATCTTCCCCTCTTGTTCCTCAACCGGTTTCAGAGATGCCACAGGGTGCCGAACCTGTTAGAACTAGTAAGCCTCCGGTAGATAAAATTTGTAAATATGAGGCAAAAGAATTCAAAGCTACTGCGATGATGATCCAGAAAGGGCTAAATTTTGGCTAGAAAATACAATCAGGGTTTTGGATAAATTGTCTAATAAGCCTGAAGAATGCCTGAAATGTGTTGTATCACTGCTAAAAGACTCAGCCTATTAGTGGTGGAATACCATCATTTCTATTGTACCAAGAGAAAATGTTGCATGGGAATTTTTCCAAACAGAATTTAAAAAGAAGTACATTAGTCAAAGGTTTCTTGATCAGGAAAAGAAAGAATTTTTAGAGCTCAAACAGGGGAATATGATTGTATCAGAATATGAGCAGGAATTTGTTCGATTAAGCAAATATGCAAGAGAATGTATCCCGACCAAAGTTGCTATGTGTAAACGATTTGAAGAGGGATTAAATGAAGACATCAAGTTGTTAGTTGGAATTCTGGAATTAAAAGAATTTGTTGTACTGGCCGACCGAGCACATAAAGTTGAAGAACTAAATAATGAAAAAGGCAGGCAGAGATGGAAGCCTGAACTTCAAGTAAAAGATTTATGGGCAAGCAACAATCATCGACTTCAAAGAAGTCAAAAAAATATCATGGTCGTTCTATCACATCTATGAGATATTTTGGGAGAGACCGAGGCTTTCAACACTCTAATCCGAGATCTTCGTCTCCATCTGTGACTAGTGTAAGAAGTGTTGGAAGTCCTAAACCAAGATGCAAATATTAGAATAAATTGCATTTCGGTGAATGTCACATATGAAATGGAGCTTGCTTTAGGTGTGGTTCTTTTGACCACTATCTTAGAGACTGCCCAAAAAAGCCTAAAAAAGATATTGTTCAGACCTCTAGGCTGAGCAATTCTGCCTCGAGAGGCAGACCACCCCGTCATCCCGGCAATGTCAGTGGTAGTCGAGGTGTGACAAAAGATTCAACAGTTAAATTTGAAGCATGAGCACCGACGAGAACATATGCTATACGTGCACGAGAGGATGCTTCTGCACCTGATGTTATTATTGGTATATTTTCTCTTCTTGATACTGATATTATTGCTTTAATTGATCCTGGTTCAACACATTTATATATATGCACGAATTTAGTGAATGTTAAAATTTTACCTGTTGGGTCCATTGAATTTGTGGTTAACGTTTCGAACCCCCTGGGCCAGTATATGACGGTGGATAAAGTTTGTAAAAATTGTTTGTTAATGGTAAGGGGTTATTGTTTCTCGGCTGATTTAATGTTGTTGACATTTGATGAATTTGACGTAATTCTGGGTATGGACTGGCTAACTCAACCTGATGCAGTGGTGAATTGTAAACAAAAATACATTGTGTTAAAATGTCAGAATGGTGAATTACTTCACATTGAATCTGATAAAATTGATGGGTTATATAATGTAATCTCAGCTATATCAGCACAGAAATATGTCAGAAAAGGGTATGATGCTTATCTTGCATATGTGTTCGACACTAAAGCATCCGAATCAAAGATTAAGTCAGTGCTAGTTGTTTGTGAGATTCTTGATGAGTTTCCGGAGGGGTTACCTGGTTTACCTCTATAGATCTTGTTCTGATAACAACACTGATATCTATAGCACCTTACAAAATGAATCCTATTGAATTGATAGATTTGAAAGTACAGTTACAAGAACTTACTGGCAGAGGATTTTCTCAACCCAGTTTCTCACCTTAGGGTGCACCGGCTTTGTTTGTTAAAAAGAGAGATGGATCGTTGAGGTTGTGTATTGATTACAGGCAGCTCAATAAGGTTACAATCAAAAACAAGTATCCATTGCCTCGTATAGATGATTTGTTTGACCAGTTAAAAAGTGCCACTGTATTTTCGATGATTGATCTTCGTTTCGGTTATTATCAGCTACAGGTGAAAGACTCTAATGTACCAAAAACAGCTTTTAGAACTAGGTACGGGCACTATGAGTTCCTTGTGATGCCGTTTGGTTTGACGATTGCACCTGCAATATTTATGGATTTGATGAACAGAATTTTCAAACCGTATCTAGACAGGTTTGTGGTTGTATTCATTGATGATATCTTGGTATATTCCCAAGATGAAAATGAACATGCTGATCATCTGAGAATTGTGTTGCAAACTCTGCGTGAGAAACAATTATATGCCAAATTTAGTAAATGTGAATTTTGGCTTCGAGAAGTCGGTTTCCTTAGGCATATAGTGTCTGCAGAAGGTATCAGGGTGGATCCGAATAAAATTTTAGCTATTGTTAATTGGAAATCACCGAAGAATGTATCTGAAGTTAGAAGTTTTCTGGGACTAGCTGGATATTATCGGAGGTTAGTAAAAGGTTTCTTGATGATAGCCTCTCCGATGACCCGTTTGTTATAGAAGGATGTGAAATTTAAATGGACTGATAAATGCCAGCAAAGTTTTGAAAGGGGTATTAGTTCAACCTGAATCGGGTAAGGAATTCATAATTTATAGTGATGCGTCATTGAATGGTTTAGGCTATATTTTGATGCAAGAAGGTAAAGTAATAGGCTATGCTTCTAGACAGCTAAAACCACATGAAAAGAATTCCCTAATACATGATTTGGAATTAGCAGCTATTGTATTTGCATTGAAAATCTGGCGGCATTACTTGTTTAGTGAAAATTTTCACATATTCACTGATCATAAGAGTTTGAAGTATCTGATGTCATAGAAATCTCTGTGGTTACTGATGCTCTGAGTAGGAAATCTCTGTTTGTTTTACGGGTTATGAATACCTGGTTATCATTATCAAATGATGGTTCAATCATAGCTGAGTTAAAAGCTAAACCAATATTCTTACAATAGATTTGTGAAGCTTAGAAAAGTGATGATGAATTACAAGATAAACGGGTACAGTGTGAGTTGGATTTTGATTCAGAATTTCAGATTGGGTCTGATGGTTGTCTGTTATTCAAAGGCAGAATATGTGTACCAAGGAATTCAGAACTGGTACAGAAGATTTTGTATGAAGCTCACAATGGTACAATGTCTATTCACCCGGGTAGTAATAAAATATATAATGATTTGAAAAAGATGTACTAGTGGCCGAGAATGAAATGAGATATTTCTGATTTTGTATCTAAATACTTGATATGTCAGTAAGTAAAAGCTGAACATCAGGTGCCTTCGGGATTATTACAGCTAGTTATAATACCGGAGTGGAAATGGGAAAGTGTTACCGTGGATTTTGTATCCGGATTACCCTTATCTCTGAAAAAGAAAGATGCTATTTGGGTAATTGTTGACTGTCTAACAAATTCTACACACTTTATTCCTATACATATGGATTTCTCCTTGGATTGCATGGAGTACCTGTAACAGCCCGATTCTAGCCCCAATCGGAATGGTAGTTTCGGGACCACGAATCCGAGTTGGAAAAAATTTTAAGTATTATTTTCTGAGTTAATTGTGTGTGAATTAGCATGTGTGCAAGTTTCGTATAAAAATTTGAGTGTTTGTGTGCTTAATTAAATAAAAGGACGTAATTGCATAAAATGAAAATTTGATGGTTAGTTGTGATAGTGCTAATTTGAGAGTGGCTTTTTAATGTTGAATCCTTAAAGGGCAAATAGCCCATTTCTTATAGTGGTGGACGGCACTAAGCTTTAATAAAGCATTTTATATTTGTTTTCTTTATAAATTAAACTTATATTAATATATATGTATTTTATAATAACATTAAAATAATAAAAACATAAAAGAACATTTGCATGTTCATCTTTTTGGGTGCATTTGACCGAAACTAACAGGATAAAAGTAGAGAAAAGAAGCTTCAAAGGGTTTCGGCATTACTTAGGCTTGATTAAGGTATGATTAGCTTTAGTTTTTGATAATTTTTATATTTTTGAGATCGTTGCTATGTGATTTAGCTAGCCCATACTCGAATTTTTGATTTGGTTGTCTAGTTCGTGTATTGCCATTGATGGAGATTTTATGTTTGTATTATTTAATGATAGAAAATGATATTTGTATGCTAGATTAACAAGTTTATCTTTAAAATTATTGATGAAATTTAGTAATATGGAATGAATGATAAAAATAAATTTTTTTAAGGACTAAATGGCAAAATAAATGAAAGGAGTGAGTTTATATAGTGACTATAAGTATTCGACCCTCAATAAGTGTGGTAAAATTTTAGATATTTTGTGTTTTGAGCAATAGGGACTAAATTATAAAAATTTTAAATCTCAGTGGTAAAATGGTAATTTGCATAATTATGAGTTTTTGGATTAAATTGAATGAAATATATTTGAATGAGCTTAATTTGGAATTAGTTTGATCAAGAACAAAAAGAAACGGGATTGGATCGGGGATAAGCAAAGTTGAACGAATAGCCGGGAAATCTTAATCCGTCAACTTCTGAGGTAAGTTTTTAAGCAATCGGATTGAATTAAATTTCATTCTATATTAAAAGGCATATATTTAAGTGAGGTAATAGGTTTAATTTAAAAATGCCGAATGTGGCATGAGAAAATTATCATGAAATAGCCAAATGTGGGCTTATATATTTGTGTATACATAAGTCTTGATTAACTAGGTTGGACGATTAAATTTACATGTGTTAAAGGATAGATATTTTTTTTATAAATAAATGAAATTAGAGTGGTGATGTAATTTATCATATGGAAATATATATGTATATAATTGGTGTTGTCGAATATGATAATATTATAGGAGAAATGAGTTGTTTGTGATCCTTTAATTATATGTGTATATATGAATGAATTTGAGAACATATGTGTATTTCGTAATAAGGAGAAAATGGATTGATGGCACTATGTGTGCGAGCTATTATACCGAGCACTGTGTGTGCAAGATCGGTTATCTGGCACTATGTGTGCGAGCTTATATACCGAGCACTGTGTGTGCAAAATCTGTCGTATAGCACTATGTGTGCGGAAAATAAGTAATGCCACTAAGTGTGCGATACATTACTGGTGAATGGTACTTTGTGCGCTCCTTATCAATGTAACGGCACTAAGTGTGCGATACGTTACATATACTACTCTATGTGTACGGATTTGCAGATTCCTCAGAGATATAAATTTAATAATAGAACTGATCGAAAGGTGATATTTTGGTAATTGATGTTTATCAATTGAATAACTTAGAACTAATGAGATAAGTGTTCTTGTATATGAAATTATAGAAATGAGATATGGTCATTAATATTTGAATTTGGTTTAAATGGATAAATGGATCATGAATATTCGGTTTAAGACATATCAAATTTGGTGATTGTTTTATAGAGATATATTTATTGTGTTATTGATTGTGAGTTGGAGAAAACCAAATTGTATTGATTAAACTTGTAAAATGATTTGATAAACATTTTCCATTGCTTATACCTTACTAAGCTGAGATGGCTTACCGTTAATTTCCATTGACTATTTTATAGATTTTGAAGGCTAGTTTGTGCTCGGGGATCTTCGTCAAAGTCATTCGCACTATCACTTAAATTCGGTATTCTATAAGTTGTATCTCTTTTGAAACATATGGCATGTATAGGCTATATTTCTTGGGTTGTGTTCAAATGATATGTAAATATATGTATATGCCATGCGAAAATGGCTATGCTTTTATGTTTGAGTTGGTTTGATCATGTTTAATTATGGAATTATTATTTGAGTATATTAGTTTATATATTAAAAGTCTAGTTTGAAAGTTATTTCATAATGTGTTATATGTAAATTTTGAGCTCATGGAATTGGTTGAATATAGTATATAAGACACTGGGTTGATAAAAATGTTTTTGGCATAATTATTTGAAGGTATTAATATGATTAGACTAGAATGAAATAGCTCACATTTTGTGTATGTGATTATTAAAGGTGATACATTAATGAGCAAATTGATGTGTATTAATTTGTAGACATTCGGCCATGACTTGTTTTAATTTGGAGCTTAAATCTTCCTTTTGAGTGATATAGTATGTTCGGTCATGAGATATAAATGGCTAAATCATTGATGTAATATCTTGTTAAGATGTGCTTATGATGGTATATATATAATGAACAATGCCGAATGTGATAAGAAATTATGGGATAAATGAGTTGGTTTGAAATTTATATTTATGGTATATTCAAATGTGAGATAAGTAGATAGGACAATGATATAATCGTATGTGGTATTGAAATGATCAAAAGTAATGCACATGTTCAGTAATGATATATGTTTGAATGTATTGTTGATAATAGAAATGAAATGAGTAAATAAGTACCATATACCTAATCGGTCTTTGCTTTTAAATGACGAATTGAATAGTGATTTGCTAGTTGAATGAAATTAGTTTTTAGTTGATGTTAATGATATTATTCATGATATGTAAGTTAATATTTTGATATTAGATGGGATATACATGTTTTTTCGTGATAGTATGAATTGGTACACATTTATCAAAGTAATAGTTTTTAAAAGGTGCACTGACTTGGGTTTGGTTTAGTAACGCCTGTAACCCTAATCCGGTGACGGATACGGGTTGGGGGTGTTACAGTACCAGCCGCCATTATCTCCGATAGAGATCCCCGATTTACATCTCGATTCTGGAGCAAATTACAAGAAGCTCTGGGTACGTAGCTACATTTTAGTACTGCATTTCTTTCTCAGACTGAGGGTCATTCTGAACATGTAATACAGATTTTAGAGGATATGCTTTGGTGTTGTGTTTTGGAATTCGAAGGTAACTGGGAAAAATACCTATCTTTGGTTGAATTTGCATACAATAATAGTTATCAATCCAACATTAAAATGGCACCATAAGAGGCTCTGTATGGCTGAAAATGTAAAACTCCATTATATCGGACATAACTCAGTGAGAAAAAGATACACGGAGTTGACTTAGTTCCTGAAACTGAAGAAAAGGTGAAAGTAATTCGGGATAGCTTGAAAGTAGCCTCTGATCATCAAAAGTCTTATGCTGATCTTAAATGAAAAGAGATAGAATTTCAGGTCGGTGACAAGGTATTCTTGAAAGTATCACCTTGGAAGAAAGTTCTTCGATTTGGCCGTAAAGGAAAGTTGAGTCCACGATTCATTGGACTTTATGAGATTACAAAAAGAATCAGACCTGTTGCATATCGACTGGCATTACCACCAGAGTTTGAAAAAATTCATAATGTTTTTCACGTGTCCATGTTAGGACGGTATCAGTCAGATTCTTCACATTTTATATATCTGACAGAAGTAAAAATTCAGCCTGACATGACTTATAATGAAGAACTGATTAAAATCCTGGCACATGAGACAAAATAATTAAGAAATAAAAGGGTGGCTTTAGTAAAAGTTCTTTGGCAACAACATGGTATAGAAAAGGCTACTTGGGAACCGGAGAAAACAATGAGAAAACAATACCCGAACCTCTTTACTGGTAAGATTCTCGAGGACGAAAATTACTTAAGGGGGAGAGTTATAACAGCACATTTTCAGTAAAATCGGAACAGTGGTTTTGGGACCACAAATCTGAGTCAGAAAGAAAATTTATTTTAATAATATTGCATGGTTTACATTATGATAGGAAAGACGTATAAAAATTTCGATAAGAAAATTTTACCGATTACATGTTTAATTAAAGAAAGGACCACATTGCATAAAATGAAAAAGTTGAATTCTAGTAGCTATAAGTATCAAATAACTATGGAATTCAAAATTTCAGGTCTTTATATGGTAATTAGACCATTAAAGAAAAGTTAGTAGATATTTTTTGTGAATCATCCATGGAAAATTAGAAAAAGAAAGGAACTAAATTGGAAAGTGGAAAAATTAAAAGATGATAAATTAAATAAATGTTTAATATCATCATTTTATATCATCTTCATCCCCAAATACATGGAAACCCTAGAAAAGAGAAAGCAAGCTTTCTTGGCATAATTGGGTAAGTAATCTTGTCCCGTTTTTAGTAATTCTTATATTTTTGAGATCGGAATAACCTAATCTATCTATTTTGGGGATCAATTTAAAAAGATATTAAAGTATAAAAAATTTCCATGCATGAATATGCTGAAAAGCTAAAACTTATGGTAGAAAATAAAAAGTGAATTTTCATGAAATTGTGATTTAGGGACTAAATTGTAAAGATGTAAAATTCATGGAAATTTTCTGATTTTTATTAAATATATGTGCTGTAAATGTTATATGTAAAAATCAATTAGGCTTAGAATAAGGATTAAATTGCATGAAATCCATTTTCCGAGCCTAGGGACGAAATTGTCATTAATGAAAAGTATAGAGGCAAAATGGTAATTTTTCCTAAGATGTGAATTGAATTAAATTAAGCATGAAATGGATTAAATTGATGTTAAATTCATTTATATAGATCCAAAAAGATCTAATACTGAGTTGGATCGAGGAAAACAAAAGGTATCAAATTAGTAGATCCTTGTATATGAACGTTTATCAAGGTAAGTTCGTGTAACTAAATTGTTTATATTTATATGCTTGAATTGAATGTGTTTATGTTAATTGTATAAATATCATAAATATATGAAATGATCACATATCCGAAAATGCCCGAAAACTGTCAAGTCTCGTTTGAATAAATGAAATTCGATAGATACAGGATTATCCATATTGGTTGTGGTCTAGCATATGTTGCGGACACACCACAGCTCTTATGAACGTCCCGTTAATAGCCCTCTCGAGCTTCCTATTATAGCTCTTCGGAGCATCCCAATAGGTTGTGATCCTACATGTGTTGTAGATACACCTTAGCTCTTATGAGCATCCCGATATATGGCTATTCATGAGCTTCCTATTAAATTGGCTCTTTGTGAGCTTCCCGACAGTGCTTGCTTGAACTTTCTAATATATGGCTATTAGGAGCTTCCTGTTACATGGCTCTTTGTGAGCTTCCTGATAGGCTCTTCGTAAGCTTCCCGATTAAAATTTCTTTGTGAACTTTTCGATTGTGGCTCTTATGAGATTCTTGTTATATAGCCCGAATAAGCTTCCCGATAGGCTCTTTGTGAGCTTCCCGAAATGGCTCTGTGTGAGCTTTTTGTTACAAGGCTCAAGAGTGCACTTCCCGATTATGTGCTCTAAAAAGCACCCCCGTATATGAGTTGATGGATCAATGATAAGTACATCTTATGTGTATTACCCGAGTATCCATCGATATTTCAAAGATTCAATAGACAAAACTCCTAATATGAGAAAATATGAGAATTAAATGAATTATATCTTGAATATCTCTGATATACTTGGAAATGGCTGTGTGATGAGATCATATTTGTTTTCTTGATAATCATATAAAGTTTTGTGACTAACTTGTTTGGTGAAAGCATGTGTCTAGACAATTGGCCATATAGTTTTGGATGCATGTTTGTATGTTTATCTTAAATGTAAATATATGGTAAGTTAACTTCCTGTTATACGAACTTATTAAGCATTTGAAATGCTTACTCTATTTTATTTTCCTCTGTTTTATAGTACTCAGAAGCTAGTAAAGGTTGGAGATCGGTCGGAGCACCATCACACTATCCTTCAGCTTGTTTTGGTATAAATAGTAAACTTAATTTGGTATAATAGCATGTATAGACTAATACTGTCAAGTGAAAGTATGTAAATGTTTTGGTTGTATGTAGCCATTGGAATGGCTAATAATAATATGTTTAATATAATTAGGCATGAAGTAATAATATGCTTGGTATTTGAGTATGCATGGATTAGCAACTTAGATATAATCATACTTGGGTAAGTGTATGATTAAAAAGAGTAAGATGAATACATGAAAGTATGAGCAAACATATCATATATAAAACTTGAATATTAGTTTGAATTATATGTCTTGGATTGGTTGGTGAATATATTGAAGTGTTGATGCAGGTGCAAGGTATAAAGGGGTGAGAAATAAGGCTTGGAAAATGGCATTATTCTGTCCACACGGGCAGACACACGGGTGTGTGTCTCAACTGTGTGTGAGACATGACCATGCGCACGGGCGTGTGATTTGACCGTGTGTCCCCTGCATTTTAAAATTAGAGAAACAAAATGCTTAGAATTGAGCATACAGGTAGAGACATGGGCATGTCTCATCCGTGTGTCTAGCACATGGGCGTGTGTCCTGGACGTGTAATCCGTACCCCTAATTTTCAAAAATTAAATTGTCCACACGGTCTAAGACACGGGCGTGTGGTTGGCCGTGTGACCCAAGTCAAAAAGTTACACGGGTAAGGACACAAGCTGGAATACAGTCGTGCGCCTCACATCGAATGCCCACACGACCTGAGACATGGGCGTGTGTCCCCTGCACTTAAGAAAAATTTTGTGATTTTGTGAAAAATTTTATGTGATTCTAGTTTAATCCCGATTCGATTCTAATATGAATTTTGGGCCTCGAGGACCCATATGAGGGACATTATGATTAATTATGTTTGATTTTTGGAAATAAATAATAAATGACATGAATTAACTGTAATTGAACTGTAAATTTTGACAATGCTCCATAACCCTGTTTCGGTGACGGATATTGGTTAGTGGTGTTATAGAGAATTTGGTAGATCCTGATGATTACAAATTAGCTAAACTAACAGAGGTTAAATTGGTGTTGAATATGGAAGCAGATAAAGAGGAGATATTTTTGGAGCAGCAAGCAATAGCAAACTGACTTCGATTTTGTAACAGCCCGATTTTAGTGGTGTTGGAAACTGTGGTTTCAAGACCACAATTCTGAAGAGTAAATAAATATTTCAAGACTACAAACTGACTCCGATTTTGTAACAGCCCGTATTAAATTTTCATTAAGAAATTTTGAAGTTTAGATAGTTAATTAATTAAAAAGGACTAGATGGAAAAAAGTACAAAAGTTTAACTCTTTTGTTAAAGGCTAATTGGATGTAGAATATTTAAGGAAGGGATTTAAATGGTAATAATACCATATATATGTGTTAGCGGAATTTGGTGGCATGGTATTTGTGTAAAATTTGATATTTTTAAATGCTAAGATGGTAAATAAATAATTATAAAATATAACAAAAGATGATAAAATGTATTATCCACCTCTTCCACTGATTTTCATAACCAAATAACCCCATTTCCATGCTTTAAAGTTTGGCAAATTCAAGGGCTTGCATGGTAAGGTTTTTGATTTCTATTTTTAATGATTTTTATGTTTTTGAGCTTGTTTTAGCTTAACCTAGCTAGCTAGGGGGTTAAATTGTAAAGTAAAATTTTTAAGGTTTTTCCATGCATGAGTTAATAGAGTTTGTGGATTTGTTTAATAGATTATTCAGTTTAATTGTTAGATAGATATGTTTTATTAAGTAATTTTTGATGAATTTAGATATTAAGGACTTAATGTTGAAAATAACAAAATTCATGGTTAGTGTTGTGATTTAGTAAAAGTTAGGGGTTGTATGGAACCTTAAGAATAGTTGAGAATTATGATATTTTTATTCTTATTGGTCAAATTTTGTAATTTCACATTAATAAGGATTATAGGTTTGAATTGGATAATTGTAGTCAATTGAAATATTTAATTGAGTTAAATTATTATTTAGATCAAGAAAAGAATCAACTGGACTTGAATCGAGGAAAAGCAAAAGTCTCGGATTAGTTCTCGACTTTTGTTGATACAACTGTTGTGGTTGAGGTAAGTTTGTGTGAATTTTAGGCTTGTTAAATGTTATTTTGGTTGATTATTCGTTAATATTATGTTATTTATAATTGAATCAGTAATAAATCGATATTTGAATACTTGACGGCAAAAGTCCCATTTGAACCTAGAAAATGCTTAGGATACAAATGACATGTCATTAGGGATTATATGTTTCGGGTGCCGGTCTTGGATGTCCTATCGATGGCTGAGGTCTTGCATTTGTTGTGGATTCTCCACAGCTTGTGTGAGCAACACCAGTAGCTAACGTGCCAACCCATAGCTCGAGTGAACATTATTGAAAAGTTTATAGTTCTATGAAAAGGTGTTCCCGAGTATCCGATGTTATTCTATACGGTTCAATGGGTAAGTAAAAGAATGGAAAAGCTTATATATGGAATTATGGATAACAATAACAGTACGAAACGGTAAGGTGAGCTTTAATAACGCATGAAAAAAGAGCACTAATCACATATGTGATGCAATATGAGTAATTTCTAAACAATTCATGTTGTATACAATGTTCATAGAGGATTTATTGTTAATCTATATACTAATAATGTGAATTGTGGTGTTAGGAAAGGCAAGTGCTATATGATCTAATAAGTATGATTGTATGATTTAATGTTAATGAATAGTGAGTTTAAGTTTCTTTATACGAACTTACTAATCATTATATGCTTACATAGTTGTTCCTCTATTTTGTAGATCATCGAAAAGCTCATTTGGTTGGAATCTTGTCGGAGCCTTATCACACTATCCGTTGATCATTTTGGTAGTTTTTGAATATTTTGGCTAGGGATATAAATGGCATGTATAAGGCTCATATGTAATAGACCTCATGAATATGTTACTTGGTCCACTTGGTTTGGTCATATCTTTTGGTGATTATGTTTTGGGGTGGACTTGTAAACACTACAACAAAACAGCCCTATGGCGACACTTTTTTTTACCTAAGACGACGCAAAAAGCGTTGGCATAGGCTTGGCGACGCTTTGTCCGACGCTTCCTAAATAGTCGTGTATGGTGCAGTTGGGATAGGCATCGCGATGCTTTTGTAAAAGCGTCGCCATAAGTCAACATATGCCGACACTTATTGAAGGGTTGTGAAAAGCTTAGTCAATGCCGACTTTTAAAAAGAGTTGGGAAAGACCTAGTCAATGCCAACTTTTGAAAAATGTTGTGATAGACATGTCTATGGCAACCTTAAAAAGGTTGGGATAGACTAGTCTAAGCTAACCTTTTAAAACAGTTGCGATAGACCTCATCTAAAGCAACGTTTTAAAAAAGTTGCGATAAACCTTGTCTAAGGCAACTCTTAAAAAGGGTTGGTATAGACTCATTTAAAAGCAACCTTAAAAATGGTTGGGTTAGAGCTTGTTTAAGGCAACCATAAAAAAAAGTCGGGATAGAATTTATCTAAGGCAACGTTTTAGAAAAAGTTGGGATAGATCTTGTCTAAGACAACCGTTACAAAAGGTTGTGATAGACTTATCTAAGGCAACTTTTTAAAAATGTTAGGATAGACCTTGTATAAAGCAACTTTAGAAAAAGGTTGGGATAGACTTGTCTAAAGCAACCTTAAAAAGGTTGGGATAGATTTGTCTAAAATAACCGTAAAAAGGTCGGGATAGATCTTATCGAAGGCAACTTTTAAAAATAGTTGAGATTAACTTGTCTAAGACAACGTTAAAAATGTTGATATAGACTCGTTTATAACAACCCTAAAAAGGTTGGGATAGACCTTTTCCAAGGCAACTTAAAAAAAGTTGGGATAAACCCGTCTAAAGCAACTTTATAAAAGTCAGGCTAAACCCGTCGAAGGCAAATGTAAAAAGGTCGGGATAGATTTTTGTCTCATGTCCAATATTTTTTTACGACGTTTTCCCCAATTTTTAATGGCATATTTTGGTGAAATATGAGCAAATTTATATGTATTGAGTTTAGAAATGTTTGGGTGAATATAAATTGAACAATTAAATAACATAAAATGATCATATAAATACAAAATTATCATTAAAAAATACAGTTAGTAATTTATATACAAAATCCTAATAGTAGTAGTCAACAAGTTGCAAATATGTTGTCAACCTATTTCACATGACATCAAAAATTATACAAAATCCTAATAAAAGCAGTAAACATTTGCAAACATGTTGTCAACTCAATTCCTATGATATCAAAAAATTATACAAAATCCTAATAGAAGCAGTCAACATGTTGCAAACATGTGGTCAAAATGATTCCTATGACACTAAAAAATTATGGGACTATAACATATATATATATAATACATAATATGCAGTAAGCGTCATTCATCATCATCCAAACTGAAGGCTTTATCATCAAGTCCGCTAGTCTGAAAGTCAACTGCAAAAATAGCAATGTACATTTTCTATTTATACAAGTTAGATGAGAAACAACATGAACACATGAGAAGGATATTTTAATATTAAGGAAATAACCATAAATTGAAGCTAAATAAAGAATTTTCAGCAGCACATCAACTAAATATTAGTTGAGCAAGCAACGAAGACATCAAATAAGAACCTAGCATTCAATTACAACAATCAATGTCTATTAAACCATTAACAAACTTATTGACAATCTAGTCATAAAATAGTCACCTTACTATGCTTTCCATGAAAAACCTAGAACTTACTTGACATTCCCTTTGCCATACACTCATTGATGAGAGCCTTATACTTTTTCTCACGAGCATCCATCATCTCCATGAACTTTGCCTCTCGAATTTCAGTTAATTTCATAAATCTTTCTTCTGCCTCAGCTATCAAATGAGCTTCCCGTTCCTCGGCCTCCGTACGAAATCGAGATTCTGCTTCCTCAAGCAAAGTTTTCTCTCGAATTGCTTGTTTGGCTTGAATTGTTTGTATTTGCTGAACATGTTTAGCGCTTATCTCTTCAATCAATGTACTAATGGCCGATGTAGATTGGCTTCTCTCGGTGGATCGACCCATAGCGGACAACTTTGATTTGGTTATCCCACGTCCATATCCCATCATTTTTCCATCCTTGTCAGGGCCAAACAATTGTGTATAGACCTCGTTTTCTAATGCAATGTTATCTTGAGGTGTGAAAGAAGTGTCAGGTGTTGGCATAGACTCTTGAACAATCTTGCATGCTTCATCCTATAGTTCTCTTTAATTAGAAAAATATATTTTGAAGAAAAAAATAGATGTCAAAGTAAATATAAATAAAAATATAATACCCATTTATTTCTTACATAAACTTGTTCTGCTGCCTCACTCCTGAATTTGTCACTCCCATCTTTGCGCAAATGTTGAAATCTAAATTGCTCCAAACGCGAAGGTTCACGGCCTTCCCTGTCAACCTATTATACAACAACAACAAAAAAAGTTGTTAACAATATTCAGCAATGAGCGCAGAATAATGAATATAATATAAGTTACATATTGATCAATATGTAATACTTACAAACTGTGCATTGAGGGTTGCATATCCTGTACTACCAGCAGTGTGTGCAAAACGCACCTTTGCTCGGGCTTCTTTCGCCTTTTCTGATTGTGCCTATTGTTTAAAATAATGAGAAAAGATATGAGAGTAATAGGAAAACTAAGTTTATTATGCCTCATTCAAAAAATCACGCATTTATGCACCCCTACTTTGATCATACCGTATGTGGGATCAAGAAAAATAGGACATTTACTCTAATAAAAGTGCTTACCGCAGCTTGTGGTGTTCCCCATCGCTCCACTAGCCACTTCCATTGATCATGATGCACACCAGGAGGGTTGTTTTCGTATATTTCTTCAATCGGTCGACCCTCTTGGACCATCTCTTTGTAGTATCTAGTTTTCAAAGTCGATTTAAACTCCTTCCGGAGTTTTCCAATATGTGAGAGGATGTCAGAGTCCTCCACCTTGCCTTGGAGATCAAACTTTTCCTACACATATAACAAAATAATGTACCAAGTACTCATTACATACAATATCAAATAATGCAAAATTATTGCAATACTTTAAATTACAAAATGAATATGTACTACATACATGACGATTCTCAATATGTTTTCCAACACATATTTAGGAAGATGTTTCCAATGTTTTGTATTCAAAGGACAGATAGAACCAGTCCTTGCAATTGTACCGAGAAATTCAGCCAATTTGGACGCTTCCTTCCCAATAGGCTGCCCATATTGGTTGGCATCTACTACTATACGAGTTCCAGGTTGAAGATTCCATATATCTTTCATGTTTGTAGGCCCTCGCTTTCTCTTAGTACCCTTAATAGCCTCTGTCAAAAGTAACAATTATATTTTAGATATGAAAATTGAAAAAAATAATAATGTATCTTGCTGAAATATTTAATAAAAAAACTGATTTTTTTCAACAATAACAAAACTCCTTTCTTTTTGTTCAAATAACAAAAAATGTCATAGCTAAAAACAAAGTGAACTCTAATTAATAAAAAGATTCGAGAAAAAAATCGATTCATTCGAACCCTTTGAAAAATCTTACAATTAATAATATGTCTCTTTCTTTAACAATGTCTCAAAATTGCTCCGGTTTACAACAACGTTAATAGCACATGATAAAAAATATAAATAATCTACTAGGATTGAAAGTGATCACACCTCTGAAGACGAATAAGCTTTCACCACTAACGTCAATAATCCATTGCATCTTGAGACAGAAACTCTTACGAAGAGATTTAAAAGAAAAAAAGAATATAGTTAAATAACTTCAACTAAACTAATGGCCAAGATACATTACTTGCTCTTCTTGACTGGTTTCAACGATATCCATAGCTCTCCTACTTGCAAGATACTTATATATTTTTTGCTCTTGGTGGAATAATTAAGTTTTTTTTAATAATCCATCTGATGCCTAGTTATGGTCCTTATTTTGCCTCTGGCTAGATAAACCAAGGTACTTAAAGACAAAGGGCATGCTATTAAGTTTCAGATACGTTAAAATATGGGTTAAACCAAATAGTGCATACTTTTTTTTCATGGTCTTATTAAGTATAGCAGCAAACCAGAATGCCTGTATTTAGAGAGTTCAAAAATTAAGAGAAATGTATAACAGCTCAATACTTGTTAAACTAAAAGTCAATTAATATCAACCTTTCCATCAAAATTGTAAGATAATCAAAATATAAAATGTCTTCAATAAATTCAGGATAAAATTTTAACTCTTCAAAATATGTTATTAATTAAAAAACAAGATTTTAAATCAATTGAAGAACAAAGAAAAATGTAAAAACCCATCAAATTTAACAAACAAAATAAATTGTCTGAAAGTTGTGAAAAAGTCAAGTGTAGCAGAAGATGAAGAGGAATCCATGAAGAAAGAAAACAAAACCAAAAATTTGTACAGTAATGGAGTGGAAAAAGAGGAGCAGCGACAAATAGAAAGATCAGTCGGGCCAAAAACCAAACACAAAGTATAAAGTAGCAGAGAAAGAATAAGTATGAGGGAAAGAATAAATACTAGCAGAAGGTAATAAAGTAGTTTGAAACCAGGGAAAAATAAGTAAGGACGCAATGGAGGTACCAGCCGGAGTTGCAGGTACATCTTCTGCTGATTGAGTCGGAGTTTCATCTCCCGTGCTTAGACTATCGGTAGCAACACTTCCCAATGTATTCGAACCTGTCGAAGAACCCTTGAAGAGAAGCGTACACCTTTTAATGGTTGCTTATTGCCAGTCATTTTCCTAGAAAACAAATCGGTAATGGTTAACGATAAAGCACCCAGCAGAGCATCGAAAATTTCAAGGGTTTTAAGGAGGAAAAAGTGGGAAAAATATGATTTTTCAACTTATTATTGCCGAGAAACTTGAAACCCACTGTAATTTTTGAGAAAGGTTTGCTTCGTTATGCACCTAGGGATTGGCCGACAATTGCAATGGAATGTCCATTCAATTGGTTTTATATATTGTTTAAAATACTGACCATTTTATTAACAGCTAGGCCAAAACAAACCCAAAAAAAAAACCCAAAACCAAGCAAAACAAAAAAAACCAAATCAGGCCCAAAAAACAAAACAATAAAATACAGCCCAATAAAATAGAACAAAAACTTTAAAACATTAGCTCAATAATATATTTAAACCATAAATATCCTAATAAAAGATTAAATAAATAAATAATTAATATAGGAATTACTTCAAACAAGTCACTATAATATAGGCAGAACTTAAGAAAATTAAGGGAGACAATATTTCCATGAATGAGGACAGATTTTCTACTATATTAACGTGTAAAATATGTTAATAAAATTTTTATAATTACAAAGGAAGGGAGTTTTCTGGAGACATTTTTGGCAACATTTCCATATTTTACATCAACTAAATGATTGTTGTTTAACATTTTGGTGGTATAATTAAACCCATATTTTGATAGCTGTAGCTACTCTGTATTCCAACTTTCATAAGCAATATGATTGATTTAGAAACAAAGAGATTCCCATAAAGTACGACTGAAGAGTAAGTTACTTCCCACCTAGAGACCTACATCTTTTTGTTACTACAAATTACTTAGATAGGAAATGAGCCATACAAGCTATTTGTGCACGTAACCTCTAACTCTACATCTCCTACTTCCCTTAACCATGTTTGAAATTTGACTCAATTAACTTGTAGGCAACCGTTTCATTACATAATATGAAAAGAATCGCAATTCCTTTAGGACAGCAGATGTTGATGCAATTTCTATTTACCACTTACCTTTCATGTTTCTATATTAAGGCATCCCTATTTAGTTAACTACTTCAATGGCCCACATTATCAGTTTCACCTTTAACTACAATTTATGTTTTCACCTAAATTTAATTAGCACTTGCCTTAACTAATTAATTCCTTTTTCATTGTTTCTGATCTTTCAATCATTACATTTCATAACATATCACCCAAACATACATTTCATTTTCATCCAACCAAAGATATATTATATCACCCTAACATACATTTCATTTTCATCCAACCAGCATATATTATATCACAAAGCAATTCATTTCATTTTCATTCAAACATTTAGTCATTCATGCAACCTTGGAAACATACCTTTTACTTAGAGCTCAAAACGAACCCAAATCGACCTCTTGAAAGTCACTTACTATAAAAATCATGAACCTTTTCATTCAAGGACGAAGTAGAAATCGTGACTAACCAGCCTTCCAGGATGGAAGGGAATTTCAGGTCCACCAGTGACCTCAACAGAGACGACGCCGGTAAGATACAAGAGAGTCTAAACTATAAAAATCGGTCAAAACTGCTAAAAACAAACATAATATGGTTAAACTTGAAAGAAAACACATACACATTAGATTTTAAAAAATTACAAATTAAATACCTGATAAAAGTCAGCGCAAGAGATGATAGGAAACTGCTCTTTGATCGGCGGGAGAAGATTGATGGGGAAAAATCAACCATTACCTGAAAAAGTTCCAGCTAAGTGCCACTTGTCCACAACCATGACATCCATTTATACGAACATCACATTCAAATTAACGGGGAAAAAATCAAAAACAAAAATCAACAAGGTATGAACCTTTTTCTAAAATGAAGCAATGCAGAGTGCAAGCAAATGAACCAGTTGACATGAGCTGAGCACGCAAGCAGTGTGACAAAAACCTGTTGCTTATAACATGTTAACAAGATAATCATGTCAACAAGGCATAAAACATATTCACACATGGAAAAGAAAATAATCCCAGTACTGAGAATGAAGCTTATATGCTGAATAAGACTATATTTGTGGCTTCAAACAGTATATAATTTCATAATTCCTATAACCCAAAATGACTTCAAATTTATAAATAAACATATATAGATGTGAATATAATATAAATGTCAAATACACTAAATCTTTGCACTTCAAAACATCGTTCTTGTTCAAAATAAAACTAAAATTATTAAGTTACAATATGATGATCACATTGCGGATATTCATCATCTTCTACAGGGGTTTCAACGCTTAGATTGAACAAATCTCTTGGTTTTATTCTGATAACATGGAACCATCCTTCACTTTTGCCATCCTCGACATAAAATACTTGTTTCGCTTGAGAAGCCAATATGTATGGATCGTCCGACTCATGATTCCCTACATGGATAAGCTCAGAAAATTTTACCATAATAAAACCATTTGCATCATTCTTCATACTCCTAGGAGATTTAATATTTACCCAATCACATCTAAGCATGATAACCCAAAACCTTTCATAATAGTTTAGCTCGACAATTTCAATGCAATTGCCATAATAGTTTCTCCCGTCAGCAAAAACCATCACGCCACTATTTTGAGTCTTACGATGTTGCTCAAGTTTTTTTGTATGGACCCTAAAACCATTAATTATAAGCCCATCATATGTGGAAACCACCTTATGCGGTCCTCGAGCAAGAGCAATTACATCAGCATCAACTTGTTCAACTTCCATCTTTGGAATCTAATAATATAGTAGTAAAGTCAATTAACTCTTATTCTATGATCAAAATTCTACAATGTTCCCTCATTACATAAATAATACAATAAATTATTTTAATAGTGACAGTTTACCTGTTTTGCAAGCCATCTTGGGAACATTTCAACCATCCATTTGTCCTCTGTACGTTTACTAATTTGAATGCCACCATAAACAGCTCGCTCAGACTCCAAAAATTCTCTATAATATATTCAGTATTTTGCGAAAAAAATTGTCAAAATGTATACAAATTACGTGATAACTTTATTTGTCTATTTGTTAAGAAAAATAATCGATAGAAAAATTTTGCTTAGGAAACTCACTGACGGTATGGTGATAACTTATCGCTATGCAATAGAACATAGCGATTTGCTTGTGCAAGAGATCGCATGTCCAATATCTTCGTGTTCATGGTGCCAATTGGACGTCCTCCAGAAGAGAAAATGTACCATTTTTGAATATTCCCATCATTCCTCGGAGGACGGGAAAATATTGTCTCAACATCAGAAAAATAACGGGAGCAAAATGTAAGACATTCTGAAACTATGTACCCTTCACATATGGAACCTTCAGGATAAGCTCTATTTCGCACCAAAGCTTTCAATCTCATTAGATACCTACATCACATACATTTATTTTTACATACTTATTATATTCTCTATTAAAATAATAAAAATAAAATATTGTGAAATATTATTGATATATTTCATATACCTTTCGATCGGGTACATCCACCTGTATTGAACAGGTCCACCAAGCTTAGCCTCCATCGGTAAATGAATAATCAAATGAATCATGATTGTGAAGAAACCTGGAGGAAATATTTTCTCCATTTCACAAAGTGTTAATACGGCTTGGCTTTGAAGTTGATCAACTTCTTGTGGATCAAGACTTTTTGCACATAATCGCTTGAAGAAATCTGATAGATTCGTAATAACACTTAACACCTTCTTTTCTACAACTCCTCTTAAGCATATAGGAAGTAAATCTTGCATGAGAATGTGACCGTCATGACTTTTGAGATTGCTCAACTTGTGCTCTTTCAAATTCACGCATCGGGATATGTTCGATGCATAACCATCGGGTACCTTCAAGTTCTTCACGATGGAAAGAAAAATATCTCTTTCCTTTGATGCAAGAGTGTAACATGCTTGCGGTAAGTACTCTTTCCCGTTCCTCATTTTTGGATGAAGATAACTTTGGATGCCCATATCTTGTAGGTCCTTGCGTGCCTTGACGTTATCTTTACCATCGCGTGAGAGATTAAGAAGGGTGCCAACGACATTGTCACATACGTTCTTCTCGATGTGCATGACATCCAAGTTATGTCGAAGTAGATTGTAACGCCAATAAGGCAAGTCGAAAAATATACTCCTCTTCTTCCATAAAGTCTCGTCTTGATTTATGAGATTTGCTTCATCTCCCTCTACCACCAATTCATCATAGTTGTTAAACAAATCACACTCCTCGTGTACATCAAGTTCTACTGGCCCTTCATCTAATTCTTCTCTATCCCTCTTTCGAGTTTTTCCATAAATGAAATTGACACCTTCAACTTCCCTTAAGATATCTTCCCCGGATCGTGGTATAGGAGCTACCCCGTATTCTATAGTTCCATCGAATTCACGACTCTGTTTTCGAAAAGGGTGTTCAGTTGATAACCATCGACGATGACCCATATAACAGAACTTCCGACCATCCCGTAGCCATCGAGATTTAGTGTTTTCAGCACATACTGGGCAAGCAACCCGACCTTTTGTACTCCACCCCGAAAGGTTAGCGTAAGCAGGGAAATCATTGATTGTCCAAAGAAGACAAGCCCGTAACGTGAAAGACTCGGAAGGTGATGAATCAAAAGCATCAACTCCTGTCCACAATTGCTTCAACTCCTTAATTAAAGGCTGCATATAGACATCAATGTCGTTGCCAGGTCCTTTTTCACCGGGGATAACCATTGAGAGTATCATTGATGATTGTTTCATACATGCCCATGGTTCCAAATTATAAGGAATAAGAAGTACGGGCCATGTACTGTGACTTGTACTCATTGTTCGGAATGGATTGAATCCATCGCTAGCCAAACCTAGCCTAACATTGCGAGGATCAGATGCAAAATCAGGAAACCTCTTATCAAATGCATCCCAGGCAGAACCATCGGCTGGATGTCTCAATATACCATCTTTGGTTCGTCCTTCTTTATGCCATCTCATGGATTGTGATGTCTTGGAGGATTGAAATAATCTTTTAAGTCTAGGAATCAAAGGAAAGTACCGTAATACCTTGGCAGGCTTAGGACGGCGACAACTACCATCAACTTGTTCATCTACATCCAACTCATTAGAAGATTGCCACCTTGAGCTTTTACAGACATCACAACTGATCTTTTTACTAGCATCGCCCCAGTATAACATACAATCATTCGGACATGCATCAATCTTCACATACCCAAGATTTAGTGCAGAAATCTTTTTCTTCGCTTCATAGTATGTAGTCGGGATTGTATTTCCATCTAGAAATGTCTCGTTTAACAACTCTAATAAGCATGTCAAAGATTTTGCTGACCATCCAAAAAGTGCTTTGAAGTGGTAAAGCCGAAGTAGGAATGAGACGTATGAGAACTTGACACAACCGGGATAGAGCAGAATATCACAATCATCTAGAAGAGTAGTTGCTCTATCCGCAGGCCTTTGGTCCTCATTAACATCATACTCCGGACCAGTATTCTCAAACTCGCTTCGAACTCCATCAAAACTCTCAGTAAGAGTTGGGATATTGATACCTAGAGCATCTGTTATGAGATCTCTTAAATCGGCTTCGTTGTCTTGTGACAACGTACAAATTGACGGAGAAGTTCTCACTGTTTGGTCAGTTTGCAGCGGTGTTCTTTCAATGGATTCTCCATGAAAAATCCAATGCTTGTATTCTTTTATTATACCATGAAGACGAAGATGCTCACCCACAATATGTGGTTCGTGCAATTGCCTATTATTGCAACGACGGCACGGACAATATATATTTCCGTTACAAGGTGATTTTCCAATTGCAAATGATAGAAATCTTTCTATTCCAGCTAGGTGATTTGTGCTAAATCTTGGAGCATCCATCCAACTTTTATCACCCATCTGTTAAAGTAATTAATATTAAAATAGAGTATCTATTAATCCCTAATCCTAAGGTTCATGTATGAAAATATACGAGCTTTCTAGTGTAAATAAATTCTGTTGTCGAAATGTATGTGTAATGTAAAACAATGTAAAATAAGAAACCTGCATTTTAGGGATGATGCTCATCGTACAATCACAGAAAAGTAGGAAAAAGAAAGTCGCAAAATTAACAAAAGAGAAAAATGAAAAGATTAGCTTACAATGATCGTAAATCAGTAAGCAATCCTATCTCCTTTCGGAGCTCCCCTGATAATGCATTAATGCCAATGTCCCTTTGGGAGCTCATCCGGGATCACACCCACGACATTCAGTGCATAAACTTTCCTGTAAAAAAAGATTATCTCAACAAGAAAGTATAATATGAAGCTTTTACAAAGCATATTAGTCTGAAAGTTCGGATACAAAATTTTCATCATACCATCAATCATTCATCCAAAATTTGATAGAATTTAAAAATTAAGTATTACATGATAAGTTGAGAACGATGCGCAAACATAAACTCAAGTTAAACATTCAATTTCATTTGTTTAATCTTTTTCCCAATAATGTAAATTTGAAATTAAACTAATAAGATGACATAATAAAAATCTTTCTAAAAAAAGTACTCTATAGATCTACATATCAGTAATCATGCAAAGCAAATGGCTATCAAATCAAAGGTTGTTATTTTGTTTTTCTGTATATAAACAAATTAAGCATGCTTCCACATTTTCGTTTTGTTCCCATAGATTTTTTTTTGGCTAGGTAGATAAAAGAAATAGCTTTTCTTTCTTTTTGGCCTAGGGATAATGAAACAAGTTATGGAGGCTTAGAATTAAACCCAGAGGTAAAATGTCTAAAAATAAAAGAAACTGGAAATTAAACAAAAGAGTATTTTTAGTACTATATGAGTGAATTATTACTAAGATGCATAACAAAATCAATGTGAAATCTAATATAAAAGTTTATGCAAAACATATTTTTAATTTTATTCATGCTAGAAAATAAATAATTATATTCCTTGTATATTTTCGTTTTAAGTTCAAAATATCTCAACATTAAAAGATGATAGCTTATAATAAATTTGAAGCAGGAAAAAGAAGAGTGAGAGATAGAAAAATAAAGATAAAAAAAGTTAATAGATAATATTTTCATATATTAAAAAAGTTTTCAAGTCCATAGTAGTTAAAATTTAGGTTAATGAAATATATATGATTAAAGAAAAAATTGAAAAGTTTTAACTACGAAAAGTAGAACTAAAGCAATATGCACGTGGATGGGAACAATTATAGCTTCAATACAAGCAGTTTCAAGATCATTCAGACATAATGTCAAACAAAAGCTATACAACCATCAAATATCGTACATGAAAAATAACAGGTTTTTCATGGGATTGAGATACCGGATACGTACAGGCGGGTGATATGACAAGTAGAACCATTGCTGAAAGAACAGTCGCACTTGATGAAAGGGTTGTAAGCACCGTTGTCGATGTCGGTGGAGTCAGAGTCGAGGGCCGCTCCACTGCATGGATCACCGGTTGTGTTCCATTGGTCCTGTCGTGCTGTTATTCCCCAGTCTTCAAATATTGAGTTCAATGCTCTCACTGCACTCCCATTCAAGGGTGTCAACTTTCTACATGTCTTCTAAATTAAATTTAACTAAAAAATATTGACAGTTAAAACAAATAACCGCTTCTTAACTCCTAATGAAGTTTTTAACCAAATAGTTCTCGTTTCATTAAGGTATCCAATAAAAACATGACATGTTTTACATTCTTATTAATTAGTATCCTTTGAATTCCCTTGGTACACAATTTAATAATTTAAAATATATAATTTTTTATATCATTTATTTATTTACATATTTTCACAAGTAAATTTAAATAAAATAATAGTATTCATATAAAATAATATTATTATTAATATGAATCAAACTACTACCAATTATAAGATGATGTCTAAAGCAAGCCTCCCTATCAAACTAAATGGATAACCCATCTCACAAAAAAATTACTAATAATTTTATAAAATTCTTAAACACATAAGCAAATCAACCAAAATCATTTAAATTCAAAAATAAACTTTTCATTCATCATATCTTCGTTCGATGAAAATAATATTATAGTCATGTTCGACTAATCTCAATATTACATATCTAATCTCTCAAACACAATAAAAAGAAATATGTATCCAACTAAAAGAAGACAACTTAATCATAACTTATTTCGATTTAGCGCACATGTTATCCCCAAACGTTAGAAAAAGGTAATATAACGAAGATATTAAGAACCACCAACCTTCAGCGGGATCAGTAGTTGGCTGAGATTGATTTTGAGCTTCAGCTGCAAAAGGCAAAAGTAAAACACAAAGAGCACATAAACTCAAACCCAGAACTTGTTCTGATCTAAATAATTTCCACGTCTTCATCAATCACTGCTTCCAATGTTAATTAATTGTTGTTTCATGCATATGTATGTATCTCTCTCTATATATATCTAATTGTTGTTTCATGTATATGTATATATCTAATAGTAACATTATTGGGATGGAAAAGAGAATATCATAACTACTAGCATGTGAAAAACATTCAAAATTGCTATCAGATAAACAAAGAAATAAATAGAAAGCTGCCATGGCAGTTAGATCTCGATCCAACACATCGATCATATACACCACAAGGTTTTCAACATTTAATACAAGAAATACTAGCAAAATTATACAATTTAGTATTATAGAGAAGTTATATAAAGTTCTCCACCATTGTCAATACAACTTATTCAGTATTCTCTATGTCAAAATTTATGTCTATTTCTTTTAACAATATTGTATCTAAGAATTAGGCCTTCATTCTCTTTGATAAATAATATGTCTTACTGCTAATCTCAACATTTTGATAGTAATTATGTACAAAGTTATAACTTTAATGCTTCATTTAGAAAAGAAAACTATGGAAATCCAGACCCCTGTATACTGTCTATTCGCCTAAGATGGTAACAGAATGTCTTAAAACAACCATTATATCGAATTTCGATACTGTTGTTATGGACAGTTTCTTTAATTTCAACTTATAGTAGTCCAGAACAAAGTTATTACATGCTACGAATTGGAGTCAGGAAAACAATAATTATCCATTTTCATGTCCCAATAGAAGCTTAAAGCTTCAGCTTATATACTTGGTGAATGCATTTTTTTTCTTTCTGTTGTTTCATTGTTCTTGCTTCTCATTCTTACTGATAAAATTGACCTGAACCAGTATTGGCCATTTTTCAATCAAGGAAAAATCTAAAAGCATCATATCATAATTTTCATGGAAAGGAAATAGAAGCACAACTTACTTTTGTGTCCGCACATTCAATTCATAATTTGGTTCTCAAACTGATAGTCTCAAAAGTATCCATGCGCAAACTAAATCCTGCAACATAATGCCACAAAAGGCCAAAAAATTTTAAAAGAACGCTTTATATGAGAAGAGAGATTATTGCATAAATGGATTCTCAGATGCTTTAGAGAAGAGAGATTTCCCGACCACTCTGGAAAGGCTTCTATTCCTCGAAACCCTTCTATCGTCAATTTTTCAAGGGCAGAGAAGAACCAAAGTTTGTGACGATTCTCTATCGATGGACCTACAATTCACACTGTCAATTCCTGCATTATTCACAAACTTGCATTAGTTTTTCAATTTGGCCATTTTGGAACCACAACTTCTACCCACAGAGAAAAAATGTCGAAACCGATTACCATGACAGACCAGTACCTGGAGCAAGTGGTGGACGGCAGATGTACCAGTGGCTGGAGCATGTGGTCGACGGAAAATGTGGTCGACGGAAAATGAACCACTGCCTGCTGTAGGTGGTGGACGGCAGATGCTTGGTCTTCTTTGGCCAACAAAGTTTGGTTTTTTTGGGTAAGAATCAAGTAAGTTTGGCAATTGACCGATAATCCTTTGCCATGTCACCGTTTCAGTTTTTTTTTTATTAATTATTTACTAATAATCAAAATTAATATAAAAATCTTCATATTTTCTAATAATAAAATAACTATAAGCTTAATCTGATTCCAGCTTAAATAAATAAATAATTAAAATATAATTTTAAAAATATATGTCTAATTAATTATAATTAAAATTACAAACTAAATATATAAATATATGAAATTTTATATACAAATAATTTTGATATATAAATTTGAATATATATAAAAAATTGAAAATCTAGTCAATAATTTAATAATAACATTGGACAAAACCGACTTATTGAAAGATCTAAACTAAATATAAATCTTAATATTTGTACAAAATGAGAGGCTTAAATCTAAGCACTTTGTCCCCGACATCAATTTTTATCAAGAATGGTTAGTGATATGTATTTTAATTTGGATGTGATTGTGTTTTTAGGTTTTTTTTCCCCTTAAATATCTAAATTGAATAACTAAACAAACCAACACTAATGTTTTTTAAACCGAACCAGTTCAGCCACCAATTCACCAATCCGACCGGTTCGATTAAAAAATCGTTACAAATTCAAAAATAAAAACCCCAATTCAACTATCAATTTAATCAGTCCATGCCAATTACTGGTCTAACCGAATCGGAGCCATTCTTCGGACTAGTAACCCCGGCTAGCTACCAATCCGACCAGCCAATATTGTCCGGTTCAAACATTATTGACCAACATTTAAATAGTAAATTGATTTCTAGAATGGTATCATTATCTAGCCTAACAATGAATGAGAAACCAAAAAACCTGGTCAAACCGAACTGATTACTTCTAATTAGATTAGTTTGATTTCTAACATGAGCACGAACATATGACATTTTAAGAACCCTACAAATAAGGGTGAAAAAGGCTTGATTAAAATTAGCTCAGTTCCGATTGACATCGGTTAACTGATTTACAGACCAAACCGTTCTTTAGTAGCATTGATCTCTCCATCACTCACGTCTTCATTTGATCTACCCTAAACCCTAATCCTTATAATTATAAATCCTAAACCCTAAAATACTCACTCTAACCCATAAATCATAAATTTTAAATGTTGGAACCCTAAACTCAAAACTATATCCCATGAACTACAAACACCTAAACCCTTAACTACAAACCTTAAACCCAAAATTAATGAGATAAAATTTTAATATTATATCTTCTTTCAACATTTTAGGAAATTTAAATAACATTTTTAATTTACTAATTAATTTTGTTTCTTTAGAGATGCATGACTTACCAATTTTTTAAATTTTAATATATATAAAGTTTATCTATTATTTCTTAAATAATTTAAACTATAATTATAATTTTAATATATTCATATTAATGTTATCCCTAAACCCTAAACTCATAATCAAAAAAATCCTAAAACCTTAAACCCCAAACCTATAAACACAAAACCCTAAAACATTAAACAATAAATTATAATCTTAAACCATGCACCTTAAACTCTAAACACTAAACCGTAAACCCTAAACTAAATTACTTTTTTGCGGCATTTTTTTTAAAAACCTTATTCACACTCAAAGCTATTAAGTTATTTTTAATTTGAATATATATAATTATTCACAAAACTGATTATGATGTAAAATTTTAATAATATTCATATTTTAAATCCAATTTTTCGGTGCTACACATTCAAAAAAAGCCAGAATTAAGGAAATTTGGGACGTTACACCTTTATACAAAGAGTTAGCCAGAGCGTATGTTTACAAGTCTATCCAAACACTTAAGAAAGCGTCACCCTAAAACTGTCGTCTCATGACTAGACAAAAGCCAACTCTTATTCAAGCGTTGCCTTATGCATACATATCCCAACCCTTATACAAAGAGTTGGCTAAAGCGTAGTCTATCGCAACACTTAGGAAAGTGTCGCCACAATAGTGTCATCTTAGGACTAGATAAAAGTCAACTCTTATTCAAGCGTTGCCTTAGGCATACATATCCTAACCCTTATACAAAGGGTTGGCTAAAGCCTAGTCTATCGCAACACTTAGGAAAGTGTCGCCCTAACATTGTCGTCTTAGGCCTACACAAAAGCCAACTATTATTCAAGCGTTGCCTTATGCATACATATCCCAACCCTTATACAAAGAGTTGCCCAAAGTGTTGTCTATCGCAACACTTAGGAAAGTGTCGCCACAATAGTGCCATCTTAGGACTAGACAAAAGCCAACTCTTATTCAAGCGTTGCCTTAGGCATACATATCCCAACCCTTATTGAAAGAGTTGGCTAAAGTATAGTCTATCGCAACACTTAGGAAAGTGTCGCCAAAAAAGTGTCATCTTAAGACTACACAAAAGCCAACTCTTATTCGAGTGTCGCCTTAGGCTTACATATCTCAACCCTTATACAAAGTGTTGGCCAAAGAGTAGTTTATCCCGACACTTACGAAAGTGTCGACACAAAAGTGTTGTCTTAGGACTACGCAAAAGCCAACTCTTACTCATGCGTTGCCCTAGGCTTACATATCCCAACTGTTGTAAAAAGAGTTGCCTAAAGCGTATGTTGACAGGTCTATCCCAACACTTAGGAAAGTGTCGCCCCAAAAATGTCGCCTTAGGACTAGACAAAGCCAACTCTTATTTAAGCGTTGCCTTAGGCTTGCATATCCCAACCCTTATCAAAGAGTTGGGCAAAGCATATGTTGCCTAGCCTATGCCAACACTTAAGAAAGTGTCGCCCCATAAGTGTCGCCGTAGGGCTATTTTGTTGTAGTGAAAGCTTTGTAAATAAGTGTCTTTTGGTCACTTTGAGTGATGAAAATGTATGTTTTAGACATGTTTATATGTGTGGTTGAAATGTTTATGGTTGTAGTGAAGCAAGCTTAGGCTATAGAGTGAAAGTAAATTATTTTAAGTTGAGGTGCCTTTGAATGGCATATTGGTTAGAACCTATAGGTTGATTGATCCGGCATGTTCATGTGTGTTCAAGGAGTGCTTTGAACCATTCAATGTATATGTAGTAAGTGTTTTATTTGTTTGGATAATTATTACAAATGTTACGTTTTTAAGCTTGGTATAAACTTAATTGTGTATGTACCTTTAATCTTGGTGTGATTATGTTCATATAAAGTTGTTTTGGTCATTTGATATAAACCTTATTTAAGTGTTTGAATCATGGTATCAATGAATGTGAATGATTAAGAAGAAATAATTAGTTTGGCATGAGTTTTATATATGAACTTATGAATATGAATACAAATTAGTTGATGTGTCATGTGAATTGAGATTGATAATTAAATTGTTGTACAATGAGGACACATTGGTTAGGCACTTAGGTTGATTGTTTTGGCATGTTTAAGGATTTTTTAAATGTGTTTTTAAAGTATGGAAATGGTTGATTTTGATTTGGCTTGGAACCTAAGTGTTAGTGAAAGTTTGCCTTGTTTTAGAAGCTTTTTAAGGTGCACATGGCCTAGGCTATTCCACACGGCTTGGCAACACAGCCATGTGTTTTATAAATTTTTAGGTGCAGAATTTTTCACATGATCACAGTTAGTTACACGGTCTAGCCACACAGGCGTCTGGGGAAGCCACACGACCTTGTGACCCATGTTTCCAAAAGTTTCAAATTTTTACATATTTTTTTGTTTTGATTCAAATTAGTCCCGAATTATTCCCAAACTATTTTTAGGGCCTCGTAAGCTTGATTTAAGGCCTGTAAACCCTAATTTGTATAAGCTATTGAATGTTATCATTTATTTTATATTTTTGTTTCTGTTTGATGATAAATATCCTGATTTGTACTGTAAATGCTTCGTAACCCCAATCTGGCGACGGAGACGAGTTACGTGTGTTACAGATTTGGTAATTGAAATACGTCCTTTTTCCATAATTTGCATCCTACCGCAAGAAAAGGAATAACATCAGGGGGTTGAATAATAGGAATGGTGGTTGGGTAACTGCAGAAAATGAAATGGTTGGAATCGCAACAGATTATTTTAAAGAGTTGTTTACAATGAAACCTGGAAGGGATTGCGACCATGTTTTATCTATGATTCAACCTTGCATTTTTGAAAATTTTAATGAAGAACTAACAGTTAAGCTTCAAGCAGAGGAAATCATAGAAGTAGTAAAGAGCACGACTCCTCTTAAAGCATCAGGTAAGGACGATTTTCTAGCATTACTTTTTCAAAAATATTGGCATATTATAGGGAGAGATATTTCTCAGTATTGCATGGATGTATTGAACAGAAAGAAAGAAATTGAAGCTATCAACTAAACAAATATAGTGTTGATCCCAAAATAAATATGCCAATAAACATTGTTCAATTTAGACCAATCAATCTTTGCAATGTTATCTACAAGATTATTTCTAAAGTGGTGGTCTACAGATTTAGACAGGTGCTTAATTATTGTATTGATGAAACTTAAGAAGCGTTTGTACTAGGGAGACAGATTACAAATAACATACTTATTACTTATGAAATATTGGACTCTTTCGAAAAAAGGAGAGAAGGTTCTAATGGATCTTTTGCTTTAAAGTTATATATGAGGAAGGCTTATGACAGAGTGGAATGGAGCTTTCTTGAAAAGATGATGCTTCAATTAAGTTTCAACAAAATGGACTTCTCTAGTGATGAATTGTGTAACTACAATATCTTATTCAGTGG
Organism: Gossypium bickii; assembly: GCA_025503065.1. Classification (NCBI taxonomy): domain Eukaryota; kingdom Viridiplantae; phylum Streptophyta; class Magnoliopsida; order Malvales; family Malvaceae; genus Gossypium; species Gossypium bickii. The sequence continues at coordinate 100,178,119 of CP106711.1, forward strand.
TGTTCAATGGAATTTAGGGAAATGAGTTTAGGCTTATACGAGGTTTGAGACAAGGGGATCCATTAAGTTCATATTTATTCATAATCTGTGTTGAGGTCTTCTCTAGTCTGCTTAATATGGCTAAGCGAGATGGATTAATTTGTTGGGCAAGAGTAGGGAGAAGTAGTTTATTTATAAAGCATCTATTTTTTTTTTTTTTTTTGTATATGATAGTATTTTGTTTGATGAGGGAAATATGGAAGGAGCTAATTCCATGAAAAAGGTAGTGTCAGAGTATGAAGAAGTCTTAGGCCAAATGGTTAATTTTGATAAATCACTCATTTATTTTAGTGCGAATGTATCTTTGGGGATGAGAGAACAAGTCGAGAACGTAATTGGAGTGCGAATTTCAAGCAATCTAAAAAAGTATCCTAGATTACCAACAATGGTGAGCGAAGAAAGAAGATGCATTTGTTAGTATTAAGGAAAGGTTTATAAACATGATAGAGAATTAGAGTATACGAAAACTTTCATTAGGGGGGAAGGAAGTATTTATTAGTCAATTTTACAAGCAATTCCAATTTATGTAATGTAATGCTTTCTTTTTCCAAGATTGTTATGTCGTGATTTAGAAAAAATAATTTGCAGATTTTGGTGGCGTAATGCTAAAACGAATAAAGGCATACATTGGTGCCAATGGAGTACGATGTGCAGATAAAAAATGCAAGGGAGGATGGGATTTAAGAAGTTAACCAAGTTCAATGTGACCCTTTTAGTGAAATATGATTGGAAATTAATTACAAACCCGATAGCTTGCTAGCACGAGTTATGAAGGCAAAATATTTTCCAATGGGAGATTTTATGAATGCAAGTTTGGGTTTTTACCCCTCGTATACCTGGTGTAGTATATGGAGTGCCCGAAGCCTATTGGAACAATGCACAGGTTAGAAAGTTGGCAATGGAGTAACAATTAATCTCTGGAATGATTCCTAGCTATATGAACATGGTCAAGGAAGAGCGCAAGCTCAGGACATCAATATAAATGACACGACTGTTTCAGATTTAATAGATATGGATAATTTTACCTGGAAATCTAATGTATTAAGGTCTTTTTCTAATGAAGAACATGTGAAAAGGATATTGGCAATCCCACTTTTCAGCGTGTGAAAATAGATAAAGTGGTGTGGCGTGGAGACAATACCAGAGTATATACAGCTAAAGGCGGATACAAATGGCCTGTGATAGAGGATTTGGGTTTGCTAGGAGATGACTATACAACACATTCTACAATACTAAAAGCCTTCTGTACAAAGTTGTGGAATTTAAATATCACAAGCAAAATTAGGATTACAATGTGGACAATTGCCAATGGATAGTCGCCTACTTTAAAAAATTTACAAACAAGAAAGATTGCAGTAGAAAGCCATTGTCTTGTTTGCCAAATTGAGGAGGAATCAGTAGAACACTTGTTTTGTGAGTGCTCATTCACGTGGCAAATCCTGCAGGGGCTTAGCATGGTGTTCTCAACCACAAATGGAGAGAAAAATTGGAAATTTTGGTTAGCAAGGGAAAATGTAAGCAACAGCCATTCTATGTGCAAAAGAATAGCCATCATCTATTTGGCACTATGGTATAATCGAAACAAGGTATATAATGAGGGGGAATGTAACATCCTGGAAAGGGCCTATGCATTTTCGGTTTAATTGTATGAAATGACAAGTCTTAAGCATTATGAATAAATTTTTGAAATTTTTGGAAACTCAGAAATGTATGAAAATGAATGGAAATGAATATTTTTGGAAACCTAGAAATGCATTAGGACATGAACATTTTAAGAAACCTAGAAATGTAAGGAAATGGTTCAAAAATGGAAAGTACACATTTTTGGAAACTAAGAAATGAAAATGGAAATGATCCAAAAATGGAAAGTACACATTTTGGGAAACTTGGAAATGTAAGAAAATGGCAAGTAAACAGAGCCGATCGAAAATTTTAGGAAACTTGGAAATGACCCTAAAATGATGTGTTTTAAAGTTTAAAATGGGAGATTAAGGCAAGAGGGCCTTAAAAGAAAAAGTTGGTAAAATTTGACACACAAACGGGCTAGGAAAAGTGGCCTGAAGATGGCACTTAGGGCCTATGGAAATGGCGCCATGTGCAAAAGGCATGGGCCTGGGTTCGAGTCACAAGGGAAGCAAATAAATGAAGTTTTATTTTTGCTTCCCAGGCTAAGGGGTGGACGGCACATGTGTTTAAAAAGAGAGGTGTTTTATTTCCATTAATATTGCTTAATAAGGTGATAAATAAAAGCTTTTTAATTTGGATTATTTAGAAGAGATAATAAGGATTTTTCTCTATTTTATTTTAAATAAAATAGATGATATTATCACAAGGAAGAGTGGTGGCCAAGTCAAGGACTCTTGGCCTGATAATTTCGGCTAAAGAAGGAGAACTAAAGGCTATTCTCTCATCTTTTCTAAGCTCACGAAATTCCTAAGCAAACTCTCTCTGTCGAAATTTCTTCTCCCCTTTTCTTCTTCTCTTTTCTTCATCTGTCAAGACGAAACCTCTTCTCTGTCTAAGTCTACAATAGTCGAATCCCTGAGAGACTAAGCAAGGAAGCAGTCGACTAAGCATTAAGGGTAAGGTTATCAATATTCAAGTTCTTTTCCTTCCTATTTGATAAAAGAGAAAGACTAATCCCTCTTGTTGTGTGGTGGCCGAATCTACAAGGGGTCTATCAGGTTTCTACAACTGTTGAATACAAGGATCAAGGATCTAAGGGTTTTCGACAGACATACAAGACAAGGAATATTTTCGGGAACTCAAGGATTTAAGGTAAGAAACCTGTATAATCGGCCAAAGGCCATATTCTATGTGTTAGAGTTAGATTAAATCTAACATATGGTTGTAGGATTTTCAACAAACATCAAGGAAGCAAGGATCTATTCTAGGATCTGAATAATCATCCAATTCGGCAACAAGGTAAGTAATACAAATCCTACTAGGATTTGGTTTTTAAGCCAAATAGGTTGTTAATATATTTTAATGATTGGCCGAATATAGGAGTGAAAGATCTAGATCGGTAGATCGTTCTTCGGGATTTCAAGGAACCTATTAAGCGAATCAGGTGTGTACCCATACTAACCTTCAATACGTTATATGGCAATTATTAATTATATGAATATGCATAAGAATGTGAATGTGGCTATGTGCCCTAATGTGGTACAAAAAGCACTCAGGTACGTTTCCTACTTCTGATAGGATTACGAATATGATATATTTTGAACATGTGAATAGTAACATGAATGAGAAATAAGTATGTTATGCATGATATAATAATATTTGGGGCATTTCGGGCTATATGTGAAAGGGGAAGAAGGTGTTGACTTCGGTCTCACCAACGGAATATGGTTACTACGGTCACATAATTTGAATATGGTAACCGGTTACATTATCTCGAATTTGGTAACCGGTTACATTATTTGAATATGGTGTCTAATGACACAAATTATATGGGCGATGAGCACGTCAAGCTGCAATGGCGCGCCTTCGATGGTGTGTGTGGATGGATGGAGGGTCGACTTAGTAGTCTCCACGGTGTGATTGGCGTGTGCAGGTGGTGTGTAGCGGATGGACAAATAGGCTTGGGTTTGGGTTGCATCATTTTTATATGAATATGTCTTTGATATGAACATGTATGCCTGAATTGTTGATTGTTAGTTTATGTACACATTGAGTCTGTTGACTCACCCCTTTGTGGGACTATTTTTCAGGTAATGAGCAATAATGGACCTGCCTACGGGAGCTAAAGGTGGCCATGCATGCAAGAAGGGATTTTTAATATTTAGGACTTTATTTCTATTAAGTATTTTAAGTTTTTAAGTTTGGAAATTATTGATGTAATAATAAGGCTAAAAGGCCATAGTTTTATTTAGTTACTTTTATTTTCTTTAACTACTATGCTATGAACCATTTTATATTTTAAGTTTAAGTAAAAATTATTTTTTTTTAGTAAACCCCAAATTATTTTGTCACCCTGATTAAATGATTTTTTTTTTAAGTAAGACAAGTGGGCTTTCAATCTAAGCCCAACCCAAACCAATATTTTTCTCAAAATTACACAAACTTTCTCTAAGTAACCAAGAATTTTGAAACCGATTTTCTTAAGGAACATACCAGATCTGGTTCAGGCTCGTGGGCCGGGTGTGGGGTGTTTCAGGGAAAGGAAAAGTATGCATGAGGTATAACGTTTATCAATGCTTATATTTCAAAAATAGAGAGATTAGAAGATATAGTAGTACCAATGCAAAACATAAGAGTAAGTAAATGGGAGCTGCTAGAAGGCGATAACGTTAAAGTAAACTTCAATGCCTCATTTCATCAAAAGTCAAATAGATCAGTCTCAGGGATCTTTATTAGAAACAGAGGAGACCTTGTTATGGTAGTGGGTACTCACCCGAATGAACATGTGTTAAATTCAACCATGGCGAAAGTGTGATCATGTTTGCAAACTGTATTCTTCACGGAAGAGTTGGGTCTTAGGAGGAACTTAGTGGAAAGGGATGCCTTAACTATCATCAAGAAAGTAAGGGTCACTAAGGAGGATAAATCAAACATCAACACTCTAGTCAAGGAAATAAAGAAAGGATTCGAAGATTTGACAACATAGAGTTTTGACAAATACCTCGGAAAGCAAATGAAGCAGCACACGGTTTGGAAGAGGAGGGAATGCATTACAATGCCCCCACGTACTGGATCGAAGAGGCTCCAACAAAAGTATATCAGATCAAGATCAGTGCGAACTATAATGAGAGGGCTGAAAGATAAGGTTTTTGAGATCTGTGGGAGGAAGAAAGGATCTCCTTTGGTTAATCACTGATGTACTAGTCGAGATTGTGAAATGTTGAGGAAGATGGTTCATTACCCATAGTTTCTTTAATGTTTTGTTTTGTTTTTTTCTTTGAAATTTTGTTCTGTATTTAGGTTTGGTTTGTCTCCAATTATTTTTTTTATTCTGTTACTTTCAAGGCACCACCTATTCGACCAATCAGATTGAGGCAGAAGAAAAGGTTGGTCAATTGGGTATGGGAATTGTAACCGACATCTCTTATTAATAAAACATCAGTTTATTGTTCAAAAAATATATATAAGTAAAGTTGTCATATAAAGATGTAAGTTTATATAAAGTTACTTATAAACTAACACAACCCTTTAAAAGATCTTATTAAAATATCCATTCATATGAAAAGGTATCTCATGAAAAGACACACTTATTAAATGTCTATACACATGACTTTACTTTGTCATTTTTACTATTTTGTTTGGTGATACGTCATTGAGAGCACCAAAAATATCATATCCCTATAAAATAACAAAAAGATTAGTATAAGGGAAGTAGGATCAAATCCTTAGGGATTGGATTTGCACAAGTTCATGTTCTTCGAGATCTCGGGCAGAGTTGTGCCCAAGAAAAATGGCGTACCTAAAAAAAATAAAAAAACATAATTAAAAGTTTGGTTGAATTGAGATGTTGTAAATTGAAATTGAAATTGTAAAAGTAAACAGAGTTAAGAAAAGAGAGTTTTTGATGGAGAGATTCCAGCCTCTGGTTATCTCGATCCTCATTGGGTTCAATCCTAGGCTTTTAGGTGATCCTTCTCGAACAGAATAAGCTAGTTATAGTGGAAGAGGACGCCTATGACCACCAGCTCCACTTAGATTTTAGACTTATGATTTAGAGGAACTAACTCTAGCAAACCATCACTTTTGTGGGACCGTCTTACACTAGATCATCACTTCTCAATGGAAAATGCCATGCCATTTTGTTTCTTGGGCTCGACAACCATTGACGCAGCAAGCTAACGAACCGACTATGCAACCTTCCTAAAACATACAAAGCGACTGTCTTTGCACAAGATGAAAAGATCACTTTTGGAAGGACATGGACAGAAGCGTCAGTCCCATAATACGGAGAAACGATGAATACTCGTTGAGAAGGCTAAGTGCGGATTCTGAGCCTCATGGACCTTTTTTAGGGAATTTCGACAACCTTTGGCTAGATGAGTTTAGTGGCTCATGCTTTTCGAGGAAAAAAAATAAGTTTAACAAAATGGAATTTTATTGAATAAATAAAAAGGAGTTTTTACAGAAAAGATGAGTGCAATTTGTGTCACTCCATCCTCTATTTATAGTATTCAGAAAACCTAGTTTATTCATATCTAAATTCTAAAAGATAAATAAATATAAAAGCTAAAATTAAATCTAAATAATAATATTAAAAATAATCCCAATATAATTAAAATTTAAATAGAGTCTTATGTTTAAAAAATCTCTTCTTTACACTTTTGCTCCCAAGTCTTCCACACTTTGCATTTTCGGCACCATTTCTTTCCTATTTCGCATACTGGCCCATTTTATCTTTAAATTCACATTTTTTCCCTAAATTTCTTTTTGCCTTCAATTTAGTCCCTACAAGATAAAAAACCATAAATAACTCAAATTAGTAGGATCATACTCAAAATAAATATGTAATTAATACATAAAAATATGTCATTCCAGAGTATTATCAAGTTCCCCCTACTTAGCCCATGCTTGCCCTCAAGTATGGTTCATATCCACAGTGAGATTTACATTTTACCATGAAAGAAATATCACTCCAAAGTTTTATAAAAATTAGGCATAATGCATACGAAAATAAAGAGAACCTTAAACTTGCTTTAAGTAAAACTGAAAAAAGTATTCCAATTTAAACACACAAAAATTAAATCGTCTTGGATTATTTCATGAAAATTACGTAATTTACTAAACTTATCAAGACACCCAATTTGTTTCCACCCTTATCCCAAAATGCAATATTTTTTACTTCCTTTTCCTTCTTTTTTCGGTTTTTTTCTTAAGAATATATTGAACATTTTGACATGAAGAGATATGACAACTAAGCACCCCACCCCGATTACTCAGCCCAACATACTCCTAATTTATTATATTTATATATGTTCTTTTCTTAAGAATATATTGAACCTTTTGACACAAAGAGAGATGATAGCAAAGCACCCCACCCCGGTTACTCAGCCTAACACATTCCTAAAATTTTTTTGTTTAATTCCTGTTACCGGAGTTTTTCCTAACACGTCACATAGCCTTTTGACGCGAAGTAGGATGACAACCCAAGCACCCTACCCCGGTTACTTAATCAGTCACGTTTTAAGCTGCACTCATAACCACAGAGGCATCAAAATTTATTATTATCATGAAACATAATTTTAATTTTGAGGGCTAGGAAAAACAATCAAGTGTCAAAAATAAGTTTTGGCAACTCCCTAACAGTCATGAATATAAATTTAGCATACAACTGTATTAAGTGCCCTCTTTGCATTAAACTTAATCAATTTTACTATAAACAAGATAGAGTTAACTCTATTAATCATAATCATTTTAGCCTGATCGAAATAAAACAGTGGAGATGAAATCAAACTAGCAAAACCCTAACTAACTCAGTAGACAAGAATCATGCTCGCAAGTCAAACAGTAAGCAATTCCTAGTTAAAATATTGGGCATGAAAAGAGGCAAAATATTCTAAAAAAATAAATGTAGGCAGAAACGAGCACAAGGCAACAACAGCAGTAACACAACAGTAAAAGTAGCAAATAAAATGACAGAAATAAGGAGGAATGCCTCCCCTACTTAAAACACATAGTCCTCGATGTGAAAAATAATATTAATAAATATGATGAAAAAAAGGGTTTCGAACACTCCCCATGTTGTTTTCGCTACTATTTTTCTCCTATTTCCATATTTAATTTTTTTGATTCCTTGATTCTCCTGGATATAAGAAGAGAGATAAAATTTATTTGTAACAGCCCGATTTTGGGTCAAGTCAGAACAGTGGTTTTGGGACCACAAATCTGACGCAGTAAATTTCATTTTTTTATATTCTTATGGTCTACAATATTATGGGATGATTTCGTGAAAATCTCGTTCAAAAATTTTGACGTTTGGGCACTCAATTTAGTTAAAAGGACTAAATTGCAAAAGTGCAAAACTTGAATTCTATAACCTAAAGGTGCCCAATTGCTATGAAATTTTAAATTAGAGGTCCGCAAATGGTAATTAGACCATTGGTTAAGTTGGAGGACAAAAATGGACATGGTTTGGTATGTTTCTAAAGTTTTTCATTAAAGGCATTTTAGTAATTTGGTTATTAAGCTGAATTAATAATCAAATTAAAAGCCAATTTTTGCTTATCTTCTTCCCCTTGGCTGAATTTTACATGGAGAAGACATGGTTAGGGTTTTTCAAGCTTCCAAGCTCGATTGTAAGTCCGTTCTAGCCCCGTTTTTCATGGTTTTTATGTTTTTGAAATCCTTGTAACATGACCTATCTATTTCTACCACTAATTTGAAGAGATGTCAAAGTATAAAGTTTTACTCAGGTTGAACATATATGTATTTTGATGTTTGCTAGTAGAAAATGCATGTTTGTTGTTTGTTAAACGACTTTTGCTAAGTGATTTTCGGTAAAAATGTTAAAAAGGACTTATTTGTAAAAGTTATAAAGTGAGTAGAAAAATGTGAATAAATGAGAAATGTGGGCTTTTATGAGTATGAAAATGGTTCGACTAGGCTTGGGTTTTGAAGAAATTGAATGAAAATCATTTTACGAGCCTATAGACTAATTTGTAAAATGTCAAAAGTTTAGGGGCAAAAATGTAATTTTTCTATAAATTGGTTTTGGGCTGATTTGAATAGTATAATGATTAAATAAGTTAAATGTGATATTATAGATCGAGAAAAATGAGGTTCAGAGTTAGAATAAGGAAAAATGAGTATTTAACGATTTAGTCCTTTTTGTCATTTTTATGCCGAGGTAAGTTCGTATGTTTAATAAGAATTAAATTATCTGTGTATAGATGCTTAATTGATATAATTGTGGTAATTGAAATCCAATGTGAATGCTATTAAGTACGATACTATAGAAATGACTAACAGAGATTCAATACAGCGGAAGTCCCGATTGAACCTTAGGAATAGATAGGATACAAATGTCATGACATTAGGGTTATTCTGATTAAGTGTAAGACCATATCTAGGATATAGCATCGATATGAAACCTCATGTAAGACCATATCTGGGATATGGCATCGATATGAGACTTCGTACAAGACATAGCTGTAACACCCCAAACCCGGCCTAGACGTTATGGCCGGATCTAGCATGTCACATCAAAAGGTTGTTTAAAAGCTACGCGTTCGTTAAAAACTTTGTATCCTTTTTGAAACTCTGAATTTTGTTGCTTACAAAAACAAGATTTGCTCAAAGTATATTCTTGCAAAGATGTTACTATTTTCGAAAACTTTGTTTGTTGTAGAGGTTTGACTTAAATAGTTGCGGAAATGTGATGTTTTGAAAAATAGTAGTTATTATTTTAAAACCCACTGTTTAATTGTTTAACAATTCATAACTAGCAGAATTACCAAAAGAAAGTTTAAAAAGAAAAATATTAACCCAAAATATTAACCCAAAAATAATATAAGATAAGTTAAATCCAAATTTACTAAGTATCATTAAAAAGCAAATCCGACGTATGGCCACCTCTGAGTCCTCCACAGCTCCAAATCCTCTAACGCTGGGGATTACCTGCACGGTTAAAAGAAAGGGGTGAGTTACAAGAACTCAGTGTGTAATCCCCTATAACGGTCACTATCTGGGCCTGAGCCCATACGGTATCGGTCTGGGCCTAAGCCCATACGGTATCGGTCTGGGCCTAAGCCCTATTTGGTAACAAGCTGGGCCTGAGCCCCAAGATCATCTCAATGCATGTGGATATGTGCCCACCCCATTCCTACCAGCCGACTAACTCTCCACCCGTACCAACCAATCACACCATATGGGGACCATGTCAACCCACCCAGCCAGACCTCACCAATACTTCAGTCAAGCTGCTAATCACGGTATATGTGGCTGAGCCACTAAAACGGTAGGTGGCGATGCCACTCGAACGATATGTTGCAGAGCCACTAAAACGATACTTCCTCCAATCATCCAACCCAACCCATGCAACATGATTTGAATGCAGTGAATTACAACTATAAACAGTTATATATATAAAATCACATACACGATAATTAACTACCACCAAGGGTATAACGGTCATTTCGTCACCTAAGGGTATAATGGTAATTTCACTCTTTGGGGGTATTTCGGTAATTTACCCACTAAGGGTATTTTGGTAATTTACCCACTAAGGGTATTTCGACAATTTCAGTCATCTAACGGCCTTTTCGAAGGCCTACCGTCACCTCGAGCAACACGGGATCCCTTTTGGGTCTCTACGGCGTAATTGGGCCTAAGATCCCATTTCGGCCTAAACGGGCCCACACGCTCGTGTGGCCCATTTAATTAGTTTTTGTTCTCGATTTTGTAGACTTCGCAGTCGCATCAGCCATTCGGTAATTTCCTATCAGTTTTGCTCATGTGGGCTCGTCAGCCCATTGGGCCCACTTAGCCCGTTTCAGCTCAATAAGGCCCATTACAGCCTCAGATTCACGAGAGTGTTCGTGACACTCTCAACGGCCTACCGCCATCACTAGTGGCTTGGTTTATCACTACAAGTGCTCGCATACTCAAGTGATCTCGGTTGTCAGTTTTCCGGCTTTTCGGTAATTCGGCTTTTGGCCAAAATCTCAGAACACCACATACTATCACAAACAATGGTGTGAGATTACACACCTAGATTGCGAGTGTGATTTGAAACCTTCCAAGGCACCTATGAAAAAATTGATTAATGGTTAGCCTCTTCTTTATGTAAATCGACATACTGATGTATTTAACTAAACAAGCCTCTCTTACCATGTGATACGATCTTCCTCAACACCAAGGTAATCGGCCCTATTCTGAGGTTAGAGGAATTGAGTCCCTAGTATTGATCGCCAAAAAGAGCACATTAGAACGCTACTCTACAGCAACTAAAGAACCAGCCCTTCGGCTTAGAGAACCCAAATTGAGAATGAGAGAAGAAATAGCAATCCTATATTCAGTTGTAACCACCACTTACCGACAAATAGAAGAAACTCAGAATCACTTAGAATGAAAGAAACGTATGTTCGGCCCTCAAAGGTTCGGCCTAGGGAGAGATTAGAAAGGTGGCAATATGGTTACGGCTTAAGGGTAAAGAAGAGAAACGAGTGATAAGAAGAGAAGAGATAGGTAGAAAAAAGAAAAAGAGATGAAGGCAAAGCTTACCAATTCGGCACCTACCATGAAAATGAAGGGGAGAAAAAGAAAAGAGATTGAATTCAGCTAACAGTAAAAAGAAACTTGCTCTCAAAGAAGGAATGAAATTTCAGAACTAAAACTGGAAAATGAAGGAGGAATAAGATGAGAAAATGAAATACAAACAATCAGAGTTCGGCAAAAGTCAGAGGAAAGGAAGAAGCAACAAGAGAAAAAAAATGAAACGGCCAGAAATGTTACCAAGTAGCAAAATACCAACACTTCTCTAAGAAAAATTCCAAGAAAAATTCGGCACTTCCTTAACACAAAACTGAATGTGCACAACCCAAAAGACCTCTCATGACCAAAATTGTTTAATCCCACTTCCCCACATTTGGCTACCACTTGCACACTCCTCCATCCCTTGATTTTCTCCATCATTTTCTCCTAACTTTGCTCTCCTTCATTCATTTGAAACATTTGACCAAGTCATCAACTCCCCTTGAAGAGTTCAATCTGAACTCTGCTTCCTTCCATCTCAAGGCATAAAATAAAAGCTTCCATATGCAGCTTATGGGATTCGAACCCCTCCCTTCCTTGCACTCCTCTTAACGCCACACCACCTTGCCACATGCTCAACTTGTGCTACATAAACACACACAAATCTACTGAAGTCCTGCCTCCTACAGCCCTCTCCACTTTAGGGTCAAAAACCAAAAATTATCTAAGGCTCAGACCCGAACCCGAGCCTCCCTAGAGCCCCCAAACACCCTCAAATAACTAGCTAAACAAGCTCAACACATGCAATTATGCAAAAAATCACAAACCCCCAATTTTTGGGATGTTAGTCCTCTACCCCCTTAAAGAAACTTCGGCCTCGAAATTTACTAGATCAAAAGAGATGAGGGTATTAATGTCACATTGCGTCCTCAGGCTCCCATGTGGCTTCCTCTGAACCGTGATTACGCCACAGTACCTTGACTAATGGAACAGATTTTCTTCTTAGCACATTAACATCACGGTCCAAAATCTCCATCGGTTCTTCTTCAAATGTCAGACCAGGTCTTACCTCAATCTCCTCCATCGGCACTATATGAGAAAGATCCGAATGGTAGCGTCTCAGCATAGAAACGTGGAATATGTTATGTATCCAATTTAATTCAGGAGGCAGTTCAAGTTGATAGGCTACCGGTCCAACACGTTTTAATACCCGTTAAGGTTCGATGAATTTGGGGTTTAACTTGCCCTTCCGTCCAAATCTCAGAATCTTTTTCCACGGTGAAACCTTTAAGAAGACAAAATCTCCCACAGAGTATTCAGTCTCTTTGCGCTTCAAATCAGCGTGTGACTTCTGCATATCTCATGCTTCTTTTAACCGACCCTGAATCAACTTCACTTTCTCCTCAGTTTCAGAAATTAGCTCTGGACCCATCAGTTGCTGCTCACCCAATTCTATCCAACACGTAGGGGTATGACACCTACGACCATATAATGCCTCGTATGGTGCCATCTGAATGCTGGATTGGTAGTTATTATTGTAAGCAAATTCCGCCAACAGTAAATAGTCCTCTTAACTACCTTTGAAATCAATCACACAGCTTCTTAACATGTCTTCTAAAATCTGAATTACCATCTCTGACTGACCATCAATCTACGGATGAAAAGCTGTGCTGAAATCCAACCTTGTACCCAAAGCCTCATGCAACACTCTCTAGAATCGTGATGTAAATCTAAGGTCCCTGTCCGAGATGATAGACACTGTCACCCCATGTAACCTTACAATCTCTGCCACATACAACTTTGCCAATTTTTGCAATGAGTAATCGGTGCGAACTGGTATGAAATGGGCGGACTTAGTCAACTGATCAACAATTACCCATAACGAACCTTTCTTAGTAGGCGTCAGGGGTAGCCTACTAACTAAGTCCAAGGTTACCCTCTCCCACTTCTAGAGTGGCATTTTCATCGATTGCAGTAATCCAGAAGGTAATTGATGCTCAACCTTCACTTGCTGGCATTCAAACACTTATTTACAAAATTAGTCACCTCACGCTTAAGTCCTGGCCATAAATACAGTTCACGTAGGTCTCGGTATAACTTGTTTCCACCGGGATGCATAGCGTATGGGCTACTATACGCCTCCTGCAGAATCGACTGTCTTAACTTAGAGTCCCTCGGTGTACCAACTCTTCCACGAAAACATAATACCACTTCACTATTTAGCCCAAAATCCATAGTCTCTCCGTTTTTCACTTGCTGAAAATGAGAACCCAACGACTCATCCAATAACTGCTTTTCTTTAATCTGATCAACCCAAGTCTGTTTCACCTGAAGTTCTGCCAACAAACTACCATCCTTAAATAGGCTGAGACGAGCAAACATTGCTCTTAGATCAGATACCACCTTACGACTCAGTGCATCTGCCACCACCTTAGCTTTTCCCGGATGGTACTCAATCGAGCAATCATAATCCTTCAACAACTCTATCCATCTTCGTTGCCTAAGATTCAACTCCTTTTGGGTAAGGAGATACTTAAGACTTTTATGGTCAGTGTAACACCCCAAACCCAATCAACACACCACGACTGAATCCGGCATATCATAGGTAAAATTGTTTTTGAAGAAACCAAGTTGTTGATTTAGTTTGTGAAGAAACATAAGTTATCGACTCTCATTTTAAGAAACTGTTGATTTTGTGAAAAGCCGAGTTGATTTGAGTAATATCGCTAAAACCTTTTCGAATTTAGTTTTTAAGAAAATTGAGTTAACTGGTTGTTACTACTTGTTTGCCGTTACCCGATGGTAAGATTTTGGAAAATCTTGAAAATTCGTGAAAGTTTAGAAAACATTCATTAATAGGTTTATTAGGCATGCTGTTTTTAACTTAACCAAAATCTAGTGAAAACTTAAAACAGATAAATAATCCCAGAAATGAAATCTAATGGCCTTATTACAAAATCGAAAACCCAAAATTTAAACCAAAATAAAAACTGAAATAGTAGTTTAAGACATAAACCCGTAACGTCATGCATGGCCACCTCGAGTCCGCCCCGGCTTCGTATCCGCGATCTAAGAATCATCTGCAAAATGTAAAGGAAAGGGGTGAGTCACCGAGACTCAGTGTATAAATCCCCATCCCGAAGATATTAATGCCCTTACACAGTTTCATAAGTGAATATGTATGCCATGCAACCCATAACCTAACCATCCGAAACTCTTGAATCTACCCCGTGTGGTACAAAACAACTGGTGGTCAAAACCGCTGGTGATCGTAGTTACAAATAATATATATGTGGTGCCAAATCACTGGTGGTCAAAACCACTGGTGACCGAAGTTACAGATAACATGTGTGGGGCCAACCCATATTGTGGTACCAAACCACTGATAACAATCTCATATCGATATGTGGGGCCAACCCACTGTGTTACTAAACCACTAAGACGAGTCACAAAGATAGATATATGTGGTACCAAACCACTGGTGGTCAAAACCACTGAGACTTAGTCACAATATTATAGGAAGCAGGGCCAACCCACTGTGTGGTTCCAAACCACTGGTGACAATCTGAAATCATACCTTCCCCCTCCTCTCATTATACCCATTTTTATGAATATGCTATTCATGGCAGAATATTCATGCTTAACATTTAGACATATTATGGCATGGCATATGCAGATTTAACAGAGGCATTTAACATTAGCTAATCAAAGTGGACTCACCCGGAGTCCTCGCTTTTACCCATAAGGGTAACATATTGATTTCAACAGTTATTCCGGCTTTTGACAATATACATGATAAAACACATTAACGTATGAAGTGTGTAAGAGTTACACACCTGATTACCCGTAATACGACGCTCTCTACGTCGACACTATCGTTAATTGACACTACTGCTATCTGCCTACTACTTTGCTCAGATGCCAGCCCATACACAAGTGGCCAATCGCGAACAGCCGACACAGCCATCTTCTTGAACTTAGGGGCTGGGGTCTCAGATCCAACCCCTCCTAACATTTGGCTGACATTAGGGTCCATAACACCTTTGGTCACTAAATTGGATTAACACAGAGAATAACGATGAATAGATATTTAACCTGAATGAATAGATCCCTTACCTAGGTTGACAAATCCCGAAGATTCAGTGTCTTAAGTCAAAGCACTACTTGAATACTCAGTCGACTAACGCCCAGCCTTCCTTAACACCCTCCAATCGGCCAAAATCTACAAGATTAGTTACTGCCCTCGGCATTTAACATAATAGGAAAAGATTGAATAGTAGGGACACTTACTACAGCACTAGCAAAATCGATTGAGAGTGGATAGACAACGACGATCCGCTGCTACAAAAAATTGAAGAAACGATTATGATAGCCAAGGGAATTTGGCTAAAGAACTACCCACCACAGATGCCAAATCCCGGCTTTTCTCCCTATAGGAAACTATAAAGGGAAGGGAATAGAGATAGCAAAGATTCGGCCAAAGATTAAAGGAGAAGAGATGAGCAACAAAGGTTTCGGCAAAGGGTGAGGCTCAAAAGGATTCGGCTATGGATCCAAAAGAAGAGAAAAGAAAGAAGTCAAAAGAGAGGGAGGGTGATGGTTTCGGTTCTTGCTAACACGAATGGAAGAAGAGAAGAAGAGTGATATGGTTTTGGGGAGGTTTGGCTATAGAGGGTTTCAAGAAAGAAGATGAAAACAAAAGTGAAAAGGGAGATAGATATGATGTTTCTGGCTTTTGAAGGAGATGGCAATTGGAACACAACTAATGGATCGAAGGCAAGGTAGATTCGACTAACCAACAATATAGAAAAGAAAAGGGAGAAAAGCTTAGAAGAGCATTCGGTTTTGGCCAGATAAGAGAGAAGAAGAAAATGCAAAAATACCAAATTGGAGGGGTTTAATTTTGACGCACAAGAAACTAAGAAAGAAGGCTCAAAGTGCTCCCCTAACTAGCCGAATCTGCACACCCCACTAGAGCCTACAACCACATCCGGCCACCCCCTCTGACTAGCAACCAAAACCGATTCCCCTTTCCTATACAGAGTTTAGAATTCGGCCAACTCTAAGCTCCCATGTCTATCTCCTCAATTTTCTCCTGACCACTCATTCAAATCTGTTTGAATGATTCAAACTCCTCAGATTTCTCCCCTCCACTCATTTGAATCTGTTGAATCTTTCAACAGCTATCCACCAAAGTCCATCCTGAGAACAACTCCCCTGGTCTTGGCGTTAAAAATAATAAGCAGCAAAGGGATTCTTGCAGCTCGAACCAAGGTCCTCCAGCATACATGAGGCGTGACTCTCCTTGTGCCTAAGTGGCGCCTCCCCTGCCACTTTACCACTAGGATTCTTGTGTCAACTCTTACCAACAACTTCATTTAACACCCAGCTCACACCGCTCCCTTCTTCTAGAAGCCCAAAATGAAAATTTTTGCTATCGCTCAGGCCAACCCCTAGCTCATGCCTGGACCCCAAAACACCCTAAACTAACATAACATTCATACTATCTACATGCAAGCAGATAAAATGCAAAGGCCCTGTTTTAAGGATGTTACAGTCAGTGTACATGATCGACTTTTCCCCATACAAGTAATGTCTCCATATCTTTAATGCGAAACCACCGCAGCTAATTCTAAGTCATGAGTGGGGTAGTTCACCTCGTGCGGCCTAAGTTGACAAGATGCATATGCCACCACCTTTCCTTCCTACATCAGCATACAACCCAAACCCGTGTGTGACGCATCATAGTAGACAACGAATTCTTTTCCCGCCTCTGGCTGTATCAACACCGAGGCTTCAGTTAGAATCTTTTTCAACTTCTCAAAACTCTCTTGCTGTTTCTCAGTCCAAACAAATAGTACCCCCTTACGCAGTACCTTAGTTAAGGGTGCAGCAATCAATGAAAACCCCTCAACAAACCCTCTGTAGTACCCGGCCAGACCTAGAAAACTTCGAACCTTGGATACCAACTTCGGTGGCTTCCAATATTACGGCCTCAGCCTTCCGAGGGTAAACCCTAATTCCCTCGGTAGACATGACATGCCCCAGAAATGTCACCTCTCGCAGTCAAAACTCGCACTTGCCGAATTTGGCATAGAGTTGTTTTCCCTCGATATCTGCAGAACAACCCGGAGATGTGAATCATGATCCTCCTCAGTTCTTGAATACACCAGAATATCATCTATAAACACCACCACGAACCGGTCTAAGTAGGGTTGGAAGACCCGGTTCATCATATCCATGAAAGCAGCTGGTGCATTTGTTAACCCAAACGGCATGACCAGAAACTTGTAGTGTCTATAACGAGTCCTGAATGTTGTCTTAAACACATCTACCTCATTAACCCTTAATTGATGGTACTCCGACCTTAGATCTATTTTAGAGAAAACTGAAGCTCCTCACACCTGATCAAACAGATCATCTATCCTTGGTAGTGGATACTTGTTCTTAATCGTTAGCTTGTTTAGCTGACGGTAGTCAATACACATACGCATTAACCTATCCTTCTTCTTCACGAACAGTACCAGTGCTCCCCAAGGAGACACACTCGGTCTGATAAATTCTCGATCTAAAAGCTCTTGAATCTAAGCCTTTAATTCCACCAGCTTCTTCGGTGCCATCCTATAAGGGGCGATGGACACTGGAGCCGTACCCGGTAAAAGCTCAATGCCGAATTCGACCTCGCGATTTGGAGGCAACCCTGGAAACTCTTTAGAGAATACATCCAAAAATTCTTTTACGGTCCTGACATTCTCAATAGACGGTTCATTAACAACAGATGTGCTGACATAAGCAAGGAACGCCTCACAACCTTTGCGAACCAGCTTCCTAGCCCTTAATGCTAAGATTACATTGGTTAAATAATCCATTTGCTCCCCTATCACAACCACTTCCTCATCCTCTGAAGTCTTTAATACCATACGCTTAGTAGCGCAATCCAAATTCACACGGTGTTTCACTAACCAATCCATACCCAGAATAAGATCAAACTCGCCAAACGGCAGTTCCATCAAATTCGCCGGAAAGACAACCCCTTGAACCTCTAGAGGCACACCTCTAAACAGCTTATTCACTACAACAGACTGTCCTAAAGGACTAATCACCTATATCTCTTTATCACACAGTTCGAATTGTATACCCAAAGTTCCAAACACAGTACATGAAACATACGAGTGCGTCGACCCAATATCAATTAAAGTAACACATGGTACACTATGAATGAGAAACGTACCAGTTATGACGTCAGGTGCGTCGCCATCCTCTCGAGGCCGAGCAGCATAAACCAATCCTGGCTATCTCGCCTCTGTATTACCAGCACCTCTACCCGATGCTTCACGACCACGTCCTAACCCATTTCCCCCTCTGGATGGACCACAACCTCTCAGTGGCTGCTGACCACCTCTCCCTGTCTGCACATAGCCCTAACCTACTGCTTGCGTCCAAACAGGCTCCTGAGGACAGTTTCTGTACCGATGACCCTTGGACCCACATCTGAAACACCCGCTAGTTCTTCTCCAACACTCTCCCAAATGTGGTCTCCCACACTCAACGCATGGTTGCGATCGACCAACAGCAACTGGAATCCCAACTCGAGCTAGCCCATCAAACCTAGGCCACTTATGAAATCCCCCTCAAGAACCTGAAGACCCAAAATCTCTCTTATTCCTGCCCCTTTCCTTCTCACAGATTTGACGCTCAAAGCGTTTCACATCCTTAGCAATCTTAGCCTTCTCTACCAGGGCAACGAAGTTTCTTTCCCTCTGCAGGGCTATCAGTTACCCGCAACTCATCCCGAAGACCATCCTCAAACCGCACACAGCGCTCGTATTCAGTCACAACTATGCCCCGAGCGTATCAGCTCAAGCGCAGGAACTCTGCCTCATATTCCGCAACGGACTTATTCCCCTGAACCAGATTCAAAAATTCCTTTCTCTGGGCGTCCACGTAACTTGCCCCAACATACTTTTCTTGGAAGGCCACTTTGAAGAAATCCCAAGTCACACGGTCAGATTGCGTACCTTCCCTTACTGTAAGCCACCATTGGTATGTCTCATCTTGCAGTAGGGACACTGCTCCTTTCAGCTTTTGCTCCACTGTGCAGTCTAGGTCATCCATGATTCGCTCTACTGCCTCTAACCAATACTCTGCTACATTCAGGGCTATACCAGAGATGCCCCTAAAGATTTCCGCCCCATTTGACTGGAACCACTCAGAAATTGACCCTCGGGCCACCGACCTAGTACTCGCTTCAGCCACTCTTTTCAAAACTCGTAGCATTGCTTGACACAAAGCATCATCCCCTCTTGCTCGGTCATGAGACCCAGTTTCAGTCATCAGTGATGTCGACGCCTCTCTTTTAAGCATATGTCCTGATGCCGAAAACCCAGCCCTAGCACTTCGGCCTCTACCACGGCCACGTGTACCCCTTCCGTGACCTCTCACACTCATATCAGTGTAATGTATTAATATGTTTAAGAGTTTTACACATCAGCTTATCGTTCATGTAATTATTAACAAATTTTATGAAAAGAAAACAGTAATAAGAGTAGTTTTTGTAGATCGATTTTACTAAAGTTTCAGTCTCTATAGTCTCAGTTTCCCTAACTAAGAGTCTGGTATACTACTACTATCTTTAGTAGTTTTTTAGCACAATCGCTATAGCATATAACAAAGTTTAAGATCAGGAAACTTACGGATTTGGTGCCAGAGACTCGGTGTGCCATACTTCCAGTAACACTATCACTTTTCTAAACTAAAGGTTAAACAGATTTTGGAAAAATTTTTAAACCCATTCCACAGCCGAGTTTTGCAACTGAGCTTTGATACCATTAAATGTAACACCCCAAACCTGGCCTAGATGTTATGGCTGGATCTAGCATGTCACATCAAAAGGTTGTTTAAAAGCTACGCGTCGTTAAAAACTTTGTATCCTTTTTGAAACTCCAAATTTTGTTGCTTTCAAAAATAAGATTTGCTCAAAGTATATTCTTGCAAAGATGTTACTATTTTCAAAAACTTTGTTTGTTGTAGAGGTTTGACTTAAATAGTTGCAGAAATGTGATGTTTTGAAAAACAGTAGTTATTATTTTAAAAACCAGTATTTAATCGTTTAACAATTCATAACTAGCAGAATTACCAAAAAAAAAGTTTAAAAAGAAAAATCCAACGGCCTTATTACACAAAATATTAACCCAAAAATAATATAAGTTAAATCCAGATTTGAACTCAGTGTGTAATCCCCTATAACGGTCACTATCTGGGCCCGAGCCCATACGGTATCGGTCTGGGCCTAAGCCCTATTCGGTAACAAGCTAGGCCTGAGCCCCAAGATCATCTCAATGCATATGGATATGTGCCCACCCCGATCCTACCAGCCGACTAACTCTCCACCCGTACCAACCAATTACACCATGTAGGGACCATGTCAACCCACCCAGCCAGACCTCACCAATATTGAAATCAAGCTGCTAATCACGGTGTATTTGGCTGAGCCACTAAAACGGTAGGTGGCGATGCCACTCGAATGGTATGTGGCAGAGCCACTAAAACAGTATGTGGCAAAGCCACTAAAATAGTACTTCCTCCAATCATCAAACCCAACCCATGCAACATGATATGAATGCAGTAAATTAAAACTATAAACAGTTATATATATAATCACATACACGATAATTAACTACCATCAAGGGTATAACGGTCATTTTGACACCTAGGGGTATAACGGTAATTTCATCTCTTTGAGGTATTTCGGTAATTTACCCACTAAGGGTATTTTGGTAATTTCAGTCATCTAACGGCCTTTTCGAAGGCCTACTTTCGCCTCGAGCAACAAAGGATCTGTTTTGGGTCTCTACGGTGTAATTGGGCCTAAGATCCCATTCCGGTCCAAACGGGCCCACACACTCGTGTAGCCCATTTAACTCGTTGTAGGTCTCAATTCTATGGACTTTGTAGTCACATCAGCCATTCGATAATTTCCCATCAGTTTTGCTCATGTGGGCTCGTTAGCCCATTGGGCCCACTTAGCCCGTTTTGACTTAATAAGGCCCATTACAGCCTCAAATTCACAAGAGTGTTCGTGACACTCTCAACGGCCTACCGCCATCACTAATGGCTTGGTTTATCACTATGAGCGCTTGCACGCTCGAGTGATCTCGGTTGCCAATTTTTTAGCTTTTCAGTAATTTGGTTTTTGGCCAAATCTCAGAACAGCACATACTATCACAAACAATGGTGTGAGATTACACACCTGGATTGCGAGTGTGATTTGAAACCTTCCAAGGCACCTATGAAAAAATTGATTAATAGTTAGCCTCTTCTTCACGTAAATCGACATACTGATGTATTTAACTAAACAAGCCTTTCTTACCACGTGATATGATCTTCCTCGACACCAAGGTAATCGGCCCTATTCTGAGGTTAGAAAAATTGAGTCCCTAGTATTGATCGCCAAAAAGAGCACATTAGAATGCTACTCTACAGCAACTAAAAAACCAGCCCTTCGGCTTAGTGAACCCAAATTGAGAATGAGAGAAGAAAGAGCAATCCTATATTCAGTTGTAACCACCACTTACCGACAAATAGAAGAAACTCAGAATCACTTAGAATGAAAGAAAGGTATGTTCGGCCCTCAAAGGTTCGGCCTAGGGAGAGATTAGAAATGGGGCAATGTGGTTACGGCTTAAGGGTAAAGAAGAGAAACGAGTGATAAGAAGAGAAGAGATGGGTAAAAAGAAGGAAAAGAGATGAAAGAAAAGCTTACCAATTCGGCACCTACCAGGAAAAAAAAGGAGAGAAAAAGAAAAGAGATTGAATTCGGCGAACAGTAAAAAGAAACTTGCTCTCAAAGAAGGAATGAAATTTCGACACTAAAACTTGAAAATGAAGGAAGAATAAGATGAGAAAATGAAATGCAAACAATCAGAATTTGGCAAAGGTCAGAGGAAAGGAAGAAGCAACAAGAGAAAAAAATGATACGGCCAGAAATGTTACCAAGTACCAAAATACCAACACTTCTCTAAGAAAAATTCCAAGCAAAATCTGGCACTTCCCTAACACAAAACTGAATGTGCACAACCCAAAAGACCTCTCATACCCAAAATTGCTTAATCCCACTTCCCCACATTCGGCCACCACTTGCACACTCCTCTATCCCTTGATTTTCTCCACCATTTCCTCCTAACCTTGCTCTCCTTCATTCAGTTGAAACATTTGACCAAGTCACCAACTCCCCTTGAAGAGTTCGATCTGAACTCTACTTCCTTCCCTTTCAAGGCATAAAATAAAAGCTTCCATATGCAGCTTGTGGGATTCAAACCCCTCCCTTCCTTGCACTCCCCTTGACGCCACACCACCTTGCTACATGCTCAACTTGTGCTACATAAACATACACAAATCTACTTAAGTCCTACCTCCTACAGCTCTCTCCACTTTAGGGTCAAAAACCAAAAATTTTCCAAGGCTCAGAGCCGAACTCGGGCCTCTCTAGAGGCCCCAAACACCCTCAAATAACTAGCTAAACAAGCTCAACACATGCAATTATGCAAAAAATCACAAACCCCTAATTTTTGGGATGTTACAATAGCTAGGCTATTGGCATCGATACGAGACTACATGTAAGACCATATCTGGGATATGGCATTGGTAGGGTACTGTGTGTAAGAGATCTCCGAGTATCCTTTAGTATTCCAAATGGTTCAACAGGAAATTCAATGAGTATGTCAAAGAAAAGAAAGAGTGTGTAAATATTACGAATCGATACAGGTATGTACGTAAAGTTTATAAGCATGAACTTCATAAAATTGTGAATTCGTGATTTCCATGAGAATGATTTTGTGAAAACCTTGTGATTTTTAGTCTATGCTTGTGATATATAAAATTCATGATAAATTCGGTTGAAGATTATGTGATTAGCTTTCGGGCCAAATTGAGTTATGATATAGCAAGTTTAATTCATGCAAATTCTGATTTACCGGATATGAGAAAATGGGAAGATAAGAACTTATGCAATTGAAAGATGTTAAAGTATATGCTTGAAATGTAAATACTCATAATTAATGTGCATATTTACTATGAGGTTTGAAATGATTTGTTATTTACTGTAATATGTTACAAAGGAGCGATTATGGTTATTAGGCTAATGCCAAGATATGTTAAATTATACTTATAAGTGATAGAGTAAATATTATGATTGAATAAGAATTATAACTGTGAGCTTTATAGCAATTTGTATTATCTTATATTTATATTGTTGGACTTGGTAAATGATTGGTAAGAGTTGCTTATTATCTTCGTACAGACTTACTAAGCTATATATACAGCTTACCCCCTTTCCTTTCCAATGTCTTATATGGTTAATAAGCTAGCTTGGATTGGAGTTAGCCAGAGATCCTATCACACTATCAAGCTATCATTTTGGGTATAAATGAATTCAAGCATTTTAAGTCTACGACATGTATAGGGACTAGGCTAATTTGTTATGCGTGTCATTATTAATTTGGCCATATGTGTTAGCTTGTAATTGTTAATACTTCCTCTTATATATAGCCATGAATGATGGATTATGTTGATCATAAGTTTATTCATATGTTAATGCCCTATTGTGAATGTGAAATTAGTATTTTTTTAACGGGCTAAGTATGATATTTTAAGCATGATAAATGATGGTATAAGAATGACATGTTATTGTCTTGTTTGTGGTTGTTTTGTTGCATTTATATGCTTGAATTTGTGCCATGTGATGTTGTTTAGATGTGTGCAAGTGAGGGTGGCAAAATGGCTTGGTAAATAGCCTTGTTTTTGTCCACACGGGTAGACCCACGGACATGTGTCTAGGCCGTGTGTGACACACGGTCTGCCCCACGGGCATGTCTTCCGGTCGTATGTCCCCTGCACTTTAATTTTGGAAAAATAGAATGTCCAGAATTGAGCACACGGGCAGAGACATGGGTGTGTGTCTCAGCCTATGTGCTGCACGGCCTAGCACACGGGCGTGTGGCACGGGCATGTGCACAAGTCAAAGAGCACCCCTAAATCGAACACGGTTTGAAGCACGGGCGAGTCCCTTGGACCACACGAGCGTGTGAGCCCTGCATCTAGCAAAAATTTTTTAAGTTTTGTAAAAATTACTAAAGTTCTCGGTTTAGTCTTGAACCACCTCCAAAGCATGTTTTGGGACTCGTAGGATCATATAAGGGACTTCATGATTGAATATGGATGGTTTTAATTTAGACACAAATTTTATGACTCGGAATTGTGTGATTGCTTGTGTTATAAGTCCGGTAATGCCTCAAGCCCTATTCTAGCGTTGAATACGGATAAGGAGTGTTACATTTAGTGGTATCAAAGCTATAGTTTAGTCAATTCTCGGACTAACGTAGCGTATGTGAGTCTAGCTATACATGCCATGTTATTCCCTGTGATAGTTTTCATATCTCTCAACTCTGATGAAATTGTTTTGTTGAGGCAGAGATGCTTTCCAACCGAGCTATTTTCGAAAATGTTGAAAGTGATACTAAGATATTTGAAAATGTGTTTGTGATGAGTCGAAACTTGAAAAGGTATGTACAAAATGAAACAGCCATAAGTTGAGAAATATGGATAAAATGTCATTGTTCCAGTTGAAAGTTGTATTTTAATGGATTATGGTGATTTTATGAAACGGATAAAATGTTTTAAATGTTGCAAAAAAGATTTAGCCCGGAAGGGTAATCCTGAATTAAGCCCTCTCGAGCATAATTTATGAAATAGATTTAGCCCGGACAAGTAATCCAAAGTTAACCCTTTAGAGCATACGTTACTGAAAGGATTTAGCCTGGACTGGCAATCCTGTTATATCATATGTGGCTCGAGAGTGTGCTCTATGAATATGTGCTAAAAGGGAACTTTTGAATATGAATCGACGGATTGTTGGCATGCATACCTTGAGTATACTACTCGAGTATCCATCGAAATTCAATGGGAAATTATTCTTGAAATATGAAAAGGTGAAATGAAATGAAAGTTTATATTGTGATAAGCTCATCTATGTTTATTTAGCATTCATATGATGTTATGTGCCTAATTTGTTTGATTAAGTGAATGTGATAAGTAAACTTACTCAAATTTATGGAATGTATGTTTAAGTACACTTATTTGAATAAAGGTAATCGAAAAGTTCGTGTGACATAAATATGTATGTTAATTAGCTTGAAGTGAATTACATGACTGTGAAGATATTATGTTGATAATGAATGCTAAGTGATATATGTGTATTTATGAGAGTCGAGTTAGAGGCTTTATGACCTCACCCCCTTACCAAAGTGGTATTTTATAACGAAATTTCACGAGATTTAAGTTGAATGAGCTCACAAGTAAGAGACTAAAGAGTTCAGTAGCAGAATAAGTAATAATGTGGTCAGAGTTAAGAATAGTTTGACAAGTGAATATAGTTCCGGAAAAGATGCCAGGATATTCTAAAGATCATTCGGATTTTACGATGTCACGGTTAATGAAAAAGTTAATCTCGGCTAATTGACTCATTTAGGTATGATGTCTAAAGTATGTATTTGCTGGGATTTCTTCCGGATTGATTTTTGTTAATGAATGGAGTAATACGAGATTAGTGATGACAGAATTAGTCAGAGAAATGATATTTGAATCGTAAGGATGTCTGAGTGTAATAGTAGTAATTGAATAGATATATGTGATTGTTCATTTTCTGATGAAATTCTTATCGTATGAGAATGCTAGCTACTTATAATGTTAGATGGGAGCACTGTTGATCTGGTTGGTTGATGAGCAACATTTCTTATCTCTCTCTATGGGATTCTATTCTATTACGTTTGAAATAAAAGTTGTTGGTGAAAATTTATGTGAGGCTATTCTTCTATTTCTACTGGATGTTGTGTTGTTTTGTATATATATTTGGAAAATATATTATTTATGTTACAATTGATTCTAGAGCATATAAGTATTGTTTTTCTTCTGATTTTCTCTGAGAAATCATCAAGATCTTTATTATTTACTTATGAGTTATGTTCTCAGACTTCCAGTATGATATCTCATCTTGGATTTCTTTATCTCGGTTTTCTTATTATCTTTATTTCATAAATTATCAATCATGGCTCATCTTTAAAGTGTGTTCTTTGGCTTGTGATAACTATGTCTACTATGGTCGTATTTCTGGTTCGAACATAGAAACGTGGTGATTCTAGTATCAGGATTTCTCTAATTTTCGTGAAAGGAATTGACATCACAAAGGTGTAGATAGTGGAAGCTCAAGCTCAAATTGTACTATGGTTTTCTTTTCTCATGTAATTTGATTAAGGTCAATGAGTTCAATTAGGATATTTTGTTTCCTTGAGCTAATGCAGTTGTAAAGATCTTTGATTAGCATGTTAAGGGAATTATAAAAGATTGTATGTTTGAGTTATTTAACAGTATGAAGAAGGGAGTATTTTGATATGTTATTATTTGATAGTTGAGATCGACCCAGTTGTTTTCTCTGAGCAAGCTGGTCAATTGAAAGATAATTTGAGTTATATGTATTTAAGTTTATCCTCAGGTAAGAAGATAAAATCTTGTACATTCATGGGTAAATTGACGAACAGTCTGAATAAAGAATTTATACTCAAAAAGGGTGTGAGACAAGGACGTACCTATTAGATCAGTTCTAATTGGATGATATTATTATGAGTTAAAGTTGTTTTGATTGATAAAGTTATCACATTTGTGAAAGTTGAACGGTCTGTTGAGTGTTACCAAAGTTGAAAATAGTTGAAGGAATTGTTAACCGAAGCACTGATTCTGGGTCCAGTTTAAATTGAGTAAAGAATTTGTGATTTCAGCGATGCACTATCGAATGGATTGGAATGTCTTTTAATACAAGAATGTAAAGTGATAGTTTATGCTTTCAGACGGTTAAAGTCACATGAAAGGAACTGTCCGACGAGTGATTTAGAGTCGGCCACTTTTTATGTCTGTGTTGAGAATTTGATGAAATCGGTTGTCCGATAAAAATGTCATATGTTTCCTGATCCTAAGAGTTTAAAGTATCTAATGTCATAGAAGGATCTGAATTTAAAACAGCATAGATGGCTTGAACTATTGAAATATTGTGAGTAGTTATCGATTAACCTTTGGGAAAGCAGATATAGTTGCAAATGTTTGAATGGAAAACCTTTGATTATTTTGTGAGTATTGGATACATGATTAATATTATTTGATGATGGTCTGAATCTAGCTAAATTAGAAGTTAAAGCGATGTTTTCTTTACAAGATTGAGAACCTCAAGAATGTGATAGTGAGTGGCAAATTAAATGAGTATCGTGTGAGAGGACTTTTGATTCTCAATTTCAGGTTGGACCTGATGACTGTTATCATTATTCTGAGATAGAATTTGCGCACTGAGTAATTCAGAGCTTATGCAGAAAACTTTGTACAAAGCTCAGTAGTAGCTCGTTTGTTTATTCAGGGAGTAATAAAATGTACAGTTATTTGAAATAGATGTTCTGGTGATCGGGTATGTAACATGATAGATTAGTTGAGTTATATGTTTCAAAGACTATCCAATCAGAAATCGTACCGAAAGTAAAAGTGATTCATGGCAATTTAGAATTCATTTCAGATTGTCAGAAAACGTATGTGAATTTGAAACATGAGGATATGGAATTTCCATTCAGCGATAGCATGCTTTCGAAAGTATTGCCTGGGAAAAAGATTCAAAATGTGTTTTGTGTATCTATGTTGTGATGGTATTAATTTGGACTCTTTGAGTATGAATTCTCTTATAGGGGTTAAGATTCAGCCGATGTGTTGTATAATGAAGAATCGATCGAAATTTTGACACGATAGATTAAAAAGTTGGGAAATAAAAGCATAACCTTAGTGAGGGTTCTTTTGCAATGTCACGAGATAGAGGAGTTTACGTGGAAATCAAATTTCTATTCCAGTAAGATTTTCGGGGACGAAAATCCCTAAAGGGGGGAGAGTTGTAACAGCCCGATTTTGGGTCTAGTCGGAACAATGGTTTCGGGACCACAAATTCGATGCAGTAAAATTTATTTTTTATATTTTTATGGTCTACAATTTTATTGAATGATTTAGTGAAAATCACGTTCGAAAATTTTGGCGTTTGGGCACTCAATTTAGTTAAAAGGACTAAATTGCAAAAAGTGAAAAACTTGGATTCTATATGCTAAAGGTTTCAAATTACTATGAAATTTTAAATTAGAGCTCCTTAAATGGTAATTAGACTACTGGTTAAGTTGGTGGACAAAAATGGACATGGTTTGGTATGTTTCTACAGTTTTTCATTAAGGGCATTTTAGTAATTTGGTTATTAAAATGAATTAATAATCAAATTAAAAGCCAATTTTTGCTCATCTTCTTCCCCTTGGCCGATTGTACGTCTGTTCTATCCTTGTTTTTCACGATTTTTATGTTTTTGAAATCCTTGTAACATGACCTATCTATTTCTACCACTAATTTGAAGAGATGTCAAAGTCTAAAATTTTACCCATGTTGAACATGTATGTATTTTGATGTTTGATGGTAGAAAATGCATGTTTGTTGTTTGTTAAACAACTTTTGCTATGTGATTTTCTGTAAAAATGTCAAAAAGGACTTATTTGTAAAAGTTATAAAATGAGTAGAAAAATGTGAATAAATGAGAAATGTTGGCTGTTATGAGTATGAAAATGGTTCAGCTAGGCTTGGGTTTTGAAGAAATTGAATGAAAATCATTTTACGAGCCTAGGGACTAAATTGTAAAATGTTAAAAGTTTAGGGGAAAAATATATTTTTTCCATAATATGATTTTGGGCTGATTTGAATAGTATAATGATTAAATAAGTTAAATTTGATATTATTGATCGAGAAAAGTGAGGTTCAGAGTTAGAATAGGGGAAAAATGAGTATTTGACGATTTAGTCCTTTTTTACTGTTTTTATGCTAAGGTAAGTTTGTATGTTTAATAAGCATTAAATTATCTGTGTATAAATGCTTAATTGATATAATTGTGGTAAATGCTATACTATTGAAATGAAATGTGAATGCTATTGAGTATGATACTATGAAAATGACCCACAGAGATTCGATATAGCAAAAGTCCCGGTTGAACCTTAGGAATAGATAGGATACAAATGTCATGACATTAGGGTTATTGTGATTACGTGTAAGAACATATTTGGGATATGGCATCTATATGAGACTTCGTGTAAGACCATATCTGGGATATGGCATCAATATGAGACTTCGTGTAAGACCATAGCTGAGCTATTGGCATCGATACAAGATTACATGTAAGACCATATCTGGGATATGACATTGGTACGGTATTGTGTGTGCTAGAGTATCCTTTAGTATTCCAAATGGTTCAACAGGAAATTCAACGAGTATGTCACAGAAGAGAAAGAGTATGTAAGTATTACAAATCGATATAGGTATGTACGTAAAGTTTATAAGCATGGACTTCATGAAATTGTGAGTTCATGAATTCCACGAGAATGATTTTGTGAAAACCTTGTGATTTTTAGTCTATACTTGTGATGTATAAAATTCACGATAAGTTCGGTTGACGATTATGTGATTGGCTTTCGAGCCAAATTGAGTTATGATATAGCAAGTTTAATTCATGCAAATTGTAATTTATCGGATATGAGAAAATGGGAAGATAAGAACTTATGCAATTGAAAGATGTTAAATTATATGCTTGAAATGTAAATTCTCATAACTAATTTGCATATTTACTATGAGGTTTGAAATGATTTATTATTTGTTGTAATATGTTACAAAGTAGAGATTATGGTTGTTAGGCTAATGCCAAAATATGTTAAATTATACTTATAAGTTGATAGAGTAAATATTATGATTGAATAAGAATTATAAATGTGAGCTTTATAGCAATTTGTATTATCTTATGTTTATATTGTTGGACTTGGTAAATGATTGGTAAGAGCTGCTTATTATCTTCGTACGGACTTACTAAGCTATATATATAGCTTACCCACTTCCTTTCCAATGTCTTATATGGTTATTAAACTAGCTCGAATTGGATTTCGCCGAAGATCCTATCACACTATCAAGCTATCATTGGGTATAAATGAATTCAAGCATTTTAAGTCTATGGCATGTATAGGGACTAGGCTAATTTGTTATGTGTGTCATTATTAATTTGGTCATATGTGTTAGCTTGTAATTGTTAATGCTTCATCTTATATATAGCCATGAATGATGGCGTATGTTGATCATAAGTTTATTCATATGTTAATGCCCTCTTGTGAATGTGAAATTAGTATTTTTTTTAACAGGCTAAATATGATGTTTTAAGCAAGATAAATGATGGTATAAGAATGGCATGTTATTGTCTTGTTTGTGGTTGTTTGGTTGCATTTATATGCTTCAATTTGTGCCATGTGATGTTGTGTAGATGTGTGCAAGTGAGGGTGGCAAAATGGCTAGGTAAATAGCGTTGTTTTTGTCCACACAGGCGTGTGTCTAAGCCGTGTGTGACACACAGTCTGCCCCATGGGCATGTGTTCCGGCTGTGTGTCCCTTACACTTTAATTTTGGAAAAATAGAAAGTCCAAAATTGAGCACACGGGCAGAGACACAAGCATGTGTCTCAGCCATGTGTGCTACACGGCCTAGAACATGGACGTGTGGCACAAGTCAGAGAGTACCTCTAAATCGAACACAGTCTAAATCACGGGCGTGTCCAAGGGTCACACGGGCGTGTCCCTTGAACCACACGGGCGTGTGAGCCCTGCATCTAGCCCAAATTTTCTAAGTTTGTAAAAATTTCTAAAGTTCTCGGTTTACTCTCGAACCACCTCCAAAGCATGTTTTGGGCCTCGTAGGCTCGTATAAGAGACTTCATGATTGAAAATGGATGGTTTTAATTTGGATGCAAATTTTATGACTTGGAACCGTGTGATTACTAGTGTCATAAGTTCGGTAATACCTCGAGCCCTGTTCCAGTGTTCAATACGGGTAAGGGGTGTTACATTATCAACATGCAAGAAAATAAAGAAAATAGAAAATATAAATATAAATAAAATAAAATTAGGTTGCCTCCCAACAAGTGCTTATTTAACCTCGTTAGCTTGATCCTCAACTAGTATTGGGGCTGTTCCAGTTGAATTCTTTCGTTCGTATGGGCTTGGAATCTCTTTTTTTACCACATCTACCATATTTGGGTTCAATCGTCCTTGCGCCTCTTTCTTTGGTTTCGTATTTTCCACTAAGAAAATCTTATGTGTGTATGTCAAGGGGTTGATCCCTTTTAAGTCGACAATGGTCTCATCATTCTCCAAAAATGTGTATTTGAGATGCTCGGGAAGTGGTTTTAATTCCAGATTTGGTGCCTGCACAATAGAAGGTGGAAGTTTAGTATTCATAGGAGTTGATAATTCATTAATAGATTAGCAAATAGATCCTGAATCAAAATTATCATCAAACAACGTTTCAATTTTATCTCCATAAGATGACTCAAAAGTTTCTTCTACTAATGAGTCATGTAACATCCTGAATTAATGGGCCTTTGCATTTGTTGTGTGTTTTGTATAATGTGCTAATTAGAATGTTTAAGGGGTCCAGATCGGGCTCTGGATTGGGCCGAGGCCTTAGTTAAAAATCTTCTGCTTGGGCACTCTAGTGGAAAGCCAGTAGGATAGGGCTTAAAAGATGTTATCTGTGTTTTAAGACAAAAATGGGCTTGTGGCCCAGTGGCAAAGTGGCGCCACTTAGGGGCTTTGAGGTGGCGTGATAAGTAGTAAGGGAGGTCCAAGGTTCGAGTCGCATTACCCATCTATTTTAATTAATTTTGGCGTCAGGGAAGAGCAGCATTGGAGTCAGTTAGAATGCTTGAAATTGGGTAGAATAATTGATGGATAATGTGGATAATATGGATGATAAAGTAACTGATAAAGGAAGGAAGAGGTGGTGTTATCTAGGCTTCTTCTAAAGGTATGAATAGATTAAGAGAAAAGAGAAAAGTTAAGAGCTATCTGCTGAGTGCAGTGTTGGCCGAAATTCCATCACTGGAGGAGGGAAGAAATCGGTTTCTGTATGGCAAAGGGGTGCCGAAATTTCCCCTACTATTTGATTAATTGTTAGTTATTAGGAAGGGCACTTTTGGGTTTTGATAATTAAGTGCCAAAATTCTCTATAAATAGGGGTGGTATCTCTTTAATTCTGGCATTTGAACCCTATTCTTTTCTTCATTCTCTGTACCGAAACTCTCAATCATTCTCTGCAATTTCTTTTCTTTTGATTTCTTCAAAAGCTGAAAACTCCCAATTTTTCTCAACAACTTTTCTTTCAAAAGCTGAAACCCTGAACTCTCTTCTCATCTCCATAGCTGAATACTCCGTATTCCCTTTTGCCGATTTCTTCACTAAAGCCGAATCTACATAGACTTCGTTCTATCATCTTTTCTTCTGATCTTCTCAAAAGCCAGTATCTCTAAGGGGTAGTCGAAATCATTGTGTTAAGGTGAATGCTGATTTTCCTATCTCTTCACTTTCTCTTTCGGGTTCTGGAAGACAAAGCCGAAAAGCTAATGGTTTAATGGTTTTATGTATTCTCTTGTTGGGCGACATTTGGGAATTGAAGTAGATCTCTAAGATCTAAAAGCCGGAAACGCTAGTCCCTGAATTTCATATCACTTTTCGGGAATTTCAAGGTAAGGGATTCTCTTTAGGTTCTCGTTAGATTCGATATCGAAATCACAATCTTAACCATATGTTATGACTAATAAGGCCTTTTTGATGGAACCAAAAGGAGGGGACTAGATCTGAAAACCCGATTCCTAAGTTTAAGAAGCGAGCAGTGTCAGCAGTACGGGATTGGCCACCGGGTTATGGATCGGCTTCTGAACAACACCTTAGGCAGATAGTGGTTGTGTTGGCTACGGATAGCATTGACTTAGAAAGTCTCGTTCTAACGGTAATCAGGTGTGTAGATCTCTAACACACTAACTAATCTGTATTATATATGTTATGGGCTAAAAGCCAGAAAAAGGCTGTTTAGACAGTCGGATTACCCAAAAAGGGTATGCAAGGGATGCCAGGTACTTAACCATAGAAACTTCTCTATATGTATCAATGTATGTAATAAACTGTGATCTTTTAGGTAGTATATTGTTTTGATTCTGCATGGATGTAAGCATGGGATGTGGTTAATATGATGAAGGGGAAGAGCATGTTAAAAGGTCACTTGGTGATCGGTGGTTAAACCACGATATGTACATTTAGGTCACAATAATGATCGGTGGCTCTGCAACACTTGATTATAAGGTCACACAGTGTTCGGTGGCTCTGCCACAGTGGATTATAAGGTCACATGGTGATCGGCATTTTAACTAACAGCATGACTGTCGATATGGTGTGTAGCAGTTGATGGGTTGATTGTAGAAATCCCCGAGGTGTGATATTTAGTACGGGTTGGTGTGTAGAGGATGGACTTTTAGGATGGGTTGGGCCATTTACCATTCATCATTTAATATGTATGTATGTTTGTTTCCATAATGTATGGGCCGAGGCCCATAATGTGTTTGTGGGTCTCAGGTCGTTGTGTGTTTCGGGATTTATACACTGAGTCTTGGTGACTCACCCCTTTTATTTTTCCTACTCTTTCAGATGAGCAGTAGATCGTAGACATGGGAGCCGAGACAGACTCGAGGGGCCATAAGGACTTTTATTTAAAGAAATACATCTCCGTTTAAAATATAATGTTCTCTTTTATTTTTATTTTTATTTTTACTTTGGAACACCTAATAAGGCCCCATAGTTTATATTCAACTAAGTAGTTTTTAATATTTGCAACTTATGAAATTATGTCAAAGGTTTAATTATTCAAAATAATAATAATACAAGGTTTTCTTTTCAAATGTCACTTATTTCTTCAATTATTGCCCAATTAATTTACGATTTCCAAAACTGATAAGGAACTATGTTTTCAACATCAAACCCGTAACATGCCAAATTTAGTTGAAACGTATGGGTCGGGTTTGGGGTGTTACAATTTTGGTATCAGAGCCTAGTTTAAAACTCGGGCTGTGAAATGGGCCTAGTAATGTTTTGTAAAGTTGATGGGAATTTGGAAAAAAATTCTAGAAGAAGATATGGCCTTCGAGTCTACTGGCACCCGATCCACACAGGTAAGTATTCTAACTCTTGATGTGATATGCATATTGGGTTTGATGGGCTTGATGGACGTAGGCTAGTATATTAGACCTTGATGGACTTTAGGCTTAGTTTAAACAACTCTTTAAATTCATAAGACTCAATCTATCCAAACAAACCCGTGAACAAGTCGCTGGGTTAGGGTGTGGCAACAGCATACGCATGTCTCAGGATTGGATTCGGGGAAGAGCTTGGTACTTAAGCGATCCCTAGTGACTCACCTCCTCTTATTTGGAATCCTACCAGTGCGTAGGATTTGTTCACCTTAGCCGCGAGGACTAGTTGACGGGCCAAAATTTATAATTAAAACCCGAAAGGGACCAGCCACCCTATTTCACAAAATTACTAAAAGTACCCCTAGTTTTGTAAAATTTTCGAGATACCCTTGATTTGTGAAAATTTTCCAGAATACCCTAGATTTGTAAAACTACCAAAATTTGTGAAATTACCGAAACACCCCCGGTTGGAAAAATTACCTAAATACCCATGTATTGAAATTCACCCGGAAACCCCTGGATTTACACAAGTACCCGGTTTACAAAAGTATCAGAATTTGTGAAATTACCAAAATACCTTCGATTTGGAAAAATTAAATTTTTCAAAATACCCCTGTTTTAAATATATATATATATATATATATGTATCAAAATATCTCTATTTTGAAAAACCACCAAGATACCCTATTTTGTGAAATTACGAAAATACCCTGTAGGAAAGAACTACGAAAATACCCCTGGGTAGTGCAATGACAAAAATACCCTTATGTGATGAATGTGGGTTCATGGATGTTACTTGCGTGTTGATGTATGATGGTTGAATGTATGTGGTTCCTAAAACTAGGAGATACAGACTTGAGACTGAAAACCCGTAGATATAATTTTGAATTCGAAAGAACTACTCTTGAAAATATCTGTCCATAAGATTGTTCATGGTTAATCAGTGGAAGAAATTAATAATTCATAAAATTCCTAATCAGATAAACGCGAATGGTAGAATGAGTACAAGGGGTCGTGGACGTCCGCTGCGTGGTCGCGGTAGGGGTAGGATGGCCGTATCGAAACCAGTAGGATCTGGCCATGAGTCTGGAAATGAGATGTCGGTTCCACTAGCTGCGGAGGTGGAATTTTAGGACCAGACGACCGGAGATGATGCTGTATCTCAGGAAATGTTAAGGGTTTTAGAAAGGGTTGCTGGGGCAGGTATGGGCACAGGAGTCCAGAAATCTGTGCCGGAGCAACTTAGAGCCAATGGGGCAGAAGTGTTTAGGGGAATTTCTAGTGTAGCCCCGAGTTCAGCTGAGTATTGGTTGGAGGCGGTGGAACGCATAATGGATGATTTGGATTTCACGGAGGAAGAGAAGTTGAAAGGGGTTGTATCTCTCCTGCGGGATGAAGCATATCAATGGTGGCTTACGGTTAAAGATGGTCAATGGCTGCATATGAAGCTGAATTCTTACGCCTTAGCCAGTATGCCCGAGGGATTGTGGCCACAGAACATGAACGTTGTGTTCGGTTCGAAGATTGTCTGAGGGATGATCTGCGTGTTTTGACAGCCCCACAGTGGGAGAGGGAATTTGTTGTCCTAATGGAAAAGGCTAAGATAGTCGAGGAGGTAAAGCGGACCGAAAAACTGAATCGGGATAGAGATAGGGGTGGGAATAAGAGGAATGTAGGATTGTCAGGGGCAACTGGGCATACTCAAAAAAGGCCCAAGTCAGATGGACCGAGACAGGATGAGAGACTTGCTGCTGCTAGTCAGACACCGAAGTGTGGCCGATGTGGTAAATTTCATGTAGGTGAGTGTTGGTCGGGCAGTGGGAAGTGTTTTAGGTGTGGATCTATGGACCACCAAGTTAGGAATTGTCCGCAGCAATGGGGCAATGAAGGGCCCACAGGATAATGAAATGCTCAGCCTGGCAGAGGAGGTCAACAGCCACAAAGAGATGGCAATGGCACAGGACATGGTCGTGGAGCACCAGATGGAGGTCCAGGTTATGCTGAGGCGAGGTAGCCAGCTTTGGTCTATGCAGCACGGCGTCAAGGGGACGAGGATGCTCTAGATACGAATACTGGTGCGTACTCTATCATAGTACACTAAGTGTTTCTTTTGGCTTTAGAATTAGAGTTCGCAGCGAAAGCATAGTGGAGAGACTTGGGTAGTATGATTAATAGTTAGCTGGAAATTTCGAGGACGAAATTTCTTTAAGGGGGTAGAACTGTAACATCCTGAATTAATGGGCCTTTGCATTTGTTGTGTGTTACGTATAATGTGCTAATTAGAGTGTTTAAGGGGTCCAGATCGGGCTCAGGATTGGGCCGAGGCCTTAGTTAAAAATCTTCTGCTTGGGCACTTTAGTGGAAAGCCAGTAGTATAGGGCTTAAAAGATGTTATCTGTGTTTTAAGACAAAAATGGGCTTGTGGCTCGGTGGCAAAGTGGCGCCACTTAGGGGCTTTGAAGTGGCGTGATAAGCAGTAAGGGAGGTCTAAGGTTCGAGTCGCATTACCCATCTATTTTAATTAATTTCAGTGTCAGGGGAGAGCAGAGTTGGAGTCAGTTAGAATGCTTAAAATTAGGAAGAATAATTGATGGATAATGTGGATAATATGGATGATAAAGTAACTGATAAAGGAAGGAAGATGTGGTGTTATCTAGGCTTCTTCTAAAGGTATGAATAGATTAAGATAAAGGAGAAAAGATAGGAGCTAGCTGCTGAGTGCAGTGTTGGCCGAAATTCCATCATCTAGAGGAGGGAAGAAATCGGTTTCTGTATGGTAAAGGGGTGCCAAAATTTTCCCTACTATTTGATTAATTGTTGCTTATTAGGAAGGGCACTTTTGGGTTTTGATAAGTAAGTGCCGAAATTCTCTATAAATAGGGGTGGTATCTCTTTAATTCCGGCATTTGAACCCTATTCTTTTCTTCATTCTCTGTGCCGAAACTCTCAATCATTCTCTGCAATTTCTTTTCTTTTGATTTCTTCAAAAGCTGAAAACTCCCAATTTTTCTCAACAACTTTTCTTTCAAAAGCCAAAACCCTGAACTCTCTTCTCATCTCCATAGCCGAATACTCCCTATTCCCTTTTGCCAATTTCTTCCCTAAAGCCGAATCTACATAGACTTCATTCTATCATCTTTTCTTCTGATCTTCTCAAAAGCCGAAATCTCTAAGGGGCAGTCAAAATCTTTGTGTTAAGGTGAGTGCCGATTTTCCTATCTCTTCACTTTCTCTTTCAGGTTTTGGAAGACGAAGCCGAAAAGCTAATAGTTTAATGGTTTTATGTATTCTCTTGTTGGGCGACATTCGGGAATTGAAGTAGATCTCTTAGATCTAAAAGCCGGAAATGCTAGTCCCTGAATTTCATATCACTTTTCAGGAATTTCAAGGTAAGGGATTCTCTTTAGGTTCTCGTTAGATTCGATATTGAAATCACAATCTTAACCATATGTTATGATTAATAAGGCCTTTTTGATGGAATCAAATGTCGATCAGGCAAAGGAGGGGACTAGATCTGAAAACCCAATTCCTAAGTTTAAGAAGTGAGCAGTGTCAGCAGTACGGGATTGGCCACCGGGTTGTGGGTCGGCTTCTGAACAACACCTTAGGCAGATAGCAGTTGTGTTGGCTACGGATAATGTTGACTTAGAAAGTCTCGTTCTAATGGTAATCAGGTGTGTATATCTCTAACACACTAACTAATCTGTATTATATATGTTATGGGTTAAAAGCCGGAAAAAGGCTGTTTAGACAGTCGGATTACCCAAAAAGGGTAGGCAAGGGATGCCAGGTACGTAACCATAGAAACTTCTCTATGTGTATCGATGTATGTAATAAACTGTGATCTTTTAGGTAGTATATTGTTTTGATTCTGCATGGATGTATGCATGGGATGGGGTTAATATGATGAAGGGGAAGGGCATGTTAAAAGATCACTTGGTGATCGGTGGTTAAACCACGATATGTACATTTAGGTCACAATAGTGATTGATGGCTCTGCCACACTTGATTATAAGGTCACACTTATTTATTTAATTATTTCCCAATTAATTTACGGTTTCCAAAACTGATAAGGAACTATGTTTTCAACATCAAACTCATAACATGCCAAATCTGGTCGAAACGCATGGGCCGGGTTTGGGGGTGTTACAAGTCAACTATGTCGACACAATTTACATTCAAGATTTCACTCGGATGACTAATAGCGTCATAAACATTAAACTTCATGATCTCCTCGTCAAACTCCATCGTGAGGGTTCCACTACGCACGTCAATCTTAGTATTTGCAGTACTAAGGAAAGGTCACCCCAACAAGATGTTTGAAGACCCAGGAGCGTTATCCTCTTCCATTTTTATCACATAAAAGTCTGCAAGAAAGATAAGCCCATTGACTTTCACTAATACGTCCTCAAGGACTCCTTCGGGATGCACAATAGACCTATTTGCTAATTGAATGATAACACATATTTTCGTCAGAAAACCCGCGTTAAGTGATTCATAAATAGAAAAATGCATTACATTTATGGAGGCCCTAAATCACACATAGTTTTTTTAATTCCTAAGTAGCCTATTTTGCGTGGTATTACAAACATGCCCTTGTCTTTACATTTTGCTGGCATCTTTCACTGTAACACTGCAGATACATTTTCACCAACATTTACTCTTTCATTACCATTCACTTTTTGTTTGTTGGTGCAAAGCTCCTTAAGGAACTTGGCATATCACAGAATTTGTTTGATGGCATCCAACAATATGTTGATCTCGACGTTTCTAAATGTTTCGAGAATCTCTTTTTCCTCCTTACCTCTCTGATGTTGGTTTAATCGTCCTAGAAACGAAGGTTGAATTATAGGCAATGGATGTTTCGTCCAGACCTGTTCATCGTTCTCCTACTTTTTATGGGTGGAATCAAGATTCCTGCCAGGATTTAGTTCCAGTACTTTTCCACTTCGCAACGTCACTATATTTGCGTGTTGTCATGGGTTGGTTCCGTTTGTGATGGCAACTTTCCTTGTGAGTTCATTTTCTCAATTGATGTGGTTAACTCTCTTATAGATGCCTCAATTTTCTATTGAAAATCAAGCATATTAGCTGCTAATTTATTAACCATGGTTTCTAGAGAGGTACCTGAATCTTGCAGTTGTTGTAGAAATCAGTTTTGGTATGGTTGGTTATACTGCAGGTTTGCCCCATAACTCAAGTTAGGATGGTCTTTCCATCATGGGTTATATGCATTTGCATATGGGTCATATTGCCTTTGGGACAGTCCAGGGAAGTTCCCCACAGCATCTAAATGAGCCATAGTATCATCACGCAAACTAGGACACGCGTCTGTTGTATGTTCGGGTGTTGCACAAATTCCGCATGGTCGAGTTGGTCTTGTTTTTACTGAAAAAAGAGAATTTATGATATTAGTAAGTCGATCAACTGTATCTTCTAAAGCTGAAATACTTAGCTAGTGAACCCTTCTGGTGGGGTCAGGATTGGCTCTGAACTGTTGAGTATTTGCAGCCATCGTGGATATCAAGTCCCTCGCCTGTTGAGGAGTCATGTTGACAAATGCTCCTCCACTGGCAGCATCTACCATATTCATCTCTATAGGTTTAAGCCCTCATAGAAGTATTGGGGCAGAGACTGTTCTATTGTCCCATGTTGTGGGCAACTTGCACACAACTTCTTAAATCATTCCCAATAGTCATAAAGAGACTCCAGATCTTTTTGCCTTATCCCAACGATTTTCCTTCTTAACTCAACTGCACGCAATGCTGAGAAGAACCTGTTAAGAAACAAACGGGAAAGATAAGTCCAAGTTGTAATAGATCCAAGGGGTAGATAAAATAACCATTTCTTAGAAAAATCTGCTAGAGAGAAAGGGAAAGCACGCAATTTGATTTGATCCTCAGTTACGCCTTGAGGTTTCATATTAAGACAAACCATATAAAACTCTTTTAGATGTTTGTGTGGATTTTCATTTTGTAATCTACGAAAAGTTGGCAGTAACTGGATTAATCCTGACTTCAGTTCAAAATTAGTATCCATAGTAGGATACGCAATACATAACAGCAGTTGTTTTGTAGGAGCTTCCACCAATTGTCGAATCGTTTGAGCCATAGGTTGATTTACTAGATTCGGGTCTTCGTTAACTCTAGCGTTAAGCACTTCTTTTGGTGGATTGACTCATATTCTTTTGTTATCCAATGTTTGAGTAGGGTTTTCGTTAACCCTAGACTCAACTTCGTCGCCTGCTTTTATTTCCGGCAATGAGTTACTCTAAGTTCCTACCACCTCTGACTGTTTTTTATGGAACTTTGTTTCCTTGCTATTAGCTTTCGCAGTCTTCTCTATTTCTGAATCAAACGCAAGAATACCTGGAGCAGATCTGGTCATAAGAAACAAAAGAAACAAGATTAGTACGTTACCAGTCCCCGGCAATGATGCCAAAATTTTATGCATTGTTGAGAGCACCAAAAATATTCTATCCCTATAAAATAACGAAAAGAATAGTATAAGGGAAGTATGGTCAAATTCTCAGGGACTGGATTTGCACAAGTTCTTGTTGCTCGAGATCCCAGGCAAAGTCGTGCCCAAGAAAAACAGCGTACCTGGAAAAAATAAAAAAACATAATTAAAAGTTTGGTTGAATTGAGATTGCGTAAATTGAAATTGAAATTGTAAAAATAAACAGAGTTGAGAAAAGAGAGTTTTTGATAGAGAGATTCCAGTCTCTGGTTATCTCGATCCTCCTTGGGTTCAATCCTAGGCTTTTAGGTGATCCTTCTCAAACAGAATAAACCAGTTATAGTGGAAGAGGATGCCTACGACCACCAGCTCCACTTAGATTTTAGACTTACGATTTAGAGGAACCTGACTCTAGCCAACTGTCACTTTTGTGGGACCGTCTTACACTAGATCATCACTTCTCAATGGCAAATGCCATACCATTTTGTCTCTTGGGCTCGAGAACCACTGACGCAGTAAGCTAACGAACCGACTATGCAACCTTCCCAAAACATACAAAGCGACCACCTTTGCACAAGATGAAAAGATCACTTTTGGAAGGACATGGATGGAAGCGTCAGTCCCGTAATGCGGAGAAACGATGAATACCCGTTGAGAAGGCTAAGCGCGGATTCTAAGCCTAATAAATCTTTTCTGGGGAATCTCAACAACCTTTGGCTAGATGAGTTTAGTGGCTCATGCTTTTCAGGAAAAAAGAAATAAGTTTAACAAAATGGAATTTTATTGAATAAATAAAAAGGAACAAAAGCTTAGAGCTTTAGGGAGAGAGAGTTTTTACAGAAAAGATGAGTGCAATTTATGTCACTCCATCCCCTATTTATAGTATTTAGAAAACCTAGTTTATTCCTATCTAAATTCTAAAAGATAAATAAAGATAAAAGCTAAAATTAAATCCAAATAATAATCTTAACAATAATCCTAATATAATTAAAATTTAAATAGAGTCTTCTCTTTATAAAATCTCTTCTTTGCACTTTTGCCCCTAAGTCTTCCACGCTTTACATTTTCGGCACCACTTTTTTCTATTTCGCATGCTGGCCTATTTTATCTTTAAATTCATGTTTTTTGTCCCTAAATTTCCTTTTGCCTTCAATTTAGTCCCTACAAGATAAAAAATCATAAATAGCTCAAATTAGTATGATCATACTCAAAATAAATATGTAATTAATACATAAAAATATGTCATTCTAGAGTATTATCATTTGGAGCGTTGAGGGCATTTTAAAACCTTACGAAAAATTTCAAAGTCATCGCATTTTATTATTTTTATTTTTATTTTTCTTATTTCAATTTTTCTTATTTATTTTTCTAACAAATGCTAGTAGTGAATGTGAAGCATTATTTTGATCCATACAACATAAACTCATTAGTGAATATCTAAATTAATTGGATATGTATCCCATATCTTTCGGGTATTATTTATTTGTAAAATAAAATTGATAATATAAATTTTACATCATCATAGTCCATTACACCTCAGTATTTGATTTATTAGCCTAAAGTGTATCTCCGTATCCACGTCGGTTAGTAATTTTTTGTCTAGATTTATTTAAGTTTAAATTTGAATATTTTTCTAATTATAATTATTAATTATAATTATTGGAATACTCTCCATACTTCCCCTGCCCAGTAAAGGAACACTAAATTTTCTTCTTTCCCTTCCGCCTAGTAAAACACCACTAAATTATAGGGTTAGTACATTCAGTTGGTGCAACAACTTTGGTATATATGTGCAGGGCACTTTGCAGGGTGACATTATATTAAAATTCACAACTAATTGTGAGCTCTGAAATGGTGCTTCATTTTTCACTTTCAGATTCGTTAGTTCTCCAATTTATAAAAAAGATAGGATCATTTAATTAGTGACGTTTCGAGAGGGCCCCTTATTCGATGTATGGGGCAATACATTTTTGATAAAACAATTCAATCTCTAGTTATTGTCTTACCTAACAAGGAATAAATTGGTGTACAATTGGGTGATGTCAAGGGAGTTAGTGATCTAATTTAAACAGATTGTACAT
This sequence comes from Gossypium bickii, assembly GCA_025503065.1. Classification (NCBI taxonomy): domain Eukaryota; kingdom Viridiplantae; phylum Streptophyta; class Magnoliopsida; order Malvales; family Malvaceae; genus Gossypium; species Gossypium bickii. Next base: position 100,221,013 of record CP106711.1, read on the forward strand.
TTGATGTCGTTAACTTGAGTTAAGTTTTTCTCGTTCGTCAGGCTATTGAAGAATTAAACTGCGAAAACTAATCTTGGAATTGATCATTTGGCTAGATTTAGCTATTGGGTTGTTTCTGTAAATAATTTATCACCATGAAATAATTGAAGGTTTGAGGTTGTTCCTTGATCTCTAGAATCGGAATTAAAGTTGTATCCAGGGCTAAAGTTCTCAATCCAGTGGTTAAATTTATTTTTATTTCGAAAATCTCTTGTTTTGTTTTACTTTATTTTTATTTCAAATTTTATTATTTAATTATGTTATACTTTAAACCTCCTTTTTATTTGATGCAGGTCCGCAAAAGTCGAGGGCACGGAACTACTCACAAAACACTCTAGTTGTAAGAAATCACGAAATTAGTCAAACTGATGTCTGTAAAATCAATCCTATTTCCCAACTATGAACTTTATTTTTTTTTTAAGATATAAGACTTTTATTTTTGGTGGATTCAACACCTGATCAAAATCTTTGACATGATAAAGTTTTAAAGTTATAATATCGTGGGCGAAAATTATTTAACAAGCATTTACCAAATGTTTCAATTTAGGATTGAGTGGTTAGATTTAAATGTTGTGGTTTACGAAAATAGGATAAGAGTTTTGTATGCTTTGAGAAAGATGTGTTCAAAAAATACCAGCCGAGGTTGTGCACTTTATTTAACACATGTCCCATTACTCAATGCATGACCTCATAGGTGAAGCAATAAAAAATTTTAGTGAGTTTCTTTTACTGGAGGGCCAACAAAAGTCACCATGTAATCAAATGTTAGGGATTAGGGAAATGAGTTTAGGGTTGTTAGTGCTTCAAAATAGTAGAGGTGTTAAAAGAATAAATTTGAGGGACTGTACTTACTGAACGTATGAACCTAAAGATTTATGATTAGGGTAATGAAATTCAACTTTTGGCGGGTTTCTTCAATTGAGGGATCATCAAAAGTCATCAAGTAGTCAAATTTCAAAGATTAAGAAATTAGATTAAAGTTTGCCTGTAATAGAAAAAAATTTCATGGTTGCGTTTGGTGTTAGAATTAACGAAAGCTACCCGAGACGAGGTAAGCCAACATATTGGTGCCACCTAGGATCTCTTAGTAGCAAATATATTGATGGCTTAGATGATTTAAGTATAGCAAAAATGACGTCGGTGCTTACATTTGTCTCCTGGTCCAACACATCCATAGAAAAGGAAGAATCAGCAAAGGATGCTTTTGCAAATGGAAGTGGAAGCCAACACTTTAGCAATAGACTCCTCCCAAAGTATTGCTTAAGGGTTTAGGAAAAATGGATTGTATTTTTTTTTTATAGGGCAATTTACCAATAAATGCCTTTTTTTCAAAAATTACGAAAATAGACCTATTATTCAATTATTTATCGGTATGGGTCATTTTCCCCTAAATTGCGTTCTTGAGGGCGCACTTTGCTGATGTAGCAAAAACGCTCCCCTAGGGACGCGTTTCACCCGTGTAATGGCTATTTTTTTTTTACCGTTTGGCCTCCAACGGTAAAAAAAAAACTATAAAAGCCCTCTTTCAATTTTTTCACATAAAAGTCCTTTTACAATTTCTACAATTTCTCTCAACTTTCTCTCAAATTCCTCTCAAATTCCTCTAAAATTTCACAAAAGTCCTTTAATTTTTACAAAAAAGCCCTATTTAAAAGTTTTTTGAATTAGTTTTTATTTAAATTAAGAAATATTTGATTGTGTTCGCAATGGCCGAAGAATTAGTTCGTCTCGATAATAAACATATTTCCGTCGATCAAATGACAATGGTAAGTTATAATTTTAATTTTTCAATACTATTTAATATTTTTTTTCATTTATGCAATTTTAGTTAATTTTTATTTTATAATTTTTTTATAACAGTCTGTAGATCGGGTGTTGCAATGCTATATTCGTAATATGTCTGGTCCGCCATCGTTGTTGGTAGAGAATTACCTGCGAGAAGCGAGTTTTTGGCACGTGGTCACGATAAGCCAAGGGTTCAAGTTGGACCCGAAACTAATCAGTGCGTTGATAGAGAGGTGGAGACCCGAGACGCATACTTTTCATCTTCCATGCAGAGAGTGTCCTATCACTCTGGAAGACGTGCAGTTGCAATTGGGATTGTCAGTGGATGGGTATGTAGTCACCAGGTCTGCAACTTCTGATGATTAGGAGCCGTATGCTACGAGCTTTTGGGTGCTATTCCGGATAACATTAACGGAGGTTGGATCGAGATGGGCTGGTTACGAGACACATTCCCAGAGCTGGATAATGATTCAACTGAATTAGAAAGAATACAGTATGCTCAGGCATACATTCTTGAGATGATTGGAGGTTATCTGATGCCGGACTTGTCACGAAACCTCGTACATCTGAGATGGCTACTGAAACTCGTTGATTTTAGAGCAGCCGGTGAATTGAGTTAGGGGTCTGCCGTGCTAGCAAAATTGTATCGGGAGATGTGCGGGGCGACGCGACCGAATAAAGCCAAAATCGGAGGTTGCCTATCACTACTGCAATCATGGGCACGATTTCACTTTCCATTTTTACGTCTTCAAATGGACCACACATATACATTCCCACTCATAACGAGGTAAATTTAATATTAGATTTTACAATTATTACGTAAAATTAAAATATAATTGTATGCTAAAAATTTATTTAATTAGGTGGAACCATTCGGCGAGTTATGTTGGAATACCTACCTTGCTTGAAGATATACGGCTTCTATTATACCAACGGTCGAAAGCACAAGTAAGTATTAAATAAAATATATTTTCGTAATAAAATAGTCGTTTCGTATTTAGTATTTAGTATTTAGTATTTAGTATTTAGTATTTACTATTTAGTATTTAGTATTATATATATAACTAATATTTTTATCATGTTAATATAGTTTCAATGGACACCATACGAGGATCCGACAATTCGAGCAGTAATTCCAGATGAATTCTTTCAAAGTCCAAACATTTAGCATGTGAAGGTCCCATTGGTCAACTATGCCACCATGAAGATGCACCAGTTAGATCGGGTTCTACGACAATTTGGATTCTGACAACCGATTCCCGTGGCACCTGAGGTGCTCGATGATGAGCACAAAGTCGACTTAAGGCAGTTGCATACGGATTGGCCGAGATTTTGGTCAGCATATATCGAATTGTGGGAAAACTGGTATGATTATATACCTACTCGGGAACCGATCATTGTTCCTAAGTTAGCGTGCGTGCCGGAATACATGTCATGGTTTAGGATCCATGGCAAGCCGTATTTATTGTTGGAAGAGGAGAGGCGACAGCAACTTCGTGTACAGAGGGAACGACGGGGCCCTTTAAATCTAAGGAGAAGGGATGACGGGACGGGCCCATCAACAGTACCGACAGAGTCACCAAGCCCATCAACAATGCCCAGAAAATCACCGAGCCCAACACTTCGGCCGACGACATCCACATCACAGCCTTTTCAAATTATGTCAGGTGCGTATCCTAACCCTTATATGTTTCCTTTTCCCAGTCCTATGGCAGGTTGGAATGCATGGCCCGATTCATCTCCGTTCCTGATTACTCCGAATGGACCGCCGATCTATAGGCTGCCGTCGTATGAGGGACCGTACGAGGCGCCGTCGAGGAGCTCTTCTTTTTACCAATCTCTTTCGCCTTATGGGATTCAAACACCTCCACCATGGGTGATGCAAACACCTCCGCAGTCGTTATTTTATCAAGGTGGGTCATCCTTCCAACACCCACAACCAGATCCCCTGCCGGAGGCACCAGAATCCCCTCGGGAGGAACCACAACCCCCGCCGGAAGTTGGAAAAAGGAGGAATCCAGCGCGTAACCGTCGACCACCCCATGTGGCACTAATTTCGACCGGTACCAACATTGATTTTTTTTTAATATATTTGTATAAACTTATTTATATTGTTTCATTTAATAAAAAAAATTTATTTTTTACATTTTAATTGTAATTTACTTTTTATATTTTTATAAAATAAAAGTTATTTTTAATATTTTAATTGACCATTTATTTCTTATATTTTTAATAAAATAAAAGTTGTTTTTAATATTTTAATTGACCATTTATTTCTTATATTTTTAATAAAATAAAAGTTGTTTTTAATATTTTAATTGTAATTTAATTTTTATATTTTTAATAAAATAAAAATTTTTTTAATATCCTAATTGTAATTTACTTTGTATATTTTTAATAAAATCTATTTTTTTAAATAATGCACTATTTTTAATATTTTTATATTTTTAATATATCTCTACAAACTTTTTTATATTGTTACATTTAAAAAAATAAAATTTATTTTTAATATTTTAATTGTAATTTACTTTTTATATTTTTTTAATAAAATAAAAGTTTTTTTAATATCCTAATTGTATTGGTTCTGTAACAGCCCGGTTTAGACCCTAGTCGGAACAGTGGTTTCGAGACCACAAATCTGAGATTGGAATAATATTTTAATATTATTATTGGTGTTTATTATATGTGCTATAGCCTGAGTGAAAATTTTATCGACTATGTGTTGAATTATGATAAAGGATTTAATCGCATAAAGTGTAAAATGATGTGTGCTGATTGTTAAGTGCTTAATTGTTGTTGTCTTTATAATGTGGAGGCCTTATGAGGCAATTAGCCTATTATTAAAGTTAGTGGATGGTTAAATGACATATTAACCTTAATGTTTATTTGTCTTATATGATTAATAAAAGGGCAAATTGGTAAAATGATTATTAAGTTATTATAATCAAAATAAAATAAAAAATGGCCATTTTCTCATTTTTCTTCCACCGAAAATAGAAAGGTAGAATAGACATTGAAGCTTTGTGATTTTTGGCACTTGCATAGCTCAATCAAGGTATGTTTTGAGCTCAATTTTTTATGGTTTTTATGTTTTTGTGATCGTTGCTTAGTGCACTATCAAACCCATACTTAAATTTTAGAAATTGATGGTAATTTTGAGATATGCCATTGGTGAATGCTTGAGCTTTGTGATAGTTGTTGATAAATTATGAAAGGTATGTGAATGATAAACATATTTTGTCTTGGAATTTTTAGTGAAATTGAGTAATTTGAGCTTAATTGAGAAAAGTGTAAATTTGAGGACTAAAATGTGAAGTAAATGAAATGTGTGGATTTGTATGGACATTAGAAGAATTCGGCTAGGCATGGGTGGAAAGAAATTATGTGTATTTGATAATTTTATGAAATAGGGACTAAAGTGTCAAAATGTGAGGGTTATTTTGTAAAATGCCCTAAATATGTGTGTATGGATTAAACTGAATGAATTGATGATTAAATGAGTTGAATTTGAATGTGTATAAACCAAGAAAGGAGAGGTTCGAATCGAGATCGAGGCAAAGACAAAGTGCTCGATTAATTGACCGTTTCGGTATTTCGACATCCGAGGTAAGTTCGGACATAATATGCGTATTTATCTATGTTTAATGTTATGAAATGGATGGTATGATATTATTGAATTGTGAATGCTATGTGAGGACTAGAGTTATGTGGCACTAAGTATGCGTATTCGGAAATGTGACCGAGATGATTAGCACTGGGTGTGCGAAATAATATAAGCTTCGGCTTTGTAGATGGCACTATGTGTGCGATATCGATTTAAGATCGGTTTGATATAGACGTACTAAGTGTGCGATGTTAATTAAGCTTCAGCTATTGATTTGGGCACTAAGTGTGCGATTGAACCGAAGAAGTGACGAAAGTTGATCGAAATGAAAAATTAAGTATTGAGTAGCATAAGTGATCGATAACTAAGTGTTGGCTAAGGTACGTTCAGAACCTATGTGGTTGATGAAAGTATGAATGAGTTTATGGAAGGTTAATTGAACATAATAGCTTTGGATGGTATGGTATATGTGATTGTGAATTAATCTATGTGATGGTTTGTTTTGGTATAATGTATTGTTATTAATGAGCAACATGTATTATGTTACGAACTTACTAAGCTTTTGAAAGCCTACTGTGTGATTTGTTTCTTTATTTTACAGTGTTAGTAAAGCTAGCTCGGATCCTGGAATTGTCAGCATTTCTATCACACTACCGGTAATCTATTTTGGTACTTTTGAATATGTGTGTATTTGAACATGGCATGTATAGACTAGTTGTTTTGAAACATATTAGAGATGTGTAAATAGCCATGTGATGTGGTTAGATAAATGTTGGATATATGCATGAGAGGATTTGGTATATGATGCATATTATGGTATGGCTTGATGGTAATGAAAATGTCTTATAAATGGTAAGCTTAGTGATGGATTGATGCTATTGTGATCTAGTGATATTGTGGATGAATCATGTTTGGTAATACATGTGTTTTAGTTGTCATGATTAGAAATGAGATTGGATGGGATGATATGTTGATCATTTGACATGTATTTGGTTGCCAAATTGTGTGTGGGAAAATGCTTGATTGTGCTTGTAGGGATGACCCTTGTGTGGATGGCAAATTGGTCTTGCAAATGGCCTATTTCTCATACACGGCCAAGGGACACGGGCGTTTGTCTCCGCCGTATGGCTCAAGGGCCACTTCGAGGTGTGCCTGGGCAGGTTACATAGTCGTGGCCCACGGGCATGCCTGGTGGCCCTGTGACCAAGTCAATAGCTAGCTTAATTTCACACGACCATGGCACATGGGCATGTCTGGTGGCCGTGTGGACAAGTCAGTATGTATACCCTGTTTTGGCACGGCTTAGACACATGGGCGTGTCTGGTAGCCGTATGAGGCACACGGCCTGACCGCATAGGCGTGTGACTTTTGCAGTGTTGAAGACTTTTTAAATTCTTGAAAATTTTCGTAAGGGTTTAGTTTAGTCCTGACCTCTTTCTAACACGTGTTTAAGGTCTCGTAGACCTCAATAAGGGACTATATAATTATAATTGAATATGTTTGATTGAGGAAAGACTTTGTGTTGTGAAATGGATGTGAAATGTTTCGATTGTTCTGTAATGCCTCTTAACCCTATTCCGGTAATGGTTTTAGGTTAGGGGTGTTACATTTTATTGGTATCAGAGCTACGGTTTAGTCGATTCTCGGACTAACATAGCGCGTGTGAGTCTAGCTATACATGCCATATATATAATTGCGATAGTATGATGAATCCTGACAGTTGAAAATGTGTTTTTATATAGTAATAGATCCCGATTGAGCAGTTGCTGACGATGTTGAGAGTAACGCGCCTGCTACCGCTCAAGGGACACAATACCGGCCACATCTAGGCCAAATAATAGTAGTGAAGAAGGAGAGGCTAAGCAAGCCTTTTTCTGAATGATGAGTGTGTGGTTTTCGGAGTTCGTTCGAATAAATCCAGCTATTTCACAACCTCTACCCCCACAAGTACCTGTTGTGCCACAAGTGATAGATCTGATCCGATTGAATAAACCTCCTGTGGAGAAGATTCGTAAGTACGAAGCTGAAGAGTTTAAGGCCACAGCTGATGACGATGCTGAGCGACCCGAATTTTGGTTCGAGAATACAATTCGGGTAATCGATGAGATGTCGTTGACGCCTGATGAATGTATCAAGTGTGCAGTTTCTTTGTTGAAAGATACGCCTTATAACTGGTGGAAGACATTGATATCTATGGTTCTGAGAGAGAGAATCACTTGGGATTTCTTTCAAATTGAATTTCAAAAGAAGTATATCAGTCAACGATTCATTGGTCAGAAACGTAAAGAGTTTCTTGAGCTAAAACAAGGTCATTTGTCAGTTACTGAGTACGAGCGAGAATTTGTGAGATTGAGCCAATATGCATGGGAATGTGTTTCGACCGAAGCTACTATGTGTAAACACTTTATAGAAGGATTGAATGAAGATATTAAGTTGTTGGTTGGGATACTTGACATAAATGAATTTGTTGTGTTAGTCGAAAGAGCCAGCAAAGTCAAGGAGCTCAGTAAAGAAAAGAAGAAAGCCGATTCTGAAGCTCGAGATGAAAGAAAAAGACCGATGAGTAAGTTGTCTCAACCTTCGACGAAGAGATTTAGAGATGTAAGCAATCGATCAAATGCTTCGTTTGGACATCCGAGTAGAGATTGTGTGAGACAAAGAATCGGTTTACAAGATCAAATTCTAACTGAATCAAGTGTTGGAAGTGCCAAAAGTAACAAACTTGAGTGTAGATAGTGTGGAAGACGGCATGTGGGAGAATTTTGGGGCAAATATAATAATCGAACTTGTTATAAGTGTGGATCACGAGATCACTTCATTACAGATTACCCAAAGTTAGCCGAAGAAGAACATGTTCATAGTGTGAGACTGAGTAACATGACGACTAGGGGTAGACCACCCAGAAACACTGGAAATGTGAGTGGAAGTTAAAGAGAGACTACCGATACAGCTGTGAGATTAGAGGCGAGAGCACCTGCCCGAGCCTATATTATACGCGCACGAGAGGAAGCGTCATCTCCGGATGTCATCACTGGTACTTTTACTCTATTTGATACTGATGTGATTGCATTGATAGATCCAAGATCTACTCATCCGTATGTGTGTGTGAATCTAGTATTAAGTAAGACTCTACCTGTTGAGTCTACTGAATTTGTGATTAGAGCATCAAACCCCTTAGGCAAGTGTGTCTTGGTGGATAAAGTGTGCAATAACTGTCCGTTGATGTTTCGAGATGTTTGTTTTTCAGATAATTTGATGTTACTACCATTCGATGAATTCGATATAATCCTGGGTATGGATTGGCTCACTTTGCATAATGCCATTGTGAAATGTAAAAGAAAGAGTATTGAACTGAAAACTAAGAACGGTGAGATAGTTCGAATTGAATCCAGTGATATAAAAGGGTTACTAGCTGTTGTATCTATTATGAAAGCTTTGAACTATGTGAGAAAGGGTTGCAAAGCTTATTTGGCATATGTGATTGATACAAAAGTGAAAGAAAAGAAAATTGAATCTGTGCTTGTGGTTTGTGAGTTTCTAGACGTGTTTCTTGAAGAATTACCGAGATTACCTCCAATACGAGAAATTGAATTGGAATAGATTAGTGCCGGGGACTACTCCTATCTCAATAGCTCCGTATAGAATGGCACCAACGGAATTGAAAGAGTTAAAGTCTCAGTTGCAAGAGTTAACTGATAGAGGGTTTGCACGACAGAGTTTCTCGCCTTGGGGTGCTCCTATATTGTTCGTGAAAAAGAAAGATGGCACAATGAGGATGTGTATTGATTACAGGCAGTTGAATAAAGTGACAATAAAGAATAAGTATCCATTGCCACGTATTGATGATTTGTTTGATCAGCTGAAAGGGGCTACAATGTTTTCTAAGATAGATTTGAGATCAGGCTACTATCAGTTGAGAGTTAAAGAATCTGATATACCGAAAACTGCTTTCAAAACGAGGTACGGACATTATTCTTGTGATGAGACGCAACGTGCCGAACATTTGAGAATTGTGCTACAGACTCTGCGTGAGAAGCAATTATATGCAAAGTTTAGCAAATGTGGTTTTTGGTTAGATGAGGTTAATTTCTGGGGTACATTGTATCAGCTGCGGAAATACGAGTTGATCCTGGTAAAATCTCAACTATTTTAGAATGGAAACCTCCGAGAAATGTGTCTGAAGTTCGTAGATTTCTGGGATTGGCAGGATATTATAGACGATTTATGAAAGGCTTCTCAATGATCATGATTCTGCTAACGAAGTTGCTACATAAATATGTTAAAATCGAGTGGTCGAAAAAGTGCCATCAAAGTTTTGAGCAGTTGAAAGCGTTGTTGATGAAAGCACCAGTGTTAGTTCAACCTAAATCGGGCAAAGAATTCATAGTTTACAGTGATGCATCATTGAATGGTTTGGGCTGTGTGCTGATGTAAAAAGGCAAAGTCATTGCTTATGCTTCGAGGCAGTTAAAGTCGCATGAAAAGAACTATCCGATGCACGACCTTGAATTGGTCGCGATTGTGTTCGCATTGAAGATTTGGCATTACTACTTATTTGGTGAGAAATGTCATATTTTTATAGATCACAAGAGCTTGAAATACCTGATGATTCAGAAAGAATTGAATTTGCGACAGAGAAGATGGTTAGAATTGTTGAAAGATTACGGACTTGTGATTAATTATCATCCGGGCAAAGCTAATGTTGTTGCTGATGCCTTGAGTTGAAAGTCTTTATGTGCTTTGCGAGCTATGAGTACTCAGATAGATCTATGTGATGATGATTCAGTTTTGTCTGAGTTGAAAATAAAGCCGATGTTCGTACATCAGATTTGTGATGCCTAGAAAAGTGATGACGAGATGATAGCAAAACGAGCTCAATGTGATTTGAATTTCGATTCAGAATATCGAGTTGATAGTGATAATTTTTTGAGATTCAAAGATCGGATTTGTGTTCCAAGGAATTTAGAGTTGATTCAGATGATTTTGAATAAAGTTCACTGTAGTCGTTTGACTGTTCACCCGGGAAGTATGAAAATGTACAATGATTTGAAACAGTTTTATTGGTGGCATGGTATAAAAAGAGATAGCTTTGACTTTGTGTCGAAGTGTTTAGTTTGTCAGCAAGTTAAAGCTGAACATCAGGTTCCATCTGGTTTACTACAACCGATTATGATTCCTGAGTGGAAATGGGAGAGAATTACGATGAACTTGTGTCGGGGTTGCCTTTATCTCCGGGAAAGAAAGATACAATTTGGGTGATAGTTGACAGATTGACGAAATCAGCTCATTTTGTTCCGGTGAGAACATATTATTCACTCGATAGATTGGCTGAATTATATATTGCTGAAATTGTAAGATTGCACGGGGTGCCACTATCTATTGTACCTGGCAGAGATCCGAGATTTACCTCACGGTTTTGGAAGAAATTGCAAGAGGCTTTAGGCATAAAATTGCATTTCAGCACAGCATTTCATCCACAAACGGATGGACAATCTGAGCGGATCATTCAGATTCTTGAAGATATGTTGAGGTGTTGTATTCTTGAGTTTGAAAGTACATGGGAGAAACATTTGTCGTTCATTGAATTCGCATGCAACAATAGTTTTCAATCTAGCATTAAAATGGCACCGTACAAAGCCCTTTACGGTCGAAAATGCCGAACTCTATTGTATTGGACTGAGCTTAGTGAGAATAAGATTCACGGGGTTGATTTAATTAAAGAAACTGAACAGAAAGTGAAAGTGATTCATGACAGTTTGAAATCGGCTTCATATCGTCAGAAGTCTTATGCAGACTTGAAACGAAAAGATACTGAATTTCAGCTCGGTGACAAAGTGTTTTTGAAAGTATCTCTGTGAAAGAAAATACTTCGATTTGGCCGAAAAGGCAAGCTGAGTCTGAGGTTCATCGGGCCGTATGAGATCATTGAACGAGTTGGGTCGGTTGCTTATAGATTGATGTTGCCACCTGAGTTAGAAAAGATTCATAATGTGTTTCATGTGTCGATGCTTCGTCGATACAGATCTGATCTGTCTCACGTGATTGCTCCTACTGAGGTTGAAATTCAGTCAGACTTGTCGTATAGTGAAGAACCGATCCGAATTTTAGCACGAGAGACCAAAGAGTTGAGAAACAAAAGAATTTCCTTAGTGAAAGTGTTGTGGCACAAACATACAGTTGAAGAGGCAATGTGGGAGCCTGAGAATGTTATGAGAGAGCAATATCCACATCTATTCACTAGTAAGATTTTTGGGGACGAAAATCCCTAAGGGGGGAGAGTTGTAACAGCCCGATTTAGACCCTAGTCGGAATAGTAGTTTCGAGACCACAAATCTGAGGTTAGAATAATATTTTAATATTATTCTTGGTGTTTATTATATGTGATATAGCCTGTGTGAAAATTTTATCAACTATGTGTTGAATTATGCGAAAGGATTTAATCGCATAAAGTGTAAAATGTTGTGTGTTGATTGTTAAGTGCTTAATTGTTGTTGTCTTTATAATGTGGAGGCCTTATGAGGCAATTAGCCCATTATTAAAATTAGTGGATGGTTAAATGACATATTAGCCTTAATGTTTATTTGTCTTATATGATTAACAAAAGGGCAACTTGGTAAAATGATTATTAAATTATTATAATCAAAATAAAACCAAAAAAAGTGGCCATTTTCTCATTTTTCTTCCACCGAAAATAGATAGGTAGAATAGCCATTGAAGCTTTGTGATTTTTGGCACTTGCATAGCTCAATCAAGGTATGTTTTGAGCTCGGTTTTTTATGATTTTTACGTTTTTGTGACCGTTGCTTAGTGTACTATCAAACTCATGCTTAAATTTTAGAAATTTATTGTGATTTTAAGCTATGCCATTGATGAATGCTTTAGCTTTGTGATAGTTATTGATAAATTATGAAAGGTATGTGAATGATAAACATATTTTGTCTTGGAATTTTTAGTGAAATTGAGTAATTTGAGCTTAATTGAAAAAAGCGTAAATTAGAGGACTAAAATGTGCAATAAATGAAATGTGTGGATTTGTTTGGACATTAGAAGAATTCGGCTAGGCATGGGTGGAAAGAAATTATGTTTATTTGATGATTTTATGAAATAGGGACTAAAGTGTCAAAATGTGAAAATGTGAGGGCTATTTTGTAAAATGCCCTAAATATGTGTATAGACCAGGAAAAGAGAGGTTCAGATCGAGATCGAGGCAAAGACAAAGTACTCGATTAATTGACCGTTTCGGTATTTCGACGTCTGAGGTAAGTTCGGACATAATATGTGTATTTATCTATGTTTAATGCTATGAAATGAATGGTATGATATTATTGAATTGTGAATGCTATGTGAGGACTAGAGTTTTGTGGCACTAAGTGTGCGTATTTGGAAATGTGACCGAGATGATTAGCACTGGGTGTGCGAAATAATATAAGCTTCGGCTTTGTGGATGGCACTGTGTGTGCGATACCGATTTAAGATCAATTTGATATAGATGCACTAAGTGTGCGATGTTAATTAAGCTTCGGCTATTGATTTGGGCACTAAGTGTGTGATTGAACCGAAGAAGTGACGAAAGTTGATCTAAATGAAAAATTGAGTATTGAGTAGCATAAGTGATCGATAACTAAGTCTTGGCTAAGGTACGATCGGAACCTATGTGGTTGATGAAAGTATGAATGAGTTTATGGAAGGTTAATTGAACATATTAGCTTTGGATGGTATGGTATATGTGATTGTGAATTAATCTATGTGATGGTTTTTTTTTTTGGTATAATGTATTGTTATTAATGAGCAACATGTATTATGTTACAAACTTACTAAGCTTTTGAAAGCTTACTGTGTGATTTGTTTCTCTGTTTTACAGTGTCAGTAAAGCTAGCTCGGACCCAAGAATCGTCAGCATTTCTATCACACTATCGGCAATCTATTTTGGTACTTTTGAAGATGTGTGTATTTGAATATGGCATGTATAGGCTAGTTGTTTTGAAACATATTGGAGATGTGTAAATAGCCATGTGATGTGGCTAGATAAATGTTGGCTATATGCATGAGAGGATTTGGTATAGGATGCATATTATGGTATGGCTTGATGGTAATGAAAATATCTTATGAATGGTAAGCTTAGTGATGGATTGATGCTATTGTGATCTAATGATATTGTGGATGAATCATGCTTGGTAATGCATGTGTTTTAGTTGTGCAATTTGGTATATAAGTTGACATGATTAGAAATGAGATTGGATGGGATGATATGTTAATCATTTGACATGTATTTGGTTGCCAAATTATGTGTGGGAAAATGCTTGATTGTGCTTGTAGGGATGACCCTTGTGTAGATGACAAATTGGTCTTGCGAATGGCCTATTTCTCATACACACCAAGGGACACGGGCGTGTGTCTCCGTCGTGTGGCTCAAGGGCCACTTCAAGGTATGCCTGGGTAGGTTACACGATCGTGGCCCACGGGCGTGCCTGGTGGCCGTGTGACCAAGTCAGTAACTAGCTTAATTTCACACGGCCATGGCACACGGGCATGTCTGATTGCCGTGTGGACAAGTCAGTATGTATACCCTCTTTTGGCATGGCCTGAACACATGGGTGTGTCATGTAGCCTTGTGAGGCACACGACCTAACTGCAAGGGCGTGTGATTTTTGTAGTGTTGAAGACGGTTTAAATTCTTGAAAATTTTCGTAAGGGTTCAGTTTAGTCCTGACCTCTTTCTAACACGTGTTTAAAGTCTCGTAGACCTCAATAAGGGACTATATGATTATAATTGAATATGTTTGATTGAGGAAAGACTTTGTGTTGTGAAATGGATATGAAATGTTTCGCTTGTTCTATAATGCCTCTTAACCCTATTCCGGTGACGGTTTCGGGTTAGGCGTGTTACATTTTATTGGTATCAGAGCTACGATTTAGTCGATTCTCGGACTAACATAGTGTGTATGAGTCTAGCTATACATGCCATATATATAATTGCGATAGTGCAATATATATAATCCAGTCGAGATATATGGCCTAGGTTCTTACACCATCCGCATAACTTTCGTTGGTTGGTTGTTTCTCATATATCCATATTGTTGCGTATTCTAGTCGAGCAAAGTCGACCCTTTGGTTTGCGACGCAGTTCTCTATCCGGTAATAGCTTAAACAGAGCAAGCGATATAGACGGTCACTTACGTTCATCTAGGACTAGTGGGAATACGTGACTCCACACGTTGTACATGTATTCTATTTTGTACACTTCGTTGACATAGCTAATGTGATCCAGACGGAGATTCTGACAAGCTACAATTATATGAGCGCATGGATAACGAAGTGCATCAAATATCCCACAGTCGCAGGTCCTATTTCTCAAGTGTACACGATATTACCCGCCAATAATACCTTGGTTCGGTCTGTCAAACTCCGTCACACGAAACCATAGGTTGTTGCGATCATGACACACTGTGTGCATGGTGTTGGCTCGTGCCTTCGCCTTGTTAATTTCTGGAAATACCTTCGAGCACCATACATGGTCTCCCTGCATTTTACTTTTATAACTCGCTGCTCGCTTCGGAAATAATGTCGTTAAATGAAAATATGTCTCTCGCACAACCAATGTTATCGGCAAATGATGCGTTCCTTGTAGAACAGAATTTATGCATTCAGCCAGGT
The DNA here is from genome assembly GCA_025503065.1 of Gossypium bickii. Taxonomy (NCBI): domain Eukaryota; kingdom Viridiplantae; phylum Streptophyta; class Magnoliopsida; order Malvales; family Malvaceae; genus Gossypium; species Gossypium bickii. Next base: position 100,236,095 of record CP106711.1, read on the forward strand.
TTGAGGTCATATGACCATATCGTAGGCCGCCATCCTATGCTTGTGTCCACTATTTGAAAGGTATGTTGCATAGGTAGTTTGCGCCTTCTTCGTTAACTGAGTGCAAAATCGACAACATCTCATGAAAATTGTCCTTATTAATCTCGTACCTTGCCAATATAAGTTGATAGCGAATATTTCATACCACTCTTCATAATTTTCCATGAACATGTACCGTCTTGCACTGCACACTTGGCCTCATACTTATCGGGTATTTAACCACGTTGTAGTTAACCCCGTTCTTGAAGCTATATTGTTTCAATGCACTAAGAAAACTATCCTTGTTGGAAAACTCTTTACCAACTTCCAATTCACCCGAACCCAACGATGAACTTGTACGGTCACGCCTTTTGTGTGGTAGTTCTAGAAACTCCAACTCATCGTCTTGAGATATATCGACATTATGCATGTGGGTTGGAGGCCAGTACGCCCTGAATCGCGGATCTTCTTCTTTATCTGTACCCCTTTCAACATCTTCAGGTATGGTTGGAACAGGCTCCGGTTCAGAAAATAATGCAACTTCTGCACCATTGAGGCTGGGCTCTCGAGGTGGATCCACATCGGACTCATCATCCGACCTACCATCATCTGTAATGAACTAGGTCCCCTCGCCGGTGGATGTCGTACGGAGTACATTATCCCTTTTTAAACAACTTTCGTAACGTCCCAAATCATATGTGGATTGCCAACCACTAGAAGTTCATGACGTTCCCCAATATGTATTTCTAACATCGAACATCGACCCACCGATATGCATGTCCTATCCACCAATCGAGTGTCGTGCAGGGGTTGTGTTTTCCATACTACCACCATACACAGGCACTTCCGTATTCTGCCTTCCACTAACAGAGTGTCGGTTTGGGGTTGTGTATTCCCCTCGAACAGCAGTAGATGTTGAAGTCGAAGGAATATCACTTGGCGATGAAAATTGTACATATACCTCAAGATAGGGTGATCAACTGGCAAGATGAATCTCCACCATTGCCTCCAAGCTCCGAGGACCTTTTATTTTGAATGAGTCATATCTCACGGGATCAACTGAAGCACAAAATCTATACTTAGTAGACAGAATTTTCATTGGCGTTGTTCCAAAGATTTTACGCCTAATTCTTTTACAAAGTTCTGTCAAATATATGTTTTAGTTAAAACCAGTCACGCTGTGTTCTCCAATAAAAAAACAACACCGTTTTCGGTGTTACGAACCTCACCATCATAGTAAATAACAGCACTAATACGTTCACTCATCTTCAGTCTCTATTATACTTTTGCCTCAATTTCTATTATGCAACCTGAGAATGAAATTTGGCTCATTTATAGTCTAAGGCCAATTAGGAACTACTGTAGCAAAAGAGCATCCACGTGGGAGCTTTTTTCGGTACTAATGCTGACAGTGCATCCTGCATGAAGCGTTTTGGTCACTATTTGTTCAAAAACGTCTTCTCAAAATTATCTTTTCAGGAACTACTGTAGCAAAAGAGCGTCCACGTGGGAGCTTTTTTCAATACTATTGCTGACAGTGCATCCAGCTTGAAGCGTTTTGGTCACTATTTGTTCAGTAACGTCTTCTGAAAATTATCTTTTCAGGAACTACTATAGCAAAAGAGCATCCACGTGGAAGCTTTTTTCAATACTCTTGTTGACAATGCATCCTGCTTGAAGCGTTTTATCACTATTTGTTCAAAAACATCTTCTCAAAATTATCTTTTCAAGAACAACTGTAGCAAAAGAGCGTCCACGTGAGAGTTTTTTTCCAGTTTTCTTGCTGACAATGCATCCTGCTTGAAGCGTTTTGGTCATAATTTGTTGAGAAATGTCTTCTCAAAATTATTTTATCAGATACTACTGTAAAAAAAATAATTTTTATATTGCTAATATATTTTTTCCCAAAACCCTAAACATAAAATTATTTTAATTAATTAATCCTAAACTCTAGTTCATTAATTTTTCCTTAAAAACCCTAAACCCTAAACCCTAGCCCTAAAACCATAACCTTAAACCCTAAAAACAGCTAAAAACCCTAACGGAATAAACGAGCAAAACGCGTCCCTAGGGGAGCGTTTTTGCCACATCAGCAAAGCGCGCCCTCAAGGACGCAATTTCTGCTAATGTGGCAAAAACGCTCCCCCAGGGACGCGTTTTCCTGCCACATACCCTGACATCGTGCTGACGTGGATGCGCTTTCGGGAAAAATGGCCCATTCCAGTAAATAATTGAATAATTGGCCTATTTTATTGGTAAATTTCCCTTTTTTATATCATTACAAATAAAGATTCACGTTTACCAACCTTTATAAGCACAGGTAAAAGTGAAAAAAGAAAAATTGTCAATTTTGATTTTACCAACAATTCTTTGACGGTTGACTAGGTGAGTACCGGTAAAAATTTTCTAATGAGTTGACCACAAAAGCCAATAGAGTGCAAATCTTTGCCGGCACAAATTTTCCTAACACTTTTAACCCTGTTAAAAATAAAATATTTTTAAGACAATTTAAAATATTAGCAAAAATTATATTAAAAATTTAAAAACTTGTTCAAAAATTTATAAATTTCAACAAATAAAAATATTTACATTAAATTTAAATATTAATTTGCATATTTGTTAAATGAGCTATATTAATAATTTTGCTTTCTTAAGTTTAATACTAATTTACATTATTATTTTTCTCTTTCTTCTTACAATTTAAGGTAATTGCCATAAACATAATATAAGTTAAGAGTTCATTCAATAAAATAATTTTAAAGTATACAAATCCTGAGTTTTGAAGGTAATCTACTTAATCCCCACATAAATAGAAATGAAAAATATTGGTAAGAGTGTCCAATGTAATCTTCATTTTCAGCTTCTTAAACCCTACAAAAGTCCTCATCTCCTCTCTTAACCTGCCTATCACTTACACATCGCCATAGCTCGCAACTTCAAATGCTAGTTGAAACCTTTTGAAATCGACTTTTACTTTAAAACGAAAAATAGAGTCACCATCAATTCTTTTTATTAAGTGTGATCGGATGACCTCGTAATTTGATTATTTTAATAAAAGTTTAGATTTTACTAAAACGATGATTTTTTGTTTACAAAATCTAGGAAATTGGTTCGGGAGTCGGTTACACACGAGGAAGGTTTAGCACCCTTGTAACACCCAAAGTTGGTACCTAATTGATTAATTGATGTCTCAATATCGATAATAGAAAATGTGAAGAGAATTTAAAACACGATCCCACCTTGCATAATGATCTTTTTAGTTAAAATCACTTAAGTAAATTAAAACATGTGTAAAAGGCCTCCTTATCTCAAGGTAACCAAAACGAAAAGATCATGTCTCGTAAGTTAGGATACGACATCTCGAATCCTTGAAAATAAGCTTGCTCATTATTATTCTTGAATCTCCAATTATAGAACATTGCTTTGATTTTAAAATTTTCTCTTTTTTATGCATCGAAGAAAAATGAATATAACATTTAAAGTAATGTGCATTTAACTTATTCTGGCATAGTATAAAAATAGATAAATATATTTAAACACGGTTCGTAGCATGGTTCTAACAAAAATAAAATAAAATGGAAGTATAATGGAATGCTTAGCAAAAATGAAGTTGCTATACGAGTTCAAATAATATTATAAATAAAATATAAATGAAATAATAGTAGCGACAGCAATAATAATGTAATGAATAATATAACTATAATAATAATGATGATGACTTTGATCGATAGCAATGAGGATAACAATAATAATCATAATATCATGCTAGATATTAAAATAAATAAAATAACTCAAAATAAAATAAAAATAAAAATGAAAGATGCATAATTACAAAGGTAAATATAAATGACATGAAAATAATAAAAGAAATAATAAAATAACAAGAATGAAATAAAAATAAAATAATAACGACAATAATAATAAATGGGCAAAAAATACACAAATAAAGGGAAATTTAAACAATATAATTTTTAAATATATAAAATAAATAAATAAATAAACAATTTATAAATGGTTGAAATTAAATAAATAAAGGACTAAATCAAAATTTAAATGACATTTAAGGTACGTACTAGAAAAATAAATAAATGAATGGGTAAATAAAGAAATAAAATGCTAAATAAAAAAATATAACAAATTAAAGGTATAAATCACAAAGAAAAAAGGCATAAAAGGATTAAATTAAAATTGGATAAAATATACAAGGCTCAAAAGGCAATTTTTCCCCTAAATTTACACGTGTCCTCCCCCTAATGTGTCCACAATAGTCGAAGGACCAAATTGCACAAAAACAAAATAAAAAGGAAAAAATGAAAAAAAAAGTAATTGGACGAAATTGAAAAATGACAAAAAAGCATAAGGGCCAAATAAGCAATTAGGCCCTCCCCTTTAAAAACACGAGGATTCTAAGGGGAGTCGGGTCGGCTGACCATGCCCAAAACGATGCCGTTTTGGGGTTTATGGAACCAGGCCAAAACGACGCCGTTCCAATACCCTATTTATGTTAAATTTTTTTCAAAAAAAATCATTCCCCTTTGTTTTTTTTAAAAAAAATTTGGTTTATCCTTTTTTTTTAATGACCCAAAATTTACGGGTTTTAGAAAGTGTATTTCGGTCTCCGTTTTCGTAAAACGAATTCGTAAATATTTATCAAAAATATTTATGAAGTTAGTTGTGTGGTTAATTAGGTTTTGGCTAGGTGACTTAGCTTAAATTATGGATAATTAGGTATAAGGGCTAGATTGAATATAGGGTAAAAGTTGAATTATAGATTAAAGAAAAATAAATGGATTAAATAAGAAAATAAACCATATGTAACACTTGTATAGTAAAAAGTAAATACAAATGTATGGTAATAGTGAAATACATGTGTAAAAATAATAATCATAAGTATAAAATAATAATACATGTATTCCTATTATTTAAGTAATTATTATTTTAATATAATATAATAATATAATTAAAATAAAACAAAATAAAGAAATAAAACAAAAGGAAAAAAAAAAAGAAACATTAGGACGAAACAGAAAGGGAAGAAAAAGAAAGAAAAGAAGGAAATTAGAGATTTTAGGGTTCAAACTCAAATTGGTAAGTCAATTTAATCCCTTTTCTTATAATTTTGATATTTTTAGAATCCTAGAACAAAATACTACTTGATTTATGTTGAAATTTTATAAGTTAGTGAATTTTTAGAAGTTGTTCATGTTGAATAAATTTAAGTGTTAGGGGTTAAATTGATAGAATTTCAAGTTAGAAGTGAAAAAGGGATTGAATTGTAAAATAAATCATAAATTTTGAGTGATAGGGACTAAATTGAGAGAATTTTGAAATTAGGGTTTATAGTGAAATTTGAAAGTTGAAATTAGTCTAAAGTGGGATTTGAATGAAAATATGAAATTAGTTTTAAATAAAATAAAGTTAGTTTGATTAGGGACTGAATTGAAATGTGGGCAAAAGTTGAATAACAATTGAAATATTTAATGTGAAATTGTGTGTATTGATGGTTTTATATTGTTTTAATTTCCGTAGCTAACGTTGTACCGGAGACCTCGGCTAAGAAGGGAAAGGAAAAAGTTGATGAGGAGTAACTCTGAAAATTATGGTTTGTATTTCTATAATCCGCACTTAATAATTAATTGTTGAATTTATTATTTAATATGTATGGTAAGTAGATTGAGGTAAGCAATTGATATTGTGATATTGAATTGAATTGAATTGATTTATGAGCATATGTGATTATTTGAATTGAAATAAATATTTTTTGAAATTGAAAAGTGAATTGAAACCCTATTAACTGTATAGAGCTGAGTTTGATATAGTTGGTATGCCATAGGATTGGAAGTGTTCAGGGATACTTCGACCACGAGTCGATGAGACACTGGGTGTCAAACTATTACTTCGGATAAATTCAATGAGGTACTGGGTACCAACTTACTTCGGCATGGCCGATAAGACACTGGATGTCAACTTATTTCTTCAATTATCCAATGAGACACTAGGTGCCATACTGATGTGTTTTGGTTGGATCCGTGTATCCGCCAAAGTCCGAGTCCTGTTAATAAGGATAAATAAATGAATTGGCAATATGAATGATATTGGGTGATTTTGAACATGAATTGGATTGGGATATTGAATTGAGTTATGAAATTGAAATGTATGAACCAATGGGTTCATGAAATGGTTATTGATATGATATGTATATCCTATTGAGAAAAGTTATTTGAATATAAATTATGAGATTGAAATAGTAAGAGATGAGAATTGAAAGTGTTATGAATGATGTGTTATGAAATTGATTATTTGTTTGAATGATTTTTGTTACGTGTGCTTAGATATATAAATATTGTAAATTCTTGTTTAATAAGTATTTGGATTATAGAAATACCACTGAGTTTATACTCAGCGTACGGTTTGTTTCCATGAGCAGGTTAGGTTAAAATCAGATTGTTGAATCAACATCCAAAGTCGATCCCGAACTCAAAGTGGTGAAATATATTTCTTTTTGGTAATGGCATGTACCTAAGACGTTTTATATTGGTTATTTTGAAATGGTAAATGTGAAATATGTTATAAGACACTATTAGTTACATATATATAAGTTTTATGATATGTTAAGATTACAAAATAGTTTATTTTGGTATGAAATTAGATTTGGTTTGGATAAAGTTAAATGAATTGATTTGGAAATTATGTGTGAAATTTCTATGAAAATACATTGATAAGGTTATTAGGTTGAATGTTTAGACATGATTTAGATATATTTGAATGTGTTTTAGATTGGTTGAACGACTGATAGTTGAATTGCTTGGTGTTCAAGGTTTGCAGGGTTGGTATACTTGATGTGCAAGGCTCATTTTGAGTCCACACGGCCTGGCACACGGGCGTGTGACCAGACCGTATGAGACACACGGCTATCACATGGGCGTGTGGTTTGCCTGTGTGTCTCCTGCAACTTTTAATTTTCAAAACAGAATGCTCAGGTATTACCACACGGACGTATGTCTTAGCCGTGTGAGGAAAGAGAGTTACACGGGGTAGGACACGGCCTGGAGCACGGGCATGTCATAGGGTCACACGAGCGTGTCCCTTGGCCACACGGTGTGTGAGCCCTGTACTTAGGAAAAAATTTGAAATTTTACGAAAAATTTTCTAGACTTTCGATTAAGTCTCAATTTGTTTCTAACACGTGAATTGGGCCTTAAAGGCTCGATAAAGAGGCTTTATGATTAAACTATGATGTGTATGTTAAATTATTATGTGATTGTTCGTATTTGTTCTGAAAAATCCGTTAATACTTCATAAGCCTATTCCGGCAATAGATAAGGGTTAGGGGTGTTACATTTAGTGGTATCAGAGTTATTCAGGTTTAGCCGATTCTCGAACTAAATCGAGTCGAAAATTGAGTCTAGAGGTACATGCCATAATTGAGTCAAATTGAGTCGGGATTTGGATGTTGATATATTTGTTTGTTTCTATTTTATAGTTAAAGATGTCGGATGAATATACTGATGACACTGATCAAGAAATGTATACTGGAGATGAAGAATCTCGTGAATTAGATGAAACTGAATCGGCAACACCGAGTGTAAACCTAGTAGGTAATCAACCACCTAATGTTGATCAGGGTAATGCGAGAGAGAGAGAGAGAGATGATTCACAGTTACTTAGGATTACAGCTGATGCCCTTCAACGAGTAGCAGGAACTGCATTTGCTCCTACTACCTGACGAGCCCCGATTAAAGAACTGCGTAAGTACGGTGCGACTGAATTTCTGGGTTTAAAATGAGTTGATCCATCTACAGCTGAAAACTGGATTGAAGCTACAAAAAGAATACTGCAGCAACTCAAGTGTACTCCACGGGAAAGTTTATTATGTGCTGTATCTTTATTGCAAGGGGAAGTTTATGTTTGGTGGGAATCAGTAACACGGCATGTACTGGCAGAACAGGTAAATTGGGATTTATTTCAAAGAGGATTTCAAAAGAAATATGTGGGTGAATTGTACATTGATGACAGACAACAAGAGTTCTTGATGTTAAAATAAGGTGAGATGTCAGTAGTTGACTATGAACGAGAATTCTCGCGACTTAGTAAATATGCAGCTAAATTTGTACCAACTGAAGCTGATAGTTGCAAGCGATTTTTACGGGGTTTACGTGATGAGTTACGGGTGCAAATGGTATCGCACAAAATCACTAAATTTGTGGATTTGGTTGAGAGAGCAAAGATAGCTTAAACATTATGATTAAATTATGATGTGTATGTTAAATTATTATGTGATTGTTCGTATTTGTTCTAAAATATCCGGTAATGCTTCGTAACCCTGTTCTGGCAACGGATAAGGGTTAGGGGTGTTACATTTTTTCTCTGAAATTTTCCTTAGGCCGACCATGGGAGCTGTCGTGGCTTCTCCGCGGCCACTGGTCGTCGGCGACGGTGATCGCCGTCCTCGGTGGTCAGAAAATTTCAAAACCCCCTTTTAATCCCTTTTTTTTAGGAACCCCGTTTTGGGGTTCAAATTCTCAGAAAAATGGCAAAAACATACTGAAGGTCAAGAAACCTTTCGGTTTCTCTCCCCTTTGACGAGGCCCTCAACGGAGCCGTAGAGGGACTCCGAGGCTTCTTGAGCTAGAGGTAGGTCTCTGACAACCGAAATAGGTAAAAAAGATCCCTTTTTTTTTTTTACTCTTATTTGTTGCAGAAAAAAAAAAGAGTCAGCTTTTGTATTTAGTTTTTTTTATATCTTTTGATTGCTTGTCTCTGTAAAAAATAAATTCATGGTTGCCATGGCTTTTATAACCGAATATGTTACATTTAAACTGTTGTTTTTTTTACTGTTTTTCTATTGTTCTTTGCATGTTTTTCTTTGTCCTTTTTTTTTTTTTTTTTGCATGTGGCGGTAGAGTCAACGGTGGGGAGAGGCGCTCCCTTGCTGTTTAGGTGAAAAGGTTGCAGACATCGGGCGGCGTTCATGCTGACATGGCGAAGGCATAAGAGCGGCGACGACTGGAGACTTAGAGGAATTAGGATTTTCTGTTTTAGGTTTAGGGGATTTGGGCTTGGGCGTTGGGTATTTAAGTTTCCTTTTGCAAATGGACTATTTTGTTTCATTGGACTTTATTATTTTTTGTTTTAACTTGGTTTTTTCGTTTTATTTGTTTTGGCCGGCAAAATTGGACTTCTGCTCTCCAATTTCAACCTTAGATTTTAAAATTCTAAAACAAGCTAAAGAGTAGCTAAACCAACAAATGAAACTTTAGGAAAGGAAAAAATTACATTATTTTAAAAATAATCTATCACTAGATATCATCTTAAAAAGTAACAACTTTCATCTAAATTGATTACCATTTGCAGTGAAAATTTCAATTAAGGTATCAAAGACTGATCCCATAAACATGAGCAGCAATACAATATTCAGTAAAGTAGAAATATGAAAAAGAAATGTGAGAGAAAACAGGTAAAAGAGTTGAAGATACCTTGACTTGGAGCCTCAGGAACTTCACATAATCTACAATTTCATCAAGCATGGCTGCTCTATCAGTCTGCACAAAGAAACATACGTGACTTAAATGGAGTAAGGTGCATTATACATGGTTTTCTTCCCAAGACATAAATCTACTATTAAACTCACCCATGTTTCAAAAAGATTGCTGCAATAATGAACTGTAATGTTATTACAAGATGAAGGATTAGGACATTAATCCATTCAATATCCGTACACAATATGAGTAATAGACAATAGAGTTAGCTTGGAAATGCGCAAGTCGTTTCATAAGTAAATTTACGACACGGTAAACAGAAAGGAATTGACCTTGTTAACACTAGGAACAAGTTCCTGCAATGCCCTGATTCTTTCAGCAATTGTCTTCCTACCAAGGGAGAAAATTGAAGGGCTCAGTTCAGCATGGTTAGTCACAGTTGCAACCATTTGTTGAGCAGGTTCACTTCAGTTTTGCAATTTCATGGCATAAGAAGTGGGCAATCAAATGCAACTTCACCAGCTAAAAGAGAACGTAATGCTGACCCTCTTGTCTGGAGATGGCCAAATCACATGTCTTGCCATGTGAAATTCGTATTTCTTCATGATTTTCATTTTTTCTCACCATTAATCCCTTAAGATTAATCTTTCTTCATTCAAAAGCATAATTATGTTTTACTTCACTGTTCCCTTTCCTTTCTACTGCCGCGCGCAGACGCCCATTTTGCTGAGACGACGAAGGCAACTTCACATTACCGTTTGTGGAGGATTCCTTTTCACAGTAGGATTTGACGAAACTCCAACGCCGTTTGTCTTTATGGGAGGGTTGGTTGTGGGGGTCGGGTTTTTTGAGGCCGAGTGTCCTGCGAACCACTTGGAAGCTTTGCCTATTGCATTGGTTTGGTTGGTTGTCTACAGAAAGTTAGTTTAGTGGTGTAGAAGTAGGTGAAAAAGGTCAAAAAGGTAATTAAAAAAAAAAAAGGGCTTGGGAGGTTTCTTGGGATTTATTTGCAGAGAAAAATGGAAGAAGGAGAAGTTTCATAAGCTTACTGAGAACTGAGAAAGGAGGGAGAGAGAAAGGGGAAGATGTAATCGGTAAAAGCTGGGTGACCAACTGGAAAAGTTACCCCAAAAATTAATTTAATGATTTTTATTTTAAAAATAAAATAAAATTGAACGTACGAAAATAAAAACATTAGCCAACAATCAAGCTTCATAAAATCAACTCAAAAAAATATTTTTATAATTAAAATACAGCAAATTGGATTGGATTTATTAAATAATTGGATGAGGAAATAAATGAAATTAAGGTGAAGGATTAGTTTCCATTGTTGTGCGATAGGAAAACGTAACAATCAGGGGTTGGTGATGAAAACACGGTTTGGGTAGGGGTAGGCATAGTTAGTTCCCTTATATTTCACTCATTACCTTTTCTCTTCTTATCATATCCATATTCTTTTTATTTATTATTATGAATTTAAAATATTATATATTTATATAATTAATAATTTATTTATGAAAATTTTCATCATTATTCGATTTTTTTGAACAATCTTACAATAAGTTTTAATTTTTTTGATATAATGTCTAGAACTATTTATAATATTTTCTCAACTCATAAATAAAAAGATAATGCGTTCGAGCACACTTGAACCCACATACTTCTGCATTGACAATAATATCTATACCAATTAAATAAAAACACAATCTACATATGTTAATTTTTTAATATTATATAACATATGATTTCAACAATTTTGGGTTGGTAGTTGTTTGTTTTTTGGTAAGAATAAAGAGACAAACTGGGTCTAAACCAATCTGCCAATAGCATAGCATAGCATAGGGAAGTTGGAATATAGTTTTCATTTCCAACAAGCCTCCTAATTTTATGATGAGATAAAACGCAATATCATTATATGAAATAAAATAATAATTAAAATATTGCATAAAAATGAAATATGACTATTATAATTCATAACATTTTTGTAATAACAAAATATTCAAAATTTATATAAAAGAAATATAAAATCCCATTTAATTAATCAAAGTCAATGGGATTTAAGTTGAAATCTCACTTTAAGCAATTATGGTGCTTTGGAATTATTTATTTCATAAACTGTAGTTTTTTGACTATTTTTGCCTACCTTCAGCCGTTTTTCAATTAGATGACAAAGAAAGAGAGAAAGAGTGATCTCACGAGCTACAAAAAGAGCGTGGGACATTTGCAGTACAAATTTCATTTTTTTTTTCCTGAAGGTGCCAGTTGTACGGTACGATCCGCGGTACTACCGACTGCAGCAGTAAAACGTGCAACAGTCTATCCAGGTCACTTCCCCAATGAATCTGACTCCTTTTTTGTTTCTCATTCGATTTGCGAGAGCTCTTCACCGACCCCCTCATACTAAACAGTGAGCCAGACACATGCATCTAGGTCGGACAATTTGGATCCAATTTAAAATTATATTTTATAATAGTATTCGTCTTATTTATAAAATTTAAAATTATATAAATTTTGGTTGAATTTTATGTAACTTAAATGCATGATATAAATTATTAATGGTACACTACAACAAAAAAGGCCTATAGCGACACTTATGGGGTGACACTTTCATAAGTGTTGGGATAGACTGGCCAACATACGCTTTAGCCAACTCTTTTATAAGGGTTAGGATATGCATGCCTAAGGCAACGCTTAAATAAGAGTTGGCTTTGTCTAGTCCTAAGACGACAGTTTTGGGGCGACACTTTCCTAAGTGTTGGGATAGACTTACCAACATACGCTTTAGCCAACTCTTTGTACAAGGGTTGTGATATGTATGCCTAAGGCAACGCTTGAGTAAGAGTTGGCTTTTGTGTAGTCCTAAGACGACAGTTTTGGGGCGACACTTTCCTAAGTGTTGGAATAGACTACACTTTTGCCAACTCTTTGTATAAGAGTTGGGATATGTATGCCTAAGGCAACACTTGAATAAAAGTTGGCTTTTGTGTAGTCCTAATATGACACTTTTGTGGCGACACTTTCCTAAGTGTTGGGATAGACTATGCTTTGGCCAACTCTTTATATAAGGGTTGGGATATGTATGCCTAAGGCAACGCTTGAATAAGAGTTGGCTTTTGTGTAGTCCTAAGACAACAGTTTTGGGGCGACACTTTCTTAAGTGTTGGGATAGACGTGTCAATATAAGCTCTAGCCAACTCTTTGTATAAAGGTTGAGATATGCATGCCTAAGGCAACGCTTAAGTAATTGGATTTGTCTAGTCTTAAGACGATATTTTCCTAAATGTTGTGGGCTTTTTTTAAATGTGTAGCACCAAAAAATTGGATTTAAAATATGAATATTCTTAAAATTTTACATCATCAGTTTGTGAATAATTATATATATTCAAATTAAAAATAACTTAATAGCTTCGAGTGTGAATAAGGTTTTTAATAAAAATGTCGCAAAAAATCAATTTAGTTTAGGGTTTAAGGTTTAGTGTTTAGAGTTTAGGGTTTAGGGATTATAGTTTATTGTTTAAGGTTTTAGGGTTTTGTGTTTATGGGTTTGGGGTTTATGATTTTAGGATTTTGTAATTATGGGTTTGGGGTTTAATATTTTAGGGTTTATTTAATATAAATGTTTCAAAATTTATGTTATATATATTTAAAAATTTTAATCATAAATAAGATAAATATAAATTATTATTTTTCAAATAATAAAATATCAAAATGGGATAAATCCCAAAAGCATACATGAACAATGGTTTAATGTGCAATTGAATATATGAACTTTAATTTGATCTAGTTCTTGTTTATTAACACAATTATTGATATAACATAATTTGAAACAAAATTAAAATTAAAAAATATTGAAAGAATATATAATATTTAATTAATTTAGGGTTTAAGGTTTAGAGTTAAGAGTTTAGGGGTTTGTAGTCTATGGGATATGGTTTTGAGTTTAGGGTTCTAATATTTAAGGGTTATGGTTTATGGTATAGAGTGAGTGTTTTAGAATTTGGGTTTTAGAATAATAAGGTTTAGGATTTAGGGTAGATCAAATGAAGACGTGAGTGAATGAGAGGCCAATGCTACTAAAGAACGGTTTGGTCTGTAAATCAGTTAACCGATGTTAATCGGAACTGAGCTATTTTTAATCAAGCCTTTTTCACCCTTATTTGTAGGGTTCTTAGAATGTCATATGTTCGTGCTTGTATTAGAAATCGAACTAATCTAATTAGAATTAATCAGTTCGGTTTGACCAGGTTTTTCGGTTTCTCATTCATTGTTAGGCTAGATAATGATACCATTCTAGAAATCAATTTACTATTTAAGTGTTGTATTGCCCTTTACAATCTGATCCATCATCCAAGTGCCCTTCATGATAAAGTTTTTTTTTGGATATATGAGTGATTATTTTTAATTTATATATTAAATAATTTCAAATTGTAAAGATTTCAAAATTTAAATAATTTTATAGATTTCAAACTTTATCTAATTATTTTAAATATTACTTAATTTTTTTAAAAATATTTATTTAAATGAAAAAATTAAAATACTATTATTTAAAAAAAATTAAATTTTTTTGGGTATATGACTTATTGTTTTTTAATTTATATATTAAATAATTTTAAAATTTAAAGATTTCAAATTTTAAATAATTTTAAAGATTTTAAAATTTATCTAATTATTTTAAATATTACTTAAATTTTAAAAAAACTATTTATTTAAATGAAAAAATTAAAATACTATTATTTAAAATTTTTTAGGTATATGAGTGATTGTTTTTTAATTTATATATTAAATAATTTTAAATTTTAAATATTTCAAAATTTATCCAATTCTTTTAAATATACTTAAACTTTAAAATAAAGAAAAAAATTAAATTAAATCTTTAAATATATATTAGTATACCCCAAAACCCTTAATTTTTCCCCCCTAAAATTTCCCCCCAATTCCTAAATTTTTCCCCAAAAATTTTTCCCCCTAAATTTTTCCCCAAACTCCCCTTCATTTTGTCGATCAGCCTAAAATTTCCCCCCATTTCCTCCTTTTTCCTTTCATTTTCTTCCTCATTCTTCTCTCTCCTTCCCTCCCTCCGTCCCTCCTCATCATTGCCAATCAATTCTCCATAAGGTATTTTTTATTTTTATTTTTATTTTATTTTTTATTTTGGTATTGGATTGAAGCTTTTCATTATAAACAATATCTGGAATTGTATTTAAATGTTCTTCTTAATATGGGGTTTTTGATGATAAAGCTGTTTCTCAATGTATCTCATAACTGGGTCTGTTTCTCAATGCACTGTTTCAGATTTGAAGCATAAAGACATGTTGGTATCTTAACCTATTGCATATATACATAGTAAAAATCAGAGGGACATATGTTTTGATTGAGAAGATTTTGGGATATTATTGTATTTTTGCAGTTCAAACTTTGAGAATCCAGTTTTGTCTTCTGTTTTTCTTTTAAACTACTCTTTCCCACTCGTAGAAAATTTCCTTTCCTTGTTTTCCTGCATTTATTCATGTATATGAACACCATGAGCTATTTATTGTTTCCTTTTCAACGAAGAAACATGATAAAAATTACAGATATTTCCCCATTTAATCTTTAAAACCAAGCTAACACACATACACACACAACAACTTGCTTACGAATTCTTCAGCCGCCGCTTTCGTATTTTCATGATTTAAAGATTCTATAAACAGCTCCAACTATATATATATAGTGAATTTCATAAGTTTGATGTTTAACAGCAAAAATTGCAGAAAAGCTCGGAAAGGTGTGTTCCATAAAGAAGGAAGATGGAGATTGTTTACCAACCTTATATTGACCCTGAATTTCAATCCCTTCTTGATAGAATCCATCCTCCCAGGTATTTATTTTACTTCCATTTCTTTCATAATTGAGATGAAATTATGGGAAAGAGAAATTGTTTGTTTGGGTTTGGTGGAAATGAAATTTTGAATAAATCCTTACATTTTTCTAAATTCTAAATCAAGTCCTTGCACTTCGTATTTCTAGCGGATTTAGTCGAAAATTATAGATGCATTTTTTTGTTGAAAATTATAATGTTTAATATGTTATTAATGGTGTTGGTTTTGTGTTTTGATGTTCTCCTAGACCTCCATTGTTTTGTCGACTTTATCTATTTATTTATTCTTATTCTGAAGATATTGAAGATTTGACTCAGAAAAGTTTTCATTGCAACGAGCACTTGAGGCTTCACGTGACATTAGCGTAATTGTTGTCTGCTGAAAATTCATCCTTGATCGATTACAATCAACGAGTTTGTTTCAAATATAATATTTTTATGGCATCACTATAATGTCATGGTCGTGAGACAATTGTCTAATGCGCATGCTTAGTTTGTGTGAATATATATAGTTATCTTGTCATTTACATAATTATTAACATTAAAATATTTGCTTGTTTTCTCCTCGTTCTTGTTTTCGTCATGTCCTCCTTTATATTTGCTTCTGATTATGTTACTTGAATTGGTTTTGGGGATGCAAGACTATCCGGATCATTGCGTTCTTGCCCATCAGTCAGTGAATTGTTGATTGTATGAGCGTAAAATGAGGAGCCTATGCTCATTAGTGTAGTTAAAGGACAGTGAACCAAGTCAGTAAATCCTTCTCAAGCCATATAAAGTAGACTGAGGAAATGAGTTTTACGTTTATAAACAATTATTTGATACATTAAAGGTAGAAAAAAATATAATACATTCAATCCATCCATTTTTTTTAACAACATAATTACATCAGAAATTTATAATAGCGCATGAAATTATAAAACAAAAATAATAAATCTTATGGACTTACCGAACAGCAGTCAAGCCTACTCTTGAGAAGTTTCTTTCCGAACAGCAGTCAAGAACAATTTGCCTTGGGACTTTGTATTTTTTTTCAGTCATGATATGCTTTTGAAAGTCAAGACTATTCCTGGTTTTAGAATGCAGGAGGGTTATATGAATGGGTAGGAGCAGGACTAACAAGTGTCAAGATTTCTCATATTTTATTTGATTGTCAGTCTTTGAAAGTGCTAAACTGTATTTTTTTTTATTTTGCAAAGCTGTATATTGGATTGAAATTTGTTGGGATAATAGTCGGTTAGACCCTTAAAATTTTGACCATTTAGGATTCGAATAGATTTTCTTCCAAAACTTGCTAGGATGTTCTCCATCAGTGGTATTTTCAAATTGGTCCCAAGCTTGAATAATTCATCAGTCTTTGGCATAAATTTAGTCTTCTAATACTTTGAGAATTTTCAATAGTGGATTATAGTAAGTTCTACAATTTTAGATTCTCGCTAATCTTGTGCTAAGAAAGAGACAACACACACAGAGAGTCTAGAAGTTGGAAATTCTTTGAAAATGTCAAATAGAACAGATCAAGAGTTATGTTTATCATATTTTACCATATAATGTTTAAAAATAAGATAAAATTGTCGTAATCACTTTAAAACCTAGATTTTTTATGCTATGGCAAAGTAGTTGTACAATTATAGTGCTTAATGCTAGTAATCTAATTTAAGCAAGATGGGTACAGAAACCATATGTGTAAACTTGTTTTTTTCAGTACTTCTTTGCTATAATGTTCTTCTTGTGGGACTTGCATTTCTATTGTACCTCTTCTTTGCTATAATGTTTTTTCTGTACCTTTTTAAGTGTGGATGATAGATTGTAACTAGATTTATCTGCCAAAATGACGATGAATCTGATCATTTGGTTTTTTCATCCTTTAGATATCGAAGGTGCAGCAGAGGATTCAATCTTTTCAAGCTAGAAAAGCCAAGGCATAGCATTTTTTCAAGTGGCATGTTATTTAATGTTGCATTGAGTTGTTTACTTTTGTACATTGAGTTAAATGTTAGTGGTATACATTTCAGCTAAATGTTAGTGTATTTTTATTGTTGGATAGATTTTTGTAGTGAATATTCAATCTTTATTTTAATTTTAATTTTAATTTTATATTTTTTAGTTGTATTTAAGGTACAATTCCTATAATTATTTACTGTAAATATTTATAAAAATATATTAATATTGAAATAATAAAAAATAGAAAAAATTACATTATACGTGTCTATTCCAATTTTACAAAAGGTTGCCTTAGATGTGGTCTATACCAACCTAATTAAAGTTGCCTTAGACGATTCTATCTCAATCTTTTTTAAAAGTCGCCTTAGACAAGGTTTATCCCAACCTTTTTAAGGGTTGCTTACTGGTTTATCCCAACCTTTTTTAAGGGTTGCCTTAGGATGGTCTATCCCAACCTTTTTTAAGGGTTACCTTAGGCTAGTCTATCCCAACTTTTTTAAGGTTGCCTTAAACATGTCTATAGCAACCTTTTCCAAAGGTTGGACTTGACTAGGTCTTTCCCAACCTTTTTTAAAGGTCGCCATTGACCAAACTTTTCACAACCCTTCAATAAGGGTCGGCTTATGTTGACTTATTGCGATGTTTTTTCAAAAGCGTCGCAATGCCTATACCAACCCCACTATATACAACCATTTTCGAAGCGTCGGACGAAGCGTCGCAAAACCTATGGCAACCTTTTTTGCGTCGTCTTATGTCAAAAAAACTGTCGCTATAGGACCTTTTTGTTGTAGTGGTAGATTTATCAACAAGGGTTTTTAAAGAGTTTGAATGTAATTCACATCGTAATATTAAAAGTCATCAAAAGTTTTTATAGAAGATTTGGAAAGTTTTCACGAATCGTTTGAATTAAACCTTTTCATTTTAGGTTTTAAAAGTAAAATGATGATGGATTAAATTAAATTGAAATCATGTTGACTTGGCATGATTAACCAGAATAATTGTTTGTCATGAAGAGTGATAAGTGATGTGATTCTTCTCAATTAATCCTCTTTAATAAAGTGAAGGTGTTTTAGTGAAATATTTATAGAGGTAATTTTCTTTTTATTTTTTATTTATAAAAAGATATAATTTAGATTTATTATATTATGTGTTATATGTATTCTATTATTATATTTTGTTATTATAATAATAAGAAAAATATGAACTCAAACATATTTAAAAGAGAAAAAAAATATGAATAGAAATAAGCAAGTATGACTTGAAAGTCAATTTATGAGAATGTAAATAATTATGATAAGCACAAGACATTGGGAAAATGTAGAAAGCAAAGCAGGATGCATTACTCTCAGGTCACAAGCAGACAAAGAAAGCAAAATATTTTAGTTAACTGATTTCCAATGCCCAAAGGATACAGAGGAATATTCCATGAATTTTTTAATACCAATTCTATGACTATTATTTGTATTTCTGTTCACACAAATCTCAAAAATGTTGATGAAACATGTAGACATCCATGTGTTGCCTTGGATATTTTCATTGTTTCATAACAAACAAATAATAGTAAATCATAATTTAAAATTTGACCAACTTTTCTTGTTATCGGAATTGATACGGATGAGTGTGGGAGAGAATCATAAGTTTGTTCAAGTCACGGATTTGACTTAAGATTCTAAACGTTCGAAAAGAAATTTAGATTTTGACACAACTTAAATCGAATCCAAATTAGATAAAACAATTAAAATAAATAATTAAGATGAATAAAATAGAATTAAAAATCAAAGATTAGAACAATAAAGAAGAAAATAAAGAAGATAGACGGAAAAGATAGAACAGGACATATAGAATTCCTAAGGAGCCTTGTAAACAAGAAGAATCCGCAACCCCCTTCAAGCAGCTCTAATTTTCCCTCCAAGAAAGAAAACTTGACAAGAAAAAGTTTAAATATGATCCCCACAATCTAAAAATATTGTTAAAACTTTTCTAAAAGAAAACTCAAGAAAAATTCTTGAATTGGAAACTTAAAGAGAATTTTATAAACACAAAGTGAATAATCAATGAATTGATTCTTTTGTGTAAATGTAAAGGCCTTTATATAAGCTAACTAAGTGAATCCAGATAAAACTCTTAAGTATGCTAGAACTCTAATTAACCTAAATAATAAATAGTTTTAAACTAAACTTTCTCGTTGACATAAAATTCCTAAATAACTTAAAATACTTAATACTTATAAAAAATTTGAAATAAGCTAATAAGAGTTGATAAATACAATATTGAGATTATATATAATAAAAATTAAGCCTAAAACTTGAACCCAATACGATTTAAACTCGAAATAAAAGCCCAACACTTTTAATTCCCATTATAATCCCGTCTAGAAATTCTGCTCGCATAGTCTTTACTAAAACTGTCATAACTTGAGTTTGCAAACTCGAAATTGAGTGATTCAAAGTGCATTTTGAAGCTAAGAGATAAATATTCGAACACTATGAAGACATCTTAATCCATAAATGTTTGGATCCCATACAAATATTTTTCGCAAATTGACTAATCTTTTGACCTTGAAAATTGACAGCTTGGTTGAATTGTCTTTAATACATTTCACTCATTCCATGTATGTATCATTCCTCATTTCCTTAAAAATATTCATCCTCACATACTGGCTTTGGTTGAATATTTGTTTGATTTTCTTGACCTTTGACCTTGTTGTTGGGCATTAAGGTAGTGTAAGCCCATCGCATCCATGGGCCTAAAGTTGGGCCTTGAGACTCGTATCAAGAATGATATAATAACATATGAAACAATTTACTTTCAACAAAAATATTTGAATATTATATGTGTTGATACAGTGTTCAACAAGGGAATAGGATAAAGAAGAGCAAGGAGGAGATCACAATGGTGCAATGGAGGTTGGTTCACTTAAAGAGGCCGAGAGCCGAAGTTGGGACAAGAGGACAAACTGATTGAGAAGATAGTTGTACGAAGTAACTTTAGGCTACTAAAAGTTTGATCTCTTCTTCATCATTCATCAAGGTATATATAAGAGAGGTCTTCTTGTCCATTTATATGACGTGACTGTTGGAAAAAATCTTGTTTAAAAACGATTTTCTATCATTGCGAAAAATCAAATATTTGAAAATTTTAATGCAATAAAATTTTCCCGAAAAGTACTTGTGCTTTGTGCGAGATGGATCCTAAACATTCTCGGCTTTTAACCGACAACCTTCTTCGTTATTCTCGTACCACGGATTATTTTAAGTGTGGGCTCGAACAATCACAAATCAAACACAGAACCAAAAACAATTTATCACTTTCAGTAGGAAAATAATTCCCTCTCAATAGAAATCGTTAGAATTATTATTCACAAAAAGTAGAATTTATACTTAGAAAATAAATTCTTACTTGTCTAACTTGATAAAATTGATACTGAAAGGCAAAATGGAACCATTTTAGGAGTTTAAGCAATTTGGAACCCTAATTCAAGGATGAGTGAACCACATCAAGATCAATCAACCACTATTTGTTATTTGTTTGTTAATCTTGTAATCTTGCGCCTTTTACAATTTAGTCCTTGGTAGCTAGATCTTAGATTAGTATAATTATCCTCGACTTCATGATTTTTCGTACTATAATGTTTAGCAATTAGTTGGTTAGACTCTCTATTTTGCATGCTTATTAGTAGAAATTGTTCAATTCCCGACTCTCTTAGGTTTGATCATCGGAGTACTCTTGTACCCCGTTGTACAAATATATTACAACTAACTTGTTACACTTACAAACACCGTACTTATTAGTTTTATTCGATCCTTGTCTTTAATTGTTGATTTATCTCTCTCATCGTTCACGAGGGTGGCGAGGGAGGAAGTCAGAAAGCTTCAAGGGTTTTCATTTAACATTCACCCATTTAATAGGTAGGAAAATCAAGTCTTTTTTTTTTTTTTTTTGTTGTTGTAATTTTTATAGATTTATGATCATGAGAGCTTGATTTAGCTGCACATGTATCACTTTGTGCAATTGTTGAAAATTCTATGAAGTTGACATTGTTCATAAATTGATGAAATATGCTTGGAATTGATAGATATTGAGTTTAGATAATGAAAAGAACTAAATTGTAAAGTCAATTAAGCTTGTTTGTTAGCTTTGTAACATTAGGGACCAAATTGAATAAATGTTATGATATAATGATCATGTTAATGAATTTAAATTTTTGAATTGATGGAAATTATGTTGTGTTTAAATGTTGTTACTCTGGCAACGGATGTAGCATTTTGTAGCTCGAACCCAGTAATCGGGTCGAGTGAGGGGTGTTACGTTCCATGTGTGAATAGATGGTAAACTAAGGATGTGTTAAAAAATACTATTATTTACTCCCCTTTGACATATTTTTTTTACAAAACACCTGAATCAAAAACCATTATTTTCATAAGTTAACTCGGTCATATAAATTAACTCGAATGACCGATCAAATTGGTTGGATAGGGAACCAATTTGGGTATTAGTTTGGAAAGGTAAGTTGAACCGGTTGACTCGTAAATCGATACAAATCGATTGAACCAAGCTAAAAACCAATTGAATCACTGTTTCAACTTATTTTCTCTTCTTATTTTTAAATATTTTTATTTTTATTTTTTATATTTTTTAATAATATTTGATCAAACTAGACGAACTGGGAACTAATAGCTTTCTTGATTCGACCATCAGTTCGTCAGTTTGACTGTGAAAACCTTGACAAAAACAATCACTCCATAAATTAAATGAGAGGAAATGAAGCATGGTAAAAGAACATTAAACTTTAACGCATGAATGAAACCTAAAATATAATATAGAAATAATCTATCCCTTGAATAATAGTTTCCTGTATCTCCCTTTTTTTGGAAAAAAATCAAAGTAAATATGATAGCAGGTTGCCAACATCAAGTGTCACATGATCTTCAACTTCGATAGTTTGTTTAACCCATAACAGAATTAACAAGTGAGTTCAAACATACGAAACTATTCCCTCTATCACACATCAATCAAAATAGCAAGAATTAATTCAATCCATTACAGAGAGTGATAAACAATATCATCATATAGAGTCTTAACCATCATCAAGTCAGACCCTAAGCATATTATATCAGACTCAACATGTAGTCAAATAAGCCTCAAGACAACCATAATAAAAAAAAAAAATGAAATTTACTCCCCTTGGCTGCAGAAGTAATTTGTTGTAACATATGCTACATAACTTGTGGTACCAGCTATTCCAACACGATCTGCAATAGATCATGGAACAAATGTACAATTACTCCCCCTTACACTCCCCCTTACATAGTTCTTCCCTTGCTAGTATGCATATGGTTTTTTAAAGGGGATGAGACATTGTGTTACGTCTTTTACAATCTTGTACACAGAAGTTGTAATTCATGTAACAATGTTGATCATTTCCACGAAACCTTCATAGAGTATTTATGATGGCCAAAATATCGTCAATCTGTTTAACATGGACAGTAACTTCACGTTTAATATGTATCAATCAATTGTTGATCTGCATAACTGGCAAAAGGTTAGTCTTTTTTAACAGACGATTTTTGTGAGATTTGTTAGTTGTGGTTTGTCTCGTTAAAACACCTTATATAATATATGAATTTTGCTCTCATCTCAAATCATTAATAAACTTTTAACATACAAGTGTAATATAACCTGAATACCACAATAATGACATATAAGTTTGTCTTTCTTCTCGTTTCATACTTGTTACTATCGAGATACTGTTGTTAGATATGTGGCAGCATGAGATGGAACACTCTCTACCTTCGCTCCACCTCACTCTGGCATGCCACCCTCTAATCCCAACTCAAACCTCTCCTCTTTTCATAACAAACCTTACCCTCCCAAACTCACCAGTCCCTCTTAAAGCAAGCACTTGAAGCTTAGAAGCAAATCTCATTCATTTCATACAGTTGTCATCAACACTAATTTTTAATTAACATTGCCTAAAGGTATACATTGATAGCAATAGTCAAAGAGTTTTTCATACCTCGATTCCTTCCACTAGTGACATTTGCAAGTCCCATGCCACCCTAAAGAAACCTCTTCCAAATCCATTCTACTCACCAATTTTTTTCACATTTTTCTTGGATAGCTATCCAATTCCATCAACGCAACATCTCTCGACCACTATTGAAATTAAATGAGTATCATCTGAAAATGAATCTTCCCCACCACCATATATCTCGTCAATTCAATACACCTCTCATGCCCTTTCTAACTCCAAACAGTAGTGAAAAGGAAAATGAAATTGCTTAAATAGAAGTAGCAGTAAAGGACATATTAGGAATTTCCTCACCTTTTGCATATCAATGGAAGTCAACAAGAAAAACAATTTTTTTATCTTAAAAATTCTATATTTAAAATTAACATACAAACATATTATTTCAAAATAAATATATAAAAACATATAGGAAGTTATATAATATGTATTATTAATATTATAAAGTTTATAATCTCTCTCAAAAATATTTATAATATAAATAAAGGAATAATTGGAGTGACTTCACCTACTCAGTACTCACCCAACAAAACCAAATCACTTATGTATAAATGAATGATTAATTTTGGAATTTCAGATGGTTTATCCTCTCTTTTTTCTTTCAATAGAATTTTATACCTTCTCCTCAACTAAACCATATTGCTGAAACAGTGGACCACTCCCAACAACTTTTAGCCACCACCAACTCTCTAGGTTGCTTCTCCTAATGTTTCACTCTCCAAATAATAATAATAATAATAATAATTTTTTATTTATTTTTCACTACTTAGTACTACATAGTATTAGGTACATTAGTGGTGCACTTTTTCTAACTTTATAAACATAGTTAAAAAATTATCATGTATCCTATTTTTTTTTAAGATAGATATTTAGTACATTAACAATATATTTTTTATTTCAAAAATAGACTTAAAAATTTAGCATGCGTCTCTTTTTTTTAAATATTTTACTATACCCCTTTAGAATACTTGTCAACCTTCTAATCGTGTTTATAGAGTTTAAAAACTCTTCTGTAGTGTACCAAATATTTTCCTTTTATTTTATATATTTACTTTTTAAATATTTTACTATACCTGTAGGACACTTGTCTTCAACCCAACCATACTTGTGTTTAAAAACTTCATTGACAGTGTACCAAAAATTTCCCATATAATAATACTAAAAGTGTAAAACAAATGTTTTTGGAATGGTCAGTTAAAATCAAATAAATTATTAAAATATATATAATCCAATTAAACTTCCAATTCAATAAATTTTTAGTCTACTTTAATTAACTTGTATCAGTTCAGGAGTCAGTCGATTTTTATATCTTTTCGAATTAGTATATCGATTAATTTTCAATTCAACTGATTCGATTGATCATCCGATCCGCTCCGATTTAAACAATATTGTTTAAAACTAATTATTGTCAAAATAAAATAATTGAAATGAATGATAAATTTTATTAAAGTAAAATTTATCTTTATAAATATAAACGCAAAATAAAAAATAATTATTAAAGAATTGGATAATATATATTATACTAAATTTTTATTGCATGCGATGCGTGGGTTGATTTATGTATTAACCATTTATGTTATAAAATTTTTTAATTTTTTATATTAATTTTTTTAATATTTGACTAATAATTTGAGTACAAAATTAAAATATAATAAAAAAATATGATACTTCTAATAAAAATTTAGATTTAACAAGTGCAAATATATGATGAAACAATGTAATTAAACCAATAATTAATTTTAATCCAAAAAAATTAATGTTTAAATTTGAAAACAAATAATCTGAATTCAAAGTTGAAGTTTGGCTGTAAAATTTTCCAATTCTTAATAAAACATCGTGTATTAAAAATACTAAAAATATGATGAAAAAATTGTAATCTAAATATAAAAATACCTTAAAATCATGACTTCTTATTATGCAAGAAATGTTTTCCTATAATTCATGCAATTAGATTCAACTTTAAAATAAAGGAAAATTATGACTGTTTGAATTAAATCTATCATTCTTTCAATATATATTATGTTATAAAAATAAAAATAAATGTACATGTCCTGATATTTTTTCACTGATTTTCATGTAATGGACAATTTCATATAAAATAAGATTATTTTATATTATAATGTATGGAAATAATTGAACGTGGTTATTGAAAATGATAGTGTGTCCTAATATAAATATTTGTAATTTCGTTAGATATGATGTGAAATTTTATTTACCTTTTTGAAATTATATATATATATACATGCATAAATTGTAATTAATGTTATGTATTCTTAATTTTTTTAAATTAATAAATTATAAGTTCAATTGAAAATAAGGTTTTAAACAAAATATTTGGAATAAATTGTACAATAAATCTAAAAAACATTATTATATTCATAACAATATACACTTAAATAAATTAATATAAAGTTAAAGTTAATATAGTCTTAAAAAGAATAATAATAATAATAATAAAATAAAAGTAATTAAGGTGATGTTTGATAAATTAAATTTTTAGTACTCAATTTTATAAGCCTTCAGTATATTAGAAAATTGTTTGGAAACTTAGTAAAAGTTAAGGAATAGTATTATAATTTTTTATAAAAGTAAATATTGATTTTTAGTTTTAATCTTATTAAATAATATTTTTTATTTTTTTTGAATAAAATTTATATATGATAATTTGAATATATCACTTTTTAAAGGATAGTTTATTTCAAATATAATTTTTTAATAAAATAAAATTATTATTTTTAAAATTAATGCCTCGTTTGGATACTGGTGTAATAATGTGAGAAATTTTTTTATGTATTACAATAGTTAGACATAAAATAAAGAATAATTAGTACAAATTTAAACTTAAAATTAGAAAGATGAATAATAACTCTTTAAAAAAAATATCTTCGAAATAAACTAAAAGTTTCCCTTTTCTTTGATAAAAATAAGTCATAAGTGTGGCTAAATATTAGCAATTGAATTAGTTTATTACTAACTCATAGATTAAAACATGCGTAAAAAATAATACTACTATCAAATATATCAAATATAGCATAAATGGTAAGAAGTTACCTAATAAAAACATATTTTGTTGAAAATTTTATATTAAGTAAAAATTAAAATAATTATCAATAAATCATTAAAAAATTTCCCCTCTATATATATTGTTTTCTATTTATCATTGAAACAATTTTTTTATTCAAAATTATATACAGGGATTTAGATTTTATTCTGTATTATCAAAAGCACTTAAAGAAAATCAAATCACTGAATGTTTTAATTTTACAACTTATCAAACAAATCCTAATTTTCAGTTATACTTAAGTAAATATTTAATATTTTATTTATACCCAAATAAACTCTTAAAATCATAATTTTTAAAATATAAAAGAGAATATATGAATTTATTCAAGTGCTAGAAAAACCTTCTATGGTACAATAGCTTATCAAGAAGACTAGAGAGACATACAAATGAGGATGAACAAAATTCGATTCGATTCTAAAATATAGAATAACAGACTAGTGTAAATACTATTTGATCTTTGTTAGTTTTTAAAATGAGCAAATTGGTCTCTCTCAACAAAAATTATAAAAAATTTTCAAAATAAATTTTAAAATTCAAAATATTTATATAAATTCCAAAATTTATATTTTTTAAAAATTTTAAAAAAATCTAAAAAAACATATAAAGAAAGTTAAAAATTTTAAAAATTTTGTCAGATAATAATTTTGGTAACCTAAATAAGTTAATTAACTATTCAACTTATCATACTAAAGTATCTCATTTAATTTTAAAAAAATTCTAATACATATGGTTTCAAATTTATGTACTCTAACATGAAATTAGTTACATTATAATAAGATTTTAAATTGATATGTTTAATTTTTTAATTTAACTCGAATAATTTCACTTGATTTAACTCGACTCAAATTTTATTTCACTCAATTTGATTCGAAAAAAATTCAAATTGAGTTAAGATAATAAAATAAAACTAGTCAAATCGATTAACTTGAATTTTTTTAACTCAATTTGACTCGATTTGATTGAACACTCACCTCTACATACAGTAACTAAAATGGTGCATGTTTAAGCTTGAGTCATTTTCTCTTTATACCAAAAAAAAAAAAAAGCCGATTGAGTCTTAGTTCAATTAGCATGAGTATTATTGCTTATTCAGGCGGACAAAAGTTCGAGTGTATTAAAATGCATTATCCTCCTATTTATAAGTTGAAAAGAGTTATGAATAATTTTAAACATTACGTCAAATAAAACAAATAACATCGAATTAAGATTGTTAAAAAAAATAAAAAAACCTTTTACCATAAAATGGAAATAACTAAAAAATAATTCTTATCCTAGATTTCATAAAAAGAAAAATTATGGCACGGAAAATTATAAAAAAAATTATGCTCACCCTTTAGACACCCCCCAAAACAATCCCACACGCCGCCTGAAAATGCCAAGCGCGCGTGCGCTTAAATTCACAATCAAAAAAAAAAAAAAAAAAAAAAAAAAAAAACCAGATATGGTTGGTAGGCAGTTGCACCATTTTGGTTATAAATAGGCAACTCTTCCACTGCCTCAACTCGTGCCGCTTCTTCTTCTGTATCTCTATCTTCCTCTCTATATCCAAGAAACTCTTTTTAGGTTCTGTCTCCGGTTCCAGCTCCCTTCTCTACGGTACGGTTCGGTTCCTTCTCTCATGGTTCATGTCTATTTGCCCTTTCCCCATACATCTTCCTTTATCATCCCTTAATTAAATTCTAACCCTTCTTTCCTTCCTTTTTGTACTAGTCTATTGATTTTTTTCCTTCCTGGGTCTTCTTTTAAATGATTTAATATTTAAACTTCTCTCAAGATTTAACTCTTTCTTTTTTCCCTTTCACCTTGACCTACCTGCAAGTGTCAACGTTTCTACTTTTCCTATTGGTTTTCTTTGTGGGCTTTTATTGATATGATTTAAAACAATTATATTTTCAACTTGGGTTTTCGAAAATCAAGTTATTTGTGTTGTTTTCTTGCTAATTTCTACTAGAAAGTGTAAGCATTGACAACTTCCTTTTGTTATCTAACAATTTCAGTTGATTTATCTTTTTGCTATGTATTAGTGTTTGATTTTCTAACTCTTTTTTTTTTTTTTTTTTTTTTTTTTTGGAATTATTCAAGATTCTGTGTTATTCCAGTGAGATCTGTTGGTTAGAGTTAGCATTTGATTATATTCTTTTGGCTTTTATATATTTAGTCTGTTTATGATACCAATTTATTGGTTGTTATTTATGTTATTCTGTTAGACATATTAAGATTTGGATCTGAAGATATAAATGGCCTCTCTATATCTGAAATTTACATCCTAAGCTCACAGTAACATAGGGTGTAATCATTTGGATCTAAAGATACCAGTTATTTTTTATGGACTTCATTTGAGTTGCATATATGTCATGGATCTTAGCTTTGATTGTGATGGTTTTCTGTTTAAGAATATAGGACATGCAAACTTGTTACTTTTTGCATTTGATTTTATATAATAAAGCTGAATTTTATCTGTTCTTTTATGTTATTTCAGAAAATGGCTTCACACATTGTTGGATATCCCCGCATGGGACCTAAGAGAGAGCTTAAGTTTGCTCTGGAATCTTTCTGGGATAAGAAGAGCAGTGCCGAGGATTTGCAGAAGGTTGCAGCTGGTCTCAGGTCATCCATATGGAAACAGATGGCTGATGCTGGGATCAAGTACATTCCCAGCAATACTTTCTCTTATTATGATCAAGTGCTCGATACCACAGCAATGCTCGGCGCTGTACCACCTAGATATGGCTGGAATGGTGGTGAGATCGGATTCGACACTTACTTCTCCATGGCCAGAGGAAATGCCTCCGTGCCTGCCATGGAAATGACCAAGTGGTTTGACACCAACTAGTAAGTTGCCATTCTTGGTCATGCTTTATTTACTTTGTTGTGCACATTGAAATTTCTGAAATTGACTTATATTCTGTGCAATATGTCATTTCAGCCACTTCATTGTTCCCGAATTGGGACCTGATGTTAGATTCTCTTATGCATCTCACAAGGCAGTGGATGAGTACAAGGAAGCTAAGGCGGTATGTTCTTTGGGTCTAATTTTTCTATATATTATCACAATGTAGATTTTTGTTTCTGTTATGTGTACTTATACTAGCAGCTCATTTGGAATTTGAGGTAAGGTACTATAACCTGTATGTTAAGATCCTGCAAGCATAAAAGTCACCTGAAAATTGGGAAATGAGATGCATGCATGAGTAACTTTCCATGACATAAGAAGATTTTTATGAAAATATTAGGATTTATTAGTCTTCTTAATGTATGAAGATTTATGATGACCCAAATACGGTTTCAAAACTTTGGACCCAGTTAAAAAGTCTTTTAACATACTTTCTTATTTAATGCCTATGTTTAACTTGGTAATGGTCTCATGTTTGCTATTATTGTAACTGATTTTTTATAAATAATAGTTTATATCTCCCTGGAATTCTACTTTTTATACAACCCCTTTTTTTGAGAATTCTCTGAGTGAGACTGAGTTCTAATTAGACCCACTTGATTATGGTGCTCCACTTTTATCCTTTATTTTATGCACTTCTTGTTTGATGTTCCGAGTCATTCTGAAACATGAATGTTGATTCGCCGTCCCAAATGCAGCTTGGAGTCAACACCGTGCCAGTCCTTGTTGGTCCTGTCTCATACTTGTTGCTGTCTAAATCTGCAAAGGGTGTTGAAAAAACATTCTCTCCTCTCTCTCTCCTCCCCAAAATCCTCCCCATCTACAAGTAAGACTTGATTTTCTTTTTATCCAAGTTTTCGTTAACATAGCTGCTTCAATTTGCCTTTGTAACATTGAATCTCTCCACAGGGAAGTGGTATCTGAGCTTAAGGCTGCTGGTGCTTCCTGGATTCAGTTTGATGAACCCACCCTTGTCTTGGACCTTGACGCTCATCAATTGCAAGCTTTCACTGCAGCTTATGCTGATCTGGAATCTACTCTCTCTGGTTTGAATGTTCTGATCGAGACCTACTTTGCCGATCTTACTTCTGGTGCGTACAAGACCCTCATTGAATTGAAGGGTGTCACTGCTTATGGTTTGGATTTGGTTCGCGGAACAAAGACCAGTGATTTGATCAAGACTAATTTCCCCAAGGGCAAATTCCTCTTTGCTGGAGTTGTTGATGGAAGGAACATTTGGGCCAATGATCTTGCTTCTTCTCTTGGCACCTTGCAGGCGCTTGAGGCCATTGTTGGGAAAGGTTTTCTATTTTTAATTTCATTTTATGGCCTTCGTAAATGGTGAGTATTATAACTTTGTTATTTGTTGTAGACTAATATCTTTGACTCGTTTGTGATGTGCAGACAACCTTGTGGTGTCCACCTCCTGCTCACTTCTCCATACTGCTGTTGATCTAGTAAATGAGACTAAGCTCGATGATGAAATCAAATCCTGGCTCGCCTTTGCTGCCCAGAAAGTTGTTGAGGTCAATGCACTTGCCAAGGCATTGGCTGGTCAGAAAGATGAGGTATTTCCTTGTAATTTTTCTTCCTGTTTTGCTAGTTTTCTATGAACTAGGATAGCTTCTCCAAACTGGGCTTCTCAAGATTCAGATGACACCATGTCACTCACTAGTTATTATCCAATTTTTAGGCCTTCTTCGCTTCCAATGCCACCGCTCAGGCTTCAAGGAAGTCCTCCCCAAGAGTGACCAATGAGGCTGTTCAAAAGGCTGTAAGTGTTTAGATGTATTAGAATTCCATTTTTCTTCTTTCAAGCAACCGGTAATCGTTTCCATCATTGAAATCTTTATTTGCTTACCATGTTTTACTGTGCTTGCATTCTCAGGCTGCTGCTTTGAAGGGCTCTGACCACCGCCGTGCAACAAACGTTAGTGCTAGGCTGGATGCCCAGCAGAAAAAGCTTAATCTGCCAATCCTCCCCACCACAACCATTGGATCCTTCCCTCAAACCTTGGAACTCAGGAGAGTTCGTCGTGAATTCAAGGCTAACAAGTGAGTTGATCCGGAAAATTTTCCTTCTTTCTTATAATATGTCAATGCGACCATTCTTTTAACTAATGCTCTCTCATCCCCTTCAGGATCTCTGAGGACGACTATGTTAAAGCCATCAAGGGGGAAATTAAGAAGGTTGTTGACCTTCAGGAAGAGCTCGACATTGATGTCCTTGTTCATGGAGAGCCTGAGGTGAGTACTCCACTCTGTTTTGGCCTTTTGCAGTTGGTTGGTTATCTGGAAGCATCCTAATTTTTACTTTAAATTATGCAGAGAAATGATATGGTTGAGTACTTTGGTGAGCAGTTGTCTGGTTTTGCTTTCACCGTTAATGGGTGGGTGCAATCTTATGGATCTCGCTGCGTCAAGCCACCAATCATCTATGGTGATGTTAGCCGCCCCAAACCAATGACTGTTTTCTGGTCATCTACTGCCCAAAGCATGACTTCACGCCCAATGAAGGGAATGCTTACCGGCCCTGTTACCATCCTCAACTGGTCGTTTGTCCGAAATGATCAGCCCAGGTATGCCGGAGAAAGCCAATTAAGGAAAAAAAAAAAAAAAAAAAAAAAAGATCCGATATTCTGTATTTCTACCTGCAGTTTTTGCTTTGCAATATAAACATCTTTCAATTGCCAAATTTCCAGATTTGAGACTTGCTACCAGATTGCCTTGGCTATCAAGGATGAAGTCGAGGATCTTGAGAAGGCTGGTATCAATATTATTCAAATTGATGAGGCCGCTTTGCGAGAGGGGTTGCCTCTTAGGAAGTCCGAGCATGCTTTCTACCTCAAATGGGCAGTCCACTCCTTCAGGATCACTAACTGTGGTGTCAAGGATACCACCCAGGTTTTATATTTGCTTCTTTCAACCTTTGGAACTTTCTTATACACGAACTCTCTTGGATCACTGTAGTTCTCATTGGTATTGCATTTTGAAATCTTGTAACAGATCCACACCCACATGTGTTACTCCAACTTCAATGATATCATCCACTCAATTATTGACATGGACGCTGATGTGATCACCATCGAGAACTCCCGTTCCGATGAGAAGCTCCTATCAGTCTTCCGTGAGGGAGTCAAGTACGGTGCTGGAATTGGCCCCGGTGTCTATGATATCCACTCTCCCAGAATACCATCAACCGAAGAGATTGCAGACAGGATTAACAAGATGCTTGCTGTGCTCGAGACCAACATCTTGTGGGTCAACCCTGACTGCGGCCTCAAGACTCGTAAGTATGCTGAGGTGAAACCGGCCCTCAACAACATGGTTTCTGCGGCCAAGCTGCTCCGCACCCAACTTGCCAGTGCCAAGTGAGAGGATCATGATGAGAGATTGGAGATCCTTTCTCCATTAATGATTTATTATACCCAAGACGAGAAAGAATTAAAATTGAAAGAAATTTCTGTGTTACAATTTGAATAACTCTGCGTCTTTGATGATATATTTGTTAGGCATGATTTACCCTTGATGCCAATTTATTTCCTTCTTTATTGGTTGTTTCTATTTTTTACCAGCTATTTTGTATTTCTGGGATATATTCAAGTAATGAATTTCAAAACTAAAAAACCCTATATCCAAATCTGCAAAAACAAGGCTGAATTTAAGTATTTTGTAAAAGTCTCAACATCTAGAATTTAGAAAAGAAATGGAATCATAGCCTTAACATTCATGGGAAAATCTTCAAACTTTGAAAGGTACCATTTCCTAGTGGCAGAGCTTCTACCCAACAAGCAAAAAGTAGTGCCCATTGCATATGCAAATGAAAACAGAGTCTGAGAAATGAAGGCAAACCCCCAAAACACTAAAACCTCAAATAAATAGTGAGGGCAAATCACAAATCCAAACAATCCACCCTTTGGGATCTTATATTCTTTATTGGGACCTTGGCTTCTCAGTTTGGATAGAAGATAATGATGGTAGAAATTGCCAATAATTCCTATGGAAAACAAAAGAATCCCAGGGTTTGTCAAATCAATTGGTGGCTCTGGGAGCCCCATTGTTAGGTGCTGGTTAAAGATCACGAGTGCACTGGAAATGAAATAACTTGAGAGTATTACTATCATTGTATCCAGTCCCATTTCGCCACTATATTTATGAAGAAAACAGGACTGCAAAAATAAATAAATAAATAACCATTACTTTTGTTTTATCATTATGATTTATGGGAGAAAGAGAAGTAATTTACCTCAAGAACTCTTTTGAAGAAATGGATGGAAATGGCGGATTTGAGCAACAAAAACCTGAGATTCTCATCTGGGAAAATCGCAAACGAAGAAACACCAGCAAGAAAAGCTGGTGTATAAAGCGTAGCCATGGCGATTCTACTAGGGAGCTTTAACTTGGATTTTTCTACATCCGAAGCTTTTGAACCAATGTTGAAAAACTTAGAATATTCAAGATTCTTTCCTCTCAATTCAGATAACCCGGAACTTGCCATTAACGTAAAAGATGCCAGAGACGTTGTGGTGACGAACAGAGATGGTGGGAATAGAAATTTCATCAACGCCATTTTTATTCCCGCTGTTATTCATGATATTGGGCGTAAAAATCTTATACATGTAGCAAAAGTTTATGCATTTGGATGAATTGCAACCACAAACATTAGCATCAGATTTAAATGGATGTGGAGTTGCCACTTCTGCATTTCATTGAATCAATGGCAATGCACGCTGATACAATTACAATGCATTTTGGTTAAACTACGTGGTCCTACCTGCAATCACTCCACCATAAAATCAGCAATTTAGTACTTTACAAAAAAATAAAAATTTAGTTTTTAATTTAATTTTTCTTTCTTTTACCCGTTAAATTTATATTATTTGTTAGATCACCAAAAATTAAATGAAAAATTTAACTTATTTACGTGTTAATTTTTTAAAATTAAAAATATTTTAAAATATTTTTTATAATTTTAAAATTAATTTTAAGATTTTTTAAAAATAAAAAAATTAATTAATTACTAATGTGACATCCACCAATCCGTGTGTATATCACATTAGCAAAGTTAACAAACGTTATTTTTTTATTCATTTTTAAGATGATTTAACAAAAAAATATAAGTTCAAGAATTAAAAAGGGCAAAAAATTAAATAAATATCTAAAATAATTTTTTTTTTAAAAGTTGAAGAGCCAAACAAAATATTATGTCTAGTTTATATATATTAAAAATTCTAATTAATATACACACTTTCTAACATAAGATCATTCATTCTTAATAATATTTTAATTCTAAAAAAATATTAATTTTATTAATTTTAAAGTTAAAAATAACAATAAAAATTAATTTAATATTTTTAATGTATTATATTATTCATGTACTTTGAAAAAGATATGATGCAACATGTTATTATTGATTGCTTAAAGAGTGATTTTTTAGAATTATCCTAATCTATCTAAGTCAAACTCATATTGAAGTAATCAAAGAGTTTCAAATTATGACTTATTGATAAAATATTTATCTATTTTAGAAATAGTTTTGATTCAAATTATCGTTCTATAAAAAATTATTTCCTCCTCAATTTTTTTTTATATGCAATATTGACACAGGAGTTAAAAGAGTAAGTAGGTCAAAGTTTTAATTATCAGATTGGTCCAAGCTTGTGTTTTTAACTTTTAAAGCAATAATTGTTAAAATGAAAACAATAATTGTTTCAAAAATTTTAAGTAAAAATTAGTTAATTTTGTTATAAATAAAAGATAGAGAACAAAAAAAAAATTAAAGAGAATGAGAGAACAAAGAGAGAGCGTATTTTATTGATCAATCGAAATACATACAAAATTTATCCAAAGTCTCTATTTGTAGGCATAAGAAGTATAAATGAAGTAGAGATCTACTTCTAATAACTATTAGAATTAAAAGTATATCAAAACTTATCTAGATCTGGATTAATATCCACTTAATAAAATGTTCCCTTTGGATGTCCATTTGTAGATAATGTGTTTTGTTAAAACCTTGCTAAAATAAAATAAAAATCCTGTGGGGAAAAAATTCCTAAAGAGTAAACATATCTATAATACGCATAACATGCTACCCCGTTAAAAACCTTACCAGGAAAATCCAATAGGACAAAACCTCGGTTAGAGAAAAAGAGTACAACGCATATTTACCCACTCTCATGAAAACATCACATGCTTTCTCATATTCTACTAATTCAATCTTGAATACTAGCTTTTCAAATGATAATTTGAAAGTATTTGCTAAGCATTTATATCACCATTCTTTTGAGTCATGAGTAAGGGAGAAAAATTTTGGGGAGATATATTTTGATCTCTTTAGGAGTTTCAACAATAATCAAGAGTAATCAATAATTCAATCCTCTTTTGATTCATATAAAATATAATCTTTTTCTCATTCACAATCTCAATATAAGATCCATTATGAATATATTTTAAAACCAATGGATTAACCATCACAAGATATTAATATATTAGCTTTTCTGAAGCTTTTGACTAATTTTGTACTATTAAATATTGAAATAATATTGGTTTTTATTTTCTTTTGTGCTTGCGTTCACTTCGGGGAATGTAACACCCCTTACCCGAGGCCGTTGCCGGAGTCGAGCACGAGGCATTGCTAATCTTAACTACTAATTCAACATAAAATTTAAATCTGTCCATCTGCGTCATAGTCACTAAATTATTTTTATCTGGAGCTACGGAACTCCAAATTAAGATCCGTTAATTTTCCTGAAACTAGACTCATATATCTTTTTACAATAATTTTTCCAGAATTTTTCATGCGGCCAATTAGTACAGTTTATTCGTCAAAGTTTCCCCTGTTTTACTGTTCAACTATTCTGACCTCTCTTCGCTATGAATCAAATTACTCTTCGCACAGAATTCATATGACCTTCTTATTTATTTCATTTGAAAATAGACTCATTCAGGATTCCATGCATATAAACTATATCCCACAATTATTTTTATACAATTTCTAATGATTTTTCAAATACAAAACAGGGGATCACGTAATCATTCTGAACTAGTCTCACAAAACTTCAAATATCTCAAAACATAAGAATAATTTGTTTGTTATGTTTCTTTTATATGAAAATAGACTCAATAAGCTTCAATTATACATCTTATTCACTTTCTAATTCCATTTCTTCTATTTTTGGTGATTTTTCAAAATCACGTTACTGCTGTAATTCAAAAACTGTTTCATTTCAAAATATTGTTAACTAGTTTATAACATCTTTACTCCATCTCATTTAAACTCTATACATGCCATATAAATCTTCAAACATAAAACAAAAGCTACCGGAATTGATCTGGATAGTGAGCTTTGCTGTGATGATCCGATCTACCACTTCTCTTTAATTCAATCTACATAAAAATGTCAAACACACACAAGTAAGCTTGATGAAGCTTAGTAAGTTCATTGGTTTAAAAGTAACTTACCACACATAATATTTCCAAAACAATAACAAAATATTTACTAAAGTTCCCTTCCATTCACAACCAATGTTAAAATACTTCATATAGTTGAGCTCAACATTAACAACTACTCAATCTCCTCCATTTGATTCACTCATTTTATATTACTTCTTATCAAATTAGGAAACATCTTACGAATTTGAGTACGTCGTTGCTCAGTGCCACATTTCATAACTCAGTATGGATGATTCCATACCTACATTTCACAACTCAGTATGGACGATACCATACCTACTTTTCATATCTCAGTATGGATGATACCATACCTACATTTCATATCTCAGTATGGATGATACCATACCTACATTTCGTATCTCAGTATGGATGATACCATACCTACATTTTATAACTCAGTATGGATGATACCATACCTACATTTCACACTTTGCCATGGATTAACCATGGTCTTATCAAATCAATTCATCACATGTCACGATACGAACGTACTCAATTCTGCGTTTTTCCTAATTTGAATTACCGCCTTTATTCTTTCATTTTATCATAATTTTCATAATTCCACAGCAAATTCAGATTTAACAACACATTATATCCTTCAATAATTCACAAATAAACATATAAATTCAACCATATGAACTTACCCGGCTGATTTGTAGAAGATTTTGAAATTTAGGGATTACTCTGCAACTTTTTCATTTCCTCTTTCTTCTTTGGTTTCTTGATCTATAATGTAAAATATTTTCACTCATTAGCATATATTTCATTTCTATTTCACTTCACAAATTATGCTCTTCAAATTTTGAAATTGCACTTTTACCCCAAAATTTACAATTTTTACAATTTAGTCCCTGCTCAATTCAGCCATCAATTGAACTAATTTTTCTCAATCAACACTTTATTCTATCATTACAAACTATTTCACAACCTTTGATATTCTGAATTTCAACACCAACCTCTAATTCACAACTTTTTCACAATTAGGTCCTAAATATCATTTCCTATCAAAATCACTTAATAAAACCACCTTAATATGAAATTAGAATTTAAATTTCATAATAATTCATCATAAACTTCCATTTCTCAGCAAGGGTAACTTTTAATTTTACCCACCAAATCAAAAACTAATGAATTTTATAAGTGGATCTAGTTGTAAAAGTCATAAAAACATAAGAATTATCAAGAAAAAGCAAGAATCAAACTCGCTTGGTGTAAAAATATGAAAACCAGCTTTCTCCAGACTTCTTATGGCGTTTTGGCTGAGAAAATATGAAGATATCTCTAGGTTTTTCAATTTTATCTTTATTATACATGTTAAAATTAAAAAAATTCCAATTTTGCCCTTATTTCCCTTATCTCCTGCTGATTCCCTTGCCTTAGCCGTCCAACCTTCTCACTTTTAGGTTTAAGTGCTCTTTAAATCCTTTTTCTTTTAACACTTGAGCTATTTAATTCTTGTAGCAATTTTGCATTTGTTATAATTTAGTCCTTTTTATTTAATTGACTACCCAAACATTTAAATTTCTCAACCAAACTTTAATACTAACTTAATAACACTCCATAAATATTTCTAAAAATATTTATGGCTCGATTTTCAAATTCGAGGTCTCGATACCTCGTTTTTGACCCATTTGACCTAATAAATTCTTTTAATTCACCAAATTCACCAATCCAAAAATTCTTCTAAATTCTCACTTGACTCATAAATATTAAATTACTATCTTATTCAATCTTACTTGTCGGATTTAGTGAACTCATATCACCATTTCCGACACCACTGAAAATTAGGCCGTTACAACTCTCCCCCCCTTTTAAAATTTCGTCCTCGAAATTTGTTACCTGAAAATAGATTTGTATACTGTGATCTCATTGACTCCTCTGTTTCCCAGGTTGCCTCCTCCATACCATGTCGGTGCCATAATACTTTAACCAATGATATTTTTTTTGTTCCGCAATTCTTTAACTTCACGAGCCAAAATCTTCATTGGTTCTTCTGAATAAGTCATATCTGGTTGAAGCTCAATTTCAGTATGAGGAATTACGTGTGAAGGATCTGACCTATACCGCCTTAACATAGACATATGAAACACACTGTGGATCTTCTCAAGTTCTGGAGGTAAAGCCAATCGATAAGCTACAGGACCAACCCTTTCTACAATTTCATAAGGCCCTATAAATCTCGGACTCAATTTCCCTTTCCTGCCAAACCGTAATACATTCTTCCACGGTGAAACTTTTAAAAATACTCGATCACCCATCTTGCATATTCTATGTCTCTTCGTTTCAAATCGTGCATATGACTTCGACGATCCAAGCGACTTTTAGACTATCTCGAATAACTGGACTTTCTCTTGGTTTTCCGAATCGAATCAACCCCAACCATTTTTGATTCGCTCAATTGAGACCAATACAATGGAGTCTTGCATTTCCTACCATAAAGAGCTTCAAATGGTGCCATTTTTATACTAGATCGATAACTATTATTGTAAGCAAACTCACCAAAGGTAAATATCTTTCCCAACTGTCACCAAACTCGAGTATACAACATCTTAACATATCTTCTAGAATTTGAATCACTCACTCTGACTGTCCATCTGTTTGAGGATGAAATGCTGTACTAAAATTTAATCTGGTACCTAAAGCTTCTTGTAGTTTATTCCAAAATCTAGAAGTAAACCTTGGATCCTGGATGCAAATGATTGATTTGGAACTCCATGTAGTCTCACAATCTCCGACACATACAATTCTCGCTAACTTCTCAAGTGAAAAATGCATTCATTTGGAATAAAGTGTCTTGACTTTGTCAATCTATCAACAATCACCCATATCGAATCTTTCTTTCTTGGAGTCACAGGCAATCCTGACACAAAATCCATTGTAACACTCTCCCACTTTCATTCAGGAATCATAATGGGTTGTAATAAACCCGTTGACACTTGATGCTCTGCTTTAACTTGCTGGCAAATCAAACATTTTGCAACAAATTCTGAAATTTCTCTTTTCATACTAGGCCACCAATATATCTTTTTCAAATCACCATACATTTTCGTACTGCCCGAGTGAATAGAATACATACTATTATGTGCTTCAGAAAGAATATTATTCTTCAAATCAGAATTGTTTGGAACACAAATTCTGTTATGATAACGCAACATACCTTCATCATCAATCTTTGAACTACGAATCTAAATTATCTCGAACCATTTGTCGTTTAAATACCAATTTTGGTCTTCATTCTGTAGTTTTCGAATTTGTTGAAGAAACATGGGTTTCACTTTCAATTCTGCTAATACAACACCTTCTTCATTAAGAGTCAAATGAGCATTCATTAACCGAAGTGCAAACAATGATGACTTTCGACTAAGTGCATCAGCAACTACATTAGCTTTTCCTGGATGGTAGTCAATAACCAAATCATAATCTTTCAGCAACTCTAACCACCGTCTCTGTCTTAAGTTCAGTTCCTTCTGAGTCATTAAGTATTTCAGACTTTTGTGATCCGTATAGATATAACACTTCTCACCGTATAAATAGTGTCTCCAAATTTTTAAAGCAAAAGCAATTGCAGCTAATTAAAGATCATGTGTAGGGTAATTCTTTTCATGTGGTTTTAATTGTCGTGAAGCATAAGCCACTACCTTTCCCGACTGCATTAACACACAACCCAAACCATTTAAAGATGCATCATTGTACACAATATACGGTATATACCCGATTCGGTTGAGTCAAAACTGGAGCTTCTGTTAACATTTTCTTCAATTGGTCAAAGCTCTGTTGACATTCATCAGACCATACAAACTCAACAATCTTTTGTAACAAACGAGTCATTGGTGAAGCAATCATGGAAAAATTCTTTACAAAACGGCAATAATACCCTGCTAGTCCCAGAAAACTTTGCACTTCAGTTACATTCCTCGGTGTTTTCCAATTCACCACTGCTGAAACTTTACTTGAATCTACACGAATTCCTTCAACTGATACAATGTGACCCAGAAATCCAACTTCATGAAGCCAAAACTCACATTTACTAAATTTTGCATATAACTGCTTTTCTCTCAAAGTCTGTAATACAATTCTCAAGTGTTGTGCATGCTCGGATTCTGTCTTTGAATAGACCAATATGTCATCAATAAATACCACCACAAATCTATCCAAATAAAGCTGAAAAATCCGATTCATTAAATCCATAAATGCAAAGCGAGGGCATTTGTTAAACCAAAAGGCATTACTGTAAATTCGTAGTGACCATACCGAGTTCAAAAGCGATCTTTGGCACATCACACTCTTTAACCTTGATTGATAATACCCGGATCTAAGGTCTATCTTTGAGAACACTGCAGCACCTTTCAATTGATCAAATAAATAATCGATACGAGGTAATGGATATTTATTTTTAATTGTTACCTTGTTCACGGTATCTGTAATCATTACACAATCGCAACGCGAGCCATCTTTCTTTTTCACAAATAAAACAGCAGTGCACCCCAAGGTGATGTACTCGATCCGATGAACCCTTTATCCAATAACTCTTGCAATTGCGTCTTCAACTCTTTTAACTCGGTGGTGCCATTCTATACGGTGCTATTGATATTGGAGTGTGCACTTAATTACATCAATTACGAATTTAACCTCACGATCTCGGGATAAACCAGGTAATTCCTCCGGAAACACATCAGTGAACTCATTAACAACTGACAATTGTTCCATCTTCAATTCAGAACCCCGAGTATCAAGAATATAAGCTAAAAATGCTTCATTACCCTTCCGAATCAATTTCTAAGCTGTAATGGCTGAAATAATTCTGACATCATTCTTTTTATCTCCAAACTCAGCTGAAACTATTTCCCCTGTCTGACATTTTAAATCAACCCGTTTTTCTCTACAATTCACTATGGCATCGTGTTTAATCAACCAATCCATGCCAAGAATAACATCAAATTCTCGGAAAGGTAACAACATTAAATCAGCAGAGAATTCATAGCCTTGTATTTTCAGTGGACACTTCTAACTAACACACTTTGCCCTAACGGATTAGTGACTTGCATATCAAAGTCAGTGGACTCAACAGTCATTTTCTTTTCTGACACTAATGCAGTGCAAATATATGAATGCGTAGATCCAAGATCAATTAAAGTATACACAGAATCATTAAAAAGATGGAAAATACCAGCTATCACATCTGGAGCAGAAGCTTCCTCTCTTGCCCGAGTAGCATATGTACGTGCAGGTGCTCTTGTTTACGATCGGACTCTGATATCTCATTCATTTCGAAGAAAGCGATCTCAAAGAAGACTACTTTGACGAACGTCTACTTTTTCGAGGAGTATTTGTTTGTTTCTCGCTTAGCTCTTTATTTTCTTTTAATGACTGAGGACAGTCCCGAATAAAATGATCAGTTCCACCACATCTATAACAAGCTCCGGTTCTTCCCCAACATTCACCAATATGAAATCTACCACGATTTTTGCATCTAGGTCTTGGAATCTCGTGTACACTACCAGTACTAACTGTTGGTTTATTAGTCACTCCGACATCTCTTTGAGTTGTTTTACTTTTATTCAATCATTCCGGAATTGTAACAGATCGACTAGAATCATCTCTGAACTTTTTAGCCGGAAAAGTCGAAGTTGGTCTAAAGAAACTTCTTTTATATACTTCTTTGCCTTTTCTTTCTCTTTGCATCTTTCTATTATACACTTCTTCCATCTTTTGAGCTCGATCAGATAGAACCACAAATTCTCGAATCTCTGTGCCTCCAATCATCATTCTGATTTCATCATTAAGCCCTTCTTCAAATCTAATGCACATTTCTTCCTCTGTCGGTACAACATCCCTAGCATATTTACTGAGATACACAAATTCTCTTTCATATTCGGCTACTGTTTTATTCCCTTGTCGAAGATCAAGAAATTCCCTCTTCTTCTTATCCAAATATCTTCTTTCCACATACTTCTTTTTAAACTCATTTTGGAAGAATTCCCAAGTAAGTTTATCTGCAGGTACCACTGCCTCAATAGTTTCCTACCAATTATATGCTTCTTCTTTCAGTAATGAAATCGCACACCTCAAATAGTCTTCCGGAGAACAAATCATCTGTTTGAAAACTCGCTCCAAACTCTTTAGCCAATACTCTGCTTTAACTGGATCATCATCTCGATCTTCCCCAAATTCTTGACTCAGAACTTTACGAGTTTTTCAATCGGTATTCTTTTGATAATTCATCTATTGAAGGAGGAGCAAACTGGGGTCAGAATCTGGTGTAGTACTGAAGGGAGGAGGAGGTTGTTGTGCGACTTCTTCCTTGTATTGTTTCACTAAACCACCGATTCATTACCCAGTAAATCAAATTTTTAAGTTCTTCCTCTCTCATCAAAGAAATTGGAACATTATTACTTGTTCCTCCTCGCTAAGAATCTGTACTCTACTATTAACTTCCTCTTCATGATCAAGACCCCTCGGGTCTATCGGACATCTTTACAATATATAACAAAAATTAATAGTTAGATCGGATCATTCACATCCCACTATCATGATTTATATGGCATGTATTTCTAGACATTTTATACATCACATTCGTTCCGAGAATCGTCTAAACCAAAGCTCGATACCAATAAATGTAACACCCTTACCCGAGACCGTTGCCGGAGTCGAGCACGAGGTATTGCTAATCTTAACTACTAATTCAACATAAAATTTAAATCTGTCCATCTGCGTCATAGTCACTAAATTATTTTTATCTGGAGCTACGGAACTCCAAATTAAGATCCGTTAATTTTCCTGAAACTAGACTCATATACCTTTTTACAATAATTTTTCCAGAATTTTTCATGTGGCCAATTAGTACAGTTTATTCGTCAAAGTTTTCCCTATTTTACTGTTCAACTATTCTGACCTCTCTTCGCTATGAATCAAATTACTCTTCGCACAGAATTCATATGACCTTCTTATTTATTTCATTTGAAAATAGACTCATTCAGGATTCTATGCATATAAACTATGTCCCAAATTATTTTTATACAATTTCTAATGATTTTTCAAATACAGAATAGGGGATCACGTAATCATTCTGAACTAGTCTCACAAAAATTCAAATATCTCAAAACATAAGAATAATTTGTTTGTTATGTTTCTTTTATATGAAAATAGACTCAATAAGCTTCAATTATATATCTTATTCACTTTCTAATTCCATTTCTTCTATTTTTGTTGATTTTTCAAAATCACATTATTGCTGTAATTCAAAAACTGTTTCATTTCAAAATATTGTTAACTAGTTTATAACATCTTTACTCCATCTCATTTAAACTCTATACATGCCATATAAATCTTCAAACATAAAACAAAAGCTACCGGAATTGATTTGGATAGTGAGCTTTGCTGTGATGATCCGATCTACCACTTCTCTTTAATTCAATCTACATAAAAATATCAAACACACACAAGTAAGCTTGATGAAGCTTAGTAAGTTCATTGGTTTAAAAGTAACTTACCACACATAATATTTCCAAAACAATAACAAAATATTTACTAAAGTTCCCTGCCATTCACAACCAATGTTAAAATACTTCACATAGTTGAGCTCAACATTAACAACTACTCAATCTCTTCCATTTGATTCACTCATTTTATATTACTTCTTATCAAATTAGGAAACGTCTTTACAATTTGAGTGCGCGTCGTTGCTCAGTGCCACGTTTCATAACTCAGTATGGATGATTCCATACCTACATTTTACAACTCAATATGGACGATACCATACCTACTTTTCATAACTCAGTATGGATGATACCATACCTACATTTCATATCTCAGTATGGTTAATACCATACCTACATTTCACAACTCGGTATGGATGATACCATACCTACATTTCAGTATCTCGGTATGGATGATACCATACCTACATTTTATAACTCAGTATGGATGATACCATACCTACATTTCACACTTTGCCATGGATTAACCATGGTCTTATCCATCAATTCATCACATGTCATGATAATCACGAACGTATTTTCAATTCTGCGTTTTTCCTAATTTG
The DNA here is from genome assembly GCA_025503065.1 of Gossypium bickii. Classification (NCBI taxonomy): domain Eukaryota; kingdom Viridiplantae; phylum Streptophyta; class Magnoliopsida; order Malvales; family Malvaceae; genus Gossypium; species Gossypium bickii. Next base: position 100,280,871 of record CP106711.1, read on the forward strand.
AATTACGCGCTTTATTCTTTCATTTTATCATAATTTTCATAATTCCACAGCAAATTCAGATTTAACAACACATTATATCCTTCAATAATTCACAAATAAACATATAAATTCAACGGATGAACTTACGGTGATTTGTAGAAGATTTTGAAATTTAGGGACTACTCTGCAACTTTTTCTTTTCCTCTTTCTTCTTTGGTTTCTTGATCTATAATGTAAAATATTTTCACTCATTAGCATATATTTCATTTCTATTTCACTTCACAAATTATGCTCTTCAAATTTCAAAATTACACTTTTACCCCAAAATTTACAATTTTTACAATTTAGTCCCTACTCAATTCAGCCATCAATTGAACTAATTTTTCTCAATCAACACTTTATTCTATCATTACAAACTATTTCACAACCTTTGATATTCTGAATTTCAACACCAACCTCTAATTCACAACTTTTTCACAATTAGGTCCTAAATATCATTTCCTATCAAAATCACTTAATAAAACCACCTTAATATGAAATTAGAATTTAAATTTCATAATAATTCATCATAAACTTCCATTTCTCAGCAAGGGTAACTTTTAATTTTACCCACCAAATCAAAAACTAATGAATTTTATAAGTGGATCTAGTTGTAAAAGTCATAAAAACATAAGAATTATCAAGAAAAAGCAAGAATCAAACTCGCTTGGTGTAAAAATATGAAAACCAGCTTTCTCCAGACTTCTTATGGCGTTTTGGCTGAGAAAATATGAAGATATCTCTAGGTTTTTCAATTTTATCTTTATTATACATGTTAAAATTAAAAAATTCCAATTTTGCCCTTATTTCCCTTATCTCCTGCTGATTCCCTTGCCTTAGCCGTCCAACCTTCTCACTTTTAGGTTTAAGTGCTCTTTAAATCCTTTTTCTTTTAACACTTGAGCTATATTTTAGAAGTATGGTTAAAAAGTACTTTAAATCCTTTTAACAGCTTTCAAATTCCAAATGTTATCAATGTAAGATACTAACTAATAACGATTAAGTAGAATGACCACGGGCGTGCGACACACTCGTGCCTATAGGCAGTGGTCGAATACATTGATCAAAACAATAAGAAACTTTTTAACCACACTAGTGACAGTAAATGTTATAGTAGACTGCTTTCCTAGTCGCGAATCCAAAGAAACTAATAAGCAAACCAAATAAACAAGACAAACACACAACAACAAACACCATCAGTTCGAATCTTGGCCGCCACTCATGGCTGCGAAAATCTCACCACATTCCCCACTCAAAACCCAAAAAAAGGGCGCCATCAGGAGCGAAGCCAGGAGGGCTGGCATGAGCCCCGACCCCCCTAAAATATAAAATTACTATTTAGGCCTTTGAAATTTTTTAAAAAATTTAAATTAGTAAAGGTAAAATTACACTTTGCCCCCCTAAGATTATAAAAATTCGATTTAATCATTTACAAATTATAAAGATATAAACTATAAAAAATTGAAATTTCATTCGTCCCCCTAAAAAATTATTCTAGCTTCGCCCCTGGGTGCCATCATCAACGACAACAAGTTATTATAAAACACAAACCCCTAAGTATTCAACACAATGATGAACAAAGACACAAATGTCAACTTTTTCGGGTACGGTTACTTTCTAACGGTCGTATCGGCAACGAAGACTAAAAGGGGTGGTAAAGATCGAAGGATGTCTTGACATTGGCGTGGCATAGGAGAAAGTTCTTATTTTATTGCATTTGAAAGTTCTTATTTTATTGCATTTGACCTAGTTTTTTCTTTGCATTTTAATCTTCGATGAAGGACCTGACTTGTATTGTTTGCACCAATTTTTGATGATTTTGGGTAGTGTTTGTATGATGTTTTTCATTGAGTTTTGGGTTTTTTTTTTTTTAAAAGTATGGAAAAGAGTATGAGGGTGGCTGAGATATTTAAGAGTTGTCTGTTGGTGACTCTTTTATCAGAGAGCAACGCTGGGAAAGGGAAATGGAGTGCAATAAGGATGAGGCCGCTAGAGCTAAAGAGCTTATTGAGAAGAAGTTCATAGCAAAGGATATTAACGGAGCAAAGAAATTTGCTTTGAAAGTCCAAAATTTGTATCGTAGTCTTGATGGCATTCCCCAAATGACAGCAACACTCAATGTTTATATTTCTGTGGAAAGCAAAATCAATGGAGAAGCAGATTAGTATCTTGTGGCTCACCGGAAAGCTCACTGAAGGAGGCCGAACGGTGGCCTAGCAACGGTGTAGAAGCAGGGCAGAAAAAGAGGGAAAATAAAAAAGGAAATAAAACAAAAGGAGGTACAAATAGAACGCCCTGTGACATCGCGTGATTGGTCAATGCTACAACGTCATAAAAAATTAATGGTGTTAGGCTCGGGTACTAATATAGTGGACGGAAAAAAATTCGAGGATCAATCTAGAACAAAAAAAAAAAAAATTTAAGTATCAATCTAAGAAAAGTAGACAAATTCAATTACTACTTTTATATTTAACCCTTTTAAAAATAGCTTAGATTCCAATTATTGTTATATAAAAAAAAATTACCTCGTCAAAAACTATTTTTTATATGCAATATTGGAGCAGGAGTTGGGAGTAAGTAGTTGAAAGTTTTAATTATTACTGCTTAAAGTTAAGATTGGTCCAAGCTTATTGTGTTTTTAACTTTTTAAAGAATAATTGTTAAAATCCATTTTTCAACTGATTTAATTAAAAACCAGTAGATTTCACATTTCAATAATTATTGTACAATTGGATTTATCAAAAATCGCTTTAAATAGATAAAAAAACCGATTTTTTTTAAATGTTTATCGTTTGAATTTTTTACCCATATTCTTTGCTTTTGAGTTTGTTTCTTATATATATATATATATATATATATATATATATATATATATATATATATATATATATTCTAATTTTGGGTTTTTAATTTAATTTTCATTCCTTGAAGCATTTAGGCATTAAGAAAATTTTGATTTCATGGCTTGATTTCAATAAAAAATAATTTTGATTCGTTTAATTATTTGGGATAAAAATTGACTACCATGTGATGTTGATTTTTGCTAAATAGATTGAAACACCTTTTTTGCATGAATATTTTACCTTAAATAAATTTTTTTGTTTCATTTCGTTTTAAAAAAAATTAAAAAAATAAAGATAATTTTTTGTGAAGTAATTTTCGTAATGATATATAATAAGAAAAAATCCAGTTACGATACTTTAGTGGAATAATTTTGTGATTAAATAATATTATAATTAATAGACAAAAAAGCTGGAACTTAAGTATAAATTATTTAAGCTCTAATTATATATGTCCAATTATCTCCTCCTCTTGCTTAAGATAACCTGAAATGAATTGCATGTAAAACCAATAGATAGAAATGAATGGAAACGATGAAATAAGAGAAATAGATTACATTTATTACTATCAGCAGTGATGCATTTTCTCGCTAAGTGTAGAAATAACTTGCGAATTAATTTAAATTTCTTCAAATTATTATTTAATTAATAATAATTAAATAATTGAATTTTAAAAATAAAATAAAATTAATCAGTCATTATGAGATTTGTTGAATAAGGAAATTAAATTTTTTTTCTCATAGATTTTATTATGGTAAAATTGTTAATTAGAATTGAGTTGAGAAATTTATTTAATTGAGAAATTAATTTAGTTTATTTTAATTAAATAAATAAATTGATTAAATAGTTTTTTTTTTGGGAAATAAGAAACAAATATAAGGTTGAATTAAATTATAAATACTGAGTTAAAAATTCAAAAAATACATATAATTGGATCTAATATATAAGATACTCAATTAGCCCTTAAGGGGCGACAACACTAGTAGAAAATACAAGGGTGTGCTGCCCCATTCTCTAGTTAGAGTAGGGATGTATTTTCTATTTAAATAGTATTATTTAGTTAGTACTTATTTAACCAGAACTCTTGTGCTTCTTTTTATAAATAGAGAGCACCGGTTGAACTATTGACACACAACAATTCATACATCGTTATTTTCTCAAAAAGTAGTTATAATTTATTTATAAATAATAAATTCTATTTTCTAGGAATTATGAGCTTTATTGATTTATAGAGAGAACTTTCCTATTGAAAGTAAGTAAATCGTTTCTGATTTGGTTCGGTTTGCTGGACTCACACTTGACGCAATTCATGGTATGAGGATAACAAAGAAAACTATTCGGTTGAAAGTCAAGATCGACCTGAGTTCGCCTTGCAAAAAACACGTACATCTATAAGTTTGATTTAGATTTATTGTTATAAATAACACGATGACTCGATTTTAAGAAAATTTTTAAACTTTCGCTGTAACTAAATATAATTTTCTTAACCAGATTTTTCTAACAGGATTTAACAATGGTAAGTTAGGTAAATATTAACAATTCAATATACTTATCTAACATTTCTAGCTAAAAATCTAATTAAAATTTGAAGAGAAAACTCGTCAATTCTCTAGTCTAGGTCACGGCATGCAAGAATGGGATGGAGAAAGAAAAACTTTCTTTCTTTCCCTTGAACATATGGTGTAAGAAGAAGATTATGAAACTTCCTTATATATATATATATATATATATATATATAAACTTAATTAATTAATAGTAACTTAAAATCCAATGGTTGTGGTTTAACATGATAATTGATAATTGTACTGAATGGTAGTGATCATGCATGTCCACTAACAATATTTTATAATTATTCTATTAATCTTAAGTCCATTAATTTTTCTTTAATCCAATCTCACAAATTTAACCACTTTGCGTCCTATACTATTTTCACCAGTTATTCGAGTAAATCATTTTATATTTTCTAATTGCTGATTCCTTAATCAACTCATCAACTTCTCCATTTAGTATTCAGATTATCTCTGTTTAAGAAAATTTGTATTCCAAATCGAATTTTTCGACATTAACAAAGATTAGCTCGTTATAAAATGAATATTATATCTATCTATCAGTGATTATCTTTTTCATCATAAAAAATACAACAGTTACTATGAAATAAAATATGATTATATTGGGTTAATGGTTTTAACCTAAAGAAATTAAAGATATGATTATCTTGTAAGAGTAACACACTTATGATAAGATCATTGAACAAACATAATTATAAGTTGTTTTCGTAATTCTAAGTGGTGGAGTCAGAATTTTTTTTGGGGGCCAAAATTAAATTGTATATTTTTATGATAGTAAAAATATAATTTCATTATTTTAATAGTCTATATAATTATAATTTTTAAAGTGCTAAATCAAATTTTTATTATTTTTGGGGCCAAAATACAATTTTATCATGACTAATTTAAATTTTTATAAATTATAAAAGGCCTAAATTGAAATTTTACCGTGGCCCCTTAGGTCTCTTAGTGGCTCCACCATTGGTAATATACTATATAATAGGAAGTGCTCTATCATGATACTTTTAATAGAATGACTTCAAGACTAAAAATGTTGTAACTAATAGAAGACCAGTAGAAACTTAATTACAAATTATTTAACCTTAATTATACCATTTATTAACTCAACATAACCTTTAACAAACTGCAATTTGAACTGCTGCGAATGGGTGAATGAAAAGGATAGAAGAGAAATAAATTGCTTGATTTACTATGCACACTAAATGTATTTTTTTTTCTAATGGAACAAGAGAAAACTTTGAAAATAATTTAGTTTATTTGAATTATTATTTAATTTATTGTAATTAAATAAGTGAGTTCAAAGTGAAAATTAAATTAATTAGTTATTGTAGTTTTATAAGAAAAAACAATATTATAGAAATAAAAAACTGATTATTAGATTGGATAAATTATATGAGTCTATTTTAAAGTCTGAAGAAAACATATAATTATATCAAATACAAAGAAATGCTCAAGGAGACCACTTGGACATGAGGTGGGCGGCACATTGGGTATTCCTAGTGTGTGCGCCGCCCATTATCCCAGAAGGGCTTTGCGTTTTTTTATTAAAATATTATTATTTTATCTTTTTTTAATTAACTCTGTGTTATTTTTCCGATAAATAGAGACAAGAAGTTAAGCCAAAATATACACATCATTTAGTGTAGTTACTCTGTTAAAATTTAGTGATTTATTTTTCCAAAATAAGATCTATTTTTCGTGAGAACTAGAGTTATTGATTTTGGTTTCACTTTACTCATAGAGACAATTAATTTTACTTATCGAAACGTTAATATTTTCATTGTGTGATCGGTTCAAGATTAAAATCCTACTCTCTTAACAACCGAAGGTTTGAGAATAATAAAAACAAATTGTTTTGATTAAAAGCCAAAAATTGACAGACCCCACTAAGAAAATAACATAAGTATTAAATTTGATAAAATTTACTGTTATAGATAACATAACAAAGAGTTGGTTTAAAAAAAAAAATTAAAACTTCAATGTATAAATAAAACTATTTTTGAAATCGATTTTTCTAATTGCCAAATGAATTTCTTTTACGCTACCTTTGACCTGTAAAAAAAAAAAAAAAAAAAAACCTCCGAAATGGTGACCGAAAATGCACAATAATCTAAAACATTAAAAAAAATACTAAATGCAAGTAATTAATTTTAAAAGAATAGTAAATCATATAAGTAAGCATTAAAACGACAACCAACTTTTTGATTTCTTACATATGAAATTTTGCGTATTTCAAATATTTTTAATAAACAAGTTTAAAATAAATAATTGAAAAAATATTGGGACACATGAGTCTTACTTAGAATAAATGTAAGTAGCACATAGCACAATTGAATAGTAATCTTTGGTGAATATTAAATACGCAAAACACAACAATAACAATACTTTTTATCATTAGTAGTTAAAACAATATGAGGATTTATATACTTTATGATGCGGATTATATCTAAAAGATTTTTACCAAGTAAATTTTATCAACCTAGAATACTAAATATTTTAATACTAAACAATTAAATTAATTACAACAGTTCAAAACTGTAAAGAATTTCTAATTGTTAAAGCAACTTAAAATGATACGCCCTTTTCCCCTTTAGCGTTAGACGATTCAGCAACATTCCTTGCTTTATAATGATTTCTAGAATTCTTAAAATAATTTCTAACTTCAAGAATTATTTTCTAGTATTAAATTCATTTTATAACAAGCTAATTCTTGATAAATCTCAGCGTGTTTTATCAAAATTTTGCGAAATCTATCATAAAAAATTTTGGATTGTTACTTACATACTTTGAAACTTAGGTGATGTCATCGTCCCACCTAACAAAGATCTTAAAATGGACCAACTAGCTAAAGAGGGTTGTTACATGTCCCTCAATATCAACCTATTTAAGTCTTTTCTCACCTTAAGAAGAGTCATGTTCACCTATTCTCGAAGGGTAAAAGTTTCATAAACTAATGCGTAGTATTTTTTTTCTTATTGTTCTTCCTCTAAGAAATATTACTCAATAATGATATTAGGAATCTCATACAAAATCAATATCCTAAAATCATTCAAGAAATAAAAATAAAAATTACATAAATATCCTAATCTATCACATGTAACACCCCTTACCCATCACTGTCACTGGAATATGGTTACGAGATGCTACAACAAATAACAGAATAGGAAAATGCTATTTCAATTCAAAACTTCTTTAAAACAATAATTAAATATCAATAATTCAATTAAAACATGTTATACATGCAAGATCGAGCTTAATTTGAAACAGGGACTCTAAAAATAGTTTAGAACTAAACAGGGGCTAATTTGAAACTTTACATGAAAGTGAGGTAAAAACACTAAATAGAGGTCACATGGCCGTGTGACAGGTTGAGGCTGTGTGGTGCTGAATCACACAGCCATGTACTCCAACCGTGCTAAAGACTAAAGCCGTGTAAAACTGAGTCACACGGTCGTGTAACAAATTAACACAGTGCCAATAATCATGCATTTAGATTACCAGTGGCACACGACCGTGTGACAAACCGTGTGACATCAAAATGACCATTTTTGCAATTCATCCAACCTAAACACTTAGGCATTCTAAACACACACCTAAATATTTCAAAATTTCTTGCCTAAAACACATTAAGTGATCAAGCTAAATCATGGTACAAAACAACTTAAAGTGCCTAACCAATATGCCATTCTGGCACCATCACAAACAAGTTATAAATCATTACCAAAACATCCAACAATTTATAATACCAACATGATTCTTTCCAATGATTCATTCAAGCATTGTATCTCAAAATGAAATGGTACATTTTTGCCAAAATAAACCAATCAAATGTTACCTTTTAACAAACCTAAAATATGCCTTAACACATACCAATGTTGACCATATAGGTTTAAATCAAACAACTAACCTTATAACATATATCTAATAATCAACCATCCATCAATCATTACCAAATCATAGTCTTCCATGTTTCTAGGATAAGCACATATAAACTAAACATGCTTAACAACCATATTCAAAATCACCATTTCAAACCATGGCCAAACATATCAAAAGGTTATCTAACACACATACTATATACATCACAAATTACACTTTGCTTTTACAAATATTTATATAAAATTTAACCCTTATTACATTCCACATAACCAGAATAAACAATTAAAAGTCTACCAAAATTGAGGTTGGATAGTGTGATTTTCAAGTTGATCTGATTGCTGAGTTCTGCAAAACAATAACTACAAGAAATAGGAAAAGCTTAGTAAGTTCATATGAAAATTAACTTAACATACCTTATCATTATAGGAATTTAAGTATTTGAACTCAAAAACATGAAATGACATATTCTTGACATCCTTACTCATTCGTATACAACTCCACAAAACAACAAAAAAGTTAGTATTTCACATAACAAGATCATAACTTTTAAATACATATACATGTATAACCAAACTATTTTACGTCATACTATTCAACCTTGTTTGGTGTGTAAGCATATCAATGGAATTCACTTACGAGTCATGTTCATTTTGTAATGTGATAATGAAATTCATGTTCAATCATTCAAATCATTTCGTTTCTATTTATTTAACATTTTCATCCGAAGAACTATAGTAATTTAACTTCAGATATACAAAATTACTTTGCTTCCATGAGCTATAGAGTTGATTTATTTAAACATGTTTTATTCGATGCTCCTCACTTAAGCTGTCGAATATCTGCAACATGTGCAAAATCTCAGCCATTGATAAAGTATAATGCGATACTTCTCACTCAAGCTATCAAGAATCCACAAGTTATGTTGGATCTCAACCATCAAAAATCACTGTATAATAATTCAATGTTGCTCACCCAAGCTGTAGAGAATCTACAATTTATGTTAGATCTTAGACATTGAATAAACCTCTAATCATGATTCCCCTTTTTTCCCCTTTAGAACCCTAATGACTTCCATTCGTGTCTAAACCATTTATTAAATTCATACAGGTTCTTTTACCAATTCCATATCATTTCAAAACCCTGTAGTCATATACATATTTCTCATTTTGAATAACAATCCTCTATACATTTTAAACTTAAAACATCATCATATACATGTTATCCAATCACATACCAATCCCACATCCATTCAATGTCATGAATCTTTTCATATTTATCAAGTATTTCATATTTTACGATTTAATCTATTTGATGTCAAAAGTCATTAAATCTACAATTATATACATATAATTAATATATTTACAACTCACAATTCAAGTATAATAAGAAAATACAGTAAGTTCCGTACAAACTTACTTGAAAAATGACAACCGTAAAGTGTCAGGGACTAATATGCAATTTCTCATATTTCTCGATTAACTTTCGATTGATTTAATTCCAAATCTATAATAATTCATTACAATTTATCAAATCCAAAAGCCTTATAACATCTTAGTATATGCATATAACAATTTAATTTTCTTTTACACAATTTTCTTAAAGTTTTGCATTTTATTCAATTGAGTCCCTAAAACCGAAACTATTATATGTTTCAAATTACAACTTTAATTTTCAATCCAATTACAATTTCATCACTGTACAACCATCTAAAAGCATAATTTGCAGAAATTTCATGACAAATTTTACATTATTACAATTTGGTCATTATACACAAAACTAACAAAATTTACTTAACAAATTAGTCTTTAAACATATCTAAGCTTATAATCAAACTATTAAACACCAAAATTTTCAATTTTTATCAAAGGCAACTTTAGATATCTTTAACAATTTTGAAAAAGAAAATATAGGTTAGCTGGATCTATTTGCAATGATATCAAAAACATAAAAATTACAAGAAACGAGCTCGATTTTGTCTTACATGCAAGAGACATAATCTTGATCGATTTTCCCTTAAGAAAAAAATGGATTTTCGGTCAAAAAATGGAATGAAGAAGATGATGGCCTTTTGTTTCTTTTGATTATGTTTTATTATTTAATTACTAAATTACCCTTTTAATTAACACACAATTTCACCATAATTCACATGCTTGACCTTCCATGCTCACCTATTAAGGTTTATTTTCATTTTAAAATCTCAACAAATCATTAATCATACAATAAAAATCAATACCGATTAACTTTTGCAATTTTTACAATTTAATCTTTTCTCCTTAATTAACCATCCAAACAGTAAAATTTTTTGACCAAACTTCAATTCATCAATACTAAAAATCAGTAAATATTCAATAAAAATATTTACAGGCTTGATTTATGAAAACAAGGTCCTGATACCTCATTTTCTAAAACTACTGACTTTAGGGTCATCTCGCTTGTACTTTAATTAACCGTCCAGTTAGCAAAATTTATCAAATAAAAAAATCACTATAACATTGTACTTGACTCTTAAATATTAAATAATAATATTTACAGACTCACTTGTCAGAATTGTGGTCCCAAAACCACTATTTTCGACGCCACTGAAAAACAGGTTGGTACATCACAAGAAAAACAACAATCTTAATCTTCTAGAGATTAATTAATAAACCATGAAAAGAAAAGAATAGATGTTACCAAATTAGGGAGACCTACGTGAAAGTGTCAAAAGATTGAACACCTATATTATAAAAATTCTAGAGAGAAAGACTCTTTAAGAACTATTATGACATTGGCGGCTCATTATGATTTGGAGTTATACCAAATGGATGCGAAAACAACCTTTCTAAATGAAGATCTTGAAGAAGAAGTTTATATGGACCAACCTGAAGGTTTTATAGTTGAAGGAAAATGTTATATGGTGCGTAAACTTATGAAGTCAATTATATGAACTTAAACAAGCTTCATGGAAATGGTACATCAAGTTTAATGATACCATAAAGTCTTTTGGTTTTCAAGAAAACATCGTTGGTATGTGTATATATCAAAAGATCAGTAGGAGCAAGTTTATTTTCTTAGTTTTATATGTTGACAATACTTTGCTTGCCGCAAATGGTTTTGATATATTGTGTGAGACGAAAGTTTTTCTCTTGAATAACTTTGTAATGAAAGATATGAAAGAGACATTCTATGTGATAGGAATTGAAATATTTCATGATGGATCACAATGATTGTTAGGATTGTCTTAGAAAAAAACTATATAGAAAGAGTTTTAGAGAGACTTAATATGCATAATTGTTCAACATGAATTGTTCCCATGCAAAAAGGGGAAAAATTTAGTCCCATGTAGTGTCCAAAGAATCAGTGGCAGAGCTAGAAATTTTTTTTGGGGGGGGGGACGAAATTAAATTGTATATTTTTATGATAGTAAAAATACAATTTCTCCATTTTAATAGTTTATATCTTTATCATTTTTAAAGGATTAAATCAAAAATTTTTCATTTTTGGGGGGCCAAAGTGAAATTTTACCATTACTAGTTTAAAATTTTATAAATTATAAAGGGCCTAAATGGAAATTTTACATTCTTGTCCCCTGCCAGCCCCCTAGCTCTGCCATTGAAAAAAGCGATGGGGGAATGAAATCAATTCTTTGCGCTTCTGTTGTGGGCAAGTTAATGTATGTTTAGACCTGTACAAGACTCGACATTAGCTTTGCAGTTAGGATGCTTGGAAGACATCAAAGTATTCTTGGAATTGATCATTGGAAGACTGCAAAAAAAGGTTTTACAGTACGTAAAGGAACAAAGAATTGCATGTCCATGTATAGGAGATCTAATCAATTGTAAGTGATTGGATACTCGGATTCAGATTTTGTTGGATGTCTTGGCAGTAGAAAGTCCACTTTTGGTTATTTATTTTTACTCGTTGAAGGAGCCTTATCATGAAAAAGTGTTAAACAAATTGTCATTGCATCATCTATGATGGAAGCGAAATTTGTAGCATATTTTGAGGCTATTATTCATGCATTATGGTTGTGAAACTTTATTTCAGAACATGTACATAAAATTGGTCTTGGTTGTATTGATGAATGAAACATTATGATATTGTGACCCTTTGAACTAAATTATGGAGTTTCTGAAATAAAATGAACTTATTTCTTGTTTATTATGATTGCGTACATGTAAATTTTGAAATTATTTAAAACATGAAAATCTTTATAGTTACTTAAAGACATTGTATTGAGTTGTAATGTTGTAGTACATGGAAGGAAGTATGTGACTTAAATTGTGTACGATTGCCATATCTCACATTTGCAATTCACTATAATGTGATAATTATGATGAGTGTTATTTTTATGCGTGCCCAACATTTGTTCTAAAGTTTATGTTTTATCTCAAGCCAAGTGGGAGAATGCAAGATTTTTAGCCTATTATTATGTGGACCCAATTAAGACTAAAAAAATGTGGTCCAATTTAAAAGGAATAAGAGTTTTATTTTTAATAGAAGTTAAATTCTATCCATTCATTTGGTTACTCGATGGACGTACTGGATTAAAAGTTTATATAAATTGATCCTCCCTCTACCTATTAGGGTTACACACACAAAATTACTAATAAAGATTATAGCTTTCATCGCTTTGGGTTTGTAAAATTAAAGGAAAAAGGTCAAAAGGGAGAAATCAATTTTTTTTGGTGTTTTTCGTTAAGTGTAGTGGTCAACTTCAATTCCGCACTAGGTATTTCTTAAACATATGGAAATCATATTATTTTAAAAATCCTAAAATTGTTGTTTATACAGTATTAGAGATTTGATTTACATAATATTTAGATCTTAATTATTTTTCATAAAAATAACACCAAGTTGGGTTCTATATTCATTTGATTATCATCACTAAGGAAACCTAATAATGATCAACATCACCAAAATAAAACTTGCATTTTAACTAGCCTAAAGCTCAAAACCTGAGGAAAAAAAAATTAAAATATTTATGGGCACCATTCTTTAATATTATTTGAATTGGATCAGATTGATCAGTTAAATCAATTAGATTGAAAATTGATTAGAGTATCTATTCAGAGAGGACATTTGAACCAATTGAGAGTTATTAAAATTTACCCTTACATCATTCATATAAATTTGAAACCATACTCTTCCATTTCCCCCCTCAAAGTAAAAAAAAAAAAAAATCTATGAAATAGTGAAGCAATAGTCTATATTCATGACCACAATTGCTTCTATCCTGATGACTTAATGCATTAAATAACATGACGAAATAGGTATGTTAAATTTAGATACTATTGATGCCTTAGGTTTAATTGTTAATCAACAACATAATTTAACATAAGTATACTTATTATCTGGATGTAACCTACAATTTTAAATTTAAAACTATAGCCACAACTCAAAATGAAAAATACATATGCAACAATCCTTTCATGTACTTTTTTTTAAATGTTTTCCATTTTTATATATTAAACTTTAAGTTTCTTAAATGATCCTAAAATGGATGTTATCTTGACAAAATAGTTTTTTTTTTTTAAATCTAAATTTTACCTCACAATAGAAAAAAGCAATAGGATAAAATAAGCATTTTATGAAATATCCAAAAATAGATGGGTGAGGATTTTTGGAATTACCTTTCAAATTCAAATTTAATTTTTTTCTATCTAAACTCCAAATTTAACATTTTACAGTTACTTTTTACATCAAAGTCATTTTCAATATTTTTTTTATGCAATCACCTAGAATTACCCATAGCTCCTCCCCAACCCTTACATAGGAGGATAATGTGCTTTAGCGCACTCGAACCTACGTCCTCCTGTACTAGCAACAAGGCCCATGCCAATCGAGCTAAGAGTCAATCAACAAGTCAATTTCAGTATTCAATTGCTAACAAATAACATGATTTAATTCAATGATACTTTGTCACATCCCAAAAACTGGGTTAGTAGAAATTGAGGTAAGTAAACCAAGAGTGGTCATGTCCTGTTTTTGAAATAAGGCTGTAGAAAGTGTGTTAAGTAATTAATCTATTTTAATGGTTAAGTCTTCTGGATGTGTGTTTAAGGTCTTATGTTCAAATCCTTTCTTGAATTTGTGTTATTTTTGTTCCAACCTTTGATTTTGAGTATTTATCTTACTAGTTATTTTTGCTCAAATATTAATAAAAATGAGCTTGCTGGTTTAGTGAAATTCAGCTTACCTAGAGGTCTCATGTTTGAATCTTGTGAGTTCAAAGCGAAAATATTTTTGCAATTTCTTGCCTGTGCAGTCTATGTGGTGGAAGTTGGGTTGAATTTGAACTCTAGTGAAAATTCTGATAGTCAGATTTAGTTGGGATATGGGTAGTTACTTCTCCAAATATTTGCTGTCCTTCTCTTCCACTCTTTTTCTCACATTCTGCTTTTGTTTCCCTTGTTCTTTTTTTTTCCCTAATCTTTACTACAGTAAAATTGTTCTTGTTATTTTCTTGTTAAATTGTTCCCCTCTTTGTTATTGATCCTATTCTTCACATTCCAATTCCTCGACATTCTACTTATTGATTTGCTCCTCTTGTCGATTTCTATACTTCCCTACTCTTTTGTTGCCAAATTACTTTGCATCAATATTCGTTAAGGGTCTTGTCGTTTAACCATGTGTGGTAAGGTTGTGGATTTAAGTTTATATCTTGTTATAGGGATTTTTCACGTTTTTGGGTTATGAGCTCCTATTGCGTGACAATAGTTTTAAATGTATGAAATCTTTGATTTAAGTAAGAATTTGGTAACGAGTAATCCACCGACATTCTAGGTGTTGTTAGGAGTTGCTGTTCTAATTGGGTAAGTGATCAAATGTTGTGTCCATGTAACATGTAATAGCCTAATTTTAGTGCTAGTCAAAACAGTGGTTTCGGGATCACTAATCCGAGGTTGAAGAAAATTTTTTTGAAATTTTTTTTATGTGTTATAACATGATTATGAGGATGCATGGAAATTTTGGTACTTTAAATTTAGCAATTTTATGCTTAATTGTGAAAAAGGACTAAATCGCATAAAGTGCGAAAGTTCTATTATACAAGCTAGAGGTGTCTAATAGCCATAGGATATTAAATTGGAGGTCCTTAAAGTGCAATTCAGCCAATAATAGGGTGTTGGCCAGCCATAGGGACAAGGGAGACAAGAGCATTTATTTTGGTAAAAAATTTGGTGAAATTAGGTGATTAAAAAATGAATAAAATAAGATAAAGGAAGGAGATATCATCTTTCACTATTCACCCTTCTTTTTCCACTGAAATTTGAAGAGAAAATAGAGGTTTTTGGAACTTAAACTTTCATCCAAGCTATTCTCTTGCAAGTAAGTGATTTTAGAGGTCTTTCTTGATAATTTTTGTACTTTTGGAACCCTTAAAGCTTAAGCTAGCTAATGA
Source organism: Gossypium bickii (assembly GCA_025503065.1). Classification (NCBI taxonomy): domain Eukaryota; kingdom Viridiplantae; phylum Streptophyta; class Magnoliopsida; order Malvales; family Malvaceae; genus Gossypium; species Gossypium bickii. The sequence goes on from CP106711.1 coordinate 100,296,557, forward strand.
GGGGACTATTTTGCAAAATGGTTGAAAGTTTAGGGACTTGCCATGAGAGTGTTTATGTTGTTTGCTGAGATTTTATGGAAGAAAACAAATGATAGTAGGATAAGGAATAACTTTTGTGAAAGGTGTTGCCATGAAAACACCTAAATGAGGCTTATTTGTAAATGTTGTAATTGTGTAATAAATGCATGAAATGATGGGTTTTATAAATTTTTGTAAGAGAAATAAATGTTCAACTAGGCTTGTTTAATGAGAAAATGTGATGAAAAAAATGATTTACGAGTATAGGGGTAAAATCGTAATTTTGCCAAAGTATAAGGGCAAAATGGTCATTTTTGCCTAAGTACAAATTTTGATGTATCATGAGTTATGTAGTGATTAAATGAGTGAATTTTATTATTATATGTCAAGAAGAGCGCGGAAACATCCTTGACCGAGGAAAAGGTAAGATTACAGATTAAACCGTCGATTAATACATTTTGCACTAAGGTAAGTTTACGTGTAAACGATACACCCTTAATACTTATGTTGTTACCTATTGACACATTGTATGAATGAGTTCAATTATTATTGAGATTGGTTGAAATTGATAGATAAGGAGTAATTTCTCGTATGAACCTCGGAATAGAAATGTAAGTGCAGAAAAATATCTGTAACTATCATTTGGTGGGATGTGTGTAATACCACCTTATTATTTATTCACGATGGGTTGTGCGTAATACCATCGTTTATATTATCATTTGGTGGGCTATGTGCGATACCCCCCTAATATTGATAAATGGTGGGCTGTGTGCGAAACCATCGGGTACCAGTATTATTTCGACGAGTTAATCAAGAAACTTGGCTAAGTAAATATTTCATGTGACTTTGTGGTGATGAGTGCAGGGTATATGTACAAGTAAATGTGAGCAAAATATAAGTTTTTATGTTAGAAGGTGGTAAGAGATGAGATGAGTAAGCTTGATTATGAAAATGTGAATTGTTCTTATATAATATGTAATGCTTGTGGTTACTTTGCATATGGTATGATGCTTATTATTTACATGTAGATTTACTAAGCTTAAAGCTTACTCCCCTTTTTTCCCTTGTTTTATAGTGTTAAAGAGCCAGCTCGGGATACGAAGATAATCAGAAGATCACCCACACTATCAGCACATCTTGGTATATTTAGACTTAGATTTTTGAGTATGGCATGTATAGGGACTAGATTTAGTGAAATGTTTTGTTGTTTTGGCCAAGTGTGTTGGCTTTTTTAAAGATGAACTCTTTTGTATATAGCCATGGTTAATGGCTCATTATTATTAATCTAAGAAAAGATGAGGTTATTCATATATGTGTATGATGCACGATTGGGTTGTTTGGTTAATGTTTGAATGTGATTTATGTTGTATGAGTTAGGGTGATAAAAAGAGCTTGGCAAATAGCCTTGTTCTTGTTCACACGGGTAAGTACACGAGCGTGTGTCTAGGCCGTGTGTGACACACGGTCAGCCTTATGGGTGTGGGGATAGGCCGTGTGTCCTCTGCATGTTAGTAATACAAGTCAGTGTTGACCACGAGCCAGACACACGGGCGTGTGACAAGCCATGTAGTGCAAGTTAGTGTCGACCACGGGTGGAGAACATGGGTGTGTCGAGGCCGTGTGAGGGACACAGGCCAGGGATACGGGCGTGTGTCTAGCCTTGTGAAAACCCCTGTAGGTTCGAATTGAAAAATAATTCCACAGGGGTGTGTGATATACCACACGGACGTATCCCTACCTCCACACGGGCGTGTGGACTATTTAGTGGAAATTTTCTAAAAGTTTCTAAAAAGCTTCAAAAGTTTTTGATTTGATTCGGAACCACTCTTGAAGTATGATTTAGGCCCCGTAGGCTTATTTAAGAGTTGTTAGTAAGAATTTTAAATTGGAGAGGAAAGTCAAGTCTCGAAATTATTTGGTTGATTGCGTATAAGACTAGTAATGCCTCGTACCCTATTCTGGAATTAAATATGGGCAAGGGGTGTCACATTTAGTGGTATCAGAGCTATGGTTTAGTCGTTCCTCGAACTATCGTAGCGTGTGTAAGAGTCTAACTATACATGCCATAAACGTACATTGATAGTGTGGTGACTTGACAATTCTAAACTTTGTTTCCATATAGTAAATGGATCCAGATTGAGCGGCTGCTGATGATACTGCTAGTAACGCGCTGGCTCCCGCGCAAGGGACCGCGTCTGTAGAGAGTAGACCTGAGGCTATGGGTCAAGGAGAAGAGGCTCGGGAAGTCTTTCTCTACATGATGAGTAATTGGTATACGGAATATGTATGAACGAACCCTAATGCTCAACCTCCTCTACCCCCTCCTATACCTTAGCCAGTTCCTGTGGCTGCTCAAGGTGTAGATTTGGTGAGAATGACCAAACCTCCAGTTGATAAGATTTGAAAACAATGGGCAGAGGAATTTAGAGCCAATATAGATGATGATCTCGAGAGGGCGGAGTTCTAGCTTGAGAACTCAATGCGGGTATTTGATGAACTCTCCTACACACATGAGGAGAGCTTGAAATGTGCAGTGTCATTGCTGAAGGACTCAACATATCGTTGGTGGAAAATGTTAACATCGGTAGTTCCAAGGGAGAAAGTGACATGAGACTTCTTCTTAGAAGAGTTCCAAAAGAAGTATATAAGTCAGAGATTTGTAAATCAGAAACGGAAAGAGTTTCTTAAATTAAAGCAAGGCAAAATGACTGTGGCAGAGTATGAGCGTGAGTTTGTTAGGTTTAACACGTATGCACAAGAGTGTGTGTCTACGGAAGCTATTTTGTGCAAGAGGTTCGAAGATGGGCTGAATAAGGATATCAGACTGCTAGTTGGGATCTTGGAATTGAAAGAATTCGTGGTGTTGGTTGACAGAGCTTGTAAGGTTGAAGAGTTGAATAAGGAAAAGAGAAAAGCCATGAATGAATCCCGAGATGCAAGAAAGAGGCCAATGAGTAAATTGTTCCAAACTCAATCCAAGAGGTCCAAGGAGATGAACCCTCGGATGACTACCTCAGTTGGGTATTCACATCGAGATCGAGAAAATATGTATTCGAGCTCGAGAGTTCAAGCCACCTCGATAGCAAGCGTGAGCAACCCAAAGTCAAATAAACTGGAGTGTCCAAATTATGGTAGGCAACAAACTGGGAAGTGTTGGGGAAACAACCGTAATTGCTACAAGTGTGGTTCACCTGACCACTTTATTAGGAACTGTCCAAAGAGGGATGAGAAGGAAAGGAACCAAGAAGTAAGGGTAAGCAGTGTACCTTTGAGGGGTAGACCACAAAAGAACCCGAGAGGTGGGACTAGAGACTATGCTGTGAGATCGAAGGGTCGAGCACCTGTAAGGACTTATGCCATTCATGCTCACGAAGAGGCATCATCTCTAGATGTGATAATGGGTACTTTTTCTCTTCATGATATCTCTGTTGTTGCTTTGATTGATCCAGGGTCTACCCATTCTTATATTTGCATGAAAATGACATCTAACATAAGTATGGTAGTTGAGTCTATGGAATTTGTAGTAAAAGTGTCAAACCCGTTAGCCAAACATGTGCTAGTTGACAAGGTGTGTAGAAATTGTCCTTTGACAATTAGAGGTCATTGTTTTCCGATAAATCTCATATTGTTTCCGTTTAATGAATTTGACTTGATTCTTGGTATGGATTGGTTGAATGCTCATAATGTTTTAGTGAACTGTGGTAGTAAGTTTATTGAATTGAGATGTGTGAATGGAGATGTCATTCGGGTTGAATCAAGTTGATAAACCGTAAAAGTAACATATTTTAGGCCCACATTTAGCATGCTTTTGGATGATTTAAGCCTTGAATTGTGTAATTTGGTGCTCTTAATCCTTTGTTTTCTTGTTTTATACCCAGGAGAGCACTAAAGGATGAAAAGAATGAGAAATGGGCCCAAAACGGAGTAAATGGGCCATATCACGAAATCTACACGGCCTGGGCCTAAGACCACACGGCCGTGCCTCATTCAACAGCCTCGAACATGGCCTGGCCACGACTTACACGGGCATGTGCCATGGGCGTGTCCCTGCCATGACTATGAGAAATTTCACTCGGATTAAGATACTTAGGGGCGAAGAAACACATTCAAAAGCCTATATAAACACCTTAAGTATAACCTAAAAGGGGGAACCCAAGGCTTTGTTTAGGGGGCGTCCAGCTAGGTCAAAGAGGGCAGATTTGTGGGGATTTACTCGAAGATAGCCAGTTGATTCATCTCAAGAAGCCGAAATCATATTGAAGACGAAAGATTTCTTCTTTAATTCCTTTAGGGGGTTTTAGGGATTTCTTATGTTTTGTTTTATCTTTTCTTCTGAGATGTTTTCTTTTATTGTTATGAACAAAACTCTCAGATACCTGAGGAGGATGAAACCTAAGATGAATGTTGTTATCGTTTGCTGAACTATATGATAAATATTTGACTTGTTCTTAATTATGTGTTCTTAATTCTTGTGTTAATATTTCCGAGATATTAATTCAAGTATGATGTGCTTAGGTGGAGGAGCAAAAGTCCCTGCCTAAGAGTAGATCTAGTATAATTAAGTGGAGTTGATTGCAAGCCTAGAGATAGGGTGACGAGATTTTGCCGGATTAGGGTGAAACCTAATATAGGAGTCCATAGATCGAGTTAATGCAATTCTAGGGGTTTTAATTAGAAAGAGATTTCAATTAATCAACCTAAGGTTAGACGTTAGTCGCCTCGAGAGAGGGATTAATATACGTTAGGGAATCCTACGGATCAGGTCAAATGAATAAATCATCTGGTTCAGAGTTTGGTAACAAGTGAAGTCTAGGTGGATTCTTCCTTGGGTATCGCCTTAATCAATTGGTTTTTCTTCAAAGTTAGCTTCCCCAATTCATTCTCTTTGCCTTTGCATCTTTAGATTAGTTGATTAGTTAATTTTAGATGAGATAAAAATTCATTAAATTCTTAGGCTAAATAATAAAAAGAGAGTTAGTATTAGTACTTTTGGTTCCTTTGGGTTCGACAATCCGGTCTTGGCTTAACTATACTATTGTTCGATAGGTGCGCTTGCCTCACATCGTTGTCATAGTTAGTTTTCATGTTCGATCATTCTTTAGATAAATTTTAAGTCTTTAACATCGCATAAAACAACGATCAAGTTTTTGGCGCCATTGATGGGGAACTAAAATATTAAGAAAGCTCATTTTTTATTACTTTAGCTATTTTTATTTTTTATTTTTTTGTAATTTACTTTTATTTCTTAGTCTGTTTTTAACTTTGCTAATTTTCTTTCTTTTGTTCCTTTCAGGTACCTCTAGTTTATGACCAGAAGGAACCCGACAGGACCCCTACTTTACGACAGTGATATTGAAGGTACCATTCGCAGAAATCGTAGAGAAATAAGGCGAAGCTTAAACTACATAGAAGAAGAGCAAGAAGCCAAATAAATACTACAGAAGAGATGGCTGAAAATCATCCGCCACCTCCAGAGATGGCCGGAAATCATGCTCCTCGAACTATATATGTTTATTCTAAACATAATTTAACAGGAACTGAGTCAAGTATTCTTAGGCTTACTATTGCTACAAATAATTTTGAACTGAAACCTAACACTATACAGATGATACAACAGTTTGTTCAGTTTGATGGTTTGCAAGATGAGGATCCTAATACACACTTAGCGAATTTTCTAGTATTCTGTGATACCTTTAAAATAAATGGCGTTTATGATGATGCCATCCGTCTTCTGTTATTTCCCTTTTCTTTGAGAAATAAAGCCAAACAGTGGTTGCATTCTCTTCCACGAGGATCAATCACTACATGGGATCAAATGATCGAAAATTTTTTATTAAAATATTTTTCGCTGGCCAAAACGACCAAGTTAAGGAATGATATCTCTTCTTTTGTGCAGATGGATTTAGAGACACTTTATGATGCATGGGAGAGATACAAAGACTTGTTGAGGAGGTGCCCACACCACGGATTACCTTTGTGGCTACAAATCCAAACTTTTTACAATTGTGTGAACCCTTCAACAAGGTAACTAATTGATTCAGCCGCTGGCGGAACCTTAAACAACAAAACTCCTGAAGCGGCCTACGAGTTTATAGAGGAAATGTCATTGAATAACTATAAGTGGCAAGTTACAAGGACAAGGCCAGCCAAAGTAGCCGAAGTTTTCAACATCGACGCAATAATCGTTCTATCAAATCAGGTAGAGATGCTACATAAAAAATTTGATGGTTTATATGGTTCTTCGCAGGCACATCCAGTTATGTAGTGCAACGCAAGTGGAGGAGTGGCGAATCCTGACCCACCCTACGAACAGGGCATGGAGAGCGAACAAATGAACTATATGGGTAACAATTTCTGGTCTAACAATAACCCTTATAGTAATACTTATATTCTAGGTTGGAAGAACCACCCCAATTTCTCATGGGGTGGTTAAGGAAACCAAAGGCAACAACCACCTCAAAACCTCCAACAATAGCCCTACCCACAGGAAAAGAAGTCGAACCTCGAGGAGATGCTGACAGAATTCATAGCAGCCACAGAAACACGTTTCCAAAATCAACAAGAGAATCAGTTAGGTAACTTGCTAAGCAGATCTCTGAAAGACCACAAGGAAGCCTACCAAGGAACATCAAGACTAACCCAAAGGAGCAAATTCAAGCCATAATAGCTTATGATAGTGGAGGGTTAGACAAGCCCAATTTAAGACAAAAGAATGTGGTAGAAGAAGGTAAAGTTGAGGTAAAGCCAAAACCGGTAATCAAAGAGTACCAAACTCGCATACCATATCCTGAAGCAATAACGAAAGATGACACAGAGGAATATTTCAGTAAGTTTCTTAAACTCTTAAAGAAATTACATATTAACTTATCGTTTCTTAAAGCTCTTTCACAGATGCTAGATTCTAGAAAATTTTTAAAGATGCTATTGACAAATAAGCGGAAGATAGACGAGGAATCACATGTGGAACTGAATGCAGTGTGCTCAGCAATGTTGCAAAATAAACTACCATGAAAATTTAAAGATCCAGGGAGTTTTACAATTCCATGCTTAACTGGTAGTTTATCTATTGATAATGCGTTAGCTGACCTAGGGGCAAGCATAAATGTCATGCCTTATAAAATGTTTAAACAACTAGGTCTAGGGAAGCCCAAACAAACTAGGATGAGCATTCAACTAGCTGATAAAACTATTAGAATTCCTAGGGGTATAATCGAAGATGTACTAGTGAAAATCGATAAATTCGTATTCCCAGTAGACTTTGTCATTTTAGAGATGGATGAGGACAACATGTTTCCCCTAATTTTAGGAAGACCATTTTTAGCAACTGCCAGGACTAAAATTGATGTCGACGCAGGTAAACTCATACTCTATGTAAGTGATGAGACAGTCACTCTTCAAGCTCTCGATTCAGCTAGGACATCAAATAATCAAGGTGAGAAAGTAAATTCTATTGATAACCATTCGGTCAACCCTCCTTTTTAGGAAGCACCACAAAAGAACACAACTAATTTCGATTCTAGACCCCGTGCCAACACAGAAATATGAGGAATAAGGAATTTAGATCGATGAACTAGAAAAGTGGAAGATGCATCTCAAAGAAAAACTAGGTATAGACGAAGTAGAACCAAAGCCATTCTATGAGACAGACAAGTTCAAAATTGGAGATCAAGTATTGATAAAAAAAACTGATCCACGAATACCTCCTCCTGATCCTAACGCAAATAAAGAAATCCTTTTTAAGGTAATCAACGTTTTCCCATAGGGAACAGTCAAGGTAAGTAATCCTATTTTTGGCACTTTGAAAATAAACACCACTCGTCTTACACTCTATCATGATAATGGAACTGCTAGCATGAGGAAGGACTTTCAACTCCTCAAACCACCATGAATATACAAATAAGGGGAAAGTCTAGCTTAAGACTATAAAAGAGCGTTTCTCGGGAGGCAACCTGAGCACTAACTCTATTAATTTTTACATTCCTTTAATTTTAAATTTATTTATTTTATTTCTACTATCGCATCTAATTATAAACTAACCAAAAGTGCAGATTTTCAAGCCACACGGCCTTATACACGACTGTGGTCGTGGCCGTGTGGATACATCGAATCTCCGTACTTACATGGCAGAAATGGTACGAGTCAGAACGAATCATATCTTCGTGTCACGGGCTCCAACTACCACATCACGATCGTGCGATGCGGCCGTGGCCGACACTATTAGATCATACATGGGCGTGGAGACCTGAACATGGGCGTGGGAGAAGCGAATAAAGTAAAACATGACCGTGCGACGCCACACGTCCATGGTACACCGGCGTGGGGAGGCACCAGACCCCAAATTTCTATTTAAACCACCCACCCCTCCCCTCTCATACCATTTTTTTTCCTTCTCCTTCTCAAACCCTTTCATACTCCTCTTCTCTAATTTTTTCCCCAACCATCGAGCCACACCACAACTATGTCGAAGAAGCGGAAGGATTCAAACACAGTCCCCCGTGGGAGACCGATCTACATAAGTTTATGCTGGCTGCTTCATCCACTCGACAAGCCAATGTTTCGTGATTGTAGGTTCTAAAGGCTATTTGGGAATCACGCCACTTCGGCCACCGCCACCCCAATCTGGCCTTAGAAGTCACACCCACCTCGCAACCCATCTAACAATAAGGACTCTTCAGTGCAGTCATCTTTTACTTTAATTTTATTTTACTTTCTATTTTCTTTCTCTTTCTCTTTCTTTTCTTTAAATATATATTTAGTATATTTTGAATTATTATTATTATTTCCTGGCTAATTCTCTATTAGCTTCCCAATTTCTTCATCTAGCGCAGAGCTCGGTAGTAGCCACTACATCTCAAGACTCCCAACTCAAGGAAACCATCCAAATTCAGGAAGTTTCATCTCTCCCTTTCTCTTAAATATCATATACATCTTTATACATTAAGGACAATGTACATCTTAAGTGTGGGGGGTGAATATTTATTTCGAGAAGGTGCCTAACTTTCTACATTATTCTCAAATCCCTGAATGATGTCTTGTCTTAAAGTAATTTCCTCATATTATGATTAGAATGAAATTCCCTGATTTATGGTTTTTATTGATATGTTTTGGATTAAGTCATCGATAATTGTGCATTGATGATTAAACTTTAAGATACTAGAGAATCAAGTATAATAAGTCTATTTTTCAGAAATTTAAAATTGGTTAGATTGTCAACCTGAATCTAATTATTACCTTGAAGTTTGAAATTTACGAGGTTGATATCAAACACCCATAATTTTTGTGAGATTTTGAGCCTTTTAGAGCATATATTCTTTTCCTTGCTCACTTATTGGTTATGAGTGTGTCAAGATTGATTTGTTATTCTAGAACTTGTATCGATTATACATGTCGAGACCACACTTTTGATTTGATATACAGAGATGATAAGGGCACCTAGGTTTTAATCCACTCACTCCACTAAAAGCCTACCTTTACAGTTAACCCCTAGTGAACCCCGTTTAATCCTAACAACTCTTTTTATTGACTCACCTACTAATATTAACTCAAAACCCTTTGTATTTGTTATCACCATTCCTTAACTACCCTTTCTGTCGAGATTTGATTTGATCGGTTGCCTAATTATTTTATTTTAGTAGTTGAATTTATCTTTTATTATGTATTTGACTTGTTCTTAAAAAAAAATCGAAGAATATTCACTATTGGTTTTGTGATTAGGTGAACTTATACGTTAAATTCCAAATTATTGAAGAAGAAGCTCATATCAAAGTATTATTTATGTAATTATTATCAGTTTGATATCTCTCGTTAGGTGATTTGTCAAGTCAATCTCGATTCTAACCCACTAATTCAGCCTTTATCCACACCTTTAACCCAAGCCCCGTTACAACCCTGTTAAAGACCTTTTGATTTGTGTATCATCACATATTATAGTGGTGGAGATTTGATTTTCATGCAAGCCTATAGGATTAACTCTTCATGTTCGACTTTTGAGTGCTTAATTTTGAACCTTAAACACTTTGAGTGATTTGAGTGAATCTTTAGTAAGGATGTCAACCCTTGTCAATTTTGAATCAAAGGTAATTAATTGGGTAAGGGGAAACCCCTAACGTTTTCGGGCTATAAATGTATGACTTTGATTGTTTGAATCTTTAGGACTCTTTGAGTTGAATTATCAATGTATGAATTATCTTTGAATTATGATGAAACATTATTGATGAATATTATAAATTAGGGAAGTTTGTCTTAATTGTGAGTTGAGAATTTTGCTTGAGGACAAGCAAAAGCTTAACTGTGGGGGTATTTGATAAACCAAAAAGTAACATATTTTAGGCCCATATTTAGCATGCTTTTGGATGATTTAAGCCTTGAATTGTGTACTTTGGTGCTCTTTATACTTTATTTTCATGTTTTATACCCATGAGAGCACCAAAGGATGAAAAGAATGAGAAATGGGCCCAAATGGAGTAAATGGGCCATATCACGAAATCCAAACGGCCTGGGCCCAAGACCACACGGCCGTGCCTCATTCAATAGCCTCGAACACGGCTTGGCCACGACTTACACGGGCGTGTGCCATGGACGTGTCCCTACCGTGACTAAGAGAATTTCACTCGGATTAGGATACTTAGGGGCGAAGAAACACATTCAGAAGCCTATATAAACACCTTAAGTATAACCTAAAAGGGGGGAACCCAAGGCTTTGGTCAGGGGCGTCCAACTAGGTGAAAGAGGGCTGATTTGTGGGGATTTACTCAAAGATAGCCAGTTGATTCATCTCAAGAAGCCGAAATCATATTGAAGACGAAGGATTTCTCCTTCAATTCCTTCAGGGGGTTTTAGGGATTTCTTATGTTTTGTTTTATCTTTTCTTCTGATATGTTTTCTTTTATTTTTATGAACTAAACTCTTAGATACCTGAGGGGGATGAAACCTAAGATGAATGTTGTTATCGTTTGTTGAACTATATGATAAATATTTGACTTGTTCTTAATTATGTGTTCTTAATTCTGGTGTTGATATTTCCGGGATATTAATTCAAGTATGATGTGCTTAGGTGGAGGAGCAAAAGTCCTTGCCTAAGATTAGATCTAGTATAATTAAGCGGGGTTGATCGCACGCCTAGAGATAGGGTGACAGGATTTTGCCGAATTAGGGTAAAACCTAATATGGGAGTCCATAGATCGAGTTAATGCAATTTTAGGAGTTTTAATTAGAAAGAGATTTCAATTAACCAACCTAGGGTTAGACGTTAGTCACCTCGAGAGAGGGATTAATATACGTTAGGGAATCCTACGGATCAGGTCAAATGAATAAATCGTCTGGTTAAGAGTTAGGTAACAAGTGAAGTCTAGGTGGATTCTTCCTTGGCTATCGTCTTAATCAATTGGTTTTTCCTCAAAGTTATTTTCCCCAATTCATTCTCTTTGTCTTTTCATCTTTAGATTAGTTGATTAGTTAATTTTAGATTAGATAAAATTTCATTTAATTCTTAAGCTAATTAATAAAACGAAAGTTAGTATTAGTACTTTTGGTTCCTTTGGGTTCGACAATCCGGTCTTGGCTTAACTATACTATTGTTCGATAGGTGCACTTGCCTCACATTATTGTTATAGTTAGTTTTCAAGTTCTATCATTCTTTATATAAATTTTAAGACTTTGACATCGCATAAAACAACGATCACAGGTAAATCGGATAGTTTGCTTGTAGTGATCTCGTCTATGGTAGCGGAGAAATACTTGAGAAAAGGGTATGAGTCCTATCTCACCTTTGTATTGAATACTTAAGAGTCAGAGGGAAAGACTGAATTAGTGCCTGTGGTGTGCGAGTATCCGGACGTGTTCCCGGGGGAACTACCCTGATTGCCTCTAGTTAGAGAGGTTGAGTTTGGCATTAAGTTAGTTCTAGGTACGACACCTATTTCGATGGCCCTGTATAGGATGGTACCATTAGAGTTAAAAGAATTAAAGGTTCAGTTGTAAGATATAACGGATAAGGGTTTTTCAAGATCGAGCTATTCACCGTGGGGTGCTCTGGTACTTTTTGTGAAGAAGAAAGACGGGCCGATGAGACTGTGTATAGACTACAGATAACTCAACAAGGTAATAGTGAAGAATAAGTATCCACTGCCAAGGATAGATGATTTATTTGACCAATCAAAGGGACCTACAGTGTTTTCTAAGATAGACTTAAGGTCTGGCTATTACCAGTTGAAGGTTAAGGAGCAAAATGTGCCAAAAACCGCATTCCGGATGAGGTATGGCCATTATGAGTTTCTTGTAATGCCATTTGGGTTAACGAATGCTCCTGTGATATTTATGGATTTAATGAACTATATCTTTCGGCAGTATTTGGATAAGTTCGTAGTTGTTTTTATTGTCGACATGCTAATTTATTCCCGTGATGAGAGTGAACACATAGAACACTTCAGAACTGTGTTGCAGACTCTAAGAGACAAGCAATTGTACGCTAAATTTAGTAAGAGTGAGTTTTTGGCTCCGATAAGTCGGATTCTTAGGGTACATTGTGTCGGTGATGGAATTAGAGTTGATCCGAGCAAGATCTCAGCTATTGTGGAGTGGAAACCGCCAAGAACTGGGTCAGTGATTAGAAGCCTTTTGGGTTTAGCAAGGTACTACAGACAGTTCGTGAAAGGGTTCTCTATGATTGCTACCCTAATAACTAAATTGTTGCATAAAGATGTTAAGTTTAAATGGACTGAGAAATGCCAACAGAGTTTTGAGAGATTGAAAACATTGCTGATTGAGGCACCGGTTTTAGTACAACCTGAGCTGGAGAGGGAGTTTGTGGTCTACAATAATGCGTTATTAAATGGTCTTGGCTGTGTGTTGATGCAAGAGGGTAAAGTAGTAGCTTACATCTCGAGACAGCTAAAACCGCATGAGAAGAATTATCCGACTCACGATTTGGAGTTGGCTGCGATTGTTTTCGCTTTGAAGATTTAGCGTCATTATTTATATGGTAAGAGGTGTCGAATCTTCACTTATCACAAGAGTTTAAAGTACTTGGTGGACCAAAAGGATTTGAGTTTGCGACAACGACGATGGCTCGAATTACTGAAGGATTATGAGCTAGTAATCGATTACCATCCGGGAAAAGCAAATGTTGTCGCTGATGCCTTAAGCAGAAAATCTCTGTATGCTTTGAGAGCTATGAATACGAGTTTGGCATTGTCTAATGATGGTGCTGTGTTGGCCGAGTTGAGGGCTAGGCCATTATTTCTTCAGTAGATATGTGAAGCTCAAAAGAATGATAGTGAGATGCAAGTTAAAAGAGCTCAGTGTGAATTGGGAAATGACTCTGATTTTCGGGTTGGTTCAAATGATTGCTTGATGTTTCAAGACAAAGTGTGTGTACCAAAGCATGATGAGTTAATCTGGAAAATTTTACATGAAGCACATAGTGGTTGTTTGTTAGTACATTCGTACAGCACAAATATGTAAAATGATTTGAAGAAGTTGTATTGATGGCCGGGTATGAAAAGAGATATCTCCGAGTTTGTTACAAAGTGTTTGATCTGTCAACAAGTGAAAGCCGAACATCAAGTACCTTCGGGATTACTTCAGCCAGTGATGGTTCTCGAGTGGAAGTGGGATTGAATCACAATGGATTTTGTAACGGGGTTACCTATGACTCCAAAAAAGAAAGATGTTGTGTGGGTTATTGTTGATAGATTAACAAAATCGACTCACTTTATACCGGTGCGTGTGGATTACCTATTTGACAAGTTGGTCGAACTGTATATTGCTGAGGTGGTGAGATTACATGGGATGCCTACGTCTATTACCTCGGATAGAAATCCAAGATTTACTTCGAGGTTTTGGAAGAAGTTGCAGGAAGCCTTGGGTATAGAACTGAATTTTAGTACTGCATTCCATCCTTAAATCGATGGCCAATCTGAAATAGTGATTCAAGTTCTTGAGGATATGCTATGATGCTATGTTTTAAAGTTCGAAGGTTGTTGGGAAAGATATCTACCTTTGGTTGAGTTTGCCTACACCAACAGTTATCAGTCGAGTATACAGATGGCACTATATGAAGCTCTATATGGTCACATGTGTCGGACTCCATTGTATTGGACAGAGCTTAGTGAGAAGCAAATTCACGGGTTAATCTAGTTAAGGAAACCGAGGAGAAAGTGAAAATGATCCGTGATAGTTTGAAAGCTGCTTCAGATCGACAAAAGTCATACTCAGATTTAAAAAGGAAAGAAATCGAGTTTCGAGTGGGCGACAAAGTATTCCTGAAAGTATCCCTGTGGAAGAAATTATTGAGATTTGGTCGAAAGGGCAAATTAAGTCCATGATTTGTAGGGCCGTATGAGGTTATTGAAAGGATTGGGCTAGTAGCATACCGGTTGGCTTTACCGGTAGAGTTAGAGAGAATACACAACGTGTTTCATGTGTCGATGTTGCAGCGATATCGTTCTGATCCTTCACATATGATTCCTCTGGCCGAAGTTGAGATACGACTGGATATGACTTATGAAGAGGAACCAATTAAGATTTTGGCTCGAGAGGTTAAACAGTTGAGGAATAAAAGCATAGCCTTAGTGAAAGTGTTATGGAAAAAACACGATATGGAAGAGGCTACGTGGGAATCGGAAGAAGCCATGAGGGAATAGTACCCAAACCTTTTTACCGGTAAGATTTTCGGGGACGAAAATCTCTAAAGGGGGAGAGTTGTAACAGCCCGATTTTGGGCCTAGTTGGAACAGTGGTTTTGGGACCACTAATCCGAGGTTGAAGAAAATTATTTTGATATTTTTTTATGTGTTATAACATGATTATGAGGATGCATGGAAAATTTGGTACTTTAATTTTAGCAATTTTTTGCTTAATTGTGAAAAAGGACTAAATCGCATAAAGTGCGAAAGTTCTATTATACAAGCTAGAGGTGTCTAATAGACTTAGGATATTAAATTTAAGGTCCTTAAAGTGCAATTAGGCCAATAATAGGGTGTTAGCCGGCCATAGGGACAAGGGAGACAAGAGCATTAATTTTGGTCAAAAATTTGTTGAAAATAGATGATTAAAAAATGAATAAAATAAGATAAAGGAAGGAGATATCATCTTTCACTATTCACCCTTCTTCTTCCACTGAAATTTGAAGAGAAAATAGGGGTTTTTGGAGCTTACACTTTTAGCCAAGCTATTCTCTTGCAAGTAAGTGATTTTGAGGTCTTTCTTGATAATTTTTGTACTTTTTGGAACCATTAAAGCTTAAGCTAGCTAATGAGGGGACTATTTTGCAAAATGGTTGAAAGTTTAGGGACTTTCCATGAGATTGTTTATGTTGTTTGTAGAGTTTTTATGGAAGAAAATGAATGATAGTAGGATAAGGAATAACTTTTGTGAAAGGTGTTGCCATGGAAACACCTAAATGAGGCTTATTTGTAAAGGTTAAAATTGTGTAATAAATGCATGAAATGATGGGATTTATAAATTTTTGTAAGAGAAATAAATGTTCAGCTAGGCTTGTTTAATGAGAAAATGTGATGAAAAAATAATTTACGAGCCTAGGGGCAAAATCATAATTTTGCCAAAGTATAAGGGCAAAATGGTCATTTTCGCCTAAGTAGAAATTTTGATGTATCATGAGTTATGTAGTGATGAAATGAGTGAATTTTATTATAATATATCAAGAAGAGCGCGGAAACAACCTTGACCGAGGAAAAGGTAAGGTTACAAATTAAACCGTCGATTAATACATTTTGCACCGAGGTAAGTTTACGTGTAAACGATACATCCTTAATACTTATGTTGTTACCTATTGACACATTGTATGAATGAGATCCATTATTAGTGAGATTGATTGAAATTGATAGATAAGGAGTAATTTCTCGTATGAACCTTGGAATAGAAATGTAAGTGCGGAAAAATATCCGTAACTATCATTTGGTAGGCTGTGTGCGATACGACCTTATTATTTATTTGCAATGGGCTGTGTGTGATACCATCGTTTATATTATCATTTGGTGGGCTATGTGCGATACCACCCTAATATTGATAAATGGTGGGCTGTGTGCGAAACCACCGGGTATCAGTATTATTCTGAAGAGTTCATCAAGAAACTTGGCTAAGAAAATATTTCATGTGACTTTGTGGTGATGAGTGCAGGGTATATGTACAAGTAAATGTGAGCAAAATATAAGTTATATGTTGGAAGGTGGTAAGAGATGAGATTAGTAAGCTTAATTATAAAAATGTGAATTGTTCTTATATAATATGTAATGCTTGTGGTTACTTTGCATATGGTATGATGCTTATTGTTTACATGTAGACTTACTAAGCTTAAAGCTTACTCCATTTCTTTTCCCTTGTTTTATAGTGTTAAAAAGTCAGCTAGGGATACGAAGATAATCAGAAGATCACCCACACTATCAGCACATCTTGGTATATTTAGACTTAGTTTTTGAGTATGGCATGTATAGGAACTAGACTTAGTGAAATGTTTTGTTGTTTTGGCCAAGTGTGTTGGCTCTTTTAAAGATGAACTCTTTTGTATATAGCCATGGTTGATGGCCCATTATTATTAATCTAAGAAAAGATGAGGTTATTTGTAAATGTGTATGATGCATGATTGGGTTGTTTGGTTAATGTTTGAATGTGAATTATGTTGTATGAGTTAGGGTGATAAAAAGAGCTTGGCAAATAGCCTTGTTCTTGTTCACACAAGTAGCCACACGGGTGTGTGTCTAGGCCGTGTGTGACACACGGTCAGCCTTATGGGTGTAGGGATAGGTCGTGTGTCCCCTACATGTTAGTGATACAAGTTAGTGTCGACCACGGGCCAGACACACGAGCGTGTGACAAGCCATGTGGGGCAACTCAGTGTCGACCACTAGTGGAGCACATGGGCGTGTCGAGGCCGTGTGAGGGACACTAGCTAGGGACAGGATCGTGTGTTCCAGCCGTGTGAAAACTTCTGTAGGTTTGAATTAAAAAATAATTCTAGACGGGTGTGGAACACGGGTGTGTGATATGCCACATGGGCGTATCCCTACCTCCACACGGGCGTGTGGACTGTTTCTAAGAAGCTTCAAAAGGTTTGAATTTGATTCGGAACCACCCCTAAAGTATGATTTAGGCCCTGTAGGCAAGTCTCGAAATTTTTTAATTGATTACGTATAAGACTAGTTGTACCCTATTCTTGCAATGAATACGAGCAAGGGGTGTTACATAACACCCCAAACTCGGCCTAGGCCTTATGGTCGAATTTGACGATGTCACATGGAATGGAATTTGAAAGCGAACTTAAGAAGTAAAAACCGTTTCCGTTTATTATCTTCTATTAATCTTTCATTAGTTTCAAACTCATTTTCTCGTTAGTTTGACTCGCTTAAAAACATATTCAATAGCGAAAACTTTTTCAACCGTGATATTTTAAGAAAACCGTACGCATTTAGGAGAAACATTGTGTTTAGTAAACTAAGGTTTCGTTGCAGTTCAGAAATTCATGAAAATAGTTAAAAATCTCAAAACAAAAGCAAACAGTCCAAAAGTCCATATTACATCAAAATTACTTCAAAAAAAAAAAAGGAATTAAAAACCATAAATGGAATTAAACTGCTTAGTAGACATGTGGTCATCATAGACTCCTCTGCCGCACCGATCCATCTAAGTCTGGGGATTACCTGTACAGATAAAATAGAAAGGTGTGAGTTTACATAAACTCAGTGTGTAATCTACACAGAAGATATGCATACAGTCAAAAAACAGATTATGAATCAAATGCAGTCTGGGCCTAAGCCCATTTCAGTTTCAGTAGCATTCGGGCCTTAGCCCATTTCAGTTTTAGTATCCGATATGCATTAGGGCCTAAGCCCATCCCAGTAACAGAATCAGATATACATCAATCAGTAGCCAGAGTCATACCCAACTAGCCTCTACACACCATCTCCGTCTATCCCTACACTCCATGTGGGGTTTAAAACACCCATTCATCCTTACACTTCATGTAGTACCAAATACGGCACATAATCAGCAAATTGCAGCTGAGCAGCTAGATAATAAGCTTAAGAGCCTTTCAGTACACTTCCTTCAAATATGAACATCCCAACCCGATGCAATGCAACATACAGTATATGACATGCTAATACAAGAGTATCAGTTATACATACAGTTCAATATTTATTCATATAATCATCACACATACAGTTCACGCATTTAAGGGTCTAAGTAGTACTTACCAACCTTACAGTAGGTTCACAGTCGACTTGGGTGACCCGTGCAACCTTATAACACATTTCTGTTAAATGGGCTCACATGCCCATGTGGCCTATCCATGTGGATCACATGGCCTGGCCCAGAATCGCACACGCCCATGTGGGCTACCTGTGTGGACCCACACAGCCCAAATTAGTTTAGCTCGCGTGTCACACACGGCCTATCTAGCCATTACACGGCTGTGTCTTGTGGGCACAGCCTGGCCTTATCGATCACACGCCCGTGTGGCATTGCCAGTGGGGCTTTTAGCTTTCATCGAAACCCTTTTTTCTGCATTCCGGGTACACACCTATGTCGTTTATGCTGTAAAACAACCACGGACACTCCTGAACCTACATACGACATTCCAACCCCCAAAAATTAGCCTAAAACCACGATTAATCCGAAACCACCACACTATCAAAGATTTAAAACATCCAATTAACGTTTACCTCGAAAACCCCGGACGCTCTCCATTACAATTTGACACTAGACAGCCTCTTACACCTAATTCTCGGCTGTCAAAACAGTATACATAGGTCTCTAATTAATATCTTCAAAATTGAGATTACAAAGCACCAAACTCACTTACCACAACTGACAAAAATAGATAGCGAACTCCGGAAAAGTAAATACGAATGAATAGCAAAGAGAGTAGTAGAGTTTGAGAACAAATTGACAAAAGAGGGAGAATAAGAAGGGAGAAGGTTACCGTCCAAGCTTTTTGGGGAAAAAGAGTAAAAATAAAATAAAATCTAACCTAACATATGATAACCCCTCAATTCCACAATCCCTTAATTTTCTTAATTAACCACCCACTAGCATCCCCTACTCAGAATTTCAATTTAACTTGAACTCCACCACACGCCACACGTCTCAAGCAAAAATAATTCCCTTGCTCGCACAGAGACACAAACACAGAACCTCCAGCCAACGAACACTCCAGTAAACCACCAGACCAGTAGGCCCATTTTGCTAGCATTTTACAAACAATCAAATATAAGCCCACTGAATATAGATAGGGCTTTATATCAGAAAAATACTAAAATTTGCCAAATGCAAGGCTTGAACTTAGGACCTCCCACACACACCCAAAACACTTAACCACTGAAGCAGATACACATTTGTGTCATATTTTAACAGAAACAAAATAAGAATTTTGGGGCATTACAACTCTACCCCCTAAAAGAACATTTCGACCTCGAAATTTACCTGATCAAAACAGATGAGGGTACTGCTGACGCATCGCATCCTCAGGCTCCCACATGGCCTTCTCAGTGCTATGATTCCGCCACATCACCTTCACTAATAGGATGGACTTCCTTCAAAGAACCTTTACATCGCGATCCAAAATCTAAATCGACTCCTCCTCGAAGGTCAAATCTGGCCTAATCTCAATCTCCTCAATAGGGACAATATGAGTAGGATTAGAGCAGTAACGCCTTAACATCGAGACGTGAAAAACATCATGAATGGGGTCTAACTCTGAGGATAGCTCTAACTTATAAGCGGTCGATCCCACTCACTTTAGAATTCGGTAAGGCCCAATAAACCTAGGGCTCAGCTTACCATTACGACCAAACCTCAGAACCTTCTTCTATGGTGAAACCTTAAGAAACAAGAAGTCCCCCACAGAATACTCAACCTCATGTCTCTTTAGATCAGCATAAGACTTCTGTCTATCAGAAGTCGCCTTCAAATGATCCTGAATCAGTCGTACCTTATCCTCAGTCTCAGAAATCAGCTCAGGATCCAATACTCGATGCTCGCCCAACTCATCCCACCACAAGGGAGTACGACACTTACGACCATACAAAGCCTCGTAAGGTGCCATCTGAATACTCGACTAGAAGCTGTTATTGTAGGCGAACTCAGCTAACGGTAGATAATCCTCCCAACTACCTCAAAAATTGATAACACAACTCCTCAACATATCCTCTAGTATCTGAATCACCCTATCAGATTGACCATCGGTCTGAGAATAGAACGCAGTGCTGAAGTCTAATCTCGAACCCAGAGCCTCATATAACTTTTTCCAGAACCGAGACGTGAAACGAGAATCCCTATCAGAAATGATTGAGATCGATACCCCATGCAGTCTCACTATCTCAGAAATGTAGAGCTTCGCCAACTTCTGAAGAGAATAGTCGGTCCTAACCGGAATAAAATGCACAGACTTGGTCAATCGATCCACGATGACCCAGAAAGAATCCTTCTTAGTGGGTGTCAAGGGCAACACACTAACGAAGTCCATTATCATTCTCTTCCACTTTTATAGTGGAATCTTAACCGGCTGTAGCAAACTCGAAGGTAACTAATGCTCAGCCTTAACCTACTGACATGTCAGACATTGTGCCACAAAATTAGTAACCTCCCGTTTCAAACCCGGCCACAAAATCCAAAGATCTCGGTACATCTTATTCCCACCGGGATGCATAGCATAAGGGCTGCTATGCGCCTCTCTTAGAATAGATTGCCTCAGATAAGTATCATTCGGTATACAAATCTGACCTCGAAAATAGAGTACCCAATCATTATTCAGCCCAAAGTCCGTAGTACTGCCACTCTCAATTTGACGAAACTGTAAACTCAGAGATTCATCTCTAACTGTTTATCTCGAATCTGCTCAATCTAAGTCGGCTTAACTTGCAACTCGGCCAACAAGCTCCCATCATCAAACAAACTAAGGCGAGCAAAACATTGCCCTTAAATCAGTCATCGCCCTACCGCTCAATGCATCGGCCACCACATTGACCTTGCCAGGGTAGTACTCAATAGTACAGTCATAGTCCTTAAGCAGCTCAATCCATCTAGGTTGCCTAAGATTCAACTCCTTCTGAGTTAGGAGGTACTTGAGGCTTTTGTGGTCAGTGTAAATAATACACCTCTCACTGTATAGATAGTGCCTCCAGATTTTCAAAGCAAAGACTATGGCGGCCAGTTCCAAATCATGGGTCAGATAGTTCACCTCATGTGTCTTAAGCTGACGAGACGCATATGCTACAACTTTACCATCCCACATCAGAACATAACCCAAACCCACATGCGAAGCGTTGCTATATACTACAAACTCCTTGCCAAATTCAGGCTGTATTAGAACAGGAGCCTGAGTCAGAACAGTTTTGAGCTTCTCAAAGCTCGATTGCTACTTATCAGTCTAGATAAACGGTACACCCTTACGTAGCAGCTTAGTTAAGGGCGCTGCAATCAGAGAGAAACCTTCCACAAACCGCGGATAATAACCCGCCAGACCTAGAAAACTGCAGATCTTAGACATATTCTTTGGTTGTTTCCAATCCAATACAACTTGAATCATTCTAGGATCGACTCGGATCCCCTCAGAAGACAATACGTGCCCCAAAAAAGTGACTTCACAAAGCCAGAACTCACACTTACTGAATCTAGCATAGAGTTGCTTCTCATGTAGAATCTGAAGTGCTACTCTAAGTTGCTCATCATACTCCTCTTTAGTCTTAGAGTAAACCAATGTCATCGATAAAAACTACAATAAACTGATCTAGATAGGGCTGAAACACTCGGTTCATCAGATCTATAAATGCTGCCGGTGCATTCGTCAACCCAAAAGGTATAACTAGGAACTCTTAATACCCATAGCGAGTCCTAAAAGTAGTCTTGTGAATATCCACATCCTTAACTCTAAGCTGATGGTACCCAAAATGAAGATCTATCTTAGAAAATACTGAAGCCCCTCGGAATTGATCAATTAAATTCATCGAACCTCAGAAATGGATACTTGTTCTTGATAGTTAGCTTTTCAAATGCCGATAATCTATACACATCCTCATGGTCTCATCCTTTTTTTTTAACATACAGTACCGGTGCTCCCTACGGAGACATACTGGGACGAATGAAACCACGGTCTAAAAGTTCCTGCAGTTGAACCTTAAGCTCTGTAAGCTCCTTCGGTGCCATTTGATAAGGGGCGATAGACACTGGAGTTGTACCAAAAAGAAGCTCAATCCCAAATTCCACTTCCCTATTCGGAGGTAAACCTGGTAGCTCTTTAGGAAAGACGTTCGAAAAATCTTTTATAGTTTTGATATCCTTCAGAGTAGAGCCCCTAGAAACGGAAACACTAACATAGGCCAAAAACGCCTCACACCCTTTACGAACCAGTTTCTCAGCCACCAGTGCAGAGATCACATTAGCCAAATAATTTTGATGTTCTCCAATCATAACTACCTCATTATCTTCCTCAATTCTCAAGACGACCCTTTTAGTCGCACAGTCCAGACTGACACGGTGCATGACTAACCAGTCTATACCCAGAATCAGGTCGAACTCCCCAAACAAATGCTCCATCAGATTAGCTAGAAATACCGACCCTCATACCTCTAGCGGAGCATCTCTATACAGTTTGTTAACCCGAACCGATTACCCCAGTGGACTTAGTACAGTCATCTCACTAGAAGTACTCTCAACCAAAATCCCTAAATTTCCAGACACAGTGTTAGCTACATAGGAATGTGTGGAACCTATGTCTATCAAAGCAAGATAAGGTACATCATAAAATAAGAACGTACCAGTAATGACATTTGGAGCATCTTTGTCCTCTCGGCGACTAGCATCATAAACAAGAGCAGGCTGTCTTGCTTCAATCTGTCCAGCACCTTTGCTTGGTGCTCCCTGTCTATGGCCCATACCATTACCACCCCTATCCTGACCACGGCCCATTGGTGGCTACTAAACTACCCTCTGTGGCTGCGCAGTACCAGAACCCAGAATTTGCACCTAATCGGCCCTCAGCGGACACTCCCAAATAAGTTGGTCTAATGACCCACACCTCAAACAAGCCCCAGTCCTCCTCCAACACTCGCCCTAATGGCGTCTACTGCAATCTCCATATAGCTGCAATCAGTAGGAGCAACAGGAGGCCTAACTCTAATCGACCCATCAGTCCTGGCCTTTTTCTTAAGCCTCTGTATCGAACTCAAGGGTTCCGAATCCCTCTTGTTCTTACCCCTCACACGGTCTCTATTTTGGCACACAGCACACTTAACCTCTTCGGCGATCTTGGCCTTCTCTTCTAGGACAGAAAACTCGCGCTCCCTCTACGGAGTTATCAGCACTCTCAGATGATCCCTGAGACCATATTCAAAATAGACACATCTCTCATACTCATCCACCACCATGCCTCGAGCATAGCAGCTCAATCTTAACAATTCGACCTCATACTCGGCCATAGATTGGTCTCTCTGAGTGAGATTCTAGAACTCACATCTCCTAGCACCAACATAATTGGCTCCCACATATTTACGCTGGAACAAATTCTTAAAGAACTCCAAATTTAGACGGTCAAGCTAAGTGCCCTCCTTAACAGTCAACCACCACTGGTACGCCTCATCGCAAAGCAAAGAGACTACACCCTTCAATTTCTACCCAGGGGTACAGTCCAGATCTTCCATAATCCTCTATGTGGCCTCCATCCAGTACTCAGCCACGTTAGGGGCGACTCTAATAACACCCCTAAAAAGTTCAGCTCTATTGGACCGGAGTCGTTCCATAACCGACCCCTGGCCCCCATATCCAGTGTTGGGCCCAATGATCCTTTGTAGCATCCTCAGCATGGCTTGGGACAGTGCGTCATCCCCAGCCAAGCGACTTTGAGACCCAGTCTCAGTAGCAGGTGACATGGGTGTCTCACTCATGTCCAGATTCGGCATGCTGCCCAGAGATGAAGACTCAGCTCGAACCCCCTACGGCCTCTACCTAGGCCTCTAGTACCACGTCCACAGATGGCTCGTGCGCTTATGTCTATTTGGATTTATCTATAGTACGAATTTTATGAATCAGTTACAGTTTTAGTAGTTACTAACAGATGTTTTATATAGGTAGTATCATATATTCAAAGTTTGTTTTTTTCTCAAATACAGTCTCTATCAGTTTCAGTTTTACTAAAGTTTCAGTATATACTAATTAGAGTGTTTTAGAATAGACTATCCATAACAATTTATCAGAATACTTATAGGATCAACAATGGAGACTCGGTGGACCACATTCTCAGTCAAATTATTTCAAGTCAATTGAAAATCAGTTTTTTCAAGTTTTAAAACCCAAAATCCACAGCTGAGTTTTACAACTTGACTCTGATACCACTAAATGTAACACCCCAAACCAGGCCTAGACGTTATGGCGAAATTTGATGATGTCACATGGAATGGAATTTGAAAGCGAACTTAACAAGTTAAAACCGTTTCCGTTTATTATCTTCTATTAATCTCTTGTTAGTTTCAAAATTATTTTCTCGTTAATTTGATTCGCTTAAAAACATATTCAGCAGCAGAAGCTTTTTAAATTGTGATATTTTAAGAAAATCGTACGTGTTTAGGAGAAATGTTGCGTTTAGTAAACTGAAGTTTCATTGTAGTTCAGAAATTCATAAAAACAGATAAAAATCCCAAAACAAAAGCAAACAGTCCAAAAGTCCATATTACATCAAAATTACTCTAAAAAAAGGAATTAAAAATCGTAAATGGAGTTAAACTGCTCAGCAGACATGTGGTACCGTAGAGTCCTCCGCCGCACCGATCCGTCTAAGTCTGGGATTACCTATACAGATAAAACAGAAAGGGGTGAGTTTACGTAAACTCTATCTGTAATCCCTACAGAAGACATGCATACAATCAAACAACAGATTATCAATCAAATGTAGTCTAGGCCTAAGCCCATTTCAGTTTCAGTAGCTATTCGGGCCTTAGCCCATTTCAGTTTCAGTATCCAATATGCATTAGGGCCTAAGCCTATCACAGAATCAGATATACATCAATCAGTAACCAGAGTCTTACCCAACCAGCCTCTACACATCATCTCCGTCCATCCCTACACTCTATGTGGGGTTTAAAACACCAACCCATCTTTACACTCCATATAGTACCGAATGCGGCACATAATCAGTAAATTGCAGCTGAGTTGCCAGATAATAGGCTTAAGAGCCTTTCAGTACAATTCCTCCAAATATCAACATCCCAACTTGATGCAATGCAACATACAATATATGCATGCTAATACAAGAGTATCAGTTATACATACAGTTTAGTATTCATTCATATAATCATCATACACACAGTTCACACATTTAAGGGTCTAAGTAGTGCTTACCGACCCTACAGTAAGTTCACAATCGACTTGGACGACTTGTGCAACCTTAGAACATATTTAAGTTAAATGGGCTCATACGCCCATGTAGCCTGCCCGTGTGGTTCATATGACCCAATATGGCCTTGGCCGTGTGGATCACACGGCCCGGCCCAGAATCCACACATCCGTGTGGACTACTCGTGTGGCCCATACGGCCCAAATCAATTTAGCCCGTGTGTCACACACGGTACCTGGCCATCACACTTTCGTGTCTTGCGCGCACGGCCTAGCCTCGTCGATCATACGCCCGTGTTATTGTACACGGCCTACTACACGGGTTACCACATGCCCGTGTGGCGTTGACAGTGGGGTTATCGGCTTTTGTCGAAACCCTATTTTCTATATTTTTGGGTACACACCTGTATCGTTTATGCAGCTAAAACAACCATGAGCACTCCCAAACGTACACATGACATTTCAATGCCCAAAAATCAGCCTAAACCACGATTAATCTGAAACCAACACGCTGTCGAATATTTAGAACATCCAATTAACACTTACCTCGAAAACCCCAGACGCTTTCCACTACAATTCGGCACTAGACAACCCCTTACACCCGATTTTCGGTAGTCAAAATAGTATACATAGGTTCCCAGTTAATATCTTAAAAACCGAGATTACAAAGCACCAAACTCACTTACCACAACCGACGAAAATAGAGAGCAAACTCCGAAAAAGTAAATATGAACGAATAGCAAAGAGATTAGTAGCGTTCGAGAACAAATTGACAAAATAGGGAGAATAAGAAGGGAGAAGGTTACCGTTTAAGCTTTTTAGGGAAAATGTGTAAAAACAATAAAATCTAACCTAACCTATGATAAACCCTCAATCCCATGATCCCTTAATTTTCTCAATTAACCACTCACTAGCATCCCCTACTCAAAATTTCAATTTAACTTGAACTCCACCACACGCCACATGCCTCAAGCAAAAATAGTTCCCTTACTTGCGCAGAGACTCGAACATAAGACCTCCAGCCAACTAACAATCCACTAAACCACCAGACCAGCAGGCCCATTATGCTAGCTTTTTACAAACAATCAAATATAAGCCCACTGAATAGAGATAGGGCTTTATATTAGAAAAATATCAAAACTTGCCAAATGCAAGGCTTGAACTTGGGACCTCCCATACACTCAGAACACTTAACCACTGAAGCAGATACACATTTGTGTCACATTTTAACAGAAACAAAAATAGGAATTTTGGGACGTTACATCCAGTGCCTAAATAATGTTATTAAGGTCAAATGTTTAGCGCTTGCGGCTGAATTAATAATTTGGAATTGAGTTTATTACTGATAATTCACACATTCAAAATGTCATTTTAGGTTTTGGAATTCTTGCTATGGTGTTAGCATCGAAAAACGATAAGGTGTGTACCTTTTTTTAGAAAAACAACGAATGGCGCAAAGCCAAAAAACTCACTATCGATGCTACACGGCCGTGTGCCAAAACGTGTGAGCCACATGGCCATGTGCCAGAACATGTGAGCCATACAGTTGTGTGCCAAACCGTGTGTTAGGTCGTGCGGGCCTATTTTCGGGGCATTTCGGGGCCAGTGATTTTATAGGTCTTGATAAGCGGTATGTATGATGTCTATTAAATGAAAACTGTTGTTCTGATATGATTGCATAGGTTTTAGAGGTATATGGCCTTATATAATGTGGTTCTGATATGTAAATCTATGAGCATTGTTAGCATGTTTCTAATTAGCTAAGTATATAAGATTATTGATTAGTTATGTTTTGTTCCAATTCACATGGCATGTGACCTTGTGGCTATTCTGAGTAAATTGATTTATTGTTATTGAAATTGGACATATCTATTCTACAAAGCATGAAATTTCATTCCTACTGTTTTCTGTTGAATATACGATTGCATGTTCAACATGCTTACCATTTTGATTCTGAATTTGCATGCCATGTCACATTGTATGGGGTTGGAATAATATTGTAAGAAGGAAGTTTTGGTAGTTTAATGATCTGCACTATCTGGTGGTTTAACCACATATCTGTTCTGACAGCTTGACTACAAATATAGTGGCTCAACCATATATATCTGATCTGGCAGTTTAACTACAAGTGGCTTTGTCCACAATTATCTGTTAGTGTGTTTTAGGATGGACGAGTTCTGGGAAACTCTAATTGATGTGTAGCGGAGTTGGGTAGGAAGTTTTCTGGAAAAAAATATGCATTATGTTTTCTAAAAATACTACATTGGCATAATCATGTGTGCACAATTTTGCTCATTTGAACTTGATGAATTCTCTACCTTATTCCTAGCTATTTGATCTATTATCTATGCTTCCGATTTAGTTAAGTTACATACTAAGCTTTATAGCTCACCCCTTTGTTTCAGGTAATTGACAAAATTAGGAGTGGGCGGTGTTTGGGAACTCAGATCGATTTCCTCGCATATGATGATTTGAATTGTTAATAATTAAATTTCTGGACTTTTAATTTTTGGATTAAATTTTGGTTTCGGGTTTTTGTTGTTTAGTTAAAGATCTTTGCATGATTTCTGTCTATTAAAATAAATGCTTGGTTTTCAAAATTAAACAAGCTAATGATTTTTCCGTTGCAAATTTGAAATGAGTTTACAAAAGTTAATAACGAAAGTTTCAGAAAATGTTCAATCGGCAAAATTATACGTTTTCACTTATGAAAATCACGATTTTCAAATTATCAACTTTGAAATTTCCGCTGCAAAAACTAAGCATCAAATTAAGTGTTTTTCCATAAAATAAATAAGTTTTGCGCGTAATTTTCGTAAAAGAAAAAACATGTAAGAGTATTGCCAAAATAAAAAAAATATGTAAGAGTATTGCCAAAAATAATATTTTCAGATCACATGATTTCCAAAACTAGATTTTATTTTGAGTTTTCAAACGGAAAGTGTAATACCTTAGGATCTGACCATAACGTTTAAACTGAATTTGGGGTGTTACGTACTTATTATCTAATGTAACCTATAATTTTAAAACCCCAAATATTTTCATACTTTTAAAACTCATTCTTTATCTCAAAAAATAAAATCATGTTATCTACAGGTTGTTTAATTTGAAAGGCTAGCATTCATCTGGTAAAGGACTAAATGGAGCTATTTGTTTATTGTCTGTTTCTAGAGGGTTGTGATACTTTTCATTAGTGTAGTGTTTTATTTTTGTTTCTATTGGTGTTATACATAAACTTTTCGTTGAGATACATATTATGTTTTCCATCTCCTTTGGTTTTGATTGTATCTTTCTATAGAGAATTTTAATTATTTGCTAGAAGAAGGGTTCAAGTAGCCGAACGTCCAAATGATAAGCCTTGAAATTGTGCTACAACTAAATGGCATTACTTCTGCAGTCATTTGAGGTGATGTGTATATTTACAATCATTTCTTGTTCTTTTTTTTTTTTTTTACTACAATTAATTTAACACTTCTTTTGCCTTTTAAGTTTATGGAATATCTAAACAAACTTTTGTTTTTATTTTCTTGCAGGTATTTAAACAAAGTTTTTGCATACATATTAATGATTTTTATTTTAAAATAAATATTATTTAAATAATTAAAGTAAAGGCACTTTAACTAAAATTTTTAATCATATTGTTTCAATCCTTCTACTCCAAATTCATGCATCTTTTATGTCATGATGGTGTTAATATTTTGCCTTTAGACAAAAGATTTGGTGATTACCTGGCATGTAAGGGTGAATTAATTTTTAACTATAATGTTAGTCTAAAAAAAATTATTAAAGTTTTTAAATTATTATTTTTTGATATTTTTATTACAAATTTTAAATTTGCTTAGATTGTTATATATTAATATAAAAGTTTAGGTTAGCATGCGATCACAACTTAAAAAAGTTTTTAGTTAAATTTAATTCTAAAATTTAACACCATTGTCCATTGTTTTTAAATTATTTAAAAGAATGTTTATTATATTCATTAGAATTAGGCTACAATTATCAAAATTGCAAAATTAAGATAATAACGAGTAACAACTAATTTTTTTTATATAAAAATAAACAAATTGTCTCATATTTAAAATTTCTTTTTTTTGATAAAAATAAAAATTGAAATATTTATGTAACGCCCCAAAATTTGAACTCTTGGTTTATTAAATTCCATCATAAATTAAGTATCTATTTCAGTGATTTAGAGCTTTAATTGTGTGCTTGAGATTTGGGGTTCAAGTCCCATTTTTGAAAAATTTTGCTATTTGTTTTGTCTAAACCTTTATCCAATAAGGAAATATATTTTTATATTACTCCGTAAAATTAGTTTATTTTAAATTAATTAAATTGTTTTTCTTTTTCCTTCTTCCTTTTTACATTTTTTCTTCTTTTATCTTTCTTCCTATCGTTTCTTTTTCTTCTTTGTTTACCTTTTTCTTTTATTTCCTACCATTAATTTTTGCTGTTGTTCTATCAAGGGAATTGAGTATTTCATTGTTTTCGACTGAAAGGTTAACCGCATAAGTTCTGTTGTCGAATTTCTATTAACGCTTGCTCTCGTTCGTTAATTTTCAAAATTGGTTTTTTTGCTTTTTTTGTTTGATTTATCTGTTTAAGAGTTCGTTTGACTTTTTTTAGGCGAAGATCTTGAGGATAACGTTCCTCCAACGAATTAGATTCGTGTATTCTTGTTATGTGCAAGGGTAAGTGTCTGATTTTCAAGTTAGGGTTTTGTGTCGAAGTTATTCGATATAGTTCGATGTTGTATGTGAATTTAACGTTTTGGTTGTGAATAAATCATTTGATTGGACAATTGGTTGTCATTTTTAGGTTCTAGAATCGTTGGTATATTAAAACCGTGTCAGGTGTGAAACGAAAACTAGAGAAATCAACGATCGGTGAAAGTCGAAATTGGGGCTGTCGACGCCACACGGCCTTGTGACAAGCTGTGTGTCAAATTGTGTAACTCTCTGTCTTGAGTCACATGGGCGTGTGCTAGGTCGTGTGCCAGACAGTGTAACTCTCTAACTGGAGTCACATGGGTGTGTGTCAGGCCGGGTAACTTTCTGACTTGAGTCACACGGGCGTGTGCCAGGCCGGTGACAGACCATGTGAGGCATTGATATGAGCTAGACAACCATGTAGTGTGTGTAACAGCCCAATTTTGGGTCTAGTCGGAACAGTAGTTTCGGGACCATAAATCCGACGGAGTAAAATTTTTTTATTATATTTTTTATAGTCTACAGTTTTACGGAATGATTTCATGAAAATTCATTCGAAAATTTTGACGTTTGAGCACTCAATTTAGCAAAAAGAACTAAATTGTAAAAAGTGCAAAAGTTGAGTTCTAGATGCTAGAGGTGTCTAATTGCTATGAAATTTTATATTGAAAGTCCTTATATGGTAATTAGACCATCTGTTAAGTTATTAGACAAAAATGGACATGGTGAGATAAAATTTCAAAGTTTTAAGTGAAGGGCATTTTGGTTATTTGGTAATTAAATGAATTAAAAACCAAAAATCAAGCCAAAATTTAGTCCATCTTCTTCATTTTTGTGCCAAAAATTAGAAGGGAACCCATATCTAGGGTTTGGGCACTTTCAAGCTTGATTGTAATTCCATTCTTGTCCGTTTTTAATTCTCTTTACATTTTTGAAGTCATTATCACTCGATCTATCCATTTTTTACCATTAATTTGAGAGATAATTGAGGTCTAGGTTTGACCCATGTTTGACATGTGTGTATTTTGATGTTTAATGGTAGATTATGCAAGTTTAATGTTAGATAAACAACTTTTGCTAGGTGATTTTTGATGAAAATGTCAAAAGGACCTATTTGTAAAAAAATTTCAAAATGTATGTAAAAGTGTGATTAAATGAAAAATGTGGGCTGTTATAAGCATGAAAGAGGTTCAGCTAGGCTTGGGTCTTGGATAAATCGTATAGATTTCATTTAACGAGCCTCGGGGCCAAAATGTAAAAATGTCAAAGTTTAGGGGCAAAAATGTAATGTTGCCATAATGTGATTTTTGGAATGACTTGAGAAATGTGGATAATAAATGAGTTAACTTTTTTATTATAAATCAAGAGAAATGAGGTTTGGACCTAGATCGAGGGAAAAATAAGGTGTTTGACGATTAGGTCTATTTCTACTATTTTTTTTTGTACCGAGGTAAGTTTGTATGTAAATAATGAATTATTTTATTTATGTTTTAAATGCTTTAATATTTTATGAACTATGATTGACTCCTTGGATGTAATCGATAAAGTTTGACAAGTGAGAAATCCTGGTTGAACCTTAAGAATAGGTAGGATACAAATGTCATGACATTAGGGTTATTTGAGATTAGGTGTAAGACCATATCTGGGATATGGCATCGATAAGAGACTTTGTGTAAGATCATAGCTGGGCTATTAGCATCGATAAGAGATCCCATGTAGGACCATATCTGGGATATGTCATTGGTATGGTATTATGTGTGCGAGATTCCTGAGTATCCTTTAGTATTCCAAGTGGTTCAATAGGAAATTCAACGAGTATGTCAAAGTTGTGAAAGGTTATGATTATGTTGCGAGTTGGTACAGGTACGTAAGTAAAACTCATTTACTAATGAGCTCGATATGTGATGAATCCCTTGGTAAGATTATGAATGAGTAAGTTATGATTAGAAGATCTTGATATTAATTATGGCAAGTTCATCATGTTTATTTGTATGATACATGTGTGATTATAATGCTTACTATTTGCATAGGAACTTACTAAGCTATATAACTTACTCCCCTTTCTTTTCCCTTGTCTTATAGTGCCACCAAGCCAGCTCAGGGATCGAAAACTATCGGAGATCCATTCACACTATCAACTTAATATTTTGGGTACCGTTGATTTTATTATTTTGAGTTATGGCGTGCATAGGGACTTGGTCATTTGTTATGTGTCATAATTGTAACACCCCTTACCCATATTCGACGCCGGAACAGGGTACAAGGTGTTATCGAACATAAACTCAAGCAATCATACAAAACCGAGAAGTAAATTTCCTTCCAAATTAAAACCTTTCACACACATTCATAACGTCCCTTATATGAGCCTACGAGGCCCAAAAGATGCTTCGAGAGTAGTTTGGGACTAAACTGAGATCTTAGGAAGATTTTATGAAACGCCCGTGTGGGTTAATGGACACACCCGTGTGCTTAGGTCGTGCCGATTTTAGAGTGCATTTTGTTTATGACGTCAGCAACAAATGGTAGCCATACTGCCAAGTCACACGCCCATGTGCTAGGCCGTGTGGTCGATTTTATTTTCATGATTTTTCATAAATTAGGTGCAGACTTCACATGGCCAGGGCACACGCCCATGCCCCAAGGTCGTGTCTCTTATACGGCCGAGACACATGGCTGTGTCTCAGCCCGTGCAGCCAATCCTGGACATTTTGTTTTGCAAAATTAAGGTGCAGGGGACACACGGTCAGATCACACGCCCTTGAGGGCAGATCGTGTGTCACACACGGCCTAGACACATGCCCGTGTGTCTACCCGTGTGGATAATTACAAGGCTATTTTCTAGGCCATTTTGTCACCCTCACTTGTACACCTTCAAGCAATATCACATGGAAAATTTTATGGCATACAAATGCCTTCAAATAGAACCAAACATAATCAAGCAATAACTTATCATTTACATATTCACTTCCATCATTCTAATAGCATTATGCTTTACTAATACAACTCATACCAACTTCATATTCATAAGGACATTATCATATGAATGACTCGTATCCAACATTAGTCAACTTATCTAATCAACAACAAGACTATTAACCACATCCATCACATATCAAGCAAATATAAACCACGTCATAAGGCATTGGCATATGCACATGAATAATCATATAATCAACATAAGCCATCATTCATGGCTATATACAAATTGGACCATAACCATAATAGGCCAACACACATGACCACATTAACAATGACATAATTAACCATAGAAAAGTCCCTATACATGCCATAAACTTAAAATACTTGCATTCACTTACACCCAAATGATAACTTGATAGTGTGATAGCATCTCCGGCAATCTCCAACCCAAGCTAGCTAAATTAACCTATAAAAGATAGGAAAGGAAGGGGAGTAAACAATAGAGCCTAGTAAGTTCATATGCATATAATAAACAACTATTAACATTCATTTACTTTATCCATTCATAAGAGTACTATTATTATAATTTGCATTAAATCTCAAGTTTACCACTTATTCATTCATAGTGCTTACTCTTTTAACTTATAAACACCAATTACATACCTTGGTATTAGCCTAACCACCATAGTCTCCCCATTATAACATATCACATTATTTAACAAGTTATTTCCATCCTCTTAATCACATGCACATTAATTATGAGTAATCATAATTTCAACATATAGATTAACCACCTTTCACTTGTCTAAACTTGTATCTTACTATATTCTCATAATGACTTTATTCGCCAATTATGCCTGTCCTTCCTTTTTCTCATATCCAATGAAACACAATCTAAATAAATACACCATACTATATCACAATTCAATTAGGCTCATAAACCTATCACCTGATCATTATCAAATCTTATCATGTTTCCATTTATCCTAAGTGTAGATCAATAATCATAAGATTATCTATATTTCTCAAGCATAACTTACTTGAATAAATTCTTACCGAATGTTCATCATACATTGAGCTCATTACTCATGAGTTGTTGTACATACCTATACCATATCGTAACATAACCACTTGTTTTCTCATCTTTGGCATACCCGTTGAACACTTGGAATACTAAATGGATACACAAAAAGTCTTTGCTTATAAGTGCCATATATGTAGCTAAAGTTACCTCATATCTCATATCACATAAATGCTCTCTCTCGAGCTAATCACGGGCCTGCTCACATAAGCTGTTAGTCAAGATGTCACTATGCAGTGCTGCCCATACAAGTTGTTAGGTATCCACATCACATGCCGAACTTCCCAGCCACTAGTAGACGTACGAGATGTAACAGCCCAATTATGACCCTAATCAGAATGGTGGTTTCGGGACCACGAATCCGGGTTAGAAAAATATTTCAATTATTAATTTGATATCTATGTTATGTGTTTGAGCATGTGCTAAAATATTGTAGATTAATTTGTTTGTTTGAGTGATTAATTTAAGTGAAAAGACTAAATTGAATAAGTGGGAAAAATAGCCATTATGGAATTAAGTGGCCAAATTGAATGGTCCTCTTTTTGCATGGGATTGAAGTTGTAATTTGGCCTTTAAATAAGTAGTAGTGGACGGCATTGACCTTAAATTATTGTTAAAGTATATTTTATATATATTATTATAAGATAGTGGAATGATATGAAATATATTAATATTATTAAAAGAGAAACATGTTTTATTTTCCCCATTTTCATCATCATCTTCACGAAACAAAAAGAGAGAAGAAGAAACTTTAGCTTCAAACCATTCGGCCATTGCATGCTATATTAAGGTTAGTAATTGAGCTCGGTTTTTGAAATTTTTTACGTTTTTGAGTTTGTTGTTTCGAATACTATCTAACCCATGTTGAAATTTTTGAGTTTGAGGCATGTAGATGATTCGGCCATTGATGAATGTTCATGCTTTGAAATGTTGATGGTAGAATATTATGATTATGTTTCAAATCAATTTGTTTTGAATTGGAGATTTTGCTTAAATTGAGTATCAAGGGTTAAATTAAAAAAATTAAATAGTTGAAGGACTAAAATGCTAAATAAATGGCTTGTATGGACTTATACAAGCATGATGAACATCCGGCTCTTAGGGAGTGAACTCAAATTATGTGTGTTTTGTGTTTTGTGCATTAGGGACTAAATTGTAAAAGTTGTAAATGTTAGGGGTAAAATGGTAATTTGTATAATTATGTATTTTTGGATTAAATTGAATGAAAATATATTTGAATGAGTTTAATTTGGAATTATTTAGATCAAGAACAAAAAGAAAAGGAATTGGATCGGGGAAAAGCCAAATTAAACGAGTAGCCGGGAAGCTTAATTTGTCAACTTTCGAGGTAAGATTCTAAACAATTAAGTTAAATCGAATGTCTTTTATACATGTATCCATGTTAATGAAATTAAGCATATAGAATGGCACATAGCCGAATATAAAATTGAATTTTGGTACATCATATCTTGATATGATATTTCTTGGAATATGAATATTACTTCATGAAATGAATATTTAAATGTAAATGTTGCAATTGGATTGAGAAACATTAAATTATGACATGAATATATCTAAAGGTAATTTAGTTACATGCTATTAATTTGGCCGAATATGATATTCTATTTGGGGTATGAGATATTGAAGTTATGTTTATATGTATACGTTATGCGCATGGTGGTGGATTGGATTTTGGTTATATATATATATATACACACACATCTAAACGACTTACAGGTTTACGAAAAGTACAAAGTGTACGAGCTTATAACTGGGCACTATGTGTGCGAAACCGGATACATGGCACTATGTGTGCGGAAATGTAAGTAACGACACTATGTGTGTGATACGTTACTGGAAATGGCACTAAGTGTGCGGAAATGTTAAGTAACAGCACTAAGTGTGCGACACGTTACTAAATCTTATTTCCTAGTGAGCAGGTAAGAGGTTTGTTAATCGATCTTATTTGCTAATGTTGTTATGTTTATGAGGATGATCGAATATAGTACCCTATGCTATGTATGAATGGTTAAGATGTGAAAGGTATGTGTTATGTATATTTTCTTGGAATTCATGGTAACTCGAAATGGAGGTATAGGATTTGGTAAGTACGAAATGAGTATGCTAATTATTAATACATGATGGTGATATATGGAAATAGGTAAAGTATAGATATATGTATAGTTATATAAATACAAGTTACTATAGATTCTATTCTTGAATATTTGGTTATTCGGCAAGGATGATATACATGAGATTAGTTATGAAAATTTTGAATAAGCTTATTTGCATATGAATTGTTTAAATCTTACTAAGCTGTGGAAGCTTATTTCGTTTATGGTTGTTTGTGTATTGTAGATTTCTTTTGGAGTACTCATCTCGTGCTCGAGGATCACAGTTGAAGCTCATTACACTATCATCAAAGTTTTGGTACCTCTTTTATATATAAACTTAAAGTCTATGGCATGTATAGGCTAGCTTATGTTTTGGTTAATTTTGATGTTGTAATTAAAAGCCATGCGAAAATGGCTATTTATAATGCTTAAGTTTATGCAAATTCGATCATGGTATATATGTGAGATGTGCCTAGTATGCTTTACTAATATTTGGTTGAGTTGGTTATGGTTTAAACATGTTTCGAAAGTAATATGCTTTTCTTATGTATGTGATATACTTGGTAGATGCTTGATGATATAGTCTTGAGATGTGGTTTGGTTAAACTGATAAAATGTAAAAGTTATTAAAGACTAAAGAATGACTATTTGGGTTATGTGATGTAAATATATGAGATGGTCATATTTTACTTTATGATTTTACTAAAGAATGACTATTTCGGTTATGTGATGTAAATATATGAGATGGTCATATTTTACTTTATTAAAGACTAAAGAATGACTATTTCGGTTATGTGATGTAAATATATGAGAGTTTGTGTATATTCGGCCTTGATCTAAAGTTACTTTGGAAATGTATTTTATGTTATAAATTGAAGGATGGATATAGATTTGGAAGTGTGAAGTGACATATAAATTGATTAGGTAATGTTTATGTTATATGTTCATGTAATAGATTTAGTTAATTGTGAGATAATTAGTAGGTTATTCAATGTATGAGTATATTCAACTATACTTAATTTAAATAAATATATATATGTCTTGTATGCTGTGTATGTGTAATTAAAATGTTATTTAACTAATTATATTATGAACCTATCTATTGGAATTGAAAAAGGTGATTGATATAATAGTCAAATGGATGTGAGTTAATGGTTTAGTTGTTTTGGGTACATAGTAAATGGATAATGAAGAACATGATTGATGCATAAAGTCGACTGGTGTTTTGATTATGTGTTTGTATTTTAAATACGGTAAAATTAGGCATATGAAATAGTGCATTATTTTGTTACCTA
This sequence comes from Gossypium bickii, assembly GCA_025503065.1. Taxonomy (NCBI): domain Eukaryota; kingdom Viridiplantae; phylum Streptophyta; class Magnoliopsida; order Malvales; family Malvaceae; genus Gossypium; species Gossypium bickii. The sequence goes on from CP106711.1 coordinate 100,334,031, forward strand.
AATAAATGTATATAGTATGTTTGGTCATGGTTTAATAATGATGATGCCGCATATGATTTTGGTTTAGTGAGTGTATGTATATTATTATGAAATCAAATGTCATATATATATATGTATATGTGTTCGATTTAAATTCAGTTGAATTTTAAGATATAATCCGTGAATGCTGTGTGGATACATAAATATATTTTAATATGACTTAAGTGGTTATATGATTGTATAAAAGTTGAGACTTGTTGGTAATGCCTCGTAACCCCATTCTGGCTACGGATACCGGTTACGGGTGTTACATTTGGTTGGTATTAGAGCTACGTTTTAGTCGGTTCTCGGACTAACATAGCGCGTGAGTGTCTAGCTATACATGCCATAGTTTACGATGTGATAGTGTGATGGCCTCTGACAGTAAAATGTGTTTGTTTCTTTCGTATAGTAATGGATCCTGATCCCGAGCAAGCTGTAGCTGATGATGTCGAGAGCGTGGCGCCGGCTCTCGCGCAAGGGACCGCGCCAGAGGAATCTCAACCAACTACGACTAATCCTGATGAGGGAGCTAAACAAGCCTTTTTTAGCATGATGAATGATTGGTTCAGTCAGTATATACGAACAAGCAAGCAAGCAAGCAAGCCTCCGGTTGATCGCATTAGAAAACACGGAGCTCAAGAATTTAGAGCCGAGGATGATGATGATGCAGAGTGATCTAAATTTTAGCTCGATAATACGGTTCGTGTTTTCGATGAGCTGGCCTGCACACCCGATGAGTGTCTGAAGTGTGCCATATCATTATTACGGGATTCTGCCTATTATTGGTGGAATACTCTTGTATCAATTGTTTCGAAGGAGAGAGTTACCTGGGACTTCTTTCAAATGGAATTCCGTAAGAAATACATAAGTCAGCACTTCATAGACTCTAAACGTAAAGAATTTCTTGAGCTCAAGTAGGGTCCTATGATCGTATCCGAATACGAGTGCAAGTTTATGCGACTTAGTCGCTGCACTCGCGAATGTGTTTCATCTGAGGCTGCTATGTGCCGGAGATTTGAAGATGGTCTAAACGAAGATATAAAGCTTCTGGTTGGCATTCTTGAAATAAACGAGTCCGTAGTGCTTGTTGAACGAGCTTGTAAAGCTAAAGAGCTGGGAAAAGAAAAGTGGAAAGCTGAGTTTGAAGCTAAAGATTTCCGAAAGAGATCTGCGAGTAAGTTTTCTCAGATGGCAACGAAGAAGTTCAAGAATGATGGTAGCCGATCCAAACCTAACACCGGGATTTCTATACGAGAATGACCGCCAGTGAGTTCTCAGGCTACATCAGTTGCTAGTGTTGGCAATGCTCGATCGAGCAAACCAGAGTGTCAATAGTGCGGTAGACGGCATTTCAGCGAGTGCTGGGGTAAATCTATTAATCGCACTTGTTATAAGTGTGGTTCGCAGGATCATTTCATTCGGGATTACCTGGAGACTGCTGAAAAGGGTATTGCTCAGAGTGCGAGGCCGAATAGCACTACAGCTAGAGGTAAACCATCTTGTATTGTGGGAGGTAAGAGTGGTGCTTAGAGGGGGACTTCAGATGTGGCCATTCGATCAGAGGCCCGTGCACCGGCTAGAGCTTACGTCATTCGTGTTAGAGAGAAGGCCTCATCTCCAGACGTCATTACCGGTATTTTCACTCTCTTTGATACTAGTGTAACTGCTTTGATTGATCCCGGCTCAACTCATTCATATGTGTGTGAAACATTAGTATCCAGTAAGACTTTACCTATTGAGTCTACTGATTTTGTGATTCGGGTTTCAAACCCCTTGGGTCGATTTGTACTTGTTAATAAAGTGTGCAAGAATTGCCCTTTGATGGTTCGAGACTTATGTTTTCCCGTCGATTTGATACTATTACCATTCAACGAGTTCGATATTATCCTCGGCATGGATTGGTTAATAGTTCACGACGCGGTAGTGAATTGCAGATAAAAGACTATTGATTTGAGATGCTAGAATAACGAGATAATTCGAATTGAGTTTGTGGATTTGAATGGGTTACCGGCTGTGATATCTTGATGTTGGCTCGACAGTATTTGAGAAAGGGTTGCGAAGCTTATCTTGCATATGTGATTGATAGCAAGGTAAGCGAAAAGAAGATTGAATCTGTACTGGTTGTTAGTGACTATTCGGATGTATTTTCGGAGGAATTACCGAGATTGCCACCCGTTCGTGAGGTAGAATTTGGTATTGAACTAGTGCCAGGGACCACTCCGATTTCGATAGCTCCGTATAGAATGGCAGCGACTGAATTAAAAGAATTGAAGGCTCAGTTACAAGAATTGATGGATAGAGGTTTCGCCCGACCGAGTTTCTTTCCCTGAGGTGCGCCCGTTCTATTTGTGAAAAAGAAGGACGAAACTTTAAGAATGTGCATCGATTATCGACAGCTCAATAAGGTGACTGTAAAGAACAAATATCCTTTGCCACATATCGACGATTTATTTGATCAGCTTAAGGGAGCTTTGGTGTTCTCGAAAATTGATCTGAGGTCAGGATATTATCAGTTGCGAGTTAGGGAATCGGACATACCAAAGACTGCTTTTCGGACGAGATTTGGTCATTATGAGTTCTTGGTGATGCCATTTGGGCTCACTAATGCCCCTGCTATTTTCATGGATCTGATGAATCGGGTATTTAGACCGTATTTAGTTAGGTTTGTGGTTGTATTCATAGATGACATACGGATCTATTCATGAAATGAAACTGAGCATGCTGAGCATTTCAGGCTGGTGTTGCAGATTTTACGTGAGAAGTAGTTGTACGTGAAATTAAGCAAATGTGAGTTTTGATTGAGTGAAGTTAGCTTTCTGGGGCATGTTGTTTCAGCATCGGGCATTCGGGTTGACCCGAGTAAAATCTCGGCTATATTGGATTGGAAATCTCCGCAGAACGTTTCTGAGGTACGTAGCTTTCTGGGACTCGTCAGATATTATAGACGCTTCGTGAAAGGATTTTCTATGATAGCAGCCCTGATGACAAAGCTATTACAAAAAGACGTAAAATTTGAGTGGTCAAAAAGGTGTCAGAAGAGTTCTGATCAACTGAAGACCTTACTAACGGAAGCTCCAGTGCTCGTTCAGCCAAAGTCGGGTAAAGAGTTCGTTATTTTCAGCGATGCATCCTTAAATGGGCTGGGTTGTGTATTGATGCAGGAGGGTAAAGTTGTAGCCTACGCTTCGAGACAGTTGAAACCGCACGAGAAGAATTATCTGACGCACGACTTTGAGTTGGCCGCCATAGTTTTTGCTTTAAAAATATGGCATCACTATCTATTCGGTAAGAAATGTCACGTCTATTCAGATCATATGAGTCTTAAGTATTTAATGACTTAGAATGATCTGAATTTGAGACAACGATGACGGTTAGAATTGTTGAAAGACTACGAGCTTGTGATTGATTATCACCTTGGAAAGGCTAACGTGGTTGCCGACGCACTTAGCCAAAAGTCACTATTTGCTCTATGCGCAATGAATGCGAATATAGCTATGACCGATGATGGTGTGATCATTGCCGAGTTGAAAGCAAGACCATTGTTTGTACAACAGATTCGAGAAGCTCAAGAGGTTGATAATGATTTAAAAGCAAAAAAGAGTCATTGTGGCTCGTGTGCAGATTCATATTTTCAGATAGATGCTGAAGGATATCTACGGTTCAAGAATCGGATATGTGTGCTAAAGAACCTTGGATTGATTCGAATGATTTGTGATGAAGCTCATAATAGTAGATTGTCGATTCATCCAGGCAGCACGAAAATGTATAACGACCTAAAATAGCATTTTTGGTGGCATGGTATGAAACGAGAAATCTCAAACTATGTGTCGAAGTGTTTAATATGCCAACAAGTGAAAGCTGAGCATCAAGTGCCATTAGGACTACTTCAGCCGATCATGATACCAGAATGGAAGTGGGATCGTGTTACGATGGACTTCGTATCGGGTTTGCCTTTGACGACAAGTAAGAAAGATTCAATCTCAGTTATTGTTGATAGATTGAAGAAATCGACCCATTTTATTCCGGTACATATGGATTTCTCACTTGATAAGTTAGCTGAGTTGTACATATCGCAGATCGTACTGTTACACGGAGTACTTGTTTTTATTATTTCGGATAGAGATCCAAGGTTCACATCGCGGTTTTGGAAGAAACTGCAGGAGGCTTTAGGTACTAAGTTACATTTTAGTACAGCTTTTCACCCTCAGTCGGATGGTCAATCCGAGCGTGTTATTCAAGTACTCGAGGATATGTTGAGATGTTGCATTCTTGAGTTTGAAGGTACGTGGGAACGATACCTACCTTTATTTGAATTTGCATTCAACAACAGCTTTCAATCAAGTATTAAAATGGCACCCTATGAAGCATTGTACGGTCGAAAATCTCATACACCTTTATATTGGATCGAGCGAAGTGAAGGCAAGATACATGGGGTTGATTTAATCAGAGAGACGGAGCAGAAAGTTAAAGTAATTTGAGAAAGTTTAAAAGCCGGATCAGATCGTCAAAAGTCGTACGCGAATTTGAAACGAAAGGATATAGAGTTTCAAGTGGGTGATTGAGTGTTCTTGAAAGTATCGCAGTGGAAAAAGATACTTAGATTTGGTCGTAAGGGAAAGTTGAGTCCGCGCTTCATTGGACCGTATGCAGTTATTGAGCGTATTAGGCCGGTTGCGTATAGACTTATGTTACCACCTGAATTTAACAAGATTCATAATGTCTTTCATGTATTGATGCTTACACGATACCGATCCGACCCTTCGCATGTGACAGTCCATCAGAGATTGAAATTCAACCTGACTTGACTTATGAGGAAGAATCGATTCGCATCTTAGCTCGTGAAGTGAAAGAGTTGCGAAATAAGAAGATTTCGTTGGTTAAATTTATGTGGCATAAGCACGGAGTTGAGGAAGCGACCTGGAAAACTGAAGAATCTATGAAAGAACGCTACCCACAATTATTCAACGGTAAGATTTTCGGGGACGAAAATCCCTTAAGGGGGGAGAGTTGTAACAGCCCAATTATGACCATAATCGGAATGGTGGTTTCGGGGCCACGAATCCGGGTTAGAAAAATATTTTAATTATTAATTTGATATCTATGTTATGTGTTTGACAATGTGCTAAAATATTGTAGATTAATTTGTTTGTTTGGGCGATTAATTAAAGTGAAAGGACTAAATTGAGTAAGTGGGAAAAATAGCCATTATGGAATTAAGTGGCCAAATTGAATGATCTTCTTTTTGCATGGGATTGAAGTTGCAATTTGGCCTTTAAATAAGTAGTATTGGACGGCATTGACCTTAAATTATTGTTAAAGTATATTTTATATATATTATTATAAGATAGTGGAATGATATGAAATATATTAATATTATTAAAAGAGAAACATGTTTTATTTTCCCTATTTTCATCATCATCTTCACGAAACAAAAAGAGAGAAGAAGAAACTTTAGCTTCAAACCATTCGGCCATTACATGCTATATTAAGGTTAGTAATTGAGCTCGGTTTTTGAAATTTTTTACGTTTTTGAGTTTGTTGTTTCGAATACTATCCAACCCATGTTGAAAGTTTTGAGTTTGAGGCATGTAGATGATTCGGCCATTGATGAATGTTCATGCTTTGAAATGTTGATGGTAGAATATTATGATTATGTTTCAAATCAATTTGTTTTGAATTGGAGATTTTGCTTAAATTGAGTATCAAGGGTTAAATTAAAAAAATTAAATAGTTGAAGGACTAAAATGCTAAATAAATGGCTTGTATGGACTTATACAAGCATGATGAACATCCGGCCCTTAGGGAGTGAACTCAAATTATGTATGTTTTGTGTTTTGTGCATTAGGGACTAAATTGTAAAAGTTGTAAATGTTAGGGGTAAAATAGTAATTTGCATAATTATGTATTTTTGGATTAAATTGAATGAAAAAATATTTGACTGAGTTTAATTTGGAATTATTTAGATCAAGAACAAAAAGAAAAGGAATTGGATCGGGGAAAAGCCAAATTAAACGAGTAGCCGGAAGCTTAATTTGTCAACTTTCGAGGTAAGATTCTAAACAATTAAGTTAAATCGAATGTCTTTTATACATGTATCCATGTTAATGAAATTAAGCATAAAGAATGGAACATAGCCGAATATGTAAGTGAATTTTGGTATATAATATCTTGATATGATATTTCTTGGAATATGAATATTATTTCATGAGATGAATATTTAAATGTAAATGTTGCAATTGGATTGAGAAACATTAAATTATGACATGAATATATCTAAAGGTAATTTAGTTACATTCTATTGATTTGGCCGAATATGATATTCTATTTGGGGTATGAGATATTGAAGTTATGTTTATATGTATACGTTATGCGCATGGTGGTCGATTGGATTTTGGTTATATATATATACACATTTAAACGACTTATAGGTTTACGAAAGGTACTAAGTGTACGAGCTTATAACCGGGCACTATGTGTGCAAAACTGGATACATGACACTATGTGTGCGGAAATGTAAGTAACGACACTATGTGTGCTATACGTTACTGGAAATGGCACTAAGTGTGCGGAAATGTTAAGTAACGGCACTAAGTGTGCGACACGTTACTAAATCTAATTTCCTTGTGAGCAGGTAAGAGGTTTGTTAATCGATCTTATTTGCTAATGCTGTTATGTTTATAAGGATGATCGAATATAGTACCCTATGCTATGTATGAATGGTTAAGATGTGAAAGGTAAGTAAATTAAAGGTATGTGGTATGTATATTTTCTTGAAATTCATTGTAGCTCAAAATGGAGGTATAGGATTTGGTAAGTACAAAATGAGTATGCTAATTATTAATACATGATGGTGATATATGGAAATAGGTAAAGTATATATATATGTATAGTTATATAAATACAAGTTACTATAGATTCTATTCTTGAATATTTGGTTATTCGGCAAGGATGATATACATGAGATTAGTTATGAAAATTTTGAATAAGCTTATTTGCATATGAATTGTTTAAATCTTACTAAGCTGTGGAAGCTTATTTCGTTTATGGTTGTTTGTGTATTGTAGATTTCTTTTGGAGTGCTCATCTCGTGCTCGGGGATCACAGTTGAAGCTCATCACACTATCATCAAAGTTTTGGTACCTCTTTTGTATATAAACTTAAAGTCTATGGCATGTATAGGCTAGCTTATGTTTTGGTTAATTTTGATGTTGTAATTACAAGCCATGCAAAAATGGCTAGTTATAATGCTTAAGTTTATGCAAATTCGATCATGGTATATATGTGAGATGTGCCTAGTATGCTTTACTAATATTTGGTTGAGTTGGTTATGGTTTAAACATGTTTCAAAAGTAATATGCTTTTCTTATGTATGTGATATACTTGGTAGATGCTTGATGATATAGTCTTGAGATGTGGTTTGGTTAAACTGATAAAATGCAAAGTTTATTAAAGACTAAAGAATGACTATTTCGGTTATGTGATGTAAATATATGAGATGGTCATATTTTACTTTATGATTTTGCTAAAAAGTATGAAAGAGTTTGTGTATATTAGGCATTGATCTAAAGTTACTTTGGAAATGTATTTTATGTTATAAATTGGAGGATGGATAAATATTTGGAAGTGTGAAGTGACATATAAATTGACTAAGTAATGTTTATGTTATATGCTCATGTAATAGACTTGGTTAATTGTGAGATAATTAGTAGGTTATTCAATGTATGAGTATATTCAACTATACTTAATTTAAATAAATATATATATGTCTTGTATGCTGTGTATGTGTAATTAAAATGTTATTTAACTAATTATATTATGAACCTATCTATTGGAATTGAAAAAGGTGATTGATATAATAGTCAAATGGATGTGAATTAATGGTTTAGTTTTTTGGGGTACATAGTAAATGGATAATGAAGAACATGATTGATGCATAAAGTTGACTGGTGTTTTGATTATGCGTTTGTATTTTAAATACGGTAAAATTAGGCATATGAAATAGTGCATTATTTTGTTACCTATATAAATGTATATAGTATGTTTGGTCATGGTTTAATAATGATAATGTCGCATATGATTTTGGTTTAGTGAGTGTATGTATATTATTAAGAAATCAAATGTCATATATATATATGTATATGTGTTCGATTTAAATTCAGTTGAGATATAATCCGTAAATGCTATGTGGATACATAAATATATTTTAATATGACTTAAGTGGTTATATGATTGTATAAAAGTTGAGACTTGTTGGTAATGCCTCGTAATCTCGTTCTGGCTGCGGATACGGGTTAGGGGTGTTACACGAGACCAGCACCCGAATCACATAAGCACATATATATCACATGGGTCCCTAGTGACATGTCACTCGTATCCTATTCTATTCCTAAGGTTCAAACGAGATTTTTCATACTTATCGGAACTTGTCGATTGTATCCATAGAATGAATCATTCATTCCACACATTAACGAAGCATTTAAAATATTTAAAATACAAACATAATAATACATTATTCACATACAAACTTACCTCGATACCAAAAAGGTAAAATGGACCTAATCGTCAATTTCTCTCGTTTTCCCCCGTTCTAGGTCCGAACCTCATTTTATTTGATCTATAGCATCACATTTAGTCTATTTATTTTTCACATTATTCAATGTGATCCAAAAATTATATTATGGAAAAATTACATTTTTCCCTTAAAGTTTTTCATATTTACATTTTTGCCCCTAAGCTCGTAAAATGAAATGTGTTCAATTTTTTTGTAACCCAAGCCTAGCCGAATCCTTTTCATGCTTATAACAGCCCATATTTGTAACGCCCCAAAATTTTATGTCTTTAATTTTGCATGGTTTGACATAAGTTGTTTGTTTGCTTTAATGGCTAAGTGATTTGGGTGTGTATGGGAGTGTTTGATAAGCCTGGGTTCAAGTCTTGGCTTTTGCAGAATTTTTAGTTTTGCTCGTAAATGAATCTGGACACTGGCATATAGGCCTTATAAATAATAGTGCTTGTTTTATGACAAAAAGAGCTTGTGGTCTAGTGGCAAGATGGCTTGTTGTGTAACTGTGAGGTCTGAGGTTCAAGTCCTGGGTTGCGTAATGGAGTGTTTATTTTGCTACTTGAGCTGTGTAGGTAGTGGAGTTGGACTGAAATACAGCTAAGGGGAGTTTGAATACAATTTGAAGGGAGTTGTTGGAGGAGTTGGGGAAAAATCGGTGGAGTAATTCAAGGAGGGATAAGGGGAGGGATACTAGGAGAAAATCAAGGAGTTTGATTGAGAGGAAGTGTTGTGCCGTTTGGGGGAACTCTAGCTTTGAGAATTCGGCTGGGGAAAATTTTTGTCATTTTTGACATTGGAGGAACATTTTGGTGTTAGCATCTGCCGAATTCTCCTTTTCTTTTCTTTCATTTATCAGCTTTTGGTTCTTTTCGATTTCTATCCTAGCTGATTCGCTCTTCTCCCTTGTTTTCATTCTCTTTTCTCAAATATGGCCGAATAGTATATCCCTCCTTCCTTTCTCTATTTTTCTTTCGGTGTTTTTCTATTTTTGGATTTGGCCGATTGTTCCCGTACTCTACTATGGTGTTGTGGTTTCGGTCTTGCAAGAGTTTTGACGAATCTGTAGGTACTCATAAGTTCCCTCCTTTGATTCTTTGTTATTTCTTCATGTGTACAAATCTGTTTTCTTCTATCTTTTCTGAAAGCCCGATGCTTCTTCTTACGGGTTCTAATTGCGATTATTGTCTTTTCCTTGCGATGTGGTAGTTTGTTGGGTTCTAGGTGTTTCAGGGGGTGCAAGTGACTGAAGCAATCAAAACCTTTTCCGTTCATCATTCAGTTAAGGTAAAAACATTATCTTGGGTTTTTTGAGCATAGGTCGAATATCCCTATGTTTATACAAGTTTGATATTCATGGATTTAAGCCACTTGTGAATGATTCTACCTGATGAGATCTGTTGTTATTGCAGTAAGTCGGCAAGTAGCGTTCAATCGTTTTAGTCAGCGATCTAAGAGAAGTAAATCGCATATTACTCAGTCAAGGTTGGGTGCTTGAGAAACTTGGAATGGTTGCATAAATAGGTGTGTATTCACACTGTTTTGACTGTAGAACAGCAAAGTCGAAAAGCCAGAAAGCCGAAAAGTCGGAAAATTGGGCTTGGAGGTCACATGGGCGTGCGAACGCTCGTGTGGTCAAACCGAGCCCATGAATCATGGGCGCATGACTGTAGAGACCTCCATGAGCATTTTCATGGGCTTAGGCTGTAATGGACCCCATTGGGCCAAAAAAGGGCCGTGTAGGCCCAATGGGCTCGTGGGTCCCACACGAATGAAATCCATGATTTGTGGCAAATACTGGACTGGGCTATGTAGGTCTCATAGCCGTGGCAAAATTTGAGCTGAACGGGTCGTACAAGCGTGTGGGCCCATTTACACTGTTATGACCATTTAGGTTACCGAAGTCGCTCAAGGCGACTGCGAACCTCCCTAGAGGTCGATATCTGCACCGAGACCCCAAAGTAGGTAAAATGACCAAAATACCCTTAAAGGGTGAAATGAATATTTTGCCCTTAATAGATGGAAATGACCGTTATACCCCTAAAGGTAGGTTGACTGATGTGTTCATGATTTGTAGATGACTGTTACTGAGTATGATATTCTGCATATACGTATGATTTATGACATGACATACTGCATGGGGTTGGGATACTGTTATGGAGGAAGTATACTATCTTTGGTGGCTTTGCCACATATATCTTATCGCGACTTTCTTTGTGATATTGGTGTATTGGCTGGGTGGGTCGATTTTATCGTCACATGGTGTGTTGGTGGTATGGAGTGGTGAGTTGGCTGGATTGGGATAGGTTGCATTATTGCACTGTACTGATATGGTATTGGGCTAAGGCTCACACTGTTACTGTATTGGGCTAAGGCCCACATTATATCATCCTTTGAATAGGGCTCGTGCCTGCATTATTATCGCATGTTGTATATGGGTCGATCGATAGGGGATTACACACTGAGTTTTTCGTAAACTCACCCTTTCCTTTTAACTGTACAGGTAATCTTCAGCCATAGGCGATTTGGTGCTGTGAGGGGCTCAGAGGTGGCCACACAACTGCAGCTGTTCTACTTTTGCTTTCATTTAAATTTAAAGTTTGTGTTGGGTTTTGTTTATGTAATAAGGCCATTTATGTTTGTTTAAATTTTTTAATCGGGTTTTGCTTACTTATTTTAAACTGTTCGTTTAGGAGAAGACGAATTTTCAAAATAATTACTGTTTTCGAAGACACAAAATTTAAACATTAGAGTTTCCAAATCGCGATTTCGAATCAACCTATTATAACAATAGCAGCTAATAAGGCAAACGTTTTGACTAGATGATTGGTTAAATAATAATAATGGGGTTTTAAACTTAGAAACGATTTCTTACCAACAAGTCCAATTTTCGAAAAACACTTCCCTGTGACACGCCAGATTCGTCCATAACGTCTAGGCTGGGTTTGGGGTGTTACAACATTTTCCACTAAAACACACTTTTATGACATATTTTATAACTTTTACAATTTAGTCCTTTTAGGCATTTTTACCGAAAATCACTTAGTAAAAGTTGTTTCTCTAACCATAAACATGCATAATCTACCATTAAACATCAAAATTCACAAATTTCTAACATGGGTCAAACCCTATACCTTCATCGTATCTCAAATAAATGGTAGAAATAGATAGATCATGTTATAAGGATTTCAAAAATGTGAAAATCATTAAAAACGAGGTAAGAACGGACTTACTATGGAGCTTGGAATGCTTGAACAAAACCCTAGACATGGATTCCGTGGTATTTTTGGCCAAGGCATGAAGAAATGAAAAAGATGACATCTTTTTCTCATGTTATTTTGGCTTTATTTGCCAAATTACTAAAATGCCCTTAATGCTTTTCTTTCAAAATTCACCTAACCATGACTATTTTTGTCCAAAAAATTATCCAACGGTCTAATTACCATTTAAGGACCTCTAATTTAAAATTTCATAGCAATTAGACACCTCTAGCTTCTAGAACTCAAGTTTTGCACTTTTTACGATTTAGTCCTTTTGACTAAATTGAGTGCCCAAATGTCGAAATTTTCAAACAAAATTTTCAAGAAATTATTTCTTGAAATCATAGGACATAAAAATATAATAAAAATAAATTTTATTACGTCGGATTTGTGGCCTTGAAACCACTCTTTCGACTAGACCCAAAATCGGGCTGTTACAATAATTGATTTAGCCAAATGTGTTGGCTTATGTTGGTTGATAATTCATTTTGTAAATGCCCATTGAAATTGGCTAATATTGGTTTAAGTGTATATATATATATGCATATGATGATGCTTTTCATGGATGTGGGAAATTGCATGATTTGAGTTGTGGCTGATTTGGTTGATGATATATGCTTGGAATGGTTCTATGTTTGTTGTGTAGGTTTGTGCATGGAAGGGTGACAAAATGGCTTGGTAAATAGCCTTATTTTGTCCACACGGGTAGACACACGAGCGTGTGTCTAGGCCGTGTGTGACACACGGCTTTTGTAACACCCCAAACCCGGCCCATGTGTTATGAGCGGATTTGGTATGTCACATGAAGGAAATGAAAAACATCTTTGTGATTCGTACAAAAATAGGTATTGCTTTGTTAAAATCAAGAAAACAAGCTTGATTTGAAACATATGATAAAACACTACTAATCTCAAAGATTGATTGATAAATCGATAATTTGAAATAGAGATATTATAAACCGTGATTTTTGAAAATGACGTTGAAAATTTCGTTGATATTTCAAAAGAAAATATCCGTGTTAAAAATATTTGTAAAAGTTTATTTTGAAATCCATTTGCTAATCGATTTTGGAAAACCTTTATTTAAGTTTTTAGAAAATTCTCATTTAAAACAATTTAAGAAAAATAATAAGTATATCAAACATAAAGCAAATAATAAAATACTCTAGAGGCCTTATTACAACATAAAAACCCAAAATAGTAAAGTGAACGAAGATGGAAATCTAAAGTTCCAAAATAAAAACACCATTTCTGAAGTATGGCCTCCACCGAGTCATCCATGGCCCCAAGTCCTCGTCACGGAGCATTACCTACAAGGGTTAAGGAAAAGAGGATGAGTTACAAGAACTCAGTGCGTAATCCCCTTACCGTCAACCACTGGGCTTGAACCCGTTTAGCAAAAACTTGGGCCTGAGCCCATAAAGCATAATCTTAGGCCGAAGCCCATTTACAATAATAATGTATCAATTATATCATGTGCATGAAATGCAATTCCCAAACCAAACCTAGTAATCCATCCGCTACACACCACCCGTACCAACCAACACAGCTGTGGGGATCAAGTCAACCCACCCCGCCAACACACCAATCGCAGGCATTAAGCCATTTATAACAAATATAATTGTGGACAAGCCACCAGAATAACAGAATTTACGTGGCATTGTCACTATACAGATTTGTGGCAGAGCCACCAAAATATGTGGCTCTGCCACCAGAACTTCTCTTCAATAATATCCCATCCCATGCAAAATCATGTATATAATGCATAATAATTCATGATTTTTACAATATAACAACAGTAATTTATTCGGATATTCATTATAAAAGTACGGCCCATTAAGCAAAATATTAGATTGGCCCATTTAGCAAAATATCAGATCGGCCCATTTAGCAAAATATCAGATCGGCCCATTTAGAAAAATATCGGATCGGCCCATTATGGCAAAATATCAGATCGACCTATTTAGCAAAAATATCAAATTGGCCCATCTAGCCATAATATCAGATTGGCCCAATTATGTTAACTCGGCCCATTAAGTAATATATCGAATCGGCCCATTAGGGACATTTTCGTAATTCGACCCATAAGGGCATTTTCGTAATTCGGCCCATAAGGGTATTTTCGTAATTCGGTAATTTTACCCACTAAGGGTAATTCGATAATTTCGCAACTTATACTTAACTACTAATTTGGGCATAAAAATTGAAACTGTCCATCCACGTCATACTGACTAAATTGACTATAACTCGAGTTAGGAAGCTTGAAATTTAGATCCGTAAATTTTCCTTGAAACTAGACTCATATATATTTTTACTAAAATTTTTCTAGAATTTTTGTCTTAACAATTTAGTACAGTTTATTCCATAAAGTTTCCCTTGTTTCACTGTCCAACGATTATGACCTCTCTTACCCAAAATTCAAATATCTCACTGTACCATTTTCATACATTGCTCGCACTTATTTCTATTGAAACTAGGCTCACTAAGAAATCTATACATATAAATTACAACCCATAACTCACTTTGTACAATTTTAAACGATTTTTCCAAGACAGATTAGGGAACCACGAAGTCATTCAGAACCAGTCCCACTAAAATTAAGATATCTCAGAATATAAAATTGCTTTTCCTTCACAGTTTCTTCCATATCAAAATAGATACAGTAAGCTTTAATTTGATATCTTATTCACTTTCTCTTATTTTTCGTGATTTTTCAAAATCACGTCACTGCTACTGACCAAACTGTTTCATTGCGAAAATATAGTTACTACTACGAACATACGCACACCCGAGTGGTCATGGATGCCGGTTTCCGATTTTTTTTGGTAATTTTGACCAAATCACAGAACATTTCATGCAAACTTTCAAAGAGATGTGAGATTGCACACCATTTCAAATATGTATTCGGAAGGGTACGGGATTACACACCTTATTTGGATTTCCTAAAAACCACTCTTCATTGACCCACTATATCGAGTGATTTCGTCCCTAAAACATAATTGATTAGTCGAAACTTCAATTCGATTTACAACATAGCCAAATAGAGATATAACGAAAAATCCAAAAATGAACCCCTTACCTTAATGATGATAGATCTGACTTCAATTGATTGACTTAAGACTAGAGAGGAATCGACAAGAATGTGCTTTACGACCACACGCTAGAACACTACGAAAGGAAAGATGATCACGTTTAGAGAGAATAGAAGAAATGGTCTTTTCGGTTAAGAAAACCATCCCAAGATAAGGGCACAAAATTCGGCATGGAGAAAAGAAAAATACAATGATAGAATAGAGCCACTTATCGATTTGATCAAAGAAGATGTGTTCAACACGCAAGATGGAGAAGAGAAGATGATTGAAATTCGGCTAATGATGAGAAAAGAATTAAGAAGATTTCAACCAAAACAAAAGAGAAAAATGGACAAATGGACTAAGAGATTTTGGCCAAAGCAAAAGGGAAAAGAGTTTGGAAAAGAGACACAAATGTTCAAACAAAAGAAGAATACCTCTCAAGCATCAAAACTAACAAAATGGCGAGCCAAAATTCGGCTCTCCCTTCCTCCTAACAAAACCGTGTGAAACTCTTGCTAAAGCATGGATGTTGACCAACAATTTCTTTCCAAAATATTTTCCACACCTTAAGCCAACATGTTCCCTATACTTGCCTTTTTCTTGTGATTTCTTTCCCTAACCTTGCCTTATTTAAGCCTTGGCTGACACTTACCATATAGCACAAAAATTTAATCCAAAATATTTGCACTAGGTGGATTCGAACCTCAGACCATTAGTACACTCCACATGCCACTTGCCACTTTACCAATAGACTCCTTGTGCTAACAAAATGCACACTTATTTCCTTAAGTCTTGATGCCACTTACCTTCTCCCCCTTAAGAGCATAAACACAAAAATTTACCTATAGCCTAACTTGAACCCGAGACTTCATAGAAACCCCGTAACTTTCTAAATTCACTTAACAAATAAGTCCAATTTGCAATATCGCCATTCATATTCTCGAAAATTTTAAACATTCCTACGCCCAAGGCCCAATGGGCCCAATCCTACTAAGCCCAATTTCGAGATGTTACAGCTTTCCCTATGGGCGTGTATTCCGGCCGTGTGTCCCCTGCACCTTAATCGTTGCAAAACAGAATGCTCAGTATTGAGCACACGGACATGTGTCTCAGCCGTGTGGACGGCACGGCCTCGAACATGGGCATGTGCCCTGGCCATGTGAAGTCTGCACCTATTTTATGAAAAATCATGAGAATTAAATCGACCACATGGCCTAGCACACGAATGTGTGGCACAGCCGTGTGGCACAAGTCAAAGAGCTCCCTATTTTGAACACGACCTGTAGCACGGGCGTGTCTAAGGATCACGCAGGCGTGTCCCTTAGACCACACGAATATGTGAGCCCTGTAACATGAGAAATTTTCTAAGTGTTGTATGTTTTTCTAAAGTTCTTGGTTTAGTCCTAAACCACTTTCTAAGCATGTATTGAGCCTTGTAGGCTCATTTTAGGGACGATATGAATGTATGTGAAAAGTTTTAAATTTGGGTGGAAATTACGTTTAGGTTTTGTATGTTTGCTTATGTTTAGGTCCGGTAATGCCTTGTACCCTGTTCCAGCGTCGAATACGGGTAAGGGGTGTTATAGTGTGAGCCACACGGGCCAGCCTAGTAGGCCGTGTGAATCCACACAGGCATGTTGGCCAAAATTCTGAAATTTTCCCTAGGGCCGTAAATATTGTTCGGATCGAATGTAGGCCTTCCATAGGGTCCGTATGATTTGAATTAAGCTATAAAACTTAATATCTGATGATTTGTTATTGTGTAATATATTATTTGTACATATGTCTGATGCGATATCTGTTGAGTAAAATATGATCTGTATTGTTTGGATATAATCTAAATTTGTATCACTACATATACGACTCTGATATTTGTTAGTTCTACATTTGCATTGGGTGGGATTTGTGTTAAAGGAGGAAGTGTGAACAGTTAAATCATTTACCGATTCTGGTGGCTAAGCCACATATATATATGATTCTGGCGACTTATCACACTTTGAACTGGCAGCCTATTCTAAAATGTGATATACAATCACTACGCGGTGTGTAACGATGGAAGGGTACTTGATACCCTATATGGTGTGAAGGAGTGGACGAAAATGGTGTGTAGCGGTTGGGGGTAGGACGTTGAATATGTATCTGATATGCTTTGCACCAGTATCTATTATATTATGTTCTGCTTTCGTTTCTGATTATGAAAACTGCCTGAATATAGAAAACCCTAAAGTATGTCTGATATTGCTCCGAATAAGGATTATATATGTTACACACTAAGCTTATTGCTCATTTTGTCTGCTTCTTTAAATTTCAGGCAATTCTTAGACTTAGGTGGGTTGGCATAGAAGAAGCTTGGTCATTTTTAGCTTAGTTATTTTACTAG
The DNA here is from genome assembly GCA_025503065.1 of Gossypium bickii. Lineage (NCBI taxonomy): Eukaryota > Viridiplantae > Streptophyta > Magnoliopsida > Malvales > Malvaceae > Gossypium > Gossypium bickii. Next base: position 100,351,325 of record CP106711.1, read on the forward strand.
TTTATCTGGACTTATATTAGTACCAACTTTTCGGATTGTTGTTCTAAAGATTGGATTTACATGGTTTGTTTTTATTTGTTTAAATGGCTTTAAACTGTTTGAATTTTAAGTAATACAAGTCGGACTTTTCAAAATTGGTTATTGTAACTCTCCAAATTTGGCCGTAACGTCTAGGCCAGGTTTGAGGTGTTACAATTTAAAATATTATATTAATGTAAATTTTCTTTACATTGCTTTAGGCTAAAAAATAAACAGGAGAAAAAAAATAAACTATATTGAAGTACGATGGAAAATTCCAACTCAATAGCACATTAATAAATATACTATTTCAATCTCCTTTGGTAGTAAATTTTAAATAATTAATTTTTTTTTGTAAATTTGAAAAAGATTATAACACTCCAAACTCGATCTAGATGTTATGACCGGATCTTGAAGGTCACATTAATTTCTCAAAATTTTGATAATTTGCTTTCTAAACATATCTTATTCTTATATCAGTAATTTTAAAAAAAAAATGTGTCTAACTTTATTTTTAAGAAAACTTGGCAGTTGTTAAGAGTGTGCCTTCCAAACGTTTTAATATATTCTCAAGTTTATGAAAAGAATCATGTTATCAACTTTATTTATTTATTTAATAAAATCTCGATTTCTCAATTAAACATTTGCAGCGGAAAAATCCTTAACTCGTTTAATTTGAAAAAACAATGGACATTCAGATTTAGTTTACGAAGATCATCTAGAATATAGTTTTAGTTTAATAAAACCAATCAAAAAACCAAAGGGTAAATAATGTCCAAAAACCGATAAAAAGTCCCAAATAAAAAGCCCATAAAGTTTAATTAAATAAATTAAACCGACTTATGTGAGAATGACCAATCCGAGCTCCCGAACGCTGCTTAATCCTAAGTTCGTTGATTACCTGAGAAAATAATATAATTGGGTGAGCTAGAAAGCACAATGTGTACCTTGGCCCGCAACCAGAAAATCATTTACGGAATCATGCACATATACACATATCAGAACAAACAAATCATATATATATATATATATATATATATATATATATATATATATATTATAATATGGTTAACATAGCAATATCATATAGAACAATCCTACCCCCATCCGCTACACACCAACTCCGTCCATCCAATCACACCAATTAGGGTTACAAGATCCATCCATCCAACACACCAAATTGTGGTCATAAGCCACTCAAATGTTATGCAGTTGTGTTGCCAGATATATTGCGAATATACAAACAGATTTAATTATTGTAGTTTAATTGCCAAATCAAACTTCTTCCATAACACAACCATATCACACCTCGATGCATAAGCAAAGTCATACTATGTGATCATGCAAAATCATCTTAACATGACACATATACTCATAAAAAATAAAAAATGTCATTCATATGTAAGAGATAACAGAACAAAAGCATACTAATTAGCTTACTCAGAGTCTTACTAATAAAAAACATACTTATGCTAATATATGTACATATAAATCTTCGGGTTTACATGATCTAACATACTTATAGAATACTCACACATAATGTTATTTACATATCAAAATCCAAAATTTTTACATTCGACCCGAGCATGACCCAATTAACTGTTCAAAATGGGCTCACATGCCCCACCTGACTAAACTGTGTGGCCCACACACCCTACATGTCAAAATCGTTCGGCTCATACGGCTAAGTACACGGCTGAGCACACGGCCGTGTGGCGTCAATTGCCACATTCGATTTTTCATGATTTTTCAATTTTCCAAGGATTTTTTTCGGAGTTTTTCTAGGTTAGAACACACACCTGAATGTTTCTGAGATGTCGTTACTACCATAGTGAATAGAAACCTACACATGACATCCACTTAATCGATTAAACAATCAGATGCCAAAACCAAACATGCATTTGGCCCTTACACAATTAGAATATTTGGCCAAAATGCAATTAGGGCATTCGACCCTTACAAATCCTACACAAACCAGCCCACAATCTAGGGTATTCGGCCACTTACCCAAAGAAAAGAGTGATTCCTAATACACTCAACTCACTGGAGGGGTAATTGTCGCAAAATCTTTCACCTGAAAGAACCCAAAAATGATAAAAAGTGAAGACTATTGGTCAATCTAAAACCTCCTACCCTTAAAGTGAAAAAGATATAATTAACCTGACTACAGGGGAAAAAGGTACATACAATACTTAAACAGGGACGAAAATACTAACTGCTCGTTCCAAGACATGACACAGAGGATAGCACAATAGAAACAACGACGCAATAGAGATAAGGGCGACAATAAAACAGTACCAAATGAACGACAACAGAGGAAGGATCAAAGAAAGAATAATCACTAAGGTTTTTTAATGGAGAAATATGACAAAATGAAAGAGAAAGGGAAAAGGCAACAGGAAAAGCGTCAAAGAGAAAAACTCAAAAAACAAAAAATAAAGAACGAGGGGAAGAGGGGGAAATAGGCACAACGGGATTCAAACTTGGGAACACAAGGGATGCTAGGTCTTAACAATTGAACCAACAAGCTCATTCTTGCCAACAACCTAATGAAAATTAAAGATAACACACATGTGACCATCTAAATGTAGGGATAAAAGTACTCAAAATTTTCAAAAGACTAGAATCAAACATAGGACCTCAATCACACAACTAGAATACTTAACCACTGAAACAGATCAAATTACATGACACAAATAATTACCCAGAAATTAAAGAATTTAGGGCGTTATAAATATTATGAAATTTTAAATAATTGACTTTTTTTTATATTGGGGAAAACGAACATTTTTACTCTTCTAATTTAATATATTTTAAATGATTTAGTTCAAATAAATAATATTTTGTTATTAACAAGAGTTGTTCAAATTTAAATCTTGAAAATGACATTGTTGGGAGGGACAACTAAAAACCCTAAAATGATTAGTCTTCATGAATCATAAAACAAATATGGAGTATACCTTAGTTACAAAAAAAAAAAAAAAAAAAAATTACTTCCACTTTTCAAGCATAAAAATTGTATAATATATATGTTTTTAATTTTTAGTAAATGCTAACTAGCTTAATTGTTTTAAATTATCTTATGAGCTTAGAAACAAATTCAAAATACTAAAATTTCATAGTTACTTCCATTAACCATCTAACATATCCAAATTCTCAATTTGATTTTAAAGAATTTTTTATTAAAAATGATACTTAAATTACCAATTTCTAAACTTATTTAAAGAATAATATCAATTAGTAAAAACGTAACACACGTCACATTATTATTAAATATACACTTTTTTGAAAAAAAAAATGAAACAAAATTAATAGTTAAACATATTTCTAATGAAAAAAATACTTTAAATACTAAGTTGAAAATTAAGATATATTTTAGAGATCAATTTGGAAATAAACCAAATTTTATTAGTAAATTTCATCTTAAATAATCTAAAATTTTATTACTAAAATTTACTATAAAATATTACTATAAAAATTAAATAATTAAAAATTACATTTACTTATAATTTTTTTACAGATAAACTAAATGGAAATGATATTCTCATATATTCTTAAAGAACCGTAATTGAAGTAGGTATTTGAATTTTGAGTGTCCAAAGCTAAATTCCATTATGTATAAATCCTATATCAAACCTCCTCTAGATTTATTTTAGTTAATTAATTTGAATTAAATATTTTGTTACTTTCTTCAATCCACACAACATGTGATAATATTCTTAGTTTGTTAAATTTCAACCTCAATTAAAAACGTTTAAAGAAAATTAAATTGTGTCACCTTCTTTCTGTTGGGTAGTTCGAAGAGCATCCAATTAGTGGGAAGTAATTGTGGGGCATATAATATCACTGTCTATTACGCATTACAGCTAATAAGGCGTATTAAAATAATTATATTGTCATTAGCGAAGTGTTTGAACGATATGAGTGAGGTATAAAATAATTTTATTATATAAAATGAAAATAATTAAAACCTAACAAAGAATATAATATGTGTTGAGTATTTTTATGTGTATATTTTTAATGGAGGTAAATTTTCTTATTTATATGATACGATTTCTAGATGTGATGTTCTAGGTAGGCCCCTATGCATGCCAACACGTATCAATCTATCATGTGCGAACCCATTTAAGTGAACTATGGAGGACATTCTTATCGGATCGGGTTGGTTCCAATCAAGTAACCGGTTAATGGGTCGGGAATAACGAACACCATAACAATTTGGCCCCCACCTAGTTCGAGGAAGAGTTATAAAATAACTCTTCTGAGAACTTGGTTATGCAAAATGGAGGATTTTTTAGAGTAAAATTTGCTGTATACAACTTTCAAAATTGATGTATACACTTTACCACGTGTTAAGGGGAGGTACAACTGTATGGAGCAGATCAGGCTATTGTTCCTAAACATGAGAATCGTTAGACTTTGAATTTCTTTAAAAGGACATGGTTTTAACCCTAAATCATGAATCGTTTGGATTTGAAATTTTCGAGGAAGAGATGCCATTAAGAACAGTCGTGATTCAGGGGTAAACTTCATAAAATTTTCAAGTACTCCTTCTAGTCATTCTAGGTTTAGTTGGGTATAATGGTGAGGATAAGAGGAGGTGGTCATAGTGGTTAGGGTAATCACGATAGTTCAAGGGGTGAGCACTTACAGCGCTGTGAAGCTGGTGTCCCAATAGAGGCAAAAGCTTATGCCTATACGATAAAACCATAAGAAATAAGTCGTCATTTGGCGATTCGAGGTATTCAACTGCTGAATTTTGCCTATGATTTCTCAATTGCCGAAGGTTTGAGGTGATTGGGTGATATCGAAGGGGGTTTCTTACTTCCATTGTACGTACTAGAAGTAGGCTTTCATCTTCCTCTACACCTTTTTTTCTTCCATCTTCTTGATGTGTATGGGATAGCTCTGGGGCAGTTATCTAGCTTCTCATGATGGGTTGCAATCGCCTATTTCATTGAGTGTAGTCATCGAGAAAAGGCGTCGTTGCTTTCTATTTTCCAGAATTTGTACCAACTCAAAGCCTGTAATCGAAGAGGTTCTTTGGGTTTGTTTTATTTTACTCCTCATGAAGGATGCAAGTCGATTGTTTCCAACTAGTCTTTGAACCTTCGACTGAATCGTTGTAAGTACATAGGAGTGAGGAATAAATTTAGAGCTGGTTTTGATTTTTTTTAATTGAGTGGTCCATACCTAGCAAGAGTTGTGCCTGCGAAAGCGAGATACCATATCCGAAGTAGGCTAGGCTTAATTTGCCAGGCTTTATTAAGGTCGCACCTTACAGCTTGAAGAGGTGTTAATTGCTAGAAATGTTTTTCATCATTGCCTTATAGATCTGTGCCTAATGGGTGGCAGCCAGTTGATGACAAGAATGGTGCAGACACTGTGTTAGTTTTTCCCACGCAGTTTGCATGGCCACATGGAGCTATTGATGAGTTGGGGCTTATCCTTTTAAGAAAAAATGAGCCCAAGAATTATTTTTATACTTTATGTAAATTAAAACCTCGCTTCACTTTTCTGATAAAAGCTAATGAGAAATTACACGAAGAGGCTGAAGGCATGCGAGCTAATAAGATTGTTTTGGAAGAGACCATCAAAGCCATGCGTGAGCAACATAAACTTGCTATGGCTAATTTGGAGAAAAATTATGAAGAAGCCTTGGAAAAATATAGGCGAATACAATGAAGAAATTTTAGGATTATCTGTCAGAATTAAAATCAAATATTCTGTTGCATGCTCAAGTGATTGGCGGTCCCTTTGATGCTCGCAGGGTGAACTTTGACGCTTTAAGTCATCTAATAAGTGCCCATCGAAACTTTGATATTCGTCCTTCTAGAGCTACTTGGGAGGAGTTTGTTGAAGAGTGGAAAAATTCCAATAGACTTGATTTTGCTGATACTACTGCTGAAACCAGTGCTGCTTCTATTACTGGATGTGAAAAAAATGATAATAGAGAAGTGGAAGAAGAAGAATAAGAAAAGGACCTCGCTGATCCCGATGACACCAATACCAACTTTTGATTTCTTTTTATTTGTTGTAGCCATTGGATTAAGTTTTTAAATGAAAGAACTATCTTTTTCTTAGTATTTAAACATTTTGGTAATTGGATTATGACTTTGTCTAAATAAATTGCCTAACTAAGTTATCATCATAAATGACTTAGGCAAGTATAAATCTAACAATGATTGGGAGGGATCACATTGTTCATCTTAACTGTGACAAATTGTTTGAATCTAAGAAGAAATTGTTCATGATCATAAATCAATGAACTTAGGCTATGATCGTAAATCAACAAACCTTAATAATAGCAGTCATGATTGTAAATTAATAAGCTGGTTAGAGTTGCGATCGTGAATCAACTAACTCAGAAGAAAATGTTTATGATCATAAATCAATGAACATAGGTTGTGATCCTAAATCAGCGAGCTTTAATAATATCAATCATGATTGTAAACCAATAAGTTCTTCAAAGTTGTGATCGTAAATCAGCTAACTCAGAAGAAAATGTTCATGATCGTTAATAAGCTCAATAGCCTATTTTTCAACAATTTTATCGAGCCCTTCCCAATTGGGAACCATTTTTCCTTCTTGTGATACTAGCAAACTGGCTTCGGTGTTTCTCGAGACTAGATCAACCACTTGAAATTGTTTGTTTTTACTCTAGTATTGTAGCATCGAGCAACTTTTTGAGCTCACTCAACATTCTTGATTTCTGTTGTCTCCCTGATTTCATCAATAAGATCTAAATTGAGTCTGATGGCTTCCTTGTTGGCATTTTCATCAAAATGAGATGTCTTATAGGATTCTAGGCATATCTAAGCAGGGATTACTACTTCTGCACCATATACCAATGAGAATGTTGTTTCCCTGGTTGCTATGTAGGGAGATGTGTTGGAAAAAACCCAGTTTGAAAATGATTTTTTTGCACAACAGAAAATTAAAATTTTAAAAATCGACCCAATTTTTTATATTATAGCAATAAACCTTAACTAAATATCTACTTGTGTTTTCTGATAAGTGGATCCTTGATGTTTTCCTACTTTCAACAAACGATCTTCTTCGCTATTCTTGTACCATGAACTGCTTCGAGTGTGGGCTCAAACCAATTGAATCAAAATACGAAAGTACAAAAAGTTTTTTTTGGGGGGTGAAAATAAAAATTCTCTTTTCTTTATTAGAAACTAGTAAAATTATTATTCTATAAAAATATATTTAAAATTTGAGAATAAAATTTCTCTATTTTTTGACACAATAACAATCTCTCAGAAGTTGTAATAGCTCTATCGGTGCCATCTATTTATATGAAGAGAATAACATCCTACTTAGAACCCTTGGAGAGTTGTAGAGGTTTATTTTTTAAATAGAAAAATAACATCCTACTTAGAGTAGGAGAAAGGTGAACGACTCACTCTTATATTTGTACTAGGGTTGTCACCCCCTTCATGTGATACTAGGGGTTTGGGCCTCTTTTACATTGGGTCTAATTACAAGTACTTCTTGAGCCTTTTTGACCTAGTACTCTGTAATATGATCTAACCCGATTTAGTTTTTCTATTTCCAAAATAAAATTTGATATTTATATATTAAATAATTTTCTCATCCTAATTTTATGCTAGTAAAATTTCGAGAAAATCCATTCAATATGTCACAACTCAATATGTTCACTAAGATCAAATGATTTATTTTCATTTACGAGTTTCAAAACAGTCCAAAAACATAAACTCATTCTTCCATTATTTTTAAGTAATCCTATATAGGATTGCAAGTTTTCATTTTCATTTTCATTTCCAAACGATTCCATTTCTCCATTTCGGAGAAAACTACAATCATTCCTGAATATTTCCCATTTCTCTTTTACTATTCATTCCGTTGATTTCTATTCAAACGCATAATTCATTTTTGGTTTCAACAAGCTAGCACAAGGACCGATTAGACATATGTAGTTGAGACTCAAATGATTTATAATTAAATTTTGGCTTTTCACCTATTGTTTATAAACTCATTTAGTCACGATGTCATTCTGCTATAGTATCGTGACTGAGTTCTCCTCAACAACATACCATTACGGAAGCAACTACCCAGTGTTCATCCAATAACCTTGTCATAAGTGTGTTACCCTCATAGGATATCCTTGTTCTCTTTGGGATAATATTTGTTCTCCCAATATGATCCTATTTTATCAAATGGTAACAATTACATCTTCCTTCATGAAAAGTCAATCACTATCAAATAGTGATCAAGTCATCCATCACAAAGACGCATGACCTGTGACCACATTTACTTTTCATCAACCATGTAATAGCAATGAGAGGATATCATTTACCTATGTTTTGGGCTATGGATTCTACTGTTTTCAATGATGCTACATACTATAGAATTCGTACACCTAATGCACCATCTTTTGGTTCCTTATCTATTTAAACTCAGGCATTTAATTACACCAAAGTGTACGAGTCACACATACATAGTCTGCCATCCAATCAAGATTTAGACATGCCACATTATGAACGTCACAAGTGAATAAATCCATAAATGGATTCAGAATCTATTCTGCTTGGGTCCTATCCAATGTATTGTCAGTCCAATCAGTCACATCTATGTCTCTATCTTTAAGGAGTCATCCACTTCGATTCCCAAGACAAGGCATCTCCCTAATTGAACTTGATAGACGATATATTAGTTTTTAAATTGGTTTGTTCATTTCTGATTAGACTAATGACATGTTTAGGTTTGTCTACTAATACAAGTTGTCTTTCCGTACTATGATCTGACCATGTAATGTCGCTTAGTATTAGTTAAACATTTAGACAACCAATGAGCAACATTTGCTTCCGTTTTGCTTTGCGTGCAAAAACCATGTAATGAATATTATACAAAGTATATTAATGTAATCAATGAATTTATTTTATTATTAAAATTGTTCGAAAAAAAATACAAGTGTATATTGATGAAAATACTACACTTAGGGCACTAGATCCAACAAGATATTCGCAGAGCCCATAAAATTCCTGGTAGTTCTTTTAGCTAGGCACCCTTGGCATCATCAACTTTCTTCTTTAAAGCTGCTAAAATTTTCTTATTCATTGCCTCGACTTGGCCGTTTTTTTGAGACGTTTTTTACATAGCTTTAGGCAAGTCATATTTGTAGGTCTATGCAGAAGCTCTTAAATTTTCCCTGGAATTAAGTTCCGTTGTCCGTTATGATCAAACGTGGGATGTTAAACCTGTAAACAATGGACTTTTAGACAAAGGACTCTATTTGCCTATCTGTTATTGTAGCTAGGGCCTCAGCTTCTATCCATTTGGTAAAATAATCCATAGCGACAACTATGAACTTCTTCTGAGCTGTTGCAATTGGAAATGGACCCAAGATATCTATCCCTCATGTTGCAAATGACCAAGGGTTAGACACCATTTGTAGGGTTAAGTTGGTAATTATTGTACTAAAGAATGTTTCTATCTGGACTCACAAATGCGAACCACGTTGTGAGCATATTTCTATACGGTTGGCCAGTAATATCCCTCCTTGAGAACCTTCTGTGCCAACAATCTTCTCCCCAGGTAGTCGCCACATATTTTCCCATTTATGTCCCTCTTGACATACTCAACTTCAGCAGGAGTGAGACATTGATTTGTCAAAAATTGATGTGGCATATTAGGCTTTTTTGACATAATTAAGGAGTTTATTCTCAAGCAAAATATCATCTTTTGCATAGTTTTTTTTTATAATTTTTAGATTTTTAGTTAATAAGTGAAATCGTCTCGTTTTTCCTCATTTTGTAACCCTATTTGGCCAATAGTGCCATGGAAGGCCTAACGTGTGGTTGAGTGGTGTGGGGACATGTTGGAGGTTGAAAACGAGCGAGATCAGCACCAAAGGAAAAGGTATCATGATATCCACACCTTGGAATTGCGATACCTCAATAGTATTGCAGATTGGACACAACCTTCAGTGGTATCGCGATATCCACCCTTCCAAGGAGACCCCAAGGCTTAACACTGCATGAGGTATCGTGATATCCTATTTTGTGTATCGCGACATCAACATCATAAGTGAGACAAGAAAAAGGACAAAAATGGTAGTCTTTGTCCACCTGGTCCACCAATCACCCAATGTAACCTCCCTATCCCGGCCTAGTCGTTAGACCCAAATTTGGAAGATTGCATCGGCCACCGAGATGGCTAGTACGATCGAATTTTATGAAATGGTCATTTTAAAACATTTACTTATTTTAAAAGATAATTTGGTCTATTTTTAGAAAAAAAAAACATATGAGTTAACAAAAACAAATTAACAAAAACAAAATAAAATTTCACATTTTTCTTGTAACGGTGACCATTTTTTTTTTTTTTTGAAAACTTAGCTAATTTATTTATTCTACCAAAACTTATTTTTAAACTTAGCAGCAAAAAAGTAATATTAACGTAATTTGAATAAAAACCATGTTTCCATGCTTAGTAAATTAAAAATTCATATTTTAATAGTCTAAATGAATTAGATGTCATACATGTCTAAGTAAAATCCAAAAACTAAGTCCTATGCAACAATAAAATGATAAAGTTTCAAATGGAAAAATTTGTAAATACTAAGTCTATGATACTTTTATATAAAATTAATAATCCGAGCCAAGCCCTCCGAATGCCGAGTTCGTGTCCTTACCTTGTGCGTTATCTGTAGAGAAAGAAAAATAAAGTGGATGAGCTATGAAAGCTCAGTGTGAGTTCATTTATAAAAAACCAATGCAAATAGTTATTAGGATACATTAAATAACATTGCACATAATTATCATAGACAACAATTCAATTCAAAGTACGATTTTTCAATGCAACCATCACTTATGCATTAGAACTTACAATTACAGATTTTGAAATAATCAATTTTTCATATTTGCCCACTATGGCCATATAAGATATGCACACATTTATATAAATGTATCCACTCTTAAGCACATAAAACTCATATAATGAATTTTAGACATGTATGCACATGATAACAAAGATGCCATAAAATTTCATTTTTAAACAAGATTTATCCTACCCCACTGCTACACACCATAATGGGAGTTCCCCAGAACTCCCTTCTACAACACACCAGGATGTGGATATACCACTATTAGTTTGTAGTTTTTGCTGTCAATGGTTGTGGACATACAACAAACTGACACAATTGGAATCTGCTCGGGCTGTGGGTACACAACAAAATATTGCAAATAAAACTTGCCAATGGTCATGGAAGCACAACATACTCGCAAATAAAAGCTATCAGAGAGTTGTGAATGCACGATAAAATAGACACAAATAAAATCTACTTTGGCTATAAGTACACAACAAACATTTAAATGCAGATATACTTTCATTACTTCCTCTGATCATATCATCCAACCCATGCAATGCAATATAGCAATTTAATGCAAATCACATATGGTAACATTTAATGTATTAATACATGGCGAATCAGTAGCAAAATCATATTTTTCATGTATTTAGGTTAACAGTAATATAGGGCATATCGTTCATACAGTCTCAAGTATATAGATAGTAACACATATTGTACATAACTCTTGCAAATATATATAAAGAAAATAGTCACCATATTAATTCAATCAATGAGGGAATCTAACATAATTCATTTAATCATGAACCTAATCGCATAATTTAATTGACTAAAACTAGTACGGAACTTATTCAGGGACTAATCTGTTCAAATTATAAAATTCTGGGTGAAAATAGTAAAATTTATAAAATAGGACAAAACTATAACATCTGAAAAATAGTGTCAAAACTATAAAATCTAAAAACCAGTGGCAAAACTATAAAATCTAAAAAAATAATGGAAAAATTGTAAAATTTGAAAAAAATGGCAAAACTATAAAATCTAAAAAGTAGTGGACACATGTTTGTGTGATTAAAAATGTCCTAGGGTTTTGAAGGGAACATGGTCATGTGGTCCTATCCTAGACACGGTTTTACTTTGATTCACTTGTAAAAGAACATACACCTAACTCCAGGATCTCGAACACCATTGCTTGTGCTTAGATCTGGTCTGGGGTACCTAAATTGAGTCCTTCAAACGACATTTATGCAAGAATTAATAACAATTTTCAAGATTCATCAACATAATCGAAAGATTCGATGAAAAATTGAAAAGGATCATTTAATCGGCTGCAAGATTATCATTAGATAGAAAATCTATAAAGATTCAAGATCAAACTTCAAGATTTAAGGCATACGTACCGCTTTTTGGCGAGAATTAAGAATGTTTCTAGCAGTGATTAGGAATCCGATTGAAAAATGACTTGAATCAGGAATAGATTTTGATTCAGGGAGCAGAAATAATTTTCAATAATGGAAAAAAATTATGATGTAAAGAAAGGGAAAGAAAATAAATAGAGAATAAATAGAAAGATGGAGAGCAAATAAGGTAGGAGAGAGAATCTTTCGGAGAAAGATGGAGATCAAAATTAAGCTAAAAAAATGAGAATCTTTCAGTTCACATTTATAAATTTTGCACGTATTAATCCCACGTAATACCTTTTAACATTTCAGAGAAAAAAGACAGGTGAGAGAAGGAGAAATAATGAGGTGAGCTAATAAATGAATCGGGGACGAGTAGGAAACAATGTCATGTGCTTAATCGTTTCAAGTGCTTGAACTTGTTTTGAGTGCCTGTTGTTTGAATTTCGAACCGTCCTAAGCCTCAGAACTTTACAAACCTAGAAGACCTTTGAGACCTGATTAAGTCACCAACACATTAATTTTTAAATAGCTTGCATTTGTTTGAACGAACATGACCAATTCTTTTTAAATATCCATTAGCAATTCGTATAATTTATTTTGATGGATAATACTTGTAGATATATTCATTTACATTGCCTCTACATCTATTGATATTTTAACTTAGTGAACTAATTCTGTTTGCATTAGGAATAAATAAGTTAGCTAGATATCACTCTTAAGTTGCATGTGAGGTAGTTCTTGTATGAGTTTGATGTTTTACTACTATGCAACTTAATTGTTTGATTTAGTCCAAAAGTCATCTTTTCTTTTGCATGTTTTGTGTGTTTGTTTGAGGGCAAGCAAAGAGTTAAGTGTGGAAGATTTGATCTGCCACAAATTGATGTGGCAAATTAGGCTTTTCTGGCATACTTAAGGAGCTTATTCCCAAGCAAAATAGCGTATTTTGCATAGTTTTTTGTAATTTTTAGATTTTTAGTTCAAAAGTGAAAATGTCTTATTTTTGCTCATTTTGTGACCCAATTTGGCCAATAGTGCCATTGGGAGGCCTAACGTGTGGTTGAGTGGTGTACGGACATGTTGGTGGTTGAAAACGTGAGAGATTGACACCAAAGGAAAAGGTATCGCAATATCCACACCTTGGAACCGCGATAGCTCCAACAATATTGAAGATTGGGGACACCCTTCAGTGGTATAGCGATATGCACTTTGGGTATCGCGATATCCACCCTTTCAAGGAGACCCCAAGGCTCAACATTACTCGAGGTATCGCGATATCCTCTTTTGGGTATTACGATATCGACATCGTGAGGGGGAAAAAAGACAAAAGGGTAGTCTTTGTCCACTTGATCCACCAATCACACAAGGCTCATGTAGGAGCATTTTTTACAACGAAAACTCATTAGAAGTAAGCCTAAAATCGCCAAATTATGCTGAGAAGAAGAGAGGCACACATTAGCTTAGTTTTAGGTTTAGTTTTCTCTTAGTTTTTCTGTATTTTTCTAGGCTTTTCATTTTTTCTTCTTCTTTCTTAGTTTAGAGTTCATTTTTATGCATTTACTTCTTGTTCTTGATGTTCTTAGTGTTAGTTAAGTTAGTTATTATAGTAGCTTAGGTTTATTTGCACTTTCAATCCCTTTACCTTGGTTGTATGATATTTCTAACTTTAGTTTAATGTATTTCAATTTCTTCTACTTTAAATCTATTAAAGTTTGTTCTTTTTATGTTATTTGCTTTAGATTTTCTTGTTGAATGTTTTTAGTTTCATATTCTTTAAGTTTTCTTGCATAAAAATTCAAACTTTTATATTTTTCTCAAGCTTTACTTTAATGGCTGTTTTGCTTTTCATTTTCATGTACATCCTCTTTATTTTCAACATGAGTAGCTAAACCTAAAAAGGGATTGATTAATAGAGATGTGGGTAAGCTAATTTCTTGGACCAAGGACTAAATCATAATAAATTGGACTAAATCGAATAGATTTAAGAACTTAGGAAGTGACTCCCCTAAGAGAATATCTAGACAAGTGAGATCGAAAGGTAACCTTATTGCACACCCATTCATTAGTCCCGGATTAACCGGTAAGATCAAAAGATAAACCGAAACTAATTCGTCTAAGTCGATAAAATTGAGATCGAAAGATAAAATGGAGTAACTTAGTAATTTAAGCGATTTACATCTCTTTTTCGAGGCCCAATGAACCACATCCAAATAAACCAACAACCGCTAGTCATTTATTTAATTTCTTAGTTTTGTGTTCTTTGTAATTTAGTCCCTAGATTAGCATATTTAATTTTCTTGTTATAATTTGTCTTACTATAAAATTGTATTAGTACCCACTTAGACTCTATCGTGTATGCTAGTTATCTCTCAATCGTCATCTCTTTTGGGTTCAATCTTTGGAATACTCCAGTGTTTCATTGTAACATTACAAATATTATAACTGACCTGTACGTTTTTAGTAAAACAGTGTTTTAAAAAATTGTTGCTTTATGCGCACGTGCATAGCCAGTCAAACATCTTAAAAGTGGATAGGAGTAAACCTTTCTATAAAGTACATCCTCTAACATGATATATCTAAAGGTGATAGATTAAACAATTTTAATTGAATGAAAGTTAAGTAACTTGCAAGTAGAAGGATACATTAAATGTAAATAACAACATCATACCTTGCGGCTTTATGTTGCACTTTGGCTAAATCTTTTTTGTTCAGCTATTGATTTTCCCTTGTAAGGCTTGTATTACGGGGGTTATCCATGTTTGTTCTTGATTTAGATCAAGCACTTGTTGATTGTCACAGTTTGGAGTGGTTCTATGTTCTAACAAAATCTTCTCTCTTTGCTTAATAGTTATAGAAGAAGTTAACTTAGACAAAATGTTAGCTTTTGGTGTTCTCTGTCTTGGATAACTGTCAGATTTCTGCCTTATCATATTGAGTGAGCAGCTGAGCAGCTATGGCATGGTACTTCTTTAAACTAGGCTCTTTTACATCATATTCTTTGTTCATTTTCTTTGTTACTAACTACAAATTGATGACTATTATCAACTCCCTTGCCCCTAACTATCGGGCTAGTTGTAGCCTAAATATTAGTGCTTTGTACTCTGCAGAATTGTTAGATGCTTGGAAGCCAAAGGAAAGTTCATATTGCCTTTCATTCCCATCAGGGTCTACAAGGAAGACACCCACTCCTGATCCTATTTTCGCTGTTGAGCCATCTACATATATTTTCTAGCATTTTGGCTTCGTAATTGAGCTAGTTTATCCCTGTGATAAGCTAACTACTACATCTTGTATAATAAACATAAAAATTTTTAGAGCCAAATCTGTATTCGTAAATGAAATATCATAGGGCAAAGTAAATATTTATCAAATAAAATTTCGATAACCAATGTGACTCACTATTATATCATCATGTGAGTAGTAGTATCTCGAATTAAAGAGTTACATGTAGGGTCTGGTGATCTATCAAAAGAACATTCTACCATGAAGTCAGCCAAGATCTATGCTTTGATTGCTTTTCACGGGGCATACTCTATTCTGAATTCTGCAAGCTTGATTCCCCACTTGGTCATTCTTCCCGAGGTATCTACTCTAGACAATATGTTCGTAATGGGTTGATTTGGCATGATTATCATAGGATGGGCTTGAAAATATGGTCATAACTTTTGAGCTGCCACTGCTAAAGCAAAAATGAGCTTCTTCATCTTTGAATACCTCTGTTCACTATTTTGCAGTACTTTACTAACATAGTACACTGGGAACTAGCCAGCCCCTTCTTATCTGATCAGGACTGCTACAACTATTTTTTTAGACATTACCAAATAGAGAGAAAGAGTCTCCCCCACTTGCGGTGACATCAGAAGTAGTGGAGACGTTATATATGACTTAAGTTTTTCAAAAGAAGTCTGGCATTCCTCTGTCCAACTAAATAAAGTCCTCAATGCCTTGAAGAAAGGTAAACATTTATCTATCTGGACACAAACTTGTTCAGTACGACCACCCTCACTGTTAGACACTGAATGTCTTTGATAGTCTTCAGAAGGCATATCTAGAATAGCTTGAATCTTCTCAAAGTTCACCTCTATACCTCTTTCTGAAACCATGAAGCCCAAAAATTTGCCTGCTCTTACTCCAAAAGCACACTTTTTTGGATTCAACTTCATGTTATAGGCTTGCAAAATAGTGAAAGCTTCAAACAAATCCTCAATGTGCTCCCTCAAAGTAGTAATCTTCACTAACATATCATCTACATAAACCTCAATACTACGACCAATCTGCTCTTTAAAAATCTTATTAACCAGTCGTTGGTATTTTTTATAGTATGCCCAAAGACCAATCGTGAGATGATTGTAATTAAATACTTGTTTTACCTTATTTATTAATATAAGGAATTGCTATTATTATTTCAGATTCTTTTTCTGTGTATATAAAGAAACTGAATTGTAATAAAATCCTATGTAAATATGATTATTCTTAAAAGGTCCTTAGTCAAGTATGTGGGGTTTGGACAATAATAATGCATTGAGACTAATGTGTAATTGATTGATGACAAATTGTTGTCATTGACATAATGATGTCAAAATTAATAAATTAGTATGTGTTAGAGAACAACATATTGGACTGACCTGCTATGAGTATGTTTCTTGGATTATTATGTAATATTCACAACATTACTCAAGGTGATAACTATGTGTATGATCCTCAGACTTGAGATCATCATTGTCCCAACATTGTGAGTTGTATATTTTGATACAGTCAAACGTCTACCGTAACAGGTTGTACTATAAAGACTGATGTTGGATATACCACAATCAATATAGTAGGATATGGTTGATCAAGGTATAATTATCCCTCCTACATAATGGGAGCAATATCTTAGGCCTCTTGATGGAGTGAGACTAGAAATGCATGGTCATGCTCGAATAAGTTGATATGAGATATCTCACTTATTTGTTTATTGTAGTCTACTCAAAAAATCAAGAAATATGAGATTGGACTATACAAGTGTGACTATTCCATGACTTGTGTCCAATGTAGATATTAAAGATAAAAGGATATAATACATGAAAAAATTATCATAGAAAGGTTATGTCAAATTACGACTTCTTGTAACTTAGGTAGCAGTGATGTATTGCTAGATGTCACTCGTTACTTGTATTATTAGAAATGTTCTAGTATTACTACCAACGTTACAAGAATTTACAGGGTCACATCTTACGGTTAAAACGAACAAAATTGAAGCACATTTGGTATTGTGTTTAACTATCATATGAATTAAATTAATTATTGAATTAAATTAATTTGATAATTAAATATTAAATGAATTAAATTTACAAGCTTGTTGTAACAAATAGAGAGCATAGTTAAAATTAATATATGAATTTGATTCATATAAAATTTTAACAGAATATATTTTATCGAAATTATTATAATAAATTATTATGATTTCGGTCAAATATTGAAACATGGTAGTTGTAATTCTTTTTGGAAAAATATAACGTTTTTTAATACTTTCCATATGCGATATTTCTTTTTTGGAAAGAATATGATGTGTTTAATGCTTTCCATATGTTCTCTATAAGATTTGATTCCGTTTTCAATATATGGTACCAAAATGCCGAACTAGGGTAAGGGTGTTTTAAACAGAAAAATTGATAAAAAAAGGGTCTAGCAACTGTTTTGGGAGTTTTATCTCTGGAATAGTTCTAAGAGGGTTTTTCTGTTTGTTTTAATATCAGGTGGAATACGTAGAGTCCGGAATGTTTTAGTTGTGACTTGGAATTGACATCGAATCAGTAGCATACTCTCGCTGTTTTCAATTAAGAAGGTATATATTCAACCTTATCTCAAACCACTTTGGTCCTCGTACATGGATCCATGGTTGTGCATCGTCAGAATAATTTTTCCACTGCACCACCAGGTGTACTAGTGGTCCCAATAGTATGTTGCTCCTGCATTCTTCAACCCGAAAGCTATAATTGGGTAGCAGAACAATCCCTCTTCTGCTACAAAAGCAATCTTATCCTGGTCCTTTTGAGCCATGGAAATTTGATTATACCGTAAGAATGCATCCATAAAACTCATGAACTTGTGGCCCGCAGAAGCATCTACTAATCTGTCAATTTATGGAAAATAAAAAATATCCTTTAGGCATGCCTTATTGAGATTGGTAAAATCAATACACGTTCTCCATTTGCCATTAGACCTTTTTACCATGACAACGTTTGATACCTAGTCAGGGTACGCCACCTCTAGAATAAATTCTACTGAAAGCAATTTCCCAACCTCCTACCTGGTGGCCTACATAACCTGCGGAGTGAACCTTCTTTTTTTCTTAACTGGCTTGACTCTAGGAGACACATACAGTCAATGCACAATCACCTGTGGATCCACACCAGGCATGCCTGCTGGTGACCATGCAAAAATATCTGAATTCTCCCTCAAACACTACACTAAGTCCCTATTTTTCTCTACAACTAATGTCAATGAAATCCTTACCAACCTTTTTGTGTCATAATAGAATAATTGTAGAGTTTCTATGACCTTTTCTACCTTTGGCTTGTGAACTCTTTCCTTACTTCCAATATCCAAACTATCCAAATCTAAAACTTGACTAGCCATATCTACCTGCTGCGAACTCTGACCTTGTAGCTTCTGTTCGCGATTCTGTTTGAGTAACAACATATGACACTATCTGTCTAATTGTTGGCTAGATTTAATGATTCCTATCCTCGTCTTGGTAGGGAATTTTATCTTTATACAAAAGGCAACAATCATCATTCTGACCATTCTCATAATAGGACACCCAAAAATGGTGTTGTAAGCCATACGATGGTCTACCACAAATAATTGAACATATTATATAGTAGTGTGCTTGTAACGTCCCAAAATTCTTGTTGTTAAAAATGTTCAAGCAAATTAACCTGGTCCAGTGGTTAAGTGTTGTGAGCAGTGTGTGAGAGGTTTTGAGTTCAAATCTTTTTCCTTTATTTTTTTTTTTTAATTTTTACCCAACCCCAGACTTGGGATATTACGTTTATATCTTATTTCCACTCAACTCATGACAGAATGAGTTTGCTGGTTTAGTGGTAAGGCTTCAACTTACCTAGAGGTCTTGTGTTCGAATCTTGTTGTATGAAAAAGTTGAATTATTTTTGCTTTCTCCTGTCAAGGCCACCCATGTGGAAGAGGTTGGGTTGAATTTGAATTCTGAAAAAAAACTGATAAGTGGTTAGAGAATGGGATTTAGTGGGATTTAATTTTTTAAAATTATCCCAAAAAAAAGTCACTCCCACTTTCCCACACTCTTTCTTTTTGTCGTCCACTCATCCACTTTCCCAAATATTCCTTGTATCAATTTTCATCCTTCTTTCCTCTCTTCCACCGAAATTGCATCCCTGTTTACAACTTTTTTGCTTTCTTTCTGTTATTGCTCCAAATCTTGTGTTAGTGTGGCTTGAATTCCTTTGCTTGAATTCTTTTTGGTCATTCTATTTTGGTGTTGGTTGTGCATGATTGTGGTGTCGAGTAAGAGTTTGATTTCCTTTGGTTGATGTGGTAATTTTTGGTTATTAAGTGTTATGCAATAAGGTAATTTTACAGGTGGTTCTTAGTTTTTAATTTATTTGTTTTGATGCACTATTAGGAGAAGATCGTGAAGCGTTCGATTTTTTTCTACCAAATTAGGTGCTTTAGGTTGCTGCTTCTTCAAGTGTAAGTGACTTACACCGTGTTAGGGGCTGAACTTTAATTGTGCTCAGGTCGATTGTAGTTGTTTTGGCTAAATTAGTGATTCGGGAATTGCTAAATCTTGTTAGCTAATTTGTTTGAAATGTCATTTTAGGTTCTAGAAGTGTGCTGCGGTGTTGGGTTTCAAAAACAATCAAGTGTGTAATGCAAACCTCAAAAAACAATGGTGTGTGAGCCACACAGTTGCATGACAGGTCGTGTGGGCCACACAGGTGCGTGGACCCAATTTTCATAAAATTTAATAGGGTCATATTTGAAGTGCAAATAGAGATCAACCACATCATAGGCTCTAAAATGTGTTTTGCATGATTTATAGTTATAAATTCTAATATTCTACCTCTATTTATGTGATTTCTAAAAGCATGATTTTTATAATCTGATGTGTTTAGCATGTATGTTATATGGGCATTTGATATCTGTATAGTATTGCATGTGCATTGGGGTGGGATATTGATAAGACGGAGGAAGTGTTGGCAGTTTAATTATCTGCCTTATCTGGTGATTAAGACCATATATCTGTTATGGTGGCATTGCCACACTTACCTAATTCTGGCGGACTACCACATCATTTCTGGAAGCTTGGTTGCGCTATTCTGAAAAGTGACATACGCTCACTTATAGGTGTGTAGGGTTGGATGGGTATTTGTTACCCTAATTGATATGTAGGGTTGGACAGATATGGTGTGCAGCGAATGGGGGTAGGATCTGAATATGTATCTGAACTACAATTGTATACGTATCTATTATTTTATATGCATCTGATCTGTTGTGTAGGTTGAGTTATACACTGGGCTCGTAAGCTCACCATTTTGTTTTCTCCTCTCAGGTAATTCACAAACCTAGGATCGGACGATGTGCAGGAACTCCGGGTTAGACTCTTTCAATAAAAACAATTTAATTTGAACTTTATGTTAATAATAGACTTTTCGAACTTTTTGGGATTTGTTCTATTGATTTTCGTTTTGAATTGCTTTTGTTGATTTCAAGTAACTAATATATTTCTATTTGCAAAAATATTTGCTTACAAGTTAAAGCACAGTTTTCAAAACTTTATCACTTAAATGAATTCTGTAATAAAGTAATGGCATAAACGAGAATTTTCCTTAAAACTGGAAAACAATTTATCAAAGTTAGCACTAGTTTTACACACGTTTTCAAAGTAAATTTCTGGACTTTCAAACAAGTTAGTGTAACTCCTTAAGATTCGACCATAACGTCCAGGTCGAGTGTGGGGTGTTACAGTGCTCGCCATCCCTAAGGGTAACAGGCATAGTAATACACTTTTTCACTTCGACTGGATGGTTAGCGAAGCCATACTAGTCTAATATGCATCCCAAGTTAAAAGTTGTACAACACTTCCACTATCAACCAAAATCCTTTTAACCTCAAATCTAACAATAGTTCTTGTCACGACCATACGGTCATTTCATTCCTCATCACACACTGAATCATCATCCTCTTTATTAAATTCTACCCTCCATTTCTCTTGCTGACACAACCTCTTCGACGAACTAACTGACATGACGCTCCTAAGATGAGCATTTCTTTTCGTATTGCAGGTTGCCCACTCTTCGTCTGTACCAATTATGACATGTATCGTGCCTTTGACCTTTTGTTTACCTTTATCAGCACCTTACAAGCTCTAATCTAACGGCCCAGCCTCTTGAACTACACAATCTTTAGCTTGTCGCTTCTAACAGCCTCCTCTATAGCATCCTTCAAAGAGAAGCAATCCTCAGTCTTGTGCCCCATTTCATTGTGGAAACTACATTTGTCTCTTGTGTCGAACCTCAACTGAATGGGTCATATAGGTGGTGGACTCGGTAAAATACTCAAACTTTTGGCCTGATTAAGAATATAGGTACACGAAGCATGTAAAGGAGTGTAAGCTTCAAATTTTCTGTGGGGAACATACCTTCTTGTGCGTTTGCCTTAAGGCATCTGGAATGCCCTTAGTGATTCATTTTGCGGGTAATTCCTCTGTTGACCCCAACCTTGGACCTGTAGTCTTTGAGAAGAAGGACCTTGTTGGCCACGCGCACTCTAGCGACCTCTAAACTGTCTATCATCCCTCTAAAATGTGTTGTGTGCTGCTCTTTTAATTTCCTCTGCCTCAGTAAACTTATGTGCCCTCTCATATAAGTCTTCCAAACTCTACGGTCTATTATCACTAAATGAGTACTACACGTGCACATTTTGAACTGCCATAATGAAGGCATCAATAGCCTATTAGTCCTCCAAATTCTTCGTGTTTAACTTGGTTGAATGAAATCGCTTCACATATTCCTGCAAAGATTCTCCATCTCTCTGCTTTACTAATATTAAACCCATTGGAGTGCTCATTATCGTCCTATGAGCACCGAACCTACCCAAAAACATCTGACCCAACTATAAGAAGCTTTCAACAGAACCTTGTGGCAATGATAAATACCAATCTTTCGTGCTTCCCCTAAGGGTCGTTGAGAAAGCCTTACACTTTGCAATGTAAGAGGCCCTTAAAACATTCATGTAATCATTATATTGCATGAGATGTTCTCTTGGGTCCCTTATTCCTTCGAACATCTCTTTTAACACCTTGAACTCCAATGGCAGACTCACAGCTGCTACCTTTGGAGACAAAGGGTTGTTGGAACAAAACAACCAATCCATGTCTTGCACATCAAGGTACAATGCTTGAACATCCCTACACAAAACATCCATCTCATTTTCCCATGGCTTTGCATGTGCTCCAACAGTCTCCTCCTAGAGAAGCGTTGCATTGTCCTGGAGATCAAAATGGTTGAACTACATCTTTCTCCTCAATTCCTCATTCTGTTTGAGCAACTCCTAGTGAAACAGTTGCTGCTATTCGAACCTGGTACTCATTTGAGTCATCTGCTCTTTCATCAACCTTAACTGTTCCTGCAAACCAAATAGTTGTGACAGTACTCCCTAATTAGAAGGAAAGGATGATCTTTGACTAGAAGGAGCATTGAGATCAAAAGAATTAGAGGCACCTGCTTGGCCTTAGTTGACTAGGTTTTCTGGTTGGTTAGCAAAAAGGTCTATTTCACGGGGTTGATTGTCAATGTCAGAACCTCCAACTTGGTCTTATAGGATGTTGCTAGGGAAATTCTCGTTAGGGTGAGTCATATTGGTTTTTTGATTTTCTGATGGTCGGAAGTCTGTCCACGCTCATCGCACCAAATTGTTGAGTATTTTTATGTGTCTGTCTATAAGGGAGGCTAGTTTTCCAATTTATATGGTACAGTTCCTAGATATGACATCCTAGGTAGGCCCCCATGCATGCCAACACGTACCCTATTCTAATATTAACATGTGTTTCCTCGATGTGAGTTCGCTTGCATGGTGACGCGAACCCATGGTGACGATGCGAACCCATCATGTGTGAACCCATACAAGTGAACTATGGAAGCCATTGTTATTGAATCAGGTCGGTCCCAGTCAAGTAACCAGGTACCGATTCGATAATGGCGAACACCATAAGAATACAATATAAAAAATTATATAAACATAATATAAGAAAATGAATATATATATATAAAAGTTTAGTAATGGTTTTTAGGATTATTATGAATTTTAGTAGGTGGAATAGTAATACTATAAATTTTAAATTGTCTAGAAACCTAATTTTGAGTTTTCTTTATCCTTTTAACTATGAGAGTATTAATTTGACCCGTAAGCTAGGACGTAGATGCCTTGGGGTGTTTTTTAACCTAGAAAGTAAATGGCAGACATACTTTTTGTCCAAAACATTACCGTCTGTCTATTGCGTCTTGCAGCCTGAAAGGAGGACTTAGATAATTAATGTGTCATTATCATAGTCTACGGTATGATTTGGTCTACATTATATCCTTAGAAATATAAATATAAAAATAATAAAGTATTAAATAATATCTCAAACTTCAGCTAGGACAATAAAAAATGAATAATATTAAAGTTTTTATTATACACCTCACTTCTAATATTGTAAAATATATATAAATATAATATAAATAAGTTGATATATAAAAAATAATTTAGAGATAACTTTAAAATTATACATAAATTTTTGGTCGCTTATATATATAGTTTTCATTTTATAAATAATTTTAGAGATGATTTTGTCACCGTCCTCTCTAATTTGACGAGTACTCAATTTTCTTGCTAATTTTTGCTAGCTTTAATTTATTATCGTATTAAGTTTTTATAATCACTCCAGATTTATTGTGTTTAACTTGTGACAGAATCAATTGCCAATAAACCATAATATTCTATTGATGTCGGGGCTAAAACCTTTGTTATATTAATAGAATTTATCCTTTACTACCTACGACGACAAGTGTTTATTATTTTTCTCTTAAATTATATTATCCCATTCATGGAATAAATTAATAGATTTCTATTAAAAAAATTCCACATCAATTTAAAACCTTTAGTAAATATACATAAATTTCAGTATGTTAAATATTATTACCATTATAATTTTAAATGAATAAATCTAGTATAAATTATCTAGAAAACTAGTTTTGGGTGTGCTAGTTTGACAATGGATACTGCAGAAATCTCCAAAGCCAGAATGGTTTCAAAATCACATGATGTGGAGTCCTCTTGGGACGATGAATTCAAAAAACTGGTGCAAAGCTTCCCCAAAGAGAAAAGCTGGGCAGGATCCAATCTTTATTTCTATCAAGGTTTTTGGTGCCCCTCTCTTGCTCTAAAAGCTTTTATTTCTTTCCAGAAACATTTTCAAGCATTTAATTCTGATATCATCGTTGCTACTTTTCCAAAATGTGGTACTACTTGGCTCAAGGCCTTGACTTTCTCCACTTTGTACCGCAATCAGTTCCCATGGGATGAAAATCCATTGCTCACCTTTGGCCCTCACGAACTTGTTCGTTTCTTCGAGTATGATCTTTACCTGAACAACCCTTTTCCTGATCTTGGAAATGCTTGTGCTTATCAGCCAAGGCTTTTTTCCACCCACGTCCCTTATGCTTCTTTGCCAACTTCCATTAAGGATTCCGGCTGTAAGATTGTTTACATATGTAGAAACCCCATGGATATGTTCATTTCTCTTTGGCTTTTCGCTGCCAAGCTCCGAGACAAAAACCGAGAGTCACTATCACTAGGTGAAGCTTTTGACAAGTTCTACCATGGAATCACTGCGCATGGACCATTTTTTGATCATGTATTGGGATATTGGAAGGCAAGCCAAGAAAACCCCAACAAAATATTGTTTTTGAACTTTGAAGATCTTAAGGAAGATATCGATTCCCATTTGAAAAATTTGGCCATGTTCTTAGGAGTTCCTTTCACAGATGATGAAGAGAAAGGAGGAGTTGTTGAAAAAATAGCGAAATTTTGTAGCTTTGAGAACTTGAAAGAATTGGAAGTGAACAAGAAGGGCGTACATACTTCTGGAATTCCACACACACATTTTTTTAGGAAGGGAGAAGTGGGAGATTGGAGCAATTATCTCACACCCTTCATGATTGAATGTTTGGAGAAGCTTATTCAAGAGAAATTGAATGGCTCGGGTTTAACATTTAAACTGTCCTCCAAAACTTCAAACAATATTGCTTCCCCATGATCGTGGGGATGTCTATTCTAGCTTTTTTGAGAGTGAAATCTCTTTTATTCTCCTTTTTTATAAATAATTTATAATAGAGTTCTCTTGTAATCATGATCAGAATAAATTGCTTTTAGGTATGTTTTTGTGGATTTTATGTGAAAATAAATAAAAAATTGCATTAAACATAAATTTATTTTTATATTTTATTGGGTTCATAAAAAGAATTGAGAAAGATTAAGTTTAGTAAATATATTCATTAGATTTAATATAAAAATAATATAAATAATTAATTTGATATGTAAGTGTTGGGTATAGATGTAAATAGAATTTATAATTAAACTCTGGGAATAATATTATTAAGTGAAACACTCATAAATCTTGAAAGATAATTATAAAAAACAATTAATTTTAATTAATATATAAATAAACTCTTAGTCAAATATGATTATCCAAAAGAATGATAAAATAAGAATGTTCAAACTTCCATTTCAAATTGTGTTTACACGAGGTTTTAAAAAAAAAAAAAAAAAAAAAAAAAAAAAAAAAACTCCAGCGTTATCTTTGCAAATATAAACGTTTAATACAAAAATTTGCCTTTAAATTATACCGGTTTTCTTTCTCTTGTTTTCTCTAATATCATCATCATCATCATCTTTTTCTTCTTCTTCTTCTTTATCTGTTAAACAACATGAAATCTGATTCATCCCCCAATCCCTGTACAAATATGTTTCATCACCATCATTTATCCAAACAACCCAAAACTTCAAAAATTAAAATTTTCTTAAAATATTCAATCAAAACCCCAAAGTCAGAGAATTTCTTTTTTGAACATTGAGGCAAATTTTCTACTTGGAAGAAAATTTTTCTTTGTAAAACACTTGGTCAATTTTGTAAAATTTGAGGCTTTAGTTAAAAAATTTCCTTTGTTAGAAAAACTAACCTGAATCTGTAAAATAAAATTTTTTCTTTGTTGAACACTCATACATTCCACACCGATGCTCAACCCCATGGGTTTACCACCTGATGGGATAGAACACTCCAACATTTGGCTATTTTACCAAACTGACCTAAAAAATTTTGATATTTATAAAAATGACTCAAGTTTAAAAATAATCACCAAAATGACCTAAAATGAACAGTAGATTTGGGTTTTGGCCTTCTAATGGCCGGCACCACTTGGTATTTTAGCTCCATGATTGCCTGATGATTGTGTCAAACTTTAAAAAAATTAAACTTTTTGGTTCTGGCCTTCCAATGGCCTGCACCAGGGTATTTTTTTTTAAATCATATCATACTGGCATACAAAAAACTAGTATTTAAAAAAAAACTGATGGTGGCCCGTCAATGGCCGGCACCAGACTCAGTATTTTAAAAAAAAAATTTGGTTCTGCCTTTCTAATTGTCGGCACCAAGTACGAAGAAAAAAATCAATTTTTTTAGGTGCTGGCCTTCTAATGGCCGGCACCAAAGTACAATACTTTTTAAAAAAAAAATTGGTGCTGGCCTGTCAATGGCCGACACCAGACTCAGTATTTTAAAAAATATTATTGAGACTTTATTTTGATTGACATCAGGCAAAAGTATCTCACCTATAAGTGGAAGAATGAACGCTCTTGCAACGTAGATAATGGCCATCTGCTTTGGACTGCTCGGAAGATGCCGGAAGTTTTCTTTTAACCAAGTAAGTTTAATATAGGTTAATCGTCCTTCCTCGTTGTTCGGGGGCATCCTTCCAAGTAACCGCTCGCAAGTGCCCCACGGATCGGGCACTTTTCCAAGCCCGGTCACTGCTTCGCCGTTTATAAACAGCCCTAGTTGGACTGCTACGTCTTGCAATATAATATTTACATCCCCACACGGGAGGTGGAACGTATGTGTCTCCGGGCGCCATCTTTCAACTAATGTCAATATTAAATTGGCCCGTAGCTTAGATATCTGAATGTACGCGGCTACCCCAAAACCCGCAACATTCAAATACGGTATAACTTTTCGATCGGGAAAATAACTAGGATCATACAACTGGGGTCTCACAATTCGGTACAAATCTTGCGTTTATAGTAAATATATAATGTTATATTTCTTGTTTAAAAAAGAATTTAAAAGAATATTTAAAATTAAATAAGACATTTTATTTCTCATTTACCTTATGCACATTGACTTTAATGTGATCGTTGTCATTTAAAATAACATTAGGATTAGGATCAATTGAGTGATTGGCGATCGTCGGCGGTGGTTGAAGGTGAACAGCGGTGGTCGTCGGAGTAGCCTATTTATAGTGGGGGACCATTTGGCTAAAGGGCAAAATTGAAAAAAAAATTATGGCCTAAAAAAAAAAAAGCTAGTTTAAGGCCGGCCATTGGAAGGCCAATTTGGCCAGTGACACAAGCTTGACGCAGGAAGGTGATAATACTCTAAAACGTCATATTTATCTGTGCTAATTGCATATTTATTTTGAGTATGATTCTACTAATTTGGGCTATTTATGGTATTTTAGCATGTAGGGACTAAATTGGAGGCAAAAGCGAAATTAAGGGCCAAAAGCGTGAAATTAAAGATAAAATGGGTCAATGTGCGACATGGGGAAAAGTTGGTGCCAAAAGTGCAAGCATGGAGGACACAAGGGTTGAAATGCAAAAAGAAGAGTTTTTATTCTATTAGACTCTATTTTGATTATATTAGGATAATTAATATTAAGATAATTATTAAGGATTATTTAATTTAGGATTTATTTTATTTATCTTTATTTATTTGTAATTATCTTTAGGAATTTAAGTAGGACTAGTCTATCTATCTTAGTACTATAAATAGGGGATGGAGTGACACATATTGGCTTCATCTTTTTCTGTAAACTCTCTCCCCAAAAGTCTTTTGTTATTTCCATATTTTCTTTTAATAAAATCTCCATTTTTATTATATATTTATTTTCTTTTCCACCACAACCATGAGCCACTAAAACCCTTCTAGCCAAAGGTTGCCGAAAATCCCCAAAAAGGGTTCTTGAGGTTTAGAATCCATACTTAGCCTTCTCAACAGGGTATTCTTCGTTTCTCCACATTACGGGGCTGACGCTTCCGTCCATGTCCCTTAAAAAGTGATCTTTTCAACTTGTGCAAGGAACAGCCGCTTTGTATATTTGAGAAGGTTGCACAGTTGGTTCGTCAGCTTACTGCGTCAGAGGTTGGCGTGGGATTATTGGCTAGAGTTAGGTTCCACTAAATCGAAGTCTAAATCCTTGGAACTGGTGGTCGTAGGCGTCCTCTT
Source organism: Gossypium bickii (assembly GCA_025503065.1). Taxonomy (NCBI): domain Eukaryota; kingdom Viridiplantae; phylum Streptophyta; class Magnoliopsida; order Malvales; family Malvaceae; genus Gossypium; species Gossypium bickii. The sequence goes on from CP106711.1 coordinate 100,380,141, forward strand.
CCACTATAACTAGCTTATTCGGTTTGAGAAGGATCATCTAAAAGCCAAGGATTGAACCCAGGGTGAATCGAGGCAACCGGAGGCTGGAATCTCCCCATAAGAATTTCTTTATCTCAACTTTATTTCCTATTTTTAATTTTCGCAATTCCAATTCGACTTCTCAATTCTGTTTTTATTTTATTTTCGTTTCTAGATCAAAACTTTTAATTATGTTATTTTTATTTTTCCAAGAACACAGGTTTTCTTAGGCACGATTCTGCCCAGGATTTCGAGAAACAAGCATTCGTATAATCCGGTCCCTGAGGATTCGACCCTACTTCCCCTTTACTGTTCTTTTTCATTATTTTGTAGAGAATAGGATATTTTTGGTGCTTTCAACTACGCATCAAATTTTGGTGCCGTTGCCGGGGATAGGTAACGTACTAATCTTGTTTTTTTTTGTTTACTATGACCAGCTCTACTCCAGGCACTCTTGCGTTTGACTCAAAGATTGAAAAGACTGCAAAAGCTAATCGCAAGGAAACAAAGCTAAGGAAAAAGCAGTCAGTGGTGGTTGGGACTCAAAGCAATCCACCACCAAAAATCAGAATCGACGATGAAGCAGAGTCTAGGGTAAACGAAAACCCTACTCAGACTTTTGAAGGCAAAAAAGTAGAAATTAATTCACCTAAAGAAGTGCTTGAAACTAGGGTTAATGAAAACCCGAATTTGGTACGTCAACCAATGGCTCAAACAATTCGGCAACTAGCCGAAGCTCCGACAGAACAACCGCCATTGTGCATCGCATATCCTACTATGGATACCAATTTTGAACTGAAGTCAGGGTTAATTCAGTTGCTGCCAACTTTCCGAGGGTTACAAAATGAAAACCCCCATAAACATTTGAAGGAGTTTCATATGGTTTGTCTGAGTATGAAACCTCAAGGCATAACTGAGGATCAAATTAAATTGCGCTCTTTCTTTTTTTCCCTAGCAGACTCATCTAGGGAATGGTTATTTTATTTACCTCCTGGATCTATTACTACATGGGCTGATTTATCTCGTTTATTTCTTAACAGGTTTTTTCCAACATCTAGAGCAGCTGAGCAAAGAAGAGAGATCGTGGGAATAAGGCAAAAAGAAGCAGAGACTCTTTACGATTATTGGGAGCGGCTTAAGAAGTTGTGTGCGAGCTGCCCACAACACGGTATAACAGAACAATCCCTCTTCCAATACTTTTACGAAGGCTTGAAACCAATGGAGATGAATATGGTAGACGCCGCTAGTGGAGGAGCGTTGGTCAACATGACTCCCCAACAAGCAAGGGGCTTAATCTCCACAATGGCCGCAAATTCTCAACAGTTCCAAGCTAATCCTGAACCCCCCAGAAGGGTTCACCAGCTAAGTAATTCTTCCATAGAAGATAGACTTGATAGACGTACTAATATTGTGAGCTCTCTTGTTGCAAAAAAAGCTGAACCAGCTCGGTTATGTGGAATATATGCTACACCTGATCATACAACTTAAGCATGTCCCAGTTTGTATGATGACTCTATGGCTCATTTAGATGCAGTGGGAAATTTCCCTGGCCCACCACAGAGGCGATATGATCCCTACGCTAATACCAACAACCCAGGATGGAGGGATCATCCCAACTTGAGTTATGGGACCAACCCACGGTATAACCAGCCATACCAAAATCAGTTTCCACAACAGCCTCGAGATTCAGGTAATTTCTTAGAAACTATGGTCAATAAATTAGCAGCTAATGTCCTTGATTTTCAACGGCAAACTCTTAATTTCCAAAGAGAAATAAAGGATTTTCAACAGAAAACTGAGGCGTCTATAAGAGAATTGACCATATCAGTTGAGAAATTGAACTCTCAAGGGAAGCTGCCGTCACAAACAGAACCGAATCCAAGACAACACGCAAATGCAGTAAAGTTGCGAAGTAGAAAGGTACTGGAACCAATTCCTGATAAGAATCTTGGCCAAGAAATCACCCAGGAAAAACCCAAAAAAGATGAACAGGTCCGACCGAAACCTCTATTGCCTAAAATTCAACCTCCATTTCCAGGATTCAACCAGTGTCGAAGAGGTAAAGAGGACAAGGAAATCCTTGGAACATTTAGGAATGTCGAGATCAACATTCCGTTGTTGGATGCCATCAAGCAAATACCGAGGTATGCTAAATTTCTTAAAGAGCTTTGCACCAACAAGCGGAAATTAACAGGTAATGAAAGGGTTTTAAGCACTAAATTTTTTCCGGCTTGATTTCGTGTTTAATTTTCAAATGCAAAAAAAAAAGACAAAAACAAAATTGCATTTTGACCACTAAAATTTCTTTAAATTGCATTTTAACCCCTAAACTTTCCAAAATTATATTTTAAACCCTCATTTTTTTCAAAATTACACTTTGACCCTAATACTTTCTCAAAATTACATTTTGACCCCGCCTATTTTGTTGTGTTTGCAATTCAGTCCTTCTATCAGAAAATCTCCAAAAATTCGGCGGATTTCGCGCACCCACCCCCCGATTTTTCGGCCACCGGCCTAAGGGATGGCCTCCCTTCCCCCTAGCCACCTAATACTTGTAAAAACAACACTATAAAAGAGAAAAAAAAACCCAAGAAAAGAAACCCCCAACCATAACCCACGAAAAAGGAAAAAAAAAGAAAGAAAAAGAAGAGAAAAAGAGAGCAAAGAGGAAGAGAGAAGAAGAAGAAGAAGAGAAGAGGGAGAGGGGAGCACCTTACCACCGGCGAAGGAGACGGAGGCGTCGGCAGCGACGGACTAGGAGAAGAAAGAAGAAGAAAGAAGAAGAAGAAGAAGAAGAAAAAGAAAGAAAAAAAAAAGAAACGAAAAAATTTTAAAAAAAATATTTTTTAAATAGTCGGGCCGACCCGCCACGACCCGACCCGCGCCAGCAAGCCCATCAGCAAGACCCCAGCAGGCCCAATCAAAAAAAATAAAAAAGAAAAAGAAAAGGAAGAAGGGGAAGAAGCCCAACAAAGGCCCATTTTAGCAGCCCAAAGGGAGGGAAAAGGGTTGATTTCAGCAGCCCAATTCCTTAAGCCCAAAAAAAAGAAAAAGAAAAAAAGGAGCAGCCCAAAGGCAGCAGGCCAAGAAAAAAAAGAAAAAAAAACTCCGGGTCGTGTATCTCGTTCGTCAAGCCCGTAATTTTGAGGTTTTCGGTAATTTTTCTTTACCTACTTTTAATTTAATTCGTGTATTTTTTATGACATCTCGTTCTAATATTATTGGTATGTTTAGCATTTTTTATTTTTTTAATTGTATTTTATTTTACTTTTAATTTTAATAATTTTAGTAAATAAGGCAACGAATCAGTTTAACACTAAATTTTAGTAAATAAGGCAACGAATCAGTTTAACACTAACTTGTTGATTTCATCACTATGTTGGGTGAATATCATCGGTTCTTGTTAAATACGATACGCCCTTTTAAAAATCAAAAAATAAAAAAAATTCTCGAATTTTAAAATAAAATGATTATTTTTGTGGTTATTTTTAAATTATCAAAATTTCGTTTTTTAAAATGTGTATAATACGATAATAGGTAATTTATCAAAATTTTCCTATTTTTAAAAAAAAATTCGTGTTTAAATTTTTTTCGTGTTTTCAAAAATTTTCGGGTTTTAAAAAATTCTCGAGTTTTAAAAATTTTTGTGTTTTAAAAAATTCTTGTATTTCAAAATTTTCGTGTTTTCAAAAATTTTCATGTTTTCAAAAATTTTGGTATTTCGAAATTTTTGTTTTTTTTAAAATTTTCGTGTTTCAAAATTTTCGTGTTTTTAAAAATTCTCGTGTTTCAAAATTTTCATGTTTCAAAAAAATTTCGCGTTTTCAAAAATTCTCGGGTTTCAAAAAAAATTCTTGAGTTTCAAAATTTTCGCGTTTTCAAAAAATTCTCGTGTTTCAATCGGATCACGATTAAGTATTAAATTGAACTCGTATTTTTGAAAATTAAGACAACACGTGTTTAACGAGATACCAATTTTGGGCGTCGCGAGGGTGCTAATACTTCCTCGCGCGTAACCGACTCCCGAACCCTATTTTTCTCTGGAATTTTAACGTACACCTAAACTTGACCCATTTTAAAAAAAAAAATCAAAAATATTTTTTCTTTTAAAAAGAGGATTTATTAGGTGTCCGATCACACCTAGAAAAAAGATCGGTGGCGACTCCTTTTTTTTTTAAAATTGAAACTTTGTTTTCAATAATTTCCTCAATTAGTGTCCGAGCAAATTTTATGTCGCTACAACTGGCGACTCCACTGGGGACATTTTTGAGAGTCAAGTCTGAAATTAAACGCGTGTTGTCAAAATTTTCGAAACTCCTTATTTAAATTAATATTTAGTCGTGATCCTTAAATTTTTTTTTTTTTTGAAAAGTCATGCATTTGCATCATGTTGTAAATATTTTTCTAACTTGTTTTATCTTTTTGTTTTTCAGCTCTAAGTTTTTACGGTTTTAGTTTTTTTAGTTTTAAAATGAAAACGTAAAGGTTTGTGAGTTTCTCCCCACACACTGTGCACTTGCATTTTTGCATAACATGAGCTCTCTACCCGGGCTCCGTCCGCTTAAGTGGAAGTAAACGGTATGCCTTCGTGAGTTAACTCATCCCTCCGCGCAGGCTAGTTGAATACTTTCGGACTACATATGACTTATGCTTTCGTGAGTTAACTTGTCCCTCCGCATAGGCATAAGTAAATGTAATCTCTCGAATTGAGCTCGCGAGCCTATGATGGGCGATAACCGAGGCTCTGTACTAGCCTTAGTAGGTGACAGTATGGACAATTCGAGTACCTTTTTAGAATTGAAACTACATATAGTGAATCGTACGAGCCACCCAATTAGAGCCATGCTGAACCTTTGTCCGTTGAATAGTCACCAAAATAAGTACATGGGAGAAACGCCTCTTACTTTTTATTTCTTTATATTTGTTTTTGCAAGAGAATTAGGTATGTTTAATAAATTGGATCGGGTAGATTATCTGATGAGCATGTGGGGGTGAAGGTTACATAAAAAAAGTCCGAGATATTGCAAAGTCTTGAAAAAAATTTACCTAATGAAGTTAGCTCTATATGCTGATGCTATCACTCAAGATTATGACATATGGAGACAATGACGAATGAAAAGTCAACAAACCACGCCAACGGATTACACTTTCCAAAATCCTTTCTCAAAAGAAATGTCGTCCAAGCTGGAAATGGCTAGACATGAATTTGAACATGAAAAGGCCAAGCTGTTACAAGATATTAGTTCTCTTCAAGAGGAAAACTACCAGCTGAAGATTGATGTTCAAATTGAAAAATCCAGAACGGAGAAAGTCCAGAAAGAAGCTGAGATCATGAGAAATGACTTAAAGGATCTTCATTTAGAAAATAAGAAATTAAGAGGCACTATAAGGAATAGTGGGCTGGGCAAATCATCGGTAGAATGGAAGGAAGAACTAAGCAACATCAAAGGTGGGATGGAATTCTGGAGAGGGAAAACGAAGATAGAAGAGGAAAAAGCTGCGCATGCTATGATAGAGTTAAGGAAGAAGAATGTTGAACACAAAACCGTGTCTACAGAATTAATGACTGGTCAGTCTGAGCGTCAAGAGCTAAGAAGAAAAATACGAGATTTAGAAAATACGTTGCAAGCTCATCAGTAACATTTGGATACTCTCCTAAAAACCTTAGAAGAAAATAATGGTCAGCATGACAGAGACACTCGTGCCTACGAAAGAGCTTTCCCTAAACCCTAAACCCTAAACCCAAGAAAAGGATATGCACCTCAGCCATTTGATCAATGAAATTCGCAAGGCAGCCGTGCAAATTGTACGATTATCAGATAAAGCCGAAACTCTCAGTTGCCAATTCCCTCTAACCAAAGATTAAGCATGTCAGAGTTCCTAGAATGAGTGAAAAAACAAGGCGGTATGGCTAGGAAATTTGTGTAACTGTTAAATCAAAGATGGCAAAAAGTTTTGTAATGGACTCTTTTGATTAATGAAATACCTAAGTATGGGGCTATCTTGAAATCAACACCAAATTCTTGCATATTTATTCATGACTAACATTCACTATGGTTAAAACCATACAATCCACAGTTGCAGAATGATCAAGAAAAGAGGATTGCAAGAGCCTCAGGTCGGGAATTGAAGTGGGAGCCCTTAGAATATCATATTTTGTCAAAAACATTTACATCTGCAAGAATAATGTACCCAAGGTAAGATAATTCATGAAGCACGCTATTATTGATTGAAAGGGGTCTTCAGAACGTCAGTATAAATGTTATTAACAAAAGGGGATGATACAATTAAAGATATTTCAATGATACGCAATTGTCCCCCTGGATTCGTTTTGGACAATTGGACTGCTGTGGATCTTCTTGTAGTTTCTAAGTCCTCTCCAGAGTAATGCTCAATGTTAACTCTTTTTTTGTGTGCCCCTGAGTAATAGTGGAATTCTTTTGTAAGAGCTTATGTTTGCTCTTTATCATTTAAATGAACATTAATGGAGATACATTTTTTCATGGTCTTTTTGTTCTCATTAACTTCATAATTATTCCCCTTCTCACAGCTTGTCTTTACCCGTATCTCATTTCATGCCATAACATTATGTTTGTTGGTTCCAATACCTTGACGCTCCTCTATAATTTTCTTTTCCATTCACCTTTCAGGTGCTCAGATATCAACGGTATAAGAAATCCTGTTACAAGTCCTGAAATCAATTTTGAGAGAGCTATTTGTTTAGGAGAATTCGAAGCTGAGGAAAATACTGAAGATTATATCTCGTCTCCTGACTTACTAAGAATGATATAACAAGAAGATAAACAGATTCTACCCCATCAAGAATCTGTTGAGACAGTGAACTTGGGAAATGAAGAAAAAAGGCAAGAAGTGAAGATTGGGACCTCCATTTCAGAGAATACCAAACATGATTTGATTGCCTTGTTTCGGGAGTACAAAGATGTATTTGCATAGTCGTATCAGGACATGCTAGGGTTGAACGAGGATGTAGTGGTCCATAGACTCCCACTGAAACCAGAATACAAAACCATTCAACAGAAGCTAAGACGAATGAGACCTGAAATGATGTTAAAGATAAAAGAAGAAGTCAAGAAACAATTTGATGCTGGCTTTCTACAAGTCTCCAAATACCCAGAATGGGTAGCTAACATAGTCCCAGTACCGAAGAAAGACGGCAAGGTGCGAATGTGCATGGATTATCGCGATCTGAATCGAGCAAGTCCTAAAGATAATTTTTCCTTGCCACATATCGATACGTTGGTGGATAACACAGCAAAATATTCATTGTTTTCTTTCATGGATGGATTCTTGGGTTATAATCAAATAAAGATGGCTCTCGAGGATATGGAGAAAACTATCTTCGTAACAATGTGAGGGACATTCTACTATAAGGTGATGCTATTCGGATTGAAGAATGTTGGGGCAACATATCAGAGGGCCATGGTGATGTTGTTCCATGACATGATGCATAAAGAAATAGAAGTTTACGCCGATGATATGATTGTCAAATCTCGAGGGGAAAAAGAGCATGTTGGGAACTTGAGAAAATTGTTCGAAAGGCTAAGAAAGTTCCAGTTCAAGCTTAATCCAGCCAAGTGTACGTTCGGGGCTACCTCAGGAAAATTACTAGGCTTCATTGTCAGTGAGAGAGGTGTTGAGATTGATCCAGATAAGATAAACGCACACAAAAAGAAGTCAGAGGCTTTTTAGGGAGGTTGAATTACATCGCTCGATTTATTACTCACCTTACCGACCAGTGTGACCCAATTTTCCGACTCCTTCGAAAACATAATTCGGGAGAATGGAACGAAGAGTGCCAAATGGCTTTTGATAAGATAAAACAGTATTTGTCTAGTCCCCTGGTGCTAGTACCGTCAACTCCCGGAAGACCGTTAATATTGTATCTGATTGTGTTCAAAAATTCAATGGGTTATATACTGGGGCAACATGATGATTCAGGGAAAAGATAAAATGCGATTTACTACCTCAACAAGAAGTTCACAAAGTATGAAGTAAAGTACCCGTCAATTGAAAAATTCTGTTGTGCTTTGGTTTGGGTAGTTCGAAGGCTCAGACAATATATGTTGTATCATACGACGTGGTTAATTTCAAAGCTGGACCCAATAAAGTACATGATGGAATCACCTGTACTTTCAGGAAGAATGGCACGATGGCAGATCCTACTATCGGAGTACGACATCGTCTATGTGAGTCAAAAGTCGATAAAGGGGAGCGCGATAGCTGACTTCTTAGCAACTCGAACAACAGAGGAATATGAGCCATTGAGATTTGATTTCCTAGATGAAGAATTGATGTGCATTACAGAAAAATAATATGAGTCGTCAAAGGATAAATCATGGAAGATGAGCTTTGATGGTGTATCGAATGCATTGGGGCATGGGATTGGAGCAGTCTTAGTGTCACCAGAAGAAAACCATTATCCACTCACTGCCAGATTAAATTTTTTCTGTACCAATAACGTAGTGGAATATGAGGCTTGCATCATGGGACTTCGTGCATCTATTGAACGAAACATCGAAATCTTAAAGGTGTACGGGGACTCAGCGTTGGTGATTTACCAAATCCATAGAGATTGGGAAGTGAAAGATTCGATATTAGTTAAATATCGCGATCTAGTTGCGGAACTCATTAAAGAATTCAAAAAAGTGACTTTTAATTACTTCCTACGAGAAGAAAACCAATTGGCTGATGCCCTGGCCACTTTGGCTTCAATGTTAAAAGCAAACCGAGAAACAAAAATAATGCCTCTCCAAATAAGCATATATGAGGTCCCTGCAAATTGTTTTAGCATTGAAAAAGAGACAGATGGATAGCCATGGTTCCATGATATCTTAGAATATGTCAAGAATCAAAGGTATCTCGAGCAAGCAAATGAGAACGACAAAAGAACAATCAGAAGAATGGCAGTGGGATTTGTCCTTGACGGGGATATCCTGTACAAAAGAGGAAAAGATCAAGTGCTCTTGAGATACGCGGATGCTGTTGAAGCCAAAAAAATACTTGAAGATGTTCATGAAGGAATTTGTGGGACGCATGCCAATGGTTTCACTATGGCTAGGCAGATTATGAGACTCGGTTATTACTGGCTGATGATGGAAAACAACTGCATTAGTTACGCACGAAAGTGTCGCAAATGTCAAATTTATGGCGATAAAATTCATGCAGCCTCTTTGCCCCTTAATGTCATGACTTCTCCGTGGCCTTTTTCTATGTGGGGCATGGATGTTATAGGGCCAATTTCCCCAAAAGCTTCTAATGGACACCGATTCATTTTTGTGGTTATAGATTACTTCACAAAATGGATAGAAGCCGCTTCGTTTACTAATGTGACGAAGAATGCAGTTTGCAAGTTCTTAAAAAGGGAAATCATATGTCAATATGGTTTGCCTGAGAGAATCATTTCAGATAACGCTTTAAATCTAAACAATAAGATGATGAAAGAAGTGTGCGAGCAATTTCAAATAAAGCATCATAATTTCTCACCCTATCGCCCAAAGATAAACAGAGCAGTAGAAGCGGCTAACAAAAATATTAAAAGAATTATTGGGAAAATGATCGAGACATATAAAGACTGGCACGAGAAACTACCATTCGCTTTGTATGCATATCTCACATCTGTGCAGACATCTACGGGAGCAACTCCTTTCTTTCTAGTCTTTGGAATGGAAGCTGTACTGCCCATTGAAGTTGAGATCCCTTCTCTACGAGTCTTAATGGAGTCGAAACTAGAGGAATCAGAATGGGTTCAAGCTCGATATGACCAGCTAAATCTTATCGAAGAAAAACGCTTGAAGGCAATCTGTCATGGACGGATGTACCAAAAGAGAATTATCACGGCCTATAACAAGAAGGTGCGGCCAAGAGAATTCCGTGAGGGAGAACTCGTACTGAGAAAGATTCTCTCAATACAAAAAGAATTTCAAGGAAAATGGGCACCAAATTGGGAAGGGTCGTACGTTGTAAAGAAGGCCTTCTCGAGTGGAGCTTTAATTCTCACTGAGATGGATGGGGAAGAGTTACCTAATCCAGTGAACTCAGATGCTATGAAGAAATATTATGCCTAAAAAAAGAGAGAGAGATCAAGATGAAAACCTGAAATGGGCGTCTTGATAAAAAAATAAAAAAAAAAGAGAGAGATCAAGATAAAAACCTGAAATGGGCGTCTTGATAAAAAAAAGGATCAAGATGAAAACCCAAAATGGGCGTCTTGATTAAAAATAAAAAAAAGAAAAAAGGAAAAAAAAGAAAGAGAGATCAAGATGAAAACCCGAAAAGGGGCGTCTTGATAAACAAAAAAGGTCACACGCTGAGGTATTTTCAATTTCTGTTTTCCAAAAAAATCAACTCATGTTGCGAGAGATGAGTTGAGCCTCAGGTCACACGCTGAGGTATTTTTCAATTTCTATTTTTTTTTCAAAAAATCAACTCATATTGCGAGAAGTGAGTTGAGCCTCAGGTCACACGCTGAGGTATTTTTCAATTTCTGTTTTTCAAAAAAATTCAACTCATACTGCGAGAAGTGAGTTGAGCCTCGGTCACACGCTGAGGTATTTTCAATTTCTGTTTTTCAAAAAAAATCAACTCATATTGTGAGAGGTGAGTTGAGCCTCAGGTCACACGCTGAGGTATTTTTCAATTTCTGTTTGTCAAAAAAAAAATCAACTCATATTGCGAGAGGTGAGTTGAGCCTCGGGTCATACGCTGAGATATTTTCAATTTCTATTTTAAAAAAATCAACTCATATTGCGCGAAGTGAGTTGAGCCTCAGGTCACAAGGTGAGGTATTTTCAATTTCGATTTTTCAAAGAAATCAACTCATATTGCGAGAGGCGAGTTGAGCCTCGGGGTCATACGTTGAGGTATTTTCAATTTCTATTTTTTAAAAAATCAACTCATATTGCGAGAAGTGAGTTGAGCCTCGGGTCACACGCTGAGGTATTTTTCAATTTCTGTTTTCCAAAAAAATCAACTCATATTGCGAGAGGTGAGTTGAACCTCAGGTCACAAGCTGAGGTATTTTCAATTTATGTTTTTCAAAAAAAATAAAAATAAAAATCGATCAACTCATATTGCGAGAGGTGAGTTGAGCCTCAGGTTACACGCTGAGGTATTTCCAATTTCTTCTTTTTCAAAGATCAACTCATAATCCGAGAGGTAAGTTGAGCTTCGGGTAGCATGTCGAGCTATTTCTGATTTTTTCTTTTCAATAAAGAATAAAGATTGGACAATCGAACAAAATTTAGTGCTTTTAAGTCTTTGCTCTATCCCTGTTTCACAGCGAGGAGCAAAGAGGGGCAGCTGTAAGCACTAAATTTTGTCCGGCTTGATTTCGTGTTTAATTTTCAAATGCAAAATAAAAATAAAAAAAAATTAAAATTTCATTTTGACCTGTAAACTTTCCTTAAATTGCATTTTGGCCCCTAAACTTTCCAAAATTATATTTTAACCCCTCAACTTTCTTAAAATTACACTTTGACCCTGATACTTTCTTAAAATTACACTTCGACCCTACCTGTTGTTGTGTTTGCAATTCAGTCCTTCTATCAGAAAATCTCCAAAAATCCAGCGGATTTCGAGCACCCACCCCCTGATTTTTCTGCCACCGGCCTAAGGGATGGCCTCCCTTCCCCCTAGCCACCTAATACCTGCGAAAACAACTCTATAAAAGAGAAAAAAACCCCAAGAAAAGAAATCCCCAATCATAACCCACGAAAAAGGAAAAAAAAAAAGAAAAAGAAGAGAAAAAGAGAGAAAAGAGGAAAAGAGAAGAAGAAGAAGAAAAGAAGAGGGAGAGGGGAGCACCTCACCACCGACGGAGGAGACGGAGGCGTCGACGGCGGCGGACTAGGAGAAGAAGGAAAAAGAAAGAAGAAGAAGAAGAAGAAAAAAGAAAAAAGAAAGAAGAAAGAAGAAGAGGAAGAAAGAAAAAAAAGGAAAGAAAAAAATTTTAAATTTTTTTTAAATAGTTGGGTTGACCCGACCCGACCCGCGACGACAAGCCCAGCAGCAACACCCCAGCAGGCCCAATCAAAAAAATAAAAAAAAAAGAAAAGGAAGAAGGGGCAGAAGCCCAACAAAGGCCCATTTTAACAGCCCAAAGGGAGGGAAAAGGGCTGATTTCAGCAACCCAATTCCTCAAGCCCCAAAAAAAGAAAAAGAAAAAAAGGAGCAGCCCAAATGTAGCAGGCCAAGAAAAAAAAAGAAAAAAACTCCGGGTCGTGTATTTCGTTCTTCAAGCCCGTAATTTTGGGCTTTTCGATAATTTTTCTTTACCTACTTTTAATTTAATTCGGGTATTTTTGATGACATCTCGTTCTAATATTATTGGTATGTTTAGCATTTTTTATTTTTTTAATTATATTTTATTTTACTTTTAATTTTAATAATTTTAATAAATAAGGCAACGAATCGGTTTAACACTAAGTCGTTGATTTCATCGCTATGTTGGGTAAATATCATCGGTTCTTGTTAAATACGATACGCCCTTTTTAAAAAAAAATTCTCGAGTTTTAAAATAAAATGATTATTTTTGTGGTTATTTTTAAATTATCAAAATTTCGTTTTTTTAAAATGTGTATAATATGATAATAGGTAATTTATCAAAATTTTCGTATTTTCAAAAGAAAAATTCGTGTTTCAAAATTTTCGTGTTTAAAAAAAAATTTCGTGTTTTCAAAAATTCTAGTGTTTCATAATTTTTGTGTTTTCAAAAATTTTCGGGTTTTAAAAAATTCTCGAGTTTCAAAAATTTTTGTGTTTTAAAAAATTCTTGTATTTCAAAATTTGTGTGTTTTCAAAAATTTTTGTGTTTCAAAAATTTTCGTGTTTTCAAAAATTCTCGTATTTCAAAATTTTCGTGTTTTTAAAAAATTTCGTGTTTCAAATTTTTTTTAAAAAAATTCTCGTGTTTCAAAATTTTTCGTGTTTTCAAAAAATTTCGTGTTTTCAAAAATTCTCGGGTTTCAAAAAAAATTCTCGAGCTTCAAAATTTTCACGTTTTCAAAAAATTCTCGTGTTTCAATCGGATCACGATTAAATATTAAATTGAACTCGTATTTTTGAAAATTAAGACAACACGCGTTTAACGAGATACCAATTTTGGGCGTCACGAGGGTGCTAATACATTCCTCGCGCGTAACCGACTCCCGAACCCTATTTTTCTCTGGAATTTTGACGTAGACCTAAACTCGACCCCTTTTTAAAAAATTCAAAAAATAATTTTTCTTTTAAAAAGAGGATTTATTAGGTGTCCGATCACCCCTTGAAAAAAGATCGGTGGCGACTCCCTTTTTTTAGAAAAATGAAACTTTGTTTTCAATAATTTCCTCAATTAGCGCCCATACTAAATTTTAGGCTGCTACAAGGGTGAATGTTGGTGAAAATGTATCCGCAGTGTTACAGCGGAAAATGCCGGCAAAATGTAAGGATAGGGGCATGTTTGCAATACCATGCAAAATAGGTCATTTGGAAATTAAAAAGGCTATGTGTGATCTAGGAGCCTCCATAAATGTAATGCCATATTCTATTTATGAATCATTTAACGTAGGTTTTTTGACAAAAACAGGTGTTATCATTCAATTGGCAGACAGGTCCATTGTGCATCTCGAAGAAGTCCTCAAGGACGTATTAGTCAAAGTCAATGGACTTATCTTCCCTGCAGACTTTTATGTGATAAAAATGGAGGAGGATAATGCTCCCGGGTCTTCAGACATCTTGTTGGAGCGACCTTTCCTTAGTACTGCAAATACTAAGATTGACATATGTAGCGGAACCCTCACGATGGAGTTTGATGGGGAGATCGTGAAGTTTAACGTTTATGGCACAATTAGCCACCCAAGTGAAGTCTTGGAGGTAAACCGTGTCGACATAATTAACTCATCAGTAGAAAAAAATTTGAGTCATCTTATGGAGATAAATCTAAAATGATGTTTGATGATTTTGAATCTGTTAATAAATTATTGGCTCCTAAGGATACTAAACTTCCACCTTCTGTTGTGCAGGCATCAGATCCGAAATTAAAACCACTTCTCGAGCATATCAAATTCACATTGTTTGGAGAATGATGAGATCATTGCCGACTTAAAAGGGATTAACCCCTTGGAGGAAAATATGAAACCAATGAAAGAGGCGCAAGGACGATTAAACCCAAATATGATGGATGTGATAAAAAATGAGAATTTCCGAGCTCACACGATTGAAAAGATTTATTTTGTGCCACCGTAGAAACATTTAAGTTGTCGAGCTAATGACGTTAAACAAGTGCTTGTTGGGAGACAACCCAATCTTTATTTTTCTTTTATGATTTATTTTCATTTATTATTATTTATTATTTATTGTTTTCTTTTCTTTTCTTTTTAATTTCTTTTATTTAAATATTAATAAATTTCTCTTCTTTGCTTAGGTAAAACGGAGCGCATTGAGGTTCGACTCGACACTTTTGGCCAGCAACTCACCGAACTCATTGCTATCCTCCGCAATCGACAGTAGCTACACGGGGAGTTTTTCTAAACTTTTCTACCTATTTATTTCTTTTGCGTCCACATTGAGTACAATGTGTTTTAAGTAGGGGGAGGTACTCTTCGTATTATTGTCGTCTTCTGCTATGATTTGTGTTTGCTGCTTGAGGCTCCATTTTGTCCATTTTTTAAAGAATATTATGTCGCTTTTCATGCCCAAGAATTTGACCACGACTTGACACTATTTGACTTACATGCATGATTCTTGGCTACTGAGTTAGTTATGATTCTGTCTGTTTGATTGTGATAGTTTGAAAGCTACTTCTGATTGTCAAAAATCCTACGCGGATTTGAAAAGAAAAGATATAGAGTTTCAAATCGGTGAAAAAGTATTTCTAAAAGTATTGCCTTGGAGGAAAGTTCTCTGATTTGGCCAAAAAAGAAAGCTTAGTCAACAATTTATCGGACCGTATGGGACCATTGAAAGGATTGGACCAATAACTTATTGGTTGGCTTTGCCATCAGAGTTAGAAAAGATTCATAATGTATTTCACGTTTTAATGTAATGATTGTATTGGTCAGATCCTTCACATGTGATTTCACCTATAGATGTTGAGATTCGGCCATACATGACGTACAATGAAGAACCAATCAGAATTCTAACTAGGGAAGTTAAAGAATTGAGAAATAAAAGTATAGCTTTAGTTAAAGTTCTCTGGAAATGACGAAGAATTGAAGAGGCTATTTGGGAACAGGAGAAAGCTATGAAAAGTGCAATACCCTAACTTATTTTTTGGTAAAATTTTTGGAGACAAAAATTCCTTTTTATGGGGAGAGTTGTAACAACCCGTTTTCAGTAAAATCAGAATAGTGGTTTCAGGACACAAATCCGATGAGTAAATTATTATTTTATTACTATTTTAACATCTATGAGATTAAATTAAGGTCGTATTAAAATTACATTAGGAAATTTTGATATTTGCATGGTTAATTAAACAAAAAGGACTAAATCGTAAAGAGAGTAAAAGTTGAGGTCTATTAGCTAAAGGGGCTAAAAGACTATGGAAATGAAACCAAATGGACTTAAATGGTAATTAGACCATTTTTATGGGTTAGTGGAGGTGCATGGCAAGGTATTAATGTAATTATGGAAGTTTTTAAAGGTTAAAATAGTAAATTGGTAATTAAAAGAAATTTTAAGTCAAGAAAAGATAAAACTAAGCTATCATCTTTTTCTTTCCATCTTGTTTATGCCAAAATCACCATTTGAAGGGAGAGAGAGCTTTGGTTTCTAATTCTTCTTGCATGATCAAGATAAACCATGTACAGACCTAGATTGAGGAAAAGCAAAAGCTACGGATTAGCTCGATTTAACCTTCACATCCCTAGTTTTCGAGGTAAGTATGTACAAATGATTATCGTATTAAGGATATTTCAAATAGTATGTTATTATGTTAATTATAATGTAAATTGATTGATGAATGAATAAATCAATGCTATAACGGTGATCAAGTCCTGGTTGAATGCTGGGAATTCGTAGGATACAAATGACATGTCATTAGGGATTTCATGTTTTGGGTGCTGGTCTTGAATGTCCTATTGATGGCTAAGATTTTGCATTTGTTGCGGATTCTACACAGCTCGTCTGAGCAGCATCGTATAGCTTACATTCTGACCCACAACTCGTATGAGCAGACCTATTTCACAGCTCGTGTGAGCAATGATGTAAAGGAAAGGTTACGGTTATGTAAATAAACACTTCGTGTGAACTTTCCCGAGTATCTGATGAAATTCTAGATGGCTCAAGGGTATGAAAAGGAAATGAAATGATAAGTTTTGAATGGAATTATGTATAAGCTTTTGGAAAGGATGCATGAATCAAATGATGTATTTCATATGAAAAATGACTTATCATATGGTTAGTTTGAATGAGTTATGTACAAATTGCTAACTTGTGTATTAATGATGATGTATAGGCTTATAACAAGCTTATGGGTTGGACTTTAATGTACTTATGCTTTAAATTATGCAAATTGAAATGGCAAGTTATGCTTTGATCTATACAGACTTACTAAGCATTAATTGCTTACATAGTTTCTTTCCTATGTTTTATAGATTACCATAATATCTATCGGTTTGGAAGCTCATCAGAGATCTATCATACTATCTAGCATAAATATCAGTAGTTTTTGAATTCTTTGGCCAAGGTTATAATGGCATGTATAGGTTGAATTGTAATGGCTTGTTTGCTGAATGATTAGTTGGCGAATTGGCATGTATAAGTTATGTAAGTTAACTTTGTTGGTACCATTTGATGCCTTACTAGATGGTGTCATTTTGGCTATATTATGTTGCATGTTTTGGATGGCTCATATAGTATGTTTTGAATTGGTATGATTATGGTAAAATTATGGCATGTTTTGGGAAGTATGGAACTAGATATTGATGTTTGAAAGTTGGTAAAGTTGACATATTTAGGTAAGTGTTGATGAATGCATTTGAGATGCCTTTGAATGGCATATTGGTTAGTTGTATTAGGATTCTTAAAATGACAATTATATGTATGTTTACGTGAGATTTTGGTGCCTTGAAAAACGTGCACAAAATACCTAAGTGTCAATGCATGAAATGGTATTGGAAATGGCTTGATTCTATGCAAATTTGGGTCCATATGGCCTGAGACATGGACATGTGACTCAGCCGTGTGGGGCACATGGCCTGGCGAGACGGTCGTGTGTCATCTGAGAGTTATTTTGTATGCAAGTCAGTGAGTTACACGGCCTAGCACACGGCCTGACACATAGGCGTGTGGGGCAACTCAGAGAATTACACGGCCTGGCACATGGGTGTATTATTCCATTCACTTCTTTAGGTTATTCAATAACTATGAGAAGTGTGGTAATGAGAAGGTGCATGTCTAGGATTGGCTCTGGCTAGGAAAGACTTGGTTTTTAAGCAGTCAAATTTGACTCACCTCCCTTTCTTGGGTCTCTACCTGGTGCACGGTTCACATTGACTTCTTCGGTTTTTTCTTAAAAGAAAAAAGAGAATCAAAATTGTTAGTACGCCAAATTGTGACGAAAAGTGGAATTGGGTATATAAGTGGTATTATCAAGGTAGAGGAATAGAAATGGTACCCTAGTCAAGGTAAGGGGTATTTGTCATTATCAGTTCGCCAGTGGTTAGCGAGTAAAATAAAATTGAGTATAATAAGTGATTCAACAAGGAAAAATCTGAGCTAAACAGTTGGAACGGTAAGTCCGTTACTGATCTACTGAAAATAAGAATGATAGGATAAGACATTTTGTGACTACCATAGTTAGAGACTGCCAGGAATACTTGGGCCGGAATAGTCTATTGGGGACTGTTAATAAATTGGAACATCTTAAGAAGATTAGGCTTAGGAGAGTAAGCAATCTAGGGGTTACATTACAGGTGTGAGTCCACTAGGAAAAAGGGGGTGTCGATTCATTCAGCCAAATGACTTATTAAGTTCGCGGATGAGGATGATAGAAAGAGACCTCATCCAAAAAAGGGGGATCATGAATAAGTCAAGTCAAAAAGAAGATTTCTACTAAAGTAATGTGACAAATCTGTATAGAGATCAAGGTGGATCAAAGGGATCAAGGAAGGAATTCGCAGTTGTGGCAAGGTCTCGGTTAAAATATCAGTAGGTTTTTCTAACTCGTGTTGGCAACTACATAAATCCGTGATGAGGCATATCCTGACGAGTTCAAGGGAAACTTGGAATAATGATAGATAGGGTTAAGACCCATAAGAAAGCATTGTTTTGAAGATAGTTTTGGTGAGTGGTAATGCCCACTACTAGTTCATTCAAAGAAAACAATGCCAATGGCTACACCAAAGAAATTACGGATCTTCCTACGAGTTCCAGGGAGTTTATCATATGTGCTTGAGATTTTATGTTCCCTAATTTCCAGGAAATCTTCTATGAAAACCAATGTATAGGATCTCACTACGTGCATTTTCTTCTTCCATGCAGGGTAGGTGATGTTTCAAATATTTTAGTGGAGGGACCAAGCCAGACATTGCCAGTTTCAAGAGATGGGCAAGGTAGTTGTTTCATGTATATAGAGGAACACCCTTAGAGGCCACACCTCGGGGTTAAAGTTGGTTATGATTGGAATAAAGTCTAGATTTAAATCTGTAAATAAATGTCACGTTTAATACCACATTTATATGAATTTTTTATTTACGTATAGTAAAAGTTGCAGTAGGGGTTACATTTTAATCTCGACTTAGTCTAAATCTTGAAAAAATTAGTTAAAATACTGTTAAAATAAACAAGTCTTGTTCTTGTGACACTTGGTACCCTTATCCTTCGATCGGACCGGGTAGAGGGTATTTCAAATACAAGATAGAGATAATCAAAACAAAGAAAAATCTGAAACCTCAAAAGAAAAACCCTTTAAACTGAAATACATAATTCTCTCTTAATTGTATTATTTTCTATATCTATGTCTAACTCACACACTAATCCTGGTGGCTCTAAGGTGACATATATAGGCTACATGTTACTTGGTGCCCACTTACCTTAAATACACTTTAGATACTAATTAATGCAATATACTATTAAAAGCTTAGGGTCTAATTAGGAAATAATCCCAAAATTGTCATCCAAGGAATCAGCTGTATATTTCCATATCTTATCACATCGTCGATACAAAGATTTTCTTCTCGAGGTGGCGATGGCTACTCGTTACAATGTCATGTCTTCCCTCGTTGTGACATCACTCTTTGTTTTGGCTTAAAATGCGAGGCATAGCCCACAAATCTCCACCTTGACTCATATTTGACTGAACTCTTTTTTCAAGCCTTTCACGAGCTTATCTCAAACTTTGCAAGATATTCACCGAGTCCAAGTTGCTTAAACTTTAAAACTGGAAGACCTCTAGTCTTTGACTTGTGCACTGCCAAAAAAAAACTGATTCCAGTTTGCTTTCCATGAACACAATACTTTGTCTTTCCAACTTCTGTAGTTGAAAGAGATCTTCTTCTATTCAAAATAGTCATACCTTTTTAGATCATATGAGCAAATCGTCTTTGCTTCAGACGAGTTGACTCCAACTCTTTAACAAACGATGAACTTGCTATTTTACCAATCACTGTTGAACCTTGAAGAACATATAGTTTGTCTGTCTTTCGACCTTTCATCAGAATGAGAGCTTCACGAGATACCTTAATGTTGCTTGACTCAATGACCAATCTGCAATCTTTCAAGTCTAACATACTCAAGAGATAAGGTTTTTCCTTATATCAGGCACATTCTTGACACCTGATAGTGTTTTAATAATCTCATCGTGCACCCTAATCTGAACAGTACTAATACTGGTTATCTTGCAGGGTGAACCATTCCCCATATGCACAACTCCACCTTCAACTTAACTATATGTGGAGAACCAATCCATATTGGAACACATGTGGAAAGAACATTGCTAATCTAGGACCCATTCAAAAAAAAAAAGCTTAAACCTTTTAGTCATAGACACTAACAACCAATCATTATCCTTATCTTCGACCATATTAGCATTAGCTACTTCATCCCTATTGCTCTCAGTAGCCCTTTAGTTCTTATTTTGTAATTTAAAATAATCTGCCTTAATGTGACCTAACTTCTTGCAGTAGTTACATATCTTATCTCGATTCATCGACTTTGATTTAGATTTGCTTCTCGCAAAAAATGTTGAGGGTTCCTCATATGACTTGCCATCCAAACCAAACTCATTGTCGAGTTTGTCTTTTCTCAACAAGTTTCCCTTCACATCCTCGAATGAGAGTTTATCTCTACCATAAATCAGGGTTTCCCTGAAAGACTTATATGAAGGGGGTAAAGAGGACAATAATAGCATAACCTGATCTTCATCATCTATTTGAACCTCAACATCCTTCAAATCATTCAAAAGAGAAACAAAATGACTGATGTGAGACCTAATGGACAAAACTTCGGCCATACGAAATGCGTATAGGCGTTGTTTCAATACCAACCGATTAGCCAAAAACTTTGCCATATATAGGGTTTCTAACTTTCTCCATAAGTCTGCTACTATTTTCTCTAAAAGTGTCTCTTACAACATATTGTTCGTGAGGCACAACTGTATTCTGATAGGGCCTTCTCATCAAACTCATCCCATTCTAACTGGTCTAGGTTTTCGGGCTTTGTCTAGGTAACGACCCTTCAGGCCGTTCTGAACTAGAATTGTTGTCATCCGAACTTGTCATGAACTGAAATTTGTGAAGCCGTTGAACCTCTCAATATTGAACCTCATTGTTTCCATCTCTGAACGGGTTGAATGTGGAATTCGAACCAAGCTCTAATACCAGTTTGTTGGGATAAACCCGTGTAAGTAACAAACAAGTAAAATAACAAATAAATTGAAAAGATTGAACACAAAAATTTTACGTGGAAAAACTCTTCAAAGAGGATAAGAAACCAAGAGAAAAAGGAGATTTCACTAATAAGAGAAAAATACAGTATGGAGAGAATCAAAATAGAAAAAAATTTTAAACCCCAAAATAAAAACTCTTTAAATTGAAACACATAATTCTCTCTTAACTGTGTTATTTTTTGTATCTAAGTCTAACTCACACACTAATGTCGGTGGCTCTAAGGTGACTTATATGGACTACATGTTACTTGGTGCCCACTTACCCTAGATACACTGTAGATACTAATTAATGCAATATACTGTTAAATGCTTAAGGTCTAATTAGGAAATGATCCCAAAATTGTCGTCCAACAAATCAACTGCATATTTCTATATCTCGTCGTGTCGTCGGGACAAAGATTTTCTCCTCGTCATGACAACGGCTTCTTGTTGTAATGTTGTGTCTTCCCTTGTTGCGACATCACTCTTTGTTTTGGCCTGAAATGTGAGGCATACTCCATAGGCTAAGTGAAGAAAATGACAACTGGATAAGTGACGAGTAAAGAAAGTGATAAGTGAAACAAGTGGTAAGTGGTAAAATTATTTATAAAACATGTTACATGTATTAAATAATTGATATATTTTATTTTTCTTTTTTTATTTTTTTAAAATTATTTTATATAAATAATGATGTGGCATTACTTAATGTGTTTTTTTTGCCATGTGTCACTTGATGATTGGGGCACATCATCAGTGACTATACTTTACTAACGATTGACTAACGGAGGTATCAATCTAAAAAATAATAATTTTGATACTACTTTTGACAAAAAAAAATTAATGTTTAAGTACTAACATAAGAAAACAAGTATAGTTTAAAAGACAACTTTTATATTAAACCTCTAAAAAATTAAAAAAATATATACGAAGATAACGCTGGAGAGTATTTTTTCTCTTTTCGAAAACTTCATGCAAACACACTTTCAAATGGAAGTTTAAACTTTCTTATTTTATCATTCTTTTGGATAATCAACTTTGAACCTTACTAAGTGTTTATTTATATATAAATTAAAAATTAATCATTATTTTATAGTTAAGATATCTTCGAAGTAATTTTTACTGTACATGAACAATTTTTCAAAATTCATAATTGTTTTACTATAGTTTGAATATAATTTTTTTGCTTACAAGTATAACCTTCCATTACATCCACACTTACATGTTAAATTAATTATTTATATTGTTTTTATATCATGCTTGGATAAATATAATGAATACATTTACTAAAATAAATTCTTCTCAATTCTTTTTATGAAGCCACTAAAATACAAAAATAAATTTATGTATGATGAAAAAAATTATTTTCTCATAAAATCCACAAAAACATACCCCAAAACAATTTATTCTGATCATGATTACAAGAGAACTCTAGTACAGATTATTTATAAAAAAAATGGGAATAAAAGAGATTTCACTCCCAAAAAAGCTAGAATAGACGTCCCCACGATCATGGGGAAGCAATATTGTTTGAATTTTTGGAGGACAGTTCAAAATGTTAAACCCGAGCCATTCAATTTCTCCTGAATAAGCTTCTCCAAACATTCAATCATGAAGGGTGTGAGATAATTGCTCCAATCTCCCACTTCTCCTTTCCTAAAAAAACTTGTGTGTGGAACTCCAGAAATATGTAGGCCCTTCTTGTTCACTTCCAATTCTTTCAAGTTCTCAAAGCTACAAATTTTCACTATTTTTTCAATAATTCCTTGTTTCTCTTCATCATCTGTGAAAGGAACTCCTAAGAACATGGCCAAGTTTCTCAAATCGGAACCGGTATCTTCCTTAAGATCTTCATATTTCAAAAACAATATTTTATTGGGGTTTTCTTGGCTTGCCTTCCAATATCCCAAAATATGATCAAAAAATGGTCCATGCACAGAGATTCCATGGTAGAACTTGTCAAAAGCTTCATCTAGTGATAGCGACTCTCGGTTTTTGTCTTGGAGCTTGGCAGCGAAATGCCAAAGAGAAATGAACGCATCCATGGGGTTTCTACATATGTAAACAATCTTACAGCCGGAATCCTTAATGGAAGTTGGCAAAGAAGCATAAGGGGCGTGGGTGGAAAGAAGCCTTGGTTGACAAACACAAACATTTTGAAGATCAGGAGAAGGGTTGTTCAAGTAAAGATCATACTCGAAGAAACGAACAAGTTGGTGAGGGCCAAAGGTGAGCAATGGATTTTCATCCCATGGGAACTGATTGCGGTACAAAGTGGAGAAAGTCAAGGCCTTGAGCCAAGTAGTGCCACATTTAGGGAAAGTGGCAACGATGATATCAGAATTAAATGCTTGAAAATGTTTTTGGAAAGAAATAAAAGCTTTTAGAATACGAGAGGGGTACCAAAAACCTTGATAGAAAAAAAGATCGGATCCTAGCCAGCCTTTTTCTTTGGGGAAGGTTTGCACCAGTTTTTTGAAATCATCATCCCAAGAGGACTCCTCATCATGGGATTTTGAAACCATTTCGGCTTTGGAGATTTCTGCAGTATCCATTGTGAAACTAGCAGCCCAATAGAGAAAGGGATAAAGATGAACACCCAAAACTAGTTTTCTAGACAATTTATACTAGATTTATTCGTTTAAAATTATAATGCTAATAATATTTAACATACTACAATTCATTATTCATGTATCTGTACTAAAAAAACTAAATTCATGTGAAACTTTTTAAATGGGAAAATTCATTTTCAGAATGTAATTATATAATTTGGAAAAAAGTAAGAAACACTTTAGTGAAGGACAAGTTCTAATAATATAGTAAAAGTTTCAGTCCTAATGTTACTAGAATATTATGTCACGTTAATAATTAATTTTGTCACAATTTAAGCACGATATACCTAGAGTGATTGTAAGCATTTAATACAATAAGAAAATCAGGACCGAATGATTCAAAGTGACGAGTAAGCATCGACGAAAAAACCGAATACACATCAAACTAAAGGTTTGTAAAAATACAACTATGTACATAACAAAAATTAATGTGTAATTTTAAAAGTTATCTCTAAATACTTTTTTATGTATTTACTTATTTATATTATATTTATATTTTTTTTCATAATATTAGAAGTGAGAGACGAGGTACCATAATTTATACATGGTGCCAAACAAGTATATAATAAAAACTTTAATATTATTCATTTATCATTTTCCCGGCTGAAGTTTGAGGTATTATTTAATGCTATATTATTTTTATATTTATATTTCTAAGGATATAATCTAGACCAAATCTTACCGAAGATTATGATACTGACAATTTAATTGTTTAAATCTTCCTTTTTGTCTGCAAGACGCAATAGACAGACAGTGGTGTTTTGGTCAATAATAATGCCTGACATTTACTTCATTGCCTAGGTTCTGATTGTTTCATTTCTTAAAAAAAAAAAAAAAAAAAAAAAAAAAAAAATTACTTCCTAGGTTTAAGGTTCAATTTAATACCAAAAGGATAAAGAGAACTCAAAATTAGTTTTCTAAAAAAATTAAAAGGGATAATGAATTATTTCATACTTTAATTTTACAAAATATTTAGTTTAGCTTTCATTTTAGTTTTTTAAGGGAACTTTCATGTTAGTTTTTCGTTTTTTTATTAATTAAATTTGTATTATTTATCAAATTATTTTGAAAAAAATTTATTAAAAATAAAAATATATAAAAATTATTTTAATTTTTTTAAAAATAATTAAAAATGTAAAATTTAAAAAAAATATTTTTAATTTTAAAAATATAATCAATTATTGCATATCATACATGTTGACTGTCATATGGATGTCACTCCAACAAAGTTAATATATGTGATATTTTCCTTTTATTTTAAGATAATTTGACAAACAATACAAATTTAAGAATTAAAAAAATTTTAAAAAAATAAATGGAAGGATAAAATAATTTTCTTTTATAAAATTGGAGGCCAAATTAATCATCATGTAAATTTTAAAATTAAGTATTAATGTTCTACATACTAAAAATCATAATAATTCTAAAAATCATTACTAAAATTTTATATATTCATTTCCTTATATTATGTTTATGTTTTTTTATATCATATTCGTAATGCCCCGAATTTTGGGCCTAGATGAATTGGGCTTTGGGTCTCATAATTTTTTTTAAGCAAGAAAATGACAAATGACATGTTGGCTTTAAGGGTTTAAGGGTTTAATAAACTTGGAGTGTTTAGGGGTGTTGGAGAGGTTCTAGATTCGAACTTTGAGGAGAATGAATTTTTAATTAATTATTAAAAGAACCAAGGCGGTGAGTAGTTGGGCTTTTAAATAAAAATAGGGAAAAATGGCATCAAAGAGCCTTGTGGTGGAGTGGCTAAGTGACGCCATTTAGGGTATAGGAAGGTGGCGTTATGGGCTAGCAAGGACATTCTAGGTTCGAATCCTAGCTTAGTATTTTTTTTTAGGAGTTTAATTTTGGCCTTCTAGAAGGTTGGAAATGGTGTGATGATAGACTCTAAGGAGAGTGATCAAAAGAGAAAATTTAGGAAAAGGATTGGGGAGTTATCAGGGAGAAAAACGAGGAGATGAGATGGCGAAGAGTTGGAGCCAATTGGGACTTTGGGGGGGTAGGTAGAGTTTCGGTTTTGTGTATAAATAGGGGGTGCCGAATTCCCTCTGTGCTATTTCGGCAATTGGAATTCTCTTTGTGCTATTTCGGCAACTATAGTGCCCTGTCGAATTCTCCGTCACTTTTTCTGTTCTAAACCTCGCCTCTTCCTTATGTGTTTTCTTTTCTTCTCTCCTAAAGCCTTAAATCGAATATTATTCTCGTTTTTCTCCATTGCTTGTGCCGTCCTACCCTCATCTCAATTGTTGGGGACCGAATATTCATGACTGCAAAAGCCGAAAACCTTAGCTCTTGGAGCCGATTTCTTCATCGCCCCAAACCTTGTGGCGAATACTCTAGTGACCAAATCTCTGTCATGCTGTCATCATTCCTTTGATTTTTGGTGGATCGGATCTTGGAAAAATCAGAATCAAGCTTGGATCTACAAGTCTCTACCGAAAAGCTATCCATACATTTCGGCTTTTGGGTAAGTATTCTTGATTTTGGGATAAGTTGGTCGAATAGTCTATAGTAAGGGAAAGTGTGACTTAAGTGGATACAAGTCACCTATTATTTTGTCTTTAACGATTAAGATTGATGCAGATCTAGGGGATATTTGTGAGTAGTAGCTAAGGAAGGGCTATTAGGACTGGTGGCACACGGTAAGGTTAAGGTTAAGGTTAAGGTTCGGGCCTAATGGGCTACATATACATGATTGGGCTTAATGGACTATATAGACATGATTAGGCTTAGTGGGCCTTATGGGATTTTAGAAATGCATACTAGGGTTTTAATGGACTCTAGGCTTAGTTCTGATGAATTCTTAAACAGCATAAAACTTAATTTAATAATCAAACATGTCTGTGGACAAGTCACTAGGGTAGAGTGTGGCAATGGACATATGCATGTCTAGGATTGGATCTAGGGAGAGCTTGGTACTTAAGCAGTCCTAGTGACCCACCTCCTCTTTTCTGGAATCCTACCTGGTGCGTAGTGTCTGTTCACTTTAGCCGCGAGGACTTGTTGAAGGGCCAAGGTTCGTAATTAAGACCCATACTGTTAGGAATTACTGAAATACCCCTGTAGGGTAGGATTACAGAAATACCCCTGAATTGCACAATTATCGAAATACCCTTGATTTATGAAATGATTAAAATACTCCTATGTGTTGATTGTAAGATTAATGGATGTTTCATGTACATTTGCTGCATTCATATGATATTCTGTTTAGGATGCATATGGGTGGGAATTATGGAACGGAGGAAGTATATGAGGATCGCATGGTTGCTTAACAATTGTGGATCCACCGATGGCTTTTTAAGCCCATTATATGATTAACAGCTTTGCTACAACGTTAGGTAGTATCGCAATCGGGCTACCCTTGATGTGTATAGAATGGGTGGGTCGATTTAGAAATCCCTACAGACGTGTTTCAGCAGGACGGAGATGATGTGTACCGAATGAATTATTTGGGGAGGGTTTGCACTGCATTGCATGTATGATATTATTATGTTAATAATATGATATGTATGCTATTTGTTTGACAAGGGTCGTACACAATGAGTTTTCGAAAACTCACTCCCTTTTTTTATTTTTCTCAGGTGATCCTTAGTAAGCGGTTCGACGGATGGAGGGACTCAAAAGTGACCAACTAGCAAGACATTTTCGTTTTTCCTGATTTTCTTTATGGTTTTAAGTATTTTGATTATTTTAAGTTCGGATTGTAATAAGGCCTCCCTTTGCTTATCATTACATTGATTGCTTTACTTTCTATTAAATTTATATCAAGTTTTTTTTTGGAAACAACAATTTTATTCAAAATTAAGCTTCTGCTGATAAAAAGTTTTATTTTTAATACTTGTTAACTTATAATCGAAAAAGACAGATTTCCAAATACATATCGTTTTGGAAGACAACTATAATCTGGGTTTTTAATCAAAATTCTTTAAGAAGGGTTTTCAATGAAAACAAGGTTTTCTCAAAAACACTTCAATGTGACATACCAGACTTGGGCCTAACTTTTAGGCTAGGTTTGGGGTATTACAATATTATATTCTTTGTTTTTTTAATTATTTGAATAAAAAATTATGCTTTAATTATTTTTTATTTTACAAGGAGGGATTCATTTACATAGCTTAAAAGCTAAAGCAATTTTATACACTTCTGTAATTATTTAAATGATTAATATTTTAACGATCCAATATTTATATTTCATGGTCTATTCATGTAAATCATCTATTTCAAATTTAATGTAAATTTAAAAATTTTAACCATTTTTTTATGTACAAAAATTCAACCATTAAATATATATTAATATATAAAGTCTTTTAGATCGATACGATAGAGATATCGGATCTACTTAAAAATTTACATGCATGAAAAGTACAATTATATTGATAAATTCAACCATTAGATTTTGAAAATATTAACCATATAAATAATTAAAAAATAGATAAAACTATTTTAATTTTTACACTGTGTAACTAGATCTCTCCCTTCATTTTATAAATTACTCATTAAGTTCAAACACTTCGATAATAACAATATAATTATTTTAATCCTCTTTATTAGCTATAAGTAGACGTGTTCATGGGCCGGGCCGGGTCGGACCTAAGCATGATATTAACATCTTTTACATTTGTCCAAGCCCGGCTCCCCCTAAAATATGGGCTTAAAATTTTGCTCAAATTCGTCTATATTTGCAAAAAACTAACTCAAGCCTATTTTAGGACTGTCCATATTATTTTTTTAATTTTTTTAAAAAAATATTTATATTATATTATTCTAATATTTAATAATTTTATACATTTAATGCTTGTACATTTAATAGAGTAACCAATTTCTAATTTCATCACCGACTTCAATCTATATCCCATCATTCTTATTTCAATAATAATTCACCAATTCATCACATAACATAACATATTTCAGCTTGATTTCACATCAATTTCATGTATCAGTTAATCATATAGCTTTCTATTCTATTCAATTTAGTCATTGTCTTGATATTCAATTTAGTCAAGCCTATTTTAGGTCTCTCAATATTATTTTTTAATTTTTTTAAAAAATATTTATATTATATTATTCTAATATTTAATAATTTTATACATTTAATACTTGTACATTTAATAGAGTAACCAATTTCTAATTTCATCACATACTTCAATCTATATCCCATCATTCTTATTTCAATAATAATTCACCAATTCATCACGTAACATAACATATTTCAACTTGATTTCACATCAATTTCATGTATCAGTTAAATCATATAGCTTTCTATTCTATTCAATTTAGTCATTGTCTTGATATTCACTTCTAACCTTAGCATTTTCAACTTAATAACTGTTAATAGTTTACCTTAATACTATATAATGCAATATATCATGTGTATGTAGTAACTAAAATTAGTTTCAAGTCATCGAAATACAAACCGAAAACTCACATCACTTGTCGTCGACTCTCACATTTCCTTTCCCTTTCGATGATCCTATGTCTTTTTTTAGCTACGAATAATTCGATAATGATATAATCGCAAATTCTATCCAAATCACATTCAATTACAAGGTCATACATATTTTACAAATTATTCAATTTAATCCTCTATCTCAAAAGTCAACCAAATTCATACCAATACGATTCGATCAATCATAATCAAATATAGATTCATTAAATATATAAAATTTAAATTCATCATATTCAATTTATGAGTCAATTTATAATTTCTTTACAATTTACTCCATATCTCACATTTTTGTACCAAATTGTAAACAATTCAAATTACTATTAAACATACACAAGTTCATAATTCAAGTATACAATAATTTAAATATAATCATACCATATGAACTTACCTGTTTAAATCAGCAAATAAGTTGAAAATTTAAGGACTATTCAACATTTTTTTCTTTTCCCTAATTATTTTCGATTTAGTCTAATTTCTGACCTATACAACTATTCAATTCAATTTATCAATTTCACACATCTTATATCATCCTATTATGTGCATGTATCAGTTCAATTTCATTATCCAAATGCCCCTAATTTTTTTATTCAATTTAGTCCTTAAAACAGAAATTGCTATAACTTTCAAATTTGAGCTTCGATTTCGAAACCCATCTCAAATTCTTCCTTCTATTGCTCACTACTATTCATAATTGCATTGAAATATTTACACTTTAGTCCTATATTCAAAACTATCAATTTTCACTTTACAAATTAGTCTTTTTCATATCTAAGCTTAAAATTTAAGCATTTAACACTAAGAACTTCAAGCGATCAATGGCAACATTTTGAAACTTTACCAATTTTAAAAAAATAAAATACGAGTCAGCTAAATCAAGCTTCTATGATGCCAAAAACATAAGAAAAGGAATAATCTAAGCTTACTATCCAAGGGTCTATTGTTAAAAGCTTGAAATGGTTTCTCCCAAACAGGCTTGAATTTTTAGTTGAGCCCGGCCCAAACCCGGCCCATGCTTACCTCTATTTATAATATTATAATTATAATTTTTTGACATATTTTTAACAAACCATTACCAAATAGTCCACTCACAATATAAAATGGCTTAATTGCCAATTTAAGCCTTGGTTTAATTGTTATTTTAGTCCATTAGTAATTTAAAAATCTATAGCAATTAATGTTTAAAACTTTTATGATTTAACCTCTGTAAATCAATTAAACTCTCATTCGACTAAATTGATTATAAAAAAATCAATTCATCTATACATTAACTCTTTAAAAATTTCTATTAAATATTTTTGGGCTCAGTTTATGGAAACGAGGTCCTAAAATCACATTTTCCAATACTACTGGCTTTAGGATCGTTATTCTGTACCTTAATTAACTATCAATTAAACAAATTTACTAGACCAAACTTCAATATATTTCTATACTAGCATCTTAAATATTAATATTTAATATTTACAATAATTGATTTACGGAAATAGGATTCCAAGACTGCATTTCCTGACACCATTAAAAACCAAATCGTTACAACTATAATAAAGAGATTTATCATGTACTTTTACCTTATTTTTAAATTATACAATTAGTAAAATTATTTATATTGCTCATATCTTTTAGAACCTAATTTTGCTTACGTCTTTAAAAGTTTATATATATAAATGTTTAAAAATTTAAATAACATGTAAAATTCCAATGAAAAAGATTTGAATAATTGTTATGAATATTTTATTAAGTGGATGTGCATCAAGATCAAGATAAATTTTGATGTACTTTAAATTCTAATAGTGATTAGAAGAAGATCTCTACTTCATTTATACTTCTTATGCTAATAAATAGAGACTTTGGAGAAACTTTGTAGATATTCTGATTGATCAATAAAATATGCTCTCTCTTTTGTTCTCTCATATTCTTTGTTCTTTATTCTCTCTGTCTATTTATTTTATAACACGTTATCAGCACGATCTTGCTCAAAGTGATAGTTCCTTTTATCAACAATTACATTTATCCTCCATGATTTCCAATATCTTTAATGGCAAGATGCACAGTTTTTGCAGGAAGTTTCTTTTATTTAACATTTCATATCTGATTATTATTTTTCATTCTTATTTCATTATACGTTATCATTGTTTTGATTAACTTATTTTACTTTTTTTTCTTAAGGATGGTGAAAGATTTGATACCACTAGCTATCTGAAATCAATAAATAAGATGCACTCTCAAAGTTTGCATTTTCGTATTTGCTTAAGGATGATCTCTTTCTCTTCAGTATAAAGGATGTTTATAATCACTACTTCTCATCCATGGTAACATAAGTCAATCTAATCAAATTCTTTTAAAATTTGATTTGATTTCTATTAAAAAGTTCAATTTGTATAATTCACTATCTGTATCTCTATGAATTTATAAAACCCTTCACGCGTTTAGTTATTGAGATTTTTATGTGGAGATAAATATTTTTTTTATTTTTAATAAAATTGGTTGCTTTAATTTTGATTTTGATTAAGATAGATGATTATTGTAGAATTTGAGTAAAAATACTTGTCATAAATTTTGGGATATTCACCCTGTAACAACCTATTTTCGATAAAGTCGGAACAGTGGTTTCGAGACCACATATCTGAGTCTGAAAAGAAAAATTATTTTAATACTATTTTTTATCTACAATATGATAATAATATTGTGTGAAAATTTCGTAAAGAAATTTTATCAATTACATGTTTAATTTGATAAAGGACCAAATTGCACAAAGTGCAAAAGTTGAGTTCTAATAGCTAAAGGGATTAAATAGCTATAGAAATTTAAAGTGGAGGTTCTTATATGGTGATTAGGCCATTAAAAATGCTTAGTTGATAAGGATGATGGTTCATCCATGGAAAATAAAATAATGAAAAGGATGAAATTGGAAAGATGAAAAATAAAAGGTGATAAATTAATTAAATAACAAAATATCATCATTTTATGTCATCTTCTTCCCCAAAATACATGGAAACCCTAGGAAAGAGAAAGCGAGCTTTCTTGGCTTAATTGGGTAAGTAATATTGTCCTGTTTTTAGTAATTTTTATATTTTCGAGATCTTGATAACTAAATTTATCTATTTTGGGGGTTAATTTGTAAAGTTATCAAAGTATGAAAATTTTTCCATGGATGAATATGCTTAAATTTTGAAATTTATGGTAGAATATGAAAGGTTGTTGATAGATAAACAACTTTTACAAAGTGAATTTTGATGAAAACATGATTTAGGAACTAAATTGAAAAGTTGTAAAATTCATGGAAAATTTCTAAATTTTATGAAATAAATGGGCTGTAAATGTTACATGTAAAAATCAGCTAGGCTTGGAACAAGGATTAAATTGCATGAATTTTATTTTCCAAGCCTAAGGACAAAATCATCATTAATTAAAAGTTTAGGGCCAAAATGGTAATTTTGCTTAAGATGTGAATTGGACTAAATTGAGTTTAAATTGTATTAAACTGATGTTAAATTTACTCGTATAGATTCGGATAGACCAAATTTGGAGTTAGAACGAGGAAAAGAGAAAAATATCGGATTAGTATATTTTACGTACACGAACATTTATCGAGGTAAGTTCCTGTAACTATATTTTGTATATTTATATGCTTGAATTAAATTTGGTGTATGTGTATTGTATAAATAATATATGTATATATGACATTGGAAACATATCCGACAAAGCCCAGTAAACGATAATGCCTGTAATAAATGATATTGCCCGATAAATGATAAATGATAAATGATAAAAATATTACTTTATGCTTGAAATGAATGTGGAATGTGTTTATTTGAATTATATGAATATTATAAATGTAAGAAATAATCACACGCTTGATAATGCTTGAGAAAAAAATGTAAAATCCCTTTTGAATAATTGAAAGTCAATGGATACGTGATTTCTTGTGATGAATATAGTCTAACATATGTTGCGGACGGGATTTAGCTCGGATGAGCAATCTTGATAAAAGCCCTCTCGAGCATCCTGTTATATAGTTCCTACGAGCATCTTGATCGGTAGTGATTCTGCATGTGTTGCACACTACAGTAGCTTTTTTTGAGTGCCCTGTTTATTGTTCGGTTGTAATTCCGCATATGTTGCGACACAAACGCAGCTCTATATGGGCGTCCTGTTATGCGATCGGTTGTGATCTGGCATATGTTGCGGACACAAACACAACTTTTTGTGAGCGTCTTGATATGGCTCGCATGAACTTCTTGATATATGGCTATCCGAAGCTCCCATTACATGGCTCTTTGTGAGCCTTCCTGATTAAAATTTCTTTGTGAACTTCCAGTTTTAAACTCTTATGAGTTTCCTGATTTAGACCGGGTAAGCTTCCTGCTACATGGCTCATCTGAGCATCCTGATATGTGGCTCGAGAGTGTGCTCTCTAGTTATGTGCCCTAACGGGTACCCCTGAATATCAGTTGGCAGATCCTGATTTGTACACCTCGAGTGTACTACCTGAGTATCCATTGATATTTCAAATAAATTCAATGGCAGAAAAATCCTGATATGAGAAGATATGAATAAGAAATAAGTTATTACACGTATCTGCTAGAAATACATGAAAATGATGACACATGATATATGGAATTATGAGATGATGATATATGTACATGAAATTTATTTGATGAATAAGTTTATCCATGATTATAGATTTGTACACCTTGAGTGTACTACTCGTCTGACATTGATATTTAGGATGATTTAATGGGTAAAGTTCCGACATGAAAGAATCTGAACTCGAGATAAATCACTATGAATATGTACTTGTAATACAAATATATGATTAATACATGTTATAAGAATACATGATATGAAATGTATATATATATGGAAATCTGATTGTTGTTGAGCCCGTATATGTTTCTTGTTGTTATTGTGGAATGTATGACCAACGAGGGCAATGAGGATATGTGTAGGGCTTGAGATCAAATTATTTGAATGTGCCTTACATGTTTATCTTGAAATAGAATGAACGGTAAGTTAAGTACTATGTTATACGAACTTACTAAGCATTATATGCTTACTCTGCTTTATTTCCCTGTTTAATAGTAAATTGGAAGCTCGTTGGGTTGGAAGCTTGGCGGAGATCATTCACACTATCTATTGACCCATTTCGATACACATGGTAAATTAATTATGGCTATAATGGCATGTATAGGTTAATTGGCCATATTGGCATGTAAATGATTTGGTTATAACTAGCCATTGGAATGGCTTGTGATGAACATGTTTTGATACAAAAATAAGTGAATTTATTATGTTTAAGGAATGAATGTGATCATACATATATGCTTTTGGTAAATATGTAAGTATGAATGATAAATTAACATGATAATAAATTGTCATTTGAGGTACCGAAGAGTACATTAGTTGTATGTGATATTATGTCATGCATGAGACTTGGTTTTTACTTAAATTAATTATCTTGAAATGACTTGTGAATGTTTTTAAGTGTTGGTGTATGTATATGACTAGATGGGTGAGAAATGTGGCTTGGAAAATAGCCTATTTTTGTCTACACGGGTAGAGACACGGGCGTGTGTCTTAGCCGTGTGTCACACACGGCCTAGCATATGGGCATGTAGTCTGGCCGTGTGTCCCCTGCATCTTAAAATTTGAGAAACAGGATGCTCAGAATTGGGCACACGGGCAGAGACACGGGCGTGTGTCTCAGTCGTGTATGATACACGGCCTAGAACACAGGCGTGTGTCTTGGCAGTGTTATGCTCAGAATTGGGCACACAGGCAGAGACACGGGCGTGTGTCTCAGCCGTGTGTGATACATGGCCTAGAACACAGGCGTGTGTCTTGGCCGTGTAAAACTTGAACCTAAATTGTGAAAAATTGAATTTACCATACGGCATAGCACACAAGCGTGTGGCAGACCATGTGGCACAAGTCAGAGAGTTACACGGGGTCGGACATGGCCTGCTGCATTGGCGTGTCCTATGGCCACACGGGCGTGTCCCTTGACCATACGGGCATGTGTGCCCTACATCTAGGTAAAATATTGAAATTTCGAGATAAATTCTATGAATACTTGGTTTAGTCCCGATTTGACCGTAATGCATGATTTGGGCCTCGAGGGCTCATGTAAGGGACTATATGATTAAATTTTATTGAAATTGGATAATATTAAATGCTTGTAGAATGTTTGTTATTTGACCCGTAAACTCATTCCGACGATTCGGGTTAGGGGTGTTACACACCCTGTCTATGCTAATTTCATATCATTGTAAAGTTTGAAATGAAATTATGTCATAAGAGGTGGAGGTTAGAAAATGTTTATGTTTAAACCTTTATACCTGTAAGTTATTTTAATTTGATATTATAATATTTTGTATTTTGTTGTGTTATGACATACAAAAGAAAATATATATTATCTAACCACAATGATTTATTAGTAACATGAATTTATTTTTTGTTATGTTTAATATATGTTTGATTTATACCTATTCATATTATTTTTATATGAATAAAGAAAATTTTAAAAGATTAGGGTTTTTTATCATTAATGTTTGATCGCTGTAAATCAGAGTTTTAAAATTTATAAAAGAATGATCAAAACCTGAAAACTAACTCTGACAACGATTAAAGGCAAGTGTACCTATCGAGCAGTGGTATAGCTTAGGCAAGACCGGATATCGAACCCAAAGGAACTAAAAGTACTAATACTAACTTTCTTTTTATTATTTAGCCTTAAAAATAGAGTGGAGTTGCTTTTGACGAAGACTAAACTAAGGACACAAAGACAAAAAGGACGAATAGGAAAATAACTTTGGAGGAAAACTCAGTTGATTACGACGATACCCTTAGGAAGAATCCACCTAGACTTCACTTATTACTTAACCCTAAATTATATGATTTCTTTTACTTAGCTTGATCCGTAAGACTCCCTAACCTATATTAAACCCTTTCTCGAGGCGAATAACGTCTTAACTTAGGTTAATTAGTGGAACTCTTGTTCCCTTATAATAACCCCCTAGGATAGCAGTAAATCGATCAATGGACTCCCATATTAGGTTTTACCCTAATCCGGTAAAATCTCGTAACCCTATCTCTAGGCGTTCGATCAACTCTGCTTAATTATGTTAGATCTACTCTTAGGCAGGGTCTATTCCTCCTCCACCTAAGCACATTAGATTTGGATTAAGCAACATAATTATGAACAAACTAAGTAATTATCATATAACTTAAAATCAAATAAAAAAATTCATCTAGGTTTCATCCACTTCAGGTATCTAAGGGGTTTAGTTCATAATGAATAAATAAAACATCGCAAGAGAAAAGATAAAACAAAACATAAGAAGATCCTAAAACCCCCTGAAGGAATTGAAGGAGAATTCCGCCGTCTTGAGTATAATTCTGGCTTCTTGGGATGGATCAACTGGCTACCCTCGCGATTTTTCCCTAACTCTGACCTTCTCGGCTTGGCTCCTTGGCCTAGCTTTGACGCCTCTTCAAAGGTGGTACTTAGGGGATATATATATAGGCTATTGGAATGCGATTCTTTCTCCCTAAGTATCCTTTTCTGACTGAAATTGCTCATTCTGACGATGGAGGCACGGCCATGTAGCATGCCCGTGTGGATCGACTCTAGGCCGTGTTTGGATTTCTAACTTGAGGTACGGCCGTATGAATCGGGGGAGAGGCTGTGTTCTAGATGTTAGGCGTGGCACGGCCGTGTGGTCGTCGGGCTAGGCCGTGTCAAATTCATGATATGGCCCATTTACTCTGTTTTGGGCCCGTTTTATGTTCTTTTCATCCTCGGGTGCTTTCCTGGGTATAAGACATGAAAAGAAAGGATTAAGAGCACCTTTTTACATAAATCAAGGAATAAATCATCTAAAAGCATACTAAATGTGGGCTTAAAATATGTTACTTTTACGGTTTATCAAATACCCCCACACTTAAGCTTTTGCTTGTCCTCAAGCAAAATTCTCAACTTACAATTAAAACAAACTTTCCATGATTCAAAATTCCTATCAACAATGCCTTATCCTAATTCATAGATAATTTATACATAGATAATTTAATTCAAAGAGTCCTGAAGATTCAAACGAGATAAGTCATATTTTTGTAGCACGAAAACATAGGTGTTCCCCTTTATCTAAATAATTACCTTTAATTCAAAACCTACAAGGATTGACATCCTCACAAAAAATTCACTCAAATCACTCAAAAAGTGTTTAAGGGTCAAAATTAAGCACTCATAAGTCGAACCTGAAAAGTTAATCCCATAGGCTTGCCTAAAAATCAAATCTCCACCATTGTAAAATGAAATGATAAACAGATCAAAAGGTCTTTGTTAGGGTTGTAACGGGGCTAGGGTTAAAGGTGTGGATAAAGGCTGAAATTATAAGGTTAGAATCGAGATTGAATTGATAAGTTACCTACCTAAAAATTTCTAAGATAACAGTTACATATACTGAAAATAATAATCCTACTAATACGAGCTTTTCTTTTGAAAATAGTCTTTGATTGTGTAAGCTCACTTTTCATAAAACTAATTACTGAATTTTTTTTTAAGAACAAGCTAAAAAGAATACAAGATAATTTAACTATCAGAATAATATACTTATGTAACTAAGCAAATCAAATCTCGATTGAGGGGTAGTCAAAGGAAAGGGTGATAACAAATACAAAGGGGTTTTTGGGTTAATATTAGTGGGTGAGTCAATAAAAAGGGTTTGTTAGGATCAACGGGGTTCACTAGAGGTCAATTGTAAGGGTAGGCTATTTAGTGGAATTAATGGGTTAAAACCTAGGTGCCTTTATCATCTCGGTATATCAAATCATAGCTGTGGTCTTGACATGTATAATCAAGGCAAGTTCTAGAATAACAGTTCATAGTTGACACACTCATAATCAAGAAATGAGCATGAAAAAGAATGTATGCTCTATAAGGCTCATAATCTCACAAAAATTATGGGTGTTTTTAACATCAACCTTTTAAATCTCAAATTTCAAGATAACAATCAAATTCTGGTTGACAACCTAAAATTTTAATTTTTAGAAAATTAGACTTATCATGCTTGATTATCTAGTATTTTTCAAATTTAATCATCAATGCATAATTAACTATGACTTATTTAAAAGCATATAAATAAAAATCACAAAGCATCAGAAATTTCATCTTAATTAGTAATATGAGAAAATTACTTTAAAACAAGATTAAATTCAGGGATTTGAGAATCATGCAAAAAGTTAGGCATTTTTATGCTCAGGGTTTGAGAATAATGTAGAAAGTTAGGTATTTTCTCAAAATAATTATTCACCCCCCCACACTTAAGATGTACATTGCCCTCAATGTACAAACATAGATAATAAAATTTAAGGGATAAATCAAAAAAGAAGGGGAACGAAGTACTCCTTGAATTGTGGATGTTTTCCCAGATGAGTGTCTTTGGTGGCGATGATGGTCAGTCGGGATAACAAACCTGCGCTAGATGAAGAAATTGGGTAGCGCTTTGAGAAGTAGCCAGGCTTTTTAAGACCTAATAAAAATAAACTAAATATAAAGTTATAGAAAAACAAACTAAAGGGAAGGAGGCTAAGAAGGAAACTAAAATGAAAAGAAAATATTAATGGACTGTGAAGTCCTTATTGGAGGATGGTTCGCAAGGTGGTTGTGGCTTCTAAGGCTGGGGAGGTGCTGGCGGTGGCGGAAGTGAAGAGGTTATCGTGGTGGTTGGCGTGATTCCTTAGCAGCCTGGCGAACCTGACACTATGAAGCTAAATTAAGTTAAACTAAATTAAACATAAGATTATTAAAGAAAAGGAGAATGAAAGGAAAGAGAAATGGAAAATAAAAACTAATTGGTCTCAAAGATCCTTGTCTTAGTGTTGAGACGAAGCTGTCGGCATGAACTCATGTTGATCGTTCTTTGTTAATGAGCCTATGCTTAGCTTCCTCCTCTTCTTCGGCATGTTGTTGGCTTGCTCAAGGATCTAGAATCTTAGTTAGTGAAGAATCTGAGATAGAAGAGAGTGAGAAGCAAAGAAAATAAGGATGAAAATCAGATGGAGGGAAGGGGAAGAGTTGAGGAGTTTAAATAGAGGTTCAAATCTGGTGTTTCCCACCGGCCGTGGTCTTAGGGGGTATTGATGTACACGGCCACCTCGCACTGCCGTGTCGATGAGTGTGTTTGTCACACCATGCTCGTGCTGCATCACCCACGCCCGTATACGTCAAGTTTTTCTTTTGGCACGGTCAGTCTGCACGGGCGTGTTGTACTCATGTTTAATAAGTCAGTAGCTTTACACGGTTGAGGGTACGGCCGTACCTTCTTTGTCAGTGCCCGTGGGGAAGATGGTTGGATCCGTGACGTTGGGGGGTGGTTGGACTGAATTGTAGGACCTCTGTTCTGTCAGTGTGGTGGTTTTGGTGGTCCACACAGCCACAGACACGGCCGTGTGGAAGGCCGTGTGGTCTGGGAAACTGCACTTCTGGTTAGTTTTTAAAAAAAAAAGAAAAATAAAAATGAAAATAAATGCAAAATAAGTAAGGTTAGTACTCAGGTTGCCTCCCGAGAAGCGCTTGTTTATAGTCTTCAGCTAGACTTTCCTTGTGTTTGAAAAATTCAAGGAGGTCTGAAGGTTTGAATATCTTCCCTCATGCTTACAGTTTTATTTTCATTGTATTCTTTAGGTCGAATAGCATTTATTTTAAAATTTCCAAAAATAGGATTGCTTACCTCGAATGTTCCGTATGGAAGAACATTGATTACATAAAAAAGGATTTTTTTGTTTGTGTCAGGGGTCTGGAGGGAATAGTCGTGGGTCTACTTTGGCTGACAATACCTGATCTCTGACTTTGGACTTGTCTATCTTGTAGGATGGTTTTGATTCTGTTTCCTGTATCCTTAATTTCTCCTTAAAGTGTGTTTTTCACTCGTCTAAGTCATTGATTTGAATCTTTGCTCCTCGTGAGTTGTTTCCTTGTTGCTACTGAACTGAAGATCAGGTTCAATCGTGCCCTTTTTCAGTGGTTCCTCTGATTTCACTTCATGTGGTTCGGGTTTTTCTTTGACCTGTGTCCCCCGCTCGTCTAATTTATCGACCCTAAGGCTTTGTTCCTCGTGTGCTTCTTTAGCTTAGGGTTCATGTTTCGGCTCAGGTATTTGTCCTTTTGATTTTTCCTGTGATGAAAGTTGAACAAATTGGTTATCATTTGTATTGACTTTCTTACCTTCATTGATTGTTGCCCTGGCCGAGTCAACAGCTTGAAGACTGATTGATTCGCCACCTACACGAAGTATGAGTTTTCCTGTGGCAACATCAATTTTAGTCCTGGCAGTTGCTAAAAAAGGTCTTCCTAAAATTAAGGGAATTGAATTTTCCTCATCCATGTCTAATACAACAAAATCTACTGGGAAAACTAATTTATCGATCTTTACAAGAACATCTTCAATAATGCCCCTAGGAATTCTAACAGTTTTATCAGCTAATTGAATACTCATCCTAGTTTATTTGGGCTTCCCTAGACCTAGTCATTTAAACAGTGCATAAGGCATGACATTTATGCTTGCCCCTAAATCAGCTAACACATTATCAATAGTTAAACTACCAATTAAACATGGAATTGTAAAACTCCCTGGATCTTTTAATTTCTATGGTAGTTTATAGAATTGCTGAGCACTTTGCGTTGAGTTCAATGTGTGGCTCTTCGTCTAATTTGTGTTTGTTTGTCAAGAGCTGTCTTAAAAATTTTCTCGAGTCTGGCATCTGAAAAAGAGCTTCAAGAAGAGGTAAGTTAATGTGTAATTTCTTTAAAAGTTTAAGAAACTTACCGAACTGTTCCTCTGAATCGTCTCTTTTTAATGCTTCGGGATAAGGTATGCGAGGTTTGTACTCCTTGATTACCGATTTTGACTTTTCTTGTGCTACCTCTGTTATACCTTCATCTACCTTACTTTCTGGAATTGGTTTTGGTTCATCTAACTCCTCGCTCTCCTGAACCATGATGGCTTGAATTTGCTCCTTTGGATTAATCTCTGTGTTACTTGGTAGACGCCCTTGCGGTCGTTCTAACATGAGCCGTGTGAGTTGTTCGACTGCATTAGTTACTTCCTTGACTGACTTAATAATTTCACTCATTCGGCTCTCGTTGCTTTTAATTGTTCTATCAATATCTTGTAGGCGTTCTTCTGTGTTTGCCGATTGTTTTAGTTCCTCCTCGTAGGTTAGTTTCTTTTCTTGTGGATAGGGTTGATTTCGGAAGTTCTGAGGAGGTTGTTGCCCTTGACTTCTTTGATTGCCTTGACCTCCCCATGAAAAATTTGGGTGGTTCCTCCAACCTGGATTGTAAATGTTACTATAAGGATTATTATTGGATCGGAAATTATTACCTATATAGTTCATTTGTTCGTTTTTTGCTTCCGGTTGGTAGGGTGGGTACTCAGGATTCGCCACGGTTCCACTTGTGTCATACTGCATGACTGGATGTACCTGCGAGGAACATAAACTATCTAGCTTTTTATTCATCATCTCAAGCTGCGTTGATAGCATGGTCATGGTGTCGATGTTGAAGACTCCTGCCGATTTCGTTGGTTTAGTCCTTGAAGCTTGCCACTGATAATTGTTTAATGACAACTCCTCAATGAACTCGTAGGCTGCTTCTGGAGTTTTGTTGTTTAGAGTTCCACTGACGGCTGAATCAATCAGTTGCCTTGTTGAGGGGTTGACACCGTTGTAGAATGTTTGGACTTGTAGCCACAATGGTAAGCCATGGTGTGGGCACGTCCTCAAGAGATCTTTGAATATCTCCCATGCATCATATAGTGTTTCTAAATCCATCTGGACAAAAGAAGAGATATCATTCCTTAATTTGGTCGTTTTGGCTGGTGGAAAATATTTCATTAAAAACTTTTCAGTCATCTGATCCAATGTAGTGATCGACCCTCGTTGTAACGAGTTTAACCACTGTTTAGCTTTATTTCTCAATGAGAAAGGGAATAACCGAAGACGTATGGCATCATCAGAAACGCCATTTATTGTGAAGGTATCACAGAACTCTAAAAAGTTAGCTATATGCATGTTAGGATCTTCGTCCTGCAAATCATCAAATTGAACAAACTATTGAATCATTTGTATTGTGTTAGGCTTTAATTCAAAATTGTTAGCAGATATAGTAGGCCTAACAATACTTGATTCCGCTCCTGTTAAATGCGGTTTCGCATAATCAAACATTGTACGTGGAGCGTTGCGTTCCCCCACATTTTGTGGTGGTGGGTTGTTTTCGTCCATCCCTTCAGTAGGATTGGATCTATCTTCTTCCTTTCTTTCTGTGTAATTTAGGGCTCTCCTGGTTTCCCGACGATTCCTTCGAGCGGTAGCTTCAATATCACTTTTGTATACTAAAGGTCTTCTTGGGTTCCTTCTAGTCATAAACTAGAGGTACCTGGAAAGAAAAGAAAGAAAGAAAAAATTAGCAAAATTTAAAAACTAAACTAAAAATAAAATAAATTACTGAAAATAAAATAATGGCTAAAGTAATAAAAATAGAGTTTTCTTAATATTTTAGTTCCCCGGCAACGGTGCAAAAAACTTGATCGCTGTAAATCAGAGTTTTAAAATTTATAAAAGAATGATCAAAACCTGAAAACTAACTCTGACAACGATTAAAGACAAGTGTACCTATCGAACAGTAGTATAGCTTAGGCAAGACCGGATATCGGGCCCAAAGGAACTAAAAGTACTAATACTAACTTTCTTTTTATTATTTAGCCTTAAAAATAGAGTGAAGTTGTTTTTGACGAAGACTAAACTAAGGACACAAAGACAAAAAAGACGAATAGGAAAATAACTTTGGAGGAAAACTCAGTTGATTACGACGATACCCTTAGGAAGAATCCACTTAGACTTCACTTATTACTTAACCCTAAATTATATGATTTCTTTTACTTAGCTTGATCTGTAAGATCCCTAACCTATATTAAACCCTCTCTCGAGGCGAATAACGTCTAACCCTAGGTTAATTAGTGGAACTCTCGTTCGCTTATAATAACCCCTAGGATAGCAGTAAATCGATCAATGGACTCCCATATTAGGTTTCACCCTAATTCGGCAAAATCTCGTAACCCTATCTCTAGGCGTTCGATCAACTCCGCTTACTTATGTTAGATCTACTCTTAGGTAGGGTCTATTCCTCCTCCACCTAAGCACATTAGATTTGGATTAAGCAACATAATTAAGAACAAACTAAGTAATTATCATATAATTTAAAATCAAATAAAAAGATTCATCTAGGTTTCATCCCCTTCAGGTATCTGAGGGGTTTAGTTCATAATGAATACACAAAACATCGCAAGAGAAAAGATAAAACAAAACATAAGAAAATCCTAAAACCCCCTGAAGAAATTGAAGGAGAATTCCACCGTCTTGAGTATAATTCCGACTTCTTGGGATGGATCAACTAGCTACCCTCGCTGTTTTTCCCTAACTCTAACCTTCTCGGCTTGGCTCCTTGGCCTAGCTTTGACGCCTCTTCAAAGGTGGTACTTAGGGGATATATATAGGCTCTTGGAATGCGATTCTTTCTCCCTAAGTATCCTTTTCCGACTGAAATTGCTCATTCTGACGATGGAGGCACGGCCATGTAGCACGTCCGTGTGGATCGACTTTAGGCCGTGTTAGGAGTTCTAACTTGAGGCACGACTGTGTGAATCAGGGGAGAGGCTGTGTTCTAGATGTTAGGCGTAGCACGGCTGTGTGATCGCTGGGCCAGGCCATGTCGAATTCATGATATGGCCCATTTACTTCGTTTTAGGCCCGTTTTATGTTCTTTTCATCCTCGGGTGCTTTCCTGGGTATAAGACATGAAAAGAAAGGATTAAGAGCACCTTTTTACATAAATCAAGGGATAAATCATCCAAAAGCATACTAAACGTGGGCTTAAAATATGTTACTTTTACGGTTTATCAATGTTAAAAATAATTGCAATACTGTATATTATTTAAAATAAATTAAGCATTCATTAAGGTTATATAATAAAATGATTATATGCTCCTGAAGAGCTAATATTGCATCAAACTGTAAAAAGCTC
Source organism: Gossypium bickii (assembly GCA_025503065.1). Taxonomy (NCBI): domain Eukaryota; kingdom Viridiplantae; phylum Streptophyta; class Magnoliopsida; order Malvales; family Malvaceae; genus Gossypium; species Gossypium bickii. The sequence continues at coordinate 100,424,168 of CP106711.1, forward strand.
TTTAAGAGCTAATATTTTACCTCATTGTGATGCAAAATTTTGTAAAATATTTTTTTTTTCAAATCAAGAAGATATATGTTGAATAAAACCTTCATATGTTTTACATTAAAACCATATATAGAAATAACATGAGATATTCATGTGTTTGTATTATATATATATTCCCTGAAAGAATACAATACACTATATGATTGAAATATCTAATGTGCTCTTGCAGTAGCAATATTGTGAAAATGACTTTAAAAGTATTTTCAAGTGATCTCATACCTTTTAGTGGCTAAGCAAGATAATAAGTTACTAATGAAAAATTTTATGAAATTCTTCCCACTAGTTTTACTTTATTCCCTGAAGTGAATGTAGCAGTACATAACAATTATGAAAAATAAAAAATATAGAGACCATGATTGTTGTTGTAATTGAGGATGTGGTTGGGGACGTACTAATAATAATTATCAATGTGGTTATAATAGTGGTACTTCTAACCATTAGAAAAAGAATAAGGAAATAGCCCAGTGGTTAATTGATAAGTGTGAAAGTATGGAAATTAAAATGAGGTCTCAAGCTCAAATCCTTTCCCATGCAATATAATTATGAACCACTAAAAGTGGGAACATTGTAATAAATAAGAGAACAATTAGAGTTCTCAAGATAACTCTTCAAAGGATAAAGGTAACCTATGTTATTAATATGATATGAAAGATTATTGGCCACATATGTGGCGTATGCCCAAATAGTTTGTTTTTGTTAATATTCTCCGAGAAATAATATGAAAATGTAGTAATGGATTCTATCATTACAGATAAAAAAATATTTATCTTATTTGGTGCTAAAACAAACAAATATTATTCTAATATTTGATAATAAAAAATTAGTCAAAAGCTCCAAAAGAGCTACTATATTAATACCTTGTGACGATTAATCCATTGGTTTAAAAGATATTCATAATGGATCTCATATTGAGATTGTGAATGAGGACAATATTATATTTCATATAAATCAAAAGAGAATTTGGTTATTTATATTTTGAATCAAACTTAAGACCTCTCGCACTCTAAGCGAGAATCATACAACTAGACCAAATGCCTTACATTTGAAGATTTTGGCATATTCTCTGAAGCGAATATAGCATATAATTGATTGAAAATTATATTTATTGACTTATGGCATTATAGACTTCACATTGATTTAAACATTTCCAATAATAAATGTCATAATAGCACTTATATGTGGATACAAAGTAAAATGAATGATAATAAAATTACCAATTTGTTACAATTTAGTACAATTGAAACGCATGTTAAAGTAAGACAGAAGTTTACTAATACAAATGCATTTACTACTTGGCGTAACCAGTTAGACCATCCTAGCTCATATATGATGCGAAAATTTATTAAGAATTCATATGGACATTCATTAAAGAAACAGAAGTGTAACGCCCCAAAAATACATGTTTCTGATTTTGTATTAATTAACATAACTGTGTATCTGCCTCAATTGTTAAGTGTTCTGGGAGTGTCTGAGAAGTCCTGGGTTCAAGCCTTGACTTGGGCAAAATTTTTGTTTTTATGTGAATTAAGCCCTATCTTTAGATAATAGACTTTTTTCTAATTGTTTGTAAAAACATGTCAGAATGGGTCTGCTGGTCTGGTGGTTAAGTGGAGTGTCAGTATGTTGGTGGACTTGAGTTTGAATCCCTGTGCGTGCAAGGGAGTTTTTTTTTTGGTACTTACCGTGTAAGAGTTTGAAGTGTGGGAAAATGCTGCGCGTTTGAGGTGTGTGGGGAAGTGGCGGACAGTTTTGGAGTGTTTGAGGGGTGTGGGGAAGTGTGAGAGTGAATTTAGGGATAAGTGCGAGAAAATTAGGGGATTATGAGGGAGAATATCCAAAATCTGATCATTTTCTCTTCTTTTTCAAAAAAAAGAGTCAGTTTTCTCTCCATCTTTCTGACGAATTCTCTACCCCATCTCTCCCGTTTTCATTCCTCAATTCTTTCCCTTGTTGCCGAATTTTGCTTCTCTTCACCTACCATTGACGTTTCTTTTTTCTTTTTTTCTTTTTTTGCTTCAATCGTTCTTTTGTGGCAACCTTCGTTTCCGTCTGTACGGTAAGTGAAATAAGGTGGATTTGGTTTTCTTCTCAATTTTTGGTTTCTCTTATTCTTGCTGGAAGTCTCTTGACATTTCTCCTATTCTTTCCCTAGCCAAATCTTTGCCTTACTTCTTCCCCTTTTACGGTCCTTTTTATGTTTTACTTTCTTCCTGCGCATCATCCTCTCTGCTCTTTCGGTAAGTTAAGTTTTATTTAAACTTTTAACTAGGATGTAGACAAGTGTTTATATGGATTCTTTTGGCGGTTAGGGGTTTATCGAAAGGCTATTGATCACTCATCAACGTTTTGAAGACGAGGAATTCTTGCTATTCGATATAAGGTAATGGCTTATCACTGAAAAAATGATTACCGTGCTTCGGGATTTAGAGGATTTCGATGGTTTAATCGATTAATCAATTGTATATTACCGATTTTAGGTACCGGGAGTGCTCGGGAGTTCTAGACGTCAAGATCAAAGTAGGTGTGTGCAACCACAACACTAAAAATAAAAATCGATGAAAAGCCAAAAAATGGGACTGTCGACGTGACACGGATATGTGGCCGTCCGTGTGGTAGGCCGTGTGATAGAACACGGAGTGTGATTGATGAGACGGGCCGTGTGCGGCACTCGAGCCAGATCAAATTGGGTCATATGGCCCACACGAGTGAACCACACGGGCGTGTGAGATTTTTGGGTCAGGCCGTGTGCTCCATACGTCCAAGGCCATTTTGAGCCGTGTGGCCCACACGGGCAGATAACATGGGCGTGTGAGCCTATTTTCACTGCTTTGTTGCTAAGGTTGCACGGGTCACCCGAGTCGACTGTGAACCTACTGTAGGGTCGGTAAGCTTACCTAGACCCCTAATTGACTGAAATGACTGCATAACTGGTATATATATGCATGTTATTGAGCATTATGAGATTCTACTGATCTAATATTATACGTACTGTTACCATGAGATAGCATGTCATAACTGTATATTGCATTGCATTGGGTTGGAGGTTGATGTTAATCAGAGGAAGTGTACTGAAAGGTTTCGAGCCAACTTATTAGCAGCTCAGCTGCAAACTACTGTCTAGTGCCGCTTACGGTACTATTTAGAGTGTAGGGATGGTTAGGTTGATTATATCCCCACATGGAGTGTTGGGTTGGACGGAGATGGTGTGTAGAGCCTGGCTGGGTAGGATTTTGTGACTGCATATTTGTTACTGTTACTGTTACTGTTATTGTGAGGGGCTAATGCCCTACTACATGACTTCTTTTGTACTGAAATAGGCTAAGGCCCAAACTGATACTGTTACTGAGAAAGGGCTTAGACCCAAACTATGATTAATTGCATATTGTCTGTTTATCCTTATTGAGATCACACACTGAGTTTACGTAAACTCACCCCTTCTGTCTAATCTGTACAGGTAACCCCTAAACTTAGGCGGATCGGTGCGGCGGAGGACTCAATGGTGGCCACACGATCTCTTGACACTATTTCGTACTTATAATTTTAAATTTTATTTGGGTATTTTATTGTAAATATGGCCTCTGTGGATTTTTTTTGGATTTTTTTTGGTTATGGTTTATAACTACTAGTACTAGGGTATCACGGGTTTTCAGAAGAAACAAACATTTTAACAAAATACTCACAAATCGCAAACTATTCTAAAAGCTTCCGCACTGAATAAACATTTTGAAAACTTTCGACTGATTAAATAACACGATTTTAAAATTAATAAGTAATAATAAAAAGTTTCTAAACGGGAATTATTTTAAGCAAAGTTACAGTTTTCAAACAGACTACCATGTGACATCGCCTGATCCGGCCATAACGTCCAGGCCGGGTTTGGGGTGTTACATTTAGTGGTATCAGAGCCAGGTTACAAAACTCGACTATGGATTTGGGTTTTAAGACTTGATTTAAAAAAAAACTGATTTTTATGTGATTTCAAATGTTTCTACTAAACGGGTGGTACACCGAGTTCCTACCGTCGATCCTGTAAGTTCACTGAAACTGTTATGTGTTTTAAACTGAAAATACTATGAATAGTATATACTGAGACTACTGTAGGTAGTATACAGTACTGAAAACACTTTAGTTAATGTATACTGAAAACTGTAGTGAGACTGCGATTTACGGAAACAGACACTGAATTACCAATACTGATTTGCATAAAACTTTGCTAATAAATAACTGAAACTAATACATAAAACTATTAATACAGATAAAACGCGGTTAGATAATGAGCACAAGAGGTACTCGTGGATGGGGTACAAGAGGCCGTGGTAGAGGCCGTAGAGGGGCTCGAGCTGAGTCCTCTTCACTTGGCGGTATGCGAATTTAGACACTAGTAAGACACCAGTGTCACCTGTCACAGAAACTAGGTCTGGGTCTCATGATCGTATGGCTAGGGACGGCGCACTGTCCCAAGCTATGTTAAGGATTCTGGCGAGGGCGTTGAGCCCAATACTAGAGTTGGAGGCCAAAGGTCAATTATGGAACGAGTCCGGACTAATGGAGCTGAAATATTTAGGGGTGTCACTAGGGCCACCCATAATGTGGCTAAGTACTGGATTGAGGCCACAGAGGGGATAATGGATGATATAGACTGCACCCCCGAATAGAAACTAAAAGGTGCTGTATGATGAGGCTTACCAGTGGTGGCTTACTATTAAGGAGGGCACTCAGCCTGAACGACTGACCTGGGAGTTCTTCAAGTCCCTCTTCTAGGGGAAAATGTGGGGGCTAGTTATGTGGATGCCCATAGGAGAGAGTTCCTAAATCTGACTCAAGGAGATAGAACGATGGCCGAGTATGAGGCCGAATTTTTGAGATTGAGCCGCTATGCGCGAGGTATGATGACGACTGAGTATGAGCAATGTGTTCACTTCAAGGATGGCCTCAGCGATAATCTGAGGGTTCTGATAGCTTCACAGAGGGAGCGAGACTTTGCTGCACTAGTTGATAATGCGAAGATCACCGAGGAAGTGAAGCGCACTAAGCGACAGAACCAAGAAAGAGGTAGGAGCAAGAGGGATTCGAAGCCCTCAAGTTTCGTTCAAAAACCTAAGAAAAAGGCTAGAGTTGATGGGCCGATCAGAGTTGGGGTTCCTATTGCTGCTACTAGACAACTGTCGTGTACTGACTGTGGTAGACGCCATCAAGGCAAGTGTTCGAAAAGAACTGGGGCTTGCTTGAGGTGCGGTTCATTGGAGCACCATATTAGAGAGTATCCGCGGAGACCTAATCAGATTCAAGCTCCGGGTACTAGTACTGCACCACCACCGAAAGCAGTTCAGCAGCCATCGAAAGGCTGTGGTCTGGCTAGAGGTGGTAATGGGTTAGGTCGTGGTCAGAGAGCATTGGGCAGAGGTGCAGGTCATACTGAGGCGAGGTAGCCGGCTCTAGTTTATGCTGCACGTCACTGAGAGGATGGAGATGATCCGGATGTCATCACGGGTACGTTATTTATTTACAATGTACCTTATACTGCACTGATAGATATGGGATCTACTCACTCCTATATAGCTTGTACTATGACTGAAAACTTGGGTATCTTAGTTGAGAGCACTATGAGTGAGGTTACTGTACAGAGTCCGTTGGGGCAATCGATAACGGTAAATAAATTGTTTAGAGACGTCCCTTTAGAGGTCCAAGAGGCTATCTTTTTGGCTAATCTAATGGAACTGTCTTTTGGAGAGTTTTATCTGATACTGGGAATAGACTGGTTGGTCAAGCACCGAGTGAGCTTGGATTGTGCAACAAAAAGGGTTGTACTGAGAACAGAGGAGGGTAGTGTGGTAGTCATAATTGGAGAATGTCGGAACTATTTGACGAATGTGATTTCTGCACTAATGGCGGAAAAGTTGGTTCGTAAGGGATGTGAGGCGTACCTAGCTTGCATTAGTGTTTCAGATTCTGGGGATTCTTTGGTTAAAGATATCAGAATGGTAAAAGACTTTTCAGACATTTTTCTTGAGGAGCTATATGGATTACCTCTGAGTTGTGAAGTAGAGTTTGGGATTGAGCTCCTTCTTGGAACAGCTCCGGTGTCCATATCTCCCTATAGAATAGCAACGAAGAAGCTTGTGGAGCTTAAGGCTCAGATTCAAGAGCTCCTGGATCGTGGGTTCATCCACCCTAGTGTGTCTCTGTGGGGAGCACGATTCTATTTGTGAAGAAAAAAATAGATCCATGCGTATGTGTATCGACTATCGGCAACCGAACCAATTGACCATTAAGAATAAGTACCCCCTACTGAGGATAGATGATCTGTTTGATCAGTTCTGAGGAGCTTCAGTTTTCTCCAAGATTGACCTTCGATCAGGGTATCACCAATTGAAAGTTAAGGAGACTGATGTGAATAAGACGACTTTTAGGACTCGCTATGGTCACTACGAGTTCCTAGTAATGCCATTTGGACTGACTAATGCACCGGCGGCTTTCATGGATCTGATGAATCGAGTGTTTCAACCCTATCTGGATCGGTTCGTAGTGGTATTTATTGACAACATACTAGTGTATTCGAGGACTGGGGATGAACATGATGAACACCTTAGAGTGGTTCTACAGATTTTGCGAGAGAAATAATTGTACGCCAAGTTCAGTAAACGTGAGTTTTGGTTACAGAAGTAACATTTCTAGGCTATGTGGTTTCTACGGAGGGAATTAGGGTCGATCCTCGAAAGATTAAGGTAGTGGTGGATTGGAAATAGCCGAATACTGTATCTGAAATTCACAGTTTTCTAGGACTAGCAGGGTATTAGTGACGATTTGTAGAGGGTTTTCCACTGATTGCAGCACTCTTGATTAAGCTGCTACGTAAAGGTGTGTCTTTTAACTAGACTGATGCGCAGCAAGAGAGCTTTGAAAAGCTCAAGACTGTACTAACTGAGGCCCCTGTTCTGATACAGCCAGAGTCCAGAAAAGAGTTCACTGTTTACAGTGATGCATCATATGATGGTTTCAGATGTGTGTTGATGCAGGAGGGAAAGGTTGTAGCGTATGAGTCTCGTCAACTTTAGACTCATGAGGTGAATTATCCGATGCATGACTTGGAGTTGGTCGCTATGGTATTCCTACTGAAAATTTGGAGGCATTATTTGTATGGTGAGAAGTGTATCATCTACACTGATCACAAGAGCCTCAAGTACCTCCTCACTCAGAAGAAGCTAAATCTTAGGTAGCATAGATTGATTGAGCTACTTAAGGACTACGAATGTACTATTAAGTACCACCCTGGTAAGGCCAATGTGGTGGCCGACGCACTGAGTCATAAGGTTATGACTGATTTAAAGGCGATGTTTGCTCGCCGTAGTTTATTTGATGATGGTAGCCTGTTGGCCGAACTTCAGGTGAAACCGACGTAGATTGAGTAGATTAAGGGTAAGCAGTTGGAGGACGAGTCTTTAGGTCTTCGCTTCTGACAGCTTGAGAATGGGAATCTTGTGGATTTTGGACTGAATATCGAAGGGGTACTCTATTTTCGTACGAGAATTTGTGCACCAAATGATACTGAGTTGAGGCAGTCTATACTGAGGGAGGCGCATAGTAACCCATATACTATGCATCCTGGTGGAAATAAGATATACCGAGACCTTCATGATTTATATTGATGGCCAGGTTTTAAGCTAGATGTTACCGAGTTTGTGGCTAACTGTCTGGCATGCCAGTAGGTTAAGGCTGAGCATCAGTTACCTTCGGGTTTGCTACAGCCGGTTAAAATTCCTCTATGGAAGTGGAAGCACGTAACTATGGACTTTGTTAGTGGGTTGCCTCTAACACACACTAAGGAGGATTCAGTATGGGTCATCGTGGATTGATTGACCAAGTCCGCCCACTTCATACCGGCTCGTACTGATTATTCACTACAGAAGTTGGCTAAACTATATATTTTTGAGATAGTGAGACTGCATGGGGTACCGACTTCGATCATCTTTGATAAGGATCCTCGCTTCACATCTCGGTTCTAGAAAAAGCTATATGAGGCTCTGGGTTCAAGGTTGGACTTCAGTACTATTTTCCATTCTCAGACAGATGGTCAATCTGAGAGGGTGATTCAGATACTGGAGGATATGTTGAGGAGCTATGCGATTGACTTCCGAGGCAGTTGGGAGGAGTATTTACCATTGGCAGAGTTCGCTTACAATAATAGTTACCAGTCTAGTATACAGATGGCACCTTACGAGGCACTTTATGGTCGTAAGTGTTGCACTCCTTAATGCTGGACTGAGTTGGGCGAGCAACGAGTTTTAGAACCTGAACTGGTTTCTAATACCGAGGATAAAGTTAGATTGATTCAGGACCGATTGAAAGCGACATCTGATAGACAAAAGTCTTATGCGGACTTGAAGTGATGCGAGATTGAGCATTCTGTGGGAGACTTTGTTTTTCTCAAGGTCTCACCATGGAAGAAAGTACTGAGGTTTGGTCGCAAGGGCAAGTTGAGCACTAGGTTTATTGGGCCTTACCGCATTCTAAAATGAGTGGGACCAGTTGCTTACCAGTTGGAGCTACCTCTAGAGTTGGACCAGATCCATGATGTATTCCATGTCTCGATGCTGAGGCACTACCGCTCTGATCCCACACATATTATTCCTATTGAGGAGATTGAGGTTAGGCCAGATTTAACTTTTGAGGAGGAGCCGGTTCAGATATTGGATCACGACGTAAAGATTCTGAGGAGAAAATCCATTCTACTAGTTAAGGTTCTGTGGCGTAATCATAGCATTGAGGAGGCCATGTGGGAGCCTGAGGGTGTGACGCGTCAGTAATATCCTCAACTGTTCTGATCAGGTAAAATTTTGAGGCCAAAATTTTCTTTTAAGGGGGTAGAGTTGTAACGCCCCAAAAATACCTGTTTATGATTCTATATTAATTGAAATAACAATGTATTTGCCTCAGTGGTTAAGTGTTCTGAGAGTGTCTAAGAAGTCCTGTATTCAAGCCTTGACTTTGGTAAATTTTTTTTATGTAAATTAAGCCCTATCTCTAGACAGTAGACTTTTATTTATTTGTTTGTAAAAACATGTCAAAATGGACCTACTGGTCTGGTGGTTAAATGGAGTGTCAATATGCTAGTGGACTTGAGTTTGAATCTATGTACATGCAAGGGAGTTTTTTTTTTGTACTTACCGTGTAGGAGTTTGAAGTGGGATAAAATATTGAGTGTTTGAGGTGTGTGGGGAAGTAGTGGATGATTTTGGAGTGTTTGAGGGGTGTGGGGAAGTGTGGCAGTGAATTTAGGGATAAGTGGGAGAAAATTAGGGGATTATGAGGGAGAATATCCAAAATCTGATCATTTTCTCTTTTTTTTCGAAAAAAAGAGTCAGTTTTCTCTCCATCTTTCTGTCGAATTCTTTACCCCATCTCTCCCATTTTCATTCCTCAATTCTTTCCCTTGTTGCCAAATTCTGCTTCTCTTCACCTACCATTGATGTTTCTTTTTGCTTGTCTTTGCTTCAATCGTTCTTTTGTGGCAACCTTCATTTCCGTCTGTACGATGTGAAATAAGGTGGATTTGGTTTTCTTCTCAATTTTCGGTTTCTCTCCTTCTTGCTGGAAGTCTCTTGATGTTTCTCCTATTCTTTCCCTAGCCAAACCTTTGCCTTGCTTCTTCCCTTTTACAGTCATTTTTATCTTTTACTTTCTTCCTGCGCATCATCCTCTCTGCTCTTTCGATAAGTTGAGTTTTGTTTAAAATTTTAACTAGGATGTGGACAAGTGTTTATATGGATTCTTTTGGTGGTTAGGGGTTTATCGAAAGGCTGTTGATTGCTCGTCAACGTTCTCAAGACGGGGAATTCTTGCTACTCGATATAAGGTAATGGATTATCGCTCAAAAAATGATTACCGTGCTTCGGGATTTAGAGGAATTTGATGGTTTAATCGATTAATCAATTGTACATTGCCGATTTTAGGTATCGGCAATGCTCGGGAGTTCTAAACGTCAAGATTAAAGCAGGTGTGTATAACCACAACACAAAAAATAGAAATCAACAAAAAGCTGAAAAATGAGGTTGTCGACGCCACACGGACGTGTGGCCATCCGTGTGGTAGGCCGTGTGACGAAACACGGTCGTCTGATTAACGAGACAGGTCGTGTGCGACACACGGGCTGGATCGAATTGGGTCGTATGGCCCATATGAGTGAACCACAAGGGCGTGTAGAATTTTTGGGCCAGGTCGTGTGATCCATACGTCCAAGGCCATTTTGGGCTGTGTGGCCCCACACGGGCAGACAACATGGGCGTGTGAGCCTATTTTCACTGCTTTGTTGCTAAGGTTGCACGGGTCGCCCGAGTCGACTGTGAACCTACTGTAGGGTCAGTAAGCTTACCTAGACCCCTAATTGATTGAAATGACTGTATGACTGATATATATATATGCATGTTAGTGAGCATTATGAGATTCTACTAACTAATATTGTATGTACTGTTACCATAAGATAGCATGTCATAACTGTATATTGCATTGCATTGGGTTGGGGGTTGATGTTAATCGGAGGAAGTGTACTGGCAACTCAGCCGCAAACTACTGTCTAGTGTCGCTTATGGTACTATTTGGAGTGTTGGGATGGGTGGGTTGATTATATCCCCACATAGAGTGTTGGGTTGGACGGGGATGGTGTGTAGAGCTTGGCTGGGTAGGATTTTGTGACTGCATATCTGTTAATATTATTGTTATTGTGAGGGGCTAATTCCCTACTACATGACTTCTTTTGTACTGAAATGGGCTAAGGCCCAAACTGATACTGTTACTGAGAAAGGGCTTAGACCCAAACTGTGATTAATTGCATATTGTCTGTTTATCCTTATCGGGATTACACATTGAGTTTATATAAACTCGCCCCTTCTGTCTAATCTGTACAAGTAACCCTCAGACTTAGGCGGATCAATGCGGCGAAGGACTCAACGGTGGCCACACGATCTGTTGACACTGTTTCATACTTACTTATGATTTTAAATTTTATTTGGGTATTTTATTGTAAATATGGCCTTTGTGGATTTTTATTTTTTTGGGGATTTTTATTGGTTATGGTTTATAACTGGTAGTATTAGGATATTTTGGGTTTTCAAAAGAAACAAACATTTTAACAAAATACTCACAAATTCACAAACTGTTCTAAAAGCTTCTGCATTGAATAAACATTTTGAAAACTTTCGACTGATTAAATAACACGATTTCAGAATTAATAAGTAATAATAAAAATTTTCTAAATGGGAATTATTTTAAGCAAAGTTACAGTTTTCAAACACACTACCATGTGACATCGCCTGATCCGGCCATGACGTCCAGGCTGGGTTTGGGGTGTTACAAGAAGATTCTTTAATTTTTAAAAAAATCTCATTTGTTACTTGTTCTCAATGAAAATTGATTGTTAGAAACTCACTAGCCAAAGTTGAGATTTAATGTCTTGCATTTCTGAAATGAATATGTAACACCCTTTACCCGTATTCAACGCCGGAATAGGGTACGAGGCATTACCAGACATTAACACAAGAAAACATACATTTCCAAGTCATAAAATTCCATTCAAATTTAAAACTTTTCATACACATTCATATTGTCCCTAAAACGAGCCTACGAGGCCCCAAACATACTATAGATGTGGTTCGGGACTAAACTAAGAACTCTGAAAATTTTTATAAAACTTAGAAAATGTTTCCTAGATGCAAGGCTCACACGCCCTGTGGTCTAAGGGACACGCCTGTGTGACCCTGAGACACGCCCGTGCTTCAGGCCGTGTTCAAAATAGGGTGCTCTCTGACTTGTGTCACATGGCCGTGCCACACGCCAGTGTGCTAGGCCGTATAGCACACACGGCTGAGACACACGCCTATGTCTCCACCCTTGTGCTCAATTATGGACATTCTGTTTTTCAAAATTAAGGTGCAAGGGACACACGGCCGGAACACATGTCCGTGTGGCAGACTGTGTGTCACACACGACCTAGACACACACCCGTGTGGACAAAAATAAGGCTATTTTCCAAGCCATTTTGCCACCCTCACTTGCACACATTTACACAACATCACATGGCACAAATTCAGGCATATAAATGCAATCAAACAACCACAACAAAACAATAACATGTCATTCTTATACCATTATTTATCATGCTTATAACATCGTACTTAGCCTATTAAAAACATACTAATTTCACATTCACAAGAGGGCATTAGCATATGAATAAACTTAGGATGAACATAAGCCATCATTCATGGCTACATATATAAGATGAAGCATTAGCAATTACAAGCTAACACATATGGCCAAATTAATAATGACACACATAACAAATTGACATAGTCCCTATACATGCCATAGACTTAAAATACTTGAATTCACTTATACCCAAAATGATAGCTTGATAGTGTGACAGGATCTCCGGCGATCTCAAACCAGAGCTAGCTTAATAACCCTATAAGACATAGGAAAGGAATGGGGTAAACTATGTATATAGCTTAGTAAGTTCATATGTAAATAATAAGCAACCTCAACCTTACATATATCATACTATCAACATAATGTAAATCCATACGAATGTCATTTAAGTCTCATAAGTATAACTTACTCAATCACATCTTACCAAGTGTTTATCATGTTCAACAATATGAACACAAATTTTATAATCTACAATAATCTCATGGTTATAATTTTATTCCGTCACAATGTATGCTCTATCAACTTATAAGCATAATTTAACATATTCTGGCATTAGTCCAATAACCGTAATCTTTCTGTTGTAACATATTATAACAATTAACAAATCATTTCAAACCACATAATAAACATGCATATTAATTATGAGTATTTACATTTCAAGCATATACTCTAATATCACTCAATTTCCTAAACTCTTATCTTCACATACTTTCATAACCATTTTAATTGGCAATTATGTCAATCTTTCATTTTTCACATATCCTGACAAATCACGATTTGCATGAATACAACATGCTATATCTTAACTCAATTTGGCCCAAAAGTCAATCACATAATCATCAATAGAATTTATCTTGTATTTCATACATGACAAGTATAGACTAATAATCATAATGTTTTCATAAAATCATCACTGTGGAAATCATGAACTCACAATTTTATGAAGTCAATGCTTATAAACTTTACGTACATACCTGTACCAATTTGTAATACTTACATACTCTTTCTCATCTTTGACATACCCGTTGAATTTCCTGTTGAACCACTCGGAATACCAAAGGATACTCGGGAATCTCATACACATAGTATCGTACCAATGCCATATCCTAAATATGGTCTTACATGTAATCTCGTATCAATGCTAATAGCCCAACTATGGTCTTATACGAAGTCTCATATCGATGCCATATCCCAGATATGGTCTTACACGAATGTCTTATATTGATGCCATATCACAGATATGGTCTTACACATAATCTCAGTAACTGTAATGTCATGAAATTTATATCCTATCTATTCCTAAGGTTCAACCGAGACTTTCGCTGTACCAAATCTCTGTCGGTCATTTCTGTAGTAACGTACTCAATAACATTCACATTTCATTTCAATAAAATAACATTTACCACAATTATAACAATTAAGCATTTATACATATATAATTTAATGCTTATTAAACATACGAACTTACCTCGACATAAAAATGGCGAAAATGACTAAATCGTCAAATACTTGTTTTTCCCCCATTCTAACTTTGAACCTCATTTTTCTTGATCTACAATATCACATTTAACTTATTTATTATTCACATTATTCAGTTCAGTCCAAAAATCTTATTATGGAAAATTACATTTTTGCCCCTAAACTTTTGACATTTTACAATTTAGTCCCTAGGCTCGTAAAATGATTTTCATTCAATTTCTTCAAAGCCCAAGCTTAGACGAACCTATTTCATGCTTATAACAACTCACATTTTTCATTTAATCACTTACTACTCATTTTATAACTTTTACAAATTAGTCCTTTTAGGCATTTTCACCGAAAATCACTTGGCAAAAGTCATTTAACAAATCATAAACATGCATTTTCTACCATCAAACATCAAAATACACAAATATTCATCATGGATAAAATTTTAGACTTTGATTATGTCTTAAATTAGTGGTAGAAATAGATAGATCATGTTACAAGGATTTCAAAAACGTAAAAATCATTAAAGATGGGGCTAGAACGAACTTACAATCGAGCTTGGAAGCTTGAAAAACCCTAGCCATGGTTCCTCCATGTAAGTTTCAGCCATGGGGTAGAAGATGGACAAATTTTAGCTTGATCTTTGCTTTTTAATTCATTTTAATTACTAAATTACTAAAATGCCCTTAATAAAAAACTTTGGAAACATGCCTAACCATGTCCATTTTTGTCCACCAAATTAACCAATGGTCTAATTACTATTTAAGGACCTCCAATTTAAAATTCCATAGCAATTAGACACCTCTAGCATGTAGAACTCAACTTTTGCACTTTTTACAATTTAGTCCTTTTGGCTAAATTAAGTGCCCAAACGTCAAAATGTTTGAACGAATTTTTCACAAAATCATTCTGTAAAACTGTAGACCATAAAAATATAATAAATTTTTTTTGTTGCGTCGGATTTGTGGTCCCAAATCCACTGTTTCGACTAGACCCAAAATCATGCTATTATAGAATATGAGCCCATTCATCTATATTGTGGATGGTTTTGATATTATATGATTTTTGTAGATGCATCTACAAAGTAATCATGTATGTGTTATCAACTTGCAACCTGTCGTTTGCAAGATTGCTTGTTTAAATAATTAATTTCAGATCATGCAATTAAGATAATTCATCTTGCTAATACTGATGAATTTATATCTCAGTCTTTTATTGATTGAGTTTGAAAAAAATTTGAAAATTTTTTTTATTTATGCGCATAATGGTTTAAAGAAATTATTGATTGAACGCCTCTAATTAATGTCTAAACCATTACTTATGAGAACTAAACTCCCTATTTCAACATGAGATTATGATGGTTTATGTGTTGTTCACATCAAGCCAATAAGTTATAAATACTCCCTATTACAATTGGTTTTTGATCAAGAGTTAAATATTTCTCATCTTTAAATTTTTGTATGTGTGTATATGTTCCAATTGCTATACCACAATGCACAAAGATGAGTGAATCATCAAAGAAAGTTGGGAATATATATAATTACAAGTCTCTTTGTATTATTAGATGTTTTGAATGTATTGGAGATTCAATTATGACATGATTTGTAATTAAAATTTTGATTCGATATCTCGACATTATGGGGAGAGAAATAATAACTTGTGATGAGTTAGAGGGAGAGTAATTTGAACCCGAAGTTTAACAAGGGTAACTCGTTACAAGTTAACTGTCAGATGTATTTACAAACTTAATGAGAATAACCAAGTTAATATTTTAATTTGAATCAATCTCCTAGTAGGACAATCGGTTAGAATAAATAATAGATTGGTCGATTCCAAAGATGAAAATTATTCCAGATGGTCATATAGTAGACGCGAGTGCTTCAGAAGAGCCCCAAGGCATAACTAATATGTAAAACTCCAGAATAGAGTTAGGTACCTGAAGCTGAATTTTTAATGAAAGTAAAATATCTCTATAAGTTATGCCAATTCGAGAAAATGTGGAACCGAATAATAAAAATGGTCGGTAATGATTTTGCATGCAATATTATTATTGAAATAATGAAATAAAAGGAGGAACTTGAATAAATCTATTAAGAAATATAGATATGAAATAAATTGATCAAAATAGAAAGACGCAACTTAAGTACAATTAAATTCGTGGAGTTTTTGGACTAGTAGTCAAAATATCTAAAGGTATAAATCCAGTGAGGATGCAAATGAAGTAGTTTTGCAGAAGCAGAATAAAAATATGAAGTTTTTCATTAAGCCCTGGCATTAATTATGAAAAGATATAATATTCTTTTGCGGTGGATGCAATAACCTTTAAATATATTATTTTGACAATTCATAAAAGATTTAAATTGCCTCTAATGGTTGTTGTTACAACCTTTTATGAACCACTATATAGTAAAGTTTATATTAAAATCATTGAAGGATGTAGATTGCTAGAAGCATATTGAAATTCTCGAGAAATTGGTCATTTATATGAATAGAAATAATTGAACATATGTGGTAAATTTGACTTAGTTAAAAGTAGTTGGAAAAGGATTATAAAATGATCCAAAATACCTATTTGTGTTTTTATATAATAATCATGATTAAAGTTTGCTATGATTATTGTTGAAACTCCTAAAGAGATCAAAATATATTTCCCCCAAATTTATACTTCTTATGCCCATAAATAGAGACTTTGGAGAAATTTTGTAGATATTCTCATTGATCAATAAAATATGCTTTATCTTTTGCTCTCCCATATTTTTTGTTCTTTATTCTCTCTATCTATTTATTTAATAACCATAATATATATTTTTTAAAAACTATGTAACCAAAATGCATTTTTCAATTCAACTCTTAATTGAATATTTTAAACATTTATTTTACAATTAATTATAACAAAAAAAATTCTAATTAATCAAGAATGAAGCAATAACTATATATTTTAATTAATATGTTTTGTTCCAAATGGAGATTTAAGATCTTGCAAATTTAATTTAATGGGTTAATTTAATCATGAAAGTAAAAACCTTTATAATAAGAATACATTGTGAATATCTCAAAACTACTACTATCTTTGACTATTGATTAAATAAATTTTATCTTTATAAATGGTTAACAATAATAATAACTTTTTAGTAGTATTAAAATAAAAAAAATTGAGTAAATATATGAAAAAAAAAAGTAAAAGATAACTATTTGAATATATAATTAAATGAAAACAATTTTACTATTCCACAACTGAGAAAAAAGTAGTAGAATTATTTTGCCCCTAAAAATTTTATAAGTAATGTGTTATTCACATATAATATCTATATCTTTTACTCTTTTTAACTTCTTAAATCAGACTGATATCTATATATGTAAAAAACATTGATAGTAATTATCATAAAAATATAATTCAACTTAGTATAATGCAAAGAATTTTACAATTAATTATTTTTTGCAGTACTTATATATATATATATATTCTAATCAAAGTTCTTAGCATTATTCCATATCATTTGAAGTGTATACAAAACATGAAAATCAAAAGAAAAAAAAAAACTCACCCCTTTAATGAAGAAAAACAAATAAAAATTATGATTAAATCACATAATCCTATATTAAAATTTGGAAAATCTTAAAATAATTACCCAATATTGTGGAGAGAATGACTGAAATTAAAGTGAAGTTTACAAACTCAAATGTAAATAATAAAAAATTAAGAAAACTTACTCATTGTTAATAGCGCACTATATATTTGATGTAATTTTTTTTTATTTTCTCATATAAACCCACAAAACATAACTCCAAGCAATTTATTTTGATGATAATAAGAGATTTCACTCACAAAGACAGGTACTGGATGACTCCAACTTGCAAATATAAAGAAACATAATCATCATAAACTAAAGATAAAAAAGACATCTCATGATGGTGCACAAGCAATACCCGTTGAAGTAAGCTAAAAAGGACATCTTCATAATCATGCAGAAACAATATCCTTTGAAGTTCTGGAAGACAGCTTAAATGCTAAACCCGAGTTATCCAATTTCTGTTGAATAAGTTTTTCCAAACGTTCAACCATGAAAGGTGTGAGATAATTGCTCCAATCTCCTGTTTCCCCTTTCCTAAATAAAGTTTTGTGTGGAACTCCGGAAATGTGGATACCCTTATTGTTACTTCCACTTCTTTCAACTTCTTAAAGCTACCACTACAGCAAAACAGACTTTTAGCGGCGTTTTTTTAGGCCTTTAGCGGCGTTTTTAAGCGCCACTAATAGAGCTTGCGGCGCTTTGAAAAACGCCACAAAAAACGCCGGTATATGAGGCGCCGCAAAATTTAGCGGCGTTTTTGTGAGAAAAACGCCGCTAAAAACCATGACTTTTAGCGGCGTTTTATATACAAACGCCGCAAAAAACATGACTTTTAACGGCGTTTGTTTTTAAAACGCCGCTAAAAACATGACTTTTAGCGGCGCTTAAAAACAAACGCCGCTAAAAACCATGACTTTTAGCGGCGTTTTAGAAACAAACGCCGCTAAAAACATGACTTTTAGCGGCGCTTAAAAAACAAGCGCCGCTAAAAATCGTGACTTTTAGCGCGCGTTTTAATACAAACGCCGCTAAAAACATGACTTTTAGCGGCGCTTAAAAAACAAACGCCGCTAAAAACCGTAACAGCACCAAAATGAATTGATCCACTGTCACAGTTAAAGAGAAACAAGAAAGCATAAACCAAAAATACAACTAAGCAAATAAGATTCAATTATTACAATTTAAATATAAAATAATAGAATTCAAATACATGAAAAAGTTATTACTATCTTTCCTGGTTAAAGGTGCATTTCTGACTTTTATTTAGCATTTAATACAAACTTAGTAAGGGTGAGATTCCTAAGGCAAGGATATCTATAGCATCAAAGAGCAATCTATGTAGATGGAAATTCCCACATATAAAAAACGCATAAGAGAATTACAGGCCTTAAATCCAGAGATGGCATACCTCCTCCAATATCCTAAAAACTTCAAATATTGATGCTGCCTGCCTTTGATGAAATGACAACGGCTCCCAATCCTGCACATTACAAAAAGTAGTCCTGTGGTTTAACCATTGTTCCGAGTTTAAGCGATTTTAATTTGAAACAACTTGGTAACTGTCTGTTAATAAGACAAACACAGGATACTTATATTTCATACATTCAAACACAATATACATATGTGTATGTATAATAAAAGTAATAGGTATTTAAAAAAAAAGTGATATAAAATAAGAATACTAATTTGAATATATGTGTAATACATATACATATATTTGTATAAAATTTCATATTAGTGTTTAAAAATGTATGTGAATAGACTTTTTGTTTTAATAAATTTCATATGTTTAATAATGCAGTACTCCTGTAAGATGTTTGATATATCTCAAATATCTTGAAAAAGCTCAAAGAAATAGGAAAAGCCATGGCATGGATTTTTAAAGCTTAATGTTGATGCTAGCAGAGGTATAGTAATAATAAGTTGGGGCTCAGGCAGTGATTCAAGATGCAAATGGAGACTTTGTTGATGCTAGGTGCCGGTTGCAAATTGGCACTGCCAATTTATTTATGTTGGAAGCTTATGCTATCTTGTTTGGAGTTCAATGGCTTTTAGAAATGTGTATTAGAAATCTTGTAACTTATTTTAAATCTTCTAACTTAGAACTACTACAAAATGTATAGCATAAGGCATAGAACTACTACAAAATGTATAGCATAAGGGAAAGCAACAAAACAAAACAAAACAAATTTGGGGGCTGAAGGAAATAAAATAAAATAAAATGAACTTCAAACCCTGAATGTATACTAATAGTGTGCTGAAGGAAATTAGGGCACCCTGAATGTAATTACAAAATAATACCAGTTTTCTTTTTTTTCCAAAAGAAAGGAAGGTTTGGAATTTGGGCGGGGGTTGCATTTGGCTTAGAAAGAAAACAGATATACAAGGACACGTGTTTGGCTATTTGCGGCAGAAGCCACTATCAATAGTACAAATAAAAGCATCACAAAACATTAAATTCCTTCCTTTCATGGCTAAAACTGTTTCACATGTAGCCAAAGAACATTGTCAATTTAAAACACTGGTTCCTTCAACTTGTTCAACTTGTCTTGGCAGCCCACAAATAGAACAAATGCATTGAATTATTATATCTTTGTCTAAAAAATGCATACAGTTTAGAGCACAAACAACTACAGATATGACATCCAAGTTACTTACAAAGCGAAAGAAGACCACAAGCAATAAAGCGTAAATGCCTCCCAAAAGAATGTGAAGACCACTCTTAGCCGTTTTTCTGCAAAACAATGAGTGGCACATAAAAATAAAGCATGCAATAATTATAATACTAAAATAAAGCCTTGGATAATTATAAGATAAACTAATAACATAATTTATGTTTTAGACCGCATGACAATTACTAACAAAGGATTACGATATGGGTTACAAGTGAGACATCTGAACAAATTTAGGTATCACCAATCAACTGCCACTTGTATGTACTTGTGTGGGATTGGATTGATATTCACATTCTCTTGGTCTAAATTCTACAAGTGAATCGCATTCAGCATAATTATAAGATATTCTTAAACTTAACTAAGAAAGAAATAGATTTTTGCAAGAAATCTGATCAGCTCCTAATTCACCATTTTCTTTTTGCATCATGAGTACTTGCTCTCTCTCTCTCTCTCTCTCTCTCTCTCTCTCTCTCTCTCTTTACACACCAATATTTCTTAATAGACATGTAAAAGGAAAGAATATGCTTTACATGTCTCTATCCAATAATCAATGCATTTGCCCTCATATCCAGTGAAACACCTACCCTGTATCCTGAACTTGAACCAATATCAATGATTCAGTCTTTGTTAAGAAACTCATGCTTAAAAATCTTAGGAAACTGATTAATACTTAATCATTATACTAATCAAGGCCTTCAACCAAGTAACTGGTCCAAAAGAAATGTCACACAAGTCTAAACCACACCAAAATGTCCAAAACCATATATTATGAAGGCATACAAGTAGATTTAATCCAGCCTTTTACATAGAAGAATATTATAAGATGCAGAATATTTTGAATTACTTTTAAAGGAGATCAGTACAAAATCCACCACTCTCAATGTTATAGATATTCCTCTAACTAGAACAGAGGGATAATAGAGAAATCATAACAAAAGCAATAGATGACAGTATGCAGTGTGACCGTAAGATTCAGTTGGGATGTATAGAGAATGGTCATAAAGAACTCAGTATAAAACAATATGGAAGAGGTTGTTTACTCTCAAAACTAACAGTATAAAAGACTTACCGTCGGTCGATGGAGACGCGACGACTCGCGACGAGGCAGATTGAGGCGAACGCGATGGCAGAATGGACAATCGAGGGCTCCGTTTTGCTAAAAAATTGAGGCGAACACGAAGCAGGGGATGGTCAGATTCGATTAGAGCGTCAAATGCAAACAATATGGAAGAGGTTGTTTACTCTCAAAACTAACAGTATAAAAGACTTACCCGTCGGTCGATGGAGACGGCGACTTGCGACGAGACAGATGGAGGCGAACGCGATGGCAGAATGGACAATCGAGGGCACCGTTCTGCTAAAAAATCGAGGCGAACACGAAGCAGGAGATGGTCAGATTCGATTAGAGCTTTTGATTTTTTTGGGAAATTAGGGATTGGGAAAATAGGACTTAGGCATTTCGTGAAAACAACTGAGTTAAAACAAACACAAACAAACGGCGTCGTTTTGCTACAAAATTCTTAAACTTTTATATTTTTTTATAAAGCGCCACTAAAACTTTAACTTAAAATTAGTTTTTTCAGATTTTAATAGATTTTTATAGATTTTTAAATTTTATAGATTTTTAATAATTTAATGTATAAAAATTTAAAACATACTCGATAATTTTATAGATTTTTAATAATTTAATATATAAATATTTAATATATAATTTAAAAAATAATAAGTCGACATATATCCAAAACAACTTTAAAAGTATTTTAAGTAATAGTATTTTAATTTTTCATTTTTTTATATATTTTTTTAATGTTAGTAGTTTTAAATTTTTTATACATGTCATCAATTTTTTAAATTTTTTTTAACAATTACATTACAATTAAATTTTATTTCAATTAATATAAAGAAATTTCTTAATTAATTAATAGATCAAATAGTTTAAATTTAAACCCTAAGTCAAACCCTAAACCATAAACCCTAACTCCTAAACTCATAACCCTAAACACAAGTCCCTGAAATCTAAATTGTAACCAATCAAAATAAAAATAAAATTATTCTTATTCCTAAATTAAAATAGAGAATAGTACTTAGGTAATTATTTTATAATTTTTGATTTATTAATTAATTTATTTATTACAGCAAAACTAAATTTTATGAATATTTATTCTAATTTCTAAATTTTAATTAACTTTTTAATCAATAGTACATAAGTGCTTCCACTAATTATTATAAACATAAGATTTTACATTAATATTTACATGTATACACATTAATTGATATATAATCCCTATGAAATAAAGTCTCAAGGCCGTTTAGACTTTTTAGGGTTTAATATTTTGCGATTTAATTGGGTAATGGTTTAGTCTTGTTTTGCGTTTAGGGGTTTAGGGTCGAGTATTTCGAGTTATGATTTAGGGTTTAGAATATAAATTTGATATTTAAATTAAAGTTTAGGGTTTAGACTGTGTAGGGTTTATATTTTAGTGTTTACCGTTTAGGGTTTATGGATTAACAGATGCACAGTCAGATTTAATTTATAGCATATATTTTTATAATTTTTTAATGATTAAATGAAATTTGATATCCTGTCTTCGTTTAATAAACCTAAACCTGTACGTGAACCTTAAACCATACACCCACAACAAACCCATAAACCCTAAACCCTAAATTTTAAATCATAAATCTTGAAATACTGAACTCGAAACTCATAACCTCTATCCTCTATCCCATAAACCCTAAATCATAAACTATAAAACCCTAACCCCTGACCCTTAACCTATTAACCCCAAACCCTTAATCATTTACCTTTAAACTCATTAACCTTAACTTTTAACCCATGAAACCCTAACACATTCCCTTTAAACATTAAACCGCAAATCATAACCCATAATCCCTAAACAACTAGTAACTCCTAAACCTTACACCCTAAACCCTGAACCCTAAACCCTAAACCCTAAACCCTGAACCCTAAACCCTAAACCTTACAACCTAAACTATTTATGCTAAACCATAGACCCTAAACAATAATGAGAATTAATTTAATATTTTAAAATTAATATTATCTCTTTTACGATTATATAAGAAATTATTTAATATTTTTTTCATGTTTAACAAATATTTTACTCTTAAATAATTTAAACTAGATTCATAATTTTAATGCATTAAAATTAATGTTATCTCTTTTACAATTATATAAGAAATTATTTAATATATAAATTTAAAAACAATTACTCATATATAACAAAAAAAAATTTCAAATTATTAGCGGCGTTTTCCCAAAGCGCGCTAGTTGTCTCACTTTTAGCGGCGTTTTACCCAGCGCGCGCTAAAGGTCTGACTTTTAGCTGCGTTTTTCTTGAAGCGCGCTAAAGGTCTCACTTTTAGCGGCGTTTTCCCAAAGCGCGCTAAAGGTATGACTTTTTAGCGGCGTTTTTGTTGAAGCGCCGCTAAAGGTCTCACTTTTGCGGCGTTTTCCCAAGGCGCGCGCTAAAAGTCGAAGCGGCGTTTTCCCAAGGCGCGCTAAAGGTCTGACTTTTAGCGGCATTTTTGCTGAAGCGCCGCTAAAGGTCCCACTTTTAGCGGCGTTTTTCCCAAAGCGCCGCTAAAGGTCTGACTTTTAGCGGCGTTTTTGCTGAAGCGCCGCTAAAGGTCCCACTTTTAGCGGTGTTTTTTCCAAAGCGCCGCTAAAGGTCTGACTTTTAGCGGCGTTTTTGCCGAAGCGCCGCTAAAGGTCTGACTTTTAGCGGCGTTTTTGCAATAAACGCCGCTATATATCATTTTTAACGGCGTTTTTAAAATAAACGCCGCTATTACTCATTTTTTAGCGGCGGTTTCCTTCAAACGCCGGTAATGTAGAATATTTGCAGCGTTTTTCGCTAAAACGCCACTAAAAATGCCGCTAAAAGTCTGTTTTGCTGTAGTGTACTTTAACAACTCCTCGTTTCTTTCCATCATATGTGAAAGGAACTCCTAAGAAAATCGCCAAATTTTGTAAATGAGTATTGATGTCTTCCTTAAGATCTTTATATTTCAAAAACAATATGTTGTTGGGATTTTCTTGATTTGCCTTCCAATATCCCAATACATGATCAAAAAATGGTCCATTCGCATAGATTCCATGGAAGATCTGGTCAAAAACTTCATCTAGCGATAGTGACTCTAGGTTATTGTCTCGAAGCTTGGCACTGAAAAGCCAAAGAGAAATGAAAATATCCATGGGGTTTCTACATATGTAAATAATTTTAGAGTTGTAATCTTTAATGGAAGTAGGCAAAGAAGCACAAGGAACGTGGGTGGAAAAAAGCCTTGGCTCATAAGCACAAACATTTTGGAGATGAGGAAAAGAATTACTCAAGTAAAGATCATACTCCAAGAAACGAATAAGAATAAGTTGTAGGTGTTAGAGTTTTATGAATTGAATTTTGTCATTTGTAAAAAAAATAAAATAAAGAGTTAAAATAAGGGGATATGTGGTTTTTCCTAATAAAAATTTTCACCTATTTTTAATTTTTTACTTATTATTTTTTGATCATTTTACTACTATTATCGATATTTATTATAACCATGTTCACCTTTCGATATTTATTATAACCATGATCACCAAAGGTGAACAAAGGATTTTCATCTCATGCAAAGCTGATGGCGGTACGAAGTGGAGAAAATCAAGGCCTTAAGCCAAGTAGTGCCACATTTTGAGAAAATAGAGACAAAAATATCATAATCACATGCTTGGAAATGACTGAAAAGAAATCAAAGCTTTTAAAACAGTAGATGGACACCAAAAACCTTGATAGACATAAAGATGGATCCTACCCAACTTTTTACTTTAGGGAAGGTTTGCACCAGATTTTTGAAATCATCATCTATGACTTCTCCATAGCATGGGATTTTAAAATCACTTTGGCTTTATAGATTTCTGTATGTTGGAGATTTTGAGTGGAGAAGATAGATTTGGAGACGATAATAAATTAAACAGTAGATTTTGAGGCATGGGTGATACTTTTTAAAGAAAATTATTTGTCATTACATAAAGTTACTAGAGGGTTAAGACAAAAATTCTTCCGGAATACAACGAAGTTTTTAAATTTCCTTTGATTAGAAAAATCGAATAATTCTCTAATTCTTACTCTAATTTATGAAATTGAATTGATTGTAATATGTTTGTGAGCATCATAGACCCTTTATTTATATACACTCAATGGTCACTATTTTGAAGAGTCGCAATCTTTTACATTTCATTTTCATTGGACATACTTCTTAGAAAAACATATCCTATGGTTTGATTATTTATTTTCTCAAAAAAAGATGTTTTAATTATTTATTTTATATTATCAAATTATCAAAAATGTAAATATTATTACTATTGTCTTAGAATGTTAAGAGGTTTATGTGCTGCGTAATAAATTTGTTTTTAATTAAACCTAATCTAATATTTATACTATATATATAAAGATTTTGATTGAGCTGATCCTAACTCAGTTATTAAATTATCAAAATGTCATTATTTTAACAAAACAATAAATATTAATTTAAAAATATTTTTACTTATTTATATAAAATATTTAAAAAATTCATTCTTACAATAGAATTTAAACTCAAAACAGCAAACATTAACTCTCCAAACTTTGTCATTTTAACTAAAGTAACAATTTACTTTTATGTGAATTCTTATTAAATAAATTATATAATTATTTTCGCACATATCGTGGGTATGCCACAATCTTACTGATAATGCTTTGATTGAGTTAGTGTCACAAGTTAACTTAAAACCAACTAAAAAAAATAACAATGATATGATAAACAATTTGAGTGCATTTAATATTCTTAATATTATGTATTTACATATTCAAATTTTCTTTTACTCGCAATTTAAACTATTTTTTTATTTTAATTTTGTACATATTGCATATGTGTTATTATTAGTTTCAAATCTTAAATCTTAAATTTTATTATTTATTATATGTTATTTATAAACATACCTTTGAGTTCTAAATATGTGGTTTCCACATGCATACATGTGTGATAGAATTTCTAGTTTTTATTTAAGCACTTTACTAAGTTGGCACCACACTTAATTGGGTCACCAACTTAGTTATAAATTTACAAAAATGTATTTTTTAAAATTATAATTCATATTATTATGGTGATATGTTTTCCTTTTTCATACTTTTTATATCACCTTTAAATAAGATTGTTAGAATTAAGTGACCCAAATTCTTATTTAAATAAAATACAATGGTAAAATAAAATAAAAGAAGAATCCCTATAGAACTACACTTCTTTTATTTTATTTTGAATAAGGTTTTTTAAACCTTATTAAACTCCATCTATTTGATATTGATTAGAATAAGGAGTTTCAATCTTACTACACTCTATTAGAATATGGCTTTATAAGCCTATAAATAGACATGGTCTATTCCTCTTGTAATTGAATTGAATTCGACATAGTGAATTTTTTCTCTCCTCTGCTCGTGGTTTTTTCCGAAAGGGTTTCACGTAAAATCTGTGTGTTCTTTCTTTTTTTATTTCTTTTTTTATTTTTGCAAATTGGTATCAAGAGCTTAGGGTTTTTCATCTCGATCACGGTAATGGCGTCTTTGAAGTATGAAATTCATTGTTGGATCGCAACACATTCAAGCGTTGTGGCGGATGAAGATGCAGCGGTTCTTGCATGAGATGGATTTAGAGGAAGCCTGTTAGAGGTAGATAAGATGCCTTCGACATTGTGAGAGGAAGATAAGAAGCGCAAGGATCGAAAAGGCACTAACACGATTACATCCGAATTTGTCTAATGAAATTTTGCGAGGATGTGATGAAGGAGAAGGCGCGCATGACATTATGGAAGAGGCTAGAACAAATATGTATGTCGAAAACTTTAACTAGCAAGTTGCATATGAAGCAACGTCTTTATGCTCATCGTTTGGAGGAAGGTGCAAATGTACACGAACACTTAATGATGTTTAAAGAAATTCTCTCAAACTTGGAGGCCATGGAGGTTCGAGTATGATAAGAAAGATCTAGGGTTGATTCTCGCTTTGTTCGTTGCCCCGTCTTATTCAACCTTTAGAGACACGATTTTATATAGCCGCGAGTCTCTCACGGTTGATGAGGTTTATGATTCTTTGACCTCGTATGATAAGATGAAGCATCTTGTGGTTAAAGCCCGACTCTCAAGGAGAGGGTCTCATCGTTCGTGGGAGACAAGATCGGAATGCTGATGATGATCGTGGAAGGACACAGGAACGAAATCCTCGCGGTAAATCTAAGGGTAGATCAAAGTCTTCAAGCAGAGGTAAAACTTGTAACTTCCACGCAAGAAGAAAGGGCACATTAAATCTGAGTGCTACAAGCTACGAACAAAATTAAAAGGAAATTTTGCAAATCAAAGGGAAAACAACCAGAAAATTCTGGTGAAGCTGATATTGTAGAAGACTACAGTGATGGTGAACTTCTAGTTGCCTCTGTCAATAATTCAAAAGAGAGCGAGGAGTGGATACTTGATTCAGGCTGCACCTTTCACATGAGTCCCAATCGGGATTGGTTTACAAATTATGAAACGGTATCTGAAGGTGTTGTTTTGATGGGAAATAATGCTTCGTGTAAAATTGCAGGTGTTGGAACAATTAAAGTTAAGATGTTTGATGGAGTTGTCAGAACACTTAGTGACGTACGGCATGTTCCAGAATTGAAGAGAAATTTAATTTCGTTGAGTACTCTTGATTCAAAAGGGTACAAATACATAGCTGAAAGTGGGATTTTGAAGATTTCCAAAGGTTCCCTCATTGTGATGAAAGGGCAGAGAAAGGCTACCAAGTTATATGTTTTGCAGGGTTCTACTGTTATTGGTGATGCAGCTGTCGCTTCCTCTTCTTTATCAGATGATGATATTACTAAACTTTGGCATATGCGCCTAGGGCATATGAGTGAGAATGGCATGGCAGAATTGAGCAAAAGAGAACTTCTTGATGGGCAAGGAATTTGCAAACTGAAGTTTTGTGAGCCACTGCGTTTTTGGGAAGCAAAAGAGAGTTCGATTCACTAGAGGAATCCATAACACGAGGGAACATTGGAGTATATTCATTCTGATCTGTGGGGGCCATCAAGAGTGCCTTGAGAGGTGGAGCCAATTATATGCTAACTTTTATTGATGATTTTTCTAGAGAAGTTTGGGCATTCTTCTTGAAGCAGAAAAGCGATGTGTTTTCCGCATTTAAGTCTTGGAAAGCTATGATTGAAAAACAAACGGGAAAACAAATAAAATACCTCCGCATGAGACAATGGCTTAGAGTTTTGTTCGATGAGTTTAATAAAGCGTGCAAGTCGAAGGGATCGTGAAACACTTGACGATTCGTCATACTCCACAACAAAAGCGGTGTTGCGTAAGCGAATGAACGAGCGATCATGGAGAAGGTTCGATGTATGTTGTCAAATGCCAATTTACCAAAGTCGTTTTGGGCAAGCGACCTCATCGCATGTTTTTTGATCAACCGATCTCCATCCATTGCCATTGAGAAAAAGACTCCACAAGAGGTATGGTATGGTAATCCCGCTAATTATTACGATTTAAAGATTTTTGGGTGTCTGCGTATGCTCATGCTAATAATGGAAAATTGGAACCAAGATCCATTAAATGTGTTTTTCTTGGCTATAAAGTGGTGTAAAAGGGTATAAGTTATGGTGTCTGAAAATAGAAAAGTTGTGATTAGCAGAGATGTTGTTTTTGATGAAACTGCTATGCTACCTAACTTATCTCTTAAAGACTCTTCCAATAAAGAAAATCAAAAGCGGTGGAGCATCAGTTAATACTGAGTCAACTCCTCAAGCCAGTACAAAAATTGAGAATAGAGTTGCTTCTTCACCCAAAATACTCTATCGCCAAAAACAGAACTAGAAGAGAAATTAAACCTCCAAAGAAGTATCTTGAGGCTGACCTAGTTGCTTATGCTTTAAATGTGGTGAAGATATAGATGCAAACCAAGATCCGTCTAATTATTTCGAGGCGGTTAGCTGTGAAGACTCAGAAAAGTGGATGTTTGCTATGCAAGAGGAAATAGAATCACTCCATAAAAATAGAACATGGGATCTTGTGAAACTTCCTAAAGGTAAAAAGGTTGTTCGCTGTAAATGGGTGTTTAAAAAGAAAGAAGGGACTCCAGGAGTTGAAGAATCCAGATATAAAGCAAGGCTTGTTGCAAAGGGTTATAGTCAAATTCCAGGAGTGGACTTCACAGATGTGTTCTCCCCAGTTGTGAAGCATAGTTCGATTCGAGCTTTGCTTGGTATTGTGGCTATGCAAGATTTGGAGCTTGAGCAGTTAGATGTAAAAACTGCATTTTTGCATGGAGAGCTTGAGGAAGATATTTACATGCAACAACCAGAGGGTTTCTGATCTCGAGAAAAAAGGACTATGTTTGCTTGTTTGAAAAAGTCTCTTTACGGTTTGAAGCTTGATCACCAAGACAGTTGTATAAGAGGTTTGATTCCTTTATGACTTCTCATGATTTTAAAAGAAGTAGTTTTGACAAATTGTGTTTACTTTAAGAAAAAATGTTGATGGTTCTTTTGTGTATCTACTTCTTTATGTTGATGACATGTTGATAGCAGCAAAAGATAAAGGAGAGATAAGAAAGGTCAAATCCCAACTAAATGAAGAATTTGAGATGAAAGATTTAGGACCAGCAAAGAAGATACTTGGTATGGAGATTCTCAGAGATAGAAAAGCAAGTAAATTGTACCTAAGTCAGAAGGGGTACATTGAGAAAGTTCTTTGCAGGTTCAATATGCAGAGTGCTAAGCCTGTTAGTACTCCTTTGTTGACCCATTTCGGACTTTCATCGGTTTTGTCTCCACGATCAGATGATGAGATTGAGTACATGTCACATGTTCCATACTCTAGTGCAGTGGGATCTCTCATGTATGCTATGGTTTGTTCACGTCCAGATTTATCATATGCAGTCAGTGCAGTTAGCAGATACATGGCGAATCCCGGTAAAGAACATTGGAAAGCAGTTCAGTGGATTTTAAGATACTTGCGAGGTACTACTGATGTTTGCTTACAGTTTGGAAGAACTAGAGATGGAGTCATTGGGTATGTTGATGCTGATTTTCTTTGGAGACCTTGATAGAAAAAATCTCTCCTTTGGTTATGTCTTTACAATCGGAGGTTGTGCAATCGGTTGAAAGCTACTTTGCAAACTGATCGCTTTGTCTACCACCAAAGTTTGAGTACATGGCGCGATTCGAGGCTTGTAAAGAAGCTATTTGGTTGAAGGGACTCTTTAGTGAGCTAAATAAAGACCTTCAAATTAGCACAGATTTTGTGACGAATGAGTGCTATCTTCCTTACAAAAGATCAAATGTTTCATGAGAGAACAAAACACATTGATGTTCGGTATCATTTTGTTCGTGATATTATTGCTCGTGGTGATATTGTTGTGAGCAAAATTAGTACTCATGAAAATCCTGCAGATATGATGACTAAGTCACTTCCTATAACCAAGTTTAAGCATTGCTTAGACTTGGTTGGTGTTCATTGTTGAAGTTAAACCCTTAAGGGGTTTTATGGAAGAGGTGGAGAACTTGTTCGTTAAGAGTTCGCGGTGAAGAACTTGTTTATTGAGAATTCGTGTCAAGGTGGAGATTGTTAGAATTAAGTGACCCAAATTCTTATTTAAATAAAATACAATGGTAAAATAAAATAAACGAAGAATCCCTATAGAACTACACTTCTTTTATTTTATTTTGAATAAGGTTTTTTAAACCTTATTAAACTCCATCTATTTGATATTGATTAGAATAAGGAGTTTCAATCTTACTACACTCCTATTAGAATATGGCTTTATAAGCCTATAAATAGACATGGTCTATTCCTCTTGTAATTGAATTGAATTCGACATAGTGAATTTTCTTCTCCTCTGCCTGTGGTTTTTTCCCGAAAGGGTTTCCACGTAAAATCTGTGTGTTCTTTCTTTTTTTTTATTTCTTTTTTTTTTATTTTTGCAAAGATAATTACAAATTACAAATTAAAGGATCAAATATGTGTTTAATAGTATTAAAATACAAGTTGTTAAGCTAAGCTTTATTTGATAAATGTTTTGGTTTACAAATATAATGTTTTTGAATAAAACTTGATAAATTTCAAGGAACAATTTGTTTCAAAATATTTTGAAGAGATAAACTTTTAAATCTATCTTTCAAAGATTTAGAAAATATTTTCAACTTGTTCAAAATCATAAACAATTTTTTCAAACATTTTTATCAAGTGTAAAACTACTCCCAAGGATCAAAGTATCGATACCCCTGCTTGGTATCGATACCAATTTGAGCCCCGAAGTTTAGAAAAATTGAATAAAAATCAAAAGTATCGATACCTTTCACAAAGTATCGATACATTATCTTTGTATCGATATTGTTTTACGGTTCAATGTTTTGAAAATTAAAGAACAATTTTCAAGTATCGATACCCTTCCCAAGGTACTGATACCTCATAGAAAGTATCGAAACATTCCCTATTGTATTGATACTATAGGCTTAACGGCCACTAAATTTAAGCATTAAATGCCCAAAGTATCGATACCCCTTCAAATGTATCGACACCTTTTGTTGTAGGAGTCATTAATGCTCAGGTTTTTACACCTCTAAATGTAACCTCCCAAACTTGGCCTAGACATTATGGCTAGATTGAGAAAGGTACGTTAGCCATCGAAATGGTCAAGCTAACTTACGCTACTTTAAAAACCTTAAATAAATTCATTTTAGAGAAAATCGTAGTTGTACTTTGAGTTAGCTTAAAAGCATTCATTCATTAGGTCGTGTATACTTAGGATTCATTTTATTGTTGATAGTATTGTTTTAGAAAAACCGTTTGCTTGTCACTCTTCTTTAAAAAAACTCGATGTTAAACTAGTGCAACGGAAAAACCATTTTTTAAGTCATTTTGGAAACTTAGTTGCTTTATCGATTTGTTTTTCAAAAATGGTTCCTTTGCAATGTAGGGGAAACTAGGGAACAATATCAAATTTTACTTAAGCTCGATATCATACATTATTCGGTTATTATGGTTGAGTAATCCATGCATGCAAAAATCCTAGAAGAAAAGTTACCAAGCCACGGACTAGAAGTCATTAAAAATTACAAACCAAAACCAATAGAGACTAATTAATACTTATTAAAAAAATAATATGAGGTCCAAGGTAATTTTCCGAATACCGAGTTCGGTCTTAATTTCGAGGTTTACCTGAAAAGTTAAACACTATTGGGAGTGAGCTTATGAAAAGCTCAGTGTGAGTCGAACAATTATTTAAACAAACATAAATATCAAATACAGTGAAACATATTAGCTTTAACAGAAGAAAACAGAACCATTATAGGAATTTCATATCATTACATAGGCATTATCAAATTGATGTCAAATGGTGTATGAGCATGAGACATCATTCATTCGAGTAATAATCATTATTTTCAATACCATTCAATACAACACAACACAATACGTAGCATAAATCAATAACATTCAAATATGTCGTAAGCATGATGCAATGCAAAAAGGTTCCTACCCATACGATCTGCTACACACCACGAGTTCCCCAAAACTTGTCATCCACACTCCAAAATATTATAGGCTTAAGCCCATTGTGGTTAAAACCACCGATAACAGTATGCAGAAAATTCTGCCTGTAAAAATGCTGACAAGCTACCAGTAAAAATACGATAAATCGCTATTCCCCTCGACACTCCAGGTGCAGTGCACTGACTACGAATAATGCAGACTTAATATGCCGCTAGTACTCCACAGAATTCCTCTGTCAACCACAAAATCCCAATCCAATGCATATGCAATATGTCACACAATCTCATACATAATCATATCTCAATATGTCACACAACATGTCCTCAATAATCACATACTTTCAGTAAATGGAAACAATTTTCCAATCTTTTAAGTTACCATTGTGTTGATATCAATCAATATCGTTCACAATGAAAATCCGTAAAGTATGTGAAATTGAACAATATTGATTGATACCAACACAATGGTAACTTGAAAGATTGGAAAATTGTCTCTATTTACTGAAAGTATGTGATTATTGAGGATATGTTATGTGACATATTGAGATATGATTATGTATGAGATTGTGTGACATATTGCATATCCCCATCTAAATCAACCCCAAATCTAAAATCTTGAACCCTAAGATTGGTCCCGAACATTGCCACGAAAGTGCCATTGCCGTTTCTCTCAACTAGCTTGGGTAAGATCTCTTTTCTCTTCAATTTCTTGATTAATCTTGTCAATTAAACACCAAAATTTCTAGATCTAGAATTTGAGGAATTTCAAATGATCTCAAAGATATTTTTCCAGATTTTAATGAGATCTCAAACCATTTTAAAATTCAGCCCCAATTTTGGCCACCATGGGTGGTGGTGCATGCGCCTATGTGCAAGAAAGGGAGTTGTTTTGTTTCTTGGGTCTTGCCCATACTTTTCTAGCATTAAATTGGTCATTCGAATCTCACAATTCGAGAAGTCCAAGTGTGATTCGTAAAATTGTGTTAGCTGCTGACCAGAACACCCCAAATCAACCGTAAAGCTGAAAGTCATTCGCCCACACGATTCGTAACAAAATGGTGTAAGAAATCTAACTAGTTTGTATTCGTAAAATAGTAGTAATTTTGACGATTGGTTGGAACCAATAAGTGGATGCTTAAGGGCTACTTAAGATATGAATTGATTAAATTTATAATAGATTTTTGTTTAGGTTCGTTTAAGGAATTATTAAGGAAAATTGGAATATTTGCGAGTGTGCTGCAAGGAAGCGAAAAATAAGGTGTGGGTCCTAAACTTAGAAAATTGTTTGAAAATATTAAATATCATGTTATATTTGATAAGTTATCTTGGTGATTGGATTGACTTAATATCCAAATTATTGATTTTTGTGAGTGGCCGAACCAGGTATGTTTCGAGCCTTAGCTGATTGACATGTTGGCAAAATTGTTAATTTGATAGTATGAATGTTTGATTGAGTTTGTAATTGCATATTTGAGTTATGAGATATGAGAATGTTTGATTGGATGATATAATGTGTTGAGATATTAAGCTTATGTATATTTTAAATGCATGAGATATTTGTTATATTATGTATAATTTAAATACATGAGACATTTTGTTACAATATAACATTGTGCACATATAACTAGTTTTCCAAACTAGTTAGATTTCTTACACCATTTTGTTACGAATTGTGCGCGTGAATGACTTTCAGCTTTACTGTTGATTTGGGGTGTTCCGATCAGCAGCTAACACAATTATATACTAGAAAATCAATAGGTAATATTGATTAAAACCCTTCATTTAATCAATCCATAACCTTTTCCCAACAACTTTTTCGAAACAACAAACTAGTTTACAATTAATCACAATTGCACTTCTCGAATTGTGAGATTCAAATGACCAATTTAATGCTAGAAAAGTATGGGCAAGACCCAAGAAACAAAACAACCCCCTTTCTTGTACAAAGGCACATGC
Organism: Gossypium bickii; assembly: GCA_025503065.1. Classification (NCBI taxonomy): domain Eukaryota; kingdom Viridiplantae; phylum Streptophyta; class Magnoliopsida; order Malvales; family Malvaceae; genus Gossypium; species Gossypium bickii. Next base: position 100,458,648 of record CP106711.1, read on the forward strand.
ACCACCACCCATGGTGGCCAAAATTGGGGCTGAATTTTAAAATGGTTTGAGATCTCATTAAAATTTGGAAAAATATCTTTGAAATCATTTAAAATTCCTCAAATTCTAGATAGAGAAATTTTGGTGTTTAATTGGCAAGATTAATCAAGAAATTGAAGAAAAAGAGATCTTACCCAAGCTAGTTGAGAGAAACGGCAATGGCACTTTCGTGGCAATGTTCGGGATCAATCTTGGGGTTCAAGATTTTAGATTTGGGGCTGATTTAGATGAGGATAAATGTAATCAATATAGTAAAGGAGATGGTGCACAATCTTGATGCAAAAAGAAGAAGAAATAGATGGTAAAATGGGAGGTGTAGGGGACGACAACAATGGGAGAAAGAAAGAAAATTGAAGAGAAAAGAGGAGAGGAAGAGGTTGAATGACTAAGGTAGGGAAAATTTGAATTAAAGGCTGAAAAATACAATAAAAATTTTTATTTATACTTAGGGTTCAAGGGTATGGATGACACACACATAAAAAAATCGGATGGCACACACATAAAAAAAACAAGGGATTTTGCAAAATTTAATTATTTTGCAAAAGAAAATATTTGAACTTGGGACCTCATTTAATTTCCATGTTTTTTCATATTTATTTTAACCATTACACTTTTTCCTCATTCTTGAAATAATTTTTCAATATTTATTTTAAAAACAAGGCATGTCACATACTAGGGTTTAAGGCAAAATTTGCAAAATAATAAAAATGATATGAGAGAAGGGATTTGAACTTGGGTTTCAAGAAACGTTTCACTAACACTTAACTACCAAACCAATACCTCATCTATTTCCTAAAAGTGCATAGATAATCTTAAAAATTAAGGCATGATCACTTTCTCTTGATTTACAAACCCGAATCTACTAACCCTCGATTTTTGGGATGTTACACCAATGGCTCAATTCATTTTCCTAACAACTCCAACGGTTGGAATTCAGTGAGAGGCTATAGTTCCAACTTCTAATGCTTCTACAACAACAAGAGAGATTACAAGAGATTAAAAGCTATCAAAAAACATCAAGAAATCTATTACCTACCTTTTGTGCTTAAATTTTTTATTTTTCTCTTGTAAACACTTGTAAACATTCATTGTATTTTCTTAGCTCAAGTGTTTTTATTTGGTGCATGCTTCATTTGCAAACATTCTAATTATCACACCCCCAAAAACTGGGTTAGAAGAATTTGGTTTATGAAAACTAAAAGTGGGCACAACCCAATTTATAAGGTTATCTTTGTGCATTTGTAAGTAAATTGAGGGTTTGAAACAGATACCGAAATTAGAGTCATAAATAATTAATTAAAGAATTAAAATAATATAATTATGTATTATTATATTACTTAATCTAAAATGAAACTTGATTACGAGGTTTAATTTGAAAATAGTGGGTTAAATTGAGTTAGGACCTAATTGGAAAAAGGGTAAAATGAATGAAAATATTAATAATGAGACTTGACTATGAGTTTTTATTATTCTATATAAACTAAAATAGGAATGTGTTAAAAAACTATAAAGTTAAATAAGTTAATTAAAAAAAAATTGAGTAAATGTATAAGCTAATAAAGAATAGGTAAGTTGAGCCCGAAATAAATATATACAATTAAGTAATTAAAATAAATAAGAAATAAGCCTTAGGCTTGATAGGTAAGTTGGTTGTACGTTCCTTAGAAGTCATAGGTTTAAACCATACCTTTCTCATATTTCCATTTTAAATTTTGAGCAACGTAAGATAAAAGCCACATCAAAACAAATATTATTTTAGGTATAAATTAAATAAGAAATAGGCTTAGGCTTAATGGTTAGCACGCTAGCTCCTTTCCTAATTGACCTAAGTTCAAATTCGTCTTTCCTTTTTTTTATTTTATAATTTCGCTAGACACACTTCAAACATTAAAATACATAAAATTAAGTGTAAAAACCAAGTAAGAATGAGCAACAAACCCAACGATTAAGGCATTGGTACCCTTTGAGAACCAAACTTCGAGCCTCCTCCCCTTTAATTTTAATTTCCAATTTCAAAAAAAATCTTGGGAAAATTGTAGGTGACGCCTGTAGGGTTTAAAAAATGTAGGAATTGACCCAATTCTTTCCTAATTAGAGTTCATATATTACTCTGTCTCAAAATTTCAATAAAATTAGAATTCTACTATATTTTTATCTTCCTTTTCTAATTAGAATTTCAAATTGTCCCTTTTCAAATCTTACTAGAAATTCTCTCTATTTTTATATTTATTCTCTCTTTCTTTTCTTTTCCTTCTTTTACATCATATTTTTCAGCCTTTATCTTGGGAAAATTGCAGGTGACACCCCTAAGGTTTACAAACCCTAGGAATTGACTCAATTATTTCCTAATTAGAATTCATATCTTACCCTTTATCAAAATTCCAAAAGGATTAGAATTCTACCATTTTTTTATCTTATTTTCCTACTTAGAGTTTCAAATTGCCCATTTTCAAATCCTAATAGAATTGTTCTCTATCTTTCTATTTATTCTCTCTTTCTTTTCTTTTCCTTCCTTTACATCATTGTTTTCATCCTTTTGCTATTGAATATTTTCTTTCTTGTATCAAATCAACTTCGTTTCTTGATTTCTTGTGGTATCGTCAAATAACATCCATAATCCTTGCTAAAAATCGGTAAGTACATCTCAATCCAATGAATAAATCTCAAATTTTTTTCTATTCGATGATAACTTTCAACCCAATTAAAAAATCTTTTTCTGTTCTTGACAAATCTCTCGATAGTCTTGATGAATCTTGAAATGAAACATTAACTTTTGTATAATTCTCACACCCCAAAATTTGAGTTAGAAGAATCGGGTTTGCGAAAACCGAAAATGTTTCACAAAAGTGGTCACATCCCAATTTATAAGATTATCTTTGTGCTTTTGTAAGTAAGTCGAGGGTTTGAAACGGATACCAAAATTAGAGTAATAAATAATTAATTAAAGTATTAAAATAATATAACAAGTATTATTATATTAATTAATATAAAACAAATATGGGGTTTAATTTGAAAATAGCGGGTTAAATTGAGTTAGGACCTAACTGGAAAATGGGTAAAATGAATGAAAATTTTAATAATGAGACTTGAATATGAGTATTAATTATTGTATATAAACTAAAATAAGAATGTGTTAAAAACTATAATGTTAAATAAGTTAATAATAAAAAATTGAGTAAATGTATAAGCTAATAAAAAATAGAAAAGTTGAGTCCAAAACAAAATAAAGTAAGAAATGAGTCTTAGGCTTGGTGATTAAGTGTTATTCCTCTATCTTAAAGTTCTTAGATTCAAGATTCCTTCCCTATTTTTATTTTCCTTTTAAATTTTCAGCAACTTGGAATAAAAGCCACACTGAAACAAATATTATTTAAGGTAAAAATTGAACAAGAAATAGGCTTAGGCCTAATGGTTAGCACACTAGTTTCTTTCCCTTTTTATTTCATAATTTCGCCAAAGACACTCCAGACATTAAAATATGTAAGATTAGGTATACAAATTAAATAAGTAAATGGCAGTAGCCCAACGTTTGAGGCGATTACACCCCTTGAGAAACTAAGGTCGAGCCTTCTCCTCCTCCTCTTTAATTTGAAATTAAAAATTTCAGCAAAATCTTGGACAAACCTAGGAATTGACCCAATTCTTTCCTAAATAGAACTCACAACTTTCTCATTCCTCAAAATTCCAATAAACTAGAGTTTCACCATGTTTTTATCTTCTTTTCCTAATTATAATTGCAATTTACCCTTTTCAAATTCCCTTAGAATTTTGCTTTCATTTTTTCTATTTAATCCTTCTTTATTTTCTTTTCTCCCATTTACATCATAATTGTATTCCATTGTTGAAAATTATTTTTGCTGCTCAAATCAAATTCTATTCCCGATTCAAGTCATTTTTCAACCAAATTCATAATCAACCCTAGAAACATTCTTAACTCTTACCAAGACGCGGTAAGTACGCCTCAAATCCTAAAGTCTGATCTTGAATCTTTATAGATTTTCTATCTAACAATAACCTTGCGATCGATTAAATTATCTTGCTCGATTTTTCATCTAATATTTCAATAATCTTGATGAATCTTGAAATTTATTATTAATTCTTGCATAAATGTCATTTGAAGGACTTGATTTAGGCACCCAGGAGATATGAGCACAAGGAACGATATTTGAGATCTTGGAGTTAGGTGTGTGTGTTCTTTTACAAGTGAATTAAGGCAAAACCGTACCTAGGATAGGACCACACGGCCTCTCACACGACCATGTTCCACTAAAACCTTAGGTTTTTCGATTCTCACACGGCCATGTGTCCACTGTTTATCAGATTTTACAATTTTTCACTTTTTTTAGATTTTACAGTTTTACCATTATTTTTCAATTTTTACAATTTTGCCACTGCTTTTCAGATTTTACAATTTTTCCATTATTTTTTGGATTTTTCAACTTTGCCTTTATTTTTTAGATTTTACAATTTTGACCCAAAATTTTATGATTTGTTCAATTTAATCCTTGATTGATTCCCGAATTGATTTAGTATATTATCCATGAATTGATTGACCTTATTAATATGGTGCTTATATATTTGCATGAATTATGAACAATATCTATGACTATTGTTTCAGTGTTTGTGATTGTACGTACAATATGCTTTATGACATAAACAAACACTTAATAAGCATGACTTTTGCTACAGACTTAATCTGTTATAAGCCTATTACTTGTTACTGTATTGAACTTTTATAAGCATATTAATTGCTACTGAATCGAATTGTTATAAGTATATTGATTGCTATCGTACTGTTCTATTAAAAGCATATTAAATGCTACCATATTAATCTGTTTGGGCATGTCATGTTGCATTACATGGGGTGGAATGTAACACCCCAAACCTGGCCTAGACGTTATGGCCGTATCTGGCAATGTCACACGATAGTGTTTTTGAAACCTCGTGTTGTTACGATGAAAACGTTCCATGTTATTATCTTTAGTAAACCTTTGTTAGAACATAGGAAGTCGCCTTTATTCATTTAAAACATTTGTTTTGAAACATCCCTCGTTATGGAAGCTTTAATAAATCAATCTAGGTGATCATGCGTTTAGAAAATACTTTAACCTTTTTTTTTGAAAACTGAATTTCCTACAACTAGCAGGTATAAATCCATAAAGTAAAATAAATAAATAAAACCCAAATTTAAAACTAAAGTCTCAGAGGGTCCTTAAATTACAACCCAAATAATCAATAATAAACAAATAATAACTCGTAAATTGAAACCCATGAAGTCCAAAAATTACTTTGGCCACCGCTGAGTCCTCCGTAGCACTGATCTGTCTAAGTCTGGGGATTACCTGTGCACATTAAATAAAAAGGGTGAGTTTACGTAAACTCAATGTGTAATCCCGCAGAAACAAACAAACAATCAGTATTCACAGTGCACAGTTGAATAGTCTTGGGCCTAAGCCCTTTTCGATGATCGATGTGAGTTTGGGCCTTAGCCCAACACGATTTCGATAGCGATATGATTATGCGAGAAAAATCCTACCCAACCAGCCTCTATACACCATCTCCGTCCATGTGGGGATATAATCAACCCACCCAAACCTACACTCCAAGCGATCTGAATGCGGCTGTCTGAAGAGTTTGCGGTGAACGCCAATAAATTAGGCTTAAAGCCTTTCAGTACACTTCCTCTGAATAACAACCCCCAACCCAATGCAATGCAACACACAATGGATGACATGCTATTATGCAATTTCAGTACATATATTAGTTCAGATATTAACATGCCCAGTATAGATATCATTCAGTCAATTTCACACATTTAGGGTCTAAGTAGCGCTTATCGACCCTACAATAGGTTCACCGTCGACTTGGGCGACCCGTCACGCCCATGTGATCTGCCTGTATGGGCCTACACTTCTGTGTGGCCTACTCGGCCTAAATTGGCCTTGGCCGTATGATCCATCTTTAAAGTAGCCCATGCTAGCTCAGTACTCATATATATTTTCACTATTTACTTATATGTTCATGCAAAGTTTTTTACTTGAGTCCATATCACTAAATTATTTATGTCTTGAGCTATAGAATTCCAAATTACAATCCGCTTAATGTTTTTGAAACTAGACTCATACCTTTCTATCATAAAATTTTCAGAATTTATAGTTTATCAAATAAGTATAGTAAAATCTTTAAAGTTACCCCTATTCTGCTATTTGATAGCTTCATCCTTTCCTTACTAAAAATTATTTATCTCTTAGTAAAAAATTTAGATGATGTTTCCGTTTGTTTCTATTGAAAATAGACTCATTAAGGATTTAAAGAAATAAATTTCAGTCCGTAATTATTTTTTTAGAATATTTTATGATTTCCCTAAGTTAGAACAGGGGAACCCAAAATCATTTTGACCTTATCTCACAAAATTTATTATATCTCATGATTTACAATTCCATTACTTACACTGTTTCTTCCATCAAAAACTAGAATTAATAAAATTTAATTTCATATTTTATTCAACCTCTAACTCAATTCCCACTATTTTTGATGATTTTTCAAAGTTAAAGTATTGCTGCTGTCCAAAACTATTTTAGTCCAAGATGTTGATTTCCAAGTTTATAACACCCTTATTTCCTTTCTCTACAATTTTTCGCATCATTTTCTCTTATTTCTCTTATTGCCCAACAGCAAGCAATTTTGGCTTTTTGCCGAATCCCATTTTCTGCGTTTCAGGTACACACATGGTATCAATTCACTGTGTAAAATAACCCGAGCCTTTAAAAAACTATATTTGACCAATATATCCCTTAATTAATCGCTCGATTCATCAATCAAACCAAATATGTAATGCCCCAAATTTGGGTCTTGAGCGTAGGAACACATAAAAATTTATGTGTGCAAGAAAATGACATAAATGATTGTCTGCTTCAGTGGTTAAGTGATTTGGAGTATTTAGGAGTGTCTGAGAAGTCCTGGGATCAAACCTAGGCTCTAGCAAAATTTTAGTTGTTCTCTTAAGTGAACCTTGATTCTGGCCTGGAGGCCTTAAGAATAATTATGGTGAATTTATTACACAAAGAGCCTGTTGGTCCAGTGGTAGTGGCGTGTGGAGTGGTGCATGAGATCCAAGGTTCGAGTGTTGGCACAGCAACAATGAGTATTTATTTTGCTGCCCAAGCCGTGTAGGGGGTGGAGTTGGACTGGAACACTGAGTTTGAATTGGTCATGAATGGTTCTAGGCAATTTGAATTGGATGTTGAGTGATTTGTGGAGTGATATGAGGAGAAAAATAAAGGGATATTGTGGAGAGATTTGAGGAGTGGATCAATGAGTAAAGGAGTGGTAGTGTTTGCCAAAAGTAGGATTTCTTTTGGTGCCAATTCGGTCATAACCACTTAGTGCCAAAATTTTCTAGCTTTTGTTTTTTTTTTTTTTAGTAGCTATTCCTCTTATGCTTTTTCTCTTTTTTGGTTTCAAGCTTGTTTTGGTAGCCGTTTTACGCATTGGCCATTTGGGTATTTTTCCACTTTGGCATTTTTTTTCTTTTAGTTTTCTTATCCTTTCTAACGTACTCATCCTAGTACCCTAAACTGAATACCATTTCTTCCTTCTCTCTTGAGCAGTGTCGTATATATTTTATCCCCTTATCCCTTTTCTGTCGGTTCTACAGTTATTGGTTACTCCCTTACACTGCCGTTGGTGTATTGTTCAGTGTGGCAAGAATTTTTTGTCAATCAGTATGTGTTCAAGTGTACTCTTTTACTTTTAGCTTAAAGCCGAATGCTCTTTCTTCTTGTCCTCTGATTACTGACTTTTGATCCCTTCCTCGTGATGTGTAGTCTGTTGGGTTTCTAGGTTTCCCGAGGAGTGAAGGAGTTCAAGTGTTGTTGAAGCAATCTAAACTTGTTTCTTTCATCTTTCAATTAAGGTAAATGTGTTATCTTACCTTCTTTTGGTATAGGCTGAATATTGTTTGTGTTATGTGGGCTTACATTTGTAAATGCAGGCCACATATATGAACAATCTTGATTGGTAGGTCTATTGTTGATATAGTTAATCGGCAAGGATCGGGTGATCGATTTTCGCCAGCAATCTAAGAGCATTAAGCTATATTTGTTCGTTCAAGGTAGGTGGTGTTTGGCGAATTAAGTGTTTGTGAACCCTAACGATGGGTAGGCTAACTGTATATCTTGAATGAATGTAGGCTTTAGGCGGTGAACTGTTCAGTCGTTGTCGCGAACAGGTGTGTAACTATTTTTAGTAAATGATAATCGGCTTAAAAGCCGAAAAGGGTGTGTAACCGTACCCTGCAAACGGTAATAGGCGTAAAAGTCGATAAAGTGTGTTTTTCACACTGTATAGACTATAACGGCAAAAGCCGAAATGCCAAGAAGCCAATGAGTCGAAAGATTGGGCTTTTGGCCACATGGGCACACGAACGCACATGTGATCAGCTGAGCCCACGAAATGTGGGCCTATATCGAGAAACGGCCACCATGAAACTTACCGTTAGGTGGGCCCAATTGGCCCGTTGGCCCATACGAGTGAAACTTACTGTTAGGTGGGTATTACTAGCCTGGCTGCGACGCACACATGACTTAGGCCAATTTTGGGCTAGGTGGGCCACACGGTCGTGTGGGCCCACATGGGTCTGCTTGATGGGCTTGGGCCCAATTCCATTGTCTGCACTATTATGGTCGCTCGAGATGACTGTGGGCTTACTGATGGGCCTAAGAGTACTTAGGCCCAAACTGAAAAAAAAAAGACTGAAATACCCCCATAGGGTAAAATAACCGAAATATCCCCATAGGGTAAAATGATCGAAGTACCCCCATAGGGTAAAATGACTTTTATACCCCTAGGAGATGAAATGACTGTTATTGCCTTATGTTATGTATGACTGATTTGCTCTATGATATGTATGACTGTGATTGAGCATGATATTCTGCATACACGTATGATATTATGTCACAACATATTGCATGGGGATGGGTTGTTATATTTGAAGGCAGTGTACTGTATTGATAAGGTCGCACGGGTCACCCAAAACGACTGTGGACCTACTGATGGCTATGTGTTGTTTATTTTACTGGCAGCTTTGCTGCAATATTTTTTAGTGCCGCAACTGGTGCTAACCTTGGTGTGTCTAGCTGGGTGGGTAGATTTTATCCCTACATGGTGTGTTTGGTAGGATGGAGTAGTGTGTAGAGGCTGGATTGGGTAGGAATTCTGACTGCATATCTGCATCGATTAATGATATTACAGACTGTTCACTATATGACTGATATCTGTTACTGTTATGGGCCAAAGCCCCACTGATACTATTACTGAAATTGGGTAAAGGCCCTACTGATTACTAGCATTGTGATGGGCTCAAGCCCAATCATTTACTGTTACAGAAAAGGGCTTAGGCCCACACTAAACTGGACTGTTATTGTAACTGGCTGAGGCCCAAACTGCATTTAACTACTGTTTAATTGACTGTTTGCTTGTTAGGGGATTACACACTGAGTTTTTGTAAACTCACCCCTCTGTTTAACTATACAGGTAATCCCCAGTTGTAGGCGTGTCGGTGCTACGAGGGACTTGATGATGGCCACACAATCGTATCAGCTTTTGTTTTAGCTTTTGATTTATAAGTAACTGAATTTGGGTATTTTTATATAATAAGGCCTCTTTAAATTTGTAACTTTTAATTTGGGATTTTAATTATTTAAATTCATACTGATAGTAGAAAAATACGGGTTTTCAAAAGGTAAATGTTTTCAAAGACACCACGTTTTCGCAACATTTTCTAAAACTTCCGCAATAAATGAGATTTTGAAAATTAGTAACGTTTTAAAAGTGACTAGCTTTTAATGATGCATGCTTTGGAAATGAACAACCCGTTTTGGAATCACTGTTTAATAACAAAATGATTCATTGATTTTGAGGATTTCAACGACAACAAGTTTTACGTTAAACACTTCAATATGACACCGCCAGAGTCAACCATAACGTCTAGGCCGAGTTTGGGGTGTTACAAAATATCCCCAACATAAAACTCGAGAAACTAAACTAACGACGATTTGAAAACTTACCGCAATGAATACGATAACTAGTCATCTTTACACACTGGAATATCTGCTTAAAACCTTTGAACAGCACCTAAACGAGAGTAAAACAAACCCTTTGTTAATTGCCTACTCAAAATACAATAACTAAGGGGAAAAATTCCACTTACAAAACAGATGAAGTCAAAAGTTGCAACCAAAGTAATGACTCGCAAAAAAATACAGAAACGAAAAGAGAGGGGAAAGAGAAGAAACAAGATTCAGCCAAAGGGGAACAAAAACCAAAAATGAACAAGAAGGGAGAAGAAACGACAGAGAAACAAAAGTCTAACGTCAGAAAATCTGTTGGGAAAAAATGAAAATAGAAAATTGATAAGAAGAAAATCTTATTTTGATAACTTCTCCCTAGTTATCTCCTTAAAACACAACTACTTAGCAGTCAAGTTTAATTTGAACTCCACCACGCCACATGCCTCAAACAAAAGTTAGTTCCTCTGCTTGCGTAGGGACTCGAAAAAAGGACCTCCTACACATTAACACTCCACTTAACCACTAGACCAGTAGGCCCATTCTGATATATTTTTACCAACAATCAAATAAAAGCCTACTGAACAAGAGTAAGGCCTAATTCATTCAAAATACCAAAATTTGCCCAAGCGAAGGCTTGAACTTGAGACCTCTCAAGCACTTCCAGAACACATAACCATTAAAGCTGACAGATATTTGTGTCATATTTTCACAATAACAAAATTAGAAATTTTTGGGCGTTACAAATCTACCCCCTAAAAGAAAATTTCATCCTCGAAATTTACCTGATCAGAATAGATGAGGATACTGCTGACGCATCAAATCCTCAAGCTCCCATGTAACCTCCTCAGTGCTATTATTACGCCATAGAACCTTCACCAAAGGGATAGACTTCCTCCTCAGAACCTTTATGTCATGATCTAGAATCTGGATAGGCTCGTCCTCAAAGGTCAAGTCTAGCCTAACCTCAATCTCCTCAACAGGGACAATATGAGTAGGATCAGAGTGGTAACGCCTCAACATAGAGACGTGAAACACGTCATGAATCCGATCCAACTCTAGAGGCAGCTCAAACTAATAAGCAATAGGTCCACTCATTTCAGAATCTTGTAAGGTCCAATAAACCTAGGGCTCAAGGCCCTTACAACCAAATCTCAGAACCTTCTTCCATAGCGAGACCTTGAAAAATACGAAGTCCCTCATGGAATACTCAATCTCATGTCGGTTTAGGTCCACATAGGATTTCTGTCTGTCAGATGCCGTTTTCAGACGATCCCAAATCAGTCTAACTTTATCCTTAGTCTCAGCAACTAACTCAGGACCCTGAACACGTCGTTCACCTAACTAAGTCCAATACAAGGGAGTGCGACACTTACGACCATATAGTGCCTCGTAAGGTGCCATCTGGATGCTAGACTGGTAGCAATTATTATAGGCAAACTCCACCAACGGTAAATACTCCTCCCAACTACCCCGAAAATCAAAACTCGCACTTGCTAAACTGAGCATAGAACTGCATTTCCGTCAAAGTCTGAAGGAAAACTCTAAGGTGCTCATCATGTTCATCTTCAGTTTTCGAATAAACCAGTATGTCGTCAATGAACACCACCACAAACTGATCCAGATAGGGCTGGAATACTCAGTTCATCAGGTCCCTGAAAGCTGCAGGTGCATTCGTCAGTCCAAAAAGGCATCCCTAGGAGCCCGTAGTATCCATAACGAGTCCTAAATGTCGTCTTAAATACATCAGCCTCCTTAACCCTCAACTGATGATATCCAGAATGCAAATAAATCTTGGAGAACACAGAAGCCCCTCGAAACTGGTCAAACAATTCATCACCCCTCGAAACTGGTCAAACAATTCATCAATCCTAAAAAGTGGGTACTTATTCTTAATTGTTAGCTTATTTAGCTGCCGATAGTCTATACACATCCTCATCATCCTATCCTTCTTTTTCACACCCAGCAAAAGTGCTCTCCATGGAGACACACTAGGACGAATGAACCCACGATCAAACAGCTCTTGAATCTGAGCCTTAAGCTCGGTAAGCTCCTTTGGTGCCATTCGGTAGGGGCGATAGACACCGGAGCTGTACCATGAAGAAACTCAATCCCAAACTCCACTTCACGATTTGGAGGTAAACCCGGTAGCTCTTCAGGAAAAACATCCAAAAAATCTTTTACCGTTCTGGTATCCTTAACTGTAGAATCCCCAGAATCCGAGACACTTACGTAGGCTAATAATACCTCACATCCCTTACGAACCATCTTCTCTGCCACCAGTGCAGAGATTACATTAGGTAAGTAATTCTGGCATTCTCCAATAATGACTACCTCCTTATCCTCGTCAGTCTTTAGTATGACCCTCTTAGTTGTACAGTCCAAGCTAACACGATGCTTGACCAACCAGTCCATCACCAAAATTTGGTCGAACTCCCCAAATGGAAGTTCCATCAAATCAGCCAGGAAGATTGCCCCTTGTACCTCTAAAGGAATGTCCCTATACAGTTTGCTAACTCTAACAGATTGCCCTAACGGGCTCGGTACTGTAACCACACTCGTAGTACTCTCAACTGAAATTCCCAAGTTTCTAGACACAGTACAGGCTATATAGGAGTGAGTGGATCCTAAATCTATCAATGCAATATAAGGTACATCATGAATAAGGAACGTACCCGTGATGATGTCTGGAGCATTTCCATCCTCTTGGCGATGCGCAACATATACTAGAGCCGGCTGCCTCGCCTTGGTCTGTCCAGCACCTCGTCCAGTGCTCTCTGCCCACGGCCCATGCCATTACTATCCCTAGCCTGACCGCGACCTTTTGATGGCTGTTGTACTACCCTCTATGGCTGCGCATTACCAATATCTAGAGCTTGCATCTGATTGGCCCTCAGCGGACACTCCCTAATACGGTGCTTGATAAACTGTAATTATAACATATTTTAGACCCACATTTAGTATGCTTTTGGATGATTTATCCCTCGATTTACGTAAAAAGGTGCTCTTAATCCTTTCTTTTCATGTCTTATACCCCGGAAAGCACCCGAGGATGAAAAGAACATAAAACGGGCCCAAAACAGAGTAAATGGGCCATATCATGAAAACGACACGGCCTGGCCCAAACATCACACGGCCGTGCCTTGATGAGCATCTAGAACACGGCCTCTCCCCCGATTTACACGGCTGTGCCTCATCAAGAAATCCGAACACGGTCTGAAGTCGATTCACACGGGCGTGTGACATGGCTGTGTCCCTGTCATGGCAAAAAGCAATTTCATTCGGAGTTGGATATTTTGGGGCAAAGAAACCCACTTTAAGAGCCTATAAATATCCCCTAAGTACCAGCTGAAAAGAGGAGTCGAGCTAGGCCAAGGAGCCAAGCCAGAAAGGTCAGAGTTGTGGGAATCACTCGAAGATAGCCAGTTGATCCATCCCAAGAAGCCGGAATTATACTCAAGACGACGGATCTCTCCTTCAATTCCTTCAGGGGGGTTTTAGGGATTTCTTATGTTTTGTTTTATCTTTTCTCTTGAGATGTTTTCTTATTTAGTTATGAACTAAACCCTTCAGATACCTGAAGAGGATGAAACCTAGATGAATCTTGTTAATTGATTTCTAATTTATATGATAAGTTACTTAGTTTGTTCTTAATTCTGTTGCTTAATCCAATCTGATGTGCTTAGGTGGAGGAGGAATAGACCCTGCCTAAGAGTAAATCTAACATAATTAAGCGGAGTTGATCGAACGCCTAGAGATAAGGTTACGAGATTTTGCTGGATTAGGGTGAAACCTAATATGGGAGTCCATTGATCGATTTACTGCTATTCTAGGGGGTTATTATAAGAGAACGAGAGTTTCACTAATTAACCTAGGGTTAGACGTTATTCGCTTCGAGAGAGGGGTTAATATAGGTTAAGGAGTGTCACGGATCAAACTAAGTAAAGAAATCATATAGTTTAGGGTTAAATAACAAGTGGAGTCTAGGTGGATTCTTCCTGAGGGGATCGTCGTAATCAACTGAGTTTCCCTTCAAGTTATTTTCCAATTTTTTCTTTTCGTCTTGTGTCTTTAGCTTAGTATTCGTCGAATTTAGTTAAAGTAACTTTGTTTTATTTTAGGCTAAATAATAAAAAAAAAGTTAGTATTAATACTTTAAGTCCCTGTGGGTTCGACAATCCGGTCCTGCCTAAGCTATACTACTATTCGATAGGTACACTTGCCTTTAATCGTTGTCAGAGTTAGTTTCCAGCTTCGATCACATTCATTATAAATTTTAAAGCTCTGATTTCAGTGATCAGTGCTCTAATTACCCATACCGCAAGCACGCCCTAGTCCTTCTCCAACACTTACCCTAATGGTGTCTACCACAATCATTAGACATGGTCATCAGATCGAAGAAAAGTAACAGAGGCCCACTCTAATCGCCCATCACTCGGCCTTTTCTTAGGCATTTGTACAGAACTTGAGGGCTCCGAATCCCTCTTGTTCCTACCTCTCTCTCTATCGTGGTTTTGGAGCTCAGTGCGTTTAACCTCCTTGGCTATCTTCACCATCTCGACTAAGAAAAAAATCGCGTTCCCTCTACGGAGCTATTAGAACCCTCAAGTTATCCCTGAGGCCATCCTCAAAGCGAACACATCGCTCATACTCTGATGCCACCATACCTCACGCATAGCGGCTCAGTCTCAAAAACTCAGCCTCATACTCGGCCACCGATCGATTTCCCTGTGCCAGATTTAGAAACTCCTTCCTACAGGCGTCCACGTAACTGGGTCCAACATATTTTCCTGGAAGATGGTCATAAAGAACTCTCAGGTTAGACGTTCGGGCTGAGTGCCCTCCTTAACAGTAAGCCACCACTGATAAGCCTCATGCCGCATCACTAGGACTGCACCCTTTAATATATGCTCAGGGGTGCTATCTAAATCATCCGTAATCCTCTCCGTGGCCTCAATCCAATACTAGGCCATATTAGGGGCAACTCCAGTGACACCCTTGAAAAGCTTAACTCCATTAGACTAGAGTCGTTTTGTAACTGACCATCGGCCACCAGATCCAGTATTGAGCCCAGCAACCCTGTCCAAAATCCTTAGCATAGCCTGGGACAATACGTCGTCCCCAACCATGCAATCTTGAGACCCAGTCTCAATAGCAGGCAACACTGGCGTCTCACTCGTATCCAAATTTGGTATGCTACCCAATTAAGAGGACTCAGCTCGAGCTCCTCTGCAGCCTCTACCTCGGCCTCTAGTACCCCGTCTGCGGATACCTCGTGCGCTCACTGTCTAATCATGTTTATCTGTATTAACAGTTTTATGAATTAGTTATAGTTCTAGTTTTTATTAACAAATGTTTTATGTAAAACAGTATCGGTTATTTAGAGTTCGTTTTCGTAAATCGCAGTCACACTATAGTTTTTAGTTTTAATAAATCATATGTTTAGAAAATACTTTAACCTTTTTTTTTTTTTGAAAATCGAATTTCCTACGACCAGCAAGTATAAATCCATAAAGTAAAATAAATAAATAAAACCCAAATTTAAAACTAAAGTCTCAGAGGGTCCTTAAATTATAACCCAAATAATCAATAATAAACAAATCATAACTCATAAATGGAAAACCATGAAGTCAAAAAATTACTATGGTCACCGCTAAGTCCTCGGCCGCACCGATCCGTCTAAGACTGGGGATTACCTGTGCACATTAAACAAAAAGGACGAGTTTACGTAAAATCAATGTGTAATCCCGCAGAAATAAACCAACAATCAGTATTCACGCACGCGGTTGAGCGATCTTGGGCCTAAGCCTTTTTCGATGATCGATGATGATTTGGGCCTTAGCCCATCTCGATCTGACGTCAAAAATATAGTAAGTCCTTAGCCCATCATAGTATCGATGAGCGTGAATGATTATGCAAAGAGCAAAATCCTAACCAACCAGCCTCTACACACCATCTCCATCCAACCCTACACTCCATGTGGGGATATAATCAACCCACCCATCCCTACACTCCAAGTAATACCAAATGCGGCACAATACAGTAGTTTGTAGCTGATCTGCTAGTAAATTAGGCTTAAAGCCTTTTAGTACACTTCCTCCGAATAAAATCCCCCAACCCAATGCAATGCAACACACAATGGATGACATGCTATTATGTAATTTTAGTACATATATTCAGTTCAGATATTAACATGCCCAGTACAAATATCATTCAGTCAATTTCACACATTTACGGGTCTAAATAGCGTTTACCGACCTTACAGTAGGTTCACAGTCGACTTGAGCGACCCGTGCAATCTTAAAAATGTTTCGGTAAAAATGGGCCCACACGGCCATGTAATCTGCCCATGTGGGTCCACACACCCGTGTGGCCCACTCGGCCCAAATTGGCCTTGGCCGTGTGATCCATCTTTAAAGTAACCCATGCTAGCTCAATACTCATATATGTTTTCACTATTTGCTTATATGTTCTTTCAAAGTTGTCTACTTGAGTCCTTATCACTAAATTATTTATATCTTGAGCTACAAAATTCCAAATTACGATCTGCTTGATGTTTTTGAAACTATACTCATATACCTTTCTACCATAAAATTTTTAGAATTAATAGTTTATCAAATGAGTATTGTAAAATATTTAAAGTTACCCCTATTCTGCTGTTTGACAACTTCATCCTTTCCTTACAAAAAATTATTTATCTCTTAGTACAAAATTTAGATGATGTTTCCGTTTATTTCTCTTGAAAATACTCATTAAGGATTTAAACATATAAATTTAAGCCCCTAATTATTTTTTTTACAATTTTTGATGATTTTCCTAAGTCAGAACAGGGGAACCCAAAATCATTCTGACCTTGTCTCACAAAATTTATTATATCTCATGATTCAAAATTCCATTGCTTACATTGTTTCTTCCATGAAAAACTAGACTCAATAAAATTTAATTTCATATTTTATTCAACCTCTAACTCAATTCCCACTATTTTTGATGATTTTCCAAAGATAGACTACTGCTGCTGTCCAAAACTATTTTAGTCCAAGATGTTGATTTCGAAGTTTATAACACCCTTATTTCCTTTCTCTACAACTTTTCGCTTCATTTTCTCTTATTTCTCTTAATTCTCGACAGCAAGAAATTTTGACTTTTTGTCAAATCCCATTTTCTGTGTTTCAGGTACACACCTGGTATCGATTCGCTGTGCAAAATAACCCGATCCTTCAAAAACTTATATTTGACCAATATATCCCTTAACTAATCACTTGATTTGTCAATCAAACCAAATATCCCCAACATGAAACTCAAGAAACTAAACCAACAAGGATTCAAAAACTTACCGCGACGAATCTGATAACCAACCGTCTTCACACACTGGAATATCCATTTAAAACCTTTGAACAACACCTAGACGAGAGTAAAATGAACCCTTTTGTTAATTGCATACTCGAAGTACATTAACTAAGGGGAAAAATTCCACTTATGAAATAGATGAAGTTAAAAGTTGCACCCAAAGAGATGACTCGCAAAAAATACAAAAACGAAAAGAGAGAGGAAAGAGAATAAACAAGATTCGGCCAAAGGGGAACAAAACCAAAAGTGAACAAGAAGGGAGAAGAAACGGCAGAGAAATAAAAGTCTGACGTCAGAAAATTTGTTGGGAAAAAAAGAAAATAGAAAACTGATAAGAAGAAAATCTTATTTTGATAACTTCTCCCCAGTTATCTCCTAAAAACACTCCCTATTAACCCCTTAAAACACAACTACTCAGCAATCCAGTTTAATTTGAATCCACCACGCCACATGGCTCAAATAGAAATTAGTTCCCGTACTTGCGCAGGGACTCGAACATAGGACCTCCTACACACTAACACTCCGTTTAACCACTAGACCAGCAGACCCATTCTGATATATTTTTACCACCAATCAAATAAAAGCTTACTAAAAAATAGTAAGGCCTAATTCATTCAAAATACCAAAATTTTCCCAAGCAAAGGCTTGAGCTTAGGACCTCCTAAGCACTCCCAGAACACATAACCACTAAAGCTGACAGATAGTTGTTTTATATTGTTACAATAACAAAATTAGAAATTTTGGGGCGTTACATGGAATGCTTTGAAAGGAGGAAGTACTGACAGTTTCAACTACAAACACTGATGGTTTATCCACAAATTACTAGCAACTTTCATTTGCCAAATCATTTTGTCTGCACAACCATTGGCAACATATTGACCTACAAACACTGGTGATTCATCCAAAATTTTTACTGGCTAATTTAATTTGCAAGCTCGTTTTGTATTCACAACTACTAGTAGCGTTTTAACCTATAATACTGGTGGTTTATCCACAAATTGGAAGTGTCTGGGACATAAGAGTGTTAGGGAACTCTTATTGCGGAATATAGCAGTGGGGTGGGACCTTTTTTATTGTTAAACTGAACTTGCATTGCATTCATAAGCATTTGCACAAGTTGTGAATATTGTGATATTATGATTAAAAATTAAATTGAAATATCGATATTCTGATTTACTATTCAATTGTGATCGTTTTATGAGTTAAAATTCAATACGATTTGTACTAATTTAATTATGATTGAACTTACATTAAGATTTATAGCTCATTCCCCTTTTATTTCCATCTCTATAGAAAACCCACCTGGTTAGGATGTGGACAAAGCATTGGGAGGGACTCAGCTCGGTTTTGTTTGTTAAAATATTTTCATATTTATTATTTGACATTTTTCTATTATTTAGAGGTTGTAATATTTTATCTAAATAGTGGCATGGGATTTAGGATTTCAGTTTATGTTATTTTGCATGACATTTTATTTGAATTTTTTAGATATATACTATGACTAGTAATTAGTATGCATGAACCCTCAGTTTTCCTTAAAACCAATAGATATCATTTTTCCGCTACCAAATTAAAATTAAGATTTTGAGGATAATAAAATGGTTTGTAATTGAATTTTCTACTCAATTAAACAAATGTGTTAAATTAATTATTTTCAAAACTTTGATAACCCTAATGTGCCATCTTGATAGCTGATGTAATATTCTGAATTTGGGTCTAATGTCTAGGCCAGGTTGGGGAGGCTACATTTAGCCCACGAACACTTTGAGGAAGAGTATGTTGAAAACTCCACCACCAATGGTGGCAGAGGCTATGAGTGCCTAATGTTGAAAACTCCATAACCAACGATACTGAGGGTTCTGCAAAGGATTCCTGAAGCCCAACTTGAATCGGGTAGCCATGGATCTGTTACAGAAAGAATCCGATCAAATAGTGCAGAAATGTTTAAGGGCATTACTGGTATGTCTCCCACCATAGCTGAGTATTGGATGAAGTCGACTAAAAGAATCCTGGAGGACTTAGGTTGCACTCTGGAGCAGAAGTTGAAGAGCATTGTGTCCTTGGTTAGAAAGGAGGCCTATCGCTGGTGGCAATCTGTTGTTAAGGGCATGCAAGCTGACCGTATTAACTAGGAGTATTTTTAGGAGGCCTTCTAGAAGAGGTATGTGGGCACAAGGTATGTGGAAGCTCGCAGGCTCGAGTTCATTGAGCTAAAGTAGGGAGATAAATCTGTGGCAGAGTACGAGGCTAAATTTTTTAGCCTCAGTAGTTATGCTTAGGGAATATTGGCCACAGAACAAGACAAATGCATACGGTTCGAAAATGTGCTACAATTCGACCTTAAGATACAGGTCGCTCTAAACCTAGAACGGGTATTTAAAAACTTAGTGGAGAAGGCTAAAATCATAGAGGAAATCAAAGAGGTGAACCATGAGTAATGGGATAAAAGTAGGGTTCGCTTCAAAAGGGATTCTGATTTCGCTGCTTCAAACTCTCGACCTACAAAAAGAACTAGAGATAGTAGACCGCAGCAAAGGGTTGCGATGAACAACATTAAGGATGAACCCAACTCCTGTAAGTATTATTGGAAGCCACACCCGGGTGAACGTTGGAAGAAATTGGGCACTTGTCTTAAATACAGGTTGATGGAGCATATGGTAAAGGAATGCCCTCGACTAAATGAGCGGACGCAAGCTCTGTCAATTATCCTTCAGATGCCGTGAGCAGAACTGAGCCAAAAATAATGTAGCTATCAATGCAAAACTGATCCGAGGACAGGCAACCCACCCTTGTCTATGTTATTAGGGGACATGAAGAAAGAGATGCGTCCGATGCCATAGCGTCGCCCTTTGCCTTAATCGATATAGGTTCCACCTATTCTTATATATCTTGTGGAATGTCTAAAAAGTTAGGTGTAAGGGTAGAGGAAACCACTACTGATATAGCCATAGTAAGCCCTTTAGGAAACTTTATTGTTGTAAATAAAGTCTATAGAAGATATTTTTGGGAGGTTCAAAGGGTAGTGTTTCCCATAGATCTTATGAAGTTACCTTTTTGGGAGTTCAATTTAATTATGGGTACAGACTGATTAGTTGAACATCAAGTTAGCCTAGATTGTGCCTCTAAGAAGGTAAGTTTAAAAACAACTCACGGTAGAGAGATTATCTTGGTTGGGAAGCACAGGGACTACTTGTCTAATGATATATCTGCTATGGTTGCTGAAAAGCTGGTTTGCAAAGGGTATGAAACATAGCTTACGTGATGGATTGGAATGTCAATAGTACCACCCTAGATAGTATTCGAACCATCAGGAAATTCCCAGGTGTGTTTGCCAAAAATTTTCCAAGATTACCTCCAGATCATGATGTAGAACTCAACATTAAATTCTTGCCAAGAACCGCTCTAGTTTCCATTTCTCCTTAAAGCATGGCACCAAAAGAGTTGCAATAACTGAAAATTCAACTTCAAGAGCTTTTGGATCACATGTTTACTAAATCCAGCATGTCTCTATGGGGAGCTCTAGTCCTATTTGTGAAAAAGAAAGATGGATCCCTAAAGTTATGTATAAATTAACGACAACTAAATAAGCTAACCGTCAAAAATAAATATCCCCTACCTAGGATAGACGATCTATTTGATCAATTCCGAGGTGCGACTGTATTTTCCAAGATAGATCAAAGGTTGAGGTATTATCAACTTAAGGTGAAGGAGGCGGATGTACCCAAAACTTCTTTTACAACCCGTTATGTCCACTATGAGTTTCTTGTAATGCCATTTGGTTTAACCAATGCTCCTACCGCTTTCATGGATTTCATGAACCGAGTGTTCCAACCCCTCATTGATCAGTTTGCGGTAGTTTTTATTAATGTAATCTTTCGAAGTTGAGTCTAACGTCTAGGCCAGGTTGGGGAGGTTACACTAATCTTGTGAGGATTGTTTTATTATTATTATTATTATTTGTTTGCTCTTTTGAGAGGGTTTGTGTCTTAATATTCGGGTAAAAATCTTAAGGGAATTGTGAGATTAAACCTTGCCCTCAAAGGTTCATCAGATTAGTGAATTTGTGGAAATCATTGGTGGTGGAAAGCTAAGGTAGTGAAGTAGGCAATTGGTGAAACACCTCAAACCCGATCCAAACACCACGGCCGGATCTGGTATGTCACTAACAAAATTTTGGAAAAACATGTCATATTTTCAGAAAATATTTTTTATAAAGCTTATCTTCTTATTCGAAAGAAATTTAATAGTTGATAGTTTAAATAAAATATGCCTTTAGAAATTAAAAACCCAAATTTAAATACATGCATTAGTTCAATAAGAATTTAAATAACTAAAAGTAATTAAAGCACAAAATAAAACAAAACATAAACTAGTGGCCCATGGCCTTATTACAACGAGATTTACAATCAATTAATTAAAAATATAAAGTATTAACTTGACTCTTTTTGCTGGATCCAGATGTTCTTTTGCATGGCCACCTTGCGTTCCTCTCGGCCGGTCCAAGCACTAGGTATCACCGAAAGGTTAATTAATAGGGTGAGTCGCGAGACTCGAAGCATGCAACCCTCATGCACCACTAGATTTTGGCCTTAGGCCCATAAAACATGATTAATAATTTTATTTATAAAAATAACAAATAATATGCAAGGCCCAACTCGCTTGCCTAGGTTTCCATCCGCTACACGCCCGCACATCGACCATTCACACCATTGGGGATTTCTACAATCGACCCACACCCCTATACGCCAAGATGGCAGTCATGCTGCTCATCAACATATTATGGCCGAAGCCCTTATAACAAATCACGGCATTAGCCGCTACAACATATAACGGGTCACGATATAAACAGCTACACATATAACGTATAACTTCCTCCTTTCATCAACCCAACCCATGCAATCATAAAATCAATATACTTTTATCATATAAAGTCAAAACATTCACTGACCTAGTGATTTGCTTCACCCTTTTCGGGTTTCCAACATTAAATCGAGATATCGGCATTTATCACAACATATAAACTTATGAACATACATTAATAATTAGATCTAGATGGTGGAGAAGTATTACACACCTGATATCGCGAAATCCAATATTCTTAGTCGATGTCCTTGCTATCCGGATCTATTATCCTCAATGTAAAGCCTTGCTCAAAAGCGAAACAATTGCGAAAATAGGCCTCTTCTATATTCGGCCATGGTTAGTATTCTACCTGATTTTATATATATAAATAAACAAATCCTCTTACCTTGAAATACCGAAAGTAACACGATTCTATAACTTAGAGATCTATGCGATTGGCCTCCTTCTTCAAATCCTAGAATGCCGAAAAGAAAAGTGAAATAAGATATTAGTTTCTAATAGCCATTCGGCTAAGAACTTTTGAAAAGCCGAAAGAACATTGAAATCCCAAAATCAATACTTACCTATTGTTTCCTTCAAGATTCAGCACAAGCAAACTCCTTTGAAGAGAATTCGGCAACTTCAGAAAGTGAGATCTATGAATTCTGGCTTTTAGAAGATGTACGAATTGAAGAGATGGCTAAGAGAGATTCGACCAATGAATATTAAGGAGAAGAATAGAATAATAGAGTTGTGATTTTGGCTTTTAGGGATTAAAAGAAGAATAACAATAGAGGTTAAAAGATTCGGCCAAACAGGAAATTTTAGAGAGGAAGAAAGGGTGAAGAAGATGGTGGTTTTCGGCTTTTGAGAGGAAGAAGATGAGAAAAGAAAATAAAAGAGAGGCTTCAAAATTTCGGCACACCCCCTCTTTATATAGAAAACCGATTCCTCCCTTTAGCAGAGATTGATTTTCGGCCAACATTGCCACACATGATAGCTCCTATCCCTTTTCCCTTATCTTAATCTGTTATCTCCTCAAAAATAGCCTTTATCTGCTTATTATCCTTAAAGACTAAATCCCTAAATAATAGCCTTTATCTGCTTATTATCCACATGAAATAAATATAATAAAATTCCCAAAAAAATAGCCTTGTGCCGTCCCCCCTTACTCAATTAAGTGCCGAAATCTAGCCCTATAACTTGGGCTTCAAGCAACCAAAAAATTGGGGCCTTCCTCATGCACTAGTGACGCCACTTACTGTGCCCCTAGTTGCTGGGCCACGAGCCCAATATGTCAATTAAACTACTACAACTTCAATTTAAGCCCTTAGAGTGTCTAAACAAAATATTTAAAACAAGGCCTCAGCCCAATTTGAGCCCCAATTGTACCTCAAATTCTCAAATTAATATTTTAAGCATTCAAACACATAAAATACAGAGACCCAATTATTCAGGATGTTACAGTTCTACCCCCTTAAAGAAATTTCGTCCTCGAAATTTCCAACTAACTATTAATCGTACTACCTAAGTCTCACTACCATGCTTTCGCTGCGCACTCTAATTCTAAACCCAAAATAAACACTTAGTACACTATGGTAGAGTACGCACCGGTATTCACATCTAGAGCGTCCTCGTCCCCTTGTACTCATGCTATCGGTTTGCGTTTATCTGATTAAAATTTTTTTTATGAATTATTGGTTTTCTTCCTCTGATTATTCACGAACAGTCTTATGATTAGTAGTTTTAAGAGTAGTTCTTTCGAATTCGCAATTCAGTCTCAAGTTCACCTTTCCTAGTTCTATAGACTACATACATTCAACAATCAACCTACAGGCAACATCCATACATCCACACTCAATACATAGGGGTATTCTCGTTATTCCACTACCCATGGGTATTTTCGTAATTTATCCTACGGGGGTATTTTCGTAATTTTCCAAAATAGGGTTCCTTGGTGATTTTGTGAAATAAGGGTATTTTGGTAATTTACAATCTGAGGGTATTTCGGTAATTTTGAAATCGGGGGGTATTTCGGTAATTTTGAAAATTAGGGGTAATTTAGTAATTTACAAACCAGGGGTACTTTGGTCATTTTGCAAATCGAGGGTAATTTGGTAATTTTACAAATCAGGGGTATTTTGGTCATTTTACAAGTCAGGGGTATTTTCAATTTTTTTTTTACAAAACTAAGAGGGTATATATATATATTTTTTAAAACAAGGGTATCTTGGAGAATTTGATTTCATAAGAATAATAGTAGTATTCAGGTGTTTGTGGGTTTTTGGTTGTTGTCGTGTGTTGTAAGTGTTTTTTTTTTTTTAAGGAAAAATTTTGTTGACTTTGTAAATCGGGGTATATTTGCAAATCATGGTACCTTGGTACTTTTTTTTTTCAAAATAAGGGTATTTTAGCAATTTTGTAAAAATAATGTGGCTGGTCCCTTTCGGGTTTTAATTATAGATTTTGGCCCGTCAACAAATCTTCGTGGCTAGGGTGAACAGTCACTACGCACCAGGTAGGATTCCAGCGAAGTGGAGATGAGTCACTAGGACTGCTTAAGTACCAGACTCTTCCGGATCCAATCCTAGACATGCGTATGCTTGTTGCCACACCCTAGTCTTGCGAATCGTTCACGGGTTTGTTTAGTGAATTTAAGTCTTTTGAGATTTAAGGAGCTGTTTCAGCTAAGCCTAGAGTCCATCAAGTTCTAATCTAGATAGTCTATGTCCCACAAAGCCCATCAAGCCCACTACATATATAACACACAAGGAGTTCAGAATACTTACCTGGCGGACTTGGGCCGGAGACGCAGGTGCCATGCCGAGCTAATAGACCTGTTATCATTTAAAAACATGCATGTTTCAAAAGCCCATCTTTAGAAAATGTTTTGAGCCCATAAACCCTCAGAGCCGGGTTTTGAATAGGGCTCTGATACCAATTTGTACCACCCCAAACTCGGCCCAAACACCACAGCCGGATCTGGTATGTCACTAAGAAAATTTTGGAAAAACATGTCGTATTTTTCAGAAAATATTTTTCTAAAGTTTATCTTCTTATTCGAAAGAAATTTAATAGTTGATAGTTTAAATAAAATATGCCTTTAGAAATTAAAAACCCAAATTTAAATACATGCATTAGTTCAATAAGAATTTAAATAACTAAAAGTAATTAAAGCCCAAAATAAAACAAAACATAAACTAGTGGCCCATGGCCTTATTACAACGAGATTTCAAATCCATTAATTAAAAATATAAAGTATTAACTTGACTCTTTTTGCTGGATCCAGATGTTCTTTTGCATGGCCACCTTGCGTTCCTCTCCAGCCCGGTCTGAAGCACTAGGTATCACCTGAAAGGTTAATTAATAGGGCGAGTCGTGAGACTCAGTGTGTAACCCTCATGCACCTCTAGATTTTGGCCTTAGGCCCATAAAACAGATTAATAATTTCATTTATAAAAAAAAATAACAAATAATATGCAAGGCCCAACCCGTTTGCCTAGGTTTCCATCCGCTACACGCCCCCGTACTAGCCATTCACACCATTAGGGATTTCTACAATCGACCCACACCGCTACACGCCAAGATGGCAGTCATGCTGCTCATCAACATATTATGGCTGAAGCCCTTATAACAAATCACGGCATTAACCGCTACAACATATAACAGGTCACGGTATAAACCGCTGCACATATAACGTATAACTTCCTCCTTTCATCAACCCAACCCATGCAATCATAAAATCAATATACTTTTATCATATAAAGTCAAAACATTCACTGACCTGGTGATTTGTTTCACCCTTTTCGGGTTTCCAACATTAAACCGAGATATCGGCATTTATCACAACATATAAACTTATGAACATACATTAATAATTAGATCTAGATGGTGGGGAAGTATTACACACCTGATATCGTGAAATCCAATATTCTTAGTCGATGTCCTTGCTATTCGGATCTATTATCCTCAATGTAAAGTCTTGCTCAAAAGTGGAACAATTGCGAAAATAGACCTCTTCTATATTCGGCAATGGTTAGTATTCTACCCGATTTTATATATATAAATAAATAAATCCTCTTACCTTGAAATCCCGAAAGTAACACGATTCTATAACTTAGAGATCTATGCTATTGGCCTCCTTCTTCAAATCCCGGAATGCCGAAAAGAAGTGTGAAATAAGAGATTAGTTTCTAATAGCCATTCGGCTAAGGACTTTTGAAAAGCCAAAAGAACATTGAAATCCCGAAATCAATACTTACCTATTGTTTCCTTCAAGATTCGGCACAAGCAAACTCCTTTGAAGAGAATTCGGCAACTTCAGAAAGTGAGATCTAAGAATTCCGGCTTTTAGAAGATGTACGAATTGAAGAGATGGCTAAGAGAGATTCGGCCAATGAATATGAAGGAGAAGAGTAGAATAATAGAGATGTGATTTCGGCTTTTAGGGATTAAAAGAAGAATAACAATAGAGGTTAAAAGATTCGGCCAACCAGGAAATTTTAGAGGGGAAGAAAGGGTGAAGAAGATGGTGGTTTTCGGCTTTTGAGAGGAAAAAGATGAGAAAAGAAAATAAAAGAGAGGCTTCAAAATTTCGGCACACCCCCTCTTTATATAGAAAACTGATTCCTCCCTTTAGCAGAGATTGATTTTTGGCCAACACTGCCACACATGATTACTCCTATCCCTTTTCCCTTATCTTAATCTGTTATCTCCTAAAAAATAGGCTTTATCTGCTTATTATCCCTAAAGACTAAATCCCTAAATAATAGCCTTTATCTGCTTATTATCCACATGAAATAATTATAATAAAATTCCCAAAAAAATAGCCTTGTGCCGTCCCCCCTTACTCAATTAAGTGCCGAAATCTAGCCCTATAACTTGGGCTTCAAGCAACCAAAAAATTGGGGCCTTCGTCATGCACTAGTGACGCCACTTATAGCTCACCTTACTGTGCCCCTAATTGCTGGGCCACGAGCCCAATATGTCAATTAAACTACTACAACTTCAATTTAAGCCCTTAGAGTGTCTAAACAAAATATTTAAAACAAGGCCTCAGCCCAATTTGAGCCCCAATTGTACCTCAAATTCTCAAATTAATATTTTAAGCATTCAAACATATAAAATGCACAGACCCAATTATTCAGGATGTTACAATTGGGGTTGAACCACTCTAAAATTATTGCGATAATTATCTCATTTTCTTATCCTTACTCATACAAAATTTTTAAAGGGCCAATATACTTTCTCTCGGCTATTCTGGTTGATCGTTTAAGCTAACACAAGTTTATTACCACTTTACTTATATTCATTATTCAATAAATTTTAAAAATATTTTTAATATAAAATAATTTATTTCACCTATATTTATCATTTATTTTAATTTATTTATATTGTAAATTGTCTAATTGAGATTTGGTCGCTCAACTAGCCTAAAAAAGTGTTCTTTTGAGTAGGGATTGAATTAGATTTAATTTGAGATATTATATTCTTGGCCTGAAGTTCTAGATTTTTTTTTAATCCTCCTTTTATTTCTTTAGACAATGATATTTTGGCCTATATTAGATTACGGGTCAAAATTATGATAGAAAAGGATAAAGAAGAACACTCAAAAGTACTTTTGCTTTAGGTACTAGTTCTTTTGAGAGAAGTTTTCGAAGTGTCATTTGTCGAGTTATTAAACAAACCCCTACCAATATAAAATATTGTCCGTATGTCAGGTTTTTGCCCTTCGTAATTTTTTGGAGGGCTGCTAAGGGTTCATGATGTTAGGAGCAGCTTGGTTTGTCTAGTCGCTCGTGCATAAGTTAAGTGATTTACATAATTAATATTATGCACTATATTGACACTTATCCAGTGAGTCTTACAGGCCATATCTTCATTAACCAAGGCGTTCTTGATTTTCTGAACCCGTAGAGCTTTCGGTAGAAAACAAGGGATATAAACCCCGATACGAAAACAATACTTAATATTTTGGGGGTTCGATCAACTACCCAACAGACGACACTTCAAACACTTTTCCTAAAGAAGTCAATCCTTTCAACAGTTTTTTAGAAAATCTATAACTATATATAAAAGCTATCTTAATGCATGGATAACTTAATTAAAGATTGAGAGGGCTAATTTTCTAAGTAGGTAATTATGCTATTTCAATATGATGAAGAAAAGAAGAAAATATATGTAGAGTGAGTTTATATTATTATAATTAGTTTTGTACAATATAAAATAATTATGTATTATATATTTGTTATAATTGGAAATATTTGGTTATGCAACTTGCAATCTATAAGTTTTAAGGTAACTTGTGGAGCTTGTGTAATCTTTGGTGATGGTGATAAATATTTTTTATCATACGTATTTTCTCATGTTAATTTTTTATTGTATCTTTCTCATCCCTTATTATAGATCATTTTTCATAATAATTCAATTTTAACTCTAAATTCATTAAGATACTAAATTATAAATATATTTAAATAAGTTATCATAGTCACTAATCTTGGAGGTTCCACCAATCGCCCGGAAAACTAACTTTGCTTACCTTATGAAACTTCATTGAACTTGTAAACTATTTTGCAAAACATGTTTTGCTTTTCTTCCAGAAACTCCACCGTTGCTAAGTGAGAAATTTTCTAAATCTTTTGTTATGATACTGTCAAACTGATTTAGAAACTGTATTATTAGCTTAGATATGTTTTGAAAAACTCATGTATTTCTTGAATTTGCAATTGAAAACTAGTGACTTATCAATATTTTAAATATGGTTATCATACTTAATTAAGTTAAAAATCATGCATCTCGTCGAAAACTATCCTACTAAAACCAAATTTCAATGTCCAAAAAACCAAATTTTAAGTCCAAAAAGATAAATGATAGTCCAAAATCTCATACTTAAAGAATTGTTTCAACCAGTTTATTTTGGAAATACGAATCAGAGCTCTTGAGCACCACCCAATCCTAATCCTCAAGATTACCTAAGAAAATAAAATAACAGAGTGAGCTAAAAGCACAGTGTGCATCATAGCCAATTAACATAATCGATAGTAAAATAATCCATATAATATAAAAAATCAAGCATATAACAGATGACATGGCATGCTTAGCAATGTATCGTGTCAATCAGAACAGATCCTACCCCCAACCGCTACATACCATATTCGTCCATCTAGCAAACCGAATAGGGTTATTAGAAACCCATCCAACCAACACACCGAAGTTATGGTCTTAAGCCATCGTAATATCATGCAAACAAGATGCCAGATATGAGGCAGAAATACTACCAGAAACAAATAATGCAGTTTAATTGCCAAAATCAGATTTTAGGGGTAAACCGCCATAATTGCAAATTGTAGTCTGCCAAAACTTCCTCCATAACATACACATCTCATCCCCAATTCATATGCAAATGGCATAACACAATTATGCATGCTCAAAAAAGACATACTCATATACAAATATGGATCAAGACATGATAATAGCACATGCAGGCTAATGTCGCGTGTGAATATGATATGCGAATTGTGCAAGTATACATATCGGATTAACTAATAAAGTAATAAGTGAGTTCGTCTCCAGAGGGATTAGATTAGGTATAGAATTGGTCAAGTAATTATATTGGATTGCAAGTAATATTGTGTTATGGAAGAACCAAGTTAAGTATACAGTGATAAAATAGAATACTAAGAATGAGTGTGAAATGTATACTGACTAATATTGGAAAAATGCTAAGGCAAAGCAGAAGTAAAAATAAAATGGCAGTTATGAGAATAATTATGTGAATAATATGCAATGAATAAATAAACAACTAAGAATCCTATAGCATAGATACTATAGCAAAAGATAAGGGTTACACAATGTTGAGTCGGAAGGTCAAGATTACTAAGAATCTAGTTTTCCTGTCAGTAATGCCTTAGAAAAATCATACTTAACCTACTGCTCAGAAGAGTTCTAAAGTGGTCTGCTTCTTTCAACAGCAAAAACCTCAAGTTACCTTGCCTGTGTCTTTAGGCCTTTAATATGATACCCTGCACTGTTCCCTTCTGTATGAACCTTGCTCTCTATCTAGAGTCTACTATAAGTATTTATCGAGTACTTGCTCATATCATTCAATCGTGGTCTAATTAATCTAATCTTTGCATAATTTAGATTAATTTAAAGGTATGTTGCATAGTCGACTATCTAGGGATTGCTCATATACATTGTAAAGAGTAAAATAATTGAATGAAATGGTAAAATAATTTATATTTATATTGCAGCCATTAAAGATAGTTAAAGTTTCATCAAAGTAATCCCAGCCCTGTGAGATTTATCTCATAGGTTGGCAAATAAAATTCAACTGAAACATTGTTTTCATCACTGTAATTCATGAAGGAACAAATTAGAAATAATGGAAGAACGTTAGGAAGACAACGTTCGCTTGTACAATCCACACTCCAGCTGCGCAATGTCCTGAGGTGGTTGAGAGGGGTTGCCTTCATTTTTCTTCTTCCTATCTCTATTCAACCGCTACCTTCTATTTTGCCTAAGGATCTTTACCCACTATTTCGCTCCCTAGGTTCCTCCTTTGCTTCTTTTTAAATTGTTTTCTTTTTCTTTTTCAGAATAATTCCAACAGCCCAAGATTTATCTTCTCCTATTTCCTTGGTAGATTTAGCTGGTACAAGTAGAGTCGGGTTAGAACTATATGTGCTAAATGCTGATTGAACACCTTCCCGACATTGCCACGGCATATGAGTTGGCAATCTGTCCACCCTTTTGCCTCGGCAAAACTTCACTTCTTTATTTCTTGTTCCTCATCCTGCACCTACCAATACCACAAAACACAACCCTTTCACGAGCAGTTAAAAGCACCTAATATTTAAATGCAACCCTAGTTCTAGTGCAATGCTGAATATGCTAATGAAATGTTCTAAAATGCAACTAGATGTACCTAAGTATAAGCAATTAACTAGATCTCAAAGAATAAAATATGTAACACCCCAAACCCAGCCTAAACGATATGGCTGAATCTGGCGATGTCACATGGAATGGGATTTGAAATCGAATATACCCAGTTAAAGTCACTTCCACTTATTAGGATCTATTTACCTCTAGTCAATTTCAAAAATAAATTACTCGTTAATTTTGATTCATTTAAAAACATATTTTGTAGCAGAAGCTTTTTAAAACGTGTTATTTAGAGAAAATCATTCACGTTTAATAAAACATTGTGTTTAATAAAACTGAGTTTTCGTTGCACTTCAAGAGTTCAAGAAAATGGTAAAATAAACCAAAACAAAAGCAAATAGTCCAAAATTCTAATTTACAACAAAATACTCCTAAAATAATAATAATAATTAAATCAGACCAATAATCAGGTGATCACCGTAGAGTCCTCCCCCGCACCGTTCCGTCTAATTCTGAGGATTACCTGTACGGTTAAAACAGGAAGGGGTGAGTTTTTATAAACTCGGTGTGTAATCCCCACAAATCACATGCATGATCGGTCACAACAAAAATCAAATGCGATGCAGGCCTAAGCCCATTTCGATTTCGAGAGTGATTCGGGCCTTAGCCCATTTTGATTCGATATGAAGATATGCATTAGGGCCTAAGCCTGTCACAGTATGTAACATCCTGGAAAGGGCCTATGCATTTTCGGTTTAATTGTACGAAATGACAAGTCTTAAGTACTATGAATAAATTTCTAACATTTTTGGAAATGAAAATGGAAATGGATATTTTTGGAAACCTAGAAATGCATGGAAATGGAAATGGAAATGAACATTTTTGGAAACCTGGAAATGTAAGGAAATGATTCAAAAATGAAAAGTGAACATTTCTAGAAACTTGGAAATGTAAGAAAATGGCAAGTTTACAGAGCCGATCGAAAATTTTAGGAAACTTAGAAATGATGCAGAAATGTCAAGATTTAAAGTTTAAAATAGGAAAGTAAGGCAAGGTGGCCTTAAAAGAAAAAGTTTGTGAAATTTGACACACAAACAGGCTTGGAAAAGTGGCCTGAAGGTGCCACTTAGGGCCTATGGAAATGGCGCCATATGCAAGAGGAATGGGCCTGGGTTCGAGTCACTTGGGAAGCAAATAAAAAGAATTTTATTTTGCTTCCAGAAGCACAAGGATGGACGGCAACAAGGCTCTCAAAAAGAGAATTTTATTCTTTTTAAAATTCAGCTAATAAGTTGATAAATAAAGGATTTTTTTAATTGGATTATTTGAGGAGATAAATGATGGATTAAATACTTTTATTTTAAATAAATGATGGATTAAATACTTTTATTTTACTCAGTACTTTAAATTTTATTTTGGGATTTGATGGATGTAATAAGGCCATAAGGCCCAAGTTGGATTTCTTTATTTCTGTTTAATTTTTTTTTTTTACTATGTTACGAACTATTTTTGATTAAGTTCAATTATAACTATTTATTTAAAAATAAACCCTAAACTGTTTTGTCATCGTAATTAAATGATTTCTAAGTAAATAAGTGGGTTTCGATCTAAGCCCAACCCAAAATGATATTTTTCTAAAATTACACAAATTTTCTCTAAGTAACAAAGAATTTGAAACCGATTTACTTGAAGAACATACCAGATCCGGTCCAGGCTCGTGGACCGGGTGTGGGGTGTTTCAGTTGGTATCAGAGCCCAGTTTTTAAACTCTCGGCCTGTGGGCTAAGGCCCAAAACGTTTTCAAAGCGAGCCCAAATGAGTTTTTGTGAAATACGCAGGTTTTCTGGCATGGCACCTAAGTCTCCGACCCGCAGTCCACCAGGTAAGTACCCCTAACTATTTGGGTGATTAGGTGGTTTATGAATTGTATAAGGGTAGAAAAGGCATGGAACGTAGAATAGTATGATAGGAACTTGAACCCTAGGATTAGGCTACTCAAACACAAAACACATAAGACTTAATGCACTAAACAAACCTATGGCTAAGTCACTGAGCTAGGGTGTGGTAACCCCTGTACGTATGTCTAGGATTGGATCTGGAAGAGCCTGGTATTTAAGCAGTCCTAGTGATTCACCTCCTCTTCGCAGGAATCCTACCTGGTGCGTAGCTTCGGTTCACCCTACCTCAGAAGGCTCAGTTGGTGTGGCAACCTCTGTGCGCATTTCTAGGAATGGTTTCGGTGGGAGCTTGGTATTTAAGCAGCCCGCGTGACTCACCTCCTCTCCACTCGAATCCTGCCTAGTGCGTAGCTTTGGTTCACCCTGACCAAGAGGGCTCAGTCATAGGCTAAACATAATGACTAAAACCCGAAAGGGAACTAGCCATATTTTTTTTTTTTTAAAAAAAAGAAGAAAACAACAAACC
The DNA here is from genome assembly GCA_025503065.1 of Gossypium bickii. Classification (NCBI taxonomy): domain Eukaryota; kingdom Viridiplantae; phylum Streptophyta; class Magnoliopsida; order Malvales; family Malvaceae; genus Gossypium; species Gossypium bickii. The sequence continues at coordinate 100,492,250 of CP106711.1, forward strand.
CTAGTTTTAAATTCCTAAAACTTTCTTTTAAATTTGTGAAAACCATCTTTACAAAATTTTTTGAAAAATTTCTGATTTGTGAAAATTACAAAAAAAAGCCTTTAGTGGTAAAATTACCAAAATGCCCTTGATTTACAAAATGACAAACTACTCAACAGTTTTCCCAAAATTTCATTATTTTATAAATGTTCACAAACCCTAATTTGCAAACTATCAAAAATACCTTGATTTTGAAAAATTACAAAATTGCCCTTAATTTATAAAATTACCAAAATGATACGATTTTCAAATCTTTGCAAACATCAACATTTTGAAAGGTACAATTCTCGAAAAGAACCCTCAAAGTTTTACAACTTCTAAAATATCCCTGATTTGTTAACTTTTACAAATTTATCCCGGTTTGTGAAAAATTACCGAAATACCTCGAGGTCAAAAATTTTTGAAATACCCCTGGATTTCAAAATTTTTCCAAAATTACCCGGGGCTTTGAAATTTCCAAAATACTTTTGACAAAATCACCGAAGAACTTTTTATTTTGGACAAATTACGAAAATGCCTTGTAGGACAAATTACGAAAATACCCCTGGGTAGTGAAAAAACAATAACAATGAGAACTACAACGTTTCTCTGAATGAACGAAAGTTCATACTTGTTTGATGGATGAATGAATGGAAAGACTGTATGCTTGTATGAATACGAAAGAACCACTCCTAAATCCTTTTTCATAAAACTCCTTCGCGGGTAAATAAGTGGAACAATGACTAATTCATAAAACTTTTTAATCAGATCTCGACGTTAGAAAATGAGCTCTAGAGGACGTGGACATCGTAGGGGAGGTAGAGGAAGAATGACTAGGTCGAAACCCGTTAGATCGGGTCAAGGATCAGATAATGAAGTACCACCGCCACCATCACCCCCAGCTGTTGGTGTTGAGCAACAAGCTCGCAGGCGGGGAAGATCTTTGTGTCGCAGTCGTGGCCGCAAGTTTTGGAATTGGTGGTCGTGCGCAGAGGAAATTCGGGAATCGAAAGTCCAGGCTCGAACGGCTTCGAGCAAATGGAGCCGATATGTTTCGTGGAGTATCTGGTGTGGCACCCAGTACAGCTGAGTACTGGTTGGAAGCAACGGAGCGCATCATGGATGAGCTTGATCTGACCCCTAAGGAAAAGTTAAAGGGAATGGTGGCACTGGTACGCGATGAAGCGTATCAATGGTGGTTAACTGTGCGAGATGGTGCCACGGCTGAGGATCTGACATGGGAGTACGTTAAAGAAGCGTACCAAAAGAAGTATGTGGGAACCAGTACACCGATGAGCAAAGGAAAGCTTTTTCGGGGCTGGTCCAAGGAAATAAGTCGATGGCAGAATATGAGGCTGAATTCCTGAGGTTGAGCCGGTACGCTCGAGGTGTCGTGGACCGGATCTGGTATGTTCCTTAAGTAAACCGGTTTCAAATTCTTTGTTACTTAGAGAAAATTTGTGTAATTTTAGGAAAATATCGTTTTGGGTTGGGCTTAGATCGAAACCCACTTATTTACTTAGAAATCATTTAATTACGATGACAAAACAGTTTAGGGTTTATTTTTAAATAAATAGTTATAACTTGAACTTAATCAAAAATAGTTCGTAACATAGTATAAAAAAAAAGTTAAACAGAAATAAAGAAATCCAACTTGGGCCTTATGGCCTTATTACATCCATCAAATCCCAAAATAAAATTTAAGGTACTGAGTAAAATAAAAGTCCAAATTTCTAAATTTCTCCTTGCGATGCATGGCCACCTTTAGCTCCTGCTGACCCGGTCCATTATTGCTCATCACCTGAAAAATATTTCCCACAACGGGGTGAGTCAAACAGACTCAATGTGTACACGACACCAAATCGTAATAGAATCAGGCATACAATACATTCAAACATAAAATACAAGTTATGATGCATTCCCAAACCCGAACCTAATTGTCCATCCGCTACACACCCCCGTACCTGCCAAACACACCGTGGGGACTACTAAGTCGACCCTCCTTCCGCTACACACCAAATTGCGGGCTCAAGGCTCCGCATCTGTGGTTTTAGGAAACCACTTTCAGATTACCGTGGTGTTAGATCACCAGTTTTCAGATTATTGTGGTAGTAAGTCACCACTTTTCAGATTACTGTGGTCTTACGTCACCATTTTTCACTTCCCCTTTCAATATACAACCAAATACCCCATTAATATGCATAATATACCATAGTTCACATTCTTATTATATTCTCATGTTACTAATAACATTTTTCATATTCCTAGTAGCAGGAGGAAACGTACCTGAGTACTTAGTACCATAACATGGTACTCTAGCCATGCTCATATTTCTATTAACATATATTTTAATACATGCAACCATAATTCATATTACAGAAATAGTGTGGAGTACACACCTGATCCGTTTAACGAAGTCCTTGAATCTCGAAGAAAACCAATTACAGATTTAGATCTCAAATCCTACATAAGTTAATCACTTACTATTTAAAAGACCATTCGGCCATTTTTCCAAATACAACTAGGAATTGTATTACTTACCTTGTAACTGAATTGATTTTAAGAATCAAGTGCCGGATCTTAGTATTCCTCCCTTGTGAATTCGGCTAAACACTATAATACTCCACAGGTTAATTTTCGGCTTTTGATAATAAATCTAAATATTTAAAATAGCCTTGGCCGAATATCTTGAACACATACCTTGTGATTTCAAATCCCGAAAAGTAACCTTTGGCTATGGAGATGTTGAAATCCCTACACCCATATGTTAGACCTGATTTCCATATCACTTAATAATCTTAAATCAATTGGCCTTTGGCCTAAACCATGCTTTTCTTACCTTAAATCCTTAGATCTGAAATCCCGGAATTCCTCCTTTATTATTCGGCCAAAAGACAACCAAAAGAATCAGTTCCCAAATCTTGGTTGAAAGAGAATAAACAACAAGAATCCATTATTCTTACCTTATCACCACAAATGACGGCACCTTGATTGAAGCCACAGAGATTCGGCTATGGAGACTTAAACAGAATCAAAGAGGTTTGGCTTGACAAATGAAGAAAAGAGAAGAAGAAAAGAGGACAAGAAAATTCTACAGAGAGAGTTTGTTAGGAATTTTGGCAAACACTTAGAAAGATGAGAGAATAGCCTTAACTTTCCTCCTTTAATGAAATTATCAATAGGAGAGTCCCCTTACTTGGCCACTACTCCTCATATGTGATAATATTATCACTTTATTTAAAATAAAAGTATTTAATCCATCATTTATCTCCTCAAATAATCCAATTAAAAAAATCCTTTATTTATCAACTTATTAGCCGAATTTTAAAGAGAATAAAATTCTCTTTTTGAGAGCCTTGTTGCCGTCCATCCTTGTGCTTCTGGAAGTAAAATAAAATTCTTTTTATTTGCTTCCCAAGTGACTCGAACCCAGGCCCATCCTCTTGCATATGGCGCTATTTCCATAGGCCCTAAGTGGCACCTTCAGGCCACTTTTCCAAGCCTGTTTGTGTGTCAAATTTCACAAACTTTTTCTTTTAAGGCCACCTTGCCTTACTTTCCTATTTTAAACTTTAAATCTTGACATTTCTGCATCATTTCTAAGTTTCCTAAAATTTTCGATCGGCTCTGAAAACTTGCCATTTTCTTACATTTCCAAGTTTCTAGAAATGTTCACTTTCCATTTTTGAATCATTTCCTTACATTTCCAGGTTTCCAAAATTGTTCATTTCCATTTCCATTTCCATGCATTTCTAGGTTTCCAAAAATATCCATTTCCATTTTCATTTCCAAAAATGTTAGAAATTTATTCATAGTACTTAAGACTTGTCATTCAGTACAATTAAACAGGAAATGCATAAGCCCTTTCCAGGATGTTACGCTTTCTACCCTCTTAAAATAATTTCGTCCTCGAAATTACTTATCGATTTAATAATCGTGACGGTCTAACTCACCCCACTACGCTATTGTCGCGCACTCGATCTTAAAGAACTATCATACTTTCTAGGCACATTCTCTAAGTTCACATCCAAGGTTTTGATCACTTCACTAGCAATACAAGAATAAGCTAACCCTATAACAAGCAAAGCAATTAAGGGTATTCTGAAGTAAAGGAACGCGTTGTCACATCCGCACATCTTCCTCCTCGCGACGCCAACTGCATAAACCAACCTTTGTTGCCTCGTGTCTGCACCTTCAGCACCTCTTCTTCGTGCTTCACGTCCACGGCCCGAACCATTTCCTCCATGGTTCGATCCACGACCTTGCTGAGGCTGCTGTCCACCTCTACCAGCCTGACTAACATTCTGAGTTGCCGGTCGGCTTTCGTCTAAGTTCTTAGGACATTCCTTGACCACATGATCCTTGGAGCCACACCTAAAACATCCTCCTGTTTTCCTCCAACACTCTCCCAAATACTTCTTTCCACACATATCACAAGGTCGATACCACCCTTCTGATCCAGCTCGCTGACCTCGCGGCCCATCAACTCTAGGCCTCTTATTCCCAGATGATCCAGACGATCCAAAACCTCTTTCGGCCTATTCGATCGGTGTTCGCCTTGCGTAATCCTTAATTCCTTCAAACCACTTTAGCCTTTTCCACTAACGCAGAAAATTCCCGCTCCTGATGCGGTGCTATCAATAATCTAAGATCATCCCTTAGCCCGTCCTCAAAACGGACACAGCGCTCATGCTCAGTTGCCACGACACCTCGAGCGTACTGGCTCAACCTTAGGAATTCAGCCTCATATTCTGCCACCGACTTATTTCCTTGGACCAGCCCCAGAAAAGCTTTCCTTTGCTCATCAGTGCACCTGGTTCCTACATACTTCTTTTGGTACGCTTCCTTAACGCGTACTCCCATGTCGATCCTCACCGTGGTACCATCTCGCATGATTAACCACCATTGATACGCTTCATCGGCGTAACGATTGCCACCATTCCCTTTAACTTTTCCTCAGGGGTCAGATCAAGCTCATCCATGATATGCTCCGTTGCTTCCAACCAAGACTCATCAGATCGAGTGCACACACGGATACTCCACGAAACATTTCGGCTCCATTTGCTCGAAGCCGTTCGGTCTGGACTTTCGATTCCCGATTTCCTCCCGCACCACCACCAATTTCAAAACTCGCGCAAAGACTGACTGCGACACAAAGATCTTCCCCGTCTCGAGCTTGTTGCTCAACACCAAAAGCTGGGGGTGGTGGTGGCGGTGGTACTTCATTATCTGATCCTTGACCCAATCTAACGGGTTCTGACCTAGTCATTCTTCCTCTACCTTGTCCACGACGTCCACGTCCTCTAGAGCTCATTTTCTAACGTCGAGATTTGATTAAAAAGTTTTATGAATTAGTCATTGTTCCACTTATTTACCATGAAGGAGTTTTATGAAAAATGATTTAGGAGTGGTTCTTTCGTATTCATACAAGCATCTGATCTTTCCATTCATTCATCCATCAAACAAGTATGAACTTTCGTTCATTCGGAGAAACGTTGTAGTTCTCATTGTTATTGTTTTTTCACTACCCAAGGTATTTTCGTAATTTGTCCTCAGGGCATTTTCGTAATTTTTCCAAAATAAAAAGTTCTTGGTGATTTTGTCAAAAGTATTTTGAAATTTCAAAGCCCAGGTAATTTTGGAAAAATTTTGAAATCGAGGATATTTGGAAATTTTTGACCTCTGGTATTTTCGGTAATTTTTATAAAACAGGATAAATTTGTAAAAGTTAACAAATCAGGATATTTTAGAAGTTGTAAAACTTTGAGGGTTCTTTTCGAGAATTGTACCTTTCAAAATGGTGATGTTTGCAAAGATTTGAAAATCAGGGTCATTTTGGTAATTTTCGCAAATTAAGGGCAATTTTGTAATTTTTCAAAATCAAGGTATTTTTGATAGTTTGCAAATTAGGGTTTGTGAACATTTATAAAATAATAAAATTTTGGCAAAACTGTTGAGTAGTTTGTCATTTTGTAAATCAAGGGCATTTTGGTAATTTTACCACTAAGGGCTTTTTTTTGTAATTTTCACAAATCAGAAATTTTTCGGAAAATTTTGTAAAGATGGTTTTCACAAATTTAAAATAAAGTTTTAGGAATTTAAAACTAGGGTTTGTTGTTTTCTTCTTTTTTTTAAAAAAAAAAACATGGCTAGTTTCCTTTCGAGTTTTAGTCATTATGTTACTTTATGATCGAGCCCTCTTGGTCGTGGTGAGTGAACTAAAGCTACGCACTGAGCGAGATTCGAGTGGAGAGGAGGTGAGTCACGCGGACTGCTTAAATACCTAGCTCCCACCGAAACCATTCCTAGACATGCGCACAGAGGTTGCCACACCAACTGAGCCCTCTAAGGTAGGGTGAACCGAAGCTACGCACTAGGTAGGATTCCTGCGAATAGGAGGTGAGTCACTAGGACTGCTTAAATACCAGGCTCTTCCAGATCCAATCCTAGACATGCGTACAGGGGTTACCACACCCTAGCTCAGTGACTTAGCCATAGGTTTGTTTAGTGCATTAAGTCTTATGTGTTTTGTGTTTGAGTAGTCTAATCCTAGGGTTCAAGTTCCTATCATACTATTCTACGTTCCATGCCTTTTCTACCCTTATACAATTCATAAACCACCTAATCACCCAAATAGTTAGGGGTACTTACCTGGTGGACTGCGGGTCGGAGACTTAGGTGCCATGCCAGAAAACCTGCGTATTTCACAAAAACTCATTTGGGCTCACTTTGAAAACATTTTGGGCCTTAGCCCACAGGCCAAAGAGTTTAAAAACTGGGCTTTGATACCAACTGAAACACCCCACACCCGGCCCACGAGCCTGGACCGGATCTGGTATGTTCCTCAAGTAAACCGGTTTCAAATTCTTTGTTACTTAGAGAAAATTTGTGTAATTTTAGAAAAATATCGTTTTGGGTTGGGCTTAGATCGAAACCCACTTATTTACTTAGAAATCATTTAATTACGATGACAAAACAGTTTAGGGTTTATTTTTAAATAAATAGTTATAACTTGAACTTAATCAAAAATAGTTTGTAACACAGTAAAAAAAATTAAACAAAAATAAAGAAATCCAACTTGGGCCTTATGGCCTTATTACATCCATCAAATCCCAAAATAAAATTTAAAGTACTGAGTAAAATAAAAGTCCAAATTTCTAAATTTCTCCTTGCGATGCATGGCCACCTTTAGCTCCTGCTGACCCGGTCCATTATTGCTCATCACTTGAAAAATATTTCCCACAACGGGGTGAGTCAAACAGACTCAATGTGTACACGACACCAAATCGTAATAGAATTAGGCATACAATACATTCAAACATAAAATACAAGTTATGATGCATTCCCAAACCCGAACCTAATTGTCCATCCGCTACACACCCCCGTACCTGCCAAACACACCGTGGGGACTACTAAGTCGACCCTCCTTCCGCTACACACCAAATTGCGGGCTCAAGCTCTCGTGATCTGTGGTTTTAGGAAACCACTTTTTAGATTCTCGTGGTGTTAGATCACCACTTTTCAGACATTGTGGTAGTAAGTCACCACTTTTCGAGACATCGTGGTCTTGGTCACCACTTTTCACTTCCCTTTCAATATACAACCAAATGCCCCATTAATATGCATAATATACCATAGTTCACATTCTTATTATATTCTCATATTACGAATAACATTTTTCATATTCCTAGTAGCAGTAGGAAACGTACCTGAGTACTTAGTACCATAACATGGTACTCTAGCCATGCTCATATTTCTATTAACATATATTTTAATACATGCAACCATAATTCATATTACAGAAATAGTGTGGAGTACACACCTGATCCGTTTAACGAAGTCCTTGAATCCCGAAGAAAACCGATTACAGATTTAGATCTCAAATCCTACACAAGTTAATCACTTACTATTTTTCTTCTTCTCTTTTCTTCATTTGTCTAGCCGAAACCTCTTTGATTCCTATTTAAGTCTCCATAGCCGAATCTCTGTGGCTTCAATCAAGGGTGCCGTCGACTGTGGTGATAAGGTAAGAATAATGGATTCTTGTTGTTTATTCTCTTTCAACCAAGATTTGGGAACTGATTCTTTTGGTTGTCTTTTGGCCGTATAATAAAGGAGGAATTCCGGGATTTCAGATCTAAGGATTTAAGGTAAGAAAAACATGGTTTAGGCCAAAGGCCAATTGATTTAAGATTATTAAGTGATATCGAAATCAGATCTAACATATGGGTGTAGGGATTTCAACATCTCCATAGCCAAAGGTTACTTTTCGGGATTTGAAATCACAAGGTATGTGTTCAAGATATTCGGCCAAGGCTATTTTAAATATTTAGATTTATTATCGTGGTCGAAAATTAACTCGTGGAATATTATAATGTTTAGCCGAATTCACAAGGGAGGAATACAAAGATCCAAGACTTGATTTTTAAAATCAATTCGATTATAAGGTAAGTAATACAAATCCTAGTTGTATTTGGAAAAATGGCCGAATGGTCTTTTAAATAGTAAGTGATTAACTTATGTAGGATTTGAGATCTAAATCTGTAATCGGTTTTCTTCGGGATTCAAGGACTTCGTTAAACGGATCAGGTGTGTACTCCACACTATTTCTATAATATGAATTATGGTTGCATGTATTAAAATATATGTTAATAGAAATATGAGCATGGCTAGAGTACCATGTTATGGTACTAAGTACTCAGGTACGTTTCCTACTGCTACTAGGAATATGAAAAATGTTATTCGTAACATGAGAATATAATAAGAATGTGAACTATGGTATATTATGCATATTAATGGGGCATTTGGTTGTATATTGAAAGGGAAGTGAAAAGTGGTGACTTACTACCACAGTAATTTGAAAAGTGGTGATCTAACACCACAGTAATCTGAAAAGTGGTTTCCTAAAACCACAGATGAGGAGCCTTGAGCCCGCAATTTGGTGTGTAGCGGAAGGAGGGTCGACTTAGTAGTCCCCACGGTGTGTTTAAGGTGTACGGGGTGTGTAGCGGATGGACAATTAGGTTCGGGTTTGGGAATGCATCATAACTTGTATTTTATGTTTGAATGTATTGTATGCCTGATTCTATTACGATTTGGTGTCGTGTACACATTGAGTCTGTTTGACTCACCCCGTTGTGGGAAATATTTTTCAGGTGATGAGCAATAATGGACCGGGTCGGCAGGAGCTAAAGGTGGCCATGCATCGCAAGGAGAAATTTAGAAATTTCGACTTTTATTTTACTTCGTACTTTAAATTTTATTTTGGGATTTGATGGATGTAATAAGGCCATAAGGCCCAAGTTGGATTTCTTTATTTCTGTTTAATTTTTTTTTTACTATGTTACTTAACTATTTTTGATTAAGTTCAAGTTATAACTATTTATTTAAAAATAAACCCTAAACTGTTTTGTCATCGTAATTAAATGATTTCTAAGTAAATAAGTGGGTTTCGATCTAAGCCCAACCTAAAAACGATATTTTCTAAAATTACACAAATTTTCTCTAAGTAACAAAGAATTTGAAACCGGTTTATTTGAGGAACATACAGATCCGGTCCAGCTTGTGGGTGTGTGGTGTGTGTTTCACAAGAATAAAGATCGGATATACATTTATCTCAATGAATCTTACCCAACCAGCCTCTACACTCCATCTCCGTCCATCCCTACACACCATGTGGGGTTTAAAACACCCACCCATCCCTACACTCCAAGTAGTACAGAATGTGGCACATAATCGAAGAAATTGCAACCGAGTGGCAGATAGTAGGCTTAAGAGCCTTTCAGTACACTTCCTCAAAATATCAACATCCCAACCCAATGCAATGCAACATACAGTATATGACATGCTAATACATGATTATCAGTTAAACATAAAGTTCATCGTTCATTCATATAATCATACATACAGTTCACGCATTTAAGGGTCTAAGTAGTGCTTACCGACCCTACAGTAGGTTCACAGTCTTTTTCGTATTTTTCTTCTTCCTTTCTTTTTACTAGTCTTCTCGGCTGGAATCATAAATGCGCATTACGGTTGAGTCTCAAAATGGATATTTTTCGTCTAGAGAAACTTCATTAGATTTGAACAAATTAGAAGGACCGGCCCAAATCAGTTTAGCTCGTGTGTCGCACACGGCCTACCTGGCCATGACACGGTCGTGTCTTGTGCTCACGGCCTGGCCTCGTCGATCACACGCCCGTGTTAGGGTACACAGCCTACCACACGGGCGACCACATGCCCGTGTGGCATCGATAGTGGGGTTTTCGACTTTCGTCGAAACTCCATTTCCTGCGTATCAGGTACACACCTGGTTCATTTTCGCAACTAATGTAACCTCGAGACATCTAAAACCTAGAAATCAACATTTCAAAGCTCGAATTATTAACATTTACGAAATCACAACGGAACCTAATTCTCAATCGAAGCCTTATACCATTAATCAACTCTTGCGAAAACTTACCATTATCAATCAGCATCCCAAACACTTCAATCGTTGCAAGAATCCCAGCCAAATCTTACTCTTTGCCTAAATCGAAAACAACATAAATGTCTCCTCATTAAACACTTAACTAAGAGCATCGATATTAGATAGAATGGGACTTACCGAGTGAAATCAGTAGGAAATTACACCAAAAGGAAATGAATTGAAATCGAAAAGGAAAATGGGAAAAAAGAAACTCAAAAGAAAACGGATTGGGGAATATGGGAGCACCGAAACATAACAAAAAGAAAAGCGATTTTTGGGAAAATACAATAAAATAAAAATGAAAATAAACTTTGATACCCCCCAACTCCCCACTACTTAGGTTTCCTGCTAAAACTAAAACTCTAAAAGCCAACGGCGCAAAAATATTAAGAATTCCGCTTGTGCCAGGGTTCAAACACAAGACCTTCAGCAAACCCACACTCAACTTAACCACTAGACCAGCAGGCCCATTCTGATATGTTTCCACAATTATCTTCATATAAGCCCACTGAAGTAAAAGGCTTAAGTCAGAAAAATTCCAAAATTTGCTAAATGCAAAGGTTGAACCTGGGACCTCTCACACACACCCAGAACACATAACCACTGAAGTAGACATATATTTGTCACATTTCGCAAAAGCCAAAATAGAAAATTTGGGGCGTTACAAAATATAACTCTTTTCAAGAGTTATCACACCCCCAAACCTGAGTTATTTCTTGTCCTCAAGTAAAATATGCATGCATGCATAAATGCTAACATTTTGCCAGCACAGCAGACCAACTCATACCACTAGGCTGTTCCAAGACAACAAGTACTTCAGGTCTCACCAATCTCATTTCTTCCTAAAACTTGTTCAAGTGTCAAAGTATTGCTCAACAAAGGCATTGCAAGATTTTTTTCCCTAAACACAGAATCTCCTAAGTACTCATGTATTCTCTCTTTTAGCCTATAATAACCATCTTCTAATTTACTTAGTTCATTTATTACTTAAACATAAGTTACTCGCTTTAAACCTACTCAGAATATATTAATCATATTAATTTTTTTTCTTTTTTTCCTTTTTTAAATGTTATTATTAGGGGATTTAGCATGTCACAAAATTCTTTGAGTTGACGATCATAGTGGATCATACATTGAATTGTCAGGTACTCAATCATGTCACAATTTAAACCAAAAGTCACCCATGAAGCTCAAACTTTTGACTAAAAAGATGGATGGAGCATACAACCACCTCATTAGCTACTTAGTCCTTTTTGCTACAGCGGAGTGCCCCTAATTTTATTTCCATGAAACACACTCTTGCTTAAACTCACCTTTCTAATCATCAGCACGATGGAGCAAACTAAGTGATGCTGACCTACTTGGTAATTTTAAACATTGGAGTGCCTATTGTCCTTTATTAAATAATGTTGTCGCAATATATCTATTGCTTGGCTTTAAAAATCCCTAAGTTCATTAAAAGGTACCTACTATACCCAAAAAACACACACTAAGTATAAGACATCCTATTTTTAAGAATTACTTTTCAAGCATTTTAACCTAAGCTAAATTCACCTAATCCACTATCACATGTTCTAGGTATACCGAAAAATGTAAACTCATCATCAAACATCATAAGTATAAGCTGTACTTCTTATAGAAAAATAATACTTTGGTGGTTACAATGCAGTGGAAAAACATCTATATTATATAAAGTGCAACCTAAATGCCCAATACACCCCAAACCTAAGAGATGCATTGTCTTCAATGCATGTGCATGCAACAAAAATATAGCTATGGACAGACAAATGTTATGGCAAAATGAAACGAAATGCATGATCATCAAAAGAAAAAAAACTTATCTGGCTTGGTCTATATTGTAGGTACTTTATTCAGTTTTTCGTGTAGACTTGCGGGCAATGACCTTATACCTCATCTTCCTTTTCAAGGGGTTTACATCTTTTCCTTCCTTATTGGTCTCTATGTGATCATCAATCAACTGATCAAATGCATGATCTTGTGTAGTCACAGAGGCTGGTGGAGATGGTGGTGCAAGAGTTTTGCCTTTTGTGGTGGCATGAGTTGTAGTAGTAGTAGGGTGATTCTATCCTTCCTTTCTTCTTTATCCTTCCCAGGCTTAATGGATGTTGAATTCTCAATTTCCTCAACAACTTGTCCAACGACAACATTAGTCTCTTCATTTATTGAGTCCACTTAGCCAGTAGATAGAGCTAGAGCTACTTCAGTCTCAGCAGATGGGAACAAAATTGTGGGGAAGATAGGGAATTCTAGCATTGGTTTCAAAATATTTTTTTGCAAAGATCGCTTAACTACAAAATCCCTATCCCTCACATATGTCCAATACTGAGCCTGCTGCTTTTTAGCCTGGACCAACTCTTTAGCTAGTTGGTACTGCTGACTTTCAAACAAGACATCCTTTACTCTAGCTACTTCAGGGAATTCAATATTTGCTAGTCGCATTAGCCCTGAGTGAATGAAGGTGTTGTTGTGGAGCATGCATGGTAGTAGAAGCCTGACTTTGTTGAGTTGCCGAGGCAGGATTAATGCCTCGGAGCTTCGCAAAAGTTGCCCTTGTTAGTCCAACCTTATTTTGGTTAATCCTCAGCATCATTAAGAGGAACATTAGCAGTCTTGCATAATGTAGTAATGAGAGAAGGAAAATTTAAACTTTCAGTATTCTTCTCAATACAACGATGGACTTCTTGAAAAATAATCCTTCCCACATTAATCGTTCTTTCTTTTTATAATAGAATATAGCAACAACATCTTTTCCTTAAAAATGATGGTATTGTGCGTGGATGGCATAAGCTGACTTTTCAAGAAATGATGCCACACTCTCCCAATCGATTTCAGTGAAGCCCTTCCAACAGTGTAGCATTCCTGACAAGAGACAATCAATTGTGCACCCTCAACACATAAATCTTTAAAAACTTGTGTCAAATCCTCAGTTGTGATGCTATCTGCAAACTCTGTATATTCATCTTGTACCTCTCTAAGGCCAAACTTGGCATTTATATGGTCCTCATTAGACGGTACGGAGGTGCCCCGCACATAGATGAAAGGAGAATTAGGGGAGTTCACATAGGCAAAAAACTCTCTAACTACTTTGCCCAAAATATCCTCTAGGTACAAAAAAAAAATACCCCACCCATGCTACTTTACTATCAACGATACAAACTCGTCATACCCAATATAGGGTTTGTCCTTAAATAAAAATCCCTACTCTAAAAAGAAAGGGACACTTTAGAATATTATTTGAGTACCTTGTAGCTTCAGCAGAGATGAAGAATGTCTTTGGTTGAGCAACGTCAGTGCACGATGATTTTGTGGTTTTCAAAGCATTCTTAACTCGAGCCATTAAGAAAGAATAAAGAAAAATCTTTGAGTAGTATAAAGAAAATGGAGTAAAGGTTGAAGATAAAGAAACTGTAAAGGTGGGAGCTATATGAGAAACATAAAATGTGAACAGTTGGGGAGAGGGAAATAAGGGGGTCAATGATGACAATTTTAGGGAAGATGAAACATGCTTGAGAATTTTGCGACGTGGTGAGAAGAAAGGAAAGAAATTCTTGGGGGAAACTTTCCTAGCCCTACAATATAGGCTGGCTTCCTAAGGCTTCCCAAAAATTTATTAGGTTAATCTGCTTAAGAAATCTCTCCTCTGGGCTTTTCTACCCGGTCAACCCTTGATCTCATCACCCAGCTTGTCATGAGATAATGCTTCTCTGTGATGCTACGATAATCATCCTCCTAGTACACACTAATAAGTTTGGCCTTTTATCTTGTATTTGAAAAAATGCACTAATGTGTAAAAATCATAAATGACATGACATGAAATAAAAATTTAGCATATAACCAACGAACAGGATTAACTAAAAAACAAAAAAAAAAATTAAAGTAAAGCAAATAAATAAAATAAAATAAAAAATTTCTAACTCAAGCATTTCTAAGGTTGATGTCTTGCTTGTCACACTCCACATAAGCACACCAGTAGTGTTTCAAGTGTTATCCATTAACTTTGAATGTAACACTCGTTTTCCTATCTTTGATAACAACTACTACGTGTGAGAATACTTGAACTACTTCAAAAGGACCTGATCAGCGAGATTTCAACTTACCAGGGAATAATTTGAGTCGAGAATTAAACAGTAATACATGTTGTCCTGGTTCAAATTGTCGTGGAATAATTCTATTATCATGCCATCACTTGGTCTTTTCCTTGTATAGTTTAGCATTTTCATGTACTTGTGCCTGAAACTCTTCCATTTCATTCAACTCTATCAACCTTTTATTATTAGCAGTAGCCCAATCCATGTTCAGCTTCTTGATAGCCCAAAATGCTTTGCGCTCAAGCTCATAGGCCCACAAAGCTTTATCCAGTCTGGTGGACCAATCCTTGCAAGATGGATTCACCCCTTTTTCCAAAATTCGTTTAATTTCTCTATTAGAAATCTCAACTTGTCCATTCATCTGGGATGATATGCTATAGCAATCTTATGACTCACCCCATACCTGTGAAAGACATTGGCCACCAGTTTGCAATCAAAATGGGATCCTTCATCACTGATAATGGCTCTAGGTGTACCAAATATTGTAATGATATTCTTATGTAGGAACTTCAATACTGGCTTAGCAACATTAGTAGCTAAGGCTATTGCTTCTACCCATTGAGACATGTAATCCACCACCAATAGTCTGTACAATTTACTTATTAACCGTGGGAATGGACCCATAAAGTCTATTCCCCATACATAAAATAACTCTAACTCCAGTATAATTTGTAGTAGCATTTCATGTCTCCTAGATAGATTCTCCATTCTCTGACAACGATCACACGATTGAAAGAATTCATGAGCATCTTTGAGCAAATTTGGCCAATAGAATCCTGATTGAAGTACCTTAGTGGTTGTTCTCATTCCTCCAAAATGTCCTCCATAAGGAGCTGAATGACAATGTTGCGAAATACTGTGTATTTCTTCATTATGGACACACTTCCGAATAATTTGATTAGTGCGATGTTTAAATAAGAAGGTTTCATCCAAGTAATAATGCTTAGCGTCATGAAGAAATTTCTGCCTTTTATGGGTATTTAAATCAAGCGGCATCACACCAATTACCAAGAAATTCACTATATTGGCGTACTAAGGTAATGCCTTAGAAACTAACAATTGTTCATCTGGAAAATATTCTTTAGTAAAGTTATCATTACCATCTTCACAACCCGATTCTAACCTTGGCAAATGATCAACCACTGGATTTTTAGTCCCTTTTCAATTAAAAATTTCCAAGTCAAACTCTTGTAGCAGCAATAACCATCTAATCGATCTTGGCTTGGCATCTTTCTTTCGCACCAAGTACTTATATAGCCGAGTGATATGTGTAAACTATGACCTTGGTATCCACAAGATAAGGACGAAACATGTCGAACGCGAACACCCGAGCTAACATCTCTTTTTTGTGGTGGTATAATTAAGTTATGCATTCATCAGAGTTTTGGTAGCATAATATATTACACACAATATTTTGTCTCTCTTCTGCCCCAGCACTGCTCCTACGGCTTAGTCACTGGCATCGCACATCAGTTTGAATGGCAAGGTCTATTCTGGAGCTACTACAATTGGTGCGGTTACCAATCCTTTCTTTAATTCCTCAAAAGCACCTAGGCAGTGTTCATCAAAATTGAAAGGTCTATTTTGCTCTAGTAGTGTGCACAAGGGTTTAGATATCTTTGAGAAATCCTTAATGAATCTTCTATAAAATCATGCATGACCTAGAAAACTTCTAACACCCTTGGCACTGATGGGAGGTGTCAATTTTTTTATTACTTCAATTTTTGCTCTATCTACTTCAATTCCTCATTGTGTTATCCTATGCCTTAAGAAAATTCCTTTACAAACCATGAAGTGGCATTTTCCCAAGTTCAAGACAAGATTTATTTCTTCACAGCGGCACAGAACAATTTCAGATTTTTCAAACAATCTTCAAAATCACTGCCAAATATAGAAAAATCATCCATGAAAACTTCAAGGAATTTCTCCACTATATTCGAGAATAAGACCATCATATAATGCTGAAAAGTTGTCAGAGCATTACATAATCCAAACGGCATCCGTCTAAACAGAAAACTACCATATGAACACGTGAAAGTTGTCTTCTCTTGGACATTAGAAGTTATGAAAATATGATTATACCTTGAATAATTGTCCAAAAAATAGTAGAAAGATTTCCCTGATAACCTATCCAACATCTGATCAATAAATGGCAAGGGGAAATGGTCCTTCTTAGTTCCCTTGTTAAGCTTCCAATAATCTATGCACACTCTTCATCCCGTGACCGTGAGAGATGGTATGAGCTCATTATTGTCAACGCTAACCACTATGACACCTCATTTCTTGGTTACACATTGTACAAGGCTTACCCATGAGTTGTCAGAAATTTCTTTCATTATCATATTCAATCTCCTCTACTATTCTATAGACTTGTTGTGGCAATCCTCTTACAAGATTTTATGCATGCAAAAAGCAAAATTGATTCCCTTTTATTTCAGCAATGGTCCATCCTAACGCCTTTTTAAATCGTTGCAGGACTTCCAACAACTTGACCTATTATTCGGATGTCAATTTTGTAGAGATCACAATCGACAAGGTTTTGTTATCTCCCAAGTATTCATATTTTAAATGTTGCAACAAAGGTTTTAACTCCAATGTAGGAGGTTCCTCTATAGAAGTTTTAGGAGGCTTGAACGAATGAATCAATAAATGCAATGAGTCAAACTTTTTACCTGGTCTCTCAAATGTCTGTTTGGCTTCCATGAATTCACTAAGTTCTTCTAAACTTACTTCATCAATCCTTTCTAATGCGTCTTCATTACTATCAGTGTTGTTATGGCAAATTCTGGTGAATTATTCCTCCACTTTTGTTTCTATCAAACCAATGGCGTGGCATTCTTCATTTTCCTCAACTGATTTCAAAGCATCAAAAACATTAAAAGAAACATGTTGATCATTTACCCTCATGGTCAGTTCACCTTTCTTGTAACACCCCTAAATCGTATTCGTCACCGCAATAGGGTTACAAAGTATTATTATATAAACATAACCTAAAAACATTCACTTCCAAATATTGAAATAATCATAGCATAATCCATTCATACACTTGCATCGTCCCTTATTCAAGTCCTCGAGCCCTTAGAAACATTTTAGAAATGATTCGGGACTAAATCAAGAACATTTGAAGCATTGAGGAAAAAGTTAGAAAATTCAAAACTGCAAGGGTCACACGGCCGTTTGGTGAGGCCGTGTGACTCACACGACTAACACACGCTTGTGTCTCAGGCCATGTAACATGCAAAATAGGGATACATAGTCGTGTCCCAGCTCGTGTCCGTGCCTGTGTAGCTCTCTGAGTTAGGTCACAAGGCCAAGCCACATGCCCATCTGCCAGGTCGTGTAACACTCAAAATGGCCTCACACGCCCATTTGCCAGGTTGTGTGCTAGGCCGTTTAACTACCTGACTCGAAACTTTTAAAACTTACAAGGGACACACAGCCATATGGACAAGAAATTGGAACCACTTGCACTCTTAAAGAAGGCATCAAAACATACAAATACATGCATAAAATGACCAATTCACTATACCATTAATCCATTCAACCAATATGCCATATAGGCACCTCAATCACAATCAAACTAACATACGTAAACATATGAATAATTGGTTATATTTCATACAAACACATCTAGCTCATATCCATCTTAAAACATAACCTAACTTGGGCACATTGCAAACAAACTATCACTTACCAATTTGATCATTCAAAACATGCATCAACTTAACCATTTAACACCCAACCACAAGGCGTCAAAAGTACCAAAAGTACCACAAATTCAAAGCTACATTTACATGCCAAAAAATATCAACTAGCCATTAAACATAATTCCACCTATTCATGCCATTACAGCCTTGACTAAAACATCAAAATCTACTGGTATAATTGCTGGATAGTGTGATAGATATCCGACGAGCTTTCAATAATCTGAAGAG
This sequence comes from Gossypium bickii, assembly GCA_025503065.1. Taxonomy (NCBI): domain Eukaryota; kingdom Viridiplantae; phylum Streptophyta; class Magnoliopsida; order Malvales; family Malvaceae; genus Gossypium; species Gossypium bickii. The sequence continues at coordinate 100,510,780 of CP106711.1, forward strand.
TAAAGGAAAATTAATTACGTAAGCAATGAATGCTTAGTAAGATGGTATAAACTTTAAACATAACATTCCATTTCAATAATAAATTTTATATGTTATATATAAACCTATACCAGTGCCTCAAGATTTATCAACTACATAACCATCAATTCCCAAATGAATAAGTCTATCAACATCAATATATTTTTCATTCCTAACATAATAGGATTTTATAAGACATATTACACAATCACTAACTTTTTCATAAGGCTATGAACCACTTTACTTGCATTCTTATCATTCCATTTACTTACTTTCCATTCCATTTACTTAGCATAAGCTAAAATAACATTATCAATTCACAAATTAGTGTATTTGTTAACGACATGAGTAATTTCATCCATAGCATAAGTAAACTTCTCACGTATAAATACATTATTTAACTCATCAATCCTTTTATTTCAGCATATTACAACTCAATTATAAACTTACCATTTCATTACCTTTTCTTACTCGTTTCAATTGCATAACATAAGACATAAACATAAACATCGATCATAACAATAAGCTTGATACAAGTCTAAGCATCATCATCAATACACAAGTTAGTGCATTTATACATAACTCTTTTGGGATCAACCACATGATAAACCATTTCATAAGAAAACTCATTTTTCTTTTGATTCATACCACTTTTCATGAACATAAGAATATTTCCATTTGGACATTTACCATTTCAATGTATATCATTAAGATTAATCACGATATAATCCAAACATAAGCTTGGCCCAAGCCTAAGCACCATTCACAACACATGTTAGCAAATTAAAATACAATTTACTTGAATTTAACATAAGGTAATCCATTATACATAAACATAATTCATTTGAATTCATTAGTTTCCTTAACATTGCATACTTCCAATGAAACTCACCATTTCAATCCTTTTCATATATACATATCATATTTCATTTTGAAACACTTACCATTCCTTTCCTTTTCATGCTCGTTGAACCATTTAGAATGTCATCGGATACGCGGGATAGCTTCCACGAAGTGTGCTAAACATATAATTGTAACCTTTCCTTTCCTTTACATCATTGCTCACACGAGCTGTGGGTCAGAATGTAAGCTACACGATCCTGCTCACATAACCTGTGGAGTATCCGCAACAAATACAAGACTTCGTCCATCGGTAGAACATTCAAGACCAGTACCGAAAACATGAAATCCCTAATGACATGTCACTTTTTTACCTATGAATTCCTAAGGTTCAAACGGGGCTCAATAATCGTCGTGACATTATTGGATTTACATCATTTAGTTACATAGCAATTAACATTTCAACATAAAGATCAATATATAGCATTAAAACGATATATGATCATATATATTGATTCATTTACATTAGAACAACATATTAAACATTCAATTTAATCAACATTTAAGTGGTTTTAATTCATACGAACTTACTTGGCTAAATTGCAGAAATGCCAATGTACAGGGGCTATTTGGTAATTTTCCCTTCTCCTTGTTTTCTACTCGTTCTTGATCATGCAAAGATATAGCCATAGCCGAACCTTGGTTCTTCTTGCCATGATGTTTCAGTAATGAACAAAACAATTGAAGAAGAAAACATTATGTTTTCTTATTTTTTTAACCTTTTATTCCTTATTTTAATAATAAAATAACATATAAAACATTAAAATTAGAAGAAATTAAAGCATCAAATCGTCCCACTATATTAAGGATGGTTAATTTATCCATTGAGGCCGTCCAATTATAATTCTATAATCAATTAACACCTTTAAACTAATAGCGGTTACTTTTTCAACTTTTACAATTTGGTCCTTTTTGTTTAATTAACTATCCAAATATTAAAATTTCTTAACGAAACTTTAATACAACATTAATAACACTCCATAAATATTTATAAAAATATTTACCACTCGATTTATAGAAACGAAGTCTCGATACCTCATTTTCTAAAACCATTTGACTTTAAGGTCTTACCACTTGAACCTAATTAATCATTCATATAACATAAATTACCATATCAAAAACCTTTTTAAAACCATATTTGACTCATAAATATTACATATTAATATTTACGAACTTACTCGTCAAATTTGTGGCCCTGAAACTGTTGTTTTTGACATCACTAAAAAATGGGCTATTACAACTCTCCCCCTAATGAAAATTTCGTCCTCAAAATTTCTCTCCTGATAATAGTCATCAAGTTGAGTCTTTCTTTAACCTTTTCAACGATAGTCCATAAACAAAATAAATTATAACTTGTCTTTAATTATAACTTGTCTGAATCATACCAGAACTTGAGACGATACCTTGACTTAACTGAAGAACTATGATGCTCTCTTGTCATAGCTTTACCTTTAGTAGTATAACTACCGAGAAATTCCCAGTAATTATCTGGCAAAACATAACTGAAAAACCTGGATTATCAGACTCTAACCGATACTTTCGACACATCTGCATCTGTAACTTCCAACTAATAAACGCTCCATTTTATAAAAGATTTCAAACAATATCATTTAAATCCAAGTGTGATAGTTGTTACTATCGAGACAATTTTAACCCATAATATCATTTCCCGATTATAATTGATCTGATTGATATATCCATGTATCATGTCTTCTAGAATATGAATTTTCCATCTTGGCTGTCCGTCTGTTTACCCGTGAATTTGCAAAATTTATTCCCGAATCTAGAGATGAACTCGAATATATACATCTCATCTAACTTTCAAGTGAATAATCCATTCTCACTAAAACAATTGATTCGATCTTATCAATCGGATAATAACATTTCAGAATACCAACCAAAGATCACCACAAACTGCATTAACTTAAACGAAATATGACAACCTGTTTTGACTCGTTGATATAATTCGAGATTACCTAAGTAATGAGAACAGATATGCAAGGTTAAGCTCAATGTTCCACATCTATACTTTTGTTTTTGCCTATCCCCTTCATGAAAGCTAGGAATGAGATATATAATGAAACTGTTTCTGTAATGTCCCAAAATTTAGGGGTTGTAATTTTTTTCATAATTGCATGATGTACTTGCTCAACTGGTTATTTGAGTGTATTTGGGGGTTCTAGGAGGCCTAGGATCGAGTCTGAGCCTGGGAAAAATTTTAATTTTTGGCTCTTAAGTGGAGGGGCTGGTTGAGGTTGGACTTAAGTAAATTTGAGTGTGTTTTACTAACACAAGTTGAGCATGTAGCTTAGTGGTGTGGTGTCAAGGGGAAAGCAAGGAAGGGAAGGGTTCAAATCCCTCAGATGGCAACTGGAGGCTTTTATTTTGTGACTTGGGAGAGAAAGAGGTAGAGTTGGGATCAAAATCAAAATAGGAGGCTAAGAGTGATTCAAGGAGAGGATGGTGGAGAAAATCAAGGAGTTGATGTGTGTAGTAACTGTTGGCCGAAGCTCAGGGGGAATTTCAGCTGAAGAGAGGTGATTGTAGCATTTTCCGCCATTTGAGTGTGAGTGCAAACCAAAATTCCTCTGTGTTTTGCTATTTCTTTTTTTTTTTTGTCATTTCGGGTCTTTCTCCTTTGAAATTTTGGTACATTATTTTCTCCTCTTCGTGCACTTTTCTACCTTTCGTGCACTTCTCTTTCTTTTGCTAATAGCTATTCACTTTTCTTCATCTTTCTTTCTCCTTCAATTTCCTGCTAAGTGCCGAATTGGTAAGCCTTATTCTCACCTTCTTTCCTTTCCTTTTTCCCATCACTCATCTTCCTAATCATTCATTTTTTTTCTTTGCTTCTAAGCCGAATACTTTTCTTCTTGAAGTGTTGGCTCTCCTTTTGCTGGCCAAACCTTGTAAGTCGAACCTGCATATTCTCTTTATTATGAACCCTTTGTTCTTTGTTGTGAGGGTCGAAACTTCTTGTGGGGCAACTGCCGAATTTTTTGGTGCTTTGGTAAGAGTGGAGTAATGCTAGTAATTTTTGTAACTCGGTTAAAGTTAGATTGCTTGTGACTATTCGAGCAGGCTTGGGTCTCTCCTCTGTGGGGGGCCGAATGTTGGATGATTACTAACACTCTTTTGCTCATCAAATACTGTTAGGGTCTTGATTTCCGTAGCCAAGGGATAGGGCCAACTACTGGGTGCACTGAAGGAGATCGCGTTCGTGGTAAGTGAAGTTAGTCTAGTAGGGTGTTTTAATGTTAAGGTTATCAAGGGATGAGACTAATTGTTGATCAATTGTTACTATAGGTGGCTTGGAAGCGATTGAAACCATAACTCGTAATCAAGGTGTGTAATCTCACACCACTATTATTCTGATATGTGTTGTACTATGAATCGGCTAAAAGCTGAAATACTGAAAATCCAAAGTATCGGCAACTGAGAGCTCTCAAGTGTGCGAGCTCTCGTAGAGTTTAACCGAGCCACTGGTGATGGCGATAGACCATTTGGAGTATTGTGAACTCTTTCATGGAACTAAGGTCGTAATGGGCCTTGTTGAGCCGAAGCGGGCTAAATGGGCCCAACAAGTTAATGGGCCTGTAACACCCCAAAACCGGTCAACACACCACGACCGAATCTGGCATGTTACGGAGTGAACACACTTGAATAAAACAAGTTACCGGTTAAATTTCATTGAAAAACTCTTTATTGTTTTAAAGTTTAGAAAACCTCTTATAAAGTGATGTTGAAATCATTTTAGTGATGCTTTAAACTCAGAAAACTTATGTTTGAAAATTTTGTCGGTTGTTACTAGTTATTGAAGATCTTGTGATTCTTTTAAATTCCAAGTAAGTTGTGTATAGTCCAGATAAAACCATTCGCTTTGAAGTTGTTTGAAAATTAAATACAAAAATCATTTAGGTTACTTTTGCATTCATATTATGAATGTGGTTACCTGTTAATAAGGTTTTGAAAACCCGAAAGAGATATAATTTTGAAAACGTTGATTTTACCGGTTAATTAAGCAATCAAGTTGTTAAGCACATGCATAATATAATCAGAAGTAAAGCAAATAATTAAAAACCCAAAATAATACTTAGCGGCCTTATTACAAAACCAAAACCAAATTTAAAGTAAATAAATAAAACTGAAATAGAAATTTTAAAGTCAAAACCCGAAAATAAGTTTGCATGGCCACCTCGAGTCCTCCCCGGCTCCATATCCGCAATCTATGCCTCATCTGCAAAATATAAGGGAAGGGGTGAGTCACCAAGACTCAGTGTATAAATCCCCAACCCGATAGTTCAAGCACTTACATAGATCATCAGTAAAACATGCAAATTATGCAACCCATAACCTAACCATCCGATCTCCTTTAACTACCCCGTGTGGTCAAAACCACAGGTGGTCAAAACCACTGGTGACCGAAGTCACAATATCATATATCGGTGTGGTCAAAACCACTGGTGACCGTAGTCACAAATCAAGTGATGGGGCCAACCCATCGTGTGGTTAAAACCACTGATGACAATCCCGTAATTAATCATGTGGGGCCAACCCACTGTGGTACCAAACCACTGGGGCGAGTCACAGTATCCATATGTGGTCAAAACAACTGGTGATCGTAGTCACAAATATCATCAATGTGGTCAAAACCACTGGTGGTCAAAACCACTGGGACATAGTCACAAATAATATATCAAAGATGGGGCCAACCCGTTGTGTGGTCAAAACCACTGGTGACAGTCCAAAATAAATCATCCCCCTCCTCTCATCAATCCCATCACCATGTCCATATCAACCGTGACATAATAACATATGCTGATGCAAAATAACATATGGCATAACATTTAACAGTGACATGATAGCAAATATCGCGAATCCATAATCAGGGGACTTACCCGGAGTCTACACTCATGCCCACAAGGCATAGCTACCGGTTACAATGGCTATAACAGTAACACAATATACATATACTACTAACGAAGTGTGTAAGCGTTACACACCTAATTATCCGTAGATCTATGCGAAATCCCGAAACGTTGCCTTCGCCTTTCCTACAATCGGCCAACATCACACTTTTAGATCTAAAGCCATTCGGCTTATTCCCAAAATCTCGAAGGATGTGTCGCACAAAGGTAATACTTTACCTTAATGCCGATTTGGTTTCCTACCAAATCCCGAAACTTCGTGATGAATCCCCCTTGCAATCGGCCAAACACTAGCACACACAATGGTTAGCCTTTGGCTTTTGAACAAATAAAAACTAGATCTAAACGTTAGTGCTCTTACCTAGATCAGCAATCAAATCCCGAAGATCCACAGGTTCGGGTTGTACTCCTCCCTACAATCAGTTTTAACACTCTATTAAGAATCCAAAGGCCATTCGGCCATAACATAAATCCCGAAATCAAAAGGGATTATCGCCTCCTTACCTTAATGATTGATTCGGCCTCTAAACACCACAGATTGGCACCCCCTATTGATGTTAGGGGTTTCGGCTATCAACATGAAACAAGAGTGAAGTTTAATACAGATCTTAAATAGAAGGGAAGATAGAAAAGAAGTCACTTACCAAAAGATTCGGCTATGACCCAAAAAGAAGAGAACTTGATAAAATTGATCTCTGAAAAATAATTGGTTAACTTTTTAAAGAAATTTAAAAGAGTTCAAAAGGAATTTGAAAACAAAATTTATAAAAGAGTTTTCACAGAAATTTTTACGAGTTAGTGATATTTAAGAAAACCCCTTTTTATACGTAAATTAAAGAAAACATTTATAAACTTAAAATAGTCCACTTTAAGTATCTAAAACATATTAAAATCCATCCATGAAATAAAATCCATAAAAACAATACTAGAGGCCTTATTACCGGCACAAGGCCTGCTAGGCGTAATAGCCCGATAAATAACACCGGCACGAGGCCTGCTAGGCGTAATAGCCCGAATCATATCACCGGCACTAGGCCTGCTAGGCTTTAAAGCCCGAAACACATTTAAGAATTCAATCGTTTCTAATATCATTTTATACAGTATCACGTAATGGAAGTACTTTGGTTTATTTGCATCAACTACTCAAAATCATTCTAAGAGACTTATGTACATTCGGCTATGGCATGAATACCTACTCAAGACTTATCAAACTATATCGTATATTAAGCTCATAATTAATTCTTCAATATAATTTAGTTTTAGGACTTACCTTGGTTGTCACGTGAGAAGAGAAAGGAAATAAACTAGGAGTATTCGGCCAAGAAGAGAACAACAAGGTTTCGGCTTTTTGTACAATGGAAAGATGAAGAAGAATAATGCAATGGAAAAGAAGGGATTCAACAAAGGTGAATGAAAGAACTTTCGGCACAAGAGGTTTTGAGAGAGAAAAGAAAGGATGCCGAATAGGGGGGTGAGGTTGTTGGTTTCGGCTTTGGGCAAAAATAAGAAAAGAAGAAGTGCCCAATGTGATTTCGGCAAAGAGAAGGCTAACAAAGGGTGAACCAAAAATAGAAGAAGAAAATGGCTATTGAAGTTTCGGCTATTCAAAAATAATGCACAAGTGATTCAGCCAAATACAAGAGCTGCCAAAAAAGGAAGAAAGAAATTTCGGCTACCATGGACATTCGGCCACCACCCAAAATGAATCCCCTAAACCGATTGTTCCCCTTGCCCCTCACCTTACCAATTTCGGCTGAACACTCCTCCCCCAAAGTCCACAATTCGGCCAACTCCCTCAAATGAGTTTGAAAAGATTCAAACTCCTAAATTTCCTCCCTTCTATCAGTTAAAATTCGTTTGAATGAGTCAAACTCCACAATTTTCTCCTCTCTATCCATTTAAAATCTGATAGCTTAATCCTCATCCACTCAAGAGAGTCCCACCTGAGCACACCTCTCCTTGCTTGTGGCATGAAAAAGAATGAGCAGAAAAGGGATTTCTACAGCTCGAACCCAAGCACTCCCTTCCCTGCTTGTGGCGTCATCTCCCTTGTGCTTAAGTGGCGCCTCCTTGCCACTTTATGTAATACCCCAAAAAAAAAAAAAATTTACAGTAAGATATTATCTTTGATATAATAAGGAAATAAAGCGAAAAAAGAAAAATTTAGATTATGTCAATATTGGAAGTATATTATGATATATTACATTATTAATTCAAGAAAGGACTAAATTGTAAAGTGAGAAAAGTATTGTTGCCCAAGTGTAAATACTCAAAATTTGAGGGGTTAAAGTGTAAGTGTGAAAAAGTTAAAGGACCAATAGTGCAAATATTTTAGGGGTGGAATAATCTAGAAACTAAAGGAAATGGATGAATTAGGACCAAATTGAATAGGTAAAGAATTATGAGGACTAAATCATAATTTTACCAAATTATGTGATGATTCAAGGATGGAATTTTAAAAGATCACAAAGGGCAAAATGGTCAATTAGAAGAGAGAGAAATCTAGAAAGTAATGATGATAGTGATGATATTTTATAATTATTTAATTAGATAAATATTATTTTATTTTGATAAGATATTTTATTATTTATCATTATTTTATTATTATTTATGTAGTATATAAGGAAGGAAAGATGATGAATTATCATCATCTCTTTCCCATGCAAACCAACGTGAGAAGAAGAGAAAGAAAAGAAAGTTTTGCTTTTTCTTTACAAATTAGTCCTTTCACAAAAATCCATCATTTTCACTTAGAATTCAAAAGAATTTCCATAGCCATCAAGAGAGAAAGATGACAAGGAGACTATAGGGAGCAAGAATATCAAGTTTGATTCAAGAAATAGAAGCTGGAGGAGAGAGAAAATCAAGTTAAAGATTGAAATCTATAAAACAAGGTAAGAACATCATGTTTTCAATATATTTTTAAGTTTGATATTGTGGAAAAAGCATGGAAATGATGTTAATGTAGAGTTTTCTTATATAAAGTTTTATGTTCTTGATATGTTAGTGAAGGAAAATAAGAGAAAGTAATGGGAAATGTTGTAGAGAAGGAAATAAAGGTGTTATAAACTTGATAATTAACATTTTGCATTAAAACAGTTTTGGACAGCAGCAGTAGTCTAACTTTGAAAAATCACCAAAATTGTAGAAATTGAATTAGAAGTTGAGTGAGATATAGAATTAAATCTTATTGAGTCTATTTTCATATGAAAGAAACATGGAAAGCAAAGGAATTCTGTATTCTGAGATATTTAGATTTTGGTAAGACTGGTTCAGAGTGATTTCGAGATCCCCTGTTCTGACTTGGAAAAATCATCAAATATTGTACAAAAATAATTTTGGAACATAATTTATATGGTTAGATTCTTTAATGAGTCTAGTTTTAGAAGAAATAAACTATAACATCATATGAATTCTATATAAAAAGATAATTAATTTTTAGTGAAGAAGGGTCGGAACTGCCAGACAGTAGAACAGGGTGACTTTAAAGAATAAACTGTACTAATTGGCTAAATCAAAAATTCTGAAAATTTTATGGCAAGAAGATATGCGAGTCTAGTTTCAGGAAAAATTAACGGTTCTTCATTTGGAGTTTTGTAGCTCTGGAAATAAATAATTTAGTGACTATAACTCAAATGGACAGTTTTGAATATACTTATGAGTAATTAATGAAATTATTGATAATGTTACTTATAGCATGTTATATACATTAAGGATGTGGAATGGAGAGGAGGAGGAGGAAAATATATATGAGTATTTAGCTAGCATATTCTAGGCTCAGGGACTAAATTGAATAAAAGTAAAACTTTATGGGCAATTTTGTAAAAATGTCAAAAATGACCAAATTGCATGAAATGGATTATTTTATTATTTAAATTATAAAATTGAATGAAATTATTAATTTAGATCAAGATAGGGTGAAAATATGTTTTAGGGATTAAATTGAAAAGTGTTGAAATTATGGAAAATTCTGATATTTCATATAATTCATGGTCGTTGTTGTCGATATATATGAGAATAATTAGGCTTGGAACAAGGATTAAATTACAAGAATTTTATTTTTCTGAATCTAAGGATGAAATCATCATTAATTAAAAATTTAGGGGCAAAATGGTAATTTTGCCTAGAGCATTAATTGAATGTATCAGAATATGAAATGAATGAAAATGATGATCAAATTTATCCGGATAACTCAAATACGAGATTTGAACATGGAAAAGAGAAGACATCAAATTAGTGAAACTATAAACATGGGCAAGCAACGAAGTAAGTTCATGTAACTTGGATTATATTCTTAAATGTTTGAAATGTATGTTATTGATGTGAATATAATTTGAACGTTCATTGTATGAAAATTGATGAAACATTGATATATTTGATAAAAAAGGGAAGAAATCCGGTTGAATGAAAGGAAAATTCGATGGATCATTTGAAAAGGAATTGACGGTAAAAAGGATCTAGCCCGGACGGGTGATCCTATCCCGATATAGCCCTCCAAGAAGAATATGTGTGAAAAGGAACTAGCCCGGACGGGTGATCACGATATAGCCCTCCGAAGAATATGTGGAAAATGGATTTGCTTGGGACGGGTAATCCGAATTGGGGTCCAATTTAGCCTGGACTGGTAATTCGGATCCAAGCTCATTAGAGTAATTGTCGTTGCGAGGATTTAGCTGGGTGGTAATCCCGACAATACTCTATGAGTTTATATTACTGAGGATTTAGCTGGGTCGTAATCCCATTTGTAAGGATGAGGTTCGCGGGAGTGTGCTCTCTTCTGAGGATTTAGCTGGGTGGTAATCCATTTGTAAGGATGAGGTTCGGGAGTGTGCTCTCTGAAATGGAAATGTGCGCACATGAACATGAATTGTGGACTGGATTTGTACACTATAAGTGTACTACTAGAAAATCCATCGAAATTCCGAGAAATTCAACGGGATAAATATAGAAAATGACAAGTACTTGAAATCATGAAATTAAACTTGAAAGACATAGAAATGATAATTATTTGATACATTGAAATATGGCATGGAAAATACATGTATGTGAAATTTGCTCGATAATTATGCATATTCAAGATTATGAATCACTCTTTGGAATAAATATACACTAAACTCATGAAAATGATGGTACATGAAATATTGTCATAATAAATTGAACAATTTATATTTATGAAGAAACAATAAGAGAATGATATGTATCATGACATGTAAATATAATACTATCTTTGATACGTTGATACAGGAAAATTATGTGTATTAGGACAAGTAATAAATTGAAGCGAGACATGTCGAGAAAATAAGTTTGTTAATATTAAAGTACGTTAACCAATGTAGGAAAGTTTTAGGATTTTGCGAAAAATTCCCTATGATCCCGATTTAATTCCGGTTGGCTCTAATGTATGTTTTGGGCTTGAGGCCCAATAGAGGGACGTTATGATTATTTTCAGAATATGAACAATAAATGACTCAGAATTATTCGAAAATGTTCAGTAAACTCTGGTAATACCTCCTACTCTATTCCAATAACAGATACGGGTAGGGGGTGTTACACTTTACCAAGCCCATTCTTGTGTCACAAACCTCCAATAAATTCTTTTAACCCCTAACTCCCCTAGATCCTTCTTCTCAAAGCACTAAAACAAAATTTTTACCCTAACTCATGCCTACCCCAGGGTTATACCTAAACCCCAAAACATGATAAATAACCATAATAGACAATTCATCACATGTAACATAAGCAAAATGCAGAGACCCCGATTTAAGGATGTTACAGGGCTCATATGAGCGAAAATGATGAAAAGTGTCAGATGATTGATGCGACTGCGAAGTTTGCAGAACCAAGACTGAAAATGTAACATCCTAAAAAAATTAGAGTATCATTTTGTTACTTGTGTTAGCTCGGATAGGATGTTTATTGTGTGCTTAGTATATTTGTGTGAAGGCTTGGAATTATTAGCTAAGCTAGAATAATTTTTAGTATTGAAAATTTAGTGAAGTGGATTAAGTGAATTTGACACTTAAGTTAATTTAAGTGTTAAATTCTAGCACATGAGGAGTCAGTGGCAAGGTGGTTATGGCGCATGGATGGTTGCTTGAGGGAAGTGGTTCGAGTAGCATGGAAGGCATATTAAGGATTTTATTTTTATGCATCCTAGCATTAAGTGTAGGTCAAGTTCTTGTTATGGAAGGTTGGACTTTCAATTTTTGGCAAGTTGAATATTGGTTTAGGAAAGTTTGTACTTTGGGAAAAGAATCTTAAGGTTTATGAAAGGATGGGGGGACATAAGGCTTGGCTTAAGGGAGTTGTTTTGGAAACTCTCCTATGGCCATTAATGCATGGATGTGGACGGCATGTGTGGCTAGGGGGGTGGCCGAATGTTGATAGGAAGTTTGGGGGGGAAATAGTTGGCCAACTTTAGCATTTTGTGCATCATTTGGCATTTTTCTCTTCCTCTCCAAAAACTCCCTCTTTGGCCGAATGTACCTTAGGCATTTTTGTGCAATTTTGCTTTTGATTTAGCTCTCATTTGTGTTTGAATCAAATTCTAATTTCTTTCTCTCATTTCCCTTTTGAAATCGAAACCATATTTTGCATTTTTGTGCACTTTTCTTTTCGGCAAATTAGGTGTTTGGCCGAACCTCTTTCTTCCATCTCTCTCTTTTCTTTCTTTTGATAGTTGCTCAAAAAACCACATTTCCTTTTCACTTCCTCTTGGCCGAATCTTCCTCCTTCCCAAATCCCATTTCTTTCATTTTTTTTGTTCAAAGTTAAAAACATCCATTATCATTCTATTTTCTTTTTCTATTTTCTTCTTTCTTCCATTTCTGAATCATCCTTCTCCTATTTCACTTTCACTTTTATTTTTCCTTTCTTTTTACTCCACCATAGCCGAATCTTCTCTCTCTTTTGGTGTTATATTGGCCGAATATCATCAAGGGTAGATAATCTTTGGGTTTTCTTCAATCGGTTTTGGAAGATAGGCTCTTTGGGATTTTGGAAGCAATCGATCTAAGCCTTACTTCTCTAGCAATCGAAGTTGGTAAGCCAAGTGGTAAGGATTCATGATTCATTATTCTTTTTGAGGATGAAAAGCCTAAGGCTATTGGGATTAAGGTGTGATGTTGGCCGAATGGTCTTGATTATAGTTTTGTGGTTTGGCCGAATGTAAGACAAGGTGATCTAGTGCAGTAGATCGGATCTTCGGAAGTTAGTATTTGCGTTGGTGAAAGGTGTGTACCTTACACACTTTATAACTTGGTAATATGTATATATGTGTTAAATAACTATTCATGTTGTTAAAGCCGAAAACTATGAGATTTTGATATGATACCTTGATGGGTATGAGCATGGATACGGGTAAGCCCGTTTCGATATGATGTTGCTATATGTTGTTAATTATCACGATCTATGATATATATATATATATTGGTTATATATTCATATCAAAGTATAATGACATGATTTGTTTATCTATTGCATTGGTATGGGCGATATGAGAGGAGGGGGAAGATTTGATATCCGTGTCCTTGTGACACCAGAAGTTTGGCACCTCCAGTGGTTTGGTACCACATATTTCGTGTCTTTGGGACACCAGAGGTTTGGCACCTCATAGCGATTCATCCCAGTGGTTTCACATCACCGTGGGTTGGCCCCACATTTGATGTATTGGGATCGTCGCCAGTGATTTGGTATCACACGTGGGTTGGCCACACACCTGGATCGTTGATATTTCGTGTCTTTGGGACACCAGAGGTTTGGCACCTCATAGCGACTCGTCCCAGTGGTTTCACACCACCGTGGGTTGGCCCCACATTTGATGTATTGGGATCATCGCCAGTGATTTGGTATCACATGTGGGTTGGCCCCACAACTTGATTATTCGTGACTTTGGGTCACCAGTGATTTGGCATCACATTATTGGATATCGTGACTTTGGGTCACCAGTGGTTTGGCACCACCAGTGGTTTGGTACCACACGGGGTAGAAAAAGGAGTTATGGATGGCTAGGTTGGGTGCATCATATGTATACATTGCTTGGTTATAATTTGTGTAAGAATGTGGCATTTACCCGGGAGAGGTATTATGCACTGAGTCTTGGTGACTCACCTTCTCCCTTACCTTTTCAGGTGATTCGTAAATTCACGGATGAGGAGCTGGATGAACTCGAGGAGGCCATGCAATAAAAATTGGTTTTACATGAACTTCCATTTGGGTACTTTATTTTAATTTAGTTTCCATCTTTTTATGGATTTGTAATAAGGCCTCTTTAATTATGTTTTTGGAATATTTATATGCTTTGGATTTGTTTTAAATATGGCTTATAAATTACATGGTTGATATAATAATTTGAGTATAAAGTTTTCTAAACTACAAAACGCGATGGTTTTCAAAATGTTACCATCGGGTAACATAAATCATTTGATAATATTTAACATCTTAAGTGTTTTCGATAACCTAAACTATTTTCCAAAACTTAAGTTTCCAAATTTCAATTAGAAACGGTTTTCAAAATAATCGCTTGGGTTTCTTTTAAAATTATAAAAGGTTTTTCTAATCTATGGATCTGTAACTAAGTTTTAAAGATTTATTTCCGGAATTTCAAAGTAAATTATCAGTTTTTAACTTATTATACATCTGATTTCTACAAACATAGAACAACAAAGAGTTTTTCACCAAAATTTAAATCGTTAACTCGTTTTATTTCAAAATGTTTTCCTCTGTGGCATGCCAGATTCGATCATGGCGTATTGACCGGGTTTGGGGTGTTACATAAAACGAGCTGAATAGGCCACACGAGCGTGTGGGCCCGTTTGGGCCGAAATTGGATTTTAGGGGCCCAATTGCACCATTTTGACCCAAAATGGAACCTGTGTCGCTCAAGGCGAAAATTAGCCTCTAGAAAAGGCATAGATAAGTAAATTACCGAATTACCCTCGACGGGTAAATTACTGAATTACTTTCGATGAGTAAATTACCGAAATACCCTTGATGGGTAGATTACTGAAATACCCCTGGTGGGTAAAATTATCGAAATACCCCCGAGGGACGAAATTACCGTTTTACCCCAAATTGCCATTTTACCCTTAGTGGTAGGATCGTCGATGTATGAGTAGTAATTGTTTGATTGTTGTCAATGTTGATGCACTGATTACATGATTTAATTATGACATGGCATACGGCATGGGTTGGGTTATGGATTTAGAGGTAGCACTGTACTGGTGGCACTGCACGTTATACTGATTTGGTGGTTGAGCCACGTATACTATTATTAGTAGCTAGTCTACGTTATTGGTGTGCTGGTTGGGTGGGTTGACTTGGGTCCCACAAGTGTGTTGGTTGGTACGGGTGGTGTGTCGGTTGGACTGGGTTAGGTGCATAACTATTTTGCATATCATAGGGCTTCGGCCTAGACCGTTACTTAATAGGCTTCGACCTAGACCGTTACTTAATAGGCTTAGGCCCAGATTGACACTGTATGGGCTTGGGCCCAAACTGTGGTTGTAATACGGGGATTGCACACTGAGTTCTCGTAACTCACCTTTTCTCTTTAACTGTGCAGGTAATCCTCAGCCTTAGAAGATTTGGAGCTGCGAGGGACTCGGAGGTGGCCACACGTCCATTATGTTTTGGGGTTAAATTTAACGACTCCATTTTAGTTTATTTTAATTTTAGTTTAATAATTTTTGTAATAAAGCCATTGGAATTGTTTTAACTTTAAATTTGGTATTTCCTTACAACCTGCTAATTTATTAAACATGGGTTTTAAAACAATAACTACTGTTTTTCAAATATCACGTTTCCCCAATTATTTAAAACAAACTTCTGTAACAGACAAGGTTTTAAAAACAAAATAATATATGCATAATAATGATTTACAAAAGGAAATGATTTTGAGTAAAACTTGTTTTGGTAATAAGCAACAAAAATTGGGATTTTTAAATGATAGAAAGTTTTGCTTCGTAGATGCGTTTTCCAACGAACGCAAAGTTTTCAAACAACACCTGATGTGGCACGCTAGATCCGGTCAAAACATCTAGGCCGAGTTTGGGGGTGTTACAATTTCAATTATTAACATCAAATCTTTGAACCATATCAGAGCCATAATCATCAGATGAATTAAAACAATAGTGCTATAATATGACTGACGTTACAACCGTATAGATAAAACAATACCTCAAGCATCAATAGCGCAATCCAAAACAAAAAAAAAATCGAATGTAGTTCCATTAACAACCAGTGCAGTAACACAACCTCTATAACTCTAAGATCTGTATCACCGTGCTCCTATGATCCAACTAAGAATTCTAACCATAACAGATATAATTATCTTAAGCCAATATATATCTTTTATAGATGAACCATATATGATGGAATGGACAATAAGAACAATAAGAAAACCGAGATAATGAAGTCCAAAATGTAAAGCTCTTTTGAAACTCAAATTGAATGATTAAGGGATCGATGATACCCCAAAGAAAATCCAGAAGAAGAATATCGCTCATACGCACTAGAATTAATTGTGATATAAACAACATAAATTGCATATATATAAAGCAGAGAAACAACCAGTAGAAGTAGAAAAATAGCATCATATGAGTTTTACTGTCAAATATTCTACAGAACATAATGGAATAGAATGACAAAGAAAAAATAGAGCAATGTTGATCATTACTTGTAACAACCCATTTTTCAGTGAAATTAGAACAGTGGTTTTGGGACCACAAATTTGATGAGTAAAAAATTATTTTATTATTATTTTAATGTCTACGATGTGTTAGTAATGCCGTATAAAAATTAGGTTAGGAAATTTTGATATTTGCATGCTTAATTAAATAAAAAGGACTAAATCATTAAATGTGCAAAAGTAGAGTTCTAGTAGTTAAAGGTATTAAATGGCCATATAACTTTAATGTAAAAAGAATTAGATGGTAATAGACCATTAATGAGGCTAGTGGATATATATGGCTATGTATTAATGAAATTTTAAATATTTTTAAAGGTTATAAAGGTAATTTAGTAAATAAAGGTTAAAATTAAATAAAACAAACTCATCTTCTCCAAGGGCATTCATCACTGAAAATTGAAGGTTAGAAAACCATTTAGGTTTCTTGAGCTTTCGACAAGCTTTGGTGATGCATGTATGTAAATTTTGAGCTCGTTTTTAATGATTTTTATGTTTTTGGTATCGTTGTAGCTTAATCTTTCTAGCCCAGGGATTAATTTGCAAAACTATTAAATTTTTAGGGTTTTACCATGAACATGTTTACATGATACTTGAAAATTTATGAAAGATTATGAGTCATTGTTGTTAAATAAACAAGTTTTGTAAAGGGATTTTTGATGAAATTGCCAATTAGAAACTTATTTGTAAAAGTAGTAAAATACATAGTGAAATTGTGAAATGATAAAGTGTATGAGTTGGTATGGGTTCATGATAAATTTGGCTAGCATGGGTTAAGGATGAAATTGCATAAATTTCCATTTATGAGCTTAAGGACTAAATTGTCAAGAAGTTAAAATATTAGGGGCAAAAATGTAAATTTGGAAAAGTATGAATTTTGGATTAAATTGAATAGTATGTCTATTAAATAGATTGAATTTACCTATTTATATCAAGATAAACCTCGTATGGATTTAGATCAGGGTAAAGCTAGAGATTCAGATTAATCGACTCTGCTTCTACACCTTAATCGTAACCTTACTATTATACTGCACATTACAAAGAAACCAATCCTGTGTACTATTAGAAAAGAAATTAGTAAGGTAAGTACATAGGATGACCTGATTCCATACTTCCTTAGAAACTGTACAGTCTCTTAGAATATGCAACATGTCTTCAGAGTGATGACCACAAATAGGACAGGTGGGATCAAACGCTAACCCTCTTCTGACTTTTTCCACATTACTGAGGAGTCTTCCCTATAAAGTAGTCCAGATAAAAACCTGAACCCTTTGGGGACCTGGAGTCTTCCAAACACTCTTTCATTTCTCATCTTTTGGATTCCAATCACCATTGTTTAAAACCTCATAAGCAGTTTTAACAGAAAAAGCATCGGACGAAGTGTGGCTCCAAGGGATTTTATTAGATCCTTCAGAAGGGTTTAGAGGAGGGATACCCTCAATAAGCTGAATCAAATCTTTCAATTACAAAACCCAAAATAAATCCAAGTTCCACAAACCTTCCCTAGTGATCATCTCGTTAAAAAGATAGTCTAAGTTGAGGTTAGCATTAGCAGGAATATGCCTAACCAGTGGCCCTACACTTGGAATCCAATTATCTTTCCAGCAACGAATTTTACTGCCATCTTCTACTGACCAGAATAAATTCTCCTGAAGTAACAACCAAATTTTGGAAAGAGATTTCCAAAGAAAAGAACCCCTATCCCGAGCAATGCAAACTAGTAAGTCATCCCTCATTTAGTACTTTTATCTTAGCACACGATCCCATAAAGCCTCCTTATTAGGTACAATATTAAACCCCAACTTCAACAAAAAGGAGATATTTTAATCGCGAAGCTTCCTCAAACCAAGACTGCCACACCATTTTGGTTGACAAATGGAACCCAATCCTACAAGAGACATCTTCTTTTCCCTATCTAAAGAACCCTAAATAAACTGTTTTACCAAACTTTCAATCTCATCACTAATTCTCCTAGGTATCATCATGGATTGCATGAAATAGCTAAAATGGATAAAAGAATCGACTGAGATAAAAGTGATACGACCAGCAATAGATAGTTTTTTGCTTCCAAACTTTGTAATTTCCCACGTACTTTCTCAACCACAAATTTCAAAGTGTTGTTTGTCACCCTCTGATGAAATAGAGGAACTCCAAGATCAATACTCCATTAAATTACATTAGTTATCACCTTATCATTTTAGCTTATAATAAACTGTAACACCCCAAACCCGGCCTAGAAGTTAGGCCCAAATCTGGCGTGTCACATCAAAGGCATAATTCAAACAATTTTGCTAATTAAAAATTTAAGGCCCAAAACCCAAAATCCTTGAGTCTTGTTAAGTAATGAAAAAAAAACATTTTATAATTTTAAGTACTTCGGAAACCAAGTTTAAACGTAAGAAATTTACTCAGGTTTAATAACTAAGTAAACAGTTGAAACAATCATAACAAAACTCAAAATCTAATGTCAAATCGGAGTATAAGGCCTTATTACATCCAATGAAAATAAAGTAATTAAACCATGTCTTTTGAAACAAATAAACAAAAATTTAAACATCTTGTAGTGTGGCTACCTTCGAGTCCTCTCCCACGTCGAGCCATTTACTAAGGATCACCTGAAACATTAAATAAAAGGTGTGAGTTTCGAAACTCAGTGTGTACAACCCTTGGCACTTAATTAAAAATACAATTATCACATTGGCCTGAGCCCTATCAAAATCGGTGGTCTTGGGCCTTGGCCCACAGTGACCTCATATCATATCATATCATAACATATATATAAAACAAGGTAATGCAAAACCCTCCCCAAAAATCCATCCGCTACACACCATTTCCCTTCCAACCCTACACACCTGTGAGGATTTCTAAATCAACCCACCCATCCTCTACACACCAAAGGTAGCACTCACAGCAGTACTATACAATGTTGCAGCAAAGCTGCTAATCATATAATGAGCTTAAAGCCACCGGTGTTTCCATGGTCGTCAAGCGACGATGCGATCCTCAAATCTTCCTCCACACCATAATTCCCACCCATATGCATCCTAATCAGAATATCATATGAATGCAACATGCACATGAGTAACATCCACAAAACTCATACTTATCACATAGGGGTATTTTCGTCATTTCACAACCCAAGGGTATTTCTGTAAATCTACTCTACAGGGGTACTTAGGTAATTTTGCAAAACAGAGGTACTTTGGAAATTTTGTAAATCAGGGATGTTTTGGTAATTCTGCAAATCAAGGGTATTCTCGTGAATTCACAATTCAAGGCTATTTTAGTGATTTTACAAATCTAAGGATGTTTTGGTATTTTTCAAACTAAGGGTATTTTGGTTATTTTCAAATCAAGGGTATTTTAGTAATTTTATAAATCTAAGAATGTTTTAGTATTTTTCAAACTAAGGGTATTTTGGTTATTTTCAAATCAGGGGTATTTTAGTAATTTTACAAATCTAGGGATATTTGGTCCCTCTCGGGTTTCAGTTACGAACTTTGGCCCATTAACAAGTCCTTACGACTAAAGTGAACAAACACTATGCACCAGGTACAATTCTAGAGAAGAGGATGCGGGCCGCTAGGGCCGCCTAAGTACCAAGCTCTTCCTAGATCCAATCCTAGACATGCACATGCTCGTTACCACACTCTAACCTAGCTACTTGTCCACGGGCATGTTTAATTATTAGAAAATCTTATGCGGTTTAAGAGTTGTTCAGTACTAAGCCTAGAGTCCAAAAAACACTAGCATACTAGTCTATGTCCCCATAAAGCCCATCAACCCATTTCACGTTCATATAGCCCATAATGGCCACATCATATTCTTATGGCCCACTAGGCCCAAATCTAAGTCATATGACCCATTAGGCCCAAAACAAATCTAGATCATGTAACATGCATGCCTGACCCAACTCATATAATCAAATTAATCCATTTCAAAAAACTTAGCCCCAAGGCCCACCGGGCCCATTTAGCCACTTTTGGCTTTTCGACTTTTCGGCATTGTCGATTTCGTGTGTGCATAGTGTTTGTATACACCTGGTTACAACGCGTACTGTAAACCCCTTAATCACGAACCTACAATAGTCACCACTTAACGATTAATCTTGGCTTAATACACACTTTATCAAAAACTAAAACCTCACCGTAACCTTACCGTGTGCCACACGTTCTAGTAGCCCTTCCTTATCTACTATTCACGAATATCCCTAGATTGCACCCAAACATATATCATCAAAATCGAGTGACTCATTTTTCACATAAGTCACCCCTATAAGTCATACCTACCTTCGACCATCCATTAATCCATAACTGAGACGAGTACACTTATCACTTTGCTAATGATCCTTACCATGCTTGCAATCTTTGAATCCTACCATTGTTAATACCAGGTTAACGATGATGAGAAGTTAGATAGCCCTTCAGCTTTTACCGAACATACTAAAGGACAATTTGACTAAGTACTTACCCAAGGAGTAATTGGCCCAGGAAACTTTCGGCTTTTGAGACTAGTATGGTGACAAGGACATTTCGGCACTAATAGGAAGTGGAAGAGAAGAGGTGATTCAACTAGAACAAAGGTGAACAAGAGAAGGAATTTAAGAAGAGAAGGTATGGAGAATTCAGCTAGAGATAAAACCAAAATCTCGGTAAAGGAATGATGGGTTTTTTTTTTTGGCAAATGGAGGAATTCGGCTAAGGGGGAGAAAAAGAAATGTAATGGAACCCAAGGAACCTCTCAAAGGAATTCGGCACCTTCTTTTATAGCCAATAGTCGAATCCTACCTTCCCCTACAGTCCAATTTGGCACCAACTCTTCCCACCTCTTATCTCCTAATTTTTCTCCATGATATCTCCCTTATCTCATCTGAAATTCCCTCATTTATCTGCTCACAAGACCAATTCAAACACTTCAACAAAAGAGTCCAAATTCCACACAACTCTTGTCGTCCAGTATGCAAATAAACATTCCAAAACACCTTACCACTACTCGAACCTTGGACCTCTCCATGCCAGCTTGTAGCTCCCCTAGTGGCGCCACCTTGCCACTGGACCACAAGCCCATTTATCTCCTATTTTCCCCTTAATATGCTTAAGAGACCTAATGTCTGAGACTAGGGTCCACTAAAGCAAGAAAAAATAAATTTTTCCCTATGGTCATCCCCATCTCTAAGACTTCAAATAATCCCGATAATACCTTAAAATTAATATTCTAAGTGCTACTCATACATACCAACCTCAGTGCACAGAAATTTAAATTTTCGGGATTTTTGGGGCGTTACAACCCAATAGGCCCAAATCTACTAGGCCCAAATTTAGGGCGTTACATAAACATTCTATTATAACATAAGCATTAAAAGGTATTTTTAATTTTCTATGTTTAAAAGAAATTCACAAAAATTTAATAAAATAAAAATACTTGATTAATAAATATTAAATTGAAAATAATATTTTTTTTAAAGAATTTAAAATAATATGGGGTTGATCTATAATGAGCTTGAGTTAACCATTTTTAAATATGAGTAAGCTTGAGAAAAACTTGAAGATTATTGTAACACCCCAAAATATATAAGGTTAGAGGAAATATATAATCAAGAAATGACTTTGGTCTAGTGGTTAAATAGTTAGTGTAATCCTTTAGAAACCTAAGGTTCAAATTATACTTCTCCTATTTCATTTTCTTTTTTTTAGCAACCTATGATCAAAACCATACTAGAATATATATTAATTAGTGTAAAACCATGTTAAGAGTGGATAGCAATCCAATTGGTTAAGCATATTTACTTTTTTCCTTGAAACCTAAGTTTAAGTCACGCCAAATCTATCCCCATTCTCTTTTATTTTTGGTAAAATGGGAAAATTGCTATTCAACTCCCACAACTTTTGAAAACCCTAGCTATTTAACTTGAACTACAATTTTCTTTTCTAAATTGAACTACATTTTTAGTCGTTTTCCCCTATTTCTTATCTATTTTCTTTCTTATCTTCTCCTTTGCAAATATTTTTTTTACATTGCTGAAATTAATTTTTGCATCCTGAATCTGAAATCAATCTTTGTTCAACCCGTTCTTCGTATTGGTTTAGCATAACGCTGTCAATTTCAACTTTAGTCTTGCTAAGAATCTGTAAGTTCAATTTAATCCTAGTAGTTAATCTAAAATTCTCATAGTAACTACATCCAACGTTAATCTTTCATCTACATTAACGAATATTTTTCGAATCTTGCCGACATTCTTGAAAATCTTGATAAATCTTGAAAACAATCTCTAATTCTTACGTAAATGTCATTTGAAGGACCCTATTTAGGTATCACAAGCTAGATTTGAATAAGAAGGATGACGTTCGATCTCTCGGTAACAAGTGTGTGTTTCTTTACAAGCGAATCAAGGCAAACCATGCCTCAGAATATGGCCAAACAGACGTGTGGGTCACCCATGTGGACCACATTTCCCCTTTAGACGATTATATTCACCCTGAAACCCTAGGAAATTCATTTCTCAAACGACCTATAGCCCTCCACAGGACTTGACACACTGTCATGTCTCCTTTATAAGTTGATTTTAAGAATGCCACACGGCCACAGTCTGTCACACGGCTTAGCCACACTACCACAATCTGTCACATAGCCTAGCCATACAGTCATGTACCCCCTCCACATGGTCTAGGGCTTCCTACATGGTTCGATCACACGGCTGTGTGTCCATTGTAACTCAAATTTACCGTTTTGACCTAGAAATTTATGATTTATTTAGATTAGTCCTTGATTGATTCCTGAAATATTTTTAGTGTTTAATTTATTCAATTAAGTCCTTAATAGGATGAATAATGCTTGAATCCATGATTTAATTAACTGAATTAATACTATATATTTGCGTGATTTGTGAATACTTATGTTTATTTTATATGTACTTGTGATTGTTTGTATAACATGCCTTATGGCATCACTAAATTGGATCCTTGGAAAGAATATTCTTGGCTACTATATCGAGTAGTTGAAGGCATGATTATTGCTGCCATATTTCATTATTTGTAAGCATGTTATTCATTTATGTCATGATTTGTTTAAAGCATGCCTTATTTTATTGCATGGGATGGGACGATTTCAAAGGAGGAAGTTCTAACAAATTATTACCTGCGACAGTGGTGGTTCATCCACCCATTATTTAGTAGATTCTATCTACATTTATATTGCGTATTCACAACCATCTGGCAGCGTATTATCTTGCAACTTTTGTGGTTTATCCACAACTTAGTGTGTAGGGATGGACGAGTTCTTGGAAACTCTTATGGTGTGTAGCGATGGGGTAAGATGTTATCTGTTAAACCGAATCTATTTGTATTTTTAAAGCATGAGCTTGTAATTTTGAAACCTCTAATATGATATGATATGATATATGTGTATTTGTTTATACATGGTTAAATGTTTTTGTTATTCCCATATACTAAATTTACTAATGTGAATTATGTTATGTGTTGTAATTTTATATGCTAATCGGTTGCACTGATTTTCTTATGATGGAACTCACATTAAGCTTCATAACTCACTCCCTTTTATTTTTCCATCTTTTCAAATAACCCACTAGGTTAGGACGCGGGCAGGCATTTGGAGGATCTCGACTTTGCTTTTATTAAAATATTTTAGAGTTATTATTATTCGTAATTTTTATTTTTCAAAAACTGTATTATTTTATTTCAAACTATGGCATGGAACTTAGGGTTTTATTTCTTTTATATCACATGGCATTTAATTAAGTTCTAGGATATTTAATTAACAATTCGTTATGCATAAACCTAGTTTTTATTAAAAACATAAATAAATAAACGTCTTTTTCTACTGCTAAACCGTAATTTAAAAGTGTTAGGAATAATAAATCAATATCTAACTAAGTTTTCTACTAACTTAAAATAAATGTTTTAAGATGATTGCTTTCAAAACTCCAATAGCTATTTGGGTCACTTCGGTGACTAACGTAACATTCTAAATTTGGGTCTAACATCTGGGCCAAGTTGGGGAGGTTACATACATATTTCAAGTGTGGCTGGGCTTAGGCAAGTATAAGGTATGTTAATATCACCTATATAAGTCCAACCTTAGTCATAAACAACTCTATTTGGAGATAAAAGTTTAGTTAGCTCATATATATATATATATGTTAGGATCGTCCCGATTAAGCAACGAACAAGTAAAAATAGCAGAAGAAATTGAGAAATTGAACATACAAATTTAACGTGGAAAAACTCCTCCAAAGAGGATAAAAACCACGGGCAAAGATAATTTTACTATAATGGCAAAAGAACGAAGAGTACAAAAGATGGAGATAAAAAACTAAACCCCCAAAACCCGAAAACAAAGAACCCTCAAAACGTAAACACAAAAATTCTATAAATGTGTTATGAGTTTTAATATCTAATGGGTGTTTTTTATAAGGTTGTAAAAGAGCCTATTTATAGGCTAAATTCATAGGTCAAATAATAATAATATAATCTAATCTAATCAGTGTTTGATTGAAACAAATAAACAGAGTTTAACTAGAAGATTACTTCTCAAATTTGACTGAAATAGGAGTCATAATTAACAAATCTCCACCTTGACTCATATTTCCACAATGCCATCTTTGCCAAAGCCCGCCACGAGCCTATCTTGAACCATGCAGGGAATTAACTGAGTCGAATCTGTGCTTAGAAACTGGAAGACTTCTAGCCTTCGACTTGTACACTGCCAAATCAAAACTAACCCGGGTTTGATTTTCACGAACACAGTGCCCTAACTTTTCAAAACCTGCATCCAAAAGAGAACCTCTCTTCAACGAAACGGTCATACCTTTTTCCCTCCTATGACCAAGTTGCTTCCGCTCTGAATGAGTTGACTTCGACTCTGTAACGGACGAGGGACGGCTGATTTCACCGGTCACTGTAGAACCTTCCAGAATATAAAGATTGCCAGTTCTTTTACCTTTTAACAAAACGAGAGCTCCACGATATACTTTAATGCCGCTCGACTCGATGTTGATTTTGTATCCTTTCAAGTCTAAAATACTCAAGAAGATGAGATTCTTTCGTAAATCAGGTACATACCTGACATCTGAGAGTGTCCTAATCGTCCCATCGTGTATCTTAATTTTAATAGTACCAATACCAATTACCTTACTAGATGAATCGTTTCCCATGCACACAACTCTACCTTCAACCAAACTGTATGTGGAGAACCATTCTCTATTGGGACACATGTGGAAAGAACATCCCGAATCTAGGATCCACTCAGACATGAGCTTGGAGTTATCGCTCGTTGACACTAACAAGAAATCATCACCACTTTCATCGGCCAAATTAGCACCAGCTACATCTTCTTTGTTACTCTCAGCAGCTTTTTTCTTTCGCAGTTTATAACAATCTGCTTTGATGTGACCTAACTTTTTACAATAGCGACACCTTTTGTCTCGTTTCTTTGATGTTATCAAAATGGAAGCTTGCCTATCTGCCTTTCTATCCAAATGAAGCTCATTGTCAAGTTTGTCTTTACTCAACAAATGACCCTTCACATCTTCGAACGAGAGTTTGTCTCTGCCATAAATCAGGGTCTCCCTGAAAGACTTTTATGAAGGGGGTAAAGAGCACAATAATAGCATAACCTGATCTTCATCGTCAATATGAACCTCAACATTCTTTAAATAATTTAAATGAGTAATGAATTGACTGATGTGATCTCTAAGAAGCTCACCTTCATTCAAAGATAATTTTACTATAATGGAAAAAGAACGAAGAGTACAAAAGATGGAGATAAAAACAAACCCCCCAAAACCTGAAAACAAAGAACCCTCAAAACGTAAACACAAAAATTCTGTAAATGTGTTATGAGTTTTAATATCTAATGGGTGTTTTTTCTAAGGTTGTAAAAGAGCCTATTTATAGGCTAAATTCATAGGTCAAATAATAATAAAATAATCTAAACTAATCAGTGTTTGATTGAAACAAATAAATAGAGTTTAACTAGAAGATTACTTCTCAAATTTGACTGAAATAGGAGCCATAATTAACAATATATATACATATAAATGCATATTATCACTAGTTTATATATAGATATGCATACATATGAAATAACTTTAAATTTTAAAGGTGATAACCAAAAATATTAAAATTTTATTTTAAATAACATTTATATCTTTTATTTTATATATGTTAAATTTGAATAAAATTATTTTGGTCATTACTAATTGAGTCGTTATGTAGTTAATTCAGTCATAGGCTTTATATAAGTATGGAGCATTTTTTTATCTTAATTTCTTTTTTAATTTAATTTAAACAATTTCTTTCAAGTTTCTTTTAGGTATATCAAATTTAATTTTATAAATAAGCCAGTATATATGTATGCTTATGATCACCTATCCATAATTGCTAGAACCGAACTAGACTATCGATTGAACCAAGAACCGATGGTCCAAACAATTCATCCGATACCATAAAACCAATAAAAATAATTGAACCGCTAAAAACCAATTGAACATATTAAAAACTAGTTGAATTTAGTTAAAGCTAATTTAAATATTTAATTTTGTTGTATAATTTATAAAATGAATGTTCTTTATTTATGTGTGTCTGTTTTTTCCCCATCTTCTTTACTTTTTCTAATTTTTTTTATGAATTTAAAGATTTTTTTTTATTTTTTCATGATTGAACTAGCGATCAATCAGTTGAAGTGAGGATTAGTGGTCTAACACCAATTTGATTTTTTATAAAATTGCATATTATC
Organism: Gossypium bickii; assembly: GCA_025503065.1. Lineage (NCBI taxonomy): Eukaryota > Viridiplantae > Streptophyta > Magnoliopsida > Malvales > Malvaceae > Gossypium > Gossypium bickii. Next base: position 100,538,062 of record CP106711.1, read on the forward strand.
CATCATGTATTCACATTCTCGCTATGTATATATATTGTCGAAACCTTTTTTATTTTAAAAAAACCATTTTTGCTTAAACTTGAGAGTGGAGGCTATGTGCACAGTCTCGGCTAGCACCTTTGCCGCCACCCTATGGCTAGAATCCCCTTTGCTCATCAAGAACACAATCTTACAAAACCGGAGTCAACACAAATGCTTAAATCACAACCACAAAGTAACCGATCACCCTAACAGGAAGAAACGAGATAATGATGCGAATGAGCCTAAGGCCCATTCTGGGCCCAAATGGGCCCACACGCTCGTGTGGCCCATTTAGCCCAAATCTAGCCATAGATATGAGATTCACATAGTCCATTCCAATATTTACTACACAATCATACAACTTATCCGATTGGGCCCACGGGCTCATTGGCCCCACATGGCCCCTTTCGGCCCATCGTGGCCCAAACAGCCTAAACCCACAAGAACACTCATGATGGCCTCAACTATTGCGTCGAAGCTCCCACACGTGCGCTCGTACGCTCATGTGGCTACCATCATCGTGTTACTGGCATTTCGACATTTGCCGCTTTACAGTTAGAGTAGTGTGAAATACACACCTGATAGGAATCTGGAGTTAATCCGCGCTCCGAACACTCCTATGCCCAAACACCAACCAAGGTATGCTTACTCTCCTCATAGATCGCTCTATTTAAAGTCAGCTTCTCACCTACTCTCATGCTAGCTTCCCGATGTGGGATTTCACCTTCAGCAGAGTTTAATTCCATCACAACCTGTAACACCCCAAACCCGACCCAAACTCCACGACCAGATCTGGCATGTCACTGAGAAGATTTTATAATACATGTCGAGTCTTTGGAAAAACATTTGTTGAGTTTATACATTTTAACTGGAAAAACTTTGTAATTTGATAATGTATACAAGATATAAATTTTATACAAAGCCTTTATGAATTAAAAACCGAAATTTAGTATATGCTTTAGTCTCAATTTTTATCGGATAATTCAAGTGTCTAAAAATAAAGCCCAAAACCCAAAAATATAAAATGAACAGCCCGTGGCTTTATTACAATAAAATATAACCCAAACTTAATTCAAAATATTAAATGTAAATAAACAAAATATAGTCTTTTGCAGTATCCAAAATGAGCTCGTGTATGGCCACCTTGCGTTCCTCTCCAGCCCGGTCCGATGCTTTAAGTGCCTCCTATAAAATGTTAAATAATAGGGTGAGTCGCGAGACTCAGTGTGCAACCCTCGTGCACCATCAGATTGGGCCTTAGCCCACAGAACAGAATAATAGAATATTATACAGCAGAAATTATGCAAAGCCCAACCCAATCCTAGGTTTCCACCGCTACACACCACTCTTACCTGCCAATCACACCAATGGGGATTTCTACAATCAACGCACACCGTTACACACCATCGATGGCAGCCATGCTGCAAATAGCTTCTCATCTTCAGATCATGGCAATAGCCACTACAACAGATCATGGCATTAGCCACTACAACAGAGCACTTCCTCTTTTATCAATCACCCAACCCCATGCATACATATAAAATATATCATCTCAACAGAAACATTCACTTTAGAATGATAGAGATCACTAACCTGGTGATTTGCCTTTACCTCTTTTCGGGTTTTCAACAGCCATGCCGGTGTTTCAGCATTTAACAGAATATACAGAATATAACAGGTTTATATGCATACTAATCAAGCAATCTAAATGGTGTGAGAGAGTTACACACCTGATAACACGTAGTACTACTTTCTATGTCGATACCTCACTAATCGGATCATCGTCCTTTGTCTACAACTTTGCTCAAAAGCCTAAGAACGCGAAGATAAGGCCTCTCCTATATTCGGCCAAGGGTTAGTGTTTTACCCGAATTATATGCTTAAATTAACAGATCTCCTTACCTTGAAATCCCGAAAGTGATACGATCCAAGGGCTACTGAACTCTAGCTTAGAAATCTAAGCGATTGAATCCCCTTCAAATTCCGGAATGCCGCAAATGAGAGAAAACACGAGATTAGCCAACTATTTAGCCATTCATCTATGGCCTCCAAAAGCCGAAAAAAGATTGAAAGAAAACCCAAATCAATACTTATCTCTACAGAAGGTTTCGGCTATCCTTGTAGAAAGATTTGGCAATCACAGAAGAAGATCAAAGCGTAGAAGATTAGAGATCTAGGAGTTTCAGCTTTTTAAGGAAATCCCGAAAAGATGAACTAGATATGTTTTTCGGCTTTTAGAAGAATTGAATGGAGTTTTAGTTTTGGCTTAGGAAAAGTAAACAAAAGAGAGCCTTAGAAATTTCGGCTAGGAAGCAATTTCGACAGAAGAAGAGAGAGAATAGAGAAGTTTCTGTAACAGAGAAAACTGAAGGAAAGTTCTCAGAAAAACTAATGAAATTTCGGCACACCCCCTAGCCTATACTGAATCGATTTTCCCCCTCTCCTTTGTTTGATTTTCGGCCAACTCTGCAACCAAGAGATCACTCTTATCATTCTACCCCTTATCCTTAACAGAGCACTCATCCAAAACAGGCTTAAGTATCTCCAACTCTTCCCTCCTCTATCAGCTTTAATTATCTATATATTAAAACAATAAAAATCCCTAAATAATAGCCTTGTTGCCATCCCCCCTTACTCCCCTTAAGTGCCGAATTTGGCCTGTCTTGATGGGCTTCGCCCCTTGCCTCTTGACGTCATCTATAACTCCCCTTTACTGTGCCCCTTATTGCTGGGCTATAAGCCCAGTATGTCAATTAAACTACTAAGACCTTATTTTAAGCCCTAGAGTGTCTAAACAGAATATTTAATCAAGGCCTCAGCCCAAACCTGAGCCCCAATTTGCACCTCAAATTCTCAAATTAACATACATCACATAAAATGCACAGACCCAATAATTCAGGATGTTACAGTTTTACCCCCTTAAAGTAAATTTCGGCCTCGAAATTTACCTGGTCAAAAGAGATGGGGATATTGCTGTCGCATAACATCCTCTGGCTCCCATGTCGCTTCCTATGTGCCGTAATTTCGCCACAACACCTTGACCAAAGGGACAGACTTCTTTCTTAATACTTTTACGTCTCGATCCAAGATTTGTACTGGCTCCTCCTCAAAGGACAAGTCTAGCCTTACTTCAATCTCTTCCACCGGAACAATGTGTGAGAGATCAGAATGATAATGTCTTAGCATCGAGACATGGAACACGTCATGTATCTGCTCCAACTATGGAGGCAACTCCAAATGATATGCCACTAGCCCCACATGTTCTAGTACCCGATAAGGTCCAATAAATCGGAGACTTAGCTTACCCTTCCGACCAAACCTCATTATCTTCTTCCACGGCAACATTTTCAAAAAGACTTGGTCTCCCACTACAAATTCCAACTCCTTACGCTTAAGATCCGCATAAGACTTCTACCGATCAGACGCTTCCTTCAACCGAGCTCGAATTAACTTAATTTTTTCTTCTATTTCCAAAACTAGTTCTGGACCCAACACCTTACATTCACCCAACTCTGTCCAACAAGTAGGAGTACGACCTCCCCGTTCGTATAACGCTTCATAAGGCGCCATCTGAATGCTAGATTGATAGCTGTTATTGTACGCGAATTCTGCCAAGGGTAAATACTCCTCCCAGCCTCCCCTAAAATCGATGATGCAACCCCTTAGCATATCCTCCAAGATCTGAATTACTCTCTCAGACTGACCATCAGTCTGTGGATAAAAAGCAGTACTAAAGTCTAACCTTGTTCCCATTGCCTGATACAGAACCTTCCAGAATCGTGACGTGAACCTAGGGTCTCTATCTGATATGATCGACACAGGTACACCATGCAATTTCACTACCTCAACCACATATAGCTTAGCCAGCCTTTGCAGAGAGTAGTCGACCCGAACCAGTATGAAGTGAGCGGACTTCGTCAGATGATCCACAATCACCCAAATCGAATCCTTCTTAATGGGCGTAAGAGGTAACCCACTAACAAAATCCATCGTGATTCTTTCCCATTTCCACTGCGGAATCTTCACCGGCTGCAACAACCCCGAAGGGAACTGGTGTTCTGCCTTCACCTGCTGACATGTCAAACATTTACCCACGAATTCTGTTACTTCTCGCTTCAGACCTGGCCACCAGAATTGCTCTCGTAAATCTCGGTACATCTTAACCCCTCCAGGATGCATAGCATAAGGGCTACTATGCTCCTCCTGAAGAATCATCTGCCTTAACTCCACATCCTTTGGCATACAAACTCTTTTCCGAAAACATAGGACTCCATCCCCATTCAAACTATAATCCTCCACTTCACCATTCTACACTTGACGGAGTCGAGCACTCAAATCCTCGTCCAACAGCTGCTTTTCCTTAATCTGGTTTGTCCATGTTGGTTTCACTTGGAGTTCAGCTACCAAACTGCCATCCTCATACAGACTGAGATGAGTGAACATCGCCCTCAAATCCGCTATCGCCTTCCTACTCAGCGCATCTGCCACCACGTTAGCCTTACCCGGATGGTATTCGATCGAGCAATCATAGTCCTTCTAGAGCTCAATCCACCTACGTTGTCTTAAATTCAACTCCTTCTGGGTAAGGAGATACTTTAGGCTCTTATGGTCAGTGTAAATAACCGACTTCTCCCCATACAGGTAATGTCTCCAGATCTTTAGAGCAAACACTACCGCCGCCAATTTTAAATCATGCGTAGGGTAGTTCAATTCATGTAGTTTTAACTGTCGAGACGCATATGCCACAACCTTCTCATCTTGCATCAACACACATCCTAAACTCATGTATGACGCATCATAGTAGACGGTAAACTCTTTTCCCGCTTCTGGCTAAATTAATATTGGCGCTTCCGTCAAGATTCTCTTCAGCTTTTCAAAGCTCTCCTGCTGTTCATCGGTCCAAACAAACGATATTCCCTTCCTTAACAACTTAGTTAAAGGTGCCGCAATTAACGAGAACCCTTCCACAAACCTCCTATAATACCCTGCCAATCCCAAGAAACTTCGAATCTCTGCCACCGACTTCGACGGTTTCCAATCCAATACAGCTTCTATCTTTCGAGAGTCAACTCTAATTCCCTCTGCAGAAACCACATGTCCTAAGAAAGTTACCTCCCTTAGCCAGAACTCATACTTGCTGAACTTAGTGAACAACTACTTCTCCCTTAGAATTTGCAATACCACACGAAGATGTGCATCATGCTCCTCTTCAAACTTGGAATAAACCAGAATATCGTCGATAAACACCACCACGAACCGGTCAAGGTATGGCTGAAACACCTGATTCATCATATCCATAAATGCTGCTGGTGTGTTTGTTAATCCGAACGACATCACCAAAAATTCATAATGACCGTAGCGAGTTCGAAATGCTGTCTTATAAATGTCTCCTTCCTTTACCTTCAACTGATGATAACCCGACCTTAAGTCAATCTTAGAAAAGACTGAAGCTCCTTTGAGTTGATCGAATAGGTCGTCGATCCTTGGAAGTGGGTACTTATTCTTAACCGTCAACTTATTTAGTTGACAGTAGTCCACGCATATACGCATGGATCCGTCCTTCTTCTTCACAAACAGGACCGGGGCTCCCCACGGAGACACACTTGGTCGAATAAATCCACTATCCAACAGTTCCTGGATCTGGGCTTTGAGTTCCACCAGCTCCTTCAGCGCTATTCTATACGGAGTAATACACACCGGAGTCGTACCCGGAAGTAGCTCTATTCCAAACTCCACTTCGCGATCCGGAGGTAATCTAGGCAATTCTTCAAGAAAGACATCTATGAAATCCTTGACTGTTCAAACCTCATTAATAGTCACCTCCTTAACATCCAAAGCACTGAAAAAGGCTAGAAACGCATTACATCCCTTCCGAATCATTTTAACAGCTTTTAATGTGGACACTACGTTGGACAAGTAATTCCTTCTTTCTCCTAACACAACCACCTCCCCACCTTCCGGGGTACTCAACACCATGCGCTTAGTCTCACAATCCAACTTAGCACGATGTTTAGTTAACCAATCCATTCCCAAAATAAGGTCAAATTCTCCAAACGGTAATTCCATTAAGTCTGCCGGGTACACTACTCATTGAGTCTCTAAGGGTACGTCTCTAAACAGTTTGTCCACTACCCTAGATTGTCCTAAAGGACTAACCACAGTCATCTCCTTAATAGTTTTTTCAGAGTCTATACTTAATGTCTCCGATACCGAACATGCAAAGTAAGAGTGAGTCGATCCAGTATCAATCAGAGCAAGAAAAGGGTTATCAGCAATGAGAAACGTACCGGTTATAACATCTGGTGCGTCACCATCCTCCCGTCGGTGAGCTACATAAACCAAACATGGCTACCTTGCATCCACATTACCTGCACCCCTACCAGGTGCTCCACGACCCCGACCAAATCCATTTCCTCTTCTGGCTACGCCACGACCCCTCGATACTGGCTGACTACCTCTCCTAACCTGATCAGAACCTTGTCCAGCTGGCTGCACCTGATCCTTCTGTGGACAGTCCTTAATCATATGCTCCGTGGATCCACACCTAAAGCATCCACTGGTTCTCTTTCTACACTCCCCATAATGCCCCTTCCCACACGAAGGACATGACTGATTCTGACCTGTCGGAGCACGAGCTGGCCCATCAGACCTAGGCCTTTTCTGAAAGTTTCCAGATGATCCCGATGGCCCAAAATTCCTCTTATTCCTATTCCTATCCTTATCCCTATTCTGTTTCTCAGTTCGCTTAACCTCCTCAGATATCTTAGCTTTCTCAACCAAAACCGCAATGTCCCTCTCCCGCTGCGGTACTACCAATACCCTTAGCTTATTCCTTAGTCCATCCTCGAACCGTACGCGACGCTTATAGTCAATCGCCACAATTCCTCAAGCGTAAGAGCTCAACCGCAGAAACTCCACCTTGTACTCAGATACAAACTTACTTCCCTGTACCAAGTTCAGAAATGCCTTCCTCTGTGCATCCACACAGCTGGCCCCAATGTACTTTCCCTGAAATGAATCCTTAAAGAAGTCCCAGTCAATCCGGTCTGCAGTAGCACCCTCCTTTATCGTGAGCCACCACTGGTAAGCCTCGTGTCGAAGGAGAAACACAACCCCTTTCAACTTCTCCTCTACAGTGAAGTCAAGGTCATCCATTATACGCTCACTTGCCTCTAACCAATACTCAGCTGTATTAGGGCTACGCCAGAAACACCCCTAAACATCTCTGCTCTGTTGGCTCGGAGTCGTTCAGACATAGATTTTCGGGCTCCTGAACACGTGCCTACGCCAGCAACTCTTTTGAGGACCCGCAACATCGCTTGAGATACCGCATCATCCCCGGGCATCTGGTCCCGAAATTTTCCCTCCACAGCTGGTGGATCCGGCATCTCGTTTCCTGACCCGTGGCCAGACCCTGCTGGCTCTGACACGGTCATCCTACCCCTACCATGACCACGCGGCGGACATCCTCGACCCCTTGTACTCATTCTTCTGATTGGCGTTTATCTGATTAAAAATTTTATGAATTATTAGCTTTCTTCCACTGATTAACCACGAACAATCTTATGAACAGTAGTTTAAGAGTAGTTCTTTCGAATTCGAAATTACACCTACAAGTTCCAGTCTCAAGTTGGTCTCCTAGTTTCAAGAAACCACATACATCAATCATCGTACATCAATCATACAAAGAGCATTCATGAACTCACGTTCATCCCCTAAGTGTATTTTCGGCATTTCTCTACCCAGGGGTATTTTCGTAATTTTATCCTGCAGTGTACTTTTGCGATTTGACAAAAATAAAGTAATTTTGGAAATTTTTGAGATAAAGGTATATTTTTACAAAATAGCGGTATTTTGGACGATTTGATTCTAAAAGAAGTAGTGGTATTTTGGTGTTTGTGGTTTTTGATTTTTGTGATGTGTTGTACGTTTTTTTTTAAGAAAATTTCCGTTGACTTTTCAAATCGGGGTATTTCCGTAAACCTGGGGTGGGGTATATTTGCAAATCATGGATATCTTGGTAATTTTCAATGTAAGGGTATTTTGGTAATTTTATGAAGCAGGGGTATTTTGGTAATTTTTTTAAACCAGGGGTATTTCAAGTAAGTTCGCAAATTTTGATAATTTTCCAAATCAAGGGCGTTTTGAACTTTTTTTCAAATCAAGAGTGTTTTGGTAAAAAAATTTTCCAAATTAGGGGCGTTGTGGTAATTTTACAAAACTAGGGTGGCTGGTCCCTTTCGGGTTTTAGGTATAGATTTTAGCCCGTCAACAAATCCTCGTGGATAGGGTGAACAGTCACTACGCACCAAGTAGGATTCCAATAAGAGGAGGTGAGTCACTAGGGATCTGCTTAAGTACTGTGCTCTCTACGGATCCAATCCTAGACATGCGTGCACTTTGTTGTTGCACACCCTAGTCTTGCGACTCGTTCACGGGTTTGTTTAGTTGACTTAAGTCTTATGAGATTTAAGAAGTTGTTTAAGCTAAGCCTAGAGTCATTAAAGTTCTAATCTAACTAGTCTACATCCCTTAACGCCCATCAAGCCCACATACATATATAACACACAGTGAGTTCAGAATACTTACCTGGCGGACCTGGGCCGGAGACGTAGGTGCCATGCCGAGAAAATCCTCCTATGTTAATTACAAACATGCATGTTTCCAAAACCCATCTTTAGAAAATGTTTTGAGCCCAAAACCCCAAAGTCAAGTTTTAAATCGGGCTCTGATACCAATTTGTAACACCTCAAACCCGGCTCAAACTCCACGATCGGATCTGGCATGTCACTGAGAAGATTTTATAATACATGTCGAGTCTTTGAAAAAACATTTGTTGAGTTTATACATTTTAACTGGAAAAACTTTGTAATTTGATAATGTATACAAGATATAAATTTTATACAAAGCCTTTATGAATTAAAAACTGAAATTTAGTATATGCTTTAGTCTCAATTTTTATCGGATAATTCAAGTGTCTAAAAATAAAGCCCAAAACCCAAAAATATAAAATGAACAGCCCGTGGCTTTATTACAATAAAATATAACCCAAACTTAATTCAAAATATTAAATGTAAATAAACAAAATATAGTCTTTTGCAGTATCCAAAATGAGCTCGTGTATGGCCACCTTGCGTTCCTCTCCAGCCCGGTCCGATGCTTTAAGTGTCTCCTGTAAAATGTTAAATAATAGGGTGAGTCGCAAGAGACTCAGTGTGCAACCCTCGTGCACCATCAGATTGGGCCTTAGCAGAAATTATACAGCAGAAATTATGCAAAGCCCAACCCAATTCTAGGTTTTCGTCCGCTACAAACCATCCTTACCTACCAATCACACCATTGGGGATTTCTACAATCAACCCACACCGCTACACACCATCAATGGCAGTCATGCTACAGATAACTGCTTATTGTCAGATCATGGTAATAGCCACTACAACAGATCATGGCCAAAGCCACTACAACAGATCATGGCATTAGCCACTACAACAGAGAACTTCCTCTTTCATCAATCACCCAACCCCATGCATACATATAAAATATATCATCTCAACAGAAACATTCACATTAGAATGACAGAGATCACTAACCTGGTGATTCGCCTTTAGCCCTTTTCGAGTTTTCAACAGCCATGCCGGTATTTCGGCATTTAACAGAATATACAGAATATAACAGGTTTATATGCATACTACTCAAGCAATCTAAATGGTGTGAGAGTGTTACACACCTGATAACACGTAGTACTACTCTCTATGTTGATACCCTCACTAATCAGATCTACTGTCCTTTGTCTACAACTTTGCTCAAAAGCTGGAAGAACGCGAAGATAAGGCCTCTCCTATATTCAGCCAAAGGTTAGTGTTTTACCCGAATTATATGCTTAAATTAACAGATCTCCTTACCTTGAAATCTCGAAAGTGATACGATCCAAGGGCGACTGAACTCTGGCTTAGAAATCTAAGCGATTGAATCCCCTTCAAATCCCGGAATGCCACAAATGAGAGAAAACACGAGATTAGCCAACTATTTAGACATTCAGCTATGGCCTTCAAAAGCCGAAAAAAGATTGAAAGAAAACCCAAATCGATACTTACCTCTACAAAAGGTTTCAGCTATCCTTGTAGAAAGATTCGGCAATCGCAGAAGAAGATCAAAGCGTAAAAGATTAGAGATCTAGGAGTTTCAGCTTTTTCAGGAAACCCCGGAAAGATGAACTAGATATCTTTTTTGGCTTTTAGAAGAATTGAATGGAGTTTTGGTTTTTGCTTAGGAAAAGTAAACAAAAGAGAGCCTTAGAAATTTCGACTAGGAAGTAATTTCGACAGAAAAAGAGAAAGAATGGAGAAGTTTCTGCAACAGAGAAAACTGAAGGAAAGTTTTCAGGAAAACTAATGAAATTTTGGCACACCCCCTAGCCTATACTGAATCGATTTTCCCCCTCTCCTGTGTTTGATTTTCGGCCAACTATGCAACCAGGAGACCACTCTTATCATTCTACCCCTTATCCTTAACAGAGCACTCATCCAAAAGAGGCTTAAGTATCTCTAACTCTTCCCTCCTTTATCAGCTTTAATTATCTATATATTAAAACAATAAAAATCCCTAAATAATAGCCTTGTTGCCGTCCCCCCTTACTCCCCTTAAGTGCCGATTTGGCCCGTCTTGATGGGCTCCAAACGGCCACAAATTGGGCCTCTCCCCTTGCCTCTTGACGCCATCTATAACTCCCTTTATCGCGCCCTTGTTTCTTTGGGCCACAAGCCCAGTATGTCAATTAAACTACCAAGACCTTATTTTAAGCACTAGAGTGTCTAAACAGAATATTTAATCAAGGCCTCAGCCCAAACCTGAGCCCCAATTTGCACCTCAAATTCTGAAATTAACATACATCACATAAAATGCACGGACCCAATAATTTGGGATGTTACACAACTTCCTGCCGTCCCAACTTAGGAAAATAAATATTCCTTTTTGCTTGCAATGGGATTCGAACCCTTGCCCTCTCCTATGCTCCAAACGCTACATGCCACCACAACACAAGTTCTTATGTAACAAAACAAGCACAACTAAATATAAGCCTATGGGCCAAAGTCTAAGTTCGTTTAAAAGGAAAGCAAAATGAACTGCAAGCGTCAAGACTTGAACCCAAGCTCCCTTACACCCTTAATGACGCCTTGCCACTAGACCACTCACTTCCTTATGTCATTTTTTTCCACATTTTATTCTTAAAGCCTACTTTCTTACTCCCAGGGTTTTATTCACCTAAAACCAAAATTTTTCCTAAAGCCCAGGTTTGAACCCGGGACTTCATGGAAGCCCCCTACCCTTCCAAAATCACTCACCTAATAGGTCCAACTTGTATTAGTGTCGTTCTCTTGTTCTCAATAATTTTAAACGCTCCCATGTTCAAGGCTTAATAGGCCCAATTCTACTAGGCCCAAAAATTCGAGGTATTACAATTCTACCCCCTTAAAGAAATTTCGTCCTCGAAATTTCCCACTATATAATAGCTACACAACATAGGTTACACCACTACGCTGCCGCTGCGCACTCTGATTCTAATATCCCTATCATATTTTAACTAGAATTTAGAACTCCCTACACCTACTCAAAACACCTAACCAATGAAGCAGACAGATATCTCATACGTAACCAATTTCTATATCCAAACTTCACATCTAAACAAAACACAGACAGAATAAATACAAACTCTAAGTTTAAGTATAGCCATACAGTCTAATATCTAAGAAATCACAGTATCCTTATCTATCGTTTTTCAACAAAAACAAACAACAGTTTCAGAAACTTATGGATTCGGAGCCGAAGACTCGGTGTGCCACACTTTCAGAAAAATAGTCAATACAATTTCAGAACTTTAAATCTTTCAAGCCTTTTTGAAACAATACTTTCGAAAATTCAATTTTGAAGACCCAATCCACAGTCGAGTTTTGCAATTGGGCTCTGATACCATTAAATGTAACACCCCAAGCCTAGCCTAGAAGTTAGGCCCGAATCTGGAGTGTCACATGGAAGTGTTTTTTAAAAACCATGTTTCTTGTTGTTAAAACTAGTTTGAGAGTTAAAGCCTCTTTGTTAAAACTCAAAACACTTAAGCAATTGTTACCCACTTACAAACGTAATTACTTTTAAAACTTTATCTATTGCAGAAGCATATTTAAAATTAATAATTTACAAAAATGTGATGTTTAAAAATTGAGTAGCAGAAGCATTTTGAAAACATTGCGGAAATGTAGTGTTTTGAAGACAATTATCGTTTTGAAAATCGTATCCCACTTTTCGTAGTTAGAGAACATCATAAATAAACATCAGAAATAATAAGTTAAAATTAAAGAGGCCTTATAACAACCCAAATAAAAATATTTAAAAGTAAATAATCAAAATAGCAAGCATAAGCAGTGTGCGGTCTTCTTCGAGTCCCTCGCAGCACCGATCCATCTAAGGCTGGGGATTACCTGCATAGTTAAAAATGGGGTGAGTTTATAAAAACTCAGTGTGTAATCCCCTTACTAGAGTAACAATCAGTATACTGAAACTGAAACTAAAACATTCTGGGCTACAGCCCTTCAACAGTAATAGTACAGTCCAGTTCAGAGCATACGTGGGTCAAAGCCCACTACAATGTCATTTGGGTCACAACCCATAACAGAGTCAATTGGGCCCAGCCCAAACCAATATCAGAACAAGTGGCCTAAGCTGTAATATCCTGGATTTTGGGCTTATGCATTTTGCTTGAATAAATGTGAGAGCATGTCTATGTGTGTGTTAAATATGTTTTATGAATTTTGTGAACTCCAGTAAGTAGTCAAATGCCTTAGAAATTATTCGATTTTAAAGAATTAAAAGAAGGAGATAGGCCCGATAGGCCTTAAGAGAATTAGTAGGGAAAATATAACACAAAAATGGGCTTGGAAAAGTGGCAAGGAAGCACCACTTAAAGCCTAGTAAGTCACTTCACAAGGAGTTCAAAGAGGGCTAGGTTCGAGTTGCAAGGGAAGCAAAATAAAGGTTTTATTTTGCAGCAGAGATGAGCAGCAAGGGACGGCACTAAGGCTAAATTTTAGGAGCTTTAATCCTTTTATTTTTTTTTAAGAGATAAATGGTGATAATTAATTGAGATAGGGGATAAATGTTGGATTAATTTTATTAATTCGAATAAGGTGATAATTGAGAGATAAAGCTATCATAATAGGGAGAGTTGGCCGAATAAGGGTCTCTAGGTGGACTAATTTCGGCAGAAAGGGGAAAAGGGTGGCTATTCTTCATTCTTTCTTTTCCTTTGCCGAATTCTCTAAGTGAACCTCCTCTTCTCTTTTATTTTGCCAAGCCGAAAACTCAAGCAAAGCCTAGCCGATTTCTTCACCTTTCTTCTCTTCTTCTTTCTCCACCTCAATCAAAAGCCGAATCTCCCTAGTATTCTTCAAAGCCGAATCCCTCTGAGGTGTTAGGCAAGGTGCTGTCGATTTCTGTAGAGAAGGTAAAGACCAAATGTCATTTGATTTCCATTCTTTTCTTTTAGATTTGTCAAAATCTAGAACTAATCCCATCAATATTCTTGTTTGCCAAAATTTGGAAGGAACTTTTCGGGATTTTCAGTATAGTCGACTATAAGGAGGATTATTCGGGATTTCAACATCCAAGGTAGGTTATGTGATATTCGGCCATAGGCCATTTTTATGTGATTTAATGTTAGAATTAAATCTAACCTATGCCTATAGGTATTTCAACACCTCCATAATCAAGAAGCTATTTCGGGATTTTTTTAGATCCGCAGAGGTAAGTGAATACTAATCGGCCAAAGCCAGATATGGTGGTTCAAATCTATTTCTTATGTTTTTAAAGAGCCGAAACTAACTTATGAAGTGATTGAGTATTAGCCGAATGGTTTTTTTTTTTTACTAACACATTTAGGGTTGGCCGAATATAGGGATTAAAGATCTAAAGCGCTAGACCGGGTTGTTCGAGATTTCTATAAACTCGCTAAGAATATCAGGTGTGTACCCCACTCTAAGCCTTAATAGATTTATGGCTATGTTTTAATAAATGTGTAATAAGAATATGTAAAATGTGGCTAAGGTACCATGCAATGGTACATAGTACTCAGGTACATTTTCCTACTCCTACTATGAGTGTAATATGATCTGTTATGGCGTATGTGAAACTATAAGAATGTGAATAAGGAATATGACATGGCTTATGCATATTTGTATGACATGGGGCATATGGGTGATTATGAAAGGGGAAGTGAATGTGGTGGTTTGATACCATAATATTTGAATGTGGTGACTTCAGTCACATTATCTGAATGTGGTGACTTCGGTCACAAAATAATTATCTGGTGGCTATGCCACGAATTTTATAAGGGCGATGAGCACGTCGACTGCAGCGACTACCTTTGATGATGTGTAGCGGATGGAAGGTTGACTTAGTAGTCCCCACGGTGTGCAGGTTGGTACGGGTGATGTGTAGCGGATGGTATCTAGGTTTGGGTTCGGGTTTGCATCATCTTATTTAATTATATGTACATGTATGAACTGATATGCCTAAACTATTGGGACTTAGTGTTGGCTGTTACACAATGAGTCTATTTGACTCACCCCGTGGTGGGAATATTTTTCAGGTGACGCTCAGTAATGGACCGGGTCGGCAGGAGCTCAGTGGTGGCCATGCTCAGCTCAGAGTTTAATTAATTTTGGACGTTTACATTTTAAGTATTTGGATTTATTTTGGGATTCTTTCATTTGTAATAAGGCCAATAGTACTTAATTGTTTTATGGTTGCTTTTAATTGTTTTATCACGATACTACTGTTGTTAAGTCAAAGGTTATCTAAATTGTTTTTTTTTTTTAAATAAACCCTCAAATGTTTTGTCACCTAACACAAATGATTTTCAATTAAAATGGTAAACTCTAAGAACTCGATTTTTACCTTTAACTTGTAATTTCGAAATTCAACAGTAAAGCTCTATAAGACCTAGATTACCAACAATAAACTTGTTTTCAACCCGAGCCCAACACAAAGTAAAATTTCTTTCAAAACCATCCGAATTTTCCAAAGTAATCAAAAAGTTTTGAACCGTTTTACTCGAGGAACATACCAGATCCGGTCAAGGCTCGTGGGCTGGGTTTAGAGGTGTTTCAGCTTGGTATCAGAGCCCAGTTTTAAACTCTCAGCCTTGGGTTTAAGCCCATAACATTTTCAAAAATTGAGGCCTTTTGTGAAAATTTTTGAAATGAGTAGGTTTTCTGGCATGGCACCCAAGTCTCCGACCCGAAGTCCACCAGGTAAGTACCCCTAGTCAGTTGTGTGATTTGTATCATGAATTATAGAAGGGTATCAGTGGAACGTAGATTAGTATATTAGGTATTTGAACCCTAGGACTAGTTACCCCAACAATTTCATAAAACTTTAAAGCCTAATTAAACAAACCTGTGACTAAGTCGCCAAGTTAGGGTGTGGCAACCATTGTGCGCATGTCTAGGATTGGATCCGGAAGTGCCTGGTACTTAAGTAGTCCTAATGACTCACCTCCTCTTCACTGGAATCCTACCTGGTGCGTAGCTTCGGTTCACCCTAACCAAGAGGACTTATTCACGGGCAAAACCCAATAACTAAAACCCGAAAGGGATTAGCTGTATTTTCATAAAAACTTCGGTTTTAAAATCACCAAATTACCTCTTTAAATTGTAGCAAAACTTAGTTTGAAAATTTTCCAAAATATTTCTGATTTATAAAATTACCTAAATACCCCTAGTGGTAAAATTACTAAAATGCCCTTGGTTTCCAAAATTACCATTCTACCCCGATTTCAATAAAATTCTCTGATTTTGCAAAAATATCCAAAAACTTTATAGTTACAAAATACTAAGGTACCTTGATTTAAAAATTTACGAAATTACCCCTGTTTTACAAAATTACCAAAATGACCCCCGATTTTTAAAATTTCTGCAACAACATCGATTTGGAAAACAAATTCTCAAAAGGAACCCCAAGTTTTGCAAATTTTGAAATATCTTTGATTTCTGGAGATTTTTCAAATTGACCCAGACTTATTACCAAAATACCCCTGTAGGACGAATGACGAAAATACCCCTGGGGTAGGATCGGGTAAAAAAAATGTTGGAATAGTGAATGTGTGTGAATGGATGTGTTTCTCTGAACTAGGATAGAAGACTTGAAACCTTGATTGATCGAAAGAACCCCTATTAATTTTCTTCTCATAAAACTTCTTCGTGGATAATCAGTGAAACAAGGACTAATTCATAAAATTTCTTAATCAGATTAAAGCACGATCGTAGATATGAGCTCTAGGGGACATGGTCGTAATGTGCGAGGATGCGGTCGAGGTAGAATGACCGTGTCGGAACCCGTTAGATCGGGTCAAGTGTCTGAGAATAAGGTACCACCACCCCCACCACCAGCTGTTGGTGTTGAACAGCAAGATCAGACGGGAGATGATGCTATATCGCAGGCTGTGCTGCGAGTTCTTAAAATGGTGGCTGGAGCAGGTGGACATATGGAAGCTCGGAAGTCTGTACCCGAGCGACTCCGAGTCAATGGAGCTGAGGTATTTCGTAGAGTATCTAGCGTGGCACCCAGTACGGCTGAGTATTGGTTGGAGGCAACTGAGCGAATTATGGATGGGCTCGATCTGACCCCTGAGGAGAAACTGAAAGGAATGGTGGCGCTGCTACGCGATGAGGCGTATCAGTGGTGGCTCACAGTTCGGGATGGTGCCACAACTGAGGATTTTACTTGGGAATATGTTAAGGCGGCGTATCAGAAGAAGTATGTTGGGACCAGATATACTGATGCACAGAGGAAGGCTTTTCTGGGGCTGGTTCAAGGGAACAAGTCCGTAGCAGAATACGAAGCAGAATTCTTAAGGTTAAGCCGGTATGCTCGAGGAGTAGTGGCTACGGAGCATGAGCGATGTGTCTGATTTGAGGACGGACTTAGGGATGACCTGAGGTTATTGATAGCTCCACATTAGGAGCGGGAGTTTGCCGCATTAGTAGAAAAGGCTAAGGTAGCTGAAGGGATTAAGGACTCGGTAAGGCAGAACTCTGATCGAAATAGACAAAAGAGAGGGTTTGGGCCGTCTGGATCGTCAGAGAATATTCAAAAGAGGCCTAGAGCTGATGAGTCGCGAGGTCGGCAAGTGGGTTCAGGAGGGCAGTATCGTACTTGTAATCAATGTGGAAAAATGCACTTAGGGGAGTGTTGGAAGAAAACGGGAGGATGCTTTAAATGCGGATCAAAGGATTATATGATTAAGGACTGTCCAATAAAGATAGATGGAAGTCGACCAACAGGCCAAGGTGCTAATCAGGCTGGTAGAGGTGGACAGCAGCCGCAGCAGGGTCGAGGTCCGAATAACAGAGGTAACAATGCTGGAAGAGGACGTGGAACACCGGGCTGAGGTGTTGGTAATATTAAGGCTAGACAGTCGGGTCTGGTTTATGCGGTTCATCGAAGGGAGGATGGAGACGCGCCGGACGTCATAACCAGTACGTTCCTTATAACAAACAAGCCTTATTCTGCTTTGATTGATGTGGGCTCGACCCATTCTTATGTTGCATGTAGTGTAGTGGAAACACTAGGCATAGCCTCTGAACTTTCTATTAGGGAGATGACTGTAGTAAGCCCACTAGGTCAAACTGTAGTGGTGAACAAGATATTCCAGAAAGTACCTCTAGAGATTTAAGGAATAGTATTTTCTGCTGACTTAATGGAACTACCCTTCGGAGAATTCGATCTTATACTTGGCATGGACTAGCTAGTGGAACATCGGGCTGTATTGGATTGTGCAGCTAAGCGGATGAAATTAAGGACCCCGAAGGATGGGGTGGTAATTATGATAGGAGAGAGAAGAAACTACTTATCTAACGTAGTTTTTGCTCTTAAGGCTGAGAAGATGGTTCGGAAAGGGTGCAAGGCTTTCTTGACTTTCATTAGTGCGTTGGATGCTAAGGAAGGGGGAGTCAATGGAGTAAGGACAGTAAAGGAATTTGTGGACGTTTTTCTGGAGGAGTTACCCGAAATTCCCCCAGACAGGGAAGTGGAGTTCAAAATTGACTTGCTGCTGGGAACAGCTCCTGTGTCAATCGCCCCGTACAGAATGGCACCAAAGGAGTTAGTTAAGCTCAAGGCTCAAATCCAAGAATTGCTTGATCGTGGGTTTATTCGACCCAGTGTGTCTCCATGGGGAGCACCGGTCTTGTTTGTGAAGAAGAAGGACGGAACTATGCGCATGTGGATAGACTATCGTCAGTTGAATAAGCTGACCATTAAGAACAAGTATCCTCTGCCAAGGATTGATGACTTGTTCGATCAGCTGAAGGGGGCAGCAGTATTTTCGAAGATAGATCTACGGTCGGGATATCATCAGCTTAAGATGAAGGAGGCAGATATCTATAAGACGGCTTTTCGAACAAGATACGGGCATTATGAGTTCTTGGAAATGCCGTTCGGGTTGACGAACGCCCTAGCCGCATTTATGGATATGATGAACCGGGTTTTTCAACCTTACTTGGATCGGTTCATCGTCGTGTTCATCGACGACATCCTAGTGTATTCCAAGTCAGAGGAGGAGCATGATGAGCATCTCCAGATTGTGTTGCAAGTGTTGAGTGAGAAGAAGCTCTATGCCAAATTCAGCACGTGTGAATTTTTGGCTTAAGGAAGTGGCGTTTTTAGGGCATGTGGTATCCGTAGAAGGAATAAGGGTGGATCCTAAGAAGATCGAGGCAGTGTTAGATTGGAAACCACCTAAGTCTATGGCTGAGATTCGTAGCTTCTTAAGATTGGCAGGCTACTACAGAAGGTTTGTAGAAGGGTTCTCATCAATAGCCGCGCCTTTGACGAAGTTGTTAAGGAAGGAAGTACCTTTCGTATGGACAGAGAAGCAACAGGAGAGCTTTGAGAAGCTTAAAAGGGTCTTGACTGAAGCTCCAGTTTTGATTCAGCCTGAGGCGGGAAAAGACTTCGTGGTGTATTGTGACGCTTCTCATACAGGATTGGGATGTGTGTTAATGCAAGATGGGAAGGTAGTTGCTTATGCGTCTCGGCAATTGAGGCCTCATGAGGTTAACTACTCGACGCACGACTTGGAATTGGCGGCAGTGGTCTTTGCTCTTAAGGTATGGAGGCATTATCTTTATGGAGAAAAGTCGGTGATCTACACAGACCACAAGAGCCCTAAGTATCTGTTGACTCAGAAGGAATTGAACCTGAGACAGCGAAGGTGGGTGGAGTTGTTAAAGGATTACGATTGTTCTATAGAGTACCACCCGGGCAAGGCGAATGTAGTGGCAGATGCCCTAAGTCAGAAAGTGGTGTCGGATCTGAGGGTGATGTTCGCACATCTGAGTTTGTATGACGATGGAAGTCTGTTAGCAGAATTGCAAATCAAGCCGACATGGTTGAATGAGGTAAAAGAAAGTCAGTTGGTGGATGAGGATTTAAGTGCTAAGTTACAGCAAGTGCAGAGTGGAGTGTTGGAAGATTATGGTATCAATGACGAAAGAGTGTTGTGTTTCAAGGGAAAAGTCTGTATGCCGAAGAATGAGGACCTAAGGCGGAGAATTCTTCGGGAATCGCATAGTAGCCCTTATGCTATGCATCCCGGAGGTAGTAAGTTGTACATGGATCTAAGGGAATAGTTTTGGTGGCCTAGTTTAAAATGGGAAGTTACCGAATTTGTCGGCAAGTGTATGACATGTCAGCAAGTTAAGGCTGAACACCAAGTTCTGTCAGGGTTGCTTCAACCGATAAAGATTCCGCAGTGGAAGTGGGAAGGAATCACCATGGACTTCGTGAGTGGGCTTCCCCTTACGCCTACTAAGAAGGACTCGGTATGGGTAATAGTAGATCGGTTGACAAAGTCCACGCATTTCTTGCCAGTGCAAGTTGACTATTCTTCGCAAAAGTTGGCGAAATTGTATGTGGTAGAAATTGTGAGGTTGCACGGAGTGCCGGTGTCGATCATCTCAGACAGGGACCCAAGATTTACGTCTCAGTTTTGGAAGGCACTACATCAAGCTTTGGGCACTATATTGGATTTCACTATGGCTTTTCATCCACAGTCGGACGGGCAGTCTGAACGAGTAATCCAAGTGCTAGAGGATATGTTGAGGGGCTGTGTGATGGACTTCAGAAGAAGTTGGGAAGAATATTTTCCTTTAGCGGAATTTGCATACAACAACAGCTATCAGGCCAGTATTCGGATGGCACCATATGAAGCGCTATATGGACGGAAGTGTCGCACTCCTACGTGTTGGACGGAATTAGGGGAACGTCGAGTTTTGGGTCCAGAGATTATGGCAGAATCCGAGGAGAAGGTTGAGATAATTTGGGCACGGTTGAAGGAAGCATCAGATAGGCAGAAGTCATATACAGATCTCAAACGGAAGGAAATAGAATTTAATGTGGGAGACCAAGTGTTTCTTAGAGTATCACCATGGAAGAAGGTAATGAGATTCGGACGCAACGGAAAGTTAAGTCCAAGGTTTATAGGACCTTATCAGGTATTGAAGTGAATTGGACCAGTGGCATACCAGTTAGAGTTGCCTTCAGAATTGAAGCAGATGCACGACGTATTCCATGTTTCTATGTTACGTCGATATCGATCGGATCCATCTCATGTAGTTCCGGTTGAAGAGGTGGAGCTAAGGCCAGATTTGTCCTACGAGGAAGAGCCGATTCAGATCTTGGAACGAGATGTAAAAGTGCTACGAAGAAAATCCGTTCCTTTAGTCAAAGTGTTATGGCGAAATCATGGTTCGGAAGAAGCTTCGTGGGAGCAGGAGGAAGCAATGCGACAGCAATACCCTCACTTATTTTAGCCAGGTAATTTCGAGGACGAAATTATTTTAAGGGGGGTAGAACTGTAATATACTGGATTTGGGGCTTATGCATTTTGCTTGAATAAATGTGAGAGCATGTCTATGTGTGTGTTAAATATGTTTTATGAATTTTGTGAACTCCAGTAAGTAGTCAAATGCCTTAGAAATTATTCGATTTTAAAGAATTAAAAGAAGGAGCTAGGCTCGATAGGCCTTAAGAGAATTAGTAGGGAAAATATAACACAAAAATGGGCTTGGAAAAGTGGCAAGGAGGCGCCACTTAAAGCCCAGTAAGTGACGCCACAAGGAGTTCAAAGGGGGCTAGGTTCGAGCTGCAAGGGAAGCAAAATAAAAGTTTTATTTTGCAGTAGAGATATGCAGCAAGAGACGGCACTAAGGCTAAATTTTAGGAGCTTTAATCCTTTTATTTTTTTTAAGAGATAAATGGTGATAATTAATTGAGATAGGGGATAAATGTTGGGTTAATTTTATTAATTCGAATAAGGTGATAATTGATAGATAAAGCTATCAGAATAGGGAGAGTTGGCCGAATAAGGGTCTCTAGGTGGGACTAATTTCGGCAGAAAGGGGAAAAGGGTGGCTATTCTTCATTCTTTCTTTTCCTCTGCCGAATTCTCTAAGTGAACCTCCTCTTCTCTTTTATTTTGCCAAGCCGAAAACTCAAGCCAAGCCTAGCCGATTTCTTCACCTTTCTTCTCTTCTTCTTTCTCCAACTCAATCAAAAGCTGAATCTCCCTAGTATTCTTCAAAGCCGAATCCCTCTGAGGTGTTAGGCAAGGTGCTGTCGATTTCTGTAGAGAAGGTAAAGACCAAATGTCACTTGATTTCCATTCTTTTCTTTTAGATTTGTCGAAATCTAGAACTAATCCCATCAATATTCTTGTTTGCCGAAATTTGGAAGGAACTTTTCGGGATTTTCAGTATAGTCGACTATAAGGAGGATTATTCGGGATTTCAACATCCAAGGTAGGTTATGTGATATTCGGCCATAGGCCATTTTTATGTGATTTAATGTTAGAATTAAATCTAACCTATGCCTATAGGTATTTCGACACCTCCATAATCAAGTAACTATTTCGGGATTTTTTAAATCTGCAGAGGTAAGTGAATACTAATCGGCCAAAGCCAGATATGGTGGTTCAAATCTATTTCTTATGTTTTTAAAGAGCCGAAACTAACTTATGAAGTGATTGAGTATTAGCCGAATGGTTTTTTTTTACTAACACATTTAGGGTTGGCCGAATATAGGGATTAAAGATCTAAAGCGCTAGATCGGGTTGTTCAGGATTTCTATAAACTCGCTAAGAATATCAGGTGTGTACCCCACTCTAAGCCTTAATAGATTTATGGCTGTGTTTTAATAAATTTGTAATAAGAATATGTAAAATGTGGCTAAGGTACCATGCAATGGTACATAGTACTCAGGTACGTTTTCCTACTCCTACTATGAGTGTAATGTGATCTGTTATGGCGTATGTGAAACTATAATAATGTGAATAAGGAATATGACATGGCTTATGCATATTTGTATGACATGGGGCATATGGGTGATTATGAAAGGGGAAGTGAATGTGGTGGTTTGATACCACAATATCTGAATGTGGTGACTTCGGTCACATTATCTGAATATGGTGACTTCGATCACAAAATAATTATCTGGTGGCTATGCCACGAATTTTATAAGGGCGATGAGCACGTCGACTGCAGTGACTGCCTTCGATGATGTGTAGCGGATGGAGGGTTGACTTAGTTGTCCCCACGGTGTGCAGGTTGGTACAGGTGATGTGTAGCGGATGGTATCTAGGTTTGGGTTCGGGTTTGCATCATCTTATTTAATTATATGTACATGTATGAACTTATATGCCTGAACTATTGGGACTTAGTGTTGGCTGTTACACACTGAGTCTATTTGACTCACCCCGTGGTGGGAATATTTTTCAGGTGACGCTCAGTAATGGACCGGGTCGGCAGGAGCTCAGTGGTGGCCATGCTCAGCTCAGAGTTTAATTAATTTTGGACTTTTACATTTTAAGTATTTGGATTTATTTTGGGATTGTTTCATTTGTAATAAGGCCAATAGTACTTAATTTGTTTTATGGTTGCTTTTAATTGTTTTATCACGATACTACTATTGTTAAGTCAAAGGTTATCTAAATTGTTTTTTTTTAAATAAACCCTCAAATGTTTTGTCACCTAACACAAATGATTTTCAATTAAAATGGTAAACTCTAAGAACTCGATTTTTACCTTTAACTTGTAATTTCGAAATTCAACAGTAAAGTTTTATAAGAACCTAGATTACCAATAATAAACTTGTTTTCAACCCGAGCCTAACACAAAGTAAAATTTCTTTCAAAACCATCTGAATTTTCCAAAGTAATCAAAAAGTTTTGAATCGTTTTACTTGAGGAACATACCAGATCCGGTCAAGGCTCGTGGGTCGGGTTTGGGGGTGTTTCATAAGCCCAGTACAATGACAGATCTCATAAACAGATATGCAACAGTATGAGGATGCACCCCAACCCAGTCCAGCCAACACACCTCCCGTACCAACCAACACACCATGTGGGGACCAAGTCGACCCACCCAGCCAGCACACCAATAGTGCAGCCTAGCTGCTAATAACAGTATACGTGGCTGAGCCACTAAAATCAGATTACGTGGCGTACCACTATAACAGTAAAACGCGGCAAAGCCACTAGTACATAATACTAACGTAGCAGAGATGCTAATAACAATGAACGTGGCTAGGCCACTAAAATCAGTATACATGGTGAAGCCACTAGAGCAGTAAAACGTGGCAGAACCACTAGTACAGTACTTCCTCCAACACAAGTCCCAACCTCATCCAATATGTCGTGTATGTCATGTTCAATAATTACACGTGTATGCAAAATGGCCATGCTTAGTAACAGTCATTTCAACACATATTAACAACATATTAGACACACGCCCACAGTCAAGTCAGTTAAAACACAGTCATACGATCACAGTCAAATCAGTCAAATTATAGCACAAGTCAGTCATTTCCCCACAAGGGCAAATTAGTCATTTTACCCTATAAGGGTATGTCGATAATCCTACCCCTCAGGGGTATTTCGGTAATTCTACCTTGTAGGGTAATTTGGTAATTCTACCCTACAGGGGTATTTCAGTAATTTTTAAACCAAGTGTATTTCAGTAATTTCATAAATCAAGGGTCTTTCGGTAATTTCACAAATCAATAGTATTTCAGTAATTTTACAAATCGAGGGTATTTTAGTAGTTTTACAAACTGAGGGTATTTCAGTAATTTTACAAATTGAGGGTATTTCAGTAGTTTTCCAAACCGAGGGCATTTTAGTAATTTTGCAAATCAAGGGTATTTTAGTAATTTTACAAATTGAGAGTATTTTAGTAAGTTAAGAATTACCGAAATACCCTTGATTTGTGAAATGACTAAAATAATTGTAACGCCCCAAATTTTTAGGCCTAGATGAATTGGGCTTTGGGTCTCAGAAAATTTTTAAGTGAGGGAGAAAATGACAATTGGCATGTGGGCTTTGAAGGTTAATGAATTTGGAGGGGCTAGGGGTGTTGGAGATGTCTTGGGATCAAGTAAGGGTATAGGAAAAATTTTGGTTTTAGCCCCAAGGGAACTGTGACTTCAGTTAGTAGGCCTTTTAAATAAATGAAGAAGAAAAATGACACAAAAGAGCTTGTGGTGTAGTGGAAAAGTGGCTCCACTTAGGGAGCAAGGAGGTGGCGTCATTAGCAGGCAAGGGATCCAAGGTTCGAGTAGTGGTATGGTATTTTATTAGGATATTTATTTTCTTTGTCGGGACATGCTAGAGTTTGTGTTCTGATGTGATCTGATGGATCAGAGGTTTGAAATGGTCATGGAGAGATTGTAGGAGCTTATCTTGGAGAAAATTGAGGATGAGACTGAGGAGTTATCAGGGAGAAAAGTTAGGAGAGGAGATATGTGGAGGAGGTGGAGCCAAACTGGAAATATGAGGATAGGAAATTCGGCTATAGGCTATATATAGGTGCTGATTTGGGAATTCTAAGGTAATGCCAAAATTGTTTTTTTTTTTTTCATTTAGCCAAATTCTTTATTTTTGAGTTGCCGAAACACTTTTTCTCTCTAAGTACTCAGAAGCCGAATTCCTTCCTTGCTTGCCGATCTTCCATTACTTTCTCTTCTCAAATTCTCTTTTGATTCACCTTTGGTTTTAGCCGATTCCTTCTTCTCTTATTCTTCTTATTTGTGCTGAATAACCCCTTTCACTATACTAATCTCTAAAGTCGAATAATTCCACCCTCCCTTTGCCGAAATTCTTTTTGGTGCCGTCACTATTTCTTCAATCTAGCCGATTCTTGTGTAAGTACTTTACTCTTTCAATTCATCTTGCTAGAACTGACTTCTCCTCTCCCTCACTCTCTCTAAATCGATTTTGGTAGGGGATTGATATCGAATCTCTATTCTTCAGATCTCGTCCAAATTACTCTGTATGCGTTTCGGGATTTGGGTAAGTATTCTTCACTTTTGGTTTTGAAGGTTGGCCGAATGGTCGTAAGTAATATAAGGGTCACTTAAGATGGATATAAGTCACTTATGGTTCAGTTTTTAATAATTAAGATTGATGCAGATTTAGGAAGTACTCGTGATTAGTGATCGAGGAAAAGCTATTAAGGCTTGGTGTTTCAAGTAAGGTTAAGGATCGTGGCTAAGGAAATCGCAGCGCATTTTGTTATTAGGTGTGTACATACACTATACACACAATGGATTGGGAAATTCCAAAAGTTTGGCTTTGGTAGTCTTGCGAGTGTGCAAACACTCATATAAGGGAAATGGAATCGATAATAGTGACCCCATGAGCAATCTCATGGACTTGGGTCGTGTTGTGCCCAGCTGGGCCAGAATGGGCAAAATGGGCCCGATGGGCCATAGGCTCAAAATAGGCGAATTTGATGATTTGGTAAAAAGTGATGAACTAGTCATGCTGGTTACATGGCTTGGACTTGATTTGGGCCAGATGGGCCATATGAACGTGATTTGGGCCTAATGGGCCATACGAATGTGATTGGGCCAGATGAATGTGACTTGGGCCTAATGGGCCATACGAATGTGAGTGGGCCAGATGGGCCATATGAATGTGATTTGGGCCTAATGGGCCATACGAATAAGATTGGGCCTGGTGGGCCATATGAACGTATGTGAATTTGTTTAGGCTTTGTAAGGGGTCTTGGGCTTAGTATTTGGTAATTTGCTTAACCTTGCATAAAACTTTAATAATTAACTAATTGTGACCGTGGACAAGTCATAAGGTTAAGGTGTGGCAATAGGTATATGCATGTCTAGGATTGGATCTAGGGAGAGCTTGATATTTAAGCGGTCTTAATGACTCACCTTCTCTTCTCTGGAATCCTACCTGGTGCATAGTATCTGTTCACTTGAGCCAACAAGGACTTGATAACGAGCCAAGGTAAGTAATAGACCCATAACAATGAGAAATGACCGAAATGCCCCTAAGGGCGAAAATGACTAAAATGCCCCTATGTGTTGAATGTAAGATTTATGGATGTTACATGTACATTTGCTGTATTCATATGATATTCTGTTTAGGTTGCATATGGGTTGGAGAATTATGGAACGGAGGAAGTATATGAGGATCGCATGGTTGCTTGACGACCATGGATCCACCGATGGCTTTTTAAGCCCATTATATGATTAGCAGCTTTGCTGCAACGTTAGGTAGTATCGCAACCGGGCTACCCTTGATGTGTATCGAATGGGTGGGTCGATTTAGAAATCCCCACAGAAGTGTTTCAGTTGGACGGAGCTGATGTGTACCAGATGGATTATTTGGGGAGGGTTTGCACTGCATTGTATGTATGATATTATTGTGTTATTATTATGATATGTATGTTTTTTGTTTGACGAGGGTCGTACACACTGAGTTTTCGAAAACTCACTCCCTCTTTTATTTTTCTCAGGTGATCCTCAGTAGGCGGTTCGACGAATGGAAAGACTCAGAGGTGGCCAACTAGCAAGACGATTAGACCTGTTTTTCTTAATATCTAATTTCTAGATTTTAAGTTATTTATTTTAAGTTACTTTATTTCGGATTGTAATAAGGCTATCTCTCTAGTTATTATTCCACTACTTCCACTATGCATTGAAATTTAGAAATGGAACCTGGATTTATTTCTTTTAAGCATATTTCAAGTTTTTGAAAATAATTATATTTTAAAGAACGAGCTTCCGTTGTCAAAGGAAATTTTTTTACATAGTAACAAGGAAATGGGTTTTTGGATACACCTCGTTTTGAAAGCAAACTGGATTTTACTTAACTTTTCTCTAGAAGGGTTTTCAATGAAAACAAGGTTATCGCAAAAACACTTCAATGTGACACGCCAGATTCGGGCCTAACTTCTAGGCCGAGTTTAGGGTGTTACATTTAGTGGTATCAGAGTCCGATTAATCTAAGGCTGTGAAATGGGCCTTATTACTTGGGTTTTTTTAAAAAAATATTTTTTGATTGGACCGAAATGTTTTGAAAATTCTTGTGATGTGGCACATCGAGTCTCTGACGTCGAACCAAGTAAGTTCTCTTATTATTAAGCTTGTTTAACTTGATATACTGTAGATAGTTAGTGGGCTACTTAGATGATTATACTAAAGCTTTTTAGTTAGAGTGAAACTAAAGCCCATAAGAACTTGAAACTGTAGAGGATTTACGATAACAACCTCTGTACTTAATATTATCATAAAAAATCGGCTTAATTACTAAAACTAACTAAAATTTCATAAAATTCCTAATTCGGATAATACGAGAATCAACGATGAGTGCTAGAAGAGGTGCAAGGGGTCACGGCAGAGGCTGTGGAAGTGTTAGGGCTGGGTCATCAGCATCGGCCACACATCTGCTGGGGAGGCACCAGCTTCACCAGAGCATAAGATCGTCCAAGAGACAGAGGTCAGAGTGAGCCCACCAGGCTCGAGTAGCGATAACCCGAAACTCATTACTGATGTGCTGACTCAGCTAGTAAGGGAGGTACTGGAGGAGGTTAAAGAAATTGGTGGAACACTTCGTGTTAGGTGCATGGACTATAAGAAAAAAAGAGATCGCATTTTTCTAGGGCTGCAGTCTCGTTCTGTGAAGCATGTTAAGGTACGTCCAAACTTTTCGGCTTGCAAATATTGCAGAAGGCGTCATCCGAGTGAATGCTGGATGAAGTCAGGAGCGTGTTTCAGGCATGTGTCTGAGGAGCATTAGGCTCGGGATTGTTCAATCACCATTAAGTCGGGTATGTCTTGTGTGGATGCGATATTTTAGGTATAGAAACTGTATGCGTGCAAGTTTATCTGCTCCAGTGGGTTGGTTTTTTGGTAAGTGTAAGAGGGTTCAATTAGAGTTAAAGTGTGTTAGTGTTATTAAAATCAGAGTGCGCAGCGAAAGTATAGTGTTGTGACTTGAGCGGTGCGATTAATAGTTAGTTGGAAATTTCTGATCGGGTTGGATGAGACATATGAATGTGATTTGGGCCGAATGGGCCATACGAATGTGATTGGGCCAGATGGGCCATATGATGTGATTGGGCCAGATGAATGTGATTTGGGCCTAATGGGCCATACGAATGAGATTGGGCCTAGTGGGCCATATGAACGTATGTGAATTTGTTTGGGCTTTGTAAGGGGTCTTGGGCTTAGTATTTGGTAATTTGCTTAACCTTGCATAACACTTCAATAATTAACTAATTGTGACCGTGGACAAGTCATAAGCTTAAGGTGTGGCAATGGGTATATGCATGTCTAGGATTGGATCTAGGGAGAGCTTGGTACTTAAGCGGTCTTAATGACTCACCTCCTCTTCTCTAGAATCCTACCTGGTGCATAGTATCTGTTCACTTTAGCCAACGAGGACTTGATAACGAGCCAAGGTAAGTAATAGACCCATAACAATGAGAAATTATCGAAAACCCCTAATTTTTGAAATTACCGAAATACCCCTAATTTCCAAAATTACAGAAATACCCTCGGATTACAAAATTACTGAAATACCCCCTACTGGTGAAATTATCGAAATACCCTCAGATTGAAAAATTATTGAAATACCCCCAATTTTTGAAATTATCGAAATACCCTCGGATTGTAAAATTACCAAAATACCCTCAATTTGTGAAATTACCGAAATACCCTTAGATTGCAAAATTACTAAAATACCCTTGGTTTGTAAAATTACCAAAGTACCCCCTAATTTACAAAATTACCGAAATACCTCTTATTTGTAAAATTACCAAAATACCCTAAATTTACAAAATTACCAAAATGCCCCCGATTTGTAAAATTATCGAAAACTCTCAAGTTGCAAAACTACCAAAATACCCCCGATTTGGAAAATTATCGAAATACCCTTGAGTTGCAAAATTATTGAAATACCCCCGGTTTGTGAAATTATCGAAATACCCCTGTATGGTAGAATTACCGAAATACCCCTATAGGGTATAATTACCGAAATACCCTTGAGAGGTAGAATTACCGACATACCCTTATAGGGTAAAATGACCGATTTGCCTTTGTAGGTAAATGATTGATTTGCCCTTGTGGGTAACTGATTGACTTGTGCTATGATTTGACCGATTTGACTGTGATCGTATGAATGTGTTTTAACTGACTTAACTGTAGGCGTGTGTCTGATATGCTGTTAATATGTGTTGAAATGACTGTTACTAAGCATGGCCATTTTGCATACACGTGTAATGATTGAGCATGACATACACGACATATTGCATAAGGTTGGGACTTGTGTTGGAGGAAGTGCTGTACTAGTGGCTCTACCACGTTTTACTGCTTTAGTGGCTCCGCCACGTATACTGATTTTAGTGGCCTGGCCACATTCACTGTTATTAGTAGCTCTGTTGCATTAGTACTATGTATTAGTGGCTTTGCCACATTTTACTGTTATAGTGGCATCGCCACGCATGTCGATTTTAGTGGCTCACCACGATATCGTTATTAGCGACTTTGCGCGCGTTGTTATTAGCAGCTAGGTTGTGTTTTTGGTGTGCTGGCTGGGTGGGTCGACTTGGTCCCCACGTGGTGTGTTGGTTGGTACTAGAGGTGTGTTAGCTGGACTGGGTTGGGGTGCATCCTCATACTGTTGCATATCTGTTTATGAGATCTGTCACTATACTGGGCTTAGGCCACTTGTTCTGATATTGGTTTGGGCTAGTGGGCTTTAACTCACGTATGCTTTGAACTGACTGTACTGTTACTCTAAAAGGGTTTTGGCCCATACTGTTTCAGTTTTTGTTTTTGTATACTATTGTTACTCTAGTAAGGGGATTACACACTGAGTTTTCATAAACTCGCCCCGTTTTTAACTATGCAGGTAATCCCCAGCCTTAGACGGATCGGTGCTGCGAGGGACTCGGAGAAGACCACACACTACTTATGCTTGCTGTTTTGATTCTTGACTTTTAAATATTTTGATTTGGGTTGTAATAAGGCCTCTCTATTTTTAACTTATTATTTGTGATATTTATTTATGATGTTTTCTAACTGCTAAAGGTGGAATACGATTTCCAAAATGATAACTGTCTTCAAAACACTATGTTTCCGTAACGTTTTCAAAATGCTTTTGCAACTCAATTTTTTTTAAACATCACATTTTCATAAATTGTTTATTTTTACTTCCACAACAAATAAGGTTTTAAAAGTAATTACATTTTCAAGTGGATAATAATTGCTTAAGTGTTTTGAGTTTTAACAAAGAGGCTTTAACTCTCAAACAAGTTTTAACAACAAGAAATATGGTTTTGAAAAACACTTCCATGTGACACGCAGATTCGGGCCTAACTTCTAGGCCGGGCTTGGGGTGTTACACTCCTATTTCGAAGAAGTAAGATGTCATGTCCAGTGAGTTAGGATATGACATTTCAAATCATCGAAACTAAGCTTGTCTTTTGACTTTTAAAACTCATGCATTTAATTTTTAAGAAGGATATTCGGTTATTTGGGTCAAATGAAAAATCGGAACCCAGTAAGTTAGGGCACAATTTCTCAAAATTCCAAATACAGATTATTGCCTTTATTTTTAGAAATCCTTACCTCAAGATAACAAAATGTCACATACAGTGAGTTAGGACACAACATTTTTGAATTCCCGAGAATGAGTTTTTGTTTAACTTATATGCTTTGATTTTTAAAAAAAAGATAATCGATTCTTTAGGCTCGACGAGAAAAAAATGAAACCCAGTAAGTTAGGGTACGATTTCTCGAATCTCGAATTACAAAAAAATTGCTTACTGAAAAATTTGTATTGAAAAAAGATTAATATAACACGATTTTATAGTAAAATGTAAAAAAGATTAATTACGGTACTAATATGCATAACAGGCTAGAGGTGTGCATGGGCTGGGCCGGGCCGAGTTCGGGACGGGCCCAAAAAAATTTCGGCCTGTTTACCAGGCCCGGCCCAAAATATGGGCCTGAAAAATTGTCCAAGCCTGACCCGACATTAAATTGATAGGCCCGAGCCCGACCCTGCTAATATTAATTTTTTAACTTATTTTATTAAAAAATATAATAAATCAAATACATTTAAAAAAATAAAAACAAATATTAAAACAAGAAACAAATAAAAATGATACTAAAACAAAATACAAAAACATTGAAATTTTTCTACCAAATCTTTGAGTTTTTAGTGGTTGATGCCCAAAGATGTGTTTTTTTTTTTTTTTATGCTTAAGGTTCATTGTGCTTAAGGTTCATTGTGCTTTTATGCTTTCTTATATCTTTTCTTTTCAATATCGTCTGTTGTAATTGTAAGAGTGAAGTGATGTTATGCATATAAAGGTCAAATATCCTCTTCTATACCTATGTATGTACACTGTTGGCATTGTATAATTTATAAAATCAATTTCTGTCTCTCAAATCAAATGCGAGATGTGATGGCACATGCACCCAAACACAACCATCCATTGTTCATCTCCACAAAAAAGTCCTGATATTCAATCAATATACTATAGGATCTCAAAGATCATATCGAAATAATATTAAAAACGACAACAGAACAATAAGTAGTTATATTAAAATTGAAACAACTTGTTTGAACTAAAATAATAACCAAATTGATAATAAAACAAAAGTTCTACAATATCGAAATAATATTTAAAACAACAACAAAATAATAAAATACCATAAAAGAACAATAAAACAGCAACAAAACAACACCAAAACAGCATCAAACAGCAACAAAACAGTGCCAAACAGCAGAAAAACAACATCACCAACATCCCCAAAACAGTACCAAAAACCTGCAAAATATAATCAACCAACCAAAATATCTATACATTAACCAATTAACATATTTAATTTTATAAGAAACTATAAATTGTAAGCTAAATTAAATTGTCAACAGTTAGAAAGGAAGGTAACCTAAAAAGCAACTGAAGAAACATCGTCCTCATCGTCCCCATCGTCATCGTCATTCTTGTCACCAATTTCTAACATGAAATAAGAATAAATAATTAGATTATCAAATTGATAAAAAATAATATAAAATTAACAATAAAACGAGAATAATAATTACCCGTTGAAAATCCCTTCACTCGCATCCAATCATCAAGGCAAACAACGGTTTGAACCATTTTGGCTTAAGTGAACTTCTCAAAAGTGTGATAACTTTCTTACCCATGCTAAAAGCGGAATCGAAAGCTACAGTCGATATTGGAATTGCCAAAAGATCACGAGCCAATAATGAAAGCTCATTATATCGAACTGAACTTTTGCTCCAATAATCCAAAACATCTATTTGAATATTCAACTCAAGCTCCGGTTCTTCCAAATAAATGTCCAACTGTGACTTTTCACTCTTAGTGCTAGATTCATTTAAATACCGTTTATAATCATCACTCTCATCAAAATCTCCCCCAAAACCAACACTATAAACATTGTATTGATGCAAACTAGAATCAATGGGATCTTTATCGGAGACATTAGAATTCTCGGCCAAAGAGGAAAATGTGGATTTGGATTTCTTAGCATACTCATCAAGCAAGAGTCTAAGATTGCTAAGAATGGTTTCAAAAAAATCTGAAGCATGAATACCATAAATTGTAGTAAAGTAATACTGCACATAATTCAACTTGTAACGAGGATCTAAAATTGCAGCACATGACAATATTAACGAATACTCAGCCCAATATTTATTAAATTTCTCTTGCATTTGTTTAACCATTGGAGTTAAAAAAAGAATAAGGACCTTTAACTGTATCAAGCAAGACTTTGTGAACCTTCCAAACCCCTCTAACATAAAGATGGGTCGTCGGATAATTAGAACCAGAAAAAATACAAGTCACATCATAAAATACTTTCAAAAATTTGCAAAGAATAGCAACATTTCTCCACTCCTCGCCAGAAAGTGCAAACATTTGATAGTCTTTATCCTGTTGGCCCCAATAATCTAGCACATCTTTATAGTAGAGAGAAGATTCAAGCATCAAATAAGTAGAATTCCATCTCACACACACATCTTGACGTAACTTTTTGGTCACATTCAAATGAAAACTTTTGTCGGCCACATTATAAAATCTTTTCCTACGAATTCCCGACTTTTTTATGTACTTAATTCCATTTCGAATCTTACCAACAACATCATCAGCAAGTTCCAAACCAGCTTTAACTATAAGATTCAAAATATGTGCACAACATCTAACTTGAAAAAAAAGCACCACCACACAAAATAGCTCGGTTCGCACGAAAATGATTTTTAAGACAAGAAACCAACATATCATTATAAGAAGCATTATCCAAAGTGCTGCTAAAAATTTTCTTGTCTATACCCCATTGAGATAAACATAAAACAAGTTCATCTGCTATGTTCAAACCATCGTACGGAGGAAATAAAGCTCTAAACCTTATGATTCTCTTTTGTAGCTTCCAATCTTTATCAATCCAATGAGCAGTAATGCAAAAATATTCATCATTAGTATGCTCTGAATTCCAATTATTGGAAGTTAGACAAATTAAACCGGGTGCTTTAGCTAACTCTTCTTTAAATGATCTCTCTCTTTTGCATAATACATTAGGACATCCCTAGCAGCTGTAAATCTACTTATATTCTTAAAATTGGGACTAGCAATTCTCGTCATGTATCTAATCCCGGTTCTTCAACTGTCCTAAATGAATACTTGCCACACACAAGAAAAGTACAAACAGCTCGACGACACTCATCAGCATCAAACTTGTAGTTTTTTATAGATGGACCACCTCCTAATGATGGTTGATTGGCTATGGTGTATTGAGTGATATCCTTATTAACTTTTTTCAAACATTGATTTAGATGACGTCTTAAATGAGAGGTTCCACTAGAAGATTTAGCAGAAAAGATACTCTTACAATAATTACATTGTGCCTTCAATTCATTTTTTTCCTCGCATTCAAGCTTTGTCATTTCATCCCACACCTTTGAAGTGGTAGACTTTTGACGTTTGGTAGCACTTTCATACTCATTAGACCCATCGTCCACAGGTATAGGAGTGTTCAAACTAGCCATAATCATAAAAACTCAAGTCCTGGAATCCAAATAAACCAAAAGTTAATATATTTGTTCAACAATTATATATAATATATGAATCATTCCATATTATTATTTACTACTATCATAAAATGTTAGCTAAAATTAGCCCAAATTATTCCTGCCACAAATTCAATTAGAAGCCATTACAGTAGGAAGCATTGGATTCTCCAAAAAAAAAACACTTTAATGTTTCAAAACTAAGATTCAAATGGTAAGGGTAAGGCAGATTTTTTATATTCCTTTAAGATATGAATTTTGTTAAAAATTCTATCAATTACACTAACTGCTTAACAATGATTATTACAATCAAAATATCAATTTATTTTGATTTTAAATACACTTTGTTTTTTATTTTAATTTTTTTATCCAAAAATAGTTTTAAAACATACAGTTAACTTAAAAAATTTTACTTTCCTCTAATGCATCACTATTGTTCTCACTTACCTTCAATCTATACTTATAGCTTAACATAATTAAATTAATATAGATTTTAGTTTAATTAATTATTCAAATTTATAAATGTGTTACGTAATTAATAGAAGCAATAAAAAACATTGCTAAATGAACCAAAATGCTGAATGTTAGTGTATTTATGGGGAATTATATATAGTAACAAATATTAAATCTTTATTACATAATTAATGTCAGGAATAAAAAGAATTGTTAAAGCAACCAAATTACAGAGAAGCAGGAGGAGTTGGGGACACTTTGGACCTCCGTACAAGATGAACACTTGAGATTTACGGAGGCCGAAATAGCATTTCAAACTCTCTAGCATCTGCACTCTCAATCTCAGGAAGAACTAAGAGCTATGGCCACAGAGATTCAGAGTAGGGCTCAAATTTTATAGGACATTGAAACTCGTAATCATGGTTTGGAGGATGAACTACAAAGAGTCAAGGAAGAGAATAAAGGCTTGAATAAAATCAATTTAAGTTCAGCAATGTCCATCAAGAATTTGCCAGATGAAATCTTAAGCTTAAGGGAGGCTATATCAAAACTTGATGCTGAGGTTGAACTTAGAGTGGATCAGAGGAATGCTCTTCAACAAGAAATTTACTGTTTGAAAGAGGAACTCAATGACTTTAACAAGAGACACAAGGATATGGCCGTGGGTAGAGACATAGTTACCCAAACATATTAAACATAGTTTTCTCAAGACATCAGAGACATATGGAGATCGCAGCTCAGACACTTCAGAAAACAGAGACAAAAGATCAGGTACATTCCAAAACTGATATCTATTCATGGATTTGCTAGAATATATTGATAAAATTGAAACTCAAGGATATTATTCAGCAGACATATTGATAGAAAACTCTAAAATTGCTAAACTAGAAAAACAAGGAAAACTTGCGTTAGAAAAAGGACAAGATATAAAAAATTCATGGAAAGACTGTTTAAACAAAAAATATATACTCTACTTAGGTAAATATCAAAGAGAAGAAAACGTAGAAATATCAGAAGCAAAAGGAGAATTTATGTTACCAATAGTCTCGTTTGAAGACATATCTAAAAAATTAGAAAAGACGGAATCTGATGATATATCCAAAATAGAATACGTACACATATCAACAATACAAATAATACTTAAAAGTACATATGCTAAAGGAATTGATACACCATTTCTACTAGCATTTCTAGATAAAAGGATACTAGATCAAAACGAAAGAATTCTAGGAATAATAGAAGGAAACTTAGGATATCCAGTAATAAAATTTAACGTATCACCTCAATATGGAATACCTCTTTCAACCAGAAACTTTAATCAATCCATAGGTATAGCATATCACTTTAAAAGACAAAATTTAATGCAACAAGGAGAAATACCATTCACTATTACTTATGATGTTGAATACACACTAAGTAATTCTTTACATGGAATAGATTTTCAACACAAAGAAAAAAATATGTATAGAAGACTTATTTGCAAAAACTAGCACAAAGCTTAGAACATTACAAAGAAAAACATTAAAATTAGAAACCATCGAACCAAGTTCAAGCCAAAAACTCATAAAAATTTATCAAGAACAAAAACCTATACAAATACAACCATCACCAAGATTAGAAGACTTAAAACGAGATAGGAAAGAAACATAAACAGTTGAAACATAAGATAATCAAATATAAAAATTAAAAAACTTAATAAAATGAAGGATACAGAAGCAATAAAGGAAATAACCAACATTTTAAAAACAATAGACTTTAAGAGAGAAAGAAAAACCTTATACTGTAACATCCCAAAATTAGGGGGGTTCTGTATTTTATGTTTTTCTGTGTGTTTGGCTTGTTCTTCTTGCTATTCGGATGTGTTTGGGGGTCTTGGGAAGGCTCAGGTTCAAGCTAGAGCCTTGGTTCAATTTTTCTAGGGCACTTTAGGGGGGAGAGCTTGTAGAAGCTGGCCTTATGAATATCTGTGTGTGGTTGATGACACAAAGAGGAGTGTGGTAGAGTGGCAAGTGATGCCTTAGGGAGCAAGGGGATGACGCCATAAGGGAAGCAGAGAGGGTGAAGGTTCGAATCCCACATGCTGTATTTTGGGAGTTTCATTTTGTGTCAGGATGGAGAAGTGGTGGAGTTGACGTTGGACTCTTCTAGGGAGAATTTGAACCGGTCAAATTGGTTTGAATGGGTGATAGGGAGTGGATTGTGGAGTAAAACAAGGAGAGGATAGTGGGATTCAAGTTGGTAGAGGTGTTGGCCGAATGTGGGGGTCTTTGAGAGGGGAATTTCGGTCAACAAAGGGGTCATTTGGTGGGAGCATAATCGGTTTTTGGCTTGTGTGAATGTGTCTGTCGGATTTGCTATGCTCCTATTTTGTTTCTTTGTGAGTAAGGTGACGGCTTCAAGTGTTTCATTTCAGGGTTTTCTCTACTCATTTTTTTACTTGTGCCGAATCTCTCAAGTCTCTCTCTTCATCTTTCCTTTACATTTGTGTGAAAGCTGAACTTATAGAAATATACCACTCGTGTCTTCCTCTCTGTTTATTCTCTTCAAACTTTTGTTTTCTTTTCTTCTTTGTTCTTATCATAGCCGAAGTATTCCCTCTCCTTCACTTTCCTTCTACTACTCTTTTCTTCAAGCCGCATATCACCTTTTGTTCCATCAGAATCTTCTTTCTATTATTTTTTCCAATAGCCAAATTTCAACTTTTCTTCTTCTTGTTCAATCAATCGTTCTTTTCTTAATCTTCTGGGTAGCGTTGGAATTTCGCTTCTTTTAGTCTCCATAGTCGAACTTGGGGTTTCATCTATTATTTCTGCCAGTGCCCAATCTTCCTGTGTTCCATTTGGATTCTCTCTGTCCAAGGTAAGGTGCCCTTCTTTTATTATTTTTCATTTCCCTTACTTCTTCCATAGAATCGAAACGCTCATCTTCTAACCCTTTCACTCTGACCGAATCTATATTTCCTAGCACCCCTCTATCTTGTACTCCTTTCTTTATCAAACCGGTGCTAATATCTCTTTTAATTAGGGGGCGGTCATCCTTGAAGGCGGAATCTCTGTGTGTGATTCCTCATTAACTAAGGTAAGGAGGTTCTCTCTAGTTCTTTACGATTAGTCTTTCTCTTCGTTGTTCGTTGCCTTAACCCAACATCTTTGTTAGATAATCATTGTTTTCGTTATAGTACTGTATTGATCGAGTTTCTTTCATGGATGCGAGTGCCAGTCAAACTAGGGAGGGGAGTGGACTCGTAGTCCCTGCCCCTAAGTTCAAAGGGCATGCTGTGTCGGCAGTTCAGGATTTTCCGCCGGGTTGTGGTAGAGAGCCGACATCGGCTTGGGATAGGCAGATCGCTGTTATTCTTGCTAGTGAGAGTGTCGACGATATTGAGAGTCTAGTTCTTCCCGTAATCAGGTGTGTAATTCTCACACCTTCCTTTGTTTGTTTTGTAATAAATACATGTATTGCTTAAAGGCCGGAATATCGATGATGGCTGTTGAGTTACCCTTGGGGGTAAAACTGGAGATACCAGGTTAGTTACCTTTTTTACTATGTTATGTAAATACCTTGGCATGAAAAGACGTATGCTTTGATTGTTCGATGTATATTGGTATATGTTGCATTCATCACATTATGGTTATCTGTTGCATGGGATTGGGATATGATATTGATGAAAAGGGGCAGTGTACATCGGTGACTTTGTCACACTATTTCGATGGCTCGGTGCCACATATATCGGTGACTTGGTCACATTGGTTCAGTGGCTGTGGATGAGGGCCGAGGTGGACTCTGTGGTGGCCATGCACAGTTTCTTTAGTAAACGCTATTTTACTTTCCTTTAAATTTATTTCAATTTGGGATTTTGTTCTGTAATAAGGCCAGTGATATTTTAATTTGGTTTTATTTTAAACACATTGATTATCTCTATGAATTAAGAGGAACGGGGTTTTCCTAAAAACATAAATAACTGTTTTCCAAAATGTATGAACGATTTACAAACAATAATGGATAACACATCAGTTTCACTTAAAGCATCAACAAGTGTTTTCAAAATATCGCCTTCCCACAATAGTTTAAGTTCGATTTTCACAATAAAGGCAGTTTCTAAATTAATTACAAGTTGTCAAAAAAATGAACTCTGAATTTTGAAACGATCAACCTAGCTGGAAGTTTTAAAAAGAGATTCAAATATTTTCAAACGATTGCGAAGTTTCATGAAAAACCTTTTATGTGACGAACCAGATCCGGTCGTAACGTCTAGGCCGGGTTTGGGGTGTTACATATACGATCTGTTAATTTGTGAAGAAAGATACAAAATAACAGAAGAACAATGGAAAATCAGTAATGATGAAACATTAAATGAAACAATAAAGGAAGAAAACCTAAAAGAACTAGAAAAACAATATAATTTATTAAGCTGTTTTAGACAATTATTTTGGGAATTATGACCTTAAAACCTTATAAAGATCTTATAAAAGACTTACAAATTAGACAAAAATTTCATTAAGTGATAAAGTTAAAAAAAAAAAAAGAAGAATAGGCTTACAGCTTACTGTGTTGTTGTGGCCGTGGGTAGAGAAAATGAGCTGAGCTGAGCTGAGCTTGAGGTGGAGAGTGGAGGTGAATGGTTGTTCGAGAGGTGGAGACTGCTGGATCGGAGTTGAGCTATAGAGGGCTGGTAACGCAGGAGCTAAAGTCAGGCAAAGGTATCGGCAAAGATGGAAAAGATGGAAAATGAAGTCAGGCAAAGGTAAATGAAGTCAGGCAAATGAAACTATGAAAGGTAAAGGTAAAAATTGAAAAAAGGATTAAAAAATAAATTATTTAATATATATTGCGGGGCTAAGAAATTCTTACCCTAGGCCCGGCCCGTTTTTTGAACGGGCCTCATTTTCTGTCCAAGCCCATTTTTCAGGCCTATATTTTTACCCGAACCCTCCCATTTTTTAGTGCGGGCCTCCTGGGTGGTAGGTGGCCCGACCCATGCTCAAGCTCTTCTATAACAAAGCTAGTAATAAATGTATTAATGCATGGCAATATAAAGGACGAAGATCAAATAAGAAACCATAATACACAAAAAATAATAATTAAAAATGAACTAAAATTTTAGAACTAAAGGATTAATATTAAATAAATCAATAAACAAATGTAGAGTAACACAAATTAAAAAATCATAATGTTAATTATAATGATGGTGGCATTAATAATAATAATAATAAATTTTGAAGTTTTAAAATATATAAAAAGATATAAATAAATAAGTAATAAAATGATAAATGAATAAGTGTATTTAAAAATATTAAGCATATAAATATTATAGAAATAATAGTAATAATAACAAAGTTAATTAAATCTATTAATAATAATATGTTAATAATAACATTAATAATAATAGTAATAATAATAACAATAATAGCAGTAATGTTAAAATTAATAGTAATAGTAATAATAATAATAATAAAATTAATAATAATAATATAATTGTAAAAATAACCAAAGAAGGGTTAAATTGAACTTAAAACAAAATTTTGGGGCAAATCTAAAAAAAAATAAAAGGAAAAGGACCACATTGAACACGCGAATAACAAGGAGGGACCAAAATGGAAATTAATCCCTGCCCTCCAAAACGATGTCGTTCGAATATGGACCTAGTTGAAATCGCAATCGAATACGGGGTAAAAATTAAAAGATCGAAAAACACTTAATTGTAACGTGATTAAAAAGCGAAAGGGCCAAAAATGTAATTAGCCAGTCCATCGAAAACACGCGGACCTTGAGACTGGGTCGAGTCGGCACGCAGGTTGAAGCCTAAACGGCGTCGTTTTGGCATAAAAGGTTAAGGCCTAAACCGGCGCCCTCTTGATCGTTTATAAAAGCTAAACTTTTCCCAAAAACAATTCATTTACAGCACCCTTTTTTTAAAAAAAAAATCTAAGAGCCTTTCTTTGCTCTCTAGCCCACCGCCTCCGGCCAGGGTCCAACGAGAGTTTCGGCGCCGATCGACGCCGTCCGCGACCGTCAGCGCCGTCAGGTGCAGTGGTCAAAGCCCCTCCTGGTATTTTTTTCTCTTTTTTGATACTATATTTTAATATTGAATGTATATTTTAAAAACAAAAGAAAAGAAAAGAAAAAAAATATTTATAAGTATATAAGAACAATTTCGAAGAGTAGAAAAAAAGAAAGAAAAATAAAGAAAAGAAAAAACCTTTGCTAATTTGCTCTGTGATTTTTTCGTATTGATTTCGTGTATCTCAAAAAAATTACAAATGAATTCTTTTCGGTTTTATAGCGAATGTTGAAGAAAAAATAAAAAATCTACAATATTTCTTGCTTTTTGCTTTTTTCTCTGCTCTGCTGTTTGTCCTTGCAGGTACGGAGGCCAGCTGGCGTGGTGGCGCGCATGTGGAGGAGTACGAAGGGTGCCAACGTGGAGAGGTAGAGGCAGCGGCAATAGGGTTTCCTAGGGGTTTTGAGAATGTTAAAATTTTTTTGAGCCATTTGGGCCTTGTAACTTAGGGTTGGGCATTTCTGTATTGGGCTGAAATTTTGGGCTTCGGGTTTGGGTTTGTAAAAATGAAACTGGACTGTTTAATTATTTTGTTTTATTTTTGTATTTATTTTGGTTTTAATGGGCCCGGGCAAATTGGGCTAATTACGCTATCCCTCTTTGCTCGTTGTCGTGTAACGAAAAAAGAGCAAAGACTTAAAAAGGGTCAATTTTGCCCGAGCTCATTGAGCCTTGACTTCTTTGGTGCTTCTATCCTTCAAATAGCCTTACTCTAACCCACTGCAACTTCAGAGGTAGAAGAATTGGTGCTTCAATCCGCTCCACTGCAACTTCAGGGAGATAAGACTTGTAGCTTGAATCTACTCCACCGCAACTACTTCACTGCAACCTCAGGGGGATAAGGTTTATAACTCATGGCTTCAATCTACTCTACTGCAACTTCAGGAAGATAAGATCTGCCATAATTTGCAGCTTTAATCTGTTCCACTGCAACGTCAAGAAAATACGATTCGCTGTCTTCAGTTTGCTCTGCTGCAACTTCAAGGAGATAAGGCTGGCGGCTTCAATCTGCTCCACTGCAACTTTAGGAAGATAAGATCTACCATAATTTGTAGCTTTAATCTATTCCACTGCAACGCTAGGGAAATAAGATTTGCTGTCTTTAGTCTGCTCCGCTGCAACTTCAGGGAGATAAGGCTGGTGGCTTCAATTTGCTCTACTGCAACTTCGGGAAGATAAGATCTGCCATAATTTGTAGCTTTAATCATTCCACTGCAACACTAGGGAAATAAGATTCACTATCTTCAGTCTGCTCCGCTGCATCTTCAAGGAGATAAGGCTGGTGGCTTCAATCTGCTCCACTGCAACTTCAGAAAGATAAGATCTACCATAATTTGTCGCTTTAATCTATTCAACTGTAATGCTAGGGAAATAAGATTCACTGTTTTCAGTCTGCTCCGCTGCAATTTCAGGGAGATAAGGCGGATGGCTTCAATCTACTCCATTGCAACTTCAAAAAAATAAGATCCACCATCTTCGATCTACTCCACTGCAACTTCAAGGAGATAAGATCTACAACTTCAATCTGCTCCACTGCTACTTTAGGGAGTGAGATTTGTGGATTCACCAATCTTGCTACATCGTCCTCTTGGGGACCTAACATGTAGAATCAATTTCATGGGCCTATGCTTATGCCAAATGATTAGGACGTCATGATCAAGATGAATCAAATGCTCCTAATTGGATATGTATGAATAATATTTGCATGAATGTAGAATATCATTTTGCGAGAAGAATCTCTTTCTAATGTTTAAGTTGTCATTGCTCGCTGTTCATCAAGATTGTATCACTGACGCAATATCTTGTCTTCTTGTTCAGCTGATATCCTTGATAGAAAATCCAAAGAAATAGTCACAATTTAGACTCTTCTTTCTCAAATATTTCCAACCCTTAGGTTTGGTGAGTTCTAAATAATAGTCTTGTTTCAGGTTCTTGCACTATTTACAAGCTCCCAGAGTAATATGCAGAACTTCTTTTGTGAAAGTATTATTAGTCCATTAATCGTTATTTCAATGCAAAATGCTTGAATATGATCATAATAATGGACAAAACAAAAATTTATTAAGAACAAAATCTGAAAAGAATAGGTTAATTAAAGAAAGCAAACATTGTTGGAATACAAAATAGGTGAGGGAAAAAAAAATAAGTGCCCCAGATTTCGCAGCCTGAGCTTCTCTGTACGAACTTCTTGAGGATCATTTTGAGCTCAATATGTGTTTAAGGAATCTAGAGTACTCTACTGATGCCCCAAGATGTAACATCTCTCCTTCTTATTAATTCGAAGAAAGCGAGACTACTGCATGCTCCATTTTTTTATCAAAATTTGAATTGCCCTTTACGGGTTTTCAATTTAAAACCCCTTTGGTCTCAAAGCACCATTTGCGGGTTTCGCATTTGCCTCTCCTTTTCTTTTCTTTTATTTTCTTTTCTTTCTTTCTTTTTTTTAAGTGAAGTATTTCTTGATTGAATCTGAATTCGCAGGATTAGGCAAGCTCTTGCCATCCATTTCTTCACAAGTTCTTTTGTATGGGAAGGATCCTTTTCAAAACTAGGTCTCCTTCATGGAGTTCTCTAGGGCGAACTTTCTTGTTATAGGCTCGCATCATTCGCTTTTAGTACAATTGACCATAAGGATAGCCCTTAGCCTCTCTTCTTCGATCAAGTTCAGCTAATCATATCTGGATTGGATCCATTTTGTCTCATCCAACTTCAACTCTGATAAAACTCGGAGAGAAAGAATCTTGACTTCGATGGCTAAAACCGCCTCCATCCATAAACTAATGAGAAAGGCGTTGCCCCGGTAGAGGTCTTGACAGACGTCCGATAGGCATAAAGGGTGAATGGTAACTTTTCATGCCAGTCTTTATGAGTCTCAATCATTTTCCCCACGATCTTTTATTTTTTGGTTGCCTCTATTGCACCGTTCATTTTGGGGGCGATATGGTCTTTTGATCTTGAACAGACTACAAATTTTTGATATCGTGCTGTTGTTCAAATTTAGTACATTGTCAGATATGATCCTTTTTGGCATTCTATACTAACATATGATATCTTTTTCAAGAATTTGCTACTGTCGAGTTTGTGACCTTGTCATATGAAGCAGCTTCCACCCACTTAGTGAAGTAATCGACGACCACAAAAATGAATCGATGTTTGTTAGAAGCTTTCGACAAGATCGGCCTAATAACATTCATGCCCCACATAGAGAA
Source organism: Gossypium bickii (assembly GCA_025503065.1). Taxonomy (NCBI): domain Eukaryota; kingdom Viridiplantae; phylum Streptophyta; class Magnoliopsida; order Malvales; family Malvaceae; genus Gossypium; species Gossypium bickii. The sequence continues at coordinate 100,582,256 of CP106711.1, forward strand.
AGTCTATGGAGAAGAGATGAGGGAGGCATATGAATCTTGTCTTCATAAATTTGGCACTTATGGCATTTCTTGGTATAACTGATCCAATCTCTTCCATGGTGGACTAGCAGTATCCGAACCTCGTGATTTGCCTGACCATTATAAAACCATTAGCATGTGTTCTTCAAACACCCTTATGGACCTCTTCTAAGATTTTTTAGCCTTAACAACATCCTCACGTCTTAGTAGCCCAGACATCTCTTGATACGATCATGTGAAAACATCTTTGAATTTTTTGAATAACTTCAATGACGTCTCGCGTTGTCTCTGTGGTGATACAGGCTCCGATCTTCACCTCTTTCTCTTCTCCTAAATTTACAATGACTTTTTGTAAGGTAGGATCTGTTTTTCATCTTGTTCTACCATCCTTAACAAATGAGATAGGTTACAATCTTTGTCATCTTCGAAGTCCTGAGATCCCTCTAGACACATATCTTGCTCAAAAGTTGATTCTGAGTCAGTAGTAGCGTCGCTCATGTCGTTGATATCTAGGGACCTGTTATAGGTATGAAGGAATATTCAAAGAAAAAATGAATCTAAGAATAATTATTTATGTGGTATGAACATGAATGAAATAAAGGAATGAAAGAATATTTGCTCCAAGTGAGACACAAAAATGCATTTTTTATTGAAATAAAGATGTTGGACATGAGCCTATTTCACAAAAGGATTCTTATTGCTTCTAGGCTTAAAGCAACAAGTGTGTTTTAAATATTCCTCTAAATTAGCTCTAAAAAATACAGGGCTCTCTTCCACAGTCCCATTGTTCAAAACACTCCCAAGCTCATAAGGGCGAATGTCTGATAAGTTTTCTCCTCCGATTCTTTCTTCAGATATAGCATTGATGCTCCTATTTCTGAACATTCCATCCGGGCCTTCAGTATATTCATAAAATTCTAGTTCCTTATTATCCATTAGGCCTTGCACCAAGGCTCTGAATTCATTGCATTTTTGAATCACGTGACCCTCTTCATCATGGAACTCACAGTAATTCCTTACTTCTTCGGGTTTCTCCCCTAAATCCTGTGTGATTAATCCACTTTCTACCATTTTCTTCCAAACATCTCTTAGTGGGGTTTTCACTTCTGATATATTCATTTTGATTCTCTTCCGCGTATTCTCGATTATCGCGTTTACCCTTTTGCCGGAATGGTTGGGTAACGAATTTTCTACACCAAATGGATCATCAAATTTCACAATACTCATTTTAATGAGTCTTTCGATTATCTTTTTAAAAGCGGTGCAGTTCTCAATCGAGTGTCCTGTGAATCCTACATGGTATTCACATGGGGCATTCGCATCATACCATTTGGGGAATGGAGGCTACATAAATTATAGGTAAAAAGGAAATACTATATGTGCATCAAATAAAATTTGGTACAACTCCCCATACGTGATTGGGATGGGCGTGAACCAGAGTTTTTCTGAGCTCGGTCTTGGATTGGAATCTTTTTTTGGGGGGACCTGACGGCTAGTAGTTGTCGTCCTTGTCTGGCTTACAGTAATCGGCTTTGAATAGCCCTTGTCATACATACTCCATTATTCGTCTCATTTTCCCTCTTACTCAGGGCCTTTAAAGGATCGATTTGGGAGCTCCTCTCTCGCATTTTCCTTTTGTAACGATCTTCAAATTGTTTTGGGAGCTCCACTCTTGCCTTTTTTATTTTTGCTAGATCATCCAGATCAAGGACAATAGGATTGATTGGATCATCCCCTAGACTAAAACCTGGACCTGTCGGGAAGTTCACCAATTTCGAGGTACCGATCTGGTATTGTGGTCTGATGTTAGCAGACACCCTTTGTGGATATGCGTTTGGTTGTGCTTAGGTGTTTGTTGGGGTAAAGCCTGAATGATAAGCGAGATCTTCGTTATCATCCCCGGAATTAACCATAGGGCTTTTCCCTTTTTCTAACCCTCCAGCTAGTATCTGAGTTAACTGGCTCATCATGTTTCTTTGGAATTCTAGCATCTAATCTTTTATATCTTGTTGAATTTTGGCCAATTCCTCTTGCATCTGTATTTGCATTTGCTCTAATCTCTCCAACCTTTGGTCCATTTCTTTAGTTTTTCTCGTGTATCGATATTTCAGGGTAACTGTCAAGATTTTAGGGTCTTTCGTGAGTTTTATTGCATATGATGTAATGCAATGCTAATGCATGAAATGAATGCAATAAGGTATCGATTTTGATTCAATTTCATTTAGAAAACTTTACTAGAAAACAAAATTCTTTACATAAAACGGGTTATAGATATGGTTTTGCCCTAATGCTCAAAGTTTTAACTTTCTTAAGCAACGAAGCTAACCCTTGACCCTGATCTAATTCTAGCTCATACTTCACGCTTAGCATGTCGACCTGAATTGCCAAGGTCTATAAATGATTGGCTACCTCCCGAATCTGAGCCACGACCTCGCCCATAATGTAATCTCTGTTCCTAACTTGATTTTGAGAATGGTGAAGCTGTTCCTTCCAACGTTCCTCACTTACCTCAAGAAGTTCTACCCGGAGCTTACAGTTTTGTAATGTAGACTCTAGTTCTTCTATCTTTCCTTTCATTTCATCAATCTTGTTCAAACTTGCCCTCAATTCAACCGTAGAATTACGATTTCTATACTGATGAAGTGATTTTTCAAGTTCTACCACTCTAGCCTTTAATTCTCTTTTGTCATTCTGGGTTTTTAACAAACTCTTTTCTAGAGCCTCTTTCTGTACCTGAGCCTCATGGAATTTTCTCTCCCACCGATCGGCTTTGGTTCTTTCTTCTTGGATCTCTTGTCGCCATTGCTCTGACATTTTTCTCAATCTGGCAGTTCTTATCAATAGACGCAATTTCATGTAATTCGTCTTCAAACTATCCAAGTCGTCATCGGCTTTATTCTTCTATTTCCTTAATTTCTCGACCTCTAGCTTTGAACATCAGCATCTAACCTTAAATGCATCTTCTCTTCCTCCAATTATTCTATCTTCTTTTCAAGTTCCAAATTCCTCCTCTCGAAGTCTTACTTTATGATTTCTAGTTCTGACGGGACCACTTGTAAGTACTCCTCCATCGGTCGAACGCCTTCTAAATTTGGCCCGGAGATATTATCATTTATTCTTTTACTCCACCATCCACTGTACTCGGGAGTCGTCATTGAACCTACAGCCAGCCTTTTCATTCGACGAGTCTGATTCCAAGCGTTAGAAATCTCTTTTACCCTTTTCTTATAGTTGTATCCCCTGTACAAAAACTCACATTGGGCTAGCCCATGTGTTACCGGTATGAACTGTCTTGATCTGTATTGCCTCAATACGAGCAAAGGAGCATACCCAACGGTTCCCCAAATCCCAAGCAAAGGGCCCAGTCAAAACTCCCACATCGGTAAAGAATTTCGTCGGGAATCAACCAAGGAGCTCTCCACTCGAAGTCTTCTTCCTGGAGATTTTGAAGAAGCGCTATTCAATTTTCTTCTGATATGTCATCCCTTCTTGGCGTGGCCACTATCTCCTTTAATAGGGAGTAATTCCCGGAGAAAACCCGATAAGAAACCTTATCCACCTTCTAGAAATGACTGTGGAATCAACCTAACAACAACTATGCGCACCCTATAAATCTGCCCTCACCGGACCTCCTACATGCATTTAAAGATCTAAATGTCTCGGCGAAGATTGTAGAAACAGGTGTGACCCATTTATCAAGTCGATCAAAGAGATCCGAGACCACCACATCTACATACCCTAATGCCCTAGGGAATATCGTTAATTTGTAGATGCTCAAAGCAAACACATCGACTCTCTTCTTCGTATCAGGATGCGCTAGAATCAAATCTCTCAAATTCTTCCATGGGATGCACTTACATTCGCCTTTTTGCTTGATCCTAGCTGTAATCCACTGTTCGATCATTCCTATAATGTTCATCAATCTCTTCTAAAAGGTCAGGTTATAAGCGGCTCTAGAATAAGCTTTATCGACTTGAACCTTTGGACAACGTAGTAGGGCTGTATATTCTTCCACAGTGGGTACTAAATCAACCCTCTCAAAGGTAAAGCAACTGTAAGCAAGGTTCCAATACTAAGCGATGGCCCAAAATAAATGCTCATCTACCTTGATGTCGAGTAGATACAGCAAGTCCCCATAATTATAGTAGAACAACTGCTTAGTTTCATCATTCCACTAATCACATATCTCTTTTAATTCTTGAAGGCTATTTTGCGTCACACTAATATGGGTGTAGTCCCATAATTCTGACGTGTACCTATCGGCTAAACTATCTCCTTTCTCTAATTGTGTTTTCTCTGACTACATACGGACAGCAGCATTATCCTCCACTTTATCAAGAAATTTGTTCTCTATGATAAGCTCTCTAATTTAGTAATCGAACTCAAATCAACATTCTTTCGAATATGAAATGACATGCAAAGATAGCAAAAACACAATAAGTCAGTACATTATACAAAAACAAAACTCAAAGAGAATCAAGCACCTATCTGGGTAACCGCTAGGGTTTCTCGCAGTACCATCTAGGGTGGACTCCTAGAGTCTTCTCCATGCGGTTTGGTTCTAAAGTTGAGGTACCCGAACCAGCAGATTCCTCGATCCTCACCCATTATAGGCCTCTACGGACCGAGTTCAATTCAAGGGAATATATTTCCCTATGGCTGCACGAAGATGAAAATCTCACGAAGACATAGGTACGATGTATCCCGAAAGCGATCCACTATCTGCATGAAGGTGAAAACCTCACGAAGGAGTAGCTTATCACTCCCACTTAAAAAGGTAAGACCAAACGGTCCTTATGTAATATGATGAGAAAATATTCTAAAAGACTCAAATCACAGCAACACAAACAAATGCAATAAAAGGATCGTAATTTTTCAAATCAGATTTTCAATTTTCGAGAACAAGACAGGAAATAATAAATTTTATGGCTTGACTCTCTTATAATGTCCCCAGTGGAGTCACCAAGCTGTCGAAACCATTTTTTTAAAAAAAACACAGGGTCGACTTTAAAACAAAATTGGAGTCGCCACCAATCTTTTTTTTTTTTTGAGGTGTGATCGAATCACCTTGAGATTAATCATTAAGATATTTTGATTTATTAAAACAATGATTTTGACCTACGAAATTTGAGAAAACGGGTTCGAGAGTCGGTTACGCATGAGGAAGGATTAGCACCCTCATAACGCCCAAAATTGGTACCTAATTGATTAATTAACGTCTTAATGTCGAAAATTTAAAAGATTTTAAAACACGATCCTCTTTAAAAGAAAACTTGAATAAATTAAATCGGATACTAAGCTTGTCTTTTGATTTTTAAAACTCATGCATTTAAGTTTAAGAAGGATATTCGGTTATTTGGGTCAAATGAAAAATCGGAACCCAGTAAGTTAAGGCACAATTTCTTAAAATTTCAAATACAGATTATTGCCTTTATTTTTAAAAATCCTTACCTCGAGATAACAAAATGTCACATCCAGTGAGTTAGGACACAACATTTTTGAATTCCCGAGAATGAGTTTTTATTTAACTTATACGCTTTGATTTTTAAAAAAAGATAATAGGTTCTTTAGGCTCGACGAGAAAAAATTGAAACCCAGTAAGTTAAGGTACGATTTCTCGAATCTCGAATTACAAAAAAATTTGCTTAATGAAAAAATTTGTATCGGACAAAGATTAATGTAACACAATTTTATAGTAAAAAGTAAAAAACATTATTTACGATACTAATATGCATAACAGACTAATAATAAATGTATTGATGCATGACAATATAAAGGACGAAGATCAAATAAGAAACCATAATACACAAAAAATAATAATTAAAAAAGAACTAAAATTTTAGAACTAAAGGATTAATATTAAACAAATCAATAAACAAATGTAGCGTAACACAAATTAAAAAATCATAATGTTAATAATAATGATGGTGGCATTAATAATAATAAAAAATTTTGAAGTTTTAAAATATATAAAAAGATATAAATAAATAAGTAATAAACTGATAAGTGAATAAGTGTATTTAAAAATATTAAGCAAATAAATATTATGGAAATAATAGTAATAATAACAAAGTTAATTAAATATATTAATAATAATAATTTGTTAATAATAACATTAATAATAATAGTAATAATAATAACAATAATAGTAGTAATATTAAAATTAATAGTAATAGTAATAGTAGTAGTAGTAGTAGTAATAATAATAATAATAATATAATTACAAAAATAACCAAAGAAGAGTTAAATTGAACTTAAAACGGAATTTTGGGGCAAATCTAAAAAAAAAAAAGAAAAGGACCACATTGAAATGCGAATAACAAGGAGGGACCAAAAGGGAAATTAATCCCTGCCCTCTAAAACGACGTCGTTTGAATATGGATCTAATTGAAATCGCAATCGAATACGGGGTAAAAATTAAATGATCGAAAAAACTTAATTGTATAGTGATTAAAAAGCGGAAGGGATAAAAATGCAATTAGCCCTTCCATCGAAAACACGGGGACCCTGAGACTAGGTCGGGTCGGAGCGCGGTTTGAAGCCTAAACAGCGTCGTTTTGGCATAAAAGGTTAAGGCCTAAAAGGGCGCCGTTTTGATCGTTTATAAAAGCTAAACTTTTCCCAAAAAAAAAAAAGATTCATTTGCAACACCCTTTTTAAAAAAAAAATTTGAGAGCCTTTCTTTGCTCTCTAGCCCACCGCCTCCGGCATGGGTCCGACAAGAGTTTCGATGCCAATCGACGCCGTCCACCGCCGTCAACGCCACCGTGTGCGGTGGTTGGACACCCTTCAGGTATTTTTTTTCTCTTTTTTCATACTAAATTTTAATATTGAATGTATATTTTTAAAAGGAAGAAAAGAAAAGAAAAAAATTCTTTATAAGTATATAAGAACAGTTTCGAAGAGTAGAAAAAAAAAAAGAAAGAAAAATAAAGAAAAGAAAAAACCTTTGCTAATCTGCTCTGTGATTTTTTCGTATTGATTTCGTGTATCTCAAAAAAATTAAAAAGGAATTCTTTTCGATTTTATAGCCGAATGTTGAAGAAAAAATAAAAATCTACAATAGTTCTTGCTTTTTTTTTTTTTTTTCTCTACTGTGTTGTTTGACCTTATAGGTACGGAGGCCAGCTGGTGTGGTGGCGCGCGTGTGGAGGAGTACGGAGGGTGCCGACGTGGCGAGGTAGAGGCGGCGGCATTAGGGTTTCCTAGGGTTTCTGAGAATGTTAAAAAAAAATTGGGCCATTTGGGCCTTATAATTTAGGGTTGGGCATTTCTGTATTGGGCTGAAATTTTGGGCTTCGGGTTTGAGTTTGTAAAAAAGAAATTGGACTGTTTAATTATTTTGTTTTATTTTTATATTTATTTTGGTTTTAATGGCCCCGACAAATTGGGCTAATTACATATATCATCACTAATTAAAAACATAAAAAGAGCAACACTCTTAATTCTAAATTTCAAACATAAAACAGAACATTAGTTATCACAATTTATACACATGGTCTTATTCATGATTTGCTAATTAGGTTGATTTGATTCATTGTATAATTTGTTTCTATTTTAATTATGGGTTAATATATACGAAAGTGTCTAAATTTAGAAATCATAATTCAAATTAGTACAATCTAGTTAGACCACTGATCTTCAGTTCAACTGATTCATTTCTAGTAAATTAATATATTTTTTTATAATTTCAAAAAATTAGTATAAAAATAATTTAAGTAATTCTTTGGTATAATAGTAGTGAAAAGTTTTTATTCCACAAGAAGGTTGAGATTGTGTCATGTGCTCTTAAGTTTAAAATAAATTTCAATTTTATTACTTAAATTATTTATAATTCATTTTCAAATCTGGAATTTATTTTAAATTGATAACTTAAATAATAAAAATTTATTTTAAAAATATTTAAAACCATTTTTTTAAATCTAGAATAAAATTTAAATTTATTTTAAATTGATTTATTACTTAAGTAATAAAAATTAAATTTATTTTAAGTCTGGAATTTGTTTTAAAATATTTTTTATATTATTATTTTTTTGAAATTATAAAAAAGTATAAATTTACTAAAGTAATACATGTTTAAAATGAACATGGACATATGGTTGTTCATATCGTTTAAATCTAGACAACCATTTGTTTATATTCATTGTGCTGTAAAATTAAAAAAAATAAAAATTATAAAATTCCAGAAAAAAAATCTAAAAATATAAAAAATTATAAATTTTTATTTTTATTTTTGAAATTATAAAAATATAAAATTACTAAAAAAAACTTTTAGAATGAACCTAGACATATGGTTGTATAAATGTAAATGAATTTGGACAATAATTTATCTAGATTCATTATGCATGCAAAATAAAAAAATAAATTTCTTAATTTTTTTAACTTTTAAAAAAATATTTTTTTTTTATTTTTATGATGTGTAAACATTTTTTTAGCTGTCAACCCAAAATCTATCGGTGTTACTCAAGCACCAATAAAAAGTACCAATTTAATTTTACGATTTCCAATTTATGTATCAATTAGGGGAAAAAAAGAGTTCAGATACCTTTTAGGTACAAGTTTCTAAGTTCAAGCTTTAAAATTTGAGTAAGAATATTAAATTTGAATTTGATTTGTCTTAAATATTTGATATTGCTTTATTCTTGACTTAATTTTAGGTTACCTAAGTTTTAATTGATTTTTGTTTAATTATAAATTTCATCCCTTTATGTTACAAAAAATCAAAAGTTAGTTTTTCTACTTTAATTTGTAAGAATTTCATCATCATATCTTAAGATAATTGAGAAGTTAGCCTAGTTGTTAGTAAATACATAAACTTTGATTGTTAATTTTTACTAGTTTATTGTATATTGTTGACAAGGGATATCAACAATGGAGGAGGTAATGAGGAGAATGTTGTGGTGCAAAGGAGGTCGGTTCACCTAAGCAAGTAGAGAGCCGAAGAAGGATAAGAGGAAAAAGGTTGATGTGAAGGTTAGGAAGGTTGTATACAGGGAGTAAGTTCTCAAGGTTGCTAATGGGGAAGAAAATCCCCTTTTCTTCGATCTAGAGAGTATTTATGGGAGAAGTCCTCCTGACTAATAGTGGTGACATGGCAAGGTGTCTATCATCATGATGTATATGAGGGAATACACGGGGAGACCCATTCTGTTATTAGTAAAAGGTTGTTATGCTTAGATGGACTCCAATGTCCCTAAAGAGAGTGTTCGCACTTGGAGGAATGCTCACACAGAAAAGCGAATGACCTGTCCATAGTAGCGGATAGCTTTCATGAAAGGGAACGTATCGTCTGTTAGTAGGTAACCTTACGGCAGGTGACTAATTTGTGAGGCTAAACAGTTGAGGACAAATCGAAAGAAGAAAAGTAGGGAATCGTCTTTAAGCATCCACCTAATGCCTTCTGGAAGCGCCCAAATCGGTTGAGGATTCAATCAACCGGCCGGCTGAAATTAGTAACTTATCCTGCAATACAGTGGTGGCTCATCGCTGTGTGCCAAACTTGGATCTCAACCAAACTTATCCTGATGATAGCACTGTATTATCATGAGCGATGACTTTTGGGTTGCTATAAAACTTGGACCTCAACCAAACCAGGGACTCCTATGACAAGCTTTTATTGCTAGTGTGCTTGATGTAAACAGAACCAGCTGAATGGACTATATTTTTTACTATTGGAAAGCCTAGCATTTGGCAGTGGCTCTTTATCTTAAAGAGTAACCGCAATACTAAAGTAGTAAAAGTTATTATGGCTAATTATTTCTTGTAATTTTTTTTTCAGTTCTCCATCATAAGAATTGGACCAAATTACTCAAACATACTACACATTATTAAAAACAATTACTCTTTTGAACACACAAAATTTCGAAGTCCAACCTAAGTTTCGAACTTTGCAATCTCTTGTTATTCTAAAGAATTATTACCTTTTATTTTTTAACTTTTAAACAGAGTTTGGTTTTTAAAAGTTGCAATTGATGTACATTATTTGAATTGATATAATATATTCAAATTGGTTTTATAAATTATATACGTATTTTGCGTAATATTTTTGAATTTTAAAAAATTACTTTTATATAATAAAAATTTGATTAGACTAATTATAATTTTAAAGTCATAAACAAAAACGAACTAAATGAATTATATTTAATTATTACCAAAATCGAAATATTGAAGATTGAAAGTGAGAGATCTCAGTACAAAGAATTAAAGGAGAGTATAATGACGTGTCATAATTATAGATATGGTCTTGTTCCTGAGTGAAAATAGGTGAATTCAGTGTTATTAGTCGGAATAACTAATATTCGACATTTTGAACCAAATAGACTTGGTGTTTAAAGTGGGAATGCTGGATGCCAAGTACAAATTTTGACGCAGTGTTGAGTAAACAGAATAATGACGTGATATCATAATATGTGAAGTAATCTAATCGATTGTTTCTGTCATGAGGTTAAAATAGAATACAAAATTGCGACGTCATCAAAGATAAAGTCGTGACTTCACTCACTATTTCTTGCATTGGAGTTGAAATTTTAAAAAGAAATGTCAAGAGTTAACCACGTGACATTATTCACTTAGGTGCTGGCTTTTTTATAAAATTAACCTAAAATATTTAATTAATTATATAAATAATTTATTTTTTAAATTAAACACGTAAATGACTTAAAATCTATAGTGAAAGTTGATGGAGTCAAAGAGTTTGGCGCCACCAACATTCCACATCAGCAACCGGGATAAAAAAATTATTTTTTTAGTGGAACCATGTAAAATGGCACCACTTGTATAAATACCAATGAAATATTATAATTTTTGAAAAATGGGAGACTTTAATAAATATTTTCCATTTTTTGGTTGGCGCCACCGGTTTCCAATGTGACTTTTTTTTTTGAAGTTTTTTAAAATTTTAAATATATTAAAAAATATTAAGTATAATTAATTTTAAAGATTAATATATTTAAAATTTTAATATATTTAATATTTATTTTTAATAGGTAAAGACAAAAGAAATTTTCTTAATATATTTAAAATTTTAAAAAACTTAAAAAATTAAATATATTAAAATTTTAATATATTTAATATATTTTAAAAAAATTAAATATATTAAAAAATGTTAAGTATAACCAATTTTAAAATTTTAACATCTTCAATATATTTTTTAAAAATATATTTTAAAATTTTAATACATTTTTTAATAGGTAAAGAGGTAAAAAGATTTTTTTAATATATTTAAAATTTTAAAAAACTTAAAAAATTTTAAATATATTAAAGAAAATTTTGAGTATAAAGAAAATTTTTAGTATAATCAATTTTAAAATTTTAATATACTTAATATATTTAAATATATTAAAAGTTTAAAACATATTAAAAAAATTTAAGTATAAACAAATTTAAATTTTTAAAATTTTAATATATTTTTTAATACGTAAAGACAAAAAAAAGGTTTTTTTAATATATTTAAAATTTTAGAAAACTTAAAAAAATCATACTGGGAATTGGTGACCCTAATTTATTTGGCTCCACCAGAAAATAGAAAAATTTTATTAAAGTCCCCCAATTTTTTTAGAAATTATAGTATCTCTCTGATATTTATACAGGTGGCGTCAGTCTACATAGTTCCACCAAAAAATTAATTTTTTTATCCCGATTGCTGACATGGCATGTTGGTGGCACCAAACTCTTTGGCTCCACCAATTTTCACTGTAAATTTTAGGTCATTTACGTGTTAAAAAGATAAATCATTTATGTGATTAATTAAGTTTTTTGGGTTAATTTTATAAAAAAGCCCTGAGGTGCTTGATGTGTTGAAGTCAACGACGTTGCGACATTATATTCTAAGATGCCGTCACATTGTTGTGATGTTGCGACATTATAGTCTAAGCACGAGGGCGTGGCAGTGATCCAACTATTGGAATCTTGACGGTTACAAAAGGGATTTGGTGGAATTTTGGCACAAAATTGTGACTAATGACAGAACAGTGCATTATAACTAACGGTATACTTGTCATTTAACCAACTTAAAACTCTTTTAATAATATATATATCTCAATTATGTATCAATTTTTTAGAAGAAGAAAGTAGAGAGGAAAGGCAGAATTTGAGGAGTTGTTTAAATAGTTGGAGAGTTTTTCTTTATTTTCTTTTAAGAGATTTGTTGCTTTTAAGTTCCTTTTAGAAAAACTCTGAAGTTGATAATGCAAGTGTAAAAGATTCATTGAAGCCTCCTTTGTACAGAAATTGATTTTATCTTTACGTTCTCAATTTTCATCTTATTGATATAATGTTTGGAATTATGAATGTTTTGCTTGTAAATTCTATAATGAACTAAATAGTTTGATGGTAAATTCTATAATGAAATGGTAAATTCTATAATGAACTAAATAGTTTGATGGTAAATTCTATAATGAACTAAATAGTTTGATGGTTGATTGTGAATTGAAAAGTGTTATGAGTTAAATTAAAAACCGAGATAAGTGAGATTGAAAAGAGATTTTACCGGGTAAATCTGAGACTAAAAGGCAATTCATTAACTAGGCGTAATCTTTAGGTTAGAAAACTTTTACTTGATAATTTATTTAAGCATCAAGCTCATGTTCTACTAGCCAAACAATCAACCGTTAAATTCTTTAGTGAGAAAGAGGATCATTTAGGTTAGATTGCTTACAGAATTTATAGTTCAATTTTATGATAATACATGATTTGATTGCAATAATAATCCTAGATTCTAATAGATTGTTATTTGTTTAGCTAGTAAGATCGTAATTGCAATGTAAGAACAATCTTAGAAATACTTTCCAAGTATTTCATTACAAAAATTTCTATTTGATTCCATGATGCTTCTGGATTACTCGTGCTTTAATTGATTTATATACATTTTGAAATATAAGTAGAACACAAGGCAAGTTTTTGATAAATTGTTTAAAAGGTAGGAAAAAAAATAAAGATTATACACCTCATCCAAATGCTGAGTTCCCCTAAACACTGCAAAATCTGGTCAAAATTTTCTCTAAAAAATTGGACATTGCGATTCAAAACTAAAACTCAAAAATTAATGCTCACATTAAAACTCCCTCGGTGTTATTAAGGGCTTTCTTTGCAAGCTTAAATTTATCATTTACTTTCTTGTTAGTTTTCACGACATACTCCTTGATGAAGAACTCCATACCTTGTCGAAGAGTTTCAAGCTCGGGGGTGACAGCTATACGGGTGAACATGTTCCATATAACCTTATCAGGATACTCGAATATGGCCTCGAAAAACATTCGGAAATGCATGATCTTTTTTGGGCTTAGCATCTGGGGATCACTCCACTCAACTGTTTTCAAGAAAGCAAGGGAAAGAGTAAAGGACGCAGCCATTTCAGCCATGAATTTCGCTAGGTGCATCGACCTTAAAAGTGGCATTGAATCCAACTCTTTGAAGTGATCCCAGAGACAATACTGTGGGACATATCAAAATTAAAAGGTCAGATACTAGCATTGCAAAAAAGTTCATTTCGTATGCACACTACACAAGAAAAATGGTAGGCATTCCTAATATCTTCACTAGGTTGATCTTGTGCATTCCTTACATTTAATCCACAATTGGAAAAGAGAAGACTACCTGTAAGGTAAACTTGTGGTTTTTTTCATGCTCACACAACTTAGCAGCAAGAACAGTGTAGTACTTGTTAAAAACCTTCTCTTGCAAGCAACATTCCACGAGAACCCGCATAATATCTCGGTCCTGTAAGCAGATATTCGAGTTAACTTTTCTATTGAATAGACAAAAAAAAAAAAAAGCATTTCTTCTCAATCTGAAGAACAGCAGCCTACCTGCTTTCCAGGCAAATCCAACCGTAAAAGCTTCTCAAATGCATCGATGTAGTCTTCCCCACTCATTATTACACAAAAGATTGCCCTCCGGGCATCTGTATTCATCCTCTGTGCAGCAGCAAGCTCCAGCATTTTCTGAGCTTCAAGAGCCTCTTTGTCAATACTGTTGGCAACCTCTTTGACATTATCTGTAGCAGAGGCGATATCCCCGGGTAACCACCATTGACCCTTTTTGTCAGGATCAAGCAGCTTGCTCCATTTAAGCCCTCTAATTAAAATATCCTCAACCCTTAACTGAAAATATCAGGGACCAAGGAACAATACGTGAACAAAAAAGGGAGATAAAGGAATATAAGATCCTATATATTATCATTGTTTATAGCTGACAATAACTAAAGAAATATAAGATCCTATATATTATCATTGTCAGAAGTGCACAAATGAAACCTATTAACAACTTAAGAACCATCTTGAGAACGGAGATAAAGAACTATAAGATCCTATATATTATCATTGTTTATAGCCGACAATAACTAAACTGAAGGTCTGATTGAAGAGACAATTGAAGCAAGTCTAATTTGAAGTCAAAATAAAAGAAGCAATACCTTCTGTAGCCATTTCTTTATCCGAGTGTGTTGCACTGTATCCTCCTTGGGCTTTTTCTTGTTATTTTTTATATCACATATCGTTTCAAGCATGAATTCCATCTGCAAAAGTAACAATGCAATAAGATTTTGCAAAATAAAAAGAAAAAGTAGCATACCAGATCTAAAAGAAAATTAAAAAATCTTACTCTCTTGCCGTTTATTTTAGCCTCGCCATCTCCGGACAAAGCCTTTAACTCATTCACCCTATTTTGAACACAAAGAATAAAGTTTTTCATGGCAACCGGATCATCGGCCCTTATTTTCAACCCACAGCCTATCATTTAATGAAAATTAATGTTAGAAAAAGCTTGCTTGTCCAGCATCTGGGCAATTTCTATCTACAGAAGCATCAACATTATGCTATCATCAAATACCATAAAAGGATTGCTTTATGCACCCTAAAACTTGCAAAAGAACGAAATGGAAAGGATAATCCATGTCAACAAATAAACAGGAAAACTAATGGGTATGGCATGTTTAAAGCTTAAGCATCCTGATCTCGATAAATACTTCTTAACAATCAAGTTTTATAATTAAAGAAAGAATAAAAGAAAAGGGACTTGCAAAGCCTTACATTGCAAAACTGTCAGGATGGTAGAAACATCAATCTCTGTCAACCGCTTGCTCAACATGATCAGAAAATCGTATATTAAGTCACTGGGAAGCAATCATCAGAAATACTGCTGTGAGAATAGTGTTTTTAATACATCAAAAGGCATACTTAAATGTATGCTAAGTTAGATTACTGCAGCCAGCTCTAGAACAAAAATGTAATGACCATGAAGCAGCTAGTATCAAAGATGATAGAAATGCGAATTGGGTGAAGAATCGCTTATATTGCCATGACAGAGCATTCATAAATGTATGAAAATATTGTAGGTAATTTCATGAATGAGAAAATTGTGAAGCATGATAACAACGTCCAATATCCTTCTACATAGGACTATAATAATGCTTTCTGGCAGCCATGATGGCCTGCATCCTATGCATCTGACCACATTGGCATCATGATAGAGAATAGAGCATTAAAGAAATGCTCTTAACCAAGAACCTATTCACTGCTTGCCTTGGAAATGCTTTCATTAAGAGTATCCTAATGAAAAAAAAAAAAAAGATTAGCTGAAAGCATCTACCACGAGCAAACTCCAAAAATGCAGAGATAAGATAGCAAAAGAGTGAGATTTCTCAACGAAAGATTGTCTTCTTTGAGATACTCTTCCTGAAAAGGAAAAACAAGTTAAGCATTTAAAAAAGCAGCAGTGCAACCAGGATAGTGATGTAGAACACAAATATGCTAACCATGGGATTATAGCTTACTTATGATTTCATTTTGTCACTCTGCTTGTGTTTATAGGCAAATTATAGTATCTTGTAGGTCTAGGGTTATGTTTGGAATTTTTCAATTATATTAGAGTCTAGCATCTTAGTGTGGTTTTATTTATCCTATTAGGTTTGGTTTTCTAAGTCAAGTTTATCAGCATTCTAATGAAGTGTTAGTATTTCAAAGAAAATACTTGAGACCCTTAAAAGAACATTGCTAAACTAGACTTCAAAACAAAACCTACTAGCATAAAGGAACCACACGAAGATACTAACCGTAATATGAAAGTATAAAACCAAACATAACCCTAGATTTATAAGATACTAGATAGATTGGCCCCACAAATACAACAGTAACAAAATAAAGTCTTAAGTACCTTAATCCTATAATTAACTTATTTCTGTTCAATATCAAATACTCTGGAAGGTCCAAAGTACCAATCATATATATTATACATACATAGTAATGCTTGATAAACAAGTATAAATAAAAATGAAAGTACGTTAAACAAAATTACTACTTAATGTGGAAGTACTTACCTGAAAAATCTTGGCAAGTAAAGCCATAAGTTTTGCGCTGAAATCCACACCAACTAAAGAAGCCATGCCGGCAATGAAAGCTGCAAAAACTGCAGCATGCCTTTACAAAGAAACAAACAACAGTAACTACATATACAACTGCTGCAAGGAGAAGAAAAACGAAAACAACTACGACAACAAAATCCTAGCCAACCCGACTAATGGTAGTATGCAACAAGCATGATATTGTGCTAATGTACTCTAATAAGGATCACAAGTATTGCATCTAGAAGGTAAATCACTTGTGCTTGATTAGGAATACAGTTATTACCACATGAAGAATGTATTGTTGGAATGAGAAAGTGGAGTTTCAAATCACAATATAATTATGCTTTCCACAGCTGTATTGCTACTATTTTGGCTATATATATTGTGGAAAGATAGCAACAATAATTATTATTCATCTGACTTCCATTACAGCTATTCTAACCAAAAATAACGACAAATTAAAATAAACAATAGTGATTTACCTTCCATTATTAATATTTCAACTGTTTCTTCCTCTGATTAACATATATCAGATTGATTATTAGAATAACTATTACATCAGGTTTAGTAAGCAAAAATTTCATAAGAATTAAAATTTACTTTACTTGTCATAGTACAATGTCAAGTGCAAATTAACAATCAATGACAATAAGTATAGGCACATTAAACAAAATTCCCATACATAGCATACATATAAACTGAAAAATTAGGAACTTTAAAGGAAAGATGACAGAATTAAAGAGGAAGGAACCCTTTTAGGAAAAAAAAAAAAAAAAGAACGGAGTTTTTTTTACTTATAATGGAGAATTATACAAATAAAGAGAGAGGCAAGATTGCTCTTAACTGTTCATTGCCACGTGGACCATTATAACAAGATGCCAAGACCTCCTCACTGATAATCTGGGAGCTAACACTGCGACTAACAGACTGTCGAAGAGTAAATTTATATAGTTAACATTATACGTTTTAATTTCCAAATGTAAAAGCAGAGGATACTGCATAGGCAACCGCATGCTAATTTCTTTGAAAACTATCACAAGAATGGAAGTTGTTTTGGTATTATATTAACTTCCTTAAATTAACCAACAAACTCGTAAATGCAGTTTCAGTAAAACCACAGCCCCTGCATTAACCTAGTTGGAAACAACTGTACCACTTTTATGCACTTATGCTAGAAAAGATTAATATAACAACCAATTATATTTACTCAGAGTGAGGGTGCATATATAGCTTAAATCAGTTGCAGTAAGATTCAGAAGGCTTGATATGAAGTCTATTGAAACAAAAAGCTATAGACAGTATAGCAGCATACACGAAAAATTGTGGCCATTTCTCCTGTAATTGATTCCACGTTAGATTCAGAAAGCCTATTAAGAAGACCTGGAACACAGAGAAAAATAAGTGGCATGTCAAATTCCAAAAACGAGAAGTGAACTTACTAAAGTTCATTAAAAGTGAATATCCATACCTCGTACGCGTCTGCGCATTCGAGTCTGCTCCTCTGATTCATTCTTTGTCTGGGATCTGAAGTGAGGAGCAACATATTTCACGCTGCTCTCCATTCCAAGAGCCTTAGTTGAAATTTCACCTGACGCTACCTCTGCTTCGTGGCATTCAGAATGCGGGGTAACAGAAAGGGCAGTTTCACCCACCATGTCACTTTCTTGTCCTTGCAGCAAAGACTTCCTCTTCTTACGCCTCTTTTGTGAACGTGCCTTCACAGGAATTTCTTCCACTGTTGTCTCTGAATACTCCTCCCCTTCGGAAGCTTCATTAGTTGAGTCATCTCCAATATCATCTTTTATAGCCTGCTGCACTAACTTTTTCTTTTTTCGTTTCTTACTTAAAGAATGGTTCACAGCTTCCTCATCAGAAAATCCTTCAAATAGAATATTAAGTCCATCATTATCTCCACTTAATTTACCACCCTTCACCTTGAGTTTCTTAGCAAGTTTCTTCTCCAATTCCAAGTCCTCTTGTGCAAGCATGTCCGAATTTGGCACCTCCATTTCAAGATACTCCTCGAACTTGGTTTTCGATGTTCTTTTCAAATCCTTCTTCGCTTTAGCTATCTTAGATTCATTAGCATCATGATCTTCCTCAGACTTCAATTCACTAACTCGTTGCACAATACCATTTTCTTTAACACGCTGCATTCGTGAATTCTTTATTTTGTTCCCCTTTTTTGACTTTAAATCCCCTGCTTTTCTCTTCATCCTCAGTGATTTCTGTAATCATAGAATTAACATCATATAACAGAGAGTGACTTTAGTTGTCCTACAATTTTTTTCCTAATTGTTCTCACCTTCGTTACCAGGACTCGGCAATCTGGGGTGCAGTACCTGTGTCGACACGACCCGACACGGATTCCGACACGGGATACGGGTCAGATCCAGCATAAACCAGTGGACACGGCGGTGAATGAAAACTGAGATGAGAAGAGAAGAAAAAAAACTGATTTACGGAGACGAGAGAGAGAAGAGGGACGATGGTAGGAGGAAGATGATAAAAGAAAGAGGAAAGACGGTTCAAAATAAATGAACAAGAATTTAGGGTTACTAAACGCTGTACTCTGGTGGCAAAAAAAAAACGTTGTAACCCTATATTATATTTAGGTTAAACTACAAAAATAATCCTATATCTTTGTTTAAGTTTACGTCTTGGTCATCAATGTTTCAATTCTAACAATTAGGCCACAGGCGTTATCAATTGATAACAATTTGGTCACTTTCCATTACTTTCCATTAGCAGCCATTAAGTGTTGGACAAAAACATAGCTGGCCCATCAAATGGTGACGTGACTTCCATGTCATTATCACATAATCTAAATATATTTTTTTAATTTTTTTTCTTATTGTTTTCTTTTCTTTCCTTTCCTCTCTCTTTATCACTTCTTTCTTTTTTTTTTTTCTCTCTTCACTTCCTTTTATAGCTCTATCTGCCGTTGTCGAGAGCTTTTATCAAAGGCCACCAAAATGAAGATCTTCATTCTTCAAAAATCTTCATCCTCATCAAAGTTCATTAAAAACATACAGTTCTTGTTATTTAAGCAACCTAAAGGTTAATTAGTGAAGACTTGTCAGTATTCAGTTTTGAGATATCAATTACTTCACTTGAATCAAGTTCATGTCGAACTGGTTGTAATAACAATCAACAAAACACATATATCAATAGAATCGAAAGCATTATAATTTTGAAATTATTATTACCATGGGAGCTTGATCATTCTATGTTGGTTGATCCTTGATGAATTCTTTATCATCCATGTCTTTGCCTCCATTTACTTCTAGGATCCTACATATATCTTGATGTCCATAAAGTCTTGCATCTATTAATGGCTTCACAAATAAAAACCAAGAAATTAAACCCTAAATTTGTAATTTTCATTAACTAATTGAATTGCAAACATTAATGCAAAAACGGCAATAAAGTTGGGTGCATACACTACTGTTCCGTCGGTCAATGAG
Organism: Gossypium bickii; assembly: GCA_025503065.1. Lineage (NCBI taxonomy): Eukaryota > Viridiplantae > Streptophyta > Magnoliopsida > Malvales > Malvaceae > Gossypium > Gossypium bickii. Next base: position 100,602,080 of record CP106711.1, read on the forward strand.
GTTAATATTGGCCTTATAAAGGAGAAGAAGCTCAACAATAGAGGCATGACCCTCACTAGCGGTGAGATGCAAGGTAGTTCTCTGGTCAGAATCTTGAACGTCTGTAACACGCCAAAATTTGAGTTTTGTTATTAAGTTGTATCGATAAATATGTGTCTGCTTTTGTGGTTGTGTGTTCTGTTTGCTCACTTGAGACTTGAGGTTTGAGTCGCATAAATTTTGGAATTTGTTAGTTTCTTTATTTGAACCTTTAACTTAGGATTCATTCTTTAAGTTGAATTCGATGCCTTTTTATGTCAAGAATGAGTCTGCTGGTTCACTGATTAAGCATCTGCCTATTTCCTAGTTTCATGCTCGAGTCTCTGCGTACGCAACAAGGATTACATTTTTGCACTTTTTTGTCAAAATTGAAATTTTAAATGCTCTTTCCCTCTACTATTACTCAGACTTTTTTTATTTATTTCTTTCTCCTTATTCTTTCTAAAATTATTTTATTTTGTTTAGTACGTTCTTCTTAAAATTTTTCATTTTGTTATGTTCGCCCTGTGCAATTGTTTCGTCGGGTTATGGTATTACTTGTTCCAATGTGCTTTAAGGTAAATTGAGTCGATTGTCTTCGTTATATTGCGTTGTTGTGCGATTTGGGGATTTTTTCCAAAATCTTAAAGCTGATAATCTTGTTGTGCATTGTGTTTCGATACACTAGGGGAGATTCAAAGGACATCTAACGCCTCCCGTTTTACTTAAGAACAGAACATGTATTAGGAATTGTGGTAAGTAGACTGTCACCCGTTTCGTGTAGTGAGTCGAAAGTTTTGACGGAACTTAATTGTTGATACTAGCTTGTTTTGTGAATGTGATGTAGACTTGGAATTTACAGTTGGGTGCTTCTACAGCATCGGGTAACAAGTGGGTATTGAAACCCCTTTTTTCTGCATTTTTTCTTCGTCAAAACGAGACTGTCGACGACACATGGGCTACCACACAGATGTGTGTGCAAGCTGTGTGAGCCACACGGCCATGTGGAAGGTTGTATGGTGGACCGTGTAACTCCCTAACTACGGACTTATAGTCACACAGGCAAATCGCACAGGCGTGTGAAAGGTCGTGTGTGGAAAATAAGGTGCAGGGATCACACGGGTGAAACACATGGGCGTGTGTCCAGGCTGTGTAACTCACTGACTTCGTATTAGGGTCACGTGGGCATGACACACAAGCGTGTTTCCAGGCCTTGTAACTCACTGACTTCGTATTAGAGTCACACGAGCAAGACACACAAGCATATATCTAGGTTGTATAACTCACTGATTTTAGATTTGGGACACATGGGCAAGACACACGATTGTGTGCCAGGAAGTGTGGAGCCACACGAGCATGTAAGCCTAGATACTGAAACTCTGTTGGTGTGGTAATTGATGTGCGAGGCGGGAGTAAACCGTCTTTAGGATGAGTATGAATTGAATTGTACTGTATGAGCTAGTCTGTCATGGATATTAGTTGATTTTGGCTATCGATATGAATTAGATCTTAATGATATCAACACCGTGCTATACTAGAAATGTGTAATCATATCTACAACTGTATTATATATACATGTCTGTTATTTGTTCTGCAACTATTTAGGGTGGAATTTATGAATTGATGGAAGTGTTTTGTATTGAATTGGTGGTTAAATTGCTCGTAATTATGTATGACCTGGCAGTGAGACTGTAAACACTATAACGTGTCATACCGACACTATGAGGTGTGTAGGGATGGATAGGTATTATATATCTATTAGTGTGTAGGGTGGATGGAGATGGTGTGTAACGAATGGAAGAGAATTGCATCTATATATGTGCTCATATGACATCTATATTTGCTATCGTATTTGTGTTATTCGTGTATTTGTAACTGATCTACTACGTATCAGAACTGTTTAATGTCTGAAACCGTTTTAGGTTGTTAATATGACTGATGAGATCGAATTGTTATCTAAACACTCCATAACATCTGAACTCTTATTCATAGGCTAATCTATTATGTTAAATTCTACTCTATAACACACTAACAAATTGATTGAATTTTAGGGAACTCACAGGACTAAGCGGCTGGCGGACATGGGACTCGGTCATCTATCAGACTTGTTATATATGTATTTGCGTATGTGAACCTATGTCTTTGATTTTGTATTTAAGCTTCGAAGATTTAACTATATTTTCAGACAACAAATGATTTTATGACTTAATTATAGATTGTAAAACTCGCCTTAAGTATGTCTGTTTTTTGGTAATTTAACGTGACGTTCTAGATTTGACCTTTCCGTCTAGGCTGGGTTTAAGGCATTATATTTAATGGTATCAGAGCTAGGTTTACAATACTCGGCTGTGTAGTTGGGCCTCTATTTTGGTAAATGGTGTTTTAAATAATGTATTTTATATCGTGAACTTTGTAATTAGTTTGGTAAATAACTGAGTCTCCAATGTTACGCATGTAAGTATTCCTTTTGATATGATGTGTGTAAATTGTACAGTAATAACTGAATTTTTTTTGTTGGTTAATTCTGCAAACTGAAATAAATTGATATGTGAATATTGGATTGATTTGTGCGCTTTTGATATTGTAGACACTGAAAAGTATGAGTTCACAAGGAAGTCGTAGACGAGGGTCAAGTGGGCGTCGGGGGCGTCGTGAGAGAGCTTAAGTTGAGTCATCCTCCATGGGTAGCATACCCGTTATGAAGACTAGTGAGACCGTTGATACTCCTGCTGCTGAAACAGAGTCTCAGACTGTGCCAACCAGGGATGATCCTGTGTCTCAAGTGATGTTACGAGTATTGGAGAGGGTCGTAGGGACCCGTACTATGTTTGGAGTTTGAGGGTCAGTTATAAAACGGCTCCGATCAAATGATGTCAAACTGTTTAGGGGCGTTACTAGAGTCGCTCCTATGGTAACTAAGTACTGGCTCGAGGCTACTGAGCGCATCATGAATGACATCGACTTTACACCTACACAAAAATTGAGAGGTGCAGTATCTCTTCTTTGAGATGAGGCTTACCAGTGGTGGTTGACAGTTGAGTAGGGAACCCAATCTGAACTGATTACTTAAGACTACTTTAAAAGTGTCTTTCAAGGTAAGTACATGGGGGCTAGCTACATGAGGCTCGTAGAAACGAGTTTATGAATTTAGTTCAGGGGGAGAGGTCCGTAGCTGAGTATGAGGCCGAATTTATGAGATTAAGCAGGTATGCTTAAGCACTGGTTACGACTGAAGAGAATAAATGTGTGCGGTTTGAGGACGAATTATGTTATGACCAGCGTGTTCTGAAAACTCCTTAGAGGGAGTGAATGTTTGCAGTCTTAGTTGATAGGGCCAAAATAAAGGATGAAGTCAAGCGCACTGAACGTGAAAGGAAAAACCAAGAGAGATCACAAAGTATGGTGAGGAAAGATTTAGGTCCTTCTAGTTCTGTTCAGCGTCCCAAGAAACGGGCTAGAGTCGACGGACCTTCTAGGAATGAGGCGTCAGTCGCTTCTAATATGATTTCGCACTGTGTTGATTGAGAGAGACGCCATCCGGGCGAGTGATAGAGGAAGTCTAGAGTTTGTTCCTGTTGTGGGTCGATGGAGCACTGTGTTTGGGATTGCCCTTATCGACCTGATCAGGTGCTAATTTCAGCACCAGATATGACTACAAGTATTTTTCAGCCTCCGAAGGGAACTCTATAGCCACCTAGAGGTCGAAGTAATGGTAGAGGTGGTAGTAGTTCTAGTAGGGGTCAGTGAGCACCGGACAGAGGTGCCACTCAGATTAAGGCAAAGCAGCTTACACTTATCTACGTGGCTAGACGCCATGAGGACAGGGATGACGTTGATGTGATCGCGAATACGTTTTTTATTTACTATGTACCCTATTTTGCTTTAATTGATATGGGTTTTATATATTCTTATATAACTAGTATTGTATCTGTGAAATTGAATATATCTACTAAGTATACTGCTATCAAAGTTTCTATAGTTAGTCCTTTAGGTCAGTCTGTCTAGGTTGACAAGGTTTACCGACGAGTACCGTTAGAGATTCAGGGAGTTGTGTTTTCGACTAATTTGATGGAACTACCTTTTGGGGAGTTTAATTTGATTTCAGGCATGGATTGGCTCGTTAAACATCGAGCCAACCTCAACTATGCTTCCAAGAGAGTTACTTTGAGAACAAAAGAGAACCGTGAGGTAGTTATGATAGAGGAATGACGAGATTACCTTGCCAACGTGATTTTCACACTTGTAGTTGAGAAATTAGTCCGAAAAGGGTGTAAGGCTTATCTTGCATTTATCTCTGATTCTGATTTCACTATAGAATCTATTTATGACATTCAGACAGTTCGGTAATTTTCGGATGTCTTTTCCAATGAGTTATCGTGCATACCACTGAACTGTGAGGTTGAGTTTGGTATTGATTTGATACCTTGAACAGCTCCAGTGTCGATTGCACCCTATCGCATGGCACCGAAAGAGCTTGCTAAGCTGAAAGCTCAAGTTCAGGAGCTTTTCGATCGGGGATTTCTTAGACTGAGTGTTTCTTCGTGGGCGCACCGGTGTTATTTTTCAAAAAAAAGGAAGGTACGATGAGAATGTGCATTGATTATCGACAACTGAATAAGTTAACAGTAAAAAATAAGTATCTGCTCTTGAGAATTGATGATTTATTTAGTCAATTCTATGGAGCTTTTATGTTTTCCAAAATTAATCTCCGTTCAGGTTATCATTAACTCAAAGTTAAAGAGGCAGATGTGTTCAATGACCGCTTTCAGAACTTGTTACGGACATTACGAGTTCCTGGTTACACCTTTCGAGTTAACTAATTCTCCGGTTGCATTTATGGATTTAATGAATCGAGTATTTCAACAGTGTCTAAATTGGTTTATAGTCGTTTTCATCGATGATATTATGATATACTCAAATATTGAAGTTAAACATGACGAGCTTCTTCGTATCATAATATAAACCCTCTGTGAAAAATAGTTTATGCTAAGTTTAGTAAGTGCGAGTTCTGGTTATCTGAGGTTGCCTTTCTAGGGCATGTTACAACTGTTGGTGGAATCTGAGTCGATTCCAAGAAGATTAAGGCTATGGTTGAGTGGGAACAACCGAAGAATGTATCTGAACTTCAGATTTTCCTTAATTTAACTGGTTACTATCGGAGGTTTGTCGAGAGGTTCTCTCTAATAGTATCTCCTTTAACTATGTTATTGTGTTGAATGCTCCATTTAAGTGGTCTAAGGAGCATTAGTTGAGCTTTAAGAAGCTCAAGTTTGTTCTGACCCAAGCTCCTATTTTAGTTAAACCTGAGCCGAGTAAAGAGTTTATGGTTTACAGTGATGCGTCGTCGGCTTAGGATGTGTTCTGATGCAATGTGATAAGTTAATAGCTTATGCGTCTCGCCAACTTAAGATGCATGAAGGTAACTATCCTACTCACGATCTCGAGCTGGTCATGGTCGTGTTTGCTCTGAAGATTTGGAGACATTATTTGTAAGGTGAGAGGTACGTCATTTACACTGATCACAAGAGTATCAAGTATCTGTTAACTCAGAAGAAGTTAAACCTTAAACAACCTAGGTGGGTGAAATTGCTTAAAGATTACGACTGTACCATAGAGTATCATCTTGGTAAGGCTAATATGGCGGCTGACGATCTTAGTCGTCGAGCGATATCTATCCTGCGGCCGATATTCGTTCGACTGAGTTTATTCGATGACAGGAGTCTGTTAGCCGAGTTACAAGTTAAACCAACTTGGGTTGAGCAGATCAGAGCTAAATAATTGGATAATGAGTTTTTAATTCAACGTTTACATCAGGTTGAGTCTAGTAAAGTTTCTGAATTTAGTTTGAACAATGACGGGGTTCTGTGCTTGAAAAGTTGGGTTTGTGTGCCTAAGGATCGTGAATTATGACAGCCAATCCTGCAGGAAGCACATAACAGCCCTTACGCTATGCATCTTAGTGGGAATAAGATACTGTGATCTTCGAGAACTGTACTGGTAGCCTAGGTTGAAATGGGAAGTGAATACTTTCATTTCTCATTGTCTGACGTGTCAGAAAGTTAAGGCTGAACATCAGTTACCTTCAAGGTTGCTTCAGCCAATTAAGATTCCCTAGTGAAAGTGGAAGCGTGTGACAATGGATTTCGTTAGCGGTTTACCTTTGACACCAACTAAGAAGGATTTGGTGTGGGTTATCATTGATCGATTAACCACGTCTGCTAATTTCCTACCAATCAGAACCGATTAGTCACTATAAAAAATAACTAAACTGTATGTGTCTGAAATTGTGAGGTTACACGGGGTTCCGTTTTTGATCCTTTTAGATAGGGATCCGCGTTTCACCTCTAGGTTCTAGAAGAAGTTGCACAAGGCTTTAGGTATACAACTGGATTTTAGTATTGCATATCATCCTCAAGCTGATGGACAATTTGAGCGAGTGATTTAGATTTTAGAAGATATGCTTAGGAGTTGTGTAATTGACTTTAGGGGCAGTTGGGAGGATCACTTGCCGTTAGCTAAATTTGCGTATAACAATAGTTATCAGTCTAGTATTCATATGGCACCTTACAGGGCTCTTTATGGCTGTAGGTGTTGTACCCCTCTGTGTTGGACCAAGTTAGGTGAACAACGAGTGTTCGGTCATGAATTAGTGTCTAAAATTGATAACATGGTTAGATTGATCTAGGATCATTTGAAAGCTACTTTAGACTGACAGAAGCCGTATGCTGTCTTAAAAACAAAAGATATTGAGTATTCTATAGGCGATTAGGTGTTTCTGAAAGTGTCACTGTGGAAAAAATTTATCCGATTCGGATGAAAAGGCAAGTTAAGCCCGAGATTCATCCGACCCTATCATATTCTGAAAAGGTTGGGACCGGTTACTTATCAGCTTGAGTTTCTACCTAAACTTGATCAGATCCATGACGTATTTCATTCTCGATGTTACGGAAGTATCGGTCCGACCCTTCCTATATAGTGCCTGTAGAGGAAATCGAGGTGAGAACTAATCCGACCTTTGAAGAGGAATGGATTTAGATTCTGGAGCGAGATGTTGAAGTCTTATGAAAGAAGACTGTACCCCTAGTTAAGGTTCTGTGTGCCATCAATACCCATATTTGTTTGAAATAGGTAAAATTTTGAGGTTGAAAATTTCTTTTAGGGGGAGAGAGTTGTAATGCCCAAAAATTTGAGTTTTGTTATTAAGTTGTGTCGATGAATATGTGCATGCTTCTATGGTTGTGTGTTCTGTTTGCTCACTTGAGATTTGAGGATCAAGCCGCATAAATTTTGGAATTTGTTAGTTTTTTTTTTTTATTTGAACCTTTAACTTAGGATTCCTTGTTTAAGTTGAATTTGATGCATTTTTATGTCAAGAATGAGCCTGCTGATTCACTGATTAAGCATCTGTCTATTCCCTAGTTCCATGTTCGAGTATCTGCGTATGCAACAAGGATTACATTTTTGTACTTTTCTGTAAAAACTAAAATTTTAAATGCTCCTTCCCTTTACTGTTATTTAGATGTTTTTATTTATTTATTTATATTTATTCTTTCCAAAATTGTTTTCTTTTGTTTAGTACGTCCTTCTTAAAATTTTTCTTTTTGTTCTATTCGTCTTGTGCAGTTGTTGTGTTGGGTTGTGTTATTGCTTGTTTCGGGGTGCTTTAAGGTAAGTTGACTCGATTGTCTTCATTCTATTGCATTATTTTACGACTTTGGGATTTTTCCAAAATCTTGAGGTTGATAATCTTGTTTTGCATTGTGTTTCGATGCGTTAGGGGAGATTCAATGGACGTTTAACGCCTCCCATTTTACTTAGGAATGAAACATGTATTGGTGATAAACCATAAATTATACATATTTTAACCCCATACTTGGCTATTTTTGGATAAATTTCATCAGATTTGATGAATTCGATGCTCCTAATCCTTTAATTTCATGTTTTACACTCAGGAGAGCTTAAGGTGCTGAAAAGAACGAGAAACGGGCCAAAAAAGGACAAAATGGGCCTACTTGAATTAACACGGCCTGGACTGTTAGACCACACGGTGCATTACTAGTAGAATCGAACACGGTCTGGACTGTCGCACACAGACAGGCCATACGGCCGTGTATGGCGAGCAGAGTCGAGCACGGCCTAAGGCTATCAAGCACGGGCGTGTCCCTGCCGAAACTAGGTTTAATCCCATTCGAAAAAGGCTACTTGTGGGCCAAGAAAGGCGTTCCAAAACCTATATAAACACCCTATGGGGCAATCTAAAGGGGGGACGCCAAGTAAAAATACTCGAAGAAAGCCGTCGGGAGCAGCTTAGGAGAAGGATCTCCATCAAGACTAAAGATCTCCTATCAATTTCTCTTGAACAAGACTAAAGATCTCCTATCAATTTCTCTTGAAGTTTTTGGGTTTTTTTATGTTTTGTTGTTTTCCTTATTTTAAGATATTTCCTTTTATTAGTATGAACTAAATCCCTCAAATATCTGAGGGAATGAAACTTAAGACAAATCTTATTACTATTTGATTTATAAGATAAATACTTGTTCTTATTCTTAATTGTGAGTTCTTATTCTTGTTTTGATAATTCAGGTTATTGATTCAAGTCGAATGTGCTTATTCAGTGGAGCAAAAGTCCCTGTTTAAGAGTAGATCAACACAATTAAGCGGAGTTGATTGCAACCCTAGAAATAGGGCGACAAAAATCTAACGAATTAGAGTCAAATCTAATAAGAGGATCCATAAATCGAGTTAATGTGACAATAGGGGTCTTAATTAGAAAGAAATTTCAATTAATCAACCTAGAGTCAGTTGTTTTTAGTTTTGAAAGAGATATTAACATAAATTAGGGATTTCTACGGATTAAGTCAAGTGAATAAATCATATGAATCAAAAGTAATAAGTGAAGTCTAGGTGGATTCTTCCTTAGGTATTGTCTATCTCATAAAGTTGTCTAAAAAGTATTTTCCCAATTCATTCTCTGTCGTGCTTTTAGTTAAGTTTTAGTTTAAAAGAGATCATTTCAATTCTTAGGCCAGATAATAAAAAGATAGTAATTACTAATACTCTTGGTCCTTGTGGATACGGTATTACCGGTCTTACCATAACTATACTATTGAACGATAGGTGCGCTTGCCTTCATTGTGCTCATAGTTAGTTTTAGACATATCAAGTTTTTGGCGCCATTGCCGAGGACTAAGATATTAGGAACACTAAATTTTTATTACTTTAGCCATTTTTATTTTATTGCAATTTAATTTTACTTTTTATTTTTTTTCTACTTTTCTACTTTTTCTTTCTTTACTTCTGGCAGGGACTTTTAGTTGATGATTAGAAGGAACCCGTCAGGACCATTACTTTTTGACAGTGAGATTGAAAGTACAGCTCGCAGAAACCAAAGAGAAATAATACAAAGTCTACAATACATAGAAGAAAAGCAAGAAGACGAAACCAATACTATCGAAGAGATGGCTGATAATAATGCACTACCTCAATCAAAATTTTGCTCCTCGTACTATGCATGATTATGCTAAACCTAATTTAACAGGAACTGAATCAAGTATTGTTAGACCTGTTGTTGCTACAAATAATTTTGAACTGAAACCTAACACTATTCAGATGATTCAGCAATTTATTCAGTTTGATGGTTTGCAGGATGAGGATCCAAACAATCACTTGGCAAATTTTCTAGAATTTTACGACACTTTCAAGATTAATGGCGTTTCTAATGATGCCATTCGCCTTTAGTTGTTTCCCTTCTCGTTGAGGAATGAAGCTAAACAGTGGCTGAACTCGTTACCAGAGGATCAATCACTACATGGGAACAAATGACCGAAAAATTTCTACTTAAATATTTTTCGCCGGCTAAAACGGCTAAGTTGAGGAATGATATCTCTTCTTTTGTGCAGATGAATTTAGAAACGTTTTACGATGCATGGAAGAGATACAAGGATCTACTGAGAAGATGCCCTCACCATGGATCACCTTTGTGGCTACAGGTTCAAACCTTTTACAATGGTGCGAACCCCTCAACTAGGAAGTTAATTGATGCAGCTACCGGCGATACACTAAACAATAAAACACCTGAGTCAGCTTATGAATTCATCGAAGAGATGTCACTGAATAACTATCAGTGGCAAGTTATGAGGACAAAGCCAACAAAGGCAACTGGTGTTTTCAACCTTGACGCAGTGACCATGCTATCAAACCAGGTAGAGCTTTTAAGTAAAAAGATTGATGGTTTGTGTGGTTCTTCGCAGGTACATCCAGTGATGCAGTGCGATACAAATAGAGGAGAGACGAACAACACATAATATCCATCCTCCAACCCTGGCATAGAAAGCGAACAGATGAACTATATGGGTAATAATTCTAGACCTCAGAATAATCCCTATAGTAACACTTACAATCCAGGTTGGAGGAACCACCCAAATTTTTTATGGGGTGGCCAAGGAAATCAGAGAAAACAACCCCCTCCAGGCTTTCAACAGCAACCCTACCCACAAGATAGGAAGATGAACCTTGAGGAGATGCTAACAAAATTCATCGCAGTGTTAGAAACTCATTTTCAAAACACCGAAACAGCACTAAAAAAATCAGCAAGTATCGATTCAAGGGCTCGAGAACCAATTAGGTCAACTTGCTAAGCTGATCTCTAAACGACCACAAGGTAGCTTGCCAAGCAACATTGAAACTAACCCAAAGGAGCAACTTCATGCCATCACTGCTCACGATAGTGAAGAGTTAGATGAACCAAACCCAAGGCAAGAGAATGTGGTAGATAAAGGTAAGGTTGAGGTAAGCCATGATAGACCAAAACTGGCAAGTACAAAGTACCAACCTCGTGTGCCATATCCCAATGCGACGAAGAAAGACCGCACAGATGAACAATTCGGTAATTTTCTTAAACTTTTAAAAAAATTACATATTAACTTACCGTTTCTTGAAGCTCTTTCGCAGATGCCCAATTCAAAGAAATTTTTAAAAGAGCTTTTGACGAACAAACGGAAGTTAGACGATGCGTCACTTGTGGAGCTAAATGCAGTGTACTCAGCAATTCTATAGAATAAACTACCCCGTAAATTAAAAGATCCAGGGAATTTTACGATTCCTTGCTTAATTGGTAGTTTATCTGTTAATAATGCCTTAGCTGATTTAGGGGCAAGCATTAATGTTATGCCTTATAAAATGTTTAAACAACTAGGTCTTGGGAAACCTAAACAAACTAGGATGAACATTCAATTAGTTGATAAAACCATTAGATTTCCTAGAGGTATAATTGAGGATGTGTTAGTAAAAGTTGACAAATTCATATTCCCAGTGGACTTTGTTGTTTTAGACATGGATGAGGATAGTAACGTCCCTTTAATTTTAGGAAGACCCTTTTTAACAACTGCTAAAACTAGAATTGATGTTGGTACAGGTGAACTCACACTTCGTATAGGTGACGAAACGATCACTCTTCAGGTTCGTGACACGGCTAAGACATCAAGTAATAAAGGTGAGAACATAAATTTTATTAATAACCATTTGGTTCAACCCTCTTTTCAGGAAGCACCTCGAAAATACACAACTGAGCCACATCTTAGATCTTATGCCAACAATGAAATAACTCATGAGGAGTGAAGGCTTCAGATCGATGAACTAGATGAGTGGAGGACACATGCCAAGGAGAATCCAAGAGAACACGATAAACCAAAGCGACTCCATGACAAGCTTAGGGATGGGACAAACCAGTTTAAGATCAGGGATCAGGTATTGTTGGATAAGACAGACCCTCGAATCACCACTTCAGACCTTAATACAAACAAAGAGATCCCTTTCACGGTACTCAATGTCTTCCCATATGGAACAGTCGAAGTAACTAATCTTAAGTTCGGCACTTTCAGGATAAACACTACTCGACTCAAATTATATATTGATAATAGAGCCGATAGCAGGAGAGAGGAGTATCAAATCCTCAGACCACTATGAGTATGCGAATGAGAGGTAAGTCTAGCTTAAAACTTTAAACGTGCGTTTTTTGAGAGGCAACCCGAGTACTAAACTCACCAAAACCTATATTTTCGATTATTAGCATCTAACTAAGAACTAACCAAATTAACAGGCGTAGGATTCCCTACCCACACGGTCTAGCACATGGGCGTGGTTGTGGCCGTGTGACCACCATGGGTAGGTACATGGGCATGGCAGAGATCGTGCAAAAATAGGACGAAAATTTTTCCCAAAACACGGGCCTCGACTAAATGCCACGGCTATGCGATATGGCCGTGGTTGACACTAAGAAAGTAACACGGACGTGTGACACGCCCGTGTCCCTAAGCCATGGTTGAAACTGAGGAATCTACACGGGCGTGCGACACGCCCGTGTCTGTAGGCCGTGGTCGGTACTGATCAATCAACATGGGCGTGGAAACCACTACACAAGCGTGGGAGAAACGAACGAGACATCACACGGCCGTGCGATACAGTCGTGTGACCTAACAAGCCTAAGGCACACGGGCGTGGGCCGCGACCATATGCCCCAAACTCTATTTAAACCCCCTTCTTCTGTTCACTTCCTCCCCCAAATCCTTCCTCCCTCAAACCCTAACCAACACTCTCCCCCTTCACCTTCTCCCTTCTTTTCCCTTTTCCCCTTTCCATTATTCCTTCTTTATACTGCCACCACACCAACCACCATCATTGTCACTGTACACAATGAATAATACTAGAGGCAAGACCAAGGCCACCATCCCCATGTTAAAAAAGTGAAAGGATCCTGGCACAATCTTCACGTGCGCGGCCACTCTACATAAGTTGATGCCGGCCGCTTCATTGACTCGACAAGACAAGGACCTTTGAGTCCATTTATTTTTTCTTTTTCTTTTATTTTCATTTTTAAATTCTTTCCTTTGATCTTTCTTATTTTTCATTTATAATATTATATTTTGATTTCTTTAATTTAGGTTCAATGGGCTATTAAGAAACAACCACGCCACCACCAGAGTATCTACCACCTCTGTCGAACCTTCTTCCGTTTCTTTTCCTTGACTCCATCCAAAATTCAGGAAGTTTCACTTCTCTCCCTATCTTATGATTTTATTACTATTATCTATCTTTGTATATTGAGGATAATGTACATCTTAAGTGTGGGGAGGTTAGTTATAGTATTATCTGAAAATCCCTAAATTATGTCTTGTTCTTAAGTAATTTTCTCATATTACTATTAGAATGAAATTTCTAGTGACTTATGATTTTCATTGATATGTTTTGGATTAAGTCATAGATAATTGTGCGTTGATGGTTTAAATTTTAAGACATTAGAGAATCAAGCATGATAAGTCTATTTTCAGAATTAAAAATTTGTTAGGTTGTTTCCCTAAATTTAAATATTACTTTGAAGTTTGAAATTTGCAAGGTTGACATTAAAAACCATAATTTTGTGAGACTTTGAGCCCTGTTGAGCATATATTTTTTCTTGTTCACTTTATTGATTATGAGTATGTCAACATTGATTTGTTATTCTAAAACTTGCTTCGATTATACATGTCGAGACAACACCCTTGATTTGATATACTGAGATGATAAAGGCACCAAGAATTTAACCCACTTATTCCACCAAAAAGCCTACCTTCATAATTAACCCCTAGTGAACCCTTTTTAGCCTAATAAATCGTTTCTTGACTCACCCATTAATATTAACCCAAGACCAAATTTTTACTTTTCCTACTTTATTGACTTCCCTTTTGTCGAGATTTGATTTGATTAGTTGCCTATCTATTTTCTTTATTTCAATTGTTAAATTCATCTTATATCGTGTTCTTATTCTTAAAAAAAAAGTTAGAAATTTATTCATTATTAGTTTTATGAGCTTAAATAGTTAATTTCACATCTTTAGAAGAAGCTTGTGTTATTAATATAATTATTCATTATTTCATTGTTTCTAGTGAAGTAAATTGTCAATTCAATCTCGATTCTAACCCTCTAATTCAACCTTTATCCACACCTCTAAACCAAGCCCCGTTACAACCCTTTTTAAAGACCTTTTGATTTGTGTATCATCTCATTTTATAGTGGTGGAGACGTGATTTTCATGCAAGCCTATGGGATTAACTTTTCATGTTTGACTTATGAGTGCTTAATTTGAACCTTAAAACACTTTGAGTGATTTGAGTGAATCCTTAGTGAGGATGTCAATTCTTATCAGTTTTGGATCAAAGGTAATTATTTAGATAAGGGGAAACACCTATGCTTTCTTGCTATAAAAATTTATGATTTAGATTGTTTGAACCTTTAGAACTCTTTTAGTTAAATTATCAATGTTTGAATTATCTATGAACTATGATGAGACATTATTAATAAGGATTATAAATTGAGAAAGTTAATTTTAATTGTGAGTTGAGGATTTTGCTTGAGGACAAGCAAAGGTTTAAGTGTGGGGATATTTGATAAACCATAAATTATACATATTTTAACCCCATGCTTGGCTTATTTTTGGATAAAATTTCATCAGATTTGATGAATTTGATGCTCCTAATCCTTTAATTTCATGTTTTACACTCAGGAGAGCTTAAGGAGCCGAAAAGAACGAGAAACGAGACAAAAAGGGACAAAATGGGCCTACTTAAATCAACACGGTTTGGATTGTTAGACCACACGGTGCATTACTAGCAGAATCGAACACGACCTGGACTGTCGCACACGGGCAGATCACACGACCGTGTATGGCGAGCAGAGTCGAGCACGGTCTAAGGCTATCAAGCACGGGCTTGTCCCTACCGAAACCAGGTTTAATCCTATTTGAAAAAGGCTACTTGTGGGCCAAAAAAGGCGTTCCAAAGCTTATATAAACACCCTAGGGGCAACCTAAAAGGGGGACGTCGAGTAGAAGGCAGAAAATACTCGAAGACAACCGTCGGGAGCAGCTTAGGAGAAGGATCTCCATCAAGACTAAAGATCTCCTATCAATTTCTCTTGAAGTTTTTGAGTTTTCTTATGTTTTGTTGTTTTCCTTATTTTAAGATGTTTCCTTTTATTAGTATGAACTAAATCCCTCAAATACCTGAGGGGATGAAACCTAAGATAGAGCTTATTACTATTTGATTTAAAAGATACATATTTGTTCTTATTCTTAATTGTGAGTTCTTATTCTTGTTTTGATAATTCAGGTTATTGATTCAAGTCGAATGTGCTTATTCAGTGGAGCAAAAGTCCCTGTTTAAGAGTAGATCAACACAATTAAGCGGAGTTGATTGCAACCCTAGAAATAGGGCGACGAAAATTTACGGGATTAGAGTCAAATCTAATAAGGGGGTCCATAGATCAAGTTAATACAACAATAGGGGTTTTAATTAGAAAGAAATTTCAATTAATCAACCTAGAGTCAGTTGTTTTTAGTCTTGAAAGAGATATTAACATAAATCAGGGATTTCTAGGGATTAAGTCAAGTGAATAAATCAAATGAATCAAAAGTAATAAGTGAAGTCTAGGTGGATTCTTCCTTAGGTATTGCCTATCTCATAAAGTTGTCTAAAAAGTATTTTCCCAATTCATTCTCTGTCGTACTTTTAGTTAAGTTTTAGTTTAAAAGAAATCATTCCAATTCTTAGGCTAAAAAAAGAAAAGATAGTAATTACTAGTACTCTTGGTCCTTGTGGATACGATATTACCGGTCTTACCATAACTATACTATTGAACGATAGGTGCGTTTGCCTTCATTGTGATCATAGTTAGTTTTAGACACATCAATTGGGAATTCGCGGCAAGTAGACTTTCACTCGTTTCGTGTAGTGAGTCGAAAGTTTTAACAAAACTTAATTGTCGATACGCGCGTGTTTTGCGAATGTAATGTTGAATTGAGTGTTTGAAACATGTTTTAGGTTTGGAATTTGCAGTTGGGTTCTTTTACAGCGCCGTGTAACAGGTGGGTATTGAAACCCCTTTTTTTTTTTTGAATTTCTTCTTCGCCAAAACGGGACTATTGATGGCACACGGTTGTGTGTGTTGGTGGCCGTGTGGTGGACCATGTAACTCCCTGACTATGGATTTGTAGTCACACGGGCAAATCACACGGACGTATGAGAGGTCGTGTGTGGAAAATGAGGTGCAGGGTTCATACGGGTGAAACACACGGACATGTGTCCAGGCTATGTAACTCACTGACTTTGTATTAAAGTCACACAAGCATTGCACACGGGCATGTGTCTAAGTCGTGTAACTCACTGACTTCGTATTAGAGTCACACAGACAAGACAAATGGGCATGTGTCTAAGCCGTGTAACTCACTGATTTTAGATTTGGGACACACATGCATGGCACACGCGCGTGTGCCAGGCCATGTGGGGTGGTAGTTGATGTGCGAGGCGGGAGTAAAACATCCATAAAATGAGTATGAATTGAATTGTACTGTATGAGATAGACTAGCATGGATATTATTTGATTTTGGCTATCGGTATAAATTAGATCTTAATAATATCGACACTATGCTATATTAGAAATGTGTAATCATATCTGCAACTACATTATATATACATGTCTGTTATCTGTTTTGCAACTGTTTAGGGTGGAATTTATGAATTGAAGGAAGTGTTCTGTATTGAATTGGTGGTTAAATCGCCCGTAATTATGTATAACCTGGCAGTGAGACTGTAAACACTACAACATGTCATACTGACACTATGAGGTGTGTAGGGATGGATGGGTTTTATATACCTATTGGTGTGTAGGGCGGATGGAGATGGTGTATAGCGAACGATATAAGGAATTGCATCTATATTTGTGCCCACATGACATTTATAGTTGCTATCGTATTTGTGTTATTCGTGTATCAATAACTAATTTGCTAAGCATCAGGACTGTTTAATGTTCGAAATCGTTTTAGGTTGTTAATATGACTGATGAGATCAAATTGTTATCTGAACACTCTATAATGTCTGAACTCTTATTTTAGGCTAATCTATCATGCTAAATTCTACTCTGCAACACATTAACAAATTGATTGAATTTCAGGGAAGTCACAAGACTAAGTGGCTGGCAGACGTGAGACTCGGTCATCTATCAGACTTATTATATATGTATTTGCATGTGTGAACCTATGTATTTGATTTTGTATTTAAGCTTCGAAGATTTAACTATGTTTCCAGACAACAAATAATTTTATGGCTTAATTATGGATTGTAAAACTCGCCTTAAATGTGTTTGTTTTCTAGTAATTTAACGTAACGTTCTAGATTTGACCTTTCTGTCTAGGTTGAGTTTAGAGTGTTACAACGTCTGGCGAATTTCCATCCCTCAGCATCTAGTTCAGCTTAACCTTATCTCCCTTGGATGCAAAGCTCAAAAAATTCCTAAACAATTGCATATCAAATTCGCTTGAGACATAGTAATCATGATTTTTCTGTTTATTTTGTGATCTTTTTGAGACATTTTTGAAAACTACAAACTAAAAGAGGGTAGAGAAGAAAGAGATCTTCATTTTGGTGGCCTTTGATCGGAGCTCAGGCAAGGGCGAAACTAGGGAGGTAGGTAGAGGACCCAGCTAGAGGTGTGCATGGGCCCGGCCGGGTTGGGTTCGAGTCGGGCCCAAAAAAAATTTCGGCCCATTTTTCAGGCCCGAGCCCTGCCCAAGCCCGAAATATGGGCCTGAAAAATTGTCCAAGCCCGGCCCGACATAAAAATGGTAGGCCCGAGCCTGGCCCGAGCCCAGCCCGGTTCATATTAAAATTTTAAATTATTTTATTAAAAAATAAAATATAATAAATCAAATACATTTAAAAAAATAAAAAATATTAAAACAAGAAACAAATAAAAAATGATACTAAAACAAAATACAAAAACATTAAAATTTTTCCACCAATTCTTTATACAACTGTAAGTTGTAAATAGAAAGACAAAAAACTAAGGGTTTGGGATATACACTTATACTTTTAATAAAATGG
Source organism: Gossypium bickii (assembly GCA_025503065.1). Classification (NCBI taxonomy): domain Eukaryota; kingdom Viridiplantae; phylum Streptophyta; class Magnoliopsida; order Malvales; family Malvaceae; genus Gossypium; species Gossypium bickii. Next base: position 100,620,007 of record CP106711.1, read on the forward strand.
ACATGTCATGATTGATGATTTCCTATAAACAACTTTGTAAATACTAATTTTTGTCCAACTTTATAATTCTATTTTTTGGAATACATTTAATCTTAGTTCCGATTTTTCATATTAGACCCAATTTTGACTGCTTCAGATTTTCTTAGTCTTGAGCTAATTGATTCAGGTGAGATTAATAACTACAGCTGTAAAATCAAAATAAGTGATGAGATAAAATGGTCATTTATATTTTATACTTGCAATAAATTTTGTCTAGATTAAAATATGCAAGATGCAGTGAGGTGTATCACTTATAGTGTGCCAAAAGTCATTGCAGTGAGATCGGAGGAAAATCTCCTTCATAAAATGCCAAAATTCCATAGCACCAGCTGAAGTTAAAGGTGTCAAAGGTTCAATTGTTGGATTCAAGTGATCTATAAATTAAATTCAATTAAGTATTCAAACCATTTTGGAAAAATGCCCCTCCAGGAGGACTAAAAAATTGACTATCCTACAGGAGGACTAAAAAGTTGACTATCTATGTGCTCAACATTGACTAATCTCCACTCCAAGCAAATAAAATCAAGTAGCAAACTATAGGATCTCAAAGATCATATCGAAATAATATTAAAAACGACAACAAAACAATAAGAAGTAGTTATATTAAAATTGAAACTAACTTGTTTGAACTAAAATAATAACTAAATTGATAATAAAACAAAAGTTCTACAATATCGAAATAATATTAAAAACGACAACAGAACAATAAAATATACCAAAAAGAACAATAAAATAGCATCAAAACAAAGACCACAACAAAGACTAAAACAAAGAATAAAATAGCAACAAAACAAATTGCAAACAAAGATAAAAACAAAGAAGAAGCAATGAGAAAAACATCACCAACATCCCCAAAACAAAGACTCAAAAACTCGCAAAATATAATCAACCAACCAAAATATCTATACATTAACCAATTAACATATTTAATTCCATAAGAAACTATAAATTGTAAGCTAAATTAAATTGTCAACAGTTAGAAAGGAAGGTAACCTAAAAAGCAACCGAAGAAACATCGTCCTCATCGTCATCGTCATTCTTGTCATCAATTTCTAACATGAAATAAGAATAAATAATTAGATTATCAAATTGATAAAAAATAATATAAAATTAACAATAAAACGAGAATAATAATTACCCGTTGAAAATCCCTTAGCTCGCATCCAATCATCAAGGCAAACAACGGCTTGAACCATTTTTGGCTTAAGTGAACTTCTCAAAGGTGTGATAACTTTCTTACCCATGCTAAAAGCGGACTCGGAAGCTACAGTCGATATTGGAATTGCCAAAAGATCACGAGCCAATAATGAAAGCTCATTATATCGAACTGAACTTTTACTCCAATAATCCAAAACATCTATTTGACTATTCAACTCAAGCTTCGGTTCTTCCAAATAAATGTCCAACTGTGACTTTTCACTTTTAGTGCTAGATTCATTTAAATACCGTTTACAATCATCACTCTCATCAAAATCTCCCCTAAAACCAACACTATTAACATTGTATTGATGCAAACTAGAATCAACGGGATCTTTGTCTGAGACATTAGAATTCTCGGCCAAAGAGGAAGACGTGGATTTGGATTTCTTAGCATACTCATCAAGCAAGAGTCTAAGATTGCTAAGAATGGTTTCAACAAAATCTGAAGCATGAATACCATAGATTGTAGTAAAGCAAAATCGCACATAATTCAACTTGTAATGAGGATCTAAAATTGCAGCATATGACAATATCAACGAATACTCAGCCCAATATTTATTAAATTTCTCTTGCATTTGTTTAACCATTGGAGTTAAAAAAGAATAATGACCTTTAACTGTATCAAGCAAGACTTTGTGAACCTTCCAAACCCCTCTGAAATAAAGATTAGCCATCGGATAATTAGAACCAGAAAAAATACGAAGTCACATCATAAAAGACTTTCAAAAATTTGCAAAGAACATCAACATTTCTCCATTCCTCGTCAGAAAGTGCAAACATTTTATAGTCTTTATCCCGTTGGCCCCAATAATCTAGCACATCTTTATAGTAGAGAGAAGATTCAAGCATCAAATAAGTAGAATTCCATCTCACACACACATCTTGACGTAACTTTTTGGTCACATTCAAATGAAAACTTTTGTCAGCCACATCATAAAATCTTTTCCTACGAATTCCCAACTTTTTTATGTACTTAATTCCATTTCGAATCTTACCAACAACATTATCAGCAAGTTCCAAACCAGCTTTAACTATAAGATTCAAAATATGTGCATAGCATCTAACTTGAAAAAAAGCACCATCACACAAAATAGCTCGGTTCACATGAAAACAATTTTTAAGAGAAGAAACCAACACATCATTATAAGAAGCATTATCCAAAGTGATGCTAAAAATTTTCTTGTCTATACCCCATTGCGATAAACATAAAACAAGTTCATCCGCTATGTTCAAACCATCATACGGAGGAAATAAAGCTTAAACCTTATGATTCTCTTTTGTAGCTTCCAATTTTTATCAATCCAATGAGCAGTAATGCAAATATATTCATCATTAGTATGCTCTGAATTCCAATTATCGAAAGTAAGACAAATTAAACCGGGTGCTTTAGCTAACTCTTCTTTAACATGATCTCTTTCTTTTGCATAATACATTAGGGCATCCCTAGCAGCTGTAAATCTACTTATATTCTTAAAATTAGGACTAGCAATTCTCATCATGTATCTAAATCCCGGTTCTTCAATTGTCCTGAATGAATGCTTGCCACACACAAAAAAAGTAGAAACAGCTCGACGACACTCATCAGCATCAAACTTGTAGTTTTTTATAGATGGACCACCTCCTAATGATGGTTGATTGGCTATGGTGTATTGAGTGATGTCCTTATTAAATTTTTTCAAACATTGATTTAGATGACGTCTTAAATGAGAGGTTCCACTAGAAGATTTAGCAGAAAAGATACTCTTACAGTGATTACATTCTGCCTTCAATTCATTTTTGTCCTCGCATTCAAGCTTTGTCATTTCATCCCACACCTTTGAAGTGGTAGACTTTTGACGTTTGGTAGCACTTTCATACTCATTAAACCCATCGTCCACAGGTATAGGAGTGTTCGAATTAGCCATAGTCATAAAAACTCAAGTCCTGGAATCCAAATAAACCAAAAGTTAATATAATTGTTAATCAATTATATATAATATATGAATCATTCCATATTATTATTTACTACTACCATAAAATGTTAGCTAAAATTAGCCCAAATTATTCCTGCCACAAATTCAATTAGAAGCCATTACAGTGGGAAGCATTGAATTCTCCAAACAAAACACTTTAATGTTTCAAAACTAAGATTCAAATGGTATGGATAAGACAAAATGTGCCATATGCTGCTAAACTTGAAATTGGAAGTATGACAAAAAACTCTTGTAAAGAAATAAGACATCTTCAAAATAAGCAAAAAAATTTCTACCTCTTGCCAAATATAAATAATAAAAATAGCTAAATATTACTTATTAAAATTAATTTATTACTAAATTATATACTAAAAGGTGAAGAAAAAATAATAGTCCTACACAAACGCAAGTTACGTAACATAAATGAAATGAATGAGTAAATATAGAATATAATGATTTTTAGCATTTTTTTTCACAAATATTATTTAATAAAGGCATCTATTTTTTTAAAAATAAATTAATTCTTAACTTCGATCGTTAATTAATTATACTAAAACAATGAATATGTATTAAACTACATTTTCCAACCAAATATTATTAAGGTCAGCGACAACCACAAAATAATTAATTAACCTATATCTTAATATAGATTAATAAATTAACACAATAGGTACCAAATAATTAATTATTATCTTAATAATTAATTAACCTATATCTTATCATATTCAAATTTGTTGCAAGAAAAATTATTAATAGGATGATAATATTATTTAATAAATATTTTATGGTGAAATATTGTATTATAGTTTTAGTTTATGCGGTATTCTTAACTGATGGTTGCTATTTGTTTGAATGGCAACAGATTTAGCGAGGCACCAAACTACAGGTCGAATCCCATCTTTGATTATGATTTTGTCTGGAACGAAAGTGAGGTTTACTATATTTTTTTCCTCAAAGACAAATCAGTGATGTCAAGGTTAGTTTTGAACCAAACCCAAAGTGAAAGATTAAATGAAACAAGAAAGGAAGAATACCTAAAAGAACTAGAAGAAGAAGAAGAAGAAGAAGCTTACAGCGTGGGTAGAGAAAATAAGCTGAGCTTGAGGTGGATAGTGGAGGTGAATGGGTGTTCGGGCTGGATCGGAGTTGAGCTTGAGCTGAATCGGAGTTGAGCTGCAGACGGAAAGTTGAGCTGCGACGTGAGGTGGGACTTGGGAGCCTTGGAAAGAAAGTTGAAAAGAAGGGAAAATGAAGTCAGGCTGATGATGAAGGTAAAGGTAAAGGTAAAGTAGAAATGAAGTCAGGGAAATTAAAGGTAAAGGTAAAAAATAAAAAAAATTATTTAATATGTATTTCGGGCCGGGCCCGGGCCAAGAAATTCTTACCCGAGGCCCGGCCCATTTTTTAAACGGGCCTTATTTTCTGTCCAAACCCATTTTTTGGGCCTATATTTTTACCCGAACCCTCCCATTTTTCTGGGCAAAGTTTTTGGTGGTAGGTGGTGGCCCAGCCCATGCTCAGCTCTAGACCCAGCCCCCCTAAAATGGAAAATTTTCCATTTAGGCCCTTTAATTTTTTTTTAAAATTTTAAATTAGTAAAGATAAAATTGCATTTTGCCCCCCTAAAAATATAAAAATTTGATTTAATCATTTACATATTATAAATATATAGGCTATTAAAATAGTAAAATTGCATTTTTACTAACATAAAAATTACAATTTAATTTCGGCCCCCCAAAAACATTTTCTGATTTTGCCTCTGAGCTTGAGTGGCAAATTTAATGACAGCGAATAGAGTTGTGAAGGGAGGAGAAGAGAGAAGAAAGAAGAAGAGAGAAACCAAAGAGGAACAAATGATAGAGGAGAGGAAATGAGAGGAAAGAAAGGAAACGAATAAGAAAAAAAATAAAAAAATAAATTTAAATTATGTGGCGATGACACGAAAGTCACATCACCATTTAACGGGTCAGTTGTAATTTCTGTCCAACACTTAACGGCTGCTAACCGGAAGTGACCAAATTGTTATCAATGATCATGTTCATGACCTAATTGTTAGAACTGAAAGATCGGTGACCAAAATGTAAATTTAAACAAAGATATGGGACTATTTTGTAGTTTATCCTTATATTTACATGGATAGTTTCAGGGAGGAGAGAATGTTATGTATTGGGTAAATTACAAAAATGTTACTAAACTTTGGTAAAAATTCTTTTTTTTTCCACTAAACTATGAAAAGTTATATTTTTATCACTAAAGTTATCGACTTATAACATTTTGATCACTCGCCCATTAGTGGCAATTATAACTTAACGAAAAAGTGAGGTGACACATTAAAGAAAGAGTTGATATCCAATTTGATCCTTGAACTATAATTAAAACATTCAATTTGGTACTTTTACAACATTTTTAACAATAATTCTAAAAGAATTATTAAAAATTTCTAAAAATATACAAAATCTTAAAAATTCATTATTTATTTTTTAAAGTTATAAAAATGCTTTTTAAAATTATAATTATGTAGAAAATTTAAAATTCATTTTATAATAATCAAAAGGCGTATTTACAAAATAAATAAAAAATCATCCTCACCTAATTCCACCTATAAAACCAAGCCAGTAAAGAATATGTGTGTGAATAAACAAATAGAGAACGCCATAACAAGAAAAAGTAGGAAGTGCAAGAGAGGAGAATATGATAGTCTACTTAAGGTGGGTTTAGATAGGCATGGGTATGGTGGGTTTAATTTACTTTTTATCTCACGCTATAATATATAATATCATCACCATTATTATTTTTACGTTAACAGTAAGTAAACACATTGTCTATCTAAATCCATCCTTAATAACCAACTCATGTGGTAAATCAATCCATAGAAGTAAAAATTCAGACGCAAGAGAGGAATTAAAAGGAATAACTTTCTCTTGTATAGCAAGAACCACTAAAACCACAAATTCAACAACCTAATATCTATATCTCACGGTGATATAAGTAGAACGCATGTACATTTTACTGGGTTTTGTAAATACGTGGGATAAAGTAGTGATGAATTTTTTAATTTGTAAATACGTGTTTTGTTTATTATATAAATTTTAAAACTTTTATGATTTTTTCTTTTTTATATAATTATAATTTTAAAAAATAAATTAATAATTTTCAGAAATTTTTAATATTTTTTAATTTCTTTTAGAATTACTGTTAAAAATGTTGTAAAAGTACTAAATTGAATGTTTTAATTATAGTTCAAGGATCAAATTAGATATTAACCCTTAAATTAATGTGCCACCTCACTTTTTCATTAAGGTTGTAATGAACATTAATGGATGAGTGACTAAAACATTATAAGTCGATAACTTCAATCACCAAAATGTAACTTTTAACGGCAAAAGAAATTTCACCAAAGTTTGTGACTATTTTTGTAGTTTACCCATATTTATTAGGTTTAGATACAACAGAGTTACTTATACTCTTCTCAAATTTAAAAAGGTATACTATATTGGCAGTCACCTAATTATTAGAAAATTTCTTTTTTAGTCATCCAACTATGAAAAGTTACAAAATAGTCATCCAACTATTCAACTTTTTCCTTTTAGTCACCCAACTATTCATATTTTTCTTTTTTGGTGACCAACCATTAAACTAGTAACGGAAAGATAACTTGACAGCTTTTAAAATTGGCATAATAATAAATTTAACCCTCAACATCTATACACTGTGTCAATTTAGTATTGATTCCAAAACAAATTAGCCCTTAACATTTACACATTATGTAATTTGATCTTCTTCTTTTTTGCAGCTTTGCTTTTATTTGTGACTTGAGGTTTAACTTTAAAAGAATGAGAAAAGATAAAAAAAATATTATATTGGAGTTTTTGGTGTTTTCATTTTGGTATATTTCTAATCAAATTTAGTTGATAAATTTGCTTATTCTTTTTTTAGCTTTTCAGGTGGAAGGGTCACAAAAAAAACTGAAAAAAATGAGACCAAAATATATAATATGTAAATGTTGAGAGTTAAACTTTTTGGAATCAAAATTAAATTGAAAAATATGTATAAATATTGAGAGTTAAATTTGCAATTATGCCAATTTAAAAAGTTGTCATGTCATCTTTCTATCAATCATGTAACTCTCATTGGTAAAAAAAAAGAAAGTTTTGAATAGTCAGGTAGCCAATTTGTAACTTTTTTAAAGTTAAAAGACTAAAAATTGGTAAAAAAAAAGGAAAGTTTTGAATAGTCAGGTGGCCAATTTGTAACCTTTTTATAGTTAAATGACTAAAAAAGAAATTTACTAATAGCTGAGTGACTATAAGTGTAATTTACCCAATTTAAATTTTAATCTCTTTCTTTTTTATTTAAATTTCTTTATCATTTTACTGTTAAAAATATTGATGTGACTAAAATAAAATGGTTCATATACAGTTTTCTTTTGTTAATTTGATCATTGCTCTTTAAAATTACCTAAACAATTAAAAAATATTTTAAAATTAAAAAAATCATATTTTAAATAAAAATATTTTTTTGAAACACTAAAAACTATTTAAAATTAAAAAATAAATAATTTAAAATTATGAAAATATAAAATTTTTAAAATTTAAAAAAATGTGTTATTTACTCCATGAAGGGTAATAAAGTCTCTTGAAAGTTTAAGCTATTCATTCGATCCATATTAAATCAAAGGGTAAAATATCGCAGGTCATTCTAAAATAGTGTCGTTCTTATTTTGGTCATTCTAATTTTTTTTTCAATTTAATCACTCTAATTAATATAATTGTTCAAAATAATCATCGCCATTAAAAATTCTATTAATCCACTAACGAATTACTGATGTGACATTTTTTTTAATCAAGCTGGAAACCTCTTTATAATTAATCTAAAATATTTTTTTGATTTATATATAATAAAAGACTAAAGCTTATAAGTTTAGGGGTGCCTTTTTCTTTTTGTTAGTTTCTTGAAAAAAACAATAAAGGAAAATAAGAATAATTTTGACTTATTTGAGAAACCACGCATTACTTATTTGTTTCCATGATTGTATGACATGAGTTTTTCTTAATTTATGTGTGGATAAGTATAGTGTTAAATAAAAAAGTCTTAAAAATTACCTCATAAATAATAAAAAGAAAATTTGAAAAACTTCAATATTAATAAAAAAGTAAACTTAATTTTGTTTGAGAATAAACAACCATTCATTAAAGATAAATTTTAAAACAATATAACGCAAATAAAATACTGTTCTTTGATTGGAGAATACTAATGTTTTAGTGTTTGTGTGGATTGGAGTTTGCCGTTTAACTTAAACCATATATTCACATTTCTACAAAATAGACTACAAAATCACCAACAAACATGGTCTCCAACCTCATGCTATAAACATTAAAATACTTAACTTTTAACTTTTAACTTTTAACTTGAAAATCCATCTTCCCACATCAACATCCTTCACCACATTCAAAACACTAAAAAAAACACACTTTAAAATCACAAATTATGAAAAACTCATGTCATAGAATCATGGAAACAAATGAGTAATGGTGACTTCTCAAGTGAAAACTATCATTTTTTTTTATTTTTTCTAGGAAATCAATATGAAAAAAAAATTACAAGCTTTAACCTTATATTACAAATAAACAAAAAAGTGTTTTGGACTAATTATAAAGAAATCCCTAACTTTATTCAAAAGTAAAAAAAAAACAGTCACATCAACAATTTGGTAGTGGATTAATGGAATTGTTAATGGTTGTGACCAATTCAAATAATTATCTTAATAAGAGTAATTAAATTGACAAAAAAAATTTAAATGACCAAAATAGGAACGACGCTATTTTAGAGTGATATGCGGTGTAGTTCACCTTAAATCAAATTTGAATAATTTTAATAAAAATTAGATTAATTATATATCAAAACATATTTTTATGTAAATCTAATTATAGGGAATCGGGTGACGAATCAAAATAGTAATTCACCTTCCAACAATATGTAAAATATATTAAGAAAAGATGTATATTAATAAAACATTAAAATTAATTTAAAGTAAATTAATATTAAAAAATGAATGTTGTAAAATAAAGTTGATTAAAAAAATAATGTTTAAGGGAGAATAGAGATTGAAAAATAGCTTAGAAACAAACCTAAAAGTCAAAAACCTTTGCTTTTCTTATTATGTTATGCTATTAATTTTGCTATCCTATTTATGGGTAGGACAAAAGTAATAATCAATGGGGTTAAAAAAGGATTTTTTATTGAAAAATATAAAAACGATAATTTAGTTTAGAGGGAGTGCCTACTCCTTCATCATTGGAATTGTTTTAGATAGTTTTCAAATTTGAGATGTTGGTAATTTATTGCATAGTATTATGAGTTATGTTGAGCATAAAGATGATATCTAGCCCATCAAAACATATTTGGAGAATTGGATTGGATCACCCTTATCTAATCCCTTAAATCAAAGAACTTAGATTGGATTGAATCACTAAAGCTTTAGTTGCCAAGGATTATTGTTTACCTTGTTTATTATTATTATAATATTATGTTCAACTTATATAGTTAGGGGTATTCAAATAGCCGGTTTAATTAATACCCAAATTAAATTATCATTAACTGAATTAATCGAAACTATAAAAGTCTCAATAGTTAATCGAACTAAAATTTTTTCAAAATCTTTTAACCAACCAAAATAATTTTAATTAATTCGAGTGGTTAACCAAATTAACCGAAATTTTTACATTTTTTTTGTTCAAATAAATTTGAAACATAAAAAAATACCATTGCAATTTTATTTTTCTCTTCTTTTAATTAAAAAAAAAAGCAAAAATAACAAATAACGCAATACTAACACTAATTTAAAATCACCATAACAAACACTACATTAAAAACAAGAAAGTTTGAGACTTGAGTATGAAATGAAAAAAAAAAAAACAAAGGTTTGAAAATGAAAAAAGAATCAAAGAAGACAAGGAGAATAGAAGATGGTCTGGTGTCAGACGACGCCCTCCCAGGCTTTGTTTTGAGTTCGACGATGGAAAGAAAAAAAATTAGCGCTTCTTACTTTTTTATTTCTTTTATTTACTTTTTTGTTTAATTTTTAGTTTAAAAGTATATAAATCCATTATGATTTTAAGCCCATTATAATAATTTGTATAAATCCAATTAATTTTAAGCTCATTCTTTAATTTTTATATTTTCGCTTTACATAATATATTCAATCTATTTAATAGATTGGGACTATAATATTTTATTATTAATAATTTTGGTTAATCAGTTAATTTAGTTAATTACTTAATTTTAAATTAAATTAATCGTTAACCTAAATTTTCAAAAAACCCGATCACTGATTGAATTGGATTCAGTGACTGATCGATTAATTGAAATAATTCGGTTCAGTCGATTAATTCAATTAAAATTGAATTATGCACACCCATATATATAGTAGTTGTTTTATAGGAATTGTGATAGATCTTATTTATGTTAGTAAGTCTCGAACAACTCTATATACTTGAGAGACTTGTATAGATTTATGTATCTAGAATTGAGAGCACTAAATCTGTTCAAGTGAGAAATTATATTTTGTGAGCGCTTATTGATAGTAAAACTTTTGTATTGTAGTTTTACTTGTTAAATTCACAGGGATAAATTTAAGGATAAGGGCTTTGGTATTCAAAGATACAAATAAGGAAATTATCACGGGTATGATAGATTTAGGATCACTATGAATTCAAACTCGGTGACCACTATTTCTCACCTCTAATATTATATCAAAAATAGTTCTCTCCATTAAGAGAGTCTATTTAGAATATTACTAACATTTACTGTCGATTACTTATATTTTATGAAATTAATTATGCGAGAAACCATTGCATAAACATGCACCAACTATTTTTATTGTAAAAAGTGGTTAAAAGGCAGACCAAAATACAAATAAAACATAACCTTTGAAAGGAAATATCCTTTGAAAGGAAATATCAATGGAATGAAATATCAATATCACTGTTAGACAAACTTAAGGTAGGTTTGAATAGGCAATGGGGTGTGGTACGGTGCGTTCACCTTTTTTTTATCTCATGCTACAGTATCGCTACAGTATCTAATCTTACCGTCACCGTTATTTTTACACTAACCGCAAGTAAATATACTGCCCATCCATACTCACCCCAAACACAAATGGAACGTAATATCAATAGTAATATATTTTTTTTCCTACATTTAATTGTTGCATTGAAAATCAACTTGCGAATATAAGTTTTAAAAACTAAAAATTTCAAATTTTCTTCAAAACCTTGTTATAGTATATATAATAGTTTGTTATCATGTGGATATATATTAATTAAAATATATGAGATATATTTGTTAAAAATTTGTAACCTTTTAGAAATGTTATGATTCAAAATTTAAAAATATAAAAATATAAATGTATAATTTGTCACCCTTGAAGGCTTCGGGAATTGATGGATTCCATGTTAAATTCTATCAAGCAAATTGGGACATTGTTGGTGACTTGATCTGTTCTATGGTTAGACAAATCTTGGGAGGTGAGCTTGTTGATCCTATGATTAGTAGAACATTACTTGTTTTATTGTCAAAGGTCCAAGGTATGGAGAGGATTTTGCAATTTAGGCCGATTAGCCTATGTACGGTGGTTTATAATATTATAACGAAAACGATAGTTAACAGACTGAGGCCTTTGATGATGAAACTCACTAATCAGAACCAAGCTAGCTCTGTTATAGGAAGGTATATTACTGATGATATTGTAGTTGCTTAGGAGGCCGTTCATTCTATGATATGTTTCAAAGGTCGAAAATATTGGATGGCTTTAAAGATCGATTTAGAGAAGACTTATGACAGGGTCAAGTGGGATTTTTTTGGAAGACACGCTTTTGAAGGTGGGTCTACCTAGATTTTTGGTGTCTTTGATTATGAACTGTGTTTCTTCTGCATATCTCCATATACTGGAATGGTAGTATCACGGAGAGTTTCTGTCTGACACGCGGTTTGAGACAAGGAGACTGATATGAAATGAAGTGGAAGAAGGATCAAATTCAAGTTGTTTGACTCGAAAAGGAAAGATTTGGATCTGATATGAAAAGAAGAAATAAATAAATTTAGTAATAAAGAAGAAATTTGAGAACAAAGAACAAATGATAATAACAATAAATAAATAGACAAAATTTAAAAGTGGAAGACGAATTGAATAAACCGATGGCTATGATGGATAGAAGGATAAATGTCCAATTGAACCCTTAGAGATATAAATCCTAACAAACTCAATTAATGGCTCTAATCAACCCTCAAAGAAATAATTCTTGACAAATTGAAGGGTGAATAATGAATTCCCACAAATCCTTGAAGAAAATCGAGGAGAAAACTACTTCTAAAAATCACAAGAAAGAAATCTTTCACAAAGAATAAACTCCCAGAGTTGAAAACTTTATTAATGAAAACAATTATGTCCTTAATGAACAATGAAGAAGCCTATATATAGGCTAGCTAAGTACATCCAAATAAAACTCTAAAGTAGACTAAAACTCTAATTAACCTAAACAAGAAGTAGTTTTAAACAAAACTTTCTTGTTAACATAAAACTCCTAAATAACTTAAATACTTAATAATTATAAAAAATTCATAATAAAAAAAGAGATAATAAATACAATATTGGGCTCATGTATAATAAAAATTAAGCCTAGGACTTAAACCCAATATGAAACGCCTAAGCTTGTGGGATTGATTAGGGTCCTTGAATGAAACGCTTAAGCTTGTTAACATTCTCCACATGGGTTTATCATAATAGATTGAGAGTTAAGGCCCACAAACAAAATAAATCCCTTCTAATTCATCCTCGCTCCAAAATCTCTCGTCTTGAAGCTTCAACTATTCTATTATGGCCTTTGAATTGGACTGAGCTATTCGTATAAGAGACTCACTATCTCCTTACTTGTTTGTACTTTGCATTGGAAAGGCTGGGTCACTTAATTGATGAGGTTGTAATATGTGGAAGTTGGTCTCCAATCTTTTTTTCAAGAGGGGGTTCGACACTTTTTCACTTATTTTTCACTGACGATCTCATACTCTTCTGTGAAGCTAACTTGGTTCAAGCAAGTCAGGTGAACGATATCTTCTGTACATTCTGTCATTTTTCAGGCCAGATAGTGAATAGAGGAAAGTCACATGTTTTTTCTCACTGAATATTCTGATTGACATTGCTATTGGTGTAACACCCTATACCCGGCCTGATCACCATGCCCGAATACTAGGACACTACACCATCATCCCACTTTGTAATCATCACAAATCGTCACATCATTACGCATGTATATTTTTTGAAAAAAATATTAGTATTCACATGAAATGTAGGTCATACATGCTCTTAGGAGGTTGAATTTAGTTAAACATTCATTGATTAATCATAAAATAAGTACTAAGCATGCATTAAAACCATTTAGTAAAATTTCTCAAAACTGTTACGTAGGTAACGATACTGGAAGAGTGGTGTGATAATTCTCTCAAGTAGTATCGATACCGCTTGGAAAATCGATACCAAATTAACTTACTGTTTCTCATATTAAAAACCCAACTTCCGAAAAATATCAGTACCACTAAAAATGTATCTATAATTCCACCCTGAGTATCGATACTTGAGATAAAATATCGATACCAACTAGCAAAACTGACTTCCTACACTTCGAAAATTTTAGAGGTATCGTTTTTAAAGTCCAAATATTGATACCTCTGTTCTAGACCATAAAAACATAGCATATATCATCACATAGATAATTCCAAATAGGTTCTAAACATCATGCATCAACTGTCTCATAAAATAAACACCGAAATGTCTCAAATAATAGTCCCAAACACCATATTTAAAGTCCACAAGTTAACAAGAATAATAGGCATGCAAATAATCAAGAATCATAGCAAAACCAACATAAAATCTACCACATTTCCTTTTATTCCCAAAAACACAAATAACTAAAAGAACACCTACTAACAGCAACTAAAACTCTGGCTTGGATCACCTCTCGAGACCACATTGCTCACACCGGCACTACTTATCTGCAATGGTTAAAAAGGAGTGGGTGCGCTTAATAAGCTCAGTGAATGCTCAGACTCACCATGCATAAACTAAACATACATGTAACATATTCATATCATATTTAACTCTAGTATCATAATTCACACATTTAATCATATTCCCTTTATACTATTACACATTTATCGCTTTAACCACAAGATTATTTAAACATATATCATAGCACATATAGACCATATTTAATCACATTATAAGATAGTTTGACTCTTGAGGTTATGAAACATAAAGTGGACTCTATCATTACTCATCGGATACATAGATCTCTAACGCACCAAAATGACTCATAGAGTCGATCATGTCCCATAAGTGAAACATATAGCTAACACTCTCCAACACACCAAAAACACATATCTCGGTGAATGGAGTTTAGCTCATATTCTATTATCTCTTTAAAAATTGTCTCTGGGTCTCAGCACCCCAAAATCACATCATAAAGGTGAGTACTCACAATCCTATTACATGCCAACTATATCCAACGGTCTCATAACATCACAAGGCCAAAATATCCACATTATTATCTCATACTTACTTACTGATTTTTCACACACATTCACTACATATTCACTACATATTTACCTTAGTAGCACAATACAATCACTGTCACAAGGCATGAGTTGTAACACCCCAAACTCGGCCTAGATGTTATGGTCAAATTTGGGAATGTTACGAAGAAAAGTTATAAACCAGACCTTATTATTTTGAAATCATCGAAAACCGTTGTTACTTAGTAAGCCTGATTTGTTTGGGAAACATTTTGATGTACTTATTTAATTTAAAATCGTTGTTCGTTTACATCTTCCAATTAAATCGGATATTTTGCACACGGAGTTTCTTAAAACGTTATATTTTGGTAATTCGAATTGTTTCCTTGAAAGCTGTTATTTTTTTAAGAAAAATTGTTGTTTTCATAAAAACCGTGTTATCAATCTTTATGCTAGAAAAATAAAATAAAAACCCAAAACGAAAACAGTTCCAAAAGTTCAGAGAGTCCAAATCATATAAAACCGAGCTCCCGTCACACTGACTCGCCTAAGTCTGGGGACTACCTGAAAGTAATAGACAAACAGAAGGTGAGTTTTAAAACTCAGTGTCTAACTCAACAGAAACAAAAATTTAGATTCTATCACATGGCAGAACAAATACAGACATAAATCTTTTTCAAAATTAGATTTATTACAGAATCATACAGATATAGATATGCATAGTTCTACCTCCATCCTCTACACACCAACTCCGACCATCCCAACACACCGTGTGGGGGTATAAAACACCTGCTCGGCCATGCACACCGCATAGTATCCATACGACACTTTTCAAAGAAATCGCAGCAGTGTTGCCAGTATAATGGGGAGACATCACCTCATACAAAAATATTTCCTCCACATAACATATATCCTGCCCCATAACCAAATACAAATAGTAATAACAGATACCAGAACAAATATATCATGCATGCTCATATAACAGATATTACACATGCTTATTCATAACAAAACGGAGCATACATACTGTAGTATATAATACTTACATAGATGTTATTTACATCAATTTCAATCTAACAGAGTGATAGATTTCATGCTTTAAGGCTTAAACCACACATACCAACCCTACGAAAGGCCCACAGTCGATCAGGATGATATGTACGACCCTAGGGAAAAATTCTAAAATTTGGGCCCACAAGCCCAAAATGGCCTAGCCCATGTGGTCCACACGGCTTGTCACACAGCCATGTGCCACACATGACCTACCACACGGCCAGCCACATGGTCGTGTGGTGTTGACAGGCCCCAATTTCAGCTTTTTCTTATCGCCCTTTTTTGAGTTTCTCGTTACATACCTTGTATTTTCAGAAAATGATCTCAAACACGAACAATCCCATGCCTAAAACAACAATTAATACCACTAATTTCAGTAATAATTCACAAAATTTAACAAATAATCAACCACATTTGAACTAGAATAGCCCTACAAAAACACATCATTGCACTTACCGTTGAACGAATCGCTACCACGCTAATCCTAAGGCGCTAGGAAAACAATCAACTTCTCCTGATCCCTACCTAACAGTGTGTAAATGATTAGGTTAAACGACTCACACCCCAAATTCATTACAAGATCACAACACTTTAACCAAATGAAAACAAGTACCCAAATTTCCAAAACATCACCACTTACCCGACGATCCAATAGCAGCAATAACCACCAACAATCATAATAGAAAATCCAAGGAATGAAATCAAGATTCAAAATAGAAAGGCAAACAAAAATTGATGAAAGCAAAGGAACAAAAACCAAGAAATTAAAGAATAAAGAAACTAGCACATGAGAAAATGAAACAGCGTGAATAGCAGGTTCTTTTGGGGAAACAAACGTGAAGTAAAATGAGGCTTTTTTGGGGAAAAAAAGTAAAATACTAAAGTCAAATAAAAATAAAAGATTTTGCTGAATAGAATTCTACAACTAACCCACTCATCAGAATTCAAATTTACCTCAAACTCTACCATTAAGCAACTTATATTAAAAGGAGCAAAAATAAAGCCATTTTGCTCACGTCGAGACACTAACTCAAGATCTAAGGCACACAAACCAACCAATTAACCGCTGAAGCAGATACTTATTTATGAAAGGATTCTTAAAAATAGGATTTAAGAAATTAGGGCATTACAACTCCACCCCCTAAAAGAAATTTCAACCTCGGAATTTACTTAATTCAAACATATGTGGATACTGTTGACGGATTAAGTCATCAGGTTCCCATGGCTTCCTCAATGTCATGATTTCGCCACAGAACCTTAACAAACAAAATAGATTTCCTCCTTAAGACCTTCACATCTTGATCCAAAACCTGAACCGGCTCCTCCACAAAAGTCAAATCTGGTCTAACCTTAATTTCCTCAACAGAAACAACATGAGATAGGTTAGATCGATACTGCCTCAACATAGAGACATGGAACACATCATGGATACGATCTAACTTCGAAGGTAGCTCTAACTGATAAACAACTAGTCCTACGCATTTCAGAATTCGATACAGCCCAATAAACCTAGGGCTCAACTTTCCCTCACGTCCAAACCGTAGAATATTCTTCCATGGAGATACCTTAAAAAACACAAAATCACCCATGGAATACTCAATGTCCATCCTTTTCAGATCTGCATAAGACTTCACCTGTCAGAATTCGCCTTAAGATAACCCCAAATGAGTCTAACTTTATCTTTAGTCTTAGAAACCAACTCAGGACCCAAAACCCGTCGCTCACCCAACTAAGTCTAACAAAAATGAGTACGACACTTACGACCATACAGAGCCTCATAAGGTGCCATCTGAATACTAGATTGAAAATTGTTGTTGTAGGCGAACTCGATTAATGGAAGAAAATCCTCTTAACTACCTCGAAAATCGATCACACAACTCCGAAGCATATATTCCAGTATCTGAATCACCCTCTCAGATTGGCCATCTGTCTGAGGATAGAAAGCAATACTGAAATCCAATCTCGAACCAGGGCTTCATGAAGTTTTCTCCAAAACTAAAAAGTAAAGCGAGGATCTCTATTCGAAATAATCGAAATCAGAACCCCATGAAGTCTCACAATCTTATAAATGTATAGCTTAACCAACTTCTGAAGAGAATAATCTGTCCGAACAAGTATGAAGTGGGCAAACTTGGTCAACTGATCTACGATGACCCATACATAATCCTTCCTAGGATGTTTCCAATCAAGTACAACCTCAATATCTCTAGGATCAACTCATTCCCCTTTGCAGAAACTACATGCCCCAGAAACATTACTTCCCTTAACCAGAATTCACACTTGCTCAACTTAACGTAAAGCTGTTTCTCTCGAAGTATATGAAGAACTACTCTAAGATATTCATCATGATCATATTCGGTTTTAGAGTATACCAAAATATATTCGATGAAGACCACGACAAACCGATCCAAATATGATTGGGATACCCAATTCATAAGATCCATGAATGCAGCCGGAGCATTCGTCAAACCAAAGGGTATGACTAGGAACTTGTAATGTCCATAATGAGTCCTAAAGGAAGTCTTATAGACGTCAACTTCTTTAACCTTAACCTAATGATACCCAAAATGGAGATCTATCTTAGAAAATACAAAAGCCCCACGAAACTAATCAAATAGATCGTCGATTCTCAAATATGGGTACTTATTCTTCACAGTTAGCTTATTCAACTGTCGGTAGTCGATGCACTTTCTCATGGTACCATCCTTTTTCTTTACAAACAAAATTGGTGCCCCCACGAAAATACACTAGGACGGATGAACCCATGATCCAAGAGCTCTTGAAGCTGAACCTTTAGCTCTATAAGCTCCTTCGGTGCCATACGGTAAGGAGCGATGGACATTTGAGTTGTACCGGTAAAAACTTAATACCGAACTCAACTTCTAGATTCGGAGGTAGACCCGATAACTTATCGGGAAAACATCCAAAAATTTTTTAACTGTTCAGATGTTCCTAACAGAAAAGTCCATAAAAGCTAAATCACTTACAAAAGCCAAATATGCTTTACATCTATTTCGAACCTGTTTTTTGGCCACAAAAGTAGAGATCATATTAGATAAGTAATCCCGACTCTTACCAATCATAACCAACTCCACATCATTCTCAGATATCAGAACCACCTTCTTAGTTGCACAAGCCAAACTGACTCGATGCTCTACAAGCCAGTCCATACCCATAATTAGATCAAATTCCCCAATCGGTAGCTCCATCAGATTTGCCGAAAACACTACTTTTTATACTGATTGACCCACCGGACTCAGTATAAAAATCTTACCAGAAGTGCTCTCAACAAGTATCCCCAAGTTTACAGAAACAGAACTAGTTACATAGAAATGTGTTGACCTTATATCTATTAGTGCAAAATAAGGGGCATCAAAAATAAAGAACGTATCTGTAATCACATCAACGGCATCTCTATCATCACGATGTCTAGCAGCATAAACCAATGCAGACTGCCACACCTCAATTTGATTAGCACCTCTGCCCAGTGCTCTCTGTCCTCTACCCAAACCATTACCACCCCTGGCCAAACCACGGCCACTAAATGGCTGTTGAACTACCCGTTAAGGCTAAACAAAACCTAAATCTAGAGTTTGCATCTGATCGGAACGCTGTGGGAAATCTTTGATACGGTGCTCCACTGACCCACATCGCAAACACGCTCCCAACCTCCTCCAACACTCGCTCGGATAGCATCTACCATAATTACCACACGTCTGAGCCATAGTAGGATCAACTGGAACTCCAACTCTAGAAGGCCCATCAGATCTGACCTGTTTCTTACGCCTCTGAATAAAACTAGAGGGCTCCAAATCCTTTTTATTCTTACCTCTCTCACGGTCTCTATTCTGGCGCTCAACGCGCTTAACCTCTTCGGCTATCTTCGCATTGTCCACTAAGACGGCGAACTCTTTCTTCCTCTGCGGAGCTACCAAAACTCTCAAATTATCCCTTAGACCATCCTTAAAATGGACGCATATCTTATACTTGGTTGCCACCATCCTAATAGCGTAAATACTCAATCTTAGAAATTTTGCCTCATACTCGGCCACAGTCCTATCTCCCTAAGTGAGATTCATGAACTCATGTCTACGAGCATCGACATAACTCTCCCCTACATATTTACTTTGAAAGACAGTCTTAAATTATTCCCAATTAATCTGATCTGGCTGAGTACCTTCATCAACTGTTAACCACCACTGGTATGCCTCATCGCGAAGCAGAGATACTACATGTTTTAATTTCTACTCAGGGGTGTAGTCAAAATCATTCATTATCCTCTCGGTGGCCTCCAATCAGTATTCAGCCATAGTTGGGGCGACTTTAGTGACGCCTCTAAAACAACTCAACACCATTAGATCGGAGTAGTTCAGTTACCGACCCACGGCTCCCAGAACCAGAATAGGGTCTAACGACCCCCTCTAATACTCTCAGCATGGTTTGGGATAATGTGTCGTCCCCAGTCGAGTGACTATGAGACCCAGTCTTAACAGTACGTGTAGCCGGTGTCTCGTTCGTATCTAAATTAGACATATTGCCCATCAAAGATGACTCAGCTCGAGTCCCTCTACGGAGCTCGCTGCGCCCAAGAGTACAATGACCACGCGTTCCACGAGCACTCATCATATTGAAAGTTTTATCTACATTGCAAAGTTTTATACATCAGTTTCAGTATTTATTAGTAAGTATTTTATGCTTCAAATAATTATCAGAAGTTTCAAAAGTTTTCAGCCTCTAACTGACTTAGTGTAGTTTTAATCATTTCAAAATTTTCTAACTAAGGTATATCTAAGTTAGAAGTACTTACAAGATCGATGCTGGAGACTCGGTATTCCACTGACTTACTTTCCAGATTCAAAAGTAAATTTTACTCAGAAAACAATTTTTTTTACAAATATAATTTTGAACCCAAAATTTCAAAACCTTAGTTTTGCAACCTGACTCTGATACCACTAAATGTAATTGTTGTAACAGCCTATTTTTAGTCAAATTAGAATAGTGGTTTCGGGACCACAAATTTGAGATCAAAATAATTATTTTATTATTATTTTAATGTTTACAGTATGATATTATGTTGGTGTGAAAATTTTGTTAAGAAACTTTATCGTGTGATAGGACAATTTGATAAAAAGGACTAAATCGTCTAAAGTGTAAAAGTGAAGTTCTATTAGCTAAAAGTATCTTATAGCTATAGAATCTTAAAGTAAAGGTCCTTATGCTGTAATTAGACTATTAATAGCATAAGTGGACATATATTAAGGTGTTTTAAATGGTTTTATAATAAGGTTTATATGGTAATTTATATAATAAAGGTTAATTCATGAAACAAAAACATAAAGATGAGTTTCATTCATCTTTCTCAACCGTGTATGGCAAAGAAGAAAGCCATTTTAGGGCTTGAAACATTTGGCTACTTCAAGGTTCAATTGTAAGTTTGTTTTTGCCCTGTTTTTTATGATTTCTATGTTTTTGTGAGCATTGCATCTAGTACTAGCTAGCCCAGGGATTATTTTGTAAAACTGTTAAGGGTTTTGAAAGTTTCCATTGATGAAAATATGTGTGCTTTAATGTTTGATGATAGATTATGAATGTTGGTTGTGAATTATACAAGTTTTGTTAAGTGATTTTTGAAAAAAATGCAAAATAGGGATTAAATTGAGAAATGTGTAAATTGTGTGGTAGAAATGTAAAATAAATGAAAAATATGGACTGCTAGGGGTATAATGGTAATTTTTCTATCATGGGTTAGTCTTGAATTTCATGAATTTGTGATTTTGTGTAATAAGGACTAAATTGTAAAAATGTGAAAGTTTTATGGCTAATGTATAAAATAACTCAAATGCATATAGATTGAATTGAATAAATAGAGGAATAAATAAGCTGATTTTGATTACTTATAGATCTAGAAAAGAGGAATTTGGACTTAGATCGGGGAAAAAGCAAAGTAATTGAATAGTTAGTCCGTTCCGTCATTCCATACACGAGGTAAGTTTGTATAATTGAACTTAAATGTGCATTTATTTAATTAATGGATGGAATTGAGATTGTATTTATCCCATTAGTTAAATTTGGAGATCTTAAATTAAATGTACGGTTTAAATAAGACAAGTTGTTAAATAAGACCATAGTTGGGCTATGGCAATCAGAAAATAAGACCATAATTGGGTTATGACATGTGAATGTAAAACCACGGCAAGGCCATGTCAATTTATGTGTAAGACCATAGTTGGACTATGGCATCGGAAAAATCGATGTACTCGTACCGTAAGCATTTATAAGTCCGGAGTGGTTTGGTAAGAGAATTGGTGAGAAATAGATACATATCGGTACAAGTATGTGCCGAAAATTGTTCGAATAACAAGTTAAAGAAGTTGAGAATTTATGAGTTTATATGTGACTAAACTTTATGTTAACTCATTATTTGATGCTTTAAATGCAATTTATGTTATATATTTTTAAATGTTAATGAATGATGAGATTATTTCATTTTTACATACGAACTTACTAAGCTTCATAGCTTACTTTGTTTACTTTCCATGTTTATAGTCTTACGAAGCTAGCTCAGATTCGAGAATCGTCAGAGACTTCATCACACTATCGAACATCTATTTTGGTACTTTTGAAGTTATGTATATATGGTATATGGCATGTATAGGCTTTGGTCATTTTGGTATGTTTGATGGAAATGTATTTTGGCCATTTGAGGTAGTTTATAAATGTTATGTGGTTTGTTGTAAATATTGCCATGTGATATGGTTGATGATGAATTAGGTGAATTATGGTACATGATATATATATGTGAGTTATGAATAATAAAGCAAGTTGAGTTGATAGGCATTTGAATAGGTAAATGGCATTGAATTGAGTATTGAAATGGTTGAAATAGATATAGTATGATTTGTATATTGGTTGATGATTTTTGGCTGCATATTTGTGTTTTGAAATGGTACCATTTGAGTTATATATGTACATGTAAATTTGGGTGGCAAATTGACATGGTTAATAGCCTATTTTTATCCACACGGGCAGAGACACGGGCATGTGTCTCAACCGTGTATGACACACGGTCATGTTACACGGTCGTGTGTCCCCTGGTGTTGAATTTGAAATCAAGTCAGTATGCTTCACACGGCCTCACACACGGGTGTGCGACTTGGCCGTGTGGCACATGTCAGTATACCCTACAGGTTTGGCATGGCCTGGCACACGGGCGTGAATGACCATTTTTAGGGCACATAGGCTAGTCACACGGACGTGTGTGTTGGCCCTGTGACCTAAGTCAAAGAGTTACACGGGGTTAGACATGGGCTGGGACACGACCATATGATCCTATTTCTAATGTCCACATGGCCGAGGCACACGGGCGTGTGACCCCTGCAGTTTGAAAAATTTTATAAGTTTCGTAAAAGTTTCATATGTTATTGGTTTAGTCCTGAACCACTTCCAAAGCATGTTTAGGGCCTAGTAGGCTCATTATAGGGACATTATGCTGGAGTTTGAATAATGTTTGTATGAAATGTGAAACTATATATGAATTGAATGATTAAATGTTTTATAAGTTCGATAATACTCCGTAACCCTATTCCAGCGTTGAATACGGGTGAGGGGTGTTACAAATCCGGCCTAGACGTTATGGCCAAATTTAGGAATGTTTCGAAGAAAATTTATAAACCTAACCTTGTCATTTTGAAATCATTGTAAACTGTTGTTACTTAGGCTCTGTTTGTTTCACTGAAAATGACTTCCGGAAAATGATTTCTGGAAAATGATTTACTTTTCTGGAAAAGCTAATATTTTTTGGTGTTTGGATGAATCTGTGTAAAATATTTTCTGTTGTTTGGTAGATTTCTTAAAAATATTTCATAGAAGTTGTTTTCAATTAAACAAACATACATTTGAGATTTTCTTATTTTTTCATTGTTTAATTGAATTTATTTTTATATATAATTTTATATTTTACATTGTTTTTGCATATATTAAGTATATTATGTTAAATTCAGATTCATCACAACATCATTTTCTAATTACATGACTACTAAGTGAATATTTTTTATTTAAAAATGTGACATCAACAAAATTGACAAAAAAAATTAACGATGTTAACAATTGGGCTTGATTTTCAAAATTGAAAAGTAAAGGACTAAATTCAAAAAGTAAAGGGACTAAATTCTTGAAAATAAAAGTACAAAGACTAAATTACAAATCAGTAAAGTGTACATAGACTTATGACATATTTTAAACTTTATACTACAAAATATTTATTATTAATATATTTATAATTGTATAAATATTTATTATTAAAATATTAATATTGAATATTTTCAATAATATGTGAATAATATTATTTAAAATTATTATTTTTAAAATTTATTATTAAAATGAAAATTGAAATATTAAATAATTTATTAAAATAATAATTTATATTTATTATATTAATAATTTATTATATGACTAAATATAAATAATTAAATATGTATGTTTAGCAATATTGAAAAATATAATATTTTAAATATTTTAAAAATAAAAATAAAATATCAATATAATAATATTAAGCTTGATTTAAGTTAATTTTTATAAAAAATAAAATTATCTATGGATGAGCTCTTTTTCGGAAAATGACTTACGCTTTTCAAAAGGGTAAGTCATTTTACAGGAAAAAAAGGCTTATTTTACCTTGACCTGTAAGTCATTTTCTGTTGACCAAACTATTTTTGTGAAGCAAACACAGGAAAATGCAGAAAACATTTTTCGTAAAACCTTTTACATGTAAACAAATGGACCCTTAGTAAGACTGATTTGTTTGGAAAACGTTTTGATATACTTATTTAATTTAAAATCGTTGTTCGTTTACATCTTCCAATTAAATCTAATATTTTGCAACGGAGTTTCTTAAAACGTTATATTTTGGTAATTCAAATTGTTTCCTTGAAAGCCGTTAGTTTTTTAGAAAAATTGTCGTTTTGATAAAAACCGTGTTATCAATCTTTATGCTAGAAAACCAAAATAAAAACCCGAAACCAAAACAGTATCAAAAGTCCGAAGATTCCAAATTATACAAAACTCTCAAAGCCAAAATTTAAGTAAACCAAATTAAAGTAAAAATAGTTTTACGGCATAGTGGACACAATCGAGCTCTCGTCACATCGACTCACCTAAGTCTGGGGACTACCTAAAAGTAATAGACAAACAGAAAATGAGTTTTAAAACTCAATGTGTAACTCAACAGAAACATAAATTCAAATTCTATCACATGACAGAATAGATACAAACATAAATCTTTTTTAGAATCAGATTTATAACAGAATCGTACAGATATAGATATGCATAGTCCTACCCCATCCTCTACACACCAACTCCGATCATCCCAACACACCACGTGGGGTATAAAACACCCACCCAGCCTTACACACCACATAGTATCCATATGGCATTTTTTAGAAAAATCGCAACAGTGTTGCCAGTATATTGGGGAGACAACGCCTCATACAAAATACTTCATCCACATAACACATATTCCACCCTATAACCAAATACAAATAGTAATAACAGATACCAAAACAAATATATCATGCATGCTTATATAATAGATATTACACATGCTTATACATAACAGAACGGATCGTATATACTATATTACATAATACTCATATAGATGTTATTTACATCAATTTCAATCTAACAGAGTGACAGATTTCATACTTTAAGGCTTATACCACACATACCGACCCTACGGAAGGTTCACAATCGACCAGGATGACATATACGACCCTAGGGAAAAATTCTGAAATTTGGACCCACACGGGCTTGTCACATGGCCGTGTGTGACACACGACCTACCACAAGGCTAGCCACATAGCCATATGACATTGACAGGTTGTAATTTCAGCTTTCACTCATCATCATTTTTCAAGTTTCTCATTACACACCTTGTATTTTCAGAAAACAATCCCAAACGCGAACAATCCCACCCCTAAAACAACAATTAACACCACCAATTTCAGTAATAATTCACGAAATTTAACAAACAATCAATCACATTCGAACTAGAACGGCCCTATAAAAACACATCTTCGCACTTACCGTTAAACGAACCACTACCACACCAATTCTAAGGCACTGGAAGAACAACCAACTTCTCTCGATCCCCACCTAATAGTGTGCAAATGATTAGGTTAAACGACTCACACCCTAATTTCACTATAAGATTACAACACTCTAACCAAATGAAAACAAGAACCCAAAATTCCAAAACATCACCACTTACACGACAATCCAATAGCAGTAATGACCACCAACAATCGTAATAGAAAATCCAAGGAATGAAATCAAGAGTCAAATTAGAAAGACAAACAAAAATTGAAGAAAGAGAAGGAACAAAAATCAAGAAATCAAAGAATAAAGAAACTAGGTCATGGGAAAAAAGAACAACGTGAATAGTGGGTCCTTTTGGGGAAACAAATGTGATGTAAAATGGGCTATTTTTGGGGAAAAAAGTAAAATACTAAATTCAAATAAAAATAAAAGATTCTGTTGAACAGACTTCTACAACTAACCCACTCATCAAAATTCAAATTTACCCCAAACTCTACCATTAAGCAGCTTATATTAAAAGGAGCAAAAATAAATCTATTTTATGACATAGTTCATCAAAACAGGATTTAATAAATCAAGGCGTTACATGAGTAACATACCCACATATTTATTGTCACATGGCATGAACAACACATTCTCATATTCATTTTCACATCAGTCGTCATAAACTTATAGCATATGTTATAACATCTCATATACGTTCATAATTTCACAATTTCACAAGCATACATATATCACATTTAGTCATAGGTGCAAGAACACTTACACTCAGAATTAGAGTAGGGGTTTAGGCTACCTCTAAATTCCCAATTACACAATGAATCATTTATGAGCAGTCATTCTAAAACACTCACCAAAAATATTGCTTTCACTGAAAGTCGAAACCTCAGACAAGCTTTTCGTTGCCTTTTCCTCTACTTTTTGAAGGTCCTATTGACTCTGAAATTTCAATGAGACAAACCACACAAATACACAATAAAAAATTAGTCATCAACTCACCTTAAACAATAAAAAATAATGGCCTAAGCTATGTTCACTATTAACCAAAACCTTCGACATAGAAACTTTAAACTCGAATATCTCAGCCTGCACTTAATCTTTTTGCACGAAATGAATTCCATTCATCTACACAATCATCTACAACTAATTTCCAACCTTTAAACTATACAAAACTATACGTTTCAAGGTATCGACATTTTTCGACAAGTTTTGGCCATTATGACAAAAATTCATTAAAACCCAAGAAATACTTAACGAAACTTCAAAGTAACTTTAGAAACATTCTAATCTTGTTAAAACAAGTTGAAAAACATTTTGAAACCATATTTTAATCCATAATCTTGAAATTCACCATTAACAATCAAATGATTTAAGGGCTAACAATTTAATTTAAGAAACTAGATATCTTTTAAAACTATTAGAAAGATGAATAATTACCTTGAATGCAAGAAAAATGAGCTTTAACGTAAATCTAGGAAAACTCACTCTTGAAGAAGATGAAATTAATGAGGTTTTAGGATGTTTTCTTGGTTTCAATGGAGATTTATAATTCAAAGGATGTCAGAAATAAAGGGGAATTAGGATTTGGAAGTAAAAATTTATTGGGAGAGATGAGAGAGTAGAAGGGATGGCACAAGCAAAGTGAGGAGCAAGCTTTTGTGAAAACAAACTGGAAAATGGGGTTTTTTAAGTTGATTTAAAAATTCTGGGTAAATTGCTTCATAAAAATTCTCAGTTTTGACTCTTTTACAAATCAGTCCTATTTTCAAAATTAAAGGTATTTAAAACTCATTTTCAGAAATTGACTTAATTTCCTAATAGCCATTGTTGAAAATATTATCGATTACCAACCTTACGAAATTTTGAGCAGATATAAGCTAACATTCCTAAAATACCCTCAAAACTTCTAGGCTTAATTTTTGGGTGTTACAATTGAGATTTGTAAAGAAATGGGGTTTGCTCATGCAGAAGATCTTGAGAACTATCTTGGCATGCCTTTGTTTCACTTTCGTGTCTCGTCTAATACTTTTGAATTTGTGCTTAATAAAGTTCGAAGTAAATTGAATGGTTGGGAAGCAAGTAAACTTTCTTTGGCGGGTAGAATCACGTTGGTTAAATCGGTGTTGTTTAGTATACCCAATTATTTCATGAGTATTATTCGTATTCCTGATTCTATTTGCAGCAAAATTGAAAAGTTAGCTCGTGATTTCATATGGGGTTCGACATCTCAGTCAAAGAAATCAACATTAGTGTCCTGGGAGAATCGCTGTCGTCCTCTTGAGTCTGGAGGTCTTGGCTTAGGAACTTAATTGTTCAGAATAAGATCCTGTTATTGAAATTGGGTTTCCAGATTATTTCTAGTACAGAAGCACTGTGGGTTCAATTATTGAGGAATAAATACAAAGTTCAAGGGGTTCTACCGATGTCTATAGCTAGGAGTAATTGTTCGTATATTTGGCGATCTCTAATAAAGGTTTGGTCGGATGTGGTAGGTAATGTGTTTTGGGCTATAAGTGACGACTGACTCATAAAATTTTGGAATGATGTGTGGGTTCAACAGGTTGGCAAACTTAGGGATCTTTATGTTGGTACTGAACGTCCTGATGATACATTACATGCCTGCGATTCGGTGACTAATAATGGGGGCTGAGATTGGCATCGGTTATCTAGTTTCCTTCCTGAGAACATTGTTAAGATCATTGTTTCTATGATCTCTCCTTTCGTTGCTTCAAGAATAGATAGTCTGGTTCAAAAATTGATGTCTAAAGACAAGTTCTCAAGTGTCGTAAGTTACATGAGTTTATACCACCCTGTTTGTGGCGAAGACTCTTTTTGTTGGAATTTAATTTGGACAGCCAAAGTGCCCCAAAGAGTACATGTCTTTCTTTGAACCTTTTGGCAGGACAAATTACAGACAAATGGCAAGAGAACAAGGAGACATATGACTAATGAAGGACATTGTCATAGAGGTGGAGTAGTATTGACTTCATACAATTAGAGATTGCCTTTTTTCAAGAATGGTATGGTTGTCTATAGTACTGGCAAGTGCTCATTTATCATTCTTTTCTATGCCACGTACCAATTGGTTGAAGTGGAACTTAAAAAGCACAAGAGGATGGGGTCTGAGAATTTTGAGTGGCATTCCTTGTACTCGATTTTATGTTGGCTTTTGTGGAAAGATCATAACTTTTTTGTCTTTGCTAATGGCCATAACTATGTGGAAAATATTGTTGATACAAGTATTGTATGGGCAAGAAGTTATGTGAATACGGGGGGAGTTAGACCAAAACTGAATCCATCGGTGTCAAAGATTTACTGGTCACTGCTTGAGATTGGCTGGGTTAAGCTTAACACAGATGGACCTATTTCAGACATTAATAATTGGGCGTCGGTGGGGGGTGTATTTAGATATGCGGATGCCAAATAGTTTTATGAGTTTTCCATGGTGGTGAGCAAGGAATCAATTTTTCAGATTGAAGCACGTGCCATATATGTAGGCCTCAGCATAGTATGGGAGAAAGGATTCAGGTAAGTAAAGCTAGAATGTGATAATGCACTTTTAGTGGAGACCTTGCTAGCTGGTGGGGCTGATTCCAGTAAGTTGGTTGAATTGTGTTTAATTAGTGCCTGCTCAAATGTAATTGAAGAATAAGAATTCACCATATTCAAAGGTCGCAAAATATGGCTGCTGATCATATGACTAAGTCTGCAAATGACTAAGTGTCAAAGCTTTTGTTATTCATGGTTTCGCCAAGTTCATTACAAGGAACCTTGCATGTTGATAAGCTTGCAAGTATAACGGGTTGATTGTTATTGTAATCGCTTAGTGTTGTTTTTGTCTACTGAAAAATAATAATACAAATGTATAATTTATAAAATATTTATTATAATCAATATAAATTAAAAAAATATTTAAAATAAACTTAAATTAATAAATAACATATTATTTAATATTAGTTTTAAAACATGAATTAATTGTATACTTAAAAATATTTATAAATTTTATTTATTTTTTATAATTTTTAGAAATACTTAAAAATTTGAATTCTTGTAATCAATATTCACTTCATTTCAATTTTCAATCAATACTTACTTAATTTGCATGATATCAGAAATGAGCATTGACAAGCTGTGAAATGAATTTGACGATATATCCAGAATACAATGGATATTGAATTGATTCTTTACTAGGAAGATAATCAAGTGTGGGTGGATATTGTGATTCAGACTATACTGGTGATCTGCACAAAAGACGATAAACTACTATTATGTGTTTATTCTTGCAAAGACACCAGTTAGTTGGAAGTATACTTTACAATCAACAGTTACTTTATCTGCTGTAGAAACAGAGTATATGACAATTACAAAGGCTGTAAAAAAGGCAATTTGCCTTCGATGGTTGTTTGGTGAACTAGAAATAAAGCAAAAACATGTCAAAGTACATTGCAATAGTCAGAGTGCTATTCAAATAGTAAAGAATCAAGCTTAACCTGCAAGGATGAAGTAGATTGATGTCAGGCGTTATTTTGTACGAAAGATTTTTGAAGAAGGTGGAGTAAAGATTCAAAAAAATTCAACCACTAAGAATCTTGTCGATATAATGACTAAGGTTGTGACTATCGTCAAGTTCCAACTATATTTTGACTTGATCAATGTTAAAACTTGAAGGTTGAAATTTGAAGACACTATTAAATGTTGTTTTGTGAGGAGATTGAAGATGTGAAAATTTGCTAAGGTAGAGATTTGTTGAAATATCATAATCCCACATCTAAACAATATAAAGTTGTGGAAATTTTATACTACTATAAATATAGGTTGTGCTCATTTTTATCCTTTTCCACGTTATTTTTATTCTTTTCCAATAAGAGAATGACAAATCAGATTGTAAGTGCTATCGTTTGTAAGATTGGGTTTTGAGTTTTAAGTGGCAACCTTTTTTCTCTTTTTATTTCTAATATGGTTTTCTAGTAAAATAATTTATTTTCTTTTATGCTGTTGGCACAACATTTTCCCTTAATTGAAGTATTTCCCTATCCAAAACAGTCGGACAATAGAGCCATTAGCTCTGTGGAATTGGGGGTTCCCTTCAAAGCATTTCCTATCTTGGAGTCATTATCTCTTCAGCGTATGACGAATTTGCGGAAGATATCATGGTGACATTGTTGCAGAATCTTTTAGCCGACTAAAAATCATGAAGGTTTCAGGTTGTGATAGATTGAACAACTTGTTCTCACTGTCCAATGCCAGAAATATTTTTCAACTTCAAGAAACTGAAGTAACTTACTGTGAGAACATGATAGAGATTATTGCAGAGGAAAGAGAGGCAAACATTGAAGAAAATGAAGCAATGAATGAAATAGAGTTCAGTCATCTGCGGTCCTTGAACCATGAATGTCTCTCGAATTTCATTCATTTCTGCTCGAGAATGGAAACAACTTTAACATCTGTACATGGAGGATTTCAACCTACGATTGATACGAGGGCCGAGGAGAAGACACTTTTAAACAAAAAGGTACTTGTAAAGGTGTTATTGACCAAAATTCAAATCATTTTATTACTAATCAAAAGTTTTTTTTTTTTTTTTATAATCTATTACTAATCAATGATTGAACTGAAGTTCTTTAGTCATTTCTCCTATGGATGTAGATGAGAAAAACTGAGTCATGTTACATATTGTGATTTCTATCTTTTAGTTCGCATTTTAATATCAATTGAGAACCTAAACCTGCGCTCCATCAATCCAGCTAATTGTTCAAAATTTCTAAATTTAATGACATTCGTTGTGGAAGGCTGTGACAATTTGAATTGTCTTTTTTCATCTTCTATGGTTCAAAGCTTTCAGCAACTCAAAATGCTCAATATTACTCATTGCGAAATGGTGGAAGAAGTAATAGTTGCAGAAGAAAAATTAAGCAAGATGGTGTTCCCTAAACTAGAGTAGCTGTGGCTGTATAACCTTCCCAAGCTCACAAGATTCTGCTCTGAACGTTTAATTGAATTCTCTTCTCTAATTGAGTAGTTTATAGACAATTGCCCTTGTTTGAAGATGTTTGTCTCAGGATTCACAAGTGCAGGCACGAAACGGAAAAAGATGGAAGGAAGAACAAGTCAGAAGAGAACATAACTGTTGATGTACCAGTCCTTTTTTTATGAGAAGGTGTTTCGTTATTCCCTTCTGCTCTTCTTTTAAGACCATCTTAAGAAATTAACATAGGTTATTGCTTTCTCAGCATTCTCAAATTGGAGTTTCCTTTGCTTTTCCTTGTACAATATCTTCATGCATGGACAATTATAATTTGAATCAAAACTTTGTAGGTGGCACTGCCTATGTTAAAGCAATTGCACATATTTGGGATGGCTAGCTTGGAAAAGATATGGCATGAGCTACTTCCTGTGAATTCCTTTTTACAAATGAAATGATTTTTGGTTGGAGTCACTGTGAGAATTTATTGAATGTTTATCCATTGAGCATGTTGGAAAGACTTAGGAGTCTAGAGAGGTTAAGTATAAGCTGCTATGATTCCCTAGAAGAAATATCTGAACTCAAGGATTTATTGCTGAGGGATCATGTGCTGCAAATGCCATTTAATCTACTGCAGCAGAAGCAATTACTCAGCTTGCATTTCCTCAAGTGAGGTTCTTACAATTGACAAAGCTACCAAAATTAAGGAGTTTCTACTCAAGAATTCATTCTTCAGAATGGCCATCATTAAAAAGACAGCAGGTGACAGCATGTGATAAACTCGAGATTTTTGCTTCAGAATATCCAAGCTTGAAATAAATCCATGGAAAGACTCAAATTGAAATCTCTAAAGGATAAACTCGGTTAAGCAACGAACAAGTAAAATAACGAATAAAATTGAAAAGATTGAACACAAATATTGTAAGTGAAAAAACTCCTCCGAATATAATAAAACATCACGGGTAAAGATAATTTCACTAAAACGGCGAAAATCAAGAGCATAAAGATGGAGGTAAAACTAAGTCCCGAAACTCGAAAATAAGAACTCTCAAAACGTAAACATAAAATTCTCTAAAAGCTTGAAAAGATAATACCTAAATGTGTTATGAGTTATTTTTCTAAGGTAGAAAACGGGCCTATTTATAGGTTAAATTTGTAGGTCAAATAATATTAAAATAATCTACACTTGTAACACCCCAGATTTTGGGGGTTAGAAGTTCTGACGGTTAGGGTCTGAGGAAAAGGTGTGTTTTTGTGTTTAGTCTTGCGTGTAAATGACAGAATGGGCTTGTTGGTATGGTGGTTGAGGGTGTGTTATGTATCTTTGGGACGCGTGTACGAGTCCTTGTGTGTGCGCTTTGGAGGAATATTTTTATTGCCTTGTTTTGTTTTGTTAAATATTTTAATTAAATTGTTTAGTTTTGGTTATTTTTTATTTTAATTTGTTTTATTATTTTCATCATTATTATTATTATTTTATTGTATT
Source organism: Gossypium bickii (assembly GCA_025503065.1). NCBI lineage: Eukaryota > Viridiplantae > Streptophyta > Magnoliopsida > Malvales > Malvaceae > Gossypium > Gossypium bickii. The sequence goes on from CP106711.1 coordinate 100,653,356, forward strand.
ATTTTTGTTTCCTTTTTCTTTTTCCACGTTCTTTTTGCTTTTCTTTTTTGTTGGTTTTTTTCTCCTTTTTTTTTGAAACGATGGTGTTGCGGTTCGCGGAGAGTTTCAATTTTCTGGTAATCGAGTCGGCATCAGGACGTTCTCGATCACGAAACAAGTGTGAGTTTCGAACTTTTTTATTTTATTCGCGAATTCTAATTCGACTTTGTGAAAAGTCGACTAGGGATGTGATATAGTTGTTTTATGCTTGGATTGTGTATAGTTCTGTATAATTTTTGATCTAACGAGGATCAAAAAGTGTTTCGTGGCTGAAAGCACGTTTTTTGAAGCTATTTTAGGGTGGTTTTATGACCACACAAGCGTCCACAAGGGTGTGTAATGACTCACACGGCAGTGTGCTTTTGGGAAGTACGGTCCCGGGTGAAATTTGGGTGCCACACGGCCGTGTGGTTGACTTGGGGATTTTATCTTTTCTCACACGGTCGTGTCCCTCGACCACACGGGCGTATGAGTTTGGGGATTAAGGTTTGAGTGATTTGGTGTCACACGGCCTGGCTACACGGTCGTGTGACTAATTTGGGAATTAGGGATTCCACACGGGCATGTGTTCCGGGACACACGGCCGTGTCTGGTGGGCACACGGGCATGTGAGACCCTCACACGGCCGTGTCTACCCTGTACTCAAATTTTAGTGCAAATGGACAGAGAGTTGCACGGCCTGTCCCCACGGCCATGTCCCTGGTCCACACGCGAGTGTGCCTTAGTCACACGACTGTGTGCCTCTCTTCACACGAGCATGTTCTTCTGTCACACGGCCGTGTGCCTCTTTTTACACTATTTGTTGACCTTCCACATGGCCTAGGCATTTTCACACGGCTAGCACACGGGTGTGTGGTCCTAAGGCACTTAAATTGGTTCCAAGTGCGTATCTGATCTGAAAATGTATATGTGTGTGCTCCGACCCTTAGCTAAGTTTAGTGAGGGTGTTTATGACTCGATATCCGTGATGATTGTGTGTGATGTGTGAGTTTGAAGCTAGTCAGTGGGATGTGTTGTTTATCTGTTCCGACTGACCGACTGTGCAAATGTCTCTCTTTTGTGAGCTTGAATGCATTCATGCATTTGCATAAAGTATTTTGGGTTGGGTTGTGAAGAGAAGGAAGACTATATCTGTTCTGATCTGGCATTTTAATTGCAAGTTTATACGTACAGCGATTTATTGCACTGTACCGCTCGTGCGTCAGCTTTGCTACACACTATCATTTGATCTGGTAGTTTTAACTGCAACATGTTGGTACAACGGATTATCACATTGCATTGTACTGTACGTAAGCCAGCTCGATTGTATACCATTATTTGATCTAGCAGTTTAAACTGCAACTCACCTGTACAGCGGTCTACCGCATTGCACAGTACAACATATACGCTAGCTCTGCTGTGTATGATTATCTGAGTGGCTTAGTCCACATATGAGGTGTGTAGGGTTGGAGGCCTTCTGAGGTCCTAACTGGTGTGTTTGGTTGGATGACCTTTAACAGCTCTTTTGGGTGTGATCGGGGCACGGAGAGGTATGTTGGCTGGATGGGTAGGTTTTTATTTAACTGTATTTCATCTGCATCTGATTGTGCGTGTGTTCTGACTGAAAGACTAGTTGTTTGTAACCTGTTTGTCTGATTAGCCGTTGTGCTGAGACTTCTGTGTAAACTTAATGTGCTCTGATTGTTAAGCTCTGTTTGGACATTAGTTCTAGGTATGCTTTCTAGTTCTGTGTGTGATTGGAATTCTGTTGCGCTTCTGATTTGGATACTCTTTTACTGTCTCTAATTTGTTTTGAACTCACACTGAGCTCGATTAGCTCACCCCCTCTTAGTGTTTCCTTTTTAGGTATCTTCTTCTGAATTTTGATGCTGGACTCGGTGTGCGAAGGTTTAGGACAGTCTTGGAGAAAATTTAGTAAACGTTATATTTTCAGTTTCTATTTTGTCATTCAGATTTTGAACTGTAAGGTTTTATAAAGTTGTGGTACAAATTTTGAGTTAGTTTTAATCGTTTTATTTCTGCTTACATATACTATATTAACTGAAATTTTAATAACTGGTTTTAAACGATTAAGTATTACGATTCGACATGAAAATTGTTTTATAAAAAAATTACCTACGATCACTTCGGTGATAAATGTAGCATCCGAGATTCGGTCTAAACTTCTAGGCCGGGTTTCAGGTGTTACAATATTAATGACAGTTTAAGTGGGAAACTAAAAACAAAGTTTAACCGAGAGAAGAAAAGCTGAAAAATACGAGGCATAACTCCACAAATCTCCACATTGACTCGTATTTTCATAACGCCTTCTTTGCCAAAACCTACCACGGGCTTATCTCGAACTATGCAGGATATTAACTAAGTCAAAGTTGTGTTTAGAAGCTAGAAGTCTTCTAGTTTTCGACTTATGTACTGTCAAATAAAAACTGACCCAGGTTTGATTTCCATGAACACAATGCCCTATCTTGATAAGTTAAAAACATACGCCCATGTGCTAGGCTGTGTGTCACACACGGCTGAGACACACGCCCGTGTGGACAAAATAAGGCCATTTCCTAGCCATATTTCTCACCTAAACTTGTCTTTCACCTACATTAACTCTTAAACACATTCCCAAACCAATATAAATCATTTGAATCAAAACAAAACCAAGTTTTATGCAAATCATATCATCATATATATCCAAGTATCCATACTTAACAATTTAATCACTTACATATATATTCATATTTGTACCAACTATACCAACTCAAACTATATTACAATTTGCCTATTAGTTAACCATCAGTCAACTATACCAAAACACATATCAACCATGATAAGGCCATATAACATATATATCAAAATGTTTCAAATATAATCCATTCAAATGGCTAATCACAACAAAACATTTACATGCCATCAGTGGCCAAATTAACCTATACATGGCATTATACCAAAGTCGATTTAATAAATATATCGAAAAAGGGCGATTGATAGTGTGATATGGCTCTGACTAGCTTCCAATCTTAACGAGCTTCCAAATTACTATAAAACTGAGGAAATAAAACAGAGAAAATAAAACAGAGTAAGCATTTAATGCTTAATAAGTTCGTATAATAGGAAATTAACTTACCATTTATTTACATCTAAGGTAAGCATACAACAATGCATCCAAGCAATTTGGCTAATAGCCTAAACACATAATTTCATCGAACATGTTAGTCATGTATTTCCTGTGAATATCGAGAAACAGAGATGAGCTCATCAAATATCAAATTTCCATGTGTTTTCAGGTGTATACAGGTGGTATCTCATTCAAAATTCATCTTAACTTATATCAGAACTTTGGCCGTTGAACCATTTGAAATATCGATGGATACAGGAGTAGTACACACGAAGTGCACATAACTGTAATCCGTCAATTCATATTCAGGAATGCTCATGTGAGCACATAAACGGGAAGCTCTCTCTTGAGCTATATAACAGGAAGCTCATGTGAGCTGTATAATTGGAAGCTTATCTGGGCTGTATAACGGAAAACTCATAAGAGCCATATTCAGGAAGCCCATGCGAGCCAATAACGGGTAGCTCTGAAGAGTCATTACTCAGGAAGCTTCGAATAGCCATATATCGAGAGTTCAAGCAAACCATATCGGGAAGCTCCGGAGAGCCATTAATCAGGAAGCTCACAAAGAGTCTTTAATCGGGAAGCTCATGAAGAGCCATATATCGGGACATTCATAAGAGCTGCAGTGTGTCCACAATATATGCAGGATTACACCCGATCAGGATGCTTCAAAGAGCTATTAACAGGAAGCTCACAAGAATCGTATAACGGGAAGCTCGAGAGGGCTAATAATAGGACACTCTTTCGAGCTGTGATGTGTCCACAACATATGCAGGACCACAACCAATTTTGGGAATCCTGTATCCATCGAAATTTCATCTATTCAAACGGAACTTAACATTTATCGGGCGTTGTCGGATATGTAATCAATTTCATATAAATAGAAATTTCACAATTCACATATACAACATCCAATTCAAACATATAAATATACACAATTTAGTTATATGAACTTACCTTGACAAGTGTTCGTTGATTTGTTGTCTACTAATCCGACACTTTCTCTTTTCCTCGATCTAATTTCGTATTTTGTCTATCCGGATCTATACGAGTAAATTTAACTCAATTTATACAATTCATAATCAATTCAATTCAATTCAATTCAATTCATATCTTAGGAAAAATTACCATTTTGCCCTTATACTTTTATTTAATTACGTTTTCGTCTCTAGGTTCGGAAAATGAAATTCATGCAATTTAATCCTTATTCCAAGCCTAGCCAATTTTTACATGTAGCATTAATTGCCTATGTATTTCATAAAATTCAAAAAATTTCCATGAAGTTTACATCTTTACAATTTAGTCCCTAAACCAAAATTTCATCAAAATTCCCTTTACAAAAGTTCTTTATCTATCAACAACCTTTCATTTTCTACCATAAAACTTCATAATTCATGCATACTCATCCATGGAAAAACCCTAGTACTTTGATAACTTCACAAATTAATCCCCAAGATAGCTAAATTAAGCTTTTACAATCTCGGAAACATAAAAATCATTACCTAATTGAGCAATATAAGCTTGTCTATTGTTCAAGCTTCAAACTAGGGTTTCCATGTAAAATAATTTGGGAAAGATGATGAAAAATATGATATTTTGTTATTTAATCATTTATCATCTTTTATTATTTCCACTTTCCAATTTAGTCCCTTTCTTTATTAGATTTTCCCATGATGACTAATCATGTTTATCTACTAACTCTACTTAATAGTCTATTTGCCATATAAAGACCTCAAGTTTTGATTTCCATAGCTATTTGATACCTATAGCTACTAGAATTCAACTTTTGCATTTTATGCAATTTGGTCCTTTTATCAATTAAACATGTAATCGGTTAAATTTTTCTTAACGAAATTTTTATACGATATTCCTATCATACAGTAGACCATAAAATGATTTTAAAATAAATTTTCTTTCGAACTAGGATTTGTGGTCCCGAAACCACTATTCTGATTTCACTGAAAACGGGTTGTTACATCACCGGTCACCGGTGATCCCTTTAGAACATAAAGATTGCTAATCTTTTTACCTTTAATCAAAATGAGAGCCCCACAGGATACATTAATGTTGTTTGACACAAGTTTTGAATTTCACAATTCACATATACAACATCCAATTCAAACATATAAATATACACAATTTAGTTACATGAACTTACCTTGACAAGTGTTAGTTAATTTGTTGTTTACTAATCCAACACTTTCTCTTTTCCTCGATCTAATTCCATATTTTGTCTATCCAGATCTATACGAGTAAATTTAACTCAATTTAATACAATTCATATTCAATTCAATTCAATTCACATCTTAGAAAAATTACCATTTTGCCCCTATACTTTTATTTAATTATGTTTTCGTCCCTAGGTTTGGAAAATGAAATTCATGCAATTTAATCCTTACTCCAAGCCTAGCCGATTTTTACATGTAACATTAATAGCCTATGTATTTCATAAAATTCAAAAATTTTCCATGAAGTTTACATCTTTACAATTTAGCCCCTAAACCACAATTTCATCAAAATTCCCTTTACAAAAATTGTTTATCTATCAACAACTTTTCATTTTCTACCATAAAACTTCATAGTTCATGCATACTCATCCATGGAAAAACCTTAGTACTTTGATAACTTTACAAATTAATCCCCAAGATAGCTAAATTAAGCTTTTACGATCTCGAAAACATAAAAATCATTAAAAGTGGGACTTGAATACTCACCTAATTGAGCAATATAAGCTTGTCTATTCTTCAAGCTTCAAACTAGGGTTTCCATGTAAAATAATTTGGGAAAGATGATGAAAAAGATGATATTTTGTTATTTAATCATTTATCATCTTTTATTATTTCCACTTTCCAATTTAGTCCTTTTCTTTATTAGATTTTCCCATGATGACTAATCATGTTTATCTACTAACTCTACTTAATGGTCTATTTGCCATATAAGGACCTCAAGTTTTGAATTCCATAGCTATTTGATACCTATAGCTACTAGAATTCAACTTTTGCATTTTATGCAATTTGGTCATTTTATCAATTAAACATGTAATCGGTAAAATTTTTCTTAACGAAATTTTTATATGGTATTCCTATCATACGGTAGACCATAAAATAATTTTAAAATAAATTTTCTTCTGAACTTAGATTTGTGGTCCCAAAACCACTATTCTGATTTCACTGAAAACGGGTTGTTAAATCACCGGTCACCGGTGATCCTTCTAGAACATAAAGATTGCTAATATTTTTACCTTTAATCAAAATGAAAGCCCCAAAGGATACATTAATGTTGTTTGACACAAGGCTTGCCAAGAGAATCTGCTGATTGGAGGGTTCTTCACAACGACCACGACAAGATGTATAGATCAGTAACCTATACTTTGCCAAAAGATGAACCTCCAACCAAGTTTTTACAAACTTACCTGATTAGTTAAACAATCTACCAATCATGGCACGACAACCAACATTAACTTAACCTGGAAGATAGGGCGTAAATCAGTCTTTCTTGGCTTATACTTTAGCCAATAATCCACCCACAAAAACCACTAACTGGGACTACACTGGGTGGGGTGTTACAAATGCTTCAGTCCTAGGTTAGCCGGTAAGATCGAGAGATAAATCAGACTAATTTGTCTAACTTGGTAAAGTTGACATCGAGAGGTAAAATGGAACCACTTTAGGAGTTTAAGCAATTTGAAACTTTAATTGAATGATTAGTGAACCACATCAAAGTCAACCAACCATCATTTTTTAGTTATTTATGAATTTCATAACTTTTCCTTCTTTACAATTTAGTCCTTCAGGTAGTTAATAGATAATTAGATTAATCACTCTTCACTTCATGATTTTCCGCTATATAGCTTTTAGCTATTAGTTATTTAGACTCCTTTTGCATGCTCGTAGCTAGGAATTGCTCAGTCGCCTTCTCCCTTGGGTTCGGCCCCTTGGAATACTTTGTATTCAATCGAAACTATAAATATTACAACTGACACTATATGCTTGCAGTTAAAACTGCTCTTTAAAATAGTTTTTTTTAAATCGTTTGTTTTTACGTGCAGGTGCGACAGCGGTCACTAACAAGCATGCAACAATCACATAAAAATCACTAAGTCTTGCATCGACTCCCCAACAACGGCGCCAACAACTTGACTGCCTCTTACTATCCTCGCAGACCATGAAAGAAATCAACACTAAAAGAACAATCAAATCAAAATAACACCGTGCGATGTTTGCAAGCGTGACTGGTCAATTGTAATATTTATAGTGTTACAATGGAACAACAGAGTATTTTAATGATGAAACCCTACTGAGTTAACGGTTTAATGATTCCTAGTCAATAGGCATGCAATGAAGGAGTCAAGCTAGCTACTCACTAAGCATTATATTACGATAGACTATAAATGAAGTTAATTAAAACTAATTAATTACCTAAAACAAAAAGGAATAAATTATAAAGAATGAAAAGTGCAAAACTAACAAATACTATAACAGACAGCGGTTGGTTGGTTTCCATATTGTTGGTTAACTTTTTGAATTAGGGATCTAAATCACTATTACTCCTAAATTGGCTATACTTTACCTCTCGACTTCATTTTTACCAACTTGCCACGTTAGCAAGGGGCATAAACAAATAATTTTTTAGTGGAGTCATGTTGAATGGCTCCACCTGTACAAAATATAAGGGAAATACTGCAAAATCTAAAAATTTAGGAGCTTTTAAAATAATTTCCTATTTTTTGGTGGAGCCATTTTAAATGGGCCACCACCCTGACACCCTTTTCATTTTTTTTTAACTTTTTTTAAAATTTTGTTTTTTTGTTTTTTGTTTTTTTACTTTTTTTTTCAAGTTTTATTTTTTTATTTTATTTTGTTTATTATTAATTTTAAAGAATTTGAAATTTTTATAATACATATATTTTTAAAATTTTAAATATTATTTTTAAATTATTTTTTTAATTTTAGATATATATATTTGAAATTATTTTTTATAAATTTTAAAAATATATTTTTCAAATTAATTTTTTAAAAATTTAAATATTATTTTTTAAATATTAACCATATTTTTAATAATATAAAACATTTATGTTTTAAATATGTTTTATATTATTAAAAATATGGTTAATATTTAACAAATAATATTTAAAATTTTAAAAAATATATTTTTAAAATTTATAGAAAATAATTTCAACAATATATATCTAAAATTTTAAAAAAATAATCTAAAAATGATATTTAAAATTTTAAAAATATATATTATAAACATTTCAAATATACATTTCAAATTTTTTAAAATTAATAATAAAAAATAAAATAAATAAATAAACAAAATAAAATAAGAAAAAAATATAAAACTTGAAAAAAGTAAAAAAGAAAAAGACAAAATTAAAAAAAAGTTTAAAAAAAAACTAAAAGGAAAAAATAGAAAATTGTTTTAGAAGCCACCCAATTTTCAGTTTTTGCAGTATTTCCCTTGTATTTTATACAGGTAGAGCCATTCAACATGGCTCCACCAAAAAATTATTTTTTTATGCCCCTTGCTGACGTGACAAGTTGGTGGAGCCATATAATTTGGCTCCACCAACTTTTACTGTAAATTTTGGGTTATTTTAGTATTTAATTAAAAAAAGTGGGTCATTTTGATAATTAATTAATTTTTTTGGGTTATTTTAATAAAAAAGCCTAAATTCTTCCGCCACATCAAGGCAGGTTCTATCACAAAACCTGAGATACAAATCATTGGCAAACTCCATCATGTCAAATTGTCTTTCTGTAGTCTCTACCTTCTAATGTTCTTCCATTGAAAATAAGTTGAAATACTTTGAACACTTCGTATCCACGCTCAAGGATTTGCTCCATTTAAGTTTTGTAATTCGATTTTTGGTCTAAGGGAAAATAGGCCAAGGTTTCTAGACGCGTTAATGTTTGTGTTCTTTTATATTAGTTGCATCTCTTTAAAGGTAGGTGAACTGCTAGACCCAACTAAGTTTGTCACTGCTTTTTCCATGTTAATGTTTGGAGACTGGTTTTGGAGCTAAAACACCTGATTCATTTGGTTGATAAGTATACCTTTCATTGTCATCAATAACTGTTATCTGGACTGGCTTTTTTCCATCAGCTTTAGATAGTGTTTGAATAGGGTACCTGATTAGTTTTCTGGTTAATGTTTGCAATGGTAAGAGGTTGTGGTGCTTGGCCTTTCTGAGACAACAGGTCCAAGATCCTACTAATGTATCCCTGAATCTCGATAAATTGGCCTCTATACTCTGTTGTTGCTCAGTAAACTTCACATCAATGCTTTCTTTCTGCTTTTCCCATCACTTTGGAATTATGTTTTCATCCTGCAATATTTCCAATTGTTTTTTTCCAGCTGTTGCCTTCCTCAGCTTTCCCAGCTCGAACCAATAAATCTTTCGGTAGCTTTAATACCAAATTGTTATAACCCACTTGTTTGTGTACTGAAATTACTGAAGAAATTAGAGGTTCAAGGAGAATAGAAGAAGATGAAGAATAGAAGAGTTTTGATATTTCATTCAGGATAGTTAAACAATTGTTACAACAACCCTTATACATGAAATTGTTGTAACAAATTTGTAATCAAATTGTACTATCATTATTTTTAGACTGTTGGCATCAACATTTCAGGGGCTCCTGGCTTGAAATCATCAGTATCCTTCAGCTATGGATATTGAGCCTTTTCCCTTCAGAGCATAAAGATTTGTTGACCCATCTTCCATTCTCCTTTTTCGATTTTTCCGCATTCATCTACGATCCACTCTTTAAGCCCATTAGTTCTTGTCCATCTACTTCGGTACTTGGCCCATTAATTCTCGACCTTTCCCTGCCTTAATCCGTTCCTCATCCTTTTCACCATGTGAGTATTGCCTCAACATGTTGTAATCTATTTTCTTTTCCTTCCTTGTGAGTTTGCTAAAGAGGAAACGAGGGAGACGGCATAAACGTGGAAGAGCGTACGAAACCAAATGTTCAAATTTCTCCTCATTGTCCATTTTTATATTGTATTGCTCGTCCTCGAGGTGTAAATGGCTCAGCATTCATATTCACAAGGTCTTGAGCAAGCGAATTTTCCAGTGTTTAACTGTTTACTTTGAACTAAGTAATTAGTTTTGTTGAGCTACAAATTCAGACAGCTGTCTTACAAACTCTTCTAACCTCTATCCCTCAGGGTTGCCACAAAAGCATTAATCATACATACATGATGATCAAGGTTAACAGGTAACAAAATTAAGAACCATGTCTCGAGGCATGGGAAACATCTAACTCTCAACACAAGCGTCTTTAAATCAGTCCCTGCCGCTGCAGATCGGTATACGTCTTCTTGTTATAAATGTTGCCCTCTTTATCTTCATATTCTTCTTCAAGATCTGGACGCCACTTGTTCACTCCTTGCCGTTCTCGTATCTTCTCCCACAATTCTTGTGCTTCCTGCGCAACCAATTTTCCAATTTCAAGCTTCCAGGTTAATCACTATACATTTATACCTAAATAAACTCATAAATTAGATTTGAAAAACGTTTGTGTACAAGGAGAAGTAAACTCTAGCTATCTTTTTGCTTTACATGGACAAACAATGCATTGGTTGTGAAACGGAAAACCAAAGGTGATGGCACATAAACACAATCATGAAAAAACCACATATAGGCAGATTAAGCAGAAAGAACATAAATCATTGCACAATATCTGAATAACAAACATCTCATACCTGAATATTGGTGATTTCATTAAAGTTCTTGGTGTTAGGAATACCAAGGCATCGCATGCCATGCTGATGCCGCCATTCTTTGAAATGTCTCTCAAAAGCCCGACGGCCCCAGTAGCTGTAGTTCCCACAAATCTCACACTTAAACTCCTGAAGAATAAAAAAGAAATGGGGGGCAAGGCTGTATCAGATCCAGAACTCAAAAATAACTAGGCAATCAAAGAGGGAAGAAAAATTCAAAAGCCCTAGCACAACCACTCCATCCTTCCTCCTAGGGCCAAGATCAAGATAAAAATCAAACTGCTCAAGTTCACTCAGCTAAATTCAATTACGCTCATTTTATCTAGTAAAATATAAGAATTATTCTAATGCTTAATTTCAAACTTGATTATTTATGATTGAGCTTAGCTTCAAGTTTGAGTTCAAATTGAGAGTTTCCAATATTATTAAAAATAGAAAAGCTCGATTAGTCTGTCAAGAGTTAGGATATTTGAATTTAGCTTGCTTGATAGCTCGACCTCGACCTCCACTGAACATGATCAAGTTGAACTCAGAAGTACAGATGTCTCACTAACACTCCTACTTCCTCTTCCCTCTTGAATTAGAAGAAAATGTGGAGAGAAACATCAACCTTTTTATTAGAATTAGTTGTAAAACATCAAGGAAAATGTACCTATAGGTTTAAGAAAACACAACAATAAAAAAGATTTAATGTTATATTCGTTTGAGCTTTCACTGTTTTTTGTTTAGTCATCTGTAAGTTGGCAAAGTAGCTGCATGCGCCAAAATTCACATCACATAAAGAATTAGTAGGAGAAATTACCTGACCAAGACCATGAAGTTTGTAAAGCCAGTAAGGTATAGGCTTGCCATCCCAACCCATTGGCAATTTAAGAGGATTATAGATCTGTTGATCTTCATCATCACTTTCCGTGTCAACTTGTGTCTCTTCCTGTTAGAAAGCAACAATTTATAGTAAGAAAACCACAAAAGTTTCTGCTTTTGTTTACTACTAAAAAAAACAGAAATTAGAAGAGGGACCGACAACTCAAAAGGCACTGGTTAACCATGACAGTTCCCCAAATGTCAGCGATTTCTTATGAAAAAAGAAGTCCAATCAAAGATAAAACATTCATTGAGTGAACAATCAAAGCCGATGGTTGTTTCACCATCATTTGATCAGTTAATTTGGTCAAAGATATTTCATCCCCTCTATTTGTTTCGCCTGTTATATGGTCATAGGAATTATGTAAAAAACTAAAATTCCTAATGTCTTCCATTTAAATTGTGTCCTTTAGATTTAATTAAAAATACAGAAATAAACTGCCCAATTAAGCCCGAAAGTGAGGCCTGCAGACCCGAAACAAGGTTGACACCTGGTTGATTGGTCCATACAGGCCCCAGCATTCAAAACTCTACCTACAGCCATCCATACAAGGTGCTGAGGGCCAGGGTTAGTGAACTATAATGATACCATCACAATATAAGCAATGGATTTTGTTCTAGTATTAGATACACTTGAATTACTATGCCAAGAGATTAACTTACCTCCTCACGTTCTTGTTCCATTTCCTCATACGTCAATGCTTGCTTCTTTACCACATTTTCTTTTGTTTGTTCAATTGTCTGTAAAAGATCACAGAAATAGTTGTTAAAACCATCCACTATAGTTGCCATATCTGGACTACAAACAGCAGCGACATACTTTTGCAAAGGCTTTCTCTCGTGTTTCACATTTTTATCAAAGACAGTTAAGGGCAAAGTAAGCAACCAACTAACCTTACTCAGTAAATCAGAGAGTTTCTTCATCTTGGCCTCCATCAATGCAATATGTTTCAGACTGTTAATGTCTTGTGAAACTGCAGTAGACCCATTTTGTCGAGGTCCGTGTGAGCCTTTAGCAAAATGTTTTTTGTCCAGCTTTTCCAGAGGTGTGTGCTGTGAAGAAACATATAAGACATTGAATGTACGTTTTTTTTCCAATTTATTTGATATCGCATTACCAGAAAAGCACAATTACTATTAAACCAGCCCATAGAATCAACATTTTGCAACATAACCTAGTCTCATATTATTTCATAGCTGTATCAGGTTTCATCACTGGTTGTCCTTCATCATCCTCTAATACCAGGCTTCAAGCCCTCTAGCCTATTTCCTTTCTACATCACTCAAAATAATAAATTCCTATTTCATTTGAGCAAATCCTAACAAGAGAGTCTAATATGAAGATTTCCCAAAACTATTTCAAATTTCAAAATAATAGTACAATCCCAGTTGCCATCCTAAATATAATCACGATTACCAGAAGTACAATGCCAAAAGAGAGAAAGATTTATTAGCCTAGGTTACTCAAACCCAGGTGTGAATGTTGAATTCAGGTATGTTTTCTAATACAAATATGTTCAATATATATGAACCATGTACTAGGAAGATCTTTGGAAGAAATACAAACCTAGATAAGCAACAGATATGAGTATTTCGAGAAAATGAAAGGTCAGAGCACATATTACCTTGGTTAGGAAAAGCCTCTCTGCACGCTGCTGGACAGTACCACCAGTTTTTAGTCCTAATGATGCCAAAGCCTGCAGGGATAAATAGACAATTCACCCATCATCAACTAAGAAGGAAGCCCAATAAGATCTAATTCATTTTTAACTTTTAGGCTGTCAGCAAAGTATTTCAAGTACATATCAAATAATTCCCTCAAAAATCTCAAACAATAACGCCTTTGGGGTTGTGGCAAAGTGAAAACCTTGACATGTAATTGCAATGGATCTTAAAACCCACATTACAGCAATTAAAACAGAAGAGAACTACTCGAGGTTACAAATGAATTCCAAATATAAATTTTCAAATTTATGTTTCCAAACATAGCATAAATGAACACAATCACAGCATAAGAATTTATAGCCAGAACCACATAATATTTTTCATTCTCAAAATAACTAATTATTTGAAAGTAACGAGCAAGATAAGATGTTTACAGTGACAACATCAGATAATACAATAGCAACATGTTTCTTCATTTTTCACTCTTTAATACAACTTGGTCATGCATTTGCCTAAAAGAAATGGAAAACACATATTTCTAAGCACTGAACTGAAGAGATTGGAGTCACTACAACAAAAAGTGTCTAGCAATGATGAACATAATCAAAGAGGACCAAAATTACCTCCTTTAACTTTTCTGGACCCACTTCCATAAGCTCTTCAACTGTACTGTAATAATCAAGATCAATCATGGTATGTTGCGCAGAATCATCTTCATTTTCTTGACCTTGCTTTTCCCATCCTTGTACCTGGCCATTAGCCCACTGCTCCTCAAACTCAGCCTCAACCTATCACAAACCACCATAAATGTGTTTCAATTTATCAGAACCATTTTATTTCTAGCTCACGTAAGACTCATCACTCATGTCAATTCTTTTTCTAAAAAATCAATAACCCCGTGTTACAAAATAGGTTTGAGTTTAGCATCATAGCATCCTAATGTTTAAGAATCTATTTTTGGATAAAGATATTCAATTAACTTTTGATGTAAATAATATGAAACCTTGGAAAAGATTCTGTCAAGATCTTGCAGTGGTTCAGTCCTCTGAAAGAAGTAAATAAGATACTCCAGCAAATTCTCCATGTACTCCCTGTATTGCCTACAGATAACAATATTTGTAAATACAGTATAAGAAGCATGCCAAATAACTAGAACCGCAGAAAGAAATTAAGCTGTGGTAAAGCACCTTAAGAAAAGCAAGAATAAAAATAGAATTGAGGATATTTTACCGTGTTGACTTCAATTTCCAAGGGATATTGTGCGGCTGTGAAAAGACGTCGAGGTAAGCTGAGTATTCAATTTTGGATCCAAATTTAGAATTAATGTACTGATTGAACAATTCGTGCAGGTCCAGGTACCGACCAAAGGCTTCCTGAAATGAATAGCTAACAGGTAAGACCAGATGGCAGAAAGAAAACACTACATAAAATAGGAAATTACAGCAACAAAAGGTGCTTAATTGTATGCAAGAGTTGGGGAGGGGGTGAGAAGAGACCTCGCCACTGAACTCAATAACTGGTTCTTCCTTAAGTAAAGCCTCATCCTCTTCATTAGCATTGACAAGTCGAGCAGCCGGGTGCTTTCTATGGTACTCACGAATCTGCATTTGAGTAACAATTACTTCACTAAACATCAATTTTGGATTAACTTTTTCCTCCTTTGCTAAAACAAAAACTTTGAAAACCAAAATCACTCAGATTTATTCATGCTTCTAAGAAAAAAGCAGGATTTGTGTAAAATTCCAGCTTAGCATTTTTGTCTCCAGGTTAAAAACAAAGTAAACAGTTACCTCCTTCAATCTATCATAAAATGCACTAAAGACATTAATTCCAGTAGCCGTTTGACCTCCAAGAGCAGCAATTTCATCTTTCCTAGCATTGTCTTTATCTTCGTATATCTCAATCTGAAGCCGTTCAAAAATAAATACAAAAATAAACACAAAATAAAGATATAGCAGTAACTCAAGTTCACATAGGATAGGTAAGTATTACTAGCTTCTCAGTGGTGGAGATGATGGTGTCAATATTATTGCGGATGCGGTGACTCTGATACAATCTATCTTTGGCGGTAGGCGGATCATTTTGCAGGTCCTTCACTATGAGCCGCTCAAGCTGTTCCACATCTTCATGAGCAGCCCGAGTCACCTCGAGTAGAGTCGACGACATCTCGGCTTCCGGTTGGGTTGGCTTAGCTGATTCAACCAGTCTAGGGTTTGTTTATCTCAGTCAATAATTAAAACAGCACCTGAAAAAGGCATAAAGGAGGTTAGTAAGCGAGAGAGAGAACAAGGAAACAAAGCTGCGCCAGCCCAACAACTCTCTCCTCTCGGCTCCCACCATCCCTACTCTCTCTGACTATCATCCTTAGCCCCATTGCGGCCACCAAATGGCCCTCTCTTAAACCCCTACTAACCAAGCCTTATCAAGTCCACCAGTAAACACCATCCTTCACAACCATAGTCTCACACGCAACATGTGCTCTATTGACCCCAAACTCCAGCCTTTAACCCAACAACCTTCACTCACTGTTCAACAAGCATCACCTAAACTACTATTAGCATCATCCCTAAACCCTGAATAACCCAGCAAACCCCCACTCAGGCCTGTCACAACCATATCACCGCACACGCACACTATCACCATTTCTAATCCCTACCACACTACCTCCTAACCGATCCCCTAAATCAACACCCATAACCAAACCAAAAGTCAGCAAACAAAGAAAGAAAGAAACCGGAGAAGCAATTAAAAGGAGGAGCCATCCCTTACCGATCTTTGAAAACCAAAGCACTAGTCAAAATCCGGATAGTGGGGAAGCCATCGAAGTCGAGGACAAGCCGCGAGTCAAAACCGGTGGCTGATTGGACGGCAGGCGAAGGCGGTGTTCGGTGACGGAGCCAAGGTATTATAGAGTTATTCTAGTTTGCTTTGTCTGTGGTGATAACTGTTTTTGGTGATTTTCTTTGTATATTTAGAAAATAGAGAATGAATGGCTTAGTTTGAGTTTGAGAAAGGCTTGAATGGTGCCGATTACGGTGTTAAACAGCGGCGGCGGATTTCTTTAAGGGTTTGGATGCGATTTCTTGCGCGTGAAAGGGGAGAGGTTCTGGTAAGTGAAATGATTCATTGGAAAGTGAAAATAATTAAATGGGTAAAACTACCGCGGAGGCCCTGTACTAAGAGTGATATTACATTTTACTTTCTTACTCAAAAACTCCACTATTTTTACAAGGGCTGATATGATGGTACAACAAGAGAAAGACACATGGAATTTTTTTAAAAATCTTTAAAATAAATAAATTTTTTATGATTATTTAAAAATTTTATATGAAAAATAGTTACTCAAATTATGTATTTTTTTCGTACATGAAAGTTTATTTTTTTAAAAGTAGGTATTTAAAGTCTAGATATTAACAGTTAATACTCATTAAAAAAATTCAAACCAATCAAATTATGATAAGTTTAAAGTTGAAATTAAGTATGGGATAAAAATATTTACAATTTTTAACTAAAAATATCATGTGTCATAACTTAATTGGTTTGAATTCTTTATTTACCAAGAGTTGACGGTTGGTACTTAAAATGGTAACTAAATAAAACTTTAGGCACTTAATTTTAAAAAAGAAAACTTTAGGTACCTAAATTGAAAAAGTTGCATAGTTTAAATACCTAAAGTGGTAACAGATTAAAAATGTCATGTGTCACAATTTAATTGGTTTGAATTTTGTTTTTAAAGAGAGTTAACAATTGGTACCTAAAGTGATAATAGAATAAAATTTCAAGTACCTACTTTAATAAAAAAAAGTTAGGTACTTAATAGGAAGAGTTACATAGTTTAAGTACCTAAAGTGGTAACAAATTAAAACTGTCATGTATCATAATTTGATTAGTTTGAATTTTTTTAGTGAGAGTTAATAGTTTATACCTAAAGTGATAATAGAATAAAACTTTAGGTACCTACTTTGATTAAAAAAAAACTTTTAGTACCTAAATAAGAAAAGTTGCATAGTTAAGTATTTTTTTTTTTTTTTTGATATTTAGGTATCTTGACATTTGAACTTTGGACAAGGATAGTCATTTGTCCATATTTATCCTAAACATGAATTTTCAAGTAATTATAAGAAAAAAAGGAAAATTATTTTAAATTCAGTAAGAATTATGAGAATTATAAAATGGTTAATATATACAATGGTACCTTAATTTGATAAGTTATGTTAAATTAAGCTTTATTTGATGATATGTTTTAATATAACAAATTAAAGTATTTTCGAATAAAAGTTAAAGTTGAATAAAATTGACAAATGATTTCTCAAATAAAGTCTAAGAGATAAAATTTTGAATCTTTACCTTAAAACTTTTAGGAAATTTTTTAATCAACCTTAAAATCAAGTTAAAAAGTATCGATACTTTTTGGCCAAGTATCAATAGTTTTCAAACTATCAACACCCTTTTTAAAAATGGTACCATATTTGCATTATGTTTTTCACAAATTCAACTAACTATCGATTCGCTATCGATACCTTTCATATGATATAGATAAAATTTGTCTAGTACCGATATTTTAGCTCCAATGGTAACTAAATTTTGCATTTAAGCAAAATTTATCGATACCATTTTAGCTGGTATCAATACTCACTATTGCAGCTGAATTGAATGCACTGGTTTTCACATCCCCAATGGCTCTATTCATCTCCGACAACCACAACAGTTGGAAATCAATTAGGGGATATAAATACCAGCTTCTAAAGATCCTACAACAACAAGAAAGCATATTCAAGCAAAAAGATCAATCAAACAACCTTTGTGCCAAATATTTCCATACTTTTCTTTCATACACTTGTGATCTTTATTTCCATTCCATTTGCTCGAGTGTTCTTCATTGTAATTGAATTTAATTTGCAAACACATTGATCTTGTAAGGATTATTTCTTTGTTTGCTTCTTTGTTTATCTTTGAGAGAGTTTGTATCTTAAGGTTTGGGTAGAAACCTTAAGGCAGTTTGTAAGGTTAAACCTTGTCCTCAAAGGTTATCAAATTAGTGAGTTTAGGAAACTCCTTATTAGTGGAAAGCTAAGGTAGTAGAGTAGGCAATTGGGACCGAACCACTCTAAATTCTTGTGTCAAATTTTTCTATCCTTTCTCTCTAGCTTTCACAAAGTTTTTAAAAGTCAATTCACCCCCTCTTGGAAATTTCGGTTGATCATTTGAGCTAACAATTGATATCAGAGGTAGTCTTTTTTAGACGGGTTAAAAACTAAAGAGGAGATCCTTGAGGAAGCTCAACAATCATCAACTCAATTCCTACAATAATGTCTACTTCAAGCTCAAATTTTCGTGGTGAGTCTTAATCTATGTCCAAGTCTCCTTATTTTACTCAATTATTCATATTGGAAGACAAGGATGATGATATTCATCGAAGCAAATGATCTTACGGTTTGGGACATTATCATTGATGACCCTTCAATACCACTCAAGCAAGAAGGAGAACTCTTAGCTCCAAAGAGTAAGAAAGAATGGAACAAAGAATATAGAAGGAGTATTTAGCTCAAACCAAGACTATGCACACTCTCTTTTGTGCACTTGGACCGGATAAGTATAGTAGAGTATCATCATGTTCGAATGCCAAGAAGATATGGGATAAACTTGAGGTTAACTCATAATGGAACTAGCCAAGTGAAGAAGTAAATGGTAGGAATCCTCACTCTCAATTACGAAACCTTTAAGATGAAGCCTGATGAGGACATCAAAGTTATGTCCGATAGATTCACCATTATCATCAACGAGCTAAAATCCTATGGAAAGACTTATCCCAATGAAGAAGTTGTGAGGAAGACGCTTTGAAGCTTGCCTAAGTCATGGGAAGCCAATGTGGCCGCAATTGAAAAAGCAAAGAATTTAGAAAAGTTGACTTTGGATGATGTAACACCCCTAACCCGTAACCGTCGCCGGTTTAGAGTTAAGAAGCATTACCGATCAATCCGGAACATTTATAATCATTTTACAACACAAAGTCAATCATCATTCAAACATATCAAAACATAAGCATATGGTCCCTTAATGTGGTATACGAGACCTTAAACACGTGTTAGAAAAGGGTCAGGACTAAGCCAAACACATACAAATTTTTCAGAAAATCAAACATTTTTTTTAAAGTTACAGAGGTCACATGCCCGTGTGGGTAGGCTATGTGCCTCACACGGCCTTGGACACGGCCATGTGTCCAAGCCGTGGCAAAATAGGGCATACATACTGACTTGTCCAAATGGCCTGAGACACGCCCGTGTGCCTCACCCGTGGTCGACACTAACTTACATCACACGGCCAGTCACATGCCCGTATGTCTAGCCCGTGTGCGAGCCTGACTTGTTTTGAATTACAAACTCGAAAGACACGGTCGAGCTACACGCCCGTGTGCTCAACCGTGTGGGCAAGTATAGGCCATTTGCAAGGCCAAACTTGTCACCCACACTTAGGATCACCTACAAGCATCAAACCATATGCATTTATACCTCAAATGGCAACCAAAACATACCAATATATGCACCAATTATTCATCAACAACACCATCTATTTCCATACTCAATTTCAACTCAAATATATCCATCTAAAATACCAATTTTACATCACAAATCATATAAGTCAAGCATCATGTAATCCATACCACAAGTTCACATTTAAACCACATTGCTCATCAACCAATTTAAGCATGAAACTTACATATCCATTTTCACTAACTCATACCATAACTATCATTCACATAACCCACACATATGAACCAACATCATTCAACTTCCAAGCCATATCAAATGGCAAAGCTTAAACACTTCAAAACATGCCATATCTACTAGCCTATACATGCCATATACAAAGTATTTACAACTTCCAAAAGTACCAAAATAGATAGTCGATGGTGTGATTGAGTCGTTGACGATCCCTGGATTTAAGCTAGCTTTAAAAATACTGTAAAATAGAGAAACATTTCACACAGTAAGCTTAAAAGCTTAGTAAGTTCGTTATATAATACATATAACTCAATAATACAATATCAATATACAAAATAAACCATCACTTAGATATATTCACAATAATACACAATATCATCCCTAGCCATATATTTACACAACTAACCATTTGTCCATAAACAATATCATCAACCACATAGGTTCCGAACATACCTTTGCCAACACCTAGTTAACAATCATTCTTGCTACTTAATGCTCGATACTACATTTCAGTAAATCTTCGTTATTCGTTCGATTTATTCGCATATTTAGTGCCAAATTCTTAGCCGAAGCTTTAATATCATCGCACACTTAGTGCCTTTATATTAAACCGAATTTAACTCGGTATCGTACACATAGTGCCAATTGATATAGCCGAGGCTTCCTTTACTTCGCACACACAGTGCTATACACCTCTGTCTCCATTCTAATCACGCACACTTAGTGCTACATTTCTCAATTCCACAGATAGCATTTCTAATTCAATAACCACATATTTATTCATTTCATAACACATAGATATGAATTTAAACGATTCGTATTATACACGAACTTACCTCAGACGTTGAATTAACAAAACAGGTTGATTAATTAAGCACTTCATCTTTGCCTCGATACCGATCCAAATCTCTCTTTTCTGGATCTATACATATTCAAATTTAACTCATTCAATCACCAAATCATTCAATTTAGTCCAAACATACATATTTAGGGCATTTTACAAAATAGCCCTCACATTTTCACATTTCAACACTTTAGTCCATATTTCATAAAATCACAAAATACACAAAATTTTCATTTACACATGCTTAGCCGAATTTTCCCCTAGCTCATACAAGCCCACATATTTCATTTATTTCACATTTTAGTCCTCTAATTTCTCATTTTCATAATTTAGCCCAAAATAGCCAATTTTATCAAAAATTTAAATACAAACTATGTTAGCCCAACATTAAACTTTCATATTCCACAAACTATCATTATAAAGCTCACATATTAACCAATGGAACATCTTAACTTCTTCATCAAATTCTAATATTAAAGCATGGGTTTGATAGAACACAAAGCAACGATCATAAAAGCGTAGAAATCATTAAAAATCGATCAAAAACACATACCCGATTGAGCTATGAATGTGTCGAAATCAAAGAAGCTTCAAAACCTTATTTTCTTTCTCAATTTCAGTGGAAGATGAACACTAATGCCACTAATTTCATTTTTTTTATAAATATTAACTTAATTAACAATTTACCATTTTACCCTTAATGTATAACATTTAATTTCAACTAATATAAGCTCATTTTTGTCCATCTCCACTATCAAAGGTCTAATTACAACATAAGGACTTATCATTTAATAAGCCTTGCCAAATAAGTACTTTAACAATCAGCACACAACTTTTGCATTTTATGTGATTAAGTCCTTTTTGCAAATTAAGCACACGATCGATAAAATTTTCACACAGAATTTTCACACATGCTCAATCACATACTGTAAACACGAAAAATAATATTAAAATATGTTTCTAACATCAAATTTGTGGTCTCAAAACCACTACTTTGACTAGGGTCTAAATCGGGCTGTTACAGATAAACTCGTCAATTCTTTACTTACACATGAGATGAGGCTCAATGAAAGGGTAGAAGAAGCTAAGAATGAGAAGAAAAAGGTTGGTGTCGCTCTCAAATCTACCACCACTGAAGATAGTGAATCAAGTGAAAAGGTGGAAAAGGACAAAGAGATGACCATGTTTGCTAGGAGATTCAGGAAGTTTATGAGGTCCAATAGAAACAGAAAATTCCAAAAGAAGGAAGGAATCAAGCTTGAATCTATCAAGGAGAAGGACTCTATCATATGCTATAAATGCAAGAAGCCGGGACACATCAAGTTTGATTGTCCCCAATGAAAGAAAAAAGGGTCAAGCCAAAAAACTCAAGGCTCATGTTGTGTAAACTTGAAATTATATAGGATTTTTCTATATATTCTTACCACTTTTTAACTTAATAATTATATTAATCTTGAGTAATTTTTAATAAATTAAGTGGATTTTGCTTAAATGTTAATATGAGACATGAATTTATGAAGTATGCGAAATTATGCTTTATTACATGATTTTTGTGCATAAATTATATTATTTTCATATTAATTATTAATATGTGATTTCTATTATGCAGTGGGTCCATGGAAGATGAGATTACCATAAAAATACATGGACATAGACACAAACACCTTACTTGGACGGTAATACCATGCAAAATTGGGTCATAAGGATGCTAATTTGACCTAGTTAAAGTGTGTTACAAAGTGGGCATGTCTGATTAATTTTTGGATCATGAAACCATCCAAGAAAGGGGAGTCAAACCCAATTTTGGCACAAGCATATGGCTGCCCAAAAATAATCTTTGAGATATTTCATTTGAGGTCCCTGCAGTTGCAATTTAATCAAAAATTGACACACAAATTATGCCTTTGAAACCGTCCACTCTATGCTAATTATAACATGATTTTACGTTTGAAATAATCAACCAAACCACCTTCCTTTCCACAATTTGTGGCCGACCATGCAATGGAGAAGATGGGGGGATTTATACTCTATTTTTAGTAAACTTCACCCTCACCTTCACCTATAAATACCACACTACTCATCCCTTCATTCATAACACATCTCTCATTCTACATTCTTTTCTTTCATTCCATTTCCCTTTCCTTTTTTCCCATGCCTAGCCATTCCATTTTCCCTTCCATTCTTTAGCCAACAAAAGCCTTGACAAGACCACCTCTTGGCGGGCCACCTTGAGAAACCCTTAGCAAAGGAGCAACGGACGGATCAGAGAAACACTTCAGTCAAAAAGATTCGAAAGGCTGCTGAATTGAATTACAGTTTACTATTTCCTCCTTGTTGTTTAATTTAAGCATGCTTGCTAAGTGTTTATTGATCTTGCAATCAACAATCATAACTTAATTATGTTTAGCTAAGATGATTATGTTAATTCAATAATATTTGTTTGATTCATGTTTACCATGTTTGTGCATCAATCGATCATATTTTCAATTAAAACCAAGATGTATTTCATTCACATGTGATTGGATGCATTCAGATTAGCTGAGCGATGCTAACTAGATGATGATTAGTAGACACATAATTGAAAAATTCAATGCTCAATTTAGATCATTAAGCCCGACTAAGCTAGAGGTTCATAATATCTTTAGTTAGCTCTATTATCTTGCATAATTTTTAGGTTTATGTGATTAAACTGTTTCAAACTTAATTGTCCCTGTTACGTCGAATAATAACTAAGAAACCTTTAGTTTAATATGATCAGTAAAATGCATGTTTCACTAAGAAAAAGATCCAAAAGGACTTAATTTGGTTTCTAAACTCATGAAATGTAGGACCCTAGAACCCGACCTAGAAGTAGAGATCGAATACCGGAGGTTACATTGATCACTGAAGTGATATAAAAGTAGTTTACAAAATGAATTACCGAAATCTCATTTCAAACGGTAAAACTAATTTGCGTTAAAAACATTCAGAAAAATAATTCCGTAGTTTCCAAAATTCAGTCCAAAATAGAACTTTGCAAAAATCCAAAATAAAACCTATACCACAGTTCTTATAATTATTTACAGCCTAAAACAATTTAACAAAATAAGAATTGAAAAGAAAAACTTAATAGCTTGTTTTAAAATGTCTCTCCCCTAGACCGTCTATAACAGCCTGATTTTAGCTAATTCGGAACAGTGATTTTGGAACCACAAATTTGATATTGAAAAAATCATTTTAATATTATTTTATGTGTTTACAGCATGATATAATTATTGTGTGAAACTTTTGTAAAGACATTTTACTATTTGAATGCTTAATTCGATAAAAAAGACTAAATCGCGTAAAATGCAAAAGTTGCATTCTACTTGCTAAAGGTGTCAAATAGTTTTGGTTTTTAAATATGGTGGCCTTAAATGGTAATTAAACCATTTGAATGGTGAGTGGAAAATTTTGGACAACCATTAAGTGATTTTTATGTTATATAATTAAGGTTAATATTGGTACTTTTGAATTATACATATATAGTATATGGCATGTCTAGGCTAGATATGGTATTTTGGTTGTGATCATAGCCATGAGATTTGGCTTGTAAATGATGTTAATATTGATGTGTGTTTGGTTATTAGAAATGGTTGTTAATGACTTTAGTAAGATGTTTATAATACCTTGTGAGATGGAATGTTTTGGCATGGTTGTAACCAAGATCATGTTGTTTTGGTATATATTTGAGTAAGTGAAATGGTTGTATTTGTATAGAATGAATTGTGCATAAATTGGGATTGATTTGGCTGCCCTTTGCAAATGAAAATGGTACTATTTTGCCTTGTGTAGGTACACTGAAGTTGGGTGGCAAATTGGCCTTACAAATGACCTATTTTTGTCTACACGGGCGGAGACACGGGCATGTGTATCAGCCGTGTGTGACACATGGTCATGTTACACGGCCGTGTGTCCCCTAGTGTTGAAATTGAATTGAAGTCAGTATGCTCCACACGGTTTCACACACGGTACGTTAGTCCTAGAATCGACTAAATTGTAGCTCTGATACCAATAAAATGTAACGCCCTAACCCGTATCCATTGTCGGAGTAAGGTTATGAGGTATTACCGATCAATACACATCATTTAACATACATAAATTATATATTTATGCATTCATACTCAAATACCATTTAATCATAAACACATTGTCCCTTATAAGGGCCTAAGAGGCCTTAAACATGCTTTAGAAGTGGTTCGGGACTAAACCGATAACATAAGAAAATTTTTGGTAACTTAGAAAAATTTCAACCAGTGTGAACAAACTATGTGCCTCACACAGCTCCAAACATGCTCGTGTCTCAGACAATGTGGAAATAGGGTATACATACTGACTTGGGTCACACGACCAACCACACGCTCGTGTGCCCTTCGAAATGGCCACACACGCCCGTGTGCCAGGCCATGGGCTAGTCCGTGCCAAACCTATAGGGTATACTAGCTTATACAACACGACCAGGTCATACACCCGTGTGCTAGGTCGTGTGCCAATTAGGGGGTATACTGACTTGTATCACACGGCCAGTTACACGCCCGAGTGTGAGACTGTGTGGAGCATACTGACTTCAATTCAATTTCAACACCAGCGGACACACGACTGTGTAACATGACCGTGTGTCACACACGGCTGATACACACGCCCGTGTCTCCGCCCGTGTGGACAAAATAGGCCATTTGCAAGGCCAATTTGCCATCCCAACTTCAATGTACCTACACAAGGCAAAATAGTACCATTTTTATACATAAAAGGCAGCCAAATCAATCTCAATTCATGCTATACAAATACAACCATTTTACTTACTCAAATATATACCGAAACAACATGATCTTGGTTACAACCATGCCAAAACATTCCATTTCACAAGGCATTATAAACATCTTACAAAAGTCATTAACAACCATTTCTAATAACCAAACACACATCAATATTAACATCATTTACAAGCCAAATCTCATGGCTATGATCACAACCAAAATACCGCATCTAGTCTATACATGCCATATAATATATATGTATAATTCAAAAGTACCAAAAGTAACCTTAATTATATAACATAAAAATCACTTAATGGTTGTCCAAACTTGTCCACTCACCATTCAAATGGTTTAATTACCATTTAAGGCCACCATATTTAAAAACCAAAGCTATTTGACACCTTTAGCAAGTAGAATGCAACTTTTGCATTTTACGCGATTCAGTTCTTTTTACCGAATTAAGCATTCAAACAGTAAAATTTCTTTACGAAAATTTCACACAATAATTCTATCATGCTGTAAACACATAAAATAATATTAAAATAATTTTTTGACATCAGATTTATGGTTTCGAAGCTATTGTTTCGATTTAGTTAAAACCGGGCTATTACACCTTTGGCATGCCGAGTCCAACTTTAGGACACGAGAGTACCTAATAGGAAAAAAAACTAAGGGGGTGAGCTACGCGAGCTCAGTGTGAGTTCGAAAACTAGAAACCAACTACGAAATGGAATAACACACTGATTGTTCCAGATGCGCGCACACGAATCACATACCAAGGCAAACTCAAATCAGTAATACAATGTACAAAAAGTGTACTCAATGCATACCAAATCATACATTCATTTACATACTTATTATAACATTGTCCATATTGCCATGTTCCAATGCTCATACAATCAGATATATGTTCAGATGGACATCGAATGTAACGAGTG
Organism: Gossypium bickii; assembly: GCA_025503065.1. Classification (NCBI taxonomy): domain Eukaryota; kingdom Viridiplantae; phylum Streptophyta; class Magnoliopsida; order Malvales; family Malvaceae; genus Gossypium; species Gossypium bickii. The sequence goes on from CP106711.1 coordinate 100,680,040, forward strand.
AAAAACAAAATCCATCCCACCAACCAAACACCACTTCGTCCACCCTGTACACAACATAAAGGCTACAGAAGGCTCGTCCACCCTGCACACCATATAGAACCATAAAAGGCTCATCCACCCTACGCACTACGTAATGTGGAACTATGCCATTGAAGTAATGTTATGCAGCTGAGCTAGCATGTGTATAGTACAAGATGGTGAAGTCATCAGACAAAAGAATTGCAATTAGAACGCGCCTGTAACAAAGCGCATTCTCTTCACAACCAAAACCCCAATTTTTATGCATGCTGAAATCAATCATACTTATTTGTATACAGACACAGTGAACAAAGACATGCTTATAGCACATACAGACTAACAAAAGCAATGCTCATAGGAATATTCGACAACATAACAATAAGTACAATTTCACATCCACCTAACATTAACAAGAGCACATAGGCATTCGGCTAACGCCTTTAAGAGCACACATCCATTCAATCAATACCATACACACAAGTCACACATGAGTTAGGACACACACCCACATCTATGCAGAAAGTAAAGTCCCTACACATTTACAAAGGCTTCAATGAGTTTTGGACTACCTAAGAATCAAGATGGGTCAAAATACGACACAGAACAAAAATCGGTGAACAAGGCCACAGGGACGTGTGCCCCAACTGTGTGGAAGTGCGTAGGTCGTGTGGTGGTAGACACGTCCATATGGTGGTCAACACGATTGTGCACAAGCTGCGCACTCCCGTGTAACCCAGTTACATAGCCATGTGAGCAGCCTGTGTAACTCTCTGTCCAAATTTGATAAAATAAAGTGTAGGGCAGACACGACCGTGTGAAAGTCTCATACGCTCGTGTGCCTACAGGACATGACCGTGTGTCTAGAACACGCGCTTGTATGATTACCGACTAAAATCTAAAATTTCAGCCACACGTGTAACACCCCTTACCTATATGCAAGCCGGGACAGCCTTAACACACCCGTGGCCCTAGCCCATGTGCCAAACCTTGCCATTCTGACTTAACCACACGACCACCCGACACGCCCATGTGCCACAGAAGTGTAAAAGTGGGCTAGCTACTGACTTGGCCACACGGCCACCAAGCACACCCGTGTGCCACGGCCGTGTAACCTACCCAGGCACATTTTGAAGTGGCCTTTGAGCTACTCGACAGAGATACACATGGTTACGCCAACTCAATACAACATAATTTATAGCCTTAAGGCACACTTAAAAACTCAATTTAACATCCATACACAAGTGTACACACTTTCAGGAAAATCATTTCATTAAGCATAAGAATTTACCAAGTCTCGGCCTAACTTAATAGACCATTACAAAAAGGGTTTCAATATCTTACAAAGCCAACACTTTGGCCAACAATTATGACCTAACAAAATACTCGAGCCCTATACATGCCATACAAAATAAGTCTAAATTGTTATACCAAAGTGATGCCGATAGTGTGATTTCCGAACTCCTACGTCCACGATCCTTAAGTTATCTTGGCAATACTACAAGGAAGAAGGGCAATGAAAGGAGTAAGCATGAAGCTTAATAAGTTTACATGGAAATACATAGCAATAATAAGCTCATAATATAATCCATCCATGGCATTAACAATCCATTCATGAGTCAAAGGCTTTTTGACATACTTACTTACGATTGCCCTTATTTAGCACATACCGTACCACACATAGTAATCATTTCTTCGTGACTCATTCACGAATACCTGTATTTACTCATTCATATGACTTAGTAAAATTCTCATTTCTACTTCTAAACTCATCTACTTATCCATTAATCATTGGGGATAGTCTAAGATGCATTTCTATCATTATTGAGATGGGTACAAAGCCAATGCCACATCACCAATATGGCCTTACATGGGGTCACCTCTAAATGCCAATGCCATATCCCGGATATGGTCTTATATGGATTTTCAAATTTAATATAGATGCCATATCCCAAATATGGTCTTATACGATTTTTATATTCATTTTCGAAGCCATATCCCGATTATGGTTTTATACGGGATCTCAACTCAGTGTCGAGGCCATGTCCCAGACATGGTCATATACGGGACTTTATCTACTTCATATCTCGATGATAGCCTTTTCATATTCAATATGGTCTACTAGGACTTCAACATCTCATTCATCATCAATTTAATAGAGCATCATGCATCATTAGGATACAAAGTATTCTCAATTATGCTAACATAATTATTGCATTAATCACATACAAACTTACCTCGATTTCAAAATGCGTTAACTCGTCAGTTTAGTCCAAGACTTTGTTCTTTCCCCGATCGAGGTGGATTCTCAGTTCTTCTTGCTCTATAATAGCAATTTAAATAATTTTAATCACCTCATTAATGAAAGCATTTCAATAATTATACTTAGTAATTTTGCCCCTAGACTTTGGCAAAATGACCATTTTGCCCCTAGGCTCGAAAATTAATTCTACCTTCAACAAGCCTAGTTGAACATTTAATACTTTAATAGCTATCATCAAAACTCAACATTTCACATAATTACTACAAATTTGTAACCTTTTCATAAAGGTCCAATTAGGTGTTTCAAGACAACACCTTTCACAAAAGTTGTTCATCTAACAACTAAGACTCAATTTCTCCCATAAAAGTGCAGCAAATAACTAAGATAGCTCTCATGGAAAAACTCTAACCTTTCCACCATATTGCACAATAGTCCCCTCATTTGAAAGCCAAAAGTACAACTATTGTCAAGAAAAGATCACTAGGACACTTACTTGTGAAGAGATGAGTGTGCTGAAATTTTTGAAGCTTTCTTCCCTCTATTTGCTGCTAATTTTTGGTGGAAGAGTGAAAGAGAAAAAGATGATATCTTTTCTCTGCTTTTTTTATTAATACTAGTCAAATTAGTCCACCTACTACCACCCACCTTGACCAATATTGACAAAATTGTCTCCCTTGCTAGTCTATGGTTGGCCAAGCAACTCTTGGGAGGTCTAATTGCCTTTTAAAGACCTCCAATCTCCAATCTATGGCTATTTGGTACCTTTAGCTTATAGAATGTAACTTTCACACTTTATGCGATTTAGTCATTTTTTGCGATTAAACATGAAATCGCTAAAATTAAAGTACCAAAATTCTCATGCACATATGCTATCATGCTCTGACTCATAATATAACATGAAAATAAATTTCTCTAATCTCAGATTAGTGATCCGAAGATCACTATTTCGACTAGCCCCTAAATCGGCTGTACAATTCCACCAACGGTAAGTATTTATCCCAATTACCTTGGAATTCTAAAACACAACATCAAAGCATGTCCTCGAGTATCTGAATAACCCTCTTCGACTGCCCGTCGATTTGTGCATGAAAGGCTGTACTGAAACTCAATTTCGTGCCAATGGCCTCTTGCAACTTTTTTCAAAACCGTGACGTAAATATTGGATCTCTATTTGAAATGATCGACAACGGTACACCATGGAGTCTTACTATCTTTGACATGTACAAGTCTGCCAATTTATCAAGCGAATAGTCGACTCGCACTGGTATAATGGGCTGACTTTGTGAGTCTATCAACCACTACCCATACTGCATCTTTCTTCTTTGGAGTCAACGGTAAGTCCGTCACAAAGTCCATGGTAATACGGTCCCATTTCCACTTAGGAACCATAATGGGCTGGAGTAAACCCGAGAGTACTTAATGTTCAGCCTTCACTTGCTGACAAATCAGGCATCTCGATACAAACTCAAAAATGTCTCTTTTCATACCAAGCCACCAATACCATTTCCTCAAATCATTGAACATCTTCGTGCTGCCTGGGTGTACATTCAAACACCTACTATGCGCTTCATGCAAAATTTTACGAATAAGCTCGTCATTTCTGGGTACACAGACTCGATCTCAAAATGTTAGACATCTATCAGGATTTACTCAAAAGTTTGACTCAACGTTCGACTCACATATAACTTTCTTGGCTTGCAAACTATTATCATATTTCTAAGCTTCACAAATCTCTTGGAGAAACAATGGCTTAGCCCTCAATTAAGCTAAAATGGAACCATCATCCAACAAAGTCATCTGAGTAGTCATGGCTCTTAGTGCAAACAATGATTTTCTGCTCAAAGCATCAGCGACTACGTTCGCCTTTCCCGGATGGTAGTCAATTACTAACTCATAATCCTTAATCAGCTCTAACCGCCTTTGTTGCCTCAAATTCTATTCCTTTTGAGTCATCAAATATTTTAGGCTTTTATGGTCGGTGAAAATCCGACACCTTTCACCATACAAATAATGCCTCCAAATTTTTAACGCAAATACGATTGAGGCCAACTCTAAATCATGAGTCGGGTAATTCTTCTCGTGCAGCTTTAGTTTCCTAAAGGTGTATGCAATTACTTTACCCTCTTGCATAAGTACACAACCCAATCCGTTCAAGAACGCGTCACTAAAAACCAAAAATTCTCTTCCAGGCTCAGGTTACACCAAAACTGGAGCCTCAGTTAATAGTGTCTTCAGTTTCTCAAAACTCTGTTGACACTTTTCTGTCGAATCGAACTTCACATCTTTTTGCAAAAGCCTCGTCATCGGGGTAGCTATCATGGAAAACCCCTTGACAAAATGGTTATAGTAGCCGGCTAGGCCTAGAAAACTCCTTACTTCAGTTACGCTCCTCGGCAGTTTCCATTCAACAATTGCTAAAAATCTTACTCGGGTCGACTCTAATCCCGTCTCCCGAGACAATGTGCCTCAAAAATCCCACTTCTTTGAGCCAAAATTCACTTTTACTGAATTTGGCATACAATTGTTTTTCTTTCAAAACTTGCAGAACCACATTCAAATGCTTAGAATGTTCATTCTCATCTCCAGAATAGATCAGTATGTCATCGATGAAGACCATGACAAATCTATCCAAGTATGGCCGAAAAATGTGATTCATCCAACCCATGAAGATCGCAGGGGCATTCGTTAGACCAAAAGGCATGACCAAAAATTCATAGTGGCCATACCTAGTCCTAAATATGGTTTTTGGTACATCTGAGTCCTTGACTCTCAGCTGATAGTACCTTGACCTCAAATCTATCTTGGAAAATACAGTGGCTCCCTTCAATTGATCGAATAGATCATCGATCCTTGGCAACGGATACTTGTTCTTCATAGTTACTTTGTTAAGTTACCGATAATCTATACATAGTCTCATGGAACCATCTTTCTTTTTCATGAATAAAACGGGAGCACCCCACAGGGAGAAACTCGACCTTGCGAAACCTTTATCCGTTAGTTCTTGTAACTGTGCTTTTAGCTCTTCTAGCTTAGTTGGAGCCATTCTATATGGAGCAATAGAAATATGGGCAGTACCCAGAGCTAACTCAATTCCAAATTCAATCTCTCTAACCGGAGGTAGCCCTGGCAACTCTTTCGGGAAGACATCCGGGTAATTGCATACTGTGGTACCGACTCAATTCTTGTATCAGTCTCTTTAATAGTCAACACAAAGGCAAGGTAGGCCTCGTATCCCTTCCTTAAATACTTCTTAGTCAACAAAGATAATATCACTACTGGTGACCTATCTGGCTTATCTAATTCAACACGAATAAGATTACCATTTTCATCTCTCAACTCAATATACTTCTCCCTACAATTCACAATTACTCTATGAGTAACTAACCAATCCATCCCAAGGATGGCATCAAACTCATCAAATGGCAACAGCATAAGGTCAACCGGGAAACGACCCTTGATCATCAAAGGGCAACCTTTGCAAACTCTATCAACCAACATGTACTTACCTAGGGGATTAGACACTCTTATGATGAATTCAGTAGAATTTATAGGCATGCTCATGCTGGAGACTAATTTCATGCATATGTATGAGTGGGTAGATCCCGAATCAATTAAAGCTATAATACAAGTATTATGGAGAGAAAAGGTACCCGTGATTAGGTTAGGGGAAGATGCCTCTTCTCGAGCACGAATGGCATATGTTCTCGCTGGAGATCTACCCTCGAATCTAAAAGCTTGCTCTCTAGATGGGTTCTTGCTACCCATCTTATGTTTCAGGTTTCTCAGTGGTCTTCCCCTAGCAGTACTTCCCGATCTTGAATTCTGAGGCTTTTCGTTCTCGCCCACCTCGGGGTAGTCTATGATAAAGTGGTCTAAGGACCCACATCTGAAACAAGCTTTCTCATTAGCTCGACACTCACCAGAATAGCGTCTGCCACACTAAGGGTATTCTGGTTTACTTGGTTGGATGTTGCCCACACTAGCAACTGATGTGGTCTGCCCTTTCGACCCCGAAAATTGCTTGCCTTTATTTTGGGTTGAAAACTTCGCTGAAGTGACTGATCGATAGTGAAATCCCTCGATTTCTTAGATAAGGATTGGTGAGACTTATTTAGTTGTCTCTTCCTTGAGTCTCGAGACTCATTCTCAGCTCTTCTCTTGTCTTTAGCCAACTCTTCGCTTTATAGGCTCTATCTACCAACACTACAAATTCTTTTAGTTCTAGGACTCCAACATATAAACGGATGTCCTTATTCAGTCCGTCCTTAAAACTCTTGCGCATGAATACCTCGGTAGACACGCACTCCCGAGAATATTTGTTATGCCTTACGAACTCTCGTTCTTAATCAGTCATTGATATACGGCCTTGCTTCAGTTTTAAGAACTCCTTCCTCTTGTGGTCGATGAACCTCTGGCTGATGTATTTCTTCCAGTATTCCTCTTGGAAGAATTCCCAGCCAACTCTGTAATATCCTGAAATAGGGGCTATCTGTGGTTGAATTGTTTTGCATGACTTTGGACTGTTGTGTTATTATTTGTAGTGTTTTAAGATTTAGTTATAAGTCTAGAGCAGGCCTGAGTAGTAGGAAATTTTTGTTTTTTTTAAGCTTTAAGTAAAGGGAGCTGAAGGAGCTAGGGGTTATAGGTATTTCAAGGGGAATATTAGCACAAGATTAGGCTTGGTACAGTGGCAAGAAGGCGCCATTAAGGGCCTTGTGATTGACGCCACAAGCAGAGGAAGGAGAGCCTGGGTTCGAGCTGTGGAGATCCCCTGCTGCTCATTCTTTTTTATGCCAAGGGGGGAGGAGTTGTGCTCAGCACAAACTCTATCAGATAAGGATGGACTAAGTCAAAATATTTGAATTGGTGGCAAGGAGAAAAATAAGGAACTTGTGGAATTCAAATTCGTTTGAATTTGTGGCCAGGAGAAGTTTGTAGTAGTTGCCGAATTTTGAACTCCTCCTTGGAGGAGTGTTCGCTTTTGGAGAGCTGAGTAGAGGGGTTGCCGAAATCCCTTAGGGGCCAGATGACATTTTCGGCTAGCCTTTGTTTTATGTATCAAAAGTCGAAAACCCTTGTAAGCAGTGCCGATTTCTCCCTAGTGCACTATAGTGAAGCAGAAGCTGAAATTCTTTTTGTTTTGCACCTAGCTGAATGCTCCTCTAGGTTCTTCAATTCTTATTTTTTTTCATTTTACTTCTTTTTCTTCTTCTCAGTATTTGGCTGAATCCCTAACCCTCACATCTCTCTCTCTTTTTCTTTTCTCATTCTTGTTCAAAATTGAAAGCACCCTCTTCCATTTCATCTTTTTCTTTTCTTCTCTCAAGCTCTTTTGCCGAAACCCTCTCCACCTTTCTTTACCGAAATCCCTCTCTTCCCATTTCACTCTCTTTTTCTTTTCCCTTTCTCTATCCTAGCCGAATCCTGTTTGTTGCCTTTGATCAACCATAGCCGAATCTCCCTTCCTTATTCTTGTTGTGCTTTGGCCGAATATCAAACAAGGGTGGATCTCCTTCGGTTCTTCTTCAATCGGTTTTGAGAAGTGGTAAGTGTCTTGGCCGAATTCCTTTTGTTCCTTCTCTCTTCTCTCTGTCGACTTTCATAAGAGCAAAGCCAAATTTTGGCATTTGGTGATAGAATTCTAACCATCTATGGGAACCGATTTCTTATAGGATCCCCAGGATTTTGGAAGCAGACGATCTAATCTATTCTCTAACAATCGAATTTGGTAAGTCAAGTGGAAAGGATATCTATGTTGGTTCATCATTCTTTAGGTTGTTGATAAGCCGAAGGCTATTGAGGCTAATTGTTTCTGCGTAATAGGGTGTGGCCGATTGCAAGGGGGGACCATCGCATAGTTTCGAGATTTGATTGAAAATCAAATCGGTGGTAAGGTAGGGGTCCATGCGTTAACTCTTTTGGGATTGGTTGGTTTGGCCGAATGGTCTTATTGATGACTTTGTGGTTTGACCAAATGTAGGATCAAGGAATCTAGTGCAGTAGATCAGGTTTCAGGATTCAGTGGTAGCGTTAGTAACAGGTGTGTAACTTACGCACTTTATAACTAAGTAATATGTTAATAACCTGAATGTGTGAAAAGCTCAAATTGTGTAGATCTTGATATGATACCGTGAGGGTTTGAGCAAGGATTCGGGTAAGTCCGTTTCGATATGATTTGTTATATGATGCATGAAAATATGATCTATGATATATTTACTATATGTTGATATTAAAGCATGATGGCATGATTTGCATGAGTATTGCATTGGTATGGGTGATACGAGTGGAGGGGGAAGATGATATCCGTGACTTTGGGTCACTAGAGGTTTGGCACCTCCAGTGGTTTGGTACCACAGATTATTTTGTGACTTTGGGTCACCAGAGGTTTGGCACCTCATAGCAACTTATCCCAGTGGTTTAGCACCACAGTAGGTTGGCCCCACAGTTGATATTTTGGGATCATCGCCAGTGATTTGGTATCACACGTGGGTTGGCCCCACACTTGGATTGATGATATTTCATGACTTTGGGTCACCAGAGGTTTGGCACCTCAGAGCGACTTGTCCCAGTGGCTTAGCACCACAGTGGGTTGGCCCCACAGTTGATATTTTGGGATCGTCGCCAGTGATTTGGTATCACAATGTGGGTTGGCCCCACAGATGGATTATTCGTGACTTTGGGTCACCAGTGGTTTGGCACCACATTATTATTGGATATCGTGACTTTGGGTCACCAGTGGTTTGGCACCACCAGTGGTTTGGTACCACACGGGGTAGAAACAGAGTTACGGATGGCTAGGTTTGGGTACATTATTTATATTGCTTGGTTATGATTTGTGTAAGCGTGTTGCGTTAATCAGGAGGAGGATTTATGCACTGAGTCTTGGTGACTCACCTTCTCCCTTATCTTTTCAGGTGACTCGTAGATTGCGGATGAGGAGCTGGATGGACTCGAGGTGGCCATGCATTAATAACATTTGGTATTACTTGGATTTTGAATTGGATATTTATTTTAATTTCAGTTTTTATTTGGGTTTGTAATAAGGTCTTTTAGATTATATTTTTTGGATTTCTTATATGCTTTGGATTGTTTTAACATGGCTTGGTAAAGTTACTTAATTAAAATTTATAATTTGAACACAAGTTTTCGAAACTACAAAAACGCAAGGTTTTCAAAACTTTACCATCGGGTAATACTAATCACTTAATAATAAAGAGGGCTCAGATGATTTCCAAACTTAAGTTTTCACACTTAATTCAAACGATTTCAAATTAACTAAGCAAGAATCACTCGAGTTTTTATAACATAAATGTTTTTTCTACTTAAGGATCGACAACTAAGTTTTTAAAGAGTGATTTCCGGGACTTCAAGAAAAAGCTATCGGTTTTTAATTAGTCATGCACCTGATTTCTACAAACATAAGACAACAAAAAGTTTTCACTAAAATTTTAACCGGTAACCTGTTTTCTTCAAAACGATTTCCTCTGTGACATGCCAGATTCGGTCGTGTTGTGTTGACTGGGTTTGAGGTGTTACAATTGTGGTATCAGAGCCAGGTTCAAAGGCTCGGCTGTGGGCCTGAGGCCTAAAATGTTTTTAAATATGGTTTTAAATGTTTTTATTTGAAAATATATGGTTTGAAAGGCATGGCACCGAGTCTCCAGCACCAATCCGCCCAGGTAAGTACCCCTAACTATTGCTTGTGATTTTTGGATGCTATAAACTTTGAATGCCTAGTGATAATGGATTACCCTAGAGACTGAAATTTATAGGACTCTATGGGCTTGCGAAAACAAAACTCTTTAATAAGAACTATTCATAAGACTGTGCCATAATAACAGCGGAATAATGACTAATGCATAAAACTTTTAAACCAGATAAGACAAGACTTTAGTCATGAGTACTCGAGGTGGTCGCGGTCGTAATACTCGTGGACGTGGTCGGGGTAGGATGACAGTTTCTGAACCAGTGGGGTCTGGTCAGGGGTTGGAGAATGAGATACTAGCACCACCACCAGCTGTAGGTGGTGAGTTTCGAGGATCGCATGAGGATGACGCGATGTCGGCGCGATGCTACGAGTTCTCGGAGAGGGTAATTTGGAGTAGGTAGAGGCACGGGAGCTCGGAAATCAGATTCGAGCGACTCGGAGCCAATGGAGCCGAGGTATTCCGAGGTGTTTCGTGTGGGCTCAAGATGCGGTGAGTATTGGTTAGAGGCGACGGAGCGAATCATGGATGATTTGGATCTGACTGCTGAGGAAAAGCTGAAAGGGGTAATGTCGCTTCTCCGGGATGAGTCATACCAGTGGTGGCTCACGGTTCAGGATAGTGCTGCAGCAGATGATCTCATTTGGGACTATTTTAAGGCAGCTTATCAGAAGAAGTATGTTGGATCTAGTTACACTGATGCGCAGCGGAAGGCGTTTTTGAGGTTGGTTCAGGGGAGTAAATCTATATCAGAGTACGAGGCAGAGTTCTTGCGATTGAGGCGGTATGCTAGGGGTATCGTGGCTACAGAACATGAGCGATGTGTCCGATTTGAGGACGGACTGAGAGATGAGTTGAGGTTGTTGATTGCTCCACAGCAGGAGCGTGAGTTTGCTGTCCTGGTGGAAAAGGCTAAGGTAGCCGAAGGGGTTAAGGAGTCTGTGAGGCAGAATATGGATAGGAATAGACATAAGAGAGGTTTTGGATCATCTGGGTCGGCCGGTAATTCTCAGAAAAGGGCTAGGTAGAGTGGGCCGAATCGGGCCCTGGTAGGTCATTCTTCGCTAATCGGGGACCGAAGGCATGTAACCGTTGTGGGAAATCTCATTGGGGAGGATGTTGGATGGTGGAAAAGGATGTTTTGAGTGTGGCTTCGTTGGATCATCGTGTGAGAGACTGTCCACGTAAGGTAGCCGAGATTGATCGAAGGTCAAGGTCGCGCCGTGCTCGGTTTAGAAATGAGGACCGCCACCGCAGAGGGGTCGTGGTAATGGTAGAGGAGGTAATGGTTCTGGTTGAGGCCGCAAAGCACCAGGCAGAGGTGCAGGCAACACTGAGGCAAGACAGCCTGGGTTGGTGTATGCAGTGAGGCGTCGAGAGGAGGGCGGTGCACCGGACGTCATAATCGGTACGTTCTTAATCTTTAGATTTCCATATACTGCTTTGATTGATGTGGGTTTGACGCATTCATATGTTGCTAGTAGCATAGTAGAGACCATGAACCTAGACTTTGAGACTACTTCTAGGGAGATGACAGTAATTAGCCCTCCAGGTCACTCTCAGAAGTGAATAAGTCAGATAGGGATGTACCCCTAGAACTCCAAGGGGTAGTGTTCATAGCTGATCTGATGGAACTGCCGTTTGGGGAGTTCGATCTGATTCTTGGGATGGACTGGTTAGTTAAGTACCAGACAAGTTTGGTTTGAGCGGCTAAGTGCATGGTTCTGAAGATGGCTGAGGGTGACGAGGTGGTTATGATAGGTAATAGGAGAGATTATCTGTCCAACGTGGTATCTGCGTTGAAAGTTGAGAAGATGGTCAGGAAGGGCTGTGAAGCATTTATGGTTCATGTATGTGCTTTAGAGGCTAAGGAGTCTACTGTAAGGGGTGTCCGAACAGTGAAAGAATTTGCTGACGTATTTCCAGAGGAACTTCCGGGGCTGCCTCCGGATCGTGAGGTTGAATTTGGCATAGATCTGTTACCCGGAACTGCACCAGTGTCTATTGCCCCGTATAGGATGGTGCCTAAGGAATTAGTGGAGTTAAAGGCTCAGATTCAGGAGTTGTTGGACCGAGGTTTTATCCGGCTAAGTGTTTCGCCTTGGGGAGCGCCGATACTCTTTGTCAAGAAGAAAGATGGTACAATGCGGATATGTATAGACTACCGCCAGTTGAATAAGCTGGCGATCAAAAACAAGTATCCGTTGCCGAGGATCGGTGACTTGTTTGATCAGCTGAAGGGTGCATCGGTATTCTCAAAGATTGATTTAAGGTCTGGGTATCATCAGTTGAAGGTGAAAGAGGCTGATATCCACAAGACGGCATTTCGTACTCGGTATGGGCACTACGAGTTTCTGGTAATACCGTTTGGGTTGACTAACGTGCCGGCAGCATTTATGGACATGATGAATCGGGTATTCCAGCAGTATTTGGATCAGTTTGTCGTAGTATTTATAGACTACATCTTGGTATACTCAAAGACAGATGAGGAGCATGATGCGCATTTGCGGGTAGTGTTGCAGATTTTGAGGGAAAAGCAGCTATATGCTAAGTTTAGTAAGTGAGAGTTCTGGCTTAGGGAGGTGACTTTCTTGGGTCATGTAGTATCAGCAGAGGGGATTAGAGTGGATCCTCGAAAGATTGAGGCAGTGTTAGATTGGAAGCCGCCTAAGTCAGTGGCTGAGATTCGGAGTTTTCTAGGTTTGGCAGGGTATTACCGAAGATTTGTAGAGGGATTTTCTTTGATCGCAGCACCGATGACCAAGTTACTGAGGAAAGGAGTTCTATTTGTGTGGACTGAGAAGCAGCAAGAAAGTTTTGACAAGTTAAAGAAGATTCTGACTGAAGCTCCGATTTTGTTTCAGCCTGAGGCAGGAAAGGAATTCACGGTATATTGTAAAGCATCACATACTTGCTTGGGATGTGTGCTGATGCAGGAAGGGAAGGTAGTGGCTTATGCATCTCGATAGTTGAGACCGCACGAAGTTAATTATCCGACGCATGACTTGGAATTAGCTGCAGTGGTTTTTGCTTGAAAAATATGGAGACACTACTTGTACGGAGAGAAGTCGATAGTCTATACAGATCACAAGAGTCTGAAGTATCTTTTGACTCAGAAAGATTTGAACTTGAGACAGCGCAGATGGATTGAGTTGTTGAAGGACTACGACTGTTCAATTGAGTATCATCTGGGCAAGGCTAACGTAGTGGCAGATGCATTGAGCCGTAAGGTTGTATCAGACTTAAGAGCGATGTTTGCCCCTCTTAGCTTGTATGACGATGGGAGTCTCGTGGCGGAATTGCAGGTTAAGCCGACTTGGGTAGAGCAGATCAATGAGAAGCAGTTAGTGGATGAGGATCTGAATGCACGGAGGTTGCAAGTTCAGAATGGTGGTTTGGAGGGTTATAGCCTGTCCAGTGATGGAGTGTTGTGTTTCCAAGGGAGAGCTTGTATGCCGAAGGATGTCGAGTTAAGGCATAGGATTCTTCAGGACGCACATAGCAGCCCATAGACTATGCATCCTAGAGGTAGCAAGATGTGTCGGGATTTAAGAGAGCAGTTTTGGTGGCCAGGTCTGAAGCTGGAAGTAACGGAGTTTGTGGGAAAGTGTTTGACGTGTCAGTAGGTCAAGGCTGAACATTAGTTGCCGTCGGGTTTACTTCAGCCGGTGAAGATTCCACAGTGGAAGTGGGAAAGGATCACTATGGATTTTGTCAGTGGATTACCCCATACGCCTAGTAAGAAGGACTCGGTCTGGGTAATTGTGGATCGTCTGACTAAGTCAGCTCACTTCATACCGGTAAGGGTTGACTACTCGCTTCAGAAGTTAGCTAAGCCGTATGTGTCTGAGATAGTGAGGTTGCATGGTGTGCCAGTATCGATCATTTTGGATAGGGATCCCAGATTTACGTCGAGGTTTTGGAGAACGTTGCATCAGGCTTTGGGTACACGGTTGGATTTCAGTATGGCATTTCATCCACAGTCTGACGGGCAGTCGGAAAGGGTTATACAAATCTTAGAGGATATGCTGAGAGGTTGTGTTTTAGACTTAAGAGGCAGTTGGGAAGAGTTTCTACCATTAGCTGAGTTCGCATACAATAATAGTTACCAGGCAAGCGTTAAGATGGCACCATACGAGGCGTTGTATGGGAGGAAGTGTCGCTCACCTACATGCTGGGCGGAGTTGGGTGAACGTCAGATGTTGAGACCAGAGTTGGTTGCAGAGACTAATGACAAGATTAAGTTGATTCAGGCTCGTCTGAAGGAAGCTTCGGACAGGCAGAAGTCATATGCTGATCTCAAGCGGAGAGACATAGTGTTTGCCGTGGGTGGCAAGGTCTTTCTGAAGGTCTCGCCATGGAGGAAGGTGTTGAGGTTTGGAAGGAAAGGCAAGTTAAGTCCAAGGTTTATTGGGCCGTATAAGGTATTGAGAAGAGTGGGACCAGTAGCCTATCAGCTCGAGTTACCAGCGGAGCTGAGTCAGATTCACGATGTATTCCATGTCTCCATGCTTAGACGTTATCGTTCAGATCCATCGCATGTTGTGGCAGTGGAAGAAATAGAGGTGAGTCCAGACTTGACCATGGAAGAAGAACCAGTGCAGATTCTAGATCGAGATGTGAAAGTCTTGCGTAAGAAGTTAGTTCCTTTGGTGAAGGTATTATGGCGGAATCATGGCGTGGAAGAAACTACGTGGGAACTCGAGGATGTGATGAGACAGCAATACCCTCAACTCTTTTGATCAGGTAATTTCGAGGCTGAAATTATTTTTAAGGGGGTAGAACTGTAATATCCTGAAATAGGGGCTATCTGTGGTTGAATTGTTTTGCATGACTTTGGACTGTTGTGTTATTATATGTAGTGTTTTAAGAATTAGTTATAAGTCTAGAGCAGGCCTGAATAGTAGGAAATTTTTGTTTTTTTAAGCTTTAAGTAAAGGGAGCTGAAGGAGCTAGGGGTTATAGGTATTTCAAGGGGAATATTAGCACAAGATTGGGCTTGGTACAGTGGCAAGAAGGCGCCACTAAGGGCCTTGTGATTGACGCCACAAGCAGAGGAAGGAGAGCCTGGGTTCGAGCTGTGGAGATCCCCTGCTGCTCATTCTTTTTGACGCCAAGGGGGGAGAGGAGTTGTGCTCAGCACAAACTCTGTCAGATAAAGATGGACTAAGTCAAAATATTTGAATTGGTGGCAAGGAGAAAAATAAGGAACTTGTGGAATTCAAATTCGTTTGAATTTGTGGCTAGGAGAGGTTTGTAGTAGTTGCCGAATTTTAAACTCCTCCTTGGAAGAGTGCTCGGTTTTGGAGAGCTGAGTAGAAGGGTTGCCGAAATCCCTTAGGGGCCAGATGACATTTTCGGCTAGCCTTTGTTTTGTGTATCAAAAGCCGAAAACCCTTGTGAGCAGTGCCAATTTCTCCCTAGTGCACTATAGTGAAGCAGAAGCTGAAATTCTTTTGTTTTGCACCTAGCCGAATGCTCCTCTAGGTTCTTCAATTGGATATTTATTTTCATTTCAGTTTTTATTTGGGTTTGTAATAAGGCCTTTTAGATTATATTTTTTGGATTTATTATATGCTTTGGATTGTTTTAACATGGCTTGGTAAAGTTACTTGATTAAAATTTATAATTTGAACACAAGTTTTCTAAACTACAAAAATGCAAGGTTTTCAAAACTTTACCATCAGGTAATACTAATCACTTAATAATAAAGAGGGCTCAGATGATTTCCAAACTTAAGTTTTCACACTTAATTCAAATGATTTCAAATTAACTAAGCAAGAATCACTCGGGTTTTTATAACATAAATGTTTTTCCTACTTAAGGATCGACAACTAAGTTTTTAAAGAGTGACTTTCGGGACTTCAAGAAAAAGCTATCGGTTTTTAATTAGTCATGCACCTGATTTCTACAAACATAAGACACCAAAGAGTTTTCACTAAAATTTTAACCGACAACCTGTTTTCTTCAAAAAGATTTCCTCTGTGACATGCCAGATTCGGTCGTGGTGTGTTGACCGGGTTTGGGGTGTTACAAACTCTCTCCCTTGGCACCACCGACACTAGGGTGTTCGACCATCGGTCCCTTAGCACCACTGACACTAGGGTGTTCCACCATCGGTAGGCTGAATCTCTTAGGAGAGATACCACACATTTTAAGCACTCCTCAGGTGTGCACGACAACTCATAGAATACTCTGATGGTATTCTCGAACCAAAATTCTGCTCTCTCCAGGTCATCGTCCTTATTTGACCGATATTCCTAGGTTCCTTGCTTTTGGATCTTATCCAATGGCAGCCTTTCTCTTCTCACAACCTTAACCACTTGAGGAGCTACTGGAGCGGGTTGAGGAATTGGTAGGGGGTGGAGGGGGTTGAGCATTAGGGTTTGCTCGGGTATACTCAGTATACCAATTGCTCATCATGTGGAGAAAGGCTTCTCGAGCCTCTTCCCTCTGACCCAAGGTCTCGAGTCTACTATTAGCTGGCGCGGTCCCATTAGTGGGAGCCGGTGCGTTACTCGCAGCATCATCAGCTGCAGCTTGGTCTGGATCAGAATCCATATACTACATAAAACACGATTTTATATGTCAGGAGCCATCACACTATCATTACTCAGACATTCTTATATATGGCATGTATAGCTAGACTCGTACTTACGCTACGTTAGTCCTAGAACCAGCTAAACTGTAGCTCTAATACCAATAAATGCAACACCCCTTACCTGTATGCAAGCCGAAATAGGGTTTGAGGCATTACCTAGCTAATCTTGCTTAAACATCTCGAATAGAGTTAAAAAAGTTCATTTAAAACCATCGCTTGCACATACACGGCCTAGGAGGCCCTAAACATACTTCCGAGAGGTTTCGGAACTATTTCAGGAACTTTTATGAACACAAGAAACTTTTCAAAATAATAGGGGCCACACGCCCGTAGTGGTCTAAGGACACGTGTAACACCCTTACCCGTATCTTGTACCAGAATCGGCACGAGGCAGTACCTGACTCGACTCACTTGGTCATATAACTTTGAGTTAGCAATTTCATTTCTAAATTCAAAGATTTTCAATCTTACATCTAATTTCTTTATAATGGGCCTACAGGGCTTTGTACTAATCACCGGAAAATATGATACATATATCGGAAACTTTGACACATTTAGAAAAATGTCACCTAAACAGGGGTCACACGCCCGTGGACTAGATGACACACCCGTGTATCATCTCACATGCCCGTGGTCGACACTGACTTGAGTCGCATGACCTGGACACACGCCCAAATGGTGGACACGGTCGCTCTCGATTAATCCACACGCACCGGGCGCGTCAGGTGTGCTTCAACCGTGTGACAATTCAAATTCCAATTTCAAGATGCAGACTTCACACGGTCTGGGCAGAAGCCTATGGCTTGATCGTGTGTCACACATGGCCTAGACACACACCCGTGTGCCTACCCATGTGGACAAGAACAAGGCTATTTGCCAAGCTCTTTGCACCTCTGTAGCTTACACTACATGAACCCATTCAACATATTAATAAATATCTCATGATTTCAATATGAACTTTCATAGATAATATTTTAATTTCATAAACGATAAGGTGAGCCATCAACCATGGCAATATACAAAATAGTTAGCTTAACAAGGGCCAATACATTTTGGCCAAAATGACAAAATATCTTAACTAGTCTAGCCCCTATACATGCCATGTACAAAATCATTAAGTCTAGGTATATCGAGGTGAGCTGATAGTGTGGGCGATCTTCTGAATATCTTCGTATCTCGGCTTGGCTCTTAAACTCTATAAAACAAGGGAAAAAGAGAAGGGGGAGTAAGCTTTAAGCTTAGTAAGTTTACATGTAAACAATATAACATTATAACATGTATTAAAAAATTACATAGCATTACATACTAAGCAAGAAACAATCTGCATTCATGATCATGCTTACTCATTTTGTCCATTCCCACATTCCAACCATATCACAAGCTTAATGCATACATTCATTAACAGGTTCCCCTGCACTTAGCATTACAAAGTCACATAATACAACACATCACTATCTCTAATTCCATTACTCATAATCAAATTACTTGGTGGTTTCGCACTTAGCCCACCAACAACCTTTATTAGGGTGGTATCGCACATAGCCCACCAAAAAGATTAGTTACGGTGGTATCGCACATAGCCCACCAAAAAGATTAGTTACGATGGTATCGCAGAAAGCCTACCAAATGATGAATAGATGATGGTATCGCACATAGCCCATCATAATTAAGCAACAATGTGGTATTGCACTTAGCCCACCAACAAGTGTCGTTATTACACATTTATATGACTATCTCATCGTTCACACAGTAATTATTTAGTGACTACCACATTCAATCCATTTGAACCACACATGTTCTCAATCATGCCATACACTAATTAGCAAAATAATGTTTACACAAATATGCATTGTTTACACATAAACTTACTTCTATTGGAGGAATAACATACGAAGGATTAGAGCGATAACACCTTAACATTGATACATGGAACACATTGTGAATTTTCTCTAACTCTACCGGTAAAGCCAACCGATATGCCATTGGCCCAATTCTTTCGGTAATCTCATACGGTCTTATGAATCTCGGACTCAATTTGCCTTTTCAACCAAATCTCAATATTTTCTTCTACGGTGGCACTTTCAGAATTACCTTGTCGCCCAGTTGAAACTCAATTTCTTTTCTTTTCAAATCCGCATAACTCTTTTGTCGGTCCGAAGCAGCCTTCAGACTATCTCGGATCACTTTCACTTTCTGCTCAGTCTCTTTAACTAAATCAATCCCATGAATTTGCTTCTCACTTAGCTTGGTCCAGTACGAGGGAGTTTGACACTTACGACAATATAAGGCTTCATACGGTGCCATCCGTATGCTCGACTGATAACTGTTATTATAAGCAAATTCGACCAAGGGTAGATATCTTTCCCAAAATAGCTTCAAACTCTAACACACAGTATCAGAGCATATCCTCAAAAACTTGGATTACTCTCTCAGATTGACCATCAGTTTGAGGATGAAATGCAGTACTAAAATTCAACCTTGTACCCAAGGCCTCCTGTACTTCTTCCAAAACCTCGAAGTAAATCTCGTGTCTCTGTCCCAGATAATAGATATAGACACTCCATGTAATCTTACTACCTCTGCAATAGACAACTCGACTAACTTTTTTAGTGAATAATCAATACGCACAGGTATAAAGTGAGCCGACTTCGTTAATCTATCAACAATAACCCACACAACATCTCTCTTCTTTGGAGTCATAGGCAAGCCCGTAACAAAATCCATGGTAATCCGATCCCACTTCCACTCGGGAACCATCACTGGCTGAAGTAATCTCGAAGGCACTTGATGCTCAGCTTTCACTTGTTGACAAATCAAACATCTTGTTACATACTCCGAGATGTCTCTTTTTATTCCCGGCCACCAATAAAATTTCTTCAGATCATTGTACATTTTCGTACTGCCCGGGTGTACTGACAAATAACTACTATGTGCCTCGTGTAAAATTTCTCGGATCAACTCGTCATCTCTGGGTACACAAATTCTATCATGGAATATTAAGCAACCATCAGAACTCACCCGGAATTCAGAATTAGTTCCTAATTCACACTTAGCTCTTTTAGCTAGTATTTCACTATCATTCCTTTGAGCCTCACATATTTGTTGAACAAATAGTGGTCTAGCTCTCAAATCGGCCAGTATAGCACCATCATCAGACAATGACAAACTCGTGCTCATAGCTCTCAAAGCATACAAGGATTTTCTACTTAAAGCATCCACAACTACATTCGCTTTCCTCGGATGGTAATCGATCACTAGCTCATAGTCCTTCAATAATTCGAGCCACCGTCGTTGCCGTAAATTTAATTCCTTTTAATCCATCAAATACTTCAAACTCTTATGATCCGTGAAGATTCGTCACTTCTCACCATATAAGTAATGTCGCCAGATCTTTAACGCGAAAACAATTGCGGCAAACTCCAAGTCATGAGTCGGATAATTCTTCTCATGTGGTTTTAGCTGTCTCGAGTCGTAAGCGACTACCTTACCCTCTTGCATCAACACACAACTGAGACCATTTAATGATGCGTCACTGTAGACCACAAACTCTTTTCCTGACTCAGGTTGTTCCAAAACCGGTGCCTCTGTCAACAACATTTTCAATCTCTCAAAACTCTATTGGCATTTTTCAGTCCATTCAAACTTAACATCCTTGTGCAATCATAGAGAATCCCTTCACAAACTGCCTATAGTACCCTGCTAAACCCAAAAAGCTTTTGACTTCCGACACGCTCCTCGGCGGTTTCCACTCTACAATAGCCGATACCTTTCCCGGATCAACTCTAATACCTTCACCCGACACAATATGTCCTAGGAATCCTACCTCTCGAAGCCAAAACTCGCTCTTACTAAATTTAGCATATAACTGCTTGTCTCTTAAGGTCTGTAAGACAATTCTCAGATGTTCTGTATGATCACTCTCATCTCGAGAATAAACCAATATGTCGTCAATAAAGACAACTACAAACTTGTCCAAATATGGTCAGAAGACACGGTTCATTAAATCCATAAAAACCACAGGAGCATTCGTTGAACCGAATGGCATGACTAAAAACTCATAATGGACATACCTCGTCCGAAATACCGTTTTCGGTACATCTTGCTCCTTAACCTTCAACTGGTAATAACCGAAACTCAGGTCGATCTTGGAGAACACCGTAGCTCACTTCAGTTGATCAAATAGATCATCTATCCTTGGTAAAGGATACTTGTACTTCATAGTTACTTTGTTGAGCTGTGTGTAGTCTATGCACAATCTCATCGACCCATCTTTCTTCTTTACAAAGAGTACTGGAGCACTCCACGGTGAATAGCTCGGTCTTGCAAAACCCTTATCCATCAACTCTTGCAACTGAACTTTCAGTTCTTTCAACTCTAGTGGGGCCATCCTATACGGAGCAACCGAAATGGGTGCTGTTCTCGGAATTAACTCAATTCCAAACTCGACCTCTCTAACTGGGGGTAATCTAGGTAACTCTTCCGGA
This sequence comes from Gossypium bickii, assembly GCA_025503065.1. NCBI lineage: Eukaryota > Viridiplantae > Streptophyta > Magnoliopsida > Malvales > Malvaceae > Gossypium > Gossypium bickii. Next base: position 100,701,109 of record CP106711.1, read on the forward strand.
AATACATCCGGATACTCACATACAACCGGTACTGTTTCAATCTTTACTTCAGACTCTTGAGTGTTTAACACGAAAGTGAGATAAGATTCGTGACCTTTTCTCAGATATTTCTCAGCTATCATGGAAGAAATCATCACCGGTAAACTATCTGACTCACCTAATTCAGCCCGAATAACATCTCTATTTTCACATTTCAATTCAATAAATTTACTACCACAATCCACTAAAACACTATGGGTAGTCAACCAGTCCATACCAAGAATCAAATCAAATTCATCAAACGGCAACAACATAAGGTTTGCTAGGAAACAATGACCCCTAATTGTCAAAGGACAGTTCCTACACACCTTGTCAACTAACACCTGTTTACCTAGTGGGTTTGACACCTTTACCCCAAATTTAGTAGACTCAACAGTCAAACTCAAACTAGATGCCAATCTCATACAAATATAATAATGGGTTGTCCCTGGGTCAATCAAAGCAATAACAAAGGTGTCATAGAGAGAGAATGTACCCGTTATTACATCCGGTGATGACGCCTATTCTCGAGCGCGAATAGCATAAGTTTTTGTTAGCACCCGACCCTCTAGCCTCACAGTAGTGTATCGTGATACACCTCTACCACTAGTCCCACCTCTCGGGTTCTTTTGTTGCCTACCTCTAAAGGATGCACTGCTTGATCTTATCTCTTGCTTCCTCTTCTTATCATCCCTTTCAGGACAGTTTCGGATGAGATGGTCGGGGGATCCACACTTATAACAATTTCAATTGCTTCCCCAACACTCCCCAGTGTAATGTCTGCCACAACTTGGGCAATCTAGTTTGGACTTTGGATTGCCCACACTTGCCATTGAGGTGGTCTGAACTCTTGAACTCGAATACGTGTTGCCTCGCTCTCTTTGCGAATACCTGACTGATGTAGTCATCCGAGGGTTCACTTCCCTAGACCTCTTCGATTGAGCTTGGTATGATTTGCTCATTAGCCTCTTCCTTGCATCCCGAGCCTCACTCAGGGCTTTCCTCTTTTCCTTATTCAATTCTTCGGCCTTACTAGCCCTATCCACCAATACCACAAATTCTTTTAGCTCTAAAATCCTGACTAAGAGTCTGACATCTTCATTCAACCCATCTTCAAATCTCTTGCATAAGATAGCTTCCATGGATACACATTCTTACGCATACTTGCTGAGCCTAACAAATTCGTGCTCATATTCCGCCACAGTCATTTTTCCTTGCTTTAACTCAAGGAATTCTTTCCGTTTCTGGTCTACAAACCATTAACTTATATACTTCTTTCAGAACTCTTCCAAGAAGAAGTCCCACATTACCCTCTCTTTAGGAACTACTGATGTTAACGTTTTCCACCAATGGTATGCCGAGTCCCTCAGCAAAGACACAATGCATTTCAAGCCCTCCTCAGGTGTACAGGAGAGTTCATCAAAAACCCTCATTGAGTTCTCAAGCCAGAACTCCGTTCGCTCAGGGTCATCATCTATATTAGCTCGAAAATCCTCAGCCCCTTACTTCCGAATTTTGTCTATCGGGGGCTTAGTTATCCTCACCATTTCTATACCTTAGGGAGCCACAGGAACTGGATGAGGTATAGGTGGGGGTAGAGGAGGTTGAGCATTGGGGTTTGCTCGTACATACTCAGTGTACCAGTTACTCATCATTTAGAGAAAGGCTTCCCGAGCCTCTTTTCTTTGACCTCTAGTCTCGGAGCTACTCTGCACAGGCGCGGTCCCTTCCGCAGGAGCCAGTGCATTACTAGCTATGTCATCAGCAGCCAATTATCCGGGATCCATATACTACATAAAACAAGTTCAAAATTATCAGAAGCAACCACACTATCATCATACGCTTATGGCATGCATAGCTAGACTCTTACACATGCTACGGTAGTCCTAGAATCGACTAAACCATAGCTCTGATACCACTAAATGTAACACCTCTTACCCGTATCTTGTACCAGAATCGGGCACGAGGCAGTACCTGACTCGACTCACTTGGTCATATAACTTTAAGTTAGCAATTTCATTTCTAAATTCAAAGATTTTCAATCTTACATCTAATTTCTTTATAATAGGCCTATAGGGCCCTATACTAATCACCGGAATCAAACATATACCGGAAACTTTGACACATTTAGAAAAATGTCACCTAAATAGGGGTCACACGCCCGTGGACTAGATGACACACCCGTGTATCATCTCACACGCTCGTGGTCGACACTGACTTGAGTCGCACAACCTGGACACACGCCCATATGGCTGGACCGTGGTCGCCTCTGATTAATCCACACGGCCTGGGCATGCCCATGTGCTTCAACCGTGTGACAATTCAAATTCCAATTTCACGATGCAGACTTCACACGGTCTGGGAACAAGCCTATGGCTTGATCGTGTGTCACACACGGCCTAGACACACGCCCGTGTGCCTACTCATGTGGACAAGAACAAGGCTGTTTGCTAAGCTCTTTGCACCTATATAGCTTACACTACATGAACCCATTCAACATACTAATAAACATCTCATGACTTCAATATGAACTTCCATAGATAATTTTGTAATTTCATAAATGATAAGGTAAGCCATCAACCATGGCAATATACAAAATAGTTATCTTAACAAGAGCCAATACATTTTGGCCAAAATGACAAAATATCTTAACTAGTCTAGCCCGTATACATGCCATGTACAAAATCATTAAGTCTAGGTATACCAAGGTGAGCTGATACTGTGGGCGATCTTCTGAATATCTTCGTATCTCGGCTTGGCTCTTAAACTCTATAAAACAAGGGAAAAAGAGAAGGGGGAGTAAGCTTTAAGCTTAGTAAGTTTACATGTAAACAATATAACATTATAACATGTATTAAGCAATTACATAGCATTACATACTAAGCAAGAAACAATCTGCATTCATGATCATGCTTACTCATGTTCTCCGTTCCCACATTCCAACCGTATCACAAGCTTAATGCATACATTCATTAACAGGTTCCCCTGCACTTAGCATCACAAAGTCACATAATACAACACATCACTATCTCTAATTCCATTACTCATAGTCAAATTACTCGGTGGTTTCGCACTTAGCCCACCAACAGCCTTTATTAGGGTGGTATCGCACATAGCCCACCAAAAAGATTAGTTACGATGGTATCGCACATAGCCCACCAAATGATGAATAGATGATGGTACCGCACATAGCCCATCATAATTAAGCAACAAGGTGGTATAGCACTTAGCCCACCAACAAGTGTTGTCATTACACATTTATATGACTATCTCATCGTTCACACAGTAATTATGCAATGACTACCACATTCAATCCATTTGAACCACACATGTTCTCAATCATGCCTTACACTAATTAGCAACATAATGTTTACACAAATATGCATTGTTTACACATAAACTTACCTCGGTGCGAAAAGTGTTAACTAACGATTTAATCCGTCACCTTGCCTTTTCCACGGTCAAGGTTGATTCCATGCTCTTCTTGATCTATAACAATGAAATTCAATTTGTTTAGATCATCCTATGATCATAATACATCAAAATCTATACTTGGGCAAAAATGACCATTTTGCCCTTGTACTATGGCAAAATTATGATTTTTTCCCCTAGGCTCGTAATTTATTTTTCAACACATTTTCTCAATAAACAAGACTAGCTGAACATTTATTTCTCTTACAACTACTCACTATTCTCACCATTTCATGCATTTATGACACAAATTCATTCTTTGCATTTAAGTCCTATTTAGGTGTTTTCATGTAAACACCTTTCACAAAAGTTGTTTCTCATTTCTATAACATTCATTTTCCTTAATAAAAAGTCAGTTAACAACATAAATACTCTCATGGCAAGTCCTTAGGCTTCCCACCATATTGCAATTTAGTCCCCTCATTAGCTAACTTAAACTTTGGGGGTTCCAAAAACACAAAAATCATCAAGAAAGACCTCTAAAATCACTTACTTGTGGGGAGATAACTTGGTTGAAATTTTAAGGCATTCAAAACCCCTCTAAGCTTGAAATTTTCGGTGGAGGTGAAGAGTGAATAGTGAAAGATGATATCTTTCCTTTTTAGCATTTTTTTATTCATCTTTTATCACCTAATGTCACCAAATTTGACTAAAATTAATGCTCTTGTCCCCCTAGCTTCTTATGGCCGGCCAACACTCTCAATATGACCTATTTTCACTTTAAGGACTTTCAATTTAATATTCTATGGCTATTAGACACCTCTACCTTGTAAAATAGAACTTTCTCACTTTATGCAATTTAGCCTTTTTTCGCAATTATGCAATCAATCGTTAAAATTAAGGTACTGAAATTCTCATGCATCCCTATAAACATGTTACGACACATAAAATAATATCAAAATAATTTTCCTCAACCTCGGATTAGTGGTCGCAAAACCATTGTTCCGACTAGCCCTAAAATCGGGCTGTTATAACATGCCCGTGTTCCTCTAAGACATGCCCGTGACTTTCACCCGTGGTTGACAATGGCTAAATTCACATGGCGTTAACAAGCTCGTGGCCCAGGCCCATGTGCCAAACCTTGTCATTTTGACTTAACTACATGACAACCCGACATGCCCGTGTGCCACGGCCGTGTAACCTGCCCAGGCACACTTCGAAATGGCCCTTGAGCCACTTGAAAGATACACCCATGCTTACACCAACTCAATACAACATAATTTATAGCCTTCAGGCACATTTAAAAACTCAATTTAACATCCATACACAAGTGCATACACTTTCAGGAAAATCAGTTTCATTAAGCATAAGAATTTGCCAAGTATCGGCCTAACTTAATAGACCATTACAAAAAGGGTTTCAATATCTTACAAAGCCAACACTTTGGCCAAAAATTACGACCTAACAAAATACTCAACTCCTATACATGCTATACTCAAAATAAGTCTAAATTGTTATACCAAAGTAATGTCGATAGTGTGATTTTCGAACTCCTATGTCGAGATCCTCGAGTTATCTTGGCAATACTACAAGGAAGAAGGGAAATAAAATGTAACACCCCTAACCCGGCCCATGCATTACGACTGGATCTGGTATGTCACATGAGGAAAACGTATAAAGTCCTTGTGATTTGTACTAAAACAAGTGTTGTTTGGTTATGGTTAAGAAAACAAGGTTGGATGTAAATATTTGATAAAATACAACCACATTTGAGAGGTTGTTTTGATGAATCAAAAATCAAGGTAGTGAACTTTAAAGAACTTGTGAATGTACTAAAGATTGACATTAATTTGTTATAGATAAGAAAGCAAATTTGGTTTATAAATACCTGATAAAATACAACAAATTCTGAGAAGTAGATTGATTAATCGAAAATCGAACAATTGACCTTTAAAACCGTGACTTTTGAAAATATCGTCTATAATTCGAAAGAAAGTTTCCGAGTTAAAATTATTTGTAAAAGTTTGTTATAAAATCCATTTTTCAATTCATTTTGGAAAAACCTTTATTTATGTTTTTAGAAAATCACCATTTAAAACAATTTAAGAAACATAGTAAATACGTCCAAACATAAAGCAAATTAAAGTTTATCCCAGAGGCCTTATTACAACTTTAAAATCCCAACTTAGTAAAAGTAGTAAAATAAATTGAAGAAAAAATTTAAAGTTTGAAAACACCACTTCTGAAGTATGGCCTCCATCGAGTCATCCATGGCCCAAGTCCACATCACTGAGTATTACCTGCAGGGATTAAGAAAAAGGGGGTTAGTTACAATAACTCAGTGTATAATCCCCTTACCGTCATCCACTGGGCTTGAATCCATTTATCAATAACTTGTGCTTGAGCCCATTTACATAACAATATTAAATATGATATGAATGTAAATGTATGCAATCCAACCCATCCATCCAATACACCTCCGTACCAGCCAATCACACCTGTAGGGATCGAGTCAACCCACCCCGCCAATCACACCAATTTGCAGGCAAGTTGCCATTTATAATATTTGTGGCTGAGCCACCAGAGTCATAATTATGCGTGGCATAGCCACTATATAGATTGTGGCAGAGCCACCAGAGTAACATATACGGTAATATAATCGGCACACGGCCTTGGGTAAATATGATTGACACAGAGTCGTTAATTCATATGTTAGGCTCATAGCCTCGGGTAAATACGTTTGGCATGAAGCCATAATCACGATGGCACAAAGCCATGTTTAGGTTGGCACATAGCCATTATTAGAATTTGTGGCAATGCCACCAGGCTACACTGCTCTTCATACATTTTTCCCAACCCATGCGATATGTAACATGCAACATACATAATAAAGCATAATATCCATATATATGTACAACAATCATTAATCCAATAATTCATTACGGTGAATTGGCCTATTATAGCACTCTGAAATTTGGCCCACTAAGGCATTCTAGCAATTCGGCCCATAGGGGCATTTTGGTAAATCGGCCCATAGGGCATTCTGGTAATTCGGCCCATAAAGGCATTTTAGTAAGTCAACACTTTTAGAGGTATTTAAGCAATCCGACCCGTTAAGGCATTTTGACAAAAACGGCCCATTGAGGGTATTTTCGTAATTCGTAACCCCAGACTTAACTACTAATTTGGGGCATAAAAATTGAAACTGTCCATCTGCGTCATATTGGCTAAATTGACAATAAATCGAGTTAGGAAACTCGAAATTTAGATCCGTAAATTTTCCTTGAAACTAGATTCATATACCTTCTTACTAACTTTTTTCCAGAATTTTTGGCTTAGCCATTTAGTACATTTTATTCATTAAAGTTTCCCTTGTTTCACTGACCAATGATTCTAACCTATCTTACCCTAAACTCAAATATCTCACTGTACAATTTTCATATGTTGCTCCCACTTATTTCTATTGAAAATAAGTTCACTAACGAATCTATACATATAAATTATAACTCATAATTCACTTTTTACAATTTTAAATGATTTTTCCAAGACAAAACAGGGAACCACGAAGTCAATCAGAACCAGTCTCACTAAAATTAAAATATCACAGAATATAAAATTCCTCTTCCTCTTTTGTTTCTTTCATTTGAAACTAGACACTGTAAGCTTTAATTTAATATCTTATTCACTTTCTAATTCCCTTTCTCCTATTTTTCGTGATTTTTCAAAATCACGTCACTACTGCTAACCAAAAACTGTTTCATTGCAAAATATGGTTACCACTACGAACATACACACGCCCGAGTGGTCACAGATGCCGATTTTTGGCTTTTTCGGTATTTCGATCGAATCACAGAACATTTCATGTAAACATTCAAAGAGGTGTGAGATTACACACCATTTCAAACATGTATTCGGAAGGTACGGGATTACACACCTGATTTGGATTTCCTAAAGAACCACTATTCGTTGACCCTAAAACAATACCAACCAAAAGTTAGCCTCGGATTTCCAAAAGATTTCATACCCAACGTGTTACTTACACTTGAAACTTACCGCTACGTGATCTCCCTCTACGGAGTCCCGATATTCAACCCCGCCTTCTGACTACCACCACTTGATCCTTTACTGCCACTGATGTTAACTATCCTCACCCTTTGATTATCAAAAGAATCGACAAAAGAGTGTTTCGACTTAACTTAACTTAGAGAAAAGTCGAATGGGAGAAAAGATTTGACACAATAGCAAAGCGTAAGAACCACTACTCGGTTTTGGGACACACCGCAATGGAAACCAAAAGATGAAAAGAATGGAATCAACCACTTGAAGATTAGGAGACAAAAAGAAGTAGGGGTTTCAGCCAAAAAGAGATTTGCACACACACCACTCAAGTTGTACTAGCTAGAATTGGATGGAAAGAGAGAAAAGATGAGTAGAAGGAACACTATAGAAGAAGAGGGAATTTCGACAAGGAAGAAATGTGACCAAAAGAAACCAAAATATTAGGTAAAGAAAAAGTGACCCAAAAATGTGAAAATACAAGGGAGAGCTAGAGAAATTCGGCTCCCCCCCTACAAAAACCATGTATCATCTTTTCCAAAAGATGAGTGTTGACCCAAAATATCTTTCCAAAACATCACCCACATAACATGCCAACATGTTCCCTTCTCTTGCCTTTTTCCTTCATTTTTTCCTTGTTTTTCCCTTACCATATCCTTAGTCTTCTTTCTCAAATTAAAAAGTCTTCCTTACCATAATAAAGCCATAGTCGACACATGGAATAAAGCACAAAAATTAATACAAAATTTGCAATAGGTGGGATTGAACCTCTTCCTTCCATGCTCTCCACTTGGCGCCACACCACTCCACCATGGGCTCAACGTATGCTAGAAAAATACACACTTATTACCTTAAGGCTTGATGCCACTTACCTTCTCTCCTTAAAGTACTTAAACACAAAAATTTTCCTATAGCCTAACTTGAACCCGGAACTTCCTAGAAACCTTGTAATTTTCCAAACTCACCTTCCTAATAAGTCCGGATTGAAATAATACCGTTCTCTTATTCTCAAAAATTTTAAACACTCCTACGCATAAGGCCCATTGGGCCCAATTCTACTAGGCCCAAATTCGGGTGGTTACATGAAAGGGGTAAGCGTGAAGCTTAGTAAGTTTGCATGGAAATACATAGCAATAATAAGCTCATAATATAATCCATCCATGGCATTAACAATCTATTCATGAGTCAAAGACTTTTTGACATACTTATTTATGATTGCCCTTATTTAGCACATACTGTGCCACACATAGTAATCATTTCTTTGTGACTCATTCAATAAATACCTGTATTTACTCATTCACATAGCTTCATACAATTCTCATTTCTACTTCTAAACTCATCTACTTATCCCATTAATCACTAGGGATAGTCTAAGACACATTTCCATCGTTATTGAGATGGGTACAAAGCCAATGCCACATCCCCTAGGTGGCCTTACATGGGGTCACTCTAAATGCCAATGCCATATCTCGGATATGGTCTTATATTGATTTTCAAATTTAATATCGATGCCATATCCAAGGTTTGGTTTTATGCGATTTTCATATTCATTTTCGAAGCCATATCTCGAATATGGTCTTATACGGGATCTCAACTTGATGTCGATGCCATGTCTCGGACGTGGTCTTATGCGGGACTTTATCTACTTCATATCTCGATGATAGCCTTTTCATATTCAATATGGTCTACTAGGACTTCAACATCTCATTCATCATCAATTTAATAGAGCATCATGCATCATTAGGATACCAAGCATTCTCAATTATGCTAACATAATTATTGCATTAATCACATACAAACTTACCTTGATTTCAAAATGAGTTAACTCGTTGGTTTAGTCCAAGACTTTGTTCTTTCCCCGATCGAGGCAGATTCTCGATTCTTCTTGCTCTATAATAGCAATTTAGCTCATTTTAATCACTTCATTAATGAAAGCATTTCAATAATCATACTTAGGCATAATTACTATTTTGACCCTAGACTTTGGCAAAATGACCATTTTGCCCTTAGGCTCGGAAATTAATTCTAATCACATTTCTACCTTCAACAAGCCTAGGTGAACATTTAATACTTTTATAGCTATCATCAAAACTCAATATTTCACATAATTACTACAAATTTGTAACTTTTTCATAAAGGTCCAATTAGGTGTTTTCAAGACAACACCTTTCACAAAAGTTGTTCACCTAACAACTAAGACTCAATTTATCCCATAAAAGTGCAAAAAATAACTAAGATAGCTCTCATGACAAAACTCTAAACTTTCCACCATATTGCACAATAGTCCCCTCATTTGAAAGCTTAAGCTTTAAGGGTCTCAAAAGTACAACTATTTTCAAGAAAAGATCACCAGGACAATTACTTGTGAAGAGATGAGTGTGCTGAAATTTTTGAAGCTTTCTTCCCTCTATTTGCTGCTAATTTTCAATGGAAGAGTGAAAGAGAAAAAGATGATATCTTTCCTCTCCTTATTTTATTAATACTAGTCAAATTAGTCCACTTACTACCACCCACCTTGACCAACATTGACAAACTTGTCTCCCTTGCTAGTCTATGGCTGACAAAGCAACTCTTGGGGGGGTCTAATTGCCTTTTAAAGACCTCCAATTGCCAATCTATGGCTATTTGGTACCTTTACCTTATAGAATGTAACCTTCGCACTTTATGCGATTTAGTCAATTTTCGCGATTAAACATGAAATCTCTAAAATTAAAGCACCAAAATTCTCATGCACATATGCTATCATGCTCTGACTCATAATATAATATGAAAATAAATTTCTCTAATCTCAGATTAGTGACCCCGAGATCACTATTCTGACTAGCCCCTAAATTGGGCTGTTACAACACGGCCATGTGGCACAAAAAATTACCCAAAAACCCTAATTCCTAATTTCACACGGCCGTGTGAACCACCCATGTGGCCACCCATGTGGTCACGAAACCACCATGAAATAGTCTAAAATTGAGGTTTTACAGCAGCAAAGTGAACCCCAACTATTAGCAATTCAAGCCCTAACGATATTCTATAACTCTTTCTGAAATCCATCAGTAATACGCAATGGATTCAAACAATTCAGAGACACATAAGGTTTGTCAAATTCATGCAACTCAAAATCAAAATCAGTTAGTTTTTGAACACACACCTTATAAATTAAGCCCTGATTGCCACAACCTAATTGCGTAAATGATCAACCGCTCGACTGGGAACCTATAAACCTCGTCACTAATAGTGTACGAGTATTGCGATTACCCTACCGGAGAGTCATTGTTCACTACTCCCTCACACCAATAATTTCCTTACGAACAAACAACAACTTTCCCTAAAATACCCACGTAACCAGAAGCAACTATCGAAACAAAATAGTCTTCCAACGCAAAGAAAAAAAACCACTCAAAGAAAGAAAAGCAAATGTAACATCTTGAATTAGGGGCTCTGCATTTAATATGTTTCTGTGTGTATGCTATGCTCCGTGTGTTAATTTGGTGTGTTTGGGGGTCTAGAAAAGGCTCGGGGTTAGGCTTGAGCTTTGGTGAAAATTTTGTTTTAAGCGCTTTAGGGGGGAAACTACCTGAGGTAGGACTTAGGAATTAATATTTATGTTTGATGACACAAGAGGTGATGTGGCAAAGTGGCAAGAGGATGCCACTTAAGGTGTAGGGAAGTGGCGTCATTGTGTTGCAGCAGTGGGAGGAGGTTCGAGTCTTGTGAGCTTCATTTAGGTGCTTTAATTTTTGTATTCAGGGAGCTAAAGTGGTGGTTTCGGCAAGGACTCTCCAAGGTGGTTGGTTGACTGAGTCAAATCGTTTGAATGAGTGGCCATGAGGTGGTTGTGGAGGAAGACTTGGTCAAATAGTTTCAAAGGAATGATGGGGAGGGAAAGTAGGAGGGAATTAAGGGATGTGGCCATGGAAGAAGGAGTTGGCCGAATGAGGAGTCTTGGGTGAGGGGTGTTGCGGTTAGTTGCTTGAGGGGAGGTGCCAAAATTTTGGTTGAGTGTTGAGCTTTCTACCTAGGTGCATTCGGTTTTAGGGGTTAGCATAGTGCTAAGGTGTTGTGTCGAAATTGCTAAGCTTGGTATCGGTTTTGTGAAGTAGGGGGCGTTCTAGGTGTCATTTCGGGTCTCCTTAATTTCTGTGTACTTGTGCGGAACCTCTTAGCTATTCTCCTCCACTTTTTTCTTTCATTTGTGTGTTAGCCGAAATTCACTTCCCCATTCTCTCCTTTTTGCATCTTCTCCTACACATTAACACCATAGCCGAAACTCCCTCTTTTCCTTCAATATTCTTTTTACTCCTTTCTTTTAGGCCAAATCTGAATACCCCTCTTCACTTTGAATCATGCTTGTTCGTTCGTGGAAGCCGAAGCTCTTGTTAGCAGTAGCCGAATCATCTTGGTAAGTGGCCATGGTCGAATGGAGGGGAAGGATGGATGCCCTCATTCATTATTCATTTAAGCCGAAAGGCTGTTTCTTTATTATATTAGTACATCGGCTCTAACTCATGATTTTGTTTAAGGACTCAATCTAGTAACCAACCTTCGGGTATAGAGAAGAAGTGCTGTTATTCTTGAAACTTATTTGGTTTCATAAGCCAATCTTCTAGAAGTTTGGTTTTCGCTGATCGAGGTAAGAAGTTTCCTTTCATCAGGCACATATTCTTTCTTTCCTTTATTCTCGTTGCGTTAATCTAGTTTTCTGATCAAAGACCTTTACCATGGATGTAGGTGTGGGTCGATCAAGAGAAGGGAGCGAACCCATAGTTGCGACTCCTAAGTTTAAGAAGCGAGCGGTTTCGGCAGTTAGAGACTGGCCACCAGATTATGGACCAGCTTCAGATCAGGGTAGACAGATAGCCGTCGTTTCAGTTAACGAGAGTGTCGACATAGAAAGCATAGTGTTGCGTGTTACTAGGTGTGTACTACTCACACGCCTTCATTGTTGTTGTTGTTTTGTTTTTAACTGAAATGGCTGAAAGCCGAAATAACTGATATGATAGATTAACTACCCTTATGGGTAAAGGTTGGAGACGCCGGATAAGTTCTTCGATACCGAAATTGCTGTTAATATGCATGTATGTATATTTTGATGTTATGCATGTATGAAATATAATCTGCTATACACTGAGATATTGCATTGCATACATATTGTGCACAATGAAAAGAGCATGGGCTCGGGATTGAATGAAGAAGGAGGGAGTATCAGTGACTACGGTCACGAGTGACTTTTGTCACGAGTGCTCTAAGTACCACGGTGGTTAAAACCACGGATAAACTAATGAGTGACTATTGTCACGAGTGGTCAAGGACCACGGTGGTTAATACCACGATTGTTTATAGTAGTGACTTGTCTCGGTGGTCTATGACCACATTGGGTTGGCCCCACGTATGCTTTATTGCTAGAGATCGTCACGGTGGTCTACGACCACTGTAACATCCTGAAATAGGGCCTAAACGGAACAGTGGTTGTGAAACCATGAATTCGAGATAGAAAAGTTTATTACAATTAATTATTATGATTTATCGAGTGATTAGATGCATGTGTTAGAATATCGATAGAAAATTTCATGAATTGCATGTCTAATTTGCCTATTTGGACTTAATTGCAAAAGTTGATAAATATGAGTTTTAGATGTTAAAGGATTTAATTGAAGAGCATAATTGAAGTAGAGGCCCTTAAATGGTAATTATACCATTAGGCTTTCATGGACAAAAATGGACATATATAGGTAGAAAGAACCAAAGTTTTTAATGAAAGGTAATTTAGTCATTTGGTAATAAAAAGATATTAAAAGGGAAAAAGATGGCAAAATATGCTCATCTTCTTCATTAGGCCGAATTTTCAAGGGTTCACCATAGCTACGGTTTGTTTCAAGCTTCCAAGCTCCATAGTAAGTGATTCCAAGCCCCGTTTTTAATGTTCTTTACATTTTTAAAGCCCCGGTAGCTCGATTTAGCTTATTCTATCAATAATTCATGCTAGGGTTCATATTTGGAAAAATACCCATAGGTAAAATGTGTTTATTTTGATGTTTTATGATAGAATATGATGTCTGAAATTATGTTAAACAACTTTTGCTAAGTGATTTTAAGTAAAAACGAGTAAAACGGCTTAATCAGTAAAGATACCTAATGTTCATAAGTACATGTTAGAGTGAGAATTTGATGTTGTAATAGAAGGGAAAAATGATCAGCATGTCATAAAACATAAGAATAAGGGACAAAGTTTAATTTCCGAGCCTTGGGGCAAATGTGTAAATATGTAAAAGTTTAGGGGCAAAATCATAATTTTGCCAAAGTTAGAGTTAAGGACTATTTTGGTAAATGCGAGTATTGCTATTATAGATCAAGAAGAATGAAATCCAGAGTTAGATCAGGGAAAGAAAAAGATAGTGGACTAAATCGATATAGTTTATCGTATTTTGTTTCGAGGTAAGTTTGCGGTAAATAAATGCAATATTCTATTATTTTACATTTAATACTATTAAATTCCAGCATTTACATATTTATTTTATAAAATTATCATTCAAAGACTCAAGTATGAATTGACGGAAAAGTTATCTCAGAAACTCCCGGTTGAACCTAAGGAATGTGTAGGATACAAATGTCATGACATTAGGGTTTAAGGAAATCATGTAAGACCATGTCAAGACATGGCATTGATAAGTTTCTATAAGGCAAAGGTCCCATGTAAGACCATGCCAAGGCATGGCATTGGTGAGTTCATAAGGCAAGGATACCACGTAAGACCATGTCAAGACATGGCAATGGTTAGGTTTCATAAGGAAAGGTACCCGCGTATCCTTAGCATTCCAAGTGGTTCAACGGGAAAATTCAAAGAGTATACCAAAGGAAAGGTAAGACAAGTTCATGTTAAAAGGTACAGGTAAGAATGAAATTTTAAGTACATTGAGTTAAAAGTTTAAGTGATCTTGATAAGAAAAGAATAAAATAATTTACATGCAAACTTACTAAGCTTAATGCTTACTCCCATTCGTTTCTCTCTTTTTATAGTACTACAAGCCAACTCAGGGATCGAAAGGACGTCGGAGATCGTTACACACTATCAAAGGATTATATTGGTGTTTTGTGACTCGAATGTTTTAAGTTATGGCATGTATAGGGTCTTAGCCATTTTGTGTGTATGACCTTATGATATGGCTTAAGATTGGCTTGTAAATGCTTGGTAATAATTAGTTATTAAAATGGCTAATTAAGAGCATGTTTTGGATGTTTTGTAATGCCTAGTTGATAGTTATTATAGAGAAATCATGTAATCATGTGCAGGGGAACAGTTTGGACAGCAACTGTGACGTGATTTTGAAAAATCACTAAAAATAGTATAAATGGAATTATGGTGTGAATGAGATATAGAATTAAAAATTATTGAGTTTATTTTTATAGGAAAGAAACGGTGTAGGCAAAAGAGTTGTATAATATGAGATAATTGATCTTTTGTGCAGAGGGGTCAGAACTATCGAACTGTATAATAGGGGAGACTTTAACTAATAAACTGTACTAATTGGCCATACAAAAACTTCTAGAAAAATTATAGTAAGAAGATATATGAGTCTAGTTTCAGGGAAAATTTACGGATCTAAATTTTGAGTTTCGTAACTCGAGTTATAGTCAATTTAGTGAACATGATGCAGATGGACAGTTTCAATTTTTAAGCCCTGATTTAGTAAGTTAAGTCTAGTAATGCCTCGTGCTCGACTCCGTCAACGGTCTCGGGTAAGGGGTGTTACAACCACAGTGGGTTGGCCCCACGATTATATTACAGTGACTTTGTTAGGAGTGACTACGGTCACGAGTGGTCTAGGACCAGGGTGGTTATGAACCACAGTGGCATAATGCCACGGGTGTTTTGGATGGAGAGCTGATCTGGGATGGGTTGCATTGCATGCACATAGCATGAACTGTATTGAGTGGGCTAAGGCTCGAATTGCGTTACATGGGGAAATGTACACACTGAGTCTCGATGACTCACCCCTTTGCTAATTTTGCAGGTGATCAGTAGATGGCGGGTTTTGGGCCGAGACGGACTCGAGGTGGCCATGTGTTGCGGTTCCTTTAGTAAACTTGAACTTGAGCTTTAATTTATTTTCATTTTGGGGTTTTGGATTTGTAATAAGGCCGCTTTAACTTTAATTTGGGATTTGTTTATACGTTGATTTTATTCATGCTAGGAGTCATTGAAAAACGAGGTTGTCCCTAAAAACATAACAAGAAGTTTTCGAAATTCACGACAAACAGATATTAAGCAGTTAAAAAATAAAACTTGGAATTTTTCTCAACATTTCAGATGTCATTTTCAATGAAATCTCGGACCTCAAAATTTATTTAAATTTTCACCTTTCAAAGATTCCTCTAAATTCGGTTTTGACAAAATAAGCCTGTTTTAGCATCCGATCAACTTAATTAATAAAAAGAAAATTTTGGTTATAATGGTAAGGTTGGTACTAGTAAAATAGTTTTAACAAAAAGGCTCTTAACCTGGATTCATCAAACTTAAATTGCGATGTTTTACAAAGTTTTTAAATCTACTTCTTCTGTAGCACTCCAGATTCGGTCGTAACGTTTTGACCGGGTTTGGGGTGTTACAGCAAAGGCACCAAAACGGGTTGGAAGGAAAAAAACGTGAGAAGGAATGGAAGAAGTGGGTACTGACGGTTGTAAAACAAAAAAATAAGGATTTTTTAAAATTAAAATTAAAATAAATAATTAACCTTTAATAACTTAACTAAACTCAAACCAAAATTAAAATATCATGCGAGAAGACTCGAACCGAAAACCCAAAGGCAAACTAACACACTCACCACCACCGAACCAGCAGGCTCATTCTAACATTAAAACGTAACAATCAACTCAACTACCCAACCTACTTACAGACCCTAACTACATCCCTCAACACTTCTAACCTAAAATTTCAGGGTGTTATATGAAAGATTGAGTTGCCATGGAATGTTTTCTGAACATTGTTAACCATGATAAAATGGATTAAATTGATTAATGTAATTATCCTAGCCTTCACATGTTATAGATTGTTGAAGTTGTGTTTTTGTTGCTAAAATTCATTCAAACATTTAGATAATTTTGCATACCTAGTTTAAAATTGTAAACCTCTTACCCGTGTTCAATGCCGGAATAGGGTACGAGGCATTACCGGACAATAACACTTGCAACTGAACAAAGTCAAGGCATAAATTTTTGTTTAGAATTTAAAACTTTTATCTTTTATCATCAAGTCCCTAAAATGAGCCTACGAAGCCCAAAACAACCTTTAGAAGTGATTCGGGACTAAACCGAGAACTTTTAAAACTATTGGAACATTTAAAAAATTTCCTTGTTTTGGAGAGTCACACGTCCTTGTGGGCAGACCATGCGGTTACACCCGCCCGTGTGGCCCAGGACACGCCCGTGTAACTTTCTGTTTATGATGCCATCATTTTTTTTGGGTCACACGACCAAGTCACACACCCGTGTGCTAGACCGTGTCCTCCACACGGTTGAGACACACGACCGTGTCTCTGCCTGTGTGGTCATGAAGTTGGCTATTTTCCAAGCCAATTTCTACCCTATCATGCCCATACTTGAGTATAACTTGAATGACACATCGACATATTAAAGCTACCAAAACATCCACCACACACGCGTAACAAGTCATAGCATACAATTTACTAAGCCATGGAATGCATCATCATGAGATTATAGCATAATCAATTTATTGGCCACATTAAATGGCCTTATACAACAATGAACTCTGAATATCATAGATCATTATTCTAGGACAACTCATAGTAACATATACACATGACCAAGTTCCCTATACATGCCATAACCATAAGTATAAAATCATCGATACCTAAATTGTAAGCTTGAAAGTGTGACAGGTTCACCGGCGACTTTCAACCTGAGCTAACCTGAGTACATTATAAACATGGAAAACAACAGAGTAAGCTATAAAGCTTAGTAAGTATGTATGTAAATAATAAAAAATTGATTACCATGCTTTTAACAATCCTCATTATAAGCTCTCAAGATAATACCATCATTATTGTATAAAATTTCACAATTCATTTATGTTCATTTTGAGTTGTTTACTCGAGTTACAGTCACTAAATTATTTTTATCCAGAGTTACGGAACTCCAACTTAAGATCTTAAAATTTTCATTGAAACTAGACTCCCATACCTTCCTACCATAAAATTTCCAGAATTTTTGGTTCAGCTAATTAGTTCAGTTTATTCTTTAAAGTCTCCCTTGTTTCGCTGTCTGATAGTTCCGACCCCTCTTCACTAAAAATTAATTATCTCATTGTACCGAACTCGAATAACATTCCTGTTTGTTTCTATTGAAAATAGACTCATTAAGAAATACAGGAATATAAATTTTATCCCATTAGTATTTTTATACATTTTTTAATGAATTTCCCAAATTAGAATAGGGGATTCCAAAATCATTCTAACTCTATCTCACAAAAATTAAAATATCTCAGAATGTGAAATTCTTTTGCTTACACAGTTTCTTTTATGTGAAAATAGACTCAATAAGATTTAATTCTGTATCTTATTCAACCTCTAATTCGATTTCCACCATTTTTGGTGATTTCTCAAAGTGATACAACTGCTGTTGTCCAAACTGTTTTATTGCTGATTTTACTCTATCATGTTTTCTTTATAATAATTTTTCATTTACACACATAACACCAAGGTATATCCATGGTTAGCAATTCCAATAACTAGTCATTATCAAATATTTAAAAGCCATTCATTGGCCAATTTAATATATACATCAACAACAAAGACTTGAATATATCATTTCTCAACTTAATTTGGTGTAAAAGCCTCACACATAATCATCAATCACATTTACCACATATTCATACATCATAAGCATGGACTTATAATCATAGGGTTATTCTCATAGGTATAACTTACTCATTTATGTACTTACCAAAATTCGATCACACACCGAGCACATTGCTCATGAGTGTATACGTACATATATCTGCACTTAATCGTCACATAATCACATTCATTTACACTTTAGTCTTTTTTCCATATTTAACATAATCTTTAATTCTTTACCCCGTTGAACCACTTGGAATATCGAAGGATACTTGGAAATTGTCATACACGTAGTAATATGCCAAAGCCATATCCCAGATATGGTCTTACATGGACCACAGGTCGATGCCGATGCCATATCCCATATATGGTCTTATACGGGATCTCATATCGATGTCGACGCCATATCCCAGATATGGTCTTACACGAGATCGTTTGTCGTTGCTGATGCCATATCCCAGATATGGTCTTATATGGGATCTCATATCGATGTCGATGCCGTATCCCATAAATGGTCTTATATATAAGACCGTATGTCGATGCCATGTCCCAGACATGGTCTTACACGATTTCATACTGAAGCCAGGTCCCAAACGTGGTCTTACACGGAATCGTTATTCAATGCCGATGCCATATCCCAGATATAGCCTTACACAGGACCTTAATTCAGTGTCGAGGCCATATCCCAGATATGGTCTTATATGG
The DNA here is from genome assembly GCA_025503065.1 of Gossypium bickii. Classification (NCBI taxonomy): domain Eukaryota; kingdom Viridiplantae; phylum Streptophyta; class Magnoliopsida; order Malvales; family Malvaceae; genus Gossypium; species Gossypium bickii. Next base: position 100,720,146 of record CP106711.1, read on the forward strand.
GACCTTATTAATCTAATGTCGTGATAAGGGTATCCTTTCTATTCCTAAAGTTCAACCGATACTTCGATATAATAAAACTGTATCATTTTTTTCATTGAGACCTCATTAACCAAATTCATAAAGAAAAATATACATTTTATGTAATATCAAGCATTTAAATGCATAATAACATAATGTTGATTTATTACACACAAACTTACCTTGAATTAAAATGGCGAAAGGGACCGAGTCGTCCAATATGCGTCTTTCCCCCGTTCTAACTCCAAAACTCATTTTTCTTTATCTAAAATATCACATTTGACTTATTAAGTTATTATACTATTCAATTCAATCCAAAAATCATATTATGGAAAAATTACAGTTTTGCCCTTAAACTTTGTCATATTTACAGTTTTGCCCCTATGCTCGTAAAACGATATTTATTCAATTTCCTTGTATCTTAGGCCTAGCAAAACCATTTTCATAACTATAATAGTCCACAATTTGTATTCATTCACACATTTTCATTCATGTTTTAACTCTTTACAAACTAGTCCTTTTATGCGATTTCATCGAAAATCACTTAGTAAAAGTCGTTTATTACATACCGAGAATTCATATTCTACCATTAGACATCAAAAAACATGTATGTCATCCATGGGTAAATTTTTAAACACAAACCCTAGCTCAAAATAATGGTAGAAATAGTTAAACCGAGTTACAGAGATCTCAAAAATGTAAAGAACATAAAAAACAGGGCTTGGATGCATTTACTATTGAGCTTGAAAGCTTGAAAGCTTGAAAACCCTATCCATGGCTTCCCCTAAGCTAAATTTGGCCAAGAAAGAAGATGGACAAGGGTTTTTGGCTTTTATTTTGTCTTTTAGTCCATTTAATTACCAAATTACCAAAATGCCCCTAACTTAAAAATATCCTATTTCACTTATCTCATGTCCATTTTTGTCCAACAATTTAACCAATGGTCTAATTACCATTTAAGGACCTTCAATTTAAAATTTCATAGAAATTGGACACTTCTAACATGTGGAACTCAACTATTGCACTATTTATAATTTAGTCCTTTTGACTAAATTGAGTGCCCAAATGTCGAAATTTTCGAACGAAATTTTTACGAAATCTTTTCATGAAATCGTAGACCATAAAAATATAATAAAAATAAGATTTTTCTCGTCAGATTTGTGGCCCCAAAACCACTATTCTGACTGGGCCCAAAATCGGGCTGTTACAAAAATTGCATTAGGGATCAATTTTGCATCTAGTTAAATTAATCTAGTTAAATCATCATCACTAAAATTATTGTGTTTTTATACTATTGCAAATAATAAATTAACACATACAGTCCTTGTGGAGATGATAACTCATTTTACTTACTTATTACTTGAATGAATGTGTACACTTGCACAAAAAACCTGTTACATGTTGCTACTTGGAGTGATGAGGATTCATTCGAAAATTAAGGTTAAAAAGTAGCAACCTTTGACTTATGGCCATTGAAAATCCTAAGGTAAATTTTAACTCACCCAATTCAATTTCTTATTCTTTTGATGAATTACAAGATGCCTATGATGAGTTGGGTTTGGAGTTTGAATCTATGGTTTCAATATATAAGAAAAACTTTTATAAATTAAAAGATGAAATTAGTTTACTCTCCAAAACCAAACGTGAACTTGAAAGTAAAATTCATGATATGCAAGCCATTATCAATTATTTTGAGAAAAAGAACTAAGGCTTGCATAATTTCCTTTCAAAAGTTCATGATGATCATCAAAAGCAACTTGAGTTGCTTAAGATGAAAAAGCTCACTCTAGCAAAGTTTTACCAAAATGATTTCTAAATGGAGAAAGCTCAAAACAAAACTTTGTTAAAATTAGCTTTAATTGTTATAAACATAGAGGTCCCCCAAGTTTTTACAAAAGAAAAATTATTAAAAGTGTATGGGTCCCTAATGTACTTATAACTACTCAAGATAAGTGTAACCTCCCTAACCCAGCCTAGATGTTATGGCTAGATTGAGAAGGCTACATTAGCCACTGAAATGGCTAAGCTAACTTATGTTACTTTTTGAAAACCTTAAATAAACTCATTTTAGAGAAAACTGTAGTTGTACTTTGAGTTAGCTTAAAAGCATTCATTCATTAGGTCGTGTATACTTAGGATTCATTTTATTACTGATAGTGTTTTTTTTTTTGAAAAAACCGTTTGCTTGTCGCTTTTCTTAAAAAAAAAAACTAGATGTTAAACTAATGCAGTGGAAAAAACCATATTTCAAGTCATTTTGGAAACTTAGTTACCTTATCGATATGTTTTTCAAAAACGATTCTTTTACAATGCAGCAGAAATTAGTGAACAATATCAAATTTTACTTAAGCCCGATATCATGCATTATCCGGTTATTATGTTGAGTAATCCAAGCATGCAAAAATGCCCAAATGAAAAGCAACCAAGCCACAAACCAAAAATACATAAAAATTATAAACCAAAACCAATAAAGACTGGCTAATACTTATTAAAAAAAATCCCAGGTCTAAGGTGATTCTCCAAATGCTGAGTCAGGTCCTAATTTCGAGGTTTACTTAAAAAGTTAAAACTATTGGGGGTGAGCTTATGAAAAGCTCAGGGTGAGTCGAACAATTATTTAAACAAACAAAAATATTAAATGGAGTGAAACAAATTAGCTTTAACTGAAGAATACAGAACCATCATAGGAATTTTATATCATTACATAACCATTATCAAATTGATGTCAAACGGTGTATGAGCATGGGACATCATTCATTTGAGTAACATATTAGAGAACATCTTACGAAATTGGGTACTTTGTTCTGCACAATATCATAGTTCAACTTTGGTCTTTCACATATACACATATTACACACCGAAGCCATAGCCCATCTATGGTCTTATACGGAAATCACATAGTCACATTTTTCACATTCTGCCATGGTCAACCCATGGTCTTTATTGTCAATTCATCACATGTCTCTAAATGAAAGTACCCATTTCTAGCATTCTACTCGGTTTACACATTTTAATTCCTTTTTCATAACTTCTCAACATTTATAAAATTTTATCTATTGCATAAAATCACCATAATTCATCGAAATACGACATTAATCCAGGACAATAACATTGTACCCAAAATTCTCAAATTATGGTTATTTCATTTTATACATCATCACATACATATTATGAACTCTTATTCGTATCTTACCACATTTCAACTTATCAGAAACACATTTGCAAACATCTCAGTGTCAATGTCACTAATTTCGAAAATAGCTCGATTGGAAAGCACTTGTCTCAACAAAACAATTTCGTTAGAGCCCGGAGATATCACACTATCATGGTCCACATATGGCATGTATAGATAGACTCTTACTCATGATAGGTTAGTTCGAGAACCGACTAAACCATAGCACTGATATCACTAAATGTAACACCCCTTACCCGTGTTCAACACCGGAACAGGGTACGAGGCATTACTGGACAATAACACTTGCAACTAAACAAATTCAAGGCATAAATTTTTGTTTAGAATTTAAAACTTTTATCTTATATCATCAAGTCCCTAAAATGGGCCTACGAGGCCCAAAACATGCTTTGGAAGTGATTTAGGACTAAACCGAGAACTTTTAAAACTATTAGAACATTTGGAAAATTTCCTTATTTTGGAGAGTCACACTCCCGTGGGCAGGCCGTGTGGTTGTCCCCGCTCGTGTGGCCCAGGACACGCCTGTGTAACTCTCTATTTATGATGTCATCATTCGTTTTAGGTCACACGACCAACTCACACACCCGTGTGCTAGACCGTGTCCTCCACACGGCTGAGACAGATGGTCATGTCTCTGCCTGTGTGGTCAAGAAGTTGGCTATTTTCCAAGACAATTTCTACCCTAATATGCCCATACTTGCGTATAACTTGAATGACACATTTCATGTCATATGAAAGCTACCAAAACATCCACCACACACGCGTAACAAGTCATAGCATACAATTTACTCAACCATGGAATGCATCATCATGGGATTATAGCATAATCAATTTATTGGCCACATTAAATGGCCTTATACAACAATGAACTCCGAATATCATAGATCATTATTCTAGGAAAACTCATAGTAACATATACACATGACCAAGTTCCTTATACATGCCATAACCATAAGTATAAAATCATTGAACCTAAGTTGTAAGCTTGATAGTATGATAGGTTCTCCGGTGACTTCCAACCCGAGCTAACTTGAGTACATTATAAACACAGAAAACAACAGAGTAAGCTATAAAGCTTAGTAAGTAAGTATGTAAATAATAATAATACCATCATTATTACATAAAATTTCACAATTCATTTATGTTCATCTTGAGTTGTTTACTCGAGTTACAGTCACTAAATTATTTTATCCAGAGCTACGGAACTCCAAATTAAGATCAGATAATTTTTAGTGAAACTAGACTCACATATTTTCTTACCATAAGATTTTCAGAATTTTTGGTTCAGCCAATTAGTACAGTTTATTCTTTAAAGTCTCCCATGTTTCGCTATCTGATAGTTCTGACCCCTCTTCACTAAAATTAATTATCATGTTGTACAGAACTCGAATGACATTCTTGTTTGATTGTCTTGAAAATAGACTCATTAAGAAATTCAATAATATAAAATTTACCCCATTAATATTTTTGTACAATATTTAATGAATTTCTCAAATTAGAACAAGGGATTCCAAAATCATTCTAACTCTATCTCACAAAAATTCAAATATCTCAGAATGTGAAATTCTTTTGCTTACACCATTTCTTTTATGTGAAAATAGACTCACTAAGGTTTAATTCCATATCTTATTCAACCTCTAATTGGATTTCCACCATTTTTGGTGATTTCTCAAAGTGATACAACTGCTGTTGTCCAAACTGTTTTATTGCTGATTTTACTCTATCATGTTTTCTTTATATTAATTTTTCATTTACACACATATAACACCAAGGTATATCCATGGGTAGCCATTCCAATAACTAGTCATTATCAAATATTTACAAGCCATTCATTGGCCAATTTAATCTATACATCAACCAAAAAGACTTGAACATATCATTTCTCAACTTAATTTGGCGTAAAAGCCTCACACATAATCATCAATCACATTTACCACATATTCATACATCATAAGCATGGACTTATAATCACAAGATTTTCTCATAGGTATAACTTACTCATTTACGTTCTTACCAAAATTTGATCACACACCGAGCACATTGCTCATGAGTGTATACATGCATATATCTACACTTAATCGTCACATAATCACATTCATTTACACTTTAGTCCTTTTTCCATATTTAACATAATCTTTAATTATTTACCCCATTGAACCACTTGGAATATCGAAGGATACTCAGAAATTGTCATACACGTAGTAAGATGCCAAAGCCATATCCTAGATATGGTCTTTCATGGGATCACAGGTCGATGCCGATGCCATATCCCAGATATGGTCTTATAGGGGATCTCATATTGATGTCGACGCCATATCCCAGATATGGTTTTACACAAGATCGTATGTCGTTGCCTATGCCATATCCTAGATATGGCCTTATATGGGATCTCATATCGATGTCGACGCCATATCCCATATATGGTCTTACACGAGATCGTATGTCGGTGCCATGTCCGAGACATGGTCTTACACGATTTCATACCGAAGCCAGGTCCCAGACGTGGTCTTACACGGAATCATTATTCAATGCCAATGCCATAACCTAGTTATGGTCTTATACGGGACCTTATTAATCTAATGTCGTGACGAGGGTATCCTTTCTATTCCTAAGGTTCAACCGGGACTTCGATATAGTAAAACTTCATTATTTTTTTCATTGAGACCTCATTAACCAACTTCATAAAGAAAAATATACATTTCATGTAATATCAAGCATTTAAATACATAATAACATAATCATGATTTATTACACATAAATTTACCTTGACTTAAAATGGCGAAAGGGACCGAGTCGTCCAATATGCTTCTTTCCCCCGTTCTAAGTCCGAAACTCATTTTTCTTTATTCTTAAGTTATTATACTATTCAATTCAGTCCAAAAATCATATTATGAAAAAATTACATTTTTGCCCTTAAACTTTGTCATATTTACACTTTTGCCCCTAGGCTCGTAAAATGATTTTTATTCAATTTCCTTGTATCTTAGGCCTAGCCGAACCATTTTCATAACTATAGTAATCCACAATTTGCATTCATTCACACATTTTCATACATTTTTCAACTTTTTACAAACTAGTCATTTTATGCGATTTCATCAAAAATCACTTAGTAAAAGTCGTTTATTACACACCGAGCATTCATATGCTACCATTAGACATCAAAACAAATGCATGTCATCTATGGGTAAATTTTTAATCACAAACCCTAGCTCAAAATATGGTAGAAATAGCTAAATCGAGTTACGGGGATCTCAAAAATGTAAAGAACATTAAAAACGGGGCTTGGATGCACTTACTATTGAGCTTGAGAGCTTGAAAACCCTATCCATGGCTTCCCGCATGCTAAATTCGGCCAAGCAAGAAGATGGACAAGGGTTTTTGGCTTTTATTTTGTCTTTTAGTCCAATTAATTACCAAATTACCAAAATGCCCCTAACTTAAAAAATCCTATTTCACTTATCTCATGTCCATCTTTGTTCAAAAATTTAATCAATGGTCTAATTACCTTTTAAAGACCTTCAATTTAAAATTTCATAGAAATTGAACACTTATAACATGTGGAACTCAACTTTTGCACTATTTACATTTTGTCCTTTTGACTAAATTGAGTGCCCAAATGTCAAAAATTTCGAACGAAAATTTCATGAAATTCTTTTCGTGAAATCATAGACCACAAAAATATAATAAAAATAAGATTTTCTTCGTCAAATTTGTGGTCCCAAAACCACTGCTCCGACTAGGCCCAAAATCGGGCTATTGCAAAAATTGCATTAGGGATCAATTTTGCATCTACTTAATTTAATGTAGTTAAATCATCATCACTCAAATTATTGTGTTTTTATACCATTGCAAATAATCAATTAACACATACAGTCCTTGTGGAGACGATAACTCATTTTACTTACTTATTACTTGATTGAATGTGTACACTTGCACAAAAATCCTATTACATGTTGCTACTTGGAGTGATGAGGATTCATTCGAAAATTAAGGTTAAAAAGTAGCCAACCTTTGACTTATGGCCATTGAAAATCCTAAGGTAACTTCTAACTCATCCAATTTAATTTCTTATTCTTTTGATGAATTACAAGATGCCTATGATGAGTTGGGTTTGGAGTTTGAAACTATGGTATCAAAATATAATAAAAACATTTCTAAATTAAAAGATGAAAATAGTTTACTCTCCAAAACCAATCATGAACTTGAAAGTAAAATTCATGATGCAAGCCATTATAAATTATTTTGAGAAAAAGAACTAAGACTTGCATAATTTGCTTTTGACAGTTCATGATGATCATCAAAACCAACTTGAGTTGCTTAAGATGAAAAAGCTCACTCTAGCAAAGTTTTACCAAAAAGATAAAAGCTCAAAACAAAACTTTGTTAAAATTAGCTTTAATTGTTATAAAGATAGAGGTCCCCCAGGTTTTTACAAAGGAAAAATTATTGAAAGTGTATGGGTCCCTAATGGACTTATAACTACTCAAGATAAGTGTAACCTCCCTAACCCAGCCTAGATGTTATGGCTAGATTGAGAAGGCTACATTAGCCACTGAAATGGCTAAGCTAACTTACGTTACGTTTTGAAGACCTTAAATAAACTCATTTTAGAAAAAACCGTAGTTGTACTTTGAGTTAGCTTAAAAGCATTCATTCATTAGGTCATGTATACTTAGGATTCATTTTATTATTGATAGTGTTGATTTTGAAAAAACCGTTTGCTTGTCGCTCTTCTTTAAAAAAAAAACTAGATGTTAAACTAATGCAGCAGAAAAACCATATTTCAAGTCATTTTGGAAACTTAGTTACCTTATCAATATGTTTTTCAAAAACGATTCCTTTACAATGCAGCGGAAACTAGGGAACAATATCAAATTTTACTTAAGCCCAATATCATGCATTATCCGGTTATTATGCTTGAGTAATCCACGCATGCAAAAATTCCCAAATGAAAAGCAACCAAGCCACAGACCAAAAATACATAAAAATTATAAACCAAAACCAATAAAGACTGGCTAATACTTATTAAAAAAAATCCCAGGTCTAAGGTGATTCTCCAAATGCCGAGTTTGATCCTAATTTCGAGGTTTACTTGAAAAGTTAAACACTATTGGGGGTGAGCTTATGAAAAGCTCAGTGTGAGTCGAACAATTAGTTAAACATAAATATAAAATAGAGTGAAACAAATTAGCTTTAACTGAAGAATACAGAACCATCATAGGAATTTCATATCATTACATAACCATTATCAAATTGATGTCAAACGGTGTATGAGCATAGGACATCATTCATTTGAGTAACAATCATTAATTTTGATATCATTAAATATAACAAAATACAATACATAGCATAAATCAATAACATTCGAGTATGTCGTGCACATGATGCAATGCAAAAAGGTTCCTACCCATACCATCCACTACACACCACAAGTTCCCTAGAACCTTTCATCCAAACTCCAAAACATTTACGGGCTTAAGCCCGTTGTGGTTGAAACCACCGATAACAATATGTAGAAAATTCTGCCAGTAAAAATTCAGACAAGCTGCCAGTTCAAATGCGATAAATCGCCATTCCCCTCAGTATTCCAGGTGCAGTGCAATGACTACAAATAATGTGGACTTAATATGCTGTCGGTACTCCACCGAACTCCTCCATCAACCACAAAATCCTAACCCAATGCATATGCAATATGTCACATAATCTCATACGTAATCATATCTCAATACTTTTCACATTCATTTGACCTGCTCAACATGTCCTTAATAATCACATACTTTCAGTAAATAGAAAAAATATTTCAATCTTTCAAATTGCCATTGTGTTAGTATCAATCAATATCGTTTAATTTCACATGCTTTAGGGATTTTCATTGTGCTTAAACAACACCCTTTTCAGTATACAATATAACAAATATCTCATGTATTTAAATCATACACAAGCTTAATATCTCAACACATTATATCATTCAGTCAAATATTCTCATATCTCATAACTCAAATATGCAATTACAAACTCAATAAAAAATTCATACTATCAAACTAGCAATTTTGGCAACATGTCAATCTTTTAAGGCTAGAAACATACCTGGTTCGGCCACTCACTAAATCAATAATTTAGCTATTAAGACAATCCAATAAGCAAGTTAATTTATCGAATATAAATGATATTTAACATTTTCAAACAATTTTATGAGTTTAGGACCCACACCTCATTTTTTGCTTTCTCGCAACACACTAGCGAATCTTCCAATTTTCCTTAATAATTCCTCAAACGTACCTAAACCAAAATTGAGTATAAATTCAATTAATTTACTATTAAACAAACCCAAAAATACCCACTTATGAGTTCAAACCAATAGCTGAAATTATAACTATTTTATGAATCTAAACTAGTTAGATTCCTTACAGTGTATCGATGCGAACTGTACACACAATCGTTCTTCGCCTTTATGGATGATAGGGGGCATTTGGATCAGAATCTAATTCAATAATACACAGGAAAATGAGTAGCTAATTAATGATTAAATTCATTCATTTAATCAATTCATAACCTTTACCCAACAACTATGTCAAAATAACAAACTAGTTTACAATTATTTGCACTTACACTTCCCGAATAGTGAGATCCTAATGGCCAATTGACGAAGAAAGTCTCTCCCTAATTAACATGTGATTACACATTGATTATGAGGGTTCAAGAACAAAATTTAATTCTGGAAAAATATGGGCAAGAACCAAGAAACAAAACAACCCACTTTCTTGCACATAGGCACACGCACCACCACCTATGGTGGCCAAAATTGGGGCTAAATTTTAAAATAGTTTGAGATCTCATTAAAATCTGGAAAAATAAATTTGAAATCATTTAAAATTCCCAAAATTCCAGATCTGGAAATTTTGGTTTTTAATTGACAAGATTAATCAAGAAATTGAAGAGAAAAGAGATTTTACCCAAGCTAGTTGAGAGAAACGACAATGGCACTTTCTTGGCAATATTTGGGATCGATACTGGGGTTCAAGATTTTAGATATGGGGCTAATTTAGATGAGGATAAATGGAAGCAATAGATTAAAGGAGATGGTGCACAATCTTGATGCAAAAAGAAGAAGAAAGAGATGGTAAAATGGGAGGTGTAAGTGACGACAACAATGGGAGGAAGAAAGAAAATTGAAGAGAAAAGAGGAGAGGAAGATGGTGAATGGCTAGGGTAGGTAAAAGTTGAATTAAAGGCTAAAAAATACAATAAAAAGTTATATTTATGCTTAAGGTTCAAGGGTACGGATGGCACACACATTAAAAAAACAAGGGATTTTGCAAAGTTTAATTATTTCGCAGGGAAAGGACTCGAACTTGAGACCTCATTTAATTTCCATGCTTTGTAACATCCTAAATTTCCGGGCTTGTGCATTTTGTGTAGTGTATGCTTAAAATATTAATTTAAGGATTTTAGGTGCAAATGGGGCTCAGGTTTGGGCTGAGGCTTTGATTAAATATCTTGTTTAGACACTCTAGGGGCTTAAATTAAAGTTTTAGTAGTTTAATTGACATATTGGGCTTGTGGCCCAATAGTTAGGAGCACAGTAAAGGGGAGCTATAAGTGGCGTCACCAGTGCTTGAAGAGGGGCCAAATTTTGGCTGTTTGAAGCCCAAGTTAGAGGGCCAAATTCGGCACTTAAAAGGGGGACTAGAAGGGGACGACACAAGGCTAATTTTTAGGGAATTTTTAATATTTTTATTATATGGATATTATGCTGATAAAGGTGGGAGGAGTTGGTGATAATTGGCGCTATTTTTGAGGAGATAACAGATTAAGATAAGAGAAAATGATAGGAACTATCATGTGTTGCAGTGTTGGCCGAAAATCAAATTCAGTGAGGGGGAGGAATCGGTTTAGTATAGTCTAAAGGGGGGTGCCGAAATTTTGAAGCCTCTCTTTTATTTTCTTTCCTCATCTTCTTCCTCTCAAAAGCCGAAAACCATCACATTCTTCACCCTTTCTTCCTCTCTGAAATTTCCTGGTTAGCTGAATCTTCTAACCTCTATTGTTATTCTTCTTCTACTCTCTAAAAGTCGAAACTACATTTCTATTACTCTATTCTTCTCCTTAATATTCATTGGCCGAATCTCTCTTAGCCATCTCTTCAATTCTTGAAACTTCTAAAAGCCGAAAATGCATCAGTTCATCTTTTCCAGGATTTCCATAAAAGCCGAAATCCTTATATCTCACCTCCTGTGTTTGCTGAATTCTCTCTGGAGTATTTGCTTGTGCCGAATCCCGAAGAAAACTGAAGGTAAGTGTTGATTTGTAAGATTTCAATTCTGGCTTTTTAGGGACTCTATCCGAATGGCTATAAGGTAACTAACCTTAAGTTTTTCTTTTATTTTCGGCATTTCGGGATCTGAAGAGGAGTCAATCGCGTAGATCTCTAAGTTATAATTCACTAACACTCGAATAGTGTTACTTTCGGGATTTCAAGGTAAGGAGATCTATTGATTTTCAACATGTAAATTTGGGTATTTATTAACCCTTGGCCGAATGTAGGGGAGGTCAAATCTTCGTGATTTTTCGGCTTTTGTTGAACCAAGTTATAAATACGGATAGTAAGGATACCGACTAAGAATTTAGTACTTCGTGATATCAGGTGTGTAACTTCTCACACCATTAGATTGATTGCTAATGTATATATATGTAATAAATCTGCTATACTCTGTTAAATGCCGAAATCCCGGCATAACGTTTGGAAACCCGAGAAGGGTAAAGGCTAAATATCAGGTTAGTGATTTTTGCTATTCATCAGTGAATGTTTCTGTTAAAAACGATATGTTTTATATGTCGAGTTTTATATATGCTTGGGGTTGGGTGATTGATGAAAGTGGAAGTGATCTGTTCTGGTGGCTTATGCCATTTCAGCCTGGTGACTATATCACAACTTTGTTTCTGGTGGCTTTGCCATTTTAGCCTAGTGACTCTGTCACAACTCTGACGATGAGCAGCTAACTGCAGCATAACTGCCATCGATGGTGTGTAGCAGTGTGGGTTGATTGTAGAAATCCCAATGGTGTGATTGACAAGTAAGGGTGGTGTGTAGTTGTTGGAAACCTAGGATTGGGTTGGGTTTTATGTATGTTATCTACTATATTATGTTCTATATTCTGATCTGTGGGCTAAGGCCCAATCTGATGGTACACGAGGGTTGCACACTGAGTTTCGCGACTCACTCTATTATTTTAACAATTTCAGGTAGCACTTAGTGCATCGGACCGGGCTGGAGAGGAGAGCAAGGTGGCCATGCGATAGAGTACCGAGGATTTAGCAAAAGAGTTTACTTTATTTATCTATTTTTAAGAAATTTGTTTTAAGTGGGTTTCATATTTCGTTGTAATAAGGCCTTGGGCCACTAGACTATTATTTATGTTTTGGTTTTATGTTGGGCTTCCATTTATGGGCATTTAAATTTTATGTTTAAATTAAGCTAAGACATTTATGAAATTTCGGTTACTATTTAAACTTCACCAAGGCATTTTAAAACTTAATATCCTATATGACTTAATAAATTATTAAGTTTTTGGTATAAATATTTATCCCTGCTAATTGTTTTCCAGAATGTGACTTGTTTTATAAAATTTCCTTAGTGACATACTGGAACAGGCCGTAGTGTTTGGGCAGGGTTTGGGTTGTTACAAAATTGGTATTAGAGCCCGATTCAAAACTCGGCTTTGGGGTTTTGGGCTCAAAACATTTTCTAAAAAATAGGTTTTTGAAACATATATATTTATAAATCATACAGGAGGGTTTTCTCAGCATGGCACCTGCGTCTTCGGCCCAAGTCCGCCAGGTAAGTATTCTGAACCATTGTGTGATATTTAAATGTGCGCTTGATGGGCTTTATGGGATGTAGACTACTTAGATTAGAACTTGATGGACTCTAGGCTTAGCTGAAACAACTCCTTAAAACTCATAAGACTTAATTCCACTAAACAAACCCGTGAACGAGTCACAAGACTAGGGTGTGGCAACAGGCATGCGCATGTCTAGGATTGGATCCAGAAGAGGCTGGTACTTAAGCAATCCTAGTGACTCACCTCCTCTTCGCTGGAATCCTACCTGGTGTGTAGTAACTGTTCATCCTAGCAGCGAGGATTCGTTGACGGGCCAAAATCCATAACTAAAACCCGAAAGGGACCAGCCACCCTATTTTCACAAAATTGATAAAATATCCTTATTTTGAAAATTACCAAGATACCTATAACTTGCAAATATACCCCCAGATTTACAGAAATACCCTGATTTACAAAGTCAACAGTTTTTTTTTTAAAAGAAAAAAAAACATACAACACACAACATCAATCAAAAACCACAAACACTTGAACGCCACTACTATTTTTTAAAATCAAATTCTCTAAGATACCCCTATTTTTTTAAAAAAAACCCCTTAGTCCTGTAAAATTTTAAAAAAAACCCGTGATTTGTAAAAAAATTTCCAAAATACCCAGATTTGAAAAGTGACCAGAGTACCCCTGGTTTGTAAAATTACCAAATTGCCTCTGATTTGTAAAATGACTAAAACACCCTGTTTTAAAAAAAAATTCCCAAAATACCCCTGCTTCACGGAATTACCGAAATATCCTTATTTCGCAAAATACCAAGAAACCCTACTTTGGAAATTTACGAAAATACCCTGTAGGATAAATTACAAAAATACCCCTAGGTAGTGAAAAGACAAAAATACCTCTACAGGATAAGCGCAAGTTCGTGAATGCTACTTGTATATGGTGGTTGATGATTGAATGTGTGTGCTTCCTAGAACTAGGGATGTGAACTTGAGACTGAATTGTAGTTATAATTGCGAATTCGAAAGAACTACCCTTAAAACTACTATTCATAAGACTGTTTGTGGATAATCAGTGGAAGAAAATTAATGATTCATAAAATTTTTAATCAGATAAACGTCAATCAGAAGAATGAGTACAAGGGGTCGAGGACGTCCGCCCGTGGTCGTGGTAGGGGTAGGAGGATCGTGTCAGAGCCAGTAGGGTCTGGCTACGGGTCAGGAAACAAGATGCCGGATTTGCCGGCTACAGAGAGAGAATTTCGGGATGAGGTAGCCTGAGATGATGCGGTATCTCAGGCGATGTTACAGGTCCTTGAGAGAGTTGCTGGGATAGGTACGGGTTCAAGAGCTCAGAAATCTATGTCTAAACGACTTCGAGCCAACGGAGCAGAGATGTTTAGGGGTGTTTCTGGTATAGCCCCTAACACAGCTGAGTATTGGTTGGAAGCGACTGAGCGCATAATGGATGACTTAGATTTCATGATGGAGGAAAAGTTGAAGGGGGTCGTGTCTGTTTTTCGAGACGAGGCTTATCAGTGGTGACTCACGGTGAAGGAGGGTACTGCCATAGATCTTATTGACTGGGATTACTTTAAGGAATCGTTTCAAGGGAAGTATGTTTGGGCTAGCTATGTGGACGGCCAGAGGAAGGCATTTCTAAATTTGGTGCAGGGAAGTAAATCTGTGGCTGAATATGAGGCGGAGTTCCTGCGCTTGAGCCGCTACGCTCGAGGAATGGTAGCAACTGAATATGAAGGTTGTGTGCGGTTCGAGGATGGACTGCGGAATGAGTTAAGGATATTGATAGCTCCGCAGTGAGAGAGGGACTTTGCTTTTCTGGTTGAAAAAGTTAAGATAGCTGAGGAGGTAAAACACTCTAAAAGACAGGAAAGAGATAAGGAGCGGGGAAGGAATAAGAGAAGTTTTAGGCAGTCAGGAGCATCTGGGAATTCTCAAAAAAAGCCTAGGACTGATGGGCCAGCTCGTGCTCCGACGGGTCAGAATCGATCATGTAATTGGTGCGGGAAAGCACATTCTGGGGAGTGTAGAAGAAAAACCGGTGGATGCTTCAGGTGTGGATCCACAGAGCATATGATTAAGGATCGCCCACGAGAAGGATCAAAGCGGCCAGTAGGACGAGGTTACGATCAGGTGGAAGAGGTGGTCACCAAGATGCAGCAGGTTGTGGCCCTGTAGAGGAGGAAATAGGGCTGGTCGAGGTCGTGGGGCACCTAGAAGAGGTGCAGGTAATGTAGACGCGAGGCAGCCGGGCCTAGTTTACGCAGTTCGTCGATAGGAAGATGGTGACGCACCGGACGTCATAATCGGTACGTTTTTTATTGCTGGTAACCCTATTTTTGCCTTGATTGATATTGGGTCAACCTACTCCTATGTTGCATGTTCGGTATCTGAGACCCTAAGTATAGACTCTGAAGCAACCAATAGGAAGATGACTGTGGTTAGTCCTGTAGGACAATCTAGGGTAGTGGACAAACTATTTAAGGATGTACCTTTAGAGACTCAAGGGGTAGTGTTTCTGGCAGACTTAATGGAATTACCGTTTGGAGAGTTTGACCTTATCCTAGGAATGGATTAGTTGACTAAACATCGTGCTAAGTTGGATTGTGAGACTAAGCGTATGGTGTTGAGTAGCCCGGAAGGTGGGGAGGTGGTTGTATTAGGAGAAGGAAGGAATTATTTGTCCAACATGGTATCTGCATTGAAGGCTGTTAAGATGATTCGGAAAGGATGCAATGCATTTCTAACTTTTATCAGTGCTTTGGATGCTAAGGAGGTAACTATCGATGAGGTTCGAACAGTCAGGGATTTCGCGGATGTTTTTTCCGGAGGAGTTGCTAGGATTACCCCCAAATCGCGATGTGGAGTTTGGAATAGAGCTACTTCTGTGTACGGCTCTGGTGTCCATTGCTCCTTACTGAATGGAGTCGAAAGAGTTGATGGAACTCAAAGCTCAGATCCAGGAACTGTTGGATCGAGGGTTTATTCGGCCGAGTATGTCTCCATGGGGAGCGCTGGTCCTATTGGTGAAGAAGAAGGACGGATCCATGCGTATGTTTGTGGATTATCGTCAACTGAATAAGTTGACTATTAAGAACAAGTACCCACTGCCAAGAATCAATGATCTGTTCGATCAGCTCAAAGGAGCTTTAATTTTCTCTAAGATTGATTTAAGGTCGGGTTATCATCAGTTAAAGGTGAAGGAAGAGGACATTCATAAGACGGTGTTCCGAACTCGCTATGGTCACTATGAGTTTTTGGTGATGCCGTTCGGGTTAACGAATACGCCAGCAACATTCATGGATATGATGAACCGGGTATTTCAATCATATCTTGATCGGTTCGTCGTGATGTTCATCGACGACATCTTGGTTTATTCCAAGTCAGAAGAGGAGCATGATGAACATCTTCGTGTGGTATTGCGAACTTTGAGGGAGAAGCAGTTGTTCGCAAAGTTCAGTAAGTGTGAGTTCTGGTTAAGGGAAGTAACTTTCTTAGGACCTGTGGTTTCTGCAGAGGGAATTAGGGTGGACCCTTGGAAGATAGAAGCCGTATTGGATTGAAAACCGCCGAAGTCTGTGGCAGAGATTCGAAGATTCTTGAGTTTGGCCCGGTATTACAGAAGGTTTGTTGAAGGGTTCTCATTGATAGCAGCACCCTTAACTAAGGTGTTGAGGAAGGGAGTATCATTTGTGTGGACCGACAAACAGCAGGAGAGCTTTGAGAAATTGAAGAGAATTCTGACAGAAGCAGCGATGTTAATTCAGCCAGAGGCGGGAAAAGAATTTACCATCTATTGTGATGCATCACACACAGGTTTAGGGTGTGTGTTGATGCAAGATAGAAAAGTGGTTGCATATGCGTCCCGACACTTGTGACCACATGAGTTGAACTACCCTACGCATGATCTAGAATTGGCGGCAGTACTGTTTGCTCTTAAGATCTGGAGACACTACTTATACAGGGAGAAGTCTGTTATTTACACCGACCATAAGAGCCTGAAGTATCTCCTTACTCAGAAGGAGTTGAATTTAAGGCAGAGAAGGTGGATCGAGCTATTAAAGGACTATAACTACTCGATTGAGTACCACCCGGGTAAGGCTAACATGGTGGCAGATGCACTGAGTAGGAAGGCGATAGCGGAGTTGAGGGCGATGTTCGCCCATCTCAGTCTGTATGGGGATGGAAGTTTGGTGGCTGAACTCCAAGTGAGACCAATGTGGACAAGTCAGATTAGAGAGAAGCTGCTTCTAGACGATGTCTTGAGTGCTCAACTTCGGCAAGTACAAAGTGGTGAAGGGAAGGACTATAGCTTGAATGGTGATGGAGTTTTGTGTTTTCATGGGAAGATTTGTATGCCAAAAGATGTGGAGTTTAAGGCAGATGATTCTTTGGGAATCGCATAGTAGCCCTTATGCTATGCATCCTGGAGGGGTTAAGATGTATTGGGATTTACGAGAGCAATTCTGGTGGCCAGGTCTAAAGCGAGAAGTACCGGAATTCGTGGGTAAATGTTTGACGTGTCAGCAGGTCAAAGCTGAACACCAAGTGCCTTCGGGGTTGTTGCAACTGGTGAAGATTCCGTAGTGGAAATGGGAGAGAACCACGATGGATTTTGTCAGTGGGTTACCTTTTACGCCCACTAAGAAGGATTCAATTTGGGTGATTGTGGATCGACTCACGAAGTCTGCTCACTTCATACCGATTCGTGTTGACTATTCTCTGCAAAAGTTGGCTAAGTTGTACGTGGCTGAGGTCGTGAGACTACATGGTGTACCGGTGTCGATCATATCAGATAGGGACCCTAGGTTCACGAAACGTTTCTGGAAGGCTCTTTATCAAGCAATGGGAAAAAGGTTAGACTTTAGTACCGCTTTTCACCCACAGACTGATGGTCAGTCTGAGAGGGTAATTCAGATCTTGGAGGATATGCTAAGGGGTTGCATCATCGATTTTAGGGGTAGTTGGGAGAAGTATCTACCTTTGGCAGAATTCGCATATAATAACAGTTATCAAGCTAGTATTCAGATGGCGCCTTATGAAGCGTTATATGGAAGGAGATGTCGTACCCCAATTTGTTGGACAGAATTGGGTAAACGTCAGGTGTTGGGTCCAGAACTAGTTTCGGAAATGGAGGAGAAAGTTAAGTTATACGGGCTCGGCTGAAGGAAGCGTCTGATCCGTAAAAGTCTTATGTGGATTTAAAGCGGAAGGAGGTGGAATTTGCAGTAGGAGATCAGGTCTTTTTGAAAGTATCTCCATGGAAGAAGGTAATGAGGTTTGGACGGAAGGGTAAGTTAAGTCCTCAGTTTATTGGGCCTTATTGGGTACTGGAACGCGTGGGCCCAGTGGCTTATCGATTGGAGTTGCCGCCTGAGTTGGAACGGATACATGACGTGTTCCATGTTTCGATGCTAAGACGTTATCGTTCTGATCCATCGCATGTGGTGCCTGTGGAAGAGATTAAAGTAAGGCCGGATTTATCCTTCGAGGAGGAACCAGTGCAAATCTTGGATCGAGACGTAAAGGTGTTGAGAAGGAAGTCTATCCCTTTAGTCAAGGTTTTCTGGCGAAATCACGGCGCAGAAGAGGCGACGTGGGAGCCAGAGGATGTTATGCGACAGCAGTATCCCCATCTCTTTTGATCAGGTAAATTTCGAGGCCGGAATTTATTTTAAGGGGGTAGAACTGTAACATCCTGAATTTCGAGGCTTGTGCATTTTGTGTAGTGTATGCTTAAAATATTAATTTAAGGATTTTAGGTGCAAATGGGGCTCAGGTTGGGCTGAGGCTTTGATTAAATATCTTATTTAGACACTCTAGGGGCTTAAATTAAAGTTTTAGTAGTTTAATTGACATATTGGGCTTATGCCCCATGTGATTAGGAGCACAGTAAAGGGGAGCTATAAGTGGCGTCACTAGTGCTTGAAGAGGGGCCAAATTTTGGCTGCTTGGAGCCCAAGTTAGAGGGCCAAATTCGGCACTTAAAAGGGGGACTAGGAGGGGACGACACGAGGCTAATTTTTAGGGAACTTTTAATATTTTTATTTTATGGATATTATGCTGATAAAGGTGGGAGGAGTTGGTGATAATTGGGGCTATTTTTGAGGAGATAACAGATTAAGATAAGAGAAAAGGATAGGAGCTATCATGTGTTGCAGTTTTGGCCGAAAATCAAATTCAGTGAGGGGGAGAAATCGGTTTAGTATAGTCTAAAGGGGGTGCCGAAATTTTAAAGCCTCTCTTTTATTTTCTTTTCTCATCTTCTTCCTCTCAAACCGAAAACCATCACCTTCTTCACCCTTTCTTCCTATCTGAAATTTCTTGGTTAGCCAAATCTTCTAATCTCTATTGTTATTCCTTTTCTAATCTCTAAAAGCCGAAACTACATCTCTATTACTCTATTCTTCTCCTTAATATTCATTGGCCGAATCTCTCTTAGCCATCTCTTCAATTCTTGAAACTTCTAAAAGCCGAAAATGCATCAGTTCATCTTTTTCGGGATTTCCATAAAAGCCGAAATCCTTAGATCTCATCTCTGGAGTATTTGCTTGTGTCGAATCCCGAAGAAAACTGAAGGTAAGTGTTGATTTGTAAGATTTCAATTTCGGCTTTTTAGGGACTCTAGCCGAATGGCTATAAGGTAACTAACCTTAAGTTTTTCTCTTATTTTTGGCATTTCGGGATCTGAAGAGAAGTCAATCGTGTATATCTCTAAGTTATTGTTCAGTAACACTCGAATAGTGTTACTTTTGGGATTTCAAGGTAAGGAGATCTATTGATTTTTAACATGTAAATTTGGGTATTTATTAACCCTTGGCCGAATGTAGGGGAGGTCAAATCTTCATGATTTTCCAGCTTTTGTTGAACCAAGTTATAAATCCGGATAGCAAGGATACCGATTAAGAGTTTAATACTTCGTGATATCAGGTGTGTAACTTCTCACACCATTAGATTGATTGCTAATATATATATATATGTAATAAATCTGCTATACTCTGTTAAATTCCGAAATCCCGGCATAACGTTTGGAAACCCAAGAAGGGTAAAGGCTAAATATCAGGTTAGTGATTTCTTCTATTCATCAGTGAATGTTTCTGTTAAAAACGATATGTTTTATATGCCGATTTTTGTATATGCTTGGGGTTGGGTGATTGATGAAAGGGGAAGTGATCTGTTCTGGTGGCTTATGCCATTTCAGCTTGGTGACTCTGTCACAACTCTGACGATGAGCAGCTAACTGCAGCATGACTGCCATCGATGGTGTGTAGCGGTGTGGGTTGATTGTAGAAATCCCCAATGGTGTGATTGGCAGGTAAGGGTGGTGTGTAGCGGTTGGAAACCTAGGATTGGGTTGGGTTTTATGTATGTTATCTACTATATTATGTTCTATATTCTGATCTGTGGGCTAAGGCCCAATCTGATGGTGCACGAGGGTTGCACACTGAGTTTCGCGACTCACTCTATTATTTTAACAATTTCAGGTAGCACTTAGTGCATCGGACCGGGCTGGAGAAGAGAGCAAGGTGGCAATGCGATAGAGTACCGAGGATTCAGCAAAAGACTTTACTTTATTTATCTATTTTTAAGAAATTTGTTTTAAGTAGGTTTCATATTTCATTGTAATAAGGCCTTGGGCCACTAGACTATTATTTATGTTTTGGTTTTATGTTGGGCTTCCATTTATGGGCATTTAAATTTTATGTTTAAATTAAGCTACGACATTTATGAAATTTCGGTTACTATTTAAACTTCACCAAGGCATTTTAAAACTTAATATCCTATATGACTTAATAATTTATTAAGTTTTCGGTATAAATATTTATCCCTGCTAATTGTTTTCCAAAATGTGACTTGTTTTATAAAATTTCCTTAGTGACATACCGGATCCGGTCGTAGTGTTTGGGCCGGGTTTGGGGTGTTACATGCTTTCTCATATTTCTTTTAACCATTAGGCTATTCCTTCATTCTTGAAATAATTTTTCAATATTTATTTTAAAAACAAGGCATGTCATATACTAGGGTTTAAGGCAAAATTGGCAAAATAATAAAAATGATGCGAGAGAAGGGATTTAAACTTAGGTTTTAAGAAACGTTTCACTAACACTTAACCAACAAACCCTTACCTCATTTATTTCCTAAAAATGCATAGATAATCTTAAAAAATTAAGGCATGATCACTCTCTCTCTTGATTCACAAACCCGATTCTACTAACCCCGATTTTTGGGATGTTACAATAAAGACATCCTTCCAATATGGATACCTAAAAGGAATAAAATTATAAGAACTAATGCTTATGTACCCAAAAGAATTTGGGTACAAAAAATCAAAGTTTAATTTTATGTTTGTAGGAAGAAAAGTATTGCTTCAAGGTGGGCAATTCAAATAAAAACTCATGGTACCTTGATAGTGGATGCTCAAGACATATGACCGGTGATAAGAGCCACTTTATCAATTTGAAGCCAAAAAGTGGAGGAGAAGTTACATTTGGTGACATCTCTAAAGGAAAAATAGAAGGAATTGACTCTATTGGTAAAAGCTCTTTAATTCTTATTGAAAATGTTTTGTATGTCAATGGTCTTAAACATAATCTACTAAGTAATAGTGAATTGTGTGATAAAGTTCTCAATGTCATTTTTGAGTCTAATGGATGTAAAGTAATTGACATTGTGTCTAATAATATTATGCTTGTAGGATATAGGATAAGAAATATTTATATGGTGCATTTAGATGACTTGCATGATTCTTTCATATACCTTGTTTCTAAAAATGAAAATAATTCTTTATTGGGGCATAGAAAACTAGGACATGCTAGCATGAGCATTTTGTATAAATTAGCCAAAAATGACTTAGTTAGAGTTTTGCCTAAAATTGAAGTTGACTTAGATAAAGTTTGTGATGAATGTTTTAAGGGTAAACATAAAAGAGTCTCCTTTAAACCTATTAATGATATATCAACTACAAGAGTTCTTCAACTAATTCATATAGACTTATTTCATCCTATTAGGACAACTAGCTTAGGTGGAAAATGATATGCTTTTGTGCTTGTTGATGATTATTTTAGGTTTAGTTATGTTCTTTTCTTACGTACTAAAGATGAGGCTTTAGAAATTTTTATCACATTTTCAAAAATGAATCAAAATGGAAAAAGGTTACTCTATCACTAGTGTTAGAAGTGACCATGAAACCAAATTTCAAAATCTTAGTTTTGAAAATTTTTACAAATCAAATGGAATTTGCCATAATTTTTCAACACCTAGAACCCTTTAACAAAATGGAGTTGTTGAGAGGAAAAGTAGAACTTTAGAAGAAATGACTAGAACCATGCTTTGTGAAAATAATTTACCAAAATATTTTTGGGCGAAAGCCACAAACACCACTTGCTATATATTTAATAGAGTAATGATTATGCCTATTTAAAAAAAACTTCATATGAACTTTTCAAAAAATAAAAAGCCTAACATTAGTTATTTTTATCCTTTTGAATGCAAGTGTTTTGTTTTAAATAATGGCAAAGACAATCTCGGTAACTGTGATACAAAAAATGATGAAGGAATTTTCCTTGATTATTTTTTAAATTCTAAAGCTTCTCAAGTGTTTAACAAAAGAACTTTAGTAGTAGAAGAGTCTACTCATGTTGTTTTTTTATGACTCTAACCTTCCTCCTAGAAAAGATTCTTGTATTGATGATGATGCAGAAATTTTTAATAATGATGATAAATTGGATCAATCATCAAGTGAGAAGATATAAGAACAAACTTAAGATAATTTAAAGGATCTTACAATATAGGAGAGAGAAGTCACTCATCCAAGAGAGTTCAATTATGTGAAGGATGGTAAGATATTAGGAGATCCATCCAAAGAGGTAACAACTAGGTCTTCTCTTAAAAATACATGTAATTATGTTGCATTTATTTCATGCATTAAGCCTAAAAATATTAAAGAAGCATTAAATGATGAATATTGGATATTGGCCATGCAAGAAGAGTTAAACTAATTTGAGAGAAGTATGGACCCTAGTTGAAAAACCTAGTGAAAAATCTGCTATAGGTACTAGGTGAGGTTTTAGGAATAAGCTAGATGATAGTCGAAACATAGTGAGGAGTAAGGCTAGACTTGTTGCTCAAGGTTACATTCAAGAGGAAGGAATAGACTTTGTTGAAACATGTGCTCCCGTAGCTAGAGTGGAAGCCACTAGGATGCTTTTAGATTTTGCATGCTTTAATGATTTTAAATTATATCAAATGGATGTAAAAAATACTTTTCTAAATGATTTTATAAATTAAAAAGTGTATATTGAACAACCATTCGATTTTGAAGATCTAAAGTTTCCAAACCTTGTTTCCAAAATTTTAAAAGCTTTATATAGTTTGAAACAAGCTCTTAGAGCTTGGTATGAAAGATTATCAAATTTTCGTATTGAAAAAGGTTTTAGTAAAGGGAAGATTAACACAACAGTTTTTATTAAAAGAAAAGACAAGGATTTATTAGTAGTTCAAATATATGTTGATAATATTATTTTTTGTTCTACTAATGATCTTCTTTGTCAAGAATTTTCAAAGCTAATACAAGGTGAATTTGAGATGAGCCAGATGAGAGAACTAAACTTTTTTTTGGGACTCCAAACCAAGCAAAGGAAAGATGGCATCTTCATCAACCAAGCTAAGTACACAAGGGAAATGCTTAAGAAATTTGAGATGGAAAATCTCAAACCATAAGCTACACCCATGAGCTCTCCTATAAAACTTGACAAAGATGAAGAAGGTAAATGTGTTGATTTAAACTTATATAGGTCTATGGCCTGATATTATGTTTAGTGTTTGCTTGCGTGCTAGATATTAATCATGCCATAAGGAATCACATTTACGAGCCATTAAAAGAAGCTTTAGGTACATTAGTGATACTCCTAATTTAGGCCTTTGGTATCCTAAAGACTATTCATTTAGCTTGCATGCTTTCTCGGATGCGGATTTTGGAGGTTACAAACTAGATAGGAAGAGCACCTCCGGTACTTGTCAATTTCTAGGCAATATGCTCATATAATGGTTTTCAAACAAACAAAATAGTGTTGCATTGTTCACCACCGAAGCAGAATATATTTCTGTGTAGTTGTTGTGCTTAAGTTTTTTGGATGAAACAACAACTTAAGGACTATGGAATTGATATAATACTATTCTTATCAAGTGTGACAATACCAATGCTATTTGTCTCACTAAAAATCTCATCCAACATTTTAGGTGTAACACCCCAAACTCGGCTTAGACGTTATGGCCGAATCTGGAAGTGTCACAAGGTAGGGGTTTTGAAAATGGAGTTTGTAACACCCCAAACCCGACCTAGATGTTATGGCCGAATCTGGCGGTGTCACATTGAAGTGTTTAGCGTAAAACTTGTTTTCGTTGAAATCCTCAAAATTAATTAATCATTTTTTATTAAATGCTGATTCCAAAACGGGTTGTCCATTTCCAATACGTGCATCATTAAAAGCTAATCACTTTTAAAACGTTACTAATTTTCAAAATCTCATTTATTGCGGAAGTTTTTTAGGAAATGTTGCGAAAACGTGGTGTCTTTGAAAACAAACCTTTTGAAAACCCATCTTTTTCTACAACTAGTAGTTTATATCAAACTAAATACATAAAAACCTCAATTTAAAGTTTATAAATTTAAAGAGGCCTTATTACATAAAAATACCCAAATTCAGTTACTTATAAATCAAAAGCTAAAAACGAAAGCTAATGTGGTTGTGTGGCCATCATCGAGTCCCTCGCAGCACCGACCCACGTACAACTGGGGATTACCTGTATAGTTAAACAGAGGGGTGAGTTTACGAAAACTCAGTGTGTAATCCCCTAACAAGAAAACAGTTAATTAAACAGTAGATAAATGCAGTTTGGGCCTGAGCCTGTTACAATAATAGTCCAGTTCAGTGTGGGCCTAAGCCCTTTCCTGTAGCAGTAAACGATTGGGCATGAGTCCAGCAAAATGCCAATAATCAGTAGGGCCTTTGCCCAATTTCAGTATTAGTATCAGTGGGGCCTTGGCTCATAACAGTAACAGATATCAGTCATGCAGTGAACAATATGTAATATCATTAATCGATGCAGTAACATTACAATATCATTAATCAGTGCAGATATGCAGTCAGACATCCTACCCAATCCAGCCTCTACACACCACTCCGTCCCGCCAAACACACCTTATAAATTCGACCCACCTAGCCAGACACACCAAGATTATCACCGGTTGCGGCACTAACCAGTATTGCGGCAAAGCTGCCAGTAAAATAAATGACATATAGCCATCAGTAGGTCCACAGTCATCTTGGGTGACCCGTGCAACCTTACCATTAATATGAACGGCACAAAGCCATCAATAGGTCCACAGTCGTCTTGGGCGACCCGTACGACCTTATCAGTACTATACACTTCCTCCAAATATAACAACCCATCCCCATGCAATATGTCATGACATAATAGCATACGTGTATGCAAAATGTCATGCTCAATCATAGTCATACATATCATAGAGCAAATCAGTCATACATAACATAAGGCCATAACAGTCATTTCAACTTCTAGGGGTATAACAGTCATTTTACCCTTTGGGGGCATTTCTGTCATTTCGGTTATTTTACCATATGGTGGTATTTCAGTCATTTTATCCTATGGGGGCATTTCTGACATTTTACCCTATGGGGATATTTCAGTCATTTTACCTTATGGGGGTATTTCGATCATTTTACCCTATGGGGGCATTTCGGTCATTTTACCCTATGGGGGTATTTCGGTCATTTTACCCTATAGGGGCATTTCAATCATTTTATCCTATGGGGGTATTTCGATCATTTTACCCTATGAGGGCATTTCGGTCATTTTACCCTATAAGGGCATTTCGGTCAGTTTACCCTATGGGGGTATTTCGGTCATTTTACCCTATAAGGGCATTTCGGTTAGTTTACCCTATGGGGGTATTTCGGTCATTTTACCCTATCGGGTATTGGTGCAATATCAACCTCTCGAAAGGTCCGCAGTCGCCTCGAGCGACTCTGGTAACCTAAATGGTCATAACAGTGTAAATGGGCCCAAGGCCCATTACTCGGCCCAAGTGGGCCCATAAGCTCGTGCGGCCCGTTCAGCCTAGATTTCGCCACGGCTATGAGACCTACATTGCCCAGTCCAGTATTTGCCACAAATTATGGATTTCATCCATGTGGAGCCCACGAGCCTATTGGGCTCACACGACCCATTCGGTCCAACGTGGCCCATTACGGCCTAAGCCCATGAAAATGCTCATGGAGGCCTCTACAGTCATACGCCTGTGATTCATGGGCTCAGTTTGACCACACGAGCGTTCGCACGCCCATGTGACCTAAAAGCCCAATCTTTCGACATTTCGGCTATTCAGCTTTTGCCGTTCTATAGTCTAAACAGTGTGAATACACACCTGTTTATGCAACCGCTCAAAGTTTCTCAAGCACCCAACCTTGACTTAGTAATATGTGATTTATTCCTCTTAGATCGCTGACTAAAAAGATCGAACACTAATTGCCCACTTACTGCAATAACAACAGATCTCATCGGGTAGAATCATTCACAAGTGGCTTAAATCCATGAATATCAAACTTGCAGAAACATAGGGATATTCAGCCTACGCTTAAAAACCAAGATAATGCTTTTACATTAACTGAACGATGAACGAAGAAGGTTTTGATTGCTTCAGTCACTTACACCCCTTCACTCCACTGAAATACCCAGTACCCAACAAACCACCACATCGCAAGGAAAAGACAAGAATCGTAATTAGAACATTTAAGAAGAAGCATTCGGCTTTCGAAAAAGATAGAAAAAAACGGATTTGAACACATAAAGAAATATCAGAGAATCAAAGGAGGGAACTTATGAGTACCTACCAATTAGTCAGAACTCTTGCAAGACTGAAACCACAACACCACAGCAGAGTACGGGAACAGTCGGCCAAACCCAAAAATAGAAGAAAATCAAAAGAAAAATAGAGAAAGGAAGGAGGGATATACGATTCGGCCAGATTTGAAAAAAGAAAATGAAAACGAGGGAGAAGAGCGAATCAGCTAGGATAAAAATTGAAAAGAACCAAAAGCCGATGAATGAAAGAAAAGAAAAGGAGAACTCGACAGATGCATGCTGAAAATGACAAACATTTTCCCCAACCGAATTCTCAAAGCTATAGTTCCCCTAAACGGCACAACACTTTCTCTCAAACAAATTCCTTGATTTTCTCCTAGTATCTTTCCCCTTATCCCTCATTGAATTACTCCACCAATTTCTCCTCAACTCCCCCAACAACTCCATTCAAATTCTATTCAAACTTCCCTTAGCTGTGTTTCAGTCCAACTCCACTACCTACACAGCTCAAGCAGCAAAATAAATACTCCATTATGCAACCCAGGACTTGAACCTCAGACCTCACAGTTACACAACACGCCACCTTGCCAATAGACCACAAGCTCTTTATGTCATAAAACAAGCACTATTATTTATAAGGCCTATATGCCAGTGTCCAGATTCATTTAAGAGCAAAACTAAAAATTCTACAAAAGCCAAGACTTGAACCCAAGCTTCTCAAACACTTCCATACACATACAAATCACTTAACCACTGAAGCAGACATTTATTTATGTCACTTTCTTGCACAACTAAATATTTATGTGCAGTCTCCTAGTCTGTTCCCTTGTTCAAAACCTATTTCTTCTAGGCCCAAAATTTGGGGCGTTACAGAGTTGTCTTGTTAAAACATTCACATTTTCAATTGAAGACACTGTTTAGTTAGTCAATTTGCCAAAACTTATTACAGCGAAAGCCTTAAAATAGTTATATTTTGAAAATGTCATCGTGTTTTAGAAAACCTTTGTTTTCTTATAAATTGTCATTTTTTTAGAGGAAAGTGTTTGGTTTAAGCATGCAATTTAACAACATATAAGACCAAAACCAACAGTCATAAAACCATAATGTCCAAAGAGTCTCAGAATTACAAACTCTCAAATATAAACCAAAATCATAAATAAACCAAAAATAATTAAGTTTTAACAATTTAAGGCCGAGTGGTCAACGCTGAGTCTCTGCTACATCGATCCACCTAAGTCTGTGGATTACCTGAAAAAATAGACAAATAGATGTGAGTTTACGTAAACTCAGTGTGCAAACCTACAGAATTAAGCATGTAAATATACAGAACCATATGCACAGTCAGATATAAATACAGATTCAGTTTCAGATTCAGATATGCATAATCCTACCCCCATCCTCTACACACCAGCTCCGACCATCCTATCACACCATGCGGGGTTAAAAACACCCACCCATCCCTACACACCACATTGTGCCATTAAGACACCTATAAGATAATATGCAACCAAGCTGCCAGAATAAAGGCGATTAACGCCGAACAGAATACTTCATCCGAAAATACAAATCCCACCCTAATAACAAATACAGAATTTTAGATACAGATATAACGAATTAATCATGCTTAATACAATTAACGAATATATGTATACCAATATAGTCAGGTATACATTTAGTATCCTACCTAGATCAGTCTATTAGAATATCATAACATGAAAATCAGGGTTAAATTAACCCTTTCCGACCCTACCATAGGTCCACAGTTGATCGGAGTGACTCATGCAACCCTAGGGAAATTTTTAGAATTATGGGCCCACATGCTTGTGCGATTTGCCCATATAGCCCACACGACTAACTTGGCCTAGCCCGTGTGGCCTACACGGCCACACTCAAGCCACAACATGGCCGTGTGCTGTGCATAGCCATGCCTTCATCGACCATAAGGCCGTGTCTCGCACACGACCATCCACACGGGCGACCACACGCCCATGTGGTGTCGACAGATTCATTTTTTCAGCTTGCGCCGAAGCTTTGTTTTTTGTGTTTAGGGTACACACCTGGTATCAATTTGATGCAAAAATAATCCTGAGACCACCTGAACCTATAATCGGCATACCAAAGATCAGAATCAAACTTAAAAACCCGATTAAACCGAGAATTTGAAACCTACTATAGTTCAAATCAAGTGCTTATCGCTTACCCCAACACTTCAAACGACTGACTACGATTCTGCAAGAGTAGAATCACAATCTTCCTGATTCGCTGCTACCAAAACAACTGTATAACCCCAATCAACGATGGAGAAGATACAAGTTACAGAAAGGCAAAGCCCTACTTACCAGAACACGTTATGAAAGCTGAAATAACAAGAACGAAGGTGCAACAGTTGACAAAAAGAAAATGAAATCGAAAGGGAAAAGGAAGAAGAAATAGCAGAGAAGGAAGGACTAACGTCAGTTCTTTTTTTTCCTGGGAAGAGAGATTCTTTTAAAAAAACAAAGGATAAAAATAAAAATATCCCCAAATCCCTAATTTTACTCCCACTAACCCACTTACTCATAACTCCTCAGAAACCAGCTCCATCGAAAATCTTTAACAGATATTCAAACAAAAATCAACACCCTTGCTAACGTAGGGATTCAAACCTAGAACCTCCATCACATTGATTCTCTTACCAATCGAACCAGTAGGCTCATTCTGATATGAATTCATAGGCAATTAAATAAAAATCCACTGCACAGGGATAAGGCTTGCATCTAAAAATAACCAAAATTCGCTAAAGGTAGGGCTTGGACTTGGGACCTCATAGACACACCTAGAACACTTAACTGCTGAAGCAAACAGATATTTGTGTCAAAATTATACAGATATAGAAATAAGAAAATTAGGACAATACAACTCTACCCCTTAAAAGAAATTTTGACCTCAAAATTTACTTGATCAGAATAGATGAGGATACTGTTGATGCATCTAGTCCTCAGGTTCTCACGTGGCCTCCTCGGCACCATGATTTCGCTACAGAACCTTCACTAAAAGGATGGACTTCATCCTTAGAACCTTGACGTCTCGATCCAGAATCTGAACTAGCTCCTCCTCAAAAGTCAAGTCCAGTCTAACCTCGATCTCCTCAACAGAGACAATGTGAGATGGATCTGACCGATACTGCCTCAACATTGAAACATGAAAGACATTGTGGATACGATCTAACTCTAGGGGTAGCTCCAACTGATAAGCGACCAGTCTCACACGCTTTAGAATCAGATACAGCCAAATAAACCTTAGGCTCAACTTTCCTTTACGACCGAACCTCAGAACTTTGTTCCATGAAGAAACCTTAAGACACACGAAGTCCCCCATAGAGTGCTCAATATCCCTCCTCTTCAAATCTGCATAGGGCTTCTGTCTATCAGAAGCTACCTTTAGACAATCTGAATCAATATAACCTTATCTTTGGTCTCCAAAACCAACTCAAGACCCAAAACCCAATGCTCACCTAACTCAGTCCAACATATCAGTGTACGACACTTACGACCATACAAAGCCTCGTAGGGTGCTATATGAATGCTAGCCTGGAAACTGTTGTTGTAGGCGAACTCAGCTAGTGGCAGATAATCCTCCCAAATACCTTGAAATTTAATGACGCAACTCCGAACCATATCCTCTAGTATCCGACTCACCATTTTAGATTGACTATCGGTCTAAGGATGAAATGTAGTACTGAAGTCCAATCTCAAACCCAGAGCGTCGTGTAATTTCTTTTAGAACCGAGAAGTGAAGCGAGGATCTCTATCAGAAATAATCGACACAGGAACCCCACACAGTCTAACTATCTCGGATATATAGAGGTTCACTAACTTCTGCTAGAGAATAATCTATCTGAATCGGAATAAAGTGAGCAGACTTGGTCAATTGATCCACGATGACCCAAACAGAATCCTTCGTAGTGGGTGTTAAAGGCAACCCACTAATGAAGTCCATCGTCACACGTTCCCATTTCCATAAGGGAATCTTAACTAGCTGCAACAAACCCAAAGGCAATTGGTGCTCAACCTTAACCTGCTGGCACGTCAAACATCGAGCTATAAAATCTGTAACTTCACGCTTCAAACCCGGCCACCAGTACAATGCACGAAGATCACGATACATCTTACTACCACCGGGTTGCATAGCATAAGGGCTACTATGCGCCTCCTTTAGAATTGACTGCCTCAAATCAGTATTATTCGGTACACAGATTTGACCTCAAAAACACAGAACACCATTATCATTCAGCATAAAATCCAAAGTACTACCACTCTCAATCTGACGAAACCGCAATCCAAGAGACTCATCCCCTAACTGCTTATCTCAAATTTGACCAATCCAAGTTAGCTTAACTTGCAACTCGGCTAACAGGATCCCATAATCGAACAGACTAAGACGAGAAAACATCACTCTTAGATTAGTCATCGCTCCACAACTGAGAGCATCGGCCACGATATTAGCCTTATCGGGATGATATTCAATCGTGCAGTCATAATCTTTGAGCAGCTCAATCCATCGATGCTTTCTAAGATTCAACTCCTTCTGTGTAAGGAGATACTTGAGGCTCTTATGATCAGTATAGATAATACACCTCTCACCATACAGATAGTGCCTCCAGATTTTCAATGCAAAGACCACAACAGCCAACTTGAGGTTATGCATTAGATAGTTCCCTTTATGTGTCTTAAGCTGACGGGATGCATAAGCCACAACCTTTCCATCTTGCATCAATACACATTCCAAGCCGACATGTGATGCATCACTGTAGACCACAAACTCTTTACCAGATTTAGGATATCAGAACAGGAGCCTGAGTCAAAACAAACTTGAGCTTCTCAAAGCTTGATTCCTGTGCATTAGTCCAGACAAATAGAACAACCTTACACAAAAGCTTAGTTAGAGTAGCTGCAATCAAAGAGAACCCCTCAACAAAGCACCGATAATAACCCGCAGGACCCAGAAAACTTCGGATTTTCGATACATTCTTAGGCTATTTCCAATCAAGCAAAGCCTCAATCTTCCTAGGATCCACTCGAATCCCTTTAGCAAACACCACATGCCTAGAAAAGTTACCCCTTGCAACCAGAACTCGCACTTGCTCAACTTAGCATAGAGTTATTTTTCACGTAGAGTCTGTAGTACCACTCTAAGATGCTCATCATGCTCATCCGCGGTATTAGAGTGTAATAGAATATCATCGATAAAGGCCACGAGTACTAGAATATCATCTTAAAGACCATAACGAAAAGATCCAAATACGACTGAAAGACTCAATTTATCAAATCCATGAATGCCGCTGGAGCATTCGTCAGACCAAAAGGCATCACTAGGAACTCGTAATGTCCATAACGAGTCCTAAAGGCAGTCTTATGAACATCCACCTCCTTAACCCTCAACTAAAGGTAGCCAGAACGAATATCTATCTTTGAGAATACTGAAGCCCCTCGAAACTGATCAAACAAGTCGTCAATTCTCAAAAGCGGATACTTATTCTTTACAATTAGCTTATTCAACAGCCGATAATCGATGTACATCCTCATGGTCTAATCCTTCTTCTTAACAAACAGAACTGGTGCTTCCCATGGAGACACACTAGGATGGACGAAACCACGATCTAGAAGTTCTTGGAGTTGAGACTTAAGCTTCGTAAACTCCTTTAGTACCATATGGTATGGAGTGGTTGTAATATCTGGGATTTGGGGGTCATGCATTTTAATTTGTATCTGTATGTTGTTGTGCTCTGCATGCTGTCTGGATGTGTTTGGGGGCTTCGGGAAACCTTGAGGTGTAGGTAGAGGCCTTAGAAAAATAATTATTCTTAAGCTGATAGGAGAGAGCTAGGGGAGCTAGGCCTTAAGGGAATTTTTGTGTGGATTATAACACAAGAACCCAGTTGGTAAAGTGGCAAGGAGGCGCCACTTAGAGTGCTTGTGGATGACGCCTCAGGAAGTGAGAAGGGCCTTGGTTCGAGTAGCACTGGCAGCATTTTGGCATTCATTTTTGCGTCAGAGTGAGGAGGAGTTGGAGTTGGCGTGGGCACTTGAAGATAGGAGGTTTGAGGTGGTCAAACATTTCAAATGGGCAACTAGGAGAAAAGATGAGAGTTTGACTCATTCAAACTCATTTGAATTGGAGGAGGGGAGGAAAAAGTGGAGAGAAAAGAGGGGATGAGGAGAGGGGTGAAAGTTGGCCGAATGTGGGACTTTGGAAGGGGGTGCATAATCGGTTTGGGGAAGCTTTTGTGTGCCAAAATTTAGTGTTGTCAAAGTGCCAAATTAGTCACTTTCCTCTAGCCGAAATTTAGCTTATTTCTCTCTTAGTTCTCATTCTTTTCTTTCGTACCAAAACCACATAGAATTCAACCCTTTTTCTCATTTGTTGATCCTTGGCCGAAACCTCAAAAGACCCTTAAGGTTATCCTTTGTGTTCATCTTCCCTTCTTCTCCACTCTCTTCACAAGGCCGAACCTATCTCTTCCACTCTACTCTTCTTTCTTTTCGTTTTGGTGACAAAGCCTTTACCTTCTCTTCCTTTTAGAAGCTGTTCTTCCCTATACTCTACCCTTTGTGTTCGAATGCTCTATTTTCTTTCGGGATCTTAGTCGAATCATACCATCATCTCACTTTTTCCCAAAATCTATTCCTTTTCTATTTGTTCTTCAAAGCCGAATAACCTCTCTTCTGTAGCCGAATCTTTCTGTGTTTCAAAAAGGTGTTGTCGATCATACTGTGCAACCTTTTCAATCAATTTCAATATTGTGGTAAGGGTTATTTGTCATTCAATCTCTCTTTCTTTTTCCCTTGGTTAGCTGAAATCAAGAAATCTAATCCTATCTATTCCTTTGACCGAAACCTGAAAGTTGTGCGGGATTTCTTGTAGCCGATGTAAAAAGGAGAGCTTTCGAGATTTGATCGAGCAAGGTAAGGGGATAATGCTATTCAGCCAAAGGCCATACCCTTAGTGTTAGTCAATTTCTCATATGGTGTTATGTAGGTACACAACCGACTTCATAAACAAAAGCCGGAGACTTCAATACCCTGTCGGTCTAGGTAAGCATCTTATCATCGGTTAAGTATTCTTAGAGCCATATTCTGCAATACCTTAATGAGGTTTCCTGATTAAGTTGATATCATGGAACCAAGTTTTAGCCAAACAAGGGAAAGGGTTGGAAGTGCAAATCCTACCCCTAGATTCAAGAAACGGGCAATGTCAGCCGTACATGACTGGCCCCCGGGTTGTGGGCCAGCTTCGGAAAGGGATAAGCAAATCGCGATGATCCCTGCAAGTGAGGGTGTCAGTGAGATCGAGAGTGTCATTCTTCGTGTTTACAGGTGTGTAACTCCACACTTTTTCCCGATAGACTAATATGACTAAGTATGTGATAATAAGATTATGAATAACTACAGATAAAGATACCATTCAAGGGTACAGTCCATTCAGGTACGTTACACTAACACTTTGTTAACAGTGGTTACATTCATTTGTATGAAAGCATGTATATTTTCGATATGGCTTGGGCTAAGCATTTCGCATGATACTTATATAATTTGTATATTGCATGGGCACGAAGGGTATAATGTAAAGGGGAAGTGTTCCGGTGGTTTTACCACATTATCCAGTGACTCATGTCACAATATTACGATTTGGTGACATTGTCACATTATCCGGTGGCTATGCCATGTATTAAAGCGATGATGATTGGCTGATCGCAAAGAATCGCTTTCGAGGGTGTGTAGCGGATGGAGGGTCGATTTAGTAATCCCCATTGGTGTGACTAGCAGGTACGGGTGGTGTGTAGAGGTTGGATATTTAGGTGGGTTTGGGTTGCATCATTTTATATACATGTGATCTATTGTGCTATGGTATGGGCCAATGGCCAGATTATGTTTTCGGAAGGGCTTTGCCCAAAATGTTCGTATCAAAGGCTATAATCGGTTGGGAATCTGTATGGGTAGTTGCACATTAAGTCTGTTGACTCACCCTTTGTAGGCTAACATTTTGCAGGTGATGCATAGTGCGGTGGACCGGGTCTGCAGGGACTATGTGGTGGCCATGCTCAGCAAATTTCAGGATTTCTTATGGTTTGAACTCTTTTCGTTTTCTTTAGTATGTTTTTTTTTTTGGGATTTATTTCGGGTTTTTAAGATGTAATAAGGCCATTAATTAACTGTTTAACTTTGCGTTTTAAATTATATTTCCATGCGATAATAATCAAACGAGTAACTAAATATTTTTCTCAAGGCACCAGCAACGTTTTATCACTTAATCACAACAACGGTTTTCAACTTAATGAGTTCTAAACTCGACGAATCTTTTTAACTCATAATGCTTAAGTGAGACACGAGCAAGAAATGGTTTATTTGGGTTCAAACTTGACACAACGACAACCTCGTTTTAAAATTGATTTGTTTTATAAAAAGACGAAATGGAATTTGAGCTAAGTTTTTCATAAGGAACATGTCAGATTCGATCGGGGCTGATGGGCCGAGTTTGGGATGTTTTAGCGATAGACACCGGAGCTGTACCCGGTAGAAGCTCAATTTTTAACTCGACTTCCCGATTCAGAAGTAAACTCGATAACTCCTCAGGAAACACATCTGGAAAGTCCTTCACTATTCTGATATTCCCAACAGAAAAGTCCCTAGAATCAGAAACACTGACGTAAGCCAAGTATGTTTCACACCCTTTTCAAACCAGTTCCTCAGCCACAAGAGGGGAGATCACATTAGACAAGTAATCTCGATGCTCACCAATCACAACCACCTCCATATCCTCCTTGGTCCTCAGAGCGACCCTCTTAGATGCACAGTCCAAACTGACTCAG
The DNA here is from genome assembly GCA_025503065.1 of Gossypium bickii. Taxonomy (NCBI): domain Eukaryota; kingdom Viridiplantae; phylum Streptophyta; class Magnoliopsida; order Malvales; family Malvaceae; genus Gossypium; species Gossypium bickii. The sequence goes on from CP106711.1 coordinate 100,755,942, forward strand.
TGCTCAACCAACTAGTCCATACCTAGAATTAAATCGAACTCTCCAAACGGAAGCTCCATCAGAATTGCTAGAAAAAAAACCCCTTGCATATTTAACGGAACATCCTTATAAAGTTTACTAACCCGAACAGACTACCCTAACGGACTCACTACAGTAACCTTACTAGTAGTTCTCTCAACAGAAATTCCCAAGGTTTCAGATACAGTACTAGCTACATAGGAGTGAGTAGAACCTATGTCTATCAAAGCAGTATAAGGCACATCAAATATAAGAAACATACCGGTGATGACATCAGGAGCATCTCTATCCTTTCGACGTCGTACAGCATAAACCAGTGCAGGCTACCTCACCTCAGTCTAACCAGCACCTCTACCCAATGCTCTTTGCCCATGACCCATACCATTACCACCCCTAACATGACCACGGCCCCTAGGTGGCTGCTCAACTACCCTGTGAAGTTGCACAAAACCTAGTCCCGAAGCTTGCATCTGATCAGCCCTCTGTGAACACTCTCGAATATGGTGCTCTAATGAACCATACCTCAAGCAAGCCACTATCCTCCTCCAACACCCGCCCGAGTGGTGCCTACCACAATCACCGCACAACTAAATCCCAGTAGGAGCAATAGGAGCCCTTACTCTAACTGGCCTATCAGACCTGGCTTTTTTCTTAGGCCTCTGAATAGAACTTGAGGGCTTCAAATCACTCTTATTCTTTCCCCTCTCTCGGTCCCTATTCTGGTGCTCCACACGCTTAACATCCACAGTGACCTTTGCCTTCTCAAAAAGAACCGCGAACTCTCGCTCCCTCTATAGTGCAATCAGTACCCTCAGATTATCCCTTAAGCCATCGTCAATCAGATGCACCTCTCATACTCAGACGCCACCATGCTTCGAGCGTAGTGGCTTAACCTTAGAAACTCGACCTCATACTCGGTCACAAATCTATCACCCTGCATGAGATTTATGAACTCATGCCTACGAGCATCCACATAACAAGCCCCACATACTTACTCTGAAAGGTAGTCTTAAAGAAACCCTAACTCAGGCGATCAGGCTGAGTACCCTCCTCAACCATCAACCACCACTGGTAAGCCTCATCGCGAAGCAGAGAGACTGCAACCTTAAATTTCTACTCAGGAGTACAATCCAGATCATTCATGATCCTCTCCGTGGCCTCCAACACTAGGGGCGACTCCCGTGACACCCCTAAACAACTCAGCACCATTAGACCGGAGTCGTTCATTTACCAACCCTCGGTCCCTAACCGAGCGACTTTGAGACCCAATCTCAGTAGCAGGCGACAGTGGTGTCTTACTCGTATCCAAATGCGACATATTACCCAGAGAGGAAGACTCACCTCGAGCCCCCTACGGCCTCTACCACGGCCACGAATTCCACGTCCGCGAGTTCCACAAGTGTTCATTGTAAATTTCAAGTTTTATCTACATTAATAATTTTATGCATCATTTTTAGTATTTATTAGCAGGTGTTTTATGCACAAATTATCAGAAGTTCAGAACTGTTTCCAAAGGTTTCAGTCTCTAACTACTCAGTACAGTTTTAGAGAGTACTAACTACAGTGTTTCCAGAATATTCTATCAAAATTTCAAAATACTTACAGGATCGGCACCGGAGACTCAGTGTACCACACACTTTCCCAATTTATCAAAAATATTTGTAAACCAATTCTTTTCAAAATAAAATTTTAAAACCCAAAATTCACAGCCCGAGTTTTACAACCTGACTCTGATACTACTAAATGTAACACCTCAAATCCAGCCTAGACGTTATGGCTGAATCTGGAAGTGTCACAAGGTAGGGGTTTTAAAACTAAAATTGTCTCGTCAAAACATTCACATTTTTATTTGAAGACACCGTTTAGTTAGTCCATTTGCCAAAACTAATTACATCAGAAGCCTTAAAATAGTTATATTTTGAAAATGCCATTATGTTTTAGAAAAAACCTTTGTTTGCATATAAATTGTCATTTTTAGAAGGAAGCGTTTGGTTTAAGCATGCAATTTAACAACATATAAGACCAAAACCAACAGTCATAAAACCATAAAGTCCAGAGAGTCCTAGAATTACAAACTCTCAAATATAAACCAAAATCATAAATAAACCAAAAATAATTAAGTTTTAACAATTTACAGTATAGTGGTCACCGCTGAGTCTCTACTGCATTGATCCGCCTAAGTTTGTGGATTACCTGACAAAACAGATAAACAAATGTGAGTTTATGTAAATTCAGTGTGTAACCCTAAAGAATTAAGCATGTAAACATACAGAACCATATGCACAGCCAGATACAAATACAAATACAAATACATATTCAGTTTCAGATTCAGATATGCATAATCTTACCCCCATCCTCTTCACACCAGCTCCAACCATCCCATCACACCATGTGGGGTTAAAAACACCCACCCATTCCTACACAGCACATTGTGCCATTGAGACACATATTAGATAATATACAGCCAAGCTTCCAGAATAAAGGCAATTAACGCTGAGCATAATACTTCCTCCGCAAATACAAATGCCACCCCAATAACAGATACAGAATTTCAGATACAGATATAACGAATTAATCATGTTAAATACAATTAACAAATATACATGCACCAGTATAGTCAGCTATAGATTTAGTATCCTACTAAGAATAAAAAACAATCCCAAGACCACCAGAACATATAATCGGCATACCAAAGCTCAGAATCAAACATAAAAACACGATTAAACTGAGAATTTGAAACCAACCATAGTTCAAGTCAAGCGCTTATTACTTACTCCAACACTTCGATCGACTGACTACGATTTCGCAAGAGTAGAATCACAATCTTCTTGATTCGATGCTGCCAAAACAACCGTATAACCCCAATCAACGATGGAAAATACACAAGATACAGAAAAGTAAAGCCCTACATACCAGAACGATCTATGGAAACTAAAATAACAAGAACGAAGGTGCGACAATAGACAAAAAAAATCGAAAGGGAAAAAGAAGAAGAAACGACAGAGAAGCAAGGACTAATGTCAGTTCTATTTTTCCTAGGAAGAGAGAGATTTTTTTTTTCAAAAACAAAGGATAAAAATAAAAATATCCTCAAATCCCTAATTTTACTCCCACTAACCCACTTAACTCATAACTCCTCAGAAATCCAGTACCACCGAAACTCTTTAACAGATATTCAAACAAAAATTAACACCCTTGCTAATGCAGGGATTCTAACCTAGAACCTCCAACACATTGACTCTCTTATCACTTGAACCAATAGGCTCATTTTGATATGAATTCATAGGCAATTAAATAAAAACCCACTACACAGGGATAAGGATTGCATCTAAAAATAACTAAAATTTGCTAAAGGTAGGGCTTGAACTTGGGACCTCTCGCACACACCCAAAACACTTAACCATTAAAGCAAACATATATTTGTGTCAAAATTGTACAAAAACAGAAATAAGAAAATTAGGGCGTTACATCATTTCATTAGAGATCATGTCCATCAAGGAGAAATAGTTCTAGAGTATGTAGATACTTTTCATCAATTAGCTGACATTTTTACAAAACCCATAGAAAATAAGAGATTTTGGACACTTAAGTGAGAACTATGTTTGATCATCTTGCCTTGACTTTGTGTTGAGTCTTTTCCATACACTTTGATTAATTTTTATTGTATTTTTTTGCAAAAAGCATGATAGTATGGTGTTCATGGCTTTTGTATTGAGTAAGATAGGGGGAGTTTTATGTGGTTAATTGATTTACTTTGACCTTATTCTATTTAGTATGGCTTATTTTTTATGCTTTTGAACTTGTTAGAATAGACTCTATTTGGTTAACTTAGTCAATTTTTTATTGAACCTATTGTGCTACATGAACCATATGCATCATGTTTACTTTGTGCATTTTCATACATATGAAATCAATTAGGATTTATCCTAGAAGTCATTTTAGGACAATCAGAACACATTAGGACTTAAAAATTGTCATTTTAAATTTTTTCTGCACTTGGAAAACATAATAGCGATTTGCTATTGATACAATTTTAAAATTATCGATACTTTTTGAAAAAATATCGATACTTGTATAAAAATATCGATACCTATTGGGTTTTAAAGGCACCTGCATCGTGTGTTTTCAAAAATAATTTTAAAAATCTTTTTCCCCTTTTTCCTTTTCATCCCAAAATTCTTTTACCCAAGCCATCTCTTCAAAAACTTCAAATTCGTGAAATCTTGACATTCAAATCTTTCCTAACACCTTAGATTAAGTTTTCTTCAACATTGCTTCAAGGTTTTCAATATTTCAATACCTTTAAGGCAAAAACCTAAAATTTTCAATCTTTTCATTTTATTAAGTTTGGTTTGTAATGTTGCTTTTTGATGAATTATTGAGTTTATTTGGACTATGTATATTGTGTTTTGTTGTAGGGGTATCCTATTTCTAAATGTTTTCTCAAAATTTTGTTTCGAACCCTTTGCACACCAAGTGTTTGTTAAAATTCCTAAACATTTTTTTAGTGTCTTAGTGCATTTTTAGTGCTTAGATCTCTAGTATGGCCCCTAGGAAGCATCTTGGAACCAACACCTCATTGAAAAATCCTCCTAGTGGTTTTAGACCATTTTTCAATGAGTGTTTTCATTTCAATGATGAACGTGAACATTTCAATAGGATTTTTTTCCTCAAAACAAGTTTGAGAGTCTAGAAAGGTAGATCTAGACATGTTAGAAGGAATAAAATTTTCTTATCTTTCGATTTTTCAAAATTCGGGTTGGATGGATTTTCTCAAAATTTCCTCGCTGACTTTTTATAATCTAGTTCAAGCCTTTTTCTATAATGCCAAACGTGAACACGATGAGTCTGGTGATACCATTATTGCCATCATATATTTTTTAATGAACATTCTATTTGTCTAACTTTAGAAGAGTTTGGAAATTTGCTTCATTTGCCTTCCGGAGATAACTCAAATGAAAAAGGACCATTCAATCCCTCTCTCTTCATTGAGTCTAGATTCGCATTTGAACTTAATATCTATGATCGTGTTCTCCATGATTATCACTTGGAATTTATGTCCTACCAAGAAACATGTCAAACTTCGTAACACCAATTATTGGTGGCTCGATTCTCTCCATTCTGATAGGAGTCCTGACCTAACCCTTATTATGTTCAAGACATAACTAAGGCTATTGGGAGGGCAATGAATAAAAAGCTCACCCTTCCCTATGACACTTATTTCTCATATATTTTTAGGAGGTTAGGCATTAGTACCCTTGGAGACACCTCCATTTCTTCTAATCAACCTATTAGTTATGGGGAACTTCACCATGTCGGTTATCATTATGATGCGAACTCTGATAAATGGATGAAGAGAGGTCATCTTCTTGCAAATGAAGATGATGACGTCAAAGGCGCATTTGAAGATATTCCGGCATCCGAGCATGTTCCTTCACCCAAGCATGTTCCTCCTCCGGCTACTTCATCTCAGGCTGCTCAAACTTCTTCATATATTAACGTTGTAATCCTTGATGCTTTACAATCTTTGAGTAACGATGTTTGAGAACTTAAAGATGAGGTTAGGTTTCATAGAGATGAGGTTAACTCTCAGCTTTCGACGTTAGAGATGCCAATGACATCTCCCCTCTCTTATTTTCCTTTGACATCTCTTTTTTCTCCTCATGATGACGACTAGAGTAGATTTTTAAATTTACATCTTCATTTCATTGTTCATAACATTTGCACTATTACTTTTGCTTAATTCCTATGACTGTGGCTTTTTGGACCTTAATGTTTTTATTAGTATTATAAGATACATTGGTATTTTTTTTTTCATGTTAGTTCATTGTTTCTTTAGTTTTCGATATAATCTTGAACTAACCATCTTTTTCTCCTAAAGCTTTATTTTTTTTTTATATATAACAAAAGGGGGGGAAGTAAAGGTAAATTTATTGATATTGTGCTAAATTAAATTAACTTTATGCAAATTATGTAACCATTTTTTTAAAAGTAAAAATTAATGTCAAAATTTTGAATTTCTGCCAAAATTTTTTATTTAGGCCTTAAATTGAAAATAACTTTTATTAAGTGGGAGCAATTTATTCAAAAATAAATTTACCAAAAGTTTTGTTATACTAAAAAAGGGGAGATTGTTAAACTAAGTTTTATTTGATGAAATGTTTTGATATAACAAATTAAAGTGTTTTTAAACAAAATTTGAAATTGAACAAAATTGACAAAATGATTTCTCAAATGAAGTCTAAGAGATAAAATTTTGAGTCTTTACCTTAAAACTCTGAGAAATTTTTTGAATCAACCTTAAAATTAAGTTAAAATGATTTTAATCAAGTAAGAACTCTTTCAACTAGTCAAAATGTTTTTTAAATAAGCCAGAATAACTCTTGGCCTAGTATCGATACTTTTTGGCCAAGTATTGATAGTTTTCAAAATATCGGTACCCTTTTAAAAATGATAGTAAATTGACATTTTTTTTTTCACAAATTCAGCTAAGTATTGATTAGGTATCGATACCTTTCATATGGTATCGATAAAATTTGTTTGGTATCAATATTTCAGCTTCAACGGTAACTGAAATTTGCATTTAATGCAAAAATTATCGATACCATTTTAGCTGATATTGATGCTCGCTATTTTAGGTGAATTAAAAGCACTGGTTTTCACATCCTCAATGACTCTATTCATATTTCCAATAACCACAATGGTTGGAAATAAATTAGGGGGTATAAATACCAACTTCCAAAGATTCTACAACAACAAGAAAACATATTTAAGCAAAAAGATTAATCAAGCAGCCTTTGTGTCAAATATTTCCATACTTTTCTTTCGTACACTTGTGATCTTTATTTCCATTCTATTTGCTTAATTGTTCTTCATTGTAACCGAGCTTAATTTACGAGCACATTGATCTTGTAAAGATTATTTCTTTGTTTGCTTTTGTATCACTTTGAGAGGGTTTATATCTTAAGGTTTGGGTAGAAACCTTAAGGGAGTTTGTAAGGTTAAACATTGTCCTCTAAGGTTATCAAATTAGAGAATTTGAGAAAATTCTTAGTAGTGGAAAGTTAAGGTAGTGGAGTAGGCAATTGGGGTCGGACCACTCTAAATTCTTGTGTTAAATTTTCTTATCTATCTTTCTAGCTTTCACAAATTTTTTAAAAGTTAGTTCACCCCCTCTTAATAATTTCAATTTGATTATTTGAGCTAATAGGTAAGTTATTCCTACTTGGCACCTAAACTTTTTTTTGGACCTAACTGGTACCTAAAATTTGAAAACGTAAGCTGGCTTAATACTTTTATTTAAGTACCTAGGTAACATGGTTAAATTTTTAATCTCAACCAATTAAATTATACCATGTATATTAAAGGGTCAATCATATTGTGTCATGTGCATTAAAAAATATTTATTTAAATTATTTTTTAATTTTATTAATAACAAACTTTAATTAATTATTAATCTTTTCAGTTTTATTTCTTTCCTTTTACTTTTTCTTCTTTCTTCTACTCCCAACTTCACCACCATCGTCGTTAACCACTATCCAATTTTGTTAAAGCCACTGTCATTCAAACCTTGACAAATGCCACTCACACTGTAACATCCTAAATTTTTGGACCTATGCGTTTAATGGGAGAACATGTGTAATGTGTTAATTTAACTGTTAGGGGTCCAAATTGGGCTCAGGATTAGGCAACGGCCTTGGTTAAATTATCTAATGAGGCATTATAGAGTTAAAAGGTGGTAATTGTGTTTAAAATACCAACGTGGGCTTGTGGCCCAATAATAGGTGGCACTGCAAGGGAATTTGAAGGTGGCGTCATTAACAATTAAAGGGGCCCAAGTTTTGGCCGCAAGGAGCCAATGTTTCTGGGCCATTTTCGGCACTTTAAAGGGAGCAAGGGGTGACGCCACACATAAGGAGTTAGGGGACCAAAATTCAAGTTTCATAGAGCCCAAATTCTTTAATTTAAGTTAGCTAAATTCGGCATTAGGGTTAGGTGAAGTGGACGGCAACAAGGCTCAAAAATAGGAGGATTTATGTGGATTTTATAATTGATAATATAAATGATAAAAAGGAGAAAAGATAGGAGCTATCTGCAAGGCAAGGTGATGGCCAAAAATCCAGCACCTAGAGGAGTAAAGAATTTAGCTACTTCATGGATAAGGGGTGCCGAATTTTCCCTTTTTATTAGCTTGACTTTTAGTTATCAAGAAGGCCGTTTTCAGTTTTCAGCAGTAGATGCCGAGATTTCTATAAATAGGAGGGATATCTCATTGATTCTGGCATTTAAACCCTAATTTTCTCTTCATTCTTTGTGCCAAAATTCTTAGCCTCTCCCTCTACAATTTCTTTTCTTCAATTTCTTCAAAAGCCGAAACCTCTCCTTTCACTCTCTTCTCTATTCTTTTTCTCTTGAGCCGATTTCTCTAAAAAGCCGAAATCTCCATAGTTTTTCTCTAGTCATCCCATTTGTGAGATAGTTTTATTCTTCCGACATTTAATCTTTTCCTTTGGCATTGCCGAATCTTCTCTCTAGTGCTAGCCGAATCCCTTGTGTTAAGGTAAGCGTCGACTTCTGTTAAGCTCTCACGTTCTATTTCAGTTTTTGAGAGGCAAAAGTCGAAAAGATAATAGTTTAATGGTTCTATGTTGGGCGGTATTCCGGGATTTGAAGGAAACTTGGTCGTCTAGATTTAAGTAAGAAGAGTTTCCCTAGATTTTTACTAGATTCCCTTACTATATGCAAGATCTTAACTTTAAGATGAGGATTAACGATCATAAATTGTGATAGTAGATATGACAAGGACTTGTGATGGAATTAAATATGGATCAGGCAAAGGAGAGAATCCCTAAGTTTAAGAAACGAGCGGTATCTGCCGTTCAAGATTGGCCACTTGGTTGTGGACCGGCTTCTGAACAACATCTTAAGCAGATAGCGGTTTTGTCGACTACGGATAGCGTCGATGTAGAAAGTATCATTCTATCAGTAATCAGGTGTGTAGATCTCTAACACACTAATAATTCTGTAATATGTATGTTATGGGTTAAAAGCCAGAAAGATAGGCTGTATGAACAGTCGTGTTACCCAAAAAGGGTAGGCAAAGGATGCCAGGTACGTAATCATAGAATCTTCTCTATGTGTATCGATGTATGTGAAAGACTGTAATCTCTTAGGTAGTATATTGTTTGATTTTGCATGAATGTATGCATGGGATGGTTTGATACGGAAAGGGGAAGAGCATGATTGGTCACATGGTGATCGGTGGTAGAAAACCCACGTAATGAAATGTTAGGTCACATGGTGATCGGTGGTAGAAAACCCACGAAATGAAATGTTAGGTCACTTGGTGATCGGTGGCTGAGCCACGTTATATCATGAGGTCACATAGTGATCGGTGGTAGAAATCCCACAAATATGAATGTTAGGTCACACAGTGATCGGTGGCTATGCCACGTTTAATAATTCCTGAATAACAGGAATAGGTAGTACGGCTGTCGTTATGGTGTGTAGCGGATGGAGGGTTGATTGTAGAAATCCCCAAGGTGTGATGGTTGGTACGGGTTGGTGTGTAGAGGATGGAATTCTAGGTTGGGTTGGGCTATGCATCATTTATTATCTATCATGTAATTATGATTGTTGCCATTGTGTATGGGTTAGGGCTTATAATGTGTTTGTGGGCCCAAGCCTTTTATGTGTTTTCAGGATTTACACACTGAGTCTTGGTGACTCACCCTATTATTTTCCCTAACTTTTCAGATGAGTAGTAGATCGTGGACATGGGAGCCGAGACGGACTCGAGGGGCCATCAAGTTTTTATTTCTATAGATTATTTTCAATTTTTCCTTTAAGTTTTATTTTGGGAATATTTAGGTAATAATGCCTCATAGTTTATATTCGCCTAAGTAGTTTATAATATTTGCAACTTATGAAATTATGTCAGGGGTTTATTTATACCAAATAATAATAATACAAGGTTTCTTTTTAAATGTCACTTATTTATTCAAATATTGTCTAATTAACTTACGATTTCCAAAACCAACAAAGCAAAAGTTTTCAATGTACAACCTATAGCATACCAGATCCGATCGAAATGTATGGGTCGAGTTTGGGGTGTTACATTTTGGTATCAGAGCCCAGTTCAAAACTCGGGTTGTGAAATGGGTCTGTTAGTGTTTTGAAAATTTGATGTGAATTTGGAGAAGAAAAAAATGTCTTGGTTGAAGTTATGGCCCTCGAGTCTACCGGCACCCGATCCACGCAGGTAAGAATTATGGACTCTTGTTGTGATATATATATATGTGGGCTTAATGGGCTTGAGGGACGTAGATTAGCATGACAGTATTAATGGACCTTAGGCTTAGATAAACAACTCTTTAATTCCATAAGAGTTAATCCAACTAAACAAACCTGTGAACGAGTCAATAGGTTAGGGTGTGGCAACAGGCATACGCATGTCTAGGATTGGATTCAGGAAGAGCTTGGTACTTAAGTAGTCCTAGTGACTCACCTCCTCTTTGCTGGAATCCTATCTGGTGCGTAGTGACTGTTCACCTTAGTCAGGAGGACTTGTTGACGGGCCAAAATTTATAATTAAAACCCGAAAGGGACCGGCCATCCTATTTTGCAAATTACTAAATACCCCTGGTTTGTAAAATGACCAACATACCCCGAATTGCAAAAATTACCGAAATACCCCCGGATTACAAAATTACCGAAATACCCCTCGTTTGCAAAATTACGAAAATACCCTTATTTCACAAAATCACCAAGGAACCATTTTTTGGAAAATTACGAAAATACCCTTGTAGGATAAATTACGAAAATACCCCTGGGTAGTGAAATGACGAAGATACCCCTACATGATGAATGTAGGCTTGTGGATGCTGTTTGTATGTTTGATGATTGAATGTGTGTGCTTCCTGGAACTAGGAGATGTGAACTTGAGACTGAATTGTAGATAAAATTACGAATTCGAAAGAACTACTTTTAAGACTACTATTCATAAGACTGTTCGTGGTTAATCAGTGGAAGAAAACTAATAATTCATAAAATTTCTAATCAGATAAACGCGAATCGATAGAATGAGTATAAGGGGACGAGGACGTTCTAAATGCGAATACCGGTGCGTATTCTACCATAGTATACTAAGTGTTTCTTTTGGCTTTAGAATTAGAGTGTGCAGTGATAGTGGTGAGACTTAGGTAGTATGATTACTACTTAGTTGGAAATTTCGAGGACGAAATTTCTTTAAGGGGGTGGAACTGTAACATCCTAAATTTTTGGGCCTATGCGTTTAATGGGAGAACATGTGTAATGTGTTAATTTAAGTGTTAGGGGTCCAAATTGGGCTCAGGATGGGCAAAGGCCTTGGTTAGATTATCTAATGAGGCATTATAGAGTTAAAAGGTGGTAATTATGTTTAAAATACCAACGTGGGCTTGTGGCCCAATAATAGGTGGCACTGCAAGGGAATTTGAAGGTGGCGTCATTAACAATTAAAGGGGCCCAAGTTTTGGCCGCAAGGAGCCCATGTTTCTGGGCCATTTTTGGCACTTTAAAGGGAGCAAGGGGTGACGCCACACACAAGGAGTTAGGGGCCCAAAATTCATGTTTCATAGAGCCCAAATTCTTTAATTTAAGTTAGCTAAATTCGGTATTAGGGTTAGGTGAAGTGGACGGCAACAAGGCTCAAAAATAGGAGGATTTATGTGGATTTTATAATTGATAATATAAATGATAAAAAGGAGAAAAGATAAGAGCTATCTGCAAGGCAAGGTGATGGCCGAAAATCCACCACCTAGAGGAGTAAAGAATTCGGCTACTTCATGGATAAGGGGTGCTGAATTTTCCCTTTTTATTAGCTTGACTTTTAGTTATCAGGAAGGGCATTTTCAGTTTGAAGCAGTAGATGTCAAGATTTCTATAAATAGGGGGGATATCTCATTGATTCTGGCATTTAAACCCTAATTTCCTCTTCACTCTTTGTGCCGAAATTCTTAGCCTCTCCCTATACAATTTCTTTTCTTCAATTTCTTCAAAAGCCGAAACCTCTCCTTTCACTCTTCTCCATTCGTTTTCTCTTGAGCCGATTTCTCTAAAAAGCTGAAATCTCCATAGTTTTTCTCTATTCATCCCATTTGTAAGATAGTTCTATTCTTCCAGCATTTAATCATTTCCTTTGGCATTGCCAAATCTTCTCTCTTGTGCTAGCCGAATCCCCTGTGTTAAGGTAAGCGTCGACTTTTGTTAAGCTCTCACGTTCTATTTCTGTTTTTGAAAGGCAAAAGCCGAAAATCTAATAGTATAATGGTTCTATGTTGGGCGGCATTTTGGGATTTGAAGGAAACTTGGTCGTCTATATCTAAAAGCCGAAAAACGTTAGTCTCCAATTTTGGGATTTTAAGGTAAGAATATTTTCCCTAGATTTTTACTAGATTCGCTTATTATATGCAAGATCTTAACTTTATGATGAGGATTAACGATCATAAATTGTGATAGTAGTTCTGACAAGGACTTGTGATGGAATTAAATTTGGATCAGGCAAAGGAGAGTATCCCTAAGTTTATGAAATGAGCGGTATCTACCGTTCGAGATTGGCCACTTGGTTGTGGACCGGCTTCTGAACAATATCTTGGGCAAATAGCGGTTGTGTCGACTACGGATAGCGTCGACGTAGAAAGTATCATTCTATCAGTAATCAGGTGTGTAGATCTCTAACACACTAATAATTCTGTAATATGTATGTCATGGGCTAAAAGCCGGAAAGATAGGCTGTATGAACAGTCGTGTTACCCAAAAAGGGTAGGCAAAGGATGCCAGGTACGTAATCATAGAAACTTCTCTATGTGTATCGATGTATGGGAAAGACTGTAATCTCTTAGGTAGTATATTGTTTTATTTTGCATGAATGTATGCATGGGATGGGTTTGATACGGAAAGGAGAAGAGCATGATTGGTCACATGGTGATCGGTGGTAGAAAACCCACGTAATGAAATGTTAGGTCACATGGTGATCGGTGGTAGAAAACCCACGAAATGAAATGTTAGGTCACTTGGTGATCGGTGGCTATGCCACGTTTAATGATTCCTGAATAACAGGAATAGGCAGTACGGCTGTCGTTATGGTGTGTAGCGGATGGAGGGTTGATTGTAGAAATCCCCAAGGTGTGATGGTTGGTACGGGTTAGTGTGTAGAGGATGGAATTCTAGGTTGGGTTGGGCTATGCATCATTTATTGTCTATCATGTAATTATGATTGTTGCCATTGTGTATGGGCCAGGGCTCATAATGTGTTTATGGGCCCAAGCCTTTTATGTGTTTTCGGGATTTACACACTGAGTCTTGGTGACTCACCCTATTATTTTCCCTAACTTTTCAGATGAGCAGTAGATTGTGGACATGGGAGCCGAGACGGACTCGAAGGGCCATCAAGTTTTTATTTCTATAGATTATTTTCGGTTTTTCCTTTAAGTTTTATTTTGGGAATATTTAGGTAATAATGCCCCATAGTTTATATTCGCCTAAGTAGTTTATAATATTTGCAACTTATGAAATTATGTCAGGGGTTTATTTATACCAAATAATAATAATACAAGGTTTCTTTTTAAATGTCACTTATTTAATCAAATATTGTCTAATTAACTTACGATTTCCAAAACCAACAAAGCAAAAGTTTTCAATTTTCAACCCGTAGCATACCAGATCCGGTCGAAACGTATGGGCTGGGTTTGGGGTGTTACACACACGCCTCCAACATCGTTATTTTCCATATAAAGCTCAATTAAAACCAAATCTCACCAAACCATAAAGTTTTGTTTTGTAACACTCAGTTTTGGTCGGTTTTGATTTTTGGTGAGTAAATTTAAAAGTAATCTAAACGGCATAGTGCTATCCACCCAATTGACACTCTTGGCGTGTAGAAGTGGGTGCATAGTAGGCATTGGAATATTGTGATGAATTGATAAGAAGTGGAGCTTGATAAAGTATTAATAAATTGGATAATTGGGTTATCTATGAAAAGTAGTGTATGCCAAGTTTGGTTAATTACAGTGTTGGTTACGTTCCAATGGGGTGGTTAGGAATGAATGAAGGAAATTGACCCAAATATATATGTAAATGTTGGATTTTTGTACATGTTTCTTTACAGCTATAAACCACTTATACGACAGGTTGAAAATGATTATGATGCGTGCCAAGTTCCCTTAGGGACAAGGTTGTATATCTTGATAATCAGGTTTGGGAAGGGGTAGTTTTTCTTCTTCTTTCTTCAAAAAGTATTTCTGTCTAGATCTTAAGGAAACTAGATGTAACACCCCAAACCCCACCTAGATGTTATGGTCGGATCTGGCGATGTCACATGGTAGTACTTTAGAAAACATGATTACAATAAAAACCCTTTTTCGTTGTCTTATGGTACTTTCAAAACGTGTTACTTGTTTCAATCCTTATCCACTTTCAAAACATTATGAGTTGTGGAAGCTTTTTAAAATAAGTAACGAATTCGTGTGTATTGTGATAAAATGGTTGTTGGTTTTGAAAACTCGAGTTTTCCTACTTCTAATCGTAATACCATAAACGTCATAAATCCCATATTTAAAACAAAAATCCGTAAAAGCCTTATTACACAAAATTTACCCAAATATAATCAAACCATAATTAAAAATAAAACCATAAATAAATATCCAGAACTGTGGTCACCGCCGAGTCCTCCGCTGCACCAATTCGTCTACTACTGGGGATTACTTGAACAGATTAAACAAAAAAGGGTGAGTTTTGGAAAACTCAGTGTGTAGTCCCTATAGAAAATATGCACACAATATCATCAGAAAGCAATCATGCATTCACAGTTTGGGTCTGAGCCCATTACAGAAATGGTGTGGACCTTAGCCCACTCAGATACAGAATCAGACATATTTTAAGGCCTTAGCCCATTTCAGACATAATAAGCAGATCGGACAGAATAGCAGAATCCTACCCACCAGCCTTTACACACCAACTCTGTCCAACCCTACACACCATGTGGGGATAAAATCAACCTACCCATCCCTACACACCATGCTGTACTGAACGCGGCACATAATCAGAAAGGTACAGCTGAGCTACCAGATAATAGGCTTGAGAGCCTTTCAGATACTTCCTCCAAATCATCAACCTACCCCGATGCAATGCAACATACATAAAATGTCATGCTTTTATGCCAACACAGTTCATACACTCTAATATCAGAATTCATACTTAATACAGAAATCAGAAAGTTAAGCCCCATAATTAGGGGTCTAGGTAAAGCTTATCGACCCTACAATCGGTCCACAGTCGACTAGGGCAACACGTGCAACCTTACAGAGCATTACAAAAAAATGGGCTCACACGCCCATATGGCCTGCCTGTATGGGCCCACACGGCCTAATTGGTAAAGCCCGTGTGTCGTACACGGCCTTGCCCAGCCGTCACATGGTCGTGTTACTCGTGCACGGCCTGGCTCGTCGATCACACGGTCGTGTGGTAACTTATAGTTCTGCACACGGCCTACCACAAGGGCGACCACACGCCTGTGTGGCATCGACAGAGAGGTTTTTGGCTTTCGTCAAAACCTCGCCTTCTGTGTTTTTGGGTACACACCTGGTTCGTTTTCACTCTATACGTAATCCCGAGATCACTAGCACATATAATCAGAATATTCCAAATCTTAGAACCCAAAAACGAGTCTAAATTGATTAATCCCAACAACGTAAAGTCAACTTACCGCTACCAAACCGGTCACCACTTCGAGTCAAATCGAAGCAACGTTGATTCCAATCTCACAAATATCCTCTAAGCACAAAAGAACCCCTTTTTAAAACCTTAACATCAAAAAGAACAGCCAAGATAATCCAACCCACAACTTACCGAAAGTGCGTCTCAAATCTAAATAACAGAAATTGGAAGAACAAGGAACCTGAATAAGGGGAAAGGCAAAAGAATTTTGGCAGCAAAAGAGATAAGGAAAGGGGAAATCGATAGCAAAAGAGAGAGGATAGGAGAAAGTCTAGCCAAATTTTTCAAAAAGAAAGCAGTACGCAACATAAACTACTAACCCCCAACCTTTTCCCCTTAATTCTCTCCACCAACTCCCCACTACTTAGATTTTCAGTAAAACTCAAACTCTAACACGACACTAGTAGCAAAAATAATCCCCTCACTCGTACAGGGATTCGAACTCCAGACCTCCAACAACCTTTACACTCCACTTAACCACCAGACCAGCAGGCCCATTCTGTTACTTACTTACACACTTTCACTTATAAACCTACTAACTAGAGATAGGGCTTTATTCATAAAAATACCCAAAATTTACCCAAGTCAAGGCTTGAACCTAAGACTTTTTGGACACTCCAGACAGTTGTGTCACAAATTTACAAAAGCCAGAATTAAAGAAAATTAGGGCGTTACACTAGAGTATTTCCTTCTCTCACTTGAGTGTAAGTTGTAGATCTAGTTCTTTACCAGCCATCACTCCATGTTAAGGTAAGATTTATGACTGCATATTGTGTTGTGAATAGAAAATTTGTTTGACTGGTAGATAAGTAGGATAAAGGATATAAGTCCTTGCTTGGGGATTTCTGATGTTAAAATGATGGAAAAGGGGGTATATGAATAGATCTTGATGAGTTTTCATGTTTTGTAGTAGTAGTGGCTATTGATTGCTCGATGGGAGTCAATATTTGAGGTTTTATGTTGTAGTAGGTGAGAATCAGGCGAGTCTTCCTCGACGATGATTCTATTATGTGTATTGTATATATCTTGAGCCTTACTAAAAACTAGTCAAAAGGGTTATATGGTTGTGAACTATGAGAAGTTATTTAAGGATATCCATGATGGTATAATTGTTAAAAAGGATATGCCTTTCTAGTGTAGATTTGATGAGTCCAAGTATTGTACCGGAGATTATGTATGTGTATGTATGTACTAAATGAATGTTGTGTAGGAAGTTCTTTTAAGAGTTTGTGTTTGTCTCTGCAGAGTCGTCTAAAGGGGTCCATCGAGAAACACGATCTCAAAAAGGAAAATTCTATGACCATGGCATGATATTCTGTAGGACCATAGTTAGGATATGTCATCATATGAAAAGAACTAAAAGAAGGTTATTACCTAATTGGGTTCTTTGTTTGTCTGGAAACACTAAAATATATAGATTTTTTTCAGCACCTTTTAAGCATTAATTCATGCAAATCCTAAGTAATTTCTATCAAAATTTATACTTTTATAACAAAATAATTAAATTGAAATTAATATATGAAACATTTTGAATTTTTGTTATTTTTATACTAAATTTGCATAATTTGGCCAATTTTCAACAGTTTTGCAGTAAGGGTGAAAATTCAGCCCGGTAGTCACCTTGAGAAGTTTGGATCGTTTAAGCATTCGTCAAAGCATTTGGCACATGAGGAAGGATGATAAATTTTCAGCCATGGATGCCTTAAATAAGCTTCTTGGACCCATTTAAAAATTACTTTTGATCTAACAAAAATTGGGTTGAATTTATTCCCAGACTGGTATAGAGAAAATAGCCCAAATTTATAAAATTGAATGGGACTAATCCACCAAGGGAAAAGCAAGACAATGCCGACCCAATTGCTGCCTAAATAAGCTGATTATAATATTTTCAAAATAGCCCTTAACTTTCTCCCAAAACCCATTCCAACCCCTCCTCTTTTTATGCATTCTCATTTGTCGTATTAAGCTAAATATCAAAAAACCATCTCAACGCCTCTCCCTACTATCAAGGGTTGACCATGAGAAGGGGGATTGACTGCTATTTTTAGCCAATTCAAGCTGCCATCTTCAATTATAAATACCTTTCTTCACCTCTTCATTTCTCATCCCTCACTCATAACTTCATTCACTATTCACTTCTCTCCTTCACTATTCTTTTCTCTCTATTGCTTTTCCATTTTCTTTTCCTTTCCCTTGTCGATTTCCCCTCTTGAGAAAGAGACAGCAAGCCTCTTGGAGCAGCAGCAATCAAGCATCTTGAAGGTGTAATGACCCGACTTCTTATAACGTGGGTAGTAATGATGCATTGCTAGATGCCACTCATTACTTGTAATATTAGAAATGTTCTAGTATTACTACTAACATTACAAGAGCCTACAGGGTCACATCATATAGTTAAAGTGAACATAATCCAAATACATTTGGTATTGTATTTTATTTAATGGTTAAATATTTAACACATTATACGTACAAACTTATTGTACATAAACAGAGAACATAATTAAAATTAATATATGAATTTGATTCAAATAAAATATTAATTATATATATTTTACAAAAAATATTAATATAAACAATTATAATAATTTTAGTCAAAATATAAAAGGACATGGAAAGTGATATTCTTTTAGAAAGAATATAATTCTTTTTCATGACTTTCCATTTGTTTCTCTAATAATCAGGGAATAATCCCGTTTTTCTTTCTGATATGGGATATCAAAAAGAAAATAAAAGGAAGATATCCCTTAGTGTGTTAGGGTTACCAAGAAAAAAATAAGTTCTAGCAGTTGTCTTTCAATTCTCTCTAAAATTGTTCAAAGAATTTTTCTATTCGTGGTTGACTGGGTGGACTACGTAGAGGCCGGGACGTTTTTCATTGTGACTTAGAATTGACATCAAATAAACAACATCCTTTCATCATTTTTCAGTTGAGAATGTATATCTTCAACCCTATTTGAACCTGTTTTGTTCTTTGTACATGGATCCATAGTTGTGGATCGCCGGAATAATTTTTTTGTTGCGTCATATGGCGTATCGACGGTCGCAACACCAAAAGCGTTTATTGAAGAGACATTTGAATTGGAATTGAAGATTTTGACTCCTAATTTGAAATATGATTATTTGGGCCTATTTTTGACTTTACCTGTCATTATTTCAGTTGAGTTCACCATGAATCACGAAGATGAGTCACTTGTGGTTTTCGAAAGGCAGAAGAAGGGTATCAAATGGATTATCTTAGATATTTGAGTCATATGTTGGAGGACTTACATTAATTATAGGAAGTTAAACGAGGCCAGGAAAAATCAATTCTAGTTTACTTTCCCTAGTCAGATGTTGGACAAATTTGCTGGGAAAGAGTAAGATTACTTCCTAGATGAGTATGGTTAGTACGACAAATGGCCCGTTGACACTGTTTCGGTCAATGAAGCTTCTGAATAAAATAGAGGGAGTTCTCTTAACTTTTCTTTATCATTATTTTATATTTTTAGTTATCGTTTATTTCAATTTTTTCTACTATTATTTTACATTTTTTCAATAAAACATTAAATTGAAAGTATTGATAAAATTGAATAATTTGCAAAATAAGAAGTGTGACAATAGATATGTACATGTCTAGGATCAGATCTATCTAGGATCAGCTTTGTATTTAAGTAGTCAAACTTGACTCACCTTCTTTTCCTAGGATTCAACCTGGTGTACAATATCTATTCACTTTTATATTTTCATTCCTTCTATATATTGTTTTTAACAATAGAGACATTGTTTATCATAAGTAGGGGGACCAAAAATTGAAGTTTTTTTTTTCCAAGAATTTATTTTTTCTATCAAATTATGATTAATTTATATTTTGCTCAAAAATTTTGAATTTTGTTGATTATGTTAATCTTTAGTATTAATAAAGTTTTGTTATCTCAATAATGGTAATGTTAGCTAAATTATGACATAAATGTTAGTCTTAATAAAATAAGTAAATCAAACCATGAAATTTTTAATTCTTTAGAAAAGCTAAGCATGCATGAAAGTTTAAGTTTCCAGAGTTAACTTAGTAATTTCTTGAGGCAAAATCCTTGGAAGCATGGAATTTTAAAAATGGTTTAGGTAGACTTTGTTTGGATCATTTGAGCCTCTCAAGCCAACCTTAATGAATATTTATCCTTTGAAACTCAACTTTGAGACTATATCGCCTGATTTTATTTGAACCTTACATACATGAGTCATTAGTTCTTTAATATTTATCTCTAAATTGTCCCAAACACTAGACTTAGTCTATCCAGAATATTCCCTAAAAATAAGTTTGGGGAGTTGAGAAGAAGTATCAAATGCTCAAAAATATTATAGTACATGTAGTAATATACTCGAGAGAGAGAGAGAGCATATGTACTCAAAAATAGATGTACAAGGAGCATGTGTACTCAAGTTAAAAAATGTTGTTGGTGAGCTTGTGGGTATTTATTCTGAAGGTCCAATGCAAGTTGAGTCTAAGGTTTTCTATTAAAATTATCTATCTTTTTACGTACCCCTAGCTAAGCCACGTTTCAACCTACTTAAAAGACCTAATGATTCGGATTTCTGTACCAATTACATTAGTGGAGAGAAATTGCCAAACTTAACTTATGAAGACATAATTAAACTTAGAGATTACAACTTAATCTTAAATGAGGGAATAAAAGTTAATTGGTAAGAATTTAGTATACATTTATTAAGAAAGCATTAGTTTATTCTTGCTGTCATGATAATAAATGAGAATAATTTGAACAATATGTATACATAAGTTGCATAATTTCAAAATTTTTGTTTTTGAGCATAATTGCACTAAACTTATAATTGTGAGAAGAAATGATTTTTGAAGAAAATTTTCAAAGGTTATTTTCTTAAACTTATTTTGCAATTTGTGCATTACTTGAGACAAGCAATGAATTAAGTTTGGCGGTGTCGAAACGCTAAAATATATAGACTTTTTCAACACTTTTTAAGCATTAATTCATGCAAATCTTAAGTAATTTTTGTCGAATTTTATACTTTTATTATAAAATAATCAAATTGAACTTCATTTATAAAAAAAAATGAATTTTATTTTTTTATATTAAATTTTCATTTGGCCAATTTTCGATAGTTTTGTAGAAAGGGTGAAAAATCAGCTTAGTGTCACCTTGAGAAGTTTGGAATGCTGAAGCATTCGTCAGAGCATTTGACACATAAGGAAGGCTGATAATTTTTCAGCCATGGATGCCCCAAGTTAGCTTCTTGGACCCATTGAAAAATTATTTTTAATCTAACAAAAATTAGGTTGAATTTATTCTTAGCTTGGTGTAGAGAAAGGGGCCTAGATTTAATAAATTGAATGGGACTAATCCACCAAGGGAAGAGCAACCCAATGCTGACCCAATTGCTACTCAAATAAGCTAATTAAGTTGATTATAATATTTTCAAAACAACCCTTAACTTTCTTTCAAAACTTGTTCCAACCCCTCATCTTTTTATGCATTCTCATTTGTGGCATAAAGCTAAATATAAAAAAACCATCTCAATCCCTCTGATTACTATCAAGGGTCAACCATAAGAAGGGAAATTGACTGCTATTTTTAGCCAATTCAAGTTGCCATCTTCAAGTATAAATACCTTCCTTCACCTCCTCATTTTTCATCCATCACTCATCTCTTTATTCACTATTCACTTTTCTCATTCACTCTTATTTTCTCTCCATTGCTTTTCCATTTTCTTTTCCTTTCCATTGTCAATTTCCCCTATTGAGAAAGAGATAGAAAGCCTCTTGTAGCAGTAGCAATCAAGCATCTTGAAGGTGTAATGAATCGAAAGATAGTGGAATCAGAAACGGTGGTTTCGGGATTCTGTTTCTAATGATAGAGTCAGTGAGTATTATCTATTAATATTTATGAGGGTATTCCAATATTATACTAAAGTTTGGTCTAATAATTTTGTCTATTTGGAAAGTTAGACAAGGTATAAGAGTATCGATTCTTAAGTTAATGGTTTTGGAAATTAAGGTATCGAGAACTTGTTTTCGTAAACTAGAGTTGTAAATATTTTTATTAAATATTTATGAAGCTGTTACATAGGTTAATTGGATTTTTGATAGGTAACTTTACTGAAAAAATGAATAATTATGGTACAATGAATAAATCGTATAAGTTGCAAAAGTTAATATTTTTTAAAATTTTAATTGCCTAAGGACTTTTAAGATAATTAAATTAAGGATTAAAATGGTAAAAATACCATTTCAATAAAAGACGGAGAGTAAATAACCAGAAAAGGCCCATTTTCAAAAAAAATTATGAAAATGGGCCTTTTCGTTTAAAATTTACAAGAAAGGGTCGATTCCCCTAAAATGCGTTAAGCTGGCGCCACTTTCAGGGGAAATGCAGAAAAGCGCGTATAGCTTAGCATTTTTTTCCCTAATGACCAGTAAAACACGTCCACATCAGCGCGCTTTAATAAAGCACTTTTATGTAGGCACGCTTTTGCCTGTGTTTTCTTAGTGCCAATTAGGGTTTAAGGTTTTTTATTTTATTTTTAAGTGTTTAGGTTTAGGGTTAGGGTTTATGGTTTATGAAATTAGGGTGTATGGTTTTTTAAATTTAAATGTTTAGGATTTAGGGGTTTTAAAAAATAGTTTGTATAGGATGGGTTTTGAAAAAATAATTTCGAGGGGATGGGTTCTGAAGAAATAACTTAATGAGATGGTTTGATTTTTGTAGAGAAAAAAGCTCTAAGTAGGATGCACAGTCAGTAAAAGTACTGAAAAAGCTTCCAGCTAAACGCCCTTTTCAAACTGCTACTTCTGAGAAAATAAATTTGAAGAGATGGTTTTGAAAAAATATCTCGGGATTCTTGAGATGAGGTTTGTGAAAAATGCCCCAAATAGCGAGGGTTGAGGTTCGTAAAGGAAAAATACTCCAAGCAGGATGCATTGTTTGCAAAAGTATTGAAAACGCTTCCAGCTGGACTCCTTTTCTAGTATTGTTTCTTCTGAGAAAATAAATTTGAGGAAATGGTTTTGAAAAAGTATCCCGGGATGAGGTTTCTGAAAAATGCCCAAAATAGTTGGGATTGAGGTTTGTAGAGAAAAACGTCCAAGCAGGATGCACTGTCAATAAAACTACAGAAAACACTTTGAACTGATGGCTTTTTTAGTATTGATTTTGATAGTGGGTCCTACTAGGAGCGTTTTTTCTCTACAAATTTCAACCCTACTACCTAGGGCCTTTTACAGAAAGGAGTTGGATGCTATCCCTTAGGCTATAAATGACCCATATTTTAGCCTATAGTGGCATTAGTTAGAGCAATAGAAATGGAAAAAAGTTTAGAAGAACTGAAGTTGGGGTTGAAGGTATAAGTTGATTTTTCGTGTTAATATTTATATGAAGCATCATATTTA
The DNA here is from genome assembly GCA_025503065.1 of Gossypium bickii. Lineage (NCBI taxonomy): Eukaryota > Viridiplantae > Streptophyta > Magnoliopsida > Malvales > Malvaceae > Gossypium > Gossypium bickii. The sequence continues at coordinate 100,779,109 of CP106711.1, forward strand.
TTGCATAATTTTTTATTTTTTGTGTTTTGAATTTCTCTCGACAGATAAATTGGTTGAAAATGAGTGAACAAATTAGTGCTATTATTTAATACAATGGTGAGGCCCATAACACGAAGAACGACATGATTTTTTCTATCGGAGAACACAACGTGACTGGCTTTTAACCATAACATAAAGTAGACAGAACTTCGTAAAAGAATTAGGCAAAAAATATTAGGGTCTATAGCAATGAGAGTTTATTATATTAAGTACTAATTTTGTGTTTCGGTCGATCCCGTGAGATATGATTCATTTGATATTAAAGGTACTTAGGGGTTGGAGGCGATGGTGCAGACACACCTTGAAAGTGGATCATCATTTCTTGAGTTATATGTGGAATTTTCATGACAGATGAAAGAGTTGTGATCAACATCTCTTCCTATTCAAGAGGCGGGAACTGTTGAAAATGTCGATAGTACAACCAATTTGTTAGAAAGTTCCCATTATGATATCCTAGAATCATCAATGGGAAGGCACTCATCCGTCTTAGCCTTAGATTTCAATTGTGGAAGGCAGAACACGGAACAATCAGGTTTTGGTGGTAGAACGGAATACATGACTCCTGCACAACACTTAGTTAGTGGATGAGACATGGACCTCAGTGAGTCGATGTTTAATGCTTGGAATACTTACTGGGAATGGCATTATCTTCTAATGGTTGAAAATCAACATGTGATTTTGGATGTTTCAAAATGTACATGAGAAGGGATGATATATTGCCTACGACATCCACAGGTAAGAGGACCTCTAACTTGGCAGATGTTAGTGAGTCAAAGGACGAAGATGGCAATAAATTCGATGTGGTTCCACCCCTAGAGCTCGATGTCGACAATTCAAAAGTTGAATTATTTTCTGAATTGAAGCCTATTTCAACTGAACTTGAAGACAATGATAGGGGTGAAAATAAGAAGAAGATCCACGATTCACGGTGTACTTGCCGCCAGCCTACATGCATAATGTCGATTTTTTAGTAGAGGATGTGTTGGATTTTACAGAACTACCACACACAAGGCTGGGCCACGGAAGTGCATCGTTAAATTCGGGTGATTTGGAAGTGGACAGGGAGTTTTCTAGTAAAAATGGTTTTCTCGCAGCATTGAAGCGATACAAATTCAAGAATAAAGTTAACTTCCATGTGGTTAAACCCAAATTGGAGAAGTTCGAGGGGAAATGTGTAATGCGAGATAACAACTGCTCATGGAAATTCATGGCTTCTGTTAAGAAGAAGACGGGGTTATGGACGATAAAAAATTCACCAGTCTACATACATGTGTTGCCTTTGGTAAAGTATCACTAGGTTATTAGGGTTTTTTTTAGGGTTTAGGGTTATTTTCAATTATTTTAACATACTCATTGGATTATAGAAGTTTTACGGGATCATCCAAAGCTGGATACAAATATGATCACGGCCCTAATACTACCGATGGTGAAAGTGGACCAGAGGACTATTGTGTCAATTTTGATTGCCAATATTTGTAGTCAATTCAACTACACGCCTTCGTAGCACAAGGCGTGGATAGCTAAGTAGAAGGGCTTGGAGAATATGCATCACTCAATGAGGTATGGCAGTGGTGTTAGGTGCTGGAGAAGTACGTACCAGATTATATAACAAAGCTTGAAATAGGTCTTGCATACTACAATGATCGCTTGCTCCGTGGGTGCCGAGTGTTTAAGTGTCTATTTTTGACCTTCAAGCAATTTCAGGATGCATTCCAGTACTGCAAGACGGTACCTTCATGTATGCTAGATATATGCATTGACTATTATTGGCTGTGGCACAGGATGGTAATTAGAGGATCCTTCAGGTAATTAGATGTAACACCCTGGTTTAGGGGCTATACAGTTTGAGTATAATTCAGGTGTTGGAAGGTTTTTGGGTGTGCTTGGATGTGTTTAAAGGTTTTAAGAATGCTTGGATGAAAGGGGAGTACCTTGGAAAATTTTAGATTTTTAGTGTAAAAAGGGGAAATAGGGCAAGAAGGCCTTAAAATAATTTGGTGGAGTTTAGGACGCAAGAAAGCTTGACTTGGTGGAGTGGCATGGAGGCGCCGCTTGGGGCTTGGGAAGGTGGACGCCTCAAGGTGCTGGGGGTCTCATGTTCGAACCAAGGTGGCAGCAAGGGGTTTTGAATTTTTTGGGTTTGGCGTTTAAAGGGGAGAAGGCCTTAAAAGGAGCTGGAATGAGTTTGTGACGCAAAGAGCTCATTGGCAAAGTGGCTCTCATGCGCCACTTAGGAGCTGGAGGAGAGGAAGGGCGCAGGTTCGAGGGCTGGACCAGCAGTGTTGCATTTTTATTTTGTTATTTGGTGATGGGCTGAAGTAGGATGGATTTAAAATAAAATGATGGGGGTTTTTGACATGAAATTCAATGTGGCCGAGTAGCCTGGGGCGTTAGAGGAGAGGTGTGCAGCAGCAGGTTCCAGGTTCGAACCAAGGGAGTGGCAATTGGAGTTTTGTTTTTATTCTTATTTTTGCAGCAGCTTGGTAAGGTGCTGGACGGCTAGAAGGCTCTTATTAGATAAGGATAATATTTTTATTTTATTTAGTTATATATTATTTATTTGTTTAGTGTAGGATTATTTTTTTTTATTTTGAATAAGATGTGATAACAATGGACTCATTCAAACTTTTTGAATGATAGGCTAAGAGGAAATATAGGAGAAGATTGTGGGATTTTGTGAGGAGCATGAGAAGTGGCCGGCCATAGGACTCTTTAGGTGGCTAGTTTCGGTCATGTATAGGGAGGGGAGTGCCGAAATTGTTATTCTTCCTTTTCTCTTTTTCTTGCCAAAAATTCTAGTCAAAGAGTTCACTCTTTTTCCCTCTTTTTCCTTGAAGCCGAAACTTCTTCATCATTGTCTCCATTGCTGAATTTCTTCTACTTTCTCTCTTCCTATTCCTTTCCACTCTCTCAACCTTGATTCTTTTTCCTATTGTCTAGGCCGAAACTTCTCTAGTATTGAGCACCATTGCCGAAACCCTTGTAACCCTCTTCTACACTTCTTCTCTTCCTCTCAACCTCGGTTTGTACCTATATTGTGTTAGCCGAATGTTTGATCTTCCTTGGTGGTCGTAGCCGAATATCTAAGGTAATGGGGTAGGTATGCTCTACTTTAAATGGTCGAGTTGAGTTCTCTCTTTTAGTGGCCAAACCGAGTGGTTGGTCTTAGTTATTTGGAACGGCCGAATATTCTTCAGGGCCATGATGATGTTGTGTTTCGTTTGTTGTAGCCAGCACCAAGGAGCTTAAAAAAAGGAGAGTCTCGAGTTTAGACCCATCAAGGTAAGGTGGTAAGTATTCGGCAAAGGAGCCTTTTGCATGGATTTTGGTTAATAGCCGATTCTAATAGTCTTGTAGCAGGGATTTTTAGGCAACTTCGTAGGGCCATTGGTGTTCGAATCCGAGTAAGAGGGTAAGTGATTCTTTGGTATTCGGCCTTAGGCCAATATATATGGTTATGTGTTGACCGAAGGTTGACTATGGTTAATAGGACAAATCGGCAGAAGCAAAGGAAGCTTTCGGGATCTCAGTTCATTCGGTAAGGATGTTAGTAAGTGATGTAGTTTTGTTATTAGTTGATTATGACTTTGTTGATTAATCGTGTGGTTCTGATTAAGTATCGTCGATGGATGCGAGTGCCAGTCAAGAGGGGAAAGGGAAAGCTCCTATCCCGAAGTTCAAGAAAAGAGCTGTCTCAGTGGTTCGGGATTGGCCACCGGGGTGTGGGCCAGCGGCGGAAAACTATAGGCAGGTAGCCATAGTTTCGCTAAGCGATAGTGTCGGGATCGAAGGATTAGAGCTTCAGGTTATAAGGTGTGTAGTTAGCCATTGTTTCTGGGATTTGCGTGATATTTGCCTGTTTTATATGTTTGCTAACAAGTGCAGTAAATGTGAGAAAGATACCCTTGAAGGGGGTATGGTGATGACCAGGTAAGTAGCAAATTGTTAATATGTGATAATTGGTTTCAAATATGTGAGTATGCCTATATTTGTGAATATCATGCACATGCATCATACCAGCATTATATTATGTTACATGTGCATGGGTGGGTTATGAAAGAAGGACAGGGTGTACTTCGAGTACGTGGTTGATGTCAGCTTTGTGCTACATCGTGGATTGGCGCTGACTGAGGTCGCGTTGTGGATCTTTGCGATTTAGTTCGCGTGGTTACCTTGATTGATATCGGCTCTATGCCATATCGTGGCTGATGGGTGCTGTGTGCTCCATCGTGGTTGATGTTAGCTACGTGCTACATCGTGGATGGCATTGGTTGCCTTCTTGGAGGGAAAAGGAGAGGGTGACTCGATAGTCCCCTGGTGTGTAGTAGGCTGGTTAATGGGGTGTGTAGAGGATGGACCTTAGGTTTGGGTTGGGTTTCATGTTGCATTGTTCCATTATGAAATGATATGGAAATGGGCCAAGCCCAATATGACATGTGGATAGGTATGTTTTGAGAACATACGTGGAAATGGGCCAAGCTCAGTGATCAGTGGATTGATGAGAAAAGGGCCTAGCCCAGTATTTGTTTATGATTTGATTGTGGGCCAAGCCCAGATTGTGGTAATGTCTAAATGATTATATTTGCATGTTGCATTTGATAATTGGGTTGATTTGTTGCTAACATGTGGGTGGATATCAGTGGTTTAATTACACACTGAGTCTGTATGACTCACCCAATTATTTATCCAACATCACAGGTGACAGGATGATCGGACCGGGTTGGAGTGAATACAAGGTGGCCCATGCAGAGAACGTTTTAAATATTTTTATTTTAAGTATTTTAGTTTGAAGCACTTGGGTTAGTTATTTTGTAATAAGGGCCACTTTTATTTAAAGTAGTCTATTTTTGATTGTTGAAGTTTATATTATACTTAGAAATATTTTTACAAATGATTAATATCATACCAACTTATAATAAAGTTTTAATTCCAATCGAGCTTATATTATTTAATAATTTTTAATGGACACACTTTTCAAAAGTTAACAAAATTTTCAAGTTTTATTCTAAAGTTAAAGATTTTTCAAACGTTTTTCCGCAGTGACATACCAGATCTGGTTAAGACTTGTGGGCTAGGTTTGGGGGTGTTACATTATAGGATCCTTTCAATTACGTTTACAATAACACTGGGAAGAAAGCAGACGACTGGGATTTCTTTCTATCTAGGTTGATGAGGCACGTCTTCCCCCAACCTAACATATGCATCATCTCAGATCGGGGAACTGGAATATTGTCCACAATTGAATGACAGGGGAGCCTTTGGGATCGCACACACCGTCGGTATTGTCTAAGGCATGTTGTGTCCAACTACTACTAGCAATTTCAGTCTATCGCTGAATGACGACAAGTGACTAACATGGGTATCTAATCGCCACCAATATTATTTGGTTTGTAATATTCCATGTTTATTTTTATGTTTTTTGGTATGTAATCATTGCTGTGCACTTATATTGATTGGGTACGAGATCACGAATGACTGTTTTCAAGAGATGTTGGCAATATTACGGTCAACTAACTTAGCAGGGGTAGCATACCTCGAAAATGTACCATTTAAATAGTGGACACAAGCATACGACGGCGGGCTACGATATGGCCACATGACCTCGAACCTGGCGGAATGCAGCAATTCCGTTTTAAAAAGAATGCGTCATTTTTTGATAACCTCGGTTGTGAAATAGACATACTTCCATTTAGCAAAATTATTCCCAAAGCGAGTGGCGAGTTATGTCGGGCAACTGTAGGAGGCCATGTATGGTGCCTGGCGTTACTGGAACAAATTAATAATTGTAAGACAGACGATCTTACTGCATGGAAGAAGTTTGTCACTTGCGTGACGACTTATATTTTCAGGTGACGGAGTTCAACAAATCGGACTAAGGTATTGTCGGGGGAGTGTACCAGGTACACTTGAGAAATAGAACTTGTGACTGTGGGATATATGACGCACTTAGTTTTCCATACGCTCATGCAATTGCAGGTTGTATGAATCTCCGTTTGGATCCCATGAGCTTTTTTGACATAGTGTACAAATTAGAAACCTTGTACAACGTGTGGAGACACATATTCCCATCAGTCCTAGATGAACGCAAGTGGCCGCATGTATCGCTTGCTCTATTTAAGTTGTTACCTGATAGAGAATTGCGTCGCAAACCAAAAGGTCGACCGTGCTCGACTGAAATATGTGACAACATGGATATTTGGGAGCGCTCAAACCAACAGAGGTTATCCGAATGGTGTAGGAACCCGAGTCATACAATACCGTCCTACCCATATCAAAATTAAACATTATAATATATGTCTTAATGGGAATTGTTAGCCATTGTTAATCCAAATTAAATTTGATATTTCTTTATATGAATTTTTAACAAAAACATTTCCTATTTCTTTTCAAATCAAATCTTAGTGCTATGCTACATGGAAACAATCAAAGTAAATTTAAATTTAGATTAGGGTTTAATGGTATAAAAATCAGACTGTGTACAAAAAAAATTCAAAAGAACTTTTATTTTATTAAATGATACAATATTCAATTTATTAGTGCATATGCCAGTCAGAATCTGTGCCACATCGGGGTGGTCAACGTTACGCACCGGATTCCTTCTAGGTTTAGCTTCCAAACGGGGTGTGGTTGTCGGGGTTCACCTTCAGTCGATGTAGATCCTTGCATTCATGCATTCTTCGGTCTCTAAATAAGTGGTTAGGAAGATGACCCACCTTGATAGAACAAATATATCAGAGGTGTTTGTGTTAACCATAGTGAATGAAAGTAACTATGTCGAGTCCCATAAGTCGATGGTATAACGAGTGGACTCTCTGTCGGTGCCTCACGCATAGATGGCCTATACATTGTCGTAGGCGTCATTGTCTTCGGGAAATGAGATGGCCTGGGCATGTACCATATCAGGGATGGATGACCAACAACCTAACTTGACATAGGACTAGGAGCAAAAAAAATATGTTTGCAACATTTTGTGCTTGTGTGAAAATAAAAGGGTTAGGATACGGACCAGAATAACACGGTACATATTGAAAGGGGTGTGGTGAGGGCAGCAGTGTTGAGGCCGTCGCAACCAGTTCTTTCATGGGCGTTTATAGCGGGCTGGGCATTGATGGTGGGCCCGCCTCGCCACCTCTTGAATTTAAAGGGGCTTACCGTGGCCTACTCGTATGGGGACGCCGACGCCTCGCCTCTTCCCCTAACAAATATGGCTTCCATGGATCCTAAACCATGACATATAATATGGATCACATGTTAACTCCGAAATGAGAATTGCGTTACGAGTAGGTAAAAATTCATACTGATTATTCCACATGTTGATGTATTGCAGGAGGAATACCAACCAATTCGTATTCGGTTGCCTTAAGTCGATACGATGCAGATCATCGAGCTTTTAAGGTGCCATAGGAATCGATTGTCAAAATCTGAACACCTGCAACATTCTATCCGCCTTATGCATCTTGACAGTAGCGTGTACTACCAATGGGACTTTAACCTAGCAGGTGTTGGGATTCACAAAGAATTCCTCAGGAATTACTGCCTGAATTGCCGAGTCCTCGTATGGTGCCCATTCAAACTATATGAATTTGATAAAAAAATTTAGTTATATACATACACTACTAAATACTAAATACAAAATTGGCTACGTTATTTGTATATAGTTCAAAATTAAATAAACACATACATCCGCTTCCGATGATTGGTCTAATAGAAGTCATATATCTTTAAGCTCGGTAGGTAATCCCACGTGACTAGGGGCTTAGTTCCACTTATTTAAATAACTTATTAGCATAATAATTTTATTTTAAATCAATTTAATAATGGTAATATATGCTAAATTTTACCTTTTTACGAGTGGGAATGTATACGAGTAGTCCACTCGACGACGTAAAAATAAAAAATGGTATCGAGCCCATGATTGTAGTAGTAAAAGGAAACCACCAATTTTAATTTTTTCTGGTTGCGTAGCTCGACACATCTCCCGGTACAATGTTGCCAACATGGCAGACCCCTAACTGAGTTCGGCCACCACTCTAAAATCGATGAGTTTCAGCAGCCACCTTAGATGAACGAAATTTTGTGACTTATTTGGCATCAGGATACCCGCAATGATCTGAAGGGTGTATGCCTGAGCGTATCATTCTCTTTGGACTTCAGTTGAATCCTCAACCAGCTCCGTGAAATTATTTAGTAACCAGGCCATTTCGATCTAACCTCCGTAAATAATCTCTGGAACCACACCCAAAAGATTGTAACATACGATTAGAGGTAAACATTTGATCGAATTGAATCGAATGAAAAAATTTCGATTTAATCGAGTTGACGAATCCTATTTTATCATCCTAACTCGATTTGAAATTTTCTTGAATCGAATATACTTGTTTGAGTTAAATTTAAAAAAAATGATTTTGGGTCCTTGTAATCACCGTCACCCACCATACTCAAATGTGTTATTAACTTTCATCTCCTCATATTTTATTTATTAATCTTTTATATACGGGTTAGCTTCTTTCCTTGCTTAGTTGCTTCAACTATCTTCTGATTCTTGCCACTATGTATTTTGAAATTAAAAAAAAATAAATGTAAAAAATGTGATTTTTTAAACAAAAGTTATCTTAAAGATAAAATGTGAAATTGATACAAACATAAAAATTTAATATGAATAATTTATAGCATCATCAATAAATCAATTTTAACAAAAATTTCTAAAGATCCAATATAATTAAACAATTCAATGAGAAATTTAATTTAATAATATAAATAGTAGATATAAATAAAATATTACTATTTAAGTTTAGAGATTTTTTTGGATTATTTTAATTTTTGATTTGGCGGTAAAAGGTGAGAAGTAAAAGTTTAGGGGGGAAATAAAAAATTTTGGGGGTTGAGGGAGTAAAATTTTGGAGGGAAAATATTAAAAAATTAGGGGGGAATGAGTTTGGGGTAGAAGGGGGTGGGATGAGAGGGGAGTAAAAGTTTTGGGGGAAAGTTGGAGGGAGTAAAAGTTTTGGGGGAAAGTAAAGAGGTTTGAGAGTTTGGGTAAAAATGTAAAATATTAAAGTTTGGTATTTGGTTTATTCAAATTATTTGAGTTTTTCGAATTCGAAAATCAAACTCGATTCAAACTTGAAATTTGAAAAAAAATTGAGTTGACTCTAATAATTCGATTTATTTAACTCGAAATTTGAATTTTTTTTTCAATTTTTTTATTAGAATCAAGTTTTGCTCACCCCTATATACGGTTCCCAATCAATAGACTGAACAGACTCGGTGACTATTGACCCGTCGACGAGTAACCCTCACTGTAATTGCATGTCCTCTAGAGTTATAGTACACTGACTGCGTGGAAGATGAAATATGTACGTCTTGGGTCTCCACCTCTCCACCAATGCGCTTATGAATTTTAGATCCAACTTACACCTCCGGCCTACAAGGGTCATGTGCAAAAAACCAGCTTCACTCTGGTATGTTTCGATGAACGGTGATGGAGGACCGGGTAGATTACGAATAAACATTGGAAAATTCAATCTTCCACCTATTTATATAAAAGACATAAAAAAAATATTAAGTTCAAATATAACTATGAAATAAAAAATTAAAAATATTAAAAAATATTAAAATTTATTCTTACCATTTGTAATTGGTTGACAGAGATGTGCTTATTATCAAGACGGATTAGGGACCCAACCATTGCTAAATATATATTTGAACATTAACAAATTTTTAATAAAAATACTATTTCTTGAAATTACTAATAAAAAATAATAAAAGGAATAGTTTAGATAATAATAGAATTTAGGAAAATAATTTAAGAGACTATTTGAGAGATTTTTGAGAGATTTAGGAGATAATTGTGAGATTTGTGTGTGAAAAATGTGTGTGCGTGGGGGGGGGATTATAGGTTTTTTTTTATCGTTGGGGTCCAATGACTAGTTTAAATAGTCGTTGGAGTTGACCATTGGAGCACGGCCAAAAACGCCCCTACCTGGAACTGTTTTACTAAAGCGCGCTAACGTGGGCATGTTTTACAGGTCATTAGGGAAAAATGCGTTGAGCTGGATGCGGTTTTTTGCGTTTCCCTTGAAAACAACACCAGCTCAGCGTGTTTTAGGGGAATCGGCCCCTTCCAGTAAATATTAAACAAAATAGCTATTTCCGTAAATTGTTTTTGGAAAGGACCTTTTCTGGTTATTTATTCGAAGATGGACGGTTGAAAAATGCTTTTTTTTTTTCTTTTGTAAATTAAATTATGTTAAAATTCATGTCTACTAACTCCAAAGGCGTCCATTTTATTTCAATTCATAACCTTGGTTGAGGAGGGAATTTTGGTTTGATAGTTGTGCTAGTAGCGCCGGTTATATACATTGTTAAACTTTACAAATGTTTCTTTGAAATGAAACTAGATTGTTAGACGACGGTGGTGTTAAGCATTATGCTTAATATTTTATAATATTAACTAATGGGTTTAGGGTATGGGTGGCTTTTGGTTGTGACTAGACCGAAAGGTAAGAAGGGGAAAAGGCTGGAACATTTTTATTTTCTTTCCTTATGCTCATCTTTGCTAACGATTTAGAAAAGAAAAGAAGTGTGAGGTTAAGTTGATTTCTGGTCAAACTGGGCTCTTTAGGAGCTGATTATTAAAAAAAACATAGGTAATTTCCTGAACTCATCTTTGCCTCTAGACCACTGGTGGGAATGGGTCTTTGGAGAGGTTGGTTTTAAACTTGAGCCGAATGACCCTTTTCCAGATGAGTTATTGCATGTTCAATGTTGATAAATTCATGAAGTGTTTTAGTATAAATACAAGGTTGCCGAGTGTGTTTTCTTTTGTTTTAACAAGGAAATAGTTGCGTACAGCTAAGGGAGAAGCTGGAAATAGCAGTAAGAAAGGGAAAGGCACGGCTTCAGAGTAGTTTCAGCTGGATTTTCTGGTGAGATTTTCACACCCTTGTTGTTTTCTCCTTTTTCCTTTATTGTTCTGTCAAACGGTGAAACTGGTAAGGATGGTAGGAGATAGAAGTTGAACGGTTGCTGCATGCTAATAATGTTTATATTCCTTGTGGTGCGGTTCGACTAATATGGAAAGAAATGGATAGTAGTGATGTATTTAATGCTATTGAATTCTTGTTTGAATGCAATTTAATGTATCGAATTAATGCTGTGGAAATTATTTTGTGTTTTAAAATGTCTGAAACCTGGTCATTTACGTGGTTAATGCTGCCATTACGAGGACTCTTTGGTGAGAATAAATACAAAGCATAGGCTGCTGAACTTATATCTAAGGGTTATTTAATTTGTTGACTTCAGTGAATTCTTGAGAACTCCATACTTTAAAATTTTATTTATGTTAATGTTCATTCATTGTTGCTTTCAGTTGAAAAAGGTTGAAGTTATACTTGGGTATTCAGTGGATAAAAAGGTTAATTAATTTTGATAATAGCTATTTGAGTGGTGAATGGTACATTAAAGTCTAACAAGCACATTTGGGGGAGGTTTGAAGTTAACTTACATGCTGTTCGGTTTGTACTGAATGAGGGAGTTAAAGTCTAACTTAAGACAGTTTATTACTAATTAATATGCTGCTGTTATATTGTAAATCATTGGTTGTCCAAATTAGGACAATTCATGGTGTTTAGCTAATTAAAATGTTGTTGTTATAATATGAATCATTGGCTGTCCAAATTAGGACAAATTCATGGTGTTTAGCTAATTAAAATGTTGTTATAATATGAATCATTGACTGTCCAAATTAGGGCATAATTATGTATTTAGACAATTAAAATGCTAATGTTGTCATGTGAACCATTGGTTGTCCGATTTAAAACACTTATTGTATTTTAGTTGTTAAATGTTGCCGTTAGGAGGAGGATTATTGCTTTCCAAAGCATGTAATTATGCTGTCCAAAATAGGAGATCTTTGGTTATGTCATACTAACCTTAAATGCTTGTAATAATAAAGATTAAAGCTAGCTGAAACATGTAGCAATGCTGTCCAAAAGTGGCTATTTATGTTTCAAGATCTGGTCCAATTTTGTAAGTAAATTGTTGACCAATTTGGTAATAAAAATATCTATTACATGATTCAAAATTCTAGCTGAACATGAATGTTAAGTACTGGTCAAATTGGTACCCATTCTATCCATTTCATGCTTTAAAGAATTATCCGAATATGATGTTATATATAATAATGTTTGTTCAATGTGTATAAATAGGGCAATCCATTTTGTGTATAATGGGGTGGTCCAAATAAATGTATTAAAATGTTGTTCGAAATTTGCATGTTTAATTATCGTCTAAGAATAAAAATAAAATTAAAAATAAAAATAATATAATGAATTAATTAGTTAAGTTGTTGCTCGGAAGTGCATAGCTAGAAAACTACCGAATTAATGTATTAAATGGTTAATCAAATTATATGTTTGGTTGCTGTCTGAATTGTTGTCTTAACGGTTAGTAGGTGTATTTTTTATGTCGTTAGAATTTGGTTTGTTTTTACAAATTTAAATACTTGGTAGATTATTTATGAGTAATTTTAGGATGAAGTAACTGTAAACGAAGTCGAATATGCAACTGGTATGAATTGTTATAAGCATGATTATGTGAATGTAAGTGATTATTTAATGTTTAATTGAATTTTGAAGTTTACAGGTAAAAAAATTGAAGATGAATATGTGACAACTAGTCGATATGACTATAAATACGATATGAAAGGATTATGTTCTTATAATATAATTTAACATATTAAGTTGCTTGCGAACCTTTGATTTTTATTTTATTTATGACCTTACATAATTTATGTCATGTTATAATATTAGTTGTAGAAATGCCACTGAGCTGATTACTCAGTGTTCATTTTGTTTTCCGTGCATGAGTTAGGTTTAATTGTATGCACTAATGGTTACTAGCATCCAACAGAAAATCCAGCACTCATCGAGTTGGTGAAATTTTTGTTATTTTGGTCGGCATGTACCTATTGGACTCTATGTTATATTAAGTGATCGTCGAAATCAGAGCTTTAAAATTTATAATGAGAATGATCGAACCTGGAAACTAACTCTGACAACGATTTTAAGGCAAGCCCACCTATCGAACAGTAGTATAGTTTAGGCAAGACCAGAATATCGAATCCCAAAGGAACCAAAAGTACTAATACTAACTCTCTTTCTATTATTTAACCTAAGAATGAAGTGAATGTTTATCTAATCTAAATTTAACTATCAACTAAACTAAAGACGCAAAGACAAAAAGAAAATGAATTGGGGAAAAATAACTTGGAAGAAAAACCAATTGATTAAGACGATACCCTTAGGAAGAATCCACCTAGACTTCACTTGTTATCTAACTTTGAACCAGACGATTTATTCACTTGACTTGATCCGTAAGATTCCCTAAGTTATATTAAACCCTCTCTCGAAGCGAATAACGTCTAACCCTAGGTTGATTAATTGAAATCTCTTTCTAATTAAAACCCTTAGAATCGCATTAACTCGATCTATGGACTCCCATATTAGGTTTCACCCTAATTTGGCAAAATCTCGTCACCCTATCTCTAGGCGCGCGATTAACTCCGCTTAATTATGCTAGATCTACTCTTAGGCAGGGACTTTTGCTCCTCCACCTAAGCACATCATACTTGAATCAATATCCCGGAAATATCAACATAAGAATTAAGAACACATAATTAAGAGCAAGTCAAATATTTATCATATAGTTCAGCAAATGATAACAAAATTCGTCTTACGTTTCATCTCCTTCAGGTATCTGAGGGGTTTAGTTCATAATAATAAAAGAGAACATCTCAAAAGAAAAGATAAAACAAAACATAATAAATCCCTAAAACCCCCTGAAGGAATTGAAGGAGAGATCCTCCGTCTTGAGTATAATTTCGGCTTCTTGAGATGGATCAACTAGCTATCTTCGAGTGATCCTCCAAAAATCTAACTTTTCTGGCTCGACTCCTTGGCCTAGCTAATTGCTCTCTTTCAGGTTATACTTAGGGGGTTTATATAGGCTTTCGAAATATGTTTCTTCGCCTCTAAGTATCCAAACCTGAATGAGATTACTCTTTCCTGCAACAGGGACACGGCCAGGGCACACGCCCGTGTAAGTCGTGGCCAGGCCGTGTTCAATCCTGTTGAATGAGGCACGACCGTGTGAATCGAAATCAGGCCGTGTTCTAGTAGATTGACGTGGCATGGCCATGTGGTCTTGGGCCCAGGCTGTGTGGATTTCGTGATATGGCCCATTTACTCCGTTTTGGGCCCGTTTTCTGTTCTTTTCATCCTCGGGTGCTTTCTTGGGTATAAAACATGAAAATAAAGGATTAAGAGCACCTTTTTACATAAATTGAGGCTTAATTCATCTAAAAGCATACTAAATGTGGGCTCAAAATATGTTACTTTTACGGTTTATCATTAAGTTTAGTTGGAGAAGTCTTTTTCATACTTCGAGATGTTTTATAAATAGGCATATATGATAGTTGATAATGACTATGTTTGGTGTTGATGTTCTAATGCAAGTATTTGGATAAAGTTATAATCCTTTGGATGTGAATCGATATATATATATAGTTGTAATAGAAAATGCATGAAATGCTATGAATAAATAGGTTAATAGTTGAGATATTGATATATTAATCATGACATTGTTATGAGTCTAAATGTATGATTTGAATTTATTATAATACGAATGATGTCGATTACTCCGATAATGAATGTGATATCCCGTTGCTCAGACCCGACGATTGGGTCGAGAAATGGGGTGTTATAGAAGGCCTTTGATTGATAGAACAAACATAGAGGAAGAGAAGCACGCTAGTCTGGCTTCCAAGAATCATCGAGATTTTGCTTATAGTTTCCTTTTCTTAATCTTTTCAGTTTATTTTGTGATCATAAACATAGATATTTATTGTTTTGATTCTCCTAATTTAATTAAGATGACTTAAATCTTGTTTGTGTTAGATTGATTGCATTCTGTACTCTTAAATTGTTAAAATCATGTTTGTGTTGTTATAGACCTTGGTAATTTGTTCAATTAGATAGAATCATGCCTATGTTATGCTTGCATTATAATGGTAAGGTAACGAATGAATTAATTATTAATATGATTGAAATTGTAATTAATTGACAAAATATCCAATTGGTGCATGTTTAATCTTCTAAGTGTAAAAGTGGGTTAAATTAGTAATAGTATTAAATATTATTCTTGCCTTTCATAACTTGTAAGATTATTGTGATTAAATTGTTTTAGTATAGGAATATGTTTAAAAGATCGATTGATTTAGTAAGTATGTATGTGCATTAGTTAGCAAAAGACCAAGTTGCAAAGAAATTATTTGTAACAACATGAACATAGTTTTAATAATTCTAAGTTAAAGAATAAAATTAATCTAACACACTTATGTCATATTGACTAAAACCTTTTTTAGAAATTGTGCATTGGAATTTTTTTCTCTTTATTTTAGTTTATTACTTAGTTAATTTTTAGTTTTTAAATCACTTCTTTCAAATCAATATATTTTCCTCTACAAATTGTTTAAATACACATTTCATAAATATTCGCTTATACAATTCCTATGGGTACAATAAATCGACATAATTGTCACTTTATTACTTGTTACGATTGTGCACACTTGCACATTTTTGTTGTTTCAGTGTCCTAGGACGATGATGGGCAAATCTTACATAATGTTAGTTTAGGCAAATCCATTGTAACACCCCAAACCCGGCCTAGAAGTTATGACCGGATCTGCCATGTCACATAAAATGTTGTTTAAAAACTGCGCGTTTGTTAAAAATTTCGAGTCTAAATATTTATTGATTGTTATCCTTTTTGTTAACATTTTGAAAAAAACAGTTATTAAGGGTTTAGGAAAATCCCGTATTGCACATTGAGTAATAATAGGCAGTAATCAAATTAAAAGCTAAACCAAAGAAAATACCAAAATTAAAGTAATAGTGGCCTTATTACAAAATAAAATCCCGAATTAAAATAAGTTCAAATTAAAACGAAGTTTACGAAAGCAATCGTAATGCATGGCCACCTCGAGTCCACCTCAGCTCCATATCCGTGGTCTAAGGATTACCTGCAAAATTCAACGGAGGGGGTGAGTTACCGAGACTCAGTGTGTAAATCCCCGTCCAGTTAAGCTTTGAGCTCTCACACCAATCATATATTAAGCATGTATGTAATGCAACCCAATCAACCTAGTATCCATCCTCCATATCTCCGGAATCTACCCAATATCTGTGGCACCTAGCCACTGGTGGTACCTAACCATTGATAGTTCCAAACCACTGGTGATAAATTTCACAAATAATCATATGTGGGGCCAACCTATTTGTGGTACCTAACCACTGGTGACAATCCCTTAATGAATATATGTGGGGCCAACCCTCTCTGGTACCAAACCACTGGAACGAGTCACAGAAATAATATATGTGGTACTAAACCACTGGTGACAAATGTCACAAAATATAATACGTGGGGCCAACCCACTTGTGGTACCTAACCACTGGTGACAATCCTCTAATGAATATATGTGGGGCCAACCCACTGTGGTACCAAACTACTGGGATGAGTCACAGAAATAATATATGTGGTACCAAACCACTGGTAGTTCCAAACCACTGGTGGTTCCAAACCACTGAGACTTAGTCACAAAATATAGCATGTGGGCCAACCCACTTGTGGTACCTAACCACTGGTGACAGTCTAAAAGAGATCATGTTTCCTCCCTCTTTTCATCATACCCCAACCCATGCAACATGTCATGACATAATAATTCGTGCATGCAGTATGACATGTATGCAAAACATATATCAAACATAAGTATAACATGAATTACCATCATAATCAGATAGACATAATACAACATAATCAAGCTAATCAACCTCTAAGGGTATAACCGTAATTTTACCTAGCAAGGGTATTTTTGTAATTTACTTATCGAGGGTATTTCAGTAATTTCACACCTGCAATGGCCTTTTCGAAGGCCTAATGTCACCCCGAGTGACTTAGCTAGCATTTCCGGTCGTATCGGACTATTGGGCCTAAAACTCGATTTCGGCCGATTCGGGCCCACACGCTCGTGTGGCCCACCTAACACAAATCTAGCCACGTATATGAGATTCACCTAGTATAGTTCACTATATACTACACCATCATACAATTTTATTCAATTGGGCCCACTTCGGCCCATCGTGGCCCAAGCAGCATCAACCCACAAGAATATTATTGATGGCCTCAACTATCGCGTCGAAGCCCCACACCTGCGCTCGCACGCTCGTGTGGCTACTATTTTCGTGACCGGCACTTCGGCATTTGCCGCTCTACAACTAGAGTAGAGAGAGTTACACACCTGATAGGAATCTGGTGCTAATCCGCGCTCCGGCCACTCCTGTGCCCAAACGCCCTCCAAGGTGTATTCATCCTCCTCCTAGAATGCTATATATATAGCTAGCTTCTCACATTCTTTCTTTGTATCTTACCGACGTGGGATCCTTCCATCAGCAGAGTTTAAATCCAACTCAAACTCTTCCCGTCCAGACCACAAAATAAATACTCCCTTGCTTCTCATGAGATTCGAACCCAGGCTCCCTTGCAACATAATCCACGCCGCTAACCACTCGGCCACAAGCCCCTCTTGTGTCTTAAACCATGTGCAACTAAATATAAATCTATAGCCAAATACTAAGGTCCATGTAAAAAGAAAACCAAAATTCAAGAGACAAGACTTGAACCTTAGACCTCCTTCCTTCCTTGTGGCGTCATCCCCTTGCCTCTTATGTGGCGTCACTTTGCCACTACACCACACACTCCACTTGTGTCATTTCCCTCCATATTTTATTCTTAAAGCCTACCTACTAACTCCCAGGGTTTTTCACCTAAAACCAAAATTTTCCTAAAGCCAAAGTTTGATCCCGGGACTTCATAGAAGCCCACTAACCTTCCAAAATCACTTATCTAATAGGTCCAACAAGCCGTTCTCTTATTCTCCAAAAATTTAAACTCTACTACACTCAAGACCCATTGGGCCCAATCCTACTAGGCCCAATTTTGGGATGTTACAAATCTACCCTCTATAAATAAATTTTGTCCTCGAAATTTCCAACTACAGGAACAGTCGTACAACCTAACCTACAACACTACGCTTACGCTGCGCACTCTGATTCCAATAACCCTAATATACTTTTAACTAGAATTTAGAACTCCTACACATACTCAAAAATACCTAGCCCTTAAAGCAGACAAATATTTCATACGCAACCAACTCTATGTCCGAACATCACATCCAAACCAAACACACAGAATTGATACCAGAAATACAGCATATAGCAAAGCAAAGTATCAGGAAACTTACAGTGCGGATTGGTGCCGGAGACTTGGGTGCCATACTTCCAAAAAAAACAGATATATATTTTTCTAAACCATTTTCCAAACCATCCTTTGAAAATATTTTTGAACCCAAACCCACAACCGAGTTTTGGAACCTAGGCTCTGATACATAATTGTAACACCCCAAACCCGACCTAGAAGTTATGACCTGATCTGGCATGTCACATAAAAGGTTGTTTAAAAACTGCGCGTTTGTTAAAAATTTCGAGTTTAAATATTTATTGATTGTTATCCTTTTTGTTAACATTTTGAAAAAAAACAATTATTAAGGGTTTAGGAAAATCCCGTATTGCACATTGAATAATAATAGGCAGTAATCAAATTAAAAGCTAAACCAAAGAAAATACCAAAATTAAAGTAATAGTGGCCTTATTACAAAATAAAATCCCGAATTAAAATAAGTTCAAATTAAAACGAAGTTTACGAAAGCAATCGTAATGCATGGCCACCTCGAGTCCACCTCAGCTCCATATCCGCGGTCTAAGGATTTCCTGCAAAATTTAATGGAGGGGGTGAGTCACCGAGACTCAGTGTGTAAATCCCCGTCCAGTTGAGCTTTGAGCTCTCACACCAATCATATATTAAGCATGTATGTAATGCAACCCAATCAACCTAGTATCCATCCTCCATATCTCCGGAATCTACCCAATATCTGTGGCACCTAGCCACTGGTGGTACCTAACCACTGGTGGTTCCAAACCACTGGTGACCACAAATAATCATATGTGGGGCCAACCTACTTGTGGTACCTAACCACTGGTGACAATCCCTTAATGAATATATGTGGGGCCAACCCACTGTGGTACCAAACCATTGGGACGAGTCACAGAAATAATATATGTGGTACCAAACCACTGGTGACAAATGTCACAAAATATAATACGTGGGGCCAACCCACTGTGGTACCAAACCACTAGGACGAGTCACAAAAATAATATATGTGGTACCAAACCACTAGTGGTTCCAAACCACTGAGACTTAGTCACAAAATATAGCATGTGAGGCCAACCCACTTGTGGTACCAAACCACTGGTAACAGTCTAAAAGAGATCATGTTTCCTCCCTCTTCTCATCATACCCCAACCCATGCAACATGTTATGACATAATAATTTGTGTATGCAGTATGACATGTATGCAAAACATATGTCAAATATAAGTATAACATGAATTACCATCATAATCAGATAGACATAATACAACATAATCAAGCTAATCAACCTCTAAGGGTATAACCGTAATTTTACCTAGCAAGGGTATTTTCATAATTTACCTATCGAGGGTATTTCAGTAATTTCACATCTGCAATGGCCTTTCCGAAGGCCTAACGTCACCCCGAGCGACTTAGCTACCATTTCTGGTCGTACCGGGCTATTGGGCCTGGAACTAGATTCTGTCCCATCTGGGCCCACACGCTCGTGTGGCCCACCTAACACAAATCTAGCCACGTATATGAGATTCACCTAGTCTAGTTCACTATATACTACACCATCATACAATTTTATTCAATTGGGCCCACTTCGGCCCATCGTGGCCCAAGCGGCATCAACCTACAAGAATACTACTGATGGCCTCACTATCGCGTCGAAGCCCCACACGTGCGCTCGCACGCTCGTGTGGCTACTATTGTCGTGACCGGTACTTCGACATTTGCCGCTCTACGACTAGAGTAGAGAGAGTTACACACCTGATAGGAATCTGGTGCTAATCTGCGCTTCGACCACTCCTATGCCCAAACGCCCTCCAAGGTGTATTCATCCTCCTCTTAGAATGCTATATATACAGCTAGCTTCTCACCTTCCTTCTTTGTATCTTTCCGATGTGGGATCCTTCCATCAGCAGAGTTTAAGTCCAACTCAAACTCTTCTCGTCTAGACCGCAAAATAAATACTCCCTTGCTTTTCATGAGATTCGAACCCAGGCTCCCTTGCAACATAATCCACGCTGCCAACCACTTGCCCACAAACCCCTCTTGTGTCTTAAACCATGCGCAACTAAATATAAATCTATAGCCAAATACCAAGGTCCATGTAAAAAGAAAACTAAAATGCAAGAGCCAAGACTTGAACCTTGGACCTCCTTCCTTCCTTGTGGCGTCATCCCCTTGCCTCTTATGTGGCGTCACTTTGCCACTACACCACACACTCCACTTGTGTCATTTTCCTCAATATTTTATTCTTAAAGCCTACCTACTAACTCCCAGGGGTTTTCACCTAAAACCAAAATTTTCCTAAAGTCAAAGTTTGATCCCGAGACTTTATAGAAGCCCTTTAACCTTCCAAAATCACTTATCTAATAGGTCCAACAAGCCGTTCTCTTATTCTCCAAAAATTTAAACGCTACTACGCTCAAGGTCCATTGGGCCCAATCCTACTAGGCCCAATTTTGGGATGTTACATCCATATCGTAAACACGTCAAGGAAAGGGAAAGCCTTTGTGGCAAATCTTAAAAGAAATAGCTTTTGTGGTAAATTTTGAAGGAAAGCCCTTGTGGCAAACATCTGAATGAAACGTCTTTATGGCAAACTTTGAAGGATTGGGATTCATGGTGAGCTTTCAAGGAGTAACCTTATGGTGGACTCCAAGATGAATGTAAAGACTAGCCTTGGTGGAAAATATTTTATTTTAAAAAAAAAGATAGCCCCTTGGGAAGTGGTTTATATGAAATAACTTTTTGGCAAACTCTGAAGTAACAGTAACTGTGGTGAACTGCAAAACGGAAAGCCTTTGTGGCGAATCAAGGAATGGGAGCCTTCATGGAAGATTATAAAGAGTCGAATCAAGTCTTGTAAGGAAAGCTTTTATGGAATACTCCGGAAGGGTTACTCTCGTGGTGCGTTTTAGAAAGGCCCATGGTGAACAACTGTGAAAGACGTTCATGCAACCGACATTGTGTTAAATAACCGATGCATACTATATGGTTTCTGTAATAACCAATTTTTGCCCGGGCTGAAAAACTAAAATAAAAAAAATAAATGTCTAAAAACAGTCCTTGTTACAGAGCCAAAATAAAATAAATCCAAAATTCTCACAAAACTCAAAGCCCAGATATTGGGCCGTTACACCAGACCCAATCCTAAAACAGACCAAACCCCCTCAGACCTATTCCTAAACCCATGACCCAACACACAAAACCCAAAACCCAAAACAAAGACAGCCCAAAAGGGCCCAAACAATAAACAGAATCAGCAGGGGCCTAGGGTTTCTGAAACCCTAGGCGCAGCCTCGTGCCCCAGCTCCTTTTGCACCGCAAGCCAAGCCAACAGTCGCTCCATCAGCCCTCGTCAAGCAGCGAATCGGGCCGCCATCAACACGCCATCATCGCCCGAGATCTCCTCGCTTGCAAAAGGAGAAAGAAACAGTAGCAAAATAGAGCAAAACATGGCAAATAGTTTCTTTCCTATTTTGTTTTCAGGTTATAAAAACCCATCAAAAACTTGTAAATAGGAAAAAAAAAAGAAACAGATATATACCCAAATACATAGAGATTAAAAAATCAGCAAGGTTTTTTTTTTATTTTTCTTTTCATTTCCGAGTATTTTTATTTCTTATTTTGTTTTATTTTCTTAAAAACTACATATATAGTATATAATATACAGTGTAAAAAAAGTTGAAAAAACTAACCTTTTTGGAACTCGTTTGCAGAGAAACTGAGAGCACTCTCAATTTTTTTTTTTAAAAAAACACAACGAAATGTTTTTTTTCTAACTTGGGCTATTTAAATAGGATTTAAAACGGCGCCGTTTTGGACTTAAGCTTCATTGCCAAAACGTCGTCGTTTCGTTTAAAAACTCGAAAATCGACCCGACCCTTACTCCAGGATCCGCGTGTTTTCAAAAAATGGGAAATTTATTGTTTTAGTCCTCCCACATTTTTATATTTTTTAATTCTGTTTAATTTCATTTTTTTATTTTTAAATTGGCCCTAAAGGTTTAGTCACTTTCTAATTTAATCCTTCGGGTTCTTTAAAAACTAAAATCAAAACGTCGTAGTTTTAAAATTTGGCACAATTGTCATTTTAACCCTTGTGATTTAACGCGTCTTTAATTTAGACCTTTTAATCTGTTTTAATTGTTATTTGACCCCTGTTTTCTTTATTTTATTTTATTTTTATTATTATATAGTGTATTAAAATATTTTATTATATTATATATTCTATATTATTTTCCTATATTTATTTATTAATATTGTGAAATTCATATATATATTTTATATGTATTATTTTATTATATATATTTAATTATTACTATATATATTATTTTACTTGTTTAATAATTCACATTTTATTATATTTTATTATTATTTATTATATTATATTTTGTATATTATATATTATTATGTTACATTTATATATTATTTCTAAAACTTTATTTTCTTTATAAAATTTATTTATATTACCTAATCTATTTTATTTATATTGTTTATATTATGTATGTAAATTTATGATTAGTGTATTATATATATTATTTGTTATTTTATTTTTTTAATATTATTTTAATTTTATATTATTTTCATATATTAGTTATTATATTATATATTTTAAAATTTTTATACATTGTATAGTATTATATTATATCATATTTTTATTCTTATAAAATATATTTATATTGAAAAACATGTTTCATTTATATTGTTTATATTATATTTTATTTAAAATCATTATATACTATTCTTTTTATTTATGCATTGTTTACATTGTTTATATCATATAAGTATGTAATTTTATTTATTTATTTATTATTAATCTTGCATGAAAATTTTCATATTTATTTAGTAATTTCTATTTTGATATTTATGGTTTTTATGTATATATTTTATTTGCCCATATTCTTTTATTTATTTATTTATGATTGCCATTGTATAGTTATTTATTTATTGTTTTATGAATACATTTTTTTTAAATTACTATATTTTATCTAAAGGTTTTAAAATAAAGGCAATGTTTTTTTATTTAGAAATTCGGGAAATAGTGCCCTAACGTGCTGGGTTGTGATTCTTTGTTTGGCTAAATAATTAAATATCCTTTTAACGTGTTTTTGAAAATCATGAGATGTTTTTTAGTTACGAGGGTTTAAAAAATATCGTGTCCTATCGTGCTGGATGTGATGTTTATATTCTTTCGGAACAAAGAAATCTCAAATTTTAAAAAAAAAACATATTCTTGTGAATTCAAAAACATTGTGCCCTAACTTACTGAGTATGATGTTTTGAATCTTGAGGTAGGAACCTTCCAAACTAAATACATGCCTAGTTTCTAAGTCATGAGATGCTATATCCTAACTTACTAGGTATGGTGTTTTATTTCTTTGAGATAGGAAAGTCTAGTTTCTTTTTAAAATAAAAGGATCATTTTTTTAACTTTTTTTAAATCTCAAACATTTTGACATGATTCTATCAATTAGATACCAATTTTTGGGCGTTATAAGGGTGCTAACCCTTCCTCATACGTAACCGACTCTCGAACCCGTTTTCTCGTTTTTCGTAGACCAAAATCAGTATTTTAAAATAAAACGTTTTTTAAGGTGATCCAATCACACCTAAGTCAAAAAAGATTGGTGGCGACTCCCATTTTTTGTTTTTAAAAGTCGATCCTCTCTGTTTTTAAAACTCGATTTTAAAACGGTTTCGACAGTTTCTACATGTAAACAAGGAAGCTAGTAAGTAAAAACTGTATATATATATATATATATATATATATATATATGCACTACTTGTTAAGGTGTTTTGGTATGAGTAAAACTCAATAGAAATAGATAATTAAAGAGATATAGAAAAGTAACGAAGAGTGTGTCTTGAATAAGGATATAAGCTTTGTATATCCAAAAGAAGTATTTCTCCCTTGCGTAAGTGTCTCTTTCTGAATCATGATGAGGTGAAGGTCGAGAGATGGGAATATGTTGGTAAGGTACCAAATATATTGAAAGAAAGGGAATAGTCTCAGTGTAGGGTAATGGGCGTGTATAAAGGAATGAAATTCGTATAAAGGAATGAAATTCGAGGAAGTACTTGTCAAAAAAAAAAAACTGAAGGATAAGAGCAGTAAGATAGTCATCGAATTAATAGTTGCATTGTGCAAATATGGTTTAGGTAATTGGTAGTTGCCTTACTAAGTTCTTTCAAACGTACCTTTGTGTATTATGTTTCAGGTGAGCTATCATGGGTTTGAGCCAGGAGGGACGATGCTAGGGCCTCGCCGAAGGAGTAGTGTATTGGGCTATTATGAATACAGAGCACGTTTTATGGGCAAGATCGAGTTTAGCTTGAGTTATATGAGTCTTTAATATGGAGTAGCTACATTAGACCAAGACCTTAATTTCTTCATAGTTGTAATTAAATTCTCTATGTATAACGATCGAAATCCCTTATTATTTATACTTATGTAATTTCATTATGAAGCTTTATAATTAAGTAGTAGTAATTGATTCAAATTTGCATGAGTGGCAGCACCCAGGATTGAGATTTGGTTCATCAAATCGGGTTGGGGTGTTACAAGTTTGGTATCAGTCCCGATTTAACCGATTCTCAGATTACAAAGGTGAAGAAGCCTTGTATGTATAGTACGCCGAACCTGGCTTAGTCTCTTAGGTGCATTAGATTTTTGCTTGTATGGATTTTGTTTAAGCTATATTTAAATACATTAAGATAATGATGGTAAGACAAAATAATGATTTATTCATGAAAGGGGTATGATTTTACACAAATAATGGAAAGAGAGGTACAAGGAAAGATAAAAAAAAGAATGCTTAATTATTCCCTTTAGCAGGCTGATCTACAGGCTTAGTAGGAACCTCATCCATCTGAGATTGACCTTTAGGGTTTTAGTCCACATGTTCCAAGTTCTCCTCATCATATTCAATTCCCAACATAGTAGGAAAGGAAAACATGAGTAATTGTTTCAACTCCCCTTGAAAGGCTTCCCACTCTTTGCCCTTAAGATGGTAGACATCAAAGTTGAGTGACTCCGTAAAGATATTCTTCAGATAATCGAAGTCCACCTTGCTAAGATCAAGAGGACCTACAGCCACTTGGGCGTGCAAAATTAAATTGGCTCTCCATTCTGGTAGAGCATCAATGATATTCTTCTAGGTATCCTTTTGATATTTTCTAAAGTCTCATCTTGGGTTTTGTGTAGCCTCTCTAACTCTACCTTATGACGTTCCTCTTGAACCTTGGACATCCCTTCAAAGATAGATTTTTCATCCCTAAAGTGGTTGATCTCATTCTTCAGTTGATTATTTTTTGTTTGAACATAACCGACTTGCTCCTCAGAGTTGTGATTTGGGTAGACAACCGTGTGATCAAATTGTTTGAGTCTTGGTATTTTTGGCGAAGTTCAGTCAAAGCATATTTACCAGATTTCACAGATTTTTCTAAATATGCTATTTTGTTGTTGTAAAGCGTACTAGCCTCTCTGAGAGCCTTGCTCCAAAGACCTTATTCGAGAGACGATATCTCTGAGATTTGAGCCATGAGGGATAGAGGATCTTCTGCGAGATTGGATGCAAGGTAAAAAGAGAAGGCTTCTCATAACTGTTGAGGCAATAAGCTTAATTATTGCTGAAAAATAGAATTGAGAGGCGTGAGAGATAACACTGACTCTATAAGACCACACTAAGGGAAATTGCTACCTAATTTAGTCAGGGAACACATTGTGCTTGAGAGAGAAGAACAACTGGCTAGATAGGAGGCATTGTCTCTAAGGGGTCCTCTAATATGGAGGAATTAGGAATGTGCCTGGGAGAGCCTGTTTGAAGGACGAAACCTTCAGGCATTGAAGAAATCTCAAGAAGAATAGGTGTAACACCCCCAGACCCGGCCCAGACGTTATGGTCGAATCTGGTGATGTCACATCAAATGAATAATTCAAAACGACTTTGCTTAAATAAAACTTAAGTTTAAGACTTAGAAACCCAAAATCTAAATAGTTGTTAAGTTATGATAAAAGCCCATATTTTAAGAAAACATCTATATGTTAAAGTTATTTCAAAAGCCATGTTTAAACTTTAGAAATTTGTTTAAGTTTAATACTTAGACAGTTGAAACAATAATAAAATCCAAATGTAAGTCAAATTGGAGATACAAGGCCTTATTACAACTTAATGAAAATAAAGTAATTAAAATAGAGTCAGTCAAAACAAATAAACAAAAACTTCAAAGTAACTTGTAGTGTGGCCATCTCCGAGTCCTCTCCCACGTCGAGCCATCTACTGAGGGTCACCTGAAGCATTTAATAAAAGAGTGTGAGTTTCGAAACTTAGTGTGTACGACCCTTGGTAAAACAATCAACATGCAATTATCACATTGGGCCTGAGCCCTGACAAAATCAGTGGTCTTGGGTCTTAGCCCATAATGACCTCATATCACATTAGTATCACATGAATGCAATGCTCCCATCCCAATCCAACCCTACACTCCATTCCCCTTCCAACCCTACACTCCTGTGGGGATGTAAATATCAACCCACCATTCTCTACACTCCAAAGGTAGCACCAACAGCTGCACTACTCAAACGTTGCAGCAAGGCTGCTAAGCATATAATGGGCTTAAAGCCACCGGTGGATCCACGGTCGTCAAGTGACTATGCGATCCTCACATATCTTCCTCCGTATCATCAAACCCACCCAAGTGCAACATATATATCATGAATGCAATATACACATTTTCACACATTAAGCACCTAGGGGTATTTTAGTCCTTTCACTACCCATGGTATTTCCGTAAATCTACCCTACAGGGGTATCTCAGTAATTTTTCAAATTAGAGGTATGTTGGTAATTTGCAAATAAGGGGTATGTTGATAATTTTGCAAATCAGTAGTATTTTGGTAATTTTGCAAATCAGGGGTATTTTGTTCCCTCTCGAGTTTAGTTATGAACTTTGGCCCATTAACAAATCCTTGCTGCTAAAGTGAACAGACACTATGCACCAGGTAGGATCCCAGAGAAGAGAAGGTGGGTCACTAGGACCGTTTAAATACCAAGCTCTCCCTAGATCCAATCTTAGACATGCATATGTCCATTGCCAAACTCTAACCTAGCGACTTGTTCACAGACATACTTGATTATTAGATTAAGTTTTATGCAATTTAAGAATTTATCAGAACTAGGCCTAGAGTTCATTAAAACCCTAGCACTCATTTCTAAAGCCCCATAAGGCCCACTAAGCCTATTCATGTCCATGTAAACCTTTAAACCCCATCATGTTTATATAGCCCATTAGGCCCAGTCTTATTCAAATCACACAACCATATCAATTCCTACTGATTTGGGCCGGCGAGCTCGGCAGGCCCATTTAACCCGTTTTGGCCCGATCGGCCAAATAGTGGTCCGAGCCAATGAGATGGCTCTCTTGGCCCCGGTAATCATATCGGTGTCCCCACACGAACGTTCACACGCTCATGTGGTTGCCGGTGCCAACCTTTCGTGTAACACCCTAAACCCGGCCTAGACGTTATGACCGGATCTAGCGTGTCACACAGAAGGTTTGTTCACAGAAGGTTTGTTAAAAAGCTAAGCGTAAGTTGAAAATATTGTGTCTCTTTAAAACTGTGAGTTTCGATATTTGTTAGTAAAAACCCGGTTTATTTAATGTCCTGTTTATGTAGTTATTAATGTTTTAACGATAAAAATGTTTCCACAGTGAAAAAATCAAACTTGAGTATTTGCGGGAGCATGATGTTTTAAAAAAACGATTAATTAAATTTTAAGAAAATCCTGTGTGTATGAAATCAACAGTTATTAATGAAAACCTAAGAGAAAATTTAACCAG
Source organism: Gossypium bickii (assembly GCA_025503065.1). Lineage (NCBI taxonomy): Eukaryota > Viridiplantae > Streptophyta > Magnoliopsida > Malvales > Malvaceae > Gossypium > Gossypium bickii. The sequence continues at coordinate 100,807,307 of CP106711.1, forward strand.
AGGCCTTATTACAAAAGATTAAACCCACATAATAAAAATAGTCTTAGAAATAAAGCAAAAGGGAAATTTACTAAAGTTTGCAAGTGAAGTTTCTAATGTATGGCCTCCACTGAGTCATCCACGGCTCCAAGTCCTTATTGCTGGATACTACCTGCAAGGTTAAGAAAGGGGGTGAGTTACAAGAACTCAGTGCGTAATCCTCTTACTGTTATTAACTGGGCTCGGGCCCAGAAATCATCAAGTTGGGCCTAAGCCCCCAAAACACAATAGTGCAAATGCAATAATGCAGCCCACCCCAATCCAACCAACACACCCCCGACCAGCCAATCAAACCTGTGGGGATCAAGTCAACCCATCCCGCCAATCACATCAATAATGCAGTCAAGTTGCTAAACATAGAATGTTTGTGGCTGAGCCACCGGAGTCATAATTACGTATATATATATTGTGGCTATGCCACCAGGCTACACTGCTCTTCATTCAAATTTCCGCCCCATGGAACATGATAAAATACATCATACATCTCAATATATATAAAAGCATAATGTATACATACACGCATTACCAGATGATATTGAAGGTAAAACAGACATTCAACCCAACGAGGGTATTTTAGTAATTTTGCAACCTACGGGTATTTGTTAAATCGACCCAATAAGGGCATTTCGGTAAATCGGCCCAACAAGGGCATTTCGATAAATCGGCCCAACAAGGGCATTTTGATAAATTGGCCCAACAAGGGCATTTTGGTAAATCAACTCGTTAAGGGCATTTTGGTAAATCGATCCATTAAGGGCATTTTGGTAATTTGGCTTATTATGGGCATTTGGTAAATCGGCCCGTTATGGGATTTGGTAAATCGACTCGTTAAGGGCATTTTGGTAAATCGACCCGACAAACACCGATTTTAGTGAATTTCAGAACTGATGTTGTTTAAGCGAGTTATTCGATTTCATGCAGTGTTCCGATTTATTAAACATACAAAGGACGGAGATCGGTTTCTACCAACATTGCAGCGTATTACGAAACTACATGGTTACGGTGTGAGATTACACACCTGATTACGTGGAAAACTAAACACTCCTGCTCGCCGTCACCTGTGCCAACACATCACACAATTAACTAACAAAATAGAGATCTTTAATCCATATCTACACAAATTATTTTCTAACACTTACCCTCACTGGCGCGAACAACCACGATTTACCTATCCAAAATTGATGTCGACTCCCTTCCACAACCCAGCGGAAAATCCCGAACGGCTGACACCTTACGCCGTTTGAACTTGGGAGCAAGGGCTATGAGTCCACTTCCCTTAGGCTTCCTTAACGACACCCCCTTAGACTGGTTATCACTTGCCTCCCTGAAGAAAACCCGATCAGTAAGATACCACAATAGAAATGACGGTTGTCTAACAAGGGGTTTCGGCTCTTACCACCACTTCCTGAAGTCTGAATGATTAATGAACAGAGAAGAGAGTTGCTTGCTTGATCCTTAGTACAATTGGCCTTGATCAATGGAGAATTAAGCACTGGCAAGTTGAGAGAAGAAGAGAGGGGATTATTCGAGAACTAGAATTAAAAGAAATAGCCACTTCAGCTATGAGAGACATAAGAACGAAACAAAACGAAAGAAGAGAAAAAGTTACCATTACCTTGTGATTACAGGCTAGTCGAATGAGAAGGAGAGATTCAGCCAACCCCGTTTAAACAACTACAAGAGGAGAATACGAGAAGAAAGAATGAGAGGAAATGGAGTTTCGGTTATAGTGATGAAAAGAAACAAAGCAAAAAGAAAAAAAAAAGAAGGTTATACGTTTGGCTATAGAAAGGAGAAAATGGGAGGAAGGGAAAGAACCCAGACTTACCAGATTCGACCAAGAGAGGAGGTGAAAAATCGTCCAGAGAAAGGAGATGGAGTGTTGAAGAGATTCGGTTACTTGGAGAGAAAGAGATCAGAGAGGGATTCAGCTATCGGTGTTTGTCAACTATCGAATAGGAGAAAGTGACTAAAAATGAGAAAAGCAATGTGAAAAAGTCACTCAATGGTCAAGGTTTCGGTAAGTAAAGATGCACAAAATGGCAAGAAGAAAAGAAAGCTCCTAAACGACAAATGCTCAACAAAAAGCTTAAGTATTTTGGCACATACACACACTACCAAAATCGAATGCACTCCAAACCAAAAGACCCTTCTCTTGACCGAAATCCCCCCTTGTACTTCCCCAAATTCGACTACTACTCGCTCTCACCTCACTCTACGTTTTTCTCCTTGATTTACTCCTCAAACTCCTCTCCATCACTCATTCAAACTCATTTGACTGAGTCTTCAACTCCCTTGCAGAGTCCAAGCTGAACTCTACTATCATCACCTGCTTAGCACAAAATAAATGCAATAAATTGTAGTATGTGAGATTCGAACCTCCAACCTCCTTCCACTCCCATTGATGCCACATCACCTTGCCACATGCTCCATTGTGCTAACAATTTTCCAACATTTTCTCCTAAACCCTTGCTGCCAACAGCCCTCTCCCCTTAAGTGCCCAAAACCCAAAATTTTACCAGTGCTTAAACTCGGCCCTTGGCCCCCCTAGGGCCCCTAAACACCCCTAAACAACACACAGAACCAACATATCATGCAATTGCACAAATTTACAGACCCCTAAATTTTAGGATGTTACAGTTTGGCTTTTCGATTTTTTCGACATTCGAGTTTTTCAGGATTTTGACTTTTGCTGATATGTCTTGTGTCCTATTTTCCCCTTAATCTGCTTAAGAAGCCTAATGCCTGAGACTAGGGTTCCACTAAGGCAAAAATTAAAATTTTCCCTATGGTCTTCTCTATCCCTAAGACTTCAAACAACCCTGATAATACCTTAAAATTAATATTCTAAGTGCTACTTGTACATACCAACTTCAGTGCATAGAAATTTAGAGTTTCAGGATTTTGAGGCGTTACAATAGGAACTGTGGGTGAGTGAGTGATAGTGGCAACATGCTCCTTGTTTGGCTTATGCCTCACTAAGAAAGGGCATTCACTGCTCCCAAATTCTTGAGTAAACTCATCTGTGGTCTTCTTCTTGCCACAAGCTCCCTTAAGGATTGAGGAAATGTCCATGTCTTGAGGGTGGGAATGTGACGAAAATCTTGCACCATCAACAGGCGAATTAGCTTGATTTGAAGATATAATTATCCAATTTCTTTGGCGTAGATTACAAATATGATATAAGTATGATGGAGGCTCTCAGGTGTGTCCCAATAAAACGTGCGCCAATTCACTGTCTGAGTTGTATAGCCATGTTTTGAAGGTAGATGGCATGAAATGATCAATTTTTTTACTAATTGAAAAAAGTTGGTCTGTAGCCATTTGGTCTTAGATTTTTTAAACAGTGCTAAAATACATTTCTAAGTGACACCAACTCCACCAAATCAAGTATATGACCCCTTTTCAACCTTTGGTATTGCCTTTCAGCCACATGAGCATCCTGTAATTGGCATATGGTGCAAACGCTTTCCCTATGAAAGGACCATTGGGTTGGGAAACCAAAACTAGAACTAAGTTTACATACAACATTTATGTACATGTCCTTTCAAAGCTGGGCCGTACACTAAAGTGAGCACTGCCAACAGAATTTTTGGTTCCCTGTATTTTCAGTTGGTAAATTCTCTGGCCCCAATAGTGGCCACTCACTATGTATTGTTACACATGGTTTGTGCAAGTGTACACAATCGTTATCAAGTTACAAGTAAGTAAAAGAGTTATCGTCTCCATAGGGACTATGTATGTTAATCAATTAATCGTAAAATTAATATTAACAATTTGGTAAGAAAAACACAATATCTTAAAGAGGGTTGATGATTAAGTTAAATTAAATTATCTAATTGCAAGATGATCCCTAAATGCAATGTATGAAATAAAATGCATGAGATAGATTTAGCAGTAGAATTCACAAGATTTTAACAACGATAACATGAATAGGCTAGAGTAATTACATTACTTAACTTAGTTCATTTTTATCACGTTCATAATGTTTCAAAGAAATAATCCAAGGCAACTTGATCTTTCATGAGTTTGAAACCAAAGTTAAGTTCTTTCAGAATCTTTTACTAAGAAAAACATGCATTTTACTGATCATATTCAACTAAGGGTTTCTTAGCATTCATGTGAAGTAACATGGACGGGTTAGGTTTGAAACAATTTAATCACATAAACCTAAAGGCAATGGAAGATAATAAAACTCTTTCGAGTTATTATAAGCCTTTAATTTAGATGGGTTAGGATCTAAATTAAGCATGCACTTTTCAACTATTGTGTCCATTAGCCATCGTTTGGTTAAGATTGCTCAACTAATTCTAATGCATTCAATCACGCATGAATAAAGTACTTACTTGAGTTTAATTCAAAATCTAAACGATTGAGGCATAGAACATCATAAACACAACTCAATAAAATTTATTAAATAAACCATTCTAGCTAAAAAAAAAAATTAAGCTATCATCATCAATAAAAAAAAAAACAAAGCAATTTGCAAACATAATGAATAATTAAGGAAAAGCAAAAGGAAGTAAGAACTCTTTGATAGTGTGATCACTAATCGTGGAGGCTTCTCCCAATTCTCATGGCTGCTCCTTAAGATGGCTGGCTAAGAGAGTGTTTTTTCTCATGGAATTGCTAGCTAAGGGAAAGGGAAAATGGGGTGGCTATGCATGACAGGAAGGAAATGTGATGAAAATAAGAAATGAAGAATGAATGTTAAGTGAGGGCTGATTAAATAGTGGAATGAGAGGGTCTAGTTATACTAGAGGGATGGCTAGTAGGTTTGCTAAAAATAGCATTTTGAATCCCATGATATGCTCTCATGCTTGGTCGACCATATTGTAACACCCTAAATTCGGTCTAGACGTTATGGTCGAATCTCTGAAATTACATTAACGATGCCAGAAATTATTTGTTTATTTGAAAATAGAGGTTTTGAGTTTGAAAACGTAAAAATTTCTATGATTGACTAATTTTATCAAAAAATATTTAGTAAAATATTTTTATTTTTAAAAGAAAAGCATCATTTTTTTGTAATGTTTGTTTGAAAAGATTTAAATATTAGGGATTTTATATTATAATTATAAAAAAGATTTTTATAAAGAAAACTTGCAGCAGATTTTAATAAAACTACTTAGGAAATTTATGAATTATTATTTTGTTTATAATTTAAGAAAAACATAATTCATTTTGAAAAAATTAATTTATCAAAGATGCTTAAAAAACCCATAATTTTGCATGCATGCAAATGAATTATAAAGTCATAAGAATATAAATCACAACCAAAATAAGGGTAAAGTCCAAAAGTGCATAGAAACACAACCCAAAATCCAAATAGTTAAAAAAAAAAAACCAATAAATATCCATAAATGTAAAGTTTTTCAAGAGGCTCCACCAAGTGCTAATCCAAGTCCTATGTTTGAGTGTTACTTGAAATGTTGAAACACTAATGGGGTGTGCTTTTAAGCCCAGTGTGAGATTAACACAAACTCAAACACATAATTTATAAACATATACGATAGATAATGATAAAATCATATAACTCAATTTTCATAAATATATCATGTATGATTGTGTCAATGCATATTTCATAAAAACAATACAGATTTTTGGAAAATTGTCCTACCCATCTTCGCTGCACGCCATAATCGAGTTTTCCCAAAACTCGTCCAACCAGCACATCAAATTGTGAACAATGCACAAACGTAGATAAACTATCATATAATCAAATTCGTGGACAAGTCACCAGAGTTGCAGATAAATTGCCAAATAGTCATAATTGTGAACAGTGTCACATTAACGCAGGTAAACTGCCAAATACTACCACCATTCACATATCTCATCCCATGCATGTGATATGGCCAAAACACTCGAAATCATATAGGCACGTTTAACATGCAAATAACGTATGTACTCAAGGTGCCAAATTTTCACATTCTATTTTCATACGAATATCACATATGCCATATAACACATAACATGAGAATGAAATGTACATATTTTTCACAATATTAGCAAACACCATTATAACACAACATGTTTTTCACAAATATACGGTTTGGGACAAATATTTACTTGATAAAAATCCATAAATATTGCTTATCTCACTTTATGAATACAAATAGTATCCTAATCAAACAACATAATTTTAGTAGCAATATTTAAATCAATTAATCATAATAGTCTTAATATATTTAATGTTAAATCCCACACTTGATTTGTAGATTCAATGTGAAAAACTCCCTATGAACACTCTCTCTTAGATCGAGCCCCAAAAGACTTATCTAATAAAATAAAAACTGAATAAAAGTTAGTATTTTCCATGAGCGTCATACATAAAATAACTTAAGTCCCACCACTTTACTTACCCCACGATCTAACACTCAGATCAATGATTTCATCTCAAACACTAGGGATTTCCTGAATTGTTGTTAGGCCCTTCAGTAACATAAGAATCGAGCATTAATACATGAGGAGAAATAAATCTCAATGACCACTACACCATTCGTTTAAGAAGCGAAGTAAAGGGAAGAAGATGATTTCAATATTACACTACTTGGTTAACACAATGAGGTCAACAATTCATCTTGATGGAGAACGGAGGAGTCGAGGGATCTATCAAAAGATCACTAGATTAATGAATCTAAAACAAAGAAACATTGAAGTGAATGGATTAATTTTGATCAACAGAGAAAGATGGATGATTAAAAAGAAAAAGGAAGAAAAAGGGAGAAATTTCAACCATCGACGGTGGAGTTATGGCGGCGGCAATGGCGATGGTAGTCCGATGGAGGTTGTAGGGAAAAAATAGCCAAAGGTGTTTGGATAATAATAAAGGGTGGAGAAGAAAAGAAAAGAGAAAGGGTGGATGAGAAAAGATAAACCACGATGGCGCGCGATGGTTGTCACGGTGGAGGAGGCCGCGCTTGGGGCAACGTTTGGGGAGAAAAGGAGAAAGAAGAGATGGTTGGTGGTGGTTTGACGGTTAGGTATTGGTGGTACACAACTAGAAAGGGTGGAGGAAAAAGTAGAAGAAAGGGGAAAGGGGGAGGTTGAGAGCTAAACAAAAAAAGAAGAAAAAAAAAAAGAGAGGAAATGGGGAGGAAAATGGGAGGTTGGATGGTAAAGAGTAGTCAACCTAGTCTAGGTTCAATGTACCTTTCACAAGGTAAACATGGAAGAAAAGGCAAGAGAGGGGGACAAGGGAGTGAAAAGGGGATCATGTTTCATCTTCATAAGGTAAGTTTTACTCATAAAGATGGAAAATAATCTCCCATGTATGGCATGTATAGTGGACGGAAAAGATGTTTTAGCACATGAAAATATCAACAAACATTTAATTAAAAAGATGCTAAAGTGGATACTTGAACCTAAGACTTATAGGATATTAATTAAACTATGGGATGTGACACATATATTGTGGAAGGGAGTTGTTGTTGGTTTCTTGATTCATGCATGAAATCATGCTTGAATCAAGCAAGGTGGTGGATGGTTTCAAGGGTAATTGTTGAGGGTTGATATCTGAATATTTTGCAAGTGTGAGGACCTCTGAATAAATATCCCAAAAGTGAATTTTGAGTTGTCCAAATGCCCTTGCCGAATTGGGCCTCATTCTTCCTTATTTAGAAGGGTTGATGACCTAAATGCTTGTCGGAGTTATTCATCAATTGCACCAATTTTAATTGGATCAAATTAATTTCATCATGACCCAAATTTGCTTGATGTTGTCGTCCATGTAAAGTGAAAAACAGGCTCATGTCCATATTGATTTAACAAATAAACTATTCATAATTGTTTGGTCCAACTGCAAGAAATTAAACCAAAATTAATATGTCACATAAAATAATAAAATAATTAAATTATGAGCATATTTAATGCAAAATTACATAGAATTACATTCTTTATTAAATGCTGCCCCTTTCTTAATATGAACAAAATTTACCCTTTTAACTATCAAATACCCCAGATTAATATTATGTTTAAGTAAAAAGGTGTTATAAACTACTAAAAAAACCTATATAATTTAGAGTTTACACACCCCCAAACTTAATCCATTGCTCGTTCCGAGTAATGCAAAGTAAAAAATTAAGACTATCTTGCAATAAGTTTAAATAGAATTCCTAACTAAAATAAAATTTTGCACATAAACATACATCAACAAAGTCATGCTCACAAACTCTTTTTGTTGACAAGTCGCTTATATGCAAACGTTAGTTCAAAATTTTATACTAAGTGAGGGAAAATGCTAACATAAGTCATAGAGTGCATGCTTTTCAAGATCATACATAATATTCACCATTAAATCAAAGTTTCCTCATCAATTAAACATAATAATCACAAGGTTTAATTCATGGTCCTCATATGTTGAACTTAGCAATTCCTCTCCACTATTGTAGTCGACAATATTATCAAAATCACTAGGTCTTTTATCGGGTTGTAATGGGGCTAGGCTCAAGGTAAGGATAAAGAGAAGTGAATTTTTAAGTTCAATAATCTTAACCTTAACTTTGCCTTAGATATTTTCGAGCTACATCCTTCCTACTAACGGGTTTTACCACCCCAAACTTAATTTGAAGCTTTATGCCCAACAATAAAATAATAAATTAAAATTGGAAATTAAAATTAAAATGAAAATTTTCTTTTACGCTACTTAGAAAATTTATTCCCAAAAAATTACATCAAGTTAAATTTCCAAGAAAGGTTGGAGGGGTCACAAATGGTCACACTGAAGTTCCAATCTCCTTAGACAGAATTAATTTGAAGTACTAATTCAAGAAAAATAATTTCTAAGCATGCCATTTATTCAAATGAGAGAACAAATTGAAAATAAATTAACGAAAAAGAGAGTAAAGAGAACTCCCTCGATGTTATTGATGATTGCTATTGACAAAAGTGATGTCAAATGGCCATTTATCATACCGGTCGTATCCATCTAGAAAGAAGAGATAATGTTGCCCAGCAATTATCTTCAATATTTGATTAAAGAATAGTAGTAGGAAATGGTCTTTCTGTTTTGCTTTGCTCAACTTTCTATCATTCATACAAATCTGCCTACTCATGATGATTCTTAACGAAATCAACTCATTTTTCGTTCTATCTTCTTTCTTTGGTACAAGTCCCACCCACTAAATGTTAAACATGGGATCCATGATCTTTGCTTTTAACGATTGAGAATTGAGTTTCCCAGGATCAAATACTCGAGATTGGATCAATCTCTTCTGTCCCTTGATAGAACTCTTTTTAGTATCTAATGACCTTTTCAAACCATTCAGTCTAACTAGAGTGACTCTTCTCTTGATGGGTTGGGTTTCTTGTACTCATGTGACAATAGCTCTAATGATTCAAATTGAACTTTTGAAATAAATCCTTCCGATTTAGCTTCCAAACATGTTTCATCCTTATATTTATGTGGTGAGTCAGATGAAATACCTTCCAATGGATCATTGTATTCTAATTTTGCAGGAACCAACGGATCTTCGTTAGAGATAATAGAACAATCTTTAACCTCATCAGGAGATCTTATGGACTTGAGTACATTAAAGGTCACCTGTTCATCTTGAACGCGCATAGTGATTTCACCTTTCTATACATCGATTATCGTCCTTCCGATTGCCAAGAAAGGCCTTCTTAGGATGATTGTTGTTTTTTTATTTGCGTCAAAACCTAAGATAATAAAGTCACCAGGAAATATGAATTTATCAACACGTACCAAGACATCATTGATCGTTCCTTTTAGGTATGCCAAAGATTGGTCCGCTAGTTGGAGTGTAACTGTAATGGGTCCGGCCTTATCAATACCTAATCGTCTAAACACAAATGTAGGCATCTAGTTGATACTCGATCCCAAATCGCACAAAAGCCTTACAACAATAGGATTCTTGTAACACCCCAAACTCGGTCAAACACTACGACCGAATCTGGCATGTCACAGGGAATGATCATTTTTGGTGAAACCATTTGTTGACTCAGATTGTAAAGAAAATGTTTTGTTTTATGGAAACCGAAGTTGGGTTGAATCAATTGTTTAAACCGTTTCGAAATTTGTTCAAAGAAAATCTAGTTAACTTGTTGATGTTATAAGTTCGTCATTTACCTGATGGTGAAGTTTTAGAAAAATCCCAAAATTCCATTAAGGTTTATGAAACCATTCATTTTATTGATTCTTTTTCATTTTAATCGTGCTTTAATGTTTAACACAAAACTAGAGGTATTCAACAAAATAAATAATCGTGAAATAAAGCTTTAGATGGCCTTATTACAAACCCAAAACCAAATTTAAAGTAAAGAAAAAACCAAAATAGTAGTTAAAATAAAACCCGAAAAAGAAATTGTACATGGCCACCTCAAGTCTGCCCCGGCTCCGTATCCGCGATCTATTCATCATCTGCAAAATGTAAAGGAAGGGGTGAGTCACCGAGACTCAGTGTATAATTCCACATCCCGGAGATATTAATGCTCTTACACAATTTCATAAGTCAATAAGTATGTCATGCAACCCAAAACCTAACCATCCGAAACTCCTGAATCTACCCCGTGTGGTCAAAACCACTGGTGGTTAAAACCACTGGTGACCGTAGTCACAAATATTATACGTGTGGTCAAAACCACTGGTGACCGTAGTCACAAATAGCATGGGTGGGGCCAACCCACCTTGTGGTCAAAACCACTGGTGACAATCCCGTATATCGATATGTGGGGCCAACCCACTGTGGTATCAAACCACTGGAACGAGTCACAAAGATAGAAATATGTGGTCAAAACCACTGGTGGTCAAAACCACTGAGACTTAGTCACAATATTATAATAAACGGGGCCAACCCACTGTGTGGTCAAAACCACTGGTGACAGTCTAGAATCATGCCTTCCCCCTCCTCTCATCATACCCAATTTTATGAACATACTTTTCATGGCACAACAAACATACTTAACATACTAACATCACATGAATGGCATATGCAAATATTGTTGAGGCATTTACTGTTAATCAATCAATAGTGGACTTACCTGGAGTCCTCGCTCTTACCCACAAGAGTAACATAGCAGTTTCAACGGTAAATCTGGCTTCTGACAATATACATGATAAACATATTAACTAATGAAGTGTGTAAGAGTTACACACCTGATTACTCGCAAGACTACGCTTTCTACCCCAGCACTGTCGTTAATCGATACTACCCCTATCTGTCTACTCTCTTGCTCCGATGCCAGTCAACACCCAGGTGGCCAATCGCGAACCGCAGATACAGCCCTCTTCTTGAACTTAGGGGCTGGGGTCTCAGATCCAACCCTTCCTAACGCTTGGCTAGCCTTCGAGTCCATAACACACCGTAGTCACTAACCGAATCAAAGCAAAGAAAATGAACCAAAAGAGATTAACGATTTAGGCTAAGGCCCTTACCTAGATCGACAACTCTTGAAGCTTTTAGGCTTGATTCACAAGCCAAACGAATCTTGGAGATCAAAGGAATGCGGCAACACTTCCTCCTACAATCGGCCAAACACCCACATATTAGGCCAATTAGCCATTCGGCTTTGGCATGGAAATCCTGGAAAAGAAGATAATCGATTCAAAATAACATCACTAACCTTACTCACAAGAGATCCCTTTGGCACTTAAGAGAATTTGGCACTATCCAGAAGAGGAGAAAATTTGGTGAGGCAGACACCACAAGAATATTTGGCTTCTAAGAATAAAGAGTGAAAAGAAAGAATCAACCATCCAGATAATAAGAAAGTGATTTGATTTGGAATGAAGATGAGAAAGAAAGGGATATTGCAACGAAGAAACGACAGAGATCTTACCAATCCTGCAATGATTTGGCTAAGAGCAATAGAAGGTATGGTCTTCAGGTTCTAGTGATTGAAAGAAAATCTAAGTTAAGATGATGAGAATCAAGCGATTTTGGCTAATGGTCAAGAGATGAGAATAGAGAAGACATGTTTAGGTATTTCGGCACAAGAGAGATTGGGAAAAGAAAAGAAATCGAAAGAGAGGTGGAATGATGCTTTCGGCTTTGGTACCAAAATAAAGAAAAGAAAGTAAAAGAGATTCGGCTATGGCTTTTTGGGAGGAGAAGAAAAGAAATAACAAATGTAAGATGTGAACTAGGAAAGTAGCACAATTCGGCAGCAAAAGAAAATAAAAGAGTAAGGCCCTAAGTGCTTCCAACTAGCTGAATACCATAACCCCACCAAGGCCTATACCACATTCGGCCACCTCCCTAGCTAGCACCTCAAAACCGAATGCTCCCCTTGCCCAAACTACCTTCAAAAATTCGGCTAAACACACTCCCCTTTCAATCCCTTCTTTTTCTCCTTGTTTTTCTCTTGACCACTTATTCAAACGAGTTTGAATGCTTTAAGCTCCACAAATTCCTCTCATCCACTTATTTGAATCTGTTGACTTCTTCAACAGCTATCCACCAGAGTCCATCCTGAGAACATCTCCTCAGTCTGGCGTCAAAAGAATAAGCGAGAAGGGATCTTTGGCTCGAACCAAGGCTCTCCCACTTACCTGAGGCGTCACTTCCCTTGGTCTTAAGTGGCACCTCCTTGCCACTTTTCCAAGGCACTTCTTGTGTCAGAACTTGGTAACAATTATCCTTAACACTTGACTCCTTCAGCTCCCCCTTCCAAGTACTCAAAAATAAATTTTTGCTAAGGTTCTAGCCTACCCCAAAGCTCACACCTAGACCATAAAATAGCCTAAAGTAACACAACAATCATACTATCCACATGCAACCACACAAAATGCAAAGGCCCCGATTTTAAGGATGTTACAGTTCTACCCCCTTAAAAAATAATTTCGGCCTTGAAATTACCTGGTCAAAAGAGTTGAGGGTATTGCTGCCACATCACATCCTCTGGCTCCCACGTGGCCTCTTCCGTACCATGGTTTCGCGATAATACCTTCACCAAAGGAACTGACTTCCTACGCAAAACTTTGACATCCCGATCCAGGATCTGCACTGGCTCCTCCTCAAAAGACAAATCTGGGCCTAATTCTATCTCTTCCACTGGCACAACATGCGATGGATCTGAACGATAGTGTCTAAGCATGGAAACATAGAATACATCATGGATCTGACTCAATTCTGCTGGCAACTCGAGCTGATAAGCCACTGGTCCTACCCGCTTCAACACCTTATACGGCCCGATGAACCTAGGGCTCAGCTTGCCCTTCCTACCAAATCTCAACACCTTCTTCCACAGCGACACCTTAAGGAAAACTTTGTCACCCACTGCAAACTCTATATCCCTCCACTTGAGATCGGCATAAGATTTCTTCCTGTTCGAAGCTTCCTTCAGACGAGATCGAATTAGCTTAACCTTATCCTCCGTTTTCGCAACCAACTCTGGACCCAACAACTGACGCTCACCCAACTCTGTCCAACATGTAGGAGTGAGACACTTCCGCCCATACAGTGCTTCATACGGTGCCATCTGAATACTTGCCTGATAACTATTATTGTACGCGAACTTCTACCATTCTTCCCAACTACCTCTGAAATCCAAAACACAGTCCCTCAACATATCCTCTAAAATCTGAATTACCCTTTTTGACTGCCTATCTGACTGCGGATGAAATGCCGTGCTGAAGTCCAACCTCGTACCCAATGCCTATTGTAATACTTTCCAGAACCTCGACGTGAATCTAGGATCCCTATCAGAGATAATCGATACTGGCACTCCATGCAGTATCACAGTTTCTGCCACATACAACTTAGCCAACCTTTGAAGTGAGTAATCAACCCGCACCGGTATAAAATGAGTCGACTTTGTCAAACGACCAACAATAACCCAAATCGAATCCTTTTTAGTAGGTGTGAGGGGTAGCCTAGTGACGAAATCCATCGTAATCCTTTCCCATTTCCACTGCGGAATCTTTACCGGCTGTAACAGACCCGAAGGTAACTGATGTTCAGCTTTGACCCGCTGACACGTCAGACACTTACTTACAAATTCCGTTACCTCTCGCTTCAGACCCGGCCACCAAAACTGTTCTCTCAAATCCAGGTACATTTTACTACCACCAGAATGCATAGCGTATGGACTGCTATGAGCTTCCTGAAGAATCCTCTGCCTTAACTCAACATCTCTCGGCATACAAAATTTCCCTTGGAAACACAGTACCCCATCGCTGCTCAAGCTATAACCCTCCTATCCATCATTTTGCACTTGCAAATATCGAGTACTTAAGTCTTCATCCACTAGCTGTTTCTCCTTAACCCGATTTACCCACGTCGGCTTCACTTGCAATTCTGCTAACAGACTTCCGTCATCATATAGACTAAGATGGGCAAACATTGCTCTCAAGTCCGCCACCACCTTGCGGCTCAACGCATCAGCCACTACGTTAGCCTTACCCAGATGGTATTCAATCGAGCAGTCATAGTCCTTCAACAACTCGATCCACCTTCGCTGCCTTAAATTCAATTCCTTCTGAGTCAAGAGGTACTTCAAACTCTTGTGGTCCGTGTAGACGATCGACTTCTCCCTATACAAGTAATGCCTCCAAATTTTCAGAGCGAAAACCACTGTAGCCAACTCCAGATCATGCGTCGGGTAATTTACTTCGTGGGGTCTCAACTGTCGAGACGCATACGCCACTACTTCCCCTCCTGCATCAGCACACATCCAAAACCAGTATGCGACGCATCACAGTAGACCGTAAATTCCTTCCTTGCTTCAGGCTGAATCAAAATCAGAGCTTCTGTCAGAATGCTTTTTAACTTGTCAAAGCTTTCTTGCTGCTTGACGGACCATACGAACGGAACTCCTTTCCTCAGTAACTTGGTTAGCGGCGTTGCAATCAAAGAAAACCCTTCCACGAACCTTCTGTAATATCCTGCTAAACCCAAAAAACTCTGAATCTCTGTTACAAACTTAGGTGGTTTCCAGTCCAATACCACCTCAATCTTTCGAGGGTCCACTCTAATCCCCTCCGCTGACACCACGTGACCCAAGAAGGTTACTTCTCTCAGCTAGAACTTGCACTTGCTAAACTTTGCGAACAACTACTTCTCCCTCAGAATCTGTAAAACCACACGTAGATGCGCATCATGTTCCTCCTCCAATTTCGAGTACACCAAGATGTCGTCTATAAACACTACGACAAACTGATCCAAGTATGGCTGAAAAACCCGATTCATCATGTCCATGAACGCTGCCGGCGCATTAGTCAACCCGAACGGCATTACCAAGAACTCATAGTGCCCATAACGAGTGCGAAACGCCGTCTTATGGATATCAACCTCCTTTACCTTAAGCTGGTGGTACCCCGACCTCAAATCAATCTTAGAGAAAATTGATGCTCATTTCAGTTGATCGAACAGGTCGTCTATCCTCGGCAACAGATATTTGTTCTTAATCGTCAACTTATTCAGCTGACGGTAATCTATACACATCCGCATTGTTCCATCTTTCTTCTTAACAAAAAGCACAGGTGCTCCCCAAGGCGAAACACTCAGCCGGATAAAACCTCGATCCAGTAACTCTTGAATTTGTGCTTTCAGCTTCACTAATTCCTTCGGCGCCATTCTGTATGGGGCAATAGACACTGGCGCGATTCCGGGTAATAGATCTATACCAAACTCAACTTCACGGTCCGGAGGCAGACCCAGAAGCTCTTACGGGAATACATCGGTAAATTCCTTTACCGTTTAAATGTCCCCCACAGTCGATTCCTTGGCCTCCAATGCATAAACATGAACCATGAACGCCTTACAACCCTTCCTAACCATTTTCTCGGCCTTCAGAGTGGATACAACATTGGATAGATAATCCCTTCTATTGCCTATCATCACCACTTCTTCACCCTCGATAGACTTCAACACCATGCACTTAGCCGAGCAGTCCAAACTTGCCTGGTACTTCACTAGCCAGTCCATCTCTAGGATCAAATCGAACTCCCCGAATGGCAGTTCTATCAAATCGGCCAAAAACACTACCCCTTCAAGTTCTAGGGGTACATCCTTATAAAGTTTGTTTACCTCTACAGAGTGACCTAGAGGGCTAATTATTGTCATGTCCCTAGAAGAAATCTCATAAGCTAAGTCCACAGTTCCCACTATACTACTAGCAACATAGGAGTGCGTCGAACCAACATCTATCAAAGCAGTATAATGCAGTCCAAGAATTAAAAACTGCCGGTTATGACGTCCGGTGCGTTGCCCTCCTCTCGACGCCTCGCTGCATAGACCAACCCAGGCTGTCTTGCATCAGTATTCCCAGCACCTCTGCCCGGTACTCCACGACCTCGACCAGAACCATTACCTCCCCTAGCCGGACTGCGACCCCTCTCTGGTTGCTGACTATCCCTCCTAAACTGGGTACGTCCTTGACCCTCAGACTGGATCCTGGCTGACCTCTGTGGATAATCCCTTACCCGGTGCCCCATTGACCCACACTCGAAGCACCCTCTGTTTCCTGTCAACCATTCCCTCGCATGAGACTTCCCACATCGAGCACACCGTGGCAGCCACTGAGTAGTAGCAACAGGCTCTGCAGCTTGACCCAGCCCAAATCTAGCCCTTTTCTGTGAATTCCCAGCAGACCCTGATGACCAAGAACTCCTCTTATTCCAGCGTCTATCCTGATTCCATCTTACCGACTGTTTCACTTCCTCAACAATCTTGGCCTTCTCTACCAAGACCGCAAATTCTCTCTCCTACTGTGGAGCAATCAACATCCGCAGCTTATCTCTCAACCCGTCCTCAAATCTGACACAGCGCTCGTGTTCTGTAGCCACAATACCCCGAACATAGCGACTTAACCGAAGAAACTCTGCCTCATACTCCGATACTGACTTACTCCCCTGGACCAAATTCAAGAACGCCTTACGCTGTGCATCGATGTAACTAGCCCCGATGTACTTCCTCTGATAAGCTGCTTAAAGAAATCCCAGGTGATACCGCCGCCATTGCTCCATCCCTGACCGTGAGCCACCACTAGTAAGACTCATCCCGGAGAAGAGACACTATCCCCTCTAGCCAATACTCAGCTGTATTGGGAGCCATACTTGATACACCCCTGAATACCTCTGCTCCATTAGCCCGAAGTCGTTCGTACACAGATTTTTGAGCTCCCGTTCCGACGCCTGCACCCGCGACTCTCTCCAGAACCCGTAGCATCGCCTGCGACACTGCATCATCACCATCCGTCTGACCTTGGAAGTCCGCAGCCTCAGCTGGCGGTGGTGGCACCTTATTCTCTGACCCATGGCCAGACCCTACCGATTCAGACACAATCATCCTACCACTACCATGTCCACGCGTGTTACGCCTACGTCTTCGGGTGCTCATGACTAACGTTCACGATCTAATCTGATTTAAGAATTTTATGCATTAGGTTTATTCCACTGTTATTACAGCACAGTTTTATGAACAGTTTATTATAAGGATTGTTCTCGTAAGTTCACACAATCCTACAGGTTTCAGTCTCTAAAGTACATTCCTATTACTATCATTCATACTACAATCACCAAAAGCATATAAACACTAGTTAAGGGACTTACCTTCGCGGATCGGTGCTAGAGACTCGGTGCCATGCTTTCCCAAATAATGCATTTTTCATGAAAATCATTTTGTAACCCCCTTTTTGAAAACATTTTGGGCCTCAAGTCCACAGCTGAGCTTTTGAACTAGGCTCTGATGCCAAAATTGTAACACCCCAAACCCGGTCAAACACTACGACCAAATCTGGCATGTCACAGGGAAAGATCATTTTTGGTGAAACCATTTGTTGACTCAGATTGTAAAGAAAACGTTTTGTTTTATGGAAACCGAAGTTGGGTTGAATCAACTGTTTAAACCGTTTCGAAATTTGTTCAAAGAAAATCGAGTTAACGTGTTGATGTTAGAAGTTCGTCATTTACCTGATGGTGAAGTTTTAGACAAATCCCGAAAATCCATTAAGGTTTGTGAAACAATTCATTTTATTGATTCTTTTTCATTTTAATCGTGCTTTAATGTTTAACACAAAATTAGAGGTATTCAACGAAATAAATAATCCCGAAATAAAGCTTTAGATGGCCTTATTACAAACCCAAAACCATATTTAAAGTAAAGTAAAAACCGAAATAGTAGTAAGAACAAAACCCAAAAAAGAAATTGTGCATGGCCACCTCGAGTCCGCCCTGGCTCCGTATCCGTGATCTATGCATCATCTGCTAAATGAAAAGGAAGGGGTGAGTCACTGAGACTCAGTGTATAATTCCACATCCCGAAGATATTAAAACTCTTACACAATTTTATAAGTCAATAAGTATGTCAACATAAAACTTAACCATCCAAAACTCCTGAATCTACCCCGTGTGGTCAAAACCACTGGTGGTCAAAACCACTGGTGACCGTAGTCACAAACAGCATGGGTGGGGCCAACCCACCTTGTGGTCAAAACCACTGGTGACAACCCCGTATATCGATATGTGAGGCCAACCCACTGTGGTACCAAACCACTGGGACGAGTGACAAAGATAGAAATATGTGGTCAAAACCACTGGTGGTCAAAACCACTGAGACTTAGTCATAATATTATAATAAGCGGGGCCAACCCACTGTGTGGCCAAAACCACTGGTGACAGTCTAGAATCATGCCTTCCCCCTCCTCTTATCATACCCAACTTTATGAACATACTTTTCATGGCACAACAAACATGCTTAACATACTAACATCACATGGCATAGCATATGCAAATATTGTAGAGGCATTTACCGTTAATCAATCAATAGTGGACTTACTCGGAGTCCTCGCTCTTACCCACAAGAGTAACATAACAGTTTCAACGGCAAATCTGGCTTCTGAAAATATACATGATAAACATATTAACTAATGAAGTGTGTAAGAGATACACACCTAATTACTCGCAAGACTACGCTTTCTATGCCAGCAGTGTCGTTAATCGATACTACCGCTATCTGTCTACTCTCCTGCTCCGATGTCGATCCACACCCAGGTGGCCAATCGCGAACCGCAGATACAACCCTCCTAACGTTTGGCTATCCTTCGAGCCCATAACACACCTTAGTCACTAACCGAATCAAAGCAGAGAAAACGAACCAAAAGAGATTAACGATTTAGGCTAAGGCCCTTACCTAGATCGACAACTTTTGAAGCTTTTAGGCTTGATTCATAAGCCAAACGAATCCTGGAGATCAAAGGAATGCGGCAACACTTCCTCCTACAATCAGCCAAACACCCACACATTAGGCCAATTAGCCATTCGGCTTTGGCATGGAAATCCTAGAAAAGAAGATAATCGATTCAAAAGAACATCACTAACCTTAATCATAAGAGATCCCTTTGGCACTTAACAGAATTCGACACTATTCCAGAAGAGGAGAAAATTCGGCAAGGCAGACACCACAAGAATATTCGGCTTCTAAGATTAAAGAGTGGAAAGAAAGAATCAACCATCCAGATAATAAGAAAGTGATTCGATTTGGAATGAAGATGAGAAAGAAAGAGATATTGCAACGAAGAAACGGCAAAGATCTTACCAATCCTGCAATGATTTGGCTAAGAGCAATAGAAGGTATGGTCTTCGGCTTCTAGTGATTGAAAGAAAATCTAAGTCAAGGTGATGAGAATCAATGGGTTTCGGTTATGGTCAAGAGATGAGAAAAGAGAAGACAAGTTTAGGTATTTCGGCACAAGAGAGATTGGGAAAAGAAAAGAAATCGAAAGAGAGGTGGAATGATGCTTTCGGCTTTGGTACCAAAATGAAGAAAAGAAAGTAAAAGAGATTCGGCTATGGCTTTTTGAGAGGAGAAGAAAAGAAATAACAAATGTAAGATGTGAACTAGGAAAGTAGCACAATTCAGCACCAAAAGAAAATAAAAGAGTGAGGCCCTAAGTGCTTCCAACTAGCCGAATACCACAACCCCACTAAGGCCTATACCATATTCGGCCACCTCCCTAGCTAGCAGCTCAAAACAGAATGCTCTCCTTGCCCAAACTACCTTCAAAAATTCGGCTAAATACACTTCCCTTTCAATCCCTTCTTTTTCTCCTTGTTTTTCTCTTGACCACTTATTCAAACGAGTTTGAATGCTTCAAACTCCACAAATTCCTCTCCTCCACTTATTTGAATCTATTGACTTCTTCAACAGCTATCACCAGAGTCCATCCTGAGCACATCTTCTCCAGGTCCTGGCATCAAAAAGAATAAGCAGAAAGGGATCTTCGTAGCTCGAACCAAGGCTCTCCCACTTACCTGAGGCGTCACTTCCCTTGGTCTCAAGTGGCACCTCTTTGCCACTTTTCCAAGGCACTTCTTGTGTCAGAACTTGCTAACAATTATCCTTAACACCTAACTCCTTCAGTTCCCCCTTCCAAGTTCTCAAAAATAAATTTTTGCTAAGGTTCTAGCCTACCCCAAAGCTCACACCTAGACCTTAAAATAGCCTAAACTAACACAACAACCATACTATCCACATGCAACCACACAAAATGCAAAGGCCCCGATTTTAAGGATGTTACAATTCTCCAATATTGCAATGTATGGTGAAACTTCTTGGATCCTTTAACTTAAGAGGCAACTTATTCTGAAAAAATAGGCTACATTCTGTAGTTAGGGCTACAGTTTCAAATTCTTCAAGCCTTCTTTTCCTAGATAGAAATTTCTTCATAGCCTTCGCATAGTTCAACATTTACTCCGAAGCTTCTACCAACAGAATGTTCATACGTAGCTATTTCAACAAATCCAACGTTCTCTTGAATTGAGCATCATGTTGTTAATTTTGTTGCTAGATTCTTTAAGGACATGGAGGTTGTGGAAATTTAGCTTGGACTGGACAACTCTTGTAAGGTAATATATCTGCATCTAAGGAAGGGATTAGCTTATTAGAATTCACTATTTTAGAATTTACCTCTTCAAAATTCGAAGAATCTGGCTTCACTAGTGAAGGAATTTCAAATATTGGTTGTTTTTCCTCTTTCGAAGGAGATTCATCTTCAACCTCAACTTCCTTGGGTTCTAAATTCCTTTCTCTTCGTAAAGTGACCAATTTGAAATTATCCTTTTTGGGTTTTTAGGTTCTCCGTGTCACTGGGCAAAGCTCATTGTGGTCTATTTCGAAGTTTGTTGGCTAACTGCCCCATCTAGTTCTCAAAATTTCTCAAAGTTGCATCATTCTTCGTCATGTACGCTTTTAATAAATTCTCAAGATTATGAGAATACTTGATTGGTAGAGGATTTTCTATGTTCCTTAGTACAACACCTTGAGGTTTGGTTCTAAACTCATTAGCTAAGTGTCCCACTTGACTTTCTAGATTCTCTAATGTTGTTGCTTGGGCTTGAATCAAGGCATCATTTTTAGCAATTTATGCCTTCAACATATTCTCCAAATTATTGGAAGGTTTAACTTGCAGTGGTTTTTGAACTTGTTGATTGAAACTAAGAGGTTGATTTGCTTTATGCTGCATGTAATTGTTGTTCAGTCCACCTCCTTGGTAGTGGTTTGGTGGCTGAGCTATAACATAATTTAAACTATTACTAGTAATGTAACATCCTAGATTAGTGGGGCTATGCATTTAATGTGTTGCTATGCTTAATGTGTTAATTAGAAGGTTTAAGGGGTTCAGATTGGGCTCAGGGTTGGGCCGAGGCCTTCGTCAAAATTTTTCTGTTTGGGCACTCTAGTGGAGAGCCATCTGGGTTAGGGCTCAAAAGATATTGTTTGCATTTTAAGACACAAGTAATGATGTGGTAAAGAGGCAAGGAGGCGCCTCTTAAGGCTCAGTAAGGTAACACTACATGAGGGAGCTAAAAGGTAGCGTCAACTGAGGAGGTCCAAGGTTCGAGTCGCATTACCCACTTATTTTAAATGTTTTTGGCGTCAAAAGAGAGGGAGTTGGAGTCAGTTAGAATGCTTAAAAATAGGGAGATTTAATGAGTGGGATAATATGGATAATATGGTTGATAATGTGGCAGATAGAGGAAGGAAGAGGTGGCGTTATCCATGCCACTTGAGGATGAGTGATCAGATGGAGATAAGGGAGAAAATCTAAGAGTTATCTGGTAAGCTGAGTGGTGGCCAATTTTCAAACTCTAGGTGGGAAGGGGGAATCGGTTTTGTATGGCTAAGGGGTGCCGAAATTTCTCTATTGATAGGATGGGATTTTAGGTTGCAAAATAGGCATTTTCGGTATTTGTTTGGTGAGAGCCGAAATTCTCTTTAGGGGAGGGGAATACTTCTTTATTTTCGATATTTGGGTTTTATTCTCTTACTCTCTTCTCTCATTCTCTGCTAAAGCCGAAACCCCTAATTCCATTCTCTCATCTCCACTTTTATGCTAAAGCCGAATGTCCATTGTTTTTCTCTACTTTCTCCTACAAATCAAAACCTCATAATCTTCCTCTGTATCTTTTTCTTTTTATTTCTTCATTAAGCCGAACCTTTATAGATTCCTTTGCACCATCTTTCTTTTGGATTTTCTCAGAAGCTGAAACCGGTTAAGAGTAGCCAAATCTGTTGGTGTTAAGGTAAGTGCCGATTTCTTTTATGTTCCACCTTTCTCTTTCAGTTTTTGGAGGCCAAAGCCGAAAGGCTAATGGACGTGATAAGATTAACTTTGGAGTAACGTTTTGACTGTTCTTGTGTTCTCATCTTAGGGCGACATTTCGGGAGTCGAAGTAGATCAAATCATCCAGATCCCAAAAGCCGAAAATCGCTAGTCTCTGAGACCCATACCTCTTTTCAGGATTTCAAGGTAAGGGTTCTCTTTAGATTTTTGTTAGGCTCGTTTATTGTATTTGTGGTCTTAACCCTATCTTACGGATTAATAACCATATGTGGGTGGTAGCAACTGATAAGGTCTTTTGATGGAATCAAATGTCGATCAGGCGAAGGAGGGGATTAGATCTGTAAACCCAATCCCTAAGTTTAAGAAACAAACGGTGTCAGCAGTTCAGGATTGGCCACCGGGTTGTGGACCAGCTTTAGAACAAAATCAAAGGAAGTTAGTAGTCGTATCGGCTATCGATAGTGTTGACATAGAAAGTATCATCTTGACTATAATCAGGCGTGTAGATCTCTATCACACTAATTTATCTGTACTATATATGTTATGGGCTAAAAGCCGGAAAAAGGCTGTATGGACAGCTGTGTTACCCGGAAAGGGTAGGCAAGGGATGCCAGGTACGTAACCATAGAAACTTCTCTATGGGTATTGATGTATGTGATAGTCTGTGATCTTTTAGGTAGTATATTATTTTTCTTTTGCATGGATGTATGCATGGGATGGGATTGATATGATGAAGGGGGAAAGCATGTTAAAAGGTCACTTAGTGATCGGTGGTTAAACCACGATATGTACATTTAGGACACAATAGTGATCGGTGGCTCTGCCACACTTGATTATAAGGTCACACAGTGATCGGTGGCTCCACCACAGTGGATTATAAGGTCACATGGTGATAGGCATTATAACTGACAGCATGACTGTCGATATGGTGTGTAGCGGTTGGTGGGTTGATTATAGAAATCCCCAAAGTGTGATGGCTGGTACGGGCTAGTGTGTATAGGATGGACTTTTAGGTTGGGTTGGGCCATGTTGCATGTAAATATTCTGTTGCCATTGTGTATGGGCCAAGGCCCATAATGTGTTTGTGGGCCTCTAGCCTTTTATGTATTTTCGGGATTTGCACACTGAGTCTTGGTGACTCACCCCTTTATTTTCCCTGACTTTTCAGATGAGCAGTAGATCGTGTCATGGGAGCCGAGGCGGACTCGAGGGGCCATTAAGTCTTTTATTTTCATAAACTTTTTCCAGTTTTCCTTTAAGTTTTAACTTTGGGACTATTTATGTAATAAGGCTCCATAGCTTAGGTTATCAATTTATAGTTGTTAATGGTTACATTTTATAAATTTATGTTCAAAGACTTATTTATAAGAAAGAAAATGAAACGGGATTTTCAAACGAGTTCTTAAAAAAAAAAACAACTACAAAGGTTTTCTACAAATAACACTTATTTAACGAATACCTACATAAACAAACCGAGATTTCAAATCCCTACAAAGCAAAGTTTTTAATATTTAACCCGTAGCATACCAGATCTGGTCGTGGCATTTGGGCTGGGTTTGGGGTGTTACAAGTAAACTATTTCAACATTGAAGTGATAGAAGATATCTGTGCTGAAAGTGAAGTAAGGGCATCTACTTCATGTACTTTGACTATTTATCTTTCCGAAGCTGCTTGATTTTTTGGCCACTGGAAATTGTTAATGGCTATTCTCTAGATGATCTCATAAGCCTCATTATAAGTCTTCGATAAAAGAGCACCACTTGCAGAAGCATCTACCACTAACCTTGTGTGTGTGTGTTGAGACCATTATAAATGTTTCCTACTAGATGCAATACGGAATCACTTGGTGAGGGCATTTACATAGAAGCTCTTTTAATCTTTCCCATGCCACATATAGGGATTCATCATCCATTTGTTGGCAAGTGATGATCTCATTCAGTAACTTAGAATTTTCGCTAGGTGGAAAATACTTTACCAGAAAGCATTCAACTAATTCTTGCTGGGTAAAACCTGAGCTGGGTGGTAATGAATTAAGCCATGCTCATGCTCGATGTCGCAACGAGTATAGAAACAACTTCTGCCTTAGTGTTTCTTCCATTACATCTGCTATCTTGAAAGAATCGTTCACCTCCATAAACAAACGAAGGTGAAAATGTGGACCTTCTATGGGCATTCCGCTGAATTGACCTATTGTTTAAGCATCTGAAATATCACTGGCTTCAATTCAAATTGGGATGCATCGATCTCTGGTTTCCTAATTCTCAAATTTAACTCATTAAGACATGGCACAACATACTACCTTATAGCTCAATCCCTTCATCGACAATAAGGATTGAATTATGAGCATTAACAACTCCATTCCCTTGAACATCGTTTTGATTTTCAAAGTCCATTTTTGCTGCTTGTCTCTGGGCTAATCTTTCTCATCTTATTTTTTCTAAATGCCCACTTGGTTTCGGAGTTGTCTTCTGGAATCAAGGAAAGATAAGATGTTGAAAAAGGCTCTTAGGTTGTAACTTGAAATAAATGTTTCTCTTTATCTAGAAAGGAATAGAATATTAATTTATTCCTAGGAACAAGAAGATTGAATCGGAAATATCAATGATTCTTTGGGGAGTCCAAATAAATATGAAATAAAAAGAAATCGACTGTTCCAATTTCATCTCTATCGAATTTTAATATCAGAATAGTGGATATAGTCACGATTCAATGGGTTAGATCCACTTACTTTTTCTTTTGTTGATTTCTAATCTTTACAATTCTTTACAATGGATTTGATTGGAATAATCTAATTCAAAATCAAAACAAAATATATATTTGTCGTTTCAAGAGACGGCTTATCATTATTCATTATAATTTCAACTTTTTTTAGAATTACTCTACTCTAACTCATTAGAATAATAACTTAGTAGAGTTAAATTATACAATTTATAATTCAATTATTATACATATACAGTTGGGTTTTTATTACCAATAAAAACAACATCCCTATGTTTCAATATGAATACTACCATTTCATAGGAGTTTTATGAAAAAAAAAGTCAAAAGCCCCTTATCGGATTTGAACCGATGACTTACGCCTTACCATGGCGTTACTCTACCACTGAGTTAAAAGGGCGGTTCGATTCATCAAGACCTCAATAGAAAATCACAAAAAAATAAAAAATAAAATTAATAAAAAATAAAAATAAAAACCAAATTGCAAGAAATAATTTAACAAATAATGATTAAATTAATTGTCCCTAGCAACGGTGCCAAAAACTTGAAACAAGTGGTTTGTGCAAGTATCCACAATCATTATCAAGTAATAGGTAAAAGAGTTATCGAATCTATAAGGACTCTGTATGTTAATCAATTAATTGTAAAATTAATATTAACAATTTAGTAAGGAAAACAAAATATTTTTAAGAGGGTTGATGATTATGTTAAATTAAATGATCTAAATGCAAGATGATCCCTAAATGCAATGTATGCAGCAAAATGTATGAGATGGATTTAGTAGCAGAATTCACAAGATTTTGACAACGATAACATGAATAGGTTAGAATAATTACATTATTTAACTTAGTTCATTTTTATCATACTCATAATGTTCTAGAAAAATAATTCAAGGCAACTCAATCTTTCATGAGTTTGAAACCAAAATTAAGTCCTTTTAGAATCTTTTACTTAGAAAAACATGCATTTTACTGATCATATTCAACTAAAGGTTTCTTAGAATTCATGTGAAGTAATAGGGACGGGTTAGGTTTGAAACAATTTAATCACATAAACCTAAAAACTATGCAAGATAATGCAGTTCTTCCGAGTTATTATGAACCTTCAATTTAGTCGGGTTAAGATCTAAATTAAGCTTGCATTTTTCAATTATTGTGTCCACTAGCCACTATCTGGTTAGGATCGTTCAACTAATTCTAATACATTTAATCACGTATGAATGAAATAAATACTTGAGTTTAACTGAAAACATGAACAATTGAGACACAGAACATCACAAACACAACTCAATAAACTTTATTAAATAAATGTAATCATTCTAGCTAAACAAAATTAAGCTATCATCATCAATGAAAAAACAACAAAGTAATTTGCAAACATAATGAATAATTAAGGAAAATAAATAGGAAGAAAGGACTCTTTGATAGTGTGATCACTAATCATGGATACTTTTCCCAATTCTCACGGTTGTTCCTCAAAGTGGCCAGCCAAGAGAATGTTTTTTTCTCAAGGAATTGCTAGCTACGGGAAAGGGGAAATGGGGATAGCTGTAACGCCCCAAAAATGTAGGGTTTGTAATTTTACATGATTTGGCTTAAATTCCATGTGTGTTTCAGTGGCTAAGTATTTGAGTGTACTTGGGAGTTTTTAGGAAGCCTGGGTTCGAGTCTAGGCCTTGGAAAATTTTTAGTTTTTGCTCTTTAGTGGAATTGGCTGTTAGCAGTTAGGACTTATGTTTAAATGTGTGATTTTATGTCACAAAAAGAGCTTGTGACTTGATGGTTGTGGCGTCACTAAGGTGGCAAGGTAATTGGGGTTCGAATCCCATGGCATGCAATACGGAGATTTTTTTTTTACATCTCTGTGGCGTGAGAGGTAGAGTTCGATTCAAACTCTGCAGAGGAGGTTGGAGACTTGGGCATCAAATTTTAATGGGAGGCTGGGAGAAAATCAAGGAGAAATTGGTAGAGCGTATGAAGGAGTTGGGATGTGAAGGAGTCATAGCCGAATTTGGGAAAGGTTGAGTAAGGGAAATTCGGCCAAGGGTAGGGCATTTGGTGCATTTTCGGCTTTGTGAGAGTGTAGAAGTGCCGAATTTTTTCTGGTATTTTCGGGTGTTGATTTCTCATATTGGCACAGTTTTAACCATTCGGGTCTGTTTTCTTTTCATCTCTATTCTCAATTTCTTCCCACTATTTGCCGAATCATCTTTTTCTCCTTTTGGTTTCTTCTTTGGCCGAACTCAACTTCTTTTTTTCCCTCTCGTTTTTCTTTTCTTTTCTTTTCTTTTTAAGATAGCTGAATATTTTCTCTCTTAAAACCTTGGTTCTTCTTGTGTTGACTGAATCTGTTAAGGCCTAATTACCTTCTTCTCTTCGTTCTTAATCGTTTCTTAATATCTCTAATTTATTGGTAAGTGGTTACTTTAGCCGAATCTTGGTTGGCTTCCCTCTCCATACTCGGTTTTGTTTCTCTTTGATTGAAAGGCTATTTCCCCCTAGTTTCCGTAGAGATAAGTTTATCTAACACTTTTTTTTTTCGTTCGAATGTTGCTAGGGACTCGTTTTCCTTAACCAAGGGGTAGGCCGATTACTTTTCCCCTGCAAGAGATCCTTTGATTCGTGGTAAGTGCTTTAAGCCTAGTATAAATATATTCTTATGGGATGGTAGATTCTTATGAATCGATAGCATTGAAGGGATACGTGGTTTTGGAACTAGAGGAGATTGCGGTTGTTGATTGGTAAGTAGCGTTAGTTTGATTAAAGCGTTTTCAATATTATGGTGATGGATTAACAATGGTTTGAGACTAATTGATAGGGCTATTGCTATCATAGGTGTTTAATCTTGGAAGGGCTTAAAAATACAACCCAAAACAGGTGTGACCATACACCCATTGCTGTTTCTATAAAAACGATGGATGAAGGTGTGTATTCACACACCTGCGTAATTCTGAATCGGCTAAAGTCGAAAAGCCGAAACTTTAGCATCTGAGGGCTCACGAGCGTGCGAACACTCGTAGGGACAAATTGAGCCATAATAGTTGGCGATAGACCGTAGAGGTCACCACGAATGTTCCCGTGGGCTTAGGCCAAAATGGGCCTCGTTGGGCCGAGATAGGCCATGTGGGCCTAATAGGCTCATAGGACCCACCAGGGTAAAATTTATAATAGTGAGAAATAATAGATTGGGCTGCGAAGTTTGCATAGCCGTGATTGAAATTGGGCTCTATAGGCCACACGAGCGTGTGGGCCCACTTGGCCCGAATAGGGGGCTTTGGGCCCAATTATACTATTTTGGCCCTATAAGATATTTGAGTCATTCGAGACGACGGTAGGCCTTTGGAAAGGTCGTAAATTGTACCAAAATACACTTGAAGGGTAAAATTATCGAAATACCCTCGAAGGATAAAATTACCGAAATACCCTCGTAGAGTAGAATTGCCAAAATACCCCTGAAGAGTGAAAATTATCGTTTTACCCCTCATTGAAAAAATGACCATTATACCCCTAGTGGTAGTTTAATTGATGTGTGTATGATATTTATATGACTTATTATGAGTATGACGTACTGCATACATGTAATATTTATAACACGACATTCTGCATTGAGGTTGGGTTTCTGATTTGGAGGAAGTACGTACTAGTGGCTCTGCCACATTTTTACCGTTCTAGTGGCTTCGCCACGTATTTTGATTTTAGTGGCTTGGCCACGTTTACTGTTATTAGCACCTTATCTGCGTTACTATTAGCAGCTATGCTGCGATATTGGTGTGCTGGGTGGGTGGGTCGACTTAGTCCCAACATGGTGTGTTGGTTGGTACGGGAGGTGTGTTGGCTGGATTGGGTTGGGTTGCATCTCTGTTCAGCACTGTTATGAATTTGGGCTTAGACCCACTCTGTTACTGTATAGGGCAAAAGCCCAGACTGATCTGCTACTGAATAGCGCTCGGGCCCAAACTGTTACTGCAAGATAGGGGATTACACATTGAGTTCTCGTAACTCACCTTTTTCTTTTAACTATAAAGGTAATCCCTAGCCTTAGATGATTTGGAGCTGTGAGGGACTCGGAGGTGGCCACATGTTCGCGAGTATTTTAATTTATATCTAGCATTTTTAATATTTCATTTTGGGGTTGATATTTTTGTAATAAGGCCATTTGAGGTTTTAACTTTTATTTGTTGTTTTCTTTTTATTTCAACCTGCTAAACTAGGAAACACGGGTTTTTAAAACAATAACTGTTTCTAAAGAAAATCATGTTTTTCAAATCTTAAAGTTTACAACTATAAAAGGCTTCTGCGGTTTTATTTCAGATTGATAAACTTATAACAATTGATATGACCTATAATTGGACAACATGATTTGATTTTACAACACTAACGTTTTCAACAGCAATTGATTAAATGGGATCTAAAATATAGTAACCAACTTTTATCGACAAGCCCGATTTTCAAATGACACTACGATGTGACATGTCAGATCCGGTCGTAACGTCTAGGCCGGGTTTGGGGAGTTACAATGGCTATGTGTGAAAGGAAGGAAATGTGATGAGAAAGAGAAATGAAGAATGAATTTTAAGCGAGGGATGATTGAATAGTTTGATGAGAGGGTTTATTTATACTAGAGGGATGGCTAGTAGGTTTGCTAAAAATAGCATTTTGAATCCCATGATATGCTCTCATGCTTGTTTGGCTATATATTGTGGAAGGTAGTGGTTGTTGGTTGCTTGATTCAGGCATGAAATCATGCTTGAATCAAGCAAGGTGGTGGAAGGTTTCAAGGGTAATTGTTGAGGGTTGATATCTAAATGTTTTCCAAGTGTGAGGACCTCCAAATAAATATCCCAAAATTGAATTTTGAGCTGCCCAAATGCCCTTGCCAAATTGGGCTTCATTCTCCCTTATTTGGATGGGTTGATGACCCAAATGATTGCCGGACTTGTTCATCAATTGCACCAATTTTAATTGGATCAAATTAATTTCATCATGACCCAAATTTTCTTGATGTTGCCATCTATGTAGAGTAAAAAATAGGCTCATGTCCATGTGGATTTAATAAATAAACCATTCATAATTGTTTGGTCCAATTATAAGAAATTAAATCAACATTAATATGTCACATAAAATAATAAAATAATTAAATTATGCACATATTTAATGCAAAATAACATAGAATTATATTCTTTATTAAACCATGGCCCTTATCTTAATATGAACAAAATTCACCCTTTTAACTATCACATACTTGGGATTAATATTAATTTTAAGTAAAAAGATGCCATAAACAACTGAAAAAAACCTATATAATTTAGAGTTTACATGTATACAGCAGTCAAAGTAAAACGCCACAAATGTCCATTAGGATATGATTGATAATTGTCCCTGTGCAATTTCATAATTGTTGAGCACGACACAAAAGAAAGGGTTGAGAGGTAGATGGAACCCAGCCTCCAAATGTAAGATTGACATATGTCGCAAGCAGGTAAGTATAATGTTTAGAAATTTTGTGGCGACAGTTAAAGTTGGAATGTACCCAACTTATAGTACGCGCTTGGCATGAAAATCGGTCATCAGGTATACGATTGTAATCTTTCAAGTTAGAAATTTTGAAGACAATTTTGTTATGGAAAGCAGATTTGTAACACTCAGTTTTGGCGGGTTCTGATTTTAGGTGAGTAAACCAAAAAGTAATCTAAGTGGCATAGTGATATCTGCCCAACTGACGCTCTTGGAGTGTAGAAGTGGGCGCATAGTAAGTGTTGGAATATTGTGATGAATTTTCAAGAAGAGAAGCTTGATAAAGTATTAAGGAATTTTGGGTATTTGGGTTATCACCGAAAAGTAGTGTACACCAAGTTTGGTTAATTACAGTGCTGATTACGTTCCAACGGGGTGGTTGGGAAAGAACAAAGGAAATTGACCAAAAAATATATATAAATGTGGGATTTCTGTACATGTTTCTTTATAGCTGTAAACCACTTATACGGTCGATTGAAAAGGATTATGACAAGTGTCAAGTTCCTTTCGAGATAAAAGTTGTATATCTAGATAATTAGGTTTGGGAAGGGGGAGTTTTTCTTCTTCCTTCATTAAGAAGTATTCCTGTCTTGATCTTAAGAAAACTAGAGTATTTTCTTCTCTCACTTGAGCTTAAGTTGTAAATTTGGATCTTTACCAGTGATTACTCCGTGTTAAGGTAAGATTTATGACTGCATGTTGTGTTGTGAAGAGTGAATCTTGTTTCACTTGGTAGACTAGTAGGATAAAGGATATAAGACCCTGTTTAGGGATTTTCAGTGTTAAAATGATGGGAAAAGGGGTATATGAATAGATCTTGATGAGTTTCCATGTTCCGTAGCAGTAATGGCTGCTGAAGGCTCGATAGGAGTTTGGCTCGAGAGTTTTGAGATGTAGTAGGTGAGAATCAGGTGAGTCTTCCTTGACGATGACTTTATTAGGTGTATTGTTTATATCTTGAGACCTACTAAAAACTAGTCAAAAGGATTATGTGGTTGTCAACTATGAGAAGTTATTTAAGGATATCCATGATGGTATAATTGTTAAAAAAGTATGCCTTTTTAGTCTACATCTGATGAGTCCAAGTATTGTGCTAGAGAGTATGTTTGTGTATGTGTGTACTAAATGAATGTTGTGTAGTAAGTTCTGTTAAGGATCTGTGCATGTCTCTAGGATTCGCTAAAGGGGTCAGTCGGGGCTTTAAACACGATCTCGTAAAGGAAAAGTCCATGACCATGACACCATATTATGTAAGACCATAGTTGGGCTATGGCATCATATGGAAAGAACTAAATGAAGGCTATTACCTAATGAGGTTCTCTGCGTGTCCCAAGATGATGATGGGAAAACCTCACATAATGTGAGTTTAGGCAAATCCATATTGTAAACACGTCAGAAAAGGGAAAGCCTTTGTGTCAAATCTCAAAAGGAAAAGCCTTTGTGGAAAATCTTAAAAGGAATAGCCTTTGTGGAAAATCTTAAAGGAAAGCTCTTGTGGTTACCATCTAAATAAAACATCTCTATTATGAACTTTGAAGGATTATAATTCATAGTGAGCTCTAAAGGAGTAACCTTATGGCGGACTCCAAGATGATAGTCCTTGTGGCGGTAAACGTAAAGACTAGTCTTGGTGGCAAATTAAAAAAAAAAGGGACATCACCTAAGGCATTGGTCTATATGAAACACCTTTTTGGAAACCTCTGAAGGAATAATAACTGTGGCGAACTACAAAATAGAAAGCCTTCATAGTGAATCAAGGAATGGAAGCTTTCATGGAGGATTATGAAGTGTCGACCTCAGTGGCAAAGTCCTGTAAGGAAAGTATTATGGTGTACTCTAGAAGGCTTACTCTCGTGGTGCGTTCTAGAAAGGCCCTTGGTGAAGAATTATGAAAGGTGTTCATGCGACTTACATTGTGTTAAATAATTGACGCATACTATATGGTTTCTACATGTAAATAGGCAAGTCAATAAGTACAAAATGTATATATATATGTACTACTGTAAGATGTTTCGGTATGAGTAAAACTCCGTAGAAATAGAAAATTAAAAGGATATAGAAAATTAATAAAGAGTGTATCTCGAATAAGGGTGTAAGCTGTATGTCTTAAGAAAGTATCTGTCACCTGCATAAGTGTCTCTTGCTGAATCATGATGAGGTAAAGGTCGAGAGATGTGAAAATGTTGGTATGGTACCAAAGATATTGAAAGGAAGGGAATAGTCTCAGGGTAGGGTAACAGGCGTTTATAAAGGAATGAAATTCGAGGAAGTACTCTTAAAAAACAAACTGAAGGATAAGTGCATTAAGATATTCATTGAATTAATAATTGCATTGTGCAAGTATGATTCAGGTAATTGCCAGGTGCCTCATTAAGTTCCTTTGAACTTACCTTTGTCTATTATGTATCAGGTGAGTTGTCATAGGTCTACACGTGGAGGGATGATGCCAAGGCTTCGCCGAACGAGTGGCATATTGGGCTATTATGGATACAGAGCAAGTTCCGTAGGTGGGATTGAGTCTGGCTTGAGTTATAAGAGTCTTTAATATAGAGAAACTACATTATACCACGACCTCAATTTCGACATAATTGTAATTAAATTCTCAATGTATAACAATCGAAATACCTCATTGTTTATACTTATGTAATTTCATTACGAAGCTATGTAATTAAGTAGTTGTAATCAATTGAAATTTGCACGAGTAGAAATAAATAACATTGTAATAGAGTGGTAGCACCTAGGATTCGAATCTAGTTCACTGGATTAGGTTTGGGGTGTTACAAGTTTAGGTAAGTCTCCTTAACTTTGAAATATATGTACTAAATTTAGTAAAACCTATAACCATAAATAACACAACAAATTTTCGATTTTATGAAATTTTTCTAAAATTTTGTTGTGCAAAAAAGCACTTTTTATAAATGACCTTTTCAACAATTAGCATCGAAATAAGGTTGTTCTATATCTATTGGTGTAAATTAATTACCAAAATATTTCATCATTCTCTTTATTTATTAGATTGATAGAAAATGACATGCTTAATCTAATGCATTTTTAGGTTTCTATATGTGAATGAATGTTTGATTATTGTATAGTTTGTGATTATTGTATATTTATAACATATATATTATTTTTAAATAAAATTTCTATATGTAGGGGATGAATCTGATTAAACAAAGAACAAAGTGAAGAAAATAAGAATCGAAAAGATCGAACACAAAAAAATTACATAAAAAACTACGGGCAAAAGTAGATTTCACTATAATAAAGGAGTGTAACACCCCAAACCCGGTCTATGCGTTAAGACCAAATTTGACATGTCACACGTAAGGAATATACATCTAGTCTTTTAAAGATTTAAAGAAATCAGATTTTCAAAAAAATCTTGATGTGGAGTTTATTGAAAACTAAGGTTGATTGATAAATCAAACAATTTGAGACATAAGAATTTATAAATTGAAACTAAAAATAATTAAATTAATATTTTAAGAAAATTTAAAAGAGTTCGAAAATAATTTTAAAAACAAAATTTTGAAGAACGTTCTTAATAGAAATCTTTCCGAGTTAAATATTTAAGAATGAAAACCCTTTCTGCATGTTCATTTGAGAAAAACATTTATTTAAATTTTTAGAAAAAAAATTTCCCACTTAAAGTATTCAAGCAAATTATAAATCCATCAAAAGTAAAACAACATTAAAAATTTATCCAGAGGCCTTATTACAAGTTAACTTTAAATAGAAAAATAATAAAAAGTACTTAAAAGAAATCCAAAATTAAAATAACCCATTATTCGTAGTATGGCCTCCACCGAGTCGTCCACAGCCCAAGTCTCTGTCACTTATCATTACCTGAGATGAGTAAGGAAAACGGGGTGAGTTACTTAGAACTCAGTGTGTAGCTCACTTACCATTGTCCACTGGGCCAAAATCCAATTAAGCATTTATTGGGCCAAAGCCCATTTACAAATATGACAAAATAACACGTTTAAAATGAATGTCATATGCAATCTAAAACCAAACCAAATTTCCATCCGCTATGCACCACCCGTACCAACCAGCACACCTGTGGGGAGCTTTAGTCACCCACACTGCCAACACACCAAAATAGGCATTAAGCCGTTTATATCAATTTGTGGGCAAGCCACTAGATTTATAGAGTTTACATGGCATTTGCCATTTTTCAGATTTGTGGCAGAGCCACCAGAATTTTGCAGCAAAGCTACCAAAACTTCTCTTTGTCAATATCCCAACCCATGCAAATCATGTATATAATATGCATATTCATTTACAACAATCCATACATATAATTATTACAAACAATATGGCCCATTATAAAAATTTTCACAATCTGGCCCATTCACCTTTTGGCCCATATATCAAATATCACATTTGGCCCATATATCAAATATCACATTTGGCCCATATATAAAATATCACATTTGGCCCATATAGTCACTTTTATCGATTTGGCCCATTAAGGGTAATCTCGTAATTTTCACAATCTTAATACCGATTTCATAGTCTTTACCAATATAGTGATAATTATGCCATTTTACCCGATGTCACTAACATGCGATTTAATCAAACGATTAACACGATATAATTATCTAACCCATGGAATACGGCGTGAGATTACACACCTGATTACGGTAAGCACTACACTTTCCTGATCGTCGACACCTAAAAATATTTTTAACACTCGATTAGAACATTAACACTTATAGTAAATCTACTCTAAGATAAACGGTCTAGGTTTTTACCCTCGGAATCGCGAATAACTACTATTTGCCAGTTCTCCTGGGTTGACAGTTCACAACCCGGTGGAAAATCTCGAATCGCCGATGCTCACAATTGCGAACAACTTCTAATAGTTGATTCTCACCAGATGAGGGTCCACAACCCAGTGGAAAGTCCCGAATCGCCGAAACAACCTTTCGTTTGAATCTAGCAGGGATCGTAAATCTGCTTCTTTTACGGTCACCAATCATTACCCCTTTTGGTTCGATCTTGTTTGCCTCCATTGAAAATATTTTTTAGTCCAAACTAATATTTCATTATTACAAACGATTGATCTTAAGCTTGAATTCGGCTTACCACAAAAATCCATATGATTTCAAGATGAAAGATCGAGCGATGGAGTTCCTATAATAATATCGATTAATCAACACTATCTTTAACAAAAAAATAATATAGAATCCTCGAAGAATCCTTACCTTAAGGATTTTGGACCGAATCCTAGCGATAAAACAATGACTTTGGAAACTCCAAGTTTCGGCCTTTCACTAAATTTCTATGGTAAAGAAAAGAGATTTCGAATGAGAGATAGTATGATGATTGTTTCGATCCAAATGGCCATCCCACACCAAAGTATAGGTTCGGAACTAAGAAAAAGGTAAAATAAAAAATACCAAGATGTTGTAATGAATCACTTACCGATTGATCAAAGTGTGAGTAGAAAAATGGTTGAGAAGAAAATATGTGTGAAGTGGAAGATTCGACTATGGGAAGATGTTCAATGACATTCGGCCATGGTGAAAATATTAGGGAGGGAGTGATGTTTGAGAGTTTTTGCAAGAAGAAAAGAAGAAGAAAAAGGAGTAGAATATAGGGTGTTTATGTTTCGGTTTTCAAGGATAGAAAATGAACAAAGAAAAAGGTCTTGAAGTTGGCTTGCATTTGGCAAAGAGAAGGAAAGTAAAGAAATGAAAATGCCCCTTGAAGGTTATATGGTTTCGGCACAAAGAAGAAAAGAGCTTGAGGGAGAATAGAAGATGATACCAAAATGGTAAAAAAGAATTGGCCAAAACAAAACAAAAGTTTACCTATTGCTCATGACACATTCGGCAAGGGAGAAAAGTTTTTGAGAGAAAAGTTTGATACACCCAATTGCTAATGAAAAATGAGCAAAACTAGCACCTAACCCTTACCAAAATGCTTTAAAAAATTCGGCCATCCCCTTTAGCCCCAAAAACTATCCAAATGCATAGCCATTTGGTCACAAGTTTGGCCACCCAAACTTTCCAAAACATCACCCTTGTAATAAGCCTTATGTTCCCCCTACATGCCTTTTCCATTTGATTCCTTTCCCTAAGTTTAATCTTGCCTTTTCTCTTAGTCATCTTGCCATAAAAAAAAAAGTCCAACTTACCATAAAATCAATGATTGGCCGGCACTACAAGGAAAGAAAGAAAAAATAAAATTCACACGTGCACACAAAGGGATTCGACCTCCTTCGCTCAAGGTAACACATATGGCGCCATATCCCCTTTACTATTTGTTCATTTATGCTAGCTTTTTACCACTTTATTACCTTAAGCTTTAAGGTCACTTATTCCATTTCCTTAAAGTACTAAATGCCAAAAATTATTCCAAATCCAAATAAATCCTGAGCCTTCACAGGACTATTTAAACATACACATTGGATAATTTAACTAGCTGAGCACCAGAATAATGCAACATATAAAAACAATTTTCAATTTTAGGATGTTACAATTCTACTCCCCTTAAAGAAAATTTCGTCCTCGAAATTTATCTGGTTAAAAGAGGTGAGGATATTGCTACCGAATCACGTCCTCAGGCTCCCATGTAGCTTCCTCTGTTCCGTGATTACGCCATAGAACTTTGACTAATGGTACTGGCTTCCTTCTTAGCACCTTAACATCTCGATCTAAAATTTGCACTAGCACTTCCTCGAACGACAAGCAGGCCTTATCTCAATTTCCTCTACTGGTACTATATGAGACGGATCCGATCGATAACGCCTTAACATTGAGACGTGAAATTCACTATGTATCTGACCCAACTCTAAAGGTAACTCAAGCAGATAAGCCACTGGCCCAACACGCTTTAATACACGGTACGGTCCGATGAACCTAGGGCTCAATTTGCCCTTCCTTCCAAATCTGAAGATCTTCTTCCAAGGTAAGACCTTTAAAAAGACTTGATCTCCCACCGCAAACTCAATATCCTTACGCTTCAGATTCGCATACGATTTCTGTCTATCCGAAGCTTCCTTTAACCGTGCCCGAATTACCTTTACCTTTTCCTCCATTTTTGATATCAGCTCAAGACCCAATAACTGTAACTCCCCAAATTCAGTCCAACAAGTAGGAGTACGACACCTACGACCATACAATGCCTCGTAGGGTGCCATCTGGATGCTGGATTGATAGCTATTGTTATAAGCAAACTCTGACAACGGTAAGAAATCCTCCCAACTACCCCTGAAGTCAATCATGCAGTCCCTTAACATGTCTTCCGGAATCTGGATTACTCTTTTCGACTGACCATCTGACATAGGATGAAATGCCGTGCTGAAATTTAACCTTGTTCCCAAAGCTTCATGTAAGGCTTTCCAAAACCACGATGTAAACCTAGGGTCCTTGTCCGAAATAATAGACACTGGTACCCCATGTAACCTCACGATCTCCACTACATACAACTTGGCCAACTTCTGTAGTGAGTAATCCGTACGAACAGGTAGAAAGTAGGCAATCTTCATCAACCAATACACTACTACCCCGACAGAATCTTTCTTAGTAGGCGATAAGGGTAACCCACTAACACAGGCCATCATTATTCGTTCCCATTTCTATAATGGAATTTTCACCGGTTGCAGCAATCCTAATAGCAATTGATGTTTCACCTTCACTTGCTGACATGTCAAGCACCTACTCACAAACTCAGTAACCTCCTGTTTCAACCCTAGCCACCAATACTGTTCACGAAGGTCTTGATACATTTTATTTCCCCCGGGGTGCATAGCATATGGGCTACTATGCGCCTCACGCAAAATCATTTGTCTCAATTCTGATTCTTTGGGCATACAAATTCTTCCGCTGAAACACAGTACTCCATCATTATTCAATCCAAAATCCCCTATCACACC
Source organism: Gossypium bickii (assembly GCA_025503065.1). Lineage (NCBI taxonomy): Eukaryota > Viridiplantae > Streptophyta > Magnoliopsida > Malvales > Malvaceae > Gossypium > Gossypium bickii. The sequence goes on from CP106711.1 coordinate 100,845,983, forward strand.
ACCTACCACTTGCTGAAGTAATGAACCCAACTTTTCATCTGATAATTGCTTTTTCCTTAATCTGACCCAACCACACAGGCTTCACCTAAAGTTCGGCTAGCAAACTACCATCTTCATACAGACTAAGATGAACGAACATCACTCTTAAATCTGATATCACCTTACAACTCAACGCGTCTGCCACCACGTTTGCCTTTTCGGGGTGATACTCGATTGAGAAGTCATAATCCTTTAACAGTTCTATTTTGGGTAAGGAGATACTTTAGACTCTTATGATTCATATAGATGATCGACTTCTTACCGTAGAGATAGTGCCTCCAAATCTTTAAAACAAAAACCACCGTAGCCAACTCCAAATCATGAGTGGGATAATTGACTTCGTGTGGCCTTAACTGATTAGATGCATAAGCCATCACTTTTCCACCTTGCATTAACACACATCCCAAGCTCGTGTGTGACGCATCGCAATACACAACAAACTCTTTTCCAGCCTCAAGTTGAATCAGTACGGGCGCTTCCGTCAGAATCTTTTTCAATTTCTCAAAACTCTCTTGCTGCTGATCTGACCATACAAATGGTACTCCCTTGCACAACAGTTTAGTTAGAGATGCAGTAATCAACGAAAACCCCTCAACGAAACGCCTTTAGTAACCAGCCAACCCTAGAAAAATCTGAATTTCAGCCACTGACTTTGGTGGTTTCTAATCCAACACAGCCTCTACTTTTCGGGGATCAACTCTAATTCCTTAGGCTGACACAACATGCCCAAGAAAGTCACTTCCTTCAGCCAAAATTCACACTTACTGAATTTAGCATAAAGTTGCTTTTCCCTCAATATTTGTAATACTATGCGCAGATGTGAATCATGCTCTTCTTTATTCTTTGAGTAAACCAAGATGTCATCTATGAACACCACCATAAACCGATCTAAATAGGGTTGGAAGACTCGGTTCATCATGTCCATAAATGCAGCTGGTGTATTAGTCAACCCAAATGGCATCACCAAAAACTCATAATGTCCATAACGAGTTTGAAATGTCATCTTATGAATATCCGTCTTCTTAACCTTGAGTTGGTGATAACACGATCTCAAATCTATCTTGGAGAAAACTGAAGCTCCTCGCAATTGATCAAATAGTTCATCGATTCTCAGCAATGGATACCTATTCTTGATCGTCAATTTATTCAACAGCCTATAATCTATGCACATACGTATCGACCCATCCTTTTTCTTGACGAACAAGACCGGTGCTCCCCATAGAGACACACTCGGTCGAATGAATCCTCGATCTAACAACTCCTGAATTTGAGCTTTAAGCTCCGCCAACTCCTTCGGCGCTATTCTATAAGGAGCAATGGACACCGGAGCCGTTCCTGGCAATAATTCAATGCCAAACTCTACCTCCCGATCCGGAGGTAAACTCAGAAGTTCCTCGGGAAAGACATCTGAAAATTCTTTCACCGTTCTAATACTTTCCATTGATAATTCCTTGGCATCCAAAGCACTAATGAAGGCTAGGAATGCTCCACACCCTTTTCGCACCAACTTTTCTGCCTTTAAAGCAGATACCATATTTGCTAAATAATTTCTCCGCTCGCCTATCATCACAACTTCCTTATCTTCGAAAGTCCTTATCGACATCCTCTTTGCAGCACAATCCAAGTGCGCATAGTGCTTTACCAACCAATCCATGCCTAAAATAAGGTTGAACTCGCCAAAAGGCAATTCCATCAAATCCGCAAAAAATATTTCTCTTTGAATTCTTAAGGGCACGTCTCTAAAAAATTTATTCACTATCACAGACTGTCCTAAAGGACTAATTACTGTCATCTCTTTATCAGTAATCTCAGATCTAATGTTCAGATTTCCAGATATAGCACTAGAAATATATGAATGGGTAGATCCGATATCTATCAAAGCAGTAACAGGTACATCAGATATGAAGAACGTACCAGTTATCACATCAAGTGTATCGTCATCCTCTCGGCGTTTAACTGCATAAACTAACCCTGGCTGTCTCGCCTCCGCGTTACCTCTGCAGCCATTACCTCTACCCGGTGCACCTTGACCTCGACCTGCGCCATTACCACCTCTACCTGAGCCATGGTCCCTCGGTGGCTGCTGAGCGCCTCTAGTTGGCTGTGCATCATGGTTACGAGCTTCCTGAGTTGGAGCAGTCCGTCGAGGACAATTTTTAAGCTGATGATCCTTAGAACCACATTTGAAACACCCACCGGTTCTCTTCCAGCATTCACTAGGGTATCGTCTTCCACAGTCAGCACATGGTTGAATCTAATTGGTAGCAGCAGGTGCTCTAGCTTGAGCTGGCTCTTCATTCCTGGGCCTCCTCTGAAACCTTCTAGCAGGACCTGAGTACTTAAAGTCCTTCTTGCTCTTGCCTCTATCTCTTTCTCGGTTTTGTCGCTCCGCATTCTTAGCCTCTTCAGCTATCTTGGCTTTCTCCACAAGCGTGGCAAAAGTCATTTCTTGTTGTGGGGCTATCAGTACCCTCAACTCATCATTCAACCCGTCCTCAAAACGCACACAGCGTTCATGGTCATTTGGAACTATAGTTCGAGCATAACGACTCAAACGTAGAAATTCTGCTTCGTAAGCGGCCACCGTCTTATTTCCTTGAACCAGATTCAGGAATTCCTTCCTTCGGGCATCCACATAGCTTGCCCCGACATACTTTCCTTGGAACGCAATTTTGAAGAAATCCCAAGTAACACGGTCGGCCTGAGTGCCTTTCCGAACAGTAAGCCACCATTGATACGCCTCGTCTCTCAACAAGGGCACCGCTCCTCTTAATTTCTACTCGGCGGTACACTCCAGGTCATCCATGATCCGCTCCACAGCCTCAAGCCAATACTCCGCGACATTTGGGGCTACTCCTGAGATACCCCTAAAAGTCTCAACACCATTTGATCTGGGTCGCTCCGATATTGTCCCACGAGCTACTGGCCCTGGTCTAGCCCCAGCAACCCTTTCTAAGACTCGTAACATTGCTTGGGATAGAGCAATGTCTTCTCTCATACTGTCGTGTGATTCAGTTTCCATCACGCCGGTGCGTCCATTTTCGGCATATGTCCCGATGCCTCAAACATAACTCTAGCACCTCGGCCTCTACCACGGCCACGTCTACCACGTCCACGTCCTCTAGCGCTCATATTGGCTAATTTGATTTAATCTGATTAGAAATTTTATGAATCAGTATACTATTTCAGTGTTTATTAACGATATTTTGTGAGATATAAGAAGTAGAGTCGTTTTCGTAACGCATCCTATAGTCTCAATCTCTATAGTTTCAACACCTAAAACTAAAAGTTCTAGAGTGTTCCTATAGTCATATCACAATAATAAGAATTATTCAATTCACATACACTTACTTGACTTGATGTCGGATACTCGTGGTGCCATACTTCCTTTAAAAGCATAAGTTCTATAATTCAAAACAGTTTTGAATAGAAATGTTTTTGAACCCAAACCACAGCTGAATTTTGAACCAGGCTCTGATACCATAAAATGTAACACCCCAAACCCGGTCTATGCATTCAGACCAAATTTGACATGTCACACAGAAGGAATATACATCTAGTCTTTTAAAGATTTAAAGAAATCAGAATTTCAAAAAATCTTGACGTGGAGTTTATTGAAAACTAAGGTTGATTGATAAATCAAACAATTTGAGACATAAGAATTTATAAATTGAAACTAAAAATAATTAAATTAATATTTCAAGAAAATTTAAAAGAGTTCAATAATTTTGAAAACAAAATTTTGAAGAACGTAGTAAACAGAAATCTTTCCGAATTAAAATATTTAAAAATGAAAACCCTTTTTGCATGTTCATTTGAGAAAACATTTATTTAAATTTTTAGAAAAAAAATTCCCACTTAAAGTATTCAAGCAAATTATAAATCCATCAAAAGTAAAACAACATTAAAAATTTATCCAGAGGCCTTATTACAACTTAACTTAAAATAGCAAACTAATAAAAAGTACTTAAAAGAAATCCAAAATTAAAATAACCCATTATTCGTAGTATGGCCTCCATCGAGTCGCCCCACACCCAAGTCTCTCATCATCGATCATTACCTGAGATGAGTAAGGAAAACGGGGTGAGTTACTTAGAACTCAGTGTGTAACTCACTTACCATTGTCCACTGGGCCAAAATCCAATTAAGCATTTATTGGGCCAAAGCCCATTTACAAATATGATAAAATAACACGTTTAAAATAAATGTAATATGCAATTCCAAACCAAACCTAATTTCCATCTGCTACACACCACCCGTACCAACCAGCACACCTGTGGGGAGCTTTAGTCACCCACCCCGCCAACACACCAAAATAAGCATTAAGCCATTTATATCAATTTGTGGGTAAGCCATCAGATTTACAGAGTTTACATGGCATTTGCCATTTTTCAGATTTGTGGCAGAGCCACCAGAATTTTGTAGCAAAGCTACCAGAACTTCTCTTCGTCAATATCCCAACCCATGCAAATCATGTATATAATATGCATATTCATTTACAACAATCCATACATATCATTATTACGAACAATATGGCCCATTATAAAAATTTTCACAATCTGGCCAATATCACCTTTTGACCCATATATCAAATATCACATTTGGCCCATATATAAAATATCACATTTGGCCCATATATAAAATATCACATTTGGCCCATATAGTCACTTTTATTGATTTGGTCCATTAAAGGTAATCTCGTAATTTTCACAGTCTTAGTACCGATTTCATAGTCTTTACCAATATAGTGATAATTATGCCATTTTACCCGATATCACTAACATGCAATCTAATCAAATGATTAACACGATATAATTATCTAACCCATGGAATACGGTGTGAGATTACACACCTGATTACGGTAAGCACTACACTTTCCTGATCGTCGACACCTAAAAATATTTTTAACGCTCGATTAGAACATTAACACTTATAGTAAATCTACTCTAAGATAAACGGTCTAGGTTTTTACCCTCGGAATCGCGAATAACTACTATTTGTCGGTTCTCCCCAATTGACAGTCCACAACCCGGTGGAAAATCTTGAATCTCCGATACCTAACAATTGCGAACAACTTCGAATAGTTGATTCTCACCGGATGAGGGTCCACAACCAGGTGGAAAGTCTCGAATCGCCGAAACAGCCCTTCGTTTGAATCTAGCAGGGTTCGTAAATCCGCTTCTTTTACGGTCACCAATCACTACCCCTTTTGATTTGATCTTGTTTACCTCTATTGAAAATATTTATTAGTCCAAACTAATATTTTGTTATTACAAACATTTGATCTTAAGAGTGAAGTCGACTTACCACAAAAATCCGTATGATCTCAAGATGAAAGATCGATCGATGGAGTTCCTATAATAATATCGATTAATCAACACTATCTTTAACGAATAAAAATAATATAGAATCCTCAAAAAATCCTTACCTTAAGGATTTTGGACCAAATCCTAGCGATAAAATGATGACTTTGGAAACTCCAAGTTTCGGCCTTCCACTAAATTTCTATGGCAAAGAAAAGAGATTTAGAATGAGAGATAGTATGATGATGGTTTCGATCCAAATGGCCATCCCACACCAAAGTATAGGTTCGGCACTAAGAAAAAGGGTAAAATAAAAATACCAAGATGTTGTAATGAATCGCTTACCGATTGATCAAAGAGTGAGTAGAAAAATGGTTGAGAAGAAAATATGTGTGAAGTGGAAGATTCAGCTATGGGGAGATGTTCAATGACATTCGGCCATGGTGAAAATATTAGGGAGGGAGTGATGCTTGAGAGTTTTTGCAAGAAGAAAAGAAGAAGAAAAAGGAGTAGAATATAGGGTGTTTATGTTTCGGTTTTCAAAGATAGAAAATGAACAAAGAAAAAGGTCTTGAAGTTGACTTGCATTCGGCAAAGAGAAGGAAAGAAAAGAAATGAAAATGCCCTTCAAGGTTATATGGTTTCGGCCCAAAGAGGAAAAGAGCTTGGGGGAGAATGGAGGATGATACCAAAATGGTCAAAAAGAATTGGCCAAAACAAAACAAAAGTTTGCGTATTGCTCATGACACATTCGGCTAGGGAGAAAAGTTTTGGAGAGAAAAGTTTAATACACCCAATTGCTAATGAAAAATGACCGAAACTAGCACCTAACCCTTACCAAAATGCTTTAAAAAATTCGGCCATCCCCCTTAGCCCCAAAAACTGTCCAAATGCATAGCCATTTGGTCAAAAGTTTGGCCACCCAAACTTTCCGAAACATCACCCTTGTAATAAGCCTTATGTTCCCCCTACATGCCTTTCCCATTTGATTCCTTTCCCTAAGTTTAATCTTGTCTTTTCTCTTAGCCGTCTTGCCATAAAAAAAAAAGTCCAACTTACCATAAAATCAATGCTTGGGCGACACTACAAGGAAAGAAAGCAAAAATAAAATTCACACGTACACACAAAGGGATTCAAACTCCTTCCTTCAAGGTAACACATATGGTGCCGTATCCCTTTTACTATTTGTTCATTTATGCTAGCTTTTTACCACTTTATTACCTTAAGCTTTAAGGTCACTTATTCCATTTCCTTAAAGTACTAAATGCCAAAAATTATTCCAAATCCAAATAAATCCTGAGCCTTCTCAGGACTATTTAAACACACACATTGGATAATTTAACTAGCTGAGCACCAGAATAATGCAACATAAAAAAAAATTCAATTTTAGGATGTTACAAGGAGAGTACAAAAGATAGAGAGAATTAAAAGAGAAACTCGCAGCCCCACAAGAAAAACCCATCAAAACAAAAAAACAAAATTCTCTCAATCTAAATTTTTTTGTTGTGTGAAACCTAGAGTAACAAAAGCCTATTTATAGGCTGAAATTCGTAGCATATATGACTACAATAACTCTAGGTTAACCAAAGTTTATGTGGGAAAATAAAAATAAAGTTTAACTGGGAGTAGAAGGTCCAAAATAAGCTTTGGTCAAAATAAGAGGCATTCTCTTTCAAATCAATACCTTGACTTGTATTTGGACCAACTCCCTTGCCAATCTTTGTTACGGGCTTAACTGATTTTTCTTTGGATACTAAGCAAGTCCAAGCAATGCTCAAGCTTTGAAACTGGAAGGCTCTTTGTCAAAATGTCAATTAGATTGTGTTCTGTGCCAATTTTAAGAATTTGAATATCCCATTGAATGATCACCTCTCGAACAAAATGATAACAAATGTTTATGTGATTCGTTCTCTTGTGATGCATTTGATCTTTGGTGTGATGTATAGCACTTTGACTATTACAATATATGATAGTTACCTCTTTTTCACTTACCAGTTCACTGAATAAGCCTCTTAACCAAATTGTTTCTTTTATTGCTTCTATAATTGCTATGTATTCTACTTCAGTAGTCGGCAAAGCCATTGTTGCTTGAAGTGTCGCTTTCCAACTAATGACACAATTCCCAAAAGCAAATAGGTAACCTATGAGAGACCTTCTTCAATCTAAGTCTCCTACATAATTTGAATCAACATAGCTGACTAAACCCTTTTGAGTTTTTCCAAACTCTAAGCACGTGTTAGAATTACCCTGTAAATATCTGAAAATATACTTAGCTACATTCCAGTGTAACTTACCAGGATTGGCTATTCATCGGCTAGCAACACTTACAACATGTGAAACATCAAGAAGAGTGCATACCATTACATACATCAAACTTTCAACTACGCTTGAATAAAGTACTTTTGACATGTACCTTTCATCTTCTTCATTTTCTGGGGAATTTGAAATTGAGAGTTTAAAGTGTGCAGCTAAATGATTACTTACCAGTTTTCCATCTTGCATCTCAAATCGCTCAAGGATCTTTTTGGTATACCTTTGTTGCAATAAAAACATTTTCCCTGAATGTCTACCTCTCAAAATTTCCATCCCTAAAATTTTCTTTGCTACACCTAAATCCTTTATCTCAAACATAGAGTCAAGTATGGTTTTAAGACGATCAGTTTCAGATGGTTCTTAGCCGCAATTAGAATATCATCAACATAAAGCAACAAATATATAAAAGAACCATCATCAATACATTGTAGATAAACACAACTGTCTTACTTACTTCGAGAAAAACCAATACTCAACACAAAGGAGTTAAACGTTTTATACCATTTTCGAGGAGACTACTTCAAACCGTACAAAGACGTTGTTAGAGACAAACATGATCTTATTTACCTTCAACTTTCAAGCCTTCTAGTTTTTGCATGTAGATGTCCTCCTCAAGGTCACCGTGAAGGAAACCAGTCTTTACATCACTGCTCTAACTTAAGATTATTTGATGCAATAAGAGCCAAAAGCACCCGAATATACACATGTTACACAATGGGAGGGAAAAATCATGACTCCCTCCACTTGAATGTAGCCCTTTGCAACTAGTTTTGCCTTGTAACTAGTGTCATTAGGATCCAACCTTCCTTCTTTATAAACAACTATTTGCAACAAACAATTCTTTTATTGATAAGTGGTTTAACTAGCCTCCAAGTCTTATTTTTTTAAAGTGATTCCATCTCTTCTTCCATTGCAATGAGTGATTTTCTAGAATCGGATGCTTGAATTACCTCATAATAACATAAAGGATTGGTTGAATCAATGCTCTCGGTAACACGTAGAGCATAAGCCATTATGTTTCCTTCACAATATTTCTGAGGCGGTCAGATTTATCGCCTTTTCCTATCACGAGCCAACTTATAATTAGTTAACTAAGATGGTGAGGGTACCTAAGGGTCAGATGAAGCTCCAAATAGATGTGAAATAGCTTCAAACTTGCAGGAATCAAAATTTGGTGTGTCTTCGCAAAATCGTGAGTTTTTTATCAGAATAAGACCTTTGTTTGTCATGTCATTGCGATGTTGGGTATTTGATCATTGAGACGTTGCCCCATGTTTTAGCTTTTGACTCCACCTTGCTCGAGACACTCTGATTTGTTGTGTCTTTATAAGTAAAATTCCCATTTTCTGATTGAAACATGGCAGATTCATCAAACATAACATCTCTGCTAAAAATTAATTTGTCAAATTCAAAACACCACAACTTAAAACCTTTTGTACTGGCAGAGTATCCCCAAAATATGCATTTAACGACCTTTGGTTCAAGCTTTCAATGGCTAACTTTAGCATAATTAGGACAACCAAAAGTTCAAAGATTAAAATAACTGGGAGGATTACCTAGCTATATCTCCTCTGGAACTTTATTGTTAAATGTCTGATGAGAAGATCGATTTACCAAATAACTTGTCAGGTTTACAGCTTCAGCGTAAAATTCCTTCCCTAAGCTTGCATTAGAAAGCATGCATCAAGCCTTTTCCAACAAGCTTCTATTTATTTTTTCTGCAACTTTATTATGCTGCGGAGTTCCAACAATGATTCGGTGTCTTTCAATTCCTTTCTATTTCCAGAAATGATTAAACTCTGATGAACATAACTCAAGACCATTATTCGTTCTCAACCGCTTCATGGATTTTTTGGTTTGTTTTTCCAGCAGTATCTTCCACTGTTTGAAGATTCTGAAGACTTCGCTTTTCTATTTCAAGAAATAAACCCAAACTTTTCTGGAGTGATCATCAATAAAAGTTAGGAAATATTTATTACCTCATCTAGAGTGCCTTTTGTTCTCTGTATTACTGAATCGAAACTGACTATGGTTTGTTTCCCAAAAATGCAATGCTCGTAGATTTCTAACTTACAGACTCTAGTGTCATTGAGAAGGCCTCTATTGTACAAGACTGCCATACCTTTCTTACTCATATGACCTAGTCGTATGTGCCAAAGTTTGGTTAAATCGGAATTGGTTGAGAAATAGTCACGTCGTGTCGTCGCGATGTCAGGTTGATTCTTATTGTGATGTGATAAAATTCCAACGAGATAAGATTTTTCTTTAAATCAGGAATATACCTAACTTCTAAAAGTGTTCAAATAATTCCTTCATGCATCCTAATTTGTATTGTTCCCATTCTAGATATTTTACATGGAGAGTTATTCCTCATCAGCAAAACTCCACCTCTAACTGAATTGTACGTAGGTAACCAGTCCTTATTGGACATATGTGATAGAAGCACCCTGAATCTAAGATCTATTTGGAAATAAGATGAGATCTTTCATTCATTGACACCAACAAGAAACCATTATCTCTATCCTTGGCTACACTAGCATTAACAACTTTGGCTTTCTGCTTATATTTCTCATCATTTTCAACATCCCTTTTGATTTTATTTTGAGGTTTCCAACATTCTGCCTTAACGTGGCCCACCTTTTTACAATAGTCACAATATTTGTCATGATTTATGGATTTGGACCTTGCTTTAGACTTGTTTCGATCTATTTTTCTAGTTTCTTGTCAGCCTCTTGCAACTAGAACTGAGGCTTGCCCGTTTGATTTTTTGTTTGGGCCTAACTCGTTGTCGAGTTTATCCTTGCTCAGAAGATTCCCCTTCAAATCATCATATGAGAGATGCTCTCTCCCATAAATCAGAGTTTCCCTGAAAGTTTTATAAGAAAAGGCAAATAGCATAACAATAACATAACTTGATCCTCGTCACTAATCTCTCCTTCGAGATTCTTTAAGTCATTAAGAAGGATAACAAGCTCACTAATATAAGTTCTAATGGACTATTCTTTGGCCATTCTGAACGTGTAAAGATGTGTTTCTAATACTAACCTGTTTCCTTCATAACATAAATGTTGTTTTCTCCATCAGAATCTCCTGTAACACATTATTCATGAGGTATAATTTAATAGTGGATAGATCATTTTCATCGAGCTCTTCCCATTCTGACTGATCCATATCTACGGGCTTCTTCCCTGTAACGGCCTTTTTTAGACCATTCTGAACCAGTATTATCATCATCCGAACTTGTTACAAACTAAAATTTGCAATTTTGCCAAACTATTTAATATTGAACCTTGACGCTACCATCTTTGAACGGTTGATTATGAAAATCAAACTAGCTCGAATACTAGTTTGTAGGGGATAAACTCGATTAAACGAAGAAAAAATTGAAGAAAATAGAAAATGAAAAGATCAAACAAATAAATTTTAAGTGGAAAAACTCCTCAAAAAGAGGATAAAAAACCACAGGAAAAAGGAGATTTCACTATAATAAAGGAGAGTACAAAAGATGGAGAGAATTAAAAAGAAAAAACCAAAACCCCACAAGAACAACCCTTCGAAACAAAAAACAAAATTCTATCAATCTAAATATTTTTGTTATGTAAAATCTAAAGCAACTAAGGCCTATTTATAAGCTAAAATTCGTAGCATATATGACTACAACAACTCTAGGTTAACCAGAGTTTAAGTGGGAAACTAAACACAGAGTTTAAATAAGAGAAGAAAAGCCAAAATAAATTTTTGTAAAAATAAGAGGCATTCGCCCACAGTATAATATAAAATACAGTAGAAAGAAATGAAGTTAAGCAAGAAATTTGTGGATATGTATTTAGATTTTTTTTGTATATTTAAAATATTATGAATTTATATAGATTTACAAGTAAATAATATGTATTGCATACTTTAATATGTATGTGTATCTATTTATACTATTACTTTTGCATTTTACGAGTTGTAGTCACTCTTAATTAAGTCGTCAATTTAGTTATAAAATTACAGAAATATCTATTCTTTTGAATTATAATTATTATTATGGTGATGACACTTTTATCTTTTCATACCTTTAAATCATTTTTAAATAAAATAATTAAAAATTACAAATCATAATATCAAACTCATGTTTAGTAATATTAAAATACAAATTCCTTATCAATCCACCTATATTCATTATTAAATCATTTTAAAAGAAAAAAACTTAATATTAAAAAATTTTCTTTCAACCACATTGCGGGCGTGACAAAATCTAGTATATATTGTTTTTTATTAGTTTTCAATTATTTCTCATATTATGTTCATATCATGTCTTAATTTATCTCATATTTTGCATAGTTTTATTAGTGATAAAATTTAAATGAAATATTTATGCTTGTATTGAGTTCATACTATGTCTCAATTAATCGATAAAACTACCATGGGGCCCTTATATTAGGAGCGTGATTGCATTTTGTCTTTATACTCACAAAATGTGCAAATTAGTTCCTTTACATTAGAAAAAAAAATGAAAATTGGTCATTTTATTAAAAATTTTATCCATTTGTGTTGTTAAGTGATTATTTGGTTTTTTTCACAAAAAAAAAAAAAAAAATCATATAAGTGATGTGAAATTAAAGAATGAGTAGAATTAGGTCAAAGTACCACAGAAGCCTTGTACTAAGAGAATTGCATTTTGTCCCTCTCTACTCAAAAAATGGATAAATTAGTGTAACATCCCGAAATTGGGCCTATTAGGATTGGGCCGATTGGGCCTTGGGCTTAGGAGTGTTTAAAATCTTCAAGAATATGAGAATGGTGTTTTTGCAAATTGGATTTATTAGTTAAGTGGTTGGAAGGTTATGAGGTTTCTATGAATTCTCGGGTTTAATTGGGCTTTAGGAAAAAATTAGAGTATCATTTTGTTACTTGTGTTAGCTCGGATAGGATGTTTATTGTGTGCTTAGTATATTTGTGTGAAGGCTTGGAATTATTAGCTAAGCTAGAATAATTTTTAGTATTGAAAATTTAGTGAAGTGGATTAAGTGAACTTGACACTTAAGTTAATTTAAGTGTTAAATTCTAGCACATGAGGAGTTAGTGGCAAGATGGTTATGGCGCATGGATGGTTGCTTGAGGGAAGTGGTTCGAGTAGCATGGAAGGCATATTAAGGATTTTATTTTTATGCATCCTAGCATTAAGTGTCGGTCAAGTTTTACATATGGTAAGTTGGACTTTAAATTTTATGGCAAGTTGAATTATAGATTAGGAAAGCTTGTATTTTGGGATAAGAATCTTATGGATTAAGGAAAGATAGGGGGACAAAACGCTTGAATGTTGGACAGTTGTTTTGGAAACTCTTCTATGGCCATTAGTCCATGTATGTGGACGGCATTTTGGTCTAGGGGAGGGGTTGACCGATTTTTGTTGGAGGCTTTGGGAGGTTGGTAGCTAGTTGGCCATTTTTCCTAAGCATTGGAGCATCAATTTCTTTTCTCTCCACAAACACTCTCTATAGTCAAATATATTCTTGGCAATAAGGTGAATTGTTGTTTTAGTTTTGGCCTTCATTCTTTGTTTTGTGTCATAACCGAAAACCCTTTGAGTTTTGCAAATTTCTCCCTAGTGCACCAAAGGGAACCAAAAGCCGAATGTCCATAGTTGTTTGCCGAATTTTCTCTTAGGCATTTGGCCGAATATCCATTTGAGTCTTTCTCATATTTCATTTTCTTTGTAGCCTAAAACCAACTCTCTCCCCTTCATCTTTTTCTTCTTTAGTGGTTGGTCGAATCTTCCTTCTCCCCAACTCTCTTTTTTTTTTTCTTCCACTTTTGCTTAAGCCGAACCTCTCATCCATTTTATTTTACCTTTGCCGCAACTTTTAAGCCTCACACTATTCTTCTTTTTATTCTTTTGTTAAGCCGAATCTACCATCTTTCTTCTCTTCTCTTCTCTTCTTTTCTTTTATTGTGTTTAGGCCGAACCTCTCTCTCTCAAAGTTTACCATTGCCGCCACCTCTTCAAACCAAAACACCATCATTGTCGAATCTTCTTAAACTCTATTTCTTTTCCTTCTTATTTATTAAGGCCGAATATCTCTTTGGATACCAAAGCTTAATCGATTTTGAAGATAGGCTCTTCGGGACTTTGGAAGCAATCGATTTAACCCTATTTCTCTAGCAATCGGAGTTGGTAAGTCAAGTGGTAAGGATTTTTATATTACTTGTTATATAGTTTTAGATAGACTACTAATCGATTTTGTTTTAGAGGACTCTATCGCTTGATTATTATTTTCCGTGAACGTTAGATTTTGGGGCAATCAAGAATGGGTTCAAAAAGAGCGGTAAATAGTGTTTGGAAGAGGGGTGGTTCTACTATACCCTCAAATTTCAAACGAAGGGCTGTGTCGGGAGTCCGAGACTTTCCACCGGGATGTGGACCCTCTGTCGGTGATAATCGATTATTTGAAGTCGTTCGTACCCCTGAGCCATTGTTTGTTCATGATTCTTCAACGGGTTATGAACCAACAATCAGAGAGAAATCGTATATAGTTGTTGTTCGAGATTCCGAGGGTATCGACGAGCGGGAAAGTTTAGTTATCATCGTTATCGTGTGTGTACCTTACACACTTTATAACTCGGTAATATATATATTTATAAATATACTAATCATGTTATTAAAGTTGGAAAGCGTGTGATTTTGATATGATAATTGTAAAGGGTATAAGCAAGGATTCGGGTAAGTCCGTTTCGATATGTTTTGCTATATGATACTTATTACCATGACATGTGATATATATTTCTATATGATACATAAATGAGCATATGGCATGATTTGCATAATATTTGCGGTTATGGGTAACATGAGAGGAGGGGAAGATTTGATATTCGTGTCTTTGGGACACCGGAGGTTTGGCACCTCCGGTGGTTTGGTACCACAATTATTTCGTGTCTTTGGGACACCAGAGGTTTGGCACCTCATAGCGACTTGTCCCAGTGGCTTCGCACCACAGTGGGTTGGCCCCACATTTGATATTACGGGATCGTCGCCAGTGATTTGGTATCACACGTGGGTTGGCCCCACAACTTTATTATTCGTGACTTTGGGTCACCAGTGGTTTGGTACCACATATTTCGTGTCTTTGGGACACCAGAGGTTTGGCACCTTATAGCGACTCGTCCCAGTGGCTTAGTACCACCGTGGATTGGCCCCACATTTGATGAATTGGGATCGTCGCCAGTGATTTGGTATCACACGTGGGTTGGCCCCACAACTTGATTATTCGTGACTTTGGGTCACCAGTGGTTTGGCACCACATTATTGGATATCGTGACTTTGGGTCACCAATGGTTTGGCACCACCAGTGGTTTGGTACCACACGGGGTAGAAAAGGAGTTATGGATGGCTAGGTTGGGTGCATTATATATATATTGCTTGGTTATAAATTGTGTAAGTTTGTTGCATCAACCAGGGAAGGATTTATGCACTGAGTCTTGGTGACTCACCTTCTCCCTTATCTTTTCAGGTGATTCATGAATTGCGGATGAGGAGTCGGATGGACTCGAGGAGGCCATGCAATAAAATTCGATTTACATGGATTTTTGTAACATCTAAGATTTAGGGGCTATGTAGTTTGAGTATAATTCAAGTGTTGGAAGATTTTTGGGTGTGCTTGGATGTGTTTAGAGGTTTTAAGAATGCTTGGACAAAAGGGGAGTACCTTGGAAAATTTTAGATTTTTAGGGTTAAGAAAGGGAGCTTGACTTTGGAGGCCTTAAAATAATTCTGTGGAGTTTAGGGACGCAAGAAAGGAGTTGGCAAGGTGGCTCTAGGCGCCGCTATGGTGGAAGTAGAAGCTAATGAGGGCCTCGGTTCGAGTCCAAAGGCAACAAGGGTGTTTTATTTTTGGGTTTTGGGCGTTAGGCCTAGGAAGGCCTTATAATTAAATTGGGGGCTTATGGATATTAAAAAGCGGTGGGCGGAGTGGTGGGAGGCGCTACTTGAAAAGGCGCTTGGTGCAGGTCGCGAGTTCAAGGCGCAAGGAGGCGAAATTTTGATATTTATTTTGCAAGCTGGCGTTGGAGATGGAAAGGGCTTAAAAGATTATATTGCGCGTTTATGTCACAAACAACGCCGCCCAAGTGGCTCTGGGCGTTACTTGGCTCTTTGGTTCCCCTGTGTCCCGTGTTCGAACCTTGGAGGTGCGGTGGGGTTTTTCCTTCTTTTTTGCTTGATTGGCGTGAAGGTGGGACGGCACATGGGGGTTTCAAGTGGATAAAGATTAAGCTAAGGTTGTTTAGTCCTTTTAGAATTCGGCTAGTGGGAATCTTGCTTTTTTTTTTTATTATTTTTGATAATTGTGGGATTCTTTTAGTTAGCTTAAAATTAGAGAATTAGAGATAATGGCTGTTAGGATTATTTTTGATTTGATAAGGAGATAAAATATGAGTTTAAAATAGAAAGGGAATTTGGATTAGAATTAAAAGAAGAATTGGTGGCCGGCCAAAGGTATTTGGGTGGTCTTTTGCTTTGTTTTTTTTTTTAATTAAAGTGGTGATATTGGATAAAGTTTCTATTAGTAGTTTATTTCTTTATCTACTTAGTTATTGTAAGTATAGGATTATTATTATTATTTATTGGATTAAGTGAGGATAATGGTTGAAACCATTCAAACTATTTTGAATGGATTAATATAGGGAGGTGGACTAATTCAAATTAATTTGAATTAGTAGGTGTGGCCGAATCTTGGCTTCTTCAGGAGGGGGGTGGCCGAATTTTATAAACAGGGTTGTGCTCATCCCTTAACCGAATTTTAGCCTCATTTCTTTTATGCCAAATTATTTCTAATTCTTCCCTTAGCCTCTTGCCGAAACCAAGTCAAGGAACACTTCCTCTTTTTCTTTTATTTTGTGGAAGCCAAAGCCGAAAGTTGGTGCATCTACTTTCTCTCTTCTTTTATACTTTTCTTGGAAACTCGCTAATTTGAATCCCCCTTTTCTTCATAAAACAGTTCTTTTGTTGCAACTCTTCAAGGCCTAGCCGAAACTCCCTATTAGTCATTTTGGTGTAGTTAAAACGAATCAAGGCAAGAGTAGCTCCAATCGGTTTTAGAGAAAGGGCTCCGAGATTTGGAAGCAAGCAAGCAAAGACTTTACCCTTGAGTATTCGGTTGGTAAGTGGTCCATTGGTATTTGGCCCTAGGCCATTGTATATGTTTATGTGTTTACTGAGTGGTGGCTATGATCTTTTAGGGCCAATTCGACAAGAGTAAAGAGAAGCCTTTGGGATCTCAGTTCTTTTGGTAAGGATGAATAGTTTATGGTTATTTGTTTAAGATCTGTATTAATCGAGTGTTGATTAGATATCGTTATGGATGCGAGTGCCAGTCAAGAGGAAAAAGGGAAAGCTCCCATCCCAAAGTTTAAAAAGAGATCGGTTTACAGATGCGAGATTGGCCACCGGGTGTGGGCCCGTGTGTAAAAACTATAGGCAGATAGCCGTAGTCTCGCTCAACGATAGCGTCGGGATCGAGGGTTTAGAGCTTTAGGTTATAAGGTGTGTAGTTAGCCATTGTTTCCGGGATTTGCGTGATATTTGCCTGTTTTATATGTTTGCTAACAAGTGTAGTAAATGTGAAAAAGATACCCTTGAAGGGGGTATGGTGATGACCAGGTAAGTAGTAAATTTGTTAATATGTGATAATTGATTTTAAATATGTGAGTATGCCTATATTTGTGAATATCATGCACACGCATCATCTCAAAGATTATATTACATTACATGTGCATGGGTAGGTTATGAAAGAAGGACAGGGTGTACTTCGAGTACGTGGTTGATGTCAGCTTTGTGCTACATCGTGGATTGGCGTTGACCGAGGTCGCGCTGTGGATCTTTGCGATTTAGTTCGCGTGGTTACCTTGATTGATCATCGCTCTATGCCATATCGTGGTGATGGGTCTTTGTGTGCTCCATCGTGGTTGATGTTAGCTACGTGCTACATCGTGGATGGCATTGGTTGCCTTTTGGAGGGAAAAGGAGAGGGTGACTCGATAGTCCCGGTGTGTGGTAAAGGTGGATAAGGGGTGTGTAGCGGATGGACCTTAGGTTTGGGTTGGGTTTCATGTTGCATTATTCCGATATGAAATGATATGGAAATGGGCCAAGCCCAATATGACATGTGGATAGGTATGTTTTGGGAACATACGTGGAAATGGGCCAAGCCCAGTGATCAGTGGGTTGATGAGAAAAGGGCCTAGCCCAGTGCTTGAATATGATTTGATTGTGGGCCAAGCCCGCATTGTGGTAATGTCTAAATGATTATATTTACACGTTGCATTTGATTGGGTTGATTTGTGGTTAACATGTGGGTGGATATCAGTGGTTTAATTACACACTGAGTCATTATGACTCACCTAATTATTTATCCAACATCGCAGGTGACATGTTAATGGACCGGGTTGGAGTGGAGACAAAGGTGGCCATGCAGAAGCAGATTTTATGCAGTAGATGTTTTATTTGATTTAATTATTTTATATTATCAGTTTTGGGTATTGATTCGATGTAATAAGGGCCACTTTTATTTATAGTATTCTATTTACGATTATTGAAGTTTATATTATACTTAGATATATTTTCTTCAAATGGTTTATAATATAATAAATTATAATAAAGTTTTAATTCACCTATTTTATATCGAGCTTATATTATTAAATAATTTTTAATGGACACACTTTCCAAAAGTTAACAAAACTTCCAGTTTTAATCCGAAAGATAAAGATTTTTAACCGTCATTCCGCAGTGACTGTAACATCCCCAAATCCGGCCCATTCACTACGACCGAATCTGGTTATGTTATTGCGGAAAGACGGTTGAAAAACCTCGTTAACTTAGCATCAAGCATGAAAGAATTCAATTTTGAAAACTATATTAGATATGTGAGTAAAGCGAATTCCTCTTACTTAAAACTCATGTAATTTCTTTTGTTGTGTGAAAACATTTTTGAGTTAATAAGAATTTAAAATAACAAAACCATAATCAAGTAATACCAAATAATAAAATGGCCTTTATTACAACCCAATAATTCAAATAAAGTACTTATATCAAAACCAAACATAAAATATTAAATCATCATCTTCGGCATAGGCCACCTTGTCCTCTCCGATCCCTGGCCCGACCTTATGCAATACCTAAAAATGGTTAAAGGAAAAAGGTGAGTCACCAAGACTCAAGTGTGCCACCCTTTTCCCGGATTAGCAAAATATCATATGCAACATAAACATAACCATCATGCATCCAATCAATATGCACCCAATCCTAACCATCCATACACCTTTTCTACCTCGTGTGGTACCAAACCACCGGTGGTGGTGCCAAACCACTTTGGTGACATATAGTCACAATGTGTTATCAAAACCAACTGGTGTCCCAAAGACACGATATCCGTCAATGTGGTGCCAAACCCATGGTGTCCCAAAGACACGTTTGTGATACCAAATCACCGTGACCGAAGTCACAAATCCGGTGATGGGGCCAACCCATCGTGTGATACCAAATCACTAGCGACAATCCCGTATCTCTCAAGTGGGGCCAACCCGCGGTGGTGTCCAACCACGGGGACGAGTCGCAATGAGGTGCCAAACCTGCGGTGTCCCAAAGACACAAATGTGGTACCAAACCACTTTGGTGACCGAAGTCACAATAATCGGGTGATGGGGCCAACCCATCGTGTGATACCAAATCACCTGGCGTCAATCCTCAATACCACCTTGTGGGGCCAACCCATCGTGGTGCGAAACCACGAGGACGCGAGACGGCGAGGTGCCAAACCTCTGGAGGTGCCAAACCTCACGGTGACCCAAAGTCACAAAGTTGTGTTACCAAAACACACGGTGCTCGTCAAGACAAAATATCACCGCCCCTCCTCTCATATCACCCATCATTATACCAACTCATCTATAGTATTCAAATCATGCAAACATGTTATACGTTGCATCTCATAGCACACACATCATAAATCATGACATCATGTATCAATAACTTGAGTACTCATAATGAAACGGACTTACCTGAATCCGTGCACATACCCCATAGGGTATCATATCACTCAACCATACTATTTCGATTTTACCAATCAATCAGTTTATCAAACATATACAAAGTAAGAAGTGTGTTAGTTTACACACCTGGTTACTAATACGACTATCAAATCCCGGAGATCAAGATCTAACGCACTAGATCCCCCTTCCTTAACACTTTTCGAGCACTAGCCACAACTCGAGATATGCGAGATCAAGGCTTCCCCTACAATCGGCCAAAACTAAACAACATAATCATGCTAATCAACCTCTAAGGGTATAATCGTAATTTTACCTACTAAGGGTATTTTCGTAAATTCACAACTGAAATGGCCTTTCCGAAGGCCTAATGTCACCACTAGCGACTTAGCCACCATTTCCGGTCATACCGGACGATTGGGCCTAAAACCCGATTTCGGCCCATCCGGGCCCACATGCTCGTGTGGCCCACCTAGCACAAATCTAGCCACGTATATAAGTTCCACCTAGTCTAGTTCAACATATACTAACCAATCATGCAATTTACTCATATAGGCCCACGGGCCCATTGGGCCCACTTCGGCCCATCGAGGCCCAAGCAGCCCAACCCACAAGAATACTACTGATGGCCTCAACTATCGCGTCGAAGCCCCACACGTGCGCTTGCACGCTCGTGTGGCTACTAATGCCATGTAGCGGCATTTCGGCATTTTGCCGCTTCTACAACTAGAGTAGAGAGAGTTACACACTGATAGGACTGGGCTAATCCGCGCTCCGACCACTCTTGAGCCCAAACGCCTCCAAGATGTGTTTACTCTCCTCCTAGGATGCTCCTTATATAGCTAGCTCTTCACCTTCATTCTTTGTGTCTTTCCGATGTGGGATCCTTCACAAGAGAGTTTAAATTCAATCAAACTCTTGCCAGCCCATCATAAAATAAATACTCCTTGCTTCTCATGAGATTCGAACCTGTGCTCCCTTGTCACATAATCCATGCCGCTAGCCACTTTACCACAAGCTCCTCTTGTGTCTTAAACCATGCGCAACTAAATATAAACTATGGGCCAAATTCTAAGGTCCAAGCAAAAAGAAACCAAAATGCAAAAGCCACGACTTGAACCTTGGACCTCCTTCCTTCCTTGTGGCGTCATTCCCTTGTCTCTTATGTGGCGTCACTTTGCCACTACACCACACACTCCACTTGTGTCATTTTTCTCCATATTTTATTCTTAAGGCCTATCCGCCAACTTCCGTGGTTTTTTCACCTAAAACCAAAATTTCCCCAAAGCCAATATTTGATCCCGGGACTTCATAGAAGCCCTCTAACCTTCCAAAATCACTTATCCAATAGGTCTAACTTGCATTTAAGCCGATCTCTTATTCTCTGAAAATTTAAACGCTACTACGCCTAAGGCCCATTGGGCTCAATTCTCCTGGGCCCAATTTTGGGATGTTACAGTGACATAACCAGATCCGGTCGAGACGTGTGGGCCGGGTTTGGGGATGTTACAGTTTTGGTTTGGGTACTATATTTTATTTAAATTTGGTTTTTCATTTTTATTTGGATTTGTAATAAGGCCTTTCAAATTATGTTTTTGGATTATTTATATGTTTTGGACTTGTTTTAAACATGGCTTAATAAACTACATAGTTAATTAAATAATATGAGCGCAAAGTTTTCTAAAGTACAAAACGCAATGGTTTTCAAAACGTTACCATCGGGTAATATAAATCATTTGATAATATTTAACAACTTAAGTGTTTTCGATAACTCATACTATTTTCCAAAACTCAAGTTGCCAAATTTCAATTAGAAACAGTTTTCAAACTATTCGCTTTGGCTTCTTTTAAATTATAAAAGGTTTTCTAATCTATGGATTTACAACTAAGTTTTAAAGAGTTATTTACGGTATTTCAAAGTAAATTATCAGTTTTTAAGTTATTATACACATGATTTCTATAAACATAGAACAACAAAGAGTTTTTCACTAAAATTTAATCGTTAACACGATTTTCTTCAAAATGTTTTCCTCTGTGGCATGCCAGATTCGGTCATGGCATATTGACCGGGTTTGGGGTGTTACAATTAGTCATTGCATATTAGATCAAAAAATAAGATGATCATTCTATTAAACTTTCACCCATTTCAACTGTAACACCCCAAACCCGGCCTAGAAGTTAGGTTTTTCAAAACCATGTTTCTTGTTGTTAAGACTTGTTTGAGAGTTAAAGCCTTTTTGTTAAAACTCAAAACACTTAAGCAGTTCTTATACATTTGATAATGTAATTACTTTTAAAACTTTATCTGTTGCAGAACCATATTTCAAATAAATAATTTACAAAAATGTGATGTTTAAAATTTAAGTAGCAGAAGCATTTTGAAAACGTTGCGAAAACGTAGTGTTTTGAAGACAATTATCATTTTAGATATCGTATTCCACTTTTAGAAGTTAGAAAACATCATAAATAAATATAAAAAATAATAAGTTAAAAATAGAAAATCAAAATACTTAAAAGTAAATAATCAAAATGGCAAGCAGAAGCAGTATGTGGTCTTCTCCGAGTCCCTCGTAGCTTCGATCCGTCTAAGGCTGAGGATTACCTGTACGGTTAAAATTAGGGTGAGTTTATGAAAACTCAGTGTGTAATCCCCTTACTAGAGTAACAGTCAGTATACAAAAACAGAAACCTAAACTGTTTGGGCCAAAGCCCTTTTAACAGTAATAGTACAGTACAAATCAGAGCATATGTGGGCCAAAGCCCACTATAATATCATTTGGGTCACAGCCCATAACAGAATCAATTGGGCCTAGCCCATTTCAGAATCAATTCTGTATGCATAATGTGTGATGCATGCTAACCCATCTCATCCAACCCTGCACTTGCCTCCGTCCAACCCTGCACTACCTGCGGGGAATAAATCACCCACGCCATCCCTGCACTCCCAATGTTAGCACCGGTTGCGGCACTAACCAAAATCGCAGCAAAGCTGCTAGTATATATATATGGCTCTAAGCCTTCAGTAGCGGTATTATAACTGGCACAAAGCCATCAGTAACTGTATTATGTTTGGCACATAGCCATCAGCGATGGTAATATAATCGGCACACAGCCTTGGGTAAATATGATCGACACAGAGTCACCGGTATATATGTTAGGCACATAGCCATGGGTAAATACGATTGGCACAAAGCCATATTCAAGATGGCATAGAACCATATTTAGGTTGGCACAGAGCCATAATCATATTACGTGGCTTTAAGCCGTCCGTTGGTCCACAGTCGTCATGCGACCCTTGCGAACTCAACAGATCAATAGTGGATCCACAGTCGTCATGCGACCCGTGCGACCTTATCAGAACTTCGTCCGTATCAATGTCCCAACCCCATGCAATATGTCGTGTATGTCATGCTCAATCATTAGACGTGTATGCAAAATGGCCATGCTCAGTAACAATCATTTCAACATATAATAAAAGCTTATCAGTCATACAACCATAGTCAAATTAGTCAACTCATAGTCTAAGTCAGTCATTTACCCACATGGGCAAAAAAATCATCTTACCATATAAGGGTGTTTCGATAATCCTACCATTCAGGGGTATTTCGGTAATCCTACCCTACAGAGGTATTTCGGTAATTTTGCAAACTGAAGGTATTTCAGAAATTTTGCAAACTGGGGGTTATTTCAGTAATTTTGCAAATCGGGGGTATTTTAGAAATTTTGCAAACTGAGGGTATTTCGATAATTTCACAAATCAGGGGTATTTCAGTAATTTTCCAATTCAAGGGTATTTTGGTAATTTCACAAATTAGGGGTATTTCAGTAATTTTGTAATCTAAGGGTATTTTAGTAGTTTCACAAATCAGGGGTATTTCGATAATTTTACAAATCGGGGGTACTTTAGTAATTTTACAAATCGGGGGTATTCATTAATTTCACAAACCAGGGGTATTTCAATAATTTTGCAAATCGGGGGTATTTCGATAATTGCGCAAACCAGGGGTATCTCGATAATTTTGCAAATCATGGATATTTTGGTAGTTTTGCGAATCGGGGGCATTTCGGTAATTTTACAAATTGAGGGTATTTTGGTATTTTTGCAAATTGGGGTATTTCGGTAATTTTACAAGTCAAGGGTATTTTAGTAATTTTGCAAACGAGTTCGAAACGCAGTCTTATGAATATTCGCCTCCTTAACCTTAAGCTGGTGATAACCCGATCTCAAATCTAACTTCGAGAAAATCGAAGCTCCTCTCAGTTGATCAAACAGATCATCGATTCTCGGCAACGGATACTTATTCTTGATCGTCAATTTTATTCAACTGCCTATAATCGATGCACATACGCATCGACCCATCCTTCTTCTTAACGAACAAGACCGGCGCTCCCCACGGTGACACACTCGGTCGAATGAATCCGCGATCCAACAACTCCTGAATTTGAGCCTTAAGCTCCGCTAACTCCTTCGGCGCCATTCTATAGGGAGCAATGGACACCGGAGCCGTTCCTAGCAATAGCTCAATGCCAAACTCTACCTCCCGATTCAGAGGCAATCCTGGAAGCTCCTCGGGAAAGACGTCTGAAAACTCTTTCACCGTTTTAAAACTTTCCACCGACAATTCCTTGGCATCCAAAGCACTGATGAAGGCTAAGAACGCTTCATACCCCTTTCACACCAACTTTTCTGCTTTAAAGCAGATACCACATTAGACAGATAGTTTCTTCTTTCACCTATCATCATCACTTCCTTATCCTCCGAAGTTTTTAGTATCATCTGTTTTGCAGCACAATCCAAGTTCACACGGTGTTTCACCAACCAGTCTATGCCCAAAATGGTAGTTCCATCAAATCCGCCAAAAATATTTCCCCCTGAATTTCTAAGGGCACATCCCTAAACAACATATTTACTATCACCGACTGTCCTACAAGACTAATTACAGTTGTTTCTCTAGCAGTAATCTCAGATCTAATGTTCAGATTTCCAGATACAACACAAGCAACATACGAATGGATGGATCTGATATCTATCAAAGCAGTAACAGGTACATCAGATATGAAGAACGTACGGATTATTACATCAGGTGCATCGCCATCCTTTCGACATCTAACCGCATAGACCAACCCTGGTTGTCTCGCCTCCACGTTACCCCTATTACCAGTACCTCTACCCTGTGCACCCTAACCTCGTCCTACGCCATTACCACGTTGACTTGGCGCACGACCTCTCAATGGCTGCTGAGCACCTCTAGCTGGCTGTGCATCATAGTTACGAACATCCTGAGTCTGAGCAGTCTGTCGAAGGCAATCTCTAAGCCGATGGTTCTTGGAACCACATTTGAAACATCCACCAGTTTTTTTCCAGCATTCACCCAGGTGTCGTTTTCCACAATCTGCAAATGGCTGTAACTGATTGGTAGAAGCTAGTACCCTAGCTCGAGCTGGCTCCTTATTCGTAGGCCTCTTCTGAAACCCTCTAGCAGGACCTAAGTACCCCGAGTCTCTCTTGTTCCTGCCCCTATCCCAGTCTCGATTTTGCCTCTATGAGTGTTTAACCTCTTTAGCTATCTTAGCTTTCTCCACCAGTGTGGCAACATTCCTCTCTTTTTGTGGGGCTATCAGTACCCGCAACTCATCACGCAACCCGTCCTCAAAATGCACATAGCGTTCGTAGTCACTCGACACTATTCCTCAGGCATACCGACTCAGACGCAGAAATTTTGCCTCGTATGCTGCTATAGATTTACCTCCTTGAACTAGATTTAGGAATTCTTTCCTTCGGGCATCCACATAGCTAGCCCGACATACTTTCCTTGGAATGTCGTCTTAAAGAAATCCCAGGTAATACAATCGGCCTGAGTGCCTTCCCGAACAGTGAGCCACCATTAATACGCCTCGTCTCTCAATAATGACACAGCTCATTTCAATTTTTACTCGACAATGCAATCCAAATCGTCCATGATCCGCTCCACAGCCTCAAGCTAGTACTCCGTTGCATTTGAGGCCACACCCGAGAAACCCCTAAAAACGTCAGCACCATTCGATCTGAGTCGTTCCGAAATTGACCCACGTGCTTCCAGCTCAGTTCTTGCCCCAACAACCCTTTCCAAAACTCACAACATTGCTTGGGACAGCGCTTCATCCTCTCTCATACGATCATGTGACCCAGCTTCAGTCACAGGTGACGCAGGTGCGTCCATTTCAGGCATATGTCCCGACGCCTCAGACACAACTCTAGTGCCTCGGCCTCTACCACGACCATGTCTACTGTGTCCATGTCCTCCAGTGCTCATTTTGGTTAATTCGATTTAATCTGATTAAAATTCATATGAATCAGTGTACTATTTCAATGTTTATTAACAATATTTTATGAAGTATAAGAAGTAAAGCCGTTTTCGCAAACGCATCTTATAGTCTCAATCTCTATAGTTTTACTCCTAAAACTAAAAGTTCTAGAGTATTCCTACAGTTATATCACAATAATCATAATCATACAATGATAACATGTACTTACTTGACTTGGTACCGGATACCCGTGGTGCCATACTTCTTTTAAAACATGCATTTTTAATTTAAAATTCAAACAGCTTTGGAAAACATTTTTGAACCAATGCCACAGCCGAGTTTTGAAACCGGGCTCTGATACTATAAAATGTAACACCCCAAACGCGGCCCATGCGATATGACCGGATCTGACATGTCACATGAGAAAACATGTTAAATCCTTTTTATTCGTACTAAAATAGGTATTGATTTGTTAAAATCAAGAAAACAAGTTTGATTTGAAATATTTGATAAAATAGTACTAACCTTGAGGATTGATTGATAAATCGATAAATTTGAACTAGAGACCTTATAAACCGTGACTTTTGAAAAATCGTTGATAATTCGAGAGAAAATTTCTGAGTTAAAATATTTGTAAAAGTTTGTTATAAAAACCATTTGTTAATCTATTTTAGAAAGTCTATATTTAGGTTTTTTAGAAAAATTCCCATTTAAAACAATTTAAGCAAATTATAAGTACGTCAAACATAAAGAAAAAATAAAATAATCCAGAGGCCTTATTACAACATGAAACTCAAAAATAGTAAAATAATATAGAAAACGAAATAGCAATCTAAATTTCAAATAAAACCATTACTGAAGTATGGCCCCCACTGAGTCATCCATGGCCAAGTCCACATCACTGAGCATTACTTGCACGGGTTAAGAAAACGAGATGAGTTACTAGAACTCAGTGTATAATCCCCTTATCGTCGTCCACTGGGCTTGAACCTGTTTAGCAATATTTTGGGCCTAAGCCCCTTTTACATAATAATGTATCAAATAAATCAAATGAATGTAATGCAACCCAACCTAACCTAATAATCCATCCGCTACACACCATCCGTACCATCCCATCACACCTGTGGGAATCAAGTCAACCCGCCCTGCCAAACACACCAATCATAGGCATTTTGCCATTTATATCACATTTTGAATTGTGGCCAAGCCACCAGATTCGTATCGAAACATATAAACAAACATTTTTTGTGGCAGTGCCACCGGAATCACTTCTCTTCAACATTTTCCCATCCCATGCAAAATTATGTATATACAACATACATAGTAAATCATGATATTACAAATATAATCAACAATTTTTTTTTTTAATTTAGAGATTCATTACAAAAATTCGGCCCATTAACACTTTGCAAATCGGCCCATTAGGGCAATCTATCAAGTTGGGCCAATAAGGCAATTTTGTCATTTAGCACATAGAGGTATTTTCATAATTCAACATATTAGGGCATTTTCGTAATTCGGCCCATTAGGGGCATTTTCGTAATTCTAACATTGTTAATACCGATTTTTGACCAATTTATGAGCATAGTAAATTTTAGGCCAATATCCCAATTTGTGCAATATTATGATTTTAATCATAACAATTTATTTCCAATATGATACCAAAACTTAAAACCCACGAAAAAACGGTGTAATATTACACACCTGGTTATGGTGAGTACTAGGCCTTCTTGATCGTCGACACCTAAGTTATCATAACACTCGATAATCGACATACGTGATTTTATTAATCTAAATCTAAAATAAATGATCTAGGATGTATACCCTTAGAATCGTGAAAGACCACGATTTGACGATTCTCCCCGGATAATGGTCCACAACCCGGTGGAAAATCCTGAACCGCCGAAACTGCCCTTCGTTTGAATTTAGGAGTAGGGATCGCAAATTCGCTCCCTTTATGTTCTCCTAACACTTTCCCTTTTGATTCAGTACCACTAGCCTCCGTTGAATAAAATCTTAGTAAAAAACGATAACACGTTGATATAAAATGATTCACTAAGGAAAAAGGGTCGACTTACCACTAAAATCGAATGATTAACAAGTGGATAGATCGAGCGATTAAGTCCCTAAACATATAGTCGATTATTCCAAATTATTATTCTGTTAGCACTAATCGAATATTGAATAATATCAACAATCCATAAAGAACTCCTTACCTTATCGATATTGGGTCCGATTTTCACCGTTCCACTTAAGGCTAGTATGATGTTCAGCCTTCCACTAGAATACTACAAAAGGGAAAATGATAACATTCTGAGAGAGTAGAAGAAAATGATGATTTCGGTTAATAGAACCATCCCATGACAAGGGCATATATTCGGCATTAAGAGAAGAAATTGAAAGGAAGATTATTACTTACCGATTCGATCAAGAAGATAGTGTCCAACAGGAAGGAAAAAGAGATAGTGAGGAGACAAGATGCTATTAGATTCGACTATGAGGAGAATGGATAAAAAGAATTCGATCACAATGAAATTTTGATTTTAAGAAGTGAAAGAAGGGTTGAAGAGATGATTAAAAAGAAAGGAGAAGATGGACAAAAGGTGTTTGGAGTGTTTTGGCCAACACCAAAAGAGATATGAACCAAAGAAAAAAATGTGAATATTTCAGCAACCAAAGAAGAATGATAAAAGATAGATTAAGATTTTGGCACAACAAGGAAAAATAACCAAAATGAGATGAGAGTTTTGGCCAAAATAGAGAAAAGGTGCTATCTTTTTAGCTTTGGAAGTTATGGCTAAGAGGAAGAATTGGAGAAAGAAAATGACACTAAAATGGTAAAGAGAAACAACCTCTCAAGCACCAAAATTGCCAAAATGCTCCTAGCAAAATTCGGCTATCCTTCCCCCTTCACCAAAACCGTGTATAGCATCACAATATGGTCAAAATTGGTCATCCAAAACTTTCTAAAACATCTCCCTTGAAAAAGCCCAACATGCTCCCTTGTCTTGCCTTTTCCTTTTGATTCCTTTTCTTACCTTCATCCTTTCCTTATTTCCTTCGCCACCTTGCCAAAATTAAAAAGTCCACCTTGCCTTAAATACCATCTTGGCCGACACTAAGGGAAAGAACACAAAAAAAAAAAAAGTCAAAATTTTGCACAAGATGGGATTTGAATCTCCTCCCTCAAAGTCCTTCATGTGGTGCCATGTCCCCTTTACCATAAACTCCTTTTATGCTAGCAAATTACTCACCTAATTCCATAAACTTTGATGCCACTTACTGTCTCTGCTTAATAGGCTAAAACACAAAATTTTTATTAAGGCCCAAATAAACCCCGAGCCTTCTCAGAACCCCCTAAACATACACGATTAATATTTTTAACTAGCTTAACGCAAGAAATAATGCAACACATAAAATTCTAAATTTTAGGATGTTACAAATCTACCCCCTTAAAGAAAATTTCGTCCTCAAAATTTACCTGATTAAAAGAGGTGAGGATATTGCTGTCAAATCACGTCCTCACGCTCCCATGTAGTTTCATCCGATCCGTGATTACGCCATAATACTTCAACTAAAGGCGCCGACTTCATTCTCAGCACTTTGATGTTCCGATCTAAAATCTGTACTGGCTCCTCTTCAAAAGACAAGTCAGGTCGTAACTCAACTTCCTCTACAGGCACAACATGAGATGGATTCGAACGATAACGCCTTAACATAGAGACATGAAATACACTATGTATCTGACTCAACTCTGGAGGTAACTCAAGCTAATAAGCCACTGGCCCAATACGCTTCAATACACGATATGGTCCAATGAACCTAGGGCTCAACTTGCCCCTCCGTCCAAATCTAAAGATCTTCCAAGGTGAGACCTTTAGAAAGACCTGATCTCCTACCGTAAACTCAATATCCTTACGCTTCATATCTGTATATGATTTTTGTCTATCCGAAGCTTCCTTTAACCGAGCTCGAATTACCTTTACTTTTTCCTCCGTCTCTGATACCAGCTCAGGACCCAATAACTGTCGCTCCCCTAGCTCAGTCCAACAAGTAGGAGTACGAAACCTACGACCATACAATTCCTCGTAGGGTGCCATCTGGATGCTGGATTGATAGCTGTTGTTGTATGTAAACTCTGCCAATGGTAGGAAATCCTCCCAACTACCCCTGAAGTCGATCACACAGCCTCTTAACATATCTTCTAGAATCTGTATCACTCTCTCCGACTGACCATCTGATTGCGGATGAAATGCCGTGCTGAAATTTAACTTTGTACCCAAAGCTTCATGTATGTCCTTCCAAAATCGCGATGTAAACCTAGGGTCCCTGTCCGATATAATGGACACTAGTATCCCATGTAACCTCACGATCTCTGCTACATACAACTTGGCCAATTTCTGCAATGAATAATTTGTACAAACAGGTAGGAAATGAGCAGTCTTTGTCGACCGATCCACTATTACCCTTACGAAATCTTTCTTAGTATGCGTTAAGGGTAACCCACTAACAAAGTCCATCGTTATCCTTTCCCATTTCAATAACGGAATTTTCACAGGTTGAAGCAACCCTGGCGGCAATTGATGTTCCGCCTTCACCTGCTGACATGTAAAGCACTTACTCACGAAATCAGTAACCTCCCATTTCAACCCTGGCCACCAATACTGCTCACGGAGTTCTCGATACATCTTATTTCCCCCCGGGTGCATAGCATATGGGCTACTATGCACCTCACGCAGAATCATTTGTCTCAATTTCGAATCTTTGGTATACAAATTCTTCCACGGAAACACAATACTCCATCACTATTCAATCCAAAATCCCCTATCACACCACCTTCCACTTGCTGAAGTAAGGAACCCAACGCTTCATCTGTCAACTACTTTTCCTTGATCTGACTTATCCATACAGGCTTCACCTGAAGTTCAGCTAACATGCTACCATCTTCATACAGGCTGAGGTGAGCGAACATCGCTCTCAAATTTGATATCACCTTTCGACTTAACGCATCAGCCACACCACGTTAGCCTTCCTAGGATGATACTCGATTGTGAAGTCATAATCTTTCAATAGTTTTATCCACCTCTGTTGTCTTAAGTTCAATTCCTTCTGGGTAAAGAGGTACTTCAAACTCTTACGATCCGTGTAGATAATCGACTTCTCACCGTACAGATAATGTCTACAAATCTTCAGAGCAAACACCATTGCAACTAACTCCAAATCATGCGTGGGATAATTTACCTCATGCAGCCTTAATTGACGAGATGCATAAGCCACCACTTTTCCCCTTGCATCAACACACATCCCAAGCCCGTGTGTGACGCATCACAATAAACAATAAACTCTTTTCTAGCCTCAGGTTGAATCAATACTGGCACTTCTGTCAAAATCTTCTTCAATTTCTCAAAGCTCTCTTGCTACTGATCTGACCACACAAAAGGTATTCCTTACGCAACAGCTTAGTTAGGGGTGCAGGAATCAACGAAAACCCCTCAACGAACCGCTTCTAATAACCAACCAACCCTAGAAAACTCTGAATTTCGGCCACTGACTTTGGTAGCTTCCAATCCAACACAGCCTCGACCTTCCGGGGATCAACTCTAATTCTTTCGGCAGACACAACATGCCCCAAAAAGGTCACTTTCCTCAGCCAAAATTCACACTTACTGAATTTGGAAAACAATTGCTTCTCCCTTAATATCTGCAATACTACCCGCAAATGCGAATCATGTTCTTCTTCATTCTTCGAGTACACCAAAATATCATCTATAAACACTACCACAAACTGGTCTAGATGGGGTTAGAAGACCCGATTCATCATGTCCATAAATGCAACTGGTGCATTAGTCAACCCAAATGGCATCACCAAGAACTCATAATGCCCATAACGAGTTTGAAACGCAGTCTTATGAATATCTGCCTCCTTGACCTTAAGCTGGTGATAACCCGATCTCAAATCTATCTTCAAGAAAACTGAAGCTCCTCTTAGTTGATCAAACAGATCATCAATTCTCGACAACGGATACTTATTCTTGATCATCAATTTATTCAACTGTCTATAAACAATGCACATACGCATCGACCCATCTTTCTTCTTAACGAACAAGACCGGCGCTACTCACGGTGACACACTCGGTCGAATGAATTCGCAATCCAACAACTCCTGAATTTGAACCTTAAGCTCCGCTAACTCCTTCGGCGCCATTCTATAGGGAGCAATGGACACTGAAGCCGTTCCTGGCAACAGCTCAATGCCAAACTCTACCTCCCGATTCGGAGGCAATCCTGGAAGCTCCTCAGAAAATACGTCTGAAAACTCTTTCATCGTTCTAACACTTTCCATCGACAATTCCTTGGCATCCAAAACACTGATGAAGGCTAAAAACGCTACATACCACTTTCGCACCAACTTTTCTGCTTTTAAAATAGATACCACATTAGAGAGATAGTTTCTTCTTTCACCTATCATCATCACTTCCTTGTACTCTAAAGTTTTTAGTATCATCTGCTTTGCAGCACAATCCAAGTTCGCACGGTGTTTCACCAACCAGTCCATGCCCAAAATAAGGTCGAACTCGCCAAATGGCAGTTCCATCAAATCTGCCAAAAATATTTCCCCCTAAATTTCTAAGGGCACATCCCTAAACAACTTATTTACTATCATCGACTATCCTAAAGGACTAATTACAGTTGTTTCTCTAGCAGTAATCTAAGATCTAATGTTCAGATTTCCAGATACAGCACAAGCAACATACGAATGGGTGGATCCGATATCTATCAAAGCAGTAACAGGTACATCAGATATGAAGAACGTACAGGTTATTACATCAGGTGTATCGCCATCCTCTCGACGTCTGACCGCATAGACCAACCCTGGCTGTCTCGCCTCCGCGTTACCCCTATTACCAGTACCTCTACCCTGTGCACCCTGACCTCGTCCTACGCCATTACCACCTTGACTTGGCCCACGGCCTCTCGATGGCTGCTGAGCACCTCTAGCTGGCTGTGCATCATAGTTACGAACATCCTGAGTCTGAGGAGTCTATCGAGGGCAATCTCTAAGCCGATGGTCCTTGGAACAACATTTGAAACATCCACTGTTTCTTTTCCAGCATTCACCCAGGTGTCGTTTTTTGCAATCTACACATGGCTGTAACTGATTGGTAGCAGCTGGTACTCTAGCTCGAGCTGGCTCCTCATTCCTAGGCCTTTTCTGAAACCCTCTAGCAGGACATGAGTACCCCGAGTCTCTCTTGTTCCTGCCCCTATCCCTCTCGATTTTGCCTCTCCGAGTGTTTAACCTCTTCAGCAATCTTGGCTTTCTCCACCAGTGTGGCAAAATTCCTCTCTTTTTATGGGGCTATCAATACCCACAACTCGTCACGCAACTCGTCCTCAAAATGCACACAGCGTTCGTAGTCGGGCATACCGACTTAGACACAGAAATTTCGCCTCGTATGCTGCTACAGATTTACCTCCTTGAACCAGATTTAGTAATTCTTTCCTTCGGGCATCCACATAACTAGCCCCGACATACTTTCCCTGGAATGCCGTCTTAAAGAAATCCCAGGTAATACGATCTGCCTGAGTGCCTTCCCTAACAGAGCCGCAATTGATACGCCTCGTCTCTCAGTAATGACACAACTCCTTTCAGTTTTTGCTCGATGGTGCAATCCAAATCGTCCATGATCTGTTCCACAGCCTAAAGCCAGTACTTCGCTACATTTAAGGCCACACCAGAGATACCCCTAAAAACCTCAGCACCATTCGATCTGAGTCGTTCTGAAATTGACCCACATGCTGCCAGCCCAGCTCTTACCCCAGCAACCCTTTCCAAAACTCGCAACATTGCTTGGGACAGAGTGTCATCCTCTCTCATACGATCATGTGACCCAGCTTTAGTCACAGGTGACGCAGGTGCATCCATTTTAGGCATATGTCCCGACGCTTCAGACACAACTCTAGCGCCTTGGCCTCTACCACGGCCACGTCTATCGCTCTACATCCTCTAGCGCTCATATTGGCTAATTCGATTTAATCTTATTAAAAGTCTTATGAATCAGTGTACTATTTCAGTGTTTATTAACAATATTTTATGAAGTATAAGAAGTAAAGTCGTTTTCGCAAACGCATCCTATAGTCTCAATCCCTATAGTTTCACTCCTAAAACTAAAAGTTCTAGAGTATTCCTACAGTCATATCATAATAATCATAATCATACAATGATAACATGTACTTACTTGACTTGGTGCCAGATACCGGTGGTGCCACACTTCATTTAAAACATGCATTTTTAATTTAAAATTCAAACAGCATTGGAAAATGTTTTTGAACCCATGCCACAGCCGAGTTTTGAAATTGGGCTCTGATATCGTAAAATGTAACACCCCAAACACGGCCCATGCGATATGACCGGATCTGACATGTCACATGAGAAAACATGTTAAATCCTTTTTATTCATACTAAAAAAGGTATTGATTTGTTAAAATCAAGAAAACAAGTTTGATTTGAAATAGTTGATAAAATACTACTAACCTCGCAGATTGATTGATAAATCGATAAATTTGAACTAGAGACCTTATAAATCGTGACTTTTGAAAAATCGTTGATAATTCGAGAGAAAATTTTTGAGTTAAAATATTTGTAAAAGTTTGTTATGAAAACCATTTGTTAATCTATTTTAGAAAGTCTATATTTATGTTTTTTAGAAAAATTCCCATTTAAAACAATTTAAGTAAAATATAAGTACGTCAAACATAAAGCAAAAATAAAATAATCCAGAGGCCTTATTACAACATGAAACTCAAAAATAGTAAAGTAATAAAGAAAACGAAATAGCAACCGAAAGTTCAAATAAAACCATTATTGAAGTATGCCCCCGAGTCATCCATTGCCAAGTCCACATCACTGAGCATTATTTGCAAGGGTTAAGGAAATGGGGTGAGTTACTAGAACTCAGTGTATAATCCCCTTACCGTCGTCCATTGGGCTTGAACCCGTTTAGCAATATTTTAGGCTTAAGACCCTTTTACATAATAATGTATCAAATAAATTAAATGAATGTAATGCAACCCAACCCAACCTAATAATCCATCCGCTACACACCACCGTACCATCCCATCACACCTGTAGGGATCAAGCCAACCCACCCCGCCAAACACACCAATTGTAGGCATTTTGCCATTTATAACATATTTTGAATTGTGGCCAAGCCACCAGAATCATATCGAATCATTTAAACAAACATTTTTGTGGCAGTGCCACCGGAATCACTACTCTTCAACATTTTCCCATCCCATGAAAAATTATGTATATGCAACATACATAGTAAATCATGATATTACAAATATAATCAACAATTTTTTTTAACTCAAAGATTCATTACAAAAATTCGGCCCATTAACACTTTGCAAATCGACCCATTAGGGCAATCTATCAAATTGGCCCAATAAGGCATTTTCGTAATTCAGCCCTTTAGGGGTATTTTCGTATTTCGACCCATTAGGGGCATTTTTGTAATTCTCACAGTGTTAATACCGATTTTTGACCAATTTACTAGAATAGTAAATTTGAGGCCAATATCCCGATTTGCGCAATATTATGATTTTAATCATAACGATTTATTTCCAATATGATACCAAAACTTAAAATCCACGGAAAATGGTGTCAAATTAGACACCTAGTTACGGTGAGTACTAGACCTTCTTGATCGTTGGCCCCTAAGATATCATAGCACTCGATTAATTGACTTACGTGATTTTATTAATCTAACTCTACAATAAACGATCTAGAGCGTATACCCTTAGAATCGTGAACGACCACGATTTGATGATTCTCCCTGGATGATGGTCCACAACCCGGTGGAAAATCCCGAACCGCCGAAACTACCCTTCGTTTGAATTTAGGAGTAGAGATCGCAAATCTGCTCCTTTTATGTTCTCCTAACACTTTCCCTTTCGATTCGGTACCATTAGCCTCCATTGAATAAAGTCTTAGTAAAAAAAGATAACACGTTGATATGAAATGATTCACTAAGGAAAAAGGGTTGGGTTACCACTAAAATCAAATGATTAACAAGTGGATAGATCGAGCGATTAGGTCCCTAAAACATATAGTCAATTATTCTAAATTATTATTCCGTTAGCACTAATCGAATATTGAATAATATCAATAATCCATAAAGAACTCCTTACCTTATCGATATTGGGTCCGATTTTCACCATTCCGCTTAAGGCTAGAATGATGTTCAGTCTCCCACTAGATTACTACAAAAGGAAAAATGATCACGTTTTGAGAGAGTAGAAGAAAATGATGATTTCGGTTAATATAACCATCCCATGACAAGGGCATATATTCGGCATTAAGAGAAGAAATTGAAAGGAAGATTATTACTTACCAATTCGGTCAAAAAGATAGTGTCCAACACAAAGGAAAAAGAGATAGTGAGGAGACAAGATTCTATTAGATTTGACTATGGGGAGAATGGATAAAAAGAATTCGACCATAATGAAATTTTGATTTTAAGAAGTGAAAGAAAGGTTGAAGAGATGATTAAAAATAAAGAAGAAGATGGACAAAAGGTGTTTGGAGTGTTTTGGCCAACACTAAAAGAGATATGAACCAAAGAAAAAAATGTGAATATTTCGGCAACCAAAGAAGAATGATAAAAGATGTATTAAGGTTTCAGCACAACAAGGAAAAAATGACCAAAATGAGATGAGAGTTTTGGCCAAAATAGAGAAAAGGTGCTCTCTTTTTGGCTTTGGAAGTTACGACTAAGAGGAAGAATTAGAGAAAGAAAATGGCACTAAAAAGCTAAAGAGAAACAACCTCTCAAGCACCAAAATTGCCAAAATGCTCCTACCAAAATTCAACTATCCTCCCCCTTCACCAAAACCGTGTATAGCATGACAATATGGTCAAAATTGGTCAACCAAAACTTTCCAAAACATCTCCCTTGAAAAATGCCAACATGCTCCCTTGTCTTGCCTTTTTCTTTTGATTCCTTTCTTTACCTTCATCCTTTCCTTATTTCCTAAGCCACCTTGCCAAAATTAAAAAGTCCACCTTGTCTTATATACCATCTTGGTCGACACTAAGGGAAAGAACACAAACAAAAATAGTCAAAATTTTGCATAAGATGGGATTTGAACCTCCTCCCTCAAAGTCCTTCATGTGGCACCATATCCCATTTACCATAAGCTCCTTTTATGCTAGCAAATTACTCACCTATTTCCATAAGCCTTGATGCCACTTACTATCTCTCCTTAATAGGCTAAAACACAAAATTTTTATTAAGGCCCAAATAAACCCCGAGCCTTCTCAGAACCCCCTAAACATGCACGATTAATATTTTTAACTAGCTTAACGCAAGAAATAATGCAACACATAAAATTCTAAATTTTAGGATGTTACAGGCTACGATTGCTGTGTGACCGGCATTTCGGCATTTGCCGCTCTAAAGTTAGAGTAGTACGAAATACACACTTGATAGGAATCTGGAGATAACCTGCACTCTGATCGTCGAAATCAGAGCTTTAAAATTTATAATGAGAATGATTGAACCTGGAAACTAACTCTGACAACGATTTTAAGGCAAGCGTACCTATCGAACAGTAGTGTAGTTTAGGCAAGACCGGAATATCGAATCCCAAAGGAACCAAAAGTACTAATACTAACTTTTTCTATTATTTAACCTAAGATTTAAGTGATTGTTTATCTAATCTAAATTTAACTATCAACTAAACTAAAGTTGCAAAGACAAAAAGAGAATGAATTGGGGAAAAATAACTTGGAAGAAAAACCAATTGATTAAGATGATACCTTTAGGAAGAATCCACCTAGACTTCACTTGTTATCTAACTCTGAACTAGACAATTTATTCACTTGACTTGATTCGTAAGATTCCCTAAGTTATATTAAACCCTCTCTCGAAGTGTATAACGTCTAACCCTAGGTTGATTAATTGAAATCTCTTTCTAATTAAAACCCCTAGAATCGCATTAACTCGATCTATGGACTCCCATATTAGGTTTCACCTTAATCCGGCAAAATCTCATCACCCTATCTCTAGGCGCGCGATCAACTCTGCTTAATTATGCTAGATCTACTCTTAGGCAGGTACTTTTTCTCCTCCACCTAAGCACATCATACTTGAATCAATATCCCAGAAATATCAACAGAAGAATTAAGAACACATAATTAAGAACAAGTTAAATATTTATCATATCGTTCAGCAAATGATAATAAGATTCGTCTTAGGTTTCATCCCCTTCAGGTATCTGAGGGGTTTAGTTCATAATAATAAAAGAGAACATCTCAAAAGAAAAGATAAAACAAAACATAAGAAATCCCTAAAACCCCCTTAAGGAATTGAAGGAGAGATCATCCGTCTTGAGTATAATTCTGGATTCTTGAGATGGATCAACTGGCTATCTTCGAGTGATCCTCCACAAATCTGACTTTTCTGGCTCGATTCCTTGGCCTAGCTAACCTCCCTCTTTCAGGTTCTACTTAGGGGGTTTATATAGGCTTTCAAAATATGTTTCTTCGCCCTTAAGTATCCAAATTCGAATGAAATTTCTCTTTCCTGTGAGAGGGACACGGCCAGGGCACACGTCCGTATAAGTCATGGCCAGACCGTGTTCAATCCTGTTAAATGAGGCACGGCCGTGTGAATCGAGATCAGGCTGTGTTCTAGTATATTGACATGGCACGGCCGTATGGTCTTGGGTCTAGGCCGTGTGGATTTCGTGATATGTCCCATTTACTCTGTTTTGGACCCGTTTTCCATTTTTTTCATCCTCGGGTTTTTTCCTAGGTATAAAACATGAAAACAAAGGATTAAGAGAACCTTTTTACATAAATCGAGGCTTAAGTCATCCAAAAGCATACTAAATGTGGGCTTAAAATATGTTACTTTTACAGTTTATCAAATACCCCCACACTTACGCTTTTGCTTATCCTCAAGCAAAATTCTCAACTTACAATTAAAACAAACTTTCCATAATTCATAATTCCTACCGACAATGTCTCGTCATAATTCATAGATAATTTATACATGGATAATTTAACTCAAAGAGTCCTAAAGATTCAAACAATCAAAGTCATACATTTGTAGCACAAAAACGTAGGTGTCTCCCCTTATCTAAATAATTACCTTTAATTCAGAACCGACAAGGACTGACATCCTCACAAAAGATTCACTTAAATCACTCGGAGTGTTTAAGATTTAAAATTAAGTACTCAAAAGTCAAACCTGAAAAGTTAATCCCATTGGCTTGCCTGAAAATCAAATCTCCACCACTGTAAAATGTGATGATAAACAGATCAAAAGGTCTTTAACAGGGTTGTAACAGGGCTAGGGTTAAAGGTGTGGAAAAAGGCTAAATTAGGAGGTTAGAATCGAGATTGAATTGATAAGTTGCCTACCTAGGAATACTGAGACGATAATATCAACTGAAAAGTAATAACCTTAATACTACGATCTTTTTCTTTTGATAAATAGACTTTAACTGTATAAGCTCACTTTTCAAAATACTAATACTGAATATGCTTTGATTTTTTTTTTAGGAACAAGTCAAATTACAAGATAAATTCATATACTGAAATAAAATAACTAGATATCTTGATCAAATCAAATCTCGATATAAGGGTAGTTAAAAGGAACGATGGTAACAAATACAAAAGGATTTTCGGTTAATATTAGCCGGTGAGTCAATAAAAAGGGTTGTTAGGATCAACGGGGTTCACCAGGGGTTAATTGTGAAGGTAAGCTTTTTATGGATTAAGTGGGTTAAATCCTAGGTGCCTTAATCATCTCTGTATATCAAATCAAAGGTGTGGTCTCAATATGCATGAACGAAGCAAGTTCTAAAATAACAATTTAAAGTTGACACACTCATAATCAATAAAGTGAGCATGAAAAAGAATATATGCTCTAATAGGCTCCAAATCTCACAAAAATTATGGGTGTTTTGACATCAACCTTGTAAATTTCAAACTTCAAGATAATATTCAGATTCAGCTCAACAACCTAGCAAAAATTTTAATTCTGAAAAATAGACTTATCATGCTTAATTCTCTAGTATCTTAAAATTTCAATCATCAATGCACAATTGACTATGACTTACTTAAAAACATATCAATAAAAATCATAAATCATCATAAATTTCATCCTAATTAGTAATATGAGGAAATTACTTAAAAACAATACTAAATTTAGGGATTTGAGAATAATGAAGAAAGTTAGGCACTTTCTCAAAATAACTATTCACCCTCCCACACTTAAGATGTACATTGCCCTCAATGTACAAAGATAGATATTCAATTTAAGAGAGAGGGAGAGGTGAAACTTTCTGAATTTGGATGGTTTCCTGGAGTTGGAAGTCGATAGAGGTGGTGGCTGCTACCAAGCTCTGTGTTAGATGAAGAAATTGGGGAGCTCGTGTATATGAAGTGTGCATTTGAAACTGCTAAGTCATCAGTAAGAAATCTCAAAGGCGTAATGAATATATGTGAGGCATACTCGAAGATAATAAAAGTTTGCAAAATATAAAGAACAAGTTCCAATTAAGATAAATAAAAATAACTGGAAAATAAAAAAATAAAAAAATAAACTTGAAATTATAAAAAGAAGAAAAAATTAGGCAAATAAAAGAACTCACAGGTCCTCATCATCGTTCGGGTCCTGTGGTGGTGCTGGTGATGAGATATGGAGGCGATGGCATATCTGTTGGAGGGTGGTCTCTATCCTATCGAAACGTTGAGTGTTTTCAATGAAATACTGCTCGAACTAGTCGAGGCGTACAGAGATATCTGCTAATTAGGTTGCTGCATGGGATGGCCGCTGGCTCAGAATTGGTGCCTCTTGTGATGGTGAGACATCATCAGTAATGTCCTTGGGCTACCCCTCGTCTGTGGATGCCCTGAGGTACCATATGTCCCATCAATGTGAGTGAAGAGGTCTGAGCCTCGGTGAGAAGGCCAAAGTATCGAGCTAACTGAGTGGTGTATGGCCCCATCGATAAAATTCCCTTCCTATGCGGCTCTGTTTGGTGCTGAATTACACAGGCGATGAAGTATGCAAGGTTGAAGACGTGTCCTTCTGCCATGCACGATAGGTAGTAGACATCGTGCTTATTCACTACGTCAGTGCTCTCACGTCGTCCTGTGACAGTGTGGGCGAGAATGACATGAATATATCGTAGGGGTGGGCCAAGGGTTGTCGCTTTAGAGCGATTGGGGTCGTAGACGCCCGTGGTGGGCGCTAAGCTATGCCAGCAATTGAAGGGAGTGCAATAGAGCTGGCGGTTTAACTCAGAGAGTGGATTTTCTGCTATAAACTCCTCCGTGTAGAGTACGAGTGCTATGCCGAATTGTGGTACTCTTAGTCGACGTACCGTGCCCCTTAATCGAAATTGGACTGTGCCTAGGTCATCATATTGAGCCATCATTATCTGTAAGGTGAAAGTGGTGCAGAACTCGAGTGTGAGTTCCAAATATGTGGGCTCGATGATAGAGAAAAATTGCTCCTATGGCTCGGTTGATATGAGGGCTCAAACATCGGCTGCTAGTCCGACCTGTTTTACGGTGTTCCAGTCAATGCATCTTCCGGTGCCGAGAGGTCTTTCCCAGAATGCCTTATATCATTCTTCCTAAGCTTCTTGAGAGAATTGGAGGAAATGGTGTCTTATTTCTGAAGAGGCGCTTGCTGAAGATGAGCTGGGTCCTTTTCGCTTTTTCGAGCTCGGGGCTATTGATCTCTTTCCTTGATATGATGACATTATACCTGAAAATATTGACGTAATGTGTAACAGTTCGGTTTATACCCTATTCAGAACAGTGATTTTGGGACCATAAATTCGAGTCCGTACAATATTTTAACATTATATTCTGTGCCGTTGATATGTGGTTTAGCATGTGGTAAATTTTCGTAAATGAATTTGTCTGTTTGTGTGTTTAATTTGAGAAAGGATTTATTTACATTAAATTTTAAAGTTGTATGCCATTTGTTGATGTACTAATGTGTTGTGGCTTTTTAAAGTGATGGCCTTATATGGCAAATAAGCCATTATTATGCTAGTGGGTGGTTATGGTAAAAAATAACCTTGAATTATGTGTTTTGTTATATTTGTTTTAAAGGTTAAAAATGTCTTTTTTTAATAAATGATTATATGCTTAAGAAAAACATGAAAATGGCCATATTATCATCTTTTTGTAGTAAAATCAAAAGAAAGAAAAAGGAGAAAAACCTTAAGCTAGGTTCGGCCATTTCAAGCTTTGATTAAGGTGAGTTTTGTCTTCAGTTTTTGATAATTTCTATGTTTTTGCAATCGTTGCTTCGAGAGCTATCAAACATATGTTTCAATTTAATGAATTGATGATGTTTTTGTAATATGCCATTGATGATTTGATAATCGTTTTGATTATTTTTGGTGCTAAATGAAAGCTATGAGCTAGATGAACATGTTTTGTTCTTGAAGTTTTGATGAATTTAGCTAAATAGGGCTAAATTGTGAAAATATTATTTTGGAGGACTAATTTGTGAATTTGATGAAATATTTGGACCTATATAGTCTCTAGGGAGGTTCAGCTATACATATGTGTGAACAAAGTTTGTGAATTTGATGTTTTGAGAAAATTAGACTAAATTGATAAAGTGTACAAATATGAGGGTTATTTTGTAAATAACCCAAAATATATGTGTATGGATTGAATTGAATGGAATAGTGAATAAAAGGGTTAATTCTGAATATGTTTAAATCAAAAACCAAGGAAAACGAATTTAGATCGCCGGGAAACGAAAGTAAACGAGTAGCCGCTTCATTCCTATAATCAGAATCCGAGGTAAGTCATCATACAAGTAAATGAATATGTATGCATTTGTAATTGTTCATATGTTCAATGATGATAATGAATGCTTATGAGAGGTATGTATTTGAATTCCGAGATAAGTTCGATATAGTAACCAAGTCCGAGAAGCCCGTACTAACCTAGGAATAGATAGGATTGGCTAAGTCACGCCATAGATATTTGTTCTGTTTTTATCATGTAAGACCACGTTTGGGATGTCGATATTGATTTGAGATTCGTGTAAGACCATGTCTGGGACAGTGGCATCGATATCGGATTATGTGTAAGACCACGTCTTGGATGTTGGCATCAATATAAGCTTAAAGTATAAGACCACATCTGGGACGTTGGCATCATTATGATCTTTACGTGTAAGACCATGTCGGGGACATTGGCATCGTTCTGATTCGTGTAAGACCTTGTCTGGGACAGTGGCATCGATATCTGAGTACTATAAGACCTCGTCTAGGACGATGGCATTG
Organism: Gossypium bickii; assembly: GCA_025503065.1. NCBI lineage: Eukaryota > Viridiplantae > Streptophyta > Magnoliopsida > Malvales > Malvaceae > Gossypium > Gossypium bickii. Next base: position 100,889,281 of record CP106711.1, read on the forward strand.
TACTACTATTCCGAGCTTTTGAGTATCCTACTGGATTCCTTATGATTCAACAGACAAGTCTAAAATTCGAATGACAAATTCGAGCTTTGATAGATTAAATAAATGAATGTCCGATTCAGGTTCGTTGATTATATACCAAATGTGTATGTAAGGTAAGTGACTATGTGTTTTACTATGATGGATTGGAAATATGTCACATGAAAGCATATATGAAAAACTGTGTCTAAGATTCTTGAATTGATAAATGTAGCAAATTGGCCAAGAATATGAATCAAAGTATAAAAGTGAGAAATTTACCTTGTAGAAGAAATGTGCCAATGTGGTTATATATTTTCATGCTTTACATATCAAGTTTGTTTGTGTATTGACTTACTAAGCTTTTGGAAAGCTTACTCTGTGTGTGTTAATCTGTTTTATAGGTCGTCAAAGCTACTGAAGGCTCGGGACCGTCACGGATCGTCATCACACTACTAACATTATTTTGGTACACCTTGGATATGTATATAGCTAGATATGGCATGTATAGGCTAGTTCTTGGTATAATTTGTAAAGTGAACTTCACCATGTGATTTGGCTAGATATGTTTTGATATATGCTTAAAGAAGTATGATATGTGAAGTTGTTTTGGTATGATTAGTAGATGTGGAAAGGGTTTTGAAATGGTAAGTTTATAGGTGAATGATGTTTGAGCATAATTGTGTTTTGGTCATGCAAATTGTTATGTTTGGGTCTATTTCGAATATATTAATGTGTGATTCTCCTTAGTTGTCAAATATGCATGATTTGGGATGACTATTTGGTATTTTTTAATGGTTATATGTGAATGAAATGGGATGATATATGTTGCTTATAGGTTTGACCCTTGTGGGTGGCATTTTGGCCTTGTGAATGGCCTATAATGTCACACGGTTGTGGCACATGGGCGTACCTAAGACCGTGGGAAAATTAGCAGAATGTAACCTAAAAATAACACGGCCTTGACACGGGCGTGTCTTTTGGCCATGGTGGGGAAGTCAGTATAGGACCACGATTAGGACACACGGCCGTGTCTGGTGGCTGTAGGGACCAAGTCAGTATATAGACACAGAAGGACACACGGGGGTGTCTAGTAGCCGTGGAGGGCACACGGTGTCCTCCCACGGGCGTGTCTCCCCTGTATTTTAGAAAAGTTTCAAATTTTCATGGAATTTCTTGTGTGTTTCAGTTTAGTCCTGACTCGACTTATAAGTATGATTAAGGTCTCGAGGACCCGTTTAAGTGACATTATTTCTGAGAATGATGAATGATTGTATGATTTTGTCTGTGAATGTTTCCGATCTGCCCGGTAACGCTCCTAACCTTAATCTGGCAACAGACTCGGGATAGGGATGTTACATTTGATTGGTATCAGAGCTACCGTTTAGCCGATTCTCAGACTAACGTAGCCTGTCAGAGTCTAGCTATACATGCCATATATCTGAACTGTGATAGTGTGATGAATCCTGACGTACACAATGTGATTTTCGTATGGTAATGGATCCCGAAAGAGCCATAGCTGATGACGTAGAAAGTAATGCGCCTGCTCCCGCACAAGGGACAGCGCCCTCTGAATCGAGACCGGCTACGAGCGGTCAAGAGGGAGAAGCTAAACAAGCTTTCTTCCAGATGATGAGTGAGTGGTTCACTCAGTTTATTAAGAATAACCCGACTGTTTCATAACCCCCGCCCCAAGTTAATCCCCCTCAGACTACAGTTGTGCCACCAGTTATACATCCGAATCTGTTGAATAAGCCTCCTGTTGACAAGATCAGTAAGTATGGGGCCAAAAAATTTCGAGCTACTAAATATGATGATGCTGAAAAGGCTGAGTTCTAGATTGAAAACACGATCCAGGTATTTGATGAAATGTCTCTGACTCCGGATGAATGCATAAAGTGTGTGTATCTTTGCTTCGAGATGAAGCTTATCAATGGTGGAAAAGTCTAATTTCTGTTGTTCCGAGAGAATGAGTCACATGGGATTTCTTTCAGATCGAGTTTCGAAAGAAGTATATCAGTGAGAGATTCGTTGATCAGAAATGGAAAGAATTTTTAGAACTTAAACAGGGCCATATGACTGTTTCAAAATACGAACGAGAATTTGTGAGACTGAGTCAGTATGCTCGAGAATATGTATCATCTGAAGCTATAACATGCAAAAGGTTCGAAGATGGCCTTAATGAAGACATTCGTCTGCTAGTCGGGATTATGGAAATAAAAGAGTTTGTTGTACTCGTTGACAGAGCTTGCAAAGCTGAGGCAGTCGGGAAAGATAAGAGAAAAGCTGAATCTGAAGTCTGTGATATGAGAAAAAGATTTCCAAGCAAATCATTTCAATCATCTTTGAAGAAATTCAGAGATAACCAGAGTCGTTCCAGAGATAATATGGGACATGTGAATAGAAATCAATCTAGACTGCAAATGAGTTCTAAAACCCCAGCAACTTCAGTGGCCAGTATTGGTAATGTTTGACCCGAGAGACCTGAATGTAAACATTATGGAAAAAGGCATCCGGGAAGCTGTAGATTAAACAAAAGAGCTTGCTTTAGAAGTGGATCGCTTGATCATTTTATACGTGATTGCCCACGAGTGCGTCGAACGCAGACTATTAATTTGAGATCTGATAAAGCACCTGTGAGAGGTAGGCCATCGAAAAATGTCAGAAATGTTAGTTGTAGTCAGAGAACTACGAGAGACAACATTGTCAGATCTGAAGCTAGAGCGCCAGCCAGTGCGTATGCTATCCAAGCTCGAGAGGAAGCTTCGTCGCCAGATGTTATAACGGGTACTTTTACTCTTCATGATACTTCTGTGATTGCTTTGATAGACCCTGGTTCTACGCATTCATATATTTGCATGAATGTAGTATTCAGCAAGACTTTGCCTGTAGAGTATATTGAATTTACTATAAAAGTATCGAACCCCTTTGGTAAAAGTGTTATGGTTGACAAAGTATGCAAGAACTGTCCGTTAATGTTTCGAGATATTTGTTTCCCTGCTGATCTGATACTTTTTCCGTTTGATGAATTCGATATTATTCTGGGTATGGATTGGTTGTTTATGTATGATGCTATTGTGATTTGAGATGTCCAAATGATGAGATTGTACTCGTTGAGTCGAAAGATTTTAAATGGATTGCCTGCTATAATATCTGTTTTGAAAGCTCAGAGTTATGTGAAAAAGGGATATGAGGCATATTTCGCTTATGTGATTGATTCGAAACTTTCCGAAAAGAAAATTGAATCAATGCCTGTTGTCTGTTAGTTTTCTGATGTATTTCCTGAAGAGTTTCAGTGTTTACCTTCAATTTGTGAAGTTGAGTTTGGTATTGAGTTGTTACCTGGCACTACACCTATTTTAATAGCTCCATACAAAATGGCACCAACAGAGTTGAAAGTTAAAATCACAGTTGTAAGAATTGACTGATAGAGGGTTTGCTAGACCGAGTTTTTCACCTTGGGGTGCTCCTGTTCTGTTTGTGAAAAAGAAAAATGGCACGATGAAGATGTGTATCGACTATCGTCAGTTGAATAAGGTGACAATAAAGAATAAATACCCATTGCCCAGAATTGATGTTTTATTTGATCAACTAAAAGGAGCTACTGTGTTTTCCAAGATTAACCTAAGATCGAGATACTATCAGTTGAGAGTGAAAGATTCAGACATTCCGAAGACTACTTTCAGAACGAGGTACGGGCATTATGAGTTTCTAGTTATGCCATTTGGACTAACCAATGCTCCTCTTTGTTTTTATGGATCGATGAGCGGAATTTTGGACCAAATCACGTAGATCGATTTGTTGTCATATTCATTGATGACATTTTGATTTATTCGAGTGATGAGTCTGAACATGCTAAGCATTTGAGAATTGTTTTACATACTTTGAGAGAAAAGCAATTGTACGCGAAATTCAGCAAATGTGAATTTTGGTTACACGAGGTTAGTTTTACGGGACATATTGTGTCGACTTATGGAATTCGAGTTGATCCGAGCAAGATTACTGCTATTCTGGATTTGAAACCTCCGAAAAATGTGTCTAAAGTCTGTAGTTTCCTGGGTTTGGCCGGTTATTACTGTCGATTTGTAAAAGGATTTTCAGTGATAGCTACTCCGTTGACTAGATTACTTCAAAAAGATGTCAGATTTGAATGGTCAGATAAATGTCAGAAAAGTTTTGATCAGTTGAAAACTCTGTTAACAGAAGCTCCAGTGTTAGTACAGCCGGAATCGGGTAAAGAATTTATTGTATATAATGATGCTTCATTAAATGGCTTGGGATGTGTTTTGATGCAGGAAGTAAAGTTGTAGCTTATGCCTCAAGACAGTTAAAGCCTCATGAAAAGAATTATCCAACACACGACCTTGAGCTACATGCGATTGTATTTGCACTTAAGATTTGGCGCCATTATTTGTATGGTGAGAAATGTCACGTCTTTTCAGATCATAAATGTTTAAAATATCTGATGACTCAGAAAGATTTTAACCTGCGTCAAAGAAGATGGTTAGAGCTGTTAAAAGATTATGAGCTCGTGATAGATTATCATCCGGGTAAAGCAAATGTGGTTGCTGATGCTTTGAGTAGAAAATTATTGTTTGCATTATGTGCTTTGAATGCTCAGTTAGATTTGTCTGATGACAGTTCTGTGTTAGCTGAATTAAAAGCAAAACCGTTGTTCTTACAACAGATATGCGATGCTCAGAAATTTGATAATGAGTTGCTAGCGAAACGAACTCAGTGTGAATTAAATTCTGAATCTGAATTTCAAATTGTTGATGATTGTTTGAGATTCAGGATCGATTCATACGTATTTAGAAATCGAGTTGATTCAAATTGATTATGAATGAGGCACATAATAGTCGTCTATTTGTTCATCCCGGAAGCACTAAAATGTATCAAGATTTGAAATGAAAGTGCTAGTGGTCTGGTATGAAACGTGACATTTCTGATTTTGTTTTGAAATGTTTAGTCTGTTAGCAAGTGAAAGCCGAACATCAAGTTCCGTCTGGGTTGTTACAACCAATTTTGATTCCTGAGTGGAAATGGGATAGAGTGACAATGGATTTTGTTTCTGGTTTACCTCAGACTCTGAGAAAGAAAGATGCAATTTGGGTCATAGTTGATCGATTGACGAAATCTACCCATTTTATTCCGGTAAGATCTGATTACTCACTTGACAAATTAGCCGAGCTTTATATCTCTGAGATTGTAAGATTGCACGGGGTGCCACTGTCTATTGTATCCGATAGAGATCTGAGATTCACATCAAGATGCTAGAAGAAATTGCAAGAAGCTTTGGGCACGAAATTACACTTCAATACAGCTTTTCATCTGCAAACAGATGGTCAGTCTGAACGAATTATTCAGATTCTTGAAGATATGTTAAGATGTTGTATACTTGAGTTCAATGGATCGTGGGAACAATATCTGCCATTGATCGAATTTACGTATAATAATAGTTTTCAGACGAGCATCAAAATGGCACCATATGAAACTTTGTACGGACGTAAATGTCGTACACCTCTATATTGGACTGAACTCAGTGAGAATAAGTTACATGGGGTTGATTTGGTGAAAGACTCAGAACAGAAAGTGGAACTGATCCAAAACTATTTAAAAGCAGCATCTGATCGTCAGAAATCATCTGCAGATTTGAAACGAAAAGATATAGAATTTGAGATTGGCAACAAAGTATTTCTGAAAGTGTGGTTGAGTCGAAATGATGAGATTGTACTCATTGAGTCAAAAGATTTTAAATGGATTGCCTGCTATAATATCTGTTTTGAAAGCTCAGAGTTATGTGAAAAAGGGATATGAGGCATATTTCGCTAAGTCTGAGAAGCCCGTACGAACCTAGGTATAGGTAGGATTGGCTAAGTCACGTCATAGATATCTGTTCTATTTTTATCATGTAAGACCACATCTGGGACGTCGGCATTGATTTGAGATTCATGTAAGACCATGTCTGGGACAGTGGCATCGATATCTAATTATGTGTAAGACCACGTCTGGGACGTTGGCATCAATATAAGCTTTACGTATAAGACCACATCTGGGACGTTGGCATCATTATGATCTTTATGTGTAAGACTATGTCAGGGACATTGGCATCGTTCTGATTCGTGTAAGACCCTGTCTGGGACAGTGGCATCGATATCTGAGTACATGTAAGACCTCGTCTGGGATGATGGCATTATACTACTATTCCGAGCTTTTAAGTATCCTACTGGATTCCTTATGATTCAACAGACAAGTCTGAAATACGAATGACAAATCCGAGCTTTGATAGATTAAATAAATGAATGTCTGATTCAGGTACGTTGATTATACACCAAATGTGTATGTAAGGTAAGTGACTATGTGTTTTACTATGATGGATTGGAAATATGTCACATGAAAGCATATATGAAAAACTGTTTCTAAGATTCTTGAATTGATAAATGTAGCAAATTGGCCAAGAATATGAATCAAAGTATAAATGTGAGAAATTTACCTTGTAGAAGAAATGTGCCAATGTGGTTATATATTTTCATGCTTTACATATCAAGTTTGTTTGTGTATTGACTTACTAAGCTTTTGGAAAGCTTTCTCTGTGTGTGTGTTAATCTATTTTATAGGTCGTCAAAGCTACTGAAGGCTCGGGACCATCAAGGATCGTCATCACACTACTAACATTATTTTGGTACACCTTGGATATCTATATAGCTAGATATGACATGTATAGGCTAGTTCTTGGTATAATTTGTAAAGTGAACTTCACCATGTGATTTGGCTAGATATGTTTTGATATATGCTTAAAGAAGTATGATATGTGAAGTTGTTTTGGTATGATTAGTAGATATGGAAAGGGTTTTGAAATGGTAAGTTTATAGGTGAATGATGTTTGAGCATAATTGTGTTTTGGTCATGCAAATTGTTATGTTTGGAGTCGATTTTGAATGTATTAATGTGTGATTCTCCTTAGTTGTCAAATATGCATGATTTGGGATGACTATTTGGTATGTTTTAATGGTTATATGTGAATGAAATGGGATAATATATGTTGCTTATAGGTTTGACCCTTGTGGGTGGCATTTTGGCCTTGTGAATGGCCTATAATGTCACACGGTTGTGGCACACGGGCGTGCCTAAGACCGTAGGAAAATTGGCAGAATGTAGCCTAAAAATAACACAGCCTTAACACGGGCGTGTCTTGTGGCCGTGGTGGGGAAGTCAGTATAGGACCACGGTTGGGACACACGGCCATGTCTGGTGGCCGTGGGGACCAAGTCAGTATAGAGACACGAAAGGACACACGAGGGTGTCTAGTAGCCATGGAGGGCACACGGTGTCCTCCTACGGGCGTGTCTCCCTTGTATTTTAGAAAAGTTTCAAATTTTCATGGAATTTCACGTGTGTTTCAGTTTAGTTCCAACTCGACTTACAAGAATGATTAAGGTCTCGAGGACCTGTTTAAGGGACATTATTTCTAAGAATGATGATTGAATGTATGATTTTGTTTGTGAATGTTTCCGATCTGTCCGGTAACGCTCCTAACCTTAATCCGGCAATGGACTCGGGATAGGGGTGCTACATAATGTTTGCATCCAATTAAGTATTTTCATCTAAACTCGATATATTTAAAGGCTAAACACAATTGTTCAAATTTATGAGCAGCCAAGACTAACTAATGAATATCAAAAGAAAAAAGAATGTACAATGTAACAATGTATTTGCAAAATAGAGTCGTTAATACTAAAATTGAAAAAGAAACTATAATGCAAAATCGAACTATGTAATGGTTTATTCTAAAAAATAAAAGGAAAAAAAAAACTAACTAATATCAAAAAATAAGTAGAAGTCATCATAATCAAAACAAAGCAAAATTTCTCAAAGAGTTAGTTAAGAAAATGGGAGTAATGAAGGGAACCAGGGGTGGTGGTGGTGGGTATCGGCAGAGCACGGGCTGGGCATTGTGGTGCTGTGATGTTTTCTGTAGGTGCACGGCTGTGGCGAGGGTGTGGACTACTGCAGCACGGCTGTGGCGTGGGCGTGGGGTGCGGTTTTGTAAGGTTCTTGGAGAAAAAAGGAGGTTGAGAGGGTTTTTAGGGGGTTGGGGACATGGGTGTGGCCGGAATGGGAGAGGAGAAGGCTGTAAAAATCTTTTTAGGGTTGATTTTGGGGAGGGCAACGGTTAATGTTGCTTAAATAGGGATGCGAGCACGGGCAAGGGTCACGCCCGTGCTCGATTTTAATTGGCCCGTGTTTTTCAGGATTTTCATGTTTAGGCGTGTTCAGGTGGGTTTGCCATGGCCGTGTTGCAGATGACACGCCCGTGTTTGTCTTCACACGGTCGGTTGGAACGGGCGTGTTTATCCCGTGCTCGACAAGTCAGTAGCCTCGCAAGGTTGGAAGGCACGGCCGTGTCTCGCCCATGCTTAGCAAGTCAGTAACCTCGCACAGGTAGTCGGCACGGGCGTGGTCTTTTATCGCAGGCTGTTGGGAAAACAAATTCTTTTTTTATTGTGCACGATTATTGGCCCGCCCGTGGTTTGTCTCCTGGCTTCTACACGGCCACGGACATGCCCGTGTGTAAGGCCGTGTGGTCTAAAACCTACACTTTATTAGTTTAATTAGTATGAAGTTAGATGCTGAATAGTTAAAAGTATAATGCTAGGAAGGTCAGTGCTCGGGTTCCCTCCCGAGAAGCGCTTGTTTATAGTCTTAAGCTGGACTTTCCCTGTTTTCGGTTCTAAAAGAAGGTTTATGGAGCAGAAGTTCCTCTCTCATATCTCCAGAATCTGCACCATTATAAATTTGGAGTCATTGACCATTTACCTTGAATGTGCCCTTAGTGGGGTGAGTTACCTCAATTGTGCCGTATGGAAAAACTATTTTGATCATGAATGGACCTGACCATCTTGATTTCAGCTTTCCAGGAAATAATTTAAGCCTTGAGTTATATAGTAGGACCAAGTCCCCTATTTTGATTTGTTTTAACTTCTTTGGACAAGAATCGTGGCGTTGCTTTGTTGCCTCTTTGTATTTCGAGTTCTCGTAGGCCTTAGCTCTCTATTTGTCTAGCTCGTTCATCTGTACCATTCTTTTCTTTCCTACAGTTCTAAGATCAAAATTTCAAAATTTTATGTCCCTAGGGGGTTTTAAATGCTGTTCTATAGGCCCATAAGGCATCATCTACTTTTAATGCCCAATCTTTCCTGTTTGAATCAACCCTTTTTTCTAGAATGCATTTAAGTTCTCGGTTTGGTACTTCAACTTGCCCACTGGTTTGAGGGTGATATGGGGTAGCTATCCTGTGGTGTACTCCATATTTTTTTAAGACCCTGTCGAATTGAGTATTGCAGAAGTGAGTGCCCCTATCACTAATGATAGCTCTAGGTGTTCCGAATCGAGAGAACAGTTTCTTGAGAAACTTAACTACTACTCTAGCATCATTAGTAGGTAAAGCTTCGGCTTCCACCCATTTTGACATGTAGTCGACTGCCACTAGGATGTATTTATTTCCAAATGAACTAGGGAATGGTCCCATAAAATCAATACCCCATACATCAAATATTTCACATGATAACATATATGTTTGAGGCATCTCATCACGTTTAGAAATATTACCTGTTCTTTGGTATTTATCACATGAAGCGACATATATGTTGGCTTCTTTAAATAGAGTGGCCAATAAAAACCTGATTCGAGTATTTTATGTGCTGTCTTGATGCCACTGTAGTGTCCTCCTGAAGGTCTGAATGACAATGTTCCAGGATTTTGCTTACTTCTACCTTTGTAATGCATCTTCGAATTACCTGATCTGCACATATGAGGAAAAGAAAGGGATCTTCCTAAAAATAGTGTTTCGCATCAGCAAAGAATCGCTTCTTCTGGTGATGTGTTAGTCTTTTTGGCAAGATGTTAGCGGCTAAATAATTCTCAATATTTGTAAACCATGGTACCGAAGAATGTGTTATAGAAAAGAGTTGTTCTTGGCGAAACGAGTCATTTATTTCACTTTCATCGAGCTCTTTGGTATGTGGATTTTCAAGTCTAGAGAGGTGATCTGCTGCAAGATTCTCAGCTCCCTTCTTATCTTGTATCTCCAAGTCAAATTCCTGTAAGAGTAAAATCCATCGTATGATCCGAGGTTTTGGATCAAATTTAGTTAAAAGATAACGAATAGCTGAATGGTCAGTGTAAACAACAACTTTAGACAATATTAGATATTGCCTAAACTTGTCAAAAGCGAAAACTACAGCTAGTAATTCTTTCTCTGTGGTGGTGTAGTTTTCTTGTGTGGGTGTTAATGTTCTACTAGCATAATAAATCCGCGGAAAATGCTTGTCTTTTCGTTGTCCCAAAACTACACCTACTTCAAAATCACTTGCATCATATATTAGTTCAAAGGGTAAATTCCAATCAGGTGCAATTATAATCGGGGAATTTATTAGTTTATCCTTAAGGACATTGAATGCATCTAAACATTCCTGATTGAAATTGAAAGGAACATCATTTTCTAGTAATTTTGTTAAAGGCTTAGCTATTTTAGAAAAATCTTTAATAAATCTTCTATAGAACCCTGCATGTCCTAAAAAACTTCTAATGGCCTTAACTGACCTAGGGGGAGGTAATTTTTCTATGGTTTCAACTTTTGCTTTATCTACCTCAATTCCTTTACTAGAAATCTTATGTCCTAACAAAATCCCTTCTCTAACCAGAAAGTGACATTTTTCCCAATTCAAAACAAGGTTTGTTTCCTCACATCTCATTAAAACTCATTTTAAATTTTTAAGGCAACGATGGAAAGAATTACCGAATACCGAGAAGTCATCCATAAATACCCCCATAATGTCTTCCACAAGTTCGTCAAAGATTGCCAACATGCAACGCTGAAAAGTAGCAGGAGCATTACATAATCCAAAAGGCATTCTACGATAAGTAAACGTACCATAGGGTGATCGCTGTAAATCAGAGTTTTAAAATTTATAAAAGAATGATCAAACCCTGAAAACTAACTCTGACAATGATTAAAGGCAAGTGTACCTATCGAACAGTAGTATAGCTTAGGCAAGACCGGATATCAAACCCAAAGGAACTAAAGTGCTAATACTAACTTTCTTTTTATTATTTAGCCTTAAAAAATAGAGTGAAGTTGCTTTTGACCAAAACTAAACTAAGGACACAAAGACAAAAAGGACGAATAGGAAAATAACTTTGAAGGAAAACTCAGTTGATTATGACGATACCCTCAGGAAGAATCCACCTAGACTTCACTTATTAATTAACCCTAAATTATATGATTTCTTTTACTTAGCTTGATCCGTAAGACTCCCTATCCTATATTAAACCCTCTCTTGAGGTGAATAACGTCTAACCCTAGGTTAATTAGTGGAACTCTCGTTCGCTTATAATAACCCCCTAGGATAGCAGTAAATCGATCAATGGACTCCCATATTAGGTTTCACCCTAATCCGGCAAAATCTCGTAACCTTATCTCTAGGCGTTTGATCAACGTCGCTTAATTATGTTAGATCTACTCTTAAGCAGGGTCTATTCCTCCTCCACCTAAGCACATTAGATTTGGATTAATCAACATAATTAAAAATAAACTAAGTAATTATCATATAACTTAAAAATCAAATAAAAAGATTTATCTAGGTTTCATCCCCTTTAGGTATATGAGGGGTTTGGTTCATAATGAATAAACAAAATATCACAAGAGAAAAGATAAAACAAAACATAAGAAAATCCTAAAACCCCTTGAAGGAATTGAAGGAGAATTCTGCCGTCTTGAGTATAATCCCGGCTTCTTGGGATGGATCAACTGGCTACCCTTGCGGTTTTTCCCTAACTCTGACCTTCTCAGCTTGGCTCCTTAGCCTAGCTTTCGATTCCTGTTTCGGCTTCTACCAAACTCCCTTTTCAAGTTGCCCCATTGGGTGTTTATATAGACTTTGAGATGCCTTACTTGGCCCCTAAGTATCCTAATTTAAGTAGAATTCCTAATAGGGTGTTTGAGTAGGCTTTGGAATATGCTTCTTTGCCTCCAAGTATCCTTTCCCGAATGAAATTGCTCTTTCCAGCGACAGGGACACGGCAATGGAACACGCCCGTGTAAGTCGTGGCTAGGCCGTGTTCAGACTTCTTTAATGAGGCACGGCCATTTGGTCTTTGGGCCAGGCCGTGTCGATTTCTCTTTTGGCCCAATTTAGTCTATTTTAAGCCCATTTCTCGTTCTTTTCATCCTTGGGTGCTTTCCTGAGTATAAAATATGAAAAGAAAGGATTAAGAGCACCTTTTTACATAAATCAAAGGATAAATCATCCAAAAGAATGCTAAATGTGGAATTAAATTATGTTACTTTTACAGTTTATCAAATACCCCCACACTTAAGCTTTTGCTTGTCCTCAAGCAAAATTCTCAAGTCACAATTAAAACAAACTTCCCTCGATTCATAATATTCATCAATCATGCTTTATCATAATTCAAAGATAATTCATACATGGATAATTCAACTCAAAGGGTCCTAAAGATTCAAACAATTAAAGTCATGTATTTGTAGTATGAAAACATAGGTGTTTCCCCTTTATTGAATAATTACCATTAAGGATTGATATCCTCACAAAAGATTCTCTCAAATCACTCAAAGTGTTTAAGGTTTAAAATCAAGCACTCCATAAGTCGAACATGAAAAGTTAATCCGATAGGCTTGCCTAAAAATCAAATCTCCACCACTGTAAAATGAGATGATAAACAGATCAAAAGGTCTTTGTTAGGGTTATAACGGGGCTCGGGTTAAAGGTATGTATATAGGCTAAATTAGAAGGTTAGAATCGAGATTGACTTGACAATTTATTTAACTAGAAAAAATGAACTAATCTTAAATAATTACATCAATTGGAAATTTATAATACTAATCATATGAGCTTCTTCTTCAACATTTGGAATTTTATCGTATAAACTCATTTAATCACATAATGAGTATTCTCTCTCTCTTTTTTTTAAGAACAAACTGTCATAATAATAAGGAACTTTTTACAACTGAAATATATAACATAGTTAGGTAATTGTTCTATATCAAATCTCGAGAAAAAGGGTAATTAACAAGGAATGGTGATAACAAAAACAAAGGGTTTTAGGTTAATATTAGCAGGCGAGTCAATAAAAAGGGTTGTTAGGCTCAACGGGGTTCACTAAGGGTTAATTATGAAGGTAGTCTTTTTAGTGGGGTAAGTGGGTTAAAAACTAAGTGCCTTTATCATCTCTGTATATCAAATCATAACTGTGGTCTCAACATGTATAATCAAGGCAAGTTCTAGAATAACAGTTCAATGTTGACACACTCATAATCAATAAGTGAGCACGAAAGAATGTATGCTCTATAAGGCTTAAAATCTCACAAAAATTATGGGTTTTTGATATCAACCTCGTAAATTTCACATTTCAAGATAACATTCAGATTCAGGTAGACAACCTAAAAATTTTAAAATTTTTGAAAAATAGACTTATCATGCTTGATTCTCTAGTATTCTTCAAATTTAATTAATTATCAATGACTTACTCTAAAACATATTAATAAAAATCATAAATCAAAGGAAATTTCATTCTAATCATAATATGAGAAACTTACTTTTCGAACAAGGCATAGTTCAGGGATTTTCAAATAATACTATAATAAACCCCCCATACTTAAGATGTACATTGCCCTCAATGTACAAAGATAGATAATATAAAAATAATCATAAAATCATAAGATAGGGAGAGAAGTGAAACTTCCTAAATTTTGGATGAAGTTAATGAAAAGAATCCGGATAGGATTGGAGGTGAACATGGGGAAGCGTCTCGAACCATTTGAATTTGAATCCTCGAAGTAGCCGGTCTGATTTTATTGTATCCTAAGCTAAATCTAAATATCATAAAGAATAAGAAGAAGAAAATAAAATAAAATAAAGTAAAGAAAAATAATGAAATGAAAATAAAATAAAATAATTAATGGAAAATGAAAGACAACTAGAAAAAGGGAGAATGAGGTTTAAATAAAGATGTAGCCTGTGTTTTGGGATTTTGAATTTTGGGCGCATCCAGGGTGTTCGGGCATGGCCGTGGGTGTAGTGGCATGCCCGTGTTTTCCTTCACACGGTCATTTACTACGGGTGTGCTCCTCCCATGTTCGATAAGTCAGAATGTTGGCATGGTTGAAAGGCACGACAATGTTTAGCCCGTGCTTAACAAGTCAGTAACCTCGCACGGGGCGTCGGCACAGGCGTGGACTTTTATCGCCACCCGTGTTGGGAAAATAAATTTTTCTATGTCGTGCACAGCTACTGGCACGCCCATGGTTCATCCCCTGGCTTCCACACGGCCACGGGCACGCCTGTGTGTAGGGCCGTGTGGCCTAGAAATCTGCTCTTTGGTTAGTTTATGGTTAAATGCTAAAAGGAAAAGTAATAAAATAAAATAAAAAATAAAAAAGGTAAAAATAGGGTTAGTGCTCGAGTTGCCTCCCGAGAAGCGCTCTTTTATAGTCTTAAGCTAGACTTTACCTCTGATTCGTATGGTCATGGTGGTTTGAGGAGGTGAAATCCTTTCTCATGCGATCACTTCAGTTATGGATATATAGTTTAAGTCGAGTGGTGTTTACCTTAAAAGTGTCGAATTTAGGATTGCTTACCTCGACTGTGCCGTATAGGAAGACATTAAGTACCTCAAAAGTGATTTCTTCATTTATCTTGAGAACTGAATTGGTGATTTGGTGAAATACCTGATCCCCTATTTTGAAGTGATTCGTTGTTCCTATCAGCTCGTCTGGGGGCCCCTTCGGTTTTACTTCATCCGGTTCCTATTTCTCTTTTATTTGCATTTCTTGCTCTTTTAGTTTGTCAACCCTAAGGCTTTGTTCCTTATGTATTTCTTCTTTGTTGGCACAAGGTCTAAGATCTAGCTCAGCTAAGTGATTTCGTGATGATTCCTGCAAAGAAGGTTGAACCAAATGATTATCAATAGAATTAACGTTCGTACCTTTATTACTTCATGTCCTAGCTGAGTCAAGAGCTTGAAGAGTGATTGTTTCGTTGTCTTCATGAAGTGTGAATTCACCGAATTCTTCCTTTGTGTGGTTTTTCTTTATTGCATCGGGATATGGCACTCGAGGTTGGTATTCTTTATCACTGATGTTCTGGCCGAGTCAAGAGCTTGAAGAGTGACTATCTCGTCGCCTAAGCGAAATATGAGTTCACCTGCATAGATATCAATTTTAGCTCTGGCAGTTGCTAAAAAGGGTCTTCCTAAAATTAAAGGAATATTATTGTCCTCATCCATGTCTAAAACGACAAAGTCTACTGGGAATATGAATTTATCAATTTTGATTAGAAAATTTTCTATTATACCCCTAAGAATTCTAATAGTTTTATCATTTAATTGAACGCTCATCCTAATTTGTTTGGGTTTCCCTAGACCTAGTTGTTTAAATAGTTTATAAGGCATAACATTTATGCTTGCCCCTAAATCAGTTAACGCATTTTCTATAGATAAACTACCAATTATGCATGGAATTGTAAAACTCCCTGAATCTTTTAATTTTTGTGGTAGTCTATTTTGTAGAATTGCCGAGCATGTTGCGTTGAGTTCCACATGTGATTCCTCGTCTATCCTTTGCTTTTTCGTTAACAACTCCCCTAAAAATTTTCTAGAGTCTGGCATCTGCGAAAGAGCTTCAAGAAGAGGTAAGTTGATATGTAATTTCTTTAAAAGTTTAAGAAACTTACCGAACTGTTCCTCTGTATCGTCTCTCTTTAATGCTTCGGGGTAAGGAATGCGAGGTTGATACTCATTGATTATCGATTTTGGCTTTTCTTGTGTTACCTCAATTTTACCTTTTTCTTCCTTGGTTTCTTGTTGTGGGATGGGTTCGTCTACCTCTGCATTTTCGTGAGCTGTTACGGCTTGGATTTGCTCCTTTGGATTAATCTCTATGTTACTTGGTGGACGTCCTTGCGGTCTTTTGGACATTAACTTTGCAAGTTGGTCAACTGCCTTAGTGGCTTCCCTTACTGACTTAGTAACTTCCTCTAATCAGTTCTTGTTTTCTTCAACCGGTGTTTGTTGACTTTTAAATGATTTTTCATTGTCTTAGAGAGGGGTATCTGTGGTTGCCATGAATTTTGCCAGCATCTCTTCAAGGTTGGACTTATCTTCCTGTTGGTGAGGTGGTTGTTGAAAATTTGGAGGAAGTTCCTGTCTTTGGCTACTTTGATCATTCCACGAGAAATTGGGATGGTACCTCCAACCTTCATTATAGGTGTCATTATAAAAATTATTTTGAGGTCTAGAGTAGTTACCCATATAGTGGACTTGTTCGTTCTCCATGCCATATCCGTAGGGTGGGTACTCAGGATTTGCCATGCTTCCTGGATTCGAGTCATATTGCATTACTGGATGTACCTGCGATCGATCTTTCTATTCATCATCTCTATCTGGGTAGATAACCTAGTGAACAAGTCGAGGTCGAAGGCACTGGCTGCTTTCGTAGGAATTGTCCTCATGACTTGCCATTGATAATTATTAAGTGCCACCTTCTCTATAGACTAAAATTATCTGCCAAAAGCAAAATAAAGGAAAATTTAAGCAAAGTAAAAAATAATAATGAAAATAAATTGCAATAAAAAAATGGCTAAAGTAATAAAAATAGAGCTTTCTTAATATTTTAGTTCCCCAGCAACGGCGCCAAAAACTTGATCGCTGTAAATCAGAGTTTTAAAATTTATAAAAGAATGATCAAAACCTGAAAACTAACTCTGACAACGACTAAAGGCAAGTGTACCTATCGAACAGTAGTATAGCTTAGGCAAGACCGGATATCAAACCCAAAGGAACTAAAAGTACTAATACTAACTTTCTTTTTATTATTTAGCCTTAAAAAATAGAGAGAAGTTGCTTTTGATGAAGACTAAACTAAGGACACAAAGACAAAAGGGACGAATAGGAAAATAACTTTGAAGGAAAACTCAGTTGATTACGACAATACCCTCAGGAAGAATCCACCTAGACTTCACTTATTAATTAACCCTAAATTATATGATTTCTTTTACTTAGCTTGATCCGTAAGACTCCCTATCCTATATTAAACCCTCTCTCGAGGCGAATAACGTCTAACCCTAGGTTAATTAGTGGAACTTTCGTTCGCTTATAATAACCCCCTAGGATAGCAGTAAATCGATAAATGGACTCCAATATTAGGTTTCACCCTAATCTGGCAAAATCCCGTAACCCTATCTCTAGGCGTTCGATCAACTCCGCTTAATTATGTTAGATCTACTCTTAGGCAGGGTCTATTCCTCCTCCACCTAAGTACATTAGATTTGGATTAAGCAACATAATTAAGAACAAACTAAATAATTATCATATAACTTAAAAATAAAATAAAAAGATTCATCTAGGTTTCATCCCCTTCAGGTATCTGAGGGGTTTAGTTCATAATGAATAAACAAAATATCGCAAGAAAAAATATAAAACAAAACATAAGAAAATCCTAAAACCCCCTGAAGGAATTGAAGGAGAATTCTGCCGTCTTGAGTATGATCTCGGCTTCTTGGGATGGATCAACTGGCTACCCTTGCGGTTTTTCCCTAACTCTGACCTTCTCGGCTTGGCTCCTTAGCCTAGCTTTCGATTCCCGTTTCAGCTTCTGTCGAACTCCCTTTTCAAGTTGCCTCCTTGGGTGTTTATATAGACTTTGAGATGCCTTACTTGGCCCCTAAGTATCTTAATTTAAGTAGAATTCCTAATAGGGCGTTTGAGTAGGCTTTGGAATGTGTTTCTTTGCCTCCAAGTATCCTTTCCCGAATGAAATTGCTCTTTCCAGCGACAGGGACACGGCAATGGAACACGCCTGTGTAAGTCATGGCTAGGCCGTGTTCAGACTTCTTTAATGAGGCATGGCCATTTGGTCTTTGGGCCAGGCCGTGTCGGTTTCTCTTTTGGCCCAATTTAGTCTATTTTAAGCCCATTTCTCGTTCTTTTCATCCTTGGGTACTATCCTGAGTATAAAATATGAAAATAAAGGATTAAGAGCACCTTTTTACATAAATCAAAGGATAAATCATCCAAAAGTATGCTAAATGTGGAATTAAATTATGTTACTTTTACAGTTTATCATAGGGGTATGTAAATGTTGTATTCTCTTGATCTTCTGGAGCTATTGGGATTTGGAAGTAGCCGGAAAGTCTGTTCAAGAAGTAGTAGTACATATTCCGGATAGTCTTTCTAACATTTGATCTATGAAGAGCAGAGGGAAGTGATCTTCTCTGGTGGCGTCCTTCAACTTCCTATAATCTATATAGAATCTCTCTAACCTGTAACTGTTCTTGTAGGGATTAACTCATTCCTTTCATTGGGCACCACAGTCATACCTCCTTTCTTTGGAACTACACGCAGGACTTACCCAAATCTTTGTCGAGAAATAGGATAAATTATTCCTGCATCTAGAAGTTTAATTACCTCAGCTTTGACCACATCTTTCATGTTCGGGTTTAGCCGTCTCTGGGGCTGCACACACGGCTTGTATTCTTCTTCCATTAGAATTTTGTGGTGCAGAACAATGGGCTTATACCCTTGATGTTAGAGATTTTCCAAACAATAGCTTTTTTATGTTTTCTTAGTACCTTTATCAACTCCTCGTTTTCCTTGGGTTCTAGTTCTGAAGAGATAATTACCGATAGTGTAGAATTGTCCATGAGGAATGCATATTCTAAGTGTCTCGGTAATTGTTTCAATTCTAAATTTAGCGGCTCATCAATGGAGGTTTTCTGTTTTAATTCGTCATTGTCTTCAATGCTTTCTCCTTTCATTTGTCTAAATGAAGATGTATTCAAGTTCATCTCTATTTCTTCATCTTTTCCCCCTCTCTTTGAGTTAGGCACAGTTCCATCGTGTCGTCATGTATGATTTCCTATAATGAATTTTGAATGATATTATTAGTAGTATCAACAAAATAATAGGAATCATCTTGTTCTTTAGAATATCGCATGGCATCATAAATTTGAAAAATAATTTCCTCATCGCCTATCCTTAATGCAAGTTTATCGTCACCTACATCGATAACAGCCCTAGTAGTAGCTAAAAAAGGACACCCTAAAATTAAAGGAACATCAATGTCTTCATCCATGTCTAACATAACAAAATCAACTGGGAAAATAAATATATCAATTTTCACCAAGACATCTTCGATAACTCCTCTAAGATATTTAATAGATCTATCGGCTAACTGAATACTCATCCTAGTGGGTTTTGGTTCCCCAAGATCTAGTTGTTTAAACATTTTGTAAGGCATTAAATTAATATTGGCACCTAGATCAGCTAATGCCTTCTTGATATTTAAGCTACCAATTAAACAAGGAATAGGAAAACTTCTTGGGTCTTTTAATTTGGTTGGTAACTTGTTTCGGAGGATGGCTGAGCATTCTTCATTAAGTTTCACCGTCGATACTTCTTCAAGCTTCCTTTTATTCGTCAGGAGTTCCTTTAGGAATTTTGCGTACGTTGGCATCTGTGAAATGGCTTCAACAAAAGATAAGTTAATATGTATTTGTTTAAAAAGTTCGAGAAACTTACCATATTGGGCATCTAATCTTTCTTTCTTCAACTTTGCTGGATATGGGATTGGTGGTTTACTTTCTTTACGTACTGGATTTACGCCCTCAGCTCCCTCATCCTTTGTTTTGTTATCTTCGTGTGGTCTCTTTGGTTCAATTAACTCTTTTCCACTTCTTAGTGTAACTACTTTTACCTGTTCTATTTCTTTAGAAAGAATCTCTGCCCGTATTTCGCAAATCCTATCAGTAAGTAGTCCAACTGACTTAGTGAGTTCTCCGACTAACTCGGTGAGTTTTTCACCCGACTTTTGTTGATCTTTAAGTGTTTTCTCAGTTTCTTGGAAATGATTTTCCGTGTTTGCCATAAACTTTGTCAGCATATCCTCGAGGTTTGGCTTCTTCTCTTGCGGATAGGGCTGATTTTGGAAGTTTTGAGAAGGTTGTTGCCTTTGATTTCCTTGACTTCCTTGACCTCCCCATAAAAAATTTGGGTGGCTCCTCCAACCTGGATTGTAAGTATTACTATAAGGATTATTATTGGATCTAAAATTATTACCTATATAGCTCATATGTTCGCTCTCTTCGTCCGGTTGGTAGGGTGGGTACTCAGGATTCGCCATAGTTCCACTTGCGTTGCACTGCATTACTGGATGTACTTGCGAAGAACACAAACTATCAAGCTTTTTATTTATCATCTCTATTTGTGTTGATAGCGTGGTTACTGCATCGAGGTTGTAAACTCCGGTTGATTTTGTCTGTTTAGTCCTTATAACTTGCTACTGATAGTTTTTCAGTGACATCTCTTCAATGAACTCGTAAGCTGCTTCAGGAGTTCTGTTGTTCAGAGTTCCACCGGCTGCTGAATCAATTAATTGCCTCGTTGATGGGTTTACACCGTTATAGAAGGTTTGGACTTGTAGTCATAAGGGTAAACCATGGTGTGGACACATTCCCAAGAGATCCTTGTATCTCTCACATGCATCGTATAACGTCTCTAAATCCATCTGCACAAAAAAAGAGATATCATTGTGTAATTTGGCCGTTTTGGCCGGTGGGAAATATTTTAAAAGAAAATTCTCGGTCATTTGTTTCCATGTAGCGATTGACCCTCGTGGTAACGAGTTTAACCACTATTTCTTAATGAAAAGGGGAATAATCGAAGACGTATGGCATAATAAAAAACGCCATTTATTTTGAAGGTATCACAGAACTTTAAGAAATTAGCTATATGAGTATTTGGGTCCTCGTCCTGCAAACCATCAAATTGAACAAATTGTTGAATCATTTGTATTGTGTTAGGCTTTAATTCAAAATTATTGGCAGCTATAGCAAGCCTGACAATACTTGATTCTGCTCCTGTTAAATGCGGTTTAGCATAATCAAACATAGTACGTGGAGCATTGTTTTCTCCCACATCATGTGTTTGTGGATTATTCTCGTCCATCCCTTCAGTAGGATTGGGTCTGCCTTCTTGATTTTCCTCTGTTTAATTCAGGGCTCGCCTGATTTCTCTGCGATTTCTTCGATCGGTAGCTTCAATATCACTGTAGTATACTAAAGGTCCTCTCGGGTTTCTTCTAGTCATAAACTAGAGGTACCTGCTGGAAAAGAAAGAGAATTTAGCAAAAACCAAAATTTTACCTAGAAATAAAATTGTAAAAAAAATAATGGCTAAAGTAATAAAAATAGAGCTTTCTTAATATTTTAGTTCCCCGACAACGGCGCCAAAAACTTGATTGCTGAAATCAGAGTTTTAAAATTTATAAAGAGAATGATCGAACCTAGAAACTAACTCTGACAATGATTAAAGGCAAGTGTACCTATCAAATAGTAGTATAGCTTAGGCAAGACCGGATTTATCGAACCCAAAGGAACTAAAAGTACTAATACTAACTTTCTTTTCGTTATTTAGCCTAAAATATAGTGAAGTTGTTTTAATCTAAATTAATGACTACTAAGCTAAAGAAGCAAAGACAAAAAGAATGAATTGGGAAATAACTCGAAGAAAAACTTAGTTGATCACAACGATACCCTCAGGAAGAATCCACCTAGACTGCACTGGTTATCTAACACTAAACCATACGATTTATTCACTTAGTTTGATCTGTAGGACTCCTTAACGTATATTAAACCCTCTCTCGAGGTGAATAACGTCTAACCCTAGGTTAATTAACGGAAATCTCTTTCTCATATAATAACCCCCTAGAATAGCAGTAAATCGATCTATGGACTTCCATATTAGGTTTCACCCTAATCCGGAAAAATCTCGTCACCCTATATTTAGGCGTGTGATCAACTCCGCTTAATTATGCTAGATCTACTCTTAAGCAGGGTCTATTCCTCCTCCACCTAAGCACATCAAATTTGGACTAAGCACACATAATTAAGAACAAACTAAGTATTTATCATATAATTCAGAAAACAATAACAAGATTCATTTAGGTTTCATCCCCTTCAGGTATCTTAAGAGTTTAGTTCAGAACAAATAAAGAAAACATCTCAAGAGAAAAGATAAAACAAAACATAAAAAATCCCTAAAACTCCCTGAAAGAATTGAAGGAGAAATCCTGTTGTCTTGAGTAGACTTCCGGCTTCTTGGGATAGATCAACTGGCTAACTTCGAGTAATTCCCACAACTTTGATCTCATCGGCTTGGCTTCTTGGCCTAGCTAACCGCCTCCTTTTCAGCTGGCACTTAGGGGGTTTATATAGGCTTTTGAAATAGGTTTCTTTGCCCCAAAGTATCCAAATCCGAATGAAATTGTTCTTTGCGACGACAAGGACACGACCATGTTACACGCTCGTGTAACCAGTCTCTGAGCCGTGTTTGGATTTCTTTAATGAGGCACGGCCGTGTAAATTGGGGGTCAGGCCGTGTTCTAGATGTTCGACAAGAAACGGCCATGCAGTCTTTGGGCCAGGCCGTGTCGATTTCGTGATATGGCTCATTTACTTCGTTTTGGGCCCGTTTTATGTTCTTTTCATCCTCGGGTGCTTTCCTAGGTTTAAGACATGAAAAGAAAGGATTAAGAGCACCTTTTTATATCAATCGAGGCTTAAATCATCCAAAAGCATACTAAATGTGGGATTAAAACATGTTACTTTTACGATTTATCAGCTGCGGAGGTGCTGGCGGTGGCGGAAGTGGCGTGGTTATGGTCGTGGTCGTGGTGATTCCCTAGCAGCCTTTTGAACCTGACACTAAGAAACTAAAATATATTAAACTAAATTAAGCATAAGATTGTCAAAGGGAAGGAAATTAAAGCAAAAGAGAAAAGAAAAATAGAAACTAAATGGTCTCAAAGACCATTGGCTTGTTGTTTGGATGAAGCGGCCGGCATGAACTTATGTATAGGGGTCTCCTTTGAGGAGACTATGCTTGCCTTCTTCCGCTTCTTCGACATGGCTATTTGTAGCTCAAGATTTTGGAGACTTTGTTATGGAGAGGGGAGAATAAGGAAGAAAAGAGGATGGGTGTGGGAAGAATGGGAGGGGGTGGTTTAAATAGAGTTTTGGAGTCTGATGTTCCCCCATGCCCGTGGACCGTGGGCGTGTCGCTTCACACGGTCGCCTCACACGGCCTTGTGTCTAGGCGTGTTGTTCCTCCACTTCAGATTGCCACGCCCATTTTTGAGAAGTCAGTGTCGACCACAGCCGCGTCGCACGACCGTGGGCCTTTGTCGGTGCCCGTGTTGAAGTGGTTGGGTCCGTAAACATCAAAAATTAGTTGAGTCTGATTCGTACTGCCTCTTCCATGTTAGTACAAAGGATTCTTGAGGTACAAATGGCCACGGCCACAACTGTGTGCAAGGCCGTGTGGCATGGAAATCTGCACTTTTGGTTAGTTTTAAGTTAGGTGATAAAAAGAAAGAATAAAATATATAAAATAAAAAATGAAAAATATAAAAATTAATGAGGTTAGTACTCGAGTTGCCTCTCGAGAAGCGCTCGTTTATAGTCTTAAGCTAAACTCTCCTCTCATTTGTGTGTTCATGGTGGTTTAAAAGTTTGAATATCTTTCCTCATGTTATTAGTGCTATTCTCATTATAAAGTTTAAGTCGAGAAGCATTTACCTTAAAAATGCCGAAGATAGGATTGCTTACTTCGACTGTTCCATATGGGAAAATATTACATACCTCTATAGGAATTTCTTCGTTCGTGTTCAGGTCTGATGTGATGACACGAGGATTTGTATTATCTATTAGTACTAGTCTCCTATTTTGAGGTTGTTTGATGTTCCTATGAGCTCTTCTGGAGGCTCTTTCGGTTTTTCTTCTTGCGGTTTCGGTTCCTCTTTAAAGTGCGTCATCCATTTTTATAATTTGTTGATCTTATGGCTTCGATCTTTGTGTGATCTTTTTATGTTGACATGGGGGCCATACTTCGGCTCAGGTTTGTAACCTTGTGGTGTTTCCTATGGTCAAAGTTAAACAACCTGGTTATCAACTGTTTTTACTTTCTCACCTTTATCAATTGTATTCCTGGCCGAGTCGAGAGCTTATAAACTGATCGATTCTCACCTACCTGAATCTGCTCTTCCTCGCAGGACAATTCTGGTCTTAGCTCTACTTCCTCAACTGGCACTACATGAGATGGATCCGATCGGTAACGACGTAGCATTGAAACATGGAATACATCGTGCATCTGCTTCAATTCCGAAGGCAACTCTAACTGATATGCCACTTGTCCAACCCTCTTCAAAACTCGATAAGGTCCTATATACCTGGGACTTAACTTTCCTTTACAACCAAATCTCATCACCTTCTTCCAAGGCGAAACTTTTAAGAACACCTGATCTCCCACAGCAAACTCTATTTCCTTCCGCTGAAGATCTGCGTACGACTTTTGCCTGTCAGAAGCCTCCTTCAACTGTGCCCGAATTAGCTTAACCTTTTCTTCAGATTCTGCCACAATCTCTGGGCCCAAAACCTGACGTTCCCCCAATTCTGTCCAACACGTGGGAGTGCAACACTTCCGTCCATACAGCGACTCATAGGGTGCCATCCGAATACTTGCTTGATAGCTGTTATTTTACGCAAATTCCGCTAAAGGCAAAAACTCCTCCCAACCTCCTCTGAAGTCTATCACATATCCCCTTAGCATATCTTCCAACACTTGGATTACTCACTCAGACTGACCGTCCGACTGTGGATGAAATGCCGTACTGAAGTCTAATCTAGTGCCCAAAGCCTGATGCAATGCTTTCCAAAATCGAGACGTAAACTTCGGATCCCTATCTGAGATAATCAACACTGGCACTCCATGCAACCTCACAATCTCTGCCACATACAACTTCGCCAACTTCTGCAAAGAGTAATCAACCCGCACTGGTATGAAATATGCAGACTTCGTCACTCAATCCACTATCACCCATATCGAGTCTTTCTTAGTAGGCGTAAGGGGAAGCCCACAAATAAAGTCCATGGTGATTCTTTCCCACTTCCATTGCGGAATCTTTATCGGCTGAAGCAACCTTGATGGAACTTGGTGTTCAGCCTTGACTTGCTGACATGTTAATCATTTCCCTACGAATTCTGTAACTTCCCGCTTAAGACCAGGCCACCAAAACTAATCCCGTAGATCTCTGTACAACTTACTTCTTCCAGGATGCATAGCATAAGGGCTACTATGCGATTCCTGAAGAATTCTCCATCTCAACTCCTTATTCTTCGGCATACAGACCTTAAATCATCATCCAATTCTCTGTCTCAACTCCTTATCCTTCGGCACTCCATCACTGTTCATACCATAATCTTCCAATTCTCCATTCTGCACTTGTCGTAACTTAGCACTTAAATCATCATCTGTCAACTGACTCTCTTTTACCTGACTCAACCATGTCGGCTTTACCTGCAACTCTGCCAACAAACTTCCATCGTCATAAAGACTAAGATGTGCAAACATCGCCCTCAGATCCGACACTACTTTCTGACTTAGGGCATCTGCTACCACATTTGCTTTGCCCGGGTGATACTCTATAGAACAATCATAATCTTTCAATAATTCCACCCACCTTCGCTGCCTCAGATTCAGCTCCTTCTGAGTCAGCAGGTACTTAAGACTTTTGTGGTCCGTGTAGATCACTGACTTCTCTCCATACAAATAGTGCCTCCATACTTTAAGAGCAAAGACTACTGCTGCCATCTCCAAGTCATGCGTCGGATAGTTAACCTCGTGCGGCCTTAATTGTCGAGATGCATAAGCTACCACCTTCCCGTCTTGCATCAGAACACATCCTAACCCTGTGTGAGAAGCATCACAATACACCGTGAACTCCTTCCCTGCCTCAGGCTGAATCAAAACTGGAGCTTCAGTCAAAACCCTCTAAAGCTTCTCAAAGCTTTCCTGCTGCTTATCTGGCCATACGAAAGGTACCTCCTTTCTCAACAATTTCGTCAGAGGTGCCACTATTGATGAGAACCCTTCTACGAACCTTCTGTAGTAGCCTGCCAATCCCAAGAAACTACGAACCTCAGCCACAGACTTAGGTGTTTTCCAATCTAGCACTGCCTCAATCTTCCGAGGATCCACCCTTATCCCTTCTGCAGACACCACATGCCCTAAGAACGCAACATCCTTCAGCCAAAATTCACACTTGCTAAATTTGGCATAGAGCTTCTTCTCCCTTAACACTTGCAACACTATCTGGAGATGCTCATCATGCTCTACCTTAGACTTGGAATACACTAGGATATCGTCTATGAACACAACGATGAACTGATCCAAGTAGGGTTGGAAAACCCGATTCATCATATCCATGAACGCAGCTGGGGCGTTCGTCAATCCGAATGGCATTACTAGGAACTCATAATGCCCGTATCTTGTACGGAAAGCTGTTTTATGGATATCTGCTTCCTTCACCTTAAGCTGATGATATCCCGATCTTAGATCTATCTTTGAGAATACCGCAGCGCCCTTAAGCTGATCGAACAAGTCATCTATCCTTGGCAAAGGGTACTTGTTCTTGATGGCCACCTTATTCAACTGCCGATAGTCTATGCACATACACATAGTCCCATCTTTCTTCTTCACGAACAAGACCGGTGCTCCCCATAGAGACACACTGGGTCGAATAAACCCACGATCAAGCAACTCCTGAATTTGAGCCTTGAGCTCAACCAACTCTTTTGGTGCCATTCTATACGGAGCGATAGATACTGACGCTGTATCCGGCAACAAATCAATCCCAAATTCCACCTCACGATCTGGAGGTAACCCTGGAAGTTCTTCCGGAAAAACATCTACAAATTCCCTTACAGTCCTGACCCCTTCAACAGTTGCTTCCTTAGCCTCCAAGACACTGACCAACATTAGAAAAGCCAGTCGCCCCTTTCTTACCATCTTCTCCGCATTAAGGGCAGATACTACATTTGACAAGTAATTCCGTCTCTCGCACATAACCACAACTTCATTATCATCAGAAGTTCTCAATGACATGCGCTTAGCAGCACAATCCATATTCGCAAGGTACTTCACTAACCAGTCCATGCCTAAAATTAAATCAAATTCCCCGAATGGCAACTCCATTAAGTCAGCCGGAAACTGAGTCCCTTGAACTTCTAAAGGCACTTCCTTAAAGAGCTTATCTACTTCTACAGTCTGTCCTAAAGGACTAAGTACAGTCATCTTCCCAGGTACAGTCTCAGAGTTCACATGCAGAGTTCCAGATACTTCACTAGCGATGTATGAATGAGTTGACCTTATATCTATCAAAGAAATAAAGGGTAATTCAGAAATAAGGAACGTACCGTTATTACATCAGGTGCATCGCTATCCTCTCTCCGACGAACTGCATATACCAGACCTGGCTGTCTCGCCTCCATGTTACCACTACCTCTGCCTGGTGTTCCATGACCTCTACCAGAACCATTACCTCTGCCATTCAGACCACGACCCCTCGACGGCTCCTGTCCACCTCTACCAGCCTGATTAAAACCCTGACCTGCTGGGCGGTTCCTATCTGTATCCATTGGACAATCCCTAATCATATGATCCTTAGACCCACACTTAAAACATCCCCCTGTCTTTTTCCAACATTTTCCCGGATGTATTTTTCCATACTGAACACAAGCACGGTATTGTCCTCCCATTGCAGCCTGCTGACCTCGCGGCCCATCAACTCTAGGTCTCTTTTGGAAGTTCCCGGATGACCCTGAAGACCCATAATTCCTCTTATTCTTATTCTGACCTCGGTCCCGATTCTCTCTCGATCACCGCTTAACTTCTTGACTATCAGAGCCTTATCCACTAAGGCGCAAAAGTCTCTTTCCGATCTTGAGCAATCAACACTCATGACTCATCTCTCAAACCATCCTCAAACCTGACACACCACTCATAACCAGTAGCCACAATCCCTCTAGCATACCGACTTAACCACAAAAACTCCGCTTCATACTCTGCTACCGACTTTCCTCCTTGCACTAGATTCAGAAACGCCTTCCTCTGCGAGTCTATGTAACTAGCTTCGACGTATTTCCCCTTAAACTTAACCTTAAAATACCCCCAATCCACTCGATATGCAGGGGTACCCTCTTTGACAGTGAGCCACCACTGGTAGGCCTCATCGTGAAGCAGCAAAATAGCACCTTTCAGCTTTTCCTCAGCAGTGCAGTCCAAATCATCCATGATCCTTTCGACTGCCTCTAACCAATACTCTGCTACATTCGGAGCTACGTCCGATACTCCCCTAAAAACCTCAGCTCCATTTGACCTAAGTCTCTCAGCTACTAACTTTCGAGCCCCATTACCCATACTAGCTCCCGCTACTCGCTCTAAAACTCACAACATAGCCTGCGACACTGCGTTATCCCCTCCTGTTTGCTCTTGAAATTCCGCCCCTACCGCCGGTGGCGGTGCCTTATTTTTGGAACCCTAACCAGACCCAACTGGTTCCGACACAGTCATCTTGCCTCTACCACGTCCACGGCGACCACGTCCTCTAGAACTCATGTCTACCTCGCGTCTTATCTATTTTTACGAAAATTTTATGCATTAGAGTCTTTTCACTTCTTTTTTAAAGAAAATTTTATGCAACAGAGTTTTAATCAGTGTTTTTTTCCGTAGGAGTACACATATACCTAGGGTCCGTGTCTCTAAAGAATAGTTTCCTTAAATCTATCATCTAAAGTATCCCACATCAGCATACACAATACAATTAAAAGAACTTACCTGGCGGACCTAGGCCGAGAACTTGGGTGCCATGCTTCCATAAGACCATTTTAACCCAAAAATTTTATAAAACCCATTTTAGCTCAATTTTCAAAACATTGTGGGCTTCAAAACACAAGGCTGAGTGTTTAAAACTGGGCTCTGATACCAAGTTGAAACACCCCAAACCCAGTCCATAAGCCCCGACCGGATCTAGCATGCTCCTTGAGTTAAACTCGTTTTGTTATCTTGAAGAAAATATGATGATATTGAAGAAAAATGGATGTGAAGTGTGTTCTTGTTGAAAACCGTGTTGTGATTTAAGTTTGTATCTCATTAAAACGTTATCTTTATGATTTTAGAAAATTTTATAAGTTAAAAGAAAACCCAATTTGGAACTTATTATTAAGTTGGAAACCTTAGGTGTTTAGGTGTCAAAACAGTTTAAGTTGTGTATCGAAAATATTTAATCATCTATTTGAAGTTACTCGTAGTAGAATAAAAATTTAAAACGTATAAATAAAATAGCTAATGATGGCCTTATTACAAAAACATAACCCAAAATAAATCCCGAAATAAATAAAGAAAACGTAGTAAGTTCAATTAAAAGAAAACCGAAATACTAAGTTAAGCATGGCCACTACCTAGTCCTCACTGACCGGGTCCAACTCGCTATGTGTCACCTGAAAAAGATATCCCACGAGGGGTGAGTCAACAGATAACATTTTGGCAAAGCCCATTTTAATCACATTTAGCCATAAGCCCATAACATAGCAAATCAAATAACCACAGATTAAATCAATGTACATATAGAATGAAATGCAACCCGAGCCCACCTAGATATCCATCCGCTACACACCACCCGTACCTGCCAATCACACCGTGGGGATTACTAAATCGAACCTCCATCTGCTACACACCATCGAAGGCAGTCTCATCCTTATCCACTTGAAGTCCTTGTGCCGCCCACCTCTACTCCTCTTTGCCGTAAAATGCAAGCCCAAAATGCTGCTTACGCTGCTTGAACCTAAGCCCCCTTTCACTGCTTGTAGCGTCACCTTCCAAGGCCCTAAGTGGCGCCTCCCTTTCCACTTTGCCAACTGAATTCTTGTGTCTAAAACCCAATACAATTTTTCTTAAGGACTATCTTGCTTAGCTCCCCTTTAAGACTTAAAATCTAATATTTTTCTAAGGCATTCCCCTACATTCTAAAGTTCCCGGAACCCCCAGAACATATTCAAACCACACATAGGCATGCTACCACATACATTTAAGTTAAAGTGCATAACCCCTAAATCCCGGATATTACACCCTCCATCAACAGAGTTTAATTCCATCACAACCACCTGCCGTCCCAACTTAGCAAAATAAATATCCGTTTTTGCTTGCAATGAGATTCAAACCCTTGCCCTCTCCTATGCTCCAGACGCTACATGCCACCACAACACAAGCTCCTTTTGTGACTTAAAACATGTGCAACTAAATATAAGCCTATGGGCCAAAGTCTAAATTCTTTTAAAAGGAAATCAAAATGAATTGCAAGTGCCAAGACTTGAACCCATGCTCCCTTGCAACCTTAATGATGCCTTGCCACTAGACTACTCACTTCCTTGTGTCATTTTTTTCTACAATTTATTCTTAAAGCCTACTCACTTACTCCTAGGGTTTTATTCATCTAAAACCAAAATTTTTCCTAAAGCCCAAGTTTGAACCCAAGACTTCATGGGAGCCCCCTAACCTTCCAAAATCACTCACCCAATAGGTCCAACTTGCATTAGTTTCGTTCTCTTATTCTCAAAAATTTTAAACACTCCCATGCCCAAGGCCCAATAGGCCCAATTCTACTAGGCCCAAAAATTCAGGGCATTACATCAACTGTTAAACGATGACATAGTTGACAAAGCAACCAAACAACGACATATGTACCTCACGCTAATTTGGCATTTCGCCACATCATCAAATATTTAAAAAAATTAAAAATCCTAAAATAAAAAATTATTTATTAATTATTTAAAAAGATAATAATTTACTATAATTTTTATATCATTTAATAGTTATTTAAGAAACTACTCTAGACTGAACTTGGACAACGTGTTGTCTAAATTCATTCTAGCCTGAACAACTTTTTTTCCAAGTTCATAATGGACATTATTTTTAATAAATTTTATCATTCTAAATTATTTTAATAATTGATTATAATTTTAATAAATTTTAAATATTTTTTATATTTTTAATAATTATTTGAAAAATCATTGTTGGATGAACCTAGACAAATGTTGCCTAGATTCATATTAGATGTGTTTTTTTTTAAAATAATTATAAAGATTTTTTAAAAATTTTTAAATATTGCAACATCATCATGATGTACACGTGGCACACTACATGTCATTGCTAGTTGCTCCATCATCCATGCTAGTACTTAATAGTAGAAACGAATGATTTTTTTTTTTTTGCAGAATGACCCCTTTACTCTTTACTCTTTAATTTAAGCCTATATGAAATGTATAGACTCCTGCAACCATGACATATTTGTTTCCTTGAACATAATTTCATTTCTTTCTAAAAGAACTAAAAGAAATGAGAACAGTTAATTACACACAAAAAAGTAAGTTTTTTTTCATGAGGTACAACTCAAAATTCCAAATTATTTATTTTTACTGACTCAACCATAGACTGATTCCCTTTTTATTTGGGAGTATTGAATATGCCCATAATTCTGAGCTTTATGTTACTCTTCCCAAAAGACATGTTAGATCTAAGGCATCCCAATTCGCTTGCATGGGATGATAGTTTCTCATTCCTAACCTGTAAAATAATAATTTCGATCAAATCACACATCGCAGTATACTAGACCCTCTAATTCTTTAAGAGGTTTGTTTAAAAGATTGGTGATATAACTAGGAAGATGTTTCAAATACCATACATGAGTTATTGGACATGCCAGCCTTATGTATCCCATTTGATATCTTCATATCAGAGAATAAAAAAATTCAACTCCACATTGTTTACAAATTTTAGGGCCCTCCTTTTGATTTCCAATTACTCGATAATTTCCACAAGCGCAAATTCCACATTTTATAGGTCCAAAAATTCTTTCACAAAATAATCCATCCTTTTCCAGTTTATTGGTTTTGTAATGAAAAGTATAGGGTTTTGTCACCTCTCCAACAATTTCTCCATTATGTAGGATTTTCTTGGACCAAGCACTTATTTATGAATAGGGGATGTTGTGCGAGTATCTATAGGACCTAAATTATCAACGGGCTCCCCAAGCACGTTAAAAATTCATCCTAGGGTCACTCCGCCGACTGGAACACTTAGAGGAGCTCCCATGTCAATCACTTTCATTCCTCTCATTAAACCATCTATAGCGTTCATAGCTACAACTCTAACTTGATTATTTCCTAATAATTGTTGTACCTCACAAGTTACATTAATTTGTTGACCGGTGGTATCTCGACCCTTAACTATTAAGGAATTGTAAATATTAGGCATCTTGCTCGGGGGAAAGGCTACATCCAGTACTGGACCGATGTTTGAGAAATACGTCCATATTTCTAATTCAAAAGAAAAAAGAGCTCTATCATATATAATGAACTACTACTCTAGGTTCTCAAAAAAGAGAATCGTTTCTTTCAATATTCACTCATTGTTAGTCAATAACCCTAGTACTTGTATCTAGTATGCATATTCTGATAGGAAATAAAATATTCAATTGATTTTTCATCGAATGACTATTCATCTACTGTACTTTCATGGAAATAGAATCAAGAAAGCTATATGGAAAAATCATGGTTCAATTTGATATTGTCTAATGGAGAATTAGAATACAGATATGGGCTAAGTAAATCAACGGATAGTCACATTGCTCTTGTTGAAAATATTACTATAAAAGAAGACCCGAATAGAAATGATATAGATAAAAGCATTCATGATTGTACTGACAGCTCTAGTTATTACAATAAGGTTGATCATTTAGTTCACATCAAAGACATTTGGAATTTCATTTCTGATGACGCCTTTTTAATTAGGGATAGTAATCAGGACTGTTATTCCATATATTTTGATAGTGAAAATCAAATTTTTGAGCTTAACAATGATCATTCTTTTTTGAGTGAACAAGAAAGTTTTTTTATAGTTATCATAATTCTAGTTATATAAATATTGGATCGAAAAATGATAAGTCCCACTATCATTTTAACTTGTATGATAATGATACTAGCTATTAGCTCAATTGGGTGAAATTTTTGAATTAGACGACAGAGAACCCCTTGCTGTCTCGGTTGTGCCACCGAAGGCTTTGGCGAAGTCAAAATAGGTGAGCACTCATCTTGGGGTGGGCTTACTACTTAGATGATTTCAGCAGTTATCTGCTTTGCACTTGGCTACCCAACGTTTACTGTGGGTGCGATAACTGGTACACTAGAGCTGCGTCCTTCCCAGTCTTCTCGTATTAGGGAAAGGTCCTCCCAATGCTCTAACGCCCAGAATGAATATGGATTAAACTGTCTCACGATGTTCTGAACCCAGCTCACTTACTATTTTAATGGGCGAACGGCCCAACCCTTGGAACATAGTACAACCCCAGGTGGTGACAAGCCGACATCGAGGTGCCAAACATTCCTGTTGATGTGAGCTCTTGGGGAAGATCAGCCTGTTACCCGTAGAGTAACTTTTATCCGTTAAGCGATAACCCTTTTACTCGGCACTAGCGAATCACTAAGGCTGACTTTCATCCCTACTCGACGGGTGGGTCTTGCAATCAAGCTCCTTTCTGCCTTTACACTCGAGGGCTATTCTCCATCAGGCTTGAGGAAACCTTTACACGCCTCCCTTAGTTTTTAGAGGCCTATGCCCGATAGAAACTCTCTGCCTGAGATGTCCCTTGGCCCGTAGGTCCTGACATAAGGTTAGCATTATAGCTATTCAAGAGTGGTATCTCATTGATGGCTCGGGCCCCCTAGAAGGAGGCCTTTTTCACCTTCCACCTAAGCTGTGCAGAAAAACCCCAAAGCCAATCCTAGGGAATAGTGAAGCTTCATAAGGTCTTTTGTGTAGGTACGGGTAATCTGCATCTTCACAGACAAGTCTATTTTATCGAGCCTCTCCTCGAGATAGTGCCCAGATTGTTATGCCTTTTATGAGGATCAAAACTTACCCGAGAAGGAATTTTGCTACCTTAGGACCGTTTGAGTTACGACTTCCGCTCACTAAGGCTTCGGTTGTCGGCTTCCCTATCATCAAGTCACCAAAATCCTCGACCTTTCGACATTGGGTAGGCGTCAGCCCCTATACATGGTCTTATGACTTTGCGAAGACCTCTGTTTTTGGTAAACAATCGCTTGGGTCTGATCAATGCGACCCCCTTTGTGAGGAGGCACCCCTTATCCTAAAGTTACGGAGCTATTTTACCGAGTTCCTTTGAAAGAGTTGTCTCGCGTCGCTAGGTATTCTCTACCTACCCACCACTGTCAATTTCGGATACATGTATCTTTTTGTTGAAGGGCGTTCGAGCTTTTCCTAGGAGTATAGCATGGGTTACTTTAGTGCTATAGCGTCTGGTACTCAAACATTGGCTCGGGTTATTTTCTCTACCGCTTCTTACCCTGAAAAAGCAAGGGCACCTTACGTCCTTAAGCTAATAACCATCTTTCAACTAAGCTAGCCTCCTCCGTCCCTTAGGACGAAAAAGGGGTAGTACAGGAATATTCACCTGTTGTCCATTGACTACGCCTTTCGGCCTGATCTTAGGCCATGACTCACCTTTTGTGGACAAATCTTGCGGAGGAACCCTTGGTTTTTCAAGGCATTAGATTCTTACCAATCCTTGCATTACTCAAGCTGACATTCTCACTTCCGCTTCGTCTACTCCCGCTCACGTTGGTGTTTCCCCTTAAGGCGAAACACTCCCCTACCGATGCATTTTTACATCCCACAACTTCGTCATATCACTTAGCATTGTTCATCTTTGGCACAAGATCTTTCATTGTACTATTATGCACTTTTTCAAGGGCGGCTACTTCTAGGAAAACCTCCTAGGTATCTCTACGCCCCTACCTCATTTATCATTGAGCGGTAATTTAGGGGTTTTAACTGGTGATCCGAGCTGTTTCCCTCTCGATAATAAATCTTATCCCCCACCGTCTCACTGGCTGACCTTAAACCCCATTATTTTGAGGTCATTTCTAGTATTCAAAGTTTACCTCGATTTGGTACCGCTCTCACGGACCACACCAAAACAGTGCTTTACCCCTAGATGTCTAGTCAACTACTATGCCTTAACACATTTTAGGGAGAAATAGCTAGCTCTAGGTTGCAGTGGCATTTCACCCATAACCACAACTCATTTGTTGATTATTCAACATCAGTCAATTTAGACCTCCACTTAGTTTCACCCAAGCTTTATCCTAGTCATATAGATCACCTACGTTTGGGTCCATAAGTAGCGACAATTTTCTTATGAACACTCGCTCTCGCTACGGCTCCGATGGGTTCCTTTAACTAAGCAACTACCTATGAGTCACTGAATCATTCTTCAACAGGCACGCAGTTAGAGGCCTAGGCTCCTCCCACTGCTTGGGAGCTTATGGTTTCATGTTCTATTTCACTTCTTGAAGGGGTTCTTTTCACCCTTCCCTCACAATACTACTTCGCTATCTGTCATCCAAGAGTATTTAGCCTTGCAATGTGATCCTTACTGATTCACACGGGATTCCACGTGCCCCATGCTACTCGGGTTAAAGCATGAGCTAGTGATGCTTTCGGCTACTAGACTATCGTCATCTAGGGTTCGACACTTCACCACTTCGCCTAGCAGAACGACACTTTTATTACTTTCATACAACCATGTTTGCATGACTTAGGCTACTCTAATTTCACTCGCCGCTACTACGAGAATCGCTATTGATTTCTTTTCCTCCAGCTACTAAGATGTTTTAGTTTGCCAGGTTGTCTCTTATTTGCCCATGGATTGAGTAGCAGTTTTAAAGGTTAACCTATTTGAAAATCTCCAAATCTACGCTTATTTTCAACTCCTTGAAGAATTTTGTTGCTTACTATGCCTTTCCTCGTCTATAGGTGCCTAGCTATCCACTGTAAGCTTTTTCTCGTTTGAACCTCGCCCTTAATTTTACTTTACTTTAATTTAGGGCTATGTCATCCTAAGGTGCTACTAAATGAAATGGAAAGATCTTATCAACACCTATGAATAATAAATCATACATCAAACTAACTGCCGAATCAAAAAAATTGGGTACTATCATATAGCTTTGTTTCGACTAAGTTTACAAGTTGGAGATAAGCGAACTCGAATCGTTGACATCTGCCACAGGGTAAACCACCACCTCTCAGGACCCCGACTGATTTTACAATAGAGGCTAACGATAGACAATAA
The DNA here is from genome assembly GCA_025503065.1 of Gossypium bickii. Lineage (NCBI taxonomy): Eukaryota > Viridiplantae > Streptophyta > Magnoliopsida > Malvales > Malvaceae > Gossypium > Gossypium bickii. The sequence continues at coordinate 100,925,411 of CP106711.1, forward strand.
CTCCCCCCAAACACAACTTACAACTTTCATCGTACTATACTTTCCAAAGAGCAACTCTTCTCAAAATCTCAAAAGATGCTGAGCTGGAATCCCATTCTAACTAAGGATTCTTGTTGTTCCGGAGGATCTTGCTACAGGATAACCAAAAATGGCAGAGAGCTTTCCCCCTCTGACTCTTTGCTATTAAGAATGCTAGTTTTATGAATGAGTTATTACCCTTCTCCGACCCTTACTGCCTAACCTGAGAGCGAACAACTAATGCATTCCACTTATTGAACAAGGTTCTATGGTCGATCCACAACCTCTAGATATCGGAGGCATCCTTGGGGTGATCTTGTAGTTCCTACGGGGTTGAGACGATGGGGTTGGTACATGGATTTTTCTTCCTTTTGTTGCATTTCGTTTAAAGGGTTGAAGGGAGATAGTGGATCAAGCTATTTGCAAGGGCCAACTTGATCCTCTTCCCCAGGGATCCTAGATAGGGGAACCTAGGGGAGTTATCGACTCCACCTACTGTCCATGTACGATTCATACTAGATTTGACCAACCGCCCATCCTACTCTTCTACGTTCTTGATAGCCTATATTTGTCTCAATACAGTCTTTCAGTGCCATGTTTCGGTCCTCTTCCCCATTACTTAGAAAAAGTGAGCCACTGGTTCAGGTACAAGATACAGTTATTATTGCCTGGATAATTAGACACCCAACCCGTAATCGTAATGACCCAATTGCATGAGTGTAGCTCTACCAATTGAGCTATATCCCCCGAGCCAAGTGAAGCATGCATCAAGGAGTCAAATGCTTCTTCTATTCTTTCCCTTAGTGCAGCTGGGCCATCTTGGTCTTGAACTAAAGATCTTGCCGTGAAGTAAATCATCGCACCTACGATCTAACCAATTGGGAGAGAATCAATAGATTCATTTTTGGGAGCAATTCATCCTTCCCAAAAGTATACAACTCGCCGTTGTACTGCGCTCTCCAAGTGTGCTTGTTCCCCCTTTTTTCCTTACCATGGCAAGTATTTGTGAAATAAGAAACAATTCCGATAAGAAGAAAAAAAGAGGGCGTTAAGAGACCCTCTTGGCCCAACCCTAAACACTATAAGATCATTTTCAAACCTACTCCCATTCTGAGCCAAGAGATAGATAAATAGACATATCTCATTGCACTGATCGAGGGCGTTCATAGTGACTGAGGGGATTGAAGACAAATAAGTGAACTATTTATCAGCCAAGCATTCTTCTTACGGCTAGATCCAGTCTCCTGGTCCCTACGGAAAGGAAAAGGTTTTTCACCTTCTTCCTTCCGGGAAGGTAGGATTAGGAAAATCCTATTGATTGCAACTTTCTCCGGACCTCTGGGAAAAGCATGAAAAAAAAAGGCTTGAATGGTACGATCCCTCCGTCACCCTAGAGTGAAAGGGGCGATCTCGTAGCTCTTGGTCTGTGAAGATAGGTTGTTAGGTGCTCTATTTTATTTTTCCATTGAGGCTGAACCTAAACCACAGCTAGAGAGATAGTTGTCCATACACTAATAAGGGATATATGGATTATCGAGAAGAGAGGAGCTGTAGTGGTCTCTCCGGACTGCTCAAATCCCACTAGTGAATAGAAAGTTAGATCTCACCTGAATTGTCCCATCTATCCTCCTGAGGAGAAGTTTGGTTTCAAACCCCAGTTCGAATAGGAGAAGTACGCCATGCTAATGTGCCTTGGATGATCCACATCTAAGGGTCAGGCACTGATGAGCACATTAAACTATCCATGTAGCTATGAACCCCTATAGCCCAAGCACAATGGCACAATTATCAATGGTGCACTCTACCACTCAGCTAATAGCCCATCGTGAGGGCCTCATCTTGGGGAAGGCTAATTTACCCATTTTTAAGTAGTGGGGACAATATGCAATCTGACTCCAACAACAAGAACCTCCATAATATTTTTATCCAATTAATCTCATATTTTGCATATTTTTTATGGTAGTGACCTAAATTATATTTTTATTACAATGATTTAAATTTTATAAAATGTGTATTTTTATTTTGTTTAATATATGATTTCTTTTAAGTTTTCATGTTATTTTTATGTCCTGTAATTTTCTTTCTCATTTTTTTATTAATTCATTCCATATTTTGCTTAATTATTTTGTTATAATAATTCAATTTTAACATTAATGTACTTAAAAATTGAATGATTGCATTTATGATTAATATGAACATTACACTGAAAAATTTCGTAAAATTTCTTCAAGCATACGGGCATATTCTAGTAACATATTGTAATCATCCCCAAAATCCATAGATGACCCAAACAAATTTAATCCTAGAAATAAGCAAATTGTCTCATATTAATTCGGCAATACCGTCATTGAATACAAGGTATACTTTTCTAAATAATAAAATAATATAGTTTTAAGAGAGGAATTATATGAAACTATGATTCCATGTCATCCCTATCTCGATTTCATGTCATCCCTATCTCTTTTCTTTTCTAATAGGAGAATAACAATCAGATTTTTTATCCTAATTTTCATCTTTTTCCTCCTGAAAAAAATTCAAATCCAACCAAAAAGTGCCAAAATTAAAAGGCAAAATATGATTTGTACTCGTTTCTCTAGTTTTAAACCTTAATCTTGTACTTTTTTGAACCCAAACAAGTAGCTTTTAACACTATAAATACTTTCTTCAACCTATGGTTTTCCACAAGTCTTCAATACCCAAAAAAAAAAAAATTTAGAGCAAAAGCTTAGATTTTATTTTTTTGAGCTTAATTAAATCAAATGGCTGTTCATCGTTCATTAGTTATTTTTGCGATTGTTGCTTTCATGGCTCCGGCGATCACATTGGCTATGGATTATGTCGTGGGTGATGATAAAAGGTGGAGCTTAAATGTTAATTATGAAGACTGGGCTAAAGATAAGCATTTCTATGTTGGAGACAATCTTCCTAAATTTATCCATTCCTTACCATTCTTTTTAATTAGTAATAAAATTTATGTTGTGTTTATTATGCATACTTTGAAAGGAAGTTAGGGTTTCACGTAATTATACCGAACAACTTCAATCCAAGATGGATTGTAATCCTAAATAAACTTTTGGGACTATAAATTTACTTGTGGATCAAATACTCAAGTTTTTCTTTTATATTTGGGGCTGTAGTTTTCGAGTACAACAATGCTAGTCACAATGTTTACAAATTGAAAGGAGATGACTTCAAAAGCTGCACTGTTCCATCAAACAATAGTTTGGACTTATTCACCAGAAACGGCAGAATTAAGTTTGCAGTTACCCAAAAAAATGGTACATTTGTGGTGTTAATAGCCATTGTAATCAAGGATGAAGCTTAAGATCACAGTGCTAGAAAGTACTGCCCCTGCTGCTCCTCCTAGCGCTGCTTAAACATTACTTGCCAAAGTGACCAATTTCCAGATGGTGTTACGGATGACTTTATCCATCGCGGCTGCATTGATCACGGTCTAGTGAAGCTTTTATTCATGGGGTGAAGTTTGAAGGCTTAGCATTTTAATGAATAAAACAGTTTGATGTTATATTGGATTGGATTTGTTACTGGCGATTGTTTTTTTTTCTTCTATATTCATTATTAAATAAATTTTAAAAGAGAATTTCTTTCACACATATTATGGGTGTGACAAAATCTAATCTATATTATTTTTATATTAGTTTTCAATTATTTATTATATTACGTTCATATCATGTCTCAATTCATCTCATATTTTGAAGTTTTGAGGTATGTGTTTAGGGCCAGTGCGTAGCTTGACCAATTGTGCGTGTTTATGCGTTTTAATGACAAAATGTGTCTATTAGTCTGGTGGTTAGTTGTGTCTTAGTGTACCTTTGGGTTTTGGGTTTGAATTCTCTTGTGTGTAGTTTGAGAAGTATTTTTACTCTAGTTTTGATTTATGTTTTAAATACTTATTAGTTTATTCTTTTATTTTTTTTATTTTTTTTCTCTTACGTTCTCTTATCTCACGTTAGTCTCCCCTCCTTTTCCCCTCACCATTGTTCTCTTATTTTTTCTTTCTTTTGAAAAAAAAAATGGTTTTGTTTGTGGTTTTAGAAAAGCTTCAGTTTTCTTGTCGTCAAGTCAGTGTCTAGACGTATTGATCGTGAATTAGGTGTGGGTTCGAAAATTTTCTTTTCAACTTCATTTGCGAATTGTTGATTTAATTCTGTGTGTTCAAAAATCGGTCAATTGATGAACTGTATTGCCGATAAATAGCATAGTATTCGGTTTTCTACATTGTGTCCCGGAACTGCTAGAGTTTAGGGATCATTACATGTCGAAATTCACATTTTCGGGTTGTTTTAGGGTGGTTTTCTGACCACACGGGTGTGTGCTGCACACAGGCGGTCCATACAGTCGTGTGCATTTGGGAAATTTGGGTTTCTGGGCATATTTTGGTGTCGTGTGGCTAATTTTGGGGATTTAGGGATTTTAGTCATTTTTCACACAGGCGTGTGTTCTGGACACATGGCCGTGTCCTGTGGGCACACGGGCATGTGAGATTTCCACACGGTCGGGCACATAGTTGTGTGGCCCTACTTCTCTAATTTTTGTACATTGTTGATTTATGACCTGATTGTGTTTCTGTGTGTATTGATTCTTGGCCAGGTTTTAGTAAGGGTGGCCGAAATGCTGTTTTTGCTTAGACTTGTGCGTTATTTACAATCGTAGCTTTAGTTACTGGTTCGTTTCAGTGATTAATTAATGTTACTTTATAATTGAGTACCGTTATAATCGATTCTGAATCTAGGCTATTGCATGTGGGCAACTCTGAATCTGTTTGATTGATGTGTGAATGTTTGTATATGGTGTAACACCCTAAATTAGGGGTTATTTGTAATTTAAATAAATTCCATGTGGGCTTCAAGAAATAAAATTTATGATTTATTTGGCATGTTTTAGGGTCTAGAAATAACCCCGAGCTAGGTCTGACTTAGTATTAAAAAAAATTTTTAGTACCTAAAAGGAGGGAGCTAGGTGAGATAGGGGTTAAGTAAAAATTTGGGAGAAGTGTGACACAAGGAACTAATTCGCACAATTGGCTTGGTGCGTCTAAGGGTGTTGCAAGGGAGGAGGTTCGAGTCTTGGGAGGTACAAGGGGGATGAGTTTTATTTTTGGCTTTTTGACACTAAAGGGAAGGGGGCCGAGCAAGAAGGCTTTAAAGAACTTTGGGGGCAAGGTATTGATATGAAAGTTGGGTTGGCTAAGTGGCTACCATGCGCCACTTAAGAGCTTGTGGTGACAATGGGCGCAGGTCACAAGTTCGAGTGGCAGGAGGAGCATTTTTGCATTTTGTTTTTTTTTTTTTTAAGGAAGTGATGGGCTTAAGTAGGAAGGCCTTAAAATTAATTCGTGAAGGTTCATGGCATCAAAGCCCAGGTAGCAGGAGTGGCTTGGGCGCCACTTGAGAGTTTAGAAGAGGCGGTCTCGGGTTGAAGGGACTTGAGGAGCATTTTTATTTTGGGCTTTTGCGTTAGAAGAAAAAGGGCCAATAAGTAGGTCTTATAAATAAAGGAAAGGGTTAATTGACATGAAAGTCAAATTGGGAGAGTTGGTCTGGGCGCTTAAGGGGGAGGCTGCGGCATGGGTCGCTGGTTCGAGTCCAAGAAGTAGCATTTGGATTTTTATTTTTTTCCTCTTTCTTTGTTGGCGTGAATGGCTGCACACATGCATTTGAGTTTGACAAGCACATGGTCTCTTTTATTTTGATTATTTATTTGATAATTGTTAAAGGATAAGAGAATATATAGGAAATTGGTAAAAGATTAATCTAGTTTTTGGTCTTTGCATTCGGCTGGGGTGTTTGCTAACCTTTATTTTATTTTATTATTATTTATTTAGGAAGGCAAAGGTGGCTTTATTGTTTAATTGTTTTTTAAGAAGTGAAGGGATAATGAGGCTTTTAAATTGTTTCTTTTAATTGAATTATTATTTGATTAATCCTTAAGAGTTGGCAAGAGAAAATTTAGGCTTTTAATTTATTCAATTAATTTGAATATTTTCAAACAATTGGTCAGGAGCAATTCAAGGAAATTGCCGCAAATTTGAACTCTTCATGGGAAGAGTGGACGGCAAGCATAGTGGGGGTTTAGTGTTTTATTTGCTATAAAATTGTTGAGGGGATTAAGGAATTAAAATGATGATAAAATTAGATTTATCTTGGATAAATCAAGGCTGGAAATTATCACAAATTAAGTGAGTGTTTGCCGAAAATTGGAGACCATGGGGGGGCTGTCCATATCTATTTTGTACAGCAAAGATGTGCAAAAGTTGAATCAATTTTCTTTTCTTTTCTCCAAAATTTCTTCTTCTAGAAATCTCCATTGTTTCATAGCCAAAACCATTCAAAATTCCCAGCTTCTCTTCTCTTTTACAAGCCGAATATACCCCCTTTTTAAGAGGAAATTTCCAGCAAACTCTTTCTCTTCTTCCTCTCTTCATTGTCTTTGCCAAAATCTCCTTAAACTCTTAGCCAAAATTGTTGAGAAAATTCCAAAGATTGTTGTTTCTCTTAGCAGAATACACCCTCCTCCTTCACTAAAATTTCCAGCCCTTCCAATTGTGTATTAAGTCGAATATCACATCTCCAACAAGGTGCTGCCAATTTTCAATAAGTGTGGGAAGCTTTCGGGATTTATTTTCCAAAGGACTAATTAAGGCTTTGGGATTTGTTAGGAAATCAAATCCGTTTAAGATTAAGAGATCTAGCATCGTAGAGTCGGCTTTTCGCGATCTAGGAATTACGATAGTAACAGTGTGTAAGATCTCTATACACACTTTATTAATTTACATCTTTGTGATTATTTGCCTTAGATCTTTTGGTTGTGGTTAGCTTGTGGCATAATCATGGATTTGGGTAAGTCCCTAATTTGTAATTTTTATATGTTTGCATGCCATCACATGATGTTTAATACTATGACATGATATATGAAATTTGATGTATAAGCATGTGATGGTGGGATTGATGAGAGAGGAGGATGAATTATGGGTGTCGTCGGTGGTTTTGACCACAAGATGGGTTGGCCCCATCAGATTATTTGTGACCTATGGTCATCGGTGGTTTTGACCACAACGATTAATTATTTGCGACTAAGTCCCAGTGGTTTGGTACCACCAGTGGTTTTGACCACATTTGATATATTGTGACCCATGGTCATCAGTGGTTTTGACCACACGATGGGTTGGCCCCATCATCTGATTTGTGACTCTAAGTCATCAGTGGTTTTGACCACCACCAGTGGTTTTGACCACACGGGGTAGAAAAGGAGTATGGATGGTTAGGTTGGGTTGCATGTGCATATTTATTAATGACTTGTGTATGAGTTACCTTACCGGGTGGGGCATTACACACTGAGTCTTGGTGACTCACCCCCTTCCTTTACCATTTTACAGGTGAGTAGAACGCGGAGATAGAGCTGGATGGACTCGAGGTGGCCATGCAGGGGAAATTTTAATTAGATGAACTTGGATTTTGTTTTATTTTACTTTAATGTTCGTTTTATTTTAATTAAGTTGTAATAAGGCCTCCTAGATATATTTTTATTATTCTATGTTTTGGATTAATTTTGTTTATACTATTTCTTAACATTAAATTAAGTACACGTGGTTTCTAAAATTTAATCGCAAAATGTTTTATCATGCCATCGGGCACATCTGAATCGGTAACAATCTGGCTTAATAAATATTTTTAAAATAAACCTAAGTATGGATTTTATACACCTCAAATGTTTTAAACAAAATAACCATCTTTTACCAAAAGGATAATTCGACTTAAAAGGATTTCCAAAGATGTTTTCTCTGTAGCACACCAAATTCAGTCGTAATGTTTGGGCCGGGTTTGGGGTGTTACAAATTGGTATCAGAGCACAGTTCAAAACTCAGCTGTGGGGGCCCAAGGCCCAAAAATGTTTTAGTAGGCCTTTTTGAATTGTTTTTTTTAAATAGCATGGCATCGAGTCTCCGGCACCTATCCGCCCAAGTAAGTACTCCTAACTTCTGTATGATTTATTTTTGTAAAAGGGTAGGAAGCATGGAACGTAGATAGCGATAAGTATTTTGAACTTTTAGAACTAGTTACCCAAACAAGGACTTAAGACTTTAAAAGCCTAATTGAACAAACCTAGGACCAAGTCGCCGAGTTAGGGTGTAGAAACCTTGGTGCGCATGTCTAGGATTGGATCCGGAAGAGCTTGGTATTTAAGCAGTCCTCGTGACTCACCTCCTCTTCGCAGGAATCCTACCTGGTGCGTAGCTTCGGTTCACCCTAACCAAGAGGACTCGGTCATCGGCTAAGCATAATAAATAAAACCCGAAAGGGATTAGCCATGTTTTAAGGAAAACTTTAGTTTTAAAATCACTAAAATACCCCTTCTAAATAGGAGGACAAAGTTATTTTTGGAAAATTTTTAAAATATTTTGATTTACCAAAATTACCAAAATGCCCCTAGTGGCAAAATTACGAAAATACCCTTGGTTTCTAAAATTACCAAGACCACCCCGATTTCAATAAAATTCTCTTATTTTGCAAAAGTATCCAAAATTCTGTATTTCAAAATAATACCCTGACTTTTGAAATTTTCAAAATTTCCTTGATTGCTAAAATTACCAAAATACCCCTGGTTTCTAAAATTTTGCCATATCTTTGAATTTTACAAATTTTCAGGAATACCCTCCAGTTTTAGAAATTTCAAAGTGACCTGATTTATTAAAGTTTTAAAACTCCTCTGATTTATTACGAAAATACCCCTATAGGAAAATGACGAAATTACCCCTAGGTTGGGAATGCTCAAGGAAGTGACATGGATGAATGAATGTGACTCTTGAATTAGAATAGAGAACTTGAACTGAAATTTTGTGTGATCGAAAGAACCACTGCTAGAACTTCATTTCATAACATTTGCTCGTGGATAAACAGTGGAACAAAATTTCTAATACATAAAACTTTTAATTAGACTAAATCGCGGTGTAGAAATGAGCTTGAGGGGACGTGGTTGTCGCGAACGTGGTCAAGTGGAATGACAGCTTAAATAAGATCAGAGCGCGCAGCAGTAAAGTAAGTGTGGTAAGTTAGGGTGTACGGATGTTCGTTAGTAAGTAATTTCGAGGACGAAATTATTTTTAAGGAGGGTAGAATTGTAACACCCTGAATTAGGGGTTATTTGTAATTTAAATAAATTCCATGTGGGCTTCAAGAAATAAAATTTATGATTTATTTGGCATGTTTTAGGGTCTAGAAATAACCCCGAGCTAGGTCTGACTTAGTATTAAAAAAACTTTTTTAGTACCTAAAAGGAGGGAGCTAGGTGAGATAGGGGTTAAGTAAAAATTTGGGAGAAGTGTGACACAAGGAACTAATTCGCACAATTGGCTTGGTGCGTCTAAGGGTGTTGCAAGGGAGGAGGTTCGAGTCTTGGGAGGTACAAGGGGGATGAGTTTTATTTTTGGCTTTTTGACGCTAAAGGGAAGGGGGCCGAGCAAGAAGGCTTTAAAGAACTTTGGGGGCAAGGTATTGACATGAAAGTTGGGTTGGCTAAGTGGCTACCATGCGCCACTTAAGAGCTTGTGGTGACGATGGGCGCAGGTCACAAGTTCGAGTGGCAGGAGGAGTATTTCTGCGTTTTGTTTTTTTTTTTTTAAAGAAGTGATGGGCTTAAGTAGGAAGGCCTTAAAATTAATTCGTGAAGGTTCATGGCATCAAAGCCCAGGTAGTAGGAGTGGCTTGGGGCGCCACTTGAGAGTTTAGAAGAGGCAGGTCTCAGGTTCGAAGGACGTAGGGAGCATTTTTATTTTGGGCTTTTGCGTTAGAAGAGAAAGGGCCAATAAGTAGGTCTTATAAATAAAGGAAAGGGTTAATTGACATGAAAGTCAAATTGGAAGAGTTGGTCTGGGCGCTTAAGGGGGAGGCTGCGGCATGGGTCACTGGTTCGAGTCCAAGAAGCAGCATTTGGATTTTTATTTTTTTTTCCTCTTTGCTGTTGGCGTGAATTGGCCTGCACATGGTCCCTTGTTTCTTTCGGCTAGAGTTTGACAAGCACATGGTCTCTTTTATTTTCATTATTTATTTGATAATTGTTAAAGGATAAGAGAATATATAGGAAATTGGTAAAAGATTAATCTAGTTTTTGGTCTTTGCATTAATTTTGGGGTGTTTGCAAACCTTTATTTTATTTTATTATTATTTATTTAGGAAGGCAAAGGTGGCTTTATTGTTTAATTGTTTTTTAAGAGGTGAAGGGATAATGAGGCTTTTAAATTGTTTCTTTTAATTGAATTATTATTTGATTAATCCTTAAGAGTTGGCAAGAGAAAATTTAGGCTTTTAATTTATTCAATTAATTTGAATATTTTCAAACAATTGGTCAGGAGCAATTCAAGGAAATTGTCGAAAATTTAAACTCTTCATGGGAAGAGTGGACGGCAAGCATAGGGGGGGTTTAGTGTTTTATTTGCTATAAAATTGTTGAGGGGATTAAGGAATTAAAAGGATGATAAAATTAGATTTATCTTGGATAAATCAAGGCTGGAAATTATCACAAATTAAGTGAGTGTTTGCCGAAAATTGGAGACCATGGGAGGGCTGTCCATATCTGTTTTGTACAGCAAAGATGTGCAAAAGTTGAATCAAATTTCTTTTCTTTTCTCCAAAATTTGCTGCTGCCGAAATCTCCATTGTTTCATAGCCAAAACCATTCAAAATTCCAGCTTCTCTTCTCTTTTACAAGCCGAATATACCCCCTCTTTAAGAGGAAATTTCCAGCAAACTCTTTCTCTTCTTCCTCTCTTCATTGTGCTGCCAAAATCTCCCTTAAACTCTTAGCCAAAATTGTTCAGAAAATTCCAGCACTGTTGTTTCTCTTAGCCGAATACACCCTCCTCCTTCACTAAAATTTCCAGCCCTTCCAATTGTGTATTAAGTCGAATATCATATCTCCAACAAGGTGCTGCCAATTTTCAATAAGTGTGGGAAGCTTTCGGGATTTATTTTCCAAAGGACTAATTAAGGCTTTGAGATTTGTTAGGAAATCAAATCCGTTTAAGATTAAGAGATCTAGCATCGTAGATCGGCTTTTCGCGATCTAGGAATTACGATAGTAACAGGTGTGTAAGATCTCTATACATACTTTATTAATTTACATGCTGTGATTATTTGCCTTAGATCTTTTGGTTGTGGTTAGCTTGTGGCATAATCATGGATTTCGGGTAAGTCCCCTAATTTGTAATTTTTATATGTTTGCATGCCATCACATGATGTTTAATACTATGACATGATATATGAAATTTGATGTATAAGCATGTGATGGTGGGATTGATGAGAGGAGGGGGATGAATTATGGACTGTCGTCAGTGGTTTTGACCACAAGATGGGTTGGCCCCATCAGATTATTTGTGACCTATGGTCATCAGTGGTTTTGACCATAACGATTAATTATTTGCGACTAAGTCCCAGTGGTTTGGTACCACCAGTGGTTTTGACCACATTTGATATATTGTGACCCATGGTCATCAGTGGTTTTGACCACACGATGGGTTGGCCCCATCATCTGATTTGTGAATCTAAGTCATCAGTGGTTTTGACCACCAGTGGTTTTGACCACACGGGGTAGAAAAGGAGTATGGATGGTTAGGTTGGGTTGCATGTGCATGTGCATGTTTATTAATGACTTGTGTATGAGTTACCTTACCGGGTGGGGGATTACACACTGAGTCTTGGTGACTCACCCCCCTCCTTTACCAGTTTGCAGGTGAGTAAACGCGGAGATGGAGCTGGATAGACTCGAGGTGGCCATGCAGGGGAAATTTTAATTAGATGAACGTGGATTTTGTTTTATTTTACTTTAATGTTGGTTTTATTTTAATTAAGTTGTAATAAGGCCTCCTAGATATATTTTTATTATTCTATGTTTTGGATTAATTTTGTTTATACTATTTCTTAACATTAAATTAAATACACGTGGTTTCTAAAATTTAATTGCAAAATGTTTTATTGTGCCATCGGGCACATCTGGATCGGTAACAATCTGGCTTAATAAATATTTTTAAAATAAACCTAAGTATGGATTTTATACACCTCAAATGTTTTAAACAAAATAACTATCTTTTACCAAAAGGATAATTCGACTTAAAAGGATTTCCAAAGATGTTTTCTCTGTAGCACACCAAATTCGGTCGTAATGTTTGGGCTGGGTTTGGGGTGTTACATATGGTGTGCATTCTACAACCGCATGGGAATTCTGTAATTAATTGACTGGATATGAGCTATTGTAACACCCCATACCCAGCCCATTTGTTATGACCGAATTTGAAATGCCACTGCGGAAAACGTTTGAAAATCTTCTTACTTAAAAGTAAAAAACCGTTAAAAATTTGTTGCCTTTACTAAAACATTTTTCGTAATTTAAAATATTCTAAGTAAAAATTGAGTTATTATAAAAATACTGGATTCAAAACTTTAATATGACTTTTGAGATATAAATAGCTTTTAAAATTAAACTTACAAAGTATTAACTTAATTATAAATCTAACTTAAACATAACAAAATTCCAATACTTTAAGTGGGTCTTATTATAATAAATACTTATTCAAATACTCAAAATGCTGAAAATGATAAATTCTATTAAATAAGGAAAACAACTTCTGCATGGAAATCTGCTTCTGCATGGCCACCTTTGTATCCACTCCAACCCGGTCCAAAAATCACGATCACCTGTGATATTTAATAAAATTTTGGGTGAGTCTAATGGACTGGTGTGTAATTAAGCCACCGAATTCCACCCACATGTTAACCACTTATATCGGATAACAAATATCATATTCACATATTACCACATTCAGGCTTGGCCCATATTCATATCACATTCATATAATAGAGTAGATAACCACATAATTTCCACGTCTTGGGCTTAGCCTATTTCCACACCGATTCACATTCATATCTTTGGGCTTGGCCCTTTTCTTAATAATCCACATATCAACCTGGCTTGGCCCATTTTCACATATATTCACATACAAAATTATGCAATTATGAAGCCCAACCCAAACCTAGGGTCCATCCGCTACACACCCCCGTATCGATTTACCACACACCGGGGATTATTAAATCACCCTCTCCTTTTCACTCCAAAAGGCAATCAATGGCGTCCACGTGCAATTAAGCACAATAATCCACAACGCGACCTCAGTCAGCGCCAATCCACGATGTAGCCGTAGCTAACACCAAAACCACGATGGGACACATAGTCACTCATCAACCACGATATGGCACATAGCCGATATCAACCATGATGAGGCACACAGCTACTCATCCAACCACGCGAACTAAATCGCAATTAATCCACAACGTGACCTCAGTCAACGTCAATCCACGATGTAGCTCAAGGCTAACATCAAACCATGTACTCGAAGTACAACCGTACCTTCTTTCATATCCCACACCATGCACATGCACATGTAATAACGACATAATAATAAATGCATGCACATGTTATTAAGGCAATCAATCATATTTCCATAGGCATAGTCACATTCACATCGACACTTTCACATTCTTATCAACAGATAATACTAACCTGAATATCGATATACCCCTTTTTAGGGTAATTACCACATAACTGCCACTGCACTGGTTAGCACATAAATCACACATGCAAAACGGTGGGTTAATCACACACCTGATTACTTGAAAAACTATGCTTTCGATCCCGATGCTATCGCTAAGCGACACTACGACTATTTGCCTACTTCTTGCTCTTGGACTGTCGAAATCCCTATGTGAAGCCACATCAAAATCGGCTTAAGCATAAATTCATAGAAAAATAACCCTTGGCAGAAACTATATAGGCTTACCTTGATGATTAGAATCCCAAAAGAGTCCCTACTGCTCCTCCACGCTAGCTACAACCAACGGAGCACAATCTCATGGCCCTAAGAATACATTCGGCCAACCTATAAGCAAGGTTTAAACACTTGATTCGGCACCCTTATGAAGAATGATCCAAAACCGATAACTAAAGAGATACTTACCACTATTGTTTGCTTGAGGAGACTAAAGGAGAAGAGATTTCAGCTAACTACTTCGGCTTTGCAGAGAACAAAAAGAAGAAAAGAGGTGATAAGGGATTCCAAATAAATATTCGGCTATGGCTCAACAAATGGAGATACAATATTCGGCTTTTGAGAATCAAGGTAGTGATGGTGTTTCTTTAGAGTTTCAAACGAAGAGAAGCTACTAGGTTCGGCTATGACACTAATGGCAAATGGGGTATTTGGCCATATAAGAAAAGATGGAGAATTAAAGTTGAAGAAAAGAGAAAGAATAGGAGAAAAAGTTAAAAGCAAATTCGGCTCAAAAAGAGAATTAGAGGAACAACTTTCGGCCAAGGAAAATAAAAATGAAGAAAAGAATAGCTAAAGGATGGTCACCCCTATTTATACTACTCAAATTCGGCACTCCTACCTCCTCTCAAATTCCACTTCCTTCTCCTATAATAACTCTTGAACACATATTCACAATAAATAAAATAAAATAAAACTCTATCTCCTCTTTATCTCTTATCTCCACATTTAAACTAAATAAAATAACTCCTCTATTATCTAAAATAAATAATACAACCATTATCTCTACCTATTCAAAATAAACAAATAACAAAAATAAATCCAACAATTATCCTTACTCAGGTTGAATTTTAAGAGGATAAAAGCTTAATCCTCTTTCAATTAAAAGTCCAATTGCCGTCCAATGCTTCCTTTTCTTGGCGCCAAAAGCCAAAATTAAAACACCCAATCGCTTTGCTCCTACGCCTTGAACCGGGACCTGTTGGAACCCTTAACTGCAGGTAACGTCCCTGCCACTTTGCCAAGGCGCTGATTGTGTTATAATTCACCCTGAACTTCTTTTAACACCTCTTTCCCAAGCTCCCCCTTGTCCTAGCGCCAAAGCAAAATAAAAACACGCCCCCATGCGCTAACGGATTCGAACCAAGGCCCTTGTTGCCGCAAGCCGCATATAGCGCTCCAAGCCACTCTGCCGTGGCGGTTTTTATGACATAAACCCGCCACAAATTCTTTTAAGACCTCCCAAGCCAAGCTCCTACTTGACGCATAAAAATAAAATCCCATTCGCTTCTTCTGCAACTTGAACCAAAGACCTGCACCAGGCGTCACCTCCAGGCCCTTAAGTGGCGCCTTGCAGTCACTTTACGAAGGCCTACTTTATGTCCAAAGACCACTGCGTATTTCCTTAAAGCTGTCTTCAGTCCAACCTCCCTTCTTGACGCAAAATACAAAAATAAAACACTCCCATGCTGCCCTCAAGACTCGAACTCCAGACCCTTGTTGGCGTCATTCCCAGGCCTTAAGTGGCATCTTTAAGCCACTTTACCAAGCCCCCTTTCATGACCCAAAATGCCCACAAATTATTCTTAAGGCCTCCTCAACCTAATTTACTCTTTTTACACTTAAATCCAAAATTTTTCCAAAGCTTTCACCTTCATTCTAAAATTCTAAAAACTCTTAAAACATCTCCAAATACCCTTAAAACCCACTAGCACTTGAGTTATGCTCCAAACGCATAACCCCTAATCTAGGATGTTACAGCTTTTATGTTTGTGTGACTGATAGTGTTTGATGTGCATTCGTTCATAAGCATAAATTGGGGTTTTGGTTCTGAAGAGAAGGAAGTCTGATCTGATTTGGCAGTTTCAATTGCAACACGCCTGTATAGCGGTTTACTGTACACTACGACAGGTATGGCATCTCAGCTGCATACTGTTATTTACTTGGCTTAGTTCCACATATGTTGTGTGTAGGGTTGGATAGGCCTGTCGAGGTCCTATGTGGTGTGCATGGTTGGTTCGGCTACTATTAGCTTATTTGTAGTGTGAACAGGGATTGGAGTGGTGTTTGGCTGGATGGGTTGGTTTACTCTTAATCTGTTGCATCCATTTTGCATCTGTACATACATCTGGTTGTTTGCTTATTTTGAAAATATGTTAACTGTATGTTATGATGTGCTTGATAACTACGAATGGCTGGAACTTTGGTTTTGTGTTTTGATTTGACTATTGGAATAAACTTTGATTGAGTTTCCAATTTTAAATTCTCGTAACTGAATTTCATATGAGTACTGTATTAAATCATTGTTATGTCTTTTGCCTTTTTAACTTCTGTTGTGTTCGAACTCACACTGAGCTTGTGTAGCTCACCCCCTTAGTTTTCCTTTTTTAGGTACTGGCATGCCATAGGTCTCAAACAACCACATTTTAAACAAGCTAATAAGTTATTTCTCTAGTTATGAGATTTAATAAATGGTTTTGGACTGTAAGATTTTATAAGAACTGTAGTTTAAGTTTCTTTTTGGGATTTTTTGAAACTCTTATTTTTGACTATTTTCTTAAACTGCAGACTTGTATACACGCGTATTTTAAACACAACTTAAATTTTCTAATTGAAATATGAATAATTAGTATCGATCTAGTTTGAGGTTAGCAAATTGGGTTCGTAATGAAGTTTGAATAGGTCAGGTTTTGAGGCGTTACATTTAGTGGTATCAGAGCCAGGTTTGCTAAAACTCGACATGTGTTTTATGTATTCGTGTGCACACGTGGTGGCTGAGAAATTTTTTTTGGGGGAACTTTACCACAGTAACTTGAAATGATATGTGTTTTGGAAACGTTCTACAAAAATAAAATGTCTGAGACTCTGACACTAGTCCGGGTGGAAATTCAAAACTGTAATATTAGAACTGTACTGTTAGATATTTATTTTCTATTAATTTCCTGGAAATGAAGATATTCTAAGTTAGCCACAAGACCGATATAGATTCTGAAGGTAAGCATGATCGTGAGGATCAGCTTAGTGAGACTATTGAGGAGTTGTCAATTTCTCCTGGGCGTGTGTTTGTTCGGGAGTCAAAAGTCAATATGATTTCACCAGCTTTGGGTAGCAATAACCCGGAGGTTGGTACTGAGGCATTGACTAGGGAAGCGAGAGAGGTTTTAGGGAAGGTGTTCGAGGTTAGCTTAGAAAGAAATACAAAGATGGTACAAGGTAGGGCATAGATTGTGGGAAGAGAAGAGATCGTAGTTCTTCGAGGTAGAGCCTTGGTCTGCGAAGTGTGTAAAAACGCAGTTAAGTATTGATAAAGGTAATGCAGAGGGTGATAGTAGTGGTGCAAGCGCTATGTTTTGTAGGCACTGTAAGAAGTGCCATTTGGGTGATTGTTGGAAAAAGACGGGAGCGTGTCTTAGATGCGTGTTTACGGAGCATTAGGTTAGGGAGTGCCCTCATCGACATTGAGTCAAGTATGGTTGTGTGTGTGATTGGTAAATATAAAATATGTATCTGTTTCAGTAGCTAAATGTTCTGGATGTGTGTTTGAGGGTCTGGGTTTGAATGTTTGTGTATGTAGGTACATTGATTTGGTTCAGTATCTAGAGGTTCTGGATAGGTGTGTGAAGTCTTTAAGTCTAGTATGGTACGGTTCGAGATGCGTAGCGGAAGTGTAGTGGTGTATCTTGTCTTAGACAACTGTTTCTTTTAGGAGGGCTGAGTTCTAACACCCCAGATTTTAGGGTTAGAAGTTTGAGGTATGTGTTTAGGGTCAGTGCATAGCTCGACAAATTGTGCATGTTTCCTCGTGTTGATGTCAGAATGGGCCTGTTGATTTGGTGGTTGGTTGTGTGTTACTAAACCTTTGGGTTCTGGGTTCGAATTCCCTTGTGTGTATTTTGGGAAGTATTTTTACTCTAATTTTATTTATGTTTTAAATACTTATTAGTTTATTCTTTTATTTATTTTTATTTTCTATTTTCTCTTACGTTCTCTTCTCTCACATTAGTCTCCCATTTTCTTCCCTTTACCATTGTTCCTTTTTTTCTTTTCTTCTTTTGAAAAAAAAACGGTTTTGTTTGTGGTTTTCGGAAAGTTTCATATTTCTTGTCGTCAAGTTAGTGTCTGGACATATTGATCGTGAATCAGGTGTGGGTTTAAAAATTTTCTTTTCAACTTCATTTGCGAATTGTTGATTTAATTCCGTGTGTTCAAAAATTAGTCAATTGATGACATGTATTGTCGATAAATAGCATAATATTCGATTTTCTACGTTGTGTCGTTGAACTGCTAGAGGTTAGGGATCATTACATGTCGAATTTCACGTTTTTCGGGCTATTTTGGGGTGGTTTCGTGACCACACGGGCGGTCCACACGGCTTTGTGCATTTGGGATATTTGGTTTTCCAGGCAAATTTTGGTACCATACGACCGTTTGGCTGATTTGTAGATGTTTAGTCGATTTTCATACGGGCGGTTCACACAGCCATGTAGAAATGGGGATTAGGATTTTCGAGATGATTTTGGTGCCACATGGTCGTGTGGCTAATTTTGGGGATTTAGGGATTTTACACACGGGAGTGTGTTCTGGACATACAGCCATGTCCTATGGGCACACGGGCATGTGAGATTTTCACGTAGTCGTGTCTGCCTTGCACCTTATTTTAGCACAAATGGACAGTGAGTTACACGAGCTATCCACATGACCATGTTCCCTGGACATACGGGCGTGTGTCACCTATACACGGCTATGTGCCTCCTCTCACACAGGCGTGTGCCTCCCTCACATGAGACTGTTGAGCCCCACATGGCCTAGGCAGTTCCATACGGGCGTGTGGCCCTACGTCGTCTATTTTTGTACAGTGTCAATTTATGACCTGATTGTGTTTCTGTGTGTTTCGACCCTTGGCCAGGTCTTAGTAAGGGTGGTCGGAATGCTGTTTTCGCTTTCATTTCAGTGATTAATTGATGTTACTTTATAATTGAGTACCGTTATAATCAATTCTGAGTCTAGGCTATTCAATGTGTGTAACTCTGAATATGTTTGATTGATGTGTGAATGTTTGTATATGGTGCTCATTTTGCAACCGCATGGGAATTATGTAGTTGATTGACTGGATATGAGCTTCTATGTCTGTGTAACTTATAGTGTTTGATGTGCATTAATTCACGAGAATAAATTGGGGTTTTGGTTCTAAAGAGAAAGAAGTCTGATCTGATTTGGAAGTTTCAACTGCAACACGTCTATATAGCAGTTTACCGTACAGTACGATAAGTATGGCAGCTCAGCTACATACTGTTATTTACATGGCTTAGTTCCACATATGTGGCGTGTAAGGTTGGATGGGCCTTTCGAGGTCCTATATGGTGTGAATGGTTGGTTGTGCTACTATTAACTCATTTGTGGTGTGAACGGGGATTGAAGTGGTGTTTGGTTGGATGGGTGGGTTTACTCTTAATTTGTTGCATCCGTTTTGCATCTGTACATACGTTTGGCTATTTGCTTATTTTGAAAATATGTTAACTGTATGTTATGAATTGCTTGATAACTACCTATGGTTGGAACGTTGGTTCTGTGTTTCAATTGACTATTGGAATAACTTTGATTGAGTTTCAGTTTTGAATTCTCGTAAGTGAATTTCTTATGAGTACTATATTGAATTATTGTTGTGTCTTCTGCCTTTTTACCTTCTGTTGTGTTTGAACTCACATTGAGCTTGTGTAGCTCACCCTTAGTTTTCCTTTTTCAGGTACTTGGATTTTCTATAGCTGGACTTGGCATCCCGAAGTCTTGGATAAGCACTTTTTAAACAAGCTAATAGATTATTTCTTTAGTTTTGAGATTTAATAAATGGTTTTTCACTGTAAGATTTTATAAGAATTGTGGTTTAAGTTTCGTTTTTGGATTTTTTGAAACTCTTATTTTTTACTGTTTTCTTAAACTGCAGACTTATGTGCACGAATATTTTAAACACAACTAAAATTTTCTAATTGAGATCTGAATGATTAGTCGATCTAGTTCGAGGTTAGCAAATTGGGTTCGTAATGAAGGTTTAACAATTCGTTTGTAAAATTGTTTCCAGATCACTTTGGTGATCAATGTGACCTTCGAGATTCAGACTAAATTTCTAGATCAGGTTTTGGGGCATTACAAATATCATGGAGGCGCTTGTATTAGGAGCGGGATTGCATTGCCTCTTTACTCACAAAATCTGCAATTAGTCCTATACGTTAGAAAAAAATTGCAAATTGGTCCTTCTATTCAAAAATTTTTCCATTTGTGTTGTTAAGTGATTATTCGGTTTTTTCACATATATATATATATATAAGTGATGTGGAATTAAAGAATGAGTAAAAATAGGTCAAAGTATCATGGAGACCATGTACTAAGAGAATTGTATATTGTCCCCCTCTACTAAAAAAATAGGCAAATTAGTCATTGCATGTTAGATCAAAGAGCAAGTTTGTCCTTCTATTAAAGTATCCATCCATTTATACTACTAAATGATAACATGATTGACAGAGCAACCAAACAACGACATATGTACCTCATGCTAATTTGGCATTTTGCCACATCATCAAATATTTTAAACTTTAAAAAAATCTAAATTAAAAAAATATATAATAATTATTTATAAATTTTAAAAATTAGTTAGAAATATAATAATTTACTATACTTTTTTTATATTTGTAACCTCCCTAACCCGGCCTAGACGTTAGAACCGAATTCGGGAGATTACATTAGCCACTGCAGTGGCCCGATAAGTTATCAGAGTTTTAAGGACATTTAATTAAAACTTTTTTTATTTTAGAAGGAAGTTAATTCTCTTCTCAGAAAAACATAGGAGTTTTTTAAAAAATAATTAAGTTTAACATCTTCATTATAACGGTGTTTACTATTGAAAACTTAGTTGAAGATCTGAATTACTTTTTTAATAATACACGTGTACAATTTAGCAGCGGAAAAGTGATATTAATGTAAATTTAATAAAAACCCTGTTTCATGCATAATTAAATAAAAAAAAATCATATTCTAATAACCTAAATGATTTAAATATCATGTATGTCCAAGTGAAAATTGTAAACTAACTCCCATGCCACAATAATAATATAGTTTCAAATAACAAGAATTACAAAATAATCAGTCTAAAATACTTTTATATAGAAATCAATATTCTGAGCCGAGCTCTCCGAATGTCGAGTCCGCATGCTAACATCGTGAGTTATCTAAAAAGAAGTAAAATAAAGAAAAGTGAACTATTTAAGCTTAGTGTGAGTTGAATCACAACAAAATAGGAGCAAGTTATAACATATAAAGTTATTTTTATCTCCTCTCATTTTTTTTTATTTTTCTCATATTTTTTTATTATTTCATTCCATATTTTGCTTAATTATTTTGTTATAATAATTCAATTTTAACATTAAATTAATGCACTTAAAAATTGAGTCATTGCATTTATGATTAATATGAACATTACACGTTACACTGAAAATTTTCGTAAAATTTTTTCAAGCATACGGGCATATTCTAGTAACATATTGTAATCATCTCCAAAATCAATAGATGACCCAAATAAATTTAATCCTAGAAATAAGCAGATTGTCTTATATTAATTCGGCAATACCGTCCTTGAATACAAGGTTTATTTTTCCAGTGAAAAAAATAAAACAGTATAGTTTTTAACACTAATGTTGTACTTTTTAGAACCCATCAAGTAGCTTTTAAGTTTTAACACTATAAATACTTACTTCAACCTATGGTTTTCCACAAGTCTTCCATACCTAGAAAAAAAAAAACATTAGAGCAACAAATTAGATTTTATTTTTTGAGCTTAGTTAAATCAAATGGCTGTTCATCGTTCATTAGTTATTTTTGCAATTGTTGCTTTCATGGCTCCGACAATCTCCTTGGCCATGGATTATGTCGTGGGTGATGATAATGGGTGGAAGTTAGAAGTTAATTATACAGATTGGGCTAAAGACAAGCAGTTCTATGTTGGAGATACTCTTCGTAAGCTTATCCATTCTTACCCTTCTTTTTAATTAGTAATAAATTTATGTTGTGTTTATTATGTATGCTTTGAAAGAAAGTTAGGGTTAGGATTTCATACGTATTATGTTGTAACTATACCTAACAACTTAAACCCAATATTGGATTGTAATCCTAAATCAACTTTCGAGACTATAAATTTACTTGTGGATCAAATACTCAAGTTAATTTTTTTATTTATTTGGGACTGTAGTTTTCAAGTACAACAATGCTAGTCACAACGTTTACAAAGTGACTGGAGATGACTTCAACAGCTGCAATGTCCCATCAAACAATAGTTTGGGCTTATTCACAGGAAACGATAAAATTAACTTGGCAGCCGCCGGCAAAAAATGGTACATTTGTGGTGTTACCGGCCATTGTAATCAAGGGATGAAGCTTAAGATCACAGTGCAAGACGGTACTGCCCCAGCTCCTCCTCCTAACGCTGCTTCAACATTACTTGCCAAAGCGACCAGTTTCCAGATAGTGCTAGGGATGACATTATCCATCGCGGTTGTATTGATCATGGTCTAGTGAAGCTTTTATTCATTGGGTGAAGTTTGAAGGCTTAGCATTTTAATGAATAAAACAGTCTGATGTGATATTGGATTGGATTTGTTACTGTTTTTTTCTTCTATATTCATTATTAAATAAATTTTAAAAGAAAATTTCCTTCACGCATATTACGGGTGTGACAAAATCTAGCATATATTATTTTTTATTAGTTTTCAATTATTTATCATATTATGTTCATATCATGTCTCAATTCATATCATATTTAGCATAATTTTGTTAGTAATAAAATTTAAATAAAAATATTTACGCTTGTATTGAGTTCATACTATGTCTCAATTAATCAATAAAAATATCTTGGAGGCCCTTGTATTAGAAGCGGGATTGCATTGCCTATTTACTCACAAAATGTGCAATTAGCCCCTATACGTTAGAAAAAAATACAAATTGGTCCTTCTAGTCAAAATTTTATCCATTTGTGTTGTTAAGTGATTATTTGGGTTTTTTCACAAAAAAATAAATAAATATAAGTGATATGGAATTAAAGAATGAGTAAAATTAGGTCAAAGTATCATGGAGGCCTTCTACTAAGAGAATCGCATTTTGCCCCCTCTACTCAAAAAATGAGCAAAGTAGTCCTTGCATGTTTGATCAAAAAGCAATTCGGTCCTTCTATTAAAGTATCAATCCATTTTTATTGTTAAATGATGACATGGTCGACAGAGCAACCGAACAACGACATATGTACCTCATGCTAATTAGGCATTTTGCCATATCATTAAATATTTTAAACTTTAAAAAACAAACCTAAAATAAAAGCATATTTAAAAAATTTTTAAAATATTTTAAAAATATTTAAAAATATAATAATTTACTATAATTTTTTATATATGTAACCTCCCCAACCCCGTTTAGATGCTGGACACGAATTCAATAGATAACATTAGCCACCAAAGTGGCCTGATAAGTTATTGAAGTTTTGAAACAGTTAATTAAAACATTTGTTTATTTTAGAGAGAAGTTTAGTCTCTTTTCAGAAAAACATAGGAGTTTAAAAAAATTGATTAAGTTCAACATCTTCATTATAACGATGTTTATTGTTGAAAACTTAGTTGAAAATACGAATTACTTTCATAACAATTCACGTTTACAATTTAGCAGCGGATAATTGATATTTACGTCACTTAAATAAAAATCATGTTTCATGCATAATTAAATAAAAAATCATATTCTAATATCTTAAATGATTTAAATGTAACGTCCCAAAATTTTTGTAATGTAATATATATAAATAAGAGGGAGTGGCCTATGAAAGCTTAATGTAACGTCCCAAAATTTTTGTCTTTGATTTATTAGACTCTTGACAAATAATTGGTTATGGTGTGTTGATTAACTACGTTGGGTTGTTTGCTGTGGTCTTTGGTTTGAGTCTTGGTATGAGCAAGTGGATTTGTTTTATATATATAAGGTTAGTAATGGTTACATGTCAAGGGGATAATAATTGAATTAGATTACAGTTGTTTTAAGCAATCTCTTAGTTAAATATTAGTGTTGGGGTGGTTTTAGGATGGTGGGGTTTTATTGAAAGATGTTATCTTATTTGTTTTTTTTTTAAGATAATTATTTCAATTTCTTTTTTCCGAAAAAAATCCCAATACACCCACGTTTCCCTTGTTTTTTTTTTTCACGTTATTTTCTTTTGATTTTCTTTCTTGTTTCACCTCTCATTTTACACTTTTCCTTTCCTCTCTTTTGTTTAAACAATAATTGTGCCTTTCTTAGTGTTGTGCATCGTGTGGATTGTGCATTTATTTGGGGTGCTTCAAAATTTGTTCGTAAGATTTGTCTTTACCCTTTTCAATTTAAAGATTTTTTTTTTTTGTGAATTCAATTTTTGTTGAATAAGCAAATTTTGGTTATGTGTTTAGGAGAAGTTCAAGGAACATTTGACTCAACGGCGAGTTAAGTTTGGGGGCAGTTTCGTTCAAAGGTGAGCACTCATTGAATCTAAATCTGTGATATTTTTGTGGGAAGGGGTTTTCAAATGATATAAGGAAATCGGGGATTTTGTCCATTAAATCGTTTGTTTGCATTTTAATTTAGTGTTTCAACCAATGCATTTAGGTTTTGGTGATCTCGTGAGAACGTTCACATCAAAATAGAGCTAGGTGTGTAATGAGAAACTCGAAAATCAGTGAACGACGAAAGCCGAAGTTGGGGCCTGTCGATGCGACACGGCTGTGTGCCAGGCCGTGTGGTAGGCCATGTGCCGTGTCATATGGTAGGCCGTGTGCGGGGTTGTGTGTGACACATGGTTTAGGCCAGTATGGGCCACACGGACATGTGTGGGCCATGTGCCAGGTCGTGTGGGCCACACAAGCGTGTGGCCCAAATTTTAGGATTTTTCCCTAGGGTCGTACATGTCACCCTGATCGATTATGGGCCTTTCGTGGGGTCAGTATGTGATTATGTAAACTATTAAGCATGGAATCTTATAATCTTACAATAGGAAACTTGATATAAATGACATTTAATATGTTTGATCTGTTATGCATAAGCATGTTCAATGTTTGTTATACGAGCATGCATGTTATATACGTTTTGGTATCTGTTATTCCATTATATTTGATATACTATCTGCATTTGGCTATGGGGCTAGATATGTATTATGTGGAGGAAGTGTTCTGTGTGAGGCGATATCTCGCCATTATACTAGCAGCACAACTGCGATTATTTTGAAAAGTGTTGTATGGACACTAAATAGTGTGTAGGGCTGGATAAGTGTTTGATACCCCATGTAGTGTGTTGGGATGCTAGGAGTTCGTGTGTAGAGGATGGAGGTAGGATTATATATATTTGTATCTGTACCACTCTAATATGATTCTGGTTTTGTTTATGAAATAAGTTTGTATCTGTCCTGCCATGTAATTGAATCAGTGATTCTGTTTCTATTAAGTTACACACTAAGTTCTTAAACTCACTCTCTGTTTGTCTGATAATTTCATGAAACCCTCAGACTTAGGTGGGTCGGTGCGATGGGACCTCAGTTACGTTCATTCTTCCATAAACCACTTTATTTTAATTATACATAAATAGAATTCTGGGTTAAGAGTTTTGTAAATTTTGGACTCTATTGACTTTTGGGTTTATTTTGGATTTGGATTTTAATTTGGGCTTTCTAGCATGAGGTTTGATAAAAAAAATTTACGAAAATAACTGTTTTATGCAATCAATAGATTTCGATGAAACAAACTTGATTTTCCAAAATATAACATCTCAAGAACTTTCGGTACAAATTATTCGAAACGTAACCAATTGATGGGTTTTAATTAATAAGTATGAAAAACATTTTCATACAAATGAGTTTATAATTAGAAAAGGTTCACAAAGTTTTCAAATAAATCGAAATCCAGGTTTTAATTATGTAACATAACATTTTTAGATTTGGCCATAACGTCTAGGGCGGTTTGGGGTGTTACATTTAGTGGTATCAAAGCCAGATTGCAAAACTTGGGCTGTGAAATTTTGGGTTCAAAATTATATTTGTAAAAAGAATATTGTTTCTGAGTAAAGTTTATTTTCAATTTAAAATGTAAGTTTGTGGAATACCGAGTCTCTGGCATCAGTCCTGTAAGTACTTCTAACTTATAAATACTTTAGTTAGAAAATTCTGAAACGGTTAAAACTTTACTGAGTAAGTTAGCGACTGAAAATTTCTAAAATTTCTGAAACTACTTCTAATAATTATTTGAAACATAAAATACTTGCTAATAAACACTGAAACTGATACATAAAACTTTGTAATGCAGATAAAACTATGAATACGATGAGTTCTCGTTGAACATGTGGCTGTGGTACTCGTCGGCGCGGCAGGCTCCATAGAGGGATTCGAGCTAAGTCATCCTCGATAGATAGTATGCCTAATCTGGATAAGAGTGAGACACCGGCTACATCTACTGCTGAGACCAAGTCTCATAGTCCCTTGGCTAGGGACGGCACATTGCCCCATGCCATGCTTAGAGTATTGGAAAGAGTTGCTGGGCCCCATTCTGGTTCTGAGAGTTGTGGGTCGGTAACTGAACAACTTCAGTCCAACGGTGTTGAGCTGTTTAGGAGCATCATTTAAGTGGCCCTGACTATGGCTGAATATTGGTTAGAGGCCACCGAGAGGATCATGAATGATATTAACTGCACCCTTAAGTAGAAATTGAATGGTGTAGTATCTCTGCTTCATGATGAGGTATATGAATGGTGGTAATGGTTGAAGAGGGTACTCAACCAGATCAGATTAATTGGGAATCTTTTAAGACCGCCTTCCAAAGTAAATATGTGGGGGCGAGTTATGTGGATGCTCGTAGATGTGAGTTTATGAATCTCAGTCAGGGGATAGAACGATGGCTGAGTATGAGGCTGAATTTCTGAGACTGAGCCATTATGCTCGTGGGATGGTATCAACTGAGTATGAGAAGTGTGTCCACTTTAAGGAAAGGTTAAGATTTAGTCTAAGAGTTATGATAGCTCCACAAAGGGAGTGGGAGTTCACTGTCTTGGTGGACAATGCGAAGATCACTAAAGAGGTTAAGCGCGTGAGCGCCAGAATAGAAACTGTAAGAGACGTAGGAATAAGAAGGATTTAAAGCCCTTTAGTTCTACTCAGAGGCCTAAGAAACAGGCCAGATCAGATGGGCCTTCAAGAGTTGGGGTTCCAGTTATTTCAATTGTGGTTCAACCGTGTAAGGACTGTGGTAGACGCCGGTCGGGCGAGTGTTGGAGGAGGTTAGGGGTGTGTTTGTGATGTGGATCAATGGAACACCGTATCAGAGACTACCCACAGTGTTCTGATTAGATGCAAGCTCTAGCTTCAGGTTTTGTTTAGCCTCAACGGGTAGTTCAACAGCCACCTAAGGGCCGTGGTCTGCCCAGGGGTGGTAATGGTATGGGTAGAGGACAGAGAGTATCGGGTAGAGGTGTTAGTCAGATTAAGGCGAGGCAACCTGTATTGGTTTGTGCTACTCGACGTTGTGAGGACAGAGATGCCGCTAATGTGATTACGGGTATGTTCCTTATTTATGATGTCTCTTACTTTGCATTAATAGACATAGGGTCAACACATTCTTATGTAGCTAGCTCTGTTTCGATAAACTTAGGGATTTCTGTTGAAAGCACTTCTGGTGAGATTTATGTACTTAGTTCGTTGGGTAAACCCATTCAGGTTAATAGACAAAATAGGGATGTACCGTTAGAGATACAATGAGTTATGTTTCTGGCTAATCTGATGGAGCTACCGTTTGAGGAATTTGATCTGATTCTGGGAATGGACTGGCTCGTAAAGCATCGAGTCAGTTTGGATTATGCTACTAAGAGGGTAGTTTTGCAATAAGAGAATATGTGGAGGTAGTTATGATCAGCGAGCATTGGGATTACTTATCCAATGCGATCTCTATTGTTGTGGTCGAAAAACTGGTTAAAAAAGGGTGTAAAACATACTTGGCTTTTGTGAGTGATGCGGCTTCTGTGGGTTTGTTTGTTAAGAGCATCCGCGCGGTTAGAGAAGTTCTGGATCTTTTTTTCGAGGAATTATCAATTTTTCCTCGAATTGGGAAGTTGAGTTTAGTATAGAGTTTCTGCTGGGTACGAATTTGGTGTCCATCACTCCTTACCGTATGGCATCGAAGAAGCTTATGAGTTAAAGGCTCAGCTTTAGGAACTCCTTGGTCGTGGGCTCATCTATCCTAGTGTGTCTTTGTAGGGGCACCGGTATTGTTTGTAAAGAAAAAGGATCTTACCATGAGAATGTGTATCGACTACCATCAGTTGAACAAGTTAATAGTGAAGAATAAGTACCCACTTTCGAGGATTGACAACCTGTTCGGTTAGTTTCGTGGGGCTTTTGTATTTTTTAAAATAGTTCGTTCTGGGTACTATCAACTTAAGGTTAAGAGGTTGATGTCCATAAGGCTTCTTTTAGGACTCGTTATGGACACTACGAGTTCCTAGTCATGCCTTTTGGTTTGACGAATACTCCGGCTGCATTCATGGATCTTATAAACAGGGTTTTCCAGTCGTACTTGGATCAGTTTGTCATGGTCTCATCAATGACATTCTGGTATACTCTAAGGCCGAAGATGATCATGATGAGCATCTTAGAGTAGTCCTTCAGATACTTCGAGAAAAATAACTTTACGCTAAGTTGAGCAACTGTGAATTCTAGTTAAGGGAAGTAACTTTTCTCGGGCATGTGGTTTCTGCAGAGGGGATTCGAGTTGATCCTAGAAAAGTTGAGGCTGTGCTTGATTGGAAACAGCCTACGAATATTTCTAAGATCCGTAGTTTTTTAGGTCTTGAGGGATATTATCGAAGGTTTGTCGAAGGGTTCTCTTTAATTGCAGCTCTTTTGACTAAGCTTTGCGTAAGAACACCCCTTTTGTCTAGACTGATGAGCAGCAATTGAGCTTTGAAAAGCTCAAATCTGTTGTGACTCATGCTCCTATTCTGATACAACTTGAATCTGGTAAGGAGTTTGTAGTATATAGTGATGCATCACATGTCAGTTTGGGATGTGTTTTGATACAAGATGGTAAGGTAGTGGCTTATGCATCCCAACAGCTTAAGTCATACAAGGGGAATTATTCGATGATCTTGAGTTAGCTACTGTTGTTTTTACCTAAAGGATTTGGAGGCACTATTTGTATAGTGAGAGGTGTATTATTTGCATCGATCACAAAAGCCTTAAGTATCTCCTTACTCATAAGGAGTTAAACCTCAGGTAACTTAGATGGATTGAACTGCTTAAGGGTTAGGACTACACGATTGAGTATCACCCCGGTAAGGCCAATTTGGTGGTTGATGCTCTTCATCGTAGGGCAATGTCTAATTTGAGGGTGATGTTTGCTCACCTAAGTTTGTTTGACGATGGGAGTTTGTTAGCCAAGTTTCAAGTTAAGCTAACTTGGATTGATTAGATTTGGATAAACAATTGGGGGATGATTCTCTGGTTTTGTGATTTTGTCAGGTGGAGGGTGGTAGTACTTTTGATTTTGCGTTGATTAGTGATGGGATTCTTTGATTCCGAGGACGGGTTTGTGTACCTAGTGGTTCTGATTTGAGGCAGTCCATTCTGAGGGAAGTGCATAGTAGCCCATGCATCCTAGTGAAAAAAAAGTGTATCGAGATCTTTGTGAACTGTACTAGTAGCCTGGTTTGAAATAAAAGGTGACAAATTTTGTTTCTCATTGTCTAACGTGCCAGCAAGTTAAGGCTGTGCACCGGTTTCCTTCGGGTTTGCTTCAACCCGTTAAGATTCTCATGTGGAAATGGGAGCGTGTGACTATAGACTTCGTTAGTGGGTTGCCCCTAACACCTATTAAGAAGGATTTTGTGTGGTTTATCATAGATCAGTTGACCAAGTCTGCCCACTTTATTCATATTCTAACATATTATTCTCTTCAGAAGTTGGCCAAGTTTTATATTTCAGAGATCGTGAGACTTTATGGAGTACCAATCTCGATTATTTTTTATAGAGATCCTTGCTTCACTTCTCAATTTTGGAGGAAACTTCATGAGGCTCTAGGTTAAAGGTTGGACTTTAGAACTACATTCCATCCTCAGACAAATGGTCAATTTGAGAGGGTGATTCAACTACTTGAGGATATGCATCAGATTTGTGTGATCGATTTTTGAGGTAGTTGGGAGGATTTTCTATTGTTAGTCTAATTCGCCTATAATAACAGTTTTTAGTCTAGCATTCATATGGCACTTTACGAGGCTTTGTATGGTCATAAGTGTCGTACACCATTGTATTGGACTAAGTTGGGTGAACAACAAGTTTTGGGCCTTGTGTTGGTATCTGAGACTGAAGACAAAGTAAGACTGATTCGAGATCTTCTTAAGGCAGCTTTTGATAGACAGAAGTCCTATGCAGATCTGAAGAGGAGGACATTAAGTTTTCCATGGGTGATTATGTGCTTCTTAAGATATCTCCATGGAAGAAAGTTCCAAAGTTTAGACATAAGGGCAAATTGAACCCTAGGTTCATTAGGCCTTATTGAATTCTAAAACATGTGGGACCAGTTGGATATTAGTTAGAGCTGCCTCTAGAGTTAGACCGTATCCATGATAAACATTATGTCTCCATGTTCAGGCGGTATCGGTCGGACCCATCTCATGTTCTTCCTGTTGAGGAGATCAAGGTTAGACCGGATTTGCAATTCGAGGAGGAGCCGGTTCAGATTCTGGATCCAGACACTAAGATCTTAAGAAAGAAATCTATTCTGTTGATTAAGGTTTTGTGGCGGAATCATGGCACTAAGGAAGCCACGTGAGAACCTGAGGACTCGATTTGTCAGTAATATCCACATCTGTTTGAGTTAGGTAAATTTCGAGGCCGAAATTTCTTTTAGGGGAGGAGAGTTGTAATGTCCCAAAATTTATGTCTTTGATTTATTAGACTCTTGAAATAAAATTGGTTATGGTGCGTTGGTTGACTACGTTGGGTTGTTCGTTGTTGTCTTTGGTTCGAGTCTTGGTATGAGTAAGTGGATTATATATATAAGGTTAGTAATGGTTACATGTTAAGAGGAGATTGAATTAAAATACAGTTGTTTTAAGCAATCTGTTAGTCAGGGATTAGTTTTGGGATGGTGGGGTTAAATTAAAAGATGTTGGTTGTTAATAACTTATTTGTTTATTTTTTAAAATAATTATTTCAATTTCCTTTTTCCCAAAAAAATCCCAATACACCTATGTTTCCCTTAATTTTTTTCCACGTTCTTTTCTTTTGCTTTTCTTTCTTCTTTCACCTCACAATTTCAACTTTTCCTTTCCTTTCTTTTGTTCAAACAACAATCATGCCTTTGTTAGTGTTGTGCATCATGTGGGTTGTGCATTTATTTGGTGTGCTTTAGGATCAGTTTGTAAGTTCTGTCTTTACCCTTTTAATTTGAAGAATCCTTTTTCTGTGAATTCAATTTTTGTTGAATAAGCAAATTTGATTATGTGTTAAGAAGAAGTTCAAGGAACATTTGACTCAATGGCGAGTTAAGTTTGGGAGCAGTTTCGTTCAAAGGTGAGCAGTCCTTGAATCTAAAATTGTGATGTTTTTGTGGCGTGGGAAGGGGTTTTCGAATGATATTAGGAAATTGGGGATTTCGTCCATTCAATCATTTGTTTATATTGTAATTTAGTGTTTCAATCGATGCATTTAGGTTTTGGTAAGCTTGTAGGAACTTTCGTATCAAAACCCAGCCAAGTGTGTAACAAGAAACATGAAAATCAGCGAACGACGAAAGTCAAAGTTACGGCCTGTTGATGCCATAAGATTGTGCGTTAGGTTGTGTGTGACACATGATCTAGGCCATTTCGGACTTGTGTGGCCCAAATTAAAAGATTTTCCCATAGGTTCGTACATGTCTCGATCGACTGTGGGCCTTCCGTGGGGTCAATATGTGATTATATAAGATATTAAGCATGAAATCTGATAGTAGAAAACTTGATGTAAATGACATTTAATATGTTGGATTTGTTATGCATAAGCATGTTTAATGTCTATTATACGAGCATGCATGTTATATACTTTCTGGTATATGTTATTCCATTATATTTGATATTCTATTTGCATCTGGCTATGGGGTGGGATATGTATTATGTGGAGGAAGTATTTTGTGTGAGGCGATATCTCGCCATTATATTGGCAGCAACGATTATTCTGAAATGTGTCATATGGACACTAAGCAGTGTGTAGGGCTGGGTGGGTGTTTTATACACCACGTGGTGTATTGGGATGATTCGAACTGTTGTGTAGAGGATGGGGGTAGGATTATATATATCTGTATCTGTACCACTCTGATATGATTCTGGTTCTATTCATGAAATAAGTCTGTATCTGTTTTGCCATGTAAATGAACTTGTCATTCTATTTCTGTTAAGTTACACAATGAGTTATCAAACTCACTCTTTGTTTGTCTGATAATTTCAGGTAACCCTCAGACTTAGGCAGGTCGGTGCAACGGGAGCTCAGTTATGTTCATTCTTCCATAAACCACTTTTATTTTAAGTAAACTAAAATAAAATTCTGGGTTAAAAGTTTTGTAGATTTTGGACTCACTGGAGTTTTGGGATTATTTTGGATTTGGATTTCAATTTGGGTTTTCTAGCATGACGTTTGATAAAATGATTTTACGACAATAACTGTTTTATGCAATCAACCATTTTTAAAGAAACAAACTCGATTTTCCAAAATATAACGCCTTAAGAACTTCCGCTGCAAATTATTTGAAACGTAAACTATTGACAAGTTTTAATTAATAAGTATGACAAACATTTAAAAAAAAATAGGTTTATAATTAGCAAAGGTTCACGAAGTGTAATGCCCCGGAATTTGGGCCTAGAAGTATTAGGCCTTAAGCAAGGGAACTGTTGGGAGACTGTGCATAAAAGTTTATGTGAGCTAGGAAATGACACAATTAAATGTTTGCTCAAGTGGTTAAGGGACCTGAGAGGAGTTGGAAAACTCCTAGGTTCAAACTTAGGTTTAGCAAAAATTTTGGTTTTAAGTGGATAAAACCCTAGATGCTTGGATGTAGGCCTTTTAAATTATTGCGTTAAAAAAATGACACAAAGAAGCATGTGGTCTAGTGGTTGTGGCGTCATTAAGGTTGCAAGAAAGCCTGGGTTCAAGTCTTGGCTCTTGCAATTTATTTTGGTTTTTCTTTTAAAGGAACCTGAACACTGGCACATGGGCCTTATTAATAATAATGCTAGTTTCATGAAGCAAGAGGAGCTTGTGGCTTAGTGGCAGGTGGCGTGTGGAGTAACTAAGAGGTATGAAGTTCAAGTCCTGGATTATGCAATGGAGTGTTTATTTTGCTGCTTGAGTTGTGTAGGTAGTAGAGTTGGACTGAAACACAGCTAAGGGAGAGTTTGAACATGTCATGGAGAAATGCAAGGAGGGATAAGGGGAGAGAATCGGGGAGAAATTCAAGGAGTTGAGAGAGGAGGGAGTTTGTGCTAATTTGGGACTCTGGCATTCAAGAAATCGGCCAAGAAAGGTGTACTGCTCAGTAGGCTATTTTTCCCTCTTTAGTCGAATGTGGTAGGTTTTCTTTTGGGCATCTTTGTTTCTCTGCACACTTCTGTTTTGAGATTTTCCTTCTTCTCCTTTGCCGCATACACCCTTTTCCCCTTCTTTTGGTTCTTTCGACCCTTTCTTTTTCGTCAATAGGTCAATCTTAAGGTCAACCCTTCCTTTCTTTTCTCCCTTTTTCCCCTTCCTCAAACTGAACTCTCTTCTGGCCTAATATTCTTTATCTCCCAGTCGGTGTACCCTATCAAAATATTGCACTTTCTACCTTCTAGTCTGGCCGAATATCACTTTGGGTTACCTCACTCTGTGTCGACCTTCTCTTCTTTATTTACTGCTGTTCCAGTGCTACAAGGCTTCTAATTATCAGTAAGTGATTATACTCTTTACTTCTCGTTAAATCTACTTTTTGTTCCCCTCTCAAACCCCTAACAGCTAGTCTTGGTTTAAGAGATCCTCTGCTCCTACATTCCTTACTCTATCCATTCCTGTTTTTGATTTGGCAAGTAATCTCTGTTAACTAGTAAGTCTCTCGGTTCCTTTCAGTACTCTCTTTTACTGTTTAAGCCAAATGGTGTGATCCCTTATTACCGATTCTTCTCCTTTCTCCTATGTGTATGTTCTTTCGGGTTTTAGAACTTCTGATGGGTGAAGAGAATGCTAGTAATAAAGCGATAGCAAAGGTACCGGCTAAGTTTGAGGGTATAGCCTCTACTCCCAAGTTTAAGCAGTGTAAGGTGTTGGCTGTTTGGGATTTTCCGCCAAGATGCGGAAGGGTGGCTACACCGACTTTGGAACGAGTAGGCAAATTACAGTCGACCGAACTAGTCAAGGTTCTGGCGCTCGTGGATTTTTAGTACTCTATGTAATCAGGTGTCTATCTGTACACTGTAAATCATTACTGTCGTAAAGCTGAAAGGGTGTGTGTAACTATTTTTCATAAATGATAGTTGGCTTAAAAGCCGAAAAGGGTGTGTAATCACACTATCTCCGCTATGAATCGGCAAAAGCGGAAAAGCTGAACTTTGGCAGTTGAGGCCTCACAAGCGTACGATTGCTCGTGTGGTAAATCGAGCCCACAATCATGGGCGATAGACTATAGAGGCCACCACGAGCGTTCTCGTGCTTTTGGGCCGTTATAGGTCTCGTTGGGCCAAAATGAGCCTTGTGGGCCCAATGGGCCCGTAGGCCCAACACGGATAAAATTTACGATAAGTGGCAAATACTGACGAATTTGGGCTAAATGGGCTATAACGTTCACATAGCCTTGACGAATTTGGGCTAAATGAGCCACAAGAGCGTGTGGGCCTACTTGGGCCGAATATTAGACCTTAGGCCCAACTACACCTTTTAACCATATATGTTATCTGTGTCGCTCGAGGCGACTGTAGACATTTAGAAAGGTTGTTATATGACTAAAATACCCCTAAAAGAGTAAAATGATTGAAATACCCCCATAGGGTAAAATGACCGAAATACCCTCTATAGGGTAAAATGACCGAAATACCCTCTATAGGGTAAAATGACCGAAATACTCCCATAGGGTAAAATAACCGAAATACCCCATAAGGTAAAATGACTGAAACATCCCCATAGGATAAAATGACCGAAATACCCCCATAGGGTAAAATAACCGAAATACCCCCATAGGGTAAAATGACGGAAATACCCCTATAGGGTAAAATGACCGAAATACCCTCATAGGGTAAAATGACTGTAATGTCCATGTAGGGTAAAATGACCATAATGCCCATGTAGGGTAAAATGACCGTAATGCCCTTGTAGGGTAAAATGACCGTAATGCCCTTGTAGGGTAAAATGACCGTAATGCCCTTATTGGGTAAAATGATCGTAATGCCCCTATTGGGTAAAATGATCGTAATTTCCCTATTGGGTAAAATGACCGGAATGCCCCTGTAGGGTAAATGGTTGTTTTGCCCTTGTGGGTAAATGACTAACTTAGATTATGAATTTGACTGATTTGGCTGTGATCGTATGACTGTGTTTTAACTGACTTGAATGTGATCATGTGACTGATATGCTTTTAATATATTTTTAAATGACTGTTACTGAGCATGGCCATTCTACATACATATGTAATGATTGAGCATGACATACATGACATATTGCATGGGGATGGGACATTATTATGGAGGAAGTGTACGACCGTTGTCGTTCTGTATAAGGCTTCTAGCCTTTCTGCGATATTTATGGCTTTTAGCTGTTCTGTTAATCGGTAGCGGTGCTGCAATATTTATGGATTTTAACTGTTCTATCTACGGCACCGAGCCGTTCTGTCTACGGTGCTGAGCCGTTCTGTTGCTTAGTGCCGCAACCAGTGCTAAGCTTGGTGTGTTGGCTGGGTGTATTTATGCATTGCATATACTGATTCTGATATTGAGATGGGCTTAGGCCGAGATATATGTGATATATGACTTTTGATATGGGCTCAGGCCCGACCGAGGCTGACGGGGCTAAGGCCTAGTTGCCATCGTTACTTGAATGGGCTAAGCCCAATTGGTTCTGTTATGGACTGTGACCCAAATGATATTATTTTGGGCTTTGGCCCACGTATGCTCTGAACTGAACTGTACTGTTACTGGGCTCAGGCCCAGACTAATTCTATTTCTGTATTCTGATTGATTCTTTAATAACGGGATTACACAGTGAGGTTTTTGTAAACTCACCCTGTTTTTAACCTTTTAGGTAATTCCCAGCGTTAGACGGTTTGGTGCTGCGAGGGACTCGGAGATGGCCACACTATTGCTTTTGTTTTCGTTACTTTACTTTTATTTACTAATAATTTTCATCTGGGTTTTATATTTGTAATAAGTCCTCTCCAATTTTATAGCTTTTGATTTGAGATTTTATTCATTATGATTTATACTAGTTAGAAGTAGAAGCGACTTTCCCAAAACGATAACTGTTTTCAAAACACTACATTTTCGCAACTCAATTTCAAATATCACGTTTTCGTAAATCATCTGTTTTAAATTAAATTTCCGCAACAAATAAGGTTTTAAAGGCAATAACGTTTTAAAAGGGGATAACTTTTTAATAAACCACGATAGAAAATAATAAAAAATGCAAACTGAGGTTTTGTAGAAGTTTTAAATTTCAAGAAGGGTTTTCAATGAAAACATGGTTTTCGAAAAACACTTCAATGTGATACACCAAATTCAGCCCTAACGTCTAGGGCGGGTTTGGGGTGTTACATTTAGTGGTATTATAGCCAAGTTAGAAAACTCGACTTTGGATTAGGTCTTTAAAATTGAATTTCTGAAAGTATTGTTTCAAAAGTCTTGAAAAGATTTGAAGTTCTGAAATGCTGTATTAACCATTTTTCTTAAAATGTGGTACACCAAGTCTCCGGCGCCAAATCCGTAAGTTTCTGAAACTGTTGTTTGTTTTCATTGAAAAGCAGTAGATAGATATTAGACTGTATTGACTTAAAGTTAGAGTTTGTATTTCTTCTGTGTGTATTCTAGAATGATATGCGTGTGATATCCATCCGTTCCGATGGATAGTTGGTGTGGTGCGTGCTTGTATTATTAGGATCAGAGTGGGCAGCGGGAGCGTAGTGGTGTAGATTGAGATAAGCAGTTGTTCAGATAGTTGGAAATTTCGAGGACGAAATTTTTTTTAAGGGGGTAGAATTGTAACACCCCAAAATTTGGGCCTAGAAGTATTGGGCCTTGAGCAAGGGAATGATTAGGAGACTGTGCATAAAAGTTTATATGAGCTAGCAAATGACACAATTAAATGTCTGCTCAAGTGGTTAAAGGACCTGAGAGGAGTTGGAAAAGTCCTGGGTTCAAACCTGGGCTTTAGAAAAAAATTTTGGTTTTAAGTGGATAAAACCCTGGATGCTTGAATGTAGGCCTTTTAAATTATTGTGTTAAAAAAATGACACAAGGAAGCATGCGGTCTACTGGTTGTGGCATTATTAAGGTTGCAAGGAAGCCTGGGTTCAAGTCTTGGCTCTTGCAATTTATTTTGGTTTTTCTTTTAAAGGAACCTGGACACTGGAACATAGGCCTTATTAATAATAGTGCTAGTTTCATGACACAAGAGGAGCTTGTGGCTTAGTGGCACGTGGCGTGTGGAGTAACTGAGAGGTCTGAGATTCAAGTCCTGGGTTACACAAGGAGGGATAATGGGAGAGAATGGGGGACAAAATCAAGGAGTTGAGAGAGGAGGGAGTTTGTGTCGATTTGGGACTCTGGCACACAAGAATTCGGCCAAGAAAGGTGTACTGTTCAGTGGGATATTTTTCCCTCTTTGGCCGAGTGTGGTAGGTTTTCTTTTGGTCATCTTTGTTTCTCTGTACACTTCTCTTTTGCGTTTTTTCTTCTTCTCCTTTGCCGCATACACCCTTTTTTCCTTCATTTGGTTCTTTCGACCATTTCCTTTTTATCAATAGGTCGATTTTAAGGTCAACCCTTCCTTTCTTTTCTCCCTTTTTCCCCTTCCTCAAACTGAACTCTCTTCTAGCCGAATATTCTTTATCTCCCAGTCGGTGTACCCTGTCAAAATATTCCACTTTTTACCTTCTAATCTGGTCGAATATCACTTTGGGTTACCTCACTTTGCGTCGACCTTCTCTTCTTTATTTTGTAGTTGTTCCACTGCTGCAAGGATTCTAATTATCGGGAAGTGGTTATACTCTTCACTTCTAGTTAAATCTACTTTTTGTTCCCCTCTCAGACCCCTGACGGTTAGTCTTGGTTTAAGGGATCCTCTACTCCTGCATTCCGTACTCTCTCCATTCCTGTTTTTGATTTGGCAAGTAATCTTTGTTAATCGATAAGTCTCTCGGTTCCTTTCAGTACTCTCTTTTACTGTTTAAGCTAAATGGTGTGATCCCTTATTATCAATTCTTCTCCTTTCTCCTATGTGTATGTTCTTTCGGGTTCTAGAACTTCCGATGGGTGAAGAGGGTGCTAGTAATAAAGCGATAGCAAAGGTACCAGCTAAGTTTGAGGGCGTAGCCTCTACTCCCAAGCTTAAGCGACGTATGGTGTCGGTTGTTTAGGATTTTTTGCCAGGATGCAGAAGGGTGGCTGCACCGAGCTTTGGAACCAGTAGGCAAATCACAGTCTGTAACACCCCAAACCCAGCCAAAATGTTACGGCCGAATCTGGACTGTTACAGAGGAAGTAGTTTTGGAAAGTTCAAAATGAAATGTCGAAGTTTGAGAAAGCATTTTTGTTTCGTAAATTCAAGTTAGGGCTAACTGAAAAGTTTTGGTTCAATTGTACCTAACGAATTATCTTCTCTTTAAGTTAATTAGGTGTTGAAAACGGGTTTATTTTCCTCAAAACCGAACTTAGGGAAAAGTTTGAAAAGTGTCACTTGAGATGGATATTGAAGTACGCGATTCCCTTGAAAATATTATTTGAAATGTTAAGAAAAAGCCCAAGTTTTAATTGCTTGCTATTCGCATGTGAAATTTTGGAAAAACTTCTATTACGTTTTTATGAATAACCCATTTTTGGTTTAATATCTCATAATATGCATAAAATCGGCATATAAAAAAAAACCCAAAAATTAAAATTTTTCATTAAAGTGGCCTTATTATAGATTAAAATCCCGAAATAGATATAGGCTTAAAATAAATATTGAGTTTACTGAATAAATTTCAACGCATGGCCACCTCGAGTCCATCTCGGCCCAAAACCTGCCATCTACTGATTACTTGCAAAATTAGCAAAGGGATGAGTCATCGCGACTCAGTGTGTACATCCTCGTGTAACGCAAACTAGGCCTTAGCCCATTCAATACAGAACATGTCACATGTATGTA
This sequence comes from Gossypium bickii, assembly GCA_025503065.1. Classification (NCBI taxonomy): domain Eukaryota; kingdom Viridiplantae; phylum Streptophyta; class Magnoliopsida; order Malvales; family Malvaceae; genus Gossypium; species Gossypium bickii. Next base: position 100,964,683 of record CP106711.1, read on the forward strand.
ATGTAGCCCAACCCAGTTAACTCTCCATCCAAAACACCCATGGCACTATGCCACTGTGGCTCATAACCACCGTGGTCCTAGACCACTCGTGACAATAGTCACTCGTGACAATAGTCACTCGTGACAGTAGTCACTATAATATACTCGTGGGGCCAACCCACTGTGGTCTTAGACCACCGTGACAATCTCTGATAAATATTGCATACGTGGGGCCAACCCACTGTGGTACTTGACCACCGAGATAAGTCACTGATCAGATTATCCGTGGTATCAACCACCGTGGTACTTACACCACTCGTGATTTTTTGTCACTCGTGACCGTAGTCACTAATTCTCCCTCTTACATTTAGTCCCGAGCCCATGCTCTTTACTTTGTGCACAATATGTATGCAACCAACATCATAGTGTATGACAGATCATATTTCATACATACATAGCATTAAAATATACCTACATCCATATTAACAACAATACTAATATCGAGGAACTTACCCGGTGTCCCCGACCTTACCCACGAGGGCAATTTGCTTATCACCTCAGTCATTTCAGCTTTTAGCCTTAACAGTTAATAACACAACATAAAGTAAGAGTGTGAATCGTACACACCTGATAACGCGTAATACCAAACTATCTACGTCGACACTCTCATTAGCAGAGACGACTGCTATTTGCCTATCCCAAGCAGACGTCGGCTCTCTACCATAGCCCAGCGGAAAGTCTCGAACTGCCAACACCGCACGCCTTTTGAACTTAGGAGCCGAAACTATGGGTTCACTCCCTTCTCTAGATTGTCCCACATTCGACCACGAACACCAAGATTCTGGAAGATTGGCCTAAGAAACCGATCGAATCCCAAGATTCTCTCGAAAGCACGTCGCACGAAGAAGAGATGATGGAAACACGCCCCTCGAAGAATCAAGAGTATGCTGATTGAAGAGGCTCTATATTTGGCTAACAGCAACCACAATGGAAAGGTGTAGGTTCGACTATGAAGAGAAATAGGTAGCCAATGGTTCAAAGAGATTCGGCTACTATCCAGAGAAACAAGAAGGAGAGAAGAGACGCAAAGAGGAAGAGATGAGAGGTAGATTTCGACTAGAAGAAGTAAGGGAATGGAGGGTTTCGGCCAAAGGAATCAAAGAAAGTAGAAAGAAAAAGAAGAAGAAAAAGAGAGGTGTTCTCATAAAGGGAAAGTTCGGCTAAGGAGAAATAAAGTGTAGGAAACAAAAGAAGAGAAAGAGTTGTTCAGGCAAGAACCCGAAATGGTGAAGAGAGATTCGGCTTGCAACCACAAGGGTGATTAGATTATAGAGAGGATCGAAGAGAAAAGAATTGTGTGGTCAAAGGTATAATATTTGTCAAAGATGAAGAGGGTTATGGACTTTCGACACTTACCACGAATAGGCTACCTGACAATGGACCTCCAAGGTGCTCACACTCACATCGGCGCACACCCACTCCCAAAATCGAAAATGCCCACAACACTAACCCCAACACCAAGCTAAATTCGGCACACCCCCAAGCTAGCACTAAACCGATCACCTCCCCCTCTTCAAGCTTCCCACAACTGGCCACCACTCCACCAACATAAAAATCCTTTAATTTTCTCCCCCTTTTACTCTTTTTCACTCATTCAAACCTTGTTGACCCGTTCAAACCCCACCAACACCTCATGGCCATTCATTCAAATGTTTTGACCCCTTCAACACTCATCCTTGAAGAGCCCTTGCCGAATCCACCACTCTAGCTCCCTAGGCACAAAAACAAAGCTTCTAATTGCTGACGATGTGACTTGAACCCCTTCTCCCTGCAGCTCCCATATGACGCCACTTTCATGCACTTTAAGTGGTGTCTCTTGCAACTTTACCACCTCTTTTCTTGTGTTAACAAAACACAATTAAATACCCTTCAGGCCTGCCCCTTCTAGCTCTCCCCTAAAGTGCCTAAAAATAAAATTTTCACCAAGGCTCAAGCTTAATCCCGAACCTTCCCGGGACCCCTAACCACATCAAATTAACAACCAAGACATACCAAACACATAGCAACATACAGTAACGTAGAGTCCCCCAATTTCAGGATGTTACACAGTCGATCGATCTAGTCAAGGTTCTGGCGCTCATGGATTTTTTGTACGCTACGTAATCAGGTGTGTATCTGTACACCATAAATCATTACTGTTGTATGGCCGAAAGGGTGTGTGTACCTGTTTTTTGTAAATGATTGTCGGCTTAAAAGCCAAAAAGGGTGTGTAATCACACTATCTCTGTTATGGATCAGCAAAAGCCGAAAAGTCGAAACTTCGACAGTTGAGGCCTCACGAGCGTGCGATCGCTTGTGTGGTAAACTGAGCCCACAATTATGGCCAATAGACTGTAGAGGCCACCACGAGTTTGATCACATAAACACAATTCATGCTATATCAAAGCATATGAAATACATTTGAAATGAATTTATAACATACAAACTTACCTCGGATGTTAAAACAACAAATCAAGTCGATTAGTTGATAACTTTTTCTTTTCCCTAATCCAAGCTCATATTTCTCTTTTCTTGATATAAATATTTTCAAAATTAACTTATTTAATCATCTATTCATTCAATTTAATCCAAAACACTCTTTAAGGCACATTTACACTTTTTGAAACACCCCAAACCCGGCCCACAAGCCCCGACTGGATCTAGCATGTTCCCTGAGTAAAACTTTAATTAAATCTCGTTTTGTCATCTTGGAAAATATGGTGGTTTTGAAGAAAACAGATTTGTGTTATGATCAAGTTGAAAACTGTGTTGTTATTAAAGTTTGTATTTCATTAAAACGTCACCTTCATGTTTTAAAAAAATTATAAGTTAAAAAGAATGCCGAATTTTGAAGCTTATTATTAAGTTGAAAACCGTAGGTGTTGAGGTGTCAAAACAATTGAATTTGTTTTACGAAAAATGTTTAATCATTTGTTTGATGTTGATTATATCAGAATAAAAATTAAAACGCATAAATAAAATAGTTAAATAGTGGCCTTATTACAACAAAACAAAACCCGAAATAAATCCCGAAAACATAATAAGAAAACGTGATAAGTTTAATTATAAGAAAACTTAAAAATGCTGAGCTGAGCATGGCCACCACAAAGTCCCGGCTGACCCGATCCATATCGCTAAGTATCACCTGCAAAAAGTTATCCCACGAAGGGTGAGTCAACAGACTCAATGTGTAACGGCTACACCAAAACCCAACCGATCGTAGCCTTTATCTTAAACATTTTAGCAAAGCCCATTCTTTAGTCATATTTAGCCATAAGCCCATAACGTAGCATATCGAATCATAACATATTAAGTCACATATATATAAAATGAAATGCAACCCCGAGCCACTTAGATATCCATCCTCTAAACACCACCCGTACCTGCCAATCACACCATGGGGATTACTAAATCGACCTTCCATCCGCTACACACCCTCGAAGGCAGTCGCTGCAGTTAACTGTACATCGCCCTTATAACGTGGCATAGCCACCAGATAATGTGACAGAGTCACCAGATTCATAATATGTGACATGAGTCACCGGATAATATGGTAAAACCACCGAAACACTTCCCCTTTTCATTATCACCCTTATGCCCATGCAACATACATTTTATTCAGATATCATGCAACATACCTTACCCCATAGTATAACAAAATCAGATATATTTCATATCAAATGTTTATACACATTATTAACGTAGTGTTAAGGGGTAACGTACCTGAATACACTGTACCACTGAATGGTACCCGTAGCCATGATCACTCATATTTCTTATTAACACATGCTTAACATTAATGCTATTAACCTATCGGGAAATTAGTGTAGGGTTACACACCTGATAACAGTGAGAGCGACACTCTCGATACCGATACTCTCGCTAGCAGGGATAACAGCGATCTGCTTCTCCCTTTTCGATGCTGGCTCACAACCCGGTGGCCAATCACGTACCACAGAAACCGAGTGTTTCTTGAATCTAGGGGTAGGAACTACCCCTTTCCCTCCTCCACTGGTACTCGCATCCATTGAGGAACACTTAATCAAAACCTGATTAATCAATATACAGGATCTAAACGAACATAATCTATAACTTAAACACCCTTACTGAAATAGATCTGAAACCCGAAACTTCTCCTTATCTCTGTCGAACTCCCCCTAAAAGACCATGGTTAGAATCATCTATCCCTTAAAATAATATGGCCTTTGGCCAAATGTCAATATCTTGCTTACCTCAATCGTCCAAATCCTGAAAGATCACCTTCCAATCGTCAGCCACAAGAATCCCAAAAGATCTCCTTCGTGGTTTCGGCCAAATGAGAATAAGAGGGATTAGATTCCTAGATTTCGGCTAACCAAAGGAAAAAGGAAGAGAAACTAAATGACAGTTAACCCTTACCACAATGTTGAGATCGATTGCACCCTTGCTTGGAAACACAGAGAAATTCGGCCACAGGGAAAAGGGTATTCGGCTATAATGCTTAAATGAACAATCGGCTATGGTTAAGAAAGACTTCGGCTTTTGAAGAATCGTGAAAAGAAAAAGAGAAGAAGAGATTGATGGTTGGTGCGATTCGGCTTTTAACAAAGGAGAAGAAAAGTGTGAAGCTTAAAGAGATTCAACAATAGTGAGATTGAGAGAGAGAGGTTTCGGCCTAAGCAAATTAAAAGGGAAGAGAAGGGATAGAGATGGGTTCGGTCTAAAGATGAGTAAAGAGAAGTAGAAAATAGAAGAAGAAAGTGACCTTAATGGTCTTCCCAAATTCAGCTAATGCAAAAAGGCTTTGAAAGTTCTCTGACTACTACTTTCGGCATAACACTAGGGAAAGAAAAGAGAACCAAAATGCACCTAGAACCCTTAAGCAATTTCGGCACTTAGCTCCCATTTGCATGACCGAATATGCCCCCTCCAAAGTCCCTTTGCCAGCCAACTCTTCCCCTCTTCTCAAATCCCTTCTTTTTCTCCTACTTTTTTTCTCCACCTCTCATTCAAAGATTTTGAATGAGTCCACCTCTCATCCACTCTCTTAGCCGCGCATTCAAATGGATTTGACTTGGTCTTTCACTCATCCATTCAGAGTCCTTGTACCGTCCACCACTGTACCTCCTTGCTAAAAAAATGAAAGCTCCAAAACGCCACCTGTGTTGCTCGAACCTAGGCCCCTTCACACCTCCTGAGGCGTCACCCTCCTGTGCTCTAAGTCGCGCCTCCCTTGCCACTTTACCAGCTCAGTTCTTATGTCCTAGTCCACATACTAAACTCATTAAGGCCTAGCTCCCTTAGCTCTCTGTTAAGGCTTATAAAATCAAATATTATTCTAAACTCCTACCTTCATCCCAAGGTTCTCGAAGCCCCCAAAACACATACAAACCACACATAAGCATGCTACCACATATATTCAAGTTAAAATGCAAAACCCCTAAATCCCGGATATTACAGTTCTACCCCCTTAAAAATAATTTCAGCCTCAAAATTACCTGACTAAAATAAATGAGGTTATTGCTGTCGCATTGATTCCTCCGGACCCCACGAAGCTTCTTCCAATCCATGGTTACGCCATAACACTTTGACTAGAGGAACTGATTTCCTCCGTAGCACCTTCACATCCCGTTCTAGAATCTGAATCGGCTCTTCTTCGTAGGACAAGTCGGGCCTTAGCTCCACCTCCTCTACTAGCACTACATGAGATGGATCCGATTGGTAACGACGTAGCATCGAAATGTGGATCACATCGTGCATCTACTTCAACTCTGAAGGCAACTCTAATTGATATGCCACTGGTCTAACCCGCTTCAAAACCCGATAAAGTCCTATAAACCTGGGACTTAACTTTCCCTTGCGACCAAATCTCATCACCTTCTTCCACGGCGAAACTTTTAGAAACACCTGATCTCCCACAGCAAACTCTATCTCTTTTCGCTTAAGATCTGCGTACGACTTTTGCCTGTCAGATGCCTCATTCAACCATGCCCAAATTACCTTAACCTTTTCTTCGAATTCTGCCACAATCTCTGGACCTAAAACCTGACGTTCCCCTAATTCTGTCTAACACGTAGGAGTGTGTAACACCCTGGGTTAGGGGCTGTGCAGATCGGGTAAATCGAGTGTTAGTAGGTTTTTGGAGCGCTTGGATGAGTTGTAGAGGTTTTCAGAAGGTTTGGATGAAACGGGAAGAGCTTGGAAAATTTTTAGAATTTTAGTGTGAAAGGGGATCGGGTCAAGGGAGGTTTTAAGGATTATTTTTCGTAATTTGTGGCACAAGAAAAGATCTGGCATAGTGGTTCATGCGCTGCATTGGGGGGCTAGAAGTAGCGCCCTTGGGGGCCTGGGTTCGAGACCAAATGGCAGCAAAAGGGTTTTAATTTTTGGGGTATGGCGCTACGGGTAGAAGGCCTTAAATTATTTTGGGGCGAGTTTTGTCGCAAGGAGCGACTAGTTCGGGTGGTGTCTGTGCGGAACCTAAGCGGCTGAAGGTGCGTGGCGCTGGTTTGGTTCGAACAGCAGGCGACATTTTGGCGTTTCATTTATATGTGCGGGTGTGTGGTAGCTAGGAAGGGTTAAGATTTAATGTTGGGGGTTTTGTCATAAAATCAAAGTGGCCGAGTGGCTCTGGTATTTGGGGAAAGGAGCGGCGAGCTTGGTCCCGTGTTCGAACTGGAGAATGGCAATTGGAGTTTTAGTTTTTTTATCTATTTTGGGCAGACAAATTGAAGTGGACGGCACATGTAGATTGAATTGGAAGATAAGGATGAGTTGGTTGTTATTTCTTTTGAATTCGGTGGGTTATGGATTAGTTTTTTTAGTTTTTATTTTATATTTTAAATTGGAGGGTGGTAATGGATTAAAGGTGGGTTTTATTTTTAAATTTTGAATTGTTTTAAAATGGTTTGGTGGGAGCAGATTTGGGGTTTGATTAATTCAATTTCGGTTGAATTAGTGGTTAGGAAAAATTTTAGGAAATGGCTAGGATGTTGGAGTCTTCAAGGGGAGGGTTGTAGAATGCTTTAAATAGGGAAGTGCTCACCTTTTTGTTCCTTTTTGACCAATTGCTCTTTTTTTAGAAATTGCTAGTATTGCTAAACACCTCTCTTCCTTCATAAAAATCACCTAAGCCGAAACTTTAAGTCATCTATTCCCATCTTCTAAAGTTGAAAAGCCTTTCTCCTTTATGTTGTGTTAGCCGAACCCCTTGTTGAGCCTTACCCATACTTTTCCTCCTCTTCATTCTTTTCTAGAGCATTGATTCTCAAGGTTTCTATCAAGCCGAATTTGGGGTAGTAAGGTGGTAAGGTTTCCTTTCTTATTATTGGTTTTCTCTTCTTTCTGTGATTGACCGAAATCATGTAGCTAATCATGTATTCTTTTGTTTGGCCGAATCATGGAGGGCTAGGTGGGGGTTCTTTTGCTTTTAGCTAGCGTTAAAAGTGCTAAGGGGTTCTCGGGATTCGTTTTACCAGGGATTTTTCGACAAGGTTCTTAGTCAAGTATCGTTTGCGGGTTTTGATCGATTGTGCTAGTAAGGTGCGTAATCATCGCACTATTTCTTCGGTATTATGCTTGCTAACGTTTATACATGAGTAAGTTTGTGATGTTGAAGTTAACGATGTATATATATATAAATATATGATGTGGTAATTATATGAGATGTATGCTCCTATTATATGATGATTTGATAAGATGCGTTATCACATATGCATGGGATTCGGGTTTGATCGAGGAAGGAAGGGAGTACACATTAGTGTACGTGGTCTAGTGTTAGCTTCGGGCTACACTAGCGCTTGATGAGTTGCTGTGTGCATCATCAAGGGAGATGTTGGCTTGGTGCCCATCTCGGCGGTTGATAGCTATGTGCATCACCGTAGGCGGATTTTGATATCGGGATCACGATTGGTTGATCGGTGGCTCAGCCACGGCCTTGAGCAGTGAGTTGCCAAGGTAAGGATTTTGGATCACGAGGTGATCAGTGGTGGTTTATCCACGGCCTTAGCAGGAGTCCGCCAAGGTTGGAGTACTGATTGGTTTGTGGGTTGGGTGAGATGCATTCTTGCATGATTTGTTTCGATGGTTTGTGTGGGTATGGGCCAAGCCCATACCGATGGAAATATGTGTTGTGGTTATGCATCGAAGTCGGTGGACTCACTCTTTCATTAACCATTTCGGGTGAGGCGTAGATCGGACCAGGGATCGGAGAGGACACATGGTGGCCCATGCGAGAAAGAAGAATTCAAATCTTTTAAGTTTATTTATATTAAGTATTTGGGTTTAAATATTGATGTAATAAGGCCCTTTGACTTTTTCATTTATTTTGGGAATTTCTTTATTATTATTTTTTAAATAATGGTTTGATTATTTTGATTACTAGGTGCAAACAACTTAGTTTTTAGCCATTTTTTTTTACTCAACAAATTTATAAATTAAACGAGTGTTTTAAGATGGACATTTCTATTTATTATCAAAGTCTAAAAGTTTTTTTTTTTAAAAGTACACGGGTTTTACCAGAAAAATAGTAGATTTTCGTGTTTTAAATTCTAAGTAAAGAAAGATATTTTCGCTAACATAACCAGATTCGGTCGTAGTGAATGGGCCGGGTTTAGGGATGTTATAGATTGGTATCAGAGCCGGTTCAAAACTCGGCTTTGAGGTTTTGGGTCTAAAGCAGATTTTCAAAATGGGCTTTTGAAAGGTGGGTTTTCATAAAAGTTTTGAGTTGTTATTCGCATGGCTTTGTGTCTCAGGCCAGAAGTCCACGGTAAGTACTTGGACTTTTCTTTCTCTGAAGTGAATTGTTTACATGAATTGATTTGGGCTTAGTTTGGGCTCAGAGAATAGAATAATAGGATCTGTTGGACCCTAGGACTAGACTACTCAAACATGTGCATAAAACTTAAATCTCTTAAACAAAACTGTGAAGTAAGTCGTAGGAGTTAAGGTGTGGTAACCCTCAGACGCATATCTAGGAGTGGGCAGGAAGAGCACAGTATTTAAGCGGTCCGTGTGACTCACCTCCTCTTCGCGTAGTATCCTACACAGTGCGTAGCTACGGTTCACCTTAACCAAGAGGACTTGTTCATAGGCTAAACCGATTATTAAAACCCGAAAGGAACTAGCCTTGTTGTTTTCTAAAACTTTGTATATAAAACTTTTCCAAATTTACCCTTTTGGTTTGTGAAATCTTAAATTTGATTGGAAGAACGTTTTCAATTTACAAAATTACCAAAATGCCCTTAGTGGCAAAAATTACAAAAATACCCCGTGTTGAAAATTACTAAAAAGCCACGACTTTCAAGATTTACGGTATAACCCCAATTTTAATAGAATTTTCTCACTTTACAAAAGTATCCAGTTTTCGTATTTCAAAATAATGCCCGACTTTGGAAATTTACGAAAATACCCCTAGTTGATAAAATTACCAAAACGCCCTTGGTTTCTAAATTTTCAAATTTCTTTCGACTTTTATGAGAATATTCCTATTTTATCAAGTATCAGAAAGTCTTATTTTGTGAAATATTGTGATATTCGATTTGGAGAAATTACGAAAATGCCCACGATTTCCAAAATTTTAATAACCCTGTTTTCTGAAATTTGGCAACATACTTTGTTTGAAAAACTAAATTTTCAAGACGACCCCTGAGATTTTGTAAACTTTAAAGTTGGAAAACTATTTTCAAAATTGACTCTGAGCTATTACCAAAATACCCCTCTTTAGGAACAATGACGAATTTACCCCTGTGTAGGGAAGGAAACTTGATTGCTCGAAAGAACTACTCTTGGAAACTTCATTGCATAAAATTGCTCGTGGGTAAAACAGTAAACAAGAATTTCTAATGCATAAAACTTTTTAAACAGACTAAATCGAAGCGCTAGATATGAGTTCTAGGGGGCGTAGTCGCAATACTCGTGGGCGTGGTAGAGGCGGGATGTCGATCGAACCCGGTTGGGTCACGCCATGGGTCAGAAAGCGATGCACCGCCATCAGCTGTTGAGGTTGAACAACAGGATCAGACTGGAGGAGACGACGTAGTGTCACAAGCGGTGTTGCGAGTACTCGAACGAGTGGCAGGAGCCAATGTGGGCAATAGGAATCGGAAGTCGGTGCAGAGACTTAGGCGAATGGAGCCGAGGTTTTTAGAGGAGTGCGGGGTAGCTCGAGCGTGGCGAGTATTGGCTTGAGGTCGTTGAAAGGATTATGGACGACCTAGACTTAAGCTGCCGAGGAGAAGCTTAAGGGTGTTGTTTCGTTGCTACGGGATGAGGCCTACCCGGTGGTGGCTCATGTTAAGAAAATACCCTGCGGATCGAGTGGATTGGGGTTACTTTAAGATCAAGTTTGAAGGAAGTATGTTGGGAGCGAGCTATGTGGGCCAGCAGAGGAAGGCGTTCCTTATCTGGTGCAAGGTAGCAAGTCAAGTCAATAGCGAGCACGGCCGAGTTTCTGCGTTTGAGCCGGTATGCTCGGGGCATCGTGGCAAGCGGATTATGAGAGATGTGTCGATTTGAAGATGGGCTACGGGATGAGTGCGAGTTTTGATTGCTCCGCATCGGGAAAGAGACTTCGCAGCTTTAGTGGAGAAAGCTCGAATAGCCGAGGAGGTCAAGAAAATTTGAGAGGCACTGAGAGAAAGGAACCGTGATAAGAGAAGTGTTGGATCGAGAAATGGTTGAGAGGGTTGAGAAAAGACCGAGGGTTGAGACTCTGTTAATATTGCTAAGCCACCACGGAAATCCGGATCGTCCGTGTGCTCAATGTGGAAGGTACCATGTTGGCGAATCTTTGGAATCGTGTTCTGGAGTGCTTTAGATGCAAGTCCAAGTTCCACGATTAAGGATTGTCCCCGGGATCCGAATAGGACTCGGATAGTGGGTCAAGGTTATGTGCAACAAGGCGAGAGGTGGTCGTGAGCGACGAGAGGTCGTGGTCCGAACCATGGAGGAAATGGTTCCGCCGAGGTCGTGGAGCGATGAGCCGTGGTAATGGTAGCACCGAGGCAAGGCGGCCAGTGCAGGTTTATGCGATCCGTCGGGGAGGATAATGATGTGCTTGGATGTGTCATTTGGTAAGTTCCTTAAGTCCGGAATATTCTCTATTGCTTTGTTGGGTTGGGTGTTGTTTGTTTTGTTGCTTGTAAAGTATGGGGACTTTGAGTATGAACTTAGAATCTTTACCTAGAGATATGTTAGCTCTTTAAGATCAGAGTGCGCAGCGATAGCGTAGTGTGGGAATTAATTTGTGGAGTTGTTGGTCTAGCCAAGTAATTTCGAGGACGAAATTATTTTAAGGAGGGTAGAATTGTAACACCACAGGTTAGAAATTTTTGTGCGGTCAGATAAATCAGTGTTAGTAGGTTTTGGAGCGCTTGGATGAGTTGTAGAGGTTTTGAAGGTTTGGATGAAGCGGGAAGAGCTTGGAAAAATTTTAGAATTTTAGTGTGAAAGGGGATCGGGTCAAGGGAGGTTTTAAGGATTATTTTTCGTAATTTGTGGCACAAGAAAGGATCTCGGCATAGTGGTTCATGCATTTGCATTGGGAAATTTGGAAGTAGCGCCCTTGGGGGCCTGGGTTCGAGACCAAATGGCAGCAAAAGGGTTTTAATTTTTGGGGTATGGCGCTACGGGTAGAAGGCCTTAAATTATTTTGGGGCGAGTTTTGTCGCAAGGAGCAGCTAGTTCAGGTGGTGTCTGTGCGGAACCTAAGCGCTGAAGGTGCGTGTGGTATTTGGTTCGAGCAACGGAAGGCGGCATTTTGGCGTTTCATTTTATGTAATGCGGCGGTGTGAAATTTGGGCTAGGAAGGGTTAAGATTTAATGTTGGGGTTTTGTCATAAAAATCAAAGTGGCCGAAAGTGGCTGGGCGCTGGGGAAAGGAGCAAAGAGACTTGGTCCCGAGTTCGAACACGGAGAATGGCAATTGGAGTTTTAGTTTTTTTATCTATTTTGGCCAGCAAATTGAAGTGGACGGCACATGTAGATTGAATTGGAAGATAAGGATGAGTTGGTTGTTATTTCTTTTGAATTCGGTGGGTTATGGATTAGTTTTTTTTTAGTTTTTATTTTATATTTTAAATTGGAGGGGTGGTAATGGATTAAAGGTGGGTTTTATTTTTAAATTTTGAATTGTTTTAAAATGGTTGGCTGGGAGCAGATTTGGGGGTTTGATTAATTCAATTTCGGTTGAATTAGTGGTTAGGAAAAATTTTAGGAAATGGTAGGATGTTGGAGTCTTCAAGGGGAGGGGTTGTAGAATGCTTTAAATAGGGAAGTGCTCACCTTTTTGTTCCTTTTTGACCAATTGCTCTTTTGCCGAAATTGCTAGTATTGCTAAACACCTCTCTTCCTTCATAAAAATCACCTAAGCCGAAACTTTAAGTCATCTATTCCCATCTTCTAAAGTTGAAAAGCCTTTCTCCTTTATGTTGTGTTAGCCAGAACCCTTGTTGAGCCTTACCCATACTTTTCCTCCTCTTCATTCTTTTCTAGAGCATTGATTCTCAAGGTTACTATCAAGTCGAATTTGGGGTAGTAAGGTGGTAAGGTTTCCTTTCTTATTATTGGTTTTCTCTTCTTCTCGTGATTGACCGAAATCATGTAGCTAATCATGTATTCTTTTGTTTGGCCGAATCATGGAGGGCTAGGTGGGGTTCTTTTGCTTTTAGCTAGCGTTAAAAGTGCTAAGGGGTTCTCGGGATTCGTTTTACCAGGGATTTTTCGACAAGGTTCTTAGTCAAGTATCGTTTGCGGGTTTTGATCGATTGTGCTAGTAAGGTGCGTAATCATCGCACTATTTCTTGATATTATGCTTGCTAACGTTTATACATGAGTAAGTTTGTGATGTTGAAGTTAACGATGTATATATATATAAATATATGATGTGGTAATTATATGAGATGTATGCTCCTATTATATGATGATTTGATAAGATGCGTTATCACATATGCATGGGATTCGGGTTTGATCGAGGAAGGAAGGAGTACACATTAGTGCACGTGGTCTAGTGTTAGCCGGGCTACACTAGCGCTTGATGAGTTCTTTGTGTGCATCATCAAGGGAGATGTTGGCTTGGTGCCCATCTCGGCGATTGATAGCTATGTGCATCACCGTAGGCGGATTTTGATATCGGGATCACGATTGGTTGATCGGTGGCTCGTACCACGGCCTTGAGCGATGAGTTGCCAAGGTAAGGATTTTGGATCACGAGGTGATCGGTGGTGGTTTATCCACGGCCTTAGGCAGGGAGTCTGCCAAGGTTGGAGTACGGTTGGTTTGTGGGTTGGGCTGAGATGCATTCTTGCATGATTTGTTTCGATGGCTGTGTGGGTATGGGCCAAGCCCATACGGATGGAAATATGTGTTGTGGTTATGCTTCGAGTCGGTGGACTCACTCTTTCATTAACCATTTCGGGTGAGGCGTAGATCGGACCAGGGATCGGAGAGGACACATGGTGGCCCATGCGAGAAAGAAGAATTCAAATCTTTTAAGTTTATTTATATTAAGTAGTATTTGGGTTTAAATATTGATGTAATAAGGCCCTTTGACTTTTTCATTTATTTTGGGAATTTCTTTATTATTATTTTTTAAATAATGGTTTGATTATTTTGATTACTAGGTGCAAACAACTTAGTTTTTAGCCATTTTTTTTTACTCAACAAATTTATAAATTAAACGAGTGTTTTAAGATGGACATTTCTATTTATTATCAAAGTCTAAAAGTATTTTTTTTTAAAAGTACACGGGTTTTACCAGAAAAATAGTAGATTTTCGTGTTTTAAATTCTAAGTAAAGAAAGATATTTTCGCTAACATAACCAGATTCGGTCGTAGTGAATGGGCCGGGTTTGGGGATGTTACAGAGTGCGACACTTTTGTCCATACAGCGCTTCACACGGTGCCTTCTGAATACTTGCTTGATAGTTGTTATTGTACGCAAACTCTGCCAAAGGCAAGAACTCCTCCCAGCTTCCTCTGAAGTCTATCACGCAACACCTCAACATATCCTCTAACACTTGGATTACTCACTCAGATTGGCCGTCCGACTGCGGATGAAATGCCGTACTGAAGTCTAGCCTGGTGCTCAATGCCTGATGTAGTGCTTTCCAAAATCGAGACGTAAACCTCGGGTCCCTATCCGAGATAATTGACATTGGCACTCCATGCAGCCTCACAATTTCTGCCACATACAGCTTCGCCAACTTCTGCAGAGAATAGCCAACCCACACTGGTATCAAGTGTGCAGACTTTGTCAACCGATCTACTATCACCCATACCAAGTCCTTCTTAGTAGGCGTAAGGGGAAGCCTACTAACGAAGTCTATAGTAACTCTCTCCCCCTTCTACTGCGGAATCTTTATGGGTTGAAGCAACCCTGACGGTACTTGGTGTTCAGCTTTGACCTGCTGACATGTTAAGCACTTCCCTACTAACTCTGTAACTTATAGCTTAAGACCAGGCCACCAAAACTGATCCCGCAGATCCCTGTACAACTTACTTCCTCCAGGATACATAGCATAAGGGCTACTATGCGATTCCTGAAGAATTCTCTACCTTAGCTCCTCATCCTTCGGCATACAGACCTTGCCCCGAAAACACAACACTCCGTCGCCATTTACACCATAATCTACCAACTCCCCATTCTGCACTTGCCGTAGCTTAGCACTCAGATTATCGTCTACCAACTGTTTCTCTTTCACCTGACTCAACCATGTCGGTTTTACTTGTAACTCTGCTAGCAAGCTTCCGTCGTCATACAGGCTAAGATGTGCAAACATCACCCTCAGATCCGGTACCATTTTTCGACTTAAGGCATCTGCCACCACATTTACTTTGCCCGGGTGATACTCTATAGAACAATCATAGTCTTTTAATAACTCCACCCACCTTCGGTGTCTCAAATTCAGTTCCTTCTGAGTCAACAAATACTTTACACTCTTGTGGTCCGTATAGATCACTGACTTTTCTCCATATAAATAATGCCTCCACACTTTTAGAGCAAAGACCACCGCAGCCAACTCCAAGTCATGCGTCGGATAGTTAACCTCATGTGGCCTTAATTGCCGAGATGTATAAGCGACCACCTTCCCATCCTGCATCAGAACACATTCCAATCCTGTGTGAGAAGCATCACAATATACCACAAAATCCTTCCCTGCCTCAGGCTGAATCAGTACCAGAGCTTCTGTCAAAACCTTCTTAAGCCTCTCGAAGCTCTCCTGCTGCTTATCTACCCATACGAAAGGTACCTCTTTTCTTAACAATTTCGTCAAAGGTGCTGCTATTGACGAGAACCCTTCGACAAATCTTCTGTAGTAGCCTGCTAACCCCAAGAAACTGCGAACCTCTGCCACAGACTTAGGTGGTTTCCAATCTAACACTGCCTTAATCTTCCGAGGATCCACCCTTATACCTTCTGTAGACACCTCATGACCCAAAAACGCAACTTCCTTCAACCAGAATTTGCACTTGCTAAATTTGGCATACAGCTTCTTTTCCCTTAACACTTGCAATACCACCCGGAGATGCTCATCCTGCTCCTCCTCGGGCTTAGAGTATACTAGGATGTCGTCGATAAAAACAATGACGAACTGATCCAAGTAAGGTTGGAAAACTCGGTTCATCATATCCATGAACGCAGCTGGGGCATTCGTCAATCCGAACGGCATTACCAAGAACTCATAATGCCCGTACCTTGTCCGGAAAGCTGTCTTATTGATATCCGCTTCCTTCACCTTAAGCTGATGATATCCCGACCTTAGATCTAACTTTGAAAATACTGCGGCCCCCTTAAGCTGATCGAACAAGTCGTCTATCCTCGGCAACGGGTACTTGTTCTTGATGGTCAGTTTATTCAACTGCCAGTAATCTATGCACATACGCATAGTCCCGTCCTTCTTCTTCACGAATAGGAGCGGTGCTCCCCATGGAGACACATTGGGTCGGATAAACCCACGATCAAGCAACTCTTGAATCTGAGCCTTAAGCTCAACCAACTCCTTTGGTGCCATTCTGTATGGAGCGATAGATACTGGTGCTGTACCAGGCAACAAATGAATCCCAAATTCCACTTCACGATCCGGAGGCAACCCCGGAAGTTCTTCCGGAAAGACATCCAAAAATTCATTTACCGTCCTGACCCCTTCTACAGCTGCTTCCTTACCCTCCAAGGCACTAACAATCATTAGAAAAGCTATACATCCCTTTCTTACTATCTTCTCTGCCTTAAGGGCAGATACTACATTTGACAAGTAATTTCGTCTCTCGCCCATCACCACAACCTCCTTGTCGTCAGAAGTTCTTAATGACATGCGCTTAGCAGCACAATCCACATTTGCACGGTACTTCACTAGCTAGTCCATGCCTAATATTAGATCAAATTCCCCAAATGGCAACTCTATTAAGTCAGCCGAAAACTGTGCCCCCTGAACTTCTAAAGGCACTTCCTTAAAGAGCTTATCTACTACTACTGTTTTCCCTAAGGGATTAAGTACAGTCATCTTCCTAGGTACAATCTCAGAGTTCACATGTAGAGTTCCAGATACCTCACTAGCGATGTATGAATGAGTTGACCCTATATCTATTAGAGCAATAAAGGGTAATCCAGAAATAAGGAATGTACCGTTATGGCATCAGGTGCGTCACCATCTTCCCTCCGATGAACCGCATATACCAGACCCAGCTGTCTCGCCTCTGTGTTACCACTACCTCTGCTTGGTGTTCCGCGACCTCTACCAGAACCATTACCTCTGCCATTCGGACCACGACCTTTCGGCGAGCTGCATGCCCACTTTTGCCGGCTGATTAAAACCTACGACACGCTAGTCGGTTCCTATCTGTATCCACCGGACAGTCCATAATCATGTGATCCTTGGACCCACACTTAAAACATCCCCCTGTCTTTTTCTAACATTCTCACGGGTGCATCTTTCCACTCTGAGCACAAGTACGGTACTGTCCTCTCACAGCAACCCGCTGACCTCACGGCCCATCAACCCTAGGTCTCTTTTGAAAATTCCCGGATGATCCTGAAGACCCATAGTTCCTCTTATTCCTACCCTGACCTCTATCCTGGTTCTGTCTCTCGGTCCGCTTAACTTCTTCAGCTATCCGAGCCTTATCCACTAAGGCGCAAAGTCTCTTTTTCACATTCTTGAGGCAATCAACACTGCACTCATCTCTCGATCCATCCTCGAATGTGACACATCGCTCAGAATCGAAGCCACAATCCCTGGCGCGCGTGAAACCATGAAACTCCACTTCATACTCTGCTACCGACTTACTTCCTTGCGCTAGATTTAGAAACACCTTTCTCTGCGAGTCTATGTAGCTAGCTTTGACGTATTTCCTCTCAAACTTAGTCTTAAAATACCCCCAATCTACTCGATCTGTAGGAGTACCCTCTCTGACAGTGAGCCACCACTGGTAGGCCTCATCCTGAAGCAGTGAAATAGCACCTTTCAGCTTCTCCTCATCAGTGCAGTCCAAATCATCCATGATCCTCTTGACTGCCTCTAACCAATACTCCACTACATTCAGAGCTACCCCAGATACTCCTCTAAAAACCTCGGCTCCATTTGCTCTAAGTCTCTCAGATACTGACTTCCGAGCCCCATTTCCTATGCTAGCTCCTGCTACTCGCTCTAAAACTCGCAGCATAGCCTGCGATACTACATCATCTCCTCCTGTTTGCTCCTAAAATTCTGCCCCTACAGCCGGTGGCGGTGCCACATTTTCGAAACCCTGACTTGACCCAACTGGTGTCGACACAGTCATCCTGCCTCTGCCACGTCCACGAGTATTGCGACCACGTCCCCTAGAACTCATGTCTATGTCGCGTCTTATCTGTTTTTACGAAATTTTATGCATTAGAGTCTTTTCACTTCTTGTTTAAAGAGAAGTTTTATGCAATATAGTTTTAATCACTGGTTTTTCCGAAGAAGTACACATAGACCTAGGGCTTCATGTCTCCACAGTATAGTTTCCCTAAGCCTATCATCAAAGCATCATACCTTAGCATATTCAATCAAATTTACTAACTACAGTACTTACCTGGTAGACCTGGGCCGAGAACTAGGGTGCCATACTTCCATAGAACCATTTCAATGAAAAATTTCAACAAAAACCAATTTGGCTCAAACTTTAAAAACATTATGGGCTTTAAAACCCAAGGCCGAGTGTTTAAAACTGGGCTCTGATACCAAGTTGAAACACCCCAAACCCAGCCCACAAGCCCCAACTAGATCTGGCATGTTCCCTGAGTAAAACTTTAATTAAATCTCGTTTTGCCATCTTGGAAAATATGGTGGTTTTGAAGAAAACAGATTTGTGTTATGATCAAGTTGAAAACCGTGTTGTTATTAAAGTTTGTATTTCATTAAAGCGTTACCTTTATGTTTAAAAAAAATTATAAGTTAAAGGAATGCCAAATTTTGGAGCTTATTATTAAGTTGAAAACCGTAGGTGTTTAGGTGTCAAAACAATTGAAGTTGTTTTACGAAAAATGTTTAAACATTTGTTTGATGTTGATCGTTTCAGAATAAAAATTAAAACTCATAAATAAAACAGTTAAATAGTGGCCTTATTACAATAAAACAAAACCCAAAATAAATCCCGAAAACATAAAAAGAAAACGTGATAAGTTTAATTATGAGAAAACCCAAAAATGCTGAGCTGAGCATGGCCACCACAAAGTCCCCGCTGACCCGATCCATATCGCTAAGTATCACCTGCAAAAAGTTATCCCACGAAGGGTGAGTCAACAGACTCAATGTGTAACGGCTACACCAAAACCCAACCGATCATAGCCTTAATCTTAAACATTTCGGCAAAGCCCATTCTTTAGTCATATTCGGCCATAAGCCCATAACATAGCATATCGAATCATAACATATTAAGTCACATATATATAAAATGAAATGCAACCCCGAGCCACCTAGATATCCATCCTCTACACACCACCCGTACCTGCCAATCACACCATGGGGATTACTAAATCGACCCTCCATCCGCTACACACCCTCGAAGGCAGTCGCTGCAGTCAACTGCACATCGCCCTTATAATGTGGCATAGCCACCAGATAATGTGACAGAGTCACCAGATTCATAATATGTGACGAGTCACCGGATAATGTGGTAAAACCATTGGAACACTTCCCCTTTTCATGATCACCCTTATGCCCATGCAACATACATTTTATTCAGATATCATGCAACATACCCGTAGCCATGATCACTCATATTTCTTATTAACACATGCTTAACATTAATGCTATTAACCTATCGGGAAATTAGTGTAGGGTTACACACCTGATAACAGTGAGAACGACACTCTCGATACCAATACTCTCGCTAACAGGGATAACAGCGGTCTATTTATCCCTTTTTGATGCTGGCCCACAACCCGGTGGCCAATCACGTACCGTAGAAACCGAGCGTTTCTTGAATCTAGGGGTAGGAACTACCCCTTTCCCTCCTCCACTGGTACTTGCATCCATTGAGGAACACTTAATCAAAACCCGATTAATCAATATAAAGGATCTAAACGAACACAATCTATAACTTAAACACCCTTACCGAAATAGATCTGAAACCCGAAACTTCTCCTTATCTCTGTCGAACTCCCCCTAAAAGACCATGGTTAGAATCGGCCATCCCTTAAAATAATATGGCCTTTGGTCGAATGTCAATATCTTCCTTACCTCAATCGTCCAAATCCTGAAAGATCACCTTCCAATCGTCGACCTCAAGAATCCCAAAAGATCTCCTTCATGGTTTCGGCCAAATGAGAATAAGAGGGATTAGATTCCTAGATTTCGGCTAACCAAAGGAAAAAGGAAGAGAAACCAAATGACAGTTAACCCTTACCACAATGTTGAGATCGATTGCATCCTTGCTTGGAAACACAGAGAAATTCAGCCACAGGGAAAAGGGTATTCGGCTTTAATGCTTAAATGAACAATCGGCTATGGTTAAGAAAGACTCTGGCTTTTGAAGAATCGTGAAAAGAAAAAGAGAAGAATAGGTTGATGGTTGGTGCGATTCGGCTTTTAACAAAGGAGAAGAAAAGTGTGAAGCTTAAAGAGATTCGACAATGGTGAGATTGAGAGAGAGAGGTTTCGGCCTAAGCAAATTAAAAGAGAAGAGAAGGGAGGGAGATGGGTTCGGTCTAAAGATGAGTAAAGAGAAGAAGAAAATAGAAGAAGAAAGTGACCTTAAAGGTCTTCCCAAATTCGGCTAATGCAAAAAGGCTTTGAAAGTTCTCTGACTACTACTTTCGGCACAACACTAGGGAAAGAAAAGAGAACCAAAATGCACCTAGAACCCCTTAAGAAATTTTGGCACTTAGCTCCCTTTGCATAACCGAATATGCCCCCTCTAAAGTCCCTTTGCCGGCCAACTCTTCCCCTCTTCTTAAATCCCTTCTTTTTCTCCTACTTTTCCTCTCCACCTCTCATTCAAAGAGTTTGAATGAGTCTACCTCTCATCCACTCTCTTAGCCGCACATTCAAATGGATTTGACTTGGTCTTTCACTCATCCATTCAGAATCCTTGTGCCGTCCACCACTGCACCCCCTTGCCGAAAAAATAAAAGCTTCAAAACGCCACTTGTGTTGCTCGAACCTAGGCCCCTTCACACCCCCTGAGGCGTCACCCTCCTGTGCTCTAAGTGGCGCCTCCCTTGCCACTTTACCAGCTCAGTTCTTGTGTCCTAGTCCACATACTAAACTCCTTAAGGCCTAGCTCCCTTAACTCTCTTTTAAGGCTTATAAAATCAAATATTTTGCTAAGACTCCTACCTTCATCCCAAGGTTCCCGAAGCCCCCAAAACACATACAAACCACACACAAGCATGCTACCACATATATTCAAGTTAAAATGCATAACCCTTAAATATCGAATATTACACTTTTACCCTAAAACTTTCACATTTTTGCAATTTAATCCTTATTTCATAAAAATCACAAATTCATGAAATTCAAGGCTAACCCATACTAGTCGAATTACCATAATGGCCCTAAGAACCCATATTTTTCATTTATTTCACAATTTAAGCACTAACTTTACACTTTTCCCAATTTAATCTCTATTTTGCATTTTTACAAAAATCCACTTAACAAAACTTGTATATCTATCAACAATCATTCATAATCCATCAAGAAACTTCAAAATACACATCTATTCATCAATGGAATCATTCAAAATCTTTAACAGTTTTGCAAAATAGTCCCCGGGCTAGCTAGTACTAGGTGCAACGATCACTAAAACATAGAAATCATTAAAAACGGGTTAAAAATTAGTTACCATTTGGATTTTTAAAGATTGGCCGAATCCTAGCCCTATTTTCTTCAAATAGAATCAGTTTTGCGTGTACTTTTAAGAAGATGAACATAATAAAATAGGATTGTTTTACTAATATATCATTTAATAACCAAATTACCAATTTAACCTTATTAATAAACCATTTAAAACACCTATTATAAGCCCATAATTGTCCACTCATCATTATAATGGCCTAATAACAACATAAGGACCTTCACTTATGTAAACCATAGCTATTAGACACATTTAACTAATAGCATCCAAATTCTACACTTTACGAGATTAAGTTCTTTTTATCAAATTGACCATTTAAACGATAAAATTTCTAAACAAAAATTTCACACAAGCATATTATCATGTTGTAAACATTAAAATAATAATAGAATAAATATTTTGATCTCAAATTTGTGGTCCCGAAACCACTGTTCTGATTTGACCAAAAATGGGCTATTACAACTCTCCCCCTAGGGATTTTCGTCCCCGAAAATCTTACTAGTGAATAAGTTAGGGTACTGTTTTCTCATAACTTTCTTGGCCTCCCACGTAGCCTCTTCAAACCTGTGATGTTTCCACAAGACTTTGACTAAATCTATGCGTTTAATTCTCAATTCTTTGATTTCTCGAGCCAAAATTCTGATCAGTTATTCGTTGTACATCATATCCAGCTGAATCTCAATCTCTGACGGAGAAATCACATGTGAGGGATCCGATCGATAACGTCACAACATCAACACGTGAAACACATTATGGATCTTTTCTAACTCTAATGGTAAAGCTAGTCGATATGCCACTAGTCCTATTCTTTCGATGATCTCGTATGGCTCGATAAAACGTGGACTCAACTTGCCTTTCTAACCAAATCTAAGGATTTTCTTCCACAGAGATACTTTCAAAAACACTTCATCACCGATATGATATTAAATATCTTTTTGTTTTAAATTCGCATACGATTTCTGACGATTTGAAGCTACTTTCAAACAATCACGAATTTCTTTTACTTTCTCTTTGATTTCTCTAACCAAATCAACCTCATGAATCTATTTCTCACTAAGCTTAGTCCAATACAATGGAGTCCAACATTTATGACCATACAAAGCTTCACAGGGTGCCATCTTAATACTCGATTAGAAGCTGTTATTATACGCAAATTCAACCAGCAGCATATTTCTCCCAATTGCCTTCAAATTCCAAAACACAACATCATAACATATCTTTGAGAATCTGAGTTACTCGTTCAGATTGACCGTCAGTTTATGGATGAAAAGCTATACTGGAATTCAATTTCGTACCCAGAGCTTCGTGCAATTTCTTCCAAAAACGCGATGTGAATCTTGGATCTCTATCTGAAATAATTGAAATTGGCACCCTGTGCAGTTTAACAATCTCAGCAATATACAATTCAGCTAATCTATCGAGTGAATAGTCAGTACATATTAGAATAAAATGTGTTAATTTTTTCAATTGATCAACAACAACCCAAATTGTATCTTTCTTTTTCGGAGACAGGGGTAATCCTGATACAAAATCCATAGTCACTCTATCCCATTTCCACTCCAGTATCATCACAGGCTGAAGCAAACTTGAAGGTACTTGATGTTCGGCTTTCACTTGCTAACACACCAAACATCTTGCTAAAAATTCAGAAATGTCTTATTTCATATCCGACCACCAATACAATTGTTTCAAATCATTGTATATTTTAGTACTTTTAGGATGAACGGATAAACAACCACTATGTGCCTCGTGTAAAATTTTCTGAATCAACTCTGAATTCTTCGATACACAGATTCTATCTCGGAACAAACAATCATTGAATCCAATTTGGTACTTTGGATCACTAGTCGACTCACAGTGAACTCGTTTGGCTTTTAATTCACTATCACATTTCTGAGCTTCACAAATTTGCTGAAGAAATACTGGTTTAGCTTTTAACTCAGCTAAAATCGAACCATCATTAGACAATGCAACTGTGTATTCATTGCTCTCGGAGCAAACAATGAATTTCTACTCAAAGCATCCATGACCACATTTGATTTCCCCGAATGATAATCAATCACCAATTTATAATCTTTTAGTAGCTTGAGCCATCTCCTTGCCGCAAATTCATATCTTTACAACAAATATGTGATGCTCAGAAAGTTGATAATGAAATGCTAGCGAAACGAACCATCATCAGACATATTTGTTTGAGAATCTAAATTTAGATTTGATGATAATGATTGTTTGAGATTTCGAGATCGAATTTGTGTTTCGAGAAATCTAGAGTTATTGTAGTTAAATTTGAATGAAGCTCATAATAGTCGCCTATCAGTTCATCTGGGAAGTACAAAGATGTACCGTGATTTGAAGCAACACTATTGGTGGTCTGGTATTAAAAGAAATATTTTTGATTTTGTCTCGAAATGTTTAGTTTGTCAGCAAGTTAAAGCTGAACATTAGGTTCCATCTGGTTTATTGCAACCAAAAATGATTCCCAAGTGGAAATGGGACAGAGTGATAATGGATTTTGTCTCTGGGTTGCCTTTGACTCCGATAAAGAAAGATGCAATTTGGGTCATAGTTGATCGATTGACAAAATCTGCCCATTTTATTCTGGTACGATCTGATTACTCACTTAATAAGTTAGCTGAGCTTATATTTCAGATATTGTGAAATTCCACGGAGTTCCACTGTTTATTGTGTTTGATAGAGATCCGAGATTTACATCATGATTTTGGAAGAAATTGCAAGAATCTCTAGGTACAAAATTGCATTTCAGTACAGCTTTTCACCCACAGACTGATGGTCAGTCTGAACAGATTATTCAGATCCTTGAGGATATGTTAAGATGTTGCATCCTTGAGTTTAATGGTATGTGGGAACAATATTTGCCATTGATTGAATTTGCGTACAATAATAGTTTTCGTTCAAGTATCAAAATGGCACCTTATGCGGCTTTGTATGGATGTAAATGTTGGACACCTCTGTATTGGACTGAGCTCAGTGAAAGTAAGATACACGGGGTCAATTTGATCAAAGAAACTGAACAAAAAGTGAAAGTGATCCGTGATAGCTTGAAAGCAGCGTCTGATCGTCAAAAATCTTATGCAGATTTAAAACGAAAAGATATTGAGTTTGAGATCAGAGACAAAGTGTTCTTGAAAGTATCTCCGTGGAAGAAAGTACTCATATTCAGATGTAAAGGCAAATTGAGTCCGAGGTTCATCGGACCGTATGAAATTATCGAGCATATCGGACCTGTAGCATATGGATTGTTGTTGCCACCTGAGCTGGAAAAGATTCATAATGTATTTCACTTGTCAATGCTTCGTTGGTACAGATCCAATCCATCACATGTGATTCCTTCGTCTAAGATTGAAATCCGATCTGATATGACTTATGCAGAAGAACCGATTCGAATTTTAGTTCGTGAAATGAAAGAATTACGAAATAAGAAAATCCCATTAGTGAAAGTGTTATGGCATCGAAACGGGGTTGAAGAGGCTATGTGGGAACCTGACGATTCAATGAGACAAAAATATTCGAACCTATTTAGTGGTAAGATTTTCGTAGACGAAAGTCCCTAAGGGGGAAGAATTGTAATAGTCCAGTTTAGACCCTAGTCGGAATAGTGGTTTCAGGACCACAAATTTGAGTCAGAAAAATATTTTAATATTATTTTTTTGTGCTTGCAATATGTGATTTAGCATGTATGAAAGTTTCGTGAATTAATTTGTCCGTTTGTATGTTTCATTTTAGAAAATGACTAAATCGCGTAAAATGCAAAAGTGCCTTGAGAATTGTTAAAATGCTTTAATGCCATGTTCTTTTAATATGAAGGCCTTAAAATTAAATTAGGCCATTTGTTTATAGCATGGACGGTTTAAGGCATGTTCATTAAGTGTTTATAATTTATTCATTAAGGGTAATTTAGTAAATGTGTTAAATAATGTATTATAATAAACTAAAAACATGAAAATGGCCATTTTCATCCATCTCCCACCGAAAATTAGAAAAGAAAAAAAAAGGTTTGAAGCTTGTAATATTCGGCCATTGATGTTCTTTGGTTCAAGGTTAGTTTTTGTTTGGTTTTTGATAATTTCTATGTTTTTGTAATCGTTGCTTAGTGTACTTCAAAACCCATGCTTCTGTTTTGTGAATTGATGATGAATTTGAAATGTTCCATGGATGAATTCATGAGCTTTGTGAAGTTTGGTGATGAAATATGAAATATATGTGTTTGATTAACATGTTTTGTCTTTGGATTTTTTATGATTTTGAGTAATTTGGACTAAATTGTGAAAATAATATTTTGAGGGACTAAAATGTGAAATAAATGAAATGTATGGACTTGTATGAAGCTTGTGAAAATTCAGCTAGGCATAGGTAACATGAAATTTTGTGTATTTTGTGATTTTGTGAAATAAGGACTAAAATGTCAATATATGAAAATGTGAGGGCTAAATTATAAATTTCCCTAAATGTGTGTTCTTGGATTGAATTGAATGAATTAGTGAATAAAAGAGTTAAATTTGAATATGTATAGATCAAGAACCGAAGAAAATAGATTTAAATCGTGAAAAGTCGAAAGTGATCGAATAGTTTATCCGAATCTGAGGTAAGTCTATATACAAATAAATGTATTTGTATTGATTTAAGTATGTACATATGAAATTTCATTGTGATGATGTTGTATGAGATGACAAATATTTGAAATCTGAGAATGTATCGACAATTGGTCAATGTCCGAGAAGTCCCATACGAACCTAGGAATATATAGGATTACATATGTCATGACATAGGTTTCCGATATGTGATATCGTGTAACACAACGTCTGGGACGTCGGCATCAATTTGAGATTTACGTGTAAGACCTTGTTTGGGACATCGTATTTGATTCCTGTAAGACCCTGTCTGGGATAGTGGCATCGATATTTAGTTACATGTAAGACCACGTCTAGGACGTTGGCCTTGTACGACTATTTCAAGCATTCTGAGTATCCTGTTTAGTTTCGAACTGTTCAATGGGAAAGTCTGAGTAAATGAAAGGCTATGTGAAATGTATAACTGAATCAGATACGTTTGATATGTACACTATGTAAGTGTATGAAAGATAAGTATATATATGAACTTACCTAGATGAGATATGTGTATAGAATTTGATGAAGTAAAATGTGATATGTGAATGAATGAACTATGATCTAATGAAGTACATGGTGATATACATGTTGGTAAGCAAATGGCTAAATAAATGAGCCAAGAAGAACTATGAATATGCAAATGAGTTACTAGTAATCTCATATTTGATATGATTAATGAATGCTTATATGTTAAGTTTATTTGTATATGGCTTACTAAGCTTTTGAAAGCTTACTTTGTGTGTGTTTCCTTTGTTTTATAGATCGTTGAAGCTACGGAAGGCTCAGGAATCGTCAAGGATCATCATCGCATTATCAATCTCTACTTTGGTACTTTTGAATGTGTATATAGTTAAATATGGCATGTATAGGCTAGTTATTTTGGAATATGTTTGAGATATGTACATAGCCATGTGATATGGATTGATAAATGATTGTGTTATGAATGAGTAGTCATGCTATATGATGCCTTATTTGTTAAGGTTTGATGACTAAATGGTCATAATAATGGTAATTTGTTGATGCAAAGTAAGCATATGTTTGATGAATGATAGTTATAATGAAATGGTATGTTTGTGATGAATTATACTTAGAGATGATTGTGAATATATATTAAGTTAATTGTTGCATAAGATGGTGTGCTTAAAATGCTTTTGAATACTTGAAAAAGTTGGTTATTTTGGCATGAATTGAATCAGTATGATGGTTGTAGGGATAGCCTAAAGTGTGGGTGGCATTATGGCCTTGAAAATTGCCTATAATTGCCCACACGGTTAAGCACATGGGCGTGTGGCTCGATCGTGTCCTTCGTGGTTGTGTTTCAAAACAAGTTAGACTCAACCACGGGCTAGACACACGGGCATGTGACTGGCTATGTGGTGCAAGTTAGTAGCGACCACGGGTGAGGCACACGGGCGTGTCCACGGCCGTGTGGACAAGTCAATATGTATGCCCTATTTTGACACGGCCTAGACACACGGGCGTGTCTGAGCCCATGGGAGGCACACGGCCTGCCCACACGGGCGTGTGACCTCTGTAACTTTGAAAATTTTTTAAATTTCTGAGAATTTCCATATGTGTTTGGTTCAGTCCCGGCCCTATTCTAAAGCATGTTTAAGGTCTTGTAGACCTATTCCAGGGACACTTTGATTTGTTTTGTTGAATTATGCCATGACATGTCTGAAAAAGGATCCGATTTGTCTGGTAATGCCTTTATCCCTAGACTGGCGATGGTTACAGGTTAGTGGTGTTACACGGCTAGCATGGGTTGGTATCAAATTGCATTAATTTTTTATTTTATGATATAAGGAATAAATTGTAAAAGTTGTTAAATACTTGGGGAAAAAGTGTAAATGTGACTTTAATCAGTGTTTTGGATTAAATTGAATAGAAAGATTATTAAATAAGCTAAAGTTGATTACATATAGATCAAGAAAAGTGAAAATCGGATCTAGATCGGGGGAAAACAAAGTACTCGACTAATCAACCTATTTCATCATTTTTATGAATCGAGGTAAGTTTGTATGATTAATAAGCTTAATGTTATATGTGTTTATATGCTTAAATATTATAATTGTGATATTACGACACTGCGAAGAATATCGACAAAGCATTGATATAATGAGAATCCCGGTTGAACCTTAGGAATAGATAGGATAGTAGTGACATGTCATTAGGGGTTATTCTGATTATATGATCCGAGTGCTGGTCCTGTACGTCCTACCAATGGCTGAGTATACTAGCATGTGTTGTGGTTACTTGGCAGCTTGTGTGAGTAGCACCGTGTAGCTATGTCTTGACTGACAGCTTGTGTGAGAAGGACTGTTGCTAGCTCGGATTCGGGGATTGTCGGAGACTTCATCATACTATCAATATATCGGTTTGGTACTTTTGAATCTATGTTTTTGGAATATATGGCATGTATAGGAACTTTGGTTATTTTGGTATATAAGTTGATAGCCATTTGAATTGGCTTGTAAATGTCTATAGTTTGGTTTGTATATATAACCATGACAGTTGGCTTAATTTGGTTAGTTTGGTTGTATATAAATAAATGTGTGCATAAGGCCTATGTTATGTGATTGAGGTTGGCTTTGTGATGCTTATTGATAGTAGATATTGTGGATATCAAATAGTTGATACTAGAGGAGATATATGATTGTGAATTTGAGCATAATGATGCATGTTTGAAAATGTTTAAGTAGTTGAATTGTATATATGAATTTGGTATAAAGTAATGGTCTATTTAGTGACTTGTGTATATTATGGATAATGGAATTGAGTTGGCATGATTTAGGTTTGATTTAGTTGATTTGAATGCTTATATATGCTAGTTTTGGTGCCATTTGGTTGGTGTAGGTGCATACAAATTTGGGTGGCAAAATGGCTTGGTAGGTAGCCTATTTTGTACACATGGGTAGAGACACGGGCATATGTCTTAGACATGTGTGACACACAGTCAGGATACACGGCCGTGTGTCCCATGTATTGAAATAGAAGCCAATTCAGTATGCCCTACACGGCCTCACTCATGGGTGTGTGACATGGCTATATGGCATAAGTCAGTATACCCTACAGGTTTGGCACGGCCTAGCACACGATCTGGTTCGCGGGCGTGTGTGGCCATTTTTAAGGCACATGGGCGTGTGTGTTGGCAATGTGACCCAAGTCAAGGGATTACATAGGGTTGGACACAGGTTGGGACACGGCCATGTGCTCCCATTTTGATTGTCCACACGACCTGTGACACGGGCATGCCTTTTGCCTTGTGATACACACAGCTGGGCCACACGAGCATGTGTCCCCTATTTTTGGAAAAAGTTTCTAACTGTTCAAGAAGTTCCTAAAGTTATCGGTTTAGTCTTGAACTATCCTGAATGCATGATTTGGGCCTCGTAGGCTCGTATTAGGGTCAATATGAATGTTGTTGATTGATTATTATATGAAATTTAAAAATGTACGTGAAATGTATATGTAATGGTTTGATATGTCAGGTAACACTCTTAACCCTATTCCGGTGTTGAATACGGGTGAGGGGTGTTACATTTATTTGTATCTGAGCTACGGTTTAGTCGATTCTCAAACTAACGTAGCGTGTGTGAGAGTCTAGCTATACATGCCATATATAACCTGTGATAGTGTGATATCTTCTGATAGTTTAAATCGTGTTTTCATATAGTAAATGGATCCCAATCGAGCTGTAGCTGATGATGTTGAAAGTAATTGATAAACCGTAATAAAAACATATTTTAATCCCACATTTAACATACTTCCGGATGATTTAGCCCTTGATTTATGTAAAAAGGTGCTCTTAATCCTTTCTTTTCATGTCTTATACTCAGGAAAGCACCCGAGGATAAAAGGAATGAGAAACGGGCCTAAAATGGACCTAATTTGGCCAAGGAAGAAATCGACACGGCCTGAACATTAGACCACACGGCTGTGCCTCACTGATCATCTAGAACACGGCCTTACCCCAATTTACAAGGCCGTGCCTCATTCAAGAAATCCAAACACGGCTTAAAGACTGGTCACACGGGCATGTGCCATAGCCATGTCCCTGTCATGGCAAAGAGTAAATTCAATCGACAAAGGATACTTAGGGAGAAAGAAACACATTCCAAGAGCCTATATATACCCCGTAAGCAACACCTTGAATAAGGGCGGTTAGCTAGGCCAATGGGCCAAGCCGAAAAGGTCAGATTTGTGGGAATCACTTGAAGATAGCCAGTTGATCCATCTCAAGAAGCTGGAATTCTACTCAAGACGGCGGATTTCTCCTTCAATTCCTTCAGGGGGTTTTAACAATTTCTTATGTTTTGTTTTATCTTTTCTTCTGAGATGTTTTCTTTATTCATTAAGAACTAAACCCTTCAGATACCTGAAGGGATGAAAACTAGATGAATCTTGTTACTGTTTTCTGAACTACATGCTAAATACTTGATTTGTTCTTAATTATGTGCACTTAATTCTTGTGTTAATGTTTCTGGGATATTAATTCGAGTTGGATGTTCTTAGGAGGAGGAGCAAAAGTCCATGCTTAAGAATAGATCTAGCATAATTAAAGCAGAGTCGTTCGTGCGCCTAGAGATAGGGTGATGAGATTTTGCCGGATTAGGGTGAAACCTAATATGGGAATCCATGGATCGAGTTAATGCGATTCTAGGGGTTTTAATTAGAAAGAGATTTTAATTAATCAACCTAGTGTTTGTTATTATTCGCTTCGAGAGAGGGTTTAATATAACTTAGGGAATCCTACGGATCAAGTCAAGTGAATAAATCGTATGGTTCAGTGTTAGATAATAAGTGAAGTCTAGGTGGATTCTTCCTGAGGGTATCATCTTGATCAACTGAGTTTTCCTAAAGTAATTTCCCAATTCATTCTTTTTGTCTTTGCATCTTTAGCCTAGTAGTAGCTAATTTAGATTAGATTCAAAAAACTTCACTTATTTTAGGCTAGATAATAAAAAGAAAGTTAGTATTAGTACTTTTAGTTCTTTTGGGTTCGACAATCCAGTCTTGCCTAAACTATACTACAGTTCGATAGGTACACTTGCCTTTAATCGTTGTCAGAGTTAGCTTCCAGGTTCGATCATTCTCTTTATAAATTTTTAAAACTCGATAGAAATACGATCAAGTTTTTGGCGCCGTTGCCGAAGAACTAAAATATTAAGAAAGCTCTATTTTTATTACTTTAGCCATTTTTTTTTAATTTTCCGCAAGTTCTATTTTCAATTTTGATTTTTGCTAAATTTTCTTTCTTTCTCCTCCTAGCAAGTACCACTAGTTTATGACTAGAAGGAACCCGAAAGGACCACTAATATACGATAGTGATATTGAAGCTACCGTTCGCAGGACTTGCAGAGAAATTAGGCGAGCCCTAAATTACACAGAGGAGAATTAAGAAGGCAGATCCAATCCTATTGAAGGGATGGACGAGAATAATCCACAACCACATGATGTTGGAGAAAACAACGCTCCACGTACTATGTTTGATTATGCTAAATAACATTTAACAGGAGCGGAATCGAGTATTGTTAGGCCTGCTATAGCTGCTAATAATTTTGAATTAAAGCCTAACATAATAAAAATGATTCAACAATTTGTTCAATTTGATGGTTTGCAGGACGAAGACCCAAACACTCATATAGCTAATTTCCTAGAGTTTTGTGATACCTTTAAAATAAATGGCGTTTCTGATGATGCCATACATCTTCGGTTATTCCCCTTTTCATTAAGGAATAAAGCCAAACAGTGGTTAAACTCGTTATCATGAGGGTCAATCATTACATGGGAACAAATGACCGAAAATTTTTTATTAAAATATTTCCCACCAGCCAAAATGACCAAATTACAGAATGATATCTCTTCTTTTGTGCAGATGGATTTAGAGACATTATACAACGCATGGGAGAGATACAAGGATTTCTTGAGAAGGTGTCTGCACCATGGTTTACCTTTATGGCTCCAAGTCCAAACTTTCTATAATGGTGTAAACCCCTCAACGAGGCAACTAATTGATTCAGCCGCCGGTGGAACCCTGAACAACAAAACTCCTGAAGCAACCTACAAGTTCATTGAAAAGATGTCACTGAATAACTATCAGTGGCAAGTTACAAGGACAAAACCGAAAAAATCAGTCGAAGCTTACAACCTCGATGCAGTGACCATGCTATCAACACATGTAGAGACAATAAATAGAAAGCTTGATAGTTTGCGTTTTTCGTAGGTACATCCAGTCATGCAATGCAATGCAAGTAGAACTGTAGCGAATCCTGAGTACCCACCCTACCAACCGGAAGTAGAGAGCGAACAGATGAACTGTATAGGTAATAATTTTCAATCCAATAATAATCCTTATAGTAATACTTACAGTCCAGGTTAGAGGAACCACCCAAAGTTTTTATGGGGAGGCCAAGGAAATCAAGGAATTCAAAGACAACAACCTCCTTAAAATTTCCAAAAGCAGCCATACCCGACAGAGAAGAAGCCAACCTTAGAAGAGATGCTGACAAAATTCATGGAAACCATAGAAAATCGTCTCCAAGATACTGATAAAACACTTAAAAGTAACAAACCTCAATTGAAGAGACCAAGAACCAATTAAGGGAACTTACTAAGTCAGTAGGGGAAGTCACTTAATCAGTCGGACAACTTGCAAAGTTAATGTCCGAACGATCGCAATGACGTCTACCAAGTAACACTGAGATTAACCGGAAGGAACAAATCCAAGCCATCACAACTCATGATAGTATAGGGTTAGACGAACCTAATCCAATACAAGATAACAAGGTAGATGAAGGAAAAGTTGAGAAAACATAGGAAAAACCAAAACCAGTAATCAAAGAATAACAACCTCACATATCTTATCCCGAAGCAATGAAAAGGGATAATTCAGAAGAACAGTTTGGTAAGTTTCTTAAACTTTTAAAGAAATTATATATTAACTTACCTCTTTTAAAGCTCTTTTTCAGATGCCAGACTCGTGGAAAATTTTAAAACAGCTCTTGATGAACAAACAAAAATTAGATGAAGAGCCACATGTGGAATTAAACGCAGCATGCTTAGCAATGTTACAGAATAGACTACCGCGGAAGCAAAAAGATCCAGGGAGTTTTACAATTACATGTTTAATTGGTAAATTAACTGTTGATAATGCGCTAGCTGATTTAGGGGCAAGTATTAATGTCATGCCTTATGCATTGTTTAAACAACTAGGTCTAGGGAAGCCCAAACAAACTAGGATGAGCATTCAATTAGCTGATAAAACTATTAGAATTCCTAGGGGCATTATCAAAGATGTTCTTGTCAAAATCGATAAATTCGTTTTTCCAGTAGATTTTGTTGTCTTAGACATGGATGAGGATAATTCAATCCCCTTAATTTTAGGAAGACCCTTCCTAGCAACTGCCAAGACTAAAATTGATGTTGCCACAGGAGAACTCATACTTTATGTAGGTGATGAATCAATCAGTCTTCAAGCCCTTGACTCGGCCAGGACAACATTCAATGAAGGTAAGAAAGACAATTTAGTTGTTAATCAATTTGTGCAACCTTCATCGTAGGAAACACCACAAGAATACAAACCTGAGCCAAATTATAGACCCCAAGCCAACAAAGAAGAATTACATAAGGAACAAAGCCTTAGAGTCGACAAACTAAAAGAGTAGGAAACACAAATCAAGGAAGAATAGGAACCACATGAAGTAAAACCGAAGGAGCCCCCAGAAGAGCTCGTAGGAACAACAAACCACTTCAAAATAGGAGACCAGGTACTGTTAGACAAAGCCGACCCTCGCATCACCACATCAGGCCTGAAAGTAAATAAAGAAATTCCTCTTAAGGTACACAACATCTTCCCACACGGAACAGTCGAGGTAAGCAACCCAACATTCGGCACTTTTAAGGTAAACGCTTCTCGACTTAAACTTTATCAAGAAAATACAACTGTAAACATGAGGGAAGATATTCAAACGTTTAAACCTCCCTGATTCAATTACGAGGAAAGTCTAGCTTAAGACTATAAACAAACGCTTCTCGGAAGGTAACCCGAGCACTAACACAATATAGTTTCACACTTTTCTTTCAATTTATTTTCTTTTCTGGATACCTAGTTTTAAACTAACCAAAAGTGCAGATTTCCAGGCCACACGGTCTTGCACACGGCCGTGGCTGTGACCATGTGGAAGTACATAATCCCCATACTAACACAGTAGAGGTTGTACGAATCAAATCACAGCTAATTTTCAACGTCACGGACCCAACCACTACCCCATAGGCACCGACAAAGTGGCACTGTTGTGCCTTATGGCTGTGTGAAGATACTGACTTGCCAACCACGAGTAGAACACGCCCGTGCCGTCCAATCCTGCCAACATACTGACTTGTCACCAACGGGCGTGGCTGGCTAAAAAACGGGCATGGAGAATCAACACACCCTGAAACACGACCGTGCAAAGCAGCTGTGTGAATAGACACGCCCTCGGCCCACGGTCGTGGGAAAGTACCAGAATTAAAGCCTCTATTTAAACTCAACCTCCCCTCCCCATTCTTTCCACCTACTGTTCACTTCTTTTCTTTCCCCCCCTTATTCTCAGATTTCCCTCCACATAACAAGTCTCAATAACTCTTGAGCCACACCAAAGCTTTAGAAGTCACACCTACCTCACAAACCATCCGCCAATAAGGATTCTCAAGCCCCTTTATCTTTGAGCCTTAGTTTATTTACATTTTTATCTTCTTTCTCTTTATCTTTCTTGTCTTTAATTATATATGTAGTTTATTTTAAATATGTCTTAATAATCCCTGGCTAATTCTCTACGAGCTCCCCAATTTCTTCATCTAGCGCAGAGCTCGGCAGCAACAACCACCCCTATTGACTTCGAACTCTGAGAAATCATCCATAATTCAGGAAGTGGCACTCTTTCCCTCTCTTTTGATTATATACTAATTGTTATTATCTATCTTTGTACATTGAGAGCAATGTACATCTTAAGTGTGGGGGGATAAAATTGCCTAACTTTTTGCATTATTCTCAAATCCCTGAGGATAAAATTTTTTTTTGTGCCTAACTTTTTTCATTATTCTCAAATCCCTGAATTCAATCTTGTTTTTAAGTAATTTCCTTATATTACCAATTAGGATGAAATTTCTAACGATTTATGATTTTTATTGACATGTTTTTGAGTAAGTCATAGTTAATTGTGCATTGATGATTGAATTTTAAGATACTAGAGAATCAAGCATAATAAGTCTAATTTTCAGAATTAAAATTTTTACTAGGTTGTTAACCTAAATTTGAATGTTGCTTTGAAATTTGAAATTTACGAGGTTGATGTCAAAACAACCATAATTTTTGTGAGATTTTGAGCCTTATAGAGCATATATCCTTTTTCATGCTCACTTTTTATTATGAGTGTGTCAACTTTGAACTGTTATTCTAGAACTTGCCTCGATTATACATATTAATACCACACTTTTGATTTGGTATATAGAGATGATAAAGGCACCAAGGATTTAACCCACTTACTCCACTAAATAGTCTACCTCCATAAATTAACCCCTAGTGAACCCCGTTTAATCCTAACAACCCTTTTTATTGACGTACCAACTAATATTAACTCAAAACCCCTTTGTATTTGTTATCACCATTCCTTTTCACTACCCTTATATCAAGATTTGATTTGATTAGTTACCTAATTATATTATTTCAGCAGTTGAATTGATTATTATTGATATTATTCTATAAAAAAAACGAAGTATAGTTATTATTAGTTATATAATTAAGTGAGCTTACATGTTTTCATTTCAATCCCTAAGAAAAAAACTCGTATTATTAGTTCTCAAATTTATGTAATTATTTAGGATTAATGCATTATTCTAGGTAGGTAACTTCTCAATTTGGTCTCGATTCTAACCTTCTAATTCAGCCTGTATCCACACTTTTAACTTAGCCCCGTTACAACCTTGTAAAAGACCTTTTGATTTGTGTATCATCTCATTTAACAGTGGTGGAGATTTGATTTTCAGGCAAGCTTATGGGATTAACTTTTCAGGTTCGACTGATGTGTGCTCTTCTCCTGAACGTTAAACACTTTGAGTGATTTGAGTGAATCTTTAGTGAGGATGTCAACTCTTGTTAATTTTGAACTAAAGGTAATTATTTAGATAAGGGGAGATACCTATATTTTCGAATACAAATATATGACTTATCTTGTTTGAATATTTAGGACTCTTTGAGTTGAATTATCCATGTATAAATTATCTATGAATTATGATGAAACATTGTTGATAGGAATTATGAATTATGGAAAGTTTGTTTTAATTGTAAGTTGAGAATTTTGCTTGAGGACAAGCAAAAGCTTAAGTGTGGGGTGGTATTTGATAAACCGTAATAGTAAAATATTTTAATCCCACATTTAACATACTTTCAGATGATTTAGCCCTTGATTTATGTAAAAAGGTGCTCTTAATCCTTTCTTTTCATGTCTTATACTCAGGAAAGCACCCGAGGATAAAAGGAATGTGAAACGGGCCTAAAACGGACCTAATTGGGCCAAGGAAGAAATTGACATGGCCTGGACATTAAACCACACGGCTGTGCCTCACTGATCATCTAAACACGGCCTTACCTTGATTTACACAGCCGTGCCTCATTCAAGAAATCCGAACACAGCTTGAAGACTGGCCACACGGGCGTTTGACATAGCCATGTCCCTGTCGTGACAAAGAGGAAATTCAATCGGAAAAGGATACTTAGGGAGAAAGAAACGCATTCCAAGAGCCTATATATACCCCCTAAGCACCACCTTAAAGGCTAGGCCAAGGAGCCAAGCCGAAAAGGTCAGATTTGTGGGAATCACTTGAAGATAGCCAGTTGATCCATCTCAAGAAGCCGAAATTCTACTCAAGATGGCAGATTTCTCCTTCAATTCCTTCAGGGGGTTTTAAGGATTTCTTATGTTTTGTTTTATATTTTCTTCTGAGATGTTTTCTTTATTCATTAGGAACTAAACCCTTCAGATACCTGAAGGGGATGAAACCTAGATGAATCTTGTTACTGTTTTCTAAACTATATGTTATACTTGATTTGTTCTTAATTATGTGCGCTTAATTCTTGTGTTAATGTTTTCGGGATATTAATTCAAGTTGGATGTTCTTAGGTGGAGGAGCAAAAGTCCCTGCTTAAGAATATATCTAGCATAAATAAAGCGGAGTCGTTCGCGCGTCTAGAGATAGGGTGACGAGATTTTGCCGGATTAGGGTGAAACCTAATATGGGAATCCATAGATCGAGTTAATGCGATTCTTGGGGTTTTAATTAGAAAGAGATTTCAATTAATCAACCTAGGGTTAGTTATTATTCACTTCGAGAGAGGGTTTAATATAACTTAGAGAATCCTATAGATCCAGTCAAGTGAATAAATCGTATAGTTCAGTGTTAGATAATAAGTGAAGTCTAGGTGGATTCTTCCTGAGGGTATCGCCTTGATCAACTGAGTTTTCCTAAAGTAATTTCCCAATTCATTCTTTTTGTCTTTGCATCTTTAGCCTAGTAGTAGTTAATTTAGATTAGATTCAAACAACTTCATTTCTTTTAGGCTAGATAATAAAAAGAAAGTTTTTAGTTCCTTTGGGTTCGACAATCCGGTCTTGCCTAAACTATACTACTGTTCGATAGGTACACTTGCCTTTAATCGTTGTCAGAGTTAGTTTCCAGTTCGATCATTCTCTTTATAAATTTTTAAAACTCGATAGACATACGATCAATAATGTGCATGCTTTATTCAAGGGGTAGCGCAATCTGAGTCTAGACCCATATCAGGTAGCCGAAGAGGAGAGGCTAAAGAAGCCTTTTTCCAGATGATGAATGTGTGGTTTATGGAGTATGTTCGAACAAATCCGGCTGCTCAACAACCTCCACCCCACCTAATCCCAAACCGATTCTCGTAGCTCCTCAAAGTATAGAGTTTTTACGACTGAATAAGCTGCCAGTTGATAAGATTAGATAACATGGAGCCGAAGAGTTTAAAGTTAATGTTGATGATGATCTTGAGCAAGCTGAGTTTTGGCTTTAAAACACTATTACAGTCTTTGATGAACTTTCTTGCACATCGGCAGAGTGTTTAAAATGTGCCGTATCACTTCTGAGGGACACAATTTATCATTGGTGGAATACCCTAGTATCAGTGGTGCCAAGAGAAAGAGTTGCCTGAGAATTCTTTCAAGCTGAGTTCAAAAAGAAATACATCATTCAACGGTTCATTGATCAGAAACGCAAAGAGATTTTAGAGTTAAAATAGGGTCGTATGTCTGTGACAGAGTGTGAGCGAGAGTTCGTGAGAGTCAATAAATATGTTCTGGAATGTGTTTCAACTGAGGCCATTATGTGCAAGAGATTTGAAGATGGGTTAAACTAGAATATCATATTGCTAATCGAGATTCTAGAGTTGTGGTGCTTGTTGATAGAGTCTGTAAAGCCGAAGAACTTGGTAAAGAAAATAGAAACACTAATTTTAAAGTTAGAGATTCGAGAAAAAAGATTAATGAATAAACCATATCAACCCTCGTCAAAGAAATCATGAGATTTGTATAACCGTTCAACTACTTCGATGGGATATTCCAATAGAGATCGTGGGAAGCAACACTTGAGTTCTAAAACCCAAGCTACGTCAATAGATAGCATTGGTAATGCTAGGTTCAATAGACCTGAATGTCAACGATGCGAAAGATGACATCCTGGTGAATGTAGAATGAATGACCAGGCTTGTTTCAGATGTGGCTCACAAGATCACTTTATCCGAGATTGTCCTGAGTTAAATGAGAAAGATAAATCTCAAAATGCAAGATCAAGCAATACAACTGCTAAAGGGAGACCAACTCGAAACACTGGAGTATGAGTAGTAATCACGGTACTACGAGAGATTCTTTTATGAGATCAGAGGCTAGAACACCTACTAGAGCTTACGCGATTCGCACCCGCGAAGATGCATCATCACCTGATGTTATCACCGGTACATTTTTTCTCTATGACACTAATGTAGTTGCATTGATTGATCCTGGATTGACTCATTCATATATTTGTATGAATTTGGTGTCTAGTGAGAGTTTGCCTATTGATTCTATTGAGTTTGTGATTAAAGTATCGAACCGCTTAGGCAAGTATCGAACCCCTTTAATGACTCGGGGTTACTGTTTCCTTACTGATTTGATGTTATTATCATTTGATGAATTCAATGTAATTCTGGGTATGGATTGGCTAACGCTACATGATGCTGTTGTGAATTGAAGACAAAAAACTATTGAATTGAAATGTCAAAATAGTGAAATTCTTTGAATTGAATCAGATGAGTTGAGTGGATTGCCTGTTGTGATTTCATCGATATCAGCTCAAAGATATGTGAGAAAAGGTTGTGATGCTTACCTAGCTTATGCTTTGGATACAAAAGTATCTGAATCTAAGATTGAATCAGTACTAGTTGTATATAAATATTCGGATATGTTTCTAGAAGAATTGCTGGGGTTACCACCGATTAGAGAGGTTGAGTTTGCTATTGAATTAGTGCTAGGAACATCACCGATATCTATAGCTCCATATAGAATGGCTCCGACAGAATTGAAAGAGTTGAAATCTCAGTTGCAAGAGTTAACGGATAGAGGTTTTGCATGACCAAGTTTTTCACCCTGGGGTGCGCCAGTGTTGTTTGTAAATAAGAAAGACGAATCACTGGGAATGTGTATTGACTATTGTATGCTTAATAAGGTTACGATAAAGAACAAATATCTGTTACCGAGAATAGATGACTTGTTTGATTAGTTGAAAGGGGCAACAATATTCTCGAAGACTGATTTGAGATCTAGCTATTATCAGTTGCGGGTTAAAAATTTAGATGTGCCAAAAACTGCGTTTAGAACAAGGTACGGGCATTATTAATTTCTTATTATGCCATTTGGATTGACTAATGCTCTTGCAGTTTTTATGGATTTGATGAATCAGATTTTTAGACCATATTTAGACAAATTTGTTGTTGTGTTCATTGATGACATTCTGATCTATTCACGAGATAAGTTTGAGCATGCCAAGCATTTGAGAATTGTCCTACAAACCTTGAGAGATAAACAATTGTTCACTAAATTTAGCAAATGTGAGTTTTGGCTCTAAGTAGTTAGATTTTCAGGACATATTGTTTCAGTGGAAGGTATACAAGTTGACCCGAACAAGATTTATGCAGTTGTTGATTTGAAACCACCAAAAAATGTATCCAAAGTCAGAAGCTTTCTAGGGTTAGTTGGTTATTATCGACGTTTTGTCAAAGGATTTTCAATGATTGCTATAGCAATGACTAGATTTCTATAAAATGATGTGAAGTTCGAGTGGTATTAAAAATGTCAACAAACCTGAGTCGAGTAAAAAGTTTGTGATTTTTAGTGATGCATCATTGAACGGTTTGGGTTGTGTTTTGATGCAAGAAGGAAAAGTGATAGCTTATGCCTCCATACAATTCAAGCCGCATGAAAAGAATTATCTGACGCATGATTTAGAGTTGGATGCTATTGTATTTTCATTGAAAATTTGGTGACATTATTTATACAGTGAGAAATATCATATCTTTAATGATCATAAGAGTTTAAAGTACATAATGACTTAGAAAGATCTGAATTTGCGACAGCGGAGATGGCTCGAGTTGTTGAAAGACTACGAGTTAGTGATTGGTTATATCCGGGGAAAGCGAATGTAGTTGTGGATACTTTGAATAGAAAATCTTTATTTTCTTTGAGAGTAATGAATACACAATTATCTTTATCTAATGATGATTTGATTCTAGTAGAGTTGAAAGCTAAACTGGTATTTCTCAAGCAAATTTGTGAAGCTCAAAAGTGTGACCACGAGTTGCAAGCTAAAAGAGTGCAATGTGAGTCGACTAGTGATTTAGACTTTCAGATCAGATCCGATGATTGCTTAATGTTCCGAAATAGAATTTGCGTACCAAAGAATTCTAAGCTCATTCAAAAAATTTTACACATAGCACACAATGGTTGTCTATCTATTCACCTGGGGAGTACCAAAATGTATAATGATTTGAAACAATTATATTGGTTGTCAGGCATGAAATAAGACATTTCAGAGTTTGTGTCGAGATGTTTAGTTTGTCAGCAAGTTAAAGCTGAACATCAAGTACCTTCGGGATTGCTACAATCGGTGATGATACCGGAGTGGAAATGGGATAGAGTTACTATGGATTTCGTATCAGGTTTGCCTCTGTCTCTGAAAAAGAAAGATGTTATTTGGGTTGTAGTTGATCGACTGATGAAATCAGCACATTTCATTCAGGTATGTACAGACTATTCGCTTGATAAATTGGCTGAATTGTACATTTCTGAGATTGTTAGATTGCATGGGGTGCTAGTTTCTATTATTTCGGATAGAGATAAAAGATTTACGTTGTGATTTTAGAATAAATAGCAAGAAGCTTTGGGTATGCAATTGCACTTTAGTACTACATTTCATCCAAAAACCGACGGTCAGACTAAGATAGTAATTCAAATTCTTGAAGATATGCTTCGTTGTCGTGTTTTAGAATTTGAAGGTAATTGGGAGAGATATTTTTCGTTGGTTAAATTTGCGAATAATAACAGCTTTCAATTGAGCATAAAGATGGCATCGTATGACGCACTGTATGGTCGTAAATTCCAGACTCCAATATTTTGGACTGAGCTTAGTGAGAAAAAGATTCATGGGGTTGATTTGATTAGAGAGACTGAAGATAAAGTGAAGGTAATTTGTGATAGTTTGAAAGCAGCATCTGATCGACGGAAATCGTACGCGGATTTGAAACAAAAAGACATTGAATTTCAAATCAGTGGCAAAGTATTTCTGAAAGTGTCTCCGTGGATGAAAATACTTTGTTTTGGTCGCAAAGGCAAATTCAATCCGTGATTCATTGGGCCGTATGAGATTATTGAAATAATAGGGCCAGTGGCATATCGGTTAGTGTTTTCACCAGAATTAGAGAAGATCCATAATGTGTTTCATGTGTCGATGTTGCATCAATATAGATCGGATCTATCACTTGTAATTTCTCCTGCAGAGATTGAAAGTCATCCTGATATGATGCACAACGAAGAACCGATAAAAATTTTAGCTCGAGAAGTTAAACAGTTGAGAAATAAAAGAATAGCTTTAGTGAAAGTACTTTGGCAACAACACGG
Organism: Gossypium bickii; assembly: GCA_025503065.1. NCBI lineage: Eukaryota > Viridiplantae > Streptophyta > Magnoliopsida > Malvales > Malvaceae > Gossypium > Gossypium bickii. Next base: position 101,006,828 of record CP106711.1, read on the forward strand.
TATTGAAGAAGCCATGCCGGAGCCCGAGGAAGCTGTGAGAAAAAAGTACCCTAACCTTTTTGCTGGTAAGATTTTTGAGGACGAAAATCCCTAAGGGGGAATGTAACATCTCGGTTTAGACCCTAGTCGGAACAGTGGTTCAAGACCACAAATTCGAGGTCGTAAAAATATTTTTAATTTTATTTTTTGTGTGAATAGTATGTGATATAGACTGTGTGAAAATTCTGTGTGATAATTTAATCGTTTATGTGTCGAATTTAGAAAAAAGACTTAATCACGTAAAGAGTAAAAGCTATGTGCTGATTTATAAGTGCTTAAATGTTGATGGTTTTTAAAGGTGGAGGCCTTATGTTGCTATTATACCAACTTATATATAGTGGATGGATAAAAGTCTTAAATGTCCATATTGTATAATTGTTGTAATTATATTAATGAAGGCCATTTTGGTAATTTAATTATTAATATTAGATTAAAGAAACAAAAGATGAGTGTTCATCTTTTTTTTTTCTCCCCATTTGACCGAAATTCAAAGGGAAAAAGAAAGGTTAAAAGTTCTCATACATTCAGCTACTATCAAGCCAAAATTAAGATATGTTTTGAGTCAATTTTCGATGGTTTTTACGTTTTCGTAATCATTGCTTTATGCTCTAGCTAACCCATGTTGTAATTTCATGAATTGATGATGTTTTCTGATGAGCCATTGATGAACATTTGAGCTATGTGCTACTTGGTAGTAAAATATGAGAACTTGGTGTTGGATTAACATGTGTTATTTTTGAATTTTTGGTGAAATTAGCTAATTAGGGATAAATTGTGAAAATAGCAAATTAAAGGGTTAAAATGTGAAATAAATGAAATGTATGGGTTTGTATAGACACTAGTAAAATTCGACTAAGCTTGTGCTAGGTGGAATTTTGTGAATTTGATGATTTTGTGAATTAGGGACTAAAGTGTCGAAATGTGAAAATAAGAGGGTTATTTTGCAAAATGCCCTAAATTTGCATATGTGGATTGAATTGAATGAAATGGTGATTGAATGGATTGATTTTAAATGTGTATAAACCAAGAGAGAAGAGGTTCGGATCGAGATCGAGACAAAGATAAAGTGCTCGATTAGTCAACTGTATCGATAGTCGACGTCCGAGGTAAGTTCGGATATAATACATGTTATTAAGATATGCTTAGTATTATGAAATAAATGTGTATATGTAGATGAAATCGAGATGCTATGTGCAAGAATAAGCTGATGGCACTAAGTGTGCGAAATGTGAAATCGAAATAGAAATGAATGGCACTGAGTGTGCGATGATATGAAAGCTACGACTTATTGACTTGGCACTGTGTGTGCGATGCCAAGACGAGTCGGTTAAAAGAATAGGCACTAAGTGTGCGAGGAAAAATATGTTACAATTATGTAAATGGCACTGGGTGTCCGATCCAATTTAATAAATATTAAAGGATGATCAACAAGTATAATTGAGCATTGAATAGCTTGGAGATTGAATAACTACGTGTTTGTCGAGGTATGTATCGAACCTTTGTGGTTGATGAGTTTATAGATGATGATATGGACGGACGAATGAGTATTTTAGCAATAGATAGTATGGTATATGTATAAGAAGAATGATCTATGTGATGATTATTATATGAATTGGTTGATTTGATGATATGGTTGTATTTTATTTTGAACTTACTAAGCTTTATAAAGCTTACTGTGTGATTTGTTTCTTTGCTTTGCAGTATCAGTAAAGCTAGCTCGAATCAGGGAATCGTCAGCATCTCAGTCACACTATCGGCAATCTATTTTGCGGTATTTTGGAAAGATGTTCATTGTTAAAATGTGGCATGTATAGGCTCGTCATTTGAATCATGTTTGATGTTTGTCAGTAGCCATGAGATGTGGCTGGATATGTGCTAGTTTTGGCATGAATGGTTTTGGTATATATATGTGATGCATCTTTTGGTATGGATTGTGAGTTGAGAAATTGACTTATGAATAGTAACTATGTGTTGGTAAAAATGCTAGTAGGAATTAGTGAAAATGGGAAGGAATGAAGTTTGGTATTGAATGTATATTGCTTGTGATGAGATTAGTTTTGGTAGTGAAATTGTCATGATTGGAATGGAATTGAATGCATACATTGAATAGTCATATTGGTAAGTTTTTGGTTGCATTATGTGCACGATATGTTTTGGTATGTGTTGCTTGTAGGGTTGACCCTAAGTGGGTGGCATTTTGGCCTTACTGAATGGCTTATAATGTCACACGGTCATGGCACACGGGCATGCCTAAGGATCGTGTGTAATTTGGTAGGATGCAGCCTAGTAGCATACGGCCTCGACACGGGGGTGTCAACTAGCTGTGGTGTACAAGTCAGTAGCTAGCTAAAAGCACACGACCGTGGCACACGGGCGTGCTTGGTGGCAGTGGAGGAGAAGTCAGAATATGGCATAAGACTGCACGGCCTCAATGTACGGGCGTGCTGGGTGGCCGTGGGAATTAAGTTAGTATATGACCACGGGGAGGACACACAGGGGTGTCTAGGAGCCGTGGAGGACACACGGTCTCCTCCCACGACCGTGTCTCACCTAAATTTTAGAAAAGTTTTAAATTTTCATGAAATTTTGTATGTGCTTCTGTTTAGTCCCGACCCCTCTTTAGTATTTCAAATAGGTGTCGTAGACCTTGTTAAGGGACAGTATGTTTGTAAATGAAGGTGATTAATGATGATTGACTTTGTGTCAAAATTTCTAGATGTTAAATGTTCTGTTTGATCGGTAATGCCTCTTAACCCTATTCCGGCGACGGTCGCGGGTTAGGGGTATTACATTTTATTGGTATCAGAGCTACGGTTTAGTCGATTCTTGGACTAACATAGCGTGTATGAGTCTAGCTATACATGCCATATTTGAAATTGCGATAGTGTGATGAATACTGACAGCTAAAAATGTGTTTACTTATAGTAATGGATCCTAATCGAGCAGTTGCTGAAGATGTAGAAAATAATGCGCCTACTCCCGCTCAAGGGACAGCGCCGGCCACATCAAGGCCGAATGATAGTGGTAAGGGAGGAGAGGCTAAACAAGCCTTCTTCCGAATGATGAGTGAGTGGTTTACAGAGTTCGTTCGTACGAATCCGACTACTCCACAACCTCCACCCCCACAAGTACCTATTGTGCCTCAAGTTGTAGATCCGATCAGACAGAATAAGCCTCCTGTGGATAAAATTCGTAAGTACGGGGCCGAAGAGTTTAGGGCCACATCAAATGACGATGCTGAACGAGCTGAGTTTTGGCTTAAGAATACAATCAGAGTATTTGATGAGATGTCGTTGGACCCTAATGAGTCTATTAAGTGTGCAGTTTCCTTGTTGAGAGACACGGCTTACAATTGGTGGAAAACGTTGATATCTGTGGTTCCGAGAGAGAGAATTACCTGGGATTTCTTTCAAGCCGAGTTCAAAAAGAAGTATATCAATCAACGTTTCATTGATTAGAAACGTAAAGAGTTTCTAGAATTGAAATAGGGCAGGTTGTCTGTTACTGAGTATGAGCGAGAATTTGTAAGATTGAGTCAATATGTGAGAGAATGTGTCTCGACTGAAGCTACTATGTGCAAACGTTTCATAGAGGGATTGAATGATGACATCAAGTTATTGGTTGGGATACTCGATATAAATGAATTTGTTGTGTTAGTAGAAAGAGCGTGCAAAGCTGAAGAGCTTACTAAGGAAAAGAAGAAAGCTGATTCAGAAGCTCGCGATGAGAGAAATAGATCAACGAATAAATTTTCTCAACCTTCTACTAAGAGATACAAAGATGCAAGTAATCATTCCAATGCTTCGTTTAGACATCCAAGTAGAGATCATTTGAGACAGAGTACTGGTCCATGACTTCAAGCTCCGAATGAATCAAGTGTTGGTAGTGTTAAGAGTAACAAGCCTGAGTCCAGGCAGTGTGGAAGACGACATGTGGGAGAGTGCTGGGGCAAGTACAACAATAGAGTTTGTTACAAGTGTGGATCCCGAGATCATTTTATTAGAGATTGCCCAAAAATGGTCGAAGAGGAAAATGATCAGAATGAAAAGCCGAGTAATATGATGGATAGAGGTAGACCACCCAAAAACACCAGAAATATGTATGATAGCCAGAGAGCGACAATTGATACAACTGTGAGATCAAAGGCGAGAGCTCTCGCCCGAGCCTATGTTATACGTGCACGAGAGGAAGCATCATCTCCAGACGTCATCACCGGTACTTTCACTTTATTTGATATTAATGTTATTGCACTGTTAGATCCGGGTTCAACTCATTCCTATGTGTGTGTGGACCTAGTATCGAGTAGAACTCTACCAGTTGAGTCTACTGAATTTGTGGTTAGAGTGTCGAACCCTTTAGGCCAATGTGTCTTGGTGGATAAGGTGTGCAAGAATTGCCTATTGGTGTTTAGTGATACACGTTTTCCGATTAATTTGATGTTACTTCCCTTTGATGAATTCGACATAATTCTGGGTATGGATTGGCTTACTCTACATAATGCCATCGTGAATTGTAAAAGAAAGAGTATTGAATTGAGAAGTCAGAACGGTGAGCTAGCTCAAATTGAATCCACTGATATGAAAGGACTACCAGCTGTCGATCTGTGATGAAAGCCATGAACTATGTGAAGCTTATCTGGCATACGTGATTGATACCAAAGTGTTGGAAAAGAAAGTTGAATCAGTTCTTGTGGTATGTGAGTTTCCAGATGTGTTTCCTGAAGAGATGCCAGGGTTACCTCCAATTCGAGAAGTGGAATTTGGTATTGAATTAGTGCCGGGGACTACTCCCATTTCGATACCTCCGTATAGAATGGCACCAATAGAATTGAAAGAGTTAAAATCACAGTTGCAAGAATTAACCGACATAGGATTTGCACGACCGAGTTTCTCACCCTGGGGAGCTCCTGTGTTATTTGTGAAAAAGAAAGACGGAACTATGAGAATGTGTATTGATTACCGACAACTAAATAAAGTAATAATAAAGAAAAAATATCTGTTGCCTCGTATTGATGATTTTTTTGACCAGCTGAAGGGAACTGCAGTGTTTTCTAAGATAGATTTGAGATCTGGTTACTATCAGTTAAGGGTTAAGGAAGCTGATGTGCTGAAAATTGCTTTCAAAATGAGGTACGGACATTATGAATTCTTAGTGATGCCTTTCGGACTAACAAATGCTTCTGCAGTGTTTATGGATCTGATGAATAGGATTTTCAGACCATATTCGGATCGCTTTGTGGTGGTATTCATTGATGATATTTTGATTTATTCATGTGATGAAACGCAGCATGTCGAACATTTGAGAATCATGCTACAAACTCTACGTGAGAAATAGTTGTATGCAAAGTTTAGCAAATGTGAATTTTGGTTGCGTGAGGTTGGTTTTCTGGGACATGTTGTATCAGCTATCGGGGTACAAGTTGATCTGAATAAAATCTCCACTATTTTGGAATGGAAACCTCTGAGAAGTGGGTCTGAAGTCTGTAGTTTTCTGGGACTAGCAGGATATTATAGACTATTTGTGAAAGGCTTTGCGATGATTGCGACTCCGTTGACAAAGTTGTTACAGAAAGATGTTAGATTTGAGTGGTCAGAAAAGTGCCAGCATAGTTTTGAGCAGTTGAAAGTGTTTTTAACAGAAGCACCAGTGTTGATTCAACCCGAATCAAGCAAAGAGTTCATAGTTTACAGTGATGCATCATTGAATGGTTTGGGCTGTGTGCTGATGTAAGAAGGGAAAGCCATTGCTTATGCTTCGCGATAGTTAAAGCCGTACGAAAAGAATTATCCGACACATGATCTTAAACTGGCTGTGATTGTATTCGCATTGAAGATTTGGCGTCACTATCTGTTTGGGGAAAAATGTCATATTTATACTGATCATAAGAGTTTAAAGTATTTGATGACTCAGAAAGATTTGAACTTGCGACAGAGAAGATGGTTAGAATTGTTGAAAGACTACGAACTTATAATAGAACGTTGTAGCTGATGCCTTGAGTCGTAAATCATCATATGCTTTGCGAGCTTTGAGTAATCAGATAGATCTGTGTGATGATAGTGCGGTAGTAGCTGAATTGAAAGTAAAACCGTTGTTTTTACAACAGATTTGTGAGGCTCAGAAGATTGATAATGAGTTGCTAGCAAAAAGAGTTAAGTGTGATTCAGATGCTATATCAGAATTTCGAGTTGATAGTGATGATTGTTTGAGATTCAGAGATCGAATTTGTGTTCTGAGAAATTTAGGGTTGATTTCGATGATTTTGACTGAAGCTCACAGTAGTCATTTGACTGTACATCCAGGGAGTACGAAGATGTATAATGATCTGAAACAGTTTTATTTGTGGCATGGCATGAAAAGAGATATTTCTAACTTTGTGTCGAAATGTTTAGTTTGTCAGCAAGTTAAGGCTGAACATCAAGTTCTGTCTGGTTTATTACAGCCGATTATGATTCCTGAGTGGAAATGGGAAATAATCACGATGGACTTTGTGTCGGGATTACCCTTATCTCTGAGAAAGAAAGATACAAACTGGGTGATAGTGGATAGATTGACGAAGTCAGCTCATTTCATTCCGATGAGAGCCAACTACTCTTTAGATAAGTTAGCTGAATTGTATATTGATGAAATTGTAAGATTGCACGGGGTACCGTTATCTATAGTATCTGACAGAGATCTGAGATTTACTTTGCGATTTTGGAAGAAATTGCATGATGCTTTAGGCACGAAATTGCATTTCAGTACTGCTTTTCATCTGCAAACGGATGGTCAATCAGAGTGAATCATTCAGATTCTCGAAGACATGCTGAGATGTTGCATACTTGAATTTGAAAGTACTTGGGAAAAGCATTTATCATTGATCGAGTTTGCTTATAACAACAGTTTTCAATCTAGTATCAAAATGGCACCATATGAAGCTCTTTACGGTCAGAAGTGTCGAACTCCATTGTATTGGACTGAGCTATGTGAGAATAAGATTCACGAGGTTGATTTGATAAAAGAGACCGAACAGAAAGTGAAGGTAATTCGTGACAGTTTAAATCTTATGCAGATTTGAAACGAAAAGATATCGAGTTTGAGGTTGGTGATAAAGTATTTTTAAAAGTGTCTACGTGGAAGAAAATACTTCGATTTGGCCAAAAGGGCAAGCTGAGTCCGAGGTTCATCGCACCGTACGAGATTATTGAGCGAGTTGGACTGGTTGCTTATAGATTGAGATTGCCACCTGAGTTGGAAAAGATTCATAATGTGTTTCATGTGTCAATGCTTCGACGGTACAGATCGGACCCGTCTCATGTGATTGCTCCTACTGAGGTTGAAATTCAGTCAGACTTGTCGTATAGTTAAGAACCGATCTGAATCTTGGCACGATAGATTAAAGAGTTGAGAAAAAAAAGAATTTCTTTAGTGAAAGTGTTATGGCACAAACACAGGGTTGAAGAGGCTACGTGGGAATCTGAGGATGTTATGAGAGAGTAATATCCACACATTTTCACTGGTAAGATTTACGGGACGAAAATCCCTAAGGGGAGAGAGTTGTAACATCCCTGTTTAGACCCTAGTTGGAACAGTGGTTCGAGTCCACAAATCCGAGGTCATAAAAATATTTTTAATATTATTTTCTGTGTGAATAGTATGTGATATAGACTGTGTGAAAATTCTGTGTGATAATTTAATCGTTTATGTGTCGAATTTAGAAAAAGGACTCAATCGCATAGAGAGTAAAAGCTATGTGCTGATTTATAAGTGCTTAAATGTTGATGGTTTTTAAAGGTGGAGGCCTTATGTTGCTATTATACCAACTTATATATAGTGGATGGATAAAAGTCTTAAATGTCCATATTGTATAATTGTTGTAATTATATTAGTGAAGGCCATTTTGGTACTTTAATTATTAATATTAGATTAAAGAAACAAAAGATGAGAGTTCATCTTTTGTTTCTCCCCATTTGACCGAAATTCAAAGGGAAAAAGAAAGGTTAAAAGTTCTCATACATTCGGCTACTATCAAGCCAAAATTAAGATATGTTTTGTGTCGGTTTTCGATAATTTCTACGTTTTCATAATCGTTGCTTTGTGCTCTACCTAACCCATGTTGTAATTTCATGAATTGATGATGTTTTGTGATGAGCCATTGATGAACATTTGAGCTATGTGCTAGTGGTAGTAAAATATGAGAACTTGGTGTTGGATTAACATGTGTTGTTTTTGAATTTTTGGTGAAATTAGCTAATTAGGGCTAAATTGTGAAAATAGCAAATTGAAGGGTTAAAATATGAAATAAATGAAATGTATGGGTTTGTATAGACACTAGTAAAATTCAGCTAAGCTTGTGCTAGGTGGAATTTTGTGAATTTAATGATTTTGTGAATTAGGGACTAAAGTGTCGAAATGTGAAAATAAGAGGGTTATTTTGCAAAATGCCCTAAATTTGTGTATGTGGATTGAATTGAATGAAATGGTGATTGAATGGATTGATTTTAAATGTGTATAGACCAAGAGAGAAGAGGTTCGGATCGAGATCGAGACAAAGATAAAGTGCTCGATTAGTCAACCGTATCGATAGTCGATGTCCGAGGTAAGTTCGGATATAATACATGTTATTAAGATATGCTTAGTATTATGAAATAAATGTGTATATGTGGATGAAATCGAGATGCTATGTGCAAGAATAAGCTGATGGCACTAAGTGTGCGAAATGTGAAATCAAAACAGAAATGAATGGCACTGAGTGTGCGATGATATGAAAGCTACGACTTATTGACTTGGCACTATGTGTGCGATACCGAGACGAGTCGGTTAAAAGAATAGGCACTAAGTGTGCAAGGACAAATATGTTACGATTATATAAATGGCACTGAGTGTGCGATCCAATTTAATGAATATTAAATGATGATCAACAATTATAATTGAGCATTGAATAGCTTGGAGATTGAATAACTATGTGTTTGCCGAGGTATGTATCGAACCTTTGTGATTGATGAGTTTATAGATGATATGATATGGACGGACGGATGAGTATTTTAGCTATAGATAGTATGGTATATGTATAAGAAGAATGATCTATGTGATGATTATTATATGAATTGGTTGATTTGATGATATGGTTGTATTTTATTTTGAACTTACTAAGCTTTATAAAGCTTACTGCGTGATTTGTTTCTCTGCTTTGCAGTGTCAGTAAAGCTAGCTCGGATCAGAGAATCGTCAGCATCTCAGTCACACTATCAGCAATCTATTTTGGGGAATTTTGGAAAGATGTTCATTGTTAAAATGTGGCATGTATAGGCTGGTCATTTGAATCATGTTTGATGTTTGTAAGTAGCCATGAGATGTGGCTAGATATGTGCTAGTTTTGGCATGAATGGTTTTGGTATTTATATGTGATGCATCTTTTGGTATGGATTGTGAGTTGAGAAATTGACTTATGAATAGTAACTCTGTGTTGATAAAAATACTAGTAGGAATTAGTGAAAATGGGAAGGAATGAAGTTTGGTATTGAATGTATATTACTTGTGATGAGATTAGTTTTGGTAGTGAAATTGTCATGATTGGAATGGAATTGAATGCATACATTGAATAGTCATATTTGTAAATTTTTGGTTGCCTTTTGTGCACGATATGTTTTGGTGTGTGTTGCTTGTAGGGTTGACCCTAAGTGGGTGGCATTTTGGCCTTACTAAATGGCCTATAATGTCACACGGTCATGGCACACGGGCGTGCCTAAAGACCGTGTGTAATTTGGTAGGATGCAGCCAAGTAGCACAAGGCCTTGACACGGGGGTGTCAGCTAGCCGTGGTGTACAAGTCAGTAGCTAGCTAAGAGCACACGACCATGGCACACGGGCGTGCTTCGTGGCTGTGGAGGAGAAGTCAGAATATGGCAAAAGAGTATACGGGCGTGCTGGGTGGCCACGAGAATTAAGTCAGTATATGACAACGGGGAGGACACACGGGGGTGTCTAGCAACCGTGCAGGACACACGGTCTCCTCCCACGGACGTGTCTCCCCTGAATTTTAGAAAAGTTTTAAATTTTCATGAAATTTTGTATGTGCTTCGGTTTAGTCCCGACCCCTCTTTAGTATGTGAAATAGGTCTCGAAAACCTTGACAAGGGACAGTATGTTTGTAAATGAAGGTGATTAATGATGACTGACTTTGTGTCGAAATTTCTAGATGTTAAATGTTCTGTTTGATCGATAATGCCTCTTGACCCTATTCCGGCGACGGTCTCGGGTTAGGGGTGTTACAGGGAGAGTTGTAACTACCCATTTTTAGTTAAATCAGAACAGTGGTTTTGGGACCACAAATTTGAAGTCTAAATACATATTTTATTATTATTTTAATGTTTACAGCATGATAGTATAATTGTGTGAAAGTTTTGTTCAGAAATTTTGAAACACCCCAAACCCGGCCCACGAGCTTTGACCAGATTTGGTATGTTCCTCAAGTAAACCAGTTTCAAATTCTTTTGTTACTTAGAGAAAAACTTGTATGATTAAAAAAATATATTGTTTGGGTTGGGCTTGTGTTGAAAACAAACTGGATTTTTATATTAGAAAACCCCTTTTTAATATTAAGTGATAAAACATATAGAGTATATTTTAAAATAAAATACTTAGTCTTTAACTTAATCAAAATTTGTAACACAATAAAACAACAAGTAGAAATAAAATCGTTCATCATGGCCTTATGGCCTTATTACATCAAATAGTTTCCAAAATATTTCAAAGTACTAAAATAAATTCAAGAGTCCATAAAAATATAAACTTCATGTTGAGCATGGCCACCACAAGTTCTCACTGACTGGTCCATTCTTTGGTCATCACCGAAAAATGTTCCCACAAAGCAGGTGAGTCAAAGCAGACTCAATGTGTACACGACACTAAATCATAATAGAATCGGGCATACAATAGTTACACATTCAAAACATAAAATGCAAGTTATGATGCATTCCCAAACCCAAACCTATTTGTCCATCCGCTACACACCCCGCACACGCCAAACACACCGTGGGGACTACTAAGTCGACCTCCTCCTTCGCTACACACCAATTTGCGGGCTTAAGGCTCGTGATCGTGGTTTAGGAAACCACTTTTCAGATTCATCGTGGTCTTAGATCACCACTTTTGATTCATCGTGGTCGTAAGTCACCACTTTTCGATTCTTGTGGTCTTAAATCACCACTTTTCACTTCCCCTTTCAACATACAACCAAGTGCCCCATTAATATGCATAATATACCATAGCTCAAATTCTTATCATATTCTCATGTTACGAATAACATTTTTCATATTCCTAGTAGAAGTAGGAAACGTACCTGAGTACTTAGTACCAGATCATGGTACTTTAGCCATGCTCATATTTCTATTAACATATATTTTAATACATGTAACCATAATTCATATTACAAAATAGTGTGCAGTACACACCTGATTCGCTTAGCAAATTCCTTGAGATCTCGAAATCTGATCTACCGCTTAGATCCTTAATCCCTACATTTGATTATTCACTTACTATTTTAATAAAAAGCCATTCGGCCATAAATCCAAACCCTAGTAGGATTAGTATTCTTAAACTTACCTTGAAATTCTCAAATCCCGAAATCTTTGTATCTTTCTTCCTTGTATTCGGCCAACTCTAGATCCCTTTAACATGTTAGTTTTCGACTTTTAAGATAATAAAAGACAGATCCAAACACTAAAATAAGCCTTGGTCGAATGCTATAGACACTTACCTTGTGGATTTTAAATCCCGAAACTCACTTAGAATAACTAGGAACACGCATGACTTATGGTGTACCTTCGGGAAAAGAACTTCTCCTTCCTTGTAGTCGACACTTAGTAAATCCCGAAAGATCTCTTGACAATGAGATATTAAGGGTATTAGAATCTTAATTTCGATAGCCTTAAAAGAAATAGAATGAGAATCTAACCTAATCTTACCCTCATCAAGAATTTGATGGAACTCTTGCTTGAACCCTTAGCAGTATTCGGCTATGGCTTTGATGTGGATAACAATTTTGGCTCTTGAGGCTTAGTGAGAAATCGACTAGGGCTATTAGTATCTTCGGCTTTTGATTGTGTTTGTAATAGAAGAAGAAAAGAAAAGAGAAAAAGAGAATAATGGCAGAGAAAATTCGGCAGAGGTTTTCTTGAAGAGAAAAGAATGAATGAAGAATAGCCTTACTCTTCTTTTTATAGCCAAAATTACTAGCTAGAGTCCTTTACTTGGCTACCACTCGTCTATTTTGATAACTTTATCCTTTAATTAACATAAACAAAAGAGTTTAATCCAATATTTATCTCTTCTAAATAATCCAATTTAAAAATCCTTTATTTATCACCTTTTTAATCGAATATTTATGAAAATAAAACACCTCCTTTCTAGAAGGCTTGTGTCGTCCACCTCAGTCTTCTGGAAGTAAAAATAAAACTCCTTTTATTTGCTTCCCAAGTGACTCGAACTCAGGCCCAATATTTCCATAGGCCCTAAGTGGCATCTTCAGGCCACTTTTCCAAGCCTGTTTGTGTGTCAAATTTCACATACTTTTTCTCTTAAGGCCACCTTGCCTTAATTTCCTCTTTTAAACTTTAAAACTCGACATATCTAGGTCATTTCTAAGTTTCCAAAAATTTTCGTTCGGCTCTTTAAACTTGACATTTCCTTACATTTCCAAGTTTCCAGAGATGTTTACTTTCCTCTTTTGAATCATTTCCGCATCATTTCCTTACATTCCCTACTTTCCAAAAATGTTCACTTTCCTCTTTTAAACTTAACGTTTCCAAAGCATTTCCTTACATTTCCTTACATTTCCCTACATTGCCTTACATTTCCATACATTTCCACACATTTCCATACATTTCCATACATTTCAATATATTTCCATACATTTCCATACATTTCCATACATTTCCATACATATCCTTACATTTCCATACTTTTCCATACATTTCCATACATTTCCATACACCTTAGGGTTCCTAAACTCCTTAGAACACTTCCAACATACCCACTGAGCCCACTTTGCCACATGCCTTCCTTGTGTCATGAGTCCAACACAAATTTTCCTTAAGGCCTCTTTGCCTCATTTCTTCTTTTCACTTAAAATCCAATAATTTTTCTAAACTTTCTCTTCCATCCTAGAATTTTAAAAACCCTTAATACACTTCCAAACACTACCAAAACCTACTAACTCATGAATTATGCACAAATGCATAACCCCTAATCTAGGATGTTACAGTTCTACCCTCCTTAAAAATAATTTCGTCCTCGAAATTACTTATTAACAGCCATACAATCCTTCTCACCGCACTATGCTTACGCTGCGGACTCTGATCTTAATAAAACCATCATAATTTCTAGGCACAATCTCTAAGTTCACGTCCCTTAGAACTCATTTCTAATGTCGCGATTTAATCCGATTAAAGAGTTTATGCATCAGAATTTTTTTTTTGTTCCACTAATTAACCGCGAAAAATTTTATGAAAAGAGATGTTTAAAAGTGGTTCTTTCGATCAAACAAAGTTCTCAGCTCAAGTTCACTATTCAGAAAGTCATGTTCACATTCATCAACCAATTATGAACTTTCGTTCATTCAGAGAAATGTTGTAGTTTTCATTGTTGTTGTTTTTCCACTACCCAGGGGTATTTTCGTAATTTTGTCCTACAGGGGTATTTTCGTAATTTGTCAAAATAAGGTTCCTTGGTGATTTTGTCAATAAGGGTATTTTGGTAATTTTGAAATCCCGAGGCCTTTCGGTAATTTTGAAATTCTAGGGGTATTTCGGTAATTTTTTTTTACAAACCAGAGTAAATTTGTAAAGTTTAATAATTCATGGGTATTTCAAAATTTGCAAAACTTTGATGGTTCTTTTTGAGAATTTTATTTTCCAAAACGGTGATGTTGCAAAAATTTTGAAAATTAGGGTCGTTTTGGTATTTTTGTGAGTTAAGGGCAATTTCGTAAATTTTTTTCCAAAATCATGGTATTTTGATAATTTGCAAATTAGGATTTTTGAAGATTTTATGAAGTAATGAAATCTTGATAAGAACTGTGGGTATTTTGGGAATTTCATAAACCAAGGGTATTTTTGTAATTTACCACTAGGGGTATTTTTGTAATTTCATAAATCGGAAATTTTTTGGAAAATTTTGTAAAAATAGTTCTCACAAATTGAAAAGGTAATTTTAAGAGTTTTAAAACTAGGGCTTTTATAAAAACACGGCTAGTTCCCTTTCGGGTTTTAGTTATTGTGTTTAGCTTTGTGGATCGAGTCCTCTTGGTTAGGGTGAACCGAAGCTACGCACTGCAGCGAGGATTCGAGTGGAGAGGAGGTGAGTCACGTGATCGCTTAAATACCAAGCTCCCACCGAAACCATTCCTAGACATGCGCACAGAGGTTGCCACACCCTAACTCAGTGACTTAGTCATAGGTTTGTTTGAGTAAGTATTAAGTCTTATGTATTTGTGTTTGAGTAGACTAGTCCTAGGGTTCAAGTTCCTATCATGCTATTCTACGTTCCATTCCTTTTTCTACCCTTCCATAACATAATATAAATCACATAATCACCCAAATGGTTAGGGGTACTTACCTGGTGGACTGCAGGTCAAGACTGAGGTGCCATGCCAGAAAACCTGCTTATTTTCAAAGAAAATCATTCGACCTCGCTTTGAAAACATTTTGGGCCTTAGCACACAGGCCAAGAGTTTTAAAACTGGGCTCTGATACCAAACTGAAACACCCCAAACCCGGCCCACGAGCTTTGACCAGATTTGGTATGTTCCTCAAGTAAACCAGTTTCAAATTCTTTTGTTACTTTGAGAAAAACTTGTATGATTACAAAAAAAAAATATATTGTTTGGGTTGGGCTTGTGTTGAAAACAAACTGGATTTTTATATTAGAAAACCCCTTTTTAATATTAAGTGATAAAACATATAGAGTATATTTTAAAATAAAATACTTAGTCTTTAACTTAATCAAAATTTGTAACACAATAAAACAACAAGTAGAAATAAAATCATTCATCATGGCCTTATGGCCTTATTACATCAAATAGTTTCCAAAATATTTCAAAGTACTAAAATAAATTCAAGATTCCATAAAAATATAAACTTCATGTTGAGCATGGCCACCACAAGTTCTCACTGACCCGGTCCACATGGTCATCACCGAAAAATGTTCCCATAACTGGGGTGAGTCAAACAGACTCAATGTGTACACGACACTAAATCATAATAGAATCGGGCATACAATAGTTACACATTCAAAACATAAAATGCAAGTTATGATGCATTCCCAAACCCAAACCTATTTGTCCATCCGCTACACACCCCGTGCACGCCAAACACACCGTGGGGACTACTAAGTCGACCCTCCTTCCTCTACACACCAATTTATGAGCTTAAGGCTCGTGATCCGTGGTTTAGGAAACCACTTTTCAGATTCATCGTGGTCTTAGATCACCACTTTTCAGACATCGTGGTCGTAAGTCACCACTTTTCGACATCGTGGTCTTAAATCACCACTTTTCACTTCCCTTTCAATATACAACCAAATGCCCCATTAATATGCATAATATACCATCGTTCAAATTCTTATCATATTCTCATGTTACGAATAACATTTTTCATATTCCTAGTAGAAGTAGGAAACGTACCTGAGTACTTAGTACCATATCATGGTACTTTAGCCATGCTCATATTTCTATTAACATATATTTTAATACATGTAACCATAATTCATATTACAAAATAGCGTGGAGTACACACCTGATTCGCTTTGCAAATTCCTTGAGATCTCGAAATCTGATCTACTGCTTAGATCCTTAATCCCTACATTTGATTATTCCTTACTATTTTAATAAAAAGCCATTCGGCCATAAATCCAAATCCTAGTGGGATTAGTATTCTTAAACTTACCTTGAAATTCTCAAATCCCGAAATCTTTGTATCCTTCTTCCTTTTATTCGGCCAACTCTAGATCCCTTTAACATATTAGTTTTCGGCTTTTAAGATAATAAAAGACAGATCCAAACACTAAAATAAGCCTTGGCCGAATGCTATAAACACTTACCTTGTTGATTTTAAATCCCGAAACTCACCGAATAACTAGGGAACACGCGGCTTATGGTGTACCTTCGGGAAAAGAACTTCTCCTTCCTTGTAGTCGACACTTAGTAAATCCCGAAAGATCTCTTCGGCAACAGATATTAAGGGTATTAGAATCTTAATTTCGATAGCCTTAAAAGAAATAGAATGAGAATCTAACCTAATCTTACCCTTACTGAAGAATTTGATGGAACTCTTGCTTGAACCCTTAGCAGTATTCGGCTATGGCTTTGATGTGGATAACAATTTTGGCTCTTGAGGCTTAGTGAGAAAAAGACTAGGGCTATTAGTATCTTCGGCTTTTAATTGTGTTTGTAATAGAAGAAGAAAAGAAAAGAGAAAAAGAGAATAATGGCAGGGAAAATTCGGCAGAGGTTTTCTTGAAGAGAAAAGAATGAATGAAGAATAGCCTTACTCTTCCTTTTATAGCCAAAATTACTAGCTAGAGTCCTTTACTTGGCCACCACTCGTCTATTTTGATAACTTTATCCTTTAATTATCATAAATAAAAGAGTTTAACCCAATATTTATCTCTTCTAAATAATCCAATTTAAAAATCCTTTATTTATCACCTTTTTAATCGAATATTTATGAAAATAAAACACCTCCTTTCTAGAAGGCTTGTGCCGTCCACCTCAGTCTTCTGGAAGCAAAAATAAAACTCCTTTTATTTGCTTCCCAAGTGACTCGAACTCAGGCCCAATACCCTTGTATGTGGCGCCATTTCCATAGGCCCTAAGTGGCATCTTCAGGCCACTTTTCCAAGCCTATTTGTGTGTCAAATTTCACATACTTTTTCTCTTAAGGCCACTTTGCCTTAATTTCCTCTTTTAAACTTTAAAACACGACATTTCTAGGTTATTTCTAAGTTTCCAAAAATTTTCGTTCGGCTCTTTAAACTTGACATTTCCTTACATTTCCAAGTTTCCAGAAATGTTTACTTTCCTCTTTTGACTCATTTCCGCATCATTTCCTTACATTCCCTACTTTCCAAAAATGTTCACTTTCCTCTTTTAAACTTAACGTTTCCAAAGCATTTCCTTACATTTCCTTACATTTCCCTACATTGCCTTACATTTCCATACATTTCCACACATTTCCATACATTTCCATACATTTCAATATATTTCCGTACATTTCCATACATTTCCATACATTTCCTTACATTTTCATACTTTTCCATACATTTCCATACATTTACATACACCTTAGGGTTCCTAAACTCCTTAGAACACTTCCAACATACCCACTGAGCCCACTTTTCCACATGCCTTCCTTGTGTCATGAGTCCAACACAAATTTTCCTTAAGGCCTCTTTGCCTCGTTTCCTCTTTTCACTTAAAATCCAATAATTTTTCTAAGCTTTCTCTTCCATCCTAGAATTTTAAAAACCCTTAATACATTTCCAAACACTGCCAAAACCTACTAACTCATGAATTATGCACAAACGCATAACCCCTAATCTAGGATGTTACAGTTCTACCCTCCTTAAAAATAATTTCGTCCTCGAAATTACTTATTAACAGCCATACAATCCTTCTTACTGCACTATGCTTACGCTGCGCACTTTGATCTTAATAAAACCATCATACTTTCTAGGCACAATCTCTAAGTTCACGTCCCTTAGAACTCATTTCTAATGTCGCGATTTAATCCGATTAAAGAGTTTACGCATCAGAATTTTTTTTTTTGTTCCACTTATTAACCGCGAAAATTTTTATGAAAAGAGATGTTTAAAAGTGGTTCTTTCGATCAAACAAAGTTCTCAGCTCAAGTTCACTATTCAGAAAGTCACGTTCACATTCATCAACCAATTATGAACTTTCGTTCATTCAGAGAAATGTTGTAGTTTTCATTGTTGTTGGTTTTCCACTACCCAGGGGTATTTTCGTAATTTTATCCTACAGGGGTATTTTCGTAATTTGTCAAAATAAGGTTCCTTGGTGATTTTGTCAATAAGGGTATTTTGGTAATTTTGAAATCCCGGGGCCTTTCGGTAATTTTGAAATTCCAGGGGTATTTCGGTAATTTTTTTTACAAACCAGAGTAAATTTGTAAAGTTTAATAATTCAGGGGTATTTCAAAATTTGCAAAACTTTGAGGGTTCTTTTTGAGAATTTTATTTTCCAAAACGGTGATGTTGCAAAAATTTTGAAAATTAGGGTCGTTTTTGTATTTTTGTGAGTTAAGGGCAATTTCGTAAATTTTTTCGAAAATCATGGTATTTTGATAATTTGCAAATTAGGGTTTTTGAAGATTTTATAAAGTAATGAAATCTTGATAAGAACTGTGGGTATTTTGGGAATTTCATAAACCAAGGGTATTTTTGTAATTTACCACTAGGGGTATTTTTGTAATTTCATAAATCGGAAATTTTTCGAAAAATTTTGTAAAAATAGTTCTCACAAATTGAAAAGGTAATTTTAAGAGTTTTAAAACTAGGGTTTTTATAAAAACACGGCTAGTTCCCTTTCGGGTTTTAGTTATTGTGTTTAGCCTGTGACTGAGTCCTCTTGGTTAGGGTGAACCGAAGCTACGCAGCAGGCAGGATTCGAGTGGAAAGGAGGTGAGTCACGCGGACTGCTTAAATACCAAGCTCCCACCAAAACCATTCCTAGACATGCGCACAGAGGTTGACACACCCTAACTCAGTGACTTAGTCATAGGTTTGTTTGAGTAAGTATTAAGTCTTATGTATTTGTGTTTGACTAGACTAGTCCTAGGGTTCTAGTTCCTATCATGCTATTCTACGTTCCATTCCTTTTTCTACCCTTCCATAACATAATATAAATCACATAATCACCCAAATGGTTAGGGGTACTTACCTGGTGGTCTGCGGGTCGGAGACTGAGGTGCCATGCCAGAAAACCTACTTATTTTCAAAGAAAATCATTTGACCTCGATTCGAACCTTAGCCCACAGGCCAAGAGTTTTAAAACTGGGCTCTGATACCAAACTGAAATACACCCCAAATCCGGCCCACGAGCTTTGACCAGATTTGGTATGTTCCTCAAGTAAACCAGTTTCAAATTCTTTTGTTACTTAGAGAAAAACTTGTATGATTAAAAAAAATATTGTTTGGGTTGGGCTTGTGTTGAAAACAAACTGGATATTTATATTAGAAAACCCCTTTTTAATATTAAGTGATAAAAGATATAGAGTATATTTTAAAATAAAATACTTAGTCTTTAACTTAATCAAAATTTGTAACATAATAAAACAACAAGTAGAAATAAAATCGTTCATCATGGCCTTATGGCCTTATTACATCAAATAGTTTCCAAAATATTTCAAAGTACTAAAATAAATTCAAGAGTCCATAAAAATATAAACTTCATGTTGAGCATGGCCACCACAAGTTCTCACGACCGGTCCATTACTTGGTCATCACACGAAAAATGTTCCCACAACGGGGTGAGTCAAACAGACTCAATGTGTACACGACACTAAATCATAATAGAATCAGGCATACAATAGTTACACATTCAAAACATAAAATGCAAGTTATGATGCATTCCCAAACCCAAACCTATTTGTCCATCCGCTACACACCCCCGTACCTGCCAAACACACCATGGGGACTACTAAGTCGACCCTCCTTCCGCTACACACCAATTTGCGGGCTTAAGGCTCGTGATCCGTGGTTTAGGAAACCACTTTTCAGACATCGTGGTCTTAGATCACCACTTTTCAGACATCGTGGTCGTAAGTCACCACTTTTCAGATTACTGTGGTCTTAAATCACCACTTTTCACTTCCCCTTTCAATATACAACCAAATGCCCCATTAATATGCATAATATACCATAGTTCAAATTCTTATCATATTCTCATGTTACTAATAACATTTTTCATATTCCTAGTAGAAGTAGGAAACGTACCTGAGTACTTAGTACCATATCATGGTACTTTAGCCATGCTCATATTTCTATTAACATATATTTTAATACATGTAACCATAATTCATATTACAAAATAGTGTGGAGTACACACCTGATTCGCTTAGCAAATTCCTTGAGATCTCGAAATCTGATCTACCGCTTAGATCCTTAATCTCTACGTTTGATTATTCACTTACTATTTTAATAAAAAGCCATTCGGCCATAAATCCAAATCCTAGTAGGATTAGTATTCTTAAACTTACCCTGAAATTCTCAAATCCCAAAATCTTTGTATCCTTCTTCCTTGTATTCGGCCAACTCTAGATTCCTTTAACATGTTAGTTTTCGGCTTTTAAGATAATAAAAGACAGATGTAAACACTAAAATAAGCCTTGGCCGAATGCTATAGACACTTACCTTGTGGATTTTAAATCCCGAAACTCACCAAATAACTAGGGAACACGCGGCTTATGGTGTACCTTCGGGAAAAGAACTTCTCCTTCCTTGTAGTCGACACTTAGTAAATCCCGAAAGATCTTTGCAGCAACAGATATTAAGGGTATTAGAATCTTAATTTCAATAGCCTTAAAAGAAATAGAATGAGAATCAAACCTAATCTTACCCTTACTGAAGAATTTGATGGAACTCTTGCTTGAACCCTTAGCAGTATTCGGCTATGGCTTTGATGTGGATAACAATTTTGGCTCTTGAGGCTTAGTGAGAAATCGACTAGGGCTATTAGTATCTTCGGCTTTTGATTGTGTTTGTAATAGAAGAAGAAAAGAAAAGAGAAAAAGAGAATAATGGCAGAGAAAATTTGGCAGAGGTTTTCTTGAAGAGAAAAGAATGAATGAAGAATAGCCTTACTCTTCCTTTTATAGCCAAAATTACTAGCTAGAGTCCTTTACTTGGCCACCACTCTTCTATTTTGATAACTTTATCCTTTAATTATCATAAGTAAAAGAGTTTAATCCAATATTTATCTCTTCTAAATAATCCAATTTAAAAATCCTTTATTTATCACCTTTTTAATCGAATATTTATGAAAATAAAACACCTCTTTTCTAGAAGGCTTGTGCCGTCCACCTCAATCTTCTGGAAGCAAAAATAAAACTCCTTTTATTTGCTTCCCAAGTGACTCGAACTCAGGCCCAATACCTTGTATGTGGCGCCATTTCCATAGGCCCTAAGTGGCATCTTCAGGCCACTTTTCCAAGCCTGTTTGTGTGTCAAATTTCACATAGTTTTTCTCTTAAGGCCACCTTGCCTTAAGTTCCTCTTTTAAACTTTAAAATTCGACATTTCTAGGTCATTTCTAAGTTTCCAGAAATTTTCGTTCGGCTCTTTAAACTTGACATTTCCTTTCATTTCCAAGTTTCCAGAAATGTTTACTTTCCTCTTTTGAATCAT
Organism: Gossypium bickii; assembly: GCA_025503065.1. Classification (NCBI taxonomy): domain Eukaryota; kingdom Viridiplantae; phylum Streptophyta; class Magnoliopsida; order Malvales; family Malvaceae; genus Gossypium; species Gossypium bickii. Next base: position 101,028,266 of record CP106711.1, read on the forward strand.
TTCCGCATCATTTCCGTACATTCCCTAGTTTCCAAAAATGTTCACTTTCCTCTTTTAAACTTAACGTTTCCAAAGCATTTCCTTACATTTCCTTACATTTCCCTACATTGCCTTACATTTCCATACATTTCCACACATTTCCATACATTTCCATACATTTCAATATATTTCCATACATTTCTATACATTTCCATACATTTCCATACATTTCCTTACATTTTCATACTTTTCTATACATTTCCATACATTTCCATACACCTTAGGGTTCCTAAACTCCTTAGAACACTTCCAACATACCCACTGAGCCCACTTTGCCACATGCCTTCCTTGTGTTATGAGTCCAACACAAATTTTCCTTAAGGCCTCTTTGCCTCGTTTCCTCTTTTCACTTAAAATCCAATAATTTTTCTAAGCTTTCTCTTCCATCCTAGAATTTTAAAAACCCTTAATACACTTCCAAACACTGCCAAAACCTACTAACTCATGAATTATGCACAAACGCATAACCCCTAATTTAGGATGTTACAAATTTTATCGTTTGAATGCTCAATTCGGTAAAAAGGACTAAATCGCGTAAAGTGTAAAAGTGATGTTCTAACATCTAAAGGTATTAAATAGTTATAGAACCTTAAAGTAAGAGTCCTTAAGTGGTAATGAGACCATTTCAATTGTGAATGGACTATTAAGGGCATATCTTAAGTGATTTTAATGTATATTTAAACAAGGTTAATATAATAATTTGTAAATAACTTAAGTAAAATAATGGAAAACATAATGTATCATCTTTTTTTCTTCATTTCCACCGAAAATACAAAGAAAGAAGAAGCCATGGAAGCTTTTTTGGGTTCGGACACTTAGTAGCTCAATTGGTAAGTGATTTTGACTCGATTTTTAATGATTTTTATGTTTTTAAGATCGTTGCAACTAGGTCTAGCTATCCCAGGGAATATTTTGCAAAATTGTTAAAGATTTCAGATGTTTCCATTGATGAATAAGCATGTATTTTAATGATTTATGATAGATTATGAATGTTTGATGGTAGTTATATAACTTTTGTTAAGTGATTTTTAGTGAACATGCAAATTAGGGATTAAATTGTGAAATGTGGAAACTTTGTGGGTAAATTGTGAAATAAATGAGAATTATGGGCTTATATGTGTACTAGGAAAATTTGGCTAGCATGGGTTGGTATCAAATTGCATTAATTTGTTATTTTATGAAATAAGGACTAAATTGTAAAAGTTGTTAAATACTTGAGGTAAAAGTGTAAATGTGGCTTTAATGAGTGTTTTGGATTAAATTGAATAGAAAGATTATTAAATAAGATAAAGTTGATTCCATATGGATCAAGAAAAGCAAAAATTGGATCTAGATCAGGGGAAAACAAAGTACTTGACTAATCAACCTATTTCATCATTTTTATGAACCAAGGTAAGTTTGTATGATTAATAAGGTTAATGTTATATGTGTTTATAAATGTGATATTACAGCACTATGGAATCTATCAGCAAAGCATTGATACAGTGAGAATCTTGGTTGAACCTTAGTAATAGATAGGATACTAGTGACATGTCATTAGGGGTTATTGTGATTATGTGATCTAGGTGCTGGTCCTGTACGTCCTACCGGTGGGTGAGTATATCGGCATGTATTGTGGTAACTTGACAGCTTGTGTGAGCAACACCGTGTAGCTACGTCTTGACTGACAGCTTGTGTGAGTAGGCCTGTTGATAGCTCAAGAGTAAGCATATATGTGATATGAAATTGAGACAGCGTTGGCTATGTATGTGGCACTTCAGTGCAGAATTCCCGAGTATTTGATATTATTCTGAATGGCTTAATGGGAAAAGGTGATGGTACGTGGATGTAAACAATGATACGGGTCAGTTCAGGTACTCGTGATAAGTTTGGCAAGTAAGTGATAATTGATAAGTTACTATGTAAAATTAATGAAAGTTGATGAATTTATACATGATACCAATAATTATGGCAATGTGCAAATTGTTGAATTAAATGTATTACTTAAGTTCTTTAAATTGTGAATGAGTTTGCAATTATACTTATTATTCATATGAACTTACTAAGCTACAAAGCTTACTCTATTTATTTTTTCGTGTTTTTAGTGATTTCAAAGCTAGCTTGGATTCGGGGATTGTCGGAGACTTCATCATACTATCAAGATACCGTTTTGGTACTTTTGAATCTATGTTTTTGGAATATATGGCATGTATAGGAACTTTGGTCATTTTGGTATATAAGTTGATGATGAATTTAGCCATCTGAACGGGCTTCTAAATGCCTATGGTTTGGTTTGTATATATAGCAATGAAAGTTGGCTTAATTTGGTTAGTTTGGTTGTATATAAATAAATGTGTGCATAAGGCCTATGTTATGTGATTGAGGTTGACTTTGTGATGCTCATTGATAGTAGATATTGTGGATATCAAATAGTTGATACTAGAGAAGCTATATGATTGTGAATTTGAACATAATGATACATGTTTGAAAATGTTTAATTAGTTTAATTGTATATGTGAATTTGGTATAATGTAATGGTCTATTTAGTGACTTGTGTATGTTGTAGATTATGGAATTGAGTTGCCATGATTTAGGCTTGATTTATTTGATTTGAATGCCTATATATGCTATGTTTTGGTGCCATTGGTTGGTGTAGGAGAATACAATATTGGGTGGCAAAATGGCTTGGTAAATAGCTTATTTTTGTCCACACGGGCTGTAACGCCCCAAAAATTTAGGGTCTTTGTTTTTGCAAGCTTTGATGTAAATATCTTGGTTGCTATTTTGTTGGTCAAGTAATCGGGGTATGTTTTGGGGTTTTAAGAAGCCTGGAGTCAAGTATGGCCTTTGGCAAAAATTTGAGTTTTTGCTCTTTTGGAAACCTGGGTGTTAGCTTAAAGGGCATATATTAAGTTGTGTTTGTTTTGTGACACAAAAGATCTTGTGTTGTGGTGGCTAGTTGCGTGTTGGGCATTTAAGAGGGAGTGGGTTCGTCTCTGTGGCGTGAGAGGTGGAGTTTGATTCAAACTCTGCAGAGGTGGTTAGTGAATTGGCCATTAGAATTTGAATGGAATTTAAATGGGGGGGTTGGAGCAAATATAGGAGAAATCGGTGGAGAATTTTAGGGAATTGAGGTGTGAGGGGAGTGATAGCCGAATTGGGTAGCTAGAGTAGGGGAATTCGGCTAGGAGAACTCATTGGGTGCATTTTCGGCATTTTTTGTGAGAGTGTAGAAGTCGATTATCCTCTCTGCTATTTTGGATTCTTTCTTTTTTGCGCTTTGGGTTTTTCTCTTCTTGTGGTGTTTTGTGGATTGATTTTTACCATTCGGGTCTTTCATTTTTCAACTTTGTTTCTCAACTGTTGTTCACTTTAGCCGAAACACAAATACCAAGTGCCGAATTCTCCCTTGAAACTTTTCTTTTCTTCTTCACATTTCCTCTCTGCCGAATTGGCATTCTTCTTCTCTTTTGCTAAATTGAATTAAGTTTCTTCTGTTTCCTCTCATCTTAAGTAATAGCCTAATACTTTGCCTTCTCCTCACACCTTCTAAAACTCTGACAAGCCGATCACTGCATAGACCTTCTCATACTTTCATTTTCTCATTCCATTTCTGTTGCGAATCTATTATTACCCTTTCTCTTTGTCATCAAGCCGAATATTGAGGTAAGTAATTAGGTTGTTTCTTGTTACTTTGCGGTTTTCCCTTTTAGGATTATCATTGTTACTATTCAATAATCTCCTTTCAGTTTATCCTCTTAGATCGAATGCAATATTCCACTCATGTGTGCCGCTCCCTTAAGTCAGCATTTGGTTCTAAGGGATTTGGTAAGTTGTTCTTTTTCTTGCTCAAGTTAATGTCGATGGGTGTAAACCAATCCTTAATCAACCCTCTAACGAGATCTGTTGTTATGTAGTGTTTGGTCAATCAAAAATTGTGGGAGTCTAGCCATGCGATTTTAGGGTTAAAGGCTATACTTCTGTTTACCAAGGTTAGTGGTAAGAGTAGTGTAGAGATTCAGGGTTTGTGAATCTTATTAATGATTTCAAGATTGATTGAATTTTTGGATTGAATCTAGGTTGGTACTTTTGGAATTTCGCAAGTGGTCGCTAAAAGGTGTGTAATCATACACCCAGTATTGTTACTGATAAAATGATGGAAAATGGTGTGTATTCACACCCCTGTTGTATGTGAATCGACAAAAGCCGAAAATCCAAAACTTCGGCATCTGAGGCCTCACGAGCGTGTGAATGATCGTATGGTAAACCGAGCCCACAAATTGTTGGCGACAGACTATAGAGGCCGCCACGAGCGTTCTCGTGGGCTTAGGCCGTAATGGGCCTCGTTGGGCCAAGATGGGCCATGTTGGCCCAATAGGTTCATGGGCCCCACACGGGTAAAATCCACGGTAAGTGACAAATGATGGTTTGGGCTGCAAAGTTCGCATAGCCATGACAAAATTTGGGCTGAATAAACCACACGAGCTTATGGGCCCCCTTGAGCTGAGTAATGGACCTTGGGCCCAATTAGACTGTTTTGGCCATATAGGTTGTCTGAGTCGTTCGAGACGTCTGTAGACCTTCTGAAGGGTTGTCATTTGTGACGAGACGCTAAAAGTAGTTAAATGACCAAAATACCCCTACGGGGTGAAATTACCGTTTTACCCTTAACCGACGAAATGACCATTATACCCCTAGTGGTAGTTTAATTGATGTGTATATGATACCTAAATGACTGGTTATGAATATGACATACTGCACACACGTAATATTTATGGCACGACATTCTGCATTGGGGTTGGGGTTCTGATTTGGAGGAAGTACTGTACTAGTGGCTCTGCCACGTTTTTATTGTTCTAGTGGCTTCGCCGCGTATTCTGATCTTAGTGGCTGGGCCAAGTTTACTGTTGTTAGCAGCTTTGCTGCATTACTATTAGCAGCTATGCTGCGATATTGGTGTGTTGGCTAAGTGGGTTGACTTAGTCCCCACATGGTGTGTTGGTTGGTACGGGTGGTGTGTTGGTTGGATTGGGTTGGGTTGCATCTTTGTTCTGTACTGTTATTATTTTGGGCTTAGACCTACACTGTTACTGTATAGGGCTAATGCCCAGACTATTTTGTTACTGTATAGGGCTTAGGCCCAGTCTGTTTCTACTTACACCTATTGTTATTTGACTGATAGGGGATTACTCACTGAGTTTCGCAAACTCACCCTTTCTTTTAGTTGTACAGATAATCCCCAGCCCTAAACAATTTGGAGCCGCGAGGGACCCTGTAACGACCTGAATTTGGGCCTAGTAGAATTAGGCCTATTGGGCCTTGGGCATATGAGCATTTAAATTTTTGGGAACAAGAGAACAGCTTTAATGCAAGTTGGACTAATTAGGTGAGTGATTTTGGAAGGTTAGGGGGCTTCTATGAAGTCCTGGGATCAAACTTGGGCTTTAGGAAAATTTTGGTTTTAGGTGAGTAAAACCATGGGAGTTAGTAAGTAGGCTTTAAGACTAAAATGTGGAGAAAAATGACACAAGTGGAGGTGTGGTGTAGTGGTAAAGTGACGCCACTTAGGGAGCAAGGGGGTGATGCCACAAGGAAGGAAGGAGGTCCAAGGTTCAAGTATTGGCTCTTGCATTTTGGTTTTCTTTTTATATAGACTTTAGAATTTGGCCATAGATTTATATTTAGTTGCGCATAATTTTAGACACAAGAGGAGCTGGTGGCTTAGTGGTAAATGGTGTGAATTGGTTGATGGGAGCGCTTGGGTTCGAATCTCTTGACAAGCAAAGGAGTATTTATTTTGCGGTTTGGACGGGAAGAGTTTGAGTTTGATTTAAACTATGCTGATGGAAGGATCCCACGTCGGAAAGATACAAAGAAGGAAGGTGAGACGCTAGCTATATATAGAGCATTTTATGAGGAGAGTTAATATACCTTGGTGGGCGTTTAGGTGAAGATCTAGAGGATAATTGCCAATAGTAGCGAAGGAAGGGCTACTAGAACGTGAGGTACACGGTAAGGGTACGGTGAGGTTTCGATTTTTGATAAGTATGCGTTAAATCTTAGTTAATCGCTAGTAATGTCGATTGTAGGGTCGTGACTAAGGGGTTTGCAGCGCGCGTGGTTACTAGGTGTGTACAAACACTACACACACGATATCGGCAGTGCCAAAAAGTCGAAAAGCCGAAAGTGGCTAAATGGGCCCAGTGGGCCCTGAGGCTAAGAATTGATGAAATGGTTTGGTTGGTTATACGAATTGAATTAGTCATGCATGATACATGAATGTATTTGTTTTGGGCCTAATAGGCCATATGATGAGATTTGGGCTTGATGGGCTTATGGGGACGTAGACATGTATGTTAGGGTTTATGGACCTTAGGCCTAGTTTGAACAACTCTTAAATTCCATAAGACTTAATCTAATTAAACATGTCTGTGAACAACTCGCAGGGGTTGGAGTGCAACCGCGAGCGTGCGATGTCTCAGGATTGGATCTAGGGAAAGCTTGGTACTTAAGCGGCCCTAGTGGTCCACCTCCTCTTTTCTAGAATCCTACCTGGTGCGTAGTGTCTGTTCACTTTAGCCGCGAGGACTTGTTGATGGGCAAAGGTTCATAGCTAAAACCCGAAAGGGACCAAATACCCTTATATTTGCAAAATTCCTAAAATACCCTTATATTTATAAAATTTACTAAAATACCCCTAGATTTGTAAAGTACCAAAATACCCCTGTTTTGTGAAAGTACTGAAATACCCTTAGTTTGCAAAATTATCGAAATACCCTTGGTTTGCAAAATTACCGAAATACCCTTGGTTTACGAAATTACCAAAATACCCTCAATTTATGAAATTATTGAAATACCCCCCAGTTTACGAATTTATCGAAATACCCTAAATTTACAAAATTACCGAAATGCCCCTAATTTGTGAAATTACCAAGATACCGCTATTTTGGAAAATTACCAAAATACCCCTGTAGGGTAGAATTACGAAAATACCCCTAGGTAGTGAAATGACAAAAATACCCCTATGTGACGAATGTAAGTTTATGGATGTTATTTGTGTGTTTCATGCATTCATATGATATTCTGCTTAGGATGCATATGGATGGGAATTATGGTACGGAGAAAGATTTGAGGATCGCATGGCCGTATGGTATGGATCCACAGGAGGCTTTAAGCCTAATATATGTGATTAAGTAGCTTTGCTGCAACATTCGCTAGTACAGCAACCGGGCTACCCTTGGTGTGTAGCGGAGGGGTGGGTCGAGCTAGAATTCCCCACAGGAGTCATAAGGTTGGAAGGGAAATGGTGTGTGAAGTGGATGGATTTTTGGGGTGGGTTTTGCATTATTTGTTTATAAATGATACGATATGATATGATATGAGGTCATTGTGGGCTAAAGCCCAAGACCACTGATTTTGATAGGGCTTGGGCCCAATGTGAATATTTGTAAGTGATTTGATTGCTAAGGGTTGTGCACACTGAGTTTCGAAACTCACACCCTTTTAATTTAATATTTCAGGTAATCCCGAATAGACAACTCGACGTGGGAGAGGACTCGGAGATGGCCACACTGCAAGAGGCTTGAATTTTCATTTATTTGTTTCAAAGTACATGTTTTTAGTTACTTAACTTTCGGTGGATGTAATAAGGCCATGTAACTCCTAATTGACTTTAGACTTTGGGTTTATTATTATTGCTTCAACTATCTGGTTAATAAATTTCATAAAATTTCTAATGATAACATGGTTTTCAAAATAACTTAACATATGAACGTTTTCCTAAAATATGGGTTTTTCCTCTTAACTTCACAAGATATATTGGATTTTGGGCTTTTGGGCCTTAAATTTTTAATTAGCAAAGCCGTTTTGAATTCTACCTTTAATGTGGCATTCCAGATTCGGGCCTAACTTCTAGGCCGGGTTTGGGGTGTTACAGACCCAGAGGTGGCCACATGAACAATGATTTTCCGCTTGAGACTTAAATATTTTCAATTTATACTTGGGTTTGAATAAATAATAAGGCCATTTGAGGTTTTAATTTTTAATTGGTTTTAACTTCTTACTTCAACCTGCTAGAATAGGAATAACGGGTTTTTCAAATAATTACTGTTTCCAAAGAAAATCACGTATTTCAAATTTTAAAGTTTACAATTAGAAAAGTTTCTGCGGTTTTTAATTCAGATTAATAAACTTGTAAAAAATTATATGACAAATAATTGGTCAACATGTTTTGATTTTACAACACCAACGTTTTCAATAGCAATTAGTTAAAAGGGATTTAAAACTTTAGTAACAAACTTTCATCTACAAGACCAGTTTTCAAATCAATACTTCGATGTGACACATTAGATCCTGTCGTAACATCTAGGTCGGGTTTGGGGTGTTACACAGGCAGAGAGACGGACGTGTGTCTCAGCTCTGTGACACACGGTCAGGTTACATGGCCATGTCTCCCTTGGATTCGAAATGGAAACCAAGTCAGTATACCCCACACGGCCTCACACACGGGCGTGTGACCTGACCGTGTGGCATAAGTCAGTATACCCTACAGGTTTGGCACAGTCTAGCACACGGTCTGGTACACAAGCGTGTGGCCATTTTTAAGGCACACGGCTAGCCACACGGGCATGTGCGATTGCCGTGTGACCCAAGTCAGAGAGTTACACGGGGTTGGACACGGGCTGGGACATGGCCATGTGCTCCCATTTTGAATGTTCACACGGCCTGTGATACAGGTGTGTCTTTGGCCATGTAAGACACACGGCCAGGTCACACGGGCGTGTGTTCCTTATTTTTGGAAAAATTTTCTAAGTGTTCAAGAAATTTTTAAAGTTATCAGTTTAGTCCCTAAATATCTCGAATGCATGATTTGGGCCTCGTAGGCTCTTATTAGGGTCAATATGAATGATGTTTATTAATGATTATATGAAATTTAAAAATGTGCATGAAATGTATGTGTAATGGTTTGATATGTCAGGTAACGCTCCAAAACCCTATTTCGACATTGAATACGGGTGATGTAACACCCCAAACCCGGTCAAAATGTTACGACCGAATCTGGATTGCTACAGAAGAAGTAGATTTAAAAACTTTGTAAAACATCGCGATTTGAGTTTGATGAATCCAGGTTAAGAGCCTTTTTGTTAAAACTGTTTTACTAATACCAACCTTACCATTATAACCAAAATTTTCTTTTTATTAATTAAGTCGATCGGATGCTAAAACAGGCTTATTTTGTCAAAACCGAATGTAGAGGAATCTTTGAAAGGTGAAAATTTAAATAAATTTTGAGGTGCTGGATTTCTTTGAAAATGACATCTGAAATGTTGTTTGTCGTGAATTTGGAAAACTTCTTGTTATGTTTTTAGGGACCTCGTTTTTCAATGACTCCTAGCATGAATAAAATCAACGTATAAACAAATCCCAAATTAAAGTTAAAGTGGCCTTATTACAAATCCAAAACCCCAAAATGAAAATAAATTAAAGTTCAAGTTCAAGTTTACTAAAGGAACCACAACGCAAGGCCACCTCGAGTCCGTCTCGGCCCAAAACCCGCCATCCACTGATCACCAGCAAAATTAGCAAAGGGGTGAGTCATCGAGACTCAGTGTGTACATTTCCCCATGTAAAGCAATTTGAGCCTTATCGCACTCAATACAGTTCATGTTATGTGCATGCAATGCAACCCATCCTAGATCAGCTCTCTATCCAAAACACCCGTGGCATTATGCCACTGTGGTTCATAACCACCGTGGTCCTAGACCACTCGTGACCGTAGTCACTCGTGACAAAGTCACTGTAATATAATCGTGAGGCCAACCCACCGTGGTCCTAGACCACCTTGACGATCTCTAGTAATAAAGCATACGTGGGGCCAACCCACTGTGGTCATAGACCACCGAGACAAGTCACTACTATAAGCAATTGTGGTATTAACCACCGTGGTCCTTGACCACTCGTGACAATAGTCACTCATTAGTTTATCCGTGGTTTTAACCATCGTGGTACTTAGACCACTCGTGACAAAAGTCACTCGTGACCGTAGTCACTGATACTCCCTCCTTCTTCATTCAATCCCGAACCCATGCTCTTTTTATTGTGCACAATATGTATGCAATGCCATATCTCAGTGTATAGCAGACTATATTTCATACATGCATAACATCAAAATATACATACATACATATTAACAGCAATTTTGGTATCAAAGAACTTACCCGGCGTCTCCAACCTTTACCCATAAGGGTAGTTAATCTATCATATCAGTTATTTCTGCTTTCAGCCATTTCAGTTAATAACAAAACAACAACAACAATGAAGGCGTGTGAGTAGTACACACCTGGTAACACGCAACACTATGCTTTCTATGTTGACACTCTCATTAACCGAAACGACGGCTATCTGTCTACCCTGATCTGAGGCTGGTCCACAACCCGGTGGCCAGTCTCTAACTGCTGAAACCGCTCACTTCTTAAACTTAGGAGTTGCAACTATGGGTTCGCTCCCTTCTCTTGGTCGACCCACACTTGCATCCATGGTAAGGGTTTTTGATCAGAAAACTAGATTAACGCAACGAGAATAAAGGAAAGAAAGAATATGTGCCTGATGAAAGGAAACTTCTTACCTCGACCAGCGAAAACCGAACTTCTAGAAGATTGGCTTATGAAACTGAATAAGTTTCAAGAATAACAGCATTTCTTCTCTATACCCGAAGGTTGGTTACTAGATTGAGTCCTTAAACAAAATCATGAGTTGGAGCCGATGTACTAATATAATAAAGAAACAGCCTTTCGGCTTAAATGAATAATGAATGAGAGCATCCATCCTTCCCCTCCATTTGGCCATGGCCACTTACCAGGATGATTCAGCTACTTCTAACAAGAGCTTCGGCTTCCACGAACGAACAAACACGATTCAAAGTGAAGAGGGGTATTCAGATTCGGCCTAAAAGAAAGGAGTTAAGAGATAGATACTTTTAATTTCTTTAGGAGAGAGGAGAGAAGAAAGAAAAGAAATAGGAGAAACATACTTAACGAAAGTGAACATATTGCCTTCAACTAACACAAGAACCGATAAGAGAGGAGATTCGGCAACCAAGGAGATAAAACTTCAAGAACCGATTCGACAGTGAATAAAAGACTAAACAAGAATAAAAAGGAGTAGAGTTTTCGGTTTAATGGAGAAAAGTAGAGAAGTAACGAAGGAGAGTTAAGATCCGGCTATGAGAGAAAACAAATTGTATGATATGGTAAAGAGATTCAGCTACTCGCAAAAGAGGAGAAAAACCGAGTTAACAGATGAGAAGAGGACTCGATTGGTGAAGAAATGAGTATAATGTTGAAGGAAAAGAGGGGGTTTCGGCTATGGTGTTAATGCGTAGGAGAAGATGCAAAAAGGAGAGAATGGGGAAGTGAATTTCGACTAATACACAAATGAAAGGAAAAAGTGAAGGAGAATAGCTAAGAGGTTCGGCACAAGTACACATAAATTAAGGAGACCTGAAATGACACCTAGAACGCCCCCTACTTCACAAAACTGATACCAAGCTTAGAAATTTCGGCACAACACCTTAGCACTATGATAACCCCTAAAATCGAATGCACCTAGGTAGAAAGCTCAACACTCAACCAAAATTTCGGCACCTCCCCTCAAGCAACTAACCGCAACACCCCTCACCCAAGACTCCTCATTCGGCCAACTCCTTCTTCCATTGCTACATCCCTTACTTCCCTCCTACTTTTGCTCCCCATCATTCCTTTGAAACAATTTGACCAAGTCTTCCTCCACAACCACCTCATGGCCACTCATTCAAACGATTTGACTCAGTCAACCAACCACATTGGAGAGTCCCTGCCAAAACCACCATTTTAGCTCCCTGAATGCAAAAATTAAAGCACCTAAATGAAGCTCACAAGACTCGAACCTCCTCCCCCTGCTGCAACACAATGACGCCACTTCCCTACACCTTAAGTGGCGTCCTCTTACCACTTTGCCACATCACCTCTTGTGTCATCAAACACAAACATTAATTTCTAAGTCCTACCTCAGCTAGTTTCCCCCCTAAAGCACTTAAAACAAAATTTTCACCAAAGCTCAAGCCTAATTCGGAGCCTTTTCTGGACCCCCAAACACACCAAATTAACACACGGAGCATAGCATACACACAGAAACATATTAAATGCAGAGCCCCTATTTCAAGATGTTACAGGTGATGGGCTTTACATTTATTTGTATCAGAGCTACGGTTTAGTCGATTCTCGGACTAACATAGCGTGTGTGAGAGTCTAGCTATACATGTCATATATAACCTGTGATAGTGTGATATCTAGCTCAATGGTGCCAGCAACGCTTCTACTAGTCCCAACTCGTATGGTAGGATATTGATAATCATTGTTGGCAATCCGTTCCATGATCTCACATGCTTCATTATATGATTTATCCAACAAAGTACCATTGGCAGAGGCATCGACTACCATACTTGTATGTGCATTCAGCCCGTTATAAAACATCTACTTCTGAGTCTAGTTTTGCAGACCATGCATAGGAAATTTTCTAAGTAAATCCTTAAATCTTTCCTAGGCTTCGTCAGCATTCATACTCAGATTGTCAAAACTATGTGATGTCAATTCTAAGCTTGGCATTCATATTTGGTGAATTATACCGCAGCAAAAACCTCTAGCACAGGTCATTGCATGATGCCACTATTCCCGATAGTATAACATTAAACCATACTCTTGCACGATTTCTCAAGAAGTGTGGAAACAATTTAAGTCACAAGGCATCTTTAGGAACACCTTGTCATCGAAACAAATCAAATACTTCTAAAAATATTATTAAATGTAGTCTTGGATCTTTTGTGGGTACCTCCCCAAACTATCTAACTGTTTGCAACATTTGAAACATTAGTGATTTCAACTCAAAATGCTAAGCTTGTATGTGTAGTCTTACTATACATGGATTCAAGTCATCCCAAACTGGAACTACATACTCTTAAATTGGTCTGTCTCGGTTATATATCACCCAAAGAATAGGAATATTAGCATCTTGACCATTTGGATTCAATGGATCATTCAAACCAGGATCATTCCTTTCACTAGCCATATTACGTAACTCTCTTCTCCTTCTTAGTAAAGTTCTATTGATTTCTTGGTCAAATGGGTACTCTTCAGTAGCAGGATTGCTTCCACTCATGCACTTATGGAAAACATGTAAGAAATTAAATAAATCTGAGCTAGATAAAATAAATGAAACAAAAGAAAATAACAAAACCAAATTTCACCAATTGTTAATCCCCGGCCACGACGCCAAATACTTGTCGCTTGTGAATAATATGTGCGAATTATGAAAGTATACACATCGAACAAGTAATAAAGTGATGAGTAAGATCATCTCCACATGTATTAGATAGGTATAATTTGGTCAAATTATTAAAGTCAGGCTTGATTAATGCTAAGGAAAATTAACAGTGAGAATGTAATGACAAAATGAGAGAATGATGATGTATAAAATGTGCAAAACAAAAAAAGTGGACGAAACAACTACAGATAAGAATATTAAGGATTTGAAATGTTGATTTGGACGGCTGGGATTACTAATACATCTAGCTTTTCTAACTATTAATGCCACGGTAAAATCTTGAACATTCTATTGCTCGATAGATTTCTATAGCAGTCTGCTTCTTTCGAAAGCAAAACATTGGGTTACCTCTTCTAGGATACTATATGTCTATAGACTTGAGTTTGGTTGCCACTAATGTTTTCTACCATCTTTCATATGAGGCAAAGTGGAAACACAAAAATTTACATATTTTTACATCCCCTTTTAAACTTAAAATCATGCTATTTCAGTTAAATTCTTGTCGAAAAATAATTAAATATTATTTTTATAATTAAATTGTGTTAAAAATATGAACATCATGAATTTTAATTAATATTATAGGTAATTTTGATTTATTTTGACTACTTTCGATAGATTAGCACAAAGGGCGAAAATTGATTCGGTAGACACTGCTCGAAGAACAAAACCGAGAAGCAATTCGAAGTAACAAGGCAAAATAATTTCCAGCCTAAGACGGTCCAAATATGTGTATTAATTCATAAATTAATTAATTTTAATTTATTCCCAATTTAATTTGGGCTAAATAAATTAATCTTAATTAATTATGGAAAAAGGGCCCAGTTGAACCGCAATAGTTGAACCAAACCTGTTGAACCGAACCGATCAAAGAATTGGGCAGCTCAAACCGTCCATATGCTGACCAAAATCAGATTATTAGCTGATTAATTAAGCTTGCAAAGAGGACCTTGAAGACTTGTCAAAGTTGCATTCAACCCCCTCCACAATTAGTGGCTTTGTAGATTTGCCCCATGCAATATTTAGCAAAGTTGAAGCCATCAACTTTGCCACTTAGGTAGCTGACCAAGGGGTGGCTATTTGGCTGGTCTTTTTAGCAAATTTAAGCTGCCACATTCAACTATAAACCCCCCTTGGTGATCATTCAAAGCATCCATCATTCCTCATTCACATCTCTTCTCTCACAACTTTTCTCTCCTCTCTCACTTCTTCTCTCATTTTCCTATTCAAAGTTCCTTGCTCTTGTGCTGATTTTTCCTCTTGAGAAAGGGGTCTTCTTCAGCCATTTTTGAGCAGCAATTGAGTGTTCGTAGCATCCTTGAGCGACAAGGACAACAAAGAAGGAAGAACGGAGCAACCTAATCAAGCCACAGAAAACCACCGGATTTGATTCTTGTTCCGTATCTCTTTAATTTTTGTTGTGTTTATGATGAACATATCTATGGATATTTATGTTATTTGAATGGCTAATTTAATCAGCTTAGCTTGAATTTAATTCATGTTGGGTTGATTGCATTTCATCCTCTTAAATTATTAAAATTGTGTTTATGCTGTTATAGGCCTCGGTAAAATGCTTGATTAAGTAAAATCATGCCTAAGTTATTCTGGCATTAAAATTGTTTAGATAACTAAAGAATTAATTATTTAAATGCATTGAAATTGTAATTAATGGACACAGTACTTAATTAGTGCATGTTTAATTCTTCTAAGGTAGCTGAAGATTAGATTAGCATTGTATTTGGCGATACATATGCTTTGCATAACTTGCAAGATTTTTGCGATTAAACTGTTTTAAGGTAAGGATACTTTGTTACCTCACATAGTCTTTTATATGCTTATTAGGTTGAAATAATCATCTAAATCGACATAGGAATATGCGAGAGATTGTTTAATTTAATAAGTAAGTATGTGCAATAACATGTTTACCTTTATAAATATGTTTTATCGGTTGAATTGACATAGGAATATGTACAAGAGATGAATGGAATTTTTATTTGTAAATATGTTCATAAGTTAGCAAATTACCGAGTTTTCGTGAATTTATTCGTAACAAGTATAAGCATGATTTTAATAATTCTAAGTTAAGAAATGTAATTAATCCAACACAATTATATCATCTTGATTAACATCAGCTTTTGAAATCGTGCATTAGAACTTTATTTTATTTTATTTAGCTTACTTTGTTTTCTAGTTTTTAATTAGTTCTCAAATCCAAATATTTTTCCTTCACCAAAGTGTTTAAAATTACTTTCATAAATAACTCTTTTACAGTCCCTGCGGGTATGATACTCGACATTTACTTGTCACTTTATTACTTGTTGCGATTGTGTACACTTGCAAATTTCCACCGTTCCAAGTTTTTAGCAGCATTGCCGGGGACTGTTTTTCAAAAGCCATTATTTGTGAATCTTTTTTACATTTTGGTTTATTTATTTTCCTATTGAAATATTTACTTACTTAATTTTTCTGTGATTATTTTAGGTGTTTATGAGTATTGACCAAATTATCAATTTACTCCTTGTAGACCCTGAGATAGAACGAACCTTTCGACAGCAAAGAAGACAAGCGAACTAGAGAAGGACCGAAGAGATAAACTTCGAGAATATGAATTAAGGAAACGGAGCAAACCTTGCTCAGAATCCTATCCTTATTGCTGATGATAAGGATAGAGCTTTGCGACAATATGCTGTGCCAGTATTTAACGATCTTAATCCGGGTATTAGGAGACCCGAAATCGAGGCACAAAATTTTGAGTTGAAGCCAGTCATGCTCCAGATGCTTCAGACAGTGGGCCAATTCAGTGGATTGCCTACCAAAGACCCTCATCTGCACTTGAGGCTATTCACGGAGGTGAGTGATTCTTTCAAGTTAGCTGGAGTACCCAAAGATGCATTATGACTAAAGCTGTTCCCATATTCGCTAAGGGACAGAGCTCGTGCCTGGTTGAACTTATTGCCACTGAACTCTATTTCTACATGGCAAGAGTTAGCCGAGAGATTCCTCATGAAGTATTTCCCGTCGAGCAAGAATGCCAAGTTGAGGAATGAGATCACTGCCTTCCAACAAATGGATGATGACTCCTTGTATGAGGCATGGGAAAGATCTAAAGAGTTATTACGAAAGTGCCCTCATCATGGAATCCCACATTGCATTCAACTTCAGACATTCTATAATGGTCTCAACGCTCCACGAAAATGGTAGTGGACGCCTCTGCTAATGGTGCTTTCCTTTTGAAGTCTTATAATAAGGCTTACGAAATTATTGAGAGGGTTACCAGCAACAATTATCAATGGCCAACCAATCAAACAATGTCAGGAAGACGAGTCGCTGGAATACATGAAGTGGACACTCTCACTTTACTCGCATCTCAAGTATCTTCAATTTCCTCAATGCTTAAGAATCTTACCACTAATAGGTCTAACACTTTTGCAGGCCAACCACCTAACCAAATTGAGAATATAGCCTGTGTGTACTGTAGGGAAGGACATTTGTTTGAAAAATGTCCATCAAACCCCGAATCCATTTATTACATGGGTAACCAGAACCAAAACCGAGGGAGGTAAGGACTGTAATCCAATTTTTATAACCCATCATGGAGAAACCACACGAATTTGTCCTGGAGTAACTAAGGGGATGGAACCAGTAACACTTACGCCCAACCCAGACCAACTCAGCCACCTAGCTTTCTCCAGCAATTTCAAAAACCAACCCAAGCAGAACCATCCAATAGCTTAGAGAATCTATTGAAGGCATACATGGCAAAAAACGACGCCACTTTAAGGAATTTAGAGAATCAAGTGGGCCAGCTTGCTATTGAACTCAGGAACTGACCACAAGGTGCTCTACCTGGTGACACGGAGAATCCAAGAAATTCATGGAAAGAACATTGTAAAGCGTTGACATTGAGGAGCGGAAAGATAGTGTCGAAGTTGAAAAGGAGCCAGCTGACGCTCAAGATTCAAAAGAAGTTCAACCAAGTGCTGAAATCCCAGTTACACCATAACCAGGATCTGCAAAACCCGACAAAGTAACCTCAGGACCAGCTAATTCTGATCAACTAACAACTTCATTAGATGCAGAATTGCCGCCAAAGACAAATCAACGAAAATCAGTTCCAGTAATGAAACCAACATCACCCTACCCTCAAAGACTTTAGAAGCAGAAGCATGAGATTCAATTCAAGAAGTTCCTTGACGTACTCAAGCAACTTCATATCAACATCCTATTGGTTGAAACACTTGAGCAAATGCCGAACTACATCAAGTTCATGAAAGATATCTTGTCTAAGAAACGAAGACTTCGAGAATTTGAGACGGTAGCTCTGACGAAAGAATGCAGTGCATATCTTCAAGACAAACTACCTCCAAAATTGAAGGATCCTGGATGTTTTACCAAACCGTGCAACATTGGAGCAACATATTGTGGTAAGGCATTATGTGACTTAGGTGCAAGTATCAACTTGATGCCTATGTAAATATTTAGGAAGTTGGGGATAGGAAAAGTTAGACCAACTACAGTTACACTTCAACTAGCAGATCAATCTTTAGCACATCCAGAAAGAAAAATCGTGGACGTATTGGTACGTATAGATAAGTTTATCTTTCTTGCTGACTTTGTAATTCTAGATTTTGAAGCAGACAAAGAAGTACCAATCATCCTAGGAAGGTCGTTCCTAGCAACTGGAATGACCCTTATTGATGTACAGAAGGGGGAGCTGACTATACGTGTTCAGGATGACCAGGTAACATTTAATGTTTTTAAGTCAATGTGATTCCCTAACACAATTGATGATTGTTCTGCAGTATCTGATTTAGAGAATTTAATAGTGGAGAGGGAACTCAACTTTGTTGAGGATTCGTTAGAACAAGTTCTGACATCAGACCCTCCAAATGATGAAGAGGAGGATGAATACTTAACTCTGTTAAGAGCTAATCAAAAGGAATTTAATCCGCAATCCCGTTTGGAATCTTTAGAGTTAGAAAAGAGGGACTATTCCCAGCTAAAAGCGTCGATCAATGAGCCACCTAAATTAGAACTCAAGGTATTACCTTCTCATTTAAAATACGTTTATTTAGGTAACACTTATACTCTGTCTGTGATTGTTTCAGCAGAATTGACCACTAAGCAATAAGAGAAACTTATCTTAGTTTTGGAACAATTCAAGAAGGCCATCGGATGGACCATAGTTGATATTCATAGTATTAGTTCATCTGTATGCATGCACAAGATTATCCTAGAAGATGGTGAAAAAGGGACGATCGATGGACAATAGAGACTGAACCCCATTATGAAGGACATAGTAAAAAAAGAGATCATCAAGTGGTTAGAGACGGGTATTATCTATCCCATCTTAGACAGTTCATGGGTAAGTTCGGTCCAGTGCGTGGCAAAAAAATGAGGTATCACAGTTGTAGAGAATGAGAACAATGAGTTGATACCGACTAGAACTGTAACACCCCAAACCCAGCCTAGAAGTTAGGCCCGAATCCGGAATGTCACATTAAAGGCACAATTCAAAACGGTTTTGGTAATTAAAAATTTAAGGCCCAAAAGCCCAAAATCTTTTAGTCTTATTAATTAAAGATAAAAACCCATTTTATTATTTTAAGTATTTCAGAAACAAAGTTTGAACATAAGAGCTTACTTAGGTTTAATAATTAAATAAACAATTAATCTCAAAACCCAAAATAAATCTGAAGTCAAAATGGAGTACAAGGCCTTATTACATCCACCGAAAATTAAGTAACTAAAAACATGTATTTTGAAACAAATAAATGAAAATTCAAGCCTCTTATAGTGTGGCCATCTTCGAGTCCTCTCCCACGTCGAGTCATCTATTCGGGATTACCTGAAACATTAAATTCTAGGGGTGTGAGTTTTGAAACTCAGTGTGCACAACCCTTGGCAATCAAATCACTTACAAATATTCACATTGGGCCTAAGCCCTATCAAAATCAGTGGTCTTAGGCTTTAGCCCACAATGACCTCATATCATATCTTATCATATCATTTATAAACAAATAATGCAAAACCCACCCCAAAAATCCATCTGCTACACACACCATTTCCCTTCCAACCTTATGACTCCTGTGGGGAATTCTAGCTCGACCCACCCCTCCGCTTCACACTAAGGGTAGCCCAGTTGCAGTACTACCGAACGTTGTAGCAAAGCTGCTTAATCACATATATTAGGCTTAAAGCCTCCAGTGGATCCATACCATACGACCATGCGATCCTCAAATCTTTCTCCGTACCATAATTCCCATCCATATGCATCCTAAGCAGAATATCATATGAATGCACCAAACACACAAGTAACATCTATAAGCTTATGCTCGTCACATAAGGGTATTTTCGTCATTTCACTACCTAAGGGTATTTTCGTAATTCTACCCTATTGGGGTATTTTGGTAATTTTCCAAAATAGGGGTATCTTGGTAGTTTCACAAATCAGGGGCATTTTGGTAATTTCGTAAATCAGGGGTATTTCAGTAATTTCGTAAATTGGGGGTATTTCAATAATTTCATAAATTGGGGGTATTTCGGTAATTTTACAAACCAAGGGTATTTCGATAATTTTGCAAACCAAGGGTATTTTGGTAATTTTGCAAACCAAGGGTATTTCAGTACTTTAAAATCTAGGGGTATTTTAGTAAATTTTACAAATATAAGGGTATTTTAGGAATTTTGCAAATATAAGGGTATTTTAGGAATTTTACAAATATGAGGGTATTTTAGGAATTTTACAAATATAAGGGTATTTGGTCCCTTCCGGGTTTTAGCTATGAACTTTGGCCCATCAACAAGTCCTTGCGGCTAAGTGAACAGACACTACGCACCAGGTAGGATTCCATAAAAGAGGAGGTGGGCCACTAGGGCCGCTTAAGTACCAAGCTCTCCCTAGATCCAATCCTAGACATGCGTACGCCCGTTGCCACACTCCAACCCTGTGACTTGTTCACAGGCATGTTTAATTAGATTAAGTCTTATGGAATTTAAGAGTTGTTCAAACTAGGCCTAAGGTCCATAAACCCTAACATACATGTCTACGTCCCATAAGCCCATCAAGCCCAAATCACTCCGTTACGGCCCATTAGGCCCAAATCACATCATATGGCCTAATGGGCCCAAAACAAATCCAATTCATGTATCATGCATGACAATTCGTATAACCAACTAAACCATTTCATCAATTCTTAGCCTCAGGGCCCACCGGGCCTATTTAGCCACTTTCGGCTTTTCGCCTTTTCGGCATTGTCGATATCGTGTGTGTAGTGTTTATACACACCTGGTAACCACGCGTGCTGCAAACCCCTTAGTCACGTCCCTACAATCGACATTACTAGCGATTAACCAAGCTTTAACGCATACTTATCAAAAACCGAAACTTCACCGTACCCTTACAGTATACCTCACGTTCTAGTAGCCCTTCCTTCGCTACTATTGGCGATCATCCTCTAGATTTGCAGCCAAACGCCCACCAAGGTGTATTAACTCTCCTCATAGAATGCTTTATTTATAGCTAGCTTCTCACCTTCCTTCTTTGTATCTTTCCGATGTGGGATCCTTCCATCAGCAGAGTTTAAATCCAACTCAAACTCTTCCCATCCAAACCGCAAAATAAATACTCATTTGCTTGTCATTAGATTTGAACCCAAGGTTTCCCATCAGCCAATTCATGCCACTTGCCACTAGGCCACAACTCCTCTTGTGTCTAAAATCATACGCAATTAAATATAAATCTATGGCCAAATTCTAAAGTCCATTTAAAAAGAAAATCAAAATGCAAGCACCAAGACTTGAACCTTGGACCCCTTACTCACCTTGTGTGGCGTCACCCCCTTGCTCCCTAAGTGGCGTCACTTTGCCACTACACCACTCCTCCACTTGTGTCATTTTTCTCCACATTTTATTCTTAAAGCCTACTTACTAACTCCCAGGGTTTTACTCACCTAAAACTAAGATTTTCCTAAAGCCCAAGTTTGATCTCGGGACTTCATAGAAGCCCATTAGTCTTCCAAAATACTCACCTAATAAGTCCAACTTGCATTAAAGCCGTTCTCTTATTCCTAAAAATTTAAACGCTCCCCCAATGGGCCTAATTCTACTAGCCCAAATTTGGGTTGTTACAAGAACAGTTACGGGATGGAGAATCTGCATCGATTATCGGAAGCTGAACAAGGCGACAAGGAAAGATCACATTCCTTTGCCTCTCTTGGACCAAATGCTAGATAGACTCGTAGGACGAGATTACTACTATTTTCTCGATGGATAATTAGGGTATAATCAGATTACAGTAGCACCGAAAGATCAACATAAAACGACATTCACCTGTCCGTACAGTATGTTTGCATTTAGACGCATGCCATTTGGTTTATGTAATGCACTTGCTACATTTTAAAGATGTATGATGTAGATTTTTACTGACATGGTTGAGAAGTACTTGGAAGTTTTTATGGATGATTTTTCAGTATTCGGAGATACTTACGACAATTGCTTAGCCGATCTAGCTAAGGTACTAAAGCAATGTGAAGAAACGAATCTCGTACTCAACTGGGAAAAGTACCATTTTATGGTACGAGAAGGAATTGTTCTAGGCCATCGGATAATGAGACATGGGATTGAGGTAGATAAAGCAAAGGTAGATGTTATTGAGAAACTCCCACCTCCAACATCTGTAAAATGTGTTAAGAGCTTTTTGGGCTATGCAGGTTTTTATCAAAGATTTATCAAAGACATCTCCAAAGTTGCTAAACCCTTATGCAAATTATTGGAGAAGGACTTGATATTCAAGTTTGATAAGGAATGCTTAAAAGCCTTCAACGAGTTGAAGAGTCGATTAGTCACGGCACCCATAATAGTCACACTATACTGGGGTTTGCCACTCGTATTGATGCGTGACGCAAGTGACTTCGCAATTGGAGCTGTCTTGGGCCAGCGAAGGAACAAAGTTTTTCATCCCATCTACTACGCAAGTCGAACTCTAGCTGGAGCTCAATTTAATTATACGGTAATAGAAAAAGAGTTACTTGCTATTGTGTTTGCTTTCGATAAGTTTTGATCTTATCTTGTAGGTACCAAAGTGATTGTCTATACGGACCACTCGACAATTAAATATTTACTGGCCAAGAAAGATGCTAAGCCGAGATTGATCTGGTGGGTACTACTACTTCAAGAGTTCGATCTAAAAATTAAAGATCGAAAGGGAGTAGAGAACCAAGCAGTAGATCACTTGTCTAGATTGGAGCCGCAAGAGGGAAATTCTCTACTTGGACCGATCTAGGAGACATTTCCAAATGAACACATACTGAAGGTAAATCATGTCCATAATATTCCTTGGTTTACTGATATTGATAACTATTTAGCTTGTGGTTTGATGCCAATGGATAAAACGTATCAACAAAGGAAAAAGTTTCTTCACAATTCAAAGTACTATTTTTGGGAAGAGCCATACTTGTTTAAAGAGTGTGCAGATCAGATGATCAAGAGATGTGTGGCAGAAGATGAAATACTGAAGATTTCATACCAATGTCACTCAGCTCTGAGTGGGGGACACTTCAGAGGTACATGTACAGCGGCCAAAGTATTGGAAGCCGGATTCTTTTGGGAAGGATGCATACGCTTATGTAAAGAATTGTGATCGATGTCAGAGAGTTGGAAATGTCACCAACAGAAATGAGATGCCTCGAACAAATATCATTCAGGTAGAATTGTTTGATGTTTGGGGTATTGACTTTCTTGGTCCTTTCCCTCCGTCTTTTGGTCACAAGTACATATTGGTAGCAGTAGATTATGTGTCCAAGTGGGTCAAGGCTGAAGCTTATCCCATGAACGATGCTAAGGTTGTGATGAAGTTTCTACAGAAGCATGTATTCATAAGGTCTGGAGCCCCAAGAGCTATCATCAGTGATGAAAGATCCCACTTTGTGAACAAGTGGTTAAAATGGTTATTAGACAAGTATGGAGTGAAACACAATGTTGCAATAGCTTACCGATAAAACATAATTTATACATATTTTAACCCCATGCTTGGCTTACTTTTGGATGAATTTTCATTAGATTTGATGAATTCAATGCTCCTAATCCCTTAATTTCATGTTTTACACTCAGGAAAGCTTCGGAATTGAAAAGAACGAGAAACGGGCCAAAATGGGACAAAATGGGCCTACACGGATTGGACTATCGCACACGGGTGCACCATATGGCCGTGTGTGGCTAGCAGAAGCAAACACGACCTGGAGTATCGTACACGGGTGTGTCCCTACCGACCCGAAGACTAATTCTATTCGGAAAAGGATACTTGTGGGCCAAGTAAGGCATCCCAAAACCTATATAAACACCCTAGGGGGCAACCTAAACGGGAAACACAGAGTAGAACGCAGAAAATACTCAAAGACAGCCATCAAAAGCAGCTTGGAAGGAGGATCTCCATCAAGACTGAAGATCTCCTATCAATTTGTCTTGAAGTTTTTGGGTTTTCTTATGTTTTGTAGTTTTTCTTATTTTAAGATGTTTCCCTCTATCAGTATGAACTAAATCCCTTAAATACCTAAGGGGATGAAACCTAAGACGGATCTTATTATTATTTGATTTATAAGATAAATACTTGTTCTTATTCTTAATGGTGAGTTCTTATTCTTGTTTTGATAATTCAGGTTATTGATTCAAAGTCAAATGTGCTTATTCAGTGGAGCAAAAGTCCCTGTTTAAGAATAGATCAACACAATTAAGTGGAGTTGATTGCAACCTTAGAAATAGGGCAACGAAAATCTATCGGATTAGAGTCAAATCTAATAAGGGAATCCATAAATCGAATTAATACGACAACAGGGGTTTTAATTAGAAAGAGATTTCAATTAATCAACCTAGAGTCAGTTATTTTTAGTCTTGAAAGAGATATTAACAGAAATTAGGGATTTCTACGAATTAAGTCAAGTGAATAAATCGTATGAATCAAAAGTAATAAGTGAAGTCTAGATGGATTCTTCCTTGGGTATTGTCTTTATCATATAGTTGTCTAAAAAGTATTTTCCCAATTCATTCCCTGTCGTGCTTTTAATTAATTTTAGTTTAAAAGAAATCACTCCAATCTTTAGACTAGATAATAAGAAGATAGTGATTACTAGTATTCTTGTTCCTTGTGGATACGATATACCGGCCTTACCATAACTATACTATTAAACAATAGGTGCGCTTGCCTTTATTGTGATCATAGTTAGTTAGAGACACATCACTTACCATCCGCAGACGACTGGGCAAGCTGAGCTAGCGAATAAGGAGATCAAAGGCATACTTGAAAAGGTAGTTTGCCCGAACCGACGAGATTGGTCCAAGAGACTAGATGATGCTTTATGGACTTACAGAACAGCATACAAGACACCTTTAGGAATGTCACCCTACAGGTTGGTCTTTGGAAAAGCCTATCATCTACCTCTGGAGTTAGAGCACAAAGCTTACTGGGCCTTTCGACAACTCAACTTAGATATTAAGCTCGCTAGAGAGAAACGGATGCTCCAACTCAACGAGCTAGAGGAATTCTGAATGTTCTCATACGAAAATGCCAAATTACTCAAAGAAAGACTCAAGAAATGACATGACAAGCACATTCGAGTTAGAGAATTTGAAGTAGGACAGCAAGTCTTGTTATTTAATTCCAGATTGAAGTTCTTCCTAGGTAAGTTAAAATCACGTTGGTCTGGTCCATTTACGATTCATCGCGTCTATCCATATGGAGTTGTTGAACTCCAAGGTAAGGGAGGTAATTTTCAAGTCAACTCTCAGCGTTTGAAACATTACTATGGTGAAAAACCTGAATGGTATCAAATCTTGTTCAGTTTATCAGATATTTAAATTTTTTTGTTTTTAATAGATTATTTAGGGTATATTATTGGGTTTATTATGTTTAAATAAATTCTGTCTAGGAGATTGGAACTTAAGTGGGACCGCTTGTGACCCCTCCAATCTTTCTTGGGAATTGATTTTACATAATTTTTCTAGAAATTAGTCCCTAAATGACAAAATAATTTTTTGGTTTTTCAAAGAAAAAGGTCAATTTTGACCTAAGTTTTAAATTGCAACTCAATTTCAAATTTTCATTAAGTCTAGAGACTTAATTTAATTATTTTTAAGATTTGATTGCTACTTTCGTAAATAATAAAAACTAGGTGCCTCTTTTTGTAAATATTTCCAAAAGGCATCTAAAATAAAAAATTTTACTTAATGTATATATTTTTATATAATAATAATTATATCTATGATAATTTATATATTAATTTTTATCAACTTAGCATAGAATTAGGATTAGTTTAATTTTAATCATATTTTATTATTGTTTTAATAATTTAATAGCAATTGATAATTTCATATGCGTACACCTAATTAATTGTTGTTAACTTTCAGTAGGACTAGACTTAGGATATTTTAATTATTAAATTACTCTAAGAGTTTTACTCTAATTCCTACTACTCTCACTGTAAATTCCACCCATACTCTTCCCTGTTCATTCATCACTCAAAACCACAAAACCTTAAGGTCACGTTTGGTTCGCTGTAATGGAATAGAGCTGTAATTGAATAGAGGTGTAATGGAATAGAGGTGTAATAAGTAATTCAATTGTTTGGTTGAATGGAATGGAATAGAGCTGTAATAGAATTCTTATGTTTGGTTAAATGGAATGATGTTGTAATAGCATGAGGAAAAGAACTAAAATGACCAGAATACCCTTAGTAGAATTTTTTTTAGGTAGATGATTATTATTGTTATTAAATTTTAATAAGATTATTATTGGAAATAATTTAATTAAAAATAATTTAATAACATTCTTAATATAATTATTATATGAATTAAAAAATTAAAATATATAATACTATAAAAATATATATAATCTATTTTATTATTTTTAAATTGCAATACATATTTAATGTGCTAAAATATCATAATTGAAACAAATAATTTAATTATTCTACAATAAAAAAAATATTAGAAGTAATAAATAACTTGAGAATTATATTTTGCATAAACATAATATTCATATATTAATAAAAGGTTACATGAATTCATTAGTTTATATGTCATAATTCATATGTTACATCAAAAAAGTTACAACATTGTAATAACAAATATCATGTCATTATACCGTCCCAAATATTACAAACACAAAAAGTTACCAAAATATCATCAATACAACTATGATTTTTAATGGTCAGCAAGAAATCTTCTGACCCATTCCAATCGTACAGAAGAAGGTAAACTAAAGAAAATGAGCATTTGCGTTGGATGATCTGGAATTTTGCTCAATGCTCGAAAACGCTCATCCACAGTTAAACCTTCTATTTCACATAATGTTGGATATAAATTTATAGCTTTTTCTTGGATGGTCTGAAATTCTTCTGACTTTTGTTGAAATACCGCATCGGAGGCAATACTTGAAACACCCCAAACCCGGCCCACGAGCTTTGACCAGATTTGGTACGTTCCTCAAGTAAACCGGTTCAAAGTTCTTTTGTTACTTTGGGAAAATAGTGTGTTTTGAAAGAAATATTGTTTTGGGTTGGGCTCGAGTAGAAAACAAAATCGTTTTATAATGAAAACCCTTTTAAATTTTAGGTGATAAAACATATAGAATACATTTAAAGTAAATTACTTAATCTTTAACTTAATAAAAATTTCGTAACATAATAAATAAAAACAGAAATAAAATAGTGCACTATGGCCTTATGGCCTTATTACATCAAGTAAATCCAAATAATTCGAGTACTTAAAAATTAATAGTCCATAAAAATAAAAACTTCATGTTGAGCATGGCCACCACAAGTTCTCGTAGTCCCGGCCCATTATCATGCTCATCACTCAAACATGGTCCTCAACGGGGTGAGTCATCATGCACTCAATGTGTACACAACACTAAATCATAATAGAATCGGGCATAACAAATATTACACATTCATATCATAGCATACAAATTATGATGCATTCCCTGCACCCAAACCTAACAAGCCATCCGCTACACTCCCCGTACTCAACTTTGCACACCGTGGGGACTACTAAGTAGACCCTCCTTCCGCTACACTCCATATCGCGGTCTTAGGTCACCGCATTTGTGGTCTTAGGTCACCACATTCAGATATCACGATCTTAGGTCACCGCATTCGGGACATCGTGGTCTTAGGTCACCACATTCGGATACCACGGTCTTAGGTCACCGTGTTCGTGGTCTTAGGTCACCACATTCACTTCCCCTTTCAATAACCCATATGCCCCATTTTGTAATATGCATTAATATGCCAAAGTTCACATTCTTATTCTCATGTTACAAATAACATATTTCATATTCCTAGTAGGAGTAGGAAACGTACCTGAGTACTTAGTACCATAATATGGTACCTTAGCCACTTTCTTATTCTTAATATCACATATTTTAATTAGACATAGCCATAAAACTTATTAAGAATTAGTGTGGGGTACACACCTGATTTGCTTAACAATTTCCTTGAGATCTTGAAATCTGGTCTACCGCTTAGATCCCTAATCCCTACATTTGATTAATCACTTACTAATTTAATAAAAAGCCATTCGGCCATAAATCCAAATCTTAGTAGGATTAGTATACTAAAACTTACCTTGTTGCCGATTGACTTAAGAATCAAGTCCCGAATTGAATCCTTGCTTCCTTACTATTGTCGAAAACCCTATAGACACATGTTAGAGTTTAATCTAACATTAAACATAATGAATGGCCTTTGGCCGAATCTTATAGTTTCTTACCTTGAATCTTAGAAATCCCGAAACCTTCCTCCTTGTAATCGACAGTCACAAAATCCTGAAGTTTTCCCTTTTATATGGAAATCGACAACACCCTTTGATCTATGAAAATATTCGGCTATGGCTTAGATGTGTATCACCAAATTTCGGTTCCTTGAATAATTGGCTAGGGTTTTCTTTGGGGTTTTGGCTTCTGATGGATTGGAAAGAAAAGAAGAAGAAGAAAGAATAAAGGATGAGAGGATACTTGTGATTTTGTCATAAAAGAATTTGGGGAAGATGACAAGAGAATTTCGGCAGAGGCTTGCTTGGAGAGAAAAAAAAATTGTAAAATGCCTCACTTTTCCTCCTATTGCCGAATTTACTAGGCCAAGAGTCCCTTTCTTAGCCATCACTCTTTTATTTGATAACTTTATCTCCTTAATTTAAAATAATTAAAGAATAATCCTTTATTATCTCCTTGAAAAATAATCTAAAATAAAAATCCATTATTTATCCTTATTAGTCAAAATTTAAAGAGAATAAAACTCTTCTTTTTAAACACCTTTTGCCGTCCACCTCACTTCTTTTGGAAGCAAAATAAAATTTCTTTTATTTGCTTTCCCTGCGACTCGAACTCAGGCCCAATCCCCTTGCATGTGGTGCCATTTCCAGAGGCCCTAAGTGGCATCTCCAGGCCACTTTTCCAAGCCTGTTTGCGTGTCAAATTTCACATACTTTTTCTCTTAAGGCCACCTTGCCTTAATTTCCTCTTTTAAACTTTAAAACTCGACATTTCTAAGTCATTTCTAAGTTTCCAAAAATTTTCGTTTGCCTCTTTAAACTTGACATTTCCTTACATTTCCAAGTTTCCAGAAATGTTCACTTTTAACTTTTGAATCATTTCCAAATCATTTTTGGGTTTCCAAAAATGTTCATTTCTAAATCATTTCCATGCATTTCTAGGTTTCCAAAAATGTTCACTTTCCTCTTTTAAACCTAACATTTCCATACATTTCCAGGTTTTCAAAAATGTTCAAAATATATTCATAACACATAAGACATGTCATTTCGTACAATTAAACCGAAAATGCATAGGCCCTTTTCAGGATGTTACAATACTTCTACTGATTTGTTCGCCAACAGCCAGCATTTTTTCCCCTAAAAAAGTGGCAGCATCATGAAATAAAGAAGAAATATGATCACTTGAATCAGAATTCTTTTTTTTCTTCTTTGAAGATGTGGAACCCCCTTGGTTTCTAGCTGGTTGCGATTCTTTAGCTGAAACATCCATGTCATCCAAAGAGAAATTGACTTCACATTCATAGAAATTGTTTCTTTCTTCATGAATATTTGTAGTAGCTACATCCTCAAGATTTATTTCTTTAATGATATCAGCAGCTGTTTGAGCATCTTTCCCAGTGGCTCGATCTTTTGCGTAGATGGCAGTAAGTTGGTCGTAATAAGGGAAACTACGATGTTTGAATTGACCTGCTTCTTTATGGCTCTATAAAAAAAGAGGAATTCATATTAGTTATAAGTTTGGTGAAAATAAGATAATAAAGACTTGAAATAATTCTTACATTTATATATGAGTTCCACACCGCATCTTCAAAGAAAGAACGAAGTCGCCTATGCTCATCCCAACCAAAACCGCTATTGTTTTTTCCATTAAGCATGTCATAAATGATTGACCAATCCCTTTTCAGTAGTCTAATCCTCGATTCAATATTAGGTTTAGCCGTCAACATTGCATTGGGTAAAACTTTTTCTAACATTCTTTCCAACTCATTTAAATAATCAGCTTTAAATCCCGTATCAGCATTAAAGGCTCCAACATTGTGCAAGTCGAGCATACAAGAAACCAACGCAGCATCTTCTTCTGGAACCCATTTCCTTTTGATTCCTCGAGAACTTTGGGAAGAAATATTTGATTCTGAAAAACCTGACATAATTATCTTAAGAAAAAAAAAACATCAATAAAACAACCAAAATAAACATCAATAAAATAAACATCTATACTAGGGTCAGTAGCATAGTATTGAACTTAGCCCAAGCTTTCAAGGCTCAAATAAACATCAATAAAATTTTCACATGCTAGTAAGTAACTATTTATTTCAAAGATAACATGCACAAACCACCAAAAAAGCAAAAAGAACTGGATGCAGGCAAGTTACAAGTCCCAACTCTTCCCCCATTCCTTCCCAATTCTTTCCTTTACGCATTTCATCATTATTTCATTATCATTTGCAACGCCTCCCATCTCTCTCAGCATGTCTGTTCCTTCTTCATTTTTTTCTTCTTATAAACTGTTGTTGTTTTTGGGGACCTCCTAGGAACAAACACTATAGAGTCTCACAAAGCAAGTATAGTAGCTATCAAAGTGGGAGCTATCATAAAGGCTCTTGTAGCTAGTCTACTGGTCCTGCTTGAGAT
This sequence comes from Gossypium bickii, assembly GCA_025503065.1. Lineage (NCBI taxonomy): Eukaryota > Viridiplantae > Streptophyta > Magnoliopsida > Malvales > Malvaceae > Gossypium > Gossypium bickii. The sequence continues at coordinate 101,058,812 of CP106711.1, forward strand.
ATGCATCTAAATGTAGCATAATGATGCCTACAATATGATCCATGTATCAACCCAACATAAAAGAAAGGGATACTTGTTGCTTGCTTATTCTAACTAATAGCCAAAAACATTTTAATTTGACAATTTCTAAGAATTATGAATTGTATATAGAAATAAACAAAAACTTTCTAGTATATGAGCCTATAATTTAATACATTAGATAATCTCTTTTAAAAAATATTTGAAATAATTAATAAAATCCAATAATTTAAAAAAAATAGAAAGAAGGGGAATTTGTGATATTAATAGATAAATACAAGAACTGAAGAATAAGTAGCAGAGTTGTCAAGAGCTATCTTTTTATTTTATCATAAAAATTTGCAGGAAAGTGAATGATGGAAAGTTGGGAATGATAGGAATATATATATATGATTTAATTAGAAATTTTAAAATTTTAAAATAAATTTACTAACAAATTTAATCAGCATATATATATGTATATTTTGGGAAATGCAACAAAGCAGTACTAGTACATATAATTATGTTTCTCATAGGGTAATATAGGCTGTAATGTTTGGTAACTAAGTTATCAATTATATTGTAATTTAATAAAACACTTCTCCCACAGGTTGTCAAGGATTCACAAAAGTAAATGAATGAAGTTGAGATTTATAAATTATATATGTTATTTTTTATTTATTTTATAAAAGAAAAAAGAAGAAAATAAAAGGGAGTTGCAGACTTATAAATATTTGTCCATAAAAGATTAGACTAAACAATCAAAGCTGTAAATCAATGTATCAGTGTGCCAGGCCAAAAAACAAGTAAGGGTATTGGAGAAATAAGTTGGACCACTAAGTAAAAGGACAACTTTATTCTTAATGCTTATTAAGACAAGAGTCTTACTCCAGTCCAGACATAAGCATTTGATAATTATCTTCATTTCAATTTCTTTTTCCAACATTGATTAGGAAAGGCGTGATACAGAATGTGCAATGGTCTAAAGATAGAGATAGCATATTTTTCAGGGAAAAGATTAATTTAGAGCAAACATAGAAATAAGAAGCTGAGTATCAATTAGTTCTCTCACCACTTCTAGTTCAATATCATTTAGCACAAAGTTAGAACCCTTCAATGAGTTTAGTTGCCTTGAAAAGTGTAACATCCTAAAAATATTAGAGCATCATGTTGTTACTTGTGTTAGCTTGGATATGATTGTTATTGTGTGCTTAGTATATTTGTGTGTAGGCTTGGAAATATTAGCTAAGCTAGAATAATTTTTAGTATGGAAAGTTTAGTGAAGTGGATTAAGTGAGCTTGACACTTAAATTAATTTAAGTGTTAAATTAAAGCACATGAGGAGTTAGTGGCATAGTGGATAAGGAGCTTGAAAGGTTGCTTGAGGGAAGTGGTTTGAGTAGCATGGAAAGCATATTGAGGATTTTATTTTTATACATCCTAACATTAAGTGTTGGCTAAGTTCAAATTATGGAAGGTTAGACTTTCAAATTTTTGGTAAGTTGAATATTGGTTTAGGAAAGTTTATACTTTGGGAAAGGAATCTTAAGGTTATGGAAGGATGGGGGGACATAAGGCTTAGCTTAAGGAAGATGTTTTGGAAACTATTCCAAGGCTTTAGTGCATGTATGTGGACGGCATGTGTGGCTAGGGGGGTGGCCGAATGTTGATAGGTGGTTTGGGGGGGATATTTGGCCAACTTTAGCATTTGTGCACCTTTTGGCATATTTTTCTCTTCCTCTCCAAACAAATCCCTCTTTGGCCGAATGCACCATAAGTATTTTGTGCAATTTTAATTTTGGTTTTAGCTCTCATTTTGTTTGAACCAAATACTATTTTCTTTCTCTCATTTATCCTTTTGAAACCGAAAACTCATTTTTACATTTTGTGCACTTTTCTTTTCGGCAAATTAGGTGTTTGGCCGAACCTTTTTCCCCATCTCTCTCTTTTCTTCTTTTGATATTTGCTCAACCACATTTCCTTTTCCTTTCATTTAGCCGAACCTCTTTCTTCCCCAAACTCACTTTTCTTTTCTTCCATTTTTGCTAAAATCGAATCCTCTCTCTCTCATTTTTATTCTCTTTTCTACTCACATACTTCCTTACTTTTTATACACATATCTTTCTTCTTTCATAACCATATTGCCGAAACTTCCCACTCCCTTTTTGATTTGTCTTGGCCGAATATCATCAAGGGTAGGCATTCATTTTGGGTTTTCTTCAATCGGTTTTGGAAAAGGGTAAGTGTTCATGGCCGTTTTTCCTTCATTTCTTTCTCTTTTCTATGCCGTTTTCTTAAACAAAGGCCGAACCTATGGGCATTTGTTGCAAGGTTCTAACCATTTTTAGGAATCGATTATTCTTTTAGGCTCTTCGAGACGTTGGAAGCAATCAATCTAAGCCTCGTTTCTTTGTCAATTGTTTTGGGTAAGCTTTTAGGTAAGACTCGGTATTTCAAGTGATAACGCATTAGGATTTAGTGGCCTTTGTTTATAATCTAAGTATTGGCCGATTGTAGGACAAGGTGATCTAGTGCGACAGATCGGATCTTCGGAAGTTAGTATTTGCATTAGTGAAAGGTGTGTACCTTACACACTTTATAACTCGGTTTATATATATGTGTGTGTGTTAAATAACTATTCATGTTGTTTAAGCCGAAAACTATGAGATATTGATATGATACCTTGATGGGTATGAGCAAGGATACGGGTAAGTCCATTTCGATATGATGATGCTATATATTGTTTAATATTACGATCTACGTTATGTATTGGTTATACGTTCATATCAAAGTATATTGACATGATTTGTTTATCTATTGCATTGGTATGGGCTATATGAGAGGAGAGGAAGATTGATATCGTGTCTTCAGACACCAGAGGTTTGGCACCTCCAGTGATTTGGTATCACATTTGTGTCTTTGGGACACCAGAGGTTTGGCACCTCATAGCGACTCGTCCCTGTGGTTTAATACCACTGTGGGTTGGCCCCACTTTTGAAATATGGGATTGTCGCCAGTGATTTGGTATCACAAGTGGGTTGGCCCCACAACTTGATTATTCTTGACTTTGGTCACCAGTGATTTGGTATCACATTTGTGTCTTTGGGACACCAGAGGTTTGGCACCTCATAGCGACTCGTCCCAGTGGTTTAACACCACCGTGGGTTGGCCCCACATTTGATGTATTGGGATCGTCGCCAGTGATTTGGTATCACAAGTGGGTTGGCCCCACAACTTGATTAATTGTGACTTTGGGTCACCAGTGATTTGGTATCACAATATTGAATATCGTGACTTTGGTCACCAGTGGTTTGGTACCACACGGGGTAGAAAAAGGAGTTACGGATGGCTAAGTTGGGTGCATCATATATATATTTATTGCTTGGTTATAATTTGTGTAAGTACGTGGCAATTACCCGGGAGAGGGATTATGCACTGAGTCTTGGTGACTCACCTTCTCTCTTACCTTTTCAGGTGATGCGTAAATTCGCGGATGAGGAGCCGGATGAACTCGAGGAGGCCATGCAATAAAATTTGGTTTTACATGAACTTCCATTTGGGTACTTTATTTTAATTTGGTTTTCATTTTTTTATGGATTTGTAATAAGGCCTGTTTAATTATGTTTTGGATTATTTATATGCTTTGAATTTGATTTAATTATGGCTTACAAATTATATGATTTAATTAATGGTATGTGCACAAAGTTTTCTAAAATACAAAACGCGATAGTTTTCAAACCGTTACCATCGGGTAATATAAATTATTTGATAAAATTTAACATCTTAAGTGTTTTCGATAACTTATACTATTTTCCAAAACTCAAGCTTCCAAATTTCTATTAGATACGGTTTTCAACCTAATCGCTTTAGTTTCTTTTTAATTTATAAAAGGTTTACAAATCTAAGCTTCAACTAAGTTTTAAAGATTTATTTCCGGGATTTCAAAGTAAATTTTCAGTTTTAACATATTAAACATCTGATTTCTACAAATATAGAGTTACAAAGAGTTTTTCACTAAAATTTAAATCGTTAATTCGTTTTACTCCAAAATATTTTCCTCAGTGACATACCAGATTCGGTCGTGGCGTATTGACCGGGTTTGGGGTGTTACAAAAAGTTCCAGGATAATGAGCAATCATCAGAAGAGATTCTACAATAGCAGAAAGTTAATATCTGTTTAGATAAAATTTTACGATTCCTTAATTCTATAACTTTTAGTTTATCAGGAAATACGTCATATAAACTTTGTTCAAACAAAAAATTAGTACTCAGCTGCTGAAGAATGTGTCAGTCTCATAGAATCTAAAATATATAAGTTGTATGATAGACCAAAGTAAGCTGAACATAGTTCATAAAGAGATAAAAAAGAATAGAAAATATTAAGAAATGGGAACTGAAGACTACAAATCTCTTAGTACTTTTCACTCTTGAGTGCTTGTACAAAAACTTCATACTGTTTGACTTCATGCCATGAAAGGAACTTAACTATTTACTGCTTAGAGGGCCAAATAAAATAAAGGAATCTTCCTAGGAAGTTTATCAATGACACCATTTCAGGGGAAAAAATAATATAAGAATGATAGAAGGATTATTCTCAGGCACACCTCAAATACATCTTACACCAGCTAAATGTGTCATATCAGTTATGTAATTAATATTTCACTTTACCAGTCCATACCTCAACAAACAATTAACTTTGGAGTGTAACCAGATTTTCTTACACATCATATCATACCTATCAAAAAGAATTCCAAAGTTGGTGATAAACATATTTATTTTCTTTGGAGATCTCATATTCCCTTCTTTTATGATGTAGGTAAACCACAAATTTGAATTTATAGAATCAATTAATTGCTGCTTGCAAATAGAAGTACCATTTTAAATGGAAAATAGATTCATGAAGTATGCAGTTCATGGAAACAATACGACACGTAAAGTAGTTTAGGAAACTAAAACTAACTATTGTTAGGACACGTATCTAGCAAGTGAATAGGGAATATGTGAGATCTTGCAGATTATCCATTACCCGCCCTCTTGCTTTGGTGAGTGCAATGGAGTCTCTGTTTCGATCTTACCTAAACACGATAAAACGAGAATAAATTTGGGTAATACCATGTTATTAGGATGTTGAAATTTGAAAACCAAGATCATGCATGATCAAGTATCTTGATAACATAGAAAACAAGTAATTAATCTAAGTTGAGATAACTTCATTAGTGATGCACTAGCAGGTTAATTAGAGCCTAAATATAATCTGACTCTTAAGGTTAATAAAGAATTAGCTACTTGCATAATTAGCATTGGCCTGATAATGGTTAAATTGTTTATTGGACCTTCTAAAAATTGTAAAATATAATGAAAAAGTTGTATTTGTACTTCTCAAAAACATTCCATTGGGTTTTTAGCACCATTTTCATTTTATTTAGTATTTTCTCAAAGGCTCAAAGCAATCATGGAAAACCTTCCATTTATTTAGCACAAAGGAATGCTAAATGCAGACAATACAGTAGCACAACGATTATACATACATATTTGAAGTTTTTTTGAGGGAACCAATATCAGTTTTGAGGTATATATATAGAAACACATATTACTCACTCACTATGTGTATATATATCTACAAGTGTATTTGAAGATTTTTACCGAGGGAACCAAGCTTGGGGGATTTGACGGTGCGTGTGAGCTTCAAGTCGCAGACACGACAAACGGTTGCAAAGGGACAACACCATAGCACAGCCCCTTAAATCCTGAAACAAAAATTAAGAAAGATAAGCCCTTTGAACCACAAATTTCCCCTATTCTCTTCAAAACTAGGAAATATCCAAAACAATTCAGTTAACAAATCAAACTCTAGAAATCCAGAAAAAAGAACACAAAAATTATGAGGATCTAATGAAGAAACCGAGAAGGAGCAGAGTGAGACCGAAAAAGAACTTTAACTAACAAATTCAGAGAAAAAAAGAAAAGGAATCAAAGGCCATCACTTACCATATATAAGGAGGTTCAACAGGAGGAAGATGAAGATGGTGAATGAAGCTTGATGTAGTCATAAGGATCCAATTTCTATAGGGTTTACTTTGAGAAAAACGTTTAGGAAGAAATTGTCTGAAGTGTGAAAGTGAAGAGGATGAAGATGAAGATGAGAGACAGCAGGATATTTTGGTCCAAAATAGGGCAAAATGTTATTACCCGTTGCTTTGAATAGCTATTCCGATCTTCAGCCACTGAATTGCTATTACTGTCCATACTGTAATAGAAGATGATTCTATTCAGCGTGTAATAGCCCTGTAATAGCCATTACAGGCAACCAAACATGTGTTTAGGGTGGGCCCATGGAATAGGAATGTAATGGCTATGCCATTACATTGAACCAAACATGCCATAAGTACCGAAACCTCCTAGCTGAAACACCTAGCCGCATGCCCAAGCGACCAGTAGTTCTCACACACAGGCGTGCCAGTGGCCTCCCCGCGCCGCTATACTTGCTGCTCCAACCCTGTTGCCCAGGCTCCTACCTCATGCCTGCTACCTCCGGCTCACGTCGCACGCACCAGCAGCCCAGCACACCAGGCCTGCTTACCAAAGCTCCCTGCTATGCATGTTGCTTACTACCACACCATCTTCCTGCGCATCCAGACTAGCCCTTGTGTGCGTTACCAGCTTCAGCCACACGTGCGCTGCTGCTTGTTGCTTTGCACACTTGTGCAATACATCTTTTTCACCCACACACCAAGCCCTTAAGCCTCCAACCCTCCTTTTAAATTTCCATCTTTTGTTTCATAAGTATATTTTATTTTAGGAGTTCTTAATTTTTACAAGAAAGGTGGTAAGAACAATTTTTTTCTTAAGTTTGAATTGTATTCAATTATTTAATTTTTCAATTTATTAAAATATTAGTAATTTTTATTAATTAAATTTTTGAGAAAATAAATTTTCCCATCTTATGTTCAGGTCAATCATGCCTCGCAAGAGAACTCGTGCTTCCACTCAAATCGATGAAACACAAAATAAGTTCCACTATGAAGAAGCAAAAGTAAGATACGAGAGTATCTTCAAAAATCAACAAATGCATCCAAAGAAAGGCTTCACATTGAAGGAAAGCAACTACAGAGACTTTATGGCATGTATTCGTCAAGTTGTTGAAGCCCTCAATTAGGAATTGTTTTGTGAAAAGAGACCAAGTGTGGATGAGGAACTAGTTCATGAATTTTATGCGAACCTAACCTCAAGCGAATTGACCGAAGTTCTAGTTCATGGAATAAAGGTACCAATAAATTCAAATGCTATTAATGAGTTCTTTGAATTACTTGATTTCAAAAACGATGAATATTCTTCTTTGTTGAGCAACATTAAGCCTAAAAATTTGCAAGAAATTCTCGAGGAACTTACAGTTCCAGGTTCTAAGTGGACCGTGTCAAAGCAAGGAATCCACACGTGTCAAAGAGAGTATTTGACACCACTTGCTAAGGTATGGTTCTATTTCATCTGTTTCAGCCTTATGCCTAGTTCGCATAGGACTACAATCTCATTAGAGCGAATGGTCCTATTATACTCGATTCTAACTGGAAAAACCATTGATGTGGGCAAAATCATCCTAAGAGAAATGCGGAATTGTGCCCTTAGACGTTCTGGCCAAGCCTATTTCCCCTTTACGATAACAATTCTGTGCTTAAAAGAAAAAATTCTTGCGAACGTAAAGAAGACAGGATATAGTTAGGGCACAATTGCCGATTGGGACCTCTACCAAGTAGTTGGAGATTCTGTTCTATAGCAACGAGTTGAAGAGAGTGAAGATCACAAAAAAGCAGAAGATGACCCTATAGAGATCCTGCCAGAGCAATCAACTGATGTCCCTAATGAGGTAGAACCAATGGAACCAGAAGCTGAACTTGATATCGAAACATCACTGTTTAGAGCTCCACTGCCTAGCCCAGATCTTTGTGATGAGTTGTCAAAGCTGATGAACTTAATGCAACACATGCAATGGCAGCAACAAGCCTACTGGAGATACTCAAAAATAAGGGATGACTCGATAAGGAGTGCCCTTAGGAAAATTTATAATGACCCATTTATTTTTGTGCCTGAGTTTCCAGATTTCGTATTTGAACCACGGAGTTCATTATCAAAGAGGGAGCAAGGCGATTCATGCAAAGGCAATAGTGATGGAGCAAAAGATGAGGCGAATTCGGAAGAATCAACGAACAAATTAAAAAGGGAGGACCTCAACTTTATTATTATTCTTAAGTTATTTTAGGATTAGGTTAATTAGGAATTTTTATTTTTTCACAATAAAACAAGAGATAGGAATCATGAATAAAATCTAAACAAGTCACAAAAGCTAAAGTGTGGCAATAGGTATATACAAGTCTAGTATTGGATTTTTGAGAGAGCTTGGTACTTAAGCAGTCAATTTGACTCACCTCCTCTTTTCTGAAATCCTACCTGGTGTATAGTGTAACATCCTTAAATTGGGCCTAGTAGGATTGGGCCATTTGGAGCTTGGGCTTTAGGAAAATTAGAATATTATTTATTTATTTGTGTTGGCTCGGGTATGAATTTTATGTGTTAGTATAGTCTTGTGAGGGCTTGATTTTATTTAGGAAGCTAGAATAAATTTTAGTATGGCTTATTTAATGAAGTGGATTAAATGAGCTTAGCACTTATTAATTTAAGTGTAAATTAAAGCATAAGAGGAATAAGTGGCAAGATGGTTAAGGAGTTTGGAAAGTTGCTTGAGGTTAGAGGTTCGAGTAGTATGTTTAGCATTTTTAAAAGTTTATTTTGTATGTTAGCATTAATGGCCGGTCAACCTAGGATTATGATAGGTTGGACTTTCATTTTGGTAAGTTGAATTTATTTTTAAGGAAATCATGGAAAAAGGGATAAGATTCCTAAGGTTATGGTAAGATATCTTGAAGTTATGGTAAATTGAGGGGACAAAGGCTTGGTTTGTGGGAAATGTTTTGGAAACAAATTCATGGCCTTTATGCCATGAACTTGGACGGCAATGTGGCTAGGAGGGGAGTTTTGGCCGAATATGCTAGTGTTGGTAAGGCTTAGGAATTCTTTTTGGTCATTTCTTTCATTTGGTGCAAAAGTTGCAAAACAATTCTCTCTCAACTCTTTTCTTTTTAGCCGAATTTTACCTTTTGATAAGCCTAATACTTTTTGACCATTTGGTCATTTTGGCTCATTTTCTATTTCTCCTTTTCATTCTCTCAAAACCGAAACTTGAGTATTGTCTTCAACCATTGCGGAAACACCTATCTCTTTTGTCCATTTTCTTCTTTCTTTCTTAGCCGAATCTCCTATACCTTAATATTCCATCTATTTCTTTCTTTTCTCTTCTCAAAGGCACTTAGTGAAACTATTAGTTCACTTTCTTACTTCCTCTTTTTCCATACAAGTTGAACCTTGGTTGATTGTGTTGAACAATCATAGCCGAATCCACTCCCTTGGGTATACCGAATTTTCTTCTCCTATCTTGATCACTTTGGCCGAATATTGAAGGTAACATAGTTTTCATCGGGACTTCTCTAGAAATCGGTAGTGGTAAGGTGGTAAGGTTTATTTTGAAGGATTATTATTTTAAGTTTCGTTTTAGCCGAGAAGGCTAATAAACCTTTTGATGATGGTTGATTGTAGGAAGTGAGGCCGATTCTTTTAGGAGTGTGTTGGATAAGTGTTGAAGGCTTTGGGTAAGATTTTAGGTTCACAAGGAACCCTTCTCAATTATTTTGGTTTGGCCGAATAGACCATGGTTCTAATATTCATTTTTGGGCGAATATAGGGGCAAGAATATTTGTGTGGCCGATTTGTCTATTCGGGATTTAGAACTCTTTTTGATGCAGTGTGTATACATACACATCTTATAACTTTTAATATGCTAAGTGTTATTTTATGTCTAATCAATTTGTGTAGACATGGATGTAATACCTTCATGGTATTAGCAAGGACTCTGTAAGTCTATATTGCTATAAGATTATTATTTGATGCTTTTGGGAAGCATGACTCATTTGGCATGTGTATTATATAATATATGGCTTATGATAATCGATTGGATATTGTTAAATAAATCTATCAACATGATTTTTGGTACATGCATATAAATGATGGTTATGGGTTGATGAGAGGAGGGGCGATGATATTCGTGTCGACGGACACCAGTGTTTTGGTAACACATCATGACTACGGTCACAGAGGTTTGGTACCTCCAGAGGTTTGGCACCTCATAGCGACTTGTCCTCGTGGTTAATTCCACCGTGGGTTGGCCCCACTTTGAAATATGGGATCGTCGCGGTGATTTGGTATCACACGATGGGTTGGCCCCATCACTTGATTTGTGACCGGTCACGGTGTTTTGGTAACACAATTGTGTCTTCGGACACCAGAGATTTGGTATCTCCAGTGATTTGGTATCACATTTGTGACTATATGTCACCAGTGGTTTGGCACCACCAGTGGTTTGGTACCACACGGGGTAGAGAAAGGCGTTTGGATGGTTAGGTTGGGTGCGTCTTAAACTTATGCATGTTAATTGGTTATGATTTGTGTATGTTATTGCACTAAACCGGGGAAGGGTTACACATTGAGTCTTGGTGACTCACCTTCTCCTTTAATTTTTCAGGTGATTCGTAGATCGCGGGTGAGGAAATGCAATGGAGACTTTTTATAATTACATTTTGGATTTTATCTATTGGGTTTATGTTTGTAATAAGGCCTCCTAAAATTATTCTATTGTTGCTGCATGTTTGAATGTTTATTTTAAACTACTTGATGATGTTAAAACGGTTATACGTGTTTTTCTCAAATTAAACGCAAAATGTTTTAAAGTACCATCGGGTACAATTTTAATTTTAAACAACCCGACTCAACAAATTTCTTTTAAGTGTGGTTTTTAACAAATAAATTTTTATTTGAAAGGCAATCCGATTAAGTTTTAAAAATGGTTTTCAAAATGTTCTCTCTGTAGCAAACCAAATTCGGTCATATGGTTTGGGCCGGGTTTGGGGTGTTACAAAATTGGTATCGAGCCAGTTCAAAGCTCGGTTTGTGGGGCCCAAGGCCCAAAAATGTTTTAGTAGGCCTTTTTGAAATATTTTTGTTTTGAATTAGCATGGCACTAGAGTCTCGGCACCAACTTTGCCCAAGTAAGTATCTCTCGATTTTTATGAGTTATATTCTATAGAAGGGTAGGAAGCATGGGACGTAGATAGTGATAGTATTTTAAACTTTAGGACTAGTTTACTCCAAACAAAGACATAAGACTTTAAAAGCCTAATTAAACAAACCTAGGACCAAGTCGCCAAGTTAGGGTGTGGTAACCTTGGTGCGCATGTCTAGGATTGGATCGGAAGAGCTTGGTATTTAAGCGGTCCTCGTGACTCACCTCCTTCTTCGCGGGATTCCTACAGTGCGTAGCCGGTTCACCCTAGCAGAGAGGATTCGGTCATAAGCAAAACCCTAAATAAAACCAGAAAGGGACTAGCCATGTTTTAAGGAAAACTTTGATTTTAAAATCACTAAATTATTTCTTTTTGATAATAGGACAAATTTATCTTCAAAAAATTTTTCAAATAATTCCGGTTTACCAAAATTACCGAAATGCCCCTAGTGGCAAAATTACGAAAATACCCTTAATTTCTAAAATTTCCATATTACCCCAATTTTGATCAAACTTTTATTTTATAAAAGTATTCAAAAATGTTGTATTTCAAAATAATACCTTGACTTTGGAAATTTACAAAATTACCCCTGATTGACAAAATTACCAAAATACCCCTAATTTCCAAAATTTTGTTATATCTTCAAATTGAGAATTTCTCAAAAATACCCTCAGCTTTAAAAATCACAAGATGTTTTGATTTATTAGAGTCTTAAAATTTTCTTCGATTTATTACAAAAATACCCTGTAGGAAAAATGACGAAAATACCACAGGTTAGAAAGCAGATGTAAATGCTAGAAGAGTGCATAGGTATGAAAGGTATAGGGAATGGATATACTTTTCTGTGTAAACTAGGATAGAAGACCTAAAACCTTGTTTGATCGAAAGAATCTCTATTAAACTCTTTTCATAAAATTTCTTCGCGGATAATCAAGTGGAACATGTACTAATTCATAAAATTTCCTAATCAGATTAAAGCGCGATAGTTAGAATGAGCTTTAGAGGTCGTGGACGTCGTGGACGCGGAAGGGGTAGGATGGCTGTATCGGAACCTGTCGGGTCGGGTCAAGGATCGAAAATGAGATCGCCACCACCACCCCCAACCTTTGGAGTTGAGCATCGAGGATCGGTCGGGTGATGATGACTGTGTCACAAGCAATGCTACGGGTGCTGGAAAGGGTAGCTGGAATTGGAGGAGGTGGAGGAACTCGAAAGTCGGTTCCTGAGAGACTAAGAGCTAATGGAGCTGAATTTTTCCGAGGTGTGTCCGGTGTAGCGCCCAATACGGGTGAATATTGGTTAGAATCGGTAGAAAGAATCATGGATGAGATAGATTTGACAAAGCGAGGAGAAGGTTTGAAAGGAGCGGTGTCGCTTCTCAAAGATGAGTCATATCGTTGGTGGCTCACGGTTCGAGATGGTACTACGCGGATGATCTCACTTGGGAGTATTTCAAGAATTCGTATCGAGAAAAAGTATGTTGGCTCAAGCTATATTGATGCTCAAAGAAAAGCTTTTCTGGGGTTAGTGCAAGGAAGTAAATCTGTGTCGGAATATGAAGCGGAATTTCTAAGGCTGAGTCGTTATGCTCAGGGAATAGTGGCATCGGAGCATGATCGTTGTGTTCGTTTTGAAGACGGACTTAGAGACGAGTTAAGGTTGTTGATTGCTCCACATCGGAGAGCGAGATTTTCTTTGCTTTAGTTGAAAAGGCCAAGATAGCCAGAAGGAATAAAGGAAACTGTAAAGCGCGATTACTGGCAGGAATAAGCATAAGAGAGGTTCTCGAATCATCAGGTCGGTGAAGATTCTCGAGAAAGAGGGCTAGGCAAAGTGGGTCGAATCGACCGGGAGGGCTCATTCATCGCTAATCGGGACCGGCCCAGTGCAACCGTTGTGGAAAGTTTCATTGGGGTGAATGTTGGACCGGAGGGAAAGGATGTTTCGAGTGTGGTTCGCTAGAACATCGTGTGAGAGACTGTCCGCGTAAGCAAGCTAGAAATCAGTCTCAAGGTCAAGGTCGTGCTCGATTCGAGAAAGGAGGACCAGCACCACGAGAGAGGTCGTGGTAATGGTAGAGGTGGTTATGGCTCTAGTGGAGGTCGCGCGGCGGTGGCAGAGGTATTGGCAACACGGAAGCTAGGCACTGGTTTGGTGTGTCGTCGCGAGGCGTCGTGAGGAAGGAGACGCACCGGATGTCATAATCGGTACATTCTTAGTCTTTGGTTTTCCACAAACCGCTTTGATTGATGTGGGTTCGACTTGATTCAAGTGTTGTTAGTAGTATAGTAATTTTTAATAATATCGAGTGCGTGAGAAGAGCGTAGTGTGGTGAGATAGGAAATACGATGTTAGTTAGTTGGAAATTTCGAGGACGAAATTTTCTTTAAGGAGGGTAGAATTGTAACATCCTTAAATTGGGCCTAGTAGGATTGGGCCATTTGGAGCTTGGGCTTTAGGAAAATTAGAATATTATTTATTTATTTGTGTTGGCTCGGGTATGAATTTTATGTGTTAGTATAGTCTTGTGAGGGCTTGATTTTATTTAGGAAGCTAGAATAAATTTTAGTATGGCTTATTTAATGAAGTGGATTAAATGAGCTTAGCACTTAAGTCAATTTAAGTGTAAATTAAAGCATAAGAGGAATAAGTGGCAAGATGGTTAAGGAGTTTGGAAAGTTGCTTGAGGTTAGAGGTTCGAGTAGTATGTTTAGCATTTTTAAAAGTTTATTTTGTATGTTAGCATTAATGGTAGGTCAACCTAGGATTATGATAGGTTGGACTTTCATTTTGGTAAGTTGAATTTATTTTTAAGGAAAGCATGGAAAAAGGGATAAGATTCCTAAGGTTATGGTAAGATATCTTGAAGTTATGGTAAATTGATGGGACAAAGGCTTGGTTTGTGGGAAATGTTTTGGAAACAAATTCATGGCCTTTATGCCATGAACTTGAGGCAAGCAATGTGGCTAGGAGGAGTTTTGGCCGAATATGCTAGTGTTGGTAAGGCTTAGGAATTCTTTTTGGTCATTTCTTTCATTTGGTGCAAAAGTTGCAAAACAATTCTCTCTCAACTCTTTTCTTTTAGCCGAATTTTACCTTTTGATAAGCCTAATACTTTTTGACCATTTGGTCATTTTTGGCTCATTTTCTATTTCTCCTTTTCATTCTCTCAAACCGAAACTTGAGTATTGTCTTCAACCATTGCGGAAACACCTATCTCTTTTGTCCATTTTCTTCTTTCTTTCTTAGCCGAATCTCCTATACCTTAATATTCCATCTATTTCTTTCTTTTCTCTTCTCAAAGGCACTTAGCAGAAACTATTAGTTCACTTTCTTACTTCCTCTTTTTCCATACAAGTTGAACCTTGGTTGATTGTGTTGAACAATCATAGCAGAATCCACTCCCTTGGGTATACCGAATTTTCTTCTCCTATCTTGATCACTTTGGCCGAATATTGAAGGTAACATAGTTTTCATCGGGACTTCTCTAGAAATCGGTAGTGGTAAGGTGGTAAGGTTTATTTTGAAGGATTATTATTTTAAGTTTCGTTTAAGCCGAAGGCTAATAAACCTTTTGATGATGGTTGATTGTAGGGAAGTGAGGCCGATTCTTTTAGGAGTGTGTTGGATAAGTGTTGAAGGCTTTGGGTAAGATTTTAGGTTCACAAGGAACCCTTCTCAATTATTTTGGTTTGGGCGAATAGACCATGGTTCTAATATTCATTTTTGGCCGAATATAGGGGCAAGAATATTTGTGTGGCCGATTTGTCTATTCGGGATTTAGAACTCTTTTTGATGCAGTGTGTATACATACACATCTTATAACTTTTAATATGCTAAGTGTTATTTTATGTCTAATCAATTTGTGTAGACATGGATGTAATACCTTCATGGTATTAGCAAGGACTCGAGTAAGTCTATATTGCTATGAGATTATTATTTGATGCTTTTGGGAAGCATGACTCATTTGGCATGTGTATTATATAATATATGGCTTATGATAATCGATTGGATATTGTTAAATAAATCTATCAACATGATTTTTGGTACATGCATATAAATGATGGTTATGGGTTGATGAGAGGAGAGCGAGTGATATTCGTGTCGTGCGGACACGGTGTTTTGGTAACACATCGTGACTACGGTCACCAGAGGTTTGGTACCTCTAGAGGTTTGGCACCTCATAGCGACTTGTCCCTGTGGTTAATTCCACCGTGGGTTGGCCCCACTTTGAAATATGGGATCGTCACGCGGTGATTTGGTATCACACGATGGGTTGGCCCCATCACTTGATTTGTGACTTCGGTCACGGTGTTTTGGTAACACAATTGTGTCTTGACACACGAGAGATTTAGTATCTCCGGTGATTTGGTATCACATTTGTGACTATATGTCACCGGTGGTTTGGCACCACCGGTGGTTTGGTACACACACGGGGTAGAGAAAGGCGTTTGGATGGTTAGGTTGGGTGCGTCTTAAACTTATGCATGTTAATTGGTTATGATTTGTGTATGTTATTGCACTAAACCGGGAAGGGTTACACATTGAGTCTTGGTGACTCACCTTCTCCTTTAATTTTTCAGGTGATTCGTAGATCGCGGGTGAGGAGCCGGATAGATTCGAGGTGGCCATGCAATGGAGACTTTTTATAATTACATTTTGGATTTTATCTATTGGGTTTATGTTTGTAATAAGGCCTCCTAAAATTATTCTATTGTTGCTGCATGTTTGAATGTTTATTTTAAACTACTTGATGATGTTAAAACGGTTATACGTGTTTTTCTCAAATTAAACGCAAAATGTTTTAAAGTACCATCGGGTACAATTTTAATTTTAAACAACCCGACTCAACAAATTTCTTTTAAGTGTGGTTTTTAACAAATAAATTTTTATTTGAAAGGCAATCCGATTAAGTTTTAAAAATGGTTTTCAAAATGTTCTCTCTGTAGCAAACCAAATTCGGTCATATGGTTTGGGCCGGGTTTGGGGTGTTACATATAGTATCTATTCACTTTAAACAATGAGGACATTGTTCACTTTAAGTAGGGGGACCGGAAATTTGAATTAATTCCACTCAGAATAAAATTTTCTTTTAATTATGATTAGGATATATTTTGTTCAATAATTTGTTTAATAAAGTTCTATTATTTCAATAAGTTATTATGTTAGCTTAATAATGATATGAATGTATTTTTAATAAAGCATCCAAACTTGTACCATAAAATTTTTAGTTCCCTACGAAAAAATTAGGCATGCATGAAAGTTTAAGTCTTTAGAATTGACTTAGTAACTTCTTGAGGTGAAATCCTAGGAAGCATGGAATATTGAAAATGATTTAGGCAATTATTGTTTGGACCGTTTGAGCCTTTCAAGCCGACCATGATAAAATTATCCTTTGGAACCCAACTTTGAGACTATATAGCCTAGTTTTATTTGAACCTTTGCAATATTTAGGCATCACTTTTCTCTTTATTATCTTTTAAAATTGTCCCAACCACTAGACTCAGTACTATTCAAAATATCGTTTGAAATAAGTTTGGGGGAATTGAAAAGAAGTATCAATTCCTCGAAAACTTTAGTACATGAAGCAAGTGCTCGTAATCAAAAAAAATGAGAGAGAAAACACTTGTACTCGAAAGAAAATAGATGTACAAAAGAGCATATGAAAGTCAAATAAGTTGGTGTATCAAGGGTAAAAATTCCAAAGGTTCAATTTTACACTGAGTCTAGGTTATTTAAACCAAAATTTATCTATCTTTTACCTACCCATAGCCTTGCCACGTTTCAAACCTGTTAAAGAGCTATTGATTCAAAGTTCCAATGTTACCTACATTAGTGGAGAGAAATTGCTCTGTTCAACATATGAAGACATCAATTAAGCTTAATGATTGCAGTTTAATTTTTGAATAAGGGATTAAAATCAAAATGGTAAGGATTAACATGTCTTTATTAAGAAATATTTAGTCTAATTTTGCTATTGTAGTAATTATTGAGACTAATTTGAATGACATATATACTTGAGTAGCATAATTATCAAATTTCTTATTTTTGAGCATAAGTATATTGATTTCATGATTTTGGGAAGAATGTTGTTCTGAAGGAGCTTTCCAAAAGTGTTTCCGAGAAAATTCTTTTCAAATTTGGGATGAGCAATGAATTAAGTTTGGGGGTATGGAAACACGAAAATTTAAGTGTTTTTACATGCCTTTATTAACTTAAAATCATGCTATTTCAGTTAAATTCTTGTTGAAAAATAATTAAATATTTGAAAAAATTTGAAGTAACAAGGCAAAATAATTTCCAGCCTAAGACGGTCCAAATATGTGTATTAAATCGTAAATTAATTAATTTTAATTTATTCCCAATTTAATTTGGGGTAAACAAATTAATCTTAATTAATTATGGAAAAAGGGCTGAGTTGAACCGCACCAGTTGAACCAAACCGATTGAACCGAATCGATCAAAGAATTGGGCAGCCCAAACCGTCCATATGCTGACCCAAATCAGATTATTAGCTAATTAATTAAGCTTGCAAAGAGGCCCTAGAAGACTTGTCAAAGTTGCATTCAACCCCCTCCACAATTAGTGGCTTTGTAGATTTGTCCCATGCCATATTTAGCAAAGTTGAAGCCATCAACTTTCCCACATAGGTGGCCGGCCAAGGGGTGTCTCCTTGGCTGCTATTTTTCGAAAATTTTAGCTTCCACATTCAGTTATAAAACCCCCCTTGGCTGATCATTCAAAGCATCCATCATTCTTTATTCACATCTCTTCTCTCACAACTTTTCTCTCCTCTCTCACTTCTTCTCTCATTTTCCGATTCAAAGTTCCATGCTCTTGGGCCAATTTTTCCCCTTGGAAAAGGGGTCTTCTTCAGCAATTTTGGAGCAACAATTGAGTGTTCGTAGCAGCCTTGAGCGGCGAGGACAACAAAGAAGGAAGAACAGAGTAACCTAGTCAAGCCACGGAAAACCACTGGATTTGATTCTTGTTCCGTATCTCTTTAATTTTTGTTGTTTTTATGATGAACATATCTATGAATATTTATGTTGTTGGAATGGTTAATTTAATCAAGTTAGCTTGAATTTAATTCGTGTTGGGTTGATTGCATTTCGTCCTCTTAAATTATTAAAATTGTGTTTATACTGTTATAGGCCTCGATAAAATGCTTGATTAAGTAAAATCATGCCTAAGTTATTCTGGCATTAAAATTGTTTAGATAACTAAAGAATTAATTATTTAAACGCATTAAAATTGTAATTAATGGACATAGTACTTAATCAGCGCATGTTTAATTCTTCTAAGGTAGTTGAAGATTAGATTAGCATTGTATTTGGCGATACATATGCCTTACATAACTTGCAAGATTTTTGTGATTAAAATGTTTCAAGGTAAGGATACTTTGTTACCTCACATAGTCTTTTATATGCTTATTAGGTTGAATTAATCGTTTGAATTGACATAGGAATATGCGAGAGATTGTTTAACTTAATAAGTATGTATGTGCAATAACATGTTTACCTTTATAAATCTGTTTTATCGGTCGAATTGCCATAGGAATATGTATAAGAGATGAATGGATTTTTGATTTGTAAATATGTTCATAAGTTAGCAAATTACCGAGTTTCCGTGAATTTATTCGTAACAAGTATAAGCATGAGTTTAATAATTCTAAGTTAAGAAATGTAATTCATCCAACACAATTATATCATCTTGATTAAAACTAGCTTTTGAAATCGTGCATTAGAACTTTATTTTATTTTATTTAGTTTACTTTGTTTTCTAGTTTTTAATCATTTCTCAAATCCAAATATTTTTCCTTCACCAAAGTGCTTAAAATTACTTTTATAAATAATTCTTTTACAGTCCCTATGGGTGCGATACTTGATATTTACTTGTCGCTTTATTACTTGTTGTGATTGTGTACACTTGCACATTTTCACTGTTCCACAAAGCTTTATGTCTAGAGGTTACTATGAATAAACAATTTATGATTCACTCATATTATCCAATGTTTATCCAGTTAACCTAACCCTATTGGAATTAAGCTATCTTTAATAACCTGCTACATGTTCATCAATATACAGCCTATATAAAGCATGAAATACCATTGAATAAAAACCAGAATAATTCCAACTTAAACTGTAAACATTAATAGAAATTAAAGGGTTCAGCGAAGTAATCCTGAGCCTAAGAGATTTAACTCATAGCTTGGTAAATAAAGTTCAAGTTTAATGCAATAACCAATATCATATTTAACAAATAAGCTCTAAAGAAACGCGATAAAAATCAAAGGATAAATCCTAATATGATAGATTTCTCCTGTCCAACTTCAACACCACCAATGCAACATCTTGCTGCTGCCAAGATGATACAGTCATTCCTTCTTCTTCAGCCCCTTTCCTTCTTGGTCCTTCCCTCCTTTTTTTTTGTCAAAAGCTACTCCTATTTTCTATCCAAAATTTCCCCTTTCACTAAGGTTCCCCCTTTGGCTTTAATAGGTTTGACCTTCTAGGGTAGGTCCATCAACCCATAATCCTTTCTCTCTTTTTTAGGTGGATTTTCTAGTACAAGTATAGCTGGAACTGAGAATGGTACGCATTCAGTGCTGACTACACATCTTTTAGGTATTGCCACAACATTTGTGCTGGCAATTTATCCAAAATTTATCATGTCAAACCTTCAATCCGTTACTCCTTTTCCTACACTCTGCACCTGCTAATCAACCACCAAGCAAATCCTTCCTACAGGCAATTAAAAGCAACATGTGATAACCTTAAGCATAATCCAAGCTCTTTAATGCATTGCTCTAAAAATACCAATGCAATATCTTAAAATGCAACAAAAATCACTTAAGTGCAGGCAATTAGCTAAGTTTAAGGGCATGAAATATCTCTTTTCAGGAGTTATCACCTGCCTAGACACTAGGCCCAAATTCGGGTGATTACATTAGTTATAGAAGTGGCTCGATAAGTTATCAGAGTTTTAAAAATAGTTAATTAAAATATTTGTTTATTTTAGAAGGAAATTTAGTCTCTTTTGAGAAAAAAAAGCAAGAGTTTAAAAAAAAAACCAATTAAGTTTAACATCTTCATTATAACAGTGTTTACTATTGAAAACTTAATTCAAAATCCGAATTACTCTTTTAACAATACACATTTATAATTTAGTAGCGGAAAAGTGATATTAACATAACTTTAATAAAAACCATGTTTCATTCATAATTAAATAAAAATTCATATTCTAATAGCCTAAATGATTTAAAAGTCATGTATGCCAAAGTAAAAACCATAAACTAACTCGCATGTCACAATAATAATATAGTTTCAGATAACTGGAATTATAAAATAATTAGTCTAAATACTTTTATATAGAAATCAATATTCTGAGTCGAGCCCTCCAAATGCCAAGTCTGCGTCCTAACCTTGTGCTTTATCTAAAAAGAAGGAAAATAAGGGGGAGTGAGCTATGAAAGCTCAGTGTGAGTTCAATCACAAGAAAATAGTAGAAACTAATAACATATAAAGGCACAGTTTATAGCATAATTCACATAGAACATTCGATATATCAAAAATACAAAACAATTGAATATTGTATAAACATGCACATACCACATCATGTTGGTGAACCCATAATCCCAAACACATGCTGTACACATACAAATAGGTTCAGTTTAACAAATAAGTTTCTAACCCATCGCTACACACCATAAGAGTTGCCCAAAACTCATTAATCCTTACACACTGATTTGTGGACAAACTACCAAAATATGTTAGTTAATACATTACTAGATAGTTGTGAATACACAATATAATTACAGATAAAAACTGCCAGAAAATATGTGGATGAACTACCAGATTTGTAGATTTATAGTCTGTTGGAACTTCCTTTTTACAAAACGTCCCAACCCTTCTGCAGAAAACATAAAATTTAAGGCAAAATTTTAAATTTTAATAAATTAGGGCACATGGCCGTATGTGTAACAGTCCGAATTTGACCCTAATCGGAACGGTGGTTTCGGGACCACGAATCTGAGTCTGAAATATATTTAAATGATATATTCAGTGCTTATTATATGTTCTTTAATGTGTGTGAAAGTTTTGTAGAAACATTTAACAGTTTGTGTGTTCAATTTAACAAAAAAGACTAAATCGCGTAAAGTGTAAAAGTTGCATGCTATAGTGTAAAGTGCTAGAATGAGGATGGCTTTTTAATATGAGGTATTAAATGGGTAAATTACACATTTTAAAGTTAGTGGGTGGCATATGACATGATTAACCTTATGTTTTATATTGTATAATTTTATATAATAAGGTTATAATAGTAAATGATTAAATGTCATATAATATGTTAAATAAAACATTAAAAAAAGGCATTATCATCTTTTATCTTGCTTGGGCGAATGTTGAGAAAAGAAACGGGGTTTGGTTTCACTTGAATTTCGGAATCTATAATCACAAATTCAAGGTTAGTTTGATTTCGGTTCTTGATAATTTTTACGTTTTTGATATCTTTGCTTTGAATATTAGTTGACCCATGTTAGAATTTTTGAATTTGAGCATGCTTGATGTTCGGCCATTGTTATGTTTATGTGGTTTTTGATGTTTTATGATTTTTTATTAAAGATATGTTAAAGATTAACAAATATTGAATTGAAAATTTTGGTGAATTTGAGTGTTTTGGGCTAAATTGCAAAAATAAATTTTTGAGGGGACCAAAATGCAAAATAAATGAAATAAATAGACTAGTGAGGTCCCTATGAACATTCAACCCTTGTATAGTTTAGTGAGATTTTGTGTATTTTGTGTTTTGTGCAAATAGGACTAACTTGTAAAAATGTGAAATAATAGGGGCAAAATGGTAATTTGCCAGTTTATGTGTTTTGGGACTAAATTGAGATGAAATGCACTTGAATGAGCTGATTTTTAATGTGTTCAGATCAAGAACAAAGAAAAACGGATTTGGATCAGGGAAAGACGAAGGTTATCGAATAGCCGGTCTACATTGTTCGTCGATAGTCGAGGTAAGTCCTTAAGCAAGTATATGTTAAAGAATTATTTATGAACATATTAAATGATAATATTTGATAATTCTGAGTATAATTCTGTGTAATGGCCGAATGTGGTAGTATGTATTGTTGGATTGACTTTATTTTGTTCATAGTAATGTGAATAAGTAAGTTCGGTTGATATGTGAAAGAAATGCGAAGTGTTGTGAATTTAGCACTAAGTAATGTGAAATGAATGGTTAATAGTGTTGATATTCCGGCTTCAAGCCTAGCAGGCCTTGTGCCGGTGAGTTATATCGGGCTCCGAGCCTAGCAGGACTTGTGCCGGTGAGTTATATCAGGCTTCGAGCCTAGCATGCCTTGTACCGGTGAATTATTTCGGGCTTATTGCCTAGCAGGCGTAATACCGGTGATATGATATAAATGAATAATCCGAGAATCAAACAAGGTGAGTCATTATAGTGCTATATACTAAAAGCTCGGGTAAGAGTTGCTCTTCTATATTAGTAAGAAATGAAGTGAGCTAAATTCTTATCGTTTTAGTTAAATACGATGTGATGAAATGGACGATTCAATAAGAATTTTATTTTATGATGTTGAGCTTATTATTAATGTGTTTGAACATTACTTATATGTGAAAATCGGGTTATATACATGTAAGCCACAGTGAAGACTCAGTTATAAAATGGAAAGATTAATGGTGAAAGAGCCGAAAGTGTTGTACATATGTGTTTAAGTAGAAATAGATGATTGATGCCTAGATTGTTTCATGTGGTTCAGAGTATACGTTATAATATGATATTCATGTGAGTTGATAATATACATGTTTCAAATGGTAGAGTGAGGATATTTAAATCATGTGTGTTACTAGTATTCGACTATGTACATTCATACTTTAAGCTTGGAGATTAACATGTTTGAATGTATGATCATTACATTTATATTTGTTTGAGACTTACTAAGCTAGTGAGCTTACTTTGTGTGTGCTCGTTGCTCATTTTATAGATATTGATCAAGCTACAGGCTCGGGGAAATCGTCAACAAGTCAATCGCACTATCATCTTTTTGGTACTCTTTTGGTTTAGTTTATTTTGGATAAAGGCATGTATAGAATGGAGAATGTCTACGCTTAAGTTGGAAACTTTTGTTTATGTGTATATATTAAAGCTATGCGAATATGGCTTATTTTTAATATCTTGGGATTTCTATGTTTCATGTACTTTTTTTTTATTTTAGTATATGTGGTTTTAAATGCATGATAAGTATAGTAATTTGTGTGTTCGTTACATGCATTAATAGATATATATATATATATATATATATATATATATATATATGAGATGAATTTATAATTGATGGCATAGTGGATATTTTGATTTAGTTGAATTGGCATAGTATGCATATGCTTTATACATAATTGGATGATAGTTTGAGTTTGGATTGAAAATTTAAACATGGTGTATGCATATATTCGGCTAAGGCTTGGATCCATAATAACCTAAATGTATTATATATTAGATGTTCTCATTAATGATAGAAAGTATATTCTATGATTGTTTTAATTGGTTCATAAGAGAATTGATTGTGCACGAATGTTTGTTTAAGGAACAATAGGTACAAATATTCTTTTAATAGGTATAGATCAAGCGCATTTGATGTATTTATGATGGGATCGTTTGAGGCTTGGTCATTTTGATTCTGTTGGGGTGGTGAATATGTTTATATGTTAGGCATGAGTATATAGATTATTAATAGTTCGAAAATAGAAATAGTGAGTTTGTCACATTATTTGGCCGAATTCCATGAGGTACATATTTAGCATATGATTAAATTATGGTATGTGAGATATTATATTTGATTAAGTCATTGTGTATATGGTCAAGATGTGTTTAAATTATGCTTGACTGTTTCATGAAATAAATTGTAATAATTTGATAAAGGATCTTTAATAATGTGATGCGAAGTGATAGAGTGGATATGCTTATATATTTAGCTATGTTAGAAATTAAAGTTTAAAGTGTGGTAATGTTATAATTATAGTGGTGATCGCACTGCATATACTTGAATTCAATTGAATGTTTATTTGGAATTGAGTTTAGCTCGGTAACACCTTTTAACCTTAATCCGGTGACGGACACGGGTTAGGGGTGTTACAGTATTCCCAGGCTTTGTGGTCTGGGCTGGGTTAGATTTTGCCTCGATTTTCTCGTAAAATAACACACACCTGATTTCTGGGGTTTAGTACAACAATCCTCACGTCTAAATCTAATTTGGGTCACCTATAATGGGTCTTTCAATCGATAAAGATGCAAGAATTAATATCTACTTTCAAGGTTTATCGAGTTTTAGCAAGATTTTTAGGGAATAGTCGAAAAAGATTCAAAATCGATTTGAAAGATTGTAAGAACAGTGCTTTTCCAAAATCCTAAGGTTCTACGGAACTAGAAAAAGAATGTTTATCGATATTGGGACGTTTTGTAACATCCTAAACCCGACCTAGACATTATTGCCGAATCTACCGATGTCACATGATAGTGCTTTAGAAATCACAATGACGTTAAGACTATTTCTCCGTTTGTACCACTTTTCATTATCTTATGCTAACTTAAAAAACGTGTCATTTGTTTTCAATCATTACCCATTTTCAAAACGTTATACTTTGCGAAAGCTTTTAACTAGTTTGCGATTTTGTGTGTATTTTGATAAAATGTTTGTTTGTATTGAAAACTCTAGTTTTCCTACTACTAGCAGTAAAACCAAAAAAAGTTGCAAATCCCAAACAAAATACGTAATGGCCATAATTACATTAAAATTTCCCAATTAAAAATTAAAACCATGATAAATATAAAGCATAAATCTATCGTGAGGCAGTAGCAGTGGTCACTGTCTAGTCCTCCGCTGCACCGATCCGTCTAACGCTGGGGATTACCTATAAAGATTAAACAGAAAAGGGTGAGTTTCGCAACTCAGTGTGTAATCCCCATAGATATCAAACGTACAGAGTAATCATTAGAAATCAGAAATCACAGACTGGGCCGGAGCCCATTACAGAAACAGTTTGGGCCTTAGCCTACTCGGATGCAGAATCATATATATATAATAGGGCCTTAGCCCAATCAGATACAGAGTTAGAAATATATTAGGGCCTCAGCCCAATCAGATATAGAATGCAAATCAGAATATCAGAATCCTACCCACCAGCCTCTACAAACCATCTCCGTCTAGCCCTCCAAACCATGTGGGGATATAATCAACCCACCCATCCCTACACACCATACTATACCAAAATGCGGAACAGAAATAGAATAATGCAACTGAGCTGACAGATAACAGGCTTAAAGCCTTTCAGACACTTCCTCTGAAATATCATCAACCCTCCCCGATGTAATGTAACATATCAAGTATGACATGCAACATGCAAATAACTGATCATACATTCAATTCAGTACATATATCACTTTCAATCAGACACCATATAATCAGATCAAATAAATAGGGGTCTAAATAATGCGTACCAACCATACAGTAGGTCCACAGTCGACTTGGGCGACCCGTGCAACCTTACAGATCATTTTAGAAAAATGGGCTCACACACCCATGTGGCCTGGCCGTGTGGGCTCACACTACCCAAATAGGCCTTGGTCATGTGGATCACACGGCCTAGCCCAAAATTCCACACGCCCGTATGGGCCTACACTGCCCACTAGGTCGAGCCCGTATGTCGAACACGACCTTGCCCAGCCATCACACTGTCGTGTCGCTTGCGCACGGCCTGACTCGTCGATCACATGACTGTGTTGTGGCTCATAGCCTTGCACACGGCCTACCACACGGCCGTGTAATGTCTACAAATTTTTTTCAGCTTTCGCTGATTCTTGTTTTCTATGTTTCCAGGTGCACACTTGGTATTCATTCGAGCTAACGCAACCCCGGGCACTTCAGAACCTATCATCAATGATTCAAAATCCAAATTCAATGATTTTAATGAAACCTAAACGAGATTATAACAAGATAGTTGACTTCTATTCATCAAAACCTTACCTTCATTCAGACCACAATAATTTCACACCCTTTAAACAAAAATGGCCGATCCCCAACCCCTTAAACTTCACCTAAGACAAAAACATGCCCCATTAGCCGATGGTACGTTAATCAAACAAATTTTGGTCAGAACCAACTTACCAATAATGCACAGAGCCACGGAGTTGATGGAACTCAGCTTGATTAACAAACAAATAGAAAACGAAAAGGGAAAAATGGGGAGAGGGAACAGTAAAGGAAAGAAGAAGAAGAAGAAGAAAAATGACAGCGTAGGGAAGAGGAAAAAGATGTTAGGTTTTTTTTCTGCAAGAACAATTTTGAAGGAGGGAATGAGTTTCACAAAGACCTCACCACATCACAACCTTATTTTTCTCCATCAAATCCTACTAACCACCCACTATGTTAAGTCCAAACTGATTCAAACTCCAGTTGAACTACATAGCAAAAATAACTAAATCCCTTATCAACACAAGAATTGGACCCAAGACCTCCAGCATACTACTACTCCACTTAACCACCAGATCAGCAGGCCCATTCTGATATAAAATTACAAACAATTACTTAAAAACCTACTAACAAGAGATATGATTTTTTTTTACCTAAGTTGTGACTTGAACTTGGGACCTCTCATACACACCCAGAAGACATAACCACTGAAGCAGACAAATATTTGTGTCAATGAATTACAAAAACATATTTAAAAACATGGTGCGTTACAACTCTACCCCCTAAAAGAAAATTTTGTCCTCGAAATTTTACCTGATCAGAAAATGTGAGGATACTGCTGACGCATCGAGTCCTCCGGCTCCCAAGTGGCCTCCTCAGTGCTATGATTCTGCCACAACACTTTCGCTAAGGGGATAGACTTACTTCACAGAACTTTAATGTCGCGATCCAGAATCTGGACCGGCTCCTCCTCAAACGTCAGATCTGGTCTAACCTCAATGTCCTCCACTGAAAGATATGCGTGGGATCAGAGCGGTAGTGTCTCAACATCGAAACAAGAAAAACATCATGAATGCGATCCAACTCCGAAGGTAGTTTGAACTCATATGCGACTGGCCCTACTCACTTCGGAATACAGTATGGCCCAATAAACCTAGGGCGTAGCTTACCCTTGCGGTTGAACCTCAGAACCTTCTTCCATGGTGAGACCTTGAGAAAAACTAAGTCCCCCACAGAATACTCAATATCCTTCCTTCTTAGATTGGTATAGGACTTCTTCCTATCAGGTGCCACTTTTAATCGATCTCGAATCGCTCGAACCCTATCTTTAGTTTTAGATACCAGCTTAGGACCCAGTACACGTCACTGACCCAACTCAGTCTAGCACAAGGGAGTGCGATACTTATGACCATACAGAGCCTCGTAAGGTGCCATCTGAATGCTAAAATGATACCTATTGTTGTAGGCCAACTCTGTCAAAGACAAATACTCCTCCCAACTACCTCGAAAATCTATAACACAGCTCCTCAACATATCCTCCAGTACTTGAATCACCCTCTTCGACTGACCACCTGTTTGAGAATGGAAAGTAGTACTGAAGTCCAACCTTGAACCCAGAGCCTCATGCAATTTCTTCTAAAATCGAGACGTGAAGCGAGGATCCCTATCAGAGATGATCAAGACAGGAACCCCATGCAGTCTCACTATTTCAAATATATATAGTTTAGCCAATTTCTGGAGAGAAAAGTCCATCCTGGCCGGGATGAAGTGAGCAGACTTGGTCAATCGATCCACGATGACCCATACAGAATCTTTCTTAGTGGGTGTTAAAGGCAACCCACCAATGAAGTCCATTGTTACTCGCTCCTATTTCCACATTGGCATTTTTACTTGTTGCAGCAACCCCGAAGGCAACTGATGCTTATCCTTAACCTGTTGACAAGTCAGACAGCAAGCAACAAAGTAAGTAACCTCACACTTAAACCCTGGCCACCAATACAACTCTCGGAGATCTTGGTACAACTTGTTCCCACCGGGATGCGTAGCATAGGGATTACTATGCGCCTCCTTCTGAATCGACTGTCGCAACTCTTCATCACTCAGTACACAAATCCGACAGCGGAAACAAAGTACCCCATCACTGTTAATCCCAAAATTAGTATCATCACCAGTCTCAACCTGACAGAAACACAACTCAAGAGACTTATCCCCCATCTGTTTACCTCTAATCTGATCAATCCATGTAGGCTTAACCTGAACTTCCGCTAACAGACTCCCATCTTCGAATAAAATGAGTTGAGCAAACATCGCTCTCAGATCGGTCATAAGCCTACGGCTCAAAGCATCCGCCACCACATTGGCCTTACCAGGATGGTACTCGATGGTGCAGTCATAATCCTTAAATAGTTCAACCCATCTATGCTGCCTAAGGTTTAAAAATGAGGAGATATTTGAGGCATTTATGATCAGTGTAGATAGTACACTTCTCACCATACATGTAGTGCCTCCAAATCTTTAAAGCGAAGACTAAAGCAACCAGTTCCAAATCATGAGTAGGATAGTTTACCTCATGCGTCTTAAGCTGATGTGATACATAAGCTACAACCTTAATATCCTATATCAGTATGCAAACCAAACCCACATGCGACACATCACTGTATATGATGAAATCTTTCCCAGATTCAGGCTGAATCAGAACCGGAGCTTGAGTCAAAATAGATTTGAGCTTCTCGAAGCTCTCTTGTTGCTTATCAGTCCAGCCAAAGGGAACTCCCTTGCTCAGAAGCTTGGTTAATAGTGTTACGATCAATGAGAACCCTTCTACGAAGCGTCAATAATAACCCGCCAGCCCTAGAAAGCTACGAATTTAGGACACATTCTTCGGCTGTTTCTAATCCAACACAGCCTCAATCTTACGAGGACCAACATGAATCCCTCCACAAAAACTACATATCCTAAAAAGGTTACTTCCCGAAGCCAGAACTCACACTTATTGAACTTCCCATAAACTATTTCTCACGAAGAGTCTGTAGTACCACTCTGAAATGCTCATCATGCTCGTACTCAGTCTTAGAATACACTAGGATATCATCGATGAATACCACCACAAATTGGTCTAGATAAGGCTGGAACACACAGTTCATCAGATCCATAAATGCCGCTAGTGCATTGGTCAACCCAAAATGCATAACCAAGAACTCGTAATGTCCATAACAACTCCTAAATACCGTCTTATGCACATTAGCCTCCTTAACCCTCAATTGATGATATCCTGAACGTAGATCAATCTTGGAGAACACAGAAGCCCCTCTGAACTAGTCGAATAGATCATCTATCCTCGGAAATGTGTACTTATTCTTGATTGTCAGTTTGTTCAACTATAAATAATCGATGCACATCCGCATTGTCCCATCCTTTTCTTTAACAAACAGCACTTGTACTCCCCATGGAGACATACTTGGATGGATGAACCCACGATCTAATAGCTCTTGGGTTTGAGCCTTTAGCTCTGTAAGCTGATTCGGTGCCATTCGGTAGGGCACAATAGACACTGGAGCTATACTCGAAATGAACTCAATCCCAAATTCTACTTCTAGGCTTGGAGGCAGACCCGGTAGTTCCTCAGGAAAAACATCTGAAAAGTCCCTCATGGTTATGATGTCCTTAACCGAAGAGTCCCAGAGTCAGAAATACTGATGTAGGCCAAGAATGCCTTACACCCTTTCCTCACTAACTTTTCTGCCACGAACGCAGAAATCATATTAGTCAGATAGTCTATTTGCTCCCCAATCACAACTACCTCGATGTCCTCATCGGCCCTTAAAACAACCCCTTTTTGTCGCACAATCCAAACTTACCCAGTGTTTAACCAGCCAATTCATACCCAGAATCAAATCAAACTCCCCAAATGAAATCTCCATCAGATCAGCTAGAAAAACTGTCCCTTGAACCTCTAACGGGACATCTCTAAACAATTTACTCACTAAGATAGACTGTCCCAACGGGTTCACAACAGTTACCTTACTAGAAGTACTCTCAACTAGAATCCCCAAGGTTTTAGACACAGTACTGCTACATAAGAGTGCGTAGAACCTATGTCGATCAATGCTAAATAAGGTACATTATAAATTAAAAATGTACCCGTGATGACATCCAGAGCATCTCGGTCCTCATGGCGATAGGCAGCAAGTACGGGTTGCCTCGCCTCAGTTAGTCCAGCACCTCTGCCCAGTGGTCTCTGTCCTCGGCCCATGCTTTTAACACCCCTAGCTTAACCTCGGCCCCTAGGTGATTACTAAACTACTCTCGATGGCTACATAGTACCAGTACCCGTAGCTTGCATCTGATCGGTTCTCAGCAGACAATCTTTGACACGATGCTCAGTAGAGCCATATCTTAAACAAGCCCCAGTAGTCCTCCAGCATTCACCTGGATGGTGTCTACCACAGTACCCACAAAGCGCCACTCCAATAGGTGCAATAGGAGGCCCAACTCTCACTGGTCCATCAGATCTAGCCTTTTTCTTAGGCCGCATCATAGAACTCGAGGGCTCCGATTCCCGTTTATTCGTTCCCCTCTCTCGATTTTGGCGCTTAGCGCACTTAACTTCCTCGGCGATCTTCGCCTTCTCAACCAAAGTAGAAAAATCAAGCTCTCTCTACGGAGCTATCAGAACTCGCAAATTGTCCCTAAGTCCATCCTCAAAGCGGACGCACCGCTCATACTCAGTCACCACCATGCCCCGCGCATAATAGCTCAATCTCAAGAACTTGGCCTCATACTCGGCCACTAAACGGTCCCCCTAGGTTAGATTAAGGAACTCACGTCTCCTAGCGTCCATGTAACTGGATCCCACATACTTAATCTGGAAAGCCGTCTTAAAGTAATCCCAAGTCAATCGATCGGGCTGAGTGCCCTCCTTAACCTTCAGCCACCACTGGTAAACTTCATCGCGAAGCAGAGAAACAACCCCCTTAAGCTTCTGCTTGGCGGTAAAGTCTAGGTCGTCCACAATCCTCCCTGTGGCCTCCAACCAATATTCGGCCACATTAGAGGTGACTCCGGTGACACCCCTGAATAACTCAGCCCCATTGGATTGGAGTCGTTCTGTAACTGACCCTTGGCCCTCTGACCCAGTGTTAGGCCCAACGACTCTCTCTAGAATCCATAACACGGCTTAGGGCAGTGCGTCGTCCCTAGCTGCACAATCATGAGACCCAGTCTCTGTCGCAGGAGAGACCGACGTCTCACTTGTATCCAGATTAGGTAGATTTCCAGATGATGAGGACCCAGCTCGAGCCCCTCTACGACCTTTACCATGACCTCTAGTACCCCGTCTGCGAATACCTCGTAAGCTCATCGTAAATTCAGAGTTTATCTATATTAATAATTTTATGCATTAGTTTATAGTTCTGATATTCATTAACAGATATTTTATGCAGACAGTATCAAAAGTTTGGAATTTGTTATCGCGAATCGCAGTCTCACTACGGTTTTCAGTTTCGCTACAGTTTTCAGTTTACATTACCTAGAGTGTTTTCAGTATAGTATACTACCTATGGTTGTTCCAAACATGCTAGTAGTATTTTCAAAAAAATCTAAACTAAATTTCAGAACACTTACAAGATTGGCGCCAGAGACTCGGTGTACCACATACTCAGTCCAAAAAACATTTCAAATCACTTAAAAATCATTTCTTAAAACCAAACTTTATAACCCAAAGCCACAAAAAAGTTTTGCTACCTGACTCTAATACCACTAAATGTAACACCTCAAACCCGACCTAGACGTTATGGCCGAATCTGGCGATGTCACATGATAGTGCTTTAAAAATCGCAATGACGTTATGACCATTTCTACGTTTGTACCACTTTTCATTATCTTATGCTAACTTCAAAAATGTGTCATTTGTTTTCAATCATTATCCATTTTCAAAATGTTATACTTTGCGGAAGCTTTTAAAATAGTTTGCGATTTTGTGTGTATTTTGATAAAATGTTTGTTTGTATTGAAAACTCGAGTTTTCCTACTATTAGCAGTAAAACCATAAACATTACAAATCTCAAACAAAATACATAATGGCCCTAAATTACATTAAAATTTCCCAATTAAAAATTAAAACCATGATAAATATAAACCATAAATCTATTGTGAGGCAGTAGCAGTGGTCACTGTCCAGTCCTCCGCTGCACCGATCCATCTAACGCTAGGGATTACCAGGACAGATTAAATAGAAAAGGGTGAGTTTTGCAACTAAGTGTCTAATCCCCATAGATATCAAACGTACAGAGTAATCATTAGAAATCAGAAATCACAGATTGGGCCGGAGCCCATTATAGAAATAGTTTGGGCCTTAGCCCACTTGGATGCAGAATCAGATATATATATTAGGTTCTTAGCCCAATCAGGTACAGAGTCAAAAATATATTAGGGCCTCAGCCCAATCAGATATAGAATGTAGATCAGAATATCAGAATCCTACCTACCATCCTTGCAACACCCTAAACCCAGCCCATGCGTTTCGACTAGATCCGGCATGTTATCGAACACATAACACTTTATCGCATTATGAAAACACGAATTAAATTAACTAAATTTGAGTAAAGGAGAGATTTTTTTTTTTTTTTGAAAATAAACATCTTTGTATTTTTATTAATAAATGTAAATAAACCTTGTGGTATATTCATAAGTTGCATAATATAGAAAACTCCTAAGTTGAATAAAAGCTAGGGGCCTTATTACATAACTGTTCCTCAAATAACAATAAAAAAAACTTAAAGAAGTCCTAAAGAAAATATAATTTGTAGAAATAGAACTTGATGGCCCCTCGAGTCTGTCCCGGCTCCCATGTCCACGATCTACTGCTCATCTGCAGAGTAGAGAAAAGGAAAGCGTGAGTCACCAAGACTCAGTGTATAAATCTCAAAGCACACAACGACCTAAGCCCACAAACACATTATGGGCCCTGGCCCATAAGGTATCAATCATAATCATACGTCATAATAATAAATGATTAATAACCCATCCTATCCTAGGGTTCCATCCTCTACACACCAACCCGTACCAACCATCACACCGTGGGGATTTCTACAATCAACCCTCCATCCGCTACACACCATAACGATAGCCAAACTGCCTATTCCTGTTATTCAGGAATCATTGAACGTGGCTTAGACACCGATCACTATGTGACCTTACAATTAAATTATATGGGTTTTCTACCACCGATCACCAAGTAACCTATCATACACTTCCTCTTCAATATCATCATTCCCATCCCATGCATACATACATAAAGAAAACATCATGCAGACTTATATATTTTTCGATACACATAGGGAGTTCTATGTTTACGTACCTAGCATCC
Organism: Gossypium bickii; assembly: GCA_025503065.1. Lineage (NCBI taxonomy): Eukaryota > Viridiplantae > Streptophyta > Magnoliopsida > Malvales > Malvaceae > Gossypium > Gossypium bickii. Next base: position 101,092,335 of record CP106711.1, read on the forward strand.
TTGCCTAACCCTTTTAGGGTTCCATTCGATTGTCTATGCAGCCTCATTCCAGCTTTTTAGCCTATAACATTTAAAAATAGTCATACATACAGGTTTATTAGTAGTGTGTTAGAGATCTACACACCTGATTACCGATAAAACGATGCTTTCTATATTGACGCTATCCTTAGTCGACACAACTGCTATCTACCTAAGGTGTTGTTCAGAAGCCGGTCCACAACCAAGTGGCCAATCTCGAATGGCATATACAGCTCTTTTCTTAAACTTGGGGATTTTCTCCTTTGCCTGATCCATATTTAATTCCATTACAAGTCCTTATCAGAACTACTATCACAATATTTAATCGTTAATCCTCATTATAACATTAAGATCTTGTATATAATGATGAAATCTAATAGAAATCTATGAAAATCTTTTTACCTTAAAAATCCCGAAAGTGGAGACTAGCTATTTTCGGCTTTTAGATCTAATTGACCAAGCTTCCTTCAAATCCCGAATTGCCACCCATCATAAAACCATTAAACTAATAGCTTTCGGCTTTTTCTTTTCAAAAACCGGGAATAGATTATGAAAACTAATCAAAAATTGACACTTACCTTAGTCATAGGAGATTCGGCTAGCACTAGAGAGAGGATTCGGAAATACCAATGGAAGATTTAAATGCCGGAAGTGTAGAACTAATTCTCAAATAGGATGAATAGAAGAAAAGACTATGGACGCTTCGGCTTTTTAGAAAAATCAACACAATGAGGAAGAAGTGGAGAAGAGTTTCGGCTTTTGAAGAAATTGGAGAAAAGAAATTGGAGAGGGAGAGGCTAGGGAATTTCGGCACAATGGAAGAGGAATTTAGGGTTTTCAGTGTCAGAATCAAAGAGCTAGCCCCCTATTTATAGATATTTCGGCACCTACTGCCAAAAACCAAAAATGCCCTTAAAATTCAAGCTAAAAGAGAGGGGAAATTCGGCACCCTCTTTGCCATGCAGTAGCCGAATTTTACACTCCTCTAGGTGGTGAATTTTTGGCCAACACTTCCCTTGAAGATAAGCTCCTAACTTTTCTCCTTTTTATCTATGATATTATCACTTATAAAATCCACATAATTTCTCCTATTTTTGAGCCTTGTAGCCGTCCACCTCTACTAACCCTAGTGCCAAAATTTAACTCACTTAAATTAAAAGATTTGGGCCTCATTAAACTTAATATTTGGGCCCCTAATTCCTTGTGTGTGGCGTCACCCTTATCTTCATTTAAAGTACCAAAATTGGCCTAAAAACATGGGCTCCTTGCGACCCAAAACTTGTTCCTTTTTAATTGTTAATGATGCCACCTTAAAATAATTTAATCTGGGCCTTTGCCTAATTCTAAGCTCAAATTTAGACCCCTTTTACCTAAGTTAACATATTAAACATATTCCTATACTAAACGCATAGACCCATTAATTTAGGATGTTACAGTTCTACCCCCTTAAAGAAATTTCGTCCTCGAAATTACCTGATCAAAAAAGATGAGGGTATTGCTGCCTCATTGCTTCCTCGGGTAGCCTCGTCTGAACCATGATTCCGCCATAACACCTTAACCAATGGAACCGTTTTGCTTCGCAACACCTTAACATCACGATCTAGAATTTCCATCGGTTCCTCTTCAAAGGTTAGATCAGGTCCTACCTCGATTTCCTCCATAGGTACGATATGAGATGGATCCGAACGGTAATGTCTTAGCATAGAGACGTGAAATACATCGTGAATTTGACTTAACTCCGAAGGAAACTCCAGCTGATAGGCTACTGGTCCTACTCGCTTCAACACCCAATATGGTCCGATATATCTAGGACTTAATTTACCCTTTCAACCAAACCTTAGTACCTTCTTCCACGGCGATACCTTTAGAAATACTTTATCACCCACTGCAAACTCTATGTCCTTACGCTTTAAATCAGCATAGGATTTTTATCTGTCCGACGCCTCCTTCAATCGAACCCGAATCAATTCAACCTTCTCTTCTGTCTCGGTCACCAACTCCGGACCCAAAATCTGACCTTCTCCTAATTTCATCCAACAAGTAGAAGTACGACACCTCCGCCCGTACAGAGCTTCGTAGGGCGCCATCTGAATACTTGACTGGTAACTGTTGTTGTAAGCAAATTCTACTAATGGTAAGAACTCTTCCCAACTACCACTAAAATCAATGACACATTCTCTCAACATGTCCTCTAAGATCTGAATCACTCACTCAGACTGTCCATCGGTCTGAGGATGAAACACTGTACTCAAGTCCAACTTCGTACCCAGTGCTTGATGCAACGCCTTCCAAAATCGTGAGGTCAACCTAGGGTCCCTATCTGACATGATTGAAACTGGTACCCCATGCAACCTCACCACATCCGCTATGTACAACTTAGCTAACTTCTGTAAAGAATAGTCAATACGCACTGGTATGAAGTGTGCAGACTTCGTTACGCGATCAACAACTACCCAAATCGCATCTTTCTTAGTGGGTGTGAAGGGAAGCCCACTAAAAAGTCCATGGTAATTCTTTCCCACTTCCATTGTGGAATCTTCACTAGTTGCAATAATCCTGATGGTAACTGATGTTCTGCCTTGACCTGCTGACAGGTCAAACACTTACCCACCAATTCAGTTACCTCTTGCTTCAAACCTGGCCACCAGAACTGATCTCTCAAATCCCGAAACATCTTACTTCTTCTAGGGTGCATAGCGTATGCACTACCATGCGCTTCATTCAAAATCCTTCACCTTAACTCCGGATCTTTTGACATGCAAACCTTCTCTTGAAAGCATAACAATCCTTCCTCATTCATACTAAATTCTGCTGGCCCATCCTTTGAGATTAGCTGCAATTTTCCCTTTAGCAACTCATCGGTCTGTTGCCTCTCCTTCACTTGACTAATCTAAGAAGGTTTCACTTGAAGTTCGGCTAATAAGCTTCCATCCTCATATAAACTAAGGTGAGCAAACATTGCTCTTAGGTCAGAGGCTACTTTACGACTTAGAGTATCTGTTACTACATTAGCCTTACCCGGGTGATACTCGATCGAGCAATCGTAATCCTTTAGCAACTCGATCCACCTTCTTTGCCTTAGATTCAACTCCTTCTAAGTCAAAACATACTTCAAGCTCTTATGATCTGTGTAAATGACAGATTTCTCCCCGTACAAATAATGCCTCCAAATTTTTAAGGCAAACACTACTGCCGCCAATTCCAAATCATGGGTGGGGTAATTCAATTCATGCGGTCTTAACTACCGAGATACATATGCAACGACCTTTCCATCTTGCATCAACACACACCCTAATCCCGCGTGTGACGCATCATAATAAATTATGAACTCCTTCCCCGCCTCCGGCTGAATCAACACCGGAGCCTCTGTCAGAAACCTCTTTAACTTTTCAAATCTCTCCTGCTGCTTATTAGACCAAACAAACGAAACTCCTTTCTGTAGCAACTTCGTCAACGGTGCCGCTACCGTAGAAAATCCTTCAACAAACCTTCAGTAGTACCTAGCTAAACCAAGAAAACTTCTAATCTTAGCCACAGACTTGGGTGGCTTCCAATCTAACACTGCTTCAATCTTTTGAGGGTCAACCCTAATCCCTTCTGCTGACACAACGTGTCCTAGAAACGTTACTTCCCTTAGCCAAAATTCACACTTACTGAATTTGGCATACAACTGCTTCTCCCATAGAATCTGCAAAACTATTCGTAGATGAGCATCATGCTCCTCCTCTGACTTCGAATACACTAGGATATCATCGATAAACACCACAACACACCGGTCTAAGTAAGGTTGGAACACTCGGTTCATCATGTCCATAAACATTGCTAGCGTGTTGGTCAATCTAAACGGCATCACCATAAACTCATAGTGACCGTAGCGAGTCCTAAAAGCTGTCTTATGTATATCTGCCTCCTTGACCCTAAGCTGATGGTACCCTGACCTCAGATCTATCTTAGAAAAGATTGAGGCTCCCTTCAATTGATTGAACAAGTCATCGATCCTTGCCAACGGGCACTTGTTCTTGATTGTTAGCTTATTCAACTGGCGATAATCAATGCACATACGCATTGATAAATCCTTCTTCTTAACAAATAACACCGGCGCTCCCCAAGGCGACACACTCGGTCGAATAAATCCTCTATCTAGTAACTCCTGAATCTGCACTTTCAACTCTACTAACTCTTTCGGCGCCATCCTATACGGGGCAATAGATACCAGCGCTGTTCTTGGAATAAGATCGATACCAAACTCTACTCCACGATCTGGGGGTAATCCCAGAAGCTCTTTAGGGAAAACATCAAGAAATTCCTTTACCGTCCTGACGTCCCCAACAGTCAGGTCCTTGGCTTCTAGAGCCCAAACAAACAATAAAACTGCCTCACATCCTTTTCTCACCATCCTTTCTGCTCTTAGGGTAGTCACTACATTCGACAAATAGTTCCCCCTTTCTCCTATCACCAACACTTCATCACCCTCGGGGTTTTCAACACCACACGCTTGGCCACACAATCTAGATTAGCTTGATACTTCACAAGCCAATCCATGCTTAAAATTAAATCAAACTCCCCGAACGGTAATTCCATTAGATCCGTTCGAAACACTATCCCCTGAACTTCTAGAGGTACTTCCCGAGATAGTTTATCCACTACTACAGATTGTCCTAACGGGCTAACTACAGTCATTACCTTAGGGGTAATTTCAGATTCTAGCTTTAAAGTTCCAGATACGCTACTAGCTACATACGAATGCGTCGACCCAATGTAAATCAATGCAGTGTAAGGCAAGCCAAAAATTAAAAATGTACCGGTTATGACATCCGGTGTGTTAGCCTCCTCACAACATCTAACAGCATAGACCAATCCCGGCTATCTCGCCTCAATGTTTCCTGCCCCTTGACCTGGTGCTCCACCACCCCGACCAGCACCATTACGACCTCGGCCTGCACCACGACCTCTTTGTGGTTGCTGACCTCCTCTGCCAGGCTGAGCATTCCCTCGACCCATGGTCCCTTCACCATCCCGTTGCTGCGGACAGTTTCTAACTCGATGGTCTGTAGATCCACACCTAAAACACTTCCCACTGCCTGCCCAACATTCACCAGCATGAAATTTACCACATCTAATACACTTGGGTGTCTGGTTAGTAGCAGCAGGTCTCTCTTCCCGTTTGGGTCCATCAACCCTAGACCTTTTCTGAGCACGCCCGGTTGACAATCCAAAATTCCTCTTATTTCCACCTCTATCTCTATCTCGATTTAATTTCTCAGTCCGCTTTACCTCTTCAGCTATCTTAGCCTTTTCCATTAGGACAGCAAATTCCCTCTCCCGCTGCGGGGCTATCAAAACACGTAAGTCATCCCTCAGGCCATCTTCGAACCTAACATAACGCTCATGCTCTGTGGCTACCATTCCACGAGCATAACGGCTAAGGCATAAGAATTCAGCTTCATACGCAGCAGCTGACCTACTCCCTTGCACCAGATTCAGAAATGCTCTGCGTGCGCATCCACATAACTTGATCTAATGTACTTATTCTAGAACGCCGTTTTAAAGAGTTTCCAGGTGATACAGTCAGCTACTGTACCATCCTTAACCGTAAGCCACCATTGATAGGCTTCATCCCGCAGGAGAGATACAACTCCTTTCAACTTCTCCTCTTCCGTGAAATCCAAATCATCCATTATGCGTTCTACTGCCTCTAACCAATACTCAGCTGAGCTTAGGGCTACACCAGTAATTCCTCTAAACACTTCTGTCCCATTGGCCCTAAGCCGCTCCGGCACAGATTTCCGGGCTCCTGTGCCCATACCAGCCCCAGCAACCCTCTCTAAAACACTTAATATTGCTTGAGATACCGCATCATCTCCGGCAGTCTGATCCTGAAATTTCTCTTTCGCGGTTGACATCTCATTTCCAGATCCATGACCATATCCTACTGGTTCCGACACAGTCATCCTACCCCTACCATGACCACGTGGCGGACGTCCTCGACCCCTTGTACCCATTCTACCGCTTCGTTTTTATCTGATTAGGAATTTTATGAATTATTAGTTTTCTTTCACTGTTTTAACCACGAACAGTCTTATGAATAATAGTTTTAAGAGTAGTTGTTTCGAATTTGCATTCACCATTCAGTCTCAAGTTCATATCCTCTAAGAAACACATATATTCAATCATCAACATACATGAACTCACGTTCATTACAGAAAAGTGTTGTTGTTGTTGTTGTTGTTTTCACTACCCAGGGGTATTTTCGTAATTTTATCCTACAGGGGTATTTTTGTAATTTTTCAAAATAAGGTTCCTTGGTGATTTTGTGAAATAAGGGTATTTTGGTAATTTTGCAATCTGGGGGTATTTCGATAACTCTAAAATTCGGGGGTATTTCAATAATTTTGAAATCCGGGGGTATCTCGGTAATTTTGAAATCTGGGGGGTATTTTGGTAATTTTGTGAATCAAGGGTAATTTGGTAATTTTATAAACCAGGAATATTTTGGTCATTTTGCGAAACAAGGGTAATTTGGTGATTTTACAAACCAGGAATATTTTGATTTTTTTTTTAAAACAGGGGCACTTTGGAAAATCTAGTTACCCTTGTAAACATAGGGTTTTTGGTAAATTTTTCATAGCTGTGAACATTATCTTTTTGGAAATGTTCAAAACTTAGGGGTTTTTGTTTGCAAGATAGGGTGGTTGGTCCCTTTCGGGGTTTTAATTATGGGTTCAGCCCATGAACAAGTCCTTATAGCTAGAGTGAGCAGTCACTACGCACCAGGTAAGATTCCAGCGAAGAGGAGGTGAGTCACTAGGACTGCTTAAATACCAAGCTCTCCCTGAATCCACTCCTAGACATGCGTATGCCTATTGCCACACTCTGTCATGGCTAAAGTGAACAGTCACTATGCACCAGGTAAGATTCTAGGGAAGAGGAGGTGAGTCACTTGGACTGCTTAAATACCAAGCTCTTCTGGATCTACTCCTAGACATGCATATCCCTGTTGCCACACCATAGTCTTGCGACTCGCTTACAGGTTTTGTTTAGTGAAATTAAATCTTATGGAATTTGAAGAGTGGTTTGTCTAAGCCTAGAGTCCATTAAGTTCTAATCTAGATAGTCTACGTCCCATAAAGCCCATAAAGCCCATTAAGCCCACGTTTATATCACAGTCAGGAGTTCAGAATACTTACCTGGGTGGATCGGGCGCCGGTAGACTCGAAGGCCATATCTTCATCCAAAACATTTTTTTTCAACTTTTTAAAATAGTACTAAACCCATTTCACAGCTTGAGTTTTGAACTAGGCTCTGATACCAAAATATAACACCCCAAACCCGGCCCATTCGTTTCGACCAGATCCGGCATGTTATCGAACACGTAACACTTTATCGCATTTTGAAAACACGAATTAAATTAATTAAATTTGAGTAAAGGAGAGATTTTTTTTTTTTGAAAATAAACCTCTTTGTATTTTTATTAATAAATGTAAATAATCCTTGTGGTATATTCATAAGTTGCATAACATAGAAAACTCCTAAGTTGAATAGAAGCTAGGGGCCTTATTACATAACTGTTCCTCAAATAACAATAAAACAAACTTAAAGAAGTCCTAAAGAAAATGTAATTTGTAGAAATAGAACTTGATGGCCCCTCGAGTCCGTCCCGGCTCCCATGTCCACGATCTACTGCTCATCTGGAGAGTAGAGAAAAGGAAAGCGTGAGTCACCAAGACTCAATGTATAAATCTTAAAGCACACAACGACTTGAGCCCACGAACACATTATGGGCCTTGGCCCATAAGTTATCAATCATAATCATACGTCAAAATAATAAATGATTAATAACCCATCCCATCCTAGGGTTCCATCCTCTACACACCAACCCGTACCAACCATCACACCGTGGGGATTTCTACAATCAACCCTCCATCCGCTACACACCATAACGATAGCCGAACTGCCTATTTCTGTTATTCAAGAATCATTAAACGTGGCTTAGCCACCGATCACTATGTGACCTTACAATTAAATTATGTGGGTTTTCTACCACCGATCACCAAGTGACCTATCATACACTTCCCCTTCAATATCATCATTCCCATCCCATGCATACATACATAAAGAAAACATCATGCAGACTTATATATTTTTCGATACACATAGGGAGTTCTATGTTTACGTACCTGGCATCCTTGCCTAACCCTTTTAAGGTACCTGACATCCTTGTCTATACAGCCTCATTCCGGCTTTTTAGCCCATAACTTTTAAAAGTAGTCATACATACAGGTTTATTAGTAGTGTGTTAGAGATCTACACACCTGATTACTGACAAAACGATGCTTTCTATATTGACGTTATCCTTAGTCGACACAACTGCTATCTGCCTAAGGTGTTGTTCAGAAGCAGATCCACAACTAAGTGGCCAATCTCGAATGGCAGATACTGCTCTTTTCTTAAACTTGGGGATTTTCTCCTTTGCCTGATCCATATTTAATTCCATCACAAGTCCTTATCAGAACTACTATTACAATATTTAATCGTTAATCCTTATTATAACATTAAGATCTTGTATATAATGATGAAATCTAATAGAAATCTAGGAAAATCTTCTTACCTTAAAAATCCCGAAAGTGGAGACTAGCTATTTTCGGCTTTTAGATCTAATGGACCAAGCTTCCTTCAAATCCCGAATTGCCACCCATCTTAAAACCATTAAACTATTAGCTTTCGGCTTTTGCTTTTCAAAAATCGGGAATAGATTATGAAAACTAATCAAAAATCGACACTTACCTTAGTCATAGGAGATTCGGCTAGCACTAGAGAGAGGATTCGGCAATACAAATGGAAGATTTAAATGCTGAAAGTGTAGAACTAATTCTCAAATAGGATGAATAGAAGAAAAGACTATGGATGCTTCGGCTTTTTAGAGAAATTAGCACAAGGAGGAAGAAGTGGAGAAGAGTTTCGGCTTTTGAAAAAATTGGAGAAAAGAAATTGGAGAGGGAGAGGCTAGGGAATTTCGGCACATTGGAAGAGGAATTTAGGGTTTTCAATGTTAGAATCAAGGAGCTAGCCCCCCTATTTATAGATATTTCGGCACCTACTGCCAAAAACTGAAAACGCCCTTAAAATTCAATCTAAAAGAGAGGGGAAATTCGGCACCCTCTTTGCCATGCAGTAGCCGAATTTTACACTCCTCTAGGTGATGGATTTTTGGCCAACACTTCCCTTGAAGATAAGCTCCTAACTTTTCTCCTTTTTATCTATGATATTATCACTTATAAAATCCACATAATTTCTCCTATTTTTGAGCCTTGTAGCCGTCCACCTCTACTAACCATAATGGCGAAATTTAACTCACTTAAATTAAAAGATTTGGGCCTCATTAAACTTAATATTTGGGCCCCTAATTCCTTGTGTGTGGCGTCACCCTTATCTTTATTTAAAGTGCCAAAATTGGCCTAAAAACATGGGCTCCTTGAGACCCAAAACTTGTTCCTTTTTAATTGTTAATTTTGCCACCTTAAAATAATTTAATCTGGGCATTTGCCAAATTCTAAGCCCAAATTTATACCCCTTTTAACTAAGTTAACATATTAAACATATTTTTATACTAAACGCATAGACCCATTAATTCAGGATGTTACAATCCTCTACACACCATCTCTGTCCAACCCTAAACACCAGGTGGGGATATAATCAATCAGCCCATCCCTACACACCATATTATACTGAAATGCGACACATAAATAGAATAATGTAGCTGAGCTGCAAGATAAAAGGCTTAAAGCCTTTCAAACACTTCCTCGGAAATATCATCAACCCTTCTCGATGCAATGCAATATACCAAGTATGACATGCAACATGCAAATAGCCGATCATACATTTAGTTTAGTATAGATATCAAGCTCAGTCAGACACCATATAATCAAATCACATAAATAGGGGTCTAAGTAACGCTTACCGACCCTACAGTAGGTCCACAGTCGACTTGGGCGACCCCTGCAACCTTATAGATCATTTCAGAAAAATAGGCTCACACTTCCATGTGGCCTACTCGTGTGGTCCACACGGCCCAAATTCTTGGCCGTGTAGACCATACGGCCTGGCCCAGAATTCCATATGCCCGTGTGGTTCACCCGTATGGGCCCACACGGCCCAATAGGTCGAGGCTGTGTGTCGCAGAAGGCCTTGCCCAGCCATCATAGTGTCGTGTCACTTGCGCATAGCCTGGCTCGTCAATCACACGGTCTTGTTGTGGCTCACAGCCTTATACACGGCCTACCAAAAGGCTGTGTGGCATCGACAGAATCGTTTTTCAGCTTTCGTCGATTCTCATTTTCTTTGTTTATGAGAACACGCCTAGTATTGATTCTAGATAACGTAACCCTGAGCACTTCAGAACCTATCATCGATGACCCAATATCCAAATTCAGTGATCTTAATGAAACCTAAACGAGATTATAACAAGATAGTTGACTTCCATTCATCAAAACCTTACCTCCATTCAGACCACAAGAACTTCGCACCCTTAAAACGAAAATGGCCGATCTCCAGACCTTAAACTTCACCTAAGATAGAAACGCGCCCCATTAGCCGACGGTACGTTAATAAAACAAAGTTTGGTCAGAACCAACTTACCAACAATGCACAGAGCCACAAAGTTGACGGAACTCGGCTTGATTAACAAACAAATAGAAAATGAAAAGGGAAAAACGGGGAGAGGGAACAACAAAGGAAAGAAGAAGACGAAGAAAAATGACATCGTAGGAAAGAGGTAAAAGATGTCAGTTTTTTTTTACAAGAAGAATTCTAAATGAGGGAATGAGTTTCGCAAAGACCCCACTACATCCACAACCTTATTTTTCTCCCTCAAATCCTACTAACCACCCACTACTCGGAGTCCAAACCGATTCAAACTCTAGCCAAACCACATAGTACTACTCCACTTAACCATCAGACGAGCAGGCCCATTCTGATATAAAATTACAAACAATTACTTAGAAGCCTACTAACAAGAGATAAGGCTTTATTCAAAAGAATACCCAAAATTTACCCAAGTTGTGACTTGAACTTAGGACCTCTCACACACACTCAGAACACATAACCACTGAAGCAGACAAATATTTGTGTCAATGAATGACAGAAACATATTTAAAAACTTGGGGCGTTACAAGTGTAGATGCAGATTTGATGGTGTTTCGTTAAATCAGCACGAAAAACAAACTTAACGGGGTTTGATTTTGGGTCCATGATTCAACTATGGAATTTCCAACAAAAGAATATGAAGATTTTTATGAAAAAGAAAAGTGGGAAAATAAAAGGAAATTATGTATTTTAAGAATTGAGAAAAATAAATTGTAATTAGGTTTGAAATGGTAACCGAAATCCTATTATGATTAGGTAAGGTATCAAATGGCTAGGTTAAGCAAACTTTAGGGGTTGATTTGGTAAATTACCCAATCTACCGAATTTTAATAAAAAAATGGAAAGAAATTAACATGGATAAAACTTAAGAATCTAAGGAGGATGAAGTGATGCTTTGCCATTAGGCTATTGCCCATTTATTGATAATTTTCTAACACATTTATTTCCTATATTAACTTGGTTTTCATTCTGAATTACTGAAAAATAAAGAGTAAAAATGCAAAAAGTGGGACTTGAACATTGGTTCTCTAAGGGTTTTACTAAGCTTTTAACCATTAATAATAGGACTCAATTCATATTAATTTTATAAATTCTAACCCCTATTTTTTGGGGTGTTACAATATCATTTAGTAATTATTCAAGAAACTACTCTAGAATGAACCTGAACAAACAGTTGTCTAAATTCATTCTAGCCTAAACAATTTTGTCCAAGTTCATAATGGACATTGTTTTAAATAGTTTTTATTAAATTTTAATAATTTTAATAATTTCTTATAATTATTCATAATTCTTAAATTTTTTTATTTTGAATAATTATTTGAAAAACCACTGTTGAATGAACCTAGAGAAATGGTTGTCTAGGTTCATATTAGATGTGTTTTTTAAAATAATTTTAAATATTTTATTTATTTTTTACGATTTTTAAAATTTGTTTAAATTTTGCAACATCGTCATGATATACACATGGCACACTACATGCCATTGTCTTGTTGCTTCATCAGCCATGTTGGTATTTAATAGTAGAAATGAATGAAACTTTATATAGAACGGTCACTTTACTTTTTAATCAAACGTACATAAGTTAATTTACCTATTTTTTAGTAGTGGGAGTAACATACAATCTTATTTCTAATACAAGAACCTTTATAGTACTTTTATCCAATTAATCCCATATTTTGCATATTTTTATGATTGTGGTTTAAATTATATTTTTATCATAATGATTTAAATTTTATAGAACTATACCAATAGAGTATCCCTGAACAATGCATTTAACGTTCCTTGGTTCAATCTTTTACCTGGCTAACTTTAACATAAGCAGGACAACCAAAAATTCTAAGATTAGAATAATTGGGAGGATTACCTGTGTAACACCCCTAACTCGTATCCGTCGCCGGATTAGGGTTAATAGGCATTGCCGAACAAATGAAATCTTTTAATGACATTTCATAGAAAAATCTGACAAACGACATCAAAGTGTCCCTTAGGTAGGTCTGCAAGACCTTACACATGCTTTAGAATAGGGTCGGGACTAAACCAAACACATACAGAAATTCTCAAAAATTTTAAAATTTTTCAAAGTTACAGAGGTCACACGCCTGTGTGCCTCACACGATCTCAGACACGCCCGTGTGTCTAAGCCGTGTCAAAATAGGGCATACATACTGACTTGTCCACACGGCCGTGGACACACCCGTGTGCCTCACCTGTGGTTGCCACTAACTTGCACCACACGCCCGTGTGTCCAGCCCGTGGTCACTACTAACTTGATCCACACAGCCAGTCACACGCCTGTGTATCTTGCCCGTGGCCGAGTCTAACTTATTTTGAATTACAACCACGAGGGACACGGTCCAACCACACACTCGTGTGCTCAACCGTGTGGGCAATTATAGGCCATTTTCAAGGCCAGAATGCCACCCACACATTGGGTTATCCCTACAAGCAACATACCAATTCAATTTATGCCAAAATAATCAACTTTCTCCAAGCATTCAAGGCATCTCAAGCATACCATTTTAGGCAACATTTAACTCAACTTATTCACAAGCATTTCCAAACATGATTCATTCACAAACCTACCATTTCAACGTAGTCATCATTCATCAGACATATATACTCACTTTTTCATCAATAAGCTTACTATTACCTTGACCATTTCATAACCATAGAATTATACCAAGACCAAACATCATATAACATGACTCTTCATTCATTACACAACCATTTAACTAGCCATATCACATGACTATCGACATATTTCAAACATAACTCAAGGTAACTAGCCTATACATGCCATACTCTATTATATACATTTTAAAAAAGGTACCAAAATAAGATTGAGTAGTGTGATGAAGATCCTCGACAATTTCCCGAGTTGACGATCTATAAAACAGAGCAAACACAAATAAAGTAAGGTTTCAAAAGCTTAGTAAGCCATATACAAATAAACTTAGCATAAAATGCACATAGCCACATTGATACAATAACATTAATGTTTCTCATTTACAAATTCATCACTTATTCTTTGGCTCATTAGTTTAGCCATTACTTACCCACATTTCATAGCTCATTTAAGCTTGTATCGCATATTATCTCATCAAATCTATACACATATTCACTTTAGTAAGCTCATTTGAACACTTACCTTTCCAACGTACTTGAATCATTTATACATTTCACATACACATTCATTTCTCGGACTTGCCCGTTAAACCGTTCAGAACTAAATAGGATACTCAGAGTACTTGGACTAATCGTACAATGCCAACGTCCCAGACGTGGTCTTACATGATCTCACATATCGAAAACCTATGTCATAACATATGTAATCCTATCTATTCCTAGGTTCGTGAACTCATGAACTCATCATCTCATATACATTCATCATGATAAATTTTCATATGAACATTCAAATATCAATGTAAATACATTTATTTGTATATAGACTTACCTCGGATTCGGTTAACATACAGACTCGACAATTCGATCACTTTCGAATTTCTGCGATCTAAGTCTGTTTTCTTTGGTTCTTTATCTATACATATTCAAATTCAATCCATTTATTCACCAGATCATTCAATTAATCCAAAAACACATATTTAGGGTAATTTACAAATTAGCCCTCACATTTTCACATTTTGACATCTTAGTCCCTATTTCACAAAATCACAAAATACACAAAATCTCAATACACCCATGCTTAGCTGAATTCTCATGTAGTCCATACAAGTCCATAAATTTCATTTATTTCACAATTTAGTCCCTAAAAATATTATTTTCTCAATTAAGTCCAAATTACTCAAATTCATCAAAAATTCAAAGACAAAACATGTTAATCTAACACATATATTTCATATTTCACCATCAAACATCACAAAACACGTGTTCATCAATGGAACATTTCAAAATATTCATCAATTTACAAAATTGAAGCATGGGTTTTGAAGAATACTAAGCAATGGTTACAAAAATGTAGAAATTATCAAAAAATCGAAGAAAACATACCTTGAATCAATGAACTTCCATGGCTGAATGTTTGAAAGCCTTAAACCCTTATTTTTGTTTCTATTTTCGGTGGTGGATGGATGAACAATCCACTATCAACTTTTATTTGCTTTGTTTTTATGATTTAAATTAACATTTTATTTCAATTACAAATTTACCCCTTTATTATTAACATATAAATCATGTATATTCAATGGCTGTACCGTCCATCTATCATACCAATGGCATATTTACAACATAAGAGCCTTAAATATAAAAAGACACATCAATTAAGCACTTAATCAAATAGAAGGCTACTTTTACCTTGTATGTGATTTAGTCCTTTTATCAAATTAAGCACACAAATAGACAAATTAAGTCACGAAAATTTCACACATGCTCAATCACATATTGCAAACACAGAAAATAATATTAAAATATTTTTCTAACTCGAATTTGTGGTCCCAAAACACTATTCTTACTAGGGCCTAAACCGGACTGTTACAACCTGACCATATCTCCTCTGGAACTTTATCGTTCAATGATCAGTGATGAGATCAATTTACTAAATAACTTGCCAGGTTTACAGCTTCAACCCAAAATTCTTTCTCTAAGCCTGCACTAGAAAGCATGCATTAAGCCCTTTCCAGCAAGGTTTCATTCGTTCTTTTTGTAACTCCATTATGTCGCGGAGTTCCAACAATGGTTCAATGTCTTTCAATTCCTTTCCATTTGCAAAAATCATTAAACTCTGATGAAAAAAACTCAAAACCGTTATCCATTCTCAACTGCTTCACGGATTTTCTTGTTTATTTTTTTCTAACAGTGTCTTCCACTGTTTGAAGATTCAAAAGGCTTCATTGTTCTTTTTCAAGAAATAAACCCAAACATTTCTAGAGTGACCATAAATAAAATTTAGGAAATATTTATTACCACCTTTCGAGATCTCAGAAGATGGACCCGATAAATCAGAATGAATGTAATCTAAAGTCCCTTTTGTTTTGTGCATTGCTGAATCAAAACTGACACAAGTTTGTTTCCCAAAAATGCAATGCATGTAGAAACCTAACTTACTAACTCTAGTGTCTTTGAGAAGACCTATATTGTACAAGACTGTCACACCTTTCTCACTCATATGACCCAGTCACATTTGTTAAAGTTTGGTTGAATCAGAATTGGTGGAGAAAGAGACACAACGTGTCATCGGGACATCAAGTTGATTCTTATCACAATGTGATAGTGATTTTGGCTTTTCTTCTGTAATCGAAGTTGCAACAGTAATTGTTGACCCTTGTAAAACGTATAGGCTACCATTTTTCTATCGTCTCATCATCAACAAAGGCTCAGCGAGAAACTTTTAAGCCATTTGATCAATGACTATCCTGCAACTGTTAAAGTCCAAATTTTCCTTAATGAGATAAGTTTTTTCTTTCAATTAGGAACATACCTAACATTTGACAATGTCTGAATAATTTCCTTATGCATCCTAATTTGTACTATTCTGATTCCAAATATTTTACATGGAGAGTTATTCCTCATCACCACAACTATACCTTTAACTAAACTTTACGTGACGAACCAGTCCCTGTTGGCACACATATGATAGGAGCACCATGAATCTAAGTTCCATTTGCAAATAAGATAAGAGCTTTCTCTTGTTGACACCAACAAAAAATCATCACTTCTGTCCTCAACTACACTAACATTAGCAACTTCATATTTTTTCTTATATTTCTCATCGTTTTTGGCATCCCTTTTGATTTTATTTTGAAGTTTCCAACATTCTATCTTAACATGGCCCAGCTTTTTATAATAACCATAATATTTCTAACACCTCTCACCCGTATTCAATGCCAGAATAGGGTTACAAAGCATTACCAAACTTATCACACATTAAAACATACATACCTCATATATTTAATCAATTTAAATACAATTCAATCACAACCAACCATATTGTCCCTAATACGAGCCTACGAGGCCCTAAACATGCATTGAAAGTGGTTCGAGACTAAACCAATAACTTTGGAAACCTGTGTGGCCCAGCCGTGTGTCTCACACAACCAAAGACACTCCCGTATGAACATTCAAAATGGAAGTACATAGCCGTGTCCCGGCCCGTGTCTGACCCCGTGTAACTCTTTGACTTGTTTCACACGGCCAACACACACTCCCGTGTGCCAGGCCGTGTGCTAGGCCGTGCCAAACCTATAAGGTATACTGACTTATGCCACACAGCCAAGTCAGAAGCCTGTGTGTGAGGCCGTGTGAAGTATACAGACTTGGTTTCTCTTTCAACACCAGGGGACACATGGTCGTGTATCACACACGGCTGAGACACATACTCGTGTGGGCAAAAATAGGCTATTTACCCAGCCATTTTGCCACCCAAAATTGTGCACACCTACACCAAACCAAATGGAACTTAAACAAGGCATAAGTAGCATTAAATCAACCTCAACCAAGCATCCTTTACACCATTTCAATTCCAACAATATACAAGATAGACAATATCCCAATATATCATCCAATTCATACCAAATTTCACTTACTCAAGCATAAAAAATGACCAAACTCAAATAGTCATTATTTAGCCTAATCTCATAAGTATACTAATATCCACACCTCAACCATTTGATACTCATAATACCTATTACCATCAAGCAACACACAACCATCAACCAAGCACATAATATGAACTATATGCACAAATATATACACAATCTAACCAATTAAGTTAATCCAACTTTCATGGCTGTATACAATACCAAAACATTTAACATTTACAAGGCATTTCAAATGACCAAAATCATTATCAACTCATAACCAAAGTAACCATAAACCTATACATGCCATATAACCGAAACATAAACTCAAAAGTACCAAAGTGATAGTAAGATAGTGTGACGTAATCTCTGACGATCCTCGAATCTGATTTAGCTTTGAAGTCATTATAAAACATGGTAAAATAAAACAAAGTAAGCTTTATAGCTTACTAAGCTCGTACGAAATAAACTCAAACTAATCATAAATGCACAATTCAACAATTTGAACATATTAACATGTAACTCATATTAACTAACAAACCTTTCATATTTTCAACCAAAAGATTTTACACGTCCTTCAAAAATTTATTCTTTTTGAAATCGGTTGAAGAAGGAATATGATTATGATAATTTGTTTTACTTATTTTAATTATCATTAATATACAAATTACTAAATTAACCTTGTTATAAAACCATTTAAAACATTCATTTTATGCCCATAAATGTCCATTCAAAATTGAAATGGTCTAATTACCACTTAAGGACTCTTACCTTAAGGTCTTATAGGTATTAGATACCTTTAACTAATAGAATACAAGTTTTACATTTTATGCGATTTAGTCCTTTTTATCGAATTAAGCATTCAAATGATAAAATTTCTTAATGAAACTTTCACACAATGATATTATCATGCTGTAGACATTAAAATAATATTAAAATAAATATTTTGTCTTCAGATTTGTGGTCCCAAAATCACTGTTCCGATTTGACTAAAAATGGGTTGTTACAATATTTGTCACAATTTATAGATTTGGACGTTGTTTTAGACATGTTTCGATCTATTTTTTTGGTTTGTTGTCTGCCTTTTACAACTAGAGCTGAGACTTTCCCATTTGATTTGTTGTTTGGGTCTAACTCGTTGTCAGATTTATCATTGCTTGAAAGATTCCTCTTCATATCCTCAAATGAGAGATGATCTCTCTCATAAATCAGAGTTTCCCTGCAAGTTTTATAAGAAGAGGGAAAAGAGCAAAACAAAAACATAGCTTGATCCTCATCACTAATCTCTACTTTGAGCTTTTTTAAGTCATTAAGAAGGATAACAGACTCACTACTATGAGTTCTAATGGACTCACTTTCAGCAATTCTGAAGGCGCAGAGGCGTTAAAAAACTAACTTGTTGGCTAGAGAAATTTTCATATATAAGGCTTCCAGTTTCCTCCATAACGCAGACGTTGTTTTCTCCATCAGAACCTCCTGAAACATATTATTCGTGAGGCATAATTGAATAGCGGATAGAGCCTTTTCATCAAGCTCTTCCAATTCTGACTGATCCATATCTGTAGGCTTCTTCTTTGTAATGACATTTTTTAGATCATTTTGAATCAGTATTGTTGTAATTTGAACTTGCCACAAACTAAAATTTGAAATTCTGTCGAATTTCTCAATATCGAACCTTGACACTATCATCTCTGAATGGGTTGATTACAGAAATTGAATGAGCTCTAATACTGGTTTGTAAGGGATAAACCCGATTAAAAAAGAACAAAGTAAAGAAAATAAGAATCGAAAAATATTGAACACACAATTTTTACGTGGAAAAATTCCTCAAAAAGAGGAGAAAACCCATGGGAAAAAGGAGATTTCACTATAATAAAGGAGAGTACAAAAGAAGGAGAGAATTAAAAGAAAAACCCGAAGCCCCCACAAGAACAACCCTTTCAAAACAAAAAACAAAATTGTCTCAATCCAAATATTTTTATTGTGTAAAACCTAGAGTAACTAAGGCCTATTTATAGGCTAAAATTCGTAGCATACATGACTACAACAACACTAGGTTAATCAGAATTTAAGTAGGAAACTAAAAACAATGTTTAATTGGGAGAAGAAAAGCCAAAATAAACTTCGGTCAAAATAAGAGACATTCTCCCACACTATAATATAAAATGTAGTAGAAAGAAGTGAAGTTAAACAAGAAATATGTGTGTATGTATTTGGATTTTTTTTATATTTAAAATATTATGAATTTTATATGAATTTAGAAGTAAATAATATATATTGCGTAATTTAACATGTATGTGTGTCTATTTATACTATTATTTTTGCACTTTACGAGTTGTAGTCACTCTTAATTAGGTCATCAATTCAGTTATAAAATTATAAAAATATCTATTCTTTTGAGTTATAATTAATATTATCATGATGATGACACTTTTGTCTTTTCATAGATCTATATCATTTTTAAATAAAACAATTACAAATTACAAATCCTAATATCAAACTCATGTTCAATAGTATTAAAATAGAAATTCAATATCAATCCACATATATTCATTATTAAACAAATTTTAAAAGAAAAAAAATTAATATAAAAATATTTTCTTTCACCTACATTGCGGGCGTGACAAAATCTAGTATATATTGTTTTTGTATTAGTTTTCAATTATTTATTATATTATGTTCATATCATGTCTCAATTTATCTCATATTTTTCATCGTTTTATTAGTGATAAAATTTAAATAAAAATGTTTATGCTTGTATCGAGTTCATACTATGTCTCAATTAGTTGATAAAAATATCATGGAGACCTTTGTATTAGGAGCGGGATTGCATTTTGCCTCTATACTCACAAAATGTCCAAATTAGCTCCTATACGTTAGAAAAAATGAAAATGGGTTCTTGTTTTAAAAATTTTATCCATTTGGGTTGTTAAGTGATTATTTGGTTTTTTCACAAAAAAATTATATAAGTGATGTGGAATTAATGGATGAGTAGAATTAGGTCAAAGTACCATGGAGGCTGGTCAAAGTACCATGGAGGCCTTGTACTAAGAGAATTGCATTTTGTCCCTCTCTACTCAAAAAAGGGGCAAATTAGTCAATGCATATTAGATCAAAGAGCAAGTTGATCCTTCTATTAAAGGTTCTATCCATTTATACTGTTAAATGATGACATGGTTGATAGAGCAACCAAACAACGACATATGTACCTCATGCTAATTTGACATTTTGCCACATCATCAAATGTTTTAATTTTTTTTTAAAAATCCTAAAATAAATAATATTTAATAATTATTTCAAAATATAATAATTTACTATAATTTTTATATCATTTAATAATTATTTAAGAAATTACTTTAGAATGAACTTGGACAAATTGTTGTCTAAATTAATTCTAGCCTGAACAACTTTGTCCAAGTTCATAATGGACACTATTTTTAATATTTTTTTATTTTTAAATAATTTTAATATTTTATTATAATTTTTAGCAATTTTTAGCAATATTTTATATTTTTATAGTTTTAATTATTATTTGAAAAATCATTGTTAGATGAACCTAGACAAATGGTTGCCCAGGTTCATATCAGATGTGTTTTCTAAATAATTATAAAGATTTTATTTATTTTTTTAAGATTTTTAATTTTTTTTAAATGTTGCAACATCATCATGATATACACATGGCACATTACATGTCCTTACTAGTTGCTCCATCACCCATGTCAGTACTTAATTGTAGATATGAATGAATTTTTTTACAGAATGACCACTTTGTTCTTTAATTTAATACATGGACTAATTTATCTATTTTTATGTTTTAGGGATTAAATGCAATCTAATTTCTAATACAAACACCTCTATAATACTTTTATTCGATTAATCTCATATTTTGCATATTTTTATGATGGTGATCTAAATTATATTTTTATCATAATGATTTAAATTTATACCACTGTGTATTTTTATTTTGTTTAACATATCATTTCTTTAAGTTTTCATGTTATTTTAATGTTCTGTCATTTTTTTCATATTTTTTTATTAAATTATTCCATATTTTGCTTAATTATTTTGTTATAATAATTCAATTTTCACATTAAATTAATGTACTTAAAAATCGAATCATTGCATTTATGATTAATATCAGCATTAGACTGAAAATTTTCGTAAAATTTCTTCAAGCATACGGGCATATTCTTGTAACATATTGTAATCATCTCCAAACTCCATAGATGACAAAAATAAATTTAATCCTAGAAATAAGCAAATTGTCTCATATTAATTCGGCAATACCGTCCTTGAATACAAGGTTTATTTTTCCATTAAAAAAAAACTATAAAACAGTATAGTTTTTAACTTTAATCTTGTACTCTTTTGAACCCAACAAGTAGCTTTTAACATTATAAATTCTTACTACAACCTATGGTTTTCCACAAGTTTTCCATACCCAGAAAATAAAAAACATTAGAGCAACAAATTAGATTCTATTTTTTGAGCTGAATTAAATCAAATGGCTGTTCATCGTTCATTAGTTATTTTTGCAATTGTTGCTTTCATGACTCCGACAATCTCATTGGCTATGGATTATGTCGTGGGTGATGATAATGGGTGGAAGTTAGGAGTTAATTATACAGATTGGGCTAAAGACAAGCAGTTCTATGTTGGAGACACTCTTCGTAAGCTTATCCATTCTTACCCTTCTTTTTAATTCGTAATAAAATTTATGTTGTGTTTATTATGTATGCTTTGAAAGAAAGATAGGGTTAGGATTTCACGTCTTATGTGTAACTATACCTAACAACTTAAACCCAAGATTGGATTGTAATACTAAATCAACTTTCGAGACTATAAACTTACTTGCGGATCAAATACTCAAGTTAATTTTTTTTTATTTGGGGCTGTAGTTTTCAAGTACAACAATGCTAGTCACAACGTTTACAAAGTGACTGGAGATGACTTCAACAGCTGCAATGTTCCATCAAACAATAGTTTGGGCTTATTCACAGGAAACGACAAAATTAACTTGGCAGCCGCCGGCAAAAAATGGTACATTTGTGGTGTTACCGGCCATTGTAATCAAGGGATGAAGCTTAAGATCACGGTGCAAGACGGTACTGCCCCAGCTCCTCCTCCTAACGCTGCTTCAACATTACTTGCCAAAGCGACCAATTTCCAGATAGTGTTAGGGATGACTTTATCCATCGCGGCTGCATTGATCATGGTCTAGTGAAGCTTTTATTCATGGGGTGAAGTTTGAAGGCTTAGCATTTTAATGAATAAAACAGTTTGATGTGATATTGTATTGGATTTGTTACTTGCGGTTGTTTTATTTTTCTTCTACAAATGCTTTCCGTTACAAAGTTTGAATTAATAAAAGTGATTTTCTACTGTTTCATCAGCGAAATCCTTTTCTTATTGCGATGGACTTTTACATTATAGTTACATAATTAAAATAAAAAAATCACTAAAATATACCTCATTATAACTCTGAATTTGTAATTAATTTATTTTAAAAGATGAGGAATGATAGAAAAGGTTGACAATTTTTTATAGTAAATCGGTCCCAATTATCATTCTCTACTACCTTAACCCCACTTGTCAAGGTTTTTCCTAATGGATTAACTTTGAATCCCTTTCAAAGATAATGTATAACTTTTTTAGCTTTATTAGTAAAAACTTCCTTTTACCTATACCTCAATTCCTAGATTGACCCTCGTATTTTACTTGGTATGGAGGATGAAAAAGAGTAAGGACGGGAAATTTATTAATTAAATGATTAAAATTTATAATCACTTTTTAGTTTGTATTTTAACCATAAGATTGTGAAATTTTCATCTTCAATCTTTTATACCCTTCATATCAAGTAGTGTCTTAAGGTTTTTGGGTGGGGTCATAAGTGATCCTAAAGTTTTATTTCGTCACTTATTTTGACCCCCAAATGTAATAAGGTTGAAAAAATTATGTGACATTTGGACGAATAAAATCATGACATGTGGCAAAAATTCAATTTAGCTTAATAGTGCTAAAGCCTTGCCATTTAATAAATCCATTTGAGAGTTTCTTAGGGAGAGAGGAGGATGAAAAATAAAATATAATAAATTTAATTGAAAATTTTGCCACGTGGTGTGATTTTATTTGCCCAAAGTGTCACATGGTTTTGTTCACAATGTTAAATTTCGGGGCCAAAGCACGTGACAGAGTAAAACTTTAGGGACTAATTTTGACCAAAAAAAAATTTAAAGGCCAATCTGGCAATCGAGGTATAGTAGGTGGGTCATTTTACTCATAAAGCCTAATGTTTGCAATTTGATCTTTTACTTAGGCTATAATAAAAACCACTTCTCACTAGTTTTCGATGCTAAACTAGAATTTCTCCTTTTACAAAGATATGAAATGAGTAAACAAAGAAAACCTCTAATAGGTAAGTGTTACAAAGTTTAAGCTCACTCAAAGATAGAGCTAAATGTTAGATCTGATGCTTTAAGTGTAGTATTTTTGCCTATGTACACCTCTAATATTTTCAAATAGATTGATTAATAAAAAAAATTATATTGATTACATTAATATATGTTGTATAATTGTCTTCATATAATTTTTGCACGCAAAGCAAAATAGAAGCAAATGTTGCTCACTAGTTGTCTAATGTTTAACTAATAAGTGGTATTACGTGGTCGGATCGTAATACAGAAAGACAAAAAGACAACTTATATTAACAGAAGAACTAAACATGTCCTTAGTATAATTAGAAATGAGAAAACTGATTGAAAGACTAATATGTTGTCTATCAAGTCCAATTGGGGAGATGCTTTATCTTGGGCATCAGAGCGGATAACTCCGAAAAGATGGAGACATAAATGGGACTGACTGGACTGGACTGATAGTACATTAGATTGGACCCAAGAAGAATATAACCTAAATCCGTTTATAGATTTATTCACTTGTGACATTCATAGTGTGGCATACCTAAATCCTGAGTGGATGAAAGACTATGTATGCGTGACTCATATACTTTCGTGTAAGTAAAAGCCTGAGTTCAAATAGATAAGGAACTGGAAGCTGATGTGTTGGATATACGACTTCTACAATTTGTAGCGTCATTCACAACAATGGAATTCATATCCCGAGACATAGGTAAATGATATCCTCTCATTGACATTATATGAAAAATAAACGTGGTCACGGGTCACTCGTCTTTGTGATGAATGACTTGATTACTATTTGATAGTAACTCACTTTTAATGTAGGAAGATGTAATGATTACTATGAGATAAAATAGGATTACATTTGGAGAAAAAATATTATCTCAAATAGATTAATGATATCCTATGAGGGTAACCCACTTATGACAAGGTCACTGGATGAGCACTAATCGAGTTGCTTTCATAATGGTATACTATTAGGGAGAGCTTAGTCGTGATACTATAGTGAAATGAATTCATAACTAAATGAGTTTATAATGAATAGACTAAAAACTGGAACTTAATTATAAATCATTTGAGCCTTAATTGCATGTCATTGGTAATTCCACTAGCTTGTTAGAACTAGAAATAAATTGCATATTGAATCAAATGAACATAAATGAGAAAAATGGAGAAATGAGAAATCATTTGGAAATGGTTATGGTTTTCTCCAGAATGAAAATGAAAATGGAGAAATGAAAACATTTAGAAATTATTATGATTTTCTCTAAACTGAAAATGAAAATGGAAAACGGAAAATGAAAATGACTTGAAAAATGAATTTATGTTTTTTCAATTAAATGAAGTTTGAAAATGGAAATAAATCATTTGGTCATAGTGAACCGTTGAATACAGAAAAAATATGTTTTCTCATTGACTCTTTTATTGTAAAGTCGTCATGATTTTAACAAAATTAGAATTGGATTAAGAATATTATTTAATTGAAAATATATTGAGAAGTTCATTTTGGGAAATAGAAAAGTAAATATCGAGTAGATCGAATTATGAAGTATTGAGTTAAAAGCTCGAAAAATACTTATAATTGGACCTGATTTGAAAGGCCCAAAAGCCCTTCATGGTAAAGGGTGGGATAGTGAACCCTAGTATTATTATCTAGGGTTGCCACCCCTTATCCTCCTAGATAAACTAGAAGTTCATTTTTCTACTTGAAATAAACTTCTACACTTCAATAAGAGTTCTACCTTCTTTCCCTATAAATAGATGGCATCGGTAAGGCTATTTACACAACTTTAAAGTATTGTTACTCTATCTAAAATAGACAAAATTTATTCTCAACTATGGAATCTACTTTTCAGAATAACAAACTCTGTTGGTTTCTATTTGAGAAAAGATTTTTCATTTTCACATTAAAGAAAAGAAAACTATTTCTAGTTCTATGTTTTGATTTGAATTGTTCGAGCCTACACTCGAAGCATTTCATGGTACAAGAATAGCAGAGAAGATCGTTTGATTGAAAGTAGGGAACGAAAATGATTCGCTTACATGAAAACACATGTGCGAATTTGGTCTAGGGTTTATTGCTATAAACATCACAAACTGGGTCAATTTTCAAAAATTTTTATTTTTTGTTATGAAAGAAAATCATTTTCAAACTAGATTTTTTTCAACACTAAACTCTTTCAAATATTTGAAATAAAGCTTTCTAAAAAAAAATATGTACAAGAGAAAGATGAAGAAAACAAAGGTTTAATGAATTTTCTCATAGTTTCTTACTTGAATATTGATCTCTTGAAATGTACTTATACCAAGGAATGAGTTTCTACTTGTTTATAGCCATTGGAGACAAAATATAGCCATTGGAGGATGTAAAATCACATTTATTAAAGCCTTGCATGACAAAGGATCAATCATTTTAAGTGGGAGATGGATCTTTTATACCTTTATAATAGCTTGTGGCTACTAATTGAGGGGGGATTGATCCTTTACTTCAAATATGGTTTAAAACACCTTGAAAATATTTTGGATTGACTCAAAAACATTTGAAATATATCAAATCATTTTATGATAATGTTTTTGAGTATTTTAAAATCCTGAAAAAGTTTGATGGGATTTTCAATAATATTTTCAAAAAATGACATCATTAAGCTCTTTCACTCTAAGTATAATAGCATTAAACCTTTTAATATATTCCTATTAGGTTTCATTAAGGTTCTACTTAATGGCCATAGCATATGCTAAAAAACCAAGGTCTCATCACAAATCTAAACATGTATTACAGTGATATCACTTGATCTGAGAGATCATTGATAGACGTGATATATGGACAAGATACCCATCGAAAATGATCTAGCTGATCCATTTAGTAAGGTTCTAACACAATAGAAACACAATCGTCACATGGAAGGTCTAGGGCATAGATATATGGGCAATTGGATTTAGTGCTATTAGGAGATTGTTAGTGTAAGCCCTACAAGCTAATCATGATTTGGTTGTAAGCTCTAAATAATATTTAATTGGGTTAATATTATTATAGTTTTATAGTAATAAATTGAGATATTTCTTTATCCATGAGTAAAGCATATGGTATTTAACACTTGCATAGATACAACCTATGGAACACATTAGACTATGCAAGGGAATTATAAAGAGTTATAATTATGAGATCTCTATGCATTACAGTTGTGATTTCTAAATTGTTCTCAGTCATTGTTGTCGAAACCATTTTTTAAAAAAGGTTTATAAAAAATGAGGATCGACTTTTTTAAAACAGAAATGGAGTCGCCACCAATCCTTTTTTACTTAAGTGTGATTGGATCACCTTGTAAAACATTTTATTTCAAAACATTGATTTTGGTCCACGAAATACAAGAAAATAGGTTCAGGAGTCGGTTATGTATGAGGAAGGGTTAGCACCCTCATAGCGCCCAAAAATTGGTACCTAATCGATAAAATCATATCGGAATGTTGAAAATTTGAAAAAATTTAAAATATGATCCTTTTATTAGAAAGAAAACCAAGACTTACCTATTTCAAAGAAATAAAATATTATATCTAGTAAGTTAGGATATAACATCTCACGACTTTGAAGTTAGGCTCGCCTTTATTTGTAGAAAATTCTTATCTCGAAATATAAAACATCATATCCAGTAAGTTAGGGTATAACGTTTTGAATTTCCAAGAATAAGTTTTAATTTAGAAGTTTATACATTTCAATTTTAAAAGAAAATGGATACTTAATATTTTAAGTTCAATGATAAAAATCGAAACCCAATGAGTTAGGGCACAATTTTTCTCGAAACCTCCAAATATTAGATATCACGGTATTTTTTTAAAACTATTTGAATAAATTTTATCAATTCAAAAGGCGTTTTTATAAAATAATAGTTTGAGTAAGATATTACAACATACATATTTAATAGCAATTCTACATAACTACAAATTATAATAACAATAAGTAATAAAAGAATAATATAACATAAATATATAAAAAAACTATGTTAAACAATAATAAACAATCAAAAGAACATAAATAAATAAACATGTAATGTAAAATAAATAGTCATAATTAAGACTTTCACGAAATAACAAAATCAAATGAAAAAAAAGGGAATAATATATTTAAACATTGAATAAAAAAAATAAAAGAATGTGACGATTTTTAAAATGATTTAATATATATATATAAATAAAAAATTTAAAAGTAAAGAAAAGTGCTTATAATAAATATATATATAATTTAATAATTTAATACATATATAAATGATTACATATAATAAAAATAATTAGTAAATAATATATAATATATTTATATAAAAACACATATATATATATATATATATAATGTACTAATCATAAAATTACATATGTAATAAACAATATAAATAAAATATGTTATATAATATAAATAGATTTTATACAAAATAAAATTTTGAAAATAAAATATGATATAATATAATACTATATAATATACAAATTAAAAATATAATATAATAAATAATATACAAATTATATTAACCCAAGTAAATAATATATAACAATAATTAAATGTATAAGGATAATACATGTAAAATATATATATATGAAATTTATAATATTAACAAAACTAATATATATAAATAATAAGAATAATATAACATTTTAATATAATAAAATAATTAAATATAGTATTGGAATAATTTTTAAAAAATAAAATAAAAGGGTTTTTAAACTAATAAGCATTAAATAGCAATAAAATAAATATAAATGGACTAAATTAAAATGCACGTCGTGTTGTAGGGACTCATTAGGCAATTATGCCTTCTTTCCAAAACGACGTCATTTTGATTTTTAGCCTTTAAAGCAGTCCGAGGGACTAAATTGAAACAAAAACAGACTTTAAGGCTAATTTAATAAAAAATTAAAATTCCAATTGGGCTGATTTGAGACTAGCAAAATTGAGGAGGGGATAAAGCAGCAAATTGCCCTTTTATAAAAAATTGCGTGGATCCTCCCCGGGTTTTTGGGTCAACGCGAGGATCCTTTCCTAAAACGACATCGTCTTGGTCATTAACTGACCACACCAAAACGGTGTAACACCCTAAACCCGGCCTAGAAGTTAGGCCCGAATCTGGCGTGTCACATTGAGGTGTTTGTCGAAAAACCATGGTTTCGTTTGAAAACTTTTCTTGATATTAAAAACTAAAGTCCCAATTTGCGTTTGTTATTATTATTTTTCAAAAAAAAAAAAAAAACTTTCCACTGCTCAACATCTCTGATTTCATGTGCTTATTTTCAAAATGTGGTTTATTAGAAATCATTCTTTCTAAAACATTATCATTTTTAAACCTAGTTTATTTGCGGAAGCTTAACTTAAAACAAGTGACGTATGAAAATGTGATATTTACCACTTAGCTACGGAAGCGTAGTGTTCTGAAAACAGATATTATTTTGGAAAACCGCGATTCGATATTGAGCAGATGTAAAACATAATACACTAAAAATTCAAAACTAAAAATCGGAATTTAAGAGAGGCCTTATTACAAAATATGAATCCAAAATAAAATAAAAATAAAAATAAGTAGAATACGAAAAATCGAATCTGCTCGTAGTGTGGCCACCTCCGAGTCCTCCAGTACGTCGAACCACCTACTAAGGATTACCTGAGAAAAATTAAAAAGAGGGGGTGAGTTTACGAAAACTCAGTGTGTAATTCCCCTTATCAGTGAGAACATGCATAAAAACAATTCGGCCGAAGCCTATTACGATAACGGTGGCAATTGGGCCTTAGCCCAAAATAGCCTCGGTTGGGCCTTAACCCATATCAAATGTCACATATATGCAATGCATTAATGCCCATACCAACCCTGCACTCTGTCTCTTGTCCAACCCTTCACTCCTGTGGGGATTTAATCGACCCACCCATCCCTAAACTCCTTATGTAGCACTGGTTGCGGCACTAACTTATCGATGCAGCATAGCTACTTGGTGGCTAAAAAGCCTTCGGTGGATCCACAGTCGTCTAGCGACCATGCGGCCCTATTTGCACTTCCCCATTCAAATAATCCCATCCCCATGCAACATAATAACACATGAAGGCAGCATGCAATAATAAACATACGATAACAATCATAAATCGCATACAAGAATACCATATAACATGTAGGGGCATTTTCGTCATTTTCCCTACGGAGGCATATCGGTCATTTTACCTATCGAGGGTATTTTAGTAGTTCGCACCTGCAATGGCCTTTTCGAAGGCCTAATGTCGCCCCGAGCGACTCGACTACCATTTCCGATCTTTATCGGACTATTCGGCCTAAAACCCGATTCTAGCCTATTCGGGCCCACACGCTCGTGTGGCCCACCTAACACAAATTCAGCAATGTATATAAGATTCACCTAGCCTAGTTCAATATATACTAAACAATCATACAATTTACTCATATGGGCCCACGGGCCCATTAGGCCCACTTCGACCCATCGTGGCCCAAGCAACCTCAACACACAAGAATACTATTGATGGCCTCAACTATCGCGTCGAAGCCCCACACGTGCGCTCCCACGCTCGTGTAGCTACTATTGTCGTGGCCGGCACTTCGGTATTTGCCGCTCTACAACTAGAGTAGAGAGAGATACACACCTGATAGGAATCTGGTACTAATCCGCGTACCGACCACTCTTGTGCCCGAACGCCCTCCAAGTTGTGCTTCCTCCCATCATAGATAGCTCTATATATAGCTAGCTTCTCCCCTTCCTTCTTTGTATCTTTCCGATGTGGGATCCATTCATCAGTAGAGTTTAAATCCAACTCAAACTCTTGCCGTCCAATCCGTAAAATAAATACTCCCTTGCTTGTCATAAGATTCGAACCCAGGCTCCCTTGCAACATAATCCATGCCGCTAACCAGTTGGACACAAGCTCCTCTTGTGTCTTAAAGCATGCGCAACTAAATTTAAATCTATAGCCAAATTCTGAAGTCCATTTAAAAAGAAAACCAAAATGCAAGAGCCAAGACTTGAACCTTGGACCTCCTTCCCTCCTTGTGGCGTCATCCCCCTTGCTCCCTAAGTGGCGTCACTTTGCCACTACACCATACACTCCACTTGTGTCATTTTTCTCCACATTTTATTCTTAAAACCTACCTACCAACGCCCAGGGTTTTTTTTCACCTAAAGCCAAAATTTTCCTCAAGCCAAAGTTTAAACCCGGGACTTCATAGAAGCCCTTTAAGCTTCCAAAACCACTCACCTAATAGGTCCAACTTGCATTTAAACCAATCTCTTGTTACTAAAAATCTTAAAGCTACTACTCCCAAGGCCCATTGGGCTCAATTCTTCTATGCCCAATTTCGGGATGTTACAAATCTACCCTCCTTAGAGAAATTTCATCCATGAAATTTCCAAATATCTCATAGCTGCACAATACCGGTTATAACACTATGCTTCTGCTGCGCACTCTAGTCCTAATTGCAACCTAGATAACTAGCACATTATCACTTCGCGTATTATCTAAATTACAAAATTTATGAATTTAGCTCATAGTTCCAGTAATTAAACAAATGTTTTATGGAAGTAGTAGTTAAGAATTATTTCCGAAATTGCCAGCACACTATAGTTTTTAGTCTCCTACGGGCCTCAGTATAGTCTATCATCTAAAGTAAGCCCAGTATCTACCTATAGTATAACAGTTTAAAACAGATAAGAGAACTTACTTGGTCCGACGTTGGAGACTCGGTGTGCCACACAAAAATCTTCCAAAACCACTTCAAAATCATTTGTAAACATCTTTAAAATAAACACTAAAGCCCATCTCACAGCCCGAGTTTTGTAACTTGGCTCCGATACCACTAAATGTAACACACTAAACCCGGCCAAGAAGTTAGGCCCAAATCTAGCGTGTCACATTGAGGTGTTTTTCGAAAAACCATGGTTCCGTTTGAAAACTTTTCTTGATATTAAAAACTAAAGTCCCAATTTGCATTTGTTATTGTTATTTTTCAAAAAAAAAAAAAACTTTCCACTGCTCAACATCTCTGATTTCATGTGCTTATTTTCAAAATATGGTTTATTAGAAATCATTCTTCGTAAAATATTATCATTTTTAAACCTAGTTTATTTGCGGAAGCTTAACTTAAAACAAGGGACTTATGAAAATGTGATATTTACCACTTAGCTACGGAAGCGTAGTGTTTTGAAAACAGATATTGTTTTGGAAAACCACGATTCAATATTGAGTAGATGTAAAACATAATACACTAAAAATTCAAAACTAAAAATCAGAATTTAAGAGAGGCCTTACTACAAAATATGAATCCAAAATAAAATAAAAATAAAAATAAGTAGAATACGAAAAATCAAATCTGCTCGTAGTTTGGCCACCTCCGAGTCCTCCAGTACGTTGAACCGCCTACTGAGGATTACCTAAGAAAAATTAAAAAGAGGGGGTGAGTTTATGAAAACTCAGTGTGTAATTCCCCTTCTCGGTGAGAACATGCATCAAAATAATTCGGCCGAAGCCCATTACAATAACGGTGGCAATTGGGCCTTTGCCCAAAATAGCCTCGGTTGGGCCTTAACCCATATCAAATGTCACATATCATACTTACCTAGGCCTGAGCCCATCTAAATATTAAAAATCCATATATGCAATGCATTAATGCCCATACCAACCCTGCACTCCGTCTCTTGTCCAACCCTTCACTCTTATGGGGATTTAATCGACCCACCCATCCCTAAACTCTTAATGTAGCACCGGTTGCGGCACTAACTTATCGATGCAGCATAGCTGCTCGGTGGCTAAAAAGCCTTTGGTGGATCCATAGTCGTCTAGCGACGATGCGACCCTATTTGCACTTCCCCATTCAAATAATCCCATCCCCATGCAACATAATAACACATGAATACAGCGTACAATAATAAACATATGATAACAATCATAAATCGCATACAAGAATACCATATAACATGTAGGGGCATTTTCGTCATTTTGCCTTATGGGGGCATATCGGTCATTTTACCTATCGAGGGAATTTCAGTAATTCGCACCTGCAATGGCCTTTCCGAAGGCCTAATGTTGCCCCGAGCGACTCGACTACCATTTTCGATCTTTATCAGACTATTCGGCCTAAAACCCGTTTCCGGCCCATTCGGGGCCACACGCTCGTGTGGCCCACCTAACACAAATCCAGCAATGTATATAAGATTCACCTAGTCTACTTCATACAATTTACTCATATGGGCCCACAGACCTATTGGGCCCACTTCAGCCCATCGTGGCCCAAGCAGCCTCAACACATAAGAATACTACTGATGGCCTCAACTATCACGTCGAAGCCCCACACGTGCGCTCGCACGCTCGTGTGGCTACTATTGTCGTGGCTGACACTTCAGCATTTGGGCTCTACAACTAGAGTAGAGAGAGTTACACACCTGATAGGAATCTGGTGCTAATCCGCGCACCGACCACTCCTGTCCCGAACGCCCTCCAAGTTGTGCTTCTTCACATCATAGATAGCTCTATATATAGCTAGCTTCTCCCCTTCCTTCTTTGTATCTTTCCGATGTGGGATCCATTCGTCAGTAGAGTTTAAATCCAACTCAAACTCTTGCCGTCCAATCCGCAAAATAAATACTCCCTTGCTTGTCATAAGATTCAAACCTAGGCTCCCTTGCAACATAATCTATACCGCTAACCAATTGGCCACAAGCTCCTCTTGTGTCTTAAACCATGCGCAACTAAATTTAAATCTATAACCAAATTCTAAAGTTCATTTAAAAAGAAAACCAAAATGCAAGAGCCAAGACTTGAACCTTGGACCTCTTTCCTTCTTTGTGGCGTCATCCCCCTTGCTCCCTAAGTGGCGTCACTTTGCCACTGCACCACACACTCCACTTGTGTCATTTTTCTCCACATTTTATTTTTAAAACCTACCTATCAACGCCCAAGGTTTTTTTTTCACCTAAAACCAAAATTTCCCTAAAGCCAAAATGTGAACCCGAGACTTCATAGAAGCCCTCTAAGCTTCTAAAATCACTCACCTAATAGGTCCAACTCGCATTTAAGCCAACCTCTTGTTCCTAAAAATTTTAAACGCTACTACTCCCAAGGCCCATTGGGCTCAATTCTTCTGAGCCCAATTTCGGGATGTTACAAATCTACCCTCCTTAGAGAAATTTCGTCCCCGAAATTTCCAACTAAGCAGCACAATACCGGTTATAACACTATGCTTCTGCTGCGCGCTCTAGTCCTAATTGCAACCTAGATAATTAGCACATTATCACTTCGCGTATTATTTGAATTACAAAATTTATGAATTTAGCTCATAGTTCCAGTAATTAAACAAATGTTTTATGGAAGTAGTAGTTAAGAATTATTTTCAAATTGCCAGCTCACTACAGTTTTTAGTCTCCTACGGGCCTCAGTATAGTCTATCATCTAAAGTAAGCCCAGTATCTACCTACAGTATAACAGTTTAAAACAGATGAGAGAACTTACTTGGTCCGACGCTGGAGACTCGGTGTGCCACACAAAAATCTTCCAAAACCACTTCAAAATCATTTGTAAACATCTTTAAAATAAACACTAAAGCCCATCTCACAGCCCGAGTTTTGTAACTTGGCTCTGATACCACTAAATGTAACACACTAAACCCGGCCAAGAAGTTAGGCCCAAATCTAGCGTGTCACATTGAGGTGTTTTTCGAAAAACCATGGTTCCGTTTGAAAACTTTTCTTGATATTAAAAACTAAAGTCCCAATTTGCATTAGTTATTATTATTTTTCAAAAAAAAAAAAAACTTTCCACTGCTCAACATCTCTGATTTCATGTGCTTATTTTCAAAATGTGGTTTATTAGAAATCATTCTTCGTAAAATATTATCATTTTTAAACCTAGTTTATTTGCGGAAGCTTAACTTAAAACAAGTGACTTATGAAAATGTGATATTTACCACTTAGCTACGGAAGCGTAGTGTTTTGAAAACAGATATTGTTTTGGAAAACCACGATTCAATATTGAGTAGATGTAAAACATAATACACTAAAAATTCAAAACTAGAAATCGGAATTTAAGAGAGGCCTTATTAAAAAATATGAATCCAAAATAAAATAAAAATAAAAATAAGTAGAATACGAAAAATCAAATCTGCTCGTAGTTTGGCCACCTCCGAGTCCTCCATTACGTTGAACCGCCTACTGACGATTACCTAAGAAAAATTAAAAAGAGGGGGTGAGTTTATGAAAACTCAGTGTGTAATTCCCCTTATCAGTGAGAACATGCATCAAAACAATTCGGCCGAAGCCCATTACAATAACGGTGGCAATTGGGCCTTAGCCTAAAATAGCCTCGGTTGGGCCTTAACCCATATCAAATGTCACATATCATACTTACCTAGGCCTGAGCCCATCTAAATATTAAAAATCCATATATGCAACGCATTAATGCCCATACCAACCCTGCACTCTGTCTCTTGTCCAAACCTTCACTCTTGTGGGGATTTGATCGACCCACCCATCCCTAAACTCCTCATGTAGCACCGGTTGCGGCACTAACTTATCGATGCAGCATAGCTACTCGGTGGCTAAAAAGCCTTCGGTGGATCCACAGTCGTCTAGCGACGATGCGACCCTATTTGCACTTCCCCATTCAAATAATCCCATCCCCATGGAACTTAATAACACATGAATGCAGCATACAATAATAAACATACGATAACAATCATAAATCGCATACAAGAATACCATATAACATGTAGGGGCGTTTCCGTCATTTTTCCCTACGGGGGCATATCGGTTATTTTACCCATCGAGAGTATTTTAGTAATTCGCACCTGCAATGGCCTTTCCAAAGGCCTAATGTTGCCCCAAGCGACTCGATTACCATTTTTGATCTTTATCGGGCTATTCGGCCTAAAACCCGATTCTGACCCATTCGGGCCCACACGCTCGTGTGGCCCACCTAACACAAATCCAGTAACGTATGCAAGATTCACCTAGTCTAGTTCTATATATACTAAACAATCATACAATTTACTCACATGGGCCCACTTCGGCCCATCGTGGCCCAAGCAGCCTCAACACACAAGAATACTACTGACGGCCTCAACTATCGCGTCGAAGCCCCACACGTGCGCTCGCACGCTCATGTGGCTACTATTGTCATGGCCGGCACTTCGGCATTTGCCGCTCTACAACTAGAGTAGAGAGAGTTACACACCTGATAAAAATCTGGTGCTAATCCGCGCACCGACCACTCCTGTGCCCGAACGCCCTCCAAGTTGTGCTTTCTCCCATCATAGATAGCTCTATATATAGCTAGCTTCTCCCCTTCCTTCTTTGTATCTTTCCGATGTGGGATCCATTCATCAGTAGAGTTTAAGTCCAACACAAACTCTTGCCGTCCAATCCGTAAAATAAATACTCCCTTGCTTGTCATAAGATTCGAACCTAGGCTCTCTTGCAACATAATCCATGCCGCTAACCAGTTGGCCACAAGCTCCTCTTGTGTCTTAAACCATGCGCAACTAAATTTAAATCTATAGCCAAATTCTAAAGTCCATTTAAAAAGAAAACAAAAATGCAAGAGCCAAGACTTGAACCTTGGACCTCCTTCCTTCCTTGTGGCGTCATCCCCCTTGCTCCCTAAGTGGCATCACTTTGCCACTACACCACACACTCCACTTTTGTCATTTTTTCTCCACATTTTATTCTTAAAACCTACCTACCAACGCCCAAGGTTTTTTTTCACCTAAAACCAAAATTTCCCTAAAGCCAAAGTTTGAACCTGGGACTTCATAGAAGCCCTCTAAGCTTCCAAAATCACTCACCTAATAGGTCTAACTTGCACTTAAGCCAATCTCTTGTTCTTAAAAATTTTAAACGCTACTACTCCCAAGTCCCATTGGGCTCAATTCTTCTAAGCCCAATTTTGGGATGTTACAAACGGCGTCGTTTCTTTAGCGTATATAATCCAAATTTCAAAGAAAAAATTCACTTAGTCTCAATTTTGAAAAAAAATTCAAAAAACGCTCTCAAATTCTCCTCGCCTCTATCCTGAATGGTCATCAGACTTCATAGGCCACGCGCCGCATGCACCACACGCGCCTCTGTAGACGGTGGTCGGAGGCTAAAGACCTCCATTTCGAAGGTAGTTTCCTCATCCCTTTTTTATTTTAATATTATTTTATAAATAAAACTCCTGAATCGAATAGAAAAATAAGAAATAACACGAATAAAACAAATCGTAAATCACCTCTGTTTTCAGAATATTGGCTTTCGCTTTTATTTCCTATTTTTTTTGTATTCTCTATATGTATCTGTCTCTATGTATCATGTGTTTTACAGACTTATTTAGGGTTTTTATAACCCCAAAATAAAAAAGGAAATGCATATCCCCTGTTTTGTTTGCCTTGTTTGCTGCTTGTACTTATTTCCTTTTTCACAGGTAGAAGGCGAGGATCTCGAGACGGAGGCTGTCCGTACATTGATGTCGGAGTGGCTCGCGCAAATTGTGACGCAATGAGTGTCCAGGCTGCTAGGGGGTGCTTGCGGCGTAGTGGAAACTTATGGTTTCCTGCGTCTGCAAGTTGCTTGGGCCATTTGGGCCAGCTTAGCTTTGGGTCTATTGGGTCTGGGTCTGGGTCTGAGGGTGTGACGGGTTCTGTTAGTGGGTCTAGTTAGGTAGTCTTTTTAGGTCTTGGGTTTAGTCTTAGTATCTGGGCCAAGGGTGTAACGGGCCATAGGTTCTAGGTATTGGGTCAAAGGATTGGGCTATTTGGGTTTTAGGGTGTTTATTCAAGCCTGTAAATGGTCTGTTTACTGAACATTGGTTTTTTATTTTTGTTATTTTTATTATTTTCTTTTCTTGTTTTGGTTTTCACGAGCCCAGACAAAATGAGCTAACTACATCTGCCCCTCTTTGCTCATTGTCTTTTAACGAGAATAGAGCAAAGGCTTTAGAAGGTCGAATTTTGCCTGGTCTTTACCGAGTCTCGACTTCTTGGTCATCACCTTTTCCACTGTAACTTTAACGGTTTTGGAAATTCATCTTGATTTCAATTAATCTGATGGCTTCAATCTGCTTCCTGTAATTTCAGGAATGTCAGATCTACTATTTTTCGATCTGCTCCACTGAAAACTTAAAGAGATAAGATCTGATGATTTTGATCTGCTTCCTACAACTTCAGGAATGTCAAATCTGCTATCTTCAGTCTGCTCTACTACAACTCAGAGAGACAAGGCTGAAAGTGTTCTTGATCTATTTCCTGCAACTTCAGGAAGATGAGATCTTCTATCTTCAGTCTACTCCGCTGCAACTTCAGGGAGATAAGGCTGAAAGTGCCTTTGATCTGCTTCTTGCAACTTCAGGAAGATGAGATCTTCTGTCTTCGATTTGCTCCACTGCAATTTCAGAGAGACAAAATCTGCTATCTTCAGTCTACTCTGCTGCAACTTCAGGGAGATAAGGTTGAAAGTGTTTTCGATTTGCTTCCTATAACTTCAGGAAGATGAGATCTGCTGTCTTCAGTCTACTCCGCTGCAACTTCAGGGAGATAAGGCTGAAGGTGTCTTTGATATGCTTCCTACAACTTCAGGAAGATGAGATCTGCTGTCTCCAGTTTACTCCGCTGCAACTTCAGAGAGACAAGGCTGAAAGTGTCTTTGTTCTGCTTCCTGTAACTTCAGAAAGATGAGATCTTCTGTCTCTAGTCTACTCCACTGCAACTTCAAGGAGATAAGACTGGTGGTTGTAATCTGCTTCCCTGCTATCTCGGGAAAATAAGACTCACCAAATTTGATCTGCTCTACTACTGCTTAGGGAGATAAGATCTGTAAATTCACTGATATTGCTACACCGTCCACTAAGGGACATGACCTGTAGACTCAGTTCCATTTGTTTATGTCACATGACCAAGATGCTATGATCAGAATGAATCAAATGCTTCTAGCTACATATGTTATGAGTGACATGAATGCAACATGTCATGAAAATGATTCATTTTTAAGGATTAGGATGCAATGATCAAAATGAATCAAATGCTCCTAATGAAATTTGCTATGATACAAAAATGCTATGAGTACGATTCCTACTCTAGGTGTTATCACTCATTTGTTCTTCATTCTTGTTCATCAATCATATTCTGCTTAACAAGCTTGCCCCAATGTAATTTCAAAGTCAACTCCGCTTGGATCTTGAGAACACAAGGCTTGTACCATTCTACCATAATGGGAATTGAAACTTTTTCAATCCGTCCTATCTGTAATTTTCAGGGTATAGGGTTTATTTTGAATTCAACCCATTCCACCATAATTTAGGGTTTCTTAGTTCATCACACCATTCCCCGAATGTTATGACCTGAAGACATCACTTACTTCCATCACATCAACTCATTATTTTGTCCAATTATCATTTGGACAAAGAATTCAGAGACATAGTCTCTATCCAGACTCTTTTTTTTTTCAAATATTTCTATGCACATGAAAATTCTAAACAATTGTCCTGTTTCGGTTCCTTGTTTTATTTAGAAATTTCCAAAGTAATATGTAGGACTTCTTTTTGTGAAATTATTAGTTCGTTAATAATTATTTCAATGCAACACATTTATGAATAATGGGTAACAAACAAATTGATCTCAAAGAGCGTTAAATGAATTATTAGAAATACAAAGAAAATTAACCAGGAATATATCTTTGAGAAGAAAAAGAATCCAAAGATATTAAAATGAATAGGAAAAAGATCAGATTACCTAGATATCGCAGATTGAGCTTCTATATACAAACTTCATGAAGACTCCTTTGAGCTCAACATGTGTTTAGAAAACCCAAAGTACTTTGTTAATGCCCCGATATGCAACATACTTCATTTCTTGTTGAATCAAGTAGAGCAAGATGTCCATTCAGAATTTGAGCCGCCCTTTTTTGGGTTTTCAACTCGAAACCCCTTTGGTCTCAAGGCGCCCTATGCGGGTTTTCACCTTGACCTCTCTTTTTTTTTCTTTTTTCTTTTTAGAAACTCAAAGCGCCCTTTGCGGGTTTTCACTTTGGCCTCTTCTCCTTTTCAAGCAAAATACTTTTTGACTGAGTCCAAGTTTACGGGATTAGGTAAGCTTTTCCCATCCATTTCGGTCAAGATCAGTGCTCCTCCAGAGAAAGCCTTCTTCAACGCATATGGTCCTTCCCAATTCGGCATCCATTTTCCTCTGAAATCCTTTTGTATGGGAAAAATCTTTTTCAGTACAAGGTCCCCCTCATGAAACTCTCAGTCATCTTCCTTACTATCTTCTTGATGTTTTTGTTAGTCACTTCCCCTGGCCCATTCATTTTTGGACGATATGGAGACGCTTGATCCCAAATTAATTACAAATTCCTGCTATCGTGCTATTGTTCAAATTCAGCGCATTGTCTGATATGATCCTCTCGGGCATTCCATCGACAAATGATCTCCTTTTTCAAGAATCGACTAACTGCTGACTTAGTGACGCTAGCATATGAAGCAGCCTCTACCCATTTCGTGAAGTAGTCAATTACCACGAAGATGAATCGATGCCTATTCGAAGCTTTTGGTGAGATCAGTCCAATAACATCCATGCCCCACATGGAAAATGGCTATGGGGAAGTCATAACGTGCAAAGGTGATGTAGGCATATTAATTTTATCTCTGTAAATTTGGCATATATGACATCTCTTAGCATAGTTGATACAATCTCCTTCCATGGTGGACCAATAATATCCAAATCTCATTATCTGTCTGGCCATTGTGAATCCATTAGCGTGTGTTCCACAAATGCCCTCATGAACTTCCTCTAGGATTTTCCTAACTTATACAGCATCAATGCATCTCAACAATACTTGATCTTTTCTTTTCTTATACAAGATATCCCCATCCATAACATAGTCAGAGGCCAATCTTCTTAATGTCCTTTTCTCATTCTCAGTTGCATGCTCTGGGTATTCACGAATTTTTACGTATCGCAATACATCCTGATACCAAGGATGATCATCTTTTTCCTACTCTTCCACATTATAACAATGAGCTGGAACTTCGAAGATACTCATCTGTATAGGTCTCATGTCCTCTGGTCTGTTTATTTTGATCATAGAAGCCAAGGTTGCCAAAGCATCCGCTATCTGGTTTTCATCACGTAGGAGATAATTAAAAGTGATGTCATCGAACTCCTCAATCAATCCCAAAACTATTTTTTGGTAATCAATTAGTTTAGGATCTCTTGTCTCCTACTCTCCTTTAAGCTGGTAGATTACTAAAGTAGAATCTCCATATACTTCTAGTACTCTGATCTTACACTCTACAGCTGCTCAAATTCCCATGATGCATGCTTCATACTTCGCAATGTTATTAGTGCAATCAAAATCCAATTTGCATGTGAATGGGTGATAATCACCACTAGGGGATGCCAAGATTGCGCTAATTCCATTTCCCACAGCATTCGATGCTCCATCAAAGTTTAGCTTCCACGGACATTCTTCAGTGTTTGCCACATACATCAGCTCTTCATTGGGGAAATCAAAGCTCAAAGGTTCATAATCCTCTAAAGCTCTACTAGCCAGAAATTCTGCTACTGTGCTTCCTTTTATAGCCTTTTGGTTCATATAGACTATATTGAATTCAGACAGCAAAATCTGCCACCTTGCCATCCTTCCATTCAAAGCAGTTGACTCCATCATAAACTTTAGTGGATCAAGCTTCAAAATCAACCAGGTTGTATGATATAACATGTGCTGCCTCAACCTCCGAGTTGTCCAAATCAAGGCGCAACATAATTTCTCAATCGACGAATATCTCATTTCACAATCAGTGAACGTTTTACTGAGATAGTATATTGCCCTTTCTTTTCTTCCTGACTCATCGTGTTGACCAAGCACACATCCCATGGAGTTATTGAATACTGACAAATACAGTATCAATGGTCTATCTGGATTAGGAGGAGATAGTACTGGTGCATTTGACAAATATTGTTTGACTTTGTCAAAAGCTCTCTGGCATTCATCGTCCCATACACATTGGTTGTGTTTCTTGAGAAGACGAAATATGGGATCACATTTTTTAGTTAATTGTGAAATAAACCCAGCAATGTAATTTAACCATCCAAGAAAACCTCAAACTTCCTTCTGAGTGTGCGGTGGAGGCAATTCTTGTATAGATTTGACCTTATTTGAGTCGACTTCAATTCCCCTCTTACTGACCACGAATCCCAATAACTTCCTTGACCGAGCTCTGAAAGTACACTTTGCCGAGTTGAGTTTTAATTGTAATTTTCTCAATCTCAAAAACAACTTCTTCAAAATTTTAATGTGTTCCTTTTTTTGTTCGAGATTTGGCAATCATGTCATCAACATATACTTCAATCTCCTTGTGCATCATTTCGTGGAACAATGTTACCATGGCCCTTTGATATGTTGTCTCGGCATTCTTTAGTCCAAATGGCATTACCTTATAACAAAAGATACCCCACAATGTTATGAAGGTAGTTTTCTCCATATCTTCAAGGTCCATCTTGATCTGATTGTATCCTGAAAAGCCATCTATAAAGGAAAACAATGAATATCTCGCCGTATTATCCACCAATGTGTCAATATAAGGTAAAGGGAAATTGTCTTTTGGGCTGGCCTTATTTAAGTCCCTATAGTCTATGCACATCTGAACCTTTCTATCTTTCTTAAGGACAGGAACAATGTTGGCAACCCACTCTGTGTACTTGACCACCTGTAGGAAACCAGCATCAAACTATTTTTTACTTCCTCTTTTATTTTCAACACCATGCTAGGCCTCATTCTTCGTAGCTTTTGTTGAACTGGCTTGCACTCTTCTCTTATGGGAAGGCGACGCATTACAATATCAGTACTTAGACTAGGCATATCTTGGTATGACCATGCAAAGACGTTCTTAAATTCCCGTAGCAACTCAACAAGATCTTGTTTCATCTCCTCAGCTATGTGCGTTCCAATTTTCACAACTTTTCCTTCCTCCAAGGCTATGTTTTCTACCTCTTCCTCAGGGAGAAAATTTGTTTCTCCACTTGCTTTACCATTCTTAACAAATCTGGAGATAAATCACGATCTCGGTCACCTTCAAAATCCTAAGATTCCTTTAAACACATGTTTTGCTCAAAGTGGACCTCTGGTTCTGTAGTATCGTTGCTCACGTCATTGATATCTAGGGACCTATGATGGATACCGAAGAATGTACAAAGAACAAATGAATTCAAGAACAACTATTCACATGATATGAATGAGACAATAAAAAAAAATTGGAATGAAATTAGATGGTCAAAAGAATAAAAAAATGGAAGAATATTTGCTCAAGTTAATTATCAAAGATGTATTTCACTAAAATAACGATGTCTGAACATGAGCCTATTTCACAAAGAAATCTTATTGTTCCTGTAACACCCCAAACCCGGTCAAAACGCTACGACCAAATCTGGTATGCAACAGGAAAGAAGATTTTGGAAAAACTAACTAAATCGTGATTTTTAAAAACTTTGCATCTCGTTATTTCATTTCAGAGAAAATCTAAAGTAGTTGTTTAATTTGAACTAAAATTTCGAAGTCAGGTTTATATGTCGAAAGTCAAATTTAAGAAAATTTCGTTTAAGGTATCAGTTGGAAATGATGTTGC
The DNA here is from genome assembly GCA_025503065.1 of Gossypium bickii. Lineage (NCBI taxonomy): Eukaryota > Viridiplantae > Streptophyta > Magnoliopsida > Malvales > Malvaceae > Gossypium > Gossypium bickii. Next base: position 101,135,552 of record CP106711.1, read on the forward strand.
GGATTTTAAGTGAAAATTCTAATTGATTTGTTACTCGTTACCCATTTTTCATTAGCCATTTGAAAATCACTTGTTCAAAGTTTTTAATCTTAGAAAATTCCCATTTGATTGTTTATTAGGCATGCTATATCAATTTCATAATAAAACCCAAATTAAAGTTTAAATGGCCTTATTACAATACCAAAAATCCAAACTTAATAGTGAAACTCAAAATTTTGAGGACGAATATTACTTAGAGCATTAGGCATGGCCACCTCGAGTCCACCTCGGCTCCGAATCTGCTATCTAGTGATTACCTGCAAAATTTAGCAGAGGGGTGAGTCACTGAGACTCAGTGTGTAAATCTGAATTAAATGAACTCTGGGCTTTTCACCCACAGAGGCCCATTGGGCCTTAGCCTATACAAATCAATATATCAAGTATGTATGCAATGCAGCCCAAACAATCTATTCTTCCATCCTTCACATCTCCTGTATCTACCCAACATCTATGGCACCCAGCCACTGTGGTACCTAACCACTGTTGGTTCCAAACCACTGGTGACAAAGTCACAAATAATAATATGTGGGGCCAACCCACTTGTGGTACCAAACCACTAGTGACAATCCCTGATGAAGTTATGTGGGGCCAACCCACCGTGGTACTGAACCACTGGGACGAGTCACTGAAAAAATATTCGTGGTGCCAAACCACTATGGTACCAAACCACTGAGACATGGTCACTGGATAATATTATGTGGGGCCAACCCACTGTGGTATCAAACCACTGTGACAGTCTTAGAATCATGCTTCCCCTCTTCATACCATACCCGATAAGTCCATGCATATGTTAACATACTAATATGACTATGATCATGCTTCCAATGCACAACAGTCAACCATTTCGCACAAACATACATTTGTTAATGACAAAATATAGCGGAACTTACCCGGTGTCTTCAATCTTACCCACGAGGGTATCTTGATGATTAATATCTCATTTCGGCTTTCAGCCAACATAGTTAATAACGTAATTAATATACAGAGTGTGTGAGAACTACACACCTGGTAATGCGTAATACTATACTCTCTACGTTGAAGCTTTCACTAGCAGGAATGGCAGCTATTTGCCTATCCTAGGCAGACGTCGGCTCTCTACCCTAGCCCGGTGGAAAATCTCGAACCACCGACACCGCACGACGCTTAAACTTAGGAGCAGCAACTAAAGCTACACTTCCTTCCTCAACTTGACTGTTTCTTGCATCCATGAATAGACTTGATCAATGGTCAAAGAGAACCTTTGATTGGCTAACCAAAAGATTCGATTAACACAGATTATAACAGAAGAGAGATCAAACGTGAAAAACTAAAAAACTCCTTACCTTTGTTACTAACGCAAACGAGTAATACTGCTTGGAACGAAACTTTCAGTAACTAAAGAAACCTCAGCACTTCTTTTCCTGCTATTCAGCTCAAGCCATGAAGAATGGAAGAATGAGTTATAGAAAAATGAAACGAACTAACAAGAGACTCCCCTACCTTGATCCACCAAAACCGATTGTATAGGCTCTCAGTAACCTAGGATTTCCAGCACCCTGCTTCTTAATATTCGGCTAAGAGGCACCAAATAGAAGAAATGGGCTTAGTTGCCTTACAAGAGTGGGTTCGGCTTCACCATGAAAAGAAAGAATGGAGGGATTGATAATAAGAAGATAAAAGAGAACCTTACCCTAAGCAGAGTTATCGATTTACACCCCAGAAAATTCGGCTATGGTGAAAAGTAAAAACAAAACACAAAGAGAAGGGAATGAGGAATAGGTTTCGGTTTTTAGAAGAAGAAATAGAGGAGAAGGATGAAACACCAAGAAGTGAGGTGAAGGTTCGGCTATGAGGTTTAAAAGAAATAAAAGCAAAGAAAAGAAAAGATTTTGCAGAGAGGGCGGCTTCAAGAAGTTTCGGCTAGCAATGAAGATGGTAGAGGCGAAAGATGATTTCGGCTTTTAGAGAGAAGTGTGACAAAGAGCAGAAAAAGAAGATGAATAGCAAAGGAAAGATGATTAGGAGAGTTTCGGCCAAGTGCCTTTAGTGACTCTAACAAATAACAAAAGAAAAGTATAGCACAACCCGAGAAGAATGAGAATGAGTATGGAAGAACCAAAAAAAGAATCCAACAAGAGAAGACCTTCAATGAACTAGGGAATTTCGGCACACATCACAACTAAGTAACCCGAATGGCAAACGTCAAAAGCTCTCTCCCCAAATTCGGCACACCTCAAAGCTAAACCAAACAAAAATGCTTCCCAAACCCCCTAGCCGAATGCCTCTTTCCTACAAACACCACATTCGACCAACCATCTCCTCTCGCCCTCAAATCCCATGATTTCCTCCTTGACTAACTCCCCTTCACTCCTTTGAACTAATTTGAATAATTCAAACTCCACTTCTTCCTCATGGCCACACATTTAAAATCTTTGACTCATTCCACCAACCACATTGGAAAGCCCTTGTCGAAACCACCACCTTAGCTTCCTAAGCACAAAAATAAAGCTCCTGAATGCTGTCGATACGGCTCGAACCCCTTCCCCCTGTTGCTCCCTTGTGATGCCATTTCCCTGCATCTTAAGTGGTGTCCCCTTGCCACTTTACCACACCACTTCTTGTGTCAACAAACATAAGTAATCATCCTTAAGGCCCGCCTCAGCTAGCTCTCCCCTAAAGTGCCTAAAAAAAATAAAATTTCCACCAAGGCTCAAGCTTAACCCCGAGCCTTCCCGGGGCCCCCATATATACCAAATTAACATGCAAAACAAACCAAACACACAAAAACACATAAATTGCAGAACCCCTAATTCCAAGAAGTTACAGTTCTACCCCCTTAAAGAAAAATTTCGGCTTCAAAATTTAACTTGTCAAAAGAGGTGAGGGTATTGCTATCGCATCACATCCTCTGGCTCCCATATGGCCTCTTCTGAACCATGATTCCGCCACAACACTTTAACCAATGGAACCATTTTTCTCCGCAATATTTTAACATCTAGATCTAGGATCTGAACTGGTTCCTCTTCAAAGGATAAATCAGGTCTCACTTCGATTTCCTCTATTGGCACTACGTGAGATGGATCCAAACGGTAGCACCTTAACATCGAGACATGGAATACATCATGTACCTGCCTCAATTCTGGAGGTAACTCGAGCTGATACGCCACTAGTCCTACACGTTTCAACACTTGATTAGGCCTGATGAACCTGGGGCTCAACTTGCCTTTCCATCCAAACCTCAAAACTTTCTTCCAAGGCGAAACTTTCAGAAACACCTGATCACCCACTCCAAATTCTATATCCTTACGCTTCATATCAGCATAGGATTTCTGCATGTCGGAAGCTTCCTTCAGCCGAGTCCGAATAAACTTAACTTTTTCCTCTGTCTCGGAAACCAATTCCAGACCCAACATCTGACACACACCCAACTCTGTCCAACAAGTAAGAGTATGATACACCATAAATATAACATATTTTAATCCCACATTTATTATGCTTTTTAAAGATTTAAGCCTCGTTTTATATAAAAAGGTACTCTTAATCCTTTCTTTTCATGTCTTATACCCAGGAAAGCACCCGAGGATAAAAAAACACAAAACGGGCCTAAAACGAAGTAAATGGGCCTTTCTACAAAATCAACACGGCCTGAGCCAAGCACCACACGGTCGTGTCTCGACGAACACCTGGAGCACGGCCTCATCACCACCGCACACGGCCGTGCCAAAGCAGAAATCTGAACACGGTCAGGTCTCGATTTGCACGAGCGTGTGACATGGCCGTGCCTCTGTCGCTGGAAAGAGCAATTTCAGTCGAAAAAGGATACTTCGGGAGAAAGAATCGCATTCCAATGGCCTATAAATATACCCCAAGTACCAGCTTTGAAGGAGGATCGAAAGGTAGGCCAAGGAGCCAAGGCGAGAAGGTCAGAGTTAGGGAATAAAGCGAGGATAGCCAGTTGATTCATCCCAAGAAGCCGGAATTATTCTCAAGACGGTGGAATTCTCCTTAAATCCCATCAGGGAGTTTTAGGATTTTTCTTATGTTTTGTTTTATCTTATCTCTTGTGATGTTTTCTTTTTACATTATGAAGTAAACCCCTTAGATACCTGAAGGGGGATGAAACCTAGACAGATTTTATTATTTGATTTTTAAGTTATATGAAAAATTACTTAGTTTGTTCTTAATTATGTTATTTAATCCAATCCAATGTGCTTAGGTAAAGGAGGAATAGACCTTGCCTAAGAGTAGATCTATCATAATTAAGCGGAGTTGATCGGGAGCTTAGAGATAGGGTTACGAGATTTTGCCGAATTAGGGTGAAACCTAATATGGGAATCCATTGATCGATTTATTGCTTTCCTAGGGGGTTATTATAAGCGAACGAGAGTTCCACTAATTAACCTAGGATTAGACGTTATTCACTTCGAGAGAAGGTTTAGCATAGGTTAGGGAGTCTCACGGATCAAGCTAAGTAAAAGAAATCATATAATCTAAGGTTAATTAATAAAAGAAGTCTAGGTGGATTCTTCCCGAAGGTATCATAAAAATCAACTGAGTCTTTTTCAAGTTATCCCCAAATTCATCTTTTTGTCTTTGTTTCCTTAGTTTAGTCAATTTAGTTTAAAAGCAACCTTTATCTTAGTTAGGTTAAATAATAAAAAGAAAGTGAGTATTAATACTTTTAGTTCCTTTGGGTTCGATATCCGGTCTTGCCTAAGCTATACTACTGTTCGATAGGTACCCTTGCCTTACAATCGTTGTTAGAGTTAGCCTCCAGGTTTGATCATTCTTTTATAAATATTTAAAACTCTGATTTTACAGCGATCAAGTTTTTGGCGCCGTTGCTGGGGAACTAAAATATTAATAAAGTTCTATTTTTATTACTTTAGCCATTATTTTATTTGCAATTTATTCCTTTTGTTTTCTTAGGTTAAATTTTATTTTTCTAATTTTTATGTTTTTTTATTTCTTTCCCTTTTCTAGGTACCTCTAGTTTATGACTAGAAGGAACTCGGGAGGACTTTTAGTATACGAAAGTGATATTGAAGCTACCGCTCGAAGGAATCGTCGGGAAACTAGGCGAGCCCTAGATTACACAGACAGAGAGGAAGAAGATAGATCCAATCCTACTGAAGGGATGGGCGAAAATAACCCACCACTACGTGATGTGGGGGATCACAATGCTCCTCGTACAATGTTTGATTATGCGGAACCGCATTTAACAGGAGCAGAATCTAGTATTGTTAGGCCTGTTATATCTGCTAACAATTTTGAATTAAAGCCTAACACAATACAAATGATTCAACGATTTGTTCAATTTGATGGTTTTGCGGGCGAAGACCCAAATATGCATATAGCTAACTTTTTAGAGTTCTCGTGATACTTTCAAAATAAATGGCGTTTCGATGATGCCATCCGTCTTGATTATTCCCTTTTCATTAAGGAATAAAGCCAAACAATGGTTAAACTCGTTACAGCGAGGGTCAATCACTACATAGGAGCAGATGACCGAAAAGTTTTTGATGAAATATTTTCCACCAGCCAAAATGCCAAATTACGTAATGATATCTCTTCCTTTGTGCAGATGGAATTAGAGATACTATACGACACATGGGAGAGGTTCAAAGATCTCTTGAGGAGATGCCCACACCATGGTTTACCCCTGTGGCTACAAGTCCAAACCTTCTACAACGGAGTAAACCTCTCAACGAGACAACGGATGGATTCAGCCGCCGGTGGAACGCTGAACAATAAAACTCCGAAAGCAGCCTATGAGTTCATTGAGGAAATGTCATTAAACAACTATCAATGGCAAGTTTCGAGGACCAAACCGACAAAATCGGCAGGAGTTTTTAACATCGACACCATAACCATGCTATCAACGCAACTTGAGATGATGAATAAAAAGCATGATAGTTTGTGTTCTTCAGAGATACATCCCATCATACAGTGCGACACTAGTGGAACTGTGGCGAATCCTGAGTACCCACCCTACCAACCAGGAGCAGAAGATGAACAGATGAACTATATAGGTAATAGTTTCCGTTCTAATAATAACACTTACAATCCAAGTTGGAGGAATCACCCAAATTTTTCATGGGGAGGACAAGGTAATCAAGGAAATCAAAGGCAACAACCCTCCAAAAACTTTCAAAATCAGCCTTATCCACAAGACAAGAAGCCAACCATCAAGGATCGAATCCAAGAAGCTGACATATTAATCAAAAGCAATGACAACCGGATGGAAGAACTTGCTAAGTCGGTCAAAGAAGTAAGCAAAGCTGTGGAACAGCTTGTAAAGTCATTGTCAGAACGACCGCAAGGACGCCTACCTAGTAATATGAAATTAGTCCTAAGGAGAAAATTCAAGCTATCACACTTCAGGATAGCAAGGAAATAGATACACCCAACCCAACTCCAGAAAGTAAGGTAGACGAAGGTACAATAGAGGTAGTACAAGAAAGCCAAAACCAGTAGTCAAGGAGTACAAACCTCGTATACCTTATCCCGCAGCATTACAAAAGACGATTCAGAGGAGCAAGTCGGTAAGTTTTTTAAACTTTTAATGAAATTACATATTAACTTGCCTCTTATTGAAGCTCTTTTTCAAATGCCAGACGCGCAAAAATTCTTAAGACAGCTTTTGACCAACAAACGGAAAATAGATGAAGAGTACCACGTAGAACTTAACGCAACATGTTCAGCAATGTTACAAAATAGACTACCACAGAAGCAAAAAGATCCAGGGAGTTTTACAATTCCATGTTTAATTGGTAGTTTAAATACTGATAATGCGTTAGCTAATTTAGGGGCAAGCATAAATGTTATGCCTTATATGATGTTTAAGCGACTAGGTCTAGGGAAAGGAAAACAAACTAAGATGAGTATTCAATTAGCCGATAAAACTGTTAGAATCCCTAGGGGTATTATTGAAGATGTTCTAGTTAAAATCGATAAATTTGTTTTCCCAGTAGACTTCGTTGTTTTAGACATGGATGAGGATAATTCAATCCCTTTAATTTTAGAAAGACCTTTTCTAGCAACTGCCATGAGTAAAATTGACGTTGCCACAGGTGAGCTCATACTTTGTGTAGGTGACGACTCAATTAGTCTTCTAGCCCTTGATTCAGCTAGATCATCAAGGAATCAAGGTAAGCAAGAAAATTCTTTCGATAATCATTTAATTTCACCTTCTTTTCAGGAACCTCCAAAAGAGGAAACGATTGAACCAGATCCTCAGTTCAGTGCCAACAAAGAAATAACTTACGAAGAACAATGGACCCAAACCAATGACCTAGATAAGTGGAAAACACACTTCAAGGAAAAACTAGGGTTACCCAAGGAAGAACAGGAAACACAAGTTAATGAAAAGTCGTCTCCACACAATGTAGAACCAGAGGAACCAGCACAAGAACTTGTGGGGACATCAAATCACTATAAATTAAGAGACCAGGGCCGATTAGATAAAGTCGAGCCTTACATCACCACAACAAATCCAAAGGAAAAGGAAGAACTCCTTCTTGAGGTACACGATATCTTCCCACAATGAATAGTCGAGGTAAGCAATCCAATATTTGCCACTTTTAAGGTAAACGCTTCTCGACTTCAATTTTGTCATAAAACTGAAAATGTAGACATGAGGGAGGATGTTCAAACTTTCAAACCTCCCTAAAATTATCAAAAATGAAGAAAGTCTAGCTTAAGACTATAAGCGAGCGCTTCTCAGGAGGCAACCTGAGTACTAACCCTATTTCTTTTTGCATTCTTCTGCACTTTCTTTTCTTTCCTCTTTTCCTTTCCCTTTTTTAGCTAACCAAATGTGCAGAATTCTAGATCACACGGCCTTATACACGGCTGTGTCCGTGGCCGTGTGGACCACCAAAACCATCACACTGACAGGGCAGAGGCCGTGCAGTCAGCTCAACCACCATCCCAACATCACGGATCCAACTACTCTCGCCACGGGCACCGACAGATATGGCAAGGTCGTGGCACCAACCGTCTGAGGCTACCAACTCCCATTCCACGGACAGAACACGCCCAACAAACTGTGTAAAATTATTGAGGTTACTGACTTATCGAGCACGAGTAAGACACGCCCGTGTCATATGACCATGCCAACAGAGAAACATCACGAGCACGAGCGTAGAAGGTTCAAGCACTGGCATAGGGTGACAACACCTTCTATAACACGACCGTGTGAGGCGGCCGTGTATTTTGACACACCCTGGGAACACGGCCGTGGGAGAGCAGAACACATGAACATCTATTTAAACCTCTCTCCTCTTCTCCTTTCCCCCAGCTGAGTTCATCCTTATTTTCTTTGTTTTTACTCTCCTCCATCTCAGAATTCTCCACGTACTACAGCTTTAGATCCTTGAGTAGCCAACACTATGCCAAAGAAGTGTAAAAGGCCATATTCTGTAAAGGAAAAAGATCAACATGAGTTCATGCCAGCAGCTTCATCTCAATACCAAGCTAAGGACCTACGAGACCATTTATCTTTTGTTTCACATTTCCCTTCTCCTTTATTTTCCTTCTTTTTGACTACCTTATGCTTCATTTATTTTATTTTCTTTTAGTTTCTTAGTGTCAGGTTCTAAAGGCTGTTTGGGAATCACGCCACATCCGCCACCGCCAGCACCTCTGTCACCTTAGAAGTCACACCCACATCGCGAACCACATGCCAATAAGGATTCTCAAGCCCCTTTATTTCCTAGCCTTAGTCTATTTTCCTTCTTAGTCTCTTTCTCTTTATCTTTCTTGTCTTTATTTATATATTTTGTTTATTTTTATTAGGTCTTAATAAAGCCTGGGTATTTCTCGAAGCGCTACCCAATTTCTTAATCTAGCACAGAAACGTTATCCCGATGGACCATCACTGCCACCAAAGACACTCATTCAGGAAAACATCCACAAATCAGGGAGTAATTCTTCCCCCTTCTCTTGTGGTTTATCTTTAAAATGTCATTATTTATCTTTGTACATTGAGGGCAATGTATATCTTCAGTGTGGGGGGGATAAAAGTGTCTACATTTTGCATGATTCTCAATTTGTGCCTAACTTTCTGTATTATTCTCAAATCCCTGAATTTAATCTTGTTTTAAAGTAATTTTCTCATATTACTAATTACGATGAAATTTCTAATGAATTATGATTGTTATTGATGTGTTTTAGAATAAGTCGTAGTTAATTGTGCATTGATAATTAAATTTGAAGAATACTAGGGAATCAAGCATGATAAGTCTAATTTTCTAAAAATTAAAATTTTAGGTTGTGAACCGGAATTTAAATATTATCTTGAAATTTGAGATTTACAAGGTTGATGTCAAAAACACCCATAATTTTTGTGAGATTTTGAGCCTTATAGAGCATACATTCTTTTTCATGCTCACTTCTTGATTATGAGTGTGTCAACCATGAACTGTTATTCTAGAACTTGCCTCAATTATACATGTCAAGACCACAAGTTATGATTTGATACACCGAGATGATAAAGGCACCTAGGTTTAACCCACTTACACCACTAAAAATCCTACCCTCATAATTAACCCCTAGTGAACCTCGTTGAGCCTAACAACTCTTTTATTGACTTACCCACTAATTTTAACCCAAAACCCTTTGTATTTGTTATCACCCTTTCTTTTTGACTACCCTTTAATTGATATATGATTTAACTAGTTACCTAAGTTTTTATTATGAATTGAAGTTGTCTTTATTAGTTTGTTCTTAAAAAAAAAAATTCAAGTTTTCAATATTAGTAGTATGTAAAGTGAGCTTACACAACTAAAGACTAAATCCCAAAAGAAAAAGCTCGTATTAATAAGATTTTTATTAATCTCAGTAAATGTAATTATTACCTTAGAAATTTTTAGGTAGGTAACTTATCAATTCAATCTCAATTCTAACCTTCTAATTTTAGCCTTTATCCACACCTATAACCCTAGCCCCGTTACAACCTTAACAAAGACCTTTTGATCTGTTTATCATATCATTTTATAGTGGTGGGGATTTGATTTTCAGGCAAGCCTATGGGATTAACTTTTCATATTCGACTTATGAGTGCTTAATTTTGACCCTTAAAACACTTTTTGAGTGATTTGAGTGAATCTTCTGTGAGGATATCAACCCTTGTCAGTTTTGAATTTAAGGTAATTATTTAGATGAAGGGAAACACCTATGTTTCCGTACTACAAATTTATAACTTATCTTGTTTGAATTTTTAGGAATCTTTGAGTTGAATTATCCATGTATAAATTATCTATGAATTAGGATAAGGCATTGTTGATAGGAATTATGAATCATGGAAAGTTCGTTTTAATTGTAAGTTGACAATTTTGCTTGAGGACAAGCAAAAGCTTAAGTGTGGGGGTATTTGATAAACCGTAAATATAACATATTTTAATCCCACATTTATTATGCTTTTTAAAGATTTAAGCCTCGTTTTATATAAAAAGGTGCTCTTAATCCTTTCTTTTCATGTCTTATACCCAGGAAAGCACTCGAGGATAAAAAGAACACAAAACGGGCCTAAAACGAAGTAAATGGGCCTTTCTACGAAATCAACACGGCCTGGGCCAAGGACCACACGACCGTGTCTCGACGAACACTTGGAGCACGGCCTCATCACCACCGCACACGGTCGTGCCAAAGTAGAAATTCGAACATGGTCAGGTCTCGATTTGTACGGGCGTGTGACATGGCCGTGCTTCTGTCGCTGGAAAGAGCAATTTCAGTCGAAAAAGGATACTTCGGGAGAAAGAATCGCATTCCAAGGGCCTATAAATATACCCCAAGTACCACCTTTGAAGGGGGATCGAAATCTAGGCCAAGGAGCCAAGTCGAGAAGGTCAGAGTTAGGGAATAACGCGAGGATAGCCAGTTGATTCATCCCAAGAAGCCGGAATTATACTCAAGACGGCGAAATTCTCTTTCAATCTCATCAGGGAGTTTTAGGATTTTTCTTATGTTTTGTTTTATCTTATCTCTTGTGATGTTTTCTTTTACATTATGAACTAAACCCTCAAATACTGAAGGGGATGAAACCTAGACTGATTTTATTATTTGATTTTTAAGTTATATGAAAAATTACTTAGTTTGTTCTTAATTATGTTGTTTAATCCAAATCCAATATGCTTAGGTAGAGGAGGAATAAACCCTACCTAAGAGTAGATCTATCATAATTAAGCGGAGTTGATCGGGCGCTTAGAGATAGGGTTACGAGATTTTGTCGGATTAGGGTGAAACCTAATATGGGAATCCATTGATCGATTTACTACTTTCCTAGGGGGTTATTATAAGCGAACGAGAGTTCCACTAGTTAACCTAGGATTAAACGTTATTCACTTTGAGATAATGTTTAGCATAGGTTAGGGAGTCTCACGGATCAAGCTAAGTAAAAGAAATCATCTAATCTAAGGTTAATTAATAAGAGAAGTCTAGGTGGATTCTTCTCGAAGGTATCATAAAAATCAACTGAGTCTTTTTCAAGTTATCCCCAAATTCATCATTTTGTCTTTGTTTCCTTAGTTTAGTTTTAAAAGCAACCTTTATCTTAGTTAGGTTAAATAGTAAAAAGAAAGTGAGTATTAATACTTTCAGTTCCTTTGGGTTTGATATCCAGTCTTGCCTAAGCTATACTACTGTTCCATAGGTACACTTGCCTTACAATCGTTGTCAGAGTTAGCCTCCAGGTTTGATCATTATTTTATAAATATTTAAAACTCTGATTTTACAGCGATCAGAGTACGACACTTTCGACCATACAGCGCTTCATAGGGCGCCATCTGAATACTAGATTTGTAGCTGTTGTTGTATGCGAACTCTGCCAATGGTAGAAACTCCTCCCAACTACCCCTGAAGTTAATGACACAGCCTCTCAACATATATTCCAAGATCTGAATTATCCTCTCAGACTGACCATCAGTCTGTGGATGAAATGCTGTGCTAAAGTCTAGTCTTGTACCCACTGCCTGATGCAATGCTTTCCAAAATCGTGATGTAAACCTAGGGTCTCTGTCTGATATAATTGACACTGGTACCCCATGCAACCTCACAATTTCCGCTACATACAACTTGGCTAACTTCTGTAGTGAATAATCAACCCGAACCGGTCTAAAATGAGCGAACTTCGTCAACCAATCCATAATTACCCACACTGAATCTTTCTTCGTAGGTGTAAGGGGCAGCCCACTCATAAAGTCCATCGTTATTCTCTTCCACTTCCAAAGTGGAATCTTTAGCGGCTGTAGTAACCCTAAAGGTAACTGATATTCCGCCTTCACTTGCTGACACGTCAGACACCTACCCAAAAACTCGGTAATCTTTTGCTTTAGACCTGGCCACCAAAACTGTTCACGCAGATCCTTATACATCTTACTCCCGCCGGGATGCATAGCATATGGCCTACTATACGCTTCCTGAAGAATCTTCTGTCTTAACTTGGAATCCCTCGGCATACAGGCTTTTCCCTGAAAGCACAATACCCCATTACTGTTCACACTAAAATATGCTATTTCACCATCTGCCACTAGCTAAAACTTTACACTTAGCAATTTATCAAACAACTGGTTCTCTTTTATCTGACTGACCCAAGAAGGCTTCACTCGAAGTTCAGCTAACAAGCTTCCATCATTATACAAGCTGGGATACATAAACATTGCCCTCAAGTCTAATATTACCTTATGGCTCAACGCATTTGCCACTACGTTAGCCTTACCCGGGTGGTACTCAATCGAGCAGTTATAATCCTTCAACAACTCAATACACCTCCACTGCCTCAAGTTCAACTCCATCTGGGTAAGGAGATATTTCAAGCTCTTGTGATCCGTGCAGATGATGGACTTCTCCCCCATACAGGTAGTGTCTCCAAATCTTCAGAGCGAAAACTACCGCAGCTAACTCAAGATCATGTGTGGGATAGTTCACCTCGTGAGGTCTCAATTGCCGAGACGCATATGCTACCACTTTCCCCTCTTGCATCAACACACATCCTAACCCTGTGTGCGACGCATCACAGTTGACGACAAAATCCTTCCCTGCCTCAGGCTGAATTAACACTGGTGCCTTTGTCAAAATCCTCTTCAACTTCTCAAAACTTTCCTGTTGCTTATCTGACCACACAAACGGTACTCCTTTCCATAATAAGTTGGTTAACGGTGCAGCTATTAACGAGAACCCCTCAACAAACCTTCTATAATACCCAGTCAAACCAAGAAAACTCTAAATTTCTGCCACAGACCTAGGCGATTTCCAATCCAACACGGCTTCAACTTTCCGGGGATCCACCCTAATTCCCTCAGCAGACACAACATGCCCAGAAAGGTAACTTCTTTCAACCAAAATTCACACTTACTGAATTTGGCATACAACTACTTTTCTCTCAGAATCTGCAGAACCACCTGAAGATGCGAATGATGCTCCTCTTCCGACTTTGAATAAACCAAAATATCGTCTATGAGCACTATAACAAATCGGTCCAGATAGGGTTGGAACACTCGATTCATCAAGTCCATAAACACAGCTGGTGCATTCGTCAACCCGAACGGCATCACTAAGAACTCGTAGTGACCATAACGAGTTCGAAAAACTATCTTATGAATATCTGCCTCCTTAACCTTAAGCTAATGATAGCCTGACCTCAAATCTATCTTTGAGAAGACTGAAGTGCCTCGCAGTTGATCAAACAAGTCATCAATCCTTGGCAACGGGTACTTGTTCTTTATCATTAGCTTGTTCAACTATCTATAGTCAATACACATCCGGATCGACCCATCCTTCTTCTTAACAAATAACACCGGTGCTCCCTAAGGTGACACACTTGGTCAGATAAAACCGCGGTCCAACAGCTCCTGAATTTGGGCTTTCAGTTCCACCAACTCTTTTGGCGCCATTCTATATGGGGCAATAGACACTGGCGCTGTTCCCAAAGAAGATCAATACCGAATTCCACCTCGCGATCCGGAGGTAACCTCGGAAGCTCTTCTGGAAAAACATCGGAGAATTCCTTTACTGTTCTGACATCCCCTATAGTCAACTCCTTAGCCTCCGGAGCACGAACAAAAGTTAAGAAAGCCTCGCATCCTTTTTTCACCATTCTTCCAGCCTTTAAACCGGACACTACATTAGACAAATAGTTCCTCCTTTCACCTATCACTAAGACTTCATTATCCTCAGGAGTCTTTAACACCATACGTTTAGTAGCACAATCCAAGTTTGCTCAATATTCACCAACCAATCCATACCTAAGATTAAATCGAACTACCCGAATGACAGTTCCATCAAATCAGCCGGGAAAAACATCCCTTGTACTTCTAGAAGCACACTTCTAAAGAGTTTGTTCACCACTACAGATTGTCCTAAAGGGCTAAGTACAATCATCTCCCTAGAAGCAATCTTAGAGTCTATGTTTAAAGTTCCAGACACTGTACTAGCAACATAGGAATGTGTCGACCCAATACCAATCAATGCAGTAAAGGGCAAACCAAAAATGAGGAACGTACCAGTTATGACGTTCGGTGCATCACCCTCCTCTAGACGTCTGGCTGCATAAACCAACCCAGGCTGCCTCACGTCTGTGCTCCCAGCACCTCTGCCCGGTGCTCCACGCCCTCGACCAAAGCTATTTCCTCTTCTGGCCAAACCACGACCTCTCTGCGGTTGCTACCCACCTCTTCTAAATTGCTCTTCTCCTTGACCTTCCGACTGTGCCCTGGCTGGCTCTCGTGGACAATCCTTTATCGGATGGTCCATAGACCCACATCTGAAACATCCTCTATTACCTACCTAACACTCCCCCGAATAAAAGTTTCCTCATTGAGCACACTGCGGTGGCCAATTAATAGCAACAAGCTTCGCAACACGACTCGGCCCATCTAACCTAAGCCTCTTCTGAAAACCCCCAGCAGATCCCGACGACCCAAAACTACTTGTATTCCTACCCCTGTCTCTGTCCTAATTCTGCTTTTCAGACCGCTTCACCTCTTCGGCTATCTTAGCCTTCTCAACTAAAACAGCAAATTCTCTTTCTCGCTGCGGAGCTACCAACACTTGTAACTCGTCCCTCAGACCATCCTCAAATCGAACACAGCGCTCATGATCTGTTGCAACAATACCCGGAGCATAACGACTTAAACGTAAGAATTCCGCCTCATACTCGGCCACTGACTTGCTCCCCTGAACCAAAAATGCCTTTCTCTGGGCGTTCACATAGCTCGATCTGATATACTTGCCCTGGAACGCTGACTTAAAGAAATCCCAGGTAATGCGGTCAGCTGCTGTACCATCTCTAACCGTGAACCACCACTGATATGCCTCATGTCGGAGGAGAGACACTACTCCCTTCAATTTCTCTTTCGCGGTGCAATCAAAATCATCCATGATACGCTCAACCGCCTCGAGCCAGTACTCAGCTACATTAGGAGCTACCCCAGAAATGCCCCTAAACATCTCAGCCCCATTAGCTCGAAGTCGTTCTGACACAGCATCATCTCCCCCAGTTTGATCTTGAAATTTTGCTTCCGCAACTGGCGGTGCTGGCACTTCACCTTTCGGCCCATGCCCCGATTCCGAAGGTTCAGATCCAACACCTCGGCCTCTACCACGGCCTTTTATGCCACGACCACATCCCCTAGTATTCATGATTGTCGATTCGACTTAACCTGATTAAGAGTTTTATGAGTTAGTATTTTCTTCCACTGTTTATTACCGAGCAGCCTTTTGAAAATAACATTAAGAGTAATTTTTCGCATATACATGTATACCTATAGGTTTCAGTCTCTAAAGTTGAATTTCCTAGTACTAGCAATCATGTCACAATACAATTACGTCATGCAGAGCAACCAATGATTAGAAGACTTACCGTACGGATTTGGTGCCGGAGACTCAGGTGCCATGCTTCTAGAAAACATGTGTTTTATCTAAATCATTTTCCAAGCCGCCTTTTGAAAATATTTTGAACCTTATACCCACAGCCGAGTTTTTGAAACTGGCTCTAATACTATAATTGTAACACCCCAAACCCGATCAATACGCTACGACCAAATCTGGTATGCTATAGGAAAAAAGATTTTGGAAAAACTAACTAAATCGTGATTTTTAAAAACTCTGCATCTCGTTATTTCATTTCAGAGAAAATTTAAAGTAGTTGTTTAACTTGAACTAAAATTTCGAAGTCAGGTTTATTTGTCGAAACTCAAATTTAAGAAAATTTCACTTAAGCTATCAGTTGGAAATGATGTTGCGGTTTTTAAGTGAAAATTTTAATTAATTTGTTACTCGTTACCCATTTTTTATTAGCCATTTGAAAATCGCTTGTTCAAAGTTTTAAATCTTAGAAAACTCCCACTTTGATTGTTTATTAGGCATGCTATATCAATTTCATAATAAAATCCAAACTAAAGTTTAAGTGGCCTTATTACAATACAAAAAATCCAAACTTAATAGTAAAACCCAAAATTTTGAGGACGAAAATTACTTAGAGCAATAGGCATGGCCACCTCGAGTCCACCTCGGCTCTGAATTCGCTATCTAGTGATTACCTGCAAAATTTAGCAGAGGGGTGGGTCTCTGAGACTCAGTGTGTAAATCCCCATTAAACGAATTCTGGGTTTTTCACCCACAGAGGCCCATTGGGCCTTAGCCTACACAAATCAATATATAAAGTATGTCAGCCCAAACAATCTATTTTTCCATCCTTCACGTCTCCTGTATCTACCTAACATCTGTAGCACCCAGCCACTGTGGTACCTAACCACTGGTGGTTCCAAACCACTGGTGACAAAATCACAAATAAAAATATCTAGGGCCAACCCACTTGTGGTACCAAACCACTGGTGACAATCTCTGATGAAGTTATGTAGGGCCAACATACCATGGTACCGAACCACTGGGACGAGTCACTGAAATAATATTCGTGGTGCCAAACCACTGTGGTACCAAACCAATGAGACATGGTCACTGGATAATATTATGTGGGGCCAACCCACTGTGGTACCAAACCACTTTGACAGTCTTAGAATCATGCTTCCCCTCTTCACGCCATACCCCCCAAGTCCATGCACATGTTAACATACTAATATGACTATGATCATGCTTCCAATGCACAACAGTCAACCATTTCGCACATACATACATTTGTTAATGATAAAACATGGCAGAACTTACCTGGTGTCTTCAATCTTACCCACGAGGTATCTTGATGATTAATACCGTCATTTTGGCTTTCATCTAACATAGTTAATAATGTAATTAATATACAGAGTGTGTGAGAATTACACACCTGGTAATGCGTAAGACTATACTCTCTACGTCGACAGCTTCACTAGCAGGAATGATAGCTATTTGCCTATCCCAGGCAGACGTTGGCTCTTTACCCCATCCCGGTGGAAAATCCCGAACCGCTGACACCGCATAATGCTTAAACTTAGGAGCGGTGACTACAGCTACACTTCTTTCCTCAATGTGACCATTTCTTGCATCCATGAATAGACTTGATCAGTGGTCAAAGAGAACCTTTGATTGGCTAACCAAAAGATTCGACTAACACAGATTATAATAGAAGAGAGATCAAACGTGAAAAACTAAAGAACTCTATACCTTTGTTAGTAACGCAAACGAGTAAGACTGCTTGGAACGAAACTTTCGGCAACTAAAGAAACCTCAGCACTTCTCTTACTGTTATTCGGCTCAAACAATGAAGAATGGAAGAGCGAATTATAGAAAAATGAATGATCGGTTCGTTGAATAAAAATAAAGGAGATGAAAAGAACTAACAAGAGACTCTCCTACCTTGATCCACCAAAACCGATTGTATAGGCTCTCAGCAACCTAGGATTTTCAGCACCCTACTTCTTGATATTCGGCTAAGAGGCACAAAATAGAAGAAATGGGTTTAGTTACCTTACAAGAGTGGGTTCGACTTCACCATGAAAACAAAGAATGGAGGGATTGATAATAAGAAGATAAAAGAGAACCTTACCCTGAGCAGAGATATCGATTTACACCCCAGAAAATTCGGCTATGGTGAAAAGTAAAAACAAAACACAAAGAGAAGAGAATGAGGAATAGGTTTCGGTTTTTAGAAGAAGAAATAGAGGAGAAGGATGAAACACCAAGAAGTGAGGTGAAGGTTCGGCTATAAGGTTTAAAAGAAATAAAAGCAAAAAAAAGAAAAGATTTGGCAGAGAGAGTGGATTCAAGAAGTTTCAGTTAGCAATGAAGATGGTAGAGGAGAAAGATGATTTCGGCTTTTAGAGAGATGTGTGACAAAGAGAAGGAAAAAAAAGATGAAAAGCAAAGGAAAGATGATGAGGAGAGTTTCAACCAAGTGCCTTTAGTGACTCTAACAAATAACAAAAGAAAAGTATAGCACAACCCGAGAAGAATGAGAAGAAGTAGGAAAGAACCAAAAAAAGACTTCAATAAGAGAAGACCTTCAATGAACTAGGGAATTTTGGCACACATCACAACTAAGTAACCCGAATGGCAAACCTCAAAAGCTCTCTCCCTAAATTCGGTACACCTCAAAGGTAAACCAAAAAAAATATGCTTCCCAAACCCCCTAGCCGAATGCCTCCTTCCCACAAACACCACATTCGACCAACCATCTCCTCTCACCCTCAAATCCCACGATTTCCTCATTGACTCACTCCCTTTTACTCCTTTGAACTAATTTGAATAATTCAAACTCCACTTCTTCCACATGGCCATACATTCAAAATCGTTGACTCATTCCACCAACCAACTTGGAGAGCCCTTGCCGAAACCACCACATTAGCTTCCTAAGCGCAAAAATAAAGCTCCTGAATGCTGTCGATGCAACTCGAACCCCTTCCCCTTGTTGCTCCCTTGTGACGCCATTTCCCTGCATCTTAGGTGGCTCCCCCTTGCCACTTTACCACACCACTTCTTGTGTCAACAAATACAAGTAATTATCCTGAAGGCCCGCCTCAGCTAGCTCTTCCTTAAAGTGCCTAAAAAAATAAAATTTCTGCCAAGGCTCAAGCTTAACCCCGAGCCTTCCCGGGGCCCCCATACATACCAAATTAACATGCAGAACAAACCAAACACACAAAAACACATAAATTACAGAACCCCTAATTCCAGGATGTTGCAGTTCCTAGGCTAAAAAAACAACAAGAGCGTTCTGAATATTACTCTGTATAATCTCTAAAAACTACAGGAAGTTCTTTTGCAGTTCAATTGTTCAAAACGGTTCCATGTTCATAAGGGCGAATGCCCAACAGGTTTCTTTGCTCAACTTCTTCCCCATGTATGGCATTGATGTGAGGACTTTCCAATAACCCTCTCTCAGGGTGAATTATCCCTCTGGATATAAAGGTCTGGGATATGTAGGGGAATGTCATCGATTCCCACTGGATTTCTTCTCCATTCAAGCGTGCTCTTCTTCTTTCCTACTTCTTCTCTATTTCTCTCTTCTTTTGTTTAGCATCCGGCTTGAACCCCAAGCTAAAATGGTCTCTCTTCGCTTTCAGCATTGGCACTTGGGCTTCCCCTGGAGATGTCTGCCCAATCCTTTTCTTGGTAAGGCTCCTTTCCCTACCATCATTTGTAAGCCCATCCTCGTGGTCTTAGATATCTTAGGCACCGGAACTTCATTTCCTTCCAAAATGAATGTTACATTGATGAATTGTAAAGACCAAAAGGAACACTCAATGGCCTCTTTATTTGTCTCTACATATGGCGCGTCATTTGTAACAGTCGCTATGATGTCTTCCTCAGCGTTTATAGTAACCAGCCGACCATCTGTCACCAATTTCAGCTTTTGGTGCAGGGATGAGGGTACTGCCCCTGCTGAATGAATCCAAGTCTTCCCAACAAGCAGTTGTAAGAGGGCTTTATATCCATTACCGAAAAGTCTACCTAATATGTGTTTTGTTCGATTTGCAACGGTATGTCAAATTTTCCCATCACTCTTCTCTCAGTGCCATCAAATGCTCTCACTATGTTTTGGCATGTCTTTATGTGAGAACTATCTATCAGCAATCTTTTCAGTGTAGACAATGGTAAGACATTCAAAGCCGATCCATTGTCGATTAGCATGCTCAGTAGAGTATATCCCTTGCAACGAGTAGTGATGTGCAAAGCCTTAGTTGATCCCATACCTCCAGGTGGAATTTCATCGTCATTGAAGGAAATAAAGTTATCAGCACTTATATTACTAACCAGATGGTCAAGTTTATTGACAGATATATCCTTAGTAACATAAGTTTCATTTAGCACTTTCATCAATGCTTCGCGATGCACTTCTAAACTTAACAGTAAGGCTAGCACCGATATGCAAGCTGGTTACTTGCGCAACTACTCTACTATGCTGTATTCACTGTGCTTCAAGAATTTTAAAAATTCTTTAGCCTCCTCCTTCACAGGTTCATTGATAAGTGCCTCAGCCTCTTTCTTCTGCTAAACTACCAAAGTTTTAGCTTTTATAGGCGCAGTTCTGATGTTTACCGAGTCGTAACGCCTTCCACTTCGTGTGTAGAATCCTTCACTTTGGACCTCCTTGGAAGTGCTAGCTGAGTTTTCCTCTACTGGTATTGTCACATTGCAGTCGTAATTCCAAGGTACCATTCTGTTATCCTTGTAAGAAAAGGAAATAGGTTTTTGGATTACAACTTTAGGCGTGATTTGTGTTCTACCTTCTGTGTTTCTCAGTCGGGAAATGATGATCTGTGGATAATTGACTTTTTGGTTTGTCAACTCTCCTTCTATTACGCATACATTTCCTTCCTCCGAGCCTTCTTCGTAAAACTCCAGCTCCTTATTGTCCATGAGGCTTTGTACTAATAGTCTAAACTCAGCACATTCCTGAATCTCATGATTCTCTATTTTTTGGAACTCAAAGTAGTTCCTTATTTCTTCACCTCCTTCTACAGAATCTGATTCTACCAATCCTCTTCTCATCATCTCCTCCCAAACCATTCTTAATGGGGTTTTCACTTATGAGATATCCCCCTTGATCTTTCTTATGATCTTTTTATCGATCGCGTTTACCCCATTATCCCTATGGTTGGGTAATGGGTTCTCCGAACTAGTTGTATCATTGAACTTCACAATCCCCATCTTGATGAGCCTCTCAACTACCTTTTTGAAGGCAGTACAGTTTTCTATTGAATGCCCCGTTATTCCCGCATGGTAATCACATTGAGCATTTGAGTCATACCATTTAGGATATGGGGGTTGTAACAGCTGTAGATAAAATGGGGAAACTACGTGTGCATCAAATAAACTTTGATATAGCTCCTTGTACGTCATTAAGATTGCCGTAAATTGGAGCCTTTCTGAATTTTTCCTTGGGCCTGATTCTTGTCTTGTCGACCCTTATTGCCTAGCCGTAACTACCTTTGACTGGCTAACAGTGATTGCCTTTGAGCACCCTTTGTTATATGTACTCGTATTGTTTACCTCATTGTCCTTTTTCTTAGGAACAGATCTTTTAGTGGTTTCCTTTGCTTCAATCTTTCCACCTCTTATGGCATTTTCGATCATTTCTTCTACCATCACTATATCCGCAAAGCTCTTGGTAGTGCTTCCTATCATATGAGTAATGAATGGAGCCTTTAAGTTATTGATAAGAAGCATTGTGGTTTCCTTCTCTAGGAGAGGTGGTTGAACTTGCATGGCAACTTCCCTCCATCTTTGTACATATTACCTTTTCAACATGATTCTATCAGGAGTCATGTCTATAACATGATTGTTTAATTTCATGAAAGCTTGGGCTAAGTCTTTCCAGGAGCTAATATTAGTGCGGCTGAGTTGATTGTACCACCTGGATGCTGCCCCCACAGAACTGTCTTGGAATAATGAATCAAAAGTTGATCATTGTTCCCGTAACTAGTCATGCGTCTATAGAACATAGTGATGTGGGCTTCAGGGCAACTAGTCCCATTGTACTTCTCAAATTTTGGCATCTTAAATTTATGAGGAAGCACCAAATCTGGAACTAGACTCAAATCTTTTGCGTCAATACCATGATGATGATCGGCGTTTTCCAAAGCCTTGAACTTTTCCTCCAACCATCTACAGTGATCTTCAAACTGCCTCGAGGATTCAATTCTTGTCCCTTCCCTCTCTGCTATATCCAAATCAGGGATAATAGGATTACTAGGGTTATCTCCTGGGTTGGATCTTGTGGCAACTTGGAAGTTCATGGGCAGTCTATTATCAGCTTTCCCCTGTTGAGGCCTAATCGTGACAGGTGGCCTTTGGGGATACTCCTCAGGTTGTACATGCAGTGGGGTAAAACCCCGAGCAAAGTCCCCATTGTCTTCAGTGTTGACTATGAGACCCTTTCCTTTGTCCAGGGTCCCACTCAGCATCTGGGCCATTTGAGCCATCATGTTCCTTTGAGCCTCCAACATTTGATCCCTCATCTCTTGTTGGAGTTTTGCCATTTGCTCTTGCATCTGGTCTTGCATCTCTTTGGAATTGTTCCCGTCTTTGATCCATTTTCTTTGATTTGACACGTGTACCGTAAGGGTGTTCAGCTTCCAGATTTTCCTTCTCTTTCTCTCTCTCTCTCTCTGTGTGTGTGATAATTTCAACTAATTAGGCTCTCTTTATGGACTTAAATGCATATGATATGATGTAATGCAAATGCATGAATGCAAAGAGGCATCAATTCTGATTCAACTTCATTTTAGAAAACTTTATTAGAAAACAAAATCCTTTACACAAAACGGATTACAAATATGCTTTCGCTCTAAGGCCCAAAGTTCTGATTTTCCTAAACAACAAAGCTAACTCTTGGCCACGATCTGACTGTAGCTCACACTTCGTGCTTAATGTATCAGCCTGTACTACCAAAGTCTGCAGGTGATCAGCTACCTCTCGAATCTGGACTATTGCTTCA
Source organism: Gossypium bickii (assembly GCA_025503065.1). Classification (NCBI taxonomy): domain Eukaryota; kingdom Viridiplantae; phylum Streptophyta; class Magnoliopsida; order Malvales; family Malvaceae; genus Gossypium; species Gossypium bickii. The sequence goes on from CP106711.1 coordinate 101,158,440, forward strand.
CCCATGAGATAATCCCGACTTCTAACTTGATCATGAGAATGGTGAAGCTCCTCCTTCCAACGCCCTTCTCTTGTTTCAAGAAGCTCAATCCAAAGTTGGTAACTATGCAATACTGATTCTAACTCTTCAATCTTACCCTTCATTTCCTCAATCTTATTCAGACTTGACTTTAGCTCGATCGCGAAATTACAGCTTCGATGGTGATGAAGAGATCGTCTAAGTTCAGCCACTCTAGCTTTAAATTCTTCCTTTTCATTTCGACTTTCTGACAAACTCTTTTCTAGGGCCTCATTTTGCGCTTGCATTTCTTGAAATTTCCTCTTCCAATAGTCATCTTTGGCCTTTTCTTTCTAGACCTCTTGTTGCCACTGTTCTGAAGTCTTCCCCAATCCTGTATTCTTCATCGATAGACGCATCTTCTTATATCCAGTCTTCAAGCTATCTCGATCTTCCTCAATCTTCCTTTTCTCCCTTCTTATCATTTCAGTCCCTAGTTTCTGAACATCCATGTCTAAGCTTAGGTACACTTTTTCCTCTTCCAACTTTTATATTTTCTTTCCAAGCTCTGAATTCCTTCTTTCGAAATCCTATTTTATCATCTCCAATTCTGATGGGATCACTTGTAAAAATTCTTCGATCGATCGAATGTCTTCTGAACTTGGCACAAAAATATTGTCATTGATTCTCCTATTCCACCATCCACTATATTCTGGGGTCGTCATTGGGCTTACATCCGCTCTCTTCATGCGATGGGTCTGATTCCAAGCACTAGAAATCTCCTTAACCCTCTTCTTGTAGCTATCCCCTTTATACAAAAACACACTTTGAGCTAATCCGTGTGTATTACAAATTGCCTCGATCTGAATTACCTTTGTCGAAGCCATTTTCTGACAGAACGGGAATCAACTTGAATTTCGAAAAAATAGGAGTCGCCACTGACCTTTTCTTAGGTGTGGTCGGATAACCGTTGTTTTAATAAAACATTTGGATTTACTAAAGTAATGTTTTTAGTCTACGAAAATTTGAGAAAATAGGTTGGGAGAGATTCACGATGCAAGGAAGGGTTAGCACCTAAATCACGCCCAAAATTGGTACCAAACTGATTAATTAATGTCCCAATGTTGAAAGTTGGAATTTTGAAAATAAATAGAAAATCGATCTCTTTTTTGGAAATATTTTGGTTTTCTCGAATTGAATATCAAGATTTCCTTGTTTCGAAGGGACAAAATATCACATCCAATACGCAGGACACGATAATTTATATCTCGAATCCAAGATCATCTTTTAATTCCCGAGACTCATGCATTAAAGTATCAAAAGGATATTCGATTGTTTGGCCAAGCGAGAGAATCAAAACCCAACACATAGGGCACGATCTTTCGAATTTCCGAACATGGAACATTGCCTTATTTGGAAAACTATTGCTTTTGGATCAAATTGATAAATATATTTAAAAATGATACACATTTGGTAGCTTAGGTTTTAAAGAAACATTACTTAAAACGTGAAATGGATTATATGCGACGAATGATGGTAATGTAACACAAATTTGGTGCAATGATAATATAATATACATGATACATAGCGTTGAGATCATTAATCTGAAATATTAACATGCATGAATAATAATGATGATGATATCAATAATGGGCAATAACATGAACAATGATAATGATGACAACGAAAATACGAACGAACAGATCATAATACATGCAAAGACGGTAATCACATAGCTTACACAATTGGAATATCAATGTCAATAACATAGGAGCAATGAATTAAACAATTTTAAAAAGGCATGACACATAAGACAATTTAAAAGAATTAACAAAATGATTTTGAGATATAGAATACATAAAAAAGTTCAGTAAATAGTATGAAATAATTTAACATAATGTTAAGATGTAAAACAAACAGTATGCATAAAGTTTACTAAAAAATAGTATACCAAAAACTTCCTTAAAATAAGTAAGTAGGTAGGTAAATAGGTAATAATAATAATAATAATAATAATAATAATGTAGTGATAATAAAATTTAATAATAACGATAACACGAAATATATATATATACAATATACTAATATGAATATAGTAATAATAAGAATAATAAAAAGTAATAGTAATACTATAATACGTAATATATACAATATATTAATATAAATGTAGCGGTAATAATATAATAATAATATAATAATAAAGATAGTAGCATGATAATAACAAAACATGTACAATACCATAATGACGCAACTATAGTGATAATAATAAATATATGAAATAGACTAAGAATAATAATAATAATGATACAAAATTATACATAATATAACAATATAAACATAGTTATAATAATGATGATAATACCTAAGAATAATGATAATAATAACACTAATGGCATGAACAATGATAATGCATATAATAAAAGCAGTGAATTTAATCAAAATAATTAAGAATGACTAAGATTGAATAAGATCGAAACATTTGGGGTAAATTTGAAATAAAATAAAGAGGGGAGGGCCCATTCGAAATGCGCGTGGAAGGAGAGGGTCCAAGAAAGCAATTATTCCACTCTCTCGTGTAATCGCGTTTCAAGTAACTGGTGCGGACGAAATAAAAATGAGATAAAACAACAGGGCCAATTTAAAAAATGCTAGTGGGGAGCTGATTGAAGGCGCTGAAAAGGGGGAGGGGGCCGTCGCGCAAATAAGCCATTTTACGAGGAAACACGCGGATCCCCTGGCAGGCGGGTCGGGTCATGCGGGTCTCCCCGAAACGACGCCGTTTTGGCGCCAGGGGAGACCCCCCTAAACGGTGCCATTTTGTTTACTATTAAAAGCCCTTTTTATTCCCCTAAAAACTGATCTCAACCCTAAAAAGAAACGCAGCAGCAGTCACCTTTTGAACGAGTCATCTCAGCCTCTCTACTCTCGCGACGATTGACCTCTTTTCTGATCGTTTCTTCGCACCACCGCCGCATGTGGGGTCTGACGGCGCACGGGGCTAGGTTCGTTTCCCTTCTCTTTCGTTCTCTTTTTTTTTTATTTTGTAAAAGTTTGCTTTAAAGTAAAATAAATACACAAATAGCAGCGTACAAAACCAAAGAAGCGAAATCGAAATCAACCTTTCATTTTTTTTGGTTGCTGATAATCGTAAAAAGCCCCTTTCCTTTTATTGTTTTGTTACAGATCATCGTATCAGGTTTCAAAAACGGTAGGTGAAATATGAAAGGAGTAGATGAAACAGAGAAATAAAACAGAGAAAATGGAAATAACTTTTTAATATATTCTTTTATTTTTTCTCATCTTCAAAACCGAACCCCCTATACAAAGTTTCCTTTCGGTTTTATAGCCGATTACAGCTTTCATTTTTCTATCTATTCTTTTGTTCCTCTCTGTTGCATTTTGTCTTTTTCTTCTTTGATTTGGTTGTTTGCAGGTCACAAGTATGGGCGATGGCGCGGGCGTGCGTACCGAAGATGTCAGGGGCGCATGCTGGTGGTGATCGAGGCGTGATGGTCTGGTGGAGTCAGGGGCCGAGGCGCATAGGGCGTGCGAGGCGTGGGGAAGGGCGACACGAGTGACTCGAGAAACGACGTGCACGTGGAGTAGACGCGCGTGTGGGGGGAAACGCGCGGATCTGAAGCAGCGCGTGTAACACCCTGGTTTAGGGGCTATGCATGTTGGGTATAATTCATGTTCTAGTAGGTTTTGGGTATGCTTGGATGTGTTGAAGAGGGGTTGAGAATGTTCGGATTAAAGGGGAAGACTTTGGAAAATTTTGGATTTTTAAGTGCTAAAAGGGGAGCTTGGATGTAGGTGTCTTAAGAGAATTATTTGGGAGAATTAAACACAAGAATTGGGCTGGTAGAGTGGCAAGGGAGACGCCACTAAGAGATTGGAGAAGTGACGCCTCAAGTACAAGGGAAGGGGCCAGTGTTCGAGCTGCGAAGGCAGCACTCTGGCCTTTGTTTTGCGTCAGTGAGGTAAGGAGTTGGGCAGCTTTTGGATGCTTAAAAGATGAGGGAAGACTTGGTCCTTGTTTTTAAATTCGGCTAGGTGGAGGTTTGACTCATTCAAATTTTTTTGAATGAGTGTCAGGGAGGAAATGTAGGAGCAAATAATGGGATTTGGAAGGGAGTTGAGTTGGTGGCCGAATTTAGGGAGCTTGAGGGGGACATTTTCAATTTTGTTGGATGTGGGTAGGTGTGAGCCGAAATTTAGTGCTATAAATAGGGGAGAGCTCACCTTTGGCCACCCTTTGGTTCCATTTGCTCTTGCCGAATTTGCTTCACCATTTCTTTTGGCCGAAATTTCAAGATTTAGCCAAATTCTCCATTTATTCTTCCCATTTCATCTGAGCCGAAACTTCCATTGCATCTTGCTCTTTCTTCTTTTGGGATCCTTAGCCAAACCACTCACCCTTTCATCTCTCTTCTCTTATATTTTGTGCTAAACAGAAAGTACAACACCCATACCTTTCTTTCCTCTCCTCAAACCTTTGTGCCGAATTTCCTTCCTTCAACTTGGTAACACCTTGGCCGAATATTAGCATAGATCTCGTTGGGTTCTGTTTGCAATCGTTGTTAAAGGAACTCTGGGGTTTGAAGTAGTCAGTCAAGCCTCCGTTTGTTAGCAGTCGACTTGGTAAGTGGTGGTAAGGGTTATTTTGGTAAGTTATGTATTTGGTATTCGGTTAAGTCTAAGTTGTTAAGGCCGATTGTAGGGGAGAAGAGCCTAACGCAGGAGACTTTCTTTGGAGTGGTATAGTCGGCATTTGCAGAAGCATAAAGTAGCGTTTCGGGATTTGATCATTTGTGTCAAGTAGGTGCGTAATCATCGCACTGTTTCTTCAGTTAATTGTTTATTAACATATATTCCGATGTATGAATGTGTGGTAGCCGACACTAAAGGCTAAGGTAATGGACACCCTTGTTTGGGGTAATCGGTTAGTAGGTTAGTCATTTGTGATATTAAATTATTTATGGTGCCTGTTTGATATGGTAATGAGCATGTGATTATACTCACCCTATATGTGATTTGACATGATGCATTGGCATATGTGCATGGGGATTGGCTTGATCAAAGAAGGACAGGGAGTACATATTATGTACGTGGTCTAATGATAGCTTTAGGCTACATTAGCGCTTGATGATTAGCTGTGTGCTACATCAAGGGAGATGTTGGCTAGGTGCCCATCTCGGCGGTTGATGGCTGTGTGCATCACTGTAGATGGATAATTGTGGGATCACTTAGGTGATCGGTGGCACAGCCACGGCCTTGTGCAGCAGGTCTGCCGAGGTAAGTTATGTGGGATCACTCGGTTGTGATCGGTGGATTAGCCACGGCCTTGGGCAGGGAGTCTGCTAAGGTTGGCGTATTGGATGGACTTAGGTTGGCTTGGGTCATAATTGCATATCTATTGATATGGGCTGTATGGGTATGGGCTAGGCCCATACGTGAGGGAACTTGTGTAATGATTATGCACTGAGTCAGTGGACTCATCCTATTTTTCTCAAACCATTTCAGGTGAAGCATGAACATTGGACCGGGTTCGGAGTGGATGCAAGGTGGCCATGCTGATAAAGAAGATTAAGTTTGAATAATTTTTATGCATTTCAATAATAAGTATTTTTTTTTGGAAATTTCTTTTGATGTAATAAAGGCCCTATTATTATTTTGGTATTACTTTAATTATGGTTTGATTTTAATTAAATTACTATACAGAGAAGATTTTATTTGTAGCAATCTATTATTCAAGATATATTTATATATGTTAAAGTTTTAATATGGATTATTTTTAATAACAAAGTTTTATTTATAATTTTAATAAAGGACATGATTTTCAAAAATTAACAAAATTTTCAAGTTTTATTCTAAAGTCAAAAAGATGTTCAAACATTTTCCACAGTGACATACCGGATCCGGTGAGGACTTGTGGGCCGGGTTTGGGATGTTACAGCGCGCGTGGTGTCCGCGGGGAGAGGCGAGCGTGGTGTCCACGCGGGAGGCCAAGGGCCGGGGGCACAGTAGGGAAACCCTATGGTTTCTGTTTATTCCTTCTGTTAAAGGGCTTGGGCCTGTTGTTGTTACTGGGCTTAGGGTTTGGGTTTTTTAATTGGGTTAGTTTTGATTTGGGACTGGCTGGGTTAGGGTCTGTAAGGGTTTAAGTTTGTTTAACAACTGGGCTCCGGGTTTTGGTTGGTATTTCGGGCCTTGTAACCTGGGACTGTCAATATTGGACTTTTTTATATTTTTATTGGTTTTGTTTTGTTTTTTTTCTTGATGGGCCTCGGGTTTTGCAATTGGCCCGGGCGAAAATTGGGTCTTACAGCTGCCCCTCTTTGTTTATTGTCGTGAAACGAGAATAGAGCAAAGACAATAAAAGAACCACTTTTGCCCGGCTTAGCTAAGCCTTGACTTCCTGATCTGCTTCTTCTTCAAACCGCTTCAAACTTCATTGTAACTCCTTGCTTTGATCCATTCTACTGGAGGTTTGGGGCGATAAGAATCCAAAAAGAAAAGATCCGTAAATTTGATCTTCTCGCTAAAACTTCTCAGAAATAAGGGGTGATAGGAATTCAGAAAGAAGAGATCCGTAAATTTGATCTTCTCGCTGAAACTTTTCGAAAATAGCAGGTGACAGGAATTCAGAAAGAATAGATCCGTAAATTTGATCTTCTCGCTGAAACTTCTCAAAAATAGCAGGTGATAGGAATTCAAAAAGAAGAGATCCGTAAATTTGATCTTCTCGCTGAAACTTCTCGGAAATAGGAGGTGATAGGAATTCAGAAAGAAGAGATCCGTAAATTTGATCTTCTCGCTGAAACTTTTCGGAAATAGGAGGTGATAGGAATTAAGAAAGAAAAGATCTGTAAATTTGATCTTCTCGCTGAAACTTCTCGAAAACAGCAGGTGATAAGAATCCAGAAAGAAGAGATCCGCAACTTTGATCTTCTTGCTAAAACTTCTCGGAAATAGCAGGTGATAAGAATCCGAAAAGAAGATATCTGTAACTTTGATCTTCTTGCTGAAACTTCTCAGAAATAGTAGGTGATAAGAATCCAGAAAGAAGAGATCCGCAACTTTGATCTTCTCACTGAAACTTCTCGAAAATAGAGTTGATAAGAATTGTATGTCTCCAATCTGCTTCCGCAACTTCAGGATTGCCAGATCTGCTATTTTTTATCTGCTCTACTCAGGTAGGCAAGATCTTTGAATTCACCATTATTGTGACAATGCCCCCTAGGGGACTTGTGCTGTACAATCAGTTTTGTGTTCATGTTTATGCCAGATGGTTAAGATGCAATGATCAGAATGAATCTAGTACTCTTAACTAAATGTGTACGAATGAATGCATGAGAATGACCCTTGTTACTTTTTGGGTTGTCGTTGCTCATAGTTCAACAAGGTTCTATCACCGATGCATTACGATGCTCTCTCGTTCAGCCAGTATGTTTAGACACAAAAAAAACCCAAATAAGCGACCGTATTCTACTCAGAAAGCTTGCCCCGCTGTAATTTTGGAGTCCCCTTCTGGGACATAAAGCTTATACCTCCTACTGCAACTTCAGGAGAACAACATTCGATTTCTTCCAACCATCTTGCTTCGACTCTGAGGTATGGTACCATGATTTCATTGTGTACCTGGGTCGACATCGCTTGTCTTTTTTCGAGGTCGTATCACCGACGAAATTTCTTGTCTTTGTTCAATCAATAAAATGTTCAAAAAGATAATCATTTTTCTCTAATGTTTCCAATCCTTAGACTGAATGAGTTCTGAACAATAGTCATGTTTCAGGTCCTTGTATTATTCAGAGGCTTTCGGAATAATATATAGGACTCCTTTTATGAAAGTATTATTAGTTTCGTAATCGTTATTTCAATGTAAAATGCCTAGAAAGGATTGTAAGAAGGAGATTGATTGGGGGTATAGTTCAAAACAAAACAGGTTAATCCAAACTGGCAAATGCAATCAAGAAAGAAATTCATTGAATAAGATAATCACAAATTACAAACTTAAAATGGGAAATCGGGTGCCTCAGATATCGCAGCCTAAGCTTCTCTGCCTGAGCATTTGGAAGACCATTTTGAGTTTGATATGTGTTTAGGAGATCTTGAGTATTTTGTTGATGCATCGAGGCGCAACATACCCCTTCCTTGTCTACTCCAGTGCAGCGAGGTTTTTCTTCACAGTTCAAGCCGCCGTTTTTAGGTTTTCGACTCAAATCCTTTTTGGTCTCAAAGCGCCCTTTCAGGGTTTTCGCCTTGGCCTCTCCCCCCCCTTTTTTTTAGGGAATCAAGTTCAAGCAATGTATCTTTTGACTGAATCTAAATTCATGGGGTTGGGCAAGCTTTTCCCATCCATTTCCGTTAGAATCAGTACACCTCCAGAGAAAGCCTTCTTCACCATGTACAGTCCCTCCCAATTCGTCATCCATTTTCCTCTGAAATTCTTCTGTATGGGGAGGATCTTCTTCAGTACCAGGTCTCCCTTGTGAAACTCTCTTGGGCGAACTTTTCTGTTATAGGTTCTCATCATACGTTTTTGATACATCTGACTGTGCCGGATAGCCCTTAGCCTCTTTTCTTCGATTAGGTTCAATTGATCGTATCGAGCCTGAATCCATTCGGCTTCATCCAGCTTTGCTTCGGTCAAAACCCGAAGAGAAGGTATTTCCACTTCAATGGGCAGGACTGCCTCCATCCCGTAGACCAATGAGAAACGTGTTGCCCCGGTGGAAGTCCTGACGGGCGTTCGATAAGCATAAAGTGCAAATGGTAGTTTTTCATGCCAATCCTTATAAGTCTCTGTCATCTTCCCCACTATCTTCTTGATGTTCTTATTTTCCGCTTCCACTGCCCCATATATTTTTGGACGGTACGGAGATGAGTTATGATGTTTAATGTTGAATTGACAACAAACATCTGCTATCGTGCTGTTGTTCAAATTCAATGCGTTGTCCGATATGATCCTTTCGGGCATCCCATATCGGCAAATGATTTCCTTCTTCAAAAATTGACTAACCGCTGATTTAGTGATGTTAGCGTATGAAGTAGCTTCTAACCATTTCGTGAAGTAGTCAATGACTACGAAAATGAATCGGTGTCCGTTTGACGCTTTTGGTGAGATCGGTCTGATAACATCCATGCCCCACATGGAAAAGGGCCATGGGGAAGTCATAACGTGTAAGGGGGACGGAGGCATGTGAATCTTATCTCCATAAATCTGGTATTTGTGACATTTCTTAGCATAGCTGATACAATCTCCTTCCATAGAGGACCAGTAATATCCAAATCTCATTATTTGCCTGGCCATTGTGAACCCGTTAGCATGCGTCCCGCAAACACCCTCATGAACTTCCTCTAGGATCATCTTGGCTTCTAAAGCACCGATGCATCTCAACAATACTTGATCTTTTTCCTTTTTGTACAGGATGTCCCCGTCCAAAACATATTCGAGGGCCAATCTCCTGAGTGTCTATTTCTCATTCTCAGTTGTATGATTTGGGTATTCGCGATTTCTCACATATCGCAATATATCTTGGTACCAGGGGTGATCGTCCTTTTCTTTTTCTTTTACGTTACAACAATAAGCTGGGGCCTCGTAAATACTCATTTGAATGGGCTTTACATCTTCTTGCTTACTCGCCTTAATCATGGAAGCTAAACTAGCCAAAGCATCCGCCATCTGGTTTTCTTCTCGTGGGAGATAACTGAAGGTGATATCATCAAACTCCTCAATTAACCCCATGATTACCCTTTTATAGTTGATCAATTTGGGGTCTCTTGTCTCCCATTTGCCCCTTAGCTGGTAGACCACTAATGCGGAATCTCCATATACTTCCAGCGCTTTAACTCTTCGTTCTATAGCAGCGCGGAGTCCCATGATACATGCTTCGTACTCTGCCATATTGTTCGTACAATCAAAATCCAACTTGCACGTGAACGGGTAGTGATCTCCATTTGGGGATACCAAGACTGCCCCAATCCCATTTCCAATAGCATTTGATGCTCCATCAAAATTCAATTTCCAAAGGTCATCTTTTACAGTGTCCTCCTCCGTAGCTGCCACGTGCATTAGATCTTCGTTGGGGAAATCAAAGTTCAACGGCTCATAATCTTCTAAAGCTCTACTAGCTAGGAAGTTGGCTATCGCGCTCCCTTTTATAGCTTTCTGGCTCACATATACAATATCAAATTCGGACAGTAGAATTTGCCATCTAGCCATCCTCCCATTCAAAGCGGTCGCCTCCATCATATACTTTAGGGGATCTAACTTTGAGATTAGCCAGGTCGTGTGATACAGCATGTATTGCCTCAACCTCCGAGTTGTCCAAATCAACGCAGAACACAATTTTTCAATTGGCGAATATCTCATTTCGCACTCAGTGAATTTCTTACTGAGGTAGTATATCGCCTTTTCTTTTCTTCCTGAGTCATCGTGTTGACCTAGCACACATCCCATAGAGTGACTAAGCACCGTCAGATATAGGATCAATGGCTTGTCGGGGCATGGAGGTGACAGTACTGGAGGGTTTGACAAGTACTATTTGACCCTATCGAAAGCTTCTTGACATGCATCATTCCATACGCCTGGGTTATGTTTCTTCAAAAGACGAAATATGGGATCGCATTTCTTGGTTAACTGTGAAATAAACCGAGCAATGTAATTTAGTCTTCCTAGGAAACCTCAAACTTCTTTTTGAGTGCACGGCGGAGGCAATTCTTGTATAGCCCGGACTTTGTCTAAGTCGATCTCGATCCTCTTCTTGGTGACTATGAAGCCCAACAGTTTGCTAGACCTAGCTCCGAAAGTACATTTAGTGGGATTGAGTCTCAATTGGAATTTCCTTAACCTCAGGAACAACTTCTGCAAAACTTGGATATGTTCTTCTTCTGTTTTAGACTTTGCAATCATGTCATCCACGTAAACCTTGATTTCCTTATGCATCATATCGTGGAACAGGGTCACCATGGCCCTTTGGTATGTATCTCCTGCATTTTTCAACCCAAACGGCATTACTTTATAACAGAATGTGCCTCACAATGTTATGAAGGTAGTCTTTCCCATATCTTCAGGGTGCATATTTATCTGATTGTATCCGGAGAAGCCATCCATGAAGGAAAATAGTGAAAATCCCACTGTGTTGTCTACTAGAGTATCAATATGAGGCAGGGGAAAATTATCCTTTGGGCTAGCCTTATTTAGGTCTCTATAATCCACACACATTTGCACCTTTCTGTCTTTTTTAGGGACAAGCATGATATTGGCTACCCATTCTGAATATTTGATCTCCTGTAAGAATCCAGCATCGAACTGCTTTTGGACCTCTTCCTTTATTTTCAGCACAATATCCGGTCTCATCCTTCGGAGCTTCTGCTGAACTGGCTTGTAATCCCTCCTTGTGGGTAAGCGGTATACCGCTATATCGGTTCTTAAACCGGGCATATCTTCATAAGACCATGCGAAGACATCCTTGAATTATTGCAACAGTTTGATAAGATTCTGCCTTGTTTCCTCGGCTATCCCTGTTCCAATATTTACCACTTTCCCTTCTTCCAATGTCACAGTCTCTACTGCTTTATTATGAGGCCGAATTTGTCTCTCCTCCTACTCTACCATTCTTAACAGATCAGGGGACGGGTCATCGTCTATGTCATCTTCAAAGTTCTGTAATTTTTCTAAGCATATGTCTTGCTTAAAAGGATATTTCGAATCCAAGGCAGCGTTGCTCAAGTCATTGATATCTAGGGACCTATTGCAGTTTAAGAAAATATGGGCGGAATGAATAAATTTGTAAATGAACAATTGTATGTATGATAATGCTGAAAGAATGACCGTAAAACAAAGAAAGGAGATGTTGGTTTCAAATGATGATGAAAATGCATTTTATTGATATAACGATACTTCAACATGCGCCAATTTCACAAAAGAAATCTTGCTACTCTTAGGCTTAGGGCAACAAGTGTGTCCTGGACATTACTCTGAATGAGCCCTAAATACTACAGGGATTTCTTCCGCGGTCCAATTGTTCAAGATGCTTCCCGATTCATAAGGCTAAATATTTGGCAAGATTCCTCCATCAGCCGCTTCCTCAGATATGGCACTAATGTAGACATCGCCTAGCATTGCTGCGATGTCCTCTCCCTTCAGTGTCTTCAGCTCAGAGTGGATTACCCCCCGACACAAAGGTTTTGGATATGTGCAAGATTATCATGGGTTCCCACTTGGTTTCTTTCCCACTCAAACGAGCGCATCTTCTTTCCTATCTCCTTTCTAGCTCTTTCTTCTTTTATCTTGCATCTGGTCTGAATCCCAGGCCAAAGCAATCTTGTTTTTCTCTCAGCATCGGGGCCGCCATTCTCCCTTGAAGGTACTTTCCAAGTCCTCTTCTCGGTAAAGCGCCTTTCCCCACGGTCATTTTCAATCCTATCCTTGTAGACTTGGAGATTCTTGGTTTCAAGATTTTGTTTCCTTCCGTAATAAAAGTTGCGTTCATGAACTCGAGAGATCAGAAAGAACATTTGGTTACCTCGTCGTTTGTCTCCAAGTAGGGCATATCACTGGTCACGGTCGTAATAATGTCCTCTTCAGCTTTTATCGTTACCAGTCGGCCATTTGCTATTAACTTCACCTATTGATGTAATGATGAAGGTACTACCCCGAACGAATGTATCCATGGTCTCCCCACTAGGCAGTTGTAGGAAGGCTCGATGTCCATTACCAGAAAATCTATTTCGTAGGTGGTTGGGCCAATTAGTAAGGGTACCTCAATCCTCCCATGACCCTTCTTTGGGTGCCGTCAAAGGCCTTTACCACACTCTGGCATTCCTTTATGTGCGAACGGTCCATCGATAATCTGTTGAGGGTGGACAAGGGCATCACATTTAATGCAGACCCATTGTCTATCAAGACCCCTGGTAGTATGTGCCCTTTGCATCTAGCGGTAATGTGCAAAGCCTTGGTGGATCCTCTACCACCTGGTGGTATTTCATCTTCATTAAAATGAATAAAGTTGTCCGCACTTATATGGCCGATCAATTGATCCAACTTATTAACCGAGATGTCACTAGCGACGTAGGTTTCATTTAAAACTTTCATCAGTGCGTTCCTGTGTACTTTTGAGCATTGAAGCAAAGCCAATACGGATATGTGTGCCGGCTGTTTGTGCAGCTGTTCTACCACACAATATTCACTGTGTTTTAGAAATTTCAAGAACTCTTTAGCCTCTTCCTCTGTCACTGGTTCCTTGGTCCTCGGCTCGGGCTCAGCTGGCTTTCCTTTCTCCTATTCCGCCATTGGAGCTTTCCCCTATATTAAGTCGTGGCGTCTTTCACTTCGAGTATGGAAGCCTTCATCTGAATCCTCCTTTGTCACATTAGTCGAGCTTTTCGTGACTGCTACATTACACTCATAGTTCTAGGGAACTTCCTTGCTATCTTTGTAAGCAAAGGCAGCGGGCCTCCGTATTATTACTTTCGGTGTTACCCGTGTTCCCGCCTTATTGCTAGCCGAATTCTCCTTTTCAGAGACCGCTATATCACACCCATGATTCCGAGGAGCCTCCCTATTATCTTCAACGACAGTGGGCCTCCGTATTACCACTCTCGGCGCTACCTGTGTCCCTGCTTTATCACTTTTGGGACGTGAATTAATGATCATTGGAAGGCTAACTTTCAAGCTTTTTACTGTTGACTCCGACGCGCATATGCTCCTATCTTCTGTGCTTTCATCATAAAATTTGACTTCTTTATTGTTCATTAAGTTTTGCACTAGAGTTTTGAATTCTCCATAAGTCTAAATCTCATGTCCCAACTCCTGATGGTGCTCACAATAGTTCGTCGGCTCTCCTTGACTTTTTTCCACAGTAATTAGTCCATGCTTGACCATTTCTTTCCAGACCCATCTCAATGGGGTTCTGACCTCCGCGACATTTGTTTTGATCCTCTTTTCTGAACTTTCACTAATTGCATTGACTGTGCCTTTAGCATGATTGGGTAAAGGATTTGTTACATTTGGCATGTCATCCAACTCAACCACACCCATATTGATGAATTTTTCCACCAATTTCTTGAAGGCCAGCCAATTCTCTATTGAGTGTTCCGTGATTCCTGCGTGGTATTCTGTAATATCCTAGATTAGGGGCTATGCATTTGGTGCATAAATTCATGAGTTACGAAGCTTTGGCAGTGATTGGATGTGTTTTAGGGGTTTTGAGAACCCTAGCATATTGAAGAATGCCTTAGAAAATTTTTAGAATTTAAGTATAAGGGGGGAAGCCGAAGGAGGCCTTAAGAGAATTTATGTGGAGTTTATGTCACGCAAATGAGCTTGGTAGAGTGGCTTAGGATGCCACCTTATGGGCTTGGAGGCTTGCGTCAAAGGGAGTGCAGGAGGGGAGGAGGTTCGAGCAACGTGGGAAGCATTGGAGACTTTTATTTTTGGCGTTAAAAAGGGAAGTTGGGCTAAGGAGGCCTTAAGGAAAAATTGTGGGTGTGTTTGCCATAAAACAGGCTTTGGTAAAGTGGCTGCAAGGCGCCACTTAAGGGCCTGGAAATGACGCTATGCAGGTCGTGGGTTCGAGTAGCGTGGAAAGCAAATGGGTATTCTTATTTTGCTTTTGGCGTTAAGACAACGGGGAGCTAGGGAAGGAGGTCTTAAAAGAAATTGGGGCGAGTTTATGTCACAAAAAAAAAGGCGTTGGCAAAGTGGCTTGGGGCGTTAAAGCTTGCGTTAAAGGGGGCCCGGAGCAGGTCTGGAGTTCGAACCATGTAGGCAGCAAATGAGTTGGGTTTTATTTTTTTGCATGTGACAGAGTAGTGGGATGACATGTGGGGCTTTGAAGAGGTAAGGATAAGCTTTGGGTTTATTTTGAATATTCGGCTAGGATAATGGTGAGTATATTTTTTTTTATTTTTATTATTTTAATGGGTAAGATAAGAGATGATAAGGGATAAGGGTGGTTTTAATTTATTTATTTTGAGTGAGTGGGATAAGTGAGGATTTACTTTATTTAGTTTAATAGGTAGATAAGGGACAATGTGATATATTATTTTTATTATTAATAGAGATAAAGGTTGGTTTAATTTATTTTGAATGAGAGGTATAGAGAGGAAATAGGAAAGAATTAAGGGATAGATGAGAGGGAAGGCTAGTGGCCGAATGGTGGACTCCATGGGGTGACATTTTCGGCTTTAAAGTATGTTTTGGGGTGTGCCGAATTTTGTTTCTTTTTTTTCTAGTCTCATTGCTGAAATCTTTCTCCTTGGGGTCTTGAAGCCGATTCTTTAAGGGTGCTTTAGGAGTGGAAAGCAAGGTGGTGGTAAGTAATTTCTGCCTTAGGTAATCGGTTTAGGTTCTCTCTCAATAGGTGTGCCGAAATCATGTGATTAGGCCTTGGTTAAGATTGGCCGAATGTGTATAGTGTTTTAATAAGGTATCTTTTGTGTGTAGCCGACACTAAGGAGCATTAAGGGAGATCCCTCGGGTTTTGGAACATCAAGGTGGGTGGTAGGTAGTATTCGGCCAAGGGCCAATTTTATGGATTATTGTGTTGAACCGACTCTAACAATGGTTAATAGGGATTTCGACAGTTCAAAGGCAAGGAGCAGTTTTTCGGGATTTGGTAAACTAGGTAAGTGTTATGAGATGTTCAGCCATAGGCCATATTTGGTATTATTATTAGCCGATTCTGACTTAGGTTGTGTAGGAAGGTGTTCAGCAATCGTAGGAGTGCAAATCATTTAGACGTGAGTTTCAGGAATTGTGCCAAGAAAAAGGTGCGTAGTTATCGCACTGTTTCTTGAATGATTAACTGTGATATTATTATATATATATGTATGATGTTAATGGTAGCCGAGATAAGGGCTAAGGTGGTGGATACCCCCAATGGATAATCGTTTAATCAGGTCAGTGTTGATTATTAAGAATGTAAATAAGCCAATGAGAATATGATTGTATGCCGAATAGCATGTGCATGGATTATTTTATTATGTTATGACATTATCGTATGTTGCATGTGCATGGGATGGGATATGAATGTGATTATCGAAGGAAAGGGTGTACATTATGTACGTGGTCTAATGTTAGCCTTGTGCTACATTAGCGCTTGATGTTAGCTATGTGCTTCATCAAGGGAGGTGTTGGCTAGGTGCCACATCTCGGCGGTTGATAGCTGTGTGCATCACCGTGGACTGATTGATATGTGGGATCACTTAGGTGATCGGTGGCTTAGTCACGGCCTTGAGCAGCAGGTCTGCCAAGGTAGGATATGTGGGATCACTTGGTTGATCGGTGGATTAGCCACGGCCTTGGGCAGCGGGTCTGCCAAGGTAGGTGTGATGGATGGACATTAGGTTGGGATGGGCTTCATAATTGCATAATTTTTGTATGTGAACTGTGTGGATATGGGCCAAGCCCATATATGGAGACATGTGAAATAACTATGCACTGAGTCTGTATGACTCACCCAAATTTTTTATCAACATCGCAGGTGATGCCTAAAACTTGGACCGGGTTGGAGTGGATACGAGGTGGCCCATGCAGAAGAAGATGTTTTAATTATTTTATGCATTTTAATATTAAGTACTTTGGTTAAGTAGTGGTTGTAATAAGGGCCTTATAAAATTTGTTATTATTTTTATTATGGCTTGATTAAATTAAATTACTATGTGTAAATGATTTTATTTTTAGCAACTTATTTATTCAAAAATATATATATTAAAGTTTTAATTCGAGTATTTTGTAACATTGAAGTTTTACTTATAATTTTAAATGCACAATGTTTTTATTCAAGACAAAAATTTTTTTAATGTTTTTCCCAAAAGTGAAATCAGTCTTCAAACGTTTTTCCGTAGTAACATACCAGATCCGGTCAGGGCTCGTGGGCCGGGTTTGGGGTGTTACATATTCACACTGTGCGTTCGAGTCATACCACTTGGGATACAGAGGTTGCATTGGTTTTAGGTGGTAAGGGGACACAATATGTGCATCAAATAGGGTTTGATACATCTCCTTGTACATCATCGGAATCGGTGTGAATTGGGGTTTCTCATTATCTTGTCTTGAGGTGCCAGGTTCTTTCTTGGGTAACCCCTGCTGCCCTGTGGTTGTTGCTTTTGGTTGATTAATGGTGATTGACTTCGAATGTCCTATGCTTGCATTATTCACCTCACTTTCTTTCTTCCTTGGGGGCATTCTTTTGGGACTTTCCCCTGTCTCGATCCCTCCGCTTTTTATAATGTTCTCGATCATTTCTCCGGTCGTTACGATGTCTGAAAAGCTCCGGGTTGCACTTCCTATCATATACATGAGGAATGGGGCCTTCAGTGTGCGGATGAAGAGCATTATGGTTTTTTTCTCCAGAAGTGGTGGCTGGACTTGGATGGCAACCTCCCTCCACCTCTGTGCATATTGCCTAAAGTTTTCGTTCCCTTTCATTTCCATGTTTTGAAGAGTGATCCTATCGGGGGTCATGTCCGTTACGTGACTGTACTGCTCCAAGAATGCTTGAGCCAAATCATCCCATGAGCCAATTTTGGCACAACTCAATTGATTGTACCATCTGGCTGCAGCTCCCACCAGGCTATCTTGGAAACAATGGATCAGCAGTGGGTAATTATTAGTGTAGCCCGTCATCCTTCTACAAAACATAGTAATATGGGCCTCTGGGCAGCTTGTCCCATTGTACTTTTCGAACTCAGGCATCTTAAAATTGTACGGGAGCACCAAGTCGGGGACCAAGCTTAAGTCATTGGCCTTTATTCCCCAATGTTTATCGGCATTTTCTAGAGCTTTGAATTTCTCCTCCAACCACTTATATTTATCCTCTAGCTGTTTTGGTAGTTCTAATTTTGCCTTTTCAGCCATCTCATCCAAGTCAGGGACGTTGGGATTGATCAGACTTTCTCCTGGGTTGGTACCCGAACCCGTCGGGAGGTGTGTTGCTATTACGGTATCGGCCTGATATTGTGACTTGATAGTGACAGATACCCTTTGGGGATACGTGTCTGGTGGCGTCTGGGTGTTCGGTGGGGTAAGAGAGGGGTTATCACTGTCGTTCCCTGAGCTGGTGGCAATGCCTCTCTCTTTTTTCGCGCTCTTTAGACATCAGTTGCATTAGCTAGCTTACCATGTTATTCTGGGATTCTTGCATCCGCTCCATCATGTCTTGCTGGTTTTTGGCCAGTTGCTCTTGTAATTGCGCTTGTCCTTTCATTTGATCCTGGATTTCTTTTTGCATCTGTTCTAGTCTTTCCATTCTTTGATCCATTATTCTTGTTTTGCCTCTTGTACCGTAGTGATGTTCCAGGGTAACTGCCATAATTTTAGGGTTCTCTTGTGAGATTCGATATGTATGATGCAATGTAATGCAAATGCATGGTATGAATGCAAAAGGTGTTGATTTGATTCAATTCCATTAGATAAAATTTACTAGAAAATAGATTTCTTTTCATAGAACGGACGACTACATATACGACTTTGCCCTAATGCCTAAATCCTTAACTTTCCTAAGAAGCCAAGCTAAACCTTGGCCTTGCTCCGATCTTGACTCGTACATCAGACTTAATGTATCAGCCCGAACCGCCAAGGTTTGCAAATGATCGGCCACCTCTCGGATTTGAGCCACGGCTTCGCCCATTACGTAGTCTCTATTTCTGATCTGTTCTTGGGAATGGTGGAGCTGCTCCTTCGAATCTTCATTGTTCGCTTCAAGGAGCTCAACCCGAGTTTTGCAATCTTGGAATGCAGCCTCGAGCTCCCCTATCCTTCCTCTCATCTCCTCGATTTTGTTCTGACTGGCTCTTAGTTCGACTATCGTGTTGCGACTACGGTGCAGATGCAGTAACCTTTCTAATTCTGCTACTTGGGTGCGTAACCTCTCCTTTTCGCTTTGGCTTTCCAACAGGCTCTTTTTCAAAGCGTCCTCTCGTACTTGAGCATCTCGAAATTTCCTCTCCCACTGGTCCGCTCTGGACTTTTCTTTTTTAATTTCCTATCGCCATTGCTCTGACGTTTTGCCCAAACCAGCAGTTCTGATGGACATGCGTAGCTTCTTATAGTCCGTCTTTAAACTATCCAAATCCTCTTCGGCCTTGTTCTTCCCTTTTTTCAATCTCTCGGCCTCGAACTTGTGGATGTCAACATCTAACCCCAACTGCATCTTTTCCCCTTCTAGCTGCTCTATCCTCTTACCCAATTCCCGGCTCTCTCTCGAAATCTTGCTTGATAATCTCTAATTCAGACGGAATTACTTGCAGCTGTTCTTCTATTGGTCGACCATTTCCTTGGATTGGCCTTGGAACATTGTCGTTGATTCTTTTGCCCCACCATCGTTCATACTCGGGGGTTGCTATAGGCCCTATGGCGAGTATCTTCATTTTCCGGGTTTGGGTCCATGCATCCAATATTTCGCGAACTCTCTTCTTATAGTTGTCATCCTTGTATGAGAATTCACATTGGGCTAATCCGTGTGTCGCAGGTATGAACTGCCTTGATTGATACTGCCTCATCACTAGTAACGGGGCATATCCGACAGCTCCCCATATTCCGAGTAAAGAAACCCAGTCGAACCCTCCACACCGATACAAGATCTCGTCGATGATCATTCACGGAGCCTTCCATTCTACATCTTTAACTTGCAGATTTTGGAGAATCACTATCCATTTTTCTCCAGATAGGTTGTCCCGCCTTGGTTTTCTTGCTAATTCTTCTAAAGGAGAATAGTTTTTGAAAAAGACTTTGTATGAGACCTTTTCTATCTTCCAAAAATGGCAATGAAACCATGATAACAATAGCTGTGCACATCCTACAAACCTCCCTTCGCCCGCTCTTCGGCAAGCGTCAATGATCCGAAGGTTTCAGCTAAAATTGCAGGGACAGGTGTAACTCCCTTATCAAGTTTATCAAATAGGTCTAAAACCGCATCCTCTATATGCCCAAACACATTGGGAAAAATGACCAAACCGTAGATGCTTAGAGCGAAGACGCCGGCCTTCTTTTTCTTGACAGGATGAGCCGAGATTAGGTCCCTCAAGTGTTTCCACGGGATGCACTTATAATCACCCTTTTGCTTGATCCGGGCCGTAACCCATTGCTCGCTCATCCCTGTGATGTTCATTAGCCTTTTTGAGAACGCCGGCACATTAGCAAACCTTAAATATGCCTTATTAGTTTGAAGTCTCGGGCATCAGAACAAAGCTGTGTACTCCTCTATGGTAGGCACCAAATCCACCTTTCCAAAAGTGAAGCAGCTGTAAGCGGGGTTCCAAAACTGGGTAATAGCTTGAAGTAGGTACTCGTCTACCTTGATATCCAGCAGATAGTGTAAATCACCGTAATTATAGTAGAATAGCTGTTTGACCTCGTCACCCCAAGAATCCCATATTTCCTTCAATTCTCGCAAGTCGTTTTGAGCCACGCTAATGCGGGTGAAATCCCATAACTCTGATTCATACCCCACTGTTAGGCTATCTCCTTTTTCTTGCTGTACTCTTTCGGACCACACTTGGATGGCCGCATTATCCTCCACTCTATCGAGAAACCCCTTTTCCATATCAAGCTTTTCTATCTAGGAACCGAATGTGAATCAACACCTTTTTATGATGAAATGCCATGCAATAAAAGCAAAACACAACAAGTTAGTATCAGGTACAAAAGAACTTAAAGCAAACAGGAAATGATCAAACTCCTATTTTTAAAGTAACGACTAGGGTTTGCACGACTTTACCTACAACGGGCTCTTAGGTCTCTCTATATGTGGTTTGGTTCTAAAGCAAGGGTACCTGAACCAGTAGATTCCTCGATCCTCACCCATTATAGGCTCATATGGACCGAGTTCAGTTCAGGGGAACACATTTTCCTATGGCTGCACGGAGATAAAAATCTCACGACGACATAGGTACGGATGTATTCCGAAAGTGATCCACTATCTTGCACGGAGGTAAAAACCTCACGAAAGAGTAGCTTCTCACTCCCACTTAAGGGTGTGACCGCAATGGTCATGCAATGCAATGCCAAAGTATTTCACGAGACTCGACACTATAGCATAAGCAAATGCATCAAAGAGAAACACGATTTTTCAAAACAATTTTCCAAACTTTCGACAAAAGGACAAAAACCTATCAATTTATGGCCTGACTCTCAAAGTGTCCCCAGTGGAGTCGCCAAGTTGTCGAAGCCATTTTTTGACAGAACGGGAATCAACTTGAATTTCGAAAAAATAGGAGTCGCCACCGACCTTTTATTAGGTGTGGTCGGATCACCTTTGTTTTAATAAAACATTTGGATTTACTAAAACAATGTTTTTGGTCTACGAAAATTTGAGAAAATAGGTTCGGGAGTCGGTTACGTGCAAGGAAGGGTTAGCACCCTCGTCACGCCCAAAATTGGTACCAAATTGATTAATTAATGTCCCAATGTCGAAAGTTGGAATTTTGAAAATAAATAGAAAATCGATCTCTTTTTTGGAAATATTTTGGTTTTCTCGAATTGAATATCAAAATTTCCTTGTTTCGAAGGGACAAAATATCACATCCAACACGTAGGACACAATAATTTATATCTTGAATCCAATATCATCTCTTAATTCCCGAGACTCATGCATTAAAGTATCAAAAGGATATTCGATTGTTTGGCCAAGTGAGAGAACCGAAACCCAACACATAGGGCACGATCTTTCGAATTTTCGAACATGGAACATTGCCTTATTTGGAAAACTTTCGCTTTTGGATCAAATTGATAAATATATTTAAAAATGATACACATTTGGTAGCTTAGGTTTTAAAGAAACATTACTTAAAATGTGAAATGGATTATATGCGACGAATGATGGTAATGTAACACAAATTTGGTGCAATGATAATATAATATACATGATACATAGCGTTGAGATCATTAATCTGAAATATTAACATGCATGAATAATAATGATGATGATATCAATAATGGGCAATAACATGAACAATGATAATGATGACAACGAAAATACGAACGAACAGATCATAATACATGCAAAGACGGTAATCACATAGCTTACACAATTGGAATATCAACGTTAATAACATAGGAGCAATGAATTAAACAATTTTAAAAAGGCATGACACATAAGACAATTTAAAAGAATTAACAAAATGATTTTGAGATATAGAATACATAAAAAAGTGCAGTAAATAGTATGAAATATTTTAACATAATGTTAAGATGTAAAACAAACAGTATGCATAAAGTTTACTAAAAAATAGTATACCAAAAACTTCCTTAAAATAAGTAAGTAAGTAGGTAAATAGGTAATAATAATAATAATAATAATAATAATAATGTAGTGATAATAAAATTTAATAATAACGATAACACGAAATATATATATACAATATATTAATATGAATATAGTATTAATAGTAATAATAAGAATAATAATAAAGTAATAGTAATACTATAATACGTAATATATACAATATATTAATATAAATGTAGCGGTAATAATATAATAATATAATAATAAAGATAGTAGAATGATAATAACAAAACATGTACAATACCATAACGACACAACTATAGTGATAATAATAAATATATGAAATAGACTAAGAATAATAATAATAATGATACAAAATTATACATAATATAACAATATAAACATAGTTATAATAATGATGATAATACCTAAGAATAATGATAATAATAACACTAATGGCATGAACAATGATAATGCATATAATAAAAGCAGTGAATTTAATCAAAATAATTAAGAATGACTAAGATTGAATAAGATCGAAACATTTGGGGTAAATTTGAAATAAAATAAAGAGGGGAGGGCCCATTCGGAATGCGCGTGGAAGGAGAGGGTCCAAGAAAGCAATTATTCCACTCTCTGTACGCTGCGTTTCAAGTAACCTGGGCGCGGACCAAATCAAAAATGAGATAAAACAACAGGGCCAATTTAAAAAATGCTAGCGGGGAGCTGATTGAAGGCGCTGAAAAGGGGGAGGGGGCCGTCGCGCAAATAACCCATTTTACGAGGAAACACGTGGATCCCCTAGCAGGCGGGTCGGGTCACGCGGGTCTCCCCGAAACGACACCGTTTTGGCGCCAGGGGAGACCTCCTATACGGTGCCGTTTTGTTTACTATTAAAAGCCCTTTTTATTCCCCTAAAAACAGATCTCAACCCTAAAAACAAACGCAGCAGCAGCCGCCTTTTGAACGAGTCATCTCTGCCTCTCTACTCTCGCGATAATTGACCTCTTTTCCGATCGTTTCTTCGCACCACCGCCGCGCGTGAGGTCTGACGGCGCACAGGGCTAGGTTCGTCTCCCTTCTCTTTCGTTCTCTTTTTTTTATTTTGTAAAAGTTTGCTTTAAAGTAAAATAAATACAGAAATAGCAGCGTACAAAGCCAAAGAAGCGAAATCGAAATCAACCTTTTATTTTTTTGGTTGCTGATAATCGTAAAAAGCCCCTTTCCTTTTATTGTTTTGTTACAGATCTTCGTATCAGGTTTCGAAAACGGTAGGTGAAATATGAAAGGAGTAGATGAAACGGAGAAATAAAACAGAGAAAATGGAAATAACTTTTTAATATATGCTTTTATTTTTTCTCATCTTCAAAACCGAACCCTCTATACAAAGTTTCCTTTTGGTTTTATAACCGATTACAGCTTTCATTTTTTTATCTATTCTTTTGTTCCTCTCTGTTGCATTCTATCTTTTTCTTCTTTGATTTGGTTGTTTGCAGGTCACAAGTATGGGCGATGGCACGGGCGTGCGTACCGGAGATGTCAGGGGCGCATGTTGGTGGTGACCGAGGCGTGATGGGCTGGTGGAGCCGGGGGCCGAGGCGCATGGGGCGTGCGAGGCGTAGGGAAGGACGACGCGCGTGACTCGGGAAATGACGCGCGCGTGGAGTAGACGCGCGTGTGGGGGGAAACGCGCGGATCTGAAACGGCGTGCGTGGTGTCCGCAGGGAGGGGCGCGCCTGGCGTCCACGCGTGAGGCCAAGGGCCGGTGGCACAGTAGGGAAACCCTAGGGTTTCTGTTTATTCTTTCTGTTAACGGGCTTGGGCCTGTTGTTGTTACCGGGCTTAGGGTTTGGGTTTTTTAATTGGGTTAGTTTTGATTTGGGACTGGCATTGGGTTAGGGTCTATAAGGGTTTAAGTTGATTTAACAACTGGGCTCCGGATTTTGGTTGGTATTTCGGGCCTTGTAACCTAGGACTGTCAATATTGGACTTTTTTATATTTTTATTGGTTTTGTTTTGTTTTTTTTTGTTTCTTGATGGGCCTCGAGTTTTGCAATTGGCCCGGGCGAAAATTGGGTCTTACAACCTTAATACAAGCAAAGGCGCATATCCAATGGCTCCCCAAATTCCAAGTAGAGGAACCCAATCAAAACTCCCACACCGATACAGAACTTCATTAGGAACCATCTAGGGAGCTCTCCACTCAACATCTTCTTCTCGGAGATTTCGTAGAAGCGCTATCCAATTTTCTTCAGATATGTCGTTTCTCCTTAGGGTAGCTACTATCTCTTTTAATAGAGAGTAATTTTCTGAGAAGACCTGATAAAAAACCTTGTCCACTCTCCAGAAGTGACTATGGAACCAAGCCAACAACAACTGTGCACATCCTATAAATCTGCCTTCCCTAGCTCTTCTACATGCACTCAATGATTGAAATGTTTCCGCCAAGATCACAGGAACAGGTGTGACATGTTTGTCAAGTCGATTAAAAAGATCTGAGATGGCGTCATCCACGTATCCCAATGCCTTAGGGAAGATCACTAATCCATATATACTCAAAGCAAATACATCGACTTTCTTTTTCATATCAGGATGCTCTAAAATCAAATCCTTCAAAGCTTTCCATGAGATGCACTTATACTCACCTTTTTGCTTGATTCTAGCTATGACCCACTATTCACTCATTCTCGTAATATTCATCAGTTTCCTCACAAAAGGTTTGAACATTAGGAGCCCTTGAGTAAGCTTTATCTTCCTGAATCTTGGGACAATGCAATAGAACTGTATACTCCTCCACCGTAGGCACCAAATCAAATCTTCTGAAAGTAAAGCAACTATACGCAGAGTTTCAATATTGGGAGATGGCTCGAAACATATGTTCATCTACCTTAATGTCTAACTGGTACGGCAAATCCCCATAGCTGCAGTAAAATAAATGCTTGGTCTCATTACTCCACTGATCCCATATATTTTTTAATTCCTGAAGATTATTCTACATCACATTGATGCGAATGTAGTCCCATAGCTCTGATCTGTACCCTTCATCTAGGCTATCTTCTTTTCCTAACTGTGTTTGCTCTGACCACCTACGGACAGCTGCATTGTCCTCCACTTTATCAAGGAATTCGTTCTACATAACCAGCTTTCTAATTTAGAAACTGACCATGAATTGATACCTCTTTAAAATATGAAATGACATGCAACAAAATAAAACACAATCAATTCGTAACATGAAGTAAAATATAAAGTAAATAGTCAATCGCATATCTGGGTAATTGATAATGTAACATCCCAAAATTGGGTCTAGTAGAATTGGGCCCATTGGGCCTTGGGGCGTATGAGTGTTTAAATTTTTTAAGAACAAGAGAATGACATTATTTCAAGTTGAACTTATGAGGAAGGTGATTTTGGAAAGTTACAAGGCTTCTAGGAAGTTTCGGGTTCAAGTTAGACCATAGGAAAATTTTAGTGTTGAAGCATTTAAAGGGGAGAAGGCAAGTGGCGTTTAGCATAAGAGAATAATTGGGCAACTTGCTAGCACAAGATGAGCTTGTGGCTTAGTGGCAAGTGGCGTGAATGGTAGAGGGGAAAGCTTGGGTTCGAATCCCACCTAGTGCACTTATTTTGGATTATTTTTTTGATGCTATTAAGGTAAGTGTTGGCCATGGCATCAAAAAGGAAAAGGAGACTTTTTATTGATGGAAAGGAGGCTAAGGAATATGGTAAGGAGGATGTCTAGGGAAAATGAAGGAAAGAAATGAAGGAAAAAGGTAATAGAAGGGAACATGTTGGCCTTTTTCGTGGGTGATGTTTTGGAAAGCTTTTATTTGGTCAATGCTTATCTTTTTGGGAAAGAGGATACAAGGTTTTGGTATGGAGGAAGAGGGAGAGTCGAATTTCTCTTGGCTTTTTGGCAAAGCTTTGTTCATTTTGGCATTTTTCTTTACCAACTACTTTTCTCTTGTTTTGGCCGAAATACCTAGTCATTGTTCATCTTGTCCCCTTGTTGTGCCATAAGCCTTAATCCATCATTGTTCATTCTTGTTTGGTTGCCGAAACTATCAAGCCATCCTTTGCTGCTACTTATCATTCTCTTAGCCTTGGCTTTGGAAGTTGATTGGTAAGTGGGTGATTAGGCCGAATATTGGTTGTAAGATGCTACACTTTATTTTGATGTTTTGCGCCGCTCATGTGATTCTATTTTGTGGTGATGTTATCAACTTTCTGCTCTTGTGGAAGGGACGAATATTGGATGAAGGCTAACCTTTATCTTTGGGAACTCGATGCAATAGCCAAGGTGCAAGGCCGGATTTGTGAACTTAGTAAGGAAGGATCGCGATTGTGGGGGCAACGAAGAGTGGTTCTTTAGGAAATCCGAATAAGGTGTGTAATCCCATACCTTTCCAAATATATGTTTGAAATGGTGTGTAATCTCATACCTCCCTAAAATTTTGCATGAAATGTTCTGTTATTTGGTCGAAATACCAAAGAAAACCAAAAACCGGCATCCGTAACCACTCAGGCGTGTGTATGTTCGTAGTAGTAACCATATTTTGCAATGAAATAGTTTTGGTTAACAGTAGTGACATGATTTTGAAAAATCACGAAAAATAGGAAAAAGGAAATTAGAAAGTGAATAAGATATCAAATTAAAGCTTACTGTGTCTATTTTTATAAGAAAGAAACATAGGAGGAATATGAATTTTATATTCTGAGATATTTTAATTTTAGTGAGGCTGGTTCTGATTGACTTCGTGGTTCCCTGTTCTGTCTTGGAATAATAGTTTAAAATTGTAAAAAGTGAATCATGAGTTATAATTTATATGTATAGTTTCCTTAGTGAACCTATTTTCAATAGAAACAAGTGGGAGCAACATATGAAATTCGTGCAGTGAGATATTTCAATTTATGTTAAGAGAGGTCAGAACCATTGGTCATTGAAACAAGGGAATATTTAAGGAATAAACTGTACTAAACAGTTAAGCTAAAAATTCTGGAAAAATTATAGTAAGAAGATATATGAGTCTAGCTTCAAGGAAAATTTACGGATCTAAATTTTGAGTTTAGTTAGTGTGACGCAGATGGACAGTTTCAATTTTATGCCCCGCATTAGTAGTTAAGTATAGGTTGCAGAATTACCAAAATACCCTTGGAGGGTAAATTACCGAAATACCGCTGGGTTGCGAGATTATCGAATTACCCTTAGTGGGTAAAATTACAGAATTACGAAAATGCCCCAATGGGCCGAATTACGAAAATGCCCCTAAAGTGTTGAAATACGAAGATGCTTAAATGGGCCGATTTGATAGATTCCATTAATGGGTTGATTTGATAAATTGCCTTAATGGGTCGATTTGATAGACTGCCTTAATGGGCCGATTTGATAGATTGCCTTAATGGGCCAATTTGATTGATTGCCTTAATGGGCCGATTTGATAGACTGCCTTAATGGGCCGATTTGATAGATTGCCTTAATGGGCCGATTTGATTGATTGCCTTAATGGGCTAATTTGATAAATTGCGTTAATGGGCCGATTTGATAGGTTGCCTTAATGGGCCGATTTGATTGATTGCCTTCATGGGCTGATTTGATAAATTGACTTAATGGGCCGATTTGATAGATTGCCTTAATGGGCTGATTTGATAGATTGCCCTAATAGGCCGATTTTGAAAAGTGTTATAATGGGTCGAATGTTTGTAATGAATCTCTGAATTTAATGATTGTTGTATATATTTTTAAATATCATGATTTACTATGTATGTTGCATATTTACAAATTGCATGGAATGGGAAACTTGAATGAAGAGAAGAATAGACCGGTGGCACTGCCATAAATTCTGATAATGGCTATGTGCCAATTTAAATATGTCTTTGTGCCTTTGTGACTAAGTCTGTGTGCTGATTATATTACCGTATATGATTCCGGTGGCTCAGCCACAAATATTATAAATGGCAGCTTGACTGCAAATTGGAGAGACTGGCGGGGTGGGTTGACTTGATCCCCACAGAAGAGACTGGTTGGTACGGGGGAATATTATAAATGGCAGCTTGACTGCATATTGGAGAGACTGGCGTGGTGGGTTGACTTGATCCCCACAGGAGAGACTGGTTAGTACGGGGGAGAGATTGGCTGGATGGGTTGGGTTGCATTCATTGCATATGTATATTCCGTTATGTAAATGGGCTTCGGCCCAAGATTTTGTTATATAGGCTCAGGCCCAAAATATTTCTAAATGGGTTCAGACCCAGTGGTCAACGGTAAGTGGATTATGCACTGAGTTCTTGTAACTCACCCCTCTTTTCCTTAACCCTTGCAGGTAATGCCCATTGATGTGGACTTGGGCTTTGGATGACTCAGTGGAGGCCATACTTCAGAATTGGTGTTTTATTTTGAACTTTAAATTTCTATTACCCTTCTCTTTACTATTTTGGGTTTTTACGATGTAATAAGGCCTCTCAGATAAACTTTATTTTGCTTTATGTTTGGACGTATTTATTATTTTGCTTGAAATGTTTTTAACTTGGAAATTTTCTCTCAAATTATCAACGACATTTTCAAAAGTCACGGTTTTAAAATATCACAAATTTGAATATCGATTCTTCAATTAACCTCTCGAAAGAAATAGTATTTTTAGCAAAGGTTTTAATCAAACTTGTTTTCTTGATTTTAAAAATCAATACCTATTTTAGTACGAATAAAAAGGTTTAACATGTTTTTCTAATGTGGCATGTCAGATCCGGTCATAACGCATGAGCCGGGTTTGGGGTGTTACAGCTAATGTTTGGTATAGCTCTTTCTAGGGTAAGTCCTTAGGTTTTCTATATGTGGTTTAGCTCTAAATTCGAGATACCTGAACAAGCAGATTCCTCGATCCTCACCCATTATAGGCTCATATGGACCGAGTTCAGTTCAGGGGAATACATTTCCTTATGGCTGCATGGAGATGAAAATCTCAGGAAGACTTAGGTACGAATGTATCCCGAAAGCGATTCACTATCCTGCACGGAGGTGAAAACTTCATGAAGGAGTAGCTTCTCGCTCCCACTTAAGGGTGCGACCACAACAGGCATGCAATGCAATGCAAAGATATCTTATAAAAATAGAACCGCATGCAATAAAAAGGATCATAATTTTTAAACCAGATTTTTAAATTTAGACACAAGGACATTAAATTATCGATTTTATGGCTTGACTCTCTTATTGGTCCCAGTGGAGTCGCCATGCTGTCGAAACCATTTTTTAAAAAAGGATTATAAAAAATGGGGATCGACTTTTTTAAAACGGAAATGGAGTCGCCACCAATCCCTTTTTACTTAGGTGTGATTGGATCACCTTGTAAAATATTTTATTTCAAAACATTGATTTTGGTCCACGAAATACAAGAAAATGGGTTCGGGAGTCGGTTACGTATGAGGAAGGGTTAGCACCCTCATAACACCCAAAAATTGGTACCTAATCGATAAAATCATATCCGAATGTTGAAAATTTGAAAAAAAATTAAAATATGATCCTTTTATTAGAAAGAAAATCAAGACTTGCCTATTTCAAAGAAATAAAATGTTATATCTAATAAGTTAGGATATAACATAATAAAATGTTATATCTAATAAGTTAGGATATAACATCTCAGGGCTTCGAAGTTAGGCTCGCCTTTATTTGTAGAAAATTCTTATCTCGAAATATAAAACATCATATCCAGTAAGTTAGGGTATAACGTTTTGAATTTCCAAGAATAAGTTTTAATTTAGAAGTTTATGAATTTCAATTTTAAAAGAAAAGGGATACTTAATATTTTAAGTTCAACGATAAAAATCGAAACCCAGTGAGTTAGGGCACAATTTGTCTCAAAGCCCCCAAATATTAGATATCACAGTATTTTTTTTTAAAACTATTTGAATAAAATGTATCAATTCAAAAGGCGTTTTTATAAAACAATGGTTTGAGTAAGATATTACGACATACATATTTAATAGCAATTCTACATAACTACATATTATACTAACAATAAGTAATAAAAGAATAATATAACATAAATATATAAAGAACTATGTTAAACAATAATAAACAATCAAAAGAACATAAATAAATAAACATGTAATGTAAAATGAATAGTGATAATTAAGACTTTCACGAAATAACAAAATCAAATGAAAAAAAAAGGAATAATATATTTAAACATTGAATAAAAAAATAAAAGAATGTGACGATTTTTAAAATGATTTAATATATATATAAATAAAAAATTTAAAAGTAAAGAAAAGTATTTATAATAAATAAATATAATTTAATAATTTAATACATATATAAATGATTACATATAATAAAAATAATTAGTAAATAATATATAATATTTTTATATGAAAACACATATATATAATGTACTAATCATAAAACTACATATGTAATAAACAATATAAATAAAATATGTTATATAATATAAATAGATTTTATACAAAATAAAATTTTGAAAATAATATATGATATAATATAATACTATATAATATACAAATTATAAAATAATATACAAATTATATTAAACCAAGTAAATAATATATAATAATAATTAAATGTATAAGGATAATACATGTAATATATATATATATATATATATATATATATATATATATATGAAATTTATACTATTAATAAAATTAATATATATAAATAATAAGAATAATATAACATTTTAATATAATAAAATAATTAAATATAGTATTAGAATAATTTTTTTAAAAAAATAAAAGGATTTTAAAATGAATAAGGATTAAATAGCAATAAAATAAATATAAATGGACTAAATTAAAATGCGCATCGTACTGTAGCGACTCATTAGGCAATTATGCCTTCTTTCTAAAACTACGTCGTTCTGATTTTTAGCCTTTAAAGCAGTCCGAGGGACTAAATTGAAACCAAAACAGACTTTAAGGCTAATTTAATAAAAAATTAAAATTCCAATTGGGTTGAATTGAGACTAGCAAAATTGCGGAGGGGCTAAAGCAGCAAATTGCCCTTTTATAAAAAAATACGCGGATCCTCCCCGGGTTTTCGGGTCAATGCGCGGACCCTTTCCTAAAACGACCTCGTTTTGGTCATTAACTGACCACACCAAAATGGCGTCATTTCTTTAGCGTATATAAACCAATTTTCAGAGAAAAAATTCATTTAGTCTCAATTTTGAAAAATATTTCAGAAAACGCTATCAAATTCTCCCCGCCTTTGTCCAGAATGGTCATCGGACTTCATAGGCCACGCACCACACGCGCCTCCGTAGACGGTGGCCGGAGGCTAAAAACCTCCGTTTTGAAGGTAGTTTCCTCGCCCCTTTTTTATTTTAATATTATTTTATAAATAAAACACCTGAATCGAAGAGAAAAATAAGAAATAACACGAATACAACAAATCTTAAATCACCTCTGTTTTCAAAATATTGGCTTTCGCTTTTATTTCCCTTTTTTTTTGTATTCTCTGTATGTATCTGTCTCTATGTATTGTGTGTTTTACAGACTTATTTGGGGTTTTTATAACCCCAAAAAAAAAAAGGAAATGCATATCCCCTGTTTTGTTTGCCTTGTTTGCTGCTTGTACTTCTTTCCTTTTTTACAGGTAGAAGGCGAGGATCTCGTGACGGAGGCTGTCCATGCGTTGATGTCGGAGTGCCTCGCGCAGATTGTGGCGCAATGAGTGTCGAGGCTGCTAGGGGGTCCTTGCGGCGCAGTGGAAACCTAGGTTTCTTGCGTCCACAAGTTACTTGGCCATTTGGGGGAGCTTAGCTTTGGGTCTATTAGGTCTGGGTCCGGGTCTAGGTCTGAGGGTGTAACGGGTTCTGTTAGTGGGTCTAGTTAGGTAGTCTGTTTAGGTGTTGGGTTTAGTCTTAGTATCTGGGCCAAGGGTGTAACGGGCCACGGGTTTTAGGTATTGGGTCAAAGGATTGGGTTGTTTGGGTTTTGGGGTGTTTATTCAGGCCTGTAAATGGACTATTTACTGAACATTGGTTTTTTATTTTTGTTATTTTTATTATTTTCTTTTCTTTTTTTGGTTTTCACGGGTCCGGGCAAAATGGGCTAACTACAATTGTATTATCAACATAGGGCATTGTTAATGCTCAAAGGTCAACACATGTTAAGCCTTCATGAATAGGATGCATGCAATAGATTTCATAAGTTAAAGTATAGGATACTTGATCATAACATGTGGGTGCTTGTTATGAGAACAAATATACTAAACATGACCAACTACGAGAGTTCCAGTTGGTATTTCACTCAAGTGTTGTCTACAAAAATATTGTCATGTGTCAGTAACGTAAATAATCCTTAGACTTGTGACATTGGCTCACCTTCTATGTTGAGTTCCAAATGTTGATTCTTCACAAAATAAGTTCATTTTGATGGATGCTTAAGGTAGGATGTTTCGGGTATGAAATAAGACATAAAAAGGTTATAGATGGCCCAGAGAGGATCCATCACCCTAATTTATATGAAGTGACATATCTTATATGTCCTTAACTCTGATTATCACCCTAATGGGCTATAGTGTAGCAGATTAAACTAATTTTCACATTGAAGGAACTTCAATACAAGAATTTTCATTATGTTTTAATTAAGATTCTTTAGTTTTATTTACATTCAATAAAATGTGCACATTGAGTCTTTTGTTAATCTTAAAGGTCGAATGAGGCCTAAGGGAGAGCTAACGTACTTCATCAGTGTACAGGTGTAACACCCCAAACCCAGCCCATGAGTTTCGACCAGATCTGGTATGCTACGGGTTGTACATTGAAAACTTTTGCTTTGTTGGTTTTGGAAATCGTAAGTTAACTAGACAATATTTGAATAAATAAGTGATATTTAAAAAAAAAAAAAAACCTTGTATTATTATTTCGTATAATTAAACCTTTGACATAATTTCATAAGTTGCAAATATTAAAAACTACTTAGGTGAATATAAGCTATGGGGCTTTATTACATAAATATTCCCAAAATAAAAACTTAAAGGAAAAACCAAAAATAATCTATGGAAATAAAAACTTGATGGCCCCTCGAGTCCGCCTCAGCTCCCATGTCCACGATCTACTGTTCATCTGAAATATTTAAAAAAAATAATAGGGTGAGTCACCAAGACTCAGTGTGCAAATCCCAAAAACACATGAAAGGTTTAAGCCCATAAACACATTATAGGCCTTGGCCCGTATACAAGGGTAACTATATATGCATCATGGCCCAACACAGCCTAGAAATCCATCCTCTACACACCAACCCGTACCAACCATCACACCTTGGTGATTTCTACAATCAACCCATCAACTGGTACACACCATATCGACAGTCATACTTCCTATTCCTTATCAATCAGGAATTTTAACGTGGTTTTCTACCACCGATCACAAAGTGACCTAACATTTTATTTTGTGGGTTTTCTACCACCGATCACCATGTGACCTAACATTTCATTACGTGGGTTTTCTACCACCGATCACCATGTGACCAATCATGCTCTTCCCCTTCAATAACATAATCCCACCCCATGCATACACATAAAAGAAACATCATGCAGACTTATACATATTTCGATACACATAGAGAGTTCTATGTTTACGTACCTGGCATCTTAGCATAACCCCTTTTTGGGTTCCATTCGTCTGTCTATACAGCCTCTTTCCGGCTTTTTAGCCCATAACATAAATATATAGACATGCATTCAAGATTAATAGTGTGTTAGAGATCTACACACCTGATTACTGATAAAATGATACTTTTTACGTCGACGTTATCCGTAGTCGACACAACCGCTATCTGCCTAAGATGTTGTTCAGAAGTCGGTCCATAACCAAGTGGCCAATCTCGAACGACAGATACCGCTCGTTTCTTAAACTTAGGGATTCTCTCATTTGCCTGATCCATATTTAATTCCATCACAAGTCCTTGTCAGAACTACTATCACAATTTATGATCATTAATCCTCATCATAAAGTTAAGATCCTGCATATAATAAGTGAATCTAGTAAAAATCTAGGGAAAATCTTCTTACCTTAAGATCCCGAAATTGGAGCCTAACATTTTTCGGCTTTTAGATCTAGATGACCAAGTTTCCTTCAAATCTCGGAATGCCGCCCAACATAGAACCATTAAACTATTAGCTTTTCAGCCTTTGCCTTTCAAAAACCGAAATAGAACATGAGAGCTTAACAGAAGTCGACGCTTACCTTAACACAGGGGATTCGGCTAGCACTAGAGAGAAGATTTGGTAATGCCAAAGGAAAAGATTAAATGCCGGAAGAATAGAACTATCTCACAAATCGGATGAATAGACAAAAACTATGGAGATTTCGGCTTTTTAGAGAATCGGCTCAAGAGAAAAAGAATGGAGAAAAGAGTGAAAGGAAAGGTTTTGGCTTTTGAAGAAATTGAAGAAAAGAAATTGTAGAGGGAGAGGCTAAGAATTTTGGAACAAAGAGTGAAGAGGAAATTAGGGTTTAAATGCCAGAATCAATGAGATATCCCCCTATTTATAGGAATTTCGGCACCTGTTGTTTAAAACCGAAAATGCCCTTCTTGATAACTAAAAGTCAAGCTAATAAAAAAGGAATATTCGGCACCCCCTATCCATGAAGTAGCTGAATTCTTTACTCCTCTAGGTGGTGGATTTTCGGCCATCGCCTTGCCTTGTAGATAGCTCCTATCTTTTCTCCTTTATATCATCTATATTATCAATTATAAAATCCACATAAATCCTCCTATTTTTGAGCCTTGTTGCCGTCCACTTCACCTAACCCTAATGTCGAATTTAGCTAACTTAAATTAAAGGATTTGGGCTCTATGAAACTTAAATTTTGGTCCCCTAACTCCTTGTGTGTGGCGTCACCCCTTGCTCCCTTTAAAGTGCTGAAAATGGCCCAGAAACATGGGCTCCTTGCGGCCAAAACTTGGGCCCCTTTAATTGTTAATGACGCCACCTTCAAACTCCCTTGCAGTGCCACCTATTGTTGGGCCACAAGCTCACGTTGGTATTTTAAACACAATTACCTCCTTTTAACTCTGTAATGCCCAATCAGATAATTTAACCAAGGCCTTTGCCTAGTCCTGAGCCCAATTGGACCCCTATCACTTAAATTAACATATTAAACATATCCTTACACTAAACGCATAGACCCATTAATTCAAGATGTTACAGTTCTACCCCCTTAAAGAAATTTTGTCCTCGAAATTTCCAGCTAGTAATCATACTACCTAAGTCTCACCACTATGCTTTCGCTGCGCACTCTAATTCTAAAGTCAAAATAAACACTTAGTATATTATGGTAGGGTACGCACCATTATTCGCATCTGGAGCATCTCCGTCCCCGTGGCGATGTGCTGCATAGACCAAAGCTGGCTATCTCGCCTCCGCATAACCTGCACCTTGGCCTTGGCCTGGAGCTCTGTAACATCCTGAAAAGGGCCTATGCATTTTTGGTTTAATTGTACGAAATGACATGTCTTAAGTATTATGAATAAATTTTGAACATTTTTGGAAACCTAGAAATGAATGGAAATGAGTTAGAAATGAACATTTTTGGAAACCTGGAAATGGATGGAAATGATTTGGAAATGATTCAAAAGAGGAAAGTGAACATTTCTGGAAACTTGGAAATGTAAGGAAATGTCAAGATTAAAGAACCGAACGAAAATTTCTGGTAACTTAGAAATGACTTAGAAATGTCGAGTTTTAAAGTTTAAAAGAGGAAACTGAGGCAAGGGGGCCTTAAAAGAAAAAGTATGTGAAATTTGATACACAAACAGGCTTGGAAAAGTGGCCTAAAGATGCCACTTAGGGCCTCTGGAAATGGCGCCACCTGCAAGGGTTGGGCCTGAGTTCGAGTCACAAGGGAAGCAAATAAAAGAAGTTTCATTTTTGCTTCTAGAAGCTAGAGGTGGATGGCACAAGCTTTTTAGAAAGGAGGAGTTTTATCCTCTTTAAAATTCAGCTAATTAAGGGGATAAATAAGGGATTTAATTTGGATTATTTTTGGAGAGATAAATAAGGATTATTCTTTAATTATTTCAAATTAAGAAATAAAGTTATCACAAAGAAAGAGTGGTGGCCAAGTAGGGGACTCTAGCCTAGTAAATTCGGCTAAGAGAGGAAAAGCAAGGCTAGTTTCCATCCACTCTTTTCCTTGGCCGAAATTCCCTAAAGAATTCTCCCCTCTCTGCCGAAATTTTCCTTAGCAAATTCTCTCTTTTCTCTGCTATTTTGCTAAAACCGAAAACTCTAGTAAAGCAAGCCAATCTCTTCATCTTTCTCTTCTTCCTATTTCTTTTATTCCAATCCATTCAAAAGTTGAATCTTGGAGGGCTTCAAGCATAGATGTTGCCGATTTCCATATAAAAGGGTAAGATCCAATTCGATTCTCCTTCTTTTCTCTTAGGCTTGTCGAAAACTAAGATCTAATCTCTACTATTTTTTTATGGCCGAATCTACAAAAGATCTCTCGAGTTTCTACAACTGTCGACTACAAGGAGGAATATTTCGGCATTCATAAGGATTTAAGGTAAGAAACTATAAGATTCAAAGGCCTTGCTTTATGTTTTGGTGATTAGATTAAATCTAACGTAAAGTGTTAGGGATTTCGACATTCCTAGGAAAACAAAGATTAGTTTCAGGATTTTTTGGTGTTCCAATCGGCAACAAGGTAAGAATACTAATCCTACTAGGATTTGGATTTATGGCTGAATGTTTTATTAAAGTAGTAAGTAATGAATCAAATGTAGGGTTTAAGGATCTAAGCGGTAAATCGATTTCGAGATCTCAAGGAAATTGTTAAGCGAATCAGGTGTGTACCCTATACTATTTTATAATATGTATTATGGCAATGTTTATTAAAATATGCGATATTAAGAATATGAAAGTGGCTAAGGTACAATGTTATGGTACAAAGTATTCAGGTACGTTTCCTACTCCTACTAGGAATATGAAATATGTTATTTGCAACATGTGAATAAAACAAGAATGTGAACTTTGGCACGTTATTGCATAACATGTTATGGGCAAATGGGTTTTATTTTAAAGGGGAAGTGAATGTGGTGACCTAAGACCATGAGCACGGTGACCTAAGACCGTGATATCTGAAAGTGGTGACCTAAGACCACAGTAATCTGAAAGTGGTGACCTAAGACCACAGTAATCTGAACGTGGTGACCTAAGACCACGAATGCGGTGACCTAAGGCTGCAATTTGGAGTGTAGCGGAAGGAGGGTTGACTAGTAGTCCCCACGATGTGCAGTTT
This sequence comes from Gossypium bickii, assembly GCA_025503065.1. Taxonomy (NCBI): domain Eukaryota; kingdom Viridiplantae; phylum Streptophyta; class Magnoliopsida; order Malvales; family Malvaceae; genus Gossypium; species Gossypium bickii. The sequence goes on from CP106711.1 coordinate 101,195,932, forward strand.
GGTACGGGGGAGTGTAGCGGATGGACAATTAGGATTGGGTTGGGAATGCATCATGACTTGAATTCTATGTTTTGAATGTGTAACTCTTGTATGCCTGATTCTATTATAACTTAGTGTCGTGTACACATTGAGTCAGTTTGACTCACCCGTTGTGGGACCATGTTTCAAGTGATGAATAGTGATGGACCGGGACGGTAGAACTTGTGGTGGCCATGCTCAACATGAAGTCTTTGTTTTTATGGACTGATAACTTTTAAGTACTTTGAAGTATTTGGAAATTATTTGATGTAATAAGGCCATAAGGCCATAGTTGAATTGTTTTTCATTTATTTTTATTTATTTTGTTTATGAGTTTTATCTATTAAAGTTTAAGTAATAATTTCTTTTAAACAAGACCCTAAATATTTTGTCACCTAAGATAAAAAGGGTTTTAATAAAAAAAAATTAAATTCATTCTCAACACAAACCCAACCTAAACGATATTTTCTTAAAAATCACACAAGTTTTCTCTAAGTAACAAAAGAATTTGAAACCGGTTTACTTGAGGAACATACCAAATCTGGTCAAAGCTCGTGGGTCGAGTTTGGGGTGTTTCAGTTTGGTATCAGAGCAAAGTTTTAAACTCTCGGCCTATGGGCTAAGGCCCAAAACATTTTCAAATCGAGCCAAGTAAGTTTTTTTAAAGTATTTTATGAAATAAGCCGGTTTTTGGCATGGCACCTAAGTCTCCGACCCGCAGTCCACCAGGTAAGTACCCCTAACCATTTGTATGATTATGTGATTTATGAATTATGGAAAGGTAGAAAAGGCATGGAACGTAGAATAGTATGATAGGAACTTAAACCCTAGGACTAGTCCACTCAAACACAAATACATAAGACTTAATGCACTTAACAAACCTATGGCTAAGTCACTGAGTTAGGGTGTGGTAACCCCTGTACGCATGTCTAGGATTGGATCCGGAAGAGCCTAGTATTTAAGCAGTCCTAGTGACTCACCTCCTCTTTGCAGGAATCCTACCTGGTGCGTAGCTTCGGTTCACCCTAACCCAAAGGGCTCAGTAGGTGTGGCAACCTCTGTGCGCATGTTTAGGAATGGTTTCGGTGGGAGCTTGGTATTTAAGCAATCTGCGTGACTCACCTCCTCTCCACTCGAATCTCGCACAGTGCGTAGCTTTGGTTCACCTACGACCAAGAGGACTCGGTCATAGGCTAAACACAATAACTAAAACCCGAAAGGGAACTAGCCGTGTTTTTATAAAAACAACAAAACCCTAGTTTCAAAACTCTTAAAATTTTCTTTTAAATTTGTGAAAACCATCTTTACAAAATTTTCCGAAAGATTTCCGATTTATGAAGTTACAAAAATGCCCCTAGTGGTAAAATTACCAAAATACACTTGGTTTATAAAATGTCCAACTACGCAACAATTTTACCCAAAATTTCATTATTTTATAAACACTCAAAAACCCTAATTTGCGAAATATCAAAAATACCTTGATTTTGGAAAATTACGAAATTGCCCTTAACTCAAAAAATTACCAAAATGACCCTGACTTTCAAAATTTTTGCAACATTACCGAATTGGAAAACAAATTCTCAAAAAGAACCCCTAAGTTTTGCAACTTTTGAAATACCCCTGAATTATTAAACTTTACAAATTTACCCTGGTTTGTGAAAAATTACCGAAATACCCTTGGAATTTCAAAATTACCGAAAGGCCCCGGATTTCAAATTTTTTCCAAAATACCCTAGGAATTTAAAAATTCCAAAATACTTGTGACGAAAATACGAAAATACCCCTGTAGGACAAAATTACGAAAATACCCCTGGGTAGTGGAAAAACAATAACAATGAAAACTACAACGTTTCTCTGAATGAACGAAAGTTCATAATTGTTTGATGGATATACGAATGAATGGAAAGACTGTGTGCATGTATGAATACGAAAGAACCACCCCTAAATTCCTTTTTCATAAAACTTCTTCGCGGGTAATCTAGTGAAAGAAAGACTGATTCATAAAACTTCTTAATCAGATCATGACGCTAGAAATGAGCTCTAGAGGACGTGGTCGTCATGGACGAGGTAGAGGAAGGATGACTGTGTCAGAACCCGTTAGATCGGGTCAAGGGTCTGACAATGAGATACCACCGCCACCACCACCCCCAGCTGTGGGTATTGAGCGGCAAGCTCAAACAGAGAAGATCTTTGTGATCGCAGTCGTCTTTGCGAGTTTTGGAATTGGTGGCTGGTGCAGGAGGAAATTCGGGAAATCGTAAGTCTGTGCCTGAACGGCTCCGAGCTAATGGAGCTGAAATATTTCGTGGAGTATCGAGTGTGGCACCCAGTACAGCTGAGTACTGGTTGGAAGCAAGTGATCGCATCATGGATGAGCTTGACCTGACCCCTGAGGAGAAGTTAAAAAGAATGGTGGCACTGTTGCGCGATGAAGCGTACTAATGGTGGTTAACTGTTCGGGATGGTGCCACGGTCGAGGATCTGACCTGGGAGTACGGTAAGGAGGCGTATCAAAAGAAGTATGTGGGAACCAGGTATACGGATGAGCAAAGGAAGGCATTTCTGGGGCTGGTTCAAGGGAACAAGTCCGTTGCGGAATATGAGGCTGAATTTCTGAGGTTGAGCCGATATGCTCGAGGGGTAGTGGCAACTGAGCATGAGCGCTGTGTCCATTTTGAGGATGGGCTAAGGGATGATCTGAGACTGTTGATTGCACCGCATCAGGAGCAGAGTTCTCTACTTTGGTAGAAAAGGCCAAGGTGGCTGAGGGAATCAAGGATTCTACAAAGCAGTCTATAGATAGGAATAGGACCAAAAGAGGTTTTGGATCAGCTGGAAAGGTTCATAAGAGGCCTAGAGTTGGTGGGCCGCGAGGTCAGCAAGTTGGTTCCGAAGAGCGGTATCGTCCTTGTGAGGTGTGTGGAAAGAAGCACTTAGGAGAGTGCTGGAAGAAAACAGGAGGATGTTTTAAGTGTGGGTCCAAGGACCATGTGATCAAGGATTGTCCTAAGAACCTAGATGAAAGCCGACCAGCAACTCAGAATGTTAATCAGGCTGGTAGAGGGGGACCGCAGCCTCAACGAGGTCATGGTTCGAGTAACAGAGGTAATGGTGCTGGCAGAGGCCGTGGAACACAGGGCAGAGGTGCTGCTAATGTTGAGGCAGGGCAACCGGGTTTGGTTTATGCGGTTCGCCGGAGGGAAGATGGAGACGCGCCGGACGTTATAACCGGTACATTCTTTATTTTTGACAAGCCCTATTTTGCTCTAATTGATGTGGGCTCGACCCATTCCTATGTTGCATGTAGTGTAGTGGAAACACTAGGCTTAGGCTCTGAACTTTCTGATAGGCAGATGACTGTAGTAAGCCCATTAGGCCAAACTGTAGTGGTGGATACGATCTTTCGGAATGTACCCCTAGAGATGCAGGGAGTGAACTTTCGGGCTGACTTAATGGAATTACCCTTTGGGGAGTTTGAACTTATACTTGGAATGGATTGGCTAGTAGAGCACTGAGCCGTATAGGATTGTGCAGCTAAACATATGGAGTTAAGGACTCCGGAGGATGAAGTAGTAGTAATGATTGGAGAAAGGAGAAACTACCTGTCTAACGTAGTTTCGGCGCTGAAGGTTGAGAAAATGGTTAAGAAAGGGTGCAAGGCATTCTTAGCCTTCGTAAGTGTGTTGGGTGGAAAGGAAGAAGGTGTCAGTGGAGTTAGAACCATAAGAGACTTTGATGATGTGTTTCCGGAGGAATTACCAGGAATACCCCCAGATAGGGAGGTGGAATTTGGAATAGACTTGCTACCGGGAATAGCTCCTGTGTCAATTGCTCCATACCGAATGGCGCCAAAGGAGTTAGTTGAGCTCAAGGCTCAAATTGAAGAATTGATGGATCGTGAGTTCATTCGACCCAGTGTGTCTCCATGGGGAGCACCAGTTCTGTTTCTAAAGAAGAAGGACAGAACTATACGTATGTGCATAGATTACCGTCAGTTGAATAAGCTGACCATTAAGAACATGTATCCTTTGCCAAGGATCGGTGACTTGTTCGATCAGCTGAAGGGGGCCGTAGTATTTTCAAAGATAGATTTGAGGTCAGGTTATCATCAGTTAAAGGTGAAGGAGGCAGATATCCATAAGACCACTTTTAGGACAAGATACGGTCATTATGAGTTTGTAGTAATGCCGTTTGTGTTGACGAGCGCTCCAGCCGCATTCATGGATATGATGAATCGAGTTTTCCAACCCTATTTGGATAGGTTCGTCATGGTGTTCATCGATGATATCTTGGTCTACTCTAAGTCTGAAGAGGAGCATGATGAGCACCTACGGATTGTGTTGGAAGTATTAAGGGAGAAGAAGCTCTATGCCAAATTCAGCAAGTGTGAATTTTGGCTTAAGGAGGTGGCATTCTTAGGATATATGGTATCCGTAGAAGGAATAAGAGTGGACCCTAGGAAGATCGAGGCAGTGTTGGATTGGAAACCACCTAAGTCCGTGGCTGAGATCTGAAGTTTCTTAGGTTTGGCAGGCTATTACAGAAGGTTTGTGGAAGGGTTCTCGTCAATAGCCGCACCTTTGACAAGGTTGCTAAGGAAGGAGGTACCCTTTGAGTGGACTGATAAGCAACAGAAGAGCTTTGAAAAGCTTAAGAAGGTGTTGACGGAGGCTCCAGTGTTAATTCAACCAGAGGCAGGAAAGGATTTTGTGGTATCAGAACGCCGCACACCCGGATGCGGGATTAGGCTGTGTGCTAATGCAAGAAGGAAAAGTGGTCGCTTATGCGTCTCGGCAACTAAGGCCTCATGAGGTTAACTACCCAAACCATGATTTGGAGTTGGCAGCTGTGGTTTTCGCCCTTAAGGTTTGGAAGCACTACCTTTATGGAGAAAGGTCAATAATTTACACAGACCACAAGAGCCTTAAGTACTTGTTGACTCAGAGAGAGTTGAACTTGAGGCAGAGAAGGTGGGTAGAGTTGTTAAAGGATTATGATTGCTCGATAGAGTACCACCCGGGCAAGGTAAACGTAGTGGCTGATGCCCTAAGTCAGAAGGTTGTGTCGGATCTAAGGGCTATGTTCGCTCACTTAAGTTTATATGATGACGGAAGCCTGTTGGCAGAATTACAAGTCAAGCCCACATGGTTGAATGAGGTAAAAAGGGGACAGTTGGCTGATAAGGACCTAAGTGCTAAGTTACAGCAAGTACAGCACAGAGAATTAAAGGACTATGGCGTTAATGATGAAGGCGTATTGTGCTACAAGGGAAAAGTCTGTATGCCAAGAGACGAGGAGATAAGACAAAGGATTCTTCGGAGGCGCATAGTAGCCCTTATGCTATGCATCCCGTAGGCATTAAGCTGTATAGAGATCTAAGGGAACAATTTTAGTGGTCTGATCTTAAGCGGGAAGTGACTAAATTCGTGGGGAAATGTTTGATGTGTCAGCAAGTTAAGGCTGAACACCAGGTTCCATCGGGATTGCTTCAACCAATCGAGATTCCGCAGTGGAAATGGGAGAGAGTTACCATGGACTTCGTTAGTGGGCTTCCCCTTACGCCTACTAAGAAGGACTTGGTATGGGTGATAGTGGACCGTTTGACCAAGTCCGCGCACTTTATTCTAGTAAGAGTTGACTATTCTCTTCAGAAGTTGGCCAAGATATATGTGGCGGAAATCGTGAGATTACGTGGAGTTCCTGTACCGATCATCTCCGATAGAGACCCAAGGTTTACGTCTCAGTTTTGGAAGGCACTTCATCAAGCTTTAGGCACTAAGTTGGACTTCACTATGGCTTTTCATCCACAATCAGACGGGCAATCTGAACAGGTTATACAAGTATTGGAGGATATGTTGAGAGGCTGTGTGATGGATTTCCGAGGAAGTTGGGAAGACTATTTGCCTTTAGCTGAGTTCGCCTACAACAACAGCTATCAGGCTAGCATTCGGATGGCACCATATGAAGCATTGTATGGTCGAAAGTGTAGAACTCCTACTTGTTGGACTGAGTTAGGAGAATGTCAAGTTTTGGGTCCGGAGTTAGTGGCGTAAATCAAGAGAAGGTTAAGACAATCCGAGCACGGTTAAAGGAAGCCTCGATAGGGCAGAAAGTCAAACGCAGACCTTAAGCGGAAGGAAATAGAGTTTAAGGGGGGAGACCAAGTGTTTCGAAAGTCTCACCTTGGAAGAAGGTAATGAGGTTTGGCCGCAAAGGAAGTTAAGCCCAAGGTTTATAGGGCCCTATCGAAAGTAATCGGCGAGTTGGGCGATGGCATACCAATTGGAATTGCCACGTAAGTGCAGCAGATGCACGATGTATTCCATGTATCCATGCTACGTCGTTACCGATCGGATCCATCTCATGTGGTACCAGTTGAAGAAGTGGAGCTAAGGCTAGACTTATCGTACGAGGAAGAGCCGATTCAGATATTGGAACGTGATGTGAAAGTGCTACGGAGGAAGTCAGTTCCTCTAGTCAAAGTGTTATGGCGCAACCATGGATCAGAGGAAGCTTCGTGGGAACCAGAAGAGACGATGTGACAGCAATACCCTCAATTGTTTTAGATAGGAAATTTCAAGGACGAAATTATTTTAAGGGGGGTAGAACTGTAACATCCTGAAAAGGGCCTATGCATTTTCGGTTTAATTGTACGAAATGACATGTCTTAAGTATTATGAATAAATTTTGAACATTTTTGGAAACCTAGAAATGAATGGAAATGAGTTAGAAATGAACATTTTTGGAAACCTGGAAATGGATGGAAATGATTTGGAAATGATTCAAAAGAGGAAAGTGAACATTTTTGGAAACTTGGAAATGTAAGGAAATGTCAAGATTAAAGAGCCGAACGAAAATTTTTGGAAACTTAGAAATGACTTAGAAATGTCGAGTTTTAAAGTTTAAAAGAGGAAAGCGAGGCAAAGGGCCTTAAAAGAAAAAGTATGTGAAATTTGATACACAAACAGGCTTGGAAAAGTGGCCTGAAGATGCCACTTAGGGCCTCTGGAAATGGCGCCACCTGCAAGGGGTTGGGCTTGAGTTCGAGTCACAAGGGAAGCGAATAAAAGAAGTTTTATTTTTGCTTCCAGAAGCCAGAGGTGGACGGCATAAGCTTTCTAGAAAGGAGGAGTTTTATCCTCTTTAAAATTCAGCTAATTAAGGGGATTAATAAGGGATATAATTTGGATTATTTTTGGAGAGATAAATAAGGATTATTCTTTAATTATTTTAAATTAAGAAATAAAGTTATCACAAAGAAAGAGTGGTGGCCAAGTAGGGGACTCTAGCCTAGTAAATTCGGCTAAGGGAGGAAAAGCAAGGCTAGTTTCCATCCACTCTTTTCCTTGGCCGAAATTCCCTAAAGAATTCTCCCCTCTCTGCCGAAATTTTCCTTAGCAAATTCTCTCTTTTCTCTGCTATTTTGCTAAAACCGAAAACTCTAGTAAAGCAAGCCAATATCTTCATCTTTCTCTTCTTCCTATTTCTTTTATTCCAATCCATTCAAAAGCCGAATCTTGGAGGGGCTTCAAGCATAGATGTTGCCGATTTCCATATAAAAGGGTAAGATCCAATTCGGTTCTCCTTCTTTTCTCTTAGGCTTGTCGAAAACTAAGATCTAATCTCTACTATTGTTTTATGGCCGAATCTACAAAAGATCTCTTGGGTTTCTACAACTGTCGACTACAAGGAGGAATATTTCGGGATTCATAAGGATCTAAGGTAAGAAACTATAAGATTCAAAGGCCTTGCTTTATGTTTTGGTGATTAGATTAAATCTAACATAAAGTTTTAGGGATTTCAACATTCCTAGGAAAACAAAGATCAGTTTCGGGATTTGTTGGTGTTCCAATCGGCAATAAGGTAAGAATACTAATCCTACTAGGATTTGGATTTATATATCGAATGTTTTATTAAAGTAGTAAGTAATGAATCAAATGTAGGGTTTAAGGATCTAAGCGGTAGATCGATTTTGAGATCTCAAGGAAATTGTTAAGTTTAATCAGTGTGTACCCTACACTATTTTATAATATGTATTATGGCAATGTTTATTAAAATATGCGATATTAAGAATATGAAAGTGGCTAAGGTACCATGTTATGGTACAAAGTATTCAGGTACGTTTCCTACTCCTACTAGGAATATGAAATATGTTATTTGTAACATGTGAATAAAACAAGAATGTGAACTTTGGCACATTATTGCATAATATGTTATGGGCATATGGGTTTTTTTTTAAAGGGGAAGTGAATGTGATGACCTAAGACCACGAACACGGTGACCTAAGACCGTGATATCTGAAAGTGGTGACCTAAGACCACAGTAATCTGAAAGTGGTAACCTAAGACCACAGTAATCTGAACGTGGTGATCTAAGACCATGAATGTGGTGACCTAAGACCGCAATTTGGAGTGTAGTGGAAGGAGGGTCGACTTAGTAGTCCCCATGGTGTGCAGGTTGGCATGGGGGAGTGTAGCGGATGGACAATTAGGTTTGGGTTGGGAATGCATCATGACTTGAATTCTATGTTTTGAATGTGTAACTCTTGTATGCCTGATTCTATTATGACTTAGTGTCATGTACACATTAAGTCGGTTCGACTCACCCCGTTGTGGGACCATGTTTCAGGTGATAAACAGTGATGGACCGGGACGGCAGAACTTGTGGTGGCCATGCTCAACATGAAGTCTTTATTTTTATGGACTGATAACTTTTAAGTACTTTGAAGTATTTGGAAATTATTTGATGTAATAAGGCCATAAGGCCATAGTTGAATTGTTTTTCATTTATTTTTATTTATTTTGTTTATGATTTTTATCTATTAAAGTTTAAGTAATAATTTCTTTTAAACAAGACCCTAAATATTTTGTCACCTAAGATAAAAAGGGTTTTAATATAAAAAAATTGAATTCGTTCTCAACACAAGCCCAACCTAAACGATATTTTCTTAAAAATCGCGCAAGTGTTCTCAAAGTAACAAAAGAATTTGAAACCGGTTTACTTGAGGAACATACCAAATCTGGTCAAAGCTCGTGGGCCGGGTTTGGGGTGTTTCATGCTCCACGGCCCTGACAGAAACCATTACCACCTCTGGTTGGACCACGACCTCTTTGTGGCTGCTGCCCTCCTCTGCTAGGCTGAGTATTCCCTTGATTTGTGGGCCCTTCATTGCCTTTTTGCTGCGGGCAATTCCTAACTTGGTGGTCCAAAGATCCACACCTAAAGCACTTCGTACTGCCCGCCCAACACTCACCTACATGGAATTTACCACACCGAGCACACTTCTGTGTCTGACTAGCAGCAGTAGGTCTATCATCTCGTCTAGGCTCGTCTGACCTGGGTCTTTTCTGATCACGCCAAGCTGCCCCAGATGATCCTAAATTTCTCTTACTTCCACTCCTATCTTTATCCTGATTCAGTTGTTCGGTCCGCTTTACTTCCTCGGCTATCTTAGCCTTTTCCACTAAGACTAAAAATTCCCTCTCCCGCTGTGGGGCTATTAAAACACGCAAATCATCCCTCAGGCCATCTTCGAACCTAACACAACGTTCATGCTCTGTGGCTACCATGCCTCGAGCATAACTGCTAAGGCGTAAGAATTCAGCTTCATACGCAGCCACTGACCTACTCCCTTAAACCAGATTCAGAAATGCTCTGCGCTGCGCATCCACATAACTCGATCCAATGTACTTATTCTGAAATGCCGTTTTAAGGAGATCCCAGGTGATACGTCAGCCATTGTACCCTTATTAACCGTAAGCCACCATTGATAGGCTTCATCCCGCAAGAGAGATACAACTCCTTTCAACTTCTCCTCCTCCGTGAAATCCAAATCATCCATTATGCGTTCTACTGCCTCCAAGCAATACTCAGCTGAACTTGGGGCTACACCAGAAATTCCCCTAAACACTTCTGCCCCGTTGGCCCTAAGCCGCTCCAAGCACTGATTTTTCGGCCTCGTGCCCATACCAAATTTCAAAGAACTCTCTCTAAAACCCTTAACATTGCCTGAGATACCGCGTCATCTCCGGCAATCTGATCCTGAAATTCCTCCTCCGTAGCTGGTGGCACCGGCATCTCGTTTCCAGATCCATGGTAAGATCCCACTGGTTCTGACACCTTATTCTACCGATTCGCGTTTATCTGATTAGAAATTTTATGAATTATTAGTTTTCTCCCACTGATTAACCATGAACAGTCTTATGAATAGTAGTTTTAGAAGTAGTTCTTTCGAATTCACAATTTTATCTACAATTCAGCCTCAAGTTCACATTTCCTAGTTCCAGGAAGCACACACATTCAATCATCAAACATACAGCAGCATCCACGAACCTACATTCATCATGTAGGGGTATCTTCGTCATTTCACTACCTAGGGGTATTTTTGTAATTTATCTTACAGGTGTATTTTCGTAATTTTCCAAAATAGGATTCCTTGGTGATTTTGTGGAATAAGGGTATTTTGGTAATTTTACAATCTGGGGGTATTTTGGTAATTTGGCAATTCAGGGGTATTTCGGTAATTTTGAAATTCGAGGGTATTTCGGTAATTTTGCAAATCAAGGGTGACTTGGTAATTTTACAAACCAGGGATATTTTTATGTTGTTGTTTTTTTTTTTGAAACAGGGGTACTTTGGAAAATCCAGTTTCACAATCCCGATTACTCTCGTAAACATGAAGTTTTAGGGTAAATTTTCAAAACATGGGTAATTTATAAAATCACGATTGTTTGGGAATTTTCACAAATCAACTGTATTTTGGTAATTTTACAAAACTTGGGGGTCTTTTTTTTTTAAATGGAGTGGCTGGTCCCTTCTGGGTTTTCATTATAAAGTTTGGCCCATCAACAAGTCCTCGTAGCTAAGGTGAACAGTTACTATGAACCAGGTAGGATTCTAGCGAAGAGGAGGTGAGTCACTAGGACTGCTTAAGTACCAAGCTCTTCCTGAATCCAATCCTAGACATGCGTATGACTGTTGCCACACCGTAACTTGTTGATCGTTCACGGTTTGTTTAGTTGGATTAAATCTTATGGAATTGAAGAGTTGTTTATCTAAGCCTAAGGTCCATTAATACTATCATGCTAATCTACGTCCCTCAAGCCCACTAAGCCCACATATATATCACAACAAGAGTTTAGAATTCTTACCTAGACTCGAAGGCCATAACTTCAACCAAGACATTTTTTTCCTTTCCCAAATTCACATCAAATTTTCAAAACACTAATAGACCCATTTCACAGCTTGAGTTTTGAACTGGGCTCTGATACCAAAATGTAGCACCCCAATCCCGGCCCATGAGTTTGGACCAGATCTGGTATGCTACGGGTTGTACATTGAAAACTTTTGCTTTGTTGGTTTTGGAAATCGTAAGTTAACTAGACAATATGTGAATAAATAAGTGACATTTAAAAAAAAAAACCTTGTATTATTATTATTTCATATAATTAAACCTTTGACATAATTTCATAAGTTGCAAATATTAAAAACTACTTAGGTGAATATAAGCTATGGGGCCTTATTACATAAATATTCCCAAAATAAAAACTTAAAAGAAAAACCAAAAATAATCTATGGAAATAAAAACTTGATGGCCCCTTGAGTCCGCCTCGGCTCCCATGTCCACGATCTACTATTCATCTGAAATGTTTAAAAAAAATAATAGGGTGAGTCACCAAGACTCGGTGTGCAAATCCCGAAAACACATGAAAGGCTTAAGCCCATAAACACATTATGGGCCTTGGCCCGTATACAAGGGTAACTATATATGCATCATGGCCCAACCAGCCTAGAAATCCATCCTCTACACACCAACCCATACCAACCATCACACCTTGGCAATTTCTACAATCAACCCACCAATCGGTACACACCATATCGACAGTCATACTGCCTATTCCTTATCAATCAAGAATTTTAACCTGGTTTTCTACCATCGATCACCAAGTGACCTAACATTTCATTTCGTGGGTTTTCTACCATCGATCACCATGTGACCTAAAATTTCATTACGTCGGTTTTCTACCATCGATCACCATGTGACCAATCGTGCTCTTCCCCTTCAATAACATAATCCCACCCCATGCATACACATAAAAGAAACATCATGCAGACTTATACATATTTCGATACACATAGAGAGTTCTATGTTTACGTACCTGGCATCTTAGCGTAACCCCTTTTTGGGTTCCATTCGTCTGTCTATACAGCCTCTTTCTAGCTTTTTAGCCCATAACATAAATATATAGACAGACATACAGGATTAATAGTGTGTTAGAGATCTACACACCTGATTACTGATAAAATGATACTTTCTATGTCGACGCTATCCGTAGTCGACACAACCACTATCTGCCTAAGATGTTGTTCAGAAGTCGGTCCACAACCAAGTGGCCAATCTCGAACGGCAGATACCGCTCATTTCTTAAACTTAGGGATTCTCTCCTTTGCCTGATCCATATTTAATTCCATCAAAGTCCTTGTCAGAATTACTATCACAATTTATGATCGTTAATCCTCATCATAAAGTTAAGATCTTGCATATAATAAGCGAATCTAGTAAAAATCTATGGAAAATCTTCTTACCTTAAAATCCCAAAATTGGAGCCTAACATTTTTCGGCTTTTAGATCTAGACGACCAAGTTTCCTTCAAATCCCGGAATGCCGCCCAACATAGAACCATTAAACTATTAGCTTTTTGGCTTTTGCCTTTCAAAAATCGAAATAGTACGTGAGAGCTTAACAGAAGTCAACGCTTACCTTAACACAAGGGATTCGGCTAGCACTAGAGAGAAGATTCGACAATGCCGAAGGAAAAGATTAAATGCCGAAAGAATAGAACTATCTCACAAATAGGATAAATAGAGAAAAACTATAGAGATTTAGGCTTTTTAGAGAAATCGGCTCAAGAGAAAAAGAATGGAGAAGAGAGTGAATGGAGAGCTTTCGGCTTTTGAAGAAATTGAAGAAAAGAAATTGTAGAGGGAGAGGCTAAGAATTTCGGCATAAAAAGTGAAGAGGAAATTAGGGTTTAAATGCCAGAATCAATGAGATAACCTCCCTATTTATAATAATTTCGGCACCTATTGCTTAAAACCGAAACCACCCTTCCTGATAACTAAAAGTCAAGCTAATAAAAAGGGAAAATTTGGCACCCCTTATCCATGAAGTAGCCGAATTCTTTACCCCTCTAGATGGTGGATTTTCGGCCATCACCTTGCCTTGCAGATAGCTCCTATCCTTTCTCCTTTTTATCATCTATATTATCAATTATAAAATCCACATAAATCCTCTTATTTTTGAGCCTTGTTGCCGTCCACTTCACTAACCCTAATGCCGAATTTAACTAACTTAAATTAAAGGATTTGGGCTCTATGAAACTTAAATTTTGGGCCCCTAACTCCTTGTGCGTGGCGTAACCCCTTGCTCCCTTTAAAGTGCCAAAAATGGCCCAGAAACATAGGCTCCTTGCAGCCAAAACTTGGGCCCCTTTAATTGTTAATGACGCCACCTTCAAATTCCCTTGCAGTGCCACCTATTGTTGGGCCACAAGCCCACGTTGGTATTTTAAACACAATTACCTCCTTTTAACTCTATAATGCTCAATCAGATAATGTAACCAAGGCCTTTGCCTAGTCCTGAGCCCAATTGGACCCCTATCACTTAAATTAACATATTAAACATATCCTTACACTAAACGCATAGACCCATTATTTCAGGATGTTACAACAGAAGACCATTAGAAGGTATTTCGGGCAATACTGGACGTTATGTCGTCACATGGGAGATTCGATGTCACAACATAGAGAGTGGAATAGAGAAAGTGAGAAACTGCCTTCAATATCTCAGCACAGGCTGAGGGTGTCATGACATACTCCTGAATATGGCTACAAAAGGAACATATTTGTTGCTGTGAAAAGAATAAAACATGAAGAAGGGGTGTTTTGGTCTGCACAATCAAACTTTAAGCTCGGGAATGTCAGCTATCCTAGGGCTAAAGACGTCAACTACCTGAAAGCTATAAATAGGCCCCGTTGACACACATTATGGACATCAGCTTATATTTCTCCTTAGGTTTAAGTTTTGTTTTCTTTCTTTCTTAAGTTTTCATAGTTTTAGTTATTTGTTTTCTTCAAGAGATCAAATTGTAAAGGATATCAACTTCTATGGTGCAACACCCTAAACCCGGCCTAAACGTTACGACTAAATCTAACTTGCCATCTCGAAGTGATTTTTGAATTTTGGACTTGTTGATAACAAAATCCGTATTTAAATTAAAACCCATTTAGTTTTTATTGATTAAAAAATTTGCCAAATTAAGTTATTACAATTTGAAAATAGCTTATCAAAACGATTGCCATATTTGTTACCGTTGGTTTCTTAAACTGAATAAAATCGCAGAAGCTTCTCTAATTAAAACCTTAAAGTTTAAAATGCATGTTTTTCTTAAAAACAGTTATTATTTTGAAAACTCATTTATGTCAATTTGGCAGTTTAAAACAAGAAATTAAAGCCCAATTAAAAATTAAATCCACCACTGGCCTTATTACATAATCAAAAGCCCAATATGAAATTTAAAGAAACAAGTCTAAAGCAGATCATTAGCGATCGTGTAGCCACCTCTAAGTCCCTCGCGGCTCCAAATCGTCTAAGGCTAGGGATTACCTGCACAGTTAAAAGAAAGGGTGAGTTTACGAAAACTCAGTGTGTAATCCCCTATCAGTTAGTTAGTAGCATTATATGCAGTAACAGTCTGGGCCTGAGCCTTATTTAGTAACAGTGCAGTGTGGGCCTTAGCCCATTATAGTAACAGTGTGGGCCTAAGCTCAATACAGTATCAGTACGGTACAAATATGCAACCCACCCTAATTCAGCCAACACATCACCCGTACCAACCAACACACCATATGGGGATAAAATCGACCCATCCAGCCAGCACACCAATATCACAGCATAGCTGCCAGTAATAATAACGCAGCAAAGCTGCTAGTAGCAGTGGTAGAGCCACCAATACAGTACTTTTTGCATATCAGAATCTCAACCTCATGCAATATGTCATGTCATAAATAGTTCGTGTATGCAAAGTGTCCTACTCAGTACAATCTTACAAATAATCATACACTCATCAGTTAACCTACCTCTAGAGGTAAAATGGTCATTTCCATCTATTAGGGGTAAAATAGTAATTTTACCCTTTAGGGGTATTGGTCACTTTACTTATTTTAGGGTCTCAGTGCAGATAACGACCTCTTCGAAGGTTTACAGTCACCTCGAGCGATAAAAATAACCTAAATGGTCATAACGATGTAAATGGGCCCAAGGCCCATTATTCGGCCCAAGTGGGCCCACACGATCGTGTAGCCCATTTAGCCCAAATTCAGTCACGACTATGCGAACCACATAGCCCAGTCCAGTATTTGCCACTTATCATGGATTTTATTCGTGTGGGGCCTGTTTGGGCCCACATGGCCCATTTTAGCCAAATTAGGCCCATATCGGCCCAAGAGCACAAGAATGCTCGTGGTGGCCTCTACATTCTATTGCCCACGATTTGTGGGCTAGATTTATCAAACGAGCGATCGCACACTCGTGAGGCCTCAAATGCTGAAGTTTCAGCTTTTTGGCTTTTGCAAATTCACAGAAGAGAGGAGGGTGACTACACATCTATTTACACAACAAACAGAATACCCCACGCACTATTAACCTACAATTATCCCAAACTAATCAATCTTTCATCCTTTCATGATCATTAACACTAAAGCCCCAAACCGATATCACCTCTTACCTTGACCAAAAGTTACATGATTATTACTCTTAGATTGCTAGTTGAAAATGATCACACCCTTCTTCTTGATTCACTGCGCACATAACGGATTTCATTAGCAATAATCATTTAATACACGGCTTGAATTGATACCCATAGTCCAAAGAATTAGAGTTAGAGAAGATTGAGTATTCAACCAATACTACAAAACAAACCTACTTACCCTATAGTATTCGGCCAAAGAAGTATTCAAAGAAGAAAGCAGAGATGTGCAGAGAAGCAAGGTAGTCAACACTCCACCGATTGTCAAAGAATAGTTAAGAGACATAGTATTCAGCTTAATACCAAAAGAAAGAGTGATGATAAAATTAGTTAAAAAGGAATAGGTGCATTCCACCAAGCACAATATAGAGAGGAGATGATAAAATGAAAGTACCTGAAAGGCCTAAGATGTGTTCAGTTAGGATTGTGAAGGAATGGGAAGCAGAGAAGAAAATGAAGAAAGGTGGAGAGAAGATTCGACTTAGAAGAGAGTCCGAAAGGAGAAGAATTAGAGAGGAAGGAGAGAAACACTATTCGATTTTGAGAAACAAAAAAGTAGAAAGAATTGGAAGAAGAAAGAAAATTCGGCAAATATTGAAAAGTGAATTCAGCAATACTAACCAATTTTCTCAAATGGTTAATTCGACAAAACTTCAACAACCAAAACAGAGAACAGAAAACTATTTTTGGTACTTAAGAGTTTAGAGCAACCAACCTAAACAAGAAGACCCAAGTATTGAACTAACTGAAAGGAGAAAGTCTCATAGCCGAATTTCCTATACACCAACATACCAATCGGCACATCCTTCTACAACTCAAACTCCTCCTATCTATCCACAATCCACTCCTAAAAATCCTCCCTGATATCCTCCACATATCACTCCAACCTCTTACCTATCAGAATTTTACTGCAACACAACCACTAGCCAAACGAAGTTGTAAAATAAATACACCCTCATGCTATGCCCACACTCGAACCTCAGACCCCTTGCCACACTTGTACCACCACAACCACAATAATTAATAAGACCTATGTGCCATTGTCCAGATTCTTTTAAAAGCAAATTTTAAAAATTCTGCAAAAGCCAAGACTTGAATCCAGGCTTCTCCAACACTCCCAAACACACCAAAATCACTTAACCATTAAAGCAAACAAGCAACTTGTGTCAGATCATGCAAAATTAAAGACCCTATATTTTTGGGGCGTTACATATGGATTCGTACTATTCATCAATATTAATCAAGCTTTCTTAAACTCTCTATTTCACTCCATTACTTATGATTAATTCTTCAATTTATTCCATGTTGTTTATGAAAGCGATGTGGAACTAATCCTTCTAAGGGGGATTAGTGAGTGGAGGCATGATCTCTTAACTATTTTGTAGGGTTACTCAATGGATCAACTGTTTGAGAAAGGAAGAATGTGAAACAAACTCTAGGCCTGAAACCCTGAGAAGTCATCAAGGTAGGAATTAACCCAAAATTGGTATTGCCATTCATGAACATCTTTACCCCAAGCCAGTCTAGACTGTGAGGTCAGACGATAAGTAGTTCTCGCTGACTCATTATGCTAGTGGAAGATCAAAAGATCCTACTAGGGTAGCGACTAGTTTGTTGATAAGGAACTCGAGACAACAGTTAATTGGGATTGTCGAAGCAAGTTGATCACCCGTCTTCAGATTTGATTCATTTTATTTATCCCTATCTCTTGCAGTTTTAATTCTTTTATGTTGTTTTACTTTATTAGTTTACAAACCCTAAATATTCTTCTTGGTTTACTCTCATACTATAAATGATTAAGGAGTATTAATTAGATCTTTAATCGTTTAAGTTAAAATTAATTTAGTACTCGCCTCCCTTGGGTACGATCCTCGGAGTACTCAAGTACTTCACTGTAAAATCTATATTACAACTCAACCTATATACTTGCAGACACCACCTCATAATTCTCTATTTTATTGTAGTATTCACACTCTGGGCGTAAATACATTCAGAGGCGGTCAAGTTGTTGGTGCCTTTGTCGGGGAGGCAATGTCATTAGAATAGTTTTAACTTTTGCATTTTAAAAGAATAATTAGGAAATTTCTCAACTGTTGATACAATTTTATTTTATTTTAGTGTTACTAATCCTTTTTTTGGGTTTGGTGTTTGACTCACAGTACAGGCACACCTATTGTAGCATCCACAAACCCAGAAGGAATAATCCAAAGAAATCGCCAATAGCAGCAGTAGCAAATGCAAGATACACCACCACTAGCTGCAATTAACATACCATGTGATAATCAACTGTTCCATGACGCTGACAATAACGCCCTAGGAGCCCACCAACACCACAGTTACCTGCAAACCTACAAATGGCTCAGAATGAGAGGACTCTAAGGGACTATGCCCTACCAAGCGTAAACATGGTTCAAGAAAGTATAGCAAGGCCGACGATTACAACTAATAATTTTTAGATCAAACTGGAATGATAAAAATGATCCGAAATAATATGTAGTTTAGGGGCACTATGACAAAGGACCCTCATCAGCATTTGAAATGATTTCTTTAACTCTATGATACTTTCAAGTATAATGGGGTCACTGATGATGCTATTCATCTTCGGTTGTTCCCCTTTTCTTTTATTGGTAACGCGTTTTCTTGGTTAGACTCATAGGCACCGGGGTCTATCACGACATACGACGAATTCGCTAGAAAGTTTTTACAAAATTTCTTCCTGATTAGCAAAGCAATTCAACTAAGAAGAGAGACAATTGTCTTTAGATAGATGGATGGAAAAACTTTCTATGAAGCGTGGGACCGCTTCAAAATACTGATTCAAAAATTTCTGCACAACAGATTTCCTAAGTGGATGCGACTGCAAGTATTTTATAATGGGTTGGATGCAAACACACGATCTAGACTAGATGAAGCAACATGAGGAGCCTTTATGAATAGGACGTATGAGGATGCGTATGAAATTATTGAAAATATGGCATTAAACTCCTGTTAGTGGCCAAATGAATATTTTACATATTCAAGAAAACCGCTATAGTCAAAGCTATTCAAGAGGATAATAAGTATCAACATATAGTGGATAGATTAAACCGTATGGAATCTGCTTCTACACCGTCTATGTATAGAGTAGACAAGCCACTCTTCCATTATATCAACAATCCTATCGAGCATGTGAATTACATTGGGAATAGAGGTGGAAACCTTTATTTGAATACATATAATCCTGACTAGAGAGGTCACCCAAACTTGAGATGGGGAGGAAACCAAGGAAGAGGTAACAATTCAAATTAAATTTAAAATACTAATTACCAACCTCCTTTTTTGCAAAAACCGTAAGACTGAACCAACCTAAGTGATCATACTGCACATGGTCAATGCCTGGACAGAATTGAGGAAGAGATGCAGTCAAGGAGAATAGATGTCAAGTAGGTGCAATATGAGTGCACCTACTCAACAAGAACATTGAATAAACTTGAGGATGAAATGAGCCAATTGATGAGCATGATGGGCTATTTCAAAAAGAAAATTGGTTCAAGCATTCCCAATAACACGGAAGATAATCCACAGAGGGGAGGTAAAGAGCATGTGAAAGCTATAGTTCTCTGATCGGGCTAAACAAATATTAAACATGAATCAAACAAATATTATTGAATTAACATAATCATCTTAGCTAAACAGAATTCAACTACCATGGTTGATTGCAAGATCATTAAACACCTAGCAAA
Organism: Gossypium bickii; assembly: GCA_025503065.1. NCBI lineage: Eukaryota > Viridiplantae > Streptophyta > Magnoliopsida > Malvales > Malvaceae > Gossypium > Gossypium bickii. Next base: position 101,215,478 of record CP106711.1, read on the forward strand.
CATGTTTAAATTAAACAACAAGGAGGAAAGAGTATACTCTACTTCTATTTAGCAGCCTTTCGGATCTTTTTTACTAAGGTGTTCTTTTGATCCGCCCGTTGTTCCATTGCTAAGGGTTTCTCAAGGTGGTCGGCCAAGAGATGGTATTGTCAAAGCTTTTGTTGGCTAAAGAATGGAAGGGAAAATGGAGTGGCTAGGCATGGGGAAAAAGGAAAGGAAAATGGAATGAAAGAAAAGAATGTAGAATGAGAGATGTGTTATGAATGAAAGGATCAAGAATAAGGGATGAGTATTGTGGTATTTATAGGTGAAGGTGAGGATGAAGTTTACTAAAAGTAGAGTTTAAAATCCCTCAATCTTCTCCATTGCATGGCCAGCCAAAAATTATGGAAAGGAATGTAGTTTAGTTGATTATTTCAAAGTTAAAATCATGCTATTATTAGCATAGAGTGGGCGGTTTCAAAGGCATAGTTTTTGTGCTGATTTTTGATTAAATTGCAACTGCAAGGACCTCCAATAAAATATCCTAAAGCTAATTTTTTGGCATCCATATGCTTGTGCCGAAATTGGGCTTGTCTCCCCTTGTTGGACGGTTTCATGATCCAAAAATTAACCAGACATGTCCACTCTGTAACACACTTTAATTAAGTCAAATTAGCATCCTTATAACCCAATTTTACATAGTATTACTATCAAAGTAAAGTGGATGTATCCATGTCCATACATCCTTTTGGTAATCTCATCTTTCATGGACCCACTACGTAATAAAAATCATGTAACGCCTCGAATTTGGGCCAAGTAGAACTGGGCCTATTGGGCCTTAGGCGTGGGAGCGTTTAAAATATTTGAGAACATGAGAATTGAATTATTTCAAGTTGGACCTGCTAGGAAGGTGGCTTTGAAAGGTTACAGGGTTTCTGTGAAGTCCCGGGTTCAAGTTAGGCCATAAGAAAATTTTTTTTTTTTGGGCTCTTTAGTGGGGAGAGTTGTAGGAGGCAAGGCTTAAGGGAAATTGTTGGTGTTTTGCTAACACAAAAAGAGTTGTGGTGTGGTGGCAAGGTGGCGCCACTTAGGGAGCAAGGGAGTGACGCCACAGGGAGGCAAGGGATCCAAGGTTCTAGTCTTGGTACTTGCATTTCTTTTAGATTATTTTCTTTTAAAGGGAATTAGACTTTAGCTATAGGCTTAATTTTTATTGTGCATGTTGTAAGACGCAAATGGCCACATGGTGGAGTGGTGGTGGTATCAGTATGATAGCAAGGTGGGAGAGGGTTCGAATCACACATGCAGCATATGGGAGTTTTATTTTATGCTCAAGGAGGGGAAGAGGTGGAGTTGGCTTGGGACTCTACCAGTTGAAGATTTGAATTGGTCAAATTGGTTGGAATGGGAGGTAGAGAGTGAAAGGTGGAGCAGAGAGGGGAGAAAATTAGGGGATGTGAAGTGAAAGGTAGCAGTTGGCCGATTGTAGGGTGTGTGGGGAGGAGAAATTCGGCTAGGGGTGATTTTAACAAGGAATTTTGGCACTTTGGTGTAGGGAGCATAAACCGAACCTTTTGGTGTATGTGTCGAATTTCTCTAGTAGTCTTAGCGTTTTGGTATTTCTTTTTGGGCATTTTTGGGTTCTTTCCTGTTGGCAATTTCGTTTCTTTCTTTTTATTTTTTCTCTCTTCGGGACTAGGCTGAATCTTTTGGGACAGACCTCTCGTACAACTCTTGTTTAACCTTCCATCCTTTTCAATTGCTTCTTCTTTTACTCATTGGACGAAACCTTTACCCTTTCTTTTTTCTAATTCCCAATCGTTTTGCTTCATTTCTTTTCAACCTTGAGTTCTTGTGGTTGCTTCTTGTGCCGTATCACTCCTCCCCAATCAAATTGTCTCTTGTTATGAGGTAATGGTTTCTTTCTTATTTCTTATTCTTTTTGTGTGTTCTTTTTCTTTTTTCTTTCATAAAGAGCCAAAACATCTATCTTGTAACCTCATAGCCGAATCTGGTTCTTTGGTGTGCTGCTAGGTACCGAATTATCTTACCATTAGTTAATAGATATTACGCGTTGCTGCCGAATCTTGCCTCCCCATTCGATTTTTGTCAAACTGTATGTAATATTCTTCTTTTTCCCTCATCTCTTTTCTCTAGAATTTCTCCAAAGGCCGAACCTCCTCTTTTATTTCATTGAATTGGTTTCTCTTTGCTTTTGCTTGTAGCCAAACTTTAGTAGCCGAAAGTTGGGTGCAGCTTTGACCGAAGAACCCACCTTGTCTATTCGATTCGTTTGTGATCACAAGGCCGATTCCTCTGATAGACAACGGGCGAAGATCGTTAACATTGTTTTTGTAAAGGTGAAGTTATTCTAATACTCTTTTATTTCGATGATTGGTGACATTCATATGACTCTATTTTGTGGTGATGATATCAGTTTCCTACTCTTGTGGGGGGGCGAAATATTGGATTAAGGATAACCCTGTGGTACATCACTTATTGTTAGGAACTTGTCGCTCTAGCCAAGAGAGAAGCAAAGCTGAATTTTGCAACACTATTGAAGGAGATCATTTTGTGGGTAAATAGTGGTACCGTTTCCTATTTTTCCTGTTGCCAAATCTTTCTCCTTCTTAAGTTAATGTGGGATGGTGTTAGGGTCATTCGAGGGATGATAGGAGGTTGGCGCTTGCTAATCGAGATTTCTTCATGGAGACAGGTAATAGCCGATCTGAGGGGGGATCAAGAAGGGAGCCTAATGAAAGTGGAATCATTACCCTTGCTCCTAAATTTAAGCGGCGTAGTGTGTCAGTGGTTCGAGACTTTCTGTCGGGTTGTGGAGGGACGTCAGTGTCAAGTTTAGATAAGCAAATTGCGGTTGAGTGCACTAGTGAAGGAGACGACAATCATGAGTGTATAGTACTCTACATAACCAGGTGTGTAATCTCACACCCACATCGATGATTGCATGTGGTGTTCTATGAAACGTCTAAAAGCTGAAAAGTCGAAAAGCCGGCAACTGTGACCACTCGAGCGTGTGAGCACTCGTAGTGGTAAAGCGAGATACGAATCGTGATGTTAAGTCGTGTAGAGTGTCACGGACACTCTCGCATACTGAGGCTGTAACGGGCCTAACCGGGCTGAAACGAGCCAAATGGGCCCGACGGGCTATCCGGCCCACTTGGGAAAATCTGATCAAAAAATTGTTGAATGATAACTCTGAATGCCAAATCTGCAAATCTAAGCCCAAAATCGTGCGAAATGGGCCACACGTACGTATGGGCCCCATTGGTCCTAAGATGGATTTTAGGCCTAGTAGCTCTATAGTAGCTTAAAAAGAGTTCTGTGTCGCTCGAGGCGACAGTAGGCCTTCAGAAAGGCCGTTGAATGTGTAAATTACCAAAATACCCTTGGTGGGTAAATTACTGAAATACCCTTAGGTTGCAAAATTACCAAAATACCCTTGGTAGGTAAATTACTGAAATACCCCTAGGTTGCGAAATTACCAAAATACACTTGGAGGGTAAATTACTGAAATACCCATGGGTTGCGAAATTACCAAAATACCTTTGGAGGGTAAATTATCGAAATACCCTTGGGTTACGAAATTACCAAAATACCTTCAATGGGTAAAATTATCGAAACACCCGAAAGGGGTGAAGATGACCGTTATACACTTGTTCATGGTTGAATATTGTATGTATGATTTTTATTACTCTTTTTTCTGATGATACATTGCATTTTATCATGTTGCATGGGGCGGGATAATGACTGAAGAGTAGTGTAGCCTGGTGGCTCTACCACATACTATTTCAGTGGCTATGCCACATATATATACATACTATGACTTTGGTGGCTCAGCCACAAATATTGTCATTAGCAGCTCGTCTGCAATATTGGTGTGATTGGTGGGGTGGGTTGACTTGATCCCCACAGGTGACGATTGGTTGGTACGGGGCTGTGATTGGCTGGATTGGGTTAGGTTACATTGCATTTCATTATTGCATTATCAGGATAAAAGGGCCTAGACCCAGGTTGATGTCATATGGGCTCGGGCCCAGTTAGTGACCATTTAGGGGATTACACACTGAGTTCTCGAAACTCAACCCTCTGCTTTAACCTTGCAGGTGATCCCCAGCGATAGAGGATTTGGAGCCGCGGAGGACTCGGTGGTGGCCATACATTGGGAATATTTCTCGTGAACATTAGTAATCCGATTTTTACTTTATTTCTAAGATTATTTATTTTGGGTTATCATTTTGTAATAAGGCCTTTGGTTTATTTTTCTTTTAAGTTTTCATTAGTAACTGTTAAATTTATGAATACGAGGTTTTCTTAAAACATTAATAATCATTTTCAAAATATCACGTTTCTGCAACGATTCATTAAGTTGGATTTCTGTAACAAACAAGTTTTCTTCAAAAATAATAAAGAGTACACTTTAAACAAACCTTGATTTTACAAGTAACAAAATTCAGAGTTTCAAAAAGGATGCAAAGTTTTTACCGAACGCATAGCTTTTGAACAACCTTTTGATGTGACATGCCGGATCCGGTCATAACGTCTAGGCCGGGTTTGGGATGTTACAAATCACATATTAATATAACATAAAAATAATATAATTTTATGCACAAAAATCAAGTAATAAAACATAATTCTGCGTACTTCATAAATTCATGTGTCATATTAACATTTAAGCAAACTCCAGTTAATTTATTAACAATTAATCAAGATTAATATAATTATTACGTCAAAAGGTGGTAAAAATATATAGAAAATTCTTATATAGTTTCAAGTTTACACACCACCAAACTTAAACCATTGTTCGTCCCTAATAATGTTCAGGAACAACACAACTTTTGCTAAGACAACTTTGCAATATGATAAAACATCATCAATCTTTCCATGTAATCATTCTAAAAAATGCTTTTTATTGACAAGTAGCTCGAATGCAAATATTATTTCCAAACTTTATACTAAACACAACATAATGTCAACATGAGTCATAATATGCATGCATTTCAAAGTCATATATAACATTCACCAATAAATAAACTTTCCTTATCAATCTAAACATAGAAATCACAAGGTTTAATTAGTGGTCTTCATATGTTGAACTTAGCAATTCCTCTCCATTAATGTAGTTAGTATAATCATCAAATCAATAGGTCTTTTATTATGTTGTAATAAGGCTAAGCTAAAGGTAGGGATAAAGAGAAGTGAATTTTTAGGTTTAATAATCTTAACCATAACTTTATCTTGGATCCTTTTGCATAACAAGATTCATACAAATGGGTCTTTGGAACACCCCAAACTTATTACGAACTTATGCCCAACCTTTATTTTTTAGACTTTGAGCAAACTTCTTTGCTCTCACTACAGGAAATTAAGCTTTTAGTGGTGCTTTTAGTGGTGTTTGGATCGAAAATGACGTAAAGGTTATACATTAGTAGCGCTAACTGAAAAACATCGTAATAAGTAAAGCAATAGTGGCATTTATAAGAAAAATGCAACAAAAGGTAAAGCAGTAACGGTGTTTTTGAATAAACGCCGTGAATATTTATTAAATTTTATTGAAATGATGTTGTTTTGATAGCCTTTGTTTTTTCCCAAATCAGTTCCCCAAAATCCCTTAGGCTTTTCCCCAAATAAGTTTTTTTCCCTAAAATCCTTAAGTTTTTCCCCAAACCCCTTACTTTTTTCCCCAACGTCTTTCCCCCAAATCAGTTCCCCTCCTCAAAATCCCTAACTTTTTTCCCCAAATCCCTTACTTTTTCCCCAACATCTGCTGCATCATCGTCAACAGTCCTCTGCTACATCGCCTTGTAAGTTTTTTATGTTTTTCATTTTGTTTGTTTGTTAATTTGTTTTCTCATGTTTCAAATACTAACCCTTTTCTCTTTTGTAAAAACACTTCACCAGACACAACAATGTAGAAAAGAAAGAAAGGCAGGTGAGACAAACAACTATAAAAGGAGAAAAAAGAGAGAAGAGAAAGCAATAAAACAACCTGCCATTCTTTTCGTTTTCTCCAGAAAGTTCTCCCGATCTGTGCAATTAATCTAGTACTTTTTCATTTCATTCTATACTTTTTTATATTTTTTTAAAATTTTGAATAATGTTATTGGGTTGTTGAATTTTACGAGTTGGAACTATAAATTTTTAGGGTTTTTTGGGTTATTTTTTGAAGTATAATTGATTATAAGAAGCTGAAATCTCTTTGTTCTTTCATTATTTTATTGATTTTATTAATTATGACTCCTATTTCAGTCAAATTTGAGAAGTAATCTTTTAGTTAAACTCTGTTTATTTGTTTCAATCAAACACTGATTAGTTTAGATTATTTTATTATTATTTGACCTATGAATTTAGCCTATAAATAGGCTCTTTTACAACCTTAAAAAAACACCCATTAGAGATTAGAACTCATAACACATTTAGAGAATTTTGTGTTTACTTTTTGAGTGTTCTTTGTTTTCGAGTTTTCGAGGTTTAGTTTTTTTATCTCCATCTTTTGTACTCTTCGTTCTTTTGCCATTATAGTAAAATTATCATTGCCCGTGGTTTTTTATCCTCTTTGGAGGAGTTTTTCCACGTTAAATTTGTGTGTTCAATTTCTCAATTTCTTTTGCTATTTTTACTTGTTCGTTACTTAATCGGGACGATCCTAACAAGTGGTATCAGAGCTAGTTCAATTTTCATAGATCAGCCCATTTAGATATGGCAGCAACAAGGTTTGAAATTGAGAAGTTTGATGGTGAGACAAATTTCAATCTGTGGCAAGTTCAGATGATGGCAATTCTAGTTCAATTAGGTTTGAAAAAGGTTGTTACCGGGAAAAGCCTGAGAATCTAAATAAAATGGAATGGGAAGAGCTTGATGAAAAGGCCTTGTCTGTAATCCAATTGTGCCTCGCTAATACGGTACTGCAGGAGGTATTGATGGAAAAGACCTCATCTGCCTTGTGGAAAAGGTTAGAAACTCTTTATGCGACTAAGTCACTGGCTAACTGTTTAGTGTTGAAACAACGTCTATTTACGTTTCGCATGAACGAAGGTGAGCTTCTTAGAGATCACATCAGTCAATTCATTACTCTTTTAAATGATTTAAAGAATGTTGAGGTTCATATTGACGATAAAGATCAGGCTATGCTATTATTGTACTCTTTACCCTTTTCATACAAGTCTTTCAGGGAGACCCTGATTTATGGTAGAGACAAACTCTCGTTCAAAGATGTGAACGGTCATTTGTTGAGTAGAGACAAACTCGACAATGAGCTTCATTTGGATAGCAAGGCAGATTGGCAAGCTTCCTTTTTGATAACATCAAAGAAACAAGACAAAATGTGTCGTTATTGTAAAAAGTTAGGTCACATCAAAGCATATTGTTATAAACTGCAAAAAAAAAAAAAAAAGCTGCTAAGAGTAACGAGGAAGACATAGCTGGTGCTAATTTGGCTGATGAAAGTGGTGATGATTTCTTGTTAGTGTCAACGAGTGATAACTCCAAGCTCACGTCTAAGTGGATCCTAGATTCAGGATGTTCTTTCCACATGTGTTCCAATAAAGAATGGTTCTCCACATACAGTTCGGTTCATCTAGTAAGGTAATTGGTATTGGTACTATTAAAATTAGGATACACGATTGGACGATTAGGACACTCTTAACTATTAGGTATGTACCTGATTTACGAAAGAATCTCATCTCCTTGAGTATTTTAGACTTGAAAGGATGCAGAATCAACATCGAGTCGAGCGGTATTAAAGTATCTCGTAGAGCTCTCATTTTGGTATAAGGTAACTGGCAGTCTTTATATTCTGGAAGGTTCTATAGTGACCGGTGAAATCAGACATCCCTCGTCCGTTATAGAGTCGAAGTCAACTCATTCAGAGCGGAGGCAACTTGGTCATAGGAGGGAAAAAGGTATGACCGTTTCGTTGAAGAGAGGTTCTCTTTTGGATGTAGGTTTTGAAAAGTTAGGGCACTGTGTTCGTGAAAATCAAACCCGGGTTAGTTTTGTTTTGGCAGTGTACAAGTTGAAGGCTAGAATTCTTCCAATTTCTAAGCACAGATTCGACTCAGTTAATTCCTTGCATGGTTCAAGATAGGCTCGTGGCGGGCTTTGGCAAAGATGGCATTGTGGAAATATGAGTCAAGGTGGAGATTTGTTAATTATGACTCCTATTTTAGTCAAATTTAAGAAGTAATCTTTTAGTTAAACTCTATTTATTTGTTTCAATCAAACACTGATTAGTTTAGATTATTTTATTATTATTTGACCTATGAATTTAGCCTATGAATAGGTTCTTTTACAACCTTGGAAAAAACACCCATTAAAGATTAGAACTCATAACACATTTAGAGAATTTTGTGTTTACGTTTTGAGGGTTCTTTGTTTTCGGGTTTTCAGGGTTTAGTTTTTTTTTATCTTCATCTTTTGTACTCTTCATTCTTTTGCCATTATAGTAAAATTATCTTTGCCCGTGGTTTTTTATCCTCTTTGGAGGAGTTTTTCCACGTTAAATTTGTATGTTCAATTTCTCAATTTCTTCTGCTATTTTTACTTGTTCGTTGCTTAATCGGGACGATCTTAACAGATTTGTTTTTATCGAGTTTCAATCATGTCCTCGCTTAGCAGAGAACTTGTGTTCTTTATACTTCAATTCCTTGATGAGTAGAAATTTAAAGACACTGTTCATGATTATGCTCTTATCTTTGCACTTTTTGTTTTTGTTATTTTCTTTTCTTTTGTCTTTTTATAATTTAAATCTTTTAATCTGTTCATGCAATTTTTTGTATATTTGTTGATTAATATATTTAAATTTAATAGATTGGAGCAAGAGTTGGGGTACTAAATATCTGACCTAAAGAAAATATGACTGTTAGATATTGAGAAACAGATTGGTATATGGATTAATTTGCAGTAAACTGTCATAGAAAGAATTTAGTTTATGTTTGTTTTATACAATCAATTGAAAAGTATACTGTTTTATACAAGCTATTGTTTGTTTTATACAATGAATTGAAAAGTTTATTGGTAGGAATGAATTGAAAAGTAAACTGTCATAGAAAGAGTTTAGTTTCAGTCTTCATTGGTATTGATGCATATTCTTTCTGTCCTAATTTGTAATGTCCTTATTTGCTTTTAACATGATATTTTATTTTATTGAAAACTAAATTGTCATAGAATGATTTTGCAATGTCCTTATTTGCTTTCTTGCTATACCTATTTATGCATGGTTTCTATTTTTCTGTATTTAGAAGAACACAATATATGATTGGTCATGCTTTCTATTTATAGTTAAAGTTCAGCAAAATAAGGCTAGAAACAGCTGGTCAACGAACCAAAGAAATAAAGTTAGAGTAGATGGACCATTAAGATTGTCAGACATTAAGGTCAGGAAATAAACTGCTTATTCAACACACACAAATATATATTCTTTAAGTAGCATATGTGAAGTGAAGCTTTTATTTGCCTAACTTTATGTTGTGCTTCTTTCAGACCAAATTCCTGGAGGAGGACTACAAGCAGCTCAGTTTCATTCTAGTATTAATTCTCTTACAAAGCATCTTTACCTATTCAAATTTTCATATATAGATTAATTCTCATTCTAGACCCTGTACAAGGCATAGTTTTGTGTTGAGGTTTAATTTAAAATAGGGTCATGGTTGATTAGATTTATGGGTGTTTGAGTTGATTTAATGTAACTAGTCAAGGCATAGTTTTGTGTTGAGGAGCTGGTATTAAGAAATGATGAACACAAGTGCTGGTCTTCTTAGGAAATTTGATTAAGATCTGATGGCCTTCCTTATTAAGTATTATTTTTCTTTGGCAAGGGTCACTTGGCATCGTCTTTATAGGGTATAACAATTGCCAATAATTGCCAATAATTGGCCTTCGCTAAAGTTAAAAGTCAATATTGTTCCATTAGTACATAAATCTCATTTTATTGGGAGGCTAATGCTTCCGTATACATAAATCTCGTTTTATTGGGAGACTAATGCTTCCATATAAAGTGCTTCCATAAATCATTCTTCTACTTTCATAAATTTTGAGATTTGTTTCCGTAATTGGAAAAAAATAAAGATTAAATATTTTTTTAAAAAAATATTGATTTTTATCAAATTTTGCTTAAATTTTGTTAAATATTTTGTTTTTCGAAAAAACATTGCTTAAGATATATCATATGTTTATTAAATTTATAATAATTTGCTTCTAAAATAGAGATGGTTGGGTTTTAATTAGTATTAATGATGGAACGAAGTGTTAATATAATAGGTATGACCATTTATATTTTTTAAGTATAAAAATTAAAATCCCTAAAGTACGAACCTTTTAATGCATATTTTTTATTTATTTAGGTAAAGATATATTTGATTTTATTTAAGAACGAATAAAAAATATCAAGGAATACAAATTAACTATTACATAATCACATTATTCCTATTATTCAGGAATCATTAAATGTGGCATAGCCACCGATCACTATGTGACCTCATAATATAACGTGGCTCAGCCACCGATCACTATTTTGACCAAATTTTAGATTTTGTGGTTTAACCACCGATCACCAAGTGACCTATTGTAACATCCTAGATTAGGGGTTATGTGTTTGTGCATAATTCATGAGTAGTAGGTTTTGGCAGTGTTTGGAAGTGAATTAAGGGTTTTTAAAATTCTAGGATGGAAGAGAAAGCTTTGGACAATTATTGGTTTTTAAGTTAAAAAGGGGGAGCTAGGCTAAGGTAGCCTTAAGAAAAGTTTTGTGGAGTTTAGGACACAAGAAGTGATGTGGAAAAGTGGCAAGAGATGCCACCTAAGGTGCAAGGGTGGTTGCATCACTTGGAGTGCCCAGGGGAAGAGGTTCGAGCGACGTAGGAAGCATTAGGGACTTTTATTTTTTTTAGAGTTAAAAAGGGAATTGGGCCAGGGAGGCCTTAAGGGAAGTTATAGGCGCTTTTCGACACAAAGAGTGCCTTGGTAAAGTGGCTGCAAGGCACCACGTAAGGCTTGGGCAAGTGACGCCTCAAGAAATGGGTAGAGGGCCCAGGTTCGAGTTGCGAAGGAAGCAGGAAGGAGCATTTATTTTTGCGTCAATAAGGGGCTTGGCTAAGGAGGTTTTAAAAGAAATTATGGGGAGTTGATGACACAAAAGAACCAGCAACAAAATGGCTTGGACGCTTGCGGCAAAGGGAGCTTCAGTGAAACACCCCATACCCGGCCCACGAGCCTGGACCGGATCTAGTATGTTCCTCGAAGTAAACCGGTTAAAAATTCTTTTATTACTGTGGAAAATTGCGTGTTTTGAAGAAAGTTTGTTGGTGGGTTGGGCTCGAGTTGAAAACAAATTTATTTTATACTGAAACCCATTTAATTTCAAGTGACAAAATATTTAAAGTTTATTTTCAATTAAACTGACTTAATCTCCAATAAATAAAATTACGTAACATAGTAAATAAAACAGAAAATAACATGGTTCACTATGGCTTTATTACATCAAATAAAAACCCAAAATGAAATTTAAAATACTTAGAAAAATAAAGGGTCCACATAATAATTTCCTTCTTTGGGCATGGCCACCGCTAAGCTCCCGCCGAGGGCGGTCCATTACCGATCATCACCTAAAAATGGTCCCCACAGCGGGGTGAGTCAAGCAGACTCAATGTGTACACGACACTAAATCATAATAGAATCGGGCATACAATAGTTACACATTCAAAACATAAAATACAAGTTATGATGCATTCCCAAACCCAAACCTAATTGTCCATCCGCTACACACACGCCGCACTGCCGGCCACACTGCAAGTGGGACTACTAAGTCAACCCTTCTTCCGCTACACACCATCGAAGGCAGTTGCTGTAGTCGACGTGCTTATCACCCATATAAATTCGTGGCATAGCCACCAGATAATTGTGTCATGAGACACCACATTCAGATAATGTAACCGAAGTTACCACATTCAGATAATGTGACCGAAGTCACCACATTCAGATAATGTGACCGAAGTCACCACATTCAGATAGTGAGATCGAAGTCACCACATTCACTTCCCCTTTCTCATATAACCTGAATGCCCCATATTATTCATATTATGCATATCATATTTAAATTCACATTCATGTCACTTTTCACATGTTAAATATAACATATTTCGTAATCCTAGTAGAAGTAGGAAACGTACCTGAGTACTTAGTACCATATCATGGTACTTTAGCCACTTTCATATACTTAATAACACATATATTAATAAACATAGCCATAATACATATTATAAAGTAGTGTGGGGTACACACCTGATTCGCTTAGCAAATTCCTTGAGATTTCGAAATCTGATCTACTGCTTAAATCCTTAATCCCTACATTTGATTAATCACTTACTAATTTAATAAAAAGCCATTCAGCCATAAATCCAAATCCTAGTAGGATTAGTATTCTTAAACTTACCTTGTTGCCGATTGGGACACCAACAAATCCCGAAACTAATCCTTGTTTTCCTAGTAGTGTCGAAATTCCTATAACCTTACGTTAGATTTAACCTAATCCTCAAAACATAAAGCATGGCCTTTGGCCGAATCTTATAGTTTCTTACCTTAACTCTTTAAATCACGAAACTCTCTACCTGGTTAATGGAGATGCCGAAATACCTTAGATCTGAAATCCTGAAATTCACCTTCCATATTTCGATCAATAAGATTGAGGAGAGATTAGACTAACTTTCGGCTTAAAAGAAAGGAATTCAATTATGAATATAGATCCTTACCCTTTATATTAAAATCGACAGATCCTTCTTGACACCACTTCAGAGATTTGGCTATGGCTAAATGATGCTCTCACAACTTTCGGCTTTTGGAGGGATTAGAAAGAAAAGAGAAAAGAAGAGAAGAGAAGAGAGCCCTAAAAAATTCGGCAGAGAGAAGAGGAAGAAGAAAAATTGATGAGTAGCCCTCTTTCCTTCCATTTATAGCCAAAATTACTACTCAGAATCCCTTACTTGGCCACCACTCTTCTTTATTTGATAACTTTATCCTTTGAATTAATAATAATAATCCTTCTATTATCTCTTCTTTTATCCATTAAAAAAATAAAAGGAATTAATCCACAATTATCTCTTGAAAATAATCTAAATAAATCTACTATTTATCTCCTATTTAGCCTAAATTTAAAGAGAATAAAACTCCTCTTTTCCAAGTCTTGTGCCGTCCACCTCTGTGTTTCTAGAAGCAAAAATAAAACTTCTTTTATTTGCTTCCCATGTGACTTGAACTCAGGCCCACTTGCCTAGCTTGTGGCGTCACCTACCTGGGCCTTAAGTGATATCTTCAGGCCACTTTAGCAAGCCTGTTTGTGTGTCAAATATCACCAACTTTTTCTTTTAAGGCCACCTTGCCTTAATTTCCTCTTTTAAACTTTAAAACTCGACATTTCTAAGTCATTTCTAAGTTTCCAAAAATTTTTGTTTGGCTCTGTAAACTTGACATTTCCTTACATTTCCAAGTTTCCAGAAATGTTCACTTTCCTTTTTTGAATCATTTCTAAATCATTTTCCTAGTTTCCATAAATGTTCACTTTCCTCTTTATTCATTTACATTTTCAGGACATTTCCAAGACAAGACATTTCCTTACATTTCCTTGTATTTCCTTACATTTCCATACATTTCCTCACATTTCCTTACATTTCCTTACATTTCCATACATTTCCATACATTTCCATACATTTCCTTACATTTCCTTACATTTCCATACATTTCCTTATTTCTAAAATTCATATAACACATTCATAATTCATAAAACATGCCATTTTACCACATGGTTCCTTGTGTCATGCTTCACACGGAGTTTCTTTTAAAGCCTCATTTACCTAGCTCCCTTTTTACTTAAAAACCAATAATTTTCCAAAGCTTTCTTCTTCCATCCTAGAATTCTAAAAACCCTTAATACACTTCCAACACTGCCAAAACCTACTAACTCATGAATTAGGCATGAACGCATAACCCCTAATCTAGGATGTCACAGTTCTACCCTCCTTAAAAATAATTTCGTCCTCGAAATTACTTACTAACAGTCGTACAATCCTTCTCACCGCACTATGCTTACGCTGCGCACTCTGATCTTAATAGAGCCATCATACCTTCTAGGCACAATCTCTAAGTTCACTTCCCCTAGAACTTATTTCTAACGTTGCAATTTAATCTGGTTAACGAGATTTATGCATCAAAACTTTTGTTTCACTGATTAACCGCGAACAGTTTTATGAAAAGAGATGTTTAAAAGTGGTTCTTTCGATCAAACAAAGTTCTCAGTTCAAGTTCACTATTCAAAAAGTCACGTTCACATTCGTCAACCAATTATGAACTTTTGTTCATTCAGAGAAATGTTGTAGTTTTCATTGTTGTTGTTTTTCCACTACCCAGGGGTATTTTCATAATTTGTCCTACAGGGGTATTTTCGTAATTTGTCAAAATAAGGTTCCTTGGTGATTTTGTCAATAAAGGTATTTTGGTAATTTTGAAATCCCAGGGCCTTTCGGTAATTTTGAAATTCCAGGGGTATTTCGGTAGTTTTTTTACAAACCAGGGTAAATTTGTAAAGTTTAATAAATCAGGGGTATTTCAAAATTGTACGAAAGGGCCTATGCATTTTCGGTTTAATTGTACGAAGTGACATGTTTTATGTACTAAGAATAAATTTTGAATATTTTTGGAAACCTGGAAATGAATGAAAATGATTTGGAAATGAACATTTTTGGAAACCTGAAAATGTATGGACATGATTTAGAAATGATTTAAAAGAGGAAAGTGAACATTTCTGGAAACTTGGAAAAGTAAGGAAATGATTCAAAAGGGGAAAGTAAACATTTCTGGAAACTTGGAAATATAAGAAAATGTCAAGTTTACAGAGCCGAACGAAAATTTTTGGAAACTTAGAAATGACTTAGAAATGTCGAGTTTTAAGTTTTAAAATAGGAAATTAAGGCAAGGTGGCCTTAAAAGAAAAAGTTGGTGAAATTTGACACACAAAAACAGGCTTGGAAAAGTGGCCTGAAGATGCCACTTAGGGCCTCTGGAAATGGCACCACATGCAAGGTGTTGGGCCTGAGTTCGAGTCACTTGGGAAGCAAATAAAGGAAGTTTTATTTTTGTTTCCAGAAGCCTGAGGTGGACGGCACAAGCCTTCTAGAAAGGAGGAGTTTTATTCTCTTTAATATTCGATTAATAAGGTGATAAATAAGGGATTTAATTTAGATTGTTTTTGAAGAGATAATAAAGGATTATTCTCTAATTATGGCCTTATTACATCAAATAATTTCCAAATAATTCAAGTACTTAAAAACTAATAGTCCATAAAAATAAAGACTTCATGTTAAGCATGGCCACCACAAGTTCTGCCGTCCCAGTCCATCACTGCTCATCACCTGAAACATGGTCCCACAACGGGGTGAGTCAAATAGACTCAATGTGTACACGACACTAAATCATAATAGAATTAGGCATACAAGAGTTACACATTCAGAACAATGAATACAAGTTATGATGCATTCCCAAACCCAAACCTAATTGTCCATCCGCTACACTCCCCCGTACCTGCCAGTCACACCGTGGGGACTACTAAGTCGACCCTCCTTCCGCTACACACCAAATTGCGGTCTTAGGTCACCGCGTTCAGATTACTATGGTCTTAGGTCACCACTTTTCAGATATCAAGGTCTTAGGTCACTGTGTTCGTGGTCTTAGGTCACCACATTCACTTCCCCTTTCAAACAAACCATATGCCCCATATAATAATAATATGCATAAATATGCCAGAATTCACATTCTTATCATATTCTCATGTTACTAATAACATTTTTCATATTCCTAGTAGGAGTAGGAAACGTACCTGAGTACTGAGTACCATAACATGGTACCTTAGCCACTTTCATAATCTTAATATCACATATACTAATTTAACATAGCCATAAAACGTATTATAAAGTAGTGTGGGGTACACACCTGATTCGCTTAAAATTTCCTTGAGATCACGAAAAGCTTGATCTAATGCTTAGATCCTTAATCCCTACATTGATTTATCACTTATTACCTTAATAAAAAGCCATTCGGCCAAAATTCCAAATCCTAGTAGGATTAGTATTCTTACCTTGTTGCCGATTGGAACACCAACAAATCCCGAAACTATTCCTTGTTTCCCTAGGAATGTTGAAATCCCTAAAACCTTACGTTAGACTTAATCTTAATCATCGAAACATAAATCAAGGCCTTTGGCCGAATATTTACATGTCTTACCTTAATCTTAGAAATCCTGAATACTCCTCCTTTTAGTCGACTACTCTGATAATCCCGAAAGATCCTTCCATATTCGGCAACCATAATATGTATGGGGTTAGATTATCTCTCGGCTAATCTAAAAGAAAAAAATTGAAATCAAACTTGTTCTTACCTTTGAAGAAATCAACAGCACTTATGCTTGAAGCCCTTCCAAGATTCGGCTTTTGAATGGATTGGTAAGAAGAAATAGGAAGAAAAGAAAACTTGAGAATTTTGTGTATTTGGACTATAGATTCGGCTTGACAAAAGAAAAAGAGAAGAGAGCACTCAAAAATTCGGCACAGAGAAGAGGAGGAAGAAAAATTGATGAGTAGCCCTATTTTCTTCCTTTTATAGCCGAAACTACTACTCAAAATCCCTTACTTGGCCACCACTCTTCTTTATTGATAAGTTTATCTCCTTAATTTAAAATAATTAGAGAATAATCCTTTATTATCTCTTCAAAAATAATCCAAATTAAATCCCTTATTTATCACCTTATTAATTGAATATTAAAGAGAATAAAACTCTTCCTTTCTAGAAGGCTTGTGCCGTCCACCTCAGGCTTCTGGAAACAAAAATAAAACTTCCTTTATTTGCTTCCCAAGTGACTCGAACTCAAGCTCAACACCTTGCATGTGGTGCCATTTCCAGAGGCCCTAAGTGGCATCTTCAGGTCACTTTTCCAAGCCTGTTTTTGTGTGTCAAATTTCGCCAACTTTTTCTTTTAAGGCCACCTTGCCTTAATTTCCTATTTTAAAACTTAAAACTCGACATTTCTAAGTCATTTCTAAGTTTCCAAAAATTTTCGTTCGACTCTGTAAACTTGACATTTTCTTACATTTCCAAGTTTCCAGAAATGTTCACTTTCCTCTTTTGAATCATTTCCTTACATTTCCAAGTTTCCAGAAATGTTCACTTTCCTCTTTTGAATCATTTCTAAATCATGTCCATACATTTTGAGTTTTCAAAAATGTTCATTTCAGATCATTTCCATACATTTTGAGTTTCCAAAATGTTCATTTCCAAATCATTTTCATTCATTTCCGGGTTTCCAAAAATATTCAAAATTTATTCTTAGTACATAAAACATGTCACTTCGTACAATTAAACCGAAAATGCATAGGCCCTTTCCAGGATGTTACAGTTCTACCCCCCTTAAAATTACTTACTAACGAACCATCGTATGGTCTAACTCACCCCACTACGCTATTGCTGCGCACTATGATCTTAAAAAACTATCTTACCTTCCACACTAAGCACACGGACGGTCTGGATTTTTAGTAGTTGGCTTAAAAACACGAGCAGAATTCTCAACCTTCGGTCTTTTCTGAAGACTCTTAAACGATTCTGACGGTCCAAGACTCCTCTTATCCCGTCCACGACGACCACGTCCCCTAGAACTCATTTTCTAACGTCGCGATTTAATCTGATTTAAGAGTTTTATACATTGGTACTTTTGGTTCACTGATTAACCGCGAACAGTTTTATGAAAAGAGATGTTTAAAAGTGGTTCTTTCGATCAAACAAAGTTCTCAGCTCAAGTTCACTATTCAGAAAGTCACGTTCACATTCATCAGCCAATTATGAACTTTCGTTCATTCAGAGAAATGTTGTAGTTTTCATTGTTGTTGTTTTTTTCCACTACCCAGGGGTATTTTCGTAATTTGTCCTATAGGGGTATTTTCGTAATTTGTCAAAATAAGGTTCCTTGGTGATTTTTGTCAATAAGGGTATTTTGGTAATTTTGAAATCTCGGGGCCTTTCGGTAATTTTGAAATTCCAGGGGTATTTCGATAATTTTTCACAAATCAGGGTAAATTTGTAAAGTTTAATAATTCAGGGGTATTTCAAAAGTTGCAAAACTTGGGGGTTCTTTTTGAGAATTTGTTTTCCAATTCGGTAATGTTGCAAAAATTTTGAAAATCAGGGTTATTTTGGTAATTTTGTAAGTTAGGGGCAATTTTGTAATAATTTTTTTTCCAAAATCAGGGTATTTTGATATTTTGCAGATTAGGGTTTTTGAGCATTTATGAAATAATGAAATTTTGGTAAAATTATTGGGTAGTTGGACATTTTATAAACCAAGGGTATTTTTGTAATTTTACCACTAGGGGTATTTTCGTAATCTCATAAATCGTAAAATTTTTTTCGGGAAAATTTTGTAAAAATAGTTCTCACAAGTTGAAAAGGTAATTTTAAGAGTTTTAAAACTAGGGTTTTTATAAAAACACGGCTAGTTCCCTTTCGGGTTTTAGTTATTGTGTTTAGCCTATGACCGAGTCCTCTTGGTTAGGGTGAACAGAAGGCTACGCACTGTAGGATTCAAAGAAAGAGGAGGTGAGTCACTAGGACTGCTTAGATACCAAGCTCTTACTGAATCCACACCTAAACATGCGCACAACAGTTGCCACACCCTAGCTCGACGACTTAATCATAGGTTGGTTTAATGGTTCTTAAGTCTTATGCACTTGTGTTTGAGTAGACTAGTCCTAGGGTTCACATACTTAATATTCTAATCTACGTTCCATTTCTACCCTTCTACAGTTCATACTTTAAATCACACAAATGGATGAAGTACTTACCGGTGGATCATGTGGTCGGAGACTTAGGTGCCATGCCCAAAAACTGCTTATTTCAAGAAAATATTTTCATAAAACTCATTTGGGCTCGCTTTGAAAACGTTTTGGGCCTTAAACCCCTAGGCCGAGGGTTTGAAACTGGGCTCTGATACCAAACTGAAACACCCCAAACCCGGCCCACGAGCTTTAACCAGATCTGGTATGTTCCTTAAGTAAACCGGTTTCAAATTCCTTTATTTCTAGGGGAAAACTTGTGCGATTTTTTTTTTTAAAAATATTGTTTGGGTTGGGCTTGAGTTGAAAAACAAATTGGATTTTATGTTAAAAACCTTTTTTATCTTAGAGGACAAAATATTTAGGGTTCAGTTTAAAGAAATTTAACTTAAACTTTTAAAAATAAGATTCATATAAAGAGGAGGTGAGTCACTAGGACTGCTTAAATACCAAGCTCTTACTGAATCCACTCCTAGACATGCGCACGCGCTGTGATTTGCCACACCCTAGCTCACGACTTAATCATAGGTTGGTTTAATGGTTCTTAAGTCTTATGCACTTGTGTTTGAGTAGACTAGTCCTAGGGTTCACATACTTAGTATTCTAATCTACGTTCCATTTCTACCCTTCTACAGTTCATACTTTAAATCACACAAATGGATAGAAGTACTTACCTGGTGGACTGCGGGTCGGAGACTTAGGTGCCATGCCAGAAACCTGCTTATTTCAAGAAAATATTTTCATAAAACTCATTTGGGGTCACTTTGAAAATGTTTTGGGCCTTAAACCCCTAGGCCGAGTGTTTGAAACTGGGCTCTGGTACCAAACTGAAACACCCCATACCCGGCCCACGAGCCTGGACTGGATCTGGTATGATCCTCGAAGTAAACCGGTTAAAAAATTCTTTTATTACTTTGGAAAACTGCGTGTTTTGAAGAAAGTTTGTTGGTGGGTTGGGCTCGAGTTGAAAACAAATTTATTTTATATTGAAACCCATTTAATTTCAAGTGACAAAATATTTAAAGTTTATTTTAAATTAAACTGACTTAATCTCCAATAAATAAAATTACGTAACATAGTAAATAAAACAGAAAATAACATGGTTCACTATGGCTTTATTACATCAAATAAAAACCCAAAATGAAATTTAAAATACTTAGAAAAATAAAGGGTCCACATAATAATTTCCTTGTTGGGCATGGCCACCGCTAAGCTCCTGCCGACCCGGTCCATTACTGATCATCACCTGAAAAATGGTCCCACAACGGGGTGAGTCAAACAGACTCAATGTGTACACGACACTAAATCATAATAGAATCAGGCATACAATAGTTACACATTCAAAACATAAAATACAAGTTATGATGCATTCCCAAACCCAAACCTAATTGTCCATCCGCTACATACCCCCGTACCTGCCAGTCACACAGTGGGGACTACTAAGTCAACCCTTCATCCGCTACACACCATCGAAGGCAGTTGCTGCAGTCGACGTGCTTATCGCCCATATAAATTCGTGGCATTGCCACCAGATAATTGTGTCATGAGACACCACATTCAGATAATGAACTGAAGTTACCACATTCAGATAATGTGACTGAAGTCACCACATTCAGATAATGTGACCGAAGTCACCACATTCAGATAGTTAAACCGAAGTCACCACATTCACTTCCCCTTTCTCATATAACCTGAATGCCCCATATTATTCATATTATGCATATCATATTTAAATTCACATTCATGTCACTTTTCACATGTTAAATATAACATATTTCGTAATCCTAGTAGAAGTAGGAAACGTACCTGAGCACTTAGTACCATATCATGGTACTTTGGCCACTTTCATATACTTAATAACACATATATTAATAAACATAGCCATAATACATATTATAAAGTAGTGTGGGGTACACACCTGATTCGCTTAGCAAATTCCTTGAGATTTCAAAATCGATCTCACTTGCTTAAATCCTTAATCCCTACATTTGATTAATCACTTACTAATTTAATAAAAAGCCATTCAGCCATAAATCCAAATCCTAGTAGGATTAGTATTCTTAAACTTACCTTGTTGCCTATTGGGACACCAACAAATCCCGAAACTGATCCTTGTTTTCCTAGTAGTGTCGAAATTCCTATAACCTTACGTTAGATTTAACCTAATCCTCAAAACATAAAGCATGGCCTTTGGCCGAATCTTATAGTTTCTTACCTTAACTCTTTAAATCCCGAAACTCTCTTCCTGATTAATGGAGATGCCGAAATACCTTAGATCTGAAATCCTGAAATTCACCTTCCATATTTCGATCAATAAGATTGAGGAGGGATTAGACTAACTTTCGGCTTTAAAGAAAGGAATTCAATTATGATTATAGATCCTTACCCTTTATATTGAAATCGACAGATCCTTCTTGACACCACTTCAGAGATTCGGCTATGGCTAAATGATGCTCTCACAACTTTCGGCTTTTGGAGGGATTAGAAAGAAAAGAGAAGAGAAGAGAAGAGAGCCCAAAAAAATTCGACAGAGAGAAGAGGAAGAAGAAAAATTGATGAGTAGCCCTCTTTCCTTCCTTTTATAGCCAAAATTACTACTCAGAATCCCTTACTTGGCCACCACTCTTCTTTATTTGATAACTTTATCCTTTGAATTAATAATAATAATCCTTCTATTATCTCTTCTTTTATCCATTAAAAAAAATAAAAGGAATTAATCCACAATTATCTCTTGAAAATAATCTAAATAAATCTACTATTTATCTCCTATTTAGCCGAAATTTAAAGAGAATAAAACTCCTCTTTTGCAAGCCTTGTGCTGTCCACCTCTATGTTTCTAGAAGCAAAAATAAAACTTCTTTTATTTGCTTCCCATGTGTTTGAACTGAGGCCCACTTGCCTAGCTTGTGGCGTCACCTACACCGGGCCTTAAGTGATATCTTCTGTGCCACTTTACCAAGCTTTGTTTGTGTGTCAAATATCACCAACTTTTTCTTTTAAGGCCACCTTGCCTTAATTTCCTCTTTTAAACTTTAAAACTCGACATTTCTAAGTCATTTCTAAGTTTCCCAAAATTTTCGTTCGACTCTGTAAACTTGACATTTCCTTACATTTCCAAGTTTCAGAAATGTTCACTTTCCTTTTTGAATCATTTCTAAATCATTTTCCTAGTTTCCATAAATGTTCACTTTCCTCTTTATTCCTTTACATTTTCAGGACATTTCCTCCATTTCCAAGACAAGACATTTCCTTACATTTCCTTGCATTTCCTTACATTTCCATACATTTCTCACATTTCTTACATTTCTTACATTTCCATACATTTCCATACATTTCTTACATTTCCTCACATTTCCTTACATTTCCATACATTTCCATACATTTCTTACATTTCTTTACATTTCTTACATTTCCATACATTTCCATACATTTCTTATTTCTAGAATTCACATAACACATTCATAATTCATAAAACATGCCATTTTACCACATGGTTCCTTGTGTCATGCTTCACATGGAGTTTCTGTTAAAGCTTCATTTACCTAGCTCCCCCTTTTACTTAAAAACCAATAATTTTCCAAAGCTTTCTTCTTCCATCCTAGAATTCTAAAAACCCTTAATACACTTCCAACACTGCCAAAACCTACTAACTCATGAATTAGGCACGAACGTATAACCCCTAATCTAGGATGTTACATTCAAGAGGGCTCAAGTTCGAGTCTTGTGGGCAGCATAAGGGTGTTTTTATTTTTCCAAGTTGGTGCTAAGGGAGAAGAAGGCCTTAAAAAGAATAGTTGGGGGTTTATGACGCAAAGGAGCTAGCAGCAAAGTGGCTGGTAGCGTGTGGTGACGCCAGCAGGTCTCATGTTCGATTCACATGGGCAGTAAGGAGTGGAGTTTTATTTTTTTGGCTTTTGACGTCAAGAATGGGGGAAAAGTTGGACGGCAATTGGACTTCTAATTGGATGAGGATTAAGCCTATTTATCCTTTTAAAATTTGGCTAAGAGTAGGATATATGTGGATTTAGTTTTTTTTTATGATAATTGAGGTTTTATTTTATTTAGTTTAAACAAGTAGATAAGAGATAAATGAGGAGATAAGTTGTTGTTTTATTTATTTTGAATAGGTGATATAGAGATAATATAGGAGATTATCAAAGAGTTTGATAAGAGCAAGGATATAGTAGCCGAATTCTTTATAAGGGGGGAGTAATCATCTTTGATACCTTTTTCTTCTTTAAATTTCTTTGTGCCGAAATTCTCCTACTCTCACTTCTTATTCTTTAATTTCTTTCAACCCTAAATCCTTTTTATCTCTTTGAAGCTGAATTTCCCTTTGTTACCATTGCAAAAATACTTCAAACTCTTCTCTTCTTCTCATAAGTTTCTCAAAGGCCGAAATATACTTTGGTAGCCGAATATTCCAACCTCATTTGGAGGCTTAGCCGAATCTGGTAAGTGATCATTCCTCTATTTGTATTTTATTTTATTAAAAGCCGTAACCGAACCTCATGAGCCCTTATTCTCCTTCTTCGTGCATGCAAGTCTCAAAAGCCGTAAGTCGCACTTTTCCTCTTGTTGACTATTCTCTTTTGTCTCTCCAAGGAAGCGATAGTGGTAAGTATTTCTTTAAGCAATCAGTTTTATTCTTTTCTTCATGGATGTGCCAAAACCATGAGTGGGTTTAGATTTATGTGAGATGGCCGAATGGCTTTAGTGCCATAATAAGTGTTTTTGTTGTGTAGCTAACGGTAAGGGTGTACTAAGAAGTTTTCGGGAGTTGATTCATCAAAGCAAGCAAGGTAAGGAAGTGTTGATATCAGGTTTGAGGCCATATATTTGGTATAAGTGATGACCAATTGTGTACCTTGGTTTCTAGGGACAGATCGATAGAAGTGTTTAGCAAAGCTTTTCGGGATTTGGTTAGCAGTGGAAACGGCACCAAGGTAAGGATTTAATTACCATAATCCTATTGGGATTTGGTTTTATGGCTGAATGGTTTTTAGTAAATTACTATATGTTGGCCGAATATAGGAACAAAAGATCTAGGACGCTAGATCGAGATCTTCAAAATTTAGAGTGAATTCGCTAAGCTAATCAGGTGTGTACCCCACACTACTCTTAATAGATTTATGGCTTTAACTTATTATATGTGTACATATGAAAGTGTAAGAATGTGGCTAACATACCATGTAATGGTACAAAGTACTCAGGTACATTTCCTACTCCTACTAGGATTATGAAATATGTTATATTTAACATGTGATCAGTGATAAGAAAGTGAAATGCTTGGCATGTATAATATGGGGCATACATGTTATATGAAAAGGGGAAGTGAATGTGGTGACTATTGTCATGATATAAGAATGTGGTGACCTCGGTCACATTATCTGAATGTGGTGACTTCGGTCACATTATATGAATGTGGTGTCACATGACACGAATATTATCTAGTGGCTATGCCACGAAAATTATAAGGGCGATGAGCATGTCGTCTGCAGCGGCAGCCTTCGATGGTGTGTAGCGGATAGAGGGTTGACTTACTAGTCCCTATGGTGTGCAGGTTGGTACGGGAGACGTGTAGTGGATGGCTATCTAGGTTTGGGTTCGGGTTACATCATTTTAATTTAATGATATATGAATATGTATGCTATGAAATGCCTGAATTTGTTAAGACTTAGTGTTGTGGTACACATTGAGTCTGTTGACTCACCCCGTTGTAGGAACATTTTTCAGGTGATGATCAGTAATGGACCGGGTCGGCAGGAGCTTAGTGGTGGCCATGCCCAACAAGGAAATTATTATGTGGACTTTTTATTTTTTTTTTAAGTACTTTGAATTCCATTTTGGATTTTTATTTGATGTAATAAGGCCATAGTGATGATTTTATTTTTGTTTTATTTACTATGTTACGTAATTTTATTTATTAAATATTAAGTCAATGTATATTTAAGATAAACTTTAAATATTTTGTCACCTGAAATAAATGGGTTTCAATATAAAATAAACTCGTTTTCAACTCGAACCCAATCCACAAACAAACTCTCTTCAAAACACACAGTTTTCCAAAGTAACAAAAGAATTTTGAACCGGTTTACATCGAGGAACATACCAGATCCGGTCAAGGCTCGTGGGCCGGGTATGGGGTGTTTCACCTATCATGCACTTCCCCTTCATTATCATAATCCCACCCCATGTATACACACAGAAAACATCATACCATCTTTAAGAAAACAGGCTTACATATATTTCAATACACATAGAGATTTCTATGATTACGTACCTGGCATCCTTGCCTAACCCTTTTAGGGTTTTATTCGACTGTCACACAGCCACTTTCTGGTTTTTAGCCCATAACAAATATATATTATAGTTAACTAGTGTGTTAGAGATTTACACACCTGATTATTGTTAGAACAAGACTTTCTGCGTCGACGCTATCCGTAGTCAACACAGCTGTTATCTGCCCAATGTGTTGTTCAGAGGTTGGTAACGAAACATTAGGTTAAGGCACGCCTAATGAAGAGAAAACGGTTGATCATCTTAAGGAGAATTGAAATCCTTTCCTAGAAATCCCGAAATTAGAGACTAGCGATTTTGGCTTTTAGATCCTAATGATCGGGTTTCCCTCAAATCCTGAAATGCCGCTGAAAACGCAAAAAGAGAGAAATATTAGCCTCAACCGATAGCCTTAACAAACCAAGTGGCCATTCGGCCTTGTTCCCTAAAAACCGAAAGAAATCTAATGGAATAGCAGGAGTCGACACTTACCTCAACACAGGGAATTCGGCTAACACTTTAGAGGAGATTCGGCAATCAGAGAAAAACTATGGAGATTTCAGCTTTATAGAGAAATTGGCACAAGAGGAATAAAATGAAGAAGAAAGTGAAATAAGAGATTTCGGCTTTTAGAAGAAAGAAGAGAAAGATGGCTAAGAAAGTTTTCAGCTTTTTGAAAGAAAGTTGATAGAAATTACAGAGGGAGAGACTGAGAATTTTGGCACAAAGAATGAAGAAAAAGTAGGGTTCAAATGCCGGAATTGGTGAGATACCCCCTATTTATAGAGAATTTCGGCACTTACCTATCAAAACCCAAAAGTGCCCTTCCTGATAACTAACAACTAATCCAATAGTAGGGAAAATTTCGGTACCCCTCCAAGAGATGGAAATTCGGCCAACACTGCACGCAGCAGATAATTCCTATCTTTTCTCCTCTATCATAATCCATTCACACCTTCAGAAGAAGCCTAGATAACACCACCTCTTCCTTCCTTTATCAGTTACTTTATCATTCATATTATCCACATTATCCATCAATTATTCTTCCTAATTTCAAGCATTCTAACTGACTCCAACTATGCTCTCCCTTTACGCTAAAATTAATTAAAATAGATGGGTAATGCGACTCGAACATTGGACCTCCACAGCTGATAACACACCACCTTATAGCTCCCCAAGTGACACCACTTGCCACTAGACCACAAGCCCATTTGTGTTTTAAAACATATCTAATATCTTTTATGCCCTAACTTAACAAGCTTTCCAAAAAAGTGTTCAAACAAGAATTTTATCTACAGCCTCGGCCCAAACCTGAGCTCATTCTGAACCCCTAATACTCAACTTAACTCGTTACACATATTCACCCATTAAACGCATGGGCCCAAAAATTCAGGATGTTACAACACGGTCGGGTACACGCCTGTGTCCTTGGCCCGTGTCCTCCACACGGCCTAGACACACCCGTGTTCTCACCCGTGTGTGAAAACTTTGGTATGACGCCAACAACCTTATAAGGGGCACACAGCCTACGCACACGCCCGTGTATCTAGCCCGTGGTCAACACTGACTTGTAACATTAACATTAGGGGACACACGGCCTAGTCACACACCCATGGGACTGACCGTGTGTCACACACGGCCTAGACACACGCCTGTGTGTCTACCCGTGTGGACCACTTCAAGGCTATTTTCCAAGCCATTTAGCCACCCTCACTTGCACACATTTACACATCATCACATATCATTCTCATGTAATCAATTATAACACTTGAAATTTTAGATTTGAACCATGAAAACCCAACTATCTTCCCATGTATGAGGGGGAAACTATTACTAGCATAATTACAATCTACGAAATGTCGGATCCTCCAGTTGTGGAGGGAGAGTTACTGAGAAAGCGCATCAAGAAGATGATCTTTGTATCTCAGGCGATGTTGTGAGTCCTTGAGACGGTTGCTGGAGTAGGCATGGGCACAGGACCCCAGAAATCTGTGCCGGAGCGGCTTAAGGTCAATAGGGTAGAAATGTTTAGGGGAGTTTCTAGTGTAGCTCCTAGTACAGCAGAATATTGGATGGAAGCGACTGAGCGCATAATAGATGACTTAGACTTCACGGTAGAGGAAAAGTTGAAAGGGGTCATGTCTCTTCTTTGAGACGAGGCTTATCAGTGGTGGCTCACGATGAAGGAGGGTACTGCTATAGATCGGATTGGCTGGGACTTCTTTAAGGAGTCATTCCAGGGAAAGTATGTTGGGGCCAGCTATATGGATGCACAAAGGAAGGCATTCCTAAACTTGGTGCAGGGAAGTAAGTCTGTGGCTGAGTATGAGGCAGAGTTTCTGCGCTTGAGCCACTACGCTCAGGGAATGGTAGCAACGGAGTATGAACATTGTGTACGGTTCGAGGATGGGCTGCAAAATGAGTTAAGGGTTCTGATTGCACCGCAACGAGAGAGAGTTTTTGCTGTTTTGGTAGATAAGGTTAAAATAGCTGAGGAAGTGAAACGGGTCGAGAGACAAGAAATGGATAAGGATCTGGGTAAGAGTAAGAGAAGTTTTGGGCCATCAAGAGCATCTGGTAACTTTCAGAAGAGGCCTAGGACTGATGGGCCAGCTCGTGCTCCGACGGGCCAGAACTGAGCATGTTCTTCTTGTGGGAGGATGCATTATGGGGAGTGCAGAATGAAAAATGGTGGATGCTTTAGGTGTGGATCCACAGGACATCTGATTAAGGACTGTCCCCAGATGGATTGGGTATAGCTAGCCGGCTGAGGTTCTGATCAGGGTAGGAGAGGTGATCAGCCTGGACCAAGGGGTCATAGTGCAGCCAAAGGAGGAAATGGATCTGGTCAAGTTCGTGGAGCACCTGATAGAGGTGCAGGTAATGTAGATGCGAGGCAGCCAGGTCTAGTTTATGCAGTTCGACGACAGGAGGATGGTGACGCATCGGATGTTATAACCGGTACGTTTCTTATTGCTGATAACCCTTTTCTTGCTTTGATTGATATTGGGTCAACCCATTCCTATGTTGCGTGTTCGGTATCTGAGACTCTAAGAGTAGATTCTGAAACAACCACTAGGAAGATGATTGTGGTTAGTCCCCTAGGACAATCTAGGGTAGTAGACAAGCTATTTAAGGATGTACCGTTAGAGACTCAAGGGATAGTGTTTCCAGCAGACTTAATGGAACTACCATTTGGAGAGTTTGACCTTATCTTAGGAATGGATTGGTTGACAAAGCGTCTTGCTAAGTTGGATTATGGGTCTAAGCGCCTGGTGTTAAGTACCCCGTAAGGCGGGGCGGTGGTTGTGTTAGGAGAGAGAAGGAATTATCTGTCCAACGTAGTGTCAGCATTGAAAGTTGTTAAATTGATTTGGAAGGGATGTAACGCCTTTCTAACTTTTATTAGTGCTTTGGATGCCAAGGAGGTGACTGTCGATGACGTTCGAACAGTCAAGGATTTCGCGGATGTCTTTCCGGAGGAGTTGCCAGGATTAACCCCCGGATCGCGAGGTGGAGTTTGGAATAGAGTTACTTCTAGGTACAGCTCCGGTGTCCATTGCTCCTTATAAAATGGCACCGAAGGAGCTGGTGGAGCTCAAGGCTCAGATTTAGGAACTGTTGGATCGAGGGTTTATTCGACCGAGTGTGTCTTCATGGGGAGCGCCGGTCCTATTCGTGAAGAAGAAGGATGGGTCCATGCGTATGTGTGTGGACTATCGTCAACTGAATAAGTTGACGATTAAAAACAAGTACCCATTACCAAGAATCGACGATCTGTTCGATCAGCTCAAAGGGGCTTCAGTCTTTTCTAAGATTGACTTAAGGTCGGGATATCATCAATTAAGGGTTAAAGAAGGAGATATTCATAAGACGGCATTTCAGACTCAGTACGGTTATTATGAGTTCTTGGTGATGCCGTTCAGGTTGACGAACGCACCAGCAGCATTTATGTATATGATGAACCGGGTGTTTCAACCATATCTTGATAGGTTTGTCGTGGTGTTCATCGATAATATCCTGGTTTATTCTAAGTCTGGGGAGGAGCATGACGAACATCTTCGTGTGGTGTTGCGAACTCTGAGGGGGAAGTAGTTGTTCACAAAATTCAGTAAGTGTGAGTTCTGGCTGAAGGAAGTGACTATCTTAGGACATTTAGTCTCCGCTGAGGGAATTAGGGTAGACCCTCAAAAGATAGAGGCTGTGTTGGATTGGAAATCGCCGAAGTCGGTGGCAGAAATTCAAAGTTTCTTAGGATTGGCCGGGTACTACAGAAGGTTCGTTGAGGGGTTCTCATTAATAACAGCAACTATGTTGTTAAGGAAGGAAGCATCGTTTGTGTGGAACGACAAACAGCAGGAGAGCTTTGAAAAGCTAAAGAGGATCCTGACGTAAGCGCCAGTGTTAATTCAGCCAGAGGCGGGACAGGAATTTACCATCTATTGTGATGCGTTGCATACAGTTTTAGGGTGTGCGTTAATGCAAGATGGAAAAGTTGTTGCATATGCGTCTCGACAGTTGAGACCGTATGAGTTGAACTACCCTACGCATGATTTGGAATTGGCGGCGGTAGTGTTTGCTCTGAAGATTTGGAGGCACTACCTGTATAGGGAGAAGTCGGTAATTTACACTGACCATAAAAGTCTAAAGTACCTCCTTACCCAGAAGGAGTTAAATTTAAAACAACGTAGGTGGATCGAGCTTTTGATGGACTATGATTGCTTGATCGAATACCATCCGGGTGAGGCGAATGTGGTGGTAGATGCGTTAAACCATAAGGTAGTATCAGAACTAAGAGCAATGTTTTCTCATCTAAGTTTATTTGACGACGGGAGTTTGCTAGCTGAGTTGCAAGTAAAGCCGACATGGGTGAGTCAGGTTAAGGATAAACAGTTAGTAGATGATGTCCTGAGTGCTCGACTTCTGCAAGTGCGGGACGGTGGAATGGAGGACTATAGTCTGAACAATGATGGAGTTTTGTGTTACCGTAGGAAGATTTGTATGCCTAAAGATGTAGAGTTAAGGCAGATGATTCTTCGGGAATTGCATAGTAGCCCTTATGCTATGCATCCTGGAAGAGTTAAGATGTATCGAGATTTTGAGAGCAATTCGGTGCTTGAAAGCTTGAAGCGAGAAGTTACGGAATATGTGGGAAAGTGTTTGACGTGTCAGCAGGTCAAAGCCGAACACCAAGTACCTTCTGGATTGTTACAGCTGTGAAGATTTCGCAGTGGAAATAGAAGAGGATCACGATGGAATTTTTTAGTGGGTTGCCTCTTACACCCACCAAGAAGGATTCGATTTGGGTGATTGTAGATCGACTGACGAAGTCTGCTCACTTCATACCGGTTCGAGTGGACTTTTCTCTGCAAAAATTGGCTAAGTTGTATGTGGCTAAGATTGTAAAACTACATGGCGTACCGGTGTTGATCATATTAGATAGGGACCCTAGGTTCACGTCACGATTTTGGAAGGCTCTTCATCAAGCAATGGGAACAAGGTTAGACTTAGTACTGCTTTTCACCCACAGACTGATGGTCAGTCTGAGAGGGTAATCCAGGTTTTGGAAGACATGCTAAGGGGTTGCATCATCGACTTTAGGGGCAGTTGGGAAGAGTAGTTACCTTTGGCAGAATTCGCATACAATAATAGTTATCAAGCTAGTATTCAGATGGCGCCTTATGAAGCGTTATATGGGAGGAGATGTCGTACCCCAACTTGTTGGACGGAGTTGGGTGGACGTAAGGTGTTGGGTCCAGAATTAGTTTCGGAAACGGAGGAGAAAGTTAAGTTAATACGGGCTCGTTTGAAAGAAGCGTCTGATTGGCAGAAGTCGTATGCGGATCTAAAGCGAAAGGAGGTGGAATTTTCAGTAGGAGATCAAGTCTTATTGAAGGTGTCTCCATGGAAGAAGGTGATGAGGTTTGGACGGAAGGGTAAGCTAAGTCCCTAGTTTATTGGACCATATCGGGTTTTGGAATGCGTGGGACCTTTGGCTTACCGATTGGAGTTGCCTTCAGAGTTAGAGCAGATACATGATGTGTTTCATGTCTCGACGATGAGACGTTATCAATCTGATCCTTCACATGTGGTGCCGGTAGAAGAAATTGAAGTAAGGCCAGATTTATCCTTTGAGGAGGAATCAGTGCAAATCCTGGACCGAGACGTAAAAGTGTTGAGAAGGAAGTCCGTCTCTTTGGTCAAAGTCTTGTGGCAAAATCACGGCGCAGAAGAGGCAACATGGGAGCCAGAGAATGTTATGCGACAACAGTATCCCCATCTCTTTTGATCAGGTAAATTTCGAGGATGAAATTTATTTTAAGGGGGTTAGAACTGTAACATCCTAAATAATTGGGTCTGTGTATTTTATGTGTTTGAATGCTTAAAATATTAATTTGAGAATTTGAGGTACAATTGGGGCTCAAATTGGGCTGAGGCCTTGTTTTAAATATTTTGTTTAGACACTCTAAGGGTTTAAATTGAAGTTTTAGTAGTTTAATTGGCATATTCGGCTTGTGGCCCAGAGGAAATGGTTCCACTAGGAGGAGGAGGAGTTAGCGTCACTTGTGCATGATGAAGGCCCAAATTCTGGCAACTTGAAGACTAAGCTTTAGGGCTAAATTTCGGCATTTATAGGGGAAAATAGGGGGGATGGCACAAGGCTATTTTTTAGGGATTTTAATGTTTATTTTATGTGGATAATTAGTCAGATAATGAATAAAAGAATTAGGGCTATTTTTGAGGAGATAATAGATCAAAGATAGGAGCCATCTTTAAATGTTTAATGCTAGCCAAAACTTTGAAGACTTTGAAAGGAAAGGGGCATTCGGTTTAGGCTAAGTGTATGCCGAAATTGCTATCAAAGTTCTCATCTTTCTTCTCTTTTCTCTGCCGAAATTGCTACTCTATTCTCCCCCTCTTTTCTCTTTTCTTTTCCTTCAAGTTGGCCGAATCCACTGTCAGGTTATTTTCTCATCCCTTTCAGGCACTTTAGCCAAATCTTCAAGCCACTCTTTGCTTTCTTCTCACTTCTCTCTTTAGCCGAAACCATATTAGTTTATCCTTTCGAGATTTCTTTTTCCTAGAAGCTGAAACTTATAGATCTCTAATCTTCTACGGTTGTCGAATCTTTTACAAGGGATAGCCGAAACCTTCAGTAGAGGTAAGTACCGATTTGGGGTATCTTTTGATCTTTTTCCGGCTTTTTGGAGGCCATACCAGAATTGTCATATGGTAATAATCTTGTGTTTTTCTTTCTTTTTCGGCATTCCAGGATTTGAAGGGAGAGTCAATCGCCTAGATCTCTAAGTCAAGGATCAGTAACATTTAAATCGTGCTACTTTCGAGATTTCAAGGTAAGGGATCTATTAGTTTTAACGTGTAATTTTGGATTTATTAACCTTGGCTGATTGTTGAAGGGGCTAAATTTTCGTGTGTTTTTTCGGCTTTTGAGCAAGGCTTTACACTGAGGGTGGGAGATTCGGATAACAAGGATATCGACTAAGGATATTGGATTTCGTGATATCAGGTGCGTAACTCTCCACACCATCTAGATCTGTTTGTTAAATGTATGATTATAAGTCTTATATGTTCTGTTAAATGCCAGAATCCTGGCACAACGTTTGAAACCCAAAGAGGGTAAAGCAGATCACCAGGTTAGTGATCCCTGTCATTCTAAATGAATGTTCTGATTAAATGATATGTGTATGCTGATTTCCTATAATTGCATGGGTTGGGTTTGATGAAAGGAGGATGTTATACGTTGTAGCCGTTTTTACCGTGATCTGTTGTAGCGGTTCCTTACCGTGATCTGTTGTAGCGGCTTTTGCCATGATCTGTTGTAGTGGCTATGGCCATGATCTGATGATGAGCACCCCGACTACCATCAAGGCGTGTAGAAATCCCCAAAGGTGTGAATCGCTGGTACGAGGGCGTGTAGCGGATGGAAACTTAGGATTTGGGTTGGGCTTTGCATACTATTTTTGTGATGTTTGTTAATTTTGATTATTTTGTTTTATCGGGGCTAAAGCCCAAATCTAACGGTGCATGAGGGTTGCACACTGAGTCTCACGATGAACCCTTTTAATTTAACAATTTCAGGTGACACCTAGTGCATCGGACCGGGCTGGAGAGGAACACGAGGTGGCCATGCAAAAGAGCAGTTGGATTCAGCTAAAAGACTTTAGTTTGTTATTTTATATTTTGCGGATTTTAAGTATGGTTGTAATAAGGCCATGGGCCACTAGACTATTATTTTTGTTTGGGTTTTATGTTAGGCTTTTAAGTTTTATGTTTCCAATTAAGTTAAGACATGTATGAAATTTCAGTTTTTATTTAAAATCCATCAAGATAATTTATAACTCAATATTTTATACTTTAATGAATTCTTAAGCTTTCGGAATAAAGGTTTAAACCTAGTAATTGTTTTCCAAAAAGCGACATGTTTTGTAAAATCCCTTAAGTGACATACCAGATCCGGTCGTAGCGTTTGGGCCGAGTTTGGGGTGTTACACACCATAACAACAGATGTACTGCCTATTCCTATTATTCAGGAATCATTAAACGTGGCATAGCCATTGATCACTATGTGACCTCATAATATAACGTGGCTCAGTCACCGATCACTACTGTGACCTAATTTTTGATTTTGTGGTTAACCACCGATCACCAAGTGACCTATCATGCACTTCCCCTTCATTATCATAATCCCACCCCATGCATACACACAGAAAACATCATACCATCTTTAAGAAAACAGGCTTACATATATTTTGATACACATAGAGATTTCTATGATTACGTACCTGGCATCATTGCCTAACCATTTTAGGGTTTTATTCGACTGTCACACAGCCACTTTCTAGCTTTTTAGCCCATAACACATATAGATTATAGTTAACTAGTGTGTTAGAGATTTACACACCTGATTATCGTTAGAACAAGACTTTCTACGTCGACGCTATCCATAGTCAACACAGCTGCTATCTGCCCAATGTGTTGTTCAGAGACTGGTAACGAAGCATTAGGTTAAGGCACCCCTAATGAAGAGAAAACGGTTGATCATCTTAAGGAGAATTGAAATCCTTACCTAGAAATCCCGAAATTAGAGACTAGCAATTTTCGGCTTTTAGAGCTAAACGATCAGGTTTCCTTCAAATCCCGGAATGCCGCCCAAAACGCAAAAAGAGAGAAATATTAGCCTCAATCGACAGCCTTAACAAACCAAGTGGCCATTCAGCCTTGTTTCCTAAAAACTGAAAGAAATCTAATGGAATAGAGGAGTCGACACTTACCTCAACACAGGGAATTCGGCTAACACTTGAGATGAGATTCGGCAATCAGAGAAAAACTATGGAGATTTTGGCTTTATAGAGAAATCGGCACCAGAGGAATAAAATGTAGAAGAAAGTGAAATAAGAGATTTCGGCTTTTAAAAGAAAGAAGAGAAAGATGGCTTAAGAAAGTTTTCGGCTATTTGAAAGAAAGTTGACAGAAATTGAAGAGGGAGAGACTGAGAATTTCGGCACAAAAAATAAAGAAAAAAGTAGGGTTCAAATGCCGGAATTGGTGAGATATCCCCCCTATTTATAGAGAATTTCGGCACTTACCTATCAAAACCCGAAAGTGCCCTTCCTGATAACTAACCAATAGTAGGGGAACTTTCGGTACCCCTCCAAGAGATGGAAATTCGGCCAACACTGAACTCAGCAAATAATTCCTATCTTTTCTCCTCTATCTTAATCCATTCACACCTTCAGAAGAAGCCTAAATAACACCACCTCTTCCTTCCTTTATCAGTTACTTTATCATTCATATTATCCACATTATCCATCAATTATTCTTCCTAATATCAAGCATTCTAACTGACTCCAACTCTGCTCCCCCTTGACGCCAAAATTAATGAAAATAGATGGGTAATGCGACTCGAACCTTGGACCTTCTCAGCTGATAACACACCACCTTATAGCTCCACAAGTGACACCACTTGCCACTGGACCACAAGCCCATTTGTGTTTTAAAACACAGCTAATATCTTTTATGCCCTAACTTAACAAGGTTTCCACTAAAGTGTTCAAACAAGAATTTTAACTACAACCTCGGCCCAAACCTGAGCCTATTCTGAACCCCTAATACTCAACTTAACTCATTACACATATTCACCCATTAAACGCATGGGCCCAAAAATTCAGGATGTTACAACACGGCCGGGCACACGCCCGTGTCCTTGGCCCGTGTCCTCCACACAGCCTAGACACACCCGTGTTCTCACCCGTGTGTGAAAACTTGGGTATTCTGTTTATGACGCCAACAACCTTATAAGGGGCACACAGCCTAGGCACACGCCCGTGCATCTAGACCGTGGTCAACACTGACTTGCAACATTAACATTAGGGGACACACGGCCTAGTCACACACCAATGGGACTGACCGTCTGTCACACACGGCCTAGACACACGCCTGTGTGTCTACCCGTGTGGACCACTTCAAGGCTATTTTCCAAGCCATTTAGCCACCCTCACTTGCACACATTCACACATCATCACATATCATTCTCATGTCATCAATTATAACACTTCAATTTTCAGATTTGAACCATGAAAACCCAACTATCTTCCCATATGCGAGGGGGAAACTATTACTAGCATAATTACAATTTACATGAGCCATCATCCATGGCTATACACAGTCGAACCATAAACTATTTTAGGCAAACACATTTGGCTACTTTAACTATGACTTAATTAAACAAAAATAAGATCCCTATACATGCCATATCTCAAGAAGACTTGAAACCTTATACCTAAGTGGCTGCTCAATAGTTTGAAAACATATCCGGCGGTCTCTAACCTGAGCTAGTTAAGTTAACCTATAAGAGATAGGAAAGGAAGAGGAGTAAGCAATAGCGCTTAGTAAGTTCATATGCAAATGATAAGCAACTATTGACATTTATTTATTATACTCAACCACAAGGTAATATAATGAGATTTTCACTCGAGCTTATGAATACCCATTTTATCATTCATAATGCTTACTCATTCTAAACTTTCACCTATCACAAACTCATATCATAAAACATTGTTCATCTTTACTTGCATTTATACCCTGCATTTATCACCAAAAAGCCATATGCAAATTTAACTTAGTCAAGTTTCTCAATATCACCCCGGAATATTAATAAATACTCAGTGGTTTTACACACAGCCCACCATTCAATAATTAATACGGTGGTATTGCACACAGCCCACCATTAATACTAAGCGCGATGGTATCGCACACAGCCTATCATTGATAATATTGGCAATGGTAACGCACACAGCCCATCGCTAATAATTAATAAGATGGTATCGCACATAGCCCACCATTGATAATATTGGCAATAGTATCGCACGTAGCCCACCTCGGCTCCAAAACTGCAACCAGGGGTTACTTGCAAAATTAAGAAGAGGGATGAATCACCGAGACTCAGTGTGTAATTCCCCTTACGAAAGAAATTTGGGCCTAATCCCTAACAACATGGCATATCAAAGAGTGCATGCAATGCAACCCAACCCATCTTAAGTTTTCCATCCACTACATCACCTGAATCAGCCAAACACCCATGGCATTATGCCACTGTGGTCCCAGACCACTTGTGGCAAAGTCACAGAATATATAATCGTGGGGCCAACCCATTGTGGTCCCAGACCACTGAGACAAGTCACTGATAAATATATGTATACGTGTTTCCAAACCACCATGGTCCCAGACCACTGTGACAAAAGTTACTGACTCACACTTCCCCTTTCAATCATTTCCCAAAGCCCATGCAACATACTATCATACTGTGATGAATGCAAACATACTTTCAATGTACAACAGATAATTAATTCATACATACATATATTCGAAAGTAACATCATAGCGGAACTTACCCTGTGTCTCCAACCTTACCCACAAGGGCATCTCGACTATCTATACAGTTATTTTGGCTTCTAGCCAACACAGTTATTAACGCAAATTAAGAAAGTAAAGTGTGAGCATTACACACCTGATTACGCGCAAGACTAGACTCTCTAGATTATCGACACTCTGACTAGAAGAAACAATCGGGATATGTCTATCCCAGGTAGATGTCGGGTCCCTACCATAGCCTGGTGGAAAGTCTCGAACTGCCAACACAGCATGTCGTTTAAACTTCGGAGTAGAGACTACGAGTCCACTCCCTTCCTTGGTTTGGCTAGCACTCGCATCCATGGAGAGAATCTTCGATCAGTACTCAAGGAGAAACATAGATTGACTGAGAAAAGAATTTGATTAAGACAGACTACAGTTGAAAGGGATGAAATAGCCAGGAAATCGCAAAGATGGCTCCTTACCTTAAGAACCCGAACGGAGTGATCAAATTCAGCAATCAATAGACCTTCAGGCTTCGGACTATAAACGTTCAGCTAATGGGGTTTCCCAGAGTAAACATTCCAAACGGGAGAAGAAGAATAAAAGGAAAAGGGGTTAGCCGAAATCTAAACACCAAGAACAAAATAGTTTTACGGCTATGACCACACAGAATCAAGAGAAAAGCAAAGAAATGAAAGTCTCCCCTTATCTTAACCAACAGAAACCGATTGAAGAGACTTCCTGCGGCCAAAGATTCCTAGCATCTTGCTTCGCGATGTTCGGCTAACGGTAAAAAGTGTAAGAATCGATTAGTGTGGTGTCAAAGGAGATTCAGTTATGGTGAAAATGTGTATAAACGAAACACATGAGAGAAAGGAGTGAGAAGTATGTTTAGGGTTTTGAAAAGAAAGAAAGAAAGGGTGAAAAAGATGAATAGAAGATAACCAAAATTCAGCTAAAAGATAGAAGAGGGTTCGGCTAAAGATAACAAAAGAAGTAAAAGAGAAAAGATAGAAGAGGGTTCGGCTAAAGAAGCAAAAGAGATGAAGAGAAGAAGCTGACAGTTTCAGCACAGAGAGAAGTAGGAAACTGAATGAGAGAAAAAGAGAGAACTCTAAGAGACTTTTGCAAAAATCGACACTCACCCTATATGACCGAAAATGCCAAAATGAAAAATGCCTAAGACCAATGGGAATTTCGGCACACTCAACTATCCTCGCAATTAAACCGAAATCCCCCCTCCAAGCTCCCCACATTCGGCCAACACCTCCATCATCACCAAATCCCTTGATTTCCTCCTAGTTTCACTTCCATCACCCATTCAAATTGGTTTGACCAATTCAAACTCCTTCAAGCTCTATTGTCCATCCATTTGAAAACATTGACCCATTCAACCACCACCCTTGAAGAGTCCCTGCCGAAACCATCTTCCTTCCATCTTGGCGCCACAAATAAAGCTTCATAATGAGGCTTATGGGATTCGAACTCCTCCCCTTCTGCTCCTACAAGTGACGCCACCTCCACTTGGACACAAGCTTCTTTGTGTCAACAAAACGCGCAAATAAACTTAAGGACTGCTCCTACTAGCTCTCCCCCCTTAGATGCCCAAAACAGAAAATTTTACCAAGGCTCTGGCTTGAGCCCGAGCCTTACCAGGACCCCCAAGCACATTTAAATAACAATAGAACAAACCAAGCACACAGAAAAGCCTAAAATGCAGAAACCCTAATTCTAGGATGTTATAGTTCTACTCCTTTAAAGAAATTTCGGCCTCAAAATTTACCTGATCAAAAGAGGTGAGGGTATTACTGTCGCATCACATCTTCTAGCTCCCATGTGGCTTCTTCTGAACCGTGATTCTGCCATAAAACTTTAACTAACGGAATTGACTTCCTTCTCAACACATTAACATCTCGATCTAAGATTTGAACTGGTTCTTCTTCAAAAGACAAATCAGGTCTTACTTCAATTTCCTCTACTGGCACTATATAAGATGGATCCGAACGATAGCGCCTTGACATTGAAACATGAAATACATCATTTATCCGACTCAATTCCGGAGGCAACTTGAGCTGATAAGCTACTGGTCCCACACGTTTCAACACTTGGTAAGGCCCAATGAACCTAGGGCTCAACTTGCCCTTTCGTCTAAACGTTAAAGCCTTATTCCAAGGTGAAATTTTCAGAAAAACCTGATCACCTTCTACAAATTCTATTTCCTTACGCTTCAGATCTGTATAAGATTTCTGCCTATCGGAACTTCCTTCAACCAAGTTCAAATCAACTTAACCTTTTCCTCTGTTTCAGAAACCAATTCTGGACCCAACAACTATCGCTCACCGAACTCTGTCCAGCAAGTAGGAGTACGACACTTA
Source organism: Gossypium bickii (assembly GCA_025503065.1). Classification (NCBI taxonomy): domain Eukaryota; kingdom Viridiplantae; phylum Streptophyta; class Magnoliopsida; order Malvales; family Malvaceae; genus Gossypium; species Gossypium bickii. Next base: position 101,254,866 of record CP106711.1, read on the forward strand.
CGACCATACAACGCTTCGTAAGGTGCCATCTAAATATTGGATTGATAGCTGTTGTTGTATGCGAATTCTACCAACAGCAAGAAATCCTCCCAATTACCTCTGAAGTTGATAACACAGCGTCTCAACATATCTTCCATAATCTGAATTACCCTCTCAGACTAACCATCAGTCTGTGGATGAAACGCTGTGCTGAAATCCAGTTTTGTACCCAACGCTTTATGCAACGCCTTCCAGAATCGCGATGTAAACCTGGGGTCTCTGTCCGATATGATAGAAACTGGTACCCCATGTAACCTTACAATCTCTGCTACATAAATCTTGGCTAACTTTTATAGGAACTGGTATGAAATGAGCGGACTTCATCAACCGATCGACAATCACCCACACCGAATCCTTCCTAGTAGGCATAAGAGGTAGCCCACTAACAAAATCCATAGTTATCCTCTCCCACTTCCAAAGTGGAATATTCACTGGCTGTAGCAACCCTGAAGGCAACTGATGTTTCGCCTTCACCTGCTGACACGTCAAGCACTTACTCACAAACTCAGACCTGGCCACCAAAACTGTTCACGCAGATCTCGATACATTTTACTCCCACCAGGCTGCATAGTGTATGGACTACTATGCGCTTCCTGTAGGATCCTCTGTCTCAACTTGCAATCTTTTGGCATACAAGCCTTTCCACGAAAGCTCAATACCCTATTACTGTTCAAACTAAAATCTTCTGTCGCTCCACCTTCCACTTGCTGAAATCTAGAACTTAACGATTCATCTTATAACTGCTTCTCTTTAATCTGACTTACCCATGAAGGCTTGACTTGAAGTTCAGCTAACAAGCTTCCATCATCATATAAACTGAGATGAGCAAACATTGCCCTCAAATCAGATATCACCTTTTGGCTCAATGCATTCGCCACTACGTTAGCTTTACGTGGGTGATATTCAATCGAGCAATCATAATCTTTCAACAATTCAATCACCTCTGCTGCCTTAAATTCAACTCCTTCTGGGTAAGGAGATATTTCAGGCTATTATGGTCGGTGTAGATAACCGACTTCTCTCTATAAAAGTAGTGTCTCTAAATCTTCAGATCGAACACTACCGCAGCTGACTCCAGATCATGAGGCGGATAGTTCACTTCATGTTGTCTCAATTGTCGAGATGCATACGCTACCACTTTCCCCTCTTGCACCAACACACATCCTAACCCTGAGTGCAACGCATCACAATAGACGACAAACTCCTTCCCAGCCTCAGGCTGAATCAACACTGGTGTCTCCATCAAAATCCTCTTCAACTTCTCAAAGCTTTCCGCCGCTTATCGACTGGACAAACAAGATTCCTTTCAGTAACAACTTGGTTAAAGGTGCAGTGATCAACGAGAATCCCTCAACAAACCTTCCGTAGTACCCAGCTAACCCAAGGAAACTATAAATTTTTGATACAGACTTTGGTGATTTCCACCCCAAAATAGCTTTGACCTTCCGGGGATCAACCCTAATTCCCTCGGTAGAAAGTAACTTCCCTCAACCAAAATTCACACTTGCTGAATTTGGCATACAGTTGCTTCTCTCTCAAAATCTGTAGAACAATCTGAATATGCGAATTGAATATACCAAGATATCATCTATGAACACTATGACAAACTGATCCAAGTAAGGTTGGAATGCCCGGTTCATCATATCCATAAATGCGGCTGGTGCATTCGTCAACCTGAACGACATCACTAAGAACTTGTACTGACCATAACGAGTTCGAAAAGCAGTCTTATGAATATCTGCCTCCTTAACCTTAAGCTGATGATACCCCGACCTCAAGTCTATCTTCGAGAAGACTGAAGAACCTCGCAGCTGATCGAACAGATCGTCAATCCTTGGCAACGGGTACTTGTTCTTAATCGTCAGCTTGTTCAATTGCCTATAGTCAATGCACATCCGCATCGACCCATCCTTTTTTCTTGACAAATAACCCCACAGAGACACACTTGGTCGGACAAACCCACGGCCCAACAATTCCTGAATTTGAGTTTTAAGTTCCACCAGCTTCTTCAGCGCCATCCTATATGGGGCAATGGACATCGGAGCTGTTCCCGGAAGAAGATCAATGCCGAACTCCACCTCGCAATCCGGAAGTAACCCTGGCAGATCTTCTAGAAAAACATCTGAGAACACTTTCACTGTTCTAACATCTTTTACAGACAACTCCTTGGCTTTCAAAGCACTAACGAAAGCTAGGAAAGCCTCACACCCTTTTCTCACCATCCTTTCAGCCTTTAGAGCAGGCACCACATTGGACAGGTAATTCCTTCTCTCACCCAACACCAACACCTCCTTATCCTCGAGAGTCTTCAGTATCATGCACTTAGCAACACAATCCAAGTTTGCTCGATACTTAACTAACCAGTCCATGCCTATAATCAAATCAAACTCGCCGAACGGCAATTCTATCAAGTCAGCTGGGAAGACTATCCCTTGAACTTCTAAAGGCACACTCTTAAATAGTTTGTTCACTACTACAGATTGTCCTAAAGGGCTAATCACAGTTATTTCTCTAGAAGCAACCTCAGATTCTATGTTCAAATTTCCAGACACAGTACTAGCAACATACGAATGTGTAGACCCAAAATTTATCAGTGCTGAAAAGGGCAAAACAAAACTAAAGAACGTACCGGTTATGACATCCGGTGCATCGCCATCCTCTCAGCATCTAGCTGCATAAACCAATCCAGGCTGTCTCGCATCTGTATTCCCATCACCTCTGCCCAGTGCTCCACGCCCTCGACCAAAACCATTTCCTCCCTTGGCCTGACCCCGACCTTTCGGTGGGTGCTGCCCACCTTTTCCAGGCTATACATATCCCTGGCCTACTGGTCGTGCCCTGTTCGGCTCTTGTGGACAGTTCCTTCCCAGATGATCTACAGATCGATACTTGTAACATCCTTTACTTCTTGCCCAACACTCCCCCGAATGATAATTCCCATATATAGCACACTGCTGAGATCGACCAACAGCAATAGGCTTTACAACTCGACTCGGCCCTTCAAACCTAGGCCTCTTTTAGAAACTCCTAGCAGATCCTGACGACCCAAAAATTCTTTTTATTCCTACCCCTATCCTTATCCTGATTCTGCCTTTTAGACCACTTCACTTCTTCGGCTATCTTAGCCTTCTCAACCAAAATGCAAACTCTCTTTCCCATTGCGAAGCTATCAGTACCCGACACTCGTCCCTCAGACCATCCTCAAATCGAACACAGCGCTCGTGATCTGTTGCAACGATACCTTGGGCGTAATGGTTTAAACGCAGGAATTCCGCCTTATATTCAGCCACCGACTTATTCCCCTGGACCAAGTTTAAGAATACCTTCCTCTGAGCGTCCACGTAACTTGTCCCACCATACTTTCCCTGGAATGCTGACTTAAAGAAGTCCCAGGTAATACGATCCACTGATGTACCATCTCTCACTGTAAGCCACCACTGGTATGCCTCATCTCGAAGGAAGGACACTACTCCTTTCAACTGTTCCTCTGCGCTACAATCAAGATCGTCCATGATTCGTTCAACCACTTCCAGCCAGTACTGAACTACGTTAGGAGCCACACCAGAAATGCCCCTAAACATCTCAGCCTCATTAGCTCGGAATCGCTCAAAAATAGATTTTCAAGCTACTGATCCCGTGCTTGCTCCAGCAACCCACTCCATAACACGCAACATAGCTTGAGACACAGCATCGTCTCCACCAGTTTGGTCCTGAAATCCCGCTTCTGCAATTGGTGATGCTGGCATTTCGCCTTTCGACCTATGCCTTGATTCTGAGGGTTCAGCCTCAACACCCCGGCCTCTACCACGACCGCACATACCACATCCACGTCCTCTAGCGCTCATGATTACAGATTCGACTTAATCTGATTAAAATTTTATGAATAAGTATATCTTCTACTGTTTCTTAATGGATAACTTATGAAGATAGAATTTAGAAGTAGTTTTTTTGCAATAACGTATTTCTAAAGGTCTCATTCTCTAAAATAGAATATTTTAAAATTGTCAATCACCACACCATACAGTATAAACTTTTCATGCAAATCAACCAAGGGTCAGAAGACTTACCATACAAATTTGGTGCCGGAGACTCGGGTGCCATACTTCCAGTAAACATGTATTTTCTAAACCATATTTCAAATCAACTTTGAAAAACATTTTTGAACAACAAACCCACAGTCGAGTTTTGTAACCTAAGCTCTGATACCAAAATTGTAACACTCCAAACCCGGTCAATACGTTACGACCAAGTTTGGTATGTTACAGGAAAGGTAGTTTTAAAATTTCCAACAGAACATCGTAATTTGGAAAAACCTTTTGTTCAGTGTTTCCATCTTGAAGATAATTTAAAATTTTACTTGAAGGTTTCTTACCAACTTCTTATTAAAAAGAACTAAGAGTCGTAAACAATTTTGTTTCATGAAGGCCGAAATCAGGAAACTCCATAAACGTGACACTTGAAACTAATGTTGAGGTTTTAAGAAAATCTCCAAATTATTTAGCTTAAACCTTTAATCATTTGTCATCTTTTATTAATACTTTAAAAATATGATTGTTTATATTCTTATTTTAGAAAAATCCTTAATTGACAATTCATAAGATATGCAATAACCAATTTAAAGGAAAACCCAAATTAAAGTTATGGAAGCCTTATTACATTGCAAAATCCCAAAATTAAATAGTAAGTTTAAATAAGAAACGAAAGTTTACGAGAAAATAATGCATGGCCACCTCAAGCCCACCTCGGCTCCAAATCCGCAACTACGGGTTACCTGCAAAATTAAGCAGAGGGGTGAGTCACCGAGACTCAGTGTGTAATTCACCTTACGAAAGCAATTTGGGCCTAAGCCCTAACAACATGGCATATCAAAGACTGCATGCAATGCAACCCAACCCATCCTAGGTTTTCCATCCACTACATCACCTGAATCAGCCAAACACCCGTGGCATTATGCCTGTGGTCCCAGACCACTTGTGACAGAGTCACAGAATATATAATCGTGGGGCCAACCCACTGTGGTCCCAGACCACTGAGACAAGTCACTGATAAATATATGTATACGTGGTTCCAAACCACCGTGGTCCCAGACCACTGTGACAGAAGTCACTAACTCACACTTCCAATTTCAATCATTTCCCAAAGCCCATGCAACATACTATCATACTGCGATGAATGCAAACATACTTTCAATGTACAACAGATAATTAATTCATACATACATATATTCGAAAGTAACATCGTAGCAGACCATACCCGGTGTCTCCAACCTTACCCACAAGGGCATCTCGACTATCTATACAGTCATTTTGGCTTCCAGCCAACACAGTTATTAACGCAAATTAATAAAGTAAAGTGGAAGCATTACACACCTGATTACGTGTAAGACTGGACTCTCTAGATTGTCGACACTCTCTCTAGAAGAAATAACCGCTATTTGTCTATCCCAAGTAGATGTCGGCTCCCTACCACAGCCTGGAAGAAAAGTCTCGAACAGTCGACACAGCACGTCGCTTAAACTTAGGAGTAGAGACTATGAGTCCACTCCCCTTCTTGGTTTGGCTAGCACTCGCATCCATGGAGAGAATCTTTGATCAGTACTCAAGAAGAAATGTAGGTTGACTAACAAAAGAATTTGATTAAGACAGACTACAATTGAAAGGGATGAAATAGCCAGGAAATCACAAAGATGGCTCCTTACCAAGGCTCTGGCTTGAACCCGAGCACCAGGACCCCCAAGCACATTTAAATAACAACAGAACAAACCAACCACACAGAAAAGCCTAAAATACAGGACCCCTAATTCTAGTATGTTACAGCCCACCATTGATAATATTGGCGATTGTAACGCACATAGCCCATCGCTAACAATTAATAAGTTGGTATCGTACATAGGCCACCATTATTACACATTCACGGATATTTATCCACATACATTTTCCTATTTCAAATGTTCATTGGGGAATATCCTCACACACTATCATTCTTAAATAGATTTCTAGAATAATTATTTGCATTCACGCAATGCATTAAATAATATAACATATGCAATCAAGGTGCATTACACATAACTCACTATGGCTTCTTCATATACCGAATTCACCTCAAGTGAGTTCTGGGCACATACCTGTACCTCTCGTGGCATAACCACATGCTTCCTCATTTTCAACATACCTGTTGAATCAGTCAAAATGGTAAAGAACACTCTTGAGTTTCATATATATAGTATCATATCAACATCATTCCCCCGATAGGATCTTACATGAAGTATCATATCGATGCCATGTCCCTGACATGGTTTTATATGAAATCTCACACCGAGGCCATAATCCAAATATGGTCTTACACGGGACCTTAACTATTATAGTAACATGATATTTGCATTCCCTCTATTCTTAGATTCAATTGAAGACTTTCAATTCTTGACATCTCGTCAAAACGTATTTAATATATTCATAGAGTTAATATACAATTCATACAACATCGAAATATTAAAAACTTCACTTATAGTTGCATTATTAGCACACAGACTTACCTCGATATCAGAAAGGGTAAAAAGGACCTATTTGTCCATATTCTCTTTTCTCCCGTTCTAGGTCCGAATCTCATTTTCTTTGATCTAGAACAATAAAATTTACTCATTTAATCACCAAAATAATCAATACATTTTAAAATTTCTATTTTGGCAAAATTACCATTTTGCCTTTAAACTTTGGAAAAATTACGATTTTGCCCCTAGGCTCGTAAATCATTTTTCAACATATTTTCTTATTAAAGCCTATCTGAACATTTATTCCTCTTAAAACTACTCACAAATCCAACTATTTCATGCATTTATTACCAAATTACAACATTTACAACTTAGTCCCATTTAAGTGTTTTTTTCATGACAACACCTTTCACAAAAGTTGTTTCTCATCTCCCTAACATTCATTTTCTTCCATAAAAACTCAGCAAACAACATAAACTCTCTCATGGAAAGTCCCTAGACTTTCAACCATATTCAAATTAGTCCCTTCACTAGCTAGATTAAGCTTTGGGGGTTCCAAAAGTACAAAAATTATCAACTAAAACCATCAAAATCACTTACTTGTGTGAGGATAAGTTGCTGAGATTTCAAAGCTTTCAAAACCCCTACTCTTGTTAGTTATTTCAGTGGAAGAGGAAAGATTAATAGTGAAAGATGATAGTTTCTTTTATTCATCTTATTTTATTCATTTTTATCACCTAATTTCACCAAATATTGACCAAAAATAAATGCTCTTGTCTCCCTTATCTACATGGCTAGCCAACACACTTATAATGGCCTTATTGCACTTTAAGGACCTCTAATTTCATATTCTATGGCTATTAGACACCTCTACCCTGTATAATGGAACTTTCGCACTTTATGCGATTTAGTCCTTTTTCGCGATTAAGCATGAAATTGCTAAAATTAAAGCACCAAAAATTTCATGCACCCTTATAATCACGCTATTACCCATAAAATAAAATTAAAATAAAATTTTATCTGACCTCGGATAAGTGGTCCCAAGACCACTGTTCCGACTAGCCCCTAAATTAGGTTACTACAAATGATGGATTATTAAGGCATCCTGCGAATTATTTAGCTTGGAAATCATTTGACTGTAAATTTCCAAACAGAGGCTTGGGCTAGCATCTAACGGATTCAACCCTTTTAAAATCATGAGTACTTAGTACAGCCCTTGGCATGTAGTGCTTGTTCCATACAATTTGCCTCCATGGATTTGCATGAAGCAATCTTCTTTTATCTTATCTATGATTATTTGTAACACCCCTAACCCGTATCCGTTGCCAGAGTAGGGTTACAAGGTATTATCGATCAATTCACAACATATAACATACATTTATCAAACATTAATCATTCATTCTCATAAATCATTCAACATAATTACAATGTCCCTTATAAGGGCCTACGAGGCCTTAAACATGCTTAGAAGTGGTTCGGGACTAAACCGATCACATACAAAAAGTTTTTGGAAACTTAGAAAAATTTCAATCATACAGGGGTCACACGCCCGTGTGAGCAGACCGTGTACCTCACACGGCTCCAGGCACGCTCGTGTCTTAGGCCGTGTGGAAATAGGGCATACATACTGACTTGGGTCACACGGCCAACCACACGCCTGTGTGTCTAGCCCATGTGCCCTTCAATGTGGCCACACACGCCTGTGTGTTAGGCCGTGTGGTAGGCCGTGCCAAACCTTTAGGGTATACTGACTTATGCAACATGGCCAAGTCACACGCCCGTGTGCTAGGCCGTGTTCCAATTAGGGGGTATACTAACTTTAATTCAATTTCAACATCAGGGGACAGACGGCCGTGTGACATGACCGTTTGTCACACATGGCTGAGACACACGCCCGTGTGGACAGAAATAGGCTATTTGCAAAGCCAATTTGCCACCCCAACTTTAATGTACCTACACAAGGCAAAACGGTACCATTTCCATACACAAAGGACAGCCAAATCAATCCCAATTCATTCACAAATCATGCTATACAAATACAGCCATTTCACTTACTCAAATATATACCAAAACAACATGATCTATAACCTTAATTCATACAATGTATATATATACCAACTTAATAATCACAACCAAAAACCATCCTCAACTCAATCAATTCATTCACTATAATACATACTATTTAACTACCAAATTGACATATAAGTTCATGCAGCAATAAGACCTTTCTCAAGCTTTCATCCACCATAATTCAAATAACCATTTTAACTTCCATAATGTCATGGTTACAACCATGCCAAAACAAACCAAAATAAGCCATCACTCATTGCTATATATATAAATAAACCAAAACATATACATTTACAAGCCATTTCTAATAGCCAAACACACATCAATATTAACATCATTTACAAACCAAATCTCAGGGCTATGATCACAACCAAAATACCACATCTAGCCTATACATGCAATATACCATAAATGTATAATTCAAAAGTACCAACTTAGATGTTTGATAGTGTGATCATGTTCCCGACGACTCTCGGATCTGAGCTAGCCTTGATTCCCTATAAAACATAGAAAAAAAACACGAAGTAAGCTTCATGTGAATACCTTATTACATAGAATAAATGCAAATCAACCAATTGCACATAAAAAACCATATACAAATTAACTACAAACCTTTCTCATGTCTCAAATCATGATCAAATACAAACTCATCAAACTTTCACTATTTAATACTCGAATAGGTTCTGTACGTACCTATGTCGCCTCGTACTAACCTCTTTCTCAACCACATCATTCATTTTCCCATTGAACCATTCAGAATAGAAATTGGATACTTAAGAGTCTCGTACGATAAGTGATCATGGTCAGGAAGTCTTAAAATTTATATAAAGAATGATTGATCCTAGAAACTAACTATGACAACGATTGAGGCAAGCGCACCTATCAAACAGTAGTATAATTTAGTGGCAAGACCGAATTGTCGAACCCAAAGGAACTAAAAGTACTAATACTAACCTTTTTTTTATTATCTAGCCTAAAATAAAAGCAAATTGTTGTTTAATCTAAGATTAACTAACTACTAAGCTAAGGATGCTAAGACAAAGAGAATGAATTAGGGAAAATACTTGTGGGAAAAACCAATTGATTAAGACAATACCCGAGGAAGAATCCACCTAGACTTCACTTGTTATTTAACTTTGAACCAGACGATTTATTCACTTGATCCGTAGGATTCCCTAATTTATATTAATACCTCTCTCGAGGCTACTAATGTCTAACCTTAGGTTGATTAATTAAAATCTCTTTCTAATTAAAACCCTTAGAATTCCATTAACTCAATCTACGAATTCCCATATTAGGTTTGACCCTAATTAAAACTCAATCTCTAGGGTTACGATCACCTCCGCTTAACTATGCTAGCTCTACTCTTAGATAGGGAATATTCCTCCTCTGTCTAAGCACATCAATACTTGAATCAATACCCTAAAATATCAAAGAAAGAATTAAGAACATATAATTAAGAACAAATCAAGTATTTATCATATAGTTTAGAAAACAATAACAAGATCCGTCTTAGGTTTCATCCCCCTCAGGTATTTGAGGGCTTTAATTCATAATCATAAAAGAATACATCTTAGAAGAAAATTTAAAACAAAACATAAGAAAAACCCTAAAACCCCCTAAAGGAAATTGAAAGGAAAATCTTTCGTCTTGAGTATGAATCTGACTTCTTGAGATGAATCAACCGGCTTTCTTCGAGTAAATCCCACAATTCTGGCCTTTCTGACATGGTTCCTCGGCCTACCTGAATGCCCCCTTGAAGGTTGGCCTCTAGGGTGTTTTTATAAGCTTTTGGAATGTCTTTCTTTGCCTCTAAGTACCATATTCCGAATAGAATTAAAACAGGTCATGTTAGGGACACACCCGTGTGGCACGACCGTGTAAGTCGAATCCAGGCCGTGGTCGGGTCTGTTAAGGAGGCACGGCCGTGTGACTTGGGCTCAGGCCATGTGAATTTTGTACTTTGGCCCATTTTCTCCATTTTTGGCCCATTTCTCATTCTTTTCATCCTCCGTTGCTCTCTTAAGTATAAAACATGAACTTAAAGGATTAGGAGCACCAAATTCTACAATTCAGGGAATAAATCATCCAAAAGTATGCCAAATGTGGGATTAAAATATGTATATATTACGGTTTATCAAATACCCTCACACTTAATCATTTACTTGTCCTCAAGCAAAATTCTCAACTCACAATTAAAATGAACTTCCTTGATTCATAATATTCATCAATAGTGTTTCATCATAATTCATAAATGATTTATACATTGATAATTCAAATAGAAGGGACCTAAAGTTTCAAACAATCAAAGTCATAGTTTTTATAGCACGAAAACATAGGCGTTTCTCCTTACCTAAATAATTACCTCTGATTCGGAATCGACAAGAGTTGGCATCTTCACTAAAGATTCACTCAAATCACTCAAAAAATTAAGCACTCAAAAGTCGAACATGAAAAGTTAATCCCATAAGCTTACATGAAAATCAAATCTCCACCACTGTAAAATGAGATGATACACAAATCAAAAGGTCCTTAAAAAGGGTTGTAATGGGGCTCGGGTTAAAGGTGTGGATAAAAGCTGAATTAAAGGGTTAGAATCGAGATTGAGTTGATAATTTACCTAACTAGAAAAATGAACTAATCCTGGATAATTGAAAACTTGAAACTAATAATACGAGCTTCTTCTTCAAGATGTGGAATTTAAATGTATAAGCTCACTTAATTATAGAACTAATAAGGAATATACTTAGATTTTTATTTTTAGTATTTACAATAATAAGAAAGAACTTTAACAATTAAAATATAGAACATAGTTAGGCAATTGCTTAAAATTAAATCTCGACAAAAACGGAGTCAAGAAAATTAAAGGGATATTAATAAAAGGTTTTTGGTTAATGTTGAGGCTAAATCAAAGAAAGGGTTGTTAGGATCAACGGGGTTTACTAAGGGTTAATTCTGAGGGTAGGCTTTTAGTGGAGTAAGTAGGTTAAATCCTAAGTGCCTTTATCATCTCTGTATATGAAATCAATGATGTGGTCATGACATTTATAATCGAAGCAAGTTCTAGAATAACAAATCAATGTTGACACACTCATAATCAATAAAGTGAGCAAGAAAAGAATGTATGCTCTAAAAGGCTCAAAATCTCACAAAAATTATGGGTTTTGATATCAATCGTGTAAATTTCAAACTTCGAGGTAATAATTAGATTCAGGTAGACAACCTAACAAGTTTTTAATCTTTGAAAATAGACTCATCATGCTTGATTCTATAGCCCCTTCAAGTTTAAATAATCACTGTACAATTATCAATGACTTAATCCAAAACATATCAATAAAAATCATGAATCAAAGAAAATTTCATTCTAATAATAATATGAGGAAATTACTTTAAGAACAAGACATAATTCAGGGATTTGAGAATAATGCAGAAAGTTCGGAACTTTTTCAAAATAAAATTCACCCCCACACTTAAGATGTACATTTCCCTCAATGTAAAAAGATATATATGAAATTATAAGGAATAGGGAGAGGTGAAACTTCCTAAATTTTGGATGTTTCCTTGAGTTGGCAGTGGTCGTGGTGTGGTGGCCGCCAACAATCTCTGAGCTAGATAAAGAAATTGGGAAGCTCGTGAAGAATTAGCCAGGAAATAATAAGAATAATTCAAAATATACTAATTATATATTTAAAGAAAAGAAAAATAAAAAGAAAGAGTGAAAAAAATGAAATGAAACTAAAAGAAAAGATTAATGGACTGAAAAGTCCTTATTGTTAGATGGCTCGCGAGGTGGGTGTGATTTCTAAAGCGTGGTGTGGTGATTCCCTAACAGTCTGTAGAACCTAAATCAAAGAAAACAAAATAAAATGGATTAAATTAAGTAAAAGATAAATAAAGAAAAGGAAAATAAAGGAGAAGAGAAAAGAAAAAGAAAGATGAAATGGACTCAAAGATCCTTATCCTGACGAGTTAATGAAGTGGCTGGCGTGAAATTATGTAATTCGGTCTCACATAGGGAAACTATGCTAGGATCCTTCTGTTTCTTCAACATGGATAAGGTGTAGACCAAGAGTTTGGAGAATGAAGAAGGATGAAAATGAAAAGGGAAGGGGTGTAAAGGGTATGGAAGAAGGGGAATAGGTAGTAGGTGAGAAGGGGAGAGGGGTGTTTTAAATGGAAATCTCAGATCTTTTACATCCCAATGCCCGTGTGTCATGGGTGTGTTAAGTTGCATGGCCATATCGCACGGCTATACGGTGGTTCATTCATTTCTCCCACGCCTGCGTGCAGGTCGCCACACTCGTGTTGATAAAACAGTGTCGACCACGGCAGTATCGTACGGCCGTGGTGTTTAATCGGAGCCCATGGCTTGAAGATATTTTTCATCCTGTTTCTTACTATCTCTTCCACATCGGTACGGAAATCTGTGGTGTCCACACGACCACGGTTACGGCCGTGTTGTAACATCCTTAAATCGGGGTCTCTGCATTTTGCCTATGTTGCATGCGATGAATTGTCTATTATGGTTATTTATCATGTTTTGGCGTCTAGGTATAACCTTGGGGTAGGCCTGAGTTAGGTAAAAATTTTGCTTTAGTGCTTTGAGAAGAAGGAGCTAGGGGAGCTAGGGGTTAAAAGAATTCATTGGAGGTTTGTGACACAAGAACTACCTTGGTAAAGTGGCAAGGAGGCGCCACTTAAGCACAAGGGAGATGACGTAACATGCAGGGAAAGTAGTGCTTGGGTTGGAGCTGCAGAAATCCCTTTTCTGCTCATTCTTTTTCACGCCACAAGCAAGGAGAGGTGTGCTCAGGTGGGACTCTCTTGAGTGGATGAGGATTAAGCTATTAGATTTTAAATGGATGGAGAGGAGAAAATTGTGGAGTTTGACTCATTCAAATGAATTTGAACTGATGGAAGGGAGGAAATTTAGGAGTTTGAATTATTTCAAAATCATTTGAAGTGTTGGCCGAATTTTAAACTTTTGGGAGGAGGAGTAGTCGGTTTGGGAGCTTGGAGTGTGCCGAATTTCAGTGGCTAGGTTCGGCTAGCTTAGAGAGCTCTCTTCATTTTTGTTTTGTGCCAAAAATCAAATCTCAGGTGTTTTCTCTCTTTTCCCTTTTCGGCAATTTGGGCATTTGGCTGAACCAAATCTTACCATTCCTTTGTAAAAGCCGAAACTCAATAGCCTATTCTCTCCTTTTCTTTTTTTCGGTTCATCTGTTGTTAGCAGAAACCAACACCCATTCTTCTGTCGACATCTTTCTTCTTCTAAGTCTCTTGTGCCGAAAGCCCTTTCTTTCTTTGTGCCGAACCCTTCCTTTCCATTCCATTTTTGCTCTCCATCTCTTTTATCTTGGAAGCCGAAAGCCTTATTTGTTCTCTTTTGTTTCCATCAAGTACTTTGGCCGAATACTTTGCTCACAAATCCCTCACTTCTTGCGTTTTCTCATCATCACTTCAGGTGCCGAAACTCATCTCTTCATTGGTTCTCTAAGCCGAAACTCAACCCTTGGTGTGGTAAGTCTTCATTATTTCATCTCTGCTTCCTCTCTATTTCTTTCGGTGTATGGCCGAATCTTTTAGTAGTCTCACTCTCTCTTTTGGTTGCCGATTCCCTTACCTTTGGTGCTAGGGTCGAATCTTTTAAGTGCCAAAGGGATCTCTGCGTTAAGGTAAGTGAAGTTCTTGTGGTATACTCTACTTTTCCGGGATGTATTGGTCATAGCCGAATGGCTATGTGACTTGATAATGTGTTAAAGCTGATTGTAGGGAAACCCGAACCAGTAGATCTTCGGAATTTGATTGCCAATCTAGGTAAGGTTCTAGTGTTTTGAATCTATTTCTTATTCTTTCAGAAGCCGAAGGCTAATCATTTGTATGTCTTAGTGCTTGGCCGATTACAAGGGGGGATCATCAAGTAGTTTTGGGATTTGGTTGGAAACCAAATCGGCACTTAGGTATGGTATTATCTTCATGCAACATATCCTTTAGGATTTCATGTTGAGTCGAATGGGCTTTTGGTCACTAACAGGGTGCTGGCTGATTGTAGGAAAAGGAAGGCAAACGTTTTGGGATCTTGCTAGTTTCGCGTAGTTGTCGAGATTTCATTTAGATCTACGATTAGTCAGGTGTGTAACGCTTACACACTTCGTTAGTAGTATATGTATATTGTGTTACTGTTAGCCATTGTAACCGGTAGCTATGCCTTGTGGGCATGAGTGTGGACTCTGGGTAAGTCCCCTGATTATGGATTCTCGATAGATGCTATCATGTTATTGTTAAATGTTATGCCATATGTTATTTTGCATCATCATATGTTATTATGCCACGATTGATAGGGACATGATGGTGGGATTGATGAGAGGAGGGGGATGATTTATTTTGGACTGTCACCAGTGGTTTTGACCACATGACGGGTTGGCCCCATCTTTGATATATTATTTGTGACTAAGTCCCAGTGGTTTTGACCACCAGTGGTTTTGACCACATTGATGATATTTGTGACTACAGTCACCAGTGGTTTTGACCACACGTGAATATTGTGACTCGTCCCAGTGGTTTGGTACCACAGTGGGTTGGCCCCACATGATTAATTACGGGATTGTCATTAGTGGTTTTGACCACATGATGGGTTGGCCCCATCACTTGATTTGTGACTACGGTCACCAGTGGTTTTGACCACAACGATATATGATATTGTGACTTCGGTCACCAGTGGTTTTGACCACACGGTGTAGATAAAGGAGATCGGATGGTTAGGTTGTGGGTTGCATAATTTGCATGTTTTACTGATGATCTTTGTAAGTGCTTGAACTATCGGGTTGACGATTTATACACTGAGTCTCGGTGACTCACCCCTTCCCTTATATTTTGCAGATGAGGCATAGATTCGGATATGCAGCCAGGGAGGACTCGAGGTGGCCATGCAAACTTATTTTCGGGTTTTTTTCTTTGAGATTTCTATTTCAGTTTTATTTATTTACTTTAAATTTGGTTTTGGTTTTGTAATAAGGCCGCTAAATATTATTTTGGATTTTTAATTATTTGCTTTACTTCTAATTATATTATGCATGTGCTTAACAATTTGATTGCTTAATTAACCGGTAAAAACAACGTTTTCAAAATTATATCTCTTTTGGGTTTTCAAAACCTTAATAACATGTAACCAAATTCACAACATAAGTACAAAAGTAACCTAAATGATTTTCGTATTTGATTTTCAAACCACTTCAAAGCGAATGGTTTTATCTTGACTATACACAACTTACTCGGAATTTAAAAGAAGCACATGATTTCCAACAGCTAGTAACAACCGACGAATTTTTTTTTCAAACATAAGTTTTTTGAGTTTTAAGCATCACTAAAATGGTTTCAACATCACTTTATAAGAGGTTTTCTCATCTCTAAAATAATAAAGAGTTTTTCAATGAAAATTTAACCGGTAACTTGCTTTATTCAAGTGTTTTCACTCCGTAACATGCCAGATTCGATCGTGGTGTGTTGACTGGGTTTGGGGTGTTACAATTTTGGTATCAGATCCAGGTTCAACAGCTCGACTGTGGGCCCGAGGCCCAAAAATATTTTAAAATAGTTTAAGAAAGGCTTTTATGGAAAAAAGTACAGTGGTGAAAGAATGGCACCGAGTCTCTGGCACCAATCCGTCCAGGTAAGTACCTCAAATTGTTGCTTTTGATGATGTGATTATGGTGATATTGGTATGACTAAATAGTAGTAAGGACTACTCTAGAGATTTGAACTATAGGATGGATGTACTTACGAAACAATCTCTGATTAAACTTCTCATAAAACTGTGCCTTAATAGACAGTGGAATAAAAGTCTAATGTATAAAACTTTTAATCAGCTCGTATCGTATCGGTAGACATGAGTACACGTGGGCGTGGGCGTAACACTCGTGGACGAGGAAGGGGTAGGATGACGGTCTCGGAACCGGTAGGGTCTGGACATGGGTCAGAAAATGAGGTACCACCGCCGCCAGCTGTGGGCGCGGAATATCAGGATCAGACGGGTGGTAATGACACAGTGTCACAGGCTGTGCTGCGGGTACTAGAAAGGGTTGTGAGTACAGGTGTTGGAACAGTAGTTCGGAAATCTATGCCCGAATGACTCCGGGCTAATGTTGTTGAGGTGTTCAGAGGTGTATCCGGTGTGGCTCCTAGTACGGCATAATATTGGTTGGAGGCGACAGAACGTATTATGGATGATCTAGACTTCTCGGCTGAGGGGAAGCTAAAGGGGGTAATATCTTTGTTGCGAGACGAGTCATATCAGTGGTGGCTCACAGTTAGGGACGGAGCAATGGCGGATGATCTTACTTGGGAATTCTTTAGAGCAGCCTATCAAAGGAAATACATAGCGGCTAGCTACATTGATGCGCAGCGCAGTGTGTTCCTGAATTTGGTCCAGGGTAATAAGACTGTGTCGAAATATGAGGCGGAATTTCTTCGGTTAAGTCGCTATGCACGTGTTATTGTGCGTACAGAGCATGAGCGCTGTGTCAGATTTGAGGATGGGCTGAGAGATGAGCTGCGGATAATAATTGCCCCACAGCAGAAACAAGAGTTTGCTGTTTTAGTGGAGAAAGCCAAGGTTGCTAAGGGGGTAAAACAGTCTGTAAGGCTGAACCAGGATAAGAGTTGGAATAAAAGGAGTACGGGGTCATTTGGGTTTGCCGGGAATCAACAGAAAAGGGTTTGATATAGTGGGCCAAATCAAGCTGCTAGGCCTGTTGCTGCTAATACTCAGTGGCCGCCACGATGTGCTCGGTGTGGGAAGTCTCACATGAGGGAATGCTGGACTGGAAATAGAGGTTGCTTTGAGTGTGGATCAATGGGGGCACCGAGTGAGGGATTGTCCACAGAGGTCAACTAGGTTGCAGTCTGGGGATCAGAATCATACTCAGGTCAGAAGGGATGGTCAGTAGCCTCAGAGGGGCCGTGGTGCAGCCAGGGGAGGTAATGGCTCTAGTAGAGGCCGTGGAACACCAGGCAGAGGTACAGGTGGTACGGAGGCGAGACAGCCTGGGGTGGTCTACGCAGCGAGGCGTCGAGAGGAGGGCGACACACCGGACGTCATAACCGGTACATTTTTAATGTTTGGAGTACCTTGTAATGCTTTAATAGATGTTGGTTTGACGCACTCGTATGTTGCTAGTAGCATAGTGGAAACCATGAATTTAGATTCTGAGATTACTTCTAGGAAGATGACAGTGATAAGCCCTCTAGGTCACTCTGTAGAAGTAAGTAAACCGTACAGGGATGTACCCCTAGAATTTCAAGGGGTCGTGTTTTTGGCTGACTTGATGGAACTGCCATTTAGGGAGTTCGATCTGATTCTCGGGATGGATTGGCTAGTGAAGTACCAGGCCAGTTTAGATTGCACAGCTAAGCGCATGGTGTTGAAGACGGTGGAAGGCGAAGAGGTGGTGATGATAGGTAATAGGAGAGATTACCTATCCAATGTGGTTTCTGCACTGAAGGCGGAGAAAATGGTTAGGAAAGGTTGCGAGGCATTCGTGGTACATGTCTGTGTTTTGGGAGCTAGGGATTCAGCAGTGGACTGATGTATTTCCAGAGGAACTTCTGGGTGTGCCTCCGGATCGTGAAGTTGAGTTCGGTATAGATCTGCTGCCAGGGACCGCGCCAGTGTCTATTGCTCCATATAGGATGGCGCCAAAGGAATTGGTGGAGTTAAAGGCGCAGATTCAAGAATTATTGGACAGGGGTTTCATCCGGCCAAGTATATCTCCTTGGGGAGAACTGGTGCTCTTCGTTAAGAAGAAAGATGGTACAATGTGGATGTGTATAGACTACCGCCAGTTGAACAAGATTGAATCCCTAGCTCTCGGGACTTCATAGAAGCTCTCTAACCTTCCAAAATCACTTACCAAATAGGTCCAACTTGCATTAACGCCGTTCTCTTGTTCTCAAAAATTTTTAAACACTTCCGTGCCTAAGGCCCAATGAGCCCAATTCTACTAGGCCCAAATTTGAGGCGTTACAAATCTACCTCCCCTAAAGAAATTTTGTCCTCAAAATTTCCAACTATCTAATAGTCGCACAATACCGGTTATAGCACTACGCTTCTACTGCGCATATTATCACTTCGTGTATTATCTGAATTAGAAATTTTATGAATAAGCCCATAGTTTCAATAATTAAACAAATGTTTTATGGAAGTAGTAGTTAAGAGTTGTTTTCAAAATCGCAAGCTCACTACAGTTTTAGTCTCCTACGGGCCTCAGTCTTACTCTAACTAAGAGTCTTAGTATAGTCTATCATCTATAGTAAGCCCAGTAACTATCTACAGCATAATAATTTTAAACAGATAAGAGAACTTACTTGGTCCGACGCCGGAGACTCCGTGTGCCACACAAAAATCTTCCAAAACTACTTCAAAATCACTTGTACACATCTTAAAAACTAAAGCCCATTTCACAGCCCGAGTTTTACAACCGGGTTCTAATACCACTAAGTGTAACACCCCAAACCCAACTTAGAAGTTAGGCCCAAATTTGGCATGTCACATTGAGGTGTTTTTCGAAAACCCAATTTTCATTGAAAACCCTTCTTGATATTTAAAAACTAAAGTCCCAGTTTGCGATTGTTATTAATAATCGACATTTATTAAGAATTCATTACCTTCAAAACCTTGTTCGATGCGGAAGCTTAATTTAAAATAATTGACTTATGAAAACGTGATATTTACAACTCAATTGCAAAAGCGTAGTGTTTTGAAAACAGATATTGTTTTGGAAAACCGCGATTCAATGTTGAGCAGATTTAAAACATAATAAATTAAAAATCCAAAACTAAAAACCCAAAATTTAAGAGAGGCCTTCTTACAAAATATTAACCCAAATTAAAGAAAAAGTAAAATACTAAAATCCAAACTGCTCGTAGTGTGGCCATCTCCTTGTCCTCCAGAATGTCGAACCGCTTCCTGAGGATTACCTGAGAAAAATTAAAAAGAGGGGGTGAGTTAACGAAAACTCAGTGTGTACAACCCTCGTTAGTAGGAACATGAATCACAACAATCTGGGCCAAAGCCCATTTCAGTAACGGTGGCAATTGGGCCTTAGCCCATAAAAGCCTTAGTTGGGCCTTAACCTATAACAAAAATCACATATCAAATATGCCTGGGCCTAAGCCCATCTTAACATCACAATCCATATATGCAATGCATTAATGCCCATACCAACCCTGTACTCCATCTCCTATCCAACCATACACTCCTGTGGGGATTTAATCGACCCACCCATCCCTACACTTCTTATGTAGCACCGGTTGCTGCACTAACTTATCGGTGTAGCATGGCTGCTAGGTGGCTAAATGCCTTCGGTGGATCCACAGTCGTTAAGTGACCATGCGATCCTATTAGGACTTCCTCCATATCTGTAACACCCCAAACCCGGCCCACGAGCCTCGACCGGATCTGGTATGTTCCTTAAGAAAAACCGGTTCAAATTCGTTTGCACTTTGAAAAACTTTAAGTGATTTTGGGAGAAAGTTCGAATTGGGTTAGGCTCGAGTTGAAAACAGGGTTATCTTATATTGAAATCCCTTTATCTTAGGTGTCAAAACATTCAGGGTTTAGTCTAAAAGAAATTTACTTAAACTTTAATTGATAAAAATTTGTAAACGTAATAAATAAAATAAATGTAAAATAGTTCAACTATGGCCTTATTACATCAAATAAATCCCAAAATTAAAACCAAAGTACTTAAAATAAAGTAGTCCAAATAAAATAAATTTCTTGCTGAGCATGGCCATCGCTAAGCTTCTGCTAACCCCAGTCCATCACTGTTCATCACCTGAAAAATGTTCCCACAACGGGGTGAGTCAACAGACTCAATGTGTACTACAACACTAAGTCTTAACAAATTCAGGCATTTTATAACATACATATTCATATATCATTAAATTAAAAATGATGCAACTCGAACCCAAACCTAGATGCCATCCGCTACACATCACTCGTACCAACCTGCACACCGTGGGGACTACTAAGCCAACCCTCCATCCGTTACACACCATCGAGGCGCATTTGCTGATCGACGTGCTCATCGCCCTTATGAGTATTCGTGGTCTTAGATCACCACACTCAGATATCGTGGTCTTAGGTCACCACATTCAGATATTGTGGTCTTAGGTCACCACATTCAGATCTCGTGGTCTTAGGTCACTACATTCAAATATCGTGGTCTTAGGTCACCACATTCACTTCCCCTTTTCAATAACCCATATGCCCCATATCATACATATTATGCATTAACATGCCAAATTTCACATTCTTATCACTGATCACATGTTAAATATAACATATTTCATAATCCTAGTAGGAGTAGAAACGCGTGCACGAGTACTTTGTACCATATCATGGTACCTTAGCCACATTCTTACACTTTCATATTAACACATATATCAAGTTTAAGCCATAAATCTATTAAGATTAGTGTGGGGTACACACCTGATTAACTTAGCAACTTCACTTCAAATCCCGAAAATCTGATCTAAAGCCTTAGATCCTTAGTCCCTACATTTGGCCATTACTTAAAAATTTAATGAAGACCATTCGGCCATAAAACCAAATCCTATTAGGATTGTTGTAACCCAAAACTTACCTAGGTGCCGATTTCACTATAAATCAAATCCCGAAAACTTTGTGCTACTCCCCCCTTCAATCGGCCAATGCTAGATCATTTAACTTGATTCGTTTCGGCTTTTTAAACAAATAAAGAATAGATCTAATTACCAAAATAGACCTTGGCCGATTGTACTTATGAAATCGCAAGATTGTACTTATGCACTCACCTTGCGATTTCAAATCCCGAAAGTATCCCTTGTCTTAATTATCTGTCGAAATACCTATACACATATGTCAGATTCGATTCTAACATTAAATCATCATAGATGGCCCTTGGCCGAATGCTATAGACACTTACCTTGTGGATTTTAAATCCTGAAACTCACCGAATAAGTAGGGAACACGCGGCCTATGGTGTACCTTCGGGAAAAGAACTTCTCCTTCCTTGTAGTCGACACTTAGTAAATCCCGAAAGATCTCTTCAAAGTTTCAGCGACAAGATATTAATGGGGTTAGTCCTAGATTTCGGCAAATCTTAAAAGAAAAAGGATGAAACCGAATGAGATCTTACCCTTACCTTAGGAATCGGTAATCCTTGCTTGAACCTTTAACAATATTCGGCTATGTAGGCTAGAAGGATCTTGATTTTGGATTTTTGATTGGTAGAAATAAAAGAGAAAGAAGAATAAAGATGGAGGATTGAGCTAGAGCACAAGGTATTTCGGCTTGGCAAAAATAAAAGAGAAGAGAGGAGCTATTTGCTAGAGAGAATTCGGCAGAGAGAGAGTTGAAAGAAAGAATGAATGGCCTTCTTTTCCTTTAGTAGCCGAAATTACTAACTTAGAATCCTTTACTTGGCCATCACTCTTCTATTTTGATAGGTTTATCTCTTTAATTATCAATATATTCAAATTAAAAGAATTTAATCCATCAATTATCTCTTATCTCTTAATAAAAATAATACTAATAATAACCCATCATTATCTATCTATTTGCCGAATTTTAAAGAGAATAAAACACCTCTTTTAAGAGCCTTAATGCCCTCCACCTCTCTGCTCCTTGTAGCAAAAATAAAAATCTTTATTTGCTTCCCATGCGACTCGATCCTTGGCCCATTTGCCTATGTATGTGGCGTCACTTGCTAGGCCCTTAAGTGGCGCCTTGTAGCCATTTTAGCAAGGCTATTTGTATGTCATGTTTCACATACGTTTTCTCTTAAGACCACCTTGCTTCATGTCCCTCTTTTAAACTTTAAACTTGACATTTCTAAAGCATTTCCTTACATTTCCAGGACATTTCCTTACATTTCCAAGACAAGACATTTCCTTGCGTTTCCAAGTCATTTCCTTACATTTCCAAGTCATTTCCTTACATTTCCAAGACAAGACATTTCCTTACATTTCCAAGTCATTTCCTTACATTTCCAAGACAAGACATTTCCTTACATTTCCAAGTCATTTCCTTACATTTCCAAGACAAGACATTTCCTTACATTTCCAAGTCATTTCCTTACATTTCCAAGTTTCCAAAAATGTTCACCATACATCCATAACACATAAGACATGCCATTTCGTACAATTAAATCAAAAATGCATAGGCCCATTTCCAAGATGTTACAATATCAATAACCCTATCCCCATGCAACATAATAACACATGAATGCAACATAAAACAATAATCATACGATAACAATCATAAATCACATGCAAGAATAACCATATAACATGTAGGGGCATTTTTGTCATTTTATCCTTCAGGGGCATATCGGTCATTTTATCCATCGAGGGTACTTCAGTAATTTTACCCACCGAGGGTATTCCAGTAATTTTATCCACCGAAGGTATTTCTGTAATTTCATAAACTAGGGGTATTCTAAACAGAGATAATAAGACGATTGGGCCTAGAGCCCATTCTTAGCCAAATGGGCCCATACGCTCGTGTGGCCCATTTGGCCCAAATCTAGCCACAGATATAAGATTCCTATAATCTAATCCAACATCTACTACACAATCATACAACTTATTCATATGGACCCATGGGCCTATTGGGCCCACTTGGCCTATGGAGGCCCAAACAGCCGAACCCACAAGAATACTCATGATGGCCTCAACTATCGCGTCGAAGCCCCCACACGTGCGCTCGTACGCTCGTGTGGCTACCATCGCCGTGTGATCGGTATTTCGGCATTTGCCACTCTACAGCTAAAGTAGGGCGAAATACACACCTGATAGGAATTTGAAGCTAATCCGCGCTCCGAATGCTCCTATGCCCAATGCCAACCAGGTATGCTTCCTCTCCTCATAGACAACTCCATTTATAGCCAGCTTTTCACCTTCCTTCTTGCTAGTTTTCTGATGTGGGATCCCTTCTTTAGTAAAGTTTAAATCCAACACAAACTCTTTCCGCCCCAACTTAGGAAAATAAATATCCCCTTTTTGCTTGCAATGGGATTCGAACTCAGGTTCCCTTGTAACATAATCCACGCTGCTAGCCACTAGGCCACAAGCTCATCTTGTGTCTTAAAGCATGCGCAACTAAATATAAACCTATTGGCCAAAGTCTAAGTTCACTTAAAAAAATAAATCAAAATGAAATGCAAGCTCCAAGACTTGAACCCAAGAACTCCCTTACACCCTTAATGATGCCTTGCCACGAGACCACTCACTTCCTTTTTTCATTTTCCTCCATATTTTATTCTTAAAACCTACTACTAACTCTCAGGGTTTTATGCAATTAAAACCAAAATTTCCCTAAAGCCAAAGTTTGAACCCGGGACTTCATAGAAGCCCTCTAACCTTCCAAAATCACTTACCTAATAGGTCCAACTTGCATTAAAGTCGTTCTCTTGTTCTAGAAAATTTTTAAACGCTCTCGTACCCAAGGCGCAATGGGCCCAATTCTACTAGGCCTAAATTTGAGGTGTTACAAAAATTATTTGTAGCAATAGCATGAAACACCCCAAACCCGGCCCACGAGCCTGAACCGGATCTGGTATGTTCCTTAAGTAAACCGATTGCAAAATTCTTTATCTCTTAGAGAAAATTTGTGTATTTTCAGGAAAATCTCGTTTTGGGTTGGGCTTAGATTAAAAACCCATTTATTTTACTTAGAAATCATTTAGCTATGAAAAAAAAAACAATTTAAGGTTTATTATTATTAAAATAATTATAATTGAACTTAATTAAAAATAATGCGTAACATTATAAAGTAAGAATAAACAGAAGTAAAGAAATTCAACTTGGGCCTTATGGCCTTATTACATCAATCAAAAACCAAAAAAATAAAATTGAAGTACTTAATAAAAATAACAGTCCCAAATAATAAAAGTTTTTCCTTGCTATGCATGGCCACCTTTAGCTCCTGCCGACCCGGTCCATTATTGCTCATTACCTGAAAAATGGTCCCACAAAGGGGTGAGTCAACAGACTCAATGTGCACACAATACTAACATTCAACAAATTAGGCATTCAAGTTCATATCAAGTTCATATTCATATACAATTAAATGATGCAACCCAAACCCAAGCCTATTTGTCCATCCACTACACACCACCCGTACCTGCCAATCACACCGTGGGGACTACTAAGTCAACCCTCCATCCGCTACACACCATCGAAGGTAGTCGCTGCAGTCGATGTGCTCATCGCCCATATAATATCGTGGCATAGCCACCAGATAATTGTGTCAATAGACACCATGTTCAGATAATGTAACAAAGTTACCAAATTCGGATAGTGTAACAAGAAGTTACCATGTTCAAATTATGTGACCGTAGTCACCATATTCTGTTGGTGAGACCGAAGTCAACACCTTCTTCCCCTTTCACATATAGCCCGAAATGCCCCACATATTTATCATGCACAACATACTTATTTTTCTCATTCATATTACTATTCACATGTTAAGAATATAACATATTCATAATCCTATCAGAAGTAGGAAACGTACCTGAGTACCTTTTGTACCACATTAGGGCACATAGCCACATTCACATTCTTATGCATATTCATATAATTAATAATTGCCATATAACGTATTGAAGGTTAGTATGGGTACACACCTGATTCGCTTAATAGGTTCCTTCAAATCCCGAAGAGAATCGACCACAGATTTAGATCTCAAATCCTACATAAATTAATCACTTTAAAAGACCATTCGGCCACTTTTCCAAATACAACTAAGATTTGTATTACTTACCTTGTTGCCGAATTGGATTGATAATCAAATCCCGAAGATTTGTGTTCTTCCCTTAAAATCGGCTAACCATTAAATCCATTGATTTGGTTAGTCTCTGATTTAAAACAAATAGATCTAGACATTTAAGAGAGAACCTTGGCCGATTACATAATGTTTACTTACCTCAAATCCTTGAATCCCGGATCTCTCTTCCTGATTAGCCGAAATTCCTTGAATCTGAAATCCCGATATTCTCCTTTAATAATCGGTCAAGAGACAACAAAAGAGATTATTCCCTAGATCTCGATTAGAAGAATTAGAAGAACAAAATTGATTATTCTTACCTTAATACCTTAGTCGATTACTCCCTTGCCTAGAGCCACAGAGATTCGGCTATGGACTATTAGTCAGGGATCAAAAGAAAAGGGTTTTGGCTTGACAGATGAAGAAAAGAGAAGAAGAAAAGATGAAAAGAAATTTCGGCAGAGAGGGTGTTTGCTAGGGAATTTCGGCAACACTAGAAAAAATGAGAGAAAATCCTTTAATTCTCCTTCTTTAGCCGAAATTATCAATAGGAGAGTCCCTTGCTTGGCCACTACTCCTCTTATGTGATAATATTATTACCTTATTTAAAATAAAAGTGTTTTATCCATCATTTATCTCCTCAATAATCAAATTTAATAAAAATCCCTTATTTATCACTTATTATTCACATATTTATGGAATTAAAACACCTCCTTTTCTAGAAAGCTTGTGCCGTCCACCCCTTAGCCTTGGAAGCAAAAATAAAACCTTCATTATTTGCTTCCCAAGTGACTCGAACTCAGGCCCAACACCTTGCATGTGGCGCCATTTCTCTAGGCCCTAAGTGACATCTTCAGGCCACTTTTCCAAGCCTGTTTGTGTGTCAAATTTTACCAACTTTTACTTTTAAGGCCCCCTTGCCTTAATTTCCTATTTTAAACTTTAAAACTTGACATTTCTCGATTATTTCTAAGTTTCCTAAAATTTTCGATCGGCTCTGTAACTTGCCATTTTTCTTACATTTCCAGGTTTCCAGAAATGTTTACTTTCCATTTTTGGAAACATTTCCAAAAATGTTCAGGTTTCCAAAAATGTTCAAGTTTCCAAAAATGTTTAGGTTTCCAAAAATGTTCAGGTTTCCAAAAATGTTCAATTCCATTTCCATGCATTTTTAGGTTTCCAAAATATTCAAAAATTCATTCATAGTACTTAAGACTTGTCATTTCGTACAATAAAACCGAAAATGCATAGGCCCTTGTCAGGATGTTACATAGCAGGTCTCACAATACTTGACTCATTTCCTGTTAAATTAGGTTTAGCATGATCATACATAGTTCGAGGAGCATGATTTTCTGCCACCTCTGGAGGTAGCAGATTATTCTCAGCCATATCTTCGGTAGTGTTAATTTTGTTTTCTTACTCTTCTTGTATGTACTGTAGGTTTCTCCTTATTTCTCTTCGGTTTCTGCGAACTATGCTTCCAATTTCACTATTGTAGAGTAGAGGTCCTGATGGGTTTCTTCTAGTCATAAACTAACATACCTACCAGAAAAAAAGAATAAAATTTAGAAAAGGAAAAATAAAATTTAATTGCAAAAATAAAATATGGCTAAAGTAATAAAAATTGAGCATTCTTAATATTTTAGATCCCCGACAACGGCGCCAAAAACTTGATTGTGGTCAGGAAGTCTTAAAATTTATATAAAGAATGATTGAGCCTAGAAACTAACTATGACAACGATTGAGGCAAGCGCACCTATCGAATAGTACTATAGTTTAGTGGCAAGACCGGATTGTCGAACCCGAAGGAACCAAAATTACTAATACTAACTTTCTTTTTATTATCTAGCCTGAAATAAAAGTGAATTCTTATTTAATCTAAGATTAACTAACTACTAAGATAAGGATGCTAAGACAAAGAGAATGAATTGGGGAAAATACTTGTGGGAAAAACCAATTGATTAAGATAACAACCGAGGAAGAATTCACCTAGACTTCACTTGTTATTTAACTCTGAACCAGACGATTTATTCACTTGATCCGTAGGATTCCCTAATTTATATTAATGCCCCTCTTGAGGCTACTAACGTCTAACCCTAGGTTGATTAATTCAAATCTCTTTCTAATTAAAACCCCTTGAATTGCATTAACTCAATCTACGAATTCCCATATTAGGTTTGACCCTAAACTGGCAGATTTTTGTCATCCTATCTCTAGGGTTGCGATCAACTCCGCTTAACTATGCTAGATCTACTCTTAGACAGTGAATATTTCTCCTCTGCCTAAGCACATCAATACTTGAATCAATATCCTGAAATATCAAAGCAAGAATTAAGAACACATAATTAAGAACAAATCAAGTATTTATCATATAGTTCAGAAAACAATAACAAGATCCGTCTTAGGTTTCATCCCCCACAGGTATTTGAGTGGTTTAGTTCATAATCATAAAAGAATAGATCTCAGAAGAATATATAAAACAAAACATAAGAAAAACCCTAAAACCCCCTGAAGTAAATTGAAGGGAAAATCTTCTCTCTTGAGTATGAGTATGACTTCTTGATATGAATCAACTGGCTTTCTTCGAGTAAATCTCACAATTCTGGTCTCTTTGACTTGGCTCCTCGGCCTACCTGAACGCCCCCTTAAAGGTTGGCCTCTAGGGTGTTTATATAGGCTTTTGGAATGTCTTTCTTTGCCTCTAAGTACCATATTCTGAATAGAATTAAAACATGTCACGTCAGGGACACGCCCGCGTGGCACGGCCGTGTAAGTCGAATCTAGGCCTTGGTCGGGTCTGTTAAGGAGGCACGTCCGTGTAGCTTGGGCCCAGACCGTGTGAATTTCGTACTTTGGCCCATTTTCTCCGTTTTTGTCCTGTTTCTCATTTTTTTCACCCTCCGGTGCTCTCCTAAGTATAAAACATGAATTTCAAGGATAAAGAGCACCAAATTCCACAATTCAGGGAATAAATCATCCAAAAGTATGCCAAATGTGGGATTAAAATATGTATATGTTACGATTTATCAATAAGTACCTATACCATGGCCTGTAGCCAAATCAAGGTAACTTATCTGAAGAACTATTCTCATGGCTCGAAGCTAAATCATCCGATATGCATGGCTCGAAGCCAATTCAGTAAAATACGCACACGAAATGTTAATATCATGGCCCAAAGCGAACTCAACTTATCACTTTCTGACAGGTCAATAGTATTCAAAACTATTGTTAAGGTTCAACTAGGCTCTCAAACTTTTCGTTTCTATCATCGAATGCATCCATAAAGTCATTTTCACAATTCATACATTATCCATAATCCTGTTTTAACAATTTTTGCAATATTAAAGCATTTTAACATGCATTTATAATGTAATCATCACATATGAACTTACCTCGTATTCAGAATTGACAGATAGGGTCGACTACTCGATAACCTTGCTTTTCCCCCAATCTAAATCCTAATTCTTTCTTTCTTGATCTATATGAATTCAAAGTTAACTTATTTATTCATCTACTCATTCAATTAATCCAAAATACATATTTGGCCATTTTTACACATTAGCCCCTAAACTTTCGCATTTAATCAATTTAGTCCTTATTTTACAAATACACAAAATTCACAAAATTCAATAAAACCCATGCTTGGCCGAATTATATATAGGTTTCTAGCAGCCCAAAACTTTCATTTATTTCACATTTCAACTACAAAATTTGTACATTTCACAATTTAATCCTTATTATTCATTTTCATCAAAAATCACTTAACAAAACATGTAAAACTATCATCAAGGTTTCATATTTCAACATTAAACATCAAAGAACACATAGATTCAACAATGCCAACTCTCAAAATCTTTAACAGTTTTAAAATTAAAGGTACGGGCTAGCTAGATTGAGCTACAACGGTTACAAAAACATAGAAATCATAAAAAATCGAGCTCAAAACACTTAGAAATTGACCTATGAAGATGTCGAACCCTAAAACACAACAAGAAGCTTTTTTCTTCTTCAAATTTCGGCCAAAAAGATAATAATGAAGGTAAAATTTTGTTTTTTTATACTTTAACTTAATTTATTAATGATTTACCTATTTTAACCTTAATGAATAAACATAGAAATTTATAATGCATGTCCATTAATGTCCATTAACACTACCAATGGTCTAATATCATCATAAAGACTTTTAATTTAATTATTCATAGCAATTAAACACCTTTAACAAGTAGAATACAACTTTTGTATTTTACGCGATTTTGTCCTTTTTATCAAATTAACCAACCAATCGATAAAATTAGCTCACAAAACTTTCACTCATATCAAATAACATGCTGTATATATCGAAAATAATATTAAAATAATTTTTTGAAACCACTTTTCTGATTTAGCTAAAATCGGGTTGTTATATTATCCCTAGAGAGAAAGGTCCCGAGAATGATATTGAGATTTATATGCAGCCACTTATTGAAGAGTTGAAACAATTATGGGTGAGTGTTGAAACATATGATGTCTTGAGAAATGAGAACTTCTATTTACGCGTAGCTTTATTATGGACTATTAATGATTTCCCGGCTTATGACAATTTATTTGGTTGGAGTACCAAAGGACGTTATGCTTGTCCTTGTTGTGCTGCGCAAACATGTTTGAAGTGGTTATATAATGGGAAAAAGTTCTCTTATATGGGGCATCATTAGTGATTAGGTGGAAATCATAGATTTAGATTTCAGAGGACTCTATTTGATGGTACTGAAGAGTTCAATAGCAGGCCATTGGATCTAAAATCTTGTTCATGTTAAGAGATATCAATTTCAATTATGGGAAGATGAATCAACCACCCAACACGCAAACAAAGAGAAGACCGATGGAGGCATATGTTGGCGATGTTGACTGGCAGAGTGATGATGAATTTGATGAAGAGGGTGATCCTAATGAGGCGGACTTTTGGAAAAAATAAGTATTTCTTTTAGGTGCCTCATTAGGAGCATAACAT
Organism: Gossypium bickii; assembly: GCA_025503065.1. Lineage (NCBI taxonomy): Eukaryota > Viridiplantae > Streptophyta > Magnoliopsida > Malvales > Malvaceae > Gossypium > Gossypium bickii. Next base: position 101,285,256 of record CP106711.1, read on the forward strand.
TTTTTGACACAATCTTAATGTTATGCATATTGAAAAGAATGTTTGCGAGAACATCATCGGGATAATTCTCAATGTCAATAGAAAACTGAAAGACAATCTTAAGAGTTGACTTGATCTAGTTCACATGGAAATTTAGCTTGATCTTTATTCGCAATTACTTTCGAATGGAAAATCTCGATTGCCGCCTTCTATTTTTGCAATGTCGAAGAAAGAAAAAGAAGTGTTCTGCACGGTGTTGAAGGATATAAAGGTCCTAGATGCTTATGCATTAAATATATCTCGATGTGTAAGTCTTAAATATTTAAGACTATATTCCCTAAAATTACATGATTGTCATATCTTGATTCAAGATTTACTGCCAGTTGCTTTATGGTGTTGTATGTCAACAAAGGTGATGTCTTGTATAATTGAACTATCCACTATAATGAAAGCTATTTGTGGCAAAGTTTTGATTGTTGAAGAACTGAGAAAGTACAAGATTGATCCGCCTTGACTTTATGCAACTTGGAGAAGATCTTTCCAACTTCATTCTTCACTATTATGGTGCATTTGGTAATCCATCTTCTTCATGAAGCAAAAATTGGTGGACCGGTTTTCTATCCATGGATGTATCCTATAGAGAGGTGCTAATTTTTTTTGCAAAGTTTTCATTCATTCATGAATATACCTTTAATTACAACTTCTGATAATGTTGTATATCGTGTTTAGGTTCCTATGCAAAATGAAATCTTATTATTGTAATAAGCGTTATTCAGAAGGATCAATTGCTGAAGGTTACTTAGCAGAGGAGTGTATGACTTTCTGCTCTAGATATTTAGAAGATGTTGAAACAAGACTGAATAGACCAAGTAGAAATGTTAGGCTCACTAACCATAACTTAGCTGAAAATTATCTATTTCGAAGTTATGGACAAACAATCGATGAAGTAGAAATTTCACACTTAGATGATAGATCTTGGGTACAAGCACATCAATATGTTCTTTTTCACCATGATTCAATTGAACCATACGTAAGTAAGTTTTAGAATTTGATAAATATTCATCTTCTTCATTTGTTTATCTTCTAACCAAGTAATCCACTTTTTAACATAGTGAATACAAACAAGTCTTGAAATCTCGTTCACACTCCTGAAGATGACAACATCGAGAGATTCATAAGTTATTCACATAATCTTTTCATGAATGGTTAGGGCAGACAGTATGCAACGGAGCTTTCAATGAAAAATAATAATGTTTTCGTATAACATTAAAATTAATCAATTTACTTTCAATTTAATAGGTTTGGAGTGGAAAGGACGTCAATGAATAATTTAAATGGATTTCCCAAGGTCCAAATTGAGTAGTAAAAAGATATAATGCCTTCCTCATTAATGGATTCAGGTTTCATACAAAATCTAGCGAAAGATTGAGGAGGACTCGGAATTGTGGAATAGTTGTTCATTATTCAATTACAAGTTATACTAGTGCTAGGGACAATAATTCTATTGAGGGAAATGTGGAGTATTACGGATTTCTTATTGACATTATTGAGTTGGATTACTATGGCAAACAGAGGGTTGTCTTATTTCGATGTGATTGGGCTGATGTTAATACTGCTCGCAAAATGAAAAAAGATCAATTTAGTTTTATAATGGTGAACTTATCTCGATTAATTCACACTAGACAACAATTGATAGACAAGCAGTATGTATTTTCTTCTTAAGTCAAACAAGTTTTTTACTCGAAAGATCAAACTGATGAGGTTTGGTACATAGTACTCTGTAACACCCCTAGAGACTTTTTTGACATGGGAAATGGAAGTAGAGATGACATCGACGAAAGAGCAGAAACTTTGCCTTTTCCAGAACAAAACTCAAATGAAACTATCCCTAGTACTTGTACAAAATTTCAATGGGTTCGCTACGATGTGGATGAAGATTACGAATCATAATGTAGTAAGATTTTATGATTTTTTAATTATATTTAATATTATAATCTAAATATTGGTCTTGTTAAATATTTTGTACTATTATTGTTGTAATTAGTTACTAATATTTCAACTATTTTATGTGTATTGCAGATAATATGCCTAGAAGAAGATTGCGAGATCTAAGTATTATTCAAAATCCTCCAAATTTGGAAGAAGCAAATAGTGATCAACAAACTACTATTGGATCTTTGAATGTTCCGGATACAGTTGATGAACCTGTAGAAATTCAAAGTAATGTTAACTTTAATTTACATGCATGTTGACTTTTATTATTAATTTTGTTTCAAATTCTTATATTATCATATACCATTTTTTTTGCTGAAAGTGGTGGAAGGCGCAAAACTCGAGGACGTATGATATTAAAGGATTTATATGATCTAAATCTGTGGAGCGTGTCAAAGTATCTAGAAATAGTCATGGTCAGCCTATTGGATCAAAAACTCGACTTTTAGCAGGATACTTGGTCATTATCGCATGACATGCCAATCTGTTGCCAATCAACTATGAGTCATGGCATCATATGCCTGATAGTAACAAAAATAAAGCCCTCGATAATACTAAGGTAATAACATGAATGTGATTTATAATACTTTGGTTTAAGTTTCATTTATATTTACTTTCTAAACTTGTGTTCTTTGCAGGAGAGATTTGCTTTAGAGGTCTCAGATAATTATGTGAAGAAAGTATTAGGAAAGAAAATGAGAGGCCATAAAGTACTTTAAAGAAGGAATTATTTAAGCAAAATATAAGCCTTGAAGAGAAATTGCAAAATCTTCTGCCGAGAATGCTGAGGTACCAATGGGAATATGAAGTTAGATTTTTGAATTCAAAGAAATGAGAGATATTACGTACTTCCAAACTCTTATAATTATTTCAGTTTATAGTATTTACTATATACGTAATAATAATTTCACAATTTCATAATTTCATAATAATTTCTTATGTTTTATTTTATCTTTTCTCTTGAGATGTTTTTTTTTTGTTTATTATGAACTAAACCCCTCAGATACCTGAAGGGGATGAAACCTAGATGAATCTTGTTATTGTTTTCTGAATTATATAATAAATACTTAGTTTGTTCTTAATTATGCATGCTTAATCCAAATCTGATGTGCTTAGGTGGAGGAGGAATAGACCTTGCTTAAGAGTAGATCAAGCGTAATTAAGTAGAGTTGATCGAACGCCTAGAGATAGGGTTACGAGATTTAGCCAGATTAGGGTGAAACCTAATATGGGAATCCATTGATCGATTTACTGCTATTCTAGAGGGTTATTATAAGAGAACGAGAGTTCCACTAATTAACCTAGCGTCAGACGTTATTCGCCTCGAGAGAGGGTTTAATGTACGTTAGGGAGTCCTACAGATCAAACTAAGTGAATAAATTGTATGGTTCAGTGTTAGATAACAAGTGAAGTCTAGGTGGATTCTTCCTAAGGGTATCTTTATGATCAACTAAGTTTTTCTTCAAGTTATTTTCCAATTCGTTCTTTTTGTCTTTGTGTCTTTAGCTTAGTAGTCGTTAATTTAGATTAAAGCAACTCCACTTTATTTTAGGTTAAATAATAAAAAGAAAAGTTAGGATTAATACTTTTAGTTCCTTTGGGTTCGACAATCTGGCCTTGCCTAAGCTATACTACTGTTCGATAGGTACACTTGCCTTTAATCGTTGTCAGAGTTAGTTTCCAGGTTTAATCACATTCATTATAAATTTTAAAGCTCGACGATTTTTGATCAGTTTTTTTGGCGCCGATTCTTGGGAATTTATTTTATATTTTATCTTTTTAGGTCAATTTTTAATTTTTGCTGAATTTTCTTTCTTTTTCTTTTCCTAGCAGGTACCTCTAGTTTATGACTAGAACGAACTCGACAGGACCTTTGGTATACGACAGTGAAAATGAAGCTACCGTTCGTAGGACTTGTGGAGAAATCAGGCGAGCCCTAAATTACACAGAGGAAGATCAAGAAGGTAGATCCAATCCTACTTGTAACACCCCAAACCCGGCCTATGCGTTAAGCCCAGACTTGGCATGCCACACAATTCGAACTTACATCTAGTCATCAATGCTTTTAATGAAAACAATTCTTCAAAAATATTTTGAAAAATGAAATTTATCATAAACCGAGATTTATTTGAAAACCATGATTTTAAAACATAAGAATTTACAATTTGATTTTCGGAGAAATAATTGGTTGAAATCTTTAATTTATAATGGAGTTTTCACAAAATATTTTGGATTAAGTGATATTTAAGAAAATCCCCTTTTTATACATAAGTTTAAGAAATCATTTATAAAATTTAAACAGCCCAAATTAAGTAACTAAAACATATTAAAAATTCATCCACGAATAAAAATCCATAAAAATAATACCAGAGGCCTTATTACATCGCAATCGAAATAGTACTTAAATAAAAATATTAAAAAGAAGTTCAAGTTTATAAAAACCCATCATTCGTAGTATGGCCTCCACACGAAGTCATCCCTGGCCCAAGTCTCTATCAATTATTATTACCTAAGAAGGGTAAGAAAAGCGGGGTGAGTTACTTAGAACTCAATGTGTAACCCACTTACCGTGTTCATTGGGCCAAAACCATTTAAGCAATTAGTTGGGCTTGAGCCCATTTACAAATGTACAATATATAAATAAATAAAATAAAAAAATAATGCATGTGATATGCAAATTCCCAACCAAGCCTAATTTCCATCCGCTACACACCACCCGTTCCAACCAACACACCTGTGGGATCAAGTCAACCCACCCCGCCAACACACCAATAGCAGGCATTAAGCCAATTATAATATTTGTGGCAGAGCCACCGAACTAGATCTTGGCAACAGGCCATTTAATGTATTTGTGGCAGAGCCACCGAACTAGATTTTGGCAACAGGCCTTTCTTCTCTTCGTCATTTATCCCAACCCATGCAGTCATGTATATATATAAAATTCATAACAATATATTCATAAGGTAAATTTCAACAAAAAGCCCATATTACAAGTTATCAATTTGGCCCATTAGTCAAAAATAATAATTTGGCCCATTTAACGATCTAACAAACTTTGGCCCATTTAACGATCTAGCAAATTTTGGCCCATTAAACATATGAGGCCCTTTTCAAAATTTTCTCACTTGGCCTATTTATCAAAAATAATCCATCAGGCCCAAAATGTCATTTTTCTTTTACAATATAGCCCATTAAGGGCAAATCCATAATTTTCCACAACTTTAATACCGTTTTCATGCATTCACACAAAAACTGCTAATAAACCATATTTTCCAATTTTATCGGCTTTACGATTTTTAATCAAATACTTGCAGCATAGTATAGTCCATGAGATATGTGTGAAGTTACATAACTGATTACGGTGAGTACTATACTTTCCCGCTCATCGATACCTAAATATTTATCACGCTTGATTAGAACACTAATATTTAATATAAAACTATTCTAACGATAAACGATCTAGATCTTTACCCTTGGAATCTCGAACAACAGCTATTTGTGATTTCTCATCTATTGATAGTTCATAACCCGATAAAGAACGACGAAGAGTCAAAGGCTCAAGAGTACGAATGACTTCAAATAATTGATTTTCGCCGGATGAGGGTCCACAACACGGTGGAAAGTCTCGGATTCCCGTAACAGCCCTTCTCTTGAATTTAGGGGGAATAGCGGAACCACCTCTCTTCCAAATGCTATTAACAACTCTTTTCGTCCCTATCTTGCTTGCCTCCATTTACAAAGGATTATTAGTCCTACAATATATCGAAAATTTAATACTAATGGCTTAAGAGGGCGAACTCGGCTTACCATAAAATCCTGAGTGATTTCCAAAGGATTTCTATACATAAAAACTTTCGGTTATAACAAATCCCAATGATAGTCATTGATAAAAACGAGAGTGATCAAAAATCATTGAAGAGTTCCTTCTTACCTTGCTATATATGATCCGAACTTGAATAACTTACAAGATGACTTGACAAGATGGCGGTTCGGCCCTCCACTATCTTACGGTTATCCAAAGCTTAATGAAAGAAACGATTGAGAACAAGGTCAAAGAAGAATAAGAGATTCGGCAATGATATAATAGATAGGAAAATAAATTTTGACTATAGGGATGGTTACAAGCATTCGGCCATGGAAGGAAAATGAAGGAAGGATGTGTTTGAATGGTAAATAAAATGGAGAGGAAAAGAGAATAGGGAGAAGAGAAAAGAAAATGGAGATGAGAGGTTTGTATATCGGTTTTCAAGGATGGAAGATGAATCAAAAAGAAACTTTGAGACCAAAATGCATTCGGCAATGAAGAGGAAAAGGAGAAGAAAAGAAATGGTTCGTGATGGCTATGTGGTTTCGGTCACAAAGAGAAGAAAAGGGTTTGGAGAGAATGAACAACCTAAGACCGAAATGGTCAAAAGAAATGGCAAAAAGAAACAATTGCTTACTCAAAGTTTATGGCACATTCGGCTAGGGAGAGAAAAATTAGAGAGAAAAAAATTTGATAAAAGCACCAAATGACCAAATGGAAAATGTGCTCATCAAGCACCTAATCCTACTAAACTAACACCAAAAACCGACCATCCCCCTAGCCCCCTATGCCATCCACATTCATGGTCAAAAAGGCCATTCAAAAGTTTCCAAAACACCTTCCTTTATTTCAAGCCTTATGTCCCCCTTTCATACCAAAACCTTTTGATTCCTTACCTTAAATTAACACTTGCCTTTTTCCCTTAGTCTACTTTCCATAAAAGGCTTAGTCCAACCTTACCATAAGTAAGGCTTGACCGACACATGCCATAAAGGTGCAAAAATAAAAGTCACCAAAATGCTATCCATGGGATTCGGACCTCTCCCTTCAAGCAATCACTCATGCGCCAACACCACCTTACTACTAGCTCATCTTATGCTAGTTTTGTAACGCTTAAATTAACTTAAGCATCAGGATCACTTGTTCCACTTCAATAAAATTCTCATTACTGAAAATTATTCTACTTCCGAATAATTCCGTGCCTTCTCAAGGCTATATTAAACACACAAAATTTAATCATTCACAAACTAAGCACCAAAAACATGCATTATATTGATACTCATATTTTTAGGATGTTACAATTCTACCCTCCTTAAAGAAAATTTCGTCCTCAAAATTTTCCCGGTTAAAAGAGGTGAGATTATTGTTACCGAATTGCGTCCTCAGGCTCCCACGTAGCTTCCTCCACTCTGTCATTATGCCAAAGAACCTTAACCAATGGCACAGTCTTCTTTCTTAGCACCTTAACATCACGGTCTAAGATTTTCACTGGTTCCTCCTCGAAAGACAAGTTTGGCCTTAACTCCACTTCTTCTACCGGTACTATGTGAGACGGATAAACGCCTCAACTTAGAAACATGGAAAACACTATGAATCTGACTCAATTCCAGAGGTAATTCAAGCTGATAGGCCACTGGTCCTATACGCTTCAACACACGGAACGGTCTAATGAACCTAGGGCTCAACTTACCCTTTCTTCCAAATCTGAAAATCTTCTTCCAAGGCGAGAATTTCAGAAAAACCTGATCTCCCACCACAAAATTAATATCTTTACGCTTCAGATCCGTATACGACTTTTGTCTATCCAAAGCTTCCTTTAACCGCGCTCGAATCACCTTTACCTTTTCTTCCGTCTCAGGTATCAATTCAGGACCCAACAACTGTCGTTCCCCCAATTCAGTCCAAGAAGTAGGGGTTCGACACCTACGACCGTATAACGCTTCATAAGGCGCCATTTGGATACTGGATTGGTAACTGTTATTATACGCGAACTCTGCCAACGGTAGAAAATCCTCCCAACTACCTCTAAGGTCGATCACACAACCTCGTAACATGTCTTCCAAAATCTGAATTACTCTTTCTAACTGACCATTTGACTGAGGATGAAAAGCTGTACTGAAGCTTAACTTTGTTCCCAAAGCCTCATGTAAAGCTTTCCAAAATCGTGATGTAAACCTAGGGTCCCTGTCCGATATGATAGACACCGGTACCCTATGCAACCTCATGATCTCAGATACATACAGCTTAGCCAACTTCTGCAACGAGTAATCCGTACGAATTGGTAGAAAATGAGCAGTCTTCGTTAATCGATCAACTATTACCCAAACAGAGTATTTCTTAGTAGGTGTTAAAGGTAACCTACTAACAAAGTCCATCATTATCCGCTCCCATTTCCATAAAGGAATCCTTACCGGTTGCAATAACCCCGATGGTAAATGATGTTTCGCCTTCACTTGTTGACACGTCAAACACTCTCCCACAAAATCAGTAACCTCCCGCTTTAACCTTGGCCACCAATACTGCTCACGGAGATCCCGATACTATGCGCCTCTCGTAGAATCATTTGTCTCAAATCCGAATCTATGGGCATACAAACTCTTCCATGAAAACACAGCACGCCATCCTTGTTCATTCCAAAGTCCCCTATTATACCACTTTCAACTTGTTGCATTAAAGGACCCAACTTTTCATCTGATAACTGCTTTTTCTTGATTTGCTCCAACCACAGAGGCTTCACCTGAAGTTCCGCTAGCAGACCACCATCCTCATACAATCTGAGATGAGCAAACATTGCTCTTAACTCTGATACAACCTTACAGCTCAGCGCGTCTGCCACAACATTAGCCTTTCCAAGATGGTACTCGATTGAGAAGTCATAATCTTTTAACAACTCCATCCATCTCCGTTGTCTCAAGTTCAACTCCTTCTGGGTAAGGAGGTACTTAAGACTCTTATGGTCCGTATAAATGATCGACTTCTCACCGTAGAGATAGTGCCTCCAAATCTTTAAGGCAAAAAGCACCGCAGCCAACTCCAAGTCATGAGTAGGATAGTTGACTTCATGCGGCCTCAACTGTCGAGAAGCATAAGCCACCACTTTTCCACTTTGTATCAACACACATCCTAAACCTGTGTGTGACGCATCACAGTAAACTATAAACTCTTTTCCAGCCTCAGGTTGAATCAGTACTGGCGCTTCTGTCAAAATCTTCTTTAGTTTCTCGAAACTTTCTTGTTGTTTATCGGTCCACACATAGGGTACTCCTTTTCAAAACAGCTTAGTTAGGGGTGTAGCAATCAACGAAAACCCCTCAACAAAGCGTCTATAGTAACTAGCCAAACCTAAGAAACTCCAAATCTCAGTCACTGACTTTGATGGTTTCCAATCCAACACAGCCTCTACCTTCCGAGGATCAACCATTATCCCTTCAACTGACACCACATGACCCAAGAAAGTCACTTCCTTCAACCAAAATTCGCATTTACTGAATTTGGCATAAAGTTGCTTATCTCACAAAATTTGCAACACAATGTGCAAATGTGAGTCATGCTCTTTCTCATTCCTCGAATATACCAAGATATCATCTATGAAGACCACTACGAACTGGTCTAAATAGGGTTGAAAGACTCGATTCATCATGTCCATAAATGCAGCTGGTGCATTGGTCAAACCAAACGGCATCACCAGAAACTCATAATGTCCATAACGGGTTCGGAATGCCGTCTTATGAATGTCTGCCTCTTTCACTTTGAGTTGATGATAACCCGATCTCAAATCAATCTTGGAGAAAATTGAAGCTTCTCTCAATTGATCAAACAGGTCGTCAATTCTCGGTAATGGATACGTATTCTTGATCGTCAACTTATTCAACTGCCTATAATCAATGCACATACGCATTGATCCATCCTTCTTCTTAACGAACAAAACCTGTGCTCCCCACGGAGACACACTCGATCGAATAAATTCCCGATCTAAAAATTCTTGAATTTGAGCTTTAAGCTCCGCTAACTCCTTTGGCGCCATTCTATAAGGAGCAATAGACACGGGAGCCGTTCTGGGCAAAAGCTCAATGCCAAATTCTACTTCTCGATATGGAGGTAGATCAGGAAGTTCTTCGGGAAAGACATCTGGAAATTCTTTCACCGTTATCATACCTTCCACCGATAATTCCTTAGCATCAAAAGCACTAATAAAGGCTAGGAATGCTCCATACCCTTTCCGCACCAACTTTTCTGCCTTCAAAGCAGATACCACATTTGCAAAAAAGTTCCTTCGCTTGCCTATCATAACTACCTCCTCATCATCCACAGTCCTTATTGACTTCCGCTTTTCGGCACAATCCAATTGCGCCTAGTGCTTCACCAACCAATCCCTACCCAAAATAAGATCAAACTAGCCAAAAGGCAATTCCATCAAATCCGTTAAGAATATTTCTCTTTGAATTTCCAAGGGCACGTCTCTAAACAATTTATTCACGATTATCGACTGTCCTAAAGGACTAATTACGGTCATCTCTCTATCGATAATCTCAGATCTAATATTCAGGTTTCCAGATATGGCACTAGCAACATACGAGTGTGTAGACCCGATATCTATCAAAGCAGTAACAGGTACATCAAAGATGAAGAACGTACCAGTTATTACATCAGGTGCATCGCCATCTTCCCGACGCCTAACCGCATAGACAACCCCGGCTATCTTGCCTCCGTGTTACCTCTAAAGCCATTACCTCGACCCGGTGCACCTTGACCACGTTCGGTACCATTACCACTATGACCTGGTCCACGGCCTCTCGGTGGCTGCTGAGTGCCTCTTGCTAGATGAGCATCAGGGTTACGAGCTTCCTGAGTCGTATCAGTCCGTCGAGGGCAATTCTTATACTGATGATCCTTGGAACCACATTTATAGCGAGCACCGCTTTTTCCCAAAGATTCTGCGGGTGTCGTCTCCCACGAAGACGCAGTCTCGATTCTGATTGGTAACCACAGGCGCTCTAGCTTGAGCTAGCTCATCATTTCGAGGCCTCTTCTAGAACCTTTTAGAAGAACCTGAGTACTTAAAATCCCTCTTGCCTCTAACTCTTTCCCGGTTCTGGCGTTCTGAGTTCTTAGCCTCTTTGGTTATCTTGGCATTCTCCACAAGCGAGGTAAAAGTCTATACTTGTTGTGGGGCTATCTGTACCCGCAACTCATCATTCAGCCCATCTTCAAAGTGTACACAATGCTCATGATCAGTTGGCACTATTGTGCGAGCATATTGGCTCAAACGAAGAAATTCTGCCTTGTAAGCTGCCACTGTCTTATTTCCTTGAACCAAATTCAGGAATTCCTTCCTCCAGGCATCTACATAACTTGTCCCGACGTACTTCCCTTGAAAAGTAGCTTTAAAGAAATCCCAAGTAACCAATGCAGCCTTGGTGCCTTCTCGAACAGTAAGCCACCATTGATACGCCTCGTCCCTTAGCAAGGACACGGCTCCTCTCAGTTTCTGCTCGACGGTGCACTCCAGATCATCCATAATTCGTTCTACAGCCTCGAGCCAGTATTCTGCAACATTCAGAGCTACACCAGAAACACCTCTGAAAACCTCGGCACCACTTGATTTGAGTCGTTCCGATATTAATCCACGAACTATTGGGCCAGTTCTAGTCCCAGCAACCCTTTCTAGTACTCGTAACATTGCTTGAGTCAAAGCATTGTCCTCTCTCGTATGGTCATGTGATCCAGTCTCACTCCTGGATGACGCAGGTGCATCCATTTTCGGCATATGACCCGGTACTTCAGACACAGCACCTCGACCTCTACCACGGCCACGTCTATCGCGTCCACGACCACGTCCTCTAGTGCTCCTAATGACTAATTCGATTTAATCTGATTACAAGTTTTATGAATCAGAATACTATTTCAGTGTTTATTAACGATATTTTATGAATTATAAGAGATAGAGTTGTTTTCGCAATCAATCCTATAGTCTCGATCTCTACTATTTTCAACACCTAAAACTAGAAGTTCTAGAGTGTTCCTATGGTCATATCACAATAATAAACATTTAATATACAAATTCTTACTTGACTTGGTGTCGGATGCTCGTGGTGCCATACTACCTTTAAAACATAAAGCCTAGTAATTTAAACAGTTTTAAACGAAAATTTTTGTTGAACCCAAACCATAGCTGAGTTTTGAAACTGGCTCTAATACCATAAAATGTAACACCCTAAACCCGGCCTATGCGTTAAGACCAGACTTGGCATGCCACACAATTCGAACTTACATCTAGTCATCAATGCCTTTAATGAAAACAATTCTTCAAAACGATTTTGAAAAATAGAATTTATCATAAACTGAGATTTATTTGAAAACCATGATTTTAAAACATAAGAATTTACAATTTGATTTTCAGAGAAATAATTGGTTGAAATCTTAAATTTATAAAAGAGTTTTCACAAAATATTTTCGATTAAGTGATATTTAAGAAAATCCCCTTTTTATACGTAAGTTTAAGAAATCATTTATTAAATTTAAACAGCCCCAATTAAGTAACTAAAACATATTAAAAATCCATCCACGAATAAAAATCCATAAAAATAATACCAGAGGCCTTATTACATCGCAATCGAAATAGTACTTAAATAAAAATATTAAAAAGCAGTTCAAGTTTATAAAAACCCATCATTCGTAGTATGGCCTCCACACGAAGTCATCCCCGGCCCAAGCCTCTATCAATTATTATTACCTGAGAATGGTAAGAAAAAGGGGGTGAGTTACTTAGAACTCAATGTGTAACCCACTTACCGTGTTCATTGGGCCAAAACCATTTAAGCAATTAGTTGGGCTTGAGCCCAATTACTAATTTACAATATATAAATAAATAAAATAAAAAAATAATGCATGTGATATGCAAATTCACAACCAAGCCTAATTTCCATCCGCTACACACCACCCGTTCCAACCAACACACCTGTGGGGATCAAGTCAACCCACCCCGCCAACACACCAATAGCAGGCATTAAGCCAATTATAATATTTTTGGCAGAGCCACCGAACAAGATTTTGGCAACAGGCCATTTAAAATATTTGTGGCAGAGCCACCGAACTAGATTTTGGCAACAGGCCTTTCTTTTCTTCGTCATTTATCCCAACCCATGCAGTCATGTATATATATATAATGCATAACAATATATTCATAAGGTAAATTTCAACAAAAAGCCCATATTACAAGTTGTCAATTTGGCCCATTAGTCAAAAATAACAATTTGGCCCATTTAACGATCTAAAAAACTTTGGCCCATTTAACGATCTAGCAAATTTTTGGCCCATTAAACATATGAGGCCCTTTTCGAAATTTTCTCACTTGGCCTATTTATCAAAAATAATCCATAAGGCCCAAAATGTCATTTTTCTTTTACAATATAGCCCATTAAGGGCAAATCTGTAATTTTCCACAACTTTAATCCCGTTTTCATGCATTCACACAAAAACTGCTAATAAACCGTATTTTCCAATTTTACCGGCTTTACGATTTTTAATCAAATACTTACAGCATAGTATAGCCCATGAGATAAGTGTGAAGTTACACACCTGATTACGGTGAGTAATATACTTTCCCGCTCGTCGGTACCTAAATATTTATCAAGCTTGATTAGAACACTAATATTTAATATAAAACTATTCTAGTGATGAACGATCTAGATCTTTACCCTCGGAGTCTCGAACAACAGCTATTTGTGATTTCTCCTTGATCAATAGTTCATAACCCGATGAAGAACGACGAACAGTCAAAGGCTCTGGAGTACAACTAACTTCAAATAATTGATTTTCACTGGATGAGGGTCCACAACCCGATGGAAAGTCTCGGATTCCTGAAACAGCCCTTCTCTTGAATTTAGGGGGAATAGCGGAACCACCCCTCTTCCAAATGCTATTAACAACTCTTTTCGTCCCTATCTTGCTTGCCTCAATTAACAAAGGATTATTAGTCCTACAATATATCGAAAATTTAATAGTAATGGCTTAAGAGGGCGAACTCGGCTTACCTTAAAATTCGGAGTGATTTCCAAAGGATTTTTATACGTAAAAACTTTCAGTTATAACAAATCCCAATGATAGTCATTGATAAAAATGAGAGTGATCAAAAATCCTTGAAGAGTTCCTTCTTACATTGCTAAATATGATCTGAACTTGAATAACTTTCAAGATGACTTGACAAGATGGTGGTTCGGCCCTCCACTATCTTACGGTTATCCAAAGCTTAATGAAAGAAACGATTGAGAACAAGGTCAAAGAAGAATAAGAGATTCGGCTATGATATAATAGATAGGAAAATAAATTTTGACTATGAAGATGGTTATAAGCATTCGGCCATGGAAGGAAAATGAAGGAAGGATGTGTTTGAATGGTAAATAAAATAGAGAGGAAAAGAGAATAGGGAGAAGAGAAAAGAAAATGCAGATGAGAGGTTTGTATATCGGTTCTCAAGGATAGAAGATGAATCAAAAAGAAACTTTGAGACCAAAATGCATTCGGCAATGAAGAGGAAAAAGAGAAGAAAAGAAATGGTCCTTGATGGCTATGTGGTTTTGGTCACAAAGAGAACAAAAAGGTTTGGAGAGAATGAACAACCTAAGACCGAAATGGACAAAAGAAATGGCAAAAAGAAACAATTGCTTACTCAAAGTTTTTGGCACATTCGGCTAGGGAGAGAAAAAGTAGAGAGAACAAATTTGATAAAAGCACCAAATGACCAAATTGAAATGTGCTCATCAAGCACATAATCCTACCAAACTAACACCAAAAACCGACCATCCCCCTTAGCCCCCTATGCCGTCCACATTCATGGTAAAAAAGGCCATTCAAAAGTTTCCAAAACACCTTCCCTTATTTCAAGCCTTATGTCCCCCTTTCATTCCGAAACCTTTTGATTCCTTACCTTAAATTAACACTGCTATAGCTGCTAATGATTTTGAATTGAAGCCTAACACAATATAGATGATTCAACAATTTGTTCAATTTGATGGTTTGCAGGACGAAGATCCAAACACTCATATAGCTAATCTTTTAGAATTCTCTGGTACTTTCAAAATAAATGGCGTTTTTGATGATGCCATATGTCTTCGATTATTTCCCTTTTCATTAAGAAATAAAGCCAAACTGTGGTTAAACTCGTTACCATGAGGGTCAATCACTACATGGGAACAAATGACCGAAAAGTTTTTATTGAAATATTTCCCACCGACCAAAACGGCCAAATTACGGAATGATGTCTCTTCTTTTGTGCAGATGGATTTAGAGACATTATACGACGCATGAGAGAGATACAAGGATCTCTTGAGAAGATGTCCACACCATGGTCTACCCTTGTGGCTACAAGTCCAAACATTCTATAATGGTGCGAATCCTTCCACGAGACAATTAATTGATTCAGCAGCTGGTGGAACTCTTAATAATAAAACTCTGAAGCAGCCTACGAGTTCATTGAGGAGATGTCACTGAATAATTATCAGTGGCAGGTTAACAGGACGAAACCAACAAAATCAGCCGGAGTCTTCAACATCGATGCAATGACCATCCTATCAACACAGATAGAGATGATGAATAAAAAGCTTGATAGTTTGTGTTCTTTGCAGGCACATCCAGTCATGCAGTGCGACGCGAGTGATTACCGTGGCAGATTCTAAGTACGCACCCTACCAATCGAAAACAGAGAGCGAACAGATGAACTATATAGGTAACATTTTCAGATCCAATAATAATTCTTATAGTAATGCTTACAATCCAGGTTGGAGGAACCACCCAAATTTTTGGTGGGGAGGTCAAGGAAATCAAAGACAACAACCTCCTCAAAACTTCCAAAATCAGCCCTATCCACAAGAGTAGAAACCAACCCTCTAAGAGATGCTGACAAAATTCACGGCAGACACAGAAAAACGATTTCAAGAAACTGAGAGAACAATTAAAAGCAACGAGAGTCGAATCGGAGAAATTACTAAGTCAGTCAAGGAAGTCACTAGTGCAGTCGAACAACTCGCAAAGCTAATGTCAGAATGACCGCAAGGACGTATACCCAGTAGCACTAAAATTAACCCTAAGTAGCAAATTCAAGCCATCACAGCTCAGGACAGTAAAGGGTTAGAGGAATCTGATCCAACACCAGAAACCAAGCTAAACAAAGGTAAAATAGAGGTAACACAAGAAAAGCCAAAACTGGTAATCAAAGAGTACCAACTTCGTATACCTTATCTTTAAGCAATGAAAAGGGATGATTTAGAGGAACAGTTCGGTAAATTTCTTAAACTTTTAAAGAAATTACATATTAACTTATCTCTTCTTGAAGCTTTTTTTAGATGCCAGACTCAAGGAAATTTTTAAGACAGCTCTTGGCAAACAAATGCAAATTAGACAAAGAGCCACATGTGGAATTAAATGCAGCATGCTCAGCAATGTTACAGAATAAACTACCGCAGAAGCTAAAAGTTCCAGGGAGTTTTACAATCCCATGTTTAATTGGTAGTTTAACTATTAATAGTGCGCTAGCTGATTTAGGGGTAAGCATAAATGTCATGCCTTATACAATGTTTAAACGACTAGGTCTAAGGAAGCCCAAACAAACTAAGATGAGCATTCAATTAGCTGATAAAACTGTTAGAATTCCTAGAGGCATTATCGAAGATGTTCTTTTCAAAATCGATAAATTTTTTTTCCCAGTAGATTTTGTTGTTTTAGACATGGATGAGGATAATTCAATCCCCTTATTTTTAGGAAGACCTTTTCTAGCAACTGCCAAGACTAAAATTGATGTTGCCACAGGTGAACTAATACTTTGTGTAGGTGACAAATCAATCAGTCTTCAAGCTCTTGACTCGGCCAGAACAACAATTGATGAAGCTGGCGAAGAGAAGGAACAAAAGCCTTCAAATCGATAAATTAGAAGAGCAGAAGACACACGTTAGAGACGAACCAGGACCACATGAAGTAAAACCAGAGGAACCCCCTGAAGAGCTTGTAGGAGCATCAAATCACTTCAAAATAGGAGACCGGGTGTTGTTAAACAAAGCTGATTCTCGCATTATCACAGTAGACCTGAACGTAAGCAAGGAAATTCCTCTTAAGGTATACGATATCTTCCCCCACGAAATAGTCGAGGTAAGCAATCCAACATTCGACACTTTTAAGGTAAACACTTCTCGACTTAAACTTTTTCAATAAAACAGAACCATGAGGGAAGATATTCAAACCTTTAAACCTCCCTGAATTTTTCTATTTCAAGGAAAGTCTAGCTTAAGACTATAAACAAGCGCTTCTCGGGAGGCAACCCGAGCACTAACATTATTTTCTTTCAATTTTATTTATAGTTTCTTTATTTTCCTTCTTTCTTTTCTTTTAAACTAACCAAAATTGCAGAATCTCAAGGTCACACGGTCTTACCCATGGCCGTGTCTGTGACAGTGTGGACAACCAGAATCCCCGTACTGACTTTGCAGAGTCCATGCAAATTAGTCTCAACCACCCTTCGACATCACAGATCCAACCACTACCTCACGCGCTCCGCAAAAGTAACACGGGATTGCTCCATGATCGTGTAAAGCTACTGACTTGCAACCCACTGGCAAAACACGCCAGTGCAATGAAACCATTCCAACATACTGACTTTGAAGACACGGGCATGGATGGCTGAAGAACGGGCATGGTGACCTAAACACATACAGACACACGGCCGTACGATACAGCCGTGTAAATTGGCACACCCTCGAAACACGGGCGTGGGAACGCGCCAGATTTGAATCTCTATTTAAACCCCACAGCCCTTCCCCTCTTCCCCATCTGATTTCTTCTTCCTTTCTCTCTTCTTCCTCTCAGACTTTTTCCTCTTTCTAATAAACTATAGACCCTTGAGCCATCAAGAATCATGACAAAGAAACGAAAAAGGCCAACCATAGTCTTCTCAAAGAAGAACGATCAACATGAGTTCATGCCGGCAGCTTCGTCTCAACAGCAAGACAAGGGTCTTTGCGACCAATTAGTTTTTATTTTTCTTTTCTCTTTTGCTTCACTTTCCTGCTTCTGACTATTTTTTACTTAGTTTAGTATAATTTATTTTAGTTTCTTAGTGTCAGGTTCGTCAGGCTGTTTGGGAATCACGCCGACCACCACGATAAATTCACCACTTCTGCCACCTCCAGCACCTCCCCAACCGTAGGATCACTCCCCACCTCGCGAACCACCCGTCAATAAGGACTTCTCAGTCCATTAGCATTTTCTTTTCATTTTAGTTTACTTTTTAGTCTCCTTCCCTTTAGCTTGCTTTTCTTTAATTATATATTTAGTTTATTTTTATTATGTCTTAATAACCCCTGGCTAATCCTTTACGAGCTCCCCAATTTCTTCATCTAGTGCAGAGCTCGGAAGCCAACACCACCACCATCACGATGCCTCCACCATTTTTGCCACATCCTCCACGGAACCCACCAATAATTCAGGGAGTACCTCTCACCCTCACCTTTGATTTCTATAAAAATATATATTATACATCTCTGTACATTGAGGGCAATGTACATCTTAAGTGTGGAGGGAAGAAAAATGCCTAACATTTTGCATGATTCTCAAATTTTCCCAAACTTTTTGCATTATTATCAAATCCCTGAGGGTAAACGTGGGATAACAATGCCTAACTTTCTTCATTATTCCTAAATCCCTGAATTTAGTCTTGTCTTTAAGTAAATTTTTCATACTACTAATTAGGATGAAATTTCTAATGATTTATGTTTTTTATTGACATGTTCTTGATTAAGTCATTGATAATTGTGCATTGATGATTGAATTTTATGATACTAGAAAATCAAACATGATAAGTCTAATTTTCAGGAAATAAATTTTTTGCTAGGTTGTTAACCTATATTTGAATGTTGCTTTGAAATTTGAAATTTATGAGATTGATGTCAAAGCACCCATAATTTTTTTGAGATTTTGAACCTTTTAGAGCATATATTCTTCTTCGTGCTCACTTTTTGATTATGAGTGTGTCAACTATGAACTGTTATTCTAGAACTTGCCTTGTTTATACATGTTGAGACCATATTTATGATATGATATACAGAGATGAGAAAGGCACCTAGGTTCTAACCGACTCACTCCACTAAAAATCCTACCCTCACAATTAACCCCTAGTGAACCTCGTTGATCCTAACAACCCTTCTTATTGACTCACCTATTAATAAACCAAAAACCCCTTTGTATTTGTTATCACCCTTTCTTCTTGACTACCCATTTAATCAAGATATGATTTGATTAGTTACCGAATTATAATAGGTTATGAGTTGAACATAGCTTTTATTATTAGTTTGTTCTTAAAAAAAATTCAAAGCATATTCAGTATTAATAGTGAGCTTATACAGTTAAAATTTACATTCCGAAAGAAAAGCTCGTATTGTTAGGATTATTATTATCAGTTGATGTAAATATTATTTCAGTATTCATTAGGTAGGTAATTGTCAATTCAATCTCAATTCTAACCTTCAAATTTAAGCCTTTATCCACACCTTAACCCTAGCCCTGTTACAACCCTAGCAAAGATCTTTTTATCTATTTATCGTCTCATTTTACAGTGGTGGAGATTTGATTTTTAGGCAAGCTTATGGGATTAACTTTTCAGGTTCGACTTATGAACGATCTTTTCCTGAACCTTAAACACTTTGAGTGATTTGAGCGAATCTTTAGTAAGGATATCAATTCTTGTCAATTTCGAACTAAAGGTAATTATTCAAATAAGGGGAGACACCTATGTTTTCAAAATTTAATGCATGACTTATCTTGTTTGAATCTCTAGGACTCTTTGAATTAAATTATCCATGTATAAATTATCTGCGAATTATGATAAGGCATCATTGATAGGAATTGGGAATTATGGAAAGTTCTTTTTAATTGTAAGTTGAGAATTTTGCTTGAGGACAAGCAAAAGCTTAAGTGTGGGGGTATTTGATAAATCGTAGTTATAACATATTTTAGACCTACATTTAATATGCTTTTGGATGATTTATCCATCGATTTATGTATAAAGGTGCTCTTAATCCTTTCTTTTCATGTCTTATACCCAGGAAAGCATCCAAGGATGAAAAGAAAATAAAACGGGCCCAAAACGGAGTAAATGGACCATATTACAAAATCAACACAGCCTGGACCAAAGAGCACACGATCGTGCCTTGCCAAGCATCTAGGACATGGCCTCAACACTATTTACACGGCCGTGCCTCAAGTTAGAAATCCAAACATGGCCTAAAGTCGAGTCACACGGGAGGGTGACATGGCCGTGCCCCTATCGTCAGAATAAACAATTTTAGTCGAAAAAAGATACTTAGGGAGAAAGAATCGTATTCCAAGAGCCTATAAATACCCCCAAGTACCATCTTTGAAGCGGTGCCGAGCTAGGCCAAGGAGCCAAGCCTGAAAGGTCAGAATTGTGGGAATTGCTCGAAGTCAGCCAGTTGATCCATCCCAAGAAGCCGGAATTCTACTCAAGACGGTGGATTTCTCCTTCAATTCCTTCAGGGAGTTTTAGGGATTTCTTATGTTTTGTTTTATCTTTTCTCTTGAGATGTTTTCTTTATTTGTTATGAACTAAACCCCTCAGATACCTGAAGGGGAAGAAACCTAGATGAATCTTATTATTGTTTTCTAAATTACATGATAAATACTTAGTTTGTTCTTAATTATGCATGCTTAATCCAAATCTGATGTGCTTAGGTAGAGGAGGAATAGACCCTGGTTAAGAGTAGATCAAGCGTAATTAAGCAGAGCTGATCGAACGCCTAGAGATAAGGTTACGAGATTTTGCCAGATTAGGGTGAAACCTAATATGGGAATCCATTGATCAATTTAATACTATTCTAGGGGGTTATTATAAGAGAACGAGAGTTCCATTAATTAACCTAGGGTTAGACGTTATTCGCCTCGAGAGAGGGTTTAATATACGTTAGGGAGTCCTACGGATCAAACTAAGTGAATAAATCGTATAGTTTAGTGTTAGATAACAAGTGAAGTCTAGGTGGATTCTTCCCGAGGGTATCGTCGTAATCAACTGAGTTTTTCTTCAAGTTATTTTCTAATTCCTTCTTTTTGTCTTTGTGTCTTTAGCTTAGTAGACGTTAATTCAGATCAAAGCAATTCCACTTTATTTTAGGTTAAATAAGAAAAAGAAAAGTTAGTACTAATACTTTTAGTTCCTTTGGGTTCGACAATTCAGTCTTGCCTAAGCTATACTGCTGTTCGATAGGTACACTTGCCTTTAATCATTGTCAGAGTTAGTTTCCAGGTTCGATCACATTCATTATAAATTTTAAAGCTTTAATTTCAGTGATCATAAAGTTTCAAGGATTAATTTAATAAGGTCAGCTTGAAAGGTTCA
Source organism: Gossypium bickii (assembly GCA_025503065.1). Classification (NCBI taxonomy): domain Eukaryota; kingdom Viridiplantae; phylum Streptophyta; class Magnoliopsida; order Malvales; family Malvaceae; genus Gossypium; species Gossypium bickii. The sequence continues at coordinate 101,306,426 of CP106711.1, forward strand.
AACGATCCAAAGAAAAACGTGTCTATATCATGTTTAGATTCTTATACATATTAGGGTTTCACTTCAAGAACATTACTAAGTCAATTCTAAAGACTTAAACCTTCATGCATGTCTACTTCCAAAGAAATTAAACTTTCATGGAAAATACTACATAAGACTAACGAGCATACAAGCATTCCATCACTCAAGATAACATAAGAATAACTTAGAAAAAATCATAAATCGTGCTTGCATTTGAACAAACTTATGAAAAAAAGCTGTCTTTGATCATTCATTCATTTCAACATACTTAGGTAAAAAGATTGAAACATACTTGAAAATTTAAAAAAATTATGCTGGAAAATATTTGTCTTACCCCCTTTAAACATACTTTAGAGACATGGACTCTAGGTATATGTGTACTTTTACGGAAAAAACCACTGATTAAAAACTCTCTGCATAAAACTCCTCTTTAAAAAGAATGTGAAAAGATTCTAATGCATAAAAATTTTCGTAAAAAAACAGATAAATCACGACAGTAGACATGAGTTCTAGGGGATGTGGTCGCCGTGTGGTGGGCGAGGCGAGAAGCGAGAATGATCGTGGTCGAAACCGGTTGGAGTGCAGTCGGGTTCGAAAATGAGGCACCGCCACCGGCTGTAGGGGCAGAATTTCAAGAGCAAACAGGAGGAGATGACGCGGTATCGCAGGCTATGCTGCGAGGTTTAGAGCGAGTAGCGGGAGCTAGTATGGGTAGCGGGGCTCGAAAGTCAATAGCTGAGAGGCTTAGATCAAATGGAGTTGAGGTTTTTAGGGGAGTATCTGGGGTAGTTCCGAATGTAGCGGAGTATTGGTTAGAGGCAGTCGAGAGGATCATGGACGATTTGGACTGCACTGCTGAGGAAAAGCTGAAAGGTGCTGTTTCGCTGCTCCGAGATGAGGCCTACCAGTGGTGGCTCACTGGCAAAGAGGGTACCCCTGCAGATCGAGTGGATTGGGGGTATTTTAAGGTTAAGTTTGAGGGAAAATACGTTGGAGCTAGTTACATAGACTCGCAGAGAAAGGCGTTTCTGAATCTAGTGCAAGGAGGTAAGTCGGTAGCTTAGTATGAAGCGAATTTTTGCGGTTAAGTCGGTATGCCAGAGGGATAGTAGCTACTGATTATGAGCGGTGTGTCAGATTTGAGGATGGTTCGAGGGATGAGCTACGAGTGCTGATTGTTCCGCATTGAGAGAGAGACTTTGTAGTCTTAGTGGATAAGGCACGGATAGTTGAAGAAGTTAAGCGGACTGAGAGACAGAATCAGGACCGAGGTCAGAATAAGAATAAGAGGAAGTATGGGTCTTCAGGATCATCCGGGAACTTTCAAAAGAGACCTAGAGTTGATGGGCCGCGAGGTCAGCAGGCTATTGTGGGAGGACAATACCGTGCTTGTGTTCAGTGTGGAAAAATGCATCCGGGAGAATGTTGGAAAAAGACAGAGGGATGTTTTAAGTGCGGGTTTAAGGATCCTATGATTAAGGATTGTCCGATGGATACAGTTAGGAATCGCCCAATAGGTCAGGGTTATGGTCAGGCTGGCAGGGGTAGACAGCAGCCGTCGAGGGGTCGTGGTCTGAACGGTAGAGGCAATGGCTCTGGTAGAGGTCATGGAACACCAGGCAGAGGTAGTGGGAACACTAAGGCTAGACAGCCAGGTCTGGTATATGCAGTTCGTCGGAGGGAGGATAACGATGCACCTGATGTTATAATGGGTACGTTCCTTATTTCTGGATAGATATAGGGTCAACTCATTCATACATCGCTAGTGAAGTATCTGAAACTCTGCATGTGAACTCTGAGACTGTACCTAGGAAGATGACTGTGCTTAGTCCTTTAGGACAGACTGTAGTAGTAGATAAGCTCTTTAAGGACGTGCCTTTAGAAGTTCAGGGGACTCAGTTTCCGGCTGACTTAATGGAGTTGCCATTCGGGGAATTTGATTTAATTTTAGGCATGGACTGGTTAGTGAAGTACCGTGCGAATGTGGATTGTGCTGCTAAGCACATGTCATTAAGAACTTCTGATGATAATGAAGTTGTGGTTATGGGTGAGAGACGGAATTACTTGTCGAATGTTGTATCTGCCCTTAAGGCGGAGAAGATGGTAAGAAAGGGGTGTCTGGCTTTTCTGATGTTGGTTAGTGCCTTGGAGGCTAAGGAAGCAACTGTTGAAGGGGTCAGGACTGTAAGGGAATTTGTAGATGTCTTTCCGAAAGAACTTCCAGGGTTACCTCCGGATTGTGAGGTGGAATTTGGGATTAATTTGCTGCCAGGTACAGCGCCAGTATCTATCGCTCCGTATAGAATGGCACCAAAAGAGTTGGTTGAGCTCAGGCTCAAATCCAGGAGTTGCTTGATCGTGGGTTTATTCGACCCAGTGTGTCTCCATAGGGAGCACTGGTCTTGTTCATGAAAAAGAAGGACGGGACTATGCGTATGTACATAGACTATCGGCAGTTGAATAAGCTGACCATCAAGAACAAGTTCCCCTTGCCAAGGATAGATGACTTGTTTGATCAGCTTAAGGGAGCTGTGGTATTCTCGAAGATAGATCTAAGGTCGGGATATCATCAGCTTAAGGTGAAGGAAGCAAATATCCATAAGACAGCTTTCCGAACAAGATACGGGCATTATGAGTTCTTAATAATGCAGTTCGGATTGACGAACGCCCCAGCTGCGTTCATGGATATGATGAATTGGGTTTTCCAACCCTACTTGGATCAGTTCGTCGTTGTGTTCATAGACGACATCCTAGTGTATTTCAAGTCTAAGGTAGAGCATGATGAGCATCTCCAGATAGTATTGCAAGTATTGAAGGAGAAGAAGTTGTTGCCAAGTTCAGTAAGTGTGAATTTTGGCTGAAGAAGGTTGCATTTTTAGGCCATGTGGTGTCTGCAGAAGGGATAAGGGTGGATCCTCGGAAGATTAAGGCAGTGCTAGATTGGAAACCACCTAAGTCTGTGGCTGAGGTTCGTAGTTTCTTGGGATTGGCAGGCTACTACAGGAGGTTCGTAGAAGGGTTCTCATCAATAGCGGCACCTCTGATGAAATTGTTGAGAAAGGAGGTACCTTTCGTATGGACAGATAAGCAGCAGGAGAGCTTTGAGAAGCTTAAGAGGGTTTTGACTGAAGCTCCGGTTCTGATTCAGCCTGAGGCAGGGAAGGATTTTATGGTGTATTGTGATGCTTCTCACACAGGATTAGGATGTGTTCTGATACAAGATGGGAAGGTGGTCGCTTATGCATCTCGGCAGTTAAGGCCATATGAGGTTAACTATCCGACGCATGACTTGGAGTTGGCAGCGGTGGTCTTTGCTCTTAAGTTATGGAGGCATTATGTATATGGAGAAAAAATTAGTGATCTATACGGACCACAAGAGTCTTAAGTACCTGCTGACTCAGAAGGAGCTGAACCTGAGACAGCTAAGGTGGGTAGAGTTATTAAAAGACTACGATTGTTCTATAGAGTATCACCCGGGCAAGGCGAATGTAGTGGCAGATGCCCTGAGTCGGAAAGTAGTGTCGGATCTGAGGGCGATGTTTGCACATCTTAGCTTGTATAACGATGGAAGTTTGCTAGTAGAGTTGCAAGTCAAGCCGACATGGTTGAATGAAGTGAAAGAAAGACAGCTGGCAATTGATGATCTAAGTGCTAAGATACGACAGGTGCAGAATGGGGAATTGGAATACTATGGTGTAAGCAGTGATGGAGTGTTGTGTTTTCAGGGCAAGGTCTTTATGCCGAAGGATAAGGAATTAAGGCAGAAAATTCTTTAGGAATCGCATAGTAGCCCTTATGCTATGCATCCTGGATGAAGTAAGTTATACAGAGATCTGCGAGATCAGTTTTGGTGGCCTGGTCCTAAGTAGGAAGTTACAGAATTCGTAGGGAAGTGCTTAATGTGTCAACAAGTCAAGGCTGAACACCAAGTTCCGTCAGGGTTGCTTCAGCCGATAAAGATTCCGTAATGGAAGTGGGAAAGAATCACCATGGACTTTGTTAGCGGGCTTCCCCTTACGCCTACTAAGAAAAACTCGGTATGGGTGATAGTGGATTGATTGACGAAGTCTGCACATTTTATACCAGTGCGGGTTGATTGCTCTTTGCAGAAGTTGGCAAAGTTGTATGTGGTAGAGATTGTGAGGTTGCATGGAGTCCCGGTGTCGATTATCTCAGATAGGGATCCGAGGTTTATCTCGATTTTGGAAAGCATTTCATCAGGCTTTGGGCACTAGATTAGACTTCAGTACGGCATTTCATCCGCAGTCAGACAGTCAGTCTGAGTGGGTAATCCAAGTGTTGGAATATACGCTAAGGGGATGTGTGATAGACTTCAAAGGAAGTTGGGAGGATTTTTTGCCTTTAGCGGAATTTGCGTATAATAACAGCTATCAAACAAGCATTCGGATGGCACTCTATGAGGCGCTGTATGGACGGAAGTGTCGCACTCCCACATGTTGGACAGAATTGGGGGAACGTCAGGTTTTGGGTCTAGAGATTGTGGCAGAATCTAAAGAAAAGGTTAAGGTAATTCAAGCACGGTTGAAGAAGGCTTCTGACAAGCAAAAGTCGTACGCAGATCTTAAGCGAAAGGAAATAGAGATTGCTGTGAGAGATCAGGTGTTCCTAAAAGTTTCGCCGTGGAAGAAGGTAATGAGATTTGGTCGCAAAGGAAAGTTAAGTCCTAGGTTTATAGGACCTTATCGGGTTTTGAAGCAGATTGGACCAGTGCCATATTAGTTAGAGTTGCCTTCGGAATTGAAGCAGATGCACGATGTGTTCCATGTTTCAATGTTATGTCGTTATCGATTGGATCCATCTCATGTAGTGCCAGTTGAGGAGGTGGAGCTGAAACCAGATTTGTCCTATAAGGAAGAGCCTAATCAAATTCTAGATCTGGATGTGAAGGTGTTACGGAGGAAATCAGTTCCTTTATCAAAGTGCTATGGCGTAATCATGGATCGGAAGAAGCTTCTTGGGAGTCGGAAGAAGCAATGCGACAGCAATACCCTCACTTATTCTAGTCAGGTAATTTCGGGGTCGAAATTATTTTTGAAGGGGGTAGAACTGTAATATCCGAGATTTAGGGGTTATGCACTTTAACTTAAATGTATGTGGTAGCATGCCTATGTGTGGTTTGAATGTGTACAATAGCATGTGGTGTGCTGTTTGAATGTGTTTGGGGGTTTCAGGAACCCTAGGATGTAGGTGAATGCCTTAGAAAAATATTGAGTTTTAAGTCTTAAAGGGGAGCTAGGCAAATTAGGCCTTAAGAAAAATTGTATGGGGTTTTAGACACAAGAATTCAGTTGGCAAAGTGGCAAGGGAGGCGCCACTTAGGGCCTTGGAAGGTGACGCCACAAGCAGTGAAAGGGGGCTTAGGTTCAAGCGGCATAAGCAGCATTTTGGGCTTGCATTTTGCGGCAAAGAGAAGTAGTGGTGGATGGCACAAGGACTTCAAGTGGATGAGGATGAGACTTGGTCATATTCTTTTAAAAATTCGGCTAAAGGGAGGAGATAAGTGTTGACTCATTCAAATTATTTTGAATGAGTAAAGAAGAGGAAAAATAGGAGAAAAGCAAGGGGGAGCTAGAGTTTGAGTGATAGTCGAACTCAGGAGAGGGGAGTGAGATGAGGCACATTCAGTCATGCAAGGGGGCCTAGGTGCCGAAATGCTTAAGGTCATCAAAGTGCCATTTTGGTCACTTTCTAGTGCCGATTTCCAACTTCATTCCCTCCTAAACTTTCACTTTTTCTTTCTTAATCAAACCACACCAAAATCTACTCCTTTTCCTCTCTTATTAGACTTTTGCCGAACTATCCATAGACCGCCTAATCTACCATCTTCTCTTCTCTTCTTTTCTTTTTATTTTGCTTAGGCCGAATCTCTCTCTCCCAAAGTTCACCATTGCCACAACCTCTTCAACCAAAATACCACCATTGCCGAATCTCTCTAAACTTTATCATCTCTCTAAACTTTATCTCTTTTCTTCTTATTTGTTAAGGCCAAATCTCCCTTTGGATACCAAAGCTAAATCGCATCAAATCTCAACCTTCTCTCTTCTTATTTTCACGATTTATCAAAAGCCGAAAGCACATTCAAATTTAGCCGAAACTTGTAGCACTCATTCCTTCTTTTCTTTATCGAAAACTCCAAAAGCCGAACCATATCAACTATCTATAGTAGCCGAATCTCTGTGGGTTCAAGCAAAGGGTGCAATCGATCTCAACGTTAGGGGTAAGGGTTAACTGCTATTCATTTTCTTTCTTTTTCTTTTAGATTAGCTGAAAATTAGGAATCTAATCCCTTCTACCCTTTTTGGCCGAAACCTTGAAGATGAGTTTCAGTATTTATTTGTAGCCGACTACAAGGGAAGATCTTTTGGAATTTCGAGATCTAAGGTAAGCAATGTGTAGTATTCAGTCAAGGGCTATTCCTATAGATCTTGTACAATAAAGGCTGACTCTAACATGTGCCATATAGGAATTTTGACAGACTCCAAGGACAAGTGACATTTTCGAGATCTAGCCAATCAAGGTAAGGGGGTCTTAATATTCAGCCAAAGGCCATATTGTCTATTAAGGTTGGTGGAATCTGACTATGGTCTTTTAGGGGTAGGTCGACAGTGGTATAAAAGGAGTCTCGGGATTCAGATCTTTTCGGTAATGGTGTTTAAGTTGTAGTTTTATTCAATTAAGATCTCGTATGTTAGTTAACCGAATTTTCTGATTAAGTGTACCTCAATGGATGCGAATAGCAGTGGAGGAGTGAAAGGGGTAGTTCCTACCCCTAAGTTCAAGAAATGTTCGGTTTCTGCTATTTGTGATTGGCCACCGGGGTGTGGGCCAACGTCGAAAAGGGATAAGCAATTCACTATTATCCCTGCTAGTGAGAGTGTCAGTATCGATAGTATCGTACTTACGGTTATCAGTTGTGTAGCCCTACACTAAATTTCTGATAGATTGATAGTGTTAATGTTAGCATGTGTTAATAAAAATATGTATGATAATGGTTGCGGGTACCATTCAGTGGTACATGGTATTCAGGTACATTAACCCCCTAATACTTCGTTAATAATGCTATGAGCATGGATATGAAATGTGTATGATTCCGTTATGACTTTGGGGATATATGGCATGATATCTGAATAATATGTTCATTGCATGGGCATATGGGTGATACTGATAAAGGGGAAGTGTTCCGGTGGTTTTTACCACATTATCCGGTGACTTATGTCACATATTCTGTATTCGGTGACTTCTGTCACATATTATGATTCCGGTGACTTTGTCACAATTATCTGGTGGCTATGCCACAATTATAAAGGCGATACGCAGTTGACTGCAGCGACTGGCTTCGATGGTGTGTAGCGGATGGAGGGTCGATTTAGTAATCCCTACGGTGTGATTGGCAGGTACGGGTGGTGTGTAGCGAATGGATATCTAGGTGGGCTCGGGATTGCATTTCATTTTATATGTACATGTGATTTAATCTGCCGTTATTTGATTTGCTATGTCATGGGCTGATGGCTAAATGTGATCAAAATGGGCTTTGCCAAAAATGTTATCGTTAAGACTATGATCGATTGGGTTTTTAGTGTACTGTTACACATTGAGTCCGTTGACTCACCCTTCGTGGGATATCTTTTGCAGGTGATACGTAGTGATGGACCGGGTCAGCGAGGACTAAGTGGTGGCCATGTTCAACTCAGTATTTCGGTTTTTCTTGTAATTAAACTTATTACGTTTTCTTTTATTGTTTTGGGATTTATTTCAAGTTATGTTTTTGTAATAAGGCCATCATTAGCTATGTTATTTATACGTTTTAAATTCTTATTCTGAAACAATCAACTTCAACTAAATGATAAAATTTTTTCGATAAACAACTCAAACTGTTTTGACACTTAAACACCTATGGTTCTCAACTTAATAATACGTTCTAAATTCGGTTCTTCTTTTAACTATAAATTTTTCTAAAAACATATAGATAACATTTTAATGGAATACAAACTTAAAACAAACACGATTTTCAACAAGATCATACCTCAAACTTATTTTTTCGCAAAAAATCAACATGTTTTTCTAAGATGACAAAACGAGGTTTACTCAAGGAACATGTCAGATCCGGTTGGGGCTTGTGGGCCGGGTTTGGGGTGTTTCAAAAAGTGAACAACAGGTAGGGTTGTAAGAAAAGAGAGGTGAGTCGTAAAGACTGTTTAAGTACCAAGTCTTTCTTAAGAATCCAATCCTAGACATGTTCATTCCCATTGCCACATCACTTTTCTTTTCCTAACAAAGAGGAGGCATAAATCTTATTTTATTTGTAACACCCCAAACCTGGCCTAGACGCTACGAGCGGATCTGGCATGTCACATGGAATGGTTGTTAAAGAATCTTCACGTTCATTGAAAATTCCAGTTGTGTTTCTTGAATAATTTAGCATTTGCTGTTATGGTTTGCAAAATAAATAAGAGCAATGTTGTGATTGTTATTAATGTTATTAATATTACTATTATTATTTCCTAAACTTGTTTTAAAATAGAATTTAGATTCATTGAATTTTTGAAAGGGGATATTTTGAAAGTAATTTTAGAGGTTTATGAGAACCCAAAGTTTGTAAGTTGTAAATCATTCGTTATGGCTTTGGAAAACAGCCATTAATGTTTTAGGAAAAACCCCGTATTGAACATTTAACAATAGATAATAACTGAATTAAAAATAAAACCAAAAATTAAAATCCCAGAGGCCTTATTACAAAATGTAACCCAATTTAAAATAAAATTTAAAGTCAAGTAATATGGAATTTACTAAAGTAACGATGTATGGCCACCATAGAGTCCATCTCGGCTCTGAATCCTCAAAACTAGGGATTACTTGCAAAATTAAGCAGAAGGGTGAGTTATGAGAACTCAGTGTGTAATCCTCTAATCGAACATTATTCGGGCCCGAGCCCAATCAGATGCAAACTGGGCCTTAGCCCTTACGGTAACAAACTGGGCGAAGCCCATACAGAAACGAACTGGGCCGGAGCCCTTTTAGCATGGTAAAGCAGATAAGTGCATACAATGCAACCTAGCCCAGCCTAATAATCCATCCGCTACACACCACCCGTACCAGCCTAACACACCTGTGGGGATTTCTACAATCAACCCTCCATCCGCTACACACCTCGATGGCAGTCACGCTGCTCATCGCCGAAATTATGGCAAAGCCGCCAGACTAACGAAATATATGTGGCATAGCCACCATAACGAATGTGACAGAGTCACCGAAATAAGTGGTAGAGCCACCGAATTACACTTCCCCAATCATCAATATCATATCCCAATCCCATGCAACATATCATGACATAATAATTTGGTGCATGGATGAACGTACCAATATAAAGATAAGCCATTATAGCAAAACAGACTTTTAGCGGCATTTTTTTAGGCCTTTAATGGCATTTATAAGTGCCACTAATAGTATTTACGGCGCTTTTAGAAGCGTCACAAAAAACACCGCTAAATCAAACGCCACAAACTTTAGTGGCGTTTATGAGAAAAAAATGCCGCTAAAGGTCATGACTTTTAGCGGCGCTTTCCCCACAAACGCCGCTAAAGGTCATGACTTTTAGCGGTGCTTTCCCCACAAACACCGCTAAAGGTCATGACCTTTACCAGCGCTTTCCCCACAAACGCCGGTCAAAGTCATGACCTTTAGCGGCTCTTTCCCCACAAAACGCCGCTAAAAGTCATGACTTTTAGCGGTGCTTTCCCCATAAACGCCGCTAAAGGTAATGACTTTTAGCGGCGCTTTTTTCACAAATGCCACTAATTTGTACAGATTTGCAATGTACAATTTGTCCAATATCATACCCCTCCTGCACTAAAACCAACCAATAGCAGCAAATATAGCATATAATTCCATCCCAAAACAACAAATGTAGCATAAAAATCACACCAAATGCAGTAATTCTAAATGATACTTGAAATTCAATAAATTAAATGAATTATAACTGAAAATATTCTTACAATAATGTTAAATGTAATAATGTTAAAAATAATCTTACAACGAGAAACTAAATGTCTAAGGTGGCGCGGCTCGCGATCTTTGAAACATCTGTATCATTCTGTCAAGCCGTAGTGGAGCTCATCATACTTTTACTCGCTCGCTCGCTAGCATCGATCTTGACTTTGCCTCCTCACATTCTGCGCCGCCTCTCTCATTCTTCTGCCGCTCGTGATCTCGCTCTAAGTCATTCTTTGGAGTTCTTTATATTTTCTTTGAACATCAGCAATTTGCTCAACTGTACTCGCTTGCATCTGAGCTATCTGGTCTTTTAGCCACTGAACTTCAGCACGAGATTGACTCCCGGAAGCCATGTATTACTGGGAGCTGAATCCAAAATATTGGGTCGGGGTAATACCAGATCCTTGAAATCGAACCCGACCATACCTTTCAAGACCCAAAACATCAGTGATAATTCTGTTATAAATAAACTCAAGATTAACAGAACTATCAGTCGAAGCAGTCGTACCTTTCAGGACCCAAAACATCAGTAATAATTATGTTATCAATATCCTCAAGATTAACAGAACTATCAGTCGAAGCAGCCGCTTCATACTCCGCCTTCTTCCCCTTTAGTTTATCATAATAAATCAATGAAAGAGTTAGAAACGAAATATATAATAAGAAGGAATGCAACATAACTTAACATTATAAATTTAAAACTACAAACGATGAATTAAACTATTATAATTATACATTAGAAATATTTATAATAAATTAAATTTTATTAAGTAAATATACCATAATTTATGCGGCCTCGGATGTCATCAGAGATCCATCCTTCTTCCTATGCATAATGTCAAAAAGCTAAAGGCGTCCAACTTTTTGACAAGACGAGACTTCCTACATTTGAGCAGTAAAAATATAATTTAATAGTATAAAGTCATTAATATTTGACAGAATTAATAAATTATAATACCTCGGCGTCAACTACACAAGCAAAACTTCTGGACCCTGCCGTGTGCGTGAATTTTTGTTTCTGTCTGCTGCTTTTTCCAACTCGCTCACGGTCCTACATAATGTATTTTTTATTATGTATATAGTAAATACTATAAACCAAAAAATTTATAAGAATTTAGAAGTACATAATACCTCTCCTTTCTTTGAATTCCAGAATCTAACTTGATATTCCCATTGGTACCTCAACATTCCTGGCGAGACATTTCTTAATTTTTCATCGAGGCTTATGTCTTTCTTAAAATATTGTTTTTTCAACATGCTTTTATGGTATCTCTATCTTTTACCCAATGTCTTCTTAATATAGTCATCGGAGACCTCTAAAGCAAATCTCCCCTGAAAAAACATAAGCTTAAAAAGTAAATATAAATGGAAGTTAAACCAAAGTATTATTAATTACATTCACGTTTTGTTACCTTAATATTATCGAGAGCCTGATTTTTGTTGGCATCAGGCATGTGATGCCATGATTCGTAGTTAATGGGCAACATATTGGCATTTCGTGCTATAATGCCCAAATAGCTTGCTAACAGTCGAGCTTCAGATCCAACAGGCTGGCCATGACTATTTCTCCTTACTTTAACACTCTCGACAAGATTTAAGTCGTATAAATCTTTAAGGAGTGTACGTCCCCGACCTCTTCACGTCCCACCACCTTCAACTGAAAAATGATATATTATTATATTAAAATTGAAAAATGAATCAATAATAAAATTCAACATGCATGTAAAATAAACTTAACATTACTTTGAAATTCTGCAGGCTCGTCATCTATGTCCGGCACACTAGAAGATCCAACAACTGTTTGTTGTTTACTATTTGCTTCTTCTGAATTTGGAATATTGTGGACAATACTTAACTCTCGTAATCGTCTTCTAGGCATTTTTCCTGCAATACACATAAAATAGTGCAAAATTTTAGTAACAAATAACAACAATAACAGTACATTTAAAATAGTTAAATTATATAACATGACCAATATTAAAATTATAATATTACATATAAATAAAAAAATCATAAAATTTTACTACATCATATTTCGTAAATATCTTCGTCCACATCCTAACGAACCCATTGAAATTGTTGACTAGTATTAGGGATATACTTTGAATATTTTTTTTTTTTGACAGCAGTATAATAAACAGCATATAGACCAACCAAGCAGGATAATAAATAGCAATTTGGACAAATTAATCATGATATAACTATTACTGATCAGAATTTTGAACTAAAATGTACCTTAATAATTTCAAGAAGATGGTCTACTCCACTCTCACCAAGAAACAGGGGCTGCTGTCAGAAATACAAACAACATTAACTCACTAATACTTTAAATAAAAAACAGAAAATAAAAAAAACATTAACATGAATGATGAAAAATTATAAATAACTATACTGGATGCCAACAATACATACATATCTCTGATTAAGCAGTATTGGTGCAAGTGTAAAAAATTAAGAACCAAATATAAGGAAAAGCTCTCTAAGAAGAAAAAGGAGTTACACAACTTTGGGTATTCGGCATTTAATGTGCATTGTTAAGAAGCAATATATCTTTCCAGATCTTAATTATCATAAAGCGAAAGAAAATATAATTATATTTAATCAAACTTTTGCATGTTAAAGCAATAAAAGGGTACTTGGAAATATCGAAGGTGAATCACAAAAGATTAATGATCTTGATTAACAATTGGATATCTAATGTTTTTCTATCAAATGAATATAAATCAACAAAATGAACATAAATAAGAATAATAATGATTTTATACCTGTTAAGTTATTACCACCACATCCAATCCAACAGTTGCAGGAGCAGTGGGAAGCAGTAACTGAAATACAAACAACATATGAATTAACAAATGCTATTGATTAATTACAAAATGCTATTTACTAAAAACTAATACTCACATTCTTTGACAGAAAGAAAAATAGTCAATTCAGTAGTCGATCTAAGTCATCTTCAATTCTACTCACTTTCAAAGTACAGATACCTTTCTCAGTACATATCTGTAACAAATACATATGAATATATACAAGGTTACTTGTTAAACATAAATTGAAAACAATTGCTACATAAATTGTTACATAGATTGTTACATAAACAAAATGATACATAAATAATTTGTTTTAACATAAATAACATGCGTATTTGACTTACAACTATACTCATACTTATGATATAAAAAAAAAAGGAGAACAACTATATCTAAACAATGAAAACTTACAAACAAACTAACGGAGAACAATCTGCAAAAGAAACTAAGTTCGAACAATCTTTAGATGAAAGTAGGGTAGAACAATCTGCAAAATAAATATGGCCATTTCGTTTCCAGATTAGCACTAAATATACGATTAACACCTAATATAATTGATTCATGTGAACCAAATATAAAAACTTTATCAATAGCACTACCAGATATTAAATCGAAGATTCAATAACAAAACTTTGTTTATAACATTGACAAGGATAAAATTACACCTGCAAGCAATGATGATAAGGTAATTAACACCCAAACCAAAATATTAAAATAATATTTATAGAACACATAAAATGCCAATAATCAACAAAATATTATATTTGTTAGCATTTTGCATGCTAAATGGTAAATATTATAAGTTTTAATTAATGTTATAAGTTTTAAGAAAATATATAATATATTATATTATATTTGATTCTATACCCATTATGTTAATGTGATGGAATGGTAAAAATTGTCTGCTGTAAATATAAAGTCCTTTTCATGGTAGTCATGTGGTGCAATGGAAAAGGGTTCTTCTCCAATATAATTTGCAGAAGTTTTCAAAGACAAAGAAACCAACATTATGCCATAGCTGTCTATTTCATACATTTTGATTGCAAAACCAATGCTGAATGTTTTCTTTATACTACTCTCTTTTCAATGATTTATAATATGTACAATAATATAACTTTTTTCCCCTTTTGGTGTCTACAAACTCAAGGAGAAATCAATGAATTTGTCAAAAAAAATCGGCAGTAATATAAAAGATGAGCAAATTACTGGGAAACAAAATTGTAATATCCGGGATTTGGGAGTCATGCATTTTAATTTGCATCTGTGTGTTGGTGTGCTCTGTATGCTGTTTGGATGTGTTTGGGGCCTTCGGGAAACCTTGGGCTTGGGTAGGAGCCTTAGTAAAATTTTTGGTTTAAGCTGATTAGGGGGGAGTTAGGTGAGCTAGGCCTTAAGGGAATTAATGCGTGGTTTATGACACAAGAAGGGAGATGGTGGAGTGGCAAGGGAGATGCCACTTAAAGTTCAAGGAGTGACGCCTCAAGGAGCTGCAGGGGACAAGGTTCGAGCTACAAGGGATTTGACTGAGTCAAATTATTTTGAATTTGTGGCTATGAGGGGAGATAGAGGTTTGAAGCATTCAAACTCATTTGAATATGTGATGTTGATGAAATTTAGGAGAGAAAAGAGGGGATGAGGAGAGGGGTGAGAGTTGGCCGAATGTGGGACTTTGGAGGGGGGCATATTTTGGTCATGTAAGGGGGAGCTAGGTGCCGAATTTGCTTAAGGGCTATAGGTGCATCTTTTGCCTGTTTTTTTCCTTCCTGAGTCTTGTGCCGAAAGTGGTAGTCAAAATTCTTCAATTTTCTTTTCTGTTTTTGTTCATTAGTCGAAACTTGGAAGATCATTAAGGTCACTTTCTTCCATCTTTCTCTTCTCCTCTATGTTCTTCTCTAGGCCGAATCTATCTCCCTCTTCTCTTTTCTATTGCTAAAGTCGAAACATACCCTCCATTCTTACCAAAGCCGAAACCACACAAAGTCCAACCCATTTCTTCTTCCTTGCAACGATTCTCCTGTCTTCAAAAGCCGAAAGCACTTCTTCCATTTGCTGAGACCATAGCCAAACCTCTTTGAGTCTCTCCACTAATTCTTCTTCTCTTGCTTTTCTTCAAGCTGAAAGTACCTTGGTTGAATCTTCCATCTATCGTGTCTCATTCTTTTCTATTGCAACGATTCTCAAGGGTGGTTGCAACACCCCAAACCCGGCCCAAACATTACGACTGAATTCGGTATGTTACAGAGGAAAATATTTTGAAAATATCTCTTTTAGCTGATTCAAGTTTTTGGTAAAAATGTTTCACTTTAAATAGAATATTGTCTGGTTTAAAACCATTGAGGTGTATGAATAGAACAATACTTAACTTAGTTGTAAAAAAAAAAATTATTAAGTCAGATGGTTACCGATTTCAGATGTACCCGATGGCAAAGAAAACATTTACGTTTGAATTTAAGAAACTTGTGTAATCATTTTAAAGTCATTAAGTAGTTTAAACAAATTATCCAAAACATGTGAAATAATAAAAATAAAATCTTAGGAGGCCTTATTACAACTTGAACAAATAAACCAACAATAAAATAAAATAATTCAAAGTTCATTAAGTCCACATTTTCACTGCATGGCCACCTCGAGTCCATCTGGCTCCTCATCCACGATCTACGAGTCACCTGAAAAATATTAAAGGAGAAGGTGAGTCACCAAGACTCAATGTGTAACCCTTACCCCGGTTTAGTGTAACATCATACACAATTTATAACTAAGTTAACATGCACTAAGTTTAACATGCACCCAACCTAGCCATCCAAACACCTTTCTCTACCCCGTGTGGTACCAAACCACTGGTGGTGCCAAACCTCTGGTTTCCGAAGACACAATCCATTTGTGGGGCCAACCCACGTGTGATACCAAATCACTGGCGACGATCCCATAATATTAACCGTGGGGCCAACCCACTATGGTGCTAAGCCACTGGGACGAGACGCTATAAGGTGCCAAACCTCTAGTGACCGTAGTCACGAAATGTGGTACCAAACCACTGGTGTCCTAAGACACGAATATCACTTCCCCCTCCACTCGTTTAACCCACATCAATCAATGACATGCATTTAACAGAAATTATGCCAACATGTTTATATAACCACACACACTGGTTTTATCAACAGCCATATATTTATATGCCACATATACCAAATATGTCATGCCTCCCAAAAGCATTATAACGAAAGCTCATAACAACAAGGACTTACCTGAATCCTTGCTTATACCTTTATGGTATTAAATCCAATCTACATCATTCCAGTTTAGCATACACAATGTATCTAGCACAGTTATTAGTTATAAAGTGTGTATGTACACACCTGTTACCAACAATAGCCCTAAATCCCGAAGAATCAATCGGCCACACTAGACTTCCTTACCCATATGTTCGGCCATACATGAAAGTTAGTGTCTTTGACCATTCGGCCACACCAAAATAATTCAAAAGGGGTACACATTAACCCGAAACCTTACCTAAACTCCCTTTGAATACTAGCCATCATACACTAAGTGTTTCTGTTTCCCTATAATCGACAATCACATATCCATATTAATAGCCTTCGGCTTTCGAACACTAAAAAAATAGTCTATTTAAATAGATCCTTACCACCACTTACCAAACGATTACTAACGAATGAAGGCTTGATTGAATACTTCAAAATCCCAGAGGACCTAGATAGAATCGGTTTCAACACTGATTAGCCACCAATATTTTGGCTTTTTCCCATTTATCCGAGTCGACAGAGAGAAAGAATATAGGAGGAGAGTTTTGACAACACTTACCTTCCTCTATGACCGATTGGGAAACACTAGAAGAGATCACCCCTGCTTTGATATTCGGCCAAGACTACACAAAATAGGGAGAAGGGGTTCGGCTATGGTTGATCAAAATAACAATCAAGGTTCGGCTTTGAGTGAAAAAGAGGAAGAAGAAGTGAAATAGGAGTTTCGGCCAAAGGGGTTGAGGAGAGAAAAGAAAAGAAAAGTATGAGGGGAGAGTATTTTGGTTTAGCAAAAATGGAGAAGAAAAGAGAGAGATGAGAGGGTAGATAATTCGGCCAAGGATCAAAGAGAAGAAAAAGATGAAGATGGCAATGGGGTTTTGGTTTTGAGAGAGAATGAAAAAAAAAGAAAGAAACAAAAGAGATGAAGGCTAGCCGAAATTATCAAGTAAGTGCCTAAAGAAAATTCGGCACACCCCTTGCTTAATCACCAAGCCGTCCACTCCTCTCCAACAAGGAGTTTAAGATTCGGCCACCATCTAAAATTCCTCTTGGCCAACCATTTGAAAAAATATTCAAAATAATTTGACTAAATCAAACTCCTTCTTTTTCTCCTTGCCACCATTTTAAGATTATTCAAATAAAATCCAATGAAATCCTAATAATATCCTTATTATCCTGAAGTGTTTAAATTGAGCAGTTCTCTCCCTCTTTTGCCGTCCAAAATAAAGAGCAAAAAGGGGAATTTCGTAACTCGAACATAAGCTCCCTTGCCCCCCTTGTGGCGTCAATTCCAGCTCCTTTAGTGGCCTCCCTTTGCCGCTTTTCCAAGGCTTTATTAGTGTCTAATATTTTCTCATTTAACCTTGCAACCCCTACTTACTAAGGCTCCCTACCTTTAACGCCTAAAATTAAAATTTTTCTACTACTCGAGCCTACTCAAAGTCCATAATTAAGTCCTATTATACTACGAATAACATCACAGCAATCCAATCATAAGCAAAATAATCCAATCACAAATAACCCCAATTTTAGGATGTTACAGTTCTACCCTCCTTAAAATAATTTCGGCCTCGAAATTACCTGATCAGAAGAGGTGGAGGTATTGCTGCCGCATCACATCCTCGGGTTCCCACGTAGCTTCCTCTGCACCATGGTTTTGCCATAGCACCTTCACCAAAGGTACTGACTTCCTACGGAAAACCTTGACATCTCGATCTAAGATCTGGACTGGTTCCTCCTCGAAAGATAAATCCGAGTTTACCTTAATCTCTGCTACTGGCACAATGTGTGATGGATCTGATCGATATCGTCTAAGCATCGACACATGGAAGACGTCATGAATCGGCTCAACTCTACCGGTGACTTGAGTGATAAGCTACGGTCCCACTCGCTTACACTCATCAGATATGGGGTGATGAACCTTGGGCTTAGCTTCCCTTTTCGCCCAAATCTTAATACCTTTTTCCAAGGCGACACCTTCAGAAAGACTTTATCTCCTACTGCATATTCCATTTCCTTACGCTTAAGATCAGCATAAGATTTTTGCCTATCTGACGCTTCCTTGAGACGAGCCCGAATCACCTTAACTTTATCTTGGTTTCATCACCAACCTGGACTCCAAAACTTGTCGCTCACCCAACTCCGTCCAACACGTAGAAGTACGGCATTTTTTGTCCATACGTAGGCTTCATATGGTGCCATTTGAATACTCGCTTGATAACTATTGTTATAAGCGAATTCTGCCAACGGTAGATACTCTTCCCAACTTCCACGGAAATCCAAAACACACCCTCTCAGCATATCTTCTAAAATCTGTATGACCCTTTCCGGCTGCCTGTCAGACTGTGGATGGAAGGCTGTACTGAAATCTAATCGTGTACCCAAAGCCTGATGTAACGCTTTCCAGAACCTTGACGTAAATCTGGGATCCCTATCTGAGATGATCGATACTGGCACTCCATGCAACCTTACTATTTCTGACACATACAGCTTAGCTAGCTTCTGAAGTGAGTAATCCACTCTCACCGGTATGAAATGAGCTGACTTGGTTAGTCGATCCACAATTACCCAAACCGAGTCCTTTTTGCTAGGCGTGAGGGGTAGCCCGCTGACAAAGTCCATAGTGATCCTTTCCTATTTCCACTGAGGAATCTTCACTGGTTGAAGTAAACCCGATGGCAACTGATGTTCAGCCTTCACCTGCTGACACGTCAGACATTTTCCCACGAATTCAGTTACCTCACGCTTCAACCCTGGCCACCAGAACTGTTTCCGCAAATCTCCATACATCTTGCTACCTCCAGGATGCATAGCGTATGGGCTGCTATGTGCATCTTGAAGAATTGTTTGCCTCAATTCCACATCCTTCGGCATACAAGCTCGCCCTTGAAAACATAATACTCCATCACCAGACAAACTATACCCTTCCAAACCACCATCTTGAACTTGCAATCTCCGCGCATTCAAACCGTCATCAACTAATTGTTTTTCCTTAATCTCCTTGATCCAATAGCTCCTGAATTTGAGCCTTCAGCTCCACCAATTCCTTTGGTGCCATTCAGTACGATGCTATAGACACAGATGCCGTTCCAGGCAACAAATCTATACTGAATTCAACTTCCCGATCTGGAGGCAGACCCGGAAGTTCTTCTGGAAACACATCAGCAAATTCCCCTACTGTTCGGACCTTTTCAACTGCTGACTCCTTAGCCTCGAAGGCACATATATGAACCACATATGCTTCACAGCCCTTCCTAACCATCTTCTCTGCCTTCAACGCAGACACCACGTTGGATAGGTAATCTCTTCTATTACCTATCATAACCACTTCATCACCCTCAGCCATCTTTAGAACCATGCGCTTAGCAGCGCAATCCAACCTTACCTGATACTTAACCAACCAGTCCATTCCAAGAATCAGATCGAATTCCCCAAACGGCAGTTCCATCAGATCAGCCATAAACACTACCCCTTGGAGTTCTAGGGGTACATCTCTATATAGCTTGTTTACAACTACAGAGTGGCCTAAAGGGCTAATTACTGTCATCTCCCTAGAAGCAGTCTCAAAGTCTAAGTTCATAGTTTCTACCACGCTACTAGCAACGTATGAATGCGTCGATCCCACATCAATTAATGCAACATATGGAAGACCAAAAATTAGGAACGTACCGGTTATGACGTCCGGTGCATCACCCTCCTCTTGACGCCTCGCTACGTAGACTAAACCAGGCTGCCTTGCTTCTGTGTTGCCTGCACCTCTGCCCAGAATTTCGCGACCTCGACTAGAACCATTGCCTCCTCTACCATTACCACGACTCCTCTGTGGTGGTCCTTCATTTCTAACCTGAGCACGGTTCTGACCCTCTGACTGATTCTTAGCTAACTTCCGAGGACAATCCCTCACACGGTGATTCAAAGATCCACATTCAAAGCATCCCCTTTCACCGGTCCAACAACCTCCCCAATGTGATTTCCCACAGCGATTACACTGAGCTGGTCTCGACAGCGACCATGGGCCTCCCGCCGATTTGGCCCACTCTGCCTAGCCCTCTTCTGTGTATTACTACCCGATCCAGATGACCCAAAGCCTCTTTTCTGCTTATTCCTATCATAGTTCTATCTCACGGACTCCTTGACCCCTTCGGCTACCTTAGCCTTTTCCACCAGAACAGCAAACTCACTCTCCTGTTGTGGAGCAATCAGCAACCTTAACTCATCCCTAAGTCTGTCTTCAAAGCGGACACAACGATCATGCTCTGTTGACACAATTCCCCGAGCATAGCGGCTCGGCCAAGAAATTACGCTTCATACTCCGTCTGAGACTTGTTTCCTTGTACTAACCCCAGAAAAGCTTTCCTCTGCGCATCGACACAATTTGGTGCCCACATACTTCTTCCGATAGCGGTTTTGAAATACTCCCACGTAAGATCATCTGCCAGTAGCACCATCCCAAACCGTGAGCCACCACCGATATGGCTCGCCCTTTAGAAGCGACATCGCTCCTTTTAGCTTCTCCTCATTCGCCGATCGAGGTCATCCATGATCCTCTCGATCGATTCTAACCAATATTCGCGCAGACTGGGTGCCACTCCTGATACACCCTGGAATACCTCAGCTTCGTTGGATCGGAGTCGCTCGGGTACAGATTTTCGAGCTCCCATACCTCCACTAGCCCCAGCCACCATCTCAAGGACTCGCAACACACGACTTGCGTCTTGCCTCACCTCCCGTCGATCCGCTCCTCGGCTCCAAAAGTTGGGGGTGGTGGTGGCTGTGGTATTTCATTTTCTGATCCCTGACCCGACCTAACGGGTTCTGACACGGTTATCCTGCCCCTACCGCGTCCACGATGGCCACGTCCTCTAGAGCTCATTCTAACTATTGCGCTTTAATCTGATTAAGAAATTTTTATGGATTAGTACTTGTTTCACTTGGTTATCCGGGAAGAAATTTTATGAAGAGAGTTTAATAGAGATTCTTTCGTTCAATCAAGGTTTTAAGTCCTCTATCCTAGTTCACATAGAACAGTACATCCATTCCCTAATACCTTTCATACACACTTACTCTTCAGGCATTTCTGTCCGTTTCTATCCCAGGGGTATTTTCGTCATTTTCCTATAGGGGTATTTTCGTAATAAACCAGAAAAATTTTAAAACTTTAATAATTCAGGACATTTTGAAATTTCACAAAACTGGAGGGTATTTTTAAAAATTTCTCAAATTAAAGGTGCAATAGAATTTTTGAAAACCAGGGGTATTTTGGTAATTTTGTCAACCAGGGGTAATTTTGTAAATTTCCAAAGTCAGGATATTATTCTGAAATACAAGATTTTTGGGTACCATTGTAAAGTAAGAAAATTTTATAGAAATCGGGGTAATATCGAAATTTTAGAAACCAAGGGCATTTTGAAAATTTTGGTAAGTCGAAAATATTTTGAAAAAATTTTCCAAAAATAAATTTTTGCAACTATTTTAAAGGGATATTTTTAATGATTTTAAAACTAGAGTTTTTCATGAAACATGGCTAATCCCCTTTCGGGTTTTAATTATTGTGTTTTGCCTATGACCGAGTCCTCTTGGTTAGGGTGAATCGAAGCTACGCACCAGGTAGGATTCCTGCGAAGAGGAGGTGAGTCACGAGGACTACTTAAGTACCAAGCTCTTCCGGATCCAATCCTAGACATGCGCACCAAGGTTTCCACACCCTAACTCGGCGACTTAGTCGTAGGTTTGTTTAATTAGGCATTTAAAGTCTTATGTCTTTTGTTGGAGTAACTAGTCCTAAAGTTCAAAGCACTTATCATACTATCTACGTTCCATACCTACCCTTCTATAGATAATAATTCATACAGAAGTTAGAAGTACATACCTGGGCGGATTGGTGCTGGGAGACTCATTTGCCATCTTTGTCTAAAAACAAAACCATTTTCACAAAGGCCTACCAAAACATTTTGGGCCTTGGGCCCCCACAGCCGAGCTTTGAACTAGGCTCTGATACCAATTTTGTAACACCCCAAACCCGGCCCAAACATTGCGACTGAATTCGGTATGTTACAGAGGAAAATATTTTGAAAAAATCTCTTTTAGCTGATTCAAGTTTTTGGTAAAAACGTTTCACTTTAAATAGAATATTGTCTGGTTTAAAACCATTGAGGTGTATGAATAGAACAGTACTTAACTTAGTTGTAAAAAAAAAAAATTTATTAAGTCGGATGGTTACCGATTTTGGATGTGCCGATGGCACGAGAAAACATTTACGTTTGAATTTAAGAAACTTGTGTAATCATTTTAAAGTCATTAAGTAGTTTAAACAAATTATCCCAAAACATGTGAAATAATAAAAATAAAATCTTAGGAGGCCTTATTACAACTTGAACAAATAAACCAATAATAAAATAAAATAATTCAAAGTTCATTAAGTCCACATTTTCACTGCATGGCCACCTCGAGTCCATCAGGCTCCTCATCCGCGATCTACGAGTCACCTGAAAAATATTAAAGGAGAAGGTGAGTCACCAAGACTCAATGTGTAACCCTTCCCCCGGTTTAGTGTAACATCATACACAATTTATAACTAAGTTAACATGCACTAAGTTTAACATGCACCCAACCTAGCCATCCAAACACCTTTCTCTACCCCGTGTGGTACCAAACCCTTGGTGGTGCCAAACCTCACGGTTTTAGAAGACACAATCCATTTGTGGGGCCAACCCACGTGTGATACCAAATCTTTGGCGGCGATCCCATAATATTAACCGTGGGGCCAACCCAGCATGTGGTGCTAAGCCCTTTGGGACGAGAGGCGCTATAAGGTGCCAAACCTCTAGTGACCGTAGTCACGAAATGTGGTACCAAACCACGGTGTCCTAAGACACGAATATCACTTCCCCCTCCACTCGCTTAACCCACATCAATCAATGACATGCATTTAATGTAAATTATGCCAACATGTTTATATAACCACACACCTTTGGTTTTATCAATGACCATATATTTATATGCCACATATACCAAATATGTCATGCCTCCCAAAAGCATTATAACGAAAGCTCATAACAACAAGGACTTACCTGAATCCTTGCTTATACCTTTATGGTATTAAATCCAATCTACATCATTCCAGTTTAGCATACACAATGTATCTAGCACAGTTATTAGTTATAAAGTGTGTATGTACACACCTGTTACCAACGATAGCCCTAAATCCCGAAGAATCAATCGGGCACACTAGACTTCCTTGCCCCTATATTCGGCCATACATGAAAGTTAGTGTCCTTGACCATTCGGCCACACCAAAATAATTCAAAAGGGTTACACATTAACCCGAAACCTTACCTAAACTCCCTTTGAATACTAGCCACCACACACCAAGTGTTTCTGCTTCTCTATAATCGACAATCACATATCCATATTAATAGCCTTCGGCTTTCGAACACTAAAAAAATAGTCTATTTAAATAGATCCGTACCACCACTTACCAACCGATTGCTAACGAATGAAGGCTTGATTGAATACTTCAAAATCCTAGAGCACCTAGATAGAATCGGTTTCAACACTGATTAGCCACCAATATTTTGGCTTTTTCCCATTTATCCAAGTTGACAGAGAGAAAGAATATAGGAGGAGAGTTTCGGCAACACTTACCTTCCTCTATGACCGATTGGGAAACACTAGAAGAAATCACCCCTGCTTTGATATTCGGCCAAGACTACACAAAATAGGGAGAAGGGGTTCAGCTATGGTTGACCAAAATAACAATCAAGGTTCTGCTTTGAGTGAAAAAGAGGAAGAAGAAGTGAAATAGGAGTTTCGGCCAAAGGGGTTGAGGAGAGAAAAGAAAAGAAAAGTATGAAGGGAGAGTATTTTGGTTTAGCAAAAATGGAGAATAAAAGACAGAGATGAGAGGGTAGATGATTCGGCCAAGGATCAAAGAGAAAAAAAAGATGAAGATGGCAATGGGGTTTTGGTTTTGAGAGATAATGAAAAAAAAAAGAAATAAACAAAAGAGATGAAGGCTAGCTGAAATTATCAAGTAAGTGCCTAAAGTAAATTCGGCACACCCCTTGCTTAATCACCAAGCCGTCCACTCCTCTCCAACAAGGAGTTTAAGATTCGACCACCATCTAAAATTCCTCTTGGCCAACCATTTGAAAAAATATTCAAAATAATTTGACTAAATCAAACTCCTCTTTTTCTCCTTGCCACCCTTTTAAGATTATTCAAATAAAATCCAATTGAATCCTAATAATATCCTTATTATCCTGAAGTGTTTAAATTGAGCATTTCTCTCCTTCTCTTGCCATCCAAAATAAAGAGCAAAAAGGGGAATTTTGCAACTCGAACATAGGCTCCCTTGCTCCCCTTGTGGCGTCAATTCCTGCTCCTTAAGTGGCCTGCCTTTGCCGCTTTTCCAAGGCTTTATTAGTGTCTAATATTTTCTGATTTAACCTTGTAACCCCTACTTACTAAGGCTCCCTACCTTTAAAGCCTAAAATTAAAATTTTTCTACTACTCGAGCCTACTCAAAGTCCATAATTAAGTCCTATTATACTACGAATAACATCACAGCAATCCAATCATAAGCAAAATAATCCAATCACAAATAACCCCAATTTTAGGATGTTACAGTGGTCGTTAAGCCGAATCGGGATAGTAGCGTGGTAATTATCTCTCCTTTGACCAATTCTCTTTTCTCTTTTCTTCTTGGTTTCGAAACCAGGAAATCTAATCCTATTCATTCTTTTGGCCGAAACTATGAAAGGTTGGGTTCGGGTTCTTTGTAGCCAGTGTTAGGAGCATGATCTTTTGGGATTCAACTGGGTAAGATAAGAGGTTGTGATATTCGGCCAAAGGCTATATCTTTTATCTATGGGTGTTAGCCGATTCTAACTAGGCTGATGTAGGGGGTTTTGACAAAGGTTAAGGAGGAGCCTTCGGGATTCGGATCTACTTCGGTAAGAGTATTCAATTATGATTAGGTCTATGTCTCGTTTAGATTTGATTTATCGATTAACCGGGTATTCTAATTAAGTGCTATTCAATGGATGCGAGTACCAGTCAAGAAGAGAAAGGGGTGGTCTCTACCCCTAAGTTCAAGAAACATTCGGTTTTTGTGGTTCGGGATTGGCCACCGGGTGTGGGCCAGCGTCGAAAAGAGACAAGCAGATCGCCGTGGTCTCTTCGAGTGAGGAAGCTAGGGAAATCGAGAGTCTAGTGCTTCGAGTTATCAGGTGTGTGGTTAATTCGCAGTTTCCCCATTAATTAATTAGTTGTATGTATTATGTGTGTAATAGCCGATACAGTGGCTGTGGTGGAGTTATTACCCTTAATGGGTATTTCGGTAACCAGGTGAGTATTTTATTTATAGTGTGGCTGTGGTTGATTACTATGGATACACGTAGCATGTCATATGCCTATTTAATCTGTTCATGCATTATTTGGCCATATCATTCTAATATGTTGCATATGCATGGGGTGGTATATATATATCGATTGAAGGACAGGGTGTACATTTATGTACGTGGTTTAGTGATGGCCTCGAGCCTCACTGTGGACTGATGTTGGCTATGTGCCACATCGTGGTTGGTGTTGGCTGAGTGCCACATCGTGGTTGGTGTTGGCTATGTGCCACATTGTGGATTGATGTTAGCCTTGAGCTGCATCATGGATTGACGTTGACCATGAGTCACGTTGTGGATTTTGTAATTTAATCATGTAGACAAGTGGCTAGACCATTGAGTGGACGGCATTGATTGCCGAATTAGTGTGTAGCGGATGGAGGGTCGATTTAGTAATCCCTTGGTGTGTGGTGGCTGGATACGGGGGTGTGTATCGGATGGACACTAGGCTGGGTTGGGTACATTTTGCATTATTACATATTAGATGGATTGGTGTGGTTTTGGGCCAAGCCCAACAGTGGAAATTCGTGGATTAATTACACACTGAGTCGGTTTGACTCACCCTAATTTTACCAAACATGCAGGTGATACATGATTTTCGTGGACTGGGTTGGAGTGGATTCGAGATGGCCATGCAGATGCGATTTTTCTTATTTAAATACATTTTCTTTTAATTTCGGTTTCATTGGGATGACTTTATTGTAATAAGGCCATTTTGAGTATTTGGGGATTTTTATTTTGTTTAAGCTAGTTTGACTATCGGATTAAAAACTGGAAATGGTTTTGGAAACGATTTATGCAAGTTAAAAACTTAAGCTAAGGTTTTCAAATTTGAACACGCATAACAACTCGACTTTCTTAAATTTTCAAGTGTATGTTGCTTTAAAATAAAAACGACCTTCAAAGTTTCTTGTTCTCCTCGGCAAATTTATTTTAAAACGTCAAACTCCTTTATAAGCAAGTTAACTTCTATAAATTGAAAATTGGTTTTAAACTCAAACATATATTTTCATCATTTAACCGATATCTTTTCAACGGTTTTACCCAGTAACATTCCGAATTCGGCCGTGGTGTTTTAGGCTGGGTTTAGGGTGTTACAAAAATCCAGCTCATCTGAAATTTATCAAAAGTGGAAGCATCTCAATTGAATCAAAATATAATTATTTTCAGAAAATAATGAATTAATAGCATATTAAATCATGTGATCCACAAATGGAAGTTAGAAATAATGGGGAAAACAATGAACAATAATAATAAGTGGGATTTTCTCGAACACCAAGAAAGCAAAGTCAAGTGTGGAAATGATTGCAAGTTTTGAACAGCTGATGAACATCAAAAAAAAGTATAGAGAGATCGATATCCCAACAGAAACAACACCAAAACCTAGAAATAAATTACAGGTTTTTATTATTATTGAGAAATGTTATAAAATCAATTCCAACAATATCAAAAGAATAGCCCAATCATGCATAATGATAAATTTCTTAACAAATTTCAACAGGAAAGAAATGGAAATGATTAGCAACGATTTAGAATAGATTGCAAACATTAAAAAATTGACTAAAAATCCAGAAAAGTCAAAATCCATTGTAACAATCCAGAATAGCATCATACATTAGGTAAAACAATTAAAAATTCCAGATCCAGGGATGAACACTTACATGCAATCAAAACCCACATCCAAAACCTCAAATTTATATTTTGTGAGAGGTAAAATGTCATTGTTTTTATTTGATATAATGATAGCGATCAAATTCAAGCAAATATAGAGAAGATTTTTTTAAAAAAAATTGCAGTTTTATTTAAAAAAAAACTTATAAAACAGGACATTTAATTGTTTTAGAGAGATTATTTAATGCAAAATCACCCAAAAATATATGAATTCATGTAGTGAACCAAAAGCTTTACTAGCAAACGTTTAATCATAAAAATAAAAACTTCGAATTGAATCCACATTACTTTAAAAATAAAAGCTTTACTAGCAGAGAAGGGCGACGGTGATGGCGACAGCGACGAGCAGAGAGGACACAGGTAGCGGTAGTCCGGTCGGGTTTTCAGCATGAGAGGGCTAGGGGATTTTGGGGAGAAATTAGGGATTAGGTCTACTATTTTGGGGGGGGTGGCTCGGGTAAGCAGAGATAAGTGCGAAAGAAAAACGGCGCCGTTTTGTTAAAGAAAATTGGCCTTTTGTGGCATTTTCGAAAAGTGCCACTAAAATCCCCTACAAAAACGACGTCATTTCAATTAAATGGTTCTGTTATTTGCGGCATTTAATAGAAAGCGCCACTAACAGTTTATAGAAAACGGTGCTGTTTCAATTAAAATAAATTTTTTTTGTAGCCGCTAATACTACTCTTTTGCGGCGTTTTTTTGGCTAGCGCCGCTAAAGCCTCCAAGTAAACGGCGTTGTTTTGTTTATTAATATGCTTTTTACGGCATTTTTGCTCAAAAACGCAGCTAATACCTTCAATATTAATAAATTTTTTTAGTTTAATTATTAATTAGATTACTTTAAATTAATTTTGTTTTGTTTCTAACAATATATTTAATTTGTACAGTTTTATAATTTAATTTCTCATACCTAAATCCTAAAACCTTAAATTATACACATACCTCTAAACCCTAAATTATACACCTTACACCCTAAACCGCAACTCATATATATATATTACAAGTTGCAGAAGTAATTAAAGAAATAATCTAATTGCTTACCTAAACCCTAAAATAATATGATTTGTATCTATTTTATCAAAATCCCTAATACTTAAATCCCTAAACACTAAGACCCTAACTTTATTATTCGATATTGTTTAAGCACTAAACCCTAAACCTCATAAATCTAAAATACTAAAAACTAAACTATAATCCCAGCCTAAACCCTAGCCTAGCCCTTAATCTTAAATCTTAAACCCTAAACCATAAAGATTAAACCATAAGCTATATACCCTAAATTAAACCATAAACCCTAATTATCATGAGAATTAATTCAATATTTTAAAATTAATACTATCTCTTTTACGATTATATAAGAAATTATTTAATAATTGTTTTTCATTTTCAACAAATATTTTTCTATGTTTTTACTTACAAATTTTTTCTAAGTGTCATTATTTTTTGATTAAAAATAATTTATATTTTAATCAATATAATTTATATTTTAATTAAGATAAAATATTTATATTTTAAATATTCAATTAAAAATAAATTGTATTTTAATTAACAATACTAGTTAGGGTTTAAGGGTTTCGATAAAGCAAAACTTCTTAATGGTTTAGTTATCAATTTGTAACTTTTCATAATTAAGTCAGTTTCAAATAGAAAAATAAAATTAAATTCAAAAAAAAATAAGAAAAAATGAAAATTAAATCGAATCAAATCGAAACGAGTGTCAATTACCCTAAATGAAAATTGAACTATTGCTCAACATTTAGCGGCGTTTAAGGTCAGAGTTTAATGGTTAATGGTTTAATGTTTGTAGTTTAGGGGTTTATGGTCGAGTATTTAGAGTTATGATTTAGGGCTTAGAATCTACATCTATGGTTTGGAGTTTAGAGTTTAGATCTTTTAAGGTTTAGGGTTTAGGGTTTAGGGATAAACAGATGCACAATTAGACTTTGTTAGGGGCTGAAATTAATTTGTAAGTAAAAAAATGCAATCTCACCATTTTTATAGCATATATTTTTGTAATTTTTTAATGATTAAATCAAATTTGATATTCTGTCTTCATTCGATAAACCCTAAACCCTAAACCCGTGAACCTTAAACCATACACCCACAAACCCATAAACTCATAAACTCAAGCCATAACCCTAATCCTAAGACTGACCATAAACCATAAACTCTAAACACTAAATCTTGAAATCCTAAACTTGAAACCCTAGTCAGTCCATACAAACCACTAAACCCTTAATTATAACCTTAAACCCTAAATTATTTAGATAAATTTTGAATATTATATATTATTTCAATATTTTAGGAAATTTAAATAACATTTTCAATTTACTAATTAATTTTGTTTCTCTACAGATGCATGGGTTACCAATTTTTTTAATTTTAATATATATAAAGCTTATCTATTATCTCTAAAATAATTTAAACTATAATTATAATTTTAATATATATATAAGAAATTAAATAATTTAAACTATAATATATATAAAGTCTGTTTTCTTGTAGTGGCTAAACCCTAAATATAAATTTTATAAGGGACAAAAGTAATTAAAATAGAATGTTAATGCTTACATAGACCCTAAAATAATTTAATTTTTTATTAATAGCACTAACCCCTAAAGCGTAATAGCCAACCCGTAAAACCATAACCCTTAAATTACTTATTTTTGCGGATGCTTTTTGCGGCATTTACAAAAAAAGGCCACTAATTATCGATCTAGCAACTATAGCTCAACTACAAAACGTCCTCATATTGATTAACATCTTTGCAGCGTTTTAGGCTAAGCGCCACTAATACTCTTCATTTAGCGGCATTTTTACAAAAGCATGTTAATGCTCAGATCTTTAGCGGCGTTTTTACAAAAGCGCCGCTAATGCTCAAATCTTTAGCTGTGTTTTTTCAAAAGCGCCACTAATGCTCAGACCTTTAGCGGCGTTTTTACAAAAGCGCCCCAATGCTCATATCTATAGTGGCATTTCTAATAAAGCGCCACTAATGCTCAAATCTTTAGTGGCGTTTTTACAAAAGTGCTGCTAATGCTCAGATCTTTAGCGACGTTTTTCAAAAGCACCGCTAATGCTCTGATCTTTAGCGGCATTTTTTCAAAAGCGCCGCTAATGCTCAGATCTTTAGTGGCATTTTTTTAAAAGCGCCGCTAATGCTCAGATCTATAGCGGCGTTTGAGAAAAAAACGCAGCTATTTCTCCTTTTTAGTGGCGTTTCAGAAATAAATGCCGCTATTGCTCAGCTTTTTGCGGTGTTTTCTTTCAAACACTGCTAATGTATAATATTTGTGGCGTTTTTCATTAAAATGCCACTAAAAATGCCGCTAAAAGTCTATTTTGGTGTAGTGAGCGGAATACACAGTCATGCTAAATCTACCCAAAAGGGTATAATCATAAATTTACTCACCTGGGCCATTTCCAAACTCACCCACTAGGGGTATCTCATAGCTTACCCATTAAGGGTATTTTGGCTTTTAGCCGACAAACAGAATAATACATAACAAATGAATAAAGGTGTGAGATTACGCACCTAATTACGTGGAGAACTAAACACTCTTGCTCGACGTCACCCTTACTAGCGCAAACAACCACGATTTGCTTACCCAAATCCGATGTCGACTCCCTTCCACAACCCGGTGGAAAAACCCGAATTGCTGACACCCTACGTCATTTGAACTTGGGAGCAGAGACTACGATTCCATTCCCTTTAGGCTCCCTTAGCGCAACCCCTTTAGATCGATTATCACTCGCCTCCATGAAGAATGTTTTGATCAGTAAAGTTTCACAGTGAAAGAATGGTAGTTGTCTAACAAGAAGGTTCGGTTATGGCAGAGTAAAACAAAAAGAGAATGGTAGCAAAGAAATCAGAGAGAGAACTCCTTACCTTGATTAATGAGGAACCATAGAACAACAGATTCGGCTATGGAAATGGAGCAAAGTGAACCTTAGATCAAAGAGGAATCGACTGAAGAGCGATTCGGCCCTTCCTAGAAGAAAAGGAAATGAGTTTAGATTACAGCGAGTGGTTCAAGTTCGGCCTAGCCAAACCAAGAGAAGAAAGAACAAAAAGAACATGAACGAAAAAGAAAGAATCATTACCTCGATATCAGGAGTAAGTCGAATGAAATGGTAAAATTCGGCACTAGTAGCAAGACCCAAGCACTCTAGATTTGGGTATTAGCAACAGAAGAGAAACACCAATTTAGATTGGCACAAAGAATAGAAGTTTGGTTAATGGAGAAAAAGTAGAAAAGCAAGGAAGAAGAACAAGATTCGACTATGGTGAACACACAAGAGAGAAGCCGATTCAAAATGGAATAACAAGGGAGGTTCGACTATGGTGGAGAAAAACAAATAGTAGGAAATGGAAAGAGATAAAGATGAGTAGTAGGAACACTACAGAACAACAAAAAAGAGTTTCGGCTAAGTCCTAAGGAGAGAAAATAAGAAGAAAAATGCAAATGTCAGAAGAAAGAACCCGAAAATGGTTAGTATCAAAAGCCGAAAAAGAAAAGAAAATGCTTAGAAACACAAGGGAATTTTTGACATTCTCTAAGAGGTTTTGGTTTTCCCACTTCCCTCTTACTCAAAGCCAAATCTACTACCTTACACACCCCCATGCACTTCTCAAAATTCGGCCACTACCTCCTCTCCCTTCACTTCCACGATTCTCTCCCCCATTACCTCTACAATCCACTCTCCATCACCCATTTGAAAAGCTTGACCAAGTCTACTCTCTCTCCTGTAGAGTTTGAACTCTACTCAACTTCCTCCTTTCCTGAGCATAAAAATTAAACTCCCAAAGTGCTAATTGTGAGATTCGAACATCACTCCCCTTGCATGCATGTTGACGCCACCACCACTTCACCATGTGGCCATTTGTGTTAGCAAACACACTCAATTAACCTTATGCCCTGCTTTCCCCAGCTCACCCCCCTGATGTGCCCAAAAACCAAAATTTTACCAGGGCTCAAACTCGACCCCTGGCCTCCTTAAGGCCCCTAAACGTCTTTAAATAACACACCAACCTAACATAACATGCAATTACATAAGTTTTACAGTCCCTTAGATTTTAGGATGTTACATTATTCATGCTTGCAATTTATTATGCGAAAGCAAAATTCTAACTAGGAAATAAAAATAAACACCTAAAATGAAATAAATACTAAAGACAAGAAATTCCCCCCTTTTATTTATTTGACTTATCCTCCTCGTTTTCTTCCTTTAATGCTTCATTCTCGCTTTCATCCTTATATTCCTTCCATGAATCGAAGATATAATCTGGGAACTCAGGAAAAACATTTTTAGAGATATTTTTAAATGTATTTTGAATAGAATCATATCTAATCTTCGCATATTTTAAATAAGCCTGTTGTTGGTTATGCATAAATTTCATCATAACAATCATAATTGAAAATTTTGATTTCTTCATAGTATTTGAAGAAGTTGGCATAGGAATGGTCAACTCAGGATCAACAATTGGTTCAACGGGCTCATCAGCATTCGTCTCCTCTCTTGTTTTAGAAATTTCTGGTTTCTCTATTAGTTCTAGATTGTTCGGTTCTTCTTCAAATTTTGTTTCTTTTTTTTTATCAACTGAGTCAAGTTTCAATTTAGATTTGTTTGATGACTCGTCAGTTTCTAATTTGGTTGGTTCACTTTGGTTCAATTGGGTTTAGCTCATGGATATTTTCCACTAACCTTTCAAGATCATGGGACTGTGATGCAACCCTGAACATACAGACCTTTTAGGCTTGCTTTTGTTTTTACTTGGGCCCTTAAGCAAAGTGAAGTTATCAATGATGGGAAGTAAGCACTTCCTGTATTATTTCTAGCATAATCGCGGATCTCCTTAAGAATAATCTTCCTAACATTGATAGACTCATAATTGCATACAATAAAAGTATGCACTCCATCGAGATGGTGGAACTATGTGAAATAGGCATGAGACTATATCGAACAAAGTAGAACCATACCTTAGCCACTATTTTTAAATATTCCATTCGACAAGAATAACTACCATACTTTCTTATAATCCATTACGACCTCAAATTTGTCACAACATTTAGCACTTGTTAAAGAAAATCCTAATTTATATTTGTCATCATGGCAAAGTACTCATCTTATTCAACATCAGGTAGGTTAAACAAATCATTAACAAACTTAGAAGTTAGGGGTACCTTTTTCTTGGGAACAATAACTTCAATAGCATTTGGAATAGTTAGGTTGGCATAGAATTCTAGACCTAATTCCTCTTCAGGCAATGATCGTGCATCATAATAATAACTTCAATTGAGGGCATCAATTGTCTTTTGTATTGGCCATGACACAACCATCTTATCATTGCTCTCCAAGTTGAAACATTTTTCTGGCATCATGGATTAATTTTTGAATACGCAATTAAACATTTCTTTTACTTCCTCATCTTGGATCACAATTGTATTTTCGGTAGAAGTCTTAAAAGATCTAGTTCTTTTGCAAGATATGGTTATTTTTCTAAAAAATAGGCAAAATTTCGGTAATAGGAAGAGAAGAAATTGACAATGGGTGGTAGTAAGATGTTTGTAACGGAAATAGGCGTGCGATGATGATAAGGTTGATTCGGTAAAAGACTCGTAGTGACAAATAATGAGGGTTTTGCGACAATAGAAGGAAATTAGGGTTCTTTGAGATTTAGGCCGTCAGCTAAGAGGAAAAAGAATGAGTGGTTAGGGTTTAAGCTAATTACTTAAAGGGTTGTGAGAGTTATGGTGGTAGAGAGGGGTTTATATAGTGGTGAATTAGAAGAAACTTGTAGAAAAAATTTAGCTATAAAGGTGACTTGGGCGGCAAGTATAGAAGAAGGGAAAAAGTGGAGGTAGAATTAGGGTTTTTGGGGAACCCTTGGATGACAATGTGGGGTAAATTTCTCATCTTTGATGTTCTAGGCTTTAAGCCTAAATTATATTTACAAACTAGACTAATTAAGATAAAATAAACTGATTACTACTTGGGCCAATTTGACTCCATTATTAAACAAATAAAATAAAATTAACATTAACATTAAAAACAAAGATTAAAATGGGGAACGAATAGACTATCTGACTAATGTGATTTCTGCGTTGGTGGCAGAAAAGTTTGTGAGGAAAGGGTGTGAGGCATTCTTGGCCTACATTAGTATTTCTGACTCAAGGGACTCTTCTATTAAGGACATTAGAATCGTGAGGGACTTTCCGGATGTTTTTTCCTGAAAACTATCGTGTCTGCCTCTGAGCAGAGAAGTAGAATTTGGGATTGAGCTCATTCCGGGTACAGCTTTGGTGTCTATCGCGCCCTACCAGATGGCACCGAAGGAGCTTATAGAGCTTAAGGCTCAAATTCAAGAACTGTTAGATTGGGGGTTCATCCATCCAAGTATGTCTCCATAGGAAGCACCGGTGTTTTTTGTTAAGAAAAAGGATGGTATAATGCGGATGTGTATCAATTATCGACAGTTGAACAAACTTACAACCAAGAATAAGTACCCACTTTCGAGGATAGATGATCTATTCGACCGATTCAGAGGGGCTTCTGTGTTCTTCAAGATTGATTTACATTTAGGATATCATGAATTGAGAGTTAAGGAGGCCGATGTGCATAAGATGACATTTAGAACTCCTTATAGACATTACGAGTTCTTGGTTATGCCTTTTGGGTTGACCAATGCACTAGCCGCATTTATGGATTTGATGAACCATGTGTTTTAGCCTTAGCTGGACCATTTTATAGTGGTATTCTTCGATGATATCCTAGTGTATCCTAGGATTGAGGATGAGCACGATGAGCATCTCAGAGTCGTACTACAGACTCTTTGTGAGGAAAAGTTGTATGCGAAGTTTAGTAAGTGTGAGTTCTAGCTCTAGGAGAATGGATTCGCATTGACCCTCGTAAGATTAAGGCTGTGTTGGATTGGAAACAATCGAAGAATGTGTCCAAAATTTGCAACTTTCTAGGGCTGGCGGGTTATTATCGATGCTTCGTAGAAGGGTTCTCCTTGATCGTAACATTGTTAACCAAGCTTTTATGCAAGGGAGCTCCCTTTGTCTGGACTGATAAGCAACAAGAGAGCTTCGTGAAGCTCAAATCTGTTTTAACTCCTGCTCCAGTTCTGATAAAGGATTTCGTTGTATACAGTGGCGCATTGCATGTGGGTTTGGGTTGCGTACTGATATAGGGAAGTAAGGTTGTAGCTTATACGTCACGTCAGCTTAAGATGTATGAAGTAAACTATCCTACTCATGATTTGGAACTGGCTGCTATAGACTTCGCTTTAAAGATTTGGAGGCACTACATGTATGGCGAGAAGTGTACTATCTACACTGATAATAAAAGCCTCAAATATCTCCTCACTCAGAATGAGTTGAACCTTAGGCAGCATAGATGCATTGAACTGTTTAAGGATTATGACTGCACCATCGACTACCATCCTAGTAAGGCTAATGTGGTGGCGGATGCTTTGAGCCATGGGCTATGACCGATCTGAGAGTGATGTTCGCTCGACTTTATTTATTCGACGATGGGAATTTGTTAGCGGAACTTCAGGTTAAGCCTACATGGATTGATCAGATCAGAGGTAAACAGATGGTGGATAAGTCTCTTGAGTTGCATTTCTGTCAGGTTGAGACTAGTGATGCTCTTGATTTTGGGATTAACAATGATGGGGTACTTTGTTTCCGCGGTCAGATTTGTGTACTTAGTGATAAGGAGTTGTGACGTTCGATTCTAATAGAGGTGCATAGTAGTCCCTATGCTATGCATCCCGATGGGAACAAGATGTACGAGATCTCTGAGAGTTGTACTGATGGCCAGGGTTGAAGTGTGAGGTTATTGATTTTGTTGCTCGCTGTCTGACTTGTCAGCAGGTTAAGGCTGAGCATCAGTTGCCTTTGGGGTTGATACAGTCGGTAAAGATACCGATATGAAAATGGGAATGAGTAACAATAGACTTCATTAGTGGGTTGCTTTTAACGCCCACTAAGAAGGATTATGTCTGGGTCATCGTGGATCGATTGACCAAGTCTACTCACTTCATTCCTGTCAGGACAAACTTTTCTCTCTAGAAATTGGATAAGCTATATTTATCTAAAATAGTGAGACTACATGGGATTCCTGTCTCAATCATATCTGATAGGGATCCTTGCTTCACGTCTCGATTCTGGAAGAAATTGCATGAAGCTCTGGGTTCAAGGTGAATTGCTTGGATGTTATGATATAAGAATGAATACATGTTTGAATTGGTTGAAAATTGGTTAAGTCCGTTTAAATATTGAATTTCGATGAATATATGCGCTTTCCCCTTTGAATATTTTGGTATACATAGTAAAATCATTTTGGTAATGGCATGTATAGGACAACTTGCCCATTAGTGGCTTGATAATGATGTTTGTAATCTAGCCATTGGTATGGCTAGTAGTGGCTGTTTTGATATACTTATAATGTTATATTATGGAAGATACATATATGTTAAGTAGTTGATCAAATTATGTCTAACATATGGATTGAACCAAGGTAAGTTGGTAAACATGTATACATGCAATGGTTGGTATTTGGATTTAAGTTTTAAGTGTAGGTCAATGGTGTGGTTTTGGGTGAGAAATGAAGCTAGAAATGGCTTCATTTTGTCCACACGAGTGTGTCTAGACCGTGTGTGACGTACGACTTGGTATATGGGCATGTGGTTAGGTCGTGTGTCCCCTGCACCTAAATTTTGAGAAGCAAAATGCTCAGAATTGAGCACATAGGCAAAGAAACGGGCGTGTGTCTCAGCCGTGTGTGCCACACGGCTTGGAATACAGGCGTGTGTCTTAGCTGTGTAAAACTTGTACTTAATTTCGAAAGAATTTAATTAACCACACGGCCTAGCACACGGACGAGTGGCATGGCTGTGTTCACAAGTTAGAAAGTTACATGGGGTCGAACATGACTTGTAACACGGGCGTGTCCCTCGGAACACACGGGCGTGTGAGCCTTGCAACTTGGAAAATTTTTGTAATTTCACGAAAATTTTTTAGAGTTTTCGATTAAGTCCCAACTCAATTCTAGTGCTTGTATTAGGCCTCGAAGGTCCACTCAAGGGACAATATCAATAATATCGGTTAATGATTAGTAATTTACATGAATTAATTGTAAATGTTCTAAAAGTTCTAGTAATGCTCCATAACCCTGTTCCAACAACGGATACTGGTTAGAGTTTTACATTTAATGGTATCAAAGCTACGGTTTAGCCGATTCTCATATTGAACGTAGCAAACACGAGTTTAGCTATACATGGCATTATATAAATTGTGGTAGTGTGATGACTCCACTATTGTCATCCAACCGAGCTAGAGCTGAATCCGAGGAAGCTGAGAGCAATGCTTTAGCTTCAATTCAAAGAGTTACTTCTGCATCTGGTAGTGATAGGCCCGTATCTGAGGACCAAAGTGAGGGGGCAAAACAAACATTCTTTCAATTGATGAATGAATGGTTTACACAGTGTTTGAGAACAAACCCTACTGTACAATAACCTCCCCCACCGGTTCCTGAGGTACCATAGGATGCTGAACCCGCTAGAATTGGTAAGCCTCCTACAGATAAAATTCGTAAATATGGGGCAGAAGAATTTAGAGCTACTGCAGATGATGATTCGAAAAGGGCTGAATTTTGGTTGGAAAATACCATCTGGGTTTTTGATAGATTATCTTGTACACCTGCCGAATGTCTGAAATGTGCAGTATCTCTGCTGAAAGACACAACTTATCATTGATGGAATACCATAACTTCAGTGAGTCACAATCATTTTCTTCTAAGAAATTAAAGAAGTATAATAACCATGTTACCATCTTTACGGGATATTCTGGAAGAAAGCGGGGCTCTCAACATTCTAACCCGAGGTCTCCATCTCCATCTGTGACCATTGTGTGTAGTGTTGGTAATATCAAATAAAATGTAAACATTCTAACAAATTTCATCATGGGGAATGTCGATCTAGAAGTGGAGCTTGTTATGGATGCAGGCCACTTGATCATTTTCTCAAAGATTGTCTAGAAAGAGTTGAAAAAGAAAGTTTAGGTAATACTAGGGATAATTTAGTTAGATATGAGACACGAGCACCTGCAAGAAAAAATGCTATTCGTGTTAGAGAAGATGCCTCTACACCTGACGTCATTACTGGTACATTTTCTCTACATGATATTGATATTACTGCATTGATTGATACTGGTTCCACACATTCATACATATGCACAAACTTTGTAACAGTCCGGTTTATACCCTAGTCAGAACAGTGGTTTCAAAACCAAAAATTTGAGTCCGTATAATATTTTAATATTATATTTTCGTACCTATGATAGGTGATTAAGCATGTGCCAAAACTCCCATAAGTTAATTGGTCTGTTTGTGTGCTTAAATTGAGAAAAGGATTAAATTATATTAAATACAAAATTAGCATGCTTTTTCGTAAGGGAATCTATTTGCTAATGTCTTTATCATAAGAGGTCCTTAAAAGGTTATTATCCACTATGAGTAAGTGGACATTTATATCCATGCATCATAAGATAATAAAATGGTTTCATTAATGTTATATTAGTAATTTGTAAATTATATGATAACTAATAAGATAAAAGGCTTAAAAATAAGCCATTATCATCCATTAGTGCCGAAATTACCAAAGAAAAGAAAGAAAAAGAAAATAAGAAAGAGCTAGGGCATTCGGCCATTTCTAAGCTCAATTCAAGGTATGTTTGATTTCAGTTTTTGATCATTTTTA
Organism: Gossypium bickii; assembly: GCA_025503065.1. Classification (NCBI taxonomy): domain Eukaryota; kingdom Viridiplantae; phylum Streptophyta; class Magnoliopsida; order Malvales; family Malvaceae; genus Gossypium; species Gossypium bickii. Next base: position 101,345,367 of record CP106711.1, read on the forward strand.
CGTTTTTGCAATCGTTGCTTTGTCTACTACAAAACCCATGCTTCAATTTTGAGAATTTATGATGTTTGTGAAATGAGACTTAGATGAACTCATATGTTTTACGATGATTTATGGTGTTAAATGAAAGATATATGTTGCATGAACATATTTTGTTCTTGAAATTTTGATGAATTTAGCTAATTAGGACTAAATTAAGAAAATAGCAGTTTGAAGGACTAAATTACAAATGTGATGGAAAATATGGGCTTGTATGATATACATAAGCATTCGGCTAAACATGAGTATGTGATGATTTTGTGTATTTGATGTTTTGAGAAAAATGGACTAAATTGATAAAATGTGCAAATGTGAGGGTTAAGTAGCAAATAGCCCTAAATATGTGTATTTGGATTGAATTGAATGAATTAGTGAATAAAATGGTTAAATTTGAATATGTATAGATCAAGAACTGAAGAAACGGATTTAGATCGCGGAAAAGCAAAGATAGTCGAATAAGCGAGTCTAAACGAGTATCCAAATCTGAGGTAAGTCAATATACAAATAAACGTATTTGTATTGAATTATGTATGTTCATATGACTAATGTTAAGAATGAATGCTTATGAGATGTTGTATACATGAATTCCGAGATAAGATCGACTTAGTGACAATGTCCGAGAAGTTCCATTCGAACCTAGGAATAGATAGGATTAGCTGTGTCATGACATAGGTATCTGTTCTGTTTTATCATGTAAGACCACGTCTAGGACGTTGGCATTGATTCGAAATTTCGTGTAAGATCACGTCTTGGACATTGGCATCGATATGATCTTTACGTGTAAGACCATGTGTGGGATATCGGCATCGTATTAATTCGTGTAAGACCCTGTCGGGGCTAGTGGCATCGGCATCTAATTACATGTAAGACCACGTCTGGGACGTTGGCATTGTACAACTATTCTGAGTATTCTATATATTCTATTAGATTTTGAACGGTTCAACGGGCAAATTCGAGCTATGAACAATTACGTAGATGTATATTCGTTCCAGGTACGTTTGGTATGTATACTGAGTGTGTATAAAAGGTAAGTACCTATATGAATTTGCTTTGAAAAAATGTATAATTTAACATGAGAATATGAATGAGATACGAGACTGGATATGAATAAGCTCAGTACATATGTGATATGTGAAATGAAATATGTGGCAAGGTTTGTGTAAGTAAATGTGCTAAAGTCTATGAAATGAGGTGCTTATTAGATTTATAAGTACCAATGATTCAATTTGGTTATATGCATTGTGTATTAAGTTTATTTGTTTATGACTTACTAAGCTTTTAAAAGCTTACTATATGTGTGTGTTTGTTCTGTTTATAGATCGTCAAAGCTACTGAAGGCTCGGGACCGTCTAGGATTGTCATCACACTACTCAACTTGTATATAGCTAGATATGGCATGTATAGACTATTTATTTGTATAAGAATGAGATGTGAATTTAGCCATGTGATTTGGCTAGTTATATGTTGGCAATATGCTTTAACGAATATGATAAATGGTGCATGTTTTGATATGGTTTGATAGTATTTGAAATGGTTAGTTTATGGTGAGTGTATGGATGAATTATGCTTGTGTTTACATGAGTTTTACTCTTATAAATTTGACATGATTGGAATTGGATTAGAATGTAGAAATTGGATGATTATTTTGACGTGTTTTTGGTTGTCAAATGTGCATCAGTTGAATTGGTTATTTGCTTGTAGGTATGACCCTAATGTGGGTGGCATATTGGCCTTGCAAATGGCCTATTTTGCCACACGGTTGTGGCACATGGGCATGCCTATTGACCGTGGGACTAATTCAGTAGCTGATTAAGAGTACACGGCCTTGGCACACGGACGTGCTTGGTAGCCGTGTGGTTTAGTCAGGATCTACCACGGCCAAAGTGCAAGGACGTGCTTGGTGGCCGTGTTGCCAAGTCAGGATTGACCATGGCCAAGGTACACGGGCGTGCTTGGTGGCCATGGAGTTAAGTCAGATTCGACCACGGGGAGGAGACACAAGTGTGTCGGGTGCCCGTGGAAGACACACGGCCTGCCCACATGGGCGTGTGTCCTACACAGCTTAGAAAAGTTTTAAATTTCTGAGAATTTCTGTAGGTGTTCGTCCTAGTCCCAGCCCTATTCTATAGCATGATTAAGGTCTCGTTGACCTATTTAAGGGACATTATGATTGCGATTGATGAATAATTGTTTGTAATGTCAGTAAAAGTTTCCGATCTGTCCGGTAATACCTTTAACCCTAGTCTGGCGATGGACACAGGTTAGGGGTGTTACAAACTTAGTGTCTGTTAAAATTTACCTGTCGAATTCACTGAATTTGTGGTTAAAGTTTCAAAACCACTGAGCCAATGTGTAATGGTTGATAAAGTCTATAGAAACTGTTTGTTGATGGTAAAAAGCTATTGTTTTTCGGCTGACTTGATGTTATTATAATTCGATGAATTTGATGTGATTTTGGGAATGGATTGGTTAACCCAATATGATGCAGTGGTGAATTGTAAATAGAAATATATCGTATTGAAATATCAGAGTGGTGAATTACTTCATGTTGAATATGATAAAATGGATGGATTACCTAATGTGATTTCAGCAATATCAACACAGAAATATGTCAAAAAGGGTTAAGATGCTTATCTTGCATGTGTGTTGGATACTAAAGTATCTGGGTAGAAGATTCAGTCAGTACCAGTTGTATGTGAATTTCCTGATGTATTTCTTGAAGACTTACCTGGTTTACCACCAGATAGAGAAGTGGAATTCTCTATAGATCTTGTTTCTGGTACAACACCTATATCCATAGCACCTTACAGAATGACTCCTACTGAAATAAAACAATTGAAAGCATAGTTGCAAGAATTGATTGACAAAGGTTTTGCTCAACCTAGTTTCTCACCTTGGTGTGCATCGGTTCTACTTGTAAAGAAGAAAGATGGATCGTTGAGGCTGTGCATTGATTACAGAAAACTCAACAAAGTTACAGTAAAGAACAAGTATCCATTGCCTCGTATTGATGACTTGTTTGACTAGTTAAAATGTGCCACTGTATTTTCAAAGATTTATCTCCTTTCTGGATACTATCAACTACGGGTAAAAGATTTAGATGTACTGATCGTGTATCAGAGTCTTAAAATTTAAATAATGAATGATCGAGCCTAGAAACTAACTGTGACAATGATTGAGGGAAGCGCATCTATCAAACAGTAGTATAGTTTAGTGGCAAGACCGGATTGTCGAACCCAGAGGAACCAAAAGTACTAATACTAACTTTCTTTTTATTATCTAGCCTAAAATAAAAGTGAATTTTTGTTTAATCTAAGGTTAACTAACTACTAAGCTAAGGATGCTAAGACAAAGAGAACGAATTGGGGAAAATACTTGTGGGAAAAACCAATTGATTTAGACAACACCCGAGGAAGAATCCACCTAGACTTCACTTGTTATTTAACTCTGAACCAGACGATTTATTCACTTGACTTGATCCGTAGGATTCCCTAATTTATATTAATACCTCTTTCGAGGCTACTAACATCTAACCCTAAGTTGATTAATTGAAATCTCTTTCTAATTAAAACCCCTAAAATTGCATTAACTCGATCTATAGATTCCCATATTAGGTTTGACCCTAATCCGGCAGATTTTCGTCATCCTATCTCTAGTGTTGCAATCAACTCCGCTTAACTATGCTAGATCTACTCTTAGACAAGGAATATTCCTCCTCTGCCTAAGCACATCAATACTTGAATCAATATCCTGAAATATTAAAGCAAGAATTAAGAACACATAATTAAGAACAAATCAAGTATTTATCATATAGTTCAGAAAACAATAACAAGATCCGTCTTAGATTTCATCCCCCTCAGGTATTTGAGGGGTTTAGTTCATAATAATAAAAGAATACATCTCAGAAGAAAATATATATAAAAAAAAAGAAAAACCCTAAAACCCCCTGAAGGAAATTGAAGGGAAAATCTTCCTTCCTAAGTATGAATCCGACTTCTTGAGATGAATCAACTGGCTTTCTTTGAGTAAATCCCACAATTCTGGCCTCTCTGACTTGGCTCCTCGGCCTACCTAAACGCCCCTCTTGAAGGTTGGCCTCTAGGGTGTTTATATAGGCTTTTGGAATGTCTTTCTTTGCCTCTAAGTACCCTATTCTGAATAGAATTAAAATAGGTCATGTCAGGGACACGCCTGTGTGGCACGGCTATGTAAGTCAAATCCAGGCCGTGGTCGGGTCTGTTGAGGAGGCACGGCCCTGTGGCTTGGGTCGAGGCTGTGTGAATTTCGTACTTCGGCCCATTTTCTCTACCCATTTCTTGTTCTTTTCATCCTCCGGTGCTCTCCTAAGTATAAAACATGAATTTAAAGGATTAGGAGGACCAAATTCCACAATTCAGGGAATAAATCATCCAAACATATGCCAAATATGGGACTAAAATATGTATATATTACGGTTTATCAAATACCCCCACACTTAAGCATTTGCTTGTCCTCAAGCAAAATTCTCAACTCACAATTAAAATGAACTTCCTTGATTCATAATATTCATCAATAGTGTTTCATCATAATTCATAAATGATTTATACATTGATAATTTAAATAGAATGGACCTAAAGATTCAAACAATCAAAGTCATAGTTTTTATAGCACTAAAACATACGCGTTTCTCCTTACCTAAATAATTACCTCTGATTCAGAATCGACAAGAGTTGACATCCTCACTAATGATTCACTCAAATCACTCAAAGTGTTTAAGGTTCAAAATTAAGCACTCAAAAGTCGAACATGAAAAGTTAATCCCATAAGCTTGCATGAAAATCAAATCTCCACCACTGTAAAATGAGATGAAACACAAATCAAAAGGTCTTTAAAAAGGGTTGTAATGGGGCTCGGGTTAAAGGTGTGGATAAAGGTTGAATTAAAGGATTAGAATCGAGATTGAATTGATAATTTACCTAACTAAAAAAATGAACTAATCCTGGATAATTGAAAACTTGAAACTAATAATACGAGCTTCTTCTTCAAGATGTGGAATTTAAACGTATAAGCTCACTTGATTATAGAACTAATAATGAATATACTTCAAATTTTTTTTTAGTATTCACAATAACAAGAAAGAACTTTAACAACTGAAATATAGAACATAGTTTGGTAACTGCTCAAAATCAGATCTCGATAAAAAGGGAGTAAAGGAATGGTGATAACAAATACAAGATGGGTTTTGGGTTAATATTAGTAGGTGATTCAATAAAAGGGTTGTTAGGATCAAAAGGAGTTTACTAGGGGTTAATTGTGAGGGTAGGCTATTTAGTGGAGTGAGTGGGCTAAGTCCTAAGTTCCTTTATCATCTCTGTATATCAAATCAATAATGCGGTCTTGACATGTATAATCGAAGCAAGTTCTAGAATAACAAATCAATGTTGACACACTCATAATCAATAAAGTGAGAAAGAAAAGAATGTATGCTCTAAAAGGCTCAAAATCTCACAAAAATTATGGGTTTTTGATATCAACTTTGTAAATTTCAAACTTCAAGGTAAAGATTAGATTTAGGTGGCCAACCTAACAAAATTTTAGTTTTTGAAAATAGACTCATCATGCTTGATTCTCTAGTCTCCTAAAGTTTAAATCATCACTATACAATTATCAATGACTTAATCCAAAGCATATCAAAGAAAATCATGGATCACAGGAAATTTCATGTAACACCCCATACCCGGCCTAAACGTTACGACCGAATCTGGCATGTTACGGAGTGAAAAAATCTTAAAATCATAAGTTGTCGGAAACGTTTAACGAAGACTCTTGTTTTGTTTTAGGGTTTAGAAAACTTAGTAATAATTGATGCTGAGTTTGTTTTAGGAGTTGTCGTAATACTTGGAAAACTTGTGAGTAAAAACCCATTTGTGATTGCCGATTTTAGAAAACATTGGACACTTGTTAAAACTGAACGTGATAAGAAAAATCAAGTTTAGAACCATTTGCCTTTAAAGTGATTTGAAAATGAGAGTTTATAAAAACATCCAAGTTACCTTTATAATCTTGTAACATTTGGAAAACCCAAGAAGAGGTATAGTTTTGAAAACATTGTATTTAACAGTTAATTAAGCAATCAAGTTCTAATCACATGCATAACAACATCAAGTAAATCAAATAACCAAAACCCAAAATAACAACCAATGACCTTATTACAAAAATCATACCAAATTTAAAGAAAATAAATAAAACTGAGAAGGTATTTTATAGTCAAAACCCGAAACCAACATGCATGGCCACCTCGACTCCTCCCCGGCTCCATATCCGCGATCTATGCCTCATCTGCAAAGTATAAGGGAAGGGGTGAGTCACCAAGACTCAGTGTATAAATCCCCAACCCGATAATTCAAGCACTTACACAGATCATTGATAAAACATGCAAATCATGCAAACCCAATAACCTAACCATCCAAACTCTTTTCTCTACCCCGTGTGGTCAAAACCACTAGTGGTCAAAACCACTGGTGACTAAAGTCACAATATCATATCGGTGTGGTTAAAACCACTGGTGACCATAGTCACAAATCAAGTGATGGGGCCAACCCATCTTGTGGTCAAAACCACTGATGACAATCCCGTAATATATCATGTGGGGCCAACCCACTGTGGTACCAAACCACGGGGACGAGTCACAATATTCATTTGTGGTCAAAACCACTGGTGACCGTAGTCACAAATATCAATAGTGTGGTCAAAACCACTGGTGGTCAAAACCACTGGGACTGAGTCACAAATCATAATAGTAATGTGGTCAAAACCACGGGTGGTCAAAACCACTGGGACTTAGTCACAAATCATAATAGTAATGTGGTCAAAACCACTGGTAACCGTAGTCACAAATCAAATGATGGGGCCAACCCATCTTATGGTCAAAACCACTGGTGACAGTCCAAATAAATCATCCCCCTCCTCTCAACAATCCCACCATCATGTCCAAAATTAATCGTGGCATAATAACATATGATGATGCAAAATAACATATGTCATAGCATTCAATAACGACATGATAGCATATATCAAGATCCACGATCAGTGGACTTACCCGGAGTCCACGCTCATGCCCACAAGGCACACACAGGGGTTTCAATGGCTAATTGGCTAAAAACAGTTAACACAATAACATGTAATACTAATGAAGTGTGTAAGGTTACACACCTGGTTACTAACGCGACTATCAAATCCCGTAGATCAAGATCTAACGCACTAGATCCCCCCTTCCTCAACGCTTTTGAGCACTAGTCACAACCCGAGATATGCGAGATCAAGCCTTCCCTACAATCGGCCAAAACTAAACAACATAATCATGCTAATCAACCTCTAAGGGTATAACCGTAATTTTACTTAACAAGGCATTTTCGTAATTTACCCACCAAGGGTATTTTTGTAAATTCACACCTGCAATGGCCTTTCCGAAGGCTTAATGTGGCCACTAGCGACTCAGCTACCATTTCCGGTCGTACCGGACGATTGGGCCTAAAACTCGATTTCGGCCCATCCGGGCCCACACGCTCGTGTGGCCCACCTAGCACGAATCTAGCCACGGATATAAGTTTAACCTAGTCTAGCAAACAAATACTAACCAATCATACAATTTACTCTATGGGCCCACAGGCCCATTGGGCCCACTTCGGCCCATCGTGGCCCAAGCAGCCCAACCCACAAGAATACTACTGATGGCCTCAACTATCGCGTCGAAGCCCTACACGTGCGCTTGCACGCTCGTGTGGCTACTATTGCCGTGATCGACACTTCGGCATTTGCCGCTCTACAGCTAGAGTAGAGAGAGTTACACACCTGATAGGACTCTGGGGCTAATCCGCGCTCTGACCACTCTTGTGCCCAAACGCCCTCCAAGATGTGTTTACTCTCCTCCTAGGATGCTCCTTATATAGCTAGCTCTTCACCTTCATTCTTTGTGTCTTTCCGATGTGGGATCCCTTCGTCAGTAGAGTTTAAATTCAACTGAAACTCTTACCATCCAGATCGCAAAATAAATACTCTCTTGCTTCTCATGAGATTCGAACCCAGGCTCCCTTGCAACATAATCCACGCCACTAACCACTTGGCCACACGCTCCTCTTGTGTCTTAAACCATGCGCAACTAAATATAAACCATGGCCCAAATTCTAAGATCCAAGTAAAAAGAAACCAAAATGCAAAAGCCAAGACTTGAACCTTGGACCTCCTTCCTTCCTTGTGGCGTCACTCCCTTGTCCCCTAAGTGGCGTCACTTTGCCACTACACCACACAGTCCACTTGTGTCATTTTCCTTCATATTTTATTTTTAAGGCCTATCTGCCAACTTCTAGGGTTTTTTTCACCTAAAACCAAAATTTCCCCAAAGCCAATATTTGATCTCGGAACTTCATAGAAGCCCTCTAACCTTCCAAAATCACTTATCCAATAGGTCTAACTAGCATTTAAGCCGATCTCTTGTTCTCCAAAAATTTAAACGCTACTACGCCTAAGGCCCATTGGGCTCAATTCTTCTAGGCCCAATTTCGGGATGTTAAAAATCTACCCTCCTTAAAGAAATTTCGTCCTCGAAATTTCCAACTAACTAACAGTCGAACATCCTAACCTACCATACTACGCTCTTGCTGCGCACTCTGATCTTAATAAAACTAATATACTTTTAACTAGAATTTAAAACACCTACCCATACTCAAAAACACCTAGCAATTAAAACAGACAAATATTTCATACGCTCCCAACTCTATGTCTAATGTCTCGACTTATCTGATTTAAAAGTTTTATGCGTCAGTCTTTATTCCACCGTGTATTAAGGCACAATCTTATGAATAGTTCTTATTACAGAGTTTTATTTTCGTGAGTTCACAAAGTCCTATAGGTTTCAGTCTCTAGGCTAGCCTACTATCACTATTCATTCATATCACACATCATCAGGACCATATGCAAACATCAGTTAGGGGTAATTACCTGGGCGGATTGGTGCCGGAGACTCGGTGCCATGCTTTTCCAACTACACCTTTCCGTAAAAACTTTTATAACCCATTTGAAAACATTTTTGGGCCTCGGTCCAACAGCCGAGCTGTTGAACCTGGCTCTGATACCATAATTGTAACACCCCAAACCTGGCCTAAACGTTACGACCGAATCTGGCATGTTACGGAGTGAAAACATCTTAAAATCATAAGTTTGTCAGAAATGTTTAAAGAAGACTCTTGTTTTGTTTTCGGGTTTAGAAAACTTAGTAACAATTGATGCTGAGTTTGTTTTAGGAGTTGTCGTAATACTTGGAAAACTCGTGAGTAAAAACCCATTTGTGATTGCCGATTTTAGAAAACATTGGACACTTGTTAAAACTTAACGCGATAAGAAAAATCAAGTTTAGAACCATTTGCCTTTCAAGTGATTTGAAAATGAGAGTTTATAAAAACATCCAAGTTACCTTTATTATCTTGTAATGTTTGGAAAACCCGAAGAGGTATAGTTTTAAAAACGCTGTATTTAACGGTTAATTAAGCAATTAAGTTCTAATCACATGCATAACAACATCAGAAGTAAATCAAATAACCAAAACCCAAAATAACAACCAGCGGCCTTATTACAAAAATCATACCAAATTTAAAGAAAATAAATAAAACTGAGAAGGTATTTTATAGTCAAAACCCGAAACCAACATGCATGGCCACCTCGACTCCTCCCCGGCTCCATATCCGCGATCTATGCCTCATCTGCAAAATATAAAGGAAGGGGTGAGTCACCAAGACTCAGTGTATAAATCCCCAATCCGATAATTCAAGCACTTACACAGATCATTGATAAAACATGCAAATCATGCAAACCACATAACCTAACCATCCGAACTCCTTTCTCTACCCCGTGTGGTCAAAACCACTGGTGGTCAAAACCACTGGTGACCAAAGTCACAATATCATATCGGTGTGGTCAAAACCACTGGTGACCGTAGTCACAAATCAAGTGATGGGGCCAACCCATCTTGTGGTCAAAACCACTGATGACAATCCCGTAATATATCATGTGGGGCCAACCCACTGTGGTACCAAACCACTGGGACGAGTTACAATATTAATTTGTGGTCAAAACCACTGGTGACTATAGTCACAAATATCAATAGTGTGGTCAAAACCACGGGTGGTCAAAACCACTGGGACTTAGTCACAAATCATAATAGTAATGTGGTCAAAACCACTGGTAACCGTAGTCACAAATCAAATGATGGGGCCAACCCATCTTGTTGTCAAAACCACTGGTGACAGTCCAAATAAATCATCCCCTTCCTCTCAACAATCCCACCATCATGTCCAAAATTAATCGTGGCATAATAACATATGATGATGCAAAATACATATGGCATAGCATTCAATAACGACATGATAGCATATATCAAGATCCACAATCAGAGGACTTACCCGGAGTCCACGCTCATGCCCACAAGGCACACACAGGGGTTTCAATGGCTAATCGGCTAATAACAGTTAACACAATAACATGTAATACTAATGAAGTGTGTAAGGTTACACACCTGGTTACTAACGCGACTATCAAATCCCGTAGATCAAGATCTAACGCACTAGATCCCCCTTCCTTAACACTTTTCGAGCACTAGTCACAACTCGAGATATGTGAGATCAAGCCTTCCTCTACAATCGGCCAAAACTAAACAACATAATCATGCTAGTCAACCTCTAAGGGTATAACCGTAATTTTACCTACCAAGGGCATTTTTATAATTTACCCACCAAGGGTATTTTCGTAAATTAACACCTGCAATGGCCTTTCCGAAGGCCTAATGTGGCCACTAGCGATTCAGCTACCATTTCCGGTCGTACCAGACGAGTGGGCCTAAAACTCGATTTCTGCCCATCCAGGCCGACATGCTCGTGTGGCCCACCTAGCACGAATCTAGCCACGTATATAAGTTCCACCTAGTCTACTTCAACAAATACTAACCAATCATACAATTTACTCATATGGGCTCACGGGCCCATTGGGCCCACTTCAACCTATCGTGGCCCAAGTAGCCCAACCCACAAGAATACTACTGATAGCCTCAACTATCGCGTCGAAGCCCCACACGTGCGCTCGCACGCTCGTGTGGCTACTTGCAACACCCCCAAACCCGGCCCATTTAATCCGACCGAATTTGGAATGCCACTGCGGAACATTTCGAAAGAAATTCTTTCTTAATAGTAAAACCAACGAAAATTTTGTCGAGTTTGGTAAAACATTTCTGTGACTTGTAATATTCTAAGTAAAAATCGAAGTTTGTTAAAAATATCGGATTCAAGTTTTACTTGATAAAATAAACCATTTGCAATCATCTTTAAACCATCCATCCACAATAGGGCATAATATTAATAATATTTAGTAAAAGAGCTGAAATACTTTAGTGGGCCTTATTACAATACACACTTAATCAAAATACGAATAATGTAAATATTTAATTCATTAAACCAGAGATTCCTTTACATGAAATCCACTTTTGCATGGCCACCTTTGTATCCTCTCCGACCCGGTCCAAGCTTTACGCGCCACCTGAAAGGTTTAATAAAAACAGAGTGAGTCACCAAGACTTAGTGCATAGTTAAAAACACATGTCCTCACATATGGGCTTGGCCCATATCCACACAGTCCATATATATATATATAACATACAATTATAAATATTCTATTATGAATACACAATATTATGAATATCATCACAAATATACAATTTCGAAGTCTAATCCCCAAAGTGATCCACACATCTTTCTTTTGCACATTATTTTTTTTTAAGGTCGTGGCTAAGCCACCGATCACCTAGTGATCCACATATCAATCGGTGTTCATCGATTATCAATCGCGAATGTAGCACGAGGCTAACATTAGACCACTCACATAGTGTACATCACAATTCACATGCATACGTATATGTATCATGGCCACATATTTCTCAAAACGATTATACATCACACATCATCACATTTTTATACATTTTTCAATAATCAATTATTATCGCCAATCACTGACAAGTTAATATCGTAATCACTAACTTGGTTATTCGATCACTTACCTTAGTATCCATCTTTGTTAGCTTTTATTTTGGCTAACATGCATAACATTTACGTTTACATCAAATAACACATACGACACATATAACAATTAACAACATGAGTATAGTGCGATAACTACGCTTTTTGATTATAGCGAGATTCGATCTATCAATCTAATATCAACTAAAGTCCCGAAAGCTTCAAGTTACTTTATATTGTTTAGCCCCTAGCTTATTTTGATCCCGAATCACCACTCGTTCTTGTTGCTTAGCTCTCGAAGTCATCGAAAGTCCTATTAAAACATTGTTAGAATCGGCTAACATTCATATCTAACAATAATGGCCCTCGGCCGAATATTGCACTTACCATTTCTTGAATAGAAGACTCCTTTTTAAGGCCCTAACACTTGCCACATAAAAAGAGCACTTTACCATGGCCTTGAACACTTTCGGCCACCCCTTTTAAATCAAGGTCAATTATTCGTTTAACACCAGAACTCAAAACATAGTCTTAAGGCCGAAAATCACATTTCTTCACCTTAATCTCTGTCAAACTCGAAGGACTCCTTTAATGCTTCCAACGTTTGAAGAGATCATAAACACATAGTTGATAGTACCTTCTATTCAGATTCAGCTAAGGTGTTTCGGCAATGTACTAATAGAGAGGAAAGAGGGTGATAATGAGCTTATGTTTCAAAAGATAACGAAACATGCGGCTACTCAATCATTGAAGAAACAATAATTGCTAGCCGAAATACCCTCCAATTTCTTCAAGAGAAGCCCAACTTGCTCTTTCTCTCCTCTCTCTCGGTCAAGAAAAAAAAAAGAAACAAAGACATAGCAATGGCCACTTCCCTTGCTACTTGAAAAACCGGTCATGCAAGACCCTAAAACAAGTTCGACGGCTATGCACAAGAATGGAGGAAAGGAAAGACTTAAGGAAGCATTCGGCCATTCACAAATGCAAAGAAAATCAAAACAAAAGAGTTAAGAATTTTGGCCAAGTTTTCATCAATCAAGGCCGGCCACAACTCTCTCATTTTGCTAAATTTTCTCACCTCCTATTTCCAAAAAAAATTTCCTCCATGTCTCATCCCTTTTTTCCCATATATTAAAAATTATTAAAAACACAATAAAGAAATTGGCCATCCTTTCCAACGCAAGGCCGGCCTAGGAGTACTCTAAGCATGCTCTCCCTTTTGTAATTTCAATACCATTTTCCATTATTTAATCTTATTTTTCCCTCATTAAAAACAACTAAAATATAACCATACCTCATCATTTCCTATTCACCATAAAATAATAACCCATTAACATAAGAATAATAAAATTCTTTGTTTAATAGCATGCTCAACACCATTTATTATTAAAAATAAAACTTAACAAAATTTCCATACTTCATGCATAAAAAAAAAATATAATAATAATACATATAAAGAGGAGCAAACCCCCCCAAGGCTACATGCGTGCATGCTTGCTGCAGGCATTTAATGCCCATGCAGCCCATTCACGTTATCAAAAAGGAAAACCCATGCTCACGCCCCGTGTCTCGAACCGAGACACGGAGAAGGCATCTCAAGCTTCACCACTCGCGCGACGCTTATTTCATACTATATCCCATCGAAATTTCTTTTAAACCTTACTTCCATGGCTCCTTATACTTTTAGCGCCAAAAGTAAAAATAAAGCGCCTCATGCGCGATCCCGAGGATTCGAACACGAGTCCCCCAGGCCTTACTTCTCACGCAAAGTCCTTGGCCACTCGGCCACTTTGAATTTCATGCAATAATCTCATCGGATTTTCTTTTAAACCCTTTTTCCGTTAGATTCCCTTTATTCAAAAAAAAATAAAACCACCAGCGCTTGGTGCGTTTGAACGCAAGTTCTCGCGAAGGTCTCTTGCTTGCTGCTAGCGTCCTTGCCACTCGGCCAATTTTAATTTCATGACATATATTGCATCGCATTTTCTTTTTAGCTATAATTCACTGGCTTCCTCACTTTGATGCTAGGAACCAAAAATAAAAGTATTGGCGCCCCCAACGGGACTCGAACGCCCGACCTCGAGAGGCCCCTATGCTGCAAGCGTCTTACCCACTCGGCTAGTGTTCATTTCATGCCAACAATTACACCGAAAATTCTTTTAAGGCTCCTTTCAAAGCAGCGCCCTTTTTCAAAAAAAAAAATGCTTTTGCCGCACGCGAAGCTCGAACCTCTGACTTGCTTAGCGCCCAAGCTAAACTTTAAGTGGCACACGACCACTTTACTAGGGCATCTTATGTGCCACAAACTTGCAAAATTTATAATTAAGGCCTTCCTTGTCCAAATTCCCCTTTTAGCCCCAAAAATTTTCAAAATTTCCAAAATGCTCCCATTTTATCCTCGGGCTTTAGGAACTCTAATAACACATTAAAATCACTCTTGAGCCCACTAACACTCGAGTTATTTTTCAAACTCGCAACCCCTATTTCGGGATATTACAATTCTACCCCTCTTAAAAATAATTTCGTCCTCGAAATTACTTATAAACGATCATCCGTACATTTCAATTCACCACATATCAATCACATATATTCAATTATACACATATGTAAACACATTTCAACCTCTTTCTCATTTAGCATTTTCACATATGGCCACTTTTCCATAAGCATATTCAAGCTTAAATTCCATTTTAGATTTCTCATACACATTACTGGTAAGATCAATTGCACATATTAACATTCTTATCGGAGCTTGAACTATACCACATCTTACTTAGTTCAAATGGGAATATACCAACTCTCCTCATTCCTTGCAAGTACGAAAGACTTGCACTTATCCGAGCATTTAGCGTATGGTAACAAACATGTTCCATCTTGTAAGTGATTCATGAATTCTCTTTTGTAACACATCACCGGCATTAAGCCTGCTAGGCATCAAAGCTCAAAATATACACAAGCACAAAGCTCGCTAGGCATCAAAGCTCAAATATACACTGCAGGCACAAAGCTCGCTAGGCATCAAAGCCTGAAATATACACCGGCACAAAGCCTGCTAGGCATCAAAGCCTGAAATATACACCGGCACAAAGCCTGCTAGGCATCAAAGCCTGAAATATACACCGGCACAAAGCCTGCTAGGCATCAAAGCCTGAAATATAATATTATCAGTATCTGAATCACATTACAAGCGGATCAAAATTATAAACCATATAATTCACATCACTTGTATTTATCACCTCAATAATACTTCATGATAGAAAATCTATCCACAGTCGGCTTTCACTACATTTATAACCAGAATTCCAACATGTACACAAGGTTATAACTAACCTTAACAATATTCAATTGCTTATAGACTTATACTTTAAAACATTTTCAATTTTGGTTTCATCACTTGCCGACATAATATTTTCCACACCGAGCACACTGACAGTTCCAATTTCCCATAGCTGGCTTAGTCACATGAGCAAAACTTTCAAGCCTCGGTCTTTTCCGAAGACCCTCAGATAATTTAGACAATTCAAAATTTCTTCTATCACGGTTCATATCCTTATCTCGATTTTATCCCATGGAGTTCTTAATCTCTTCATTTATCTTAACCTTTTTAACTAACACAGCAAATTTTCATTCCTGTTAAGAAACTATGAACGGTCTCGGGCCGTCTCTTAATCCGTCCTTAAACCGGACACATTGTTCATGTTTCGTAGCCACTACTCCTTGAGCATATTGGCTTACTTTAGGAATTAGCCTCGTATTTCGCTATGGACTTGTTTCATTGAACTAGTCCCAAAAGCACACGCCTCTGAGCATCAGTGTAATAGGTACTAACATACTTATTCTGGGATGTCATCTTGACACACTCCCGAGTGGGGTCCTCCGCTGTTACACTATCTCGAACCGTGAGCCACCATTAATATGCCTCGTCGCGAAGTAGCGTCACTATTTCTTTCACTTTTTCCTCAGGGCTCAAAACGAGCTCATCCATAACTCACTTGGTTATTTCCAACTATTATTCAATCGCATTGGGTGCCACGCACGATATATCACGAGAACAATTTCGCTATATTGGCTCGAAGTTGCTCTGGGAACAAATTTTCGAGCTCTCATATTTCTTCCTCTGCTTCCACCATCTCTAAAACTTACAACGCAATACTGACATTATCTCTTGTTTGATCTTGCTACTCATTATCAAGGGCTAGTGGTGGAGGTGATACCTTATTATCAACCCTTGACCCGATCTACTTGAGTCCCAGACGATGCCATTTTGCCTCGATCATGTCCTCTAGGACTTATCTCTTATCGCACAAATCGACTTAAAAGTTTTATGCATTAGAAATTTGTTCCACTGATTATCCCAAAAAATTTTATGGAATAAAGTATTTAGAAGTGGTTCTTTCGATCACACATAGGTTTGATTCAAGTTCGCTACTTCTTATTCAGAGAGTCACATACACGTCACTAGCGAGGACACATTCATTCACTATACCTCTATGGTCATTTTGGTCCTCAAATCTTATGCATTATTTTTGAGTAGACTAGTCTTAGGGTTCGATAGCCCAAATTTTCTAATCTACAAGTCCAACTATGCCCATACTGGTTTACATATTCAATATACCTCAATAATCAAAGGTACTTACAGGTGGACTTGCCTGAGGTACAGTGCCATGCGAACAAGCTCAAAATAGAAGTTCACATTTTGAAAAGCCCACTTTCAGAAACTATTTTCGGGCCCAAAACCTCAAAGTCGAGTTTTGAACCTGGCTCTGATACCAAAATGTAACACCCCAAACCGGCCCATTTAATCCGACCGAATTTGGAATGCCATCATGAACATTTGAAAGACATTCTTTCTTAATAGTAAAACCAACGAAAATTTTGTCGAGTTTGGTAAAACATTTCCGTGACTTGTAATATTCTAAGTAAAAATCGAAGTTTGTTAAAAATATCAGATTCAAGTTTTACTTGATAAAATAAACCATTTGCAATCATCTTTAAACCATCCATCCACAATAGGGCATAATATTAATAATATTTAGTAAAAGAGCTGAAATACTTTAGTGAGCCTTATTACAATGCACACTTAATAAAAATACGGATAATGTAAATATTTAATTCATTAAACCAGAGATTCCTTTACATGAAATCCACTTTTGCATGGCCACCTTTGTATCCTCTCCGACCCGGTCCAAGCTTTACGCGCCACGAAAGGTTTAATAAAAGCAGTGAGTCACCAAGACTCGATTGCATAGTTAAAAACACATGTCCTCACATATGGGCTTGGCCCATATCCACACAGTCCATATATATATATAACATACAATTATAAATATTCTATTATGAATACACAATATTATGAATATCATCACAAATATACAATTTCAAAGTCCAATCCCCAAAGTGATCCACACATCTTTCTTTTGCACATTATTTTTTTTAAGGACGTGGCTAAGCCACCGATCACCTAGTGATCCACATATCAATCGGTTCATCGATTATCAATCGCGAAAGGTAGCACGAGGCTAACATTAGACCACTCACATAGTGTACATCACAATTCACATGCATACGTATATGTATCATGGCCACATATTTCTCAAAACGATTATACATCACACATCATCACATTTTTATACATTTTTCAATAATCAATTATTATCGCCAATCATCGACAAGTTAATATCGTAATCACTAACTTGGTTATTCGATCACTTACCTTAGTATCCATATTGTTAGCTTTTATTTTGGCTAACATGCATAACATTTACGTTTACATCAAATAACACATCGACACATATAACAATTAACAACATGAGTATAGTGCGATAACTACGCTTTTTGATTATAAGCGAGATTCCGATCTATCAATCTAATATCAACTAAAGTCCCAAAGCTTCCACATTTTTATATTGTATAGCCCCTAGCTTATTTTGATCCCGAATCACCACTCGTTCTTGTTGCTTAGCTCTCGAAGTCATCGAAAGTCCTATTAAAACATTGTTAGAATCGGCTAACATTCATATCTAACAATAATGGCCCTCGGCCGAGTATTGCACTTACCATTTCTTGAATAGAAGACTCCTTTTTAAGGCCCTAACACTTGCCACATAAAAAGAGCACTTTACCATGGCCTTGAACACTTTCGGCCACCTGCTAATAACAGTTAACACAATAACATGTAATACTAATGAAGTGTGTAAGGTTACACACCTGGTTACTAACGCGACTATCAAATCTCGTAGATCAAGATCTAACGCACTAGATCCCCCTTCCTTAACACTTTTCGAGCACTAGTCACAACTCGAGATATGTGAGATCAAGCCTTCCTCTACAATCGGCCAAAACTAAACAACATAATCATGCTAGTCAACCTCTAAGGGTATAACCGTAATTTTACCTACCAAGGGCATTTTTATAATTTACCCACCAAGGGTATTTTCGTAAATTAACACCTACAATGGCCTTTCCGAATGCCTAATGTGGCCACTAGCGATTCAGCTACCATTTCCGGTCGTACCAGACGAGTGGGCCTAAAACTCGATTTCTGCCCATCCGGGCCGACATGCTCGTGTGGCCCACCTAGCACGAATCTAGCCACGTATATAAGTTCCACCTAGTCTACTTCAACAAATACTAACCAATTATATAATTTACTCATATGGGCTCACGGGCCCATTGGGCCCACTTCAACCCATCGTGGCCCAAGTAGCCCAACCCACAAGAATACTACTGATAGCCTCAACTATCGCGTCGAAGCCCCACACGTGCGCTCGCACGCTCGTGTGGCTACTATTGCCGTGATCGGCACTTCGGCATTTACCGCTCTACAGCTAGAGTAGAGAGAGTTACACACCTGATAAGACTCTGGGGCTAATCCACGCTCCGACCACTCTTGTGCCCAAACGCCCTTCAAGATGTGTTTACTCTCCTCCTAGGATGCTCCTTATATAGCTAGCTCTTCACCTTCATTCTTTGTGTCTTTCCGATGTGGGATCCCTTCTTCAGTAGAGTTTAAATTCAACTGAAACTCTTACCGTCCAGACCGCAAAATAAATACTCCCTTGCTTCTCATGAGATTCGAACCCAGGCTCCTTTACAACATAATCCACGCCACTAACCACTTGGCCACAAGCTCCTCTTGTGTCTTAAACCATGCGCAACTAAATATAAACTATGGCCCAAATTCTAAGATCCAAGTAAAAAGAAACCAAAATGCAAAAGCCAAGACTTGAACCTTGGACCTCCTTCCTTCCTTGTGGCGTCACCCCCTTGTCCCCTAAGTGGCGTCACTTTGCCACTATACCACATAGTCCACTTGTGTCATTTTCCTTCATATTTTATTCTTAAGGCCTATCTGCCAACTTCCAGGGTTTTTTCCACCTAAAACCAAAATTTTCCCAAAGCCAATATTTGATCCCGGGATTTCATAGGAGCCCTCTAACCTTCCAAAATCACTTATCCAATAGGTCTAACTAGCATTTAAGCCGATCTCTTGTTCTCCAAAAATTTAAATGCTACTACGCCTAAGGCCCATTGGGCTCAATTCTCCTAGGCACAATTTCTGGTTGTTACATTTCATTCTAATTACTAATATGAGAAAATTACTTAAAGACAAGATATCATTTAGGGATTTGAGAATAATGCAGAAAGTTAGGAACTTTTTCAAAATAAAATTCACCCCCCACACTTAAGATGTACATTGCCCTCAATGTACAAAGATATATATGAAATCATAAGAGATAGGGGGAAGTGAAACTTCCTAAATTTTGGATGGATCCTGGAGTTGGCGGTGGTCGTGGTGTGGTGGCTGCCAACAATCTTTGCGCTAGATGAAGAAATTGGGAAGCTCGTGAAGAATTAGCTAGGAAATAATAAGAATAATTCAAAATATACTAATTATATATTTAAAGAAAAGAAAAATAAAAATAAAGAGTGTAAAAAGTGAAATGAAACTAAAAGAAAAGATTAATGGACTGAAAAGTCCTTATTGTTAGATGGTTCGCGAGGTGGGTGTGATTTCTAAGGCGTGGTGTGGTGATTCCCTAACAGCCTTTAGAACATAAATCAAAGAAAAAAATAAAATAGATTAAATTAAGTAAAAGATAAATAAAGAAAAGGAAAATAAAGGAGAAGAGAAAAGAAAAAGAAAGATGAAATGGTCTCAAAAGTCCTTGTCCTGTCGAGTTAATGAAGTGGCCGGCATGAACATTTGTAGATCGGTCTTGCTGAGGGAGACTGTGCTAGGATCCTTTCGCTTCTTCGACATGGGTATGGTGTAGATCAAGAGTTAGGAGAATGAAGAAAGGTGAAAAATGAAAAAGGGAGGGGAGTGTAAAGGGAATGGAAGAAGAAGGATGGGAGTAGGTAAGAAGGGAAAAGGGGTATGTTAAATAGAGATTTCAGATCTGGTACATTCCCACGCTCATGTACCGTGGGCGTGTTGAGTCACACGACCGTATTGAACGACCGTGTTGTGCTTCGTTCATTTCTCTCACACCTGTGTGCAGGTCGCCACGCCCGTGTTGATAAAACAGTGTCAGCCACGGCCGTGTCGCACGGCCGTGGTGTTTAGCCGGAGCCCGTGGCTTGAAGATATTTTTCGTCCTATTTTGTGCTATCTCTACCATGTCAGTACAGAAATCTGTAGTGTCCACACGGCCACTGCCATGGCCGTGTGCAAGGCCGTGTGGCATGAAAATTTGCACTTTGGTTAGTTTATAGTTAGGTACTGAAAAGGAAAAATAAAAGTAAAAATAAAAAAATGTAAAAATTAATAGGGATGTCACATTATGGCCGAATCTGGGAATGTCACATTAAAGGCACAATTCAAAACAATTTTTCTAAATTAAAGTTAAAGGCCTAAAAGCCTAAAATCCTTGATTCTTGTTAAGTAATGATAAAAGCCCATTTTATATTTTTAAGTATTTCGAAAGCCATGTTTAAACATAAGAAATTACTCAGGTTTAATAATTAAGTAAACAGTTGAAACAATGAAACTCAAAATCCAAAGTCAAAACGGAGTACAAGGCCTTATTACAACCAATGAAAATAAAACAATTTAAATCATGTCTTTTGAAACAAATAAATAAAATGTCTAAATATCTTGTAATGTGGCCATCTCCGAGTCATCTCCCAGCCGCTTACTGAGGATCACCTGAAGCACTTAACAAAAAGGGTGAGTTTTGAAACTCAGTGTGTACAACCTTTGGTAATCCAATCAGCATACAATTATCACATTGGGCCTAAGCCCTATAAAAAACGGTGGTCTTGGGCCTTAGCCCACAACGACCTTATATCACATCAGTATCACATGAATGCAATGCACCCCTCCCAATCCAACCCTGCACACCATTCCCTTCCAACCCTACACACCTGTGGGGATATAAATATCAACCCACCCATCCCAGCACACGAAAGGTAGCACCAACAGCGGCACTACTCAAACGTTGCAGCAAAGCTGCTATTATGGGCTTAAAGCCACCGGTGGATCCATGATCGTCAAGCGACTATGCGATCCTCAAATCTTCCTCCGTATCATCAATACCCACCCAAGTGCAACATATATTTCGTGAATACACCACACATTTTCACAGTTTTAGAACCTAGGGGTATTTTAGTCATTTCACTACCCAAGGATATTTTTGTAATTCTACCCTACAGGGGTATTTAGGTAATTTTACAAAACAAGGGTACTTTGGAAATTTTGTAAATCAGGGATATTTTGGTAATTCTACAAATCAGGAGTATTTTGGTAATTTTACAAATCTAAGATATTTCGGTAATTTCCAAATCAGGGGTACTTTAATAATTTTACAAATCTAAGGATATTTCAGTAATTTCCAAATCAGGGGTACTTTGTCCCTCTCGGGTTTTAGTTATAAACTTTGGCCCATTAATATGTCCTTGCGGCTAAAGCGAACAGACACTATGCACCAGGTAGGATTCCAGAGAAGAGGAGGTGGGCCACTAGGACCGCTTAAGTGCCAAGCTCCCCCTAGATCCAATCCTAGACATGCATATGTCCGTTGCCACACTCTAACCCAACGACTTGTCCACGGACATGTTTAATTATTAGAATAAGTCTTATGCGGTTTAAGAGTTGTTCAGAACTAGGCTTAAAGTCCATTAAACCCTAGCATGCTTGTCTACATCCCCATAAAGCCCATCAAGCCCAAATCACATCCTTACAGCCCATTAAACCCAAACCCCATCCATAGGGCCTATTAGGCCCAAAACAATCCCAGATTATGTAACATGCATGACTAACTCAATTTGTATAACCAACCAACAATTTCATCAAACCTAGCCTCACGGCCCACCAGGCCCATTTAGCCACTTTCAGCTTTTCGGCATTGCCGATATCGTGTGTGTATAGTGTTTGTACACACCTGATTACTGCGACATGCTATATTATCCTTATCTTTGAACGTACAACCAACCAACCTTCAATCAATCACTAAATCAAAACATTTACCAAAAGCTGAGACCTTACCTTAACCTTACCGTGTGCCATCGGGTTCTAATAGCCCTTTTTTTAGCTACTAATCAGGAGTATCCTCTAGATCTGCACTCACACATACACCATCAAAATCCGAGTAACTCATAATCCACACAAGTCACCCCTATAGATCATACACACATTCGGCCATTCACTTAAACAACAATCGAGTTGAGTACACTTACCCTTGTTAACGATCCTACCACGCTTGCGATCCTTGAACCTTATCCTTGTTATTACAGAGTTAACGATAAGACAGTTAGATAACCTTTTGGCTTTTAGAGAAACGTACAAGAGAGGTTAACCGAATACTTACCAAATCCCCTCTTGATCCTACAGCCTAGATAGCTATTAACTAGATCCGGCTTTCAAAACTTGACTGAGAGTTGGTAAAAATCGATTTGTGATGGAGGAAAACAACAAGGGTTTGGCACAATTAGGAATTTCGGCATGGAAAAAGATGGTGGTAATTCAGCAATAGAAGAGTTTGGCTATGAGAGAATTTGACAAAAAGGATTCGGCTATAGGAGATTTCGGCAATTGAGAGAATTTGACTATGGGAAAACCGATTAAGGGAAGAAAAGAAAGACTAGTGAAAGCTCAAAGAAACTTTCAAAGCATTCAGCCTCTCCTTTTATAGCCACCAGCCGAATACTCCTTTCCCCACAGTCACATTCGGCACCAATTCCTCCATCTCCTCATCTCCTAACTTTTTTCCTAATAACACCTTAATCTTATCCAAATTTTCCTCCATTATCAGTTCCCCTTACCACTCAAACACTCCAACGCAAGAGTTCATATTCAACACAACTCTGGCCATCGGCCTATGCAAAATAAAACACTCCAAAAATACCACTCCTAATGCTCAAACCTTGGACCTCCTCAGCTGACAACATGTCACCTTATAGCTCCCCAAGTGACACCACTTGCCACTAGACTGCAAGCCCATTTGTGTTCTATTCCTTCTTCAATTACTTAAAAGGCCTACTAACTGAAGTCACAGTTCCCGTGGGCTAAAACCAAAATTTCTCCTATACCCTTACCTGATCTCAGACATCTCCAACACCCCTAAACACTCCAAATTCAATAACCCTCAAAGCCCGCATGCCAATTGTCATTTTCTTGCTCACTTCAAAATTTCTTGAAACCCAAAGCCCAATAGCCCCAATTCTACTAGGCCCAAATTTGGAGTGTTACAGTAGCAGTGGTCACTGTCGAGTCCTTTGTTGTACCGATCCGTCTAACGCTGGGGATTACCTGGACAGATTAAAAAGAAAAAGGGTGAGTTTCGAAATTCAGTGTGTAATGTAACAGCCTGGTTTAGACCCTATTCAGAACAGTGGTTTTGAGAGCACAAATCCGAGGTTGGAATAATATTTTAATGTTATTTTTGGTGTTGATTATATGTGATATAGTCTGTGTGAAAGTTCTGCGTGGTAATTTTATCTATTGTGTGTTGAATTAAGAGAAAGGACTTAATTGCATAAGGTATAAAAGTTGTGTGCTATTTTATAAGTGTCTAATTGTTGATTGCTTTTTAAGGTGGAGACCTTATGTTGTTACTAATCCATTTTTAATATAGTGGATGTTTAAATGACAAGATAACCATAAAGAAAAATTGTCTTATATGACTAATAAAAGGGCAAATTGGTGAGTTGATAATTTAGTTAGTAATAATTAAAACCAAAAGAAAGATGAAGCCATGTTATCATCTTTCTGTCGAAAATTTGAAGGACAAAGAAAGGAATAGGGCTATGGGGTATTCAGCCATACTTGTTCAAAATCAAGGTATGTTTTGAGCTCGAGTTTTATTAATTTCTACGTTTTCGTAATCGTTGCTTCGTGCTCTAGCTAACTCATGTTGTAATTTTATGAATTGATGATGTTTTTGTGATGAGCCATTGATGAATGCTTGAGCTATGTGCTAGTTGATGGTGAAATATGAAAACTTGGTGTTGGGTTAACATAGTTTGTATTGGGATTTTTAGTAAAATTGAGCATTTTAGGCTTAATTGAGAAAATGAGGAATTGAAGGATTAAAATGTTAAATAAATGAAATGTGAAGGTTTGTATGAAAACAAGCGAAATTCGAATAAGCTTATGTGGAAAGAAATTATGTGAATTTGATGATTTTATGAATTAGGGACTAAAGTGTCAAAATGTGAAAATGTGAGGGCTATTTTATAAAATCCCCTAAATATGTGTGTTTTGACTGAAATGAATGATTTGGGGATTGAATGGATTGAATTTGAATGTGTATAGACCAAGAAATGAGAGGTTCGGATCAAGATCGAGGCAAAGTGATAAACTATAATATAAACATATTCTAATCCCACATTTAGCATACTTTTGGATGATTTAAGCCTTGAATTGTGGAATTTGGTGCTCTTAATTCTTTGTTTTCATGTTTTATAATTAGGAAAGCACCGAATGATGAAAAGAACGAGAAATGGGCCTAAAACAGAGTAAATGAGCCATATCACGAAATTAACACGGCCTGGGCCCAAGCCTCATGGTCGTGCCACCTTAATGGACCTGAACACGGCTTGGCCATGATTCATACAGGCGTGTGCCATGGGCGTTTCCCTGTCGTGACAAAGAAGAGTTTCATTCAGATTAGGGTACTTAGAGGCAAAGAAAGCCATTCCAAAAGCCTATATAAACACCCTAGAGGCCAACCTTCAGGGGGGTGTCCAGTTGGGAGTCCAATTAGGCATCCATCTAGGCTAAGGAGTCGAGACATAGAGGCCAGAATTATGGGATTTACTCGAAGAAAGCCAGTTGATTCATCTTAAGAAGCCGAAGTTATACTCAAGAGAGAGAATCTTCTCTTCAATTCCTTCAGGGGGTTTTAGGGTTTTTCTTATGTTTTGTTTTATATTTTATTTTGGGATGTATTCTTTTATCATTATGAACTAAACCTCTCAAATACCTGAGGGGGATGAAACCTAAAACAGATCTTGTTATTGTTTTTTGAACTATATGATAAATACTTGATTTGTTCTTAACTATGTGTTCTTAATTCTTGTTTTGATATTTCAGGATATTGATTCAAGTATTGATGTGCTTAGGTAGTGGAGCAAAAGTCCCTGTTTAAGAATAGATCTAGCATAATTAAGTGGAGTTGATCGCAACCCTAGAAATAGGATGACAAAAATCTGCCGGATTAGGGTCAAACCTAATATGGGAGTCGATAGATTGAGTTAATGCAATTCTAGGGGTTTTTATTAGAAAGAGATTTCAATTAATCAACCTAGGGTTAGACGTTAGTAGCCTTGAAATAGGTATTAATATAAATTAGGGCATTCTACGGATCATGTCAAGTGAATAAATTGTCTGGTTCAGAGTTAGATAATAAGTGAAGTCTAGGTGGATTCTTTCTCGGTTATTGTCTTAATCAATTGGTTTTTTCCACAAGTATTTCCCCAATTCCTTCTCTTTGCCTTCACATTTTTAGCTTAATTGTAACATCTCGAAACTGAGCCTAGTAGAATTGGGCCAAATGGGCCTTGGGCATTGTAGCATTTAAAATTTTTGAGAACAAAAGAACGGCTTAAGTGCAAGTTTGACCTATTAGGTGGGTGATTTTGGAAGGTTAGAGGACTTCTATGAAGTTCCGGGATCAAACTTGGGCTTAGGAAAAATTTTGGTTTTAGGTGAATAAAGCCCTGGGAGTTAGTAGGTAGGCTTTAAGAAGAAAATGTGGAGAAAAAGGACACAAAAGGAGTTGTGGTGTGGTTTCAAGGTGAAGCCACTTAGGGAGCAAGGGAGTGACGCCACAATGAGGTAAGGAGAGCCAAGGTTCAAGTCATGGCACTTGCATTTCTTTTAGATTATTTTTTTAAATGGATTTAGACCGTGGCCATAGACTTATTTTAGTTGGGCATGTTTTAAGACACAAAAGGAGTTGGTGGCTTAGTGGCTAGTGGCATGAATTGGCTGATGGGAGAGCCTGGGTTCGAATCTCATGACAAGCAAGGGATTATTTATTTTGCAGATTGGACAGCAAGAGTTTGAGTTGGATTTAAACTCTACTAACGGATAGATCCCACATCGGAAAGATACAAAGAAGGAAGGTGAGAAGCTAGCTATATATAGAGCATTCTATGAGGAGAGTTAATATACCTTGGTGGGTGTTTGGGCATAGGAGTGTTCGGAGCGCGGGTTAGCACCAGGTTCCTATCAGGTGTGTATTCTCTCTACCTTAGCTGTAGAGCGGCAAATGCCGAAATATCAGTCACCCGACACGAGCGTGCCAGCGCACGTGTGGGGCCTTCGACACGATAGTTGAGGCCATCAGTAGTGCTCTTGTGGGTTTAAGCTGTTTGGGCCACGATGGGCCGAAGTGGGCCTAATGGGCCTGTGGGCCCATATGAGTAAATTGTATGATTGTGTAGTATATATTGGACTAGACTAGGTGAATATACACGGCTAGATTAGTGCTAGATGGGCCTCACGAAGGTGTGGACCCGAATGGGCCGAATCGGGCTTTAGGCCCAATAGTTCGGTAACAACCAAAAATGGTAGTCGTGTCGCTCGAAGCGACAATGGGCCTTCGAAAAGGCCGTTATAGGGGTAAATTATCGAAATACCCTCGATGGGTAATTTACCAAAATACCCTCAGTGGGTAAAATTACTGTTATACCCTTAGGGGTTGATTAGCGTGATTGTGTGTAATGCTCACAGTCTCCTTTATTATTTCGCATTAATAACTGTGTTGGCTAAAAGCCAAATCGACTGCGTGAACAGTTGAGATACCCTTGTGGGTAAGGTTGGAGACACCGGGTAAGTACCTTTATGATTCTACTTTTGAATGTATATATGTATGATTTGATTATCTGTTGTACATTAGAAATATGTTTGCATTCATCTCAGTATTTTCATGGGCTATGGGATAGGATATTAAAAGGGGAAGTGTGATTCAGTGGCTGTCACAGTGGTTTGGTACCACAGTGGGTTGGCCCCACATATTTTTATCAGTGACTATGTCACAGTGGTTTGGTACCACAGTGGTTTGGCAGCACATGTATTTATCAGTGACTGTCTCAGTGGTTTGGTGCCACAGTGGGTTGGCCTCACACATATTCATCAGTGATTGTCACAGTGGTTTGGTACCACAGTAGGTTGGCCCCACATATATTTATCAGTGACTCTGTCGCAGTGGTTCGGTACCACAGTGGCTTAGTGCCACAGGTGTTTTGGCTGGTTCAGGTGAGGTAGAGGATGGAATACAGGGTTGGGCTGGGCTGCATTGCATACACTTTTAATATGTTATGTTAAGAGGGCTAAGGCCCAATGTGCTTCTGTGGGCTTATGCCAGATTGCATTCGTAAGGGGAATTACACACTGAGTCTTGGTGACGCACCCTTCTGCTTAACCTTGCAGGTAATCCCTAGTTCGAGGATTTGGAGCTGAGGTGGACTCTGAGTTGGCCATGCATTACTTCGTTCGTAAATTTCGTTTCTTTATTTAAACTTACTTTTAATTTGGGAATTTGTTATGTAATAAGGCCTTTAATATGTTTTTGGATTTTAACACGATTATTCTATGTTATGATATGTTAAGTTCGGAGATTTTTCTAAAAATATAACATTCATTTTCCAAAATATTAACAAGCGGATAACAAGCAAATAAACATTTGAATTCAGGATTTTCTTAGAACTACAAAAACTATTTTCAAAATGTCACGTTTCGGAATACCACTAGTTTTTGGTTTTTCGTATCACAAAACCTGTTTTCGACTGTTAAGATTATTCATAAACTTTTTGCAAGGAAACCTTAAAATTGAATTTGATTTTCAAAATGTTAACACAACACGAAGTATTCCTTTTTCTTTAAAATTTTAAAGTTCTTTAAAACAACCTTTCCATGTGACATACTAGATCCGGTCATAACGTTTTGGACGGGTTTGGGGTGTTACATTAATAGTTAGTTAATTTTAAATTAATTAAAAAATTCTTTTAATTCTGAGGCTAAATAATAAAAAGAAAGTTAGTATTAGTACTTTTGGTTCCTTTGGGTTCGATAATCCGATCTTGCCACTAAGCTATACTACTGTTTGATAGGTGCACTTGCCTTAATCGTTGTCACAGTTAGTTTCTAGGCTCGATCATTCTTTATATAAATTTTTAAGACTCTGATACACGATCAAGTTTTTGTCGCCGTTGCCGAGGAACTAAATATTAAGAACGCTCAATTTTTATTACTTTAGCCATTTATTTTTTATTTTGCTTTTAACTTTGCTAATTTTCCTTCTTTTGTTTGTTCTTAGTAGGTACCTCTAGTTTATGACTAGAAGGAACCCAACAGGACCCCTGATTTATGACAGTGATATTAATGGTACTATTCGTAGAAATCATAGTGAAATAAGGTGGAGCTTAAACTACTTAGAAGAAGAGTAAGAAGTTGAAACCAATACCGCCGAAGAGATGGTTAAGAATAATCCGCTACCTCCAGAGACGGCCGAACACCATGCTCCTCGAACTATGTATGATTATGCTAAACCTAATTTAACAGGAACTGAGTTAAGTATTCTTGACCCGCTATTGCTGCAAATAATTTTGAACTGAAACCTAACACTATTCAGATGATACAACAGTTTGTTCAATTTGATGGTTTGCAGGATAAGGATCCTAACACACACTTAGCAAATTTTCTAGAATTCTGTGATACCTTCAGAATTAATGGCATTTCTGATGATGCCATTCGTCTTCGATTAGTTCCCCTTTCTTTGAGGAATAAAGCCAAATAGTGGTTGCATTCTCTTCAACGAGGGTTAATTATACATGGGAACAAATGACCGAAAATTTTTTATTAAAATATTTTCCGCCGGCTAAAACGGCCAAGTTAAGGAATGATATCTCTTCTTTTGCACAAATGGATTTAGAAACACTTTACGATGCATGGGAGAGATACAAAGATCTATTGAGAAGATGTACACATCATGGATTACCCTTGTGGCTACAAGTCCAAAACTTTTTTACAACGGGGTAAACCCTTCAAGGAGGTAATTGATCGATTCAGCCGCCGGCATCACATTGAATAACAAAACACCTGAGGCTGCCTATGAATTCATTGAAGAGGTGTCACCAAATAACTATCAGTGGCAAGTCACAAGGACAAAGACAACAAAAGCAGCCAGTGTTTTCAACCTCGACGCAGTATCCATGCTATCAAATCAGGTAGAAACGTTAAATAAAAAGGTTGATGGTTTATGTAGTTCCTTCCAAGTACATCCGGTAATGCAGTGCGAAACAAGTGAAGGTGTGGCGAATCCTGAGTGCCCACCCTATGGACATGGCATGGAAAGCGAACAAATGAACTATATGGGTAAAAATTTCAGATCTCAAAATAACCCTTATAGTAATACTTATAATCCAGGTTGGAGGAACCACCTCAATTGTTCATGGGATGGTCAAGGAAATCAGAGACAACAACCCCCTCGAAACTTCCAACAACATCCTTACCCACAAGAAAGGAAGCTGAACCTTGACGAGATGCTGACAAAATTCATAGCGGTGTCAGAAACACGTTTTCAAAACACTGAAACAATACTTAAAAATCAACAAACATCGATTCAAGGGATCGAGAACCAATTAGGGCAACTCGCTAATCTGATCTTTGAACGACATCAAGACAGCTTGCCAAGCAACACTAAGACTAACCCAAAGGAGCAACTTCAAGCCATAACATCTCAAAATAGTGAAGGGATAGTAGAATATGAACTTGAGCCAAGGCAAGAATCTGTGGTAAGTAAAAGTAAGATCGAGGTAAGTCATGAGAAGCCAAAACCGGTAATTAAGGAGTACCTACCTCGTATACCTTATCCTGATGCGATGAAGAAGGACAACACAGACGAACAATTCGATAAATTTCTTAAACTTTTAAAGAAATTACATATTAACTTACCGTTTCTTGAAGCTCTTTCGCAGATGCCAGATTCAAGGAAATTTTTAAAAGATTTTTTAACAAACAAATGGAAGTTAGATGGAGAATTGCATGTGGAGCTAAATGCAGTGTGCTCAGCAATGTTGCAAAACAAACTACCATGAAAATTAAAAGATCCAGGGAGTTTTACAATTCCATGCTTAATTGGTAGTTTATTTGTTGATAATGCTTTAGCTGATTTAGGGGCAAGCATCAATGTTATGCCTTATAATTTGTTTAAACAACTAGGTCTAGGGAAACCTAAACAAACTAGGATGAGCGTTCAATTAGCTGATAGAACTATTAGAATTCCTAGGGGTATAATTGAAGATGTGCTAGTGAAAATTGAAAAATTCGTACTCCCAGTAGACTTTGTCGTTTTAGACATGGATGAGGACAATAGTATCCCCTTAATTCTAGGACAGGCTTTGTGTGGATGAGGACTAAAATTGATGTTAGCGCAGGTGAACTCATACTTTGTGTAGGTGACGAATCAATCAGTCTTCATGCTCTCAACTCAGCTAGGACATCGAGTAATCAAGATGAGAACATAAATCCTATTAATAACCATTCGGCTAAACCTTCTTTTCAAGAAGCACCACGAAACTGCACAACTAAGCCAGATCCTATACCTCATGCCAACAAGGAAATAACCCATGAGGAATGAAGGCTTCAGATCGATGAACTAGACGAGTGGAAGACACACTTCAAGGAGAAATTAAGAATACATAAAGCAGAGCCAACACCAGTCTGTGGGACAAACGAATTTAAAATTGGAGATCAAATATTGTTAGATAAGGCAGACCCTCGAATACCTCCTCCTGACCCTGATACAAATGAAGAAATCACTTTTAGGGTACTCAATGTTTTTCCATATGGAATATTCGAGGTAAGTAATCCTATATTCAGCACTTTTAAAGTAAACACTACTCGACTCGAATTACATACTGATAATAGGATCGATACCATTAAGAAGGACTTTCACCTCTTTAAACCACCATGAACGTACTAATGAGAGGTAAGTCTAACTTAAGACTTTAAACAAGCACTTTTCGGGAGGCAACCCGAGCACTAACACCATTAATTTTTACATTTTTATCTTTTACTTCTATTTTTCCTTTTTGGTACCTAATTATAAACTAACTAAAGTGCAAATTCCTACTCCACACGGCCTTACACACGGCCGTGGCTGTGGCCGTGTGGATACTACGTACTGACATGGCAGAGATAGTATGACACAGGACGAAAAATATCTTCAAGCCACGACCCTCAACTATACACCATGACCGTGCGATGCGGCCATGGCCGACACTATTTTACCAAACACGAGCGTGGTGACCTATCTGTGGGCGTGGAAGAAACGAACGAAGCATAACACGGCCGTCTGACACGGTCGTGTGACTCGACACGCCCACGGTACACGGGCGTGGGGATGTACCAGACCTAACTTTTCTATTTAAACCACCTCCCCCCTTCTTACCTACTCCCCACTCTTCTTCTTCTTCCTTTACACCCCCCTCCATTTACATTTTCATTTTCTCTCTTAAATCTTGTTCTAACAATCATCCATGTCGAAGAAATGCAAGGATCCTAGCGCAGTCTCCCTTTGTGAGACCGATCTACATAAGTTCATGCCGGCCGCTTCATTAACTCGATAGGAAAAGGACCTTTGAGTCTATTTAACTTCTCTTTTCATTTTCACTTCTCCCTTATTTTCTTTTTCTTTATTTTTATTTTACTAATTTAATCTGTTCTATTTCGTTTTCTTTGATTTAGGTTCTAAAGGCTACTAGGGAATCACTGCGACCACGACCATAGCCACCCCACCGAAGCCTTAGAAATCACACCCACCTCGCGAACCATCCAACAATAAGGACTTTTCAGTCTATTCATCTTTTTTTTAAATTTTATTTTACATTCTATTTTCTTTCTCTTTATCTTTCTTGTCTTTAAATATATATTTAGTATATTTTGAATTATTATCATTATTTCCTGGCTAATTCTTCACGAGCTTCCCAATTTCTTTATCTAATACAGAGATTGTCGGCGGCCACCACACCACGACACTCCCAACTCAAGGAAGCCATCGAAATTCAGGAAGTTTCACCTCTACCTTTCTCTTAAATTTCATATATATCTTTGTACATTGAGGGCAACGTACATCTTAAGTGTGGGGGGTGAATATTTATTTCGAAAAAGTGCCTAACTTTCTGTATTATTCTCAAATCCCTGAATGATATATTGTCTTTAAATAATTTTCTTATATTACTAATTAGAATAAAATTTCCTTTGATTAATGATTTTTATTGACATGTTTTGGATTAAGTCATTGATAATTGTGCAGTGATGATTTAAACTTTAAGAGACTAGAGAATCAAGCATGATAATTCTATTTTTAAAAAAAAAAATTCGTTAAGTTGTCTACCTGAATCTAATTATTACCTTGAAGTTTGAAATTTACAAGGTTGACATCAAAAACCCATAATTTTTGTGAGATTTTGATCCTTTTAGAGTATACGTCCTTTCGTGCTCACCTTGTGATTATGAGTATGTCAACATTCTGTTATTCTAGAGCCTGCTTCGATTATACATGTCGAGACCACATCAATTGATTTGATATACTGAGATGATAAAGGCACTTAGGATTTAACCCACTCACTCCACTAAAAGCCAAACCTCACAATTAACCCTTAGTGAACCTCTTTGATCCTGACAACCCTTTTTATTGACTTACCTACTAATATTAGCCCAAAACCTGATCTGTATTTGTTATCACCACTCCTCTTGACCACCCTTATATCGAATTTTGATTTTGAACAGTTTCCTAACTAAGATCTATATTTCAACTGTTAAAATTCTTTCTCATTATTGACTTGATTTGTTCTTAAAAAAAACGAAGTATATTCATTATTAGTTCTAAGATCAAGTGAGCTTTTATGTTTAAAATTCCACATATTGAGAAGAAGCTCATATTATTAATGAAGTTAAAATTGATGTAATTATTCAAGTATTAGTTTTTTTTTTCTAGTTAGGTAAATTATCAATTCAATCTTGATTCTAACCTCCAAATTTAGCCTTTATCCACACCTTTAACCCAAACCCCATAACAACCCTTTTTAAAGACCTTTTGATTTGTGTATCATCTCATTTTACAGTAGTGGAGATTTGATTTTCAGGCAAGCTTATGGGATTAACTTTTCATGTTCGACTTTTGAGTGCTTAATTTTGAACCTTAAACACTTTGAGTGATTTGTGTAAATCTTTAGTGAGGATGTCAACTCTTGTTGATTTTGAATTAGAGGTGATTATTTAGGTAAGGGAAAACGCCTATATTTTTCGTGCTACAAAAGCTATGAATTTCATTGTTTGAATCTTTAGGACCCTTTTACTTAAATTATCAATGTATGAATTATCTTTGAATTATGACAGAACATTATTGATGAGTATTATGAATCAAGGAAGTTCATTTTAATTGTGAGTTGAGAATTTTGCTTGAGGATAAGGAAATGCTTAAGTGTGGGGGTATTTAATAAACCGTAATATAAACATATTTTAATCCCACATTTAACATACTTTTGGATGATTTAAGCCTTGAATTGTGGAATTTGGTGCTCTTAATTCTTTGTTTTCATGTTTTATACTTAGGAAAGCACCGGAGGATGAAAAGAAAGAGAAACGTGCCTAAAACGGAGTAAATAGGCCATATTACAAAATTAACACGGCCTGGGCCCAAGCCACACGGTTGTGCCACCTTAACGGACCCAAACACGGCCTAGCCATGATTCACAGGGCGTTTGCCATGGGCGTGTCCTTGTTGTGACAAAGAAGAGTTTCATTCGGATTAGGGTACTTAGAGGCGAAGAAAGCCATTCCAAAAGCCTATATAAACACCTTAGAGGCCATACTTCATGGGGAGTCCAGTTGGGAGTCCAGTTAGGCGTCCATCTAGGCCAAGGAGCTGAGCCATAAAGACCAGAATTGTGGGATTTAAACAAAGAAAGCCAGTTGATTCATCTCAAGAAGCCGGAGTTATACTCAAGACAGATGATCTTCTCTTCAATTCCTTCAGGGGGTTTTTGGGTTTTTCTTATGTTTGTTTTTATATTTTCTTTTGAGATGTATTCTTTTATCATTATGAACTAAACCTCTCAAATACCTGAGGGGGTTAAAACCTAAGATGGATCTTGTTATTGTTTCCAGGCTATATGATAAATACTTGATTTGTTCTTAACTATGTGTTCTTAATTCTTGTTTTGATATTTCAGGATATTGATTCAAGTATTGATGTGTAACATCCTGAAAATGGGCCTATGCATTTTTGATTTAATGAAATGGCATGTTTTATGTGTTATGAATGTATTGTGAATATTTTTGGAAACTTGGAAATGCAAGGAAATGATTTAGAAATGTTAAGTTTAAAAGAGGAAAGTGAACATTTTTGGAAACTTGGAAATGTAAGGAAATGTCATAGAAAATGTTAAGCTTTAAAGTTTAAAAAAGGGAACTAAGGTAAGGTGGCCTTAAGAAAATTAATAGAGGAAATTTGACACAAGAATCAACTTGTTAAAGTGGTTTGAAGGCACCACTTAAGGGCCTAGCAAGTGACGCCACATGCAGGTGCAAAGGGTCTTGAGTTCGAGTCACTTAGGAAGCAAAATAAAGTTTTTATTTTCAGCACAAGGGGGAGGTAATGGACGGCACCAGGGCGCTTGAAGAGGAGTTTAAATTCTCTTAAAATTTCGGCTAAGGGGTGGATAAATAATAGATTTATTTTAGATTATTTTCAAGAGAGATAAATGAGGATTTATTCTTTAATTTTTAAATTAAAGAGATAAAGCTATCAAAATAGAAGAGTGGTGGCCAAGTAAGGGATTCCCTTGGTGATAATTTCGGCAAAAGGGGAGGAGATTAAGGCTATCATTCATTCTTCTTCCTTTTCCTTCCCATTTCTCTCTTGAATTCCTAAGCAACATCTTCTTTTTCTTTTCTTTTGTCAATTGAATTGCTCTTTCCCTAAGTCCACCATTACCGATTCTCCTAAGTTCATATCCCTCTCTTTTCAATTCGGTTGAAGTCGAATACATAAGTGACCATAGCCATCTAGTCTCCAAGTCTTTATAGCCGAATCTTTGAAGGGCTTCAAGCATAGGTGCTATCGATTTCTTTAAGTAAGGGTAAGATCTAAATATTGGTTTCCATTCTTTATATTTTAGACTTATCAAAATTTAGGGACTAATCTCTATTATTAATCTTGTTCGAATTATGGAAGGAAGGTTTCGGGATTTATGTGTTGTCGACATCAAGAAAAGATCTTTTGGGATTTTTAAGATTCAAGGTAAGATGACATTCGGCCTTAGGCCATTCTTAATGTGTTTAAATGTTAGGGATTGATCTAACATGTATCCATGGGAATTTCGACAGACATCTGAGGCAAGGGATACTTTTCTGGATTTAAGAATTTCAAGGTAAGTGTACTCACATATTCGGCCAAGGCCCTATCTTAGTACTTAGATCTATTTGTTTTAACCGAAAACTAACCGATTCAAGGGATCTAGTGATTAGCCGATTTCAAAGGGGAAGAATACAAGTTTCTGGGATTTGATTAATTATCAAATCGTGAAAGAAGGTAAGAAAGTGGATACGATAATCCTTCGGGATTTGGTTGAATAGTTGAATAGGCTTTTACTAAAGGTGTTAAGTGTGTATTTGAATGTAGGAATTGAAGATCTAAGGCATTAGATCGAGTTTTGGATTTCAATAAAAGCATTAAGTGAATCGTGTGTGTGCCTACACTAATCTTAATAGATTTATGGCTTAAACTTGATATATGTATATGAAAGTGTAAGAATGTGGCTAAGGTACCATGTTATGGTACAAAGTACTCAGGTACGTTTCCTACTCCTACTAGGATTATGAAATATGTTATATTTAACATGAGATAAGTGATAAGAATATGAAATTTGGCATGTTAATGCATAATATGTATGATATGGGGCATATGGGTTATTGAAAAGGGAAGTGAATGTGGTGACCTAAGACCACGATAATATGAATGTGGTGACCTAAGACCACGATACCTAAATGTGGTGACCTAAGACCACGATATCTGAATGTGGTGACCTAAGACCACGAATATTTATGAGGGCAATGAGCACGCCGATTGCAGCGCGCCTTCGATGGTGTGTAGCGGATGGAGGGTCGACTTAGTAGTCCCCACGGTGTGTGCGAGTTGGTGCGGGGATGTGTAGCGGATGGCATATAGCTTTGGGTTGGGTTGCATCATTATTTTGATCTCATTATATGAATTGATATGTGATATGATTATGTATGCTCGAATTGTTAACTTTAGTGTTGGTTACACATTGAGTTTGTTGACTCACCCCGTTGTGGGAACATGTTTCAGGTGATGAACAGTGATGGACCGGGACGGCAGGACTTGTGGTGGCCATGCTCAGCTTGAGGTTTTATTTGATTTGGACATTTTATTTCATTTAAGTACTTTAAAATTATTTGGGTTTTTATTTGATGTAATAAGGCCATATTGAACTCTTTTATTTCTGTTTTGTTTATTTATCATGTCACGAACTTTTTGTTCATTAAAGACTAAGCAAATTTAATTTGAAATAAACTTTAAATATTTTGTCACTTAAAATAAATTGGTTTTCAATATAAAACAAACTTGTTTTCAACTCGAGCCCAACCCAAAAAATAATTTCTCTCTCCAAACACATAGTTTTTCCAAGGTAATAAAAGAATTTTGAACCGGTTTTCTTCGAGGAACATACCAGATCCGGTCAAAGCTCGTGGGCCGGGTTTGGGGTGTTTCAATTTGGTATCAGAGCCTAGTTTTAAACACTCGGCCTGTGGTTTAAAGCCCAAAACGTTTTCAAAATCTATCCCAAAAGAAATTTGTGGAAATTTTCAGGTTTTTTTTTTCTGGCATGGCACCTAAGTCTCCGACCCGCAGTCCCCCAGGTAAGTACTTCTATCCATTTGTGTGGATTATTGAATGATCTGTAGAAGGGTAGAAATGGAATGGAATGTAGATTAGCATGATAAGTACTTGAACCCTAGGATTAGCTTTCCCCAACACTTACATAAGACTTAAGTGCCTAACTAAACAACACTATGACTAGTCGCCGAGTTAAGGTGTGGTAACCCCTGTGCGCATGTCTAGGATTGGATCCGGAAGAGCCTGGTACTTAAGCAGTCCTAGTGACTCACCTCCTCTTCGTTGGAATCCTACCTGGTGCGTAGCAATGGTTCACCCTAACCAAGAGGACTCAGTCACATCCTAAACTCAATAACTAAAACCCGAAAGAGAACTAGCTGTATTTTTATAAAAACCCTAGTTTTAAAACTCTTAAAATTACCTTTTTAATTTGTGAGAACTATTTTTACAAAATTGTTCCGAAAAATTTTTGGTTTGTAAAATTACAAAAATACCCCTAGTGGTAAAATTACAAAAATGCCCTTGGTTTATGAAATTTCTAAATTACTCACAGTTTTTATCAAAATTTCATTTCTCTACTAAGTGTTCAAAAGCCCTGATTTGCAAAATATCAAAAATACCTTGATTTTGGAAAAAAATTACGAAATTGCCCCTAACTTACGAAATTACCAAAATGACCCTAATTTCCAAAATTTTTGCAACATCACCATTTTGGAAAACAAATTCTCAAAAGTAACCCTAAAGTTTTGTAAAATCTGCAATACCCCTGATTTATTGAGCTTTACAAATTTACCCTGGTTTATTACCAAAATACCCCTGAGTTTCAAAATTACCAAAATGCCCTCAGATTTTAGAATTTCCAAAAAAGGCCTCGGGATTTCAAAATTACCAAAATACCCTTATTGACAAAATCACCAAGGAACCTTATTTTGACAAATTATGAAAATACCCCTGTAGGACAAATTACGAAAACACCCCTGGGTAGTGGAAAAAAACAACAACAATGAAAACTACAACATTTCTCTGAATGAACGAAAGTTCATAATTGGTTGATGAATGTGAACGTGACTTTCTAAATAGTGATCTTGAACTGAAACTTTGTGTGATCGAAAGAACTACTTCTAAATATCTTTATTTCATAAAATTGTTCGCGGTTAATAAGTGAAACAATGACTAATGCATAAAACTTTTTAATCAGATTAAATCGCGGCGTTAGAAATGAGTTCTAGGAGACGTGAACTTAGAGATTGTGCCTAGGAAGTATGATGGTTCTATTAAGATCAGAGTGCGCAGCATAAGCGTAGTGCGGTAAGTTAAGATATACGATTATTCGTTAGTAAGTAATTTCGAGGACGAAATTATTTTTAAGGGGGGTAGAACTGTAACATCCTGGAAATGGGCCTATGCATTTTTGATTTAATTATACGAAATGGCATGTCTTATGTGTTATGAATGTATGGTGAAC
The DNA here is from genome assembly GCA_025503065.1 of Gossypium bickii. Taxonomy (NCBI): domain Eukaryota; kingdom Viridiplantae; phylum Streptophyta; class Magnoliopsida; order Malvales; family Malvaceae; genus Gossypium; species Gossypium bickii. The sequence continues at coordinate 101,384,276 of CP106711.1, forward strand.
ATTTTTGGAAACTTGGAAATGTAAGGAAATGACTTGGAAATGTAAGGAAATGTCTTGTCTTGGAAATGTAAGGAAATGACTTGGAAATGGAAGGAAATGTCTTGTCTTGGAAATGTAAGGAAATGTCTTGGAAATGTAAGGAAATGATTTAGAAATGGTTTAAAAGAAGAAAGTGAACATTTCTGGAAACTTGAAAATGTAAGGAAATGTCAAGTTTAAAGAGGCAAATGAAAATTTTTGGAAACTTAGAAATGTCTTAGAAATGTCGAGTTTTAAAGTTTAAAATAGGAAACTAAGGCAAGGTGGCCTTAAGAGAAAAAGTATGTGAAATTTGACACACAAACAGGCTTGGAAAAGTGGCCTGGAGATGCCACTTACGGCCTCTGGAAATGGCGCCACATGCAAGGGTATTGGGCCTGAGTTCGAGTCACAAGGGAAGTAAATAAAAGGAATTTTATTTTTGCTTCCAGAAGCAAAGAGGTGGACGGCACAAGGCTTTTAAAAGAGGAGTTTTATTCTCTTTAAATTTTGGCTAATAAAGGGATAAATAATAGATTTATTTTAGATTATTTTCAAGAGATAAATGAGGAATTATTCTTTAATTAGGAAAATAAGGGAGAAGTGATGGCCATGTAAGGGACTTTGAGTTTAATAATTTCGGCTAAGTAAGGATAGTTACTGAATTATCTTTTATTTTAGGAGATAATTAAAAATATAAAGCTATCAAAATAGAAGAGTGATGGCCAAGTAAGGGATTCTAAGTTAATAAATTCGGCTATATAAGGAAAAGAGGGCCATTCATCATTCTTTCTCTCAACCCTTCTCTCTGCCGAATTTCCTAGAGCATTTGTTCTTCTTCTTTTTGTTAGCCAAAGCTGAAAATTCAAGATATCACCATTAGCCAATTTCTTTTCTTTCCAATCCATCAAAAGCCGAATCTTTGAGGGGCTTCAAGCATAGGTGCTGTCGATTTCTTCAAGAAAGGGTAAGAACAAGTTTTGATTTCTATTCTTTTCTTTTAGATTTGTCGAAATTTGGGGACTAATCCCTATTATTAATCTTGGCCGAATTATAGAAGGGAGGTTTCGGGATTATCAGAGTAGTCGACTAAAAGGAGGATTTTTCGGGATTTAAAGCTTTAAGGTAAGACATGTGAATAGTCGGCCAAAGGCCATTGATTGTGATTAAAGGTTAGAAGTTGATCTAACATGTGGTTTTAGGGATTTCGACAGAAGCTATAACTAAGGGATAATTTCGGGATTTAAGATCCTTAAGGTAAGTGACTATGAATATTTGGCCAAGGCCTATTTTAGTAGTTACATCTATTTTTATGTGTTTTAAGCGAAAACTAACCGATTCAAGGGATCTAGTGATTAGCCGATTTCAAAGGGAAGAATACAAAGTTTCGAGATTTGATTAATTATCAAATCGCGATGAAGGTAAGAAAGTGGATACGATAATCCTTGGGATTTGATTAAATTAGCCGAATAGGCTTTTTCCTAAAATACTAAATGTGGCCAAATGTAGGGATTTAGGATCTAAAGCGATAGATCGATTTTTCTGGGATTTCAAGGAATTCGTTAATCTAATCAGTGTGTAATTTACACTAATTCTTAATAAGTTTTCGGCTATGTCTAATTAAAATATGTGATATTAAGAATAAGAAAGTGGCTAAGGTACCATGTTATGGTACTAAGTACTCAGGTACGTTTCCTACTCCTACTAGGAATATGAAATATGTTATTTGTAACATGAGAATAAGAATGTGAACTTTGGCATATTAATGTACATTACAAAATGGGGCATATGGGTTATTGAAAGGGGAAGTGAATGTGGTGACCTAAGACCATGAACACGGTGACCTAAGACCGTGGTATTTGAATGTGGTGACCTAAGACCAGAGTAAGCTGAATGCGGTGACCTAAGACTGCGATATCTGAATGTGGTGACCTAAGACCACAAATGCGGTGACCTAAGGCCGCGATATGGAGTGTAGCGGAAGGAGGGTCGACTTAGTAGTCCCCACGGTGTCTGCAAGGTTGAGTACGGGAGTGTAGCGGATGGCTTATTAGGTTTGGGTTTGTGAATGCAGCATAATTTGTATGCTATGATATGAATGTGTAATATTTGTTATGCCTGATTCTATTATGATTTAGTGTTGTGTACACATTGAGTCTGTTGACTCACCCCGTTGAGGACCATGTTTGTGTGATGAGCGATAATGGACCGGGACGGCAGAACTTGTGGTGGCCATGCTCAACATGAAGTTTTTATTTTCATGGACTATTAATTTTTAAGTACTCGAATTATTTGGATTTATTTGATGTAATAAGGCCATAAGGCCACAAAGCACTATTTTATTTATGTTTTTATTTATTATGTTACTGAAATTTTTATTAAGTTAAAGATTAAGTAATTTACTTTAAATGTATTCTATATGTTTTATCACCTAAAATTTAAAAGGGTTTTCATTATAAAACGATTTTGTTTTCTACTCGAGCCCAACCCAAAACAATATTTCTTTCAAAACACACTATTTTCCCAAAGTAACAAAAGAACTTTGAACCAGTTTACTTGAGGAACATACCAAATCTGGTCAAAGCTCGTGGGCCGGGTTTGGGGTGTTTCAGTGTGGCTGAATGTAGGAATTGAAGATCTAAGGCATTAGATCGAGTTTCGGGATTTCAATAAAAGCATTAAGTGAATCAGGTGTGTGCCCTACACTAATCTTAATAGATTTATGGCTTAAACTTGATATATGTATATGAAAGTGTAAGAATGTGGCTAAGGTACCATGTTATGGTACAAAGTACTCAGGTACGTTCCCTACTCCTACTAGGATTATGAAATATGTTATATTTAACATGAGATAAGTGATAAGAATGTGAAATTTGGCATGTTAATGCATAATATGTATGATATGGGGCATATGGGTTATTGAAAAGGGGAAGTGAATGTGGTGACCTAAGACCACGATAATCTGAATGTGGTGACCTAAGACCACGATACCTAAATGTGGTGACCTAAGACCACGATATCTGAATGTGGTGACCTAAGACCACAAATATTTATAAGGGCGATGAGCACGTCGACTACAACGACTGCCTTCGATGGTGTGTAGCGGATGGAGGGTCGACTTAGTAGTCCCCACGGTGTGCAGGTTGGTATGGGGATGTGTAGCGAATGGCATATAGGTTTGGGTTCGGGTTGCATCATTATTTTGATCTGTTATATGAATTGATATGTGATATGATTATGTATGCCTGAATTGTTAACTTTAGTGTTGGTTACACATTGAGTCTGTTGACTCACCCCGTTGTGGGAACATGTTTCAGGTGATGAACAATGATAGACCGGGACGGCAGGACTTGTGGTGGCCATGCTCAGCTTGAAGTTTTATTTGATTTGGACATTTTATTTCATTTAAGTACTTTAAAATTATTTGGGTTTTTATTTGATGTAATAAGGCCATATTGAACTCTTTTATTTCTGTTTTGTCTATTTATCATGTCACGAACTTTTTGTTCATTAAAGACTAAGCAAATTTAATTTGAAATAAACTTTAAATATTTTGTCACTTGAAATAAATGGGTTTTCAATATAAAACAAACTTGTTTTCAACTCGAGCCCAACCCAAAAAATAATTTCTCTCTCCAAACACATAATTTTTCCAAAGTAATAAAAGAATTTTGAACCGGTTTTCTTCGAGGAACATACCAGATCCAGTCAAGGCTCGTGGGCTGGGTTTGGAGTGTTTAATGATGTGCTTAGGTAGTGGAGAAAAAGTCCCCGTTTAAGAGTAGATCTAGCATAGTTAAGCGGAGTTGATCACAACCCTAGAAATAGGATGACGAAAATCTGCCGAATTAGGGTCAAACCTAATATAGGAGTCCATAGAACGAGTTAATGCAATTCTAAGGGTTTTAATTAGAAAGAGATTTCAATTAATCAACCGAGGGTTAGACGTTAGTAGCCTCGAAAGAGGTATTAATATAAATTAGGGAATTCTACGGATTAAGTCAAGTGAATAAATCGTCTGGTTCAGAGTTAGATAACAAGTGAAGTCTAGGTGGATTCTTTCTCAGGTATTGTCTTAATCAATTGTATTTTTCCACAAGTATTTCCCCAATTCCTTCTATTTGCCTTCACATCTTTCGCTTAATAGTTACTTAAATTTAGATTAGTTAAAAAATTCCTTTAATTCTTAGGCTAAATAATAAAAAGAAAGTTAGTATTAGTACTTTTGGTTCCTTTGGGTTCGACAATCTGGTCTTGCCACTAAGCTATACTACTGTTCGATAGGTGCACTTGCCTCAATCGATGTCACAGTTAGTTTCTAGGCTCAATCATTCTTTATATAAATTTTTAAGACTCTGACACACGATCACAAAGATAAGATGCTCGATTAATCGACCGTTTTAATAGTTCAACGTCCGAGGTAAGTTCGGACATAATGTGTATATTTAGTTATGTTTAATGCTATGAAATGAGTGGTATGATAATATAGAAATGTGAATGCTATGTGAGAGCTTGAGTTATATGGCACTAAGTGTGCATATTCAAAAATATGACCGAGATGATTAGCACTGTGTGTACGAAATTATATAAGCTTTGGCTTTGTGGTTGGCACTATGTGTGCGATACCGATTTAAGATCGGTTTGATATAGATGCACTATGTGAGCGATGCTAATTAAGCTTTGGCTAACTATTTGGGCACTAAGTGTGCGATTGAATCGAAAAAGATACGAAAGTTGATCGAAATGGAATAGTGAGTATTGAGTAGCAAAATATAATTGACAACTAAGTGTTGACTACGGTACATTCGGAACCTATATGGTTGATGAACCTATGAATGAGATTATGAAACATTAAATGAGCATATTAGTTTTGGATGGTACAATATATATATATGTAGATCTGAAATAATCTATGTGATGGTTTCTCTGATTTAAATGTGTTATGTTACGAACTTACTAAGCTTTGGAAAGCTTACTGTGTGATTGTTTTTCTGCTTTGCAGTGTCAATAAAGTTAGCTCAAATCCGAGTATCGTCAACATCTCTATCACACTATTGGCAATCTATTTGGTACTTTTGGAAAAATGTATATAGTTGAACTATGGCATGTATAGGCTAGAAGTTAAGATATGTTTTGATATGTTTTGAAATGTTTAATCCTTGCCATGTAAGTTGGCTTGGAAGTTGAATAATGTAGAATTTATGAATGAGCTATTAATGTGGTATATTTTCATGACTTTGTGGTTGATGAAAGATATGGTTTGCAGATGATTTAGGGCATGAATTACCTAATGCTTGATATATGTATATTTTGAAATATACCATTGTTACTTTGAATGAATTTATTGTGATGATATTAGGTGTGGAAGAAAATGGTAATGTTAATGGTTATGAGTGCATGAAATGGTATGTTTGAGTGCATTTAAAAGCATGAATTGGAATTGTTTTGAAACTTGTTGGTAAACCCTTGTGTGGGTGGCAAATTTGCCTCGCAAATGTCTTATTTTGTCTACACGGTTATGGCACACGGGCGTGCCTAGTGACCGTGGGACAAAGTCAATATCTAGCCCATGTATGCACTGCCACGGTACACGGACTTGCCTAGTAGCAGTGTGAATAAGTCAGTAAATTGCCTAAGAGTACACGGCCTTAGCACACGGGTGTGCCTGGTGGCTGTGTGGAGAAATCTGAATACATGCTTTGCTTTGGAACGGCCTGGACACATGGGGGTGTTTGGTGATCGTGTTAGGCACACTACTTGAATGCACGGGCATGTGTCCTCAACAGTTTTGAAGAATATTTGAAATTTTGAAAACTTTCATTAGTCTTTGGTTTAGTCCCGACCCCTTTCTAACACGTGTTTAAGGTCTTGTCGACCTAAATGAGGGACTGTATGTTCGTATTTGAATATGTATGATTGATGATAGACTTTGTGCCGTGGAAAGGATGTGAATTATTGTGGTTGTTCGGTAACACCTCTTTACCCTATTCCGGCGATGGTCTCAGGTTAGGGGTGTTACATGTAGTCCCTACAGATATCAAATGTACAGAGTAATCACCGAAAATCAAAAATCACAGACTGGGCGAAGCCCATTACAGAAACAGTTTGGCCTTAGCCCACTCGGATGTAAAATCATATATATATATATATAATAGGGCATTAGCCCAATCAGATACAGAGTCAGAAATATATAGGGGCCTTAGCCCAATCAGATATAGAATACAGATCAGAATATCAAAATCCTACCCAGCAGCCTCTACACACCATCTCCGTCTAGCCCTACACACCATACTGTACCGAAATGCGGTACATGAACAGAATAATGCAACTGAGCTGCCAGATAATAGGCTTAAAGCCTTTCAAATACTTCCTCTGAAATATCATCAACTCTCCCGGATGCAATGCAACATATCAAATATGACATGCAACGTGCAAATAACCGATCATACATTCAGTTCGGTACAGATATCATGCTCAGTCAGAAACCATAAAATCAAATCACATAAATAAGGGTATAAGTAACACTTACTGACCCTATAGTAGGTCCACAGTCGACTTGGGTGATCCATGCAACCTTACAGTTCATTTCAAAAAAATAGGCTCACACACCCGTCCACATGGCCCAAATTGGCCTTGGTCATGTGGATCACACCGCCTGGCCCAGAATTTCACATGCCCGTGTAGCCCACAAGGCCCAATAGATCGAGCCCATGTGTCGCACACGGCCTTTCCTGATAATCACATGGTCGTGTCCCTTGCGCACGGCCTAGCTCGTCGATCACACAACTATGTTGTGGCTTATAGCCTTGCACACAACCTACCACCCGACCGTGTGGCATTGACAGAATCATTTTTCGGCTTTCACTAATTCTCATTTTTTGTGTTTTTGGGTACACACATGTATCGTTCCCACTGTTTTTGCAACCCTAAGATCGCCAACACCTATAATCATAATACTTCATCTCTTAGTAACTAAAAACAAGTCTAAATTGATTAATCCCTACATCATAAAGTCGACTTACTGGTACTGAACAAACACGACTCTGAATCAGATCGACAAAAAGCAATTTCCAACAACACAGCCTCCACCTAAGTAGCAACAGCACACCTCTTAATCACTCAACCAGAGAATAAATATTTTTGCGAGATTTTTGTTTGTGTAAAAAAATCTCTTTATTTTTTTTTTGAAATCTTTGTTGTTTCATCAGCAAATTGTTTGAGAGGAATTTCCTCTTTTAATTGAGAAAAGGCTAATGCCACTTCTAAGGATTGAGAAATGGTCTCAAATATCTTATGGATAAGACTATTTACAATGATTTTGGATGATTTAAATAGCCTTATGCACCAATTCTTTATTTAAAGAAACATATTTTAAACCCACATTTAGAATGCTTTTGGATGATTTAAGCCTTGAATTATGTAATTTTGTGCTCTCAATCCTTTGTTTTCATGTTTTACACTCAGGAGAGCACCGGACGATGAAAAGAATGGAAAACGGGCCCAAAATAGAGTAAATGTGCCATATCACGAAATCAACACGGCCTGGGCTCAAGACCACATGGCCGTGCCTCATAAACATTCTCGAACATGGCCTGGCCATGGTTCACACGGGCGTATACCATGGGCGTGTCCCTGCTGTGGGAAAGAAGGATTTCCCTCGGAATAGGATACTTGGAGGCAAAGAAACACATTCCAAAGCCTATTCAAACACCCTAGTAGGAATTCTACTCGAATTATGATACTTGGAAGAATTCTATATAAACACCCAAGGGGGCAACTTGAAAGGGAGTTCGGCAGAAGCCTTCTGCTAGGGCTTTTGTCAGGGAACCCAAGGCTTTAGTTAGGGGGTGTCAAGCTAGGCAAAAGAGGGCAGATTTGTGGGGATTTACTCGAAGATAGCCAATTGATTCATCTCAAGAAGTCGGGATGATACTCAAGACGGAGGATCTCTCCTTCAATTCCTTCAGGAGGTTTTAGGGAATTCTTATGTTTTGTTTATCTTTTCTTCTGAGATGTTTTCTTTTATTTTTATGAACTAAACCCTCTGATACTTGAGGGGGATGAAACCTAAGATGAATCTTGTTATCGTTTGCTGAACTATATGATAAATATTTGACTTGTTCTTAATTATGTGTTCTTAATTCTTGTGTTGATATTTCCGGGATATTAATTCAAGTATGATGTGCTTAGGTGAAGGAGCAAAAGTCCCTGCCTAAGAGTAGATCTAGCATACTTAAGTGTAGTTGATCGCACGCCTAGAGATAGGGCGACGAGATTTTGCCGGATTAGGGTGATACCTAATATGGGAGTCTATAGATCGAGTTAATGCAATTCTAGGGGTTTTAATTAGAAAGAGATTTCAATTAATCAACCTAGGGTTAGACGATAGTTGCCTCGAGAGAGGGATTAATATACGTTAGGGAATCCTACGGATCAAGTCAAATAAATAAATCGTCTAGTTCAGAGTTAGATAACAAGTGAAGTCTAGGTAGATTCTTCCTTGGTATCGTCTTAATCATTTGGTTTTTCCTCAAAGTTATTTTCCGCAATTCATTCTCTTTGTCTTTGCATCTTTAGATTAGATGAATAGTTCATTTTAGATTAGATATACAAGTCTCTTAATTCTTAGGCTAGATAATAAAAAGTGAGTTAGTATTAGTACTTTTGGTTCCTTTCGGTTCGACAATCCGGTCTTGCCTTAACTATACTATTGTTCGATAGGTGTGCTTGCCTCAAATCGTTGTCATAGTTAGTTTCCAGGTTCGATCATCCTTGATATAAATTTTAAGACTTTGACATCGCATAAAACAACGATCAAGTTTTTGGCGCCGTTGCCGGGGAACTAAAATATTAAGAACGCTTAATTGTTATTACTTTAGCCATTTTCTTATTGCAATTTATTTTCATTATTATTTTTTTATTTTATTTTTATTTTTTTACTTTGCTAATTTTTCCTCTATTTGCTTTTGGCAGATAAGTTTAGTTTATAGAGAAGATGGCACTGAATAATTATCAGTGGCAAGTCATGAGGATAATTCGTACTAAAGCAGCCAGTGTTTTCAACCTCGACGTGGTCACTAGGTTATCTAACAGCTAGAGATGATGAATAAAAAGATTGATGGTTTGTATAGTCTCTCGCAGGTACACCCAATAATGCAATATGAATCGAATCTGGGAAGCGTGACGAATCCTGAGTACCCACCCTATAGTTATGGCATGGAAAACGAACAAGTCCACTATATGGGTAACTATTCTAGACCTCAAAATAATTTTTATGGTAACACTTATAATGTAGGTTGGATGTACCATCCCAATTTCTCGTGGGATGATCAAAGTAACCAAAGACTGGAACTTCCTCCATATTTTCAACAACCACCTCACCAACAGGAAGAGGAGTTGAACCTTGAAGAGATGCTGACAAAATTCATAGTAGTCTCAGAAACACATTTCCAAAATATAGAAACAAGTTTCCAAAACACCGAAATAGCACTCAAAAATCAAGAAGAATCGATTCAAGGGATCGAGAATCAGTTAGGTCGGCTTACTAAGCTGATCTCAAAATAACTACAAGAAATCTTGCCAAGCAACACTGAAACTAACCCAAAAGAGCAAATTCAAGTCATGAATGACTCATGATGTGATGAAAGGTTAGTGGAATCTGGCCCAAGGAAAGAGCCTGTGGTAAGTAGAGGTAAGGTTGAGGTAAGCCAGGATTTACCAAACCCGGTAATTACAGAATACCAACCCCATGTGCCATGCCACAATGCGATAAAGAAAGACCACACAGAGGAACAATTCGGTAAGTCTCTTAAACTTCCAAAGAAATTTCATATTAACTTGCCGTTTCTTGAAGCTCTTTCGCAGATCCCAGATCCTAAACCTCGTGCCGATAAAGAAGAAATTCATGAGGAACAAAGGCTTTGGATCGATGAACTAGACTAGTGGAAGGCACACTTCAAGAAGAGACTAAAAACACATGAAGCAAAAATAAGGCAACTCCATGACAAACTTAATGATGGGACAACCCAGTTAAGATAGGAGATCAGGTACTCAAAATCCTCCCAGATGGAACAGTCGAGGTAACTAGTCCTAAAATCAGCACCTTTAAAGTAAACACTATTCGACTTAAACTTTATATCAATAACCGAATTGATTACATGAGAAAGGATTTTCACCTTCTCAAACCACCATGATTATGCGAATGAGAGGTAAGTCTAGCTCAAGACTTTAAACGAGTGCTTCTCAGGAGGCAACCCGAGCACTAACTCTACTAACTAGTTTCGTTTTATTTCTTTTCTTATTTAGGCATATGTTTCTATACCCACACGGCCTTGAACACGGCCGTGGCCGTGGCCATGTGGGCATCACAAGTAGGTAAAAGGGCATGGCCATAAACGTGTGGCAACAAGACAAAATTTTTCCCAAAACACGAGCTGCATCTCTATTTAAACCCCTTCTTATTTTCTCTTTTCTAGTTGTCTTTGTTCTTTCATTTTCCATTATTTACTTTTACTTTTATTTTTATTTTTATTTTTATTTTTATTTATTATTTTCTTCTTATTCTTCGTACCATTTAGATTTAGCTTAGGATACAATAAAATCATGCCGGCTGCTTCGAGGATTCAAATTCAAACGGTTTAAGCCGCTTCCCCATGTTCACCTCCAATCTTATCCAGTTTCTTTTCATTGACTTCATCCAAAATTCAGGAATTTTCACTTCTCCCCCCATCTTATGATTTTATGATTATTTTCATATTATCTATCTTTGTACATTGAGGGCAATGTACATCTTAAGTGTGGGGGGTTAACTATAGTATTATTTGAAAATTCCTGAATTATGCCTTGTTCTAAAGTAAGTTTCTCATATTATGATTAGAATGAAATTTCCCTGATTTGATATGTTTTGGATTAAGTCATTGATAATTATGTATTGATGATTAAATTTGAAGGATACTAGAGAATCAAGCTTGATAAGTCTATTTTTCAGAATTAAATTTTTTTTAGGTTGTCTACCTGAAGCTAATTATTACCTTGAAGTTTGAAATTTACGAGGTTGATATCAAATACACATAATTTTTGTGAGATTTTGAGCCTTATAGAGCATATATTCTTTTTGCTTGCTCACTTTATTAATTATGAGTGTTTCAACATTGATTTGTAATTGTACAACTTGCATCGATTATACTTGTCGAGACCACACCTTTGATTTGATATACAGATATGATAAAGGCAACTAGGTTTTAACCCACTCACTCCACTAAAAGCCTACCTTCACAATTAACCCCTACTGAACCCTGTTTAATCCTAACAACCCTTTTTATTAACTTACCCACTAATATTAACCCAAAACCCTTTGTATTTGTTATCACCATTCCTTTTGACTACCCTTATGTCGAGAATTGATTCGATCAGTTGCCTAACTATTTTATTTATTTCAATCGTTAAATTTATCCTTTATCATGTATATTTGACTTTTTCTTAAAAAAACGAAGTATATTCATTATTAGTTCTGTGATTAGGTGAGCTTATACATTAAATTCCAATTATTGAAGAAGCTCGTATTAAAGTATTATCAATAGTAGTATTATTAGTTTCCAATTGATGTAATTACTTACATTCAGTTCGTTGTTTCTAGTTAGGTAATTTGTCAGGTCAATCTTGATTGTAACCTGATTAAGTTTTGATATAGACCTAAGAACAAACAATTCAGTACAATTCAGTACAATAACATCAATTAACCTCAAATTCAGAAATGTGATAGCCCTACATCGAGAACACTTACTTTTGAGCAAAACAACAACCTAATAATTCCTAAATTGCTGGAGGACCACCAAGCGCCCCTTAATTTTCTCCTAGAAGCACACCGATATCATTAAAACCAAGAAATCAATTTAAAAATCTCATCCTTCAATAGAAAACTCAACAACCAAAATTACCAAAGATTGCAAAATAATCAAATAACGTATACCTAACAATAATATCATCAAACTAAATGAGCAACACACTTAGCCGAAGCATAAAAGAGATTGGACAGCGTTTGAATAGAATAGTATGATAAGCAAATAGTAGGGTAAACCAAAAGTCAATAAAGAGGTAAAAAGACGAAACGAACAAAAGGAAAAGAAAACAAAAGAAGAAAAGAAAGAAAACCCCAAAGAGGACAAAAAGATTAAACGTGAATAGGAAAAGAAACGTGAAAACTGATTGGGGAAAAATAGGTAAAGTCTTTAGGATTTCCTTGAAGATAATTCAATAATAATAACCACTTATCCCCACTACCAACTACTTATCAAATTTGAACTCCTAACTCAAACCCAAGTCCTTACATGGATAGCACAAGCATAAAGTTAGAAAAATATTTCCAATTTTGCTCTCATAGGGATTCGAACAAAAGACCAAAAGTAAGCTGAAGCCTTACCACTGAACCAACAGGCTAAATCTTAACAACAATTGCACAAAAATAAAATATAAGCCAGACACTTAAGGATCAAGGGTGAGAATAAAATAACAAAACTCTAATGAAGTGGATTCGAACACAGAACCTTAAATACACATAATTAACTTTTAGCCACTGAACCAAATCAATCAACTTGACAAAATTTAACAAATCAAAAACTTAAATTTTTGGAGTGTTGCAATTCTCCTATCCTAAAAGAATTTTTGGCCACAAAATTTACCTAACTCAAATAGATGTCAGTATTGTTGTCGAATCGCGTCCTTAGGCTCCCAAGTGGCCTCCTCCGTACCATGATTTCACCATAGAACATTACCCAACGGAATGGCCTCTCTTCTCAATACCTGAACCTCTCGTTCAAAAATCTGAACCAGCTCATCCTCGGAAGTCAAATCTGGTATTACCTCAGTCTCCTCAACAGATACAATATGAGATGGGTCAGACTAATACCGCCTCAACATAGTGACATGGAAGACATTAGAGGCAACTCTAACTCATAAGCGACTGAACCAACACATTTTAGAATTTGATAAAGCCTAATGAACCTAAGGCTTAACTTTCCCTTTTGTCCAAACCAAAGGACCTTTTTCCACGGAGATATCTTAAGGAAAACTCGATCTGCCACAGCAAAATCAAAACCTCTTCACTTTAGATCCACATAAGACTTCTGTCTATCAAAAGTTGCCCTAAGACAATCCCATATAAGTCTAACCTTGTCCTCAATCTCAGAAACCAAATCAGGACCCACAATCTGCCTCTCACCAAACTTAGTTGAACACATAGAGATACGATACTGTAACGACCCAAATTTGGGCCTAGTAGATTTAGGCCCATTGGGCCTTGGTCATAGGAGCGTTTAAATTTTTGGAAACAAGAGAACGGCTTTAATGCAAGTTGGACTTATTAGGTGAGTGATTTTGGAAGGCTAGGGGGCTTCTATGAAGTCCCGAGATCAAACTTGGGCTTTAGGAAAATTTTGGTTTTAGGTGAATAAAACCCTGAGAGTTAGTAGTAGGCTTTAAGAATAAAATGTGGAGAAAAATGACACAAGTGGAGTGTGTGGTGTAGTGGCAAAGTGACGCCACATGAGAGACAAGGAGGTGACGCCACAAGGAAGGAAGGAGGTCCAAGGTTCAAGTCTTAGCTCTTGCATTCTGGTTTTCTTTTTATATGGACTTTAGAATTTAGCCATAGATTTATATTTAGTTACGCATGATTTTAGGCACAAGAGGAGTTGTGGCTTAGTGGCAAGTGGAGTGAATTGGCTGATGGGAAAACTTGGGTTCGAATCTCATGACAAGCAAGGGAGTATTTATTTTGCGGATTGGACGGGAAGAGTTTGAGTTGGATTTAAACTCTACTGATGGAAGGATCCCACATCGAAAAGATACAAAGAAGGAAGGTGAGAAGCTAACTATATATAGAGCATTCTATGAGGAGAGTTAATATACTTTGGTGGGCGTTTGGCTGCAGATCTAGAAGATAATCACCAACAGTAGCTAAAGAAAGGCTACTAGAACATGAGGTACACGATAAGGGTACGGTGAGGTTTCAGTTTTTGATAAGTATGCGTTAGATCTTGGTTAATCGCCACTAATGTCAATTGTATGGTCATGACTAAGGGCTTTGCAGCGCGCGTGGTTAACCAAGTGTGTACAAACACTACACACACGATATCGGTAATACCGAAAAGCTGAAAAGCTGAAAGTGGCTAAATAAGCCTGGTGGGCCGTGAGGCTAAGAATTGATGAAATGGTTTGGTTGGTTATACGAATTGAATTAGTCATGCATGATATATGAATTGGATTTGTTTTGGGCCTAATGGGGTTATGGGGACGTAGACATGTATGTTAGGGTTTATGGACCTTAGGCCTAGTTTGAACAACTCTTAAATTCCATATGACTTAATCTAATTAAACATGTCTGTGAACAAGTCGCAGGGTTAGAGTGTGGCAACGAGCGTACGCATGTCTAGGATTGGATCTAGGGAGAGCTTGGTACTTAAGCGGCCCTAGTGGCCCACCTCCTCTTTTTTGGAATCCTACCTGGTGCGTAGTGTCTGTTCACTTTAGCCGCGATGACTTGTTGATGGGCTAAAGTTCATAGCTAAAACCCGAAAGGGACCAAATACCCTTATATTTGCAAAATTGCTAAAATACCCTTATATTTGTAAAATTTACTAAATACCACTAGATTTGTAAGGTACCAAAATACCCCTGTTTTGCGAAAGTACCAAAATACCCTTGGTTTGCAAAATTACTGAAATACCCTTGGTTTGTAAAATTACCGAAATATCCTTGGTTTGTGAAATTACCGAAATACCCCCAATTTGCGAAATTACTGAAATACCCCCAGTTTAAGAAATTACTGAAATGCCCCGATTTACAAAATTACTTAAATGTCCCTGGTTTGTAAAATTACCAAGATACCCCTATTTTGGAAAATTGCCAAAATACCCCTGTAGGGTAGAATTATAAAAATACCTCTAGGTAGTGAAATGACAAAAATACCCCTATGTGACGAGTATAAGCTTATGGATGTTACTTGTGTGTTTGATGCATTCATATGATATTCTGCTTAGGATGCATATGGGTGGGAATTTGGTACAGAGGAAGATTTAAGGATCGCATAGTCGTATGGTATGGATCCAGGATCGCATGGCCGTATGGTATGGATCCACCGGAGGGTTTAAGCCCAATATATGTGATTAAGCAGCTTTGCTGCAACGTTCAGTAGTACCGCAACCGGGCTACCCTTGGTGTGTAGCGGTGGGGTGGGTTGAGCTAGAATTCCTTACAGGAGTCATAAGGTTGGAAGGGAAATGGTGTGTGTAGCAGATGGATTTTGGGGTGCGTTTTGCATTATTTGTTTACAAATGATACGATATGATATGATATGTGGTCATTGTGGGCTAAAGCCCAAGACCACCGATTTTGATAGGGCTTAAGCCCAATGTGAATATTTGTAAGTGATTTGATTGCCAAGGGTTGTGCACACTGAGTTTCAAAACTCACACCCTTGTAATTTAATGTTTCAGGTAATCCTGAATAGACGACTCGACGTGGGAGAGGACTCGGAGATGGCCATACTACAAGAGGCTTGAATTTTCATTTATTTGTTTCAAAATACATGTTTTTAGTTACTTAATTTTCGGTGGATGTAACAAGGCCTTGTACTCCATTTTGACTTCTGATTTATTTTGGGTTTTGAGATTAATTGTTTATTTAATTATTAAACCTAAGTAAGCTCTTATGTTCAAACTTGGTTTCCCAAAAACTTAAAATAATAAAATGGGTTTTTATCTTTAATTAATGAAACTAAAAGATTTTGGGCTTTTGGGCCTTAAATTTTTCATTAGCAAAACCGTTTTGAATTGTGCCTTTAATCTGACATTCTAGATTTGGGCCTAACTTCTAGGTCAGGTTTGGGGTGTTACATTTAGCGGTATCAGAGCCAAGTTGCAAAGCTCAAGATGTGAAATGGGCCTTAGATTTTGGGTTTTTTTTAAAGTTTTGATAGGATTCTTGAAGTGTGGTTCATCGAGCCCTCGACGTCGAGCCAAGTACGTTTTTCTGTTATTGTTTGAATTATTGAACTGTATAGATAATGGGCTACTTAAAAATAGGCATTTAGAGACTAAAGCCCGTAGGAAACTTAAGCCTGTAGTGGATTCTCGACCGCTGAATAACTCTAAGAAATTGTTGTTACTTACATAAGACGTGTGCCCTAAACAAGTGGAACTAAGTACTAATTTCATAAAATTTTTAATTCAAAAAATACGCAATGATGAGCGCTAGACGAGGACGCTCCAGATGCGAATACCGCTGCGTACTCTACCATAGTATGCTGAGTGTTTATTTTGTTATTAAATCGGAGTGCACAGCAAAAGCATAGTGGTGTGACTTGAGCGAAGCGTTTAGTAGTTAGTAGGAAATTTTGAGGACGAAATTTCTTTAAGGAGGGTAGATTTGTACCGACCCAAATTTGGTCCTAGTAGAATTAGGCCCATTAGGCCTTGGGCATAGGAGCGTTTAAATTTTTG
The DNA here is from genome assembly GCA_025503065.1 of Gossypium bickii. NCBI lineage: Eukaryota > Viridiplantae > Streptophyta > Magnoliopsida > Malvales > Malvaceae > Gossypium > Gossypium bickii. The sequence goes on from CP106711.1 coordinate 101,400,790, forward strand.
GGAACAAGAGAACGACTTTAATGCAAGTTGGACTTATTAGGTGAGTGATTTTGGAAGGCTAGGGGGCTTCTATGAAGTCCCGGGATCAAACTTAGGCTTTAGGAAAATTTTGGTTTTAGGTGAATAAAACCCTGAGAGTTAGTAGTAGGCTTTAAGAATAAAATGTGGAGAAAAATGACACAAGTGGAGTGTGTGGTGTAGTGGCAAAGTGACGCCACATAAGAGACAAGGAGGTGACGCCACAAGGAAGGAAGGAGGTCCAAGGTTCAAGTGTTGGCTATGGCATTTTGGTTTTCTTTTTATATGGACTTTAGAATTTGGCCATAGATTTATATTTAGTTGCGCATGATTTTAGACACAAGAGGAGTTGTGGCTTAGTGGCAAGTGACGTGAATTGGCTGATAGGAAAGCTCGAGTTCGAATCTCATGACAAGCAAGGGAGTATTTATTTTGCGGATTGGACGGGAAGAGTTTGAGTTGGATTTAAACTCTGCTGATGAAAGGATCCCACATCGGAAAGATACAAAGAAGGAAGGTGAGAAGCTAGCTATATATAGAGCATTCTATGAGGAGAGTTAATATACGTTGGTGGGCGTTTGGGTGCAGATCTAGAGGATAATCACCAACAGTAGCGAAGGAAGGGCTACTGGAACATTAGGTACATGGTAAGGGTACGGTGAGGTTTCAGTTTTTGATAACTATGCATTAAATCTTGGTTAATCACTAGTAATGTCGATTGTAGGGTAGTGACTAAGGGCTTTGCAGTGCGCGTGGTTACCAGGTGTGTACAAACACTACACACACGATATCAACAATGCCGAAAAGCTGAAAAGCTGAAAGTGGCTAAATGGGCCCGGTGGGCTCTGAGGCTAAGAATTGATGAAATGGTTTGGTTGGTTATACGAATTAAATTAGTCAAGCATGATATATGAATTGGACTTGTTTTAGGCCTAATGGGGTTATGGGGACATAGACATGTATGTTAGGGTTTATGGACCTTAGGCCTAGTTTGAACAACTCTTAAATTCCATAAGACTTAATCTTATTAAACATGTCTATGAACAAGTCACAGGGTTGGAGTGTGGCAACGGGCGTACGCATGTCTAGGATTGGATCTAGGGAGAGCTTGGTACTTAAGCAGCCCTAGTTGCCCACCTCCTCTTTTCTGGAATCCTACCTGGTGCGTAGTGTCTGTTCACTTTAGCCGCGATGACTTGTTGATGGGCCAAAGTTCATAGCTAAAACCCGAAAGGGACCAAATACCCTTATATTCGTAAAATTCCTAAAATACCCTTACATTTGTAAAATTTACTAAAATACCCCTAAGTTTGTAAAGTACCAAAATACCCCTGTTTTGCGAAAGTACCGAAATACCCTTGGTGTGCAAAATTACTGAAATACCCCTAGCTTACGAAATTACCAAAATACCCTGATTTATGAAATTACTTAAATGCCTCTAATTTGTGAAATTACCAAGATACCCCTATTTTAGAAAATTACGAGAATACCCTTAGGCAGTGAAATGACAAAAATACCCCTATGTGACCAGTATAAGCTGATGGATGTTACTTTTGTGTTTGATGCATTCGTATGATATTTTGCTTAGGATGCATATGGGTGGGAATTATGGTACGGAGGAAGATTTGAGGATCGCATGCCTTATGGTATGGATCCACCGGAGGCTTTAAGCCCAATATATGTGATTAAGCAGCTTTGCTGCAACGTTCCGTAGTACCGTAACCAGGCTACCCTTGGTGTGTAGCGGGGGGTGGGTCTAGGTGGAATTCCCCACAGGAGTCATAAGGTTAGAAGGGAAATAGTGTGTGTAGCGGATGGATTTTTGGGGTGCGTTTTGCATTATTTGTTTTTAAATGATACGATATGATATGATATGAGGTCATTGTGGGCTAAAGCCCAAGATCACCGATTTTGATAGGGCTTAGGCCCAATGTGAATATTTGTAAGTGATTTGATTGCCAAGGGTTGTGCACACTGAGTTTCGAAACTCACACCCCTGTAATTTAATGTTTCCGGTAATCCTGAATAGATGACTCGACGTGGGAGAGGACTCGGAGATGGCCACCCTACAAGAGGCTTGAATTTTCATTTATTTGTTTCAAAATACATGTTTTTAGTACTTAATTTTCGATGGATGTAACAAGGCCTTGTACTCCGTTTTGACTTCAAATTTATTTTGGGTTTTGAGATTAATTGTTTATTTAATTATTAAACCTATGTGAGCTCTTATGTTCAAACTTCATTTCCCAAAAACTTAAAATAATAAAATGGGTTTTTATTTTTAATTAATAAGACTAAAAGATTTTGGGCTTTGGGCCTTAAATTTTTAATTAGCAAAACCATTTTGAATTGTGCCTTTAATGTGACATTCCGAATTTGGGCCTAACTTCTAGGCCGGGTTTGGGGTGTTACAGATACTTAAGACCATAAAGAGCCTTGTAAGGTGCCATCTGAATACTAGACTCGAAGTTGTTGTTATAGGTGAACTCAACTAGTGGCAAAAAATTCTCCCAACTACCACAGAAATTGATAACACAACTCTGTAACATATCTTCCAATATCTCAATCACCCTATCAGATTGTCTATTAGCCTGAGGATGGAACACAGTACTAAAGTCCAAGTGAGTACCTAATGCCTCATGCAATTTTCTCCAAAACTAAAAAGTGAAACAGGGTCCCTATTAGAGATAATCGAAACCAAAACCCCATGTAGTCTAACAATATTATAAACATACAGCGTAGCTAATTTCTACAGAGAATAATCTATTCCAATCGAAAGAAAATGGGCAGATTTAGTAAACCAATCCATGATGACCCAAATAGAATCCTTCTTAGTGGTTGTTAAGGGCAACCCACTAGCAAAGTCCATAGTCACACACTCTCATTTCCAAAGAGGAATCTTAACTGGCTGAAGCAAACCCAAAGGCAGTTGGTGCTTAGCCTTAACTTGCTGCCACGTCAAACAACGAGAAACAAAACCAATTACCTCTCCCTTCAAATCGGGCCACGAATATAACTCCTGGAGATCATAGTACATCTTATTCCCACCAAGGTGCATAGCATAAGGAATACTATGCGCTTCCTACAAAATATATTGCCTCAACTCAGCATCATTAGGCACACAAACCCGAAGTTCTACCCGTCTCAACCTACTAAAACCAAATAACTAAAGAATCATCCACTTATTACTTACCTCGAATCTAGTCAATCCAAGTCTACTTAACTTGCAACTTGGCTAACAAACTACTGTCATCAAATAGACTTAGGTGAGCAAATATGCCCTCAAATCAGACATAGATCTAATAAGCACTAGCCACAACATTGGTCTTTCCAGGATGATACTCAATGGTACAGTTGTAGCCTTTGCATCAACCGACATTTCCTAATATTTAACTCCTTCTGAGTAAGGAGTTATTTGAAGCTCGTGTAATTAGTGTAGATAATACACCTCTCACCATACAGATTGTGTCTCTATATTTTCCAAGCGAAGACAATCACAGCTAGCTCAAGATCGTGCATCGTGCATAGAATAGGTCTTCGTGTGACTTAAGCTATCTGGATGCATAAGTCATAACATTACCATCTTGCATCAAAACACATCCCACACCAGTGTGAAAAGCATCATTGTACACCACAAACTTTTTATTAGATTCAGGTTATATTAGAATGGCTGCCTACATTAAAACAAACTTGAGGTTCTCAAACTCGATTACTGCTCATTTATCCAAAAAAAAAATGGTGCATTCTTACGCAACAACTTAACCAAAGGTGCAACGCTTAGTGAAAACCCCTCAACAAACCTCCGATAATATCCCGCTAAACCTAGAAAACTCTTAATTTTAGACACATTCCTAGGTTGTTTCCACTCAAGAACAACCTCAATCCTTTTAGAGTTTACACGGATACCCTTAACATGAACAACATGTCCCGGAAAGGTGACCTCTCTCTCAACCAAAACTCACACTTTCTCAACTTAGCGTAAAGTTTTCTCTCCTGGACTATTTGTAGGACCACCCTAAAATGTTCGTTATAATCATTCTAAGTCTTAGAGTATTGTAAACTGAAAAATATATAGGATTTTTCCTATGTAATTTATCATCTTTTTACTTAAATTTGCTGTTAAAACTAAGTAATTGTTTAGTAAATTAATGAAACATGTGAAAATATGAAATTAGGACATAGAAATTATTAAAATGTGATTTAACGCTTTATTATATAGTTTTTATGCAAAAAATGGCCTATTTTAGATTTATTTGAGCATATTATATTTTTAAGACATAAAATGGGCCATGCATGATTAAATTAAATAATAAAATATAAAATTATATTTAACAATTCATTTTAAAACATTTCATTAATTATTTGGGTTGTAATTAATTATTTAAATTGGATAAATTTTATTCTTTGGTCCTTCAACTTATTGATTTATTTTGCACAGGTTTCATAGTTTTGTTGGATTACAAAAACCGTCCAAATTGAAGACCAAGCCAACAAAAATTCAGCTACACATGGCTGTCCACATAAACCACTTTTGGTTTAATTAAACAAGGTCCGTGCAATGTTGAAGAAATTGGAGATTTGCCCGAAGATTTACATTTGACCGAGCCTCAATCCTGAGTTGTCATGGCTTTTAAATTGCTTAAAAATCAATCAAAATCCAAGTCAAAAGCCACTAAGCATGACCGACCACTCATTGAAGAAACTTGAAGAGATTAAACCTCGCTAGTTTTAGCAAACTAAGCCCCTCTCTTCACCTAGAAATAAGACCCCCTCATTCCTTCATCAATCATCCCTCATCCCTTATCATTCATCATTCTCTCTTTTCTCTCAATCTTCCTAAGCATTTTCCATTCCTCACGCCTAGCATCATCTCTTCATAAAGATTTTAGCAATTAAGCCTTTTAAAGAGCCCTTGGTCGGCCACCTTGGAGAGCCATCAGCAAAGGAGCAAAGCAAAGGAGTGAAGGAGCCTAGTCAGTTAGAGTATTGGGTGACAGCCACTTTGATTTGGGTTTATTCCTTTCTTTAATTTAATCTAAAAATGTTTGGTATGTGTTCTTTGTTCTTGTTTACAACAATGTTAGCTTAATTTTATTTAAGCTAGGATGATTACTTTGATTAAATAATATTTATTTGGTTCATGCTTATAATGATTGTGCCTCAATCGATCATGTTTTCAATTAAAATCAAATATGTATTTCGTTCATACGTGATTGAAATGAACTTGAATTAGCTGAGCGATCCTAACCAGATGACAGCTATTGGACACATAATTGAAATGTTCATCCTCAATTTAGATCCTAACTTGATTAAATTGCAGGTTGCATAACAACTCTAACCAAGCTTTATTATCTGCATAGTTTTTAGATTTTCATGATTAAACTGTTTCAAACCTAACACGTCCCTGTTACCTCACACGAATGCTAAGAAACCCTTAATAAATAAGGATTAGTAAAATGTGTATTTCCTAAGTTCGAAAGGACCTAATGTGGTTTCCAAACTCATGAAAGATCGAGTTGCCATGGAATATTTTTCTGAATGTTATTAAGCATGTTGATAATAAATTGAGTTTAATTAAAGTAATTGTCTTAGTTTATTTATGTTATAATCGTTGCAAATTGTGTTTAATTTTGCTAAAATATATTTCATTCATATAGTTTGCATATTTAGGATAATTTGCAATAGGGATAACTGCATTTAGTTTAATATACTTAATTTTAATTATCACTTCTCAATCATATTGTGTTTTTATTTATGAAATTGTTAATATAATTTTACAAATTAAGTGACTTAGCACAAATACAATCAATGTGGAGACGATAGCTCGATACTTACTTATTACTTGATAACAACTATGTACACTTGCACAAACCTACGCGTTACAAGTATACCAGTATATCGTCGATGAAAACCACGACTAAGTGATCCAAATACGGCTAAAAACTCGATTCATGAGATCCATAAATGCAATTGGAGCATTTGTCAAACCAAATGCCAGGACTAAGAACTTGTAATACCCATAACGAGTCCTAAAAGTAGTTTTATGCACATCAGCCTCTTTCACCTTTAACTAATGATACCCAGAACGAAGATTAATCGTCAAAAATAATGATGCCCTACAAAATTGATTGAGCAAGTCGTCAATCCTAAGAAGTGGGTACTTATTCTTTATAGTCAATTTATTTAACTGGTGGTAATCCATACACATCCTCATAATACCATTTTTCTTTTTCAATAAAAGAAATGGTGCTTCCTACGAAGACACACTAGGCATTATGAAGCTGCACTTTCAATTCCATAAGCTCCTTCAATGCCGTGTGGTAGGGGAAATGGACACTAGAGCTGCTCCAGGCAAAACATCAATACTAGATTCAACCTCCCTATCCGGAGTTAACCCTGGTAATTCCTCAGGAAAGACATCCAAAAATTCTCTAGCTGTTTGGATATCCTCAACAAATGATTCCACAAAACTATAGTCGTGCACATATGCCAGAAACACCTCACACCCTTTTTGGACTAACTTTTCAACCACTAGAGTAGAGATTACATTGGAGAGGTAATCTCGACGTTCACTGACCATAACAACCTTCCCATCATCCTTGGATCTCAGAGTTACTCTCTTAGAAGCACAATCCAAATTGACCCAATGTTCCACAAGCCAGTCCATACCCAGTATCAGATAACACTCTTCGAACGGTAATTCCATCATATTAACTAGAAACACAACTTCTTATATCTTTAGCGGATACCTCCTATAAACTTTATTAACTAGCACATATTGACCCATTAGACTAATCACAGAAATCTCACCAAAAGTAGTCTCAACAGGAATTCCCAAATTAATAGAAATAATACTAGCTATATATGAGTGGGTCCAACCGATGTCTATAAATGCAAAATAAGGTACAGAATGAATGAAAAATGTAACAGCCCGATTTTCAGTGGTGTCAGAAACAATGGTTTTAGGGCCACCAAATCCGACAAGTAAGTTCATAAATATTATTATTTAATATTTATGAGTCAAATGTGATTTTAAAAAGGTTTTTTTATTTGAAATTTTATGTTATTTAATCGATTTATTAAGTTCGAGTGGTATGACCCTAAGGTCAAGTGGTTTTAGAAAATGAGGTATCAAGACCTCATTTCTATAAACCGATAAATATTTACTAAGTGTTATTAAGGTGGTATTAAAGTTTTGTTAAGAAATTTTAACATTTAAATAGTTAATTAAATAAAAAGGACTAAATTCTAAAATATGTAAAATTTTTTAATTAATGCATTTAGTGACCAAATGGCTTAGTTATTAATTTAGAAAGGACTTATGTGATAATCAGGCCTTAATTAGTGTGGTGGGGCGGCATTAGTAAAGAAAAAAATAAAAATATTAAGTAATTTAATGGAAAAATTATAAATAGTTTGAAATTAGGTAAAACTAATTCAATTCTTATTCATTTTCTTCAGCCTTGGCCGAATTCACCATTTGGGAGAGCTTTAAGCTTCGGTTCTTTCATATTTGTGCATGTGAGCTTAATTCTCATCTATCTCTTGTATTTTTTATGTTTTTGAAATTGTTGCAACTAGGTCTAGCTAGCCCGTACCTTCGATTTTGAATCTGTTAAAGATTTTGAATGTTGTTATTTATGAACCTTGTGGTCTTAGATGTTAAATGATGAATTTGAGATATTAGTTGTTATTTAAAAGTATTTTATTAAGTGATTTTTGATGAATTTATCGATTAGGAACTAAATTATTGAAATAGTAAAAATACAAGGATTTAATGTGAAATTGTTGCAAAAATGGGCTATATTGGATGCCATGAATATTCGGTTGTCATGACTTTGCATTAAAAATGGTTAATTTGTATGTTTTAGGCTCAGGGACTAAATTAAATAAAAGCAAAATGTTAGGGGCAATTTTGTAAAAATGTCAAAAATGACTAAATTGCTTAAAGTAACTAGTTTTACTATCTAAATTAATAAGTTGAATGAAATTATTAATTGAGATGAAGATGAAATGGAAAATTACCAAAAAACTCATGTACTTTGATATTTTTGCAATTTATCCAAATAAGTTCGTTATACGATTATTATTAATTGTATTGAATATTTCATACAATTTCATTATTGGTTAAAACTTGAGTATCATTTAGCTATGTTTTAAGAAATAGAAACATGGTGATATTCTGGCTTCGTGTCTAACAGGCTTTGTGCCAGTGATATTCGGGCACCGTGCCTAGCAGGCTTTGTGCCGGTGATATTCGGGCATCGTGCCTAGCAGGCTTTGTGCTGATTATATTATAGCTCGTTCCTAGTAGGATTTGAGTCAGTGATATTCAGGTTTTGTGCCTAGCAGGCTTCGTGCCAGTGTATTATATCAAACCTTTTGCCTAGCAGGCTTCGTGACAATGTATTGTATAAGTTAAATTGTACTGAAAATATTATTTTCACTATTCGATGTTATTTCATTTGATTCAACGGGTATGAAAAGGAAGGGACTGGTAAGTATTCAAAGGACTTATGTCATGAATCTATAAAAAGGATTAAAAAGGTAACGTTCAATGAAAGTATGTTTATGTTCATGAAATTGATAATTACAAGTGATGTTATTCATGTATATGACTTAACCTTATGATATTTTGAGTGAATTATGAGCATATGAACTAACTTGTGTATTGATGATGATATATATATGCTTGTGTCAAACTTGTGTAATTGGTATAGGTTTATAGGTCTATGCTTACCTTATAAAGTTCATTATTGAAATGGAATGTTATGTTTAAAATTTATACGAGCTTATTAAGCATTCATTGCTTACGTTGTTATTTTTCCTTTACTTTTCAGATTATCAGAAGCTCGATTGATTTTGAAGTTCGTCGGAGATCTATCACACTATCCAACGATTATATTGGTAGTTCTTAATGTTTTAGCAAAGGTTATAATGACATGTACAAATGGACTTGTGTTTGATGTTTGTTTAAATGTTTAGACATTGATTTTGGTATGTATAAGTTGGTTGTTTAGTGTCATTTTGATGATGGTTATATTATGATAGTTTGGTACCTATAATATGTGAATGGTATGGTACAAATGGTTAGTTTATGCTGAAGTGATATAGGTCAATTTGTGATAAGTTTTAAGATGGAAATGAATTATGTGTTGATGAATGAAATGTGTCAAGTACATGCATATGTTTAAGTAAATTTGTATGTTTTCATTTCAGGTGCCTATATGGCATATTGGTTGAATGGAATTTGATCATTTGAATTGGTCATTTTATGGATGTTTGGATATGTTTTGATGCCATGGTCACATGTGCAAATTGTGTTTAGGTGCATGCTTGAGGTGGGTGAAGGAAATGGCTTGATTTTGAACAATTTCTTGTCCACACGACCTAAGATAGGGGCGCGTGTCTCAGCCGTGTGTGACACACGGTCGTGTGTCCCCTGTAGGTTTTTAAAGGTTGAATTTCGAGAGTTACACGACCTAGCACATGGGTGTATGGCTTGGCCAAGTCAATGAGTTACAAGGGCAAAGATATGGGTTGGGACACGGCCGTGTGTCCCTACTTCGAATGTCCACACTACCTTAGACATGGGCGTGTGTCTCAGCCGTGTGACCCTTGCAGTGTAAAATTTTCTATCTTTATCCATAAAGTTCTAAATGTTATTTATTTAGTCTCGAATCGTTTCTAAAGTGTTTTTAAGGCCTCAATGGCTCAAATTAAGGACGTTATGCATGTGTTTGATTGGCTTTTGCAATGATTATGAAATGTTGAGAATGAGTGATTCGAGTTACATTTTTACGATAATGCTTTGTAACCCTATTTTGGTGATAGATACGGGTTAGGGGTGCTACAAAAAATGTATCAGCTATCACATCAATTGTGTCTCTGTCCTCGCGGTGCCTTGTCGTATACACTAATGGAGGTTGTCTCACCTTGGTTTGATTAGCACCTCTGCCCACTACCCATACCATTACCACCTTTTGCCTGACCACGACCCCTAGGTGGCTATTGAACTGCCCTGTGAGGTTGAACCAAAACCGGAGCTTGAGCTTGCACTTGATCGACCCAAAGTGGGCAGTCCTTAATGTGGTATTCCATAGACCCGCATCACAGACAATCTCCCAACCACCTCCAGAACTCACCCAGATGGCGCCTATCCGAGTCCTTACATAACTGAACCCCAGCAGAAATAACCGGTGCCTCAATCTATGAAGGCCCATCAAGCTGGCTCGTTTCTTAAGTCGTTGAGTAGAACGAAAAGGGTTTGAGTCCCTCTTAGACTTATTCTGGCCCCTCTCTTATCCCTCTTTTCGTGTTCCGCACACTTAATCTCCTTCGTAATTTTCACATTCTCCACCATAGTTTTGAAGACTCACTCCCATTGTGGAGCTACCAAAACCTTAAGTCATATCTCTTATTGTTCTCAAAATGGACACTCTTCTCATAATCATTCCCGATCATGCTTCAAGCAAACTTGCTTTATCTCAGGAATTCGACCTCATACTCGACCATAGATCTATCCTCCTAAGTTAGCCTAATAAACTCAAGCCTCCAAGCCTCAATATACCTCACCCCACATACTTATTCTAGAAAGCGCTACGAAAGAAGGTCAAAGTCACCCATTTCAGTTGGTTGCCTTGCTCAATAGTTTTACACCACTGGTATGCTTAATAGCGAAGCAAAAATACTGCAACCTTCAGTTTTTGCTCAGGAGTTGAATTCAAATCAATCATAATTCTCTTAGTGGCCTCCAACTAGTATTCAGCCACAATCGGGGTAACTATGGTGACACCCCTAAATAAATTGGCCCCATTTCATTGGATTCGTTCAATTATCGACCCACGGCTACCAGATCTATAGAAACCCTCTCCAACACTCTCAACAAGGCTTGGGACAATGTGTCGTACCTAGCCATATGAGCCTGAGAATCTATCTTAGAGTAAGCATACCCACAATTTCACTCGTGTCAAGATTGGGCATACTGACTATCAAAGATGACTCAATTAGAGCCCCCTTTGGTGCCTACCGCGTCCACGAGTACTTAGCCCACGTGTTCCTCACGAACTCATTATAAATTATCTACAATTTCAGAATTTTGTTATCAGATATCCTATGTCCAATATTTATCAAGAGCTTTTTACGAAATTATCACAGTCTTTTAGCAAAATGAGAGTAATTTCAAAAACTAAAGTGTTTTTCTAAACTCTAGTGTAATTCCAGAAACTCGTTTTTCAAAAGAAATCACTTCAAAATTCGAATTAAAATACTTTTCAACAAATTTTTTAATTCAAAAATCATAGCCTGAGTTTTGAACCTGGCTTTAATACCACAAAATGTACCATCCTATATCTAGCTTAGACGTTATGGCCAAATTTGGAGAAGTTACATAAATTCAATTTTAAAATAAAAAATCTAAGTTTTAAACAATTCAAAAACCAACCTTATCCCTTTCAAAACTCTAAGAAGGACTCATCCTTAAATTTTGAATATTTATTTAGAAAACCACAGGTTCTTTCTCTAAATTTTCTTATAGCGAAAACCTTAATCTAACTTTTTTTTGAAAACTGTGTTTCGTTGAAAATCCAATACCTTGAAGTTCGAAACAAAACATTCAAAATATAACTAAATCGTTCCAAATTAAAGAATACACCAAAACCAAAAATAGTCCTAGAAAGTCCATATAAAATAGTCCACATGAAAATAAATACAAACCTAATAGTATTAGGAAAATTACGATTAGTAAATCAAGCTCCTGCCACGTCGACCCGCCCTAAGGTTGTTGATTACCTGAAAGGAAACATACAAAATGTAAGCTCACAAGCTCATGTTGCTAATAGTCTCAACAATAAATCAGATATAAAATGTTAAAGAGAATAAAAAGATAATGTACAGATATAGATTTAAGATGTTTTTCATTAATAGTTCAGAAACATAACCATTTTAATAAAGGAATACATAATCAAATGCATATTTAAATCCTACCCCAATCCGCTACACACCAACTTCGTCCATCTTAACACATCTGTTAGGGTATCAGGTACCCATCCAACCCTACACAACAATAAGTGACCATATGTCATTTTTTAGAAATAGTACAGTAAACTACCAGATAACAGTATGAAGTAAACCACCAATAACAAATACCCATGGCTGAGCCACCAATCAAGGTAGATAAATTAAACTGCCAACACTTCCTCCATCATATCATATCCCAAACTAATGCATACAATCATACTAACATAAATACGGAATATAAATGTCATGCATGCCTTTTAGAAATAGTCATGCTTTTGAAATTATCAAAACATGTATCATACATGTATAACTCACATACTGAACATGTAACACCCCAAACCCGGCCTAGACCTTATGGCTGAATCTGGCAATGTCACATGGTATGTTTTTCGAAATAAATGAGTTGTCGTAAAAACCTCTTTTCTATTTAACCTCTATACAAAATCTTGTTAATTCTAGGATGCGTCGTTAATTTGCAAACGTAGATCATTATCACAAAATTATTCTTTTTCAAAACATTGTTAATTTTCAAAACATCACTTATTGCGGAAGCTTTGTAAATTAGTTTGCGTATTTGAGTGTATTTTGTTAAAACGATTGATTCTTTTTGAAAACTTGATTAACCCTACTGCTAGCAGTTGTAAATCAAAACAATAGAAATATCAAATTAACCATGAAAATCAAAAAATGCCATTATTACAGTAAAATACCCCAAAATAAAATTAAAAGTCATTATTAAATACGAATCAAATAATTTAGATCGTGTGGCCACCTCGGAGTCCTCCGCCGTATCGATCAGCCTATGTCCGAGGATTACTTGTAGAAGGGTAAGTTTTCGAAAACTCAGTGTGTAATTCCATACAAAGCAAACAGATATATAGAAAGCAATTACAGTCTGGCCTAAGCCCTTTTCAGAATCAGTGACAGTATCAGTTTGGGCTTTAGCCCATCTCAGTATAGAGGCAGTGTAACACCCCCAGACCCAGCCCAGACGTTATGGCCGAATCCGAGAATGTCGCATCAAAGGCATAATTCAAAACGATTTCTGCTAAGTTAAAATTTAAGGCCTAAAAGCCTAAAATCCTTGATTCTTGTAAGTTAGATTGGAAGCCCATGTTTTTAAGTTATAGCCATTTCAAAAACCATGTTTAGACTTTAAAAAAAATATTTATTCAAGTTTAATAATTTAACAGTTGAAACATTAATAAGAAAACTCAAAAGCTAAAGTCGAATCGGAGATACATGGCCTTATTACAATCCAACAGAAGCAAAGTAATTAAAATTAAGTCTTTCAAACCAATTAAAAACTACTTGCAGTATGGCCACCTCCGAGTCCTCTTCCACGTCGAGCCGTCTACTGAGGATCACCTGAAACATTTAATAAAAAGGGTGTGAGTTTCAAAACTCAGTGTGTACGACCCTTGGTAATCCAATCAATATACACTTATCACATTGGGCCTAAGCCCTATAAAAAACGGTGGCCTTGGCCCTTAGCCTGCAATGACCTCACATCACATCAGTATCACATGAATGCAATGCACCCATCCCAAATCCAACCCTGCACTCCATTTCCTTTCCAACCCTACACTCCTATGGGGATATAAATATCAACCTACCCATCCCTACATTCCAAAGGTAGCACCAACAGCGGCACTACTCAAACGTTGCAGCAAAGCTACTAAACATTTAATGGGCTTAAAGGCACTAGTGGATCCACGGTCGTCAAGCGACTATGCGATCCTCACATATCCTCCTCCATATCATCAAAACCCACCCAAGTGCAACATATATTTCATGAATGCAACATACACATTTTCACACATTCGGCACTTAGGGGTATTTTAGTCATTTCACTACCCAGAGGTATTTCCGTAAATCTATTCTACAAGGGTATTTAGGTAATTTTACAAAATAGGGGTATTTGGGAAATTTTGTAAATCAAGGAAGTTTTGGTAATTCTGCAAATCAAGGGTATTCTAGAAATTTTACAATTCAGGGGTATTTTAGTAATTTTCCAAATGTAAGGATATTTTGGTAATTTTGTAAATCAGGGGTATTTGGTCTCTCTCGGATTTTAGTTATGAACTTTGGCCCATTAACAAGTCCTTGCGGCTAAAGTGAACAGACACTACGCACCAGGTAGGATTCCAGAGAAGAGGAGGTGAGCCGCTAGGACCGCTTAAGTACCAACCTATCCCTAGATCCAATCCTAGACATGCATATGTTCGTTGCAACACTCTGACCCAGCGACTTGTCCTCGGACATGTTGATTATTAAATTAAGTCTTATGCGGTTTAAGAGTTGTTCAGAACTAGGCCTAAAGTCCATTAAAGCCTAGCATACTTGTCTACGTCCTCATAAAGCCCATCAGGCCCACTTCACGTTCATATAGCCCATTAAGCCCAACTCACATCCATATGGCCTATTAGGCCCAAAATAATTCCAAGTCATGTAACATGCATGACTAACTCAATTTGTATAACCAAACCAAACAATTCATCAAACTTAGCCTCAGGGCCCACCGGGCCCATTTAGCCACTTTCAGCTTTCCGGCTTTCCTGCATTGCCGATATCGTGTGTGTAGTGTTTGTACACACCTGGTTATTGCGATGTGCTATACTCTCCTTGGTCTTGAACCTACAACCAACCAACTCAGGTAATTTTACAAATCTAAGGATATTTTGGTAATTTTCAAATCAGGGGTATTTTAGTAATTTTACAAATCTAAGGATATTTTGGTAATTTCCAAATCAGGGGTATTTTAGTAATTTTACAAATCTAAGGGTATTTTGGTAATTTCCAAATCAGGGGTACTCAGGTTTTAGTTATGAACTTTAGCTCATTAACAAGTCCTTGCGGCTAAAGCGAACAGACACTATGCACCAGGTAGGATTCTAGAGAAGATGAGGTGGGCCACTAGGACCATTTAAGTACCAAACTCTCCCTAGATCCAATCCCAGACATGCATATGTCCGTTGCCACACTCTAACCCAGCAGCTTGTTCACGGACATGTTTAATTATTAGATTAAGTCTTATGTGGTTTAAGAGTTGTCCAGAACTAGGCCTAAAGTCCATTAAACCCTAGCATACTTCTCTATGTCCCCATAAAGCCCATCAAGCCCAAATCACATCCTTACGGTCCATTAGGCCCAAATCTCATCCATATGGCCTATTAGGCCCAAATCAATTCCAGATCATGTAACATACATGACTAACTCAATTCGTATAACCAAACCAAACAATTTCATCAAACTTAGCCTCAGGGCCAACCGAGCTCATTTAGCGACTTTTGACTTTTCAGCTTTTCGGCATTGTCGATATTGTGTGTGTGTAGTGTTTGTACACACCTGGTTACTACGACGTGCTATACTATCCTTGGTCTTGAGCCTACAACCAACCAACCTTCAATCATTCACCCATACTTAATCAAAATATCTACGAAAAGTCGAAGCCTTACCGTAACCTTACTGTGTGCCACCGGTTCTAATAGCCCTTCCTTAGCTACTAGTCAGGAGTATCCCCTAAATCTGCACTCACACATACACCATCAAAATTCGAGTGACTCATAATCCACACAAGTCACGCCTATAGATCATACACACATTCGGCCATTCACTTAAACCACTACCGAGTTGAGTACACTTACCCTTGCTAACGATCCTACCACACTTGCGATCTTTGAACCTTATCCTTGCTATCACAGAGTTAACGACAGGACAGTTAGGTAGCCTTTCAGCTTTTAGCAAAGCGTACAGAAGAGGTTAACCGAATACTTACCAAATCCCCTTTCAATCCTGTGGCCTAGATAGCTATTAACTAGATCCAGCTTTCACATCTTGACTGAAAGTAGGTAACAATCGATTTGTGATGGATGAACAACCACCAAGATTCGGCACTAATAGGAATTTCTACAAGGAAAAAGATGGTGGTAATTTGGCAATAGAAAAGTTTGGCTATGAGAGAATTCGGCAAAAAGGATTCGGCTATAGGAGATTTCTGTAATTGGGAGAATTTGGCTATGGGAAAACCAAGTAAGGGGATAAAAGAAAGACTAATGAAAGCTCAAAGAACCTTTCAAAGCATTCGGCCTTCTCCTTTAATAGCCACCAGCCGAATACTCCTTTCCCCATAGTCCCATTCGACACCAATTCCTCCCTCTCCTCATCTCTTAACTTTTCTCCTGATAACACCTTAATCTTATTTGAAATTTCCTCCACAACACTCATACCAGATTCCTTCAAACGGCAAGAGTTCAAAACCAACACAACATTAGCCGTCCACTTATGCAAAATAAACAGTCCACAAAATGCCACTCCTAAGCCTCAAACCTTGGACCTCCTCAGTTGACCATTACGCCACCTTATAGCTCCCCAAGTGATGCCACTTGCCATTGGACCACAAGCCCATTTGTGTCTTATTTTCCCATAATCTGCTTAAGAGGCCAAATGCCTGAGACTAGGGTCCACTAAAGTAAGAAAAAGAAAATTTGCCCTATCGTCTTCCCTATCAATAAGGCTTCAAATAATCCTGATAATACCTTAAAATTAATATACTAAGTGCTACTCCTACATACCAACTACAGTGCACAGAAATTCAGAGTTTCAGGATTTTGGGCCGTTACACCACATTTGCTTTGCCCGAGTGATATTCAATCGTGCAATCATAATCCTTTAACAGCTTAATCCATCTACGCTATCTCAAATTCAACTCCTTCTGAATTAAAAGGTACTTCAGACTCTTATGATCCGTATAGATGGTGCACTTCTCTCCATACAAAGAGTGGCTCCAAATCTTAAGTGCGAAAACCACTGCCGCTAATTCCAAATCGTGGGTTGGGTAATTCCCCTCGTGAGCCTTAAGCTGGCGTGACGCATATGCAACCACCTGTCCTTCCTGCATCAAAACACAGCCCAAGTCCACGTGTGACGAATCGCTAACTCCTTCCCATGCTCTAGCTGAATCAAAATAGGGGCCTTCGTAAAACCTTCTTAAGCTTCTCAAAGCTTTCTTACTGTTTATCCGTCCATGCAAACAACACCCCCTTCCGTAGCAACTTGGTCAAGGTTGCAACGATTAGGGAGAACCCTTCAACAAACCGCCTATAGTACCCTGCTAGACCTAGAAAACTCTAAATTTTTGCCACTATCTTAGGTCGTTTACAATCCAACACTGCTTCCACCTTCCGAGTATCTAATCCCCTCAGCTGAGACAACATGGCCTAAGAAAGTGACTTTTCCAACTAGAATTCGCACTTGCTAAACTTAGCATAAAATTGCTTCTCCCTTAGAATCTGCAACACAATTCTTAAGTGTGCATCATGATCATCCTCCGTGGTCGATTATACTAAGATGTCATCTATGAAAACTACTACGAACTGGTAAGATATGGTTGGAAAACCCAGTTCATAAGATCCATAAAAGCAGTAGGTGCATTCGTGAGCCCAAACGGCATTACCAAAAACTCGTAATGTCCATAACGAGTTCTGAAAGTTGCCTTATACACATCTGCTTCCTTAACCGTTAGTTGATGGTACCCTGAACGTAAGTCAATCTTCGAGAAAATCGAGGCTCCCCTAAATTAATCGAAAAGGTCATCTATCTTAGGCAGAGGGTACTTATTCTTAATGGTTAACTTGTTTGACTGCCTATAGTCGATGTACATCCTCATGGACCCATCCTTATTCTTGAAAAATAGTACAGGTGCTCTCCATAGAGACACACTTGGTCTAATAAATTCGCGGTCCAACAACTCCTGAATCTGGGCCTTCAACTCCACTAGCTCTTTCGGTGCCATCCTATAAGGTGCGATGGACACTAGAACCGTACCAGGTAATAATTCTATTCAAAACTCTACCTCTCCATTGGGAGGTAACCAAGGCAATTACTCCGGAAAAACGTCAGGGAATTCTTTTACTATTTTCAAATCCTTAACAGTAAAACTCTTAGATTCCAAATCAATGATATAAGCTAAGTAAGCTTCACAGCCCTTCCTCACTAACCTTTCTGCCTTTAAAGCTGAAATCACGTTTGACAAGTAATCACATCGTTCCTCGATCACTACTACTTCATCACCTTCTATAGTTCTTAACACCATCCACTTCACAGCACAATCTAGAGTTTCTTAGTGCCTCGTCAACCAATCGATGCCTAAGATGAGGTCGAACTCACCAAATGGTAATTCTATCAAGTCCGCTAAAAAAGTAACTCCTTGAACTACCAACAGTACATTCCTAAACAACTTTCTAACTTTCACTGACTGCACTAAAGGACTTAACACAGTCATTTCATTCTCAATGGTTTCAAACTCAACCCTTACAGTTTCAGTCCTATTGTATGCAATGTACGAATGTGTCGACCCCACATCAGTTAGCGCAATATAAGGTAGCTCACAAATAAAGAACGTACTCGTTATCACATCCGGTGTATCACCTTCCTCTCTGCGACGAGTAACATAAACTAACACTAGCTATCTCGCCTCTGCCTGACCTGCACCTCTGTCCGGTGCTCCACATCCTTGTCCTACGCCATTGCCGCCTCTGGCTTGACCACGGCCCCTTGGTGGTTGTTGACCTCCCCTCTGCTGCAGGAAATCACCTCTGCCCTCGGCTCACACCTGACCTGGCCTTCTCGAGTACTCCCTAATCCTATGTTCCATAGATCCACAGCTCAAAAAAAGCTCCTATCCTCCTCCAACACTTGCCCGTATGCCCTTTTCCACACACAACACAAGGTGGTATTCCGTTATTAGCAGTAGCAACAGGGGCCCCAGCTCTAGCCGGCCCATTCACTCTGGCCTTCCTCGTAGGCCTTTCTCCAGTTCCTATAGTTTCCATGTTCCATTTCTTCTTGCCCTTCTCCTTCGCTCAGTTGAGGCGCTCTGTGCACTTTACTTCCTCCGCTATCTTTGCTTTCTCCACCAAGACTGTAAAATTCTGCTCCCTCTGTGGAGCTATAAGTACCCTAAGGTTATCTGTTAGCCCATCCACGAACCGAACACATCTCTCATGCTCTGTTGCGACTATTACTTTGGCATATTGACTAAGGCGTAGAGACTCAGCCTCATACTCTGCTACAGACTTATCTCCCTGAGTCAGACCAAAAACCGCCTTCCTTCAGGCATCCACATAGCCTGCTCCAATGTATTTCCCCTGGAATGTTGATTTGAAGAACTCCCAGGTGATCTGCTGCGGTTGGTTGCCCTCCTTCACGGTCAACCACCACTGATGATGAGCTTCCTCCCTAAGTAAAGATATCGCCCCTTTTAACTTTTATTCCACCATGCAATCCAAGTCGTCCGTTATTCTTTTCGTAGCTTCCAACTAGTACTCCGCCACATTCGGGGCCACCCCAGCTACTCGTTTAAAAATCTCCGCCCCATTAGCTGGGAGTAGCTTCGCGATCGACCCACGACTTCCCGAACCATTATTGGGCCCAACAACCCCTTCTAAAATCCTTAACATGGCCTGCGATACTGCATCTTCTGTAGTAGCTACCCGTTCGTATGGTCTCGTTTCAGCTACTGCTGAAGCCGGAGCCTCCTCTACTCCAACGTTGGGCATATGGCCCGACGCTGATAACCCAGCCCTAACGCTTCCACGGCCTCTACCGCAGCCTCTTACACCTCTTCTAGCGCTCATCAGTGCATATTTCTAGATTAGAATTTTTATGAAATTAGTTCATAGTTTCACTATTTAAAGCACATATCTTAAAAGTTGTTTCGCAGTCGTAGATCCACTATAGGCTTAAGTTTCCTATGGGCTTTAGTCTCTAAGAACCTATTGTTTAAAGTAGCCCAATATCTAGATATAGTTCAGTAATTTAAACAAATGTAAGCATAGAAAACTTACTTGGCTCATCGTCGAGGGCTCAATGAACCACACTTCAAGATTCCTGCAAAAACTTTTTAATCTACTTGTTTTAAAAACCCAAAATCTAAGGCCCATTTTATACCCCGAGCTTTGCAACCGGGCTCTGATACCACTAAATGTAACACCTCCAAACCCAGCCCCAACGTTATGACCGAATCTGGGACTGTCACATCAAAGGCATAATTCAAAACAATTTTTGCTAAGTTAAAATTTAAGGCCTAAAACCCCAAAATCCTTGAATCTTGTAAGTTAGATTGGAAGCCCATGTTTTTAAGTTATAGCGATTTCGAAAACCATGTTTAGACTATAAAAAAAATATTTATTCAAGTTTAATAATCTAACAGTTGAAACATTAATAATAAAACTCAAAACCTAAAGTCGAACAGGAGATACATGACATTATTACAATCCAACAGAAACAAAGTAATTAAAATTAAGTCTTTCAAACCAATTAAAGACTGCTTGCAGTATGGCCACCTCCGAGTCCTCTTCCACGTCGAGCCGCCTACTGAGGATCACCTGAAACATTTAACAAAAAGGGTGTAAGTTTCGAAACTCAGTGTGTACGACCCTTGGTAATCCAATCAATATGCAATTATCACATTGGGCCTAAGTCTTATAAAAAATGGTGGTCTTGGGCCTTAGCCTGCAATGACCACACATCACATCAGTATCATATGAATGCAATGCACCCATCCCAAAATCCAACCCTGCCCTCCATTTCCCTTTCAACCCTACACTCCTGTGAGGATATAAATATCAACCCACCAATCCCTACACTCCAAAGTAGCACCAACAGTGGCACTACTCAAACGTTGCAGCAAAGCTGCTAAACATTTAATGGGCTTAAAGCCACCATTGGATCCATGGTCGTCAAGCGACTATGCGATCCTCACATATCTTCCTCTGTATCATCAAAACGCACCCAAGTGCAACATATATATCATGAATGCAACATACACATTTTCACACATTCGGCATTTAAGGGTATTTTAGTCATTTCACTACCCAAGATTATTTTCGTAAATCTACTCTATAAGGGTATTTAGGTAATTTTGCAAAATAAGGGTATTTGAGAAATTTTGTAAATGAGGGATGTTTTGGTAATTCTGCAAATTAAAGGTATTCTAGAAATTTACAATTCAGGGGTATTTTAGTAATTTTCCAAATCTAAGGATATTTTGGTAATTTTCAAACTAAGAGTATTTTGGTAACTTTCTAAATCAGGGGTATTTTGGTCCCTGTCGGGTTTTAGTTATGAACTTTGGCTCATTAACAACTCCTTGCGGCTAAAGTGAACAGACACTACGCACCAGGTAGGATTCTAGAGAACAGAAGGTGGATCGCTAGGACTGCTTAAGTACCAAGCTCTCCCTAGATTCAATCCTAGACATGCATATGTCCATTGCCACACTCTAACCCAGCGACTTGTCCACGGACATGTTGATTATTAAATTAAGTCTTATGCGGTTTAAGAGTTGTTCAGAACTAGGCCTAAAGTCCATTAAACCCTAATACTTGCCTACGCCCCCATAAAGCCCATCAAGCCCATTTCACGTTCATATAGCCCATTAAGCCTAAATCACATCCTTATGGACCATTAGGCCCAGATCTCATTCATATGGCCTATTAGGCCCAAAACAATTCCAGATCATGTAACATGCATGACTAACTCAATTCATATAACCAAATCAATCAATTTCATCAAACTTAGCCTCAGGCCCACAGGGCCCATTTAGCCTCTTTCGACTTTTCGGCTTTCCAGATTTGCCGATATCACATGTGTGTAGTGTTTGTACACACCTGGTTACTGCGACGTGCTATACTATCCTTGGTCTTGAACCTACAACCAACCAACCTTCAATCAATCACACATGCTTAATCAAAATATTTACCAAAAGTCGAAGCCCTACCGTAACCTTACCGTGTGCCCTCGGTTCAAGTAACCATTCCTTAGCTATTACTCGCGAATATCCCCTAGATCTGCACCCACACATACACCATCAAAATTCGAGTGACTCATAATCCACACAAGTCACCTCTATAGATTATACTTACATTTGGCCACTTACTTAAACCATAACCGAGACGAGTACACTTACCACTTGCTATCGATCCTAACACGCTTGCGATCTCTAAATCCTACCCTTTTTAATACAAGGTTAATGACAATGAGAAGTTAGATAGCCCTTCGGCTTTTAACCAAAATACACGAAGGGAGTTAACTGAACACTTACTGAACCCACCCTTTGATCTTGCGGCCTAGATAGCTACTGAAATGAGATCCAGCTTTTAACCCTGAATGAGTGTAGGTAACAACCGATTTGTGATGGAGGAACAACAACAAAAATTCGGCACTAATAGGGATTTCGGCTAGAGAAGATGATGGTACTTCGGCAATAGAAGGGTTTGGCTATGAGAGAATTCAGCAAAAAGGGATTCGGCTATAGGAGATTTCGACAATGGGAGAATTTGGCTATGGGAGGATCCGATTGAGGGGAAGAAAAGAAAGAAAAAGAATAATGGAAACTCAAAGAACCCTTCAAAGGATTCGGCTATAGGAGATTTCGGTAATGAGAGAATTTGGCCATGGGAGGAACCGATTGAGGGGAAGAAAAGAAAGAAAAAGAATAATGGTAACTCAAAGAACCCTTCAAAGGATTCGACACTCTCCTTTTATAGCCACAAGTTGAAAATGCCTTTCCCTAGAGTCCCATTCGGCACCAACTCATCCACACTCCTTATCTCTTAACTCTTCTCACTGATAACCCCTTAATCTCATCCGAAATTTCCTCCACTATCAGTTCACAAGACCACTCAAACACTCCAACGCAAGAGTTCAAAACTATCACAACTCTGGCTGTCGACTCTGCAAAATAAACACTCCACAGAATACCACTCCTAAGCCTCGAACCTTGGACCTCTTCAGCTGACAATCACACCACCTTCTAGCTCCCCAAGTGATGCCACTTGCCATTGGACCACAAGCCCATTTGTGTCCTATTTTCCCTTAATCTGTTTAAGAGGCCTAATACCTAAGGCTAGGGTCCACAAAGGCAAAAATTAATTTTTTTTCTATGGTCTTCCCTATCTTTAAGACTTCAAATAATCCTGATAATACCTTAAAATTAATATTCCAAGTGCACAAAAATTAGGGTTTTAGGATTTTGGGGCATTACAAGCAGTCATGCATTTGTGCCTTGGCCCATTACAGTGTCAGTAATTAGTATAGTATCAAATTTTGCAGTATACAAGTCCTAGCCAACCAGCCTCTACAATCCATCTCTGTCCAACCCTACACTTCATGTGGGGATATAATCAGCCCACCCATCTCCACACTTCAAAAAGTACTGAATGCGGCACTAAACAGTAGTTTGCAGTTGAGCTACCAGTAAGTTTGGCTCGAAGCCTTTCAGTACACTTCCTCTGATCCATATAAACCCATCCCCATGCAATGCATCATACAATCATGTCATGCCAAATCATGTTATCATATATGTATTCAGTACAGTTTTAATAGCATGCTCAAAATACAGTCGTACATACATATATATATAAAGTACATGGATATAATAGTCATCCAGTCAATTAGGGATCTAGGTAATTTTATCGACCCTACAGTGGGTCCACAGTCAACTCGGACGACTCGTGCAACCTTAGCAGTCAAAATAGTGAAAATGGGCCCACAAGCCCATGTAATTTGCCCATGTGTGCCCACACGCAAGGGTGGCCCACAATGCCTAAAATGGCCTTAACTGTGTGGATCACATGGCCTGGCCCAATAATCCCACATGACCATGTGGTTCACTCGTGTAGGGCCCACACGCCTGTGGGCCCATATGGCCCAGCCCATGAATCGCACATGGCTTACCTTGTCGATCACACGCCCGTGTCCGATCACATAGCTGGCCACACGCCAGTGTGGCATTGACAACTCTACTTTTTAGCTTTTTGTTGATTTCCATTTACAGTGTTGTGGTTACACTCCTGTCTTACTTCTGACGTGCAAGCACTACCAACTGCACCAAAGCCTAAAAATCATTGTACACATCCTCAATTTAGCCATTTAAAGATTTAAAACTAACAAATTCGTCGTTAAGGAATTACCCAAAACTTGACTTACCGCCGACAGAGGACCTTTGTAACCACTTTTCAATCCAGGAACGAAATTACTACTCAAAGACCTTTGCCTAAACCATCACTTCTAGAAAAACTTTAGATTCTGACTCGAGCGACATACAAATACGGGAGAAGGGAAATAATTACTTTCCAAAACCGTACCAACGTAATTCTTGTTGTAAAAAGGGAACGATAATAACAATAAAACCGAAAAAGAAAAAGAAAAGGGAGGATACAAGGAGAATTTCGACAAGAGTGAAAGAAAAAGAAAAACAAGACTGAAGAGGAAGAATAGAGAATTTCGGCAATGTGCAAGATGAAACTGAAAAAAACATCAGAATTTTGGAATTGGGGAGAGAGAAAACAAATTTTCAAAAAGAGAGAAAAAAATCTGAACTAAATCAGATAACCCTTCAATCCCTCAATCTGCTCCCCCACTCCCCACTACAACTCAAACACTCCCATAATCGTCCACCACTCTCTCTTACTATCCAAAATCCCTTAATTTTCTCTCCTCACTTCCCACTACACCTCTAACACTTCGGCATTTCAGTTCTGCTCAAACTCTCAATGACACTACTAACAAAAATATATCCCCCATGCTAGCGTAGGGACTTGATCTCCAGACCTCCCACACGCCAACTCACACCTTAGCCACGAGGCTAGCAGGCCCATTCTGACGTATTTTACCAACATTTAATTATAAGCCTATAGATTAAAGATAAGGGTTTATTCATTTAAAAACAAAAATTTGCCCAATGAAACACCCTATACCCGTGTTCAACTTTTGAACCGGGCATAAGGCATTACCGTACTTAACTCGCTCAATCTTATAATATCAATTCTTAAAAACTTTGTGTAAAAAAAAAACTTTCCATTCGAGACCATAATGTCCTTATTATAGGTCTATGAGACCCTAAACTTGCACTTGGAATGGTTTGGGACCAAACCGGAAACTTTAAACACTTAGAAAATTTTGAAATAAAACAAGGCCACACGCCCGTATGAAGAGTGGGACACACCCGTGTGCCATTTCACATGCCAATGTTCCACACCTGTGGTCGACACTGACTTGCATCGTACGTCCTATCACACGTCCGTGTGTTTGGCCCGTGGTCAACACTGACTTACATCACACGGCTAGTCTCATGCCCGTGTCTTTTGACCGTGTGGCGAATTAAATTCTAAATTCATGTGCAGACTTCGCACGACCTGGGTACATGCCTATGTTCATGGTCGTGCCATCCACAGGGCTGTGTCTCCTCCCGTGTGTTTGCTACTAAGCATACTGACTTGTAAACCTCAAATGCAAGGGGACACATGGCCAATCAACGCGTCCATAGGGCTAGTCATGTATCCCACACGGCCTAGACACACACCCGTGTGTCTGCTCATGTAGACATAGGAAAGGCTATCTACCAAGCCAAATGCCACCCTACACAGCACCCATACTTATCCCAAATCAATACAATATATATTATAACCATAAGCACTTATAGGGACTCAAAGTCAAGACATCCAACCAAGCATACCTTCATGAATATCATCATCATTGAATATATATATACTTGTCAAGTATTGGCCAATTCACAATGGCCATTTAGAAAATAAACTGAATAGCATTAATAGCCAACACTTTGGCAAACAAATATGGCATAACAAAAAACACCAAGCCATATACATGCCATACTCAAAATGAATCTAACTTTGTTATACCAAAGAGATGTCGATAGTGTGATTCTAGACTCTGACGTACCACGATCCCTGAGTTATCTTGGCAATACTCCAAGGAAAATGGAAATGAGAGGGGTAAGCATAAAGCTTAGTAAGTTTGCATGGAAATAAATAGCAACATAAAACTCATAATGTCATCCATCCATTGAATTGGATAAATACATCAAGTCTTACGCATTTTTCCTTAACTTACTCGTACTTGCTCATATCTAGTACATACCATGCCACATATCGTAAAGATTTCTCATGAATTACTCACAGGTACCTGTATTCACTCAATCACATAGCTTTAGTACTAATCTCAATTCTGATTCCAAGCTAAACTATTTTTCCCACTAAATCACTTGGGATACTCAAAGATACATGTTCATCGTCATTCACATAAATACGAAGCCAATGCCACATCCCAGAAATGGTCTTACATGGGGTCACGCTTGAGTGCGATGCCATATCCCAAATATGGTCTTATACGGAATCTCATGTCAGTTATCAATGACTTATCCCAGATATGGTCTTATACGGGATCACAATTCGGTGCCGAGGCCAAGTCCCAGACATGGTCTTACAGGGGACCTCATCCATCTCATGTCTCGATAATAATATTCTCAAATTTATTATAATCTAACGGGGACTTCAACATCACAACTTTCATCATTTTTCTCATTCAACACCATTACTCAATTTCATAGAAATATCATGCATCATTATAATATCAAACATTCTCCAACATACTAGCATGATGTTGAATTCATCACATACAAACTTACTTCAATTTCAAAATAGGCCACTTGCCGATTTAATCCAATACATTGCCTTTTCCTCGGTCAAGGTTAATCTTTCATTCTTCTTGATCTATATAATAGCAAATTAGCTCATTCAATAATCACATAAATCAGTATACTTCAAAAATATACTTTGGCAAAATTATCATTTTGCCCTTAGACTTTCACAAATTGACTATTTTACCCCTAGGCTCATAATTCGATTCTAATCGAATTTCCTCCTTTTACAAACCTAGATGAATATTTATTACTCTTACGGCAACCATCAATACTCATTATTACACACATTTACTTCCGTATTATTCAACCTTTACAAAAAGGTTCTATTAGGTGTTTTCATGGGAACACCCTTCACAAAAGTTGTTTATCTAACAACTAAGACTAATTTTCTTCCATAAAAATGCAGCAAACAACTTAAAAGCTCATATGGAAAAGCTCTAAACTTTCAACCGTTTTGCATGATAGTCCCCTCTTTAGCTAGATTAAGCTTTAGAGGTTATAAAAGTACAAAAATTATCAAGAAATGATCACTAAAACACTTACATGTAAGGAGTAGAGTTTGCTGAAAGTTTTGAGCTTTCAAACCCCTATTTGCTGCTAATTTGCGGTGGAGGAATGAAGGAGAAAAGATGATATCTTTTCTTTCTTTATTTTAATCTATTAGATCATTTTAATCCACCTACTACATCAAGTTTAACTAATTTTGGCTCCTTTGTCCCCCTATGGCCTGCCATGACCTTTAGAAAGGTTTAATTGCGCATTAAAGGCATTCAATTAAAATTCTATGGCTATTTGGTACCTCTAGCTTGTAAAATAAAACTTTTACACTTATGCGATTTAGTCTTTTATCACGATTAAGCATGAAATCGCTAAAACTAAAGCATCAAATTTTTCATGCCCGTACAATGCCTCATAAGGTGCCATTTTTTCAAACTCGATTGAAAGCTATTATTGTAGGCGAATTCCATTAATAGTAAGTATTTCTCCCAATTACCTTGGAATTCCAAAATGCAACATTGAAGCATGTCTTCAAGTATCTGTATTACTCTCTCTGACTGCTAGTCAGTTTGTGGATGGAAAGCTGTACTAAAGCTCAATTTTGTGCCTAAAGCTTGTTGCAAATTTTTCCAAAACCATGACATAAATCTCATATCTCTATCCAAAATAATCGACGACGATACTCCATGAAGTCTTACTATCTCTGACACATACAAATCCACCAACTTATCAAGAGAATAATCGACTTGTACTAGTATGAAATGGGCTGACTTCTGAGTCTACCGACTACAACCCATACAGTATCTTTCCTCCTTGGTGACAATGGTAAACCCGTCACAAAGTCCATAATAATACGGTCCCACTTCCACTCGAAAACCATAATAGGCTGAAGTAGACCTGACGTTAGTTGGTGTTCAGCCTTCACTTGTTGATAAATTAGGCATCTCGATACGAAATCAAAAATATCTTCCTTCATACTCGGCCACCAATACCATTTCCTCAAGTCATTATACATCTTCGTGCTGCCTAGATGTACAGACAAACATCCACTATATGCTTTGTGCAAAATTTTCCGAATGAGCTCATCATCTCTCGGTACACAAACTCTGTCTCGAAACATCAAACATCCATCAGGGCTTATCCGAAAGCCCAACTCAACATTTGCCTCACATTGAACTCTTTTAACTTGTAAATCATTGTCGCCCTTCTGAGCTTCACAAATTCCTTGAAGAAACATCGGTCTAGCCTTCAACTCGGCTAGAATAGAACCATCATTTGACAAAGCTATCCGTGTATCCATGGCTCTCAACGCAAACAAGAATTTCCTACTCAAGGCATCGGCGACCATGTTCGTCTTTCCCAGATGGTAGTCAATTACTAACTCGTAATCTTTTATCAACTCTAACCATCTCCGTTGCTTAAGGTTCAACTCTTTTTGAGTCATCAAGTACTTTAAGCTCTTATGATCAGTGAACACTCGACACTTCTCACCATACAAACGGTGTCTCCATATCTTTAGTGCAAAAAACAATTGTGGCTAACTCCAAATCATGAGTTGGGTAATTATTCTCGTGCAATTTTAGTTGTCTAGTGTCATATGCTATCACCTTGCCCTTTTGCATAAGTACACAACCCAATCCATTCATGGATGCGTCGCTGTAAACCACAAATTCTTTTCCCGGCTCAGGTTGTACTAAAATAGGAGCCTCAGTCAACAATGTCTTCAATCTCTCAAAACTCTGTTGGCATTTTTCTATCCATTTAAACTACACATCCTTTTGTAGCAACCTCGTAATCGGAGTAGCTATCATGGAAAATCCCTTGACAAAACGTCTATAGTAACCAGCCAGGCACAAAAAACTCCTAACCTCAGTTACATTCCTTGGTGGCTTCCATTCCACAATTTCTGAGATCTTACTCAGGTCAACTCTAATCCCATCTCCCGAGACAATGTACTCCAAAAATCCAACCTCCTTAAGCCAAAATTCACTTTTACTAAACTTGGCATAAAACTGTTCATCACTCAAAATTTGTAGAACCGTTCTCAAATGCTCGACATGCTCATTCTCATCCTGAGAGTAGATCAGTATATCATCAATGAAGACCACAACAAATTTAACTAGATATGGCCAAAAATATGATTCATCAAATCCATGAAGATTGCAGGAGCATTGGTTAAACCGAAAGGCATGACCAAAAATTTGTAGTGACCATACCTTGTCCGAAATGCGGTTTTCGGCACATCTGAGTCCTTGACTCTCAACTGATAATATCTTGACCTCAAGTCTATCTTGGAAAACACCATGGCTCCCTTCAATTGATCAAACAAATCATCGATTCTCGGTAGCGGGTACTTATTCTTCCCAGTTACCCGATTGAGTTGTCGATAATCTATACATAACTTCATGGAATCATTTTTCTTTTTCACAAATAAAATGGAAGCACCCCACGGTAAATAACTCGGTCTTGCAATGCCTTTGTCTGTCAACTCTTGCAACTGTACTTTCAGCTCTTTTAGCTCGGTTGGGGCCATACTCAAAATGAATCTAACTTTGTTATACCAAAGAGATGTCGATAGTGTGATTCCAGACTCTGACGTACCACGATCCCTGAGTTATCTTAGCAATACTACAAGGAAAATGGAAATGAGAGGGGTAAGCATAAAGCTTAGTAAGTTTGCATGGAAATAAATAGCAACATAAAACTCATAATGTCATCCATCCATTGAATTGGATAAATACATCAAGTCTTACACATTTTTCCTTAACTTACTCGTACTTGCTCATATCTAGTACATACCATGCCACATATCGTAAAGATTTCTCGTGAATTACTCACGGGTACCTGTATTCACTCAATCACATAGCTTTAGTACTAATCTTAATTCTGATTCCAAGCTAAACTATTTTTCCCACTAAATCACTTGGGATACTCAAAGATACATGTTCATCGTCATTCACATAAATACGAAGCCAATGCCACATCCCAGAAACGGACTTACATGGGGTCACGCTTGAGTGCGATGCCATATCCCAAATATGGTCTTATACAGAATCTCATGTCAATTATCGATGACTTATCCTAGATATGGTCTTATACGGGATCACAATTCGGTGCCGAGGCCAAGTCCCAGACATGGTCTTACAGGGGACCTCATCCATCTCATGTCTCGATAATAATATTCTCAAATTTATTATAATCTAACGGGGACTTCAACATCACAACTTTCATCTTTTTTCTCATTCAACACCATTACTCAATTTCATAGAAATATCATGCATCATTATAATATCAAACATTCTCCAACATACTAGCATGATGTTGAATTCATCACATACAAACTTACTTCAATTTCAAAATAGGCCATTTACCGATTTAATCCAATACATTGCCTTTTCCTCGGTCAAGGTTAATCTCTCATTCTTCTTGATCTATATAATAGCAGATTAGCTCATTCAATAATCACATAAATCAATACACTTCAAAAATATACTTTGGCAAAATTACCATTTTGCCCTTAGACTTTCACAAATTAACTATTTTACCCCTAGGCTCATAATTCGATTCTAATCGAATTTCCTCCTTTTACAAGCCTAGATGAATATTTATTACTCTTATGGCAACCATTAATACTCATTATTACACACATTTACTTCCGTATTATTCAACCTTTACAAAAAGGTTCTATTAGGTGTTTTCTTGGGAACACCCTTCACAAAAGTTGTTTATCTAACAACTAAGAATAATTTTCTTCCATAAAAATGCAGCAAACAACTTAAAAGCTCATATGGAAAAGCTCTAAACTTTCAACCGTTTTGCATGATAGTCCCCTCTTTAGCTAGATTAAGCTTTAGAGGTTATAAAAGTACAAAAATTATCAAGAAATGATCACTAAAACACTTACATGTAAGGCGTAGAGTTTGCTGAAAGTTTTGAGCTTTCAAAACCCTATTTGCTGCTAATTTTCGGTGGAGGAATGAAGGAGAAAAGATGATATCTTTTCTTTCTTTATTTTAATCTATTAGATCAATTTAATCCACCTACTACATCAAGTTTAACTAATTTTGGCTCCTTTGTCCCCCTATGGCCTTCCATGACCTTTCGAAAGGTTTAATTGCGCATTAAAGGCATTCAATTAAAATTCTATGGCTATTTGGTACCTTTAGCTTGTAAAATAAAACTTTTACACTTATGCGATTTAGTCTTTTATCACGATTAAGCATGAAATCGCTAAAATTAAAGCATCAAATTTTTCATGCCTGTGCAATGCCTCATAAGGTGCCATTTTTTCAAACTCGATTGAAAGCTATTATTGTAGGCGAATTCCATTAACGGTAAGTATTTCTCCCAATTACCTTGGAATTCCAAAATGCAACATTGAAGCATGTCTTCAAGTATCTGTATTACTCTCTCTGACTGCTAGTCAGTTTGTGGATGGAAAGCTGTACTAAAGCTCAATTTTGTGCCTAAAGCCTGTTGCAAAATTCTCCAAAACCATGACATAAATCTCATATCTCTATCCGAAATAATCGACGACGATACTCCATGAAGTCTTACTATCTGTGACACATACAGATCCACCAACTTATCAAGAGAATAATCGACTTGTACTAGTATGAAATGGGCTGACTTCGTGGGTCTACCGACTACAACCCATACAGTATCTTTCATCCTTGGTGACAACGGTAAACCCGTCACAAAGTCCATAATAATACGGTCCCATTTCCACTTAGAAACCATAATAGGTTGAAGTAGACCCGAAGGTAGTTGGTGTTCAGCCTTCACTTGTTGATAAATTAGGCATCTCGATACGAAATCAAAAATATCTTCCTTCATACTCGGCCACCAATACCATTTCCTCAGGTCATTATACATCTTCGTGCTGCCTAGATGTATAGACAAACATCCACTATATGCTTTGTGCAAAATTTTCCGAATAAGCTCATCATCTCTCGGTACACAAACTCTATCTCGAAACATCAAACATCCATCAGGGCTTATCCGAAAGCCCAACTCAACATTTGCCTCACATTGAACTCTTTTAACTTGTAAATCATTGTCGCCCTTCTGAGCTTCACAAATTCCTTGAAGAAACATCGGTCTAGCCTTTAACTCGGCTAGAATAGAACCATCATTTCACAAAGCTATCCGTGTATCCATGGCTCTCAGCGCAAACAAGAATTTCCTACTCAAGGCATCGGCGACCATGTTCGTCTTTCCCAGATGGTAGTCAATTACTAACTCGTAATCTTTTATCAACTCTAACCATCTCCGTTGCTTAAGGTTCAACTCTTTTTGAGTCATCAAGTACTTTAAGCTCTTATGATCAGTGAACACTCGACACTTCTCACCATACAAATGGTGTCTCCATATCTTTAGTGCAAAAACAATTGTGGCTAACTCCAAATCATGAGTTGGGTAATTATTCTCGTGCAATTTTAGTTGTCTAGAGTCATATGCTATCACCTTGCCCTTTTGCATAAGTACACAACCCAATCCATTCATGGATGCGTCGCTGTAAACCACAAATTCTTTTCCCAGCTCAGGTTGTACTAAAATAGGAGCCTCAGTCAACAATGTCTTCAATCTCTCAAAACTCTGTTAGCATTTTTCTATCCATTCAAACTTCACATCCTTTTGTAGCAACCTCGTAATCGGAGTAGCTATCATGGAAAATCCCTTGACAAAACGTCTATAGTAACCAGCCAGGCACAAAAAACTCCTAACCTCAGTTACATTCCTTGGTGGCTTCCATTCCACAATTTCTGAGATCTTACTCAGGTCAACTCTAATCCCATCTCCCGAGACAATGTACTCCAAAAATCCAACCTCCTTAAGCCAAAATTCACTTTTACTAAACTTGGCATAAAACTGTTCATCACTCAAAATTTGTAGAACCGTTCTCAAATGCTCAACATGCTCATTCTCATCCTGAGAGTAGATCAGTATATGATCAATGAAGACCACAACAAATTTAACTAAATATGGCCGAAAATATGATTCATCAAATCCATGAAGATTGCAGGAGCATTGGTTAAACCGAAAGGCATGACCAAAAATTTGTAGTAACCATACCTTGTCCGAAATGCGGTTTTCGGCACATCTGAGTCCTTGACTCTCAACTGATAATATCCAGACCTCAAGTCTATCTTGGAAAACACCATGGCTCCCTTCAATTGATCAAACAAATCATCGATTCTCGGTAGCGGGTACTTATTCTTCCCAGTTACCCGATTGAGTTGTCGATAATCTATACATAACCTCATGGAATCATTTTTCTTTTTCACAAATAAAATGGAAGCACCCCACGGCAAATAACTCGGTCTTGCAATGCCTTTGTCTGTCAACTCTTGCAACTGTACTTTCAGCTCTTTTAGCTCGGTTGGGGCCATTTTGTATGGAGCAATAAAAATAGGGGCGGTCCAGGAGCTAACTCGATCCCAAATTCAATCTCTCTAACCGGAGGTAACCCTGGTAATTCTTCCAGGAAAACATCTAGATACTCGCATACTATGGATACCAACTCAATTCTCAACTTAGTCTCTTTAACATTCATCACAAAGGCAAGGTAAGCTTCGTACCCCTTTCTTAAATACTTTTGAGTCAACAAGAAAGATATCACTACTGGCAATATGTCTTTCTCATCTGATTCAACACGAATAAGATCCCTACTTTCACATTTTAGCTTAATAAAATTCCTTCCACAATTCACTATCATATCATGAATAGTTAACCAATCTATCCCAAGAATGACATCAAATTCATCAAACAGAAATAACATGAGATTAGTCCAAAAAAATGACCCTTAATCATCAAAGGGAAACCTTTGCATACTCTATCGACTAACACACATTTGCCCAGGGGATTCGACACTCTTATCACAAATTTAATAGACTCTACAGGTATACTCATGCTGGAGACTAATTTCATGCAAATATACGAGTGGGTAGACCCCGAATCAATTAAAGCTATAACACGAGTATCATAGAGAGAAAATGTACCCATAATCACGTCAGGGGAGGACGCCTCTTTGCGAGCACGAATGGCATATGTTCTCGCTATTGCTCTACCCTCAGCTCTTGCAGTCTGCTCTCTAGATGTATTCTTGCTACTCATTTCATTTCCCGGGTTTCTCTGTGGTCTTACCCTAGCAACACTTCCCAGTCTTGTATTCTGAGGCTTCTCTTTCTCACCCGCCTCGGGTCAATCTCTGATAAAATGGTCTAGAGATCCACACTTAAAACAAGCCTTCTCATTTGCTTGACACTCCCTGGGATGACGTCTGCCACACTGTGGACATTCCGGTCTACTCGGCGAGCATTACTAACACTAGCAACCGAAGTAGTCTGAGCCTTATACCCCAGGTACTATTTACTTTTACTTCTGTTTGAAAATCCAACTGAAGTAGCTGATCGAACAGCAAACTCTCTTCACTTCTTGGACGAGGATTAGAATGACTTATCTTCTTCGAGTCGCGAGACTCAACTTCAGCTTTCTTTTTCTCTTTGACTAGTTCATCAGCCTTACAGGCTCGATCGACCAGTACCACAAACTCTTTTAGTTCGAGAAACTCCAACATATAGATAGATATCCTCATTTAACACATCCTCGAACATTTTTGCACATGATAGCCTTGGTGGACACACACTCCCCAGCATACTTACTAAGCCTTACAAACTCACGTTCGTATTCAGTCACTGCCATTCGGCCCTGCTTTAGCTCTAAGAACTCTTTTCTCTTCTGGTGAATGAATCTTTGACTAATATTCTTTTTCCAGAACTCCTCTTGGAAGAATTCCCAATTACCTCTCTCCCTTGGTACCACCGAAACAAGGGTGTTCCACCATTGATAGGTCGAATCTCTCAAGAGAGGTACCACACACTTCATACACTCATCAGATGTGCATGAAAACTCGTCGAATACCCTAATGGTATTCTCAAGCCAGAATT
The DNA here is from genome assembly GCA_025503065.1 of Gossypium bickii. Classification (NCBI taxonomy): domain Eukaryota; kingdom Viridiplantae; phylum Streptophyta; class Magnoliopsida; order Malvales; family Malvaceae; genus Gossypium; species Gossypium bickii. The sequence continues at coordinate 101,435,776 of CP106711.1, forward strand.
CCGCTCTCTCTTGATAATCATCTTTACTAGCTCGAAATTCCTCAGCTCCTTGCTCTCAGATCTTACTGATCGGAGGCCTTTCTCTTCTTACCACCTCCACTACTTGAGGAGGTACAAGAGCGGGCTGAGAAATAAGTAGGGGTGGAGGGAGTTGAGCATTAGGATTTGCTTAAATGTACTCAGTATACCAATTGTTCATCATATGGAGAAAGGCTTCTTGAGCCTTTTTTTCCTGACCCAAAGTCTCGGGTCTACTCTCAACTGGCATTGTCCCTTGCACGTGAGCCTACGCGTTACTCGCAGCATTATCGACTGCAGCTCGATTGGGATCAAGATCCATTTACGATATAAAAACACCATTCAAATCATCAAGAGACGTCACACTATCATTACACAAATACTCTTACGTATGGCATGTATAGCTAAACTCATACTTACACTATGTTAGTCTGAGAATCGACTAAATCGTACCTCTGATACCATTAAATGTAACACCCCTTACCCGTGTTCGACTTCTAAATCGGGCATGAGGCATTACCGTTCTTAACTCGCGCAATCTTATAATATCAATCCTTAAAAACTTTGTGTCAAAATAAAACTTTCCATTCGAGACCATAATGTCCTTATTATAGGTCTATGAGACCCTAAACTTGCACTCGGAATGGTTTGGGACCAAATCGAAAACTTTGAAAACCATAGAAAATTATGACGTAAAACAAGGCCACACGCCCATGTGAAGAGTGGGACACGCCCATGTGGCATTTCACATGCCCGTGTTCCACACCCATGGTCGAAACTGACTTGCATCATATGGCATATCGCATGCCCGTGTGTCTGGCCCGTGGTCGACACTGACTTGCATCGTACGACCAGTCACATGTCCATGTCCTTCACCGTGTGGTGAATTAAATTCCAAATTCATGTGCAGACTTCGCACGGCCTGCGTACACACCCATGTCCATGGTCGTTCCATCCACACGGTTGAGACGCACGGTCGTGTCTCTGCCTGTGTGTTTGCTACTAAGCATACTGACTTGTAAACCTAACATACAAGGGGACACACGGCCAATCAATGTGTCCATGGGGCTGGTCATGTGTCACACACGGCCTAGACACACGCCCGTGTGTCTACCCGTGTAGACATTTGGAAGGCTATCTACCAAGCCAAATGCCACCCTCCACAACACCCATACTTATCCCAATTCAATCCAAAATATATTGTAACGATAAGCACTTATAGGGACTCAAAATCAAGACATCCAATCAAGCGTACCTTCATTAATTTCATCATCATTAAATATATATATACTTGTCAAGTATTGGCTAATTCACAATGGCTGTTTACAAAATAAATTGAATAGCATTAATAGCCAACACTTTGGCTAACAAATATGACATAACAAAAACACAAAGTCCTATACATGCCATACTCAAAATGAATCTAACTTTGTTATACCAAAGAGATATCGATAGTGTGATTCCAGACTCCGACGTCCCACGTTCCCCGAGTTATCTTGGCAATACTACAAGGAAAAGGAAATGAGAAGGGTAAGCATAAAGCTTAGTAAGTTTGCATGGAAATAAATAGCAACATAAAACTCATAATGTCATACATCCATGGTACTGGATAAATACATCAAGTTTTAAGGACTTTGCCTTAACTTACTCGTACTTGCTCTTATCTAGTACATACCATGCCACATATCGTAAACATTTCTCGTGAATTACTCATGGGTACCTGTATTCACTCAATCATATAGCTTTAGTACTAATCTCACTTCTATTTCCAAGCTAAACTATTTATCCCACTAAATTACTTGGGATACTCAAAGATACATGTTCATCGTCATTCACATAAATACAAAGCTAATGCCACATCCCAAATGTGGTCTTACATGTGGTCACCCCTGAGTGCTGATGCCATATCCCAGATATGGTAACTGATGCTCAGCATTAACCTGCTGGCATGTCAAACACTTGGCTACAAATTCAATAACCTCTCTTTTAAGACCTGGCCACCAATATAACTCGCGATGGTCTTAGTATGTAACACCCTGAACCCGAAACCATTGCCGGAGTAGGGTTAAGAGGCATTACCGAACAATCGAAACATTTCACATCCATTTTATGACACAAATTCAAACATCAATCAATCATATTCAAATACGAGTATATAGTCTCTTATCGATGTCTAAGAAACCTTATACAAGTATTAGAAAGAGGTCGAGACTAAACCGAACACTTACGAAAGTTTCCAGAAATTTAAACATTCTTCAATATAGTAAAAGTCATACGCTTGTGTGAACCGGTCGTGTGCCTCACACGACTACCAGACACGCCCATCTGTCCAGGTCATGCTCAAACATAGCATACATACTGACTTGTTTACACAGCCACCAGACACGCCCATGTGCCATGGTCGTGTAAAATTAAGCTAGCTACTGACTTAGTCACACGGCCACCATGCACGCCCGTGGGCCTCGGCCGTGTAACCTGTCCAAACACACCTAGAAATGACCCATAAACCACACGGCAGAGACACACGCCCATGTCTCTTGGCCATGTATGCAAAATAGGCCATTTGCAAGGCCAATTTGCCACCCATACAAGGGTCAACCATCAAGCTTCAAAGCAATATCAATTCATGCTTTTAAATGCATTCAAACATACCATTTCATTCACCAATTAATCATCAACAATACCATATACTTCCATACCTAATATCATCATAAATGAGTCCATTCAAAGTAACAATAATACGTTTCAAAATATATATAACAAGCATTATGTAATCCATGCCATAATTCATCTTCAAACCACATCTTTCATCAACCAAAAAATCATGAAATATACCAATTTCATAGCTCGTTCATAAGTTCAACATGACACAACTTCCAAGCCAAATCACATGGCAAGGATTAAGCATTTCAAAATATATCTTAACTTCTAGCCTATACATGCCATATTTCAACTATATACATCTTTCCAAAAGTATCAAAATAGATTGTCGATAGTGTGATAGAGATGCTGATGATCCTCGGATCTGAGCTAGCTTTGCTGACACTGTAAAACAGAGAAACAAATCACATAGTAAGCTTTCAAAATCTTAATAAGTTCGTAACATAACACATTATACCAAAATAAACCATCGCATATACCATACCATCCAAAGCTAATAAGTTCAATTAACCTTCCATAAACTCATTCATAGTTTCATCAACCACATAGGTTCCGAACATACCTTAGTCAACACTTAGTTATCGCTTACATATGCTACTCAATACTCGCTATTTCATTTCAATCAACCTTGTCCCTTCTTCGGTTCAATCGCACACTTAATGCCCAAATCGTTAGCCAAAGCTTAATCAATATCACACACTTAGTGCATCTATATCAAACCGATCTTAAATTGGTATCACACACACAGTGCCAACCACGAAACCGAAGCTTATATTATTTCGCACACACAGTGCTAATCATCTCGGTCACATTTTAGAATACGCAAACTTAGTGCCACATAACTCGAACCCTCGCATAGCATTCACCCTTCAATAATATCGTACCATTCATTTCATAACATTAAACATAGTTAAATACACGTATTATGTCTGAACTTACCTCGGACGTCAAAATATCGAAACAGCCGATTAATCAAGCACTTTATCTTTGCCTCGATCTCGATCTGAACCTCTTCAATTCATTCAATCACCAATTTATTCAATTTAATCTACACTCACATATTTAGGGCATTTTACAAAATAGCCCTTTCATTTTCACATTTCGACACTTTAGTCCCTAATTCATAAAATCATCAAATACACATAATTTGCTTGTACCCATGCCTAGCCAAATTCTTCCCATGCTAATTCAAGCCCACGCATTTCATTTATTTCACATTTTTGTCCTTCAATTTACACTTTTCCCAATTTAGCCCAAATTACTCAATTTCACCAAAGATTCAAGAACAAAACATGTTCATTAAACACATATATTTCATTTAACACTAATACTCATCACAAAGCTCACTATTTCATCAACGAAACATCTCATAAACGTCATCAATTCTTCAAATTACAACATGGGCTTGATAGTAATCTCAAAAACATAAAAATCATCAAAAACCAAAGTCAAAACATACCTTAATTATGCAATTCAATGGCCAGACCCTAACTTGTATTTTCTTTTCTTTTCCTTTCTTCAGTTTCGGCACTCAAAGGATGATAATAGCCATCTATTATGTTTGTTTTATTATAACATATAATATTATTAATCTATTTACCATATTAGCCTTTAATAATAACATAATATATCACATAATAGTTGGTTAAAAAGTCCCTCCACCGCCCACTATCAATAAAATAGGCGAATTTCCTTTTAAGGGCTTTACACTATAATGACATCAACAATTAAACACTTAACAATCAACACACAGCATTTTACACTTTATGCGATTAAGTCCTTTCTCACAATTTGACACACAGTCGATAAAATTTTCACACGAAACTTTCAAACAAGCTCAATCACACATTATAAACATTAAAAATAATTTTAAAATATTTTTTTGACCTCGGATTTGTGGTCTCGAAACCACTGTTCTGACTAGGGTCTAAATTGGGCTGTTACACGGTACATCTTATTTCTGCCAGGATGCATAGCATAAGGGTTACTATACGCCTCTCACAGTATAGACTGCCTCAACTTAGTATCTTTTGGTACACAGATTCTCCCACGGAAACAGAGTACCCCTTCGCTATTCAGTCTAAAATCCACAGTATTCCCACTCTGGATTTGTCGAAAGCGAAGACCCAAAGACTCGTCTTCCAACTGTTTACACTTAATCTTCTCTATCCACGTCGGCTTAACTTGAAGTTTGGCCGACAAACTACCATCATCAAATAAACTAAGACGAGCCATCATCGCCCTCGGATCAGTCACAGCCCTACGACTCAGTCCATCGGCTAACATATTGGCTTTGCTAGGGTGGTATTCAATCATATAGTCATAGTCCTTAAGCAACTCAATCCATCAACGTTGCCTAAGATTCAGCTCCTTTTGAGTGAATAGGTACTTGAGGCTCTTCTGATTAGTGTAAATGATACACTTCTCACCGTACAAACAGTGCCTCCAAATTTTTAGTGTGAATACCACCGCAACCAACTCCAAGTCATACGTCGGATAATTCGCCTTACAAGTCTTAAGCTGACGACATGCATACACTACTACCTTACCCTCTTGCATCAACACACATCCCAAACCAACATGTGATGCATCGCTGTAGATAGTAAACTCTTTTTCAGACTCCAGCTGTATCAGAACAGGGGCCTCAGTCAGTGTAGTCTTAAGCTTCTCAAAGCTCTCTTGCTGTGAATCAGTCCAGTTAAATGGCACCCCCTTACGTAGCAGCTTAGCCGAGGGTACGGTGATAAGTGAAAAGCCCTCTACAAAATGTCAATAATATCCTGCCAGTCCCAGAAAATTACGGATTTTCAATATAGTCTTATGGGGCTTCCAATCCAGAATAGCCTCAACCTTTCGAGGATCCACTTTAATCCCCTCAACAGAAACCACATGTCCCAGAAACGTTACTTTACGTAACCAGAACTCACGCAGAATCTATAGAACCATTCTGAGATGTTCATTGTACTCATCCTCAATCTTCAAATACACTAGTATGTCATCAATAAATACCACTACGAACTGATCCAGTTAAGGTTGGAACACTCGGTTCATCATATCCATAAAAGCTGCTGGTGCATTCGTAAGTCCAAATGGTATCACTAAGAACTCGTAATGACCGTATCGAGTCCCAAATGTTGTCTTGTGCACATCAGTCTCCTTAACCCTCAACTGATGATATCCTGATTGTTGATCAATCTTGGAGAAAATTGAAGCCCCTTGGAACTGTCAAAAAAACTGTCTATCCTCGATGGGGGGTACTTATTCTTTATAGTCAGCTTTTTCAGTTGACGGTAGTCAATACACAGACGCATGGATCTATCCTTCTTTTTCATGAATAGAACTGGTGCTCCCCACGGAGACACACTAGGGCAGATGAACCCACCATCCAGTAGCTTCTGAATTTGGGCCTTAAGCTCCACAAGCTCCTTCGGTGCCATTCTATAAGGGGCGATGGACACCGGAGCTGTACCAGGAAGGAGCTCAATCCCAAACTTTACTTCACGATTCGGAGGTAACCCCAGTAGCTCTTCAGGAAAAACATCCAGAAAGTCTTTAACTGTCCTAATATCCTCAACCAAAGAATCCCTAGAATCTGAAACAATGTAGTAGACCAAATACGCCTCGCATCCCTTACAAACCAACTTTTTGGCCCTCAAAGCAGAAATAAAATTCGATAAGTAGTTCTGACGCTCCCCAATTACAACTACCTCGATGTCCTCTTCAGTTCACTGTATAACCCTTTTTGTGGCACAATCTAAGCTCACTCGGTGTTTGACTAACCAGTCCATTCCCAGTATCATATCAAAGTCTCTAAAAGGCAGTTCCATCAGATCAGCCAAAAAGATAGCTCATTAAACCTCTAGAGGAGCATCTCTAAATAGTTTGTAAACCCTTATTAACTGGCCCAATAGACTCAGTATAGTTACCTCACTCGTAGTGCTCTCAAACAGTATACCCAAGGTTTCAGATACGGTACAAGCTATATAGGAGTGAGTGGATCCTATATCCATTAGTGCAATATAAGGTACATTATAAATAAAGATATATACCCGTAATGACTTCCGGAGCATCACCATCCTCTCGATGATGTGCAATATAAACTAGAGTCGGTTGCCTCGCCTCAGTATGACCAGCACCTCTTCTTGGTACTCTCTGACCACGGCCCAAACTATTCCCACCTTTGGCCTGACCATGGCCTCTCGGTGGCTACTGAGCTACCCTGGTGGTGGTATAGAACCCATGCCCAAAGCTTGCATCTACTCGGACCTCCAAAAAAACTCTCGATACGGTGCTCTAATGAATCGCACCTCAAACAAGCCTAGTTCTTTTCCAACACTCGCCCTGATGGCATCTACCACAGTCAGTACACGGCGACTATCCAGTTGCAGCAATAGGAGGCCCAACTCTAATCGGCCCATCAACTCTGGCCTTTTTCTTAGGCCTCTGAGCGAAACTTGAGGGCTCGAATCCCTCTTATTCCTACCTCTCTCTCTGTTCTGGCACTCAGTGCGCTTCATTTCCTCGGTGATCTTTGCCTTATCGACCAGTGCTGCAAAGTCTCGCTCTCTGTGTGGAGCTATCAGTACCCTCAGATTATCCTTGAGGCTATCCTCGAAATGAACGAATCTCTCATACTCAGTCACCATTATACCACGCGCATAGCTACTTAGTCGCAGAAGTTTGGCCTCATACTCGGCCACTGATCTATCACCCTGGGTCAAATTCAGGAACTCTCTCCTATGGGCATCCATGTAACTGGCCCTCACATACTTCCCCTTGAAGGCGGTCTTAAAGAACTCCCAAGTCAGTCCTTCGGGCTGAGTGCCCTCTTTAACAGTGAGCCACCACTGATAAGCCTCATCTCATAGCAGCAATACAATACCCTTTAATTTTCGCTCAAAACTGCAGTCCAGGTCGTCCATAATTCTCTCTATGGCCTCTATCTAGTACTCAGCCATATTAGGGGCAACTCCAGCAATACCCCTAAAAATCTCAGCTCCATTGGACTGGAGTCATTCTGTAACTGACCCTCGGCCTCTAATTCCAATATTGGGCCCAGCGACTCTCTCCAGAATCCTTAAAATGGCTTGAGACAGTGCGTCGTCCCCAGCCGCTCAATCATGAGACCCTGTCTTAGTCATAGGTGAAGCTGGCGTCTGACTTGTATCCAAATTCAGCAAGTTGCCAAAAGATGAGGACCCAGCTCGAGCACCTCTACGGCCTCTTGTGCCCCGTCTGCGAGTACCTCTTGTGCTCATTTTCTATCTGCGTTAATCTGTATTTAAAGATTTATGCATCAATTTAAAATTCTAGTGTTTATTAACGGGCATTTTATAAACCCAATATTAGAAGTGTAAAGTTTATTTTTGTACAACGTAGTGTTTATCAGTGTCTATCAGTTTGGCTACAGTATCAGTATACATTAACTTAAGTGTTTTTAGTCTTTCTATAGTAGTCTTAGTATATGCTATCTATAGCAGTTTCAATTTACAAAACATGACAGTTTCAACAAATTTACAGAATCGGTTCTGGAGAGTCGGTGTACCACATATTCAGTAAAAACATTTCAAATTATTAGAAAATACTTCTTAGAAAGTCAAATTGTAAAACCCAAATCCACAATCGAGTTTTCTAACCTTGCTCTGATACCACTAAATATAACACCCCAAACCCGACCTAGACGTTATGGTCGAATCTGGCAATGTCATATGGTAGTGTTTTTTGAAATAAATGAGTTGTCGTAAAAAACCACATTTCTATTTAACCTCTATACAGAATCCTGTTAATTCTAGGATGCGTCTTTAATTTTCAAACGTAGTTCATTATCACAAAATTATTATTTTTCAAAACGTTGTTAATTTTGAAAACGTCACTTATTGTGGAATCTTTGTAAATCAATTTACATATTTGAGTGTATTTTGTTAAAACAGTTGATTCTTTTTGAAAACTCGATTAACCCTACTACTAGCAGTTGTAAATCAAAACAATAGAAATCCCAAATTAACCATGAAAATCCAAAAATGCCATTATTACGGTAAAATACCCCAAAATAAAACTAAAAATCATTATTAAATACTAATCAAATAATTTAGGTCGTGTGGCCACCTCGGAGTCCTCTGCCACACCGATCCGCCCATGTCCGGGGATTACCTGTATAGTCAAATTAGAAGGGTGAGTTTTTGAAAACTCAGTGTGTAATCCCATATAAAGCAAATAGATAGACAGAAGGCAATCACAGTCTAGCCTAAGCCTTTTTCAAAATCAGAGACAATATCAGTTTGGGCTTTAGCCCATTTCAGTATAGAGGCAGTCATGCATTTGGGCCTTGGCCCATTACAGTATCAGTAATCATTACAGTATCAAATTATGTAGTATACAAGTCCTACCCAGCCAGCCTCTACACTCCATCTCTATCCAATCCTACACTCAATGTGGGGATATAATCAACCCACTCATCCCTACACTCCAAAAAGTACCGAATGCGGTACTAAACAGTAGTTTGTAACTGAGCTGCCAGTAAGTTAGGCTCGAAGCCTTTCAGAACACTTCCTCCAATCCATATAAACCCATCCCCATGCAATGCATCATACAATCATGTCATGCCAAATCATGGTATCATATATGTGTTCAGTACAATTTTAACAGCATGCTCAAAATATAGTCGTACATATATATATAAAGTACATGAATATAACAGTCATTTAGTCAATTAGGGATCTAGGTAATCTTACCGACCCTACAGTAGGTCCAGAGTCGACTCGAGCTACCCGTGCAACCTTTGCTATCTAAACAGTGAAAATTGGCCCACAAATCCATACAATTTGCCCATATGGGCCCACATGCCCATGTGGCCCACGAGGCCCAAAATGGCCTTAGCCATGTGGATCACACGGCCTGGCCCAATAATCCCACACACCCGTGTGATCCACACGACCGTATTCAGCCGGCCCATAAATCAGACATGGCCTGCCTCGTCGATCACATGCCCGTGACCGATCATGCCTGTGTAGCATCGACAACTCCAATTTTTAGCTTTTCGTCGATTTCCATTTACAGTGTTGTGATTACACACCTGTATTACTTCCGACGTGTAAGCACTCCCAAGCGCACCAAAGCCTAAAAATCATTGTACACATCCTCGATTTAGCCATTTAAAGATTTAAAACTAACGAATTCGTCGTTAAGGAATTACCCAAAACTTGACTTACTGCCAACAGAAGACCTTTGTGACCACTTCTAAATCCAAGAACAAACTTACTGCTCCAAGACCTTTGCTGAAGCCATCAATTTCAGAAAAAATTTAGATTCCCACTAAAACGACATACAAATACGAGATAAGGAATAAAATTACTTACCAAAACCACACCAACGCAATTCTTGTTGCAAAGAGTGAACGAAAAAGAAAAACAAGATTGAAAAGGGAGAACATATAATTTCGGTAATATGCAAGATGAAACTAAAAAAAAAATAGAATTTTGGAATTGGGGAGAGAGAAAATAAATTTTCAAAACAAGAGAAAAAAATATGAACTAAATCAGATAACCCCTTAATCCCTCAATCTGCTCCCACACTCCCCACTACAACTCAAACACCCTCAAAACCGTCGACCATACTCTATCACTATCCAAAATCCCTTAATTTTCAAATCTTTGGGGGATATTTTCATAATGTTCTTCTTCTTCATTAACAATGTTAGGCTCTTAGGATTGATTGGAAGCAAAACATGCAGAAGAATTGTCTCTTTTAAGAACAGAAAACATTCTTTATTTTCTTATTTCCTACAAGGGAGTTCTTTTGTGAGGATTTCTAGATTACTTTAGTTGTCTACAGGAATACTTTGTCTTTAATACGCCTAACTCATGGCTAATTGGACTGTGTATCAATACTCATAAAAAATAGTAATACATTAATAACACTACAGGAAAACAGACTTTTTGCGGCATTTTTTTTTCCTTTAGCGGCGCTTTCACAAGAGCTGCTGTAAACGCCGCTATAGACAATGCCGCTAAATTTTGTGGCTTTTATTTGAAAAAAAAAAGCCGCTAAAGACCAGGACTTTTAGCGGCGCTTTTATAGAAAATGCTGCTAAAAGTCCTAGTCTTTAGCGGCGCTTCTATTCAAAACGCCGCTAAAAGTCTTGGTCTTTAGTGGCATTTTTTACAAAGTGTCGCTAAAGACCAGGACTTTTAGCGGTACTTCTATTGAAAACGCCGCCAAAACTCTTGGTCTTTCGCAGCACTTCTGTAGAAAACGCTGCTAAAAGTTCTTGTCTTTAGCAGCGCTTTTTTAGAAAACGCCGCTAAATGTCCTGGTCTTTAGCAACGCTTTTTTTATAAAATGCCGCTAATTTGGACAGATTTGCAACATACATTTTTCACCAATATCCCACCCTTCCTGCATAAAATCCAACCAAAAACAGCAAATATAGCATGAAATCTAACAAAAAACAGCAGATCTAAATGATACAAAATTATACGAAAGATATATGATATAAATTATAAATGAAGTATAATTGAAAATTTTCTTCTAATAATGTTAAAAGTTATAAGAAAACAAATGTCTAAGATGGCGGCATTTGCGACTGCCGGAACATCTTCATCATAGTCTGAAGTTGTTGCTGGAGTTCATCATACTTTTTGTTCTGCTCTACCTCCCTCGCTGTTGTCTGCGCTCTAAGTTGAGAAATTTTCTCAACTTTGCTAGCTTCCATCTGAGCTCTCTGGTCTCTTAACCTCTGAACTTCATCTTGAGCTTGACTCCCAGAAGGCATGTATTGCTGCGAGCTGGATCCGAAATATTGGGTCAGGTTAACACCAGATCCTTGAAATCGAACCCGACCATACCTTTCAAGACCCAAAACTTCATTAATAATTCTGTTATCAATGTCCTCAAAATTAACAGAACTACCAGTCGAAGAAATTGCTTCATACTCCGCCTTCTTATCTAATAAATCAATTAAAGAGTTAAAAATGAAATATATAATAAAAAAGGAATGCAACATAACTTAACATTATTTAAAACTACTAAAGACGAATTAAACCATTATAACTAAACATTATAAATATTTATAATAAATCAAACTTTATCAAGTAAATATACCATAATTTCTACAGCTTCAGATGTCATTGGAGATCCATCTTTCTTCCTATACGTAATGTTAAAAAGCTAAAGGCGTCCAAATTTTTGACCAGATGATGCTTCCTACAATATAGTAGTAAAAATATTATTTAATAGTAGAAAGTCATTAATATTTGATAGAATTAATAAATTCATAATACTTGGGCCTCAGCTACACAAGCAAAACTTCTCGACCCTGCCGTGTGCGTGAATTTTTATTTTTGCCTGCTGCTTGTTCCAACTTGCTCACGGTCCTACATAGTGAAATTATTATTACGCATATAGTAAATACTAGAACTCGAAAAATTTATAAGAGTTTGGAAGTTCAAAATACCTCTCCTTTCTTTGAATTCCAGAATCTAACTGCATCTTCCCATTGGTACCCAACATTCCCGGTAGGACATTTCGCAATTTTTTTTCGAAGCTTATGTCTTTCTTGAAATAATCTTTTTTCAAAGTGCTTTTATGGTCTCTCCATTTTTTTACCCATTGCTTTCTTGATAGAGGCATCCAAGACATGTAAAGCAAATCTCTCCTAAAAACAACAAGTTTAGAAAGTAATATAAATAAAACTTAAACAAAAATATTATAAATTACATTCACGTTTTGTTACCTTAATATTATCGAGAGCTTGATTCTTGTTGCTACCAGGCAAGTGATGCCATGATTCGTAGTTCATGGGTAACATATTGGCATTTCGTGCTATAATGCCCAAATAGCCTGCCAAAAGCCGAGCTTCTGATCCAATAGGCTGACTATGACTGTTTCTACTTTCTTTGACATGCTCAACAGGATTTAAGTCGTATTAATCTTTAAGTAGCATACGTCCTCGACCTCTGCGCATCCAACCACTTTCATCTAGAAAATAATATATTATTATATTGAAATTGAGAAATATGAGCAATAATAAAAGTCTATACGCATGTAAAATAAACTTAATATTATTTTGAAATTTTGCAGGCTCGTCAACTGTCTCCGGCACATTTGAATATCCAATAGATGTCTGTTGTTCACTATTTCCTTCTTCTGAATTTGGAGTATTCTGGACAATACTTAAATTTCGTAATTTTCTTCTATGCAGTTTTCCTGCAATACACATAAAATAGTTGAAATTTTAGTAACAAATAACAACAATAATAATACATATAAAATAGTTAAACTATATAACATGACCAATATGAAAATTATAATATTACATATATTTAAAAAATCATAAAATATTACTACGTCATAATTCGTAAATATCTTCGTCCACGTCCTGACGAACCCATTGAAATTGTGTACTAGTACTAGGGATATTTTCATTTAAGTTTTGTTCTGGAAAAGGAAAAGTTTCTGATCTTTCGACGATGTCATCTCTACTTCCATTGCCCATGTTAAATAAGTCTCTAGGGGTGTTTCGGGGTACAACATACCAACCCTCATCAATTGGATCTTTCGAGTAAAAAACTTGTTTCACTTGAGAAGAAAATACATACGGCTCATCTTTCAATTGTTGTCCAGTGTGAATCAATTGAGAGAAGTTCACCATTGTAAAACCAAATTGATCTTATGTAACTCCGCGAGCCATATTAACATCAGCCCAATCACCTCGAAATAAGACAACTTTCCATTTGCCATAATAATCCAACTCAATTATGTCAATAAGAAGTCCATAATACTCCACAATCCCTCAACTGGATTACTATCCCTAGCACTAGCATAACTTGTAATTGAAGAATTAACAGCAATTCCACAATTTTGGGTTCTCCTCAATCTCTCGCGATATTTTGTATGAAATATGAATCCATTAATGAGGAATGCACTATATCTTTTCACTATTCTATTTGGACCTTGGGCAAGCCATTTAACTTCGTCATTTACTTCTTTTCTGTAACACCCCAAACTCGGCCTAGAAGTTAGGCTTGAATCTAGCGTGTCACATTGAAGTGTTTTTCAAAAACCATGTTTTCGTTGAAAAACCCTTGTACATTGAAAGATTATTAATTTTATTCCCAAAATATCTTTTTAGATGCGATAGCTAGTTTTGATAGTAACAGATTTACAAAAAAAGTTTAAGTCGCGAAGCCTATCCTAAAATGTTGCGAAAATGTAGTGTTGTTGAAAAACAGTTATCATTTTGGAAAACTGTGACTTACTTCTAATCGATATAAACCAAAGTAAAGAAAGACCCGGAGTTAAAATTCAGAACTTAAAGAGGCCTTATTACAACTCAATGTAACTAATCAAAATGGAAAACACAAGCAATGTGTGGCCTCCTCCAAGTCCCTCGCAACACCGATCCGTCTAAGGCTGGGGATTACCTGCACAGCTAAAAACGGGGTGAGTTTACGAAAACTCAGTGTGTAATCCCCTTACTAGAGTAACAGTTAGTATACAGAAATAGAAACTTAAACAGTCTGGGCTAAAGCCCTCTTAATAGAACAGTACAGTACAGATCAGAGCATACATGGGCAAAAGCCCACTACAATATCATTTGGGTCACAGCCCATAACAGAATCAATTGGGCCTAGCCCAAACCAATAGCAGAACAAGTGTGCCTAAGCCCAGTACAGTGACAAATCTCATAATAGATATGCAATAGTATGAGGATGCATCCTACCCCGATCCAGCCAACACACCACCCGTACCAACCATCACACCATATGGGGACCAAGTCGACCCACCCAGCCAGCACACCAATAACGCAGCCTAGCTGCTAATAATAGTATACGTGGCTGAGCCACTAAAATCAGATTACGTGGCGATGCCACTATAATAGTAAAACGTGGCAGAGCCACTAGTACATAATAATAATGCAGCAGAGCTTTTAATAACAGTATACTGTGACCAGGCCACTAAAATCAGCATACGTGGCGAAGCCACTAGAGCAGTAAAACGTGGTAGAGCCACTAGTACAGTACTTCCTCCAAAAACAAATCCCCCACCTAATGCAGAATGTTGTGTCATGCTTAATCATTACATGTGTACGCAAAATGGCCATGCTCAGTAACTATCATTTAAGCATGTAATAAAAGCATATCAGTCATACAACCACCGTCAAATTAGTCATCTCATAGTCTAAGTCAGTCATTTACTCACAAGGGCAAAATAGTCATCTTACCCTATAAGGGTATTTCGGTAATCCTACCCTACAAGGGTATTTTAGTAATTCTACCCTACTAGGCTATTTTGATAATTTTACAAATCGAGGGTATTTTAGTAATTTCGCAAACTGGGGTATTTCGATAATTTTACAAACCTAGGGTATTTCAGTAATTTTACAAACTGAGGGTATTTTAGTAATTTTGCAAACGAGGGTATTTCAGTAATTTTCCAACCAAAGGTATTTTAGTGATTTTGCAAACCGAGGGTATTTTAGTAATTTTGCAAATCAAGGGTATTTCGATAATTTTGCAAACCGAGGGTATTTCGGTAAATTTACAACCTCCTAGAAGGTCTACAATCGCCTCGAGCGACTTAAGAAACCTAATTTGACTTAATGATGAAAATGGGCCTGAGAAATGGAAACAACGCATTAAACAAAAGCAAAACCAAGTAACTGGTAAATCAATTCAAATGAAATTTATTGCTTCTCTGCTTTACCCAAACGCATAAAACAAACTAAAAGCAAAAGAGGGAAGAGATTACATTAAAGATGAGACCTTTGTTATCAGAGATAAGAGCCAATCCTCCTCTGTAATGAACAACCCATATGAAAAGAATACCTGTTATTACTATTCCCCATCCTCTAACTACCATAAAGATTGGAAATTTGATCACCGGAACCCCCATATCTGTATCAAAAGAAACACACATACAAGAACAAACCCCCCCAAAAAAAGAAGATATGTTGTTTTGAATGTTGGAGAAATGGGTATCCTCAGAAGAATGCGAAATTGCTGCTGGACCATACCATTCAATTAGAATAATAGACTGACTAAATAAGACATCATTTTGAGTTTTGTATAAACCAGAACCATCAAGCTGTCGTCAAGCACCAAAATATCAACAACAACAAAAAAAAAAGAATTATTCTTTTCCTCGTCTAGTTTATGTAGACCAAACAATTTTTTAATTTTTACCTTCTATGGGCTAATAATAAGAAAAATTTCATCAAAATGTTAAAAGGAGTCACCTGTCGATTCTTCCTTCACAGTGAAGAATAATCCTCTGAAGAATAAAAGATCTTCAGCTTCTTTATGATTGTATAGGAAACCAAGTTGCAAATATAGAAAACACACCTTGGTTGGTTAACAAAAACTTCAAGGAGCCACTATATAGTTCATAAATATCCAAGATGCATAAAATATCAACAAAGATACAATTATGTAGACTTTTATTTTTCTTATTCATTGTGCTGGAAATAAATATAAAAAAGGAAGAACACTTACAGCCGAAGCATCTGAAAGCAATCGATGGATAAGCAACGGGTTGATAAAATAATGGTTTGAATTAAGGATTTGGATCACAAATGGATTGGAAGTTTGGGAATTGGGGAGAAATAACTTAGGGAAATTCAGGAGAAACGAAGATGGGAAATTGGGGAAATGAAGTCAGGGAAATCTGACTTGGGGAAAACTAAAGGAAATTCGGGGTTAATAAAATGATGTTGTTTAGGCTAGTTTTATTAAATTTTGCGGTGTTTATAAAAAGCGCCACTAAAACCATAGGCAAAAACAACACCGTCTGGGTAACTATTATAACATATTTGTGGCATTTTCTGCTGAAGCGCCACTAAAGCATAGCCATTTGTGACGTTTTCTTAAAAAATGTAACTAAAATCTTGCATCAAAATGCAACGTTTTGCAGTATCAGGCACATATTTGTGGCACTTTTTACAAAAATGCCACTAATTTATATCCTTTTGTGGCGTTTTATGAAAACGCCACTGCTAACAGAGATCAAAACGCAAAGTTTTGCCATTTCTGAAACAACTTTGCGGCGTTTCTACTAAAATGCCACTAAAGATTATCCTTTTGCGGCTTTTTTTTTTATAAACTCCACGAAAAAAAACAGAATAAAATGTCAATGTTTTGCGTACTCTGACATATTTTGAAACTCCCCATACCCGGCCCACGAGCCTGGACCGGATCTAGTATGTTCCTCGAAGTAAACCGGTTAAAAATTCTTTTGTTACTTAGGAAAAACTTGTGTGTTTTGAAAGAAAGATTGTGTTGGGTCGGGCTTGAGTTGAAAACAAGTTTATTTCATTATTAAAATCCTTTACTTTAGGTGACAAAACGTTTAGGCTTTGTTTTAAAATAAATCTACTTCAACTTCACTTGATAAAAATTCGTACATAGTAATTAAAAGAAAAATTAAAGTAATTCAACTATGGCCTTATTACATCAAATAAATCCCAAAATTAAAAACCAAAGTACTTAAAATAAAGTAGTCCAAATAAAATGAATTTATTGCTGAGCATGGCCATCCCTAAGCTTCTGCCGACCCCGGTCCATCACTGTTCATCACCTGAAAAATGTTCCCACAATGGGGTGAGTCAACAGACTCAATGTGTACTACAACACTAAGTCTTAACAAATTCAGGCATTTCATAACATACATATTTATATATATCATTAAATTAAAAATGATGCAACCCGAACCCAAACCTAGATGCCATCCGCTACACATCACCCGTACCAACCTGCACACCGTGGGGACTACTAAGTCAACCCTCCATCCGCTACACACCATCGAAGGCAGTCGCTGCAGTCGACGTGCTCATCGCCCTTATGAGTATTCGTGGTCTTAGGTCACCACACTCAGATATCGTGGTCTTAGATCACCACATTCAGATATCGTGGTCTTAGGTCACCACATTCAGATCTCGTGGTCTTAGGTCACCACATTCAGATATCGTGGTCTTAGGTCACCACATTCACTTTCGCTTTTCAATAACCCATATGCCCCATATCATACATATTATGCATTAACATGCCAAATTTCACATTCTTATCATTTATCACATGTTAAATATAACATATTTCATAATCCTAGTAGGAGTAGGAAACGTACCTGAGTACTTTGTACCATATCATGGTACCTTAGCCACATTCTTACACTTTCATATTAACACATATATCAAGTTTAAGCCATAAATCTATTAAGATTAGTGTGGGGCACACACCTGATTAACTTATCGAAGTTACTAATTTCCCGAAGAATTTCGATCTACTGCTTTAGATCTCAAGTTCCTACATTTGATTAATCACTTACTATTTAGTAAAAGCCTATTCGGCTATAAAGCCAAATCCTATTAGGATTGTTATTACTCAAAACTTACCTTGGTGCCGATTGATGTCTAATCAAATGCCGGAAACTTTGTATCCTTCTTTCTTGAAATCGGCAATCACTAGATTACTTGAATTGATTAGTTTCGGCTTTTGAATGATTAATGAACACATATATTTACCAAACATGGCCTTGGCCAAATGCTATAGACACTTACCTTGTGGATTTTAAATCCTGAAACTCACCGAATAACTAGGGAACACGCGGCCTATGGTGTACCTTCGGGAAAATAACTTCTCCTTCCTTGTAGTCGACACTTAGTAAATCCCGAAAGATCTCTCCAAAGTTTCGACAACAAGATATTAATGGGGTTAGTCCTATATTTTGGCAAATCTTAAAAGAAAAAGGATGAAACTGAATGAGATCTTACCCTTACTTTAGGAATCGGCAATCCTTGCTTGAACCTTTAACAATATTCGACTATGTAGGCTAGAAGGATCTTGATTTTGGCTTTTTGATTGGTAGAAAGAAAAGAGAAAGAAGAATAAAGATGGAGGATTCGGCTAGAACACAAGGTGTTTTCAGCTTGGCAAAAATAAAAGAGAAGAGAGAATATTGCTTAGGAAATTCGGTAGAGAGAAAAAAGAGAGGGAAGAATGATGAATGGCCTTAGTTTTCCTCCTTTTACCGAAATTACTAGGCCTAGTGTCCCTTACTTGGCCATCACTCTTCTATTTTGATAGCTTTATCTCTTTAATTATCACCTTGTTTTAAATTAATAGAATTAATCCATCATTATCCCTTATCCTTATTATCACACCTTTTATCTTTAAATAATAATAAAAATAAAAGGATTTTAAACTCCTAAAATATAGCCTATGTGCCGTCCACCTCTGTCCATCCTTGCAGCAAAATAAAACTTTTATTTTGCTTCCCCTACAGCTCGAACCTTGGCCCAATCTCCCCTGCATGTGGCGTCACTTACAGAGGCCTTAAGTGGCACCTCCAAGCCACTTTTCCATGCCCATTTGTGTGTCAAATTTTCTCTACATTTTCTCTTAAGACCACCTTGCTTCATGTCCCTCTTTCAAACTTTAACTTAACATTTCTTAAGCATTTCCTTACATTTCTAAGACATTTCCTTACATTTCCAAGACATTTCCTTGCATTTCCAAGACAAGACATTTCCTTACATTTCCAAGACAAGACATTTCCTTCCATTTCCAAGTCATTTCCTTACATTTCCAAGACAAGACATTTCCTTACATTTCCAAGACAAGACATTTCCTTACATTTCCAAGTCATTTCCTTATTTTTCAGAGTTCTCAAAACCCTTAAAACTTATCCAAACACACTCAAGGCCTACTTAGCTCATGAATTATGCACTCACGCATAACCCCTAATCTAGGATGTTACATATTTGTGGCGTTTTTTACTAAAACGCCACTAATGCATAAACATTAAAATAAATTTAAAAATGTTTGTAATTTAAAAATTCAACAAAATTTAGAAATGTTGGTAATTTCTTTAAAATTATATCTATGCCAACAATAAAATACAAATATACTAGCACATGAGTTGTCAAATTAGTGTCATCCAAGATTGAAGTCAAATTGATCCAAAATTAAAACAAAAGTTATAAAATGAAAATATTATTTAATAAAAAAGGAGAGAATAATGCAATTTTAAAAAATAAATACACATTTTAAAAAATAAATACATCAATATATTTTTATATTGAATAAATATAAATATTTATGTATGCAATATATAAATAAAAATGATGTTAATTATATCAATAATTGGGTTAATATATTACAAGATCTGGATCAAATTAAAGTTCATGTATACAATTGAACATTAAACCATTGTTCATATATGCTTTTGGGATTTAACCCATTTATATATATATATATATATATATATTTTAAAATAATAATTTATATTTATCTTATTCTAAAGTGGGTTGAAAAATTATAAAGGAAACCCCATTGTCTGCCATACGCTTTGCCTCCCTCCCTCTTTCTTCCTACTTTTTTCTTTGTTGGAATTGAATGAAATGCAAACCTCACACTTCCATCCACATACCTAATTTTGTTTTTATTTCTTATCCAACTTTCAAACTTATGCCATTCCCAAACCCACTTTGCAAGCAATGCCCAATTTCAATGGAATTATTCTCCTACAAATTACCCAAACATTCATTTTTAATTTTTACTCCATTTTTCCTCTATAAATTTATATAATACAAAAAGAGAAGAGTAAAACTCCAATTTTCAATCTCAAAATAACTCCCAACTTACACCCCCAATTAAGGGAATGAATGGAAACTCTGCCGTTTCAACCACCATAGTAAATTTCCTTTTTTTCAGCTTTGAGGGCTCTCAAACGAGAAATTACCATGGCCCTTTAACTTCCAACAATAACGTCATCATTCTCAAAGACAAAGATGACCACCATCAGCTTCTTCATCCACCACGGCTCAGCGCCGCGCGCACTGCGCTTTGTGGCGAAGCTTCCAATCCGAGCCCGGCAAGCGCGTGAGCGATAATTTATAGCCCCACAAACCGAACATCTCCGAATTCGTGCTTTCTTGTCTCCGGCCTCCCGCAACCAACGGCGAGCACGATCTTAAACCAGGCCCGTGATCCCTCCCGACCTTCATACCACTCTGCTAAGAACTCGCTCGCTGGATGATCGCCCGGTCTTTGGTACATTGCACCCAAAATCACTCGGCAATGGGCATCCGGGCATGGCCGGATGACGTTGGTCGGGCGGCGGGATTGGGTGTGGGCTCCACGTGAGCCAAGTGTGCGTCGTTTCGTTAGAAGCGATCGGCCGATGACAACACCGCCGCTAGCTCTCGGGCGTTGGCTTGGATGAGGAACCGACGCCCCCGGTGATGTTTTGGGGGACGCCATACCCGCCCTATGAGCAAAGGGCCGAAGTTCGGAGTAGAGGCGTCGATGTGGCCAAGAAAAGCGACCCGGGCGCACAAAGCCACACCGCTCTAAGGTCCTTATCATTTTTAGAGCCGCCGCGCGTTGAATCGAATCACACCAAGGAGTAAAGCGCGGTGCATGGGAGTTAATCGCCGCCTTGGCCATAAGAGAGGCTCCACCGCTCGATTTTGTAAATGTGAGAACCGAATCTAATAGCAAATCGTGAAAAAAGAAGAGGCTCGATAAAAATTAACAACAAATCAAAATCGGTTGGTATTGATTCCGAGTCAACTCACCATGCCGAGAGTGTAACAAGCTTCAACATTTCCGGATCGTGAGCAAGTCTTCAAGAACCGGTGGTGACTCACCAATTTTTGCTTTTATCGCAAACATTTTCGGAGATGCCTTGGATAACACCACCGAATTGAGTGCTAAACTCTTAAATCTCTTGCATCTGGTTTCACAAAATAAAAACAAAAATTCGTAAGAAAAAGAAACCCTAAACCCTCAATCCCTAAACCATAAATCTTAAAACCCTAAATCTTAAACCTTAAAATCTTAAACCCCAAACCCTAAACCTTGAACCCATAAACCACAAACACCAACCACCAAACCCCAAAATCCAACCCCCAATATACCATAAACCTTAAACCATGCATAAATCCTAAATCCCATACCCCAAACCTAAACTCTAAACTCTAAACTCTAAACTATAAACCCTAAACCATAATCATAAACCATATTTTTGGGAATTCGTGTGGCCAATGTTAGTGTAGTACAAAACATGTATTTTATATTTTTATATTAAATAATATGGATGTAGTACAAAATGGCATGAATACCAATAAAATCCAAATGTTCTTCAGTTTTCAAACAGTATCCCCAAACCTTAAACCACAAACCCAAACTCTAAAACATAAACGCTTAACCTAAAATAATAAACATTATACCATAAACCCTAAAACTCTAAACCATAAACATTTAATCTTACATTCTAAATCCTAAAACCTAAAACAAAATAATTTTTTTGTGGCGTTTTATCAAAAACACCACTAAAGCTCCACAACAAAATAAAGTCGTTTTGCTCAACATTTTGTGGTGTTTTTCCAAAAGTGTCGCTAATGCTAGATCTATACCGGTGTTTTCTTGTAAGCACCGATAATGCCACTAAAGCTCAAGATAGAACGACGCGTTTTGATTAACATTTTTGCGGCGTTTTTAAAAAGCACCGCTAATTCTCGATATATTACGGCGCTTTTGTCATAATCGCCGCTAATGCTGATCTTTTGCAGCGTTTTTAATAAAAATACCATTATAGCTCTAACCTTTTACGGCGTTTGTTTAATAGAGCCACTAATGTGAAACTTTTGCGGCGTTTTTGGTCTAAACGATGCTAAAAACACCACAATCCAGTAACTCTTGAATCTGGGCCTTAAGCTTCATAAGCTCATTTGGTGCCATTCTATAAGGGGTAATGGACACTGGAGCTGTACCAGGAAGGAGCTCAATCCCAAACTTTACTTCACAATTCGGAGGTAACCCCGGTAGCTCTTTAGGAAAAACGTCCGAAAAATCTTTAGCCGTCCTGATATCTTTAACTAAAGAATCCCTAGAATCTGAAACATTGATGTAGACCAAATACACCTCACACCCCTTACAAACCAACTTTTTGGCCCTCAAAGCAGAAATCACATTCGATATATAGTTCTGATGCTCCCCATTTACAGCTACCTCGCTGTCCTCCTCAGTTCTCAGTACAACCCTTTTTGTGGCACAATCTAAGGTCACTCGGTGTTTGACTAACCAATCCATTCCCAGTATCTAATCAAAGTCTCTAAAAGGAAATTCCATTAGATCAGCAAAAACAATAGCTCATTGAACCTCTAGAGGAACATCTCTAAACAGTTTATTAACCCTTATTAACTGCCCCAACAGACTCAGTACAGTTACCTCACTCGTAGTGCTTTCAACCAGTATACCCAAGTTTTTAGATACGGTACAAGCTATATAGGAGTGATTGGATCCTATATCCATCAATGCAGTATAAGGTACATTATAAATAAAAGATGTACCCATAATGACATCCGGAGCATCACCATCCTCTCGATGACGTGCAACATAAACTAGAGCCGGCTGCCTCGCCTTAATATGACCAGCACCTCTGCCTGGTGGTCTCTGACCACGGCCCAAACCATTCCCACCTTTGGCCAGACCATGGCCTCTCGGTGGCTACTGAACTACCCTTGATGGTGGTACAGTACCCATGCCTGCTCGGACCTTCGCGAACACTCTCTGATACGGTGCTCTAATGAACCGTACCTCAAACAAGCCCCAAGTCTTTTCCAACACTCGCCCTGATGGTGTCTGCCATAGTCAGTACACGGCGACTATCTAGTAGCAGCAATAGGAGGCCCAACTCTGATCTGCCCATCAACTCTGGCCTTGTTCTTAAGCCTCTGAACAGAACTTGAGGGCTCTCAATCCCTCTTATTCCTACCTCTCTCTCTATTCTGGCACTCAGTGCGCTTCACTTCCTCGGTGATCTTTACCTTATCGACCAGTACAGCAAAGTCTCGCTCTCTCTGTGGAGCTATCAGTGTCCTCAGATTATCCTTGAGGCCATCCTCGAAGTGAACGCATCTCTCATACTCAGTCGCCACCATACCACGTGCATAGCAGCTTAGTCGCAGAAATTTGGCCTCATACTTGGCCACTGATCTATCACCCTGGGTCAAATTCAGGAACTCTCTCCTATGTGCATCCACGTAACTGGCCCCCACATACTTCCCCTAGAAGGCGGTTTTAAAGAACTCCCAAGTCAGTCCTTCGGGCTGAGTGCCCTCCTTAACAGTGAGCCACCACTGATAAGACATATCTCGTAGCAGCAATACAACACCCTTTAATTTCTACTCAAAGGTACAGTCCAGGTCGTCCATAATTTTCTCTATGGCCTCTATCCAGTACTCAGCCACATTAGGGGTAACTCCAGTAATATCTCTAAAAATCTCAGCTCCATTGGTTTGGAGTCATTCCGTAACCGACCCTCAGCCACCAATTCCAATATTGGGCCCAACGACCCTCTCCAGAATTCTTAACATGGCTTGAGACAGTGCGTCGTCCCCAACTGCTCGATCATGAGACCTCTTCTTAGTTACAGGTGAAGCTGGCATCTAACTTGTATCCAAATTCGGCAAGTTGCCAGAAGATGAGGACCCAGCTCGAGCACCTCTACGGCCTCTACCACGACCTCTTGTGCTTATTTTCTATTCACGTTAATCTGTATTTAAAGATTTATGCATCAATTTATAATTCTAGTGTTTATTAACGGGCATTTTATGAAACAAATATCAGAAGTGTAAAGTTTATTTTCGTACAACGTAGTGTCTATCAGTGTCTATCGATTTTGATACAGTATCAGTATACACTAACTTAAGTGTTTTTAGTCTTTCTATAGTAGTCTTAGTATATGCTATCTATAGCAGTTTCAGTTTACAACACATGACAGTTTCAGTAAAATTACAGGATCGGTGCCGGACACTCGGTGTACCACACATTTAGTACAAACATTTCAAATAATTAGATAATATTTCTTAGAAAGTGAAATTTTAAAACCCAAATCCACAGCCGAGTTTCCTAACCTGGCTCTGATACCACTAAATGTAACACCCTAAACCTGGCCTTGATGTTATGGTCGAATCTGGCAATGTCATATGGTGGTGTTTTTTTTTTTGAAAAAATGAGTTGTCGTAAAAAACCTCTTTTCTATTTAACCTCTATACAAAATCTTGTTAATTATAGAATGCGTCGTTAATTTTCAAACGTAGTTCATTATCACAAAATTATTATTTTTCAAAACGTTGTTAATTTTTAAAATGTCGCTTATTACGAAAGCTTTATAAATCAGTTTACGTATTTGAGTGTATTTTGTTAAAACAGTTGATTCTTTTTGAAAACTCAATTAACCCTACTACTAGCAGTTGTAAATCAAAACAATAGAAATCCCAAATTAACCGTGAAAATCCAAAAAGGCCATTATTACAATAAAATACCCCAAAATAAAATTAAAAATCATTATTAAATACTAATCAAATAATTTAGGTCGTGTGGCCTCCTCAGAATCCTCTGCCGCACTGATCTGCCTATGTCCGGGGATTACCTGTGCAGTCAAATTAGAAGGGTGAGTTTTTGAAAACTTAGTGTGTAATCTCATATAAAGCAAATAGATAGACAGAAGGCAATCACAGTCTAGCCTAAGCCCTTTTTAGAATCAGTGAGAATATTAGTTTAGGCTTTAGCCCATTTCAGTATAGAAGCAGTCATGCATTTGGGCCTTGGCCCATTACAGTATCAATAATCAGTACATTATCAAATTATGCAATATACAAGTCCTACCCAGCCAGCTTCAACACTCCATCTCTGTCCAATCCTACACTCCATGTGGGAATATAATCAACCCACTCATCCCTACACTCCAAAAAGTACCAAATGCAGCACTAAATAGTAGTTTGCAACTGAGCTGCCAGTAAGTTAGGCTCGAAGCCTTTCAGTACACTTCCTCCGATCCATATAAACCCATCCCCATGCAATGCATCATACAATCATGTCATGCCAAATCATGGTATCATATATGTATTAAGTACAATTTTAACAGCATGCTCAAAATACAGTCACGCGCGCGCACACACACACACACATACATATATATATAAAGTACATGGATATAACAGTCATTCAGTCAATAAGGGATCTATGTAATCTTACCGACCCTACATGTAACAGCCCAGTTTAGATCCTAGTCGGAACAGTGGTTTCGAGACCACAAATCTGAGGTCAGAAAAATATTTTAATATTAATTTCTGTATGTGAACAGTATGTGTATTGACCTGTGTGAAATTTTTATGTGAAGATTTTATTGATTGTGTGTTTAATTAAGAGAAAAGGGCTTAATTGCATAAGGTGTAAAAGTTGTGTGCTGATTTTTAAGTGCCTAATTGTTGTTGGCTTTTTAAAGTGGATGCCTTATGTTGTTATTAGTCCATTTTTAAGATAGCGGGGTGTTAAATGACAAGATAACCATGATGACAATTTGTCTTATATGTTTAATGGAAGGCTATTTTTGTAAATTGATTAATGATATATTTTTTATACAAACAAAAGGTTAAAATAAGATGAATACACTCATCTTTGTTCATCGAAAAATACAAAAGAAAAGGGGGAAGAAAAGCTTTGAAATTTTGGCTAGGGTTAAGCTTGATTCAAGGTATGTTTGAGCTCGATTTTTGATAATTTCTATATTTTTTTAATCGTTGCTTTGTGCTCTACAAAACCCATGCTTAAATTTTGTGAATTGATGATATTTATGAAATGTGCTATTGATGAAATGGTGAGCTTTGTGGTGTGTGTTAGTGTTAAATGAAAGATATGTGTTTAATGAGCATATTTTGCTCTTGAATTTTTGATGAATTTAGCTAATTTGGGCTAAATTGATAAAGTAGCATTTTGATGGACTAAAATGTGAAATAAATGAAATGTGTGGACTTGTATGAGTATAGTGAGAACTCAGCTAGGCATGGGTATAAGCAAATTATGTGAATTTGATGATTTTGTGAAATAGGGACTAAATTGTCAAAATGTGAAAATGTGAGGGTTATTTCGTAAAATGCCCTAAATATGTGTGTTTGGATTAAATTGAATAAATTGGTGATTGAACGGATTGAATTTGAATGTGTATAGACCAAGAAAGGAGAGGTTCAAATCGAGATCGAGGTAAAGATAAAGTGCTTGATTAATCGACCGTTTCGCTATTCAACGTCCAATGTAAGTTCGGATATAATACTAGTTGTTAAATTGTATCTATGTGATATGAATTGAATGAATATATCTATACATATTATGAGATTAGAAATGCTATGAGCGGAATGGAAATTGATGGCACTATGTGTGCGAAATTAGAAATGAGACAGAGATAGCTAGCACTGTGTGTGCGAAAGGGTAGATGCTTCGGCTTAATGATTGAGCACTGTGTGTGTGATATCGATATAATTTCAATTTAATGTATTAGCATTATGTGTGCGATGTCAAATATGTTTCGATTACAAATTGGCACTAAGTGTGCGAGTAATTCAAAAGAATAGCAAAGGTTGATCGTAATGTAAAACCGAGCGGTTGGGTAACATAATTGGTGAGTAACTATGTGTTGGAAAAGGTATGTATGATACCTATGTGGTTGATGAAATTGAAAGTAGATGAATAGAATGCTATGTGAATATTGAGTATAGATGAATTTGGTGTATCATTATTAAATTATCTATGTGATGGTTTATTTGTACATTGATTTGATTTAATGAGTTTATAATATTGTATCACGAACTAACTAAGCTTTGAAAGCTTACTGTGTGATTGTTTCTCTGTTTTACAGTGTTAGTAAAGCTAGCTTGGATTCGAGAATCGTTAGCATCTCAATCACACTATTGGCAATCTATTTTGGTATTTTTGGAAAGATGTATATAGTTGAAATATGGCATGTATAGGCTAGTTGTTGTGAAACAAATTGAGATGTATGAATAGCCATGAGATGTGGCAAGATATATGTTGGCTATAAGCATGAAGGGATTTGGTATATAATGCATATTACGATATGGCTTGTTGGTAATGAGAATGTCTTATGAATGGTAAACTTAGTGATGGTTTGATGCTAGTATGATCTAGAGAATTTGGGGATGTATCATGTTTGGTATTGAATGTATTCAAGTAGTGCAATTTAGTTTATTAGTTGACATGACTAGAAATGAGATTGTATGAGATGTTATTTTGATAACCTGACATGAGATTGGTTGCCAAATTGTGTATGGATTATGCTTAAATGTGCTTGTAGGTTTGGCCCTTGTGTGGGTGGCAAATTGTCCTTGCAAATGGCCTGTTTTGCCTACACCGTCATGGCACACGGGTGTGCCTACTGACCGTGGGGTAAAGTCAGTAGCTAGCTTAAGAGCACACAGCCACGGTACACGAGCGTGCCTAGTAGCCCTGTGAAAAAATCAGTATATGGCCTAAGAGTTCATGGCCTTAACACACGGGCGTGCCATGTGGCCATTGATAAATCGTAATAGTAACATATTTTAATCCCACATTTAACATGCTTTCGGATGATTTAAGCCTCGATTTATGTAAAAAGGTGTTTTTAATCCTTTTTTTCATGTCTTATACTCAGGAAAGCACCCGAGGATAAAAAGAACGAGAAACGGGCCTAAAAAGGACCTAATTGGGCCAAGGAAGAAATCGACACCGCCTGGACATTAGCCTACACGGCCGTGCCTCACTAATCATCTAGTACACGGCCTTACCCTGATTTACACGATCGTACCTCACTAAAGAAATCCGAACACGACCTGAAGACTGGTTACACGGGCGTGTGACATGGCCGTGTCCCTGTCGTGGCAAAGAACAATTTCACTCGGAAAAAAGGATACTTAGGAAGAAAGAAATGCATTCCAAGAGCCTATATATATCCCTAAGCACCACCTTGAAAGGGGGCAGTTAGCTAGGCCAAGGAGCCAAACCGAAAAGATCAGATTTGTGGGAATCACTCGAAGTTAGCTAGTTGATCCATCTCAAAAAGCCGGAATTCTACTCAAAACGGTGGATCTCTCCTTCAATTCCTTCAGGTGGTTTTAGGGATTTATTATGTTTTGTTTTATCTTTTCTTCTGAGATGTTTTCTTTATTCATTATGAACTAAACCCTTCGGATACATAAAGGGGATGAAACCTACATGAATCTTGTTATTATTTTCTGAATTATATGATAAATACTTGATTTGTTCTTAATTATGTGTGCTTAATTCTGTGTTAATGTTTTTGGGATATTAATTCAAGTTGGATGTTCTTAGGTGGAGGAGCAAAAGTCCCTGCTTAAGAATAGATCTAGCATAATTAAAGCAGAGTCGTTCACGCGCCTAGAGATAGGGTGAAGAGATTTTGCCGGATTAGGGTGAAACCTAATATAGGAATCTATAGATTGATTTACTGCTATTCTAGGGGGTTATTAATGGGAAAGAGATTTCAATTAATTAACCTAGGGTTAGACATTATTCTCCTCGAGAGAGGGTTTGATATAAATTAGGGAGTCCTACGGATCAAGTCAAGTGAATAAATCATATGGTTCAGTGTTAGATAATAAGTGAAGCCCAGGTGGATTCTTCCTGAGGATATCGTCTTGATCAACTGAGTTTTCCTACAAGCTATTTCCCAATTCATTCTTTTTTTCTTTGCATCTTTAGCTTAGTAGAAGTTAATTTAGATTAGATTCAACAACTTCACCTTATTTTAGGTTAGATAATAAAAAGAAAGTTAGTAGTAGTACTTTTAGTTCCTTTGGGTTCGACAATCCGATCTTGCCTAAGCTATACTATTGTTCGATAGGTACACTTGCCTTTAATTGCTGTCAGAGTTAGTTTCTAGGTTCGATCATTCTTATTAATTATAAATTTAAAGCTCTGACTCACGATCAAGTTTTTGGCGCCGTTACTGGGGAACTAAAATATTAAGAAAGCTCTATTTTTATTACTTTAGCCATTATTTTTAATTTCCACAATTTACTTTTATTTTTAGTTTAAAAATATTTCCTAAATTTTCTTTCTTTCCCCTCTTAGCAGGTACCTCTAGTTTATGACTAGAAGGAACCCGAAAGGACCACTAGTATACGATAGTAATATTTAATCTACCGTTCGCATGACTCAGAGAGAAATTAGGCGAGCCCTAAGTTACACAGAGAAGAATCAAGAAGGCAGATCCAATCCTACAGAAGGGATGGGCGAGAATAATCCACAATCACATGATGTGGGGGAAAACAATGCTCCACGTACTATGTTTGATTATGCTAAACCACATTTGACAAAAGCAGAATCGAGTATTGTTAGGCCTGCTATAGCTGCTAATAATTTTGAATTAAAGTCTAAGACAATACAAATGATTCAACAATTTGTCCAATTTGATGGTTTGCAGGACGAAGACCCAAACACTCAAATAGCTAATTTCTTAGAGTTCTGTGATACCTTCAAAATAAATGGCATTTCTGATGATGCCATACGTCTTCGGTTATTTCCCTTTTCATTAAGAAATAAAGCCAAATAGTGGTTAAACTCGTTACCACGAGGATCAATCACTACATGGGAACAAATGATCGAAAATTTTTTATTCAAATATTTCCAACGAGCCAAAATAGCCAAATTACGGAATGATATCTCTTCTTTTGTGCAGATGGATTTAGAGACATTATACATTGCATGGGAGAGATACAAGGATCTCTTGAGAAGGTGTCTGCACCATGGTTTACCTTTATGGCTCCAAGTCCAAACTTTCTATAATGGTGTAAACCCCTCAACGAGAAAGCTAATTGATTCAGCCGCCAGTGGAACCCTGAACAACAAAACTCCTGAAGTAGCCTACGAGTTCATTGAAGAGATGTCACTAAATAGCTATCAGTGGCAAGTTACAAGGACAAAACCGACAAAATCAGTCGGAGTTTACAACCTCGATGCAGTGAACATGCTATCAACACAGGTAGAGATGATGAATAAAAAGCTTGATAGTTTGTGTTCTTCGTAGGTACACCCAGTCATGCAGTGCAACACAAGTGGAACTGTGGCAAATCCTGAGTACCCACCCGACCAACCAGACGCAGAGAGCGAACAGATGAACTATATAGGTAATAATTTCTCATCCAATAATAATCCTTATAGTAATACTTACAATCCAGGTTGGAGGAACCACCCAAATTTTTTATGGGGAGGCCAAGGAAATCAAGGAAATCAAAGATAAAAACCTCCTCAAAATTTCCAAAATCAGACATACCCGCAAGAGAAGAAGCCATCCCTCGAAGAGATGCTGACAAAATTCATGGCAACCACAGAAAATTGTCTCCAAGATACTGAGAAAACACTTAAAAGTCAACAAACATCAGTGGAAGAAACCAAGAACCAATTAGGGGAACTTACTAAGTCAGTAGGGGAAGTCACTAAAGCAGTTAGGCAACTTGCAAAGTTAATTTCCGAACGACCGCAAGGACGTCTACCAAGTAACACTGAGATTAACCCGAAGGAACAAATTCAAGCCATCACAGCTCATGATAGTGTAGGGTTAGACGAGCCAAATCCAATACAAGATAACGAGGTAGATAAAGGTAAAGTGGAGGTAACACAAGCCAAAACATGTAATCAAAGAGTACCAACCTCGCATACCTTACCCCGAAGCAATGAAGAGAGACGATATAGAGGAACAGTTCAGTAAGTTTCTTAAACTTTTAAAGAAATTACATATTAACTTACCTCTTTTTGAAGCTTTTTTTTAGATGCCAGACTCGAGGAAATTTTTAAAATAGATCTTGACGAACAAACGCAAATTAGACAAAGAGCCACATGTGGAATTAAACGCAGCATGCTCAGCAATGCTTCAGAATAGACTACCGCGGAAGCAAAAAAATCCAGGGAGTTTTACAATTCCATGTTTAATTGGTAGACTAACTGTTGATAATGCATTAGCTGATTTAGGGGCAAGTATTAATGTCATGCCTTATGCATTGTTTACACAACTAGGTCTAGGGAAGCCCAAACAAACTAGGATGAACATTCAATTAGCTGATAAAACTGTTAGAAATCCTAAGGGCATAATCGAAGATGTTCTTGTCAAAATTGATAAATTTATTTTTCCAGTAGATTTTGTTGTCTTAGACATGGATAAGGATAATTCAATCCCCTTAATTTTAGGAAGACCCTTCCTAGCAACTGCCAAGACTAAAATTGATGTTGCCACAGGAGAACTCATACTTTGCGTAGGTTATGAATCAATCAATCTTCAAGCTCTTGACTCAGCCAGGACAACAATCAATGAATGTAAGAAAGACAATTCAGTTGATAATCAATTTGTGCAACCTTCATCGCAGGAAACACAACAAGAATACAAACCTGAGCCAAATCCTAGACCCCAAGCCAACAAAGAAGAACTACATAAGGAACAAAGTCTTAGGGTCGACAAACTGAAAGAGTAGGAAACACAAATCAAAGAGGAACCGGAACCACATAAAGTAAAATCGAAAGAGCCCCTAGAAGAGCTCGTAGGAACATCAAAGCACTTCAAAATAGAAGACCGGGTACACAATATCTTCCCACACAGAACAGTCGAGGTAAGTAACCCAACATTCGGCACTTTTAAGGTAAACGCTTCTCGACTTAAACTTTATCAAGAAAATAGAACTGTAAGCATGAGGGAAGATATTCAAACCTTTAAACCTCCCTAATTCAAATACAATGGAAGTCTAGCTTAAGACTATAAACAAACACAATTTATTTTCTTTTCTGAATACCTAGTTTTAAACTAACCAAAAGTGCAGATTTCCAGGCCACATGGTCTTGCACACACATTGTGGTCGTGGACCAGTGTGGAAGTACTGAGAATCCTCATACATGCGACACAATGCAGAGTAGGTGCATTGAATCAAATCCCAACTAATTTTCTATGTCATGGACCCAACCACTACCCCACGGGCATTGGCAAAGTGGCACGACCGTGCCTTATGGCCGTGTGAAGATACTGACTTGCCAACCACGGGCAAAACACGCCCGTGCCTTCCAACCGTGCCAACATATTGACTTGTCACCAACGGGCGTGGCTGGCTGTAAAACAGGCATGGAGAATCAACACGCCCCGAGACACGGCCGTGCAAAGTGACCGTGTGACTCGACACCCCCTTAGTCCACGGACGTGGGAAAGTACCAGAATTGAGCCTCTATTTAAACACCAACCCCCTCCCCATTCTACTCATCTACTTTCCACTACTTTTCTTATCCCCTTGTCTCATATTCTCCTCTCAATAACAAGTCTCAATAACTCTTGAGCCACACCAAAGCCATGATGAAGAAGCAAAAGAAGCCAAGCATAGTCTCCTCAAAGGAGACCATAATACATAAGCTTATCTTTATTTATATATTTAGTATATTTTAAATGTATCTCAATAATCCCTGGCTAATTCTTCACGAGCTCCCCAATTTCTTTATCTAGCGCAGAGCTCGTTAGTAACTGCCATATCAAAAGACGACACTTCTCACGTATTGTCCACATCGTCCAAGGAAATCATCCATAATTCAGGAAGTGGAACTCCTTCCCTCTTTTTTGATTATATACTAATTGTTACTATCCATTTTTGTACATTGAGGACAATGTACATCTTAAGTGTGGGGGGATAAAAGTGCCTAACTTTTTGCATTATTCTCAAATCCCTGGGGATAAAAGTGCCTAACTTTTTTCATTATTCTCAAATCCCTGAATTTAGTCTTGTTTTTGAGTAATCTCCTCATATTACTAATTAGGATGAAATTTCTAATGATTTATGATTTTTATTGACATGTTTTTGAGTAAGTCATAGTTAATTGTGCATTGATGATTGAATTTTAAGATACTAGAGAATCAAACATAATAAGTCTAATTTTCAGAATTAAAATTCTTGCTAGGTTGTTAACCTAAATTTGAATGTTACTTTGAAATTTGAAATTCATGAGGTTGATGTCAAAAACACCCATAATTTTTGTGAGATTTTGAGCCTTATAGAGCATACATCCTTTTCCATGCTCACTTTTTATTATGAGTGTGTCAACTTTGAACTGTTATTCTAGAACTTGCCTCGATTATACATATTAAGACCACACTTTTGATTTGATTTACAGAGATGATAAGGGCACCTAGGATTTAA
The DNA here is from genome assembly GCA_025503065.1 of Gossypium bickii. Taxonomy (NCBI): domain Eukaryota; kingdom Viridiplantae; phylum Streptophyta; class Magnoliopsida; order Malvales; family Malvaceae; genus Gossypium; species Gossypium bickii. The sequence continues at coordinate 101,469,470 of CP106711.1, forward strand.
CCTATTTACTCCACTAAATTGCCTACCTCCATAAATTAACCCCTAGTGAACCCCGTTTAATCCTAACAACCCTTTTTATTGACTCACCAGCTAATATTAACCCAAAGCCCCTTTTTATTTGTTATCACCATTCCTTTTTGACTACCCTTATGTCGAGATTTGATTTGATCAGTTGCCTAATTATTTTATTTCAGTAGTAAATTTATTATTTGATTTGTTCTTAAAAAAAACGAAACATATTATTAGTTCTATAATTAAGTGAGCTTACATGTTTAAATTCCAATTGTTGAAGAAGAAGCTCATGTTAAGAGTAGTATGATTAGTAGCACTAGTTTTCAATTGATGTAATTATTTATGATATATTCATTGTTTCTAGTTAGGTAATTTGTCAAATCAGTCTCGATCCTAACCTTTTAGTTCAGCCTTTATCCGCACCTTAACCCTAGCCCCGTTACAACCTTGTAAAAGACATTTTGATTTGTGTATCATCTCATTTAACAGTGGTGGAGATTTGATTTCCAGGCAAGCCTATGGGATTAACTTTTCAGGTTCAACTTATGAGTGCTCTTCTCCTGAACCTTAAACACTTTGAGTAATTTGAGTGAATCTTTAGTGAGGATGTCAACTCTTGTTAATTTTGAACTAAAAGTAACTATTCAGATAATGGGAGACACCTACATTTTCAAAATAAAAATTTATGACTTATCTTGTTTGAATCTTTAGGACTCTTTGAGTTGAATTATCCATGTACAAATTATCTATGAATTATGATGAAACATTTGATAGTAATTATGGATTATGGAAAGTTTGTTTTAATTGTAAATTGAGAATTTTCCTTAAGGATAAGCAAAAGCTTAAGTGTGGGGGTATTTGATAAACCGTAATAGTAACATATTTTAATCCCACATTTATCATGCTTTCAGATGATTTAAGCCTCGATTTATGTAAAAAGGTGCTCTTAATCCTTTCTTTGCATGTCTTATACTCAGAAAGCACCTGAAGATAAAAAGAACGAGAAATGGGCCTAAAAAGGACATAATTGGGCCAAGGAAGAAATTGACACAGCTTGGACATTAGCCCACACGGCCGTGCCTCACTAATCATCTAGAACACAGCCTTACCCCGATTTACACGACCGTGCCTCATTAAGAAATCCGAACACGGCTTGAAGACTGGTCACACGGGCGTGTGACATGGCCGTGTCCCTGTCGTGGCAAAGAACAATTTCACTCGGAAAAGGATACTTAGGGAGAAAGAAACACATTCCAAGAGCCTATATATACCCCCTAAGCACCACCTTGAAAGGGGGCGGTTATCTAGGCCAAGGAGCCAAGTCGAAAAGATCAAATTTGTGAGAATCACTCGAAGTTATCTAGTTGATCCATCTCAAGAAGCCGGAATTCTACTCAAGACGGTGGATCTCTCCTTCAATTCCTTCAGGGTGGTTTTAGGGATTTCTTATGTTTTGTTTTATCTTTTCTTCTAAGATGTTTTTTTTATTCATTACTAACTAAACCCTTCGGATACATGAAGGGGACGAAACCTAAATGAATCTTGTTGCTGTTTTCTAAACTATATGATAAATACCTGATCTGTTCTTAATTATGTGCACTTAATTCTGTGTTAATGTTTCCGGGATATTAATTCAAGTTGGATGTTCTTAGGTGGAGGAGCAAAAATCCCTGCTTAAGAATAGATCTAGCATAATTAAAGCGGAGTCGTTCGCGTGCCTAGAGATAGGGTGACTTTTGCCGGATTAGGGTGAAACCTAATATGGTAATCCATAGATTGATTTACTGCTATTCTATGGGGCTATTAATGGGAAAGAGATTTCAATTAATTAACCTAGGGTTAGACGTTATTCTCCTCGAGAGAGGGTTTAATATAAATTAAGGAGTCCTACGGATCAAGTCAAGTGAATAAATCATATGGTTCAGTGTTAGATTGTAACATCCTCAAAAGGGCCTATGCATTTTCAGCTTAATTGTAAGAAATAACAAGTCTTAAGCATAATGAATAAATTTTGATATTTTTGGATACTCAAAAATGCACGAAAATGGATGGAAATGAACATTTTTTGGCAACCTGGAAATGCATTAAGACATGAACATTTTAGGAAACCTAGAAATGTCAGGAAATGGTTCAAAAATTGAAAGTACACATTTTTGGAAACCTGAACATTTTGGAAACTAAACATTTTTGGAAACCTGAACATTTTGGAAACTAAACATTTTAGGAAACCTGAACATTTTTGAAATGTTTCAAAAATGGAAAGTGAACATTTTAGGAAACTTGGAATGTAAGAAAAATGGCAAGTTACAGAGCCGATCGAAAATTTTAGGAAACTTAGAAATGACCCCGAAATGATGAGTTTTAAAGTTTAAAATAGGAAATAAAGGCAAGAGGGCCTTAAAAGAAAAAGTTGGTAGAATTTGACACACAAACAGGCTTGGAAAAGTGGCCTGATGATGCCACTTAGGGCCTATGGAAATGGCGCCATGTGCAGGAGGCATGGGCCTAAGTTCGAGTCACAAGGGAAGCAAATAAATGAAGTTTTATTTTTTCTTCCCAGGCTAAGGGATGGACGGCACAAGCATCTAGAAACCAAGGTGTTTTAATTCCATAAATATATGATTAAAAAGGGATAGATAAAGGAGTCTTATTCGCATAAATATGTGAATAAATAAAGGATTTTCTTTTATGAAATTGAGGAGATAATTGATAGATTAAAGGCTTTTATCTTTTAAATAAAAGAGATAACATTATCAAAAAGAGGAGTGGTGGCCAAGTAAAGGACTCCTAGGCTGATAACTTTGTCTATAAAAGGAAGGGAGAAGGGCTACTCCTCAGTTTTTCTTCTTTCTCTGCTCTGCCGAAATTTTTAGGGGTTTTCTCTCCTCTTCTTTTTCCTTTTCCTTTGGCTAGCCGAATTCTCTAAGTCCCCTCCCTTTTCTAGTCAAAACCAAAAGCATTATTTAATCTAGCCGAAACTCTGCCAAAAGCCGAAATCTTGTGGTGACAGGAGTAGTTGTCGATTTCACCAAGCAAAGGTAAGATATACAAATATTTGGTTAAGGTTATGATTTATGTTTTCAATGTTAGATTAAGTCTAACATAAAGCTATAGGGATTTCGACAGGCATATAAAGGAATCCTCTTCAGATTTGGAATGTGTGAGGTAAGTGATATTCGGCCAAGGCTTGTTTTCTTTTTAGCATTGTTTCCCATTATTTCAAAAGCCGAAAAACTGACACGGTTACCTGACTAGTGTTAGCCGATTTCAAGAAAAGGAATACCAGCAAAATCTTGGCACTTGGTTCTTGAAAACAATTCGGCAACAAGGTAAGAAATACAAATCCTACTAGGATTAGGTTTTAAAGTAAAAAAAAAAGGGTTATTTATGTGTTTTAATTAATGGCCGAATATAGGAGTGGAAGATCTAGATCGGTAGATCGCTCTTCGGGATATCAAGGAATCTATTAAGCGAAAAAGGTGTGTACCCTTACTAACCCTCAATATGATGGCAATAATTATTTTAAATATGAACATGTATAAGATTATGAATGTGGCTAAGTGCTACAAATGTGGCTAAAAGTACTCAAGTATGTTTCCTACTTCTGATAGGATTATGAAAATGTTATATCTTTTAACATGCGAATATGTTTTATGAATGAGAAACAAGATATGTATGAGTATTTGGGGCATATGGGATATATGTGAAAGGAAGAATAGGTGTTGACTTGGTCTCACCAACGAAGGTGTTGGCTTCACCTCACTAACGAAAAAATGGTGGCTACGGCCCCATCAGCGTAAACATGATAACTACGGTTACATTATCTCGAACATAGTGTCTAATGACACAACGATATATATGGGCGATGAGCACGCGACCGCAGCAATGCGCGCGCCGATGGTGAGTAGCGGATGGAGGGTCGACTTAGTAGTCCCCACGGTGTGCGAGGTTGGTACGGGTGGTGTGTAGCGGATGGACCTTTAGGTTTGGGTTTGGGTTGCATCATTATTTAATCTGAATATGCTTTGATATGAATATGTATGCTCGAAATGTTGATTGTTAGTTTGTGTACACATTGAGTCATCGACTCACCCCTGTGGGACTATTTTTTTTGAAATGAGCGAGTAATGGACCGGGTCGGCGGGAGCTAAAGGTGGCCATGCATCACTTGAAGAATTTATTAGAATTTGGACTTTACTCAATTTTAGTATTTTCAATTTTATCTTTGGGTTTGAATGATGTAATAAGGCCATAAGGCCCAAGTTGGATGGTTTTATTTCCTGCTTTTATTTTCGGTTGTTATGTTATGAATTATTTTTGACTAAGTTTAATTAAATTTATTTTAGAAATAAACCCTAAATTGTTTTGTCCCCAAAATTAAATGTTTTCTAAATTAAATAAATGGGTTTCCAACCTAAGCCCAACCCAAAACCAATATCTTTCCAAAAATTCACAAAAATTTTCCAAGTAACAAAAGAATTTGAAGCCGATTTTCTTAAGGAACATACCAGATCCGGTTCAGGCTCGTGGGCGGGTGTGGGGTGTTTTGATTTAATATCGAGCTCGATTTTAAACTCTCGGCCTGTGGGCTCAGGCCCAAAATGTTTTCAAATCGAGCCAAATGAATTTTATGAAGTATTTCTAAAAATAAGCAGGTTTCTGGCATGGCACCTCAGTCTCCGACCCGCAGTCCACCAGGTAAGTACCCCTAACCTTATGTGTGATTCTGTGATTTATGAACTGTATAAGGGTAGAAAAGGCATGGAACATAGAATAGATGATAGGAACTTGAACCCTAGGACTAGATTACTCAAACACAAACCCACATAAGACTTAATGCATTAAACAACACTATGGCTAAGTCATCGAGCGAAGGGTGTGGTAACCCCCTGTGCGCATGTCTAGGATTGGATCGGAAGAGCACAGTATTTAAGCGATCCTAGTGACTCACCTCCTCTTCGCAGAATCCTACAGTGCGTAACCGGTTCACCCTAACTTCAGAGGGCTCGGGTGTGGCAACCTCGTGCGCATGTCTAGGAATGGTTTCGATGGGAGCTTGGTATTTAAGCATCAGTGTGACTCACCTCCTCTCCATTTGAATCTGCACAGTGCGTAGCTTTGGTTCACCCTGACCAAAGAGGGCTCGGTCATAGGCTAAACATAATGACTAAAACCCAAAAAGGGAACTAGCCGTTTGTTAAAAAAAAAAAAACAAACCCTAGTTATTTTTTTTCAAACTTTTTAAAACTCCCTTTTAAATTTGAGAAAATTATTTTTCAACAATTTCTGAAAAAAAAAACTCCTGATTTGCGAGAATTACAAAAATGCCCTTAGTGGTAAAATTACCAAAATGCCCTTGCTTCACAAAATGTCAAACTTTTCAACGGTTTTGCTAAAACTTCATTATTTTATAAATATTCACAAATCCTAATTTGCAAACTATCAAAAATATCTTGGTTTTGGAAAAATTACAAAATTGCCCCTAACTTGCAAAATTACCAAAATGACCCTGATTTCCAAATTTTTGCAACGTCACCATTTGAAAAGTGAAATTCTCAAAAAGAACCCACAAAATTTTACAATTTTTGAAATATCCCTGATTTATTAGTTTTTCCAAATATACTCCAGTTTGTGAAAAATTACCAAAATACCCCTGAGGTCGAAAATTACCGAAATACCCCCGGATTTCAAAGTTTTTCCACTTTACCCCTAGACTTTGAAATTTTCAAAACACTTTGCGACAAAAAAACCAAGGAACATTTTTCTTTTGAAAAATTTCGAAAATACCCTGTAGGACAAAATTACAAAAATACCTCTGGGTAGTGAAGAACAACAACAATGGAAATTACAACGTTTCTCTGAATGAACGATAGTTCATACTTGTTTGATGGATGAATGGATGAATGGAAAGACTGTATGCTTGTATGAATACGAAAGAACCACTCCTAAAACTCTTGTCATAAAATTTCTTCGCGAGTAAACAAGTGAAACCAAAGTACTAATACATAAAACTTTCAAATCAGATCTCGACGCTAGAAATGAGCTCCAGAGGACGTGGTCGACGTGGAAGAGGTAGAGGAAGAATGACTAGGTCAGAACCCGTTAGATCGGGTCAAGGTTCTGACAATGAGATACCACCGCCACCACCACCCCCAGCTGTTAATGTTGAGCAGCAGGCTCAGACGGGAGAAGATGCTGTGTCGCAAGCTGTGCTGCGAGTTTTGGAATTGGTGGCTGGTGCAGGAGGAAATTCAGGAACCCGTAAGCCTGTACCTGAACGACTCCGAGCTAATGGAGCTGAGATGTTTCGTGGAGTGTCTGGAGTAGCACCAGACACCGTGCATGGTTGGAAGCAACGGAGCGCATTATGGATGAGCTCGACTTGACCACGAGGAGAAGTCGAAGGGATGGTGGCACTATTACGCAGCGATGAAGCGTACCGGTGGTGGTTAATCGTTCGGGATGGTGCCATAGCGGAGGATCGACACAGGAATATGTTAAGGAGGCATTCGGAAGAAATATGTGGGAACCGGTATCTGAGATGAGCAAAGAAAGGCTTTTTCGGGGTTGGTGCAATGAAGCAAGTCCTGCCGCGAGAATATGAGGCGTAATTTACGAGGTTGAGCCGCTATGCTCTCGAGGGTTGTGGCAACCGAGCATGAACGCTGTGTCCGTTTTGAGGATCGGGTTAAGGGATGATCTAAGATTGTTGATAGCACCGCATCGGGAGCGGAATTCTCTTTGGTGGAAAAGGCCAAGGTGGCCGAAGGGATTAAGGACGCTACCAAGCGGTGTGGATAAGAATAAGGCCAAAAGAGGGTTTGGGCCATCTGGGAAAGGGTCACAAGAGGCCTAGAGTTGACGGGCCACGAAATCAATAAGCCGTACAGTGCAGGAGGCGCAATCGCCCTTGTGAGCATTGTGGGAAGAGGCACTTAGGAGAGTGTTGGAGGAAGGCGGGTGGATGTTTTAAGTGTGGGTCCAAGGACCACATGTTTAAGGACCGCCCTAAGCAAGTCGATGATGAGCCGAATGGCGATTCGTAATGCTAGCCAGCCGGTAGAGGCGGACAATGACCTCAAAGGGGTCGTGGTTCGCCAACAGAGGTAATGGCAGAGGTCGTGGAGCACAAGGCCGAGGTGCTACTAATGTCGAAGCAAGGCAACCGGGTTTGGTTTATGCGGTTCATCGGAGGGAAGATGGTGACGCACCGGATGTAATAACCGGTACGTTCTTTATTTTTGACACACCTTATTTTGCTCTGATTGATGTGGGCTCGACCCATTCCTATGTTGCATGTAGTGTAGTGGAAACACTAGGCCTAGACTCTGAACTCTCTGATAGGCAGATAACTGTAGTAAGCCCATTAGGCCAAACTGTGATGATAGATAAGATCTTTCGGAATGTACCCTTAGAGATCCAGGGAGTGAATTTTCCGGCTGACTTAATGGAGTTACCCTTCGGAGAATTTGAGCTTATACTTGGAATGGATTGGCTAGTAGAGCATCGAGCCGTGTTGGACTGTGCGGCTAAGCGCATGGAACTAAGAACCCCAGAGGGTGAAGTAGTAGTGATGATCGGAGAAAGGAGGAACTACTTGTCCAACATAGTTTCGGCACTGAAGGCTGAAAGGATGGTTAGAAAAGGGTGCGAGGCGCTCTTAGCCTTCGTAAGTGCGTTAGGTGGAAAGGATGAAGGTGTCAATGGAGTTAGAACCGTAAGAGATTTTATAGATGTGTTCCCAGAGGAATTACCAGGAATACCCCCAGACAGGGAGGTGGAATTTGGAATAGATTTGTTACCAGGAACAGCTCCTGTGTCAATCGCTCCATACCGAATGGCGCCAAAGGAGTTGGTGGATCTCAAGGCTCAAATCCAAGAGTTGTTGGATCGTGGGTTCATCCGACCCAGTGTGTCTCTATGGGGAGCACCGGTCCTATTTGTGAAGAAGAAGGATGGAACTATGCGTATGTGCATAGATTATCGTCAGTTGAACAAGCTGACCATCAAGAACAAGTATCCTTTGCCAAGGATAGACGACTTGTTCGATCAATTAAAAGGGGCAGCTGTGTTCTCGAAGATAGACTTAAGGTCGGGATATCATCAGTTGAAGGTGAAGGAGGCTGACATTCATAAGACCGCTTTTAGGACAAGATACGGTCATTTTGAATTCGTGGTGATGCCATTTGGATTGACGAACGCTCCAGCCGCATTCATGGACATGATGAATCGGGTTTTCCAACCCTACTTGGATAGGTTCGTCGTGGTGTTCATTGACGATATTTTGGTGTATTCTAAGTCGAAGGAGGAGCATGATGAGCATCTCCGAGCGGTGTTGGAAGTATTAAGGGAGGAAAAGCTCTATGCCAAATTCAGCAAGTGTGAATTTTGGCTCAATGAGGTGGCATTTTTGGGACATGTGGTATCCGCAGAAGGAATAAGAGTGGATCCTAGGAAGATCGAAGCAGTGTTGGAGTGGAAACCACCTAGGTCTGTGACTGAAATCCGAAGTTTCTTAGGATTGGCGGGCTATTCTGAAGAAAGGTTCGTGGAAGGATTCTCGTCAATAGCCGCGCCCTTGACAAAGTTGCTAAGGAAGGAAGAACCCTTTATGTGGACGGATAAGCAACAGGAGAGCTTTGAACAGCTTAAGAAAGTGCTGACGGAAGCTCCGGTGCTAATTCAGCCGGAGGCAGGAAAGGACTTTGTAGTATACTATGATGCTTCGCATACGGGGTTAGGTTGTGTGCTAATGCAGGAAGGGAAAGTAGTCGCTTATGCGTCTCGGCAGTTAAGACCGCATGAGGTTAACTACCCAACTCATGACTTGGAACTAGCAGCGGTAGTTTTCGCCCTCAAGGTTTGGAGGCACTACCTTTATAGAGAAAGGTTAGTGATCTACACAGACCACAAGAGCCTTAAGTACTTGTTAACTCAGAAGGAGTTGAACTTGAGGCAGCGAAGGTGGGTTGAGTTGTTGAAGGATTATGATTGTTCAATAGAGTACCATCCAGGCAAGGCAAATGTGGTAGCTGATGCCCTAAGCCGGAAGGTTGTGATGGATCTAAGAGCTTTGTTCGCTCATTTAAGTCTGTATGATGATGGAAGCCTGTTGGCAGAATTGCAAGTCAAGCCCACGTGGCTAAAGGAGGTGAAAGAGGGCCAGTTGGCAGATACGGATCTAAGTGCTAAGTTACAACAAGTACAGCAAGGAGAAGTAGAGGGCTATGGCGTCAGCAATGAAGGAGTATTGTGCTTTAAAGGGAAGGTCTGTATGCCGAAGGATAAGGAGTTGAGACAAAGGATTCTTCGGGAAGCGCATAGCGACCCTCTTATGCTATGCATCCGGAGGCATCAAGTTGTATAGAGATCTAAGAGAACAATTTTGGTGGACGGATGCAGGCGAGAATAATGAATTCGTGGAGAAATGTCTGACGTGTCAGCAAGTTAAGGCTGAACACCAAGTCCCATCGGGATTACTGCAACCAATTGAAGTTCCCCAGTGGAAGTGGGAAAGGATTACCATGGACTTCGTTAGTGGGCTTCCCCTTACGCCTACTAAGAAGGAATCGGTATGGGTGATAGTGGACCGTTTGACCAAGTCCGTGCACTTTATCCCAGTAAGAATGGATTATTCACTTCAGAAGCTAGCCAAGTTATACGTGGCGGAGATCGTAAGGTTACATGGAGTTCCAAGGTCAATCATTTCCGATAGAGACCCAAGGCTCACGTCTCGATTTTGGAAGGCACTTCATCAAGCCTTAGGCACTAAGTTAGACTTCACTACGGCTTTTCATCCACAATCTGACGGGCAGTCTAAACGAGTTATACAAGTGTTGGAAGATATGCTGAGAGGCTGTGTGATGGATTTTCGAGGAAGTTGGGAAGACTATCTACCTTTAGCAGAGTTCGCCTACAATAATAGCTATCAGGCAAGCATTCGGATGGCACCATATGAAGCATTGTATGGTCGGAAGTGTAGAACTCCTACGTGTTGGACCGAGTTAGGAGAACGCCAAGTTTTGGGTCCGGAGTTAGTGGCCGAAACCGAGGAGAAGGTTGAGCTAATTCGGGCACGGTTAAAGGAAGCCTCAGATAGGCAAAAATCGTATGCAGACCTTAAACGGAAGGAGATCGAATTTGAAGAAGGGGACCAGGTCTTCCTGAAAGTCTCGCCTTGGAAGAAGGTTATGAGGTTCGGCTGTAAAGGGAAGCTAAGCCCAAGGTTTATAGGGCCTTATCGAGTACTGAAGCGAGTTGGGCCAGTGGCATGCCAATTGGAGTTGCCCCCAAAGTTGCAGCAGATGCACGACGTATTCCATGTATCCATGCTACGTCGCTACCGATCTGACCCATCTCATGTGGTACCAATCGAAGAAGTGGAGCTAAGACCTGACTTATCCTACGAGGAGGAACCAATTCGGATCTTGGAACGTGATGTGAAAGTACTACGAAGGAAGTCAGTGCCTTTAGTCAAAGTATTATGGCGCAATCATGAATCGGAAGAAGCTTCATGGGAGTCAGAGGAGACAATGCGACAGCAATACCCTCAATTGTTTAGTTAGGAAATTTCGAGGACAAAATTTTGGTTAAGGGGGGGTAGAACTGTAACATCCTCAAAAGGGCCTATGCATTTTCAGCTTAATTGTAAGAAATAACAAGTCTTAAGCATAATGAATAAATTTTGATATTTTTGGATACTCAAAAATGCACGAAAATGAATGGAAATGAACATTTTTTGGCAACCTGGAAATGCATTAAGACATGAACATTTTAGGAAACCTAGAAATGTCAGGAAATGGTTCAAAAATGGAAAGTACACATTTTTGGAAACCTGAACATTTTGGAAACTAAACATTTTTGGAAACCTGAACATTTTGGAAACTAAACATTTTAGGAAACCTGAACATTTTGGAAATGTTTCAAAAATGGAAACTGAACATTTTAGGAAACTTGGAATGTAAGAAAAATGGCAAGTTACAGAGCCGATCGAAAATTTTAGGAAACTTAGAAATAACCCCGAAATGATGAGTTTTAAAGTTTAAAATAGGAAATAAAGGCAAGAGGGCCTTAAAAGAAAAAGTTGGTAGAATTTGACACACAAACAGGCTTGGAAAAGTGGCCTGATGATGCCACTTAGGGCCTATGGAAATGGCGCCATGTGCGAGAGGCATGGGCTGAGTTCGAGTCACAAGGGAAGCAAATAAATGAAGTTTTATTTTTGCTTCCTGTGCTAATGGATGGACGGCACAAGCATCTAGAAACCAAGGTGTTTTAATTCCATAAATATATGATTAAAAAGGGATAGATAAAGGAGTCTTATTCGCATAAATATGTGAATAAATAAAGGATTTTCTTTTATGAAATTGAGGAGATAATTGATAGATTAAAGGCTTTTATCTTTTAAATAAAAGAGATAACATTATCAAAAAGAGGAGTGGTGGCCAAGTAAGGGACTTCTAGGCTGATAACTTTGTCTATAAAAGGAAGGGAGAAGGGCTACTCCTCAGTTTTTCTTCTTTCTCTGCTCTGCCGAAATTTTTAGGGGTTTTCTCTACTCTTCTCTTTCCTTTTCCTTTGGCTAGCCGAATTCTCTAAGTCCCCTCCCTTTTCTAGTCAAAACCAAAAGCATTATTTAATCTAGTGAAACTCGCTAAAAGCCGAAATCTTGTGGTGACAGGAGGAGTTGTCGATTTCACCAAGCAAAGGTAAGATATACAAATATTTGGTTAAGGTTATGATTTATGTTTTCAATGTTAGATTAAGTCTAACATAAAGCTATAGGATTTTGACAGCATATAAAAGAATCCTCTTGATTTGGAATGTGTGAGGTAAGTGATATTCGGCCAAGGCTTGTTTTTTTTTAGGATTGTTTCCCATTATTTCAAAAAGTGAAAAACCGACACGGTTTACCTGACTAGTGTTAGCCGATTTCAAGAAAAGGAATACCAGCAAAATCTTGGCACTTGGTTCTTGAAAACAATTCGGCAACAAGGTAAGAAATACAAATCCTACTAGGATTAGGTTTTAAAGTCAAAAAAAAAGGTTATTTATGTGTTTTAATTAATGGCCGAATATAGGAGTGGAAGATCTAGATTGGTAGATCGCTCTTCGGGATATCAAGGAATCTATTAAGCGAAAAAGGTGTGTACCCTTACTAACCCTCAATATGATGGCAATAATTATTTTAAATATGAACATGTATAAGATTATGAATGTGGCTAAGTGCTACAAATGTGGCTAAAAGTACTCAGGTATGTTTCCTACTTCTGATAGGATTATGAAAATGTTATATCTTTTAACATGCGAATATGTTTTATGAATGAGAAACAAGATATGTATGAGTATTTGGGGCATATGGGATATATGTGAAAGGGGAAGAATAGGTGTTGACTTCGGTCTCACCAACGAATCACCAACGAAAAAATGGTGGCTACGGCCCCATCGCGTAAACATGATAACTACGGTTACATTATCTGAACATAGTGTCTAATAACACAACGTATATATGGGCGATGAGCACGTCGATCGCAATGATCGCTCGATGGTGAGTAGCGGATGGAGGGTCGACTTAGTAGTCCCCACGGTGTGCAGGTTGGTACGGGTGGTGTGTAGCGGATGGACCTTTAGGTTGGGGTTTGGGTTGCATCATTATTTAATCTGAATATGCTTTGATATGAATATGTATGCCTGAAATGTTGATTGTTAGTTTGTGTACACATTGAGTCTGTCGACTCACCCTTTGTGGGACTATTTTTCAGAAATGAGCGAGAATGGACCGGGCCGGCGGGAGCTAAAGGTGGCCATGCATCACTTGAAGAATTTATTAGAATTTGGACTTTACTCAATTTTAGTATTTTCAATTTTATCTTTGGGTTTGAATGATGTAATAAGGCCATAGGGCCCAAGTTGGATGGTTTTATTTCCCTGCTTTTATTTTCAGTTGTTATGTTATGAATTATTTTTGACTAAGTTTAATTAAATTTATTTTAGAAATAAACCCTAAATTGTTTTGTCCCCAAAATTAAATGTTTTCTAAATTAAATAAATGGGTTTCCAACCTAAGCCCAACCCAAAACCAATATCTTTCCAAAAATTCACAAAAATTTTCCAAGTAACAAAAGAATTTGAAGCCGATTTTCTTAAGGAACATACCAGATCCGGTTCAGGCTCGTGGGCCGGGTGTGGGGTGTTTCATAGATAATAAGTGAAGTCTAGGTGGATTCTTCCTGAGGGTATCGTCTTGATCAACTTAGTTTTCCTAAAAGTTATTTCCTAATTCATTCTTTTTGTCTTTGCATCTTTAGTTACTAGTAGTTAATTTAGATTAGATTCAACAACTTCACCTTATTTTAGGTTAGATAATAAAAAGAAAGTTAGTATTAGTACTTTTAGTTCCTTTGGGTTCGACAATCCAGTCTTGCCTAAGCTATACTACTGTACGATAGGTATACTTGCCTTTAATCGTTGTCAGAGTTAGTTTCCAGGTTCGATCATTCTCATTAATTATAAATTTAAAACTCTGACTCACAATCAGCCGTGTGAAGAAGTCAGAATACATACTCTATTTAGACACGGCTTGAACACATAGGTGTGTTTGGTAGCCGTGTAAGGCACACGACCTGTCTGCACGGGCGTGTGACCTCAATAGTGTTGAAGAATGTTTAAAACTTTGAAACTTTCGTAAGTGTTCATGTTAGTCCCAACCCCCTTCTAGCATGTGTTGAGGGTCTCGTAAACCTCAATAAGGGATTATATGATTAAGTTATGATACGCTTTGATGATGATTGACTTTGTGTAGTAAATTGGATGTGAAATGTTCTGATTGTTCAGTAATGCCTCTTAACCCTATACAGGCGATGGTTCCGGGTTAGGGGTGTTACACTATAGTAGGTCCAGAGTCGACTCAGGTGACCCATGCAACCTTAGCTGTCAAAACAATGAAAATGGGCCCACAAACCCATGCAATTTGCCCATATGGGCCCACACGCCCATTTGGCCCACAAGGCCCAAAATAGCCTTAATCGTGTGGATCAGACGGCCTGGCCCAATAATCCCACATGCCCATGTGGGGCCCAGACGCCTGTGTGACCTACACGGCCCTATTCAACCCGGCCCATAAATCGCACATGGCCTATCTCTTCAATCACTGGCCCATGTCCGATCACAAGGCCTACCATACGGGCGGCTGTATGCCTGTGTGGCATTGACAACTCCACTTTTTGGCTTTTCATCGATTTTCGATTCTGATGTTGTGATTACACACTGTATTATTGACGACGTAAGCACTCCCGAGCGCACCAAAGCCTAAAAATCATTGTACACATCCTCGATTTAGCCATTTAAAGATTCAAAAGTAATGAATTCGTCGTTAAAGAATTACCCAAAACTTGACTTATCGTCGACAAAGGACCTTTGTAACCACTTCTGAATCCAAGAACGAACTTACTGCTCCAAGACCTTTACCGAAGCCATCAATTTCAGAAAACTTTTAGATTCCCACTCAACCGACATACAAATACGAGATAAGGGAAAGAATTACTTACCAAAACCGCACTAACGCAATTCTTGTTGCAAAAAGGGAACGATAATAACAATAAAACAAAAAAGAAAAAGAAAAGGGAGGATTCAAGGAGAATTTCGACAAGAGTGAAAGAAAAAGAAAAACAAGACTGAAAAGGGAGAACATATAATTTCGGCAATGTGCAAGATGAAACTGAAAAAAAAACATTAGAATTTTGGAATTGGGGAGAGAGAACAAATTTTCAAAAAGAGAGAAAAAATCTGAACTAAATCAGATAACCCATCAATCCCTCATTCTACTCCCACGCTCCCCACTACAACTCAAACACCCCAAAAATCATCCACCACACTCTCTCACTATCCAAAATCCCTTAATTTTCTCTCCCCACTTCTCACTACACCTCTACCACTTCGGTATTTCATTCTGCTCAAACTCTCCACGGCACCACTAGCAAAAATACATCCCTCATGCTAGCACAAGGGCTTGAACTCCAGACCTCCCACACACCGACTCACACCTTAGCCACCAGACCAGCTGGCCCATTCTGACATATTTTACCAACATTTAATTATAAGCTTACAGATTAAAGATAGGGGTTTATTCATTTAAAAACAAAAATTTGCCCAAGCTAAAACTTGAACTTGGGACCTCTCAGACACTCCCAGAACACATAGCCACTAAAGCAGATAATTATTTATGTCACAAACATATGAAAATAAATATCTAAGGGATTTT
The DNA here is from genome assembly GCA_025503065.1 of Gossypium bickii. Taxonomy (NCBI): domain Eukaryota; kingdom Viridiplantae; phylum Streptophyta; class Magnoliopsida; order Malvales; family Malvaceae; genus Gossypium; species Gossypium bickii. Next base: position 101,484,741 of record CP106711.1, read on the forward strand.
TGGGGTGTTACAGAACATAATAACATATACCACATTTCGAGTCTTACTTAAGCAGGATGGACCCCTCGGAGGGTCTAAGTACGAATTACATATTTAAACAACCCTAGGTGGAAATTTCTAGAAATTGGGCCCACATAGCCATGTGACTCACATGGCCTACCTGATTTGCCCGTGTAATCACACACACCCGTGTGCACCCACACGGCCAACAACACGTTCATGTAACAAACTACAAGTTCAAAAATTGCTTGATATTTTCTAGATTTTCCAGATGTTTCATGGTAGTTTCGAGTTAGAAACACACACCTGATTAACAAGAACACCAAAACCTAAAATCAACAACTCCCATAAATTAGTAACATAATTTTTAGCGCACTCAAATGAACAATTCAATATAATCTTCATCAATTAACCCTAAATTAAGAAACGTAACAGCCCACAACGTCAAGAACACTTACTCTTGAACAAAACAACAATTAAACGATACCTAAATCGATGGAGGATTTTCAAGTGCCCCTTGATTTTCTCCCAAAAGCACACCGATATCATTAAAACCAATAAATCAATTAAAAAATCTCCTCCCTCAATAGAAAACTCAACAACCAAAAGTACCAAAGATCACAAAATACTAAAATAATGTATACCCAACAATAATCTCATCAAACTAAACGAACAACACACTTACCCGAAGCACAAAAAAGAGTCGACAGTGTTTGAATGGAATAATACTATAAGCTAATAGTAGGGTAAATCGAAAGTCAATAAAGAGGTAACAAGACAAAAAGAACAAAAGGAAAAGAAAAAAATAAAAAAAAATAAAGAAAACCCCAAAGAGTACAAATAGATTGAACGTGAACAAGAAAAGGAACGTGAAAATGATTGGGGAAAAGTGGGGAGATTTTTTTAGGATTCCATTAAAGATAATTCAAAAATAATAATAACCAGTTATCCCCACTACTAACTACTTATTAAATTTGAAATCATAACTCAACTTCAACTCCTCACATGGAAGGCACAAGCATAAAGTTACAAAAATATTTCCAATTTTGCTCTCATAAGGATTCAAGCACAAGACCAAGGGCAAGCTAAAGCCTTACCTCTGAATCAACAGGCTTATTCTTAAAAACAAATGCATAGAAATAAAATATAAGCCAGATGCTCAAGAATCAAGGGTGAGACAAAAAATAACAAAATTCTAAGGAAGTGGATTCGAACACGGAACCTCAGACACACATAATTAACACTTAGCCACTGAACCAAATCAATCCACTTAATAAAATTTAGCAAACCAAAAACTTAAATTTTTGGGGAGTTACATAGAAACTACTAAACCATTATTTTTTATGACTTTTACAACTATGGATAAATGTTTGAAATATTTTTCTACATTTTCAGAAAACACTAATACATCATCAATGTATACTATTGTAAATTAGGAATATTGGTAAAAAAATATCATTCATTATTCATTGAATTTGAATGGAGCATTTTTTAATCCAAAAGGCATTACATCCCATTCATATTACCCAAATGGTAGAATAGATTTCATTTTGCATCTTTCTTCTTCTTTTATTTGGATTTGCCAAAATCTTGATTTCATGTCAAATTGGGAAAATATTTCTATTGCAAAGTTTCTATAACAAATATATTTTATTTGGAATTGAGTATCTAATCCATTTCAAATCTTAATCAAGAGGTTTGCAATCAATGACTAATCTCGGCGTTCCTCTTTCGAGTTCTACATTTTTCATCACATAAAATACTGAACAACTTTAAGGAGAACTACTTTTCCTAATTAATTTTTTATTAAGAAGATATTGTATTTCTTTTTTATAAAATTCTTCCATTTCTTTGTTCATTTGTATTGGTATTGCTTTTGTTGGTATTTGTCTTTCATCAAAATTATTTTCATATGGTAATATTACTTCATGTTTTTCTATTCCAAAAAGCGTTAGGAATGTCGGAACAAATTGTTGATTCTATTTCTTCTTTAATTTTCTTTATCCTTTTTTGAACTTCTCTTTTTTCTAATTGTTTAGTCAATTTTTTAAAACATATTTCTCCTTTTATAAACAAAAATTGCTTTCGTTTATGATTAATTAAATTACTGATTTGTCCATTATGGATGGATATAGATTTTAATAGGTTGAGATTCCTTATTTTCGGTTTTTCTACAAAAGGAAATTCTATCTTAGTATTTAAAACTTTGGTAGAGATTGAATTATTTGTTACTTTATAGGGGTTGAGTAAGGATATGAATGGTGTTCCTAATATGACATATTGTGTAATATCTTTTACCACTAAAAAACATGTTTGATATTTTGAAGAACCACAATATATTCTTAAGTATTTTCTTCAAGCTTGGGCTCTGTTTATGAAGAATTATCCTCTAGGATTTCATATTTTAAAGTTTGCACTTGTTGTACATATCGCCTATTTGTAATCCATCTTATTCAGTAGACGTATCATTTTTAGAGGAAGTTGTTTCTAAAAGAAATTCATTATTTTTTGTTCTATTTCTTCATCTAGATTTAAATTATTAATCTTTCTTTTAATCTAACGATATTTTGAGATGTGTCATGTTTTTTCGCATTTGTAATATTTTATTGTTTTATCTATTTTATTTTCTATATTTTCTATCCTTTGACTTTTTATAATATTATGAAATACTCTTTCTCCTATTCTTTTTTTTATAGAGCAACATGTTATTTTGAAGAAGAAGGTTCATGTCTAATATCAAATTGGTAGCAGAATGATTCTAATTCCTTTCTACATTGATATCTTTCCTTTTTAGGTTGTTTTTGTAATTTTAAATCCTGACAAATTTTTAATCTTTCTTTTTGGGTTAAACTAATTAGTTCACCATATGTAAGTTTTTTTTATATGGAATAATACCTTTTTATTTTTCTCTAATTTGATTTCTAACTTTTTCTCCTAATAAAATAAGAAGTCCTTCTAAAAACTTTTCTTTCTAAAATGGTTGTTGGTGATCAAGTCTTTGCATAACTCTGGTTATAAAGACATCTTTATACCATTTAAAATCAAGTAAACTTTTACATTTTAAATTTGATAATAGTTCTGAATTTCTATATTTAAGATGAGAAGAATCTCCCATAAAGTGTTTAGAGATTAAGAAAATTAAAGTTGCTATGCATCTTGGATTTCTCTTCCTTCTCAATTAAAATAATTCTTCCTTGATCATCTTTTTTATTGCTTTTAAAATTTCTTCTTCTTGGGTTTTAGTGAGTGCATGGTTCCACCATCCTTTTAATTGATCAATAAATCAAGCAATTAAAAGATTGTTTATAACATGATCACTAATTTGGTTTTGAGTTTTATAAACATTTGAAACCATTGCCAGTTGTTATAATAAACTGAGAATATTATATTAAGACATTCCATCTATATTCCATTCATAAATTGTGTTAGCATTGTATTTATTTTGGAAAACAGGTTTTTCTTTAATATTAAGATCAAGTGCGGTGATATTTGGATAATATAATTTAATTTTTTTTCTTTCCAAGCCATTTTGTTAATTTGTTGTTTGTCGGATTGTTTAGAGTCAGATTGGGAGGATTGTGTAATGTATTTACTGAGTGTTGGACTTGCATTGGGGCATTTCGAGCAACTAATTCAGATTTGTAACTTTCCAAAGCTTCAAGTCTATTTTGGATTTTTGTTAAGAAATCATTTTGGGTTTTTTGAAAAGGTTTTGAGATTTTATAATGTGTAAATATTGGTTCTTTATGTAATATCCGGGATTTTGGGGCTTATGAATTATTGCTGAATTTTATGTGAAAGCATGCCTATGTGTATTATAAGTATGTTTGATGAATTTTGAGAACCTTAGAATATAGAATAATGCCTTAGAAAATATTAAATTTTAAGTATTGAAGGGGAATTGAACAAGAGAGGCCTTAAGAGAAATTGTAGGGAAAATTAGACATAAAAATTAGCTTGGTTAAGTGGCATGGAGGCGCCACTTAGGGCCTCAGTGTGTGACGCCACAAGCAGGGTGCAAGGGCCTAGGTTCGAGCTGCTAGGGAAGCAAATAAAAGAGTTTTATTTTGCAGCAAGGAGCCAGAGAGGTGGACGACAATGGGGCACTAAGGGATGAGTTTGTGATGTGATTAAATTCCTTTGAAAATTTCGGCTAAAGCAGAAGATAAATAAGGATTTATTTTAAATTATTTTGAATGTGCAAGGAAGAGGAAAAATAGGAGAATAACAAGGTAAATCTAGAGTTTGAGTAGTTAGCCGAATTTATCAGCAGAGTATTCATCTTTTTCCTTGTTTTTCTTTTATTTTCACATCTATTTCTCTGGTCGAATTCTCCTTCTCTTCTTTTCTCAAAGTTTTCTTTTCTAGCCGATTTCTTCCTAGCATCAAAAGCTGAAACATCCCTTGTGCTAGCCGAATCTTTATCTATCACCATTGTCAAAATTGCTAAACCCTTCTCTTCTTCTTTTCACTAATCTCAAAAGCTGAAAGCAAGTTCTTTCCAGCCATAGCCGAATTTCTCTGTGGATTTAAGCAAGGGAGCAGTCGACTACAGCAGTAGGTGAAACACCCCAAACTCGGCCCACGAGCCCTGACCGGATCTGGTATGTTCCTCGATGTAAACCGGTTAAAATTCTTTTGTTACTTTGGAAAATAGTGTGTTTTGAAAGAAATATTGTTTTGGGTTGGGCTCGAGTTGAAAACAAATTCGTTTTATATTGAAAAACCCTTTTAGTTTTAGGTGATAAAACATTTAGAGTTCATTAGAAAGTAAATTTAATTAATCTTTAACTTAATAAAAATTTGTAAACATAATAAAACAATGGAATAGCTCAACAGTGGCCTTATTACATCAACATTCAAAATTCGAAATAAATCCAAATACTTAAAATGTAAAAGTCCCAAACTTAAATAAACTTCAAGCTGAGCATGGCCACCACAAGTTCTGCCGTCCCGGTCCATCACTGTTCATCACCTGAAACAAGTTCCCACAACGGGGTGAGTCAAACAGACTCAATGTGTAACCAACACTAAAATTTAACAATCCAGGCATACATTATCATATCACATACGTAGTTATATAACAGATAGAAAAGATGATGCAGCCCGAACCCAAAACCTAGGTGCCATCCTGAAACACCCCATACCCGGCCCACGAGCCTGGACCGGATCTGGTATGTTCCTCAAAGTAAACCGGTTAAAAATTCTTTTATTAGTTTGGAAAACTGTGTGTTTTGAAGAAAGTTTGTTGGTGGGTTGGGCTCGAGTTGAAAACAAATTCATTTTATATTGAAACCCATTTAATTTCAAGTGACAAAATATTTAAAGTTTATTTTAAATTAAACTGACTTAATCTCCAATAAATAAAATTACGTAGCATAGTAAATAAAACAGAAAATAACATGGTTCACTATGGCTTTATTACCTCAAATAAAAACCCAAAATGAAATTTAAAATACTTAGAAAAATAAGGGGTCCACATAATAATTTCATTGCTAGGCATGGCCACCACTAAGCTCCTGCCGACCTGGTCCATTACTGATCATCACTTGAAAAATGTTCCCACAACGGGGTGAGTCAACAGACTCAATGTGTAACACAACACTAAGTCTTAACAAATTTAGGCATTTCATAGCATACAAATTCATATATCATTAAATTAAAATGATGCAACCCAAACCCAAACCTAGATGCCATCTGCTACACATCACCCGTACCAACCTGCACACCGTGGGGACTACTAAGTCAACCCTCCATCTACTACACACCATCAAAGGCAGTCGCTGCAGTCGACGTACTCATTGCCCTTATGAGTATTCGTGGTCTTAGGTCACCACACTTAGATATCGTGGTCTTAGGTCACCACATTCAGATATCGTGGTCTTAGGTCACCACATTCAGATATCGTGGTCTTAGGTCACCACATTCAGATATCGTGGTCTTAGGTCACCACATTCACTTCCCCTTTTCAATAACCCATATGCCCCATATCATATATTATGCATTAACATGCCAAATTTCACATTCTTATCACTTATCACTTGTTAAATATAACATATTTCATAATCCTAGTAGGAGTAGGAAACGTACCTAAGTACTTTGTACCACAATATGGTACCTTAGCCATATTCACATTCTTATACATACTTATATTAAATATTACCATAAATCGTATTAAAAGATAGTGTGGGGTACACACCTGATTAGCTTAACGAATTCCTTGAAATCCCGAAAAACTGATCTATCGCTTTAGATCCTAAATCCCTACATTTGGCCAACCTTAATATGTTAGCAAAGAGCCTATTCGGCTATAAGACCAAATCCTATTAGGATTGTTGTAACTCAAACTTACCTTGGTGCCGATTGATGTCTAATCAAATGCCGGAAACTTTGTATCCTTCTTTCTTGAAATCGGTAATCACTAGATTACTTGAATAGATTAGTTTCAGCTTTTGAATGATTAATGAACACATATATTTACCAAACATGGCCTTGGCCGAATGCTATAGACACTTACCTTGTGGATTTTAAATCTCGAAATTATCCCTTAGTTATAGCTTCTGTCGAAATCCCTAAAACAACATGTTAGATCAACTTCTAACCTTTAATCACAATCAATGGCCCTTGGCCAAATGACTTACCTTGATGGTCAAATCCCGAAGATCTTTCCCTTTATAGTCGACTATGGTAAAAATCCCAAAAGAATCCTTCCAAATTTCGGCAAATAAGAATATTGATGGGATTAGTCCTAGATTTCGACAAATCTAAAAGAATAGAAATCAAAACTTGTTCTTACCCTTTCTTGGAGAAATCGACAAACACCTATGCTTGAAGAAGCCCTCAAAGATTCGGCTTTTGATGGATTGGAAAGAAAAGAAATTGGCTAATGGTGATATCTTGAATTTTCGGCTTTGGCTAACAAAAGAAGAAGAACAAATGCTTTAGGAAATTCGACAGAGAAAAGGGTTAAGAGAAAGAATGATGAATGGCCCTCTTTTCCTTATATAGCCGAATTTACTAACTTAGAATCCCTTACTTGGCCATCACTCTTCTATTTTGATAGCTTTATCCCTTTAATTATCTCCTAAAATAAAATATAATACAGCAACTATCCTTACTTAGCCGAAATTATTAAACTCAAAGTCCCTTACTTGGCCATCACTTCTCCCTTATTTTCCTAATTAAAGAATAATTCCTCATTTATCATCTTTTATCCTTAAATAAAATAAAAGGGATAAAACTCCTAAAATTTAGCCATGTGCCATTCCCCTATTCCCTCTTATTGACGCCACTTAGCAAAATAAAGGCTTTAAAATTTTGCTCTCTACGCGACTCGAACACAAGTCCTTCCCCCTAGCATGTGGCGTCATTTTCAGAGCTCGAAGTGGTGCCTCCAAGCCACTTTTCCAAGCTCATTTGTGTGTCATGTTTTGCATACAATTCCTCTTAAGACCACCTTGCTTCATCTCCCCCTTTTAAACTTTAAACTTGACATTTCTAAGACATTTCCTTACATTTCTAAGACATTTCCTTACATTTCCAAGACATTTCCTTACATTTCCAAGACAAGACATTTCCTTACATTTCCAAGTCATTTCTTTACATTTCCAAGACAAGACATTTCCTTACATTTCCAAGTCATTTCCTTACATTTCCAAGACAAGACATTTCTTTACATTTCCAAGTCATTTCCTTACATTTCCAAGATTCTAAAAATGCACACATCACATCCATAACACATAAGACATACTAATGCATAGGTTATAATCCAGGATGTTACAGTTCTACCCCCCTTAAAAATAATTTCGTCCTCGAAATTACTTGGCTAACTACATTCCTACTCACCACACTACGCTTATGCTGCGCACTCTGATCTTAATAGAACCATCATACTTCCTAGGCACAATTTCTAAGTTCACGTCCCCTAGAACTCATTTCTAACGCCGCGTTCACGCCATTGATTTCTAACTCAAACTTACCTTGGTGCCGATTGATGTCTAATTAAATGCCAAAAACTTTGTATCCTTCTTTCTTAAAATCAGCAATCACTAGATTACTTGAATAGATTAGTTTCCACTTTTGAATGATTAATGAACACATATATTTACCAAACATGGCCTTGGCCGAATGCTATAGACACTTACCTTGTGGATTTTAAATCCCGAAATTATCCCTTGGTTATAGCTTCTGTCGAAATCCCTAAAACCACATGTTAGATCAACTTCTAACCTTTAATCACAATCAATGGCCCTTGGCCGAATGACTTACCTTGATGGTCAAATCCCGAAGATCTTTTCCTTTATAGTCGACTATGGCAAAAATCCCGACAGAATCCTTCCAAATTTCGGCAAATAAGAATATTGATGGGATTAGTCCTAGATTTCGAAAAATCTAAAAGAATAGAAATCAAAACTTGTTCTAACCCTTTCTTGGAGAAATCGACAGCACCTATGCTTGAAGCCCCTCAAAGATTCGGCTTGTAACATCCTGAAAAGGGCCTATGCATTTTCGGTTTAGTTGTACGAAGTGACATGTTTTATGTACTAAGGATAAATTTTAAACATTTTTGGAAACCCGGAAATGAATGGAAATGATTTGGAAATGAACATTTTTGGAAACCTGAAAATGTATGGACATGATCTAGAAATGATTCAAAAGAGGAAAGTGAACATTTTCGGAAACTTGGAAATGTAAGGAAATGATTCAAAAGAGGAAAGTGAACATTTTGGAAACTTGGAAATGTAAGAAAATGTCAAGTTTCTGAGTCGAACGAAAAATTTTGGAAACTTAGAAATGACTTAGAAATGTCGAGTTTTAAGTTTTAAAGCAGGGAATAAAGGCAAGGTGGCCTTAAAAGAAAAAGTTTGTGAAATTTGACTAGGCTTGGAAAAGTGGCCTGAAGATGCCACTTAGGGTCTCTGGAAATGGCACCACATGCAAGGTGTTGGGCCCGAGTTGAGTCACTTGGGAAGCAAATAAAAGAAGTTTTATTTTGCTTCCGGAAGCTCTCGAGGTGGACGGCACAAGCCTTCTAGAAAGGAGGAGTTTTATTCTCTTTAATATTTGATTAATAAGGTGATAAATAAAGGATTTTTAATTGGATTATTTTCAAGGGATAATAAAGGATTATTCTCTTATTATTTTTGATTAAAGAGATAAAGCTATCAAATAAAGAAGAGTGGTGGCCAAGTAGGGACTCTAGCCTAGTAAATTCGGCTAAGGGAGGAAAATAAGGCTAATTTTCATTCATTCTCTCCTTTGCCGAAATTCCCTAAGCCATTCTCTCTCTCTCTCTGCAAATTTTTCCCTAGCAAATTCTCTCTTTCTCTACTATTTTGCCAAAACCAAAAACTCTAGTAGAGCAAGCCACTCTCTCTTCATCTTTCTTTTCTTCCTATTTCTTTCCTTCCAATCCATTCAAAAGCCGAATTTTGGAGAGGCTTCAAGCATAGGTGTTGCCGATTTCTCCAAGTAAGGGTAAGATTTAGACTCGGTTTCTATTCTTTTTCTTTTTAAGCCTGTCGAAATTTGGAGACTAATCTCTCATATTGTATTTTGGCCGAAATATGAAGAACTCTTTCGGGATCTATCTCAGGTCGACTGTAAGAAGGATTTTTCGGGATTTAAGTCATCAAGGTAAGACAATAAAGTGATATTCGGCCATAGGCCATAAGTATGATTTCAAGTTAGACTAAAATCTAACATATGTGTATAAATATTTCGACAGCATTAAGGAAGCAAGGATCCAATTTGGGATTTTAGAATCCACAAGGTAAGTATTCGACCAAGGCTTATATTTTCTTGGTATTTAGCACTATTTCCTATTTATTCAAAAGCCAGAAACTGACATAGTTATATCATTTGGTGGCTAGCCGATTTTAAGGAAGGAATACTACAGATTTCGGGATTTGATTATTAATCAAATCGGCAAACAAGGTAAGAATACTAATCCTACTAGGATTTGGAATTTTGGCCGAATGGCTTTTTATTAAGGTAATAAGTGATAAATCAAATGTAGGGATTAAGGATCTAAGCATTAGATCAAGCTTTTTAGAATCTCAAGGAATTTCTAAGCGAATCAGGTGTGTACCCCACACTACTTTATAATATGTTTTATGGCATGTTTAATTAAAATATGTGACATTAAGAATATGAAAGTGGCTAAGGTATCATGTTATGGTACTAAGTACTCAGGTACGTTTCCTACTTCTACTAGGAATATGAAAAATGTTATTTGTAACATGAGAATATGACAAGAAAGTGAACTTTGGCTTGTAGTTGCATAATATGTTATGGGCATATGGGTTTTGTTTTGAAAGGGGAAGTGAATGTGGTGACTTAAGACCACGAACACGGTGACCTAAGACCGTGTGATATCGAAAAGTGGTGACCTAAGACCACGATGTCTGAAAGTGGTGACCTAAGACCCACGGTAATATGAACGTGGTGACCTAAGACCACGAATGCATTGACTTAAGACCGCAATTTGGTGTGTAGCGGAAGGAGGGTCGACTTAGTAGTCCTCACGGTGTGATTGGCAGGTACGGGGGTGTGTAGCAGATGGACAATTAGGTTTGGGTTTGGGAATGCATCATAACTTGTATTCATTATTTTGAATGTGTAACTCTTGTATGCCTGATTCTATTATGACTTAGTGTCGTGTACACATTGAGTCTGTTTGACTCACCCGTTGTGGGACCATGTTTGGTGATGAAGCAGTGATGGACCAGACGGCGAGAACTTGTGGTGGCCATGCTCAACATGAAGTCTTTATTTTTATGGACTATGAGTTTTAAGTAATTGAATTATTTGGAAATTATTTGATGTAATAAGGCCATAAGGCCATAGTTGAATCATTTTAATTTATTTTTTTATTTATTATGTTTATGAACCTTATTTATTAAAGTTTAAGTAAAATTTCTTTAAACTAAACCTTAAATGTTTTATCACTTAATATTAAAAAGGGGTTTTCAAAATAAAATCGAATCCGTTTCAACACAAGCCCAACCCAAAACAAAATTTTTAAAAATCGCACAAGTTTTTCGCAAAGTAACAAAAGGATTTGAACCGGTTTACTTGAGGGACATACCAAATCTGGTCAAAGCTCGTGGGTTGGGTTCGGGGGTGTTTCAGTTTGGTATCAGAGCCCAGTTTTAAACTCTCGGCCTTAGCCCAAAACGTTTTCAAATCGAGCCTAAATGAGTTTTATGGAAAGCATTTCTGCAAGTTTTCTGGCATGGCACCTAAGTCTCCGACCCGCAGCCCACCAGGTAAGTACCCCTAACCATTTGTGTGATTATGTGATTATATGATTTAAGAATTATGGAAGGGTAAAAAAAGGCATGGAACGTAGAATAGTATGATAGGAACTTGAACCCTAGGACTAGTCTACTCAAACACAAATACATAAGACTTAAGGAACGTTAAACAAACCCATGGCTAAGTTATTGAGTTAGGGTGTGGTAACCCCTGTGCGCATGTCTAGGATTGGATCCGGAAGAGCCTGCTATTTAAGCTGTCCTAGCGACTCACCTCCTCTTCGCAGGAATCCTACCTGGTGCGTAGCTTCGGTTCACCCTAACCCAGAGGGCTCAGTAGGTGTGGCAACCTCTGTGCGCATGTCTAGGAATGGTTTCAGTGGGAGCTTGGTATTTAAGCAGTCCGCGTGATTGGTTCACTCTGACCAAGAGGGCTCGGTCATAGGCAAAACACAATGACTAAAACCTGAAAGGGAACTAGCCGTGTTTTTAATAAAAACAACAAAACCCTAGTTTTAAAACTCTTAAAACTTTCTTTTAAATTTGTGAAAACCATCTTTACAAAATTTTCCGAAAAATTTTCGCTTTATGAAATTACAAAAATGCCCCTAGTGGTAAAATTACCAAAATGCCCTTGGTTTGTAAAATGTTCAATTACCCAACAGTTTTACCAAAATTTCATAAACATTCAAAAACCCTAATTTGCAAAATATCAAAAATACCTTGATTTTGGAAAAAATTACAAAATGGCCCCTAACTTACAAAATTACCAAAATGACCATGATTTCCAAAATTTTTGCAGCATCACTGTTTTGGAAAGTACAATTTTCAAAAAGAACCCTCAAAGTTTGCAACTTTTGAAATATCCCTGATTTAGTAAATTTTACAAATTTACCCCGATTTGTGAAAAATTACCGAAATACCCCCGAGGTCTAAAATTACCAAAATACCCCCGGATTTTAAAATTTTTCCAAAATACCCCGGGAACTTAAAATTTCCAAAATACTTGTCGGCAAATCACCAAGAAAATTTTTCTTTTAAAACATAAAAAAATACCCCTGTAGGACAAAATTACGAAAATACCCCTGGGTAGTGGAAAAGCAACAACAATGAAAACTACAACGTTTCTCTGAATGAACGAAAGTTCATAATTGGTTGATGGATGTATGAATGAATGAGAAGACTGTGTGCATGTATGAATACGAAAGAACCACTCCTAAAACTCTTTTCATAAAACTCCTTCGCGGGTAAACAAGTGAAACAAAGACTAATTCATAAAACTTCTTAATCAGATCTCGACGTTAGAAATGAGCTCTAGAGGACGTGGTCGTCGTGGATGAGGTAGAGGAAGGATGACTGTGTTAGAACCCGTTAGATCGGGTCAAGGGTCTGACAATGAGATACCACCGCCACCACCACCCTGCATTTGTTGGTGTTGAGCGTAAGCTCGAGACGGGGATGATCTTTGTGTCGCGGTGTCTTTGCGAGTTTTGGAGTTAGTGGCTGGTGCAGGAGGAAATTCGGGAAATCGAAAGTCTGTGCCTGAACGTCTCCGAGCGAATGGAGCTGAAATGTTTCGTGGAGTATCTGGAGTGGCACCCAGTACAGCTGAGTACTGGTTGGAAGCAACAGAGCGCATCATGGATGAGCTTGACTTGACCCCTGAGGAAAAGGTTAAAGGAATGGTGGCACTGTTACGCGATGAAGCGTATCAGTGGTGGTTAACTGTTCGGGATGGTGCCATGGCTGAGGATCTGACCTGGGAATATGTTAAGGAAGCTTATCAGAAGAAGTATGTGGGAACAAGGTATACTGATGCGCAAAGGAAGGCCTTTCTTAGGCTGGTACAAGGGAACAAGTCTGTTGCAGAATATGAGGCTGAATTCCTGAGGTTGAGCCGGTATGCTCGAGGTGTAGTGGCAACTGAGCATGAGCGCTGTGTCCGTTTTGAGGACGGGCTAAGGGATGATCTGGCACTGTTGATAGCACCGCATCAGGAGCGGGAGTTTTCTGCTTTGGTAGAAAAAGCCAAGGTGGCCGAGGGAATCAAGGATTCTACAAAGCAGGCTATGGATAGGAATAGGCCCAAAAGAGGTTTTGGGTCATCTGGAAAGGTTCATAAGAGGCCTAGAGTTGATGGGCCACAAGGTCAGCAAGCTGGATCAGAAGGGCGATATCGGCCTTGTGATATGTGTGGAAAGAAGCACTTGGGAGAGTGCTAGAGGAAAACAGGAGGATGTTTTAGGTGTGGGTCCAAGGACAATGTGATCAAGGATTGTCCCAGGAACTCAGAGGAAAGCCGACCAGCAGCTCGGTGTGTTAGTCAGGCTGGTAGAGGAGGACCACAGCCTCAACGAGGTCGTGGTTCGAGTAACCGAGGTAATGGTGCTGGCAGAGGCCGTGGAACACAGGGTAGAGGTGCGTATCTTGAGCAAGGCAGCGGGTTTGGTTTATGCGGTTCACCGGAGGGAGGATGAAGACGCGCCGGATGTTATAACCGGTACGTTCTTTATTTTTGACAAGCCCTATTTTGCTCTAATTGATGTGGCTTGACCCATTCTTATGTTGCATGTAGTGTAGTGGAAACACTAGGCCTTGACTCTGAACTTTCTGATAGGCAGATGACTGTAGTAAGCCCATTAGGCCAAACTATAGTGGTGGATAAGATCTTTCAGAATGTACCCCTACAGATTCAGGGAGTGAACTTTCGGGCTGACTTAATGGAACTACCCTTTGGGGAGTTTGAACTTATACTTGGAATGGACTGGCTAGTAGAGCACCGAGCCGTGTTGGATTGTGCGGCTAAACGTATAGAATTAAGGACCCCGGAGGATGAAGTAGTAGTAATGATCGGAGAAAGAAGAAACTACCTGTCTAACGTAGTTTTATTGCCATCAAGGCCGAGAAAATGGTTAGGAAAGGGTGCAAGGCGTTCTTAGCCTTCGGAAGTGCGTTAGGTGGAAAGGAAGAGGGTGTTAGTGGAGTTAGAATGGTAAAGGACTTTGAAGATGTATTTCTAGAGGAATTACCAGGAATACCCCCAGATAGAGGGGTGGAATTTGGAATAGATTTGCTACCGGGAACAGCTCCTGTGTCAATCGCTACATACTGAATGGCGCCAAAAGAGTTAGTTGAGCTCAAGGCCCAAATCCAAGAGTTATTGGATCGTGGGTTCATTCGACCCAGTGTGTCTCCATGGGCAGCACCGGTCCTGTTTGTAAAGAAGAAGGACGGAACTATGCGGATGTGCATAGATTACCGTCAGTTGAATAAGCTGATCATCAAGAACAAGTATCCTTTGCCAAGGATCGATGACTTGTTCGATCGGTGAAGAAGGCGCATGAGATTCTCAAAGATAGACTTAAGGTCCTGGATATCACCGATTGAAGGTGAAGGAGGCGGATATCCATAAGACCGCTTTTAGGATAAGATACGGCCATTTTGAGTTTATGGTGATGCCGTTTGAATTGACGAACGCTCCAGCCGCATTCATGGATATGATGAACTGGGTTTTCCAACCCTACTTGGATAGGTTCATCGTTGTGTTCATCGACGATATTTTGGTGTATTCTAAGTCTGAAGAGGAGCATGATGAACATCTCCGAGAGTTGTCTTTGCAAGTGTTAAGGAGAAGAAGCTACATGCCAAATTCGGCAAGTGTGAATTTTGGCTTAAGGAGGTGGCATTCCTAGGACATGTGGTATCCGCAGAGGGAATAAGAGTGGACCCTAGGAAGATCAAGCGGTGTTGGATTGGAAACCACCTAGGTGCGTGGTGAGATGCGAAGTTTCTTAGGTTTGGTGAGCTATTACTGAAGGTTCGTGGAAGGGTTCTCAATAGCCGCGCCTTGACAAAGCTACTAAGGAAGGAAGTACCCTTTGAATGGGTGATAAGCAGCATGTGAGAGCTTTGAAAAGCTTAAGAAGGTGTTGACGGAGGCTCCAGTATTAATTCAGCCGGAGGCTGGGTAGGATTTTGTAGTGTACTGTGATGCTTCGCATTCGGGATTAGGATGTGTGCTAATGCAAGATGGAAAGATAGTCGCTTATGCGTCTCGGCAACTAAGGCCTCATGAGGTTAACTACCCAACCCATGACTTAGAATTGGCAGCAGTGGTTTTCACCCTTAAGGTTTGGAGGCACTATCTCTATGGAGAGAGGTTAGTGATTTACACAGGCCACAAGAGTCTTAAGTATCTGTTGACTCAAAAGGAGTTGAACTTGAGGCAGCGAAGGTGGGTGGAGTTATTGAAGGATTATGATTGCTCGATAGAGTACCACCCGGGCAAGGCAAATGTAGTAGCTGATACCCTAAGTCAGAAGGTTGTGTCGGATCTAAGGGTTATGTTCGCTCACTTGAGCCTGTATGATGATGGAAGCCTGTTGGCAGAGTTTCAAGTCAAGCCCACATGGCTGAAGGAGGTGAAAGAGGGACAGTTGGTTGATAAGGATCTAAGTGCTAAGTTACAGCAAGTGCAGAATGGGGAATTAAAGGATTATAGCGTTAATGATGAAGGAGTATTGTGTTACAAAGGAAAAGTCTGTGTGTCGAAGGACAAGGAGTTAAGACAAAGGATTCTTAGGAAGGCGCATAGTAGTCCTTATGCTATGCATCCCGGAGGCATTAAGCTGTACAGAGATCTAAGGGAACAATTTTGGTGGTCTGATCTTAAACGAGAAGTTACTGAATTCGTGGGAAAATGTCTGACGTGTCAGCAAGTTAAGGCTGAACACCAAGTTCTATCGGGATTGCTTCAACCAATCGAGATTCCCCAATGGAAGTGGGAGAGGATTACCATGGACTTTTTCAGTGGACTTCCCCTTACGCCTACTAAGAAGGACTCAGTACGGGTATTAGTGGACCGTTTGACCAAGTCTGCACACTTCATCCCGGTAAGAGTTGACTATTCTCTTTAGAAGCTAGCCAAATTATATGTGGCGGAAATTGTGAGATTACATGGAGTACCAGTATCGATCATCTCCGATAGAGACCCAAGGTTTACGTCTCAATTTTGGAAGGCACTTCATCAAGCTTTAGGCACTAAGCTGGACTTCACTACGGCTTTTCATCCACAATCAGACGGGCAATCTGAACGGGTTATACAAGTGTTGGAGGATATGTTAAGAGGCTGTGTGATGGATTTCCGAGGAAGTTGGGAAGATTATTTGCCTTTAGCCGAGTATGCCTACAACAACAGCTATCAGGCTAGCATTCGGATGGCACCATATGAAGCATTGTATGGTCGAAAGTGTCAAACTCCTACTTGTTGGACCCAGTTAGGAGAACGTCGAGTTTTGGGACCGGAGTTAGTGGCAGAAACTGAAGAAATGGTTGAGATGATTCGAGCACGGTTAAAGGAAGCCTCTGATAGGCAGAAGTCGTATGCAGACCTTAAGCCGAAGGAAATAGAGTTTGAAGTGGGAGACCAAGTATTTCTGAAAGTCTCACCTTGGAAGAAGGTTATGAGGTTCGGTCGCAAAGGGAAGTTAAGCCCAAGGTTTATAGGGCCCTATCGAGTACTGAAGCAAGTTGGACCAGTGGCATACCAGTTAGAATTGCCACCAGAGTTGCAGCAGATGCACGACATATTCCATGTATCCATGCTACGTCGTTACCGATCGGATCCGTCTCATGTGGTACCAGTCGAAGAAGTAGAGCTAAGGCCAGACTTATCCTACGAGGAAGAGCCGATTCAGATATTGGAACGTGATGTGAAAGTGCTACGGAGGAAGTCAGTTCCTCTAGTCAAGGTGTTATGGTGCAATCATGGATCGGAGGAAGCTTCGTGGGAACCAGAAGAGACGATGCGACAGCAATACCTTCAATTATTTTAGTTAGAAAATTTCGAGGACGAAATTATTTTAAGGCGGGTAGAACTGTAACATCCTGAAAAGGGCCTATGCATTTTCGATTTAGTTGTACGAAGTGACATGTTTTATGTACTAAGAATAAATTTTGAACATTTTTGGAAACCCGGAAATGAATGGAAATGGTTTGGAAATGAACATTTTTGGAAACCTGAAAATGTATTGACATGATCTAGAAATGATTCAAAAGAGGAAAGTGAACATTTCTGGGAAATTGGAAATGTAAGAAAATGTCAAGTTTACAGAGCCGAACGAAAATATTTGGAAACTTAGAAATGACTTAGAAATGTCGAGTTTTAAGTTTTAAAGTAGGGAATAAAGGCAAGGTGGCCTTAAAAGAAAAAGTTTGTGAAATTTGACACACAAATAGGCTTGGAAAAGTGGCCTGAAGATGCCACTTAGGGTCTCTGAAAATGGTGCCACATGCAAGGTGTTGGGCCTGAGTTCGAGTCACTTGGGAAGCAAATAAAAGAAGTTTTATTTTGCTTCCAGAAGCTTTGAGGTGGACTGCATAAGCCTTCTAGAAAGGAGGAGTTTTATTCTCTTTAATATTTGATTAATAAGGTGATAAATAAAGGATTTTTAATTGGATTATTTTCAAGGGATAATAAAGGATTATTCTCTTATTATTTCAAATTAAAGAGATAAAGCTATCAAATAAAGAAGAGTGGTGGCCAAGTAGGGGACTCTAGCCTAGTAAATTCGGCTAAGGGAGGAAAATAAGGCTAATTTTCATTCATTCTCTCCTTTGTCGAAATTCCCTAAGCCATTCTCCTCTCTCTACCGAAATTTTTCCCTATTAAATTCTCTCTTTTCTCTGCTATTTTGCCAAGACCAAAAACACTAGTAAAGCAAGCCACTCTCTTCATCTTTCTTTTCTTCCTATTTCTTTCCTTCCAATCCATTCAAAAGCCGAATTTTGGAGAGGCTTCAAGCATAGGTGTTGCCGATTTCTCCAAGTAAGGGTAAGATTTAGACTCGGTTTCCATTCTTTTTCTTTTTAAGCCTGTCGAAATTTGGAGACTAATCTCTCATATTGTATTTTGGCCGAAATATGAAGAACTCCTTCGGGATCTGTCTCAAGCCGACTGTAAGAAGGATTTTTCGGGATTTAAGGCATCAAGGTAAGACAATAAAGTGATATTCGGCCATAGGCCATAAGTATGATTTCAAGTTAGACTAAAATCTAACATATGTGTATAGATATTTCGACAGCATTAAGGAAGCAAGGATCCAATTCGGGATTTTAGAATCCACAAGGTAAGTATTCGGCCAAGGCTTATATTTTTTTGGTATTTAGCACTATTTCCTATTTATTCAAAAGCCAGAAACTGACATAGTTAAATGATTTGGTGGCTAGCCAATTTTAAGGAAGGAATACTACAGATTCGGGATTTGATTATTAATCAAATCGGCAAACAAGGTAAGAATACTAATCCTACTAGGATTTGGAATTTTGGCCGAATGGCTTTTTATTAAGGTAATAAGTGATAAATCAAATGTAGGGATTAAGGATCTAAGCATTAGATCAAGCTTTTCGGGATCTCAAGGAATTTCTAAGCGAATCAGGTGTGTACCCCACACTACTTTATAATACGTTTTATGGCATGTTTAATTAAAATCTGTGACATTAAGAATATGAATGTTATGGTACTAAGTACTCAGGTACGTTTCCTACTTCTACTAGGAATATGAAAAATGTTATTTGTAACATGAGAATATGACAAGAAAGTGAACTTTGGCTTGTAATTGCATAATATGTTATGGGTATATGGGTTTTATTTTGAAAGGGGAAGTGAATGTGGTGACTTAAGACCACGAACACGGTGACCTAAGACCGTGATATCTGAAAAGTAGTGACCTAAGACCACAGTAATCTGAAAGTGGTGACCTAAGACCACAGTAATCTGAAAGTGGTGACCTAAGACCACGAATACGTTGACTTAAGACCGCAATTTGGTGTGTAGGGGAAGGAGGGTCGACTTAGTAGTCCCCACGGTGTGATTGGCAGGTACGGGGGTGTGTAGCAGATGGACAATTAGGTTTGGGTTTGGGAATGCATCATAACTTGTATTCATTATTTTGAATGTGTAACTCTTGTATGCCTGATTCTATTATGACTTAGTGTCGTGTACACATTGAGTCTGTTTGACTCACCCCGTTGTGGGACCATGTTTGAGTGATGAGCAGTGATGGATGGGGACGCAGAACTTGTGGTGGCCATGCTCAACATGAAGTCTTTATTTTTATGGACTATGAGTTTTTAAGTAATTGAATTATTTTGAAATTATTTGATGTAATAAGGCCATAAGGCCATAGTTGAATCATTTTACATTTATTTTTTTTTATTTATTATGTTTATGAACCTTATTTATTAAAGTTTAAGTAAAATTTCTTTAAACTAAACCTTAAATGTTTTACCACTTAATAATAAAAAGAGGTTTTCAAAATAAAATCGAATCTGTTTCAACACAAGCCCAACCCAAAACAAAATTTTTAAAAATCGCACAAGTTTTTCGCAAACCAACAAAAGGGTTTGAACCGGTTTACTTGAGGGACATACCAAATCTGGTCAAAGCTCGTGGACTGGGTTCGGGGGTGTTTCACGGCTTTTGATGGATTGGAAAGAAAAGAAATTGGCTAATGGTGATATCTTGAATTTTTAGCTTTGGTGTAACTCAAACTTACCTTGGTGCCGATTGATGTCTAATCAAATGCCGGAAACTTTGTATCCTTCTTTCTTGAAATCGGCAATCACTAGATTACTTGAATAGATTAGTTTCGGCTTTTGAATGATTAATGAACACATATATTTACCAAACATGGCCTTGGCCGAATGCTATAGACACTTACCTTGTGGATTTTAAATCCCGAAATTATCCCTTGGTTTAGCTTCTGTCGAAATCCCTAAAACCACATGTTAGATCAACTCCTAACCTTTAATCACAATCAATGGCCCTTGGCCGAATGACTTACCTTGATGGTCAAATCCCAAAGATCTTTTCCTTTATAGTCGATTATGGCAAAAATCCCGAAAGAATCCTTCCAAATTTCGGCAAATAAGAATATTGATGGGATTAGTCCTAGATTTCGACAAATCTAAAAGAATAGAAATCAAAACTTGTTCTTACCCTTTCTTGGAGAAATCGACAGCACCTATGCTTGAAGCCCCTCAAAGATTCGGCTTTTGATGGATTGGAAGAAAAGAAATTGGCTAATGGTGATATCTTGAATTTTTGGCTTTGGCTAACAAAAGAAGAGGAACAAATGCTCTAGGAAATTCGGCAGAGAGAAGGGTTGAGAGAAAGAATGATGAATGGCCCTCTTTTCCTTATATAGCCGAATTTACTAACTTAGAATCCCTTACTTGGCCATCACTCTTCTATTTTGATAGCTTTATCTCTTTAATTATCTCCTAAAATAAAAGATAATTCAGCAACTATCCTTACTTAGCCGAAATTATTAAACTCAAAGTCCCTTACTTTGCCATCACTTCTCCCTTATTTTCCTAATTAAAGAATAATTCCTCATTTATCATCTTTTATCCTTAAATAAAATAAAAAGGATAAAACTCCTAAAATTTAGCCATGTGCCGTCCCCCTATTCCCTCTTATTGACGCCACTTAGCAAAATAAAGGCTTTAAAATTTTGCTCTCCACGCGACTCGAACACAAGTCCTTCCCCCTAGCATGTGGCGTCATTTCCAGAGCTCTAAGTGGTGCCTCCAAGCCACTTTTCCAAGCTCATTTGTGTGTGATGTTTTGCATACAATTCCTCTTAAGACCACCTTGCTTCATGTCCCCCTTTTAAACTTTAAAGTTGACATTTCTAAAGCATTTCCTTACATTTCTAAGACATTTCCTTACATTTCCAAGACATTTCCTTACATTTCCAGGACAAGACATTTCCTTACATTTCCAAGTCATTTCCTTACATTTCCAAGACAAGAGATTTCCTTACATTTCCAAGTCATTTCCTTACATTTCCAAGACAAGATATTTCCTTACATTTCCAAGTCATTTCCTTACATTTCCAAGATTCTAAAAATGCACACATCACATCCATAACACATAAGACATACTAATGCATAGGTTATAATCCAGGATGTTACAGTTCTACCCCCTTAAAAATAATTTCGTCCTCGAAATTACTTGGCTAACTGCATTCCTACTCACCACACTACGCTTATGCTGCGCACTCTGATCTTAATAGAACCATCATACTTCCTAGGCACAATTTCTAAGTTTACGTCCCCTAGAAATCATTTCTAACATCGCGATTTAATCTTATTAAAAAGTTTTATGCATCAGAATTTTGTTCCACTTATTAACCGCGAACAATTTTATGAAATAAAGATATTTAGAAGTAGTTCTTTCGATCACACAAAGTTTCAGTTCAAGTTCACTACTCTAATTCAGAGAATCACATTCATCCAATCATTCATTCAGTAACATCCATCACACACATTCATTATTTCTATAGTTTTGTCTATTCCTACCCCAGGGGTATTTTCGTAATTTATCCTACAGGGGTATTTTCGTAATTATTCAAAATATGGTTCCTTGTGATTTTGTCAATAAGGGTATTTTGGTAATTTTGAATTCTCGAGGGTATTTTTGGAAATTTTTAAATCTGGGGGTACTTCGATAATTTTGTAACTCGAGGGTATTTCGGTAATAAACAAGGGTAATTTGTAAAGTTTAACAATTCAGGGGTATTTCAAAATTTGCAAAACTTGGGGGTTCTTTTTGAGAACTTGTTTTCCAAAACGGTGATGTTGCAAAAATTTTGGAAATTAGGGTCATTTTTGTAATTTGCAAGTTAGGGGCAATTTCGTAATTTTCCAAAATAAAGGTATTTTGATATTTTGCAAATTAGGGTTTCTGGACTTTTCGTAAAGTAAGGAAATTTTGATAAAACTATGAGTAGTTTGGACATTTTATAAACCAAGGGCATTTTTGTAATTTCACAACTAGGGGTATTTAGGTAATTTTTTATAAATCAGAAATTTTTCGGAAAAAATAGTTCTCACAAATTAAAAGGGTAATTTTAAGAGTTTTAAAACTAGGGTTTTTATAAAAATACGGCTAGTTCCCTTTCGGGTTTTAGTTATTGCGTTTGCTTTGTGGATCGAGTCCTCTTGGTTGGGTGAACCGTAGCTACGCACTGAGGTAGGATTCAGTGAAGAGGAGGTGAGTCACTAGGATCGCTTAAGTACTGTGCTCTTAGGATCCAATCCTAGACATGCGTCTGGGGTTACCACACCCTAACTCGGTGACTTAGCCATAGGTTTGTTTAATTAGGCATTAAAGTCTTATGTAATAGTTGGGGTAAACTAGTCCTAGGGTTCACATACTTAATATTCTAATCTACGTTCCAATCCTACCCTTCTAAAATTCATATCATAAATTACACAATGGATAGGGGTACTTACCTAGTGGACTGCGGGTCGGAGACTTAGGTGCCATGCCAGAAACCTGCTTATTTCCAAAAAAATGTTTTCATAAAACTTATTTGGGCTCGCTTTGAAATCATTTTGGGCCTTAAACCTCAGGCAGAGAGTTTGAAACGGGCTCTGATACCAACTTAAAACACCCATACCTGGCCCACGAGCCTGGACCGGATCTGGTATGTTCCTCAAAGTAAACCGGTTAAAAATTCTTTTATTACTTTGGAAAACTGTGTGTTTTGAAGAAAGTTTGTTGGTGGGTTGGGCTCGAGTTGAAAACAAATTTATTTTATATTGAAACCCATTTAATTTCAAGTGACAAAATATTTAAAGTTTATTTTAAATTAAACTGACTTAATCTCCAATAAATAAAATTACGTAACATAGTAAATAAAACAAAAAATAACATGGTTCACTATGGCTTTATTACCTCAAATAAAAACCCAAAATGAAATTTAAAATACTTAGAAAAATAATGGGTCCACATAATAATTTCCTTCTTTGGGCATGGCCACCACTAAGCTCCTACCAGGCCGGTCCATTACCGATAATCACACGAAAAATGTTCCACTAGCGGGGTGAGTCAATGAGACTCAATGTGTAACACAACACTAAGTCATAACAAATTTAGGCATTTCATAGCATACAAATTCATATATCATTAAATTAAAATGATGCAACCCAAACCCAAACCTAGATGCCATCCGCTACACATCACCCGTACCAACCTGCACACCGTGGGGACTACTAAGTCAACCCTCCATCGGCTACACACCATCGAAGGCAGTCGCTGCAGTCGACGTGCTCATCGCCCTTATGAGTATTCATGGTCTTAGGTCACCACACTTAGATATCGTGGTCTTAGGTCACCACATTCAGATATCGTGGTCTTAGGTTACCACATTCAGATATCGTGGTCTTAAGTCACCACATTCAGATATCGTGGTCTTAGGTCACCACATTCACTTCCCCTTTTCAATAACCCATATGCCCCATATCATATATTATGCATTAACATGCCAAATTTCACATTCTTATCACTTATCACATGTTAAATATAACATATTTCATAATCCTAGTAGGAGTAGGGAAGCGACACGAGTACTTTGTACCAAAATATGGTACCCTAGCCATATTCACATTCTTATACATACTTATATTAAATATTGCCATAAATCGTATTAAAAGATAGTGTGGGGTACACACCTGATTAGCTTAACGAATTCCTTGAAATCCCGAAAAACCGATCAATCGCTTTAGATCCTAAATCCCTACATTTGGCCAACCTTAATATGTTAGCAAAGAGCCTATTCGGCTATAAGACCAAATCCTATTAGGATTGTTGTAACTCAAACTTACCTTGGTGCCGATTGATGTCTAATCAAATGCCGGAAACTTTGTATCCTTCTTTCTTGAAATCGGCAATCACTAGATTACTTGAATAGATTAGTTTCGGCTTTTGAATGATTAATGAACACATATATTTACCAAACATGGCCTTGGCCGAATGCTATAGACACTTACCTTGTGGATTTTAAATCCCGAAATTATCCCTTGGTTATAGCTTCTGTCGAAATCCCTAAAGCCACATGTTAGATCAACTCCTAACCTTTAATCACAATCAATGGCCCTTGGCCGAATGACTTACCTTGATGGTCAAATCCCAAAGATTTTTTCCTTTATAGTCGATTATGGCAAAAATCCCGAAAGAATCCTTCCAAATTTTGGCAAATAAGAATATTGATGGGATTAGTCCTAGATTTCGACAAATCTAAAAGAATAGAAATCAAAACTTGTTCTTACCCTTTCTTGGAGAAATCGACAGCACCTATGCTTGAAGCCCCTCAAAGATTCGGCTTTTGATGGATTGGAAGAAAACAAATTGGCTAATGGTGATATCTTGAATTTTTGGCTTTGGCTAACAAAAAAAGAAGAACAAATGCTCTAGGAAATTCGGCAGAGAGAAGGGTTGAGAGAAAGAATGATGAGTGGCCCTCTTTTCCGTATATAGCCGAATTTACGAACTTAGAATCCCTTACTTGGCCATCACTCTTCTATTTTGATAGCTTTATCTCTTTAATTATCTCCTAAAATAAAAGATAATTCAGCAACTATCCTTACTTAGCTAAAATTATTAAACTCAAAGTCCCTTACTTGGCCATCACTTCTCCCTTATTTTCCTAATTAAAGAATAATTCCTCATTTATCATCTTTTATCCTTAAATAAAATAAAAGGGATAAAACTCTTAAAATTTAGCCATGTGCCGTCCCTCTATTCCCTCTTATTGACGCCACTTAGCAAAATAAAGGCTTTAAAATTTTGCTCTCCACGCGACTCGAACACAAGTCCTTCCCCCTAGCATGTGGCGTCATTTCCAGAGCTCTAAGTGGTGCCTCCAAGCCACTTTTCCAAGCTCATTTTTGTGTCATGTTTTGCATACAATTCCTCTTAAGACCACCTTGCTTCATGTCCCCCTTTTAAACTTTAAACTTGACATTTCTAAAGCATTTCCTTACATTTCTAAGACATTTCCTAACATTTCCAAGACATTTCCTTACATTTCCAAGACAAGACATTTCCTTACATTTCCAAGTCATTCACTTACATTTCCAAGACAAGACATTTCCTTACATTTTCAAGTCATTTCCTTACATTTCCAAGACAAGACATTTCCTTACATTTCCAAGTCATTTCCTTACATTTCCAAGATTCTAAAAATGCACACATCACATCCGTAACACCTAAGACATACTAATGCATAGGCTATAATTCAGGATGTTACACATCCACTACACATCACCCGTACCAACCTGCACACCGTGGGGACTACTAAGTCAAACCTCCATCCGCTACACGCCACCGTGGGGACGACATGCTCATCGCCCTTATAATTTTCGTGGCATAGCCACCAGATAATATTTGTGTCATGTGACACCATATTCAGATAATGTGACCGAAGCCACCACGTTCAGATAATGTGACCGAAGTCACCACATTCACTTCCCCTTTTCATATAACCCGAATGCCCATATCATACATATCATGCACATCATGCCCTAATTTCACAGTCTTATCACTTTTCACATATCATACATAACATGTATTCATAATCCTAGTAGGAGTAGGAAACGTACCTAGGTACTTTGTACCATAGCATGGTACCTTAGCCATATTCACATTCTTATAAACATGCTAATATTAAATATTGCCATAAATCTTATTAAAAGATAGTGTGGGGTACACACCTGATTCACTTAGCAATTTTCCCGAAATCCCGATCTACGCTTTAGATCTTAATCCCTACATTTGGCCACACTTAATACTTTTAGTAAAAGCCTATATGACTAATCAACCAAATCCCAAAGGATTAAAACATCTTACCTTGTTGCCGAATTGAATTAAGGATCAAGTCCCGAAACTTTGTGATGCTCACCCTTGCAATCGGCTAACCACCAAAACTTCTATCTGGTTAGTTCTCGGCTTTTGAATAGGTAAGAAATAAATCTAAATACTGAAATAGGCCTTAGCCGAACCTTATAATCACTTAACTTGTGGATATTAATCCCGGTAATAGTCACCTGGCCTTGGTCTCTTAAATCCTTGTAATCCCGAAACCTTTCTCCTTGTAGTCGACGGCTATCAAAAATCCCGTAATTCCTCCTTTAATATTTGGCCAAGGGACAACAAGAGAATCAGTTCCTAGATCTCGATTAAAAGAGATTGAACAACAAAAATCCATTGTTCTTACCTTAATACCACTGTCGATGGCACCCTTGCTTGAAGCCACAAAGATTCAACTTTTGAGGCTTAAAAGAAATCGGTTTCACTAGAGATTATTGATATATTCGGTGTTGACAAAATAAAAGAGAGGAAAAGAAGTCGCTAGAGAATTCGACAATGGTGGAATAAGGATTCGGCTATCTCAGAGAATATTTCGGCTAGTCAGAATTAATGAGAGAAGAAGTAGAAAAGGTTTAGAGAGGAGAAAGTGTGAAAATTTTGGCACAAATGAGAGGGGATGAAGAGAATGATAAATTTCGGCACAACTATCCTACCAAAGCCGAAATTACCAACCATATACTCCCTTGGCCGGCCAACTCTTTAGTTCTTATCAACTTCCTCCTTTTTCTCTTTTATCTCTTGTTCAAATTAATTAAATTAATCCCTTATTTATCCACCTTTTATCTCTTAAAAATAAAAGAATAAAGGCTCCTAAATTATAGCCTTGTGCCGTCCCTTGCTGCTAATCTCTGCTACAAAATAAAACTTTTATTTTGTTTCATCTGCAGCTCAAACCTTGGCCCAATACCCCTGTATGTGGCGTCATTTCCAGAGGCCCTAAGTGGCATCCCCAGGCCACTTTTCCAAGCCCAATGGAACTTGGTGTTCAGCCTTAACTTGCTGACACGTCAGACAATTCCCCACGAATTTAGTAACTTCCTGTTTAAGATCAGGCCACCAAAACTGTTCCCTTAGATCCCTGTACAACTTAGTGCCTCCGGGATGCATAGCATAAGGGCTACTATGCGCTTCCCGAAGAATCCTCTGTCTTAACTCCTCGTTCCTTGGTATACAGACCTTTCCCTTGAAGCACAATACTCCCTCATCATTAACACCATAATCCTCTAACTCTCTGTTTTGTACTTGTTGTAACTTACCACTTAGATCCTCATCCACCAACTGACTTTCCTTTACCTTATTCAACCATGTTGGTTTGACTTGCAATTCCGCCAGTAGACTCCCATCATCATACAAACTCCAGTGTGCGAACATCGTCCTCAGTTCCGACACAACTTTCTGACTTAAGGCATCTGCTACCACATTCGCCTTGCCCGGGTGATACTCGATCGAACAATCATAATCCTTTAATAGCTCCACCCACCTTCACTGTCTCAAGTTCAACTTCTTCTGAGTCAACAGATACTTAAGACTTTTGTGATCCGTGTAGAATACTGACCTTTCTCCATAAAGGTAATGCCTCCACACCTTAAGAGCGTAGACCACTGCTGCCAATTCCAAGTCATGAGTCGGGTAGTTAACCTCATGAGGCCTTAGTTGCCGAGACACGTAAGCGACTACCTTTCCATCTTGCATTAGAACACAGCGTAATCCCGTATATGAAGCATCACAGTACACCATAAAATCCTTTCCTGCCTCAGGCTGAATCAGAATCGGAGCTTCAGTCAAGACCCTCTTAAGCTTCTCAAAGCTCTCCTGTTGCTTATCCATCCATACGAAGGGTACTTCCTTCCTCAACAACTTAGTCAAAGGCGCGGCTATTGACGAGAACCCTTCCACGAACCTTCTGTAATAGCGTGCCAAACCTAAGAAACTTCGGATCCCAGCCACGGACCTAGGTGGTTTCCAATCCACCACTGCTTCGATCTTCCTAGGATCCACCCTTATTCATTCTGCGGATACCACATGTCCTAAGAATGCCACCTCCTTTAGCAAAAATTCACACTTGCTGAATTTGGCATAGAGCTTTTTCTCCCTTAATACTTGTAACACTATCCGTAGGTGCTCATCATACTCCTCTTCAGACTTGGAGTACACTAGGATGTTGTCGATAAACACAGCGACGAACCTATCCAAGTAAGGTTGAAAAACCCGGTTCATCATATCCATGAACGCGGCTGGAGCGTTCATCAACCCAAATGGCATTACTACAAACTCATAATGGCCGTATCTTGTCCTAAAGGCTGTCTTATGGATATCTGCCTCCTTCACCTTTAACTGATGATATCCCGACCTTAAGTCTATCTTCGAGAATACAGCGGCCCCCTTAAGCTGTTCGAACAAGTCATCTATCCTTGGTAAAGGATACTTGTTCTTGATGGTCAACTTATTCAACTGACAATAATCTATGCACATACGCATAGTTCCGTCCTTCTTCTTTACAAAGCGGGATGGGTGCTCCCACGAGAGAGACACATCGGGTCGAATAAACCCACGGTCAAGTAACTCTTGGATTTGAGCCTTGAGCTCAACTAACTCCTTTGGCGCCATTCGATATGGAGCGATTGACACAGGAGCTGTTCCCGGTAGCAAGTCTATTCCAAATTCCACCTCCTATCTGGGGGTATTCCTGGTAGCTTCTCTGGAAAAACATCCACGAAGTCCCTTACCGTTCTAACTCCACTAATTCCTCCTTCTTTTGCGTCCAGAGCACTAACGAAGGCCAGAAATGCCTTGCACCCTTTCCGAACCATTTTCTCTGCCCTTAACACCGAAACTACATTAGACAGGTTGTTTCTTCTTTCTCCTATCACAATGGCCACCCCATCCTCTAGGGTCTTCAACTCTATTCGCTTAGCTGCACAATCCAACACAGCTCGATGTTTCACTAGCCAGTCCATGCCAAGAATAAGGTCAAATTCTCCGAAAGGAAGTTCCATTAAGTCGGCTCGAAATTTCACTCCCTGAATCTCTAGAGGTACACTTCGAAAGATCTTATCCACCACTACAGTTTGGCCTAATGGGCTTACTACAATCATCTGCCTATCAGAAAGTTCAGAGTCTAGGCCTAGTGTTTCCACTACATTACATGCAACATAGGAATGGGTCGAGCCCACATCAATCAGAGCATAGTAAGGTTTTCCACCTCTACCAACCTGATTAACATTCTGAGCTGCTGGTCGATTCCCATCAGGTTTCATTGGACAGTCCTTAATCATATGATCTTTGGACCCACACTTAAAGCATCCTCCCGTCTTTTCTAACACTCCCCTATGTGCTTCTTCCCACACTGATCACAAGTACGATACTGCCCTCCTGTGGCAGCTTGCTGGCCTCGCGGCCCATCAACTCTAGGCCTCTTATTCCCAGATGCTCCTGACAATCCAAAACCTCTCTTTGGCCTATTCCGATCCATATTCTGCTTCACAGAATCCTTAATTCCCTCAGCTACTTTTGCCTTCTCGACTAACGCAGAAAATTCTCGCTCCTGATGTGGAGCTATCAACAACCTTAGATCATCCCTTAGTCCGTCCTCAAAACGGACACATCGCTCATGCTCCGTTGCCACTACTCCTCGAGCATACCGGCTTAACCTTCAAAATCGACTTCTTCATACTGCCACGGACTTGTTCCTTGAACCAGACCCATAAAAGCCTTCCTCTGCTCCATCAAGTATACCTTGTGCCAACATATTTCTTCCGATATGTCGCCTTAACATACTCCTGTGTCGATCCGTTTGTGGCACCATCCCAAATCGTTAACCACCATTGATACGCTTCATTTGCGTAAATTGCCACCATTCCTTTCAACTTCTCCTCGGGGTCGATCGAGCTCATCCATAATGCGCTCGGTTACATTTCCAACCAATATTCGGTGCATCATTGCGGCTACACCGGATATCGCCACGGAATACCTCACTCCATTGGCACAAAGTCGCTCAGTACCGACTTTCGAGCTCCCAAATTTCCTCCTGCACCAGCCACCAACTCAAGAACTCGTAACCACGACTGCGATACAAAGATAGTCTCTCGTCGATCTTGCACATTCAAGCACCAACGGTGGTGGTGGTGATGACCTCATTCTCAGATCCTTGACCCGACCTCACGGGTTTCGACCCGGTCATTCTACCTCTACCGCGTCCTCGTACGTTTCGACCACGTCCTCTAGAGCTCATGTCTACGTTCGTGCTTTAATCTAATTAAGAAATTTTATGAATTAATACTGGTTTCACTGATTATCCACGAAGAAATTTTATGAAAGAAGTTTAGAAGTAGTTCTTTCGATCAATCAAAGTTCAAATCTTCTATCCTAATTTAGAGGAACACATTCATTCAAACATTCATTCAAACATTCATTCATTCAGTGACATCCATCACACACATTCACTATTCAAACTTTCTTGTCTATTCCTACCCAGGGGTATTTTCGTAATTTGTCCTACAGGGGTATTTTCGTAATTTTTTTCAAAATAGGGTTCCTTGGTGATTTTGTCAATAAGGGTATTTTGGTAATTTTGCATTTTCAAGGGGTATTTTTTAAAATTTTGAAAATGCGAGGTATTTCAGTAATTTTGAAACTCATGGGTGTTTTGGTAATAAACCAGGGTAAGTTTGTAAAGTTTAATAATTCAGGGGTATTTCAAAATTTGTAAAACTTTGAGGGTTCTTTTTGTGAATTTGTTTCCTAATTTGGTGATATTGCAAAAATTTTGGGGATTAGGGTCATTTTGGTAATTTGCGAGTTAGGGGGCAATTTAAGTAATTTTCCAAAATCAAGGTATTTTGATATTTTGCAAATTAGGGTTTTTGGACATTTAGTAAAGTAATGAAATTTTGATAAAACTATGGGTAGGTTGGTCATTTTATAAACCAAGGGCATTTTTTGTAATTTCACAGCCAGGGGCATTTAGGTAATTTTGTAACTTTGAGATTTATTTTTTTTTAGGAAACTTTTCGAAAATAAAAAATTTTCACAATAAAAGAGTAGTTTGTTGACTTTTAAAAACTAAGGTTTCCATGAAAATATGGCTAATCCCTTTCGGGTTTTAGTTATTGTGTTTAGCCTGTGACTGAGTCCTCTCGGTTAGGGTGAACCGAAGCTACGCACCAGGTAGGATCCCAGCGAAGAGGAGGTGAGTCACTAGGACTGCTTAAGTACCAGGCTCTTCAGGATCCATCCTAGACATGCGCACAAAGGTTACCACACCCTAACTCGGCGACTTAGCCATAGGTTTGTTTAATTAGGCATTAAGTCTTATGTAATAGTTGGGGAAAACTAGTCCTAGGGTTCAAGTACCTATCATACTATTTCTACGTTCCATTCCTACCCATCTACAGATCATACAATAAATCACACATTGGATAGGGGTACTTACCTGATGGACTGCGGGTCGGAGACTTAGGTGCCATGCCAGAAAAACCTGCTTATTTCCAAAAATATTTTCATAAAACTTACTTGGGCTCGATTTGAAAATGTTTTGGGCCTTAAACCCAAGGCCGAGAGTTTAAAGCGGGCGGGCTCGATACCAAACTAAAACACCCAAAACCAGGCCCATGAGCCCCCGAAGAACTCGGTATGTTCTTTGATGTAAATCGGTTGAAATTCTTTTGTTACTTTGGAAAATAGTGTGTTTTGAAAGAAATATTGTTTTGGGTTGGGCTCGAGTTGAAAAAAAATTCATTTTATATTGAAAAACCCTTTTAGTTTTAGGTGATAAAACATTTAGAGTTTATTAGAAAGTAAATTTACTTAATCTTTAACTTAATAAAAATTTGTAAACATAATAAAACAATGGAATAGCTCAACAGTGGCCTTATTACATCAACATTCAAAATTCGAAATAAATCCAAATACTTAAAATGTAAAAGTCCCAAAATTAAATAAACTTCAAGCTGAGCATGGCCACCACAAGTTCTGCCGTCCCGGTCCATCACTGTTCATCACCTGAAACATGTTCCCACAACAGGTGAGTCAAAACAGACTCAATGTGTAACCAACACTAAAATTTAACAATCCAGGCATACATTATCATATAACATACATAGTTATACTTGGTAGAAAAGATGATCTGACCGAACCCAAAACCTAGGTGCTATCCACTACACATCACCCGTACCAACTTGCACACCGTGGGGACTACTAAGTCAACCCTCCATTCGCTACACACCATCGAAGGCTGCCGCTGCAGACGACATGCTCATCGCCCTTATAATTTTCATGGCATAGCCACCAGATAATATTTGTGTTATGTGACACCACATTCTTGACTAACGTAGAAAATTCCCTCAGCTACTTTTGCCTTCTTGACTAACGTAGAAAATTCCCGCTCCTGATGTGGAGCTATCAACAACCTTAGATCATCCCTTAGTCCGTCCTCAAAACGGACACATCGCTCATGCTCCGTTGCCACTACTCCTCGAGCATACCGGCTTAACCTTAAAAATCTAGCTTCATACTCTGCTACGGACTTGTTCCCTTGAACCAACCCCATAAAAGCCTTCCTCTGCTCATCAGTATACCTTGTGCCAACATATTGCTGCCTTAACATACTCCCAGGTCAGATCCTCAGCTGTGGCACCATCCCGAACTGTTAACCACCATTGATACGCTTCATCGCGTAACAGTGCCACCATTCCTTTCAACTTTTTCTCAGGGGTCAGATCAAGCTCATCCATAACGCGCTCGGTTGCCTCCAACCAATATTCGGCCGTACAGGGTGCTACACCAGATACGCCACGGAATACTTCAGCTCCATTGGCACGAAGTCGCTCGGTACCGACTTTTTCGAGCTCCGAATTTCCTCCTACACCACCACCAACTCAAGACACACCGCGACAAAGATCGCCTCTCCGTCTCGATCTTTCTTGCTCAAAGACCAACGGTGGTGGTGGTGGCGATGGTGTACCTCATTCTCAGATCCTTGACCCGACCTCACGGGTTTCGACACGGTCATTCTACCTCTACCGCGTCCTCGTACGTTTCGACCACGCCCCCAGAGCTCATGTCTACGTTCGTGCTTTAGTCTGATTAAGAAATTTTATGAATTAATACTGGTTTCACTGATTATCCGCGAAAAAATTTTATGAAAGAAGTTTAGAAGTAGTTCTTTTTATCAATCAAAGTTCAAATCTTCTATCCTAATTCAGAGGAACACATTCATTCAAACATTCATTCATTCAGTGACATCCATCACTCACCTTCACTAATCAAACTTTCTTGTCTATTCCTACCCAGGGGTATTTTCGTAATTTATCCTACAGGGGTATTTTCGTAATTTTTTTCAAAATAAGGTTCCTTGGTGATTTTGTCAATAAGGGTATTTTGGTAATTTTGTATTTTCGGGGGGTATTTTTTGAAATTTTAAAATCTGAGGGTATTTCGGTAATTTTGAAACTCAGGGGTATTTTGGTAATAAACCAAGGTAAATTTGTAAAGTTTAATAATTCAGGGGTATTTCAAAATTTGTAAAACTTTGAGGGTTCTTTTTGTGAATTTGTTTCCTAATTTTGTGATATTGCAAAAATTTTGGGGATTAGGGTCATTTTGGTAATTTGTAGGTTAGGGGCAATTTCGTAATTTTCCAAAATTAAGGTATTTTGATATTTTGCAAATTAGGGTTTTTGGACATTTAGTAAAGTAATGAAATTTTGATAAAACTATAGGTAGGTTGGTCATTTTATAAACCAAGGGCATTTTTTGTAATTTCACAACCAGGGGCATTTAGGTAATTTTGTAACTTTGAGATTTATTTTTTTTTAGGAAACTTTTCGAAAATAAAAAATTTTCACAATAAAAGAGTAGTTTGTTGACTTTTAAAAACTAAGGTTTCCATGAAAATGTGGCTAATCCCTTTCGGGTTTTAGTTATTGTGTTTAGCCTGTGACTGAGTCCTCTCGGTTAGGGTGAACCGAAGCTACGCACCAGGTAGGATCCCAGCGAAGAGGAGGTGAGTCACTAGGACTGCTTAAGTACTAGGCTCTTCAGGATCCAATCCTAGACATGCGCACGAAGGTTACCACACCCTAACTCGGCGACTTAGCCATAGGTTTGTTTAATTAGGCATTAAGTCCTATGTAATAGTTGGGGAAAACTAGTCCTAGGGTTCAAGTACCTATCATACTATTTCTACGTTCCATTTCTACCCTTCTATAGATCATACAATAAATCACACAATGGATAGGGGTACTTACCTGGTGGACTGCGGGTCGGAGACTTAGGTGCCATGCCAGAAAAACCTGCTTATTTCCAAAAATATTTTCATAAAACTTACTTGGGCTCGATTTGAAAATGTTTTGGGCCTTCAACCCAAGGCCGAGAGTTTAAAACTGGGCTCTGATACCAAACTGAAACACCCCAAACTCAAATTTCACGAGCCCCCGACCGGATCTCGGTATGTTCCTCGATGTAAACCGGTTGAAATTCTTTTGTTACTTTGGAAAATAGTGTGTTTTGAAAGAAATATTGTTTTGGGTTGGGCTCTAGTTGAAAACAAATTCGTTTTATATTGAAAAACCCTTTTAGTTTTAGGTGATAAAACATTTAGAGTTCATTAGAAAGTAAATTTACTTAATCTTTAACTTAATAAAAATTTGTAAACATAATAAAACAATGGAATAGCTCAACAGTGGCCTTATTACATCAACATTCAAAATTCGAAATAAATCCAAATACTTAAAATGTAAAAGTCCCAAAATTAAATAAACTTCAAGCTGAGCATGGCCACCACAAGTTCTGCTGTCCCGGTCCATCACTATTCATCACCTGAAACATGTTCCCACAACGGGGTGAGTCAAACAGACTCAATGTGTTACCAACACTAAAATTTAACAATGCAGGCTTACATTATCATATCACATACGTAGTTATACAACAGATAGAAAAGATGATGCAGCCCGAACCCAAAACCTAGGTGCCATCCGCTACACATCACCCGTACCAACCTGCACACCGTGGGGACTACTAAATCAACCCTCCATCCGTTACACACCATCAAAGGCTGCCGCTGCAGACGACATGCTCATCGCCCTTATAATTTTCGTGGCATAGCCACCAGATAATATTTCTGTCATGTGACGCCACATTCAGATAATGTGACCGAAGCCACCACGTTCAGATAATGTGATCAAAGTCACCACATTCACTTCCCCTTTTCATATAACCCGAATGCCCATATCATACATATCATGCACATCATGCCCTAATTTCACAGTCTTATCACTTTTCACATATCATACATAACATGTATTTATAATCCTAGTAGGTGTAGGAAACGTACCTGGGTACTTTGTACCATAGCATGGTACCTTAGCCATATTCATATTCTTATAAACATGCTAATATTAAATATTGCCATAAATCTTATTAAAAGATAGTGTGGAGTACACACCTGATTCACTTAGCAATTTTCCCAAAATCCCAATCTACGCTTTAGATCTTAATCACTACATTCGGCCACACTTAGTACTTTTAGTAAAAGCCTATTCGACTAATCAACCAAATCCCGAAGGATTAAAACATCTTACCTTGTTGCCGAATTGAATTAAGAATCAAGTCCCGAAACTTTGTGATGCTCACCCTTGCAATCGGCTAACCACCAAAACTCCTATCTGGTTAGTTCTCAGCTTTTGAATAGGTTAGAAATAAATCTAAATACTGAAATAGGCCTTAGCCGAACCTTATAATCACCTACCTTGTGGATATTAATCCCGATAATAGTCACCTGGCCTTAGTCTCTTAAATCCTTGTAATCCCGAAACCTTTCTCCTTGTAGTCGACAACTATCAAAAATAAAACTTTTATTTTGCTTCCCCTGCAGCTCGAACCTTGGCCCAATACCCCTGTATGTGGCGTCATTTCCAGAGGCCCTAAGTGGCATCCAAGCCAAATTTCATGTCATATTTCCTCCATAAATTTTCTTAAGACCACCTTGCCTTAGTACCCTCTTTTAAACTTTAAACTTAACTTTTCTAAAGCATTTCCTCACATTTCCAAGACATTTCCTTACATTTCCAAGACATGACATTTCCTTACATTTTCAAGACATTTCCTTACATTTCCAAGACAAAACATTTCCTTACATTTCCAAGACAAAACATTTCCATATATTTCCAAGACATTTCCTTACTTTTCCTAGGTTCTAAAAATGCACACAACACATCCATATCACAATAGACATGCTATTTTATGAAATTAAGCAAAAATGCACAAGCACAATTTCAGGATATTACAGTTTTACCCCCCTTAAAATAATTTCGTCCTCGAAATTACCTGGCTGAAATAGATGAGGGTATTGCTGTCGCATTGCTTCTTCTGGTTCCCATGAATCTTCCTCCGATCCATGGTTGCGCCATAACACTTTGACTAGAGGAACTGACTTCCTCTGTAACACTTTCACATCACGTTCCAAAATCTGAATCGGCTCCTCCTCGTAGGACAGATCTGGTCTTAGCTCCACCTCTTCGACTGGTACCACATGAGATGGGTCTGAGCGATATCGACGTAGCATGGACACATGGAATACGTCGTGCATCTGCTTCAATTCCAAAGGCAGCTCCAACTGGTATGCCACTGGACCAATTCGCTTCAATACTCGATAAGGTCCTATAAACCTTGGACTTAACTTTCCTTTTCGTCCAAATCTCATTACCTTCTTCCAAGGTGACACTTTAAGGAACACTTAATCCCCCACATCGAACTCTATTTCCTTCCGTTTCAGATCCGCGTATGACTTTTGCCTATCAGATGCTTCCTTCAATCGTGCTCGAATTATCCCAACCTTTTCCTCAGATTCTGACACCATTTCTGGACCCAAAACTCGACTTTCTCTCAATTCCATCCAACATGTAGGAGTCCGACACTTCCGACCATACAACGCTTCATATGGTGCCATCCGAATACTAGTCTGATAGCTGTTGTTGTAGGCGAACTCTGCTAAAGGCAAATAGTCTTCCCAACTTCCTCGGAAATCCATCACACAGCCTCTCAACATATCCTCCAACACTTGGATTACTCGTTCAGACTGCCCGTCTGATTGTGGATGAAAAGCCGTAGTGAAGTCTAACTTAGTGCCCAAAGCTTAATGAAGTGCCCTCCAAAACCGAGACGTAAATCTTGGGTCTCTATCCGAAATGATTGATACCAACACTCCATAAAATCTCACAATTTCCGCCACATATAATTTGGCCAACTTCTGAAGGGAATAATCAATTCTTACCGGGATAAAGTGCGCGGATTTGGTCAAACGGTCTACTATTACCCATACCGAGTCCTTCTTAGTAGGCGTAAGGGGAAGCCCACTAATGAAGTCCATGGTGATTCTTTCCCACTTCCACTGCGGAATCTCGATTGGCTGAAGTAATCCCGATAGAACTTGGTGTTCAGCCTTAACATGCTGGCACGTCAGACATTTCCACACGAATTTAGTAACTTCCCGTTTAAGATCAGGCCACCAAAACTGTTCCCTTAGATCCCTATACAACTTAGTGCCTCCGGGATGCATAGCATAAGGGCTACTATGCGCTTCCCAAAGAATCCTCTGTCTTAACTCCTCGTTCCTCGGCATACAGACCTTTCTCTAGAAGCACAATACTCCCTCATCATTAACACCATAATCCTCTAACTCTCTGTTTTGTACTTGTTGTAACTTACCACCTAGATCCTCATCCACCAACTGACTTTCCTTTACCTTATTCAACCATGTTGGTTTGACTTGCAATTCCGCCAGCAGACTCCCATCATCATACAAACTCAAGTGTGTGAACATCGTCCTCAGGTCCAACACAACTTTTCGACTTAAGGTATCTGCTACCACCTTCGCCTTGCCCGGGTGATACTCGATCGAACAATCATAATCCTTAGTAGCTCCAGCCACCTTCGCTGTCTCAAGTTTAACTCCTTCTGAGTCAACAGATACTTAAGACTTTTGTGATCTGTGTAGATTACTGACCTTTCTCCATAAAGGTAATGCCTTTATGTAATAGCCTGAGTCAAAGGCACGGCTATTGACGAGAACCCTTCCACGAACCTTCTGTAATAGCCTGCCAAACCTAAGAAACTTCGGATCTCAGCCACTGACGTAGGTGGTTTCCAATCCAACACTGCTTCAATCTTCCTAGGATCCACCCTTATTCATTCTGCGGATACCACATGTCCTAAGAATGCCACCTCATTTAGCCAAAATTCACACTTGCTGAATTTGGCATAGAGCTTCTTCTCCCTTAATACTTGTAACACTATCCGTAGGTGCTCATCATGCTCCTCTTCAGACTTGAAGTACACTAGGATGTCGTCGATAAACACAATGACGAACCTATCCAAGTAAGGTTAAAAAACCCGGTTCATCATATCCATGAACACGGCTGGAGCGTTCGTCAACCCAAACGGCATTACTACAAACTCATAATGGCCGTATCTTGTCCTAAAGGCTGTCTTATGGATACCCGCCTCCTTCACCTTTAACTGATGATATCTGACCTTAAGTCTATCTTCGAGAATACAGCGGCCCCCTTAAGCTGTTCGAACAAGTCATCTATCCTTGGTAAAGGATACTTGTTCTTGATGGTCAACTTCTTCAACTGACGATAATCTATGCACATACGCATAGTTCTGTCCTTCTTCTTTACAAACAGGACCGGTGCTCCCCACGAAGACACGCTGGGTCGAATAAACCCACGGTCAAGTAACTCTTGGATTTGAGCCTTGAGCTCAACTAACTCCTTTGGTGCCATTCGGTATGGAGCGATTGACACAGGAGCTGTTCCCGGTAGCAAGTCTATTCCAAATTCCACCTCCTATCTGGGGGTATTCCTGGTAGCTCCTCTGGAAAAACATCCACAAAGTCCCTTACCATTCTAACTCCACTAATTCCCCCTTCTTTTGCGTCCAGAGCAGTAACGAAGGCCAGAAATGCCTTGCACCCTTTCCGAACCATTTTCTCCGCCCTTAACACCGAAACTACATTAGACAGGTAGTTTCTTCTTTCTCCTATCATAATGACCACCTCATCCTCTGGGGTCTTCAACTCCATTTGCTTAGCTGCACAACCCAACACAGCTCGATGTTTCCCTAGCCAGTCCATGCCAAGAATAAGGACAAATTCTCCAAAAGGAAGTTCCATTAAGTTTGCTCGAAATTTCACTCCCTGAATCTCTAGAGGTACACTTCGAAAGATCTTATCCGCCACTACAGTTTGGCCTAATGGGCTTACTACAATCATCTGCCTATCAGAAAGTTTAGAGTCTAAGCTTAGTGTTTCCACTACACTACATGCAACATAGGAATGGGTCGAGCCCACATCAATCAGAGCATAGTAAGGTTTTCCAAATACAAGGAATGTACGGGTTATGACGTCTGGCGCATCTCCATCCTCCCTCTGGTGAACCGCATAAACCAAACCCGGTTGCCTTGCCTCAGTATTAGCAGCACCTCTGCCCGGTGTTCCACGTCCTCTGCCAGCACCATTACCTCGGCCATTCGGACCACGGCCTCGCTGAGGCTGTTGTCCACCTCTACCAACCTGATTAACATTCTGAGCTGCTGGTCGATTCCCATCAGGTTTCATTGGACAGTCCTTAATCATATGATCTTTGGACCCACACTTAAAGCATCCTCCCGTCTTTTTCAACACTCCCATAAGTGCTTCTTCCCACACTGATCACAAGTACGATACTGCCCTCCTGTGGCAGCTTGCTGGCCTCGCGGCCCATCAACTCTAGGCCTCTTATTCCCAGATGCTCCTGACAATCCAAAACCTCTCTTTGGCCTATTCCGATCCATATTCTGCTTCACAGAATCCTTAATTCCCTCAGCTACTTTTGCCTTCTCGACTAACGCAGAAAATTCCCGCTCCTGATGTGGAGCTATCAACAACCTTAGATCATCCCTTAGTCCGTCCTCAAAACGGACACATCGCTCATGCTCCGTTGCCACTACTCCTCGAGCATACCGGCTTAACCTTCAAAATCCAGCTTCATACTCTGCTACGGACTTGTTCCCTTGAACCAGCCCCATAAAAGCCTTCCTCTGCTCATCAGTATACCTTGTGCCAACATATTTCTTCTGATATGCTGCCTTAACATACTCCCAGGTCAGATCCTCAGCTGTGGCACCATCCCAAACTGTTAACCACCATTGATACGCTTCATTGCGTAACAGTGCCACCATTCCTTTCAACTTCTCCTCAGGGGTCAGATCGAGCTCATCCATAATGCGCTCGGTTACTTCCAACCAATATTCGGCCGTACTGCGTGCTACACCAGATACGCCACGGAATACCTCAGCTCCATTGGCACAAAGTCGCTCAGGTACCGACTTTCGAGCTCCCAAATTTCCTCCTGCACCAGCCACCAACTCAAGAACTCGTAATACGACTGCGATACAAAGATAGTCTCCTCGTCTCGATCTTGTCATTCGGTACCAACGGTGGTGGTGGCGATGACTCATTCTCAGATCCTTGACCCGACCTCACGGGTTTTGACCCGGTCATTCTACCTCTACCGCGTCCTCGTACGTTTCGACCACGTCCTCTAGAGCTCATGTCTACGTTCGTGCTTTAATCTGATTAAGAAATTTTATGAATTAATACTGGTTTCACTGATTATCCACGAAGAAATTTTATGAAAGAAGTTTAGAAGTAGTTCTTTCGATCAATCAAAGTTCAAATCTTCTATCCTAATTTAGAGGAACACATTCATTCAAACATTCATTCAAACATTCATTCATTCAGTGACATCCATCACACACATTCACTATTCAAACTTTCTTGTCTATTCCTACCCAGGGGTATTTTCGTAATTTGTCCTACAGGGGTATTTTCGTAATTTTTTTCAAAATAGGGTTCCTTGGTGATTTTGTCAATAAGGGTATTTTGGTAATTTTGCATTTTCAAGGGGTATTTTTTAAAATTTTGAAATCTGAGGGTATTTCAGTAATTTTGAAACTCATGGGTGTTTTGGTAATAAACCAGGGTAAGTTTGTAAAGTTTAATAATTCAGGGGTATTTCAAAATTTGTAAAACTTTGAGGGTTCTTTTTGTGAATTTGTTTCCTAATTTGGTGATATTGCAAAAATTTTGGGGATTAGGGTCATTTTGGTAATTTGCAGGTTAGGGGCAATTTCGTAATTTTCCAAAATCAAGGTATTTTGATATTTTGCAAATTAGGGTTTTTGGACATTTAGTAAAGTAATGAAATTTTGATAAAACTATGGGTAGGTTGGTCATTTTATAAACCAAGGGCATTTTTGTAATTTCACAAACTGGGGGCATTTAGGTAATTTTGTAACTTTGAGATTTATTTTTTTAGGAAACTTTTCGAAAATAAAAAATTTTCACAATAAAAGAGTAGTTTGTTGACTTTTAAAAACTAAGGTTTCCATGAAAATATGGCTAATCCCTTTCGGGTTTTAGTTATTGTGTTTAGCCTGTGATCGAGTCCTCTCTGTTAGGGTGAGCAGAACTACGTTACGCACTGTAGGATCCCAGTGCAAGAGGAGGTGAGTCACTAGGACTCGCTTAAGTACCTGTGCTCTTGGGATCCATCTAGACATGCGCACAAAGGTTACCACACCCTAACTCGGCGACTTAGCCATAGGTTTGTTTAATTAGGCATTAAGTCTTATGTAATAGTTGGGGAAAACTAGTCCTAGGGTTCAAGTACCTATCATACTATTTCTACGTTCCATTCCTACCCATCTACAGATCATACAATAAATCACACATTGGATAGGGGTACTTACCTGATGGACTGCGGGTCGGAGACTTAGGTGCCATGCCAGAAAAACCTGCTTATTTCCAAAAATATTTTCATAAAACTTACTTGGGCTCGATTTGAAAATGTTTTGGGCCTTAAACCCAAGGCCGAGAGTTTAAAACTGGGCTCTGATACCAAACTAAAACACCCAAAACCAGGCCCATGAGCCCTGACCGAATCTGGTATGTTCTTTGATGTAAATCGGTTGAAATTCTTTTGTTACTTTGGAAAATAGTGTGTTTTGAAAGAAATATTGTTTTGGGTTGGGCTCGAGTTGAAAAAAAATTCATTTTATATTGAAAAACCCTTTTAGTTTTAGGTGATAAAACATTTAGAGTTTATTAGAAAGTAAATTTACTTAATCTTTAACTTAATAAAAATTTGTAAACATAATAAAACAATGGAATAGCTCAACAGTGGCCTTATTACATCAACATTCAAAATTCGAAATAAATCCAAATACTTAAAATGTAAAAGTCCCAAAATTAAATAAACCTCAAGCTGAGCATGGCCACCACAAGTTCTGCCGTCCCGGTCCATCACTGTTCATCACCTGAAACATGTTCCCACAACAGGGTGAGTCAAACAGACTCAATGTGTAACCAACACTAAAATTTAACAATCCAGGCATACATTATCATATAACATACATAGTTATATAACAGGTAGAAAAGATGATACAGCCCGAACCCAAAACCTAGGTGCTATCCACTACACATCACCCGTACCAACTTGCACACCGTGGGGACTACTAAGTCAACCCTCCATTCGCTACACACCATCGAAGGCTGCCGCTGCAGACGACATGCTCATCGCCCTTATAATTTTCATGGCATAGCCACCAGATAATATTTGTGTTATGTGACACCACATTCAGATAATGTGACCGAAGCCACCATGTTTAGATAATGTGACCGAAGTCACCACATTCACTTCCCCTTTTCATATAACCCGAATGCCCATATCATACATATCATGCACATCATGCCCTAATTTCACAGTCTTATCACTTTTCACATATCATACATAACATGTATTCATAATCCTAGTAGGAGTAGGAAACGTACCTGGGTACTTTGTACCATAGCATGGTACCTTAGCCATGTTCACATTCTTATAAACATGCTAATATTAAATATTGCCATAAATCTTATTAAAAGATAGTGTGGGGTACACACCTGATTCACTTAGCAATTTTCTCGAAATCCTGATCTACGCTTTAGATCTTAATCCCTACATTCAGCCACACTTAGTACTTTTAGTAAAAGCCTATTCGACTAATCAACCAAATCCCGAAGGATTAAAACATCTTACCTTGTTGCCGAATTGAATTAAGGATCAAGTCTCGAAACTTTGTGATGCTCACCCTTGCAATCGGCTAACCACCAAAACTCCTATCTGGTTAGTTCTTGGCTTTTGAATAGGTAAGAAATAAATCTAAATACTGAAATAGGCCTTAGCCGAACCTTATAATCACTTAACTTGTGGATATTAATCCCGGTAATAGTCACCTGGCCTTGGTCTCTTAAATCCTTGTAATCCCGAAACCTTTCTCCTTGTAGTCGACGGCTATCAAAAATCCCGTAATTCCTCCTTTAATATTTGGCCAAGGGACAACAAGAGAATCAGTTCCTAGATCTCGATTAAAAGAGATTGAACAACAAAAATCCATTGTTCTTACCTTAATACCACAGTCGACGGCACCCTTGCTTGAAGCCACAAAGATTCGGCTTTTGAGGCTTAAAAGAAATCGGTTTCACTAGAGATTATTGATATATTCGGTGTTGACAAAATAAAAGAGAGGAAAAGAAGTCACTAGAGAATTTGACAATGGTGGAATAAGGATTCAGCCATCTCAGAGAATATTTCGGCTAGTCAGAAATAAAGAGAGAAGAAGTAGAAGAGGTTTAGAGAGGAGAAAGAGTGAAAATTTCGGCACAAATGAGAGGGGATGAAGAGAATGATAAATTTCGGCACAACTATCCTACCAAAGCCGAAATTACCAACCATATACTCCCTTGGCCGGCCAACTCTTTAGTTCTTATCAACTTCCTCCTTTTTCTCCTTTATCTCTTGTTCAAATTAATTAAATTAATCCCTTATTTATCCACCTTTTATCTCTTAAAAAGAGAAGAATAAAGGCTCCTAAATTATAGCCTTGTGCCGTCCCTTGCTGCTAATCTCTGCTGTAAAATAAAACTTTTATTTTGCTTCCCCTGTAGCTTGAACCTTGGCCCAATACCCCTGTATGTGGCGTCATTTCTAGAGGCCCTAAGTGGCATCCCCGGGCCACTTTTCCATGCCCAATTTCATGTCATATTTCCTCCATAAATTTTCTTAAGACCACATTGCCTTAGTACCCTCTTTTAAACTTTAAACTTAACATTTCTAAAGCATTTCCTCACATT
This sequence comes from Gossypium bickii, assembly GCA_025503065.1. Classification (NCBI taxonomy): domain Eukaryota; kingdom Viridiplantae; phylum Streptophyta; class Magnoliopsida; order Malvales; family Malvaceae; genus Gossypium; species Gossypium bickii. The sequence continues at coordinate 101,528,929 of CP106711.1, forward strand.
TCTAAGATATTTCCTTATATTTCCAAGACAAGACATTTCCTTACATTTCCAAGACATTTCCTTACATTTCCAAGACAAAAGATTTCCTTACATTTCCAAGACATTTCCTTACATTTCCTAGGTTCTAAAAATGCACACAACACATCCATATCACAATAGACATGCTATTTTATAAAATTAAGCAAAAATGCACAAGCCCAATTTCAGGATATTACATTAGGGGTAAGATCAGATGCTATTCAATTTCCTTTCTTTTCTTTTTAGCCGAAACTTAGGAACTAATCCCAATATCACTCTTTGGCCGAAACTATGAAGGATCTTTTCGGGATTTTGGTGTAGCCGACTTTTAGGGAGATCATTCGGGATTTTATTCTTCACGGTAAGCAAAGTGCAATATTAGGCCGAAGGCCATGTATGGTGTCCATTAAGTATTGGAAATCAGATCTAACATGAGCTTATAGGTATTTCGACAGTTACCAACCAAAGGGCACTTTTCGGGATTTAGATCCACAAGGTAAGTGAATCTGACATTCGGCTAAGGCCATATTTGGTGATTCAGATCTATTTCTTATTTATTCAAAAGCCGAAATTAACCGGTTAAGTGATTTAGTAGTTGGCCGATTGTAAGAGGGAACATCACAAAGCTTCGAGATTTGATTAGTAATCAAATCGACAGCAAGGTAAGAATTTAAGTTGTGATAATCCTTCGGGATTTGATTGTATAAGCTAATTGGGTTTTGCTAAGAAACTTAGTGTTGGTCGGATGTAGGAACTAAGGATCTAGAAGATTAGATCGAGATTTTCGGGATTTCAGTGAATTCGTTAAGTAAACCAGGTGTGTACCCCACACTAACTCTTAATAGATTTACGGCATTAATTTGATATGTGTGTTTATAATAATGTGAAAAGTGGGCAAGGGTACCATGTGATGGTACAAAGTACTCAGGTACGTAATGTTAATATTATGCTAATAACTGATATGATTATTATCATGATATGAATATTTGGAATATGGTACGTATGTGAATATCGATAAGAATGTGAAATAAGGCATAAGGCATGATATTATACGTTTTGTATGACATGGGGCATATGGGTTATATGGAAAGGGGAAGTGATCTGGTGGTTTATACCACGAAATCTGAATGTGGTGACTTATGTCACAAAATAATATCTGGTGGCTATGCCACAAAATTTATAAGGGCGATGAGCACGTCGTCTGCAGCGAATGCCTTCGATGATGTGTAGCGGATAGAGGGTCGACTTAGTAGTCCCCACAGTGTGATGGTTGGTACGGGTGATGTGTAGTGGATGGCTATCTAGGTTTAGGTTTGGGATTGCATCATTATTATCTTTGTTATACGTATGAATTTGTATGCCTAAATCTTTGGGACTTAGTGTTGGTTATACACACTGAGTCTGTTTGACTCACCCCGTTGTGGGATATTTTTCAGGTGACACTCAGTAATGGACCAGGTCGGCATGAGCTTAATGGCGGCCATGTTCAGCTCAGATTTATTTTATTTTGGACTATTTATTTCTAAGTATTTTTGGGTTATTTTTGGGTTTTGTTTTTGATGTAATAAGGCCACTAGTATGAACTGGTTATGCATGCACTTTTATTATTTCTGTTAGGAAACGGTTATTACAAAATCAAGATTAAACAACTTTTCCTAAAATAAATGTTAAATGTTTTGACACCTAAACATAAATGATTCTCAAATTAAGAGATAATCTTTAACCAATTCGGCAATTCTTTTTAACTTGTGGTTTTGGAATATAAAAACAAGGTTTTAATAAATCCCTGATTTCAAGAACAACACTGTTTTCCAATTAAACTCAACACGAATCAAACTTTCTTCAAAACCACCTAAGTTTTCCAAAGTATCAAACGAATTTTGAAAATGTTTTACTCAAGGAACATACCAGATTCGGTCAAGTCTCGTGGGTCGGGTTTGGGGTGTTTCAGCTTGGTATCAGAGCCCAGTTTTAACCTCTCGGCCTTGAGTTTAAAGCCCATAACGTTTTCAAAATTAAGCCCAAATGAATTTTGTGAAAGATTTTGTGAAATAAGCAGGTTTTTCTGGCATGGCACCTAAGTCTCCGACCCGAAGTCCACCAGGTAAGTACTCCTAACTATTGTGTGATTTATAGTATAATTTGTAGAAGGGTATATCGGGAACGTAGATTAGCATAGTAAGTTATTGAACCCTAGGATTAGTTTTCCCCAACGTAAGAATTACATAAGACTTAATGCCTAACTGAAACAAACCTGTGACTAAGTTGCCGAGTTAGGGTGTGGCAACCATTGTGCGCATGTCTAGGTTTGGATTCAGGAAGAGCCTGGTATTTAAGAAGTCCTCGTGACTCACCTCCTCTTCACTCGAATCCTACCTGGTGCGTAGCTACGGTTCACCCTAACCAAGAGGACTCATTCACAGGATAAACTCAATAATTAAAACCTGAAAGGGACTAGCCATGTTATTTTATAAAAGCCCTTGTTCTAAAATCACCAAACTACCCCTTTGATTTGTGGAAAAAAAAACTATTTTGAAAATTTTTCCAAAATATTCCCGATTTACAAAATTACCTAAGTACCCATGGTTGTAAAGTTACTAAAATGCCCTTGGTTTGAAAAATTTTAAATTACCATACTACCCTTGACTTTTACTAAGATATTTTTCCAAAATACCAGAAACCCCTATTTTGCAAAATATTAAAATACCCTGATATGGAAAATTTACGAAATCACCCTGAGTTACAAAAGTACCAAATTGACCCTGATTTCCAAAATTTCTGCCATAGCTCTGATTTGATATAATTTTCAAAAGTACCCTCGATTTTTGAAAATTTCAAAGTGCTCTGATTTATTAAGATTTTCAAATTGACCTCGATTTATTACCAAAATACCCCTGTAGGAGAAATGACGAAAATACCCCTGGGATCAGAACAGACGGAGATATTTGAGTGATGAATGTGTGTGTTTCTCTGAATTAGGGTAGAAAACTTGAACAAAAACTTTGATTGATCGAAATAACTACTACTAAGCTCCTTTTCATAAAATTTCTTCGCGAGTAATCAGTGGAACGAAGGCTAATACATAAAATTTCTTAATCAGATTAAAGCGCGATCGTAGAAATGAGTTCTAGGGGACGTGGTAGTAATGTGCGAGGACGTGGTAGAGGCAGAATGACTGTATCGGAACCCGTTAGGTCTGGTCAAGGGTCCGAAAATGAGGTACCACCACCCCCACCACCAGCTGCTGGTGTTGAGCATCAGGATCAGACAGGGGATGATGTGGTATCGCAGGCAGTGCTAAGAGTTCTTGAGATAGTAGCTGGAGCAGGAGGAAATATGGGAGCCCAAAAATCTGTACCCGAGCGACTCCGAGCCAATGGAGCTGAGGTGTTCCGTGGCGTATCTGGTGTGGCACCCAGTACGGTTGAGTATTGGTTGGAGGCGACAGAGCGAATTAGGGATGAGCTCGATTTATCTGCTGAGGAGAAACTGAAAGGAATGGTGTCTCTACTTCGCGATGAGGCATATCAATGGTGGCTCACAGTTCGGGATGGTGCCACAGCTGAGGATCTCATGTGGGAGTATGTTAAGGCCGCGTACCAGAAGAAGTATGTTGGTACTAGTTATACTGATGCGCAGAGGAAGGCATTTCTGGGGCTGGCTCAAGGGAACAAATCTGTAGCGGAATATGAGGCTGAATTCTTAAGGTTGAGCCGGTATGCTCGAAGAATTGTGGCTAGGGAGCATGAACGGTGTGTCCGGTTTGAGGATGGACTTAGGGATGATCTGAGGTTATTGATAGCTCCACAGCAAGAGCGAGAGTTTGCTGTGTTGGTGGAAAAGGCTAAGGTAGCTGAGGGGATTAAAGACTCTATGAGGCAGAACACTGATCGAAATAGGCAAAAGAGAGGTTTTGGATCGTCAGGATCATCGGGGAATATTCAAAAGAGGCCTAGAGTTGATGGGCCGCGAGGTCAGCAGGCTGTGACCAGAGTGCAGTATCGTACTTGTGCTCAGTGTGGAAAGATGCACCTAGGAGAATGTTGGAAGAAGATGGGAGGATGTTTTAAGTGTAGGTCTAAGGAACACATGATTAAGGACTGTCCTATTAAGATAAATGGGAGCCGACCCACAGGTCAGGGTTTTAATCAGGCTGGAAGAGGAAATGGTGCTGGAAGAGGACGTGGAACACCAGTCAGAGGTGTTGGTAATACTGAGGCGACACAGCCAGGTCTGGTGTATGCAGTTCACCGTAGGGAGGATGGAGATGCACCGGACGTCATAACCGATACGTTCCTTATAGTTGACAAGCCTTATTTTGCTCTGATTGATGTGGGCTTGACCCATTCTTATATTGCATGTGGTGTAATTGAAACACTAGACATAGCCTCTGAACTATCTGATAGGAAGATGACTGTAGTAAGACCATTAGGTCAAACTGTAGTGGTGAATAAGATCTTTCGGAGTGTACCTCTAGAGATTCAGGGAGTGATATTTTTTGCCGACTTAATGGAACTACCCTTCAGAGAATTCGATCTTATACTTGGTATGGATTGGCTAGTGGAACATCGAGCTATTTTAGATTATGCCGCTAAGTGAATGGAATTAAGGACGCTGGAGGATGAGGCGATAATTATGATAGGAGAAAGAAGAAACTACTTATCTAACGTAGTCTCTGCCTTAAAGGCTGATAAGATGGTTCGGAAAGGGTGCAAGGCATTTTTGACGTTTGTTAGGGCGTTGGATGCCAAAGAAGAGGAAGTTAGTGGAGTTAGAGCAGTAAGAGAGTTTGTGGATGTTTTTCCGGAGGAGTTACCTGGAATACCCCCGGATAGGGAGGTGGAATTCAGAATTGACTTGCTACCGGGTACAGCTCCTGTGTCAATTGCCCCGTAAGAATGGCACCGAAGGAGTTGGTTGAGCTCAAGGCGTAAATCCAAGAGTTGCTTGATCGTGGGTTTATTCGACCCAGTATGTCTCCATGGGGAGCACCGGTCTTGTTTGTGAAGAAGAAGGACGAAACTATGCGCATGTGCATAGATTATCGTCAGCTGAATAAGTTGACCATTAAGAACAAGTACCCTTTGCCAAGGATAAATGACTTGTTCGATCAACTAAAGGGAGCAGCAATATTCTCGAAGATAGATCTAAGGTCTGGATATCATCAGCTTAAGGTGAAGGAAGCAGATATCCATAAGACAGCTTTCTGGACAAGATACTGCCGTTATGAGTTCTTAGTAATGCCGTTTGGGTTGACGAACGCCCCAGCCGCGTTCATGGATATGATGAATTGGGTTTTTCAACCTTACTTGGATCAGTTCGTCGTTGTATTCATCGACGACATCCTAGAATACTCCAAGTCTGAAGAGGAGCATGATGAGCATCTTCGGGTTGTGTTACAACTGTTGAGGGAGAAGAAGCTTTATGCCAAATTCAGCATGTGTGAATTTTGGCTTAAGAAGGTTGCATTCTTAGGGAATGTGGTGTCTGCAGAAGGGATAAGGGTGGATCCTCGAAAGATTGAGGCAGTATTAGATTGGAAACCACCTAAGTCTGTGGCTGAGGTTCGTAGCTTCTTGGTATTGGCAGGCTACTACAGGAGGTTTGTAGAAGGGTTCTCATCAATAGCCGCACGTCTGACGAAGTTGTTGAGGAAGGAAGTACCTTTCGTATAGACAGATAAGCAACAAGAGAGCTTTGAAAAGCTTAAGAGGGTTTTGACTGAAGCTCCTGTCTTGATTCAGCCGGAGGCAGGAAAGGATTTCGTGGTGTATTGTGACGCTTCTCATACAAGATTGGGATGCGTATTGGCGCAAGATGGGAAAGTAGTCGCTTATGCGTCATGGCAACTAAGGCCACACGAGGTTAACTACCCGACGCATGATTTGGAATTGGCGGCAGTGGTCTTTGCTCTTAGGGTGTGGAGGCATTATCTATATAGAGAAAAGTCAGTAATCTACACAGACCACAAGAGTCTTAAGTATTTGTTAACTCAGAAGGAGTTGAATCTGAGACAGTGAAGGTGGGTGGAATTATTGAAAGACTACGATTGTTCCATAGAGTATCACCCGGGCAAGGCGAATGTAGTGGCAGATGCCCTAAGTCAGAAAGTAGTGTCGGATCTGAGGGCGATGTTCGCACATCTGAGCTTGTATGACGATGGAAGTTTGCTGGCAGAGTTACAAGTTAAGCCGACGTGGTTGAAAAAGGTGAAAGAGAGTCAATTAATGGATGAGGATCTAAGTGCTAAGTTACGGCAAGTGCAGAATGGAGAATTGGAAGATTATGGTATTAATGAGAAGGGAGTATTGTGTTTCAAGGGTAAGGTCTGTATGCCTAAGGATAAGGAGTTAAGGCAGAAGATTCTTCAGGAATCGCATAGTAGCCCTTATGCTATGCATCCTGGAGGTAGTAAGTTGTACAAAGATCTAAGGGAACAGTTTTGGTGGCCTGGTCTTAAGCGGGAAGTCACCGAATTTGTAAGGAAATGCTTAACGTGTCAACAAGTTAAGGCTAAACACCAAGTTCCGTCAGGATTGCTTCAACCGATAAAGATTCCGCAGTGAAAGTGGGAGAGAATCACCATGGACTTCGTTAGTGGGCTTCCCCTTACGCCTACTAAGAAGGACTCGGTGTGGGTGATAGTGGATCGGTTGACAAAGTCCGCGCATTTCATTCCAGTGCGGGTTGACTATTCTTTGCAGAAGTTAGCAAAGTTGTATGTGGCGGAAATTGTAAGGTTGCATAGAGTTTCGGTGTCGATTATCTCAGATAGGGATCCAAGGTTTACGTCTCGGTTTTGAAAAGCTCTACATCAAGCGTCAAGCACCAGATTGGATTTCACTACGGCATTTCATCCACAATCGGACGGTCAGTCTGAACGACTAATCCAACTGTTAGAGGATATGTTGAGAGGTTGTGTAATAGACTTCAGAGGAAGTTGGGAAGAGTATTTGCCGTTAGCAGAATTTGTATACAATAACAGCTATCAGGCCAGTATTCGGATGGCATCGTATGAAGCGCTGTATGGACGGAAGTGTCGCACTCTTTCGTGTTGGACAGGATTAGGGGAACGTCGAGTTTTGGGTCTAGAGATTGTGGCAGAATCCGAGGAGAAGGTCGAGGTAATTTGTGCACGGTTAAAGGAGGCATCTGATAGGCAAAAGTCGTACGCAGATCTTAAGCAGAAGGAAATAGAATTTGATGTGGGGGATCAAGTGTTTCTTAAAGTGTCGCCTTGGAAGAAGGTGATGAGATTTGATCGTAAAGGGAAGCTAAGTCCCAGGTTTATAGGACCTTATCGGGTATTGAAGCGAGTTGGACCAGTGGCTTACCAGTTAGAGTTGCCTTCGGAATTGAAGCAGATGCACGATGCATTCCATGTTTCGATGCTACGTCATTATCGATCGGATCCATCTCATGTAGTACCAGTTGAGGAGGTGGAGCTAAGACCAGATTTGTCCTATGAGGAGGAGCCAATTCAGATCTTGGAGCGAGATGTGAAAGTGTTACGGAGGAAATCCATTCCTCTAGTCAAAGTGTTATGGCGTAATCATGGATCGGAAGAAGCTTCGTGGGAGCCGGAAGAAGCAATGCGACAGCAATACCCTCACTTATTTTAGCCAGGTAATTTCGAGGAAATTATTTTAAGGGGGTAGAACTGTAATATCCGGGATTTTGGGGCTTATGAATTATTGCTGAATTTTACGTGAAAGCATGCCTTAGAAAATATTATTGCCTATGTTTATTATAAGTATGTTTGTTGAATTTTGAGAACCATAGAATATAGAAGAATGCCTTAGAAAATATTAAATTTTAAGTATTGAAGGGGAATTGAACAAGAGAGGCCTTAAGAGAAATTGTAGGGAAAATTAGACATAAAAATTAGCTTGGTTAAGTGGCATGGAGGCGCCACTTAGGGCCTCAGTGTGTGACGCCACAAGCAGGGTGCAAGGGCCTAGGTTCGAGCTGCTAGGGAAGCAAATAAAAGAGTTTTATTTTGCAGCAAGGAGCCAGAGAGGTAGACGGCAATGGGGCACTAAGGGATGAGTTTGTGATGTGATTAAATTCCTTTGAAAATTTATTTACAAAGCGAGGAAGATAAATAAGGATTTATTTTAAATTATTTTGAATGTGCAAGGAACAGGAAAAATAGGAGAATAACAAGGTAAATCTAGAGTTTGAGTAGGTAGCCGAATTTATCAGCAGAGTATTCATCTTTTTCCTTGTTTTTCTTTTATTTTCTCATCTCTTTTGCTGGTCGAATTCTCCTTCTCTTCTTTTCTCAAAGTTTTCTTTTCTAGCTGATTTCTTCCTAGCATCAAAAGCCGAAACATCCCTTGTGCTAGCCGAATCTTTATCTATCACCATTGTCGAAATTACTCAACCCTTCTCTTCTTCTTTTCGCTAATCTCAAAAGCCGAAAGCAAGTTCTTTCCAGCCATAGCCGAATTTCTCTGTGGATTTAAGCAAGGTAGTAGTCGACTATAGCATTAGGGGTAAGATCAGATGCTATTCAATTTCCTTTCTTTTCTTTTTAGCTGAAACTTAGGAACTAATCCCAATATCACTCTTTGGCCGAAACTATGAAGGATCTTTTCAGGATTTTGGTGTAGCCGACTTCTAGGGAGATCATTCGGGATTTGATTCTTCAAGGTAAGTAAAGTGCAATATTAGGCCGAAGGCCATGTATGGTGTCCATTAAGTATTGGAAATCAGATCTAACATGAGCTTATAGGTATTTCGACAGTTACCAACCAAGGGACACTTTTCGGGATTTAGATCCATAAGGTAAGTGAATCTGACATTCGGCTAAGGCCATATTTGGTGATTCAGATCTATTTCTTATTTATTCAAAAGCCGAAATTAACCGGTTAAGTGATTTAGCAGTTGGCCGATTGTAAGAGGGAACATCACAAAGCTTCGGAATTTGATTAGTAATCAAATCGAGAGCAAGGTAAGAATTTAAGTTGTGATAATCCTTCGGGATTTGATTGTATAAGCCGATTTGGTTTTGCTAAGAAACTTAGTGTTGGCCGAATGTAGGAACTAAGGATCTAGAGGATTAGATCAGGATTTTCGGGATTTCAGTGAACTCGTTAAGTAAACCAGGTGTGTACCCCACACTAACTCTTAATAGATTTATGGCATTAATTTGATATGTGTGTTTTAATAATGTGAAAAGTGGGCAAGGGTACCATGTGATGGTACAAAGTACTCAGGTACGTAATCTTAATATTATGCTAATAACTGATATGATTATTATCATGATATGAATATTTGGAATATGGTACGTATGTGAATATCGATAAGAATGTGAAATAAGGCATAAGGCATGATATTATACGTTTTGTATGACATGGGGCATATGGGTTTTATGGAAAGGGGAAGTGATCTGGTGGTTTATACCCCGAAATCTGAATGTGGTGACTTATGTCACAAAATAATATCTGGTGGCTATGCCATAAAATTTATAAGGACGATGAGCACGTCGTCTGCAGGGACTGCCTTCGATGATGTGTAGCGGATGGAGGGTCGACTTAGTAGTCCCCACGGTGTGATGGTTGGTACGGGTGATGTGTAGCGGATGGCTATCTAGGTTTGGGTTTGGGATTGCATCATTATTATCTTTGTTATACGTATGAATTTGTATGCCTAAATCTTTGGGACTTAGTGTTGGTTATACACACTGAGTCTGTTTGACTCACCCCGTTGTGGGATATTTTTCAGGTGACACTCAGTAATGGACCGGATCAGTAGGAGCTTAATGGTGGTCATGTTTAGCTCAGATTTTATTTTTTTTGGACTATTTGTTTCTAAGTATTTTTGGGTTATTTTTGGGTTTTGTTTTTGATGTAATAAGGCCACTAGTATGAACTGGTTATGCATGCACTTTTATTATTTCTGTTAGGAAACGGTTATTACAAAATCAGGATTAAACAACTTTTCCTAAAATAAATGTTAAATGTTTTGACACCTAAACATAAATGATTCTCAAATTAAGAGATAATCTTTAACCAATTCGGCAATTCTTTTTAACTTGTGGTTTTGGAATATAAAAATAAGGTTTTAATAAATCCCTGATTTCAAGAACAACACTGTTTTCCAATTGAACTCAACACGAATCAAACTTTCTTCAAAACCACCTAAGTTTTCCAAAGTAACAAACGAATTTTGAAATTGTTTTACTCAAGGAACATACCAGATTCAGTCAAGTCTCGTGGGCCGGGTTTGGGGTGTTTCACTTTAGAACTTTTTTCAATTATTTCTTACTGATTCTTTCTTGACTGGGTGGCTTTCTACCAAAATTTCAATATAATCCAATTGTTTTCCTATTGTATGAAGACTGATATTTGTATAGTTGTTTTGTTCTACTATCATTTTAATATCTTTTGATGAAATTTGTTGTTCTCCTACATCAGGAGCTCTCATTCTTAAAGGACTTGTTTTTATACCAGTATTTTTTTTGAAGATATTAAACTTCCATTAAAATGGCAGTTGAGATTCAACTTCTCCGTTATTAGTTTGTCATCTAGTATTATTTTTTATTGCATTAATAGATTCTAAATAATATTTGCCAAACCATACAAATAATTTTATATTGATTCTATGGGTATTCATGAATTTATAATATTCTTAAAGAATGTTCTCTTTTTTATTATTATAAATTTTAAAGTAATTTTCTCTTTTTTGTTTATTTTTGTTGGAATAGAAGTATTTCCTACACCATTTTTTTATTGATCTCAAACGATTTTTCTAGGAGAAAATTTTTTGAATTTTCTCATTGTCTTACATTATTAGTCATTGATGAGTATGTTGGTAACATATTAGCATAATTTTGGGGACTCTTTTCCTGTCTGGCATAGATAGGTTGAGCTATGTTTGAAGAATTATATATTCCTTGTAAATTAGTCCAAAACATTGTCAAGATAGAAGAGATAGAGGCTTTAGCTGTTCTAATAGAAGAGATAGAGGCTTCAGCTATTCTAAAAGCTGTTATTTGTGTTTCGGTATTTGATTCTTCTTCTAAATTTAACCTCCTAAAAGATGTGATTGTACTTCCTATTTCAAAGGAATGACTTGGAGGCATTCTAAGTGGTCTATTGAATATTAATTCAGCCGTACCTTCTTAGTGTTGGAAATTTTCACTTAATGAAGTATTTCAAATTTGAGTTGGTGCAACAAGGTCTATAACACCTTCAAGCTTCAACCTATCAGGTAGGTTAATTTCATGTCATTGTATTGTTTTTGGGATTGTGGTATGAGATCTTCAGGTATCTATTTCTATTAAAATGATTTCTCCTTTTGGACTTTGAAGTAAAGTTTTGGTATTGACCACAAAATACATATCTTGAAGTGGAGCTGATAGACTAAACTTAGTACTTTAGATCCAAGAAGCATTTTGTAGTTATGAGTATGAATTTGAAAGGTCAAAGATTGTATAATATTTTTATCGATTAAAGAAACCATAAAATTTCGATCATAATTAAAATGTATTGGGCCAATACATATGCTTATTTCTATAGTTCTTAGTAAGGAGTCATTAAACATAATGTGTCTCTAGTCTCTTAAAACAATTAAAATTGAGGTATTTTTTGTGGCTTTAACACTAAGAGGTTTGACACCAACTTGGTTAATCCAAAATGGAAATATTTATATTTTTATTCTTTGAATTTATTAATGACGACCTTATCTAATAATTGGATTGTTTGATATTGTTTTTGAGTAGGTAAACTTCTTTCTTTTATTTTTATAATGTAATTAAAAAAGATATTTAAATTCTCTTGGGAGAGTCTAATTTTCAAATCTTTGGGGGATATTTTCATAATGTTCTACTTGTTCATTAACAGTGTTAGGCTTTTGGGATTGATTGGAAGCAAAACTTGCAGAAGAATTGGCTCTTTTAAGAACAGAAAACATTCTTTGTTTTCTTATTTCATATAAGGGAGTTCTACTGTGAGGATTTCTAGATTACTTTAGTTGTCTACAGGAATACTTTGTCTTTAATACCCCTAACTCATGGCTAATTTTACTGTGTATCAATACTCATAAAAAATAGTAATACATTAATAAAGATAATTAAACCAGAACTCGGAAATACTGAAAACAAATTGAATATTTTCAAAAACTTGGAAATACATGTTCCTCCTTGACTCTGATGCCTGATAATCTTATTAATCTTATTAGAATTTTTAAAATTTTAGATATTTCCCTAATTTTTTTTAAAAAATATTAATTAGACCTTCACAACTTTAACAAAAAAATTAATTAAGCCTTCCATAATTTAATGTCACATTTTGCCATTGCATGTATTAGTTTAATGTTGTATAATATTTTAATTTTTTATTTATTTGTATTGTATCTAATATTATCAAATTTGTTAATATATTAGATTTTGTACAATGGTGTTTGTATTAGAGGAGTCCACGAGCTAAATTAGGTCAGGCCAAGTGTAACACCCCATACCCGAGTCCGAGGCTAAGACCGGATACGAGACATTACTATGCTTGAAATTGCTTAAACTTGTATTTACGGGCTATAAAATTTCGTTCCAATTAAAAACTTCTCTTTCTTAAACAACACATACATCTCATAGGCCTACGAGGCTTTAAACACATATCTGGAAACTTTCAGAATTCAATCGAAAACTTTTCCTTAAAACAGGGGTCACATGCCCATGTGGCTTGGGACACGCCCGTATACCCCTAAGACACACCCATGTCTTCCCACCGTGGTCTACACTGACTATATTCACACGGCCTTGACACGCCCGTAGACTTAGACCGTGGTCAACACTGACTATATTCACACGGCCTGGGGCACACGCCCATGTTTTGACTGTGTGTCACAGAAAGCCTAAACGAACGGTCGTGGGATTAGCCTGTATTCTAATCTAACTTAAAGTACTAAGGTGCAAGGGACGCACGGCCTAGACACAGGCCCGTGTGTCTACCTGTGTGGGCACTTGAAGGCTATTCACCAAGCCAATTGCCACCCTGAAATCAAGATCAATCTCATATTCAATCCAACAACTCAAATTACTACATTTTTCATGAACAATACTACATGCTTCATTGATATTGATAAACATACATACTTAGTCAATCTTGGCCAATCACTTAGCCATATACAAAAGAAATATAAACTTGATAGCCCATACTTTTGCCCTTTTTAAGACATATTCTCAAAATAAAATGTTCCTATACATGCCATACTTAATATAAACATCTTGGCTATACCAAAATAGCAATCGATAGTGTGCTCCGAGCTCCGTTGACAATGATCCACGAGATTAGTTTGGCGGGACTACATGGAAAGAAAGAATAAAATACGTAAGCATTTAGCTTAGTAAGTTTGCATATAATTCACAAAACATTATACTTGTTTAACATAAACCATTTGGCATAAACAATGGCATCATAGTTTCATCTATTTAAGCTTACTCACTCTTACTGACTCTTACATATCTCATGATACTTACTAGTATCATGCTCGTGAGGTAAACAAGGTACCTGTATCACTTGATCACATAGATCATCATACCTTACTATAATAATCATAATCTCTAATTCATCGTTCATAACATGAATAATACTCATTTCCAACTTGATAATAGCTTTTCTTACTTAATTTTCTTTCTATCTCATTTAAGCTTTACTCATTTGCCCGATGAATTTCTATGAATAACCAAGGATACTAAATCTCATCCCACATATAACTCGATGCCAAAGCCATATCCTAGAAATGGCCTTACATGGGATCTTTCATCTTGGTATCGATGCCATGTCTTAACATGGACTTACTCAAAGTCTTCCTTGTGTGCTCCCTTAGGAACTTACCATTGCCATGTCTTGACATGGTCTTATTTGGTATCTTTACTCATGAACTGGTCAATGCTGAGCCTTGGCTTGGAATTACTTGAAATCTTCCTTGTTACTCACCAATGCGATGCCTTGGCTTGGACTTACATGGGATCTCTATCTCATGATAGCTTTTCAATGCCAAGACTTGTCTTGGACTTACATGACATCTTTGCTTGGAGACTCACCAATGCCATGCCTTGGCTTGGGCTTACATGGGTCTTCATCTCATAATAACTCTTCAATGCCAAGGCTTGTCTTGGACTTACATGATAACTTTGCTTGATTGCCGATGTCATGCCTTGGCTTGGTCTTATACAGACTTTCTTATCTCATGTGGTAGATCGAGTATCCTAAGTAATTCAACTTCAATCGGGACTTTCTCATGCTTAATCTCATTGATTTCTTTATTTAACAGAGCATTAAGCATTTCTATGGTAATAATGTACATTATTCTAAGCAATTCAATGATAGTAATCATAAAGCTTAGAAATCACACAAACTTACCTCGATATACAGAATGTATGTAGATATGTAATTTAGTCCTCGACTTTGTTCTTGCATTTTTTTGGATCCGGGCTTCGTTTTTCTTGATCTATAATAATAGTTTAGATCATTTAATAATCACATTGACTAAATTGACTCTTAATACATACTTTGGCAAAATTACTATTTTGCCCCTAAACTTTCTCATAATTACACTTTTTCCCCAAGGCTCATAAAGTGATTTTTATTCATCTTTTGTGAACTTCATGCTTAGCTGATTCATTTTTTCAACTATAGCAATAACAAAATCTCACTATTTCTACCGTGTATGGCAAATTTTATAATAATTACAAACTAGTCATTTCTAGCATTTCTCATGAAATTCACTTACTAGCAAGCTTGAAAAATTGAAGAACCCTAGATATGACTTCCTTCAAATTTTCGGCACTTGAGGAAGAAGATGAGAATGATTTTTTTCATCTCTTTCCTATTTTAATCATTTAATAGATAACTGACCAAAATGCCCTTCTCATTGAACTTTTACAAATTTCTAACTCATGTCCAATTTTGTCCAAAAATTATAATTTGGGCATATTGCTATTTAAGGACTTCTAATTAATATTCTAAAGCTATTTAATACAAAAAGCTTCTAGAAACTCATATTTTGCAACTTTGGCAATTTAGTCCTAATGGACCAATTTTATGGAAATTTCCATAAAATTTCTACATGAAACTTTCATATCATCATCCAAACATCTCAAATACCTTAAAAACTCATTTTACTAACTCGGATTTGTGGTCTCGCACCACTATTCCGGCTAGGCCCTAAATCGGGCTGTTACACCAAGACCTGATTTCAAAACACCTAAAAAACTCATTTCACTATTAAAAAAATGATAAATATTAAAATTATATTTTTAATTCAAATTTTTTATTATTTAAATTGAATTCAGATTTAAACGTTGCGAGATACAAAAATATTTGTTCCTGTCGAACTAACCAATTGGACAAGACTAAATACAAATGACTCACCATATATATAGAATAATATCAAAATAAACTCAGTACCAAAAAAAAAAATCAAAATAAACTAATACCTTAAAGAGATATCTTCTCAGATTTAGAGAAAACAAAGTCGGATGAACGAATTTTTCATGTGACAAATATTTTCTTCCTAAACGCTGCCTTAATAAAACAACAATCAACATCGAAAGTCTCTACAAAAAGTGAAGCCCACATTTAAAAAATTTCTAAATATAATCCGGTTATTGAATTTGGATTTTTCAATGCAAGATATTCTAACTTCCAGTTATTGAATATAATCCGGCAGTTTTACGTACAACCCAATGTTTATATGCTGCTGACCTTGGCCGGTTCCTCACAATTTCGGAAACTTCTTAATTTTCTATAGCTACGTATTCCAATACCAAACTATAAATATGTCTGTAATTTTGCAGCTTATTACCCAAACTAGATCCTTCAATCAAAGGATTTGATAAGTTTTACATTTTATAAGCTTCAAATGGCTTCGAACAAGCTTCTTATGCTCTCAGTTGTAGCCATTTTTCTTCCTGCAATGGCTATGGCAACTGATTATATCGTCGGGGATGATAGCGGATGGACTATCAATTTCGATTATCAAACTTGGGCAAAGGATAAAGTATTTTACGTGGGTGATAAATTAGGTATATTCATCATATTTCTCGTTTCTCATCTATTTATAATAATTTTCATTATTGATTTTATGTAATTATTTTCTTTCATCAATAACTTGAAGATCATGTAATCTAGTCTAATACTTACATTTAAGTATTTTATTGAGTTGATATCATTCTTAATTGGATCACCAACTCAGTTGTAATATTACAGAAATATTCATTATTCTAAATTATAATTAATATTATTATGATGATATTTTAATCATGTAAAATCCGAATGACTATTACTGTAATAAAAAATATATATATCTTTTTAAAAATTACTTTTAAATATTAATATAAAAAAATTAATAATTATTTTGAATAGTTATATTAACATTCATGTCATCTTAACCTTTAAAAAATTATTCTTTTGGAATCTCAACTTAGACCCGAGAACACTTAACAATATGCATGCCATCTTGTATACATATAAATACGTACTTGGATTTCTATACAAAGTTGAAAGAAATTAACAAATAGAATATAATTAATTTTTTTATGCATATGAATACATAATTAGATTAGTTTCTACTAATATAGTTAATTTAATTAATTTTTTGGTGAAAATTTGTTCAATATAGAAATTATAATTTTTTTTTAAAATTTCATTAAAAAGCTTAAATATAAACTATAATACAATATTGTTTAAACCACAATTAATTTTGCAGTGTTCCAATACCCTAAAGGATATCACAACGTCTTTAAAGTAAACGGTACAGCCTTCAAGGATTGTGACATTCCACCGCCAAGTGAAGCTCTTACCTCTGGTAATGATACAGTAGTCCTTAAGACCCCCGGCCAAAAGTGGTACATCTGCGGTGTTGATAACCATTGCTCTGCTTATGGCCAAAAGCTTTCCATTACTGTTCTATATCAATATGGTTGGGCTCCAGCTCCTGCACCTGTGGCACCAACTCCAATATCTTCTTCACCTTCACTGCCAACACCTGCTGCACCTTCATGGCCACCTGCTCCATCTTTGCCTACAACACAAGCTCCAACTCCTGAGCCTTGGGCACCAACTACACTTTCAGTGCCAGAAACAACTACTGACCCTTGGGCACCAGCTCCTGCACCTTGGGCACCATCTCCAATATCTTCTTCACCTTCACTGCCAACACCTACTGCACCTTCATGGCCACCGGCTCCATCTCCTTATCCATGGATTTGATCTGCCATCGTCCAATCATGTTACCATCCATAGCTGCTATACTCCAATGATTTTGATTGTGAACAACATTACTAGCTCTTATTACCGGAAAAATAACTCTCTTTACTGGTTCTATGTATGTTTAGAAATTAATAAATCAAGGGGTGCCTTGTTACTTATTTGATTTTACGTTCAGGGTTTTGTCTTCTAGCTACAAAATTCAGTCTTGAGTATTTCATTTTTGAAGTAAAGTTTCGAATATATATTTCTTTATGGAAATGCTCCAATATAATCACCACAACTAAGAAAATCATAAGACAACTCAAACTCAAATATGTCACCCAAAGTTAATTTGATCAATATGATGTACAATCTCCCAATCAAAAGCTAGAGAAAAATGATTAAATAAGAAAACAGAAAATCTCTAATTAATTGAAATATATAGCAAAATAAATATCGGCATACCAAAAGCTTATAAAACTATGTAAGCAACAAACAAGTAAATAATGTAAAATTGATAAAATCGAACACACAAATTTTATGTGGAAAAAATCCTCAAAAAAAGATAAAAATTCACATGCAAAAGGAGATTTCACTATAATAAAAAGAGAGTACAACATATGGAGAGAATTAAAAGAAAATTCAAAGCCCCAAAATAAAAACCCTTCGAAACAAAGAATAGAATTCTCTTAATCTCAAAATTTCTATTGTATGAAACCTAGAGTAACTAAGGCCTATTTACAGGCTTAAATTTGTAGCATATTATGACTAGAATATTCCTAGGTTAATCATAGTAAAAGTGAAAAACTAAAAATAAAGTTGTCGTGATGAGAGGGACATCACGTCGTTGGGACAAAAGCTCTCTTCTCATCATGACGTTGACTGTTCATCAGGACAAATAACACTTTCTCGTTGCGAGGTCACACATTATTTGGTTTGAAAATGCAATGCATAACTCCATATATCTCCACCTTGACTCTTATTTGACTTCACTCCTTTGCCAAGCCCTATTACGGGCCTAATTGATTCTTCGTCTGATATACTCACCAAGTCCAAGCAATGCTCACACTTTGAAATTAGAGGAATTTTTGTTAACATGTCTGTCTAATTGTGTTCTATACCAATTTATGAATCTGAACACCCCCTTGAATGATCACCTCTTGAGCAAAGTGATAACAAATGTCTATGTGGTTTGTTCTTTCAAGATGCATTTGAGATGTATGACACTTTAACTATCACAATATACGACAGTTGCCCCTTTCTCATTAACCAATTATTTAAATAGACCCATTAACCAAATTGCTTCTTTTACTACTTCAATAATTGTCATCTGTTCTGCTTCAGTAGTCAGCAAAGCCTCTGTAGCTTGAAGTGTAGCTTTAAAACTAATGGCACAATCACTAAAACCAAAAAGGTAACTTGTGGGACACCTCCTTCTATCTAAGTTTCTTGTATAATCTGAATCAACATATCTGACTAAACCCTTTTGGCTTCTACCAAACTTTAAGCACATGTTAGTAGTACATCATAAATATCTAATATCCACTTAACTGCATGCTATTGTAACTTACCCAATTTGGCCATGCATCTACTAGCAACACTAGCAACATGTGAAATATCAGGACGAATGCATACCATTGCATACATCAAACTTTTGATTGCGCTCAAGTAAGGTACTTTTGACATTTACCTCTCTTCTTCTTTGTTTCAGGGGGACTGAAATTGATAATTTAAAATGTGCAACTAATGGAGTACTTACCGATTTTGAGTTTCGCATCTCAAATTGCTCAAGGATCTTCTTAATGTACCTTTGTTACAATAATAACAATTTCTAGGAACTTCTATCCCTTGAAATTTCCATCCCAAAATTTTCTTTGTTGCACCTAAATCCTTCATCTCAAACATAGAGTTAATCATGGTTTTAAGTCTTTCAATTTCGGATGGATGCTTAGACGCAATCAACATAAAACAAAAAATATATGAATGAACCATCATCAGACATTGTAAATATACCCAAATGTCATACTTACTTAGTGAAAAATCAATACTTAACATGAATGAGTCGAACTTTTTGTACCACTACCAAGGAGACTGCCTTAGACTGTATAATGATTTTCTGAGAAGACAAACATGATCTTCCTCACCTTTAGATTTGAAGTCTTTTGGTTGTTGCATGTATATGTCCTCTTCAAGGTCACCATAAAGGAAAGTAATCTTTACATATAATTGCTCTAACTCAAGATTGCTTAATGCAACAAGAGCCAAAAGTGCCCGAATAGACGTATGTTTCACAATGGGAGAAAAAACATCATGAAAATCAACTCCCTCCACTTGATTGTAGCCCTTTACAACCAATCTTGCTTTGTACCTAGTTTTGTTTACACCTAAAACCTTTTTTCTTCTTAAACACCCATTTGCAACCAACTATTTTCTTATTAATGCGTGGTTTTACTAGGCGCCAAGTCTCGTTCTTTTGAAGTGATTTCATCTCTTTTTCCATAGAAATGAGTCATTTTCTAGAATCGAATGCCTCAACTACCTCGAAATAGCATGAAGGGTCAATCGAATCAATGCTCTTTACAAGGCTTAGAGCATATGCCACTAGGTTTCATTCACAGTAGTTTTGTGGTGGTTGGATTTCTCATATTTTCGTATCACGAACCAACTTATAAGTAGTTAACTGAGATGGTGATGGTACTTGGAGGTTGGATAAAGCTGCAAAAAGATTCGAAATAGCTTCAATTTTGCAAGAATCGAGATTTGTGTTGCTTCTTCATCAGGACGATGGCCCCGTTCATCGTGACGTCACCCCTTTTTTCTGCTTTTGACTCCACCTTGCTTGAGACACTCTAACTTGTTGTGTCTTTAAAAATAAGTGATCCATTTTCTGATCGAATCATGGCAGATTCATTAAATGTGCATCTCTAATAACAAAAGTTTTGTTGGTTTTTGGACACCACAGTTTGAAACCTTTTGTATCGACAAAGTAACCCCAGATAAATACACTTTACAGCCATTGGATTAAGCTTTCCCTTGCTAATTTTAGCATGAGCAAGACAACAAAAAATTCTAAGATTAGAATAATTGGAAGGGTTACCTGACCATATCTCATATGGAAATTGCTATTTAATGCTCGATGTAGAGATCAATTTACTAAATAGCTTGCCAAATGTACAGTTCAACCCAAAACTCCTTCCTTAGTCCTGAATTTGAAAGCATGTATCGAGCCTTTTCCAATAAGGTTCTGTTCATTCTTTTTGCGAGTCCATTCTGTTGCGGAGTACTTACAATAGTGCGATGTCTATCTATCCCTTCCTATTTGCAATAGTCACTAAACTCAGATGAACAGAACTCAAGTCCATTATTTTTTTACAACCGCTTTATGGACTTCTCGGTCTATTTTTCTAATAGTGTTTTCCACAGCTTAAAGATTTTGAAGACTAGTTATTCTTTTTCAGAAAATAAATCCAAACTTTCCTAGCATAGTCATCAATAAAACTTAGGAAATGTTTATTATCTCCTTTTGAGATGATAGGAGTTGGATCCCATAAATGGACGTAGTCAAGAGTCCTTTCTGTTCTATGCACTACTGAATCAAAACTTACTCGTGTTTACTTCTTGTAAGTGTAGTGTTAACAGAAACTGAACTTACTAATTCCAGTGTCTTCTAGAAGAACTTTTTGGACAATGTTGTCATACCTTTCTCGCTTATATGATTGAGTCACATGTGCTAGTGTTTGGTTTAATCAAAATTTGTAGAAAAATATTTACGTTGCATCGTCGCAACTTTACGTTGGTTCTTATCGTGACATAGCAATGATTTTGGCTCCTTTTCGATAATTGCAACCACACCAATAACCATTGGCCATTATTTTCTATCAAAATTTAGGATTTTATATTATACTTTCGGTATTTAGGCTTTAGGATTAAATATTAATAAAATAAGTATTTTTTGAACACATTTTATAAGTGTTGCTACCTAATAGGCTGACACAGGCCTTAAGAAGTAAGGGATGAGTGATGCACAAGCTTCCTGGGATGTCAAAGCACAAAATGAATGACACAAGGTAGAAATTGTGTGTCGTGTCGCGCCATAGACATGGTGTGGTGCGACACAGGTCTACATGCTACCCAAGAATATTAAGGCTATTTCCATTCATGCAATCAAGTTTATACTAAAACCTAGGACGTGCCAAAGACCTAATTTGGGCTGCCAACAGTTTCATAAAAAAGACATTAGGGGTTTGATGTAACTAAGTCATCCTAGAAGCCTTCAAAAACCCTAGTAGTTTAGAAGTAGGATTAGATTATTTTATTTTGGCTTTTCATAATTCTTTTGTTTTTCATCTTTGAATCAGTTTTGATCCAAGATGTAACAGCCCGTTTTTAATCAAATCGGAACAGCGATTTCGAGACCAAAAATTTGAGGTCAAAATATTTATTTTATTATCATTTTAATGTCTATGTCATGATAATATGATTGTGTGAAAATTTCGCTAAGAAATTTTATCGTTTAAATGGCCAATTTGATAAAAAGGACTAAATCGCGTAAAATACGAAAGTAGTGTTCCATTAGCTAAAGGTATCTAATAGCTATGGTATCTTAAAGTAAAAGTCCTTATGTGGTTATTATCCCATTTTGAAGATAGTAGATGATAGTGGTTTGATATTTGTGTGATTATTAAATTTTATAAAGGTTAGTTTAGTAAAATGGTAATTAAAGTTAAAATAACTAAAACAAAACCAAAATTTTTGCTCATCTTCTTCCTATTTCCGAAAATAGAAGAAAAAAAACACCATTTTAGGGCTTTGAGCATTCGGTCACTTCTCCTTGTGCATATAAGTTCATTTTCGTCCCGTTTTTAATGATTTATATGTTTTTGAGATCGTTGCAGCTAGGTCTAGCTAGCCCCGGGACTATTTTGCAAAACTGTTAAAGATTTAGAAAGTTTCCATTGATGAGAATACCTGAGTATTTTGATGTTTAATGATAGATTATGAATGTTTGATGATAGTTATACAAGTTTTATTAAGTGATTTTTAGTGAAAATGCAAATTAGGGATTAAATTGTGAAATGTGGAAACTTTATGGTTAAAATGTTAAATAAATTAAAAATATGGTTGCTAGGGACCTAATTGTAATTCTTCTAGCATGGGTTGTGGTTAAATTGCATGAATTTGAGTTTTTATGAAATAAGGACTAAATTGTAAAAGTTGTGAAATATTAGGGGCAAAAGTGCCTTAACGTGAATTTTGGATTAAATTGAATATAGAGATAATTAAATAAGGTGAATTTGATATTATATAGATCAAGAAGAGTGAAATTCGGATCAAGATCGAGGGAAAAACAAAGTACTCGACTAATCGACCAATTTTGCCGTTTTAACATTTGAGGTAAGTTCGTATGTAAAAAGCATTGCTATATTTGGATTTGAAATGTTTTGATATTGCATGAATTGTGAATTAAGAACTTGTGGACACTTTTAATGAAGATTCGGCATTAGAAATCCCGATTGAACCTTAGGAATAAATTAGGATACGAAGGACATGTCATTAGGAGCTTCATTGATTTGGCTTCAGGCCGTGATATAGCACTTCGGGTGCGAATTACATTGATTTGGCTTCGAGCCATGATATTTCCACTTCAGTTGTGTGTTACAATGATTTGACTTTGGGCCATGATATTGACACTTTAGGTGCGAGATCCATCGATTTGGCTTTAGGCCATGATATTGGCACTTATGGTGCGAGACTTTCGAGTATTCGACTTTTATTCTGAATGGTTCAACTGGTATATTGAAGATAGGAAATGGTGAGAAATAGATACATATCGATATAGTTATGTACGAAAACTATACGAGCAATGAGCCAAAAGGATTTGTGAGTTTGATCGTTGTTTTTCGCAATGTCAAAGTTTTAAAATTTATAAAAAAGAATGATCAAACCTGGAAACTAACTATGAAAATGATGTGAGGCAAGCACACCTATCGAACAGTAGTATAGTTAAGGCAAGACCGGAATGTCGAACCCAAAGGAACCAAAAGTATTAATACTAAAACTCTCTTTATTATTTAGCCTAAGGATTAAAGTGATTTTTATTCAATCTAAAATTAACTAACTATTAAACTAAAAACTCTAAGACAAAGAAGAAAGAAATTGGGAAAAATACTTTGAGGAAAAACCAATTGATTAAGACGGCACCTAAGGAAGAATCCACCTAGACTTCACTTGTTATCTAACTCTGAACCAGATGATTTATTCATTTGACTTGATCCGTAAGATTCCCTAATGTATATTAATCCCTCTCTCAAGGCAACTAATGTCTCACCCTAGGTTGATTAATTGAAATATCTTTCTAATTAAAACCCCCTAGAATTGCATTAACTTGATCTATGGACTCCTATATTAGTTTTCACCCTAACCCGGCAAAATCTCGTCACCCTATCTCTAGTCGCGCGATCAACTCCACTTAATTATGCTAGATCTACTCTTAAGCAGGGACTTTTGCTCCTCCACCTAAGCACATCACACTTGAATTAATATCTCGAAAATATCAACACACGAATTAAGAACACATAATTAAGAACAAGTCAAATATTTATCATATAGTTCAGCAAATGATAACAAGATTCATCTTAGGTTTCATCCCCTAAGGTATCTGAGGGTTTAGTTAATAACAATAAAAAAAAATCTCAAAAGAAAAGATAAAACAAAGCATAAGAAATCCCTAAAACTCCCTGAAGGAAATGAAGGTGAGATCCTCTGTCTTGAGTATAACTCCGGCTTCTTGAGATGGATCAACTGGTTATCTGCGAGTAAATTTCCACAATTCTACCTTCTTTGGCCTAGCTGGACACCCCTGACTAAAGCCTTGGGTTCCCTTTTTTCTGGTCATACTTAGGGTGTTTATATAGGCTTCTGAATATGTTTTTTTGCCCCTAAGTATCAAAATCCGAGCGAAACTCTTCTTTCCCATGGCAGGGACATGCCCATGGCACATGCCCGTGTAAGTCGTGGCCAGGTCTTGTGGTCTTGGGCCCAGGCCGTGTGGATTTCGTGATATGGCCCATTTACTCTGTTTTGGGTTCGTTTTCCATTTTTTCATCATCCGGTGCTCTTCTGAGTATAAAACATGAAAACAAAGGATTAAGAGCACCAAATTACATAATTCAAGGCTTAAATCATCCAAAAGCATGCTAAATGTGGGCTTAAAATATGTTACTTTTACGGTTTATCAAATACCCCCGCACTTAAGCTTTTGCTTGTCCTCAAGCAAAATTCACAACTCATAATTAAAGCGAACTTCCCTGATTCATAATATTCATCAATAATGTTTCATCATAATTCATAGATAATTTATGCATGGATAGTTCAACTTAAAGGGTCCTAAAGATTTAAACAATCAAAGTCATGCATTTATAGTCCTGAAAACGTTAGGTGTTTCCCCTTACCTAAATAATTACCTCTGATTTGAAATTGACAACAGTTGACATCGTCACTAAAGATTCACTCAAACCACTCGAAGTGTTTAAGGTTCAGAATTAAGCACTCAAAAGTCAAACATGAAAAGTTAATCCCATAGGCTTGCATGAAAATCAAATCTCCACCACTAAAATATGAGATGATACACAAATCAAAAGGTCTTTACAGTGTTGTAACGGGGCTTCGGTTCAAGGGTATGGATATAGGCTAAATTAGAGGGTTAGAATCGAGATTGACCTGACAAATTACCTAACTAGAAATATGGCTACTCCTAAATAATTACATAAATTAAAACGAGCTTTTTCTCTTTGAGATTTGGAATCTACATGTATAAGCTCAGCTAACATAGAACTAATAATGAATATACTTCGATTTTTTTTAAAGAACAAGTCAAATATATAATAAAGGATAAATTCAACTACTTGACATAAAGATCATAGTCAGGCAACTGATCAAATCAAATCTCGACATAAGGGTAGTCATAAGGAATGGTGATAACAAATACAAAGGGTTTTGGGTTAATATTAGTGGGTGAGTCAATAAAAAGGGTTGTTAGGATTAAACGGGGTTCACTAGGGGTTAATTGTGAAGGTAGGCTTTTAGTGGAGTGAGTGGGTTAAAACTTAGGTGCCTTTATCATCTCTGTATATCAAATCAAAGGTGTGGTCTCGACATGTATAATTGATGCAAGTTTTAGAATAACAAATCAATGTTTGACACACTCATAATCAATAAAGCGAGCACGAAAAAGAATGTATACTCTAAAAGCCTCAAAAGCTCACAGAAATTATGGGTATTCGATATCAACCTCGTAAATTTCAAATTTCAAGGTAACATTTAGATTCAGGTAGACAGCCTAACAAACTTTTTAATTTTTGAAAAATAGACTTATCATGCTTGATTCTCTAATATTCTTCAATTTTAATCATCAATGCACAATTATCAATGACTTAATCTAAAACATATCAATAAAAATCATAAATCAAAGGAAATTTCATTCTAATCATAATATGAGAAACTTTCTTTATAACAAGGCATAATTCAAGGATTTGAGAATAATGCAGAAAGTTAGGCACTTTCTTGAAATAAATATTAACCCCCACACTTAAGATGTACATTGCCCTCAATGTACAATGTATATGAAATTTAAGAGAGAGGGAGAGGTGAAACTTCCTGAATTTGGATGGTTTCCTTGAGTTGGGAGTCCCGAGGTGTGGTGGTTGCTATCGACCTCTGCGCTAGATGAAGAAATTGGGAGGCTCGTAGAGAATTAGCCAGGAAATATTAAGACACATTTAAAATAAACTAAATATATAATTAAAGACAAGAAAGATAAAGAGAAAGAAAATAGAAAGTAAAATAAAATTAGAATAAAAGATGAATGGATCGAAGGGTCCTTATTGTTGGATGGTTCGCGAGGTGGGTGTGACTTTTAAGGCTGTAGTGAGGCGGTGGTCGTGGTTCCGGTGTGATTCACTAGTAGCCTTTAGAACCTAACACTAAGAAACTAAAATAAAATAAACTAATTTAAGCATAAGATAGTCAAAGAGAAGGAAAATAAAGGAGAAGAGTAGATAAGAGGAAAAATTAAATGGCCTCAAAGATCCTTGGCTTGTCGTTTGGATGAAGCGACTGACATGAACTTATGTAGATCGGTCTCCCATAGGGAGACTGTGCGTGAATCCTTCCGCTTCTTCGCCATGGCCATTAGAAGAATGATATGGGATGTTAGAGATCTGAAAAGGAGAAGAAAATGATATGGAGGAAGGGAGATGGGAAGTTGGTTGGAAGAGGGGGGTGGGTGGTCTAAATAGGAAATTAAGGTATGATATATCCCACGCCCGTGTACCTTGGGCGTGTCGATTCACACGGCCATGTCGCATGGCTGTGATGTGCATTTGTTCGTTTCTCCCATGCCCATGGGTGGGGTGCCACGCCCGTGTGTGATCTAACAGTGATGGCCACTGTCGCATCGCACGGCCGTGGCGTGGTAGTTAGGGTACGTGACTTGAAAATTGATTCGCTCTGACTCGTACCATCCCTGCCATGTCAGTACGGAGATTCGAAGTACCCACAAGGCCATGGCCACGGTCGTGTGCAAAGCCGTGTGGTTTATGAATCTGTTTTTTCTTTTGTCAGTTTACAGTTAGATGCTATATGGAAAGAACATAAGATAAAATAAAATGGAGAGGTTAATGGTGTTAGTAATCGGGTTGCCTCCCGAGAAGCACTCGTTTATAGTCTTAAGCTAGACTCTCCTCTCATTTGCATATTCATGATGGTTTGAGGAGTTGAAAGTCCTTCTTTGTGATAGTAGTCCCATTATCATGATAGAGTTTAAGACGGGTGGTATTTATTTTCAAAGTGCCAAACATAGGGTTACTTACCTCGACCGTTCATACGAGAAAACATCGATTACCTTGAAAGGGATTTCCTTGCTGGTGTCAGGATCAGGAGGGGACACTCGTGGATCTGCTTTATCTAGCAGTACCTAATCTCTAATTTTAAACTTGTTTGTCTTGTAGGGTAGCCTTGGTTCTTCCTCGTGTATCCCTAGTTTTTCTTTAAGATGCGTCTTCCCCTCTTCTAGTTCATCGATCTGAATCCTTTGTTCCTTATGAGTTATTTCTTTGTTGGTACAGGGTCTAGGATCGGATTTAGTTGTGTTCTTTTGTGGTGCTTCCTGAAAAGAAGGGTTAATCGAATGGTTATCAATAGAATTTACTTTCTCACCTTGGTTATTCGATGTTCTAGCTGAATCGAGGGCTTGAAAAATGACTGTCTCCTCACCTACACAAAGTATGAGTTCGCCTGCATCAACATCTATTTTAGTTATGGCAATTGCTAAGAATGGTCTTCCTAAAATTAGGGGGATCGTGTTTTCCTCATCCATGCCTAAAATGACAAAGTCTACTGGAAATACGAATTTATCAATTTTCACGAGTACATCTTCGATTATACCCCTATGAATTCTAACAGTTTTATCAGCTAATTGAATGCTCATCCTTGTTTGTTTGGGTTTCCCTAGACCTAGTTGTTTAAAAATTTTAAAAGGCATGACATTTATACTTGCCCCTAAATCAGCTAACTCATTATCAATAGATAAACTACCAATTAAGCATGGAATTGTGAAACTCCCTGGATCTTTTAATTTCTATGGTAGTTTATTTTGGAATATTGCTGAGCATACTGCGTTTAGCTCCACATGTGATTCCTTATCTATCTTCCGCTTATTTGTCAATAACTTTTTTAAAAATTTCCTAGAATCTGGCATCTGTGAAAGAGCTTCAAGAAACGGTAAGTTAATATGTAATTTCTTTAAAAGTCTAAAAAATTTACCGAATTGTTCCTCTGTGTCATCTTTCGCTATCGCTTCTGGATATGGTATGCGAGGTTTGTACTCTTTGATCACTAGTTTTGGTTTTACCTCAACCTTACCTTCTTCTACCGCATTCCTTTGCCTCGAATTGGGCTCGTCTAGCTTTTCACTATTTTGAGCTATTATTGCTTGAATTTGCTCCCTTGGGTTAGTTTCGGTGTTGCTTGGTAGTCTTCCCTGTGGTCTTTTATAGATCTGCTTAACAAGTTGTCTGATCTGATCTTTGAGCTCTTGTGTCGATGCCTCAAGTTTTGTTTCTATCTTTTGGAAACGTGTTTCTCTATCTTGGAAACATTTTTTTGAGTTGGTTATAAATTTTGTCAGCATCTCCTCGAGGTCTGACTTCTTTTCCTATGGGTAGGGCTATTGTTGGTAGTTTTGGACGGTTGTTGCCTTTGATTTCCTTGACAGCCCTATGAGAAATTGGGGTGGTTCTTCCAACCTGGATTATAAGTATTACTATAAGGGTTATTGTTAGATCTGAAATTATTACCCATATAATTCATCTGTTCGCTCTCTATGCCCTATCCGTAGGGTGGGTACTCAGGATTCGCCATTCATCCACTTGTGTCGCAGTACATAACTGGATGTGCTTGCGAAGAACCATATAAACCATCAAATTTTTTATATAGCAATTCTACCTGATTTGATAATATGGTTACTGCATTGAGGTTGAAAACTCCGGCTGTTTTGGCTGGCCTTGTCCTTGTAACTTTCCACTGATAGTTATTCAATGACATCTCCTCTATAAACTCGTAGGCCGCTTCAGGAGTTTTGGTGTTTAGTGTTCCGCTGGTAGCTGAATGGATTAGTTGCCTTGTTGAAGGGTTCACCCTGTTGTAAAAAGTCTACACCTGTAGCCACAAAGGTAATCTGTGGTGTGGGCACCTCCTCAACAAATCTTTGTATCTCTCCCATGCATCGTAAAGTGCTTTTAAATTCATCTGCACAAAAGAAGAGATATCATTCCTTAACTTGGCCATTTTGGCTAGCAAAAAATATTTTAATAAAAATTTTTCGGTCATTTGGTCCCATGTAGTGATTAACCCTCGTGGAAGAGAATGTAACCACTGTTTGGCTTTATTTCTCAAAGAAAAGGGAAATAACCGAAGACGGATGGCATCATTAGAAACGCTATTTATCTTGAAGTTATCACAAAATTCTAAAAAAATTGCTAAGTGTGTGTTAGGATCCTCATCCTGCAAACCATCAAACTGAACAAACTATTGTATCATCTGTATAGTGTCAGGTTTCAGTTCAAAATTATTTGTAGCAATAGTAGGCCTCACAATACTAGACTCAGTTCCTGTTAAACTAGGTTTAGCATAATCATACATAGTTCGAGGAGCATGATTTTCGGCCATCTCTAGAGGTGGTGGATGATTTTCAGCCATCTCTTCTGTAATATTAATTTCGGCTTCTTGCTCTTCTTCTATGTAGTTTAAGCTTCACCTTATCTCTCTGCGATTTCTGCAAATGGTACCTTCAATATCACTGTCGTAAAGTAGAAGTCCTGTCAGGTTCCTTCTAGTCATAAACTAGAGGTACCTGAAAGGAGTGAAAGAAGAAAATTTAGAAAAGTTAAAGATAAAATTTAATTTCAAAATTAAAATAAATATGGCTAAAGTAATAAAAAATAAACATTCTTAATATTTTAGTTCCCCGGCAACGATGCCAAAAACTTGATCGTTACTTTTCGCAATGTCAAAGTCTTAAAATTTAGAAAAAGAATGATCAAACCTGGAAACTAACTATGACAACGATGTAAGGCAAGCGCACCTATCGAACAGTAGTATAGTTAAGGCAAGACCGGAATGTTGAACCAAAGGAACCAAAAGTACTAATACTAACTCTCTCTTTATTATTTAGCCTAAGGATTAAAGTGATTTTTATTCAATCTAAAATTAACTAACTACTAAACTAAAAACTCTAAGACAAAGAAGGATGAAATTGGGAAAAATACTTTGAGGAAAAACCAATTGATTAAGACGACACCCAAGGAAGAATCCACCTAGACTTCACTTGTTATCTAACTCTGAAAAAGACGATTTATTCATTTGACTTGATCCGTAAGATTCCCTAATGTATATTAATCCCTCTCTCAAGGTGAAACACCCCAGACCCGGCCCACGAGCCTTGACCGGATCTGGTATGTTCCCCGAAGTAAACCGATTCAAAATTTTTTTGGTTACTTTGGAAAAACTGTGTGTTTTGAAGAAAGTTTGTTTGTGGGCTGGGCTCGAGTTGAAAACAAGCTTGTTTTATATTGGAAACCCATTTATTTCAGGTGGCAAAACATTTGGAGTTTATTTTAAATGAAATTAACTTAATCTTTAATAAATAAAGTTTCGTAACATAATAAATAAAACAGTAATAAAATAGTGCACTATGGCCTTATTACATCAAATTAAAACCCAAAATAAAATTCAAGGTACTTAGAAATAAAAGAAAGTCCAGGAATAAAATAAAATCTGAATTTTCGCATGGCCACCCCTAAGCTTCACGACCAGGTCCATCACCGATCATCACACTGAAAAAATATTCCCAACGGGTGAGTCAACAGAGTCAATGTGTACACAACACTAAATCATAATAGAATCGGGCATAACAAATATTACACATTCATATCATAGCATACATATTATGATGCATTCCCAAACCCAAACCTAATAAGCCATCCATTTGCACTCCCCGTACCAATTTGTACACCGTGGGGACTACTAAGTCGACCCTCCTTCGCTACACTCCATATCGCGGTCTTAGGTCACCGCATTTGTGGTCTTAGGTCACCACATTCGAGATATCGCGGTCTTTGGTCACCGTATTGACATCGTGGTCTTAGGTCACCACATTCAGATACCACGGTCTTAGGTCACCGTGTTCGTGGTCTTAGGTCACCACATTCAGATATCGCGGTCTTAGGTCACCACATTGATTTACTATGGTCTTAGGTCACCACATTGAGATACCACGGTCTTAGGTCACCGTGTTCGTGGTCTTAGGTCACCACATTCGAGATATCGTGGTCTTAGGTCATCTGCATTGATTCATCGTGGTCTTAGTTCACCACATTCAGATACCACGGTCTTAGGTCACCGTGTTCGTGGTCTTAGGTCACCACATTCAGATATCACGGTCTTAGATCACCGTGTTTGTGGTCTTAGGTCACCACATTCACTTCCCCTTTCAATAACCCATATGCCCCAAATCATATATTATGCATTAATATGCCAATTTTCACATTCTTATAACTTTTCGCATGTTAAAAATAACATATTTCATAATCCTAGTAGGAGTAGGAAACGTACCTGAATACTTTGTACCATTGTATGGTACCTTAGCCATACTTTTCACATTCTTAAAATCACATACATATATTTAAACATTGCCATAAAACTTATAAGAAATAGTGTGGGGTACACACCTGATTAGCTTAACGAATTCCTTGAAATCCTGAAAAACCGATCTATCGCTTTACATCCTAAATCCCTTGCTGCCGAATTAATAATTAATCAAATCCCGGAAACTTGTATTCTTCCCCTTTGAAATCGGCTAATCACTAGATCCCTTGAATCGGTTAGTTTTCGGCTTAAAACACATAAAAATAGATCTAACTACTAAAATAGGCCTTGGCCGAATCACTTACCTTAAGGATCTTAAATCCCAAAATTATCCCTTGGTTATAGCTTCTGTCGAAATCCCTAAAACCACATGTTAGATCAACTTCTAACCTTTAATCACAATCAATGGCCCTTGGCTGAATGTCAGATATGACTTACCTTGATGGTCAAATCCCGAAGATCTTTTCCTTTATAGTCGACTATGGCAAAAATCCTAAAAGAATCCTTCCAAATTTTGGCAATTAAGAATATTGATGGGATTAGTCCTAGATTTTGACAAATCTAAAAGAAAAGAATAGAAATCAAAACTTGTTCTTACCCTTTCTTGAAGAAATCGACAGCACCTATGCTTGAAGCCCCTCAAAGATTCAGCTTTTGATGGATTGGAAAGAAAAGAAATTGGCTAATGGTGATATCTTGAATTTTTGGCTTTGGCTAACAAAAAGAAGAAGAACAAATGCTCTAGGAAATTCGGTAGAGAGAAGGGTCGAGAGAAAGAATGATGAATGGCCCTCTTTTCCTTATATAGTCGAATTTACTAACTTAGAATCCCTTACTTGGCCATCACTCTTCTATTTTGATAGCTTTATCTCTTTAATTATCTCCTAAATTAAAAGATAATTCAGCAACTATCCTTACTTAGCCGAAATTATTAAACTCAAAGTCCCTTACTTGGCCATCACTTCTCCCTTATTTTCCTAATTAAAGAATAATTCCTCATTTATCTCTTGAAAATAATCTAAAATAAATCCATTATTTATCCCTTATTTATCCACTATTTTATCTCTTAATAATAAAAGAATAAAGGCTCCTAAATTATAGCCTTGTGCCGTTCGCCTCACTTCTTTTGGAAGCAAAATAAAATTTCTTTTATTTGCTTTCCCTGTGACTTGAACTCAGGCCCAATCCCCTTGCATGTGGCGCCATTTCCAGAGGCCCTAAGTGGCATCTCCAGGCCACTTTTCCAAGCCTGTTTGCGTGTCAAATTTCACATGCTTTTTCTCTTAAGGCCACCTTGCCTTAATTACCTCTTTTAAACTTTAAAACTCGACATTTCTAAGTTTCCAAAAATTTTTATTTGCCTCTTTAAACTTGACATTTCCTTACATTTCAAGTTTCCAGAAATGTTCACTTTCCACTTTTGAATCATTTCCAAGTCATTTCCTTACATTTCCAAGTCATTTCCTTACATTTCCAAGATAAGACATTGCCTTCCATTTCCAAGTCATTTCCTTACATTTCCAAGACAAGACATTTCCTTCCATTTCCAAGTTATTTCCTTACATTTCCAAGTTTCCAAAAATGTTCACCATACATTCATAACACATAAGACATGCCATTTCGTATAATTAAATCAAAACTGCATAGGCCCATTTCCAGGATGTTACACGAGGCAACTAATGTCTAACCCTAGGTTGATTAATTGAAATCTCTTTCTAATTAAAACCCCTAGAATTACATTAACTCGATCTATGGACTCCCATATTAGGTTTCACCCTAATCCGACAAAATCTCGTCACCTTATCTCTAGGCGCGCGATCAACTCCGCTTAATTATGGTAGATCTACTCTTAAGCAAGGACTTTTGCTCCTCCACCTAAGCACATCACACTTGAATTAATTTCCCGAAAATATCAACACAAGAATTAAGAACACATAATTAAGAACAAGTCAAATATTTATCATATAGTTCAGCAAACGATAACAAGATTCATCTTAGGTTTCATCCCCTGAGGTATTTGAGGGTTTAGTTCATAACAATAAAAAAAAAATCTAAAAAGCAAAGATAAAACAAAACATAAGAAATCCCTAAAACCCCCTGAAGGAATTGAAGGGGAGATCCTCCGTCTTGAGTATAACTCCGGCTTCTTGAAATGGATAAACCGGCTATCTGCGAGTAAATTTCCATAATTCTGCCTTCTTTGGCCTAGCTGGACGTCCCTGACTAAAGCCTTGGGTTCCTCTTTTTCGGGTTATACTTAGGGTGTTTATATAGGCTTCTGAATATGTTTCTTTGCCCCTAAGTATACCAATCCGAGTGAAACTCTTCTTTCCCACGGCAGGGACACACCCATGGCACATGCCCGTGTAAGTCATGGCCAGGCCGTGGTCGAAGCTATTGAATGAGGCACGGTCGTGTGGTCTTGGGCCCAAGCCATGTGGATTTTGTGATATGGCGCATTTACTCCGTTTTGGGCCTATTTTCCAATCTTTTCATCATACGGTGCTCTTCTGAGTATAAAACATGAAAACAAAGGATTAAGAGCACCAAATTACATAATTTAAGGCTTAAATCATTCAAAACCATGCTAAATGGGGGCTTAAAATATGTTACTTTTACGGTTTATCAGAGTTTATGATCAAATATGTAGTTAAGTTCATGTTAGTTTGAGATTAATGCATTGTTGCATATTATGTCCTTTAATTTGAATCGTAAATGGATGGTGAGACTTGCTTATTTTTTTCATATGATCTTACTAAGTTTTATAGCGTACATCGTTTATTTTTTCATGTTCTATAGTGATATCAAAGCTAGCTCGGATTCGGGGATCAGTGGAGACTTCATCACACTATTCAATTATCACTTTAGTACTTTTGAAGCTAAGTTTTGGTCATATGGCATGTATAGGAGTTGGTCATTTTGATGTATAGTTTGGTAATGAAATTAGCCTTTTGGTTTGGGTTGTATATGATAAATATTTTGCTTGGTGTATAACCATGAGAGGTGGCTTATTTTGGTTCCATTTTGACAAATATGATGATGTATATATATGTGCTAATGCTCCTTGGTGATGTGGTTTATAAATGCTTTGTGAATGTGAAAATTTTGTATGATTTGAATGAGTAAAACATGATATTATAAGCATGTTCATTGTTGGAATTGACATGGCAGGTTTTAGTCTTGGTTGTGGTTGTATTGGATGCTTATTTATGCTTGGTTGAGAGTAGATGAATACCTATATGTACCATGTATTATGTTGATTGGGTTGGTATAGGTAGTTGAAGTTTTAGGTGGCAAAATGGTTTGGTAAATAATCTATTTTTGCCCGCACGGTCAGATTACACGGCCGTGTGTCCCTTGGTGTGGATATAGAAATCAAGTCAGTATGATTTACACTACCTTACACACGGTTGTGTGACTTGGCTGTGTGGCATAAGTTAGTATACCCTATAGGTTTGGCATGGCCTAGCACACGGCTTGGTACACGAGCGTGTATGGCATTTTCAGGGCACACGGGATAGCCACACGGGCATGCATGTTGGCTGTGTGACCCAAGTCAGATAGTTATACGAGGTTAGACATGAGTTGGGATACAGCCATGTGCTTCCCATTTCGAATGTCCACACAGCCTGTGATGTAACACCCCAAAGGTTAGAGGTTTGTAATTCTGCTTAAATTCATGTTGTGCTTGATCGGCTAGTTATTTGAGTGTGTTTGGGGGTCCTAAAGAGGCCTGGGTTCGAGTCTGAGCTTTAGGAAAATTTTAGTTTTGGCCCTTAAGGGGAGAGGGCTAATTGCAATAGGACGTAAGTATATTTGCATGCGTTTAACTGTCAGAAGATGAGCTTGTAGCTCAGTGGTTGCGGCGTCATTAGAAGGGTAAGGAGGGAGGGGGTTCGAATCCCATGACTAACAAAAGGGGCCATTTATTTTATGAATTGATGGAGCTAGAGGTAGAGTTTGGATCAAACTCTACAGAGGAGGTTGAAGACTTGGTCAACAAGTTTGAATGGGAGGCTGGGAGTGATTCTAGGAGAAGATAGTGGAGAAAATCAAGGAAGGGATGAGAGTGGGAGAGTTGGCTAAATGTGGGAGTGTGGCTAAGTGAGACTTTCGGCTAGGGGTTTTCAATTAGGCAATTCGGCTGAGGGGTGTCATTTTGAGCATTTTCGGGTTTGTTTCTTTTGACATTTCGTGCTTCTTTTCACCCTAGCGTTAGTTGCAACAGGTGATATTTTTGTATTTCCAGGATCGAAGTAGGGTGAGTTCAGAAAACTTCTTCTTTCTTCTTATTTGTTCTTTGCTGATTGGATTGTGTGCAAGTTGTTCTTCCTTCTTTCGACAGCATCTTGGCCGAATTTAATCCTCTTTTTTCTTCTCATCCCCCTTTTCTACTCTCTTTTTTCCATAGCCGAACCTATTCTTCCCTTTTGTTCTCAACACTCCATCTCTTGTTTTTTAATTGTTTAAGCCAAAGCAAATCTCTTCCTTCCCTTTCTAGTTTACTTTCATCTCTGGGGCCGTTTATTCTTGTTGCGAGAAGGAAGCTGTTCATGCTGAATTTAATAGTAAGTAGTATTGACTCTCTTTTGGTTAATGGTCGTGTCATGCTATTCTTTTCTCTAAGTGGCCGAATCTCTCCTTTCTTCTGTAGTCTAACATTAATTGGTTTTAGGTGCTCTCGTGACATATAAGGGGGAAAGCGTCTGGAAACAGTCGAAATGTTACTCTCAAGCCTTGAACAAGTAAGTTTTCACACCTTGTGTTTGGTCGGAGGACTGATCTTGCCTGGGGGTTTGGTTTTGGCAAGGGTGGATGTTAACCACATCTCTATTCAACTCTTCTAATAAGGGTGTATTAAAACGCAGGGTACATTGCGGGGTCCTTAATCTTCACTGATAACCGGAAAAGACTTAGCGAAACACGGGAAAATAAGGTAAGAGTAAGTGTGGTTTCGGTTTGTTGAGTACTAGGATGATAACCTTCTTAATCATTTGACTAACTATTGATCTTGTCTAACATAGGAACGGTGCTAAGGGATTGGCGGCACACTTGTAAACAAGGTGTGTAATCTCACACCTCTGCTTATTCTGTTAATGCGATGTTCTGTGAATTCGCTAGAAGCCGAAATACCGAAAAGTTAGAATATTGGCATCTAAGATCACTCGAGTGTGCGAGCACTCGTAGAGATAAATCGAGCCATAAGTGTTGGCGATAGACTGTTGGGAGTGTCACGAACTATCTCGTGGGACTGAGGCTGTAATGGGCCTTGTTGAGCTGAAGTGGTCTAAGTGGGCTCAACGGGCTAACGGGCCCACAGGGGCAAAATTTATGGTAAGTGCCGAATAATAGATGTGGCAGCGAGGTTAGCAGAATTGTAGCCAAAAATGGGCTGAATGGGCCATACGAGTGTATGGGCCCACTTGGGCCAAAATTGGGCTTGGGCCCAACTGCACCGTTTCGATCAAAAAGGGTATCCGTGTCGCTTGAGGCGACAGTGGCCCTTCGAAAAGGCCATCATAGAGGTAAAGTTACCGAAATACCCTTCACAGGTAAAATTATCGAAATATCCTCTATGGGTAAAGTTTTCGAAATGCCCTCGATTGGTAAAATTACTTAGATGCCCTTAAGGGGTGAAATGACCTTTTTAGCCCTAACTGTCTAAATGACTATTATAATCTTAGTGGTAGTTTAAATGATGTTTATGTGATATTTATATGACTGTAAATGATTGTGATACACTGCATACATAACATATTGCATTGGGTTGGGTTTTTCTGATTTGGAGGAAGTACCGTTATAGTGGCATCGCCATGTATTCTGATTCTAGTGGCTCTGCCACGTATATCATTATTACCAGCTTGGCTGCATTATTGGATAGTTGGTTGGGTGGGTCGACTTGGTCCCCACATGGATAGATGGTTGGTACGGGTGGAGAGTTGGCTGGACAGGGTTGGGTTGATGTCTGTTTGCATTGATATGATATAGGGCTCAGGCCCAGACCGTTATCGAGTCAGGCTTAGGCCCAGATTAATACCGTAAGGGCTCAGGCCCAAACTGTGATCGTATAAGGGATTACACACTAAGTTCTCGTAACTCACCCTTTCTTTTAACTGTGCAGGTAATCCCCAGCCTTAGAGGATTTGGAGCTGCGAGGGACTTAGAGGTTGTCACACGTCAAATATGCTTTAAAGTTAAACTTAACGACTTTAGTTTAATTTATTTTATTTTAAATTACTGGGTTAGTAATTTTTGTAATAAGGCCATTGGGATTTTTAACTTTATATGTTATTGCTTTTAATTATAACCTGCTAGTCCATTAAACACAGGTTTTTAAAACAATAACTATCGTGTTCAAAACATCACGTGTCCGCAACTGTTTTGATTTAAACTTCCAACTAAACAAACAAGGCTTTAGAAATTATAATATTTTGTGAGAAAATGTCTTGAGTGAATAGTGTTGTAAAAACAATAAGCAACCAAAATCTGAGGTTTTTAATGGTACTAAGTTTTAAGTCGTAAGAAGGGTTCCGACGAAAGTGTAGTTTCCAAACATCACTTTGATGTGACAAGTTAGATCTGGTCATAACGTCTAGGCCGGGTTTAGGGTGTTACATTTAGTGGTATCAGAGCCCGATTGCAAAACTCGACAGTGGAATGGGTTTTGAAAATTTTTCCTTAACTATTAAAATTTTGGTTGGAAAGTGATAGTATTATTGAAAGTGTGGCACACCGTGTCTCCGGTACCAAATTCGTAAGTTTCCTGACACTATACCAAATTCGTAAGTTTCCTGACACTATACTCCGTTATATGCTGAAATGATTGTACTGAGAAACTACTAGGGATAGTAGTAGTATACTAAACTCCTTAGTTATAGAAAGTAAGACTATAGGAGATTGAAACTATAGTAAATTCGATCTGCGAGAACAACTTCAATTACTGTCTTTCATAAAATATTTTTTAATAATTATAAGAACTATAAGCTGAGTTATAAAACTCTTAAATCCGATAAGTACGCTACATCGATATGAGTACAAGAGGTCGCGGAAGGGGTACACGTGATCGTGGTAGAGGCTGGGGTGCTAGGGCTGGGTCTTTGGCATCAGGACATATGCCTGAAAGGGAAGCGCCGGTATCACCAGTGACTGAAACGGGGTCTCATGACCGAGCCAGTGGGGATGATGCTCTGTCCCAAGCGATGTTGCGAGTTCTTGAAAGGGTTGTTGGAGCGAGTACTGGGTTAGTGGGCCGAGGGTCATTTCTGAATGACTCCAGTCGAAAGGGGCGAAAATTTTTAGGGGCATCTCTGGTGTAGCCCCGAATGTAGCAGAATATTGGTTAGAGGCTGTCGAGCAAATAATGGATGATATTGACTGCGCAGTGGAGAAAAAATTGAAAGGAGTAGTGTCTTTACTGCGGGATGAGGCATATCAATGGTGGCTTACCGTGAGGGAGGGCACGCAGGACGACTGGTTGACATGGGACTTCTTTAAGACGGTCTTCCAAGGAAAATATGTTGGGGCAAGTTATGTGGATGCCCGGAGAAAGGAATTTCTGAGTCTAGTTCAATGGGATAAATCTGTAGCAGAGTGTGAGGCAAAGTTCCTGCGGTTGAGCCGGTATGCTCAGGGCATAGTCGCGACTGAGTATGAGCACTGCGTGCGGTTTGAGGATGGTCTTCAGGATGAGTTACAGGTACTGATAGCCCCGCAGAGGGAAAGGGACTTTGCTGTCCTGACTGAGAAGGCAAAGATTGCCAAGGATGTGAAACGCTCTTAGCGTCAAAACCATAAGAAGGAAAGGGGAAAAAATTAGAGGGATTTTGGGCCCTCAAGTTCTTCAGATGGGCCTAAGAAGAGGCCTAGGTTTGATGGGCCTGCCCAAACTGGGGTTCCAGTTGTTGCTAGTCGACCGCAGTCTTGTGTTGAGTGTGGTGACCTCATTCGGGAGTGTGCTGGAAAAGAACTGGGGGTGTTTCAGATGTGGGTCCAAGGATCATCAGTTTAGAGATTGTCCTCAAAGGCCCATTCAGATGCAAGCTACAGGTCAGGGCTATGTCCAGCTAGGAAGAGGTGGCCAACAGCCACCGAGATGTTGTGGTCCACCCAGAGGAGGAAATGGGTTTGGACGAGGTCATGGAGCACCAGGCAGAGGTGCTGATGATACACAGGCAAGACAGCCAGCATTGGTTTATGTTGCTTTGCGTCGAGAGAATGGCGACGCACCTGACATCATAATTGGTACGTTCTTCATTCATAACGTACCATAGATTGCTTTAATTGATATTGGGTCTACACACTCGTATGTTGCATGTACTGTGTCTGGAACTTTGGGCATATAGTTTGAACTTACTGATAGAGAAATGTTGGTGATTAGTCCTCTGGGACATTCTGCTAGAGTGAGTAAACTATTTAGAGATGTGCCCCTAGAGGTCCAAGGGTTTATCTTTCCGGTAGATTTGATGGAATTGTCGTTTGGCGAGTTCGATCTCATTTTGAGCATGGATTGGTTAGTGAAACACCGTGCAAATTTGGATTGCACTGCTAAGCATATGGCATTGAAGTCTTTGGAGGTTGAGGAGGTGGTCGTGATAGGGGAGCAAAGGGATTATTTATCTAATGTAATATCAGCATTAAGGGCC
The DNA here is from genome assembly GCA_025503065.1 of Gossypium bickii. Classification (NCBI taxonomy): domain Eukaryota; kingdom Viridiplantae; phylum Streptophyta; class Magnoliopsida; order Malvales; family Malvaceae; genus Gossypium; species Gossypium bickii. Next base: position 101,568,986 of record CP106711.1, read on the forward strand.
GAAAAGCTAGTTTGCAAAGGTTGTGAGGTGTTCCTAGCTTATGTCAGCACATCTGATGTTAAGGGTTTGTCTATTGAGGATGTCAGGACAGTAAAGGAGTTTCCAGATGTATTTCCTGAAAAGCTTCCGAGGTTGCCACCAAACTGTGAGGTCGAATTCGATATTGAGCTCCTACTGGGAACGGCTCCGGTGTCCATTACCCCTTATAGGATGGCACCGACGGAGCTGGTAGAATTAAAGGCTCAGATGCAGGAGCTACTGGATCGAGGATTCATCCGATCGAGTGTGTCTCCGTTGGGAGCACCGGTATTGTTCGTGAAAAAGAAGGATGGGTCCATGCGCATGTGTATCGATTATCTTCAACTGAACAAACTGACGATTAAGAACAACTACCCGTTACCAAGGATAGACGATTTGTTTGATTAGCTGGGAGGAGCTTCGGTTTTTTTTTTAAGATAGATCTTAGATCGGGATACCATCCGTTAAGGGTTAAGGAGGCAGATGTGTACAAGACAGCATTCAGGACTTGTTATGGACACTACGAGTTTCTGGTCATACCGTTTGGGTTAATGAATGCATCAGCTGCTTTCATGGATATGATGAACTGGGTTTTCCACCCCTATTTAGACCAGTTCGTGATGGTGTTTATAGATGATCTGGTATATTCGAGAACCGAGGAAGAGCATGATTCACATCTCCAGGTTGTTCTGTAGCTACTGAGAGAAAAGTAGCTTTATGCCAAATTTAGCGAGTGCGAGTTTTGGCTGTGAGAGGTAAAATTTCTGGGGCATGTCGTGCGTGCCGAGGGGATTAGGGTTGATCCTCAGAAAGTTGTGGCCGTATTAGATTGGAAGCCATCGAAGTCAGTATCTGAGATTTGAAGTTTTCTGGGTCTGGCCGGGTATTACAGATGGTTCGTTGAGGGGTTCTCACTGGTTGCTCCACCCCTAACTAAGTTACTACGTAAAGGAGTACCGTTTAATTGGACTAATAAACTAAAAATGATTTTGACTGAAGCCCCGGTATTAATACAGCCAGAGGTTAGAAAGGAATTCATTGTCTACTGTGATGCATCGCACACGGGTTTGGGTTGTGTACTGATGTAGGAGGGTAAGGTGGTGGCGTATGAGTCTCGTCAGCTTAGGTCGCATGAGGTGAATTATCCCACTCATGACTTGGAATTAGCTACAATCGTATTTGCACTAAAAATTTGGAGATACTACTTGTACAGGGAGAAGTCGATCATCTATACCGACCATAAAAGTATCAAGTACCTCTTTACTCAGAAGGAGTTGAACCTTAGGTAGCGAAGATGGATAGAGTTGCTTAAGGATTATGATTGCTTGATTGAGTACCATCCGGGAAAAGCTAACGTAGCAGCGGATGCATTGAGCTGTAAGGTTGTATCTGATCTAAGAGCGAAGTTTGCTCGTCTCAGCCTGTTTGAGGATGGTAGTCTATTAGCTGAACTGTAAGTAAAATCGACTTGGATTTGTCAAATTAAAGAGAAGCAGTTACTGGATATATCATTGGTTTCTTGTTTTCAACTAGTGAAGAAGGGAGAGACTGTGGATTTTGGGCTAAATAGTGAATGAGTATTATTCTTCCGTGGGAGAATTTGTGTACTGAGGGATTCTAAGTTAAGACAGTCTATACTGCGGGAGGCGCATAGTAGCCCATACACTATGCATCCTGGTGGAAACAAGTTATACCGATATCTACGTGAATCATACTGGTGGCCAGGACTTAAGCGTGAGGTTACCAATTTTGTAAGTAAGTGTTTGGCATGCCAACAAGTGAAGGCGGAGCATCAACTGTCTTCTGTATTACTGCAACATGTCAAAATTCTACTTTGGAAGTGGGAGAGGGTAACCATGGACTTTTAGTGGGCTACCCCTGAAGCCTACTAAGAAAGATTTGGTTTGGGTTATTGTTGATCGGTTGAATAAATCTGCCCACTTCATATCAGTTCGCACCGATTACTCATTGCAAAAGTTGGCAAAGTTGTATGTGGCAGAAATTGTAAGGTTACATGGGGTACCAGTGTCTATTATTTCTGATAGGGATCCTAGATTCACATCTCAATTCTAGAGAGTGTTACACAAAGCTTTGGGTACGAGGTTAGATTTCAGCACGGCATTTCATCCTTAGACTAATGGTCAGTCGGATAGCGTAATTCGGATTTTGGAAGACATGTTTAGAAGCTGTGTGATTAATTTCAAAGGCAGTTGGGAAGACTACTTACCATTGGCAGAATTTGCTTACAACAATAGTTACCAATCCAGTATTCAAATGGCACCGAATTAGGCGTTATATGGTCGTAGGTGTCGTACCCCTACTTGTTGGACAGAATTGGGTGAGTGGCAAATGTGGGGATCGGAATTAGTAGCTGAAATCGAGGAGAAGGTAAAGTTGATTCGTGAACGGCTAAAGGAAGCGTCTGATAGGCAGAAGTCGTATGCTGATTTAAAACGTAAAGGGATTGAGTATGCAGTGGGAGAGTATGTTTTCTTAAAGGTCTCACCATGGAAGAAGATTCTGAGGTTTGGGCGGAAGGGCAAGCTGAGCCCTAGATTTATCAGACCTTACCGAATAGTAAAGCGTGTGGGATCGGTCGCCTATCAGTTGGAACTGCCTCTTGAGTTAAATTGCATACATAATGTATTCCACGTTTCTATGCTGAGGCGATACCATTCTGATCCTTCTCATATAGTGCCGGTGGAGGAGATCGAAGTAAGACCTGATCTGAATTTTGAGGAAGAATTAGTGAAGATATTGGATCGTGATGTTAAGGTGCTGAGAAGGAAATCTATTCCGTTAGTCAAGGTGCTGTGGCGTAATCACGGTTTAGAGGAAGCCACGTGAGAGCCTGAGGAGGCCATGTGATAGTAATACCCTCATCTCTTTTGATCAGGTAAATTTCGAGGCCAAAATTTCTTTAAGAGGGGTAGAGTTGTAACGCCCCAAAGGTTAGGGGTTTGTAATTCTGTTTAAATTCATGTTGTGCTTGATCGACAAGTTATTTGAGTGTGTTTGGGGGTCCTAAGGAGGCCTGGGTTCGAGTCTGAGCTTTAGGAAAATTTTAGTTTTGACCCTTAAGGGGAGATGGCTGATTACAGTAAGACATAAGTATATCTGCGTGCGTTTAAGTGTCACAAGATGAGCCTGTAGCTCAGTGACCGTGGTGTCATTAGGAAGGTAATGAGGGAGGGAGTTCAAATCCCATGACTAACAAAAGGGGCCATTTATTTTTTGAATTGATGGAGCAAGAGGTAGAGTTTGGATCAAACTCTACATAGGAAGTTGAAGACTTGGTCAACAAGTTTGAATGGGAGGCTGGGACTGATTCAAGGAGAAGATAGTGGAGAAAATCAAGGAAGGGATGAGAGTAGGAGAGTTGGCCGAATGTGAAAGTGTGACTAAAACTGTTAATGCGATGTTTTGTGAATCGGCTAGAAGCCGAAATACCGAAAAGCCAGAATATCGACATCTGAGATCACTCGAGCGTACGAGCGCTCGTAGAGATAAATCGAGCCACAAGTGTTGGCGATAGGCTATTGGGAGTGTGACGAACTATCTCGTGGGACTGGGGCTATAATGGGCCTTGTTGAGCCAAAGTGGTTTAAGTGGGCTCAACGGGCTAATGGGCCCACAGGGGCGAAATTTATGGTAAGTGCTGGACAATAGATGTGGCTGCGAGGTTAGTAGAATCGTAGCTGAAAATGGGCTAAATGGGCCACACGAGTGTATGGAACCAGTTGGGCCAAAATTGGGCTTAGGCCTAACTACACCGTTTCGATCAAAAAGGGTATCCGTGTCGCTTGAGGTGATAGTGGGCCTTCGGAAAGGCCATCATAGTGGTAAAGTTACCGAAATACCCTTCACAGGTAAAATTACCAAAATACCTTCTATGGGTAAAGTTACCGAAATACCCTCGATGGGTGAAATTACTGAGATGCCCTTAAGGGGTGAAATGATCGTTTTAGCCCTAACCGTCTAAATGACTGTTATACCGTTAGTGGTAGTTTAAATGATGTTTATGTGATATTTATATAACTGTAAATGATTGTGATACACTGTATACATAACATATTGCATTGGGTTGGGTTTTTCTGATTTGGAGGAAGTACCGTTATAGTGGCATCGCCACGTATTCTGATTCTAGTGGATCTGCAACATATATCATTATTAGCAGCTTGGCTGCATTATTAGACAGTTGGTTGGGTGTGTCGACTTGGTCCCCACATGGATAGATGGTTGGTACGAGTGGCTCGTATTAGGGACAATATGATTGGTTGTGAATGAATTGTATTTGAATTGACTAATTGTATTAGAAATGTATGTTTAAATGTATGTTACATTTATTGGTATCAAAGCTACGGTTTAGTCGATTCTAGGACTAACGTAGCATGTGTGAGAGTCTAGCTATTCATGCCATATATAAACTGTGCTAGTCTGATGACTCCTGACAATTTAAAATGTGTTTTAGTATAGCAAATGATTTCCAATCGAGATGTAGCTGATGATGTTGAGAGTAATGTCCAAGCTGCCGCTTAAGGGGCAGCACCGTTTGAATCTAGACACGTATGGAGTAGTCACGGAAGAGAGGCTAAAAAAGCCTTTTTCCAAATGATGAACGAGTGGGTCACAGAGTATGTTAGAACAAATTCGGCTACTCAACAACCCCCACCCCCACCTAATCCCCAATCGGTTCCTGTAGCTCCTCTAGGTGTGGAACTTCTAAAACTAAGTAAGCCGCTAGTTGATAAGATTTGAAAATATGGGGCTGAAGAGTTTAGAGCTATTGTTGATGATGATCCCAAGAGAGTTGAGTTTTGGCTTGAAAACACTATTCGAGTATTTGGTGAACTTTCTTGCACACTGAATGAGTGTTTAAAATGTGCCATTTCGTTATTGAGGGACATTGCGTATCAGTGGTGGAATACTTTGGTGTCTGTGGTATCGAGAGAAAAAATTACTCGGGAATTCTTCCAGACTGAGTTTTAGAAGAAATACATATGTCATTGATTTCTCAATCAAAAGTACAAAGAGTTTCTAGAATTGAAACAAGATTGTATGACTATGACCGAGTATGAAAGAGAATTTGTAAGATTAAGTAAGTATGCTCGGGAGTATGTTTCTACTGAAGAAATCATGTGCAAATAGTCCGTTGATGGGTTGAACGAGGATATTAAACTTCTAGTCAGAATTCTAGATTTGTCTTGGTTGATAGAGTTGGCAAAGCAGAGGAGCTTAGCAAAGAAAAGAGAAAAACAAATTCAGAGGCTAGGGACTCGAGAAAAAGATCGACGAATAAGCCATATCAATCTTCGTCAAAGAAAACCAGAGATTCATACACTCGTCCAAATGCTTCAATCAGGTATTCAAACAGAGACCGTAGAAAACAATACTCGAGTCCTAAAGCTCAAACAATTTCAGTATCGAGTGTTGGCAGTGTGGGAAACAATAAACCCAAGTGTCAATAGTATGGGAGAATACATTTTAGAGAATGTTGGAATAAAAGTAATAAAGCTTCCTTCAGATGTGGTTCGCCAGATCATTGAATTCAAGATTGTCCTAAGTTACCTGAGAAAGATAAATTCCAAAATGTAAGACTGAGTAACACAACCACTAGAAGGAGGCCACCGAGAAATGTGGGAAATGTGACTAGTAGAAGAGGTATGACTAAAGACTCTGCTATGAGATTCGAAGCCGAGCACCTACTAGAGCTTACGCTATTTACTCTGCAAAGAGGCATTGTCACCTGATGTTATTACCGGTACCTTCTCTCTTTATAAAACTAATGTGATTGCCTTGATTGATCCTGGATCGACTCATTTATATATTTGTATCTCATTTATATATTTGTATGAATTTGCCTGTTGTGTCTACTCAGTTTGTGATTAAAGTATCGAACCTCTTAGGCAAGTATGTTCTAGTTGATAAAGTTTGCAAGAACTATCCTTTAATGACTCGAGGTTACTATTTTCCTGCAGATTTTTGATGTTACTACCGTTTGATGAATTTGATATGATTCTATGTATGGATTGGTTGACGTTGCATGAGGCTATTGTGAATTTTAAACAAAAAACTGTTGAATTGAAATGTCAGAATAGTAAAATCTTTCAACTTGAATCAAATGAATCGAGTGAATTGCCTACTGTGATTTCCTCTATGTCATCTTAGAGATGTGTGAGAAAAGGTTACAAAGCTTATCTTGCTTATGTTTTAGATACATAAGTGTCTGAAATGGAAATTGAATCAGTGTCAGTTCTCTGTGAGTATCCGGATGTATTTCCAGAAGAATTACTAGGGTTATCACCGATAAGGGACGTTGAATTTGCTATTGATTAGTATAGGGAACTTCATCGATATCGATAACTTCGTACAGAATGGCTCCGACAGAATTGAAAAAGTTGAAATCTATAAAGAACAAGTATCTGTTGCCAAGAATAGATGATTTATTTGAAAAGTTGAAAGGAGCAACAATGTTTTCGAAGATTGATTTACAGTCTGGCTATTATCAATTGCGAGTTAAATATTCTGATGTGTTGAAAACTGCCTTCAAAATGAGATACGAACATTATGAATTTCTTGTTCTGCCTTTCGAATTGATTAATGCTCCTACAGTTTTTATGGATTTGATGAATTCGATGTTTAGACCGTATTTAGACAGATTCGTTTTTGTTTTAATTGACGACATTCTGATCTATTCTTGAGATGAGTCTGAACATGTCGAGCATTTGAGAATTGTGTTACAAAACTTGAGAGATAAGCAACTGTACGCTAAATTCAATAAATGCAAGGTCTAGCTCCAAGAGGTTGGATTTCTGGGACACATTGTTGTAGCGGAAGGTATACGAGTTGGTCAAAGCAAAATTTCAGTAGTTGTTGACTGGAAATCACTGAGAAATGTATCTGAAGTCAGAAGTTTTCTGGGACTAGCTGGTTACTATTGACCAGCTTGCTACAAAAAGATGTGAAATTTGAATGGTCTGAGAAATGCCAATAGAGTTTTGATCAGTTGAAAGCATTGTTAATCGAAGCACCAGTTTTGGTTCAACCTGAGTCGGGTAAAGAATTCGTGATTTTCAGCGATGCATCATTAAATGGTTTGGGTTGTATTTTGATGCAAGAAGGAAAAGTTATAGCTTATACCTCCAGACAGTTGAAGCTGCATGAAAAGAATTATTCGACGCATGATTTAGACTTGGCCGCTATTGTTTTCGCTTGAAAATTTGGCGACATCATTTGTACGGTGAGAAGTGCCATACCTTTACCGACCACAAAAGTTTAAAGTATATAATGACTCAGAAAGATTTAAATTTGCGACAACGAAGATGGCTCGAGTTGCTAAAAGATTACGTGTTAATGATTGATTATCATCCGGGGAAAGCTAATGTAGTCGTGGATGCTTTAATTAGAAAATCATTATTTGCTTTACTGGCGATGAATATTCAGTTAACCTTATCTGATGATGGTTTGATTCTAGAAGAGTTAAAAGCTAAACCTGTTTTTCTTCAGCAAATTTGTGAAGCCCAAAAGTGTGATACTGAGTTACAAGCCAAAAGAATACAATGTGAGTCAACTAGTAATTCATACTTTTAGATCGGATCTGATGATTGTTTAGTATTTTGAGGCAAAATTTGTGTACCAAAGGATCCAGAGCTCATTCAGAAAATTCTGAATGAATCACATAGTGGTTGTTTATCTATTCACCCTGGGAGTACCACAATGTACAATGACTTGAAATAGTTGAATTGCTAGTCGGATATGAAATGAGATATTTCAGAGTTTGTATCAAAATGTATGGTTTTTCAACAAGTAAAAGCTGAGCATTAGGTGCCTTTGGGATTACTACAGTCTGTGATGATACGAGTTGAAGTGGGATAGAGTTACGATGGGTTTCGTATCGTGATTACCCTTGTCTCTGAGAAAGAAAGATGTTATTTGGGTTGTCGTTGATCGACTAACGAAATCAGCACATTTAATTTTGGTACGTCTGATTATTCACTTGATAAATTGGCTGAATTTTACATTTCTGAGATCGTTAGATTGCACGGGGGTGCCATTTTCGATTGTATCGGATAGAGATCCGAGGTTTACGTCAAGATTTGGAAGAAATTACAAGAAGCTCTAGGTACAAAGTTGAACTTTAGCATTGTATTTCATATGCAAATCGATGGTCAATCTGAGAGAGTAATACAGATTCTCGAAGATATGCTTTGATGTTGTGTTTTACAATTCGAAGGCAACTAAGATAAATATTTGTCATTGGTTGAATTCACGTATAATAACAACTTTGAATCGAACCTAAAGATGGCACTATAAAAAGCTTTGTATGGTTGCAAATGCCAAACTCTGTTGTATTGGACCGAGCTGAGTGAGAAAAAGATTCATGGGGTTGATTTGATTTGAGAGACTGAAGATAAAGTGAAAGTAATTCGCGATAATCTAAAAGCAGCCTCAGATCAACAGAAATCGTACGCGAATTTAAAACGGAAAGACATTGAACTTCAGATTGGTGACAAAGTATTCCTGAAAGTATCTTCGTGGAAGAAAATCCTTCGATTTTGTCGTAAAGGTAAACTAAGTTCGCATTTCATAGGGCCGTATGAAGTCATTGAAAGAATAGAGCCAGTGGCATATCGGCTAGAGTTACCATCAGAATTAGAAAAGATTCACAATGTGTTTCATGTATCAATGTTGTGATGATATAGATTGGACCCATCACATGTGATTTCTCCGGCAGAGATTGAAATTCAACACGACATGATATACAATGAAGAACCGATTAGAATTTCAGCTCGAGAGGTTAAACAGTTGAAAAATAAAAGCATAGCCTTAGTGAAAGTACTTTGGCAATGGCACGGTGTCAAAAAAGACACGTGGGAGCCCGAGGAAGCTATGAGAAAACAGTACCCTAACCTATTCACTAGTAAGATTTCCGGGCACGAAAATCCCTAAGGGGAGAGTTGTAACAGCCCATTTTTAGTCAAATCAGAACAGTGGTTTCGGGATAAAAAATCTAAGGCCGGAATAGTTATTTTATTATCATTTTAATGTCTACGGCGTGATAATATGATTGTGTGAAAATTTCACTAAGAAATTTTATTGTTTAAATGGTCAATTTAACAAAAAAGACTAAATTGCATAAAATATGAAAGTAGTGTTCTATTAGCTAAAGGTATCTAATTGCTATGGAATCTTAAAGTAAAGGTCCTTATGTGGTTATTAGACTATTCTGGAGATAGTGGATGATAGTGGTTTGGTATTTGTGTGATTATTATGTTTTATAAAGGTTATTTTAGTAAAATGGTAATTAAAGTTAAAATAACTAAAAAAAACCAAAATTTTTGTTCATCTTCTTCCTATTGTCGAAAATACAAGAACAAAACACCATTTTTAGGGCTTTGAGCATTCGTTCACTTCTCATTGTGCATGTAAGTTCATTTTCGTCCTGTTTTTTAATGATTTCTATGTTTTTGAGATCATTGTAGCTAGGTCTAGCTAGACCAATGACTATTTTGCAAACTGTTAAAGATTTAGGAAGTTTCCATTGATGAATACATGAGTATTTTGGTGTTTACTGATAGATTATGAATGTTTGATGATAGTTATACAAGTTTTGTTAAGTGATTTTTAGTGAAAATGCAAATTAGGGATTAAATTTTGAAATGTGAAAACTTTGTGGTTAAAATGTAAAATAAATGAAAAATATAGGCTATTAGGGAGCTAATTGTAATTCGACTAGCATGGGTTGTGGGTAAATTCCATGAATTTGTTTTTTTATGAAATAAGCACTAAATTGTAAAAGTTGTAAAATATAAGGGGCAAAAGTGTAAAAATGCCATAACACGAATTTTGGTAAGTACGTTTAGCATTTTAGAGTTTGAGGTAAGTACGTATGTAAAAATCATTGCTATATTTATGTTTTAAATGTTTTGATATTGCATGAATTGTAAGTTACAAACTTGCGGACACTTTCGATAAAGATTCGGCATTAGAAATCCCGGTTCAACCTTAGGAATAAATTAGAATCTGAAGGACATGTCATTAGGAGCTTCATTGATTTGGCTTCGGGCCATGATATTAGCACTTCGGTTGCGCGTTACATTGATTTGGCTTCGTGCCATGATATTGGCACTTCGGGTGCAAGTTACATTGATTTGGCTTTGGGCCATGATATTATCAGTTTGGGTGCGAGTTACATTGATTTGGCTTCGGGCCATGATATTGGCACCTAGGGTGTGGGACTTTCGAGTATCCAACTTTAATTCCAAATGGTTCAATGGGTATATTGAAGATGAGAAATGGTGAGAAATAGGTACATATCGGTGCAGGTATGTTTGAAAACTATACGAGCAGTAAGCCAAAAGGATTGTGAGTTTATGATCAAGTACTTTTGAAATAGATACATATCGGGGATCATTGGAGACTTCATCACACTATCCAATTATCACTTTGGTACTTTTGAAACTAAGTTTTGGGCATATGGCATATATAGGAATTTGTCATTTTGATGTATAGTTTGGTAATGAAATTAGCCTTTTGGTTTGGGTTGTATATGATAAATATTTTGCTTGGTGTATAACCATGAGAGGTGGCTTATTTTGGTTCCATTTTGACAAATATAGTGATGTATATATATGCGCTAATGCTCCTTGGTGATGTGGTTTATAAATGCTTTGTGAATGTGAAAATTTTGTATGATTTGAATGAGTAAAACATGATATTATAAGCATGTTAGTTGTTGGAATTGAAATGGCATGTTTTAGTCTTGGTTGTGGTTGTATTGGATGCTTATTTATGCTTGGTTGAGAGTAGTTGAATACCTATATGTACCATGTATTATGTTGATTGGGTTGGTGTAGGTAGTTGAAGTTTTGGGTGGCAAATGGTTGGTAAAAAACCTATTTTTCTCCACACGAGTAGAGACACGGGTGTGTGTCTCACCAGTGTGCGACACACGGTCAAATTACATGGCCGTGTATCCCCTAGTGTGGATATAAAAATCAAGTCAGTATTCTCTACACGGCCCCACACACGGTCGTATGACTTGGCCGTGTGACATAAGTCAGTACACCGTATAGGTTTGGCACGGCCTAGCACACGGCTTGGTACACGGGCGTGTATGGCCATTTTCAGGGAACATGGGCTAGCCACACGGGCGTGTATATTGGCCGTGTGACCCAAGTCAGATAGTTATACAGGTCAGACTTGGGTTGGGACACGGCCATGTGCTTCCCATTTTGAATGTCCACACGGCTTGTCACACGGGCGTGTCTTTGGCCAAGTGAGTCACACGGCTGGGCCATACGGGCATGCGTCTCCAGTTTTTGGGAAAATTTTCCAAGAGTTATAAAAAATTCTAAAGTTATCGATTTAGTCCTGAACCACCCCCGAATGCATGTTTTGGGCTCGTAGGCTCGTATCAGGGACAATACGATTGGTTGTGAATGAATTGTATTTGAATTGACTAATTGTATGAGAAATGTATGTTTAAATGTGTGATAAAATTAGTAATGCTCCGTAACCCTATTCCAGAGTTGAATACGGGTGAGGGGTGTTACATTTATTGGTATCAAAGCTACAGTTTAGTTGATTCTAGGACAAACGTAGCATGTGTGAGAATCTAGCTATACATGCCATATATAAACTGTGATAATGTGATGACTCCTGACAAGTTAAAATGAGTTTTCATATAGCAAATGATTTCCAATCGAGATGTAGCTGATGATGTTGAGAGTAATGTGCCAACTCCCACTCAAGGGGCAGCGCCGTTTGAATCTAGACACGTATGGAGTAGTCACGTATGATATTAGCACTTCAGGCGTGAATTACATTGATATGGCTTATTGCCACATTAGGTGCGAGTTACATTGATTTGACTTTGGGCCATGATATTGGCACTTCAGGTGCGAGTTCCATCGATTGGCTTTGGCCATGATCTTGGCACCTATGATGCGAGACTTTCGAGTATCCGACTTTTATTCTGAATGGTTCAACGGGCATATTGAAGATGGGAAATGGTAAGAAATAGATACATATCGATACAGGTATGTTCGGAAACTATACGAGCAATGAGCCAAAAGGATTTGTGAGTTTATGATCAAGTATGTAGTTAAGTTCATGTTAGTTTGAGATTAATGCATTGTTGCATATTATGTCTGAAACACCCCAAACCCGGCCCACGAGCCTTGACCGGATCTGGTATGTTCCTCGAGTCAAACGGTTCAAAACTCCTTGAATACTTTGGAAGACTGGGATGGTTTTGAAAGAAATTTTACTTTGTGTTGGGCTCGAGTTACAAACAAGTTCATTCTTGAAATCTAGGTTTTATAAAACTCTACTGTTATATTTCGAAACTACAAGTTAAAGGTAAAAACCGAGTTTTTAGAGTTTACCATTTAAATTGAAAATCATTTGTATTAGGTGTCAAAACATTTAAAGATTTATTTTAAAAAGACAATTTAGGTAACCTTTGACTTAATAATAATAGTATTGTAATAAAACAAATAAAAGCAACCATTAAACAATTAAACACTATTGGCCTTATTACAACTGAAACAATACCAAAATAAATCCAAAATACTTAAAGTTTAGAAAGTCCAAATAAAATAAATCCTGAGCTGAGCATGGCCACCACTAAGCTCCTGCCGACCCGGTCCCTCACTGAGTGCCACCTGAAAGAAAATATTCCCCAACGGGGTGAGTCAAACAGACTCAATGTGTAACCAACACTAAGTTTCAACGATTCAGGCATATCATATCATATCACACATGTATATATAGAACAGATAGAATTAATGATGCAAACCCAAACCCAAACCTAGATAGCCATCCGCTACACATCACCCGTACCAACCATCACTCCGTGGGGACTACTAAGTCAACCCTCCATCCGCTACACATCATCGAAGGCAGTCGCTGCAGACGATGTGCTCATCGCCCTTATAAATAATATGGCATTGCCACCAGATAAAATTTTGTGACATGAGTCACCACATTCAGATTATGTGACCGAAGTCACCACATTCAGATATTTGTGGTATAAACCACCAGATCACTTCCCCTTTCCATACAACCCATATGCCCCATGTCATACAAATCATACAGTTAACATGCCTTAAGCCTTATTTCACATTCTTATCAATGTTCACATATATGCCATAACAGATACTCATAATATCATAACTATCGTAGTAGTAAGTTAACGTACCTGAGTACTTTGTACCATTGCATGGTACCCTTAGCCACATATTACACATTCACATTAACACATTTAATTAAAACATAACCATAAATCTATTTAGGCTTAGTGCGGGGTACACACCTGGTATACTTAGCGAGTTTATAGAAATCCCGAACAACCCGATCTAGCGCTTTAGATCTTTAATTCCTATATTCGGTCAACCCTAAACATGTTAGTAAAAAGCCATTCGGCTAATACTCAATCACTTCATAAGTTAGTTTTGGCTTTTAAACATTTAAGAAACAGATCGGAATCCCTAAGTATGGCCTTGGCCGAATGTACATATGTACTTACCTTACGATTTTAAATCCCAAAAAGTGCTTTTTGGTTGGAAATCTATCGAAATCACTATGGCATGTGTTAGATCCAACTCTAACATTTAATCTTAATAAATGGCCCTTGGCCGAATACATGACTTACCTTAGATCTGAAATCCCGAATGATCTCCCTAGAAGTGGGCTACTCAAAAATCCCGAGAGAATCCTTCATAGTTTCGGCCAAAGACATTAATGGGATTAGTTTCAAATTTTCGGCTTAAAGAGAGTTTGAAAATTAAAATCAATTGGTCTTACCCTTACTACAGAAGTCGACTGTATCTTCACTTGAACGTTCAGAAAAAATCAGCTACAGCCTAGGTGGTGATTACTGAGTTTTTTGCTTTTGGAGATTTATGGAAGAAGAAGTGAATGGAGTGCAAGGGATTCATCTTCAACAAAGAAAGAAAGGAAAGGTGTAGGTCTTGGGGAAGAATCGGTAATGGTGGTCCTAATGGAGAAGGAGATTTCGGCTAGCACAAATAAAAGAAAAAGAAGAGGAAAGAACACAAGTTGCTCTCCTTGGAAATTTTTGGCACAACTGAAGAAAAGATGAGAAAAGAATTAAAATTTCGGCACGCCTATACCATGATTAGCCGAAAATACCATTCAAAACATTCCCCTTGGCCGGCCAACTCTTACTTCTTATCAGCTTCCTCCTTTTTCTCCTTTCTCCTCTCTTTATTACTTCATTTAAAATAATAAAAATAAAATCATCAATTATCCCTTACTTAGCCGAAATTTTTAAAAGAACAATACCTTATCTTAAACTCCTCCCATAGACTCCCCATGCCGTCCATCACTTTCCCTTGTTGCCGCAAAAATAAAAGCTTTTATTTAGCTTCCCATACGACTCGAACCTTGGCCCATTTGCACCTGTTGTGGCATTATTTACAGAGGCCTTAAGTGGCACCTCCAAGCCACTTAACCCAGCCCATTTCTGTGTCATATTTCCCCTACATTTTCTCTTAAGGCCACCCTGCTTAGCTTCCTCTTTTAGATTTAAAATCTAATAATTTTCTAAAGCATTTATCTACATTCTGGAGTTCCCCAAAGTTTATAAAACACATTCACATACACATAAACATGCTTCCACATTTATTTAAGCAAAAATGTATAGGCCCCAAAATCCAGGATATTACAGTTCTACCCCCTTTAAAATAATTTCGTCCTCGAAATTACCTGGCTGAAATAAGTGAGGGTATTGCTGTCGCATTGTTTCTTCTGGCTCCCACGAAGCTTCTTTCGATCCATGATTATGCCACAACACTTTGACTAGAGGAATTGATTTCCTCCGTAGCACTTTCACATCTCGTTCCAAAATCTGAATCAGTTCTTCCTCGTAGGACAAATCTGGCCTTAGCTCCACCTCTTCAACCGAAACTACATGGGATGGATCCGATCGATAATGACGTAGCATGGATACATGGAATAGGTCGTGCATCTGCTTCAATTCTGGAGGCAATTCTAGCTGATATGCCACTGGACCAATTCACTTCAATACCCGGTAAGGTCCTATAAACCTTGAACTTAACTTCCATTTGCGACCAAATCTCATCACCTTCTTCCATGGCGAAACCTTAAGAAACACTTGATCTCCCACATCAAATTCTATTTCCTTCCGTTTGAGATCCGCATACGACTCTTTCCTATCAGATGCCTCCTTCAACCGTGCCCGAATTACCTCAACCTTTTCCTTAGATTCTGCCACAATCTCTGGACCCAAAACCTGACGCTCCCCTAATTCCGTCCAACACGTAGGAGTGCGACACTTCCGTCCATACAACGCTTCATACGGCGCCATCCGAATACTGGCCTGATAGCTGTTATTGTATGCGAATTCCGCTAAAGGCAAATATTCTTCCCAACTTCCTCCGAAGTCTATCACACAGCCCCTCAGCATATCCTCCAACACTTGTATTACTCGCTCAGACTGCCTGTCAGACTGTGGATGAAAAGCCATAGTGAAATCCAATTTGGTGCTTAAAGCTTGATGTAGAGCTTTCCAAAACCGAGACGTAAACCTCGGGTCCCTATCCGAAATAATTAATACCAGGACTGCATGCAATCTCACAATCCCCGCCATATACAATTTCGCCAACTTCTGCAAAGAATAATCAACCTGCACTGGAATGAAATGTGCAGACTTTGTCAACCGATCCACTATCACCCACACCAAGTCCTTCTTAGTAGGCGTAAGGGGAAGCCCACTAACGAAGTCCATGGTAATTCTCTCTCACTTCCACTGTGGAATCTTTATCGGCTGAAGCAATCCTGGCGGAACTTGGTGTTTAGCCTTGACTTGCTGACATGTTAAGCACTTGCCGACAAATTCGGTAACTTCCCGTTTTAGACTAGGCCACCAAAACTGTTCCCTTAGATCTCTATACAACTTAGTACCTCCAAGATGCATAGCATAAGGGCTACTATGCGATTCCTGAAGAATCTTCTGCCTTAACCCCTCGTTCCTCGGCATATAGACCTTACCCTTAAAACACAATAGTCCTTCGTCATTAATACCATTTCAACTCTCCATGCTGTACTTGCTGTAACTTAGCACTTAAATTCTCATCCACCGACTGACTTTCTTTTACCTGATTCAACCATGTCAGCTTGACTTGCAACTCTGCGAACAAACTTCCGTCGTCGTATAAGCTTAGATGTGCAAACATCGCCCTCAGATCAGACACAACCTTCCGACTTAGGGCATCCGCCACTACATTTGCCTTGCCTGGGTGGTACTCTATAGAACAGTCGTAATCCTTTAACAACTCCACCCACCTTCGCTGCCTCAGGTTCAACTCCTTCTGAGTCAACAGATACTTAAGGCTCTTGTGGCCTGTGTAGATCACCGACTTTTCTCCATAAAGATAATGCCTCCATACCTTAAGAGCAAAGACCACTGTCGCCAATTCAAAGTCGTGCGTCGGGTAGTTCACCTCGTGAGGCCTTAATTGTCGAGACGCATAAGCAACTACCTTCCCATCCTGCATTAACACGCATCCAATCCTGTATGAGAAGCGTCACAATACACCACAAAATCCTTTCCTGCCTCCAGTTGAATTAAAATCGGAACTTCAGTCAGAACCATTTTAAGCTTCTCAAAGCTCTCTTGTTGCTTGTCTGTCCACACGAAAGGTACTTCCTTTCTCAACAACTTAGTCAAAGGTGCGGCTATAGATGAGAATCCTTCCACGAACCTTCTGTAGTAGCCTGCCAATCCCAAGAAGCTAGGAATCTCAGCCACAGACTTAGGTGGTTTCCAATCTAACACTGCCTCAATCTTTCTGGGATCCACCCTTATTCCTTCTGCGGACACTACATGTCCTAATAATGCGACCTCCTTTAGCCAAAATTCACACTTGCTGAATTTGGCATATAGCTTCTTCTCCCGCAATACTTGTAACACAACCCGGAGATGCTCATCATACTCTGCCTCCGACTTGGAGTACACTAGGATGTTGTCGATGAACACAACGACGAACCGGTCCAAGTAAGGTTGAAAAACCTGGTTCATCATGTCCATGAACGCGGCTGGGGCGTTCGTCAACCCAAACGGCATTACCAAGAACTCGTAATGGCCGTATCTTGTCTGGAAAGCTGTCTTATGGATATCCGCTTCCTTCACCTTCAACTGATGATATCCCGACCTTAACTTTATCTTCGAGAATACTGCTGCCCCCTTAAGCTGATCGAACAAGTCGTCAATCCTCGGTAACGGGTACTTGTTCTTGATGGTCAGCTTATTCAACTGACGATAGTCTATGCACATACGCATAGTTCCGTCCTTCTTCTTCACAAACAAGACCGGTGCTCCCCATGGAGACACACTGGGTCGAATAAATCCACGATCAAGCAATTCTTGGACCTGAGCTTTGAGCTCAACCAACTCCTTTGGTGCCATTCTGTACGGGGCAATTGACACAGAAGCTGTTTCCTGCAGCAAATCAATTCCGAATTCCACTTCCCTATCCGGGGGTATTCCTGGTAACTCTTTCGGAAACACATCTTCAAATTCCCTTACTGTTCTAACTCCACTAACTCCCCCTTCTTTTCCATCCAACGCACTTATAAAGGCCAGAAATGCCTTGCACCCTTTCCGAACCATCTTATCAGCCTTTAACGTTGAAACTACGTTAGACAAGTAGTTTCTTCTTTCTCCTATCATAATTATCACCTCATCCTCTAGGGTCCTTAATTCCATTCGCTTAGCTGCACAATCCATTATAGCCCGATGTTCCACTAGCCAATCCATGCCAAGTATAAGATCGAATTCTCTGAAGGGTAGTTCCATTAAGTCGGCAGAGAATATCACTCCCTGAATCTCTAGAGGTACTTTTCGAAATATCTTGTTCACTACTACAGTTTGACCTAGTGGGCTTACTACAGTCATCTCCCTACTAGAAAGTTCAGAGGCAATGCCTAGAGTTTCAACTACTCTACATGCAACATAGGAATGGGTCGAGCCCACATCAATCAAAGCAAAATAAGGCTTGCCAGATATAAGGGACGTACCAGTTATGACTCCGGTGCGTCTCCGTCCTCCCTCCAGTGAACTGCATATACCAGCCCCGGCTGTCTAGCCTCAGTATTATCAACACCTTGGCCCGGTGTCCCCTTTCCTCTTCCAGCACTGTTACCTCTACCATTCGGACCACGACCCCATTGAGGCTGTTGTCCACCTCTATCAGCCTGACTAGAACCCTGACCTGTGGGTCGACTTCCATCTATCTTAATGGGACAGTCCTTAATCATGTGATCCTTAGATCCACACTTAAAACATCCTCCCGTCTTCTTCCAACACTCTCCTAGATGCATCTTCCCACACTGGTTACAAATACGATGTTGCCCTCCTGAACCAACTTGCTGACCTCGCGGCCCATCAACTCTAGGCCTCTTTTGAACATTTCCAGACGGTCCTGACAATCCAAAACCTCTTTTCTACCTGTTTCGATCAGTGTTCTGCCTTACAGAGTCCTTAATTCCCTCGGCTACCTTATCCTTCTCTACCAACGCAGCAAACTCCTGCTTCTGGTGTGGGGCTATTAACAACCTCAGGTCATCCCTCAGTCCGTCCTCAAACCGGACACATCGCTCATGCTCCGTAGCCACTACTCCTCGAGTATACTGGCTCAACCTTAGGAATTTAGCTTCATACTCTGCTACGGACTTATTCCCTTAAACCAGCCCCAGAAATGCCTTCCTCTGCGTATCAATGTAACGCGTGCCGACATACTTCTTTTGATACGCCTCCTTAATATACTCCCAAGTAAGATCCTCAGCTGTGGCACCATCCCGAACTGTAAGCCACCATTGATATGCTTCATCGCGTAGCAGCGACACCATTCCGTTTAGTTTCTCCTCAGGGGTCAGATCCGGCTCATCCATAATTCGTTTCGTCGCCTCCAACCAATACTCAGCTGTACTGGGCGCCACGTCGGATACGCCACGGAATACCTCAGCTCCATTGGCTCGGAGTCCCTCGGGTACAGATTTTCGGGCTCTCATATTTCTTCCTGCTCCAGCCACCATTCCGAACTTCGCAAAGGCACGACTGCGATACAAAGATCCTCCCCGTCGATCTTCTGCTGCCAACACCAACGGTGGTGGTGGTGGTGGCGGTGGTACCTCATTCTCAGATCCTTGACCCGACCTAGCGGGTTCAGATACGGTCATCCTACCTCTATCGCGTCCTCACACATTACGACCATGTCCCCTAGAGCTCATTTCTACGATCGCACTTTAATCTGATTAAGAAATTCTTATGCATTAGTATTTTGTTCCATTGATTATTCGCGAAGAAATTTTATGAAAGAAGTTTAATAGTAGTTCTTTCGATCAATTAAAGATTCAAGTTTTCTATCCTAATTCAAAGAAACACATCCATTCAGTAGTATCTACTATACACATTCACCATTTGAACATTTTTGTCTATTCCTACCCCAGGGGTATTTTCGTCATTTCTCCTACAGGGGTATTTTGCTAATAAATCGGGGTCAATTTTGAAAATCTTAATATATCAAGGCACTTTGAAATTTTCAAAACTCGAGGGTATTTTGAAAATTTTCCCAAATCAGAGGTATGGCAGAAATTTTGAAAATCAGGGTTATTTTGGTAATTTTGTAAATCAAGGGTAATTTCGTAAATTTTTCCAAATCAAGATATCCTAATTTTTTTTCAAAATAAGGGTTTCTGGTATTTTTCCAAAGTAAGAAAATTTCATTAAAATCAAGGGTAGTATGGTAATTTTGGAAACCAATGGCATTTTAGTAATTTTACCACTAGGGGTATTTAGGAAATTTTGTAAATTGAGAATATTTTGGAAAATTTTTCAAAAAAAATAATTTTCTCAATTCGAAATGGTAGTTTGTTGATTTTTAAAACTAGGGTTTTTATAAAAATATGGCTAGTCCCTTTCGGGTTTTAGTCATTGAGTTTAGCCCGTGAGTAAGTCCTCTTGGTTAGGGTGAACCGTAGCTACGCACCAGGTAGGATTCGAGCGAAGAGGAGGTGAGTCACGAGGACTGCTTAAATACCAGGCTCTTCCTAAATCTAATCCTAGACACACGCACAATGGTTGCCACACCCTAACTCGGCGACTTAGTCACAAGGTTGTTTAATTAGGCATTAAATTTTTATGAAATTGTTGGGGTAAACTAGTCCTAGGGTTCAAGTATCTAATGTACTAATCTACGTTCCATTTGTACCCTTCTACAAATCATGCTATAAATCACACACTAGATAAGAATACTTACCTGGTGGACTGCGGCTCGGAGACTTAGGTGCCATGCCAGAAAACCTACTTAATTCACAAAATTTTTCACAAACTTCATTTGGGCTTATTTTGAAAATGTTATGGGCTTTTAACCCAAGGCCGAGAGTTTTAAAACTGGGCTCTGATACCAAACTGAAACACCCCAAACCCGGCCCACGAGCCTTGATCGGATCTGGTATGTTCCTCGAGTCAAACGGTTCAAAACTCCTTGAATACTTTGGAAGACTGGGATGGTTTTGAAAGAAATTTTACTTTGTGTTGGGCTCGAGTTATAAACAAGTTCATTCTTGAAATCTAGGTTTTATAAAACTCTACTGTTATATTTTGAAACTACAAGTTAAAGGTAAAAACCGAGTTTTTAGAGTTTACCATTTAAATTGAAAATCATTTGTATTAGGTGTCAAAACATTTAAACATTTATTTTAAAAAGACAATTTAGGTAACCTTTGACTTAATAATAATAGTATCGTAATAAAACAAATAAAAGCAACCATTAAACAATTAAACACTATTGGCCTTATTACAATTGAACGATACCAAAATAAATCCAAAATACTTAAAGTTTAGAAAGTCCAAATAAAATAAATCCTGAGCTGAGCATGGCCACCACTAAGCTCCTGCCGACCCGGTCCCTCACTGAGTGCCACCTGAAAGAAAATATTCCCCAACGGGGTGAGTCAAACAGACTCAATGTGTAACCAACACTAAGTTTCAACGATTCAGGCATATCATATCATATCAAACATGTATATATAGAACAGATAGAATTAATGATGCAAACCCGAACCCAAACCTAGATAGCCATCCGCTACACATCACCCGTACCAACCATCACACCGTGGGGACTACTAAGTCAACCCTCCATTCGCTACACATCATCGAAGGCAGTCGCTGCAGACGACGTCCTCATCGCCCTTATAAATATTGTGGCATTGCCACCATATAAAATTTTGTGACATGAGTCACCACATTCAGATTATGTGACCGAAGTCACCACATTTAGATATTTATGGTATAAACCACCAGATCACTTCCCCTTTCCATACAACCCATATGCCACATGTCATACAAATCATACAGTTAACATCCCTTAAGCCTTATTTCACATTCTTATCAATGTTCACATATATGCCATAACAGATATTCATAATAACATAACTATCGTAGTAGTAAGTTAACGTACCTGAGTACTTTGTACCATTGCATGGTACCCTTAGCCACATATTACACATTCACATTAACACATTTAATTAAAACATAACCGTAAATCTATTTAGGCTTAGTGCGGGGTACACACCTGGTATACTTAGCGAGTTTATAGAAATCCCGAACAACCCGATCTAGCGCTTTAGATCTTTAATTCCTATATTCGGTCAACCCTAAACATGTTAGTAAAAAGCCATTCGGCTAATACTCAATCACTTCATAAGTTAGTTTCAGCTTTTAAACATTTAAGAAACAGATCGGAATCCCTAAGTATAGCCTTGGCCGAATGTACATATGTACTTACCTTACGATTTTAAATCCCAAAAAGTGCTTTTTGGTTGGGAATCTGTCGAAATCACTATGGCATGTGTTAGATCCAACTCTAACATTTAATCTTAATAAATGGCCCTTGGCCGAATACATGACTTACCTTAGATCTGAAATCCCGAATAATCTCCCTAGAAGTCGGCTACTCAAAAATCCCGAGAGGATAGGTCTGGCCTTAGCTCCACCTCTTCAACCGGTACTACGTGAGATGGATCCGATCAATATCGACGTAGCATGGAAACATGGAATACGTCGTGCATCTTCTTCAACTCCGGTGGCAACTCTAACTGATATGCCATTAGTCCAACTCACTTCAACACTCGATAGGGCCCTATAAACCTTGGGCTTAACTTCCCTTTGCGACCAAACCTCATCATCTTCTTCCAAGGCGAGACTTTCAGAAACACTTGGTCCTCCACTTCAAACTCTATTTCCTTCCGTTTGAGGTCTGCGTAAGACTTTTGCCTGTCCGAGGCTTCTTTCAACCGTGCCCAAATTATCTCCACCTTCTCTTCGGATTCTGCTACTAACTCCGGATCCAAAACTCGACGTTCTCCAAATTCAGTCTAACACGTGGGAGTCCGACACCTTCGACCATACAGTGCTTCGTACGGTGCCATTCGAATTCTAGCTTGGTAGCTGTTGTTGTAGGCGAACTCTGCTAAAGGCAAATAGTCCTCCCAACTTCCTCGGAAATCCATTACACGGACCCTCAGCATATCTTCTAACACCTGAATTACCCGTTTAGACTGCCCGTCCGACTGTGGATGAAAGGCCGTAGTGAAATCCAACTTAGTGCCTAAAGCTTGATGAAGTGCCCTCCAAAACTAAGACGTAAACCTTGGGACTCTATCCAAAATGATTGACACCGGCACTCCGTGTAACCTCACAATTTCCGCCACATATAACTTGGCCAACTTCTGAAGAGAATAATCCACTGTTGCCGAAATGAAATGCGCGGACTTGGTCAAACGGTCCACTATTACCCATACCGAGTCCTTTTTAGTAGGCGTAAGGGGAAGCCCACTAACGAAATCCATGGTAATTCTTTCCCACTTCCATTGCGGAATCTCGATTGGCTGAAGTAATCCCGATGGAACTTGGTGTTCAGCCTTAACTTGCTGACACGTCAGACATTTTCCTACAAATTCAGTAACTTCCCGCTTAAGATCGGCCACCAAAGCTGTTCCTTAGATCCTCAGACAACTTAGTGCCTCGGGATGCATAGCAAGGGGCTACTATGCATTTGTCTTAACTCCCCGTCCTTTGGCATATAGACCTTTCCCTTGAAGCATAATACTCCCTCATCATTAACACCATAATCTTCTAATTCTCCGTTTTGTACTTGCTATAGCTTAGCACTTAAGTCCTCATCCAACAATTGACTCTCCTTTACCTTATTCAACCACGTGGGTTTGACTTGCAATTCTACCAGCAGACTTCCATCATCATACAAACTTAAGTGTGCGAACATTGCCCTCAGATCCAACACTACCTTTCGACTTAGAGCGTCTCCTACCACGTTTGCCCTACCTGGATGATACTCGATCGAACAATCATAATCCGTCAGTAACTCCACCCACCTTCCCTGCCTCAAGTTCAACTCCTTTTGAGTCAACAAATACTTAAGACTCTTGTGGTCTGTGTAGATTATCGACTTTTCTCCATAAAGGTAATGCCTTCACACCTTAAGAGAGAAAACCACTGCTGCCAATTCCAAGTCATGAGCTGGGTAGTTAACCTCATGAGGCCTTAGTTGTCGAGACGCATATGCGACTACTTTTCCATCTTGCATTAGAACACAGCCTAATCCCGTATGCGAAGCGTCACAGTACACCACAAAATCTTTTCCTGCCTCAGGCTGAATCAAAACTGGAGCTTCCGTCAAGACCTTCTTAAGCTTCTCAAAGCTGTCCTGTTGCTTATCTGTCCATACAAAGGGTACTTCCTTCCTCAATAACTTTGTCAGAGGCGCGGCTATTGACAAGAACCCTTCCACAAACCTCCTGTAATAGCCTGCCAAACCTAAAAAACTTCGGATCTCAGCCACGAACCTGGGTGGTTTCCAATCCAACACTGCTTCGATCTTCCTAGGATCCACCCTTATTCCCTCTGCAGATACCACATGTCCCAAGAATGCCACCTCCTTAAGCCAAAATTCACACTTGCTGAATTTGGCATAGAGCTTCTTCTCCCTTAATACTTGTAACACTATTCGTAGGTGCTCATCATGCTCTTCCTTCGACTTCGAATACACAAGGATGTCATCGATAAACACGACGACGAACCTATCCAAGTAGGGTTGGAAAACCCGGTTCATTATATCCATGAACGCGGCTGGTGCGTTCGTCAATCCGAACGACATTACTACAAACTCATAATGGCCATATCTTGTCCTAAAGGCGGTCTTATGGATATCTGCCTCCTTTACCTTCAACTGATGATATCCCGACCGTAGATCTATCTTCGAAAACACAGCTGCCCCCTTTAGCTGATCGAACAAGTCGTCTATCCTTGGCAAAGGATATTTGTTCTTGATAGTCAGTTTATTTAACTGACGATAGTCTATGCACATTCGCATAGTTCCATCCTTCTTTTTCACAAACAGGACCGGTGCTCCCCACGGAGACACACTGGGTCGGATGAACCCACGATCCAGCAATTCTTAAATCTGAGCCTTGAGCTCCACCAACTCCTTTGGTGCCATTCTGTACGAAGCGATTGACACAGGAGCTGTTCCCGATAGCAAGTCTATTCCAAATTCCACCTCCCTATCTGGGGGTATTCCTGGTAATTTCTCTGGGAACACATCCACGAAGTCCCTTACTGTTCTAACTCTACTAACACCTCTTTCCTTTCCATCTAACGCGCTTACGAAGGCTAAAAACGCCTTGCACCCTTTCCTAACCATCCTTTTAGCCTTTAGCGCCGAAACTACATTAGACAAGTAGTTTCTTCTTTCACCTATCATTACTATTATCTTCCGAGGTCCTTAGTTCCATTCGTTTAGCCGCACAGTCCAACACCGCTCGATGCTCTACTAACCAATCCATACCAAGTATGAGGTCAAATTCTCTGAAGGGTAACTCCATTAAGTCAGCCCGACAGTTCACTCCCTGAATTTCTAGGGGTACACTCCGAAAGATCTTATCCACCACTACAGTTTGGCCTAAAGGGCTTACTACAGTCGTCTTCCTATCAGAAAGTTCAGAGTCTAGGCCTAGTGTTTCCACTACACTACATGCAATATATGAATGGGTCGAGCCCACATCAATAAGAGCAAAATAGGGCTTACCATGAATAAGGAACGTACCGGTTATGACGTTCGGTGCGTCTCCATTCTCCCTCCGGCGAACTACATAAACAAAACCCGGTTGCCTTGCCTCAATGTTAGCAGCACCTCTGCCCGGTGTTCCACGTCCTCTGCCAGTACCATTACCTCTATTATTCAGACCACGACCTCGTTGAGGCTGCTGCCCACCTCTACCAGCCTGATTAACATTCTGAGCTGCTGGCCGACTCCCCTCAGTTTCATTGGACAATCCTTAATTATATGGTCCTTGGACCCACACCTGAAACATCCTCCTGTCCTCTTCCAACACTCTCCTAAGTGTCTCTTCCCACACTGATCACAAGGACGATACTGCCCTCCTGCACCAACTTGCTAACCTCGCGGCCCACCAACGTTGGGCCTTTTCTGCACACTCCCAGATGGTCCTGACGACCCATAACCCCTCTTGGGCCTATTCCTATCAGAGCTCTGCTTTACTGAGTCCTTGATTCCTTCGGCTACCTTAGCCTTTTCCACTAACGCGAAAAATTCCCGTTCCTGATGTGGGGTTATCAACAACCTTAAATCATCCCTCAAACTGCCCTCAAATCGGACACACTGTTCATGCTCCGTAGCCACCACTCCTCGGGCATAACGGCTCAGCCTCAGAAACTCAGCTTCATACTCTGCCACGGACTTGTTCCCTTGAATCAGCCCCATAAATGCCTTCCTTTGCTTATCACTATGCCGGGTACCGACATACTTCTTCTGATAAGCTGTCTTAACATAGTCCCACGTCAGATCTTCAGCTGTGGCACCATCACGAACTATGAGCCACCATTAGTACGCTTCATCACGTAGGAATACCACCATTCTTTTCAGCTTCTCCTCAGGGGTCAGATCTAGTTCATCCATAATCCGCTCAGTTGATTCCAACCAATACTCAGCGGTACTGGGTGCCACTCCTGACACTCCACGGAACACCTCAACTCTATTGGCACGAAGCCGCTCAGGTACCGACTTCTGAGCTCCCGAATTTCCTCCTGCACCATCCACCAACTCAAGAACTCGCAGCACAGCCTGCGACATAGTATCATCCCCCGTCTGAGCTTGCTGCTCAACACCAACAGCTGGGGGTGGTGGTGGTGGTGGTACCTCGTTGTCAGACCCTTGACCCGACCTAATGAGTTTCGACACGGTCATCCTACCTCTACCGCATCCTCGCACGTTTCGACCACTTCCCCTAGAGCTTATTTCTACTACCGTGCTTTAATCTGATTAAGAAATATTATGAATTAGTACTTGTTTCACTGATTATCCGCGAAGAAATTTTATGGATAGAAGCTCAGTAGTGGTTCTTTCGATTCAATCAAAGTTTTCATGTCTTCTATCCTAATTTAGAGAAATACATTCATTCAAACATTCATTCAGTGACATCCATTCCATAGTATCTCCCATACATATTCACTCTTCAGACATTTCTATTCGTTCCTAGCCCAGGGGTATTTTCGTCATTTGTCCTATAGGGGTATTTTCAAAATTATTTTCAAAATAAAGTTCCTTAGTGATTTTGTCAATAAGGGTATTTTGGTAATTCTGCGTTCTCGGGGTATTTTTGGAAATTTTGAAATCCAGGGGTAGTTCGAAATTTTGAAACTCAGTGGTATTTTGGTAATAAACCAGGGTAAATTTGTAAAGTTTAATAATTCAGGGCTATTTCAAAATTTGCAAACCTTTGAGGGTTCTTTTTGTGAATTTGCTTTCTATTTTGATCATATTGCAAAAAATTTGGAGGTTAGGGTCATTTTCGTAATTTTGTAAGTTAGGGGTAATTTTGTAATTTTCCAAAATCAAGGTATTTTTGATAATTTGCAAATTAGGATTTTTGGACATTTATAAAGTAAGGAAATTTTGATTAAACTATGGGTAGTTTGGACATTTTATAAACCAAGGGCATTTTTGTAATTTCACAATTAGGGGTATTTAGGTAATTTTTGGATAAATCGAAAATTTTTCGAAAAATTTTGTAAAAGTAGTTCTCACAAATTAAAAAAGTAATTTTAAAAGTTTTCAAACTAGGGTTTTTATAAAAACACGGCTAGTTCCCTTTCGGGTTTTAGTTATTGTGTTTAGCCTATGACCGAGTCCTCTTGGTTAGGGTGAACCAGAAGCTCACGCAGGTAGGATTCCAGTGAAGAGGAGGTGAGTGACTAGGACTGCTTAAGTACCAGGCTCTTCCGGATCCAATCCTAGACATGCACACAAGGCTTACCACACCTTAACTCGGCGACTAGTCATAGGTTTGTTCAGTTAGGCACTTAAGTCTTATGTAAGTGTTGGGGAAAACTAATCCTAGGGTTCAAGTACTTAGCACGCTAATCTGCGTTCCATTCCATTTCTACCCTTCTACACATCATACTATAAACCACACAAATGGATAGAAGTACTTACCCGGTGGACTGCGGGTCGGAGACTTAGGTGCCATGCCAGAAACCTGCTTATTTCAAAAAATATTTTCATAAAACTCATTTGGGCTCGCTTTGAAAACGTTTTGGGCCTTAAACCCCTAGGCCGAGGGTTTGAAACTAGGCTCTGATACCAAACTGAAACACCCCAAACTCGGCCCACGAGCCTTGACAGGATCTAGTATGTTCCTCGAAGAAAACCGGTTCAAAATTCTTTTATTACCTTGGAAAAACTGTGTGTTTTGAAGAAAGTCTATTTGTGGGTTGGGCTCGAGTTGAAAACAAGTTTGTTTTATATTGAAAACCCATTTATTTCAGGTGACAAAATATTTAAAGTTTATTTCAAATTAAATTTGCTTAGTCTTTAATTAACAAAAAGTTCGTAACATGGTAAATCAACAAAACAGTAATAAAAGAGTTCACTATGGCCTTATTACATCAAAACAAACCCAAATAATTTTAAAGTACATAAATGAAATAAAATGTGAAAATAAAATAACTTCAAGCTGAGCATGGCCACCACAAGTTCTACCTGAGTCCGGTCCATCACAACATTCATCACACAAACATGTTCCCACAACGGGGTGAGTCAATGAGACTCAATGTCTACTACAACACTAAGTCTTAACAAATTCGGGCATTTCATAACATACATATTCATATATCATTAAATTAAAAATGATGCAACCGAACCCAAACTAGATGCCATCGCTACACATCACCCGTACCAAACTCGCACGCGTAGTGGGGACTACTAAGTCAACCTCCATCCATCTACACACCATCGAAGGCGATCATCTGCGATCGGCGTGCTCATCGCCCTTATGAGTATTCCTGGTCTTAGGTCACCACACTCAGATATCACGGTCTTAGGTCACCAAATTTAGATATCGTGGTCTTAGGTCACCACATTCAGATCTCGTGGTTTAGGTCACCACATTCAAATATCGTGGTCTTAGGTCACCACATTCACTTCCCCTTTTCAATAACCCATATGCCCCATATCGTACATATTATGCAGTAACATACTTATCACATGTTAAATATAACATATTTCATAATCCTAGTAGGAGTAGGAAACGTACCTGAGTACTTTGTACCATATCATGGTACCTTAGCAACATTCTTACACTTTCATATTAACACATATATCAAGTTTAAGCCATAAATATATTAAGATTAGTGTGGGGTACACACCTGATTCACTTAGCAATTCATTGGAATCCCGAAATCCGATCTACTGCCTTAGATCCTTAACTTCCTACATTCGACCATCACTTTAAAAATTTAATGAAGACCATTTGGCCATAAAACCAAATCCTATTAGGATTGTTATTACTCAAAACTTACCTTGGTGCCGATTGATGTCTAATCAAATGCCGGAAACTTTGTATCCCTCTTTCTTGAAATTGGCAAGCACTACAATCACTAGGCTTGGTTAGTTCGGCTTTTAAATATTTAAAGACCAAATCTAAATACTAAACTAGGCTTTGGCCGATTCTGCTTATGTACTCACCTTGCGATTTTCAACTCCCGAAAGTATCCCTTGTCTTAAATATCTGTCGAAATACCTATACACATATGTTAGGTTTGATTCTAACATTAAACCATCATAGATGGCCCTTGGCCGAATGTAAATCCTGACATACCTTAGATCTTTGAATTCCCGAAAGATCCCTCCTTGAAGTCGACAGTTGCAAAACCCCGAAACACTCTTTATAATTTCTGCCAAAAAATAATAATGATATTAGTTCCTATGTTTCAGCTTAAAGAAGAGAATAAATTGATGACCATAAAATTCTTACCCTTAATATTGAATTCGACAGATCCCTCCTGACACCACTTCAAAGATTCGGCTTAGAGACTTGATGAACAATCGGCTATGAGCCCCCTATGCATTTGGTTTCAAAGATGAAAGGAGAGAGGGATATTAGGTTTAGAAGGAATCGGCACTAATGGAATTTGGAAGAAGTTTCGGCTAAATCACAGAGTATTTCGGCTTTAGTAAAAATAAAAGAGATGAAGAGATGCCTAGAGAATTCGGCATATGAGAAAAGGAGAAGAAAGAATGAATGGCCCTCTTTTCCTCTAGTAGCCGAAATTACTAGGCTAAAGTCCCTTACTTGGCCATCACTTCTCCCATATTTTCCTCCTTTATCACTTTGTTTTAAAAATTAAAGAAATAATCCTTTAATTATCTATTATCTCTTAATTAAAAATACCAATAATTATCCATCATTTATCCACCTATTTAGCCGAATTTTAAAGAGAATTAAACTCCTCTTTTAAGAGCCTTAATGCCGTCCAACTGCCTTGCTCCTTGCAGCAAAATAAAACTCTTTTATTTGCTTCCCATGTGACTCGAACCTAGGCTCCTTCCCCCTTGATTGTGGCGTCACTTACTGGGATTTAAGTGGCGCCTCCTTGCCACTTTTCCAAGCCCGTTCTTGTGTCAAATTTCCTCTATTAATTTTCTTAAGGCCACCTTGCCTTAGTTTCCTCTTTTCAACTGGACATTTCCTTACATTTTCAAGTTTCCAAAAATGTTTACTTCCCTCTTTTGAAACTTAACATTCCTGAAGCATTTCCTTACATTTTCAAGTTTCCAAAAATGTTTACTTTCCTCTGTTGAAACTTAACATTTCTGAAGCATTTCCTTACATTTCCAAGTTTCCAAAAATGTTTACAATACATTCATAACACATAAGACATGCCATTTTAAATCAAAGATGCATAGGCCCATCTCTAGGATGTTACACGCTCTATAATCTCATATGGCCCAATAAATCTCACACTCAATTTGCTTTTACGACCAAATCAGAGTATTTTCTTCCATGGTGAGACTTTCAAAAACATTTTATCCCCGATCTGAAACTCAATATCTTTACATATTAAGTCTGCGTATGACTTCTGCGATCTAATGCGGCTTTCAAACTATCACGAATCACTTTCACTTTCTGTTCAGTTCTCTTTGATCAAATTAACCCCTTGTATCTTATTCTCACTGAACTCAGTCCAATACAAAGGTGTTTGACATTTGCGATCGTACAAAGCCTCGTAAGGTGCCATTTTGATACTCGATTGAAAGCTATTATTATATGTAAATTCAATCAGTGGCAAGTATCATTCCCATGTGCCTTCAAACTCGAGAATGCAACATCTCAACATATCCTCGAGTATTTGAATAATTCATCCGGACTGACCATTTGTCTGCGAATGGAAAGTAGTGCTATAGTGTAGTTTCGTACCTAGTGCATCTTGCAGTTTCTTCCAAAACCGCAATGTGAACCTCAGATCTCTATTTGGAATAATAGAAATAGGTACTCCGTGCAATCTCACAATTTACGAAGTGTACAACTCAGTAAGCTTATCAAGTGAATAATCTATGCGAACCAGAACAAAATTGAGTCGATTTAGTCAATCTATCCACAATAACCCAGATTGCATCTTACTTACTCGGTGACAAAGGAAAACCTGATACAAAATCCATCGTGACTCAGTCCCATTTCCACTCGGGAATCATAATCGGTTGAAGTAACCCAGATGGAACCTGATGCTCAGCTTTCACTTGCTGACAGATCAAACATCTGGAAACAAAATCAGAGATGTCTTGTTTCATACCATGCCACCAGTAAAGCTATTTCAAATCATTATACATTTTCGTACTACCTGGGTGAACAGATAACAGACAACTATGAGCTTCATTCAAAATCATCTGAATCAACTTTGAATTTCTCGGAACACACATTCAGTCTTTGAACCTCAAACAACCTTCGGTATCAACTCAAAACTCTGAATCAGTATTCGCATCACATTGAGCCCGTTTTGCTATCAATTCGTTATCAACTTTCTGAGCCTCACAAATCTATTGAATAAATAACAGTTTCACTTTTAACTCAGCTACTAGCGAACCATCATTGGATAGGGCCAACTGAGTATTCATCGCACGTAGGGCAAACAACTATTTCTGACTCAAAGCATCAACAACAACATTAGCCTTTCTCGAATGGTAGTCAATCGCAAGCTCATAATCTTTTAACAACTCTAACCATCTTCACTGTCATAGATTCAAATCTTTCTGAGTCATCAAATATTTTAAGCTTTTTTTATCAGAATAAACGTGACATTTTTCACCGAACAGATAGTGGCGCCAAATTTTCAACACAAACACAATAGTTGCCAATTCCAAATAGCGTGTCAGATAATTCTTTTCGTGCGACTTTAACTGTCCCGAGCCATAAGCTATAACTTTGCCTTCCTGCATCAAAACACAGCCTATACCGTTCAAAGATGCATCACTATAGATGATGAATTCCTTACCCGATTCTGGCTGAACTAGCACTGGAGCTTCGGTCAACGAAGCTTTCAACTGATCAAAACTTTTCTGGCACTTTTCTGACCACTCGAACTTAACATCTTTCTGAAGAAGTCATGTCATCGGGGTTGCAATCATAGAGAAACCTTTTACGAACCGTCTATAGTAACCAACTAGTCCTAGAAAACTTCAGACTTCAAATACATTTCTAGGAGGCTTCCAGTCTAGTATAGCTGAAACCTTGTTTTGATCAACCCAAATACCCGATGTTGATACAACATGTCCTAGAAAACTGACTTCTCGTAACCAGAAATCACATTTACTGAACTTCGCATACAAATGCTTTTCACGCAAATTCTGTAGCACTAATCTCAGATGCTCAGCATGCTCGGGTTCACCACGGGAATAGATCAATATGTCATCTATGAACACAACCACAAATCGATCCAAATACTGTCTGAAGATTCGATTAATTAAATCCATAAAAACATCAGGTGCATTAGTAAGTCCGAAAGGCATAACCAGAAACTCATAGTGTCCATACCTCATTCAAAAAGTAGTTTTTAGCACATCGGAGTTTTTAACTCGCAGCTGATAGTAGCCCGATCTCAGATCTATCTTAGAAAACACAGTAGCCCCTTTCAACTGATCGAAAAAATCATCAATCTATGGCAAAGGATATTTATTCTTTATAGTCACTTTATTAAACTGTCGATAGTTGATGCACATTCTCATAGTTCCGTTTTTATTTCTCACAAACAAAACTGGTGCACCCTAGGGAGAAAAACTCGGTCGTGCGAAGCCTCTACCAGTCAATTCTTGCAACTGAGTCTTCAACTCTTTTAATTCATTCGGTGCCATTTTATACGAAGCTATCGATATCGGAGTCGTCCCTGACACTAACTCAATACCAAACTCTACCTCTAGGATCAATGGCAAACCCGATAATTCTTCAAGAAACATATCCGGATACTCGCACACAATTGGTACTGATTCAATCTTCTTTTCGGTCACTTTAGAGTCGAGCACATAAGCAAAGTAAGCTTCACAACCCTTTTTCACATATTTCTGAGCTAACATCGAAGATATCACTACAGGTAAACCATTTAGATCATTAGACTCAACCCGAATTATCTCATCATTCTGACGTCGCAAATCAATAGTCTTCCGTTTGTAGTTCACAATAGCATCGTGCAAGGTTAACCAATCCATACCCAGAATTATATCAAACTCATCGAATGGAAACAATATCAAATCAACCTGAAAACATGAATCTCAAATTATCAACGGACAAATCTTGCACAATTTATCAACCAAAACACACTAGCCTAAGGGGTTCGATACTCTAATTACAAATTCAGTAGACCTACAGGCAAAGTCTTACTGGATACTAAATTCTTACATACATAAGAATGAGTCAAACCATGATCAATCAATACAACAACACTAGTATCATAGAGACTAAAAGTACCAGTAATATCTGGGGATGAAGCCTCTTCACGAGTGCAAATAGCGTAAGCTCTAGTAGGTGCGCGAGCCTAAGATCTAACAGTTGTGTCTTTAGATCCTTTCTAACAGCTACCCACATTACCCATGTTTCTGGGTGGTCTACCTCGAGCTGACATGTTACTCGGTCTCACATTTTGTACTGTGTTTTGCTCAGCTAACTCAGGGCATTCACGGATGCCAGGATGTCTTTTACCGTAGTGTTTGCGCTTAAGTTGGTTCGGTCGAATGTTACCAACACTAGTTACTGAGGTAGCTCTCGAGCTCACAGGGGTCTATCTCGATCCCGTCTAGAATACCCCGCAGTAGCCTTTGAACGGCTAAAGTCATCTCGAAATTTCTTTGATGCTGCCTGAAATGTCTTACTTGATGATCTCTTACGGGAATCTCTGGCTTCAAAATTAGCTTTTCTTTTTTCTTTCTCGAGCTCTTCAGCTTTGCACGCTCGTTCAAAAAGTACGATGAACTATTTTATTTCAAGAATCCCAACAAGCAATTTAATGTCTTCATTCATCCCGTCTTCGAATCTTTTACACATAATTGGTTCTATCGAAACACACTCTCCGGCATATATGCTAAGTCTCACAAATTCCAGCTCATATTATGTTACGGTCATACGACCCTGTTTCAACTCGAGGAATTCTTTGCACTTTTGATCGATAAATCTCTGACTGATGTATTTCTTACGGAATTCAGTCTGAAAACTCCCAGTAACCTGTTCTTTTGGAACCACTGAAACCAGTGTATTCCACCAGTGATACACAGAATCTCGAAGCAATGATACAGCATATTTAATACACTCATCAGGTGTATAGGATAGCTCATCAAACACATGGAAAGTATTATCGAGCCTAAATTCAGCTCTCTCAGCATCATCATCAACACTGGCTTTGAAATCTTCAGCCCCGTATTTTTTAATTTTATTAACAGGGGGCTTATGTGATCTCATCGGATCAAGTACTTGAGGTATTACAGGTATCGGAGGAGGATTAGGTGGGGGTGAGGGTTGTTGAACAGCCGAATTTGTACAAATGTACTGTGTGAACCAATTGTTCACCATCTGATAGAAGGCTTGTTTAGCCTCACTCTCAAGACTACTCGAAATCGGCCTAGAATCAGCCGGCGCTGCTCCCTGAGCTGGAGCAGGCACATTACTTTCTACATCGTCAGCTATGGCTCGATCGGGATCCATTTACTATATAAAAACACATTTCAATTGTCAGGAATCATCACACTATCGCAGTATAAAAATATGGCATGTATAGCTAGACTCACACGTGTTACGTTAGTCCTAGAACTGACTAAATCGTAGCTTTGATACCAATAAAATATAACACTCCTAACCCGTATCTGTCACTGGATTGGGGTTACGAGGCATTACCAAACAAAAACAGCTTTCAAAAATTCATACATTCACACAGATCATATTCGTATAAATAAATCATATAACTGATTAAATATTAAACATTCATTATTAATAATAATGCATATACGAATCATACCTCAAAACCATATATTATAAATACAAATACGTAATTCGAATCATAAGTACATCACCTTAATGGTATTTTATTACCTAATGAAAACCAAAATATTTTACTTCATAACTATATTTATGCGCATATTAAACCAAATAAATCATACCATATGGCTTTTTGTACATTAACATATACGGCAATATCAACTTCACAAAATGGTCAAGTTAAACTATAAAACATACAAGCCATATATACATTTAACCTATCAAGTATAACTCAATTCGCATGCTAAATAATATTCCTATAATGCATTTACACTGTCAATCAATTCATTATATATATTCGGTCATGCAAATTAACTTCCATATAACATTTAAATCACATACAATCTTTGACTCCCTAGATTGAGCCTAAATTGTCAAATCACTGTAATGATATAAATATTACATAACTTATAAGAACACATACCGATGCAAATCTCATACTTATAATATTAAGTCAAATACCATAATCGATCATACAACTACATATACATATAATACATTTTGTAATTCAAGTATTATAAACTATTAGTCCTTTATATGCCGAATTATCAAATAACTTATCAAAGGCGTATATATTTTTTATTACATATCATCAACCGAATATACAATAACACATTGATTTCTATTTCAATCCATTTGACCAATGCACTCATACCATTACAAATTGAGTCAAATTAACAATATCAAATTGTCAAATAACCATAGCACAGCATGGTCCACACATAATGAATACAACCAAATTCAAAATTAATATATGACTAATTACCATTGCCGAATCACAAACTAGATTATGACCATCACCTATATTTACATCACATAAATCGAAATAACCACTATTTCATCTTCAATATATATAGCATTTTACCTATTTAATCAAGCCAAATCTCAAGACCATTCCATCACACAAATTATACCATAAATATAACACCCCAAACCCTGCCCAGAAGTTAGGCCCGAATCTGGAATGTCACATTAAAGGCGCACTACAAAACAATTTACTATTTAACCATTTAAGGCCCAAAAGCCCAAAACAAAAGTTTATCTCGAAAACCATATTAACATTTTAATAATTTGATGAAATTTCTTAAGTGGGTAGTTGAAACAATAATAATAACCCAAAATATAAATTCAATTAGGAGTTACATGGCCTTATCACCATCCAATGAAAAAAATAAAGTACTTAAAACAAAATCATTTGAATAAATTAAAACATTTGAACAGCTTGTAGTGTGGCCATCTCCGAGTCCTCTCCCACGTCGAGCCGTCTATTTAGGATCACCTGAAACATAAAAATTAAGGGTGTGAGTTTCGAAACTCAGTATGTACGACCCTTGGCAATCAAATCACATACAATTATGCACATTGGGCCTAAGCCCTATCAAAATCGGTGGTCTTGGGCCTTAGCCTACTATAACCTCATATCAAATCATATCGCATCGTATACAAACAAGATAATGCAAAACCCACCCTGAAAGTTCATCCGCTACACACACCATTTCCCTTCCAACCTTATGACTCCTGTGGGGACTTCTACCTCGACCCACCCTTCCGCTACACACCAAGGGTAGCCCGGTTGCTGTGCTACCAAACGTTGCAGCAAAGCTGCTAATCATATATTGGGCTTAAAGCCTCCAGTGGATCCATACCATACGGCCATGCGATCCTCAAATCTTCCTCCGTACCATAATTCCCACCCATATGCATCCTAAGCAGAACATCATATGAATGTATCAAACACACAAGTAACATCTATAAACTTATGTTCGTCATGTAGGGGTATTTTCGTCATTTCACTACCAGGGGTATTTTCGTAATTCTATCCTACAAGGGTATTTTGGTAATTTGGCAAAACAAGGGCATTTGGTAATTTTTCAAAATAGGGGTATTTTGGTACTTTTTCAAAATAGGGGTATTTTGGGTAATTTTGCAAACATTAGGGTATTTTGATAATTTACAAATATAGGGGTATTTTAGTAATTTTTAACATATAAGGGTAATTGGTCCCTCTCGGGTTCTAGTTATTAACTTTAGCCCATCAATAAGTTATCGTGGCTAAGTGAACATACACTACGCACCAGGTAGGACTCTAGAGAAGAGGAGGTGGGCCACTAGGACCCTTAAGTACCAAGCCCTCCCTAGATCCAATCCTAGACATGCGTATGCCCGTTGCCACACTCCAACCCAGCGACTTGTTCACAGACATGTTTAATTAGATTAAGTCTTATAAAATTGAAGAGTTGTACAAACTAGGCCTAAGTCCATAAACCCTAGCATATTTGTCTACGTCCCCATAAAGCCCATCAAACCCAAATTACAACCTTACAACCTATTAGGCCCAAATCTTATCATACTGCCTACTAGGCCCAAAACAAATCCAAATCGTGTATCATGCATGACTAACTCAATACGTTTAACAAACCAAACCATTTCATCAAACTTAACCTCAGGGCCCACCGGGCCCATTTAGCCACTTTCGGCTTTTCGGCATTGCTGATATCGTGTGTGTAGTGTTTGTACGCACCTGGTAACCTCGCGTGCTGCAAATCCCTTAGTCACGAACCTACAATTGACACTACTAGTGATTAACCAAAGCTTTAACACATACTTATCAAAAACTGAAACCTCACTGTACCCTTACCGTGTGCCTCATGTTCTAGTAGCCTTTCCTTCGCTACTATTGGCGATTATCCTCTAGATCTGCACCCAAACACCTATATCGTCAAAACCAAGTGACCCATATTGTTCATAAGTCACCTATATGGGCCACATTAGATTCGACCATTTACTAAACCATGACTGAGTCAAGAACACTTACCACCTTGTTAGCAATCCTTACCTACCACGCTTGCGATTGTTGAGCCTCACCCTTGTTAATACATGTTAACGGTAAGGATTGGGTTAGATAGCCCTTCCACTTTTAATACAACACACTAAAAAGTTCAACTAAGCATTTACCGAAATTCTCTTTTGATCCTGCGGCTTAGATATCTACTTGAACAAGATTCGGCTTCCAAACGTGACTAAGAGTAGATAATAATCGATTGAAGAGTAGGAACAAACAACAAAGAAACAGCATAAACAGGGGTTTCAACAAACAGGGATTTCGACAAACAGAGATTTTGGCAAACAAGGATTTTAGCAAATAGGGATTTCGGCAAACAAGGATTTCAAAAAAAGGGGTGGTGGTATTTGACAATGGAAGAAAACAAGGATGAGGGAAAAAAAGAGAAAGAAAGATGGAAACTCCAAGAACCCCTTTCTAAGGATTTCGGCACCCCCCTTTTATAGCCAAAGCCGAACTACTTTCCCCCCACAGTCCTATTCGACCCCAACACTTCACCCTCCTCATATCCTATCTTTTCTCTCTGATAATACCTTAATCTTATCTGAAATCTCCTCCACATCCATCAGTCCTGCTTCCTACAAACTATCCACGGCAAGAGTACAAAACAAACACAACTCTTGCCGTCCACCTATGCAAAATAAAACACTCCAAAATACACTCCTCTTGCTCGAACCTTGGACCTCTTCAGCTTTCACACACGCCACCTCATAGCTCTCAAGTGACTCCACTTTCCACTGGACCACAAGCCCATTTGTGTCCTATTTTCCCTTAATCTACTTAAGAGGCCTCATGCCTGAGACTAGGGTCCACTAAGAAAGAAAATTAAATTTTTCCCTATGGTCTCCCCTATTTCTAAGGCTTCAAATAATCCTGATACTACCTTAATATTATTATTCTAAGCGCTACACATACAGATTAACTTCTATGCACAGAAATTTAAAGTTTCAGGATTTTTGGGCGTTACCACCCAATAGGCCCAAATCCACTAGGCCCAAATTTGGGGCGTTACAATAAATCACAGTTGCAAATTAAGCTAATACATGACCGAAAATTCACTATCATTAGCATCATTAACAAACCACAACCAAAACACATCCATCATCCATATATCAAGCTTACCAAAATGAACTAATCATAAGTCATATATATTTATATATCATTACATCATACCGAATTCATAAACCAAGCATACCATACACATATACTATGAGCAAAATTACTTAAACATTAGATCATTAGCATCAAGATTAAGCCATTTTCGTATGGCTAAATATATACAATTTTCAAGACTAACCAAAACAAATGCTAGCCTATACATGCCATAGATTCTTAATTCAAGCTTTTAAAATACCAAAATAGTGAATGATAATGTGACGAATTTCTTTGATGATCTCCGAGCTCGTAACTAGCTTTCAAAATCTATAAAACAATAAATGAACACACACAGTAAGCTTGAATAGCTTAATAAGTCATAAGAAATTAATTTATTAAACGAACATTAGTATTAAAATCAACTAGGCTGAATCAAGAAATCATTAATCAAATACACATTTTCATGCTTGAAACTCATATACCATCATATGAACATTATCAAAATATATTAACTTTATCGAATACACAATCATTCATAAGCATATATAATTCTCACTTTCATAATACATATTTCATATATTCATCTCAAATATATACTTACCTTACTTTTCTAATCATTTAACTTAGCACATACTTGAACTTTTAGCTCGATTTCACATTCCATCTTAACTCGATATTGCCCGTTGAACCATTCAGAATTAAAAAGGATACTCAGATAGTCGAAAATCTCGTACAATGCCAATGTCCCAGACGTGGTCTTACATGTAATCACATATCGATGCCACTATCCCAAACAGGGTCTTAAACGAACCAAATACGATGCCAATGTCCCAGACATGATCTTACACGTAAATCACAAGTCGATGCCAATGTCCCAGACGTGGTCTTACACGAAAACACATATCGGAATCCTATGACATGACATATGTATCCTAACTATTCCTAAGGTTCGTACGGGGCTTTCGGATGTCGTAACTCGATCGATTCAAGCTCGTAAACAATGCTCCCATGCTTAATTTAATTCGGGAAGTATATATATACAAGTAATAATTCAATTCGGCACTATTAAAATATATACAATCAAATTTAACGATATTTATTTACTTATGAACATACCTCGGACGGAGATGAACTAACCGAGACGACTATTCGACAACTTTAGATTTCCCTTGATCTAATTCCGATTTCCTTTTTTCTTGATCTAAATTAATACAAATTTAAATTTTTATTCATAAATTCTTTAAAATTCATCCAAAAACACATAAATGGGCAAATTGCACTTTTGCCCCTAACATTTCACATTTTTCACAATTTAGTCCCTACTTCACAAAACATAAAATATTCAAAATTTGACTACACTATAGCTTGGCGGAGTGTTCACGAAGCTCATATAAGTCCACATATTTCATTTGTTTCACATTTTAGTCCCTCAATTTATTATTTTCACAATTTAGCCCAAATTACTCAAATTCATCAAAAATTCAAATACAAAACATATTAATCTAACAACATATATTTATTTTCTATCATCAAACACAAGATTCATCAAGCTTTAAAGACTGACAGAACACAAAATCATCATCAAATTTAGAAATTGAGACATGGGCTTGATAGATTACATAGCAAATCTCAAAAACGTAAAAATCATCAAAAACCAAGCTAAAACATACCTAAATTGAAGAACACAACGGCCGAACCTAGTTTTCTTCTTCTATTTATTTTTCCTTTGAAGTTTCAGCCATAAAAAGATGAATGCATGGACACTTTGATTTTTTTTATTTGAAGAACACCGGGCTGTTACAGTAGCAGATCAGAATTTTTTAAGTCATTTTGGAAACTTAGTTGCCTTATCAATTTGTTTTGCTAAAATGATTCATTTGCAATATAAAGGAAATCAGGGAATAATGTAAAATTTTCCTTAAGCCTGATATCATGCATTATCCGGTTATTATGCTTGAGTAATCCTTGCATGCAAAAATCCCCAAATGAAAAATTACCAAGCCACAGACCAGAAATACTTAAAAGTTACAAACAAAACCAATAGAGACTAACTAATACTTATTAAAAGTAATCTGGGGTCCAAGGAGATTCTCCGAATGTCGAGTCCAGTCCTAATTTCGAGGTTTATCTGAAAAGTTAAACACAATTAGGGGTGAGCTTATCAAAAGCTCAATGTGAGTTGAACACTTTTTTAAACAAACATAAATATCGAATACATTGAAACAGATTAGCTTTAATAGAAAAAAACATAATGATCATAGGAATTTCGTATCATTACATAGCCATTATCAAATTGATGTTGAATGGTGTATGAGCATGAGACATCATTGATTCGAGTAACAATCATTAAATTTGATACCATTCAATACAACACATATCATAAATCAATAACATTCGAATATGTTGTGAGCATGATGCAATGAAAAAAGGGTTCCTACCCATACCATTCGATACACACCATGAGTTCCCCAGAACCTGTCATCCAAACTCTAAAACATTATGGGCTTAAGCCTGTTGTGGTTAAAACCACTGATAACAATATGCAAAAATTTCTACCAGTAAAAATGCAATAAATCGCCCTTCCCCTCGGTACTCTAGGTGCAGTGCACTGACTATGAATAATTTGGACCTAATATGCCGCCGGTATTCCACGGAACTCCTCTATCAACCACAAAATCTCAACCCAATGCATATGCAATATGTCACACAATCTCATACATAATCATATCTCAAAACGTTTCACATCATTTGACATGCTCAAAATGTCTTCAATAATCACATACTTTAAGTAAATGTAAACAGTGTTCCAATCTTTCAAATTACCATTGTGTTGGTATCAATCAATATCGTTCAACTTCACATACTTTACAGGTTTTCTTTGTGAATCAATAGCACCCTTTTTAGTACACAATATAACAAATATTGAAACACCCCATACCCGGCCCACGAGCCTGGACCGGATCTGGTATGTTCCTCGAAGTAAACCGGTTAAAATTCGTTTGCACTTTGAAAAACTTTAAGTGATTTTGGGAGAAAGTTCGAATTGGGTTGGGCTCGAGTTGAAAACAAATTTATTTTATACTGAAACCCATTTAATTTCAAGTGATAAAATAATTAAAGTTTATTTTGAATTAAATTGACTTAATAAAATTTCGTAACATAGTAAATAAAACAGAAAATAACATAGTTCACTATGGCCTTATTACATCAAATAAAAACCCAAAATAAATTTAAAGTACTTAAATGAAATAAAATGTCCAAATAAAATAAAACTTGTCGCTGAGCATGGCCACCATAAGTCCTGCCATCCCGGTCCATCACTGTTCATCACCTGAAACATGTTCCCACAACGGGATGAGTCAACAGACTCAATGTGTACTACAACACTAAATCTTAACAATTCCAGGCATTACATAACATACAAATTCATATATCATCAAATTAAAATGATGCAACCCGAACCCAAACCTATATGCCATCCACTACACATCCCCGTACCAACCTGCACACCATGGGGACTACTAAGTCAACCCTCCATCCGCTACACACCATCGAAGGCAGTCGCTGCAGCCGACATGCTCATCACCCTTATGAGTATTCGTGGTCTTAGGTCACCACACTCAGATATCATGGTCTTAGGTCACCACATTCAGATATCTTGGTCTTAGGTCACCACATTCAGATCTCATGGTCTTAGGTCACCACATTCAGATATCGTGGTCTTAGGTCACCACATTCACTTCCCCATTTCAATAACCCATATGCCCCATATTATATATGCCATGCATATCACATTCTTATCACTTATCACATGTTAAATATAACATATTTCATAATCCTAGTAGGAGTAGGAAACGTACCTGAGTACTTTGTACCATTACATGGTACCTTAGCCATATTCTTGCACATTCTTATAATCACATATAGATTAAATATTGCCATGAATATATTAAGAGATAGTGTGAGGTACACACCTGATTAACTTATCAAATTCACTGATTTCCTGAAGAATTTCGATCTACTGCTTTAGATCCTTGATCCCTACATTTGGCCACATTTAGTATTTTAGGGAAAAGCCTATTCGGCTAAATTATTCAAATCCCGAAGTATTATCATATC
The DNA here is from genome assembly GCA_025503065.1 of Gossypium bickii. Taxonomy (NCBI): domain Eukaryota; kingdom Viridiplantae; phylum Streptophyta; class Magnoliopsida; order Malvales; family Malvaceae; genus Gossypium; species Gossypium bickii. Next base: position 101,611,998 of record CP106711.1, read on the forward strand.
CACTTTCTTACCTTGCTGCTGATTTGATAATTAATCAAATCCCGGAAACTTGTATTTTTCCCCTTTGAAATCGACTAATCACTAGATCCCTTGAATACTTAAGATAAGACCTTGGCTGATTACATAACCACTTACCTTGTGATGAACTTCCCGAAATTGATCCTTGCTTCCCTAGGGATGTCGAAATTCCTATAACCATATGTTAGATTTAATCTAACATTAAAACATAAAGCATGGCCTTTGGTCGAATATACATATGTCTTACCTTGAATCTTTAACTCCCAAAACTCTCTTCCTGGTTAATGAAGATGCCGAAATACCCTAGATCTGAAATCCCAGATTTAACCTTCCATATTTCGATCAACAAGATTAGGAGGGATTAGACTAACTTTCGGCTTAAAAGAAAGGAATACAATTATGACTATAGATCCTTACCCTTTATATGGACATCGGCAATACCTTTTGAACTCCAAAAATATTCGGTTATGGCCTAGATGTGTATCAACAATTTCGGCTTCCTTGAATAATTGGCTAGGGGGTTAACTTTGGGGTTTCGACTTTTGATGGATTGGAAAGAAAAGAAGAAGAAAGAATAGAGGATTCAGCAATGGTAAGCCTTTAAGAGGGAGCTTGCGGTTTTGTCAGAAAAAGAAATTGGGGAAGATGACAAGAGAATTTCGGCAGAGGCTTGCTTGGAGAGAAAATGTAGAATGCCTCACTTCTCCTCCTATTGCCGAAATTACTAGGCCAAGACTCCCTTACTTGGCCACCACTCTTCTATTTTGATAGCTTTATCTCTTTAATTTGAAAATTAAAGAATAAATCCTCTTTTATCTCTTGAGAATAATCTAAAATAAATCCATTATTTATCCCCTATTTAGCCGAAATTTAAAGAGAATAAAACTCCTCTTTTAAGAGCCTTAATGCTGTCCACCTCTCTGCTCCTTGTAGAAAAATAAAAATTCTTTTATTTGCTTCCCATGCGACTTGAACTCAGGCCCATTCGCATAGCTTGTGGCGTCACTTACCTGGGCCTTAAGTGGCGCCTTCAAGCCACTTTAACAAGTCCGTTTGTGTGTCATATTTCACATACATTTTCTCTTAAGGCCACCTTGCCTTAGTTTCCTCTTTTAGACTTTAAAACTCAACATTTTCTAAGTCATTTCCTTACATTTCCAAGTTTCAAAAAACGTTTGTTTCCCTTCTTTAACCTAACATTTCCTTACATTTCCAGGTTTCCAAAAATGTCCACTTTCCTCTTTTAAACCTAACATTTCCATACATTTCCAGGTTTCCAGAAATGTTCACTTTCCTCTTTTAAACCTAACATTTCCTTCCATTTCCAGGTTTCCAAAAATGTTCAAAATATATTCATAACACATAAGACATGTCATTTCGTACAATTAAACCGAAAATGCATAGGCCCTTTTCAGGATGTTACAGTTCTACCCCCTTAAAATAATTTCGTCCTCGAAATTTCCTAGCTAAAATAATTGAGGGTATTGCTATCGCATTGCCTCTTTTGGCTCCCACGAAGCTTCTTTCGATCCATGATTGCGCCATAACACTTTGACTAGAGGAACTGACTTCCTCCATAGCACTTTCACATCACGTTCCAATATTTGAATCGGCTCTTCCTCGTAGGATAAGTCTGGCCTTAGCTTCACTTCTTCAACTGGTACTACATGAGATGGATCTGATCGGTAACGACGTAGCATGGATACATGGAATACGTCGTGCATCTGCTGCAACTATAGTGGCAACTTTAACTGGTATGCCTCTGGTCCAATTCGCTTCAACACTCGATAGGGCCTTATAAACCTTGGGCTTAACTTCCCTTTGCGACCAAACCTCATCACCTTCTTCCAAGGAGAGACTTTCAGAAACACTTGATCTCCCACTTCAAACTCTATTTCCTTCCGTTTAAGGTCTGCGTCACGACTTACGCCTATCGAGGCTTCCTTTAATCGTGCCCTGATTATCTCAACCTTCTCTTCAGTTTCTACCACTAACTCTGGACCCAAAACTCGACGTTCTCCTAACTCAGTCCAACAAGTAGGAGTTCGACACTTCCGACCATATAATGCTTCATATGGTGCCATCCGGATACTAGCCTGATAGCTGTTGTTGTAGGCGAACTCTGCTAAAAGCAAATAGTCTTCCCAACTTCCTCGAAAATCCATCACACAGCCTCTCAACATATCCTCTAACACTTGTATAACCCGTTCAGACTGCCCGTCTGATTGTGGATGAAAGGCCGTAGTGAAGTCTAACTTAGTGCCTAAAGTTTGATGAAGTGCCCTCCAAAACTGAGACGTAAACCTTGGGTCTCTATCGGAGATGATCGATACCGATACTCCATGTAACCTAACAATTTCCGCTACATATAACTTGGCCAGCTTCTGAAGAGAATAATCAACTTTTACCGAGATGAAGTGCGCGGACTTGGTCAAATGGTCCACTATTACCCATACCGAGTCCTTCTTAGTAGGCGTAAAGGGAAGCCCACTAACGAAGTCCATGGTAATTCTCTCCCACTTCCACTGCGGGATCTCGATTGGCTGAAGCAATCCCAATGGAACCTGGTGTTTAGCCTTAACTTGCTGACACGTCAGACATTTTCCCACGAATTCAGTAACTTCCCGTTTAAGATCAGGCCACCAAAATTGTTCCCTTAGATCTCTGTACAGCTTAATGCCTCTGGGATGCATAGCGTAAGGGCTACTATGCATTTCCCGAAGAATTCTCTGTCTTAACTCATCGTCGCTCGGCATATAGACCTTTCCTTTGTAGCACAATACTCTTTCATCATTAACGCCATAATCCTCCAACTCTCCGTTCTGTACTTGCTGTAACTTAGTACTTAGGTCCTTGTCAGCCAACTGTCCCCCTTTTACTTCATTCAGCCATGTGGGCTTGACTTGCAACTCTGCCAACAAGCTTCCATCATCATATAAACTCAAGTGTGCGAACATAGCCCTTAGATCCACCACAACCTTCCGACTTAGGGCATCAGCTACCACATTCGCCTTGCCCGGGTGGTACTCTATCGAGCAATCATAATCCTTCAATAATTCCACCCACCTTTGCTGCCTCAAGTTCAACTCCTTCTGAGTCAACAGATACTTAAGGCTCTTGTGGTCTGTGTAGATCACTGACCTTTCTCTATAGAGATAGTGCCTCCACACCTTAAGGGTGAAAACCACTGCTGCCAATTCCAAGTCATGGGTTGGGTAGTTAACCTCATGAGGCCTTAGCTGTCGCGACGCATACGCGACTATCTTTCCATCTTGCATTAGGACACATCCTACTCCCGTATGCGAAGCATCACTGTATACCACAAAATCCTTCCCTGCCTCCGGCTGAATTAACACTAGAGCTTCTGTCAACACCTTCTTAAGCTTTTCAAAGCTCTACTGTTGCTTATCAGTCCATTCAAAGGGTACTTCCTTCCTTAGCAACTTTGTCAAAGGTGCGGCTATTGATGAGAACCCTTCCACGAACCTTCTATAATAGCCTGCCAAACCTAAGAAATTTCGGATCTCAGCCATGGACCTAAGTGGTTTCCAATCCAACACTGCTTCGATCTTCTTAGGATCCACCCTTATTCCCTCTGCGGATACCACATGTCCTAAGAATGCCACCTCCTTAAGCCAAAATTCACACCTGCTGAATTTAGCATAGAGCTTCTTCTCCCTTAATACTTGTAACACTATCCGTAGGTGCTCATCATGCTCCTCCTCTGACTTCGAATACACAAGAATATCATCGATAAACACGACGACAAACCTATCCAAGTAGGGTTGGAAAACCCGGTTCATCATATCCATGAACGCGCTAGTGCGTTCGTCAACCCAAACAGCATTACCACAAACTCATAATGGCCGTATCTTGTCCTAAAGGCGGTCTTATGGATATCTTCCTCCTTTACCTTCAACTGATGATAACCCGACCGTAGATGTATCTTCGAAAACACAGCTGCCCTCTTTAGCTGATCGAACAGGTTGTCTATCCTTGGCAAAGGATACTTGTTCTTGATGGTCAGCTTATTCAACTGACGATAATCTATGCACATACGCATAGTTCTATCCTTCTTCTTCACAAATAGGACCGGTGCTCCTCACGGAGACACACTGGGTCGAATAAACCCACGGTCAAGTAACTCCTGAATCTGAGCCTTGAGCTCAACTAACTCCTTTGGCGCCATTCGATATGGAGCGATGGACACAGGAGCTGTTCCCGGTAACAAGTCTATTCCAAATTCTACCTCTCTATCTGGGGGTATTCCTGGTAATTCCTCTGGGAACACATCCACGAAGTCCCTTACTATTTTGACTCTACTGACACCTTCTTCCTTTCCATCTAACGCACTTACGAAGGCTAAAAATGTCTTGCACCCTTTCCGAACCATCCTTTCAGCCTTTAGCGCCGAAACTACATTAGACAGGTAGTTCCTTCTTTCTCCTATCATGATAACCACCTTACCCTCCGGGGTCCTTAGTTCCATGCGTTTAGCCGCACAATCCAACATGGCCCAATGCTCTACTAACCAATCCATACCAAGTATGAGGTCAAATTCTCCGAAAGGTAAATCCTTAGCCCGAAAGTTCACTCCCTGAATCTCTAGGGGTACACTCCGAAAGATCTTATCCACCACTACAGTTTGGCCTAATGGGCTTACTACAGTCATCTCCCTATCAGAAAGTTCAGAGTCTAGGCCTAGTGTTTCCACTACACTACATGCAACATATGAATGGGTCGAGCCCACATCAATAAGAGTAAAATAGGGCTTGCCATGAATAAGGAACGTACCGGTTATGACATCCGGTGCGTCTCCATCCTCCCTCCGGCGAACTGCATAAACTAAACCCGATTGCCTTGCCTCAGTGTTAGCAGCACCTCTGCCTGGTGTTCTACCTCCTCTGCCAGCACCATTACTTCTATTATTCGGACCACGACTTCGTTGAGGCTGCTGTCCACCTCTACCAGCCTGATTAACATTCTGAGCTGCTGGCTAACTCCTCTCAGGTTTCATTGGACAATCCTTAATTATATGGTCCTTGGACCCACACCTGAAACATCCTCCTGTCCTCTTCCAACACTCTCCCAAGTGTCTCTTCCCACACTGATCACAAGGACGATACTGCCCTCCTGCACCAACTTGCTTTCCTCGCAGCCCACCAACTCTGGGCCTTTTCTGCACACTCCCAGATGATCCTGACGACCCATAACCCTTCTTGGGGCTATTCCTATCAGAGCTCTGCTTTACCGAGTCCTTGATTCCCTCGGCTACCTTAGCCTTTTCCACTAACGTGGAAAATTCCCGTTCCTGATGTGGGGCTATCAACAACCTTAAATCATCCCTCAAACCGTCCTCGAATCAGACACACCGTTCATGCTCCGTAGCCACCACTCCTCGAGTATAACGGCTCAGCCTCAGAAACTCAGCTTCATACTCTACCACGAACTTGTTCCCTTGAACCAGCCTCATAAATGCCTTCCTTTGCTCATCAGTATACCGGGTACCGACATACTTCTTTTGATAAGCGGTCTTAACATAGTCCCACGTCAGATCCTTAGCTGTGGCACCATCACGAACTGTGAGCCACCATTGGTACGCTTCATCGCGTAGGAATGCCACCATTCCTTTCAGCTTCTCATCAGGTGTTAGATCTAGTTCATCCATAATCCGCTCAGTTGATCCAACCAATACTCAGTGGTACTGGGTGCCACTCCTGACACTACACGGAACACCTCAGCTCCGTTGGCACGAAGTCGCTTAGGTACTGACTTCCGAGCTCCTGAATTTCCTTCTGCACCAACCACCAGCTCAAGAACTCGCAGTATAGCCTGCGACACAGCATCATCCCCCATCTGATCTTGCCGTTCAGCACCGACAGCTGGTGGTGGTGGTGGTGGTGGCGGTGGTATCTCATTGTCAGACCCTTGACCCGATCTAACGGGTTCTGACACGGTCACCCTTCCTCTACCTCGTCCACGACGACCACGTCCGCTAGAGCTCATTTCTAACATTGTGATCTAATTAAGAAGTTTTATGAATTAGTCCTTGTTTCACTTGATTACCCGCGAAGAAGTTTTATGAAAAGAATTTTAGGAGTGGTTGTTTTGTATTCATACATGCACACAGTCTTTTCATTCATACATCCATCAATCAATTATGAACTTTCGTTCATTCAGAGAAATGTTGTAGTTTTCATTGTTGTTGTTTTTCCACTACCTAGGGGTATTTTCGTAATTTGTCCTACAGGGGTATTTTCGTGATTTTTCAAAAGCAAAAGTTCCTTGGTGATTTTGTCAAAAATTATTTTGGAATTTTTAAATTCCTGGGGTATTATGTAAAATTTTGAAATCCGAGGGCATTTCGGTAATTTTGAAACTCAGGGGTATTTTGGTATTAAACCAGGGTAAATTTGTAAATCTCAATAAATCAGGGGTATTGCAGATTTGACAAAACTTTAGGGCTAGTTTTGAGAATTTGTTTTCCAAAATGGTGATGTTGCAAAAATTTTAGAAGTTAGGGTCATTTTGGTAATTTTATAAGTTAGGGGCAATTTTGTAATATTTTCCAAAATCAAGGTATTTTGATAGGTTGCAGATTAGGGTTTTTGAACATTTATAAAATAATGAAATTTTGGTAAAACTGTTGGGTAGTTGGGCATTTTATAAACCAATGGCATTTTTTGTAATTTTACCACGAGGGGTATTTTTGTAATTTCATAAATCGAAAATTTTTCGGAAAATTTTGTGAAAATAGTTCTCACATAAAAGAGTAACTTTAAGAGTTTTAAAACTGGGGTTTTTATAAAAACAAGGCTAGTTCCCTTTCGGGTTTTAGTTATTGTGTTTAGCCTATGACCGAGTCTTCTTGGTCAGGGTGAACTAAGGCTACGCACCAGGTAGGATTCAAGTGGAGAGGAGGTGAGTCACGCAAACTGCTTAAGTACCAAGCTCCCACCGAAACCATTCCTAGACATGCGCACAGAGGTTGCCACACCCACTGAGTCCTCTTGGTTAGGGTGAACCGAAGCTACGCACTGTAGGATTCAGTGAAGAGGAGGTGAGTCACTAGGACCGCTTAAATACCTGTGCTCTTAGGATCCAATCCTAGACATGCGCACAGGGGTTACCACACCCTAACTCGGCGACTAAGTTATAGGTTTGTTTAATGGTCCTTAAGTCTTATGTAATAGTTGGGGTGGACTAGTCCTAGCGTTCACATACTTAATGTTCTAATCTACGTTCCATTTCTATCCTTCTACAATTCATACTATAATTCACACAATAGATAGGGGTACTTACCTGGTGGACTGCGGGTCGGAGACTTGGGTGCCATGCCAGAAAAACCTGCTTATCTTCAAAAATAAAAACTTATTTGGGCTCGATTTGAAAATGTTTTGGGCCTTAAACCTCAGGTCGAGAGTTTAAAACGGGCTCTGATACCAAATTGAAACACCCCATACCCGGTCCACGAGCTTGGACTGAATCTGGTATGTTCCTCGAAGTAAACTGGTTAAAATTCATTTGCACTTTGAAAAACTTTAAGTGATTTTGGGAAAAAGTTCGAATTAGGCTGGGCTCGAGTTGAAAACAAATTTATTTTATACTGAAACCCATTTAATTTCAAGTGACAAAATAATTAAAGTTTATTTTGAATTAAATTGACTTAATAAAATTTCGTAACATAGTAAATAAAACAGAAAATAACATAGTTCACTATGGCCTTATTACATCAAATAAAAACCCAAAATAAATTTAAAGTACTTAAATGAAATAAAATGTCCAACTAAAATAAAACTTGTCGCTGCGCATGGCCACCATAAGTCCTGCCGTCCCGGTCCATCACTGTTCATCACCTGAAACATGTTCCCACAACGGGGTGAGTCAACAGACTCAATGTGTACTACAACACTAAATCTTAACAATTCCAGGCATTACATAACATACAAATTCATATATCATCAAATTAAAATGATGCAACCCGAACCCAAACCTATATGCCATCCGCTACACATCCCCGTACCAACCTACACACCATAGGGACTACTAAGTTAACCCTCCATCCGCTACACACCATCGAAGGCAGTCGCTGCAGTCGACATGCTCATCGCTCTTATGAGTATTCGTGGTCTTAGGTCACCATACTCAGATATCGTGGTCTTAGGTCACCACATTCAGATATCGTGGTCTTAGGTCACCACATTCAGATCTCGTGGTCTTAGGTCACCACATTCAGATATCGTGGTCTTAGGTCACCACATTCACTTCCCCTTTTCAATAGCCCATTTGCCCCATATTATACATGCCATGCATATCACATTCTTATCACTTATCACATGTTAAATATAACATATTTCATAATCCTAGTAGGAGTAGGAAACGTACATGAGTACTTTGTACCATTACATGGTACCTTAGCCATGTTCTTACACATTCTTATAATCACATATAGATTAAATATTGCCATGAATATATTAAGAGATAGTGTCAGGTACACACCTGATTAACTTATCAAATTCATCGATTTCAGAAGAATTCGATCTCATCGCTTTAGATCCTTGATCCCTACATTTGGCCACATTTAGTATTTTAGGGAAAAGCCTATTCGGCTAAATTAATCAAATCCTGAAGGATTATCGTATCCACTTTCTTACCTTGCTGCCGATTTGATAATTAATCAAATCCCGAAAACTTGTATTTTTCCCCTTTGAAATCGACTAATCACTAGATCCCTTGAATCGGTTAGTTTTCGGTTAAAAACAAATAGATCTAAATACTTAAGATAGGACCTTGGCTGATTACATAACCACTTACCTTGTGATGAACTTCCCGAAATTGATCCTTGCTTCCCTAGGGATGTCGAAATTCCTATAACTATATGTTAGATTTAATCTAACATTAAAACATAAAGCATGGCCTTTGGCCGAATATACATATGTCTTACCTTGAATCTTTAACTCCCAAAACTCTCTTCCTGGTTAATGAAGATGCCGAAATACCCTAGATCTGAAATCCTGGATTTCACCTTCCATATTTCGATCAACAAGATTAAGAGGGATTAGACTAACTTTCAGCTTAAAAGAAAGGAATACAATTATGACTATAGATCCTTACCCTTTATATGGAAATCGGCAACACCTTTTGAACTCCAAAAATATTCGGTTATGGCCTAGATCTGGATCAACAATTTCGGCTTCCTTGAATAATCGGCTAGGGGGTTAACTTTGGGGTTTCGACTTTTGATGGATTGGAAAGAAAAGAAGAAGAAAGAATAGAGGATTTAGCAATGGTGAGCCTTTGAGAGGGAGCTTGCGGTTTTGTCAGAAAAAGAAATTGGGGAAGATGACAAGAGAATTTCGGCAGAGGCTTGCTTGGAGAGAAAATGTAGAATGCCTCACTTCTCCTCCTATTGCCAAAATTACTAGGCCAAGACTCCCTTACTTGGCCACCACTCTTCTATTTTGATAGCTTTATCTCTTTAATTTAAAAATTAAAGAATAAATCCTCTTTTATCTCTTGAGAATAATCTAAAATAAATCCATTATTTATCCCCTATTTAGCCAAAATTTAAAGAGAATAAAACTCCTCTTTTAAGAGCCTTAACGCCGTCCACCTCTCTGCTCCTTGTAGCAAAATAAAAATTCTTTTATTTGCTTCCCATGCGACTCGAACTCAGGCCCATTTGCATAGCTTGTGGCGTCACTTACCTGGGCCTTAAGTGGTGCCTTCAAGCCACTTTAACAAGTCCGTTTGTGTGTCATATTTCACATATATTTTCTCTTAAGGCCACCTTGCCTTAGTTTCCTCTTTTAGACTTTAAAACTCAACATTTTCTAAGTCATTTCCTTACATTTTCAAGTTTCCAAAGATGTTTATTTCCCTTCTTTAACCTAACATTTCCTTACATTTCCAGGTTTCCAAAAATGTCCACTTTCCTCTTTTAAACCTAACATTTCCATAAATTTCCAGGTTTCCAAAAATGTTCACTTTCCTCTTTTAAACCTAACATTTCCATACATTTCCAGGTTTCCAAAAATGTTCAAAATATATTCATAACACATAAGACATGTCATTTCGTACAATTAAACCGAAAATGCATAGGCCCTTTTCAGGATGTTACAAATATCTCATGCGTTTAAATCATACATAAGCTTAATATCGTAACACATTATATCATTCAGTCAAACATTCTCATATCGCATAACTCAAGTATGCAATTACAAACTCAATCAAATATTCATACTATCAAATATAACATGATATTTAACATTTTTAAATGATTTTATGAGTTTAGGACCCACACCTTATTTTTCGCTTCATTGGAACACACTAGTGAATCTTCCAATTTTCCTTAATAATTCCTTAAATGAACTTAAACCAAAATTTAGTATAAATTCAATAAATTTACCAATAAACCAGCCCCCAAACACCCACTTATGAGTTCAAACCAATTGTTGAAATTATAACTATTTTATGAATCTGAACTAGTTAGATTCCTTACACTGCATTGATGCAAACCATACGTACAATTGTTCTTTGCCTTTACGGATGATTTGGGGCATTTGGGTCAGCACATAATTCAATAATATACTGGAAAATCAGTAGCTAATTAATGATTAAATTCCTTAATTTAATCAATTCATAACCTTTACCCAACAACTATGTTGAACTAGCAAACTAGTTATCCTTACTTGCACTTACGCTTCACAATTTGTAAGATCCGATTGGCGAATTGATCAAGAACGTCTCTCCCTAATTAACATGTAATTAAAGGATGGTTGAGAGGATTTAATAACACAATTTAATTTTGGAAAAATATAGGCAAGACCCAAGAAAAAAAAAATAGCCCCCTTTCTTGCACACAGGCACACGCACCACCACCCATGGTGGCCAAAATTAGAGGTGAATTTTAAAATGGTTTGGGATCTCATTAAAATCTGGAAAAATAAATTTGAAATCATTTAAAATTCACCAAATTCCAGATCTAGAAATTTTTGGTTTTTAATAGAAAAGATTAATCAAGAAATTCAAGAGAAAAGAGATCTTACCCAAGCTAGTTGAGAGAAACATAAATGAAACTTTCTTGGCAATGATCGGGATCAATATTTAGGGTTCATGATATCAAATTTGGGGATGATTTAGATGATGATTAATGGAAGAAGCATAGTAAAGGAGATGGTGCGCAATCTTGATGCAAAAAGAAGAGATGGTAAAATATAAGGTGTAAGCGACGACATTAATGGAGGAAAGGAAAAAAAACATAAAATCAAACAGAGGGAGAGGAGGAGATGAATTGCTAGGGCAATGAGGAGTAGGATTCAAGGCTGATTATTTTTGATAAATTAACATTTATACCTAGGGTTACAAGGCTTGGGTGGCACACACATTAAAAATAAGGGATGTTTGCCAAAAATTAAATTATTTCACAAGGGAAATGATGTGAAGTTGAGATCTCATTTAATCCATGGTTTCTCTCATATTTCTTTTAACCATGAGGCTTCTTCCTCATTCTTGAAATAATTTTGCAATATTTATTTTAAAACAAGGCATGTCGCATACTAGGGTTTGAGGCAAAATTTGCAAAATAATAGAAATGGTAAGAGAGAAGGGATTTGAACTTTGGTTTCAAGGAACGTTTCACTAACACTTAACCAAAAAATCAATACCTCATTTATTTCCTATGAAACACCCAACACCCGGCCCACGAGCCTGAACCGGATCTGGTATGTTCCTTAAGTAAACCGGTTTCAAAGTTCTCGTTACTTAGAGAAAATTTGTGTAATTTTTTTTTTCAAATATATCGTTTTGGGTTGGGCTTAGGTTGGGAACCCATTTATTTTATTTCAAAATCCAATTAATTAAGGTGAAAAAATAATTTAGAGTTTATTTTTAAAGAAATAATTTTTACTTGACTTTAATTTAAAATAATTCGTAACGGAGTAATTAAAAAAATAAAATAAAAGAAATGTAAACATGGCCTTATTACAACAAGTAAAATCCCAAAATAAAATTTCAAAGTACTTAAATAAAATCAAAGGGTCCATATTGAATAAAACCTCAAATTGAGCATGGCCACCACAAGATCTACTGTCCCAGTCTGTCACTGATCGTCACCTGAAAAATAGTCCCACAATGGGGTGAGTCAACAGACTCAATGTGTACACAACACTAAAATTCAATAGATTAGGCATACATTTTCATATCAAATAATTATCCATATAACAGATAAAATGATGATGCAACCCGAACCCAAAATCTAGATGCCATCCGCTACACATCCCCGTACCAACCTGCACACCGTGCGGACTACTAAGTCAACCCTCCATCCGCTACACACCATCGAAGGCAGTCACTGCAGTCGACGTGCTCATCGCCCATATAAAATTTGTGGCATAGCCACGAGATATAATTGTGTCAAGAGACACCGATTCGAGATAATGTAAACCGGTTACCACATTCGGATAATGTGACCAAAGTCACCACATTCGGATAGTGAGACCGTAGTCATCACATTCACCACGCCCTTTTTCATATATCCCGAATGACCCATATTAATCATATTATGCATATCATACATAAATTCACATTCTTATAAATTTTCACATGTTATTAATAACATATTTCATAATCCCAGTGGGAGTAGGAAACCTACCTGAGTACTTTGTACCACATTAGGGTATTTTAGCCACATTCACAATCTTATACATTCATATATTAAATATTTGCCATATAACATATTAAAAGTTAGTGTGGGTACACACCTGATTCGCTTAACGAAGTCCTTAAAATCTCAAAAACCGATCTACTGATTTAGATCTTTAATGCCTATATTCAGTTAACATGGTAATCTTTAGCAAATACCTATTTGGCTATATACCAAATCCTAGTAGGATTTGTATTCTAAACACTTACCTTTGATGATCATTATTCAAATCCCGAAATAGATCCTTGCTTCCTTAATGCTGTCGAAAATCCTATAGACACATGTTAGATTGATTTCTAACCATTAATCATCATTAAATGGCCTATGGCCGAATATTCATATGACTTACCTTGAGTCTTAGAAATCCCGAAACTTCGGTGTACTTCTCTTTGTAGTCGACAACTACTAGATCCCGAGGAAAACCTTCCAAATTTCGGCCATGGAATTCTAAAGGAGTTAGATTCCTATATTTCAGCTGAAGAGAGATTGAAAATCAAATAATAGTTGATCTTACCTTTTTGGATGAAATCGGCAACACCCTTCTGGCACAACAAAGATTCGGCTTTGGCAGAATTTCTGCTTTTGGTGCTATGAAGAATTCGGCTAGGTTGGATTGTGCTTTTGGTTTTGAATAAAAGAGAGAGGAGGCTAGGGAATTCGGCTAGACAAAAGAAAAGAGAAGAGAAGTGAAGACAACCCTAAGAATTTCAGCAGAGAGAAAAGTGAAGGAAGAAAATTGATGAGTAGCCCTTATCCCTTCCTTTTATAGACGAAATTATCATCTAAGGAGTCCATTACTTAGCCACCACTCCTCTATCTGATAACTTTATCCTTTAATTATCATAAATAAAAGAGTTTAATCCAATATTTATCTCTTCTAAATAATCCAATTTTAAAAATAAAAAATCCTTTATATATCCCATTAATTGCTGAAATTTTAAAGGGAATAAAACTCCCTTTTTCTAGAAGCCTTGCCGTCCACTCCAGTCTTCTGGAAGCAAAAATAAAACTCCTTTTTATTTGCTTCCCAAGTGACTCGAACCCAGGCCCATTCTTCTTGCTTATGGCGCCATTTCCATAGGCCCTAAGTGGCATCTTCAGGCCACTTTTCCAAGCCTGTTTGTGTGTCAAATTTCACAAACTTTTTCTTTTAAGGCCACCTTGCCTTAATTTCCTATTTTAAACCTTAAAACTCGACATTTCTAGGTCATTTCTAAGTTTCCAAAAATTTTCGATCGGCTCTGTAAACTTGCCATTTCCTTACATTTCCAAGTTTCCAGAAATGTTTACTTTCCATTTTGAATCATTTCCTTACATTTTCGTGTTTCCAAAATGTTCATTTCCATTTTCATTTCCATGCATTTTTAGGTTTCCAAAAATATTCATTTCCATTTTCATTTCCAAAAATATTAGAAATTTATTCATAGTACTTAAGACTTGTCATTTCGAATAATTAAACCGGAAATGCATAGGCCCTTTCCAGGATGTTACAGTTCTACCCCCTTAAAATAATTTCATCCTTGAAATTTCCTAACTAGAATAATTGAGGGTATTGCTGACGCATCGTCTCTTCTGGTTCCCACGAAGCCTCCTCCGATCCATGGTTGCGCCATAACACTTTGACTAGAGGAACTGACTTCTTACGTAGCACTTTCACATCACGTTCCAATATTCGAATCGGCTCTTCCTCGTACGATAAGTCTGGCCTTAGCTCCACTTCTTCAACTGGTACCACATGAGACGGATCCGATCGGTAGCGACGTAGCATGGATACATGGAATATGTCGTGCATCTGCTGCGACTCTAGTGGCAACTCCAATTGGTATGCCACTGGCCCAACTCGCTTCAGTACTCGATAGGGCCCTATAAACCTTGGGCTTAACTTCCCTTTGCGACCGAACCTCATAACCTTCTTCCAAGGCGAGACTTTTAGAAACACTTAGTCTCCCACTTCAAACTCTATTTCCTTCCACTTAAGGTCTATGTACGACTTCTGCCTATCAGAGGCTTCCTTCAACCGTGCCCGAATTAACTCAACCTTCTCTTCAGTTTCGGCCACTAACTCTGGACCCAAAACTCAGCGTTCTCCTAACTCAGTCCAACAAGTAAGTGTTCCACACTTTCGACCATACAATGCTTCATATGGTGCCATCCGAATGCTAGCCTGATAGCTGTTGTTGTAGGCGAACTCAGCTAGAGGCAAGTAATCTTCCCAACTTCCTCAGAAATCCATCACACAGCCTCTCAGCATATCCTCCAACACTTATATAACTCGTTCAGACTGCCCGTCTGATTGTGGATGGAAAGCTGTAGTGAAGTCCAACTTAGTGCCTAAAGCTTGATGAAGTGCCTTCCGAAACCGAGACGTAAACCTTGGGTCCCTATCGGAGATGATCGATACTGGTACTCCATGTAACCTTATGATCCCCGCCACATATAACTTGGCTAACTTCTGAAGAGAATAGTCAACTCTCACCGGAATAAAGTGCGCGGATTTGGTCAAACGGTCCACTATCACCCATACCGAGTCCTTCTTAGTAGGCGTAAGGGGAAGCCCACTAACGAAGTCCATAGTAATTCTCTCCCACTTCCATTGTGGAATTTCGATTGGTTGAAGCAATCCCAATGAGACTTGGTGTTCAGCCTTCACTTCTTGTTTAAGATTAGATCACCAAAATTATTCCCTTAGCTCTCTATACATCTTAATGCCTCCGGGATGCATAGCATAAGGGCTACTATGCGCTTCCCAAAGGATCCTCTGTCTCAACTCTGTGTCCCTCGGCATACAGACCTTCCCTTTGTAGCACAATACTCCTTCATCATTGATTCCATAATCTTTTAATTCTCCATTCTGTACTTGCTGTAACTTAGCACTTAGGTCCTTATCCGCCAACTGTCCCTCTTTCACTTCCTTCAGCCATATGGGCTTGACTTGCAACTCTGCCAACAGGCTTCCATCATCATACAGACTTAAGTGAGCGAACAAAGCCCTTAGATCCGTCACAACCTTCCTACTTAGTGCATCAGCTACCACATTCGCCTTGCCCGAATGATATTCTATCGAACAATCGTAGTCTTTCAACAATTCCACCCACCTTCGTTGCCTCAAGTTCAACTCCTTCTGAGTCAACATGTACTTAAGACTTTTGTGGTCTGTGTAAATAACTGACCTTTCTCCATAAAGGTAGTGCCTCCAAACCTTAAGGGCGAAAATTACTGCTGCCAGTTCCAAGTTATGAGTTGGGTAGTTAACCTCATGAGGCCTTCACTGTCGAGACGCATAAGCGACCACTTTTCCATCTTCCATTAGCACACAGCCTAACCCCGTATGCAAAGCGTCACAGTACACCACAAAACCTTTTCCTGCCTCCGGCTGAATTAACACTGGAGCTTCCGTCAACACCTTTTTAAGCTTTTCAAAGCTCTCCTGCTGCTTATTAGTCCATTCAAAGGGTACTTCCTTCCTTAGTAACTTTGTCAAAGGCGCGGCTATAGACGAGAACCCTTCCACAAACCTTCTGTAATAGCCTGCCAAACCTAAGGAACTTCGGATTTCAGCCACGGACCTAGGTGGTTTCCAATCCAACACTGCTTCGATCTTCCTAGAGTCCACTCTTATTCCCTCTGCGGATACCACATGTCCTAAGAATGCCACCTCCTTAAGCCAAAATTCACACTTGCTAAATTTGGCATAAAGCTTCTTTTCCCTTAATAGTTGCAGCACAACTCGGAGATGTTCATCATGCTCCTCTTCAGACTTAGAGTACACCAAGATGTCATCGATGAACACAACGACGAACCTATCCAAATAGGGTTGGAAAACCCGATTCATCATGTCCATGAACGCGGCTGGAGCGTTCGTAAACCCAAACTGCATCACCACAAACTCAAAATGGTCGTATTTTATCCTAAAAGCGGTCTTATGGATATCAGCCTCCTTCACCTTCAACTGATGATATCCCGACCTTAAGCCGATCTTTGAAAACACTGCAGCCCCCTTCAGCTGATCGAACAAGTCATCGATCCTTGGTAAAGGATACTTGTTCTTAATGGTCAGCTTATTCAATTGACGGTAATCTATGCACATACGCATAGTTCCGTCCTTCTTCTTCACAAATAGGACCGGTGCTCCCCATGGAGAAACACTGGGTCGGATGAACCCACGATCCAACAACTCTTGGATTTGAGCCTTGAGCTCCACTAACTCCTTTGGTGCCATTCGGTATGGAGCGATTGACACAGGAGCTATTCCCAGTAGCAAATCTATCCCAATTTCCACCTCCCTATCTGGGGGTATTCCTGGTAATTCCTCCGGAAATACATCTTCAAAGTCCTTGACCGTTCTAACTCCGCTAACACCTTCTTCCTTTCCACCCAACGCACTTACGAAGGCTAGGTATGCCTTGCACCCTTTTTTAACCATTTTCTCAGCCTTTAGCGCCGAAACTACGTTAGACAAGTAGTTCCTCCTTTCTCCAACCATTACTACTACTTCATCCTCTGTGGTCCTTAGTTCCATTCGTTTAGTCGCACAATCCAACACGGCTCGGTGTTCTACTAGCCAGTCCATTCCGAGTATAAGTTCAAACTCTCCGAAGGGTAACTCTATTAAGTCAGCCCGAAAGTTCACTCCCTGAATCTCTAGGGGTACATTCCGAAAGATCTTATCTACCATTACAGTTTGGCCTAATGGGCTTACCACAGTCATCTGCCTATCAGAGAGTTCAGAGGCTAGGCCTAATGTTTCCACTACACTACATGCAACATATGAATGGGTCGAGCCCACATCAATTAGAGCAAAATAGGGCTTGTCAAAAATAAAAAACGTACCGGTTATAACATCCGGCGTGTCACCATCCTCCCTCTGGCGAACCGCATAAACCAAACCCGGTTGCCTTGCCTTAGCATTAGCAGTACCTCGGCCCTGTGTTCCACGGCCTCTGCCAGCACCATTACCTCTGTTGCCCGAACCACGACCCCGTTGAGCTGCTGTCCGCCTCTACCAGCCTGACTAACAGTCTGAGCTGCCGGTCGACTCTCATCGTTGTTGCTTTTCCACTACCTAGGGGTATTTTTGTAATTTTGTCCTGCAGGGGTATTTTCGTAATTTTTCAAAAGAAAAAAATTTCTTTGGTGATTTTGCCACAAAGTATTTTGGTCTTTTTAAATTCCTGACGTATTTTGGAAAAATTTTGAAATCCGGGGTTATCTCGGTAATTTTGGACCTCGAGGGTATTTCGGTAATTTTCACAAATTGGGGTAAATTTGTAAAATTTTGTAAATCAGGGATATTTCAAAAGTTGTGAAACTTTAAGGGTTCTTTTTGAGAATTGTACTTTCCAAAATAGTGATGTTGCAAAAATTTCGGAAATCAGGGTCATTTTAGTAATTTTGTAAGTTAGGGGCAATTTTGTAATAATTTTTTTTCCAAAATCAAGGTATTTTTGATATTTTGCAATTTAGGGTTTTTGAGCGTTTATAAAATAATAAAATCTTGGTGAAATTGTTGGGTAGTTGAATATTTTACAAACCAAGGGCATTTTGGTAATTTTACCACTAGGGGCATTTTTGAAATTTTCATAAAGCGGAAATTTTTCGGAAAATTTTGTAAAGATGGTTTTCATAAGTTTAAAATAAAGTTTTTAAGAGTTTTAAAACTAGGGTTTTGTTGTTTCAGAAACACGGCTAGTTCCCTTTCGGGTTTTAGTTATTGTGTTCAGCATATGACCGAGCCCTCTTGGTCAGGGTGAACCAAAGCTACGCACCAGGCAGGATTCGAGTGGAGAGGAGCTGAGTCACGCGGACTGCTTAAATACCAAGCTCCCACCGAAACCATTCCTAGACATGCACACAGAGGTTGCCATACCACTGAGCCCTCTAAGTTAGGGTGAACCGAAGCTACGCACCAGGTAGGATTCCTACGAAGAGGAGGTGAGTCACTAGGACTGCTTAAATACCAAGCTCTTCCGGATCCAATCCTAGACATGCGCACAGGGGTTACTACACCCTAGTTCAGTGACTTAGCCATAGGTTTGTTTAGTGCATTAAGTCTTATGTGTTTGTGTTTGAGTAGACTAGTCCTAGGGTTCAAGTTCCTATCATGCTATTCTACGTTCCATTCCTTTTCTACCCTTCCACAATTCATAATCACCCAATTAGTTAGGGGTACTTACCTGGTGGACTGCGGGTCGGAGACTTAGGTGCCATGCCAGAAAACCTATTTATTTCATAAAATCCTTTCAAAAAGCTTACTTGGCTCGATTTGAAAACGTTTTGGGCCTTAGCCCACAGGCCGAGAGTTTTAAAACTGGGCTTTGATACCAAACTAAAACACCCCACACCCGGCCCACGAGCCTGAACTGAATCTGGTATGTTCCTTAAGTAAACCGGTTTCAAAGTTCTCGTTACTTAGAGAAAATTTGTGTAATTTTTTTTCAAATATATCGTTTTGGGTTGGGCTTAGGTTGGGAACCCATTTATTTTATTTCAAAATCCAATTAATTAAGGTGACAAAATAATTTAGGGTTTATTTTTAAAGAAATAATTTTTACTTGACTTTAATTTAAAATAATTCGTAACGGAGTAATTAAAAAAAATAAAATAAAAGAAACGTAAACATGGCCTTATTACAACAAGTAAAATCCCAAAACAAAATTTCAAAGTACTTAAATAAAATCAAAGGGTCCATATTGAAAAAAACTTCAAATTGAGCATGGCCACCACAAGATCTACCGTCCCGGTCCGTCACTGATCGTCACCTGAAAAATAGTCCCACAATGGGGTGAGTCAACAGACTCAATGTGTACACAACACTAAAATTCAATAGATTAGGCATATATTTTCATATCAAATAATTATCCATATAACAGATAAAATGATGATGCAACCCGAACCCAAAACCTAGATGCCATCCGCTACACATCCCCGTACCAACCTGCACACCGTGCGGACTAATAAGTCAACCCTCCATCCGCTACACACCATCGAAGGCAGTCGCTGCAGTCGACGTGCTCATCACCCATATAAAATTTGTGGCATAGCCACCAGATATAATTGTGTCAAGAGACACCAGATTCAGATAATGTAATAGAAGTTACCACATTCAGATAATGTGACCAAAGTCATCACATTCGGATAGTGAGACCGTAGTCATCACATTCACTTCCCCTTTTTCATATATCCCGAATGACCCATATTAATCATATTATGCATATCATACATAAATTCACATTCTTATAAATTTTCACATGTTATAAATAACATATTTCATAATCCTAGTGGGAGTAGGAAACGTACCTGAGTACTTTGTACCACATTAGGGTATTTTAGCCACATTCACAATCTTATACATTCATATATTAAATATTTGCCATATAACATATTAAAAGTTAGTGTGGGTACACACCTGATTCGCTTAACGAAGTCCTTGAAATCCCGAAAACCGATCTACTGATTTAGATCTTTAATGCCTATATTCAGTTAACATGGTAATCTTTAGCAAAGACCTATTTGGCTATATACCAAATCCTAGTAGGATTTGTATTCTAAAAACTTACCTTTGATGATGATTATTCAAATCCCGAAATAGATCCTTGCTTCCTTAATGCTGTCGAAAATCCTATAGACACATGATAGATTGATTTCTAACCCTTAATCATCATTAAATGGCCTATGGCTGAATATTCATATGACTTTCCTTGAGTCTTAGAAATCCCGAAACTTTGTTGTACTTCTCTTTGTAGTCGGCAACTACTAGATCCCGAGGAAAACCTTCCAAATTTCGTCCATGGAATTTTAAAGGAGTTAGATTCCTATATTTTGGCTAAAGGGAGATTGAAAATCAAATAATAGTTGATCTTACCTTTTTGGATGAAATCGGCAACACCCTTCTGGCACAACAAAGATTCGGCTTTGGCAGAATTTCTGCTTTTGGTGCTATGAAGAATTCGGCTAGGTTGGATTGTGCTTTTGGTTTTGAATAAAAGAGACTAGACAAAAGAAAAGAGAAGAGAAGTGAAGAGAACCCTAAGAATTTCAGCAGAGAGAAAAGAGAAGGAAGAAAATTGATGAGTAGCCCTCCTCCCTCCCTTTTATAGACGAAATTATCATCTAAGGAGTCCCTTACTTGGAAACCACTCCTCTATCTGATAACTTTATCCTTTAATTATCATAACGAAAAGAGTTTAATCCAATATTTATCTCTTCTAAATAATCCAATTTTAAAAATAAAAAAATCCTTTATTTATCCCATTAATTGCCGAAATTTTAAAGGGAATAAAACTCCCTTTTTCTAGAAGCCTTGCCGTCCACTCCAGTCTTCTGGAAGCAAGAATAAAACTCCTTTTTATTTGCTTCCCAAGTGACTCGAACCCAGGCCCATTCTTCTTGCTTATGGCACCATTTCCATAGGCCCTAAGTGGCATTTTCAGGCCACTTTTCCAAGCCTGTTTGTGTGTCAAATTTCACAAACTTTTTCTTTTAAGGCCACCTTGCCTTAATTTCCTATTTTAAACCTTAAAACTCGACATTTCTAGGTCATTTCTAAGTTTCCAAAAATTTTCGATCGGCTCTGTAAACTTGCCATTTCCTTACATTTCCAAGTTTCTAGAAATGTTTACTTTCCATTTTTGAATCATTTCCTTACATTTCCAGGTTTCCAAAAATGTTCATTTCCATTTTCATTTCCATGCATTTCTAGGTTTCCAAAAATATTCATTTCCATTTTCATTTCCAAAAATATTAGAAATTTATTCATAGTACTTAAGACTTGTCATTTCGTATAATTAAACCGGAAATGCATAGGCCCTTTCTAGGATGTTACATCCTAAAAGTGCATAGATAATCTTAAAAGTTAAGGCATGGCCACTCTCTCTCGATTCCCAAACCTAATTCTACTAACCCGTGAGTTTAGGATGTTATAAGGGGACTTTACTACAGAGGAAATTTTTTCAAATGGACTTCTTAACAGAGAAAGTTAGATTTGCATAAAGAAAAACAACATTGCTACCCATGTTAACATTGATCTTCAGCCAATTTACATTAAGAAAAATAACTACGCAACCCATGTTATCATTTCAGCTAATTTTAGTTAAGAAATCCAAGCTCAGCAATATTATCATTCATAAGCATAGGTAAAGAAATTGTAACATTTTTTTCCATAACCTTTATGAACTCCCCACATTTTGTAACTGTCCTTTTTATTATCAGGAAAACCATGCTAAAAGACAAGGAGTAACCCTTTTTGAACCCCTTGATGCCTATGATTCCCCAACAATAATGCCATGATCAATTTATAACATAAACCAAAATATTAGACGTTTTTAGGGAAAAATAGATAAATACTATGATCTAAGCACAAAGATGAAAGGATCATCTTCCAAAAGAAAGAGAAACCAAGTTATGCCATTAAGTAGAACTTGTGAGATCTGACTTTAATTCCCAAAAGTCACTTTCAATCTAAGTGCAAACCGCAACATATTAAACCCAATAAACCTAATTGAAAATTTTTGCGAAATCAAAATTTCCCCTTAAAAGGGAAAAATTCTTCCATGGGAATTTAAAATCAAAATTGAAATTCGAAAGATCAGAAGGTATTTCTCTACATCCAATAAAAAAAAAAGAAAAATCCAAAATCAACATTGAGAAACTAGAAAGAAAATAGAGGAAGAAAATTAATTGGAAATTGGAACGATTAGAAAGAGGTCCTCTAGACATTCTTGAGGGTTTGATTAAACCTGGAATCAAGGCTTTCTTTGTTACGCTGATCTTATTTGCCATGGCTGCTGCTTTTGTTTTTTCAAACCCCTCTTCTTTTTGCTCACTCCAAATAGTTTTACATAAGTATATTGGTTTAGGGTTTAACTTAAGGAGAATGGTGAAGGTAAAGAAAAAGTAAGAAGAGAATGTTTAAATAAAAAAGAGAAATTTCATACTCACACGATAATCTTTGAGATTTGTTGAAAAAATCTCAGATAGGAGTTTCAAGAGGATGTGAGATGGGTAGTAAAGGAAAGAAAAATAATATTGTATAGTACTGGAAGCGTTAATAGCCATTCATTAGAGATAGCATTGAATTGCTATTCAGTGGTTTTGAGGAATCAGGCTATAATGGCTATTCAATGGAATAGGTTTTACAGCCAACCAAATCCCTGAAAATTTTTATTGTGTTGAATAAGGGAGGAATGGCTAAGTCATTCATGTGAAGCAAACAAGGCCGTAGGTCTTGGTTTGAAAACAAGTGAACTGGTACCAAATGGGGTTTTTGCCAAAACAGGGGCAACGTAGCAACCTCAAGTCTTCGGCGTCATGACATAGGTAGATAGTGAGTGACGTCATGATGTCAAGATGCTTGGAGTTGCGACGTAACTCACTAAGTTGACAATGTCACGATGTGGAAATCATGATGTCATTGTAACACCCCAAACCCATGTCCATCGCCGGATTAGGGTTATGAGGCATTACTCGACCAAATACAAGTCAGTACACCTTTATAAATACTAATACATTAATAGATGCATAATCGGTTACTATTATCATGAATAATCATGTAATTTGCATTTACAAATCATTTAAGATAACAAACATATCACAAGCAATATCATTAAAAACTTATACAAATAAATTTTCGTACAAATAGTAGAGATACTATTCATTTGGTCATTTTATAAAAATAAGGGCCGAATTAATTATGACCAAACTCAAATAAGATATAATCATTCATATAATAATTCTCATATTACAATTTAAATTCCGTCACATATTCACCTTAGCAAAATAATTACTACTAAAATTTAGCTATCCAAACCTCATAGCCGAATGCACACGAACATCCATTAAACAATTTTTAAGTTTCCAACTAAAATAATGTCATGACCAAATATTTACAAAGAGTTGGTTTTCATTCAATCATTTATAAATCGAATTCATTTATGACATGCATAAATTTCATCCTATTTCCTTCATGGCTTATCACATAATTGCACTGTAACACCCATAATATTACTAACCAAAACGACAAGTTCATTAGCACCATTCTCTTGCTCTATTCGGCTTTGTCCATATACATATGGATATTCGAACATTTCATGTGTCCATTTTATCATTTCATTTCGTTACATCTTTAACCCTTTAAGCATACAGGTCGAACATATGTCATTAATAGCATATACATGTAATATATGCAGCCCTTACTAAAATATTCATAGTCACCTAACAATACTTATGACTACATGCCGCATATATCCAGAACCATTCAAATATCATATAGACATTAAGATCATATCACATAACAAATTTGAATAACATCCATCATAACACATAAACTTAATATATATGTTTTAACCATGACCGAATTTATGCAAGTTCAAAATGACTTAACTTTAGCCATTTTCGCATGGCTTTTATATACATTCCAACCCAAAAAGATTATAAGATACTCAAGATTATACATGCCATAATTTCTAAGGTTCAAAGCTAAAATGATACCAAAAGAAGGTGATAATGTGCTTGGCTTTGACAGGGATCCCGGGTGCGAGCTTCAACTCTAAAGATCTATACCATGGATAAAAAAATACAAACGATAAGCTATTTAAAGCTTAGTAAGTTATAAGCAAATAGTAATATACGCATAACCAAGCATTTTAATAACTTCTAACCAACTCAACTAAATCATTGATTCATTTGCAATATATATATATACACATAATAGAACATCATTAACCAATATCATACTTATTAAGTCCCCAATCAAAAGAAAATCGAATGTCTGCAAGCTCAAATTTTCATATCGAAATGACTTACCCAATTACATTAAGAAAATGAACTATCAATTAAAATGTACATACCCGTCATCCACATTGACCTCCATTAAGGGTTTTCCGTTCTTTAGAAATCCAATGTCTCGTACACATAGTACAAATCCCGTAACGTATCACACACTTAGTGCCGTTATGTATTATTTTATGCACACACAGTGCCATTAAACCGATTTCGCACACATAGTGCTCGATAAGTAAAATTCGCACACATAGAGCCATTCGACCTTTTTATCGCACACATAATGCTCGGTGAATAAATTTCGCACACATAGTGCCCCTTACTATTAACCTTCCTCCTCATTCACATATCATATACATTTACATCTAATTTGCATATACATAACATGCGTATATGTCCATATATCAAATAAACTTTTCTTTCAAGTCCTACTCTCCCAATCGATTATGCCACATATATGCACATAATTAATCATTCAATTACCACCGTACCTTACCTCAAGATCCACTTTTACTTATGTTCAATTCACATCAATTTATTTAACCCTAAAACATTAGTTGCATACATGATTCAACTCAGATTCGAACTTTCCATAAATTAAATTCCATACCATGTCACATTTGGCAATTGTATGTATATACATCTGGATACGCGTATATACAATTATAGATATTTTCAATAAATCAAGAATTTTATAAACCACCAAATGTACATGATAATATCACCTTTGGCATATACTATTAAAATTTCCATATTGCATTCGGCATTTGAGGGTTAATACATTAAATTTGCAAGAAAATGCATAATTCAATTTAGTACCTATCATTTAAAACGATTCACTTATAACTTACCTCGGAAGTCGATAAATTTGAATTTCCCGGCTATTCATTTACTTTAGCTTTTCCCCGATCTAGCCCATTTTCTTTTTGTTCTTGATTTAAGAAATATCAAATAAAGCTTGTTCACATTTATTTCTATTCAAGTTAATCCAAAACTCAAGATTATACAGTTTACCATTTTACCCCACAATCATTTAAGTTGTTTACAATTTAATCCAAATAGCCTAAAACACAAAATGTCAAAAATTTGACCATCATCATCAAGGGCCGAATGTTCATTACCCTCTTTCCAACTCATTTCTTCCATTTATTTAGCTAATTAATCCATCCTAAAATTTCCTTTTTATCAAAACACCCTAATACCCAAAATCTATCTAAAATTCTAAAGAAATTCAATTAATCTAGTTCATTTATAATATGCACCATCATAAATCACATAATCACCCAATTTCTATCCATGGCCATTTTCGAAACATACCACCAAAACACAAATTTACAAATGGGCTAGTTAATATGCATGATAAAAATCTCAAAAATGTTGAATTACATAAAAACTAAGCTTAAATACCAACCTTATTTGATCATGCATAAACCGAAAATGGAGAGAGCTTGTAGTCTCTTTTTCTCCCTTTTTCCTTCACACATTCGTCCACTTGAAGAAGAAAGGATGAACACTCTTCTTCTTTTCTTATTTCTTTATTTAACTCAACTTATAATATTAATAAAACATCACTAACTAAAAACAATTGAATTTAATATACATGTTAATCATCATGCCTTCCACTACCAATAAAAAAATGGGTTATTTGACATGCAAGTCCATTCATATAAGGAATAATTCAATTTAATCATCTCACTTAATTAAGGCTACTTTTACTACTTTAACTATTTAATCCTTTCACTTAAAATAATCACCCTAACGCACAAATTAGTAAATAATAT
Source organism: Gossypium bickii (assembly GCA_025503065.1). Taxonomy (NCBI): domain Eukaryota; kingdom Viridiplantae; phylum Streptophyta; class Magnoliopsida; order Malvales; family Malvaceae; genus Gossypium; species Gossypium bickii. Next base: position 101,638,275 of record CP106711.1, read on the forward strand.
TTTAACACTGCTTGACCACATAACATAGACATTAAATTGATAAGAAAAATATTTTTCTAATTCGGATTCGTGGTCCCGAAACCACCTTTCCGATTAGAGTAGTAATTGGGCTGTTACAGTCATGACATCAACCCAAGATTTTCAAAACTTTACAATTTGGTCCAAATTCAACATCGGGTTAGAAAAAGATCTTTCGTAAGCTCGTGTGGGACCCAAAAGTGAATACGTTGCAGGGTATGAATGTAAATTACACTTAATTGCATGTGTAAATGATTTTATGGTGTATAATTGTCTGAGTTTACTTTGACAATGAATGTAGCATCATGTAGCTCGGACCCGGTGATCAAGTCAGGTAGGGGGTGTTACAATATGAATTAACGAAAATATCTTTCATTTTTCATTATTATATTATATTGATAATTGAATTTTTTTATATTTCTTATTAAATTTATAAATCTAATAATCTTATTCTAAAATATTTGTTCAAAAACTCCAATATATTATGTTATGCCCAAGCCCAAATAATATGCCCATTATTATCCAAAATCAAGATAAACTAATTATAGCCCAAATCTCAAGTCTAAAATAATAAAAAAAATTAAACCTAATAGCCAACTACAACTCGTAAAAGTTAAAGCCCCATACAAAATCTAATATAAAAATAATATTTTATTTATTTATATTTATAATTATAAACATGTATTTTAATATACCAAATTATAACTATTGATGCTATATCTTTTATTATAATATATAATATATTAATTATATATATTAATATTTATAAAATATATTATTCCATTATATAATATCATATCACATGTTGTAATACTAGCCTAGTACACAATATATTATTTATTATTATACTGATTGAAATATGCTCTAAGTCCCTATACTTTTCTTACATTTGAAAGTTAGTCCTCTAACTATATTATATAAGGCTATATCATATTATATAGTATATAATATATCAATAGTTTATATATATGCATCAATGATTAAACATTATAGTATCATGTAATACTATACCTTTTATTATATTCTATATTATAATAATTAGGGTTAAATACAAAACCGGTCCTCAAACTTGTCCACTTCTCACAGGTTGGTACTTATGTTTTTTTTTTGTCCCACATTGGTACCCAAACTAGTTTGGTACCCAAACTAGTTTGGTACCCAAACTAGTTTGGTACCTGATGTAACAACCCATTTTTAGTTAAATCAGAACAGTGGTTTTGGAACCACAAATCTAAGGTCAAAACATTTATTTTATTATTAAATAGAGGTCTACAGCATGATAGTTTAATTGTGTAAAAATTTTGTTAAGAAATTTTATCGTTTGAGTGCTTAATTTGATAAAAAGGAGTAAATCGCGTAAAGTGTAAAAGTTGAGTTCTAATAGCTAAAGGTGTCTAATAGCTAAAGAACTTTAAAGTGGAGGTCCTTATGTGATAAATAACCTTTTTTTATGATATTGGATGATAATGGGTTGCCAATTTTTTATTTTAAATTAATTTTAAAGGTTAATTAATTAAATAGGTAATTAAAAGATAAATTAATAAAAACAAAAGCCATTTTATTTCATTCTGATAAACCGTAAAAGTAACATATTTCTATCTCACATTTAACATATTTTCGGATGATTTATTCCTTGATTTATGTAAAAACGTGCTCTTAATCCTTTCTTTTCATGTCTTATACTCAGGAAAGCACCCGAGGATGGAAAAAACAAGAAACGGGCCTAAAATGGACCAAATTGGGCCAAAGACGAAATCGACACGGCCTGGACTTAAGCCCAAATGCCCGTGCCTCGCCAATCTACTAGAATACAGCCTGATCACGATTCACACGGTGGTGCCTCATTAAAAAAGTCCGAGCACGGCCTGGCCACGATCTATACGGGTGTGTGCCATGGCCGTGTCCCTGTCGTGGCAAGGAACAATTTCATTCGGAAAAGGATACTTAGGGGCAAAGAAACCTATTTCAAAAACCTATATAAACCCCCTAAGTATAACCTTGAAGGGGGGCGGTGAGCTAGGCCAAGGAGTCGAGCCGAAAAGGTCAGATTTGTGGGAATCACTCGAGGATAGCCAGTTGATCCATCTCAAGAAGCCGGAATTCTACTCAAAACGGTGGATCTCTCCTTCGATTCCTTCAGGGGTTTTTAGGTATTTCTTATGTTTTGTTTTATCTTTTCTTCTAAGATGTTTTATTTTATTGTCATGAACTAAACCCTTTAGATACCTGAAGGGGATGAAACCTAAGACGGATGTTGTTATTGTTTTCTGAGCTACATGATAAATACTTGATTTGTTCTTAATTATGTATGCTTAATTCTTGTGTTAATATTTGTTTGATATTGATTCAAGTTAGATGTGCTTAGGTGAAGGAGCAAAAGTCCCTGCTTAAGAGTAGATCTAGCATAATTAAGCGGAGTTGATCGCGTGCCTAGAGATATGGTGACGAGATTTTGCCGGATTAGGGTGATACCTAATATGGGAGTCCATTGATCGAGTTAATGCAATTCTAGGGGTTTCAATTAGAAAGAGATTTCAATTAATCAACCTAGGGTTAAATGTTATTCGCCTCGAGAGAGGGTTTAATATAAATTAGGGAATCTTATGGATCAAGTCAAGTGAATAAATCATCTGGTTCAGTGTTAGATAACAAGTGAAGTCTAGGTGGAATCTTCCTGAGGGTATCGTCTTAATCAACTGAGTTTTTCCAATAGTATTTCCCCAATTCATACTTTTTGTCTTCATGTCTTTAGCTTAGTAATTAGTTAATTTTAGATTAAACAACAACTTCACTTATTTTAGGCTAGATAATAAAAAGAAAGTTAAGTATTAGTACTTTTAGTTCCTTTGGGTTCGACAATCCGGTCTTGCCTAAGCTATACCACTATTCGATAGGTGCACTTGCCTTAAATCGTTGTCAAAGTTAGTTTCTAGGTTCGATCATTCTCTTTATAAATTTTAAAACTTGACAAAACAATGATCAAGTTTTTGGCACCGTTGCTGGGGAACTAAAATATTAAAGTAGCTCTATTTTTATTACTTTAGCCATTATTTTTATTTTTCGCAACTTACTTTTATTTTTATTTTTTTAGGTTAAATTTTGATTTTGCTAAATTTTCTTTCCTTCTTTTCTTAGCAGGTACCTCTAGTTTATGATTAAAAGGAACCTGAAAGGACCACTAGTATATGATAGTGATATTGAAGCAACCACTCGTAGGAATCACAGAGAAATTAGGCGAGCCTTAAATTATACAAAAGAAGAGCAAGAAGGCAGATCCAATCCTACTGAAGGGATGGATGAGAATAATCCACCACCACAAGATGTGGCAGAAAATAATGCTCCGCGTACTATGTATGATTATGCTAAACCCCATTTAACAGGAGCAGAATCAAGTATTGTTAGGCTTGCTATAGCTGCTAATAATTTTGAATTAAAGCCTAACACTATACAAATGATACAGCAATTTGTTCAATTTGATGGTTTGTAGGACGAAGACCCAAACTCTCATATAGCTAATTTTTTAGAGTTCTGTGATACCTTCAAAATAAATGGCGTTTCTGATGATGCCATACGTCCTCGGTTATTTCCCTTTTCATTCAGGAATAAAGCCAAACAATGGTTAAACTCGTTACTACGAGGGTCAATCACCATGTGGGATCAAATGACTGAAAGATTTTTATTAAAATATTTCCCACCGGCCAAAATGCCAAATTACAGAATGATATCTCTTCTTTTGTGCAGATGGATTTAGAGACATTATACAACATATGGGAGAGATATAAGGATCTCTTGAGAAGGTGTCCGTACCATGGTTTACCCTTGTGGCTCCAAGTCCAGACTTTCTATAACGATGTGAACCCCTCAACGAGGATTCAGCCGCCGGGGGAACCCTGAACAACAGAACTCCTGAAGTAGCCTAGAGTTTATTAAAGAGATGTCATTGAATAACTATCAGTGGCAGGTACATCCAGTAATGCAGTGCGACGTAAGTGGAACTGTGGCGAATCCTGAGTACCCACCCCACCAACCGGGCACAGAGAGCAAACAGATGAACTATATAGGTAATAATTTCAGATCTAATAATAATCCTTATAATAATACTTATAATCCAGGTTGGAGGAACCACCTAAATTTTTCATGGGGAGGTTAAGGAATTCAAGGGAATCAAAGACAACAACCTCCTCAAATTTTCCAAAATCAGCCCTATCCACAGGAAAAGAAGATGAACCTTGAAGAGATGGTGACAAAATTCATGGCAGCCACAGAAAACTGTCTCCAAAACACTGAGACAACACTTAAAAACCAACAAACATCGATGGAAGGGATCAAGAGCCAAGTTGGGGAACTTACTAAGTCAGTTGGGGAAGTCACTAAGTCAGTTGGACAACTTACTAAGATAATTTTTGAACTCCGATCAGAGATTTTTTCTAAAGGAACCAAACAGGTAAAGGCAGTTACACTGAGAAGTGGAAAGGAGTTAGTCGAACCAAAGAAATAAAAATACCACACGAAGATAACAAAACAAAGGATGAGGGAGTTGAGGATGTAACTCCAGTACACAACAAGTGTAACATCCTGGAAAGGGCCTATGCATTTCTGGTTTAAATTGTATGAATGACAAGTCTTCAGTCTTATGAATAAATTATTGATATTTTTGGAAACTCAGAAATATATGAAAATGATTGGAAATGAATATTTTGGAAACCTGGAAATGCATTAGGACATGAACATTTTAGGAAACCGAGAAATGTAAAGAAATGGTTCAAAATGGAAAGTGCACATTTTTGGAAACACGAACATTTTGGAAACTTGAACATTTCTGAAACTCAACATTTTGGAAACTTAGACATTTTTGGAAACTCGAACATTTTGGAAACTTGAACATTTTTGGAAATGATTGAAATGGAAATGAACATTTCTGGAAACTTGAAATGTAAGAAAATGGCAAGTAAACAGAGCCGATCGAAAATTTTAGGAAACTTAGAAATGATGCGAAATGTCAAATTTTAAGGTTCAAAATAGGAAATAAAGGCAAGAGGGCCTTAAAAGAAAAAGTTGGAGAAATTTGGCACACAAACAAAGCTTGGAAATGTGGCTCTGAAGATGCCACTTAGGACCTATGGAAATGGCACCATGTGTAGGAGGCATGGGCACAGGTTGAGTCACAAGGGAAGCAAATAAATGAAGTTTTAATTTTGCTCCCTGTGCTATGAGGTGGACGGCACATGAGTTGGAAAAAGGGGGTGTTTTAATTCCATAAATACATGATTAAAAAGTGATAAATAAGGGATTTTTAATTTGGATTATTTGGAAGAGATAATAAGGAACTTTCTCTAGTTTATTTTAAATAAAATAGATGATGAAAGAGGAGTGGTGGCCAAGTAAGGGACTCTCCTAGGGTGATATTTTCGGCTATAAAAGGTGGACAGGAGGGCTACTCATCAATTTTTGCTTCTTCCTCATCTCTCAGAAATTTTTAGGGCTCTTTTTCTCTTTCTTTTGTCTAGCCGAATTCTCTAGCCTTATCTTTCTTTTTTTTTCTTCTTCTTCTTCCTTTTCAAAACCAAATCCAACCTAGTCAAATTTCCGCCAAAGCTGAAATCAAGTGGTGTCGAGGATAGATCTGTCGAATTCAACACTTAAGGTAAGAATCTTGTGGTTATTGATTTATTCTCTTCTTTAAGCTGAAAAATAGGGATTAATGTTATTATTATGTGTAATCTAAACTATAAGGAGTATTTCGGGATTTCTAGTGCTATCGACTACAAGGGAGAGATCATCCGGGATTCAAGAATTTAAGGTAAGATATACACATATTTGGTCAAAAGTTATGGAATATATGTGAGATTAAAATTAACATATAATTATAGGGATTTCGACAGACATACAAGGCAAGGAATCCTTTTCAGATTTGGAAATTTTAAGGTAAGTAATACAAATCCTAGTTGTATTTGGAAAAGTGGCCGAATGGTCTTTTAAAGTGATTAACTTATGTAGGATTTGAGATCTAAATTGGTAGATCGTTCTTCGGGATTTCAAGGAACCTATTAAGCAAATCAGGTGTGTACTCACACTAACTTTCAATATGTTATGGCAATAATTATGTTTTAATATATGAATGTGTATAAGAATGAGAATGTGGCTAAGTACCACAAATGTGGCAAAAGTACCAGTGCACGTATTCCTACTATTGATAGGATTATGAATGTGTTATATTACGAAAAGTGACATGAATGTGAATTTAAGTATGATATGAATGATATGTAATAATTGGGGCATTTGGGATATATGTGAAGGGAGAAAGTGAAGGTGATGACTACGGTCTCACCAACAAAGGTGCTGACTTCGGTCTCACCAACGAATTATGGTGACTACGGTCACATTATTGAATATGGTAACTTCGGTTACAATATCTGAATATAGTGTCTAAAGACACAACGTAAGTGGGCGATGAGCACGTCGACTACAAATGATCGCTTCGATGGTGTGTAGCGGATGGAGGGTCGACTTAGTAGTCCCCACGGTGTACAGGTTGGTACGGGTGGTGTGTAGCGGATGGACAAATAGGCTTGGGTTTGGGTTGCATCATCCTTTATTTTGTATGAACATGAAATTGATATGACTTGTATGCCTGATTTGTTGAAGATTAGTACTGTGTACACATTGAGTCTGTGGACTCACCCCGTTGGGGAATTATTTTTCGTGTGATGAGCAAGAATGGACCTGGGTCGGGCATGAGCTAAAGGTGGCCATGCATCACTTGAAGAATTTATTTAGAAATTTGGACTTTATATAATTTTAGTACTTTAAATTTTATTTTGGGTTTGAATGATGTAATAAGGCCATAAGGCCCAGTTGGATTTTCTTTATTTCTGTTTATTTTTACTTGATTATGATACAATTTATTTTTGATTAAAGTTTAGTAAATTTATTTCTTTCAAAATAATAAACCCTAAAATTACTTTGTCACCTTATTTAAGTTGGGTTTTCAAAATTTATTAAATGGGTTCCAATTTAAGCCCAACCCAAAACAATGTTTTCTAAAATTTACAATTTTTCTCTAAGTAACCAAGAATTTGAAAACCGGTTTACTTAAGGAACATACCAGATCCGGTTCAGGCTCGTGGGCCGGGTGTGGGGTGTTTCAACAAGAGTAAACCACAAATTCCATATCCGGCAAAGTTAAAGAAACATCGACTAGATGCCCAATACGGTAAATTTCTTGATCTTTTTAAACAAATACATATTAACTTACCCTTTGTTAAAGCCATTCCGCAGATGCCAACATACGCAAAATTCTTAAAAGAACTCCTGACGAATAAAAGGAAGCTTGAAGAAATATCAACAGTGGAGCTTAATGAAGAATATTCAGCCATCCTTCAAAACAAGTTACCAACCAAATTAAAAGACCCAGGAAGTTTTACTATTCCCTATTTAATTGGTGGCTTAAATATTAAGATAGCATTAGCTGAACTAGGTGCCAGTATCAATTTAATGCCTTATAAAATGTGTAAACAACTAGATCTTGGGGAACCAAAACTCACTAGGATGAGTATTCAGTTAGCTGATAGATCTATTAAATATCCTAGAGGATTTATCGAAGATGTCTTGGTAAAAATTGATAAATTTATTTTCCTTGTTGATTTTGTTGTCTTAGACATGGATGAAGACATTGATGTTCCCTTAATTTTAGGGCGCCCTTTTCTAGCTACTGCTAGGGCTGTTATCGATGTAGGTGACAGTAAACTTGCATTAAGAATAGGCGATGAGGAAATTATTTTTCAAATTTATGATGCCATGCGAAATTCTAGAGAACAAGACGATTCCTGTTATTTTGTTGATACCACTGATCATATCATTCAAGACTCATTATAGGAAATTATACATGATGACACGATGGAATTGTGCCTGACTCAAGAAGAGGGGGAAGAATATGAAGTCGACGAGCTAAATTTGAATACATCTTCATCAAGACATACGAAAGAAGAGAGCCTTAAAGCCAATGATAAACTAAAACAAAAACCCTCCATTGATGAACCACCCAAGTTAGAATTAAAACAGTTGCCGAAACACTTAGAATATGCATTCTTTGGGGAAAATTCTATGCTACCGCTAATTGTCTCTTCAGAACTAGAACCTAAGAAAAAAGAGGAGTTGATACAGGTACTAAGAGAACATAAAAGAGCCATAGCTTGGAAAATCTCTGACATTAAGGGAATAAGCCCATCGTTTTGCACCCACGAAATTATAATGGAAGAGGAATACAAGCCATGTGTGCAACCTCAAAGACGATTGAATCCCAACGTAAAAGAAGTTGTGAAAGCTGAGGTAATTAAACTTCTAGATGCTAGAATAATTTATCCTATCTCTGACAGCAATTGGGTGAGTCCTGTGCAGGTTGTTCCAAAGAAAGGAGGCATGACGGTGGTAGCCAACAAAAAGAATAAACTAATTGGTAGGACAGTTACAGGTTGGAGATTTGCATTGTTACAGGAAGCTGAGCGACGCTACTAGAAAAGATCACTTTCCTTTGCCCTTCATTGATCAAATGATAGAAAGGTTATCTGGGCACATGTATTATTGCTTCCTAGATGGACTCTCCAGCTATTTCCAAATCCCAATAGCACCTGAAGATCAAGAGAAGACAACATTCACATGCCCATACGATACGTTTGCTTATCGTAGAATGCCTTTTGGATTATGTAACTGTAACACCCCTATCCCGAGTCCGTCACCGGATTAGGATCAAGAGCGTTACCATACTATCGAAAAGTATTTATAGAAAATTCATATATACATTTATCATTCTCGAACATAATGTCCCTTAAATAGGTCATCGAGACCTAAAGCATGCTTATAAACTGAGCCGGGACTAAATTGAAACACATACAGAATTTTTTAGAAATTTTAAACTTTTCTAAAAATACAGGGGAGACACGCCCGTGGGAGGAGACCGTGTGCCCTCCACGGCTCCTAGAACCCCCATGTGTCCCTTCGTGTCTATATACTGAGCTGATCCCTACGGCCACTAGACACGGCCGTGTGTCCAAACCGTGGTCCTATACTGACTTCCCCACCACGGCCACCAAACATGCCCGTGTTAAGGCCGTGTTGTTTTTAAGCCACATTCTGCCAATTTTCCCACGGTCTTAGGCACGCCCGTGTGCCACAACCGTGTGACATTATAGGCCATTTACAAGGCCAAAATGTCACACATAAGGTCAAACCTGTAATCAACATATATCACCCCATTTCATTCAACTATGACCATCAAAACATACCAAAACAACTTCACATGTCATACTTCTTTAAGCATATATTAAAACATGTCTAGCCAAATCACATGGCTAGATTCACTTACAACTTATACCAAGACTAGCCTATACATGCCATATCTAGCTTTATACATTATCAAAGTGTACCAAAATAAGTTCTATAGTGTGATGATGATCCAAGACGGTCCCGAGCCTTCAGTAGCTTTTACGACCTATAAAAAAGATTAAACACACACAGAGTAAGCTTTCCAAAAGCTTAGGAAGTCCTATACAAATAAACTTGGTATGGAAAGCATAATTGCAAATAAATACATTGGCACATATCAATCACTTAGCCATTTTCATCATTCAAAAATCATATAAACACAAAGCTCATCTAGCCACACAACTCTAGTCAAACTTTACATATTGTATCATCCATTTCATATACATGTCATCATAGTAAGATCACTTAGATGCTTACCTTATATACTCAATAGTGTATAAACAATGTACCTGAATCAGATTTAATATCACATAATTGTTCATAGCTCGGATTTGAAATTCATTTCACAGACTTGTCCGTTGAACCAATAGGAAACTAGTAGGATATTCAGAAAGCTCGGAATAATAGTACAATGCCGTCGTCCCAGAGAGGTCTTATGTGTACTCAGATATCGATGACACTGTCCCGGATAGGGTTTTACACGAATCAGAATGATGCCAATGTCCCAGACATGGTCTTACACGTAAAGATCATAATGATGCCATCGTCCCAGACGTGGTCTTATTCATAAAGCTTATATTGATGCCAACGTCCCAGACGTGGTCTAACACATAATCAGATATCGATGCCACTATCCCAGACATGGTCTTACACAAATCTCAAATCAATGCCGACGTCCCAGACGTGGTCTTACATGATAAAAACAGAACAGATATCTATGACGTGACTTAGCCAATCATATCTATTTCTAGGTTCGTACGGGCTTCTTGGACTTTGTTACTATACCGAACTTATTTCAGAATTCAAATACATACCTCTCATAAGCATTTATTATCATCATTGAACATATGAACAATTACAAATGCATATATATTCATTTACTTGTATAATGACTTACCTCGGATTCGGTTTATCGGAATGAAATGGCTACTCGGTTATTCTCGTTTTCCTTGGTTCTTGATCTAAACATATTTAGAAATAACCCTTTTATTCACTAATTCATTCAATTCAATCCAAGAACACATATTTATGGCTATTTGCAATTTAGCCCTCACATTTGCACACTTTATCAATTTAGTCCACTTTTCTTAGAACATCAAATTCAAAAAATTTATTCATACACATGTATAGCTGAATATTCATTCATCGCATATAAGCCCACATTTTCCATCAAATCCACAAATTAGTCCCTCAATTTGCCATTTTCTCAATTTAATCATTTTTAGCTAAATTCATCAAAACTTCAAGAATAAAACATATTCATCTACCACCAATCTATCATTTAACACCTTAAAGCATCACAAAGTTCAACATAGCATCAATGGCATAACTTACAAACATCATCAATTTAGTAAATTGAGACATGGGTTTGATAGCTCTCAAAGCAACGATTATAAAAACGTAAAAATTATCAAAAACCGACTCAAAATCATACCTTAATTTGAGCTTGAAAATGCCAAATGCCTAGCTCAATTTTTTTCCTTTCTTTTCTTTGCTTATTCGGTAGATGAACAAATAGATTAAAGCTTATTTTAAGCTTTAATTTTATTAATAATATGTTATAAACAAATTTTACCATAATAATCTTTCATATAAAAATATATAAAACATAGTTACAAGGTCATTTATGACCTTAGCCATCCACTAACCATGGAAATGGCCAAATTGCCACATAAGTCCTCATATTTAAAAAGCCATAACACATAAGCACTTTAACATATAACATAGAACTCTCATATTTAATGCAATTTCATCCTTTCGTCAAATTAAACACACGGACATATAAATTAGTCCACGAAAATTTATCACATGCTAAATTAAATATCAACGGCACAGAAAATCATATTAAAATATTATTCAGACTCGGATTCATGGTCCCAGAACCACTGTTCTGACTAGGGTATAAACTGGACTATTACAGTAATGCTCCTGCTACCTTTCAGCATTGCATGTTGGCAATCTTCGATGAACTTGTAGAAGACATTATGGAGGTATTTATGGATGATATCTCGGTATTCGATAAAGCTTTCCATCTTTGGCTTAAAAATTTAAAATAAGTTCTAATGAGATGTGAGGAAACGAATCTTGTCTTGAATTGGGAAAAATGTCACTTTATGGTTAGAGAGGGGACTGTGTTAGGACATAAGATTTCTAGTAAAGGGATTGAGGTAGATAAAGCTAAGATTGAAACCATAGAAAAATTACCTCCCCCTAGTTCAGTTAAGGCTATTAGAAGTTTTTTTTAGGACATCTTTGGATTTTATGTAAGATTCATTAAGGATTTCTCTAAAATAGCTAAGCCTCTAACGAGATTACTAGAAAAAGATGTTCCTTTCAATTTTGATCAGGAGTTTTTAGATGCATTTAATATCCTCAAGGATAAACTAATAAATGCTCCGATTATAATTGGACCTGATTGGAATCTACCTTTTGAACTAATGTGTGATGCGAGTAATTTTGCAGTGGGAGCAGTCTTGGGACAGCGAAGAAACAAGCATTTTCAGCCAATTTATTATGCTAGCAGAACACTGACACCTGCATAAGAAAACTACACCACCACGGAAAAAGAACTGGTAGCAGTAGTTTTTGCATTTGATAAATTCAGACAGTATCTGATATTATCTAAAGTTATCGTTTACACTGATCATTCAACTCTTCGTTATCTTTTAACTAAACCTGATGCAAAACCTCGACTCATATGTTGGATATTACTTTTATAGGAATTTGATTTGGAAATACAGGATAAGAAGGGAGTTGAAAACCTTGCAGCAGACCACCTCTCCAGGCTTGAGAACCCACATATCGAATAGCTCGACGAAAGTGAGATAAATGACTCATTCCCTGAAGAACAACTCTTTTCTATAACCCACTCTGAGGTACCATGGTTTGCAGATATTGCAAATTATTTAGCCGTTTACATCTTGCCAAAAAGACTAACAAATCACCAAAAGAAGCTGTAACATCCGGGATTTAGGGGTTATGCGTTTAAGTCATAATTCATATGATATTGGGCTTAGTGTGTGTTTGGATGTGTTTTAGGGGTTTTGAGAACTCTAAGATATTGGTAAATGCCTTAGGAAATTATTGGGTTTTAGGTCTAAAAAAGGGGAACTAGGCAAAGGAGCTCTTAAGAAAAATTGTGTGGAGTTTAGGACACAAGAAACCATGTGGTAAAGTGGCATGGAGGCGCAAGGGTGCAAGGGGGAAGGTTGCGTCAGCAATGAGTTCCAAGGGAGGAGGTTTGAGTCATGTTGGCAGCAAAGGAGTGTGGTTTTATTTTTGCTTGTTGGCGTCAAGAGAGGGGAGAAGTGTTGGACGGCAATTGGACTTTAAGGGATGAGGATGAGACTTGGTTTTCCTTTTAAAAATTTGGCTAGGGAGGAGTGATAAGGATTGACTCATTCAAATTCTTTTGAATGAGTAGCATGGAGAGAAAATAGGAGAGAAATAAGGGATATGGGAGGGGAAGAGGGTGGTGGCCGAATATAGGACTCTAGGGGTGGCATTTTCGGCTTTGAAGTGTGGTAAGGGGGTGTGCCGAAATTTCTACTGAGTAGGCTTTTGTTTTAGATTTTTTTCTTTCTCTTCAAAGTTTTGGTCATTTGGTGCTTCTAGGTGAGTTGTCGAAATTCTTCTACTCTCCTCCTATTCATCTTTTTCTTTCTTCCAACCCCAATTCTGCACCTTTTTCTTGTATGGCCAAATATTCCTTTGTCATTTGGAACCTTAGCCGAATTTGGTAGCCTTCTTTTTCTCCTTTCTTTTCCTGTGATCATTAAAGCCAAAACATTTCTTGTGTTAGCTGAAACTTTCTTCTTTGGAGAGCCATAGCCGAACCTTATAGCCCTCAGTCTCTTCTCTTTCTCTTTTCTCTGTTCATTCGTATCATCATCTTCCCCGAGACCATTCTTTTCTTGTTGTGTCTCTAAAGCCGAATCTACAAGGGTAGTGTCATCGACTACTTCCTTTTAGTCTCTTCAAGCAAGCGTTGGTGGTGAGTAATCTCTCCTTTAGCAATCAGTTTTGCCTCATCTTCTTTGGTGTGCCGAAATCAAGTGATTAGGCCTTGATTTCTATGGATGGCCGAATGTTCATTAAGCCATAATCTCGTGTTTTTGTGTGTAGCCAGCATGAAGGAGGTCTTTCGGGATTTGATCGATCAAGGTAACCCAATGAAGTATTTGGCCAAGGGCCATTTTCATAGATTTATATGTTAAGGCTGATTCTAACTTGGTCAATACAGGGATTTCGTCAACTCCATAGGCTAGTGGTGGTTTTTGGGATTTAGTTAAATAAGGTAACGGGTGTTGATATTCGACCAAAGGCCATATTATGAGTTTAAGTGATGATCGATTCTGACTATGGTTTTTAGGAACAGTTCGACAGGAATAAGCAGAAGTCTCAAGATTCAAGTTTATTTCGGTAAGGATACTTAGTAAGTTTAGATTTGATATTGTAACATCCTAAAACCAGGGCTATTTGCGATTGAATGATTATTTCGTGTGTTTGAATTGCTATTGTATTTATTATGGGAACACAAGGCTTAGTTAAAGGTCTTGAGTAGGCTCGGTTTAGTAGAAAATTGTATTTGGGAACTTTAAAGGTAAGGAGCCTTAGCAAGTAGGGGTTACAAGAATAAATAGAGGACTGATTGACATAAAAATCAGCTTGGAAAAGTGGCAAAAGGAGGGCCGCTTGGGGAGCTACATGTGACGCCACAATGGGTGAGGGAGAGCCTTGGTTCGAGTCGCAAGATTCTCTCTTTTTGCTCTTTAGTGGGACGGCATAGGAGGGGGAGAAAATTTCTCATTTCAAACTCTTTTAGATAATAAAAGGGAATAAAAAGGATAATGAAGATATTACTTGATTTTTTATTGGATTTTATGTTGATTAATCATTATTAAGTGGCAAGGAGGAAAAATAGGCTTTTAAGTGTTCAAATTATTTTGAATAAGTTTAAACAAGTGGTCAAGAGCAACTCAAGGAGGTTGTCGAAATTTCAAACTCTTCATGAGAAGAGTGGACGGCAAGCTTAAGGGGGGGATGCCGAATTCCTTTATAAGCACCTATCTATCATGTTGATTGTTTTTTTTTTTTGGTCATTTTTGCAAGTAGCCGCATTCCTTCTTCACACCCTTCTCTTATATTACTATTTTTCTCTCCACCCTCATCCTCTCAAATATACCAAAAACTTTTCTCTCCTCTTTGACCCTTGCCGAATCCCCATCTCCTCAATTTCCCTTTTCTTTTATTTTCCTATTAGCCGAATATCCACTCCTATTTGCCGAAACTCCAGCACTCTTTTCTCCCATTATTTTTCATCTAGCCGAATCTCCCTACTACTTCCTTAGTGGTCTTGGCCGAATATTAGGTGGTATAGATCTCTTCAAATTTCGTTGACAATCGAGTTAGCAGAGGTAAGTGTGCCGAAACTCTATGGTTTCCCTTCTCTATTCCTTGCCGATTTCTATTAGGGGTAAGTGCCGATTTTGGCAATGGCTAACAAGGCTCCTGAATTCTTTTTGATAATCGATCTCTTCTAGGTACCCTGAGAACGTGAAACGGTCAACCCAAGCTCCTAATCTCTAGCATTCGACTTTGGTAAGTGGTGGTAAGGGCCTATTGTTAATTTTTTTTAAGTGATTAAAAGCCGAAGGCTATTGACAGTGTCCGTTGACCGATTGTAGTTTGTGAACCAGATTTGTGATTCGGGTCCTGAAGCTAGTATTCAAAGCGATTAGGTAAGGATTCAGGTTCAAGCAATAACCCTATAGAATAATTTGATTTGGCCGAATAGGCCATAATACTAACCCAAGTGTTTGGTCGAATATAGGGACAAGTAGATCTAGGGTGGCCAACTTCTCTTTTCGGGATTTAGACTATTCAGTGGTAACAGGTGTGTACATACACACCTTATAACTTTTAATATGCTAAGTGTTATATTATGCCTAATCGGTTATGTAGATTTGGATGTAATACCATCATGGTATTAACAAGAATACGGGTAAGTCTCTATTGCCATGAGATTACTATTTAATGCTTTTGGGAAGCGTGGCACATTTGGTATGTACGGCTTTTGTTATATAACAATGATAAATCTATGAATGTTGACTAATAAATTTATTAGCATGATTTGCATTTAACATGTATTTAACTCATCGTGGGTTAAATGAGTGGAGGGGGCAGTGATATTGTGTCGACGGACACCAGTGTTTTGGTAACACATTGTGACTACGGTCACCAGAGGTTTGGTACCTCTAGAGGTTTGGCACCTCATAGTGTCTCGTCCCAGTGGCTTAGCACCACAGTGGGTTGGCCCCACAGATGATAATACGGGATTGACGCCGGTGATTTGGTATCACACACGATGGGTTGGCCCCATCAACCGATTGTGTCTTGGACACGTGAGGTTTGGCACCTCCAAAGTGATTTGGCATCACATCGTGACTATATGTCACCGTGGTTTGGCACCACCAAAGTGGTTTGGTACCACAACGGGTAGACAGAGGCATTTGGTTGGCTAGGTTGGGTACATAACCTTATGCATGTTGATTGCTATACAGTGTGTATGAAATTGCTTAAACCGGGGGAAGGGTTACATACTGAGTCTTGGTGACTCACCTTCTCCTTTATTTTTCAGGTGACACGTAGGTCGCGGATATGGAGCCGGAGGGACTCGAGGTGGCCATGCAGTGGGATTTAAATTTAATAGACTTTGAATTTCAGTTTATTTACTTTTCGGTTGTTGGTTTAAATTTTAATTGGGTTGTAATAAGGCCTCCTAGGATTATTTTATTATTATCGTTACATGTTTGAATACTTGTTTTAAACTACTTACTTATAAAAACGAGTTCATATGTTTTCCAAAGCAATCGTAAAGGTTTTAAAGTACCATCGGGTACATTTAAAATATACATTTTAACTTGGCTTAACAAATATTTTCAAAATAAATCTAAATATGGGTTTTATACACCTCAAATGTTTTAACCAAAATAACCATCTTTTACTAAAAAGTTAAATTGGTTTTCAAAGATTTCAAAATGTTTTCTCCGTAGCAAACCAAACTCGGTCATAACGTTTGGGCCGGGTTTGGGTTGTTACAAAATTGGTATCAGAGCCCAGTTCAAAGCTCTCGCTGTGGGGCCCAAGGCCCAAAATGTTTTGTTTTTATACTAGTAGGCCTTTCTAAGTTATTTTTGGGTTTTGAACAGCATGGCACCGAGTCTCCGGCACCGATCCGCCCAGGTAAGTACATCTAAATCTCTTGGTAGATTATTTCTTGTGTAGAAGGGTAGGAAGCATGGAACGTAGAGTAGACTTATAGGAATTTGAACCCTAGGATTAGACTACTCAAACACAAATAGAACATAAGACTTAATGAACTAAACCAACCTATGACTTAGTCACTGAGCTAGGGTGTGGTAACCCCTGTACGCATGTCGAGGATTGGATCCGGAAGAGCCTAGTATTTAAGCAGTCCTCGTGACTCACCTCCTCTTCGCAGGTATCCTACCTGGTGCGTAGCTTAGGTTCACTCTAACTCGTAGGCTCTGGTGGTGTGGCAACCTCTGTGCGCATGTCTAGAAAGGTTTCGGTGAGAGCTTGGTATTTAAGCAGTCCACGTGACTCACCTCCTCTCCACTCGAATCCTGCCTGGTGCGTAGCTTTGGTTCACCCTGACCAAGAGGGCTCGGTCGTAGGCTAAACCTAATGACTAAAACTCGAAAGGGAACTAGCCGCGTTTTTAAAAAAGAACGAAACAACAAAACCCTAATGTTTTCAAAACTATCAAAATTACTCTTTTGAATCTGAGAACAATCATTTTTACAACATTTTTTTCCGAAAAATCTGATTTGTGGGAAATTACAGAAATGCCCTTAGGGGTAAAATTACCAAAACGCCCTTGGTTCATAAAATATCAATCCAATGGTTTTGCCCAAAAATCTCATTATTTTATAAAAAACCCACAACTCTACTTTGCTCGTCATCAATAAAATACTTTGGTTTGAGAAATTACGAAAATGCCCTCAACTTGCAAAATTACCAAAATGACCCTGAATTCTAAAATTTTTGCAACATCATCGTTTTAAGAAGAGGAACTCTCAAAAAGGACCCCCATAATTTTGCAATTGTTAAAAACATCACTGATTTATAAAAATCACAAAATTACCTTTGATTGACAAAATTACCAAAATACCCCTGGTTTCCAAATGTTGCCATATCTTTAAATTTTGCAAATTTTCAGAAATACACTCAGATTCAGTGGAATTTCAAAGTGACTCGCTTTAATAAAGTTTTGAAATCCTCGATTTTATTACAAAAATACCCTCAGAGGAAATGACGAAAATACCACAGGATAGAAAACAGATGTAAAAGTCCAAAGAGTGAATAAGTATGGAAAGTATTAGGGAATGGATGTACTCTTTTGTGTGAACTAGGATAGAAGACTTGAAATCTTGTTTGCTTAAAAGAAGCCCTAACTAAACTTTCTTCATAAAATTTCTTCGGGGATAACCAAGTGGAACAAATGCTAATCCATAAAATTTCCTTAATCTGATTAAAGCGCAGTAGATAGAATGAGTTCTGGAGGACGTGGCCGACGTGGATGCGGTAGGGGAAGAATGACTGTGTCTGAACCCGTTAGGTCGGGTCAGGGTTTGGAGAACGAAGTACCACCGCCACCACCGCCCCCAACTTTTGGAGCTGAGGATCAAGATCAGACGGGAGGAGAGGCAGTATCGTAAGCTGTGTTGCGAGTTCTCGAGTTGGTGGCTGGGGCTGGTGGAAATTTAGGAGCTCGAAAATCTGTTCCCAAGCGAATTCGGTCTAACGGAGCTGAGGTATTTCGAGGCGTGTCGGGAGTGGCGCCTAGTGCAGCAGAGTACTGGCTAGAATCTACAGAAAGGATTATGGACGACCTTGACTTGTCTAATAAGGAGAAATTGAAAGGAGCTGTGTCGCTTCTGAAGGATGAAGCGTATCAGTGGTGGCTCACGGTCCGAGATAGAGCCACGGCAGATGATCTCATGTGGGATTACTTCAAAACTGCTTTTCAGAAGAAGTACGTGGGTACTAGCTACACTGATGCGCAGAGGAAAGCTTTTCTGGGGTTAGTGCAAGGAACTAAGTCAGTGTCGGAGTATGAGGCGGAATTTTTAAGGCTGAGTAGATATGCTAGAGGCATCGTAGCTATCGAACATGAGCATTGTGTCCGCTTTGAGGACGGGCTTAGAGATGACTTGAGGTTGATAATTGCTCCACAGCAGGTTCGTGAGTTTTCGTCGATAGTGGAGAAGGCTAAGGTAGCCGAAGGGATCAAGGAGTTCGTGAGGCAGAATTATGATAAGAATAAGCTGAAAAGAGGCTTTGGGTCATCTGGGTCAAGTGGTAATGTTCAGAAAAAGGCTAAGCAGAGTGGGCCAAATCAGGCGGCAAGGCCCATGGCTGCTAATCAGAGACTGGCTCAGTGTAATCGCTGTGGAAAATCCCATTGGGGAGGTTGTTGGACCGGTGAGAGGGGTTGCTTTGAATGTGGGTCTTTGGATCACCGTGTGAGGGATTGTCCCCGGAAGCGAGCTCAGAATCAGTCAGAGGGGCAGAACCGTACTCAGAATAGGAATGTGGGACCACAGAGAGGTCATGGTAACGGTAGAGGCGGCAATGGTCCTAATAGAGATCGCGAAACTCAGGGCAGAGGCGCAGGCAACACAAAGGCAAGGCAGCCTGGATTGGTTTATGCAACAAGACGTCGCGAGGAGGGTGACGCACCGGATGTCATAATCGGTACATTTTTAATTTTCGGTCTTCCTTATATTGCACTAATTGATGTGGATTCGACGCACTTATACGTTGCTAGTACTGTAGTAGAGACTATGAACCTAGACTCTGAAACTGCTTCTAGGGAGATGACTGTAATTAGCCCTTTAGGCCATTCTCAGTAGTTGTGAACAAGCTTTATATAGGATGTACCCCTAGAACTCCAAGGGGTCGATTTGTAGTCGATCCGATGGAACCGCCGTTTGGGGAGTTCGATTTGATCCTCGGAATGGACCGTTGGTTAAGCATCAAAGCGAGGTTGGATTGTGCTTGCTAGCGCGCATGGTTCTTAAGATGGTGAGGGGGGTGAAGTGGTCATGATAGGTAATAGAAGAGATTACCTATCTAACGTGGTGTCTGCCTTGAAGGCTAAAAAGATGGTTAAAAAAAGTTGCGAGGCGTTTGTGGTTCGAATATGTGCCTTGGAGGCTAAGGAGTCAGCAGTTGGGAAGGTTCGAACTGTAGGAGAATTCATTGATGTTTTCCCAGAGGAACTTCTGGGTCTGCCTCCGAATCGGGAAATTGAATTCGGTATAGACTTGCTTCCTGGAACGGCACCTGTGTCTGTAGCACCGTACCGAATGGCACCAAAGGAATTGGTGGAGTTAAAGGCTCAAATTCAAGAGCTTTTGGATAGAGGGTTTATTCGACCAAGCATATCTCCGTGGGGAGCACCTGTGCTGTTTGTCAAGAAGAAGGACGGTTCAATGCGGATGTGCATCGACTACCGTCAGTTAAACAAGTTAACGATCAAAAACAAGTATCCGTTGCCTTGGATCGATGACTTGTTTGACCAACTGAAGGGTGCGTCGGTGTTTTCGAAGATAGATCTTAGATCGGGTTACCATCAACCGAAGGTGAAGGAGGTTGATGTGCACAAGACAAAGATTCGAACAAGGTATGGGAATTACGAAGCTCGTAATGCCATTTGATTGACCAACGCACCGGCGGCGTTCATGGACGTAATGAATAGAGTATTCCAGCAGTACTTGGATCAATTTGTCGTGGTATTCATAGACGACATATTGGTTTATTCAAAGACAGAGGAGGAGCATGATAAGCACTTACGTATAGTTCTACAAGTATTGAGGGAGAAGCAATTATATGCCAAATTCAGAAAGTGCGAATTTTGGCTTAGGGAGGTGGCTTTCTTAGGTCACGTGGTGTCAGCGAAAGGGATTAGAGTGGATCCCCGCATGATTGAAGCGGTGTTGGATTGGAAACCGCCTAGGTCAGTGGCGGAAATTCGAAGCTTTTTGGGTCTAGCGGGATACTACCGGAGATTTGTGGAAGGATTTTCTCTTATTGCAGCGCCATTGACTAAGTTATTAAGAAAAGGAGTCCCATTTGTATGGTCGAAGAAGCAGCAAGAAAGTTTCGATAAGCTAAGGAAGATCTTGACAAAAGCTCCGGTTTTGGTACAGCCTGAGGCAGGGAAGCTGTTTACAGTTTACTGTGACGCGTCCCATACTGGTTTGGGATGTGTGTTGATGCAGGAAGGGAAGGTAGTAGCCTATGCATCCCGGCAGTTAAGATCGCATGAGGTTAACTACCCAACACATGACTTGGAGCTAGCGGCGGTAGTCTTCGCTCTGAAAATATGGAGAGATTATCTGTATGGGGAGAAGTCGATAGTCTACACGGATCACAAAAGTTTGAGGTATCTTTTGACTCAGAAGGATCTGAACTTGAGGCAGCGCCGATGGATTGAACTGTTAAAGGACTACGACTGTTCAATAGAGTACCATCCGGGTAAGGCTAATGTGGTGGCTGACGCGTTGAGCCGGAAGGTCGTGTCGGACTTAAGAGCGATGTTTGCTCGTTTGAGTCTATATGACGATGGGAGTCTTTTGGCAGAACTCCAAGTTAAGCCAACTTGGGTTGTGGAGATTAAGGAAAAGCAGTTAGTGGATGAAAGGTTGAATGCTAAGAGGGTGCAAGTTCAAGATGGTGGTCTGAAAGGGTACAGTCTGTCTAGTGATGGAGTGCTGTGCTTCCAAGGGCGAACTTGTATACCGAAGGATGTGGAATTAAGGCAAAAAATTCTCCAAGATACACATAGCAGCCCATTCACTATGCATCCGGGAGGAAGCAAGATGTATGGAGATCTTCGGAAACAGTTCTGGTGGCCGGGGTTGAAGCGTGAGGTGACTGAGTTTGTGGGAAAGTGTCTAACGTGTCAGCAGGTTAAGGCTGAACACCAGTTGCCGTCAAGGCTACTTCAACCGGTAAAGATCCCTCAATGGAAATGGGAAAGGATTACTATGGATTTCGTCAGTGGTCTGCCCCTGACGCCCAGCAAAAACGATGCAATTTGGGTGATTGTGGACCGTCGACGAAGAAGTCACCCATTTTATACCTGCAGAAGAATGGATTATCTCTTTGAGGCTAGCAAAGTTGTATGTGGCTGAAATAGTAAGATTGCACGGGGTGCCAATGTCAATTATCTCGGATAGGGATCCGAGATTCACGTCAAGGTTCTGGAAAGCGTTGCATCAGGCGTTAGGTACACGATTGGATTTCAGTACAGCTTTCCATCCACAGTCTGACGGACAGTCGGAAAGGGTGGTACAGATTTTGGAAGATATGCTAAGGGGATGCGTGTTGGATTTTAGTGGTAGTTGGGAAGAGTATCTACCACTAGCGGAATTCGCTTATAACAATAGTTATCAAGCGAGTATTCAGATGGCTCCATACAAAGCACTATATGGACGAAAGTGCCGTACTCCTACATGTTGGACGGAGTTGGGTGAACGACAAGTTTTGGGTCCAGAGTTGGTAACAGAAACTGAGGATAAGGAAGCGCCAGATAGACAGAAGTCTTATGCTGATCTGAAGTGCAAGGAAATGGAGTATGATGTAGGAGACAAAGTCTTTCTGAAGGTGTCGCCTTGGAAAAAGGTATTGAGATTTGGGCGAAAAGGGAAGCTAAGCCCAAGGTTCATTGGCCCATACACGGTGTTAAAGCAAGTGGGACCGGTAGCTTATCAGCTGGAGCTGCCGGCAGAGCTGAGTCAAATTCATGACGTTTTCCATGTATCGGTGCTTAGGCGATATCGGTCAGATCCGTCGCACGTGGTGCCAGTGGCAGAGATTGAAGTAAACTCAGATTTGTCCTTTGAAGAAGAACCGGTTCAGATCCTAGATCGAGATGTGAAGGTTCTACGTAAGAAGTCAGTGCCCCTAGTGAAAGTGCTATGGCGGAACCATGGTGCAGAGGAAGCTACGTGGGAACCTGAGGATGTGATGCTGCAGCAATACCCCCACCTCTTTTAGCCAGGTAATTTCGAGGACGAAATTCTTTTTAAGGGGGGTAGAACTGTAACATCCTAAAACCAGGGCTATTTGCGATTGAATGATTATTTCGTGTGTTTGAATTGCTATAGTATTAATTATGGGAACATAAGGCTTAGTTAAATGTCTTGAGTAGGCTCTGTTTAGTAGAAAATTGTATTTGGGAACTTTAAAGGTAAGGAGCCTTAGCAAGTAGGGGTTACAAGAATAAATAGAGGACTAATTGACATAAAAATCAGCTTGGAAAAGTGGCAAAAGGAGGGCCACTTGGGGAGCTACATGTGACGCCACAATGGGTGAGGGAGAGCCTTGGTTCTAGTCGCAAGATTCTCTCTTTTTGCTCTTTAGTGGGACGGCATAGGAGGGGGAGAAAATTTCTCATTTCAAACTTTTTTAGATAATAAGAGGGAATAAAAAGGATAATGAAGATATTACTTGATTTTTTATTAGATTTTATGTTGATTAATCTTTATTAAGTGGCAAGGAGGAAAAATAGGCTTTTAAGTGTTCAAATTATTTTGAATAAGTTTAAACAAGTGGTCAAGAGCAACTCAAGGAGGTTGCCAAAATTTCAAACTCTTCATGAGAAGAGTGGACGGCAAGCTTAAGGGGGGGATGCTGAATTCCTTTATAAGTACCTATCTATCATGTTGATTGTTTTTTTTTTGGTCATTTTTGCAAGTAGCCGCATTCCTTCTTCACTCCCTTCTCTTCTATTACTATTTTTCTCTCCACCCTCATCTTCTCAAATGTACCAAAAACTTTTCTCTCCTCTTTGACCCTTGCCGAATCCCCATCTTCTCAATTTCCCTTTTCTTTTATTTTCCTATTAGCCAAATATCCACTCCTATTTGCCGAAACTCTAGCACTCTTTTCTCCCATTATTTTTCATCTAGCCGAATCTCCCTACTACTTCCTTAGTGGTCTTGGCCGAATATTAGGTGGTATAGATCTCTTCAAATTTCGTTGAAAATCGAGTTAGCAGAGGTAAGTGTGCCGAAACTCCATGGTTTCCCTTCTCTATTCCTTGCTGATTTCTATTAGGGGTAAATGCCGATTTTGGCAATGGCTAACAAGGCTCCTGAATGCTTTTTGATAATCGATCTCTTCTAGGTACCCTGAGAACGTGAAGCGGTCGACCCAAGCTCCTAATCTCTAGCATTCGGCTTTGGTAAGTGGTGGTAAGGGCCTATTGTTATTTTTTTTTAAGTGATTAAAAGCCGAAGGCTATTGACAGTGTCCGTTGACCGATTGTAGTTTGTGAACCAGATTCATGATTCGGGTGCTGAAGCTAGTATTCAAAGCGATTAGGTAAGGATTCGGGTTCAAGCAATAACCCTATAGAATAATTTGATTTGGCCGAATAGGCCATAATACTAACCCAAGTGTTTGGCCGAATATAGGGACAAGTAGATCTAGGGTGGCCGACTTCTCTTTTCGGGATTTAGACTAATCAGTGGTAACAGGTGTGTACATACACACCTTATAACTTTTAATATGCTAAGTGTTATATTATGCCTAATCGGTTGTGTAGATTTGGATGTAATACCATCATGGTATTAACAAGAATACGGGTAAGTCTCTATTGCCATGAGATTACTATTTAATGCTTTTGGGAAGCGTGGTACATTTGGTATGTGCGGCTTTTGTTATATAACAATGATAAATCTATGAATGTTGACTAATAAATTTATAAGCATGATTTGCATTTAACATGTATTTGACTACTGTGGGTTAAATGAGTGGAGGGGGCAGTGATATTGTGTCGACGGACACCAGTGTTTTGGTAACACATTGTGACTATGGTCACCAGAGGTTTGGTACCTCCAGAGGTTTGGCACCTCATAACGTCTCGTCCCAGTGGCTTAGCACCACAGTGGGTTGGCCCCACAGATGATAATATGGGATTGACGCCAGTGATTTGGTATTACACGATGGGTTGACCCCATCAACCGATTGTGTCTTCGGACACCAGAGGTTTGGCACCTCCAGTGATTTGGCATCACATCTGTGACTATATGTCACCAGTGGTTTGGCACCACCAGTGGTTTGGTACCACAACGGGGTAAACAGAGGCGTTTGGTTGGCTAGGTTGGGTACATAACCTTATGCATGTTGATTTCTATACAGTGTGTATGAAATTGCTTAAACCGGGGGAAGGGTTACATACTGAGTCTTGGTGACTCACCTTCTCCTTTATTTTTCAGGTGACACGTAGATCGCGGATATGGAGCTGAAGGGACTCGAGGTGGCCATGCAGTGGGATTTAAATTTAATAGACTTTGAATTTCAGTTTATTTACTTTTCGGCTGTTGGTTTAAATTTCAATTGGGTTGTAATAAGGCCTCCTAGGATTATTTTATTATTATCGTTACATGTTTGAATACTTATTTTAAACTACTTACTTATAAAAACGAGTTCATATGTTTTCCAAAGCAATCGTAAAGGTTTTAAAGTACCATCGGGTACATTTAAAATATACATTTTAACTTGACTTAACAAATATTTTCAAAATAAATCTAAATATGGGTTTTATACACCTCAAATGTTTTAACCAAAATAACCATCTTTTACTAAAAAGTTAAATTGGTTTTCAAAGATTTCTAAATGTTTTCTCCGTAGCAAACCAAACTCGGTCATAACGTTTGGGCCGGGTTTGGGTTGTTACAGTTATATTTAGATTATGACATTAAGGATTAACCAGTTATTCTGATTAAGTGACTTTCGATGGACGTGGGTACCAGTCAAGGAGAGAAAGGGGTAGTCCCTACTCCTAAGTTTAAGAAGAGATCAGTCTCTGCAGTACGGGATTGGCCATCGGGGTGTGGGCCAGTGGCAGGACAAGATTATAGGCAGATAGCTGTAGTTACGATTAGTGACAGCATCAGTATTAAGAACGTAACGCTTCAGGTTATCAGGTGTGTGATTAACCCACAATTTCCCGGTTGTATGTTATGCTTGCATGTGTTATGTATATGGGATTAATGCAGTGGAAATAATAAGATGGATACTCTTGAGTGAGTATGTCGATAATCAGGTCAGTATTAAATCTGATAAAATTGTGACTATTGGTGGATATATGTGTGGTATGCCGAATAACATGTTCAAGCATTATTCATCATGCCACTATCGTATGTTACATGTGCATGGGGTGGGATTGAATATATGAAAGAAGGACAGGGTGTACTTTATGTACGTGGTTTAGTGATGGCTACGAGCCTCACGTGGATCGATGAGTGGCTCTGTGCCTCATCGTGGTTGGTATCGGCTTTGTGCCATTTCGTGGTTTGGTGATGGCTATGTGCCTCATCGTGGTTTGATGTTAGCTACGAGCTACATCGTGGATTGGCACTGACAGAGGTCGCGTTATGGATGATTTGTGATTTATTTCACGTGGACGGCATTGATTGCCAAATTGGTGTGTAGAGGTTGGAGGGTTGATTTAGAAATCCCCTGGTGTGTGGTGGCTGGATACGGGGGTGTGCAGAGGATGGACCCTAGGCTGGGTTGGGTGCACTTTGCATAATCATGTGTGATATGTGGTTTGGTGTGGTTGTGGGCTAAGCCCATGTGTGGAAATCTGTGGACTAATTACACATTGAGTCTGTTTGACTCACCCAATTTTTACCAAACATCGCAGGTGATACATGATGCTTGGACCGGGTTGGAGCAGATACGAGGTGGCCATGCAGAAGATGTTTCTACTTATTTCAAGCACTTTATGTTTTCAGTATTTTTGGATATTTATTTGATGTAATAAGGGCCACTTAAAGTATTTGGAAACTTTATTTATGGTTTTGAAGTTATATTATTATTATTCTAAAACTGGAAATGATTTTAGGAATCGATTTATATTATAAAAACCTATATTAAAGTTTTAAATCCGGGAATTTGTAATAACTTAATTTTACCTAGAATTTTAATTATACAGTGTTTCAAAAACGACAGCAAACTTTTATGTTTTTACCCTTTTGTCAAACTCTTTTCAAACGTTTTCCCTTAGTAGCATTCTGAATTTGGCCGTGGCGTTTGGGCCGGGTTTGGGGTGTTATAGCTTGGTATCAGAGCCCGGTTCAAAACTCAACTTTGAGGGTTTTGGGTCCAAAGACATTTTTCAAAGTTGGGCTTTTCAAAAATGTAGACTTTTATGAACTTTTTCAGGTTTATTCTGGCATGGCACCTATATCTCCGGCCCGAAGTCCACTAGGTAAGTACCCCTAACTACTGAAGTGATTGATATATATGAACTTTATGGGCATTATGGGATCGTAGATTAGTAGATTAGGGCTATTGAACCCTGGGACTAGTCTACTCCAACACAAGATACATAATTACAACCAAACAACCCTGTGAGTAAGTCACCGAGTTAGGGTGTGGCAACAGTTGTGCGCATGTCTAGGATTGGATTCGGTGGGAGCTTGGTATTTAAGCAGTCCTAGTGACTCTCCTCCTCTTTACTCGAATCCTACCTGGTGCGTAGTGACCGTTCCCCCTAACCAAGAGGACTTATTCACCAGCTAAATCGATAATTAAAACTCGAAAGGGACTAGCCATACTGTTTTATAAAAACCTTAGTTTTTAAAATCCATACTGTTTTATAAAACCCTTAGTTTTTAAAATCACCAAATCACCCCTTTTGATTTGTAAACACTAAATTAGATTTTGAAAAACATTTTCGAAATATTCCTAATTTACAAAATTACCCAAATACCCCTGGGTTGTAAATTACTAAAATACCCTTGGTTTATAAGATTACCATACTACCCTCGGCTTTTACGAAGATATTTTTTTCAAAACACCAAAAATCCCTATTTTGCGAAATAACAAGATACCCTGATTTTGAAAATTTACTAAATTATCCCTGAGTTACAAAATTACCAAAATAACCCCGATTTCAAAAAGTTTTGCAATACCTTTGATTTGAAAAAAAAAATCCAAAATAGCCCTGAGTTTTGTAAATTCTAGAATGTACAGATTTTTGAATTTACCCTGACTTATTACTAAAATACCTCTATAGGACCAATGACGAAATTACCCCGGGGTTGGGAATGGACAAAGATGCCCAAAGTAGTGTGTCGAATGTTGTGGATGAATGAATATGACTTTCTGAATTAGAATAGAGGGCTTGAGCTGGAACTTTGATTGATCGAAAGAACTACTTCTAAAAACTTCTTTTCATAAAATTGTTCGCGGATAATCAGTGGAACAAAATTTCTAATGCATAAAATTTCCTAAATCAGATTAAATCACTATAGTAGACATGAGTTCTAGAGGACGTGGTCGTCGTGGACGTGGTAGAGGTAGAATGACGATATCAGAACCAGTAGGGTCTGGCCATGGGTCAGAAAATGATGTGCCGCCGCCGCCAGCAGTGGGCGCGGAGGATCAAGATCTGACAGGAGGAGATGACGTAGTATCGCAGGCTATGCTGCGAGTGCTAGAGCGAGTGGTAGGAGCTGGTATGGGAAATGGAGCTCGAAAGTCAGTGTCGAAGAGACTTAGGTCAAACGGAGCCGAGGTTTTTAGAGGAGTGTCTAGGGTGGCTCCGAATGTAGTGGAGTATTGGTTGGAGGCAGTCGAAAGGATCATGAATGATTTGGACTGCACGGCGGAGGAAAAACTGAAAGGTGCTGTGTCGTTGCTCCGGGATGAGGCTTACCGGTAGTGGCTCACTGTCAGAGAAGGTACCCCTATAGATCGGGTGGATTGGGGATATTTTAAGGTTAAGTTTGAGGGGAAATACGTTAGAGCTAATTACCTAGACTCACAGAGAAAAGCGTTTTTAAACTTAGTACAAGGAAGTAAGTTGGTAGCAGAGTATGAAGTGGAATTTCTGCGGTTAAGTCAGTACGCCAAGGGGATCGTGGCTACTGATTATGAAAGGTGTGTCAGATTCGAAGATGGGTTGCGGGATGAGCTACGGGTGTTGATTGCTCCGCAGAGAGAAAGGGACTTTGCAATTCTAGTGGAGAAAGCTCGGATGGCTGAAGAAGTTAAAAGGACTGAGAGACAGAACCGATATAAGGATAGGAACTGAGACAAGAGGAGTTTTGGACCGTCAGTATCATCTGGGGATTTCCAGAAAAAACCAAGGACCGAGAATTCTGTACGTGCACCTGTACCAGTTGCTGAGAATCGAAGTCGTCCATGTACTCAGTATGGGAGAACTCATGCAGGAGAGTGTTGGGGAAATAGTAAAGAATGTTTCTGGTGTGGGTCTAAGGCTCATTTGGTTAGGAAGTGTCCTCAGGTGATGGATAGGGCTAGGACAGTAGGGCAGGGTTATGTGCAACCGGGCAGGGGTGGTCAGCAGGCGACGAGGGGTCGTGGTCCGAACTATGGAGGGAATGGTTCCGGCCGAGGTCGTGGAACACCAGGCAGAGGTGCTGAGGGTTCAGATGCGAGACGGCCAGGCGTCGTGAGGAGGAAGATGTGCCAGATGTGGTAACGGGTACGTTCCTTATTTCTAGAATACCCTTTATTGCCTTGTTCATTGTAAAGTCAGCTCATTCTTGTATTGCTAGGGAAGTGTTCGGAATCTTGAATGCAGTGGTAATAGACAAACTTTTTAAGTGCTTTTAGAGGTTCAGAGAGTAGTAGTACCTTTGTTTAGTTTAGCTAAGTAATTTTGAGGACAAAATTATTTTTAAGGGGGGTAGAACTGTAACATCAGGGATTTAGGGGTTATGCGTTTAAGTCATAATTCATGTGATATTGGGCTTAGTTTGTGTTTGGATGTGTTTTAGGGGTTTTGAGAACTCTAAGATATAGGTAAATGCCTTAGGAAATTATTGGGTTTTAAGTATAAAAAGGGGGAACTAGGCAAAGGAGGTCTTAAGAAAAATTGTGTGGAGTTTAGGACACAAGAAACCATGTGGTAAAGTGGCATGGAGGCGCAAGGGTGCAAGGGGGAAGGTTGCATCAGCAAGGAGTTCCAAGGGAGGAGGTTCGAGTCATGTTGGCAGCAAGGGACTGTGGTTTTATTTTTGCTTGTTGGCATCAAGAGAGGGGAGAAGTGTTGGACAGCAATTGGACTTTAAGGGATGAGAATGAGACTTGGTTTTCCTTTTAAAAATTTGGCTAGGGAGGAGTGATAAGGATTGACTCATTCAAATTCTTTTGAATGAGTAGCATGGAGAGAAAATAGGAGAGAAATAATGGATATGAGAGGGGAAGAGGGTGGTGGCCGAATATAGGACTCTAGGGGTGGCATTTTCGGCTTTAAAGTGTGGTAAGGGGGGTGTGCCGAAATTCCTAGTGAGTAGGCTTTTATTTTAGAGTTTTTCTTTCTCTTCAAAGTTTCGATCATTTGGTGCTTCTAGGTGAGTTACTGAAATTCTTCTACTCTCCTCATATTCATCTTTTTCTTTCTTCCAACCCCAATTCTACACCTTTTTCTTGTATGGCCGAATGTTCCTTCGTCATTTGGAACCTTCGCCGAATTTGGTAGCCTTCTTTTTCTCCTTTCTTTTCCTGTGATCATTAAAGCCGAAACATTTCTTGTGTTAGCCGAAACTTTCTTCTTTGGAGAGCCATAGCCGAACCTTATAGCCCTCAGTCTCTTCTATTTTTCTTTTCTCTGTTCATTCGTATCATCATCTTCCCCGAGACCATTCTTTTCTTGTTGTGTCTCTAAAGCCGAATGTACAAGGGTAGTGCTGTCGACTACTTTCTTTTAGTCTCTTCAAGCAAGCGTTGGTGGTAAGTAATCTCTCCTTTAGCAATCGGTTTTGCCTCATCTTCTTTGGTGTGCCGAAATCAAGTGATTAGGCCTTGATTTCTATGGATGGCTGAATGCTCATTAAGCCATAATCCCGTGTTTTTGTGTGTAGCCAGCATGAAGGAGGTCTTTTGGGATTTGATCGATCAAGGTAAGCCAATGAAGTATTCAGCCAAGAGCCATTTTCATAGATTTATGTGTTAAGGCCGATTCTAACTTGGTCAATACAGGGATTTCGTCAACTCCACAGGCAAGTGGTGGTTTTCGGGATTTAGTTAAACAAGGTAAGGGGTGTTGATATTCGGCCAAAGACCATATTATGAGTTTAAGTGATGACCGATTCTGACTATGGTTTTTAAGAGCAGTTCGACAGGAATAAGTAGAAGTCTTGGGATTCAAGGTTATTTCGGTAAGGATACATAGTAAGTTTAGATTCGATATATTTAGATTATGACATTAAGGATTAACCAGTTATTCTGATTAATTGACTTTCGATGGACGTGGGTACCAGTCAAGGAGAGAAAGGGGTAGTCCCTACTCCTAAGTTTAAGAAGAGATCAGTCTCTGCAGTACAGGATTGGCCACCGAGATGTAGACCAGCGGCAGGACAAGATTATAGGCAGATAGCTGTAGTTACGATTAGTGACAGCATCGGTATTGAGAGCGTAACGCTTCATGTTATCAGGTGTGTGATTAACCCACAATTTCCCGGTTGTATGTTATGCTTGCATGTGTTATGTATATGGGATTAATGCAGTGGAAATAATGAGATGGATACTCTTGAGTGAGTATGTCGATAATCAGGTCAGTATTAAATCTGATAAAATTGTGACTATTTGTGGATATATGTGTGGTATGTAGAATAACATGTTCATGCATTATTCATCATGACACTATCGTATGTTAAATGTGCATGGGGTGGGATTGAATATATGAAAGAAGGACAGGGTGTACTTTATGTACGTGGTTTAGTGATGGCTACGAGCCTCACATGGATTGATGAGTGGCTCTGTGCCTCATCGTGGTTGGTATCGGCTTTGTGCCATATCGTGGTTTGGTGATGGCTATCTGCCTCATCGTGGTTTGATGTTAGCTACGAGCTACATCGTGGATTGGCGCTGACAGAGGTCGCGTTGTGGATGATTTGTGATTTATTTCATGTGGACGGCATTGATTGCCAAATTGGTGTGTAGAGGTTAGAGGGTTGATTTAGTAATCCCCTGGTGTGTGGTGGCTGGATACGGAGGTGTGTAGAGGATGGACCCTAGGCTGGGTTGGGTGTACTTTGCATAATCATGTGTGATATGTGGTTTGGTGTGGTTGTGGGCTAAGCCCATGTGTGGAAATCTGTGGACTAATTACACACTGAGTCTGTTTGACTCACCCAATTTTTACCAAACATCGCAGGTGATACATGATGCTTGGACCGGGTTGGAGCGGATACGAGGTGGCCATGCAGAAGATGTTTCTACTTATTTCAAGCACTTTATGTTTTCAGTATTTTTGGATATTTATTTGATGTAATAAGGGCCACTTAAAGTATTTGGAAACTTTATTTATGGTTTTGAAGTTATATTATTATTATTTTAAAACTGAAAATGGTTTTAGGAATCGATTTATATTATAAAAACTATATTAAAGTTTTAAATTCGGGAATTTGTAATAACTTAATTTTACCTAGAATTTTAATTGTACAGTGTTTTAAAAACAACAGCAAACTTTTATGTTTTTACCCTTTTGTCAAACTCTTTTTAAACGTTTTCCCTTAGTAGCGTTCTGAATTTGGCCGTGGCGTTTGGGCCGGGTTTGGGGTGTTACAGAAGCGATTCTTTGCTGATGCAAAAAACTATTTTTGGGAAGATGCTTTTCTTTTCCGCATATGTAGAGATTAGGTAATTCGAATATGTGTTACAAAGGTAGAAGCAAGCAAAATCCTGGAACATTGCCATTCAGGACCTTCAGGAGGATACTGTAGTGGCATTAAGACAGCACATAAAATACTCGAATCAGGTTTCTATTGGCCTACTCTATTCAAAGATGCCAACAAGTATGTCGGTTCATGTGATAAATGCCAACGAACAGGTAATGTTTCTAAACGTGATGAAATGCCTCAAACATATATGCTATCATGTGAAATATTTGATGTATGGGGTATTGATTTTATGGGTCCATTCCCTAGTTCATTTGGAAATAAATACGTCCTAGTGGCAGCTGATTACTTGTCAAAATGGGCGGAAGTCGAAGCTTTACCTACCAATGATGCTAGAGTAGTAGTTAAGTTTCTCAAGAAACTGTTCTCTCGATTTGGAACACCTAGAGCTATCATTAGTGATAGGGGCACTCATTTTTTGCAATAATCAACTTGACAAGGTCTTAAAAAAATATGGAGTACACCACAGGATAGCTACCCCATATCAGCCTCAAACTAGTGGGCAAGTTGAAGTAGTAGACCAAGAACTTAAACGCATCCTAGAAAAAATGATTGAATCAAATAGAAAAGAGTGGGCATTAAAAGTAGATGATGCCCTATGGGCATACAGAACAGCGTTTAAAACCCCCTAGGAACATCCCCATACAAACTTGTCTACAGGAAAAGCTGTCATCTACCATTCGAGTTAGAACACAGCTTTTTGGGCTATAAAATTTTTAAATTATGATCTTAATACTGCAGGAAAGAAAAGAATGATGCAAATGAACGAGCTAGATGAATGGAGAGCTGAAGCTTACGAGAACTTGAAATTATACAAGGAGGTAACGAAGCGACGCCATGATGCTCGTCTAAAGAAGTCGAGACAATTCAAAGTAGGAGACTTGGTCCTGCTATACAACTCAAGGCTTAAATTGTTTCCTGGGAAACTAAAATCATGATGGTTAGGACCATTTATGATTAAAACAATCTTTCCCTATGGCACAATCGAGGTAACTCATCCTACTCAAGGCACTTTCACGGTAAATGGTCATCGACTCAAAATCTATAATACTGAAGATTTTAGGGATATGGGAGAGGAGTTTCAGCTCCGTGAACCTTCTTTAAGAAATGAAAACAGGGTAAGTCTAGCTTAAGACTTTAAATAAGCGCTTCTCGGGAGGCAACCCGAGCATTAACCTCACTAACAGTAGGTTCTTAATTTTTAGCATTTTAATACTACCTAATCCAATAAAGCGTAGGTTTAAGACCACACGGACTCACACACGGGTGTGCCTGTGGCCATGTGGAAACCAGGGGACAGACCACGGGCGTGCTAGTAGCCGTGCACGACAAAGAAGAAATTTTTTCCAACACGGACTGCGATAATGGCACACGCTCGTGTCGACCTTCCGTGGACTATACTGACTTGCCAAACACGGGTTGGACACGTCCATGCGACACAATCGTGTGAACATACCAACTTATCGAACACGGAAGAAACACACCCGTTCCAAACGATCGTGTGAAAAAAAACACAGTCCTGTCATCTTAACTACGGCCATGGCCAAACCCCCTGAACGCGCCCAAAATTCAAAATCCTGAAAAACACGAGCTAATTAAAATCAAGCATGAGCGTGGATCCTGCCCGTGTCCCTTCCCCTACTTAAGGAAACACAGCCCCGTTTTCCCCAATTTCCTTCCCCAAACCAACCCTAGCCATTTTCCCCTCAAAAACTCCTCCCAAATCTGGCCACCAGCAAGAAAACCCCCTCACCATTGCCTCCCCCCATCCCAAAATCTTCCAAACTCTCAGAATACTCATACAAGACGCAACCACGCCCGTATTAACAGGAGCCCACGCCCTCGCCACTGCCGTGTTACCCAGAGTTTACATAGCAGACGACCGTGCACCACCGCCACACGCCCGTGCTCAGCCGTTCTCGTCGTCACATACCCAAAAACACTACTGGTCACTTTTCCCTATTTCACTTTCATCATACTTTAATATTGTTTCACTTCCACTTTCATGTTATTTAGTTTCTTTTTACTTTCAATATTAAGTTAGTTTTAGGAATAAATTCTTGAATTTTAGAACTAATTTGGTTGCTACATTTTTTGTTTAAATTAAGTTAATTCTGTCAATATAATTTTTCATAATTGAAATGCTCAAGTTAGTTTAAGTAGTTTAATTCCTCAGGTTTTACTTTCATTTGAGTTAGTATTGAATATTTTTGCTGAGTATTGATCAAAAGTAATTGCTTTATATTAGTAGAAAATTACTGATTTCAGGTACAATGTCGTCATCTCGAGGAAAGAAAACAACAGCCCCGAGCTCGAAAAAGCGAAAGAGACCCGGATCATCATCCGCAAGAGCATCCACCGAAGTACGCCATCCATTCCTTCAATTTCCTCCAGGGGTCCAAGAGGACCGTTATAAATTACTACGCACGTGACCCATCGGCACATGCAAATGTATCGACTGGACCGCTTTAGAGTAGGTCCATCTTTACAGTGACATCCGGGCTCTCCTAACCACTGATCTGTGGGAGCAATTCTTCAATATTAACAAGCCCATATACTAAGAGCTAACTTTGGAGCTCTGCTCAACATTCCAACTTCAATCAGTGATGAGCAAGTACGATGATCCGGGCACAATACAATTTCATCTCGGCGGCACTATATGACAGCTGAACGTGCCGCAATTCTAAGCTATATTAGGACTTTATACATACGACTTCGTAGCAGAGAATGACCTTTCAGGAGTAAGTCAATATTACATAAGTCATCATCTTTTCACCTCCAACTCAAGGAATCCATCCAAAATTCGGGAAGTGTCACTTTTTCCCCTCTCTTTTGATTATCTACTAATTGTTATTATTTATCTTTGTACAGTGAGGACAATGCACATCTTAAGTGTGGGGGGGTGAACAATTATTTCAAGAAAGTACCTAACTTTCTTCATTATTCTCAATTCCCTGAATTAAATCTTGTTCTTAAGTAATGTAATATCCTAAAGTTTAGAGTATCATCTTGTTATTTATGTTGGCTCGGGCATGAATTTTGTGTGTTTAGCATAGTCTTGTGAAGGCTTGATTTTATTTATGAAGCTAGAATAATTCTTAGTATTAAGAATTATGTGAAGTAGATTAGGTGAACTTGACACTTAAGTTAATTTAAGTGTTAAATTTAGCACAAGAGAAGTTAGTGGCAAGATGGTTATCGCGCTTGAAGGGTTGCTTGAGAGAAGTGGTTCGAGTTGCATGGATTGCATTTGGAAGACTTTATTTTTATGCATCCTAACATTAAGTGTCAGCCAAGCTCTAATTATGGAAGGTTGGACTTTCAATTTTTATGGCAAGTTGAATATTAGTTTAGGAAAGCTTGTATTTTGGGATAAGAATCTTAAGATTTACGAAAGGATGGGGGGACAAAGGGCTTGGATGATGGACAGTGTTTCGGAAACTATTCTAAGGCCATTAGTCCATGAATGTGGACGGCATGTGTGGCTAGGGGGGTGGCCGAATGTTGATAGGAAGTTGGGGGGGAATTGGTTGGCCAATTTTAGCATTTTGTGCACCATTTGGCATTTCTTCTTTTCCACTCCAAAATTTTCTTCCTTAGCCGAATGTACCTTAGGCATTAGGTGCAATTTTGCTTTCGTTTAGCTCTCATTTTTGTTTACACCAAATTCTATTTTTCGTTCTTTCATTTTTCCTTTTGAAACCGAAACCACACTTAGCACTTTGTGCACTTTTCTTTTTCGGCAAACAAGGTGTTTGGCCGAACTTCTTTCTCCCATCTCTCTCTTTTTTTTTTCTTTTGATATTTGCTCAAAACCACATTTCCTTTTTACTTTCTCTTGGCTGAATCTTCCTCTTTCCCAATTCTCTTTTCTGTTCTTCCATTGTTTGCTCAAGCCGAAACCTCCTTCTTCTATTTTCATTTCCTCTTTTCCTTTCTCTTTCTCCACCCTAACCGAATTCATTTGATTGTCTTCTATCCACCATAGCCGAATCTTCTTTACTTCTTTTTGATTGTCTTGGCCGAATATCATCAAGGGTAGATTTTCTAAGTGTTAATCTATAATCAGTTTTGGAAGATAGGTAAGTGTCTTGGCTGAATTTCTTTCCTATTTTCTCTATTGATTCTCATGAGGGCAAAAGCCAAATTTTGGGTATGTGATAGTAAGATTCTAACCATAGGAACTTATTTCTTTTAGGCTCTTCGGATTTTGGAAGCAATCGATTTTGGTAAGTCAAGTGGTAAAGTTTATGTTGGCTCTTTATTCTTTAAAAGGATATAAAGCCGAAGGCTATGGTGAATAAGGCTTGTTGTTGGCCGAATAGTCTATGGTAATGATCTAAGTATTGGCCGAATGTAGGGCAAGGAAATTTAGTGCGGTAGATCGGGTCTTCGGGATTTAGTGATTTCACTATTATCAGGTGCGTACCTTACACACTTTATAACTCGGTAATATATATACGTAAATATACTAATCATGTTGTTAAAGCCGAAAATTGTGAAATCATGATATGATACCTTGATGGGTATGAGCAAGGATTCGGGTAAGTCCATTTCGATATGATGTTGTTATATGTTGATTGATATCATGATCTATGATATATATATATGTGTTATATGTTCATATCAAAGTATGATGGCATGATTTACACTCGTAATACAATGATTTGGGTGATATGAGAGGAGGGGGAAGGATTTGATATCTGTGTCTTTGGGACACCAGAGGTTTGGCACCTCCAGTGGTTTGGTACCACATTTATTTCGTGTCTTTGGGACACCAGAGGTTTGGCACCTCATAGCGACTCGTCCCAGTGGCTTAGTACCACCGTGTGTTGGCCCCACTTTTGATATATTGGGATTGTCGCCAGTGATTTGTTATCACATGTGGGTTGGCCCCACAGTTGGATTATTCGTGACTTTGGGTCACCAGTGGTTTGGCAGCACCAGTGGTTTGGTACCACACGGGGTAGAAACGGAATTATGGATGGCTAGGTTGGATGCATTATATATATATTTTGCTTGGTTATGAATTGTGTAAGAATGTTGCATTAACCGGGGGAAGGATTTATGCACTGAGTCTTGGTGACTCACCTTCTCCCTTATCTTTTCAGGTGATTCATATATCGCGGATGAGGAGCCGGATGAACTCGAGGAGGCCATGCAGTAAAAATTTGGTTTTATAAGAACTTCGATTTGGGTACTTTATTTTATCTTAATTTGGTTTATATCTTTATGTGGATTTGTAATAAGGCCTCTTTAATTATGTTTTTGGATTATTATATGCTTTGAACTTGCTTTAAATATGGCTAAATAATCATCATGGTTGAATTATAATTGAGCCCAAAGTTTTCAAAATTATAAAAATGCAATAGTTTTCAAAATTTTACCATCGGGTAATATAAATCGTTTGATAGTAAAATTACAACTTAAGTGTTTTCGACAACTTAAATGTTTTACAAATTGAAATTTCTACACTCAAATGCAAACGGTTTTCAAAGTAATAATTCGGGTTTTTCTTAAAATGACAAAAAAAATGTTTTCTAAACTATGGATTGTCAACTTAGTTTTAAAAGATTTACTTACGGGATTTTAAAAGTAAACTATCATGCACCTATTTTTCTAAAATTTAATCGGTAACTCAATTTTCTTCAAAACGTTTTCCTCTGTGGCACGACAGATTTGGTCATGGCGTATTGACCGAGTTTGGGTTGTTACAAATTGGTATCAGAGCCAAGTTCAAAAGCTCGGCTGTGGGCCCGAAGCCCAAAATGATTTAAAAGTATGGTCTTAAAATGTTTTTGTTTAAAATTAAATGGTTGGAAAGGCATGGCACCAAATCTGCGGCACCGATCCGCCTAGGTAAGTACCTCAAACTGTTGATTTCGATGGTACGATTATGATGATGATGGCATGACTGTATAGTGGTAGGAACTACTCTAGAGACTTAAAATTTTAGGTTAGATGTACTCGCAAAACAACCTCTTATTAAAACTTTTCATAAGACTGTGCTTTAAATATAGCGGAATAATGACTAATGCATAAAATTTTTAAATCAGATAAGTCGAGACTTTAGACATGAGCACTCGAGGTCGGGGTCATGTTATGCGTGGACGCGGTCGGGGTAGGATGGCTGTATCTGAGCCAGTGAGGTCTGGTCAAGGATCCGAGAATGAGGTACCACCACCCCCACCACCAGCGGTTGGAGTTGAGCATCAAGATCAAACGGGGGATGACGCAGTGTCTCAAGCGATGCTGCGAGTTCTTGAGAGAGTAGCTGGAGTAGGTGGAGGCGCGAGAGCTCGAAAATCTGTACCTGAGCGACTCCGAGCCAATGGAGCTGAGGTATTTCGAGGTGTTTCGGGTGTGGCTCCCAGTACGGCCGAGTATTGGTTAGAGGCGACGGAGCGAATCATGGATGACTTGGATCTAAATGCTAAGGAAAAGCTGAAAGGGATAGTGTCGGTTCTTCGGGATGAGTCATATCAATGGTGGCTCACAGTGCAGAATAGTGTTACGACAGAGGATCTCACTTGGGACTATTTTAAGGTAGCGTATCAGAAGAAATATGTTGGGTCTAGTTACATTGATGTGCAGCGTAAGGCATTTCTGAGTTTGGTTCAGGGGAGTAAGTCC
The DNA here is from genome assembly GCA_025503065.1 of Gossypium bickii. Taxonomy (NCBI): domain Eukaryota; kingdom Viridiplantae; phylum Streptophyta; class Magnoliopsida; order Malvales; family Malvaceae; genus Gossypium; species Gossypium bickii. The sequence goes on from CP106711.1 coordinate 101,677,166, forward strand.
GTATCAGAATATGAGGCAGAATTCTTAAGATTGAGCCGGTATGCTGGAGGTATCATGGCTTCAGAGCACGAGCGATGTGTTCGGTTCGAGGGCGGTTTGAGAGATGAGCTGAGGTTTCTGTTTGCTCCACATCAGGAGCGAGAGTTTGCTGCGTTGGTTGAAAAGACTACGATAGCTGAAGGGATAAAGGAATCTGTAAGGTAGAGTCACGATAGGAATAAGCATAAGAGAGGTTTTGGATCATCTGGGTCAGCCGGTAATTCTCAGAAGAGGGTTAGGTAGAGTGGGCCAAATCAATCTGGAAGGCTTGTTACTACGAATCAGGGTCCAGCACAGTGTAACCGATGTGGAAAATTTCATTGGGGTGAATGTTGGACCGGAGGGAAAGGATGTTTTGAGTGTGGCTCGCTGGATCATCGTGTGAGGGACTGTCCATGGAAGTTAGCCAGGAATCAATCTGAAGGTCAAGGCCGTGCTCAATTCAGAAAGGAGAGACCGTCACCGCAGAGAGGTCGTGGTAATGGTAGAGCAGGTAATGGTTCTGGTCGAGGCCGCAGAGCATCGGGCAGAGGTGCAAGTAACACTGAGGCAAGACAGCCTAGTCGTGTATGCGCGATGAGGCGTCGAGAAGAGGGCAACGCATGCACGCGTCATAACCCAGACGTTCTTAATCTTTGGTGCACCATATACTGCCTGATAGATGTGGGTTCGACGCATTCGTATGTTGCTAGTAGCATAGTTGAGACCATGAACTTAGGCTCTGAGACTACTTCTAGGAGGATGACAGTACGTAGCCCTCTAGGTCACTCTGTAGAAGTAAATAAACTGTATAGGGAGGTACCCCTAAAACTCCAAGGGTAGTGTTTGTAGTCGATTTGATGGAACTACCGTTGGGGAGTTCGATCCGATTCTTGGGATAGATCGGTTGGTTAAGTGTGCAAGTTTGGATTCTTATTTGTTAAGCGCATGGTTTTGAAGACAGCTAAGGCGAAGAGGTGGTCATGATAGGTAATAGAAGAGATTATCTATCCAACGTGGTATCTGCGTTGAAAGCTGTGAAGATGGTCATGAAGGGCTGTGAGGCGTATGTAGTCCATGTATGTGTTTTGGAGGCTAAGGAGTCAATAGTAGGGAATGTTCGAACGGTAAAGGAATATGTTGACGTATTTCCAGAAGAACTTCCGGGACTGCCTCCGGATCGTGAAGTTGAATTTGGTATAGATCTGTTACCCAGAACTGCGCCAGTGTCTATCGCTCCTTATAGGATGGCACCGAAGGAATTGGTGGAATTAAAGGCTCAAATTCAGGAGTTATTGGATCGAGGTTTTATCCGACCAAGTGTTTCGCCTTGGGGAGCGCCGGTACTTTTTGTCAAGAAGAAGGATGGTACGATGCGGATGTGTATAGACTACCGCCAGTTGAATAAGCTGACGATCAAAAACAAGTATCCATTGCCGAGGATAGATGACTTGTTTGATCAGCTTAAAGGGGCAGCGGTTTTCTCCAAGATTGATTTAAGCTCTGGGTATCATCAGCTAAAGGTGAAAGAGGCTGATATCCATAAGATGGCATTTCGCACTCGGTATGGGCACTACGAGTTTCTGGTAATGCCATTTGGGTTGACTAACGGCCGGCAGCATTCATGGACATGATGAATTGGGTATTCCAGCAGTTTTTGGATCAGTTTGTTGTGGTATTTATAGATGATATTTTGGTATACTCCAAGTCAGAGGAGGAGCATGATGCGCATTTGCGAGTAGTGTTGCAGATTCTGAGGGAAAAGCAACTTTATGCTAAATTTATTAAGTGCGAATTCTGGCTTAGGGAGGTGACTTTCTTGGGTCACGTAGTATCAGCTGAGGGGATTAGAGTGGATCCTCGAAAGATTGAAGCAGTGTTGGATTGGAAGCCACCTAAGTCAGTGGCTGAGATTCGAAGTTTTCTAGGTCTGGCGGGGTATTACCGAAGATTTGTGGAAGGATTTTATTTGATCGCAGCACCAATGACCAAGTTGTTAAGGAAAGGAGTTCCATTTGTGTGGACTGAGAAGCAACAAGAAAGTTTCGACAAGTTGAAGAAGATTCTGACTGAAGCTCTGGTTTTGATTCAACCTGAGGCAGGCAAGGAATTCACGGTTTACTATGATGCATCACATACTGGCTTGGGATGTGTACTGATGCAAGAAGGGAAGGTAGTGGCTTATGCATCTCGACAGTTGAGACCACATGAAGTTAACTATCTGACGCATGATTTGGAATTAGCTGCAGTTGTTTTTGCTTTAAAGATTTGGAGACACTACTTGTACGGAGAAAAGTCGATAGTCTACACGGATCATAAGAGTCTTAAGTATCTTTTGACTCAGAAGGATTTGAACTTGAGGCAGCGTAGATGGATTGAGTTGTTGAAGGACTACGACTATTCGATTGAGTATCATCCGGGCAAGGCTAACGTGGTGGCAGACGCGTTGAGCCGTAAGGTTGTATCAGACTTAAGAACGATGTTTGCTCATCTTAGCTTATATGACGATAGGAGCCTTTTGGCAGAATTGTAAGTCAAGCCGACTTGGTTAGAGCAGATCAAGAAAAAACAGTTAGAGGATGATGGTTTGAATGATCGGAGGTTGCAGGTTCAGAATAGCAGTTTAGAAGATTATAGTTTGTCCAGTGATGGAGTATTGTATTTTCAAGGGAGAGCTCGTATGCCGAAGGATGTTGAATTGAGGCAAAGGATTCTTCGGGATGCACATAGCAGCTCATACGCTATACATCCTGGAGGTAGCAAGATGTATCGAGATTTAATAGAGCAGTTTTGGTGGCCAAGTCTGAAGCGGGAGGTAACTGAGTTTGTGGGTAAATGTCTGACGTGTCAGCAGGTCAAGGCTGAACATCAGTTGCCGTCCGGGTTACTTCAGCCGGTGAAGATTCCACAGTCGAAGTGGGAAAGGACCGCTATGGACTTTGTCAGTGGATTACCTCTTACACCTAGTAAGAAGGACTCAGTTTGGGTGATTGTGGATCGTCTGACTAAGTCATCTCATGTTATTCCGGTAAGGGTGGATTACTCGCTTCAGAAGTTAGCTAAGTTGTATGTGGCTGAGATAGTGGAGGTTGCACGGTGTACCAGTGTCGATCATCTTGGACAGAGATTCTAGATTTACGTCGAGGTTTTAGAGAGCGTTACATCAAGCTTTGGGTATGCGGTTGGAATTCAGTACGGCATTTCATCCATAGTCTGACGGGCAATCGGAAAGAGTTATACAGATTTTAGAGGATATGTTGAGAGGATGTGTTTTGGATTTCAGAGGCAGCTGGGAAGAGTTTTTGCCATTAGCTGAGATCGCATACAACAATAGTTATCAGGCAAGCATTAAGATGGCACCATATGAGGCGTTGAATGGTAGGAGGTGTCGCACACCTACATGCTGGACAGAGTTGGGTGAGCGTCAGATGTTAGGACCAGAGTTGGTTGCAGAAACTGAGGATAAGGTGAAGTTGATTCAAGCTCGGTTGAAGGAAGCTTCGGATAGGCAGAAGTCATATGCCAATCTCAAGCGGAGGGATATAGAGTTTGCCGTGGGTGACAAGGTCTTTTTGAAGGTCTCGCCATGGAAGAAAGTGTTAAGATTTGGCAGAAAAGGCAAGTTAAGTCCAAGGTTTATTGGGCCGTATAAGGTGTTGAAACGAGTGGGGCCAGTAGCCTATCAGCTCGAGTTGCCAGCAGAGCTGAGTCAGATTCACGATGTGTTCCATGTCTCCATACTTAGACGCTATCGTTCTGATCCATCGCATGTTGTGGCAGTAGAGGAAATAGAGGTGAGTCCAGATTTGACGATAGAAGAAGAACCAGTGCAGATTCTAGATCGAGACGTGAAAGTTTTGCGTAGGAAGTCAGTCCCTTTAGTGAAGGTTTTATGGCAGAACCATGGCGTAGAAGAAGCTACGTGGGAACCGGAGGATGCGATGAGGCAGCAGTTCCCTCAACTCTTTTGATCAGGTAATTTCGAGGACAAAATTTTCTTAAGGGGTAGAATTGTAATATCCTAAAAATTAGAGTATCATGTTGTTATTTGTGCTGGCTCGGGTATGAATTTTGTATGTTTAGCATAGTCTTGTAAAGGCTTGATTTTATTTATGAAGCTAGAATAATTCTTAGTATTAAGAATTATATGAAGTGGATTAGGTGAACTTGACACTTAAGTTAATTTAAGTGTTAAATTTAGCACAAGAGGAGTTAGTGGCAAGATGGTTATGGCGCTTGAAGGGTTGCTTGAGGGAAGTGGTTCGAGTTGCATGGATTGCATTTGGAAGACTTTATTTTTATGCATCCTAACATTAAGTGTCGGCCAAGCTCTAATTATGGAAGGTTGGACTTTCAATTTTTATGGCAAGTTGAATATTAGCTTAGGAAAGCTTGTATTTTGGGATAAGAATCTTAAGATTTGTGGAAGGATGGGGGGACAAAGGGCTTGGATGATGGAGAGTGTTTTGGAAACTATTCTAAGGCCATTAGTCCATGAATGTGGACGGCATGTGTGGCTAGGGGGTGGCCGAATGTTGATAGGAAGTTGGGGGGAATTGGTTGGCCAATTTTAGCATTTTGTGCACCATTTGGCATTTCTTCTTTTCCTCTCCAAAATTTTCTTCCTTAGCCGAATGTACCTTAGGCATTAGGTGCAATTTTGCTTTGGTTTAGCTCTCATTTTTGTTTGCACCAAATTCTATTTTTCTTTCTTTCATTTTTCCTTTTGAAACCAAAACCACACTTAGCACTTTGTGCACTTTTCTTCTTCGGCAAACAAGGTGTTTGGCCGAACCTCTTTCTCCCATCTCTCTCTTTTCTTTCTTTTGATATTTGCTCAAAACCACATTTCCTTTTTACTTTCTCTTGGCCGAATCTTCCTCTTTCCCAATTCTCTTTTCTTTTCTTCCATTGTTTGCTCGAGCCGAAACCTCCTTCTCCTATTTTCATTTCCTCTTTTCCTTTCTTTTTCTCCACCCTAACCGAATTCATTTGATTGTCTTCTATCCGCCATAGCCGAATCTTCTTTACTTCTTTTTGATTGTCTTGGCCGAATATCATCAAGGGTAGATTTTCTAAGTGTTCATCTATAAATGGTTTTGGAAGATAGGTAAGTGTCTTGGCCGAATTTCTTTCCTATTTTCTCTATTGATTCTCATGAGGGCAAAAGCCAAATTTTGGGTATGTGATAGTAAGATTCTAACCATAGGAACTTATTTCTTTTAGGCTCTTTAGATTTTGGAAGCAATCGATTTTGGTAAGTCAAGTGGTAAGGTTTATGTTGGTTCTTTATTCTTTAAATGGATGTAAAGCCGAAGGCTATGGTGAATAAGGCTTGTTGTTGGCCGAATGGTCTATGGTAATGATCTAAGTATTGGCCGAATGTAGAGTAAGGAAATCTAGTGCGGTAGATCGGGTCTTCGGGATTTAGTGATTTCGCTATTATCAGGTGTGTACCTTACACACTTTATAACTCGGTAATATATATACGTAAATATACTAATCATGTTGTTAAAGCCGAAAATTGTGAAATCATGATATGATACCTTGATGGGTATGAGCATGGATTCGGGTAAGTCCATTTCGATATGATGTTGTTATATGTTGATTGATATCATGATCTACAATATATATATCTATATGTTATATGTTCATATCAAAGTATGATGGCATGATTTACACTCGTAATACATTGATTTGGGTGATATGAGAGGAGGGGGAAGGATTTGATATCCGTGTCTTTGGGACACCAGAGTTTTGGCACCTCTAGTGGTTTGGTACCACATTTATTTTGTGTCTTTGGGACACCAAAGGTTTGGCACCTCATAGCGACTCGTCCCAGTGGCTTAGTACCACTGTGGGTTGGCCCTACTTTTGATATATTGGGATCCTCGCCAGTGATTTTGTACACACGTGGGTTGGCCCCACAGTTGGATTATTCGTGACTTTGGGTCACCAGTGGTTTGACACCACATTCTTGGATATCGTGACTTTGGGACACCAGTGGTTTGGCAGCACCAGTGGTTGGGTACCACACGGGGTAGAAAAGGAGTTATGGATGGCTAGGTTGGGTGCATTATATATATTTTGCTTGGTTATGAATTGTGTAAGAATGTTGTATTAACCGGGGGAAGGATTTATGCACTGAGTCTTGGTGACTCACCTTCTCCCTTATCTTTTCAGGTGATTCGTATATCACGGATGAGGAGCCGGATGAACTCGAGGAGGCCATGCAGTAAAAATTTGGTTTTATAAGAACTTCGATTTGGGTACTTTATTTTATCTTAATTTGGTTTATATCTTTATGTGGATTTGTAATAAGGCCTCTTTAATTATGTTTTTGGATTATTATATGCTTTGAACTTGCTTTAAATATGGCTAAATAATCATCATGGTTGAATTATAATTGAGCCCAAAGTTTTATAAATTATAAAAACGCAATAGTTTTCAAAATCTTACCATCGGGTAATATAAATCGTTTGATAGTAAAATTACAACTTAAGTGTTTTCGACAACTTAAATGTTTTACAACTTAAATGTTTTACAAATTGAAATTTCTACACTCAAATGCAAACGGTTTTCAAAGTAATAATTCGGGCTTTTCTTAAAATGACAAAAAAATGTTTTCTAAACTATGGATTGTCAACTTAATTTTAAAAGATTTACTTACGGGATTTTAAAAGTAAACTATCATGCACCTATTTTTCTAAAATTTAATCGGTAACTCAATTTTCTTCAAAACGTTTTCCTCTGTGGCATGCCAAATTTGGTCATGGCGTATTGACTGGGTTTGGGGTGTTACAAGTAATTTCCTCATATTACTAATTAGGATGATATTTCCTTGATTTATGATTTTTATTGATATGTTTTGGAGTAAGCCATTGATAATTGCGCATTGATGATTAAATTTGAAGGATACTAGAGAATCAGGCATGATATGTCTAATCTTTTCAAATTTAAAATTTTTAGGTTGTTTACCTGAATCTAATTACTACTTTGAAGTTTGAAAATTTATGATGTTGACGTCAAATACCCATAATTTTTTGTGAGTTTTTGAGCCTTATAGAGCATATATTCTTTTTCTTGCTCACTTTATTTATTATGAGTGTGTCAACATTGGACTGTTATTCTAGAACTTGCCTTGATTATACATGTCAAGACCACACCTTTGATTTGATATATAGAGATGATAAAGGCACCTAGGATTTAACCCACTTACTCCACTAAAAGCCTACCTTCACAATTAAACCCTAGTGAACCCCGTTTGATCCTGACAACTTTTTTTTGACTCACCAACTAATATTAACACAAAACCTTTCGTATTTGTTATCACCATTCCTTTTTGACTACCCTTATGTCGAGATTTGATTTGATCAGTTGCCTAATTATTTTAGTAGCTAAATTCATCCATTATTATTTGATTTGTTCTTTAAAAAACGAGGTATATTCAGTTTGTGTTATAAGTAAGCTTATACGTTAAATTCCAAATATTAAAGAAGAAGCTCGTATTAGAGTATTACTAGTACAATTTTTTCATTTGATGTAATTACTTATTATTAGTTAGGTAACTTGACAATTCAATCTCGATTCTAACCCTCTAATTTAGCCTTTATCCACACCTTTAACCCAAGGCCCGTTACAACCCTGTAAAAAGACCTTTTGATTTGTGTATCATTTCATATTTTAGTGGTGGAGATTTGATTTTCATGCAAGCCAATGGGATTAACTTTTCATGTTTGACTTTTGAGTTATTAATTCTGAACCTTAAACACTTCGAGTGATTTGAGTGAATCTTTAGTAAGGATGTCAACTCTTGTCGATTTCGAATCAGAGGTAGTTATTCAGGTAAGGGGAAACGCCTAACGTTTTCAAGACTATAAATGAATGACTTATATTGTTTGAATCTTTAGGACTCTTTCAGTTAAATTATCCATGTATAAATTATCTATGAATTATGATAAGACATTATTAATAGGAATTATGAATTATGGAAAGTCAAATTAAAACTCTAATACGAAATGATACACAAAACAATGATCTTTTAGTCAAATTAAAACCCTCTAATTAGGAATTCTCTTTATAAATTTTAAAACTCGACAAAACAATGATCACTTTCATCTTCTTCCTCCATTGAAATTGAAGAAGGAAGAACCTAATTAGGGCTTTGAAGCATTCGACTCCTTCTCTAGCTTGCATGTAAGTGATTTTTATCCCGTTTTTAATGATTTCTATGTTTTTGGATTCGTTGTAGCTTAATCTATCTAGCCTAGGGACTAATTTGCAAAACTGTTAAAGGATTAGGGTTTTACCATTAATGAATATGTGCGTATTTTGATGTTTGATGATAGAAACTGAATGGTTGTTGTTAGATAAACAACACTTGTCAAGTTATTTTTGATAAAATTGTCAATTAGGGATTAAATTGAGAAATGTGATAAATTGTGTAGTAAATTTGTGAAATAATGAAAAATATGGCTACTTTGAGTATAAGGGAAATTCGACTAGCATGGGTGTGAAATTAATTTTTTGAATTTGTACTTTTAAGAGATGGGACTAAATTGTAAAGATGTTAAACTATTAGGGGCAAAAGTGTAATTTTTTCATAAAATGATTTTTGCGTTAAATTGAATAGAATGATAATTAAATAAGTTAAATTTGATTATATATTGATCAAGAAAAGAAAAGTTTTGAATTAGATCGGGGGGAAAAACAAGATAGTTGATTGATAGCTTGTTTCTCTTTGTATTAATCTGAGGCAAGTTCGTATGTTAATAAGCATTAATGTAATTGTGTTTTAAATGCTTTATAATTGTACTGTTGATTAATATGAACTTAAGGAAATGTTCGACAAAGATTCGTCAATGTGAAATCCCGGTTGAACCTTAGAAATAGATAGGATACAAATGACATGTCATTAGGGGTTATTGTGTTTGGGTGTTGGTCCGTACGTTCTACCAGTGGCTGAGTTTTCCAGCAAGTGTTGTGGATTCTCGCCAGCTTGTGTGAGCAGCACCGTGTAGCTATATCTTGACCGTTAGCTTGTGTGAGCAGACCCGTTGATAGCATGATAGTGAGCATTATATGAGATATGAGATTGAGATGGCTTTGGCTTGGTATTGGCACTTAGGGTGCGAGATTCCCGAGTATCCAATATTATTTCAAATGGTTCAACAGGTATATCTGTAACACCCCGAGCCCAGCCTAGACGTTATGACCGAATCTAACGTGCCACATCATGGAACACCCCAAACACGGCCCATACACCACGATCGGATCTGGTATGTCACTAAAAAGGAGTTTTATAAAATTCGTAAACTTCAGAAAAACATCAAGTTATTATTATTGATGTAGTGATTCAGATAGGAGTTCATTGTTCGTTTAGGTTAGACTTTAAATCCTTGATTTTAGTGCTTAGGTGACTTTTGAAAACACTTGCTATCTCATTCCATCAGGCTAGGAAAATTTCCGGAAGAAAATCCATTTACAGATAAAAATCGTTAATTAAGCTAAAACAGAGAAAAACTTGTTCGCGTTTGAAGAAAACATCATACTAATTAACTAATGTGTAAAGCATTTAGAACTTTAAAACGAATATTTAAACCAGATTAGTAGTGGCCTTATTACAACATAAAATCCCGAAGATTAAATGATAAATATAGTTCTACTAGGAAATAAGAAAACCGTGCATGGCCACCTCGTAGTCCCCTCCGGCCCGGCTCACAACACTATTTGTCACCTGCAAAAATGTTAATCCACGAGGGTGAGTCAAGAGACTCAATGTGCAATTTCCTACACCATCACTGGGCCTAGCCCATCAACTTACCATCTGGCTTTTAACCCCATTCACAAGCACTTTGGGCAAAGCCCATACGAAATCAAAACTGGGCTCTGAGCCCTATTATCACAGTATTGCCAAAAATATATGCAAAATGATGCAAAGCCCAGCCCAGCCTAAATTTCCATCCGCTACACACCACCCTTTCCTGCCAATCACACCAGTGGGGATTTCTACAATCGACCCTCCATCCGCTACACACCTTCGATGGCAGTCACTGCAGTCAGCTGCACATCGCTTTTAGTATGTGGCATAGCCACCGAAATAATAATGTGACAAAAGTCACCGGAGTATGTGGCAAAGCTACCGGAACACTGCCCCTTTATCATAATCATATCCCCCATGCCCATGCAACATGCAATCATATGAATGCAACATACCATATACCATCCCATGACAAACTGAAGATATCCATGCATACGTACAATTATGTACAACCATTATTATACAACATAATCAGAGAATAAGCATACCTGGTTCCACGATCCTTACCCTTTAAGGGTATACAATAACTATTTCCACTCTTCTAGCTTATCAACCAACATACTTAATCATATTAAAACATACAGAGAAGGTGTGGAAGTTACACACCTGTAAACACGAAGAACTATAATTTCGATCTTGCTAACACCTTCACTCGCAGGGATCACAGCGATCTATTTATCCCTCTCCGAAGCCGGCCCACAACCTGGTGGCCAATCACGAATGGCTGACACAGCGCGCTTCTTGAACTTAGGGGTAGGAACTGCGAGCCCAACCCCCTCCTTGGTTTGGCTAGGATTCGATTCCATGGAAGAGATCTTGGTCAGAAGACCGAGTTAAAGCACTGAATAGAATAAGGGTAAGATTATACGTCTAACTGAAGAGATTTCCTTACTGAGATCGACAGAAGCCGAAAGCTTCAGGCTTGGTTCACGAATCGAGTGAATCCCTCAAACGTTACTAGGTTAGAACCGATCCCTTTCATAAATTAAAAGAATGACCCTTCGGCCAACAAGCAAAAAGTAACCTCTTACCACCATTCGGCTATGACTACTTACCAAAAGTCCTTCAATCGTAGGCTAGATGCCGAAAAGAGTGCGAACCCAAAACCCTTCCTACATTCGACCAAAGCATTCAAATCACCAAGTAACCCCCTTCGATTGATATCTAGTAAAATAATAAGGAAGAAACGAAAAAGATGAAGACACTTAGCACCCCAAATAGAAATTGATTGATAAGATTGAGAGGAGGAGTGACGAAAATCTTCTGGCACAATCACAAATGAAAAAAGCACACCCAAGAGAGATCCGGCCAAAAGAAAAGAATAAACACAACTCAATAAGAAAGAAAAGAGAAAAGGTTTCGATTATGAAGAACAAATAGAGGAAGTATGAGACAAGAAGAAGAGGAAAGACAAGCATAAGTGTTTCGGCTTTGCAGGAATATAGCCCGAGACAAACAGTGGCAAGAATGTGAAGCTCTAGGTTTCAGCAATATAAAAGAAACAAAAGAGAGGATATAAGAAAATATAGCTAAAGAGATTCGGTTTTGAAGAAGCAAAAGAGAGAAAAAGATGAAATAGAGAATGCTATAGGAGGATTCAGCTAGGGGTTATGACATGAAAGTGAATTTGAACAAAAAGAAAGAAAGAGTTGCGGTTTCGGCTTTTGATAAGTGAGAGCACAAGTGATGCCTACTAGGAAGAAGTCACTTGCCGAAAATGAAGAAAGAACTAAGAGCATTCGGCTCCTACAAAGTTTAAGCTACTCAAAATGTACCCAAAATGACACCTCAACACTCTCTAAAACTGAAAATGGAAGAAAACCCCAACTAAGTTTCGGCACACCCCTAAATACCACTAACCTGAAATCAATCCCCCTTCACAAGCTTCCCCAGCCGGCCAACATCCTCTCCAAGCTCAAATTCCACCTTTTCCTTCTACATTCGCTCTCCTTCACCCAATTCAAAATGGTTTGAAAGGTTCAACTTCCACCTTTCACTCATGGCCATCTATTCAAATTATTTGACTTATTCAACCTTCACTCCTCAGAGTCCAAAACGAACTCACCTCCTCTCATTCCAACGCCAAAATGAACTCTAAAAAAACACTCCATGCGACTTGAACCTGCTCCCTCACTGCTTCCCTCTGGCGTCACCCACAAGTACCATAAGTGGCGTCCCCTTGCCACTTTACCACTTAATCTCTTATGTCAACCACCTCAAGCAATAAGACTTATCACTTGCCCCAACCTGCTCTCCTCTAAAAGTGCCCAAACTTGAAACTTAGGCCAAGGCTCTGGCATAACCTCGAGCCTTCCCGGAGACCCCAAACACAACAAACCACTAGATAGAGCATACCAACTACACAGAACATAATAAATGCAAAGCCCCCTAAATCCCAGATGTTACACATCAGATGTTGTTTGAAAACTATATGTTCATTGATATAAAAAAACCTTCTTAGAGTCAAAACTTTCTATCTTTTAAAATCCTGATTTTCGTTGCTTATAAACAAAACACAATTTGCTCAAAGTCATTCCCTTGCAAAAAAACTATTATTTTCTAAAACCTTGTTTGTTGTGGAAGTTTGATTCATACATTTGGGAATACGTGATATTCTGAAAACAGTGGTTATAGTTTTAAAAACCCGTGTTTAACATACCAGTAGTTCGTAATTAAAATAAATACCAAATAAAAGTTAAAAAGGAAAACCCAATGGCCTTATTATAGAAATTATTAACCCAATAATTTTAAAACAAAATAGATTAAACTAAAATAGCTAAGTTCAATTTGAAATCATAACCGACGTGTAGCCACCTCCAAGTCCTCTGCAGCTCCAAATTCTCTAAGGCTAGGGATTACCTGTACGGTTAAAAGAAAGGGTGACTTACGAGAACTCAGTGTGTAATCCCCTATTACGATCACACGGTGTTGGTCTGGGCCTAAGCCTTATTCAGTAACAATCTGGGCCTAAGCCCCAAAATCACATCAATGCAATGAACATGTACCCAATCCATACCAACCAAACTCTCCGCCCGTACCAACCAATCTCTATGGGGACCATGTCAACCCACCCAGCCAAAACTCTCCAATGGTGCAGCCTAGCTGCTGATAACGGTATACGTGGCTGAGCCACTAAAATAAGAAGACGTGGTGATGCCACTATAACGGTACTTCCTTCAAATCAGCAAAACCCATCCCAATGCAATATGTTATGAATGCAGTGTATCACGATCATATCTAGTTATCTAAAAATCACACAAACATCATTTAAACTACCACTAAGGGTATAACGATCATTTTGTCATTTAGGGGTAAAACGATAATTTCGGTAATTTTACCCATCGAGGGTATTTCGATAATTTACTAACTAAGGGTATTTCGGTAATCTACCCACTAGGGTTTATTTCAATAATTTATCCATCAAATGGCCTTTTTGGATGTCCACGGTCGCCTCGAGCGACCCAGGTTCCATTTCTAGTCAAAACGGTGCAATTGGGCCTAAAGTCCAATTTCGGCCCAAACGGGCCCACATGCTCGTGTGGCCCAATCAGCCTATTTTCGATATTGGTTCTGCGACCTTCACAACCATATCAATCATCCGGTCCTTACAACAAATTTTGCCCATGTGGGCCTGTTAACCCATTGGGCCCACTTAGCCCACTTCGGCTCAACAAGGCCCATTACAGCCTAAGTCCCACGAAAGAGTTCGTGACACTCCCAACAGTCTATCACCAACACTAGTGGCTCGGTTTATCTCTACGAGAGCTCGCATGCTCGAGTAATGATCGTGTCATTTTATACGATGTCAAAGTCTTAAAATTTATATAAAGAATGATCGAACCTGGAAACTAACTATGACAACGATTTGAGGCAAGTGCACCTATCGAACAATAGTATAGTTAAGGCAAGACCAGATTGTCGAACCCAAAGGAACTAAAAGTACTAATACTAACTCTCTTTTTATTATCTAGTCTAAGAATTAAGAGAATTGTTTATCTAATCTAAAATTAACTAATCAACTAATCTAAAGATGCAAAGACAAAGAGAATGAATTGGGGAAAATAACTTTGAGTAAAAACTAATTGATTAAGACGATACCCAAGGAAGAATCCACCTAGACTTCACTTGTTACCTAACTTTGAACCAGAATATTTATTCATTTGACTTGATCCGTAGGATTCCCTAACGTATGTTAATCCCTCTCTCGAGGCGACTAACGTCTAACCCTAGGTTGGTTAATTGAAATCTCTTTCTAATTAAAACCCCTGGAATTGCATTAACTCGATCTATGGACTCCCATTTTAAGTTTCACCCTAATCTGGCAAAATCTTGTCACCCTATCTCTAGGCGTGATATCAACTCCGCTTAATTATGCTAGATCTACTCTTAGGCAGGGACTTTTGCTCCTCCACCTAAGCACATCATACTTGAATTAATATCTCCGAAATATCAACACAAGAATTAAGAACACATAATTAAGAACGAATCAAATATTTATCATAAAGTTTAGCAAACGATAACAAGATTCATCTTAGGTTTCACCCCCCTCAGTTATCTGAGGGTTTAGTTCATAACAATAAAAGAAAACATCTTAGAAGAAAAGATAAAACAAAACGTAAGAAATCCTTAAAACCCCCTGAAGGAATTGAAGGAGAGATCCTCCGTCTTGAGTATGTTACTTTTAAGATTTAAATCATCCAAAAGCATGCTAAATGTGGGCTTAAAATATGTTACTTTTACGATTTATCAAATACCCCTACACTTAAGCTTTTTCTTGTCCTCAAGCAAAGTTCTCAACTCATAATTAAAATGAACTTCCCTAATTCATAATATTTATCAATAATTTTCCATCATAATTCAAAGATAATTCATACATTGATAATTCAACCCAAAGGGTCCTAAAGATTCAAACAATCAAACTCAAAGGGTCCTAAAGATTCAAACAATCAAAGTCATACATTTATAGCCTGAAAAAATTAGGTGTTTCCCCTTAACTAATTAATTACCTCTGATTCAAAATCGACAAGAGTTGACATCCTCATAAAAGATTCACTCAAATCACTCAAAGTGCTTAAGGTTCGGAATTAAGCACTCAAAAGTCGAAGATGAAAAGTTAATCCTATAGGCTTGCATGAGAATCAAATCTCCACCACTATAATATGAGATGATACACAAATGAAAAGGTCTTTAATGGGGTTGTATCGGGGCTTGGGTAAAAGGTGTGGATAAAAGCTGAATTAGAGGGTTAGAATCGAGATTGACTTGACAAATTACCTAACTAGAAATAACAAACTGAATATAAGTAATTTCATCAATTGGAAACTAATAATACTACTATTGATAATAATCTAGTATGAGCTTCTTCAATAATTGGAATTTAATGTATAAGCTCACCTAATCACAAAACTAATAATGAATATACTTTATTTTTTTTAAGAACAAGTCAAATATACATGATAAAGGATACATTTAACGATTGAAATAAATAAAATTGTTAGGCAACTGATCAAATCAATTCTCGCATAATGGTAGTCAAAAGGAATGGTGATAACAAATACAAAGGGTTTTGGGTTAATATTAGTGGGTGAGTCAATAAAAAGGGTTGTTAGGATTAAACGGGGTTCACTAGGGTTTAATTGTGAAGGTAGGCTTTTAGTGGAGTGAGTGGGTTAAAACCTAGGTGCTTTATCATCTCTTTATATCAAATCAAAGGTGTGATCTCGACAAGTATAATTGATGCAAGTTCTAGAATAACAAATCAATGGTGACACACTCATAATCAATAAAGTGAGTAAGAAAAAGAATATATGCTCTATAAGGCTCAAAATCTCACAAAAATTATGGTTATTTGATGTCAACCTCGCAAATTTCAAACATCAAGGTAATAATTAGATTCAGGTAGACAACCTAACAAATTTTAAATTTCTGAAAAATAGACTTATTATGCTTGATTCTCTAGTATCTTAAAATTTAATCATCATTGCACAATTATCAATGACTTAATTCAAAACATATTAATAAAAATCATAAATCAAATGAAATTTCATTCTAACCATAATATGAGAGATTTACTTCAAGATAAGATATCATTCAGGGATTTGAGAATAATGTAAGAAGTTAGGCTCTTTTTAGATTCACCCCTCACACTTAAGATGTACATTGCCCACAATGTACAAAGATGTAATGCACTTTAAGAGAAAGAGAGAGGTGAAACTTCCTGAATTTGGATGGTTTCCTTGATTTAGGAGGCCTGAGGTGTAGTGGTTGCTACCGAGCTCTGCGCTAGATGAAGAAATTGGGATGCTCATAGAGAATTAGCCAGGAAATAATAATACTAATTCAAAATATACTAAATATATTTTTAAAGACAAGAAAGATAAAGAGAAAGAAAATAACAAGTAAAATAAAATTAAAATAAAAGATGAATGGACCGAGGAGTCCTTATTGTTAGATGGTTTGCGAGGTGGGTGTGACCTCTAAGGCTGCATTGAGGTAGTGGTCGTGGTTCCGGTGTGATTCCCTAGCAGCCTTTTGAACCTAAAATCAAGAAACTAAAATGAATTAAACTAATTTAAGCATAAGATAGTCAAATAGAAGGAAAATAAAGGAGAAGAGTAAAGAAAACGAAGAATTAAATGGTCTCAAAGACCCTTGGCTTGTCGAGTAGATGAAGCGATCGGCATGAACTTATGTAGATCGGTCTCCCTCGGGGAGACTGTGCTTGGCTCCTTCCGCTTCTCCGACATGGATATGGTGGATGTTAAGGGTTGGAAAAGTGAGAATGAAAGAAGATGAAAGGGAGAAACAAAAAAGGTGTGAGTGAAGAGAGGTTTGGGAGTAAGTGGGGAGTGAAGGGGGTGGTGGTTTAAATAAAGTTTCAAGTCTGACACATCCCCACGCTCGTGTACCTTGAGCATGTCGAGTCACATAGCTGTGTCGCACGGCTGTGTTTATGCTTCGTTCGTTTCTCCAACGCCTATAGTTAGGGTCCCACGTCTGTATGTGATCTAACAGTGTTGTCCACGGCTGCGTCGTACAGTTGTGAGGTTTTGTCGATGCCCGTGGTGTCATGGTTGGCATCCGTGACTCGAAGATTTTATTTGTTCGACTCGTCACGGTTTTACGCCATGTCGATCGAGATTCGGGAGGTCTACACGCTCTGACCACGATCGTGTGCAAGGCCGTGTGGCCTGGAAATCTGCACCTTTGGTTAGTTTATAATTAGATACTGAAGTAGAAGAATAAAATTAAAATTAAAGGAATGTAAAAAAATTTATAGTGTTAGTGCTCGGGTTGCCTCCCGAGAAGTGCTCGCTTAAAGTCTTAAGCTAGACTTACCTCTTATTGGCTGAATTATGGTGGTTTGAAGAGGTGAATATCTTCTCTTAGATTATCATGATAAAGTTTAAGATGAGTAGCATTTATTTTCAAAGTGGCAAACATAGGATTACTTACCTCGACTGTTCCGTATGGGAAAACGTTGATTACCTTAAAAGGGATTTCTTTGTTTGTGTTAGGATCAGGAGGAGGTATTCGTGGATCTGCTTTTTCTATCAATACTTGATCTCCAATTTTGAACTTGTCTGTCTCATAAAGTGCCTTTGGTTCTACTTTGTTTATACCTAATTTTTCTTTAAAATGCGTCTTCCACTCTTCTAGTTCATCTATTTGAATCCGTTGTTCCTCATAAGTTATTTCTGTGTTGGTATGGGGTCTAAGATCGGAATTAGTTGTGTTCTTTTGTGGTGCTTCCTGAAAAGAAGGGTTAACCGAATGGTTATCAATAAAATTTACTTTCTCACCTTGATTATTCGATGTCCTAGCTGAATCGAGATCTTGAAGAGTGACTATCTCATCACCTACACAGAGTATGAATTCACCTGCGTCGACATCAATTTTAGTCCTGGCAGTTGCTAAGAATGGTCTTCCTAAAATTAGGGGGATCGTGTTGTCCTCATCCATGTCTAAAATGACAAAGTCTACAAAGAATACGAATTTATCAATCTTCACGAGTACGTCTTCGATTATACCCCTAGGAATTCTAACAGTTTTATCAGCTAATTGAATGCTCATCCTAGTTTGTTTGGGCTTCCCTAGACCTAGTTGTTTAAACATTTTATAAGGCATGACAATGGCTTCTTTAAAAATTTCCTAGAATCTGGCATCTGCGAAAGAGCTTCAAGAAATGGTAAGTTAATATGTAATTTCTTTAAAAGTTTAAGAAACTTACCGAACTGTTCCTCTATGTCATCTTTTGTTATCGCTTCGGGATATGATATACGAGGTTGGTACTCTTTAATTACTGGTTTTGGCTTTACCTTAACCTTACCTTCTTCTACCACATTCTTTTACCTTAAATTGGGCTCGTATAACCCTACACTATCTTGAGCTATTATGGCCTAAATATTCTCCTTTGGGTTAGTCTCGGTGTTGCTCGGTAGGCTTCCTTGTGGTCTTTCAGATATCTACTTGGCAAGTTACCCTAACTGATTCTCGATCCTTCGAATCGATGCTTGTTGATTTTTAAGTGTTGTCTCAGTATTCTGGAAACGTGTTTCTCTAGCTGCCATGAATTTTGTCAGCATCTCCTCGAGGTTTGGCTTCTTTTCCTGTGGGTAGGGCTGTTGTTGGAAGTTTTGGGATGGTTGTTGCCTTTGATTTTCTTAGCCACCCCATGAGAAATTAGGGTGGTTTTTCCAACTTGGATTATAAGTATTACTATAAGAGTTATTATTAGATAGGAAATTGTTACCCATATAGTTCATTTGTTCGCTCTCCATGCCCTATCCGTAGGGTGGGTACTCAGGATTCGCCACTCCTCCACTTGTGTTGCACTGCATAACTGGATTTGCCTGCAAAAAGCCATATAAACCATCAAATTTTTTATGTAACATCTCTACCTGATTTGATAGTAGGGTTATTGCTCGAGGTTGAAAACTCTGGCTGTTTTGGCTGGCCTTGTCCTTGTAACTTCCCACTGATAGTTATTCAATGACATCTCCTCTATAAACTCACAGGCTACTTCAGGAGTTTTGTTGTTCAGGGTTCCATCGGCTACTGAATCGATTAATTGCCTTGTTGACGGGTTCATACCGTTGTAGAAAGTTTGGACCTGTAGCCACAAAGGTAATCCGTGGAGTGGGCACCTCCTCAACAAGTCTTTGTATCTCTTCCATGCATCATAAAGTGTCTCTAAATTGTAACAGTCTGGTTTATATCCTGGTCGGAACAGTGGTTTCGGGACCACAAATTCGAGTCTGTATAATATTTTAATATTATTTTATGTGTCTATGATATGTGTTCAAGCATTTGGTAAATTTCTGTGAGTTAATTTGTCTGTCTGTGTGTTTAATTTGACAAAAGGATTGAATTGCATTAAATGTGAAATTTGCATGTTTTATAAAAAGATGCCTATTTGTTATGTCTTTAAAAGTATGGCGGATTTATATGGCAAATTTACCTATTACCTAAGTTAGTGGATGGCACAAGTAGTAAAATGGCCTTAATTCATTTGTTATATATGTTTTATTATGAGGATAATTTTGTAATTAGATTAATAATATGTTTTCTAATAAAACAAACAAATGAAAGTGGATGTTTATCTTCATGTCTAACCACCGAAAATCAAAGAAAGAAAAAGAAGAAAACCTTAAGTTAGGTTCAGCCATTTCTAAGCTCAATTCAAGGTATGTTTGATTTCGGTTTTTGATAATTTTTATGTTTTCAAAACCGTTGCTTTGAGAGCTACAAAACCCATGCTTCAATTTTGAGAATTGTTGATGTTTGTGAAATGAGACTTTGATGAACTCATGTGATTTATGATGTTTTATGGTGTTAAATGTAAGATTAAAGCTAGATGAATATATTTTGTTCTTGAATTTTTGATGAATTTAGCTAATTAGGGCTAAATTGAGAAACTATAATTTGGAGGACTAATTTGTGAACTTGATGAAACATATGGACTTATATAGTCCCTAGGGAGATTCGGCTATGCATGTGTGTAAACAAATTTTGTGAATTTGATGTTTTGAGAAAAATAGACTAAATTGATAAATGGTGCAAATGAGTGGGTTAATTTGTAAATAGCCCTAAATGTGTGTCCTTGGATGAATTGAATGAATTAGTGAATAAAAGGGTTATGTAACATCCTCAAAAGGGCCTATGCATTTTCAGCTTAATTGTAAGAAATAACAAGTCTTAAGCATAATGAATAAATTTTGATATTTTTGGATACTCAAAAATGCACGAAAATGAATGGAAATGAACATTTTTTTGGCAACCTGGAAATGCATTAAGACATGAACATTTTAGGAAACCTAGAAATGTCAGGAAATGGTTCAAAAATGGAAAGTACACATTTTTGGAAACCTGAACATTTTGGAAACTAAACATTTTTGGAAACCTGAACATTTTGGAAATTAAACATTTTAGGAAACCTGAACATTTTGGAAATGTTTCAAAAATGGAAAGTGAACATTTTAGGAAACTTGGAATGTAAGAAAAATGGCAAGTTCTGAGCCGATCGAAAATTTTAGGAAACTTAGAAATGACCCCGAAATGATGAGTTTTAAAGTTTAAAATAGGAAATAAAGGCAAGAGGGCCTTAAAAGAAAAAGTTGGTAGAATTTGACACACAAACAGGCTTGGAAAAGTGGCCTGATGATGCCACTTAGGGCCTATGGAAATGGCGCCATGTGCAGGAGGCATGGGCACGAGTTGAGTCACAAGGAAGCAAATAAATGAAGTTTTATTTTTGCTTCCCGGAGCTAAGGGATGGGACGGCACAAGCATCTAGAAACCAAGGTGTTTTAATTCCATAAATATATGATTAAAAGGGATAGATAAAGGAGTCTTATTCACATAAATATGTGAATAAATAAAGGATTTTCTTTTATGAAATTGAGGAGATAATTGATAGATTAAAGGCTTTTATCTTTTAAATAAAAGAGATAACATTATCAAAAGAGGAGTGGTGGCCAAGTAAGGGACTCTAGGTGATAACTTTGTCTATAAAAGGAAGGAGAAGGGCTACTCCTCGGTTTTCTTCTTTCTCTACTCAGAAATTTTTAGGGGTTTTCTCTCCTCTTCTTTTTCCTTTTCCTTTAGCTAGCCGAATTCTCTAAGTCCCCTCCCTTTTCTAGTCAAAACCAAAAGCATTATTTAATCTAGCCGAAACTCTGCCAAAAGCCGAAATCTTGTGGTGACAGGAGGAGTTGTCGATTTCACCAAGCAAAGGTAAGATATACAAATATTTGGTTAAGGTTATGATTTATGTTTTCAATGTTAGATTAAGTCTAACATAAAGCTTTAGGGATTTCGACAGGCATATAAAGGAATCCTCTTCAGATTTGGAATGTGTGAGGTAAGTGATATTCGACCAAGGCTTGTTTTCTTTTTAGGATTGTTTCCCATTATTTCAAAAGCCGAAAAACTGACACGGTTACCTGACTAGTGTTAGCCGATTTCAAGAAAAGGAATACCAGCAAAATCTTGGCACTTGGTTCTTGAAAACAATTCGGCAACAAGGTAAGAAATACAAATCCTACTAGGATTAGGTTTTAAAGTAAAAAAAAAGGGTTATTTATGTGTTTTAATTAATGGCCGAATATAGGAGTGGAAGATCTAGATCGGTAGATCGCTCTTCGGGATATCAAGGAATCTATTAAGCGAAAAAGGTGTGTACCCTTACTAACCCTCAATATGATGGCAATAATTATTTTAAATATGAACATGTATAAGATTATGAATGTGGCTAAGTGCTACAAATGTGGCTAAAAGTACTCAGGTATGTTTCCTACTTCTGATAGGATTATGAAAATGTTATATCTTTTAACATGCGAATATGTTTTATGAATGAGAAACAAGATATGTATGAGTATTTGGGGCATATGGGATATATGTGAAAGGGGAAGAATAGGTGTTGACTTTGGTCTCACCAACGAAGGTGTTGGCTTCAGCCTCACCAACGAAAAAAATGGTGGCTACGGCCCCATCGCGTAAACATGATAACTACGGTTACATTATCGAACATAGTGTTTAATGACACAACGTATATGGGCGATGAGCACGTCATGCTGCAAATGATCGCCTTCGATGGTGAGTAGTGGATGGAGGGTCGACTTAGTAGTCCCCACGGTGTGCAGGTTGGTACGGGTGGTGTGTAGCGGATGGACCTTTAGGTTTGGGTTTGGGTTGTATCATTATTTAATCTAAATATGCTTTGATATGAATATGTATGCCTGAAATGTTGATTGTTAGTTTGTGTACACATTGAGTCTATCGACTCACCCCTTTGTGGGACTATTTTTCAGGAAATGAGCAGTAATGGACCGGGTCGGCAGGAGCTAAAGGTGGCCATGCATCACTTGAAGAATTTATTAGAATTTGGACTTTACTCAATTTTAGTATTTTCAATTTTATCTTTGGGTTTGAATGATGTAATAAGGCCATAAGGCCCAAGTTGGATGGTTTTATTTCCCTGCTTTTATTTTCAGTTGTTATGTTATGAATTATTTTTTACTAAGTTTAATTAAATTTATTTTAGAAATAAACCCTAAATTGTTTTGTCCCCAAAATTAAATGTTTTCTAAATTAAATAAATGGGTTTCCAACCTAAGCCCAACCCAAAACCAATATCTTTCCAAAAATTCACAAAAATTTTCCAAGTAACAAAAGAATTTGAAGCCGATTTTCTTAAGGAACATACGAGATCCGGTTCAGGCTCGTGGGCCGGGTGTGGGGTGTTTCAGGTTAATTCTAAATATGTTTAGATCAAGAACCGAGGAAAACGGACCTAGATCACGGAAAAGCGAAAGTAACCGAGTAGCCTTTTCCATTTCCGTTAAATCAAATCTGCGGTAAGTCATTATGCAAATAAATGTATTCGTATTGAATTATGCATGTTCTTATGACTATTGTTATCGATGAATACTTATGATATAATCTGTTCATGAATTCTGAGATAAGGATTACTTAGTGATAATGTCTGAGAAGTCCCGTACGAACCTAGGAATAGTTAGGACTAGCTATGTCATGACATAGGCATCTCTTCTGTTTTTATCATGTAAGACCGCGTCTGGGACGTTGGCGTTGATTTGAGATTACGTGTAAGACCACGTCTGGGACGTTGGCATTGATTTCAGATTACATGTAAGACCACGTCTGGGACGTTGGTATCGATTTGATATTTACGTGTAAGAACACGTTTGGGATGTTGGCATCGATTTGACCTTTACATGTAAGACCACGTCTGGGATGTTGGCATCGATTTGATCTTTACATGTAAGATCATGTTTGGGACATTGGCATCGTATTGATTCGTGTAAGATCCTGTCTGGGACAGTGGCATCGATATCTGAGTGCATATAAGACCTCGTATGGGACATTGGCATTGTACGACTATTCTGAGCATTCTAAGTATCCTACTAGATTCCTTACGGCTCAACGGGCAAGTCTGTGATACGAATGGTTATGTAAATAGTGAATCCGTTTCAGGTACGTTGATTTATACACTAAGTGTGTATATAAAGTAAGTACCTATGTGATCTTACTTTGATGATTATGTATATTGGGATAACAATATGATATGTGATAGTAAGCATGAAAGAGCTATGTATATATACAACTTTAGAATTGGTGAATGTGGCAAATATGGTCAAGTATATGGACCAAGGCATATATGTGATAGTTTGCTAAGTAATTATGATTTGCCAATGTACCTATGTGCATATATGCCTTCCATGCTAAGTTTGTTTGTATTATGACTTACTAAGCTTTTGGAAAGCTTACTCTCTGTGTGTGTTTTATCTATTTTATAGGTCGTCAAAGCTACTGAAGGCTCGGGACTGTCAAGGATCGTCATCACAGTACTAAACTCATTTTGGTACACTTTGGAAATGTATATAGTTAGATATGGCATGTATAGGCTAGTATTTGGTATAAGTTTGTCATATGAACTTAGCCATGTGATTTGGCTGTTTATGAGTTGAGATTTTGCTTGAATGAATGTGATAAGTGAAGTATGTTTTTGGCATGGTTATGATCTATGAGTTGGTCAAGTTTTTAGGTAAGTATTTGGATGAATTATACTTGATATACATATGTTTTAGTCTTGGAAGTTGGCATGATTGAAATGGATATTGAATGTTTAGATTGAATGGTTATTTTGGTTGTCTAGTATGCATGAAATGTGTTGGTAAATATTGCTTGTAGGTAAGACTGGGTGGCATTTTGGCCTTGAAAATGGCCTATAATGTCACACGGTTGTTGCACACAGGCGTACCTAGTGACCATAGGCGTAAGTCAGTATAAGGCCTAAGAGCACATGGCCACGGTACACGAACGTGCCTGGTAGCCGTGTGGCTTTGACAGGATCGACCACCGCCAAAGTATATGAGCGTGCTTGGTGGCCGTGGAGCAAAGGTTAGTTTCGACCACGGGGAGGACGCACGGGTGTGTCTAGCAGTCGTGGGAGGCACACGGCTTGCCCACACGGGCGTGTATCCCCTGAAACTTAGAAAAGTTTTAAATTTCTGTGAAATTAGGTACGTGTTCCAG
The DNA here is from genome assembly GCA_025503065.1 of Gossypium bickii. Classification (NCBI taxonomy): domain Eukaryota; kingdom Viridiplantae; phylum Streptophyta; class Magnoliopsida; order Malvales; family Malvaceae; genus Gossypium; species Gossypium bickii. The sequence continues at coordinate 101,701,560 of CP106711.1, forward strand.
TTTAGTCCCGACTGGTTTATAGCATGTTTTAGGTCTCGATGACCTACTAAGGGGACATCATGGTTGAGGTTAATATTCAATTATATGATATTTCTGTAAATATTTCTGATCTATTCGGCAACGCCTTTAACCCTAGTCCGGCGATGGATACGGGTTAGGGATGTTATATTTGGTTGGTATCAGAGCTACGGTTTAGCTGATTCCCGGACTAGCTATACATGCCATATATCTGAATTGTGATAGTGTGATGAATCCTGACGTATAAAATGTGATTTTCGTATAGTAATAGATCCCAAAAGAGTCGTAACTGTCGACATAGAGAGTAATGCGCTGCTCTCGTGCAAGGGACAGTACCTTCTGATTCGAGACCGGCTACGAGCGGTCAAGAGGGAGAAGCTAAACAAGCTTTCTTCCAGATGATGAGTGAGTGGTTCACTCAATTTGTAAAGAATAACCCAACTGTTTCGCAACCCCCATCCCCGGTTAATCCCCCTCAGACATCTGATATACCTCTGACTGCAAATCTGAATCCGTGGAATAAGCCTCCGGTTGACAAGATCCGTAAGTATGTAGCCGAAAAGTTTCGGGCTACTAATGATGATGATGCTGAAAGGGCTGAGTTCTGGTTAGAAAATACTATACGGGTATTCGATGAAATGTTTTTGACTCCTGAAGAATACTATCCGTGATTGCCCTGAGTCTGTCGAGCCAGAGACTGTTCAGAATTTGAGATGTGATAATGCACCTGTGAGAGGTAGACCTTCGAAGAATGTAAGAAATTTCAGTGGTAGTCAGAGAACCACGAGAGACAATGTTTCCAGATCTGAAGCTAGAACGCCTGCCAAAACGTATGCTGTCCAAGCTCGAGAGGAAGTTTCATCTCCAGATGTTATAATGTGTACTTTTACACTTTATGATACTTCTGTGACTGCATTGATAGACCCTGGTTCTACGCATTCGTATATATGCATGAATTTAGTATTTAGCAAGACTTTGCTTGTAGGGTCTACTGAGTTTTCTATAAAAATATCGAACCCCTTAGGTAAAAGTGTCCTTGTTGACAAAGTATGCAAGAACTGTCCGTTAAAGTTTTAAGATATATGTTTCCCTGCTGATCTGATGCTTTTGCCATTTGATGAGTTTGATATTATTCTGGGTATGGATTGGTTGTCTTTGCATGATGCTATTGTGAATTGTAAAAGAAAAACTATTGATTTGATATGTCTGAATAATGAGATTGTATGAGTTGAGTCTAATGATTTGAATGGATTCCCTATCGTGATATCTATTTTGAAAACTCAAAGTTATGTGAAAAAGGGTTATGAGGCATATTTTGCTTATGTGGTTGATTCAAAAGTATCTGAGAAGAAAATTGAATCAGTGCCTATTGTTCGTGAGTATTCTGATGTGTTCCTTGAAGAGTTACCGGGTTTACCTTCGATTCGTGAAGTCGAATTTAGTATTGATTTACTACCTGGTACTACACCTATATCGATAGCTCCGTATAGAATGGCACCAACAGAATTGAAAGAATCAAAGTCACAGTTGCAAGAATTGACCGATACAGGGTTTGCTAGACCGAGTTTCTCGCCTTGGGGAGCTCCTGTTCTGTTTGTGAGAAAGAAAGATGGCACGATGAGGATGTGTATCAATTACTGTCAGTTGAATAAGGTGACAATAAATAATAAATATCCGTTGCCCCGAATAGACGATTTATTTGATCAGTTAAAAGGAGCTACTGTATTTTCTAAGATTGATCTGAGATTGGGATATTACCAGTTGAGAGTTAAAGATTCAGACATTCTGAAGACTACTTTCAGAACGAGGTACGGGTATTTTGAGTTTTTAGTTATGCCATTTTCACTAACCAATGCTCCTGCAGTTGTAGCAGGCCCAATTTGCCCGGGCCCATACCAAAAACAAAAATATATAAAAAATAAATAGTCCCGAATAATAATAGTCCCGAATAATAAATCAAAACAGTCCTTTACAAAACAGTCCATTAATAAAAAAATCCAGTTTCTGTAACATCCTAGATTAGGGGTTATGCGTTCGTGCCTAATTCATGAGTTAGTAGGTTTTGGCAGTGTTGGAAGTGTATTAAGGGTTTTTAGAATTCTAGGATGGAAGAAGAAAGCTTTGGAAAATTATTGGTTTTTAAGTAAAAAGGGGAGCAAGGTAAATGAGGCTTTAAAAGAAACTCCGTGTGAAGCATGACACAAGGAACCATGTGGTAAAATGGCATGTTTTATGAATTATGAATGTATTATGTGAATTCTAGAAATAAGGAAATGTATGGAAATGTAAGGAAATGAAAGGAAATGTATGGAAATGTATGGAAATGTAAGGAAATGTAAGGAAATGTAAGGAAATGTATGGAAATGTATGGAAATGTAAGGAAATGTAAGGAAATGTGAGGAAATGTATGGAAATGTAAGGAAATGCAAGGAAATGTAAGGAAATGTCTTGTCTTGGAAATGTAGGGAAATGTCCTGAAAATGTAAAGGAATAAAGAGGAAAGTGAACATTTATGGAAACTAGGAAAAAGATTTAGAAATGATTCAAAAAAGGAAAGTGAACATTTATGGAAACTTGGAAATGTAAGGAAATGTCAAGTTTAAAGAGCCGAACGAAAATTTTTGGAAACTTGGAAATGAAAAGAAATGTCAAGTTTTAAAGCTTAAAAAGAGGAAACTAAGGCAAGGTGGCCTTAAGAAAATTAATATGAAGAATTTGACACACAAATAGGCTTGGAAAAGTGGCCTGAAGATGCCACTTAGGGTCTCTAGAAATGGCGCCACATGCAAAGTGTTGGGCCTGAGTTCGAGTCACATGGGAAGCAAATAAAAGAAGTTTTATTTTTGCTTCTAGAAACACAGAGGTGGACGGCACAAGGCTTGCAAAAGAGGAGTTTTATTCCCTTTAAATTTCGGCTAAATAGGAGATAAATAGTAGATTTATTTAGATTATTTTCAAGAGATAATTGTGGATTAATTCCTTTTATTTTTTAATGGATAAAAGAAGAGATAATAGAAGGATTATTATTATTAATTCAAGGGATAAAGTTATCAAATAAAGAAAAGTGGTGGCCAAGTAAGGGATTCTGAGTAGTAATTTTGGCTATAAAAGGAAGGAAAGAGGGCTACTCATCAATTTTTCTTCTTCCTCTTCTCTCTGCCGAATTTCTTAGGGCTCTCTTCTCTTCTCTTCTTTTCTCTTCTCTTCTCTTTTCTTTCTAATCCCTCCAAAAGCCAAAAGTTGTGAGAGCATCATTTAGCCATAGCCGAATCTCTGAAGTGGTGTCAAGAAGGATCTGTCGATTTCAATATAAAGGGTAAGGATCTATAATCATAATTGAATTTCTTTATTTTAAGCCGAAAGTTAGTCTAATCCGTCCTCAATCTTATTGATCGAAATAAGGAAGGTGAATTTTGGGATTTCAGATCTAAGGTATTTCGGCATCTCCATTAATTAGTAAGAGAGTTTCGGGATTTAAAGAGTTAAGGTAAGAAACTATAAGATTCGGCCAAAGACCATGCTTTATGTTTTGAGGATTAGATTAAATCTAACGTAAGGTTATAGGAATTTCGACACTACTAGGAAAACAAGGATCAGTTTCGGGATTTGTTGGTGTCCCAATCGGCAATAAGGTAAGTTTAAGAATACTAATCCTACTAGGATTTGGATTTATGGCTGAATGGCTTTTTATTAAATTAGTAAGTGATTAATCAAATGTAGGGATTAAGGATTTAAGTAGTAGATCAGATTTCGAAATCTCAAGGAATTTGCTAAGCGAATCAGGTGTGTACCCCACACTACTTTATAATATGTATTATGGCTATGTTTATTAATATATGTGTTATTAAGTATATGAAAGTGGCTAAAGTACCATGATATGGTACTAAGTATTCAGGTACATTTCCTACTTCTACTAGGATTACGAAATATGTTATATTTAACATGTGAAAAGTGACATGAATGTGAATTTAAGTATGATATGCATAATATGAATAATATGGGGCATTCGGGTTATATGAGAAAGGGAAGTGAATGTGGTGACTTCGGTCTCACTATTCGAATGTGGTGACTTCGGTCACAATATCCGAATGTGGTGACTTTGGTCACATTATCCGAATGTGGTAACCGGTTACATTATTCGAATGTGGTGTCTCATGACACAATTATCACAGTGGCTATGCCACGCATTTATATGGGGCGATGAGCACGTCGATCGCAAATGATCGCTTTTGATGGTGTGTAGCGGAAGGAGGGTTGACTTAGTAGTCCCCACGGTGTGGTTGGTGATGTACGGGGTGTGTAGCGGATGGACAATTAGGTTTGGGTTTGGGAATGCATCATAACTTGTATTTTATGTTTTGAATGTGTAACTATTGTATGCCTGATTCTATTATGATTTAGTGTCGTGTACACATTGAGTTTGTTTGACTCACCCCGTTGTGGGACCATGTTTCAGGTGATGAACAGTGATGGACCAGGACGGCGAAGACTTGTGGTGGCCATGCTCAACATGAAGTTTATATTTTTATAGACTCTTGAATTTATTTTAGTACTTTGAAATATTTTGGAAACTATTTGATGTAATAAGGCCATAAGGCCATGATGAACGATTTTATTTCTACTTGTTTTATTGTGTTACAAATTTTGATTAAGTTAAAGAATAAGTATTTTATTTTAAAATATACTCTATATGTTTTATCACTTAATATTAAAAAGGGGTTTTCTAATATAAAAATCCAGTTTGTTTTCAACACAAGCCCAACCCAAACAATATTTTTTTTAAAAATCGCACAAATTTTCTCTAAGTAACAAAGAACTTTGAAACCAGTTTTCTTGAGGAACATACCAAATCTGGTCAAAGCTCGTAGGCTGGGTTTGGGGTGTTTCAGTTTGGTATCAGAGCCAAGTTTTAAACCCTCGGCCTAGGGGTTTAAGGCCCAAAACATTTTCAAATCGAGCCCAAATGAGCCTTGAGCTCTACTAACTCCTTTGGCGCCATTCGGTATGGAGCGATTGACACAGGAGCTATTCCCGGTAGCAAGTCTATTCCAAATTCCACCTCATATTCTGCGACAGACTTACTCCCTTACACTAACCCCAGAAAAGCTTTTCTTTGTTCATCCGTATACCTGGTTCCCACATATTTCTTTTGGTATGCTTCCTTAACGTACTCCCAGGTCAGATCCTCGGCCGTGGCACCATCTCGCACAGTTAACCACCATTGATACGCTTTATCGCGTAACAGTGCCACCATCCCCTTTAACTTCTCCTCAGGGGTCAAGTCGAGCTCATCCATGATGCGTTCCGTTGCTTCCAACCAGTACTCAGCTGTACTGGGTGCCACTCCCGACACTCCACGAAATATCTCGGCTCCATTAGCTCGGAGCCGTTCAGGCACAGATTTCCGACTTCCCGAATTTCCACCCGCACCAGCCACCAATTCCAAAACTTGCAGCACAGCTTGCGACATAGCATCTTCCCCCGTCTGAGCTTGCTGCTCAGCACCCACAGCTGGGGGTGGTGGTGGCGGTGGTATCTCATTATCGGACCCTTGACCCGATCTAACGGGTTCTGACACAGTCATCCTTCCTCTACCTCGTCCACGGCGACCACGTCCTCTAGAACTCATTTCCTAGCGTCGAGATCTGATTAAGGAATTTTATGGATTAGTCATTGTTCCACTTATTTACCCGCGAAGGAGTTTTATGAGAAGGGATTTAAGAGTGATTCTTTCGTATTCATACAAGCACACAGTCTTTTCCATTCATTCATTTATCCATCAAAAAAATATGAACATTCGTTCATTCAGAGAAACGTTATAGTTTTCGTTGTTGTTTTCCGCTACCTAGGGGTATTTTCGTAATTTTGTCCTACAGGGGCATTTTCGTAATTCTTCAAAAGGAAAAACGTTCCTTGGTGTTTTTGTCAAAAAGTATTTTGAGGATTCAAAGTCTCGGGGTAATTTGTAGAAATTTCAAAATCCGGGGGTATTTCGGTAATTTTCGACCTCAGGGGTATTTTGGTAAATTTTCACAAATCAGGGTAAATTTGTAAAATTTAGTAAAACAGGGATATTTCAAAAGTTGTAAAACGTTGTGGGTTCTTTTTGAGAATTGTTCCTTCCAAAATGGAGATGTTGCAAAAATTTTGGGAATCAGGGTCATTTTGGTAATTTTGTAAGTTAGGGGCAATTTTGTAATTTTCCAAAATCAAGGTATTTTGATATTTTACAAATTAGGGTTTTTGAATGTTTATAAAATAATGAAGTTTTGGCAAAATCGTTGAGAAGTTTGACAATTTGTGAATCAAGGGCATTTTGGTAATTTTAGCACTAGGGGTATTTTTGTAATTTTTGAAAATCAAATTTTTTTTCTCGGAAGATCTTGTAAAGATAGTTTTCACCAATTAAAAGAGTGATTTTTAAAAGTTTTAAAACTAGGGTTTTGTTGTTTTGTTCTTCTTCTTTTTTTTTCAAAACATGGCTAGTTCCCTTTCGGGTTTTAGTCATTATGTTTAGCCTATGACCGAGCCCTCCTTGGTCAGGGTGAATCAAAGCTACGCACCAGGCAGGATTCAAATGGAGAGGAGGTGAGTCACGCGGACTGCTTAAATACCAAGCTCCCATCGAAACCATTCCTAGACATGCGCACAGAGGTTGCCACACCACTGAGCCTTCTGAGTTAGGGTGAACCGAAGCTACGCACCAGGTAGGATTCCTGCGAAGAGGAGGTGAGTCACTAGGACTGCTTAAATACCAGGCTCTTCCGGATCCAATCCTAGACATGCGTACAGGGGTTACCACACCCTATCTCAGTGACTTAGCCATAGGTTTGTTAAGTTCATTAAGTCTTATGGGTTCTGTGTGTTTGAGTAGTCTAGTCCTAGGGTTCAAATTCCTATCATACTATTCTATGTTCCATGCCTTTTCTACCCTTCTAAAGTTCTCAATATAATTCACATAATCACCCAAATAGTTAGGGGTACTTACCTGGTGGACTGCGGGTCGGAGACTTAGGTGCCATGCCAAAACACCTGCTTTATTTCAAAGAAAATCATTTGGGCTCGATTTAAAAACGTTTTGGGCCTTAGCCCACAGGCCGAGAGTTGTTGGCGGGCTCGATACCAAACTAAAACACCCCAAACCCGCCCACGAGCGAGCCCGAGGCAGGATCAGTATGTTCCTTAAGAAAATCGGTTCCAAAATTCTTTGTTACTTAGAGAAAGTTTGTGTAATTTTTAGAAAACTATCGATTTGGGTTGCTTAAGTTGGAAACCCATAAATTTTATTTGGAAATCCATTTAGTTAAAGGTGACAAAATAATTTGGGGTTACTTAAAAAAAATAATTTTACTTAAACTTAAAATATAAAATAGTTCATAGTATAGTAGTTAAAGAAAATAAAAGTAACTAAATAAAACTATGGCCTTTTCGGCTTTATTACATCAATAATTCCCAAACTTAAAAACTTAAAATACTTAATAGAAATAAAGTCCCAAATAATAAAAATCCTAGCTTGTTGTGCATGGCCACCTTTAGCTCTCGTAGGCCGGTCCATTATTGCTCATTACGAAAAATAGTCCCACAAAGGGTGAGTCAACAGTGAATGTGTACACAAACTAACAATCAACAATTCAGCATACATGTTCATATCAAAGACATATTCGTATAAAAATGATGCAACCCAAACCCAAGCCTAGTTATCCATCCGCTACACACCACCCGCACTCGCCAATCACACCGTGGGGACTACTAAGTCAACCCTCCATCCGCTACACACCATCAAAGGCGATCGCTGCGATCGACGTGCTCATCGCCTATATAATTTGTGTCATTAGACACCATATTCGAATAATGTAACCGAAGTTACCAAATTCGGATAATGTAACCGGTTACCATATTCATATTATGTGACCGTAGTCACCATATTCCGATTAGTGAGACCGAAGTCAACACCTTCTTCCCCTTTCACATATAGCCCAAAATGCATAAATATTATTATATCATGCATAACATACTTATTTCTCATTCATGTTACTATTCACATGTTCAAAATATATCATATTCGTAATCCTATCAGAAGTAGGAAACGTACCTGGGTACTCTTTACCACATTTGTGGTACTTAGCCACATTCTCATTCTTATGCATATTCATATATTAAAATAATTATTGCCATAATATATTGAAAGTTAGTGTGAGTACACACCTGATTTGCTTAATAGGTTCCTTGATATCCCGAAGAAATCGATTTGTTGCTTTAGATCTCAATCCCTATATTCAGCCAAATTATTTAAACAAATAAATAAACCGTTTTGACCTTGAAACCAAATCCTAGTAGGATTTGTATTTCTAAAAAATAAACCTTGGCCGATTGGATCTATGAACTTACCTTAAAATTTCCAAATCTGGAATGTAATCCTTGCCTTGTATGTCTGTCGAAATTCCTATAGTTTCATGTTAGATTTAAATCTCACATATAATCCATAACTTTGACCAAATATGTGTATATCTTACCTTAGATTCTTGAATCCTGGATGATCTCTTCCTTGTAGTCGATAGCATTAGAAATCCCGAAACACTCCTTATAGTTTCGGCCACAAAAATAATAACATTAGCCTCTATGTTTGACTTAAAGAGGAGAATAATCGATAACCACAAGATTCTTACCTTTTGAATTCGACAGATCTTTCCTGGCACTGCTTCAAAGATTCGGTCAAAAACTTGATGAACAATCGGCTATGAGCCTTCTTAGCATTCGGTTTCAAGGGTAAAGGAAAGAGAGGAATATTAAACTTAAGAACAATCGGCACTGATGGAATAGAGTGTATTTTCGGCTTGGAGAAAGAAAAGAGAAGAAAGAAAGTTGCTATGGAATTTTACGTGAGAGAGTTTCTCTTTAGGGAATTTCGGCAATGCTAAGAAAAGATTAGAGAAAATCCTTCTTTAGCCGAAATTACTAGGCCAAGAGTCCTTGACTTGGCCACTACTCTCCCTTGTGATAATATCATCTATTTTATTTAAAATAAAAGCGTTTAATCCATCTTTTATCTCCTCAAATAATCCAAATTAAAAAGCTTTTATTTATCACCTAATTAAGCAATATTAATGGAAATAAAACACCTCCCTTTTCTAGAAGCAATTGCCGTCCACCCCTTAGCCTAGGGAGCAAAAATAAAACTCCATTTATTTGCTTCCCTTGTGACTCGAACCCAGGCCCATGCCTCCTCCACATGGCGCCATTTCCATAGGTCCTAAGTGCCATCTTCAGGCCACTTTTCCTAGCCCGTTTATGTGTCAAAATTTACCAACTTTTTCTTTTAAGGCCCCATTGCCTTGATTTCCTATTTTAAACTTTAAAACTCATCATTTTAGGGTCATTTCCAAGTTTCCTAAAATTTTCGATCGGCTCTGTTTGCTTGCCATTTTCTTACATTTCCAAAAATGCTCAAGTTTCCAAAATGTTCAGGTTTCCAAAAATGTTCAAGTTTCCAAAAATGTTCAGGTTTCCAAAAATGTTCAAGTTTCCAAAAATGTTCAGGTTTCCAAAAATGTTCAAGTTTCCAAAAATGTGTACTTTCCATTTTTGAACCATTTCTTTACATTTCTAGGTTTCCTAAAATGTTCATGTCCTAATGCATTTCCAGGTTTCCAAAAACATTCATTTCCAATCATTTTCATACATTTCTGAGTTTCCAAAAATATCAAAAATTTATTTATAATACTTAATACTTGTCATTTCATACAATTAAACCGGAAATGTATAGGCCCTTTCCAGGATGTTACAGTATCAGAGCCCAGTTTCAAACCCTCGGCCTAGGGGTTTAAGGCCCAAAATGTTTTCAAATCGAGCCCAAATGAGTTATATGAAAGTATTTTTGAAGATGAGCAGGTTTTCTAGCATGGCACCCAAGTCTCCGACCCGCAGTCCACCAGGTAAGTACCCCTAACTATTTGGGTGATTATGTGAATTATGTTATGAATATTAGAAGGGTAGAAAAGGCATGGAACATAGAATAGCATGATAAGAACTCGAACCCTAGGACTAATCTACTCAAACACAAATACATAAGACTTAATGCACTCAACAAACCTATGGCTAAGTCGCCGAGTTAGGGTGTGGTAACCATTATGCGCATGTCTAGGATTGGATCCGGAAGAGCCTGGTACTTAAGCAGTCCTAGTGACTCACCTCCTCTTCGCAGGAATCCTACCTGGTGCGTAGCTTCGGTTCACCCTAACCAAGAGGACTCGGTCATAGGCTAAACACAATAACTAAAACCCGAAAGGGAACTAGCCGTGTTTTTATAAAAACCCTACTTTTAAAACTCTTAAAATTACTCCTTTAATTTGTGAAAACTATCTTTACAAAATTTTCTGAAAAATTTCCGATTTATGAAATTACAAAAATACCCCTAGTGGTAAAATTACAAAAATGCCTTTAGTTTATGAAATTCCCAAAATACCCACAGTTCTTATCAAGATCTCATTACTTTATAAAATGTTCAAAAACCCTAATTTGCAAATTATCAAAAATACCTTGAACATGGAAAATTTACGAAATTGCCCCTAACTTACATAATTACCAAAATGACCCTGGTTTTCAAAATTTTGCAACAGTACCGATTTGAAAACAAATTTTCAAAAAGAACCCTCAAGCTTCATAAATTTTGAAATACCCCTGATTTATTAAACTTTACAAATTTACCCTGGTTTGTAAAAAAAAAAAAAACCTACCAAAATACCCCTGGAATTTCAAAATTACCGAAAGGCCCCGGGATTCCAAAATTACCAAAATACCATTATTGACAAAATCACCAAGGAACCTTATTTTGGCAAATTACGAAAATACCCCTGTAGGACAAATTACGAAAATACCCCTGGGTAGTGGAGAAACAACAACAATGAAAACTACAACATTTCTCTGAATGAACGAAAGTTCATAATTGGCTGATGAATGTGAACGTGACTTTCTGAATAGTGAACTTGAGTTGAGAACTTTGTTTGATCGAAAGAACCACTTTTAAACATCTCTTTTCATAAAACTGCTCGCGGTTGATCAGTGAAACAAAAGTACTAATGTATAAAACTCTTAAATCAGATTAAATCGCGACGTTAGAAAATGAGTTCTAATGGATGTGAACTTAAAGATTGTGCCTAGAAGGTATGATGGCTCTATTAAGATCAGAGTGCGCAGCGTAAGCATAGTGCGGTGAGAAGGATTGTACGACTGTTAGTAAGTAATTTCAAGGACGAAATTATTTTTAAGGAGGGTAGAACTGTAACATCCTAGATTAGGGGTTATGCGTTCGTGCCTAATTCATGAGTTAGTAGGTTTTGGCAGTGTTGGAAGTGTATTAAGGGTTTTTAGAATTCTAGGATGGAAGAAGAAAGCTTTGGAAATTTATTGGTTTTTAAGTAAAAAGGGGAGCTAGGTAAATGAGGCTTTAAAAGAAACTCCATGTGAAGCATGACACAAGGAACCATGTGGTAAAATGTATGTTTTATGAATTATGAATGTGTTATGTGAATTCTAGAAATAAGGAAATGTATGGAAATGTAAGGAAATGTAAGGAAATGTGAGGAAATGTATGGAAATGTAAGGAAATGCAAGGAAATGTAAGGAAATGTCTTGTCTTGGAAATGTAGGGAAATGTCCTAAAAATGTAAATGAATAAAGAGGAAAGTGAACATTTATGGAAACTAGGAAAATGATTTAGAAATGATTCAAAAAAGGAAAGTGAACATTTATGGAAACTTGGAAATGTAAGGAAATGTCAAGTTTAAAGAGCCAAACGAAAATTTTTGGAAACTTGGAAATGAAAAGAAATGTCAAGTTTTAAAGCTTAAAAAGAGGAAACTAAGGCAAGGTGGCCTTAAGAAAATTAATATGAAGAATTTGACACACAAATAGGCTTGGAAAAGTGGCCTGAAGATGCCACTTAGGGTCTCTGGAAATGGCACCACATGCAAGGTGTTGGGCCTGAGTTCGAGTCACATGGGAAGCAAATAAAAGAAGTTTTATTTTTGCTTCTAGAAACACAGAGGTGGACGGCACAAGGCTTGCAAAAGAGGAGTTTTATTCTCTTTAAATTTATTTAAATAGGAGATAAATAGTAGATTTATTTAGATTATTTTCAAGAGATAATTGTGGATTAATTCCTTTTATTTTTTAATGGATAAAAGAAGAGATAATAGAATGATTATTATTATTAATTCGAAGGATAAAGTTATCAAATAAAGAAAAGTGGTGGCCAAGTAAGGGATTCTGAGTAGTAATTTTGGCTATAAAAGGAAGGAAAGAGGGCTACTCATCAATTTTTCTTCTTCCTCTTCTCTCTGCCGAATTTCTTAGGGCTCTCTTCTCTTCTCTTCTTTTCTCTTCTCTTCTATTTTCTTTCTAATCCCTCCAAAAGCCGAAAGTTGTGAGAGCATCATTTAGCCATAGCCGAATCTCTGAAGTGGTGTCAAGAAGGATCTGTCGATTTCAATATAAAGGGTAAGGATCTATAATCATAATTGAATTTCTTTCTTTTAAGCCGAAAGTTAGTCTAATCCGTCCTCAATCTTATTGATCGAAGTAAGGAAGCTGAATTTTGGGATTTCAGATCTAAGGTATTTCGGCATTTCCATTAATCAGGAAGAGAGTTTCGGGATTTAAAGAGTTAAGGTAAGAAACTATAAGATTCGGCCAAAGGCCATGCTTTATGTTTTGAGGATTAGATTAAATCTAACGTAAGGTTATAGGAATTTCGACACTACTAGGAAAACAAGGATCAGTTTCGGGATTTGTTGGTGTCCCAATCGGCAACAAGGTAAGTTTAAGAATACTAATCCTACTAGGATTTGGATTTATGGCTGAATAGCTTTTTATTAAATTAGTAAGTGATTAATCAAATGTAGGGATTAAGGATTTAAGCAGTAGATCAGATTTCGAAATCTCAAGGAATTTGCTAAGCGAATCAGGTGTGTACCCCACACTACTTTATAATATGTATTATGGATATGTTTATTAATATATGTGTTATTAAGTATATGAAAGTGGCTAAAGTACTATGATATGGTACTAAGTACTCAGGTACGTTTCCTACTTCTACTAGGATTACGAAATATGTTATATTTAACATGTGAAAAGTGACATGAATGTAAATTTAAGTATGATATGCATAATATGAATAATATGGGGCGTTCGGGTTATATGAGAAAGGGGAAGTGAATGTGGTGACTTCGGTCTCACTATCTGAATATGGTGACTTCGGTCACATTATCTGAATGTGGTGACTTCGGTCACATTATCTGAATGTGGTAACTTCGGTTACATTATCTGAATGTGGTGTCTCATGACACAATTATCTGGTGGCTATGCCACGAATTTATATGGGCGATGAGCACGTCGACTGCAGCGACTACCTTCGATGGTGTGTAGCGGAAGGAGGGTTGACTTAGTAGTCCCCACGGTGTGACTGGCTAGTACGGGGGTGTGTAGCGGATGGACAATCAGGTTTGGGTTTGGGAATGCATCATAACTTGTATTTTATGTTTTGAATGTGTAACTATTGTATGCCTGATTCTATTATGATTCAGTGTCGTGCACACATTGAGTCTGTTTGACTCACCCCGTTGTGGGACCATGTTTCAGGTGATGAATAGTGATGGACCGGGACGGCAGACTTGTGGTGGCCATGCTCAACATGAAGTTTATATTTTTATAGACTCTTGAATTTATTTTAGTACTTTGAAATATTTTGGAAACTATTTGATGTAATAAGGCCATAAGGCCATGATGAACGATTTTATTTCTACTTGTTGTTTTATTGTGTTACAAATTTTGATTAAGTTGAAGACTAAGTATTTTATTTTAAAATATACTCTATATGTTTTATCACTTAATATTAAAAAGGGGTTTTCTAATATAAAAATCCAGTTTGTTTTCAACACAAGCCCAACCCAAACAATATTTTTTTTTAAAATCGCACAAATTTTCTCTAAGTAACAAAGAACTTTGAAACCTGTTTTCTTGAGGAACATACCAAATCTGGTCAAAGCTCGTAGGCTGGGTTTGGGGTGTTTCAGTTTTAGCCCAATACCTACACTAAGCCACCACCCCAAACCAAACCCAGATACAAAATTAGCCGAATGGCCCAAATAGCCCAACAGTGAGTTTTCAATCTGGAAAACTAGAGAAGTTCCGAAAGTCCCTTGCGCCGCAACCCCAGCCAGACGTTTGGGCTGCTTCAGTCCTCACACGTACGGTGCCACATCTGCGCAACAACCTCCGTACCTGCATCGAATAAAAGACGAATAGCAACAGATAAAACGAAAAAAGAAACAGTGTATTTTTATTTTATTTTATTTTCGATTTCAACCTTTAAAAGGATTGAAACCAACCCCTGTAATGGAGGACTTTTTTTACGGATATACAAGGAAATTCAAAAAAAAATGAGAAACGGATTCAAAAAAGGTTTCTTTCGATTACACTATTCTTTCATCATTCTCTTTGAACTTATTTTGAGTATTTGTTTTCTTTCCGTATTAAAAACGTGAGCATAGAACCCAAAAGTAGGAACTTACCTCCGAGCAAACCAACGATTTGCCTTCTCCGTCGAAATCAGAAGGGGGTAGTCGCCGAGGTTAACACTCGAGTCTGGCTTGAGAAAGGGCAGTCAGTCGTGACTAAATCGGCCATCGATTGAATATCACAATGGCATTGAGGTGGCTAGATCTGTTTCTCTCTTCTACAGTTGAGTATGGAAGCATAGAGGGGTAGGGTTAAGGCTAAATGATGGTTTTGTTTTTTTATCTGTATTACACCCATCACAGAAATGGCACCGTTTGGGTTCCCATTAATAACCTGAAACGACGCCGTGTTTACCATTGCATGACCCGGCTTGACCCGGCCCATCACCCAAGAGAGCCGAGCGTTCTTGCGGTGATGGGATATTCACGCAATTAGTCCTCTTCTCTTGCGACGACTTTCAATTAGGTCCTAGATACATTTGTATTTTTTTTTTAAATTAGTCTTTGTAAATCACGCGCATTTTCAATTTACTCCCCTTAAACACTGTGTTTTGACTGTTTAAATATTTGTTACTTCAACCCCTGATTATTCGAATGCTT
This sequence comes from Gossypium bickii, assembly GCA_025503065.1. Classification (NCBI taxonomy): domain Eukaryota; kingdom Viridiplantae; phylum Streptophyta; class Magnoliopsida; order Malvales; family Malvaceae; genus Gossypium; species Gossypium bickii. Next base: position 101,716,691 of record CP106711.1, read on the forward strand.
TTTAATTTAGTCCTGGATTTTGCAAATTCTTTATAAAGCGGCCTTCGAATTTCATTTCTTTTTCAATTAAGTATTTTTAGTTTCTATTTAAATCCTTGTATCTTTTTGCATTAAATTTGTTTATTATTCAAGTTATTTTAATAGAATGGTTTTAAAATCCATTCTATAACGTTTTGATTTGTTTTATTTTCCATTTATATGTATTTTGTTTATATTTATTGTATAAATATTTAATTTCAAAATCATATATTATGTATTTCTTTGATGACTTATATAATCTCTTTATATGTTATTATTTTGTACATACATACATATATAATAATAAGATTTTTTGTACATATTATTGATTCTTACATTATTTTATGTATATATTTCCTTTTAAACTTATCTATATATTTAGTTTCTTTTAAAATTATTTATGTATATATATTTTTAAATGCATAATTTCTTTTTAAAATATGTATTTAATGAGTTCATTCATAAATTATTTCATTTTTAAATAATTCCATAAAATGTTAATTTCAAAATCAACTTACTTTATTTATTTTAAATATATTTGTTAGCATCCAAAATTTTATTTTATGTTAATTTGCCATTGTCGATTTTGTAGAATTATTATATTTTGTAGCTTATTGTTAATATGATATTGAATTTGTGTGTATTTCATGCTCGATTAATGTTTGTACATCTTGTACCATAGCATGCTTCAAAATTCCAATACATGTATGCCTTATATCAAATATTTTATATACATTAAGTTCATTTTAAAATTTCACGTATATAAATTTCTTTTTAAGATAAGACAATGTTTGTATGTTTGGGGTTATGGAAAATTATGCCCTAACGTATTGGGTGTAATTTTCTGTTCGACCAGATAACCAAATATCCTTTTTAATTAAATATCTTGAGGATAAAAGATGGTCCCAGTGTCAAGGTATAAAGGTGTTATGTCCTAACGTACTGGATGTCATATTTTTATTTCCTTCCAAACAAGCTAATCTTGAAGTTCAAGATTCAATATAAACTAACTTTCTTTAAGAAAACTTGCATTTTATAGCATGTTGTTAATACGATCTTTAATTTGGGTATATTTCATGATTAATGTTTATGCATTCTATTACTGTTACGCCTCAAATTCTAATATGTTCTAGTTTTTATTAAATGTTTTTATTTTATTTAAATGCATTTTAAGCCTAATGTAAAGTTTTGTTTTTTTCGAAATAAGGAAATGTTTGTGCGTTTGGAAAGTCAGAAAATTATGCCCTAACATACTGGGTGTCAATTTTTTGTCCAACCAGATAATCAAATACCCTTCTTTAATTGCATGTCTTGAATATCAAAGATGATCTCGGTGTCGGGGTATAAAGGTGTTATGTCCTAACGTACTGGATGTGACATTTTGATTTCCTCTGAAATGAGTTAAACTTAAGATTCAAATTCAATATTGATTAATTTTCATTAGAAAAATTATAACTTCTCCAAATTTTCAACGCAAGGACACTAATTAACCAATTTGGTACCCGTTCAGGGGCGCATGGGGGTGCTAACCCTTCCTCGTGCGTAACCGACTCCCGAACCCATTCTCTTGAATCTCGCAGACCAAAACATTTTTATAGGTGACCCGATCACACCTAAACAAAAAGGATTGGTGGTGACTCCTATTTTTAAAGCCGGTCCTCATTTTTCTAAACCCGAAAAAAATGGTTTTGACAGCTTGGCGACTCTGCTGGGGACTGGTTGAGAGTCAGGATTAATTTTTGTCCTTTTTATTGAAAATTTGGAAAACTGTTTTGAATTTGATGCTTTTGTTTGTGCTACAATGTCGAGTCTTATAAAATACTTTGGCCTTGCATTGCATGACCGTTGTGGTCACACCTTTAAGTGGGAGTGAGAAACTCTGCCTTCGTGAGCTTTTCACCTCCGTATGGGCTAGTGGAGTACTTCTGGGATACATCTGTACCTATGTGCTTCGTGAAGTTTTCACCTCTGCATGGCCATAGGCAATGTATTCCCCTGAACTGAACTCGATCCATATGAGCCTATAATGGGTGATGACTGAGGAATTTGCTGGTTCAGGTACCCTCTCTTTAGAACCAAACCACATATAGCGAATCCTAAGAGCTAACCATAGGTAAAGCGGTGTCAAACCCTAATGGTCCCTTATTTAGGTAATCTATTTTGGTTGTTTATTTTTCTTGTGCTAACGAGTTTTGTGTTTATGTTTACATTACATTGCACTGCATTGCATTGCATCATCATAGAAAAGAGATGTTGATTAGTAATTCGATTGCTAAATAGAGGAGTTTGACATAAGGAAATGAATTTCTTGATAAAATGGATTATAATACGTTGTCCGAACATGGTCTGAGTAAACACAATGGAAGAAAGTTGATAGTCCATGGTGGAATGCAAAACCTTGCCCGAAAGATTCAAATTGATAAGAATTGTGCAAGAGCCGTCATGCCTCAACTTTCTTAAAGAAGCTAATCGATATCACAAGGGATAAGTGAGCAGCGAACCACGGCCCGAATTAGGCCAAGTAAAAGAGACATCTTTTGGGAGGATTTGAAGGATTTGACTACAGCGTCCGGATATGAAGGAGAAGATCGATGTTTTCTATAACATCCTAAAATTGAAAATTGTTTTTATATGTTGCATTATTCTGGTGCCCAGCTAGTTAAATTATCCAATGTGTATGTTTAAATAGTCCTGAGAAAGCTCAGGATTTATTTGGATTTGGAATAATTTTTGGCATTTAGTACTTTAAGGAAATGGAATAAGTGACCTTAAAGCTTAAGGTAATAAAGTGGTAAAAAGCTAGCATAAATGAACAAATAGTAAAAGGGATATGGCGCCATATGTGTTACCTTGAGGGAAGGAGTTCGAATCCTTTTGTGTGCATGTGTGAATTTTATTTTTGCTTTCTTTCCTTGTAGTGTCGGCCAAGCATTGATTTTATGGTAAGTTGGAATCTTTTTTTTTTTTTATGGCAAGATGGCTAAGAGAAAAGGCAAGATTAAACTTAGGGAAAGGAATCAAATGGAGAAGGCATGTAGGGGAAACATAAGGCTTATTACAAGGGTGATGTTTTGGAAAGTTTGGGTGGCCAAACTTTTGACCAAATGGCTATGCATTTGGATGGTTTTGGGGGCTAAGGGGGATGGCCAAATTTTTGAAAGGATTTTGGTAAGGGTTAGGTGCTAGTTTTGGTCATTTTTTCAATAGTAATTGGGTGTATCAAACTTTTCTCTCCAAAACATTCCTCTTTAGCCGAATGTGTCATGAGTAATAGGTAAACTTTTGTTTTGTTTTGGCCAATTCTTTTTGACCATTTTGGTATCATCTTCCATTCTCCCCCAAGCTCTTTTCCTCTTTGTGCTGAAACCATATAACATTGAAGGGGCATTTTTATTTCTTTTCTTTCATTCTCTTTACCGAATGCAAGCCAACTTTAAGACCTTTTTCTTTGTTCATTTTCTATCCTTGAAAACCGAAACATAAACACCCTATATTTTACTCCTTGTTCTTCTTCTTTTCTTCTTGCAAAAACTCTCAAACATCACTCCCTCCCTAATATTTTCACCTTGGCCGAATGTCATTGAACATCTCCCCATAGCCGAATCTTCCACTTCACACATATTTTCTTCTCAACCATTTTTCTACACACACTTTGATCAATCGGTAAGTGATTCATTACAACATCTTGGTATTTTTATTTTACCCTTTTTCTTAGTGCCGAACCTATACTTTGGTGTGGGATGGCCATTTGGATAAAAACCATCATCATACTATCTCTCATTTGAAATCTTTTTTCTTTGCCATAGAAATTTAGTGGAAGGTCGAAACTTGGAGTTTCCGAAGTCGTCGTTTTATCGCTAGGATTCAGTCCAAAATCCTTAAGGTAAGGATTCTTCGAGGATTCTATATTATTTTTATTCGTTACAGATAGTTTTGATTAATCGATATTATTATAGGAACTCAATTGCTCGATCTTTCATCTTGAGATCATACGGATTTTTGTGGTAAGCCGACTTCACTCTTAAGATTAATCGTTTGTTATAACGAAATATTAGTTTGGACTAATAAATATTTTCTGTGGAAGCAAACAAGATCGAATCAAAAGGGGTAGTGATTGGTGACCGTAAAAGAAGCAGATCTATGATCCCTGCTAGATTCAAATGAAGGGCAGTTTCAGCGATTCGAGACTTTCCACAGGGTTGTAGACCCTCATCCAGTGAGAATCAACTATTCGAAGTTGTTCGTAATTGTGAGGCATTGACGATTCGAGATTTTCCACCGGGTTGTGGACTGTCAACCGAGGAGAACCGGTAAATAGTAGTTATTCGCAATTCCGAGGGTAAAAACCTAGACCATTTGTCTTAGAGTAGATTTACTATAAGTGTTAATGTTCTAATCGAGCGTTAAAAATATTTTTAGGTGTTGATGATCAGGAAAGTGTAGTGCTTACCGTAATCAGATGTGTAATCTCACACAGTATTCTATGGGTTAGATAATTGTATCGTGTTAATCGTTTGATTAAATCGCATGTTAGTGACATCGGGTAAAATGGCATACTTATCAATATAGTGGTAAAGACTATGAAATCGGTATTAAGACCGTGAAAATTATGAGATTACCCTTAATGGGCCAAATCGATAAAAGTGACTATATGGGCCAAATGTGATATTTGATATATGGGCCAAAAGGTGATATGGGCCAGATTGTGAAAATTTTTATAATGGGCCATATTGTTCGTAATAATTATATGTATGGATTGTTGTAAATGAATATGCATATTATATACATGATTTGCATGGGTTGGGATATTGACGAAGAGAAGTTCTGGTAGCTTTGCTACAAAATTCTAGTGGCCCTGCCACAAATTTGAAAAATGGCAAATGCCATGTAAACTCTGTAAATCTTGTGGCTTGCCCACAAATTGATATAAACGGATTAATGCCTATTTTGGTGTGTTGGCGGGGAGGGTGACTAAAGCTCCCCACAGGGGTGTTGGTTGGTACGGGTGGTGTGTAGCGGATGGAAATTAGGTTTGGTTTGGGAATTGCATATTACATTCATTTTAAACGTGTTATTTTGTCATATTTGTAAATGGGCTTTGGCCCAGTAAATGCTTAATTGGATTTTGGCCCAGTGGACAATGGTAAGTGAGTTACACACTGAGTTTTAAGTAACTCACCCCGTTTTCCTTACTCATCTCAGGTAATGATCAGTGACAGAGACTTGGGTTGTGGAAGACTCGGTGGAGGTCATACTACGAATAATGGGTTATTTGAATTTTGGATTTCTTTTAAGTACTTTTTATTATTTTGCTCTTTTAATTTAAGTTGTAATAAGGCCTCCGAATAAATTTTTAATGTTGTTTTACTTTTGATGGATTTATAATTTGCTTGAATTCTTTATGTGGGAATTTTTTTTTTCTAAAAATTTAAATGAATGTTTTTCTCAAATGAACATGCAAAAAGGGTTTTCATTCTTAAATATTTTAACTCGGAAAGATTTCTGTTAACAACGTTCTTCAAAATTTTATTTTCAAATTATTTTCGAACTCTTTTAAATTTTCTCGAAATATTAATTTAATGATTTTTAGTTTCAATTTATAAATTCTTATGTCTCAAATTGTTTGATTTATCACTCAACCTTAGTTATCAATAAACTCCACGTCAAGTTTTTATGAAAATCCGATTTCTTTAAATCTTTAAAAGACTAGATGTATATTCCTTCCGCGTGACATGTCAAATTTGGTCTTAACGCATAGACTGGGTTTGGGGTGTTACATTTTCACCTGGACTATGAGGACGGAGCCGCATATATAATCCGTTTTATATAAAGATATTTGTTTTATAGAGAAGTTCTTCTAATGCAATTGAATTCAGAATCAACGTCTCTCTTTCTTCTTGCATTCATTTCATACATTTGCATTACACGTAGTTACATTACATCATTTGCATTGCATTTTCAAATAAGGTCCCTAATTAGGTGAAATTATTTCAGTTAACCCGGAAAACATGGCACGAAGGTTGGAGAGATTAGAGCAAAGGCAAATACAAATGCAGAGCAATTGGCCAAAATCTAGCAGGATATGCGAAATCAAATTAACCCAATTACTAGTCGAGGGGCTTGGAAAAAAGAGTTAACCAGTGGTCAGTAGTGTGGATGGTGATGAAGACATCGTTTATTCCTCGATAAGTATCCCGACTCAATCAGATACGCATTCACATAGGGCACCCATCATTATCAGACCCCAACATCAGACTGACGCTTCAGCCCTGTTCAACTTTCCTATAGGTCCAGGTTTTAACCCGGAGGATGATCGAGCCAAACCGGTTATACTGACAGAAACAAAGGAAAGGGGAGAGTGGACTTCAAAGGCCCCGAAGAGGAAGGACAAGGATGTGAATAATACGAGTGGGTGTAACGAGGGTCATTCGAAGCCGTTTATAGTAAACTATCCAAGGAAGGCAGTTACTAGTTATCTGGTCCCCCTAAGAGAAAAACCCAATTCAATAATGAAGTTAGAGAAATCCCAGTTCACACCTATTCCAACGACGTATAGGGAGTTATACCAGGGTTTATTTGAAATGCATGCTGTAGCTTCTCATTACCTGACACCATTGCAGCCCCCGTACCCCAAATGGTACGATGCGAATGCCCAATGCGAATACCATGCAAGAATTGCAGGGCACTCGATAGAAAACTGCACCGCTTTCAAAAAATTAGTTGAAAGATTCATCAAAATGGGAGTTATAAGATTTGATGATCCCTCTAGTGCAGAAAATCCATTACTCAACCTTTCTATTAAAGAAGTAAACATCGTGAGGCCCATGATGGATAAGGGCATGAGATCCAAGAATGCATCGAGCTAAGAGCATTAGTGCGAGGTCTGATTGAAGAAATCAAAAACCCGAAGGAATAGTACATTAACGATATATTCGAAGAGAGAACCAGATAATAGACTTTTCCAAGATTCTACCTTTATGTACTTGGAAAGATTATAAACAATGGGACTATGGAAAGGGTTCTTGTATTTTTGAGTTAATCTAGGGTAATATTCAAAACATGCTTGTTGCTTTAAGCCCAGAAGCAATAAGAATCTTTTTATGAAATGGGCTTGTGTCCAGAATTTTTATTTTAATAAAATGCATCTTTTTAAGTAAATAGTTTTCATTCTATTTCATACTGTACATTCTTTTGTTTTCATAATATTTATTCTTTATTCATGACCATAAAAATAGTCATCCTTAGAATAATTTATTCATTGGATTGCCTTTTTACCTAGGTTCCCAGAGATCAATGACATGAGCGACATTGTTACAGACTCCCTTTCCGAATAAGATATGGGTCTAGGGGATCTAAGAACTTTGAAGATAACAAAGATTGTAGCATATCTTTTGCTTTGTTAAGAACAAGTGAAAATAGACTCTACTTTGCAAAGGGTCAGTCGACGTTGCAAGCTTAGGAAAAAGCCTTACTCACCATAGAAATAAGGCAAGACATCCTTTGAGCTATTTTCAAGAATCAAGGCATGCCAAGCTATTGAAACGTGGGTATGCTGTTAAAGATCAGTTTTTAAAGAGCCCATATCAATGGTCCCATGACGGTTAGGCTAATTAAGAGGTTCAGGCTATTGGTCTACCCAGAAAGGGAAATTGCATCAGTTATGCCGTAAATGCCAAATTAAGGAAGATAAGATTTGTATGCCTCCTCCATTCTTTCTATACGTGGGGCATAGATGTTATGGGACCGATCTCATCAAAAGCATCTAGCTGATACCAATTCATCTTTGTGGTTATCAAGTACTTCACTAAGAGGGTGAAGGTTGCTTCATATGCCAAAGTTACAAAGTCAGCAGTCATCAAATTCAAATCCAAAACCAAGTCCAGATTACAAATCCAAATCCAAATTCAAATTAAAAGTCAAATGTAAAAAAAAAACAAAAACAAAAACAAAAACAAAACAAAACAAAAAGTGGCAATAAAGAAGGCCAGAAAGGAACGTGTCTAACATTGCACAATGTCAAAAATTTACAGTCTGTTCAAAGATCAGACACCATATCAATACTGCAAAGGCAGCCAAAAAAATTCAAAATTTTTGAAAAATGACTAAGACTTGTAAAGGTTGGCATGGAGAAGTTACCATTTACCCTATATGTTTCTTGAACGTTGGCCAGGACCTTCACCGGGGCATCTTTCCCATTGGTTTATGAAGGGGAAGAAATTATTAGAGGTTAAGATTCCATTTCTCCGAGCTTTGATTGAATTAAGAATTGGATCAAGTAGAATGTCTCCAGTAAGTTTGATTGAAAATATTCATCATGGTCAAATGTACCAAAAACAGATGATAAGGGCCTATGACAAAAAAGGTTTGCCCAAGAGAATTTCGGGATGGGGACCAGGCATTAAGAAAGATTCTTCTGATTCGAAAGGACTTCAAAGGTAGTTGCCAAATTTGGAAAATCCTTATGTGGTGAAGAAGGCTTGTTTTGGAAGATCATTAACTTTAACCAAGATAGATGGCAAAGAGACGCTCAAGCCGGTAAATCCAAATTTCTGTCTAAAAGGAGAGGGCAAGGTGAAAACCCGCAAAAGGGCACTTTGTAAAAAAATGAAACAAAAAGGAGAGGTCAAGCCGAAAACCCGCAAAGGGCACCTTGAGACCAAAAGGGATTTGAGTTGAAAACTCAAAAAGGGCGACTCAAATTTTGATCAAAAGGGGGGCATACAGCAGTCTTGCTACGCTTGAATTAACATTGATGAAGTATGCTATGACTTGGGGCACCGACAAAGTACTCTGGATCCCTTAAAGACATATTGAGCTTAAAATGGTCCTCTAAAAGTTGAAACAGAGAAGCTCAGGCTACGATATCTGGGGCACCTAGTTTCCATTTTACCCACTTTAAATTTGTGATTATTCTTTTCAAAATATGTTCACAATAAATTCCCTTTTTGATTGCGATAGCTATCTTTGCTTAGCTTATTTGTTTTGAGCTATGCTCCTAATTAATTTCCTTCTTATCCATTGTTATGATCTCTTTCAAGCATTTTGCATTGAAATAACGATTAGTGGACTAATTATACTTTCATAAAAGGAGTTTCGCATATTGTAACATCCTAGAAATGGGCCTATGCATCTTTGATTTAAAATGGCATGTCTTATGTGTTATGAATGTATTGTAAACATTTTTGGAAACTTGGAAATGTAAGGAAATGCTTCAGAAATGTTAAGTTTCAAAAGAGGAAAGTAAACATTTTTGGAAACTTGAAAATGTAAGGAAATGCTTCAGGAATGTTAAGTTTCAAAAGAAGGAAGTAAACATTTTTGGAAACTTGAAAATGTAAGGAAATGTCCAGTTGAAAAGAGGAAACTAAGGCAAGGTGGCCTTAAGAAAATTAATAGAGGAAATTTGACACAAGAACGGGCTTGGAAAAGTGGCAAAGAGGTGCCACTTAAAGCCCAGTAAGTGACGCCACAATCAAGGGGGAAGGAGCCTAGGTTCGAGTCACATGGGAAACAAATAAAAGAGTTTTATTTTGCTGCAAGGAGCAAGGGAGTTGGACGGCATTAAAATTCGACTAAATAGGTGGCTAAATGATGGATAATTATTGGTATTTTTAATTAAGAGATAAGAGATAATTAAAGGATAATTTCTTTAATTTTTAAAACAAAGTGATAAAGGAGGAAAATATGGGAGAAGTGATGGCCAAGTAAGGGACTTTAGCCTATAATTTCGGCTACTAGAGGAAAAGAGGGCCATTCATTCTTTCTTCTCCTTTTCTCATATGCCGAATTCTCTAAGCATCTCTTCATCTCTTTTATTTTTACTAAAGCCGAAATACTCGTGATTTTAGTGAAACTTCTTCCAAATTCCATTAGTGCCGATTCCTTCTAAACCTAATATCCCTCTCTCCTTTCATCTTTGAAACCAAATGCATAGGGGGCTCATAGCCGATTGTTCATCAAGTCTCTAAGCCGAATCTACAAGTGGTGTCGGGGAGGATCTGTCGAATTCAATATTAAGGGTAAGAATTTTATGGTCATCAATTTATTCTCTTATTTAAGCGAAACATAGGAACTAATATCATTATTATTTTGTGGCCGAAATTATAAGGAGTGTTTCGGGGTTTTGCAACTATCGACTTCAAGGAGGGATCTTTCGGGAATTCAAAGATCTAAGATAAGTCAGGATTTACATTCGGCCAAGGGCCATCTATGATGGTTTAATGTTAGAATCGAACCTAACATATGTGTATAGGTATAGGTATTTCGATAGATATTTAAGACAAGGGATACTTTCGGGAGTTGAAAATCGCAAGGTGAGTACATAAGCACAATCGGCCAAAGCCTAGTTTAGTATTTAGATTTGGTCTTTAAATATTTAAAAGCCGAAGCCGATTTCAAGAAAGAGGGATACAAAGTTTTCGATATTTGATTAGACATCAATCGGCACCAAGGTAAGTTTTGAGTAATAACAATCCTAATAGGATTTGGTTTTATGGCCGAATGGTCTTCATTAAATTTTTAAAGTGATGGTCGAATGTAGGAAGTTAAGGATCTAAGGCAGTAGATCGGATTTCGGGATTCCAGTGAATTGCTAAGTGAATCAGGTGTGTACCTCACACTAATCTTAATAGATTTATGGCTTAAACTTGATATATGTGTTAATATGAATGTGTAAGAATATGGCTAAGGTACCATGATATGGTACAAAGTACTCAGGTACGTTTCCTACTCCTACTAGGATTATGAAATATGTTATATTTAACATGTGATAAGTGATAAGAATGTGAAATTTGGCATGTTAATGCATAATATGTATGATATGGGGCATATGGTTTATTGAAAAGGGGAAGTGAATGTGGTGACCTAAGACCACGATATTTGAATGTGGTGACCTAAGACCACGAGATCTGATGTGGTGACCTAAGACCACGATATCTGAGTGTGGTGACCTAAGACCACGAATACTCATAAGAGCGATGAGCACGTCGACTGCAGCGACTGCCTTCGATGGCGTGTAGCGGATGGAGAGTTGACTTAGTAGTCCCCACGGTGTGCAGGATGGTACGGGTGATGTGTAGCGGATGGCATATAGGTTTGGGTTAGGGTTGCATCATTATTCTTATCTGTTGTATGTATGGATATGTGATATGATTATGTAGCCTGAATTATTAACTTTAGTGTTGGTTACACATTGAGTCTGTTGACTCACCCCGTTGTGGGAACATGTTTCAGGTGATGAACAGTGATGGACCAGGACGGAAGAACTTGTGGTGGCCATGCTCAGCTTGAAGTTATTTTATGTTGACATTTTATTTCATTTATGTACTTTAAAATTATTTGGGTTTGTTTTGATGTAATAAGGCCATAGTGAACTCTTTTATTACTGTTTTGTTGATTTACCATGTTGCGAACTTTTTGTTAATTAAAGACTAAGCAAATTTAATTTGAAATAAACTTTAAATATTTGTCACCTGAAATAAATGGGTTTTCAATATAAAACAAACTTGTTTTCAACTCGAGCCCAACACACAAACAGACTTTCTTCAAAACACACAGTTTTTCCAAGGTAATAAAAGAATTTTGAACCGGTTTTCTTCGAGGAACATACCAGATCCGGTCAAGGCTCGTGGGCCGGGTTTAGGGTGTTTTAGTTTGGTATCAGAGCCAGGTTTCAAACCCTCGGCCTAGGGGTTTAAGGCCCAAAACATTTTCAAAACGAGCCCAAATGAGTTTTATGAAAATATTTTTGAAATAAGCAGGTTTCTGGCATGGCACCTAAGTCTCCGACCCGTAGTCCACCAGGTAAGTACTTCTATCCATTTGTGTGGTTTATAGTATGATGTGTAGAAGGGTAGAAATGGAATGGAACGTAGATTAGCATGATAAGTACTTGAACCCTAGGATTAGTTTTCCCCAACACTTACATAAGACTTAAGTGCCTAACTGAACAAACCTATGACTAGTCGCCGAGTTAAGGTGTGGTAACCCTTGTGCGCATGTCTAGGATTGGATTCGGAAGAGCCTAGTACTTAAGCAGTCCTAGTGACTCACCTCCTCTTCGCTGGAATCCTACCTGGTGCGTAGCTTCGGTTCACCCTAACCAAGAGGACTCGGTCATAAGCTAAACACAATAACTAAAACCCGAAAGGGAACTAGCCGTGTTTTTATAAAAACCCTAGTTTTAAAACTCTTAAAATTACCTTTTTAATTTGTGAGAACTACTTCTACAAAATTTTCTGAAAAATTTCTGATTTATCAAAAAATTACCTAAATACCCTTGATTGTGAAATTACAAAAATGCCCTTGGTTTATAAAATGTTCAAACTACTCATAGTTTAATCAAAATTTCCTTACTTTATAAATGTCCAAAAACCCTAATTTGTAAATTATCAAAAATACCTTGATTTTGGAAAATTACGAAATTGCCCCTAATTTACAAAATTACCAAAATGACCCTAACCTCCAAAATTTTTGCAATATCACCAAAATAGAAAGCAAATTCACAAAAAGAACCCTCAAAGGTTTGCAAATTTTGAAATACCCTTGAATTATTAAACTTTACAAATTTACCTTGGTTTACCCCTGAGTTTCAAATTTTCGAAATACCCCTCGATTTCAAAATTTCCAAAAATACCCCGAGAATGCAAAATTACCAAAATACCCTTATTAACAAAATCACCAAGGAACTTTATTTTGAAAAAAAAATTTCGAAAATACCCCTGTAGGATAAATGACGAAAATAACACACTTAGAAGGAACAGATGAGAAATGTCCGAAGAGTGAATGTGTATGGGAGATACTATGGAATGGATGTTACTGAATGGATGTTTGAATGAATGTATTTCTCTGAATTAGGATAGAAGACATGAAAACTTTGATTGAATCGAAAGAACCACTACTGAGCTTCTATCCATAAAATTTCTTCACGGATAATCAGTGAAACAAGTACTCATTCATAAAATTTCTTAATCAGATTAAAGCACGGTAGTAGAAATGAGCTCTAGGGGACGTGGTCGAAACGTGCGAGGACGCGGTAGAGGTAGAATGACCGTGTTAGAACCCATTAGGTCGGGTCAAGGGTTTGACAACGAGGTACCATCGCCACCACCACCCCCAGCTGTTGGTGTTGAGCAGCAAGCTCAGACGGGGGATGATGCTGTGTCGCAGGCTGTGGTGCGAGTTCTTGAGTTGGTGGCTGGTGCAGGACGAAATTCGGGAGCTCGAAAGTCGGTACCTGAGCGACTTCGTACCAACGGAGCTGAGGTGTTCCGTGGAGTCGTCGAGCGGCACCCGATCATCGCGAGTATTGGTTGGAATCAACTGAGCGGATTATGGATGAACTAGATCTGACCCCTGAGGAGAAGCTGAAAGGAATAGTGGCATTCCTACACGATGAAACATACCAATGGTGGCTCACAGTTCGTGATGGTGCCACAGCTGAGGATCTGACGTGGGATTATGTTAAGATGGCTTATCAGAAGAAGTATGTCGGTACCCAGTATACTAATGAGCAAAGGAAGGCATTTATGGGGCTGGTTCAAGGGAACAAGTCCGTGGCAGAGTATGAAGCTGAGTTTCTGAGGCTGAGCCGTTATGCTCGAAGAGTGGTGGCTACGGAGCATGAGTGGTGTGGCTAATTTTTGAGGATGGTTTAAGGGATGATTTAATGTTGTTGATAGCCCCACATCGGTAACGGGAATTTTTCGCGTTAGTGGAAAAGGCTAAGGTAGCCGAGGGAATCAAGGACTCGGTAAAGCAGAGCTCTGATAGGAATAGGCCCAAGAGGGGTTATGGGTCGTCAGGACCGTCTGGGAGTGTCCAAAAAAGGCCCAGAGTTGGTGGGCCGCGAGGTCAGCAAGTTGGTGTAGGAGGGCAATATCGTCCTTGTGATCAGTGTGGGAAGAGACACTTAGGAGAGTGTTGGAAGAGGACAGGAGGATGTTTCAGGTGTGGGTCAAAGGACCATATAATTAAGGATTGTCCAATGAAACCTGAGGGGAGTCGGCCAGTAGCTCAGAATGTTAATTAGGCTGGTAGAGGTGGACAGCAGCCTCAACGAGGTCGTGGTCCGAATAATAGAGGTAATGGTGCTGGCAGAGGACGTGAAACACCGGGCAGAGGTGCTGCTAACACTGAGGGAAGGCAACCGGGTTTGGTTTATACAGTTCACCGGAGGGAGGATGGAGACGCACCGGACGTCATAACTGGTACGTTCCTTATTCATTGCAAGCCCTATTTTGCTCTTATTGATGTGGGCTCGACCCATTCATATGTTACATGTAGTGTAGTGGAAACACTAGGCCTAGACTCTGAACTTTCTGATAGGAAGACGACTGTAGTAAGCCCATTAGGCCAAACTGTAGTGGTGGATAAATCTTTCGGAGTGTACCCCTAGAAATTCAGGGAGTGAACTTTCGGGCTGACTTAATGGAGTTACCCTTCGGAGAATTTGACCTCATACTTGGTATGGATTGGTTAGTAGAGCATCGAGCGGTGTTGGACTGTGCGGCTAAACGAATGGAACTAAGGATCCTGGAAGATGAAGTGGTAGTAATGATAGGGGAAAGAAGAAACTACTTGTCTAATGTAGTTTCGGCGCTAAAGGCTGAAAGGATGGTTCGGAAAGGGTGTAAGGCGTTTTTAGCCTTCGTAAGCGCGTTAGATGGAAAGAAAGGAGGTGTTAGTAGAGTTAGAACGGTAAGAGACTTTGTGGATGTGTTCCCAGAGGAATTACCAGGAATACCCCCAGATAGGGAGGTGGAATTTGGAATAGACCTGCTACCGGGAACAGCTCCTGTGTCAATCGCTCCATACAGAATGGCACCAAAGGAGTTGGTAGAGCTCAAGGCTCAGATTCAAGAATTGCCGGATCGTGGGGAGCACCGGTCCTATTTGTGAAAAAGAAGGATGGAACTATGCGAATGTACATAGACTATCGTCAGTTGAATAAACTGACCATCAAGAACAAGTATCCTTTTCCAAGGATAGACGACTTGTTCGATCAGCTAAAGGGGGCAGCTATGTTTTCGAAGATAGATCTATGGTCGGGATATCACCAGTTGAAGGTAAAGGAGGCAGATATCCATAAGACCGCCTTTAGGACAAGATACAGCCATTATGAGTTTGTAGTAATGCCGTTTGGATTGACGAACGCACCAGCCACGATCATGGATATGATGAACCGGGTTTTCCAACCCTACTTGGATAGGTTCGTCGTCATGTTTATCGATGACATCCTTGTGTATTCGAAGTCGGAGGAAGAGCATGATGAGCACCTATGGATAGTGTTACAAGTATTAAGAGAGAAGAAGCTCTATGCCAAATTCAGCAAGTGTGAATTTTGGCTTAAGAAGGTGGCATTCTTGGGACATGTGGTATCTGCAGAGGGAATAAGGGTGGATCCTAGGAAGATCAAAGCAGTGTTGGATTGGAAACCACCCAGGTCCGTGGCTGAGATCCGAAGTTTCTTAGGTTTGGCAGGCTATTACAGGAGGTTTGTGGAAGGGTTCTCGTCAATAGCAGCGCCTCTGACAAAGTTATTGAGGAAGGAAGTACCCTTTCTATGGACAGATAAGCAACAGGAGAGCTTTGAGAAGCTTAAGAAGGTCTTAACGGAAGCTCCAGTTCTGATTCAGCCTGAGGCAGGAAAGGATTTTGTGGTGTACTGTGATGCTTCACATACGGGATTAGGCTGTGTTCTAATGCAAGATGGAAAAGTAGTTGCATATGCGTCTCGACAACTAAGGCCTCATGAGGTTAACTACCCAACTCATGACTTGGAATTGGCGGCAGTGGTTTTCGCTCTTAAGGTGTGGAGGCATTACCTTTATGGAGAAAAGTCGATAATCTATACAGACCATAAGAGTCTTAAGTATTTGTTGACTCAAAAGGAGTTGAACTTGAGGCAGCGAAGGTGGGTGGAGTTACTGAAGGATTATGATTGTTCGATCAAGTATCACCCAGGTAGGGCAAACGTGGTAGCAGACGCTCTAAGTCAAAAGGTAGTGTCGGATCTGAGGGCGATGTTTACACACTTAAGTTTGTATGATGATGGAAGTCTGCTGGCAGAATTGCAAGTCAAACCCACCTGGTTGAATGAGGTAAAGGAGAGTCAATTGTTGGATGAGGACTTAAGTGCTAAGCTACAACAAGTACAGAACGGAGAATTAGAAGATTATAGTGTTAACGATGAGGGAGTATTATGCTTCAAGGGAAAGGCCTGTATGCCAAAGGACAGGGAGTTAAGACAAAAGATTCTTCGGGTGGCGCATAGTAGCCCTTATGCTATGCATCTCGGAGGCACTAAGTTGTACAGGGATCTAAGGGAACAGTTTTGATGGCCTGATCTTAAGCGGGAAGTTACTGAATTTGTAGGAAAATGTCTGACGTGTCAGCAAGTTAAGGCTGAACACCAAGTTCCATCGGGATTACTTCAGCCAATCGAGATTCCGCAATGGAAGTGGGAAAGAATTACCATGGATTTCATTAGTGGGCTTCCCCTTACGCCTACTAAAAAGGACTCGGTATGGGTAATAGTGGACCGTTTGACCAAGTCCGCGCATTTCACTCTGGTAAGAGTGGATTATTCTCTTCAGAAGTTGGCCAAGTTATATGTGGCGGAAATTGTGAGGTTACACGGAGTGCCGGTGTCAATCATTTCGGATAGATACCCAAGGTTTACATCTCAGTTTTGGAGGGCACTTCATCAAGCTTTAGGCCCTAAGTTGGATTTCACTACGGCCTTTCATCCACAGTCGGACGGGCAGCCTGAACGGGTAATTCAGGTGTTAGAGGATATGATGATGGGCTGTGTGATGGATTTCCGAGGAAGTTGGGAGGACTATTTGCCTTTAGTAGAGTTCGCCTACAACAACAACTACCAAGCTAGTATTCGGATGGCACCGTACAAAGCACTGTATGGTCAAAGGTGTCGGACTGAATTAGGAGAACGTCGAGTTTTGGGTCCAGAGTTAGTAGCTGAATCTGAAGAGAAGGTGGAGATAATTCGAGCACGGTTGAAAGAAGCCTCTGACAGGCAAAAGTCGTACGCAGACCTCAAACGAAAGGAAATAGAGTTTGAAGTGGGGGACCAAGTGTTTCTGAAAGTCTCGCCTTGGAAGAAGGTGATGAGGTTTGGTCGCAAAGGGAAGTTAAGCCCAAGGTTTATAGGGCCCTATCGAGTGTTGAAGCGAGTTGGACTAGTGGCATATCAGTTAGAGTTGCCACCGGAGTTGAAGCAGATGCACGACGTATTCCATGTTTCCATGCTACGTCAATATCGATCGGATCCATCTCACGTAGTACCGGTTGAAGAGGTGGAGCTGAGGCCAGACCTATCCTACAAAGAAGACCCGGTGCAGATCTTGGAACGAGACGTAAAGTGTTACGGAGGAAGTCAGTTCCTCTAGTCAAAGTGTTATGGCGCAATCATGGATCGGAGGAAGCTTCGTGGGAGCCAGAAGAGGCAATACGACAGCAATACCCTCATTTATTTTAGCCAGGCAATTTCGAGGACGAAATTATTTTAAGGGGGTAGAACTGTAACATCCTAGAAATGGCCCTATGCATCTTTGATTTAAAATGGCATGTCTTATGTGTTATGAATGTATTGTAAACATTTTTGGAAACTTGGAAATGTAAGGAAATGCTTTAGAAATGTTAAGTTTCAAAAGAGGAAAGTAAACATTTTTGGAAACTTGAAAATGTAAAGAAATGCTTCAGGAATGTTAAGTTTCAAAAGAGGGAAGTAAACATTTTTGGAAACTTGAAAATGTAAGGAAATGTCCAGTTGAAAAGAGGAAACTAAGGCAAGGTGGCCTTAAGAAAATTAATAGAGGAAATTTGACACAAGAACGGGCTTGGAAAAGTGGCAAGGAGGTGCCACTTAAAGCCCAGTAAGTGACACCACAATCACGGGGGAAGGAGCCTAGGTTCGAGTCACATGGGAAGCAAATAAAAGAGTTTTATTTTGCTGCAAGGAGCAAGGGAGTTGGACGGCATTAAAATTCGGCTAAATAGGTAGCTAAATGATGGATAATTATTGGTATTTTTAATTAAGAGATAAGAGATAATTAAAGGATTATTTCTTTAATTTTTAAAACAAAGTGATAAAGGAGGAAAATATGGGAGAAGTGATGGCCAAGTAAGGGACTTTAGCCTAGTAATTTCGGCTACTAGAGGAAAAGAGGGCCATTCATTCTTTCTTCTCCTTTTCTCATATGCCGAATTCTCTAAGTATCTCTTCATCTCTTTTACTTTTACTAAAGCCGAAATACTCTGTGATTTAGCCGAAACTTCTTCCAAATTCCATTAGTGCCGATTCCTTCTAAACCTAATATCCCTCTCTCCTTTCATCTTTGAAACCAAATGCATAGGGGGCTCATAGCCGATTGTTCATCAAGTCTCTAAGCCGAATCTCTGAAGTGGTGTCAGGAGGGATCTGTCGAATTCAATATTAAGGGTAAGAATTTTATGGTCATCAATTTATTCTCTTCTTTAAGCCGAAACATAGGAACTAATATCATTATTATTTTGTGGCCAAAATTATAAGGATTGTTTTGGGGTTTTGCAACTGTCGACTTCAAGGAGGGATCTTTCGGGAATTCAAAGATCTAAGGTAAGTCAGGATTTACATTCGGCCAAGGGCCATCTATGATGGTTTAATGTTAGAATCGAACCTAACAAATGTGTATAGGTATAGGTATTTCGACAGATATTTAAGACAAGGGATACTTTCGGGAGTTGAAAATCGCAAGGTGAGTACATAAGCATAATCGGCCAAAGCCTAGTTTAGTATTTAGATTTGGTCTTTAAATATTTAAAAGCCGAACTAACCAAGTCTAGTGATTGTAGTGCTTGCTGATTTCAAGAAAGAGGGATACAAAGTTTTCGGTATTTGATTAGACATCAATTGGCACCAAGGTAAGTTTTGAGTAATAACAATCCTAATAGGATTTGGCTTTATGACCGAATGGTCTTCATTAAATTTTTGAAGTAATGGTCGAATGTAGGAAGTTAAGGATCTAAGGCAGTACATCAGATTTCGGGATTCCAGTGAATTGCTAAGTGAATCAGGTGTGTACCCCACACTAATCTTAATAGATTTATGGCTTAAACTTGATATATGTGTTAATATGAAAGTGTAAGAATATGGCTAAGGTACCATGATATGGTACAAAGTACTCAGGTACGTTTCCTACTCCTACTAGGATTATGAAATATGTTATATTTAACATGTGATAAGTGATAAGAATGTGAAATTTGGCATGTTAATGCATAATATGTATGATATGGGGCATATGGGTTATTGAAAAGGGGAAGTGAATGTGGTGACCTAAGACCACGATATTTGAATGTGGTGACCTAAGACCACGAGATCTGAATATGGTGACCTAAGACCACGATATCTGAATGTGGTGACCTAAGACCACGATATCTGAGTGTGGTGACCTAAGACCACGAATACTCATAAGGGCGATGAGCACGTCGACTGTAGCGACTGGCTTCGATGGTGTGTAGCGGATGGAGGGTTGACTTAATAGTCCCCACGGTGTGCAGGATGGTACGGGTGATGTGTTGCGGATGGCATATAGGTTTGGATTCGGGTTGCATCATTATTCTTATCTGTTATATGTATGGATATGTGATATGATTATGTAGCCTGAATTATTAACTTCAGTGTTGGTTACACATTGAGTCTGTTGACTCACCCCATTGTGAGAACATGTTTCAGGGTGATGAACAGTGATGGACCGGGACGGTAGAACTTGTGGTTGCCATGCTCAACTTGAAGTTATTTTATTTTGACATTTTATTTCATTTATGTACTGTAAAATTATTTGGGTTTGTTTTGATGTAATAAGGCCATAGTGAACTCTTTTATTACTGTTTTGTTGATTTACCATGTTACGAACCTTTTGTTAATTAAAGACTAAGCAAATTTAATTTGAAATAAACTTTAAATATTTTGTCACCTGAAATAAATGGGTTTTCAATATAAAACAAAGTTGTTTTCAACTCGAGCCCAACCCACAAACAGACTTTCTTCAAAACACACCGTTTTTCCAAGGTAATAAAAGAATTTTGAACCGATTTTCTTCGAGGAACATACCAGATCCGGTCAAGGCTCGTGGGCTGGGTTTGGGGTATTTCATATATTACTCTGGGAACTTCTAAATAATAAAAGGACTTGAAATAGGACTATTGTTTTAAAACTCACCAAGTTTAAAGAAGGGTCTAAACTAAGATTTTCTCTTCGAATTTTTGGTAAAAAAATGGCGATTGAACAAATGACAAGATATTGCATCCGTGATACAATCTTGACGAAAACTGGGCATCATTAACACAGGTGTAAAATGGGAATCATTCTCCGGAGAAAAATTGATAATCTACATTCACGCGAGCATCATGCATATGCATCTGGTTGGGTCACCCGATGAGTGATCAGTTGAGGGAACAAGCTACAGGTCCTATACCCATGAATTATAGTGGGATAGATGGAAGATAATACAGATCTTATACCTTTGAATAGTAATGTGATTGATTAAAGAAGAAACAAATCCTACATTTCGAGGTCGCAGTGGGATAGATGGGAAGAGATTCAGATCCTATACCTCTAAGTCACAATGAGATGAACCTTGAAGTTATAGTAGGGCAAATCTGTTGGGCAAGATATAATTGTTTTCTCGGGTTTTCTGTTGAAAATACCATCCGAACAAGATGACAGCATAATGCATCAGTGATAGAGCCCTGATAAACAATGAGCGATGACAACCTTAAGCAGGGATCATTCTCATGAAATTTTGCATTCATGCAAAACACATTTAGTTAGGAGCATTTGATTCATTCCGATCATTGCATCCTAATCATTGTAAGAAATCATTCCCATGACATTCTACATTCATACAAATGTCTTCCATAATTCATTTAGTTAGGAGCATTAGATTCATTCTGATCATTGAATCCTAACTATTTTGCATAAGCATAAACACAAAACCGATTTTATAGGATAGAGGACGGTGTCGCAACATCAGTGAATTTGAAGATCTTGCCTTCCTGAGCGAAGCGAATCGAAATCTGGCAATCCTGAAGTTGCAGGAGCAGATTGAAGATATTAGATCTTGTCTCCCTGAGTTTGTAGCGGAGCAGATAGCAAATTTGGCAATCCTGAAGTTGTAGGAGCAGATCGAAGACATCAGATCTTGCCTCCCTGAGTTTACAATGAGGATCAATCCGTATTTCTTTGAAGTTTCAGCAGAGAAGATTGAGGTTATGAATCTCTTCTCCCTAAATTTTTATCTCCTCGAAGTTCCAGTGGAGTAGGTTGAGACTACAAATCCCTCCTTTATGAGTTTACAATGAGGATCAGTCCGTATTTCGTTGAAGTTTCAGTAGAGAAGATTGAGGTTACGAATCTCTTCTCCCTGAATTTCTATTTCCTCAAAGTCCGAGTGGAGTAGATGGAAGCTACAAGTCCCTTCTCCCTAAGGTTATTGGGGATCAACCTATATTTTTGAGAAGTTTTAGTAAGAAGACCGAAGCTACAAATCTCTTCTATCTGAATTCCTATCGCCTCGAAGTCCCAGTGGAGTAGGTTGAGGCTACAAATCCTTTCTCCCTAAGGTTATTGAGGATCAACCTTTATTTTTGAAAAGTTTCAGTAAGAATATCGAAGTTACGAATCTTTTCTCTCTGAATTCCTATCACCTCGAAGTCCTAGTGGAGTAGATCGAAGTTACAAATCTCTTCTCCCTGAAATTACATCAGAGTGGATCGAAGCGCTAGTTCTTATACCCCTGAAGATGCAGTGGGATGGAATAAAGCTACTCGAAGAAGAAAAGCATCGAAAAAAGTCAAAGATTTGAAGATTGGGCAAGATTGACCCTTCTTATAAGTCTTTGCTCCATTCTCTTACACGACAACGAGCAAAAATGGGCAGCTGTAGCAGGCCCAATCCGCCCGGGCCCATACCAAAAACAAAAGAATATAGAAAATAAACAGTCCCGAATAATAAATCAAAATAGTCATTTACAAAACAGTCCATTAATAAAAAAAAATCCAGTTTCAGCCCAATACCTACAGTAAGCCACCAGCCTAAACCAAACCCAGATACAAAATTAGCCGAATGGCCCAAATAGCCCAACAGTGGGTTTTCAATATAGAAAACCCTAGAAGTTTTGGAAGTCCTTTGCGCAGCAACCCCAGCCAGACGTTTGGGCTGCTTCGCTTCTGACACGCGCACGACACCACATCCACATGTACTTCCTCCGTATGGCGCCACATCCGCGCAACAACCTCCGTACCTGCATCGAATAAAAGACGAACAGCAGCAAAGAAAACAAAAAAAGGAACATTGTATTTTTATTTTATTTTATTTTCGATTTCGGCCTTTAAAAGGATCGAAACCAACCCCTGTAATGGAGGACATTTTTTTACGGATATACAAGGAAATACAAAAAAAAAATCGAGAAACGGATTCAAAAGAGGTTTCTTTCAATTACACTGTTCTTTCATCATTCACTTTGAACTTATTTTGAGTATTTGTTTTCTTTCCGTATTAAAAACGTGAGCATAGAACACAAAAGTAGGAACTTACCTCTGAGCGAACTGACGATCTACCTTCTCCGTCGAAATTGAAAGGGGGTAGTCGCCGAGGTTAACACTCGAGTCTGGCTTGAGAGAGGGCAGTCAGTCGTGACTAAATCGGCCACCAATCGCCGATCACAATGGCGTTGAGGTGGCCAGATCTCTTTCTCTCCTCTGCGGCTGAGTATGGAAGCATAGAGGGGTAGGGTTAAGGCTAAATAAGGGTTTTGTTTTTTTATCTGTATTAAACCCATCGCAGAAACAGCAACGTTTCGGTTCCCATTAATAACCTAAAACGATGCTGTGTTTACCATTGCACGACCCGCTTGACCCGGTCCATCGCCCAGAGGATCCGCGCGTTCTTGCTGTGATGGGATATTCACGCAATTAGTCCTCTTCTGTTGCATGATTTTCAATTAGGTCCTAGATACATTTGTATTATTTTTTTAAATTAGTCTTTGTAAATCACGCGCATTTTCAATTTAGTCCCCTTAAACACTGCGTTTTGACTGTTTAAATATTTGTTACTTCAACCCCTGATTATTCGAATGCTTTTTAATTTAGTCCTGGATTTTGCAAATTCTTTATAAAGCGGCCTTCGAATTTCATTTCTTTTTCAATTATGTATTTTTAGTTTCTTTTTAAATCCTTGTATCTTTTTGCATGAAATTTATTTATTATTCAAGTTGTTTTAATAGAATTGTTTTAAAATCCATTCTATAACATTTTGATTTGTTTTATTTTCCATTTATATGTATTTTGTTTATATTTATTGTATAAATATTTAATTGCAAAATCATATTGTAACACCCCAAAATCGGCCCAAACACCATGACCGGATCTGGTCTGTTACGGGTTTAAAGTTTAAAAACTTCACTTTGAAAGGATTTAAAATCTCGGTTGATTTGTAGAAGTATTCGTTAAATAAGTGTTTTTTTGAAGATACAAATTACTTGTTTGAATATTTTTATTTCTTCTATACAAATTACTTGTTTGAAAATCCCATTTTTATTTCTTTAAAACATAAGTCTTTAATCATGAATAAAAAAAAAATCATAAGCATTAACATATATCAACTTATAACCTAAGCTACAGAGGCCCTATTACATCCAATAATTTCGAAATTAAAACTTAAAATAAAATGAAAAGTGTAAAACCAAATAACTTGATGGCCCCTCGAGTCCGTATCGGCTCTCATGTCCACGATCTACTGCTCATCTGAAAGAGTAGAGAAAAATGAAAGGGTGAGTCACCAAGACTCAGTGTATAAATCCCGATACGCACAACGACCTGAGGCCCACAAACACATTATGAGCCCTGGCCCATACATGAAGGCAACAATCATAATAACATGATAAATAATAAATGATGAATAGCCCAACCCATCCTAGAATTACATCCTCTACACACCAACCCGTACCAACCATCACACCTTGGGGATTTCTACAATCAACCTTCCATCCGATACACACCATAACGACAGCCGTACTGCCTATTCCTATTAATCAGGAATCATTGAACGTGGCATTGCCACCGATCACTATGTGACCTAACATTATATTTTGTGGTTTGACCACCGATCACCAAGTGACCTATCATGCACTTCCCCTTTATTATCATAGTCCCACCCATGCATACATACTTAAAAAAACAAGAAAACAGGTTTTCACATATATCGATATTCATAGAGTGGTTTCTATAATTATGTACCTGGCATCCTTTGTAAACCCTTTTTTGGGTTTTATTCGACTGTCTACACAGCCTCTTTCCGGCTTTTTAGCCCATAACATATATATTGCACTTAACTAGTGTGTTAGAAATCTACACACCTGATTACAGTCAAGACGAAACCTTCTATGTCGACACTATCAGAAGCCGATACGACTACTAACTGTCTAAGATTTTGTTCTGACGTCGGTCCACAACCCGGTGGCCAATCCCGAACTGTCGACACTGCCCACTTCTTAAACTTAGGGATTGGGTTGACAAATCCAATCCCCTCCTTCACCTGAATGACATGTGATTCCATCACAAGACCTTATCAGTTGCTACTATCACAATATATGGTTGTTAATCCATATCATAAGGTTAATATTACGATATACAACCTCATGAAAATCTAAAGTAACCTCTTACCTTGAAATCCCGAAAATAGGTATGAGACTTGGAGACTTAGCGATTTTCAGCTTTTGGAATCTGAATGATTCAATCTACTCCTGTTTTCCCGAGATATCGCCCCAAAATGTGAACACAAGAATAATCAAAATGTTACTCAAGGGATAACCTTGCCACATCGATTAGCCTTTCGGCTTTGGCCTCCAAAAACCGAAAGAGAAGAACTGAAGGAAGAGTTCGGCACTCTTAGAGAATTCTGGCTTTTGAGAAGATCAAAAAGGAAAGATGATCTCAAGAGATCTATGAAGATTCAGTTTCAATGAAGAAATCGGCAAGGAGAAAACAATAACAATGACTATTCAGCTTATAGGAAAAGATTAGAGAAGAGAATTAAAATCAAGAGTTTCAGCTTTTGCATAAAAGTGAAGATGAGAGAATGGGATTTAGGGATTTTGGCTTTTGCAGAGAATGGGAGAAAAGAATGAGAGGAAAAACCCAAATGTCGAAAATGAAGAAGAGAATAGAAAAATATAACCCTAATGCCGAAAATATAAAGATATTCCCCCTTTCTTAACCTAAATTTCAGCACCTACCCCCCTAAAAACCAAAAATGCCCCTTTTTAAAACTAAAACTAAGCTACTATTCAAAGGGAATTTCGGTACCCCTTGCCCATACCAAAACTGATTCCCCCTCCCCCTTGGAGTTTGAAATTTGGCCACCACTGTGACCAACAGATAAATCCTAAATTTTCCCCCTTATCTTCATCTGATCACTTATCCTTAAATGACATGGATCACACCACCTCTTCCTTCCTTTATCTGCCACATTATCATCCATATTATCCCCATTATCAATCAATTATTCTTCCTAATTTCAAGCATTCTAACTGAATCCAACTCTGCTCTCCCTTGACGCCAAAATTAATTAAAATAAATGGGTAATGCGACTCGAACCTTGGACCTCCCTTACTGCTTATCACGCCACCTCAAAGCCCCTAAGTGGCGCCACTTTGCCACTGGGCCACAAGCCCATTTGTGTCTTAAAACACAGATAACATCTTTTAAGCCCTATCCTACTGGCTTTTCACTAGAGTTCCCAAGCAGAAGGTTTTTAACTAAGGCCTCGGCCCAATCCTGAGCCCAATCTGGACCCCTTAAACACTCTAATTAGCACATTATACGTAACACATAGCAAATGCAAAGGCCCATTAATTCAGGATGTTACACATATATTATGTATTTCTTTGATGACTTATATAATCTCTTTATATGTTATTATTTTGTACATACATACATATATAATAATAAGATTTTTTGTACACATTATTGATTCTTACATTATTTTATGTATATATTTCCTTTTAAACTTATCTATATATTTAGTTTCTTTTAAAATTATTTATGTATATATATATTTTTAAATCCATAATTCCTTTTTAAAATATGTACTTAATGAGTTCATTCATAAATTATTTCATTTTTAAATAATTACATAAATGTTAATTTCAAAATCAACTCACTTTATTTATTTCAAATATATTTGTTAGCATCGAAAATTTTATTTTATTTTAATTTGCCATTGTCGATTTTGTAGAATTATTATATTTTGTAGCTTATTGTTAATATGATATTGAATTTGTGTGTATTTCATGCTCGATTAATGTTTGTACATCTTGTACCATAGCATGCTTCAAAATTCCAATACATGTATGCCTTATATCAAATATTTTGTATACATTAAGTTCATTTTAAAATTTCACGTACATAAATTTCTTTCTAAGATAAGGCAATGTTTGTATGTTTGGGATTATGGAAAATTATGCCCTAACGTATTGGGTGTAATTTTCTGTTCAACCAAATAACCAAATATCCTTTTTAATTAAATATCTTGAGGATCAAAGATGGTCTCGGTGTCGAGGTATAAAGGTGTTATGTCTTAACGTACTGGATGTGATATTTTTATTTCCTTCGAAACGAGCTAATCTTGAAGTTCAAGATTCAATATAAACTAACTTTCTTTAAGAAAACTTGCATTTTATAGCATGTTGTTAATATGATCTTTAATTTGGGTATATTTCATGATTAATGTTCATGCATTCTATTACTGTTATGCCTAAAATTCCAATATGTTCTAGTTTTTATTAAATGTTTTTATTTTATTTAAATGCATTTTAAGCCTAATGTAAAGTTTTGGTTTTTCCGAAATAAGGCAATGTTTGTGCGTTTGGAAAGTCAGAAAATTATGCCCTAACATACTGGGTGTCAATTTTCTATCCAACCAGATAATCAAATACCCTTCTTTAATTGCATGTCTTGAAGATCAAAGATGATCTCGGTGTCGGGGTATAAAGGTGTTATGTCCTAACGTACTGGATGTGACTTTTTTATTTCCTCCGAAACGAGTTAATCTTGAGATTCAAATTCAATATTGATTAATTTTCCTTAGAAAAATTATAACTTTTTCAAATTTTCACTACAAGGACACTAATTAACCGATTTGGTACCCATTCAAGGGCGCATGGGGGTGTTAACCCTTCCTCGTGTGTAACCAACTCCCGAACCCATTTTCTTAAATCTCGCAGACCAACACAATTTTTATAGCTGACCCGATCACACCTAAACAAAAAGGATTGGTGGCGACTCCTATTTTTAAAGTCGATCCTCATTTTTCTAAACCCGAAAAAAATGGTTTCGACAACTGTTTTTATGGATCTGATGAACAGAATTTTCAGACTGTACCTAGATCAATTAGTTGTGGTTTTCATTGACGACATTTTGATTTATTCACAGGATGAAACTGAGCATGCTGAACATTTGAGAATTGTGTTGCAAACTTTAACAGAAAAGCAATTGTATGAGAAATTCAGCAAATGTGAGTTCTGGTTATATGAGGTTAGTTTTCTGGGACATATTGTATCAGCTTATGGAATCCGAGCGGATCCGAGTAAGATTTCTACTATTCTGAATTGGAAACCTCTGAGAAATGTATCTGAAGTCCGTAGTTTTCTGGGTTTAGCTGGTTATTATCGTCGATTTGTAAAAGGATTTTTAGTGATAGCTACTCCATTGACTAGATTACTTTAGAAGGATGTTAGATTTGAGTGGTCAGATAAATGCCAGAAAAGTTTTGATCAGTTAAAAACTCTGTTAACAGAAGCACCAATGTTAGTACAGCCAGAATCAGGTAAAGAATTTGTTATATACAGTGATGCTTCGTTAAATGGTCTAGGATGTGTTTTGATGCAGGAAGGCAAAGTTGGAGCTTATGCCTCGAGACAATAGAAGCCTCATGAAAAGAATTATCTGACACACGACCTTGAGCTTGCTGTGATTGTGTTTGCAGTTAAAATTTGGCGCCATTATCCGTACGGTGAGAAGTGTCATGTGTTTTCAGATCATAAAAGTCTAAAATATCTGATGACTCAGAAAGATTTGAACTTGCGTCAAAGAATATGGTTAGAGCTGTTAAAAGATTATGAGCTCGTGATAGATTATCATCCGGGTAAAGCGAACATTGTTGCTGATGCGTTGAGCAGAAAATCATTTGCACTACGTGCTTTGAATGCTCAGTTAGATTTGTCTGATGATAGTTCTGTGTTAGCTGAGTTAAAAGCGAAACCATTGTTTATACAACTGATATGTGATGCGCAGAAATCTGATAATGAGTTATTAACGAAACGAGCTCAGTGTAATTTGAATTCTGAATCTGAATTTCGAGTTATTGATGATTGCTTGAGATTTTGAGGTCGTATCTGTGTTCTGAGAAAACCGAAGTTGATTCAGCTGATTTTATATGAAGCACATAACAATCATCTATCTTTTATCCGGGGAGTACGAAAATGTATCATGATTTGAAAGGACACTATTGGTGGTCTTGTATGAAACGAGACATTTCTGACTTTATCTCGAAATGTTTAATCTGTCAACAAGTGAAAGTCGAACATCAAGTTTCGTCTGGTTTGCTACAACCAATTCTGATTCCTAAATGGAAATGGGATAGAGCGACAATGGATTTTGTTTCTGGTCTGCCTCAGACTCTGAGAAAGAAATATGCGATTTGGATCATAGTTGATCGATTGACGAAATCTGCCCATTTTTTTTCCGGTAAGATCTGATTATTCACTTGATAGATTAGCCGAGCTTTACATTTCTGAGATTGTTAGATTACACGGAGTGCCACTATCTATTGTGTCAGATAGGGATCCGAGGTTTACATCGAGGTTCTAGAAGAAATTGCAAGAAGCTTTAGGCACGAAACTGCATTTTAGTATAGCTTTTCATCTGCAAAAAGATAGTCAATCCGAGCGGATCATTCAAATTCTCAAAGATATGTTAAGATGTTGTATACTTGAGTTTAACGGTACGTGGAAACAGTATCTGCCATTGATTGAATTCGCATACAATAACAGTTTTCAGTCAAGTATCAAAATGGCACATTATGAAGCTTTGTACGGACGTAAATGTCGTACACCTCTATATTGGACTGAGCTCAGTGAAAATAAGCTACATGGGGTTGATTTGATAAAAGACTCAAAAAAAAAAGGGAAACTGATCCGAGATTGTTTGAAACCAGCATCTGACCGTCAGAAGTCCTATGAGACTTGAAACGAAAAGATATAGAATTTGAAATCAGCGACAAAGTATTTCTGAAAGTGTCTCCGTGGAAGAAAGTACTCTGATTCGAATGTAAAGGTAAATTACGTCCGAGGTTCATCCGACCGTATGAGATCATTGAACGAGTTGGACCTGTTGTATATAAATTAAGGTTACCCTCTGAGCTAGAAAATATACACAATGTATGTCATTTTTCGATGCTCCGTAGATATCGATCCGATCCGTCACATGTGATTGCCCCATCTGAAATTGAAATCTGATCTGATATGACTTACGAAGAAGAACCGATTCGTATTTTAGCTCATGAAGTAAAAGAGTTGAGAAATAATAAAATACCGTTAGTGAAAATATTATGGAATAGACATGGAATTGAAGAGGCAATGTAGGAGCCTGAAGATTCAATGGGACAGCAATATCTGAATCTGTTTAACGGTAAGATTTTTGGGGACAAAAATCCCAAAGGGGGAGAATTGTAATAGTCTGGTTTATACCCTAGTTGGAACAATGATTTTGGGACCACAAATCTGAGTCCATATATTATTTTAATATTATTTTCTATATCTACGATATGTGTTCAAGCATGTGGTAAATTTCTGTGAGCTAATTTGTCTGTCTGTGTGTTTAATTTGACAAAAGGATTGAATTGCATTAAATGTGAAATTTGCATGTTTTATGAAAAGATGCCTATTTGTTATGTCTTTAAAAGTATGGAGGATTTATATGGCAAATTTACTTATTACCTAAGTTAGTGGACGACACAAGTACTAAAATGGCCTTAATTCATTTGTTATATATGTTTTATTATAAGGATAATTTTGTAATTAGATTAATAATATGT
This sequence comes from Gossypium bickii, assembly GCA_025503065.1. NCBI lineage: Eukaryota > Viridiplantae > Streptophyta > Magnoliopsida > Malvales > Malvaceae > Gossypium > Gossypium bickii. The sequence continues at coordinate 101,746,860 of CP106711.1, forward strand.
TTTATAATAAAACAAACAAATGAAAGTGGATGTTTATCTTCATGTCTTACCACCGAAAATCAAAGAAAGAAAAAAAAGAAAACCTTAAGTTAGGTTCGTCCATTTCTAAGCTCAATTCAAGGTATGTTTGATTTCGATTTTTGATAATTTCTACGTTTTCATAATCGTTGCTTTGAGAGCTACAAAACCCAGGCTTCAATTTTGAGAATTGATGATGTTTGTGAAATGAGACTGTGATGAACTCATGTGATTTATGATGTTTATGGTGTTAAATGTAAATTAAAGCTAGATGAATATATTTTGTTCTTGAATTTTTAATGAATTTAGCTAATTATGGCTAAATTGAGAAAATATTAATTTGGAGGACTAATTTGTGAATTTGATAAAACATATGGACTTATATAGTCCTTAGGAAGATTCGACTATGCATGTGTGTAAACAAATTTTGTGAATTTGATGTTTTGAGAAAAATGGACTAAATTGATAAATGGTGCAAATGTGTGGGTTAATTTGTAAATACCCATAAATGTGTGTCCTTGGATTGAATTGAATGAATTAGTGAATAAAAGGGTTAATTCTGAATATTTTTAGATCAAGAACCGAGGAAAATGAACCTAGATCGCGAAAAAGCGAAAGTAACTGAGTAGCCGTTTCCATTTCCGTTAAATCGAATCTGAGGTAAATCATTATGCAAATAAACGTATTCGTATTGAATTATGTATGTTCTTATGACTATTGTTATCGATGAATACTTATGATATGATCTGTTCATGAATTCTGAGATAAGGGTTACTTAGTGACAATGTCTGAGAAGTCCCGTACGAACCTAGGAATAGTTAAGACTAGCTATATCATGACATAGGTATCTGTTCTGTTTTTATCATGTAAGACCACGTCTGGGACGTTGGCATTGATTTGAGATTACATGTAAGACCATGTCTGGGACGTTGGCATCAATTTTATCTTTACGTGTAAGACCACATCTGGGATGTTGGCATCGATTTGATCTTTACGTGTAAGACCACGTCTGGTATAGTGGCATTGATTTGATCTTTACGTGTAAGACCATGTCTGGGACATCGCCATCATATTGATTCATGTAAGACCCTGTCTGGGACAGTGGCATCGATATCTGAATGCATATAAGACCTCGTCTGGTAGGTTGGCATTGTACGACTATTTCGAGCTTTCTAAGTATCCTACTAGAATCCTTACGGTTCAATGGGCAAGTCTGTGATACGAATGGTTATGTAAATAGTGAATCCGTTTCAGGTACATTGATTTATACACTAAGTGTGTATATAAGGTAAGTACCGATGTGATCTTACTATGATGATTATGTATATTGGGATAACAATATGATATGTGATAGTAAGCATGAAAGAGCTATGTATATTTACAACTTTTGAATTGGTGAATGTGGCAAATATGGTCAAGTATATGGACCAAAGCATATATGTGATAGTTTGCTAAGTAATTATGATAGTGCCAATGTACCTATGTGCATATATGCCTTCCATGCTAAGTTTGTTTGTATTATGACTTACTAAGCGTTTGGAAAGCTTACTTTGTGTGTGTGTTTTCTCTATTTTATAGGTCGTCAAAGCTACTAAAGGCTCGGGACCGTCAAGGATCGTCATCACACTACTAGACTCATTTTGGTACACTTTGGAAATGTATATAGTTAGATATGGCATGTATAGGCTAGTATTTGGTATAAGTTTGTCATATGAACTTAGCCATGTGATTTGGCTATTTATGAGTTGAGAATTTTCTTAAATGAATGTGATAAGTGAAGTATGTTTTTGTCATTGTTATGTGGTTTATAAGTTGGTCAAGTTTTTGGGTAAGCATTTGGATGAATTATACTTGATATACATATGTTTTGGTCTTGGAAGTTGGCATGATTTAAATGGATATTGAATGTTTAGATTGAATGGTTATTTTGGTTGTCTAGTATGCATGAAATGTGTTGGTAAATATTGCTTGTAGGTAAGACCCAAATGGGTGGCATTTCGGCCTTGAAAATGGTCTATAATGTCACACGGTTGTGGTACACGGGCGTGCCTAGTGACCATGGGCGTAAGTCAGTATAAGGCCTAAGAGCACATGGCCACGGCACACGGACGTGCCTGGTAGCCGTGTGGCTTTGACAGGATCAACCACAGCCAAAGTATACGGGCGTGCTTGGTGGCCGTGGAGCAAAGGTCAGTTTCGACCACGGGGAAGACGCACGGGTGTCTCTAGCAGCCGTGGGAGGCACAAGTCCTGCCTACACGGGCGTGTATCCCCTGAAACTTAGAAAAGTTTTAAATTTCCATGAAATTTGGTATGTGTTCTGGTTTAGTCCGGACCCGGTTTATAGCATGTTTTAGGTCTTGATGACCTACTAAAGGGACATTATGGTTGAGGTTAATATTCAATTGTATGATATTTCTGTAAATATTTTCGATCTATTCGGTAACGCCTTTAACCCTAGTCTGGCGGTGGATACGGGTTAGGGGTGTTACATTTGGTATCCATCTGCACAAAAGAAGAGATATCATTCCTCAACTTGGCCGTTTTGGCCGGTGGAAATTATTTTAATAAAAAAATTTCGGTCATTTGATCCCATGTAGTGATTGACCCTCGTGGATGATAGTGCAACCACTGTTTGGCTTTATTTCTCAAAGAAAAGGGAAATAACCGAAGACGGATGGCATCATCTGAAACGCCATTTATCTTGAAAGTGTCGCAAAATTCTAGGAAATTCGCCATGTGTGTGTGTTAGGATCCTTATCCTGCAAACCATGAAACTGAACAAACTGTTGTATCTTCTGTATAGTGCTGGGTTTCAGTTCAAAATTATTTGCAGCAATAGTAGGCCTAACAATACTTGACTCAGTTCCTGTTAAACTAGGTTTAGCATAATCATACATAGTTCAAGGAACATGATTTTTGGCCATCTCTGGAGGTAGCGGATTATTCTCAGCTATCTCTTCAGTGGTATTGATTTCGACTTCTTGCTCTTCTTCTATGTAGTTTAAGCTTCGCCTTATATCTCTGCGATTTCTGCGAACGGTACCTTCAATATCACTGTTGTAAAATAGGAGTCCTATCGAGTTCCTTCTAGTCATAAACTAGAGGTGCCTGAAAGGAACAAAAGAAAGAAAATTAGCAAAAATAAAAAAAATAAATTGCAAAAAATAAAAATGGCTAAAGTAATAAAAATTAAGCTTTCTTAATATTTTAATTCCCCAGTAACGGTGCCAAAAACTTGATCGTGTCGTTTTATGCGATGTCAAAGTCTTAAAATTTATATAAAGAATGATCGAACCTGGAAACTAACTATGACAATGATTTGAGGCAAGCGCACCTATCGAACAATAGTATAGTTAAGGCAAGACCGGATTGTCGAACCCAAAGGAACTAAAAGTATTAATACTAACTTTCTTTTTATTATCTAGACTAAGAATTAAGGGAATTGTTTATCTAATCTAAAATTAACTAATCAACTAATCTAAAGATGCAAAGACAAAGAGAATGAATTGGGGAAAATAACTTTGAGGAAAAACCAATTGATTAAGACGATACCCAAGGAAGAATCCACCTAGACTTCACTTGTTACCTAACTTTGAACCAGATGATTTATTCATTTAACTTGATCCGTAGGATTCCCTGACGTATATTAATCCCTCTCTCGAGGCGACTAACGTCTAACCCTAGGTTGATTAATTGAAATCTCTTAGAATTGCATTAACTCGATATATAGACTCCCATATTAGGTTTCACCCTAATCTGATCTCGTCACCCTATCTCTAGGCGTGCGATCAACTCCGCTTAATTATGCTAGATCTACTATTAGGCAGGGACTTTTGCTCCTCCACCTAAGCACATCATACTTGAATTAATATCCCAGAAATATCAACACAAGAATTAAGAACACATAATTAAGAACGAGTCAAATATTTATCATATAGTTCAACAAATGATAACAAGATTCATCTCAGGTTTCATCCCCCTCAGGTATCTGGCAGGGACTTTTGCTCCTCCACCTAAGCACATCATACTTGAATTAATATCCCAGAAATATCAACACAAGAATTAAGAACACATAATTAAGAACGTGTCAAATATTTATCATATAGTTCAACAAATGATAACAAGATTCATCTTAGGTTTCATCCCCCTCAGGTATCTGGGGGTTTAGTTCATAACAATAAAAGAAAACATCTCAGAAGAAATGACAAAACAAAACATAAGAAATCCCTAAAACCCCTTGAAGGAATTGAAGGAGAGATCCTATGTCTTGAGTATGATTTCGGCTTCTTGAGATGAATCAACTGGCTATCTTCGAGTAAATCCCCACAAATCTGCCTTCTTTAGCCTAGATGGACGCCCCCTGACTAAAGCCTTGGGTGCCCCCTTTTTAGGATATACTTATGGTATTTATATAGGCTTCGGAATGTGTTTCTTCGCCCCTAAGTATCCTAATCTGAGTGAAACTTCTCTTAGTCACGGTAGGGACACGCCCATGGCACACACCTGTGTAAGTCGTGGCCAGGCCGTGTTCGAAGCTGTTAAAAGAGGCACGACCGTGTGGTTTGGGGCCCAGGCTGTATGGATTTCGTGATATGGCCCATTTACTCCGTTTTGGGCCCGTTTTTTGTTCTTTTCGTCATCCGGTGCTCTTTTGAGTATAAAACATGAAAACAAAAATTAAGAGCACCAAATTACACAATTCAAGGAATAAATCTTCCAAAAGCATGCTAAATGTAGGCTTAAAATATGTTACTTTTACGGTTTATCAAGTGATCTCAGTTGCCGATAGTCTGGCTTTTCGGTATTTTGGCTTTTAGCCGATTCACAGAACATCACATAATAGAATAAGCAAGGGTGTGAGATTATAGGCCTGTTATGGATTGTAGGTTGAATCTCCAAATATTAAACACCTATGAAATCAACAGTTCTAAACAATTAGCTTTAACCCATGATAACACATCCTCATAAAAATTTAAGCCATCTAATCAAACTAACGTTACTTACCACCAACAAGGGATATCCTGCAAGGGAAAGATAACCAGCTGACTCATTCGTTATGGAAAACGAGTTCCTAGCAATGTTGCACGAAAATGAGGTGTCAGTTACACAATAACCCCAGCCCTAATTGAAACAAAAATAGCCTTTTGGCTTGAGAGATACAGACCGAGCAGAGAAGAGAAACCGATCAAGATTCGGCTAGAGTACCCACTTACAGAAATTTCGAAGTGATTCGGGAAGATTAGAACAAGGCACGAAAATGGATTCGGCCTACACAATCGATAAGCTTGCAAAGAGAGGGAAAAATAAGAGGAAAAGTAGTTGTTACATTCTTCCAAAGAAGAACCAGAGGACGAAAAGAGATTTGGCAACAAAGTAAAGATGAAATGAACAAGAGAAATTAAAAGAGGGGAGCCTACCAATCGACAAGTGGCAAAAGAGAAGGAAAAGAGGAAGACTTGAACCACAGAGCGTGAATAGAAAGAAAGAACTGAGAATTTGACAAAAGTGAATTGAGAAGGAAAAGGCCGAAATGCTAGAGAAAATACCAAAATGGAAATACTCCCAAAAGAAATCCAAAGAAAATTCGGCACTCTCCCCTCCCAAAACCGAATATGCACTCCCAAATGACCACCCTTGGCCGAAATTCCCTAACACAACCTTCCCCACATTCGGCCAACACTCCCACACACATACATCCCTTGATTTTCTCCACTATCTTCTCCTTGAAACACTCTCAGCCTCCCATTCGAAATTCTTGACCAAGTCTTCAACTTCCCTTGTAGAGTTTGATCCAAACTCTGCTTCTTCCAATCCCAAGGCATAAAACAAATACCCTCATTTACTTGCCAAAGGAATCGAACTCCTCTCCCCCTTGTTCCCTAGTGACGCCACAGCCATCTTGCCACTAACTCACTTGTGACATTTAGACGCACACAGATATACTTAAGCCCTACTACCAACAACCCTTTCCACTAAAGGGCCAAAAACTAAAATTTTTCCAAGGCTCAGACTCGAAGCCTGGCCTCCCTAGAACCCCAAAATACACTCAAATAACCAGTTGAGCAAACACAACATAAAATTATGCAAAAATTACAACCCCTATTTTTTGGGACGTTAGAACTCTACACTACTTAAAAAAATTTCGGCCTCGAAATTTACCTTATCAAAAGAGGTGAGGGTATTGTTGTCGTATTGCCTCTTCAGGCTCCTACGTGGCATCATCTGAATCGTTATTATTCCACAACACCTTAACTAATGGAACAGATTTCCTTCTTAGCACCTTAACATCACGATCCAATATCTGCACTGGTTCTTCCTCAAATGTCAGATCAGGTCTTACCTCGATCTCCTCCACCGGCACTATATGGGAAATATTAGAACGGTATCACCTCAGCATAGAAACGTGGAACACATTATGTATACGACTTAACTCAGGAGCCAGTTCCAGCTGATAGACGACCGGTCCCACCCGTTTTAATATCTGGTAAGGTTCGATGAATCTAGGGCTCAGCTTGCCTTTTCGCCCAAATCTCAGAATCTTTTTCCACGGTGAGACCTTTAAGAAAACATAATCTCCCACAGCGAACTCAATCTTTTTACGTTTTAAATCAGCATACGACTTTTGCCTATCAATTTTACTTTCTCCTCGATTTCAGCTAATAATTTCGGTCCCAACATTCGCCGCTCACCCAGTTTTGTCCAACAAGTAGGGGTACGACACCTACGACCATATAACGTCTCGTATGGTGCCATCTAAATACTAGATTGGTAGCTGTTGTTATAAGCAGATTCCGCTATTGGCAGATAGTCTTCCCAACTACACTTGAAATCAATTACAGAACTTCTCAACAGTCTTCCAAAATATGAATTACCCTCTCCGACTAACCATCAGTCTGAGGATGAAATGCCGTGCTGAAATCTAGCCTCGTACCTAAAGCTTCGTGTAACACTCTCCAGAATCGAGATGTGAATCTAGGATCGCTATCCGAAATGATAGACACTGGTACCCCATGTAACCTTACAATTTCCACCACATACAACTTTGCCAACTTCTGCAACGAATAATCAGTGCGAACCGGTATGAAGTGGGCAGATTTAGTCAGCTGATCAACAATTACCCATACCGAATCTTTCTTAGTAGGCATCAGGGTAGCCCACTAACAAAATCCATGGTTACCCTCTCCGACTTCCAGAGTGGAATTTTCACAGGTTGCAGCAATCTAGAAGGCAGTTGATGCTCAGCCTTCAGTTGTTGGCATTTTAAACACTTACTTACAAAATCGGTAACCTCATGCTTAAGCCCTGGCCACCAGTACAATTCATGTAGATCTCAGTATAACTTGCTTCCACTAGGATGCATAGCATATGGGCTACTATGCGCCTCCCGTAGAATAGACTGCCTTGGCTCAAAATCCCTCGGTACACAAACTCTCCAACAGAGCATAATACTCCTTCACTATTAAGCCCAAAATCCACAGTCTCTCCCTTCTTCACCAGTTGAAAATGAGAAAGCAACGATTCATCCAGTAACTACTTCTCCTTAATTTGACTAATCCAAGTTAGTTTTACTTGTAGTTTACCTAACAAACTACCATACTCAAACAGGCTGAGACGAGCAAACATTGCTCTTAGATCTGATACAACCTTATGGCTCAATACATCCGCTACTACGTTAGCTTTTCCCGGATGGTACTCAATCAAGCAATCATAATCTTTAAGCAACTCTATCCATCTTCGTCCCCTAAGGTTCAACTCCTTCTGAGTAATGAGGTACTTGAGACTTTTATGGTCGGTATAGATGATCGACTTCTCTCTATACAAGTATTGTCTCTAAATTTTTAGTGTGAATACCACCGCAGCTAATTCCAAGTCATGAGTGGGGTAATTCACCTCGTGAGGCCTAAGCTGACGAGACGCATAAGCAACTACTTTACCCTCTTGTATCAGCAGACCCGTGTGTGACACATCATAATAGACAATAAATTCCTTTCCAACCTCTGGTTGTATTAATACAGATGCTTCAGTCAAAATCTTCTTCAGTTTCTCAAAACTCTCATACTGTTTATCAGTCCAAACAAATAGTACCCCCTTACGCAGTAACTTAGTTAGGGGTGCAGCAATCAGTGAAAATCCCTCAACGAACCGTCTGTAATACCTGGCCAGACCCAGAAAACTTCAAATCTCAGATACCGACTTCAGTGGCTACCAATCTAATACGGCCTTGACTTTTCGAGAATCAACCCTAATCCATTTGGCAGACACGACATGTCCCAAAAATGTCACCTCTTGTAGCCAAAACTCACACTTGCTGAATTTGGCATAAAACTGCTTTTCTCTAAATATTTGTAGAACAATCCGAAGATGCGAATCATGTTCCTCCTCGATTCTTGAATACACCAGGATATCATCTATAAATACCACCACAAATTGGTCCAAATAGGTTTGGAAAACCCGGTTCATCATATCCATGAAAGCAACTGGTGCATTCGTTAACCCAAACGGCTTGACTAGAAACTTGTAGTGTCCATAACGAGTCTTGAATGCTATCTTGTACACATCCGCCTCCTTAACCCTTAACTGATGGTACCCCGATCTTAGATCTATCTTGGAGAAAACTGAAGCTCCTCGCAACTGGTCAAACAGATCATCTATCCTTGGTAACAGGTACTTGTTCTTAATCATTAGTTTATTCAACTGACGATAATCGATACACATGCACATTGACCCATCCTTCTTTTTTACAAACAATACTGGTGCTCCTCAAGGAGACACACTCGGTCGTATGAATCCTCAATCCAGTAGCTCTTGGATTTGAGCCTTTAATTCTACCAGCTCCTTCGGCGCCATCCTATAAGGGGCGATGGACACCGGAGCCATTCCCGAGAGAAGCTCAATGCCGAATTCAACCTCACGATTGGGAGGCAACCCCGTAAGCTCTTTAAGAAGTACATCTAGAAACTCCTCTACTGTCCTGACATCTCCAACAGACAAACCCTTAATGCCAGATGCGCTAACATAAGCTAGGAATGCCTCGCAACCTTTGTGAACTAGCTTCTTGGCCCTTAATGCTGAGATTACATTAGATAAATAATCTCTTCGCTCCCCTATCACGACCACTTCCTCATCCTCTGAAGACTTTAATTCCATACGCTGAACAGCGAAGTCCAAATTCGCACGGTGTTTCACTAATCAATCCATGCCCAAAATGAGATCGAACTCGCCAAACGGCAGTTCCATCAAATACGCCGAAAAGACAGCCCTTTGAACATCTAGGGGCACATCTCTAAATAGTTTACTCACTCTAACTGACTGTCCTAGAGGACTAATCACTGACATTTCTCTATCAATAAGTTCGAACTGTATGGCTAAAGTTCCAGACACAGTACATGCAACATACGAGTGCGTAGACCCAATATCAATTAAAGTTGTATACGGTACATTATGAATAAAGAACGTATTAGTTATGACATCTGATGCATCCCCATCTGCTCGGCGCTGAACAGCATAAACCAACGCTGGCTGTCTCGCCTCAGTGTTAGCAGCACTTTTGCCCAGTGTTCCACGACCTCGTCCTAACCCATTTCCCCCTCTGAGTGGACCACGGCCTCTCGGTGGCTGCTGACCACCTCTCCCTGGTTGCACATAGCCCTGGCCTGCTACTTGCCTTTGAACAGGCTCTCAAGGATAGTTTCTAAATTGATGATCCTTGGACCCACATTTAAAACACCCCCAGTTCTTTTCCAACACTCTTTCGAATAAGGTCTCCCACACTCAACGCAAGATTGCGGTCGGCTAGCATCAACTGCAACCCCAACTCGGGCTGGCCCATCAAACCTAGGCCTCTTCTTAGGCTCGCCAAAAGAACTTGAGGGCCCAAAATCCCTCCTATTTCTGCCCTTTTCCTTGTCACAATTTTGACGCTCAGAGCGTTTCACATCCTCGGCAATCTTTTCCTTATCAATTAGGGCAGCAAAGTCCCTTTCCCTCTGCGGGGCTATCAGTACCCACAACTCATCTCGAAGACCATCCTCAATACGCACGCAGCGCTCATAATTGGTCCCGACTATAACCCGAGCTCAACCGTAGAAACTCTGCCTCATACTCTGCTACAGACTTATTCCATTAGACCAGACTCAGAAATTCCTTTGTCTGGGCATCCACATGACTTGCCCCGACATATTTTCCTGAGAAGGCCGTCTTAAAGAAGTCCCATGTTAACTGGTTGACCTATGTGCCTTCTCTCATGATAAGCCACCATTGATATGCCTCATCTCGCAGTAAAGACACTGCTCCTTTCAGTTTTTGCTCCACCGTGCAGTCAAGCTCATCCATTATTTGCTCGACAGCCTCTAACCAATATTATGCTACATTCGAGGCTACACCAGAGATGCCCTTGAAAATTTCTGCCCGTTTGATCGGAGTCGTTCAGAAATTGGCCCTCAGCCCACTTACCCTGTACTCGCTCCAGCAACCCTTTCAAGAACTCACAACATCGCTTGGGACAGAGCATCATCCCCATCGGCTTGATCGTGAGACCCTGTATCAGTCACTAATTGTAACATCCCGAATTTGGGTCTAGTAGGATTGGGTTTTGGGCTTTAGGAAAAATTTGAATATCATTTTGTTACTTGTGTTAGCTCGGGTATGATTTTTATTGTGGGCTTAGTATAGTTTTGTGAAGGTTTGGATTTAGTTATGAAGCTAGAATAATTCTTAGTATTAAAATTTAGTGAAATGGATTAGGTGAACTTGACACTTAAGTTAATTTAAGTGTTAAATTTAGCACATGAGGAGTTAGTGGCAAGATGGTTAAGATGCATGAAGGGTAGCTTGAGGGAAGAGGTTCGAGTAGCATGGAATACATTTTGAAGACTTTATTTTTATGCACCTTACATTAAGTGTTGGTCAAACTATACATATGGCAAGTTGGACTTTAGATTTTATGGCAAGTTGAATATTAGTTTAGGAAAGCTTATATTTTGGGATAAGAACCTTAAGAATTAAGGAAGGATGGGGAGACAAAAGGCTTGAATGTTGGAGAGTGTTTTGGAAACTCTTTTATGGTCTATAGTTCATGTATGTGGACGGCATTTTGGTCTAGGGGAGGGCTTGACCGATTTTTGATAGAGGCTTTGGTAGGTTAGTAGCTAGCTGGCCATTTTTCCTAAGCATTTGAACATCAATTTCTTTTCTCTCCTCAAACACTCCCTATAACCGAATGTGTCTTGGACATAAGGCGAGTTTTTGGTGTTAGTTTTGGCATTCAATATTTGTTTTGATATCATAACCAAAAATCCTTTTTAGTTTTTGCAAATTTCTTCCTGGTGCATCAAAGTGAAATAAAAACCGAAATCATCATAGTGCTTGGCCGAATCTCTTTTTCACAACTTCTTTTCCATTCTTTTCATACTTGTTCAAAACCCACATTTCTTTTACTTTCTCTTGGCCGAAATTTCCTTCTCCCCATTTCTCTTTTTCTTTCTTCCACTTTTGCTCAAAACCGAAAAAACTTCCCTCTCCCATTGCAATTTCTTTCTTTCTCTTCCTTTTTCTTTTCTCTTTCTCCACTCTAGCCGAATCCTTTTTGTTGTTACAAATCAACCATATTGCCGAAACTTTCCATATTCTTTTTGTTTTGTCTTGGCCGAATATCAATAAGGGTAGGTCTTCATTTGGTTTTCTTCAATCGGTTTTGGAAGATAGGTAAGTGTCTTGGCCGAAATTCTTTTCTATTTTTCTCTATTGATTCTCATGAGGGCAAAAGCCAAATTTTGGGTATGAGATAGTAAGATTCTAATCATAAGGTCTTATTTCTTATAGGCTCTTCGGATTTTAGAAGCAATCAAATTTCGGTAAGTCAAGTTGTAAGGTTTGTGTTGGTTCTTTATTCTTTAAATGGATGTTAAGCCGAAGGCTATGGTGAATAAGGATTTTGGTTTGGCCGAATGGTCTATGGTATTGATCTAAGTATTGGCCGAATGTAGGGCAAGGAAATCTAGTGTGGTAGATCGGGTCTTCGGAATTTAGCCGACTGTGCCAAAAAGGTGCGTAGTTATCGCACTGTCTCTTGATTGTGTGTATGTGTTATATTTATGTATATGTGATATGATGTTAATGGTAGCCGAATTAAGGGCTAAGTTTGTGAATACCCGTGGTGGGTGATCGAATACTCAGGTCAGTGAATTACGATATTAAATGATCATTGATGAATATATGAAATGTGATGGCATGTGATGCATTATTGTTCAAGTGATATGTTACCATGATACACATATATATATGCATGGGACTTGGGATGTGACTATCGAAGGAAAGGGTGTACGTTATGTACGTGGTCTGATGTTAGCCTTGTGCTACATTGGCGCTTGATGGTGGCTATGTGCTTCATCAAGGGAGGTGTTGGCTAGGTGCCCATCTCGACGGATGATAGCTGTGTGCATCACCGTAGATTGAGGATGACCTCGAGTCACCTCGTGGATACAGATATATGGATCACTATGTGATCGGTGGCTTAGCCACGGCCTTAGGCAGCAAGTCTGCCATGGTAAGATATGAGGATCATTATTTGATCGGTGGATTAGCCATGGCCTTAGGCAGGGAGTCTGCTAAGGTAGGTGTAACGGATGGACACTAGGTTGGGTTGGGCTTCATTTTGCATATTTATGTATGTGGACTGTGTGGAATTGGGCCAAGCCCATATGTGGGGACATGTGTAATAATTATGCACTGAGTCTGTTGACTCACCCAATTTTTCTCAAACCTTACGGGTGATGCATAAAGCTTGGACCGAGTTGGAGTGGATACGAGGTGGCCCATGCAGAAGATAAATTTATTTGTTTTACACATTTTTCTTATGAAAGGTTATTTATTGTAATAAGGGCCATTTAAAGTATTTATGGATTATTATTATGTTTTAAGTTGGTTTGTTGATTATATTGTTATATGGAAATGTTTATTTTTAGCAACTTATTTTTTTTTAAAATATGCATATTAAAGTTTTTTAATTTGGGAATTTGTAACAACTTAATTTGTTTCGAAATTTTAAATACACCATGTTTTTCTAAAGACAATAAATTTATATGTTTTCACTCTAAATCAAAATATTTTTCAAACGTTTTCCACAGTGACATTCTAAATTCGGCCGTGGCGTATGGGCCGGGTTTGGGGTGTTATAGTTTGGTATCAGAGCTCGGTTCAAAACTCAGCTTTGAGGGTTTTGGGTCCAAAAACATTTTCTTAAGATGGGCTTTTCAAAAATATAGGCTTTCATGAAGTTTTCAGGTTTATTCTAGCATGGCACCTGTGTCTCTGACCCGAAGTCCACCAGGTAAGTATCTTTAATTGATGTGTGAATTATTATATGATTGGGCATACTTGGGCTCGTAGATTAGTGAACTAGGATCTATTGAACCCTAGGGCTAGTGCACTCAAACACATGCATAAGACTTAATAATAACCGAACAAACCTATGAAGTAAGTCGCCGAGTTACGGTGTGGCAACCATTGTGCGCATGTCTAGGAGTGGATTCGGTAAGAGCTTGGTATTTAAGTAGTCCTAGCGATTCACCTCCTCTTTACTCGAATCCTACCTGGTGCGTAGTAACAGTTCACCCTAACCAAGAGGACTTATTCACGGGCTAAACTCGATAATTAAAACCCGGAAGCAACTAGTCATACTGTTTTATAAAAACCTTAAGTTTTCAAAATTACTCTTTTTGATTTGTACAAACTATTTTGAAAACATTTTTAAAATATTTTCGATTTACAAAATTACCCAAATACCCCTGGGTGTAAAATTACCAAAATAACCCCGATTTTCGAAATTTCTGCAATACCCTTGAAAAAAAAACTTTAAAATACCCTCGAGTTTTAAAAATTCTATAATGCCTTTGATTTGTCAAGATTATTTTTAAGTTGACCCCAATTTATTACCAAAATACCCTTATAGGAAAAATGACAAAATTACCCCTGGTTGGGAATGGACAAGTATGCCCATAGTAGCATGGTCAATATTGTGGATGAGTGGATGTGTCTCTATTGATGCGAATGAATGTGAATGTGGGATTCTCTGAATTAGAATAGTGATCTTGAGCTGAAACTTTAGTGGATCGAAAGAACTACTTCCGAAAATTTCTTTTCATAAAATTGTTTGCGCATAAACAAGTGGAACAAAAGTACTAATGCATAAAACTTTTTAATCAGATTAAATCACGACGTTAGAAATGAGCTCTAGGGGACGTGGTCGTAACGTTCGAGGACGCGGTAGAGGCAGAATGGCCGTGTCGGAACCCGTTAGATCGGGTCAAGGGTCTGACAATGAGGTACCCCCACCAGCTGTTGGTGTTGAGCGACAAGCTCGGTGGGGATGATCTTTGTATTGCGGTCGTGGTCTTTGCGAGTTCTTAAGATGGTGGCTGGAGCCGGTGGAAATATGAGAGCTAGGAAGTCCGTACCCGAGCGACTCCGAGCCAATGGGGCTGAAGTGTTTCGTAGAGTATCTGGGGTGGCACCCAGTACAGCTGAGTATTGGTTGGAGGTGACCGAGCGAATTATGGATGAGTTGGATCTGACCCCTGAGGAGAAAGTGAAAGGAATGGTGGCGCTGCTACGCGATGAAGCGTATCAATGGTGGCTCACAGTTCGGGATGGGGCCACAGCTGAGGATCTCACTTGAGATTACGTTAAGGCAGCATATCAGAAGAAGTACGTTGGTACTCATTATATTGATGTACAAATGAAGGCATTTCTGGGGCTGGTTCAAGGGAACAAATCCGTGGCGGAGTACGAAGCCAAATTCCTAAGGTTGAGCCGGTATGCTCGAGGAGTAGTGGCTACGGAGCATGAGCGATGTGTCTGATTTGAGGACGGACTAAGGGATGACCTGAGGTTATTGATAGCTCCGCAGTAGGAATAAGAGTTTGCCGTGTTGGTGGAGAAGACTAAGGTGGCCGAAGGAATTAAGGACTCGGTGAGGCAGAACAGAGATAAGGATAGGAACCAGGATAAGAGGAGTTTTGGACCGTCAGAATCGTCTGATAGCTTTCAGAAAAGATGGAGGATCGAGAATTCTGCTCGTGTTTCTATGCCAGCTGCGGGAAATCAAGACCGTTCGTGTGCTCGATGTGGAAGGTATCATGTTGGCGAATGCTGGAATCAGGACCGAGAGTGTTTTAGGTGTAAATCCAAGTCTCATTTGATTAAAGACTGTCCCCAGGATCCGAATACGGCTCGGACAGTAGGCTAGAGTTTTGTGCAGCTGGGCAGAGGTGGTCAACAAGCGACGAGGGGTCGTGGTCTGAACCATAGAGGAAATGGTTCCGACCGAGGTCGTGGAGCACTAGGCCGAGGTAATGGTAACACTGAGGCAAGACAGCCAGGTCTGGTGTATGCAATTCGTCGGAGGGAGGATAGTGATGTGCCAGATGTGGCAACGGGTAAGTTTCTTATGTCTGTAATACCCTTTATTGTCTTGTTTGTTATAGAGCTAGTTCGTATTTATGTTGCTAGTGAAGTATCTAGAACCTTGAGTGTGAACTTTGGGACTATTCATAGAAAGTATGTTAGTTTTATTAAGATCAGAGTGCACAGCAAGAGCGTAATGTGGTGAGTGAGGATACACGACTGTTAGTTAGTTGGAAATTTCGAGGACGAAATTTCTTTAAGGAGGATAGAACTGTAACATCCCGAATTTGGGTCTAGTAGGATTGGGCTGTGGGCTTTAGGAAAAATTTGAATATCATTTTGTTACTTGTGTTAGCTCGGGTATGATTTTTATTGTGGGCTTAATATAGTTTTGTGAAGGTTTGGATTTAGTTATGAAGCTAGAATAATTCTTAGTATTAAAATTTAGTGAAATGGATTAGGTGAACTTGACACTTAAGTTAATTTAAGTGTTAAATTTAGCACATGAGGAGTTAGTGGCAAGGTGGTTAAGATGCATGAAGGGTTGCTTGAGGGAAGAGGTTCGAGAGTGTTTTGGAAACTCTTTTATGGTCTTTAGTTCATGTATGTGGATGGCATTTTGGTCTAGGGGAGGGCTTGACCTATTTTTGATAGAGGCTTTGGTAGGTTAGTAGCTAGTTGGCCATTTTTCCCAAGCATTTGAACATCAATTTCTTTTCTCTCCTCAAACACTCCCTATAGCCGAATGTGTCTTGGACATAAGGTGAGTTTTTGGTGTTAGTTTTGGCCTTCAATATTTGTTTTGATATCATAATCGAAAGTCCTTTTTAGTTTTTCCAAATTTATTCCTAGTGCATCAAAGTGAAACAAAAACCGAAATCATCATAGTGCTTAGCCGAATCTCTTTTTCACAACTTCTTTTCCATTCTTTTCATACTTGTTCAAAACCTACATTTCTTTTACTTTCTCTTGGCCGAAACTTCCTTCCCCCCATTTCTCCTTTTCTTTCTTCCACTTTTGCTCAAAACCGAAAAAACATCCCTCTCCCATTGCAATTTCTTTCTTTCTCTTCCTTTTTCCTTTCTCTTTCTCCACTCTAGCCGAATCCTTTTTGTTGTTACAAATCAACCATATTGCTGAAAATTTCCATATTCTTTTTGTTTTGTCTTGGCCGAATATCAATAAGGGTAGGTTTTCATTTGGTTTTCTTCAATCAGTTTTGAAAGATAGGTAAGTGTCTTGGCCGAAATTCTTTTCTATTTTTCTCTATTGGATCTCATGAGGGAAAAAGCCAAATTTTGGGTATGAGATAGTAAGATTCTAATCATAAGGACTTATTTCTTATAGGCTCTTCGGATTTTGGAAGCAATCAAATTTTGGTAAGTCAAGTGGTAAGGTTTGTGTTGGTTCTTTATTCTTTAATTGGATGTTAAGCCGAAGGCTATGGTGAATAAGGATTTTGGTTTGGCCGAATGGTCTATGGTATTGATCTAAGTATTGGCCGAATGTAGGGCAAGGAAATCTAGTGTGGTTGATCGAGTCTTCGAGATTTAGCCGACTGTGCCAAAAAAGGTGCGTAGTTATCGCACTGTCTCTTGATTGTGTGTATGTGTTATATTTATGTATATGTGATATGATGTTAATAGTAGCTGAATTAAGGGCTAAGTTTGTGAATACCCGTGGTGGGTGATCGAATACTCAGGTCAGTGAATTACGATATTAAATGATCATTGATGAATATATGAAATGTGATGGCCTGTGATGCATTATTGTTCAAGTGATATGTTGCCATGATACACATATATATATGCATGGGACTTGGGATGTGACTATCGAAGGAAAGGGTGTACGTTATGTACGTGGTCTGATGTTAGCCTTGTTCTACATTGGCGCTTGATGGTGGCTATGTGCTTCATCAAGGGAGGTGTTGGCTAGGTGCCAATCTCGGCGGATGATAGCTGTGTACATCACCGTAGATTGAGGATGACCTCGAGTCACCTCGTGGATACAGATATGTGGATCACTATGTGATCGGTGGCTTAGCCACGGCCTTGGGCAGCAAGTCTGCCAAGGTAAGATATGAGGATCATTATTTGATCGGTGGATTAGCCACGGCCTTGGGCAGGGAGTCTGCTAAGGTAGGCGTAACGGATGGACACTAGGTTGGGTTGGGCTTCATTTTGCATATTTATGTATGTGGACTGTGTGGAATTGGGCCAAGCCCATATGTGGGGACATGTGTAATAATTATGCACTGAGTCTGTTGACTCACCCAATTTTTCTCAAACCTTACGGGTGATGCATAAAGCTTGGACCGGGTTGGAGTGGATACGAGGTGGCCCATGCAGAAGATAAATTTATTTGTTCTACACATTTTTCTTATGAAAGGTTATTTATTGTAATAAGGGCCATTTAAAGTATTTATGGATTAATATTATGTTTTAAGTTGGTTTGTTGATTATATTGCCATCTGGAAATGTTTATTTTTAGCAACTTATTTTTTTTAAAATATGCATATTAAAGTTTTTTAATTTGGGAATTTGTAACAACTTAATTTGTTTCGAAATTTTAAATACACCATGTTTTTCTAAAGACAATAAATTTATATGTTTTCACTCTAAATCAAAATATTTTTCAAATGTTTTCCACAGTGGCATTCTAAATTCGGCCGTGGCGTATGGGCCGGGTTTGGGGTGTTACACTAATGATGTTGGCGCTTCCCTTTCAGGCATATGTCCTGATGTTGAGGACCCAACCCTAGCACCCTGTCCTCTATCACGGCCACATGTACCCCTTCTGCGACCTCTTATGCTCATATCGTCGTAGCGTACTTATCTGATTTAGGAATTTTGTGAATCAGCTTATAGCTCTTATAGTTATTAACAAATATTTTATGAAAAATAGTAATTAGAGTTGTTTTCACGGATCGTGTTTACTATAGTTTCAGTTTCCTATAGTCTTAGTTCTATAACTAAGGAGTTCTATCCCTAGTAGTTTCTCAATACAGTCATTTCCAGCATATAACAAAGTATAATGTCAGGAAACTTACGGATTTGGTAATGGAGACTCGGTGTGCCACACTTTCAGTAATATATATCACTACTTTCTAAACTAGAATTTAAACAGATCTGGAAAAATTTTTAAAACTCATTCCACAGCTGAGTTTTGCAACTTGGCTCTGATACCATTAAATGTAACACCCCAAACTCGACCTAGACGTTATGACCGGATTTAACCTGCCACATCAAATATTGCTTGAAAACTATATGCTAATTGAAAAAAAAACCTTCTTAGAGTCAAAACTTTCTATCTATTAAAATCCCGATTTTCGTAGCTTATAATAAAACACAATTTGCTCAAAGTCATTCCCTTGAAAAAAAAACTATTATTTTTGTAAACCTTGTTTGTTGCGAAAGTTTGATTCACACATTTTCGAATACGTGATATTCTGAAAATAATGGTTATAGTTTTAAAAACCCGTGTTTAACAGACCAGCGGTTCGTTAAAATAAAAGTTAAAAAGGAAAACCCAATGGCCTTATTACAAAAATTATTAACCCAATAATTTTAAAATAAAATAGATTAAACTAAAATCGCTAAGTTCAATTTGAAATCATAATTGACGTGTGGCCACCTCTAAGTCCTCTGCAGCTCCAAATCCTCTAAGGCTGGGGATTACCTGGACGGTTAAAAGAAAGGGTGAATTACGAGAACTCAGTGTTTAATCCCCTATTACGGTCATAATCTAGGCTCAAACCCATACGGTATCAATCTGGGCCTAAGCCCTATTCGGTAACAATCTGGGCCTAAGCCCCAAAATCACATCAATGCAATGAACATGTACCCAATCCATACCAACCAAACTCTCCACCCGTACCAACCAATCTCTCCATATGAGGACCATGTCGACCCACCCAGCCAAACTCTCCAATGGTGCAGCCTATCTGCTAATAACGGTATACGTGGCTGAGCCACTAAAATAAGAATACGTGGCGATGCCACTATAACGATACTTCCTCCAAATCAGCAAAACCCATCCCAATGCAATATGTTATGAATGCAGTGTATCACGACTATATCCAGTTATATAAAAATAACACAAACACCATTTAAACTACCACTAAGGGTATAACGATCATTTTATCGTTTAGGGGTAAAACGGTAATTTTGGTAATTTTACCCATCGAGGGTATTTCGATAATTTACCCACTAAGGGTATTTCAATAATTTACCCACTAAGGGTATTTCAGTAATTTACCCATTAAGGGTATTTCGGTAATTTACCCATCGAACGATCTTTTCGGATGTCCACAATTGCCTCGAGCGACACAGGTTCCATTTCTAGTCAAAACAGTGCAATTGGGCCTCAAGTCCAATTTCGACCCAAACGGGCCCACACACTCATGTGGCCCAATCAGCCTATTTTCAATATCGGTTCTGCGGATTTCGCAGCCGCATCAATCATCTGACCCCTACCACAGATTTCGCCCTTGTGGGCTTGTTAACCTATTGGGCCCACTTAGCCCAGTTCGGCTTAACAAGGCCCATTACAGCCTAAGTCCCATGAAAGAGTTCGTGACACTCCCAACAGTCTATCGCCAACACTAGTGGCTCGGTTTATCTCTACGAGCGCTCGCATGCTCGAGTGATCTCAGTTGCTGATACTCCGCCTTTTTGGTATTTTAGCTTTAGCCGATTCATAGAACATCGCATAACAGAACAAGCAAGGGTGTGAGATTACACACCTGTTATGGACTGTAGGTTGAATCTCCAAATATTAAACACCTATGAAAATCAACAGTTCTAAACAATTAGCTTTAACCCTTGATAACACATCCTCATAAAAATTTAACCCGTCTAATCAAACTAACATTACTTACCACCAACAAGGGATATCCTGTAAGGGAAAGATAATCAGTCGACTCCTTGGTTATGGAAAACGAGTTCCTAGCATTGTTGCACGAAAAGGAAGTGTTAGCTACACAATAACCCCGGCCATATTTGAAATAAAAATAGCCTTTTGGCTTGAGAGATATAGACTGAGCATAGAAGAGAAATCGACAAAGATTCATCTAGGGTACCCACTTACTGAAATTTTGAAGAGATTCGAGAAGATTGGAACAAGGCACGGAAATAGATTTGGCCTACACAATCGGCTAGCTTACGAATAGAGGGGAAAAATAAGAGGAAAAGAAGTTGTTACATTCAGCCAAAGAAGAACCGAAGGAGGAAAAATAATTTGGCAGCAAAGAAAAGACGAAACGAACAAGAGGAATTAAAAGAGGGGAGCCTACCAATCGGCAAGTGGCAAAAGAGAAGGAAAAGAGGAAGACTTGAACCATAGAGCGAGAAGAGAAAGAAAGAACTAAGAATTCCACAAAGATGAATTGTGAAGGAAAAGACCCGAAATGCTAGAGAAAATACCAAAATGCAAATACTTCCAAAAGAAATCTAAAGAAAATTCGGCACTCTCCCCTTTCAAAACTGAATATGCACTCCCAAATGACCACCATTGGCCGAAATTCCCTAACACAACCTTCCCCACATTCAGCCAACACTACCACGCACATCCATCCCTTAATTTTCTCCACTATCTTCTTCTTAAAACACTCTCAGCCTCCTATTCGAAATTCTTGACCAAGTCTTCAACTTCCCTTGTAGAGTTTGATCCAAAATTTGCTTCTTCCACTCCCAAGGCATAAAATAAATACCTTCATTTGCTTGCCAAGGGAATCGAACTCCTTTCCCTATTGTTCCCTAGTGACGCCACAACCATCTTGCCACTAACTCACTTGTGACATTTAGACGCACATAGATATACTTAATCCCTACTCCAACAGCCCTCTCCACTAAAAGGCCAAAAACTAAAATTTTTTCAAGACTCAGACTCGAACCTAGGCCTCTCTAGAACCCTTAAATACACTCAAATAACTAGCTAAACAAGCACAACATAAAATTATGCAAAAATTACAACCGCTAATTTTTGGGACATTGCAATATCGATGAATTGGAAATGTATGAAATTGATACGAGTTAGTACAGGTATGTACGTAAACTATACAATCAATGAATCGAGGAAATTGATGGAATTCATGTCTAACCTTTGGATTGGATATGTGTTAAGTTTTGGATTTAAATTTAATTGCATTATGTGATGCTTATGTTTTTTAATTGTAGTTGAATGGTAAGTTTTACTTATTAAGCATACGATCTTACTAAGCTTTTATAGCTTACTTTGTTTACTTTTCGTGTTTTATAGTGATTTTGAAACTTGCTCAGATTGGGAGTTGTCAGAGATCTCATCACACTATCCAGCTGTCGTTTTGGTACTTTTGAACTTATGTATTTGGTTATACGGCATTTATAGCTTTTTTGGTTAATATGGTCTATATGTTGGTAATGGATTTAGCCAATTAATTTGGTTTGTAAATGAAGTATGTTTGGTTATGTGTATAGCCATGTGATTTGGCTTATTTTGGTATATTTGGTTATGTACATATATGTGAAAATGGCATTTCTATAGGTTGTGTATAGGTGATTTGTGAATGCCTTGTTGTGGATTGGTATTTTGAGTACTAAATGATTGAATTTTGAGATAAGATATGCATGTTTATTTAGGTAAAAAGTCGACTAAGTAAGTTGATCATTTAGGTGATGTTTTGAATTGGCAAATAATGCATAATTGAAAATGATCACATAGGTGATTTGTGAATGTGAAATTGAATTGCTAATTGTGATACTTGTGTGTTTTGTGGTTGTTGGTATTGGAATAGTATGAATTGTGCTTGGTGAGATTGGTTTGAATGCCTATGGATGGTGTGTCATATGCTATTTGGTATGTGTAGGTGTATACAAGTTTGGGTGAGAAAGATGGCTTGGAAAATATACTATTTTTGTCCACACAGGTAGAGACACGGGCGTGTGTCTCAGCCGTGTGTGACACACAATCATGTGATACGGCCGTGTGTCCCCTGATGTTTAATTAGAAATCAAGTTACTATGATCCACACGGCTCAGCACACGGGCGTGTGACTTGGCCGTGTTGCATAAGTCAGTATACCCTACAGTTTTGGCACGGCCTAGCACACGGCCTGGCACAGGGGCGTGTGAGGCCATTTCGAAGGGTACACGGGCTAGTCACATAGGTGTGTGGTTGGCCGTGTGACCCAAGTCAGAGTGTTACACGGGGTAAGACATGGGCTAGGACACGACCATGTAGTCCTATTTCAGATGTCCATACAGCATGTGATACGGGGGTGTCTTTGGCCGTGTGAGACACACGGCCGAGCCACATGGGTGTGTGTCCCCTGTATTTTGAAAATTTTCTAAGTTTTCCATAATTTTTGTTAAGTTATCGATTTAGTCCCGAACTACTTCTAATGCATGATCTGGGCCTCATAGGCTCGTATTAGGGACTGTATGATTGATTGTGAATGATTATTATTTAGAAATGAAAAATGTATGTGAAATGTATCTTCGTTTCAGTAATAAGTCCAGTAATGCTCTGTAACCCTATTTCGGTGATGAATACGGGTTAAGAGTGTTACATTTATTGGTATCAGAGCTACGGTTTAGTCGATTCTAAGACTAACATAGCGTATGTGAGTCTAACTATACATACCATATATAACCTATGATAGTGTGATATCTCCTGACAGTTTTAAATGGTGTTTTCATATAGCTATAGATCCCAATCAAGCATTGGTTGATGATGTAGAAAGTAATGTACCAGCCTCCGTTCATGGATTCGCGCAGTCTGAATTGAGACCTGTATCTAGTAGACAAGGCGGAGAGGCCAAGGAAGCCATCTTCCAAATGATGAATGAATGGTTCATTGAGTTTGTCCGAGCTATTCCGGCTACTCAGCAACCTCCACCCACACCTATTCCACAACCAATTCCTGTAGCTCTCAAGGTTTGGAACCTTTACATTTGAATAAGCTACCTGTTGATAAAATTCAAAAATATGGGGCTGAAGAGTTTATAGCTACAGTTGGTGATGATCCTGAGAGAGCCGAGTTTTGGCTTGAGAATACGATCCGGGTATTTGATGAATTATCTTGTACGCCAACAGAATGTGTCAAATGCGTTGTATCACTTCTAAGAGATACTGCATATCAGTGGTGGAACACTTTGATATTCGTAGTGCCGAAAGAAAGAGTCATGTGGGAATTCTTTTGGACTGAGTTCAGAAATAAATACATAAGCAAGTGGTTCATCGATCAAAAGTGCAAAGAGTTTCTGGAGCTGAAATAGGGTCATATATCTGTGATAGAGTACGAAATAGAATTTGTAAGGCTCAGTAAATACGCTCGAGAATGTGTTTCCACTAAAAAGACTATGTGTAAGCGGTTCGAAGATGGGTTGAACGAAGACATTAAACTGCTAGTCGTCATTCTGGAATTGAAAAAATTTGTTGTTTTGGTCGACAGAGCTTGCAAAGCTGAGGAACTTGGCAAAGAAAAGAGAAAAGCTGTTTTGAGGGTAGATAGTCAAGAAAGAGGTCGATGAGTAAATCTTATCATTCTTTTTCAAAGAAATCACGGGATTCGTATAATCGTTCGAATGCTTCAGTAAGGTATTCTAATAGAGATCGTAGAAAGCAATACACGAATCCTAAAGCTCAAGCCACTTCAGTATTAAGTGTTGGTAGTGTTAGAATCAACAAACCTGAGTGTCAACAGTGTGGAAGATGGTATTCTGGAAACTGCTAGGTGAATAACAAAGCTTGTTTCAGATGTGGCTCGAAAGGTCATTTTATACAGGATTGTCCTAAGTTATCCGAGAAAGACAAAACTCTGAATGCAAGACTGAGTAATATAGCTGCCAAAGGGAGACCATCTAGAAAGATGAGAAATGTGAGTAGTAACAAAGGTGTGACAAAGGATTCTATTGTGAGATCTGAGGCTCGAGCACTAGCCAGAGCTTATGTAACAGCTCGGTTTAGACCTAGTCAGAACAGTGGTTTTGAGACCACAAATTTGAGGTCAAAAATATATTTTAATATTATTTTTTCTGTTTATAATATGTGATTGATCATGTATGAAAGTTCTGTGTGAAAATTTAATAGATTGTGTGTTTAATTCGCAAAAAGGACTTAATTGCATAAAATGTAAAAGTTGTGTACTGATTGTTAAAGTGCTATTTTGGCATGGCTTATTAAAATGTGAGTCCTTATGATGTTATTAAACCATTAATAAACTAGATGGACATAAAAGCCTATGGTTAGTGGAATGTGAATAAAAATAAAAAGGCTAAAAAGGTAAATATGTAAAAATATGATATTAAATAAAACATAAAGTAAAATACATGTTTTTGTTCATCTTTTTACACCGACTGTAAAAGAAAGAAATATATTTTTAAAGCTTTTGAATATTTGACCCTTACTAAGCTCAATCAATGTATGTTTATGCTTCGAGTTTTGATAATTTATACATTTTTGTGATAGTTGCTTAGTGTATTATCAAACCCATGCTTTAATTTTAGAAATTGATGGTGATTTTGAGATATGCCATTGATGAATATGTGAGCTTTGTGTTGTTAGTTGGTGGAATATGAAAGCTTAGTGCTTGGTTAACATAGTTTGTATTTGAATTTTTAATAAAATTGAGTCATTTGGACTAAATTGTGAAAATATTATTTTGAGGTACTAAAATGTGAAATAAATGAAATGTGATGGCTTGTATGGACATTAGAAGAATTCGGCTAGGCATGGGTGAAATGAAATTATGTGTATTTGATGATTTTATGAAATAGGGACTAAAGTGTCAAAATGTGAAAATGTGAGGGCTGTTTTGTAAAATGCCCTAAATATGGGTGTTTGGACTAAATTGAATGAATTGGTGATTGAATGAATTGGTGATTGAATATGTATAGACCAAGAAGAAAGAGATTTGGATTGAGACTGAGGCAAAGACAAAGTACTCGATTGATTAGCTAATCTCGGTATTTCTACGTTCGGATATAATACAAGTTGTTTAATTTATATCTATGTGATGAGAAATGAATGAATTGTATGGTTAATGAAATAGAAATGTTATACATGAAAATTGAGTAATGAGGCACTATGTGTGCATGATTAGAAATGAGACAGAGATGATTGGCACTGTGTGTGCAAAATAGTAGAAGCTTCGGCTTATTGATTTGGCACTGTGTGTGCGATACCGAGATAAGTTCGGTTTAAAGTATTGGCACTAAGTGTGCGATGACATTTATGCTTCGGCTATGAAATTGGCACTAAGTGTGCGATTAAATCAAATGAATAACAGAGGTTGATCGAAATGTAATATCGAGCATTAAGTAACATGGATGGTGAATAACTTTGTGTTGGCTAAGGTATGTATTGAACCTTTGTGGTTGATGAAATTGTGTATGGAATTATAAATGGTTGAGTGAGTATATTAGCTATGAATGATATTATCTGAATAATTGAGAGTTAATCTTTGTGATGGATTAACTTTGTATATTGTATTTGATTTATTAAATGGAATGTATTATGTTATGAACTTACTAAGCTTTAAAAGCTTACTGTGTGATGTGTTTCTCTGTTTACAATGTCAGTAAAGCTAGCTCGGATTCGGGGATCGTCAGCGACTCAATCACAATATCGGCTATCTATTTTGGTACTTTTGAAAGACGTGTATATTGAATATGGCATGTATAGGCTAGTTAATATAGCATGTTTTGAAATGTTTGAACCTTGCCATGTGATTTGGCTTGGAAATTGAATGATGTTGGTTTTTACGTCTGAGCTATGGAAATGATGAATTTGGCATGAGGTAGTGAAAATTGGAAATGATATGTTTCATGCTTAAGTGGTTAATGAGTATTGTGGTTTGATTATGACCTTATGGTATGGATTATATGATGCTTGAAATCTGTTTTGGTATAAGAAATTGGTATTTTTGAATTGACTTATTTGAGTGAAATTGAGTATGGAATTAAATGATGTAGTAGATGATTACTTGGTACTTGTATGGGTATGTTTTGATTGCATTTGAGGCATGAATTGTTATTTGTTTGATGCTTATAAGTGATTGTAAAGTGTGGATGGTAATTTAATCTTGAAAAATGGCCTATAATTGCCCACACGGTTGAGCACACGGGCGTGTGGCTCGACCGTGTCTTTTGAGTTTGTAATTTGGTTCAAGTCAAACTCGACCACAGGCTGGACACACGGGTGTGTGACTGGCCATGTGGTGCAAGTCAGTGTCGACCACGGGTGAGGCACACGGGTGTGTCTCAGGCCGTGTGAACAAGTCAGTATGTATTGCCTGTTTTGCCACGGCTTGGACGCACGGGCATTTCTGAAGCCGTGTGAGGCACATGGCCTACCCACACGGGTGTGTGACCTCTATAACTTAGAAGAATGTTAAAATTTTAGAAATTTTGGTATGAGTTCTATTTAGTTCCGACCCCTTTCTAACACGTATTTAAGGTCTCGTAGACCTCTTTAAGTGACTATATTATTGAAAATTATGTTGTTTGAATAACTTTGCGTTGAAAATGATATGAAATATTTGGAATTGATTAGTAATGCCTCTTTACCTTAGTCCGGCGACGGTAAAGGGTTAGGGGTGTTATAGTTTATGCTATTCGCGCTCGCGAAGATGCGTCATCGCCAGATGTTATCACCGATACATTTTCTCTCTATGACAGTAATGTAATTGCTTTGATTGATCCTGGATTGACTTATTCATATGATTGTATGAATCTAGTGTCTAGTAAGATTTTTCCTATTGAGTCAACTGAATTTGTGATTAAAGTATCGAACCCCTTAGGCAAGTATGTCCTAGTTGATAAAGTTTGCAAGAATTGTCCTTTGAAGACTCAGGGTTACTATTTTTCGGCGAATTTGATGCTTTTACTGTTTGAGGAATTCGATGTGATTTTGGGTATGGATTGGTTGACTCTGCATGATGCTATTGTGATTTGTAGACAAAAGACTATTGAATTGAAATGTTAGAATAATGAAATTCCTCTTATTGAATCTGATGATTCGAATGGGTTGGCTGTTGTGATATCGACGATGTTAGCTCAGAAATATGTGAGAAAAGATTGTGATGCTTACCTTGTGTATGTACTAGATACAAAAGTGTCTGAATTGAAGATTGAATCAATGCTAGTAGTTTGTGAATATTCTGATGTGTTTCCAGAAGAGTTACCTGGGTTGCCACTGATCAGAGAAGCTGAGTTTGTTATTGAATTAGTACTGGAACATCATTGATATCGATAGCTCCGTATAAAATGGCTCCAACAGAATTGAAAAAGTTGAAAGCTTAGTTGCAAGAATTAACCGATAGAGGTTTTGCACGACCTAGTTTTTCGCCCTGGGGTGCACCAGTTCTGTTTGTAAAGAAGAAAGATGGATCAATGAGACTGCATATCGACTATCATCAGCTTAACAAGGTTACAATTGATGATTTGTTTGATCAGTTGAAAGGAGCAACAATATTTTCAAAGATTGATTTGAGATATGGATATTATCAATTGCGGGTTAAAGATTCGGATGTGCCGAAGACTACATTCAGGACCAGGTATGGACATTATGAATTTCTTCTAATGCCATTCGGATTACCTAACGCTCATGCAGTATTTATGGATTTGATGAATCAAATCTTTAGACCATATTTGGACAGATTTGTTGTTGTATTCATTGATGACATTCTGATCTATTCCCGAGATGAATTTGAGCATGCTGAACATTTGAGGATTGTATTGTAAACATTGAGAGATAAGTGACTATTTGCTAAATTCAGAAAATGCTAGTTTTGGCTTCGAGAGGTTGAATTTTTGGGACATATTGTTTCAGCGGAAGGCATTTGAGTTGATTCGAGTAAGATTTCAACAGTCGTTGACTAGAAACCACCAAGAAAAGTATTTGAAGTTAAAAGTTTTCTAGGATTAGCTGGCTACTATCAGCGTTTTGTAAAAGGGTTCTCAATTATTGCTACACCGATGACTCGATTGTTACAAAAAGATGTGAAGTTCGAATGGTCCGAGAAATGCCAACAAAGTTTTGAAAAGTTGAAAGCACTGTTAACTGAAGCACCAGTTCTAGTCCATCCTAAGTCGGGTAAAGAGTTTGTGATTTTCAGTAATGCGTCATTAAACGGTTTGGGATGTCTCTTGATGCAAGAAGGCAAAGAGATAGCTTATGCTTCGAGACAATTGAAACCGCATGAAAAGAATTATCCAACGCACGATTTAGAGTTGGCTGTTATTGTTTTCGCATTGAAAATTTGGCGACATCATTTATTCAGCGAGAAGTGCCATATTTTTACCGATAACAAAAGCTTGAAGTATCTAATGTCTCAGAAAGATTTGAATTTGCGACAACGAAGATGGCTCAAGTTGTTGAAAGACTATGAGTTAATGATTGATTATCATTCAGGGAAAGCGAATGTAGTCACAGATGCTTTGAGTAGAAAATCTTTATTTGCTTTGCGGGCGATGAACACAGTTAACTTTGTCTAATGATGGCTCGATTGTTGCTGAGTTAAAAGCTAAACCGATGTTTCTTCATAAAATTTGCGAGGCTCAGAAGTGTGATAATGAATTGCAAGCTAAAAGAGTACAGTGCAAGTCAACTACTGATTCAGAGTATCAGATCGGATCCGATAATTGCTTAATGTTTCGAGGTAGAATTTGTGTACCGAAAAAATCCGAGCTTATTCAGAAAATTTTACACGAAGCACATAGTGGTTGTTTATCTGTTCATCCGGGGAGTACTAAGATGTACAATGATTTGAAATAGTTGTATTGGTGGTTGGGCATGAAACGAGACATTTCAGAATTTGTGTCGAGATGCTTAGTTTGTCACCAAGTCAAAGCCAAACATCAAGTGCCTTCAGGACTACTACAGCCAGGGATGATACCAGAATGGAAATGGGATAGAATTACGATGGATTTCGTATCGGGGTTACCCCTATCTCTGAAAAAGAAAGATATGCTTTTCATCCCCAAACTGATGGTCAATCTGAAAGAATTATACAGCTTCTTGAAGATATGCTTCGTTGTTGTGTTTTAGAGTTTGAAGGCAACTAGGAAAAATATTTATCATTGGTTGAATTCGCATATGACAACAGTTTTCAATTAAGCATAAATATGGCACCGCATGAAGCTTTATATGGTCGTAAATGTTGAATTCCTCTGTACTGGACCAAACTTAGTGAAAAAAAGATTCACGAGGTTGATTTGATCAGAGAGACTGAAAAGAAAATGAAAGTAATTTGCGATAGTTTGAAAGCAGCTTCAGATCGACATAAATCGTATGCGGATTCAAAACGTAAAGATATTGAATTTCAAATTGAAAATAGAGTGTTTTTGAAAGTATCACTGTTGAAAAGTATTCTTTGATTTGGTCACAAAGGAAAATTGAGTCCGTGATTTATTGGACCGTACGAGATTATCGAAAGAACAAGGCCTGTGGCATATCGACTAGCTTTACTGTCAGACTTAGAAAAGATTCACATTGTGTTTCACGTATCAATGTTACGATGATACCAATCGGATCCATCGTATATCATTTCTCCAACTGAGGTTGAAATTCAACCTGATATGTCGTATTGTGAAAAACCGATCAAAATTTTGGCTCGAGAGATTTAAGAGTTGAGAACAAGAGCATAGCCCTAGTGAAGGTTCTATGGAAACGTCACAGTGTTGAAGAAGCTACGTGGGAACCCGAAGAAGCTATGAGAAAATAGTACCCTAACCTATTTTCTGGTAAGATTTTCGGGGGCAAAAATTCCTAAGGGGGAGAGTAGTAACGGCCCATTTCTAGTCAAATCAAAACAGTGGTTTTGGAACCACAAATCTGAGGTCAAAATATTTATTTTATTATTAAATTGAGCTCTACAGCATGATATTATGATGGTGTACAAATTTCGTTAAGAAATTTTATCGTTTGAGTGCTTAATTTGATAAAAAGGACTAAATCGCATAAAGTGTAAAAGTTGTTTTCTAATAGCTAAAGGTGTCTAATAGCTACAGAACTTTAAAGTGGAGTTCCTTATGTGGTAAATAGTCCCTTTTTATGATAGTGGATGGTAATGGCTTGGCAATTTTGTAATTTAAATTAATTATAAAGGTTAACTAAGTAAATAGGTTATTAAATGATAAATTAATAAAAACAAAAGCCATTTTATTTCATTCATCTTCTTCCTCCATCGAAATTGAAGAACGAAGAACCTAATTAGGGCTTTGAAGCATTCGACTCCTTCTCTAGCTTGCATATATATGATTTCTGTCTCGTTTTTAATGATTTCTATGTTTTTGGAGTCGTTGTAGCTTAATCTAGCTAGCCCATGGACTGATTTGCAAAACTGTTAAAGGATTAGGGTTTTACCATTGATGAATATGTGTGTATTTTGATGTTTGATGATAGAAAATGAATGGTTGTTGTTCGTTAAACAACATTTGTCAAGTGATTTTTCATAAAATTGTCAATTAGGGATTAAATTAAGAAATGTGATAAATTGTGTGGTAAATGTACGAAATAATGAAAACTATGGGATAAGGGAAATTCGGCTAGCATGGGTGTGTAATTAATTTTATGAATTTGTATTTTTATGAGCTAGGGACTAAATTGTAAAGATGTTAAACTATTAAGGGCAAAAGTGTAAATTTGTAATAATATGATTTTTGGGTTAAATTGAATAGGATGATAATTAAATAAGTTAAATTTGATTATATATAGATCAAGAAAAGCGAATTTCAGAATTAGATCAGGGGAAAAACAAGAAGGTTGATTGATAGCTCGTTTCTCTCTGTATTAATCTGAGGTAAGTTTGTATGTTAATAACCATTAATGCAAATGTGTTTTAAATAAATTATAATGTTATTGTTGATGAATACGACCTTATGAAAATGTTTGACGAAGATTCGACAATGTGAAATCTCGATTGAACCTTAGGAATAGATAGGATACAAATGACATGTCATTAGGGGTTATTGTGTTTGGGTGTTGGTCCGTACGTTCTACCGGTGGTTGAGTTTTCCGGCATTTGTTGTGGATTCTCATCATCTTGTGTGAGCAGCACCGTGTAGCTACGTCTTGACTGTCAGCTTGTGTGAGCAGACCCGTTGATAGCTCGATAGTGAACATTATATGAGATGTGAGATTGAGATGGCTTTGGCCTGGTATTGGCACTTAGGGTGCAAGATTCCCGAGTATTCGATATTATTCCAAATGGTTCAACGGGTATATCAATGAATTGGAAGAGTATGAAATTGATACGAGTTAGTATATGTATCTTCGTGAACTATACATTCAATGAATCGACGAAATGGATGGAATTCATGTCTAACCTTTGGATTGAATATGTAACACCCCAAACCCGGCCTAGACATTATGGCCGAATCTGGCATGTCACATTGAAGTGTTTTTTGAAAACCATGTTTTCATTGAAAACCCTTCTTGAAATTTTAAACTTCTTGCCATTTAAAATTTGTACAAAACCTCAGTTTGCGTTTGTTTATTTTCAATCGAGGTTTATTAAAAGTTATTACCTTCAAAATATTATTGTTGTGAAAGCTTAACTTAAAGAAAATGATTTACGAAAACGTGATATTTAAAAATTGAGTTGCGGAAACGTAGTGTTTGAAAATAGTTATTGTTTGGGAAAATCGTGTTTTACTTCTGGCAAAGATAAATCACAATCAAATCAAATCCCAAATTTAAAACCCAGAAATTATAGAGGCCTTATCACAACGTGAACCAACAAGCTCATTCTTAAGTAAATGAGCTAAATAGAATAAAACTTGTGCAGTTGTGTGGCCCTCTCTTAGTCCCTCGCAGCTCCGAACCTTCTAACACTGGGGATTACCTGAAAGGTTAGAAACAGGGTGAGTTTATGAAAACTTAGTGTGTAACCCCCTTATTAAAGAAACATTCAGTATATAGTTTCAGAATCAGTCTGGGCCTAAGCTCGTTAACAGTAACATTACAATATGGGCCTTAGCCCATTACAGTAACAGTGGCAATTGGGCCTTAGCCCCCATCAGCCTCGGTTGGGCCTTAGCCCATATCAAATGTCACATATCACATCTGTTTAGGCCTAAGCCCATCTTAATATTAGAATCAGTATATGCAATGCATAAATACCCATACCAACCCTGCACCTCGTCTCCTATCCAACCCTACACTCCCGTGGGGATTAAATTGACCCACCCATCCCTACACTCCTTATATAGCACCGGTTGCGGCACTAACCAATATTGCAGCAGAGCTGCCAATCACATAATTTGCTTAAAGCCATCGGTGGGTCCATATTCGTCTCATGCGACCCGTGCGACCCTCACATGTCAATCACTTCCTCTAATTGAAGATCCCAACCCCATACAGTATGTCGTGTATGTAGTATGCCATGCTTAGAATTAGTCATATCATTTATAGTTAAGTCAATCAAATCATAGTCATACAATCACAGTCAAATCAGTCAAATTGTAACACAAATCAATCCTTTACCCTCGAGAGGCATTACGGTCATTTTACCCTATGGGGGTATTACTATTAATTTACCCTACAGGGGCATTACAGTCATTTTACCCTATAGGGGCATTACGGTTATTTTACCTTATTGGGGTATTACGATCAATTTACCCTACAGGGGTATTACAGTCATTTTACCCTATAGGGGTACTATGGTCATTTTACCTTATAGGGGTATTACGGTCATTTTACCCTAATAGGGGCATTACAGTCATTTTACCCTATAGGGGTATTATGGTCGTTTTATCCTACAAGGGTATTACGGCCATTTTACCCTACAGGGGTATTACGGTCATTTTACCCTATTGGGGTATTATAGTCAATTTACCCTACAGGGGCATTACAATCATTTTACCCTTCAGGGGTATTACGATCATTACTGTGTAAATCCCAAGGCCCAATATTTGGCCCAAGTTGGCCCACACGCTCGTGTGGCCCATTTAGCCCAAATTCAGTCACAACTATGCGAACTACATAGCTCAGTCCAATATTTGCCACTTAACGTGGATTTTATCTTGTGAGGCCCACGAGCCCATCGGGCCCACACGACCCATTTCAGCCAAACGAGGCCCAAGATCACGAGAACGCTCGTAGTGGGCTCTACAATTTATTACCCATGATTTGTGGGCTCAGTTTACCACACGAGCGATCGCACACTCGTGAGGCATCGAATGCCAAAGTTTTAGCTTTTCAGCTTTTGCCGATTCACAGCAGAGATAGTGTGATTACACACCTTTTTCATGAGAGCTAGCGAAACTCATCTTGTGCACCAACCTACATTGATTCAAACTTTTAGTTAGTCTCTTACTTAACAGTGCTCATAGTCATCTAATCCCCAAACAATACTCTTTCTTACCTTGACCAAATAGAGTATGGCCAAATATACTTAGATCGTGGCTAGAATTAACTACACGTATCCTGGTGCTTAACTGCACACACGACAGACAGATAGATAGAATCGATTATAATGTAGCCCAAAACCTTATACATAACACTTCTAGAAAGTATGAGTAATTGGCCTAGACCCAAAAACAAGGTGTCGAAAATACCTTAATCAACTATTGGGAGACAGGGTTCCGACAACTCGATAACACTTGCACCTTTCACTCCTCGGTAATACATGGAATAATAGCGAACTAGAGAAGAAACATACAAATGCCAACTGATTTCTCTGAAGTCTTGTAAAACTGAAACCAAAATACCAAAGAGTAGTTAGCTTAGTATTAAAGAGGGGAAAAGGAATTCAAGGAACAAGAGAGATGTTAAGTTTAACCAATACCAAGAGATATTGAGAGGAGAAGAAAGGTGAATAAAGAGGGAAAGAATAATAGTGTAGTCGACTTTGATTGTGAGAGAAGAGGGACAAGGGTTCGGGCAAATGAAGGATTAAGATCGAGAGTAGAGAGACAAAGTTCAGCTTAAAGAAATAAGCAAAGAAAATGCCTAAAAGCAATTTGATCACCAAGGTAGAGCACGAAATCGCAAAAGAGGAGAAAGCAAGAAAATTCGGCACTTAGGAAAACCAAGACTATTTGTCACAACACCCAAAACTCGAAACTGGCAAAACAATAATATCCCAAAATGCTCTCAAATTGCCGAAAATACACACAAAGGAGACCCGTAGCCGTATTTGCATATACAAGCTTACCCAATCGGCTGCAACTCTCCAAGTTTTGAATTCCTTGATTATCTCCACAAATCTCTCCATAATCCTCTCCATGATTTGTTCCTAAAATCCCTCCATGACCAATTCAAACTTCTCTCATCCATCAGACTTCCACTACAACACAAACTCTAGCCGTCCTAGCTGCAAAATAAAAGCCCCCTATGCTGCACTAGCACTCGAACCTCAGACCATTAGTACACTCCACACGCCACTTTCCACCTTTACCAGCAGACTCCTTGTGTCATGATTTCACCAAAAATATATCTAAGGCCTTCAAGCTAAGGCCAAGGTTCACTTAAGAGCAAAAATAATTTTTTTTTGCTAAAGCCCAAGTTTGAACCTAGGACTTCTCCAACACTCCCAACTCTTCCTAAATAACTTAGCCACTAAAGCAAACAAGTAATTTGTGTCATTTTCTTGTACACATAAATATTTATGTGCAGTCTTCTAGCTGATCCCATGCTCAAAGCCCATTCCTTCTAGGCCCAAATTCGGGGCATTACAGAATATGTGTTAAGTTTTGGATTTAAATTAAATTGCATTATGTGATACTTAAGTTTTTGAATTGTAGTTGACTGGTAAGTTTTACTTATTAAGCATATGATCTTAATAAGCTTTATAGCTTACTCTATTTACTTTTCTGTGTTTTATAGTGATTTTGAAGCTTGCTCAGATTGGGAGTTGTCGAAGATCTCATCACACCATCCAGCTATTGTTTTGGTACTTTTGAACTTATGTATTTGGTTATATGGCATTTATAGCTGTTGTGGTTAATATGGTTTATATGTTGGTAATGGATTTAGCCAATTGATTTGGTTTGTAAATGAAGTATGTTTGGTTATGTGTATAGCCATGTGATTTGGCTTATTTTGGTATATTTGGTTATGTATATATATATGTGCAAATGACATTTTGATAAGTTGTGTATAGATGATTTGTGAATGCCTTGTTGTGGATTTGTATTTTGAGTACCAAATGGTTGAATTTTGAGATAAGATATGCATGTTGATTTAGGTACAAAGTCTACTAAGTAAGTTGATCATTTAGGTGATGTTTTGAATTGCCAAATAATTCATAATTGAAAGTGATCATATAGGTGATTTTTGAATGTGAAATTGAATGGCTAATTGTGATACTTGTGTGTTTTATGGTTGTTGGTATTGGAATAATATGAATTGTGTTTGGTTGAGATTGGTTTGAATGTCTATGGATGGTATGTCATATACTATTTGGTATGTGTAGGTGAACGCAAGTTTGGGTGAGAAAGATGGCTTGGGAAATAGTCTATTTGTAACATCCTAGATTATAGCCTATGCATTAGTATGTCTTATGTGTTATGGATGTGATGTGTGCGTTTTTAGAATCTTGGAAATGTAAGGAAATGACTTGGAAATGTAAGGAAATGTCTTGTCTTGGAAATGTAAGGAAATGTCCTATCTTGGAAATGTAAGGAAATGACTTGGAAATGTAAGGAAATGTCTTGTCTTGGAAATGTAAGGAAATGTCTTGTCTTGGAAATGTAAGGAAATGACTTGGAAATGTAAGGAAATGTCTTAGAAATATAAGGAAATGCTTTAGAAATGTCAAGTTTAAAGTTTAAAAGAGGGACATGAAGCAAGGTGGTCTTAAGAGAAAATGTATGTGAAATATGACATACAAATAGCCTTGGTAAAATGGCTACAAGGCGCCACTTAAGGGCCTAGCAAGTGACGCCACATACATAGGCAAATGGGCCAAGGATCGAGTCGCATGGGAAGCAAATAAAAGAATTTTATTTTTGCTACAAGGAGTAGAGAGGTGGAAGGCATTAATGCTCTTAAAAGAGGAGTTTTATTCTCTTTAAAATTCGGCAAATAGATAGATAATGATAGATTATTATTAGTATTATTTTTATTAAGAGATGAGAGATAATTATTGGATTAAATTTTTATTAATTTGAATAAGGTGATAATTAAAGAGATAAAGCTATCAAAATATGGAGAAGTGATGGCCAAGTAAGGGACTTTAAGCATGGTAATTTCGGTTAAGCTAGGAAAAGGGATAGCCGAATTTCACTTAGTCAAATAGCCTCCCTTTTCGTTGATTCTTTTCCTCTTCTAAAGTCCCTCTTTTCTTCTCTTCTCTTCTATTTGTCAAAGCCGAAAGTTTGCTTGTGTTCTAGCCGATTACTCCATTAAGTCCAAAAGCCGAAGTTGATTGATCCACAACAAGCTAGTCTCCAAAGCCGAATATTGCTAAAGGTTCAAGCAAGGATTGCCGATTTCTAAAGTAAGGGTAAGATCTTATTCGGTTTCATCCTTTTTTCTTTTAAGATTTTCCGAAATATAGGACTAACCCCATTAATATCTTGTTGTCAAAACTTTGAAGAGATCTTTCGGGATTTATTAAGTGTCGACTACAAGGAAGGAGAAGTTCTTTTCTCGAAGGTACACCATAGGCCGCGTGTTCCCTAGTTATTCGGTGAGTTTCGGGACTTAAAATCCACAAGGTAAGTGTTTATAGCATTCGGCCAAGGCCATGTTTGGTAAATAGATGTGTTTCATTAATTATTCAAAAGCCGAAACTAATCTATTCAAGTAATCTAGTGATTGCCGATTTCAAGAAAGAAGGCTACAAAGTTTCCGGCATTTGATTAGACATCAATCGGCACCAAGGTAAGTTTTGAGTTACTACAATCCTAATAGGATTTAGTTTTATGGCCAAATGGTCTTCATTAAATTTTTAAGTAATGGCCGAATGTAGGGACTAAGGATCTAAGGCTTTAGATCAGATTTTCGGGATTTGAAGTGAAGTTGCTAAGTTAATCAGGTGTGTACCCTACACTAATCTTAATAGATTTATGGCTTAAACTTGATATATGTATTAATATGAAAGTGTAAGAATGTGGCTAAGGTACCATGTTATGGTACAAAGTACTCAGGTACGTTTCCTACTCCTACTAGGATTATGAAATATGTTATATTTAACATGTGATAAGTAATAAGAATGTGAAATTTGGCATGTTAATGCATAATATATGATATGGGGCATATGGGTTATTGAAAAAGGGAAGTGAATGTGGTGACCTGAGACCACGATATCTGAATGTGGTGACCTAAGACCACGATATCTGAATTTGGTGACTTCGGTCACAATTATTTAATCTGGTGGCTATGCCACAAATATTTATAAGTGCGATGAGCACGTCGACTGTAGCAACTACCTTCAATGGTGTGTAGCGGATGGAGGGTTGACTTAGTAGTCCCCACGGTGTGCAGGATGGTACGGGTGATGTGTAGCGGATGGCATCTAGGTTTGGGTTCAGGTTGCATCATTTTTAATTTAATGATATATGAATATGTATGATATGAAATGCCTGAATTTATTTGGACTTAGTGTTTGTGTACACATTGAGTGCATGACTCACCCTGTTGTGGGAACATTTTTGGTGATGATGATAATGTGAATGGACCGGCCGGTAGGAGCTTAAAGGTGGCCATGCTCAAGCAAGGAATTTTATTTGGACATTTTATTTTTATTTAAGTATTTTAAATTATTTGGGTTTATTTGATGTAATAAGGCCATAGTTGAACTATTTTACATTTATTTTATTTATTATGTTTACAAATTTTTATCAATTAAAGTTTAAGTAGATTTCTTTTAAAACAAAGCCCAAACGTTTTGTCACCTAAAGTAAAGGATTTTAATAATGAAATAAACTTGTTTTCAACTCGAGCCCAACGCGACACAATCCTTCTTTCAAAACACACAAGTTTTTCCTAAGTAACAAAAGAATTTGAACCGGTTTTCATCGAGGAACATACCAGATTCGGTCAAGGCTCGTGGGCCGGGTTTGGGGTGTTTCACTATTGTTGTCCACACGGGTAGAGACACGGACGTGTGTCTCATCCGTGTGTGGCACATAGTTAGTTGACACAGCCATGTGTCCCCTGATGTTTAATTAGAAATCAAGTCAGTATGCTCCACACAGCTCAGCACACGGGGGTGTGACTTAGCCGTATGGCATAAGTCAATATACCCTACAGTTTTGGCATGGCCAAGCACATGGCCTAATACACGGGCACGTGAGGCCATTTCAAAGTGTACACGGGCTAGTTACACGGGCGTGTGGTTGGCCATGTGACCCAAGTCAGAGAGTTACCCTGGGTAGGACATAGGCTGGGACACGACCATGTGATCCCATTTCGAATGTCCACACGACCAGTGACACTAGCGTATCTTTGTCACATGGTCGGGCCACACGGGCGTGTGTCCCCTGTATTTTGAAAATTTTCTAAGTTTTCCAGAATTTTTGTTATCAGTTTAGTCCCGAGCTACTTCTAATGCATGATATGGGCCTTGTAGGCTTGTATTAGCGGCTGTATGATTGATTGTGAATGATTCTTATTTGGAAATGAAAAATGTATGGGAAATGTATCTTCGTTTAAGTAATAAGTTTGGTAATACTCTGTAACCCTATTTCGATGATGAATACGGGTTAGGGGTGTTACACCTGAACCTAACGACGTTAAATTTTTGCTGACGTGGTAGCACTGACCACTCACGTGTTGCCACGTCTCACTCTCTTTGGCATGAAAAGTTGTTCCTCTTTATTTATTTTCCATTTCATTTTATATTTTTAAAAATATTTTCATTTATTTTTTCTTTACTCTTTCCTTTCCCCATCGTCTTCTTCTACCTGTTGCAACTCTCTTTTTTTCTTTCTTTTTTTCGTTTTTTTTTCTTTTTCCATCTCTACCTAACCTTTTCATTTTTTCCCTTCTATCTGATTCATTTTTTTCTTTTTTTTCCTTCAAACACATTACCAAAAGAAGATTTTCCTCACTTTCTCACCATCCAATCACCACTAAAGTCCCATTTTTTCATTTACTTTTCTGAAATGGGTCTAGATCAATTTTATTAGACTTGGTAAAAATCTTAAAACATATGTCAAGTAGGTCAGGATTAAGATTAAGGCAGTTGTTGTAGACTTCATTGGCGATCTTGATGAAGGCGTGAAGAAGATAAAATAAACTATTGAAGGATTGGATGAGGGAGTTTTTGTAACAGCCCGTTTTTAGTCAAGTCAAAACAGTGGTTTTGAGAACACAAATCTGAGGTAAAATATTTATTTTATTATTATTTTAATTTTTACAGCATGATTGAATGTTGGTGTGAAAATTTCGTTAGAAAATTTTATCGTTAGACTGGTCAATTTGATAAAAAAAGACTCAATCGCGTAAAGTGTAAAATGCATGTTCTTTTAGTTAAATGTTTCTATTACCTATGGAACATTAAAGTGGAGGTCCTTATGTTGTAATTAGACCATTAAAATGGTGGGTGGAAAATTATGGGCATATATTATGTGATTTTTTTGTTTTATAACCAAGGTTAATTTTGGTATTTAGTTATTAAGTTATAATAACTAAAAACAAAATCATAAAATGGTGTTCATCTTTCATCTACAATTGAAACTCAAAAAAGAAAAAGAAGCCATTGTTGAGCTAGGTTTGGCCAACCCTATTTTGTCAATTCTAAGTCTGTTTTGTCTCGTTTTTAATGATTTTTATGTTTTTGAGATTGTTGCAGCTAGTACTAGCTAGCCCAGGGACTAAATTGCAAAACTATTAAAGATTTTGAATGTTGCCATTGATGAATATGTATGAGTTTTGATAATTAATGATAGATTTTGAATGTTTGTTAATAATTAAACAAGTTTTGTAAAGTGATTTTGAGTTACAATGCAAAATGGGGATTTATTTATGACAATGTAAAAATTTGTGGTTAAATGTGTCAATAAATGAAAAATATGGGATGCTAGGGGCATAATACTAATTCGACTAGCATGGGTAGATTTGGAATTTCATTAATTTGTGATTTTGTGTAATAAGGATTACATTGTAAAAATGTGAAATTTTAGGGGCTAATGTGTAAATGAGCTCAAATGTATTTTGTGGATTCAATTGAATAAATAGATGATTAAATAAGTTAATTTTGAATATGTTTAGATCAAGAAAGGAGAAATACAAACTTAGATTGGGGAAAGAATATTGTTATGGAATAGTTGACTCGATTCGCCATTTTAGCAATCGAGGTAAGTTCGAATTTTATAATTTCATTTCAAATATAGTCTATATGCTTTGATATAGCATAAATTGTGATTATGTGACTACGGACAAGTTTGGAAATGATTTGACGATGATTCTACAGTTTGAAATCCTGGTCAAACTTTAGGAATAGTTTAGGATGCTAGTGACATGCCATTAGGAGATACAGTGAGTTGGCTTCGAGCCATGATATAGCACTTTGTGTGCGAGATAAACTGATTTGGCTTCGGGCCATGCGTATTGGTTGATTTGGCTTCAGGCTAGGATATTAGTATTTCTAATAAGTTACCTTGATTTGGCTACGGGCCATGGTATAGGTACTTATCGTATGAGCCTCTTGAGTATCCGACTTATATTCCAATGGGTTCAATGGGTGAATGAAAGTTGAGGATGTGTAAGAGATTTGTATGAAATGGTACAAGTATGTACATAAACTATTCTACCATTGAATCAAAGAAATGATGATGAAAGTATATAGTTTGTGAACGAGTATTTGGAAGATTTGTTAGTTAATGTAAGCTACATGTTGATGTATTCAAATTATGGATTTATATTTATGTGATTCCATTAAGTTATTTCATACGAGCTTACTAAGATTTATTGTTGACTTTGTGTATTTTCCCATGTTTTATAGTGATATTGAAGCTAGTTCGGATTCGGGGATCGTCGAAGATCGTTTCACACTACCACCTATCACTTGGTACCTTTCAACTTTGGTATTTTAACTATATGGCATGTATAGGTATTTTGAGTCGTTTTGATTATGGATTGATAGTGATTTGGTTAATTGTAATGACTTGTAATGGTATACGTTTTGGTTTGTAAATATGGCCATGAGTGTTGACTTAATTTGGTAGATATGGTTATGTGCATATATGTGCATAAATGGTTGATATTTTGAGTCCATGTAACACCCCAAACTCGACCTAGAAGTTATGACCGAATCTGGCA
This sequence comes from Gossypium bickii, assembly GCA_025503065.1. NCBI lineage: Eukaryota > Viridiplantae > Streptophyta > Magnoliopsida > Malvales > Malvaceae > Gossypium > Gossypium bickii. The sequence continues at coordinate 101,788,475 of CP106711.1, forward strand.
TGTCACAAAAAAGGGTTGTTTAAAAATTGCGCGTTTGTTAAAAATTTCGAGTTAAATTCTTGATTCACTTGTTATCCTTTTGTTAACATTTTGGAAAACAGCTATTAAGGGTTTAGGAAAATCCCGTATTAAACATTTAGTAGTAATAGGCAGTAATCATATTAAAAGCTGAACCAAATAAAATACCAAAATTAAAGTTATAATGGCCTTATTACATAACAAAAACCCAAATAAAAATAAGTCCAAATAAAAGAAATGAGTTTACGAGAAAATATTGCATGGCAACCACAAATGCACCTCAGCTCCCAAATCCGCAATCTAATAATTACCTGTAAAAATAAGCAAAGGGGTGAGTCATCAGGACTCAGTGTGTAAATCCCTATAAATGCAATCTGGGCCTTAAGCCCACAGATGCACATTGGGCCTTAGCCCACTCAGGATGGCATACAAAAGATATGAATGCAATATGTCTCAGCCCAACCTAGTCTTTCCATCCTCTACACGCCACCCATACCAGCCTATCACACCGTGGGGATTTCTACAATCAACCCTCCATCCGCTACACGCCTCATGCGAGGCACCAAGCCACTCGTGGCTCCAGACCACCGTGATACTAGATCACCGTGACAGAGTCACTATTAACATACAATGGGCCAACCCACTGTGGTACCAAACCACCATGACAATCCCTGATGAATGTATGTGGGGCCAACCCACTGTGGTACCAAACCACTGGGACGAGTCACTAAATCGTATATACGTGGTATTAAACCACCGCGGCACCAAGCCACCGAGACATGGTCACTAAATCAGATATACGTGGGGCCAACCCACTCGTGGTACCAAACCACCGTGATAGTCTCAAATTCTTCCCCTTTCACATCATATCCCAAAGTCCGTGCAATATGACATAATAATTCGTGTATGCAGTATGTCATGTATACAAAACATATATCAAATATAACGTATAACATGAATTACCATCATACTCAGATAGACAAAATGTAACATAATCAAGCTAATCAACCTCTAAGGGTATAACGGTAATTTTACTTACCAAGGGTATTTTCGTATTTTACCTATCGAGAGTATTTCATTAATTTCGCACCTGCAATGGCCTTTTTGAAGGCCTAATGTCACCTCCAGCGACTCAACTACCATTTTCAGTCGTACCGGACTATTGGGCCTAAAACCTGATTTCAGCCCATTCGGGCCAACACGCTCGTGTGGCCCACCTAACACAAATCTAGCCACGTATATGAGATTCACCTAGTCTAGCTCACTATATACTACACCATCATACATTTTATTCAATTGGGCCCATGGGCCAATTGGGCCCACTTCAACCCATCGTGGCCCAAGCAGCCTCAACCCACAAGAATACTACTGATAGCCTCAACTATCGCGTCGAAGCCCCACACGTGCGCTCGTATGCTCGTGTGGCTACTATTGCCGTGACCGACACTTCAGCATTTGCCGCTTTACAACTAGAGTAGAGAAGTACACACCTGATAGGAATCTGGTGCTAATCCGCGTTACGACCACTCCTGTGCCCAAACGCCCTCGAAGGTGTATTTATTCTCCTCCTATAATACTCTATATATAGCTAGCTTCTCACCTTCCTTCTTTGTATCTTTCCAATGTGGGATCCTGCCATCTGTCGAGTTTAAATCCAACTCAAACTCTTCACGTCTAATCCGCAAAATAAATACTCCCTTGCTTTTCATGAGATTCGAACCCAGGCTCCCTCGTAACATAATCCACGTCGCTAACCACTTGGCCATAAGCTCCTCTTATGTCTTAAACCATGCGCAACTAAATATAAATCTATAGTCAAATTCTAAGGTCCATGTAAAAAGAAACAAAAATACAAGAGCAAAAACTTGAACCTTGGACCTCCTTCCTTCCTTGTGGCGTCACCCCCTTGCCTCTTATGTGGCATCACTTTGCCACTACACCACACACTCCACTTGTGTCATTTTCCTCCACATTTTATTCTTAAAGCCTACCTACTAACTCCCAGGGTTTTTTCTCGCTTAAAACCAAAATTTCCCTAAGGCTAAAGTTTGATCCCGGGACTTCATAGAAGCCCTCTAACCTTCCAAATTCACTTATCTAATAGGTCCAACTTGCATTTAAGCTGATCTCTTGTTCTCAAAAATTTTAAACGCTACTACGCTCAAGGCCCATTGGGCCCAATTCTTCTAGGCCCAATTCGGGATATTACAAATCTACCCTCTTTAAAGAAATTTTGTCCTCGAGATTTCCAACTAACTAACATTCACACATCCTAACCTACCACATTACGCTATTGCTATGCACTCTGATCTTAATAACACTAATATACTTTTAACTAGAATTTATAACTCCTACACATACTCAAAAGCACCTAACCAGTAAAGCAGACAAATATTTCATATGCAACCAACTCTATATCTAAACATCAAATCCAACCCAAACACACAAATTAGATACGAAAAATATAGCATATAACAAAGCAAAGTATCAGGAAACTTACAGCACAGATTGGTGTCGGAGACTCGGGGGCTATACTTCTAGAAAACAGATATATATTTTTCTAAACCATTTTCCAAACCATACTTTGAAAATAATTTTGAACCCAAAACCCATAGCCGAGTTTTTGAACCTAGGCTCTGATACCATAATTGTAACACCCTAAACCCGGCCTAGAAGTTATGACCGGATCTGGCATGTCACATAAAAGGGTTGTTTAAAAACTGCGCGTTTGATAAAAATTTCGAGTTAAATTATTTATTCCTTTGTTATCCTTTTGTTAACAATTTGTAAAACAACTATTAAGGGTTTAGGACAATCAACATTTAGTAGTAATAGGCAGTAATCATATTAAAAGCTCAACCAAATAAAATACCAAAATTAAAGTTATAGTGGCCTTATTACATAATAAAAACCCAAATAAAAATAAGTCCAAATAAAAGAAATGAGTTTACGAGAAAACATTGCATGGCCACCACAAGTCTGTCTCAGCTCCCAAATCCGCAATCTAATGATTACCTGCAAAAATAAGCAAAGGGGTGAGTCATCGAGACTCAGTGTGCAAAACCCCATAAATGTAATCTGGGCCTTAAGCCCACAGATGCACATTGGGCCTTAGCCCACTCAGGATGGCATACAAAAGATATGAATGCAATATGTCCCAGCCCAACCTAGTGTTTCCATCCTCTACACGCCACCCGGACCAGCCCATCACACCGTGGGGATTTCTACAATCAACCCTCCATCCGCTACATGCCTCATGCGAGGCACCAAGCCACTCGTGGTTCAAGACCACTATGATACTAGATCACCGTGACAGAGTCACTATTAACATACATGGGGCCAACCCACCGTGGTACCAAACCACCGTGACAATCCCTGATTAATGTATGTGGGGCCAACCCACTGTGGTACCAAACCACTGGGACGAGTCACTAAATCGTGTATACGTGGTATTAAACCACCGTGACACCAAGCCACCGAGACATGGTCACTAAATCAGATATACGTGGGGCCAACCCACTCGTGGTACCAAACCACCGTGACAGTCTCAAATTCTTCCCCTTTCACATCATATCCCAAAGCCCGTGCAATATGACATTATAATTCGTGTATGCAGTACGTCATGTATGCAAAACATAAATCAAATATAACGTATAACATGAATAACCATCATAATCAGATAGACAGAATATAACATAATCAAGCTAATCAACCTCTAAGGGTATAACGGTAATTTTACTTACCAATGGTATTTTCGTAATTTACCTATCGAGAGTATTTCAATAATTTCGCACCTGCAATGGCCTTTCCGAAGCCCTAATGTCGCCTCCAGCGAGTTAACTACCATTTTCGGTCGTACTGGAATGTTGGGCCTAAAACCCGATTTCGGCCCATTTGGGCCCACACGCTCGTGTGGCCCACCTAACACAAATCTAGCCACGTATATGAGATTCACGTAGTCTAGCTCACTATGTACTACATCATACATTTTATTCAATTGGGCCCACTTCGGCCCATCGTGGCCCAAGCAGCCTCAACCCACAAGAATACTACTGATGGCCTCAACTATCGCGTCAAAGCCCCACACGTGTGCTCGCACCCTCGTGTGGCTAACCGTGACCGGCACTTCTGCATTTACCACTCTACAACTAGTGTAGAGAAGTACACACCTGATAGGAATCTGGTGCTAATCCGCGCTCCGACCACTCCTGTGCCCAAACGCCCTCCAAGGTGTATTCATTCTCCTCCTAGAATGCTCTATATATAGCTAGCTTCTCACCTTCCTTCTTTGTATCTTTCTGATATGGGATCCTACCATCTGCAGAGTTTAAATCCAACTCAAACTCTTCCCGCCTAATCCGCAAAATAAATACTCCCTTGCTTTTCACGAGATTCGAACCCAGGCTCCCTTGTAACATAATCCACGCCGCTAACCACTTGGCCATAAGCTCCTCTTGTGTTTTAAACCATGCGCAACTAAATATAAATCTATAGTCAAATTCTAAAGTCCATGTAAAAAAAACCAAAATGCAAGAGCCAAGACTTGAACCTTAGACCTCCTTCCTTCCTTGTGGCGTCACCCGATTTCCTCTTATGTGGCGTCACTTTGCCATTACACCACACACTCCACTTGCGTCATTTTCCTCCACATTTTATTCTTAAAGCCTACTTGCTAACACCAAGGGTTTTTCTCACCTAAAACCATAATTTCCCCAAAGCCAGACTTCATAGAAGCCCTCTAACCTTCCAAAATCACTTATCTAATAGGTCCAACTTGCATTTAAGCCTATCTCTTGTTCTCAAAAATTTTAAACATACTACGCTCAAGGCCCATTGGGCCCAATCCTTCTAGGCCCAATTTCAGGATGTTACAGTCCATCCATGGATATCTAAATGACTTATATTATGAGGTTTGTGGAATTGGTATCATGCTTGTAAATTGGTACAAAATGATGTATGTTTAGTAAAGGTTTAACTAGTTTATTGGTATATATGTTTTGGTATGTTTCGATTGGAAAAAACATAAGTTATAAGCAAGTTGGTTATGAGAGTTGGAAATGGTATAAAGTTGTCTTGAATATAGCTAAATAGATGTTCAATTATGCTATGAATTGGTGCCATTTGAGTTGTTTAGGTACATGAAGTTGTAGGTGGCAAATTGGCTCGGTAAATATCCTACTTTTGTCCACACGGGCAGAGACACGGGTGTGTATCTCAACCTTTTGTGACACATGGTCGTGTTACACGGCCGTGTGTCCCCCTAGTGTTGAAATTGAAATGATGTTAGTATGCTCTACACGGTCTCACACATGGGTGTGTGAACGGTCGTGTGGTATAAGTCAGTATATCCCCTAATTTGAACACGACCTAGCACACGAGCGTGTGGCTTGGTCGTGTTGCATAAGTCAGTATACCATAGAGGTTTGGCATAGCCTAGCACAGGGCCTGGCACACAGGCGTGTGTGGCCACTTCAAAGGGCACATGGACTAGACACACAGGGGTGTAGTTGGCCGTGTGACCTAAGTCAGTAAGCTCACTTGTTTGGACACGAGGTAGGACATAAGCTGAAACACGGCCATATGCTTCCATTTCGAATGTCCATACGGCGTGTGACATGGGCGTGTCTTGTGGCCGTGTGAGACACACGACCTAGCCACACAGACGTGTGTCCCCTATTTTGAGAAAAATTTTCTAAGTGTTGAAAAGTTTCCAGAGTTATCGGTTCAGTCCTGAACCACCCCCAATGCATGTTTAAGGCCTCGTAGGCTCTTATTAGGGACAAATTATGTCAGATTGAATGATAATTTCATGTATTAATTAAATGTATGTGAAAAGTTTTTTTGTAAAATGTGTTGTAGTCCGATAATGCTCCGTAACCATATTCCAGCTTTGAATACGGGTGAGGGGTGTTATATTTGTTGGTATCAGAGCTACAGTTTAATCGATTCTAGGACTAAATTAGCGTGTGTGTGAGTCTAGCTATACATGCCATATATAAACTGTAATAGTGTGATGACTCCTAAAATTTAAAAGTGTGTTTTCATATAGAAAATGGATCCCAATCGAGCTATACATGACGAGGTTGAAAGTAAGGCGCTAGCTCCCACTCAAGGGACAGCGCCATCTAGATCTAGACCCATATCGGGTAGCCAGGGAGGAGATGTTAAAGAAGCCTTCTTTTAAATGATGAACGAATGGTTCACTGAGTATGTTCGAATGAACCCGGCTTCTCAACAACCTCCGCCCCCTCCTGTTCCCTAATCGATTCTTGTAGCTCCTCAAGGTTCGGATCCTTTACATATGAGTAGACCACTTGTTGATAAAATATGAAAGTACAGGGTTGAAGATTTTAGAGCTACAGTTGACAATGATCCTAAGAGAGCCGAGTTTTGGCTTGAGAATACAATTCAGGTTTTTGATGAATTGTCATGTACTCCAGCAGAATGTGTTAATAGCATTGTATCACTTCTAAGGGACACCGCATACCAGTTGTGGAATACGTTAGTATCAGTGGCGCCGAGAGAAAGACTCACTTGGAAGTTCTTTCAGGCCGAATTTTGAAATAAATACATAAGGCAATGATTTCTGGATCAAAAGCATAAAGAGTTTTTAGAGCTTAAATAAGGCCATATGACCGTTACAGAATATGAAAAAGAATTTGTGCAATTGAGCAAGTATGCTTGAGAATGTGTTACTACTGAAGAAATGATGTGGAAACAGTTTGTAAATGGGTTGAATGAAGGCATCAAACTTTTGGTCGGAGTTCTAGACTTGAAAGAATTCGTTGTTCTGGTTAATCGAGCTTCCAAGGCTGAAGAACTTGGCCAAGAAAAGAGGAAAGCTGACTCAGAGGCTATGGATTTGAGAAAAAGATCAATGAATAAGCCTTATCATTCTTCATAAAAAAAAAAAAATCCTGAGATTTGTATAGTCGATCACATGCTTCAGTGGGATACCAAAATAAAGATCGTGGAAGTCAATATGTGAGTCCTAAAGCTCAAGCTACTTCTGTCTCGATTGTTGGCTGTGTGAGAAACAACAGACCTGAGTGTCAACAGTGTGGGAGACGACATTTTGGATAGTGCTGGAATAAGAGTAATAAAGCTTGTTTCAAATGTGGCTCGCCGGATCATTTTATTAAAGATTGTCCTAAGATGGTTGAGAAAGATATACCTCAGAATGTGAGGCCGAGTAACATGTAGACTAGAAGAAGACCACAAAGAAATGTTTGAAATGTGAGTGGAAGTTGAGGGGCGACAAAGGACTCAGTTGGGAGATATGAGGTTATAGCACCTACCAGAGCCTACGCTATTCGCGCTCGCGAAGAAGCGTCATCACCAGATGTTATCACCGGTACATTTTCTCTTTATGGCACTAGTGCGATTACTTTAATTGATCCTGAATCGACACATTCGTACATTTGTGAGAATTTAGTGTCTAGTAAGAAATTACCTGTTGAAGTTACTGAGTTTATGATTAAATTATCGAACCCTTAGGCAAGTATGTTTTAGTTGACAAAGTATGAAAGAACTGTCCTTTAATGACTCGGGGTTACTGGTTTTCGGCTGACTTGATGATATTACCATTTGATGAGTTCGATGTGATTCTGGGTATGGATTGGTTGACTCTGCATGATGCTGTTGTGAACTGTAGACGAAAGATCATTGAATTGAAGTGTTAGAATAATGAAATACTTTGAATTGATTCTGATAAGTCGAGTGGATTACCTATTGTGATTTTGTCTATGTCAGCTCAAAAATGTGTGAAAAAAGGCTGTGAAGCTTATCTTGCTTATATACTGGATACAAAAGTGTCTGAATCAAAGATTGAATCAGTGCCACTTGTCTGTGAATATCCGAATGTGTTTCCTGAAGAATTATCGAGGTTACCACCTATCAGAGAGGTTGAATTTGCTATTGAAATAGTGCCTGCAACTTCATCGATATCTTAGCTCCGTATAGAATGGCTCTGATAGAGTTGAAAGAATTGAAAGGTCAGTTGCAAGAGTTAACAGATAGAGGATTTGTACCACCGAGGTTTTCACCCTGGGGTGAGCCAGTATTGTTTGTTAAGAAGAAAGACGGGTCAATGTGAATGTGTATTGATTATCATCAGCTTAACAAGGTTACAATAAAGAACAAGTATCCTTTGTCGAGAACAGACAATTTGTTTGATCAATTGAAAGGTGCAACAGTATTTTCAAAGATTGATTCGAGATCTTGCTATTATCAGTTGCGAGTTAAAAACTCAGATGTGCCGAAAATTACATTTAGAACGAGGTATGGACATTATGAATTCCTTATTATGCCTTTCGGACTAACTAATGCTCCTGCCATTTTTATTGATTTGACGAATCGGATCTTTACACTGTATTTAGACAGATTTGTTGTTGTGTTCATTGATGATATTTTGATCTATTCACGAGATGAGTTTGAGCATGCCGAGCATTTAAGGATTGTGTTGCAGACCTTGAGAGATAAACAATTGTATGCTAAATTCAGCAAATGTGAGTTTTGGCTCCAAGAAGTCAGATTTTTTGGGACATATAGTCTAGGCGGATGGCATTCGAGTTGATCCGAACAAGATTTTTGCAGTTATTGACTGGAAACCACCAAGATTTCTGGGATTGGCTGGTTACTATCGATGTTTTGTAAAAGGGTTTTCGATGATTGCTACACCGATGACCAGACTGCTACATAAAGATGTAAAGTTTGAATGGTCCGAAAAATGTCAACAAAGTTTTAATCAATTGAAAGCATTTTATCTGAGGCACCAATGTTGGTTCAACCTGAGTCGGTAAAGAATTTTTGATTTACAGCGACACATCATTGAACAATTTGGGTTACGTGTTGGTGCAAGAGGGAAAAGTGATAGGTTATGCTTCTCGACATTTAAAGCCGTATGAAAAGAACTATCTGACACATGATTTAGAGTTGGTCGCTATTGTATTTGCATTGAAAATTTGGCGTAATCATTTGTATGGTGAAAAATGCCACATCTTTACCGATCATAAAAGCTTAAAGTATATTATGACTCAAAATGATTTAAATTTACGGCAACAGAGATGGCTCAAGCTACTAAAAGATTATGAGTTAGTGATTGATTATCAGCCAGGGAAAGCGAATGTAGTCACGACTGCTTTAAGTAGAAAATCGTTCTTTGCCTTGAGAGCAATAAATACACAGTTGATCTAACACCCCAAACCCAGCCTAGAAGTTAGGCCTGAATCTGGCGTGTCACATTCATGTTTAAAAGCTTAAGTAAAATCCCAGTTACATTAGTTTTATTCCCAAAACATTTTTTTGGGTTGCGGAAGCTAATTTTGAAAGTAATTGATTTATGAAAAGATTAAGTAGTAAAACCATTTAAAAAATATTGCAAAAAACATAGTGTTGTTTTAAAAAATAGTTAACATTTCGGAAAACTACGATTTACACCTAATAGATATAAATTAAACTAAAACCAATCTAAAATTTAAAGTGCAAAAACTTTAAAAGGCCTTATTACAACCCGAATCAAAATATTTCAAAGTACATAATCAAAACGAAAAACATAAGCAGTGTGTGCTCTTCTCCGAGTCCCTCGTAGCTCCGAACCGTCTAAGGCTGGGGATTACCTGTACAGTTAAAAAAGGGGTGAGTTTATGAAAACTCGATGTGTAATCCCTTTTCTAAAGTAACAATCGATATCTGAAAGCAGAACTCAAGTAGTGCGGGCCAAAGCCCTTTTGATAACAATATAGTGCATGATCGAGCAGCATCGTGGGCGGGCCCACTACAATATCATTTGGGTCACAACCCATAACAGAATCAATTGGGCCTAGCCCAAACCAATAACAGATCTCATAACAGATATGCAATAGTACGAGGATGCATCCCATCCCAAATCCAACCCTGCACTCCATTTCCCTTCAAACCCTACACTCCTGTAGGGATATAAATATCAACCCACCCATCCCTACACTCCAAAGGTAGCACCAACAGCAGCACTACTCAAACGTTGCAGCAAGGCTACTAAGCATATATATACGTCTTTAAGCCTTCAGTAGCGGTAATACAATTGGCACAAAGCCATCAGTAACTGTATTATGTTTGGCACATAACCATCAGCGACGGTAATATAATCGGCACACAGCCTTGGGTAAATATTATTGACATAGAGTCATCGATATATATGTTAGGCACATAGCCACGGGTAAATATGATTAGCACAAAGCCATAATCAAGATGGTACAGAGCCATATTTTGGTTGGCACAGAGCCATATTCAGTTTACACGGCTTTAAGTCGTCCGTTGGTCCACAGTCGTCGTGCGACCCGTGCGACCTTAACAAGTAAATACTGGATCCATAGTCGTCATGCGACCTGTGCGACCCTATCAAAACTTCCTCCATATCAATATCCTAACCCCATGCAATATGTCATGTATGTCATGCTCAATCATTACATGTGTATGCAAAATGACCATGCTCAGTAACATTCATTTCAACACATATTAACATCATATCACTCACACGCCTGCAGTCAAGTCAGTTAAAACACAGTCATACGATCACAGTCAAATTAGTCATTTACCCATAAGGGCAAAACAGTCATTTACCCTATAAGGGTATTTCGGTAATCTTACCATTCAAGGGTATTTCAGTAATTCTACCCTACAGGGGTATTTCGGTAATTCTATCCTATAGGGGTATTTCAGTAATTCTACCTTATAGGGGTATTTCGATAATTCTACCCTACAGAGGTATTTCGGTAATTCTACCCTATAGGGGTATTTCGATAATTTTGTAATTTGGGGATATTTCGTTAATTTTACAAATCGAGGGTATTTTGGTAATTTTGCAAATCGAGGGTATTTCGATAATTTTGTAAATCGAGGGTTTTTAAGTAATTTTACAAATCAGGGGTATTTCGATAATTTCACAAATCAAGGGTATTTCAATAATTTTGCAAATCGAAGGTATTTCGATAATTTTGCTAATTAGGGTACTTCAGTAATTTTACAAATTGAGGGTATTTCGGTAATTTTGTAAACTGAGGGTATTTCAGTAAGTTTCCAAACTGAGGGTATTTTGATAATTTTCCAAATTGAGGGTATTTCGGTAATTTCACAAATCAGTGGTATTTCGATAATTTTGCAAACCAGGGGTATTTCTGTAATTTCACAAATCAGGGGTATTTCGGTAATTTTACAAACCAATGGTATTTCAAAATTCTATAAACCAGGAGTATTTCAGTAATTTTGTCAACCCCTCGGAAGGTCTATAGTCGCCTCGAGCGACTCAAGTATTCTAAACAGAGATAATGATGCGAATGGGCCTAAGGCCCATCATCAGCCCAAGTGGGCCCACATGCTCGTGTGGCCCATTTAGCCCAAATCTAGCCACATATATGAGATTCACATAGACCAGTTCACTATCTACTACACAATCAACAATTTATTCATCTGGGCCCACGAGCCCATTGGCCCCACATGGCCCATCGAGGCCCAAACAGCCTAACCCACAAGAACACTCATGATGGCCTCAACTATTGTGTCGAAGCCCCCACACATGCGCTCGCACGCTCGTGTGACTACCATTGCCCTGTGACCGGCATTTCGACATTTGCCGCTCTACAGCTAGAGTAGTGCGAAATACACAGGAATCTGAAGCTGCTAATCCGCGCTCCGAGCACTTCTATGCCCAAACGCCCACCAAGGTATCCTTACTCTCCTTATAGATTGCTCTATTTAAAGCCAGCTTCTCACCTTTCCTCATGCTAGCTCTCCAATGTGGGATCCTACCTTCATGAAACACCCCAAACCCGGCCTACGAGCCTTGACTGGATTCGGTATATTCCTTGAGTAAAACGGTTCAAAACTTATTTGTTTCTTTGGAAAACTTTGGGTGATTTTGAAGGAAAATTTGATTGGTGTTGCGTTCAATCGAAAACCTTGTAAATTTTGAAATCAGGGACTTATTAAAACCTCGTTTTTATATAAAAGATATGCCGAATTTGTTTAGGGTTTATATCCACCTTGAGAATCATTTGTGTTTAGGTGTCAAACATTTAGAATTTATCTTTTAAGAAAAGTTACTTAACTTTTAGTTTGATAAAATTCGTATCATAATGAAATAATTAAAATGCATGCATAAACAGTTTCATACTAGTGGCCTTAGTACAACAATAAAAGCAAAGCGCAAAAATAAATCCATGCATACTTAGAAATAAAGAGAGTCCAAAATAAGATAAAATCTGAGCTGAACATGGCTACCACTAAGCTCCTGCCGACCCGGTCCATAACTGAGCGTCACCTGAAAGATATCCCATAACGGGGTGAGTCAAACAGACTCAGTGTGTAATAACCAACACTAAGTCCCAACGATTCAGGCATATCAGATCATACATACATATATATACCAGATAGAGATAATGATGCCAACCCAAACCCAAACCTAGATAACCATCCGCTACACATCACCCGTACCAACCATCACACCGTGGGGACTACTAAGTCAACCCTCCATCCGCTACACATCATCAAAGGCAGTTGCTGCAGACGACGTGCTCATCGCCCTTATAAATTTGTGGCATAGCCACCAGATAATATATTTTGTGACATAAGTCACCACATTCAGGTTATGTGACCGAAGTCACCACATTCAGATATTGTGGTATAAACCACCAGGTCACTTCCCCTTTCCATATAACCCATATGCCCCATGTCATACAAAACATGCAATATCATGCCTTATGCCTTATTTCACATTCTTATGGGTATTCACATACGTACCATATTCCGAATATTCATATCATAATAATATTCATATCAGTTATTAACATAATGTTACGGTTACGTACCTGAGTACTTTGTACCATCAAATGGTACCTTTGCCCACTTTTCATATTATTATATACACATATATATTAAGTTGATGCCATGAATCTATTAAGAGTTAGTGTGGGTTACACACCTGATTTACTTAATGCTTCCACTGAAATCCCAAAATCTCGATCTAGAAGTCTAGATCCTTAGTTCCTACATTCGGCCAACACTAAGTTTCTTAGCAAAACCCAATCGGCTTATACAATCAAATCCCGAAGGATTATCACAACTTAAATTCTTACCTTGCTGCCGATTTGATTACTAATCAAATCCCGAAAGTAGTCTCTTGGCTATAAAGATATCAAAATCCTATAGAGTACATGTTATATCCAATTCTAACATTAAATCACAATAGGTGGCCCTTGGCCGAATGTTACATGACTTACCTTGATCACTTCAAATCTCGAAAGGCTCCTTTTATTGCTCCTTAATCTTGGCTACATACAAAAGTCACATATTATGACACTAAAGAATATTCGGCCACCCCTAGAACCAAGGCCAACCCTTGATTTTGGCACACTAATAATGAAGAAAAGATAAACCAATTACCAAGAGGAGTACTCACCACCAATCGTTGCTTGAAGAGACTAAAAGAGAAAAGGTTTCGGCTTCTAAAACTTGCGACAAAAAAGAGAGTGAGGCCCCCTTTGAGATTCGGCTATGATGGAATTTGGGAGAGGGATATTGGGCCTTTGATGAGAAGAAGAGAATGTGGTTTGATGGGTTTCGGCTTAAGAAAGTGAGTAGCAAAAAGGAAGAAAAGAAAAGGAACAAAAGTTGATTTCTTGGGAATTTTCGGCACAAATGAAAAGGATGAGAAGAAGAGAAATTTCGGCACACCTATCTTGCTACTACCAAAGCCGAAAATGCCATCCTCTTATACCCCATATTCAGCCAACTCCTTTCCCCTTATCAATTCCTTCTTTTTCTCCCCTTTTTCCTCTTCTTTACCCATTTAAAATAATTTAAATAAATCCACAATTATCTTCTTTGCCTAGCCGAATTTTTAAAAGAGATTGACCACATCCAAAGCTCCTCCATCCAGTCTCCCCATGCCGTCCACCACTGTTCACCTCTGCTGCAAAATAAAACTCTTTTATTTGCTTCCCACGTTGCTTGAACCTAGGCCCTTGTACCCTGCTTGTGGCGTCACATACTGAGGCCCTAAGTGGCACCTTCAAGCCACTTTACCAAGCCCAATCTTATGTCATATTTCCCCTACTAATTTTCTTAAGGCCTCCTTTGCCTAGCTTCCTCTTTTAAACTTAAAATCGAATAATTTTTAAGGTATTCACCTATACTCTAAGGTTCACAAAATTCATACAACATAATCAGAACACATATAGGCATGCTACTTCATACAATTTAGCATTAATGCATAAGCCATAAATCCCGGATATTACAATTCTACCCCCTTAAAATAATTTCGTCCTCGAAATTACCTGGCTGAAATAAGTGAGGGTATTGTTGTCGTATTGCTTCTTCCGACTCCCATGAAGCTTCCTCCGATCCATGATTGCGCCATAACACTTTGACTAGAGGAACTGATTTCCTCCGTAGCACTTTCACATCTCGTTCCAAAATCTGAATCGGCTCTTCCTCGTAGGACAAATCTGGCCTTAATTCCACTTCTTCAACTGGTACTACATGAGATGGATCCGATCGATAATGACGTAGCATAGAAACATGGAATACGTCGGGCATCTGCTTCAACTCCGGTGGCAACTCTAACTGGTATGCCACTGGTCCAACTCGCTTCAATATCCGATAAGGTCCTAGAAACCTGGGACTTAGCTTCCCTTTGTGACCAAATCTCATCACCTTCTTCCAAGGTGACACCTTAAGAAACACTTGATCTCCTACATCAAATTCTATTTCCTTCTGCTTAAGATCTGCGTACGACTTCTGCCTGTCAGATGTTTCCTTTAATCGTGTCCAAATTACCTTAACTTTCTCTTCAGATTCTGCCACAATCTCTGGACCCAAAACTTGACGTTCCCCTAATTCCGTCCAACACGTAGGAGTGCGACACTTTCGTCCATACAACGCTTCATACGGTGCCATCCGAATACTGGCTTGATAGCTGTTATTGTATGCAAATTCCGCTAAAGGAAAATATTCTTCCCAACTTCCTCTAAAGTCTATCACACATCCCCTCAGCATATCCTCTAGCACTTGGATTACTCGTTCAGATTGGCCGTCCGATTGTGGATGAAAAGCCGTAGTGAAATCCAATCTGGCGCCTAAAGCCTGATGTAGAGCTTTCCAAAATCGAGACGTAAACCTTGGATCCCTATCTAAAATAATTGATACCGGTACTCCATGCAACCTCACAATTTCCGCCACATACAACTTCGCCAATTTTTGCAAAGAATAGTCAACCCGCACTGGAATAAAATGCACGGACTTTGTCAGTCGATCCACTATCACCCATACCGAGTCCTTCTTAGTAGGCGTAAGGGGAAGCCCACTAACGAAGTCCATGGTGCTTTTCTCCAACTTCCACTATGGAATCATTATCGGCTGAAGCAATCCTGACTTGCTCACACGTCAAGCATTTCCCTACAAATTCCGTAACTTCCCTCTTAAGACCAGGCCACCAAAACTGTTCTCTTAGATCTTTATACAACTTGCTACCTCCAGGATGCATAGCATAGGGGCTACTATGCTATACCTGAAGAATTCTCTACCTTAACTCCTCATTCTTAGGCATACAGACCTTGCCCTTGAAACACAATACTCCCTCATCATTAATACCATAATCTTCCAACTCCCCACTCTGCACTTGCTGCAATTTAGCACTTAAATCCCCATCCACTAACTGACTTTCTTTCACCTCATTCAACCATGTCGGTTTGACTTGCAACTCCGCTAATAAACTTCCATCGTCATACAAGCTCAGATGTGCAAACATTGCCCTCAGATCTGACACTACTTTTTGACTTAGGGCATCTGCCACTACATTCGCCTTGCCATGGTGATACTCTATGGAACAATCGTAATCCTTCAATAACTTCACCCACCTCCGCTGTCTCAGATTCAACTCCTTCTGAGTCAACAGGAATTTAAAGCTCTTGTCGTCTGTGTAGATCACTGACTTTTCTCCATATAGATAATGCCTCCATACCGTAAGAGCAAAGACCACTGCCGCCAATTCCAAATCATGCGTCGGGTAGTTAACCTCGTGTAGCCTTAGTTGTCGAGACGCATAAGCAACTACCTTCTCGTCTTGCATCAATACACATCCCAATCCTGTGTGAGAAGCGTCACAATACACCACAAAATGCTTCCCTGCCTCCGGCTAAATCAAAACCGGAGCTTCAGTCAAAACCCTCTTAAGCTTCTCAAAACTCTCCTGTTGCTTATCTGTCCACACGAAAGGTACCTCCTTTCTCAATAACTTCGTCAAAGGTGCGGCTATCGATGAGAACCTTTCCACGAACCTTCTGTAGTAACTTGCTAATCCCAAGAAACTGCGAACCTCAGCCACAGACTTGGGTGGTTTCCAATCCAACATTGCCTCAATCATTCGAGGATCCACCCTTATTCCTTCTGCAAACACCACATGTCCTAAGAACGCAACTTCCTTAAGCCAAAATTCACATTTGTTGAATTTGGCATAGAGCTTCCTCTCCCTTAACACTTGCAACACAATCCGGAGATGCTCATCATGCTCCTCCTCAGACTTGGAGTATACTAGGATGTCTTCGATGAATACAATGACGAATCGATCCATGTAAGGTTGAAAAACCCGGTTCATCATATCCATGAACGCGGCTGGGGCGTTAGTCAACCCGAACGGCATTACTAAGAACTCATAATGCCCGTATCTTGTTCGGAAAGCTGTCTTATGGATATCTGCTTCCTTCACCTTAAGCTGATGATATCCAGACCTTAGATCTATCTTCGAGAATACTGCCGCCCCCTTAAGATGATCGAACAAGTCGTCTATCCTTGGCAAAGGGTACTTGTTCTTGATGGTCAGCTTATTCAACTGACGATAATCTATGCACATGCGCATAGTCCCGTCCTTCTTCTTCACAAACAAGACCGATGCTCCCCATGGAGACACACTGGGTCGGATAAACCCACGATCTAGCAACTCTTGGATCTGAGCCTTGAGCTCAACCAACTCCTTTGGTGCCATTCTATATGGAGCAATTGACACAGGAGCTGTACCCGGTAGCAAGTCAATTCCAAACTCCACCTCCCTATCTGGGGGTATTCCAGGTAATTCCTCCGGAAAGACATCCACAAATTCCCTTACTGTTCTAACCCCTTCAACGCTTGTTTCCTTAGCATCCAAGGCACTGATCAACACCAGGAAAGCCAGACACCCTTTCCTTACCATCTTCTCCACCTTAAGAGCGAATACTACATTCGACAAATAGTTCCGTCGTTCGCCCATCACCACAACTTCCTTATCATCGGGAGTTCTCAACGACATGCGTTTAGCGGCACAATCCATATTCGCACGGTACTTCACTAACCAATCCATGCCTAAGATTAGATCAAATTCCCCAAATAGTAGTTCCATTAAGTCAGCTGGGAACTGCGTTCCCTGAACTTCTAAAGGCACTTCCTTTAAGAGTTTATCTACTACCACAGTCTGTCCTAAAGGAGTAAGTACAGTCATCTTCCTAGGTACAGTCTCAGAGTTCACATGCAGAGTTTCGGATACTTCACTAGCAACATAGGAATGAGTTGACCCTATGTCTATAAAAGCAATAAAGGGTAACCCAGAAATAAGGAACGTACCCGTTATAACATCAGGTGCATCGCTGTCTTCCCTCCAACGGACTGCGTATACCAGTCTTGGCTGTCTAGTCTCAGTGTTTCCAACACCTCGGCCCGGTGCTCCACGTCCTCTTCCAGAACCATTTCCTCTGCCAATCGGACCACTACCCCGCTGAGGCTGCTGTCCCCCTCTTCCAGCCTGATTAGAACCTTGACCTGTGGTTTAGCTCCCATCTATCTTAATAGGACAGTCCTTAATCATGTGTTCCTTGGACCCACACTTAAAGCATCCTCCCGTCTTCTTCCAGCATTCCCCTAGGTGCATCTTTCCACACTGAGCACAAGTCCAATACTGCCCTCCTGCACCAACTTGCTGACCTCGCAGCCCGTCAACTCTAGGCCTCTTTTACACATTCCCAAATGACCTAGACGATCCAAAACCTCTCTTCTGCCTATTCCGATCTGTATTCTGCCTCACTGAGTCCTTAATCCCCTCAGCTACTTTGGCCTTTTCTACTAACACGGTAAATTCCTGCTCCTACTGTGGAGCTATCAACAACCTCAGGTCATCCCTTAGTCCGTCCTCAAACCGGACACATCGCTCATGCTCCGTAGCCACTATTCCTCGAGCATAGTAGCTTAACCTTAGGAATTCAGCCTCGTACTCCGCTACGGACTTGTTCCCTTGAACCAGCCCCAGAAATGCCTTTCTCTGCGCATCAATATAACTAGTACCAACATACTTCTTCTGATACGCCGCCTTAACATATTCCCAAGTGAGATCCTCAGCTGTGGCACCATCCCGAACTGTGAGCCACCACTGATATGCTTCGTCACGAAGAACCGACAACATTCCTTTTAGCTTCTCCTCAGCAGTTAAATCGAGCTCATCCATAATTCGCTCTAGGTGCCACACCAGATACGCCATGAAACACCTCAGCTCTATTGGCTCGGAGTCGCTCGGGTACAGATTTTCGAGCTCCCATATTTCCTCCTGCTCCAGCCACCATCTCCAGAACTCGCAAAGATCGCCGCTATATGGCATCGCCCCCGTCCGATCTTTGCCGCCAACACCACCGGTGGTGGTAGGGGTTGTGGTACCTCATTCTCAGACCCTTGACCCGATCTAACTGGTTCCGATACGGTCATTCTGCCTCTACCACGTCCTCGCACATTATGGCCACATCCCCTAGAACTCATTTCTACGATCGCGCTTTAATCTGATTAAGAAATTTTATGCATTAGTCATGGTTTCACTGATTATCCGCGAAGAAGTTTTATGAAAGAAGTTTAGTAGTAGTTCTTTCGATCAATCAAAGTTTTCGTTTTAAGTCTTCTATCCTAGTTCAGAGAAACACAATTATTCGATAGTTTCTACTACACACACATTCATCACTCGAATATTTTCGTCTGTTCTAATCCCAGAGGTATTTTCGTCATTTCTCCTACAGGGGTATTTCGGTAATAAATCGGGGTCAATTTGAAATTCTTAATAAATCAAAGGTACTTTGAAATTTCCAAAACTCGATGGTATTTTGGAAATTTTCCCCAAATCAAAGGTATGGCAGGAATTTTGGAAATCAGGGTTATTTTGGTAATTTTGTACTCCAAGGGTAATTTAGTAAATTTTTCCAAATTAGGGTATCTTGATATTTTACAAGTAGGGTTTTTGGACATTTTTTTAAAGTAAGAATATCTTGATAAAAACTGTGGGTAGTATGGTAATTTTATAAACCAAGGGCATTTTAGTGATTTTACAATCAGGGGTACTTGGGGTAATTTTTTGTAAATCGAGCAAACTTTCAAAATAATTTTTACAATTCAAAGAGGCAATTTGGTGATTTTAAAACTAGGGTTTTATAGAAATACGGCTAGTCCCTTTCGAGTTTTAGTTATTGAGTTTAGCCCGTGAATGAGTCCTCTTGGTTAGGGTGAACCGTAGCTACGCACCAGGTAGGATTCGAGCGAATAGGAGGTGAGTCACTAGGACTACTTAAATACCAGGCTCTTACTGAATCTAATTCTAGACATGCACACAATGGTTGCCACACCCTAACTCGGCGACTTAGTCACAGGTTTGTTTAGTTAGGCATTAAGTCTTATGTAATTCTTATGTTGGGGTAACTAATCCTAGGGTTCCATAACGTACTATGCTAATCTATGTTCCCGATATACCCTTCTACAAATCATACTATAAATCACACAACAGTTAGGAGTACTTACCTGGTGGACTTCAGGTCGGAGACTTACAAATCATACCAAAAAACCTGCTCATTTCACAAAAATTTTCACAAAATTCATTTGGGCTCGAATTTGAAAACGTTGTGGGCTTTAAACCCAAGGCCGAGAGATTAAAAATTAGGCACTGATATCAAGCTGAAACACCCCAAACCCTGCCCACAAGCCTTGACCGGATTCGGTATGTTCCTTGAGTAAAACGGTTCAAAACTTGTTTGTTTCTTTGGAAAACTTTGGGTGATTTTGAAGGAAAATTTGATTGGTGTTGCGTTCAATCGAAAGCCTTGTAAATTTTGAAATCAGGGATTTATTAAAACCTTGTTTTTATATAAAAGATATGCCGAATTTGTTTAGGGTTTATATCCACCTTGAGAATCATTTGTGTTTAGGTGTCAAACATTTAGAATTTATCTTTTAAGAAAAGTTACTTAACTTTTAGTTTGATAAAATTCGTATCATAATGAAATAATTAAAATGCATGCATAAACAGTTTCATACTAGTAGCTTTATTACAACAATAAAAGCAAAGCGCAAAAATAAATCCAAACATACTTAGTGTTTGCATCATTATCTCTATCTGGTATATATTTGTATGTATGATCTGATATGCCTGAATCGTTGGGACTTAGTGTTGGTTATTACACACTAAGTCTGTTTGACTCACCCGTACCAGCCATCACACCGTGGGGACTACTACAACCCTCCATCCGCTAAACATCATCGAAGGTAGTCACTGCAGACGACGTGCTCATCGCCCTTATAAATTTGTGGCATAGCCACCAGATAATATATTTTGTGACATAAGTCACCACATTCAGGTTATGTGACCAAAGTCACCACATTCAGATATTGTGGTATAAACCACCAGATCACTTCCCCTTTAACCCATATGTCCCATGTCAAACAAAACATGCAATGTCATGCCTTATGCCTTATTTCACATTCTTATGGATATTCACATACGTACCATATTCCGAATATTCATATCATAATAATATTCATATCAATTATTAACATAATGTTACGGTTACGTACCTGAGTACTTTGAACCATCAAATGGTACCTTTGCCCACTTTTCATAATATTATATACACATATATATTAAGTTGATGCCATGAATCTATTAAGAGTTAGTGTGGGGTATACACCTGATTTACTTAACGCTTCCACTGAAATCCCGAAATCCCGATCTAGAACTCTAGATCCTTAGTTCCTACATTCGGCCAACACTAAGTTTCTTAGCAAAACCCAATCGGCTTATACAATCAAATCCCGAAGGATTATCACAACTTAAATTCTTACCTTGCTGCCGATTTGATTACTAATCAAATCCCGAAAGTAGTCTCTTGGCTATAAAGATATCGACATCCTACAGAGTACATGTTAGATCCAATTCTAACATTAAATCACAATAAGTGGCCCTTGGCCGAATGTCACATGACTTACCTTGATCACTTCAAGTCCCAAAAGGCTCATTTTATTGCTCCTTAATGTTGGCTACATACAAAAGTCACATATTATGACACTAAAGAATATTCGGCCACCCCTAGAACCGAGGCCAACCCTTGATTTCGGCACACTAATAATGAAGAAAAGATAAACCAATTACCAAGAGGAGTACTTACCACCAATCGTTGCTTGAAGAGACTAAAAGAGAAAAGGTTTTGGTTTCTAAAACTTGCGACAAAGAAGAGAGTGAGGCCCCCTTTGAGATTCGGCTATGATGGAATTTGGGAGAGGGATATTTGGCCTTTGATGAGAAGAAGAGAATGTGGTTTGATGGGTTTCGGCTTAAGAAAGTAAGTAGCAAAAAGGAAGAAAAGAAAAGGAACAAAAATTGATTTCTTGGTAATTTTCGGCACAAATGAAAAGGATGAGAAGAAGAGAAATTTCGGCACACCTATCTTGCTACTACCAAAGCCGAAAATGCCTTCCTCCTATACCCCATATTCGACCAACTCCTTTCCCCTTATCAATTCCTTCTTTTTCTCCCCTTTTTCCTCTTCTTTATCCATTTAAAGTAATTTAAATAAATCCACAATTATCTCCTTAGCCTAGCCAAATTTTTAAAAGAGATTGACCACATCCAAAGCTCCTCCATCCAGTCTCCCCATGCCGTCCACCATTGTTCACCTCTGCTGCAAAATAAAACTCTTTTATTTGCTTCCCACGTTGCTTGAACCTAGGCCGTTGTACCCTTCTTGTGGCGTCACATACTGAGGCCCTAAGTGGCGCCTTCAAGCCACTTTACCAAGCCCAATCTTGTGTAATATTTTCCCTACTAATTTTCTTAGGGCCTCCTTTGCCTAGCTTCCTCTTTTAAACTTAAAATTGAATAATTTTTAAGGTATTCACCTATACTCTAAGGTTCACAAAATTCATACAACACAATCAGAACACACATAGGCATGCTACTTCATACAATTTAGCATTAATGCATAAGCCATAAATCCCGGATATTACAATTCTAACCCCTTAAAATAATTTCGTCCTCGAAATTACCTGGCTGAAATAAGTGAGGGTATTATTGTCGCATTGCTTCTTCCGGCTCCCATGAAGCTTCCTCCGATCCATGATTACGCCATAACACTTTGACTAGAGGAACTGATTTCCTCCGTAGCACTTTCACATCTCGTTCCAAAATCTGAATCAGCAGAGTTTAATTCCATCTCAAACACTTGCCGCCTCAACTTAGCAAAATAAATATCCCCTTTTTGCTTGCAATGGGGTTCGAACTCAAGCTCCCTTGTAATATAATCCACGCTGCTAGCCACTTTACCAACTAACTCCTTGTTGTCTTAAAACATGCGAAACTATATATAAGTCTATGGCCAAAGTCTAAGTTCCTTTAAAAAAAGAAATCAAAATGAAATGCAAGCGCCAAGACTTGAACCTTAGACCCCTTGCTTCCTTGTGTGCCGTCACTTCTTTGTCTCCTATGTGGCGTCAATTTCCACTAGACCACAACCCATTTTGTGTCATTTTTCTCCATATTTTATTCTTAAAGCCTACTTACTAACTCCCAGCGTTTTACTCACCTAAAACCAAAACTTTCCTAAAGCCCAAGTTTGATCCCGGGACTTCATAGGAGCCCCCTAACCTTCCAAAATCACTCACCTAATAGTTCCAACTTGCATTAGTACCGTTCTCTCATTCTCAAAAATTTTAAACGGTCCCACGCCCAAGGCCCAATGGGCCCAATTCTACTAGCCCAAATTCGGGGCGTTACAGTTGATATTATCTGATGTTGGTTTGATTCTAGCTGAGTTAAAAGCTAAACCAGTATTTCTTCAGCCAATTTGCGAAGCTCAGAAATGTTATAGTGAATTGCAAGCTAAAAGAGGGAAATACGAGTTGACTAGTGATTCAGAGTACCAAGTTGGATCCGATGATTGTTTGATGTTCCAAGATAGAATCTGCGTACCAAAAAATCTAGAATTGATTCAGAAAATTTTACACGAGGCACATAGTGGGTGTTTTATCCATTCATCCTGGAAGTACTAAAGTGTACAATGATTTGAAAAAATTGTATTTGTGGTCGGGTATAAAATGAGATATTTTTAAGTTTGTATCAATGTGTTTGATTTGTCAGCAAGTGAAAGCCGAGCATTAAGTGCCTTCGGGTTTGCTTCAGCCTATGATGATACCAGCGTGGAAATGGGACAGTGTTACAATTGATTTTGTATCGAGATTGCTTTTGACTTCAAAAAAGAAAAATGCTATTTGGATTGTTGTTGATCGATAATGAAATCAGCACATTTTATTTCAGTACGTATTGACTATTCACTTGATAGATTAGCTGAGTTGTACATTGCTGAAATTGTTAGATTGCACGGGGTGCCAGCTTCAATTATTTCGGATTGAGATCTGATATTTACGTCGTGATTTTGGAAGAAAATACAAGAAGCTCTGGGTGCAAAATTGAATTTCAGTACAACTTTCCATCCGCAAACTGATGGTTAGTCTAAGAGAGTAAAATAGATTCTTGAAGATATGCTTCGATGTTGCGTTTTAGAGTTCGAAGGCAACTGGGAGAAATATCTGCCACTTGTTGAATTTGCGTATAACAACAGCTTTCAATCAAGTATAAAGATAGCACCGTACAAAGCTTTGTATGGTTGCAAATTCTGAACTCCTTTGTATTGGACTGAGCTTGGTGAAAAATAGATTCACGGGGTTGATTTGATTAGAGGAACCGAAGTGAAAGTGAAAGTGAAAGTAATTCGCGACTGTTTAAAAGCAACTTCAGATCGACAAAAATCTTATGCAGATTTGAAATGAAAAGACATTGAATTTTAGATCAGGGATAAAATGTTTTGGAAGTATCTTCGTGGAAGAAAATTCTTAGATTTGGTCGCAAAGGCAATTAAGTCCGCGTTTCATCGGGCTATACGAGATCATTGAAAGAATAGGTCCAGTGGCTTAATGGCTAGCTTTACAGATTGAGTTAGAGAAAATCCACTATGTTTTTCATGTGTAGATGTTGCGTCGATGTCGATCGGATCCTTCACATGTGATTTCTCCATCAAAGATTGAGATTCAGCCCGATATGACGTACAATGAAGAACCGATCATAATTTTGGCTCGAGAGATCAAAAAGTTGAGAAAACCTATTCACTGGTAAGATTTTCGGGGACAAAAATCCCTAAGCGGGGAGAGTTCTAACATCTTGTTTTTAGTCAAATCAAAACAGTGGTTTCAAGACCACAAATCTGAGGTCAAAATATTTATTTATTATTATTTTAATGTTTACAACATGATTGAATGTTGGTGTGAAAATTTCATTAGAAAATTTTATCGTTAGATTGGTCAATTTGATAAAAATGACTAAATCGCGTAAAGTGTAAAATGCATGTTCTATTAGTTAAATGTGTCTATTAGCTATAGAACATTAAAGTGGAGTTCTTATGATGTAATTACACCATTAAAATAATGGGTGGACAATTATGGGCATATATTATGTGTTTTTTATGTTTTATAACCAAGGTTAATTTTGGTATTTAGTTATTAAGTTATAATAACTAAAAATAAAATCATAAAATGGTGTTCCTCTTTCATCTACAACCGAAATTGAAAGAAGAAAAAGAAGCCATTGTTGGGCTAGGTTTAGCCAACCTTATTTTGTCAATTCTAAGTCTGTTTTGTCCCGTTTTTAATGATTTTTATGTTTTTGAGATCATTGCAGCTAGTATTAGCTAGCCCAGGGACTAAATTGCAAAACTGTTAAAGATTTTGAATGTTGCCATTGATGAATAGGTATGAGTTTTGACGATTAATGATAGATTTTGAATGTTTGTTAATAGTTAAACAAGTTTTGTAAAGTGATTTTGAGTAAAAATGCAAAATAGGTATTTATTTGTGAAAATGTGTGGTTAAATGTGTCAATAAATGAAAAATATGGGCTGCTAGGGGCATAATAGTAATTCGGCTAGCATGGATATATTTGGAATTTCTTTAATTTGTGATTTTGTGTAATAAGGATAAAATTGTAAAAATGTGAAAGTTTAGGGGATAATGTGTAAATTAGCTCAAATGTATATTTTGGATTGAATTGAATAAATAGATGATTAAATAAGTCAATTTTGAATAAATTTAGATCAAGAAATGAGAAATACAGACTCAGATCAGAGAAAGAACAAAGTTACGGGATAATTGACTCGATTCACCATTTTAGCAACCGAGGTAAGTTCGTATTTTATAATTTCATTTCAAATATATTCTATAAGCTTTGATATAGCATAAATTGAGATTCTGTAACTACAGACAAGTTTGGAAATGATTCGACGATGATTCTACAGTTCGAAATCCCGATTGAACTTTAGGAATAGTTTAGGATACTAGTGACATGTCATTAGAAGATACAGTGAGTTGGCTTCGAGCCATGGTATAGCACTTAGTGTGCAAGATAAATCGATTTGGCTTTGGGCAATGCATATTGGCTGATTTGGATTCGGGCGATGATATTAGTATTTTTGGTAAGTTACCTTAATTTGGCTACAGTTCATGGCATAGGTACTTATCGTGTGAGCCTCTTGAATATCCGACTTCTATTCCAAATGGTTCAACGGGTGATTGAAAGTTGAGGATGTGTATGAGATTTGTACGAAATGGTTCAAGTATGTACATAAACTATTCTACCATTGAGTCAAAGAAATGATGATGAAAGTATATAGTTTGTGAATGAGTACTTGAAAGGTTTGTTACTTAATGTAAGCTTCATGTTGAGGTATTCAAATTATTTATTTATATTCATGTGATTGCATTAAGTTATTTCATACGAGCTTACTAAGCTTTATTGCTCACTTTGTGTATTTTCCCATGTTTTATAGTGATATTGAAGCTAGCTCGAATTCGGGGATCGTTGAAGATCGTTTCACACTACCACCTATCACTTGGTACCTTTGAACTTTGGTATTTTAAGTATATGGCATGTATAGGTATTTTGAGTCGTTTTGATTATGGGTTGATAGTGATTTGGTTATTTGTAATGACTTGTAATGGTATATGTTTTGGTTTGTAAATATGGCCATGAGTGTTGACTTAATTTGGTAGATTTGGTTATGTGCATATATGTGCATAAATGGTTGATACTTTTAGTCCTGGATGGATATATGAATGACTTATATTATTAGGTTTGTGGAATTGGTATCATGCTTGTGAATTAGTACAAAAATGATGTATGTTTAGTAAAGGTTTAACTAGTTAATTGGTATATATGTTTTTGTATGTTTTGATTGAAAAAAAACATAAGTTATAAGCAAGTTGGTTATTAGTTTTGGAAATGGTATAAAATTGTCTTGAATGTGGCTAAATAGATGTTCAATTATGCTATAAATTGGTGCCATTTGAGTTGTTTAGGTACATGAAGTTGTAGGCGGCAAATTGGCTTGGTAGATATCCTATTTTTGTCCACACGGGCAGAGACACGAGCGTGTGTCTCAGCCTTATGTTACACACGGTCATGTTACACGGTCATGTGTACCCTGGTGTTGAAATTGAAATGATGTTAATATGCTCCACACGGTCTCACACACGGACGTGCGAATGGCCATGTGGCATAAGTCAGTATACCCCCTAATTTGCACATGGCCTTGCACACGGGCGTGTGACTTGGCCGTGTTGTATAAATCAGTATAGCCTAGAGGTTTGGCACAGCCTAGCGCACGGGCATGTGTGGCCACTTTGAAGGGCACACGGGCTAGACACATGGGTGTGTGGTTGGCCGTGTGACCTAAGTCAGTAAGCTCACTTCTTTGGACATGGAGTAGGACACGGGCTAGGACACGGCCCTGTGCTCCCATTTTTAATGTCCACACTGCCTGTGACATGGGCGTGTTTTGTAGTCGTGTGAGACACACGACTGGCCACACGGGCGTGTGTCCCCTGTTTTGAGAAAAATTTCTAAGTGCTGAAAAGTTTCTCGAGTTACCGGTTTAGTCCCGAACCACTACCAATGCATGTTTAGGGCCTCATAGGCTCGTATTAGGGACAAATTGATTGATATTGAATGATAATTTCATGTATTGATTAAATCTATGTTAAAAGTATTTTTTTTGAAATGTGTTGTAGTCTGGTAATGCTCTGTAACCCTATTCCGACATTGAATACGGGTGAGGGGTGTTACTGTTTTGATTAAAAATGTTGGGATTTCAACAAAAGAACCTGAAAACCAAAATCCCATCAAGAATTTCAACATACCCATGAGTTCCTAATAGTCTCCTCTATTGGGAAATGGCGCAAATTGAAAGTATAAACAAGAGACTCGTTCTTCTAGTTCTCACTGGTTGGCCTTTCTTTAACCCATCAAGCACAAAATTAACCTCGTCAAGGTAATCCATCATTTCCCCGAATTCTTGAGCTTCCATCAAATTTGAAGTCAGCAAATTCCATGGCAAAGAAGAATACCCTTCCTCGTTCTTGCTCTGATTTTGCTTTTGTTTCTTGGATCTTCTAACGACATCATTTCTTGGATCTTCGAATCTGAAACTTCTTTGGGTTGGTTTAAGGGATGCTTTTATTTTGTTCTTAGATTTCACTGGCCATTGTTGTTGTTGGTGCTAGTTCTGTTATCTTCATCGTTTAGTAACATTAGTTGTTAAGCGGCTGCTGCCATGTCTTGTAATGACCCGAAAGTTAGTAGTGCAGGAAAGTGTGGTTTCGGGACCCCGTTTCTGTAAACCAGACCTGTAAATATTTTTATTAAATATTTACAAAATTATGTTGGAAGTACATTGAATTTCGGATAGGTAGTTTTAATAGAATAGTGTTTAATTGGAGAACAGGGACTAAATCACGTAAGTGAATAAAGTAATATTTATAAAGGAATTACAAATAGAATTGAATATCTAGGACTAATAAAATAAATAGACCATTAGTCATTATTTTTTAATGGTGGCCGGTTATGGTTTTGTTTTATAAGTATCATATATATATTATATTATAATAACTAGTTATAATAATGTTTAAAGTAAAATAAAATATAAGAAAACTAATAACCTTAGTGCATGGAAAGAGAAAAAATTCTCTTCATTTCCTTGGCATTTCGAAGCATAGAAAGAAAGAGGGAACGCACAGTTGGGTTTCAAAATTTCAAGCTCAAAGTTGGTATGCTCAATTTAGTCCTTTTCTCGTAATGTTTATGTTTCTGGAACCCCAGAAACACAAGTTAGCTAACTCATGTAGTATATTTTGATATTTTTCAAAATTGAAAACGTTGCTATTGTTCAATAGTTAAGTTTTAGAGACTAATTAGATAGAATTTTAGGTTAGAAGTGAAAAAGGACTTGTAACACCCCTATCCTGTATCCGTCGCCGGATTAGGATTAAGGGCATTACCTGACAGATCAGAACTTCTTCAGACAATTCATAAAATAAATCATCAATTACAATCATCATGTCCCATCTATAGGTCCACGAGACCTTAGTCATGTTTTAAACAGAGTCGGGACTAAACCAGAACACATACAGAAATTCTTAGAAAAATTTAAACTTTCTAAGTTTCAGGGGTTACATGCTCGTGTAGGCAGGCCGTATGCCTCCCACGACTGCTAGACACACCCGTGTGCCTTTCCCGTGGTCGAAACTGACTTAACTCCACGGCTACCAAGCACGCCCGTGTACCTTGGCCGTGGTCGATTCTGACTTGGCTCCACGGCCACCAAGCACGCCCTTGTACTTTGGCTGTGGTCGACCCTGGCTAAACCACACGGCTACCAGGCACGTCCCTGTGCTAAGGTTGTGTACTCTTAATTAGCTACTGACTTAGTCCCACGGGCAATAGGCATGCCCGTTGCCACAACCGTGTGGCAAAATAGGCCATTTGTAAGGCTAATATGCCACCCACATTAGGGTCATACATACAAGCAAATAACCAATTCAACTCATGCACCTTTGGCAACCAAGAATGTAACAAAATAACCATCCTATCACTACATTTAAAATCGAATTTCAACCAAGCCAATTTACAAGACTAAAACTCATGTAAACACAAGCATAATTCATCCAAATACTTACCTTAAACTTAACCACTTCATATACTTGCAAACTATACCAAAACATACATCACATATCATATTCATTAATGCATATTGCCAACACATAACTAGCCAAATCACATGGCTAAGTTCACTTCATAATTGTAAAAAAATAACTAGCCTATACATGCCAAATCTAGCTATATACATTTCCAAAATGTACCAAAACAAGTTGAGTAGTGTGATGATGATCCTCGACGGTTACCGAGCCTTCAGTAGCTTTGACGATCTATAAAACAGAACAAACACACACACAGAATAAGCTTTCTAAAGCTTAGTAAGCCATATACAAATAAACTTAATACACAATGCATATAACCAAATTGAATCATTGGTACTTGTAAATCTCATAGCCATTTCATTTTATTGACTTTGGAACATTTAATCACACAAAGCTTGCCACATATTTCATTTCACATATCACATATATACTTAGCTTATTCATATCCATTCTTGTATCTCATTCATATTCTCATGTTCAATCATACATTTCTTCAAAACAAATTCATATAGGTACTTACCTTTTATACACACTTAGTGTACATACCAAACGTACCTGGAATGAATATACATTCACGTAATTATTCATAGCTCAGATTTGCCCGTTGAACCGTTCGGAATCTATTAGGATATGCAGAATACTCAGAATAGTCGTACAATGCCAACGTCCCAGACGTGGTCTTACATGTAATCAGATGTTGGTGCCACTTCCCCGACAGGGTCTTACACGAATTAATATGATGCCGATGTCCCAGACATGGTCTTACACATAAAGATCATATCGATGCCAACGTCTCAGACGTGGTCTTACACGAAATCTCGAATCAATGCCAATGTCCCAGACGTGGTCTTACATGATAAAACATAATAGATACCTATGTCATGACATAGTTAATCCTATCTATTTCTAAGTTCGTACGGGACTTCTCAGACATTGTCACTAAGTCAACCTTATCTTGTAATTCATGTACAGATCATCTCGTAAGCATTCATCATTAACAATAGTCATATGAACATACACAGTTCAATACAAAAACGTTTATTTGCATAATGACTTACCTCGAGTTCATATATTCAATCGGATTGATTACTCGACAACTTTCGCCTTTCCACAATCTAAGTCTGATTTCGTCGGTTCTTGATCTATACATATTCAAATTAACCCTTTTATTCACTAATTCATCCTATTCAATCGAAATATACACATTTAGGGCAATTTGCAATTTAGCCCTCACATTTTCACATTTGGACAATTTAGTCCAATTTTCTCAAAACATCAAATATACACAATTTGTTCACACACATGCATAGCCGAACCTCCCTAGGGACCATACAAGTCCATATTTTCCATCAAATTCACAATTTAGTCCCTCTAATTTATATTTTCACAATTTAGCCCTAATTAGCTAAATTCATCAAAATTTCAAGAACAAAATATGTACATTAAACACATATCTTTCATATCTCACTATTAAACATCACAAATCACATGAGTTCATCAAAATCTCATTTCAAAAACATCATCAATTTTCAAAATTGAAGCATGGGTTTTGTAGTAGACAAAGCAACGATTGCAAAAACGTAAAAATTATAAAAAATCGATCAAAAACGAACCTTGAATTTAGCTTGATAGTAGTCGAATATTTGAAGAGCTCAACCCTTTCTTTTTCTTTCTCAAATTGGTAGAAGAAGATAAAAGATGATAAAACCAATGTTTCTTTTACTTTATTATAACATTTTAATATAAAATATAAATTTTAACTTATAAAATTAATATATAAATACATATATAAATACATTTCATTACCTAATGCCATCCACTAACCATTGTATTGGCCAAATTGCCTCATAAGGCCTCCTTATTAAAAAGCCACATCAAATAGGTACTTTAGCAAATAGCATGCTAGTTTTGCATTTAATGCTATTTAATCCGTTTATAAAATTAAACATCCAGACAGACAAATTAACTTACGAAAATTTAACACGTGTTTAGTCACATACCAACAGCACAGAAAATAATATTAAAATATTATTCCAACTCGGTTTTGTGGTCCCAAAACTACTGCTCCGACTAGGGTATAAATCGGACTGTTACAGGACTAAATTGTAAATTCAATTTATTAATTTGTGCAACAGGGACCAAATAGCGTAGATTTAAAAAAATTTGAGGTAGAAATGAAAAATAGAGAGTTAAACTAGGCTATGAGTGAAATTGGTATGAAAATTTAGGGTTAATTATGAAAGTTATGTTAGTCCCGGTTTAAGGGACTAAATTGAATAAATTATAAAAGTTGCATAAATTAGTAATTGAATGTGAAGTTGATTGTGCACTGATCAAATGTGTTGTTTATTTTAATCCGTAGCTAACATTGGACCGAATTCTTCGAAAAATAATGGAAAAGACAATTGTCGATGAATAGCTCAAAGTTTACGGTTTGTGTTTCTATAGTCTGAACTAATTTACATTTTTCTAGAAGTTGATTTGTTTGCTCGTTGTAAGTATTTGAGGTGAGATTCTTCTTCAATTGTGTTTATTTGAATCAATTGATGATCATGAGAACTCGATTATGCACATTTGAGATATATGTATTTTTATAAATGTATTAATTAGATATACGTGTTGAGATAATTATAGTTGTTATTAAGTTGAATAAATGTATAATGTTGTGAATAAATGTGAATTTGAACATTGTTTGGTTTCAAAACATGAAATGAAAACCCTATTAATTGTTTGGGCTGAGTCAGATATAGATGGTAAGCTATAGGATAGAAAGAGTTCAGGGTTACTTCGACTACGAGTCGATGAGGCACTGGGTGCCAATTTACTTTAGTTTAACCAATGAGACACTAGGTGTAAAATTTATTTAAAGCGTTGGGCACATTTTCTTGCTTTGGATTTATTCAATGAGGCACTGGGTGCCAAACAAATGTGTTGGTTGGATCTGGGTATTCGTCCTGGTCTGAGTCATGTAAATAGGGAAAATAAATGGTAAATTTAAGTTATCGATTTTGAAATGGAAAATGTTGTAGAATTGGAAATGCTATTGAAATAGCGAGTGTTATGAAATGAAATATGTATAGGAAACCAAAATGGAAAATGGAATTGTATTAATTGAATTTGTGATGTATTGTCATTAGTAAAATATATATGGTAAAATAAGGTTTATTTGGATCTGTACATTTGAATTGATATTAGCTTAGCATCAACTAGTCTTAATTTGAGCATTTTAATGTATTTTATTTTGCTTTTAGTGTTCAGATTATAGAAATACTACTGAGTTATACTCAACGTACAGTTTTGTTTTTCTCGTGCGCAAGTTA
The DNA here is from genome assembly GCA_025503065.1 of Gossypium bickii. Taxonomy (NCBI): domain Eukaryota; kingdom Viridiplantae; phylum Streptophyta; class Magnoliopsida; order Malvales; family Malvaceae; genus Gossypium; species Gossypium bickii. The sequence continues at coordinate 101,821,189 of CP106711.1, forward strand.
AGTACCTAGCGGTTTAATCAACGGCTCAGCATCTAGTGAAAATCCCAATCTCAGGTGCTGGTGTTTGGTTCTTTTTAGTTTTGGCATGTACCTAGGATATGCTATACTTATTTTGGTCATTTTGAATCATGTTGGTCCCTAATGGTTATGTAATTATGTATATGTGTGGTAGTAATGGTCAAATTGATGATAGCTTGAATGTGGTTTGCTTTGGTTAGTTGCTTAATGTTTTCATGAATGAGTTATTTCCATGCTTGTTTTTAGGTTTGATGATTGCTCGAAATTTGTTGATACATGATATGTCTAAATTATGTTAAATTGAATTGATATAAGTCAAGTTTATAACTACGTTTTACCTTAGTAGTTTTGATATGTTTGATCATATTCTTTTTGGTTGTTTTGATTTGTTGAAATTTGGTGCCAGTGAGGGCATATTGGATAAGCACTTAGGTTGAATAATTTGGTACATTTCAAGCATGTTTGAGTGTGTTTTGAAGGTATGAAATTGGTTGGTTTTGGTTTGACTTGGTACCCAAGTGATAAGTAAAGATTTTCCTTGTTTTAGAAGTCATTTTAGGTGCACACAGCCTGGGACACGGGCTGTCACATGGCCACCCGACACGATTGTGTGTTTGATTGATTATTAGGTGTAGGTTTTTACACACGGCACCAAGATGTTACACGGCTTGCAGACACGATCCTATGATCTTATTTCGAATCACACACGGTCTAGGACATGGCCGTGTGACCCTATTTTTGAACTGTACACAGTTTGGCCACGCGACCTAGGCTTTGTCACATGGTCGTGTGACCCATGTTTTGAAATTTTTCTACAATTTTCTGTTTTATTTCAAACTAGTCCCTAATTGTTTTCAAATTGATTTTTTGGTTCCATAAGCTCGATATAAATATCGTATTTACAGATATGCTATGAATGATGAATGAATTTGAATATTTGATATTTAAAGTAATATTTGAATGGTTTATGTTGATATTTGACTTGTTTAATGTTCTAATACTCCATAATCCTAAATTCGATGACGAAGACAGTTTATGGGTGTTACATGTCTATTTCATTGCAACTCGACTGAATAGTACTCTGATTTTGAAACTGGAACAAAATCAATAGTTTAATGATTTCCTCTCTTCCTTCGATTTTCTTATTGCTGATTATCAATTTGGCTTCGTTAATTGTTGTGAAGGGTGTATGTGTTGTATATGATTAAAAGATGTATGAAGTTAATTCACCCAAAAAAAAAAAAAAAGATGCATGAAGTTGTACTTCTAAAGGAAGAGAAAGGATAAGTGCATTGTTGTATCTAAGAAAGATGTATGAACATTGGGAAATTTTGGGGAGGTTGACGGATGAAGAATTGTAGAAGCAGCCCACAAAAAGAAAAAGAAAAATAAGAAAATAAAAGAAAAAGTAAGAGGAGAGAAAAAAAAAAACAAAAAATGAGGTATAAGAGGACGCCATGTGGCAATGTGCAATTGACCAGTGCTGCCATGTCAGCAAAAATTCAACATGCTTATTCTCAGGTACCAATATAGTGGACTGAGAAAAAGTTCAGGTACCAATCTGGAACAAAAAAAAAAAAAACCCATAAGTACCAATCTAGGAGAAGTGGACAAATTTTGGTACCAATTTTATATTTAACCCTACTAGTTATATATAATAGTAATACATTATATATTACTTATTATATTTTATTCTTTATTATTATAGTAGTTGAAATTGGCTTTAAGCCCTTATACTTTTTGTATATTTGAAAGTTAGCCCTCTTACTATATTATATAATGTTATATCGTATCATATAATATATTAATAGTTTATATATATGCATCGATGATTTAATATTATAATATCATGTAATACTATATCTTTATTATAGTCTATATTATAACAATAGTTATTAATGTTTTAATATTTTAAGTAATAATTATATATTATATTACATTATATGATTATTTTATGTATTAGTAATATACTAATTTAGTATATCGATTTAAGGTCAGATTAGGTAATCAATTTCGGTAATAGTTATATAATATATTATTATTTATCATTAAATTTTAATTTTATAGATTTTAATAATTATTAAGTTTATATATTTATTTTACATATATAATTGTAGTATTAAAAATATTTTGTATTAAATTAATGTTTTTAAAAATTTATTACATTTTATAATTTAACATAGAAAATTATTTTTAAGTACTTTTCCTATTAATAAAATTTTAATATAAATATACAATGCTTATTGATTGGCATCATGCATGTGCGCATAAAACAACGAATTTATAAGACAGTTTTTAAATCCCGATTTTACTGCAAGCGTACATGTGAATTCTAATATTTATAGTGTTACAATGGAACACCGAAGTATTCCAATGATCGAACCCAAAGGAGATGGAGAGTGAGTGATAACTAGCATACATAGCTACTAGTACGATTTTATAGTATGGCAAATCATAACAAGGAAATTTTGCAAAAAAGAAATATTAATACGCTAATCTAAGGCTAAATTGCAAAAAAGATAAAACTAAGGATTTAATCAAATAAATGATTAACAGTGGTTGGTTGGTTTCAATGTGGTTCACCAATTCTCAGAAAAGAAACTTAAATTGCTTAAATTACTAAGCGGCTCCATTTTATCTCTCGATCTCAATTTTTCCAACTTAGACCTTAGCTCCGATTATCTGTTAATCTCACCGGTTAATCCGGGACTAATGATCGGGTGTGCAACAAGATTGCCATTCGGTCTCACTTACCTAGATATTCCCTTAGGGGTGTCACTTCCTAAGTTTTTAGGTCTATTCGATTTAGTCCAATTTATTACGATTTATTCATTGGTCCAGAAATAAGCTTATCCACATCTCCACCAACCAACTCCTTTTGAGGTTTAGCTACTCATGTTGAAAATAAAATAGATTAACATAGAAATGAAAAACAAAATAGCCATGAAAGTAAAACTTAAGAAAAATATGAAAGTTGGAATTTCTATGCAAGAAAACTTAAATAACATGAAACTAAAAGCATGTAACAAGAAAATCTAAAGCAATAAAACTTAAAGGAGAAAACTTTCATGCTTTAACATATTTAGAGTAAAAGAAATTGAAATATATTAAACTAAATCTTAAAGTGTCTTGAAGCCAATGTACATGGACTGAAAGTGTAAATAAACCTAATCTACAATGGTAACTTAACTAACATTAAGAACAAGTAAATGCAAAAAAAAAAAAAAAAAAAAACTTTAAACTAAGGAAGAAGAAGAGAAAATGAAAACCCTAGAAAAAGTGTAGAAAAGCTAAGAGAAAACCTATAGAAAACTAAACCTAAAACCAAGCTAATGTGTATGTCTCTTCCTTAGCCAATTTTGGTTGTTTTAAGCTGTCATCTAATGCTTTTTTTGTTGCCAAAAATGTCCCTACATGGGCCTTACACGATTGGTTGACCGGGTGGACAAAGACGACACTTTTTGTCAAAGTTTGTCCCCCTAACGAAGGTAGTGTGATCATACCTAGAAGTGCATATTGCAACACCTAGGGCAGTATCAAGCCTTGGGGTCTCCTTTGAAGGGTGGATATCAGGATACCCCAAGAGGATATCGCGATACCACTGAATGATGTCTCCATTCTTCCAAACCGCTGGAGGTGTCGTGATTCCAAGGTGTAGATATCACGATACATTTTCCTTGTGTCGTTCTCGCTCGTTTTTGACCTCTGACACGTCCCTACACCAGTAAATCACATGTTAGGCTTCTCAATGGCACTATTGGCCAAATTGGTTCACAAAATTGGAAAAAAGAGACATTTTCACTTATTTACTAAAAGTCTAAAAATAACGAAAAACTATGCTAAAGACTATTTTGCTTGAGAAAAAACTCCTTAAGTATACCAGAAGAGCTTAATTTGCCACATGAATTTGTGGTAGATCAAATCCCCCATACTTAACTTTTTGCTTGTCCTCAAGCAAACACACCCAACATGCAAAAGAAAGGACAACCACTAGGCTTTTTGTACCAGACGTGCATTATGTACCAAGTTCTTTTTGTTGTGCAACTCAAATTTGATGCATTGTAAACTCATAACTTCGAGAGCAAATCGTCTTAGTTCAAAAAGTTACAGAGCAAAGAGAAGAAGAGGCAGCTTATGAAAATTGATTTTTACATATTATTTCATCACAATAGGACATGAAGATATGATATATTTATGTATGAGAGAAATTGACTTATTCCTTTACATTAAGTTTCAACAAGTTTCGGTTTGTAAAAGGGGACGCTAAGGTCACATAGGACATTGTGGCTTCTAACATTCTGATGGTTAGGTTGGTACGAATTCAAGGAAACACCATATCAAAATGGTTCAAGCACTATGAACAATATAGCACACGATATTGTTCCCAATTCCCCCAAAATGTGATCATTTCATCTCACCATCTTATTTCTCCTTCCCTCATCTTCCTTATTTCTCCAACAATGTGGAACAGATTGGTTGATATTAGCTCATATTTGTGCACTATGATTTTGAGACATTAATGTTATGCTATTTTTTTTTTCTTATTTTGACCATATTTTTCATTTGTTGGTTATTTTCTCTCACAATGCTTTTGATCCTCACTTTTCATTCTTTTTATGCACAATTTTTAGTAAGAATCACTTGCAAGCTAAATCAACCTCTCTTCACTAGTCACTTAAGTAAATTTTGTAAGAAACCTTCGAATGTTCCGACCTAACCCTCGATGTCCTTGACCAAACGTCCATTCAATAGTACAATAAAAAATTTAAGGACTATGGAGGGTTGAGTTTCGAACTCAATTTTGGCTCAAGGTTTCAAACATAGTCGCTTATCATGAAAGGACAATGCAAGGCCTAAATTTAGGAGCTAGGGATAATATAGCATTTAAGGCTGGTCTTTTAGGCTTTAGGCTACATAAACAATGCCTTAGGTCATCTCTTAGCATTTCAACAAATACAAAACCAAAAAATTCTTCTACATATTTTAATGAATAATGGAAATTACTAAAACATGCATGTCTACACATATCTTCATTCTTATTGATCATTTGGATAAAAAAAGAAATTTTTTACTACCTCTATCCTATTATACAATGTAATTAATGAACTAAACCATTTATTCACAAAGCAAAGAATTTATCATGCACTAATTGCCACCATTTACTGATGCCAATCACTTCATGTTCAGGACCATGCAATCACAAAAAATAAATTAAAAAAATTTTGGATTTTTGAAAAATTAAGAACAAAAAATGAAAAATACTTTTGGAATTTTTTAAAGTTTTTTTAAAAAGGCATAAAAGTTAAAATAAACACACAAATAAACACATATAAAATTTATGTACACCCCCATACTCAGACTGCACATTATCCCCAATGTGTTTAAAAGAAAAATAGGAGGTTACCGGACTTCCCAAGAGTGGAGCATTAGACTAGCTCGAGGGTCCACCTCCTCGTTGAAGCTCAAACTATTATGTAGTCTTTCAGGTAACTCGCTACGCATAAGACAAATAAAAAAAACAAAAACAACCACAAAATACACAAAATAAAAATATCCAAAAACATATCCAAAAGTGTTTAATATTTTACATGTCACATAAAAATAAATAAAAATTGAATGCTAAGAAATGCAACTAATCGGAGACTTCCTTAGGACCCTTGCTCGGTCCAAAAATTCCTTTGCCCTTTCCACTCAAAACAAACCTTGAAGACGACGTCCACAATCAGTTATTTGGATCGCAGATGATGGATCTCCACGTGGGTCACTAGCGGACGCGAAAACACCCTCGAAGTTTCCACGATAAGATGCAAAGCCATCATCCTCTATGGACTTGTCATCAATTTCTTCTTCTTTGCTTGCCTCCTCTAGTTCCTTCCCGATGACATTGCCTTCCAATGAATCGCTTGATTGTTTGGATCATTCTAAGCTTTGTGCCCCTTGGCTCGTCACGAAAGTGTCCATGAATGGTTTCATGGCCTCCAACAGTCTTATGTTATAGCACACTCTCTTACCAACCTACGTTCCACCACCTAGGCTCATCATTGGTTTTCTTTTTGGCGCTTTTCTTTGTCATTACTGTTGGCACTTCCATTTTCTATTTACAGCGCTGGTTCTATTCCTGTATTTGTTTCCTATGCAATTCATGGAACTGGTGGAGCAGGGTATCTCCAATAATGCTCATATTTGACCGATGAATTTATTCAATACTCCCTATCACCACTCCAACTCGATGGGCCAAGTCAGTAATCAGATGAAGAAAGTAGATTCCAACCTTAATGCCCGAAACATACTTTCTGATTTCCTTGTTGACCCATTTTCCAAGGGTAACTCTTTTTTGCTATAAAATACAATACAACAAAGCAACTTGGAATGCATAAACGATATTAGTGTTAAATAGTGGTGAGATACGAGTACATATAAATTGCATCCACATTTTAGCAATGGGAAACATGATAGCTTGTTTAAAAGATAGGCGTAATTATTATACCCCTCTCGTTTCCATTCCCCTCTCCCCATGGTTAAAAATGCTAAAACAGCATCCATTTCAACATTTTTGAAATTATTAAAATCCATAGTGGATAAATCATCACTCTCATAATGAGAGATGTCATAATTGTAACACCCCAAACTCGGCCTAGACGTTATGGCCGAATCATAGCGATGTCACATGGTAGTGTTTTGGAAATAAATAAGTTGTCGTAAAAACCTCTTTTCAAATTAGCCTCATTACAAAATCTTATGTTAATTCTAGGATGCTTCATTCAGTTTCAAAATGTAGTTTCACTTGTCGCAGAAGCTTTTTATACCAGTTTGCATCGTGTGAGCAAGTCAGTAGCCTCCATAATTTTCACACAGCCTGGCACACGGGCGTGTCTTGTGGCCGTGTGGACAAGTAAGTATGTATGCCCTATTTTGCCATGGCCTAGACACACGGGTGTGTCTAATGATGTTTGAGGCACACGACTAGCCCACATGAGCGTGCGACCTCTATAACTTTGAAAATTGTTAAGTTTTTAGAAAAATTTGTATGTGCTCGGTTTATTCTGGACCCATTCTCAATACATGTTTATGGTCTCTTAGACCTTTTAAAGGGACTCTATGTATATATATTGTTATGATATCATGATGATTTATCTTGTGTTGTGAAATGAACGTAAAAGTTCTGATATGCCCAATAATGCCTCTTCCGGTGATGGTTACGGGTCAGGGGTGTTACACTATGCGCCTCTCTCAATATTGACTGCCTCAATTCAAAATCTTTCGGTACACAGATTCTGCCACGGAAACAGAGCACCCCTTCGTTAATCAGTCCAAAATTGTAACAGCCCAATTTTAGGGCTAGTCGAAACAGTGGTTTCGAGACCACTAATCCGAGGTTGGAGAAATTAGTTTTAGTAATATTTTGTGTTATAGATTATATGAGCGCATGAAAATTTTGATGCATTAATTTTAGCGATTTCATGCTTAATTTCAGAAAATGACTAAATCGCATAAAGGGTAGGCCAGCCATGGAGACAAATGGGAGACATGGTCAATGGTTAGGTATCATTTGGTGACTAAATTGATTTTTAATAATAAAATAAAGAAAATCTATCATCTTCCCCATTTTTCTTCTTCTCTCCACTGAAAATATCAGCCAAAGAGGGGTTTTGGAAGCCAAAACTTTTCAGCAACTTCTCACCTTAGCAAGTAAGTGATTTTGGTGGTCTTTCTTTACAATTTTTATACTTTTGAAACCCTTGTAGCTTGAGCTAACTAATGAGGAGACTATTATTGATACGAGCACGCCCGGGGCACTAACATTTTACAAAGTGACGAAGCGCGAATTAAATGCCCCAAGTGTTGAAAAAGTTGATTTGCACCTTGGTGCATTTCCTTGAGCTCATCTCAGCTCATTGAGCTGATTGTTTTAATTTAATGTTTTAAATAAATTGCATCCTCAAATTAATTATTTCCTACAGCAAATTAATGCGGCCTAATAATTTAATTATTGACTAAATTAATTTGTCCAAGTTTTAATTAATTTGTTTCCTTTCGTACATTAGTTTGTGTCAATAAATATGTGTCACTAATTAATTTAATTAGTGACTGTCAAATTTGTTTGATATCTAATTGCCATTGTAATGTGCTCATTTTATAAATTAATAAGTTGACTTAATGTGTTGCAGGTAGCATTATAGAGTGGAGCAGGAAAGCCAAACACTAAGGTGGTGGAAGGCTAGCTTGAGATGGACAAATAAATTCAAGTGGAATTAAAAGGCACATGGAAACTATGGAATAAATAATTAAGAAAATGTGCATGTGTGCTTTGTGAATGGAGCATCAAACGGCAACATGAAAATGGGCAGCATGCTTGAATTAAATAATACAAAGCAAAGTCATGAAATGATTTTTAAATGACTATGCTTGGACGGCATTGGAGGTATGAGATGGAAAATTAAATAACCCATGATGGGCAATTGCATTTTGGCGGCAAGAGAATGCAAATGGAAGGCACCATGTGAATTAAATAATTGAAGGGCTCTTCATGGCTTTTATAAGCATTGGACGGCAAAATGGGAAGCATGAAGTAGAAGCTTGGCCGAATTTTAAGTGGAATGTTTTAGAAGCATGGGATAAAATAATCAAGCACAATTGCTTTGTCTTCTTGTGAGTTGGACGGCATGGTGGAGCATTGGTATTGAGCATGAAATAAATAATAAGACCACGAGCTATTTAAGGAGATTGTTGGAATCAACAAATGGAAGAAAACATGTGTTGAATTGAGGAGAATATGAAGGGCAACATGAATTAAATTATTCCCTTGTCTTCATTAAGTTGGACGGCCATATGGTATTAAAAGGCAATGGAGGAATAAACAAGTGGAAGCATGAAGCACAAAGCATGGAAGAAAGAGCATTTAAAAAAAAACCATGAGCACAAACAATAAGTGTTGAACTATTGCTTTGGACGGCAAGGAATCTTAAGTTGCCTTGAAATTTTTAAATCAAAATTGAGTGGAATATAATGGATGCATGGACAGCAAACACTAATTAATAAACAAATGTACATAAAGGAAGACCACTTCATGAAGGTAATGGTGGGACGACAATGCCATTTCTTTTGGGATTAATTTTTCATATCTTGGACAGTAAATTGAAGGCACCCTTGTGATTAAATAATTGAAGATAAGACATTTTCAAGCTTGGTATTTTGGCCATTCGGCTACCTAAATTTTTAGGCTATAAATATTTTGCTATTTTCATTTGTCTGCATACAGAATTTTTATGAATGAAATTTTATGAACTGTTGTTCATTTGAGTGAGTTCATCTCCTCTTCATTTTCGTACAAGTTTCGTTAGACTTATCAAGCTTGCTTGTGGCGCCTTCGACTTGTTTGAACTTATCACCAATTTCGTTTGGTATGGCGTTCATCAACCTATCTTCATCTATCCACCTTAACGATATAAGAAACGTGGTGACACTATTATATAGTGTTGAATCTTTCTTAAGTTAAGTTCGTATTTCCATTTCCATCATCGATTCCGTTTATCCACCTTAAACATTATAGAATCCGGGGTGACACTCTTTAGTGTTGAATCGTTTCTTGTTTAAGTTCTTTTATCCATCTCCATCAAATTATCTTTTATCTATTTTATGTTTATTTCATTCCATCGAACCGAACCATCTCCTACTCTATTCACTTAAGCTTCGCAAACTCATTTATATTTTTCGATTATTGTCCAAAGGCTTAATTTCTTCTCGTAGACGATTGGGCAACCCGCATACGTTTCGACTCACCCGAGCCGATTCGTATCAATTATGCAAAATGGTTAAGAGTTTAGGGTTTTTTCCATGTGAGCATCTAAGTTGTTTGCTGAATTTTTATGGAAGAAAATGAATCTTAGTAGTTAAATAAACAACTTTTGTGAAAGGTGTTTCCATGAAAACACCTAAAAAGGACCTTTTTCTAAAGGTTGTAAATATGTGGTAAATGTGTGAAACAATTGATATTGTGAGTTTTTATAAGAGTAATAAATGTTCATCTAGGCTTGTTAAAGGAGGAAATTTGATTAGAATCAATTTAGAGCCTAGGGGCAAAATCATAATTTTATAAAAAATTAGGACAAAAATCATAATTTTACCAAAGTATGATTCATGGGTTATTTTAGTCAATATGGTTATTAAATAAGTGAAATTGTTATTATAGATCAAGAAACACGAAACCCGGACCGAAACCAAGGCAAAGACAAGGTTGTGGACTAAATTGAACAATTCCACATATATTTTGGTACCAATATAAGTTTGTGTGAAACTAAAGCTACTTAATGCTATTATATTCTTAATGGCTTGATATCCTGGGAAATGTATATTAATTCTATGAAGTTTATTAAGAATGCCTCGATGAAAGTATAATGAGAATATGTTAAGTAGAAGTCCCGGTTGAACATTCAGAATAGCAATGATACTATTATCACGACATGAGAGAATGTAGGTCTCGTATAAGACCATGCCTAGGACATGGCCTCGGCACCAAAAGGAGATCTCGTGTAAGACCATGTCTAGGACATTGCATCGACATCGATATATGTTCTCGTATAAGACAATATCTGGGATAATGCATCGACATCGAGAGATGAGATCCCGTGTAAGACCATATCTGGGATATGGCATCGGTATCGAGATATGATCCCATCTAAGACCATATCTGGGATATGGCATTGGCATCGTGTTACATCTATGATGAGATTGAGTATCCTTTGATATTCCAAGTAGTTCAACGGATAAAGAGATAAGATTATGTTAAAGATGGTATTGAGTTAAGTTATGTTCTAGATAGCATAAGTGCTAAATTACGTGATGAAGTGATACATGTAACAACCCAAACCCGGCCTAAACTTTATGGCCGAATTTAGTTTGTCACAGTGGAAAATATTTTTGAAAAATTCTTTTTTCTAAATCCATTTAAGTTGTCGAAAACCTTTCATTTGATTGTCTTGTGAAAACCATACTTCGTGTTTAATTGGGTAATCAATTAAGTCAAGTTATCATAAAATTCCAAATGTGCCCGATGGCACGATAAAACATCTTCGTATTAATTTGGGAAAACATGTGTATTAAATCTAATATTAATAAAATAGTTTAAAACAGATTATCCAAAATATGTAAAATAACAAAGTAGAGTATTAGGAGGCCTTATTACATCCGAAATAAAATTTAACCATGATAAAATAAAAATAACTAAAGTTTAAAGTTCATTTAAATCAAGTCCTTTGCATGGCCACCTCGAGTCCATCAGCTTCTTATCCGCGATCTACGTGTCACTGAAAAATGTAAAGGAGAAGGTGAGTCACCAAGACTCGATATGTAACCCTTCCCCGAATTTAAGCAATTTCATACAGATTATAATTAACAGTCAAGTACCAAGGCATGCCCCCAACCTAGCCATCCAAACGCCTTTGTCTACCCCGTGTGGTACCAAACCACTGGTGGTGCCAAACCACTGGTGACATATAGTCACGAATATGATGCCAAATCACTGGAGGTACCAAACCTCTGGTGTCCGTAGACACAATCAATTGATGGGGCCAACCCATCGTGTGATACCAAATCACTGGCGTCAATCCCGTAATATCAACTGTGGGGCCAACCCACTGTGGTGCTAAGCCACTAGGACGGGACGCTATGAGGTACCAAACCTCTGGAGGTGCCAAACCTCTGGTGACCGTAGTCACAATGTGGTACCAAACCACTGGTGCCCGTCGGCACGAATATTACTACCCCCTCCTCTCATCAACCCATATCAAAGAATCACAATATTCATGCCATCATATGTTCAATCACATATGTCAAATTTATCATTAGTCATAAACAACACATCATGCTTTCCAAAAGCATCATAAAAACCCATAATCAATCAGGGACTTACCCGGATCCTTGCTTATACCGTTCATGGTATTAAAACCAAATCTACATAGATCAGGTTAGCACACACAACAGTTTTAGTACATTTAGTTGATTATAAGTGTGTATGTACACACCTGTCACCACGATAGTCCTAAATCCCGAAAAGAGAAGTCGGCCACACCAGATCTCCCTGCACCTATATTCGGCCAACCATAGGATTAGTACTATGGCCTGTTCGGCCAACCCAAAATAATTGAGAAGGGTTCCTTGTGAACCCGACACCTTACCTATCTCCTTTGAATATTAGTCACTGCTCACCAAGTATTTCTGTTTTCCCTAAATCGGCAACCACATGTTAGTAGCCTTCGGCTTTCGATTACTAAAGAACAATCTATTTACAATAGATCCTTACCATCTACTTACCAGTCGTTTGATCAAAGAATGGAAGATCAGCTTCTCTGCTTTGAGATCCCGGAGCACCTAGACAGATTCGATTTTTAAAACAGATACTTAGCATCTTTGTAAATAAATGCCGAAATCAGTTTCTTACCAATATCCAAGTCGACAAGAAAAAGAAAGGAGAACATAAGTATTCGGCCTAACATGCTTACCCTCCAAAAATCGATTAAAGAATTCCTCCCCCTCCTTGCTCAATATTCGGCCAAGGTGTTTAATAAAAAGGAAAGAAATTCAGCACTTTAAAGGGGTGTATTCGGCCTAAGGAAAAGAAAGAAAATAATGGAGAGGAGATGGAGTTTCGGCTAAGGGTTTGAGAAGAGAAAAGAAAGGAATGGATGGGAGATTATGGTATAGAAGATTCAGCCAAGGTCTTAAGAGGAAGAGAAGGGTTTTTGGTTTGAGAAAATGGAAAAGAAAATCAAGGGTGGAAGAGGAGTTGGAAATTTCGGCTACTATCAAGTGAAAAGGAAAGAAAAAAAATAAAATAAAAGATGAGTACCCTTAAGGGAATTTCGGCACCCCTCCCTTCTCTAGACTCCCTTGCCGTCCACCCTCTCCAATCAAGGAGTTCAAATTTCGGCATATTCCTTAAATTACTCTGGACCAATCGTTTGAATAATTTGAATAAATTAGAAGCCTAAATTTCCTCTTGTAAACTCTTGCTGATTAATCACCTAATAATCAAATTAAAACTTAATAATATCCCTTATTATCCTATTATAAAAAAAAAGTTTAAAGAGAGAAAATCTCTCCCACTTGTGCTGTCCAAAATATAATGCAAAAAGGGGGATTTTTGTGACTCGAACCAAGGCTCCCCTCGCTCCCCCTTGTGGCGTCACCTACAGCTCTTAAGTGGCCTCACTTTTGCCACTTTTCCAAGGCCTCATTTGTGTCAAAAGTTCCCTATTTAATCTTGTAACCCCTACTTACTAAGGTTCCCTTCCTTTAAAGCTTATAAATAATATTTTCTACTATTCTGGGCCAACTCAAGGCCCCTAATTAAGCCTTGTTATTCCACGATTAATACCATAGCAATTCAAACACACGAAATAATCGTTCAATCACAAATAGCCCCAAATTTAGGATGTTACAATACATGTACGTATAAGTAAAACATGAGATATGAATTCGAAATGTGATATGTGATTGGTAAAAGTAAACATGAGTAAGTTGTGTCAAGTACTTGAGAACTTGGGTTGCTATTATTCAATGAGATCAATGGATGCTATCATAAGTCTTCAAGTTGCTATTTATTTCATGCAAACTTACTAAGCTTTATGCTTACCCCTCTCATTTCCCTCTTCCTTGTAGTATCGTCAAGCTAGCTCGGGGATCGTAGGACGTCGGAGTTCGGATCACACTATCAACTTCTCTTTGGTATAGCAAAGTTTGATTTATTTTGACTATGACATGTATAGGAACTTGGTTATTTTGTGTTATGTCATATTTGTTAGCCAATGTGTGGCTATTAATTTCATTCAATTCATTTTGTAATGGTCATTGGAAATTATCCAATACTTGACAAGTTTATATATTCAATGATGATGAAGTTCATGAAGTGCATGCTTGCGTGATGGGATGAGTAATGAGTATAGTATACACATGATGAATGTAGTGTAAACCTATGTGTGTATGTCTTGATCTTGGGTATTAGCAGTGCCTTATGGTCATGATGTATATTGCATCAAAATGGTATAAGTGTGGTTGCTTTTAGGGTGGGAATTGGCTTGGTAGATAGCCTTATAATTGTCCACACGGGTAGACACAAGGGCATGTGTCTAGGCTGTGTGTGACACACGACCAGCCCCATGGGTGTGTTGATAGGCCATGTGAAGTCTGCACCTAAGTTTGGGAATTTAATTCGCCATATAGTCTAAGGACAAGAGTGTGTGCCTTGGTCATGTGACTTAAATGGGATGATGATGTCATAAACAAAATGTTAAGGTTTTCAAACACGGGTAAAGACACGAGCATGTCATGGCCGTGTGAGGGACACGGGCTATGGACACGAGCGTGTGTTAGGCCGTGTGAAAACTCCTGTAGGTTTGAAATGAAAAATAAAATCCACACGGACTAGGGACATGGGCGTGTGTAACCACACGGCCTGCCCACACGGGTATGTCCCTCTCCACACGGGCGTGTGGTCCTATTTTGTGTAAAAATTTTCTAAGTGTTCAAAAGTTTCCGGTTTAGTCCCGAACCATTCCATATATATGTTTAAGGTCTCATACACCTATAAGAGGGATGTTATGGTTTCAAATGAAAAGTTTTAATTTGAAAGGAGAATTTATGGCCTGAGGTTGTATGTTTGAGTAAGTTAAGTGCAGTAATGCCTTGTACCAGGTTTCGACGTCGGATACGAGTAAGGGGTGTTACATTTAGTGGTATCAGGGCTATGGTTTAGTCAATTCTCGGACTAACGGAGCGTCTGCATGAGTCTAACTATACATGCTATACATATGAGTATTTACATAATAATAGTGTGACGACTCCTGATGATTTAAATCATGTTTTCATGTAGTAAATGGATCTTAACAGAGTTGTTGTAATATCCTGAAATAGGGGTAAAATTTTATTAAATTATTTTGCATAAGTACGGTCATCATGGTGTTGATTGAGTTATTTTAGGTATGAGTGATAAGCTAAGGGAAGGCCCGAGCTATAGGAGAAATTTTATTTTTAAGTGTTAATTAGGGGGAGCTAGGCTAAGGGGGCTTTAAGAAAAGTTGTTGGGGGTTTATGGCATAAGAAATGCCTTGGTAAAGTGGCTTCCATGCGCCACTTAAGGGGCTGGATATAACGCCAACAAGGGCCTGGGTTCGAAACACGGCGGCAGCAAGTGGCGATTTTATTTTTGTTTTGGCGTTAAAGAGGAAGGAACTAAGGAAGTAGGGCTTAAAAGAAAATATGGCGCGTTTATGTCACAAAATAACGCTTTGGCCGAGTGGCCTGGGGCGTTACCTGGTCGCTTGTCCCAACAGGTCCCATGTTCGAACCATGTAAGCTGCAGTTGGGGTTTTTATTTTTCCATGCTGGCGTGAAAGGGGAGAGAAGGAATTGGCCTGCACATGGGCTCTAAAAGGGATGCGGATAAGCTTGATGCTTATCTTTGAATTCGGCTGGAAGAGTGGATCGTTATTTTTTTTTTTTTTTTGAAGAGGTGATAATGGATAAAAGGTGGTTTTTATTTATTTTGAATGTTTGATAAGAGATAAGTAAGGCATATTTTATTTATTTCAAGTAAGTGGATAAGAGTTAACTTTGGAATTTGATAAGGAATGGAGATAGCAACCGAATGGGGTCTCCTTGGGTTGATAATTTTCGGTCAACTAGGGGGGTATTAAGTGCCGAATTATAGTTGCATGAATATTCTTCCTTTTGCCGAATCTACACCCTTCGTCCCAAGCTTCTTCTTTTATTTAGTGATTAGCCGAAATTCTCCTAACTTCTCTCCCTACTCTTTTTCTTTTCTTCAAACCTCAATTCTACCTATGTTCTTGTGTGGCCGAATATTCCCTTGCCATTCTGAATCATAGCCGAACCTTGTATTCTTCCTTTCTCTTTTCTATTTTATTTATTTAATTATTTTGTACTTCAAAGCCGAAGGTGGTGGTTTAGTTTATTCTTCTTTCCTGTTCTTTTGTATTATCATCTTTCCCGAAAACTACTCTTTTCTTGTCATTCCCTAAAAGCCGAATCTCTCAGTGTTCAAGGAGACTTTGGGTGCAAGCTATTCGATCGGTTCGAATAGTGTGGTAAGAAACTCTTTAACGTTATTCTTCTTTCTTTTATCTTTGGTGAATCGAAACCAAAATCTAACCCCTATTAGTCTTATGGCCGAACCAAGAGGTGATATTTCGGGATTTGGAGACTTGTGGGATTTCGACAGTCTCAAGGAGCAAGCAGGTATTTCGGGAGTTGGAAAGATTAGGAAGGAGTTCTACAATCGTAGGAGTGCAAAATCGGTTAGACGTGGGTTTCGGGATTTAGTCAATTGTGCAATCAGGTGCGTAGTTATCGCACTGTCTTTCGATTGTTTTAAATATGTTAAAATGTATACATGCTATGTTGTGAATGATAGCCGAGATAAGGGCTAAAATGGTGGATACCCCTGATGGGTAAACGATTAACAAGGTCAGCGTTTTATGTTATTAAATGATTACTGTTAAATATATGAAATGGAGATGAGCATGCTATATATGTATTTTATTAAATGATGTTTTATCATATATATGGGCATGAGGGCTTGGGACATGAATATTGGAGGACAGGGTGTACATATTTATGTACGTGGTCTAATGTTAGCCTTGTGCTACATTAGCGCTTGATGTTAGCTAGGTGCTACGTCAAGGGAGGTGTTGGCTAGGTGCCCATCTCGGCGGTCGATAGCTGTGTGCATCACCGTGGACTGATTGATGTGTGGGATCCCTGTGGGATCGGTGGCTCAGCCATGGCCTTGAGCAGCAAGTCTGCCATGGTAAGATATGTGGATCACGAGGTGATCGGTGGTGGATTAGCCACGGCCTAGGGCAGGGAGTCTGCTAAGGTGGGAGTAACGGGTGGACCCTAGGTTGGGTTGGGTTTCATAATTGCATATTTATGTGTATGGACTGTGTGGATGTGGGCCAAGCCCATATGTGGAGACATGTGTAATGACTATGCACTGAGTCTGTTGACTCACCCAAATTTTTAATAAACCTTACAGGTGATGCATGATGCTTGGACCGGGTTGGAGAGGATACGAGGTGGCCCATGCAGAAGATGTTTTACTCGTTTTAAATATTTATATTATCAGCATTTTGGGAATTTATATATTGTAATAAGGGCCGTTTGAGACATTTATGGAGTTTGCTATGTTTTAAATTGGATTGTCGATTGAATTATTATTCGGGAAATGTTTTTAATTCCGGCAACTGATACATTAAAAGTATATAATCAAGTTTTAATTCGGATATTTTTATCAAGCTTATGTTATTTATATTTTTTTAATGGACATGGTTTTTTTTTAAGAACAAAATTTTCAAGTTCCACCACTAGCTAGGATACTTTCAAATGTTTTTCGCAGTGACATACCAGATCCGGTCAAGGCTCATGGGCCGGGTTTGGGGTGTTATAAATTGGTATCAGAGCCAGGTTCAAAACTCAGCTTTGAGGGTTTTGGGTCTAACAATGTTTTCAAAAATGGGCTTTTCAAAAATATATATATTGGCTTTTATGAATTATTTTTCAGGTTATTCTGGCATGGCACTAGTATCTCCGGCCCGAAGTCCACCAGGTAAGTACTTCTAATTTCTGAAGTGAATTGTGTATACGTGAAAATGTATGGGCTTTTATGGGCTCGTAGATTAGAATATTAGGGCTATTGAACCCTAGGGCTAGTCTACTCAAACACATGCATAAGACTTAAAGGACTATTAAACAAACCTTTGAAGTAAGTCGCTGAGTTAAGGTGTGGCAACCATTGTACGCATGTCTAGGATTGGTACTCAGGAAGAGCTTGGTACTTAAGCGATCCTAGCGACTCACCTCCTCTTTACTCGAATCCTACCAGTGCGTAGCTACGGTTCACCTTAACCAAGAGGACTTATTCACGGGCTAAACCCGATAATTAAAACCCGAAAGGGACTAGCCAGGCAGTTTTATAAAATTCCTAGTTTTAAAGTTCCTAAATTACCCTTTTAATTATAGTAAAAGATTATTGTGAAAATTTTTCCAATGTATCTCCGATTTACAAAATTACTAAAATACCCCTGGTTGGTAAAATTACCAGAATGCCCTTGGTTTCTAAAATTTTCATATTACCCTAGACTTTTATTTAAAATATTCTTACTTTACAAAAATATCAGAAAATTCTATTTTTGCAAAATGTAAAGATACCCTGTTTGGAAAATTACTGAATTACCCCTAGATTACGAAATTACCAAAATAACCCCAATTTTTGAAATTTCTGCAAAACCTTGATTTGGAAAATCTTTCTTTCAAAATACCCATGAGTTTGAAAAAAAAATTTTCGAAATGACTTTTGTGATTTTCAAATTGACCCTGATTTATTACCAAAATACCCCTGTAGGACAAATGACGGAAATACCCCTGGGATAGAAACAGGCAGAAATGTCTGAATAGTGAATGTGGGTGGTGGATACAACTGAAAGAATGTGGCCTTGTTGAGAAATGAAGATATCTCCATTATGAATGTGATTGTGAAGGTGGTTCTTTGAATTAGAGTAGTGAACTCGAACTGAAACTTTGATTGATCGAAAGAACAACTTCTGAAAACTTCATTTCATAAAATTTGCTCGTGGATAAATAGTGGAACAAAATTTATAATGCATAAAATTTCTTAAATCAGACTAAATCGAGGCGCTAGAAATGAGTTCTAGAGGACGTGGTCGAGGCAGAATGGCTGTATCGGAACCCGTTAGATCGGGTCAATGGTCTGAAAATGAGGTACCGCCTCCACCACCAGCATTTGGTAATGAGCAGCAAGATCAGACGGGGGATGATGCTATATCGCAGGCTGTGCTGCGAGCTTTGGAGTTAGTGGCTGGAGCAGGTGGAAATATGAGAGCTAGGAAGTCTGTACCCGAGCGACTCCGAGCTAATGGAGCTGAGGTATTTTGGGGCATATCAGGTGTGGCACCCAGTACGGCTGAATATTGGTTGGAAGCAACCGAGCAAATTATGGATGAGCTCGATCTGACCGCTGAGGAAAAAGTGAAAGGAATGGTGGCGCTACTTCGCGACGAGGCGTATCAATTGTGGCTCACAATTTGGGATAGTGCTACGGTAGAGGATCTCACCTGGGAGTACGTTAAGGCGGCGCACCAGAAGAAGTATGTTGGAACTCATTATATTGATGCTCAGAGGAAGGCATTTCTAGGGCTGGTTCAAGGGAACAAGTCCGTAGCAGAATACGAGGCTGAATTCCTAAGGTTAAGCCGATATGCTCGGGGGGTAGTTGCTACAGAGCACGAGCGATGTGTTCGGTTTGTGGACGGATTAAGGGACGACCTGAGGTTGTTGATAGCTCCTCATCAGGAATGGGAGTTCGCTGTGTTAGTCGAAAAAGCTAAGGTAGCTGAGGGAATTAAGAACTCTGTGAGGTAGAACAGAGATAAGGATAGAAACCGTGATAGGAGGAATTTTGGATCATCTGAATCATATGAGGGTCTTCAGAAAAGACCGAGGGTTGAAAATTCTGTTTGTGTTGCTAAGTCAGTTACGGAAAATCCGGATCGTCCGTGTGCTCAGTGTGGAAGGTATCATGTTGGCAACTGCTGGAATCGGGAACGGGAATGTTTTAGGTGTAAGTCTAAGTTTCACCTGATTAAGGACTGTCCTCAGGATCCGAATAGGGCTCGGACAACAGGCCAAAGTTATGTGCAGCCGGGTAGAGATGGCCAGCAAGCGACAAGGGGTCGTGGTCCGAACCATGGAGGAAATGGTTCAGGCCGAGGTCATGGAGCACCAAACAGAGAGGCTGAAGGTGTAGATGCAAGGCAGCCAAGGTTGGTTTACGCAGTCGGCCATCGCGAGGGGGAAGATGTGCCAGAGGTGACAACGGGTAAGTTTCTTATTTCTGGAATACCCTCTATTGTCTTGTTTGTGGTTAAGTTAGTTCGTTCTTATGTTGCTAGTGAAGTGTATGGAACTTTGATTATGAACTTAGAGAATGTGTCTAGAAAGTATGATAGTTCATTAAGATCAGAGTGCGCAGCAGTAGCGTAGTGTGATGAGTTAAGGATGCACGATTGAACGATAGTAAGTAATTTCGAGGACGAAATTATTTTAAGGGGGTAGAATTGTAATATCCTGAAATAGGGGTAAAATTTTATTAAATTATTTTGCATAAGTATGGTCATCATGGTGTTCATTGAGGTATTTTAGGTGCTAGTGATAAGCTAAGGGAAGGCCCGAGCTATAGGAGAAATTTTATTTTTAAGTGTTAATTACGGGGAGCTAGGCTAAGGGGGCTTTAAGAAAAGTTGTTGGGGGTTTATGGCATAAGAAATGCCTTGGTAAAATGGCTTCCATGCGCCACTTAAGGGGCTGGATATAATGCCAAGAAGGGCCTGGGTTCGAAACACGGCGGCAGCAAGTGGGGATTTTATTTTTGTTTTGGCGTTAAAGAGGAAGGAACTAAGGAAGTAGGGCTTAAAAGAAAATATGGCGCGTTTATGTCACAAAATAACGCTTTGACCAAGTAGCTTGGGGCGTTACCTGGTCGCTTGTCCCAACAGGTCCCATGTTCGAACCATGGAAGCTGCAGTTGGGGTTTTTATTTTTCCATGCTGGCGTGAAAGAGGAGAGAAGGAATTGGCCTGCACATGGGCTCTAAAAGGGATGCAGATAAGCTTGATGCTTATCTTTGAATTCGGCTGGAAGAGTGGATCGTTATTATTATTTTTTTTTGAAGAGGTGATAATGGATAAAAGGTGGTTTTTATTTATTTTGAATGTTTGATAAGAGATAAGTAAGGCATATTTTATTTATTTCAAGTAAGTGGATAAGAGTTAACTTTGGAATTTGATAAGGAATGGAGATAGCAGCCGAATGGGGTCTCTTTGGGTTGATAATTTTCGGTCAACTAGGGGGGTATTAAGTGCCGAATTATAGTTGCATGAATATTCTTCCTTTTGCCGAATCTACACCCTTCATCCCAAGCTTCTTCTTTTATTTAGTGATTAGCCGAAATTCTCCTAACTTCTCTCCCCACTCTTTTTCTTTTCTTCAAACCTCAATTTTACCTATGTTCTTGTGTGGCTGAATATTCCCTTGCCATTCCGAATCATAGCCGAACCTTGTATTCTTCCTTTCTCTTTTCTTTTTTATTTATTTAATTATTTTGTACTTCAAAGCCGAAGGTGGTGGTTTAGTTTATTCTTCTTTCTTGTTCTTTTGTATTATCATCTTTCCCGAAAACTACTCTTTTCTTGTCATTCCCTAAAAGCCGAATCTCTCAGTGTTCAAGGAGACTTTGGGTGTAAGCGATTCGATCGGTTCGAATAGTGCGGTAAGAATCTCTTTAACGTTATTCTTCTTTCTTTTATTTTTGGTGAATCGAAACCAAAATCTAACCCCTATTAGTCTTGTGGCCGAACCAAGAGGTGATCTTTCGGGATTTGGAGACTTGTGGGATTTCGACAGTCTCAAGGAGCAAGCAGGTATTTCGAGAGTTGGAAAGATTAGGAAGGAGTTCTACAATCGTAGGAGTGCAAAATCGGTTAGACGTGGGTTTCGGGATTTAGTCAATTGTGCAATCAGGTGCGTAGTTATCATGACCGTCTTTTGATTGTTTTAAATATGTTAAAATGTATACATGCTATGTTGTGAATGATAGCCGAGATAAGGGCTAAAATGGTGGATACCCCTGATGGGTAAACGATTAACAAGGTCAGCGTTTTCTGTTATTAAATGATTACTGTTAAATATATGAAATGGAGATGAGCATGCTATATATGTATTTTATTAAATGATGTTTTATCATATATATGTGCATGAGGGCTTGGGACATGAATATTGGAGGACAGGGTGTACATATTTATGTACGTGGTCTAATGTTAGCCTTGTGCTACATTAGCGCTTGATGTTAGCTAGGTGCTACGTCAAGGGAGGTGTTGGCTAGGTGCCCATCTCGGCGGTCGATAGCTGTGTGCATCACCGTGGACTGATTGATGTGTGGGATCCCTATGGGATCGGTGGCTCAGCCACGGCCTTGAGCAGCAAGTCTGCCAAGGTAAGATATATGGATCACGAGGTGATCGGTGGTGGATTAGCCACGGCCTTGGGCAGGGAGTCTGCTAAGGTGGGAGTAACGGATGGAACCTAGGTTGGGTTGGGCTTCATAATTGCATATTTATGTGTATGGACTGTGTGGATGTGGGCCAAGCCCATATGTGGAGACATGTGTAATAACTATGCACTGGGTCTGTTGACTCGCCCAAATTTTTATTACACCTTACAGGTGATGCATGATGCTCGGACCGGGTTGGAGAGGATACGAGGTGGCCCATACAGAAGAAGATGTTTTACTCATTTTAAATATTTTATATTATCAGCATTTTGGGAATTTATATATTGTAATAAGGGCCGTTTGAGACATTTATGGAGTTTGCTATGTTTTAAATTGGATTGTCGATTGAATTATTATTCGGGAAATGTTTTTAATTCCGGCAACTTATACATTAAAAGTATATAATCAAGTTTTAATTTGGATATTTTTATCAAGCCTATGTTATTTATAATTTTTTTTAATGGACATGGTTTTTTTTTTTAAGAACAAAATTTTCAAGTTCCACCACTAGCCAGGTATTTTCAAATGTTTTCCGCAATGACATACCAGATCCGGTCAAGGCTCGTGGGCCGGGTTTAGGGTGTTACAGCTGTGGCGGATGATATAGAAAGTAACGCGCTGGCTCCCGCCCAAGGGACGACGCCAAATGGAAATGAGAATGAGAATAGACCAGCGACTGTAAGTCGGAGAGGAGGAGAAGAGGCTAAGGAAGCCTTTCTCTATATGATGAACGCATGGTATACGGAGTTCATTCGAACAAACACGAGGGCTCAGCCCCCTCCAGCCCCACCTATTCCTTGGCCTACCCCTGTAGCTCCCCAAGTGGTAGAGTTAGTAAGAAGAGAAAAGCCCTCGGTTGATAGAATCCGAAAAGAAAGAGCTGAGGAATTTCGAGCTAGTAAAGATGATAATCCGGAAAGAGTAGAATTTTGGCTTGAAAATACCATCAGGGTATTTGATGAACTATCTTGCACACCTGAAAAGTGCATGAGATGTGTTGTTTCTCTTTTAAGAGTTTCGACCTAATAGTGGTGGAACACCCTTGTGTCGATTGTACCAAGGGAGAAGATTAATTGGGAATTTTTCCAAGAAGAGTTCAGAAAAGAAATTAGCCAGAGATTTATTGATCAGAAGAGAAAGAAATTTCTTGAGCTAAAGCAAGGTAGAATGATGGTGACTGAATATGAACGTGACTTCTTAAGGCTCAATAAATATGCCCGGGAGTGCGTATCCACCGAGGCTGTCATCTGCAAAAGGTTTGAGGACGAATTAAATGAGGATATCCTATTGTCTGTTGGTGTCCTAAAACTAAAAGAATTTGTTGTGTTAGTAGATCGAGCTTGCAAGGCCGACGAGTTGGCCAAAGAGAAAAGAAAGGCTGAAATCGAGTCTCGTGACTCGAAGAAGAGACAATTAGGCAAGTCATTTCAATCCTCATCCAAGAAGTCAAGAGATTTCACTACTCGATCAGCCACTTCAGCTAGGTTTTCAAGCAAAAGTAAGGGTAAACAGTACTAGGGGTCTAAAGCTCAGACCACTTCAGTTGCTAGTGTTGGCAACGCTCGACCAAGTAGACTGGAATGTCCACAGTATGGCAGACATCACCTTGGTGAGTGCCAAGCAAATGAGAGAGCATGTTTCAAGTGTGGATCCCCAAATCATATTTTTAGAGATTGCCCTGAGATGGGTGAGAAAGAGAAATCTCAGAGTGTAAGATTGGGAAGTACTGCTAGAGAAAGGTCACAGAGATATTTGAGAAGTGGAACAAGTAGTAAGAATACACCTAGAGAGCAGACTACAAGATCTGAGGGTAGAGCGCCTACGAGGACTTATGCTATTCGCGCTCGCAAAGAGGCGTCATCCCCTGACTTGATCACGGGTACATTTTCTCTCTATGATACTCATGTTGTTTCTTTAATTAACCTGGGATCTACCCACTCATATATTTGCATGAAATTAGTATCTAGCATGAACATGCCTATAGAGTCTACAGAATTCGTGATAAAAGTGTTGAATCCCCTAGGCAAATATGTGTTAGCTGAGAAAGTATGCAAAGATTGCCCTTTGATGGTTAGAGATTATTATTTTACGGCTAATCTCATGTTATTTCCATTTGATGAATTCGACATAATTCTTAGTATGGATTGGTTAACTACTCATGATGTGATAGTAAATTATGGAAGGAAGTTTATTGAGTTAAAAAGTGAAAATGGGGATATTCTTCGTGTTGCATCAGATGAACAAGATAGATTGCTTGTAGTGATTTCTCATCTGTCTGCTCAAAAATATGTAAGAAAGGGATATGAAGCTTATCTTGCTTTTGTGATGAATGCTAAAGAGTCTGAGTTAAGGATAGAATCAGTGCCCATAGTGTGTGAATACCTAGATGCATTTCCAGAAGAATCGCCAAGGTTACCTCCGGTTAGAGAGATTGAATTTGGTATTGAGTTAGCCCATGGTACTGTGCCTATTTCAATTGCTCTGTATAGGATGGCTCCAACCGAGTTGAAAGAGTTGAAGGTACAGTTACAAGAATTAATGGATAAAGGCTTCACAAGACCAAGTTATTCTCCGTGGAGTGCTCCAGTATTGTTTGTGAAAAAGAAAGATGGTTCCATGAGGTTATGTATAGATTATCAGTAGCTTAATAAGGTAACCATAAAGGACCAGTATCCCTTGCCCAAGATCGATGATTTGTTTGATTAGTTGAAGGGAGCCACTGTAATATCCTGAAATAGGGGTAAATTTTTATTAAATTATTTTCATGTATATGCTTGAAGAGATTGGAATGCTATGCTCATTTGACTTGTCTTAGGGTCTAGTCATAACCCCGGGGTAGGTCTGACTTAGGTTTAAAAACTTCTTTTTAGCACTTGAGAAGAAAAAGCTAAGTGAGGAGGCTTTAAAAATTATTGGTGCGAAACATGACACAAGGAAGCAGTTGGTAGAGTGGTTGGAACGCTACCTAGGGAGCTAGAATGGCGCGGTAGAGCAGGGGTTCGAGCTACCGAATTTACGCTTGGGGTTTTTATTTTTGCGTCAGGAAGGGAAGTTGGGCCAAGGACGTCTTAAGAGAAGTTATTGGGGATTTTTGGCACAAGAAATGCCTTGGTAAAGTGGCTTCCATGCGCCACTTAAGGGCTTTGGGGATGACGCCTTGAGCATGGAGGTTCGAATCATGGTGGCTGCAAAGGGTGCGTTTTATTTTTGGGATTTTTGGCGTTAAAAAGGAAGGGGCTAAGTTAAGGATGTTTCAAAAGAATTTGTGGGAGTTGGTGGACATGAAAGTCGGACTGGTAAAGTGGCTTGGGGCTGCCACTTAGGGCTTGGGTGAATGCTGCCCCAAGCAGGAGGGAGGACTCAAGTTCGAGTCACGATAGAGGCGCATGGTATGTTTTATTTTTGTTTTGGCGTTAGGGCAAGGGAGAGCTAAGGAAGGAGCTCTTAAAAGGACTTGTAGGGAGCTTATGTCACAAGAGACACCATAGCAGAGTGGCTGGAAGCATGGGGTGTTTCCAGTAGGTCTTGGGTTCGAAACCTAGGGGCAGCAACATGGATGGATTTTATTTTTAATTTTGGCATCCAGGAGAAGAGGTGGTGGTCTGTACGTGGGCTCAAATGGATGAGGATAAGATTGATGGATTTGGTTTTTAAATTCGGCTAGAAGAGTAGTGTATTTATTATTTTATTTTATTTTTTATTATTCATTTGAAGAGGTAATAAATGATGGGATAAGGATAAACATTGTTTTTTTTAAATTAGTTTAAATGGGTGATAATTAAAAGATAATTATCACAAAAGGGACATTCACCAAATGTAAGATTCCTTTGGGGACTTTCATAATCGGTTTGAGTATAGTAAGGGGGTGCCGAAATTCATTTAATTTTTGTTCTTCTTTTCTTCCCAATTTTCTTGGCCGAATTCTCTCTAGCCACATTGCTCAAAATTTTTCAAAACTCCTTTCTTTATTTGTTTCTACTTGGCCGAATCTATCACCCTTTTTTACTCAAAATTTTATCCTTCATCTTGTGTTGGCTGAATATCTTCATCAACACTTGGGAGCCATAGCTGAAATCTCTTCACTTTTAGTCTCTTCAAGGAAACAATAGAGGTGAGTATTCTTCTTAACAATCGGGTTCTCTTCTCTTCTTTTATGGTGTGCCGAAAGCTTGAGAAATAAGCCTTGGTATGGGTGACCGAATATGTATAAATGTCTTAATAGTGTACGTTTGTGTGTAGCTGACGCTAAGGTGCTTTGAAGGAGTCTTTCGGGATCTCGATAGGCAAGGTAAGAGGTTATTGATATTCGGCCAAAGGCCCTTTTTGGTATCTAAGTATAACCGAACGTGCACTATGGTTTTAGGGGCTAATCGGCAAAGGAAAACGGAGGCTTCTGGGATTTCAATTTGTTTTGGTAAGCAATAGTAAGTTTCGGCCCAAAGTATTTCGAGTACGACATATCCTTTGGGATTATTAGATTTAGCTGAATAAAGTTTTTGATACTAACCTATAGTGGCCGAATGTAGGAGTAATACGGGAGTACGTTTCGGGATTTCGTATAGATTTGGGATTTCTCCTTAGATCTTTGGAAAAACAGGTGTGTAAACTCTTACACACTTTATTAGCATAGACTGCTTATTATGTTGCTATATAACCTCTCGTGTAGTAACTTTGCTTGTGGGCATAAGCTTGGATTCCGGGTAAGTCCCGTATTACGTGATCTACGATGTATGTTCTTGAATGCCATCATATGCTGTTGAATGCTATGCTATACATAAATGCATGTTATATGGGGTTATGATACTTGTTATGTGAGCATGATGATGGTGGGATTGATGAGAGGAGGGGGATGATCTCTATGGACTGCCACCAGTGGTTTTGACCATAAGATGGGTTGGCCCCATCAACTTATTTGTGACTTCGGTCACCAGTGGTTTTGACCACACCGTTGATATAAATAGTGACCACCCCGGGCGTGCTCGTATCAACCCCTCCCTCTTCAAGACGATTCTTCCTCGAATCGACCCATTGGTTGTCCGAACAAAACTCCTTGCTCGTCTTTCCTCGATCAAACGGGACGGATGATAAATGCGATACCTGAAAAAAATAACCAAGAATTAGCAAGATTGGCTTCAAACAATCTTGCAACCTAAATATGGACACCATCAAACAAGTAAATCGCATAAGATCGAGCAGCACCAAATTATCGTACAAAAGAAGTAATGCCTTGTCAAACACTTGCAACAAAATTGAAAAGATCTCAAGGCGTGCATATGATCCACTTGGAATCCAAAAATTATGCTTATCATGTAAATAGTAAATTAAATGATATACATAAGCATCACAAGTAGATAGGTGACAAAATTCACCTGGAACACATAATTGAACAACCAAACCTTGCATTGTTCGATATGTGGGCTCTCTCATACACGAATGATAAAAAGTATCATACACAAGAATCCTTTTGTCAACCATTAAAACAAATAGACCATCAATAGGTAGTATAGGACAATTAATCATAACATGATCTAGATGTTTAGCAGAAACAAAATTAGTAACACAAAGCTTATCATAATCCGAAGAGAGTAACAACGCATCAACAGTTTCAGAAGACTTACCCTTATACTCAGAAAGATAAAGATCAGTCTTACCTTGATCGAGTAATACAAACCTTCTCTCCACGGTCAAGTAGTGTAATCGAAGCTTCGCGTTCAACTCAACCATTTTCAAATGGAAAGTGAATTTCAAATACAGCCATAGAAATTGTTTAAGGAACGAATAAAAATTAAAAACAAAGTTGACAAAATTCGTAATCTTATTCAAAAACCAAGTATCAAGAATATAGAAATCTTTCAAACTTACTGGATGATACTTGAGTTTTCCACAAAACAAATCGAAACATATGCCCGGTTTATGGGACTTAGGTTCCAAAAAATCAATCACGTTAGACCAATAAGAATTATGTACATTCAAGATAAAGCGATTAAAACTCTTAACATATTTCAAAATGTATTTACAAAAGCTCAAGGATTTTATTTTGGAAAATGAATTAATCTCGTAATATCTACAATTAAACAAATTGGGGTTAGAAGAAAAATCATCTTTATACAAAGAATTTGATGCTTCAAAACGCTTACCTTCCTTACCTTTTTTAATCAAATGGAAACGTCGTTCTTCCGGGAGGTATTGGAGTGGGTATTCGTCATTTGGCTTCTCGGAATCCTGAAAAGAAGAAATAGAACTAGTACAAACTTCAAGCGGGTTAGTTGATTCAACACTCTCCCGTTCGTTTTGTTCTTTTTCTTTTTCTTTTTCAATTTCTTTTTCTTGTTTCTCATTTTTATTTTCTTTTCTCTCGAACTCTTTTTCGAAGTTCTCTCTCTTTATTTTCTCAAGTTCGTTCCATATTCGCTCGTTTTCTCTCATGATCTTCTCTTGCCTTTCTTTTCTTTTCAGTTCTTTTTCTCTCTTCCTTTCATTATGACAAGAAGAGGATACAAAAGAATCAAAGTGAGTAAAATTTTGTTCAAGAGAAGGGATAGCATTCTCATAGGTATCTCGATAAATTCTTTGGGAACGTTTCTCCAATAGAGACGTCGTTGAAGCAAAAGAGGAATAACTTGTTCCTTCTCGTTCGTCGCCTCCAAAGGATTCGAACTCATATCTTTCTTCTCTCCATCTTGAAGACCGCGTTGAGTAAGAGTCCCAGTAATAATCTCTTCTAGTACAGTCCTTGGTTGGGTATTGTCGTGCTGATCTTAACTCCGTCCTTTGTGTTGAAGAAGTTCGCCCTCGATGATGGGAAGATGGGAGGTACCGTTTGCGCATCACGTCTTTCATTTCAGACCACGTTAATATTGGATACTCTCCATTTCGTTTTTGACTCTTGGTAAATTGGTCCCACCAAGCCATGGCATAATCGGTGAAACTATTTTCCGCCAGCCTTACTTTCTTGCTTTCCAAATAATCGTGGTACCCAAAAACCTCGTCTACTCGCATTTCCCATTTAAGGTATGCATCTGGATCGACTTTACCTTGAAACGGTGGAATGTTTTTGTTATTCTTCTTGATGTCATTAAAACATCCTTGATCTCTAAAGCCTCGGTTTCTTTGATCGCGTCGCCTTTCGCCTTGGCTGTATGATGGATCGAACCAATCGCCATCTACAATACTTCTTCTTTCAAAGTATAGAGACATGCTATCGTTGCTGAAAGAAAGATGTTATAAAAAAAATAAAATAAAATAAATATAAAAAGTTAAAAATACCTTACCACAAAAACTCACAAATGACTCATAAAAAAAATATCGCTCACACTCGTATTTTTACTCGTATAAGACTTTTTTTTTAATGAATCACTCTTGTCTTTTACCGCTCAATCTCGTCTCACAAATTCGTACTTTGTTTTGAAAGACTTATTTGCGGCTTGAGGGCCGGCTTCAAAATTGGTACAAGGGAAAAATGATGTTAACGGGTGGAGGTCGGCTGATTTTTTTTTTTTTGATATAGTGGCGTTGGGGTGAAGAAGGGTGGGTTGAAGATCGGGAAAGAAGTAATGAAACAAAACTTGCAAACTTCAAAAAAAATTTCCACACACCTTTTTTTTTAAACTCTCTCCTTTTTTTTTACTTCTTTTTTTTTATTTGTATTTTTTTATACGATTTTTTTCTTTATTTGAACATTTTTTTGTATCCTTTTTTTTTTTGAACTTCAAATATACTATAATGAAATACAAGAAAAAAAATTACAACTTGAATTTTTTTTTGAAATTTTTTTTTAAACTTACGAATTAACTTTCGGCTTCACGATGGTCGTCGGTAGTCCTCGTTTTATAGCTTTGATACCAGATGATACGGGTCGGCTCGGGGTGAGTCGAAACGTATGCGGGTTGCCCAATCGTCTACGAGGAGGAATCAAGCCTTTGGAAGATAATTCGGAAAATATAAATGAGTTTGCGGAAACTTAAATAAATAAAATAGGATTTGGTTCGGTTTTGATAAAAATATAAAATAGATAAAAGGATGATTGGATGGAGATGGATAAACGAACTTAAACGAGAAGCGATGCAACACTAAAGAGTGTCACCCCGGGTTCTATATTGTTTAAGGTGGATGAATGGAATCGATGATGGAAATGGAAATACGAACTTAACTTCAAGAAAGATTCAACACTATATAACAGTGTCACCCCGTTTCTTATATCGTTAAGGTGGAAAGATGGAATTCGAAGATGGACTAAGACCCGTTATCTAAAAAGATAAGAACCGTTGGTATAAATAAATGGATGAGAAACGACTGACGCCACAAGCAAAACTTAATAAGTCGGAATCGAAACTCATAAGAAAGATAGAGAGGAGACAAACTCACTCAAATGAACAATGTTCATAAAAATTTCATTAATCAAAGTTGTGTTCCTACAAATGAAAAATAACAAGCTATTTATAAGCTTAAGGTAGCTTGTCGTGGCTATTGTTTTTGATTGAGACATCAAAATAAAATCAAATCCTAGCACAAATGCTCCTTAATTCTGCCGTGGAAGCTTGGTTGTCAACTACAAAAGAAATGATTCCCACGTGGCTACAATATGGCATATTTAATTCTTTCAATTCCAATTTGACCTTGCCGTTCACTTATATGTTCAATCCCACTTATATGTTCAATTTTTAATTCCATCATTATCATGTAGTCCAAAGCAATGGTTCAACACTCATGCACATGGTTTGTGCTCTCCATCTTCTCCCACTCAATTCACTATTTTTATTATTTAATTCTATTTCCATTTGCCATCCAAGCCTCATGCCTCAATCCATTTATCCATTTCATGCTCCAATTCTTTGAATATTCTTCATGCCGTCCAACAATTTCCACAACACACTTGCACATTTTTTTTAAATCTCATGCATCCACATGCTTTATTATTTAATGTTTCACACATCATACTCATCCAACTTGATTATTTTAAGGCTCCACCATGCCATCCACACCCATGCCATAATATTTTATTCACCCATGGCCGTCCATCCCCTTAATCATGGTCATGATTATTCCATTTTCTCACTTGTTTACTATGTTTGCCACTTGATGCTCCACTCACAAACTCATGCTCCTGTTTATTTAATTTCACATGGGTTTTGCCGTCCCATCATTCTATGCCTTTAAAATTTTCACCCATAATCTCCATGTTGTTTAATTCAAATAGCACATGTCTTTAATTGTTGATGACTCATTCCACCGTAGCCATCCATGCTTAAGCTCCACCAAGCCTTATTGCCGCATGCACATTTTGTTTATTCAAGCTAGTGCCGTCCAAGTCCATACCATTTAATGGGAAAAAAAAATTGAGCCACCCTTGTTTCATTGCCATGTTCCTGCATTTAATTGAAAAACAACTATTAAACCATGTTTCATGACAAACGAATGAAGGCTTTAACATTCATTAAATTCGGCAACCACATATTCAAGTGCATTCATGTACTAAAACAAATTAATTTCTTGCATTAATTTGGCTAACCAAGACAAATTAAAATACTAAGACTAATTAAATACTTGACAAATTAAAATTATGTAATAGCTTAAAACACATTTATTTAATTAATTAATTTGGGTAGAATTTAATTAACTAATTAAATAAATTTATTCAACTAATTTAAAATGCATGAAATAAAATAAATGCAAATCAAACTCAATGAGCTGAACACAAGCTCATTTTGGGACGTGCACCAAAGGCACACTAGTTCCATGGCTTGATCCGGGCTGTTAAGTTGTAAAACATTAATGCCCCGGGCGTGCTCGTATCAGTAAACTGCCATATACTCCCACATTTCACATATCCCACCCCATGCATGTGATATGACAAAAACACTCAAAATCTTATAGGCGTGTTTAACATGCAAATCACATACGTACTCAAGGTACCAAATTTTCACATTTTATTTTCATACAAATATCACATATGCTAAATAATCACATAACATGAGACTGAGATGTACATATTTTTTATATTATTAACAAACATCAATAACACACAACATGCCTTTCACAAATAAACGGTTTAGGAAATATACTTGATAAAAAAATCCATAACAATGACTTATCTCACTTTATGGGTACAACGAGTATCCTCATTTAATCATAATTTAAATAATTATGATTTTAACAATATAAAACATTGATTTATTTGTTTCGTGTTAAAACTCACACCTGATTTGTAAATTCGATGTGAAACACTCCTTACGAACACTCCTTACGAACACTCTTACTTAGATCTAGCCCCAAAAGACTTTTCTAATAAAACCAAATGATGATTAAAAGTTAGGATTAATCCTGAATGTCATACATGATTTAAGTCTCACCACTTTACCTACCCCATGATCAGTATAATTTAAGTCTCAACACAATGAGATCAATGATTCATCCTGATGAAGAAAGGAGGAGTCTAAGGATCTATCAAAAGATCACTAGACTAATGAATCTAAAAAGAAAGAAACATTGCAATAAACAGTTTAAGTTTGATCAATAGAGAAAGATGGAAAATTAAGAAGAAAAACAAAAGGGAGAAATTTCAACCATCGGTAGTGGAGCTACGGCGATGACAAGAAGGGCGGTAGTCCGACGGAGGCTGTAAGGGGAAAATAGCAAAGGGGTTTAGTCACTATTAAAGGGTGGAAAAGAGAAGAAAAGAGAAACTGCAATGGAGCATGGTGGTTGTCATGGTGATGACACTTGGAGAAAAGAAGGAGGAGGAGGAGGAGGCTATAGTGGTGACACTGTGATGCGATGGTGGAGGAGCAAGGTTGGTTACAATGGATGGGGGAGAAAAGGCTAAAGAAAATGAGGATGATGGCTATCAAAAAGGGGAGAAAAAGATGAGATTGGGAGAAAATAAAGAGGAGAGGTGGTTGGTGTGACAATGAGGGGAAGTGTAAGCCAAAATGGGTGAGAAAAAAGTTCGTCAACCATGACTAGATTCTTTGAACCTCACATAAGGCATTTGTGAAGAGAAAAGGCAAGAGAGGGAGACAATGGAGTGAAAAGGGGATCATGTTTCATCTTCAAAAGGTAAGTTTGACTCATAAAAGATGGAAAGAATCTCCTAAGTATTGTACGGGGTGGACAACAAGGTACATAAAACACAAGGGAATAATTCTAAAAAATGCTAATGGAGAGACTTGAACCTAAGTGCCATGGGATATTAATTAAGTACTTTAATCACTTTAACACTCAGTTCCTTATTTCTAATTTAGTAATAATATAATTAGAACTATGGGATATGGCATACACTATTCCATTAAAGTTGCAAATTTGTTAGCATGATAAGATCTTGTCTCAAGTACCTGACACCCATACCTTTGTGATGGCGACACCTCCTTAGACTTAGAATCGGGCTCAACATATTTGAAAACCTTGGTCTCTCCCTCAATGTCCATAGTCAATTCACCCTTCCTACATCAATGGTAGCTTTAGACGTAGCCAAGACAGGTCTCCCTAAGAGTATAGGAATTTCAAGATCCTTCTCGGAGACAAGCATAATAAAGTCAACGGGGAAAAATGAATTGTCTAAACCTCACTAACACATCCTCAAAGACTCTTTTGGGACGTACCAAAGATCAACAGACTAATTGCAAAGTGACTACCGTTTCCTTAATCTTTCCAAAACCTAACCTCCTATAAAAGGACAATGGCATGAGGTTAATGTTTTCTCCTAGTTTGTATAGGGCTTTCCCTAAACTAACTTTACCTATCTTTATTAGGATGGTAAAGATACCAAGATCCTAGTTTGGAAAGAGCTCTTTTAGACACTATCGCGTTGCATTCCTCATTATAAGCTATTTACTCTCCTCTTCTTATTTTCTTCCCATGAGACATAACATCCCTAAGGAACTTGGCATATTTGGGAATTTTCTCAAGGACTTCTAACAAAGGGAACATATTTAGGAATTGTAAGAATTCCTCACTCTATTTCCTTTTCTTCTCCTCTAGACATGAAGTAAATGGTATGGGCTTTGGGTTCGAGTGAGGTGGTTGAAAAGATCTATCCTCAGTTTTGATTTTTGTGGGTTTACTCTCAAGTCCTTCCTTCTCTAACACCCCATCTCCAACACTAGGAGTGTGGGTCTTCTTGTCCTTCTCACTAACTTTCTTTTCCCCACAATTTGGTTAGATAGTTTCCTTAACCACAACCTCAGATCTAAGGGTGATTGCCTTTGGCATGTTCCTTCCCTTCCCTCTTCAGATTAGGTTTGGTATTACTAGGTATACTAGAGGCTAATTTGTTTTGTAACAATTGCAAGACTTGGTCTAATTGACCACGGATTTGGCACACATCGGCTATCACTAAATGCAAACCTTCTTATACTTTACTTACCCTAATAAACAACGGAGGGTCACTACTATAAACTGATTTTCTCTCTTGATCTTGGGTGCCTTAAAAGGTAATAGAGGTTGATACAGTGCATTGGGTTTTAGAAGATTAAGGTTTTAGTTCCCTTGATTTGAAGTTCCCTAGGTTTCCTCCCCACTTAAGGGTAGGATGGCCACGCCATCTTGTGTTATAGCTGTTAGAGTAAGGGTTATATCCTTTCTCCACCGGAACAAAATGAGCTGATTTCGTTAATCTGTCAACTATCACCCAGATTACATCTTTCTTTCCTGGTGATAATGGCAATCCCGACACAAATTCCATCGTGATTCTATCCCATTTCCACTCAGGAATCATAATCGGTTGTAACAAACCAAATGGAACTTGATGTTCAACTTTAACTTGCTAGCATATTAAACATTTCGACACAAAGTCAGAAATATCTCTTTTCATACCATGCCACCAATAAAATTGTTTCAAATTGTTATACATTTTTGTACTTCCAAGGTGAACAGCCAAATGACAATTGTGAGCTTCATTCATAATTAACTGAATTAATTCCAAATTCCTCGGAACACAAATCTAATCTCTGAATCTCAAACAATCATCACTATCAACTTGAAATTCTAAATCAAAATTCAAATCACATTAAGCTCGTTTTGCTATCATCTCATCATCACTTTTCTGAGCATCACAAATTTGACATATAAACATCGACCTAACTTTCAACTCAGCCAAAACCAAAACATCATCACACAGATCTACCTGAGTACTCATTGCTCGCAAAGCACATATATACTTTTGGCTCAAAGCATCAGCAACAACATTAGCTTTACCTGGATGATAATCAATTACTAATTCATAGTCCTTTAGTAATTCTAACCATCTCTGTTGCCTCAAATTTAATTCTTTCTGGGTCATCAGATATTTCAAGCTTTTGTGATCAGTAAAAACATGACATTTCTCACCAAACAAATAGTGGCGCCAAATCTTCAATGCAAACACAATCACAGCTAGCTCAAGATCGTGCGCCGGATAGTTCCTTTCATGTGAATTTAACTGCCTTGAAGCATAGGCGATAACTTTTCCTTCTTGCATCAACACACAACCCAAACCATTCAACGATGCATCACTATAAACTATGAATTCTTTACCCGATTCAGGTTGAACTAACACTGGCGCCTCTGTCAATAATGCTAACTGCTCAAAACTCTGCTGGCACTTTTCTGACCACTCAAATTTAACATCTTTCTATAGTAACTTCGTCAACGGAATCGCAATCATTGAGAAGCCTTTCACAAACCGCCTATAATATCCCACTAGTCCCAAAAAACTATGGACTTCAGACACATTTCTAGGAGGTTTCCATTCTAAAATAGCTGAGATTTTACTCGGATCAACTCTTATTCCCGCAGCTGATACAATATGCCCTAGAAAACCAACCTCATGCAACCAAAACTCAAATTTGCTAAATTTTGCATACAATTGTTTCTCGCGCAGTGTTTGTAACACATTTCTCAAATGCTCGAGATGTCGTGTCTCATCACAGGAATAAATCAGAATATTATCAATGAACACCACAACAAAGCGATCTAAGTATAGTCTGAAAATCTGATTCATCAAATCCATAAACACTGCAGGAGCATTAGTTAGTCCAAATGGCATAACTAAGAATTCATAATGTCCATACCTCGTTCTAAAAGCAGTCTTCGGTACATCAAATTCCTTAACTCTCAACTGGGAATAACCCGATCTCAAATCTATTTTCGAAAACACTTTAGCTCCTTTCAACTGATCAAACAAGTCATAAATACGTGGTAGGGGATACTTATTCTTTATCGTCACTTTGTTCAACTATCAGTAATCAATACATATCCTCATAGTGCCATCTTTCTTTTTCACAAATAATACAGGAGGACCCCAAGGCGAGAAACTCGGTCGTGCAAATCCTCTATGTGTCAACTCTTGCAACTGAGACTTCAACTCTTTCAATTCTATTGATGCCATTCTATATGGAGCTATTGAGATAGGAGTCGTCCCTGACACTAAGCCAATACCAAACTTAACTTCTTGTATTAAAGGTAATCCCGGTAATCCTTTAGGAAACACATCTAGGAACTCGCAAACTACAGGTACAGATTCCACTTTCTTTTCTGTCACTTTTGTATCTATCACATAAGCAAGATAAGCTTCGCAATCCTTTTTCACATAATTCATAGCTTTCATTGACGATATAACATCTGGATTCAATACGAACTATCTCACCATTCTGACTTCTCAAATCAATACTCTTCCGTTTACAATTTACAATAGCATGATGCCAAATAAGCCAATCCATACCCAGAATAATATCAAATTCATCAAAAGGTAGCAACATCAAATTAGCCAGAAAGCAAATATCTCGAAACATCAACGGACAATTCTTGCACACTTTATCCACCAAGACACACTTGCCTAAGGGGTTCGATACTCTAAACACAATTTCAGTAGACTCAAATGGTAGAGTCTTAATTGATACTAGATTCACAAACACATAAGAATGAGTAGAACCTAGATCTATCAATGCAATTACATCAGTATCAAATAGAGTAAAAGTACCAGTGATGACGTCTAGAGATGACGCTTCTTCTTATGCGCGTATAGCATAGGCTCGGGTAGGTGCTCTCGCCTCAGATTTCACAGCTGTATCCGTAGTCCCTCTCTGGCTTCCACTCACATTTTTGGTGTTTCTAGGAGGTCTACCCCTAGCTGTTGTGTTACTCGGTCTCACACTCTGAACATTATCTTTTTCAGCTAACTCAGGGCAATCTCGAATGAAATGATCTCATGATCCACATTTATAACAAGTTCTATTATTGTACTTGCCCTAGCATTCTCCAACGTGTCGCCTTCCACACTATCTACACTCAGATTTGTTGCTTTTAACACTACCAACACTTTATTCAATTGGAGCTTGAGTTCTTGGACCAACACTTTGTCTTGCACGTTCTCTACCCGAATGTCCAAACGAAGCATTTGGACTATTCCTTTCATCTCTAAATCTCTTCGTCAAAGGTTGAAATGACTTACTCATCGATCTTTTTCTTTCATTTCTAGCATTAGAATCTGCTTTCTTATTTTCTTTGCTAAGCTTCTCGGCTTTGCGGGCTCTTTCAACTAATATAACAAATTCATTTATGTCAAGTATTCCAACCAACAATTTAATGTCTTCATTCAGCCCTTCAATAAAACTTTTACTGATCGCTGAAATCAGAGTTTTAAAATCTATAATGAATGTGATCGAACCTGGAAACTAACTCTGACAACGATTAAAGGCAAGTGTACCTATTGAACAGTAGTATAGCTTAGGCAAGACCGGATTGTCAAACCCAAAGGAACTAAAAGTATTAATACTAACTTTCCTTTTATTATTTAGCCTAAAATAAAGTGAAATTACTTTAACTAAATTGACGAATACTAAGCTAAAAACTCAAAGACAAAAAGAACGAATCGGGAAAGAACTTTGAAGAAAAAAAACTCAATCGATCACGACAATACCCTCAGGAAGAATCCACCTAGACTTCACTGGTTATTAACCCTAAACCATATGATTTATTTACTTAGCTTGATCCGTAACACTCCCTGACGTATATTAAACCCTCTCTCGAGGTGAATAACGTCTAACCATAGGTTAATTAGTGGAACTCTCGTTCTCCTATAATAACCCCCTAGAATAGCAATATATCGATCTATGGACTCCCATATTAGGTTTCACCCTGATCCGAAAAAATCTCGTAACCCTATCTCTAGGCGTTCGATCAACTCTGCTTAATTACGCTAGATCTACTCTTAGGCAGGGTCTACTCCTCCTCCACCTAAGCACATCAAATTTTGGATTAAGCATGCATAATTAAGAACAAACTAAGTATTTATCATATAATTTTAGAAAATAATAACAAGGTTCATCTAGGTTTCATCCCCTTCAGGTATCTGAAGGGTTTAGTTCATATCTAAATAAGAAAACATCTCAAGAGAAAAGATAAAAAAAAACATAAGAAATCTCTAAAATTCCGTCTTCTTGGGATGGATAAACTGGCTATCTTCGAGTGATTCCCACAATTTTGACCTTTCTGGCTTGGCTCCTTGGCCTAGCTCGACTCCTCTTTTCAGCTAGTACTTAGGGGGTTTATATAGGCTTTTGAAATAGTTTTCTTTACCCTAAAGTATCCAAATCCGAATGAAATTGCTCTTTGCCACAACAAGGACATGGCCATGTTACACGCCCGTGTGACTCGACTTCAGACCGTGTTCAGATTTCTTAATGAGGCACGGCCGTGTGAATCGGGGGAGAGGCCGTGTGTTCTAGATGTTCAACAAGGCACGGCCGTGTGAGATTTGGGCTAGGCCGTGTTGATTTCGTCGTTTGGCCTATTTACTCCATTTTGGGCCCATTTTACGTTTTTTTTATCCTCGGGTGGTTTCCTGGGTATAAGACATAAAAAGAAAGGATTAAGAGCACCTTTTTACATAAATCGAGGGATAAATCATCCAAAAGCATATTAAGTGTGGGTCTAAAATATGTTATAATTATGGTTTATCAAATACCCCCACACTTAAGCTTTTGCTTGTCCTCAAGCAAAATTCTCACCTTACAATTAAAACGAACTTCCCATGATTCATAATTCCTGTCAACAATGCCTTATCATAATTCATAGATAATTTATACATGGATAATTAAATTCAAAGAGTCTTAAAGATTCAAACAAGATAAGTCATGCATTAAATTTTCGAAAACATAGGTGTATTCCCTTATCTAAATAATTACCTTTAGTTCAAAATTGACAAGAATTGATATCCTTACTAAAGATTCGCTCAAATCTCTCACAGTGTTTATGGTTTAGAAAAGGGTCGCTCATAAGTCGAACCTGAAAAGTTAATCCCATAGGCTTGCCTGAAAATCAAATCTCCACCACTGTAAAATAAGATGATAAACAGATCAAAAGGTCTTTGTTAGGGTTGTAACGGGGCTAGGGTTAAAGATGTGGATAAAGGCTGAAATTAGAAGGTTAGAATCGAGATTGATTTGAAAATTTCCCACCTAAATACTAAAAAAATATTTACATCAACTGATAATAATAATTCTAACAATACGAGCTTTTCTTTCGGAATGTAAATTTTAACTATATAAGCTCGCTATTAACAATGAATATATTTTTTTTAAGAACAAACTAAGTAATAAATGATAAGTTGAATTACTAAAATAATAATTTTAGGTAACTAATCAAATCAAACCTCGATATAAGGTTAGTCAACAAGAATGGTGATAACAAATACAAAGGGGTTCTGGGTTAATATTAGCAGTTTGAGTCAATAAAAAGGGTTGTTAGGATCAACGGGGTTCACTAGGGGTTAATTGTGAGGGTAGGCTTTTTAGTGGAGTGAGTGGGTTAATACCTAAATGCCTTTATCATCCCAGTATATCAAATCATAAATGTGGTCTCAATATGTATAAACGAGGCAAGTTCTAGAATAACAGTTCATAGTTGACACACTTATAATCAATAAAGTGAGCACGAAAAAGAATATATGCTCTAAAAGGTTCAAAATCTCACAAAAATTTTGGGTGTTTTGACATCAATCTCATAAATTTCAAATTTCAAAGCAACATCCAAATTTAGGTTAACAACCTAGCAAAAATTTTAATTTTGAAAAATAGACTTATCATGATTGATTTTTTAGTATCTTAAAATTCAATCATCAATGCACAATTATCAATGACTTAATCAAGAACATGTCAATAAAATTCATAAATTATTGGAAATTTCATCCTAATTAGTAATATGACAAAATTACTTAAAAACAAGACTAGATTCAGGGATTTGAGAATCATGCAAAAAGTTAGGCATTTTTATCCCCCCCACACTTAAGATGTACATTGCCCTCAATGTACAAAGATGAATAATGACAGTTAATATGCAAAATTAAAATAGAGGGGAGAAATTGACACTCCCTAAATTAATGGATGATTTCCTTGGAGGATGGTAGAGATCGTGTTGTTTGATGACTTGTATAGTGATGAGTTGCTCCTAGTGATGTTATTGAAACTATTAAGTCATTAGTTAGAAATCTCTTTGTAGGTGTAATGAAATAAATGTTAGAAATACTCGAAGGTTAGATGTTGATGATAATCATGATAAAAGTTATTAATATATGAGGAAAATGTTCGAACTTAATGCAAATTAAAATAACGAGAAAATAAATAAAAGAAAAATAAATAAAAAGAAAAAAAGAAAAGAAAACTTAAAAATAAGAGAAGGAAAATTTAGATGAAAGGACTCAAAGGTCCTTATCATCGGCCGGGTCCTGCGGTGGTTCTGCTGATTAGATGTGGAGGTGCTGGCATATCTGTTGAAGGGTAGCCTCTATCCCATCAAAATGTCGAGTGTTGTCGATGAAATATTGCTCGAACCTGTCTAGTCTTGCAGAGATATCCGCCATTGAGGTTCTCGCATGGAATGGCCGCTGGCTCGGGATCGGTGCCTCCTGTGATGGTGGTGGGACATCATCAGTAATGTCCTCAGGTTCCTCCTCGTTAGTGGCAGTCACTAATCGGTATTGAGGGGGTCGGTCCCTCGACGGTGTTTAATCATCCTCATGTGTAGCATCATCTGGATGCCTTGAGGTACCATGTTGCCGATCAGTGTGACGGAGGTGATTTGAGCTTCAGTGTGGAGGAGGCCAAAGTATCGAGCCAACCTTGTGATGTACGGCCCCATCGATAAGATCCCCTTCTTGTGCTGCTCTATCTGGTGTTGAATTGCATAGGCGATGACATATGCCAAGTCAAACACATGCCCTTCTACCATGCACGATAAGTAGTAGACGTCGTGCCATGCCTGTGCTTTCACATCTTCCTGTGATGGTGTGCGCAAAAATGGCGTGGATATACCTTAGGGCTGGGGGAAGAGCTGTCGCCTTTGAGCAACTGGGGTCGTAGTTGCTTGTTGTGATGCATAGATTGCACCAGCAGTTGACTGTGGTGCAGTGGAGCTCACAGTTCAATCCAGAAATTGGGTTTTCTTCTATGAATTCTGGCATATAAAGTCCCAGAGCCGCGCCGAATTGCGGTACGCTCAATCGGCGTACTCTACCCCCTAAATGGAATTGGATGGTACCCAGGTCATCGTACTGTGCTATTACTGTCTGCAATGTGAAAGTGGTGCAGAATTCAAGTGTGGGCTCCAAGTATTTGAGTTCGACAATTGAGAA
The DNA here is from genome assembly GCA_025503065.1 of Gossypium bickii. Taxonomy (NCBI): domain Eukaryota; kingdom Viridiplantae; phylum Streptophyta; class Magnoliopsida; order Malvales; family Malvaceae; genus Gossypium; species Gossypium bickii. Next base: position 101,862,948 of record CP106711.1, read on the forward strand.
GAACTTCTCCTACGGTTCGGTTGAGAGGAGGGCTCGAATATCGATTGTGAGCCCAACTTGCCCCACCGTGTTCCAGTCGATGCGCCTACCAATGCCTAGGGGTCTATCCCTGATTGCCTCGTAACGCTCTTCTTGAGCTGCTTGGGGAAATCTGAGGAATGGGTGTTGAAGTTCGGAAGAGGCGCTTGTGGAGGATGATCCGGGCCCCTTTCTTTTCTTGCTTGGGGTTGCTGTAGATCGTTTCGGTCGTGTTGTTGACATTGTACCTGAGAAAGAATCAAAATATAATATATTCAAGGTATTTCCGCACTAAATCAAGCAAACTTTTGAAAAGTTCGAATCTTTGAGCATGGTAATCAGTGGATGTTATTTGACAACAGTGATTATTTCAAACAAAATACAAGAGTTTATTCCTCAAATATAGTCAATCAACACCCAATTCATCAGATATTATTACCAAGTATTCATGAGTTTTTTGAGAAAAAACAACATCTAAATAAAGATCATGCCTAATACTGAACATAATAAACAGAATAAAGCAAAATGGCATAATATTTATCAAGTTTTGAGTCAAGGAATTGAAGTAGTAAAGGGAACCAAGGGTTGTGATGGTGTGAGACGATCAGGCACGGGCGGAGCACGGCGGTGGCGCGATTATTTCAGCATGAACACGACGGTGGCAGGGGCGTGGCTTTCGGTAGCACGACTGTGATGCGGGCATGCAAGTGGTTTTTGGATGGTTTTGGGGAAGAAATGGCAAGGGGAGGCGATTTTAGGTGGAGGAGAGTGTAGGTGTGGCTGAATTTGGGAAGAAAGGTGTTAAAATCTGATTTTAGGTTTAGGGTTTGGGGAAGGGACAATCAAATTTTGTTATATAGGGGGAGGGGCATGGGCAGTAGCCACGCCTATGCTTGTGTTTTATGCGCCCGTGTTTTTCGCGATTTTAAATTTTGGGCGCGCTCAGATGTTTGGCCACAATCGTGGGTAATTGAGGCACGCCCGTGTTCGACAAGTCAGTATGTTGGCACGGTGAGGTGCCACAGGTGTGTGTAGCCTGTGTTGCGCAAGTCAGCATCTCCACACGGTCATAAGGCAAGTGTAACACCCCAAACCCGGTCTAAACGTTACGACTAGATCTGGTATGTCACAGGGAAAGAGTATAAAAAGGGACTTTGGAATTTAAAGAAAAATTATAAATTTGAAATTTGTCGTTTTAGGTGATCTAAAAAAAACAGAGATTTGTAGTTTAAGGAAAAATTTTCGAGTTGAGTTAAACAATTTTTCGTTATCTTAATTGGCGCTTAAGAGAAAACAATTATTTATGCCACTAATGTTTTGAAATCTCCATCTTAGCTTCATGTTAAAATATAATTATGTTATCATAAATAATAATAAAATGAACCGAATATTAACTTAAGAAGGCCTTATTACATAAGAATATCCCCAATTAAAATAATTTGTAGAAAGGAAACGAGTTTACGAAAAGAAACATTTTATGGCCTCCACGAGTCCGCCTCGGATCCCAGATCCACGATCTACTGATTACCTGCAAACTTAAGTAGAGGGGTGAGTCACCAAGACTCAGTGTGTAATTCTCCTTATATCACATAAATAACTTTAAGCCCACGATCGCACATTGGGCCTTAGCCCACTTACAATGGCATGCACAAGATATTTAAGTAATGTGTCCTATCCCAACCTAATTTTTCCGTCCTCTACACGCCACCCGTACCAGCCCAACACACCGTAGGGATTTCTACAATCAACCCTCCATCCACTACACGCCATATATGTGGCACCAAGCCACTGGTGGTACCAAACCACTGGTGGCAATCCCGGACAATCATACATGTGGGGCCAACCCACTGTGGTACCAAAGCACTGGGACAAGTCACAGAATCAATACACATGCATGTGGTGCCAAACCACCGTGGTACCAAATCACTAAGACTTAGTCACTCAATCATATATGTGGGACCATCCTACTGTGGTACCGAACCACTGTGACAGTCTTTAATAACACTTCCCCTTTCGCTTCATATTCCAAAACCCTTGCATAACATACATGTCAAATGAATGCAACATGCTATCACGCAAAGTCATAGATTACAACATACATTTACATACTCATAAATCGATTGTTAAAGCCACTTACCTGGTATCCCCAGCTTTACCCACAAGGGTATTGTGACTATTTTTCCAGTCACTTCGGCTTTTCAGTCCAAATAGTTAATAACACATACTAAAAGCAAAGTGTGAAATATTACACACCTGATAATGTGAAGAACTAAACTATCGATCTAGTTAACACTCTCACTTACAGGGATCACAGCGATCTACTTATCCCTTTCCGAAGCCGGCCCACAACCTGGTGGCCAGTCTCGCACTGTCGATACCGCTCGCTTCTGAAACTTTGGAATCGAAACTAAGGGTTTACTCTTTTACCCAACTTGAACGTTTCTTGCATCCATGAAACAGACTTGATCAGAGGTCAGAGAGAGACGTCGCTTGTCTAATAAGGGAAGGTTTATTAAGGCAACCAAAATCCAGATGAAATATTAATCATAGAATCTAAAAAAAGATAGACTCTACCTTGGTTACTGCTGAACCACCCACCCCTACTTTTTCCTCAAAACCGAGATGATTTGAGAGATATTTGGCCTTGCGTTGAGATAGGAGAAGTAACCAAAGTAGATTTGACAAAATGAACCCCCTTCACCCCCTAGGCTGCTTATGGCCATGATCCAAAAAGAAAAGATGAAGCCACTAACCGATTAGAGATAATATAGACTGAGGAGTTCCAAAGAAGAAATTAGATAAAAGCCACAAGAAATAAAGAGAGGGGTATTCGGCTTTAGCAGCAAAAGTGAAGAGAACGTTAGCTTCAGTAATCCTGCAACAGGATGGAATCAATCCACTTGACCAAGGCTATTCGGCAAAGGAGAGAAAACAAGAGTCAGAGAAGATGAAGTAAAGTTTTGGTTTCAGAAGAAAAGTAGAGAAGAAGAAAAGAAAATGAATTGCAAGGAAATGGTGTGGTGCTTTCGATTGTGAGGTTTAAGAGTATGAGTAGAGAGAAAGAGACATTCGGTAGAGTGTAACACCCCAAACCCGGTCTAAACACTACAACCGAGTCTGGCATGCTACGGGGAAGAAAATGCTTTGAAAGTGGATTTGTCAATTTTGTTGGTGGAGAAAACTTTTAGATAATTCTTAGAGAAAACGAATTTGAATCTAGTGAAGTTTAAAACGTGTTAAAACTTGTTTTAGAAAACTTAATTGCCTTATTGTTATTCCATATCATTTACTTAATCAGTGAACATTTCAGAAAACACGTACTTATCAAGGTTTTGAAAAACAACCAATTCATATCTATTAGGTATGCTTATCAAAAGTTATAGAAACAAATAACACAGGCGCTCCCCAAGGTGACACACTCTGTCGGATAAAACCCCGATCCAACAGTTCGTGAAGTTGGGCTTTTAGTTCCACCAACTCCTTCGGCGCCATTCTATATGGGGAAATAGACACTGGCGCTGTTCCCGGAAGAAGATCAATACCGAACTCTACCTCACGATCCGGAGGTAATCCTGGAAGCTCTTCTAGGAAAACATTAGAAAACTCCTTCACTATTCTAACATCCCCGAGGTTAACTCCTTGGCCTCCAGAGCACAAACAAACATTATGAATGCCTCACATCCTTTTCTCACCATTCTTTCAGCCTTTAAAGCGGACACTACATTAGACAAGTAGTTCCTCCTTTCACCTATCACTACCACCTCATCACCCTCAGGAGTCCTTAACACCATGCGCTTGGCAGCACAATCCAAGTTTGCTCGATACTTCACTAGCCAGTCCATACCTAAGATTAAATCGAACTCCCCGAACGGTAGTTCTAGCAGATCAGCTAGAAAAACCATCCCTTGAACCTCTAAAGGCACTTTCCTATAGAGTTTATTCACTATTACCGATTGTCCTAAAGGCCTAAGTACAGCCATCTCCATAGAGGCAATCTCAGAGTCTATGTTTAAAGTTCCCAATATTGTACTAGAAATATAAGATGTGTGGATCCAATATCAATCAGTGTAGTATAAGGCAACCCATAAATAAGAAACATACTGGTTATGACATCCGGTGCATTGCCCTCCTCTCAGCGTCTAGCTGCATAGACCAACCCAGGCTGTCTTGCATTTGTGTTCCCAGTACCTCTGCCCGGTGCTCCACGTCCATGACCAAAACCATTACTTCCTCTGGCCGGACCCGGACCTCTCTGTGGTTGCTGACCACCTCTACCAGGCTGAACATAACCCTAACCCACTGGTCGAACTCTGCCCAACTCCTGTGGACATTCCCTTATCTGATGATCCATAGACCCACACCTGAAACATCCTCTATTACTCGACTAACACTCACCCAAATGAAATTTACCACATCGAGCACACCTCTGAGGTCGACCATCAACAATAGGTCTCGCAGCACGACTCGGCCCATCTAACCTAGGTCTATTCTGAAAACCCCCAGCTGATCCTGACGATCCAAAATTCCTCTTATTCCTACCTTTATCTCTATCTTGATTCTGTTTTTCAGTCCGCTTCACTACCTCGGCTATCTTAGCCTTTTCCACTAGAACAACAAATTCTCATTCTCACTACGGAGCTATCAGCACCCACAACTCGTCCCTCAAAGCATCCTCAAACTGAACACAACGCTCATGGCCTGTTGCAACAATACCCTGAGCATAACGGCTTAGTCGTAAGAATTCTGCCTCATACTCGGCCATCAACTTACTCCCCCGAACCAAATTTAGAAATGCCTTACGTTGCGCATCCACATAACTTGATCCAATGTATTTCCCCTGGAATGCTGTCTTGAAGAAATCCCAGGTAATACGATCAGCCACTGTGCTATCCCTGACTGTAAGCCACCACTGAAACGCCTCGTCCCGAAGAAGAGACACAACTCCTTTAAACTTCTCCTCCATCGTGAAGTCAAGATCATCCATAATACGCTCAACGGCTTCTAGCCAATACTCAGCTACATTAGGAGCTACACCAGAAACACCCCCAAACATTTTCGCTCCATTAGCTCGGAGTCGTTTAGACACAGATTTTCGAGCCTTGATCCTATGCTCCCTCCAGCAACTCTCTCCAACACACGTAACATCGTCTGAGACACAAAATCGTCTCCGCTTGTTTGATCCTGAAAATTCGCTTCCGCAGTTGCTGTTGCTGGCACATCATTTTCCGACCCGTGTCCTGATTCCAAGGGCTCCGACCCTACACCTTGGCCTCTACCACGGCCGCGCACAACACGTCCACGTCCCCTAGTACTCATAGCTACCAATACGACTTAATCTGGTTAAGATTTTTATGAATTAGTATTTTCTTTCACTGTTTAATATCGAGCAATCTTATGAAAAATAGCATTAGAAAGTGATTCTCGCAGATTCACATCTATCCCTAGAGGTTTCAGTCTCTAAAGTTTGGACCTCCTAATACTAGCAATCATAACACAACATAATTATCTCATGCAAAACAACCAACGCTTAGAACAGTTACCGCGTGAATCTGGTGCTGGTAGACTCGGGTGCTATACTCCAAACCAACATTTCCTTAAATAAAATTTGAAATCGATTTTACAAAACGTTTGTTGAACCCATTTCACAGCCGAGTTTTGCAACCTAGGTCTGATGCCAAAATTGTAACACCCCAAACCTGGTCTAAACGTTACGACTAGATCTGGTATGTCACAGGGAAAGAGTATAAAAAGGGGGCTTTGGAATTTAAAGAAAAATTGTAAATTTGAAATTTGTCATTTTAGGTGATCTAAAAAAACAGAGATTTGTAGTTTAGGGAAAAATTTCTGAGTTGAGTTAAATGATCATTCGTTATCTTTATTGGCGCTTAAGAGAAAACAATTGTTTATCCTACTTATGTTTTGAAAGCTCCAAGTTAGCTTTCATGTTAAAATATAATTATGTTATCATAAATAATAAATAAAAAGAACCGAATATTAACTTAAGAAGGCCTTATTACATAACAATATCCCCAATTAAAATAATTTGTAGAGAGGAAACGAGTTTACGAAAAGAAACATTTTACGGCCTCCACGAGTCCGCCTCGGCTCCCAGATCCACGATCTACTGATTACCTGCAAAATTAAGCAGAGGGGTGAGTCACCAAGACTCAGTGTGTAATTCCTCTTATATCACATAAACAACTTTAAGCCCACGATTGCACATTGGGCCTTAGCCCACTTAAAATGGCATGCACAAGATATGCATCTAATGTGTCCCAGCCCAACCTAATTTTTCCGTCCTCTACACCCCACCCGTACTAGCCCAACACACAGTGGGGATTTCTACAATCAATACTCCATCTACTCCACGCCATATATGTGGCACCAAGCCACTGGTGACAGAGCCACTAATCATAGCACGTGGGGCCAACCCACTGGTGGTACCAAACCACTGGTGACAATCCTGGATAATCATACATGTGGGGCCAACCCACTGTGGTACCAAACCACTGGGACAAGTCACGGAATCAATACACATGCATGTGGTGCCAAACCACCGTGTTCCAAACCACTGAGACTTAGTCACTGAATCATATATATGGGACCAACCCACTGTGGTACCGAACCACTGTGACAGTCTTTAATAACACTTCCCCTTTCGCTTCATATTCCAAAACCCATGCATAACATACATGTCAAATGAATGCCACATGGTATCAGGCAAAGTCATAGATTACAACATACATTTACATACTCATAAATCGATCGTTAAAGCCACTTACGGTATCCCGACTTCACCACAAAGGTATAGTATAGTGATCGTTTTTTCACTCACTTGGCTTTTCGATTCAAGCGATTAATAACACATACTAAAATCAAAGTGTGAAATATTACACACCTGATAACGCGAAGAATTAAACTATCGATCTTATTAACACTCTCACTCACAGGGATCATAGTGATCTGTTTATCCCTTTCCGAAGCCGGCCCATAACCTGATGGCCAGTCTCGCACTACCGATACCGCCCGCTTCTTAAACTTTGGAATCAAAACATAACTTCCTTCCCCAACTTGAACATTTCTTGCATCCATGAAATAGACTTGATCAGAGGTCAGAGAGAGACGTCGCTTGTCTAATAAGGGAAGGTTAATTAAGGCAACCAAAATCCAGAGGAAATATTAATCATAGAATCTAAAAAAAGATAGACTCTACCTTTGTTACTGCTGAACAACCCACCCCTACTTCGTCCTCGAAACCGAGATGACTTGAGAGATATTTGGCCTTGCGTTGAGATAGGAGAAGAAACCAAAGTAGATCCGGCAAAATGAACCCCCTTTCACCCCCTAGGCTGCTCACGGCCATGATCCAGAAAGAAAAGATGAAGCCACTAACCGATTAGAGATAATATAAACTAAGGAGTTCCAAAGAAGAAAAGCAATAAAAGCCGCAAGAAATAAAGAGAGGGGTATTCGGTTTTAGCAGAAAAAGTGAAGTGAACGTTACCTTCAGTAATCCTGCAATAGGATGGAATCGATCCACTTGACCAAGGCTATTCGGCCAAGGAGAGAAAATAGGCGTCAGAGAAGATGAAGTAAAGTTTTGATTTCAGAAGAAACGTAGAGAAGAAGAAAAGAAAATGAATCGCAACGAAATGGTGTGGTGCTTTTGATTGTGAGGTTTAAGAGTATGAGTAGAGAGAAAGAGAGATTCAATAGAGGCTCAAGAGATTTCGGCTTAAGAGGGAAAAAGAAAAGAAGAGGAAGAACGGTAGAAATGATGAGTATGATGAAGCTAAGGTTCGGCTAAAGAGTATCAGGTGAAAAAGAAAGAAAATGAAGAAAAGATACACTAATGGTCTCTCCAATTTCGGCCAAAGGTCAATGGAAAAGAGAAATAAAAGTTGGCTAGGCAATTTTGACATATAGGGATTTCAAAAGAACCTACCAAAGTTGGCACTAACCACTTCCTTAATGATCGAAAGCACTTCAAGAGGCAAAAGGAAAACCTAAGACCCTTACTGATTTTTGGCACACCCACTCCAAACCGACTTCTCCTTCCCTACATCAAGCATCCAAAATTCGACCACCACCTACACCAACATTCAATCCCATATTTTCCTCCTAATTTCCCTCTTGTTCACTCATTCAAACAATTTGAATAATTCAAATTCCCCCTTTTTCTTCTAGCCTCACATTCAATTCTTCTGACTCTTTCAACACTCATCCATGCAGTGTCCTTGCCGAATCCATCACCCAAACTCCTTAGGCGCAAAAATAAAACTCCCCATTGCCTACGGCGCAACTCGAACCCCTTTCCTCTGTAGCTTCTCCCTTGTGACGCCTCCCCCAGCACTTTAAGTGGCGTCTCCTTGCCACTTTACCAACCTTTTACTTGTGTCATCAAAACACATTTAATTACCCTTAAGGCCTGCCTCAGCTAACTCTCCCCTAAAGTGCCCAAAAACTAAAATTTTCGCCAAGGACTCGGCTTAACCCCAAGCCTTCCCGAGGCCTCCAAACACACCTAATTAACACACAGAGCACAACATGCACATACAACACACATCAAATGCAGAACCCCCCAAAATCCAAAATGTTACAGCACGAGTGTGTCTAGACCGTGCTTAACAAGTCAGTACTCACGCATGGTTGGACGGCATGGCCGTGTCTCGCCCGTTGTGCGTAAGTCAGTAGCTGCACATGGTTAGGTGACACGGGAGTGGTCTGGTATCGCACCCCGTGTTTGAAAAATAAATTCTTCTCTGTTTGTACACGGCTTCTAGTACGCCTGTGGTTCTCCCCCTGTCTTCCACACGGCTTTGGGCACGGCCGTGTTTACGGTCTTGTGGTTGGATACTTGCTCTTTGATTAATTTGTTAGATGCTGAAAAATAAAATGTTAGTGAATTAGTGCTCGGGTTGCCTCCCAAAAAGCGCTTGTTTATAGTCTTCAGCTAGACTTTCCCTATTTTCGGTTCTAAAAGAAGGTTCATGGAGCAGAAGTTCCTCTCTCATATCTCCAAAATCTGCACCATTATAAATTTTGAGTCGGTGACCATTTACCTTGAATGTGCCCTTAGTGGGATGAGTTACCTCAATTGTGCCATATGGAAAATTTGTTTTGATCATGAATGGGCCTGACCATCTTGAGTTCAGCTTTCCCGGGAATAATTTGAGCCTTGAGTTGTATAGTAGGACCAAGTCCCCAACTTTGAATTGTTTTGATTTCTTTAGACGAGAATCGTGACGTCGCTTTGTTGCCTCTTTGTATAGTTTCGAGTTCTCGTAGGCCTCTGCTCTCCATTCATCTAGTTCGTTCATCTGCATCATTCTTTTTTTTTTACAGTTCAAAAGCTTTGTGTTCTAACTCAAATGGTAGATGACAACTTTTTCCATATACAAGTTTGTACGGGGATGTCCCTAAAGGTGTTTTAAATGCTGTTCTATAGGCCCATAAAGCATCATCTACTTTTAATGCCCAATCTTTTCTATTCGATTCAACCGTCTTTTCTAGGATGCGCTTAAGTTCTCAGTTTGCTACTTCAACTTGTCCGCTGGTTTGAGGATGATATGGGGTAGCAGTCCTGTGGTATACTCTATATTTCTTTAGAACCTTTTTAAATTGTGTATTACAAAAATGAGTACCCCTATCACTAACGACGACTCTAGGTGTCCCAAATCGGGAAAACAGTTTCTTGAGAAATTTAACTACTACCCTATCATCATTGGTAGGTAAAGCTTCCGCTTCTACACATTTTGACATGTAATCAACTGCCACTAGGATGTATTTGTTTCAAAATGAACTAGGGAATGGTCCCATAAAATCAATACCCCATACATCAAATATTTCACATGACAACATATATGCTTGAGGCATTTCATCACGTTTAGAAATATTACCTGTTCTTTGGCATTTATCACACGAAGTAACATACCCGTTGGCATCTTTGAATAGAGTGGGCCAATAAAAACCTGATTTGAGTATTTTGTGTGCTGTTTTAATACCACTGTAGTGTCCTCCTGAAGGTCCTGTATGGCAATGTTCCAAGATTTTGCTTGCTTCTACCTTTGTAACGCATCTTCGGATTACTTGATATACACATATGGGGAAAAGAAAGGGGTCTTCCCAAAAATAATTTTTCACATCAGCAAAGAATCACTTCTTTTGGTGATGTGTTAATCTTTTTGGCAAGATGTTAGCTAGTAAATAATTCGCAATATTTGCAAACCATGGTACCTCATAATGTTTTATAGAAAAGAGTTGTTCATCGGGAAACAAATCGTTTATCTCATTTTCATCAAGCTCTTTGGTATGTAGATTCTCAAGTCTGGAGAGGTGATCCGCTGCAAGATTCTCAGCTCCCTTCTTATCTTGTATTTCCAAGTCAAATTCCTGTAAGAGTAAAATCCATCTTAGGAGTCTAGGTTTTGCATCGTGTTTGTTCAAAAGATAACAAAGAGCTGAATGGTCAGTGTACACGAGAACTTTAGACAATATTAGGTATTGCCTAAATTTATCAAAAGCAAATACTACAGCTAGCAATTCTTTCTCTGTGGTGGTGTAGTTTTCTTGTGCGGGTGTTAATGTTTGCTAGTGTAGTAAATTTGCTAAAAATGCTTGTCTCTTCGTTGTCCCAAAACTGCACCTACTGCAAAATCACTTGCATCACACATTAGCTCAAAGGGTAAGTTCCAATCAGGTGCAATTATAATCGGGGCATTTATTAATTTATCCTTAAGGATATTAAATGCATCTAAACATTCTTGATTGAATTGGAATGGGACATCTTTCTTTAGTAATTTTGTCAAAGGTTTAGCTATTTTAGAAAAATCTTTAATAAATCTTCTATAGAACCTTGCATGTCCTAAAACACTTCTAATAGCCTTAACTGAATTTGGGGGAGGTAATTTTTTTATGGTTTCAACCTTTGTTTTATCTACCTCAATCCCTTTACCAGAAATCTTATGTCCTAATACAATCCCTTCTCTAACCATAAAGTGACATTTTTCCCAATTTAAAACGAGGTTTGTTTCCTCACATCTCATTAGGACTCATTTTAAATTTTTAAGGCAGAGATGGAAAGAATTACCGAATAATGAGAAATCATCCATAAATACCTCCATAAGGTCTTCCACGAGTTCGTCAAATATTGCTAACATGCAGCACTGAAAAGTAGTAGGAGCATTACATAATCCAAAAGGCATTCTACGATAAGAAAACATACCAAATGGGCATGTAAATGTTGTCTTCTCTTGGTCTTCAGGAGCTATGGGGATTTGGAAGTAGCCGGAGAGTCCATCCAAGAAGCAGTAGTACATATGCCCGGATAGTCTTTCTAATATTTGATCTATGAAGGGTAGAGGGAACTGATCTTTTCTGGTGGCATCGTTTAGCTTTCTATAGTCTATACAGACTCTCCAACCTATAACTGTTCTTGTGGGGATTAACTCATTCTTTTCATTGTGCACTACTGTCATACCTCCTTTCTTTGGGACTACCTACACAGGACTTACCCAGGTGCTGTCAAAAATAGGATAAATTATTCTTGCATCTAAAAGTTTAATTACCTCGACTTTGACCACTTCTTTGATGTTGGGGTTTAGCCGTCTCTGGGGCTGCATACACGGCTTGTATTCTTCTTCCATTAGAATTTTGTAGGTGCAGAATGATGGGCTTATTCCTTTGATATCAAAAATTTTCCAAGCTATGGCTCTTTTATGTTCTCTCAGAACCTGTATTAATTCCTCTTTTTCCTTAGGTTCTAGTTCTGAGGAGATAATAATCGTTAGCATAGAATTTTCCCCAAGGAATGCGTATTCCAAGCGTTTCGGCAATTGTTTCAATTCCAGATTGGGTGGCTCATTAATGGAGGTTTTCTATTTTAAATCGTCATTGTCTTCAATGCTTTCTTCTTTTATTTATCTAAATGAAGATGTATTCAAGTTCATCTCTTCACCTTCATCTTTTTGAGTCAGGCACAGTTCCATCGTGTCATCATGGATGATTTCTTGTAATAAATTTCGAATAATATGATCAGTTGTATCAACAAAATAACAGGAATCATCTTGTTCTTTAGAATATCACATGGCATCATAAATTTGAAAAATGATTTCCTCATCACCTATCCTTAATGCAAGTTTACCGTCACCTACATCAATAACGGCTCTAGCAGTAGCTAAAAAGGGACGCCCTAAAATTAAAAGAACATTAATGTATTTATCCATGTCTAACACAACAAAATCAACAGGGAAAATAAATTTATCAATTTTCACCAAGACATCTTCGATAATTCCTCTAGGATATTTAATGGATCTATCAGCTAGCTGAATACTCATCCTAGTGGGTTTTGGTTCCCCAAGATCTAGTTGTTTAAACATCTTGTAGGGCATTAAATTAATACTGGCACCTAGATCAGCTGATGCTTTCTTAATATTCAAGCTACCAATTAAACAAGGAATAGTAAAACTTCCTGGGTCTTTTAATTTGGCTGGTAACTTGTTTTGAAGGATGACGGAGCATTCTTTATTAAGTTCCACTGTTGACACTTCTTCAAGCTTCCTTTTATTTGTCAGAAGTTCCTTTAAGAATTTTGCGTACTTTGGCATCTGTGAAATAGCTTCCACAAAAGGTAAGTTAATATGTATTTGTTTAAAAAGTTCGAGAAACTTACCGTATTGGGCATCTAATCTTTCTTTCTTCAACTTTGCTGGATATGAGATTGGTGGTTTGCTTTCTTTGCGTATTGGATTTACATCCTCCACCCCCTCATCCTTTGTTTTGTTATCTTCGTGTAGTCTTTTTGGTTCAACTAACTCTTTTCCACTTCTTAGTGTAACTGCTTTTACCTGTTCTGTTACCTTAGAAAGAATCTCTGCCTGTATTTCATAGATCATCTTAGTAAGTAATCCAACTGACTTAGAGAGCTCCCCGAATGACTTAGTAAGTTTTTCGACTAAAGCTTATTGATCTTTAAGTGTTCTCTTAGTTTCTTGGAAACGTTTTTCTGTGTCTGCCGTGAATTTTGTGGACAGGGCTGATTTTGGAAGTTTTGAGGAGGTTGTTATCTTTGATTTCCTTGGTTCCCTTGTCCTCCCCACGAAACATTTGGGTGGTTTCTCCAACCTAGATTGTAAGCATTACTATAAGGATTATTATTCAGTCTGAAATTGTTACCTACATAGTTCATTTGTTCGCTCTCTGTTTCCGGTTGGTAGGGTGGGTACTCAGGATTCGCCACGGTTCCACTTGCATCACACTGCATGACTGGATGTGCCTGCGAAGAACACAAACTATCAATCTTTTTATTCATTAATTCTATCTGTGCTGATAGCATGGTCATTGCATCGATGTTGAAGACTCTGACTGATTTTGTTGGTTTCGTCTTGTTAACCATTATTAAGTGACATCTCCTCAATGAAGCCATAGGCTGCTTCAGGAGTTTTATTATTCAGAGTTCCACCGGCTGCTGAATCGATTAATTGTATCGTGAAAGGATTTGCACCGTTATAGAATGTTTGGACTTGTAGCCATAAGGGTAGACCATGGTGTGGACATCTTCTCAAGAGATCCTTGTATCTCTCCCATGCGTCGTATAATGTCTCTAAATCCATCTGCACAAAAGAAGAGATATCATTCCATAGTTTGGCTGGTTTGGCCGATGGGAAATGTTTCAATAAAAACGTTTCGGTCATTTGTTCCCATGTAGTGACTGACCCTCGTGGTAACGAGTTTAACCACTATTTGGCTTTATTCCTTAATGAAAAAGGGAATAACCAAAGACGTATGGCATCCTCAGAAATGCCATTTATTTTGAAAGTATCACAGAACTCAAAAAGATTAGCTATATGAGTGTTTGGATCTTCGTCCTGCAAACCATCAAATTGAACAAATTCTTGAATCATTTGTATTGGGTTAGGCTTTAATTCAAAATTATTAGTAGCTATAGTAGGCCTAACAATACTTGATTCTGCTCCTGTTAAGTGCGGTTTCGCATAATCAAACATTGTATGTGGAGCATTATTTTCCCCCACATCATGTGGTGGTGGGTTATTCTCATCCATCCCTTCAGTAGGATTGGATCTGCCTTCTTCTGTGTAATTTAGGGTTCGCTTGATTTCTCTGCGATTTCTTTGAGCGGTAGCTTCGATATCACTATTGTACACTAAAGGCCCTCTCGCGTTCCTTCTAGTCATAAACTAGAGGTACCTGCTAGGAAAAGAAAGATAATTCAGTGAAAAATAAAAAATAAAATAAAAAGTAAATTGTGAAAAAAAAAAGTATAATGGCTAAAGTAATAAAAATAGAGTTTTCTTAATATTTTAGCTCCCCGGCAACATCGCCAAAAACTTGATCGCTGAAATCAGAGTTTTAAAATCTATAATGAATGTGATCGAACCTGGAAACTAACTCTGACAATGATTAAAGGCAAGTGTACCTATCGAACAGTAGTATAGCTTAGGCAAGACCGGATTATCGAACCCAAAAGAACTAAAAGTATTAATACTAACTTTCCTTTTATTATTTAGCCTAAAATAAAGTGAAATTACTTTAACTAAATTGACGAATACTAAGCTAAAAAATCAATGACAAAAAGAACGAATTGGGAAATAACTTTGAAGAAAAAAAAACTCAATCGATCACGACAATACCCTCGGGAAGAATCCACCTAGACTTCACTTGTTAACTAACCCTGAATCATATGATTTATTTACTTAGCTTGATCCGTAGGACTCCCTAACGTATATTAAACCCTCTCTCAAGGCGAATAACGTCTAACCCTAGGTTAATTAGTGGAACTTTCATTCTCTTATAATAACCTCCTAGAATAGCAGTAAATCGATTTATGGATTCCCATATTAGGTTTCACCCTAATCTGGCAAAATCTCGTAATCCTATCTCTAGGCGTTTAATCAATTCCGCTTAATTATGCTAGGTCTAATCTTAAGCAGGGTCTATTCCTCCTCCACCTAAGCACATTAGATTTGGATTAAGCATGCATAATTCAGAACAAACTAGGTATTTATCATATAATTCAAAAGTCAAATAATAAGATTCATCTAGTGTTCATCCCCTTCAGGTATCTGAGGGGTTTAGTTCATAACTAAATAAGAAAACATCTCAAGAGAAAAGATAAAACAAAACATAAGAAATCTCTAAAACTCCCTGAAGGAATTGAAGGAGAGATCCATCGTCTTGAGTATAATTCCGGCTTCTTGGGATGGATCAACTGGCTATCTTCGAGTGATTCCCACAATTCTGACCTTTCTAGCTTGGCTCCTTGGCCTAGCTCGACTCCTCTTTTCAGTTGGTACTTAGGGGGTTTATATAAGCTTTTGAAATAGGTTTCTTTGCCTTAAAGTATCCAAATCCGAATGAAATTGCTCTTTGCCACGACCGGGACACGACCATGTTACACGCCCGTGTGACTCGACTTTAGACCGTGTTCAGATTTCTTAATGAGGCACGGCCGTGTGAATTGGGGGAGAGGCCGTGTGTTCTAGATGCTCAACAAGGCATGGCCATGTAATATTTGGGCCAGGCCGTGTTGATTTTGTGATATGGCCCATTTACTTTGTTTTGGGCCCATTTTACGTTCTTTTTATCCTCCGGTGCTTTCCTGGGTATAAGACATGAAAATGAAGGATTAGGAGCACCTTTTTACATAAATCGAGGGATAAATCATCCAAAAGCATATTAGATGTGGGTCTAAAATATGTTATAATTATGGTTTATCATTTACACATAGTAGCTTCGGTTGAAACACATTTCCGCGCATATTGGCTCAGTCTCACAAACTCCCATCCATACTCAGTGGCTGACATACGGCCTTGCTTCAGTTCTAGAAACTCTTTACGTTTCTGATCTATGAATCGTTGATTGATATACTTCTTTCGGAATTCAACTTGAAAGAAATCCCAAGTGATTCTCTCTCTTAGAACAACAGATACCAATGTCTTCCACCAGTTATATGTCGTATCTCTCAACAAGGAAACTACACATTTAATGCATTCATCAAGTGTCAACGACATTTCATCAAACTCTCTAATAGTATTCTCGAGCCAGAACTTGACTCTCGGCATCATCATCAACTGTGGCTCTAAACTCTTCAGCCTCGTACCTTTAGATTTTATCTATAAGAGGCTTGTTCAATCGGATTGGATCTTTCACTTGTAGCACAACAGGTACTTGTAGGGGTGGATGTTGTGGAGCAACCGGATTCATTCGAACGAACTCTGAAAACCACTTACTCATCATTCATAAGAAGGCTTGCTTAGCCTCTCCCTCTTGGCTACCATCATTCGGCCTAGATGTGGCCGGCGCTATCCCTTGAGCGGGAGCAGGCGCGTTACTCTCTACAGCGTTAGCAACTGCTCGATCGGGATCCATTACTATATGAAAACACATTTTCAACTGCCAGGATTCGTCACACCATCGAAATTATATATATATGGCATGTATAGCTAGACTAACATGTGCTACATTAGTCTGAGAATCGACTAAACCGTGGCTCTGATACCAATAAAATTGTAACACCCTTAACCTGTAATCGTCTCTAGACTAGGGTTAAAAGGCATTACTGGTCATTTTCAAACATTCCATATCATTTCAAATCCAAACATAACAGTTCATATTCAATGAGTCCCTTAATGAGGTCTACGAGACCTTATTCACATGCTAGAAAGGGGTCGGGACTAAACCAAACACATACGAAAATTTTCAAATTTTAAACATTTTTTTAAGTTATAGAGGTCACACGCCCGTGTGGGTAGGCTGTGTCAGACACGCCTATGCATCCAAGCCGTGGCAAAACAGGGCATACATACTAACTTGTTCACACGGCCTGAGACACGCCCCTATGCCTCACCCATGGTCGACACTGACTTGCACCACACGGCTAGTCACATGCCCGTGTGTCCAGCCCATGGTTGCTACTGACTTGATCTACACGGCCAGTCACACGCCCGTTTGTCTTGCCCGTGGTCGAGTCTGACTTATATCAAATTTCAAATTTGAAAGACACGGTCGAGCCACACGCCTGTGTGCTCGACCGTGTGGGCAATTATATGCCATTTTCAAGGCCAAACTTGCCACCCACACTTTGAATCACCTACAAATCCCAAATCAAATGCATTTATACCTCAAATGGCAACCAAAACATACCATAAAATGCACAATTTAATCATTATCTAGATCATTTACTTCCACACTCAATTCCTACTCAAATAAATCCATCCAAAACACCATTTTTCACAACTCAAATCATATAAGCCAAGCACCACGTAATTCATACTACAAGTTCACATTTTATCCATCATTCTCAACAACCAATTCAAGTATATAAAACATACCATTTCCATTCTCACTATTTCATAACTCTTTCATCATTTTCTTAGCCTACATATATACACCATCAATATTCAACCATCTAGCCATATCACATGGCAAATTCCAACATTACCAGAACATATCATAACTTCTAACCTATACATGACATATACCAAATATGTACATCTTTCAAAAGTACCTAAATAGATAGCTGATAGTATGATCAAGTCGCTGACAATCCTCAGATTCGAGCTAGCTCTACTGACACTATAAAACAGAGAAACATATCACACAGTAAGCTTTAAAGCTTAGTAAGTTCGTAATATAATACATACTACTCAATAATGCAACATCAATACATAATTAAATCATCACATAGATAGATGCACAATTAGGTACATTATCATCCTCAACCATATGCTCAAATATCCATTCATTCAACCATTAAAACTATCATCGACCACATAGGTTCAAACATACCTTTGCCAACACTTAGTTAATAAACGTACTTGATATTCGATGCTTGATACCATATCTCATTCACTGCTTGAGATCTTTTTAACTCAATCGCACACTTAGTGCCCAAATCATAGTCGAAGATTAATTAACACCGCACACTTAGTGCCTAGATACAAAACCGAACTTAATTCGACATCCACACACAGTGCCAAACAGTAAAGTAGATGCTTTCATTACTTTGCACACATATTGCTGTTCATCTCTATCTCGATTTCAGTTACGCGCACTTAGTGCCACATTTCTCAATCTCATATTTAACATTTCTAATTCAATAATTATACATTCATGCAATTCATATCACATAGATAAAATTTAACAACTAGTATTATATCCAAACTTACCTCGGACGTCGAAATACTGAAACTAGCCTATTAATTGAGTACTTTGTCTTTGCCTCGATCTCGATCTGAATTTTTCCATTCTTGGTCTATACATATTCAAATTTAACTTATTCAATCACCAATTCATTCAATTTAGTCCACACACATATTTAAGGCATTTTACAAAATAGCCTTCACATTTTCACATTTCGACACTTTAGTCCCTAATTCATCAAATCACAAAATATACAAAATTTCTATGCACATAAGCTTAGCCGAATTTTCCCCATGCTAATACAAGCCCATATATTTCATTTATTTCACATTTTATTCCCTCAAAATATTATTTTCATGATTTAGTCTAATTTACTCAAAATCACCAAAAATCCAAAGGCAAACTATGTTAGTCTTCCACATATCTTTCATATTCCACCAACTAACAACACAAAGCTCACATATTCATCAATGGAATATCTCAAAACCTTTATCAAATTCTAAAATTAAAGCATGGGTTTGATAGTACACTAAGAAACGATCACAAAAACATAGGAATTATCAAAAACCGATCAAAAACACATACCCGATTTATGCTTAAACCATGGCCGAATGTTGAAGAACTTAAGCTTTATTTTCTTCGTCTATTTCGGCAACGGAAAGATGATAATGGTCATCTTAATGTTTTGTTTTATTATATTTACTTATTTTACTAATTACCAAACTAACCTTTTTATTTTCATTTATAAACCACTATCTCATGGTTTTTATGTCCATATGATATTTCAATGGAATAATAACAACATAAGGACTCCTTACTTTAAAAGCCATAACAATCTAAAGCTCTAACATTCAGTAGACAGCTTTTGCAATTTATGCGATTAAGTCCTTTTTCATAATTCGACACACAAACGACAAAATTTTCACACCAAATTTTCACACATGCTCAATCTCATATTATAAACACCAAAAATAATATTAATAATATTAAAATATTTTTTTGACCTCAGATTTGTTGTCTCGAAACCACTATTCCGACTAGGGTCTAAATCAGGTTGTTACACAACACTTCTCCAATACTTCTCAGGACCCTTAACCACCAAAGCGGGCATACTTTTATGTTATTCACATGCACAACTAAATTCCAATTTCTCCGCCACGCGAAGCCCATTTCGTCTAGGCCCAAAACTCAGGGTGTTACAACTCTATCCCCTTAACGAAATTTCGTCCCTGAAATTTCCATCTAACAGGGTAGTCGCGTAACAACTACCCTACTACGCTACCGCTACGCACTCTAATCCTAATAACAATAATATACTTTAATAATAATCTTGAAACCTCTTACACACACCCAAACATCTAACCACAGAAACAAACAGATATTTATCACACATGCATAAAATTCATATATCCAAACATCACATCCATACAAAACACACCTGACTTAAATGGAACTGTGCAATCCCGAACCTGATGCTCCTTAGACCCGCATCTGAGACACGCTCCAGACTTCCTCCAGCATTCACCTCGATGGTGCCTTTTGCAGTGCTCGCATGCCCAAAAGTTTGGACGCGTCTTAAACGGAACGAGACTCCGTCCCTAGCGAACTGTGACCTCTCTTTTTCATACAATCCAAGCACCTTGACTGAAGCGTTCCTCTCATCTCCTTAACTATGGCCTCAAACATCTCTTCAAGCACCTCCCTTACTAATCAGGTCAGTGCCTCAGTCCTAAGCTCAGGGTTATCAGCACCCGAAGTTGGCGAACCTTGCTTACCCCCAGAATCCATGTCAAAACTCTGTCGCAACTTAAAAATCTGATTCTAGAATATGCACACAATAAATATAAAATCCACCTTTATGCATAGTCTAATATCTAAAGAACTTATGGATTCGGGGCCGGAGACTCGGTAAACCACACTTTCAGAAAAACATTTGAAAACATTTTGAAGCAAATCTTTTCAAATCCTTTGGAACCATTCTTTCGAAAATTCGATTTTTTTAAAAACCCAATCTACGGTTGAGTTTTGCAACTTGGATCTGATACCATTAAATGTAACACCCCAAACTCGGCCCAAAAGTTAGGCCCGAATCTGGCGTGTCACATTGAAGTGTTTTGCGAAAAGCATGTTTTCATTGAAACCCTCCTTAATATTTAAAAACTAAAGTTTCAGTTTGTGATCGTTCGATTTCAAACGTGGTTCATTGAAAAGTTAATCACTTTTAAAAACGTTATTAACTTTGTTAAAAAATCTCTTTTAGTTACAGGAGCTAATTTAAGGTAAAGAAGTTTAAAACGTATGTTTTTAAAAACAGTAATTGGGTCAAAAACTCGTCTACATCTAACAAATACAAAACGTAACAAAATCCCAAATTTAGAATTAAATCCAAAGAGGCCTTATTACAAAAATTAAAACCCAAAACGGAATTTAAAACATATATAAAGTCCAAAGCATAACAGCCGCAGTCGTGTGGTCACCTCCGAGTCCCTCGCAGCACCAATCCTCCTAATGCTGGGGATTACCTGCACAGTTAAAAATGGGGTGAGTTTGTGAAAACTCAGTGTGTAATCCCCTTACTAGAGTAACAGTCAATATACAGAAACAGAAACCGAAACAGTCTGGGCCAAAGCCCTTTAACAGTAATGGTACAATCCAGTTTAGAGCATACGTGGGCCAAACCCCACTCCAATATCATTTGTATCACAACCCATAACAGAATCAATTGAGCCTAGCCCAAACCAATAACAAAACAAGTGGCCTAAGCCTAGTACAGTGACAGATCTCATAAATAGATATCCAACAGTATGAGGATGCTTCCTACCCCGATCCAGCCAACACACCATTCATACCAACCCAACACTTACATGGGGATAAAAATCGACCCTCCCAGCCAACACACCAAGCTTAGCTCCGGTTATGGCACTAAGTCAATAGAACGGCTTGGCGCTGTGGACAGAATGGCTAAAAGCCATAAACAGAATGGTTATAAACCATAATCAGGATGACAAAAGCTATCTCCAGAATCGTAATAACTTCAAAGACATAGCCAGCCATCGACGGTAATATAATCGGCACACACGACCACGGGTAATTATGATCGACACACGAGTCATCAATATATATGTTAGGCACATAGCCACGGGTAAATACGACTGGCACAAAGCCATAATCAAGATGGCATAGAGCCATATTTAGGTTGGCACAGAGCCAAAATCAGATTACGCGGCTTTAATCCGTCCGTCGGTCCATAGTCGTCTGATGCCACCCGTGCGACCCTATCAGAACTTTCTCCGATCAATGTCCCAACCCCATGCAATATGTTCTGTATGTCATGCTCAATCATTACACGTGTATGCAAAATGGTCATGCTCAATAACAGTCATTTAAACATATATTAAAAGCATATGAGTCACACGACCACAATCAAGTCAGTTTAAACACAGTCGTATGATCACGTCCAAATCAGTCAAATTCATAGTCTAAGTTAGTCATTTACCTAAAAGGGCAAACTAGTCATTTTACCCTATAAGGGTATTTCAGTCATTTTTACAAATCAAGGGTATTTCGATAGTTTTTGCAAATTGGGGGTATTTCGATAATTTTACAAATTAGGGGTATTTTGGTAATTTCACAATCTGAGAGTATTTGGGTAATTTTACAATCCGAGAGTATTTCGATAATTTTACAAATTGAGGTCTCAGCGACCCGACAGAAGGTCCACCATCGCCTCGAGCAACTTAAGTAACCTAAACAGTCACAACGGTGTAAATGGACCTTAGACCCACTACTTGACCCAAGTGGGCCCACACACTCGTGTGGCCCATTTAGCCCAGAAACAGCCATAGTTATGCAAATGTCACAGTCCAAACAACACTTACCACATGACTACAATTTATTCGTGTGGGCCCACAAGCCCACTGGGCCCGCACAGCTCATTTCGACCCAACGATGCCCAGAACAACCCAAGACCACAAGAGCGCTCGTGGTAGCCTCTACAGACTAACGCCCATGTTCGTGGGCTCGGTCCACCACACGTGTGATCGCATGCTTGTGTGGCATCATACGCCATATTTCTGGCTTTTTGGCATTTTGCCGATCTACAGTCATAACTGTGTAAATAACACATACTTTCAGCTTTTCAGCTGATCATCGAATGCCGCATACAAATACACACATGTTCACAAAAATAGCTAAGATCCACGCTTTTCGAATCCTATAATCAACCAAAATATCGTATCAGATTTACAACCAAAAAGGTTAATAACTGTCCAAGACCAAAACGATAATCCAACTTACCTTGACTGATCGCTAATCGGTTTATTTCCCTTAGATCACAGCCTAGAGTTGATCACACTCCTTTTTGACACTTAACTGCATTACAAATACAATCTATCAACCACGATGGTCTAGAACCATGGTTTAGCACACATTAGTCTAAAGGAAGTACACGCAACCCTTCCCCTAAAAAGGGGAAAGTAACATTCGGCCAACCACTTGAGAAATTACAAGCCTTCAACTTTTACCTTTGATCGCGAGATGAGCGTATGGTTTGCACTCCTCGTGGAATCTATGAAGCAAAGGCACTATCAAGCATAAGGAGGGAAAGAGAATTGGCCAACAGAAAACATAAAAGAAAAAATCATACATTTATGAAAGGAGTTTGGTCATATCGAAGGAATAGAAAAACAAACAAGAAGAAATCTAGTAACTCACCGTTTGCTAAAGCCACTCCCAAATCGGAACTGATCAAAGAAGAAGATAGAAATCGGTAACAGAATCAGGGCACTAGAGGGAAGGAGAGATCAAAAACAATCGATCAAGAAAATCATTAACTAAAAGTCGATAGACAAAATGGAGAGATGAAAGAAACAGAAAAGATTCGGCAAGAAGGGAAAAAGAAGATTGACAGGCCAAACCTGGAAAAGAAGAGAGGGAAAAGAGAATGATATATTCGACAGTAAAGGACAACTCGCCAAATGGAAAATTACCCCAACCCAAAATAGTGCACTCAAACTCTAAAAATTCTGAGTAGTCCCCACTCAAATTCGGCACAATACAACCATTACACACCAAATTCCTTCTTTTTCTCCCCAAAATCCTCAACCAATAATCCCTTTATCCAAATCCCCCAAAACCCTCCTAAAATCACTCCATAACTCCCTCAAAGACCAATTCAAACTCCCCAAAAACTTCATCCAAGACCAAGTTAACAACCACCCCAGGAGAGTTTTAATCCAACTCTACCTCTCTTACCTCATGGAAATAAAATAAAATCCCTTTGCATCCCATACGATTCGAACTCAAGATCCCCTTGCCACCATAATGACACAACTACCATTGGATCACCAACCCTTCTTATGTCATGATTTCCCCAACAATATTCTTAAAGCCTACTTATTTACATCTAGGGTTTTATTCACTTAAAACCAAAATTTTTCTAAAGCCCAAGTTTGAACCCAAGACTTCTCCAATACTTCTCAGGACCCTTAACCACCAAAGCAGACATACTTTTATGTTATTCACATGCACAACTAAATTCCAATTCCTCCGGCACACGAAGCCCATTTCTTTTAGGCCCAAAATTTAAGGCGTTACATTCTTTTTGAAATTTTAGAATTTAATCCCTTTATTTTTATTCAAAAACTTAGTCCCTCTACTTTTTAGATTTTAAAATTTAGATTCAACTGTTAAAATGTTATTCTTTTTGGTTAAATTCAGATTAATTATAACATCATTTTTTAATTACATTATTACCAAGTGAGGTTTTTCTTTAATTTCAAAATGTCACACTAAGAAATTTGACAAAAAATTTAACAGTATTAACAATTTAACCTAAATTTTAAAATCTAAAAGGTAGCGGACTAAATTCCTTAAAATAAAAATTATAGTCACTAAATTCCAAAATATTAAAGAGAAGAAGGACTTATGGCATATTTTAACCTAAATCTTTTTATACAATATTTGGGGTAGGGGATGGGGGTCACACGATTTGAACCCGAGTTAAATGGATTTTTGACAAAAACTTTAACCACTGCTACATACAAGTCAAGACAAGTTAAAAAAAATTAAAATTTAAAATTCTTGTAAAAAGAATATTAATAATGAGTTAGAATAAAATATTTTTATATTGTATTATTATTTAAGTTGATATTTTTCATATATCATAATATTAATTAATTTTAATACTTGATACCAAGTTCAGGTTCAAAGTGAAGACTTTGGTTTCTTTTAGAGTTAAATCATTACCATTTTCACCAGTTATTATATCGATATTCTTTCCTTCACTACTATTTCCACATTCACCGCAATTGTAATTATAAATATAATTATCATTGAAATTGTCACTACCACTTAAAATGGAACTACCAATACAGATTTAAGAACAAAGATAAGAGTCAGTACAACTATTAATGTGATTATTCCAACCAAGTACAACTATTAATGTGATTATTCCAACCATAGTTAGTATCATTATCATAAAAGTTAAAATGATAGTGGGGTTCCTCATTTTTCGATCCATTATTCATATAACTAGAATTATGATAACTATAAAAAAAACTTTCTAGTTCACTCAAAAGAGAATGATCATTGTTAAGCTAAAAAATATGAACATTTAAATATATATTATTTACTTTACAACGTTATATATAGACATTTTATTTACTTAAAAATACATTTTCACAACAAACTATTTTTCAAAAATACTTTTTTAAAAACAAAGAAACTAAACGACCAATTCGCCAGAAAAAAGCCCTTTTCTTAAAAAAAATTTACAGAAATGGGATAGTTTTTTCAAAAATGACGAGAATGGTTCATTTTTTACAAAAACGCGCTGAGTTGGCGTCATTTTCAGGGGAAACGCAGAAAAATGCGTCTAGCTCAACACTTTTTTCGCTGATGTCAAATAAAACATACTGATGTGGAAGCATTTTTGTAAAAAGCATCCACGTGGGTGCGCTTTTGCCCGTGCTCCAACGATAAACTCCAACAACTATTTTGTAACACCCCTCTTCCGTATTCCGGAATAGGGTCACGGAGCATTATCGGACTTATAAAACAATTAAGCATTAATTTCACTTACATTTTCAAATTTCACGCAATCATCATTCAAACTCAATCACATTGCCCCTATTACGAGCCTACGAGGCCCAAAACATGCATTCGGAATGGTTTGGGATTAAACCGATAACTTAAGGGATTTTTACGAGACTTAAAGTTTTTTTCAAACCATAGGGGACACACGCCCGTCTGGCCTGACCATCTGTCTCCCACAGCCAAAAACACGCTCATGTCATAGGCCATGTGGACATTCGAAATGGGAGCCCATGGCCGTGTCCCAGCCCGTGTCCGACCTAGTGTAACTCTCTGACTTGGGTCACACGACCAACACACACGCCCGTGTGACTAGCCAGTGTGCCCTAGAAATGGCTACACACGCCCGTGTGCCAGGCCGTGTACTAGGCCGTGCCAAACATATAGGGTATACTGACTTATGCCACACGACCAAGTCACACGCCCGTGTACTAGGCCGTGTGGAGCATACTGTCTTGATTTTTAATTCAACACTAGGGGACACACGGCCGTGTATCCTGACTGTATGTCACACATGGCTGAAACACACGCCCGTGTCTCTGCCTGTGTGGAGAAAATTAGGCTATTTTCCAAGCCATTTTGCCACCTAAATTGGTATACACCAACACCAAACCAAATGGCACCAAAAGAAGACATAAATAGGCATTCAATCAACCTCATCCATGCATTACAATTTCAATACCAATCAATACCAAGCATATCAATACCACAATGTGCCATTCAATTTATACCAAAAACTTATAATCTCAAATCAGCAATATAACCACTTTCAACCATGTATCATTTATTTTAATCTCACAAACATACCAAATCAATTCACAACCATTTAGTACCCCTAATTACCAGATACCAACTAGCATCACATATCCATCAATAAACACATAACCAAAACCATATGCACATATGAAACACAACCAAACCAACCAAGTTAAGCCAACTCTCATGGCTATATACAAAACCAAAACATTAACATTTACAAGCCATTTTAAATGACTAAATTCATTACCAAACTATAAATCAAAATTACCATAATCCTATACATGCCATATACCCAAAATACTTAAGTTCAAAAGTACCAAGTGATAGTTGGATAGTGTGGTGAAGTCTCCGACGATTCCCGAATTTGAGATAGCTTTGATTTCACTATAAAACACGAAAAATTAAACAAAGTAAGCTATAAAGCTTAGTAGGTTCGTATAGCATTTAAACCAACTCATCATATATGCTCAAATTAAGCAAATAAAACATAACATAACATAGCTTATAATAAATCACCAACCTACCACATTTGCATTCACAAAGTTAGATGTAACTTTCATAATTTTCCTTATTTCAATGTATTGCTCAGTTCATGTACATCTCTGTACCATCCCGTATCAAACTCATACTTATCCACATCTTTGACATACCCTTTGAACCATTCAAAATACTATCGGATACTCTAGAATCTCGCATCCTGAGTGCCACATACATAGCCGAAGCTATCTCAATCTTGTATCACATATAATGCTCACACTAGAGCTATCAATGAGTCTTCTCACACAAGCTGACGGTCATGACGAAGCTACACGGTGCTGCTCATACAAGCTGACAAGTATCTGCAACACATGTCAGATAACTTAGCCACCGGTAGGATGTACGGACCAACACCCAATCACATAACCCTAAATGAAATTTGTATCCTAAACTATTCCTAAGATTCAATCGAGACTTCACACTTGCCGAATTATCGTCAAATGTGTCCGTAAGGTCGTATTTACAATTTATGCAATATCAAAGCATTTAAAACACAATTATAACAATGCTTATTACATACGAACTTACCTCAATGCTTATTACATACGAACTTACCTCAAGTGCAAAAACGATGAATTAAGTCGATTAATCCGAAGCTTTGTTCTTTCCCGATCTAAATTCGTATTTCACCTTTCTTGATCTAAATATAATCAAAATTAACTTATTTAATAATCTCACTATTCAATTTAGTCCAAATTATACATTAAGGTAATTTTACACATTTGCCCCTAATATTTCACATTTTTACAATTTAGTCCTTATTTCATAAATCACAAATTCATGCAATTCGACCAAAACCCATGCTAGCCAAATTTCAACTAGGTCCCTAAAAATCCATATTTTTCATTTATTTCACAATTTAATGAAAAAAATTACACATTTCACAGTTTAATCCCTAATTGGACTTTTCACTAAAAATCACTTTATAAATGTTGTTTATCTCACAACAAGCATGCATTTTCTACCATTAAACATCAAAATACATAAACATTCATCAACAGAAAAACCCTAAACCTTTAATAGTTTTGCAAAATAGTCCCTGGGCTAGCTAGATTAAGTTGCAACGACTCTGAAAACATAGAAATTATTAAAAATCGAGTCAAAATACATAACATGCAAGAGGAGGAGCGTAGCCAATTGCTTCACCTTCAAAAATGGTGTTTTTCTAGCCTATTTTTAGTGGAAACAAAATAAACAAGAAGATAATACCTTATTTTTACATATTTTACCTTATTTAATTATTAATTTACTTTATTAACCTGATAAACTGTAAAAGTAACATATTTTAAGCCCACATTTAGTATGCTTTTGGACGAATTAAGCTTGATTTATGTAAAAAGGTGCTCTTAATCCTTTGTTTTTAGGTTTTATACCCAGGAAAGCACCCGATGATGAAAAGAATGGAAAACGGGCCAAAACAAAGTAAATAGGCCATATCACGAAATCCACATGGCCTGGGCCCAAGACCACACGGCCGTGCCACGTCAATCTACTAGAACATGGCCTGATCTCGATTCACACGGCCGTGCCTCATTCAATAGGATTGAACATGGCCTAGCCACGACTTACACGGGCGTGTGCCATGGCTGTGTCCCTGTCGTAGGAAAGAGCAATTTCATTCGGATTTGGATACTTAGGGGTGAAGAAACATATTTCGGAAGCCTATATAAACCCTCTAAGTGTTACCTGAAAGTGGGCGTTAGCTAGGCCAAGGAGTCGAGCTAGAAAGGTCAGATTTGTGGAGGATCACTCGAGGATAGCCAGTTGATCCATATCAAGAACCTGGAATTCTACTCAAGACGGAGGATATCTCCTTCAATCCCTTAGATACCTGAAGGGGATGAAACCTAAGACGAATCTTGTTATCGTTTGCTGAACTATATGATAAATATTTGACTTGTTCTTAATTATGTGTTCTTAATTCTTGTGTTGATATTTCCAGGATATTGATTCAAGTATGATGTGCTTAGGTGGAGGAGAAAATGTCCCTACCTAAGAGTAGACCTAGCATAATTAAGTGGAGTTGATCGCGCGCCTCGAGATAGGGTGACAAGATTTTGTCGTATTAGGGTGAAACCTAATATGTGAGTCAATAGATAGAGTTAATGTGATTCTAACGGTTTTAATTAGAAAGAGATTTCAATTAGTCAACCTGGGGTTAGATGCTATTCGCTTCGAGAGAGAGTTTAATATAACTTAGGGAATCTTATGGATCAAGTCAAGTGAATAAATCGTCTGGTTCAGAGTTAGATAACAAGTGAAGTCTAGGTGGATTCTTCCTAAGGGTAACGTCTTAATCAATTGGTTTTTCTTCCAAGTTGTTTTTCCCCAATTCATTCTTTTTTTGTCTTTGCATCTTTAGTTTAGTTGATAGTTAAATTTAGATTAGATAAACATTCACTTAATTCTTATGTTAAATAATAGAAAGAGAGTTAGTATTAGTACTTTTGGTTCCTTTGGGATTCGATATTTCGGTCTTGCCTAAACTATACTACTGTTTGATAGGTGCGCTTGCCTTAAAATCATTGTTAGAGTTAGTTTCCAGGATTGATCATTTTCATTATAAATTTTAAAGCTTTGATTTCGACGATCAAGTCTTTGGCGCCGTTGTCGGGGAACTGAAATATTAAGAACGCTTAATTTTTATTACTTTAGCCATTTTTATTTTTTGCAATTTACTTTTATTTTTTATTTTTTTGCTAATTTCTTTCTTTCATTCCTTTCAAGTACCTCTAGTTTATGACTAGAAGGAACCCGACATGACCCCTACTTTACGACAGTGATATTGAAGGTACCGTTCGTAGAAATCGCAGAGAGATAAGGCGAAGCCTAAACTACATAGAATAAGAGCAAGAAGCCGAAATAAATACCATAGAAGAGATGGCTGAAAATAATCTACCACCTCCAGAGATGGCCGAACATCATGCTCCACGTATTATGTATGATTATGCTAAACCTAGTTTAACAGGAACTGAGTCTAGTATTGTTAGGCCTACTATTACTACAAATAATTTTGTAACATCCTTAAATCGGGGTTCTGCATTTTTGCTTGTGCGACATGTGTTGAATTGTTTATAAAGTGGGTTATCATGTTTAGGGGTCTAGTTATAACCCTGGGTTAGGCCTGAGTTAGGGCTAAAACTTTCTTTTAGTACTTAGGAAGAGGGAGCTAGGTGGTATAGGGGTTAAGAGATTTTATTGGGGAAGTTTGACACAAGAACCAATTGGAAAGGTGGCAAGGAGGCGCCACTTAAAGCTTGGAGGAGATGACGCCACAGGAAGCAAGGAGGACCTTGGTTCGAGTTGCAGAAGTCTCCTTCTACTCATATATTTTTGACGCCACAAGCTAACGAAGAGGGCTCAAGTGGGACTCTCTGGAATGGATGAGGAGGAGAAAATTTAGGAATTTTGACTCGTTCAAACAGATTTGAATTGATGGAGGGGAGTAAATATAGGAATTTGAATATTTTCAAACTCATTTGAAAGGAGCTTGGCCGAATTTGAACTCTAGGGAAGGGGGTGTTCAGCCGAATTGGTAGGGTGATTTGGGAAGTGTGCTATCGGTTTTGGGGAGCTTTTGGTGTGGCCGAATGTCAATAGGGGTTTAAGGGGGTGTTTTGGCTAGCTTGAGGGTTCTCCTCCTTTGCATTTTATGCTTAGAACCGAAACACCAAAGTACTTTTCTCATTCTCTTTTTTCGGTAACTCCAACTGCTGGCCGAATTATCTTTTGCAAGTTTTGGTCATTCTTTGTTAGCCTCTCTTTGCCGAATCCACCTTTGTTCACCTTCTCTTCTTCCTTTCTTCTTTTTGCTCAACCGAAACCCAGAATCTCACCCCCCATTCGGCACCTTTTCTCTCTCAAAACCCTTTGTGCCGAAATCTTTTTCATGTACCTTGGCTGAATCCTTCTTCCTCCATTCTCATTTTCTTCTTCATCTTGATTATTCCCAAACGCCGAACCTTCTTGGATAGCCGAACCTCTCTACTCTTTACTCTTTTCTTTTGTTGACACCTTGGCCGAATATTGTGTCCATAAACCACTCCCTTCTTGCGTTTCTCTTCATCACCTTAAGTGCCGAAATCAAGGTTGTTTTTGGGGACATAGCAGAATCTTCTGGTAAGGGATCTCTTCTCTTATTTTTGATCGATTTGAGTAATGCCGAACCTCTTTTGTCCCTCTTTTGATATTTCTTCAATCGTGATAATCAAAATCTTAACTTATTCCTGTTCTATGTGATAGCCGAAACCTCTAAACACCAATAGGGAGTGCCGATCTGTGGTGTTTAAAGGCCAAGTCAGTCGTTAAGGGAGGGCTATAGCCGATTAAAGTGAGTCTTCAGGATTTGGTTAATAACCAAATCGGCTTAAGGAGCAGTGAGGGCATACGTTTCGGGATCTCGTAGTATCGCGTAGCTTCGGGATTTCTCATTAGCTCTACAAATAGTCAGGTGTGTAAAATGCTTACACACTTTATTAGTATAATATGTTTATTATGTTACCGTGATAACAATTGAATTAGTGAATGTGCCTTACGGGCATGAGCTTGGAGACCGAGTAAGTCCCCTGTTATGTGATTCATGATATATGTACATTCATGTCATGTTAAATGCTATGCTAAGCCTTATTGCATGATACATGATATTTTGACATGGATGATATGAGCATGATGATGATGGGATTTATGAGAGGAGGGGGATGATCTATTTGGATTTGACCACAAGATGGGTTGGCCCCATCATTTTATTTGTGACTACGATCACCAGTGGTTTTGACCATACTATGATTATTTGTGACTAAGTCCCAGTGATTTTGACCACCAGTGGTTTTGACCACACTATTGATATTTGTGACTACGGTCACCAGTGGTTTTGACCACATATGGATATTGTGACTCGTCCCAGTGGTTTGGTACCACAGTGGGTTGGTTCCACATGCTATATTACGGGATTGTCATCAGTGGTTTTGACCACACGATGGGTTGGCCCCATCACTTGATTTGTGGCTACGGTCACCAGTGGTTTTGACCACACGGGGTAGTTAAAGGAGATTGGATGGCTAGGTTATGGGTTGCATAATCTACATGTTTTACTGATGATTTGTGTAAGTGGATGAATTATCGGTTTGGGGATCTATACACTGAGTCTTGGTGACTCACTCCTTCCCTTATATTTTGCAGATGAGGCATAGATCGTGGATATGGAGCTGGGGAGGACTCGAGGTGGCCATGCATCCTAGTTTGGTTTAACTTTAAACTACATTTTCGATTTTATTTATTTTTTTTAAATTTGGTTTTGGGTTTGTAATAAGGCCGCTAAGTTTTATTTTTTTGGTTTTTATAATTTGCTTTTACTTTGAATATATTATACTTGTTGGAAGTAATGACTTGATAAATTAACTGGTAAAAGCAATGGTTTTCAAAGTTATATCTCTTCGGGTTTTCCAAACGTTACCATCGGGTAACAAAGTTCATAAAATAATAAGAAGGGTAACCTGAATGTTTTTTAAAATTTCAAATTTTCAGACAACTTCAAAAGCAAATGGCTTTGAACTTGATTATACTCGTCGCACTCAGTTTTTAATAAGTATCAAATAGTTTTTCTAAAAATTCATAATATCAAATAAACTTTCTAGCATTGATTTTAAAGCAACATTCACACGATTTTAACATCACTTTAAGCAGGGATTTCTAACCTTTTAAAACGATCAAAGAGTTTTCTTAAAGATTACCCGACACACTGGTGTTTTCAAACTGTTTTCACTCCGTAACATACCAGATTCGGTCGTGGTGTGTTGACCGGGTTTGGGCTGTTACAAATTTCAAACTAAAACCTAACACTATACAGATGATACAACAGTTTGTTCAGTTTGATGGTTTGCAGGATGAGGATCCTAACACACACTTAGCGAATTTTCTAGAATTTTGTGACACCTTCAAGATAAATGGCGTTTCTGATGATGCCATCCGTCTTCGGTTATTTTCCTTTTCCCTAAGAAATAAAACCAAATAGTAGTTACATTCTTTTCCACGAGGATCAATCATTACATGGGATCAAATGGCTGAAAAATTTTTATTAAAATATTTTCCACCGGCCAAAACGGCCAAGTTAAGGAATGATATCTCTTCTTTTGTGTAGATAGAATCAGAGACATTACATGACGCATGGGAGAGATACAAAGATTTGTTAAGGAGGTGCCCACATCACAGACTACAATTGTGGCTACAGGTCCAAACTTTTTACAACGGTGTGAACCCTTCAACAAGGCAGCTAGTCGATTAAGCTACTGGTGGAACCCTGAACAACAAAACTCCTGAAGCAGCCTACGAGTTTATAGAGGAGATGTCACTGAATAACTATCAGTGGCAAGTTACAAAGACAAGGCTAGCTAAAGTAGCTGGAGTTTTCAACATTGATGCAGTAACCGCGCTATCAAATCAGGTAGAATTGCTACATTAAAAATTTGATAGTTTCTATGGTTCTTCGTAGGCACATCCAATTATGCAGTGCGACGCAAGTGAAGGAGTGGTGAATCTTGAGTACCCACCCTACGGACAGGGCATGGAGAGCGAGCAGATGAACTATATGAGTAATAATTTCTGATCTAACAATAACCCTTATAGTAATACATATAATTCAGGTTGGAAGAACCACCCCAATTTCTCATGGGGAGGTCAAAGAAATCAAAGGCAACAACCATCCCGAAACTTCCAACAACAGCCCTACCCACAGGAAAAGAAGCCGAACCTTGAAGAGGTGCTAACAAACTTCATAATAGCCTTAGAAACACATTTCCAGAGGATAGAAACAAAACTTGAGGCATTGTCACAGGAACTCAAGGATCAAATCGGGCAACTTACTAGGTTAGTTTCTGAAATATGATTCGAAACCTTATCTAGAGAAAAAGAGCAGGTCCAGGCAGTGACACTGAGAAGTGGAAAGGGTTTAATCAAAACAAAGAAGGAGGTACCACATGATCCCGATGAGGCAAAGATAACTCCGACCTACGAGGAAACTAAACCAACAATCTTGTATTCAGCAAAGTTGAAGAAAGACCGCTTAGACACATAATATGGTAAATTTCTTGAACTTTTCAAACAGCTACATATTAACTTACCTTTTGTTGAAGCTATTTCACAGATGCCAACATATGCAAAATTTTTAAAGGAGCTTCTAACAAATAAAAGGAAGTTTGAGGAAATTTCAACAGTAGAACTTAATGAAGAATGCTCAGCTATCATCCAAAACAAGCTACCAGCCAAATTGAAAGATCTAGGAAGTTTCACTATCCCTTGTTTAATTGGCATTTTGAACATAGAAAAAGCATTAGCTGGCTTAGGTTCCAGTATTAATCTAATGCCTTATAAAATGTTTAGGCAACTTGGTCTCGGGGAACCAATACCCACTAGGATGAGTATTTAGTTAGCTGACAGATCTGTTAAGTATCCTAGGGGAATTATTGAAGATGTTCTCGTAAAAGTAGATAAATTTATATTTCTCGTTGATTTTGTTGTGCTTGATATGAATGAGGACGTAGAGGTACCTTTAATTTTAGGGCAACCCTTTCTAGTTACTGCTAGGGCTGTCATTAATGTTGGTGATGGTAAACTCGCATTAAAAGTAGGAGATGAAGAAATTGTGTTCCAAATTTATGATGCCATGCGTTATTCCAGAGAACAAGATGATTCTTGTTACTTTGTTGATGCCACTGATCACATTTTTCAAGAATCTTTGCAGAAAATCATGCATAGTGACACGATGGAACTGTGTCTTTCACAAAGTGAGGGGAATGATGACGATACCGATGAAGAGAATCCCAATGAATCATCTTCTAGACAGATGAAAATAGAGGACATCAAGATTAATGACGAATTAAAACAAAAACCCTCTATTGATGAACCACCCAAGTTAGAACTAAAACAATTACCAAAGCACATAGAATATGCATTCCTAGGGGATAATTCTATGCTACCAGTAATCATCTCTTCGGAACTAGGACCCTAGGAGAAAGAAGAGTTGCTAAGGGTACTAAGATAACACAAAAGGGCCATAGCGTGGAAACTGTCAGACGTTAAAGGAATAAGCCCATCATTTTGCACCCACAAAATTTTAATGGAAGATGAGTATAAATCGTGTGTGCAACCTCAAAGATGGTTAAACCCCAATATAGAAGAAGTCATCAAAGCCGAGGTAATTAAACTTCTAGATGCAGGAATAATTTATCCTATTTTTGATAGCACTTGGGTAAGTCCTGTGCAGGTAGTTCCGAAGAAAGGAGGCATGACTGTGGTAACCAACGAAATGAATGAATTGATCCCCACCAGGACAGTCACAGGTTGGAGAGTCTGTATAGACTATAGGCAGCTAAATGACGCAACCAAAAAAGATCACTTCTACCCTTTATTGATCAGATGTTAGAAAGGTTGTCTGGGCATATGTACTACTGCTTATTGGACAGACTCTCCGGCTACTTCCAAATCCCAATAGCGCCTGAAGATCAAGAGAAGACAACATTTACATACCCATACGGTACGTTTGCTTATCGTAGAATGCCTTTTGGATTATGTAATGCTCCTGCTACTTTTCAGCGCTGCATGTTGGCCATCTTTGATGAACTTGTGGAAGACATTATAGAGGTATTTATGGATGACTTCTCGGTGTTCGCTAATTCTTTCCACCTTTGCTTTAAAAATTTAGAACCAGTTCTAATAAGATGTGAGGAGACAGATCTTGTCTTGAATTGGGAAAAATGTCACTTTATGGTTAGAGAAGGGATTGTGCTAGGACATAAGATTTCTAGTAAAAGGATTGAGGTAGATAAAGTAAAAATTGAAACCATAGAAAAATTACCTCCCCCTAGTTCAGTTAAGGCTATTAGAAGCTTTTTAGGACATGCTAGATTTTACAGAAGATTCATTAAGGATTTTTCTAAAATAGCTAAGCCTTTAACAAAATTACTAGAAAAAGATGTTCCTTTCAATTTTGATCAAGAATGTTTAGATGTATTCAATGTCCTCGAGGATAAGCCATTAAATGCCCCGATTATAATTGCACTTGATTTGAATTTACCCTTTGAACTAATTTGTGATGCGAGTGATTTTGCAGTAGGTGCAGTTCTGGGACAACGAAGAGACAAGCATTTTCAGCCAATTTATTATGCTAGCAGAACTTGACACCCGCACAAGAAAACTATACCACCATAGAGAAAGAATTGCTAGCTGTAGTTTTTTCTTTTGACAAATTTAGGCAATATTTAATATTATGTAAAGTTGTTGTTTACACTGATCATTCAGCTCTTCTTTATCGCTTAACTAACCTGATACAAAACCTCGACTCATACATTGGATCTTACTCTTACAGGAATTTGATGTGGAAATACAGGATAAAAAGGGAGCTAAAAACCTTGCAGCAGATCACCTCTCCAGACTTGAGAACCCACATATCGAAGAGCTTGATGAAAGTGAGATAAATGACTCGTTCCCTGAAGAACAACTCCTTTCTATAACCAACTTCGAGGTACCATGGTTTGCAGATATTGCGAATTATTTAGCTGCTAGCATCTTACCAAAAAGGTTAACACATCATCAAAAGAAACGATTCTTTGCTAATGCAAAAAACTATTTTTGGGAAGACCCTTTTCTTTTCCACATATGTGCAGATCAAGTAATTCGGAGATGCATTACAAGGGTGGAAGCAAGTAAAATCCTAGAACACTGCCATTCAGGACCTTCAAGAGGACATTACAGTGGGATTAAGACAGCACACAAAATACTCGAATCTGGATTTTATTGGCCAACTCTTTTCAAAGATGCCAACAGGTATGCCGTTTCATGTGATAAATGCCAAAGATCAGGTAATATTTCTAAATGCGATGAAATGCCTCAAACATATATGTTATCATGTGAAATATTTGATGTATGGGGTATTGATTTTATGGGTCCGTTCCCTTGTTCATTTGGAAATAAATACATCTTAGTAGCGGTTGATTACATGTCAAAATGGGTGGAGGCCCACGCTTTACCTACTAACGATGCTAGAGCTGTAGTAAAGTTTCTTAAGAAACTTTTCTCTCGTTTTGGAACACCTAGAGCAATCATCAGCGATAGGGGTACTCACTTTTGCAACACTCAATTTGAAAAAGTCTTAAGAAAATATGGAGTACATCACAGAACAGCTACCCCTTATCATCCCCAAACCAGTGGGCAAGTGGAAGTGGCAAATCGAAAGCGTAAGCGAATCCTAGAGAAAACGATTGAATGAAATAGGAAGGATTGGGCAGTAAAGGTAGATGATGCTTTATGGGCCTACAGAACAATATTTAAAACCCCTCTAGGGACATCCCCGTATAAACTCATTTACAGAAAGAGTTGTCATCTACCATTTGAGTTAGAACACAAAGCCTATTGGGCGATAAAATTCTTGAATTACGATCTCAAAACTGCAGGTAAGAAAAGGATGATGCAGTTAAATGAATTGAATGAATGGCGAACTGAGGCCTATGAGAATTTACAACTATATAAGGAGGCAACAAAACCACGCCATGATGCTCGTTTAAAATAATCAAAGCAATTCGAAGTAGGAGACTTAGTCCTGCTGTATAATTTAAGGCTCAAATTATTTCCTGGAAAGCTAAAATAAAGGTGGTTCGGACCATTCGTGATAAAATCTATTTTTCCTTACGGCACAGTCTAGGTAACCCATCCAACTCAAGGAACATTCAAGGTAAATGGCCATTGACTGAAAATTTATAATGGTGAGGATTTTAAGGAGTTAAGAGAGGAGCGTCAGCTCCGTGAACCTTCTTTTAGAAATGAAAACAGGGTAAGTCTAGCTTAAGACTTTAAAAAAGTGCTTCTCGGGAGGCAACCCGAGCACTAACTCCACTAACCACATTAATTTTCACATTTTAATTTTTCAAACTAACTGATGCAAGAAAGTACAGGTTTCAGACCACACGGCCTTACACACAGGCGTGCCAGTGGCCGTGTGGTCACCATGGGAAAGAAAACGAGCGTGCAAGTAGACGTGCGAAAAGAATAAGAAAAATTTTCCCAACACGGGCTGCTATAAAAAGACCACGGCCGTACGAAGCGACCGTGGTCTATCCTAAGTAAAAGAACACGGGCACAAGCCATGCCCGTGCATACCAACCGTGTGCAACACTGACTATATGTACACGGGCGTGGCAAACGTAGCACGGGCGTGGGAGAAGCGAACACAATCGCACACGCCCAGGGAACACGGGCGTGGCCAACATAGCAAAGGTGCCTAAATTTGAAAACACACGAAAAACACAGGTTCAAAAACACACATATGGGCGTGGCACTTGCCCGTCTCCCCACCCCTATTTAAGTAAATTAATCGCTCATCTTCTCACAAATTAGCCCTAAATCGATTTCTCAGCCTCTTTTCTCCCAAATCCAGCCACACCCACGCCCCCAACCTTCCCAAAACTCCTTTCCCTTCCCTTCTCTCCAAAAACCATACAGAAAACCGTGCCCACGCCCTCGCCACTGCCGTGCTACAGCAACCCACGCCCTCGCCACAGTTGTGCACCTGCAGAAAAAATCACAGCACTACGTGCTCAGCCCGTGTTCCATCGATTCACACCACCACAACCCTTGGTTCCCTTCATTACTTTATTTTCTTAACTGATTATTTAATAAATTTCATAATGTTGTGTTGTGTTTTGTTTTTGTTTTTTGTATTAAGCATTAATTACTTTATTTTCATTTAGAATAATTCATTAAGATTTTAGAACTTGTTTCAATTTTTCATGACAGCTAGTTTCTTTTTCAATATTAGCGTTATCTACTTTATGGCAAAACTCATATTGATTGTTATATTGAACACTTTGTTGTAGATATTGATTAGATAGAATTGTTTGCTCATAGTTAGAATAATTGTATTTAGCATTTAAATATCTCGGGTCTAGATGACAATGCTCGATTTAATTTGGTACAAATATTACTTGAATATTCATTATTTTCAGGTACAATGTTATCATCGCGAGGAAAACAAACCACGGCCGCCCCAACTAAGAAAAGAAAGGGACCCGACTCATCCTCAGCTAGTGCCTCTTCCGAAATACGACACCGCTTCTCCAATTTACTCAGGAAGCCCAGGAAGAACGATACAAGGCACTACGAGAAAGACCTCTCGGCACCGGTAGGTGCATTGACTGGGACGCTTTGGAACAAGTTCGGCTAGCAAACGATATTCAAGCCCTTCTCTCAACTAAACAGTGGGAACAATTTTTCTCCATCATCGAGCCCACATATTTGGAACTCACCCTCGAGTTTTGCACCACTTTTACCCTACAGACAGTGATGGTGCAATACGACGACCCGAGAACAATTCAATTTCGTTTAGGGGGAACGGTACGTCAACTAAGCATACCGCAATTCGAGACGGCGCTCGAACTCTATACAAATGAGTTTGTAGAAGAAAATCCACACTCCGAGCTAAACCTTCAGCTCCACTGCACCCCCATCAGCTGCTGGCACAACTTACACCCTAACACGGGTATCTACGACCCCAGTCGCTCCAAGGCGACAGCCTTTGCTCCATCCCTGCGGTATATCCATGCTATTCTAGCTCACACTATTACGGGTCGACGTAAGAGCACTTACGTGGTAAATATACACGATGTCTACTACTTATCATGCATGTCAGATGGGCACGTTTTCGACCTTGCATACTTCATAGCCCGTGCGATTCAGCACCAGATAGAGCTGCACAGAAAGAGGATTTTATCAATGGGGCCGTACATTACACGATTGGCTCGACACTTTGGCCTCCTCAACACCGAGACTCAAATTTCCTCTCTCACACTGATCGGCCAGATGATACCTCAGGGCATCCAGACAATGTTGCACATGAGGATGGTTAAATATCGTCGTGGGACCGACCTTCCTCAGTACCGATTAGCGACAGACGAGGCCGAGCCCGAGGACATTACTGATGATGCCCCACCACCACCACAGGAGGCACCAGTTCCGAGCCAGCGGCCCTTACATACAGCAGCTTCTTTGTCAGATATATTTGCACGCCTCACCCAGTTTGAGCAGTACTGTACCCAGCAGTTCACTGACACCGCTCGACGTTTTGATGGGATCGAGGCCACCCTTCAGCAGATATGCCATCACTTCTATATCTCATCACCGACACCACCACACGACCCGGCCGATGATGAGGACCTCTGAGTCCTTTTAATTATCTAATTTTCCTTTTCTTTATTTTAAGTTTATTTTAATTTTATTGTTTCTCTATTTTAATTTTTATTTTTCTTAATTTGAACTTTTTCTTTATACATTGCAAACTCCTATTATGATTATCATTGGTTATCTAACCTTCGAGTATGCCTAACACATATTTATTTTCGCCTTCGAGATATCTAACTGATGACTTCACAGTTTCAATTGTACACTCCATATAAACAAACAAATCACTAGGAGTAATTCACTACTACATAAGTCATCTTTTATCACGACCTCTGCCAACTCAAGGAATCCATCCAAAAATTCAGTAAGTGTTACTTCTCTCCTTCTCTTTTTGATTTAGAATTTCATGATTAATTATCTATCTTTTGTACATTGAGGGCAATGTACATCTTAAGCGTGGAGGGTGAATAGTTATTTCAAGAAAGTGCCTAACTTTCTTCATTATTCTCAAATCCCTGAATTTAGCCTTGTTTTTAAGTAATTTCCTCATATTACTATTTAGGATGAAATTTCTGATGATTTATGATTTTTATTGACATGTTTTTGAGTAAGTCATAGTCAATTGTGCATTGATGATTGAAATTTTAAGATTCTAGAGAATCAAGCATGATAAGTCTATTTTTCAAAATTTAAAAAGTTTTTGCTAGGTTGTTGAGCTGAATCTGAATATTATCTTGAATTTTGAAATTTACAAGGATGATGTCAAAACATCCATAATTTTTGTGAGATTTTGAGCCTATTAGAGAATATATTCTTTTTCATGCTCACTTTATTGATTATGAGTGTGTCAACTTTGAATTGTTATTCTAGAACTTGCCTCGTTCATACATATCGAGACCACACCTTTGATTTGATATACAGAGATGATTAAGGCACCTAGGACTTAACCCACTTAATCCACAAAAAGCCTACCTTCACATTTAACCCCTAGTGAACCCCGTTGTTCTTAACAACCCTTCTTTTTTACTAACCTAATATTGACCTAAAACCCTTTTGTATTTGTTACCACCATTCTTTTTAACGACCCTTATATCGAGATTTGATTTGGTCAAGATATCTAGTTATTTTATTTCAGTATATGAATTTATCTTGTAATTTGATTTGTTCTTAAAAAAAATCGAAATATATTCAGTATTAGTATTATGAAGAGTGAGCTTATACAATTAAAGTCTGTTTATCAAAAGAAAAGCTCGTAGTATTAAGGTTATTACTTTTCAGTTGATATTATCGTCTCAGTATTCCTAGGTAGGTAACTTATCAATTCAATCTCGATTCTAACCTCCTAATTCAGCCTTTTTCCACACCTTTAACCCTAGCCCCGTTACAACCCTATTAAAGACCTTTTGATCTGTTTATCATCTCATTTTACAGTGGTGGAGATTTGATTTTCAGGCAAGCCTATGGGATTAACTTTTCAGGTTCGACTTTTGAGTGCTTAATTTTGAACATTAAACACTTCGAGTGATTTGAGTGAATCTTTTATGTGGATGTCAGTCCTTGTCGGTTTTGAATTAGAGGTAATTATTTAGATAAAGGGAGACACCTACGTTTTTGTGCTACAAATGTATGACTTTGATTGTTTGAATATTTAGGACTCTTTGAGTTAAATTATCCATGTATAAATTATCTATGAATTATGATGAGACATTGCCGGTAGGAATTATGAATTATGGAAAGTTCGTTTTAGTTGTAAGTTGAGAATTTTGCTTAAGGACAAGCAAAATCTTAAGTGTAGGGGTATTTGATAAACCTTAAAAGTAACATATTTTAAGCCCATATTTAGTATGCTTTTGGATGAATTAAGCCTCGATTTATGTAAAAAGGTGCTCTTAATCCTTTGTTTTCATGTTTTATACCCAGGAAAGCACCTGAGGATGAAAAGAACGAAAAATGGGAGAAAGGAAAACGGGCCCAAAACGGAGTAAATGGGCCATATCACGAAATCCACACGGCCTGGGCCTAAGACCACACGGCTGTGCCACGTCAATCTACTAGAACACGGCCTGATCTCGATTCACACGGTCGTGCCTCATTCAACAGGATTGAACACGGCCTGGCCACGACTTACACAGGCGTGTGCCATGGCCGTGTCCCTGTCACAGGAAAAAGCAATTTCATTCGGATTTGGATACTTAGTGCCGAAGAAATATATTTCAAAAGCCTATATAAACCCTCTAAGTGTTACCTGAAAGAGGGCAGTTAGCTAGGCCAAGGAGCCGAACTAGAAAGGTCAGATTTGTGGAGGATCACTCGAGGATAGCCAGTTGATCCATCTCAAGAAGCCAGAATTCTACTCAAGACGGAGGATATCTCCTTCAATTCCTTCAGGGAGTTTTAGGGATTTCTTATTTTTTTTTATCTTTTCTTTTGAGATGTTCTCTTTTATTATTATGAACTAAACCCCTCAGATACCTGAAGGGGATGAAACCTAAGACAAATCTTGTTATCGCTTGCTGAACTATATGATAAATATTTGACTTGTTCTTAATTATGTGTTCTTAATTCTTGTGTTGATAATTTGTTCTTAATTATGTGTTCTTAATTCTTGTGTTGATATTTCCAGGATATTGATTCAAGTATGATGTGCTTAGGTGGAGGAGAAAAAGTCCCTGCCTAAGAGTAGATCTAGCATAATTAAGCGGAGTTGATCGCGCGCCTAGAGATAGGGTGGCG
The DNA here is from genome assembly GCA_025503065.1 of Gossypium bickii. NCBI lineage: Eukaryota > Viridiplantae > Streptophyta > Magnoliopsida > Malvales > Malvaceae > Gossypium > Gossypium bickii. Next base: position 101,905,407 of record CP106711.1, read on the forward strand.
AGATTTTGCCGGATTAGGGTGAAACCTAATATGGGTGTAACATCCTAAATTAATGGGCATTTGCGTTTAATGTGCTGTGATGTTTATGTTGTGCTTGATGTGTTAGTTAGGGTGTTTAAGGGGTCAAGAATGGGCTCAGGGTTGGGTCGAGGCCTTAATTGAATTTTCTGTTTGGGCATTCTAGTGGAAAGCTTGATAAGATAGGGCTTAAAAGATGTTATATATGTTTTAAGATACAAAATGGGCTTGTGGCCCGGTGGCTAAGTGGCGCCACTTAAAGAGCAGGGAAGTGGCGTCAATTAGGGAGGCTCAAATTCAAGTTGCATGAAGCCCAATTCTTTTAATTAAATTTTAGTTAATTTTCAGCATTTAAATGGATAGAGAGGGACGGCAATAAGGCTTAAAAATAGGAAGATTTACTCGAGTGGATAATGCTGATAAAGTGACTGATAAAAGGGAGGAAGAGGTGGTGAAACACCCCAAACCTAGCCCACGAGATTTGACCAGATTTGGTATGTTCCTCAAGAAAATCGGTTTCAAATTCATTTGTTACTTAAAGAAAACTTGTGCGATTTTAAAAAAAATATTGTTTGGGTTGGGCTTGTGTTGAAACGACTCGATTTTATTTTGGAAACCCCTTTTTAATATTAAGTGATAAAACATTTAGGATTTAGTTTAAAGAAATTTTTACTTAGACTTTAATAAATAAGGCTCCTAAACATAATAAATAATAATAAATGTAAAATGATTCAACTATGGCCTTATGGCCTTATTACAACAAATAATTTCCAAATAATTCAAGTACTTAAAAACTAATAGTTCCATAAAATAAAGACTTCATGTTGAGCATGGCCACCACAAGTTCTGCCGTCCCGGTCCATCACTGTTCATCACCTGAAACATGGTCCCACAACGGGGTGAGTCAAACAGACTCAATGTGTACACGACACTAAATCATAATAGAATCAGGCATACAAGAGTTACACATTCAAAATAATGAATACAAGTTATGATGCATTCCCAAACCCAAACCTAATTGTCCATCCGATACACACCCCCGTACCTGCCAATCACACTGTGTGGACTACTAAGTCGACCCTCCTTCCGCTACACACCAAATTGCGATCTTAGGTCACCGCATTCGTGGTCTTAAGTCACCACGTTCAGATTACTGTGGTCTTAGGTCACCACTTTTCAGATATCACAGTCTTAGGTCACCGTGTTTGTGGTCTTAGGTCACCACATTCACTTCCCCTTTCAAACAAACCCATATGCCCCATATAATAATATGCATAAATATGCCAGAGTTCACATTCTTATCATATTCTCATGTTACTAATAACATTTTTCATATTCCTAGTAGGAGTAGGAAGCGTGCACAGGTACTTTGTACCATAACATGGTACTTTAGCCACTTTCATATTCTTAATATCACATATTTTAATTAACATAGCCATAAAACGTATTATAAAATAGTGTGGGGTACACACCTAATTCACTTAAAATTTCCTTGAGATCCTGAAAAGCTTGATCTAATGCTTAGATCCTTAATCCCTACATTGATTTATCACTTATTACCTTAATAAAAAGACATTCGGCCAAAATTCCAAATCCTAGTAGGATTAGTATTCTTACCTTGTTGCCGATTGGAACACCAACAAATCTGAAACTATTCCTTGTTTCCTAGGAATGTCGAAATCCCTAAAACCTTACGTTAGACTTAATCTTAATCATCGAAACATAAATCAAGGCCTTTGGCCGAATATTCACATGTCTTACCTTAATCTTAGAAATTCCAAATACTTCTCCTTTTAGTCCCGAAAGATCCTTCCATATTCGGCAACCATAATATGTATGGGGTTAGATTATCTCTCGACTAATCTAAAAGAAAAGAATGGAAATCAAACTTGTTCTTACCTTTGAAGAAATCAACAGCACCTATGCTTGAAGCCCTTCCAAGATTTGGCTTTTGAATGGATTGGTAAGAAGAAATAGGAAGAAAAGAAAATTTGAGAATTTTGACAATGGTGGACTATAGATTCGGCTTGACAAAAGAAAAAGAGAAGAGAAGAGAAGAGAGCACTCAGAAATTTGGCAAAGAGAAGAGTTGAGAGAAAGAATGATGAATGGCCCTCTTTTCCTTATATAGCCAAATTTACTAACTTAGAATCCCTTACTTGGCCATCACTCTTCTATTTTGATAGCTTTATCTCTTTAATTATCTCCTAAAATAAAAGATAATTCAGCAACTATCCTTACTTAGCCGAAATTATTAAACTCAAAGTCCCTTACTTGGCCATCACTTCTCCCTTATTTTCCTAATTAAAGAATAATTCCTCATTGATCTCTTGAAAATAATCTAAAATAAATCCATTATTTATCCCTTATTTAACCACTATTTATCTCTTAAAAATAAAAGAATAAAGGCTCCTAAATTATAGCCTTGTGCCGTCCACCTCACTTCTTCTGGAAGCAAAATAAAATTTCTTTTATTTGCTTTCCCTGTGACTCGAACTCAGGCCCAATCCCCTTGCATGTGGCGCCATTTCCAGAGGCCCTAAGTGGCATCTCCAGGCCACTTTTCCAAGCCTGTTTGCGTGTCAAATTTCACATACTTTTTCTCTTACTTGCCTTAATTTCCTCTTTTAAACTTTAAAACTCGACATTTCTAAGTCATTTCTAAGTTTCCAAAAATTTTCGTTTGCCTCTTTAAACTTGACATTTCCTTACATTTCCAAGTTTCCAGAAATGTTCACTTTCCTCTTTTGAATCATTTCTAAATCACTTCTTTACATTTGAAAATAATTTCGTCCTCGAAATTACTTATTAACGAATAATCGTACATCTTAACTCACCGCACTACGCTTATGTCTTGCATGACTCTGATCTGAGTAGAACCATCATACTTCCTAGGCACAATCTCTAAGTTCACGTCCCCTAGAACTCATTTCTAACGCCACGATTTAATCTGATTAAAGAGTTTTATGCATTAGAATTTTGTTCCACTTATTAACCGCGAACAATCTTATGAAATAAAGATATTTAGAAGTAGTTCTTTCGATCACACAAAGTTCTCAGCTCAAGTTCACTATTCAGAATGTCACGTTCACATTCATCAACCAATTATGAACTTTCGTTCATTCAGAGAAATGTTGTAGTTTTCATTGTTGTTGTTTTTTTCCACTACCCAGGGGTATTTTCATAATTTGTCCTACAAGGGTATTTTTGTAATTTGTCAAAATAAGGTTCCTTGGTGATTTTGTCAATAAGGGTATTTTGGTAATTTTAAAATCCCAGGGCCTTTCAGTAATTTTGAAATTCCAGGGGTATTTCGGTAATTTTTCACAAACCAGAGTAAATTTTTAAAGCTTAATAATTCCGGGGTATTTCAAAATTTGCAAAACTTGGGGGTTCTTTTTGAGAATTTGTTTTCCAAAACGGTGTTGTTGCAAAAAAAAAAAATTTTGGGAATCAGGGTCATTTTGGTAATTTTGTAAGTTAGGGGCAATTTCGTAATTTTCTAAAATCAAGGTATTTTTGATAATTTGCAAATTAGGGTTTTTGAACATTTTATAAAGTAATGAAATCTTGATAAGAACTGTGGGTATTTTGGGAATTTCATAAATCGAGGGCATTTTTGTAATGTTACCACTAGGGGTATTTTTGTAACTCTATAAATCGAAATTTTTTTTCAGAAAATTTTGTAAAATTAGTTCTCTCAAATTAAAAAGGGTAATGTTAAGAGTTTTAAAACTATTGTTATAAAAACACGGCTAGTTCCCTTTCGGGTTTTAGTTATTGGGTTTAGCCTGTGACTGAGTCCTCTTGGTTAGGGTGAACCGAAGCTACGCACCAGGTAGGATTCCTGCGAAGAGGAGGTGAGTCACTAGGACTGCTTAAGTACCAGGCTCTTCCGGATCCAATCCTAGACATACGCACAGGGGTTACCACACCTTATCTCGGCGACTAGTCATAGGGTTGTTTAGTTAGGCACTTAAGTTTTATGTAAGTGTTGAGGAAAACTAATCCTAGGGTTCAAGTACTTATCATGCTAATCTACGTTCCATTCCATTTCTACCATTCTACACATCATACTATAAACCACACAAATGGATAGAAGTACTTACCTGGTGGACTGCGGGTCGGAGACTTAGGTGCCATGCCAGAAAAACCTGCTTATCACATCATACTATAACTCATTTAGGCTCGCTTTGAAAACATTTTGGGCCTTAGCCCACAGGCCGAGAGTTTTAAAACTGGGCTCTGATACCAAACTGAAACACCCCAAACCCGGCCCACGAGCCTTGACCGGATCTGGTATGTTCCTCGAAGAAAACCGGTTCAAAATTCTTTATGTTACTTTGAAAAACTGTGTGTTTTGAAGAAAGTCTGTTTGTGGGTTGGGCTCGAGTTGAAAACAAGTTTGTTTTATATTGAAAACTCATTTATTTCAGGTGACAAAATATTTAGAGTTTATTTTAAATGAAATTTACTTAATCTTTAATAAATAAAATTTAATAACATAATAAATAAAACAGAAATAAAATAGTGCACTATGGCCTTATTACATCAAATTAACCCAAATAATTTAAAATATTTAAATAAAAATAAAGAGTCCACATAATAATTTCCTTGCTGGGCATGGCCACCACTAAGCTCCTGCCGACCCGGTCCATTACTGATCGTCACCTGAAAGATGTTCCCACAACGGGGTGAGTCAAACAGACTCACTGTGTACACGACACTAAATCATAATAGAATCAGGCATACAAGAGTTACACATTCAAAATAATGAATACAAATTATGATGCATTCCCAAACCCAAACCCATTTGTCCATCCGCTACACACACCTGTACCTGCCAATCACACCGTGGGGACTACTAAGTCGACCCTCCTTCCGCTACACACCAAATTGCGGTCTTAGGTCACCGCATTCGTGGTCTTAAGTCACCACGTTCAGATTACTGTGGTCTTAGGTCACCACTTTTTAGATATCACGGTCTTAGGTCACCGTGTTCGTGGTCTTAGGTCACCACATTCACTTCCACTTTCAAACAAACCCATATGCCCCATATAATAATAATATGCATAAATATGCTAGAGTTCACATTCTTATCATATTCTCATGTTACTAATAACATTTTTCATATTCCTAGTAGGAGTAGGAAACGTACCTGGGTACTTTGTACCATAACATGGTACTTTAGCCACTTTCATATTCTTAATATCACATATTTTAATTAACATAGCCATAAAATGTATTATAAAATAGTATGGGCTACACACCTGATTCGCTTAAAATTTCCTTGAGATCCCGAAAAGCTTGATCTAATGCTTAGATCCTTAATCCCTACATTGATTTATCACTTATTACCTTAATAAAAAGACATTCGGCCAAAATTCCAAATCCTAGTAGGATTAGTATTCTTACCTTGTTGCCGATTGGAACACCAACAAATCCTGAAACTATTCCTTGTTTCCCTAGGAATGTCGAAATCCCTAAAACCTTACGTTAGACTTAATCTTAATCATCGAAACATAAATCAAGGCCTTTGGCCGAATATTCACATGTCTTACCTTAATCTTAGAAATTCCAAATACTTCTCCTTTTAGTCCCGAAAGATCCTTCCATATTCGGCAACCATAATATGTATGGGGTTAGATTATCTCTCGACTAATCTAAAAGAAAAGAATGGAAATCAAACTTGTTCTTACCTTTGAAGAAATCAACAGCACCTATGCTTGAAGCCCTTCCAAGATTTGGCTTTTGAATGGATTGGTAAGAAGAAATAGGAAGAAAAGAAAATTTGAGAATTTTGACAATGGTGGACTATAGATTCGGCTTGACAAAAGAAAAAGAGAAGAGAAGAGAAGAGAGCACTCAGAAATTTGGCAAAGAGAAGAGTTGAGAGAAAGAATGATGAATGGCCCTCTTTTCCTTATATAGCCGAATTTACTAACTTAGAATCCCTTACTTGGCCATCACTCTTCTATTTTGATAGCTTTATCTCTTTAATTATCTCCTAAAATAAAAGATAATTTAGCAACTATCCTTACTTAGCCGAAATTATTAAACTCAAAGTCCCTTACTTGGCCATCACTTCTCCCTTATTTTCCTAATTAAAGAATAATTCCTCATTTATCTCTTGAAAATAATCTAAAATAAATCCATTATTTATCCCTTATTTATCCACTATTTATCTCTTAAAAATAAAAGAATAAAGGCTCCTAAATTATAGCCTTGTGCCATCCACCTCACTTCTTCTGGAAGCAAAATAAAATTTCGTTTATTTGCTTTCCCTGTGACTCGAACTCAGGCCCAATCCCCTTGCATGTGGTGCCATTTCCAGAGGCCCTAAGTGGCATCTCCAGGCCACTTTTCCAAACCTGTTTGCGTGTCAAATTTCACATACATTTTCTCTTAAGGCCACCTTGCCTTAATTTCCTCTTTTAAACTTTAAAACTCGACATTTCTAAGTCATTTCTAAGTTTCCAAAAATTTTCGTTTGCCTCTTTAAACTTGACATTTCCTTACATTTCCAAGTTTCCAGAAATGTTCACTTTCCTCTTTTGAATTATTTCTAAATCACTTCCTTACATTTCCAAGTTTCCAAAAATGTTCACTTTCCTCTTTTAAACCTAACATTTCAATACATTTCCAGTGTTTCCAAAAATGTTCACTTTCCTCTTTTAAACCTAACATTTCCATACATTTCCAGGTTTCCAAAAATGCTCATAACACATAAGACATGTCATTTGGTACAATTAAACCGAAAATGCATAGGCCCTTTTCAGGATGTTACAGGTGGTGTTATCCATGCCACTTGAGGATGAGTGATCAGATGAAGATAAAGGAGAAAATTAGGAGTTATCTGCTGATCAACAGTGGTGGCCGAATTTCCATCTTTTGGAGGGGGAAGAAATCGGTTTTGGTATACTATAGGGGGTGCCGAAATTTCCCTTATTCGTCAATCAATTTTAAGTTACCAAAATGGGCATTTTTGGTTTTTGAAAGGTAGTTGCCGAAATTTTGTGCTTAAGTGGGGGGATATCTTTTTATTTTCGGCATTAGGGTTTTATTCTTCCATTCTCTTCTTCAATTCTGGCATTTGGGTTTTTCTCTCATTCTTTTCTCTCATTCTCTGCTTAAGCTGTAATCCCTAATTCCATTCTCTCATTCCCACTTTTATGCAAAAGCCGAAATCTTCTAGTAGTTGCCAAATTCTCTGTAAAGGTAGGTCCGATTTCTTCTGATCTATTCTTTTTCTCTTTCGGTTTTTAGAAGACAAAGCTGAAAGGCTAATGGATTGTTGGTTTCTTGTGTTTACGTGTTAGGCGATATTCAGGAATAGAAGTAGATAGCTTAGATCTAAAAGCCGGGACCGTTAGTCTCTGAAACCTCATATATCTCTTTTTGGGATTTCAAGGTAAGGGGGTTCTTTTTAGATTCTCGTTAGATTCACTATCGTAATTGTGATCTTAACCATATGTTATGATGGTAGCACCTAATAAGGTCTTTTGATGGAATCAAATATCGATCAGGCGAAGGAGGGGATTGGATCTGTTAAACCAACCTCTAAGTTTAAGAAGCAAGCAGTGTCAGCAATGCGGGATTGGCCACCGGGTTGTGGACTGGCTTCAGAACAAAACCTTAGACAGTTAGCAGTTGTATCAGCTTCTGATAGTGCCAACATAGAAAGTCTCGTCTTGTCTGTAATCAGATGTGTAGATCTTAATCACACTAATTAATCTGTACTATATATGTTATGGGCTAAAAGTCAAAAAAAGGCTATATGGACAGTCGTATTACCCAAAAAGTGTAGGCAAGGGATGCCAGGTACGTAATCATAGAAACTTCTCTATGTGTATCGATGTATGTGATAAACTGTGATCTTTTAGGTAGTATATTGTTTAGCTTTTGCATGGATGTATGCATGGGATGGGATTGATATGATGAAGGGGAAGAGCATGTTAAAAGGTCACTTAGTGATTGGTGGTTAAACCATGATATGTACATTTAGGTCACAATAGTGATCGGTGGCTCTGCCACACTTGATTATAAGGTCACACGGTGATTGGTGGCTCTGCCACAGTGGATTATAAGGTCACATGATGATCGGCATTTTAACTGACAGCATGATTGTCGATATGGTGTGTAGCGGTTGGTGGGTTGATTGTAGAAATCCCTGAGGTGTGATGGCTGGTACGGGCTGGTGTGTAGAGGATGTACTTTTAGGTTGGGTTGGGCCATGTTGCATGTAAATATTTTGTTGCCATTGTGTATGGGCCAAGGCCCATAATGTGTTTGTGGGCCTCAAGCCTTTTATGTGTTTTCGGGATTTGCACACTGAGTCCTGGTAACTCACCCCTTATTTTCCCTGACTTTTCAGATGAGCAGTAGATCGTGGACATGCGAGCCGAGTTTCATAAACTATCTTAGGTTTACCTTTAAGTTTTAATTTTTGGATTATTTATGTAATAAGGCCCCATGGCTGAGGTTTCGATTTACTATTTGTTAATGTTTACAATTTATAAATTTATGTTCAGGTATTTAAGTCATAAGGAGTAATAAAATGGGATTTTCAAACATGTTCAACGAAAAAGCAAAGGTTTTCATCAAATATCGTTTTTCTGAATGAATACCTAAATAACTAAATTGAGATTTCCAAAAACCATCAAAGCAAAGTTTTCAACATTAAACCTCGTAGCATATCAGATCAGGTCGTAGCGTTTGGGCTGGGTTTGGGTTGTTACAATGGGAGTTCATAGATCGAGTTATTGTGATTCTAGCGATTTTAATTAGAAAGAGATTTCAATTAATCAACCTAGGGTTAGACGTTATTTGCTTCGAGAGAAGGTTTAATATAACTTAGGGAATCTTACGGATCAAGTCAAGTGAATAAATCATCTGGTTCAGATTTAGATAACAAGTGAAGTCTAGGTGGATTCTTCCTAAGGGCACCGTCTTAATCAAATGGTTTTTCTTCCAAGTTGTTTTTCTCCAATCCATTCTCTTTTTGTCTTTGCATCTTTAGTTTAGTTGATAGTTAAATTTAGATTAGATAAACATTCACTTAATTCTTAGGTTAAATAATAATAAGAGAGTTAGTATTAGTAGTTTTGGTTCCTTTGAGATTCGATATTTCGGTCTTGCCTAAACTATACTACTGTTCGATAAGTGCACTTGCCTTAAAATCGTTGTCAGAGTTAGTTTCTAGGTTCGATCATTTTCATTATAAATTTTAAAGCTTTGATTTCGACGATCATAACCTTTCTTATTCAACACTAAAATTCATTTAACCAAGCACATAAAGGTCCACTCACGTTATAGATGGTTTCATTACAACATAAGGACCTCCTCTTTATTAATCCATAGCTATTAAATATCTTTAACTATCAGAACATAAGTTTTACATTTTACATGATTTAGTCCTTTTTATCTAATTGAGCATTCAAACGATAAAATTTCTTAACGAAAATTTCACACAATCATACTATCATGCTATAGACATTAAAATAATAAAAAAATTATTATTTCGACTTCAGATTTGTGCTCCCGAAACCAATATTCTAATTTGACTAAAAACAGGCTGTTACATATTTGAACTAGTCGTTGGACCCCCAACGATCCAAAAAAATGTAAACCCCCCACACATTTTTCACACACAATTCTCACAAATTCTCTCCTAATTGCTCAAAATTTTCAATTCTCAAAAAGCTCTCAAATTATTATCCTAAATTCTATTTTTAACAAAGTTAATATTTTTCTTATTTTTATTAGTAAATCCAAGAAATAGTATTTTTATTAAAAATTTGTTCGCGTTCAATTTAGCAATGGCCGGGTATCTAATCTGTCTTAATGACAAGCACATCTCCGTCAATCACTTACAAATGGTAAGATTATATTTTAATAAATTTTAATTTTTTAACATTTTTTAAAATCTTTAATTTTATAGTTATAATTGAACTTAATATTTTTTTATAACTTTCTGTGTAAATAGGTAGAAGATCAAATTTTGCAATGCCATATTCGTAATCTACCCGATCCTCCATCACCGTTGATCGAAACACACTTGAGGGAAGCTAGTTTTTTCCACATGATCTACTTAGGGCGGAGGTCTAAGTTGGACCCGAAACTCATAAGTGCGTTGGTGGAAAGGTGGAGACCAGAGACGCACACATTCCATCTTCTATTCGGTGAGTGTACTATCACTGTAGAGGACATGCAGTTACAGTTGGGGCTGTTCAGGGGGACCGTCTGTTACAAACTTTTGGGTGTGGTACCAGAGATGATTACCGAAGGACGAATCAAAATTGCCTGATTACGAAATAATTTTGCAGAGCTGCCAGAGGATTCAACTGAAGAAAGAAGAGCACGATACGCCAATTTTCGGTGGTATTCTGATGCCTGATAAGTCATGAAACCTTGTAAATCTAAGGTGGCTACTGAAACTCTTCGGTTTTAGACAAGCTAGAAAACTTAATTGGGGCCCGCAGTGTTGGCGACATTGTACCGGAAGATGTGTCGGGCGACAAAACCAGAAAAAATCAAAATTGGTGGTTGCCTTTTACTACTACAATCATGGGCTTGATACCGCCTCCCATTTTTACGTCCTCAAGTGGACTACCCATATACATTCCCACTCGTAAAAAGGTAAAATTCAATATAGATTACTATTATTAAATTGATTTAAAATAAAATTATTATGCTAATAAAATAGATGGAACCAAGCCCCGAGTCACGTGAGATTACTGATAAACCATAAAAGTAACATATTTTAAGCCCACATTTAGTATGCGTTTGGATGATTTATCCTTTTACTTATGTAAAAAGGTGCTCTTAATCCTTTCTTTTCATGTCTTATATCCAAGAAAGCACCCGACGATGAAAAGAACACAAAACGAGCTTAAAACGGGCCAAATGGGCCAATTGACAAAATTGGCATGGCCTAGACTTCAAGCCACACGACCGTGCCATGCCGAATACCTAGTACACAGTCTCTCCCTCGATTCACACGGTCGTGCCTCAAGTTAGAAATCCAAACATAGCCTGGAGTCGATCCACACGAGCGTGCTACATGGCCGTGCCTCTGTCGTCAGAATAAGCAATTTCAGTCGGAAATGATACTTAGGGAGAAAAAATTGCATTCCAAGAGCCTATATATATCCCCTAAGTACCACCTTTGAAGGGCATCAAAGCTAAGCCAAGGAGCTAAGCCGAGAAGGTCAGAGTTAGGGAAAAACCACGAAGATAGCCAGTTGATCCATCCCATGAAGCCAGAATTATACTCAAGACGACGGAATTCTCCTTCAATTCCTACAGGGGGTTTTAGGATTTTCTTATGTTTTATTTTATCTTTTCTCTTACGATGTTTTGTTTATTCATTATGAACTAAACCCCTCAGATACCTGAAGGGGATGAAACCTAGATGAATCTTTTTATTTGATTTTTAAGTTATATGATAATTACTTAGTTTGTTCTTAATTATGTTGCTTAATCCAAATCTAATGTGCTTAGGTGGAGGAGGAATAGACCCTGCCTAAGAGTAGATCTGACATAATTAAGCGAAGTTGATCAAACGCCTAGAGATTTTTCCGAATTAGGGTGAAACCTAATATCGGAGTCCATTGATCGATTTACTGCTACCCTAGGGGGTTATTATAAGCGAACGAGAGTTCCACTAATTAACCTAGGGTTAGACGTTATTCGCCTCAAGAGAGGGTTTAATATAGGTTAGGGAGTCTTACGAATCAAGCTAAGTAAAAGAAATCATAATTTAGGGTTAATTGATAAGTGAAGTCTAGGTGGATTCTTCCTAAGGGTATCGTCGTAATCAACTGAGTTTTCCTTCAAAGTTATTTTCCTATTCGTCCTTTTTGTCTTTGTGTACTTAGTTTAGTCTTCGTCAAAAGCAACTTCACTCTATTTTTAAGGCTAAATAATAAAAAGAATGTTAGTATTAGTACTTTTAGTTCCTTGGGGTTCGATATCCGGTCTTGCCTAAGCTATACTACTGTTCGATAGGTACACTTGCCTTTAATCGTTGTCTGAGTTAGTTTTCAGGTTTTGGTCATTCTTTTATAAATTTTTAAACTCTGATTTACAGCGATCAAGTTTTTGGCGCCGTTGCCGGGGAACTAAAATATTAATTAAACTCTATTTTTATTACTTTAGCCATTATTTTATTTTCAGTAATTTATTTTATTTTTAGTTTAATTTTTTAATTTTGCTAATTTTTTCTTTCTTTCTTTTCTTTCCAGGTACCTCTAGTTTTTGACTAGAAGGGACCCGAGAGGACCTTTGGCATACGAAAGTGATATTGAAGCTACCGCTCGAAGGAATCATCGGGAAACTAGGCGAGCCCTAAATTACACAGGAAGAGAGGAAGAGGACAGATCCAATCCTACTGAAGGGATGGGCGAGAACAACCCACCACCACACAATGTGGGAGAAAATAATGCTACACGTACAATGTTTGATTATGCTAAACCATAGTTAACAGGAGCAGAATCGAGTATTGTTAGGCCTGCTATATCTGCTAATAATTTTGAATTAAAGCCTAACACAATACAAATGATTCAACAGTTTGTTCAATTTGATGGTTTGCAGGACGAAGATCCAAACATGCATATAGCTAACTTTTTAGAGTTCTGTGATACCTTCAAAATAAATGGCGTTTCTGATGATGCCATACTTCTTCGGTTATTTCCTTTTTTCGTTAAGAAATAAAGCTAAACAGTGGTTAAACTCGTTACAACGAGGGTCAATCACTACATGGGATCAGATGACCGAAAAGTTTTTAATGAAATATTTTCCACCGGCCAAAATGGCCAAATTAAGGAATGATGTCTCTTCTTTTGTGCAGATGGATTTAGAAACACTATATGATGCAAACGAGAGATTCAAAGATCTCTTGAGGAGGTGCCAACATCATGGCTTACCCTTGTGGCTACAAGTCCAAACATTCTACAACGGTGTAAACCCCTCAACAAGACAACTGATTGATTCAGCCACCAGTGGAACTCTGAATAACAAAACTCCAGAAGCAGCCTACGAATTCATTGAGGAGATGTCATTAAACAATTATCAGTGGCAAGCTTCGAGGACTAAACCAACAAAATCGGCAGGAGTCTTCAACGTTGACACCATGACCATGCTATCAACGCAGCTTGAGATGATGAATAAAAAGCTTGATAGTTTATGCTCCTCACAGGTACATCCGGTCATGCAATGTGACGCAAGTGAAACCATAGCGAATCCTGAGTACCCACCCTACCAACCGGAAGCAGAGAATGAACAGATGAACTATATAGGTAATAATTTCTGATCTAATAATAATCCTTATAGTAACACTTACAATCCAGGTTGGAGGAACCTTCCAAATTTTTCATGGGAAGGTCAAGGCAAAGAAATCAAGGGCAACAACCTCCTCAGAACTTCCAAAATCAGCCCTATCCACGAGAAAAGAAACCAATCTACGAGGAGGAACTAAAAAAATCAACAAACATAGAAGAACGCCTACAAGATATAAATAGAACAATTAAAAGCAATGAGAGCCGAATGAGTGAAATTGCTAGATCAGTCAAGGAAATGACTAATGCAGTCGAACAACTCAAATGGCTAATGTCAGAACGACCGCAAGGACGTTTACCAAGTAACACCGAGATTAATCCAAAGGAGCAAATTCAAACCATCATAGCTCAGGAGAGCGAGGAATTAGATGAACCAAAACCAATTCCAGAAAGTAAGGTAGACGAAGGGATAATAGAGGTAGCACAAGAAAAGTCAAAACCGGTAATAAAGGAGTACAAACCTCGCATACCTTATCCCGAAGCATTAAAAAGAGACGATTTAGAGGAACAGTTCGATAAGTTTCTTAGACTTTTAAAGAAATTACACATTAACTTACCTCTTCTTGAAGCTCTTTTTCAGATGCCAGACTCAAGCAAGTTTTTAAGACAGCTCTTGACAAACAAATGTGGATTAGATGAAGAGCCACACATTGAACTCAACGCAAAGTGCTCAGCAATCCTACAAAATAAAAACAGAAATTAAAAGATCCAGGGAGTTTTACAATTCCATGTTTAATTGGTAGTTTAACTATTGATAATGCGTTAGCTGATTTAGGGGCAAGCATAAATGTCATGCCTTATGCACTGTTTAAACGACTAGGTTTAGGGAAGCCCAAACAAACTAGGATGAGTATTCAATTAGCTGATAAAACTGTTAGAATTCCTAGGGGCATTATTGAAGATGTTATCATAAAAATCGATAAATTTGTTTTCCCAGTAGATTTTGTTGTTTTAGACATGGATGAGGATAATTCAATTCCCTTAATTTTAGAAAGACCTTTTCTAGCAACTGCCAGGACTAAAATTGATGTTGCCATAGGAGAACTCATACTTCGTATAGGTGACGAATCAATCAATCTTCAAACTCTTGACTCGGCCAGGGCAACAACAGATGAAGGTAAGAAAGACAATACTGATGATAACCAAATTGGTCAACTTTCATCGCAGGAAAAATCAAAAGGACAAAAACCTGAGCCAAAACATGAACCCCAAGCTAAAGAAGCACACGAGGAACAAAGCCTTATGGGTGATAAATTAGATGAGCAGGAGACACAGGTTAAGGAAGAACCTAAACCACACGAAGTGAAATCAGAGGAACCACTAAAAAGGGGCGCAATTGAACCTGATCTTTAATTCAGTATCAACAAAGAAACAACTCACGAGGAGAAAAAGATTCAAATCAATGACTTTGACGAGTGGACAACACACTTTAAGGAGAAATTAGGGATATAGGAAACATAATCAAAACCACTCTATGAGATAAATAAGTCCACAGTCAGAGATTAGGTATTGTCAGATAAAGCAGACCCACGACTATTTCCTCCAGACCCTGACACAAACAAAGAAATCCTTTTCAAGGTACACAATATCTTCCCACAAGGAATAGTCGAGCTGAGCAATCCAATTCAGTACTTTCAAGGTAAATGCTTCTCGACTTCAAATTTGTCAAGAGAATAAAACCGTAAGTACGAGGGAAGATATTCAAACCTTTAAACCACCTTAAAATTTTCAAATAACGAGGCAAAGTCTAGCTTAAGATTATAAACGAGCGCTTCTCAAGAGGCAACCCAAGCACTAACTTTATTACTTTTTACTTTTATTTGCATTTAAATCTATTTTTCTTTTTCTTCTTTTTAAACTAACCAAAAATGCAGGATTTCCAGGTCACACGGCTTTACACACAGCCGTGTCCGTGGCCGTGTGGACCACCGGAACCGCCACACTGACAGAGCAGAGTCCGTGCAAGTCAGTCCAACCACCTCCCAACACCATGGATCCAACCACCCCCAATGTCACGGATCCAACCACCATCCCCACGGGCACCGACAGAGAGGGCACGGCCGTGTCCTCAACCGTGTGAAGCTAACTTATTTCACACGGGTACAACATGCTAGTGCAGAACAACCGTGCCAAAAGAAAAACTTGACAAACACGAGCGTGGGTGATGCAGCACGGGCATGGTGTGACAAACACACTCATCGACACGACCGTGCGAGGTGGCCGTGTGCATCGACACCCCTAGAACCACGGCCCTGGGAAGCACAAAATTCAAAAATCTATTTAAACCTCTCAACCCTTCCCCTTCCTTCCATCTGATTTTCATCCTTATTTTCTTTGCTTCTCACTCTCTTCCATCTCAGATTCTTCACTGACTAAGACTCTAAGATCCTTGAGCAAGCCAACACCATGCCGAAGAACTGGAGGAAGCTAAGCATAGGCTCCTTAACAAAGAACGATCAACATGAGTTCATGCTGGCAGCTTCATCTCAACACCAAGCCAAGGATCTTTGAGACCAATTACTTTTTATTTTCCATTTCTCTTTCCTTTCATTCTCCTTTTTTTAGTAATCTTATGTTTAATTTAGTTTAACTTAATTTAGTTTCATAGTATCAAGTTCGCCAGGCTGCTAGGGAATCACGCCGACCACCACGATAACCTCTTCACTTCCACCACTGCCAGCACCTCTCCAGCCTTAAAGGTCATACCCACCTCGCGAACCATCCAACAATAAGAACTCTTCGGTCCATTCATCTTTTATTTTCATTTCGTTTATATTTTTGTCTCCTCTTTCGTTTATCTTTCTTATTTTTAAGTATATACTTAGTATATTTTAATTAGGTCTTAATAAATCCTGGCTACTTCTCAGTGCGCTGCTCAATTTCTTCATCTAGCGCAGGATCGTTATCCTGACTGACCATCACCACCACCAAAGACACTCATCAGGGAAAACATCCAAAATTTAGGGAGTACTTCTTTCCCCTTCTTTTTTGATTTATCCCTTAGCTGTTATTATCTATGTTTGTACATTGAGGACAATGTGCATCTTAAGTGTGGGGGGTGAATAACTATTTTGAGAAAATACCAAACTTTCTGCATTATTCTCAAACCCTGAGGATAAAAATGCCTAACTTTTTTCATGATTCTCAAAAGCCTGAATTTAGTCTTGTTTTTAAGCAAAGTTGTCATATTACTAATTAAGATGAATTTTCTGATGATTTGTGATTTTTATTGATGTGCTTTTGAATAAGTCATAGTTAATTATGCATTGATAATTGAATTTGAAGAATACTAGAGAATCAAGCATGATAACTCTAATTTTCAAAAATTTAAAAACTTTAGGTTGTTAACCTGAATTTGAATATTACTTTGATGTCTGAAATTTATGAGGTTGATGTCAAAGACACCCATAATTTTTGTGAGATCTTGAGCCTTATAGAGCATATAATCTTTTTCATGCTCACTTTATCGATTATGAGTATGTCAACATTGAACTGTTATTCTAGAACTTGCCTTGATTATACATGTCGAGACTACAGTTATGATTTGATAAACAGAGATGATAAAGGCACTTAGGATTTAACCCATTAACACCACTAAAAAGCCAACCTTCATAATTAACCCCTAGTGAACCCCGTTGATCCTAACAAACCCTTTTTATTGACTCACCTACTGATATTAACCAAAAACCCCCTTGTATTTGTTATCACCATTTCCTTTGACTACCCCTTAATCGAGATTTGATTTGTTCAGTTACATAAATATATTATTCTCATAGTTAAAATCATCTTTTATTCTTTTGAGTTGTTGTTAAAAAAAAAATCAATCAATCAAAGTATAGTCAGTAATTAGTTGTATGAAAAGTGAGCTTACACAATCAAAGACTATGTTAAAAAAAAGGCTTGTATTAGTAGGATTATTATTAGTATATGTAATTGTTTTCTTAGAAATTTTTAGGTAGGTAACGTATCAATTCAATCTCAATTCTAACCTTCTAATTTCAGCCTTTATCCACACCTTTAACCCTAGCCCCGTTACAACCCTAACAAAGACCTTTTGATCTATTTATCATTTCATTTTACAGTGGTGGAAATTTGATTTTTAGGTAAGCCTATAAGATTAACTTTTCAAGTTCGACTTATGAGTGCTTAATTTTGACCCTTAAATACTTTTTGAGTGATTTGAGTGAATCTTTTGTGAGGATGTCAATCCTTGTAGATTTTGAATTAAAGGTAATTATTTAGATGAAGGGAAACACCTATGTTTTTGTGCCACAATTGTATGACTTATCCTGTTTGAATCTTTAGGAACCTTTGAGTTAAATTATCCATGTATAAATTATCTATGAATTAGGATAAGGCATTGTTGATAGGAATTTTGAATCATGGAAAGTTCATTTTAATTGTAAGTTGAGAATTTTGCTTGAGGACAAGCAAAAGCTTAAGTGTGGGGGTATTTGATAAACCATAAAAGTAACATATTTTAAGCTCATATTTAGTATGTTTTTGGATGATTTATCCCTTTATTTATGTAAAAAGGTGCTCTTAATCCTTTCTTTTCATGTCTTATATCCAGGAAAGCACACGAGGATGAAAAGAACACAAAACGAGCTTAAAAAGGGCCAAATGAGCCAATTCACCAAATCGACACGGCCTAGACTTCAAGCTACACTACCGTGCCACGCCGAATATCTAGTACACGGTCTCTCCCTTGATTCACACGGCCGTGCCTCAAGTTAGAAATCCAAACATGGCCTGGAGTCGATCCACACGGACGTGCTACATTGCCATGCCTCTGTCGTCAGAATAAGCAATTTCAGTCAGAAATGATACTTAGGGAGAAAGAATCGCATTCCAAGAGCCTATATATATCCCCTAAGTACCACCTTTAAAAGGGCGTCAAAGCTAGGCCAAGGAGCCAAGCCGAGAAGGTCAGATTAGGGAAAAACCACCAAGATAGCCAGTTGATCCATCCCAAGAAGCCAGAATTATACTCAAGATGGTGGAATTCTCCTTCAATTCCTACAGGTGTTTTTAGGATTTTCTTATGTTTTGTTTTATCTTTTCTCTTGCGCTGTTTTGTTTATTCATTATGAACTAAACCCCTCAGATACCTGAAGGGATGAAACCTAGATGAATCTTTTTATTTGATTTTTAAGTTATATGATAATTACTTAGTTTGTTCTTAATTATGTTGCTTAATCCAAATCTAATGTGCTTAGGTTGAGGAGGAATAGACCCTGCCTAAGAGTATATCTAACATAATTAAGTGGAGTTGATCAAACGCCTAAAGATAAGGTTACGAGATTTTGCCAGATTAGGGTGAAACCTAATATGGGAGTCCATTGATCGATTTACTGCTATCCTAGGGGGTTATTATAAGCGAACGAGAGTTCCACTAATTAACCTCGAGAGAGGGTTAGATGTTATTCGCCTCGAGAAAGGGTTTAATATAGGTTAGGAAGTCTTACGGATCAAGCTAAGTGAAAGAAATCATATAATTTTGGGTTAATTAATAAGTGAAGTCTAGGTGGATTCTTCCTAAGGGTATCGTCGTAATCAACTGAGTTTTCCTTCAAAGTTATTTTCCTATTCGTCCTTTTTGTCTTTGTGTCCTTAGTTTAGTCTTCGTCAAAAGCAACTTCACTCTATTTTTAAGGCTAAATAATAAAAAGAAAGTTAGTATTATTACTTTTAGTTCCTTTGGGTTCGATATCCAGTCTTGCCTAAGCTATACTACTGTTCGATAGGTACACTTGCCTTTAATCATTGTCAGAGTTAGTTTTCAGGTTTTGATCATTCTTTTATAAATTTTAAAACTCTGATTTACAGCGACCAATTACCTACCGAGTTTGAAGATATACGGCTTCTATTAGACCAACAATCAAAAGATGATGTATGTATTTATTTAATTTTGAAATATATACAAGTAACACGTTAGACAAAATACGTTAGGGAACAAAATAAATAAATTATAAATAAACACATTAGAAATAAAATATAAATAGAATTCTTTGTAATTAATTTATTAAATATGAAAATCAAATAAACAAACATAATAAAAAGTTGAAATAAAGAAGAATCGAGATTTTATAAAATTTTAAGGCCTATGAAACACAGTTTCCTTAAAACAGATTTGGTCGCTTCTACGGTACTTGGAGTAACGTTGGTCGAATGTCTCCCAAGACACAACAATAGCAGTGATCACAGTAGTAGCACCTCTACAACGATCAACGAACGAACAATGTCTTTTTCTATCATCGGAATATTTGAAAATATGAAGAGGAAAAAGGGAGAGTTTTGAAGCAACAGAGTTTTGGTAAGAGAAAAATATCAGAGAGTATTTTTCTTCTAAAAAAAACCCTTTAGAAATCATAGCTTTTTATGGGCATGGAGAATGTTCGAATTTTGGAAAAAAATATCCACAAAATCGGCCATTAAGTCAATTTGATTAAAAATTTTAATCAAATTTATTAGAATCAAATCAATAATATAAGTATCCTTAAATAAGCAGATTATGTCTGCCGAGGAAAATAAATCCGTGTCCGCCGGCCCATTTGGGCTCGACCAGTCCGGACATTTCACGTTGCCACGTCTTGCGGGTATGCCCCAATCCTGTCAGGTCTGGACTTGCACCACCCTTGTGCGCGAGGCAGGGTTACGAGCTTAATCATTCAATTACCCTTCAAAAGAGTTCACATATATAAACACATCTCACACTTGGTATTTAACCAATGTGGGATCTAAGCTTTTACTTTTCCTCAAGAATATTTCCAAGCAGCTTACTTTGAGCATCAATTTCTCATTCATCACTCAACCATTTTGAGCTTATGATATACCGTTGTAAAGGTCTCATGGAGTAGAATATGAAACCATAAATTTATGATTTAACTCTCCACCTTTACCTATTGAGAATATTCCTCAAAGTTACCATAAAAGTAATTTTTCCAACATAACGTAGTCAATTTTGTATTTACTATTTAGTAGTATATATATAACTAATGTTTTATCACATTCATATTGTTTGAATGAACACCATATGAGGACCCGACAATTCAAGCAATAATTTCTGAGGAATTCTTTGTGAACACCAACGCCTGGACATTAAGGACCTATTTGTAGTATACGCTACCATCGGGATGCACGAGGTGGATAGAGTGTTGTGATAGTTCAAATTCTGGCAATCGATTCTCGTGGCACCTCAGGAGCTTGATGATCTGGATCGTATTAACTTACGGCAACCGGATACGAATTGGTCGGTATTCTACTCATAATACGTCGAGATGTTGAATAATCTGTATGATTGTTTTACCTACTCACAACACAATTCTCATTACGGAGTTAGCATGCAATCCAGGTTACATACAATGGTTTAGGATCCATGGCAAGCCATATTTGTTGACTGAAGAGAAGAGGCGCCAGCATCCCCATACGAGTAAGCCACGACGGGCCCCTTTAAATCCAAGACGTGGTGAGATGGGCCCATCTTCAGCGCCCACATAAGAACCAGCCTCGGTGGCCTCAGCACCGCCACCCTCACCACATCCCCTTCATTGTGTACTGTAGACTCGAAATTATATGGGTTTTTTTATATATTTTTACCACCTTTTTGCTTAATAAATATGCTATCTTGAGTAATTATTATTAAAATAACTGTATTTTACTTGATTAGTAATTTTATACATGAATTTGGTAAGTATGTGAAATTATGGTTAATTACATGATTTTCATGCATATTTTATATGAATTCATGGTAATTTGTTAATGTATGTATTTTCATTATGTAGGCTATTGGAGACATGAATTAAATAAATAACAGTTGATCATGCACAAATTATCCATGTGGATGACAAGACCATGCAATTTTGGGCATAGGGTTGACTACTTGACCCAATAAAGAAAGGTGATAAAAGATGGATATGTCTACTAAGTTATTGGACTGGAAAAATCATCCAACAAGGGGAATTAAAAGACCAATTTTGGCGGTTGAAGATGGCTGCCTAAAATATGTTTTCGAATATTTAATTGAAGGTCCTTAAAGTTGGAAAATAATCACAATTCAGCCCAACAACTTCTTTGCTGAAACCGTCCACTGCATAGTTATTTTTACTTGAAATTCAAATTCAAATTGAGAAGACTTGGTCATATCTTTTCCTTGAAGCATGGTTGGCCACATGAGAGAGGGAAGGAAGGGAATTTAAACCTACTTTTAGTAAATTCAAACCATTACCTTCATCTATAAATACCTTGCCATTCATCACTTTTAAATCATCCCTTATCACTCAACATTCCTCTCTCACTCACTCTAGTTTTCTCCCAATTTCCTTTCCCCTGTTTCCCTTGTATAGATGTCCATCCCTTCTCCCATCTTTAGCCTCAAAAGCTTTGTCAAAAGCACTCTCTACTCGGCTACCTTCTACACCCTTAGCAAAAGAAGCTTCAATCAAAACAGAGGAGTGCTTCAGCCAGAATAGATCCGAAAGGTTGCTATACTGACCAGAGTTTAGGACATCAGTCAAAATAGATCCGAAAGGCTACGGAACTGAGTCTACTCTTTCCTCTTGATTATTTGTTTTAACATGTTTTCTTTGAGTTTTATGTTTTTGACATCAATTATGAAGTTTTAATTCCTACCTATTAGGATAATTATATTAAGTTAATGAGATTTATTTAATTCATGTTAACACGTTTGTGCCTTAGCAAATTATGTTTTCAATTAATATCATGATGCATTTCATTCATACGCGATTGGGTGCACTGTAACACCCCAAACCCGGCCTAAACGTTATGGCCGTATCTGGCAATCTCACACGATAGTGTTTTTGAAACCTCATTGTTACGATGAAAACATTGCATGTTATTGTCTTTAGTAAACATTTGTTAGAACTTAGGAAGTCATCTTTATTCATTTAAAACATTTTTTTTGAAACATCCCTCGTTGCGGAAGCTTTAATAAATCAATCTAGGTGATCATGCGTTTGGAAAATACTTTGACCTTTTTTTTTTGAAAACTGAGTTTCCTACGACTAGCAGGTATAAATCCATAAAGTAAAATAAATAAATAAAACCCAAATTTAAAACCAAAGTACCAAAGGGTCCTTAAATTACAACCCAAATAATCAATAGTAATCAAATCGTAATACGTAAATTGAAAACCATGAAGTCCAAAAATTACTATGATCACCGTTGAGTCCTCCATCGCACCAATTCGTCTAAGTCTGGGGATTACCTGTGCACATTAAACAAAAAGGGTGAGTTTACGTAAACTCAGTGTATAATCCCACAGAAACAAATAAACAATTAGTATTCACAATGCACAGTTTAATATTCTTGGGCCTAAACCCTTTTCAGTATTTGTAA
Source organism: Gossypium bickii (assembly GCA_025503065.1). Taxonomy (NCBI): domain Eukaryota; kingdom Viridiplantae; phylum Streptophyta; class Magnoliopsida; order Malvales; family Malvaceae; genus Gossypium; species Gossypium bickii. The sequence goes on from CP106711.1 coordinate 101,928,119, forward strand.
CACCCCAAACCCCCTAGACGTTATGAGCGGATCTAGCGTGTGACACAGAAGGTTTGTTAAAAAGGTAAGCGTAAGTTGAAAATATTGCATCTCTTTAAAATTGCGAGTTTCGATATTTGTTCGTAAAAGCCCAGTTTGTTTAATGTCCTTCTTATGTAGTTATTAATGTTCTAACGATAAAAATGTTTCCACTGTGAAAAATCAAACTTGACCATTTGCGAGAGCGTGATGTTTTAAAAAAAACAATTAATTAAATTTTAAGAAAATCCCGTGTGTATGAAATCAACAGTTATTAATGAAAACTTAAAAGAAAATTTAACCAGAGGCCTTATTACAAAAGATTAAACCCACATAATAAAAATAGTCTTAGAAATAAAGCAAAAGGGAAATTTACTAAAGTTTGCAAGCAAAGTTTCTAATGTATGGCCTTCACCGAGTCATTCACGGCTCAATGTCCTTACTGCTGGATATTACCTGCGAGGTTAAGTAAGGGGTGAGTTACAAGAACTCAGTGCATAATCCCCTTACCGTTATTAACTGGGCTCGAGCCCAGAAATCATCAAATTGGGCCTAAGCCCTAAAACACAATAGTGCCAATGCAATACCCCAATCCAACCAACACACCCTGGACCAGCCAATCACACCTGTGGGGATCAAGTCAACCCACCCCGCCGATCACACCAATAATGCAAGTCAAGATGTTAAACATAGAATGTTTATGGTTGAGCCATCTGAGTCATAATTACATATATATATATATATATATATATATATATATATATATATATATATATATATATATATATATATTGTGGCTATGCCACCAGGCTACACTGCTCTTTGTTCAAATTCCTACCCCATGCAACATGATAAAATGCATCATACATCTCAATGTATATAAAAGCATAATGTATACATACACGCATTACCAGACGATATTGAAGGTAAAACAGACATTCAACCCAGCGAGGGTATTTTAGTAATTTCACAATCCAAGGGCATTTGGTAAATTGGCCCAATAAGGGCATTTCAGTAAATCGACCCAACAAGGGCATTTCGGTAAATTGGCCCAACAAGGGCATTTCAATAAATCGGCCCAACAAGAGCATTTCGGTAAATCGGCCCGTAAAGTCCATTTTGGTAAATCGGCTCGTTAAGGGCATTTTGGTAAATCAGCTCGTTACGGGCATTTTGGTAAAACGGCTTGTTATGGGCATTTTGGTAAATCGGCCCCTTATGGGCATTCTGGTAAACCGGCATGTTATGGGCATTTTGGTAAATCGACCCAAGAAACACTGTTTTTAGCGAATTTTAGAACTGATGTTGTTTAAGCGAGTTATTCGATTTCATGCAGTATTCTGATTTATTAAACATACGAAGGACAGAGATTCGGTTTCTACCAACATTGCAGTGTATTATGGAACAACATGGTTACGGTGTGAGATTACACACCTGATTACGTCGAGAACTAAACACTCCTGCTCGCTGTCACCTATGCCAAAACATCACACAATTAACTAACAAAAGAGAGATCTTTAATCCATATCTACCCAAATGATTTACTAACACTTACCCTTACTAGCGCGAACAACCACGATTTGCCTATCCAAAATCGATGTCGACTCCCTTCCATAACCCGGCGGGAAATCCCGAACGACTGACACCCTACGCCGTTTGAACTTGAGGGCAGGGGCTATTAGTCCACTCCCCTTAGGCTCCCTTAACGATACCCTCTTAGACTGGTTATCACTTGCCTCTATGAAGAAAACCCGATCAGTAAGATACCACAATGAAAACGGCGTTGTCTAACAAGGGGTTTCGGCTCCTACCACCACTTCCCGAAGTCTGAATGATTAATGCACAGAGAAGAGAGTTGCTTGATCCTTAGTACAATCGGCCTTGATCAATGGAGAACCGAACACTGGCAAGTTGAGACAAGAAGAGAGGGGATTTGTCGAGAACTAGAATTAAGAGAAATAGCCACTTCGACTATGGGAGAGAACGAAACGAAACGAAAGAAGAGAAAAAGTTACCATTACCTTGTGATTACAGGCTAGTCGAATGAGAAGGAGAGATTCGGCCAACCACGTTTAAACAACTACAAGAGGAGAATAAGAGAAGAAAGAATGAGAGGAAATGGAGTTTCGGTTATAGTGATGAAAAAAAACAAAGCAAAAAGAAAAGGAGAAGGTTATACATTCGGCTATGGAAAGGAGAAAATGGGAGAAAACAAACCAATATATCATGCAATTGCACAAATTTACAGACCCCTAAATTTTAGGATGTTACAGTTCTACCCCTTTAAAGAAATTTCGGCCTCGAAATTACCTGGTTAAAAGAGATGAGGGTATCGCTGCCAAATTGTCTCTTCAGGTTCCCAAGTGTCTTCTTCTGAACCATGATTCTGCTACAACACCTTAACCAGCGGGGCAGACTTCCTCCTCAACACTTTAACATCCTGATCCAAAATCCGCACGGGTTCCTCATCAAATGTTAGGTCAGGTCTGACTTCAACTTCTTCCACCGGCACTATATGAGATGGGTCTGAACGGTAACGTCTCAACATCAAAACATGGAATACATCATGTATCCGATCTAACTCCGAAGGCAGCTCAAGTTGATAAGCGACCGGTCCCACACATCTCACTCTCCGATAAGGCCCAATGAACCTGAGACTCAACTTACCCTTCCGTCCAAATCTTAAGACCTTCTTCCAAGGTGAGGCCTTCAAAAAGACTTGATCTCCCACTGAAAACTCTATCTCCTTATGCTTCAGATCCGCGTACGACTTCTGTCTATCAGAAGCTTCTTTTAACCAAGCCCGAATTAACTTAGCTTTTTCTTTAGTCTCTGAAATTAATCCCGGACCCAACAACTGTCGCTCACCCAATTCTGTCCAACAAGTACTGGTATGACACCTATGACCATATAATGCCTCGTAGGGTGCCATCTGAATGCTGTACTGGTAGCTATTGTTGTACAAAAACTCTGCTAAATATAGATAATCCTCCCAACTACCTCTAAAGTCAATTACACAGCCCCTTAACATATCCTCCAAGATCTGGATCACCCTCTCCGACTGACCATCAGTCTGAGGATGAAACGTTGTGCTGAAATCCAATTTGGTACCCAAAGCTTCATGCAATGCCTTCCAGAACCGAGATGTAAATCTTGGGTCCCTGTCCGATATGATAGACACTGGCACTCCATGTAGCCTCACAATTTCTGCCACATACAACTTGGCCAACTTCTGAAGCGAGTAGTCAGTACGAACCGGTACGAAGTTCGCAGACTTAGTCAATCAGTCAACGATCACCCACACTGAGTCTTTCCTAGTAGACATCAGGGGTAACCCACCAACAAAATCCATCGTTATCCTCTCCCACTTCCAAAGTGGAATTTTCACCAGTTGCAGCAATCCTAAAGGCAGCTGATATTCTGCCTTCACTTGCTCACGAAATCGGTAACCTCCCGTTTCAACCCTTGCCATTAATACTACTTACGAAGGTCTTGGTACATCTTGTTTCCACCGGAGTGCATAGCATATGGGCTACTATGCGCCTCCAGCAGAATCATCTGTCTTAACTCAGAGTCCTTCGGCATACAAACTCTTCCATGGAAACATAATACCCCTTCACTGTTTAGTCCAAACTCCACCCTCTCACCACTCTTCACTTGCTGAAACCGAGAACCTAACGATTCGTCTGACAATTGCTTCTCCTTAATCTGACTAACCCAAGACGGTTTCACTTGAAGTTCTGCCAACAAATTACCATTCTCATAAAGGCTGAGATGAGCAAACATAGATCTCAATTCAGACACCACCTTCTGACTTAAAGTATCTGCTACCACGTTGGCTTTACTCGGGTGATACTCGATCGAGTAATCATAATCCATCAGCAACTCAATCCACCTCTGTTGCCTGATATTTAACTCCTTCTGGGTGAGAAGATATTTTAGGCTTTTATGGTTTGTATAGATGATTGTCTTTTCTCCATACAGGTAATGTCTCCATATCTTTAAGGCGAACACTACAGCGACTAGCTCCAAATCATGAGTGGGATAGTTCACCTCATGCGGCCTTAGCTGATGAGATGCATAAGCCACCACTTTCCCCTCTTGCATCAGCACACATCCCAAGCCTGTGTGTGGCGCATCATAATAAACAACAAACTCTTTCCCTACCTCAGGCTGAATTAATACCGGCGCTTCATTAAGAATCTTCTTCAATTCCTCAAAGCTCTCCTGTTGTTTATCTGACCACACAAATGGTACTCCCTTACACAGTACCTTAGTTAGGGGTGCAGCAATCAACGAAAACCCCTCGATGAACCGCCTGTAGTACCTAGCCAAATCCAGAAAACTTCTGATTTCTGACACTGATTTCAGTGGCTTCCAATTTAACATATCTTCGACCTTCCGAGGATCAACTCTAATCCCCTAAGTAGAAACAACATGCCCCAAAAAGGTCACTTCCCTCAGCCAAAATTCACACTTACTAAATTTGGCATACAGTTGCTTCTCTCTTAATATCTGCAGCACAACCCGAAGATGAGAATCATGCTCCTCCTCTGTTCTTGAGTACATTAGAATGTCGTCTATGAATACCACCACAAACCGGTCTAGATAGGGTTGGAAGACCCGGTTCATCATATCCATAAATGCAGCTGGTACATTCGTTAATTCGAACGGTATCACTAAAAACTTGTAATGCCCATACCAAGTTCGAAATGCAGTCTTATGGATGTCTGCCTCCTTAACCCTTAGCTGATGATACCATGACCTTAAATCTATCTTTGAGAAAACCAAAGCTCTCCGCCGCTGATTAAACGGATCGTCGATCCTAGGTAACGGGTATTTGTTCTTAACAGTTAGCTTGTTCAACTGACGATAGTCGATGCACATATGCATCGACCCATCCTTCTTCTTTACGAACAATACTGATGCTCCCCACAACGATACACTTGGTCTGATAAAACCCTAGTCCAACAATTCTTGAATATGAGCATTCAGTTCTACCAGCTCCTTGGGCACCATCCTATAAGGGGCGATGGACACCGGATCCGCACCCAGTAACATCTCAATACCAAACTCGACTGCACGATTCGGAGGCAACCACAGAAGCTCTTTAGGAAAAACGTCTGGGAATTCCTTCACGATTCTGAAACTCCAACCGATAGTTCCTTAACATCAGATATGCTGACAAAGGCTAAAAACGCCTCACACCCTTTACGCACCATCCTTTCAGCCTTCAAAGCCGAGACCACATTGGATAGGTAATTCCTTCTCTCACCTATCACTATCACTTCCTCATTTTCTGGAGTTCTTAGTACCATACGCTTAGCAGCGCAATCCAAGTTCGCACGGTGCTTAACTAGCCAGTCCATGCCTAATATATGGTCAAACTCGCCGAATGGCAATTCCATCAAATCCGCCAGAAACGCTACTCCCTGAACTTTTAGAGGCACTTCCCTAAAAAACTTATTCACTATCATAGATTGTCCTAAAGGGCTAATCATAGACATTTCTCTGGCAGCAATTTCAGATCTTATACCTAAAGTTCCAGACACAGTACAGACAACATATGAATGGGTAGATTCAATATCTATCAAAGCTGTAAAGGGTTCATCAAATATGAAAAATGTACCGGTTATGATGTCCGGTGCGTTGCCATCCTCTTGACATTTGGCTGCATAAACCAGTCCTAGCTGTCTCGCATCTGTGTTACCCATGTTACCAGTACCTTGCTCGGTGCTCCTCGACCACGTCCTATACCATTTCCACCTCAACTCGGGCCATGACCTCTCGGTTGCGGCTGAGCACCTCTCCCTGGCTGTACAAATCTGTGACGGACTACCTGTGTCTGAACAGGCTCTCGACGACAATCCTTAAACTGATGATCCTTGGATCTGCATCTAAAACACCCGCCGGTTCTTTTCCAGCACTCGTCCGAGTGGAATTTTCCATAGTCCACAGAAGGCTGTAACTGATTGGTAATAGCAGGTACACCCATTCGAGCTGAGCCCTCGAACCTAGGTCTCTTATGAAACCCTCTTGTAGGACCTGAGAACCCAAAGTCTCTTTTGCTCTTGTCCCTATCCTTATCTCGATTCTGTCGCTCCGAGCATTTTACCTCCTCAGCAATTTTAGGTTTTTCCACTAATGTAGCAAAATTTCTCTCCCTCTGCGAGGCTATCAACACCTATAACTCATCACGCAGCCCATCTTCAAAATGCTCACAGCGTTCATAATCAGTTGAGAAGATTCCCCGGGTATACCGGCTCAGACGTAAAAACTCTGCCTCGTACTCTACCACAGATTTACCTCCCTGAACCAGATTCAAGAATTCTTTCCTCGGGGCATCCACATAGCTAGCCCCGACATATTTTCCCTGGAACGCTGTCTTAAAGAAATCCCAAGTGATGCGATCAGCTTGAGTACCTTCTCTCACAGTGAGCCACCACTGGTACGCCTCGTCCCTCAGCAATGACACAACCCCTTTCAGTTTTTGTTCAGCCCTGTAATCCAAATTGTCCATAATTCGTTCCACAACCTCAAGACAGTATTCAGATACATATGGTGCTACACCAGAAATACCCCTAAAAACTTCGGCCCCATTCGATCTGAGTCGCTCAGATATAGACCCACGAGTTGTAGATCCAGTACTTGCCCCAGCAACTCATTCCAGTAGTCGCAGCATAGGTTGGGACAAAGCATCGTCCCCTCCTATTCGGTCATGAGACCCAGTTTCGGCCACTGGTGATGTAGGTGCGTCCATTTCAGGCATGTGCCCAGATGCTTTAGACCCAACCCCAGCACCTCGGTCCCTACCACGGCCACGTCTACCGCGTCCTCGTCCTCTAGTGCTCATGTTTGCCGAGTCGAATTGATCTGATTATGAATCTTATGAATCAGTATGTAATTCAGTGTTTATTAACAAGTGTTTTATGGGAAGTAAGTATATAAGTTGTGTTCACAAATTGTATTCTTAAAGTCTCAATCTCTACAGTCTTTGCTCCTAGTGCTAGAAGTTCCAATGCACTACTACTATCTCTTATAGCTTTCTTACTACAATCATACTATATCAACAATCATAAAATAAAGAGACTTACGGATTTGGTGCCGAATACTCGTGGTGCCATACTTCCGATAAAGACATAAATTTCTAAATCAAATTTCAAACAACTTTGAAAAACATTTTCAAACCCATTCCACAGCCGAGTTTTACAACCTAGCTCTGATACCATAAAATGTAACACCACAAACCTGGCCTAGACGTTATGACCAGATCTAGCGTGTCACACAGAAGGTTTATTAAAAAGCTAAGCGTAAGTTGAAAATATTACATCTCTTTAAAACTGCGAGTTTCGATATTTGTTAGTAAAAACCCGGTTTGTTTAATGTCCTTTTTATGTAGTTATTAATGTTTTAACGATAAAAATGTTTCCACTGTGAAAAATCAAACTTGAGCATTTGCGGGAGCGTGATGTTTTAAAAAAATCGATTAATTAAATTTTAAGAAAATCCCGTGTGTATGAAATCAACAGTTATTAATGAAAACTTAAGAGAAAATTTAACCAGAGGCTTTATTACAAAAGATTAAACCCACATAAAAAAATAGTCTTAGAAATAAAGCAAAAGGGAAATTTACTAAAGTTTGCAAGCAAAGTTTCTAATGTATGGCCTCCATCGAGTCATCCGCGGCTCCAAGTCCTTACTGTTGGATATTACCTGCGAGGTTCAGTAAGGGCGTGAGTTACAAGAACTCAGTGCGCAATCCCCTTACCGTTATTAACTGGGCTCGAGCCCAGAAATCATCAAGTTGGGCATAAGCCCCAAAACACAATAGTGCAAATGCAATACCCCAATCCAACCAACACCCCCAACCAGCCAATCACACCTGTGCAGAATGTTTGTGGCTGAGCCACCGGAGTCATAATTACGTGTATATATATATTGTGGCTATGCCACCAGGCTACACTGCTCTTCATTCAAATTACCGCCCCATGTAACATGATAAAATGCATCATACATCTCAATATATATAAAAGTATAATGTATACATACACGCATTACCAGACGATATTGAAGGTAAAACAGACATTCTGTAATATCCTGAAAAGGGCCTATGCATTTTTCGGTTTAATTGTACGAAATGACATGCCTTATGTGTTATGAATATATTTTGAACATTTTTGGAAACCTGGAAATGTATGGAAATGTTAGGTTTAAAAGAGGAAAGTGAACATTTTTTGGAACTTGGAAATGTAAGGAAATGTCTTGTCTTAGAAATGTAAGGAAATGACTTGGAAATGTAAGGAAATGTCTTGTCTTGGAAATGTAAGGAAATGACTTGGAAATGGAAGGAAATGTCTTCTCTTGGAAATGTAAGGAAATAACTTGGAAATGGAAGGAAGTGTCTTGTCTTGGAAATGTAAGGAAATGACTTGGAAATGTAAGGAAATGACTTGGAAATGTAAGGAAATGTCAAGTTTAAAGAGGCAAACGAAAATTTTTGGAAACTTAGAAATGACTTAGAAATGTCGAGTTTTAAAGTTTAAAAGAGGAAATTAAGGCAAGGTGGCCTTAAGAGAAAAAGTATGTGAAATTTGACACGCAAACAGGCTTGGAAAAGTGGCCTGGAGATGCCACTTAGGGGCCTCAGAAAATGGCGCCACATACTGGGGTATTGGGCCAAGGTTCGAGCTGCAGGGGAAGAAAAATAAAAAGTTTTATTTTGCAGCAGAGAGTAGCAGCAAGGGACGGCACAAGGCTATAATTTAGGAGCCTTTATTCTTTTATTTTTAAGAGATAAATAGTGGATAAATAAGGGATAAATAATGAATTTCTTTTAGATTATTTTTAAGAGATAAATGAGGAATTATTCTTTAATTAGGAAAATAAGGGAGAAATGATGGCCAAGTAAGGGACTTTGAGTTTAATAATTTCGGATAAGTAAGGATAGTTGCTGAATTATCTTTTATTTTAGGAGATAATTAAGGAGATAAAGCTATCAAAATAGAAGAGTGATGGCCAAGTAAGGGATTCTAAGTTAGTAAATTTGGCTATATAAGGAAAAGAGGGCCATTCATCATTCTTTCTCTCAACCCTTCTCTCTGCCGAATTTCCTAGAGCATTTGTTCTTCTTCTTTTTGTTAGCCAAAGCTGAAAATTCAAGATATCACCATTAGCCAATTTCTTTTCTTTCCAATCCATCAAAAGCCAAATCTTTGAGGGGCTTCAAGCATAGGTGCTGTCGATTTCTTCAAGAAAGGGTAAGAACAAGTTTTGATTTCTATTCTTTTCTTTTAGATTTGTCGCAATCTAGGACTAATCCCATCAATATTTTTATTTGCCGAAAATTGGAAGGATTCTTTCGGGATTTTTCCATAGTCGACTATAAAGGAAAAGATCTTCGGGATTTGACCATCAAGGTAAGTCATATCTGACATTCGGCCAAGGGCCATTGATTGTGATTAAAGGTTAGAAGTTGATCGAACATGTGGTTTTAGGGATTTCGTGTAAGCTATAACCAAGGGATAATTTCGGGATTTAAGATCCTTAAGGTAAGTGACTATGAATATTCGGCCAAGGCCTATTTTAGTAGTTAGATCTATTTTTATGTGTTTTAAGCCGAAAACTAACCGATTCAAGGGATCTAGTGACCAGCCGATTTCAAAGGGGAAGAATACAAGTTTCTGAGATTTGATTAATTATCAAATCGGCAGCAAGGTAAGAAAGTGGATACGATAATCCTTCAGGATTTGATTAAATTAGCCAAATAGGCTTTTTCCTAAAATACTAAATGTGGCCAAATGTAGGGATTTAGGATCTAAAGCGAGAGATCAGTTTTTCGAGATTTTAACGAATTCGTTAAGCTAATCAGGTGTGTACCCCACACTAATTCTTACTAAGTTTTATGGCTATGTCTAATTAAAATATGTGATATTAAGAATAAGAAAGTGGCTAAGGTAGCATGTTATGGTACTAAGTACTCAGGTACGTTTCCTACTCCTACTAGGAATATGAAATATGTTATTTGTAACATGAGAATAAGAATGTGAACTTTGGCATATTAATGCATATTTACAAAATGGGGCATATGGGTTATTGAAAGGGGAAGTGAATGTGGTGACCTAAGACCACGAACACGGTGACCTAAGACCGTGGTATCTGAATGTGGTGACCTAAGACCACAGTAATATGAATGCGGTGACCTAAGACCGCGATATCTGAATGTGGTGACCTAAGACCACAAATGCGGTGACTTAGTAGTCCCCACAGTGTAGCGGAAGGAGGGTCGACTTAGTAGTCCCCACAGTGTACAGGTTGGTACGGGGGAGTGTAGCGGATGGCTTATTAGGTTTGGGTTTGGGAATGCATCATAATTTGTATGTTATGATATGAATGTGTAATATTTGTTATGCCTGATTCTATTATGATTTAGTGTTGTGTACACATTGAGTCTGTTGACTCACCCCGTTGAGGGACCATGTTTCAGGTGATGAACAGTAATGGACCGGGACGGCAGAACTTGTGGTGGCCATGCGCAACATGAAGTTTTTATTTTTATGGACTATTAATTTTTAAGTACTCCGAATTATTTGGATTTACTTGATGTAATAAGGCCATAAGGTCATAGTGCACTATTTTATTTCTGTTTTTATTTATTATGTTACGTAATTTTTATTAAGCTAAAGATTAAGTAATTTACTTTAAATGTATTCTATATGTTTTATCACCTAAAATTTTAAAAGGGTTTTCATTATAAAACGATTTTGTTTTCTACTCGAGCCCAACCCAAAACAATATTTCTTTCAAAACACACTATTTTCCCAGAGTAACAAAAGAACTTTAAACCGGTTTACTTGAGGAACATACCAAATCTGGTCAAAGCTCGTGGGCTGGGTTTGGGGTGTTTCAGTTTGATATCAGAGCCCAGTTTCAAACCCTCGGCTTAGGGTTTAAGGCCCAAAACATTTTCAAAACGAGCCCAAATAAGTTTTATGAAAATATTTTTTTTTTTTGAAATAAGTAGGTTTTTCTGGCATGGCACCTAAGTCTCCGACCCACAGTCCACCAGGTAAGTACCTCTGTCTCTTGTGTGATTTATTGTATGATCTGTATGATCTGTAGAAGGGTAAGAATGGAACGTAGAAATAGTATGATAGGTACTTGAACCCTAGGACTAGTTTACCCCAACATTTACATAAGACTTAAGTGCCTAACTAAACAACCCTATGGCTAAGTCGCCGAGTTAGGGTGTGGTAACCCCTGTGCGCATGTCTAGGATTGGATCCGGAAGAGCATGGTAGTTAAGCAGTCCTAGTGACTCACCTCCTCTTCGTTGGAATCCTACCTGGTGCGTAGCTACGGTTCACCCTCACCAAGAGGACTCAGTCACAGGCTAAAACACAATAATTAAAATCCAAAAGGGACTAGCCATGCAGTTTTATAAAACTCCTAGATTTAAAATCCCTAAATTACCCTTTTAATTGTAGTAAAAGATTATTGTGAAAATTTTTCCAAAATATCTATGATTTACAAAATTACAAAAATGCCCTTGGTTTCTAAAATTCCAATATTACCCTCGACTTTTAAAATATTCTTACTTTATAAAAATATCAGAAAAATCTATTTTTGTAAAATGTTAAGATACCCTGATTTGGAAAATTACGAAATTGCCCCTAACTTACAAAATTACCAAAATGACCCTAACTTCCAAAATTTTTGCAATATCACCAAAATAGAATGCGAATTCACAAAAAGAACCCTCAAAGTTTTGCAAATTTTGAAATACCCCTGAATTATTAAACTTTACAAATTTACTCTGGTTTGTGAAAAATTACTGAAATACCCCTGAAATTTCAAAATTACCGAAAGGCCTCGGGATTTCAAAATTACCAAAATACCCTTATTGACAAAATCACCAAGGAACCTTATTTTGACAAATTACGAAAATATCCCTGTAGGACAAATTACGAAAATACCCCTGGGTAGTGGAAAAAAATAACAACAATGAAAACTACAACATTTCTCTGAATGAACGAAAGTTCATAATTGGTTGATAAATGTGAACGTGACTTTCTGAATAGTGAACTTGAGCTGAGAACTTTGTTTGATCGAAAGAACCACTTTTAAACATCTCTTTTCATAAAAGCGTCATGTTAATCGGTGAAACAAAAGTACTAATGTATAAAACTCTTAAATCATTAAATCGCGACGTTAGAAAATGAGTTCTAGGGACGTGGTTGTCGTGGGACGGGATAAGAGGAGTCTTGGACCGTCAGAATCTTCTAAGAGTCTTCAGAAAAGACCAAAGGTTGAGAATTCTGCTCGTGTTTTTAAGCCAACTACTAAAAATCCAAACCGTCCGTGTGCTCAGTGTGGAAGGTATCATGTTGGCGAGTGTTGGAACCGAGATTGGGAATGTTTTAGATGTAAGTCTAAGGCTCATTTGGTTAAGAATTGCCCTCAGGCAACGAAGATTTGTGGTTTAAACCATGGAGGAAATGGTGATGAAACACCCGGTAGAGGTGCTGAAGGTTCAGATGTGAGACAACCAAGGATATGATAGCGGTTAAGTTCCTTGTTTTTGGAGTACTATTTATTGTTTTAGAGATAGTTCATTCTTGTGTTACAAGTGAACTGTTTGAAACTTTGGATGTGAACTTAGAGACTGTGCCTAGAAGGTAAGATAGTTCTTTAAGATCAAAGTGCGCAGCAAAAGCGTAGTGGGGTGAGTTAGACTGTACGATGGTTCGTTAGTAAGTAATTTCGAGGACGAAATTATTTTAAGGGGTAGAACTATAACATCCTGAAAAGGGCCTATGCATTTTTGGTTTAATTGTACGAAATGACATGTCTTATATGTTATGAATATATTTTGAACATTTTTGGAAACCTGGAAATGTATGGAAATGTTAGGTTTAAAAGAGGAAAGTGAAGATTTTTGGGAACTTGGAAATGTAAGGAAATGTCTTATCTTGGAAATGTAAGGAAATGTCCTGGAAATGTAGGGAAATGTCTTGTCTTGGAAATGTAAGGAAATGACTTGGAAATGGATGGAAATTTCTTGTCTTGGAAATGTAAGGAAATGACTTGGAAATGTAAGGAAATGTCTTGTCTTGGAAATGTAAGGAAATGACTTGGAAATGGAAGGAAAAGTCTTGTCTTGGAAATGTAAGGAAATGACTTGGAATTGGAAGGAAATGTTTTGTCTTGGAAATGTAAGGAAATGACTTGGAAATGTAAGGAAATGTCAAGTTTAAAGAGGAAAACAAAATTTTTTGGAAACTTAGAAATGACTTAGAAATGTCGAGGTTTAAAGTTTAAAAAAGGAAATAAAGGCAAGGTGGCCTTAAAAGAAAAAGTATGTGAAATTTGACACGCAAACAGGCTTGGAAAAGTGGCCTGGAGATGCCACTTAGGGGCCTCAGGAAATGGTGCCACATACTGGGGTATTGGGCCAAGGTTAGTGCGAGGGAAGCAAAATAAAAGTTTTTTTTTTGCAGAGAGAGTAGCAAAGACAAGGGACGGCACAAGGCTATAATTTAGGAGCCTTTATTCTTTTATTTTTAAGAGATAAATAGTGGATAAATAAGGGATAAATAATGGATTTATTTTAAATTATTTTCAAGAGATAAATGAGGAATTATTCTTTAATTAGGAAAATAAGGGAGAAGTGATGGCCAAGTAAGGGACTTTGAGTTTAATAATTTCGGATAAGTAAGGATAGTTCTTTGAATTATCTTTTATTTTAGGAGATAATTAAAGAGATAAAGCTATCAAAATAGAAGAGTGATGGCCAAGTAAGGGATTCTAAGTTAGTAAATTCGGCTATATAAGGAAAAGAGGGCCATTCATCATTCTTTCTCTCAACCCTTCTCTCTCTGCCGAATTTCCTAGAGCATTTGTTCTTCTTCTTTTTGTTAGCCAAAGCCAGAAAATTCAAGATATCACCATTAGCCAATTTCTTTTCTTTCCAATCCATCAAAAGCCGAATCTTTGAGGGGCTTCAAGCATAGGTGCTGTCGATTTCTTCAAGAAAGGGTAAGAACAAGTTTTGATTTCTATTCTTTTCTTATAGATTTGTCGAAATCTAGGACTAATCCCATCAATATTCTTATTTGCCGAAAATTGGAAGGATTCTTTCGGGATTTTTGCCATAGTCGACTATAAAGGAAAAGATCTTCGGGATTTGACCATCAAGGTAAGTCATATCTGACATTCGGCCAAGGGCCATTGATTGTGATTAAAGGTTAGAAGTTGATCTAACATGTGGTTTTAGGGATTTCGACAAAAGCTATAACCAAGGGATAATTTCGGGATTTAAGATCCTTAAGGTAAGTGACTATGAATATTTGGCCAAGGCCTATTTTAGTAATTAGATCTATTTTTATGTGTTTTAAGCCGAAAACTAACCGATTCAAGGGATCTAGTGATTAGCCGATTTCAAAGGGGAAGAATACAAGTTTAGGATTTGATTAATTATCAAATCGGCAGAAGAAGGTAAGAAAATGGATACGATAATCCTTGGGATTTGATTAAATTAGCCGAATAGGCTTTTTCCTAAAATACTAAATGTGGCCAAATGTAGGGATTTAGGATCTAAAGCGATAGATCTATTTTTCGGGATTTCAAGGAATTCGTTAAGCTAATCAGGTGTGTACCCCACACTAAATCTTAATAAGTTTTATGGCTATGTCTAATTAAAATATGTGATATTAAGAATAAGAAAGTGGCTAAGGTACCATGTTATGGTACTAAGTACTGTGCACGTTTCCTACTCCTATTAGGAATATGAAATATGTTATTTGTAACATGAGAATCGAATGTGAACTTTGGCATATTAATGCATATTACAAAATGGGGCATATGGGTTATTGAAAGGGGAAGTGAATGTGGTGACCTAAGACCACGAACACGGTGACCTAAGACCAGTGGTATCCGAATGTGGTGACCTAAGACCACGAGAATCTGAACGCGGTGACCTAAGACCGCGATATCGAATATGGTGACCTAAGACCACAAATGCAGTGACATAAGACCGCGATATGGAGTGTAGCGGAAGGAGGGTCGACTTAGTAGTCCCCACGGTGTACTGGTTGGTACGGGGGAGTGTAGCGGATGGCTTATTAGGTTTGGGTTTGGGAATGCATCATAATTTGTATGCTATGATATGAATGTGTAATATTTGTTATGCCTGATTCTATTATGATTTAGTGTTGTGTACACATTGAGTCTGTTGACTCACCCCGTTGAGGGACCATGTTTCAGGTGATGAACAGTAATGGACTGGGACGGCAGAACTTGTGGTGGCCATGCTCAACATGAAGTTTTTATTTTTATGGACTATTAATTTTTAAGTACTCCGAATTATTTGGATTTACTTTATGTAATAAGGCCATAAGGTCATAATGCACTATTTTATTTCTGTTTTTATTTATTATGTTACGAAATTTTTATTAAGTTAAAGATTAAGTAATTTACTTTAAATGTATTCTATATGTTTTATCACCTAAAATTTTAAAAGGGTTTTCATTATAAAACGATTTTGTTTTCTACTCGAGCCCAACCCAAAACAATATTTCTTTCAAAACACACTATTTTCCCAAAGTAACAAAAGAACTTTGAACCGGTTTACTTGAGGAACATACCAAATCTGGTCGAAGCTCGTGGGCCGGGTTTGGGGTGTTTCACATTCAACCCAGCGAGCGTATTTTAGTAATTTCGCAACCCAGGGGTATTTGGTAAATCGGCCCAACAAGGGCATTTCAATAAATCAGCCCAACAAGAGCGTTTCGATAAATTGGCCCAATAAGGGCATTTCGGTAAATTAGCCCAACAAGGGCATTTCGGTAAATCGGCCTGTTAAGGGCATTTTGGTAAATCGGCCCATTATGGGCATTTTGGTAAATCGGCCTATTATGGGTATTTTGGTAAATCGACCCGACAAACATCGCTTTTAGCAAATTTCAGAACTGATGTTGTTTAAGCGAGTTATTCGATTTCATGCAGTATTTCGATTTCGTAAACATACGAAGGACGGAGATTCGGTTTCTACCAACATTGCAGTTTATTAGGAAACAACATGGTTACGGTGTGAGATTACACACCTGATTAAGTGGAGAACTAAACACTCATGCCTGCCGTCACCTATGCCAACACATCACACAATTAACTAACAAAAGGGAGATCTTTAACCCATATCTACACAAATGATTTACTAACACTTACCCTTACTAGCACGAACAACCACGATTTGCCTATCCAAAACCGATGTCGACTCCCTTCCACAACCCGACAAGAAATTCCGAACGGCTGACACCCTACGCCGTTTGAACTTGGGAGTAGGGGTTATGAGTCCACTCCCCTTAGGCTCCCTTAATGATACCCCCTTAGACTGGTTATCACTTGCCTCCGTGAAGAAAACCCGATCAGTAAGATACCACAGTGAAAACGGCAGCTGTCTAACAAGGGGTTTCAGTTCTTACCACCACTTCCCGATGTCCGAATGATTAATGCATAGAGAAGAGAGTTGCTTGATCTTTTGTACAATTGGCTATGGTAGACATAAGAATGAAACGAAATGAAAGAAGAGAAAAAGTTACCATTACCTTGTGATTACAGGCCAGTCGAATGAGAAGGAGAGATTCGATCAACCTCGTTTAAACAACTACAAGAGGAGAATACGAGAAGAAAGAATGAGAGTAAGTTTCAGTTATAGTGATAAAAAGAAACAAAGCAAAAAGAAAAGGAGAAGGTTATACATTCGGCTATGGAAAGGAGAAAATGGGAGGAAGGGAAATAACCTAGACTTACTAGATTCGACCAACAGAGGAGGTGTTAAATCATGCAGAGAAAGGAGATGAAGTGTTGAAGAGATTCGGTTACTTGGAGAGAAAGAGAGCAGAGAGGGATTCTGCTACAGGTGTTTGTCAACTATCGAAGAGGAGAAAGTGATTAAAAATGAGAAAAGCAATGAGAAGAAGTCACTCAATGGTCAAGGTTTCGGTAGGGAAAGATGCAAAAAATGGCAAGAAGAAAAGAAAGCTCCTAAACGCATAAATGCTCAACAAAAAGTTTAAGTATTTCGGCACATACACACACTACCAAAATCGAATGCACTCCAAACCAAAAGACCCTTCTCTTGACCGAAATCCCCCCTTGTACTTCCCCAAATTCAGCCACTACTCCCTCTCACCTCACTCCACGATTTTCTCCTTGATTTACTCCTCAAACTCCTCTCCATCACTCATTCAATCTCATTTGACTGAGTCTTTAACTCCCATGCAGAGTCCAAGCTGAACTCTACTACCATCACCTTCTTAGCACAAAATAAATGCAATAAATTGCAATATGTGAGATTCGAACCTCCAACCTCCCTGCACTCCCCTTGACGCCACACCACCTTGCCACATGCTCCCTTGTGCTAATAATTTTCCAACATTTTCTCTTAAACCCTTGCCGCCAACAGCCGTCTCCCCTTAAGTGCCCAAAACCCAAAATTTTACCAGTGCTTAAACTCGACCCCTGGCCCCCCTAGGGCCCCTAAACACCCCTAAACAACACACAGAACCAGCATATCATGCAATTGCATAAATTTACAGACCCCTAAATTTTAGGATGTTACAGTATTAGTGATAGTTTGGGCCTTAGCCCATGTCTATACAGTGTCAGAAATGCAGTAGGGCCTAAGCCCATCACAATATTAGTAGTAGTAACAATTATATAGTAGCAAAATCCTACCCAGCCAGCCTCAACACACCATCTCTGTCCAACCCAACACTCCATGTGGGCATATAATCAACCCACCCATCCCTACACTCCAAGCAGTACTGAATGTAGCACAAAACAGTAGTTTGCAGCTGAGCTACCAGTAAATTAGACTTACAGCCTTTTAGTACACTTCCTTCAAATAACTACCCCCAACCTAATGCAATGCAACATACAATGGATGATATGCTATTATGCAATTTCAGTACATATATTCAGTTAAGATATTAACATGCTCAATACAGATATCATTCAGTCAATTTCACACATTTAGGGGTCTAAGTAGTGCTTACCGAACTTACTGTAGGTTCACAGTCGACTTGGGCGACCCGTGCAACCTTAAAAACATTTCGGTAAAAAAAATAGTCCCACATGCCTATGTGATCTACCCATGTGGGCCCACAAACCCATGTGGCCCACTCGACCCAAATTGGCATTGGCCGTATGATCCATTTTTAAAGTAACTCATCCTAGCTCAATACTCATAATGTTTTCACTATTTACTTATATGTTCATTCAAAGTAGTCTACTTGAGTCATTTTCACTAAATTATTTATATCTTGAGCTATAGAATTCGTAATTAAGATCCACTTGATTTTTTTGAAACTAGACTAATATATCTTTCTACCAAAAAAAAAATTTAGAATTTATAGTTCATAAAATAAGTATATTAAAATCTTTAAATTTATCCCTATTCTACTGTTTGACAGCTTCATCCTTTCCTTACTAAAAGTTATTTATCTCTTAGTAAAAAATTTAGATGACATTTCTGTTTATTTCTCTTAAAAATAGACTCATTAAGGATTTAAAAATATGAATTTAAGACCCTAATTAATTTTGTAAAATTTTTGATGATTTTCCTAAGTAAGAACAGGGGAACCCCGAAAAAATTCTGAGCTTGTCTAATAAAATTTATTATATCTCATGATTTACAATTCCATTGCTTACAATATTTATTCCATGGAAAACTAGACTCAATAAATTTAATTTCATATTTTATTCAACCTCTAACTCAATTCCCACTATTTTTAATGATTTTTCAAAGTTAGACTACTGCTGCTGTCCAAAACTATTTTAGTGCAAAATATTGATTTCCAATTTTATAACACCCTTATTTCATTTCTCTACATTTTTTCGCATCATTTTCTCTTATTTCTCTTATTTCTCGACAGCGAGCAATTCTGGCTTTTTGCTGAATCCTGTTTTATGTGTTTCGGGTACACACCTGATATCGATTTGCTGTGCAAAGTAACCCGAGCTTTCAAAAACCTATATTTGACCAATATATCCCTTAATTAACCACTTGATTCGTCAATCAAACTAAATATCCCCAGTATAAAACTCGAGAAACTAAACCAACAACTATTCGAAAACTTACCGCGACGAATCCGATAACCAGTCGTCTCCACACACTGGGATATCCCCTTAAAACCTTTGAACAACACCTAAACGAGAGTAAAACGAACCCTTTTTTAATTGCCTACTCAAAATTCAATAACTAAGGGGAAAATTTTCCACTTACCGAAACAGATGAAGTCAAAAGTTGCATGCAAAGAGATGACTCGCAAAAAATACAAAAATGAAAAGAGAGAGGAAAGAGAAAAAAAAGATTCGGCCAAAGGGGAACAAAAACCAAAAGTGAACAAGAAGGGAGAATAAACGGCAGAGAAACACAAGTCTAGCGTCAGAAATTTTGTTGGGAAAAAGGAAAATAGAAAACTGATAAGAAAAAAATCTTATTTTGATAACTTCTCTCCAATTATCTTCTAAAAACACTCCCTATTAACCTACTAAAACACAGCTACTCAGCAGTCCAGTTTAATTTGAACTCCACCAAGCCACACGCCTCAAACAAAAATTAGTTCCCCTGCTTGTGCTGGGACTCGAACACAGGACCTCCTACACACTAACACTTTTCTTAACCACCAGACTAGCAGGCCCATTTTGATATATTTTTACCAACAATCAAATAAAAGCCTACTAAACAAGAGTAAGGCCTAATTTATTCAAAATTTGCTCAAGCGAAGGCTTGAACTTGGGACCTCCCAAACACTCCCAGAACACATTACCACTAAAGCTGACAGATATTTTTGTCATATTTTCACAATAACAAAATTAGAAATTTTGGGGCGTTGCATGCATTCAGATTAGCTAAGCAATCCTACCCAGACGACGGCTAGTAGATGCATAATTGAAAAGTGCAATGTTTAATTTAGGTCATTAAAACTGTCTATGTTAAGGTTCATAATATATTTAGTTAGCTCTATTATCTTGCATGGTTTTTAGGTTTATGTAATTAAACTATTGCAAACATAAATTCCCCTATGACCTTGCATAAATACTAAGAAACCCTTAGTCTAATATGATTAATAACATGCATATTTAACTAAGTAAAAGATCTGAGAGCACTTAATTTGGCTTCCAAACCCATAAGAAATTGAGTTGCCATGAAAGTAATTCCAAACATGTTAACATGATGAAAGTAAATTGAATTAATTAATATAATTATCCTAGCTCATTTAAAGTTGGTTGTTTTTGTTGCTAAAGCCTTCATTCATACACTTAGGTAAATTTCATTAGGGATCACTCTTGCATTTAATAAATCTAATCATCACTATCCAAATTTATTAAGTTTTTTCACATCAAATTGATAACTATAATTTTACAATTAATTATTTAAGCTTATGCAATCCATGTGGAGACGATAACTCATTTTTACTTACTTATTACTTGAACGACTATGTACACTTGCGTAAACACGTTACAAATCCGTAAATTTTTTTTGCTGTTGTTAGGGACTGTTGCCTTAGTCATTCTTTGTGAATTTACTTATACAATTTGGTTTTTATTTTTCTTTTATTTAATTTTTAGATTTACCAATTTATGATTTATTCTTTATTTGTGATTTATTTATCAGGTGTTTTATAAGCATAGATCGAATCATTGTTCTATTACTCGTACACCCTGAAATTGAGCGAACTTTTAGACAAAGAAGACGTGAGAGATCTACTTAAAGACAAGCCGAGATGGACCTTGTAAATCAAAATGATGGACAAGGTAAAGGAGTTAATCATGCGCACGACTCAATTCTTATTGTTGATGATAGGGATCGTTCTATTAGACAATACGATGTGCCACTCTTTTATGAATTGAATCCAGAAATTAAAAGGTCGGATATCGAGGCACCCCAATTCAAATTGAAACCAGTGATGTTTCAAATGCTCCAAAAGGTGGGCCAGTTTAGTGGTATGCCTACAAAAGATCCACACTTACACCTTCGTTTGTTCATGGCTGGTGTGACTGAAGAAGCACTGAGGTTGAAATTATTTCCATACTCTTTGAAAGATCGAGCACGAGCATGGCTAAATTGATTGCCACAATGTTCAATATCTACTTGGCAAGAATTAGCAAAAAAGTTTTTGGTAAAATATTTTCAACCAAAAAAGAACACAAAGTTCCGGAATGAGATAACAATTTTCAAACATTTGGATGACGAGTCTTTGTACAAGACATAGGAAATATTCAAGGAATTACTTTGTAAGTGTCCTCATCATGGAATTCCTCACTGTATCCAATTGGAGACATTTTATAATAGTCTCAACACACACAAAAGATTAATGGTAGATGTTTCTACGAATGGTGTAATTCTGTCTAAGTCATAAAACGAGGCTTACAAGATCCTTGAAAGGATCGCAAGTAATAACTACTAATGAATAATGAATCGAGAAGTTTTAGGAATATGTGTAACCAGAGTGCATGAAGTGGATGCACTGACTTCACACTCTACTCAGCTATCTTCTATATCCTTTATGTTAAAACTATAACAACCCGATTTTCGAGTTAGTCAGAATAGTGGTTTTAGAACCACTAATCCAGGGCAGAAGAAATTATTTTAAATATTATTTTATGTGTGATAGCATGATTATATGAGTGCATGAAAACTTTGGTGAATTAATTTTAGTGATTCATGCTTAATTGTGAAAAAGGACAAAATCGCATAAAGTACGAAAGTTTTTATTTTACTAGCTAGGGGTGTCAAATAGCTATAGAACCTTAAATTGGAGGTCCTTAATGTGAAATTAGACCTTTCTAAGGTTGAAGTTTTTATTTTACTAGCTAGGGGTGTCAAATAGCTATAGAACCTTAAATTGGAGGTCCTTAATGTGAAATTAGACCTTTCTAAGGTTGATAGCCGGCCATAGCGACAAGAAGACTTAATTTGGTCAATGTTAGGTGGATTAGGTGACTTAATTGAATAAATAAATAAAACAAAAAGAAAATTTATCATCTTTTTCATTCTCTTTCTTCCTCCACTGAAAATATCAGCCAAAGAGGGCTTTTAGAAGCTTGAAATTTTCAAAAATTTACAGTCCTTGCAAGTAAGTGACTTTGGTGGTCTTTCTTGATAATTTTTGTATTTTTGGAACCTCTAAAGCTTAAGCTAGCTAATGAGCGGACTATTTTGAAAAATGGTTGAGAGTCTAGGGTTTCTCCATGTGAACATTCATGTTTATTTCTGAAATTTTATGGAATAAAATGAGTCTTGGTTGTTAAATGCACAACTTTTGTGAATGGTGTTTCCATGAAAACATCTAAAAGGACCTTTTTGTAAAGGTTGTAAAATTAGTGGTAAATGTGTGTAATAATTGAAATCTTGAGTTTCTATAAGAGGGAATATGAATCGGCTAGGCTTGGATGTGTGAACCTATGTTTTTACATATAAATGTATTATGTGAAATGTGGATGAATATTGTTGATAATTATTAATTGATAGAAAGTGAGGAAATTACGAATGAACACCATAAATCTGTGATTATTGGTGGGCTATGTGCGATACCACCATAATTATTATTATTGGTGGGTTGTGTGCGATACCACCGTATTCACCATTATTGGTGGGCTGTGTTCGATACCACCGTGAAAATGGTAGCTTTGGTGGGCTATGTGCATTACCACTGTGTTATTTATTAGTGGTGGGCTGTGTGCGAAACCGCCCTGTATTCGGTATTATACCAAATGTGTTTATCGAGAAACTTTGATTAAATGAGATTATGAGTGACTATGTAATGATAAGTGCAGGGCATAAGTGCTTGTAAATGTGAGCAATGTGTATGTTGTATATTTGAAATGTGGTAAGTTGTGGAAAATGAGTAAGTACCATGGCAATGATCTGAATTATTTTTTATTAGAATGTAATGTTCTTGATTGATAAGTATGTGGTATGATGTTTATTGTTTACATATAGACTTACTAAGCTTAAAGCTTACTCCCTTTTCTTTTCCCTTGTTTTATAGTATCGACAAGTCAGCTTAGGATACGGAGACTGTCAGAGGATCACCTACACTATTTGCCCATTTGGTATAGTTAAATACTTTTTGAGTATGGCATGTATAGAGACTTTGTCCTTGTTAAGTGTCATTTTATTTTGGCCAAATGTGTTGTCTTGCCTTGAGAATTGATTCATTTTGTATAAGGCCAAGGTTGATGGATATTACTAATTAATATATATGAGAATGATGATGTTTTTCATGAATGTGCAAGTTGCATGGTTAAGTAAGTGGAATGGTTATACATGAATAAATCGGTTGCTTGATGTGGCTTATGATTGTGCAAGTAGGGGTGGCCAAAAAGAGCTTGGTAAATAGCCTTCTTCATGTCCACAAGAGTAGACACACGGGCGTGTGTCTAGGCCGTGTGTGACACATGGCTTGCCCCATAGGCGTGTACCCAGGCCATGTAAAGTCTGCACTTAAATTTAGGAATTTAATTCACCACACGGTCTAAGGCCACGGGCGTGTGCCTTGGCCGTGTAACCATTTGATGTTGCTGACGTTAGAAATAGATTGTCAAGATTTTTGCACACGGGTCAAGACAAGGGTGTGTCAAGGCCGTGTGAGGGACACGGGCCATTGGAATAGGAGTCTGTCAGGCCATGTGAAAACCCCTGTAGGTTCGAATTGAGAAATAGATCTACACAGGTGTGGAGCACGGGCATGTGATATGATGCATGGGCGTGTCTCTTCTTCCACACTGGCGTGGGGATTGTTTGATGAAAATTTTCTAAGTTTTTCCGAAGATCTTCTAAATAATTCGATTCGATCCCAAACCGTTCCTAAAGTGTGTTTTGGGCCACATAGGCTTGTTTAGAGGGTGATATGAAAAGTTTTAAATTTGAGTGGAAAGTCATGTCTTGGTTTTGTATGGTTACTTGCGTATAAGTCTAGTAACGCCTCGTACCATGTTTCGACATTGAATACGGATAAGGGGTGTTACATTTAGTGATATCAGAGCTATGGTTTAGTCGGTTCTCGGACTGCCGTAGCGTGTGTGATGGTGGTGGGAAAGTCTTAAAATTTATATAATGAATGATTGAGCCTAAAAACTAACTATCACCACGATTGAGGCAAGCGCACCTATCGAATAGTAGTATAGTTTAGTGGCAAGACCGGAATGTCGAACCCAAGGGAACCAAAAGTACTAATACTGACTTTCTTTTTATTATCTAGCCTAAAATAAAAGTGATTAATGTTTATTTAACTAATTACTAAGGAAAAGATGCTAAGACACAGAGAATGAATTTGGGAAAATACTTTTGGGAAAAACCAATTGATTAAGACAATACCCGAGGAAGAATCCACCTAGACTTCACTTGTTATTTAACTATAAACCAGACGATTTATTCACTTGATTTGATCCGTAGGATTCCCTAATTTATGTTAATACCTCTCTCGAGGCTACGAACGTCTAACCCTAGGTTGATTAATTGAAATCTCTTTCTAATTAAAACCCCTATAGTTGCATTAACTCAATCTATGGACTCCCATATTAGTTTTGACCCTAATCCGGTAGATTTTCATCATCCTATCTCTAGGGTTGTGATCAACTCCGCTTAATTATGCTAGATCTACTCTTAGAAAGGGAATTTTCCTCCACTGCCTAAGCACATCAATACTTGAATCAATATCCTGAAATATCAAAACAAAAATTAAGAACAAATCAAGTATTTATCATATAGTTCAGAAAACAATAACAAGATCCATCTTAGGTTTCATCCCCCTCAGGTATTTGAGGGGTTTAGTTCATAATCATAAAAAAATACATCTCAGAAGAAAATATAAAACAAAACATAAGAAAACCCCTAAAACCCCCTGAAGGAAATTGAAGGGAAGATCTTCCGTCTTGAGTATTGATAAACCGTAATAGTAACATATTTTAATCCCACATTTAACATACTTTTGGATGATTTAGCCCTTGATTTATGTAAAAAGGTGCTCTTAATCCTTTCTTTTCATGTCTTATACTCAGGAAAGCACCCAAGGATAAAAAGAACGAGAAAAGGGCCTAAAATGGACCTAATTGGGCCAAGGAAGAAATCGACACGGCCTGGACATTAGCCCACACGGCTGTGCCTCATTGATCATCTAGAACACGGCCTTGCCTCGATTTACACGGCCGTGCCTCATTAAAGAAATCCGAACACGACTTGAAGACTGGACACGCCCATGTCCCTATCGTGGCAAAGAGCAAATTTAGTCGGAAAAGGATACTTAGGGAGAAAGAAATGCATTCCAAGAGCCTATATATACCCCCTAAGCACCACCTTGAAAGAGGGCGGTTAGCTAGGCCAAGGAGCCAAGCCGAAAAGGTTAGATTTGTGGAAATCACTCAAAGATAGCCAGTTGATCCATCTCAAGAAGCTGAAATTCTACTCAAGACGGCGGATCTCTCCTTCAATTCCTTCAGGGGTTTTAGGGATTTCTTATGTTTTGTTTTATCTTTTCTTCTGAGAAGTTTTCTTTTTTCATTATGAACTAAACCGTTCAGATACCTGAAAGGGATGAAACCTAGATGAATCTTGTTATTATTTTTTGAACTATATGATAAATACTTGATTTGTTCTTAATTATGTGCGCTTAATTCTTGTGTTAATGTTTCCAGGATATTAATTCAAGTTGGATGTTCTTAGGTGGAGGAGCAAAAGTCCCTGCTTAAGAATAGATCTAGCATAATTAAAGCGGAGTCATTCACGCACCTAGAGATAAGGTGACGAGATTTTGCCGGATTAGGGTGAAACCTAATATAGAAATCCATAGATTGAGTTAATGAAATTCTAGGGGTTTTAATTAGAAAGAGATTTCAATTAATCAACCTAGGGTTAGTTATTATTCGCTTCGAGAGAGGGTTTAATATAACTTAGGGAATCCTACGGATCAAGTCAAGTGAATAAATCATGGTTGAGTGTTAGATAATAAGTGAAGTCTAGGTGGATTCTTCTTGAGGGTATCGTCTTGATCAACTGAGTTTTCCTAAAGTAATTTCCCAATTCATTCTTTTTTTCTTTGCATCTTTAGCTTAGTAGCAGTTAATTTAGATTAGATTCAAACAATTTCACTTATTTTAGGCTAGATAATAAAAAGAAAGTTATTATTAGTACCTTTAGTTCCTTTGGGTTCGACAATCCGGTCTTGCCTAAGCTATACTACTGTTCGATAGGTACACTTGCCTTTAATCGTTGTCAGAGTTAGTTTCCAGGTTCGATCATTCTCTTTATAAATTTTTAAAACTCGATAGACATACGATCAAGTATGATTCCGGCTTCTTGAGATGGATCAACTAGCCTTTTTCGAGTAAATGCCACAACTCTGACCTCTCTGGCTTGGCTCCTCGGCCTACCTCAACCGCCCTCTAAAGGTTGGCCTCTAGGGTGTTTATATAGGCTTTTGGAATGTCTTTCTTTTCCTCTAAGTACCCTATTCCGAATAGAATTAAAATAGGTCACGTCAGGGACAAGCCCGTGTGGCACGGTCGTGTGGCTTGAACCTAGGCCATGTGAATTTCGTACTTTGGCCCATTTTCTCTGTTTTTGGCCCCTTTCTTGTTCTTTTCATCCTCCGGTGCTCTCCTAAGTATAAAACATGAAATTAAAGGATTAGGAGCACCATATTTCACAATTCAGGGAATAAATCATACAAAAGTATGCTAAATGTAGGGTTAAAATATGTACATAATATGGTTTATCAGTGTGTGTGAGAGTCTAGCTATACATGCCATAAATATATTATGATAGTGTGGTGACTCCTGACAATTTCAAACTGTGTTTTCATATAGTAAATGGATCCCGATCGAGCTACTGCTAATGATGCTGCTAGTAATGCACCGGCTCCCGTACAAGAAACTGCGCCAGTAGAAAGTAGACCCGAGACTTTGGGTCAATGAGAAGAGGCTCGGGAAGCCTTTCTCCATATGATGATTAATTGCTATACTGAATTTGTATGAGCAAATCCTAATGTTCAACTTCCTCCATGTAACACCCCAAACCCGGCCCAAAACACCACGGCCTAATTCGGAATGTTATTGGGAAAAAGGTTGAAAGGAGTTCTGTTTTGAAGGTGAAAAATAAGTTTTAAGTTCTAAATCAAATACTTCATTTGAGAGGGGTTTCTCGTTTAAACTTAACAATTTGTCGACGAATAAAATTTCAGGTTGTATAAAGTTCAAGTTGATATTCATGCTTGAGTTTCAAGAAAAAAAATGATTGTTTATAAGCGATCCAAAATTTAAACAAAACTTCATTTGTTACTCTCATGTTATAAATATCTTAAAGCCATTTTTAATTAATTAACCAATAATAAATCCGAGTTAAACCATAATATCTCAAAACATTTAAAACGGCCTTATTACCATAAAAACATCCCAAAAAGTATTAAAAGTTCCTAATGTACTTAGAAATAAAAACAGCTTCTGCATGGCCACGTCGGATCCACTCAGCCCGGTCCAAAGAGCTACGAATTACCTGCATTGTTTGAAAAACAAGGTGAGTCACTAGACTCAGTGTGCAATTAAACCACATGATTCCACAAATGGGCTTGACCCCAAATCCACATCAAGCCACATACCACGCATAATGATGCAATATGTTAACCCAACCCAACCTAGTATCCAACCGCTAACACCACCCGTATATCCATCCACCACACACCAAGGGATTACCAAATCGACCCTCCATCCACTACACACCTCTTTGGCAGTCAATGCCGTCGGCACACAGCTCAAAGTCCACGTAGTGGTCTAGCCACTGATCTATGTGATTAATTCACAATATCCACGATGAGACTCAATGTCATCATCAATCCACAATGAGGCTCGAGGCCATCATTAATCGTGACAGAGTCACCCACGTACATAAATGTACACACTTCCCCTTTTTATTCAATATATCCCGAACCCCATGCACATGCAGCATAATATAATGAAATGGCAATATAACATATGGACATACCAGATATGCATATATGACATGCTTACATAGATCCACAATTATTAACCACACCCTCAACATAGGTAGTATACTGACCTGATTACCGGATTACCCAATATGGGTAATAACACCACCACAGCCACTGTTTCGGCTACCACACACAACACATACATTTAAATTAAAGCAAATAAATAAACAGTGTGTTAATTACGCACCTGATAACTCGCAATACTACGCCCTCTATGTCGACACTGTCACTAATTGACTCTATCGCTATTTGCCTACAATCCTGCTCCGACGCTGGCCCACACCCTGGTGGCCAATCCCGAACCGCTGAAACTAACCGCTTCTTGAATTTAGGGATAGGGACTACGCATCCAACCCCTTTCTCTCCTTGGCTGCTACTCGAATCCATCGAGAAAATCTTTGGTCAGAAGACCCGGGTTAAAACTTTAAATTAGATCTTATATGAAATAAATAATATCCTAATCGAACATCCTTTCCTGAAATTGACAAAACCCAGAAAGTCTATCCTTGAACCAAGAGATTGTCGAAATCCCTACATGAATCAATGTCAGATTCGGCCTAACACTTATGGATAAAAGAAGTGGCCTTCGGCCGAACGTTATATCTTCTTACCTTGATTGATTGAATCCCGAAAGATCACTAACACCCTCCTTAGCGCTGGCTTCAAACAGAAGGGACACAAAGTTAAGGCCTTTGTCAAGATTCGGCCACACTCAAGAACCAAAAATAGGCTTTTAGTTTCGGCAACCAGAGAAAGAAAAGAGAAAGATTAAAAAGAATAATGAACCCTTACCACTACTACTAACCCGACTGAGAAAATTAATAGGAGATGAACGACGACACCCCCTCTACAGGCTCTGACAGATTCGGCCAAGAGATATAGCTTGAGAAATAACCACAATAGAAGAAGAAAAGAAAGAGTAGAAACGAAAAAGAAGGGAATAATGGTGAATAGAAGGTTCGGCCAAAGTTCTAATGACTAGGAGGGTTATTCGGCTTTTGAGATTGAGGTGATTAGTTGAAAAGAAGAAGAAGAAGAGAGGGTTGAGGTTTATGAAATTTCGGCTATGGTGAAGGTGAAGGGTATATTTCGGCTTTTAGAGAGTGAATAACAAAGAGGAGAAAGAGTTGCAAAGAGAAAAGCAAAATGCACAAATGGCCTCTCACTTTCGGCTTTTGGTCATATGGAGAGAAAACAATTGAAGAGCCTTTGACAACACTTTTCGGCACAAGACTAGAAAAGGGAGAAAACGCAAAAGATACACACTACAGCCACTAAGCAAATTCAGCACTTACCCCCCTCTATCATGACCGAAAATGCCATCCCCTAGAACCCCATAATCGGTCAACTCTCACACCCCTCTCCACATCCCTTGTTTCACTCCTAACTTTCCTCCCCTCCACTCATTCAAATAGGTTTGAATGATTCAAACTTTCCACCTTACTTCTGTAACACCCCTTACTCGAGACCATCGCCGGAATTAAGTAAGAGGCATTACTAGACTTGACTACAAGTTCAAAACATGAAAATCTTAAAGCTGTCAAACTGCGTTGTGCCGACTAATTTGGCCATAACTCGAGTTACAAAATTCGAAATTCAGATCCGTAAATTTTCCTTGAAAGTAGACTCATATATCTATTCACCATAATTTTTCTAGAATTTTTCATGTGGCCAATTAGTACAGTTTATTCTTCAAAGTTACCCTTATTACACTGCTGGACAGTTCTGACCTGTCCCTATAAAACTGTAGTTATCTGATTGTACAATTTTCCAATGGTGTTCTTATTTATACCAATGAAAAATAGACTCACTTAGGATTCTACACATATAAACCATGATTCCTAATTATTTTTATACAATATATGGCAATTTTTCCAAAACTGAACAGTGACTCACGAATGCATTCAGGGCAGGTTTCACTAGAACTCAATTATCTCAAAATAAATAAATCGTTTGCCTACTCTGTTTCTTTCATATAAAAATAGACACAATAAGGTTTAATCTCATATCTCATTCACTTTCAAAATCAATGTACCCAATTTTTAGTGATTTTTCTAATTTACATCAATGCTGCCACTACAAGCTGTTCTGCTAAATTTCATGAAAGTTAAACTTCTAGCCGAACCTACCTACTTCCCAAATTCAAGGATTTATATGTATGCAAATATTTCTTAGCAAAAACGATTAAACCTGGATTTAAAATTTCATGAACATTGCCGTCATGTACCAACATACATATCGTAACACAACATCATATTTACTAAGAAAAATTGTAGCCATTTTCGCATGGCTATCATAAACACTTACAAGGTTAAATATCGCATATTTCTAAGACTTCATCTAGCCTATACATGCCTTCTAATTCGCAACCAAAATTCAAAATACCAAAGGAAGGCGATAGTGTGATGAGCTTCTTGACGATCCTTCACGAGCCTGCTACGTAACCAAAATCTATAAACAAAAGAATCATTCCACACGATAAGCTTGCTAGCTTAGTAAGTCCTAATTAAACATATACTTATTTAAGTAAAATACATACAACCATTGAATTTATAACTTCTATCACTAATCCGAACTTAAATAATACATAACCTTTTCTATTTATAAATGCGAAACAACTTAATATCATTGATGCACTTAATACTAAGCTTTACCTTTCTTATTCACATACCTCAATCATCAAGTATATCACAGACTTATGTACATATCATATGCTTATCCAATCAACTAAAATACATTCATGCCTCCAAATATTTACTATCACATGATATGATTTGCATATCAATATTCATTCATCCCCAATAAACTAATGTATAAAACTTTCACTTACTCGAATACTTGTTTGTCATTTCATTGGGTAACACAATTATAAAATACGTACCTCTCTGTCAAATTTATACGAATCATGCTTCTAAACCGAAATTTCTTGATATGTTCATAACTTGATTTTCATGCACTTAGAGCTTAAATACATTCATCGGCACTAGGCCTGCTGGACTTAAAGTCCGAAGTATATCACCGGCATTAAGCCTGCTAGGCAATAAGCCCGAATTGTTTCACCGCACGTGGCACCGCTAGGCTAAAAGCCGAATTATTTCACCAACACGTGGCACCGCTAGGCTCAAGCCCGAACTACTCACCGGCTCAAGGCACGCTAGGCTCAAGCCCGAACTACAACATAATTAAACCTTCAATACATATTTATTAATGCTAACATCACAACCAAATCATATACATCATATTACATTCACATATCATATCGAAAACATATACTTGTTCAAATCACATTAACAAAATATATTCAGCCCAATTTAGTACCTTTGCATTGGCTAACACCAAGTTTTATAGTCAACATTATTAAATTTCATCCTTTAACATGCTCATGATTAACTCTTTAACATATAAGTACTTAAGGACTTACCTCGGTTGTCGATAAGCCGTGCAAATCGGCTACTCGATAATCTTTGTTTTTCCTCGATCTTGATCTTTTGTTCCCGATCTAATTTGGTTCAATTTTAACCAATTAACCACACGTCCATTCAATTCGAAAGCAAAATTATAAAATAAATAAATTGCAAGACATAAACATTTGCATTCGGCATTCATGCACTACTTTGTTCAAGTGCATTCAAAATATTTGGGAACACTTTGATAATGATCTCATCAACGTGCTTTAATTTAAAACTTATCTTCTTTGTCCATGGCCATATATTAACTTGATAAAAGTGTGCCTATGTACCCAAATTTAATAGCTCAATTTCATGCTCTCCTATGGCGAATATGCCAATTTAAAGTACCCATGCAATTTTTCAACATACGACCAAGAAACAAGCTAGATAACCACAACTTATTCATCCTAATTCCAGCCGAATATTAGCTTGTCTAAACCCAAAATTTAACATGAATTTGAATTTCTACCTATCAAACAATGTAACCAACCATAGCCACCATGCTTTCATCACATATGAAAAGGCCTTAGAACTAAGTCATGGCGAATCTAAGGAGAGCTTAACTCTCAAATTTTTGCACAAGAACTCGATAGTATGTAAGGCTACCAACACAACCATGCTAAACCATTCATCCATGTCTAATCACTATACAATATAAGTGTAGTAGAACATTAACACAAAGGAAAAAGGATTCAAGATAGGTGGTCTCACATTCGGCCGAATATAAGGGCATCCCCATGCCTAAATTTAAACCATTTTCTTACAAACTCAAGCTTCTTCTCCCTCTCATATTATCAAGGTTTATTGACAACCCGACCCACCATTCCTCACCCATGGCCGAATTTTATCAAGCCTACTCATATTAACAAAGTCCTTTTGCTTGTTTCAAAAGAAAGATTAAGAATTTAAGTCATACCAAGGTGAGTTTTCAAAATCAAGATCAAGCTCTTACCTATCCTAATGCATGCAAGGGCCGATTGAAGAAGATGAAAGTTCTTCCTTCTTCTTGATGGTGATTTCGGGTGGATGTTGAATAAGGAAGAAGAAAGAAATTTTTCTTTTTCTTTTCTTTTTGTTAAAAACAATATTCACCCATTTAGCATGCTTATGACAATATAATACTTTAAAATTATAAAATGCATAGAAAGCATATTATTCTAGCATGCTTATAGTCTACCTTATTTAATTATGGGGATTTGACATGCAAATCCCCATGTTTTATAGACAATTTACTTAGCTCCCTTTTTAGTAATGCCCACTACATTGGTCCTTTTTGCAATTTAGACCTTTTTAACAAATTAAACACTCAAATAGCTAAAATTTTCTACGAAATTTTCACACTCACTAAAACACTCATAGCAAACACAATACCTACTATTATAATATCTCTTAGGCTCGGATTTCGTGGTCCCGAAACCACTGTTCCGATTAGGGTCAAAATTGGTCTGTTACAACTCTCCCCCCTTAAGGATTTTCGTCCCCGAAAATCTTACCGTTAAAAAGGTTCGGATATTGTTGCTTCATTGACTCTTCAGGCTCCCACGTAGCCTCTTCAACTCCGTGACGATTCCATAGAATCTTTACTAATGGAATTCTTTTATTTCTTAACTCTTTGGTTTCCCGAGCCAAGATACGGATCGGTTCCTCATCATAGGTCAAGTCCGATCGAATTTCAATCTCTGACGGGGTGATCACATGGGACGGATCCGATCTGTATTTGCGAAGCATCGAAACATGAAATACATTGTGTATCTTTTCTAACTCGGAGGGCAATCTTAATCTATAAGCAACCGGTCCAATACGTTCAATAACTCCGTACGGTCCGATAAATCTCGGACTCAACTTGCCTTTATGACCGAATCGGAGTATTTTCTTCCACGGAGAAACTTTCAAGAACACCCGATCTCGAAATTTGAAATTCAATGTCCTTGCGTTTTAAGTCGGCATAGGACTTTTGACGATCCAAGTCGCTTTCAAATTGCTTTTAATCACAACCACTTTACATTCAGTTTCTTTAATCCAATCAACCCCGTGTATCTTATTCTCACCGAGTTCGGTCAATACAACGGTGTGCGACATTTTCGACCATATAAGGCTTCATAAGGCGCCATTTTTATGCTAGATTGGAAGCTATTATTGTAAGCAAACTCAATCAAAGGTAGGTATCGTTCCCACGTACCTTCGAACTCAAGAACGCAACACCTCAACATGTCCTCAAGTATCAAAATAGTTCGCTCGGATCGACCGTCTGTTTTGCGGATGGAAGGTCATACTAAAATGAAGTTTAGTACCTAATGCCTCTTGCAATTTCTTCCAGAATCGCGATGTAAATCTTGGGTCCCTATCTGAAACAATGGAACTCGGTACACCGTGCAATCTCACAATCTGCGACACATACAATTCGGCAAGTTTGTCAAGTGAATAGTCGGATGCGTCGGTACAAAATGAGTGATTTTGTCGATCTGTCACAACGATAACCCACACGGCATCTTTCTTACTAGGTGTCATAGGGAGACCGGATACAAAATCCATGGTGATTCTATCCCATTTCCATTCAGGTATCATGATTGGCTGAAGTAAACCGGATGGTACCTGATGCTCCGCTTTCACTTGTTGACAGATTAAACACTTGGAGACAATTTCGGATATATCTCGTTTCATGCCAGGCCACCAATAAAACTGTTTCAAATCATTATACATTTTCGTACTACCCGGGTGTATCGACATTCGGCCATTATGGGCCTCGTTCAGAATCATCTGTATCAAATCTGAGTTCTTAGGAACACACAATCGGCCTTTATAATTCAAACAATCATTCGCATCGATCTGAAAATCTGATTCTGTCGCATTTTCACACTGAGTCCGAATGGCAACTAACCTTTCATCAACTTTTCATGCGTCACAAACTTGCTTTGAATAAACATTGGTCTTGCTTGTAACTCGGCCATGATCGAACCATCATCGGACATAGTCACCCGTGCATTCGAAAGCACGAAGAGTAAATAATGACTTTCGACTTAACGCATCCGCAACAACATTAGCTTTTCCCGGATGGTAGTCAATCACTAATTCATAGTCTTTTAGCAATTCCAACCATCTACGTTGTCTCAAGTTTAAGTCTTTACGAGTCATCAAATACTTCAAACTTTTGTGATCCGAATAAATGTGACATTTTTCGCCAAATAGATAGTGACGCCAAATTTTTAAGGCGAATACAATGGTCGCTAACTCCGGATCGTGAGTTGGATAATTTTTCTCGTCGCGGCTTCAATTGTCTCAAGCGTAGGCTATCACCTTGCCCTCTTGCATTAAAACACAACCCAGACCCATTTAAGGAAGCATCACTAAAAGCGATAAATTCTTTACCCGTTTTCAGTGAGTTAATACTTGGGGCTTCGGTTAAAAAGGCTTTCAACCGCTCGAAACTTTTTCGACATTTTTCGACCATTCATATTTGACATCCCATACGTAGTAGCCTCGTCAAAGGTGCGGCTATCACGGAAAAACCTTTTACAAATAAATCGAATATATCTGCTGTGCCTAGGAAACTTGAATCTCGGAAACATTCTTTGGTGGTTTCCAATCGAGTATGGTTTGCTATTTTGTTTGGATCCACTCGAATACCGACATCGAAACCACATGGCCCAAGAAGTCGACTTCGTTCATCCAAAACTCACACTTACTGAATTTTGCATATAAGCGATGATCTCTCAAGGTTTGTAGTACTACTCTCAAGTGCTCAACGTGTTCCGCTTCATTCTTGGAGTAGATCGGTATATCATCAATAAACACTACTACAAACCGATCCAAAAGCGCCGGAAGACCGGTTCATTAAGTCCATAAAAACAAAGAGTGCATTAGTGAGTCCAAAAGGCATAACCAAAAACTCATAGTGTCCGTACCTCGTTCGGAAAAGCGATCTTTGGCACATCTCGTATCTCGACTCGCAGAATCGATAATAGCCCGATCTCAAATCTATTTTGAAAACACCAAGCCCCTTCAATTGATCAAATAAATCGTCAATCCGAGGTAACTTGGTACTTATTCTTTATGGTTACCTTATTTAGTTGTCGGTGAGTCGATACACATTCGCATAGTCCCATCTTTCTTTTTCACGAATAAAAAGCGGTGCACCTTACCGGAGAGAAACTCGGTCGCGCGAAGCCCTTATCATCAACTCTTGCAATCGCACTTTCAATTCTTTTAGCTCAATCGGTGCCATTCGATGCGGAGCTATCGAAATCGGAGCGCTCCTTGTACTAACTCGATCGAACTCAATCTCGTCGATCGGGGTAAACCCGGTAGCTCTTCAGAAACACATCGGTGAATTCACATACAAGCTGAGTACCGATTCCATTTGTTTTTCGGACATTTTATTTCCCGATTACATAAGCCAAATAAGCTTCACACCCTTTTCTCACATACTTTTGGGCTACCATTGAAGATATTATCAGTAGGCAACCCATTTACGTCACAAGATTTAATTTCGATCGTTTCACCGTTTTCGACATTTCAAGTCAATAAGCTTTCTTTTACAATCCACTATTGCCTCATGTGAAGTTAACCAATCCATACCCAGGATGATATCGAATTCGTCAAAGGGCAACAACATTAAATCGTGGGAAGCAAAAAATCTCGAATCATCAACGGGCAACTTCTACACACTTTATTAACGAGCACACATCTACCCAAAGGATTGGACACTCGAATCACAAACTCGGTAGACTCAACTAGCGTAGTCTTGCCAAATTTTAAATTTTCACACACATAAGAATGAGTCGAACCCGGGATCAATTAGTGCAATCACGGTGAGTATCATAAAGAGTGAAAGTACAGGTAATGACGTCGGGGAGGAAGCATCCTCTTGGCTCGCGCAGCATAAGCTCTAGCTGGAGCTCTAGCCTCAGATCGATCTGTAGTGTTCTTTGTTCCTTCGACTACCACCTACATTGCCCGAAGGTGCGGGTGGTCTACCTCGCATTGGCACTTTGCTCGGTGTAGTGTTACGGATTGCATTTCGCTCGATTAACCGGACACTCTCGATAAAATGATCGGCGACCCACATTTATAGCAAGACCGATCACGGAATCTACAACTCCCGAGTGCCATTTCCCACGATGATTTGCATTCAACTCTAGTTTGTGGAATGTTACCAACATCAAGCTATGGAGGTAGCTCGGGAGCTCATAGAGGTCGATCGATCCGTCTAGGCGGATCTGCGATAGTCTTACGCCGGTTGTAGTCATCTCGGGCTTCTTGCTCGTGGAATGAAAGACTTTGCCGAAGACCTCTTTCGGATATCTCTCGGCGGTATCGGCCTTTCTTTTCTCCTTCCCGAGCTCTTGACTTTGCAAGCTCTCTCAACTAACGTTACAAATTCTTGGATTTCAAGAACGCCAACAAACATCTTTATATCTTCATTTAGGCCGTCTTGAATCTTTTACACATAATGGCTTCGGTGAGAGACACACTCTCTAGCATAACGTTTGAGCTCGACAAATTTTCGTTCATACTCGAATTCTGATCATTCGTCCTTGTTTCATTTCAAGGAACTCTTTTCGTTTTTGATCAATAAATCTTTGGCTAATATACTTTTTGCGAATTCGGTTTGGAAGAAATCCCATGTCACTTTTTCTTTCGGAACCACCGATACTAGTGTATTCCACGGTGATATATGCGGTGTCCCGTAGTAAGGATATAGTGCACTTCAAACATTCATCCGAGTACAAGACTGACTCACCAAGTACCCGAATAGTGTTATCAAGCCACATTTCGGCTCTCTCAGCATCATCATCATCATTGGCTTTAAAATCTTCGGCCCCATATTTTCGAATTTTGTCAACTGGGGGCCTACTAGATCTCATTGGATCTATCACTGGGGGAGCTAGAGGATCCGGAGTTGGATTATTCGGGGGTGAAGGTTGGGGTATATTCGGGTTATTCTGAATAAATTGGGCAAACCAATCATTCATCATTCGATAAAAGGCTTGCTTTGTCTCTCCTTCGTGGCTACCCGAAACAGGTCGAGAGTCTATCGGCGCTGATCCGTGGGTATGGTCAGGCGCCACGCTCTCCACGTCATCAGCCACAGCTCTTTCTGGTTCAGAGTCCATTTACTATACAAAACAAAATTCAGCCGTCGAAGTCACCACACTATCACATATAACCACAGGCATGTATAGCTAGACTCACACGCGCCACGGTAGTCCTAGAATCGACTAAACCGTAAGCTCACGATACCAATCAAATGTAACACCCCTTACTCGAGACCATCGCTAGGAATTAAGTAAGAGGCATTACTAGACTTGACTACAAGTTCAAAACATGAAAATCTTAAAGCTGTCAAACTGCGTTGTGCCGACTAATTTGGCCATAACTCGAGTTACAAAATTCGAAATTCAGATCCGTAAATTTTCCTTGAAAGTAGACTCATATATCTATTCACCATAATTTTTCTAGAATTTTTCATGTGGCCAATTAGTACAGTTTATTCTTCAAAGTTACCCTTATTACACTGCTGGACAGTTCTGACCTGTCCCTATAAAACTGTAGTTATCTGATTGTACAATTTTCCAATGGTGTTCTTATTTATACCAATGAAAAATAGACTCACTTAGGATTCTACACATATAAACCATGATTCCTAATTATTTTTATACAATTTATGGCAATTTTTCCAAAACTGAACAGTGACTCACGAATGCATTCAGGGCAGGTTTCACTAGAACTCAATTATCTCAAAATAAATAAATCGTTTGCCTACTCTGTTTCTTTCATATAAAAATAGACACAATAAGGTTTAATCTCATATCTCATTCACTTTCAAAATCAATGTACCCAATTTTTAGTGATTTTTCTAATTTACATCAATGCTGCCACTACAAGCTGTTCTGCTAAATTTCATGAAAGTTAAACTTCTAGCCGAACCTACCTACTTCCCAAATTCAAGGATTTATATGTATGCAAATATTTCTTAGCAAAAACGATTAAACCTGGATTTAAAATTTCATGAACATTGCCGTCATGTACCAACATACATATCGTAACACAACATCATATTTACTAAGAAAAATTGTAGCCATTTTCGCATGGCTATCATAAACACTTACAAGGTTAAATATCGCATATTTCTAAGACTTCATCTAGCCTATACATGCCTTCTAATTCGCAACCAAAATTCAAAATACCAAAGGAAGGCGATAGTGTGATGAGCTTCTTGACGATCCTTCACGAGCCTGCTACGTAACCAAAATCTATAAACAAAAGAATCATTCCACACGATAAGCTTGCTAGCTTAGTAAGTCCTAATTAAACATATACTTATTTAAGTAAAATACATACAACCATTCGAATTTATAACTTCTATCACTAATCCGAACTTAAATAATACATAACCTTTTCTATTTATAAATGCCGAAACAACTTAATATCATTGATGCACTTAATACTAAGCTTTACCTTTCTTATTCACATACCTCAATCATCAAGTATATCACAGACTTATGTACATATCATATGCTTATCCAATCAACTAAAATACATTCATGCCTCCAAATATTTACTATCACATGATATGATTTGCATATCAATATTCATTCATCCCCAATAAACTAATGTATAAAACTTTCACTTACTCGAATACTTGTTTGTCATTTCATTGGGTAACACAATTATAAAATACGTACCTCTCTGTCGAATTTATACGAATCATGCTTCTAAACCGAAATTTCTTGATATGTTCATAACTTGATTTTCATGCACTTAGAGCTTAAATACATTCATCGGCACTAGGCTCCGCTGGACTTAAAGTCAGAAGTATATCACCAGGCATTAAGCCCGCTAGGCAATAAGCCCGAATTGTTTCACCAACGCACGTGGCACCGCTAGGCTAAAAGCCCGAATTATTTCACCGCACGTGGCTCGCTAGGCTCGAAGCCCGAACTACTCACCGGCTCAAGGCACGCTAGGCTCAAGCCCGAACTACAACATAATTAAACCTTCAATACATATTTATTAATGCTAACATCACAACCAAATCATATACATCATATTACATTCACATATCATATCGAAAACATATACTTGTTCAAATCACATTAACAAAATATATTCAGCCCAATTTAGTACCTTTGCATTCGGCTAACACCAAGTTTTATAGTCAACATTATTAAATTTCATCCTTTAACATGCTCATGATTAACTCTTTAACATATAAGTACTTAAGGACTTACCTCAGTTGTCGATAAGCCGTGCAAATCGGCTACTCGATAATCTTTGTTTTTCCTCGATCTTGATCTTTTTGTTCCCGATCTAATTTGGTTCAATTTTAACCAATTAACCACACGTCCATTCAATTCGAAAGCAAAATTATAAAATAAATAAATTGCAAGACATAAACATTTGCATTCGGCATTCATGCACTACTTTGTTCAAGTGCATTCAAAATATTTGGGAACACTTTGATAATGATCTCATCAACGTGCTTTAATTTAAAACTTATCTTGCTGTCCATGGCCATATATTAACTTGATAAAAGTGTGCCTATGTACCCAAATTTAATAGCTCAATTTCATGCTCTCCTATGGCCGAATATGCCAATTTAAAGTACCCATGCAATTTTTCAACATACGACCAAGAAACAAGCTAGATAACCACAACTTATTCATCCTAATTCCAAATTAATATTAGCTTGTCTAAACCCAAAATTTAACATGAATTTCGAATTTCTACCTATCAAACAATGTAACCAACCATAGCCACCATGCTTTCATCACATATGAAAAGGCCTTAGAACTAAGTCATGGCCGAATCTAAGGAGAGCTTAACTCTCAAATTTTTGCACAAGAACTCGATAGTATGTAAGGCTACCAACACAACCATGCTAAACCATTCATCCATGTCTAATCACTATACAATATAAGTGTAGCCGAACATTAACACAAAGGAAAAAGGATTCAAGATAGGTGGTCTCACATTCACGAATATAAGGGCATCCCCATGCCTAAATTTAAACCATTTTCTTACAAACTCAAGCTTCTTCTCCCTCTCATATTATCAAGGTTTATTGACAACCCGACCCACCATTCCTCACCCATGGCCGAATTTTATCAAGCCTACTCATATTAACAAAGTCCTTTTTGCTTGTTTCAAAAGAAAGATTAAGAATTTAAGTCATACCAAGGTGAGTTTTCAAAATCAAGATCAAGCTCTTACCTATCCTAATGCATGCAAGGGCCGATTGAAGAAGATGAAAGTTCTTCCTTCTTCTTGATGGTGATTTCGGGTGGATGTTGAATAAGGAAGAAGAAAGAAATTTTTCTTTTTCTTTTCTTTTTGTTAAAAACAATATTCACCCATTTAGCATGCTTATGACAATATAATACTTTAAAATTATAAAATGCATAGAAAGCATATTATTCTAGCATGCTTGCCGTCTACCTTATTTAATTATGGGGGATTTGACATGCAAATCCCCATGTTTTATAGACAATTTACTTAGCTCCCTTTTTAGTAATGCCCACTACATTGGTCCTTTTTGCAATTTAGACCTTTTTAACAAATTAAACACTCAAATAGCTAAAATTTTCTACGAAATTTTCACACTCACTAAAACACTCATAGCAAACACAATACCTACTATTATAATATCTCTTAGGCTCGGATTTCGTGGTCCCGAAACCACTGTTCCGATTAGGGTCAAAATTGGTCTGTTACAACTTCCCACCGTTCATTCAAAATATTTGACCCAATCAAACTTCCACCTTTCAAGTGCCATTGCCGAATCCACTACCTCCCCCCTCTTGATGCAAAATACAACCCAAAATGCTGCCCATGTTCCTCGAACCTCCTCCCCCTTGGAACTCCCCTTGACGCAACTCCTCTGCACTCCTAATGACGCCTCCTTGCCACTCCACCACTCCACTTGTTTTGTCACTGAACGCCACATTAAATCCCTTAATGCCTAGCTCCCCTAGCTCTCCCCTTCACAGCTTTAACCAAAAAATTTCACTAAGGCTTAGACTTAACCCCAAGGTTTTCCGAAGCCTGCAAACACACTCAAATAGTCATGCATCACACAAGAACACACAGATTCAAAATACATGCAAGACCCCTAAATCTAAGATGTTACAGTTCTACCCCTTAAAGAAATTTCGGCCTCAAAATTACCTTGTCAAAATAGGTGAGGGTATTGCTGTCGTATTGCCTCCTCCGGCTCCCACGAAGCTTCTTCTGAACCATGGTTCCGCCATAACACCTTGACTAGAGGAACTGATTTCTTCCGTAGCACCTTCACATCTCACTCTAAAATCTGAATTGGCTCCTCCTCATAGGATAAGTTTGGCCTTAACTCAACTTCCTCAATTGGCACCACGTGAGATGGATCCGATCGGTAACGATGTAACATCGAGACG
This sequence comes from Gossypium bickii, assembly GCA_025503065.1. Classification (NCBI taxonomy): domain Eukaryota; kingdom Viridiplantae; phylum Streptophyta; class Magnoliopsida; order Malvales; family Malvaceae; genus Gossypium; species Gossypium bickii. The sequence continues at coordinate 101,970,044 of CP106711.1, forward strand.
TGAAACACATCATGCATCTGCTTCAATTCTGAAAGCAACTCCAACTGATACGCCACTGGTCCAACTCGCTTCAACACCCGATAAGGCCCTATAAACCTGGGACTCAGCTTCCCCTTATGTCCAAATCTCGTCACCTTCTTCCATGGCGAAACTTTCAGGAAAACCTGATCACCTACTGCAAATTCTATCTCTTTTCGCTTAAGATCCGCATACGATATCTGTCTGTCCGATGCATCCTTCAACCGTGCCCGGATTACCTTAACCTTCTCTTTCGATTCTGCCACCATCTCTGGACCTAACACATGACGTTCTTCTAACTCTATCCAACAAGTAGGAGTGCGACACTTCCGCCCATACAAAGCTTCATACGGTGCCATCTGAATGCTAGCCTGATAACTGTTGTTGTAAGCGAACTCTGCTAAGGGCGAGAATTCTTCCCAACTACCTCTGAAGTTGATAACACATCCTCTCAACATATTTTTCAACACCTGAATTACCCTTTCAGACTGGCCATCCATCTGCGGATGAAATGCCGTGCTAAAGTCCAACCTGGTGCCCAAAGCCTGATGCAACGCCCTCCAAAATCGTGACGTAAAGCTAGGATCCCTATCTGATATGATCGATACTGGCACTCCATGTAGTCTCACAATTTTTGCTACATACAACTTTGCCAACCTCTGCAGAGAGTAATCAACATGAACATGTATGAAATGAACGGATGTTGTGAATCGATCCACAATCACCCATACTGAGTCTTTCTTAGTAGGTGTAAGAGGAAGTGCACTAACGAAATCCATCGTGATTCTCTCCCTCTTCCACTGTGGAATCTTCACTGGCTGCAGTAGCCCTGAGGGCACTTGGTGTTCAGCTTTGACCTGCTGACACGTCAAGCACTTTCCCATAAATTTCGTAACTTCCCGCTTCAATCCAGGCCACCAAAATTGATCCCGTAGATCCCTATACAACTTACTCCCTCCAAGATGCATAGCGTAAGGGCTACTATGCGATTCCCAAAGAATCTTCTGCCTCAACTCCACATCTTTTGGCATATAAACCCTGCCACGGAAACACAAAACTCCGTCGCTGTTCACACTATAATCCTCTAATCCCTCATTCTATACTTGCAGAAGCCTCATCCACTAACTATTTCTCTTTTACCTGACTTATCGATGTCGGCTTCACCTGCAGCTCCGCCAATAAACTCCCGTCGTCATATATGCTAAGATGAGTGAACATCGCCCTCAAATCCGATATTACTTTCTGACTTAGTGCATCTGCCACCACATTCGCCTTACCCGGGTGATATTCAATCGAATAGTCATAATCTTTTAACAGCTCCACCCATCTTCGCTGTCTCAAGTTCAGCTCCTTCTAAGTCACCAGATACTTTAAACTCTTATGGTCAGTGTAGATCACCGACTTCTCTTCATACAAATAATGTCTCCACACTTTCAAGGTGAAAACCACAGCAGCCAACTCCAGGTCATGAGTGGGATAGTTAAATTCATGTGGTCTTAACTGTAGACGCATAAGCAACAACCTTCCCTACCTGCATCAGTACACAACCTAGCCCCGTATGAAAAGCATCACAATACACCACAAAATCTTTCCCTGCTTCAGGCTGAATCAAAACTGGAGCCTCAGTCAAAACCCTGTTTAGCTTCTCGAAATTCTCCTCCTGCTTGTCCATCCACACAAAAGGTACTTCCTTTCTCAACAACTTAGTCAAAGGTGCTGCTATTATGGAAAAACCCTCGACAAACCTTCTGTATTAACCCGCTAACCCCAAGAAACTGCGAACCTCTGCTACCGACTTAGGTGGTTTCCAATCCAGCACCACCTCAATCTTCCGAGGATCCACCCTTATCCCTTTTGCAGATACCACATGACCCAGAAAAGCAACTTCTCTTAACCAAAATTCACACTTGCTAAATTTGGCGTACAATTTCTTCTCCCTTAAAACCTACAGCACTACCCGAAGATGCGTATCATGCTCCTCCTCCGGCTTGGAATATACCAGAATGTCGTCTATGAACACCACGACGAACTAATCCAAATAGGGTTGAAAAACCCGATTCATCATATCCATGAATGCAACTAGTGCGTTCGTCAACCCGAACGGCATTACCAAGAATTCATAGTGCCCGTATCGAGTAGGAAAGCCGTCTTGTGAATATCCCTTCCTTCACCCTAAGCTGATTATATCCCGACGTCAAATCTATCTTCAAAAAGACCATAACCCCTTTTAGCTAGTCAAACAAGTCGTCTATCCTCGACAGCGGGTACATGTTCTTGATCGTCATCTTGTTCAACTAGAGGTAATCTATGCACATATGCATAGATCCGTCCTTTTTCTTTACAAACAACACTGGTGCTCCCCATGGAGACACACTGGGTCGAATGAAACCGCGATCTAGCAACTCTTGGATCTGGGCCTTATGCTCAACCAACTCCTTCGGTGCCATCCTGTAAGGAGCGATGGACACCGGCGCTGTACCTGGCAGAAGGTCAATTCCAAACTCTACCTCACGATCCGGATGCAACCCCAGAAGTTCTTCCGGAAAGACATCCACAAACTCCTTCACTATTCTAACCTCCCCCACAGCTGCTTCCTTTGCATACAAAGCACTAACAACCATTAAGAACGCCACGCACCCCTTCTTCACCATCTTTTCCGCTTTGAGAGCAGACACTACATTAGACAGGTAGTCTCTCCTCTCACCTATCACCAAAACCTCATTGTCCTCGGAAGTCTTCAATGACATGCGCTTAGCAGCAAAGTCCAAATGCGTACGATACCTTATTAACCAGTCCATGCCTAGGATTAAGTCAAATTCTCCGAACGGCAGCTCCATCAAGTCAGCCGGAAACACTGACCCCTGAACTTTTAAAGGTACTTCTCTAAAAAGTTTGTCTACTACTACTGATTGCCCTAAAAGGCTAAGTACTATCATCTTCCTAGAGACAATTTCAGGATTCACATTCAAGGTTCCATACACCATACTAGCAATATAGGAGTGAGTCGACCAGACATTAATTAAAGCAGTAAAGGGTAACCCAAAAATAAGAAACGTACCCATGATAACATCTGGTGCATCCCCCTCCTCACGACGTCTGGCTGCATAAACCAACCCAGGCTGTCTTGCATCTGAGTTCCCAGCACCTCTGCCCGGTGCTCCACAACCTCGGCCAGAACTATTCCCTCCTTGGTTTGGACCACCACCCCTCGACGCCTGTTGACCACCCCTTCCTGGTTGTCCATACCCCTGACCTACTGTCCGAGTCCTAGCCATGTCCTGAGGACAGTTCTTAACCAAGTGATCCTTTGACCCACACTTGTAACACTCTTTATTCCTTCCCCAACACTCTCCTACATGAGACCTTCCACATGAGCACACGGATGAAACTAAATCCTTGCAACAGTCATAGAAACGCGAGCAGGACCCTCAACCCTAAGCTTTTTCTGAAAACCCCCATATGATGCTAACGGTCTAAAACCCCTCTTATTCCTACCTCTGTCCTTATCTCTGTTCTGCCTCTCAGTTCGCTTAACCTCCTCGGCTATCCGAGCTTTTTCCACCAAAGTAGCAAAGTCCCTCTCCCGCTGAGGAGCTATCAACACCCGCAGCTCATCCCGCAAACCATCCCCAAATCTCACACAGCGCTCGTAGTCAGTAGCAACAATTCCCCGAGTGTACCGGCTCAGCTGCAAAAATTTTGCCTCATATTTTGCACTGACTTACCCCCTTGCACTAAGTTCAAGAATGTCTTCCTCTGTCCATCCACGTAACTAGCCCCGACTTATTTCCCCTCAAATTTAATCTTGAAGAAACCCCAATCCACTCGGTCTGCCAGAGTACCCTCTCTGACAGTGAGCCACCACTGGTAGGCTTCATCCCGAAGTAAAGAAACAGCGCCCTTCAACTTTTCCTCAGCTGTGCAGTCCAAGTCATCCATGATCCTCTCGACTGCCTCTAACCAATACTCCGCCATATTCGGAGCTACCCTCCGAGACACCCCTAAATATCTCGGCTCCATTCGCTCGGAGTCGCTCAGACATGGACTTTCGGGCCTTAGTACCCATATTCGCTCCTGCAACTATCTCCAAAACCCGCAGCATAGCTTGAGACACTGCGTCGTCCCCACCCGTTTGATCTTGATACTCAGCTTCCGCAGCTGGCAGCGGCGCTTCATTCCTTGATCCATGACCAGACCCAACTGGTTTCGATACAGTCATTCTGCCTCTACCACGTCCACGCGCATTACGACCACGTCCCCTAGAACTCATGTCTATCATTGCGTTTTAATCTATTTTAAGAAATTTTATGCATTAGCTTTCTTCCCACTTGTTGATTAAAGAGATAGTTTTATGACACAGTATTTCAAGTTATTCTTTCGTAAAGATCACGCATCCCTAAATGTTTCAGTCTCTGAAGAGAATATCCTAGATTCTAATATCCACAACATCATCCATAAGAATGCATCATAGATCCACTTCCACTCAATTCATTTAACAGTCAGAAGACTTACCTAGTAGACCTAGGCCGAAAGATTCGAGTGCATGCCTTCACAAATCCATTTCATGAAAATTTTCTTTTAGCTAAATTTAAATACCAATTTTGAAGACATTATGCGCCTCAAAACCCAAAGGCCAAGTTTAAAATTTGGGCTCTGATACCAAATTGTAACACCCCAAACCCAGCCCAAAATACCACGGCCGAATTCGGAATGTTACTGGGAAAAAGGTTGAAAGGAGTTCTGTTTTGAAGGTGAAAAATAAGTTTTAAGTTCTAAATTAAATACTTCGTTTGAGAGGGGTTTCTCGTTTAAAATTAACATTTTGTCGACGAATAATATTTCGAGTTGTATAAAGTTCAAGTCGTTATTCATGCTTGAGTTTTAAGAAAAAAAAATCGATTGTTTATAAGCGATCCAAAATTTAAACAAAACTTCATTTGTTACTCTCATGTTATAAATATCTTAAAGCCACTTTTAATTAATTAACCAATAATAAATCCGAGTTAAACAATAATATCTCAAAACATTTAAAACGGCCTTATTACCATAAAAACATCCCAAAAAGTATTAAAAGTTTATAATGTACTTAGAAATAAAAACAGCTTCTGCACGGCCACCTCGGATCCACTCCAGCCTGGTCCAAAGAGCTACGAATTACCTGCATTGTTTGAAAAAAAAAAGTGAGTCACTAGACTCAGTGTGCAATTAAACTACATGATTCCACAAATGGGCTTGACCCCAAATCCACATCAAACCACATACCACGCATAATGATGCAATATGTTAACCCAACCCAACCTAGTATCCAACTGCTAACACCACTCGTATATCCATCCACCACACACCAGGGGATTACTAAATCGACCCTCCATCCGTTACACACCTCTTTGGCAGTCAATGCCGTCAGCACACTGCTCAAAGTCCACTTAGTGGTCTAGCCACTGATCCACGTGATTAATTCATAATATCCACGATGAGACTCAAGGTCATCATCAATCCACAACGAGGCTCGAGGCCATCACTAATCGTGACAGAGTCACCCACGTACATAAATGTACACACTTCCCCTTTTTATTCAATATATCCCGAACCCCATGCGCATGCAGCATAATATAATGAAATGGCAATATGACATATGGACATACCAGATATGCATATATGACATGCTTACATAGATCCACAATTATTAACCACACCCTCAACATAGGTAGTATACTGACCTGATTACCGGATTACCCAATATGGGTAATAACACCACCACGACCCATCGCTTTTGGCTACCACACACAACACATACATTTAAATTAAAGCAAATAAATAAACAGTGTGTTAATTACACACCTGATAACTCGCAATAACACGCCCTCTATGTCGACACTGTCACTAATTGACACTACCGCTATTTGCCTGCAATCCTGCTCCGACGCTGGCCCACACTCTAGTGGCCAATCCCGAACCGCTGAAACTGACCGCTTCTTGAATTTAGGGATAGGGACTACGCGTCCAACCCTTTTCTCTCCTAGGCTGATACTCGAATCCATCAACAAAATCTTTGGTCAGAAGACCCAGGTTAAAACGTTAAATTTGATCTTATACGAAATAAATAATATCCTAATTGAACATCCTTACCTGAAATTGACAAAACCCAGAAAGTCTATCCTTGAACCAAGAGATTGTCGAAATCCCAACATGAATCAATGTCAGATTCAACCTAACACTTATGGATAAAAGAAGTAGCCTTCAGCTGAACGTTATATCTTCTTACATTGATTGATCGAATCCCGAAAGATCACTAACACCCTCCTTAGCGCTGGCTTCAAACAGAAGGGATACAAAGTTAAAGCCTTTGTCAAGATTCGGCCACACCCAAGAACCAAAAATAGGCTTTTAGTTTCGGCAACCAAAGAAAGAAAAGAGAAAGATTAAAAAGAATAACGAACCCTTACAATTGCTACTAACCCGACTAAGAAAATTGATAGGAGATGAACGACGACACCCCCTTTACAAGCTCTGATAGATTCGGCCAAGAGATATAACTTGAGAAATAACCACAACAGAAGAAGAAAAGAAAGAGTAAAAACGAAAAAGAAGGGAATAATGGTGAATAGAAGGTTCGGCAAAAGTTCTAATGACTAGGAGGGTTATTCGGCTTTTGAGATTGAGGTGATTAGTGGAAAAGAAGAAGAAGAAGAGAGGGTTGAGGTTTATGAAATTTTGGCTATGGTAAAGGTGAAAGGTATATTTCGGCTTTTAGAGAGTGAATAGCAAAGCAGAGAAAGAGTTGCAAAGAGAAAAGCAAAATGCACAAATGGTCTCTCACTTTCGGCTTTTGATCATATGGAGAGAAAACAATTGAAGAGCCTTTGACAACACTTTTTGGCACAAGACTAGAAAAGGGAGAAAACGCAAAAGATGCATACTACAGCCACTAAGCAAATTTGGCACCTACCCCCTCTATCATGACCGAAAATGCCACCCCCTAGAACCTCATAATCGGCCAACTCTCACACCCCTCTCCACATCCCTTGTTTCACTCCTAACTTTCCTCCCCTCCACTCATTCAAACAGGTTTGAATGATTCAAACTTTCCACCTTACTCCCCACCACTCATTCAAAATATTTGACACAATCAAACTTCCACCTTTCAAGTGCCATTGCTGAATCCACTACCTTCCCCCTCTTAACGCAAAATACAACCCAAAATGCTGCCCATGTTGCTCGAACCTCTTCCTCCTTGGAACTCCCCTTGACGCAACTCCCCTACACTCCTAATGACGCCTCCTTCCCACTCCACCACTCCACTTGTTGTGTCACTGAACACCACATTAAATCCCTTAATGCCCAGCTCTCCTAGCTCTCCCCTTTACAGCTTTAACCAAAAATTTCACTAAGGCTTAGACTTAACCCCAAGGTTTCCCAAAGTCCCCAAACACACTCAAACAGTCATGCATCACACAAGAACACACAGATTCAAAATACATGCAAGACCCCTAAATCTCGAATGTTACATTCCACCCCTTTTATACCTCAATCAGTCCTGTAGCTCCTCAAGGTATTGATTTAGAGCCAACATAGATGATTACCTTGAGAAAGAAGAGTTCTGGCTCAAGAATTCTATGCGGGTGTTTGATTAACTATCTTGCACGCCCGAGGAATGTTTAAAATGTGATGTATCATTACTGAGGGACTCGGCATACTGCTGGTGGATAACGCTGACATCTGTAGTTCCGAAGGAGAGAGTAACATGGGATTTCTTTTTAGAGGAGTTTAGAAAGAAATACATAAGTCAGCGGTTTATCGATCAGAAACGGAAAGAGTTACTCGAATTGAAGCAAGGCAAAATGTCATGACAGTGTATGAACGTGAATTTGTCCGACTTAGTAAGTATGCCCAAGAGTGTGTGTCTACCGAAGCTATTATGTGCAAAAGATTCGAAGATAGGCTGAACGAGGATATTAGACTGTTAATTGGAATCTTAGAGTTGAAAGAATTTGTGGTATTGGTTAATAGAGCTCGTAAGGCTGAAGAGCTTAATGAGGAAAGGAGAAAAGCTATGATTGAGGCCCAAGATGCAAGGAAGAGGCCAATAAGTAAGTCGTTTCAATCCCAATCAAAGAGGTCCAAAAAAAACAAATCCTCGGATGACTACTTCAGCTGGGTATTCACACCGAGATCATGGTAAACCACATTCGGACTCTAGAGTTCAAGCCACCTCGATGGCAAGCATGGGTAATGTGAAGTATAATAAACCCGAGTGTCAAAAGTGTTGTAGACAACATGTTGGAGAGTGTTAGGGAAACAACCGAGCTTGCTACCAGTGTGGTTCTCGAGAACATTTTATCAAAGACTAGCTTGAAAATGTTGAAAGAGAGAAACTTCAAAGTGTTAGACCGATACTAATGTGATTACGATACTAATGTCGTTGCTTTAATTGACCTCGGATCCACTCATTCTTACGTTTGTGTGAAATTGGTAAATAGTAAGAAATTATTTGTTGAATTGACTGAGTTTGTGATTAAGGTGTCAAATCCTTTAGGCAAGTAAGTGTTAGTAGATAAGGTTTGTAGGAACTGTCATTTGACAATCCAAGGTCACTATCTTTTGGCTAATTTGATATTGTTTCCATTTGACAAGTTTGATGTTATTTTGGGCATGGATTGGTTGACATTACATGATGCTAAGGTAAATTGTAGACAGAAAACTCTTGAATTGAAATGTGAAAATGGTGAGATTCTTTGGGTTGAAACAGATGACTCGAATAAAATGCCTGCGGTGATTTCGTACATGTCTGCTCAGAAGCATATGAGAAAAGGGTGTGAAGCATACCTTGTATATGTGTTGAATACTGAGATGACTAAGTCGAAGCTTGAATTTGTGCCAGTAGTTTGTGAGTTTCCAGATGTATTCCTAGAAGAATTACCTGGGTTGCCTCTGGCTAGATAAATTGAATTTGCTATCGATCTGGTACCTGGGACGGCACAGATCTATATTACTCCGTATAAAATGGCTCCGAATGAATTGAAAGAGTTAAAGGCTCAGCTGTAAGAGTTGACTGATAAGGGATTTGTTAAACCGAGTTTTTCTCCCTGGGGTGCTCCCGTATTATTTGTAAAGAACAAAGACGGAACAACGAGGCTTTGTATTGATTACTGTCAACTTAACAAGGTACTATAAAGAGCAAGTACCCATTACTGAGAATTGATGATTTATTCGATCAACTGAAGGGAGTAACCGTGTTCTCCAAGATAGATTTAAGATCTAGTTACTATCAGTTAAGGGTTAGAGAATCTGATGTGTCAAAAACTACTTTTAGAACGAGGTATGGACACTATGAATTTCTTGTGATGCCTTCCGGTCTAACTAATGCACCAGCTATATTTATGGATTTGATGAACTGAATTTTTCGGCTATATTTGGATAAGTTTGTAGTAGTATTCATAGATGATATATTGATTTTTTCCTGAGATACAGCCAAGCATGTCGAACAGTTAAGAACGGTATTGCAGATTTTACAAGAGGAGAAATTGTTTTCTAAGTTCAACAAAAGTGAATTTTAGCTTCGTGAAGTCAGATTTCTAGGACACAGTTTTAGGTGATGGTATTTGGGTTTATCCAAGGAAAATTTCGGTGATTGTTGATTGGAAACTGCCAAAGAATATATTCGAGGTTAGAAGCTTTTTAGGCTGAGCAGGGTATTATCGACTTTTTGTCAAGGGATTTTTGATGATTGAATCTCCTATGACTAAGTTGTTGCAAAAGAACGTTAAGTTTAAATGGACCGATAGATGTCAACAAAGTTTCGAAAAGTTGAAGGCACGATTAACTGAAGTATCGGTTTTGGTACAACCTGAGTCGAGAAAGGAGTTTGTGATCTATAGTGATGTGTCATTGAATGGTCTTGGTTGTATGCTGATACAATAGGGCAAATTAGTAGCTTATGCCTCGAGACAGCTAAAACCACATGAAAAGAATTATCCGACGCACGATTTGGAATTGGCCGCCATCGTCTTTGCTTTGAAGATTTGGCGTTATTATTTGTATGGTGAGAAATGTCGAATATTTACCAATCACAAAGGTTTGAAGCACTTGATGAACCAAAAGGGCTTGAATTTGCGGCAACGGCAGTGGCTTGAATTATTGAAGGATTATGAACTAGTGATTGACTACTATCCGAGGAAAGCGAATGTAGTCACAGACGCCTTGAGCAAGAAATCCTTGTTTGCTTTGAAGGCTATGAACACAAGTTTGGCTTTGTTTGACGATGAATCGATTTTGGCCGAGTTAAGGGCTAGGCTGTTATTTCATCAGCAAATTTGTGAAGCTCAAAAGGAAGACAAGGAATTGCAAGTTAAAAGAGTTCGGTGTGAAACGGGTAGTGATTTAGACTTTCAAATCGGACCAAACGATTGCTTGATGTCCCGTGATAGGGTATGTGTACCAAAAGATGATGATGAGCTAATTCGGAAGATTCTACATGAGGCACAGAGTGGTTGTTTGTCAGTACATCCGGGCAGTACAAAAATGTATAATGACTTAAAAAAGTTATATTGGTGGTTGGGTATGAAAAGAGACATCTTAGAGTTTGTGACAAAGTGTTTTATTTTCCAACAAGTGAAAGCCGAGCATCAGGTACCTTCGAGTTTACTCCAGGCAGTGATGGTTCCCGAGTGGAAATGGGACCAAATCACGATAGATTTTGTAACAGGGTTACCTATGACTCCGAAAAAGAAAGATGTTGTGTGGGCTATTGTTGATAGATTAATGAAATCGGCTCACTTTATACCAGTGCGTACTGATTACTCACTTGACAAATTGATTGAGTTGTATATTGTCGAAATTGTGAGATTGCATTGAGTGCCTATGTCCATTATTTCGTATAGAGATTCCAGGCTTACCTTGAGGTTTTGGAAAAAGTTGCACGAAGCCTTAGGTACGAAATTGAATTTTAGTACTGCGTTCTATCAGTAAACTAATGTTGTGTTTTAGAGTTCAAAAGTAGTTGGGAAAAATATCTACCTTTGGTTGAATTTGCCTACAACAATAGTTATCAATCGAGTATACAGATGGCAACATACGAAGCATTATATGGTCGCAAGTGTCAGACTCCTTTGTATTGGACCAAACTTCGTGAGAAACAAATTCATGGGGTTGATTTATTTAGAAAAACCAAAGAGAAAGTGAAAGTGACCTGTGATAGTCTGAAAGCTACTTCAGACCGAAAAATGTCACATGTGGATTTGAAAAGAAAGGAAATTGAGTTTCAGGTGGGTGATAAAGTGTTTCCAAAAGTACCCTGGTGGAAGAAAATATTGAGATTTGGTAGAAAGGGCAAATTGAGTCCACGTTACATTGGGCCGTATGAGATTATTGAAAGGATTGGACCAGTCGCTTACTGGTTAGCTTTGCCGACGGAGTTGGAAACAATACACAACGTGTTCTATGTGTCGATGTTACGGCGATATTGTTCCGATCCTTCACATGTAATTCCTTCGATCGAAATTGAGATACGACTGGAAATGACCTATGAAGAGGAACTACGACGGGATATGACCTATGAAGAGGAACCAATTAAGATTTTAGCTCGAGAGGTTAAACAGTTGAGGAATAAAAGTATAACTTTGGTGGTGATGTTCACGGTGTAGAAGAGGCTACATGGGAACCGAAAGAAGCCATGAGAAAACAGTACCTAAACCTTTTTATCGGTAAGATTTTCGGGGACGAAAATCTTTAAAGAGGGAGAGTTGTAACAGCCCAATTTTGGGGCTAGTCGGAACAGTGGTTTCAAAACCACTAAATATTATTTTAAATATTATTTTATGTGTGGGAGCATGATTATATGAGTGCATGAAAATTTTGGTGAATTTATTTTAGTGATTTCATGCTTAATTGTGAAAAAGGACAAAATCGCATAAAGTGTGAAAGTTTTTATTTTACTAGCTAAGGGTGTCAAATAGCTATGAAACCTTAAATTTGAGGTCCTTAATGTGCAATTAGACATTTTTAAGGTTGATAGCCATCCATAGGGACAAGAAGACTTAATTTGGTCAATGTTTGGTGGATTAGGTGACTTAATTGAATAAATAAATAAAACAAAAAGAAAAGCTATCATCTTTTTCATTCTTCTTCTTCCTCCACCAAAAATATCAGCCAAAGAGGGGTTTTGGAAGCTTGAAATTTTCATAAATTTACACTCTTTGCAAGTAACTGCTTTTGGTGGTCTTTCTTGATAATTTTTGTACTTTTGGAACCCCTAAAGCTTAAGCTAGCTAATGAAGGGGCTATTTTGCAAAATGGTTGAGGGTAGAGGGTTTTTCCATGTGAATATTCATATTGGTTTCTGAAATTTTATGGAAGAAAATGAGTCTTGGTTGTTAAATACACAACATTTGTGAAAGGTGTTTCCATGAAAACACCTAAAAGGACCTTTTTGTAAAGGTTATAAAATAAGTGGTAAATGTGTGTAATAATTGAAATCTTGTGTTTCTATAAGAGGGAATATGAATCGGCTAGGCTTAGGTGTGTGAAAAATGAACACATTTCATTTTACGAGCCTAGGGGCAAAATAGTAATTTTGTGAAAGTCTAGGGGCAAAACGGTAATTTTTCCAAAATAGGAATTTTGGAGCGATTTGATTAATGTGGTTATTTAATAAGCTAAATGTGTCATTATAGATCAAGAAGAGCGTGGAATCAACCTTGATGAGGAAAAGGCAAGGTTTTGGACTAAATTGCAAATTGACATATTTTATACCAAGGTAAGCTTATATGTAAATGATACATTCATTTTACCCATGTTTTTACATATAAATGTATTATGTGAAATGTGGATGAATATTGTTAATAATTATTAATTGATAGAAAGTGAGGAAATAACGAATGAACACCGTAAATATGTGATTATTAGTGGGCTATGTGTGATACCACTGCAATTATTATTGGTGGGTTGGTATTCACCATTACCGTGAAAATGGTAGCTTTGGTGGGATGTGGCGTTACCACCGTGTTATTTATTAGTGGTGGCTGTGTGCAAAATTGCCCTGTATTCAGTACCATACCATATGTGTTTATCGAGAAACTTTGATTAAATGAGATTACGAGTGACTATGTGATGATAAGTGTGCAGGGTATAAGTGCTTGTAAATGTGAGCAATGTGTATGTTGTATATTTGAAATTTGGTAAGATATGGAAAATGAGTAAGTACCATGGCAATGATTTGAATTGTTTTTTTATTAGAATGTAATGTTCTTGATTGATAAGTATGTGGTATGATGTTTATTGTTTACATATAGACTTACTAAGCTTAAAGCTTACTCCCTTTTCTTTCCCTTGTTTTATAGTATCGACAAGTCAGCTCGGGATACGGAGACCGTCAGAGGGTCACCTACACTATCTATACATTTCGTATAGTTAGATCATTCTTTTTTAGTATGGCATGTATAGAGACTTAGTCATTGTTAAGTGTCATTATATTTTGGTCAAATCTATTGGCTTGCCTTATGATTTGATTCATTTTGTATAAGGCCACGGTTGATGGCTATTACTGATTAATATATATGAGAATGACGATGTTTTTCATGAATGAGCAAGTTGCATGGTTAAGTAAGTGGAATGGTTATACATGAATAAATCGGTTGCTTGATGTGGCTTATGATTGTGCAAGTAGGGGTGGCAGAAAGGGCTTGCTAAATAACCTTGTTCTTGTCCACACGAGTAGACACACGGGCATGTGTTTAGGCTGTATGTGACACACAGCTTGCCCCATAGGCATGTGCCCAGGCCGTGTGATGTCCATACTTAAATTAAGGAATTTAATTAGCCACACGATCTAAGGACACGGGCATGTCTAGGCCGTGTGAGGGACACGGGCCATTGACACGAGCGTGTGTCAGGCCGTGTGAAAACCCCTGTAGGTTTGAATTGAGAAATAAATCTACATGGGTGTGGAGCACAGGCATGTGATATGACACAGGGGCGTGTCTCTTCTTCCACACGGGCGTGGGGACTGTTTGATGAACATTTTATAAGTTTTTCAAGAGATCTTCTAAAGAATTTGGTTTTATCTTGAACCGTCCCTAAAGTGTGTTTTGGGCCTCGTAGGCTTGTTTAGAGGGTAATATGAAAAGTTTTAAATTTGATTGGAAAGTCATGTCTTAGTTTTGTATGGTTGCTTGCATATAAGTCTAGTAATGCCTCGTACCATTTTCCGGCATTGAATTCGGGTAAGGGTTGTTACAAAAAAGTTTACCACTAATGATTTGAATAATTTTGTAGCTCAATCACCAAATCAATATGATGTAGTTTCCTGTGTATATTGTGGGGATGATCATTCTTTCGAGAATTGCCCTTCAAATCCTTTATCAGTTTGTTACGTAAGGAACCAATATCAAAACAAAAATTGACAAGGACTGCAGTCCAATTCCTACAATCCATCATGGTGGAACCATCCGAACTTTTGAGTGGAACCATCCGAACTTTTCCTGGAGCAACCAAAGAAATGGACTGAATAATAATCAGATGCAGCATAGATCTAACCAGGCCCAAGGATTTAACCAACAAGCCCTAAAACCACCTCAAGCTAAATCATCAAATGGTTTGGAGAACTCGTTAAAGGCGTACAGGGAAAAAATGATGCATTGATACAAAGTCAAGCAGCAGTGCTAAAAAATCTAGATAATCAGATGGGTCCATTAGCTACTGAGCTTCGTAGTAGACCACAAGGAGCCTTGCCGAGAGATACAGAAAATCCAAGAAATATGGGTAAAGAGTATTGCAAAGTGGTAAAGTTACGAAGTGGTAAGATTTTGGAACCTAAGAGGGTTATGGTTGAAGATGAGCCTACAGGAAAGGAGGAAAGTCAATCGACAGTTAAAGTTCCTACAACAACAAAAATTAGATGCTGAAAAATCTAATGAGGTAAACCCTAAACTAATGAATACTAAAAAACTAATACCCTCTTTTATAGATTTGCCTCCTTACAAAAGTTGTCTATATCAACCAAGAGTTTCATATCCTCAAAGACTTCAGCCGGCTAAGGAGAAACAAGAGGTACAATTCAAGAAGTTCTTAGATGTTCTAAAGCAATTACAAATCAACATTTCATTAGTGGAGGCTATAGAACAAATGCTCAACTACATTAAGTTTATGAAGGATATCTTGTCCAAAAAGAAACGACATAGTGATTATGAGACTGCCGCTTTGACGAAAGAGTGTAGTGTGTTTTTACAGAATAGGCTACCTTCGAAATTGAACAATCCTGGAAGCTTTACGATACCATGCAACATTGGTTAATCAACTTTATGCCCAAATCTATTTTCAAGTTGTTGGGAATAGGTGAAGTAAGGCCCACTACTGTGGCACTCCAACTTGCGGATCGATCATTAGCATATCCTGAGCTAGAGAAGAAAGTTCCTATCATCCTGGGGAGACCTTTCCTAGCCACGGGAGGAACGTTGATAGATGTGCAAAAAGGCAACTCACAATGTGAGTTCAAGACAATAAGGTAACGTTTAACATTCTGAGGGCAATTAAATTTCCTGATTCAATAGAAGAGTGTTCAGTAATAGAGGAATTAGAAACCTTAGAGTGTTCAGTAATAGAGGAATTAGAAACCTTAGTTTCTACGAAAAGCAATTCTGAAGAAGACCCATTGCAGAATGCATTAGAGTTTGAACCATTTGGAGATGAAAAATTTAACCAAGGTTTGGTTTTGATGGAAGCCAATTCGAGGAGTTATACTCAACCACTGTGGTTCGAACCGCTAGAGTTGGAAATTTGGTAACTTACACAACCCAAGTTGTCAATCGAGGAACCGCCTAAAATCAAACTAAAGGTACTTCTGTCTCACTTAAAATATGTTTATCTCAGTAATAGTTCTAGTTTGCCTGTGATCATTTCAGCGAACTTGACAAAACATCAAGAGGAGCAATTGATTGTTATTTTAAAGAAGTTTAAAAAGGCAATTGTTTGGACCATAACTGACATACAAGGTATAAGTCCTTCCTTTTGTATGCATAAAATTAGTTTAGAGAAAGGTGAAAAAGGTAAGAATGACGGGAAAAGGAGACTTAACCCTATCATGGAAGAAGTGGTTCGGAAGGAGGTAACTTTGTTTAACATAAAGACCTAAAAGGTCAACTCAATAACTGAATCACTAATAACCAAATCATGGATATCCAAAAGATAATCCATATCAAAGGTCCAATTACAAGAGTTAGCAATAGATTTTTTTTAAATAAAATCAGTCACCTTATTACAACAACAGTTGGCCCAAATTACAATAACCAAATTAAAATTAACCATAATTTTCTGAATTACATAACACAAGAGCCCATAATGGTGACGTCTCTTCCACGATTCTTCACCCTATTCACAAGGCTGGCACTGTCGGTCTAAAAAATAGCTTTTGTAATATTGAGAGAACATGCAATTTTTGAACTCTCCTCAAAGGCAAATAGTTCCACCCAATCAGTAACCAATAACTCATCTTTGAAGCCTCCACCTCCCCCAATGACGAAACCATCCTCATCATGAAAAATGACTCCGTAACCTATTTTGTTATTTTTAACAGAAGCATCGAAATTTATTTTAGCAAATCCACACGGTGGTTTCTCCCATCTTTTGCATGTAGGAGTAACAGGGAGCAAAGGTTTGTTAACCAGATTATGGATTCAGAAGTCCTAGCTTAAGGTTTTGTCTCTATCTGAAACGACACTCACATCATCTTTCTTGCCACGAAAGATAAAGTTGTTGCTGTTGTTCCATCTTTCCACAACATTATGATAAAATCTGCAGTAGCTTTCTTATCCAAAACACACATAACATCCTCTATCCAGTCGATCCAACAATGGTAATCTTTAGCCTATCTCAGGTAGTAGTTAGATGCGGGAATTATTTACCCCATCTCAGCTAGTTCTTGGGTAAGTCTGGTACAATATGCACCAAAGAAAGGTGGGATCATGATTGTTGAGAATGACCATAATGAGTTAATCTCGACGAAAATTGTCACGGGTTGGAGAATCTATATTGACTACAGAAAGCTAAACAAAGCTACATACGAATCATTTTCCTTTATCTTTTATGGATCAAATGTTAGATTATAACATCCCAAAAATTGGGGGCTTGTAGAATCGGGTTTGTGAATCGAGAGAGACTGATCATGCCTTAAATTTTTAAAATTATCTATGCTTTTTTAGGAAATAAATAAGGTATTGGTTTGTTGGTTAAGTGTTAGTATAACGTTTCTTGAAACCCAAGTTCAAATCCCTTCTCTCATATCATTTTTATTATTTTGAAAATTTTTTCTTAAACCTTAGTATGTGACATGCCTTATTTTAAAAAAAAAATATTTCAAATTATATCAAGAATGAGTTATTGGTTTGATGGTTAAACAATAGTGAATTTATCCTTGAGGTCCTAACTTCAATTAACTTCCCATGAAAATAATTTAATTTTTTGACAAAAACCCCTTGTTTCAATGTGTGGGCCATCTAAGCCTAGTTAACTAGGTATAAATATTAATTTTTTACTAATAACCAGCCTTTAATCCTTCTCGTCATTTCCCTAGCCGTTCCTCTTCTCCTCTCCTTCTCTTTGATTTTAATTGTTTTTCTTTCCTCCATTGTTGTCGTCACCTACACCTAGTTTTACCATCTCTTTCTTTTCTTTTTCTTTTTGCCACAAGATTTGTTCACCATATTTTTATCATTTTTCCTCATTAAAATCAGCCTCAAATCTGAAATCTTGAACTCCAAGATCAATCCCGAACATTGCCAAGAAAGTGCCATTGTCGTTTCTTTCAACTAGCTTGGGTAAAGTCTCTTCTTTCTTCAATTTCTTAATTAATCTTTTCCATTAAAACCCTAAATTTCTAGATCTATAATTTGGGGGATTTTATATTATTTTAAATTTATTTTTCTATAATTTAATGAGATCTCAAACCATTTTAAAATTCAGCCCCAATTTTGGTCACAATGGGTGGTTGGTGCTTACGCCTATGTGCAAGAAAGGGGGTTGTTTTGTTTCTTGGTTGTTGCCTATATTTTTATAGCATTAATTTGAGTTCTTGAACCCTCCTAATTATATTTTAAACCTATTTCAATTATGGAAAAACGTTCTTGATCGATTGGTCATTCGGATCCCACAAATCGTGAAGCATAAGTGCAATTAAGAGTAACTAGTTTGTTATTTTGACATATTTGTTGGGTAAAGGTTATGAATTGATTAAATGAAGGGGTGTAATCATTAATTAGTTACTTATTTTTCAGTATATTATTGAATTAGGTGGTGACCCAAATGCCCCAAATCGTCCGTAAACGCAAAGAACGATTGTATATACGGTTTGCATCGATATAGTGTAAGGGTCTAACTAGTTTGGACTCATAAAATAGTTATAATTTCAACAATTGGTTTGAAATCATAATTTGGTTTTGGGGGCTGGTTTAATGGTAAATTTATTGAATTTATACTGAGTTTTCGTTTAGGTTTGTTTAAGGAATTATTAAGGAAAATTGGAAGATTCGCTAGTGTGCTGCGAGGAAGCAAAAATAAGGTGTGGGTCCTAAACACATAAAATTGTTTGAAAATGTTAAATATCATGTTATATATGATAAATTAGCTTCTTGATTGGATTGTCTTAATATTCAAATTATTTATTTTGTGAGTGGCTGAACCAGATATGTTTCGAGCCTTAAAAGATTGACATGTTGGCAAAATTGCTAGTTTAATAGTATGGAGGTTTGATTGAGTTTGTAATTGCATATTTGAGTTATGAGATATGAGAATGTTTGACTGAATGATATAATGTATTAAGATATTAAGCTTATGTATGGTTTAAATGCATGAGATATATCTTATATTGTGTACTAAAAAGGGTACTATTTATACACAATCAAAATATGTAAAGCATGTGAAATTGAAGGGTATTGATTGATACCAACATAATGGTAACTTGAAAGATTGGAACATTGTTTCCATTTACTGAAAGTATGTGATTATTGAGGACATGCTGAGCATGTCAAATGAATGTGAAAAGTATTGAGATATGATTATTTATAAGATTGTGTGACATATTGCATATGCATTGGGTTGGGATTTTGTGGTTGACGGAGGAGTTTTGTGGAGTACTGGCGGCATATTAAGTCTGCATTATTTGTAGTTAATGGAATGCACTTGGAGTACTGAGGGGATTAGCGATTTTATCGCATATTATATGTTATTGGCGACTGTATCGCACTATTTGATATCTGACAGATTTTCTGCATTATTGATTATTCGATGGTTTTACCACATCGAGCTATGCTCATAATGTTTTGGAGCTTGGCAGATGGGTTCTGGGGAACTCATGGTGTGTAGCGGATGGTATGGGTAGGAACCTTTTTGCATTGCATTATGTGCACGACATATTCGAATGTTATTGATTTATGCTACACATTGTATTTTGTTGTATCAAATGGTATCGAAAGTAATGATTGTTACTGAAATGAATCATGACCAATGCTCATACACCGTTTGAAATCAATTTGATAATGGCTATGTAATGACATGAAATTCCTATTATGGTTTTGTTTTCTTCTATTAATGCTAATATGTTTCACTATATGATGTTTTTGCCCGTTTAATTAATTATTCAACTCACACTAAGCTTTTCACAAGCTCACCCCCTAATAGTGTTTAACTTTTCAAGTAAACCTCAAAATTAAGATCGGACTCGGCATTCGGAGAATCAACTTGGACATCGGATTGTTATTTTTTAATTAAGTATTATTAAGTTTTTATTGGTTTTGGCTTGTAATTTTTAATTATTTCTAGTTTGTGTCTTGGTAACTTTTCTTTTGGGGATTTTGGCATGCTTGAATTACTCAAGCATAATAACCGGATAATGCAAGATATCGGTTTTAAGTAAAATTTGATAATGTTTCCTAGTTTCCACTACATTGTAAAGGAACTGTTTTTGAAAAACAAATCAATAAGGCAATTAATTTTCCAAAAATGACTTGAAAAATAGTTTTTCCACTGCATTAGTTTAACTTCGAGTGTTTTTTTAAAGAAGAGCGACAAGCAAACGGTTTTTCTAAAACAACACTGTCAACAATAAAATAAATCCTAAGCATATACGACCTAATAAATGAATGCTTTTAGTCTAACACAAAGTACAACTACAATTTTATCTAAAATGAGTTTATTTAAAGTCTTAAAAAGTAGCGTAAGTTAGCTTAGCCATTTTGGTGGATAATGTAGCCCTCTCAATCTAGCCATAACATCTAGGCTGGGTTTGGGAGGTTACATAGATCGTCTAGCATGTTACGAATTTTATTGCTTTTTAGATGGGCATTTGGGATACAACCTAATAGTTTTAGCCTTGTAAGACCAACATAAAACTACTTTTACATGTTCATATGGTACATTTACTTTTAGGCGAATGCCTTTTGGCTTATGTAAAGCACCTGCCATATTTCAGCAATGTATGATGGCAATTTTCACTGATATGGTTGAAAATTATGTTGAGGTTTTCATGGATGATTTCTCTATTTTTGGTAACACTTATGGTGTTTGTTTGAATAATTTGGCTAAGGTACTCAAAAGATGCAAGGACACTAACCTTGTCCTTAATTGGGATAGATGTCATTTTATGGTTAAAGAAGGTATTGTCTTAGGGCATAAACTTTCCAAGAATGGAATCGAAGTGGATAAAGCAATGGTGGATGTAATTGAAAGATTACTACCTCTAGTTAGTGTGGAAGGAGTTAGAAGTTTATTAAGCCATGCCGATTTTTATCGCAGATTTATAAAGGATTTTTCAAAAATTTCTAAACTTTTATGTATGCTTTTAGAAAAATATGTTGTTTTTAGTTTTAACAAAACATGTTTAGAAGTTTTGAAAATTTGAAAAACAGTTAATTTTAGCCCCAATAATTGTTACACCTGATTGGAACTCACCTTTTGAGTTGATGTGTGATGCAAGCAATTTTGCTGTTGGAGTTGTGATGGGTTAAAGAAAGAACAAAATGTTTCACCCTATCTAATATGCAAGCAGAACTTTCATAAGAGCCCAGATCAATTATACGGTAACTGAAAAAGAACTATTTGCTATAGTTTTTGCTTTTGACAAGTTCCGTTCATATCTTATAGGTACCAAAGTTATAGGGTTTACCGATCATGCTGCCATTAAGTACTTATTCATGAAGAAAGATGCTAAATCGAGGCTAATTTGATGGATACTTTTGCTCCAAGAATTTGACCTTGAGATCCAAGAAAAAAAAGGTGTTGAAAATCAAGTAGTCGATCATCTGTCAAGGTTGGAACAAAATGAAGAAACTTCTTCATTTATTTCGATTAATGAGACTTTTCTTGATGAGCATATCTTTGAGGTAAGAAAAATCTATGAAACATCTTGGTTTGCTGATTTTTCCAATTACTTAGCATGTTGAATAATTCCTCGCGAAATGACATACCAACAAAGGAAATAATTCCTTCATGATAGTCTGTATTATTTTTTGGAGAACCCATTTTTGTTTAAACAATGTGTAGATACCACTATCATTCATCTCCAAGTGGGGGAAACTTTGGTGGTTCATGAATGGCAGCAAATACGTTTCAAGTCAGGTTCTTTTGGCCTACATTGTTCAAGGATGCTTATGCATATGTGAGGAACTGTGATAGATGCCAAAGAACCTGAAACATATCAAGGAGTAACGAGATGCCCTTGAAAAATATTTTGGAGATAGAACTTTTCGATGTATAGGGAATTGATTTTCTAGACCCGTTTCCTTCTTCACATGGTAATAAATATATCTTGGTTGATATGGACTATGTATCCAAGTGGGTTGAAGCCGAGGCCTACCCAACTAATGATGCTCAGGTAGTCATGCAATTCTTACATAACCACATGTTTGCATGGTTTGGGACTCCTAGACCAATAATTAACGATGAAGGATCCACTTTGTAAATAAGTGGCTTAAGTGTTTGCTTGACAAGTACGACGTGAAGCATAAGATTGCTACTGCCTATCACCCACAATCGAATGGGCAAGTTGAAAGGGTGAATCAGAAACCAAAGGTATACTTGAAAGAATAGTGCGCCCTAACAAAACAGATTGGTCTTGAAGGCTCGACGATGCACTATGGGCCTACCGAATCGCTTTTAAAACACCATTAGGGATGACTCCCTATCAGTTAGTTTTTGGAAAGGCATGTCATTTGCTGCTCGAATTGGAGAATAAAGCTCACTGCGCTTTGAAACAATTGAATTTTGATCTTAAGGAAGCCGGTGAGAGAAGGATGTTACAACTCGATGAGTTGGAAGAGTTGACGTTATTTTCAAACGAGAATTCCAAGACGTGTAAGGAAAAACATAAGAGATGGCATGATAGTTGTATACAACCTCGTGAGTTCAAAGAAGGTCAAAAAATGTTGTTGTTTAATTCAAGGCTAAGGTTATTTCCTGGAAAACTCAAATCCCGATGGAAAGGACCTTATACCATCTGCAAAGTTTATCCATATGGAGTAGTAAAATTGTAGGACAACCATGGAGGTACGTTTAAAGTTAATGGTCAACATCTCAAGCACTATTGGGATGGTAAAGTTGAACGAATTAAAACCTCATTCAAATTAAGAGACCCCTAATCTTTCATAGACTGATTCTTCAATAAAAATTTAGAGATTATTTTCTTAAATTAGTATATTTAATTAATTCTGTCCAAGGAGATTGGAACTTAAATGGGACTATTGTGACCCCTCCAACCTTTCCTGGGAATTAACTTAATGTAATATTTTCAGAAGAAAATTTCTAATTCATTTTAATCTTTTCTTAGTTTTATTTTTATTTCTCATTTTTATCTTTGTCTTTAATTTTCATTTAATTTTAATTTTATTTATTTTAATAAAGGGGGTCAATTTGGCCCAAGTACTAATAAGTTTGTTTATTTTTAAGTAGTCCAATTTTTAATAAAGTTTGGGCTCAAGGCCTGAAACAACAAAAAGGAGAAATTTAACCCATATTTCCATCAATAGGGTCCCCTAAAACCCTAATTTTTTCCACCATATCTTCCCACCATTTTACTTGCCACCCAAGTAACCCAAAATTAGCTAAATTTTAGCTACAAGACTACCTTGTCGTCCAAGTCACTTAAATTAGCTAAATTTTAGCTACAAAATTGTCCTAATTCATCACTTAATAACTCCCTATCTACCTTCATAATTTTAACAACCCTTCATGCTATTAGCTAAACCCTAAACCACTCATTCTTTTTCCTCTTAGCCGTTGTCCTAATTCCTAAAATTTTTCCCCAAAAATTTCTTCCTTGTTGCAAGCCTCTAGCATTTTCGTCGCATGAATTTTGCCAGAGCAGCCCCTTCACCGTCATAAACCCGTTGCCACCATATCCTATCGAAGTAGCAAGCTTTGTGCCACCACAGATCGACCGCCGCCGCAACATCTTGCTCTCATACTTTACCAATTTCTTTTCTATCCTTTTGCCAAAATTTTGCTTAATTTTTAGGAAAAATGTCTACATGTCACAAAAGGCTTAGATCTTCCAAGACCTTTGTAAAAAATCCCATTGTAGTTCAAGATGAAGAAGTGAAATAAAGGTTTGATTCAATCTTCAAGAATCAACCTATGATACCGAAAAAAGGTTTCAACTTGGAGATCAATGATAAGATGGTTGTGCCCTTACTGGTTCGAAAGACGATTGATGCCCTCAATTGGAATTATTTTTGTAATGCATAATCATTCCCGATAAGGAGTTAGTTTGAGAGTTCTATGCCAATTTTACTAAGACAGATGCTACTGAAGTTCTTGTTTACAAGAAGAAGATACCCCTAACTTCTAAATCCATTAATGATTTGTTTAACCTACCTGATGTTAAAGAAGATGAATACTTGGCCATGATAACAGATATAAATTGGGATTTTCTTCAACAAGTGCTTAATATTATGACCAATCTGGGATCCCAATGGATTATAAGGAAGTATAGTAGTCATTCTTTTCGAAGGGGACAGTTAAAGCCATTGGCTAAGGTATGGTTTTACTTTGTTCGATATAGTTTCATGCCTATCTCACACTGTTCCACCATCTTGATGGAGCGAATTCTTTTGTTGTATGCAACTATGACAGAAAGATCTATCAATGTTGGGAAGATCATTCTCAAGGAAATCCATGATTGTACTAGAAAGAAGACCGGAAGTGCTTACTTGCCATTATTCATCACTTCACTTTGCTTAAGGATCCAAGTAAAGGCAAATGCAAACCTAAAGGGCTCGTATGTTCAAGTTTGCATCATAGCTCATGATCTTGAAACAAGTCTAAAACTGATGAGTCATCAAACAAGTCTAAAACTAAAGCTAACTCAGTTAGTGAAACGGAAGAGGTAGAATCGAAGGAGGAACCAAATGAGACTTAACCAATAAAGGAAACGAAAGTTTCTAAGCAAGGAGATGAGCCAAATGTTGATGAGCCAGTTCAACCAAGTATTAGTCCGGATTTGACTAATTCAACGCCAACTTTTTCAAACACTATGGAAAAAAATCAGAATTGTCAACTATAATGGATATGATGAAATTTATGCACAACCAACAACAGGCTTATTGGAAATATGCAAAAGTTAGAGATGATTCTGTAAGAAATACTTTTAAAAGCATCTCTAACTATTTTATTCCTAAGTTCCCAGATTATATCTTCGATTCATGGAAGGAAGATGATGAAGAAAGCGAGGACGAAGCATCAAAACAGAAAGACAATGACGATAAGTCAAATAAATAAAAAGGGGAAAGTTTTTCTTTCATTTTTATTTCTTTTTAGGTGTTTATTTTTATTTCTTAGTTAGTATTTTGCTTTTGCATAATAAAATAGCAAGCATGAATAAAATAATCTCAATGCCTCTTCGATAGAAAAAAATAAAGTGATGTGGTAATGAGAATGAGCATATCTAGGATTGGATTGTAAGAAAGACTTGGTACTTAAGCAGTCTTTATGAATCACCTTTCTTTTCTTGCAACCCTACCTGTTGTTCAATTTTCATTCATTACTTTTTTTCCGCAATGAGGACATTGCTTCTTTTTAAAGGGAGGTAAGGCATTTCACATGAATTTTAAAGTATGTTTTAATCTTTTTACTTAAGTATGCTGAAATAAATGAATGTGTAACACCCCAAACCCGGCCTAGATATTATGATCGGATCTAGCATGCCACATAGAAGGGTTGTTTAAAAACTTGCGCATTCGTTAATAAGTTCGTATTCTTTTTGAAACTCCGAACTTTGTTATTTGTGAAAAACCCGATTCACTTTTATGGTTTTCTTGTAAAACGTTATTATTATTATTATTATTATTATTATTATTATTATTATTTGCGAAAACTTGTTTATAGCAGAAATCAGATTCAGTAACTTGCGAAACATGATGTCTTGGAAAACCGTTCGTTAACATTTTAAGAAAACTCCATATTAATCCTTTAGCAATAAATCATAGCGGAAAAGAAAGTTTAAAAGAAAATTAAAAATTAAAAGGCCTTATTACAAAATATAGAACCCAAATTAAAATAAATATCAAAATAAAGCAAAACGGAAATTTACTAAAGTGTGGGAGAAGTACTCCAACGTATGGCCACCACAGAGTCCTCCGCAGCTCCAAATCCTCAAAGTTGGGGATCACTTGCAAGATTAAAGTAGAGGGGTGTGTTACGAGAACTTAGTGTGTAATCCCCTAATCAGTCATTAACTGGGCCTAAGCCCATACAGTAGCAGACTAGGCTGAAGCTCATACAGAAGTAGACTGGGCCGAAGCCCTACTCAGTACAATCTGGGCCTTAGCCCTATTAACATGATAAAGCAGATTATGCATGCAGCCCAACCTAATAATCTATCTGCTACACACTACCCGTACCAGCTTAACACGCCTATGGGGATTTCTAAATGGACCCATCCATCTACTACACACCTCGATGGCAGACAAGCTGCTCATCACAGAATTTGTGGCGAAGCCACCAGAATAACAGAATATACATGGCATAGCCACCAGAACAGAATGTGGCAGAGCCACCAGAATCATAATCGGCACATAGGCATCAGCAATGGTAATATAATTGGGGTAAATAGGATCGACACAGAGTCATCGATATCTGTTAGGCACAAAGCCACAGGTAAATACGATTGGCACAAAGCCAAGCTCTCCATTAATGCAGCCAAACTACTAATAACTGTATATGTGGCTGAGCCACCAAAATAATATATGTGGCATAGCCACTAAAACAGAATGTGGAAGGGCCACCAGAATACACTTTCTCCGATCATCAAACCCAACCTAGTGCAATATGTCGTGTATGTCATGCTCAATCATTACACGTGTATGCAAAATGGCCATGCTTAGTAACAGTCATTTCAACACATATTAACAGCAAATCAGACACACGCCCACAGTCAAATCAGTTAAAACACAGTCATACAATCACAGTCAACTCAGTTAAACTTACAGTCTAAATCAGTCATTTACCTACAAGGGCAAAATAGTCATTTACCCTATAAGGGTATTTCGGTAATCCTACCCCTCAGGGGTATTTCGGTAATTCTACCCTACAGGGGTAACTCGATAATTTTATCCATCGAGGGTATTTCGGTAATTTTACAATCCGAGGGTATTTTGGTAATTTTACAAATCAGGGGTATTTCGATAATTTTGTAAATAGGAGGTATTTCGATAATTTTGCAAACCGAGGGTATTTTAGTAATTTTACAAACCGAGGGTATTTCAGTAATTTCACAAACCAGCAGTATTTCGGTAATTTTACAAACTAAGGGTATTTCAGTAATTTCGCAAACTAGGGGTATTTCGGTAATTTTGCAAACTAGGGTATTTTAATAATTTTACAAACCGAGGGTATTTCAGTAATTTTTTAAACCAAGGGTATTTCAGTAATTTTGTAAACCAAGGGTATTTCAATAATTTTGTCGACCCCTCAGAAGGTCTACAGTCGCCTCGAGCGACTCAAGCATTCTAAACAGAGATAATGATACGAATGGGCCTAACGCCCATTCTCAGCCCAAATGAGCCCACACGCTCGTGTGGCCCATTTAGCCCAAATCTAGCCACGGGTATGAGATTCACATAGTCTAATCCATCATCTACTACACAATCATACAACTTATTCATATGGGCCTACAGGCCCATTTGGCCCTCTTGGCCCCTTTCGGCCCATCGTGGCCCAAACAGCATCAACCCACAAGAATACTCATGGTGGTCTAGACTATCGCGTCGAAGCTCCCACACATGCGCTTGCACGCTCGTGTGGTTACCATCGCCGTGTGACCGGCTTTTCGGCATTTGCGCTCTACAGCTAGAGTAGTGCGAAATACACACCTGATAGGAGTCTGAAGCTAATCTGCGCTCCGAATGCTCCTATGCCCAAACGCCCACCAAGGTATGCTTCCTCTCCTCATAGACAGGTCTATATATAGCAGCTTCTCACCTTCCCTTTTGCTAGCTTTCTGATGTGGGATCCCTCCTTCAGTAGAGTTTAAATCCAACACAAACTCTAGTCTTCCAATTCGAAAAATAAATACTCCCTTGCTTTTCATGACATTAGAACCCAGGCTCTCCCATTAGCCAATTCACGCCACTAGCCACTAAGCCACCAGCTCCTCTTGTGTCTAACATCATGCGCAACTAAATATAAATCTATGGGCCAAAGTCCAAGATCACTTAAAAATAAATCAAAATGAAATGTCAGCGCCAAGGCTTGAACCTTGGACCCCTTGCTTCCTTGTGTGGTGTCACCTCCTTGTCTCCCATGTGGCGCCATATGCCACTACACCACAAGCTCTTTTTGTATCATTTTTCTTCACATTTTATTCTTAAAGCCTACCTACTAACTCCCAGGGTTTTATTCACCTAAAACCAAAATTTTCCTAAAGCCCAAGTGTAACATCCTTAAATAGGGGCTATTATGTTTGAATTGTTTGCATGTGTATGGCTTGATTGCGTTATTAATTGAGGTGTCTTAGGGTCTAGGTATGAGCCAAGGGTAGGCCCGAGCTGTAGGAAAATTTTTTTAATTTTAAGCTTTGGTTAAGGGGAGCTGAAGGAGCTAGGGGTTAAGTGTATTATGTGGTAAACTTTAGCACAAATAACCCAGTGGTAAAGTGACAGAAGGCGCCACTTAGGGCCTTGAGAAGTGACGCCACAAGTAGAGGAAGGGAGCTGAGGTTCGAGCTGCAGGAATCCCTCTTTGGGGATTTCTTTTTGACACCAGAGAGGGGAAAAGTTGTGCTCAGTTAAAACTCTGATGGATAACTGTTGAACAAGTCAACAGATTTAAACGGGTAGAGAAGAGAGAATTTAGGAGTTTGAGCAATTCAAACTCGTTTGAACGGGTGGCCAGGAGAAGTTTGAGTAGTTGGCCGAATTTTGAATTGTGTGAGGAAGAGTAATTGGTTGGGAGACTAGTGGGGAGTGCCGAAATTCCTTAGTCAGGCTAGGTAGACATTTTCATCTAAGTCATGCTTTGGTGCATTCGGTTGTGAACCAAAAGCCAAAATTCCTTAGCTCTTGTCGATTTCTCCCTTGGTGCACTTTGTTGAAGCAAAAATCGATAGCACTTTAGGCTCTTGTCGATTTCTCTCTCAAGCATTGAGCCGAATCCCCACTTGAACTCCTCTCTTATTTCCTTTGAAGCCGAAATATTTTTCTCCCTAAACCTCATTTTATTTTGCTCTCTATTCTCATTTGGTTTGACCGAATCTTCTTCTTTCTCAAGCTACTCTTTTCCATTGTTTCTCTCATCTTCTTCTCACCATCATTCAAACCGAATACTCCCCTTTCATTCTCTCATTTCATGTTGGCCGAATCTCCTTTGATTTCTTTTCTTAAGCCATAGCCGAATTCACCTTGATTATTCCATCACCATTGCCGAAATCTCTCTACTCTCCTCTTCTTGTTCTAACTTTTGGGCCGAACATCAATCAAGCGTAGATCTCTCTTGTCTTCTTCTCTAATCAGTTTTGGAGTAGGTAAGTTGTTTTTGGCCGAATCTCTATTATCACCTCATTTCTTTCTCTGTCGACTCATATGGAACAAAAGTCAAATTTCGGCATTTGTCATAATTCTTAATCATCTATGAAATCGGATTCTCCTAGGTTCTTCGAGATTTTGAAGCAGTAGATCGGGGTCATCTACTCTCTATCAATCGGTTTCGTTAAAGACTGTGGTAAGGTTACATAACGATTTAATCTTTCTCTTGTTCATGTGAAAAGCCGAAAGCTACTACTTCATGTTGGTTAGTTTTAGCTGATTGAAGGGGAAGGTTCATCGTAGTGGGCTTCGGGATTTGCTTAAAGTACGAAAAGAGTCAAGGTAAGGATTGTGGTTCTGTGCGTTAACTCTTCGGGATTTACAAGTGTAGACGAATGGCTTTTTGCTAATGACTTTGGTATTGGCCGAATGTAGCAAGGGGGATCTAGTGCGTTAGATCTTGATCTACGGGGTTCGGTAGTTTCGTTAGTAACCAGGTGTGTATCTTACACACTTCATAATCTATGTAAATGTGCTAATAACCTAAACTATGTTAAAAGCCGAAAACTGTGTAGATTTCGATACGTTACCCTTAGGGGTATGAGCAAGGATTTCGGGTAAGTCCGTTTTGATGAGTTTAAGATGCATGATTTCTGACGCTATTATCTATGTTATGTTTGATATATGTTTAATGATTAAGCATGTTGGCATGATAAGTATATGCATGTGCATTATTGTAGGTGATATAAGAGAAGGGGGAAGATTTGATATCTGTGACTTTGGGTCACCAGTGGTTTCGCACCACCAGTAGTTTGGTACCACAGTTGATAATCGTGACTTTGGGTCACCAGTGGTTTCGCACCACATTTGATATAGCGACTCGTCCCAGTGGCTTAGTACCACAGTGGGTTGGCCCAACATTTGATAAAAAGGGATTGTCGCCAGTGATTTGGTATCACAAACTGGGTTGGCCGCACATATGGATTACTCGTGACTTTGGGTCACCAGTGGTTTGGTACCACATTTATATTTGATATCAGTGACTTTGGGTCACCAGTGGTTTGGCACCACCAGTGGTTTGGTACCGCACGGGGTAGAAAAAGGAGTTGTGGATGGCTAGGGTTGGGTGCATGATATGTTTGCTTGATTATGACTTGTGTAAGAATGTTGCTATGATCGGGAGGGGGACTATGCACTGAGTCATGGTGACTCACCTCTTCCCTTATCTTTTCAGGTGACTCGTAGGTCGCGGATGAGGAGCCGGGTGGACTCGAGGTGGCCATGCGAAATAGTTTTGGTTTCACATTGCCTTTCGATGTGGGTACTTTATTTTAAATTTCAGTTTTATTTGAGTTTGTAATAAGGCCATTAATTATTTTTATTTTGGATTTTATTTTATCCGCTTTAACTTTTCAAATATTGCTAAGTAAACTACTTGACATGTTTTAGTAACCTAAAAATCAAAGTTTTCTAAACTACACTACGCAACGAGTTTTCTAAACCTTACCATCGGGTAACAATATTTACAAGATGATAACAAAGTTAACTTAAATGATTTTCAAAATCTAAGTTTTCCAAGCTCAAATACAAACGGTTTTAACTAACTATGTTCATTCATTCGGGTTTCAATAGACGTGAATGTTTTAAGAATGACAAACGAGTTTTAACAAAAGGAGATTTCCTGGTTTTCAAGGTAACATAACATTTTCAACTATACATACACAGGATTTCTCCAAACACAAAGCGATAAAAAAGTTTTTAATGAAAATAAACCGGTAACTTGTTCTTTTCTAAACATTTTCACTCTGTAACATGCCAGATTCGGTCGTGGTGTGTTGACCGGGTTTGGGGTGTTACAATTATGGTATCAGAGCCCAGTTTCAAAAGCTCGACTGTGGGCCCAAGGCCCAAAATGATTTTCTATGGGATTTTGAAAAGGTTGTTCAAAAAATACATGGTCTGAAAAGCATGGCACCGAGTCTCCGACACCAATTCGCCCAGGGAAGTAACCCTAACTATTGTTTGCAAATGATTTTGATGATATATGATATGAATGAATAGTAGTAGTGGACTACCCTAGAGACTGAAACCCATAGGACTTTGTGAACTCGCAAAAATAGAACTCTGTAATAAAACTGTTCATAAGATTGTGCTTTAATAACAGCAGAATAAAGTCTAAGGCATAAAACTTTTAAATCAGATAAGTCAAAAACATTAGTCATGAGCACTCGAGGACGTGGTCGTAATACACATGGACACGGTCGGGGTAGGATGGCGCGTGTCTCGAGCCGATGGGGTGCAGTCGGGGTTGGAATGATGAGATACCACCACCAGCACCAGCTGCGGGTGGTGAGTTCCAGGATCAGACGGGGGATGATGCAGTGTCGCAGGCAATGCTGCGAGTTCTTGAGAGAGTGGCTGGAGCAAGTGGAGGTACGGGAGCTCGAAAATCTGTATCTGAGCGGCTCCGAGCCAATGAAGCCGAGGTATTCCGAGGTGTTTCTGGTGTGGCTCCCAATACGACTGAATATTAGTTGGAGGCGACGGAGCGAATCATGGATGATTTGGATCTTACTGCTGAGGAGAGATTGAAGGGAATAGTGTCGCTTCTCCGGGATGAGCCATACCAGTGGTGGCTCACGGTTTGGGATGGTGCTACAGCCGATGATCTCACTTGGGACTATTTCAAGGCAGCTTATCAGAAGAAATATATTGGGTCTAGTTATATTGATGCGCAGCGAAAGGCGTTTCTGAGACTGGTTCAGGGAAGTAAGTCCGTATCTGAGTACGAGGCAGAATTTCTAAGGTTGAGCCGGTACGCTCGAGGTATTGTGGCAACAGAGCATGAACGTTGTGTCAGGTTCGAGAACGGATTGAGGGATGAGTTGAGGTTGCTGATTGCTCCACAGCACGAGAGGGAGTTTACTGTGTTGGTAGAGAAGGCTAAGTAGCCGAAGGAGTGAAGGAGTCTGTGAAACAGAATTTGGACAGGAATAGACAAAATAGGGGTTTTGGATCATCTGGGTCGACTGGAAATTCTCAGAAAAGGGCTAGACATGGTGGGCCGAATCAAACTGGGATGCCTGCTGCTACTACTCAGAGACCCGCGCAGTGTACTTAGTGTGGAAAATCTCAATGGGGAGAATGTTGGACCGGTGGCAAAGGATGCTTTGAGTGTGGATCGTTGGATCATCGTGTGAGGAATTGTCCATGTAAGCTAGCCAGGATACAGTCTGAGGGGCAGGGCCATGATTAGTACAGGAATGGTGGACAGCAACCGCAGAGGGGTCGTGGTTTTGGTAGAGGTGGTAATGGTACTGGTCGGGGCCGTGGAGCACCAGGTAGAGGTGCAGGCAACACTGAAGCAAGACAGCCTGGGTTGGCATATGCAGCGAGGCGTCGAGAGGAAGGTGACAAACTGGACGTCATAACCGGTACGTTCTTAATCTTTGGATTACCATATAGTGCTTTGATAGATATTGGTTTGACGCATTCGTATGTTGCTAGTAGCATAGTGGAAACCATGAACCTAGATTTTGAGATTACTTCTAGGGAGATGACAGTAATTAGCCCTCTAGGTCACTCTGTAGAAGTAAATAAGCTGTATAGGGATGTACCCCTAGAACTTCAAGGGGTAATGTTTGTGGCTGATCTAATGGAACTGCCGATTGGGGAGTTCGATCTGATCCTTGGGATGGACTGGCTGGTGAAGTACCAAGCGAGTTTGGACTGCGCGGCTAAGCGCATGGTTTTGAAAACGGTTGATGGTGAAGAAGTAGTAATGATAGGTAATAGAAGGGATTATCTCTCTAATGTTGTGTCTACTCTGAAAGCTGAGAAGATGGTCAGGAAGGGTTGTGAGGTGTTCATGGTTCATGTGTGTGCTTTGGAGGCCAAGGAGTCAGCTGTAGAGAATGTCCGAACTGTGAAAGAATTTGTCGACGTGTTTCTAGAAGAACTTCCAGGTTTGCCTCCGAATCGTAAAGTTGAATTTGGCATAGATCTGTTACCCAGAACTGCGCCAGTGTCTATTGCCCCGTATAGGATGGCGCCAAAGGAATTGGTGGAACTAAAGGTACAGATTCAGGAGTTGTTGGACCGAGGTTTTATCCGGCCAAGTGTTTCACCTTGGGGTGCGCCTGTGCTCTTTGTCAAGAAGAAGGATGGTACAATGTGAATGTGTATAGACTACCGCCAGTTGAAAAAGCTGACGATCAAGAACAAGTATCCGTTACCAAGAATAGATGACTTGTTTGATCAGCTCAAGGGGGCAGCGGTTTTTTCGAAGATCGATTTAAGGTCGGGGTATCATCAGGTCAAGGTGAAAGAGGCTGATATTCACAAGACGGCGTTTCGCACTCGGTATGGGCACTACGAGTTTCTGGTAATGCCATTTGGGTTGACTAACGCACTGGCATCATTCATGGATATGATAAACCGAGTGTTCCAACAGTATTTGGACCAATTTGTTGTGGTGTTTATAGACGACATATTGGTGTACTCAAGATCTAAGGAGGATCATGATGCGCATTTGCGGGTAGTTTTGCAGATTTTGAGGGAGAAGCAGTTATTTGCCAAATTTAGTAAGTGCGAGTTCTGGCTTTGGGAGGCAACTTTCTTGGGTCACGTGGTGTCAGCTGAGGGGATTAGAGTGGACCCTCGAAAGGTTGAGGCAGTATTGGACTGGAAACCGCCTAAGTCGGTTGCAGAGATTCAGAGTTTTCTAGGTTTGGCAGGATATTACCGAAGGTTTGTGGAAGGGTTTTCTCTGATCGCAGTGCCATTAACCAAATTACTGAGGAAAGGAGTTCTATTTGTGTGGACCGATAAGCAACAGGAAAGTTTCGACAAGCTAAAGAGGATTCTAATGGAAGCTTCAGTTTTAATTCAGCCAGAGGCAGGGAAAGAGTTTACGGTATATTGTGATGCATCGCATACTGGCTTGGGATGTGTGCTGATGCAGGAAGGGAAAGTAGTGGCATATGCTATCGACAGCTGAGACCGCATGAAGTTAATTATCCGACACATGACTTGGAGTTAGCTGCAGTGCTTTTCACTCTGGAGATATAGAGACATTATTTGTACGGGGAGAAGTCAATAGTCTACACGAATCACAAGAGTTTGAAGTACCTTTTGACTCAGAAGGATTTAAATTTGAGGCAGAGGAGATGGATTGAGCTGTTAAAGGACTACACTGTTCAACTGAGTATCATCCGGGTAAGGCTAACGTGGTGGCAGACGCGTTGAGCCGTAAGGTAGTGTCAGACCTGAGAGTGATGTTTGCTCATCTTAGCTTGTATGACGACGGGAGTTTATTAGCAGAATTGCAGGTTAAGCCGACCTGGGTGGAGCAGATTAAAGAGAAACAGTTAGTGGATGAGAGTTTGACTGCTCGAAGGTTGCAAGTACAGAGTGGTGGTTTGGAAGGTTACAACTTGACCAATGATGGAGTGTTGTGTTTCCAAGGGAAAGCTTGTATGCCGAAGAACATTGAGTTAAGGCAGAGGATTCTTCGAGACGCACATAGCAGCCCATACGCTATGCATATTGGAAGTAGCAAGATGTACTGGGATTTGCGAGAGCAGTTTTGGTGGCCAGGTCTGAAACAGGAGGTAACCGAGTTTGTGGGTAAGTGTCTGATGTGTCAACAGGTCAAAGCTGAACATCAATTGCCGTCGGGTTTACTGCAGCCGATAAAGATTCCACAGTGGAAGTGGGAAAGGATTGCTATGGACTTTGTCAGTGGGCTACCTCTTACGCCTAGTAAGAGGGACTCAGTCTGGGTGATTGTGGATCGTTTGACAAATCAGCTCATTTCATACCGGTAAAGGTTGATTACTCGCTTCAAAAGTTAGCCAAGCTGTATGTGGCAGAGATAGTGAGGTTGCACGGTGTTCCAGTATCGATTATCTCAGATAGGGGTCCCAGGTTCATGTCGAGGTTTTGGAAAGCGTTGCATCAGGCGTTGGGTACGCGGTTAGATTTTAGTACGGCATTTCATTCGCAGACAGACGGACAGTCAGAAAGGGTTATACAAATCTTGGAAGATACGCTGAGGGGCTGTGTTTTGGACTTCAGAGGCAGCTGGGAAGAATTTCTACCGTTAGCTGAATTCGCATACAAAAATAGTTACCAGGCAAGCATTAAGATGGCACCATATGAGGCATTGTATGGTAGGAAGTGTCGTACACCTACATGCTGGACAGAGTTAGGTGAGCGTCAAATGTTGGGCCCGGAGTTGGTTGCTGAAACTGAGGATAAGGTCAAGTTGATCCGAGCTCGTCTAAAGGAAGCTTCGGACAGGCAAAAGTCCTATGCCGATATTAAGCGAAGAGATATAGAGTTTGCGATGGGTGTGTGGTTTTCTTGAAGAAGGTCTCGCCGTGGAAGAAAGTGCTGAGATTTGGATGGAAAGGCAAGCTAAGCCCAAGGTTTATTGGCCCATATAAGGTGTTGAAACGAGTGGGATCAGTAGCTTATCAGCTCGAGTTAACAACAGAACTGAGTCAGATACATGATGTGTTCCACGTCTCTATGCTTAGGCGCTACTGTTAAGATCTATCGCATGTTGTATCGGTGGAGGAAATTGAGGTGAGCCCAGATTTGACCATGGAAGAGGAACCAGTGCAGATCCTAGATCGGGATGTGAAGGTTTTGCGCAATAAGTCAGCTCCATTAGTAAAGGTGTTATTGCGGAACCATGGCGTGGAAGAGGCTATGTGGGAACCAGAGGAGGTGATGCAGCAACAATACCCTCAACTCTTTTGACCAGGTAATTTCGAGGCCGAAATTATTTTTAAGGGGGGTAGAGCTGTAACATCCTTAAATAGGGGCTATTATGTTCGAACTGTTTGCATGTGTATGGCTTGATTGCGTTATTAATTGAGGTGTCTTAGGGTCTAGGTATGAGCCAAGGGTAGGCCCGAGCTGTAGGAAAATTTTTTTAATTTTAAGCTTTGGTTAAGGGGAGCTAAAGGAGCTAGGGGTTAAGTGTATTATGTGGTAAACTTTAGCACAAATAACCCAGTGGTAAAGTGGTAGAAGGCGCCACTTAGGGCCTTGAGAAGTGACGCCACAAGCAGAGGAAGGGAGCTGAGGTTCGAGCTATAGGAATCCCTCTTTGGGGATTTGTTTTTGACGCCAGAGAGGGGAAGAGTTGTGCTCAGTTAAAACTCTGATGGATAACTATGGAACAAGTCAACAGATTTAAATGGGTGGAGAAGAGAGAATTTAGGAGTTTGAGCAATTCAAACTCATTTGAACGAGTGGCCAGGAGAAGTTTGAGTAGTTGGCCGAATTTTGAATTATGTGAGGAAGAGTAATTGGTTGGGAGACTAGTGGGGAGTGTCGAAATTCCTTAGTCAGGCTAGGTAGACATTTTCGGCTAAGTCATGCTTTGGTGCATTCGGTTGTGAACCAAAAGCTGAAATTCCTTAGCCCTTGTCAATTTCTCCCTTGGTGCACTTTGTTGAAGCAAAAGTCGATAGCACTTTAGGGTCTTGTCGATTTCTCTCTCAGGCATTGAGCCGAATCCCCATTTGAAATCCTCTCTTATTTCCTTTGCAGCCGAAATATTTTTCTCCCTAAACCTCATTCTATTTTGCTCTCTACTCTCATTTGGTTTGACCGAATCTTCTTCTTTCTCAAGCTACTCTTTTCCATTATTTCTCTCGTCTTCTTCTCACCATCATTCAAACCGAATACTCTCCTTTCATTCTCTCATTTCATGTTGGCCGAATCTCCTTTGATTTCTTTTCTTAAGCCATAGCCTAATTTACCTTGATTATTCCATCACCATTGCCGAAATCTCTCTACTCTCCTCTTCTTGTTCTAACTTTTTGGCAGAACATCAATCAAGCATAGATCTCTCTTGTCTTCTTCTCTAATCGGTTTTGGAGTAGGTAAGTTGTTCTTGGCCGAATCTCTATTATCACTTCATTTCTTTCTCTGTCGACTCATATGGAACAAAAGCCCAATTTCGGCATTTGTCATGATTCTTAATCATCTATGAAATCAGATTCTCCTAGGTTCTTTGGGATTTTGAAGCAGTGGATCGGGGTTATCTACTCTCTATCAATCAGTTTCATTAAAGACTATGGTAAGGTTACATAATGATTTAATCTTTCTCTTATTCTTGTGAAAAGCCGAAACCTACTACTTCATGTTGGTTAGTTTTGGCCGATTGTAGGGGAAGGTTCATCGTAATGGGCTTCGGGATTTGCTTAAAGCACGAAAGGAGTCGAGGTAAGGATTGTGGTTCTGTGCGTTAACTCTTCAGGATTTACAAGTGTAGCCGAATGGCTTTTTGCTAATGACTTTGGTATTGGCCGAATGTAGGAAGGGGGATCTAGTGCATTAGATCTTGATCTACGGGGTTCAGTATTTTCGTTAGTAACCAAGTGTGTATCTTACACACTTCATAATCTATGTAAACGTGCTAATAACCTAAACTATGTTAAAAGCCGAAAACTGTGTAGATTTCGATACGGTACCCTTAGAGGTATAAGCAAGGATTTCGGGTAAGCCCATTTTGATGAGTTTAAGATGCATGATTTCTGATGCTATTATCTACGTTATGTTCGATATATGTTTAATGATTAAGCATGTTGGCATGATAAGTATATGCATGTGCATTATTGTGGGTGATATGAGAGGAGGGGGAAGATTTGATATCTGTGACTTTGGGTCACCAGTGGTTTGGCACCACCAGTGGTTTGGAACCACAGTTGATAATCGTGACTTTGGGTCACCAGTGGTTTGGCACCACATTCGATATAGCGACTCGTCCCAGTGGCTTAGTACCACAGTGGGTTGGCCCTACATTTGATAAAAAGGGATTATCGCCAGTGATTTGGTATCACAAAGTGGGTTGGCCCCACATATAGATTATTCGTGACTTTGGGTCACCAGTGGTTTGGTACCACATTTATATTTGATATCAGTGACTTTGGGTCACCAGTGGTTTGGCACCACCAGTGGTTTGGTACCACACGGGGTAGAAAAAGGAGTTGTGGATGGCTAGGGTTGGGTGCATGATATGTTTGCTTAATTATGACTTGTGTAAGAATGTTGCTATAATCGGGAGGGGGACTGTGCACTGAGTCATGGTGACTCACCTCTTCCCTTATCTTTTCAGGTGACTCGTAGGTCGCGGATGAGGAGCCGGGTGGACTCGAGGTGGCCATGCGAAATAGTTTTGGTTTCACATTGACTTTCGATTTGGGTACTTTATTTTAAATTTCGGTTTTATTTGGGTTTGTAATAATGCCATTAATTATTTTTATTTTGGATTTTATTTTATCTGCTTTAAGTTTTCAAATATTTCTAAGTAAACTACTTGACATGTTTTAGTAACCTGAAAATCAAAGTTTTCTAAACTACACTACGCAACGAGTTTTCTAAACCTTACCATCGGGTAACAATATTCACAAGATGATAACAAAGTTAACTTAAATGATTTTCAAAATCTAAGTTTTCCAAGCTCAAATACAAACGGTTTTAACTAACTATGTTCATTCATTCGGGTTTCAATAGACGTGAATGTTTTAAGAATGACAAACGAGTTTAAACAAAAGGAGATTTCCGAGTTTTCAAGGTAACATAACATTTTCAACTATACATACACAGGATTTCTCCAAACACAAAGCGATAAAAGAGTTTTTAATGAAAATAAACCGGTAACTTGTTTTTTTCTAAACATTTTCACTATGTAACATGCCAGATTCGGTCGTGGTGTGTTGACCGGGTTTGGGGTGTTACACCAAGTTTGATCCCGGAACTTCATAGAACCCCCCTAACCTTCCAAAATCACTCACCTAACAGGTCCAACTTGCATAAATGCTGTTCTCATATTCTCAAAAATTTTAAAAGCTCCCACGCCTAAGGCTGAATGGGCCCAGTTCTACTCGGCCCAAATTTGGGTCGTTACAGAATGTTTAGAAAGAATTCTTGTTCATAAGTATGTTCAAATGCAAGCATGATTTTTTATTTTATTTAAGTTATTCGTATGTTATCTTGAGTGTGGAATGCTTGTATGATCTTAGTCTTATGTAGGATTTGCCAATAAATTTTAATTTCTTTAGAAATAGACATGTATGAAGGTTTAAGTCTTTAAGATTGACTTAGTAACTTTCTTGAGGCGAAATCTGAGGAGGTATAAGAATCTAATATGATATAGGCACATTTTCTTTGGATCGTTTGAGCCTTTCAAGCTAACCTTATGAATTTAACCCTTGAAACTTAATTTTTGAGCTTAATGGCCTATTTATTGCAAATTACCTTCATTATAAGCCACATTATCATCTTTTTTATTTTATCTTATTCTTTTGCACCTATCTTAACTGAATTTGTCTTGGTGATCAAAGTTTGAGGAAAAATATGAAAAGATGTACATGCTCTTCACATTAGTAAAAAAGAAAAAAAGAAAGAAAGATGAATGTAAGTTTGAAGAATAAAACAACAAAGAAAAATTGCTCAAAATCTCAAAAATAAAAAGCAATGTTTGTTAAAGTCTGAAAATATAATAAAGGTTAAGTATGAGCTCGAAATAAGTTTGAGGGTGTTTCAAATACCCATATGAAGGGTGTGACACAGAAAGATCCAAGACAACTTTGGGTTAAGATGATTGAACCTTAAAATTCACTTCTCTTTATCCCTACCTTTAGCCTAGCCCCATTACAACCCAATAAAAGACCTATTGATTGGATGATTATACTGACTACATTAGTGGAGAGGAATTACTAAGCTCAACTTATAAATACCACTAATTAATCCTTGGAATTGCTATGCTTAGTTGATAAGGAAAGCATATTGATTGGTGAATGTTATGTATAACATTGAAAATGCATGCAAACTATGATTCATGTTAACATTACGATGTACTTGGTATAAAGTTAGAAATAATATTTGTATTCAAGCTACTTATCAATAAAAAGTATTTTTGAGCATGATTTTGTTGATGCATGATTATGTGTGAAAATTGATGCTGCTTTATCATTTTGCAAAATCGCGTTAGCAAAAATTGTGTTGTGCATGAACATTACTCTAGACGAGCAATGATTAAAGTTTCGGGGGTGTGTAAACTCGAAATTATATAGGGTTTTTCAATATATTTTTACCATTTTTTTAATAAATGTGTTTATCTTGAGTAATTATGATTGAAATAAGTGGATTTTACTTAATTAGTAATTTTGGACATGAATTTAGAAAGTATGTGAAATTATGCTTAATTACATTATTTTCATGCATATTTTATATGAATTCATGTTAATTTATTAATGTATGTATTTTTCACTATGTAGGTAGGCTATTGGAGACATGATTTAAATAAATAAAAGATGGACATGCACAAATTATCAATGTGGACCGGAAGACCATGCAATATTGGGCACATGGTTGACTACTTGACCCAGTAAAGAAAGGTGATAAAAGATGGACATGTCTGCTAACTTATTGAACTGAAAAATCGTCCGATAAGGGGAAGTAAAAGTCCAATTTTGGCACTTGAAGATGGATGCTCAAAATATGTTTCAGGATATTTAATTGAAGGTCCCTAAATTTGAAAAATAATCAAAATTTAGCCCAACTTCTCTGTTGAAACCGTCCACTACATAGTTATTTTTAGCTTGAAATTCAAATTGAAATTGAGAAGACTTGGTCATCCCTTTTCCTTCAAGCATGGTCAACCACATGAGAGAGGGAACGAATGGAATTTAAACTTATTTTTAGTAAATTCAAACCCTTACCTTGACCTATAAATACCTTGTCATCCCTCACTTATAAATCATCCCTCATCACTCAACATTCCCTCTCACTCACTCTAGTTTTCTCTTAATTCCTTTTCCATTTTTTCCCTTGCATAGTCGTCCATCCCTTCTCCCATATTTAGCCTCAAAAGCTTTTTCAGAAGCACTCTCTACCCGTCTACCTTCTAAACCCCTAGCAAAAGAAGCCTCAATCAGAACGGAGGAGCGCTTCAGCCAAAATAGATCCAAAAGGTTGCTGAACTGAGTAGAGTTGAGCACATCAGCCAGAATAGATCTGAAAGGCTACTAAATTGAGTCTACTCTTTCCTCTTGATTACTTATTTTAACGTGTTTCCTTTGAGTTTTATGTTTTTGACATCAACTATAAAGTTTTAGTTCCTATCTGCTAGGATAATTATATTAAGTTAATGAGATTTATTTAATTCATGTTGAAATGTTTTGTGCCTCAATCAAAAATGTTTTCAATTAATATCATGATTCATTTCATTCATACGTGATTGGGTGCACTCAGATTAGCTGAGCGATGCTGACCAGACGACGGATAGTAGACACATAACTAAATCGCAATGCTTAATTTAGGTCATAAAAACCAACTAAGTTAAGTTTCATAATATCTTTAGTTAGCTCTATTATCTTGCATGGTTTTTAGGTTTATGTAATTAAACTATTGCAAACATAAATGTCCCTGTGACCTTGCAAAAATACTAAGAAACCCTTAGTCTAATACGATCAGTGGCATGCATATTTAACTAAGTAAAATATTCAAGAGGACATAATTTGGTTTCCGAACCCATAAGAGATTGAGTTTCCATGGAAGTAATTCTGAACATGTTAGCATGATGAAAGTAAATTGAATTAATTAATATAATTGTCCTAGCTCGTTTAAAGTTGGCGGTTTTTGTTGATAAAGCCTTCATTCATACACTTAGGTAAATTGCATTTAGATTAGAAATTGAATTAGGGATCACTTTTGTATTTAATTAATCTAATCATCACAATCCAAATTTATTGATTTTTTTAATCAATTTGATAATTATAATTTTGCAATTAATTCTTTAAGCTTATACAGTCCCGTGGAGACGATAACTTATTTTTACTTACTTATTACTTGAACAACTACATACACTTGCGTAAACATGTTACAAATCGTTACATGTACCATCTTATTATGGTTTGTATCCTCATGTACCATCTTATTATGGTTTGTATCCTAACTCATTTATTTTCACACAAGCACAAAATATTGCTCCAAATTTTTCTGTTTCTAGTCCTATGGCAAGTTTGACTGTTGGTCACCCATCACCGATGTGGTACATGCCCGGTGTAACGACCCTATAGTTAGGGGTGTCAGAAAGTGCATTCCTGGGACTCTGTTCCCATAAATTAGACTCATAAATATTTTTAATAAATATTTACAAAGTTAGTTGTGTAGTTAATTAGGTTCCGGTTAAACGAATTTGCTTGAATTAAGAGTTATTATAGTATAAGGTCTAAATCGCGTATAGGGTGAAAGTTGAATTATAGATTAAAAATTAATAGGTGTGTTAAAGTAGTAATTATCTAAATTTTTAATGTGGTAGACGACATTAATGTTTCATTATATATATAATAGTTTAATATATATATGTTATATTATAATTAATAAAATGAAACTCATATGTATATATGTATTATTTAATAATAATAGTTAGTATAATGAAACAAAATAGGAAATGAAAGAAAGAGAACATGCAAAATTAAAAAGAAAAGAAAGAAAAAGAGAAAGAAGAGAGGGGAAGACACACGACCTAAGGGTTTTTAAGTTTCAAACTTCAATTGGTTAGTCAATTTAGTCCATTTTCTTGTAAGTTTTATATTTTGGAATCCCGATGTTTAGTACTACCCGACCCATGTTGAACTTTTAACGTTGATTAAGATTTTAAATGTTGTTATTATTAAATAGTTTAAGTATTAGGGATTAAATTGATAGATTTTTAAGCTACAAATGGAAAAGGATTAAATTGTAGAACAAATTGTAAATTTTGAGTAATAAGGACTAAATTG
Organism: Gossypium bickii; assembly: GCA_025503065.1. Taxonomy (NCBI): domain Eukaryota; kingdom Viridiplantae; phylum Streptophyta; class Magnoliopsida; order Malvales; family Malvaceae; genus Gossypium; species Gossypium bickii. Next base: position 102,012,867 of record CP106711.1, read on the forward strand.
TAAAAAATTCAAAATTTAGGAACATAATTGAAAATAGGGTGCTAAATTAAGCTTAAAGTGAAATTATTATAAAAATATAGAGTTAATTATGAAAAATAAAAATTAGTTTCGGTTTAAAGACTAAATTGGAATCTAAGCAAATATTGAGTAAAAATTAAAATATTCAATGTGAATTTGATTTGTTTTATATTCATGTATTTTAATTGTTTTAATTCCGTAGCTAACGTCGTACTGGAATCCTCGACTAAAAATGGGAAGGATAAAATCGACGTCGAATAGCTCGGAATCCACAGTTTGTGTTTCTATAATTCGAACTAATTTTTAAATTATTGCATTGAAATTATTACATATGGTAAGCATTGAAGGTAAGAATTAATGTGCTTTATAATTGAATTGAATTATAGCTGATTGAATGGGATTGATTTAGCATATGTTATGAATTTATTTAGTAATTGGATATTTGAATGAATATATGTGTAATTGTGATAATGTATAAATATGAGAATTGAATATTAGTTGTATTTCAAAAGTGAAATGAAACCCTATTAACTGTATCGGGCTGAGTCGGATATAAATGGCATGCCATAGGATAGGAAGAGTTCAGGGATTTCTTCAACTTTGAGTTGATGAGGCACTGGGTGCCAATTTGCTTCGGTTTAACCGATGAGACATTGGGTATCAATTTATATAGCGTTGGGCATAGTTATTATTTCAGATTTATCTGATGAGGCACTGGGTGCCAAACTGGTGTGTTGGTTAGATCCGTGTATCCGTCTAAGTCGTGCTAATAGGGGTAAATAAATAATAAAGTTCCATATTGATATTGAGATGGCATGGTATGTGAAATGGAAATGAGATAATAGATTGAAAATTGAAATGTGAAATATGTTGTGAACAAAAGAAATATATAAGTTATGTAGTTATGAATTGAATGTGGAATGAGTTGTGCCATTGTATAAATAAAATGTTGATTGATATATGAAAAGCTATTTATATAGCAAGTGATGGGAATTGAGATAATTTTTTAAGCCAAATCAAGTATGAAATCATGTGAAAAACTAAATACAATATGGAATGATGCATTAATATGTATGAAATTGAAATGATGATATCTTGTAATGTTATGCTTAGTTAATAACGTGATTAAAAATTTAAGTTGAGCATTTATGTATTATTATGTCTTTAATTGTTAGGGTTATAGAAATATAACTAAGTTTTACTCAGTGTACGGTTTTATTTTCTGTGCGTAGGTTAGGCACTTCTCTTTTAATCGTTGATTCAGCATCCAGCAACGATCCTGATCTCAAATGTGGTGATGTTTATCTTTTGTAATGGCATGTACCTAAGATGCGTATGTATTTTTAATGAATTTGGTATATGTTATGTACTTGAGTTTGAATATTGTTGTTTGGTAGGTATATATAATCATATGTTGTGTTTGAAGCCATAATTTGGCATGTTGTTTTGAACCTAAGACATGTTATGTGTTTGTGAATTTAAGTGATGTTTTGAGTAGATATCAGTTAGGACAAACTGATGGATTTTGGCATGTTTAAAACTTTGATTTGAATGATGTATTGATGATAAGTTTTGATGATATAAATATGGTACCAATGAGGGTACATTGGTTAGGCACCTAGGATGATTGTTTTGGCATGTTTTGAGTGTGTTTGATCGTGTTTTGAACAAGTTAACGAATGATTTTTTAGTTGCTTAATGCCCAAGCAAGTAGAAAATGGTAAACTTGTTGTTTAAGGCACATTTTAGGTCCACGTGGCCAAGCACATGGGCGTGTGACTTGGTTGTGTGAGACACACGGCTAGCACACGGGCATGCGAGGCCATTTTCAAGGGTTAAATGACCTGGCACACGGATGTGTGGCTTGGCCGTGTGACCCAAATCATTGAGTTACACGGGCACAGGCACGGACTGGGACATGGTCGTGTGTCACTTCTTTGAATGCCCACACGACAAGACACATAGGCGTGTGACTTGGCCGTGTGAGTTACACGGCCTGGCCATACGACCGTTTGACCCCTGCAGTTGGAAATTTTTTAACTTTTTCCTAAATTTTTCAAATGTCCCCTATTTAGTCCCAAATCGTTTCTAAAGTGTTTTTAAGCCGGGACTCTATGCATGTTAATAATGAATTATATTATGATTTTTGAAATGTTTGGAAATGAATGATTTAGATTACAGTTATTCGGTAACGCTTTGAAACCCTATTTTGGTGATAGATACAGGTTAGGGGTCTTACATTTAGCGGGCCATGTCATTTCCCAATGACATGACGCATACGACGATGTATAGGTCATCTATGCATGATGTAACGCCCCGAATTTAGGCCTAGAAGGAAACGGCCTTAAGTGTGGGATCAGCTAGGAGACTGCACATAAATAGTTATATGTGTAAGAAAATGATACAAATTGCTTGTTTGCTTTATTGGCTAAGTGATTTGGGTGTGTATGGGAGTGTTTGAGAAGCCTGGGTTCAAGTCTTGGCCCTTGCAAAATTTTTAGTTTTTCTCTTAAATGAACTTGGACACTTGCACTTAGGCCTTATTAGTAATAATGCTTGGTTTATGACACAAAAAGAGCCTGTGGTGTAGTGGTAAGGTGGCATGTGGTATAATTGAGAGGTCTGAGGTTCAAGTCCTGGGTTACACAGTGGAATGTTTATTTTGCTGCTTGAGCTGTGGAGGTAGAAGAGTTGGACTAAAACACTGTTGAGAGGAGTTTGAATTGGTCTTGGATGGAGTTGTGGAGAAGATTATGGAGAGAGTTGGGGAGAGAATCAAGGAATTTCGAAATGGGAGGTTGGTAGGGTGTTGTGGCCGATTGAGACTCTAAGGCTCTAGGGGATTTTGGCTAGGGGAAAATAGGGAGCAATTTCGACTGTAGGCATATTCTTTGTTTTGGTTTTGTGGAGCTTGAAAGGAGAGGGCCAAATTTCCTTTATGATTTTTTCCATTCGGGATTTCTTTCGGGTTTTGTGTTTTATCAACTGTGGTGACCAAAAGTGCCATTATTTTCTCCCTTTCTTCAATTTCCAATTAGGTACTATTCTTCTATGGTCTCACTTCTCTTTCTCTACCCGTTTTTCTATTTTCTTTACTCTCTTAACAGTGCCGAATGCACTTCTCTTCTCTCCCCCTCATTCTTCTATTTTCTCTCAAAGCCGAACCTACTTTTCTCTCCCTCTCTCACCCTTGGCCGATTGTGGTCCTTTCTTTTTAGGTTTTCTTTAGTGACCGTCCCCTCTTGTCTATCTTCCTCCCTCGTTCTACTCTGATGATTGGTGATAGCCTAGTGATTGGGGATCTATTGTTAGTGCCAATTACCACCATCATTTGTCCACTGTGCCGAACCTAAGCTACTGCATTCTTTGTTCTTCTAATTCTTGTGAGTTCTTCGTTGCATGTTATCGATAATCGGGTTCATTAAGGATCAATTATTTCATGGTTATATATATTAATGGTGATTCGTTTTCTGTGTAGATACTTATCAAAGAGTAGGTAATCACTTTTGATCAAATGTTATTTGCAAATACCCATTGGTTCAAGCAATGCGATAGTTGGAGAGCAAGTGGCTAGTTTACTCGTTATCACGAACAGGTGTGTAATCACACTATCTCTGCTGTGAATCGACAAAAGTCAAAAAGCCAAAACTTCGGCATTCGAGTCCTCACGAGCGTGCGATCGCTCATATGGTAAACTGAGCCCAAAAATCATGGGCGATAGATTGTAGAGGCCACTACGAGGGTTCTCGTGATCTTGGGCCTCCTTAGGCTGAAATGGGTAATGTGGGCCCAATGGGCTCATCGGCCCCACACGGATAAAATCCACGTTAAGTGGCAAATACTGGACTGGGCTATATAGTTCGCATAGCTGTGACTGAATTTGGGCTAAATTGGCCACTCGAGCGTGTGGGCCCACTTGGGCCTTGGGCCCATTTACACCGAAATAACCATAATACCCCTGTAGGGTAAAATGACCGTAACGCCCCTGTTAAAATAAAATGACTGTAATGCCCCTATTAAGGTAAAATGACCGTAACACCCCTGTAGGGTAAAATGACTGTAACGCCCTTGTAGGGTAAAATGATCGTAATACCCTTATAGGGTAAAATTACCGTAATGCCCTGTAAGGTAAAATGACCGTACTACCCCTGTTAGGGTAAAATGATCATAATGCCCCTGTAGGGTAAATGACTAATTTTCCCTTCGAGGGTAAATGACTGACTTGTGCTATGATTTGACTGATTTGACTGTGATTGTATGACTATGATTTGATTGACTTTACTGTGAATGATATGATAATTTGTGGGCCAGACATTCTGCATACATGACATACTGCATGGGGTTGGGATATTGGTTATGGAGGAAGTACTGTTCTAATAGGGTCGCACGGGTCGCACGAGACAACTGTGGACCCAGTAATGATCTGTTAATGTTGCACGGGGTCGCACGAGACTACTGTGGATCTACTGATGGCTTTAAGCCAGTTAATCTGATTATGCCCTGTGCCAACCTAATTATGGCTTTATGCCGTCTTGATTATGACTTTGTGTCGATCATATTTATCCATGGTTGTGTGACAGTCGTAATTATTGATGACTTTGTGTCGATCATACTTACCCATGGCTGTGTGCCGGTTGTAGCTGATGGCTATGTGCCGATCTTATTACAATTACCGATGGTTATGTGCCAATTATGATACCGTTACTGAAGACTTAAAACCACATATATACTAGCAGCTTTGCTGCGATTTCGGTTAGTACTGCAATCAGTGCTACCACTGTAAGTGTAGGGATGGCGTGGGTGATTTATTCCCCACAGGTAGTGTAAGGTTGGATGGAGGCAAGTGCAGGTTTGGATGGGTTTGCATGCATCATGCATCATTCATACTGAGACTATTACTGTGATGGGCTAGGCCCAATTGATTCTATTATGGGCTGTGACCCAAATGACATTGTTTTGGGCTTTGGCCCACATATACTCTGAACTGAACTGTATTGTTACTGTTAAAGGGCTCAGGCCCAGACTAATTCTATTTCTATATACTGACAGTTTCTTTAATAAGGGGATTACACACTGAGTTTTCGTAACTCAACCCGTTTTAAACCTTTCAGGTAATCCCCAGCGTTAGATGGTTCAGAGCTGCGAGGGACTCGAAGAGGGCCACACAACTGCACATGTTTTATTATGTTTTGCTCATTTACTTAAGCACTTTGATTTTGATTCGGATTGTAATAAGGCCTCTATAATTTTTGGATTTTAAATTTGGGATTTTATTGATTGTGATTTATATCTGCTAGAAGTAGAACACGATTTTCCAAAACAATAACATTTTCAAACACTACATTTCCGCAACTCAATTTTTAAATATCATGTTTTTGTAAATCATTTATTTTAAATTCAGCTTTCGCAACAATAAGGTTTTAAAGGTAAAAATATTTTAAAAGGGAATAAATTTTTAATAAACTGTAACACTCCTATCCCGAGTCCGCCGCCAGATTAAGGTTAGAAGCGTTACAGGACAGATCGGAGACATTCACAGAAAATATCATACATTCAATCATCATTATCAGACATGTCCCTTAATCGGGTCCTCGAGACCTTAAACATGCTTATAAACCGAGTCGGAACTAAACTGAAACACATACGAAATTCCTTGAAAATTTGAAATTTTTCTAAAATACAGGGAGACACACCCGTGAGAAGAGACCATGCACCCTCCACGGTTTCTATACACCCCCGTGTAACCATTCGTGATTATACTGACTACCAACACGGTCATTAGGCACGCCCGTGTGCCATGGCCGTGTACTTTTAGGCCATATACTGACTTCCCCTCCACGGCCACCAAGCACGCCCGTGCCGAGGCTGTGTATTTTTATGCTAGCTACTGACTTGTACACCACGGCCAGGTGACACACACGTGTCGAGGCCGTGTGATTTTAGGATGCATCCTGCCAATTTACCCACGGTCTAAGGCACGCCCACATTACAACTGGCAGTGTGACATTATAGGCCATTTACAAGGCCAAAATGCCAACCAAAAAGGTTCATACCTATAAGCGTCATTTACCAACACATATCAAGCATATATGGCAACCAAAAACATACAAATAGCCATCCAAATCATGCACATTTGAACACTAAGATATTCACGACTATACATTAAATTTTCATTCAATATATACATTCAAAACCAATACTAAACATACCAATTTGCATAACTAAAACTCAATTATACCTATGCACCATTTGGCTATATATTTACCATCCTATAACCATTCCATATATCAACTAATCATATCATAACAACTTCACATATCACATTCATCTAAGCATGGTACCAAAACATAACTAGCCAAATCACATGGCTAAGTTCACTTTACAAATCATCACAAGAACTAGCCTATACATGCCATATCTAGCTATATACATATCCAAGGTGTACCAAAATGATATTAGTAGTGTGATGATGATCCTTGACGGTCCCGAGCCTTCAGTAGCTTTGACAACCTATAAAACCAGATTAAACACACACAGAGTAAGCTTTCCAAAAGCTTAGTAAGTCATATACAAATAACTTAACAAAAATGCATATGTTTGCTTTGATTCATACACTTTTAACCACATTAGCCATATTCCCAATTCGAAGATCATATAAACACATATCTCATTTCATCAAAACCTTATACAACATATCATCAATTCCATATTCATAGCATTATAATAAGATCATATTGATGCATACCTTGTATACACAATTAGTGTATAATCAACATACCTGAATTGAATTTACTATCACATATTTGTTCATACCTCGGATTTGCAATTAGTATCATAGACTTATCCGTTGAACTGTAATAAATCCAATAGGATACTCAGAAAGCTCAGAATAATCGTACAATGCCAACGTCCCAAACGTGGTCTTACATGCACTCGGATATCGATGCCACTGTCCCAGACATGGTCTTATACGAATTAAAACGATGCCGATGTCTCAGACATGGTCTTACACGTAAGTGACATAATGATGCCAACGTCCTAGACGTGGTCTTACACATAATCAGATATCGATGCCACTGTCCCGGACAGGGTCTTACACGAATCTCAAATCAATGCCAACGTCCCAGACATGGTTTGACATGAAAAAAAACAGAACAGATACCTATGTCAAGGTTCGTACGAGGCTTCTTAGACTTAGCCAATATACCGAACTTATCTCGGAATTCAATTACAGAATTTCTCATAAGCATTCATTATCATCATTAAACATATGAACAATTTCAAATGCATACATATTCATTTATTTGTATAGTGACTTACCTCGGATTCGGTTTATCGGAATAGAAAACGGCTACTCGATAACTTTTGCTTTCCCGCGATCTAAATCTGTTTTCCTCGGTTCTTGATCTAAACATATTCAGAATTAACCTTTTTTTCACTAGTTTATTCAATTCAATCCAAAGACACACATTTAGGGCAATTTGCAAATTAGCCCTCACATTTCACACTTAATCAATTTAGTCCATTTTTCTCAAATTCACAAATTAGTCCCTCAATTTGTCATTTTCTCAATTTAGCCCTATTAAGCTAAATTCATCAAACAAAACATGTTCATCTACCACCAATCTATCATTTAACACCTTAAAGCATCTCAAAGCTCAACATATCAACAATGGCATCCCACACAAACATCATCAATTTATCAAATTGAAACATGGGTTTGATAGTAGACGAAGCAACGATTACAAAAACATAGAAATTATCAAAAATCGACTAAAACATACCTTGAAATTGTGCTTCAAACTACCCGAATGTAAAAAGCCATTCTTATTTCTTTTCTTTCATGCATTCGGTGGAAGAACATGAAATTTAAGCTTATTTTAAACTTTTGATTTCTAATTTTTATGATATAAACTAAGTTACCATTATAACCTTTCATAATAATACATATATTATACATAGTTACAAGGTCATTTATGACCTTAGCCATCCATTAACCATGGAAATGGCCAAATTGCCACATAAGTCCTCATATTCAAAAAGCCATAACACAAAAGCACTTTAAAATATAGCATACAACTTTCATATTTAATGCAATTTCATCCTTTCGTCAAATTAAACACACAGACAGATAAATTAACTTACGAAATTTTAACACATGCTTAATTATATATCAATGGCACAGAATATAATATTAAAATATTATATGGACTCGAATTTGTGGTCCCAAACCACTGTACCGACTAGGGTATAAACTGGACTGTTACAATTCTCCCCCCTTAGCGATTTTCGTCCCCGAAAATCTTACCATTAAACAGATTCGGATATTGTTTTCTTATTGAATCTTCAGGCTCCCACGTAGCCTCTTCTACCCCGTGTCGATTCCACAGTACTTTCACTAACAGAATTTTCTTATTTCTCAACTATTTCACTTCCCGAGTTAAGATACAGATTGCTTCCTCTTCATATGTCATATCAGATCGGATTTCAATTTCAGATGGGGCAATCACATGTGACAGATCGGATTGATATCTATGAAGCATTGAAACATGAAATACGTTGTGTATCTTTTCTAGCTCAGACGGCAACTTTAATCTATATGTAACAGGTCTGATACGTTCAATGATCTCATACGATCCGATGAACCTCAGACTTAACTTGCCTTTACGTCCGAATTGAAGCACTTTCTTCGACAGAGACACTTTCAGGAATACTTTATCACCGATTTCAAATTCTATATCTTTAGTTTCAAGTCTGTGTAAGACTTCTGACGATCAGATGCTATTTTCAAGCAATCTCAGATCCGTTTCACTTTCTGTTCTGAATCTTTTATCAGATCAACCCCCTGTAGCTTATTTTCACTGAGTTCAGTCCAATACAAAGGTGTACAACATTTCCGTCCATACAAATCTTCATAAGGTGCCATTTTGATACTCGACTGAAAACTGTTATTGTATGCAAATTCAATCAAGGGCAGATACTATTCTCATGAACCATTAAACTCTAGTATGCAGCATCTTAACATGTCTTCAAGAATCTGAATAATCTGCTCAGATTGGCCATCAGTTTATGGATGAAAAGCTGTACTAAAGTGTAATTTCGTGCCCAGAGCTTCTTGCAATTTCTTCCAGAATCTCGACGTAAACCTCGGATCTCTATCTGACACAATAAATAGTGGTACTCCGTGCAATTTCACAATCTCAAAAGTATAAAGCTCGGCTAACCTGTCAAGTGATAAATCAGATCTTACTGGGATAAAATGGGTAGATTTCGTTAATCTATCAACCACGACCCATATCGCATCTTTCTTTCTCGGAGTCTGAGGTAAACCAGAAACAAAGTCCATGGTCACTCTATCCCATTTCCATTCAGGAATCAGAATTGGTTGCAACAACCCAAACGGAACTTGATGTTCGGCTTTCACTTGCTGACAAACTAAACATTTTGAAACAAGTCATAAATGTCTCGTTTCATACCAGACCACCAGTAGTGTCGTTTCAAATCCTGATACATATCCATGCTTACCAGATGAACAGATAAACGACTGTTATGGGCTTCATTCAAAATCAACTGAATCAACTTCGGATTTCTTGGAACACAGACACGATCCCAGAATCTCAAACAATCATCAACAATTTGAAATTCAGATTTGGAATTACTTCACGTTGAGCTCGTTTCATTAACAATTCATTATCAAATTTCTGAGCATTACATACCTATTGTAAGAACAACTGTTTGGCTTTTAATTCAGCTAACACAAAATTATCATCAGACAAATCTAACTGAGCATTCAAAGAACATAATGCAAACAATAATTTTCTACTCAAAGCATTAGCAACAACATTCGCTTTACCCGGATGATAATCTATCATAAGCTCATAATCTTTTAACAGCTCTAACCATCTTCTTTGATGCAGGTTCAAATCTTTCTAAGTCATCAGATATTTCAGATTTTTATGATCTGAAAACATGTGACATTTCTCACCGTACAGATAATGACGCCAAATTTTTAGCGCAAACACAATCGCAGCTAACTTAAGGTCGTGCGTCAGATAATTCTTTTCATGAGGCTTCAACTGTCTCGAGGCATAAGCTACCACTTTGCCTTCCTACATCAAAACACATCCCAAACCATTTAACGAAGCATCACTGTACACAACAAATCCTTTATCCGGTTCTGGCTGTACTAACACTGGAGCTTCTGTTAATAGAGTTTTCAACTGATCAAAACTTTTCTGGCATTTATCTGACCATTCAAATCTGACATCTTTCTGAAGTAATTTAGTCAATGGATAGCTATTGTCGAAAAGCCTTTCACAAATCTACGATAATAACCAGCCAAACCCAGAAAATTGCGGACTTCAGATACATTTCTCAGAGGTTTCCAATTCAAAATAGCAAAAATCTTGCTTGGATCAACTCGGATCCCAGATGCTGACACAATATATCCTAGAAAACTAACCTCGTGCAACCAGAATTCACACTTGCTGAATTTTGCATACAATTGCTTTTCTCTCAAAGTTTGCAAAACAACTTTCAAATGTTCCGCACGCTCAGCCTCATCACAAGAATAAATCAAAATGTCATCTATGAATACCACAACAAATTGATCTAGGTAGGGTCTAAAAATTCTGTTCATCAGATCCATAAAAATAGCAGGAGCATTGGTTAGTCCAAATGGCATAACTAAGAATTCATAATGCCCGTACCTCGTTCTGAAGGCAGTCTTCGGAATATCTGAATCTTTAACTCTCAACTGATAATATCCCGATCTCAGATAAATCTTGGAAAACACAGTAGCTTCTTTCAACTGATCAAACAAATCATCAATTCTAGGCAACGGGTATTTATTCTTTATTGTCACCTTATTCAACTGACGATAATCAATGCACATTCTCATCGTGCCATCTTTCTTTTTCACAAACAAAACAGGAGCACCCCAAGGCGAGAAACTCAATCTAGCAAACCCTCTCTCAGTCAATTCTTGCAACTGTGACTTTAACTCTTTTAACCCTGTTGGTGCCATTCTATACGGAGCTATCGAAATAAGTGTAGTACCAGGCAACAATTCAATACCAAACTCAACTTCTCGAATCAGAGGTAAACCCGATAACTCTTCAGGAAACACATCAAAAAACTTACAGACAATAGGCACTGACTCAATCTTCCTTTCAGACAATTTCGAATCAATCACATAAGTGAAATATGCCTCACATCCCTTATTCAAACAACTCTGAGCTTTTAAAATAGTATCACAGCAGGCAATCCATTCAAATCATTAGATTCAACTCGTACAATCTCATCATTCGAACATCTCAAATCTATAGTCTTTCTTTTACAGTTCACAACAACATCATGCATAAACAACCAATCCATACCCAGAATAATATCGAATTCATCAAATGGCAAGAGCATCAAATCAGAAGGGAAACAGATATCTCGAAACATTAACGGACAATTCTTGCATACTTTGTCAATAAGGACACTTTTACCTAAGGGGTTCGATACTTTTATAGCAAACTCAGTAGACTCTACAGGCAAAGTCTTACTGAATACTAAATTCATGCATATATATGAATACGTAGAACCAGGGTCTATCAAAGCAATCATAGAAGTATCACTAAGAGTAAAAGTACCCGTTATAACATCTGGTGACGAAGCTTCCTCTCGAGCTCGGATAGCATATGCTCTGGCTGGCGCTCTAGCTTCAAATCTGACAATGTTGTCTCTCGTAGTTCTCTGACTACAACTAACATTTCTGACATTTTTCGATGGCCTACCTCTCACGGTGCATTATCGGATCTCAAATTCACGAGCAGTCCACGATTCGGCGGACTCGTGGCAATCACGTATAAAATGATCAAGCGATCCACATCTAAAGCAAGCTCATCGTTTAATCTCTGACTTCAGGGTGCCTTTTCCACAATGTTTACATTCAGGTTTCTTGGATCGAACATTACCAACACTGGCCACTGAAGTTGCTGGAGTTTAAGAACTCATTTGCGATCTAGATTGATTTCTATTCGCATGCCCCACATTATCTCTGGAACGACTCTGGTTATCTCTGAATTTCTTTGAAGATGACTGAAATAATTTGCTTGGAAATCTTTTTCTCGTATCACGGGCTTCAGATTCAGCTTTCCTCTTATTTTTCCCGAGTGTCTCAGCTTTGCAAGCTCTGTCAATGAGTACAACAAACTCTTTTATTTCCAAAATCCCGACTAACAGACGAATGTCTTCATTAAGGCCATCTTCAAACCTTTTGCACATTATAGCTTCAGATGATACACATTCTCGAGCATACTGACTCAATCTCACAAATTCTCGTTCGTATTCTGAAACAGACATACGACCCTGCTTTAGTTCTAGAAATTCCTTTCATTTCTGATCAGCGAATCTCTCACTGATATATTTCTTTCGAAACTCGATCTGAAAGAAATCCCATGTAACTCGTTCTCTCGAAACAACAGAAATCAAAGATTTCCACCATTGATATGCTGCATCTCGGAGTAATGACACAACACATTTTATGCATTTGTCCGGAGTCAGAGACATTTCATCAAATACTCGAATAGTATTTTCAATCCAGAACTCGACCTTTTTAGCATCATCATCTTTAGTAGCTTAGAATTCTTCGACCCCATACTTACTGATCTTGTCAACAGGAGGCTTATTCAACAGATTCAGATGCATAACCGGTGGCACAACTATAGTCTGAGGGGGATTAACCGGGGGCGGGGGTTGCGAAACAGTCGGGTTATTCTTAACAAACTGAGAGAACCACTCACTCATCATTTGGAAGAAAGCTTGTTTAGCTTCTCCCTCTTGACCGCTCGTAGCCGGTCTCGATTCAGAAGGCGCTGTCCCTTGCACGGGAGCAGGCGCATTACTTTCTACGTCGTCAGCTACGGCTCTTTTGGTATCCATTACTACACGAATATCACATTTATACATTCGGATTCATCACACTATCACAATTCAGATATATGGCATGTATAGCTAGACTCTGACATGCTACGTTAGTCCAAGAATCGGCTAAACCGTAGCTCTGATACCAATCAAATTTAACACCCTTATCCTGAGTCTGTCGCTCGATTAAGGTTAGGAGCGTTACCGGATAGATCAGAGATATTCACAGAAAATATCATACATTCAATCATCACTCTCAGACATAATGTCCCTTAATAGGGTCCTCGAGACCTTAAACATGCTTATAAACCGAGTAGGGGCTAAACTGAAATACATACGAAATTCCTTGAAAATTTGAAATTTTTCTAAAATACAGGGGAGACACGCCCGTGGGAAGAGATCGTGCACCCTCCACGGTTTCTATACACCCCCGTGTAACCATCCGTGATTATACTGACTACCAACACGGTCATTAGGCACGCCCGTGTGCCATGGCCGTGTACTTTTAGGCCATATACTGACTTCCCCTCTACGGCCACCAAGCACGCTCGTGCCGAGGCTGCGTATTTTTATGCTAGCTACTGACTTGTACACCACGGCCAAGTGACACGCACGTGTCGAGGCCGTGTGATTTTAGGCCGTATCCTGCCAATTTACCCACGGTCTAAGGCACACCTGTGAGCCACAACCGTGTGACATTATAGGCCATTTACAAGGCCAAAATGCCAACCAAAAAGGTTCATGCCTATAAGCATCATTTACCAACACATATCAAGCATATATGGCAACCAAAAACATACAAATAGCCATCCAAATCATGCACATTTGATCACTAAGATATTCACAACTATACATTAAATTTTCATTCAATATATACATTCAAAACCAGTACTAAACATACCAATTTGCATAACTAAAACTCAATTATACCTATGCACCATTTGTATATATACTTACCATCCCATATCCATTCCATATATCAACTAATTATATCATAACAACTTCACATATCACATTCATCTAAGCATGGTACCAAAACATAACTAGCCAAATCACATGGCTAAGTTCACTTTACAAATCATCACAAGAACTAGCCTATACATGCCATATCTAGCTATATACATATCCAAGGTGTACCAAAATGATATTAGTAGTGTGATGACGATCCTTGACGGTCCCGAGCTTTCAGTAGCTTTGACGACCTATAAAATAGATTAAACACACACAGAGTAAGCTTTCCAAAAGCTTCGTAAGTCATATACAAATAACTTAACAAAAAATGCATATGTTTGCTTTGATTCATACACTTTTAACCACATTAGCCATATTCCCAATTCGAAGATCATATAAACACATATCTCATTTCATCAAAACCTTATACAACATATCATCAATTCCATATTCATAGCAACATAATAAGATCATATTGATGCTTACCTTGTATACACAATTGGTGTATAATCAACATACCTGAATTGAATTTACTATCGCATATTTGTTCATACCTCGGATTTGCAATTAGTATCATTGACTTATCCATTGAACCGTAATAAATCCAATAGGATACTCAGAAAGTTCAGAATAATCGTGCAATGCCAACGTCCCAGACGAGGTCTTACATGCACTCGGATATCGATGCCACTGTCCCAGACAGGGTCTTATACGAATCAAAACGATACCGATGTCCCAGACATGGTCTTACACGTAAGTGACATAATGATGCCAACGTCCCAGACGTGGTCTTACACATAATCAGATATCGATGCCACTGTCCCGGATAGGGTCTTACACGAATCTCAAATCAATGCCAACGCCCAGACGTGGTCTTACATGAAAAGAAAAAACAGAACAGATACCTATGTCAAGGTCCGTACGAGGCTTCTCAGACTTAGTCAATATACCGAAGTTATCTCAGAATTCAATTACAGAATTTCTCATAAGCATTCATTATCATCATTAAACATATGAGCAATTTCAAATGCATACATATTCATTTATTTGTATAGTGACTTACCTCGGATTCGGTTTATCGGAATAGAAAACGGCTACTTGATAACTTTCACTTTCCCGTGATCTAAATCCGTTTTCCTCGGTTCTTGATCTAAACATATTCAGAATTAACCCTTTTTTAACTAGTTTATTCAATTCAATCCAAAGACTAACATTTAAGGCAATTTGCAAATTAGCCCTCACATTTGCACACTTAATCAATTTAGTCCATTTTTTTCAAAACATTAAATTCACAAAATCTACTTATACACAAGCTTGGCCCAATACATATATATCACATACAAACCCACATTTTTCATCAAATTCACAAATTAGTCCCTCAATTTGTCATTTTCTCAATTTAGCCCTATTAAGCTAAATTCATCAAACAAAACATGTTCATCTACCACCAATCTATCATTTAACACCTTAAAGCATCTCAAAGCTCAACATATCAACAATGGCATCCCACACAAACATCATCAATTTATCAAATTGAAACCTGGGTCTGATAGTAGACGAAGCAACGATTACAAAGACATAGAAATTATCAAAAACCGACTAAAACATACCTTGAATTTGTACCTCAAACTAGCCAAATGTAAAAAGCCATTCTTATTTCTTTTCTTTCATGCACTCAGTGGAAGAGCATGAAATTTAAGCTTATTTTAAGCTTTTGATTTCTAATTTTTATGATATAAACTAAGTTACCATTATAACCTTTTATAATAATACATATATTATACATAGTTACAAGGTCATTTATGACCTTAGCCATCCATTAACCATGGTAATGGCCAAATTGCCACATAAGTCCTCATATTACAAAAAGCCATAACACATAAGCACTTTAATATATAGCATACAACCTTCATATTTAATGCAATTTCATCCTTTCGTCAAATTAGACACACAGGCAGATAAATTAACTTACGAAACTTTAACACATGCTTAATTATATATCAACGGCACAGAATATATTATTAAAATATTATACGGACTCGGATTTGTGGTCCCGAAACCACTGTTTCGACTAGGGTATAAACTGGACTGTTACATAAACCACGATTGAAAATAAACAAACGCAAACTGAGGTTTCATATAAGTTTTAAATGGCAAGAAGTATTAAATTTCAAGAAGGGTTTCTCAATGAAAACATGGTTTTCGAAAAACAATTCAATTTGTTATCCCATTGAATTATGGAACTTAGCATAGTTACGCTCATTCGTCGTAGGTGATATAAACGTCTCCGGCATCTTTGTTCTATAAGGGTGGATCATCTTCCTAGCCACCTAGGTACAGACCGGAGGTTGCACGAATTCAAGGATCTTCATCGACTGAAGGCGAACCCCGGCAACCCGAACCTCAGGCGGATGTTGAACCTAGATGGAATCCAGTATGTAATCGTCGACCACCCTAATGTGGCACAAATTTCGACTGGCATATGCACTGATGAATTGTAAGTTGTATCATTTAAATTAATATAAGTTCTTTTGTAACAGCCTGATTTAGGGCCTAGTCAGAATAGTGGTACGAGGCCACGAACCGGAGGTGAATTTATGAGTTTTTAAGTTTGCATGCTAGTATGAAAGTTTCGTAAAGCAATTTTGCTAAACTGGGGTTGAATGATAAAAAAAGGACTAACTTGTAAAAGTTGCAAAATATGAGTTTCTAGAAGCTTTTTGTATGAAATAACTTTAGAATAATAGTTATGAGCCCTTAGATAGCAATTTGCCCAAAATTTATTTTTAGGACAAAATTGGTCATGAGTTGGTGTTATAGAAATTTTTAGTGATGAGGGCATTTTGGTCATTTATGTATTAAATGATTAAAATGGGAAAAAGATAATAAAAATCTACTCATCTTCTTCCCTTATTGCTGAAAATTTGAAGGAAGCCATAGCTAGGGTTCTTCAATTTTTCAAGCTTGCTAGTAAGTGCTCCTAAGCCCGGTTTTTTATATTCTTCGTATTTTCGAAGTTCTCGTATTATGAATTAGCTATTTTTAGCTATAAAATGAGTTAAGATGCATGTTCAAAAATTTACCCATGAATGACATGCATGCTAAATGATGTTTTATGGAAGTTTATGAGAGTTTGAGGTTAGATAAACATCTTTTCCTTAATGAATTTCATGAAAAATGATAGTATGGACCATTTGGTAATAGTTATAAAATTGGTCATACCTACTAGAAATAGTAAGAATTGATGATTGCTATAGTTGAGACTATTAACCAGCTAAGCATGTAGTTTAAGAAAGTGGCATGAAAATCAATTTACGAGCCTTGGGGCCAAAGTGCAAATATGAGAAAGTATAGGGGCAAAATAGTAATTTTTCCAAAGTATGAGAAATAAGTCAATTTAGTCAATGTGTGTATTAAATGATCTATTTATGATTATAGATCAAGAAAAATGAAGCCTGGATCAAAACCGAGGCAAGAACAAAGTCGAGGACTAAATTGCATATCGACATACATTTTGTATATTGAGGTAAGTTTGTATGATTTCTACGCTTTATGATTTCTATCATTGAATTGCTTAGTATAATGTACATTATTATCATGAAATGTGTAATGTTATGTTCAACCAAGAAATCCAAAGGATTAAGTATGAGCAAGTCCCGATTGAAGATGAATTACCTAGGATACTCGATCTACCACATTATGAGTCAGTGTAAGACCATGTTTGGAACATGGCATCGACCATATTATGAGAGCCAGTGTAAGACCATGTTTGAAACATGGCATCGGCAATCAATTAAGTTATCATGTAAGTCCAATGACTCAAGCTTGACATTGATCAAGTTATCAAGCAAGTTATCATGTAAGTCCAAGGACTCAAGCTTGGCATTGATCAAGTTATCAAGAAAGTTATCATGTAAGTCCAAGGACTCAAGCTTGGCATTGAACAAGTTATCATGTAAGTCCAAGGCAAGCTTGGAATTGAATAAGTTATCATGTAAGTCCAAGGCAAGCTTGGCATTGAACAAGTTATCATGTAAGTCCAAGGCAAGCTTGGCATTGGTGAGATCAAGAAAAACTTCATATAAGTCCATGTAAAGACATGGCCTTGAAACCAAGATGAGATATTCCATGTAAGACCATATCTAAGATATGGCTTTGGCATCATGTTATGTGGGAAGAGATTTAGTATCCTCGGTTATTCGCAGAAATTCATCGGGTAAATGAGTAAAGTTAAAAAGAGATAGCAAGAAAGCTAAGAAAGAAAAGCTACTATTGAGTTAGAAATGAGTATTGAGATTTTATATATGATGAATTAGAGATCTTGATTATTATATTAAAGTATGCTGATCAATGTGATCAAGTGATACAGGTACCATGTTTACTTTACAAGTATGAGAATGTTAAGTATCATGAGACATGTAAGAATCAGTATGAGTAAGTAAGCTCTATAGCTAAAATTTATGATGTCATTGTTATGTTAAATGGTTTATATGAAGTAAAGATGATGATATGTGTTTTACATGCAAACTTACTAAGCTAAATGCTTACGATTTTAATTCTTTCTTTCCATGTAGTACCGCCTAGCTAACTTGTGGATCGTTGGAGTCAGAGCTCGTAGCACACTATCAATCACCATTTTGGTATAGCCAAGTTATTTTACTAAGTATGGCATGTATAGGAAGCATTCATTTAGAGAACATGTTTTAAGAAGGGCCATTGAATAGGCTATCAAGTTTATTCTTATTTTGTATTTGGCTAAGTGTTTGGCCAAAATTGACTAAGTATGTATGTTGTTAAATCCAATGAAGCATGTTGTATAGTTCATGAATTGTATTGAATTGAGTTGAGTTGATCTTGATTTCAGGGTGGCAAAGGGCTTGGTAAATAGCCTCTAAGTGCCCATACAGTTGGACACACGGGCGTGTGTCTAGGCCATGCTAACCCTGCACCTTAATGTTTTAAGTCAGGATAGACCACGAGTAAATCCCACGACCGTGTGCATGGGCCGTGTAAGACACACAATATGGTCATGGGCGTGTTCCCAGGTCGTACGATTGAACTTAGTAGCTTCCCATGGTTGAAGACACGGACGTGTCAAGGCCGTGTGAATAAAGTCAGTAACTCCCCACGGTTGTAGGCACGGGCGTGTCCCAAGTAACATGGGCGTGTGAACCCTGCTTCAAAGTTGAGTTTTCGATTAAGTGTCCTAAAGTTTTTGGATAAGTGTTTAAGGCCTCGTACGCCCATGATACATATGTTTTGACCAAGAAAGAGAAGTTTTTAAATCGAAACGAAATTTTACTGCCCGAAAGTGTATGATAATGTGAGTTCAAGCATGTTAATGTCTCGTATCCAGTCCTAGCATCGATCTCGGGTACGGGGTGTTACATTTAGTGGTATCAGAGCTACGGTTTAGTCGGTTCTAGGACTAACGTAGCACGAGCACGAGTCTAGTTATACATGCCATACGTAAGAATGTTTTTATAATGATAGTGTGACGACTCCTGATGACTTAAATTATGTTTATACATATAGTAAATGGATCCCGAAAGAGCTGTGGCGGATGATGTAGAAAGTAACGCACCAGCTCTCGCAGAAGGGACGGTGCCGAATGAGAACGAGAATAGACCCACTACGGTGAGTCAAGGAGGAGGAAAAGAGGCTAGAGAAACCTTTCTCCATATAACGAATACATGGTATACGGAGTTCGTTCGTGCGAACTCGAATGCTTAACCCCCTCCACCCCCGCCTGTTCCACAACCTGCTCCAGTAGCCCCTCAAGTAGTAGAGGTGGTAAGAGGAGATAAACCTCCAATTGATAGGATCAGGAAGCATGGGGTAGAAGAATTCTGGGCTAGAAAAGATGATGATCCAGAAAGAGCTGAATTCTGGTTAGAAAATACCATTAGGGTATTTAATGAGCTGTCATGCACCCCTGAAGAATGCATGAAGTGTGTAATCTCTCTCTTAAGAGACTCTGCTTACCAATGGTGGAGCACCCTTGTGTCAGTAGTACCGAGGGAAAGGGTCACATGGGAATTCTTTCAAGAAGAGTTCAAGAAAAAGTATATCAGCCAAAGGTTTATAGACCAGAAGAGGAAGGAAATCCTAGAGCTGAAGCAAGGCAAGAAGTCAGTAACTAATTATGAGCGTGAGTTTGTACGACTCAGTAAGTACGCTCCTGAATGTGTGTCCACTGAGGCCATCATGAGTAAAAGATTTGAAGACGGGTTGAATGAGGACATCAAACTATTTGTTGCTGTTCTAGAATTGAAGGAATTTGTTATACTAGTAGAGAGGGCTTGCAAAGCCGAAGAACTAGTAAAAGAAAAGAGAAAGTCTGAAATAGAGTTTCGTGACTCTGAAAAGAGATAGTGGAATAAGTCATTCCAATCTTCATCCAAGAAGTCAAGAGATTTCTCTACTCGATCGGCTACTTCCACTGGGTTTTCAAGGAAAGACAAGAGTAAGCAGTATTCGGGAAATAAAGCACAGATGACTTCAGTTGCAAGTGTTGAAAATTTTAGACCTGACAGACCCGAATGTCCACAAGGTGGCAGACGCCATTTGGAAGAATACCGAGCACATAAAAATGCATGCTTTAGATGTGGTTCCCAAGACCACTATATAAAAGGTTGTCCAGAGATAATTAAAAAAGAGAGAACTCAAATCCCGAGACCGGGAGTATGGCACAAGGAAGACCGTAAAAAAACCCGAAAAGTGGGGCAAGTGGAAGAGGTAACCCCAGAGAGCAGGCCGCGAGACCCGAGGGTAGAGCGCCTGTAAGGACTTATGCCATTCGCGCTCACGAAGAGGCATCTTCCCCTGATGTTATTACGGGTACCTTTTCTCTTTACAATACCAAAGTTATTGCTTTAATAGATCCCGGATCCACACACTCTTACATTTGTATAAAATTAGTATCCGATTTGAGTATGCCTATAGATTCTACAGAATTTATGATTAAAGTGCCCAATCCTTTAGGCAAGAGTGTGTTGGTTGATAAAGTATGTAAAGATTGTCCATTAATGATTAGAGGTCATTGCTTTAAAGCAAATCTTATGTTGTTACCATTTGACGAATTCGACCTCATTATTGGTATGGACTGGTTGACTACCCATAATGTGATAGTTAATTGTGGGAAGAAATACATTGAGATGAGATGTGAGAATAGGGATACTCTTCATGTAGAATCAGATGAACAAGATGGATTGCCGGTAATGATTTCTCATATGACGGCACAGAGATATATAAGAAAGGGGTATGAAGCATATCTGGCCTTTGTGATGAATGATAAAGTAACAGAGTTGAAGACTGAGTCACTACCGATAGTGAGTACGTGGATGTTTTTCCTGAGGAATTACCAGGATTACCACCAGTTAGAGAGGTTGAGTTCAATATTGAGCTAGCTCCCAGTACTATACCGATATCCATTGCTCCTTACAGAATGGCTCCAACAAAGTTGAGAGAGCTAAAGACACAGTTGCAAGAGTTGACAGACAAAGGCTTTACAAGATCAAGTTGTTCACCATGGGGTGCTCCGGTTTTATTTGTGAAAAAGAAAGATGGCACCATGAGATTGTGTACAGATTACCGTCAGCTTAATAAAGTGACAGTAAAGAACAAGTACCCATTACCTAGAATCGATGATTTGTTCGATCAGTTGAAAGGAGTCACTGTGTTCTCCAAAATAGACTTGAGATTAGGGTACTACCAGTTGAGAGTGAAAGATTCAAATATATCCAAGATTGCTTTTCGGACGAGGTATGGGTATTATGAATTTTTAGTCATGCCCTTTGTGTTGACCAATGCTCCTGCGGTATTCATGGATTTAATGAACCATATCTTTAGACCATACCTCGATAAGTTTGTAGTCGTTTTCATTGACGACATACTGATTTATTCCCAAGATGAGAA
Source organism: Gossypium bickii (assembly GCA_025503065.1). NCBI lineage: Eukaryota > Viridiplantae > Streptophyta > Magnoliopsida > Malvales > Malvaceae > Gossypium > Gossypium bickii. The sequence goes on from CP106711.1 coordinate 102,034,662, forward strand.
TGAGCATGCTGAACATCTACGGATAGTTTTAGAGATTCTTCTAGGAAGTTAGTTATATGCCAAGTTCAGTAAAAGCAAATTTTGGCTGAAGGAAGTAGGATTTCTTAGACATATTGTCTCGAGAAATGGAGTCCGAGTAAATCCAAGTAAAATCTCGGCCATAATGGACTGGAAGCCGCCCAAGAATATCTCTGAGATTAGAAGTTTTCTAGGCTTAGCAGGCTATTACAGGCAATTTGTCAAGGGGATTTCTATGATTGCAACCCCGATGACTAAATTGTTACAGAAAAATGTAAAGTTTGAGTGGTCGGAAAGATGCCAACAAAGTTTTGAGAAGTTGATAGAAATGTTGACAGAAGCTCCAATTTTAGTACAACCCGAGTCAGGGAAAGAATTCATAATTTACAGCGATGCATCCTTAAATGGATTAGGGTGTGTACTCATGCAAGAAGGCAAAGTGATTGTTTATGCCTCCAGACAGTTGAAGCCTCACGAGAAGAATTATCTGACGCATGATTAAGAATTAGCTGCAATAGTCTTCGCTTTGAAGATTTGGAGACACCATTTATATGGTGAAAGATGTCGGATTTTTACTGACCACAAAAGTCTGAAGTACTTGATGACGCAGAAAGAATTGAACTTAAGGCAATGGAGATGGTTAGAGTTGATAAAAGACTATGAGTTGGTTATTGATTACCATCCAAGAAAGGCGAATGTGGTCGCCGATGCTTTGAGCAGGAAGTCCCTTTTTGTGTTAAGGGCAATGAATTTATGGATGACCTTATCCGATGATAATTTTATTCTCACTGAATTGAAAGCTAGACCAATGTTTCTTTAAGAGATCTTTGAGGCTCAGAAAGAAGATAATGAATTGCAAGTCAAGAGAACTTAGTGCGAGTCAGATATTGAATCCGACTTTCGGATTAATTCTGATGGACACTTGATGTTTAGAGATAGAATTTGTGTACCAAGAAAAGAGGAGCTTATTCAGAGAATTTTGCATGAGGCACATAACGGATGTTTATCTATACATCCAGGTAGTACTAAGATGAATAATGACTTGAAGCAACTGTATTGGTGGCCAAAAATGAAGAAAGACATTTCGGAGTTTGTTTCCAACTGCATGATTTGTCAGCAAGTAAAGGCTGACCATCAATTACCTTCGGGTTTGCTTCAGCCCATATTGGTTCCCGAGTGGAAATGGGACTGTATCACCATGGATTTTGTAACGGGTTTACCGTTGTCTCCGAGCAAGAAAGATGCTGTATGGGTAATGGTTGATAGACTCACGAAGTCAGCTTATTTTATACATATACGAGTGGATTACTCACTAGAAAAATTGGCAAACCTGTATGTTTCAGAAATAGTAAGGCTTCACGGAGTTCCCTTATCGATCATATCAGATAGAGATCCGAGATTCACATCCAGATTTTGGAAGAAGCTGCAAGAAGCCTTGGGTACAAGATTGAGTTTTAGCATAGCTTTTCATCCTCAAACTGACGGCCAGTCAGAGAGATTAATCCAAGTACTCGAGGATATCCTCAGATGTTGTATTTTAGAATTACAAGGCAGTTGGGAAAAGTTTCTCCCATTGGTAGAATTCGCCTATAATAATAGCTTTCAGACGAGCTTAAAAATGGCGCCTTATGAGGCTCTATATGGGCGTAAGTGCAGAACACCTTTGTTTTGGACTGAACTCAAGGAAAACCATATTCACGGGGTTGATTTGGTTAAAGAAGCTGAAGAGAAAGTGAAACTGATACGAGAATGTTTAAAAGCTACATCAGACAGACAGAAATCCTATTCGAATTTAAAGAGAAAAGACATAGAGTACCAAGTCGGGGATAAAGTTTTTTTGAAAGTGTCACCATGGAGAAAGGTTCTCAGATTTGGCCGAAAAGGCAAGTTAAGTCCACGTTTCATTGGACCTTACGAGATTACTGAGAGAGTTGGGCCGGTAGCTTACCATTTGGCTATGCCACCAGAATTAGAAAAGATATATAATGTGTTTCACGTGTCAATGTTGAGACGCTACCGATCAGACCCTTCACATGTAATTACCCCGTCAGAAATAGAGATTCATCCTGACATGACTTATGGTGAAGAACCAGTCAAGATTTTAGGTCGGGAAGTCAAGCAACTGAGAAATAAAAGTATTGCCCTAGTGAAAGTATTGTGGCAAAGACATGGGATAGAAGAAGCTACATGGGAACCAAAAGAGAGTATGAGAAACCAGTATCCAAACCTTTTTGCTGGTAAGATTTTCGAGGATGAAAATCCCTAAGGGGGGAGAATTGTAACAGCCCGATTTAGGGCCTAGTTGGAATAGTGGTGCGAGGCCACGAACCCGAGCTGAATTTATGAGTTTTTAAGTTTGCATGCTAGTATGAATGTTTCGTAAAGCAATTTTGCTAAACTAGGGTTGAATGATAAAAAAGGACTAAATTGCAAAAATTGCAAAATATGAGTTTCTAGAAGCTTTTTGTATGAAATAGCTTTAGAATAATAATTATGACCCCTTAAATAGCAATTTTCCCAAAATTTATTTTTTGGACAAAATTGGTCATGAGTTGGTATTATAGAAATTTTTAGTGATGAGGGCATTTTGGTCATTTATGTATTAAATAATTAAAATGGGAAAAAGATGATAAAAATCTACTCATCTTCGTCCCTTATTGCCGAAAATTTGAAGGAAGCCATAGCTAGGGTTCTTCAATTTTTGAAGCTTGCTAGTAAGTGCTCCTAAGCCCAGTTTTTGATTTTCTTCATATTTTTGAAGTTTTCGTATTATGAATTAGCTATTTTTAGCTATAAAATGAGTTAAGATGCATGTTCTCCTAAGCCGGGCGTGTGTCTAGGCCGTGCTAACCCTGCACCTTAATGTTTTAAGTCAGGATAGACCACGGGTAAATCCCACGGTCGTGTGCATAGGCCGTGTAAGACACACGGTATGGTCATGGGCATGTGCCCAAACCGTGCGATTGAAGTCAGTAGCTTCCCACAGTTGAAGACACGGACGTGCCAAGGCTGTGTGAATGAAGTCAGTAACTCCCCACGGTTGTAGGCACGGGCGTGTCCCAAGTAACATGGGCGTGTGAACACTGCTTCAAAGTTAAGTTTTCGATTAAGTGTCCTAAAGTTTTCGGATAAGTGTTTAAGGCCTCCTAGGCCCATAATACATATGTTTTGACTAAGAAAGAGAAGTTTTTAAATCGAAACGAAATTTTACTGCCCAAAAATGTATGATGATATGAGTTCAAGCATGGTAATGTCTCGTATCCAGTCCTAACATCGGTCACGGGTACGGGGTGTTACATCTTTTGAATCTTTTTTTTTTGTACACTATCTGATTTAGCTATCCATTAAACCCTAATCAAAATTCAAATTTACCTTGAATATTTTCACATAGCATTGCAATAAGATTTGATTTGAGCAGAAATATCAAATGTTTTTTGTTGAAAATTCAAATAAACAAATATTAAATTTATTTTGGATTAACAATGGCTAAAAATTCCCATGAAGACATATTATAATGTTTAACTTCGATGTAGACAAGAGGCATTGTATTACCCGGGTTTCTACAATATTCGCATAACCTCTGTTGGTTTGAGCACTCCCGAAAATCCATGTTGTCGCATATTCAAGTTAAGCATGGTTGACCTTTTGGTTTGCAACGCAAATCTCCACACATTGTGGAGCAACAAGCGATACAAGCGGCCACTTACTTTCATCTGGGACCAGTGGGAATACGTGTCTCCACACATTGTATGAGTTTTTTAATTTATATACTTCGTCGACAAAGCTCATGGGATCCAAATAGATATTCATACAACCTAAAATTGCATGAGCGCATGGATAACGAATTAAATCAAATATCCCACAATCGCAAGTCCTATTTCTCAAGTGTATCCGATACACCCCCTGGCAATACCTTGGTCAGGCCTGTCAAATTTTGTCACCCGAAACCATAAGTCGTCACTAGAGTGACAAACTGCATGCATGCAGTTTGCTCGTGCCTTACCATTATTAATTTCTTCCACTACAGTTGGGTACCATAAATGGCCTCATTGTAATTGCCCAGCATAACCCGTTGCTCACTTTGGGAACAGTTCTGCCAAACAGAAGTATATCTCTTTTACAACTACAGTTATCAACAAATGATGTGTTCCCTTTAAAATGGAATTGATGCATTCCACCAGGTTCGATGTCATGTGGCATATCATAGCCCATCATCGTATGCTTGTGTCCACTGTTCGAATGGTATGTTTTCAAGATATGCTACCCCTGCCGAGTTAGTTGACCACAACATTGCCAACATCTCATTAAAACAATCCTTCATGATCTCATACCCTTTCAATATAAGTGCATAGCGAATAAAAATACAAACGGAACATTACAAACAAGATAATACTGGTGGCAATCAGACACCCATGTTCATCACTTGTCATCGCTTAATAGTAGACCGATATTGCTGGTAATAGTTGGACGTAATGTGCCTTAGGTACTATCGATGGTGTGTGTGATCCTAGAGGCTTCCCTATCGTTCAATTGCGGATAGTATTCCAGCTCCCCGATCTAAGATGATGAATATATCAAGTTGGGGGCAGACATGCCACCTTAACCTAAACAAAAAGAAATCCTAGTTGTATGCTTTCTTCCCTGGTGTTATTGCAAACGCAATTGGAAGAATCCTCTGATTACCATCCTGTGCCATAGCCAACAACAGTCAATGGGTATCTCTACCATACATGAAGGTACCATCTATTTGTACCAACAGTTTGCAGTATTGGAATGCATTTTGACATTGCTTAAATGTCCAAAACAGACGCTTAAACACTTGACACCCACCGAGCAAGCCATTGTTGTAGTATATAGGACCCGTTTTAAAATTTGTTATGCAACTAGGTACGTACCTCTCTAGCACTTGACATCACTACCATACCTCGTTGTATGGCGCGTCCTACCCACTGTGCATCTTCTCTAAGGCCTTCTATTTAGCTATCCACGCCTTGCGATATGGAGGCATGTAGTTGAATTGGCTATGAATATTGGCAATTAAAATAGACACGGTAGTCCTTGAATCTGCTTTCACCATCGGTAGTATTATGTCCGCAATCATATCTGAATCCAGCTTCGGATGTTCCCGTGAAACATCTGCAACTTCACGAGTACGTCAAATTAATTAGAAATAACCTTAAACCCTAAATAAAACCCTCAAAACCCAGTGATAATGTACCAAAGGCAACACATGTATGCGTATCGGTGAACTTTTTAATCATCCATAACCCCATCTTCTTCTTAACAGAAGCTATAATTTTCCATGAGCAGCTGTTGTCTCGCACTACACACTTCCCCTCAAACTTCTCAGATTTGGATTTAACAATATGACAATTAACCACGTTCTTGATGTTGTATCGCTTCAATGCTGCGAGAAAACTATCTTTACTGGAAAACTCCCTACCTACTTCCAAATCACCCGAATCCAACGATACACTTCTGTAGCCAGGCCTCCTATATGGCAGGTCTGCAAACTCCAGCACATCTTCTATTGGAAGGTCGACATTATGCATGTGGGCTAGAGACGAGTATGACATGAACCATGGATCTTCTTCTTCTTCATCTTCATCACCCCCTTCATGGTTTTCAGGTTCAGTTGGGATAGGCTCTGGTTCAAAAAAAATCCAACTTCTGAACCGTCGGCATCAGGATATCGGGGTGGATCCACATCGGATTCACAGACCCACTAATATATGCCATGTTGGAGGTCTCATTGCTGGTGGACGTCGTAGGGAGTAAATCATCCCTTCTCGTGTATGTTTTGAAACGTCCAAAATCATATGTCGATTGCTAACCACTAGAAGATGACGTCATTCCCCAGTAAGTATTCCCAGCGTCGCAAATCGACCCACCGAAGTGCATGTCCCATCCACTAACTGAGTGTCATGTAAGGGTCATGTATTTCGTTCTATCACCGAAACCCAATGGTTCGGTGTTCTGCCTCCCACGATTGAAATATAAGGCTGAGATGGATAAGTGTCTTCCCATTGATGATCCTGAGATATCTTAATGGGAACTTTCTAATAGAGTGGTTGTACTATAACATTTTCAACCGTTCTCACCTCTCGGACAGGAAGAGATGTTGAAGTTGCAAGTCCTTCATCCAGTCTTGAAAATTCCACATATAACTCAAGAAACAGTGATCCACTTTCAAGGTGCGTCTGCACCATCGCCTTTAAGCCTCGAGCACCTTTGATATCAAATTAGTCATATCTAACGGGATCAACTGAAACACAAAATCGATACTTAATAGACGAAACTCTCATTGCAAAAGATTTGAAGATTTTTCGCCTAATTCTTTTACGAAGTTCTGTCAACTCTATGTTGTGGTTAAAAGCCAATCGCGTTGTGTTCTCTGGTAAAAAAGTCACGCCGTTCTCGGTGCCACGGACCTCACCGTCGTAATAAATAATAGCATTAATTCATCCACTCATTTTCAACAAATTTATCTTTCAAGAGAAATTCAAAATACGAAAAATTAACACGAAAAATCAAAACATTATGCAATAAATATAATGCTTCATATAAATATCAACATTAAAAATCAACTTATACCTACAACCCTAACTTCTATTCTTCTGAACTTCTTTAATTTCTATTGCTCCAACTTGTACCATCAAAGGCTGAAATATGGGTCATTTATAGCCTAAGGGAATGCATCCCACTCATTTCTATAATATGCCCTGGATAGTGGGGGTTGAAATTTGTAGAGGAAAAACACTCTAAGCAGGACACACTATCAGAAGCAGTACTGAAAAGGGCGTCTAGCTAGAAAAGTTTTCAATACTTTTGCTGACAATACATCCTGCTTGGAGCGTTTTTCCTCTACAAACCTCAACCCCCACTATTCGGGGCATTTTTCACAAACCTCATCTCAGGAATACCGAGATATTTTTCAGAACCATCTCATCAAATTTTTTTTCTCAGAAGCAACAGTACTAAAAAGGGCATCCAGTTGGAAATGTTTTCAGTACTTTTGCTTACTATGCATCCTACTTAAAACGTTTTTTCTCTACAAAACTCAACCTATCTAGTTAAAAATATTTCTTCAGAACCCATCCCCTCAAAACTATTTTTTCATAATCCATCTTGTACCAATTATTTTTCTCAAATCCCTTAAACCCTAAAAATAATGAAAATTCTAAACTTAGACACTTAAAAAATAAAAAACCCTAACCCTAACCCTAAATAATTAATTTTTTTTAAAAAAACCCTAAATGGCATGGGAAAACACAGGCAAAAGCGCGCCCACGTGGATGCTATTTATAAAAACGCTTCCACGTCAACGTGTTTTACTTGACATCAGCTAAAAAAGCTCTGAGCTAGACGCGCTTTTTTGTGTTTCCCCTGAAAACGATGCCAACTCGGTGCGTTTTTATAAAAATTGACCATTTCCGTCATTTTTGACAAAAACCGGTCCATTTCTATAATTTTTTTAAGAAAAAGGCATGTTATGGTCAATTGGTCAAACTAAACATTAATAAAATAAAAATTATAAAATTGAAAAAAAAAACCTATAATTAAGTTTTGCAGGCATGTTCCCATGTCGTGACGTGTGTTTAAAAGTTCTAATGTTTTTTATTTTAATCTTCTCAATCTTATTGCAATTTGGATTTTTCAATGCAAGATATTCTAACTTCCAATTATTGAATATAATCCGGCAGATCTACGTACAACCCAATGCTTATCTGCTGCTGACCTTCGCCGGTTCCTCACAATTTCGGGAACTTCTTAATTTTCTATAGCTACGTAGCTACGTATTCCAATACCAAACTATAAATATGTCCGTAATTATGCTGCTTATTACCCGAACTAGATCCTTCAATCAAAGGATTTGATAAATTTTACATTTTATAAGCTTCAAATGGCTTCGAACAAGCTTCTTATGCTCTCAGTTGTAGCCATTTTTCTTCCTGCAATGGCTATGGCAACTGATTATATCGTCGGGGATGATAGCGGATGGACCATCAATTTCGATTATCAAGCTTGGGCAAAGGATAAAGTATTTTACGCGGGTGATAAATTAGGTATATTCACCATATTTTCTTCTTAAAGTTCTTAATTAATATATTCTTTATTAATCTTCAATGCTTAATTCTTCTCTAACAATCTCTACGAGTTTGTTACTGGTACACTCTTGTGTAAAGTATTCAGCTTTGCACTGTGCGTTTACAATTGTCTAACTTGGAAGTTGATTTACCTTGAAAGGGAATTCACTCGAAAGAAGTTTTTGAAATGTTATCTTTTGAGATGTTCGAACAGTTGGTATTGTTCCTAAGGTGTTTATATTTTATTTTAGTGTTAAGACTTTGTCATCTAACTTCAAAAAAATGTCCAAAGAGTAGTGTTTTTATCTACTAAGATCATTTAAGGGTTTAAGTTCGAACCCATCAAGACCAAATTCAAAAACAAAACTTCGACGCTAAAATCAAGCATTTACACCTCAAGAGCAATATCATTTGTTTGATGTCTGAGTTGGATTCTTAAAAGACACACTTCAAAGTCTGTTTCCCTCGACACCTAAAAAAAAAGCTATTCTTAATATATTTTTTTACTCAAAAATGAATTTGCAGTGTTCCAATACCCTAAAGGATATCACAATGTGTTCAAAGTAAACGGTACAGCTTTCAAGAATTGTGACATTCCACCGGCATACCAAGCTCTCAGCTCCGGAAATGACACTGTAGTCCTTAACACCCCCGGTAGAAAGTGGTACATCTGCGGTGTTAGTAATCATTGTTCTGCTTATGCCCAAAAGCTTTTCATCACTGTTCAATACCAGTATGGTTGGGCACCAGCACCAACCCCTCAAATACTACAAGTTAGTCAACCATGGGCACCAACTCCTGCACCCACTCCCTCTTCACCTTCAACACCAGCACCTACACCTTCAGTGCCAGACACAATAGTTACTGACCCTTGGGCATCATCTCCAATATCTTCTTCACCTCCACTGCCAACACCTATTGCACCTTCATGGCCACCGGCTCCGTCTTTGCCTACAACACCAGCACCAACTCCTGAGCCTTGGGCACCAACTACACTTTCAGTGCCAGAAACAACAGTTACTGACCCTTGGGCACCAGCTCCTGCACCTTGGGCACCATCTCCAATATCTTCTCCACCTTCACTGCCAACACCTACTGCACCTTCATGGCCACCGGTTCCATCTCCTTATCCATGGATTTGATCTGCCATCGTCCAATCATGCTTCCATGGCTGCGTACTCCAATGATTATGATTGTCAACAACTTTTCTAGCTCTTATTACCGGAAAAATAAGTTTCTTTATTGGTTCTATATATGTTTACTTGTAGTAATTTTTTCTAGGTTCCAATGTTATTGATCATCATTGATTACAAATTAATAAATCAAGGGTGCCTTGTTATTTGATTTTAGATTCATGGTTTTATCTTCTAGTTACAAATTCAGTTTTTGAATATTTAAGTCTTCATGGAAATGTTTCAATATAATCACCACAACTAAGAAAATCATATGGAAACTCAAAGCACGTACGCCAATGATAAACTGGTTTCATCAACTTAATATACAATCTCCATATGAAAAGCTAGATAAATATGATTAACAAGAAATTTATCGATATGTATAGCCAGATATCTCCATACTAAAAGCTTCATTATAATTTCACTTTAAATTTATTCGTATGTAATAATAATTAAGTTTGCTAAAAAAGACGGGCATTTCTAAGAGAACTCTCTTTGGAAATTTTGGTTCTCAATCTCTCTCATAATTAAAAGGCAGACCAGAATTTTCTCTTGTTTCTTATTATTTGCGGCCTGAAAATTCTACTGTTTGGGACTTTGAAATCTAATATAAACTTAAGCTCAATCACTCCAGCAATTGGTGTGATTTGATTTTTGTTTATACGAGGAATTGAATTTGGAATTTCAAAATAAAATTACAATTATTTATAAGTTAATCCAAAGAGTTAATGCATTAAAAATATAAAAAGCTTCAAACAACATAGAGGAATTAAACTCTGGACTCAAGTATAAAAGCTCTATCATTTATCCATTTAACCAAAAGAGTTAAATTATTGATTTACCAACTAAAAATATATTAAAAAGGTTATCGGTGCCACCTGGCACAATGGCAGGAAAAAAATTTAAAAAAAAAATTAACCATGCCACAGTGATTGGGGGAAGCAGGAGTGGTGCCGCCGATTGGTCAAGCGGCATCAACGGATTACTTTAGCAAATATTATTTCAATAATTAATTTTTTCTATCTTGTTTTGATAATTATTTATTTTATATTATTTGAATAAAAAAACTCTTTTTTAACACTTTTTTATATAATATTTTTTATCTAATCCGATCATAAATATAAATAGGTGATGTTGGTACTTGCTAATTATGTGAACCCCTTTATCAAATTACATTAATTTGGTACTTGCTAATTATGTGAAATCTTTTATCAAATTATATTAATATATTAAATTTTATTATTCATTTATTTACAATCTTTTTATATTTCATATTTATAAAGTTTAGGAACGTTTAAACATATTTTCTGATATACTTTATAACAATTTCTTCTCCACTATTTCACTATATCAGTTTTCATTAAAATTGATGAGCTCATTTCATATCTATTTTATTATGAATTCATATTTTATAATTATTAGACATTAAAATAATAATATCAGTTTATCACAATTTATTTTTTATTTCTTCTATAAATTTCTCATTTCTTTTCTCAGCTTTAACCAAATATTTACGGTTTAAATATCTCAAAAGTATTTATACTATTTAAAAATTTAAAATAATTTAATCTTTTCACTTCAATTTTGAGACATCAAGTCTCTGTAATTTTTTTATTCAAAAAGATTAGTTTCTATATTTAATTTTGTCATTAAAATTAATGGTGTCAAAGGTAAAATAATTTTTTTAGCCCTCAACATTTACAGTCTTTTTGTCAATTTGATCTTTACTCTTTAAATGTACATAAATATTTTAAAAATATTTTTTTTCATATTTTAAATAAAAAAATAAAAGTTATGTAAAAATAATAAAATAATTTTAAAAATATTAAAAAAATCTTAAATTCGTATTGAAGAATCAATATAGATGACTTTTGACTTTTGATTTATTTGTTTGCTACTTAATTAATTAGTTTTAACCCCTTTTTTTTCAATTTTAGAAATATTAATAAAATAACTTTTATTTCATTTTTCACCTATTTTTTATCAAACAAACAAAAAACATGGATCAATCACGTGGTTTATTTTAATCTACTTAGCATAATGTTAATTGCTCGTGACATTTTGGAGAGCCCAATTAATTATTAATTTTGAATTTATGGTCCAATTCCTTGTACTTTTCAACGAAGGATTGAATTGATTTTCGAATTATTTTTAAGGCCCCTGGCAGATCTTAGAGTGATCATGTGGCAGGTGAAATAAAAATTTTGATGGCATGGTGACTGAAATGGAAGGTTGAATTGATTTTTTATTATTTTATAAGGGTTTAATTAATTTTTTAATTATTTTATGAGTGCTTAATTGATTTTTAGGGATTATATAAAATTCTCAGAAAATTTATTAAAATATTATAAAACTTTGAAAATTATAGAAAATGAATAAAATTTATTAAATATAATAATATTTTAAAAAATTATAAAAATATTAAATATTATAAAATATTCTTAATTTGTTAAGAAAAAAGAAAATATTAAATAAATATTATAAAAATTAGAAATGATAGAAAATTATATACAAATAATTAAAATGATAAAAAAATCTATAAAAATTAATAAAAACTTATTAAAAGTATAAAAAGTTATAAAATCTATATGTATATAAGAAAATTATAGCAAATTTTTGTTATTTTTGAAGGTTTGGATTAGATTGTAATGGGAGCATGAAGTGTGCTGGTAATTAAATTTGGATAGGATGTCATGTAAATGGTCCAAGAGATAATTGATTTAGTATTTGGTGGTTGAAGGTGAGTGATGAGTAACGATTTTTGTTGAGGAGAGGTAATCGACAGAGGTTGATAAGGATGAAGGATGGTTTATGATATGATGTAGAACAATATGTGTGGGAAACCAAAAATGAGTAGTCATATTTATTAAAAAGTTTAAAAATTATTAGAAATTAGTAAAATATTATAAAAAAATTATATAAGTTATTAAAAAACTATTAAATGTATTAAATGTCATACAAAATTTAATATTAATGCTCATTTTATAATTTTGTTATTATTTTTTAAATTTTTGAGAATTTTTATAAACCCTCCTAAAATAATTAAAAAATCAATTACGTCCTCGTAAAATAAAATAAAATTAAGCCTTTAACGTCAGTCACTACGTCATCAAAATTTTCATGCCAAACGCCATATTACCTGCCACATTAGCACTTAATGGCCCGTCAAGAGCCTTAATAGAAGTGACAATTTGAAGAGCCCAATTGATTGTTATTTTTGAATGAAGGGTCCAATTGATTGCATGTTGCGTCACGAAACTAACTAAAAAGTTAGTTATGACAAGTGCACCTATCAATTCATAGTATAACTACAGTTAACAAAGATATCATTCCTACAAAGACTACAAATACTACTAATTACTGTCTTTCCATTGTTTAACCGAATAATTCGAGTGATTGATTAAAACTAAAATAAACTACATTAATTAACTAACGAACACAACAAAGAAAAAAATACGAAAGTAATCGATTAACATCCAAGAAGCAAAACAATACCTAAGAAAGAATTCAGTTAGATTTCATCTGTCACTATCAATCTAAATTACGCAATTTCTTTACTTAGAATCTTGATCTGTAGAAATCCCTAAATTATGCACATATCTTTTTCGAGCATAAGAGCAACTGACTCTAGGTTGATTAATTGAAATTTATTTTTAATTAAAACCTCTATTATCTCATTACCTCATACTATGGATTCTCCTATTAGATTTGACTTTTATCCGGTAGATTTATGTCGTCCTGTTTCTAAGATTGCATGCAACTCCACTTAATTACGCAAAACCTACTCTTAAACAAGGTCTATTCAACCACCGATTTAAGCACATCAAACATGGATTAATAATCTAGAAATATCAAACCAAGAATTAAGCACACATAATTGAGAACAAGAAAATGCAACACCCCTAACCTATATTCGTCGCTGAAATAGGGTTACAAAGCATTACCGGACTTATTACTTAAACAAACATACATTTTACGTACATTTTTCCTTTCCAAATAAAAAATCATTCACATTCAATCATATTGTCTTTAATATGAGCCCTCGAGGCCCAAATCATGCATTAGAAGTGGTTTGGGATTAAACCGATAACTCTAGAAACTTTTGGAAAACTTTGAAAATTTTTCAAAATACAGGGCACGCACGCCCGTATGGCCCGACCGTGTGTCTCTCACGGCCAAAGACACACTCATGTCACAGGTCGTGTGGATATTCAAAATGGGATCACATAGCCGTGTCCCAACTCGTGCCCGATGTCGTGTAACTCCTTGACTTGGGTCACACGGCCAACCATACGCCCGTGTGACTAGCCCGAGTACCCTTCGAAATGGTCTCACACGCCCGTGTGCCAGGTCGTGTAGAGCATACTGACTTGGTTTCTAATTAAACATCAGGGGACACACGCTCATGTCTCTGCCCGTGTAGACATTAATAGGCTATTTACCAAGCCATCTTTCTCACCCAAATTTGCATTCACCTACACATACCAAATGGCATATAACATACTATCCATAGGCATTCAAACTAATCTCAACCAAGCCTAATTCATGCCATTTTCATACAAGCAACCATAATTCTCATAACATCATGTTTTTGCCAGTTCAAAACCTACCAATTTCACATCTAAAAATCACCTAAATGGTCACTTTCAAACATGCATTATTTGTCTATTACTAGCATATAAATCCAATCTCAATATCAACCATTTTGTACTTTCAATACCAATTCTCAACAATGCATTCACATAGCAATTATAAATCACTCAACAAAAGACCATTTAGTCATATATATATGTGTGTGTGTGTGTGTGTGTGTGTGTATACACATCACTAAGCATGCCAAAATAAGCTAAATTACATGGCTATACACATAACCAAGCATTCATCATTTACAAGCTAAATCAATTGGATAAATCCATTACCAACATATAGACCATATTAACCAAAACACCTACACATGTCATATAACCAAATACATAAGTTCAAAAGTACCAAAACAACAATTGGATAGTGTGATGAGATCTCCGACAACTCCCAAACCTAGCAAACTTCGAAATCACTATAAAACACGAAAAAGTAAATAGAGTAAGACTAAGCTGTATGCTTAATAAGTAAAACTTACCATTCAACTATAATTCAAATACTTAAACATCACATAATGCAATTCAATTTAAATCCAAAACTTAACACATATTCAATCCAAAGGTTAGACATGAATTCCATCTATTTCCTCGATTCAATGATTGTATAATTCGCGTACGTACCTATACTAACTCGTATCAATTTCATACTCTTCCAATTCATCAATATACCCGTTGAACCATTTAGAATAATATCAGATACTCGGGAATCTCACTCCTTAAGTGCCAATACAAGGCTGAAGCCATCTCAATCTCATATCTCATAATAATGCTCACTCTCGAGCTATCAACGGGTCTGCTCACACAAACTAACGATCAAGATGTAACTACACGCTGCTGCTCACACAAGATGACGAGGATCCGTAACAAATGCCGGATAACTCAGCCACCAGTAGAACGTACGGACCAGTACCCAAAACACAATAACCCCTAATGACATGTCATTTGTATCCTATCTATTCCTAAGGTTCAACCGGGATTTCACATTACCAAATCTTTGTCGAACATTTCCGTACATCAACAATACAATTATAAGTCATTTAAAACACAATTTCAATAATGCTTATTAACATACGAACTTACCTCGGATTTATACAGAGAGAAACAAGCTATCAATCCACTATTTTTCCCCCAATCTGATTCTGAACTTCGCTTTTCTTGATCTATATATAATCAAATTTAACTTATTTAATTATCATTGTATTCAATTTAATCCAAATTTCATATTATGGAAAAATTTGTAACGCCCCAAAAATCCTTTATATTTATTCTCGTATGTTGGTGACACAAATATCTGTCTGCTTCAATGGTTAAGTGTTCTGGGAGTGTCTTAGAAGTCTTGGGTTCAAGCCTTAGCTTGGGCAAAATTTTGTTTTAATTGAGTAAACCCTATCTTTAGCCAGTAGGTTCTTAATTAGTTGTTGGTAAATTATTAACAGAATAAGTCTACTGGTCTAGTGGTTAAGTGGAGTGTTGGTTATGTTTGAGGTCCTGAGTCCGAATCCCTGTGCAACAAGGGATTTTATTTGCTGATTGTGCCGTGTGAAAGTTTGAGATGGACTAAAATTCTAATAGTGGAGAGGTTGATGGAGATAATTAAGGAGACTTGGATAGGGGAGTTATCAGAATCGAGATTAATTTTGTTTCTCAGAATATCAGCTTTCTCAAATTCTGACATTTTCATAAAGGACTCCCTGTCGAATTTCTGTTAATTCTTTCGTGTCTTCTCTGTTTTTTTCTTCATCACCGTGTTATTGCCTTTTTCTTTTTTCTTTTTGATCCATCTCTGCCGAAAATCTCATAGTAGTTCTCTCCTTTTCTTTTCCTTCTTCACCATTTGGGAAAATGTGCGATTATGTCATTCGGTAAGTTGGTAAGTGAGTTCTTCTCTATATTATTCAATGAATCTTCGTTTGATGTGAGCCATATTCTGATTAGGTGCAAATCAAAGGGCTGGTAGATCCCAATTGACACTGTGATTATGGAAAAAAATCGGGGTTGCTTAAGCGAGGTAAGGTTGTCAATAGTTTTAGGAATTGATTGTTGTAAGTAATTCAGATTAAGTGACTAAGATTGAGTTTCCAATTGTCAAATATAGGTTCTAAAGTGCTCGGGAGTGATTAAGCGTCAAAAATGAACCAGGTGTGTACCCAAAACACTAAAAATACATCTCAGCGAAAAGCGGAAAAAGCTCTCTGTCGACGCCACACGGGCATGTGGTAGCCCGTGTGATCGATGAACCAGGCCAAGCATGCATGACACGGGTACATAACACTATTGTGTGATGGTCGCTGAGGCATGTACGAGACACGGGCTCGTCAATTGGATCGTATGAGCCACACAAGTGTGTGGGCCCACATAGGTAAACCACACGGGCGTGTGGGATTTTGGGCCAGGCCGTGTGATCCACACAGGTGTCTGGGCTACGCAGGCAGACCAACACGGGCGTGTGAGCCCAATTTCACTGATTTGTTTGCCAAGGTTGACAGGTCGCTCAAGTCAACTGTGAACCTACTATAGGGTCGGTAAGTACACCTAGACCCCTAATTGACTGAAATGACTGAAGGACTGTTATATGCCTATATGAGATAGATATGTATGTCTGTATATTGAGCATGATATTCACACTTTACTAATTATACATGATACCATCACATGTCTGTATGATGCATTGCATTGGGTTGGGGATTGATATTGATAGGAGGAGCTGTACCTAAAGGCTTCAAGCCTAACTTACTGGCAACTCAGCTACAACTATTGTCTAGTGCTGCATTCGATATTATTTAGAGTGTAGGGATGGGTGGGTTGATTATATCTCCACATGAAATGTAGGGTTGGACGGAGATGGAGTGTAGAGGCTGGCTGAGTAGGATTTTCTGATTGCCTATCTGTTACTATTACTGTACTGTGATGGGCTAAGGCCCTAATGCATACTATTACTGAAATGGGGTAAGGCCCAAACTGGACTAATACTGATACTGAAAAAGGCTTAGTCCTAGACTATAATTATTTGTATATTTATTGATTGTTTTGTATGGGGGTTACACACTGAGTTTGCGAAAACTCACCCTTCTGTTTAATCTTTACAAGTAATCCTCAGACTTATGTGGATCGGTGAGGTAGAGGACTCAGCGGTGGCCACACGACTCTTTCTGTACTGTTTGATACTTAATCATGATTTTAAGTTTATGTGGGTATTTTTTTGTAATAATGGCCTCTATGGATTTTGGTTTAAATTTAGATTTTATACTGCTTTATGTTTTATAACTGCTAGTGGTAGGAGAAACTCAGGTTTTCAAAAGAGATAAATGTTTTATTAAAATACTACGTACACGCAAATTATTTTAAAAGCTTTCACAAAGTATAACGTTTTGGGAAATGAATGGCGATTTGTAAATAAATAACATTTTAAAAATGGATAACATTTTGAAAACAAATGACATGATTTGGAGTTAACATAAGATAATGAAGAGTGGTTTGAACGGAGAGAAGGTCTTAGCTTCATTGCGAGTTCAAAAGCACTATCATGTGACATCGCCAGATTCGGCCATAACGTTTAGGCCAGATTTAGGGTGTTACATTTAGTGGTATCAAATTCAGGTTGCAAAACTCGGCTATGGATTTGGGTTTTAAAATTTGGGGTTTTTTAAAAACTAATTTTTTATAGTTAAAATATTTTTACTGGTTGTGTGGTACTCCGAGTCTCCAGCACCGATCTGGTAAGTTTTCTAAAACTGCTATGTGAAACTGTTATATATTTTTGATTAAACTGTTACAGGTAGTATATACAGAGGCTACTATAGATAGACTGTACTAAAAACACTCAAGTTTGTGTATATGATACTATAGTAAAACCGATAGACACTGATAGACATTGCAATGTACGAAACAAACTTTACACTTCTGATACTGTTTTCATAAAATATCTATTAATAAACACTGGAACTGTAAACTGAAGGATAAAACTATTAATATAGATAAACGCGCTTAGACAATGAGCATGAGAGGTACATGTGGACGGGGTATAAGAGGTCATGGTAGAGGCCGTAGAGGTACTCGAGCTGGGTCTTTGTCATCTAACCATGTACCTAATTTGGAAACTAGTGAGACGCCGGCTTCACCTGTGACTGAGACTGGGTCTCATAATTGAGCGGCTATGGACAACGCACTATCCCAAACCACGTTAAGGATTCTAGAGAGGGTCGTTAGGGCCAATACTATAACTGGAGGCCGTGGGTCCATTACGGAACGACTCCAGTCCAATGGAGCCGAGATTTTTAGGGGTATTACTAGAGTTGCCCCTAATGTGGCTGAGTACTGGATCGAGGCCATAGAAAGGATTATAGATGATTTGGACTGCACCCCCGAGCAAAAACTAAAGGGTGCAGTGTCACTGTTGAGAGATAAGGCTTACCAGTGGTGGCTTACGGTTAAGGAGGGCACTCATCCTAACCGATTGACCTGGGAATTCTTTAAGACCGCCTTCCAAGAGAAGTATATGGGTACCAATTATGTGGATGCCCGTAGGAGAGAGTTCCTTAATCTGACCCAGAGAGATAGACTAGTGGACGAGTATGAGGCTGAATTTCTGCGATTGAGCTGCTATGCGTGGGGTATGATGGCGACTGAGTACGAGTGATGTATTTGCTTTGATGATGGCCTTAAGGATAATTTGAGGGTTCTGATAGCTCCATAGAGGGAGCGAGGTTTTGCTGCACTGGTCGAGAAGGCAAAGATCACCAAAGAAGTAAAGCATACTGAGCGTCAGAATCGAGAGAGAGGTAGGAGCAAGAGGGATTCGGAGCCCTCGAGTTCCATTCAGAGGCCTAAGGAAAAGGCTAGAGTTGATGGACCAATTAAAGTTGGGGCTCCTATTGCTGCTACCGGACAGCCGCCGTGTACTGATTGTGGTAAACACCATATGGGCGAGTGTTGGAAAAGAATTGGGGCAAGCTTGAGGTGCGGTTCTTTGGAGCATCGTATTAGGGATTGTCTACGGAGGGCCGATCAGATGCAAGCTCCAGGTAATAATACTACATAGCCACTGAGGGTTGTTCAGCAGCTAATGAGAGGTCGTGGTCAGGCCAGAGGTGGTAATGGTTTGGGCTGTGGTCAGAGAGCACCGGGCAGAGCTGCTAGTCACACTGAGGCTAGGCCACCGGCTCTAGTTTATGCTGCTCGTCACCGAGAGGATGGAGATGCTTCAGACGTCATCACAGGTACGTTCTTTATTTATAATGTACCTTATACTGCACTGATAGATATAATATCCATTCACTCCTATATAGCTTGTACCGTATCTGAAAACTTGGGTGTACTGGTTGAGAGCACTACAAGTGAGGTCACTGTATTGAGTCTGTTGGGGCAGTCAATAAGGGTTAACAAATTGTTTAAAGATGTTCCTGTAGAGGTTCAAGGTGCTATCTTTTTGGCTAATCTGATGGAACTACCTTTTAAAGAATTTGATCTAATACTGGGAATGAACTGGTTAGTTAAACACTGAGTGAGCTTAGATTGTACCACAAAAAAGGTTGTACTGAGAACTGAGGAGGACAGAGAGGTAGTCGTAATTAGGGAGCATCAGAACTATTTATTGAATATGATTTTTGCATTGAGGGCCGAGAAGCTGGTCCGTAAGGGATGTGAGGTGTATCTGGTCTATATCAGTGTTTCAGATTCTAGGGATTTTTGGTTAAAGATATCAAAAAGGTTAAGGGCTTTCTAGATTTTTTTCTTGAAGAGCTACCTAAGTTACCTCTAAACCGCGAAGTAGAGTTTGGGATTGAGCTCTTTCTTGGTACAGCTCTGGTGCCCATTACTCCTTATAGAATGGCACCAAAGGAGCTTGTGGAGCTTAAAACTCAAATTCATGAACTATTGGATCATGGGTTTATCTGCCTTAGTGTGCCTCCGTGGGGGGTACCAGTTCTATTCATGAAAAAGAATGATGGATCCATGCGTATGTGTATTGACTACCGGCAACTGAATAAGTTGATCATCAAGAATAAGTACCTCTTACGGAGGATAGATGATCTATTCAATCAGTTCCGAGGAGCTTCAGTGTTCTCTAAAATTGACCTCTGATCAAGGTATCACCAGTTGAGAGTTAAGGAAATAGACGTACATAAGACGACATTTAGGACTCGCTATGGTCATTACGAGTTTCTAGTGATGCCATTTGGACTAAAGAATACTCCAGTAGCTTTTATGGATCTGATGAAACGAGTGTTCCAGCCTTATCTAGATCGGTTTATGGTGGTATTTATTGATGATATACTAGTGTATTCAAAGACCGAGGATTAACACGATGATTACCTCAGAGTGGTTCTATAGATTTACGAAAGAAGCAACTGTACGCCAAGTTCAGTAAGTGTAGGTTCTGGTTACGTAAAGTAACGTTTTTAGGACAGTGGTTTCTGCTAAAGAGATTAGTGTCGATCCTCAAAAGATTGAGGTTGTATTAGAATAGAAGCAGCCTAAGACTGTATCTAAGATCCATAGTTTTCTAGGACTGGCAGGATATTATCGACGTTTTGTAAAGGGGTTTTCACTGATTGTCACACCCTTGACTAAGCTGCTACATAAGGGTGTTTCGTTTAACTGGACTGACGCACAGCAAGAGAGCTTTGAGAAGCTCAAAACTGTACTGACAGAGGCCCTATTTTGATACAGCTAAAGTCTGGAAAAAAATTTACTGTCTACAATGATGCTTCACATGTCGGTTTGGGGTGTGTGTTGATGCAAAAGGGTAAGGTGGTAGCGTATGCGTCTCGTCAGCTTAAGACTCATGAGGTGAATTATCCGATGCATAACTTAGAGTTGGCCGCAACAGTGTTTGCACAAAAAATCTGGAGGCATTATTTGTATGGTGAGAAGTGTATCATCTACACTGATCACAAAAGCCTCAAGTATCTCCTCACTCAAAAGGAGCTAAATCTTAGGCAGCATAGATGGATTGAGCTACTTAAGGACTATGACTGTATCATCGAGTTCCACCCTGGTAAGGCTAATGTGGTGGCTAATGCACTGAGCCGTAGGGCTGTAACTGATCTGAGGGCGATGTTGGCTCGTCTCAGTTGATTTGATGATGGTAGTCTGTTGGCCGAACTTCAAGTTAAACCGACGTGGATAGAGCAGATTAAGGGTAAATAGTTGGAGGACGAGTCTTTGGGTTTTCGCTTTCAACAGATTGAGAGTGGGAATAATATGGATTTTGGACTGAAAAGCGAAGGGGTACTCTGTTTCTGTGGGAGAATCTGTGTACCGAATGATACCGAGTTGAGGCAGTCTATCCTGTGAGAGGTGCATAGTAGCCCTTATGCTATACATCCTGGCGGAAATAAGATGTACCGAGACCTTCGCGAGTTATATTGGTGGCCAGGTCTTAAGCATGAGGTTACAAACTTTGTGGGTAAATGTCTAACATGTCATCAGGTTAAGGCTGAGTATCAGTTACCTTCAGGTTGCTTTAGCCAATTAAGATTCCACTTTGAAAGTGGGAGCGAGTGACTATGGACTATGTTAGTGGGTTACCCCTCACACCCACTAAGAAGGATTCAGTATGGGTCATTGTAGATCGATTGACCAAGTCCGCCCATTTCTTACCGATTCGTACTGACTACTCTATGTAGAAGTTGGCTAAGCTGTATGTGTCTGAGATAGTGAGACTGCATGGGGTACTGATTTCAATAATATCTGATAGGAATCCTCGTTTCACGTTTCGATTTTGGAAGAAGCTACATGAAGCTCTGGGTACAAGGTTCGACTTCAGTACTGCGTTCCATCCTCAAACAGATGGTTAATCTGAGAGGGTGATTCAAATACTGGAAGACATGTTGAGAAGTTGTGTGATTGACTTCCGAGGCAGTTGGGAGGATTACCTGCCGCTAGCAGAGTTTGCTTATAACAACAGCTATCAGTCTAGCATTCAGATGGCACCGTACGAGGCATTATATGGTCGTAGGTGTCGCACACTTACATGTTAGACTGAGTTGGGTGAACGGTGCGTTCTGGGTCCTGAACTGGTTTTTGATACCGAGGATAAAGTTAGACTGATTCGAGACTGACTGAAAACGGCAGCTGATAGGCAGAAGTCCTATGCAAACCTGAAGCGGAGTGAAGTTAGTATTCTATAGGAGACTTCATTTTCCTTAAGGTCTCGCCATGGAAGAAGGTACTGAGATTTGGTCGCAAAGATAAGTTAAGCCCTAGGTTTATTAGGCCGTACCGTATTTTGAAGCGAGTGGGACCAATTGCCTACCAGTTGGAGTTACCTCCGGAGTTGGATCGAATTGACGATGTTTTCCATGTCTCGATGTTGAGGCGTTACCACTCTAACCCCACGCATATTATTCCGGTTGTGGAAATCAAGGTTAGGTCAGATCTGACCTCTTAGGAAGAGCCAGTCCAGATATGGGATTGTGATGTAAAGGTTCTAAGAAGAAAGTCCATCCTACTGGATAAGGTTCTTTGGCGTAATCATAGTTCTGAAGAGGCCACATGGGAGCTTAAGGATGCGATGCGACAGCAATATCCTCATCTATTCTTATCAGGTAAAATTTTGAGGCCAAAATTTTCTTTAAGGGGGTAAAGTTGTAACACCCCAAAAATCCTTTATAATTATTCTCGTGTGTTTGTGATACAAATATCTGTCTACTTTAGTGGTTAAGTGTTCTAGGAGTGTCTTAGAAGTCTTGGGTTCAAGCCTTAGCTTGGGCAATTTTTTTTTTTTTGAATTGAGTAAACCTCTATCTTTAGCCCGTAGGTTATTAATTAGTTGTTGGCAAATTATTAACAGAATGGGCCTAGTAGTCTGGTGGTTAAGTGGAGTGTTGGTTATGTTTGAGGTACTGAGTTCGAATCCCTGTGCAAACAAGGGATTTATTTTGCTGCTTGTGCCATGTGAAAGTTTGAGATGGACTAAAATTCTGATAGTGGAGAGGTTGATGGAGATAATTAAGGAGACTTGGATAGGGAAGCTATCAGAATCGGGATTAATTTTGTTTATCAAAATATCGACTTTCTCAAATTTTGACATTTTCATAAAAGACTCCTAGTCGAATTTCTGTTGATTCTTTCGTGTCTTCTCCTTTCTTTTCTTCATCACTGTGTTACTGCCTTTTTCTTTTTAATCCTATCACTACCGAAAATCTCATAGTAGTTCTCTCATTTTCTTTTCCTTCGTCATCATTTGGGCAAATGTTTGTGTCATTCAATAAGTTGGTAAGTGAGTTCTTCTCTATATTATTCAATGAATCTTTATTTGATGTGAGCCATATTCTAATTAGGCACAAATCAAAGGGCTGATAGATCCCAATTGACGCTGTGATTATGGAAAAAAATGGGGTTGCTCAAGCGAGGTAAGGTTGTCGATAGTTTTGGGAACTGACTGTTGTAAGTAATTCAAACTAAGTGACTAAGATTGAGTTTCCAATTGTCAAATATAGGTTCTAGAGTGCTCGGGAGTGATTAAGCGTCAAAAATGAACCAGGTGTGTACCCGAAACACTGAAAATGCTTCTCGACAAAAAGCCGAAAAAGCTTTCTGTCGACGCCACACGGGCGTGTGGTAGTCCATGTAATCGACGATCCAGGTATTGCACGCATGACACGGGCGCATAACACAGCCGTGTCATGGCCGGCGAGGTCGTGTACGAGACACGGGCTCAACAATTGTGTCGTGTAGGCCACACGGACGTGTGGGCCCACACGGGCGTATAAAATTCTAGGCCCAAGGACAATTTGGGCCGTATGGGCCCACACGGGCAGACCAACACTGGCGTATATGCTTTTGGCTCGTCAATTGGATCGTATGGGCCACACAAGTGTGTGGGCCCACATAGGTAAACCACACGGGCGTGTGGGATTTTGGGCCAGGCCGTGTGATCCACACGGGTGTCTGGGCCACGCAGGCAGACCAACACGGGCGTGTGAGCCCAATTTCACTGATTTGTTTGCCAAGGTTGCATGGGTCACCCAAGTCAACTATGAACCTACTGTAGGGTCGGTAAGTATACCTAGACCCCTAATTGACTGAAATGACTGAAAGACTGGTATTTGCCTATATGAGATAGATATGTATGTCTGTATGTTGAGCATGCTATTCACACTGTACTGATTATACATGATACTATGAAATGTCTGTATGATGCATTGCATTGGGTTGGGGATTGATATTGATTGGAGGGAGTGTACCAAAAGGCTTCAAGCCTAACTTACTGGCAGCTCAGCTGCAACTATTGTCTAGTGTCGCATTTAGTACTATTTGGAGTGTAGGGATGGGTGGGTTGATTATATCCCCACATGGAGTGTAGGGTTAGACAAAGATAGAGTGTAGAGGCTGGCTGGGTAGGATTTTCTGATTGCATATCTACTACTGCTATTGTACTGTGATGGGCTAAGGCCCTAATGCATACTGTTATTGAAATGGGCTAAGGCCTAAACTGGACTGTTACTGATACTGAAAAAGGACTTAGTCCCAGACTGTGATTATTTGTATATTGACTATGTCATAACCATTTTTTTGTATAATGGGTCGACTTTGGTTTTGAAAACGAAAATAAAACAGGAGTCACCACCAATCCTTTTTTATGAGGTGTGATCGGGTCACCTCGTAAAACAGTTGTTTTTAATAAACGATTTGATTTATCAAAGCAACGATTTCGATCTACAAAACTCAGAAAATGGATTCGAGATTCAGTTACGTACGAGGAAGGGTTAGCACCCTCGATACGCCCAAAATCGGTACCTAGTTGATAAAATCATGTCCTAATGTTGAAAATTTGAAAAGATTCGAAAATACGATCCTCTTTTATTTTTTCAAAGCTTGAACAAATCGAGATGGATGATAAGACCCTCTCATTTCGAATAGATAAAGTATCATACCTAGTGAGTTAGGGTGCAACACTTTGGACTCCCGAAACTGAGCTTGCCTTTTGATTTTAAAACTCGGTTTTTAGTTTGAGGAGGGTATTCCGTTATTTGTCAAATGAGAAACCGAACCCAGTAAGTTAGGGCTCGATTTCTCGAAATTCCAAATACGGAATATTGGCTCTATTTTTAAAAAAAAAACTTATCTCGGGGTATCTAGATGTCGTGTCCAGTAAGTTAGGGCCCAACACTTCGAATTTCCGAGAACAAGGATTTTATTCAAAACTTGTATTACGATTTTAAAAGGGATATTCCGTTATTCGGATTGAATGAGAAAAATCAGAACGCAGTAATTTAGGGCTCGATTTCCTCGAATCCCTAAATACGAAATATTGATTATTTTAAAAACCTGATGCATCGAGGAAAAATTAGCACGACAAGTGATAATATGAAAATACAACAGTACATACGAAGAGAACAATAATAATAATATGACGATATGAAATCCGAATAAGGTGCTAATATGAATGTTATAAATAAATTAACGATAGTGGTAAAAAAAATGACAATATAGATAATGAAAATAATATGTCAATAATAATAATAGCTTTAGATAATAACACATTAATAAAGAATGATGGTAGTAATAATATAAAAAGAATAAAGGATGATGATAGTAATAATATAAAAACAATAAATATATAAAATAAATGGTAATAAATCGAGTGGTAATAAAATAATAATAATAGCAAATATGATAGTGATAACAATGATAGTAATGATTGAGATGAAATAATAGTAGTGATAAATAATAAGAATAAAATAATGGTAATAAGGCAAAGAATAATATATTACTAATAACAATAATAATGAAGATAATAAGAATAAGGTGACAAAAGTAATAATAATCAAATGATAATGAAAAATGACAATAATAATGTAATAATAATGGTAATAAAAAATAATAATAATGATAATAAATAATAATAATATAAAATAAAAATAAAATAAGCAATAATAATAATAATAATAATAATAACAACAGTAATAATGAAGTGGTAATAATAATAATTAAATAATAAAAGAAAAATAATGGTAATAATAAAATAAAAGTAGTAATACTAATAATAATGGTATAGTATAAAATAATAATAATAATAATAATAATAATAAACAATTAATAGTAAAAAAAATAATATATCAAAATATAGTAATAATAATAAAAATTGCAAAGATAATGAAAAATGGGCTAAATTGAATATTAAAGGAAGTAAAAGGGACAAATTATATAAAATAAATAATAGAAGGATTAAACTGAAGCGCGCGCGAAATGGCAGGGTACCAAAAATGCAATTTACCTGATTCATTGAACGCAGCATTTAAATGAGGATTAAATTCAAAACTGTGTTAAAATTTTGGGGCAAAATTACAAATATTAAAAACTTAATAACTAGATTTTGAAAAGGTGGAGGGACCAAAAGCGCAATAAATCCTTTGCTTAAAAAAACGCGTGGATCCTGAAGCAGGTCGGGTCGCTGACGGGTCATGCTCCAAAACGACGTCGTTTTTGGCTTTTAAGGCCAGTCCCAAAACGACGTTGTTTTGAGGGGCTATTTAGGGCCAAAAATTTTTAAAATCATCATTCTTCACCTGGTTTTAAAAAACAATTTCTAACTCTTCTCTTTTTCTCTGCAGGGGCTTGGTTTTCGGTGGGAGTTTCGACGCCGAACTGCCGTTCTCCGTCGTGTCGGCCACCGCACACGGTTGCCGAAAAAGGTGAAGTTTTTTCTTTTTTTATATTTATTTATATACTCACATATATATGTAAAATCTTAAAAAAAAAGGAAATACTTGAATACAGTTTCGAAAATAAAAAAAGAATCAAAACAACCTTTTGTGCGACTTCCCTCTGCTCTATTGGTGTTTGCTGCTTATATATTTGAGTGTATTTGTGTATTGATAACTTGGTTTGAATATTTCTATTTCTGTTGATAATCGAAAAAAAAAGCCCTTACAAACGAAATCAGACTGGCTTTTATAGCCCCCTTTACAACTTGATCTGTCTTTTCTATTTATTATTGCAGGTGCAAGTGGTGGTGGCTGGTGGTGCAGAGAGCTGGTGGGGGAGCAGGTGGAGCAGGTGGCTTGTGGTGCAGAGTCAAAAGGCTGAAGACCCTAGGTGCGGCGCACCTAGGGTTTGTTTGCTTCTTTTTTTTTTATTGGGTTTCTGGGCTAGGGTTTGTTGGGTTTTGTTATTGGGCTGTTATTGTTTGTTTTAATTTGGGTCTGGTATTAGTTTAGATGGGTAAGCTGATGGGTTTAGTTTGGGCTCCAGGCAGAATTGGCCCATAACAGACTGATTGTTTTGTATAGGGGTTACACACTGAGTTTACGAAAACTTGTCCTTCTGTTGAATCTATACATGTACTCCCCAGACATAGGCGGACCAGTGTGGCGGAGGAGTTAACGGTGGCCACATGACTCCTTTTATACTGTTTGATACTTAATCATGATTTTAAGTTTATGTGGGTATTTTTTTTGTTATACTGGCCTCTACAGATTTTTGGTTTAAATTTGGATTTTGATACTGCTTTATGTTTTATAACTGCCAGTGGTAGGAGAAACTTGAGTTTTCAAAAGAGATGAATGTTTTATCAAAATAGTACGCACACGCAAACTGTTTTAAAAGCTTTCGCAAAGTATAATGTTTTGGGAAATGAATGACGATTCGTAAATAAATAACGTTTTAAAAGTAGATAATGTTGTGAAAACAAATGACACGATTATGAGTTAACATAAGATAATGAAAAATGGTTTGAACGGAGAAAAGGTCTTAACGTCGTTGTGATTTCTAAAGCACTATCATGTGACATCGCCCGATTCAGCCATAATGTCTAGGTCGGGTTTGGGGTGTTACAAAATTACAATTTTGCCCATAATATTTCAATCTCTTTACAATTTAGTCCCTAGCTTATAAAAATACAAATTGATGCAATTAAGTCCACATCCATGCTAGCCGAATTTTACTTATTCTCATAGCAGCCCATATTTTTCATTATTTCACACATTTCACCATGAATTTTACACATTTTACAAATAAATCCCCAATTTGTAATTTCAACTGAAATCACTTAACAAATGTTGTTTATCTAACAACAACTATTCATTTTCTATCATTAAACATCAAAATACACACATATTCATCAATGGTAAAACCCTAAACCTTTAACAGTTTTGCAAATTAGTCCCTGGTCTAGCTAGATTAAGCTACAACGATCTTAAAAACATAGAAATCATTAAAAATGGAATAAAATACATACCTAATCTAGACAAACAAGCATGGTCGAACCCTAGCTTCAAAAATGGCTATTTTCTCTTGTGGAAATCAGTTGAAGAAGACCATTAAAGATGCAAGCTTATTATACTTTATTTAATTTATCATTTAATTACTAAATTACATAATTAACCTTAAAAATTATCACAAATTACAAAATTGCCAAGCCATTACCATCCACTAACACATTAATGGGCTATTTACCACATAAGGACCTCCACTTTAAAGTCCTATAGCTATTAGACACCTTTAGCTATTAGAACCCAACTTTTGCACTTTACGCGATTTAGTCTTTTTTATCAAATTAAGCACACAAACGATAAAATTTCTAACGAATTTTTTACACAATCATACTATCATGCTTTAGACCTCAATTTAATAATAAAATAAATATTTTGATCTCAGATTTGTGGTCCCGAAACCACAGTTTTGATTTGACTAAAAATTGGTTGTTACAACAAGAAACTAAGTATTTGTTGCATAAAATAAAAATCAAATGACAGAATTCATCATAAGGTTCATCTCCCCGAGGTATTTAGAAAATTAGTTCATGCTTGAAAATAAAAACATACAAGATATAGTATAACCGAAAGAAATAAAGAGACTCATGATAACTTCTTAAGAAATCAAATAGGAATCTTCAATCTTGATGAAAATATGTTTCAAAGTCTGCTTCAATGGTGTTTTTCGAGTTGTTTTCTTGAATATTCTCTAACGGCTCACTCATATCTTCTTATTTTTGTCATATACACCCTAGAATGCTTGAAAACCTAAAAATTGTGATTTTCTGCTGTTCAATGCACAATTCCGTGAAATCGACAAGGTCTACCACACGACCGTGTGACCCACATGGCCATGTGGAATGGTTCAGCCCATGTGGCTCTTGCAGCTTATGTTGAAAAATATGGACATCACATATATAATAAGGGTAATTACATGATATTATTTACTATCACGATAGGTTAGCCCAAATTAAAAGTGATCTAATTTGGTTAGAATTTTATTGGGCTTTAATTATTAAATAAAGTATGGGTTAAATATGTGTAGATACTCTAATAATTGAGTTCTAATCAAATACTAATTAATGATGGGCTAATTAGAATTTGATTAGAATTAATATGCCACGGTTATAAATATTAGGGTTATGATCCGCAAATTATACACAAGATATCTTTTCTAATATCCCATCATTAGAGAAGAGAGAGAAGATATTCTCTGAATTTCTTGTGTGCTAATTTGGAAGATCAAATCCCCAAAATCCGATAAAACTTCAAGGAATTCATGGATTCAGGTATGCTTCCGCATTTAGTTTTTTTTATTTATTCTTGATGATTTGACATGATAGATCTTGGTTTATTCAGTTTTATTTTAGATTTATTTTACAAATCTAACAAGTGGTATCAAAGCCTCATCATATCGAATCATTGAGAATTGATTAAGGTTCTTTTTTTTTTTTGAATAATTGATTCATGAAATTTCATGGGTTTATATATTGATCTTTGAAGGTTTATCTTGAAATTTCAAGTAAATTTTTTTTAAGATCTTGATTATCTTGAATTCATCTTAAAATTTTAGGTTTTTGTTTTAATTTTTTAATTTGAGTGATTTTCGAATTGATGAATTCAATTACAAAAGTTTTTGCGTTTTAATCTTTTTATTGCGATTCAATTGTTTTCTTTATTCATGATTTGTGCTACTGTATTTGCAAAATCATGTTTCTGTCACTTTGTACTTTTTCTTTGAAAGCATTATTTTTTTATTTTTTTAATGGTATAAGGAATTTATTTTGATGTTTACAAAAAAAGTTAACATATACGCATGGCTTAATTCATTAATATATATATTTTTATACAAATATATAATATATGCATGCTTTGATTGGTTTAATGCATGTTGTAGTTTCGTATGTATAAATATATAATATATACATGCTTTGATTTGTTTAATGCATGTTAGTTTTGGAAAATTATATAAATATATATGATTATCTTTTAATTTGATTGAAAGATGAAATTAAAGTAAATATTTTGAAACAAATAAATTCAGATTTTGGCTTTTAATTAAGGATGTCTAATATTTTAAATAAATTAGTTGAAACAAAATGCCGCCAAAGTGATCTCTTTTGTGTAGATTAGTTTATTTGAAATATTAAGATGATTATATGTTTTTGTGATTCATGCGTTTATTGATTGACCCAAAGGTAAGTTAATATTTGACAGAATTTCAAAGACATCTATGGTGATAAATGTGTGACAATTATAAGGTATTTTATATGAGCAATAAGTTAGACCAAAGATTAATTCATTGTTTGATATAATTTATTGTCAATGTTTGATTGCTACAATAAGAGTACCGCTTACTGTTAATATTACTGTCCAAAGACTTGATATTAATGTTGTGTTTGGTATCTTAAGATGGGATTAGCCATTATCTTGAATTTATTGTTTACTTATGAATATTGATTTAAGCTTGTTTTTATTTGTTCTATATTCAACTAATTCATCTTCTGCTGCCACAATATCTACTAATATAATGAGACTAATTTTAAGGAATGGAAAAGGCACGCACTTATAGTGCTTGGCTGTATGGACATAGACCTTGCACTAAGGGAAGAACAACCTGCACCTCTTACTGCGAAAAGCACCCCTACTGTTAAGAGGGATTTTGAGAGGTGGGATCGTTCAAATCGCATGAGTCTAATGATCATGAAACACATCATTTCAGAAGCCTTTAGGGGCACAGAATCTGAAGAGATTACTTAGGCCAAGGGTTTCCTTGATGAAATTGAGAAACGTTTTGCTGAAAATGATAAGGTTGAGATGACATCACTTCTAACTTCTTTGATGTCTATGAAGTATAAAAGTCAAAGAAATGTAAGGGAGTACATTATGGAGATGTTCCATACTGCTTCATGACTTAAGGCACTTAAGATCGAGCTTTCTGATGAATTGCTTGTTCTTATGGTTTTGGTATTGCTTCCTGCATAGTTTAATCAATTTAAAATTAGTTATAACCATCAAAAGGAGAAATGGACCCTAAATGAGCTCATTTCTCATTGTGTGCAAGAGGAAGAAAGGTTGAAGCGTGATAAGTCCGAAAGTGCTCTTTTGGCCAATGCCCCTAAAGACAAGGGCAAGAAAAGAAAGTATCAGAATAAAGCTGCTAAAGGTCCAGCTCAAAAGAAACAAAAACAAGCTATAGAGAGTTGTTTCTTTTGTAACAATTCTGGACACGTAAAGAAAGATTATACCAAATATCATGCTTGGCGTGCAAAGAAAGGTATAATTCTTAATTTGGTTTGTTCTGAGATTAATTTAGCTTCAGTACCTAGAAACACTTGAGGGATAGATTCTGGTGCTACTACTCACATAAGTGTTTCTATGTAGGGTTGCCAGAGTTACCTAAAGCCAAGTGATGGTGAAAGACACATTTTTGTGGGCGATGGAAAACTATTGGGCATTTTAGGTTGTTATTAGGAACTGGTTTTTATTTGGATTTAAAAGACACTTTTATTGTACTGTCATTTAGACGAAATTTAGTTTCTATTTCTTCGTTGGACAAATTTGGATATTATTGTTCATTTGGAAACAATCAATTTAATTTTTCTTTAAATTCAAGTGTTATTAGAACTGGTTATTTAAAGACTTATGACAACATTTATTTGCTAGAAACAGTTGCATCCTATAATGAAACCTTGCATGTGGAATCACGTGGTATTAAACGCAAATTAAATAAGGAAAATTTAGCATCATTATGGCATAAGCGCTTAGGTCATACCTCAAAAGGTAGAGTTGAATGCCTTGTGTCTGATGGTATTTTAGAGTCCCTTGACTTCACAGCCTTTGATGTTTATGCCGATTGCATTAAGGGAAAACAAACCAAAACCAAGAGATTGGGTGTCAACAGATCTTCAGACGTCTTAGAATTATTTCATGTAGATATTTGTGGGTCATTCCCTGTGGCATCCTAGAATGGTCAATAATATTTCATAACATTCATAGACGATTACTCACTTTATGGGTATCTATATCTCATTCATGAGAAATCTCAGTCTTTGGACATGTTCAAAGCTTATAAAGCTGAAGTTGAGAATCAACTCAACAAAAGGATTAAAAAAGTCAGATCTGATTGTGGTGGTGAGTACTACGGTAGATATGATGGCTCAAGTGAACAATGTCCAGGACCATTTGCGAAATTCCTAGAGGAATGCAGTATTGTCCCACAATACATCATGCCAGGATCACCTAGTATGAATGATGTAGCTGAAAGACGAAACAGAACTCTTAAGGATATGGTAATGAGCATGATTGCTCATTCTACCTTACTTGAGTCCCTCTGGGGAGAAGTATTAAAGACAGCAGCTTACATTATGAATAGAGTACCCAATAAAGTAGTTACAAAAACACCTTATGAGCTTTGGACAGGTCAAAAGCCTAGTCTAAAGCACTTTCACATTTGGGGATGTCCAGCTGAGGCAAGACCATATAGGCCACATGAAAAGAAATTGGACTCCAAAAAAGAAAGCAATTACTTTATTGGTTATTCTGAGCGATCTAGGGGTTATAAATTTTATGATCCCATAATAAGGAATATTTTTTAGATGGGAACTGCAACATTTTTTGAGGATGTTAAGTTTGAAGGGAGAACTAAGGTTAGAGATATTGCTTTTGAGGAGGAATAGAATTCTAACTCAATTCCTACTATTAGTTTTGACGATGTTTAGGTTCTTATACCTATCATTGATCAAAAAGTGAATCCAGAACCTCTACAAGATAATGTTGAAAAACTCCTAGAACCTCTACAAGATAATGTACCAAGATAGTAGGAAATCTACATCAGGCTATATTTACTGTTAGTTGGAGGAGCTATAACTTGGAAAAGTGTCAAACAGACACTTGTAGCTTCGTCCACTATGGCAGCAGAGTTTGAAGCATGCTATGAGGCATCAAACCATGGAATATGGTTGCAGAACTTTGTCACAGGGCTACGCATTTTGGAGAAAGTAGAAAGACCACTCAAATTATTTTGTGCCAATAAGTCAGCAGTGTTGTATTCCAATAACAAGAAGAGTTCATCTAAGTCAAAGCATATTGACATAAAGTTCCTAGTTGTAAAAGAAAGAGTGCAAAATGGTCAAATATCCATAGAGCACATTGGGACAAACTCTATAATAGCGGATCCGCTCACAAAAAGGTTTACCACCTAAGGTCTTTCATGAGCATACTACTCACATGGGTGTTACATTGTTTGAGGATATCATGTTTTAGTGGGAGTTTATATTTTATTTGTTTTCAAACATTTATGTATTTGGTTATTTTCTGATAAAAAATGAAGTATTCAGTTTATTCACTCTGTTTATTGTTTTGAAACTGACCTCACTTAAGTTTAAAGAGGACCAGTTGGAAATAGACATGTTTAGATCAAATTGCATGTAATTTCCATGCTACACATCCATACTTGATATATGTCATTTGGTTGTGTTAATATACGTGATCATGGATGAATTTAGTTACGATATATGTAACAAAAGTCGTCTTGATTCTATTTTAACATAATTAATGGACTAGATTGTTCGGAATACCTTTTGGATATGATAGTAAAATTTTGAGCTCATAAGGGTATATAATGACATGTAATTATAGAGTAATTAGGATATATATGTGGTCCAAGTGGGAGATTGTTGGAAAATATAGACATCACATATATAATAAGGGTAATTACATGTGATTTATTATCATGATAGGTTAGCCCAAATTAAAAGTGATCTAATTTGGTTAGAATTTTATTGGGCTTTAATTATTAAATAAAGTATGGGTCAAATATGTGTAGATACTCTAGTAATTGAGTTCTAATCAAATACTAATTAATGATGGGCTAATTAGAATTTGATTAGAACTAATATGCCAAGGTTATATATATTAAGGTTATGGTTCCCAAATTATACACAAGATATCTTTTCTAATATCCCATCATTAGAGAAGAGAGAGAAGATATTCTCTGAATTTATTGTGTGTTGATTTGTAAGATCAAATCCCCAAAATCCGATAAAACTTCAAGGAATTCATGGATTCAGGTACGCTTCCGCATTTAGTTTTATTTTTGATTTATTCTTGACGATTTGACATGATAGATCCTAGTTTATTCGATTTTATTTTAGATTTATTTTACAAATTTAACAGCTTGATGTAATGCTCCAGCTTTCGCTTGTTTTTTGCTCCTTTTGCTTCCAAGTGCTCTATTAAACATTAAAACATGAATTTAAAGGATTAGGAGCATAAAATTCACAATTAACATCGAATAATCACCCAAAAACGCATTAAGAATAAAATTAAAACATGTTACTTTTAGCACTTATCATTGCACTTTTCAACCAGGGACACAATTGATTTTCGAATTATTTTCGAAGGGTTGTTTTAGTTCTTACGCAAAAAATTTTGTACTTTTAAAGGGTATGGTCAATTAATAAAAAAAACTATAAAAGTTGAGGGCTAAAAAAGTTTAAAAATTTTAAAAACAGTTGATCAATGAACCGGTATGGATTAGTTTAACCAAGCTAAAAAAAAGTTGAACGAACAAATGAATCGATTTCATAAATTTAAAATTTTTAATTTTTGATTTTTTAAATAATTTATTTGCTTTGAACTGATCAAATTGGTCATTCTTAGAACCAATTGGTTAGACTTGTTTGAAATCGGTTCAACTATCGTTTCATCAATTTTTTTTAGTTCAGTTCAACTAGTTCACGGGCCAACCAATTTTCTACCTCTCATCAGATTGATACCCCCATCAATTCTCGATCTGGTTTAGATAACATTGTATTTTGGAATTTTTATTTATAATTTTAAAAATTATTTTTATTTTTAAATTTTAAAGAGTTTTTAATTTTTTATAATTATTTTAAATATATATCTTTATTTTCTTAATTTTAATTTCTATTTAACATATGGAAAAACAAATTGAATTTTTAAATTAAAAACTAGTAAAAATCAAATTGATAAAAAATCGTAAAATATTGAAGGTTGAAAAAAATATAAGCACTCAATATTACAAAATTAAATTTTAAATTTCGAAATTAACATATTTAAACCTGCAAAGCAAATTTTAGTGTTTTACTACTAGTAAGCATTTATTACAATTTACATTAAAGCATGGGCCTTTGCAAATTTTAGTGTTTTACTACTAGTAAGCATTTATTACAATTTACACTAAAGCATGAGCCTTCGTTAAAAATCGACAGCCACTAAAAATAGACTAATTTACTAGAAAATGACTATTTCTAAAAAAAATTACGGAAATTGACCAATTTGCCTGGTATTTATTGGAATGGCCCATTTTCTCTAAAACGCGCTGACTTGGAGTCGATTTCAAGGGAAAACCAGAAAAATGCGTCTAGCTTAGCGCTTTTTTCCCATCTAATCTGTAAAAAGCGCCACATCAACGCACTTTAGTAAAGCGCTTCCACGTAAGCGTGTTTTTTCCCGTGCTCCAACGGTCACTTCCAACGACTATTCTTGGCCCCCTAACGGTAATAAAAAAAAGTATAACCCCCCACATATTTCTCACAATTCTCTCGTAAATCTATCAAATAGTCTCTTAAATTTTTTCCTAAATTCTATTTTTAGCTAAATTATACTTTTTTATTTTTTATTAGTATTTTCAGGTAATAGTTTTTTATTAAAAATTTGTTCGTGTTCAATTATATATTTAGCAATGGTTGGGTCTCTAATCCGTCTTGATAATAAGCACATCTCCGTTAACCAATTGCAAATGGTAAGAATAAATTTTAATAATTTTTTATCTTTTATCTTTTTTTATTTCATAGTTATAATTGACCTTAATATTTTTTCTTATTCTTATGTAAATAACCAAAAGATCGAATTTTGCAATGTCATATTCGTAATCTACCCAGTCCTCCATCACCATTGATCGAAACATACTTGAGGGAAACCGGTTTTTTGCATGTGGCCCTTGTAGGCCGACGGTGTAAGTTAGACTCGAAACTCATAAGCGTGTTGGTGGAGAGGTGGAGACCCGAGATGCACACATTCTATCTTTCATGCGGTGAGTGTACTATCACTCTAAAGGACGTGCATTTACAGTTGGGGTTACCTGTGGATGGGGCGGTAGTCACTGGGTCTGTTTAATTTGCTAATTGGGGAACCATATGTTATGATCTTTTGGGTGTGGCTCTGGAGACAATTTACACAGCTCAGATCGAGATGGCCTAGTTATGAAATAATTTTACGGAGCTGGCGGAGGATTCTACTGAAGACGAAAGAGATTGATACGATCAGGTGTACATCCTTCAGATTATCGGGGGTATGTTGATGTCGAATAAGTCAGGAGACCTCGTACATCTAAGGTGGCTGCTGAAACTCATCGATTTTAGAGGAACTGGTGAACTCAGTTAGGGGTTCGCCGTGTTGGCGACATTGTACCGAGAGATATGTAGGACAACTCAATTAGAAAAAAAATCAAAATTGGTTATTTCCTTTTTCTACTACAATTATGGGCTCAGTACCGCTTTCCATTTTTACATCCTCAAGTGAACTACTCGTATACATTCTCACTTGTAATAAGGCAAAATTTAGTTTATATTACCATTATTAAATTGATTTAAAATAAAATTATTATGCTAAATAAGTTATTTAAATGGGTGGAACCATGCCCCGAGTCATGTGGGATTCCCTACCAAGCTTGAAGATATATGGCTTCTATTAGATCAACGATCGGAAGTGGATGTATGTATTTATTTAATTTTAAACTATATACAAATAACGTAGTTGATTTTGTATTTAGTATTTAGTAGTATATATATAACTAATGTTTTATCACGTTCATATAGTTTGAATGGACACCATACGAGGATCCGATGATTCGAGCAATAGTTCCTGAGGAAATTTTTATGAATCCCAACGCTTTGCACTTTAAGGTCCTATTGGTAGTGTATGCTACTGTCGAGATGCACGAGGCGAATAGAGTGTTGCGGCGGTTCAGATTCTGACAATCAATTCCTGTGGCACCTCAGGAGCTTGATGATCTGCATTGTATTGACTTACGACGATCGGATACGAATTGGTCGGTATTCCACTAGCAGTGTATGAACATGTGGAATAATCAATATGATTTTTTACCTACTCACGAAAATATTATCGTTTCGGAGTTAACATGTTATCCAGACTAAATGTCATGGTTTAGGATCCATGGAAAACTATATTTTACAGAAAAGAGAAGAGGTGAGGCGTCGAGCCTCATACGAGTAGGCCACAACGGGGTCCTTTAAATCCAAAGGGTGACGAGGTGGGCCCATCATCAGTGCCCACGTAAGAACCGACCCCGACAGCCTTAGCACCATATTTTTCTAATTCTAGTTCTATGTCAAGTTGGAATGTTAGTCATCCATCCTTGATACGATACACATTCGAGCCATCTCATTTCCCAATGGCATCAACACCTACAATGATGTATAGGCCATTTATGCATGAGGCACCGACGGAGATTCCACTTGTTATCCCATTGACTTATGGGACTCAACATAGTTACATTTATTCGTCGTAGGTGACACAAACACCTCTAAGATCTTTATTCTTTCAAGGTGGGTCATCTTCCCAACCACCTATTAATAGACCGACGAATGCACGATGGCAACCACGAATGGAATATTCTACATTGACCGAAGGTGAACCCCAACAACCACAACCCCGCCCAGAATCTAAACCTAAAAGAAATCCAGTGCGTAACTGTCGACCACCTTGATGTGGCATAGATTCTAACTAACATATGCACTAATGAATTTTATATTGTATCATTTAAGAAAATAAAAGTTCTTTTGAATCTTTTTTTTACAGTCTAATTTTTGTACCATTAAACCCTAATCAAAATGGAAAATTACTTTGATTCTTTTCACATAGCATAGCAATAAAATTTGATTTGAAAAGAAATATCAAATGTTTTTTTGTTAAAAATTCCTATGAAGAAATATGAAATTTACTTTTGATTAACAATGGCTAACAGTTCCCATGAAGACATATATTATAATGTTTACTTTCGATTGATTGATTTTTCGATCAAAAGCACTATGTGAAATCTTCAGTTTTTCCTCTTTCTCTATCCTTATCCCATAGGTACAGCATTTGACATGATGTCATTGTATGGTTTTCATTGTATGGTCTGGGTTCCTACACCACCCGCATAACCTCTGTTGGTTTGAGTTTTCCCTAATATCCATGTTGTCACATAATCGAGTCAAGAACAGTCGACCTTTTAATTTGCAACGCAATTCTCTATCGGGTAATAACTTAAACAGAGGAAGCGATACAGGCGGCCACTTACGTTCATCTAGGACTGGCGGGAATACATGTTTCCACACGTTGTACAAGTTTTCTAATATAGACACTTCGTCGACAAAGCTCATTGGATCCAAACGGAGATTCATACAACCTGTAATTGCATGGGCGCATGGAAAATGAAATGCATAAAATATCTCACAGTCGCAAGCCCTATTTCTCAAGTGTACCCGGTACACTTCCTTAGTGATACCTTGGTCTGATCTGTCAAACTCCGCCACCCAATGCCATAAGTCGTCGTGCGAGTGACAAACTGCTATCATGCAGTTTGCTTGTGTCTTACCATTATTAATTTGTTCTAGCACCGCCGGGCACCATACATGGCCTCATTGTAATTACCCAGCATAAATCGCTGCTTGCTTTGGGAACAGTTTCGGCTAACGGAAGTATGACCCTTTCACAACCAAGGTTATCGGCAAACGACACATTCCTTTTCAAATAAAATTGATGCATTCCACCAGGTTTGAGGTCATGTGACCATATCGTAGCTCGTCATTGTTTGATTGTGTTCATTGGTCAAAGGGTATGTTAGTGAGGTATGCTACCCCTATTGAGTTAGTTAACTGCAATATTTCCAACATCTCATGAAAATGGTCCTTCATGATCTCGTACCCTGTTAGTGTAAGTGGATAGAGATAATTACATAACAAAAAACATAAAAAAACAAACAGAGCATTACAAACCAAATAATATTAGTGACGGTTAAATACCCATGTTGGCCATTTGTCGGCGCTCAGCGGTGACCGATATTACTAGTAGTAGTTAAACGTAACGTGCCTTAGACAATACTAATAATGTGTGCGATCCTAGAGGCTACCCTATCGTTCAATTGCAGATAGTATTTTAGTTCTCCGATCCGAGATGACGTATATATCAAGTTGGGGGCATAAATGTCTCCTCGTCCTAGATAGAAAGAAATCCCAATCGTCTACTTTCTCCCCCGATATTATTGCAAATGCAATTAAAAAGATCTTCCTATTTCCATCTTGTTCCACAGTCAACAACAGCAGATGGGTATATCCACCATACATAAAGGTCCCGCCTATTTGTACCAATAGCTTGCAATACTGGAATGCATCCTGACATTGTTTAACGATCCAAAATAGACACTTGGACACTCGGCACTCACAGAGCAAGTAATCGTTGTATACACGGGACACATTTCAAGATTTTATACGCAACCTGGTACATACCTCTCCAGCACCTGACACCACTGCCATACCACGTTCTATGATGCGTCTCACCCATTATGCATCTTCTCTAAAGCCTTTTACTTAGCTATCCACACTTTGCGATACGAAGGCGTGTAGTTGAATTGGCTACGAATATTAGCAATTAAAACTGACATAGCAGTCCTCAGAGTCACTTTCACCATCGGTAGTATTAGGCCCGTGACCATATTTGAATACAACTTCAGATGATCCCAAGAAACACTTGCAACCCCACGAGTACATTAAATTAATTGTAACTAACCATAAAAATCTAGTGATGCTGTACCAGAGGCAACACATGTATGTGGACCGGTGAACTTTTCTATCATCCATAACCTCATCTTCTTCTTAACAGAAGTCATAATTTTCCATGCGCATATACCATCTCGCATTGCACACTTGGCCTCGAATTTCTCAGATTTGGATTTAATCATATGGAAGTTAACCATATTTTTGATGATGTGTCACTTCAATGCAATGATAAAACCATCTTTACTAGAAAGCTCCCTGCCCACTTCCAAATCACCCGAACCCAACGATACACTTCTGTGGCTATGCCTCTTGTGTGGTAGTTTTGCAACCTCCAACACATTCTCTACTGAAAGATTGATGTTATGCATGTGAGCTGGAGGTGAGTACGCCATGAATCGTTTATCTTCTTCTTCTTATTTTCACCACATTCACTGTCTCTAGGTTCAGTTGGAACAGATTCCAGTTCAGGAAATAATACAACTTCTAAATCGTCGACACCAAGTTCCCGAAATGGATCCACATTAAATTTATTTCCATCTTCGTTCTCCAACCCACCAACATCTGCCATGTTGGAGGTCCCCTCACTGGTGGACGTCGTAGGGAGTACATCATCCCTTCTCATGTACATTTCAAAACGTCCAAAATCACATGTCGATTACCAACCACTAGAAGTTGATGTCATTCCCCATTAAGTATTCCAAGCGTTGAACATCGACCAACCGATGTGCATTTCTCATCCACTAATCGAGTGTCGTGTAGGGGTCGTGTATTTTGTTCTACTACCAAAACACAATGGTTCGGTGTTCTGCCTCCCACAATTGAAATCTAAGGCTGAGACGGATAAGTGTCTTCCCATTGATGATTCTGGGATATCATAATGGGATCTTTCTAATAAAGTGGTTAGACTATCGACATTTTCAATCGTTCTCACCTCTAGAACAGAAAGAGATGTTGAAGTCACAAGTCCTTCACCTGGCCTTGAAAATTCCACATATAACTCAAGAAACGGTGATCCACTATCGAGGTGCATCTGCACCATCGCCTCTAAGCCCTAAACACCTTTGATATCAAATGAGTCATATCTGACGGGATCGACTGGAGCATAAAATTGATACTTAATAGACGAAACTCTCATTGCTATTGATCTAAAGGTTTTTCGCCTAATTCTTTTACAAAGTTCTGTCAACTTTATGTTCTGGTTAAAAGCTAGTCATGTTGTGTTCTTCAATAAAAAAAAATCACACCGTTCTCGGTGTCACGGACCTCATCATCGTAATAAATAATAACACTAATCCATCCACTCATTTTCAACCAAATTATCTGTTGAGATAAATTTGAAACAAAAACATAATGCAAAAAATATAATGCTTTATATAAATATTAACACAAAAAATCAAATTATACCTTCCATATGAACTTCTATTCTTCTGAGTTTCTTCAATTTCTATTACTCCAACTTATGCCACTAGAGGCTGAAAAGGGATAACATCTCACTCCTTCTGTAAAATGTCTCGGATAATGGGGGTTGAAATTTGTAGAGGAAAAATACTCCAAGTAGGATGCACTATCTGCAGCAGTACTGAAAAGGGCGTCCAGCTGGAAGCGTTTTTAATACTTTTGCTGACAGTGCATCCTGCTTGAAGCGTTTTTCCTATACAAATCTCAACCTCCACTATTCAAAGCATTTTTCAAAAACCTTTCAGTTATCCCGGGAATCTCAAGATATTTTTTTCAGAACCATCTCCTCAAATTTATTTTTTCAGAAGCATCAGTACTTAAAAAGGCGTCCAACTAGAAGCGTTTTCAGTACTTTTGCTGACTGTGCATCCTGCTTGGAGCGGTTTTTCTTCAAAATTATTTCTTTAGAACCCCTTAACCCTAAAAATTAAATAAAACACTATAACCCATAATTAATAAACACTTAAAAATAAATAAAACCATAAACCTAAACACGTACAAGTTAAAAAACCTTAAACTCTAATTTAAAATTCCCACAACCCTAATTTCATAAACCCTAAGCCCTAATTATCAATTAAATGACTGAGAAAACACGAGCAAAAGCGCTTAGGTGGGCGCTTTTTATAGGTCAGAGGGGAAAAAAGCACTGAACTAGACGCGCTTTTTTGGTTTTCCCCTAAAAACAACTCTAGCTCAGCGCGTTTTAAAAAAACAGGCCATTCCAATAAATACCATTCAAAATGGCCCATTTTCGTAATTGAAAAAAATTATCTACTGAATTTTATAAACAATGAATTTGTATTATAAACTGGTTGATATATTAGTAAAATTTAAGTATTGAAGATAATTATTTTATTTGATAATAGTAAATTTTAATTTTAAAAAATTCACTATTTCACAATTTTAGTCTTATTAATATATTATTAATTATTTTATTGTGAATAGTTTTGGATAAAAGTTAAAAAGATAAAATTTAAATATTTTAAATTTTAATAAAATGAAAAAGTAATTTATTTTAAAAATAAAATTTTGAAAAATAAACCCAATTTAATAATTTCAAAATTAAGTAATAAATAGTTATTTATGAAAATTTTATATTAAGTAGAAAATTAATATAATTAATAAATTAAATGTTAAAATTTTTTAATGATTTATCATAAGAAGAAGTCTTGCCAACTTACATTTATCTGTTCAAGGTCTATCGGTTCTGTATCTCTTACATTCATCTTCTATTTCAGTTCACTCCTCTCTCGGTCTTTCTCTCAAAATACCATTTTCTTCTCTTAAACTGTTCTTCTTTAGTGTCTTTAGATTTTATTTGTTTATTTTAGGGTGGGTTTTGATATGTTAATAGCCGCTTTAGCTTCTTTCTTTTTTTTTTCTTTTTGGATTCAATTTGGACTAATGAGT
The DNA here is from genome assembly GCA_025503065.1 of Gossypium bickii. Taxonomy (NCBI): domain Eukaryota; kingdom Viridiplantae; phylum Streptophyta; class Magnoliopsida; order Malvales; family Malvaceae; genus Gossypium; species Gossypium bickii. The sequence goes on from CP106711.1 coordinate 102,077,458, forward strand.
TTTGATTCCCGATTCAATGATGTTTCTGAATGATTCAGTCAAAATTTAGTTCATTATCTATGTTTGAATTGACATACCAACCGGTTTTGGTCTATTGAGTAGAACTTGAATGTTAATACAAATTCAAGCAAGCTTGAATGGAAAAGAATATACTTTTGAGGAGAAAATTGCTACGTTTCTTTGCTTTGATTAAAACTAAAGAACCTTTATTTCTTTCCTTCAACTGAAGGAGTTCCATAAAAAGGAGAAGGCATAAAGACAACTTTCATGCACTCATCGTCTTTTAATAATTCATTTTCTTCTTTCTCTTCAATCCAAAAAAAAGGGGGTTTAAATTCCTTGGAAAATGAAAAATGAAGGGTCTGAACCTTTGTACGATGATTTCGAACCCTATTGCGAGTGGAAAAAGCAAAACGGAGCTTCCATTCTCGACGAAGTTGATATTCTTGAAATCCGATTACAGGGTACAAAAAATTAATACCCTTTCCTTCTTGTTATTTGCAGAGAAAATAAAATATTAATGTTTGGATAATGGATTCAAATATTTAGCAGGATTCAAGAAGGAAGACGTGAAGAGCGAAATGAGAAAGGATGGAATGTTATATATAAGTGGAGAACATCCGATGAGGAAGAATCAAATAATGCGATTCAACAAAAAGATTGATGTTTCCAAGTATGAAATCAAAGGAATTGAAGTGCAGTTCGAAGGTGGGAAACTTCAACTAAGGCTACCCTGTAAATATCCACCTATCACCTTCCTCACCATTGGGAAGGATCCTAATTACAAAGCTCTAATTTTACGTTTAAGCCACAAATTTGTCAAGGGAACAACCAGCTCTGCAATGGCTGTTGCTCTACTGTTGCTTCTTGGGGTTTTTATGTACAAATATTTGGAGTGCATCAGTATTCAGAATTGAGACCAACCCAGGCAATCTATTCAAATTGAACTGATGCTCAGACACCAAAATTTGGTTGTCTTTGACATCTTTTATGAATTATTTATTGGTTTTAGCTAATTAGATGTGCTTCAATAAACACTTTTAATTCTAATGCTAATCGTTTCGTTAATCAATTGCTAATTAAGTCAATGATTCGTTCATTCCTTATTTTGCATCTGCCATAAAAAATTACTTCCCCCCTAACTTTTGCCTGTGTTTTCGAATTAGAATCTGTATTATTTTGTTTTCTTTCATGCATTTAAAAAGTTGTAAATTTTGGGGCATTTCCGATATGGGTTTATATGTATAATTTGTATTTTCAAAAAGATAAAAATATGAGGAGGGACTAATTGATGAGTAGTTTTATGACTAGATAAAACCTATACATTGTATTTTTAAAAAGATAAAAATAGTTAGAGGAGGGACTAATTGATGAGTAGTTTTATGACTAGATAAAACCTATACATGGTAATTGAGTACGGTATGGTAGGACTAGAGATCCAAATCAATACAAAATACAAATAAGGGGATATAACTAGATAAAACCTATACCTAGTAATTGTATATTACACATATTGTGAACTCAAACCTGAATATTTAAATATGACAACATCTTAACCTTTGTCATCAATACTAAAGCTTGGTTAACACATCTAAATTAAAGTAGTTTGAAAAAGTGAATATTTTGTTCTATTTTAAAAGAAAATTAAATTATCTATATAAAACTCAACTAATATATTCTTTTTGTTATATAAATTTGGCATATGTATATATAGAGGTGTGCATGGGCTGGGCCGGGCCAGGTACGGGCAGGGTCAAAAAAAAATTTTCGGCCCGATTGGTAGGCCCGAGCCCGGCCCGGCCCGAAATATGGGCCTGAAAATTTGTCCAGGCCCGACCCGCCATAAAATTGGTAGGCCCGAGCCCGACCCGAGCCCGGCCCGTCTAATATAAATTTTTTTTACTTATTTTATTAAAAAATAAAATATAATAAATTAAATACATTTTTAAAAAAATAAATATTAAAACAAAAAACAAATAAAAATATAATAAATCAAATATAATACTAAAGTTAACATTTTATCAATAAAAAAATATTATTATTAAAATATTTCGGGCCGTGCCAGGCCCTGGCCAAAAAATCATACCTGAGGCCCGGCCTATTTTTTAAACGGGCCTCATTTTTTTGCCCAAGCCCATTTTTCGGGCCTATATTTTTGCCCAAACCCTCCCACATTTCGGGCGAGCTTTCGGGCCGGGTCGGGCCACCCGGCCCATGCACACCTCTATGTATATACATACTTTATCAATTTAAAGTTAAAAAAAAAAAAAAACAATTCCTATATGGCGTGTTTATAATCTGCCATTCCTCACTATATTATTCTACTAATTGTGTAATTATTTATCATATTTTTAATAAAATTAATTAAAGGTAAATTCCTTATTATATATATTATCAAATTTAGAATAAAAAATTCTTTAATACTCATATTCATAACTATTCATAACTAAAAAATAATAAACTATATGTTTTAATAAAAAAATTTGGCTTCAAAGTTTCAAGATTCCTTACTATTTTTGAGAAAATATATATTTTTATCAATTACATTTTACTTTAAATATTGCACTCGTTTTGTATAATAAAAAATATTAGACTATCTTTAATTTAAATTTACTACGGGAGTAAAAAAATCTCAGATTTATTAAAAATTTGCAAGTCTAATTATTTAAATATATTAAATATTATTGTAATAAATTTGAGTTGAATATAAGTAATACTTTTAATGTATCAACAAATTTGAAAAAAAATTATACGTGTAATACTTTAAATATATATATATATATATATATATATATATATGTGTGTGTGTGTGTAAGATTACTTGATCTGAATGTTTTTAATTTTTAAAAAATAATATTATGTTAAAAAATAAAAATAAATTGATATATGAAGTATTAAATTTATTTATTGATTTTACACAGCATAAATTTCAAAATAAAATTATTTTTCTAAAGCCTAACATTACATTGAATGACCCACAAGGATTTATCCCTACTATATTTGATCTAAACATTGATTATAGGAAAATATTCTAAAATAGAATTTAATTTTAATTTTGTTTGCTATAGAATTTAGAATGAAAAATACAATCAACCCTGTCACATCTCAAAAATGGGATTAGAAGAATTGGGTTTATGGTTGATTGATTGATTAGATTTAAGTTTGAATACGCATGATTGTTAGGTTTTGGTTGCATGATGGATCATATGCATGTACTTAGTGAATTATTGTTATAGTTGCTTGAATGGCTTGCTGAACATTGAGACAAACTTAAAATGACCAAATGGTAAGGTATGAAACTATAATGCACCTAGAAATGTATAAGATGCAAATTTAACATGTTGAGTAATATGAATTGTGACTTTAGGTTTACATGCTAGTATAGCTAACTAGCTAGAGTGTTAAAGTATGTTTTAGTGTAACTGAGCATAATTTTTATGATCTATGTATGATTTACGATATGTTAGAATAGGAAAATTGGCAAGAAAACACAAAATAGTATGTGTGGATAGGTGTCAAAATGTCATATATAGGCTATGGACATATTTTGTTATCTTTGCAATTGAAATCTGATTTTTATGCTATGACTTGAAGTCCTTAAATTCTATGAAATTACTTGAAAATTTTCATGATTAAGTCTTATATGGACAATTTCGTAATTTTACTCTCAATTTTACAAAAAAAATTTTACTAAATATTTTACTAAAATTATGATTTAGTCCTTAAACTTTGCTTTAAAAATTAAATGAGTTTTACTTATCAATTCTAGTATTTTCTTTCAATTATTGTCCTTATTAAAAAAGATTTATATTGTACATATGATTTAATTGTTGAATTATTAATGTTACTTATGTTGTATGTTAAATGACGATTTCACCCCCGATGTTGGTCTGATCAAGAGTAGCGCTACAGAAGCATATTTTTTTAAAGTTGTATGTTTACCTTGAACTATATGATTGATGAATATCCATGTATATAAATTTGTGTGGTGTGGTTGGTGGTTGTACAGAGGTCGCGTAAGTGACTAATGTAACGTTTTGGATTCGGGTTGGTCCATCCTGGTCAGGTATAGGACCCCACATTTGGTAAAGTTTGTGAAACTGAGAGTAGTCACGTCCCAATGTATAAAGTTATCATTCTGCGTTTATTAGATAAGAAATAGGCTTTAGTCCTAATGGATAAGTGCTATTCCCCTATCCTAGAGGTCCTAAGTTCGAGCTCCCTTCCTCCCATTTTCAGAAAACTAGGGTAAAGTCACACCCTAAAATAAACATGTATGGTTAAGAAATAAAAATAAGCAAGAAATAAGACATAAGCTGAATGGTTAGGCGTTAGTGTATACTCTTTAGAAGCCAAGGTTCGAGCCCCTTCCTTCCCTTTTCAGTTCAAGAATCCCGACTAGAAGTTTTATATCCTTGTTCAATCCGTTTTCAAACCGTTTACACATAGCAACTTTGGTTGGAATACATTCTCGGGCGTACTTGCTCAATCTGACGAATTCTCTTTCATACTCAGATACCGTCATACGACTCTGTTTAAGCTCAAGAAATTCTTTGGCTTTTGATCGAGAAACTGGGTGAGGTGCTTGGGTTGTCATCTCATTTCGCATCAAAATACTTGACTATGTCACAAATATATTTGAAAAAAAAAAAGAAAAAAAGGAAAAATAATAAAAGTATATATTGAGTATTATTGTTTCGGAAGTTTGATTGAGCCTAAATTTAGTGAAGTAGTTAAAATTGACATACTATTCGAGATTTTATAAAATGCTTATTGGTTGATTCTAGAAATTGTTAAATTTTTTATTCACCTAACTATTTGTATTATACTTGACTGAGGAAGGGAGTTTGATTTCGAAAGGGATTATCAAATGATTTTTAGTAGACGTCATGCTTGAGGACAAGCATTGGCTAAGTAGGGGGAATTTGATACTAAGATAAATTCATATTTTTAATACATTTATTTTTGGCTAATTATCGAATAAGATGCTACTAAACTTGGGTTTTTCTTTTCAAGAATGAATTTGGTGTACAAAAATTCAAATACATACCAAAAGGGGGCTAAATTGGAACAAAAAGTAAAGAAGTGGGCTAGATTGAAAGGTTGAAGATTTAAAGTTGGTTGGATAAAGATTGAAGGGTTGAAGATTAAAAAAAAGAAGTGGCTAGATGAAGATCAAATTATTTTTGATATTGTTCAATTTCTATAATTAGTTTAAATTTGATCTTTAGTTTAAATTTGATTTTTAAATTTTGATTTATCTAGTGATAATGTTTAGGAAAAATCTAGCTAAGTTTTAGCATTATAAGTATGTATAAATACCTGGTGGCTATAACCACTTAGTAGACTTGGCTTTTGAATAAAAACAATTCCTTTTATTTTTTCCTTCATCTCTGCGTCAGTGGTTCTTTTTGGCATACTGCCATTATTTTTCCATTTCAACATTTTGGGCAATTTTCTTCCTAAGCCCCTTTCACCTTTCACCTATTCCATTAAAGATCATTTTCATACTCCATTTAAGGGTGATTAATTTCATGTTTAACTAATCCCCTTTGGCCTTGGCCCGGTAAATGTTCCAATGAAACAATCGTGAGATACGAACTTGCTATAAAACCTTTCTACGCAATATTCACTATCTCTCCAATATATGGGATAGTACAAATTCGTCCCTTAAAGTTTATTCAACTTCAATTCAAAAAGTGCACGTTGGATTGAGTTGTTTGGCATACAGTTGGGAAGTCCAATCGGCCGTGCTGTATTAGAATTCCCGTGAACATATTGGTGTGTCCAAGTGGGAAACAGCCAGTTAGACTCCGTCAAGGGAGAAAGTGATTAGATTTAAATGACCCACACGGTTGAGGCCGTAGATTTGAGTTGGGCTTTTCAGATCACAAGGCTGTCGAAATCTTGAATTGTGAACACATGTACCGCGGTTAGAAATTTGGAAAAGGTTGGTTTGTAAGTCATACCGGGACTGACTGCACAAGGAAAAGTTGGCAATCGAAACATTCCTAGTCGCTACAACCAACTTATCGCTTGGAAGGGAAAATCTATTTTTCAAGGTTCAGTTCAAGTTCGGAGTATACCGAGCCTAAGGCTAAGCTTTAATATATTTTATTTACCAATTTATTTTGTAATCGCGATTCTTTTATTTTTACATTATTTTATACAGTTTTTTTATATCTTTATCTTTATCAACTAAAACCCCTTTTTTCATTTTTCAGCATTGCTATGCACAGATCGTGGGCACAATTGTAACAGCGACAGTAATTTTGGTCACGAGAAAAGGCAAATTTGGATAAGCAGTCCCTGTGGATTCAACCTTACTGCTCTATATTACTATTTAGTATTATCTTATCGTAGGATTTTAAATTTGGTGGTTTCGACGCCCATCAAATTTTGCCATTGTTGCCGGGGATCAAACCTAGCTTGTTTGTGCGAGATTTGTGCAACGCATGACCTAAAATTTGATAAGCGTCGAAATTACCAAATATAAATTCCTACAACAAGATAACACTAAATAGCAGTATAGAGCAATAGGGTCGGATCCACAGGGACTGGTTATCCAATTTCGCCTTTCTTCAATACCAGATTTACTATCGTGGTTACAGTATTGCCCACGACCTGTGCGTAGCAATGCTGAAAAATAAAAAGGGAGGGTTTTAGTTGATAAAGATAATGATATAAAAAAATGTAAAAAATAAATTAAAAACAAAAGAATCGTGACTGCAAAATAAATTAAGCGAAATAAAAGAAATTAGTGAATAAAATATATTAAAGCTTAGCCTTAACCTTGGTATACTCCGAACTTGATCCGATCCTTGAAAAATAGATTTCCCCTTCCATGTGATAAGCTGGTTATAGCGACCAATAACATATCGATCGCCAACTTTTCCTTGTGTAGTTAGTCTCGGTACGACCTACAAATCAACCCTTGCCAAATTTCTATAGCGACCAATAACATATCGATCGCCAACTTTTCCTTGTGTAGTTAGTCTCGGTACGACCTACAAATCAACCCTTGCCAAATTTCTAACCGCGATACATGTGTTAACGATTCAATATTTCGACAGCCTTGCGATTTGAAAAGCCCAACTCGAATCAACAGCCTTAACCGCGTGGGTCGTATAGATCTGATCACTTTTTCCTTTAACGGAGTTCATGTAACACCCCTAACCCATAACCGTCGTCAGTCTAGGGTTAAAAGGCATTACTAATCATTTCTGATCATTTCATATCATTATACAACACAAAGTCAATCATCATTCAAATATATTAAGATGCAAACATATAGTCCCTTACTGAGGTCTACGAGACCCTAAACACATGTTAAAAAGGGGTGGGACTAAACTGAGCTCACATAAAAATTTCTGAAATTTAAAGATTTTTCAAAACTGCAGAGATCACACGCCTGTGCGTCCAAGCCGTGGCAAAACAAGGCTTACATACTGACCTGTTTTGAAACACAACCTCGAAGGACATGGTCGAGCCACACGCCCGTGTGCTCAACCGTGTGGGCAATTATAGGCTATTTTCAAGGCCAAACTTGCCACCCACACTTAGGTTCACCTACAAGCCTCAAATCACATGCATTTATACCTCATTTGGCAACCAAAATCTATCAATATATGCACCAATTAACCATCAACTAAATCATCTATTTTCATACTCAATTTCATCTCAAATAAGTTCATCCAAAATACCAAAACTCACATCCCAACTCATATAGGCCATACATCAAATAATCCCTATCACAAGTTCACATTAAACCATCATTCTCATCAACCAATTCAAGCATGAAATATACCATTTCTATTCTAACTATTTCATACCACATTCACCGTTTTCATAGCCTTCATATAAGAACCAACCTCATTTAACTTCCAAGCCATTTCACATAGCAAGATTTAAACAACTCAAAACATGCCACATTCAACAGCCTATACATGTCATATATCAAATATACACATCTTTCAAAGTACCAAAATAGTTAGCCGATAGTGTGATTGAGTCGCCGATGATCCCCGAATCCTAGCTAGCTTTACTGACACTGTAAAACAGATAAACACATCACACAGTAAGCTTTTAAAGCTTAGTAAGTTCGTAATATAATACATTTAATTCAATAGATCAAATACAAAACACAAAGTTAATCCATCACATAGATCAACTCACAAATATACACACCATATCATCCATAGCTTATATACTCACTCAATCATTCATAAATCCATTTACAATTTCATCAACCACAAAGGTTCAATACATACCTTAGCCGACACATAATTATTCACCATTCATGCTATTCAATGCTCGATATTACATTTCAATTTGTTAATCATTCGATTTATTCTCACACTTAGTGCCAATTTCGTAACCGAAGCATAAATATCATTGCACACTTAGTGCTTTTACTTTAAACAGAACTTATTTCGATATTGCACACACTGTGCTAATCATCTCTATATCGTTTTTAATTACGCACACTTAGTGCCACCTATCTCGATTCCACACATAGCATCTCTAATCCAATAATCACATAACTTTTTATTCCATAGCATTTAAACATAATTTAAAAACACGTATTATATCTGAACTTACCTTAGACATAGATATATCGAGATTAGTCAATCAATCGAGCACTTTGTCTTTGCCTCGATCTCGATCCGAATCTCTCCTTTCTTGGTCTATACATATTCAAATTTAGCTCATTCAATCACCAAATCATTCAATTTAGTCCAAACAGACATATGTAGGGTATTTTATAAAATAGCCCTCACATTTTCATATTTCGACACTTTAGTCCCTATTTCATAAAATCATCAAATACACATAATTTCATTTCACCCATGCCTAGTCGAATTCTCTTTATGTCCATACAAGCCCACACATTTCATTTATTTCACGTTTTAGTCCTTCAATTTATTATTTTCACAATTTAGTCCAAATTACTTAATTTCACCAAAAACTCAAAGACAAAATATGTTAATCTTTCACATATCTTTCATATTTCATCATCAATTACCACAAAGCTCAAGTATTCCTCAATGGCATATCTCAAAATCACCAACAAATTCTAAAATTAAAGCATGGGCTAGCTAGAGCACAAAGCAATGATCACAAAAACGTAGAAATCATCAAAAACCGAGCAAAAACTAACCTTAAATCAAGCTTGATAGGTGCCGAAATGTTCAAAGCTCCTATCCCTAATTTATTTTCTCAATTTTGGCAATGGATGAACAAAAGATGACCACTTTCATGCTTTTGTTTAAATTTTATTAAGCTTAATTATCATTTTCCCTTTTTACCCTTTATAATTTTATTCCATTTCTACTAACTTATGTCCAAAAGTGTCCATCTCCACTATCTATGGTCAAGTTACAACATAAGGACCTTTCATTTAATAAGCCATGTCAATTAAGCACTTTAACAACTAGCACATAGCTTTTACATTTTATGTGATTAAGTCTTTTTTGCAAATTAAACACACAATCAATAAAATTTTCACACAGAATTTTCACACATGCTTATTCACACACTATAAACACAAAAAATAGTATTAAAATATTTTTCTGACCTCGGATTTGTGGCCAATTCCCACTTGAACACGCCAATTTGTTCGTAGGAATTTGAATATAACACAGCTGACTTGGCTTCCCAATTGTATGCCAAACAACTCCAACTCAACATGCACTTTTTGAATCGAAGTTGAATAAAATTTATGGGACGAATTTGTACTATCCCATATACAGGAGAGATAGTGAATATTGCATTGAAAGATGTAACACCCTAAATCCGGCCTAGAAGTTTAGACCGAATTTCGAATGCCACATTGATCACCGAAGTGATTGTAGGTAAATTTTTACAAAACAAGTTATTACGTTGAACTAGAATATTTAATCGCCTAATTTTAGTCAGCAAAAATTACAGATATGTTTATTTTAAAACCGAAAATAAATGAACAAATAAAAGGTAAAATGGAACTTGTTCCACAATTTTATAAAATCTTATAATTCAAAAACTGAATAACAGAATAGAAACTGGAAATATGGCTTGTACTATATTATTTTCCAAGACTATCTGAGATCTTCGCATACCGAGTCCAGCAACGAAATTCTAAAATATACCTGAAAGGGAAATAGAGGGGGATGAGCTACACGAGCTCAGTGTGAGTTCAAAACCAATCTAACTACGAAACATAGAATAGGATGCCGAATAGCAATTCAATAAAGAAACGTACTCACAAAAACATACAGATCCAGAAGGTAACCCAAAACCAAATAACAATTCGAGCACACTAAGTCACACTCACAGGCACACTATCACATGTACTAATTAGACAAACAGAAACAGTCAGAGAATCTCACACGCAAAAAATTCAAACAGATGCGTATATATGCAGTCTGATATTAAAAGAACCCACCCATCCAGCCAAACACACCTTTCTGTCCCCCGATAACACCTCGTAAGATCTGTTTGAGCTCATCCAACCAAACACACCATATAAGACCAACCCTACACACCATATAAAGTCATCCCGGGTTGCCCGACAACAATGACCCGCCACCCTGAATTGCCTGGCAATGATGGCTTATTAAAATGTAGTTGAACTGCCAGATCAAATATATATATACGTAGCATAGCTAACATACATGCAGTACAGTGCGATGCAATAACCCACTATACCAATAATTTGTAGATAAACTGCCAGATCATATAATGGTACATAACATAGCTAACGTACATACAATACAGTGCGATGCAGTAAACTGCTATACCAGTAAATTGCAGTTTAACTGCCAGATCAGATAGATATACGCAACAAAGCTAACGTCTGTGTTGTACAATACAGTGTGGTAATCTGCAGTACAGACAAATTGCAATTTGAACTGCCAGATCAGATCAGAATCAGACTCCCTTCTCTTCAAAACCGATCCCAAAATATTTTATACAAGTGTATGTATGCATACAATCTCACAGAACAGAGAAAAATATCAGACAATCAGACAAAACAACTATGCACACATACCCAACAGAATAGATTCAGATTCAAACATCTCACATGACAGTCACAGATACACTTAGGCCGAAGCCTAGATTAGAATTCTTAGCCACCCTAACTAAAGATCAGCCAAGGCAAAGCACACAGATAAATGCTTGAATAAAAAACACACAGAATCAAAATAGCTTACTTAGAGCCACACGGCCGTGTGCTCCGGTCGTGTTAGAAAACCGAGGCCGTGTGGGGGTCAAAACACCCGTGAAGGGATGATACGATCGCGTTCAGAGTGCACCAAGTTTGAGCAAGGATTCAATGGTGCTGCCCCAAGGACCAATTACGCGAGCTCGAGCTAAGCAATTCAATGGGGCCATTTCAGCCTTGGTTAACCAATTGTGAGGCAAGGCTTTGGTTGGAGAAAAAGAACGAGTTGGGACCAGCTCAATAAAGTTTCCTTGCAATATATTGCAAATCGATTTCAGCTGAATTCCAGCTTTTTGAACCGGTTCCAACTAAATTGAACTCTTTATTTAATTTTCAGCTTTGCATTTAGTTTTCATTTTAAATATTTGCATTTAAGCATCTTAGTTTAATAAAAGAGTTGCTGGTCATCATTTCAACTCATCTTAGTTTAATTAATTGAGTTTCTTTTAATGAATTTAATTTAATAGTTGCCTCTTTAATTAATCTAGTTACTAGGTTAATTTATTGATGCATGAGTTTAAGTTCACTTAATAATGCTTCTCTTAATTAAACTAGTTGCTGGAATAAATGATGCATAAGTGTTAGTTCATTTATTTAAGTTAGTTGTTAATTTGTTTTAAGTTTAATAATTGAATAAATGTGTCAGTTACATGTGTTAATTGCAGGTGACTTTTCAGCTCACATCCATTACATTTAAAGGCTGTTATACATTCAATAAGATGGCTTTTCAAGTGACTTCAGTTACAAAATAGGGGGCTGTTACAAAAAGGCTTTATACATCATTAAGAAGTTGTTTTATCAATTAAAGGAAAGCATTATTCTTCTTTAAATTATGCAGCATCTTTTTTTCATTTTCCATAAACATTTGTTTCATGAGTAATCATTACATGCATTCAATTTTCCATCAAAGAAGCTGGTGTCTTTTCGATTGGTCATGGAGACTTCAAAAGACTTTGAAAGAAACTTAATTGAAGAAGTAAATGACATTGAAGGTTGGAGTTACTTGGGTTAGAATTTCAAAAGTGGTGACTTTTATTTGAACTCATTATTAGCTTCATTAAAAGTGACCATTCAGCTAGCTTCTTTTGACAGTATAAAAACATATAATCAGCCTATTGATAGGAACTTTTTGGATATTTTGTTAATGTTATGCTGCTAAATTGGTGAGGCAAACTTTTCTCTTTCCGTTCAAAGATTCGTTGACTACCTAGTGTTCTAGTTGTGTCTTCAAATTTCTTTGTCGAAAACTGAACTTATCATTACTCGTAGTGTGACGTTCAAACATATCGAGGTTCCTATCTTACTAGATAGTGGGTCCAGGTCACCTTAACCACTCCTAAACTAAACTAAAGAGCTTATAAGTAACAGGTCGATACCAAAACGATATTGGTCCTTGTTTGTACTTTTGTTTAATCCATTTTCCTTTCTTATCCATTTCGTACTAAAACCAAATTCCATCTTTTTCACATCTTACCATTTCGAACCAAAACCAATTCTTTCTTTCACAACTTACCTTTTCATACCATATTCTTAAACCAACTACTATTTTGTCAAAAACTGCTTCATTCCATACCAATTTTACTAAGCTAAATATTTATTGCTTCTCGTAGATGAACGGGCGATTTACATAAGACTCGACTAATCTCGAGGCAGATCGTATCATTTGGCATCAGAGCTAGAAAATGAGGAGCTCCGACGAACATCATAATTCCGAAGTAGGTACGTAAGTTGAAAAAAATTCAAAATTTAAAAAAAAATTCAAATTGTATTCAAAGTGTTCTATTGTACTTAATTTCGTGTACTTGAAGTGAAAAAAATATGAAAAAAATAAAAAAAAAAGGTGAAGTTTTGTGAATTTGTTAATTTCTCCATTCTTCTCCTCAATTTCTGAGTTTCCGAAACCATTATTTTTTTTTCCTACCCTGATCATCCAAGAAGCATTTTTACCATCATTTGGTATTTTTTTTTTCATTTCAACCAACGCCACACATACCCCAATTCCATTTCTTTCAGCCTTCTTTTACCTATAATGAATAATCCTTTGTTACCCCTTTAAAATCGACCATCTAGTCTAAGGTTAAGCCTTGGCAAATCTGCTTACGAAAACATGAGAAAGGTAAAGAGAGGTAAAAGGCACGAGAGTTGTGAGCGCAATAGAGTGGAGGTAAAAGCCTATTCTCGAGCGTAAACACGAGCGTGAGTGAAATTTCTCTTTCTTTCTGAGTGATCATGAGGTTTTGTGTGAGGTTCTTTACTAAATTCAATGTCACAAGAATCCGATCCTAACATGGAAGATCGTCCTGCACGACAACTTGTTCGCAATGTCCCTGATTTAAACATGCAAACTTTATTACAAGAGATGGAAAGACTCTTAGAACGAAGATTAAATCCTCTCGAAGATCGCCTTTTCCAAGTTGAAGTGAGAGAGCAACGCGAAAGACCTCCCGAAGTTGTTCAACATAGACGAGAGAGGCCAAACCAACATCGGGAAAGATGAAGAGTTCAAGATGATGATGTAAATGATACTAGTGATCTTGAAAGCGATCAAGAGTCGAATGCAAGTAATCACTGGAGAGAACCACAACATCGAGATCAGAGACGTGAAGATGATGATCTTAAGAACATTAAGCTTTCTATACCACCGTTCCAAGGTAGATCGGATCCGGAGGCCTATCTTGAGTGGGAAAAGAAGATCGAGCTGGTGTTTGATTGTCACAACTATTCTGAAAACAAAAAGGTGAAGCTAGCAGCAATCGAATTCTCGGATTATGCTATGATCTGGTGGGATCAACTAACTACTAGTCGAAGACGTAACGGAGAATGACCGATCTCTACATGGACCGAGATAAAGGCAGTTCTGAGGCGACGATTTATCCCTTCTTACTACCACCATGAGTTGCACGAAAAACTTCAAAATCTTACACAATGGACCAAAAGCATCGAAGACTACTATAAGGAGATGGAAATTGCGATGATTCGGGTGGATGTCCAAGAGGATTCTGAAGCAACAATGGCGCGATTTCTAGCTGGATTAAACCGAGACATAGCGAATGTCGTCGAGCTTCAACATTACATTGAAGTGGTGGACATGGTTCATATGGCCATCAAGGTAGAAAAGCAACTAAAGCGTAACGGCCCAAGCCGAGGTTTTTCCACTTCTAACACATCCAAGTGGGATCAAAGTTCGAGTAAAGGTTTTCCAACTTTTCGAGGAAAGGATTCCATAACACCTCCGAAAACCAACAAGCCTAACACTAATGTAAACAAAGGCAAGGCACCTGAGGTTTCTTTTAATCGTAATCGAGACATTAAATGTTCCAAATGTCTCGGAAGAGGTCACATAGCCAGCCAGTGCCCAAATCGAAGGACCATGGTGATTTCTGCTGATGGTGAAATCAAGACGGAGGATGAAGAAGAAAAGGAGTTTGAATCAATTTCTAAAGCTAAGGAGGACTTAGAACAACCCGTGGAAGGCGAATTACTCATTGTCAAAAGGAGTCTTAGTCTCCAAGCCCTAGATAATGAGTTACAACAGGAGAATATATTTCATACCTGATGTCAAGTTGGAGAAACAGTTTGTTGTGTCATCATCGACAATGGTAGTTGTACAAATGTAGCAAGTACGATGATGGTTGAAAAGCTTGGTTTGCCAACTACCAAGCATCCAAGCCCCTATAAACTTCAGTGGCTCAACGACAGCGGAAAACTTAAAGTGACCAAGCAAGTACTCATTTCTTTCACCATTAGAAAGTACTCGGACGATGTATTATGTGATGTTGTTCCGATGCACACAGGCTATCTACTCCTTGGTCGTCCGTGGCAGTTTGATCGGTGAGTGCTACACGATGGGTTTAACAATCGGTACACTTTCAAGTTTATGGGAAAGAATGTTACGTTGGCACCGTTAACTCCCAAACAAGTTTACGATGATCAATTGAAGTTGAAGGCATCCGTTGAACAAATGAGAGAGAAAGAAAAAGAAGATTGTAAAAAAAATAAAATAAGAAAAAGAAAATAAAAGAGAATGAAAAGAAAATTAGCAAAGAAAAATAAGAGAAAGTGAAGGAAATTGAAAAATGAGTGTCTTTGCAAAAGTTAGTGATATTTGAAAAGCGTTAGTAATGAATCGCCCTGTCTTGTACTCATGTACAAGGAAACCTTGTTTTCTACTAACGAATTAGTCGACACCCTACCTTCTTCTGTTTTGTCTTTGTTGTAGGATTTTTAAGATGTTTTTCTGGAGGAAGTCCCGAATGGTCTACCACCACTTCATGGAATTGAACATCAAATAGACTTTGTGCCGAGAGCTGCTATTCCAAACCATCTTGCTTATCGAGCCAATCCGGGAGAGACTAAAGAACTGCAACGGCAAGTCAATGATCTATTGGAAAAAGGCTACGTTCGCGAAAGTCTTAGTCCTTGTGCTATTCCTGTTTTGTTAGAACCGAAAAAAGATGGAACATAGCGAATGTGCATAGATTGTCGAGCTATAAACAAGATCACCATCAAATACCGACATCTAATTCCTCGCCTTGACGACATGCTTGATGAACTCAATGGAGCCAAAGTATTCTCAAAAGTTGACTTAAAAAGTGGCTACCACCAGATTCGGATGCGAGAAGGTGACGAGTGGAAAACGACATTCAAGACCAAGCACGGGTTGTACGAATGGTTGGTCATGCCTTTTGGCCTTACCAATGCCTCCAGCACGTTCATGAGGTTGATGAATTACGTGTTAAGGTCTTTTTTCAGTAAATTTTGTGTTTTGTATTTTGTATTTTGACGACATCTTGATATATAGCAAGTCCGTCGAAGATCATGTAAGGCATCTCAAATCCGTTTTACAAGTTTTATGAAAA
Source organism: Gossypium bickii (assembly GCA_025503065.1). Classification (NCBI taxonomy): domain Eukaryota; kingdom Viridiplantae; phylum Streptophyta; class Magnoliopsida; order Malvales; family Malvaceae; genus Gossypium; species Gossypium bickii. The sequence goes on from CP106711.1 coordinate 102,093,520, forward strand.
GAAACATTATATGCTAACCTCAAAAAGTGTTCTTTCTGTTCTAACAAAGTTGTCTTTTTAGGATTTGTGGTTAGCGCAGAAGGTCTCGAAGTAGACCAAGAAAAGATCAAGGCCATTCAAGATTGGCCAAGGCCAACGAGTATCACACAAGTCCAGAGTTTTCATGGCCTAGCGAGTTTCTACTAACGTTTCGTTTCTAATTTCAGCACCATTACTGCTCATCTTACGAGCGTCATTAAAAAGAACTCTGCTTTCTATTGGAATGATGAGCAAGAAAAGTCGTTAGTTAAAATTAAGGAATTTCTTACTAACGCTCCTTTACTTGCTCTTCCAGATTTCTCGAAGACCTTCGAGGTTGAGTGATGCCTCAGGCGTTGGAATCGGTGTTATCTTGACATAAGAAGGACGACCTGTGGCCTATTTTAGCGAAAAGATTAATAGAGCCATACTCAACTATCCGGTATATGATAAAGAGATGTACACGCTCATTCGAGCCCTTGAGACATGGCAACATTATTTATGGCCAAAAGAGTTCGTTATACACTCCGATCACGAAGCTTTAAAGCATATCAAGGGCCAGCACAAATTAAACCGACGTCACGCAAAATGGGTGGAGTTTCTTGAATCGTTTCCCTATGTTATAAAATACAAAAAAGGTAAAGATAACATAGTGGCTGATGCGCTTTCGAGAAGGTACACTTTACTGTCATATTTAGATTCCAAAATTCTTGGTTTTGCTTTTTTAAAAATACTCTTACCCTAACGATTCTGATTTTGGTGAGATCTTTGTTACGTGCGAGAATGGTGTGTTTGAAAACTTTTATAGGTATGAAGGCTTTTTTTTAAAGAAGGTAAACTTTGCATTCCTTGTTGCTCTGTTAGAGACTTATTAGTGCACGAGGCCCATAGTGGTGGACTTATGGGACACTTTGGAGTCAACAAGACGCTTACAACTCTTCAAAAACACTTCTATGGGCCGCGAATGTGCAAATATGTGGAACAAGTTTGTGAGAGGTGTATAGATTGTAAAAAGGCTAAATCGAAGGTTCAGCCACATGGCTTATAGATGCCATTACCTATTCCTGAAGCTCCGTGGGTCAATATCTCCATGGACTTTGTTCTTGGACTACCGCACACAAAAATGGGGAAGGATTCTATCTTTGTGGTTGTCGATCATTTTTCGAAAATGTCTCATTTTATTGCTTGCACTAAAACTGATGACGCTGTTCATGTTGCAAATTTGTTTGTCAGAGACATCGTTCGACTTCATGGCATTCCTCGTACCATTGTATCAGATCGTGGGGAAAATTAAGAACCAAACTATTATTCTCGACCACCAGCCACCCCCAAACAGATGGCCAAATGGAATTCGTCAATAGGATATTGTCCACATTACTTCGGGCCATCATTCGTAAAAACTTAAAGTCTTGGGAAGATTGCCTACCACATATCGAGTTTGCCGACACCTGCTCCGTCCATTCTGCTACCAAATATTCTCCTTTTGAAATTGTATATGATTTCGATCCATTGACACCTTTAGATTTATTTTTTTATTTCTTTTGCCTTCTCTTAGACAAACGGCTCGACTTGAGGACAAGTCGCCTTAAAGAGGGGGGACTGATGCGAGCACGCCCCGCGAACTTCATCGGACAAGTATCCCGAGTCAAGCATGCGTTGTTGGCAAGCTGATCCCAGCTCATTTCCATCTCCACGACCTTTGTTCAGTTCAAATTCAGCTCATTTGAGCTCGATCCAGCTCAATGAGTTCGTGTGCTCCTTCAACGAGCTTGAATCAACTTAAATAAGCTCGTTTGAGCTCATCTTTAATTTTTAATACTTGCATTTAAATTGCCGGAATAAGGACTTGACTTATTTATTTTAGTCTTTAATTATGTCTTGTTCAATTAAAAGCATTTTTAGTTAATGTCATGCATTATTGATCTACATATTTTAATTATGACATGCATTATGTGTTCTGCATTTAATTGAGTCATGCATTAAGTAACTCATTTGTTCATTTAGTTTGCATTTTAAATCATGCATTTAAGCATCTTCGGTTAATAAATGAGTTGTTGGACATTAATTCAACTCATCTTAGTTTAATTAATTGAGTTTTATTGAAATTTATTTAATAGTTGCTTCTTTAATTAATCTAGTAACTAAGATAATTTATTGATGCATGAGTTAAAGTTCATTTAATAATGCTTCTCTTAATTAAACTAGTTGCTGGAATAAATGATGCATAAGTGTTAGTTCATTTATTTAAGTTAGTTGTTAATTTGTTGTAGGCTTAATAATTGAATAAATGTGTTGGTTACAAATGTTAATTGCAGGTGACTTTTAAGCTCACATCCATTACATTTTAAAGCTGTTATGAAATTTAATAAGGTGACTTTTTAAGAGATTTCAGTTACAAAAGAGGGGCTGTTACAAAGAGGCTTTATACATCATTAAGAAGTTGTTTAATCAATTAAAAGAGAGCATTATTCTTCTTTAAATTCAGCAGCATCTTTGTTTCATCTTCCATAACCGTTTGCTTTATGAGTAATCACTACATGCATTCAATTTTCCATCAAAGAAGCTGGTGTCTTTTCGGTTGGTCATGGAGACTTCAAAAGACTTTGAAAGCAACTTAATTAAAGAAGAAAATCACATTGAAGTTTGGAGTTACTTGGGTTAGAATTTTAAAAGTTGTGACTTTTCATTTGAGCTCATTATTAGTTTCATTAAAAGTGACCATTCAGCTAGCCTCTTTTAACACTATAAAACATGTAATCATCCTATTGATGTGGGATTTTTTTTTTGGCTAAATTGTTAATGAAACTATCTTATTTTGGTGAGATTCTTTTCTCTCTAATTTCGTTGAAGACTATTGGCTTATCTAGTTTTAGTGGCGTTAGCCTTGTTCTTCTTTCTGAACTTATCACTCCAATGAGTGTGGCGTTCATCCAATATACCGAGGTTCTTACTTTGCTAAGTAACGGGTCGAGGTTTAATCTATTTTCCATCTACCACCTTAAGTGATATAAGTGCTGGGGCGATACTCTCTATAGTATCGAATCTTACTTGAAACTTAAGTACTATTATCCATCTCCACCATCTATTAATTTTCTTTCACCTTTCCCTTCCATTTCAACCGAGTCACTTTTTTCACTTCCTCATCCATCATTTGTTAACCTACTTCCAAACCAACCGTCATATTTATTTATGTTAACCGAACCTATACAAATCTCATATCCTTAAACTTATCCTTGAAGCCCCTTCTAACAACTTTCGTATCATTTTACCTAAAGACATCCTTTTTAAAAGAGCCAAACGATACTTCTTCGTCGACGATAGGGTAAAATCTCATACGACTCAACTCACCCCGAGGCGGATCGTATCATTTGGTATCAGAGCTATTATAACGAGGAGTACCGACGTTCGTAGCTTTCCCTGCAGTTAGTTTGTAAGTTCTAAAAAAATTGAAACAAATTCAAAAAATATTCGTGGAAAAAAAAGAATATATATTTGAAAGTGCAAGTTTTGAAATCATTGAAAAAAAAAAGTGTGAAAGATTCTGTTCTATTTTTTATCTCTTTTTTTATTCCCGATCAGGTACGTTTGGTTTTCTATCATTCTCTTCCTACCCCAATGCCACACCTTAAACCGACTTAAAATTTTCTTTCAGCCAACCCTTAACCCCCCTTATATTTATCCTTTGTTAAACCATTTGCAACCGACCCCTATGCCTACGATAAGGCCTTGGTGAGTCCGACTACGAAATTGTGAGAGAAAGTTTGAGAGGTAAAAGGCACAAGCGAATGAGATTATTCGAGTGGAGGTAAAAGCCAATTGAGTGTAAACACGAGCGAGAGTGTCACTTTTCCTTCTTCTTTCCGAGTGAAATCGTGAGGTTTGTGGTGAGGTACTTAAATTTTGTTTTTGGAGAACTAACATATTTCTTTTCAGCAACAAAAATCATGTCTTGCAAAGAGTTCACCGAATCGGAGTTCCAATATTTGGTGCAAGAAATGCGAACCATGGTGAATTCGAAATTTGATAAATTGCATGAGAGATTAAATTGTGCGGAACAAAGAGACCCTTATAAACGAGTTTCTTCAAGTCGAAAAATGGAGCCGGGAACCCCACGGAGATATACCCCCGATTACTACTTGAAGAAGAAGACCCATCATGATTCCTTTTCGCGATCGACTTCTAGACAAACAGACTCATGTTACGAATCCTATTCGAAAAGAGGGTCTGATCAAGAGTCCTTTTTATCAAGGAATCCAAGATGAAAAGAGACCAACCTTGATTTTGAATCCTTTCCAGATGACTTTCGAGGTGATAGATATACTCCTTTAGGAACTTCAAAGAAATCCTACACGAAATATTCTTCCCGATGCAATTATCGTGATTCATTTGTAAATAAATTTTCTTCTTTCGATCCAAATAGTTACCATCTTGATTCTTTTGTAACATCATGTAAAAGAAAAGAAGAAAAGGCAAAATAAATAAAAAGAAAAGAGAGAAAAGAGGCAAGTAAAAGAGAAAATGAGAGGATTTTGAAAGAGCTTGAAAAAGCCTTTGAAAAAGCCTTTGAAAAACAAAAAGAAGTTGAAAAAGAAATCGAGGAAAAAGAAAGAGTGGAAAAATTGAGAGAACTTGAAGAAAAAGAGATTGAAGAGAAATAAATTGAAACAAAAGAAACGAGAGATTCAAAAGAAAAATATTCGAGTGAGAAAGATGTCAGTGAGCAAGAGAGGATTGTTCCCACTAATCCTTTTGTTTGATTTTCTTGTGATATTTCTTTTCAGGTTCCTAAAGTTTTGTGTGACCAAATTTAGCTACGTTACCTTCCAAACGAGAGACGTTTCCAGTTGTTCGAGAAAGGTAAGTGCGTAAAGGATAACCACCTACTTGCAATTAAAGGTAAGAAAGGTAAGCACTACATGTTTATTGAATCAAGACTGTTGGATTTAAAACTTGTTCAAAAAGGGTTTAAAGGCTTAATTTCTGAAAAAATTCCATCTTTTGATTTGTTCAATTATTGTTCACATATTAATGTTTACGATGTTGTTTCAGGTGATGCCATGAAAGTTTGGTCTTATAACATGTTTGACCCTCTATTGGATTGTCCCTGCCCATGCGAAATTCGGGTGTGCTTAACAAAGATTTTTCACGTTTTGATGTGTTTGAATGCTTAAATTCATTGAATCCATGTGCTTACTTTGTTTGACATAATGTTAAAAGGTTTTTTCCCAAAATGCTTACTTTGTTGGATTGTGTCCATCAAGAGAAATCTTTGAATTTTTGTGCAAAATTTCCATGTTGCGATTTGCCTGTCCAATTGAGATTCTTGAAGTATAAGTTTCTGCATATTTGTCTGCCTAATCTTTCTTTGCTCTTTTTTTTTTTTTTACTTATTTGAGAAAGTGAAACTCTTACTGTATATCGGGCTAAATGACCAAAATCGAGTCTTTAAGCCAAGAGTAAGCCACTTCAAGTAGTTTCCAAGAATAGGTATGCATCATGATCTCATTGTAAGTAACTTTGTTATACCTTTTCATCTGCTTCGAGTCTTATCTTTATTTTTGAAAATAAAGCATGTGGTTGGTTTACAAAATCAAAATCAAATCCTTGATTCTGAAAATTTTGTTTTTAAACCCGGAATTGAATCAAGCGCTCCACCTGTGAATAACATTTCATTTTGTCCTTTTAAGTACATTTTTCGTGGTGACATTAGTAGCTTCCTTTCTTGTAGAACTTATATTTTAAAAAGCAAGAATATCTTTTTGACTTTTTACCTTTGCAGATTTATTTGAGTCAAAAATATCGATTGCATTACCTTGCTAAGGAGCGAAGGTTTGTTCTGCGAGAACGAGGAAAATTTGAACTTTCATCATATAACTTACAAGGTAAGTCAAAAATGTCTTTGTTTTGTTTGAAAAGTGAGAACTCGTTGATGTTGGTAATGACTTTGTGGAAAGTGCCAATGTTTTTCATTCAAATGAATATGTTCTTTGTTTTGAGCCTATTGAAATATTGTGGATGAAATGAGGAATGTATTGTCGTTTGCAAGAATGCATGATTACACATTCATTGTTTCCATTTTGTCCAATTGGTCATATTGATGGCATATCGAAAGTGTACGACAACGTGAAGTTTCCATGTTATGAACGACTAAAATTTTTGCCATATGATCTCTGGACTAAATTTTACATGTACCATCTGAATTTAAATACTTTACGCTTGTCGTTGCCAAAATTATTAAGTCAATTCGGCAAGATAAGATTCATCTTTTACTTAGCATTCAGGTTATCTTTAAGTTTTTATTATCTTAACCCTCTGCTACTTTATTATGATGGTGATATGTTTACTTGTCCATTGGTGAATCTATTTCAGAATTGCTCAATATTCTTTGCTCCATTTGATCGAGGAAAACCAAGCAAGAAGAAATATTGTCCCTTAGACAAACGGCTCGACTTGAGGACAAGTAGCCTTAAAGAGGGGGGAATGATGCGAGCATGCCCCGCGAACTTCATCAGACAAGTATCTCGAGTCGAGCATTGCATTGCTGGCTAGCTAATCCCAGCTCGTTTCTAGTTCCACGAGCTTCGTCCAGTTCAAATTCAGCTTATTTGAGCTCGATCCAGCTCAATGAGTTCGTGTGCTCATTCAACGAGCTTGATTCAGCTTACATAAGCTTATTTGAGCTCATCTTTAAATTTTAATTCTTGCATTTAAATTGCTGGAATAAGGACTTTGTAACACCCCAAACCCAGCCTACAAGTTAGGCCCGAATCTGGAATGTCACATTAAAGGCGCACTTCAAAACAATTTACTATTTAACCATTTAAGGCCCAAAAGCACAAAACAAAAGTTTATTTCGAAAACCATATTAACACTTTAATAATTTTATGAAATTTCTTAAGTGGGTAGTTGAAACAATAATAATAACCCAAAATATAAATTCAATTAGGAGTTACATGGCCTTATCGTAATCCAATGGAAAAAACAAAGCATTTAAAACAAAATCATTTGAATAAATTAAAACATTTGAACAGCTTGTAGTGTGGCCATCTCCGAGTCCCCTCCCACGTTGAGCCGTCTATTCAGGATTACCTGAAGAATTAAATTAAAGGGTGTGAGTTTCAAAACTCAGTGTGTACAACCCTTGGCAATCAAATCACATACAATTATTGACATTGGGCCTAAGCCCTATCAATATCGGTGGTCTTAGGCCTTAGCCCACAATGACCTCATATCAATTCATATTGCATCGTATACAAATAAGATAATGCAAAACCCACCCAAAAGTCCATCCGCTACACACACCATTTCTCTTCCAACCTTATGACTCTTGTGGGGAATTCTAGCTCGACCCACCCCTCTGCTACACACCAAGGGTAGCCTGGTTGCGGTACTACCGAACGTTGTAGCAAAGCTACTAATCATATATTGGGCTTAAAGCCTCCGGTGGATCCATACCATACGGCCATGCGATCCTGGATCCATACCATACAGCCATACGGTCCTCAAATCTTCTTCCGTACCATAATTCCCACCCATATGCACCCTAAGCAGAATATCATATGAATGCATCAAACACACAAGTAACATCTATAAGCTTATGTTAGTCATATAGGGGTATTTTCGTCATTTCACTACCCAAGAGTATTTTCGTAATTCCACCCTATAGGGGTATTTTGGTAATTTAGAAAAATAGGGGTATTTTAGTACTTTTGCGAAATAGGGGTATTTTGCTACTTTTGCAAAACAGGGGTATTTTGGGTAATTTTGCAAAACATGGGTATTTTGATAATTTACAATTCTAGGGGTATTTTAGTAATTTATGAATATAGGGGTATTTTAGTAATTTTTAAAATATAAGGGTAATTGGTCCCTCTCGGGTTTTAGTTATGAACTTTGGCCCATCAACAAGTCCTCGCGGCTAAAGTGAACAGACACTACGCACCAGGTAGGATTCCAAAGAAGAGGAGGTGGGCCACTAGGACCGCTTAAGTACCAAGCTCTCCCTATATCCAATCCTAGACATGCGTATGCCCGTTGCCACACCCTAACCCAGTAACTCGTTCACGGACATGTTTAATTAGATTAAGTCTTATGAAATTTAAGAGTTGTTCAAACTAGGCCTAAAGTCTATTAACCCTAACTTACTTGTCTACGTCCCCATAAGCCCATCAAGCTCATTTTATGTCCTCACGGCCCATTAGGCCCAAATCTCATCATATGGCCTATTAGGCCCAAACAAATCCAAATTATGTATCATGCATGACTAATTCAATTCGTATTACCAACCAAACCATTTCATCAAACTTAACCTCAGGGCCCACCGGGCCCATTTAGCCACTTTCGGCTTTTTGGCTTTTTGGCATTGCCGATATCGTGTGTGTAATGTTTGTACACACCTGGTAACCTCGCGGGCTGAAAATCCCTTAGTCAAGAACCTACAATCGACATGACTAGCGATTAACCAAAGTTTTAACACATACTTATCAAAAACCGAAACCTCACTGTACCCTTACCGTGTGCCTCACATTCTAGTAGCCCTTTCTTTGCTACTATTTGCGATTATCCTCTAGATCTGCACCCAAACACCTATATCGTCAAAACCAAGTGACCCATATTGTACATAAGTCACCCATATGAGCCACATTAGATTCGGCCATTTACTAAACCATGACTGAGTCGAGAACACTTACCCCCTTGTTAGCAATCCTTACCTACCACACTTGCGATTGTTGAGCCTTACCCTTGTTAATACAAGTTAACAACAAGGAGGGGTTAGATAGCCCTTCGGCTTTTAAAAAAACACACTAAAAAGTTCAACTAAGCACTTACCAAAATTCTCCTTTGATCCTGCGGCTTAGTTATCTACTGAACAAGATTCGGCTTCCAACGTGACTAAGAGTAGATAACAATCGATTGAGGTGGAGGAACAACAACAAGGGTTCGAAAAGAGTAGAGATTCGGCAAAAAAGGATGATAGTAATTTTGGCAAAGAAGAGAATTTGGCTATAGGGGAATTTGACTTTCAAAGAAAGAAGAAGAACACAACTCTAATAGGAATTTCGGCAAAAAGAATGATGGGTTTTCTTTTCGAAAAATGAAAGAATTCAGCTGAGGAGGAGAAAAGTAAAAGTAATGGAAACCCAAGGAATCTTTCAAAGAAATTCGGTAAAGAAAAGAAAGACTGACCTATTTGCAAAACTCTCCAAATGCCGAAAGCCACAATGAAAATTCGTAATACCCCCTAAAAGACCCAAAAATGGCACTCATCTACCCTCTTAAGCTGAATTTATACACTCTCCACTTCCCAAAATGGCACCAACTCTTCACACTTCTCATCTCCTATCTTTTCTCTCCAATAATACCTTAATCTTATCCGAAATCTCCTCCACATCCATCAGTCCTGCTTCCTACAAACTCTCTACGGCAAGAGTACAAAACCAACACAACTCTTGCCGTCCACCTATGCAAAATAAAACACTCCAAAATACACTCCTCCTGCTCAAACCTTGGACCTCTTCAGCTTTCACACATGCCACCTCATAGCTCCCAAGTGACGCCACTTTCCACTGGACTACAAGCCCATTTGTGTCCTAATTTCTCTTAATCTACTTAAAAGGCCTACTAACTGAAGTCACAGTTCCCTTGGGGCTAAAACCAAAATTTGTCCTGCACCCTTACCTGATCCCAGGACATCTCCAACACCCCTAAACACTCCAAATTCAATAACCTTCAAAGCCCACATGCCAATTGTCATTTTCTTTCTCTCTTAAAAATATTTTGAGACCCAAAACCCAACGCCCAATAGGCCCAATTCTACTAGGCCCAAATTCGGGGCGTCACAGACTTGATTTATTTATTTTAGTTACTTTAGTCTTTAATTATGTCTTGTTTAATTAAATGCATCTTTAGTTAATGTCATGCATTTTTGATCTACATATTTTAATTATGACATGCATTATGTGTTCTGCATTTAATTAAGTCATGCATTAAGTAACTCATTTGTTCATTTAGTTTGCATTTTAAACCATGCATTTAAGCATCTTAGTTTAATAAATGAGTTGCTGGACATTAATTCAACTCATCTTAGTTTAATTAATTGAGTTTTTGTTGAACTTTATTTAATAGTTGCTTCTTTAATTAATCTAGTTACTAGGATAATTTATTGATGCATAAGATAAAGTTCATTTAATAATGCTTCTCTTAATTAAACTAGTTGCTAGAATAAATGATGCATAAGTGTTAGTTCATTTATTTAAGTTAGTTGTTAATTTGTTTTAAGCTTAATAATAGAATAATGTGTCGGTTACATGTGTTAATTGCAGGTGACTTTTCAGCTCACATCCATTACATTTAGAGGCTGTTATGCATTCAATAAGGTGACTTTTTAAGAGATTTCGGTTACAGAAGAGGGGCTATTACAAAGAGGCTTTATACATCATTAAGAAGTTGTTTAATCAATTAAAGGAGAGAATTATTCTTCTTTAAATTCGGCAGCATCTTTGTTTCATCTTCCATAACCGTTTGCTTTATGAGTAATCACTACATGCATTCAATTTTCCATCAAAGAAGCTGGTGTCTTTTCGGTTGGTCATGGAGACTTCAAAAGACTTTGAAAGCAACTTAATTAAAGAAGAAAATCACATTGAAGTTTGGAGTTACTTGGGTTAGAATTTTAAAAGTTGTGACTTTTCATTTGAGCTCATTATTAGTTTCATTAAAAGTGACCATTCAGCTAGCCTCTTTTGACACTATAAAAACATGTAATCAGCCTATTGATGCGGGATTTTTTTTTGGCTAAATTGTTAATGAAACTATCTTATTTTGGTGAGATTCTTTTCTCTCTAATTTCGTTGAAGACTTTGTTGGCTTATCTAGTTTTAGTGGCGTCAACCTTGTTCTTCTTTCTAAACTTATCACTCCAACAAGTGTGGCATTCATCCAATATACCGAGGTTCTTACTTTGCTAAGTAACGAGTCGAGGTTTAATCTATTTTCCATTTACCACCTTAATTGATATAAGTGCTAGGGCGATACTCTCTATAGTATCGAATTTTACTTGAAACTTAAGTATTATTATCCATCTCCACCATCTATTAATTTTCTTTCACCTTTCCCTTCCATTTCAACCGAGTCACTTCTTTTACTTTCTCATCCATCATTTGTTAACCTACTTTTAAACCAATCGCCATATTTATTTATGTTAACCGAACCCATACAAATATCATATCCTTAAACTTATCCTTGAAGCCCCTTTTAACAACTTCCACATCATTTTACCTAAAGACATCCTTTTTAAAAAAGTCGAACGATACTTCTTCATCGACGATCGGGAAAAATCTCATACGACTCGATTCACCCCAAGGTGGAGGTTTAATCTATTTTCCATCTACCACCTTAGGTGATATAAGTGATGGGGCGATACTCTCTATAGTATCGAATCTTACTTGAAACTTAAGTACTATTATCCATCTCCGCCATCTATTAATTTTCTTTCACCTTTCCCTTCCATTTCAACCGAGCCACTTCTTTCATTTTCTCATCCATCATTTGTTAACCTACTTCCAAACCAATCGCCATCTTTATTTATGTTAACCAAACTCATACAAATCTCATATCCTTAAACTTATCCTTGAAGCCCCTTTTAACAACTTCTGCATCATTTTACCTAAAGACATCCTTTTTAAAAGAGCCGAACGATACTTCTTCGTCGACGATCGGGCAAAAATCTCATACAACTCGACTCGCATACGAACCTGGTCGTATCATGTTTCAACACAAACCGCCGACAACGAGAATGGCCTAAACTTGTTGGGCCCAAGTGCAAGATGAAACATCTAATAAGCCTGATTGATTCCCATTCCATATACCATCCCTCCTTATTTTTAATAACTGAACCTATATATTATTCATTTCCATAAACCTATCTTTGAAATCTTCTTCATAGCTTCTGCCAATATTTACTTAAAACATCATTATTAAACGAGCCGAATGATACTTTCTCAAAGATAATAGGGCAAACTCACATACGACTCGACTCACCCCGAGGCAGATCGTATTGAGAGAGCTCGAAAAAGCCATTGAAAAAGCCTCAGAAAAAAAAGAAGAAAAAGAGATTGAAAAAGAAAACGAGAGTGAAAATAAGAATGAGAAAGAGATTGAAAAAGAAAATGAGAACGAAAAAGAGTTTGAGAGAGAAAAAAAATGTGATCAAGAAAAAAAAGTGGAAAAAGAAATTGAGAATAAAGATTTGAGTGAAAAGGATATGAGTGAGCAAGCAAGGATCATTTCTACTAACCCACCTGTTCAATCTTTTTGTCATGTAATTTTTCAGGTGCCTAGAAGTTTGTGCGACCAATTCCAGCTTCACTACCTTCCAAACGAGAGGCGTTTTCGGTTGTTCGAAAAAGGTAATTATGCGAATGACCACCGCCCACTTGCGATTGAAGGTAAGAAAGGTAAGGAGTCCATGCTTTTAGAGTCACGGTCATTTGATTTAAAAGATATTACTAAAAATTTTGATGAGTTTCAGTTTAATTAAACTCACTTCCCGTGCGGTTCAGCTCACATGAGTTCATCTCAGCTCATTGACCTCGGTTTAAGTTTACATTCAGCTCATTCTAGCCTTATAAATATGTGTAATCAAGCCTTTTTGGAGGACTTTTGATGCTTAATGAAATTTTCAGATCGTGAGTTATCCAATCTCTTAATTCTTCAAGGTTCAAATTGACTTATCTATCAACTAGTAGCGTCAATCTAAATTTGTTTTTTGAACTTATCATCCTTTCGGGTGTGGCGTTCAGCTCAATACCATTGGTTCCTATCTTGTTAGATAGTGAGTCTCGGTTCTATCCAATTCCATACTTTCCTTTGAAATGTATAAGATTCGGGTCCTTAATTCCTATTAGAGGTTCTCGGCTCTGTTTTTTGACTTGAACAAACTCGTTCATAAGGGTCTCTTTGTTCCACACGATTTAAACTTTCTTACAATTTGACAAATTTAAAATTCACCATTCTTCGCATTTCTTGCACCAAATATTGGAACTCCGATTTGGTGAACTCTTTGCGAGACATGATCTTTGTTGCTGAAAAGAAATATGTTAGTTCTCAAAACAAAAATTATGTACCTCTCCACAAACCTCACAATTTCACTCAGAAAGGAAAAGTAAATATTGAACACTCACACTCGTGTTTCACTCAATTTCGGCTTTTTCTTTAATGAGTTCACTTGTGCCTTTTACCATTCGAATCCACCTCTTAAAATTCTGAAAGGTTGCCTTAGACTTATTAGCAACTTGTAGGTTGGCTTTAAGGGGTTTGAGCAAAGGAAAAATCGTTAAAGGTTAAGGTAGGCTGAAAGAAAAAGAAGAAGTTGATAGATTGGCGTTACGTGAGTTGGGAAAATACCAAATGATGGTAACAAGGATCTTGGATGATCGAGGTAAAAGAATGATGAAAGTAGAATGTTGGCTTGAAATCAGAAACAGATGAGAAGAACATACACAGCAGATACTTGCAAAAACTTTCAAACACTTTTTTTTTCGATTTTTTTTCACTTCAAATGTACGAAAATAACTAAAAAAGAACTTGAGATTACAACTTGAATTTTTTTTGATTTTGAATTTTTTTGTACTACGAACCTATTTCCGGCTTCTCATTCGCTGTCGAAACTCCTCATTTTTTAGCTCTGATACCAAATGATACGATTCGCCTCGAGGTTGAGTTGAGTCATATGTGAAATGCCCGATCGTCTACGTAGGAGTTTCGTTCGATTTGTTTAAAAAAAGGAATGTGATGCAGGGACACGACCGTGCGAACAAGCCGTGTAACTCACTGTCCAAATTTGCTAAATTAGAGTGTAGGAAAGACACGACCGTGTAAGGGTTTCACACGCTCTTGTGCCCCACCAGACACGACAGTGTGCCCAGAACACACGCCCATGTGGGATCCCTAAATCCCCAAATCAGCCACACAACCATGTGGTCAGTCCGAATGACACCAAAACTCTAAATCTCTAATTCCCAATCACACATGCCCACGTACCTCTAGGGCACGACCGTGTGAAAATTGACAAAACCTCCCAAATCGGCCACACGACCATGAGGCCAAGCCATGTGGCACCCAAATTTCGCCCGGAACCCTAATTCCCAAATGTACACAGCCGTGTGAGTCGTCACACGCCCATGTGGACGCTTGTGTAGTCACGAAACCACCCTAAAACATCCCCGAAAAATATGCTTTCAGCCACAAAGCACTTCCCGATCCTCGTTAGATCAAAATTATACAAAACCATACAAATTCCAAGCATAAAATAACGATATCACATCCATAGTCAACTTTTCGCAAAGTTGAATTAGAATTCGCAAATAAAATAGAAAAGGTTTGAAACCCACACCTGTTTTGCAATCTACGACATTCTAACAGTGAATTGGTGACGAGGAAATGACTCTTTCTGTAACACCCCAAACCCGGTCCAAACACCATGACCGAATCTGGTATGTTACAGGGAAAACGAGTTTGAAAATTTCGAATTTGTACTAATAGATTTGGTAAAACTTTGATCCGTTTAGAAAAACAAGTTGTTTAAAATCGTTTACTAACATTTAGACTTAGTAAAATTTGATTTCACGATTGAAGCCAATTGTTCTTTATTGGTTTATAAAATCAGTGTGATACCTGATGGTATAGTTGAAACCACTTTGCGTTAAAGTTTTGAAATCAGTATCTTTCCAAGTTTTAGTAGAATTCATACCGACTTATTTGTTAAGGCATATTAAAATTTGAACATAAACAGTATAAAACATAAATTATAAAGCCTTTTACAAATCCAATAAAAACCCAACTGAAAGTAAATAATTAAAGTACCCAAATTCAATAGTCCAAGCAACACTTTTATTATGGCATGTGCACCCCGAGTCCATCCCGGCTCCAAGTCGCGTCTCACGAGTCACTGAAATGTCAAAGGAGAGGGTGAGTCGAGTGACTCGATGTGTAAATCCCGCTCCCGATAAAACAACATGCAAACACCCATCATACATAGCAACATAATCAATGCAACCCGATCCTATCCATCCATACTCCTTTCTACCCGTGTGGTACCAAACCACTGGTGACATACTGATCCACGATGTGTTACCAAAACACGATGTCCCAAAGACATAATATCCGTCAATGTGGTCCCAAACCACTTTGGTGTCCCAAAGACACAATCTGTGCTACCAAAGCATGGTGACCGAAGTCACAAATCCAACGATGATGGGGCCAACCCATCGTGTGTTACCAAAACACTAGCGAGCGATCCCGTATCTCAAGTGGGGCCAACCCACGGTGGTCAAACCAAGGTGGACAAGTCGCAATGTGGTGCCAAACCACTTTGGTGTCCCAAAGACACAATGTGCTACAAAAAGCACCTTTGGTGACCGTAGTCACAAATCTGTTGATGGGGCCAACCCATCGTGTGTTACCAAAAACTTGGCGTCAATCCCGTATAATCATCTCGTGGGGCCAACCCATCGTGGTACTTGAGCCCACTGGGACGAGATTTGAGGTACCAACCATGACCGATACGGTATGTTACGGGAAAACGAGTTTGAAAAATTCGAATTTGTACTAATAGATTTGGTAAAACTTTGATCCGTTTAGAAAAACAAGTTGTTTAAAATCGTTTACTAACATTTAGACTTAGTAAAATTTGATTTCACGATTGAAGCCAATTGTTCTTTATTGGTTTATAAAATCAGTGTGATACCCGATGGTATAGTTGAAACCACTTTGCGTTAAAGTTTTGAAATCAGTATCTTTCCAAGTTTTAGTAGAATTCATACCGACTTATTTGTTAAGGCATATTAAAATTTGAACATAAACGATTATAAAACATAAATTATAAAGCCTTTTACAAATCCAATAAAACCCAAATGAAAGTAAATAATTAAAGTACCCAAATTCAATAGTCCAAGCAACACTTTTATTATGGCATGTGCACCCCGAGTCCATCCCGGCTCCAAGTCCGCGTCTACGAGTCACCTGAAATGTCAAAGGAGAGGGTGAGTCGAGTGACTCAGTGTGTACATCCCGCTCCCGATAAAACAACATGCAAACACCCATCATACATAGCAACATAATCAATGCAACCCGATCCTATCCATCCATACTCCTTTCTACCCGTGTGGTACCAAACCACTTTGGTGACATCTGATCCACGATGTGTTACCAAAACACTGATGTCCCAAAGACATAATATCCGTCAATGTGGTCCCAAACCTCTGGTGACCCAAAGTCACAAAGTGTGCTACCAAAGCACTGGTGCTCGTCAGCACAAAATATATCACTGCTCCCTCATCTCATATCACCCATCAACATACCATACTCATGTATCATGCATCTCATGCAAATCATGCATATCATGCCAACATACCAAGCAGTCTCTCATAACATACATACAAAACATAGGTCATGATATTATACTTTAGTAATAGTACTCATAATAGAACAACTTACCCGAATCGTCCACATACCCCATTTTGGGTATTCACTTGTCCATCATACTGTTATAGTTTTAACAGGCAAATCGGTTTATTATTAAAATATTACTAAGTATCAAGGTGTTAGTTACACACCTGATAACACGAGTCTAGAAATCCTGACAAAAGCGATCTAAGTCCCCCGATTGCTAACTCCTACAATCGGCCAAACAAAGGGATTAGGCATCCATAGCATTCGGCCAAAGCTATCAAACCAAAGGGCTTACTTTTAAACTCTTACCTTCGATAGATTTGGTTTCCTCCCAAATCCGAACCAACAGTGGTTCTTTTGCCAATCGGTCAAGTCCCTAACAACAAACAGTTAGTCCTTTATCACCTCTGACTTAATCGAAACCAAGATTAAACTCACAATAATAATATCCAACACTTACCCCTTACTTACCAACAAAGATTCGGCTAACCACACTAGGAGAGAACCACCAACGATTCGGCCAAGGGAAGACTACTAGGAGAAGGGGAAATATTCGGCTACAATGAGAGCAAAAAGAAAGAAGGAGATTTCGGCAACACCAGGGGGATTTCGGCTATCAATCTTGAAAACAAAACAAAGAAGTGTGGTTTAAGAAAAGAAGAGAAATCGGCCACAAGTTGCAGGAAGATTCGGCTCAAGTGTTTTCAAGAAATGAGAGAACGTATGAGAGGGGAAAGGATGATGGCTTCGGCTTACATAAATGATAAAGAAAAGAAAATGATGGGGAGGATATATGGTTCGGCCAAGGGATCACAAGAAGAAAAAGAAGTGAAAGCAAAGTGGGAATGGTGGCACAAAAGGGCATTCGGCTAACATGAAATTAAGAGGAAGCAAAAGGGCAAGTTTCGGCTATGGTATGTGTTGCTCAATCTTTCGGTTTCAAGAGAGAAAATGAAAGACTATTTGGAAATTTGGTAACAAAAGAGAGAATTCGGCTTTACAATTTGATAAGTAGAAAAAATGCACAAAAATACCAAAATGAATTTTGGCTAGCTCTCTTACCACTTACCAAACCGTCCACTCCCCTAAGCCACACCCCAAGTTTCGGCCAACACCTCCAAACACCCCACCAAATTCGGCCAAGAATCCCCCCAAAAGCTCCCATACACTCATTTCAAATGAGTGGACCAAGTCACACTCCCCTTTTTCCTCTCCACCTCCATTCGAATGTGAAGACTTGGTCCAAGGTAGAATTTAAACTACCTACAACTCTTCCATCCCATGTTAGTCAAAATGGAACCCAAAATGAGAATTTCGCAGACTTGAACTCGGGACTTCTCCCCTTGCGGATGACGCCACACCTAGCTCCTCCTTAGCCACTCGCCGACTCTTCATTTGTGCTCTAAAATTCCATTTTATTTTCTTAAGCCCCAACTCTATCACTCCCCACACCTAAGGCCAAAACTAAAATTTCCTACCTACTCGTGCATACACTTAGCCTACCATTAAGCCCCTAAAACACCGAAATAGCAACACAAAGACACCAAACACATGCAATATCATGCAACACAAAATAGCCCCTAACCAGGGATATTACGCTTCTACCTCTTAAGAATAATTTCGGCCTCGAAATTACCTGATCAAAAGAGTTGCGGGTATTGCTGTCTCATCGCATCCTCGGGTTCCCACGTGGCTTCCTCCACACCATGATTCCGCCAAAGTACCTTAACCAAAGGTACAGACTTTCTACGCAGAACCTTCACATCCCGATCAAGAATCTGCACCGGTTCTTCCTCTATGGTCATATCTGGATTTACCTCGATCTCCTCTACTGCTACCACATGCGACGGATCTGAACGATACCTCCGAAGCATCGAAACATGAAAAACGTCGTGAATCTGACTAAGCTCTGCGTGGCAACTCAAGGCGATACGCCACTGGTCCAACTCGTCTCAATACCTTATACGGCCCAATGAACCTCGGACTTAGCTTGCCTTTTCTGCCAAACCTCAGTACCTTCTTCCAAGGTGAGACCTTTAAGAAAACCCGATCTCCCACAGCGAACTCTATGTCTCTTCGCTTAAGATCGGCATAAGACTTTTGCCGGTCTGAAGCTTCCTTCAATCGAGACTGAATCAACCTAACCTTGTCTTCTGTCTCAGCAACCAACTCGGGTCCCAACAACTGACGTTCACCTAACTCTGTCCAACAAGTAGGTGAGCGACACTTCCTACCATACAGCGCCTCATATGGTGCCATTTTGATGCTTGCTTGGTAACTGTTGTTGTAGGCAAACTCAGCTAACGGTAGAAACTCCTCCCAACTGCCCCGGAAGTCCAGAACACAACCTCTCAACATGTCTTCTAAGATCTGAATGACCTTTCGATCGCCCGCCGATCAGGTGAAAAGCCGTCTTTGAAATCAAGCGCGCACTCCAAAGCTCGATGCAACGCTCTCGGAACCTCGACGTGAACCTCGGATCCCTATCTCGAGATTATCAAACCGCACACCGTAGCCTTACTATCTCTGACACATAAAGCTTCGCCAATCTCTGAAGTGAATAGTCCACTCTCACCGGAATGAAGTGGGCCGACTTAGTCAGACGGTCCACGATAACCCAAACTGAATCTTTCTTGCTTGGCGTGAGCGGTAAACCACTGACGAAATCCATAGTTATCCTTTCCCATTTCCACTGAGGAATTTTCACAGGTTGAAGCAAACCCGACGGCAACTGATGTTCAGCCTTGACCTGCTGACAAGTCAGACACCTCCCAACAAACTCTGTCACCTCTTTCTTCAAGCCAGGCCACCAAAACTGCTCTCTGAGATCCTTATACATTTTACTACCTCCAGGATGCATAGCATAAGGACTGCTATGCGCGTCCTGAAGAATCCTCTGCCTCAGCTCAACATCTTTAGGCATGCAAGCCCTACCTTGAAAACACAGAACCTCGTCATTAGACAAGCTGTAACCCTCCAAACCACCATTCTGCACTTGCAACCTTCGCGCACTCAGAACCTCATCCTCCAACTGTTTCTCTTTGATCTGCTCAACCCAAGTAGGCTTAACTCGCAGCTCGCGAGAATACTCCGTCGTCGTACAAACTCAAATGGGCAAACAAAGCTCTTAAGTCCGAAACAACCCTACGGCTCAACGCGTCTGCCACTACGTTAGCCTTGCCCGGGTGATATTCAATCGAACAGTCGTAGTCCTTGAGCAATTCAACCCATCTACGTTGCCTCAAATTCAGATCCTTCTGAGTCAATAGGTACTTCAAACTCTTATGATCTGTGTAGACTATTGACTTCTCCCCGTACAAGTAGTGCCTCCAGATTTTTAGAGCGAAGACTACAGCTGCTAGCTCTAAATCGTGCGTCGGATAGTTGACCTCGTGTGGCCTCAGCTGCCGAGAAGCGTAAGCCACCACCTTACCTTTCTGCATCAGCACACAACCCAAATCCGTGTGTGATGCGTCGCAGTACACTGTGAATTCCTTACCAGCCTCAGGTTGAATTAAAACAGGAGCTTCAGTCAAGATCTTCTTCAGCTTATCAAAACTCTCCTGCTGTTTCTCAGTCCAAACGAACGAAACTCCCTTCCTTAACAGCTTAGTCATCGGTGCTGCAATTAACGAGAAACCCTCAACAAACCTTCGGTAGTATCCTGCCAAACCCAGGAAACTCCGAATCTCAGCAACTGACTTAGGAGGCTTCCAATCCAAAACCGCCTCAACTTTCCGAGGATCTACTCTAATCCCCTCAGCTGATACTACATGACCCAAAAACGTCACTTCCCTAAGCCAGAACTCACACTTACTGAACTTAGCATAGAGTTGCTTCTCCCTCAAAATTTGCAACACCACTCTCAAGTGTGCATCATGCTCTTCTTCCGACCTTGAGTAAACCAAGATGTCGTCAATAAAAACCACGACGAAAACGGTCCGGATCTTTCTTTGAAACACCCTATTCATCATATCCATAAAAGCTGCCGGAGCGTTAGTCAACCCGAACGGCATTACCAGGAATTCGTAGTGCCCGTACCGAGTCCGAAACACTGTCTTATGGATATCCGCTTCTTTAACTTTCAACTGATGGTACCCAGACCTCAAATCGATCTTCGAAAACACCAATGCACCTTTCGGTGATCAAACAAGTCATCTATCCGTGGTAGCGGATACTTGTTTTTAATCGTCACTTATTCGATTGGCGGTAGTCGATACACATCCGCATCGAATCGCTCCTTCTTCTTGACGAATAATAACGCGCTCCCCACGGCGAAACACTTGGCCTAAAGAAGCCTCGATCCAACAACTCACGAACCGAGCCTTAAGCTCCACCAATTCCTTTGGTGCCATCCTATATGGAGCAATAGACACTGGTGCAGTCCCTGGTAGCAGATCTATCCCAAACTCTACCTCGCGATCCGGTGGCAAACCCGGAAGCTCCTCTGGAAACACATCAACAAATTCCTTAACAGTACGAACCTTCTCAACAGCAGACTCCTTAGCCTCCAAGGCATACACATGAACCACATACGCTCGCGAATTTCTTCCCGACCATCTTTCTGAGCTTTTAAAGCCGATACCACATTGGATAAGTAATCTCTCCTATTACCTATCATACTCACTACATCTCCCTTATCCGTCGATAGCACCATGCGCTTAGCCGCGCAATCCACCTTAGCCTGGTACTTCACCAGCCAGTCCATCCCGAGAATCAGATCGAACTCCTCAAACGGCGGTTCCATCGGATCAAGCGGCAAAAATGACCCCTTGGAGTTCTAGGGGTACTTCCTTATCTGACTTATCTACCACTACAGAGTGACCTAGAGGGCTAAGTACGATCATCCGCCTAGAAGATATCTCTCGAATCTAAGTCCATGGTCTCAACTATACTACTAGCAACATACGAACGCGTGGAACCCAAATCAATTAAAGCGCGATATAGGAGAACCAAAAATCAAAAACGCACGGTGATTACGCCCGGTGCGTCGCCTCCTCGCGGCGCCTAGCAAAGATACACCAAACCAGCCGTGCGTGCCTCGAACTACCCGCACCTCCGCCGGTGCTCCACGACTCGACCAAAACCATTACCACCTCTCGCCATTACCACGGCCCTCCGTGGTGGCGGTCCATTACCTCCGAACCGACACGGCCCGACTCTCGGATGAATCCTCGCCATCCCCACGGACAAATCCCTAATGCGATGATCCAGAGAACCACACTCAAGCAACCTTTTCCACCACCCAACAACCACCCGGTGAGTTTTTCCACACCGATTACATCATGGCGGTCCCCGCCTAGCAAAGAACAAACCTAGCAGATCGATTCGCCCACTCGGTCTAGCCCTCTTCGCGGGTTACCCGACGATCCGTAAGACCCAAAACTCCTCTTAAGCCTACTCTGTCCATGCTCGCCTCCTCGATTCGATTCCTTAACACCTTCGGCTACCTTAGCCTTCTCGACTAAGACAAACTCGCGCTCGCTGTGTGGAGCAATCAGCAGCCTCAACTCGTCTCAAGCCCGTCCTCGAAACGAACACACCTCTCATGCTCGGTGGCCACAATGCCCTCGGCATACCTACTCACCCGAGGAACTCACTCGTGACTCGAAAGAACAGATTTGCTCCTCGAACAAGCCTCGAAATGCCTTTCATTTGGGAGTCGATGTAGCTAGCCCCGATGTATTTCTTTTGGTATGCACTCACGAAATAATCCCATGTCGGATCCTCATTTGCCACACTCGTCCCGAACCGTGAGCCACCACTGGTATGACTCATCCGGAGAAGCGATACAATCCCTTAAGTTTCTCCTCGATCGTTAAGTCCAGATCGTCCATGATCCGCTCGGTTGCCTCCACCAATATTCAAGCAGGTGCTAGGAGCAACACCGATACACCGGAAAAATTCGGCCCCATTAGCCCGAGCCTCTCAGAAGCGATTTCCTAACTCCCGCACACCACCACTTACACCGGCTACTCTTTCCAACACCCGCAAAGACGCTCGTGTGACGCTGCGTCATCTCGATCGATCTCGAACTCACCACTCCGTTGGTGGCGAATCCCAGCATCTCATTTTCTCGAACCCCGCCGGATCTCTACGGGCTCGAGAAACCGTCATTCTACCCCTACCTCTACCACGAGTATTACGACCACGTCCGCCTCGAGTGCTCATGTCTAACGATCTACGTTTCTGATTAAAAGATTTTTATGCATTAGTATCGTTCCACTTTCTTAACCGCAAAGAAATTTTATGAATAGAGCTTATTCAGGGGTTCTATCGAGCAACCAAGGTTTCAATCTTCTATCCTATTCACCCAAAAGAGATTATACATACATTCCTTAACCCTTTCCATACCTATTCACTCCTCGGACATTGCTGCCCATTTCTAGCCCAAGGGTATTTTCGTAATAAAAGATATTTTAAACTTTCGTAAAACTGGTCAATTTGAAATTCCAAAAATTTGAGAGTGTTCTTTGAAAATTTTGTAAAATACTTCGTTTTGGAAACCAGGGGTATTTTAGTAATTTTCACAAACTGAGGGCGTTTTCGTAAATTTTCAAAATCAAAATTTTCGATTGATATTTTGTAAAACAGAATGTTTGAATTTCGTAACATCATTGAAATTTTGGGCAAAAATCATTGAGTTGATATTTCATAAACCAAGGGCATTTTAGTAAATTTACCCCTAAGGGCATTTTTGTAATTTTCCATAAATCAGGTTTTTCAAGAAAATTGTTGTAAATGTGACATTTTCGGTTTTGAAAGAGTTTATTGCAAAAAGTATAAAAACATTAGGGTTGTATTTTTGAAAACATAGCTAATTCCCTTTTCGGGTTTTAAACGTTAGGTTAAGTCTATGACCGCCTTCTTGGTCAGGGTGAACTCGAGCTACGCACCAGGTGGGATACCTGCGAAGAGGAGGTGAGTCACGAGGACCGCTTAAATACCAAGCTCTTAGGTTCCTCTCCTAGACATGCGCATGCAGAGTTACCACACCCTAGCCACGTGGGTGAGTCATAGATTGGTTTAGTGCTTTAAGTCTTATGCTTTAGTTCGAGTGTTTGAGTAATCTAATCCTAGGGTTCAAGTCCTATTAATCTAACTACGTTCCATATCACCTACCCTTCTACAAATAATAATTCACAGAAGAGTTAGAATTACTTACCTGGGCGAACTGGTGCCGGTGACTCGGTGCCATGCCTTGTAAACCATGTATCCAATCCCAAAACACTTAAAACAGACTTTTGAAAACAGTTTGGGCCTCAAGCCCACAACCGAGCTTTTGAACTTAGCTCTGATACCACAATTGTAACACCCCAAACCCGGTCCAAACACCATGACCGAATCTGGTATGTTACGGGGAAAACGAGTTTGAAAATTTCGAATTTGTACTAATAGATTTGGTAAAGCTTTGATCCGTTTAGAAAAACAAGTTGTTTAAAATCGTTTACTAACATTTAGACTTAGTAAAATTTGATTTCACGATTGAAGCCAATTGTTCTTTATTGGTTTATAAAATCAGTGTGATACCCGATGGTATAGTTGAAACCACTTTGCGTTAAAGTTTTGAAATCAGTATCTTTCCAAGTTTTAGTAGAATTCATACCGACTTATTTGTTAAGGCATATTAAAATTTGAACATAAACAGTATAAAACATAAATTATAAAGCCTTTTACAAATCCAATAAAAACCCAACTGAAAGTAAATAATTAAAGTACCCAAATTCAATAGTCCAAGCAACACTTTTATTATGGCATGTGCACCCCGAGTCCATCCCGGCTCCAAGTCCGCGTCTACGAGTCACCTGAAATGTCAAAGGAGAGGGTGAGTCGAGTGACTCAGTGTGTAAATCCCGCTCCCGATAAAACAACATGCAAACACCCATCATACATAGCAACATAATCAATGCAACCCGATCCTATCCATCCATACTCCTTTCTACCCCGTGTGGTACCAAACCACCACTGGTGACATCTGATCCACGATGTGTTACCAAAACAACGATGTCCCAAAGACATAATATCCGTCAATGTGGTCCCAAAACCTTTGGTGTCCCAAAGACACAAGCTGTGCTACCAAAAGCACCGGTGACCAGAAGTCACAAATCCAACGATGATGGGGCCAACCCATCGTGTGTTACCAAAACACTAGCAGACGATCCCGTATCTCAAGTGGGGCCAACCCACGGTGGTCAAACCACGAGGACAAGTCGCAATGTGGTGCTGCCAAACCACTGGTGTCCCAAAGACACAATGTGCTACCAAAGCAGCTTGGTGACCGTAGTCACAAATGCGTTGATGGGGCCAACCCATCGCGGTGTTACCAAAACATGGCGTCAATCTCAGTATAATCATCTGTGGGGCCAACCCATCGTGGTACTGAGCCACTGGGACGAGACTGTTTGAGGTACCAAACCTCTGAGAGGTGCCAAAACCTCTCGTGACCCAAAGTCACAAAGTGTGCTACTAAAGCACTTTGGTGCTCGTCAAGACAAAATATATCAACTGCTCCCTCATCTCATATCACCCATCAACATACCATACTCATGTATCATGCATCTCATGCAAATCATGCATATCATGCCAACATACCAAGTGAGTCTCTCATAACATACATACAAAACATAGGTCATGATATTATACTTTAGTAATAGTACTCATAATAGAACAACTTACCCGAATCGTCCACATACCCCATTTTGGGTATTCACTTGTCCATCATACTGTTATAGTTTTAACAGGCAAATCGGTTTATTATTAAAATATTACTAAGTATCAAGGTGTTAGTTACACACCTGATAACACGAGTCTAGAAAATCGACAAAAGCGATCTAAGTCCCCGATTGCTAACTCCTACAATCGGCCAAACAAAGGGATTAGGCATCCATAGCATTCGGCCAAAGCTATCAAACCAAAGGGCTTACTTTTAAACTCTTACCTTCGATAGATTTGGTTTCCTCCCAAATCCGAACCAACAGTGGTTCTTTTGCCAATCGGTCAAGTCCCTAACAACAAACAGTTAGTCCTTTATCACCTCTGACTTAATCGAAACCAAGATTAAACTCACAATAATAATATCCAACACTTACCCCTTACTTACCAACAAAGATTCGGCTAACCACACTAGGAGAGAACCACCAACGATTCGGCCAAGGGAAGACTACTAGGAGAAGGGGAAATATTCGGCTACAATGAGAGCAAAAAGAAAGAAGGAGATTTCGGCAACACCAGGGGGATTTCGGCTATCAATCTTGAAAACAAAACAAAGAAGTGTGGTTTAAGAAAAGAAGAGAAATCGGCCACAAGTTGCAGGAAGATTCGGCTCAAGTGTTTTCAAGAAATGAGAGAACGTATGAGAGGGGAAAGGATGATGGCTTTGGCCACATAAATGATAAAGAAAAGAAAATGATGGGGAGGATATATGGTTCGGCCAAGGGATCACAAGAAGAAAAAGAAGTGAAAGCAAAGTGGGAATGGTGGCACAAAAGGGCATTCGGCTAACATGAAATTAAGAGGAAGCAAAAGGGCAAGTTTCGGCTATGGTATGTGTTGCTCAATCTTTCGGTTTCAAGAGAGAAAATGAAAGACTATTTGGAAATTTGGTAACAAAAGAGAGAATTCGGCTTTACAATTTGATAACCGAAAAAATGCACAAAAATACCAAAATGAATTTCGGCTAGCTCTCTTACCACTTACCAAACCGTCCACTCCCCTAAGCCACACCCTAAGTTTCGGCCAACACCTCCAAACACCCCACCAAATTCGGCCAAGAATCCCCCCAAAAGCTCCCATACACTCATTTCAAATGAGTGGACCAAGTCACACTCCCCTTTTTCCTCTCCACCCTCCATTCGAATGTGAAGACTTGGTCCAAGGTAGAATTTAAACTACCTACAACTCTTCCATCCCATGCCGTCAAAATGGAACCCAAAATGAGAATTTCGCAGCTTGAACTCAGGACTTCTCCCCCTTGCAGATGACGCCACACCTAGCTCCTCCTTAGCCACTCTGCCAGCTCTTCATTTGTGCTCTAAAATTCCATTTTATTTTCTTAAGCCCCAACTCTATCAGCTCCCCACACCTAAGGCCAAAAACTAAAATTTCCTACCTACTCAGGCATACACTTAGCCTACCATTAAGCCCCTAAAACACCGAAATAGCAACACAGCACACCAAACACATGCAATATCATGCAACACAAAATAGCCCCTAACCCGGGATATTACACTTTCGAAATCACACACCACCTTTTTCGAAAGTTTAAAAAAAGAAGCAAAAAGAAAAGCCAAACGGAAAAGAAATAAAATAAAAACAAAAAAGACTGTGCCTTGAAGAATTAAAATAATTATAATAAAAATATAATAACAAACTAAAACTAAATAGAATAAAATAAGTAGTAAAATAAAACTAAAAAGAAAATTCACTCAAAAAGCGCACACAAGGACTCGAACCCGGAACCTTCAACACACTAACTCTTACCACTTGAACCAGCAGGCTCATTCTTACACTAAAATATGTAACTAAATATATAATGCAACCTTCTTGCTGGCCCTACCCACAAACCTCAAAACTTCTAAGCCCAAAATTCGGGGTGTTACAAGAGATTTTACAACGAGTTCATATCTCACGATTGTTTCGTTGGAGCATTTATCGAGCCAAGGCGAAAGGGGATTAGTTAAACACAAAATTAATCATGCTTAGATGTAGTATGAAAATGATTTTTAATGGAATAGGTGAAAGGGGCTTAGGAAGCAAATTGCCCAAAATGTTGAAATGGAAAAATAATGGCAATATGCCAAAAGGAACCACCGACGTAGAGATGAAGGGAACAAAAATAAAGGAATTGTTTTTATTCAAAAGCGAAGTCGACCTAGTGGTTGTAGCCACCAGGTATTTATACGTACTTCTAATGCTAAAACTTAGCTAGATTTTTCCTAAACATTATCACTAGATAAATCAAATTTTAAAAATCAAATTTAAACTAATTACAAAATCTTAACAATATCAAAAATAATTTGATCTTTATCCAGCCGCTTTTTTTTTTAATCTTCAATCCTTCAATCTTTATCCAACCAACTTTAAATCTTCAACCTTTCAATCTAGCCCTCTTATTTGCTTTTTGTTCCAATTTAGCCTCTCTTTGGTATGAATTTGAATTTTGGTACACCAATTTCATTCATGAAAAGAAAAACCCAAGTTTAGTATCATCTAATTCGATAATTAGCCAAAAATAAATGTATTAAAAATACGAATTTACCTTGCTATCAAATTCCCCCTACTTAGCCGATGTTTGACCTCAAGTATGACGTCTACTACAAATCATTCGATAATTCCTTTCAAAATCAAGCCCCCTTCCTTAGTCAAGCATAATACAAACAATTAGGTGAATAAAAAATTTAACAATTGCTAAACTCAACCAATAAGCATTTTATAAAATCTTGAACAATATATCAAATTCAACTACTTTACTAAATTTATGCTCAATCAAACTTCCGAAACAATAATACTCAATATATACTTTTAGTATTTTTCCCTTTTCTCTCTTTTTTTCAAATATATTTGTGACATAGTCAAGTCTTTTGATGCGAAATGAGATACAACCCAAGCACCCCACCCCGGACACTCAACTTTACTTTTTTTTTTTCTTTTTGAGAATGAATTTGAGACATAGTCAAATCTTTTAACGCGAAATGAGATAACAACCCAAGCACCTCATTCCGGTTACTCAATTTCACTCATCCCTAATCGATTTATTTCTTTTTTCTCAAGGCAGCTTGATCAGTGGAGTGTCATAAGTTTCGGTTTGTCACCAAATCTTTGACACGAAATGAGATGACAACCCAAGCACCTCACCCCGGTTACTCAATTTGGTCACATTTCCGATGTTTCACTCTTAACGAAGCCATTAACAGATTACTTATTTATTTATTAAAATGAATACTTTCATTAGGCAAGTTCAAAAGAGCCAACAATTTATATGAAATATTGACTAAGCAATAACATTTTCAATTCTACAAAATATTTATCGATCAAGTAAGAAATAGTTATTCATGAGTCACCCGATTATTTAAATAAACTAAGCATAAGAATTAGAGGTTTATTTCCTAAACGAATTAAGAAATTATTTAGCGAAACACATGCAAAGAAGAAATAGCATGTCAGTTACTCAATTCAAGTAACTAATTTTTTAAGTTTATAATTTTTCAAATTCATAGTAGAATATTTAATTAGGGAATTTAATAGCTTATTAAATTAATATTTTTAGTTCCACTCATTGATGATAATTTTATTTAATAAAATATGATTAATAAATTTCTTCACGTAAAATTTAATCATTTTATTGAAATAATATTTTCATTATAATAATTTTCATTTAATAAAGGATAATTAATAAGCTTGCTTATATGAAATAATTATAAATTTACTTAAAAATTCAGATCATATGTAGTTATAGAAAATTAATTTAATAAAAAACTTATATATTCAGATCATATGTAGTTATAGAAAATTAATTTAATAAAAAACTTATATATAGCTATGGATATTATTGTTATAAGTAAAAAATTATTATAGAGAGTTAAAATAAAACATAAAAGAACCGGTTCTTTTAAAAACTTAATTGTTATGGTGAAATGCTATTTTAGCGGGTGGCTATTAAAGAGAGGAATGATTGTATATAATATTTAGCAATTATAATCATACGAGAATGATATTTTTAATATGAAAAAGGATTTTATATGACAATAATCCCTACTATATTGTGTTTAAATTAATTATTGCCATGTGTCACAAAACGTCATATATTCAATTTTTTATTTTTACACTTACAATGAAATCATCATACTTTTCAATCAAAACAGCCGTCATTGTAAAAAAATAATTAAACCCTTTAAATCAATTTGATTAATTATTTTCCATTTTTAAATAAAAATTTTCCCAATGCAAGAAAAAAAACAAAATTAATTCCCGTCAACTTTTAAATTCAAATTACTTTTTTTTTTTTGGTTCCTTCTAAGTATGGAAATAATTAAATGTCCAAATTTGTTTTTAAAAGATAAATCAGAATCACATCATATATATTAATATTTAAAAATGTAATTTAAACAGTAAAATCTGTTACTAGAAATTATAAAAAAAAAATATCTTATAAGTAATGTAAATAGCATAATTGGGTAATACATACCAAATTTAAATTATATTTTATAATCAATTATAATTAATTAAAGACTCATAATTAACTATAATTTTTATTTGACTTATTATTTTTATTTTTTTGTTACATATCATCTTATACAAAGCTCTTGGTTGTTGTTAAAATAATAGGATAAAGATTTAAGCTACTAAAATTCTCAGCGTTATGATATCTTCCAATTATGAAACTCTCTTTCCCTATGCCTATAATTATGTGCAGCACACTAAATCCTACTGTTTTTTTATTTTGTTTTATAATATCTACAAGTGAAGTGTAGTTGGAGTAGGAAATACACATGAGCAACAAGAAAAAGGAAACGTATTAGATTTCCTTTTACAATTTGAACACCGTCATTTTTAACTTTTTTAAAAAGTTTTATTAGATTTTGGGAAGGACCATTATGAAATCGACAAAAAGAAGCCAACTTGATGTTGCTCGAATACATTATTGGTCAAAGATGATGTTGCACACCATGGTTTACGGCAATGGTTGGTTTTTTTTTTGGGGGGGGGGGGAGGAAGAGTTTTAGAAAAAATAAAGATTTTTTCTAAAGAAATAAGAGAAAAGTGAAAATGAAAAAAAAAAATAGAGCAGTAAAAAGTAGACCTGATCATGGGTCGTGCCATCTGGCCCAGCCCAAAGGCCCGTTCAAAATGTAAGAGGGTTTGGATAAAGATATAAGCCCGAAAAATGGGTTTAGTTAAAAAAATAAGGCCCGTTTAAAAAATGGGTCTGGCCTCGGGTAAGGTATTTTTTGTCATGACCTGACCCGGCCCGAATTCACTAAATGACAAAAAAAATTACTCTTTTTTTTAATGTTATTTTCTTGTTTTTTTCTCCTTATTTTGCTACCATCTTACTATTATGTTACTACTATTTTTTTGTTATTGTTTGAATATTGTATAAAACTTATTTTATTATTAATTTTATTATTATTTTAAAGGCATTTGTTAATTTTGTTATTATTTTAGAGGTATTTGCTTGTTAAGTTACATTTATCTTAGTGTTATTTAAGTCTACATATTTTTTTAAATTTATTTTCAATTTGTTGGGAAATATTTATTTTGATATTTTAAGTATTTTTGATGTATTATATATATTTAAAAATAATATAAAAATTTAATACAGGCGGGCCGAGTCGGGCTCAGGTTTTAGCATTTTTATCCGGGTCATGCTTGGGCAAAATTTTAGCCGGGCCGAGCCCAAGCCTAGTAAATGGGCCTGAATTTTTAGTTGAACCAAGCCAATGAACACCTCTAGTCAAAAGTCATTAAAAACTTGACTAGTGATGAAACTTCACATGAGAGTAGATATCGATATCTAGATTTTTATTTTTATTTTATTTTAGGTTTGATTATATTTTTACACGTTTATGTTTAATACTTTAATTCCTTATTTCATTCATGTAATTTTGTTTTAATATCTTATTTTATTTACATTATTATATTTAAGTCATTTTCTATGATATATTTTATATTTTATTTTAAATTTAAAGATAACTTTATAAGTTTTAAATTTAGTTTTTGATTGTGATGCTATTTTAATTCTTAATTTAATAAATGCTCAATTTATTGTATAATTTAGTTAATGTAATTATATTTTGCATGATATATAATATTTATAACTATGCTATATGAATTTTAAATTATATTGTTATTAAATATTATATAAAATCAAATAAAAACCGAATCAAGAATTATTATAAAATAAAAACACAAGACAATAAACAAAATATAAAAATTGCTGAACATAACTTGGAAACTGTAGTTGATTAGATGAAAAAAAAATTTAAAAATATTTTTTTTTTATTCCATTTCCCAAAATGCATTTCATAGTTATGACCATTAGGTAGCTTTTAATTTATGATAAATAGCATATAATATATGCTTCAACTTTTTTAATCTATTTATTTTAAAAATAATAATAATTTACTAATACATATTCAATCCGTCCATCGCTCAAAAATAGAACTAATTTATACTAAATTAGTATCCAGTTGATACATACCACTAAAGCAATCTAAATATAAATAAATAATAATTATATTTAATATAATCTCAGGTTAGCGTATAAATAAGTATTGATTACGTCCATAAAAATTAGAAATAATATTGTTAAAGAGAAACAACATTAAAGGATTCCATCGTACGTCCCTCTTACAATTAAAGGATTCTATTAAAATTTTCGAGAATTCAAGTTTTGATGATTAAAGTGTACAATAAAAGACTTCAATCACGACTGCCTTTCATTATTGACAACTTTTCATAATGATGATTGTGAGGCGAATTAACATGTTAAGATAATCCATTTAATTTAATTTGAGCTTTGTTCCATTGAGCATCACAGGTGGTTTTGCATCAATTACATGGAAAACGAATCAATTCAAAGGATTTGGGTAGTGCTAAACATTCATAATCATGGGATCATAAAGCTTGGATGCATAAAACAACACAATAAACAGCAGTGCCGCCACTGTCAAACTTGCCCCAATCTTCATTGCTGTTTTGCTCTCCATTTTAAGCTTTGAAATAAACCATTTGGGGCGAGCTTGGGGCGATATAGCATTCTCGGTAGGGGCACCTGTAGTACCCTCGCCGGCAGCCTCTCTACTTTGGCTAATGTTGTTCTCTTGCTTTAATTTTCCTTTGTCTTCAACCGGCTGCAACGACGATGCTGACTCCCCACGCTGCATTGGTGTAAGTGAATCTTGTTGCGAATAAGCGATATTCTTTGGTATTGTTATATAAAGAAAACCGGAACTGAACCTTGCACGGATTTCGTTCGCTTTGCAGTCTTTGGGAATGGTGAATTCCTTGCGGAATCGGGTCCATTTACTTCCTTCGAGGGGCCGTTCGCCGGAAACGGTTAGGACGTTGTTGCTGCCGAAGTGAACTTTCAGCTGGTCCTTTCTAAAATCTGATAAAATAGAATAGAAAGGATGAAATGTAACATTGAATAACAAACAAAAAGAGTTAAACAAAGGCATGCAATATATGTGTGTGTATATATATATATATATTAAATTACGTTTGACATGAAACTCGATAATGTCCTGAGCTTCTCCTTCTTTGTATTGACAATCAGGCTCTAAATCTTGGTAAGAACGGGACATATTGCAAAAGACACAAAAATATTAAGCAAGTTTTGAAAGAAATAGTACTGTTTGTTTGTGAAGTAAAGGAAGACAGGTTGAATACATATATGCATGAAGTCGATTAACATGCTTAGTTATATAAGAAACAGTTGCTTAATTAACATGCTATATTCCTTTCTGGGTTTCCTAAAAGAATCATTCCTTTTTCAAATTCTAAGCATTTGGTCTTGCTTTCCTACTTGACACCATCTTCCTTGTTTCTCTTTTCCTAATTATATATGTTGTCCTCCCTTTATACTTCATCCCTTTTCTGCTTCTTTGGTTTTCTCCCTCCGTTTTTGATATGACAAGAATACAATACTAAATTTCAAATTTATTAAATTCCTCAAACATTTTAATAAAAACACAAAAATCTACAACAACTATTTCTTAATATTTTGAAATTTTATGAGTTTTTGTGTTTGTACACTATATTGATACCGACTATATTGGTTGAAACTTACCATTTTGGTCCTAAATGTCTTTTATGTTCCATTCCGGTTAAAATTTTGGTATGTTTTGGCCAATATCGGGGCATACCGGTTGATACAAATTTTTTTAAAAAAAATTCTTAATCATTTTAATTTTTTTATAATGACATTTATAATTAATAGTTATTAAATTAAATTATTAAATCTGTTTAACAATTTTAAAACTTTTATGTAAAATGTATTTATATGAATATAATTTAGATATATTTACATGTATATATAATATATAATTTATTTTTATCAAAATAATATATATTTTATTAAAAAATAAAAATTAGATTATAAATATATATGTGAAGAAATATTTAAAAATATCGATAAACCTAAAATGATATATTAAAATATATCGGTACTGGTATCGGTACCAGTATGATATTGACTACCTTAATTTATTTTTTTTAAACGCAATTAATTTAAATTTAAAAATCATTGCTTTCATCCTTTCCAATTTTGCAAATTATTTGTAGTTAAAACAATGAAAGCGATATTATATTATTCTCTAATTTATACATATTTTTATTTTGCAAAATTTTATATTTTACATTTTCATCCAATCATATTTTTGGTGAATGTTTTTCATTTTTCGAGAATTAAAAATGAAAATTACATCTCGTAATGAAATTCTTTTATAAAGTTTAAACCACATTCATGTTAATATAATTTTTCCTATTATAAGCCTTCATTAGTATTTGAAATTCCCAAATATAAATATGTACCGATATTTTAATCTCACATAGTCACATCTCAACCCTCTACGGATAGATTGTACGATATCATTTTCTTATGAATATCAAAATAAAATTTGGAAAAAAAAAATACAAATTTTTTATAAAATAAATCAATGAATAAAAAGTAATTTGGGCAAATTTAGGCCATATTTTCCAAACTAAACATTCAGCGTGGGCTGGAAACTCTTTCTGTTTTTTCCCCTTAATTTCAAACATCATAATGCAAAAATCAAAATGCAAGAAATCAGTTTTCCTCTTAATCTTTTGATCACTTCTCACTTTCACGAGATGAAAAGTGTTGCTAAAGCCTATTTTATGGATCTTTTCACAAGAAGAGGCATAGGCAATCTTGATCACGTGTCATCGGGAGTGGCAAGGTGTATTTCAAGTACCATGAATAATGAGTTGACTGCAGATTATACGGAAGAGGAAATTATCGAAGCTCTGAATGGAATAGGTCTGACAAAGGCTTCGAGGGCGAATGGCTTACCAACTCTCTTTTTCCAGAAATTTTGAGATATTGTTGGTAAGAAAGCCTATTCGTTCTGCCTCGATATTCTTAATAGAGGAAATTCACTAGAGGATCTTAATAGAATCAATATTATGTTAATTTCAAAAGTTGCCCACCCTACTAATCTCACAAATTTCCGTCCTATAAGCCTTTGCATGGTGATCTACAAAATAATTGCAAAAATAGTTGCTAATCGCCTTCAAAAGGTACTTGAATGTTGTATTGATGAAGCGCAAAGCGCTTTTGTGCCGGGCAGGCTAATCATCGATAATGTTCTTTTGGCTTACGAGGTGCTACATGCTTACAAAAAAAAAGGACAAGGAAGGGTTTTCTAGCTCTGAAATTGGACATGAGTAAGGCTTACGATCGTGTGGAATAATCGTTCTTAAAAAATATAATGTTGAAAATGGGGTTAGCAAGTTCTTAGGTTGAGCTCATAATGCACTATATTAGTTCAGTGTCATATTCTATCATCATTAATAGAGAAATAGGAACGAGTTTCAAACCTACTAGAGGACTACGGCAAGGTGACACATTGAGTCCATATTTATTTTTGTTGTGTCATGAAGGCTTTTCGGCTCTTATCAGATTAGCAAGGGAAGATGGATTACTCAAGATTGCAAAAGTATATCGAAGAGGACCTCAGGTTTCACATTTGATATTTGCGAATGATTGTATTCCTTTTGGAGAGGCAAATGAAAGGGGGGCATCTATCATTAAAAACATTCTTCATGAGTATGAAGCTTGCTCAGGTCAAAGTGTTAATTTTGAAAAATCTACTGCCTTTTTCTATTCTAATGTTACTGATCAGAATAAACTGCTTGCCTCCTAGATTCTTAGTGTTAGATGCTTAAAAGATCCGAAGAAGTACCTGGGGTTACCAAATATGGTGGGTTGGGGTAAAAGATTGGCTTTTTAAGGATTGAAGGATCGGATGAAAAACAAACTTAGCAGTTGGAGCATCAAACATCTCTCACAATGGGGTAAATAAGTATTTATCAAAACAATCTTACAAGCAATTCCCACGTACTCCATGTTATGCTTTTTAATGCTGAATTTTTTTTTTTTTTTGGAGTCGGAAAACATTATTGGGAATTTTTTGTTGCAAAAAAGTCAAGGAAAGCATGGGATGCACTAGTGTGAATGGTGTAATATGTACACTCTTAAAGAAGATAGGGGTATTGGTTTTAGGAGTTTATCTAAATTCAACGTGGCGTTGTTGGCAAAGTAGGGATTGCATTTTATTTGTTACCCAAATTCTTTACTCTCTTATAAGTTAAAGGCCAAGTATAATAGGGTGGCTGATTTCTTAAATTCAATGTTAGGAAATCTACCTTCTTATACCTGGAATAATTTGTGGGCTGCAAAGGGCCTTCTTAAGGCAGGCTATGTTGGTGGGTTAGTAATGGTACAAAAGTCTTAATTTGGGATGACACATGGGTGCTTGGAAATGTGGATTTCAAAGTACAACATGTTGTTAACAGTTCAGGTATAAACACAGTAGTTGAGCTAATTGACCTAATACAATGAGGTGGAAAGTGGAGCTAATAAAAAGGTACCTTTAATGAGACTAATGCAGAGAGAATCATCTGTATTCCCCTTTCGCGTATCCCACATAAAGATCACTTTGTATGGTGAGGAGAGGCTACGAGTGAGTATTCTGTCCACAACACACACAAACTACTTTTACAAAGGTTACAAGAGTCTACGCCTACTGAGAATCCAACCAATTATACCACTCTTTACAAAAAATTGTGGTCACTAGATCGACCCTCCAAAATTAAAATTACAAATTGGAGAAGTTCTCTAAATTATCCGCCTACTTTCAGCAATCTACACTATAGAAGACTAGTTGGCTTTGCTGATTGCCCTAGATGTGTTAATGGAGCAGAATCTCTAAAGCATGTGTTTCGAGATTGTCCTAACACAACAGAGATTTGAAAGCAAATAAATTTTACCTGGTCTATGTAAATCCCACCATACTTATCTAAAAGGCTATTATGCACCTTAAATGGCCAACCATGACAAGATTAGTGCAAGTCACATGTCAAAACTTAGGATCAAGGAATAGTCATCCTTGCTCACAAATACCTATATTTGGTTTTAAGAGTTTTTCTTCTTCAACCTTCAACCTTCAACCTCTATACCAAATACCTCTCACCTTTTTTCTTCCAACGACTCTCAACACCCCTGTACAATGTAACTTAAAATATAAGCTTGTTAGGTTGCGAGTAACTTGATATAGCTAAGGTTTTCTATGAAAATTTGGTGATTTTTAACTTGGAAGAACTTTAATGGTGATGAAGGATGAAATTGTAAAAGAAAAAGACTTTCCCTTTCAGTGAATGATGGTTGCGTGTAGACTTGATCATGGGTCGGGCTATCCGTCCAGGCCCGAAGGCTTACTCGAAAAGTGAGAGGGTTTGGGCAAAAATATAGGCCTAGAAAATGGGCTTGGACAAAAAATATTGCATATTTTCTAAATGGTCCAGGCCTTGGGTAAGATTTTTTTGGCTCAAGCTAAGCTCGGCCCGAATTTGCCTAATTTTTTTTCACTACTATTTTGTTGTTGTTTGCTGCCATTTTATGTTGTTTTGTTGTCATTTACTATTATATTGCTATTATTTTGTTGTTATTATTTGGATATTATATAACTCTTGTTTTATTATTAATTGTGTTACTATTTTAGAGGTATTTGCTTGCTAAGTTGCAACTATCTTAGGCTCCGTTTGTTTCATTAAAAATGACTTCCAAAAAATGATTTCTTGAAAATGATTTACTTTTCTAAAAAAGCTAATATTTTCTGGTGTTTAGATGAATCTGTGTAAAATATTTTTTTGTTATTTGGTAGATTTCTTAAAAATATTTTATAAAAGTTGTTTTCAATTAAACAAACATACATTTGAGATTTTCTTTTTTTTTCATTGTTTAATTGAATTTATTTTTATCTATAATTCTATATTTTACATTGTTTTTGTAGGAATTATCATCCCTTTAGTAAAGGGATTCTGTAAGATTATCCTTCCTTAGTTAAGGGATTCTGCAAATATTTACAATCCCTTATTCTAAGGAATCATATCTCTATTAATTTCTTTCCTATTTTAGAGTTTCCTAAATTAGAGACATAGTTTTATATAAAGATGTAATATGTTTTATTGTATTTGAATAAGAAAATACAGAGTTTTACTCTAAATTCTACATGGTATCAGTTTAGGTTCCGGTTCTTTTCCACCCTAGACCATGTCAGAAACTTTTTCTTCTATATATCCTTCTCCTACTCTAGAGATTACCTCAAATCCAGAAAATTTTTCTGCTTCTGATGCTCAATCAGACTCGTCTGGTCTGAATATCATCTGCAATAGATTAAATGGCAATAATTTTCTAGAGTGGTCCCAATCGGTTAAGATTTTTCTCTTGGGAAGAGATAGATTGGGCTATGTTACTGGTGAAATCAATGGATGCGTGACAATGGTTTTGCTAAGTGGATGCGTGACAATGGTCAGGTTATGACTTGGCTCCATAATTCCATGACCCCAAGTATAAGCAAAAATTTTCTCCTTTACAATACAGTTGCTGAAATCTGGAGTGCTGTCCTCAAAACCTACTCAAGCAATGATAATATTGCCGAATTATATCATGTTGAAAATCAAGTAGCCACGCTTAAGCAAGGCACCATGCCCGTCACTCTCTACTACAATTCCCTTACCGCTCTTTGGCAGCAATTAGATTTGTATGCACAGCATGATTGGGCAGTTCCCAGAGATGCTGCCCTTTATCAACAAATTTCACTCAAAGAAGGCTATTTCAATTTCTACAATGCCTAAACAATGAGCTGGATGAAGTTCGCGGTAGGGTCTTTGCTATTTCTCCACTTCCCTCCCTTTGAGAGGCCTTCTCTATGGTCAAGAAGGAAGAAAGTTGACAAAGTGTGATGCTTGATGAAACGGAGTCAACTTCTGAAGGATCTGCCTTAGTGACACACTAATCATCTCCCTCTTCCAAACGGGGGAGACCTTGGTGTGATCATTGCAAAAAGTCTGGCCACTCCAAGGAAAAGTGTTGGAAGA
This sequence comes from Gossypium bickii, assembly GCA_025503065.1. Lineage (NCBI taxonomy): Eukaryota > Viridiplantae > Streptophyta > Magnoliopsida > Malvales > Malvaceae > Gossypium > Gossypium bickii. The sequence continues at coordinate 102,132,109 of CP106711.1, forward strand.
TTCATGGTAAACCTCGAGGCTGGAAGTCAAAGAACTCGGAGATAATAAATCCAGCCTCTTCTTGCCGCTGATTTCTGTCACAAGCTTCTCCAAAGATCATATTGCTGAACTTCAAAAACTGTTTGGAAAGTTAGGGGTCTAGTGCAGGTAATCTGGTCATGAAAGAACCTTCTTCCACAGTATTGTTTTCCTCTCAGTTCACTCCTAATTGGATCCTCGATTCTGGTGCTACGAATCATATGACTAGTAATAAGGCCTTATTTCACAATTTTTTCCTAACCTTTGGTAAAGCTGTCAAAATAGCTGATGGTTCCTTATGCAAAATACAAGGCCATGGAATTCTTATTCTCAATGATCAGATTGCACTTCCTAATGTTCTCTTTGTACCAAATCTGGCATGCAATCTCATTTCCGTAAGTAAAATTTCCTCAAACTTGAACTGCTTTGCAACCTTCAACGGTCTTGATTGTACTTTGCAGGCACTGAACTCGAAGAAGATGATTGGTAAGGCCAGCTTGCAGAATGGTCTCTACATCCTCCCTTCCTCCCCTAAACCCGAGATCTCTAAATCTTTTATAGCTTTAAATACAGTTGATACTGTTATGTTATGGCATTGTCGTTTAGGCCATCCTAGTTTCCAATACCTTGCTAAATTGTTTCCTGATCTATTTATTAATAAAAAGCCAGACTCTTTTTCTTGCAAAGTTTGCTTTCTTACTAAACATACTAAACCTTCTTATTTGCCTTCTCCATACAAGCCTTCTCACCCTTTTGCCTTGATCCATAGTTATATTTGGGGCCCTTCTCGGGTGAAGAATGCTGATCATAGTAAGTGGTTTATCACTTTCATTGATGATCACAGTAGGGTAACTTGGATTTATTTGCTAAATGACAAATCTGAAACTGCTGATATTTTTGCACAATTTTATAACATGGTTCTCACTCAATTTGGGGCTAAAATCTAGCTTTTTAAATTTGATAATGGCAGTGAATTTTTTGCTAGTTCTTTGGGTAATTTTTTCAGGGACAAGGGCATAGTTCAGCTTAGTTCTTGTGTTGGAACCCCACAACAAAACGGCATTGCCGAAAGGAAAAATAGACATCTCCTAGAAGTTACTCGTTCCCTTCTATTTACTACTAATGTTCCTAAATATCTGTGGGGGGGGAAGCCTTATTAACGGCTGCCTATTTAATCAACCGAATGCCTAGTAAGGTTTTAAAATTTCAAACACCTTAATTTATATTTTTGCAGCACTTTCCTCATTTTAAGCCTATCTCCTCAATTCTGCCACTTAAAATCTTTGGCTGCACAGTTTTTATCCAAAACATTGCTCCTCATAAGTCCAAGTTAGACCCTAAGTCCTTAAAATGTGTACTGGTTGGATATTCTTCACTTAAGAAGGGATACAAATGCTTTCATTCTCTTTCAAAATGATTTTTTACCACTATGGATATCACTTTTTATGAACAGGATCTCTATTTCACACAGGTTGAAATTCAGGGGGAGACATGGAGTGATTTTCAGCCAAATTAGGTATCTTCTCCTAATTTCCATTCACAACCTTCAAAATTGCCACCAATTTTACCTTTACCTACAGATTTGTCACCTGTGACTACTCTGATTAATTCTCCTGTTATACCTATCACTACCTCATCCACACCTACTTTAAACACCCTTCCTAAAAATACACCTACTCCTATTGAAAATCTTCAACAAACATCACTACCCAAACAGCTTCGTGTCTACACAAGAAAAAAGAAAAATATCCCTAAGACTGTTTTACAATCTGATTCTTGCCAAGAATTGGATTTGGGTTTAGCTGCTGGAATGGAAGAAGAAATCAGTAAGTCATCTACTCTAGATGACTTTCCTATTGCTATTAGAAAAGGGGTTAGACAATGCACCAAACATCCTATTGGAAAATTTGTTGGCTATAATTCTTTGTTGCCTTCTTTTCAAGCATTTACAGCAACCTTAGATAAAGAACAGATTCCCACAAGCATAGCTGAAGCTCTAAAGGATCCTAAATGGAGAAGGGCTGTTGAAGAGGAAATTGGTGCGCTAGAGAAAAATGCTACTTGGACAGTTACAGACCTTCCTCAAAGAAAAAGGGCTGTTTGTAACATCCTAGATTAGGGGTTATACGTTTGTGCATAATTCATGCGTTAGTAGGTTTTGGCAGTGTTGGAAGTGTATTAAGGGTTTTTAGAATTTTAGGATGGAAGAAGAAAGATTTGGAAAATTATTGGTTTTTAAGTAAAAAGTGGAGCTAGGTAAATGAGGCTTTAAAAGAAACTCCGTGTGAAGCATGACACAAGGAACCATGTGGTAAAATGGCATGTTTTATGAATTATGAATGTGTTATGTGAATTCTAGAAATAAGGAAATGTATGGAAATATATGGAAATGTATGGAAGTGTATGAAAATGTGTGGAAATGTGTGGAAATGTATTGAAATGTAAGGTAATGTAGGAAATGTAAGAAAATGTATGGAAATGTATGGAAGTGTATGGAAATGTGTGGAAATGTGTGGAAATGTATGGAAATGTAAGGTAATGTAGGAAATGTAAGAAAATGTAAGGAAATGTAAGAAATGTATGGAAATGTATGGAAATGTAAGAAATGTATGGAAATGTAAGGAAATGCAAGGAAATGTAAAGAAATGTCTTGTCTTGGAAATGTAGGAAATGTCACGAAAATGTAAAGGAATAAAGAGGAAAGTGAACATTTATGGAAACTAGAAATGTAAGGAAATGGTTCAAAAATAGAAAGTACACATTTTTGGAAACACAACATTTGGAAATTGAACATTTTAGGAAACTGAACATTTTGGAAGGCCGAACATTTTAGGAAACTGAACATTTTTGGAAACTTGGAATGTAAGAAAAATGGCAAGTTCTGAGCCGATCGAAAATTTTAGGAAACTTAGAAATGACCCCAAATGATGAGTTTTAAAGTTCAAAATAGGAAATAAGGGCTAGAGGGCCTCAAAAGAAAAAGTTAGAGAAGTTTGACACACAAGCGGGCTAGGAAAAGTGGGCTGAAGGTGTCACTTAGGGCCTATGGAAATGGCGCCATGTGCAAGAGCTGTTGGGCTTGGGTTTGAGTCACTTGGGAAGCAAATAAATAAGTTTAATTTTTGCTTCCAAAAGGTGAGAGTGGACGGCATGGGTTTCTAGAAAAGGAAGAGTTTTATTTGCATAAATATGTGAATAATAAGAGATAAATAAAGGAGTTTTATTCACATAAATATGTGAATAATAAGAGATAAATAAAGGATTATTTTCTAAGGAGATAATTGAGAGAGATAATTGATGGATTAAATGCTTTTATCTTTTAAATAAAAGAGATAATATTATCAAAAAGAGGAGTGGTGGCCAAGTAAGGGACTCTAGGGTGATAACTTTGGCTATAAAAGGAAGACAGGGGAAGGCTACTCATCAACTTTTGCTCCTCTTCCTCTCTGCGCCAAAATTCTCCCAAAGCAAAACCCCTCTCTCGCGAAATTTTCATTAAGCAAAAATCCCTCTCTTTCTCTTCTATTTCTTCTCCGTTCTACTGTCAAGCCGAATCTTTGTGGATTCTAAGGAAGAGGGCAATCATCCACAACATAAAAAGGGGATCTTTCGGGAAATCTAAGGATCTAAGGTAAGGATTATAATATAAATATTTGGTTAAAGATTATGATTCACATTTTCAAAGTTAGATTTAATCTAACACGAAGTTATAGGATTTCGACAGGATTATAAAGGAATCCTCTTCAGATTGGAATCCCATCATAAGGTAAGTGATATTCGGCCAAGGCTAACTTGTTAAATATTTGGGATTATTTTTCCATTATTTCAAAAGCCGAAAACTAATCTATGGAGAAATATAGTGGTTAGCCAATTTCAAGGGAGGAACACAAACCTTCGGGATTTGATTAGCAATCAAATCGGCAAAACAAGGTAAGTGGTAGTAAATTCTATTTCTAGTAGGATTTGGTTTTTTTTAGAATAAAAGGGGTCATCTATATGTTTTAATTAATGGCCGAATATAGGAGTGAAAGATTTAGACCGGTAGATCGCTCTTCGGGAATTCACGGAATCTATTAAGCGAAAAAGGTGTGTACTCTTACTAACTTTCAATAAATTGCATGGCAATCATTAGATATGTAAATATGTAACAAATATGTGAATGTGGCTAAGCACCACAAATGTGGTAAGGAGTACCAGCACGTTTCCTACTTATGATAGGATTGTGAATGTGATATATTTTGAACATGTGATTAGTAACATGAATGAAAATTTAGTATGTGAAATATGTTATGAAATAATTGGGGCATTCGGGATATTTGTGGAGGAAGAAAGTGAAGGTGATGACTACGGTCTCACCAACGTAAAGTGGTGACTACGGTCACATAAAGTGAAAAGTGGTAACCGGTTACATCCGGTGAATACAGATGTCTAATGACACAACATAAGTGGGCGATGAGCACGTCGATCGCAATGATCGCTTCGATGGTGTGTAGCGGATGGAGGTCGACTTAGTAGTCCCCCCACTATTGTGCAAAAGTTGGTACGGGTGGTGTGTAGCGGATGGACAAATAGGTTTGGGTTTGGGTTGCATCATTATTTGATTTGAATATGCTTGATATGACTTGTATGCCCGATTTGTTGAAAATTAGCATGTGTACACATTGAGTCCGTGGACTCACCCCGTTGGGAATTACTTTTCAGGTGATGAGCAGTAATGGACCGGGTCGGCAGGAGCTAAAGGTGGCCATGCAACACTTGAAGAATTTATTAGAATTTAGACTCTATTTAAATTTAGTACTTTAAATTTTATTTTGGGTTTGAATGATGTAATAAGGCCATAAGGCCCAGTTGGATTTTCTTTATTTCTGTTTATTTTATTTGATTAAGATACAAATTATTTTTTTGAATAAAGTTAAGTAAATTTATTTCTTTTAAAATTATTTTGTCACCTTATTTAAGTTGGATTTTCAAAATTTATTAAATGGATTCCAATTTAAGCCCAACCCAAAACAATTTTCTTGATTACACAAATTTTCTCTAAGTTAATCGGGACATTGAAAACCAATTTTCTTAAGGAACATACCAGATCCGGTTTGTGCTCGTGGGCGGGTGTGGGGGTGTTTCGATTAGTATCGAGCCCGATTTTCAACTCTCGGCTACTGTGGACTAAGGCCCGTAACGTTTTAATTCGAGCCCAAATGATTTTCTTTGAAATAAGCGGGTTTACGGCATGGCACCTAAGTCTCCGACCATGATCCACCGGTAAGTACCCTAACTCTTTTGGGTGATTATGTGAACTATATTATAAACTTTAGAAGGGTAGAAAAGGCATGGAACGTAGAATAGAATGATAGGAACTTGAACCTTAGGATTAGACTACTCAAACATAAAACAACATAAGACTTAATGCACTAAACAAACCTATGGCTAAGTCGTTGAGCTAGGTGTGTAACCCCCCACAATGCGCATGTCTAGGATTGGATCCGGAAGAGCACAGTATTTAAGCGATCCTAGTGACTCACCTCCTCTTCTTCGCAGTATCCTGCTGGTGCGTAGCCGGTTCGCCCTAACTCGGAAGGCTCGGTGGTGTGGCAACCTGCATGCGCATGTCTAGAAAGGTCGGTGAGAGCTTGGTATTTAAGCGATCCGCGTGACTCACCTCCTCTTCATTCGAATCTGCTGGTGCGTAGCCTTGGTTCACCCACGACCAAGAGGGCTCGGTCATAAAGCTAAACACAATAACTAAAACCCGAAAGGGACTAGCCGTGTTTTTATGAAAACCCTAGTTTTAAAAATCACCATATTACCCTTTTAAAGTATAGCAAAATTTAGTTTGGAAAATTTTTCCCAAAATATTTTTGAATTGCAAAATTACTAAAATACCATAATGGTAAAATTACAAAAATGCCTTTGGTTTATGAAATTCCCAAAATACCCATGATTCTTATCAAGATTTCATTACTTTATAAAATGTTCAAAAACTCTAATTTGCAAAATATCAAAAATACCTTGATTTTGGAAAATTACAAAATTGCCCCTAACTTACAAAATTACCAAAATGACCACGATTTTTAAAATTTTTTTGCGACATCACCGACTTGAAAAACAAATGCTCAAAAAGAACCCTCAAAGTTTTGCAAATTTTGAAATACCCACGAATTACTAAACTTTACAAATTTACCTGGTTTGTAAAAAATTACCGAAATACCTGGAATTTCAAAATTACCGAAAGGCCTGGGATTTCAAAATTACCAAAATACCCTTATTGACAAAATCACCAAGGAACCTTATTTTGACAAATTACGAAAATACTCAGTAGGACAAAATTACGAAAATACCACAGGTAGTGGAAAAACAACAACAATGAAACCTACAACATTTCTCGAATGAACGAAAGTTCATAATTGATTGATGGATGTATGAATGTAAAAGATGTGTGCATGTATGAATACGAAAGAACCACTCCTAAAATTCTTTCCATAAAACTTCTTCGCGGTAATCGGTGGAATAAAGACAAATTCATAAAATTCTCTTAAATCAGATTAAATCGCGACGTTAGAAATAAGTTCTAGGGGCGTGAACTTAGAGATTGTGCCTAGAAAGTATGATGGTTTTATTAAGATCAGAGTGTGCAGTAAGCGTAAGCATAGTGCGTGTGAGAAGGATTATGCAACAGCATTAATAAGTAATTTCGAGGACGAAATTATTTTTAAGGAGGGTAGAAATCGTAACATCCTAGATTAGGGGTTATGCGTTTGTGCATAATTCATGCGTTAGTAGGTTTTGGCAGTGTTGGAAGTGTATTAAGGGGTTTTAGAATTTTAGGATGGAAGAAGAAAGATTTGGAAAATTATTGGTTTTAAGTAAAGTGGAGCTAGGTAAATGAGGCTTTAAAAGAAACTCGTGTGAAGCATGACACAAGGAACCATGTGGTAAAATGGCATGTTTTATGAATTATGAATGTGTTATGTGAATTCTAGAAATAAGGAAATGTATGGAAATATATGGAAATGTATGGAAGTGTATGGAAATGTGTGGAAATGTGTGGAAATGTATGGAAATGTAAGGTAATGTAGGAAATGTAAGAAAATGTATGGAAATGTATGGAAGTGTATGGAAATGTGTGGAAATGTGTGAAATGTATGGAAATGTAAGGTAATGTAGGAAATGTAAGAAAATATAAAGAAATGTATGGAAATGTATGGAAATGTAAGGAAATGTATGGAAATGTAAGGAAATGCAAGGAAATGTAAGGAAATGTCTTGTCTTGGAAATGTAGGAAATATCCTGAAAATGTAAAGGAATAAAGAGGAAAGTGAACATTTATGGAAACTAGAAATGTAGGAAATGGTTCAAAAATGGAAAGTACACATTTTTGGAAACTCAACATTTTGAAATCAGAACATTTTAGGAAACTGTACATTTTGGAAATGAACATTTTAGGAAACTGAACATTTTTGGAAACTTGGAATGTAAGAAAAATGGCAAGTTTCTGAGCCGATCGAAAATTTTAGGAAACTTAGAAATGACCCCGAAATGATGAGTTTTAAAGTTCAAAATAGGAAATAAGGGCTAGAGGGCCTCAAAAGAAAAAGTTAGAGAAGTTTGACACACAAACGGGCTAGGAAAAGTGGCTGAAGGTGTCACTTAGGGCCTATGGAAATGGCGCCATGTGCAAGAGTGTTGGGCTTGAGTTCGAGTCACTTGGGAAGCAAATAAATAAGTTTAATTTTTGCTTCCGGAAAATTTGAGAGGTGGACGGCATGGGTTTCTAGAAAAGGAAGAGTTTTATTTGCATAAATATGTGAATAATAAGAGATAAATAAAGGAGTTTTATTCACATAAATATGTGAATAATAAGAGATAAATAAAGGATTATTTTCTAAGGAGATAATTGAGGAGATAATTGATGGATTAAATGCTTTTATCTTTTAAATAAAAGAGATAATATTATCAAAAGAGGAGTGGTGGCCAAGTAAGGGACTCTAGGGTGATAACTTTGGCTATAAAAGAAGACAGGAAGGCTACTCATCAACTTTTGCTCCTCTCTTCCTCTCTGCCAAAAATTCTCCCAAAGCAAAACCCTCTCTGCCGAAATTTTCATAAGCAAAAATCCTCTCTTTCTCTTCTATTTCTTCTCCGTTCTCTTGTCAAGCCGAATCTTTGTGGATTCTAAGGAAGAGGCAATCATCCACAACATAAAAAGGGGATCTTTCGGGAAATCTAAGGATCTAAGGTAAGGATTATAATATAAATATTTGGTTAAAGATTATGATTCACGTTTTCAAAGTTAGATTTAATCTAACACGAAGTTATAGGATTTCGACAGGATTATAAAGGAATCCTCTTCAGATTTGGAATCCCATCATAAGGTAAGTGATATTCGGCCAAGGCTAACTTGTTAAATATTTGGGATTATTTTTCCATTATTTCAAAAGCCGAAAACTAATCTATGGAGAAATATAGTGGTTAGTCGATTTCAAGGGAGGAACACAAACCTTCGGGATTTGATTAGCAATCAAATCGGCAAAACAAGGTAAGTGGTAGTAAATTCTACTTCTAGTAGGATTTGGTTTTTTTTAGAATAAAAGGGGTCATCTATATGTTTTAATTAATGGCCGAATATAGGAGTGAAAGATTTAGACCGGTAGATCGCTCTTCGGGAATTCACAGAATCTATTAAGCGAAAAAGGTGTGTACTCTTAGTAACTTTCAATAAATTGCATGGCAATCATTAGATATGTAAATATGTAACAGTATGTGAATGTGGCTAAGCACCACAAATGTGGTAAGGAGTACCCAAGTACGTTTCCTACTTATGATAGGATTGTGAATGTGATATATTTTGAACATGTGATTAGTAACATGAATGAAAATTTAGTATGTGAAATATGTTATGAAATAATTGGGGCATTCGGGATATTTGTGGAGGAAGAAAGTGAAGGTGATGACTACGGTCTCACCAACGTAAAGTGGTGACTACGGTCACATAAAGGGAAAAGTGGTAACCGGTTACATCCGGTGAATCTGAGTGTCTAATGACACAACATAAGTGGGCGATGAGCACGTCGACTGCAGCGACTGCCTTCGATGGTGTGTAGCGGATGGAGGGTCGACTTAGTAGTCCCCACGGTGTACAGGTTGGTACGGGTGGTGTGTAGCGGATGGACAAATAGGTTTGGGTTTGGGTTGCATCATTATTTGATTTGAATATGCTTGATATGACTTGTATGCCTGATTTGTTGAAAATTAGTACTGTGTACACATTGAGTCAGTGGACTCACCGTTGGGGAATTACTTTTCGGTGATGGCGAGAATGGACCGGGTCGGCGGGAGCTAAAGTGGCCATGCAACACTTGAAGAATTTATTAGAATTTAGACTCTATTTAAATTTAGTACTTTAAATTTTATTTTGGGTTTGAATGATGTAATAAGGCCATAAGGCCAGTTGGATTTTCTTTATTTCTCATTTTATTTTATTTGATTAAGATACAAATTATTTTTTTGAATAAAGTTAAGTAAATTTATTTCTTTTAAAATTATTTTGTCACCTTATTTAAGTTGGATTTTCAAAATTTATTAAATGGATTCCAATTTAAGCCCAACCCAAAACGTAAATTTTCTTGATTACACAAATTTTCTCTAAGTTAATCGGGACATTGAAAACCGATTTTCTTAAGGAACATACGAGATCCGGTTGGGCTCGTGGGTAGGGTGTAGGGGTGTTTTCGATTAATATCGAGCCCGATTTTCAACTCTCGGCTTTGTGGACTAAGGCCCGTAACGTTTTTAATTCGAGCCCAAATGATTTTCTTTGAAATAAGCGAGTTTACGGCATGGCACCTAAGTCTCGACCATGATCCACCGGTAAGTACCCCTAACTCTTTTGGGTGATTATGTGAACTATATTATAAACTTTAGAAGGGTAGAAAAGGCATGGAACGTAGAATAGAATGATAGGAACTTGAACCTTAGGATTAGACTACTCAAGCATAAAACAACATAAGACTTAATGCACTAAACAAACCTATGGCTAAGTCGTTGAGCTAGGGTGTGGTAACCCCTGTGCGCATGTCTAAGATTGGATCCGGAAGAGCCTGGTATTTAAGCAGTCCTAGTGACTCACCTCCTCTTCGCAGGTATCCTACCTGGTGCGTAGCTTCGGTTCGCCCTAACTCAGAAGGCTCAGTGGTGTGGCAACCTCTATGCGCATGCCTAGAAAGGTCGGTGAGAGCTTGGTATTTAAGCAGTCCGCGTGACTCACCTCCTCTTCATTCGAATCCTGCCTGGTGCGTAGCCTTGGTTCACCCTGACCAAGAGGGCTCGGTCATAGGCTAAACACAATAACTAAAACCCGAAAGGGACTAGCCGTGTTTTTATGAAAACCCTAGTTTTAAAAATCACCATATTACCCTTTTAAAGTATAGCAAAATTTAGTTTGGAAAATTTTTCCCAAAATATTTTTGAATTGCAAAATTACTAAAATACCCCTAATGGTAAAATTACAAAAATGCCTTTGGTTTATGAAATTCCCAAAATACCCACAGTTCTTATCAAGATTTCATTACTTTATAAAATGTTCAAAAACTCTAATTTGCAAAATATCAAAAATACCTTGATTTTGGAAAATTACAAAATTGCCCCTAACTTACAAAATTACCAAAATGACCCTGATTTTTAAAATTTTTTTTGCGACATCACCGACTTGAAAAACAAATGCTCAAAAAAGAACCCTCAAAGTTTTGCAAATTTTGAAATACCCCTGAATTACTAAACTTTACAAATTTACCCTGGTTTGTAAAAAAAATTACCGAAATACCCCTGGAATTTCAAAATTACCGAAAGGCCCTGGGATTTCAAAATTACCAAAATACCCTTATTGACAAAATCACCAAGGAACCTTATTTTGACAAATTACGAAAATACCCCTGTAGGACAAAATTACGAAAATACCCCTGGGTAGTGGAAAAACAACAACAATGAAACCTACAAAGATTTCTGCGAATGAACGAAAGTTCATAATTGATTGATGGATGTATGAATGTAAAGACTGTGTGCATGTATGAATACGAAAGAACCACTCCTAAAATTCTTTTCCATAAAACTTCTTCGCGGTAATCAGTGGAATAAAGACAAATTCATAAAATTCTCTTAAATCAGATTAAATCGCGACGTTAGAAATAAGTTCTAGGGGACGTGAACTTAGAGATTGTGCCTAGAAAGTATGATGGTTTTATTAAGATCAGAGTGCGCAGCGTAAGCATAGTGCGGTGAGAAGGATTGTGCTGGTGTTAATAAGTAATTTCGAGGAATGAAATTATTTTTAAGGAGGGTAGAAGCTGTAACATCCTAGATTAGGGTTATGCGTTTGTGCATAATTCATGCGTTAGTAGGTTTTGGCAGTGTTGGAAGTGTATTAAGGGTTTTTAGAATTTTAGGATGGAAGAAGAAAGATTTGGAAAATTATTGGTTTTTAAGTAAAGTGGAGCTAGGTAAATGAGGCTTTAAAAGAAACTCCGTGTGAAGCATGACACAAGGAACCATGTGGTAAAATGGCATGTTTTATGAATTATGAATGTGTTATGTGAATTCTAGAAATAAGGAAATGTATGGAAATATATGGAAATGTATGGAAGTGTATGGAAATGTGTGGAAATGTGTGGAAATGTATGGAAATGTAAGGTAATGTAGGGAAATGTAAGAAAATGTATGGAAATGTATGGAAGTGTATGGAAATGTGTGGAAATGTGTGGAAATGTATGGAAATGTAAGGTAATGTAGGGAAATGTAAGAAAATATAAGGAAATGTATGGAAATGTATGGAAATGTAAGGAAATGTATGGAAATGTAAGGAAATGCAAGGAAATGTAAGGAAATGTCTTGTCTTGGAAATGTAGGAAATATCACGAAAATGTAAAGGAATAAAGAGGAAAGTGAACATTTATGGAAACTAGAAATGTAAGGAAATGGTTCAAAATGGAAAGTACACATTTTTGGAAACACAACATTTTGAGGCCGAACATTTTAGGAAACCTATACATTTTAGGCGAAGATTTTAGGAAACACGAACATTTTTGGAAACTTGGAATGTAAGAAAAATGGCAAGTTTCTGAGCCGATCGAAAATTTTAGGAAACTTAGAAATGACCCGAAATGATGAGTTTTAAAGTTCAAAATAGGAAATAAGGGCTAGAGGGCCTCAAAAGAAAAAGTTAGAGAAGTTTGACACACAAACGGGCTAGGAAAAGTGGCCTGAAGGTGTCACTTAGGGCCTATGGAAATGGCGCCATGTGCAAGAGCTGTTGGGCTTGGGTTCGAGTCACTTGGGAAGCAAATAAATAAGTTTAATTTTTGCTTCAGGAAGAAATTTGAGGTGGATGGCATGGGTTTCTAGAAAAGGAAGAGTTTTATTTGCATAAATATGTGAATAATAAGAGATAAATAAAGGAGTTTTATTCACATAAATATGTGAATAATAAGAGATAAATAAAGGATTATTTTCTAAGGAGATAATTGAGGAGATAATTGATGGATTAAATGCTTTTATCTTTTAAATAAAAGAGATAATATTATCAAAAAGAGGAGTGGTGGCCAAGTAAGGGACTCCTAGGCTGATAACTTTGGCTATAAAAGGAAGACAGGAAGGCTACTCATCAACTTTTGCTCCCTCTTCCTCTCTGCCAAAATTCTCCCAAAGCAAAACCCCTCTGCGAAATTTTCATAAGCAAAAATCCTCTCTTTCTCTTCTATTTCTTCTCCGTTTCTCTTGTCAAGCCGAATCTTTGTGGATTCTAAGGAAGAGGGCAATCATCCACAACATAAAAGGGGATCTTTCGGGAAATCTAAGGATCTAAGGTAAGGATTATAATATAAATATTTGGTTAAAGATTATGATTCACGTTTTCAAAGTTAGATTTAATCTAACACGAAGTTATAGGATTTCGACAGGATTATAAAGGAATCCTCTTCAGATTTGGAATCCCATCATAAGGTAAGTGATATTCGGCCAAGGCTAACTTGTTAAATATTTGGGATTATTTTTCCATTATTTCAAAAGCCGAAAACTAATCTATGGAGAAATATAGTGGTTAGCCGATTTCAAGGAGGAACACAAACCTTCGGGATTTGATTAGCAATCAAATCGGCAAAACAAGGTAAGTGGTAGTAAATTCTACTTCTAGTAGGATTTGGTTTTTTTAGAATAAAAGGGTCATCTATATGTTTTAATTAATGGCCGAATATAGGAGTGAAAGATTTAGACCCGGTAGATCGCTCTTGGAATTCGAGAATCTATTAAGCGAAAAAGGTGTGTACTCTTAGTAACTTTCAATAAATTGCATGGCAATCATTAGATATGTAAATATGTAACAGAGATGTGAATGTGGCTAAGCACCACAAATGTGGTAAGGAGTACCTGCACGTTTCCTACTTATGATAGGATTGTGAATGTGATATATTTTGAACATGTGATTAGTAACATGAATGAAAATTTAGTATGTGAAATATGTTATGAAATAATTGGGGCATTCGGGATATTTGTGGAGGAAGAAAGAAAGAAGGTGATGACTACGGTCTCACCAACGTAAAAAGTGGTGACTACGGTCACATAAAGGGAAAAGTGGTAACCGGTTACATCCAGTGAATACTGATGTCTAATGACACAACATAAGTGGGCGATGAGCACGCCGATTGCAAATGCGATCGCTTCGATGGTGTGTAGCGGATGGAGGGTCGACTTAGTAGTCCCCAAGGTGTACAGGTTGGTACGGGTGGTGTGTAGCGGATGGACAAATAGGTTTGGGTTTGGGTTGCATCATTATTTGATTTGAATATGCTTGATATGACTTGTATGCCTGATTTGTTGAAAATTAGTACTGTGTACACATTGAGTCCGTGGACTCACCCCGTTGGGGAATTACTTTTCAGGTGATGAGCAGTAATGGACCGGGTCGGCAGGAGCTAAAGGTGGCCATGCAACACTTGAAGAATTTATTAGAATTTAGACTCTATTTAAATTTAGTACTTTAAATTTTATTTTGGGTTTGAATGATGTAATAAGGCCATAAGGCCCAGTTGGATTTTCTTTATTTACATTTATTTTATTTGATTAAGATACAAATTATTTTTTTTGAATAAAGTTAAGTAAATTTATTTCTTTTAAAATTATTTTGTCACCTTATTTAAGTTGGATTTTCAAAATTTATTAAATGGATTCCAATTTAAGCCCAACCCAAAACGAATTTTTCTTGATTACACAAATTTTCTCTAAGTTAATCAGGACATTGAAAACCGATTTTCTTTAAGGAACATACCAGATCCGGTTGGGCTCGTGGGCGGGTGTGGGGTGTTTCATCGTTATCGTAAATGGATCTTTCTTTGTAAAGTACAACTCCAATGGAAGCATCCAACGATACAAAGCTAGACGGGTGGCTAGAGGCTTTATGCAAACTTATGGGATAGATTTCACAGAAACGTTTGCACCCGTGGCAAAGCTTAACATTGTTCGAGTACTTCTAAGTTTGGCTGTAAATTGCGATTGGCAATTACACCAACTTGATGTAAAAAATGCATTTCTTAATAGCATGCTAGAGGACGAAGTTTACATAAAATTGCCACCTAGCTTAAAGTCTGTTGAAGGTAGCAACAAGGTGTGCAAGCTCAACAGGTCTCTATACGTGCTAAAACAATCACCCAGAGCTTGGTTCGAGAGATTCACTAAAGTCATTCTTAAAAATGGCTACAAGCAATCCTTTGCCGATCATACACTTTTCATCAAGGTAACTTCTACAAATAAGAAAGCTATCCTAATTGTGTATGTTGATGACATAATTCTTACTGGAAATGATGAGGAAGAAATTAGCAATTTGAAGAAGCTGTTAAATAGGGAATTTGAATCCAAGGACTTGGGAAAGCTAAGATATTTCCTAGGAATGGAGGTGGCAAGATCAAAAGAAGAACTTGTGATAAATCAAAGAAAGTATGTACTCAATTTACTCAAAGAAACTGGTTTTCTTGGTTGTAAGCCAGCTGATACACCAATGGAGGCAAACTTGAGGTTCAACAAGGAAGATGAGTCTTTAGTAGACAGAGAGAAATTTCAAAGATTAGTTGGGAAACTTATTTACTTATCCTTGACGAGGCCAGATATAGCCTTTCCTGTAAATGTGATAAGTCAACACATGACTAATCCTACTGAAGAGCATATGGCAGCAGCAAATAGAATTCTCAAGTACTTGAAGAAAACTCCAGGACACGGCCTAATGTTTTGGAAGACACAAGACAGAACTGTTAAGATTTTTACAGACTCTAGTTGGGCGGGAGATCTCACTGAAAGAAGATTCACTAGTGGCTACTGCACTTTTATTTGAGGTATCTTTACAACTTGGAGAAGTAAAAAACAATCTGTTGTTTCAAGAAGTAGTGCTGAAGCTGAATTTAGAGCACTAGCTTTGGGAATATGCGAAGGAATTTGGCTACTTAAATTGCTAAAAGAACTTGGCACTAATCAGGAGGATCACTTTGAAGTCTTGTGTGATAATCAGTCTGCTATTCAGATTGCCAAGAACCCAGTCCAACATGACCGAACAAAGCATGTGGAGATTGATAAGCATTTTATTGCTGACCAAATCAACAAAAAGACAGCCACTCTTTCATACGTTCCTTCAGAAGGACAAATTGCAGACATTGTTACTAAGGCTTTACCAAAACCTGTTTTCAATAAATTCCTAGTCAAGCTGGGATTATACAATGTATATTCTCCAGCTTGAGGGCGAGTGTAGGAATTATCATCCCTTTAGTAAAGGGATTCTGTAAGATTATCTTTCTTTAGTTAAGGGATTCTGCAAATATTTACAATCCCTTATTCTAAGGAATCATATCTCTATTAATTTCTTTCCTATTTTAGAGTTTCTTAAATTAGAGACATAGTTTTATATAAAGATGTAATATGTTTTATTGTATTTGAATAAGAAAATATAGAGTTTTACTCTAAATTCTACAGTTTTTGCATATATTGAAAATATTATGTTAAATTCAGATTCATTACAACATCATTTTTTAATTACATGACTACTAAGTGAGTGTTTTTTATTTAAAAATATGACATCAACAAAATTGACAAAAAAATTAACGATGTCAACAATTGGACTTGATTTTCAAATTTGAAAAGTAAATGGACTAAATTCTTGAAAATAAAAGTACAAAAACTAAGTTACAAATCTGTGAAGTGTACATAGACTTATGACATATTTTAACCTTTATACTACAAACTTTTATTATTAATATATTTATAATTGTAATAAATATTTATTATTAAAATATTAATATTGAATATTTTCAATAATATGTGAATAATATTATTTAAAATTATTATTTTTAAAATTTATTATTAAAATAAAATTGAAATATTAAATAATTTATTAAAATAATAAATTATATTTATTATATTAATAATTTATTATATGACTAAATATAAATAATTAAATAGGTATGTTTAATAATATTGAAAAATATAAAATTTTAAATATTTTTAAAAATAAAAATAAATTTATTATCAATATAATAATATTAAGCTTGATTTAAGTTAATTTTTATATAAAAATAAAATTATCTATAGATGAGCTCTTTTTTGGAAAATAACTTAAGCTTTTCAAAAGAGTAAGTCATTTTACAGGAAAAAGGGCTTATTTTACCTTGACTTGTAAGTCATTTTCCGTTGACTAAACTATTTTCTATGAAACAAACATAGGAAAATGCAGAAAACATTTTCCGTAAAACATTTTACATGTAAACAAACAGACCCTTAGTGTTATTTAATTATAAAGACTATTTTTAATGTATTTTCAATTGGTTGGGAAATATTTATTTTAATATTTTTAGTGTATTTGATGTATTATATTTTTTAAATTTGTTTTTATATAAAAATAATATAAAAAATTAATATAGGCAGGCTAGGTCAAACTCGAGTTTAGCATTTTTTTTTATCTAGGTCAGGCTTAGACAAAATTGTAGACCCATTTTTCGGGTCGGACCAAATCGGAACTTAAAAACAAACCTAAAATTTTATATTGACTTGGTCCGACCCATGATGAGTGATAAAGAATGAGGTGGATGAGTGCAGAAGCGGATTCTTAAAGTTTGTCAAAGTCGCGGATTTGGCTTAGGGCTCTAGATGTTCGGAAAGAAACTTGAATTTTGACACAACTTGAAATGAAATCGAATCCAAGTAAGATAAAAAAAATTAAAATAAATAACTAAAATAAAATAATAAATCAAATATTAGAATAATAAGGAAGCAAATAAATAAGATAAATGGAAAGATAGAATGTGGCGTGTAGAAATCCTAAGAAGCATTGGAAACACGAAAAATCCACAACCCCTTTTAAGCGACTCTAATTTCTCCTCCAAGAAAGAAAACTTGGTAAGAAAAAGTTTGAAGATGATCCCCACAATCTGAAAAGATTGTTAAAACTCTTTTAAAAAGAAACTCAAGAGAAATTCTTTAAAAAAAGAAAACTCAAAGAGTTTAAAAACTCAAAAGAGAAGTTGAATAATAATGAATTGTATGAATTGTGTACAATACAAATGCCTATATATAGGCTAGCTAAATAAATCTAAATAAAACTACAACTCTAATTTAATCTAAACAAGAAGTAGTTTTAAACTAAACTTTCTTGTTAACATAAAACTCCTAAATAACTTAAAAATACTTAATAATTATAAAAAATTTGGAATAAATTAATAATAAAATAATAAGAGCTGATAAATAAAATATTGGGCTCATATATAATAAAAATTAAGTCTAAAACCCAAACCCAATATGATTTAAACTCGAATTAAAAGCCCGAAACTCGTAATTCTCGTCATAATCTCGTTCAGGAATTCTGCTCGCGCAATCTTCACTAAAACGGTCATAACTTGAGCTCTCAAACTCAAAATCGAGTGATTTAAAATGCATTTCAAAGCTAAGAGATATATTTTCAAACGCCATGAAGACATCTTAACCTAGAAATGCCAAGATTCTATTCAAAAAGTCATTGCAAGTCTGCTAGTTTCCCAAGCCTGAAAATTGACAACTTTGGTGATTGGAACTTAATATATTTCACCCCATTCGTGCATGTAACACGTAAAACCCGGCCTTTAGACCGAATATCAGATGTCATATTGATCACCGAAGTGATCATAAGTAATTTTTTACAAAGCAAGTTATCACGTCTAATCGAAACACTTAACCATTTAAAATTCAGACAGTAAAATTACAGTTAAGTTTAATACTTATTTAACTGAAATAAAATCGCATAAAACTTAAAACGGAATTTTACCACAATTTTTATAAAACCTTACATTTCAAAACTGATTAACAAAGTAGTAACCGAAAACCCAAACGGATAATTTATTTTCCACAGAGACTGTCCGAGACCTCCGCATACTAAGTCCATCGTCAGAACTTAGAAAGGGTACCTGAAAAGAAACACTAAGAGGGGGTGAGCTACTTGAGCTCAGTGTGAGTCCGAAACAAGTCTCAAACAGAGATACAGAATTCAAAACAATAGCACAGTAGATTTTCAGTTACTCACGGAGTCAGAACGCACACTTAGGACTAATGTCCCAACAGTACTTAACAACTAGAGCACATCAAATTCACTCAAATACTCAGCTCAAACGCTGATCAGACAAACAGATTACAGACAACTAGTCTTGCAGTCATAACACATAGATAGATGCAGATGAAATGCAGTTAGATAAATATAACCCACCCATCCAACCAACACACCTCTCCGTCCCCCGATCATATTTCATAAGAGTTTTTAAAGCTCATCCAACCAATCACCCCAATTAGGACCTCAGAAGGCCCATCCGGCCCTACACTCCACATATGTGGACTAAGGCACTCAGATAATAAAACGCGGCAGGGCTAGCATATGTGATGTACTGTGTAATGCGGTGAGACAATGCATGACAAAGCCGAGATAAAATAATAGCACGCAAAAAGCAGCGTACATCTGATACAAGATGCAATGCGCGGTAATCCATTTTATCTGATCATGTTGCAGTTAAACTACTAGATCAGATAATAGTGCATAGCGAAGCTAACGCACGTACGGTACAGTGCGATAAATCGTTGTACATATAAGTTTGCAGTTAAACTGCCAGTTCAGAATAGATACAGTCTTCCTTCTCTTCACAACCCAACCCAAAATATTTAATGCAAATGCATTCAAGCTAACAGAACAGTGACACTTTAACAGACAGTCAATCAGAACAGTTACGTAGCACACTCCTCTGACCAGATTCAAAATCATACATCACACACAACCCTCACAGATATCGAGTCTTGAACACCCTCACTAAACTTAATTAAGGGTCGGAGCACCCACAAACACATATTTAGATCAGAAATGCATATAAAACCATTGTAAGTGTCTTAAGACCACACGTCCGTATGCTCTGGTCGTGTGGTATTGCCTAGGCCGTGTGGGAGAACACAAGCTCGTGTGATGAGGGGCACACGACCGTGTGACAGAGGCACATGCCCATGTGAAGAGAGGCATACAGCCGTGTGATTGAGGCACACGCCCGTGCGGACCAAGGACATGGTCGTGGGGACAGGCCGTGTAACTTTCTGTCCATTTGCACTAAATTTGAGTATAGGGCTGACACGGTCGTGTGTTTATAACACACATGCCCGGGTGGAATCCCTAATTCCCAAATTAGCCACATGGCCGTGTGGCCAGGCCGTGTGACACCAAATCACTCAAACCCTAATCACCAAACTCCCACACCCATGTGCTTGAGAGACGCGGCTGTGTGAGAAATGATAAAATTCCCTAATCAGCCACACAGCCATGTGGCACCAAAATTAGCCCGAAAGCCCTAATTCCCAAAAGCACACGGCCGTGTGAATCTCCACACGCCAGTGTGGACACTTGGGTGGTTATGAAACCACCTTAAAACAGCCCCGAAAAACGTACTTTCAGCCACAAAGCACCTTCCGATCTCGTTAGACCAAAATTATACACATTTCAGGCATAAGATATCGATATCACGTCCATAGTCGACTTTTCGCAAAGTCGAGTTAGAATTTGTAAATAAAGTATAAGAAGCTCAAAATCCACACCTGTCTCGTGATCTAAGACGTCCTGATGCTGATTTGATGACCAAAAAATCTAAGCCCTTCGAAACCACAACACCACAGTTTCCGAAAAAGAAAACGTAAAACCAAAAGAGAGAACAAGAAGAGAACGTGAAAAAAAAACAAAAGAAAAAGAAATAAAAAATTAATAAATTAATAAATAACACTAAATAATTATTATTAACTAAAAAAACAAAAAAAAAAATAAAAAGACTCCCAAAATGCGTGTCTAAAGATTCGAACCCAGAACTTTGGGATTCTTTACACACAACCAAACCACCAAATTAGCAGGCCCATTCTACCACTTAAATGCGCCATTAAACACAATAGCGCAGCCTCTTAACTAACCCTAACCGCAAAACCCCAAAACTTCCAGCCCCAAAATTTAAGGTGTTACAGCCTCAAATTCTGATTTGATTTACTTAGTTTTTGACATTGTTGTTGGGCCACCCATCACATTCATGGATCTAATAACGTGTAACAAGATGATGAAATGCGAAAAAGTTTCTCCACTTTTTTTAATCTAAAATATCTAAATAAAATAATAAAATAGTAAAATAAAATAAGATATTACAACACAATAACTATAAAATCTATCCATCATTTTATAATTTATGTCTTAAGATTTATTATCTATTTCCCATGAAAATCTTATGTCGATAATTCATGTCAATATTTATTTTATATAATAATATAAAATAAATTATTATAACATGATAAAAATATCGATCCATCAAATTCTATTGCTAGGATCAATTCACCAATTTCTCGTAAGACTCAATGGTTGAAATAATGACAACAATTTCACTATTTTTTTATTTAAAATTTCAAGAATTGTGTTATCACTTGTTGATAATTACACTCTATGTCCTCGTACATTTTTCACTAATTTAATTTAATTCTTTTATACTTTAAATTTTACACTTTAACCTCTATGTATTAGTCTTTTTAACTTTTTCTCCGATCTCCTATTACCTTCTCTATTAATACTAATAATTCATATTTTATTTATTAGGAAAAACTTGACTTGTATTTGCCCAAAGTAATATTATTATGACCAAACAAGTTTTGAGGATGTTACATTACTAGTCCTTCTGTTGGTTTGATTAGTTTATTGTATAAAAAAAATTCGAAAAGAAAAAAAAAAGTAAAAGTTAGAAAATAAGAGAAATGTTGAAAGTTTGTAAAAATTTTATAAACACATTTAAATAAAAATAATTTTGTAAATTAAAAAATAGAACATAACCCAAAACTCATTTTTTGTGCTAAAAAAGAGATATAAGAAATCTCGCCTTTAGGTGGAGGGACGGTGGAAAAAGCAGATCTAAAGGCTGAAGGCTTGATGGGGGAGGGTGCCTAGGTGGGGGTGGGTCACGGGTTAGATATTTAGTTGTTTTCTTTCTTCTTCTTTTTTAATTATTTTTATTTTTATTTTTATTATTGGGCTGAATTCAAAAATTGGGCTTTTGAAAATTGGTTCTCAATTCAAATGATTCTGTTTCTAGTTTCCAGACTGATTATCTGCCTAATTTCAAACATCTTTGCAAATAATCATCAATATCTTCATCAAATTTTATTTTATTCTTCTAACTTTTTAAATTTTATGTTTTGAATCTTTTCCACATTTTTACATTCACAATTTTTTAGATTGTTTCCTTTTATTTGACTCATTTTCATATTTCTATAAATAGTTCCTTGTGTTTACACCTGCTACTTATGATACAATCTTTTATTTGGACAAAAAGTAATCAAAACATATATTTAAAAGATTTTAACAAATAGTAAAAAAATTGTGAGTAAAACAAAATAAGAATTTCATGAATGGTACTTTATTATCTGGGGCAAAGAAAAAGGCAACACATGTTGATGGTAAATGATAAGTTTTGTCAATATGAACTTCACCCTTAATAAAAAAAGAACATAACATCATGTTGATAACAAATTTTATCACAATTAAGCACAACATATCTAAAGTGATTGTAAGTGCCTATAATAAAAAGAAAACAAACTCTGAAAGATCCAAAACAGCAGGCAAAGTCATCAAAAGAATTGAGCATCCATCATACTAGAGATGACTACGACAAATCCATCATTAAAAACTTACAAAAACAAGACTACTTACATAAGCAAAACTAAAACTTGTAAAAAACAAAACCAAAAAAACTTTCGCCATTTTCATGAGAAAAAAGAAAGACTTATTAAACAATAAAAAACAACAAAAAACCACAAAAATTTTAAGACAATTCAAACCAATAAATAAAACCATTTATTATTTTCAAATACCGTCAACACAAAAAGATAAAAATAACCAACTAAAACCAACCAATTGAATATCAAGAAACTAAATAAATCAAAACAAACTCATAAAATTATTTATTATTTCAAAATATGCTTAAAACATAAACGGATAAAAAAACCAAATAATATCCATCATTTGAATATCAACTAAACTAATTTCAAAAATAAATAAAAAGCCAAAAAAAGCTCCACCATTTGAATGTGAACAAACACTATAAGAGAAAAACATAGATTTAGCTGTCAATGCATTTTTTAGTATCCCTCCCTACCATAGGCCTAGTATTGTTTAATTATTATTATTATTATTATTATTATTATTATTATTATTATTATTATTGGCGCAAAAAAAAAGAAGAAGAAGAAGAAAGGCCTGATTCAACTCTCACAAAGTCCAGCATTTATCACACATATATATTTTAAATACAAAGAATCACTTGGAATTTTGGCAATTGTCTATATTACCTTTTTGGATTTTATCCTTTTACCCTTTTCTTATTTTATTTTGTTCTGTTTTTGAGTGACCAAATAATTGTGAATCGAATGGAATATATTCATTCTCATACTTTCTAAATTCTAAATAATAATCTTAATAATAAAGCTTGTGAAAAGTTCATCATTTTATTCCCCATATCTGTTTTACGATTTATATTCGAGGTTTGTGATTATCTCTTTTAGTGATATTCTCTCTGAAGTTCAAACCCATATTTTATTTTAGAAATACAATGTGTGTTACCACTACACTCAACACTTTGGTTCAACCAATGTTTTTCAAGATCAAACCACTAGTTCACCGATCTAACCACTTCAACCGGGTTTTTAGCCTATTCAATTAGTTCGTACCAATTCTCGATCTAACTAATTCAAAGCCACTATTCGGACCGATCCCTCGTTCAATTCCCAATCTAATTGGTCTGATCAATTGATCTAGTTCAAACAGCATTGGTTCTAACCCTCCCTCATTAATCACTATTAGCTAGGTTGGTTAGTAACAGTTTCTATCTAGTTGTATGTGTATAAATACTCCTCTCAAGCTCTTAATCAATCAAGAATTCTTCTCAAGGTTTATTCATAGAAAACAATGTGTTTATTCTGACTTTGTGTAAATTTTTTCATGGTATTGGTTGCCCTTTCCTGGGATGTTTTCTGCTGTACTCAGTAGCTGCAACTTTGCCTGATGTATCTGCCAATGATGCGATATCTCCAAGAGCCTCTGTTCTTGTCCACAATTCTCCATCGCCATGTTTTTTCGATGGAGAAAGGCCTTCCCGCGTTGTTCAATTCTTTCCTAAACATGACATGGTAAAGCTTAACGAAAATAATTTTGTCCAATGGCAGTTTCAACTAAAGCTAATTATTGATGGATATGCCCTTACCAATTATGCCAACGGTACTATTTTGATCCCATCCCGATTCGTGCCGGATCAAAAAGGGAAGTTAATCTCTAACCCGAATTTTGTAGCTTACCATCAAGAAGATAAGCTCTTTGCCTCTTGGCTCTTATCCACAGTTAGTGGTAATCTTTTGTCGTGTTTTACAGGTGCTAACACCGCCCATGACGTTTGGAGCAAGGCGTGCCGCTTGTTTGCCGCAACTTCTAGTGCCAAGATTTCTTGGTTAAAACATGAGCTTCATTCATTAAAGAAAGGCACATGAAAGTAAAGGAATATTTACCTAAGATCAAGAATACTTGTGATCTCCTTAATGCTTATGGCCATCTCTTCTCCGCTAATGAGCAAGTCAATATAGTCGTTGTTGGTCTTTCGGTAGAATTTGATTCGGTCCTTACTTTTGCGTCTTTTTCATCGAAACCTTTAGCGATGAATCATCTTGTGGATATATTGTTAAAGTGCGAAAGTCAACAGCAAAGGTTTGTTTTAGAGATCCCTCTTAAGGGATTCGACTATGGCTCTTCTGACGGTTTCGGTATTTGAGTCTCGATCAACAGGCTGGTTCTCTCATGGTGGTCGCAGTTCTTAATGCGGTCGTAGCCGGAACAACCATGGTTGCCCTTAGTGTCAGGTCTGTGGTCGTCTTGGACATCTTGCTCAACAGTGCTATTATAGGTTCGACCGCTCGGTTGATGGTCCTCTGGTGTTGTCTTTTGATCTTTCAGCGTCATTTTTTGATCCTTCGCCTTCGTCTCTCTTATGGCATTCTAAAAATGTTTTGGTGGCTACCCGGACCCTAATCCATTCTTTGCTCATGGAAGTTTTGCTCCCTCGCCTTATGGGTCTTTACTCCATAGCACGTCTGTTGGGCCCTACTCTTCAGTCAACCCATCTGCTTCAGTCCATCAGGTGTTTCACTTATCTTATTCAAATGGGCCACTACATTATGGGCATACATTTGATTTTGGATCTACTGCTAGGCCTGTGTTTTGATCTGCCCGTTTTGACTCAGTTGGACCTACTACTAATAATGTCACATGTGCTTTTATGTCTGCTGTTAGGCCTATGTTTTGGTCTGCCACATATACTTCGATTGCGCCTACTTCTAGATCTGTTGTTTTTGGGTCGCCTAATGCTCTTATTCATTCTGCCAAGCCTGCTTTGCACAATGAAATTTTTGCTGGGCCATTTGTTTCTTTGCCACATGCCTTTCCTGAATTGTCCATTTGGTACCCCAAATTTGGTGCCACCAATCATGTATGTTAAGAGGCCTCTACCTTGAATAATTCGATTGAATATTCAAGTAAAATTCCTCTACTTATAGGTAATGGTACGTGTGCTCATATTGTGAGTATGGGTTATAGCACGATTTCTACTTCTCGTAAATTATTGCATTTAACAAATGTGTTACATGTACCTAATATTTGAAAAAATTTTCTCTCAATTTCTTATTTTGCTCTGGATAATAATGTGTTTTTCGAGTTTCACGTATTTCATTATCTTGTAAAGGATATATAGACCCAGGAAATTTTGCTTCGAGGCCACAAACATGAGGGATTGTATCGATTTTCTCTGGTGTCATCTTCCGTCAATATGGGATTCGTTCGAGGCGTTAACATGTCTCTTCACAATACAAAGTTGGGTACTAGCTCTTCTTTGCCCCCTAAATACAATTTTTTTAAGTTGTGGCATCATCGACTTGGACACCCATCGTCGAATATTGTCATATTGTTTTAAAAACTTGTAATGTTTTGTTGATACTAATAAGTTGCAACATGTATGTTCTTGTAAAACCCCTAACCCGTAACCGATGCCGGACTAGGGTTAGGAGCATTACCGGATAGATCGGAAACTTACATAACATTTCATATATTACATTCATCATTAACAATCATAGTGTCCCTTAGATGAGTCATCAAGACCCCAAACATGCATACAAACCGAGTTGGGACTAAACTGAAATACATACAGAATCTCATGGAAAAATTTAAACTTTTCTAAAATACAGGGGAGACACGCCCGTGGGAGGAAACCGTGTGCCCTCCACGGCCTCTAGACACCCCCATGTGTCCTTTCGTGCCTATATACTGACTTGGTCCCCACGGCCACCAGACATGGCCGTGTATCCTAACCGTGGTCCTATACTGACTTCCCCAACACGGCCACCAAACACGTCCGTGTTAAGGTCGTGTTTTTTTTAAGCTACATTCTGCCAATTCACCCATGGTCTGAGGCATGCCGGTGTGCCGCAACCGTGTGACATTATAGGCCATTTACAAGGCCAAAATGCCACCCATAAGGGTTAAACCTATAAACAACATATATCATCCCATTTCATTCACCTATAACCATCAAAACATACCAAAATAATCATTCCAACCATGCATTCAATACCAATTCCAACCAAGACCATACATAACTAAAACTCATACATAACTAAAGCATATCTTTATCATTTAACCAACCAAAACTTACCTATTTCATGAGTATTAATCCATACTAAAACTATACATTTTCATTTGACCAAAGTCTCAACTTATAATTAGCCAAGTCACATGGCTAAAATCATATAACATCTTATACCAAAATACTAGCCTATACATGCCATATCTAGCTTTATACATTATCAAAGTGTACCAAAATAAGTTTAGTAGTGTGATGACGATCCGTGACGATCTCGAGCCTTTAGTAGCTTTGACGACCTATAAAACAGATTAAACATACACACAGAGTAAGCTTTCCAAAAGCTTAATAAGTCATATACAAATAAACTTGGTATGAAAAGTATATATGCAAATAAATACTTTGGCACATATCAATCACTTAGCAAACATCTCACTTATTTACTTTGGTTCACACAATTTTAACCACATTAGTCATTTTCACCATTCAAGAATCATATAAACATATAGCTCATCTAGCCAAAACAATTCTTATCATATCAAAAATTTCATATACATCTCATCATAGTAAGATCACTTAGATGCTTACCTTATATACACAAATAGTGTAAAATCAATGTACCTGAATCGGATTTAATATCACATAGTTGTTCATAGCTCGGATTTATAATTCGTATAACAAACTTGCCCGTTGAACCAATAAGAATTTAGTAGGATACATAGAAAGCTCAGAATAGTCGTACAATGCCAACATCCCAGACGAGGTCTTACATGCACTCGGATATCGATGCCACTGTCCCTAACAGGGTCTTACACGAATCAATACGATACCGATGTCCTAGACATGGTCTTACACGTAAAGCTCATATCGATGCCAACGTCCCAGACGTGGTCTTACTCGTAAAGCTTATATCGATGCCAACATCCCAAACATGGTATTACATGATAAAACAAAACAGATACCTATGTCATGACATACTTAATCCTATCTGTTCCTAGGTTCGAACGGGACTTCTCGGACTTAGCCACTATATCGAACTTATCTTGAAACTCATATGCATAATTCCTCATAAGTACCCATAATCAACAATAGTCATATGATCAAATATAATATCTTTCGAGTACGTTTATTTGCATAGTGACTTACCTCGAATTCGATATATCGGAATGAAAACGGCTACTCGATAACTTTCGCTTTCCCGCGATCTAAGTCCGTTTTCCTCGGTTCTTAATCTAAACATATTCAGAATTAACCCTTTTATTCACTAATTCATACAATTCAATCCAAGGATACACATTTAGGGCTATTTGCAATTTAGCCTTCACAGTTGCACATTTTATCAATTTAGTCTATTTTTCTCAAAACATCAAATTCACAAAATCCACTTATAAACAAGCTTAGCCGAATATATATACATCACATACAAGCCCACATTTTCCATCAAATTTGCAAATTAGTCCCTCAATTTGCCATTTTCTCAATTTAGCCCTATTTAGCTAAATTCATAAAAAATTCAAGAACAAAGTATATTCATCTAACTCATATATTTCATTTAACACCAAAAATCATCAAAAAGCTTAACAAATCATCAATGGTATATCACACAAACATCATCAATTCATTAAATTGAAACATGGGTTTTGTAGCTCTCAAAGCAACGGTTACAAAAACGTAGAAATTATCAAAAACAGATCGGAAACTAACCTTGAATTCAAGCTTAAACAATGGCCGAATATTTGAAAGCTTATAACCTTTCTTTTTCTTTTGATTTTTTGATGAAAGAACACTAACCAAAAGACTACCATTTTGTTTATAATAAACTTTAATAACATTAATAAACATTTTCCTATTTTATCCTTTAAGAATAAAAATATATAACTTATTACACAAGGTCATTATTGACCATTATCATTCCACTATCTTAAAAGTGGTTCAATTGCCACTTAAGGCCATAACTTTTATAAGCCACAACACATTGGTATTTAATAAATAGCATACAACTTTCACATTTAATGCAATTCGATCCTTTGCTCAAATCAAACACACAGACGGACAAATTAACTTACGAAAATTTAGCACATGCTTAATCACATATCAACGACACGAAAAATAATATTAAAATATTATTCGGACTCGAATTTGTGGTCCCGAAACCACTGTTTCGACTAGGGTATAAACGGGACTGTTACAGTTCTACTTATCAACAAGGGAAGTCACACAAGTTACCATTTTTGGCTTCCACCACTGTGTCTCATCATCCATTTGATTTAGTTTTTTTATGATCTATGGGGACCTACTTCTGTTAATTCTGGGACTAGTTGGTATTATGTTTCATTTGTTGATGTTTATAGTCGGCTTACATTGCTATTTCTTATCTAAAAGAAGTTTCAAGCTATTAATTATTTTGTTCATTTTCAGAAAATGTTTAAAGGTCAGTTTGGCAAAGATATAAAGTAGTTTCCGAGTGACTAGGGTAGTGAATTTTGCTCATTTACTTTCTTGTTGGCTCAGCATGGAATTTTCCATCGTGTTACATGCCCACACACATCCGAGCAAAATGGGATTGTCGAAAGAAAGCACCGTCATATAGTGGAAGTTGGGCTCATATTACTCACTCAAACCCATTTGCCAATGAAGTATTGGGGATATGTCTTTTGATGTACTGTTCATTTGATAAATCGATTGCCCACTCCAATTTTTCAAAATCAGTTATTTAGTGCTTTATGGTACTCCTTCGGAATATGACCATCTTCCTGTTTTTGGGTATTTTTGCTTTCTGTATCTCTGACCGTTTAATCAGCATAAGTTGGAGTTTCGGTCCCAACCGTATATTTTTTTTAGCTACAGCTCTCATCATAAAGGTTATCAATGTCTTGCTTCGAATAGACGGGTGTTTATTTCTTGACATTTGGTGTTCGATGCGGATCACTTCTTGTTTGCTTCTTTGAGTACACCATCTGACTCTCCAGCATCAGACCATTTTACCACTATTTTACCTATCATCCGCTCCTCGTCCCCAAATCTACCATCTTCAGATACTGCTTCTTTAATTCCCACATCAGTTTTCTCCTCTGACCCTATTTCGATCATGTCCGATCCAGTCTTGACTCGCGATACTAACAATGCTAGTTCTTTTGATCGCAGTAGCTTCGGCCCTTTCTCTCCTCCATTAGAAGTTCCCATTCCTATTGATCCTCTTCACTTCCATCCATCAATACGTATTCGATGGTCAATCGCTCGAAAGTCTGTATTTTTAAACCGAATGTGCTAACGGTTGAACTTTTCGATCACAAACCTCATAATATTGATGAAGCCTTTGCGAGTGTTGAGTGGAGGAAGGCTGCTGAGCACGAGTATGATGATTTTCTTCATAACAACACTTGGACTTTAGTTCGCTTGCCACTAGGCCGGAAGGCAATTGGTTGCAAATGGCTCTTCAAGATAAAACGAAATCTTGATGGAACAGTGGCTCGCCAGAAAGGTAGATTGGTTGGTAAAATGTATTCTCAAGTTCTTGAGTGTGATTTTCGTGAAACAATCAGTCCAGTGGTCAAAACCACTACAATTTGTACCATTCTCTCTATTGTTGTCTCTAAACAATGGCCATTGTGACAAGTTGATGTTAATAATGCTTCCTTTAATGGTGAATTGACCGAAGAGGTGTACATGAAACAACCTCTCGGTTATGTTTAAACAAATGAGAATGGGCAATCTATTATATGTCGATTGAACAACGCATTGTACGAACTAAGGCAAGCTTCAAGGGTCTGGTTCGATAAGTTGAAGGCCTTCCTTGTTTCCATTAGTTTTGTGCTTTCCAAGTCCAATGCATCTTTATTCATTCGTATTACTAATGAGTCTCATATATATGTCCTAGTTTATGTAGATGATATCATTATTACAAGTGACTTTAGCCTCAAGATTGATACGTTTGTTTACCGACTTCACACTAAGTTTTCACTCAAGGACATTGGTTTTGAACACCTCTTAATGATCCACGTGAATATCAGAGTATTGCCGGAATGTTACAATATGTGGTTCTTACTTGACCTGATGTTGTCTATACCATAAATAGAATATGTCAATTCATGCATGCTCCAACTGATGTACATTTTGTTACCATCAAATGCATATTACACTACATTTGTGCTACTATTGACTATGGGATATAGATTCGACCTTCTGAGCGATTGCCTTTAGTTGGGTATACTGATGCGAATTGGGGTTTGGATTTTGCGATCGTCGGTCCACCACTGGGTATTGTGTGTACTTTGGTGGGAATCCCTTCTCATGGTGCTCCATGAAACAACATGTTGTTTCTCGATCGACGGTTGAAGTAGAGTATCGAGGTGGAGCTGTTGCAGCCTTTGACATCACATGGCTTGAATTGTTACTATGGGAACTTCAGTTTTCTTTTGATGATCGACCTATTATTTGGTGTGATAATTCCAGTGCAGTGGTTGTTGCGGCCAATCCCGTTCTCCACTCTAAATTCAAGCATGTTGAACTTGATCTTTTCTTAGTTCATGAGAAGGTTGCAGATGGGTTGTTGATTGTTGGTGAAGTTCCGGCATGTGATCAGATTGCCGATATTCTCACCAAACCGTTGTCCACTTCTAATTTTTGTCGATTCCGAGAGAAACTCCAAATCACAATGTAATAGTAGATGGGTGAATATTAGAGTCTATTAAGCTGTTGTAACTGATTTAGTTTATTAGCTTGGTTGGTTCATCTACTTGTATGTGTATAAATACTCCTCTCAAGTTCTCAATCAATCAAGCATTTTTCTCAAGGTTTATTCATAAAAAACAGTGTGTTCATTCTTGCTTTGTGTAAATTCTTTCACAAAGGTAAAATCTCAACATTAATCCTTCAACGAATTTCAATTAAAAATTAGCCATTTTTCCATTTTAATCCCTCTACTACTTTTCCCTTCAATTTCATATAATTCCAAGACTTGAATAAATTCTTAAATAGCCAAATATGTATCATTTCTATTATAGTTGCCTTAATTTTGAAATTATTAGCGAGTAGTGTAGATATCCTAATGCTACTTTGTACTCCTTTTAGATTTGACATTGCATAATCGCGAGGCTTAAGGTTAAATCAAGACTAGAAGTTTCCACCACTAATTTGGACTTTCTAAGGTGCCTTAAAGTTTTTCTAATTTTCAAGTTTAATGGCACTAAAAATCTCAATAATATGCAACAATCGCACAAAATTATCCAAAAGCATATTCGAGCTAAACAACAAACAACAAGTCTTAACTAAAATTCAAAACCACACAAACCCCTTTGCTATATCTTAAATTGTAATTTAATACCTCTATTGAAAAAGGAATAAATTAGTCACTCTACATTAGGTGAATGAGTAAAATAGTTCCTTCATTAAAATTTAATATTTATATGTAAGATATAATAAGAAATTTAACCCTCAACCTTTACAAGTTTATTCAATTTGACCCTTATACTTCTATTGGAAGTAAATTAGAACTTTTGTAAACTAGTAAGGCTAAAAGGTCAAAATGATCTTAGTAACAAAATTTAAAAAATCAACTAAAGTCCTTTTAAAATTTAAAAATTATTAAAAAACATAAAAATTATAAACAAATTTATAAAAAAAATTAAAATTAAAATTTTTTATTAGAAAATAAAAATAAGGACCCATTAAAATCTAATGGTTATAAAGTTTTAAAAAAAATTGACCCCTACTATTTTATTGAGTTGATATTGTTATTTTTTAATAAAAAATTATAATTTTTTTTATAAATTTTGTGATTTTTAAATTTTAAAAGGGCTTAATTGATTTTTTTTTAATTTGTTACTAAGGCTTTTTTGACCCTTTAGTCTTATTAGTTTTAAAATTTTGTAATTTACTTCCATTAATAAAACTGTAGAAATTAAATTGAATAAATGTGTAAAGACTAAGGACTAAATTTATTATTATACCTTATATATAAACACATAATTTGAAAGGAGGGACTGTTGTTCTCACTATCTAACATACAAGGGATGATTTCCCATTTTATCAATGCAATCTAAGGTATAATATATATGGAATTTTGTGGTACTTTTACCACACAAACACAATATGAAATGCACTAATTAACGACTCACTTTTTCTAGAATTAATGACACACAAAGCGACTTCCTCATTGTGCTGCGTTATTCTCCCTGCAATCCATAATTTCAGTCTCAACTCAGTAGCAATGGTCGCAACTTACTCAACCTTGGCTCGTTCCTCAACTTACTGACTTCGTCACCACTCCATGGCTTGGTCCTCTTCACCTAAAATATATATACCATTTGAACACCTATCAGAAAGCAACAAAGCATGGAATGGAAGTCTCTACGGCTTGGGAGGATTGATCTAGTTTGAAGAAATAAATGATAGGCCTAAAACTTATGTTGCTTTCTACTACTACTTATGGGTGGTCCTACACTATTTGATGATAAACTATAAAGCTTGGTGGTGTATTTACAGTCAATCAAGGCTGTTTATCAATAAGATTTTAATCTCTCTTTTTTTCTAAGCAAAATGGTGAATATTGAGATGAGCAGAATATTGGTGGAGTAGTAATGTAACTGGACGATTTAGTATGGAGTTTGATAGATTTGAGAGACTTTTAACAGGAAGTAGAGTCATGCAGATTATTAGTTGCTTGTGTATTGGGGTTTTTATGGTATGGAAGTACTAATGAGTTGCATTGATAGTTGTGTGGTGGCTGTCACACAATTGTTCTTGTGGGCAAATTTTTATGGTAGGGATTCATTGTTGAATTAATGGATTAAGAAAAGATTTAATATATATTGGGATGAAAATCATATTTGGAAGTGTAAAAGATAGGTGTTTTAGGGAACAAAATGCCCATGATCTTGTATGATTCATGGAGGATGCAAAATTAGCCATTGAATGAAATTTTGATTGGATTGGATGCTTCAAAGTGATGTTTTAAGGTGCCAGTAGAAATGAAGGGGGTAAGATCGATAATAGGGAGAATTCTGATATTTTTTTTATAATGTATAATAAAAAATTAAAGTTATCAATGGGTTTCATAAAATAAACTTCTATGCATGCTTATTTGTTTATTTTTAAATTTATTCGTATTTGGTTCATGCTTGTTAACTATTTCAAACTGTATATGTATTCATTTATTTAAATTTATGTGTTGATGTTCATTTGTTTAATTTAAATAAATATATTTGTGAATATTAAACGAACATATTCAAAACAATATTCATGAATAATAAATAAATAATAAAGAAACTTATCTCTTATCTTTTTAGATATAAAATAATCAAATAAAAATATAAATAAATAAAATGAGCGCACAAATAATATTAACTAAACAATAAATGAGGTTTAAACAAATTTTAAATTATATATTAAACAAGTTTTAAACTAATTTATCTATAAACATAAATGAGCTGAACATTATTTGCGTTAAGTTCTTTTCAGAAGCAAGTCTTAAAATTTTGCTGATATTTATTTATTTAACTAGATAAACTAATATAAATGAATATAAATTGAATCATTTTAATAGTAATTAATGAGATATGTGTGTTTGAAGGGATTGATGAATTATGACCGTTGATGATCCAACTTTTTAAATTATCAAGTTAACCCCAAATATAGTTTGTAAGAAAATGATTGAAAAATTCCTAGGATGAAAACTTAACCCCCCAAATTGGGCATGTTGCATGTTACATGAAAAACTGAAGGACAATGCACATGGGAATCTTTAAATTCCTTTGCTTTATACATAGATAAACCCATCAACAAAAAAACGTTGAATTAATTGATTTAAGTTGATATGATTATAAAAAAAAAGTAAGTTATACATATTATCATTAAATTATAAAAACTTTCATTTTAGGTATTCAAAATAAAAAAAGTTTACAATTTAAGCATACATATTATATAATTCATTTATGTTAAAATCACAAACAATAAATTGACGTGACAGTTAAAAAAATCAATATAATAACAAATTTAGTCCTTAATTTTTACATATTAATATATTATATAAATTTAGTCATAATTTTAAAAAAATCTCAAAATTTATAAATGATCTCAATTTAATCCTAATTCTAAAATATTCAAAAATTATATATATAAATACATAACTATTTTCAAAAATAATATTTGGGGGGACGAAGATGGTGGTGAGAGGAGATCTGATGGGATAGGGGGAGAAGTAGAGGGATGAGGTGGAGTGATGGCGAGAGGTTTTCTTATTTTATTTAATATTAATATTATAATATAAAAAATAAATTTATTATATATTTTTTAAAATATTTATTTATTTTTATATATTAATATTTAAAAATTAAGAGTTAAATTTATTATTATACGGTGATGTTATTTAATATAAAACAGAATGCTTGACTGTCAAATTACATTGCTCTGTAAAGCTACATAAAATAATGATCCAAAAAAGAGCAATGTTAGAATATAATTATTAAAAATTGAAGGCAGTCCAAGTAAGGTCATATTCGGCGCTTGCAAAGTCCAGCATTTATCACATATATTTTGACCAAACAAAGAGAATCACTTGGGATTTTGGCAGTTATCTATCTTACCTTTTTTCTGATTTTACTCTTTTACCCTTTTCTTCTTAAATAATGAGGTTGTTGTCCTTTCACTTTCATTTTTGTTTTTGATTTTATAAAAAATAAATATTTATCATTATTAAATTGTGTATTTGTGAATTTCACTCTTCATTGTGATGTGAAGTAAAGCATCCATTTTCTTTTTGTTGCACATATTTATAATTGAAAGTCCAAGAAAATATTTAATTCCATTTTAAATACTCATTTTAGCATTAAAGTTTTTAAATTTATTTAAATCATATCAATTTAGGTTATCTTTCAAATTCAATTGGATTTATATTAAATTTATCAAAACAAATTTATTTCTACTTTTAAAAAATATAAAAGGAAAATAATATTTTATATAATGTTTGGTGATCAGATTTCCATTTTATTTACAAAAAAAATTGCAAATAGGGCACTGCCATTACAAAATATTTTCATTTTAGTCACCTGTCGTTAATTTGGGATTAAGCAATATTTCTATACGCTCATTTTAGTCACTTAACATTACTAAGTTTTCATTGTAATCACTCATTTTTATAAATTAAATTTATTTTTAAAAAAATTTTGAGTTTTTACAGAAAACATAGGATTTTAGATGGAAAAATATTTTAACTTTTTAATTTCTTTTAATTTTAGTTCAAAAATGAAAAATGAGTTTTTACAAGGAAATCAGTCAAAGATAAAAACTTGGAGTTTCATTTTTGCGGTTGATTAACTCAATTTTATTATGAATTCAAGTTTTTTTTCTTTTTTGCGGTTGATTAACTAACACCAAATTAGCAACGGGTGGCTAAATTGAAAACATTTTGTATTGACAATGCCCAATTTGCAAAATTTTTTAGTGACCAAAATGAAATTTTATGAAAGTTGGGTGCTCAACTATACAATTTATCATAATAAAAAAGGTAATATGGTAAATTAAATATTGGAAAATTCAAAGAAAAACGAAGGGCATTTATGAAAAGTCATAATAAAAGAACTCAATCATGTTATATACATTCTTTCTTGCTCGCATATTTTTGTCTCTCTCTCTCTCATAGTTGTCTGCTTCTCTCTCTTACCATTTTAACAACTCATTCTCTGCATCAGCTTTTCTTTAACAATGCAGGTAAGCTAAATTTCTTCTTCTCTCCATGTCTTCTGTGTTTAATGACTCTAAAAACTGGTTCTTTTTCGTTATTCTGAATTAAAAATGTTTTCTTTGTTGGGTTTCTGATGTTGGCTTTTTCAGACAAGAACTGTACAAGTGAAGAACCTGTCAGATCTAGCTACTGAGAGGGAGATTCATGAGTTCTTTTCTTTCTCTGGTGAAATTGAGCACATTGAAATCATAAGGTATGTCATTCTTTCCTTTCTTTTCTCTTCTTTTTTTTTTCTGGTTTTTCTTCTATGAAAGGGTTGTTGAGTAATGAATGTGTTTGGTGGCTGAGAAAATGTGAGAAAATGAAAGAAAGTTGGAATTTTGGATCTTAAGTCTCCCTTTTGTGGGCCAAAGTTTATGTTTTTTAAAAAATTGAACTTCAAAAAATAAAAACAAAAACTTGTGTTGAATTTTGACTCTTTTTTATTGTTTATTCTATGTCAACTAACCTGGTAGGTAAGGGCTGCTTTGAATTTTTTTTTAAAATTTCCATTTTTTGTTGCAATTTTTTTCCATGTTTGTGGTTAAGTTCAAGGAAAGAATTTTGAAGCAAAATTTGGGGTTTCTTTGGGTGTTCTTAAAGGCTAAATGGGCAAGAAGTAGGGGTTTTCTGGTTAATTTAGGTTGCTGTGTTGTTTTATGGTTATTGCAGTGAAGCTGGTCAATCAAAGACTGCATATGTTACATTCAAGGATCCGAAAGCTCTTGAAATCGCCTTGTTATTGTCGGTTCGTGCTTAATCCGGTTTAACTTTTCTTTTTGTTAAATTGAGTGGTATTGATGAATGGATTTACTTTTCTTCTTGCCTTTGTAATACTCCAATATTGGTTACATTATCAAGCAATGCCTTTCCTTTAATTTCGTTGTTTGAACCGAGATTTCTGAAGTTATCCCAAAAGTAGGTTGCTTATGCCTTCTTAAAGTGAATAAAGTATTAGAACTGGTTGAATTGCAGTAAGTAGCTTCTAAAGTAATTCTTAAATAATAAAGCAATGTCCAGTTGGAAAAGTTGCCTGATTTAATATCCTTAAAGTTAATTTTTCGTCACAGGATGATCTATATTATAAGAAATAATGATGCATTTTCATGGTTGGATTCGAGCTAAACTTCTTTGATAAGAAATAAATAAATTCGGATGCCCCTAGTAAGACAAGTCCCCCATTGGTTCCCTCTTTTTTATCGGATACATTAGCCATGTCAGAACAAATTGAAATCCTTTCCTTCTTGTTTCCAAATTTCTGAACATACTCTTTAATCCCATCAGCTGTATGACTCTTTGATGTATCTTGTGCACTTATTAAGATTTTCCGGTTTGTGTTTTCTGCACAAATGACTGTAGGAAGTGACATTTGTAAATCTTGTTGCTGCAGGGGGCAACAATCGTTGACAAGATTGTGACTATAATTTCTGTTGAAAATTATGTACCAAAACTTGAAATTCATGTAAGTTGACAGAGAGGTTTTGCTTTCTATTTTTAATTGCATTTAGTGAAATTCATATATTTTTTATTGCAACTTGTCTAGGAATCAAGAGCGGCGGACAACATTGTGTCTATTGCTCCTGCTGGGCATAGTGCATCAAATGATGAGGTACCAATTTTAAATTTATATTGCATAGAAATGTTTCCTAGTTGCATGGGCTTGCTAAATATGGGAAAGAGACAGGAAAAACAGGTCGATGTGTCGTGTTCAATTCGTTTTGATGTATATAGCTGGTTTAATATGATATTGTGACTAGTTGTTTAGCTGAATCAAGTAGATTTTGAACTTTCAAGTTCTCACAAAAACTACCGGATTAAAGAAAATGCAATCTGGAACTTTCATGCACTTGATAACCCTTTACTGCCACAATGATACGGAAGGAGGTCAACAGAAGATATACTAAATTCCTGCCTTTGCCCACCCTTTCTGCCATTTTTAACTGAGTCAGAGCAAGTGGTTTCTTTAACTAGATTTTTGCCGTTTGAATCTGAAATTAATAGTTTAGTTTATGACTTGGGTTGTTGGTCTATTTCAGCAGGGCAGAACGAGTCCACCTGGCAGTGGAAGAATGTATGTTAGTAGGGCGCAAGATGTTGTTGCTAGCATGTTGGCCAAAGGTTCTGCCATACGACAAGATGCAGTTAACAAAGCTAAGGCTTTCGATGAGAAACATCAATTGAGAGCCAGTGCATCTGCCAAGGTCATGTCGTTTGACCGGAGAGTCGGGCTGACTGAGAAACTGACTGTAGGAATCTCAGTGGTTAATGAAAAAGTAAAATCAGTGGATCAAAGGTTGCAGGTGTCGGATAAAACAATGGCTGCAATATTTGCAGCAGAGAGGAAAATAAATGACACGGGATCAGCCGTCAAATCTAGCAGGTTAATATTTCTCCTTCCGAAAACCATGCGAGTTCAAAGACAATAATGAGGGAAAAAGGGGGTTACAATCCTTCTAACCAGCTTTGTCCCAGTGTTATCATAACATCGAGGTACTTTGATTTATTCTGGACAGGTACGTAACTGCCGGGACAGCTTGGTTAAACGGTGCGTTCAGCAAAGTTGCAAAGGCTGGGCAGGTTGCCGGAACAAAAACCAAAGAAAAGTTCAACCTAGCCATGTCAAACTTGACAGCCAAGGTATGTCATTCCAGTAGCACTCTGAACCTAAGAAACAACGGCCGTGTTCCATGCTAATCATGGCTTTAATTTTGATGGTGTGCAGGATGGAATTGCAGTGTAAGTTGGAAATTTATGGTGTTAAGGTTGCGTCGCATCGCATCGGATGGCCTTGTTATAATGTTTCATCGGGTGGAGATCCTTGTGGTAGAGTGCACAAAGTTGTGTTCAGTTTTGGGTATTGTGGTGTATTTGATTTGAGGTTTTGTTTACAACATTATTCTTTGATTAGTAGAGGGTATTGTGTTGTAATTTTCAAGCCTTTTAGATTTGGTTTTCAGCTCAGGAAAAGGAAAAAGAAGCTGTAATTCATGTTAGCATTCTGCACTCAATACTCTTTTTCTGCCTTAAAGGACGAGACCTCAAATTGCAGGCTTATGTTTTTTTAGATTGATGTGAAATTGAAGCTCGACTAAAACTCCATCTCAATTTCAGACCAAAAGTAAAAACAATCAGATTGCTAGTCTTCATTTTATTATTTTTTTTAAAAAAAATGCATTAAAATTTCAATTAAATTGCTTAATTCAGTTACGTGAACTCGGGTTCACTGGGATGAGATTATTATTCTTTAAATAAACTAATAGTATTTTATTTGCATTTTCTAACTTTATATAAAATTAATTTAATTATAATTAATAAAAAATATAAATATAAACAATTTTATAAATAGTTATATCATTTAATTAAATGATATAATTTTGATAAAAAATTTATCTTTAAATATTGTATTATTTTTTTTGGTCAATAATATATTGTATTAATTTATTATTATATTTATTGCTAAATATAATTAAATATAAGTAATAAATTAAACAAAAAAATGTTTCCAAACTTATTAAAACTATATGTTAAAAGTATTAAAAGGTTATATGATATTTAATTTAGTTTCTGGCATAAATATTTCTTTTTTAATTTTTTCTCGTTCATTTCTCATCTTCTCTCTCACTCAATATTTTGCATCTCTATCTTTCTTAGGGGTGACAAAATACGACCCACCCAATAGATTTTGAATCAACCAACTTCTAATGGAGTGAATTTTAAAAAAAAAATGGATGCGAGGTGATGCAAGGTGGATTTTTTCTTTTGGATAATGAGTATAGAGCGGATATGATAATTACTGGCCCGCCTCGCTCCACTATATGAAAGTATCATTTTATCTTTATATATATGAACAATTAAAAGGGTAAAAATGTAATATAAACAAATCATGTATTTTATGTTTAAATTTTTTTTGAAGAATTATGTTTAAATAATTACTCGAGTTTAAAATGATTGAAAATATTAAAGATAAGTAGTAAAAAAATAAATCGAAGCTAAGCAGGGGTGAGGCGGGAATAGCTACATCCAACATCCATGGAAGTGATAGTAGTATTCAAGATTATGCATCCATAGTAGAGTAGGGTGAGTGGTGGAGTAGAGCGTGCCAATTGTGGAGCGGTGGTAGATTTAACAATATCCACCCGTTCCACTCCATTGTCACCTTTAATCTCTCCGTTATAAATGCAACAAAATACAACATGCATCATCTCAATTTTTTTCCCTCTATTTCTCGGTTCCTCCTTCCTTCCTTTCTCTTTTACCTAGCTAACGTAGACGTCCAAAAATATTGCTTTCTATGCCTCAATTTTACATTTAAGCATGTTGATGTGTTGTTGATGTGGTTAAGGAAGATGAGAAGAACAAGAATTGATGGTGCTAGTAGGAGTCAAGATTTATATTTAGTCTTACCAAGAGCCTTCCGGTGACTGAGAGAGATATATAGGTATTAGTGAGAAGTATCTTTTCCTTGGATATTCACAGGATGAGTAATGAGTTCTTATAAACACATTTTGGTATGTACTCTTTCAGCATGGCCCTTAAGGCACGTGTTATCTTGTTTAAGTCATCTAGTTTGTAATGTTGGATAATGAGGCAGGATCTTTACTCTCTTCCTAAAAGTGGACCTTGACAAGGTGTGCGTTTAACGAGGTCTTCGATAGAAGATAATGGGAGTTGGTTAATTGTGGTGGGGTGTATAACAATTGCCCCCACCCTAAGTTGAAGAGAGGTTATAAAGTGAGCTTCCCTGAACTTTTTTCTTCTTTTTGTGTGTGTGTGAGGTGTACATGTAATTGTGGTTTGAAGATATATTTAAAAGGTACAGGTGAATTTGACCAAGAGGATGTATCATTTGTTTGGCTAAAATCTATCGCTTTATTTGTTAGGATTGAAGTGTGTCTAGTTTTTATTCGTCATATTAGTCGGTTCTCATTGATCGGGGGGAAGAGAGGTTATAAATTTGAAAGTTAGGAGAGTGTGAGGCATTTTGGTTAAGCCATTTCATAAACCTTTCTTTTGCATCATTCTTTGTGTGATTTCCAATGATAGGTTTTTGGCTTGGAGGCTTTTGTGCTTTAGGTGAGAAATTTGCATTTAGGAAAAGGGTTTATTCATTTGATAAGCAACATTTTACCTTATATTTTGTATTATGATTATAGATTTGGCTGCGATTTAGGTAGGGATAGGGTAGATCGAATTTTCGTCTTTTTTTTCTAGGGCTTATAGCTACTAGCATTTTCAATTTGACAGTAGATTTGAAAATTGTCTACATGGGCTTTGAGTTAGAGAATTCAAAATTTGAGTTCGTTATTCTAGATGGACCATGACATTTAAGTGATACTGAAGATTTGGTTTTGGCATCATCTGTTCGAAGCAAGGTTTCATTTATCCTTGCCTTTGTTCTTTGCAAGGGTATTAAAGTCATACCATATTGCATTTGGGCAACTAACGAGGTATGGGTAATGGATATTAGAGGATTTCTACATTGAATGTAGAAAGCCAGGGGAAGAACCCTTGATAGAAGTATCCCAAAAATTCTACCTTCTAACTTTAATTATTGAACCCTGCCAATGAGGAATGATATATTTTAAAGCATGCCCTCAACATGAGGCAATTTTAAGAAATTTAACTTTCAGTAACTTGCATTTAGACTGATAAAAATTTATATGATGTCGATGTGGTTAATGGAAGATGAGGAGAACGTAAATTGATGGTGCTATTAAGAGAAATCAAGGTTCACAGTCACGCCAAGGGTCTTTTAATGACTAAGAGCCATTTAAGTACCCTAGGGACAAGTGTCCTGTCCTCGAGCATTCATAGGATGAGTCATGAGTTCTTATGGACGCATGTGTTGATATATGCTCCTTAAGGTATATGTTATCTTGTCGAAGTCATTTATTCTGCATAATGTTGGATAATTAGGCGGGATCTTCACTCTTTTCCTAGTAATGGAGTTTGGCAAAGTGTGTGTTCATTGAGGTCTTTGGTTGAATATGATAGGTGTTGGTGAACTATGGTGAGGTGTATAACAAAGCATGTTTCTCTTTCTAGCATCTACGCATTCACCCTGATTTAAGAGGAAACTCAAAATTTAGTGCACATTTGCAGGTTAGCAGTGGTGGCGCCATCTTTGACACTGATTATTAATCTTTTCTATCTAAAAAATTTACCCACACAAACCACACTAACAATTGTTGGTTGTATTGTCCTCAGTTTTGCAATGTTTTGGTGGTCATGGCTAGATGTGTGAAAATGATGACTTGAGTAATTTAATAAATTGTGAAGGGATATTTTGGGAAGATGGTTTTCTTTTGCTATTCTTCATTGGAGCCGAATAGTTGTTCTTAGGGTTGAGTGTTGGATGCCTATTAAGTAATTTCACACAATAAGATAAAAATGGTAAATCATGAATAATAACATTACATTAAACCAAACAATTGAAAAACAGAAGCACGTTAAATAAAGAATGGATAATTCGATTAAATAATATGATGAAATCAAAGTTGAATATTTTTAAATATTTTATTTTACATAGAGGACGATATAAAGAAACACACAAAAGAAAACAACGTTGAAAGCAATTGGACAGCCGGAGAGATGCAAAGAAAATGGCATCTGCCAATTTTTAATTGCAAAAGAAGGTGTAGAAAACTGCATTTGGGTATTAAAAGTTAAGCAAGCTTTACTTCTTTGTGTCTGGCAAATTAAACAACCAAAAATTGACTTCCAACCATTTTTTTTATTTCTTTTACTTTGACAGTTGGGGCTCATGTTATGTAGGATGCAAAAGTCAAATCACATAACTCTTACAATATCTAGGCTGGTTAGGTACTTTTTTTTTTTGGGGTGGTGGTTCATTAATGTTGATTATTAATGTTTTTTAATTCGTGTATTTGTATCATCGTATTTTATAATTTTAAACAAATTAATAATTTGTATTAAGTAGATTTTGAAATGTTTTTTTTTTTTTTGTGTGTGTTTTATATAAAAAAGAAAGAAAATATGAAATAGTTGGCTGACTTGGTTTATAATTTTGATGATGAGTTTTATTTTCTAGTTTACGACACCAAGCTGACAAATTAACATCTTTACCTAGAATTGCAAGCGAAAAGAACATGGCAACATGTTAAATCCCCAACATTAAAACATTAAGAATGAAAAGAATAATATATAATTACTATATCGCATATCCATTGCCATGAAGTTTCCATTCACTCTAATTTTTTTTTATATATAAAGTGTTGTCATATCACCATTTTTAATAGTGAAATTTCAATTAAATAATTCAGGGAACTGAGTTTATAAAATTCCAAATTAAAAGTAAAGTTAAATATTTATAAAAAGAAATAAAAAAAAAATGTTGGGTATTACGTCCAGCTACATGCATGTGAGCTTCGCAAGTTGTATTATTTTTGGCGATTTATTTCAAGAAAACTGGCGTTTTCATTGATGCTTTTTGGGACTTCCTTCATAGCGCTGGAACAAGAAAAATATCATTTGGATTAGTTAATCAAAAATCGAGTGTAAATAATCCAGTGTCATATATGGGAGTTGGGTGTTACTTCACCTTACTTTTATTCTTATTTGAATACATCATTAGGCAAAAGAATAAATGAAATATCCTATTCTAATCTAACTCATTAAAACCACAAAGATAAAGGTCACAAATATTATTTTAAAATATATTGGAAATAATAATATCGTATCACAATTAGTTTTATACTAGTAAAATTATTATGAAGGCCATCGCATTAAGAGGTGGATGTATTTTTTTCTCTATTAAAAAAATAGATAAATTAATCTCTGTTAGTTAAAAACAAAAAGGTGTAAATTAACCCTTTTGTTAACCTCTGTTAGTTGAATTAGGTAAAAATACCATGGAGGCCCTTGTACTAGGAGTTTGATTATATTTTGCACCTTCTACACAAACAAATGGGCAAATTAGTCTCTATATGTTAAATCAAAGAGTAAATTGATCCTTCTATTAAAGATTTCTTCAATTTCTACTATTACGTGATGACGTCAGTGACAGAGTATCCAAACAACAAACCATGTGCACCTCATGTTGACGTGATATTTTGCTAAGTCAATAAATATTTAAAAAATTAAAAAACCCCAAAAGCAAATATTCTATGAATCACAACTAGGTTGAGTCTAGAAAACATTCTAGATAATTATTAAAAAATATTGAAATTAATAAAAAACCATTAAAAAACTACGTTCATAATGAACTTGGACAAAATATTGTCTGGTTTCAAATGAGGCTACACAACTATTTTTCAAGGCTTATTCTGAAGCAATTTATTAAATAATTATATTATAACTCCTCAACCTTGGCCTAAACGATATAACCAGGTCTGGAGAGCTACATTAAACCATTTTTA
This sequence comes from Gossypium bickii, assembly GCA_025503065.1. Classification (NCBI taxonomy): domain Eukaryota; kingdom Viridiplantae; phylum Streptophyta; class Magnoliopsida; order Malvales; family Malvaceae; genus Gossypium; species Gossypium bickii. Next base: position 102,176,442 of record CP106711.1, read on the forward strand.
GAAAATCCAACTTTTAGTAATGAAGTTCAAACAATTCAAAGTCATATTAAGGATTATAAACAATCATAAAATCTAGTCATTAAAATCAACAAGCTTAGAAAGAAGTAACTATAAAAATACTTAAAACATAATAAGATAATTGAGCAGAATAACTGAGCTCCTGATGCGCTACCCGATCAAGTTTGTAGATTACCTAAAATCCGAACATACAAAATAGATGAGTTTATAACTCAATGTGTAACTTAAGTACAGAACCAACAAAATTATATATATATATATATATGTATGTATGTATGTATCAGTTAGATATTTGATTTCTCTTTACTCGGGCAATTCTCTCAAATCGAATACAGAGTCGGAAACAGAAGATATGCAAAATAGTTGCAGAACAAATCAGATATAGATGTAGATTCCTACCCCCATCCGCTACACACCATCTTCAGTTATCCTAACACACCACATAAGGTATCAAGTACCCATCTAGCCCTACACACCACTTACTGTTGGTATGACATGTTCAGAATGATTGCAGACTAGCTGCCAAATCAGTATGCAATAAATTGCCAGAACTAGATTTGCATGTAGCTTAACAACCAAAATCAACAGATAACTAATGGTTCATACTTCCTCCTTTTTCATAAATCCCAACCCAATGCAGTTACAGATTTGTCAGATTTCATAAATGTACATATAGTTATTCAAATTCAAATCATATACGCATTAAACAGATCATGCTGAATTAACTGGTATTATAGTGAATACAAGCACATATAATAGTTTATTCATCATTTGATCCTCTTATGACAAGTTATTAAGCTTAATTTAGATCACACGAACCCTACAGTAGGCCTATGTTTGGCTAGAACGATGTCTCGGTTGTTGGCCCACACGCCCGTGTGGATTTACACGGCCTGGATGGCTGGCTCGTATGGTCTACACAGCCTAGCACATGCTCGTGTGGCTGAGTTCATTACCGCATATGGCCTATCACACAACCGTGTGACTCAGATGCCAAAAATTCCCTTATATGGCTTGGACACACGCCCGAGTCTCTGGCATGTATGACTCTAATTCCAAAACAGTAAGTTACACAGCCTGGACACATGCCCGTGTCTCTAGCCCATGTGACCCTAATTTACAAACACTGAGTTACACGGCCTAGACACACACCCGTGTCTCTAGCCCGTGTGACTCTAACTGAAAAACAATGAGTTACACAGTCCACCATATAGCCTGACACACAGTCGTGTAAGCCACACGACCGTATGGCGCCGATAGTCATGGATTTCGACTTCCGACGTTCACAGAAATTCAAGTTTTCGTTACACACCTGGTACGATTTTGACGTAGAAGCAACAGAGATGATTTTAAAACCTAAAAATGACAACCAATTGTCCCATTCAGAGAAATTAACTGAGTCAAAATGCTAATTTAACCAACAATTTAGAATTACGTCGAAAACTTCAACACACAAACTCCGAAATGAAAATTGTTCACTTACCGACGAACAACAGCAACTAATCAAAACTAAAGCGTTGGAGGAATGCTCCCATCGAGATTCTTGCCTAAATTAACAAACCAATTGAACGATTAATGGAGAACTCAGAACAATTGGCAGTATTATTCAACCATAATGAGAGTAGATAAAATTTAGCAAAAACAGAGGAAACAACGACAATACTTACACTAATAATCTTTTAATTGAACAATGACAAATGCAAACTTCTCGATTATACTCGTCGCAAGTCACAGAGACAAGCAAAAAGGAAAAGCATAGAGAGAGAGAGAGAGAGAGAGAGAGAGAAAAAGGAAACGGTATTGAAAGAAAGAAGAAGGAAGGGAAAAGAAGAAAAGCAAACGTAAAATGAAGAAGGAAGAGGGAAAACAATTTGATAATTTAAAATAACTAATTTTTCTTATTTAGTAAAAACAATACATTCCTTTCTCGCTTACAGAACACAAGACCACAAAGTTACAGAAACTTAACAATTGAACTAACAGGCTCATTCTTGATACAAGTTAACTTAGAATCAAACTTAAGTCGAAAGCTCACGGATAAGAGTTAAATCAAAATAAACAGTTAAAATTCAACAAGGAAGACTCAAACCCCCGATCTTAACCACCTAAATAGAGTACTTAATCACAGAAGCAAAGACTTAATTATAACAAAATTTAGCAATCAGACATTCAAATTTTTGGGGTGTTACATATACAAAATTATAGAAAATTGTTTAAAAATTATAATAAATTATGAATAATTATTAAAATTTTAAAAATTATTAAAAAGTATTATGAAAGGTTACTATTATATATGTGTGAAAAATTTTCAATTATAAGAAACTAATAAAAAATATTAAGAAGGGTAAACTATCAAAATAGTCACTTTTGTTTATCTTAGGTTAACAATTCTTTCTGTTAAAGATTCTATCAATTTCTATTATTAAGTAATGACATGGATGACAAAGCAACCAGACATCGACACGCGATATGTCATGTGTACTTTTGCTGACATGACAATATTTAAAAATTAAAATATCCATTAAAAATTAATTATTTAAAAAAATTGCATCTACGATAAACCAAAACAAACAATTTTTTGAATACTTATAAAATTTTAAAAAAATAGAAAATTATTAAGAATTACAAGAAATTGTGAATAATGATTCATTTTTTAAAAAATTATTAAAAATTATAAAAACTATATAAATATAATATGTTTAAAGAATTCAAATATACATACATACATACATACATACATATCTTTTTAATCAAGATATTTTTAGTTAATCAAGTTGATAAGTACTATTTTATTATTCTTAAAATTCTTAATAGGGTAAAATATCAAAACAGTCACTTTTGTTTACCTCAAGTTACATTTTAGTCACTTTATGTTTGAAATATTACATTTTAGCCACTTACGTTAACATATTGTAACATTTTGGTCATTGAGCAATTAATTGTCGTTAATGGTGTAATAGTAAACTGATGTGGCACGTTAAATCATTATTTCAAATAAAAATTTTAGGTTAAATTATACAATTGGTCCCGATATTTGTTCGTTTAGAGCAATTTTATTTTTTTTCCTTTATGTTCTTTTAACTTTCGTTTTTTTTTTTCATTCTCTTCTGCTTCTTCCTCTGTTTTTCTCCCTTCTTCTCCATCTCTTTTAATATAGCTTTTCTATATTTTCCATTTGTTAAACATATAAAAACTACGTTAAAAGAGATAGAGAAGAAGGGAGGAAAACAAAAGAAGAAGAATAAGAAATAATGATTATTTAACCTAAAATTTTTGTTTAAAATGATGATTTAGCATGGCACGTCAGCTTACCGTTACACCATTAACGACAATTAACAGCTCAGTGACTAAAATGTTACAATATGTTAACGTAAGCGGTTAAAACATAACATTTCAAATATAAGTGACTAAAATGTAACCTAAGGTAAACAAAAATAACTATTTTAATTGTTTACCCTATTAATAATTATAAGAAATAATAAAATAGGACTTATCAACTTGATTAACTAAAAATATCAACTTGATTAAAAAGATATAATATATGTATGCCTATATGTATATTTGAATTCTTTAAACATGTTATATATGTAGTTTTTATAATTTTTTTAAAAAAACTAATCATTATTTATAATTTCTTGTAATTCTTAATAATTTTCTATATTTTTAAAATTTTATAATTATTCAAAAAATTGTTTGTTTAGATTTATCCTAGATGCGATTTTTTTAAAGAATTATAATTTTTAATGGACATTTTAGTTTTTAAATATTGTCATGTCATTACAAGGTACACACATGGCACATCACGTGTCGATGTCTGGTTGCTTCGTCATCCACATCATTACTTAATAGTAGAAATTGATAGAATCTTTAACAGAAAGATTAATTTGCTTTTTGATTTAACGTATAAAAACTAATTTGTCTATTTGTTTGAGTAGATGGGGTATAATACAATCTGACTCCTAATTCAGGGGCATCCATGGTACTTTTACCTAATCCTATTATTTCCAAGTCACTTATGTAAGATTTTTTTTTTTAAAATTCATCACTTAGCAACACATATGAATAGAATTTTTAACAAAATAATTAATTTGTACTTTTTTTTTCTAACATATAAAAATTAATTTATCCATTTTTTGAGTATAAGGAACAAAATAGAACTTACCTCCTAGTATAGCGGGTGTAATTTTTGCCTACTTACATGCATATTTTAGATAATTATCCTTTTATAGGTTTTCAAAACATATAATATCAAAATTATAGTCTAGATTATGAGTGGTATATCTTGGCATTTGGTTTGGAGTGCTATTTCATGGAACATTTTCTTCTTGTATAACTTTTTCTTTTTATTAAATCCCATACATTTTTATTTTTGCTAATATATTTTCTAAAAGTATGATTGAACTCAATTAAAAATTTAGTAAAAATTTAATTTCTATAAAAATAACAAACATTAATAAGGTTTGAACCTAAGGCACTATTATAATCTTTAATACTTTAATGTTACCATTTCAAACAAAACCTCATTTGTTTTTATGTTAGTTTTTAATAAACATATTTGTTGCATAGTTTTTTTACCCACATAGTAGGTGTATCATATTCTATATTATTTTTATAAATAAATTTATTACATAAATACTATAATATATAACATATTAATTAGATTTTCTATCTTAAACAAACTCTTATATATGTTAAAACCAAGCAAAAAGATTCTTTATTTGATATTCAAAATATAACAAATATAACAAATTTTCATAAATAAAAGACTCAAAAAAAAAAAAAAAAGAGTCTCCAAATAAGTATTATGAGATTACTATAAAAGCGTATTTTTTATCATTAATACAATGTGTTCGAATAAAGAAAATTTTGAACTATCAAGTGCACAATTTTCTTGATTACTTGCAAATCAAGCAATGAAAAATAAATAAATAACAATATAATTCAAAATTTTAATATATTGTTTAAAATTTATTCAATTCAATTTATTTAATATGGATAAGCACATGTAAATATATAAAGAAAATTATCACACCAAATTACCATGTAAAATCTTTTACTATCATTAAATTTAATGCCATAAATTAACTGATAAAAACTCAATATAAAACGAAGCTTTTTATCTTAAAAAAGGGAAAACCTAAGCCTACTATGTAGGCGAAAATAAGTAAAAGAATATATTTAAATGTTAGTTGTTAGTATTTATGGTATCCATTTTACATATATTTGGGGTTTGTGATTATTCCTCTTAATAATGTTAATGATAATTTTTTTTAAATAAAGTAATAGTAGTTTTTTAGGCATATGTCTCAATTTGACTTCTAGATTATACTCGTTTTTTTATATTAATATCTAATTTTTTTTACCTAAAATATGTCTCCATTATATATTCTAGTCCAAAAGTTAAATGGTGTTAAACAAAAAAAAAAGGGCCAATGACATTGTGCCACACAGCTGAATGGTATTAAGGTCCCTCCAATATTTGAGTTATCGAATATATTGTTTTCATTTTTATGTTTTATAATTTTCTGAAAATATTATATTTTTTTAATTTTTTATATAAATGCTTAAAACTACACATAATCTCTCCCCAACACTTCAATAGAAGAATAAATTATATTTTGATCTCGTAAAAATTTATAATTCAATTTCATTTCCTACTAAAAAAATTATAGATTTACACCAGAGAGAAAGAATATATACAAACAATGAAATAGTTTACATAATAATAATAAAATGTAAAATATATTAAAGTAAAGTTTTTGTTGGAGTGGTAAATGTAAATTTTTGTAAGTGCCGGTAGCATCGGTTCAAATTCACCACATGTAAGATTTTTACTGGTTTTGTTAAAAATATAAAAGACAATAGTATCCTCATAATAGCATAACTTATTTTAAATATGAAAGGGTATTTTTATAATTTCCCATTCTAAGTTAATATCTAGTTAACTTGTGATACTTACTCAAAAATAGAATTAAATAATAGTATAAATAAGTCCAAAACTAAACACATGTATTAACAAATATTTTTAACAATAAATTCTAACTTTTTAACATATATTTCTTTTTTTTTCTTTTCTTTTTTTACAAATTGATTACTAAACTAAACACATATTGCAACACATGGTTTAACAAATATTTTTAATAAACTGTAAACAAATAGTTAACCTTACACATGTATAACAAACATTGAGCAATATAAAATTGTTATGCCACATATAGCAAACCTTATAGCTTGTTAATGGTTAGTTTGTGAATCTCAACCTGGCGAAGTATGCACTTTTTCACCGGTGATCCTCAACCTAGTAAATTATGCATCTCTGTTAACACTAATGTTATATGAGGACCAAGTGGAAACTTAAAGTAATTAATTATTAGTCACCCTAACATGTCCCATCCTAGGACATCACTATCACTACCAAGGGTATCAAAATAGATTTTCACGTCAACAATCTTAGGACACGTAGCCAAATTTTTCCTCCACTATAAAAGAGCTATGCAAATAGCTCACAGACTCCGTTTGTATACAAAGTATTTTCCAACCCTTCTACAACCATTCATTAGTTAATTAGACGCTCCCGTTATCCAATCTAATTCAAGACTCCTCTAGTAGCCACTCCATTATTAGTAAGGGGGCTCTCATATCAAGATTTACTGATTCCCTTCCATTACTTTAGTTTTTCCGTGAATCCTAGACGTTAGGAGATGTTAGGAGACGTTAGGATTTTGAGTTTTTTGTTGATCAGGCGACACTCGGAATTGAACGAGGGAATAAGGGATTTGCAGTCCCCTACCTTACCGCTCGGCCATGTCACCAAAAGGCTACAAACAAAAAAAAATGAGAGTATCACCCCTTTATTTTTCATTTTTAGATCTGATCCATACCTTCAATTGGTTATACTATCTCAAGACACACAATATCTAAAAACTTTTTTATGGGCTTCAAAACCACCAAATAAAAAATCATACAACAAAATAATACGAAATAGTAGTATAGAGTAGTAGGGTCGAATCCATAGGGATTGGTTATATAATTTCGTCTTTTCTTATGAACAGAACTACTGTCATGGCAATAGTCGTGCCCACGACTTGTGACGATCTTGCAGAAAAAAAAAGAAATAAAATAAATAAGGGGGGAATGAAAATGTTTGAGAAGTAAATAAAATGTAATAGCAACAAATAAAAATTATATTAATCGAAAATAAAATAAATAAATGGAGTTGAACTTCGTAAGCAATAATATAAAGTCTTAGCCTTAGACTCGGTTAATTTTGGTTCTGAATCGATCCTTGAAAATGAGTTTTCTCTTCCAAACAATAAGTTGGTTATAGCAGCTAAGAACGCCCCAACCGCCAATTCTTCATTCGGTAGTTGATTCCGGTACGACCTATAAACCAACCCTTACCGACTGTCTAACCGCAATACACGAGTTCGCAATTCAAGACCTCGGCAGCCTTGCATTCTAAAGAACCCAACTCAGATCAATGACCTCAACCGTGTTGTTCGTTTAAATCTGATCACTATCTCTCTTGACGACAATCCCACTAGTATCAGCCCGCCAGGATATGCCAATTTGTTCACAAGGATCTGAATACAGCACGGCTAACTCGACTTCCCAACTGCATGCCAAACAACTCTAAACCGACGTGCACTTTTTGAATTGAAACTGAATTTACTTTAAGGGACGGATTTATACTATCACATATTTTGGAGATATGGTGAATACCGTTATGAAAGATTTTTAGTGCAGATTCCTTTCTCACGATTCTTAACCAGAAAGAATACTGGCCTAATTCTAAGTAAAAGTTTACTGAAACATGAAATTAATCCTGCTTTGTTGGTGTATGTAAATCGATTTAATAAATATGGTAGAAGGTGGAAAAGAAAGGGACTTGGAAAGCAATTAAACAAAATTTGTAAAAGGAAAGTAATATGAAACGAAAATGGCAGAATGCTTATTCAAAGGAAAGAAAAATAGTTCCAAACGCATGAAAGAAATAAACTGCTCTGTATTTCTAGTGTAATCAAGTGTGTTTTTCAAAGGCCACCACACACCCTTTTTATATACATATCATATACTAAAATTAGCCTAACTCACCTAACAACCAAATACATGAAATCACATCCATATCAGATTTTTTTTTTTTTTTTCTAAATATGGTTTTTACAAAGTCCAAAATCTGATTAGCCCTTAAATGTCTCTAAATTTCTAATTCAGCCCCTCTTTTATTGCTTGTGCTTCAATTTAGTCCTTTTCTGCTTGTTTTTGAATTAAAACGTCCGAATTTCGTTCCTAACAGATTTTAAACATAAAATCACCAATTTAGCATGAATTAATTCAAGAATTAATTGATTTAAACACGTAAAATATACAAAATAAACATGTTATCACTTTTCCTTTCTTTTCTATTGTAAAAGAAAATGTGGATTCTCAATTACAAAAGTCAAAATTCAAGTTGTTGGCAAATACTTTAAATGCATGATTCTTTAACAAATATATATGATTTTTATGTTGATTTTAGATTCTTTGATAAATGTTAATAAAAATATGTATTTACTATGAAAATGTTAAATAAAGTATATTCCATTAACAGTATAATATTTATGTAAAATTATAAAATAAATAAAAATAATTACCATGTCATATAATATCAAATATTTTTGTAAAAATTCTATCTACTTAAAAAAGTTATAACATTAATAAAAAAATTTATAATATTTTGAAAATATTTTTAAACATTTAGTTTTAAAATTCGATGCAATATATTAAAAACTTCAAAATTGTAATTTAATAAAATAATTTTTAAAATTAAAAAATTAATTTTTTATCCATTTGTTCTAAAACGGTTTTGTCTATGAAAGCTATTTAATTTTTTTTATAATTTTAAATAATTTTGTATTAAATTTGATATATTTTATAAATTATACATATAACATGTATAATCTGAAATGGTTTTACTTATTTTTATTTAAACACTATTTTAGTAAATAATTATTTCAAACATGATTAAACATTGGTTACATTTTTTAAAGAGTTTAAATGGTATTTAAAAATTTTAATTATAAACATAATTGAAAAAATTTAATTCTTTTTGGTCGTAATTATGGTGCCACCTCAATAGCAGTGATTAATCCCTTCACCGTGAATTCTCTCCAAAGAAATAACCGGCTGGTCATGGAATAATTTTAATTTTAGAAGCACTATTTTTAAGAGAAAACATCAATATTTATCTTTTTTTTTCCCTAAAATAATGTTTAAAATATATTTAATCAGGTAATAATATAATATTTTAAAATGTTTTAATTTTTTTTGGTAATTAAACACTGTTTAAAAACAATATTTATAACCTACCAAAATAATTTGATAAAAGTCTAAATATATTTTGTAAGAATTTTTCAAAGATGATATCTATAAAAAAATTAAATTTTACTTATAAAACTTAAATGATTTTTTAACATTATTTTAAAGTTGAATATAATTGATTTAAAATACTTATAATATAACTATTATTTCAAAAATTATTTTTAATTTTTGTAACTATTATATTTTGTTTTTATTAAATTACTTTAATAATTATTATTTTTAAATTTAAATGGTATTTGAATTCAATAATTTTTTAAACAATAATATTTGCAATAGCACTTAAAAACCGTTTTAAAATTAATTATGATTGCAAACCTAGTGCAAATTAAGTTTTTATATATATATATATATATATATATATATATATATATATATATAGGTTATTATTAGTTACAAGAAGCCTTAAAAATTGATGTATGTCTATTTTTTAAAAATATTTATTTTTTTAATATTAGATTATATTCTTTTAGGACACTTTGTCAATCCGAACCCTACTTATAAAGTCTAAAAATTCAACTGACAATACTATCAAATATTTTTCCTTGTGAGTTATCTCATCTATTTATTTTAACAATATATAAAATAGTCAATTGAATTTTAACTTGATTAGCATGGGCATTGTTGCCCGTGCAAGAGAACATGGGTTCGAATGCAATGAAACACATTTTTTTTTATTTAGGGGTTGGAGAGAGGTTATGAGTAATTTTAAGTATTGTGTCATAAAAAACAAACATGATCAGAACCTATAAGTTTGTTAAAAAAAACCAATATATAAAATAAAAAATTTTACTATTAATATATATATTGTAATAATCATTCAAATTCAAATAAATCATCTTTCTCTAATGAAAAAAATCACATCAATGAGCATTCAAAACATCAATATTTAAAATAAGAGATACGGTTTAATGTTGGTTATATTAATTGTTTTCTATTATGAATTTTTTTAAAAAAAAAAAAGGGAGGTGGTGGGTGGTCGTTACATCGAACACTTTCTAAGCCTTTCAGGCACGTGTTTGGCAATTAAATAAAAGCGTAATGTTGGCATGGATCGACTCTATACCCAATCTCCAATTAAATGCTGACAACGCATCAGAAGATCTGACGTGTTCAAATATCATTGGGTTAATCTGTTGTCAAATTTTCTTTGGGCGTTGGACATAATTTTAAGCTTTTTTATTTTTTATTTCTTTTCTCCGTAGAATTTTACGTAGTTCTGATTACGCTACCCTTTTTCTTTATGTAAAAATGAAATAATCCTTTCTAATTTAATCCTTCCAATTATTTTTAAATAAGTATTAAAACATTATAAATTTTGATTTAGTGAGAATTATTTAGATTATGAGAATTTTGAAATCTTAAATTTGATTCTCATTTTGAGTAAAATTTTGTTATTATTCTAATTTAAATCATATTATATAGTCCTTGAATAGAATTATTCTAAGGTATAATTTTTGTGCTTTGTTATGTTGGTTTTGGTAGAAATTATTTAAATATATTTATTGTAATTTTATTTATAACATCTTCATAAAATAATGATTATGTTGAAATAAGTTTCAATAGCAATGACTCGAGTAGTCTTCATTATTCTTGGCACTGCAAGTTTTATAATTTGCCTTATTTGTTGGCATGTTTGACCAAAGTATATTAGCAATTTACTTGTATTTTTTTGAGGATTTTGTGTGATCAATCTCATTACTATGATTGGAAAAAGTGTTGAATCTAAGCATTATTATTTTTAAAGGATTCTAATGTGATTTACTTGTCTTATATATTAAGTTATGCAATAAAAGATATGACTAAATTTAAGAAGATTTATCTCAATCCTTTGTATTCTTATATAAAAGTTATTGATTTAATTATATTTGGACAGATTGGGTTAGATTGAGGTTTATTTATTGAAGTTGGATTTTAGCTCCATATATGGAAGTTTTGTTGGAAGAGATTATTGAGATAATTATGTAAGCAATGCCATGAGCAATGTCCATTGTAGTTAGCACTTGCCTTATTTAGAATTGGCAAATCCCTTTGAAAGACTTTGATGATATTATGTATGTAAGCTTACCTATATTGAGAGATTTATCTTCTGGAGCAACAAGTTTTTACAGATTGGATCAACCCAAATCAAGCAAATCGGGTTTATTGTTTTGTGGAGATTACCATGACTGATTTGAAGACTTATCTTGAAGATATTTGTTTTATTCTAAACTTTATGAGGATATTTGTAAAATCTTTTTATGAGGCTTTTTAGTGAGATTTTTATTGTAATTGATAATTATCTTAGCAAGCATTAAACTCTTATATATTATAGGCTTGTGTAAGTAAGAAGTGTAGAGAATCGAGAACTTAATTTGTTCATTTGGAATTCATTATTGTGAGTGCATTTTGTAGGAAAACAAGTGAGTTGCTCGATTTACTAACTAAGTTTTTCCCTGAAAACTTAGCCTTGAAAACTTAGTTGAGAGAGATCTAAATCTGAAGTGCAAATGTGAGATTGCTATACTGGTGTGCAATAGGACTTTAATCACTATTTGTACTATGTTTAAGATAGTTGAGTATTTCTTTGGACAAGACTCCACAAACGTAATGAAACCAAATTGTGCAAACAACTTGTTTGTGTTTTTTTTTTTAGTTAAATTCCTAATGGGCTCGTAGTATTGCTCCCCTGTTTTCATTAAGTTTTTTTTAAATTAAAATATTAAAATAATTTTTAATATTTTTATTTTTAAGAATAAATTTATGTATGCAAATGAGCTTTTATTTTAAATTGAGAGAAATATTTTTTAACTGAAATTAAAGTATAAGAGTATATTTAAATATGGTAAAAATATAAATGCTTGCTTTAAAGGAATAAAATAAGAAATGGTGTTTTCATATTTTTAAAATTAATATAAATATATAAAAAAATATAAAAATAAAAAAGAAGTTAAATCGCTAACATAAAAAATAATTTAAGTAATTTTTTTCTTGAAACAATTTAATAATTATTGATAAAATGAAATTAAATAATTATTAATAAAAAATTAAATGAGAAAAATTACTGAACATTTAGTTTGTTTATAATTATTATATTACTCATATAATCTTAGTAATTATCTTTTATATATATTTTTTCATTTTCTTAATGATTAATTTATCACACCAATTCATTCATGAATTTTGATAATAGTATATAATATTTATGTTTTGTAATTTTTTATTTTATCATTTTCTTAATTAAATTAGTGTGAAATTATCTTATAATATTAACTCAATAAAAAAATTAATAATATATATAATCGTTTTTTTAAACATTATTTTCAGCTTATAAAAAAATCCAATTTTATTATTTTAAAATCTATGTGCTAACGAAGATAAATATGAAAGGAAAAGTAATTATAACTTACAATTTTTTTTCTTCACGTAATAATAGATATAACTTTCTTTAAAGAAATCATAAGTCAAAAAGAGTTTTAATTTTTTAAATAGAATTAAAAATATGTTATTATTATTATTTTTCTTAAACTTGACTGATGACATATGTTAAATATGACTTTTATTTCAGTCAAATTTGAGAAATAATCTTTCAGTTAAACTCTGTTTCAATTAAACTCTATTTATTTGTTTTAATTTAACTCTGATTAGTCTAGATTATTTTATTATTATTTGACCTATGAATTTAGCCTATAAATAGGCTCTTTTACAACCTTAGAAAATACATCATTTAGAGATTAAAACTTATAACACATTTAGAGCATTTTGTGTTTACGTTTTGGGGGTTCTTTGTTTTCGGGTTTTTCGGGGTTTAGTTTTATCTTCATGTTTTGTACTTTTCGTTCTTTTTTCTTTATAGTAAAATAATCTTTGCTCGTGGTTTTTTATCCTCTTTGGAGAGGTTTTTCCACGTTAAATTTGTGTGTTTAATTTCTCAATTTCTTCCGTTATTTTTACTTGTTCGTTGTGTAATCGGGTAGATCCCCAACAAGTAGTATCAGAGCTATTTCAATTTTCGTAGATCAGCCCGTTCAGAGATGGCAGCAACAAGGTTTGAAATTGAGAAGTTCGATGGTGCCACAAATTTCAATCTGGCAAGTTCGGATGATGGCAATTCTAGTTCAAATCGGCTTGGAAAAGGTTGTTACCGGGAAAAAGCCTGAGAATCTAAATCAAATAAAATGAGAAGAGCTTGATGAAAAGGCCTTGTCTGCAATCCATTTATGCCTCGCAAATACGGTATTGTAGGAGGTATTGATGGAGAAGACCTCATCAGCCTTGTGGAAAAGGTTAGAAACTCTTTATGCGACCAAGTCTTTAGCTAACCATTTAGTGTTGAAACAACATCTATTTACGTTTTGCATGAACGAAGGTGGGCTTCTTAGATATCACATCAGTCAATCTATTACTCTTTTAAATGATTTAAAGAACATTGAGGTTCAGATTGACGATGAAGATCGGGCTATGCTATTATTGTGCCCTTTACCCCCTTCATACAAGTCTTTCAAGGAGACCCTGATTTATGGCAAAGACAAACTCTCTTTCGAATATGTGAAGGGACTCTAAGCTTACATCCGAGTGGATCCTAGATTCGGGATGTTCTTTCCACATGTGTCCCAATAGAGAATGGTTCTCCACATACAATTTGGTTGAAGGTAGAGTTGTGTGCATGGGAAACAATTCGTCCAGTAAGGTAATTGGTATTGGTACTGTTAAAATTAGAATACACGATAAATGATTAGGACACTCTTAGGTGCTAGGTATGTACTTAATTTAAGAAAGAATCTCATATCCTTGAGTATTTTAGATTTGAAATGATGTAGAATCAACATCGAGTTGAGCTGCATTAAAGTATCTTGTGAAGCTCTCGTTTTGTTAAAAGGTAAAAGAACTGGCAGTCTTTATATTCTGGAATGTTCTATAGTGACCGATGAAATCAGACGTCCCTCGTCCGTTACGGAGTCGAAGTCAACTCGTTTGGAGCGAAGGCAACTTGGTCATAGGAGGGAAAAATGTATGACCATTTCGTTGAAGAGAGGTTCTTTTTTGGATACAGGTTTTGAAAAGTTAGGGCACTTTGTTCGTAAAAATCAAACCCGTGTTAGTTTTGATTTGGCAGTGTACAAGTCGAAGGCTAGAAGTCTTTCAGTTTCTAAGCACAAATTCAACTCAGTTAATTCCCTGCATAGTTCAAAATAGGCCCGTAGCGGGTTTGGCAAAGATGACGTTGTGGAAATATGAGTCAAGATGGAGATTTGTTAAGTATGACTCTTATTTCAATCAAATTTGAGAAATAATCTTCCAGTTAAACTCTGTTTATTTGTTTCAATCAAACTCTGATTAGTCTAGATTATTTTATTATTATTTGACCTAAGAATTTAGCCTATAAATAGACTCTTTTACAACCTTAGAAAATACACCCATTAGAGATTAGAACTCATAACACATTTAGAGAATTTTGTGTTTACATTTTGAGGTTATTTGTTTTTAGGTTTTTCAGGGTTTAGTTTTATCTCCATCTTTTGTACTCTTCGTTCTTTTGTCATTATAGTAAAATTATCTTTGTTTGTTGTTTTTTATCTTCTTTAGAGGGGTTTTTCCACGTTAAATTTGTGTGTTCAATTTCTCAATTTCTTCCGCTATTTTTACTTGTTCGTTGTTTAATCGGGTCGATCCCTAATAACATCTTCTATTGTTCGTAAAAGTTGATGTTTTATAAATGTCCAGGTTTGAGGCCATTAGAATTTTTCTCGTAGTTACAACTTATTTGGATATCAAATTGTGTCAAAGAGTGTAAAAATGCATTTTTAATTAGGTTCATTAATGTAGAAGTTTATCTTGAATAGCCTAAAGGATTTAAAGATCCCAATTATCTAGACTATGTGTTCAAACTTACTAAAGACACATGGTTTAAATTAGGTTTATAGGTGTGGTATTAGAGACTTTCGAAGCTTCTGCTAGAACAAAGTTATCGAAGAGATAATGTAGACAAAATCCTATTTATTAAAAAGGAGAAAGGTATCGTTATTGTTGGTCAGATCTATGTAGATGATATCATTTTTTTCTCTTCTCAAAAGGCTTGGGTGATTGTTAGTGTCAATTGCAACTGCCAAATGCAACTCTTGTAGTAACTTAAGGAACATCTGGCATACTATTGTAACTTACTTTATTTGTTGGCATGTTTTGACCAATATTGTTTGGGCCTTTAATTAGTGATGTATGAGGATTTTTAACATCCCATTATTGAAGATTGTTCGTTCTAAAATCAAGCTAAGCAAAGATGAATTCAAGACTTTTAATGTGATCAAAGTTCCCATAAATAAGAGATTTGATCTTCAAGGTGTTTTATGATGAGATATTTGATGTTATACTATTTATTGAAGATGCAACAACCCATTTTCTAGTGGTGTCTGAAATGATCGTTTCGGAACCCCATTTTTGACAAGTGAGTCCGTTAATATTAAATAGTATAAGGTTTAATTAAATTTTGGTTCTTTAATTTTGTCAACTGGATAGTTAATTATGGTACAAGGATTAAATTGTAAAAGTAGTAAAATTTAATCACTATAAAATTTTAATTAATTAAAGGACCAATCGAGCAATTGAGCCATTAGAAAATGAATATACAGTAGTGGGAATGAGTTGTAAACCATCAAAATGGTAATTAAGCTTAAGTTTAGTTAAAAAGTTAATTAAGTTAATTATAACTGATTAATAAACTAATTAAAATATATAAGCCAAATTAAAAGAAAAAAAAGAACATCCTTGTCATCTTCTTCTTCAACCGAAAACAAAAAGAAAGTAAGGGTTTTGAACTTTTAAGACTTTCGGCTAAAGATTGGAAAATGTAAATACATCTTTTCCTTGTATTTTTTTTATGTTTTTAAGGTCTAAGAAGCTTGATTTAGCTAATCCGGGTATCAATTTGTAAGATTGTTAAAGTTTTTCAAAAATTTTCATTGTTGATTTCTTGAATATTTTGGTACTAAGTTGATAGATTTTGAGCTTAGAAATAAAAAATGACTAGTTTGTAAAGTTTAATTGCTAGTTTTTGAACATAGGGGCTAAAGTGCATAAATTTTGAAATTAAACATATTTCTGTACCTTTTTTATTATTATAATAGAAGGCTGTAGAAGGATGGATTTGGGATCAGTTTCAAAATCGAAGCTCAAATTTGAAAGTTATAACAATTTCGGTTTTAGGGACTAAATTGAAAAAAATGTAAAACTTTAGGAAACATTCAAAAAATAAAATTTAAATCTCATATGCATAAAATAAAATGTTATAAAGTATTTGGAATTGATAATTTAAAATGAATTATCATATAGACCAGGAATTGAACCAATCAGAAGATAATCAAGGAAAAGGAAAAATTGCATATTAGTCTTCGACATCTTGTTATTGCAGTTTCTGCCAAGTAAGTTCATATGGTGTAGTTATATGTAATAGTAATTTATATATGTTTGAATTATGAATTTTTTTGTGTGCAAATATAATTTTAAATTGGTTACGGTTTGGTACAAATATGTAAGACATGGATTAAATTGTAAAGAAATGGTAATATGTGCTATATGTGCCTAAGTGGATATGAAATGTTTTATGATGGGATTATATGTACATGATGACTCTACAGTGGTTTAAATGTTACGAATACCGTATTAATTCCCATGTGAACCTAGTAAACGATTAGGATATACTATTGGCATGTCAATAGGGTTATTCGCGCGCTTGTACGAGTTTAGCACTTCGGTGCTCTCTGGTGTGGTGTAGTTACTCGTGTATCTGAGTTTATTTACTAGAGTTCATCATTCTAAATGATTATTGTAAACTGAAATGTTACAAGTATAGTGTCCAAAATGGAAACTTGATGTTTTGATATCGCAAATGGAATTGAATTGTGAATTGTACTAAGTTGAATAGCGTAATAAATGTTGAATTGTATGTGACTCAATTATGTGACGACTTACCTTATCATTGTGAAATGCTACGTCAGGAAAATTGTATCAAGTTAATTAAATTATTATATTTGATTATAAATCAAGGTAAGTTATTTGTTTTAATGCCTATGAACTTACTAAGCATTCAAAATGCTTACCTAGTTGTTTTTCCATTTTTTGTAAATTGTTAGTTTGCGGAATTCATCAATCAAATCACCTCGAAGCTCAAATTATCCAACTATCAACTCGGTAGACTTTTTGCACGTTTTAAGCTCAGTTATGTAGCATGTACATAGGTGCTATATTTATATGAGTTTACTTTGGATGGATAGTTTGTTTTGAACTTGGTTAATGTTTGAATCATGGATTGTTAATGATCAAATGTGTGTCTGGTAACTTGTTGATATTTTAGGTGGCAATTTGGTAGCATAAATAAACATTGATATGACATGTTTATAAGTGAGGTTGAATGGTTTGAATACATGATTAAATAGGTTGAATTTGAATACGATGATCAAGTGTATTTAGTGCCAAATGATGGTATATTGGTTTGAATGATCTGCATTTAATTAAAATGAAATTTTTAGAGGTGGTTTGTACTGGTTTTGTGCAGGTTTAAAGGTGTACAATTGCACCAAAAGTATATATGGTTGAATTGGCTTAATACAATTACCAAAAGGACTATTTTGTGCCAAAAACAGAGTCCACGTCGCGACGATGCGACGTCAAGCAATGGTCGTCGCAATGAGATCTAAGTTTTTTACCACGGCGTGACGAGGAACCTCGTCATCACAATGAAGCAAAGCAGACAATCACATCACAATAAGGAACTCCTCATGTTGCGATGTCATTTTGAAATTTTAAAAATGTTACTATTTGGTCCTTATGCAATTTCAGGTTAATTCTAGAGCATATATAGGCTCGTATAAAACCCGGGAAAGATTGAATGATGAATTTATGATCTATAATGATGGTATTTGCATGATTTATGTTTACATTACATGTTATTCGATTATAGTTGCTCCGACAACTTCTGTAGCTTTCCGTAGCTCAGACAACGATCAGGTCTGGTGAGGGGTTTTACAAAAGACTTGTTTGGAAGCTATTTTTATGGAATTAGATACTCACATTTATTGTATTTTAACAAGCCACTTTATACTTATGTATAGATGGATTGTTTAAGTTATTATATACGAGAGAGAGAGAGAGAGAGAGAGAGAGAGAACACTTTATTGTTCATCTAGGAACAATTCTTTTAGTGCATATTTGTAAGCAAACTGAATTATTAATCAGTTTACAACTAATCTTTGAAGAGATAAGACTTAGTGAGTGAAAGATCTAGATTGAAGTATAAGAGTGAGGTTACAACTACGTAAGTGGGTTAAACTTAAATTACAACTTATACTAATTGATTTTAAAGTGATTTACTCTCTAAGAAGGCCTAATAGACGTAGAAAGATTTCAACTAGCATGAACAAACATTGGTGTCCATCTTTGTTTTTATAACTAGTAATAACTTCGTCCAATTGCAATAGAACGAATATTTAAAAGTCAACATCAAGAAATTCGTAGGTCCTATTTGGACATATTTCAATTTCCAATAAATTGTACTTTATTGAGCTGATTACCCCCATATTATTCAAGGTTTAAGTCTTACCATGCATAGTACCTATTCAAATATATTCCTATATTCAATCTATTATGCTTTGTATTGAGTCGATTTTTGTTTTAATTAATTGAATATATATTATTTGCGTGATTCATATTATACCTATAATTGTATTTGTAAAATGTTGAAATGAACAGTTGATAATTACTCAAGAAAAAAAGCGTCTGTAAGTGATGGCTATAATGGTCACTTCAGATGACATCGTGATAAAATAGAGAAAACGGAATTATATAAGGACTGTTTAAGTAGTTCAATTTCCCTATGTTTGTGATGCCTACCTTAGTGAGAAAATCCATTATCTTTAATCCCAATACAAAAAGTGATTTAAATCTTATCACACCCTAATATAGCAACCTCAATTTTGTACCTAAAAACCTAGATCACTCATCTCTAAGTTCTACCCTTAAGAACTTATGTTGTAAAATCAAGAAACAAACTTCTTTTACACTCTCAAATACAAGTTCCTTAATGAACAGATAAGTGATAAAAAAAACTACTACTTTCTAACTTACTCAAGCCTCTAATATATAAGAGTTTACGACTTGCTAAGATAAAGATCAATTACAATCAATATCCTATTAAAATAGTCTTATAAAAAGGCTTTACAAATATCTTCATAAATTCCTAAATAAGTCTTCAAATCAATTAAGCCAAATTCCATACAGCTAGGGATCTAATTTGCTTGATTCACATTGGTTCAATCTTCAAAGATTTGTTGTTGCACAAGATGGATCTTCAAATATGAGCGAACATATGTCCACAAAATCATCCAAGTCATTACCCAAATGATTGTGCTTAAAAGATTGCCAACTCAAAAATGATAAGTTATGTTGCCCGTCACAGTACTTGTAACACCCCAAACACGGTCTAGACGTTATGGCCGAATTCGAAAGTGTTAAGAAGAAGGGTTTTGAAATCGACGATACTTCGATAAAACCATGTTTAGTTATTAGATAAAACGTCCAAGTATTACAAAACATATTCATTTATACATATATATTACTGAAACCGTTATATGATGTTCTTTAAAGTTAACCATTTATTTCGCAGCGGAGTTTGATATTCTTTTAAAACCAAAACCAAGCTCGTGTTTCCAAAAACCCATTTGTTAAAAACCATTTGTTTGCGTAAAGTGTTTTTGTTAATGTTGCAAAAAAGAAAGCAAAAAAAAATCCAAATCCAAAAGTTAAAACCATACAATTTAGAGAGTTCCAAAAATCACAAACTCTCAAGAAAAATTAGATTTTAAAATAAAACAATTATTACTAAAATAAAAACAGTTCTTTGTCGAGTGGTCACCGTGGAGCCTCAGTCGCACCGACCTGCCTAAGTCTGTGGGTTACCTGAACAGAACAGAAAAACAAATGTGAGTTTCGTAAACTCAGTGTGCAACCCAACAGAAATAGTCATGCAACATATAAAGAATTTCATATATAGTCAGACACAGATTCGGACCTAAATCCATAACAGATACATATATCTGAATTAGATAAATAGAGCAGATATACAGAATCCTACCCCCATCCTCTACACACCATCTTCGACCATCTCATCACACCATGTGGGGTTAAAAACACCCACTCATCCCAACGCACCATATAGTGTCGATGCGACGCATAACATAATAATATGCAGCCAAGCTGCCAGAATATAGGCGAAAGGTCGTCGTACAAATCACTTCCTCTACATATGCAAATCCCACCCCAAACACAAATACATAATACAGAATTAACAGGATTAACATGCTTAACATGCTCATATACATATAACATATATACTCAAATCGAACAGTCAGACATACCTATCAGTGTTCTACTTAGATCAGACTATCAGAATATCAGATCATATGAATTATGGTTTGATTAGCTCTTACAGACCTACGGTAGCTCCACAATCGACCGGAACGACCCGTACGACTCTAGTGAAAATTTCAGAATCTTGGGCCCACACGCCCAATCTGGCCTAGCCCGTGTAGTCCACACAGCCACACTCACACCGTCACACGACCATTCATGTGCATGGCCACACCTTCGTCAGTCACACGACCGTGTCTCGCACACGGCCAGTCACACGATCGGCCACACGCCTGTGTGGCGTCGACAGACCCAAATTTCAGCTTTCGTCGAACCTCATTTTCTCACATTAGGGGTAAACACCTGGTACGATTTTGATACGAAACCACTCCCGAGACCATTAAAACCTAAAAGCAGAATACCGAACACATTTTTAGTAAACAAATTGCAAATACATCAATACTAAATCGAACAATACGCACACACTTACCGCTAACTAATACGGCTGCACGCACAATCAGGCCGTTGGAGTGAAATCCACTGCTACACCACCTTCTCCAACGCAACCTTTACAAAAAAAATTAAACCCCCTAATAAGAAACTCACCTGAAAACAAATTACAAACTTACCATGACATGTGAAAAGCAGATGGAATGCCAAACCCCCACGATTAAGACAACCAATTCGTTGAGCGAAATAACGAAAGAATAACACGAAAAGAAAATGTTGCAGAAAGAAAAAGAGAAAGAAGGAAGAGTAATGTCAGAATGTGAAACAGAAAGGGAATTTTAGGAAAAAAATGAAATAAAAATTAAAAAAATAATATCAAATATTATCCCAACATCCCCACTAACCACTAACACCCTTATCCTACCAAATCTGACACACTACTCACATACAACTACCTCATACTCCCAACTCCACCAAACCTCTATCAGACAACTGAAACAAAAATATCATCTACGCTCCCATGGGGAATCAAACACGAGACCTCAGAACAAGCTAACACCTTACCACCTGAACCAGCAGGCTCATTATGATATAAATTTACTAACAAGAAAATATAACCCAACCCAACAGGGATAAGGCTTGGATAAAAAATAACAAAATTGTCAAAGGTGAGACTTGAACCTAATACCTCACACACACACCCAAAACACTTAACCACTGCAACAGATACAAAGTTGCGTCAAATTTTACCAAAAGCAGACTTAAATTATTCAAGGCGTTATAGTGCTAGTGGTATTGGCCACTACTGTTGGTACTTTCACTGCCACTTAAAAAAAACTTGCCTCAATAATAAAACATTTGTCAAGGATGAATAAGCCTTCTACATTTATAGCACAAATTCATCTTCACAAAGTAACCTTTAATTCATCTTGATCTATTCAAATATCGTCAAATCAATTATCCTTAATATAAGGATACAAAATGTCATAAAGTTAGTATTCTTGGATTTCATATCTCAGTATATAAGGAAAGTAAACCATGTAAGAATCCTTGAAAAACAAACTTACTTGATTTTACCTCTTCTCCAATAATAAACATGAGATTGTCTACACAAGATCAAAAATAATTAAAACAGTTTGGTCAAACATGTAATGCCTAAAATCGACCCGATTCTCCGAGTCTTGATCTTGGATGTTTCTATACAATTCATATAACAAAATTACTAAACTATCTTCTTATAATTAAAACAGACTCATATGACGTAATCCTACAATACGCCACTTGTCCAAACAAGTTTACTGTATACATAGTTTTCCCTGTTCGCTGCTTCTCTAGCGTACATCTGGCTTCTCCCTCTTGGTGAGCATACTTAAACAACAACACCTGAAATATAAACATAATATTTCGTAAGTTCAGAGGAGCTTAGTAAGATTGGACATAACATACCTTTTTAACTTATCATGTTGAATTTCTCATTTTGAATATTTAGGATATTTGTTTTTGGCAAATACCTTCCAATTGTCAATTTAATGATCACATACTTATACACCATTCACAATTCTTAACGTATTATCATTCATCTAACTGCTTGGCTATCTTTAGATCTTAACATATGATACTACTTTTTATTTTCTCTCCAAACAATTTTAAACAGTTATTCTAGTACACTTAATCACAAACATCATTCTTGGCGGATACCACTTATTGATCTTGCTAAATCAGACATTAAATTGAAATATATTTTGTCTCAACCCAATACATACTCATATTGATGAGAAATACTTCAGATCATTTAGAAGAATTCCACATGCCTTTGTTACAGGGCACAAGACCTCCAAATTAACAAATAACTCAGATCTCTTAAGTATTAGAATAAAACACGATATTATTTACATATAATAAATACTAGATAACTCAGATTTCCTCCTTAATAACACGGATAGCTCAAATTGATGAACCCTTACCTAATATGCTCATATAATAAACTTGATAGATAACTATGGCAGATACCCTCATTGAACATACTAATTTATACTTCTTTTCAGGAAACTTCCTTTAAAACTTATTCAATCTCATCTCAGAACTTTTTACACTAGATAACTTCAAATAGATCATAACCTTATCATATATTCATCAGAATACGCCATAAGGGCCAAACAGAGATACACCACAAAGGCAACATAAATAATAATATGGAATACGCCACAAAGGCTAATAGAATGCCACGAAGGCCAAACCAGAATATGCCACAAAAGCTAAATAGAATACCACCCAAGAACCTCTTGAATTGTCGTGTTTGCGATATGGATTTGCCTAAACTCACATTGCATGAGGTTTTCCCATCATCGCTCTGAGAGATGCAAAAAACCTCAATCGATAATTGCGGCTCATCCATCTATTTTTCATAAATATGTCATGGCCATGGACTTTCTTCAACATTTACAAAAATAATTCGTGTTTACTGTTCTGTCGGACTTCATCGATTACCACTGTGGTGTCAAAACTCACATCACATGATCTTCCAACACTCAGTTTCACCCTATTTTCCCCAACCTTATTATTCACACCTCAAATCTAACATAAGTACACATTCAGATATGCTAAACTCATTTCCTTAACAAAATCGTACTCAGTATACGTTTTACACTCATCGACACGATCGCATATCACAGTATACATCTCAGGCACGCAAGGCATACATACATAGTTGCTTCACAAAATCATGTACACAATACATACAATTCATTACCTATTAGACTCACCTGAATACTAAACTAAGATTTTATAATTATTTTCAACAACATTCAAGTATTCATACGTTGTTTTCAGAAACATCAATCACAAACAATCTATCTGAACGAACTTGTATGAGTCGATATTAGAGACTCACCTTGTTGAAGGTCAAATCTTAAACTCAAAACACCTTTCACAAGCCCGCAACATCAACTGCTTAAAAGAACATGGATTCACCATTAAAACCCACTTACAGACAAATTGCTAACATCTCATCTATAGGTAAACCACATGCAAGACCTCTTAATCATCACTTGTTGCATAAATATATCATAGTACCCTTACTCTTAACATTCAAAGTTGTCAGACTTACTAGGAGATAAAACATCCTTTAATTATTCCTAAAAATTTTAGCTTCCAATCTAATGAGGAAAGATGGTGTTTAAAGAAAGACAAAGAATCAAAGAGCAATATTGAAGGAAGGAAGGAGGAAAAGAACTTCCTCACGAACCCTTCTACACACACCAGCTTCCCTTTTAAAGGAAATTAACAAGTGTCACATGAATTCATAATTTATCCTTCTTAGTGGCATATAGATTTCGAGAAAAACATAAATGAGGATCTTGAATGAATATCACTTGACCAACCAGTCCCATTTGACTTTCAACCAGATCACTGTACAAACTTAACAAGAACAATACTCTGACAAAATAGGCGTACTATAAATATTTGGCGGTAACTCATATAATAATTACCTTTTTGCTTAACCGAATCTTATCTTTAAATAGAAAAATAATCTAAAATAAAATCTTCACTTACTCACATAGCGATTACTATACGCCCACACCTATGTGCCAAAAGAAACATATGGACGCATTACACTTTGCCAAACAGACTATTTTATTGCTACATGTCTTAATATCACATCCACCAGACTTTGGGTGTATCAAGTGCAATGGTCACTTCTTGAGTCATTGCTCCCAAACCATGCCTGAAAAACTCCTCATTTGGGATTTTTAACCAAAATCCTTCAGCCAATGTTTTCAAGTAAGGAATGCAATACTAACATCAACAACATCAAGTTTCAACTCCCCCTTAAATCAAGTTTTATTAACATAAAGTAATAACATGTAGGCAACATTATGAATAAACAAAACAAATAATAACAAGAATGGAAATGAAAAACTCCCCCTTAGTAATACCATTAACCCACGCCCCCTTAGTTGTAGTATCAACACACTCCCCTCAATAAGATATTTCAGCAGGGGGTGCAATGAATTCTAACTGATCAAAAATTCTATATGTCGGAGATGTAACTCTTGGAACAATAAGGATTTTTACCATAATATATTTACGGAGTAGAAATATTTTCATGTTGATTTTCAAAATTTGTTGCATCAATTGCCATTTTTTGTGCATCAGTCAACTATTAATCTTTTCTCACCCATATCTATTTTTGGTTGTATTTTTTGGGATCTATTTCCCTAAGTGTAGCTTATTCGCCATTTTGTATTTGTAATTTTTTGAATAGATTGGTTTAAATAAAATTTCATTACTCATTAATATCATTTGTATTTGTCCTTAACAGTTTTTGCACATAAAGAAAAATATAAGCAAATATTAGCTCATTGATTATCTAATGTTTAACTAATATTAAGTCGCGTTATATGGTTAAATCATAATGCGATAAGACAACTTATAGTAGTAGATAATCTAAAAAATCTATAGTTTAATCGAAATTGAGCAAATCGATTGAAAGACTATTGTGTCATTTATCAAGTCCAATTGGGGAGATACCTTATCTTGGGTACCCAAGTGGATGACTCCCAAAAAGATAGTGACAGAAATGTGATTGTTTGGATTGACAATACATCTGATAGGATTCAAGTTGAATTTATCCTAGATCTATTTATGGATTCATTCACTTGTGATGTTCATAATGTGACATACCTTAATCTTGATTAGATGATGAACTATGTATGTGTGACTCATATACTATAATGTATTAAAAGCCTAAGTTCATATAGTTAAGGGATTGAAAGTTGGTACGTTTAGTACACGACTTTTGCATGATGTAGCGTCATTCCATAGTAGTGGAATCATAGCCCTATAAGGTTAAATGATATCCTCTCATTAGTATTACATAGTTGTTGAAAAAAAGAACATGACCAAAGATCATTTTTGTAAGAAAAATAATTTAATTATTGTATTAGTAAATGAATTTTTCATGAAGGAAGATGTAATGGTTTCCATGAGATAAAATATGACCCTATTGAGTGAATAGATTTAATCCGAAGGATATCTTATGAGGGTAACACACTTATGATAAGGTTATTGGACATACATTTATTAAGTTCCTTTCATAGTGGTATATAATAAGGAAGAGTTCAATCATGGTACTTTAATGGAATGACTCCATGATTAATAATGTTGTAATTAATAAGGGAAGATACAAAACTTAATTACAAATTATTTGAGTCCTAATTACATATATCCAATAAATCCTTTTGCTAGTTCGAGATAACCAGAAATGAATTGCATGTAGAACCAAGTGAATAGAAATGAATGAAAACGATGAAGTAAGAGAAATATATTGTATGTATCACTATATGCAATAAATGCATTTTTTTGCTAAGTACAAAAGATGAATTAGAAAATAAATATATTTTTCCGTATTATTGTTTAATTTATTATAATTAAATAATTAAAGTTCGAAGTGAGAATTAAATTAATTATTTATCATAGTTTTATTGAATGAGCAATTAAATACGTTTCCTCATAGATTCTAATATGGTAAAGTTACCATGGTTTAACGAAATTAGTATTGGATTGAGAAAATTATTTAATTGGATAAATTAATTTAATTAATTAAAATAATAATATTTGGGGAAATAGAAAATATTAATTGAGTTGGATAAATTATAAGTGTTAGATAAAAAGTTTAGATAACACATAATTGTACCCAATACACTGGATGGGTCTAAAAGCCCATCCCATATGAGAGTGGCGACAAACCCTAATCCTAGTAAGGGTATGCTACCGCTGCCCCTTTTATTCCAATTATAATGGAATATTGTATTTTCTATTAAAATATTATTATTTAATTATCTTTGTTCAAGTAAAGCTCTTGTACTATTTTCCTATAAATAGGACCTATGAGATGACTTAATTACATCGAATATAAAACATCGTTACTCTGTCAGAAAATAGTGCCAATTTATTTACTAGAATAAATTCTATTTTTTGAAAAGCTTAAAATTCATGGTTCTCAAAATGAGAAATTAACTTTCCTGCTGAAAGTTAATAAAAGTTTTCATTCTATGCGTTCGGTTCATTTTGTTTCAATCCACACTCAAAACAATTTGGGGATTGAGGATAGCGAAGAAGATCACTTGGTAGAAATTTGGGAAACAACTTAAACCACCTCACACAAAACATAGGTATTTTGGTTTAGGGTTTATTATTATAAATACCACACAACTCAATTTTAAGAAAAAAATTAAACTTCTATTGTGCGTAAAAGCATTATTTTCTAAACCAATTTTCCTAACAGTATCTTGGCTGAGTTGCAACTTGTCTTCTATCATTTCCCCATCTCATAACTTTCAACCTGTTATAACAATGTGGTTTGATATGACCAACCATACTACAATAATGGTAGATAATCCTTCTCTTCTTATGTTGTTCCACTCCATGAGATGGTCTCTCATTTTTCCTCCATATAGATTCTTACATTTGACCTTGAATGGTGCCAGGTGTAGTGGGCATTGACTTTGTCACTGCTTGCTTCCACCTTTGCTTTCTCAACATTTTGAAGCATTTAACTCTCATATGACTAAAAAATCCATAATATAGACAAATAACTTGATGATTAGAAATTATGTTCTTTTCATCATGAATCAAAACATGATTCTTTAAAGATTCACCTTGATCAACACTATTTATGGTTTTGACAAAAAACTATTAAACTTTTCATCATAGTTTTTCCTTTCTTCTCGACATATCCAATGCAATATTTCCTAGATTTCTTTTTCCAGTAGCAAGGATTTCTTCAAGTTTACCACTACTAGAATTGAACTTTTCTAGCATGGACTGTGTAACTGCAAGATCCTTCTGAGTAGTCTTTAAACTAGCAACCTTTTCAATAATCATAGTACCCTTCAACCTCATTTGTTTGATCCAACTTCTAATTCTTCATTGAGTTTGGAGTTCTCATCTACCAACTTTGCATTCATGTCACATACTTTCTTCCATTTTTCCAGCATAGTATTCTAGGTTTGCAAAAACTCAACACTAGACTCTTTTTTTAAATCATCACTTGTACTAGAGTTATTTGAAATAGGGGTACTGAATTTTGTAGTGAATGCCGTATAATTTCTCAAGTGTGTCTCATCTGAATCTAAGTTGCTTGAGACTTTCTCATCACTCCAAGTTACATTAAGAAACTTCTTTTTCAAGTTTGCACACATGGCTTGTACATAACCATACCCTTTATACTTGTAACGTTGAATGCCTTTCTTCCTTGCTCTAGGGTTTTAATCAATAACCACACCTTTCCCTTTTTCCTTATTGAATCTTTGAACTCTTTCAAATCCTTTGCTCTGTTTGGATAGCTTTTTGAATGCCTTGTTGAAGTTTTGAGTAAGTAACTCTATTTTGTTCCTAAAGATTTTCAATCGCAGTGGAGTCTGCAGTTTGCACTACACCATTCACTTACGAAGCAATGCTCTTGTCACCTTTGACTTTACTTTTCTTTAACCCATCAAGGATTATTTCAAAGTTTTGAAGCGAATCTATGAGTTCATCAATTTGCAATCGGCCAATGTCCTTAGCCTCCTCGATAGTCGACATCTTGATTGTAAATATCTCATGTAGAGATCGAAGGACTTTTCTTACCAACTTCGAGTTTGAATTGATCTCCAATCCCTATTATCCATAAACTTTACGAAAGCTTTCATTCTTGCGTTCCGATAAACATAATTTGCTCTATCCAACATAGAAGGTCATA
Organism: Gossypium bickii; assembly: GCA_025503065.1. NCBI lineage: Eukaryota > Viridiplantae > Streptophyta > Magnoliopsida > Malvales > Malvaceae > Gossypium > Gossypium bickii. The sequence continues at coordinate 102,205,384 of CP106711.1, forward strand.
AATAATGAAGAAACTTCCATCTGAAGCAAGTATCAGCACTAGGAAACACCACTAGCTATGTTAAGTGGGAGGTTCTGATACCAGTGTTGAAATGAGTAGCTAATAAATACTTAAGAAAACATATAATGCGTAAGTGATGGCAGCAGTGGCCACTTCAGATGACACTGTAATAAAACAGAGAAAACAAAAACACAAAGGATTGTTTACTCGATTTGGTTTGCCTACATGTATAGAGCCCAGCTCAGTGAAAAGATTCACTATCTTTAATTCCAATACAACAAGTGAAAAAATATACTTTTTTTACCTAAAGATCTAGATCACTCACCTTTTAAGTTCTTGTAAAATCAAGCAACAAACTTCTTAATATAAAAAAAAACTTGCCTCAAGAATAAAAAATCTATAAGGTTAAACGAGTTTTGCATATTTAAATACATATTTATTTTCACAAAGAAACCTTTAATCCATCTTGATTTACCCAAGTATCATCAAATCAATTATTCTTAATATAAAGATGCGAAAGATCATAAAATTAACTCGCATCTTCTTGGATTGCATATTACAATATTCAAAGTACACAGATCATATAATAATCTTTAAAAAATAACCTTACTTCATTTAATCTATTCTTCAATAATAAACATGAGATTGATTGCTTAAGATTCTAAAAAATATACAAGTAAATCATCAAAATATTTTAATAAAAAATGCTAACAAGAAATATAAATTATGTAATTTATGCAGAATCAAATACAATAATCACTTCTGGAATTACTGCTCCTAGAATTTGCCTCAAACAAACCCATTAGAAAATAGTTAATAAATTTGAATCTCCAACTTAAATCAAAATCAAGGAACCTTATTAATTTAGTTAAATTTCTTTGTTGCATGAATTTCAAAGATTACACGTGTTAGATTTTTCATCCAAATTTAAAAGTTCAATAGAATTTTTAAAGGTGTTAATTGCACAACCTTTTATATTAAAAAAAGGGTTAAGAAACAAAAATATTTACGTTTGATCTCGACCTTTGTTTTTCATAGATCTAGACATATATTATAATAAATTTTTTATTTATGTTATATAAGTTATTTTATAATATAAATATTATTACAATTCAATTAAAAAATCATTAAGAATGAGGAAAAATAGCATATTTATATATTTTTAATAAAAGGCAAACCTAAAACCTTATAGTAATCTATTTAGAAATTTAAATCTAAATCAATTTAAAGCAATTTTATTTATTTATTTTTTATGATTCTTAGTTTAAAACTATTCAAATATGAAGATAATACGAACAATTTAAAAAAAAATTTAAAACTCAAGTTAACCATGAATAGTAAATATTTTTAACTTCAGCATTAGACAAAACCTTTATATATACGTAGATTCAGTTTGAATAACTATTTAAAAAATTTTAATATTAAAAGAGATTTCTAAAATACTCAACCTTTCCTAGCTTAAATAAAATTTTAAAAAAACTGTAACCCTATTCGCCCGAGGTTCACAAAAGTTTGAAAAAATTCCGATTAAGCTTTTTTTTTTTTTAATAATAAAGAAAAAACATTGATAGGCTAAAGAAAATAAATTCAAAGCCGAAAAAGAAGAATACATTTTCAGATTTGTTTTAATTAGTTTTTGTTTACTTTTTAATATGTAATTAGTTTAGATATTCTAAAGTACAACTTTAGGCCACGTGGCCATCATCGAGAGCACAAAGTGTTACGTGGACCCAATTCTCACGACTGTCATAAATTTAAAAGCACAAGGACAAAATTGTCTATCAACTTTCAGCTTCGAAAACACCCATTTGTCTTAGTCTTCAACTGTTTTTTCCTACCTTTTATTTTTTATTTTTTTATTTTCTCTTAAGAGTTATGTTTTTTATGCCTTTGGTTCTTTGGGTATATTCTTTTGCTTTGCTTCTCCATGTAACAGAGGAAAAAAAAAAAAAAATCTTTGCTTTTATATCTTTTATTTAAACTTCTCTTCTTCTAACTTGCAACAATTTTCTCTTGGGGGAATTTCTCTTTAAGGTTAGCTTAAAGGATTTGGTCTTCTTTATTTTTCAATTTTCAATAGAAAAATCTAGTCTTTTCTTCAATTCTGTGTTGTTTTTTTTTTAAAAAAAATTATATAGAATTTTGTGATGGGTATTTTCATTTTTTTGGTGTGGTGTTTTTGGTTTTTTTTTTTCTTTTTATAACTTTCATTAGTGAAGCTCGGAATTTGGTACGCTATTCAGTTTTTAGTTTTGATTTGTTGGTGTGATTTCTGATGTTGGGTATTGGCTAAATTCATGTAATTTTGGATCTGGAAACTGAGTTTCTATGATTGATCTGTTATTCTCTTTTGCTCCTATTTCAATTTTTGAAGTTTACATTTTGGTTTTGTTCTAGAGAATTTGCTTGTGTTGTTTAGATCAGTTAATAACTTCCTAGAAATGAATCTGTCTAAAGCCATTGTCTTCTCGTTCTCAATTCCTATTGCAGTAAATCTCAGACAACTTTCGGCTCTTTGCTTATGAATTATTTCATTTGACATTTACATCATAAATTTTGCATTTTGGTTGCCTATCTAGTGATTGAGTTAATTTGCATTTTGGTTGCCTATCTAGTGATTGAGTTTGTTTTTATGTTCTTCATTCATTTTCCTTTTGTTGTTACATTTTTTCTACAAGGCATTTTATGCTGACACTTAAAAATTTTAAATGCAGCTTGTGGCTTCACATTTCTATGGGAGATATGTTTATTTCTCATGAATGCTGATGAGGGGTTGGTGAATGGTTGTTTGAATCTGGTATGCTTTCCTAGTAAATACAGTGAAGATGATGGTGGGATGATATGTTATTGACACACTCTCCACATAAATGGAAATAGATTGTAGAATCTAGACCCGATTGATTTCTTGATTATACTATGTACTAGATGGAATAAAGTAGCTAGGAAATCATTACAACTTGGTTTTGCTAACTTCTTTATAGGCATTTGGAGAATCTTTGGCTTTCAACGTGATCTGTTGGAGGGATATTGTTAAACAGAAGCTATCTGCTGTGACTTCTAAACAGCTAATTTTCATTAACTTTTAGGTGTATCTATAGTGATCTCTGGATTTAAGGTTTAGTGGAGATGTTTAATTCACCTCAAGGACATAAGCAGAGCCTCCAAAAATCCATGCGAAAAGTCTCACCTGGTGCCTCACATAAAGATTTGTGGCTTGCTGTGCGAGAAGGGTCCTTGCCTGATGTAGACTCAGTGTTGGCTCTATTGAAGAAGGCTGGAGGTAATATCAATTCAAGGAACAATTTTGGTCTGACTCCTCTTCACATTGCAACTTGGAGAAACAACATTCCCGTTATTCGAAGGCTTCTAGCGGCTGGTGCTGATCCTGATGCTAGGGTGTGTAATTCTTCTCTTACTTTCCTTTATCTAATGCTTTCAGGTTCATAGTGGATGCCCATCTCCTGCTTTAGAATATGAATGATCTTGTATCAAACATCATGAAGTCCTAAAGATTTTATGATGGTGCAATTAGGTTCGATCCTCTTTCCATGACTCTTCATATCTTTCAGGATGGAGAATCAGGATGGAGTAGCCTTCACAGGGCTCTGCATTTTGGTCATCTTGCTGTAGCAAGTGTTCTCCTTCAGTCTGGTGCTTCTATTACATTGGAAGATTCAAAATGTAGAACACCTGTAGATCTCCTATCAGGGCCTGTCTTGCAGGTTTTTGGAAGTGCACAGGATTCAGGTACCAGCTACTGTCTTGACATGTCGGAAAGCCTCTTATTGTTACACGCAAACCAAATCTATCTATGTTTGAAATGTAACATAGTTTTATTTGTGTTTTTAGTAGCTACTGAGGTGTTTAGCTGGGGAAGTGGTGTGAACTATCAACTTGGAACTGGAAATGCCCACATACAAAAGCTACCTTGCAAACTTGATTCATTTCATGGCTCAAAAATTAAGTTGGTTTCTGCTGCTAAGTTCCACAGTATAGCTGTTACGGCCCGCGGAGAAGTCTACACCTGGGGTTTTGGAAGGGGGGGCCGTCTTGGGCATCCTGACTTTGACATTCATAGGTAAAAGGTCTCTTTTGCCTTTCGATAAGAGGTTTTAGTAGCTTAATGGTGCTTCAATTAGGAACTCCAAATTAATTTAAGCTGTGGGAACTCTGGGTATTGAATTTTGTTGGTCTAAAGTTTCCATCATGTTTTTTACGTTTTGATCTACCCTGCTGAAAATTTTAAAAGTTTGGGGGTAGTTATATCTGTTATTTTATGATGGGTATGAAGGATCATGTTAATCATCAATCGCAAAGACAATGCAAGTCAACTATCATGAACATATTATTTTTCGTTCTATACTTTTCAGTGGTCAAGCTGCAGTTATCACTCCCCGCCAAGTGACGTCTGGTTTGGGGGCACATCGAGTGAAAGCAATTGCTGCAGCTAAACATCACACTGTAATTGCTACTGAGGGTGGGGATGTGTTCACTTGGGGATCCAATAGAGGTAAAAACCTATGGGTTATGTTAGCATGATTTGCTGACTGTTTGAGATAGTTGTTTCCTCTAGTAAATTTTCTGTTTATTCTCTATGATCAGCTAGCTAATTTCGTGCATTATGTTGCAAACATATGAAGATCTTGTTGACCAGAAATGTTGATGTAACCTTCTTATATTGTGCAGAGGGTCAGCTGGGCTATACGTCTGTGGATACCCAACCAACACCACGTAGAGTAAGTTCACTTAGATCAAGAATAGTTGCTGTTGCTGCTGCAAATAAGCATACTGCTGTTGTCTCTGCATCTGGTGAAGTTTTCACATGGGGTTGCAACCGAGAGGGTCAACTTGGCTATGGCACATCTAATTCAGCATCAAATTACACACCAAGAATAGTTGAGTACTTGAAAAGCAAGGTCTTTGTAGGTGTTGCGACCGCAAAATATCACACAATTGTTTTGGGAGCCGATGGAGAGGTAAACATACTGGCATTGTTGATAATTAAGTTTATCAATCTTTAAACCTGTATACTTTTGGTTTCAAAATGTATGAATATTTTGTGGACTAGTTCTAACTAGGACGAGTACCAACATCTTAGTTTGAGTTTTCTTTTCACTGTTGTTATAGAATTAGATTATGTACAATTTTGTCATTCGGGACTAACCACAGTAAAACTTTTGGCAGGTATATACTTGGGGTCATCGACTAGTCACACCTAGACGAGTTGTCATTACTAGAAATTTAAAAAAGAGTGGAAGCACCCCCCTGAAATTCCATCGGAAGGAACGACTTCATGTGGTTGCAATAGCTGCTGGGATGGTACATAGCATTGCTATGACTGAAGATGGAGCATTATTTTATTGGGTTTCCTCAGATCCTGATCTTAGATGCCAACAGGTTCTATTCTACTGTCTTTGTTGTTTTTTTCCTTCCTGACAAGTGGAACATGTTATTCACTTGCTCTGGATGAATTTGTACAGTTATATTCGTTGTGTGGAAAGAAAATGGTCAGCATTTCTGCTGGCAAGTATTGGGCTGCAGTTGCCACTGCTACAGGTGATGTTTACATGTGGGATGGCAAGCAAAGTACAGACAAACTACCTGTTGCAACTCGGTTACATGGTGTTAAGAGGGCTACTTCAGTTTCAGTGGGTGAGACTCATCTTTTGACTATTGGTTCTCTCTATCACCCTGTCTATCCTCCTAGCATGCCCAAAAGTGACAAGGCACCAAAGTTGAAAGTCAATGATGAAGTAGAAGAATTTGATGAGGAATGCATGTTTGATGATTTAGAGTCAAGTAGCATAACATCTGCACATAAAAATGATTCTGAGCAAAAGCCCATACCAAGCTTAAAGAGTCTTTGTGAGAAAGTGGCAGCAGAGTGTCTAGTGGAGCCACGAAATGCAATTCAACTACTTGAAATTGCAGATTCCCTTGGAGCTGATGATTTGAAGAAGCATTGTGAGGTATTCTCTTGAAAGCCTTTAACAATTCTGAGTAGAAAAATCTTTTATAATCTTCAGTAGTCTTTATTTTGTGCCTCACTTGTGATATGTTCATGAGGAATTTTTTTTAGTAGTATACGGAAATTTGAACCATAATGGACTACTCAGGCTTACCTTAATGTGCCAAACCAGTGGTTGAAAAAGAAAAAGTAGTAGATCTAAAAGATTCAACCTATAATGCATTGTTTTTCTTCTTGCTGTGCCTCCCTCATCAGTGATCTGTTCTGCATGTTTTTTAGATTTCCAGATGGTGTTGAACACCATCAGGATGCATATAGTTTATGTAAGTTGTATACTTCCGAACAAATTCTGACCTAAAAGATCTCCTGACAGATAAACTTTTTTAAATTGCATGAGTAGTTTCTTTAAGGTTTCTTGACATAGTGTTCTGCATGAACTTACTCTGACGACAAAGTTGTCCTAACTTCTGGAATGCAGGATATTATTATTCATAACTTGGACTATATCTTAACAGTTTCATCACAAGCTTTCGCTAGTGCATCACCAGATGTTTTAGCTAATCTTGAGAAGTCATTAGACTTGAGATCATCGGAGTCTTGGAGTTATCGCCGGCTTCCCACTCATACAGCTACCTTTCCAGTTATCATCAATAGCGAAGATGAGGATAGTGAAAGTGAGGTTCTAAGGACGCGTAACAACAACAAGAATAAGAACCCTTTGGAAAATGGAGACAGATTGGACTCCTTTCTGCAACCGAAAGATGATCCTAATCTTGGTATTTCCAAACAAGTTCGAGCTTTATGGAAGAAGTTGCAGCAGATCGAGGTGCTTGAAGAGAAGCAGTTGAGTGGATGCATCCTTGATGACCAGCAAATTGAAAAGCTGCAAACAAGACCAGCTCTTGAAAATTCTCTTGCTGAGCTTGGTGTACCAGTTGAAAGATCTCATTTGAAAGGATCATGTTCAATTCTCTCTGATGGAAAAGGAAATAAGAAGGCTGAGGTTTCAAGAAAGCAGCGGAGGAAGAACAAACAAAGGGTATCACAGGTGGAGACTGTATCTGGTTTTTCTACAACTAACAAAGAACCAAACTCAGTGAAGGGTTTCTCTGATGTTGAAAACCCCCAAGTTTTAATGACTAAGGTTAGATTTCTTAAACTTATTATACTTGCTGCATGTAAAGATCTTTCTGAATGCATTTGTTTTATAGTAGAGAGGTGACTGAACTGAAGATTTTCACGGTCTGGTTGTGTTTAACCATTTATGGGAATGTTTTGGATGGATTCAAACGCATTCCTTTTGGCTTCTGAATACTGCAACAGGGTCATCTGTGAGATTTTAAATGAAATAGTAATCTGTTTTAAGTCCTTGAGAAAAGAGTTGCTATGGTTATGGTGCAAATTCTTCCATTTCACATTGCAGTATTGTGTAGTTCACTTCATTGTTCTATGTAATTTCTTCTATTGCCATCTCCTTTTTCGGTTGAGTTTCTAGAGTTTTTGAACTAGGAAGTCCAAGGTGCAGAAGAGTGAAATGAGGTTCAAGCTGCAATAACTTAATAGGATTTGTATGTATAAGCTTGAATAAAAAATGAAGCTCTTTTTGTTTTCTTTTTCTTTTCCAGAATGATCTTGACGCTCATTGAAACCAACTTCCAGAACTGCAGTGTGCACAGTTACAATATGGTCCTTAAGGATTTCAAATACCTCTGATGAATATTTTATGCAATTTTCTATGACTTAATTAAGTATTCTGATTGGCAAGATTCTTTAAAATCCTTTATTCGGTATTCTAATCCAGTCCCATGGTTTGAATCAGTCTGAGACACAGAGTTTGGCTATCAGCCAAGTGTAACTATTTGGTCTCCCTCGAGTTTGTTTTTCGGTGTTTCTTATACTGATAAAGTTACTCGGGGTCTCAGATTTTTTGCATCTTGAAGGGTGTAATGTTTATTTCCTATAAAATTACTGTGATGAAAAGAAAAAGGGTCAAAATTACTCGAACAATTCATCAAATTTGTTGAAATCTTTGTTCCTTTTGACAGGAAGAGAACCGTGGGTGTGAAGGAGCTACACAAAATGAAGCCTCCATAGAGTCTACTTTTTTTGTTCAGAAAAAGGACAGTTCAGTGCCTGCAAAAGATAAGGGTACTTCACAAACAGCAACCAAGAAGAAGAATAGGAAAGGTGGGCTTTCTATGTTTCTGAGCGGTGCTCTTGATGACTCCCCTAAACAAGTTACTCCCCCGCCACCAACACCCCGTAGTGAGGGTCCTGCATGGGGTGGTGCTAAGGTTCCAAAGGGATCTGCTTCACTTCGTGAAATTCAGGATGAGCAGAGCAAAATACAGGTGAACCTGAAAACTGGAAGTAAAAATCAGGTGGAAGATCTTTTTGCTGGTAAAAGTGAAGGTAAAATCCTGCTGAGTTCATTTTTGCCATCCAAGCCAATTCCCGTGGTTTCTGTCCAAACATCACAGGCATCTGATGCGGAAAGAAGCACGCCTCCTTGGGCTTCTTCTGGTACCCCTCCTCATCTTTCTCGGCCATCTCTCAGGGACATCCAGATGCAGCAGGTTTGTGAAATTACAGCTCTCTCTCTTTCCCTCAATGTCGTACATGCACCCTTTTTTTATCTCGTTTTATAATTTTTATCCTGAAAATGCATCATTTTCTTTCTTCTTGTATGGCATTTTCATGCAATGTATCTTCTTCAAATTCACATTATGCATTGTTATTCAATCACCTTTTTCATCTTGGTGCTTCTAACTAAAAAGCAGGGAAAGCAACTGCACGGTCTTTCTCAGAGTCCAAAGATGAAAATGTCCGGCTTTTCAGTAGCTTCAAGTCAAGGCTCGCCATCTGACTCCCCCGGGGTGAACCGCTGGTTCAAACCGGAGATAGAAGCACCATCTTCAATTCGTTCAATCCAGATTGAAGAGAGGGCTATTAAAGACCTTAAACGCTTCTACAGCAGCGTCAAAGTTGTGAAAAACCAATCATAAGAGGGGCCAATTGATAGTTAGGTGTTTCAGGTGGCAGCCACCAAGGCTTTAACTTTCTCCCCCCAAATGGTTAAATGTAAATTTAACTGTATAGATTTTCTTGCTGTGCATTTAACCTCTTTTTTTTAGGTTAATCTCAACATAACCTTTCTCTTTTTTTTTTTTTTTTTTTTATAAATCATGGAAGGTCTTTAAGCTTTTCCTGATCTAACTTTTGGAAATAATTTTCATCTTTGGAAGGTGAAAATTCTTAGGTGTTTAGCTCATAGACTTTGTACAATCATAAAGTAATAAATTGTCTTTTAACATTATCAAACTCTGATTTCCCCTAAAGTTTAGCTCATAATTGGCAAGATTTGAATTTTATTTTTTTTGCTTTGTTATATATGTTTATCAGCAATTTATTTGTTATATATTGAAGATTGTGAAGATCTGAGAAGACCAGTCAAATAGTGAGATGGAAAGGAGATGAGAACAATAAAACTGTGTTGTACTATTAATCTGAAAAACCATTACAAACTAACTAAATCGTCAAACTAATTAAGACTAGAATTAGAATTGTTGATTAAATCTTGACTTAATTACAATAGTAGTGAATCACAAACATTCACCCATCTTCAACAGCCTTCACCTTCAATTTGACCCTCATTTTGCAAATGAACAATGCAGACAAAGGTTACTGAGAATGTCTGCAACTTGGTCTGATGCAGGGACTTCAACAATCAACTTGCCAGCAGCAACTCTCCCAAGAACAAAATATAAGTCAAGCTCCACATGCTTGAACTTGGAGTGTAAAACTGCGCTTGAATTGTCACACCAAAGTACGGTCATATCATCAAGCTGCACATGCAACTCCTCAAGTAGGGATTCCAACCACATAATATCAGCAGTGGCACTGGAAATACTTCTTTATTCCGCCTCTGCAGAACGACCTACTGTTTCTCAAAGCACCAGGAGACAGGATTGCCACCAAACAACAAACAACATCCTGTCGTAGACCTGCGGTCATCAATATCAAGTCCTCAATTGGCATCGACAAAACCAGTAATGGACAGTCTGTTTGCTAGCCAAAATCTCCTGTAGCTTTTTAAGTATCGCAGAATTCTGTTATAGAAGCATAATGAGTATCAAGGGGTGACTGCAGAAAATGAAACACTCGATCCACAGCATGTCCAATTTCATGTTTTGTAATCACAACATATTGCAAAGTCCCAACAATGCTTTCTATATTCAAAAGGATTACCATGGGATTATCAACATCCTTTGGCAAGTGACATGTGCTGTGACCATGGATGTAGGCATACCATTAGCCTTTTCCGTGTGACATCTTTCTACCAAATCATTCACGTACTTGCATTGACTTAAAAACAGTCTACCACCAGCAGTGTATGTGACCCCTATGCCTAAAAATAGTGCAGTTGGCCCTGTATGTCAATTTGAGAAATCATCTACATAGATCAAGACAGACATACATTATTAACAATCTTGGAAAAAAAAAGTGAAGCATCAGACTTGGTCGATTTAAAGTCGATAGGTAGCAAGAAATCTGTAACAAAAGGGTGAAAAATAAGTGGAAGAATTAATCCAGGGCATTCATTGTATTTGATGAAATAAGAGGGACCAATATGCAATATGATCCTATAGAAACCTGTGAATGAAGCAAAGTTGTAATGTATACATAACAGGTTCCCACTGGAAAAGAGAGATTAAAGAGTGGGAATATAGATATCCTTCCAGTAAGTATTTAGTACTTGCCAAACACTACAACAATCCCCATAGACCTTCCAACCCTTTTCCCTTTAGCCCCCCAAAAATAGAAGAAATGATTAGTCAAAATTCATGGGAACATTAAGATAAAATTTCCCCTTTATTTAATTTTATCTTTTGCTTTTGTAAATGGAAAGGACTTGAATAGAAGACACACGTATGTTGTTCCAAAGGGAAGAAGGGAAAAAAGGGGCAGAAAGAAATGATTGATTAGAAATATAATGGACCCTTTAATGGAGGCAGTGGTGGGTCGAGTATTTGAGGAAAAAAGCTAAAGGTTAAAAGAAAAATTCCAATTATTTGATGTGTATCAACCATTTTGGTATTTTATCATGTCCCTTGCCCAAGTTGCCATTTATCTTCTTTTTCGAAATCCGCCAGTTCCTTAAGATTTTTTCACTTGAAGATGCATTCAAATGGTCCTCTTGTTTCAATGTATTTCACCACTAAAACTTATAATTTAATTTTAATCTTTCTAATATAAAATTCTTAATTTTGTTTCTGTTAAAAGTTGTGTATTAATCTTGTTTGAACAAAAGTTTCTTACGTACAAAAGTTCTTCTTGCAACCGTGGATCCAAATGATACATACTCATACTGCAAGTGAATATTTTATAAAGGGAGGTCTTGAGTCGATCTTGAGGAGGTGATAAAACCATGTGAAATCAGTAGGTATTGAAAAAAAATAATACTAATTTATGAGCATAATATTATGAAAAAGGACGAAAAAATAATCAATTAATCGATTATATTACATGAATCCTTGGCTCAAAGAAAATAATTTGAGATCTAGATGTTAGTTACAAAGCAAAGAAGGGACTATTGAATTCATCAATAATACAAATGGGGATCTTGCTTTGGCGTTATATGATTATGTAGACTTTAAGCTGTTTTGTCAACTATTTCATTGCATCATTTTTGAGGTCTAAAGTTGTACTTTATCATAATAGTATGTTAAATAGGTACATCAACAGTCATTAGAAGAAAAAAAAAAAACCTAAAGGGAAAATTGACATGAACTTGTTCACAGTTGCAAATGTGGTAGGGATACAAATATAATTTATTTAATGTTTCTAATTCAAAATTTTAACTTTTTTTTTTCAATTCATTCAAAATAGTATATTTGAATAAAATATGGAAGACAAAATGAAAGCTAATCACAATCCATTTTCCACCCCTTTGATCAAAGCAAGAATTCCATTTTTGGTACTTCATATTATCATTCAAGAAAGCCAAGTTTGGTTGGTGGAGAAATGGGGTTAATGATATGTGGCAATAGTTTGAGGTGGTCTGGATAATCGTATAAATTCCGACTAAATTTAAGGGTGAGATTCTTAAATGGGAGAAAAGTTCTCTTAATATTATTTTCTTCATTAATAAAACTCAAATTTAAAATTTTATTTAAAAGATATCAAATTTTTTATCATTCGACCTAACAAAAATTAACATCTTTAAATTCTATAAATAATCAAGACCATCAAATCAGTTTCATCCAATTGAATAACATATACATAATTAGCACATAATATTCATTTTTGGGATATTGACCAACATAATAATTTATCTTGTATTTATAATTACAATTAATAAAAAAAACACATGTATAATGAATTATGAATTACGAGATCTAACTTTTATTAATTAGTACATAAGAAAACACAAATTTGGTGCAAAAATATGCACTCCAAGTAAAGCCAATGTCATTTAGAAATGAAAAACTAAAACAACAATAAAGTAAGTTTCCTTTTTAACTCCTGGGTTTGAAATCACTTTTTATATATTTGGCATTGAACATAATTCACAAGAACATTTTGTAGTCTTAATAAAAGGGAAAGGATTAAGGATTTATCCGGTGTGAAATATCACATTGTTCGAGAAACCTTGATACTGTCGGAGTAAAGGATCGTCAACAAGAGCGTTCTAATGCGTTGTAGATTCTTATCCAAGACTTGTATCATTTGATGATGTCATGTGAATCGCTAGAAACATGTAAAGTATACAGCTAACCCAATAACAAAAGTTTACCATGAGATAAAAGATCTTTTTCTAGAGAGATTCGATTCAGAACTATTATATGTCCAAAATCCAATATTGAAATAATTTCAGAAATTTTTGCTGACTTTGATCATATCAACAAACAATTAGTTTCATTTTTAATTTTTTCCTAACATAAATATTAAATGGATTTGTAAGTTATCATACATCTACACCTTTAAGTATGTATTCTAAACTATAATATATATTTAGATTAGATATGAATTCCAAATTAACTTATGACTTATTTCTCAAATTCCAATCAATCTCTTTAAAATACAACATTTAAAGTAAACCAAAATCTATAGAAGAATACACTGAAAAGAAAAAAAAATGAAAAAAACATAGGTAGCTTAGCATGTATAATGAAGGTAATTATAGGCCGAGCTTGATCCATGCAAAGTATTTAGATTAACTTTTTAAGTTTGAGTTCGACCCGATCCGAAAAATAGGTTTAATTTTTTGTTTACGTCTAACCCGATTTAAGAAAGGTAAATTCGGGCCCAATCGTCCACCCATAATTGATTTTTTAGATTAATTTTTATTTAAAAGAAGGTAGCTTAGCATGTATAATGAAGGTAACTAGAGGTGATTATGGGCCGAGCTTAATTCATGCAAGGTATTTTGATTAACTTTTTAAGTTTGAGTCTGACCCGATCTGAGAAATGGGTTTAATTTTTTGTTTACGTTCAATTCGATTTAAGAAAGTTAAATCCAGGTCCAACCCGGTCTACTCATATTTGATTTTTTAGATTAATTTTTATTTAAAAATCATTTAAAAAAATATAATACACTAAATACATTAAAAAGCGCTAAGATAAATTTTTTCTAACACATTAAAAATATATTAAAAAGTATTTATATTAAAAAAGACTACCATAAATATAATAAATATTTTATTGTATTAAATATAATTTTTACAATTTTATATTTTGGGTTGGGTTATTTAGTTGGATAAGTTTTTTTTTTTAGGTTTTGGGTAATGAGCTTAATTGTTATTGGGTTAATGGTTTAATATAAATATAAATATATTTAATTATTATTTAACATATATATTTAGTATAATTAATTTTATACTTTTTTTAATAATTTCAATAAGTAAAATTTTATAATTTTTTTGAAATTTTAAAAATTAATTAATTGCTAACGTGACATGTATGCCACATCAACAAAGCTAACAAATGTTATTTTTTTTTTGTTCTATTTTAGGGTGATTTGATAAACAAAAACAAGTTTAAAGGCTAAAAGAAAAGAAATGAAAGATTAAATAGAGATTAAAATAATATTTTTTTAGTTGGAAAATCAAATAAGTTATTATAATGATTAGTAGTGTAAGGCAATGTCTCCCTAACACATTACAGAGATCCAAAAAGAAAATATGGTGAGTGTAAAATAATGGAATGGATGGGCCATTTGAATATAAAATACATATGGAAAACGATAGGAAGTATTTGTTTAAATATTGGAATTAAGGGTTACCCTACATCACATTCATCATTGAGACATGAGCTTTTTAGGATCAATTGTATTGAGTTTGAGACACACCAGCTATACCGGAAGAGGTAGTTTGGCTTCAAAAGAATCCAACACTTCCTTGCAACCAAAGTAATTGTTCATTGCTTTCCCCCTGACCAAATTAAGTAGACCTGAGGGATTAATGATTAAACATTATTTTTTAAATGTAGAAACTGGACACATTTTTTTTATGTCAACCTTATGCATTGTGGTGTCATCTTTCGTAGCTTGTAGCTTCTAAGGCTTTTTCAATTGAATGAACTATTAAAATAGACACCAACATCCAACCAAAGCTACAATCTTTTGAGGTTTGGTAATTAATATTGCCTAGAATTCATAATTTAGCTTTCAAAATAGGGTTTTACTTGAAATTATCAAATCAATTACCAATTACTCCATTTAATATGAGAGTATTAGTATAACTAATCTATCTAACCTTAACAAGTTTCCTTAAAATACTTATTAGTAAACCCATTTGAATTGAATTTTTAAGAGTATTATATTCAACAAGTAGTCCGAAAAGGTTTGGATTATGATCGAATCATCATTGTTGGGATGGCTTTACTTGAATACCATCCCAACTCGAATAGCATTAAGCTTAAACTTTAAAACAGATGAAGACACATACACTTATCAAGAAAACCTAATCGAGAGTCAAAAGACAATGTGCTAACCTCTCTCTCTCTCTCTATATATATATTATCATTTATTCGGTAACTTTCACTTTTAAAAATATAATAATTATACATAATGGTGCAACTTAACATCATAAAATTAAAAAGCCTAGGATTTCAGAGGGCTAAATAAATATCAAACTAATACATGGGAGGAAGCTTCAAATAAAATGTTACCTTAATACCAACTCAATTAAGGAGTATTTATGATTTTTAAATTTTAATAAATAATTATAGGCTAAAATAGAAAATTACTTAAAAACTATTTTATTTTTTAAAAAGTTCAAATTTATTTTTCTTTCCAAATATAATTGTTTTTTTTTTAAATAACAGATCTGGTGTGATGACTTGTTGTATGTACTAATCAGGATAGTAGTTCATAATATTAAATTTTAGAGTAAAAAAGTGAACAAATTTATGCAAAAAATAAAAGTGATCCGTGTGTTATTCCTTGAATGTGCATCTATTTATACATAAAAGTTGTGAACTATCAACAAAACTTCTAGAAAGAGGAGTGCAATTCAAATAAATTTAAAATTTAAATAAGAAATCTAAGGTCTAAGGAATTGGTCATCCGATATGCCCCTTCAAGTTTAGGGTCGTAGAGTAGCAACCTAACTTGTTGAGGTTAAGCATGAAAGTTGCTTTGGGTAATGCTATGGTAAGTGTATTAGCAACTTGATTGGCAGTGAAAATGTGAGTGACATCTAAATTTTTTATTTGAACATGACCATAGACGAAATGTGAATCTACCTTAAGGTGCTTCGTTTTTTATGTGAGCACGCCTGGGAGTTCAACAACTTCTAATTCTGATCCCCTCGAGCTTCTTAAAGGCCCCATGACTCGAGCTCGACCTAAATGATTGCAAGAAGCTGTTACAGCTTTATCAAGTAAATTTTGGAGCGAAGTTCAAATCGAAGATGATGGAAAAGCTTGGGCCCCATATTTTAAACAATCCTTGCACCTTAGTGCTAGCTGTTTTCAGCTCGGATCAGCTCACTTAAGCTTAAATCAGCTCGTTTGAGCTCGTTTATCGTTCACTTTATTTAGCTCATTTTATTTGCTGGAATAAATTATAGTTATTTAGTTTAAGTTATTTATTTAATTTAGTTAAGTGTTAAATGTGTTTTTAAGCTATTTAATGTGTCTAAATAATTTCGGCATTAATAGGTTTAAGTCATTTAATTTATCTAAATTCCTACAGCAATTTAAGTTGTCTTTAGGCCATTTAATTTGTCTTAAGTCCTACAGCTATTTAATATGTCCTAAGCTAAGACAATTTAGTTAGACTCATTGAAAGTGCCTTGACCGAATTTTGATGTGTTTGTAGGTGACCATTCGGCTGGAATCAGCTAGATGCATGGACGACAATTAAGAGGAGCTTTAAGCTGAATTAAAAGACAGCAGCTCATTTCTCTTCCCCAAAGTGGTTGTTCGTGTATTGCAAGGGACAAAGGAGTGTTCACACATGGCCATTCAGCTCACAAATCTTTTTCCCACTTGGCGGTTGTTCAAAATCAACCTTTCACACTTGTGACCGATTGCATCCACAAGTTCACACTCAATGACTGTTTGTGTGCCCAAGACGCCACTAAAATGCCATCAATATGGCTGCTGCTTGTTCGGCTACACAAGAAAGAATTAAAGGATGAATTCAAGTCTCTTGGCTGCTCAATCATTGAACATTTCAGCTCAAGTCACTAGCTTATTAATTTAAGTGAATTGGAAGGCTAAACAAGCTGACCATTGAAGCTCCATTCGGCTGAACATGGACTTAATCTTTAAAGATTTTATTCTAGTTAGTTTTAGACTATTCTAGCTGAAATTACTTAGCTCTTAAGTTGGTTCATTTTGTCCATTCGGCTATTCATGCTTAGGTCTATAATTACTTAGACATTTTCATTTGTAAAGGACTTTTTGACAAAATTTTAAATGAACATTGTTCTTGTGAGGTTTCCTCATCTCTTATTTCATACAAGTCTCGTCTGACTTATCTGGCTTTTCTAGTGGCGTTTACGACTTGTTTTAAACTTATCACCTTAACCGGTGTGGCGTTCACTTATCTACCAAACCACCTTTTCCACCCCAGCCATATAAGAATCGGGGTGACACTGTTTATAATGTTGAATCATTCTTCGAGTTAAGTTCGCATTTTCATCCCCATCTTTTATTTCTCGAACCATTACCTATCCTTATTTTATTGTTAAACCGAGCCTACTTAATCCTATAAATTTAACCTTTATTTTAACCCACTTTGTTAAACTTCCGCTACCATCATCAAAATTAAACCATCTTCAACATCTTGAACAATCTCCTCGTCGACGACCGGGCAACAAGTGAAACGACTCAACTAAAACCGAGTCGGATCACATCAGTTTTGCAATGTAGAATTGGATGCTGACTATGAGATGTTGCACCTTGATTGTCATAAAAGATTTCTAGATGATGAGATAGTGGAAGTTTGAACTCTTTTTACCAAACTTATAACCCAAAGAGTTTCAAAGGTAGCAACTATCATCGCTCGATATTCAGCTTCATTGGAGGATCAAACAATGATTGGTTGTTTCTTTGAGGACCAACTTACTAGATTTGAACCAATATAAAGAATAAAACCAGTTATCGAACTACAATCAATGTGATCACCTACTCATTCTACATTCGAGTACATATAAAGTTTTGGATCCGAATGACGAATGAATCGAAGAACAGAGTTGAAGGTTTGTTTCAAGTATCAAAAGAATGTGTTTCATTACTTTCCAGTGTATGTATGATAGAGCATACATAAACTGAGAAAGTTTATTCACAACAAATAGAATATCATGTATTGTAAAAGAAAGATATCGGAGTTTCCCAATAGTTTGTCGATATATAGTGGCATAAATAGGATCAAACTCATCTTAAAGTTTGTAATGGTAAGAGGAGCTCATTAGAGTAAGAATTCCTTTTTTGTCTTGCAATCCTAATTCATTTAGGATATCTTGAATTTATTTAATTGTGATAAGAATAAACCATATATAATTGATATTTATGCCATCCTCAAGAAAAAAAAATAATGAACCAAGTTCTTTAAGTGAAAATTTCTGTGAAATAAAAGTAATAACATGTTAAACAACTATTGAATTATTGTTAGTCACAATATGAAATCTACAAAGACAAGTAGATAAATTAAAATACCAAAGTCATCATGGATATATAAGGATGCATCACAGGCTGATTGTTTGAAGTTAATTTTCAGTAGAAATTTGGTGAGTTCTTTGTTGCATTGTCAAGGTGCTTTCTTGAATCAATATATCAATCTTCTTAATTGACAAACGTAGTCAGGATGATTCGAGTCTTCAAAACTTGATGGTTTCCTCAGATAAACTTGTTCATCAAGATATCCTTGTAGTAAAGCATAATTGACATCAATCTATTGCAATGACCATTGGTTTTGAACAACAATTGATAGTACAAGGTGAATGGTTGTCAACTTAATGACATGACTAAAAGTAGAATGATAATCCACACCTTTACTTTGACAGTACCCTTTTGCAACAAGTCAAGCTCTATAAGGCTCATTGAATCATTTGACTTTTGCTAGATTATGGCAATCCACTTGTACTCAATTACAGTGGCATTTGGATCTTAGGGAACAAGGGTCCAAACTTCATTTCTTTTTAAGGCATCAAACTCCTCTTGGATGTCTACTTACCAATATGAGTATTTGGTCACTTGTTTAAAGAGGTGGGTGTGGGAGAAAGGTGAAGTCGGTAATCAAAAACATTTTTGGTCTTGAAAATTTGGCTTTAAGAGTAAGTGATGACACGATTTGGTTATTTGGAGAGTTGGATGGCTAGTGGAGATGGTTCAGATTGGCAGATATTTTGAGTTGGTAGATTAGTTATCAACATAGCAAGTATTTGGTGTTGATCAGTTGAGATAGAATCAATGGTAGAAGGTAAATAAGTTTAAGTAGTGGAAATAAAATGGGATCTAGTAGCTTGAATGGATAAATGGTGACTAGATGTAGTAAAAGACATGTTGTTTTATTCCATCGAAAATATGTGATGGGAAAAAAGGTTCGTCGTGAAAAGGGGTGAGTGTCATGGTTAATCTTGAGAGTTTTAGACTTTTTGGAAATAAAATGATGATTTTTTAAAGCAATCCAAAACAGGGGTGATACTAGTGGTCATCAGGAAAGATGCCAAAAATTAGATGCTTTCACTTGCTTGAATAGTGTTTTTTTTCCAAATGGGTAGTGGTTGAAAGGGAGTTTGCAACACCATAAATGTGGCTTTTGAAGAAATTGTTAGTTAATATAGAGTATTATATTAGTGAGAGTATAACAATAATGTCAAACCAACAAAAGATATGTTTTCTATTACAATTCATATAGTAAATGTTTACTTATAGTAATTGTTTTCTTGTTTTTATGATTGTTACAAGGTTCTGTGAAGTTGTTTATTAATTATTATCCACAAGTTGATAATAGATTGTGTGCAATACACGTTTATTCAAATTGGCAAAAGAAATGAAAGGATTAAAATGAAGATTTTGATAGCAAGCTGTAGAAGTTGGAAGTAATGGGAGCCATTTCAATAGATATAGCCTACTAGAGACTCCTACTCAACATTGGACTAAGGCCTACTTTGATGGCTCCTCGAAGTGTGATGTTGTAAACAATAACTTGGCAAAAGCATTTAATGATTGGAATTTGCATGCAAGATGAAATTCCATCGCTAGCATGCTAAAAAACCTAAGTTCTAATGATAACCACAATGCATGTTAAGATAAGTTGGGTAGAAGAATAGAGGATTGAAATCTCACTAAAAGCAATGCAAGGTTGGAGAAAAACATGAAAGAATCAACATATTACAAACTTTCTTGGAATGGTAATGATAGATTTGAAGTAGTACATAAAAAGGACCAACATATAGTTGACTTAAACTATAACTAGTTGAGATTATATTTTTATTGGTATGTAAAACACAAGTACCTTGTCTACGACAATAAATGAAAACCTATTGGGAAAATTTTTTTGACCTAAAACTAATTACTCAATTCAACCACCTTAAGTTAAAGTAATGTCTGACAGGTCAAGAAAGAAAAGAAAAAAGGGCAAGGGTGAACCAACTAAGATGAAATTTGAAAAGATGGATTGTAACAACATGGTTTCCAGTGATATTGAAAAAAACAATTTTGGAACATTATTTCCATAAATATTAAATAGGAATATTTACGGAGTTACTATATTGATCGTCAATGTTAAAGGATAAGTACAAAAATAATTCTGGGTATCTAATCATAAAACTTTATGTTTATGAGGGTCTTAGTGAAATTACACGAATCTTGCTAACTAATTTCGTAATTGGTTAGATTTCAACTATTAGTCTCGTTACATTAGAATTGGGGTATTTTCTTTAGTAGGACATTATGATGAGGAACATTAATTTTGATGCTGATGAATTGGTTTTGGTGATCGAGTGAGAAAATGTTATATAGGGATAGACATCATTCTCTCGAGAACATTCTTTCATTCTGTTATTCATTTTCTTTCTTCCATCTTCTTCTTTGGTTTATGCTATAAGAAAAGAAATTTAGGAGCGGTTTGCATAAAGGGAAGAAACTAGGGTGTTAGCCTAAATAATTGAAAATTTAGCAATCTGGTAATCTTTCTAACTCTTTCTCTTTCGTACCTTTTGATTAAATAAAAAAAAGGAAAATCTAAGGATTTCAACATAATTTATTTTGAACTGTGATGATTTAAGTAGTTATCATTTAAAACTCCTATGCATGCATATGAATTAAGGTTTTCTTACATTGTCTTCGTTTTGATCTTTGTATGGTTGTTATGCTTAACTAACCAAGAAGGAGGAGACCCAAGTAATAAAGGGAAAGCTAAGCAAGTGTAAGTTGTGTCAAACCTAGGTATTTTGTTGGTGAGTTTTTGAACTCAAATTCTCAATGTTTGTTTTATGTATCAGTATTGTATTGTTGTGTATGTTTGACTTCATGTTCTGCTGATGATGAGAAGTTGAATTATTATGAAATGTTTGTCGTACAGTCAAAGCATACAAATTAATGATCTACAGATGCATGTCTGATTGTATGTATAAGTTTTTTGTTTTGATGAACTATCTCTAGTAAAGTAAGTGCTAGAGAGACAATTATTGAAATGATCTAATAGGTGATATGTTTGGTATGATCTGTGTTGTGTTGTTAACAATATGTTAGTTAAATGCCTGTTATATGTCAATCATAAAAATGAATGATATGCGGAGTGTGGAGGTATATGGTGGAAGAAAGTTGAAGAAATGTCATGTTGTGCACCTTATGCCACATGTTATTGGTTTTGTAGAAGTCTAGGCGGGTTGTACGGAAAATGTATGTGCATGATATTTGATTTTGTGAAGGTTTGGTTGGATTGTATAGAGATATATACGCACATGTTTATGATAACACTACGTGGGCTCTTTCAAGTAGGAGACTCCATGGAATTTAAGGCTTAAAGCCTCATGTTTATAAGCAAGTCTATGACCATGGCATATGAAACTTATTAAAGTTCGTTGGACTTGTTCTTTAAGTTTTATGTCAAAGTTATATGTGGAATTTCACCATACGAATTTTGCGGCGCAATCCACATGTATGAGTCCACCGCTGTATCTATGAATCTTGTTTTATGAATCCGCATGTATGAGTTTACCATATCTATGAATCCTCTTTCACGAGTTCGCATATAAGAATCCTCATCTAGAAAATCGTACATAAGTGTCTGCAAGATTGTCCGCCAAGTTAATTCAAAACAACTTTCCCTCCACTTATATGGAACAAGTCTGTACAAAGAGACTATATGCTTCATGACCTTTCATAGGAGGAAATTCTCATGCATTATGTATTGCGCCTCTGTGTTGTTCAAGCCCAAGCATAAGTTGTGAAATATAAATGCACAAGTTTTTTCTAAGCGAAATCAGTGGCAAATTCTTAAATTTTAAATAAAAATAGAAGTAACTTTATTATAGAACTCACTACGTTTTTTATGAACTTACCATGTTTCTCTCCTTTGTTTCAGGTATTCTGAACAGTTATTTGTAGGAAAAAGGGAACTAAGTCAGTGTTTTCAAAGTCTAGTGTAAGGATGTCCCTTTTCTTTTTGTAACATGTGTAGATATCTGGCAACTTGTAGCCTTTAAACTTCTGTTTTGTATATGGATAAGAACTCTTGAACTTAGTTCAAATTGTAATTAGGTGCATGAGGCTAATTTGATAGATTTCTATTAAAGATTAGTATTATCAGATGCTGTTTTATATATATATATATTGTAACTTTGGCTAAACACTATGGAACTATTGAATGGTTATTAAATTATTTTTGCATACATTGTTAGTTGAAATCTAGAAGGGTCGATCTTTCGAACTATTGGTTGGTTGTTACATTGATATATTGAAAATTGGTTAAGTAAGTTAGACGAAAATGTGATTAATTAAGGCTTAGGGATTAAATTGTAAAAGTTTAATCATTATAGAGTTTTAATTAGGAAAAAGGCTTGATGACTTAAATAGCAATTATCCAAAGGACTAAAATGGTTAATAAACCAATTTAAAATAGAAGTTAGTAGATGATGATGGTGGATGTTATTAGTTTAACTTAAGTATGATTAGTGTTAATTAGACTTAGTTAATTAAGTTAGTTAATACTAATTATAAATTAACCATGCTATATAAGCCAAAAGTAAGTGGAGAGAAGGATCATCTTCTCCATTTCAACCGTCCACCATTAAAAGGCCAAAGAAAAAAACTTTTGAAACCCTTGAATATTCAACTATTAATTTCAAGTAAGTTCTTAGCCATTTTTCTTTGAATTTATGGAAATTGAATCATGGGAGCTTGATTTAACTAGCCCGTGTAGTAATTTGTTAAATTGGTAAAATTTTGATAAGTTCCCATTGTTGAGAACTTGAAGAATTAGACTTGAAATTGATAGAAATTAGGCTTAGATTATGAAAAAGACTAAATTGTAAAGCTTAATAAGCTTGATTGTCATCTTTGTTACATTAGGGATCAAATTGAATAAAATGAAAATCTATTATGAAATTATGTTGGGAATAAAAAGTATAAGGTCTCTAATGAGTAAATGTGAAATTGGATTTTAATCCAAAGCTTTATATCGAAAGTTATGCTTGTCTCAAGTTCAGGGGCTACATTGAGAAAAATGAAAAATATGCTTGACTTTGTATTCAATTGTAAATTGGATGGAAATTGATTTTTTTTTTTATATATTGTATGACCATATGTAGCTAAAAATGACGCTGAGCCGTCGAGAGGGAAATGAAAAGAGAAAGTTGTCGACGAGTGACACGAAATCTTG
This sequence comes from Gossypium bickii, assembly GCA_025503065.1. Classification (NCBI taxonomy): domain Eukaryota; kingdom Viridiplantae; phylum Streptophyta; class Magnoliopsida; order Malvales; family Malvaceae; genus Gossypium; species Gossypium bickii. The sequence goes on from CP106711.1 coordinate 102,228,690, forward strand.
GTTTATATTTTTATGATTTGATATCGTTCAATTTATACGAATACACATACATGTTTGTTACATATTAATTATTAAGGTAAGACTATTACTTGACTCGAATTGAATTGTGTGACGATATCGAATGTCGAGATTGTGAATTGGACTGAGCATAGCAGAATGAGTATGATATGAACTACTAATTGACATATGATATGAATTGCTAAATAATATGTAACGTATGAAATGAATTGATGATGAGATGGAATGCGATTATGTTATATGGATGGGATTGGATTGAATGTACCATATATGAGACTTTTATAAACTGAGATATGTGGTTATAATATGTATTGGTTCAATGCTACCCTACTAATGGTCTCGGGTACTGTTGAGTTAGTTGACATGCCTTAAGATGAAAACCATCATCTCCGACTATCCGGAATGGTAGAATAAGTATATAGAGAAAACCATTGTTGATGGGTTATCTGGGATGGTAGAATATGTAAATTGTGGAAATCATTGTTGCCGAGCCACTTTGGATGGTAAAATGTAAAAATAGTGAAAGTCATCATTTTCAGGCCATCCGAGATGGTAGAATATTAAATAGTGTGAACATTGTTGCCAGACCACCCGTGATGGTAAATTGTGTATATTGTAATAGTCATCGTTTTCAGGCAACCTCGGATGACAAGAGTAGGAAAAAGGTTATGAAATTAAGATGAAATTGGCATATTGTGTGTATATGTGGTTCATAATAGAGAAGACATGTAAACTATTATGTGATCAAATTGAAAATGAGCCCGGGAAGTCGAAACTAATATGAATGAGTCGATAGACTCTATAAAGGGATTTGAATGATAAGTTAAATGATTTACTAATGTTGAATGAACATGGAATTAAATGGCATAGTGTCAAGGACATAAATGTGTGGTTCATGTATGGCTTAAAGATAGGTATTTGGTAAGCAACTTAAAGTGGTCAATTCTATTACTATGTTGAATGGATTGGTTTTACCAATTGCTAAATGTATGCTCATATATGAATATGTTAATTGATTTCTTTGGCATTATAAAACATGTTTTAGATAGTCATTAAGTTTATTGTGACAAATTATCAATGTTTATGTTATATTATTTTGAATCATGAAAGTATTATTGAGCTTTATCGCTCAACGTATGGTTTATTTATCCCATGCACAGGTATTGGTAATTCTTTAAGCCCTAGGAGGTGAAGTCAACATCCAAATCACAGCTTTCGACTCAACTAAGTTTGTATAGCTCTTTAATTTTGTCAAAATGGCATGTACCTAGGATTATCTAGTTTCAAGTTGAAAATGGTCAATTTTGAGTAATAATGTAGGGAATGGATGGAATTGTTAATGGTTATGCATGGAAATTGTGTTGATGGTTTGAAAATTGTATATTGAGAATGCATATATGTTGAATGGTCAATTGGGGCTTTAAGGCCAACCATTGTTGTCATATGCTAGCTTGGAAATGTATGAAAATGTATACTTAGTGATCTGTTAAGGATGCCATGACTTCACAACTTGAATGTCGCGACACTAGCCCTCGTTATTGCAACGTTCTCTATTTGATGTTTTGAAAACTTTACAATTTGATCCTAAGGTTGGGAAGCTTGCTCACTATATCCAAGGTTGCTACACCAACCTGGCAAGTTTTAAAAACTTTGCAATTTAGTCATTATTCGATCTTGGGATAGTATTGAGCTTTCATAAGCTCTTATGATCCTTAAATGATTATATATCGTATTAAACACGTGTAATACTCATATTTAATTGTATAAAGATCGAATTTGTGCATACTTGATCATAATTGCTTCGACAATGAATGTGGCATCCTATAGCTTGGATTTGATGATTAGGTCGGGTATGGGGTGTTACATGGATAATGAAAGGAATGTACCAACGTATTACAAATCAAGTTGTAGTCAAGCAGGCCACAATAAAAAAAGGTTGGCCAAATAGTACAAGAAGGCCAACTAAAGAATAGGTAATTATAATTTATTTCATCTAATTTCACTATTTCTAATTTTTTTTTTGTAATGCTGTTATTAAAATAAAAATGTTTAATTTATGAATGCATTTTTAGGAAATAATTATCACTTTAGATCATCATCAACACTTACCATTGATTTCATCAGTGAATTTATGGCTATGGTAATTATATAATTTAAGATTTTGCAATATATTTAATTTTTTGTAATCACTAACCTACTTTTGTTTTGGCATCTTAGAATGAAATGCAACATTCAAAAACTAGAAGCATGACAAAGAAACATAAAGAGCAAAGACAATTTATCTACACTTAATTCAACCAACAAATACCTCCAACAAAAGGAAAATGCAGGTTGGAATTGGTTTGCACATAGAATTGAGTATTGGAAAACTAATGTAGAATATGAGTTTGTATATTGTTTCTAATTTTGCTTTTTTACTATAATGGTGTTGGAGTACAAAAAAGTTAAAGTGATAGTTCTGTAAATCTTGTAACCTAGTTCAACAAGTGAGAGAACAATCACTTTCAAAAGGAAAACTGATTCTACATATGCTTCCAGTACCAACATTCAAGAAAAGGCAAGGGATTGACATGAAAAAGAAACAAGCTCTAATAAGAAAACAACTTCAACAACAACATTCTAATTGAGTAAGGTAGACCAGATGGAGGCCTTTAAAGAATTAGACATTAAAGACACAATCAAGCCAAATTGTTTCAACCTTTAAACTAGTTTGAGGTGTTTCTAAGAAGTTCGTGAAAAATGCATTTAGAATGAATTTATATGCTTTTAGAAACTACTGGTTTCTAAATGGTACTATTGCTCTAATGTTTGGTTCTATATTGATTACTTTGGTGCAATTTTTGGGAACTGTTGGCATTGAACTGATTATTTTTTGAATTTAACTTAGGTTGTTAATGGTGTTGAACTATGTATAAATATAGCATTTTTTTTATTGAATGAAATTATTTTGGATGTAGTACACTTCTTTTTACATTTAACTTAGGATGTACAAGGTGTTATTGCAATACTAATATGTTGCATTGATTTTCATAACTATGATTCAATACTAAAATCATTCCAAACTAATATGGTAAGTAATATATGACTCAATACTAAAATCATTCCCAACTAGTATAACAAGTAACATATGATCAAAATTGTAACACCTTCGCCTGACTGATTGTCAAGTTCGATCTACAGGTGGTACAGTCGTTGTTAGAGCAACGATAATCAAATCACAGTAAAATATTTACATACATATGTAATCTAATGCCAAACATATTCATTTATGGTTAAAGTATCAAAAATGAGTCTTAATCGAGCTTACGAAAATTATTTTGTTGACCCTAGAACGAAATAGGATCAATTTGCAAAGTTTCAAAATTTCAAGGCTGATGTCGTGACGTCATCACTTCCATGTCATGACGCCGCACAATAGTTTGTCACATCACGACGTCAGACCACTCGACGTCGCAACATCACTTACTATCAATCGACGTTGCGATGAGGAAAGTTGCTCGTCGGGATGTGGACTCTATTTTTGGTAAAAATGAACCATTTGGTACCTATTTCATGCTTCCAACCATACCTAAAATTTTATGCACCAAATACCAAACTCAATTGATCCAAAACATTCTCAAAACCATACCAATCAAGTTTAAATACTCTATTCAACTTCTATACAATATATTCAGTACATTTACATCAACTAAATTTAAACATTCACTTACCAACATTACATATACCAAATCATCTTGAGAATATGTCATTTTACTTTCAATTATGTCATTTCAAATACCATACATTTCTCTAACATGCTAACCAAAATATACCATTTCAACTACGAATAAAACATTACCAAAACATGACTTTCAATACCATACATCAAAACAAATTTCAAACTCATCAAGACTTTTATACATTGAAGTATGTACCAAAACACCTATATACATGCCATAATCCTAAGGTTCAAAATGATCAAACATCTATCGATTCAGTGATAGGATAGTGTGAGCTTCGAATGATTTGGCTTGACGTGTTCCGTAATGTGATCTACAATGGGAAAAGGGAAAACAATGTGGTAAGCATATACGATGCTTAGTAAGTTCATATCTATTAAACACAATAATTTACCTTATTATACAATTAAATACAAAAAGCTACCACAATATGTGTAAACCCCTTAACCGAGTTCCACATCGAAACCGAGCCCGAGGTGTTACCAAACTGACACCACTTGATCACCATTTAGGCTCATCGTGACTACACTCTTACATCACCTCGACAACCTTATTCTCGACTTACAAAGCTTTACTCATACCCACGAAGGCTCTTGAGACCATATTGAAACTTTTTCGATTCCTAAAAATTTTCTCTTTTCTATACAGGGATCACACGCCAGTGTATCATGTAACACACCCGTGGGTTTGCACCCACGCCCATGTCCTCAGCCCGTGCTTAAAAATCCAGCATTCTGTTTTAACACCACAGTTAGGGCACACGCCCGTGCTCCACCCGTGGTAAACCTGGGCTATGCCACACGACCTTAAAGTTTAGTCACACGCCCGTGTGGCTAACCCGTGTCCTAAACCACTCAATTCTGTCAAAATAGACACAACCAAGGCACACGTCCGTGGGATGGCCGTGTATCGCACATGGCCTAGACGCACGCCCGTGTGCCTATCCACGTGGACAAAAACAAAGTTAATTGCTAAGTTCTTCACACCCCTAGAGTATACACAACAAGCACTCATCCAACACATGCATAATCAACTCAAATTAAAGAACAATCTCACAAAGATAACTACTTCATTTCATAAATTAGAGTAGCCGACCATTATGGCATTATACAAAATGAGCCATCATCTAAAGGCCAACACATCTTAGCCATTTACAACAAAATTCACTAACTTGTTTAGCCCCTATACATGCCATATAAAAAGCCTTAAGTCTCATGTACCAGAGTGTGCTGATATGTGGGCTATCTTTCAATGATCCTCGTCTCTCGGTTCACCACTTTTACTCTATAAAACAAAGGAAAAGAAATGGAGTAAGCTTTGAGCTTAGTAAGTTTACTATAAGCTAAACAACAATTAGCATCATACTAACATATAATGAACCACTATGCTTACTCTTTCTATTCCTTACCATATTTCCAACACATCATGAGTCCCTTACTCATAACCATTGAAATGCACCCCTACACTCAATCTTACATTTACACAATATACAACACATCATTGTTTAACAATCATACATCCACACAGCTACCTTACTCAATATAACAAACACACAGCTGGTTTACAGAACTAATCCACACAGCTGATATCTTAGTGGTTTCGCACTTAGCACACCACCATCAATTAATAACGTATTATCGCACTTAGCCTACCACAAAGGTAATCATAGTGGTTTCGCACTTAGGCCCACTAAATAATTATACTTAACGATAACATCACACACAGCCTAGCTCATCGTCATGAAGCATTAATATGGTATTGCACTTAGCCCACCATTTAACCTCATCACTACACATTCACAATCTATTTACTCAAGCATTCATTCATTCACAATGTCTACCACATTCATTCCACTTGAACCACATAGGTTCTCAATCATTCTCATTCATGCTACACACTAATTAGCATTAAGAATGTGCAAGTATAAATGCATTATTTACGCATAAACTTACCTCGATACTCAAAAGTATAGAAACGTGCAATTTAGTCCACCACCTTGCTTTTGCCTCGGTTTCGATCCGGGCTTTGTCTTTCTTGATCTATAATGAATAAATCAGCTTATTCAATACACACATTGACTAAATTGACTCAGATCTCATACTTTAGCAAAATTACTATTTTGCCCTTAAACTTTCTCATATTTACACTTTAGCCCCAAGGCTCGTAAAGTGATTTTTATTCAATTTTCTAGCCTTTCATGCTAAACCGAACCACTTACTCAACTAAAGCATTCATCAATTCTCACTAAATCACACATGTATGACCAAACTTAAGTTTTTCACAAACTAGTCCCTACATGCATTTTCATGGAAAAATCACTTAGCAAAAGATGTTTCTACTACATCAAGCTTTCATATTCTTCCATAAAACATCAAAATACATGCATGTCATACATATGTACATTTTTTAACATCCATCATAGCTCACCAAATAGCTAAAAATAGCTTTCTCATGCAACTAGGACTTCAAAAATACGAAGAATATAAAAAACGAGACTTAATTGCACTTACTAGCAAGCTTGAAAAATTTGAAGAACCCTAACAATGACTCTTGAAATTTTCGGCAGCTTGGAGAAGAAGATGAGTGAATTTTGTCATATTTTCTCCTATTTTAATCATTTAATAACCAAATGACCAAAATGCCCTTTTTGATAAACTTCCTATTTTAACTTATCCATGCCCAATTTTGTCCAAAAACTAAAATTTGGGAAAATTGCTCATTAAGGACCTCTAATTAATATTCTAAAGCTATTTCACACAAATAGCTTCTAGAATCTCACATTTTGCAACTTTTGCAATTTAGTCCTTTAGGACAATTCAATAGCAATTTCTCAAAATTGCTTCATGAAACTTTCACATTAACCTCAAAAACTCATTTATAGCCCTCGAATTTGTGGTCTCGCACCACTATTCTGACTAGACCCTAAATCGGGATGTTACAATATGCATACTTTGGCTAACATGGCAAAACCAATATATTAACAAGGTGAGTATTTGCTTAGCATCAAATCACATGATAATCTCAACCATATATCAATCCAATTCATTTCAAAGTTAACATCTCAATACCATGCTCATGCTTAATTTAACATTTATCGAATTGAACATCAAACTCATATCATGTCATTTCAATTTTTCATTATACATTAATCACTTCGTCCAATGAACTCTAGTAAACGGACTTGGATACACATGTATCTCTATTACACTAATTGCTCGTTCGAGTTAAGTATACTTGTGTCAGGTTACCAGTTTAGGTTAAACCTTTATAGCGACATGTTTGATCGCTTGTCCATGCTGAACATATACATGTTAGGTTACCTATTTAAGCTAAACCTTTAAAATGACATCAGGTTACCAGTCTAGGCTAAACCCGTGTCACATGTATCTTTGAGTTCACAACAAATGCTAGATCTCAATAATCATCTGTAATCAATTCGTATAAGTCTGAAAGTACCCTATTGACATGCTAATCGTATCCTAACCTTTATTAAGTTCACCCGAACATTTTTAACACGTATATACATTTCCTTACAATTTAGTCAAAATCTCACCTTTATACCAATTTAAAACCAAACACATATATAATCACAAATCGAATACACAAAAGCTTAAACACATTTATACCATATGAACTTACCTGGAAAAAACAACAATTAAGTTGAATCTTCAAGGCTATTCGACAATTTTGGCTTTTCTTCTATTATCCCTAGTTTGATTCAATTCTTGATCTAAATAATTATTTTAGACAATTCATCAACACCAAGCATATTTTTTTTTATCATTCTATGATATGCATAGGCCTATTTAATTTCAATTTTTTGATACCCTAATTTTTTTATTTTATTCAATTTAGTCTCTAAAATCGAAATAACTATATCTTTCAATTTTGAGTTTTGATTTTAAAATCAATCTCAATCACATCCTTTTAGGACCCTCTAGTATCTATTATTATAGAAATTTCACATCAATTATACAATTTATACACTTTAGTCCTTTTGTACAAAACTAATAATTAAACTTTACAATCTAGTCCTTTTTCATATATGAGCTTAATATCTCTCAATTTAACACCAATTTATTCAAGAAATCAATAATGAAAACTTTAAAAAACTTTAACAGTTTTATAGATTGGTACATGTACTAGCTAAATCAAGCTCTCATGACCTAAAAAGTATAAAAATTACAAGAAAATGACTTGAAATTGGATCGAATTGTTTGAGCTCAAAAATGATTTCTCCTTAGGTTTTTAGGATGTTTCAGTTGAATAAGATGACAAGATGAGCATACATCCACTAATTTTAAGTTTATATACTATGATTAATACCTTAATCACCTTAATTAATTAGTTTAATTACATTGTATTAACTTAATCACCATTAACTTATATAAGTGGATTCTCTATCATACTCCACTAACATATAAATTAAAATGGTTTAATTGCCATTTGAGATTTTTTTGGTTAATTGCAATTTAAGCCCCTAGACCTTTGACCAATTAAAAAATTGTAAGGATAAACTTTTACAATTTAGTCCTTATACTCTAATTAAACAATTAATAGATGAAATTGAAGAAATAAACTTTAATATTATTTTATACCAACTCTTTAAATATTTTAATTTAATATTTATGAACCCGGTTTATGAAAACGGGATTTTGAAATCGTCTTTTCCGGCACTACTAAAAATCGAGTTGTTACAAAATTACTAATATCATTCCAAAATAAGATTAACATCATTCTAGAATAACATATCTAACATATATAAAATTTTATGAAAGTGTAATTCAATAAACATATGAACAAAGAGCTCAAACGGATAGTTATCTAGCGCATGATCAAAGAGCTCTGCATTTTGCGTTACACCGTAAACAACAACACTAATATGCAATTCTAAAAAAAAAAAAAAAGACACTGATATGCATATGATCCAATAAATACACATTCTAGTACAATAAATCCTTTTCTTCCTCCTCAAATAATATGCATTCTCAATTGCTAAAGGCATTTACTTTTCCGTAAAGGTCGTTTCAGATTTCAGCTCTTGAATTACACATTCATCATCAATTAGACTTTTGAAGCTTCGATTAACATTCCTCAGTTCACCCTTCTCTTTGTTCAACTCATAAATAAGATATTTTTCCATTTTTGTTAGTTGCTCGTCGTGCCATCTAAAAAATATTGTAACCAACTAATTTATAATTTGAGCAATTATAGAACCTTCTCCCAATATTCAATTTCTTTCATATTGTCCACAATAGCAGAAAACAACTTCTCCATCATATGTTCAAGAAACACGATAGCAAACATTACTTTGGTTGGGTTCAGAGGATAGGGAAGATGAACTCATTTCTCACACCTAAACATTAAAACATAATTTTAGAACTTCTAAACAAATTTCAAATAATATAAGTTGTACGCATTTTTAATGCAAAAGCAAAATCTTAAATCCCACTAAGAATACGAGATTATGGTGAAACGAGTAAAATTTCTATTGAAAATCAAACATAATAATATTCAAAATGAAACAAAAATATTCAAACCAAATTAAAATATCTTAAACTCAAAATAAAAAAAAAATCATGTAAAAACTCTTTCTTTTTTTTTTTTTTTTTTTGGAATTTTTGTACTTTTTTTCGATCAACATTATTCCACGTGACATAATCACATAGCTTCTATCCACCACATCAGCTGAGTTTAACAATTAATTTGGTCTAAGACAATTTTCATCATTGGATTATATTTTTTAAAATTTTTCTAAAAGGAATTTTAAATTTATAAGCCAAAATATTATATAAATAAAATTCTTTTTATCTCTTTACATTGTCAGTCACACGCAAAAACATAACTATAAAAAATGATTTACTAATTAACAAGGAAATGAGTGGCGCTATCATGCGTTCCCTTTTTCTTCCTATCGAGAGAGATACCTTCTTTGTTTATTTAATATATAATAATACCTTTCTTTTGCCTTGCAAGGCACCTCTGCTTTACCATTTTCTTTTTTCATTTATAATCCTCCTCCCTAAATGTTTGCATCTATTAATTAATTATTATTTTTATATAAATATCAATAAAATTACTCTCATTTTCCTTCTTTTTTTTCAAAATGAAAAAAACTAAGGTTGAATTCTGTTCCCATATACACAATATATATTACAATAAACCATAAAATTTGATGCCTAAAGCATGAGAGGGTGAATATATGGAATTCTATTTGTAATGGAGGCCTACTATTTGTGTCACCTCTGAGTTTCCCATGGCCTTTGATCTCCCATAAAGAGAAGCCTTAGAAGAAGACAACACCATACTTCCAAAAACCAACAGCCTTTTTCATTTTTTTAAGCTTATAGTGACCTGTCTATCATGTGCTTTTTCCACATTTTATGTTTTTTTTTTCTTTCTCTTTTCAAATTGCTTTTAACTTCTTCTCTTCCTTTCCTTGTCTCTCCCCATCTTGGCTACAACTATCATTCATTCATTTACTTCATTTGTTTCTTTGAGCAAGAGAGAAAGAAAAAGAAAAAAGAAAAAGAAAGAGAGAGATCATCATCACATATAGGCAAAGAACTTGAGTGTTTTTGCAGCCTTGTTTTGATTGCTTGAATCATGAGAAATCAAAGAGAGAGAGAGAGAGAGAGAGAGAGAGCTAGTTAGGCTCATTGAAAGAAGGAACAAAAGAAAAAGGGTGTTTAGAATGAAGTTCAAAATCCAAGATACTTCTCTCTATGTCTCTCCTTTATGTTCCTTCTGTCATGTGATATATTTAGTGACGCTTCTATCGTCGCTAATTAATTCATATATGTTGGAAGGAAAAAACTGAGAAAATAGTGTTTTGTTGAAGAAGAAAAGAGGGTGTATGGAATGAAGTTTGATCCAAGATCCATCAATCATCTCTCTTTTTTAAGTCATAAATTGTGATGATTTTAATGGATCTCGGACCAGGCTTCATTCCTCACACCATGCTTTTCCACTGCTCCATCACTTAACCCAAACCCTCTATCTCTAACCCAGGTTTGAATATATATATATACACACACACATACACATAAGAACTTTATTCATTTTTTTTCCATTTTCTCGTAGATTTGATTTTGCATATTTAACTTCTTTGATGTTTTATAGAATCAATAATAACCATGTGTTTTGTTGTTGTTGTTGGTAAGATAGTAGATTTTTAATTTCAATTATGAGGATGATCAATACAACTGTTTCTATCTTATACATACATGTAATATATATGTATAATGTTTCCATTAAGACTAATTATTGGATTTCTTTCATACATATTTCAGTCTTTTCCATTTTCCTCTAGAATATTCCAAGACAAATGATATAGGACAATTATCTATATCAAGACAAGAAAAATGATGTTTCATATATATGTACATATATGTTTATATCAGACTGTATCTTTCACATTAATTTATGGATTCATGAAATATTTGTCTTCCTATATTCATTTATTTCAAGACATATATATTAGAAATAATGTTTCTCTTTGTATTCTTATTGTAGACACTTGCACATGCATGTTAGATAGAGAAAAATTATATAAACCCTAACGGTATTATTCAAGTTTTATAGTACAAGGTATAGAAGAATAGTTTAAGAACATAAGTACAATTATGCTGGTACATATAATTACATGTCACGTAATACCATGCTTTCACGTACGCAGTATGTTAGGAATTAATATTTAGGATTAACTGTACATAATCGAAAGTAACATTTCTAAAAACATTTACAAGGAAAAAAAAATTCTTGTTTATTTACCTATGGATTATCATTACTTGTTGTTACCAATATCACATAGTTTATTTGGCTTTCAAGTGAAGAAATTAGTTCATCTATAACCCCCATCCCCCACCTTTGTTTTTTCATCTTTAATTCACTAGGTAGCAAATCCATTGCAGTTGTGCTCATACTAAATTTCTACTGTCAAAAAATAAAACCGACCATGGTTTTCTGGAAGGTTGTTTGAACTAAATTAAATTGGTTGGATCAAGAGTCAATTGGGGTATTAGTACGAAGAAGGGTATTAAATATTTTAACAATTTATTTAATCGAACTGAATGGACTGATGAACCGATGACTTAATTGATTCAATTATGAAAACTTTGGTATTATGTTAATAAAAGTTAGTTTCGACGCTGTTATATATTGTGGAGAGGGCTTTATAATAATATGTATTTTCTTTCATTTGTCTCGATTTATGCCAACAAAGATTTAAGCAAAGTCATTTTGCACTGCAGTAGTTGAAAATTTCTCTTTCATTTAGATGCTGGTTGGTTGTTATTTTTCAAAGAGTATGAACAGGCTAGGTTTTTAATTTTTAATTTTTTGCTAAATAGTCATGATAATAATATATTTTTTAATGTTATCCAAATTCTTTACTTATGTTCAGAGTTTGTGATCACTTTTCTCCACCATGTTACTTTTGTTCTCTTATTAAGTATACTGTTGACAAGGCTTTATCTAGGGCATTGCAATCTGCAATTACAGGTAATGGTTTCGCTGCAGTCAGACGTGAGTCTGAAAGGTTCTCCTCCCCAACAACGTTACTTTCAGCCATTTAAAATCGAGTTAAAACCAGTTTTTGAACTACATAACAAATTATTCATATATATTATATAATTTAATCCTATAAATATTAAATATTTATAATATTATAGTATAACATTAAAATATACCAAAGTTGTCAATGTTTAAAATCGATATATTGATTAGTTTTGTTATCTATCTTAATCCAAATGCATGTCCTATGAAAGAATTTAGATATAAATATTAGGTCAAAATTTGGGTCTGAAAAAAAATTAAACCCCCTTATACTATGGTCGAGTTTGGGCTCCAATCATCATGGTTAAAGCTTAACCCAATTCATTTTTCAATTATATATATATTAGGTAATATATATGGTATAAAAAATAAATATAATAAAATAATGTAAATATTAAAAAATATGTTAATTGTCTATGTTTAAAATTTTAATAAAATATTATCATATTTGAGTCCATCATATATAATTATTATGTATGGAATTTATCTAAATATATTTCAAATTTTAATTTGATCGTGTTCCATATTACTTGTAATTATTCTGACATGTATTCTCTTGTGATTGTACCTATAGCAGCGCGGTTCACCTGAATAGGGATCTTATTCAGGTCTCATTCCATTTTGTACAGTAAAACCAAAGCTTGGTTGGAATGAATCTCATTCCATGGAAGGACCTATTATGGGTCTAAGAGTGGCCATTCTTTGAGGATATCTTGGAATGACTATTACGGGTCTCCATCGAATAGAAAAAAAAAAAAAAAATATATATATATATATATATATACAATTTTACCTTCATAAAAAATAAATCACAAGCCCAGCAAAAAAGATAGAGGAAATGATGAAGAAGAGAAGAGAGGCTGAGTCGGACATTGGAGACAGAGTTGAGAAAATACCCAAAAAAGTCATAAGAATTACCATGCTCTTCAAAACACAAGCATGCAAACATGCATGTTCCTCAAAACACAATGGTGTTATTGCAATAGACGGTTATGTGGATCTTGTAGATAAAAGAAAACAAAGATAGAAAAAGAGGGAAATCTTCATGAATTTTGGTTGGAACTGTTTTTGGATGATTCATTTTTTTTTTTTTTTGTGAAAAAAGACAACCAAATAATGGGGGAATGGATTTCTAGATTTTTTCTGGAAGGAGACTATGAAGAAGATGAACATATTTTTTTTTTTTTTTTTTTGAAGATGAAGTAGAAATATCGTTGGGGGTTTGTATGAATAATGGAGAGGATTTTTTATTTAATATATTATTATTTAATAAATATTTTACACCATATATTATATTAATATTAATATTATATAAAAATCAGTAATTACTATATTGTTAATCATGTTGTGTTATTTTATCTATTATTTAGTAAATTATTAAAGTGCATATTCATCATTCGAGGTTTTTTTTTCTTTTACATATTTATTTCTCTCAATCAAATGCATGAATGTTGCTACCATACTCATTCCATTCTATTCAACCAAATCACTGTTATGTCTATTCAATCCCATTACAGTTTTATTCTATTCCAATGAGCCAAATGTATTGTGAAATTCCTTTAAAAAATTTTAATAAAATGAAATTATATACTAAATTATTTTATATTAAATAAAAATTAATATACATATTTTTAAATGAATTTGATTTTGTTATTTACAGATTTACAGATTTATGTTTTGGATTGGACTAAACTTGAGTGATTATATATATAATGTTAATAACTTGTAAGGGATTAAATATATACACGCAATGCTTACTTTTATTCATAATCATCCTAATTCTTTAATTAAAGAAAGAAATATACTTGAATACGCGTCTTAATAACAATAGTACTAAGTGTGAACTAAAATTCTATCAACAATTAACTATAAACCTAAATTTATTAAAGATTAAATAAAAGCATGTTTTTATAATCTTTAAAAAACAATACGAGTATTCAAACAAATTTTAATATCTATATTTTAATATTATATTTACTGATACTTATAAAATTTCCTACGAACATGTGGTCACCGCATTTTTTTTATATCTATTACAATCTATTTCTTTTTTCACATCACCAAGTAATTATATTTTTAATTTTAAATTATTGTAGCGAATTTATTTTAATCAAATTTTTAAATTTAAAAAATAAAGGAATTAAATTATAATATTCAAAGAATACATAAATTTAAAGTGTTATAATCTTTAAATTTTTACTCTATATTTTATCAAAACAACAATTAATCCGAGTTGAAGCATGGGTAGGAAATCATGCAAGTGAAACATCGTAAGCACATGAAACAAATCAACTGATCCATGACACAGAGGAAGGTGATGAAATGTAAGTCGAGACAACTTTGCTTAGTTCACGTTGGAGGGACACTTTCATTTTACTAGAATTCAAATTTAAAGTTAAAGTTTGATTTCAATATTTAATTTAGTATTTAAATTTTTTCCATTTAATACTTAAGTTTTTTTTTTTTTGTCTCATTTAAATACTTGAGTTTAGCTTTAATATTTGTAAGAGTTGTGACCCAAATTCTTATTAAAATAAAATATAAGTGGCAAAATAGGGGGATCCACGAGGACGAAGGCCGAGGGCATAGGCTGCACAAGAAAAATCCGTATAGAATTAATTCCTCTATTTAATATTGACTTGAATAAGGTGTTTCAACCTTACTGCATTACTTCTATTAGATGTTGATTAGAATAATGTTTTCTAAACCTATAAATAGATGCAGTCTATACTCCTTGTAATCATTCGAATTCGACATAGTAAATTTTCTTTTCCTCTGCCGGTGGTTTTTTCCAAAAAGGTTTCCACGTAAAATCTGTGTGTTGTATATTTTTTTTCTTTTTCTTTACGATACATTGTCATTATTGACATTCTATTTTATAATATTCAATTTGATACATGAGTTTTTTTCCCAATCAAGTACCTATGTTTTTTTTTTAACTAGAGTACATATGTCAAATTTTTGTTAGGTCACATTATGTCATTTGGTTTAAGTATCAAATTGAACATTGAAACCAAACTCAAATACCAACTGATATAGTAGTCCTTAAAAATAATACAGCCACAATTACCAACAATAAATACCTTAGTTTTGACCGAAGAAAAAATCGAAATCAATGTAATGAGAGAAGGTTTCCAAAGTAGAGTAGGGTAATAAGAATAATTGTAATCAGCTTAAATAAAGTTATTGATTCATCCTACTAGCAAATAATCAATCAACAATTCCCAAAAATTACTGGTAACTTCAAGTCAACAAAAAAACACATATGGAGCTAGTTTCAACTTTTAGCATATTTAAAATAACAAAATATATAATTTATTATAAAAATGCCGAGTAGAATAATCTTTTATTTTTCTATACTAAAAATATTTATCAGTATGAAATGCCAAGATTTGGGATCACATTTTCTAACATTCTCCAGATTATGGTACAAACTGATTGTTTACAAATCTTTAATGCTCTCTATTTTTGGTGACTAGATTTGTCTATTGTGGATTTCCGAAATCTCAATTTCAGTATTAATAAAATGGTTCATCAATTTTCTTGAGTAAAACCCTCACATTTTTGTCTACTTAGTCCTTTAATGCATGGTAGACTCTTTAATCAGTACAAAAAGGGGGCTTAGGATAAGTGTTGGATCGGATTTAAATTTTACTCCTTTCTTTATCACATTATGTCTTTTTCCATCTTTATTAATGCTTTTCTCTTCTCTTTTCCTAAAATAAAACAAATAACACTAAAAAATAATCTTTCACTTTAAAATTTATTTTTCAAAATATGATTATTTTATAAATATTTTCGTTTTTAAAAGTTTTTTTTTATCACCCACAAAGTGAGTGTGATGAATACAAGTATAAATTTTGAGAATTATTATTTTTTCTTTTTTGATAAACGATGAGATTAGACTTATATTAAAAATTCCACCATTAAATCAAACATGGGCGAAGTCAGAATAATTTTCTAGGGGCGGAATGAAATTTTAATTTTTTATAGTTTATATCTTTATATTTTTTAAAGGATTAAATCAAATTTTTATAATTTTAAGGGGACCAAAATATAATTTTATCTTTACTAATTTTAAATTTTAAATTTTTTTAAAGGACTTAAATAACAATTTTTTAGGAACCCGGCCTACCGCCCCTAGATTTAATAAAATTAAAAGCAAAAGCATGTTTTAATTGATGGAAATAAATTTAATAAAATTAAACCAAAATTGAATAAAACATCATAGCTCAAATCAATTTCCAATTTTCGAAAAAAATATCTTAAACCTAGAAAGAAATAAAACCTTTTCACAGTAAATTACTTTTATTGCCCAAAAGTTAACATGTGATGAGTAAAGGGAAAAAAAGGATATTCAAATGCTTAGACACCAAGGAAAAAAAACCAAATTACTTGCTTTTCAGATATGAACATTTTTCCATCTTTATCAGTTTCATACTCTTCTCATACAAAAACTCACTTTTTGTTTTTGAAGATGTATATGCCTAATAAAAAATTATTTAGAAATTTAGCCTACATTTCAAATTATTTAAAAGATTGGATTATTCTTTAGAAAGTGAACTTGTCACACCAGACAGTGAATTTTCTAGAGTACAGTTAAAAAATAATAGTGAATTTTTTTAAAAAACAAAATTCTAAACCTACCACGTTAAATGGCGGATTCAGCAGATGACTTCACTTGATTTATTAATAGAAATATCTATTTATGGAGGTAAAGATAGTTACATAAAAATTTAAATTATTAACTCAAAAATAAGATAGAAAATTAATTCAAAAACAATTTAAAATTACGATAATGATAATAACTAATTTATTTGAATGTTTCAAATCTAAGACTACATTATTACCCTCACACAAGATTGATGGTCGGTAGTGAAACAATTTTGGATTGATGATGACAAAAAAAATGCAAACAATTGATTGAAAAAAAGGTGCACTTTTGTCACACTCGGGTATCTTTAAGGAACCAATTAGGGAGGAAATTTGGGACCTAATTGAAAGTATGGTAAGTTGACAGACTCTACTAGAAAATTAGGGAAAAATTATTTTTTAATTCTGGTTTGGTTAGGATCGAATCGATTGGTTCCATAGTAGAAGACATAATGATTGACGGCGATTGGCTAGGAAGGTTTGGTAGACCGTGTATAGAAGTTATATATATATAGGTGAAAGAGGACGTTTCGGAAGAGGAGAAAAATCCTCTTTAATTCAGTCTGTAAATCCCTTTCTTATATTAGTTTTGTCTTCTTTGGTTGCTCTAGAGAAGAAGAAAATTTAGGGGAGCTCTGCATGGAGCTGTAGTCGTGAGAATTGGAGTCTGAAAGTAGAAAAATTGATTAACAGTTAAGATTTTTTATTCTCCTATACTCGAGGATTCAAGGAAGGGGAAAGTAAGGGCTCCTAATAAGTTTTTCTAAATTTGATTGTGGGTTTTAAGGTTGAAAAACTTTGATTTAATCGATATATGCGGTTGTCATGCTTAGTAGCCAGGATAAAAGAGGCTCTAGCGTTGGAACAAGCTAAACTGACAAGGAGAAAGGATCTAATGTGAGAATCTGCACTCTTACTTGGGAGGGAGGTTAATGAGGTTTAGATGTTAAATGAATTGTGTTGTGATTATCATGGGTTAGTTGAGTATGTCATTGTGTGCAAAGGTGGTGATTGAGCATGCTGTGAATGTATGACCATTGAATGTTAAATGAATATTTGAGGTGCTGAAAATATGGCGTACTTTGTATTATGTATTAAGTACCTTATTTGCATGAAGTGTATGCATATCTTGTATGCGGAGTACGGAGGTATTTATTTAGATGGGATAGGTGGAGTAGAATCACGAAATAGAAGAATGGGCGGATGGATAGGGAAATAGAGTCCTATTAGATTCCACAATCAAGTGTTATTGGGTGCAACCCGTGATATATGAAGCTCCGGGTCTTCCGGAGGGGACATTACGATGTTCAAGCATCAGTGCTAGATGTTTCATGGAATGATGTTATCTCGCTTGCTAGAATGAAACTGTGATGATGATTATCAACTGGTTTTTCGTGCGACAAAGTGATGATGGTTTATAAGTTCCATAGATCAACATTGTGACGATAGTCTACAGATTCTATAGGGCGACACCTCAAAAGAGGTCATAAGATGTAAGACCATAGCTTGGCTATGACAACTAATGGAGTCCACTAGGACATTAAACATGGGGTTAAATGTGTAAGACAATAGCTCGGCTATGGCAACATAGGTGGTCCGTCGGGAACAATAAACATAGAGTAGTCTATCAGGTCAATAAATACGATGTAGTCTATCAGAACATCAAGCCGGGGATACATGTATAAGACCATAGCTCGAATATGGTAGAATGTGAAGCCTGTAGATTAGTAAACCAGAAGATTTTCCAAATTATAATGAAAAAGTTGTAGAAAGACTTGCATGACAAGTCACAGGACAGAATGGAGCCTAGGAAGCGTGTAACTTGGTATGTGTAAGAGGAAGGAGATGTTCCTCGATCCAGATGGTAAATGGTGGTGTTGCCAAGAAGAGTCCATAAGAAGAGTTGCGGATCCTCTATAGTTAAGTAGATGTAAAGTGGTTCATTATAGGATACAGTCTTAATTGAAAATTGACAAAAGGGGTAGTTTAATGAATGAGTAGACGCCAAGAATACTCTTGTGAAAAAATGTCAGCTCAATGATGAATGATCAATAAATTTTTCCAAATAATAGTAAGAGGTGGAAATTCGTCAGGGTCATGAAGCACTGGTAAGATCAGGTAGGTCTACCAATGGTGGAAATCGTCAAGAGATACCGAAGTGAGAGATAGGTAATTAGGAACTATTTATCTATTAGAAGTATTTAATAGTAAGAGATTGAAAAAATAGGTACCATGGGCACGATTTCGAGACCTTATTCAGTATACCACCTTTAGACATCAGTTGATTGCACTAGTGAATAAGGGACAATGTTGAGGTACATCAGAAAGGGTATAATGGAAGTGGGATCAAGGAATAGCGGAGGTAAGGCCTCGAAGAGATTATGGTTGTAATCAGGCTGGGAATTATACCACCAACTTTTGGCTTAGAAGAATGGGAACAATGGCTTCGCCAATAAAGTCATCAGAAATTTTCCCCACAAAATCTAGGGAGTTTAACTCCTTTGCACAACACCTCTTTTTCTTAGAGTCAAAATAATCTTTAACAATTATGAATGAGAAAACCTCACTAAGTTCCCTCGAACTTATAAAATTTCTATTTGAGTGCAGGTTAGATAAAGACACGAAAATCAAGAGGGACCAAGCTAGACCTCGCCTGAATTGGTGGTGCGAAGTAGCTGTTCATGTACATATAGAGGGACACCCACAGAGGCCATGCCCTAAGGTTGAAGTTAATTGAGTTCGTAATTATGAGACCGAATTGTAAACTTTCAAACAATTGTCGGATCATTAAAGAAGTCTAGTTGTACGCGATTAGAACTAGCAACACGAATATTAATAGTAGCAAGGAAAATGAAGTTTAAGTTGTCTTAGAATAAAAATTAAATTAGAATAGAAAGATTGATGAGTTATGCGGGTTGAAGTGACATCCAGTACTTGAACTAGGCAGTTAGGTTGAGTATAGGGTGTTACAAATTTTTGATTGAGGACATTGTAATGATGAGCTCTTGTTGTGAGTTACGACAGTGTAGAACTAAATTCAGAATGTGGTTTGGCATCTATTAGGCAATGCCCCTCAATCGCCTACTAGGATAATCAAGTACGAACCTCGCCACTTTGAATTGATAAGTAGAAGTTGTGATTGGCTAGTAATAACGAAAATCGATTGGTTGGCTTTGGTGAATAAGAGTAGGCGTTGTTTCAACCAAAAAAGGTAAATAATTGGAGCTATACGAAGATCCAAGAATAGGCTTGTTTGAGCGAAAGGTAAAAAAAAAAAAATACAAGCCAAGATCGAAAGCTGTGTCATTAGACAAAAAGCTCTAATATCATATTGAAGTGATGGGAGGCTTATGAAATAGCTCTACTTGATTTATTGATAAAAACCTCTATTTATAGTGGTAAAGACAATTACATAAAAATTCAAATTACTAATTCAAAAATAAGATAAAATAATAATTCAAAACAATTTAAAACTAGGATAATGATAATAACTTATTTATTTGAATATTTCAAATTTAAGACTACACTATTATGGCCCCACAAGATTAATGGTTGATAGAGTAGTAATCTTAGATTGACGATGATGAAAAAGAGTGAACAGTTAAATGTAAAAAAAAATTGAATGTTCCAACTGAGAACGTTGTAATGGTAACTCTTGTTGTGAATTACAGCAACATAGAACTAAATTTAAGAAGCGATTCGACATCCATTAGGCAAGGCCCTTCAACCACCTACTAAGATAATTAGGTATGAACCTTGCCACTTTGAACTGATTGATAAAAGCCGATGATTGGCTAGTATAATAAGAACCAATTGGTTGCTTTGGTAAATAAGAGTTGACATTTTCAAAATTGTAAATTGTTGGAACTATATGAACAGCTAATAATATGCTCGCCTGAGCGAAAGGGTAAAAAAAACGTATAGACCAAGATAAAAAATCATATCGTTAAACAAAAGGCTCTAATATCATATTGAAGTAAAGAATGCTTATGAAATAGCTCTACTTGATTTATTGATAGAAATCTTTATTTATAGAGGTAAAGATAATTATATAAAAATTTAAATGACTAATTCAAAAATAAGATAAACTAATAATTCAAAAATAATTTAAAACTAGGATAATAATAATAACTAATTTGTTTGAATATTTCAAATCTAAGACAACACTTTCTTTTTTTTTTTTTACTTTAAAAACATTTTGTTTAATTGTTTAAAAAAATCTCTAAGCGAGTCATATCAAATGACGGATTCAACATGGTGGCGACACATGACATTTCGAGTCTGGAAAGAAAAAAACGTTAGAATATTTAGATGCCCTAAAGTCCCAAGCCCCCTCCCCACCAAAAAAGAAAGCTTAAAATTATCCTATGATGGTAAAAGAATTCCAAAAAAAATATATTTTTCTCTCCAATTTTATTTACTTAAAATAAGTATTCATCCCTCAAATATACTTTCAAACTCTCCATTCACTCTCTTGTAGAAGTAAGGATTTTTATTTTGAAAGTTATAGTTTAAATTTTATTTATGCAAGAAATAGTATTTTGTTTGTAAAATTTTTCTTTTAATATAATTTATAACATAAAAATTAAATTTAGTTGTTTTTCTAAAATAATGTGTATTCAAGCTTAAAGATAAAGGAGGTTAGTATCAAATCTTTTATCATTCACATAATTTTGTATTTAGAGCTTAAAATGTTATAGGTGTAAGTACAAAATTAAGCAAAGCTTATGAGAATATCATAAATGCACATCAATTAAAAGATAAAAAATAGGATGGAACTATTAACTTTTAATTTCAATATCAATCTTATTACTTGTCTTCACAGTATCTTCATTTTCTCACTTCTGGTGGTGAGAAGAATTATTATGAGTACCCCTTTTTATTATTATAGTGCGACTTACTACATCCACATCCAATACTATGTCTTTCAGATTTATTATGTATTGTTGCATTCCCTTTAGGGAATAAAATAAATCTAGTAGGATGTGTTATACAGTTTTTCATTTAATAGCTCTCTATTTTATTCAACCACAAGTAAAATATGATATTAATTTAGAAGATATTTTAAAACTTTTTCACAATCTTACTACTGCAGAAGCACATTTGAAGCATGAAATGTTGAAAAAGTTTTCTTTAACAATGTCTCATTAGTAATATTCTCCCAATAATTTTAATTGAGTACTTATCCTGAACATTGTAGAGTTATATTTACTCACAATTTTAAAGTTTTGCAATTTGTGTATTCAATCATAACAAGCTTTAGATAGGAGATCTTGTAACTTCATGTGCATCCAATCATAAAATTATCATATTCCAATGTTCGTATCTTTTTTTTAAATTATTCCACAATTTAAGTGAATTTTTCACATCAAATATTCTGCTTTCAACCCTTCATGGAGATGATGGCAAAGGAAGACGATGAAATAATCACAATTAATTTAACAGTCAATCAAATCTTTAAGAATAAGAATCAAGTCAATCAAGTCTTTTTAGGAAGAGCGGGATTTGAGGGACTCAAGTTTGACTCCCTCTGGGAACAACATATTTTATTTTTTTCCCTCCCAAATTTTGATGAAATTCAGATTTTGATAAAAAATCTGATAAAATTTAGATTTTAACGAAAAACCTCAAATGACAAATGCTTAAAGAAGTTAGAATTTTTTTCTCATGGGCGGGTTTTTAGACGGTATTTTTTTGTAAAAAAAAGGTTTGGAAAACGCAGCGAAAAACAACTTTAGGGAAAATTTAGAGTTTTATTTTTTTTTCCAAAACAAGATCTTGGTTGTGATATCTAAAATAATAAACACTTAATCAAAATTGTACCTTTTCAATTTGTATAAAATGAGCGCTTCGAGTAGTCTTCTCCGCTATTCTCAAGCTCACATTTGCCGAGTGTGGGCTCGCTTCGAATTAGAAAATTTTTCACAAAAATTACCAGTGGGGTAATTTTGCAATCTCTCTAAACTTTTGGGTCAAGTTGTAAATTAGAAAAATATCTCTAGAAATTTTCTAGAATAATCTCTTTAGAAAATTTTCTTTCTACAACTTTCTCTTGTGTGTGTAAATAATGACACAATGCTCTTTTTATATGGGGAGAGTTTAGAGAATTCAATTATGATTAAACTTAATCACTTTAATATTAAATTTAATATTATATTAAATTTAATATTAAATCTTATTAAAATAATAGAATATTTATCTACAAGATAAACATTAAATTAAATTAAATATTAACATAACCACTTTAATATTAAATTAATAAATTACTATTAAGTTAAATTTAATATTAAATTATTAAAATATTATTATTTTTGGAATAATTAATATGAAATCAAATTCTCCGGTAGAATCCCAATTCACTTTAATATTAAATTAACAAATTACTATTAAGATAAGTATTAAATTTAATTTAATATTAAAATATTATTATTTTCGAAATAATTAATCTGAAATCAAATTCTCTGGTAGAATCTCAGTAGGAGTGTAACTCTTCCACTGCTCAACTACTGACAACCAACCGTCGCCGGCCACCGGGACTCCGCCGTTGCAACCACCGGCATCGTTGTGTCTGGTGATGCAGGTGTGACACCCTTACGGCACCCCGAGCTGGTTCGGCTATTGTCGGTTTGGTTCGGTTCAATGACGACCTATCTTATTCATCTGATTCAACATGAAGGGTATCACCATTTTCACATCTCAACTCAATATATTTCTTTCCACAATTTACTATCACATCATGAGTGGTTAACCAGTCCATACCAAGAATAATATCAAATTCATCAAACGAAAATAGCATGGGGTTGGCCTTAAAGTAATGACCTCTAATCATCAAGGGACAATCTTTGCATACTTTATCAACTAACACACTTTTGCCTAGTGGATTGGACACTTTTATCACAAACTCTATGGACTCTAAGGGCATACTCATACTAGATACTAATTTCATACAAATGTATGAGTGGGTAGATCTGGGATCTATTAAATCAATAATTTTAGTATCATGAAGAAAAAAGGTACCCGTAATAACATCAGGAGAAGATGCCTCTTCGCGAGCGCGAATAGCATAAGTCCTTGCACGCGCCCTACCCTCAGGTCTTGTAGCCTGCTCTCTGGGGTTGCCTTTACTGCTCACTCCACTTCCGGGGTTCCTCTGTGGTCTTCCTCTAACAACGCTCCCGAACTTCACACTCTGAGTTTTCTCTTCTTTCATCATCTCAAGACATTCTCTTATGAAATGATCTTGGGAACCACACTTGAAACAAGCATTTTCATGTGCTCTACATTCACCGGGGTGACGTCTGCCGCATTGTGGGCATTCCAGTCTATTAGATCGAATGTTCCCAACACTCGCAACTGAAGTAATTTTAGCCTTATTCCCCGAATACTGTTTACTCTTGCCTCTGCTTGAAAACCCGGCAGAAGTAGCTAATCGGGTGGAGAAATATCTTGACTTCTTGGACGAGGACTGAAAGGACTTACTCCACTGTCTCTTTCTCGAGTCACGAGACTCCATCTCATATTTTCTTTTCTCTTTTACTAATTCTTCGGCTTTACAAGCCCGATCCACCAACACAGCAAACTCTTTCAACTCTAGGACAGCAACAAACAACTTAATGTCTTCGTTTAGTCCGTGCTCAAATCTTTTGCACATGATGGCTTCAGTGGATACACACTCTCGAGCGTATTTATTGAGTCTTACAAATTCACGCTCATACTCAGTTACTGACATCTTGCCTTGTTTCAACTCTAGGAACTCCTTCCTTTTCTGGTCAATAAATCTTTGGCTGATATACTTCTTTCTGAATTCTTCTTGGAAAAACTCCCATGTGACCCTTTCCCTTGGTACCACCGACACAAGGGTATTCCACCATTGATAAGCGGAATCTCTCAGAAGTGAAACAACATATTTCATGCACTCTTCAGGTGTGCACGGCAACTCATCAAATACTCTAACGGTATTTTCAAGCCAAAACTCGGCTTTTTCAGGACCGTCATCTTTACTAGCCCTGAATTCCCCTACTCCTTATTTTTGAATTCTATCAACCGGAGGTTTTTCTCTTCTTACCACCTCTACCACTTGAGGAGCTATAGGGGTAGGCTGAGGAATAGGCAGGGGTAGAGGGGGTTGTGCATTCAGGTTCACACGAACGAACTCCGTGTACCATGTATTCATCATGTGGAGGAAGGCTTCTCTAGCATCTTCTCCTCCTCTTTGACTCACCGTAGTGGGTCTATTCTCATCCTCATTCGGCATCGTCCTCAGCGGGAGCTGGCACGTTACTTTCTACATCATCCGCCATAGCTCTTTTGGGATCCATTTACTATATAAAACACAATTTAGATCGTCAGGAGTCGTCACACTATCATAAAAAAAAATGCTCTTGTGTATGGAATGTACAACTAAACTCATGCTTACACTACGTTAGTCAATAGAATTAACTAAACCGTAGCCGTTACTGTACTTAACTTTACTTGAACTTGTATTATCGGGCTATAAAATTTCATTCCATCTTAAAACTTTTCTTTCTTACTAATAACATACATTTCATGGGCCTACGAGGCCTTAAACATACTTCCGGAAGGTTTCGGGATTCAACCAAAAACTTTTACGCTCCTTGAAAAATTTTGCCTAAATAGAGGCCACACGCCCGTGTTGTCCAAGGGACACGCCCATCTCTCCTACCCGTAGAGCTCTCTGTTTATGACATCATCAAACCTTTAATGGCACACGACCATGGCACACGCCCATGTGCTGGCCTGTGTGACGAATCGTATTTTTGTAATTTAATGCAGAGGACACACGGCCTATCAACACACCCATGGGACTGACCGTGTGTCTACCCATGTGGACAATTATAAGGTTATTTTCCTAGCCAATTGCCACCCTGAAACATAACACACTTATACTATCTCAATTATTCCATCCATTACAATAACTTAAATATATAAACTTATCATCATGAAAAGGTATATAACTTAACAAATATTGACCAATTTCTAATAGCCATATACAAAAGAATGCATAATCTTACAAACCAAGCCTTTAGCTCACAATATGACATGACCAAAATGATCAAACACCTATACATGCCATACTCAAAATTTATTTAACTTTGCTATACCAAAATAGTGGCTGATAGTGTGATCCAAGCTTTGACTTCTAGGATCCCTGAGCTAACTTGGCGAATCTACAAGGAAAAAGGGAAAGAGAAGGGGTGAACTCTTAGCTTAGTAAATTTGCATGAAATTTATATAACCACATACATACTCAAAAATAAACTCATCCATCTTAAGACTAAAGCAACATAAATTTCAAGTGCTTGAACTTACTTACTCTTTCTTACTCTTTCTCATCACTTACCACATTATAATTTCATACTTGTAATTAAATTAGGGTACATGTATCACTTAATCACATAAATTAGCACTTTTGCTAATATAATATGAACATCAAATCATTATCTTCCTTAGCTCAGGTAGACTTTTTTATCATTATTAAATAACTTAACTTGTATTAATTTGCTTACTCAGCTTTCTTGTTACTTCTTTCATACTTGTCACCTTTGCCTATTGAATTACTCGGAATGTCGGAGGATACTCAATCTCGTCAAACATGTGTTTCGATGCCAATGCCATATCCCAGATATGGTCTTACATAGGATCGCCTTATGATACCGATGTCATATCCCAAATATGGTCTTACATGGGATTCCTTAGCTTGATGTCTATGCCATGTCCCAGACATGGTCTTACACGAGATCTTCCTTATATGTTTCCTTGGAAACTTACCATTGCCATGTCTTGACATGGTCTTACGTGGTATCCTTACCTTATGAACTCACCAATGCCATGCCTTGGCATGGACTTACATGGGACCTTCCTCGTATGGTGTCGATGCCATGTCCCAGACATGGTCTTACACAAGACCTTTCTTATTCGATGCTGATGCCATGTCCCAGACATGGTCTTATATAAGATCTATGTTCGGTGCCGATGCCATGTCCCAGACATCGTCTTTCACGATACCTATATTCCTTGATGCCGATTCCATATCCCAGCAATGGTTTTACACGGACTTTTCTTATCTCATGTCGTGACATAGGTATCCTCGCCATTTCGAATTTTCAATCGGGACTTTTATTTACTTATTCTCATTGATGTCTTTATTAGGCCTTATCAATCAACTTCATGAAAGTAATGTACATTATATGATATAGTAAGTAATTTAATTATAAAAGTAATATGTAGATTAAAATTCATACAAACTTACCTCAAAACTCAAAATGTGTAGAGTTGTACAATTTAGTCCTCAACTTTGTTCTTGCCTTGGTTTCGATCTGGGCTTCGTATTTCTTTATCTATAATAATAATTTAGCTCATTTTAATCATCACCTTAATAAAAGCATTTCATTAATCATGCTTTGGCAAAAATTACTATTTTGCCCTTAGACTTTGGCAAAATGACCATTTTGCCCCTAAGCTCGGAAATTATTTTTCAACTCACTTTCTCATTTAACAAGCCTAGTTGAATATTTATTTCTCTTACAACTACTCACAATTCCAACTATTTCATGCATTTATGACACAAATTTAAATCTTTGCATTCAAATCCTATTTAGGTGTTTTCATGCTAACACCTTTCACAAAAGTTGTTTCTCATCTCCCTAACATTCATTATCTTCCATAAAAACTCAGCTAACAACATAAACACTCTCATGGCGAATCCCTATACTTTCAACCATATCACAAATTAGTCCCCTCATTAGCTAGCTTAAGCTTTGGGGACTCCAAAAATACAAAAATCATTATGAAAAACCTCAAGAATCACTTACTTGCTAGGGAATATGTTGGCTGAAATTTTGAGCTTCAAAACCCTTATTTTTCTCTTCAATTTTCAGTGGATGAAGGTGAATGAATAGTGAAAGATGATAACATCTTTCATTCATCTTATTTTATTCATTTCTATCACCTAATTTCCACCAAATTTGACCAATATTAAAAATCTTGTCCCCTTAGATCCTATATGGCCGACCATCACACTCTAAAATGGCCTAATTGTACTTTAAAGACCTCCAAATTACATTCTAAGGCTATTTGGTACCTTTAGCTTATAAAATGGAACTTTCGCACTTTATGCGATTTAGTCCTTTTTCGTTATTAAGCAAGAAATCGCTAAAATTAATGTACCAAAATTTTCATGTAATTCTAAAACCATGCTCTAACACATATAATAACATGAAAATAATTTTTTCTAACCTCGGATTAGTGATCCCGAGATCACTGTTCCGACTAGCCCTTAAATTGGGATGTTACAGAATTGATCTATCATTTGTATTTGTATGCAACTTTTTTATCATCGTCAATAATTTTCCCTAAATCTGAACGCGACGAAAGTCAATTTCCTGAGCAAATTGAATCACCTACTCGTACGCTCGGGCTTCTGCAACAAAAGTGTCAACAATATTAAAATGAAAGTAAGTACACCCCCCCCATGATCAGTCTATTTTTATTTCTTATAATAACACCTGAGATAGATGTCTTTTTCTGTAAATTAAAAGCTGAGTAAAAATTAATTTTGATAAAGCCCAGATCTGGTGGACTCTATTTAGACTATGTAGGGGACCATTTAGGATGTTTCTCTAATTCTAAGCCTTCTATTTTAGCCAAGTAGCCTAGAATAAACATCATTATTTCTTACACTGTTTGTCTCATGCCCTCATGAATGAACTTGTTCCTTGCAAACCAAATAGTCCAAATAGATATGGTCATGAGTTTTTTACCTCTTTCATCTTCTGTTTGGAAAAACTCAACTAACGAAGTCTTGTACTATGAATGCTTTGACATAAAGGGTACAGAGAGTCATAAAGAAGTCCAAGTTTGGCTTTTATTCAGTAAAATTGCAACAAATGGTCAACAGATTTTAGATCTGTATGGCATAACAGGCAAAAAGTAGGACAAGAAATATGGCATTTATTTAGGTTAGAATACGCAGGCATAAAGTTGTTGTAAAACTTCCATATTGTAATTTTGATCTTCTCTGAAAGTTGTAGTGCCGATAATTCCAATAAGAAATCTTTTTTCAGAAAGAGCTATAGGATTAGACAAAGCTTGTTGTGATTCTAACTTTCCTTGTACTAGTAGCTTATAGTCACTCTTCATAATGTACAAACTCGATCCCTCTAGTCTCTATATCTTAGTATCGGGTATTGGTGACTTGGCCAGATATATAGACAGAATGGCTTGCACTTAATCCTCTGCTGCGATCTCACGGATGACTGTATCATCCTAGGTACCATTTTCATGATTAATTAGTTGTGATACTATCATATACTTTATATCAATTGCTTGACATTGAATCCGTCCATCGCCAGGTCCCGGGATCCACGGTTCATTCTAGATATTCACACTCTCTATCACCAATACGCTAACCCATACCTTTCTCTAACAAGCCTCGTGCACTCATTATACTTCTTCAAGTAAGAGAAGGGTAAGAACCTAAACCCGTAGATAAAAAATCTGTATGAGGAAAATATCGTGCTTTCAAAAATTTAGCTAACAAACAGTCTGGTTGGGACCAAATATGCCAGCATTGTTTAGCTAATAAGGATAAATTAAACAAGGCTAAACCACGAAAACCTAAGCCCCCCAACTGACTTAGGCAGGCATAAACATTTCTAAGAATGAATGTCTTTTAACGTTTTCAAATTTCTTCACCAGAAATTAGTAAGGCATGTTTTCTAATTTAGAACACAAAGTTTTCAGGAATAGAAAACACTGCATCGCATAGAGTGGTAGAACTTGCAAAACAGCCTTGATAAAAGTTTCTTTCCCACCCATAGATAGGAAACACAGATTCCAGTTGTTCAATCTAATACGAATTCTATCCACATAATACACGAAATCCCTCTTTTTACTCCTCCCCACCATCATGACAAGCCAATATATTTTTCCAAGGTTCAAAAACTCCCGAGCCCTTAAAGTACTACTTACGATGCTTCTGTCCTCTTCTGCTACATTAGCCTCAAAGTATGTCAATGACTTATCATAGTTAACCAGTTGACTAAAATCTCTCTCATATTCCGATATCACCTTATGAATATTCTCTGCTCCTTATATCATAGCTTCCCTAAAAAGGATGTTATCATCAGCAAAAAAAAAAAAGTGATTAATGGTCATACGCCCTATCCCTATTTGAACCCTCTGTATCAAATTATTCTCTTGAGCATCTATTAGAATTATTGATAATCCTTCAACATATAACAGAAAGAGATAAGGACTAAGTGGGTCTCCTTGTCGTAATCTTTTCGATGGCACAAAACTATCACTACAGCTACCATTGATACCCATGGTGTATGTTACAGAAACGACACATCTCATGATCAAATTTGTAACACCTCAAACCCGGCCTAGACTTTATGGCCAAATCTGGTGATTTCACAAGGAATGGGTTTATTTACGTAAAATTATTTCGGTTATAAACTCATATACTTTATCTCTATTTTTGAAAACGTTAATTAGTTAGTTTATTCGCAAAAACCTATTTTACAGCGGAAGCTTAACAAATCATTACATTTTTTAAATTCGATTTCTTTTTAGGAAAAACCTCGTTATTGTCAAAATCGTCAATTTCATAAAACAGTTTATCATGGCATGTCAATTATAAACAAACCAAAAACCACAATTAAAAATCATAAAGTCCAGAGAGTCCCCAAAAAATTACAACTCCCCAATAAGTCCAAAATTTTAGAATAAACCAAAACTACTAAGTTTATCAGTTTTACGATATAGTGATCACCACTTTGTCTCTGCCGCTCCGCTCCGTCTAAATCTGGGGATTACCTGACAGAAAGACAAACAGATGTGAGTTTACGTAAACTCAGTGTGTAATCCAACAGGAATAGGTAAGCAAACATACAGAAACATTTCAGTCAATTAGATACAGAACCAGGATTTTTCCTATCTTAGATACAGTTACAGATACGGATGTACAGATTAGATAATAGATATGCAAATTCCTACCCTCATCTCTACACACCAGCTCCGACCATCCTATCACACCATATGTGGGGTTAAAAACACCCACCCATCCCTACACACCACATTGAGGCGTTACGGCACATATCAAATATAGTGCAGCCAGGCTACCAGAAAAATAGGCGATGATCGCTATAACACACCCCATAACAGATGTAGAAATCAGATACAGATTTGTCAGACAACACATGCTCCACAAGCTTAATATAAATAACATATTCACATGTATCAGTATAAACAGGCATACATTAATATCCTATTTAGATCAGTCTATCAGAATCACATAGCATACAAATTAGGGTTTAATTAGCCCTTACCGATCCTACGGTAGGCCCATAGTCGATTGGAGCGACCCGTGCGACCCTAGGGAAAATTTCAGTATAATGGGCCTACATGCCCATGTGGCCTACATGCCCAGATTGGCCCAGCCCGTGTAGCCTAGACGGCCTGGCCCAAAATCTACACACCCGTGTAGCCCACACGCCCAATTTGGCCTAGCTCGTATGGCTAACACGGCCACACTCGAACCACCACATGGCCGTGTGCTGTACACAATCGTGCCCTTATCGACTACACGATCGTGTTCTCGCACACAACCTACCACACGAGTGACCACACGCCCGTGTGGCATCGACAGTTTCATTTTTTATCTTATTCTGAAGCTTTATTTTCTGCGTTTCGGGTACGCACCTGGTAGGATTTTGATGCTGCTGCAAATACGAACACTCCAAAACCTAACAATCGGCATACCAACGCTCAAAATCAGTCCTAAAACACGATTAACCGAGAACTCAAACCAGGAAAACTCAAATCAACATTCATTGCTTACCCCAACACTCCGAACGATTGACTACGATTCCGCAAGAGGAGAATCACGATCAAGACGCCTCAGTGCTGCCAAAACACGAGTTCAACATTAATTGGAAAAATTCACATCGCTCTATCGGATTAAAAGAAAGACTCTCAATTTGAGCGAAAACCCCTTACTTATCGAACGTAAAAATACAATACTTTGAAACCCCCCCAAAAAAAGACGAATAATCTTTGTTAAAACGTGAAATAAAATAGAAAAATTATATTTGAAAAGAAAAGGGGAAAACGGAGGAGAAAGAAAGGTGGACGTTATTTTCTTTTTAGTAGGAGAGATTTTTGGAAAAACATATTAACCCAAATCCCACAACATCCACATCCATAACCACCCACTAACTCAGAATCCCAATCCCATCCAAACTCCTTCAGGAAACCGAGCAAAAATGAATTCCCATGCTCGCGCTGCTATTCAAACACAGGACCACCAACACCCAATTCCTTTACCACTTGGACCAGTAGGCTCATTCTAACATGAAATTACAGCAATTAAATATAAGCCCACTGAACAAGGATGAGGCTTGAATCCAAAAATAACAAAATTTGTCAAGGGACGGACTTGAACTTGGTACCTCACACACACCCAGAACATATAACCACTGAAGCAGACAAATATTTATGTCCAAAATTTCCAGAAGCAAAAATAAAAGAATCAGGGCATTACAACTCTACCCCCTAAAAGAAATTTCACCTCGAAATTTACCTGATCAGAAGAGATGAGTATACTGTTGATGCATCGAGTCCTTAGGTTCCTACGTGGTCTCCTCTGTACCATGATTGCGCCACAAAACCTTCACTTAAGGGATAGACTTCTTCCTCAAAACCTTAGTGTCATGATATAGAATATGGATCGGCTCCTCCTCAAACGTCAAATTTGGTCTAACATCGATCTCCTCAACAGTGACAACGTGAGATGTGTCTGACCGATACCGCCTCAACATTGAAACGTAACTGAACCTAGGGCTTAGCTTGCCCTTATGTCTAAACCTCAGAACTTTCTTCCACGGAAAAACCTTAAGAAAGACGAAGTCCCTCACAGAGTACTCAATATCACGCCTCTTTAGATCTACATAGGATTTCTGTCTATCAGAAGCTGCCTTCAATCGATCCCGAATCACTCTAACTTTATCCTCAGTCTCAGAAACCAAACCAAGAGCCAGAGCTCGACGTTCACCCAACTCAGTCCAACACAGTAGAGTACGACACTTACCCATACAGGGCCTCGTAAGGTGTCATCTGAATGCTAACCTGGAAACTGTTATAGCGACAGATAATCCTCCTAATTGCCTCAAAAGTCAATTACACAACTCCTAAGCATATCTTCCAGTATCTAAATCATCCTCTCAAATTAACCATCGGTTTGAGGATGGAACGCAATACTGAAGTCCAATCTTGAACCCAGAGCCTCATGTAATTTCTTCCAGAACATAGAAGTGAAACGAGGATTTCTATCAGAAATAATCGACACTAGCACCCTATGCAATCTAACTATCTCAAAGACCTAAAGTTTTGCTAACTTCTGTAGAGAATAGTCTATCCAAATAGGAATGAAGTGAGCAGACTTGGTCAATCGATCCACGATGACCCAAATAGAATCCTTCTTAGTGGGTGTCAAGGGTAACCTACTAACGAAGTCCATCATCACTCATTTCCATTTCCATAAGGGAATCTTAACTGGCTGCAACAATCCTGAAGGCAACTGGTGCTCAGCCTTAACTTGCTGGCACATCAGATAACGAGACACGCTTTAAACTTGGCTACCAATCACGGATATCGCAATACATCTTATTACCACCGGGATGCATAGCATAAGGACTACTATGCGCCTCCCTTAGAATAGACTGCCTCAAATTGAATCATTCGGAACATTGATCCGTCCTTAAAAACATAACACACCATCACTATTTAACCTAAAATCAGAAGTAGAACCATTCTCAATCTGTCGAAACCGCAAGCCCAAAGACTCATCCACTAATTGCTTATCTTGAATCCAATCAATCCAATTCGGTTTAACTTGCAACTCAGCTAACAAACTCCCATCATCAAACAAACTAAGTCGAGCAAACACCACTCTCAAATCAGACATTGCTCTTTGACTTAGAGTATCGGCTACCACATTAGCCTTACCAGGATGATACTCAATAGTGCAATCATAATCTTTAAGCAACTAAATCCATCGCTGCTGCCTAAGGTTCAACTCCTTATAAGTAAGGAGATAGTTGAGGCTCTTGTGATCGGTGTAGATGATACACCTCTCACCATATAGATAATGCCCTTCATGTGTCTTAAGCTGACGGGACGAATAAGCCACAACCTTACCATCCTGCATCAGAACGCAACCTAAACCAACGTGCAACGTATCACTGTATACCACAGTCTCCTTACCGGATTCAGGTTGTATTAGAACAGGAGCTTGAGTTAGAACAGACTTGATCTTCTCAAAACTCTCTTGCTGTGTATCAGTCTAGACAAAAGGGACACCCTTACGCAAAAACTTAGTAAGAGGAGCTGCAATTAGAGAAAATCCCTCAACAAAGCGTCGATAATAACCCGTCAGACCTAGAAAACTGCAGATTTCAGACACGGTCTTAAGCTATTTCCAATCCAGTACAGCCTCAATCTTTCGAGGATTAATATGAATCCCCTCAGTAGAAATTATGTCCCCAGAAAGGTTACCCTTCACAACCAGAATTCACACTTGCTCAACTAACTGTAGAGCTATTTTTCTTGGAGAATCTGAAGCATTACTCTAATATGCTCATTATACTCATCCTCAGTCTTAGAATAAACCAGAATATCATCGATGAAAACTACGATGAACTGATCCAGATAAGGTTAAAACACTCGGTTCATCAGATCCATAAATGTAGCCGGAGCATTCGTCAAACCAAAAGGCATAACTAGGAACTCGTAATGTCCACAACGAGTCATAAATACAGTATTATGGACATCAGCTTCCTTAACTCTTAACTGATGATACCCAAATCGAAGATTAATCTTAGAGAACACCGAAGCCCCTCTGAACTGATCAAACAAGTCATCTCCTCGGAAGCGGATACTTATTCTTTACAGTCAACATATTTAGTTGCCAATAGTCGATGCACATTCTCATAGTCCGATCATTTTTTTAACAAACAAAATCGGTGCCCCCCATGGAAACACACTAGGACGAATAAAACCACAGTCCAGAAGTTCTTACAGTTGAGCCTTAAGTTTTGTAAGCTCCTTTGGTACAATTCGGTAGGGAGCGATGGACACCGGAGCTGTACCCGGAAGAAGCTCAATCCCAAACTCAACCTCTCAGTTCAGAGGTAAACCCGGTAACTCCTCAAGAAAGACATCTGAAAAATCTCTCACAGTTCTGATATCCTCGACAGAAGAGTCCTTAGAAACTGAAACACTGAAGCTAAATACGCCTTACACCCTTTTCGAACTAGTTATTCAGCAACTAGAACAGAGATTATGTTTGACAGATATTCTCGACGCTCGCTGATCACAACCATCTCCTTATCATCCTCAGTCCTCAAAACGACCCTTTTAGTCGTACAGTCTAAACTAACTCGATGCTTGACCAACCAATCCATACCCAAAATCAGGTCGAACTCCCCAAACGGAAGCTCCACCAAATTTGCCAGAAGTCCATTGTACCTCTAACAGAACATCCTTATAGAGTTTACTAACCCAAATAGATTGCCCTAATGGACTCAGTACAATAACCTCACTCGAAGTACTTTCCACAGAAACCTCCAAGTTTTCAGATATAGTACTAACTATGTATAAATGAGTAGAACCTATATCTATCAAAGTAGTATAAGGTACATCAAATATAAGAAACGTACTAGTGATAACATCTAGAGCATCTCTGTCCTCTAGACGTCGAATAGCATCAATAAGTGCATGCTATTACCATCGACTCATACCATTACCACTCCTGACCTGACCACCACACCTAGGTGGCTACCGAATCGCCTCTAAGGCAAAGATGTAACTCGTGAGTGAAGCTTGTATCGATCGATGCATTGTGGGCGATCCCTAATATGGTGCTCAAGAGACCTACACCTCAGACAAGCCCCTATCCTCCTCCAACACTCTTCCGGATGGCGCCTACCACAGTCACTACACGACTGAATCCCAGTAGAAGCAACAGGCACCCCCACTCTAACCGGACCATCAGATTTGGCCTTTTTCTTAGGCCTCAGAACAGAACTAGAGGGCTCTGATTCCCTCTTGTTCTTGCCTCTCACTCGGTCTGTATTCTGGCACTCCACGTGCTCAACATCCTTGACGATCTTCACATTCTCAACCAAAATAACAAACTCTCGCTCTTTCTGTGGAGCAATTAGTACCCTCAAACCATCTATTAAGCCATCTTCAAATCAGACGCATATTTCGTACTCAGACGCTACCATGCCTCGAGCGTAACAGCTCAACCTAAAAAATTTGACCTCATACTTGGCCCCAGACCTATTGCCTTACGTGAAGTTCATGAACTTACGCCTACAAACATCCACATAGCTCACCCCCACGAACTTACTCTGAAAGGTGATCTTAAAGAAGTCCCAACTCAATCGATCAGGCTGAGTACCTTTCTCAATCGTTAACCACCACTGATAAACCTCATCGCGAAGCAGAGAGATCGCACCATTTAGTTTTTACTTCAGAGTGCAATCCAGATGATTCATAATCCTCTTCGTGGCCTCCAACTAATACTCAGCCACATTAGGGGTGACTCCAGTGACACCCCTAAACAGCTCAGCACCATTAGATCGGAATCATTCAGTTACCGACCCTCGGCCCCCAAAACCAGAATAGGGTCCAATGACTCTCTCCAATATCCTAAGCATGGCTCGGGCAGTGCATCGTCCCCAGCCGAATGACTCTGAGACCTAGTCTGAGTAGTAGGTGAAACTGGTGTCTCACTCGTATCCAGATTGGCATATTACCCAGAGAGGAAGACTCAGCTTGAGCGCCCTACAGCCTCTACCATGGCCATGAATGCCACGTCTGCGTGTTCCACGAGCGCTCATAGTGAAATTCAAAATTTATCTACATTACAGAGTTTTATGCATCAGTTCAAATATTTATTAACAGATATTTTATGCATAATTTATCAGAAGTTCATAAATGTTTTCACAAGTTTTAGTCTTCTAACTATTTCAGTACGGTTTCAAAGGGTACTAACTACAGTGTCTCAGAATAGTTCTATCTAACTACTGAAATACTTATAGGATCGGCGCTGGAGACTCGGTGTACCACATACTTTTCAAAATTTTCAAGATATTTGAAAACCAATTCTTTTTAAAACATAATTTTAGAACCCAAAATTCACAGTCGAGTTTTGCAATCTGGCTCTGATACCACTAAATGTAACACCCCAAACCCAACTTAGACGTTATGGCCGAATCAGGTGATGTCACAAGGAATGGGTTTATTTACGTAAAATTATTTCAGTTATAAACTCATATACTTTATCTCCATCTTTGAAAACGTTAATTAGTTGGTTTATTTGCAAAAACCTATTTTACAGTGGAAGCTTAACAAATCGTTATGTTTTTTAAAGCCGATTTGTTTTTAGGAAAAACCTCATTATAGTCAAAATCGTCAATTTCATAAAATAGTTTATCATGGCATGCCAATTATAAACAAACCAAAAACCACAGTTAAAAACCATAAAGTCCAAAGAGTCCCCAAAAAATTACAACTATTCAATAAGTCTAAAATTTTAGAATAAACCAAAAGAACTAAGTTTATCGGTTTTACGATATAGTGATCACCACTGTGTCTCCGCCGCTCCGCTCTTCCTAAATCTGGGAATTATCTGACAGAACAGACAAACAGATGTGAGTTTACGTAAACTCAGTATGTAATTCAACATGAATAGGCAAGTAAACATACAAAAACATTTCAGGCAATTAGATACAGAATCGGGCTTTTGCCCATCTCAGATACAGTTATAGATATGGATGTACAGATAAGATAACAGATATGCAAAGTCCTACCCCCATCCTCTAAAGACTAGCTCCAACCATCTCATCACACTATATGTGGGGTTAAAAACATCCTCCCAACCCTACACACCACATTGTGTCATTACAACACGTATCAGATATAGTGCAGTCAAGCTGCCAGAAAAATAGGCGATGATCGTCATACAAAACACTTCCTCCACATATATATAAAAGCCACCCCATAACAGATGCAGAAATCAGATACAGATTTGTTAGACAAGACATGCTCCACATGCTTAATATAAATAACAGATTCACATGTATCAGTATAAACAGACATACATTAATATCCTACTCAGATCAGTCTATCAGAATCAGATAGCAAACAAATTAGGGTTTAATTAGCCCTTACTAACCCTACGGTAGGCCCATAGTCGATTGGAGCGACCCATGCGACCCTAGGGAAAAGTTCAGTATAATGGGCCCACATGCCCGTGTGGGCTCACGCACCCAACTTAACCTAGCCCATGTGGCCCACACAGCCACACTCGAACCACCACACGACCGTGTGTTGCGTACGTCCATGCCCTCGTCGACAACACGGCGGTCTTATCGCACACAGCCTACCACACATGCGACCGCACGCCCGTGTGGCGTCGACAGTTTTATTTTTTGACTTTTGCCGAAGCTTTATTTTTTACGTTTCGAGTACACACTTGGTACGGTTTTAATGCTGCTGTAAATACGAACACTCCAGAACCTAACAATCAGTATACTAACACTCAAAATCAATCTTAAAACATGATTAAATCGAGAACTCTAACCACGATAACTCAAATCAACGTTCATCCCTTACCCTAACACTCTGAACGATTGACTACGATTTCGCAAGAGGAGAATCACGATCAAGACGAATCGCTGCTGCCAAAATAAGAGTTCAACATTAATGGAAAAAATCCACATCATTCTATCGGATTAAAAGAAGGACTCCCAATTCGAGCAAAAATCCTTTACTTACCGAACATATAAACATAATGCTTCGAAACCCTAAAAAAAGAAGAACAGTCTTTGTTAAAACGGGAAAAAAAAGAGAAAAATTCTATTTGAAAAGAAAAGGGAAAAACGAAGGAGAAAGAAAGGTGGACGTCAATTTTTTTTAGCAGGAGAGATTTTTGGGAAAACAGATTAACCCAAATCTCACTACATCCACATCCATAACCACCCACTAACTCAGAATCCCAATCCCATCCAAACTCATTCAGGAAACCGAGCAAAAATAAATTCTCATGCTCGCACTGGGATTCAAACACATGACCACCAACACACCAATTCCCTTACCACTTGGACCAGTAGGCTCATTCTGACATGAAATTACAGTAATTAAGTATAAGCTCACTGAACAAGGATAAGGCTTGAATCAAAAAATAACAAAATTTTTCAAGGGTAAGACTTGAACTTGGGACCTCACACACACACCCAGAACACATAACCACTGAAGCAAACAAATATTTGTGTAAAAAAATTTTAGAAGCAAAAATAAAAGAATCAGGCGTTACAAAAGTCATCTAGTCTACATGAAAGCCCAACTTTAACATCATCTCTACCAAGAAATCTCACTCAACTCTGTCATAAGTCTTACTCATGTCGAGCTTGAGAGCAAAGTTATCTTTCTTGCCCCATTTGTTGCTTTTCAAAAGTGTAGGATCTCATAGGCAACCAAAACATTGTTAGAAATTTGTCATCCCGGTATGAAAGCCCCATGTGTCTCATAAACACAGAGATTTAAAAAACCACTGATTCTGTTTACAATGACCTTAGCAATAATCTTGTATATAACATTACAAAAGCTAATTGTCTAAATTTCATAATAGTACGTGGTTTACTAACTTTAGGAATCAAAACAATATGTGTGGCATT
Organism: Gossypium bickii; assembly: GCA_025503065.1. NCBI lineage: Eukaryota > Viridiplantae > Streptophyta > Magnoliopsida > Malvales > Malvaceae > Gossypium > Gossypium bickii. The sequence continues at coordinate 102,268,402 of CP106711.1, forward strand.
AATATCCTCGAATGCGACATCGCCTCAAAGCATATCAAAACAGTAAGAGATAACCTCTGGGCCCAATATATGTCAATATTTCTGAAAGAACAAGGCTATAAAGCCGTCAACCCCTGGAGCCTTAAGTGGCCCCATATCTTTGACTGCACCCTAAGTCTCCTCTTCAGAAAATGGTTTTAACAGTTGTTCATTCATTTCATCCGAAATCCTGCGCTGTACCTTGTCGAATATGTGTGAAACTTCTCCATCTTCGAAAGCCGTGAATAACTTATAAAAATACCCGAAAGTTATTTTTAGAATACCATCTTAATTTGAAACCCATCTTCCTTTATCATGTTCAAGCCCTTTGATTGTGTTTCATTTTCTCCTCCCCATGGTTACCTTTTGAAAGAAAATACTGTTTCAATCTCCATAAGAGAGCCAATTGGCTCGAGCCTTTTGTTTCTAAAAGATCTCTTCCTTGTCCACATTTAGATTCAAACCAATCTGAATCTTGGTCAATTCAGCGAGAGTGGCGTCAGTAGGTTCTATGTCATGGAGTTCCTTCATTCTATCGATTAACTCTTGCTTGTGCACTTTCAATTTCTCTTTACAGTTAAATTCCACACAGAAAGTTGTTTGCCTAAACTCAGAAGTTTCGTAGGTAACTTGCCTGACGTAAAATCCCAATAAGTCCTGATTACTTCATCATACCAGTCCGCATTAGACCTAAACTATCGTTTGCTATTTCCATGAGAATAATAGTTCCGTCTCCTTATTTTCACCAAGATGTGACAATGATCAGTGATTGAATAACATAAATGTTCTACCGAGAATTCAGGGAACTGATCCCACCATGTCTGATTTGTAACGCCTCGATCTAGTCTCTCTCGAAATTTGTCCCTGCAAATCTTCCTCTCCCGAATATACTAGATTCTAGAAAAACCTAGGTCATTAAGATCGCAATCGGATAGTGCCAAACAAAAAGCTACCATATTTTTCTTTGCCCAAATACGACCTCCCTTTTTTCGAAAGAGAAAACAATTTCATTAAAATCTCCTACAACCAACCATGGGAGGCTTTGATCACCAGCTAACTGACGAAGAAACTCCCAAGGATATCTTCGCAGCCGTTCGTCTGGGTTTCTATGGATTCCAGTAAAGCGCCAACATAATCCATCCCACTCTTCTTATTTTCACATCGATATGATGATGTGAAAAAACTCCTAAGAATGACTACATTATGTTGCCTCCACCCTAAACACAATCCCCTTTTCGAACTCTCAACACCAACCTCTACACCATTTGGAAAACCACATTTTCATCTAACGCCTTCCATTTTCCTCGCACTTATTTTTGTTTCCATCAAAAGAAAATTTGGGGACAAATTCCTCTCAAGTGATTCTTGAAAATTCCCCAGCCCACGGACGTTCCAATTGAAGATCATAATGCTCAGTTGCGTTGTCTAACAGAGCCAGTCTATATCATCTTTCTCTTGTGGCATAGTTGAATCTCTTAAAGTCATAGAAATGCTAACCAAAGTCCTTTGTCATTTTTTCCCCGTCATCAGTATGAATAGGGCTACTTTCACCATCAAACCCCAATTCCATGAGCCCATTAATAGTATTTCTAAGACCACTTGGCCTAATTCCAACTTTAATACCCGCATTTATAATAGGTGATATCCCCCTACTATTGGGGGCAAATCTTTGATTAAAGTGATGCCCCATATCACGCTGAAAATCCCCTAAATTACATATGACCAAACCTCTTTTCTTTTCTAGAAACCAGTTGCTCGTTTCGTCCGGCTACCACAGCCATCGGCTGATCTTTGCTGACCCTCCCCTTATTGATGCCCTTAAGGTGATATCCCATCCGAAAATAATTTTCTCTAGATCTACATGAGCTCTTATAGGACAAAAACTTTCCCCATGACCAAGCTTACCACAAATGAAACAAAATAAGTAAGCTTTTCATACTGAAACCTGGCATAGTACATTTTTTCTCCCAATTGAACCTTTTTTTTTTTTCTGTTTAAAGGCTAAGCTTACATCCAATCGTACCCTTATTCTCATGTACTGTTGAATCCCCAATGATGGGATCTTGGTATCATATTTGAGAAACTCAACCAAAAAAGACCCAAACCGCCTTGCCATTGTTTCCGACATCAACCCCGGAGGCAAATCATGTATTTGGACCCAAAACACAACATGGTTTAGAATAATTGCTAAGGGGTCATCATTTAGTCTTAATTCATGAAGTAACAGAAGATGATTGTTGAAAAACCACGACATTCCATCTAGGACCCTTTTTATGTCAATTGCATAAAAGAATTTAAATAGATATCTTTTCTCATCCAAATTTGTGATGGTGATATCTCTAATCAGGTGCCAAAGGTCAGCCATTGTGTTTTGAAGGGATGGAAAGTGAAAAACACTATTTATTAAGCAAGCTCCGACAAGGCAGAATTGGAGATCAGGAGCAGTCATTTTAAAATTTTCCTGAAACACATCTTCCTCTTCATCAGGGAGACACAGATTCGCCATCTCGTCTTCCATGATGCTATGGAAGAAAAACTGCACAAAACTAAACCAGATCCTTTAAAAAATTGAAAAGAAATGTTTCAACGAGGACAGACGAAAAACCTATGCTAGAAAGAGGCAAACGAAAAATAAATAATTATTTTTGTATTTTTTTTTCAACAAACTCTAATTGAATAACATTTTTAAATCACATATTCATAACATATATTTTATTTTCTAATATCGTATTTAAAACATTTTAACTTTCAACAATAAACTTTTGTTTACAATAATATCAAATACTTTATATTAACCGAACACATTTCCTCAATAGTAACTTTTGAAAAGCAACTTTAGACAAACAGAAATGCCAAACTGATTCTCATGTATATATTTCCTTGAAAAACCCCACTTTTTCTTTACGAAATCATCAATTTCTTCGTATAGATAGTTTTAACAGCTGCTCACTTCTATTTTATGAAACTAAATAAAAGTAGAAACGATTCTTTTGTCAAATATATATAAACAATTTTCACATATAAGCAAAAGGCTTTAATTTGGTTTTCAAGAATCCCATCATTTTGTTTGAAACATAAATTTTGCTCCACTACTCGGTTTCAAAAAAGTGAAGAAAAAATAGTAATGGTAGATCCCCACTGGCATGGGGCTACAAACTAGAATTGCCCTACATGTTCCAATCAGGGTTTCATTGGATTGCGAGAAAGGAAAAAAAGAAGGGGCGGTGTTGTTGCTGACTACTTCAGTACTGGTAATCGCCATTTGCTACATCATTGTCAAATTACCCCCTCTCATAAAACAAAGATTGGCACCGACTTCTAAAAAGAAAAGAGCCTCATCTTTGACAAAAGCTTCCTTGATTCCATCACCCCTTGCCTTCTTTATGCTGCTCAGCTCATCATCTACTCCACATGATGCATTGTTTAAACATATATGCTGCTAAAGCCTAAAGGACGGTCAAAAGCAAAAGCTTTAAAAAGAACCCTAAGAATCTTTAACTGTCATGGTATTTCTAAAAGAAAAGGTTTTGTGTCTCCTTGTAGGTTAAGCTGTTATGCACCTTTAAATCTCTTTACCTTTCACACTATATAACATCTCTCTATAAACCCAGAAAAAACCCCTTTTCCTCTCTCACTCAAAATTATAATGTAATGTAATATATTTGAAAATTAAGAAGGAAAAAAAAAAGAAGAAGAGGTTTTGATTGTTTCTTTGTTTTGTCATGGCGACGACTCAGAAACTTGTGGTAGAAGTGGTTGATGCACGTAATTTAGTACCCAAAGATGGTCACGGGACGTCGAGTCCTTACGTTGTGGTCGACTACTACGGACAGAGGAAGCGGACAAGGACGGTTACCAGGGACATAAACCCTACCTGGAACGAGGTTCTTCAGTTCAATGTCGAAAAACCCTCTGATGTTTTCAGTGACATGCTTGAACTTGATGTTTATCATGATAAGAATCATGGGCCAACCAGCAGGCAAAATTCCCTGGGAAGGCTGAAGTTGAGTTCGGGACAGTTCGTTAAGAAGGGTGAAGAAGCTTTGATTTATTATCCTTTGGAGAAGAAATATTTGCTTAGTTGGATTCGTGGTGAGATTGGTTTGAAGATTTATTATGTTGATGATGTGCCGCCACCTCCTCCTCCGCCTGTTGAGGAGGCGAAAGCGGAGGAGGGAAAGGTGGAGCCACCTTCAGATAATGCAGCGGCCCCTGTGCCGTCTGACCAACAGCCACCGCCAGCTGAGGTGAAGCCTGATGACAATGCTGCAAGTCCGCCTGCGGACGGTGAGTCCGTGAAGGCTGTTGAAGCTGCCCCAGCGGGAGAAGAAAAGGGTGAAGCTGAAGGCGAGAAGCCAGCAGAAGGATATGATCAGGTGGAGCCAGAAGCAGATTCGAAATCCGTACAAGCTGATGATCATGATGATGATATTGTACTTGATCCTACATCAGCCAATTGGGTCCCGCAGCCACAGTCGGGAATCATGGCATCAGCTACATCCGGGTCTATTCCGGAAATCAAAGTTACACGAACCACCTCTGCTCCGCCGCCACTCACACGGCCAGCAACCCCTGCCAGTTATGCTTCATCCGTGGACCCACCTGATCACACTCGGATCGAACGGTCCTCGTTTGATCTTGTTGAAAAAATGCATTACGTTTTCGTCAAAGTTCTGAAAGCAGGCAGCCTACCTACCAATGGAAACCCCATCGTTAAGATCGCCGTCGCGGGTTGCCACGTGACATCAAAACCAGCTCGTAAAGCCAAGTATTTTGAGTGGGACCAGACATTTGCTTTCGCCCGCGACACACCGGAAACTTCCTCGTTTCTAGAAGTGTCTGTTTGGGCCGATGCGGGTGGCGCCAATTTCTTGGGCGGGGTTTGTTTCGACGCGACGGAGATTCCTTTAAGAGACCCACCGGACAGCCCCTTGGCGCCGCAATGGTATAGGTTGGAAGGAGGTGGAGCTCATAGAGGTGATCTAATGCTTGCTACTTGGATCGGAACCCAGGCTGACGAAGCATTTCCTGATTCGTGGAAATCGGACGCCGCCGGTAACCTTGTGAATTCTCGCGCCAAAATATATCTCTCTCCTAAGCTTTGGTACCTTCGCGCTTCAGTCCTCGAAGCGCAAGATATTTTGCCATTGACGGCGTTGAAAGAAGGCTCATTTCAAATGAAAGCGCAATTGGGATTCCAAGTGCAGAAAACTAAAGCTTCTGTTTCTCGTAACGGAAATCCATCATGGAATGAAGATCTCATGTTCGTAGCCGCCGAGCCATTTGCCGAACATTTAATATTCTATCTCGAGTACCGCCAACAGAAAGGACCGGTGACACTAGGAGTCGTCGGAATCCCGCTGACCTCCATTGAACGTCGTGTCGATGATCGGAAAGTGATATCTCGATGGTTCAATCTCGAGGATCCAAAAAGTGATAAGAAAGGCTACAAAGGCAGAGTACATTTGAGCCTCTGTTTTGACGGCGGATATCACGTGATGGATGAGGCGGCGCACGTCTGCAGCGATTACCGGCCGACTGCAAGACAGTTGTGGAAACCGCCGGTCGGGACACTTGAGCTTGGGATCATTGGTTGTAAGAATTTGCTGCCGATGAAAACTATAAACAGTAAAGGGTCCACGGATGCATACACCGTGGCAAAATACGGGTCGAAATGGGTCCGAACTCGTACAGTGTCCGATTCTTTAGATCCGAAATGGAATGAGCAGTACACGTGGAAGGTATATGATCCATGTACGGTGTTGACAATAGGTGTTTTCGATAGTTGGGGGGCGTTGGACATCGACAGTGGAAAAGAAGCCACGCGTCCTGACTTCCGTATGGGAAAAGTACGAATACGCGTATCTACTTTGGAAACGGGTAAGGTGTACAAAAATACATATCCGTTGGTGATGTTGGGTAATAGCGGGGTACAAAAAATGGGTGAGCTGGAGGTGGCTGTAAGGTTTGTCCGTGCAGCTCCAACGATAGATTTCTTACACGTGTACTCTCAGCCTTTGTTACCGTTAATGAACCATATAAAGCCTTTAGGAATGCCCCAACAAGAGATGTTGAGGAGCACATCCGTGAAAATCTTGGCCGCACACTTGTCGCGATCAGAGCCACCACTGAGGAGTGAAGTGGTACGTTACATGCTCGATGCCGACTCACACACGTTCAGCATGCGAAAAGTACGTGCGAATTGGTCAAGGATACTCAATGTGCTATCGTGTTTGATCGATATGGTACGGTGGATAGAGGATACACGTATGTGGAAGAATCCAACGGCTACGATACTTGTGCATGCATTGCTAGTGATGCTGGTGTGGTTCCCTGATTTGATCATTCCCACGTTGGCATTTTATGTGTTTGCGATTGGAGTATGGAACTACAGGTTTAGATCAAAGGAGAAATTACCCCACTTTTGTCCTAAGATGTCATTGGCGGACAGCGTGGATCGTGATGAACTCGATGAAGAGTTCGATACAATGCCAAGCACCCGATCGCCAGACATTATACGCACGAGGTATGATAAGTTACGCGCGATCGGTGCACGTGTGCAAAACATATTGGGTGATGTCGCCACGCAGGGCGAACGTGTTCAAGCATTGGTGACATGGCGAGACCCACGTGCGACGGCCATTTTTGTTGGATTATGTTTGATGGTGGCATTCGTGTTATATTTGGTACCACCAAAGATGATAGCAATGGCATTCGGGTTCTACTATTTCCGGCATCCGTTGTTCCGGGATCGGATGCCGTCACCGGCACTGAACTTCTTCCGAAGGCTTCCATCTTTATCCGACAAAATAATGTAGGGTTGAGGGTGAAGTGAAGGGGGCAAGTTGTAATCGTTTTTCCTTCAAATCTTTTTGTTAGTTTGACGTGCGACTTAGATACATATAATCTTTTTCTTGGTAAGCAAAAAAAATGGTGTTATGAAAAAATTAAAAAGTTAGAATCGTAGGATAAAAGTGAAGATTTTAATTATCAACCATGTTACTACATTAATGTCTGTGTTTATTATTGGGTTACAGCAACCATTGAGAAGCCTGAATATTTGGAAGTTGTATTACAATGCAGAAAGGTTTTGTTTATTTTATCTATCATAATAAAAGAATGGAAAAGCAAGCGGCAAATAATCAATAACAATAGCGGTAAATTCAATTGATTGATTTCCAACAATTAACTTAAAAACCAACTCCAAACGGACCACTATACCACCCAACTCCTATAGTTGTGGTTCATATTCCTAATACCCAAATTCTATCCCACTCCCTTCTTGTGAGACATCATCCAACATTTTCATCAACGCTTGGGCTGCCTTGTTAAATCATTTTCCTATACAAAAATGTCCAAACTGAGACAGTTTTAAACAGAAACTGATCAGTTTTAATGTTTATTTTTTAAGAAAGTATGTGGAAATGTCAAATGATAAGAGTCAATATTATATTCAAGAGAAATCTAAATTGAATTTTCTCTCATAATTTATAAATAAACAGTGATTTTAATTAGCAAATTGCAACCACATATGATAAGAGGAGTTGATTGATTTAAGAAGATAAGGATTTAAATGAAAAGTCATACAAATAATTTAAGGGAAAAAAGTCATGTTGGATATGCTTTTCTCTAATATTTAGATATTTGTGTATTAATTTGATGGTCAAGGTGTTTATCGCTCTAGATATAACTTGGATTCGAGTGTCGCTAACCGCATTACTATTAGGGTTTTACTCTCCTTTTATAATTCATCAATATATATATAAAATTTATTTTATCTTTATATAAAATTTAAATTTATTTTATATTTTTTTAAAATATTTTTTATTCGATATATTTTTAAATTTTATGTGTTATTATTTCTTGTTATTTCTATATATATTTTTAAATTTATTATTATTATTAAAAAAATATTTATGTATTTATGTATTTTTAATTTTTTTTAAATCAGGAACAAATTAAGATCAATTGTAAATTTTAAGTGTTAATTTTTTAAAATTATGACTAAATTGATATAATATGTAAAAGTTGAGGGCTAAATTTGTTATTATACCTAGGGGTGAACAAAACTTGATTCAATTCAAAAATTAAAAAAAATTCGAATTTTGAGTTGATTGAATCGAGTTATTCGAGTAAACTCGAATAAGTAATTCAAGTTTCGAGTTTGAGTCAAGTTGAATTTTACAATTCAAATAACTTGAATAACAGACCGGTGTAAATACCCTTTTGGTCCTTATCAATTTTAAAATGAACAAATTTGTCTCTCTTTCAACAAAATATTTTTAAAAAATTTAAAATTTATATTTTAAAAAATTTATAATTTTTTTAAAAAATATAAAAAATATATAAAGTTAAAAAATTTAAAATTTTATAAAATAATAACTTTGGGAACTATATAATTTAATTAATGATTTAAGTTTATCATACTAAAGTATCTTTTTTTTTATTATTTTGCTTTGAAAAAGTTTTCAAGAATTAGTTATACTGTACTAAGATTTTAATTTTACATGTTTAATTTTTTCGATTCAACTCTAGTCAAATTCCATTTTACTCGACTCAATTCAAAAAAAATTCAAATCGAATTAGAATGATAAAAGATGACTTATCAACTCGATTAACTCAAAAAAAATTTATTTGATTCGATCGAACGCTCACCCCTAATTATACCGATTCTTTTAACTGTCACTTCATCTTATTGTTTGTGATTTAACAAGAATGACCAAAATGACCGAGTTATGTAACGTGGGTGCTTAAATTGCAAACTTTTTTTTTTTATTTTAAGCGCCTAATTATATCAATTCTTTTAAGTGTCACTTTATCTTGTTGTTTGTGATTTTAACGAAAGTGACAAAAATTATCGAACTATGTAACGTTGGTGCTTAAATTGTAAATTTTTTATTTTAAGTGCCTATAATAAAAAAAATATATAGTTAAGTGACTATTTGTATAGTTTACCCATAATAAAAATAGTACATGATTAACAAAAATATTCATTTAATTTAATTATAATGTTCTTTAATTTAAAATTAAAAAAATCAAATATTCAAATTACATTAATAATATATATATATTCTGTACAGAAAATTCTTCAATGAGTAAAATTTCAACATTTTTTCCCCTCTTTTTTTTTTTGATAAGAATGCTTCGTAATCATCATTATCATCTCTTCTCGGAGTTTTACCCTTCAAAATATTTGAAATTTCCTTGTGTTGAGTGTATAATATAGCAAAGTCATAAAATTTTCAGATAATTGAAAACTCACTCTCTGTTTGTAATAATAATAAAGAAAATGAATAAGTTGGTATTAAAAGCATGAGTTATGAACCAAAACTCTTTTAACAACATTTCACAGAATTGCCTTTACCAATTTTAATTGTTCGGTTGTTTTTGTGGTTGAAATAGTGCCGTAATTTCACGCACTATGCTATTGTTAAATTTTTCTATTTTCAAAGTTGGAAAATTTTACAATAAAAGTATTCGTTTATCTATTTTGATAACATTTACACAAATTAAAACCCAAAACATGAAAATCAATTGAATTGAAATTTTTTTTGTGAATTAAGCCTGGTTACTTGCGGAACAAATAAAGTCATTTTTGATTGATGACTTTGGATTGCATTGAGACTCTTATGGAATTACTATCCTATGTTGATTTTTAGCTTTACTTTATAAAAAAGTGATTAGATTATAACTCTTATGTATGCAAAAGTTAAGTAGTATATAAACTTAAGTTTTGTCTAGATTAAATTGATTACCGAGAATAAGCGAGAGACCTAGAGATTGAGAGAGCACAAATTTGTTCAAGTGATGAACGTTTTATGTCTGCATTGTTTCTATAAGCAACAAGAGAGCCTCTTAAGTTACAAAATTAAGCTTTTGAAGGGGAAGCTTAGTGAAAGAGTGATCTAGTCTTTGTACAGCGGTAAAGTTGCCAAAATTAAGCTTCCCGACGTTGTGACAACGAACAACGTCGTGGCGACACGAATGGAGACGTTACGATGTGTTCCTCACATAAACTGGGTTTCTTTTCCCAGTTAAAATGTACTATCTTTTCCAAGCTAAACTCTGATTACTCTAGGGATGTTTTAGTATGATTAGACCTCTAATCTTAGCTTATTTAAAGGGACCTTGTACATCTATTTTAAGAGGCTAATTAAAATGAAATTAAAGATGTAATATTACATGACTTCTCTTTTAGGGGCAACAAGATGTAGTCGAATATGAGTTTGAGAGAGTTTTTGGTGGTAAACTATGGAGAGAATTTTGTTCCTGAGTTAGGTTTTTTTCGAGGTTTGGATTTGTACGTTTAGTGTATTTAGATTTATTTTTTCTATATTGTACTCTCTCTTTTTTACTCATTTAGTGAAAAACTGATGCCTTTTTTGTTAGTGGTTTTTATCCTTTTCGGAGGAGTTTTTCACGTAAAATTTGTGTTCTTAATCTCGGCCTCTTTTGCCCATGGTTTTTATCCTCTTTGGAGTAATTTTCCACATAAAATTTATGTTCTTAATCTTCTCTATTTTTTTCATTATTTATTTGGGTTAATTCCCTGCAAACTGGTATCAGAGCTTGGTTCAGATTCCGCAATCGACCCATTCAGGGATGGCGACAGCGAATTTTGATATCAAGAAGTTCGATGGAATCACAGATTTTAGATTGTAGCAATTTCTGATAAAGCATAGTGTTTAAAGTAAGATTGGACGCAAAAGGTGACAGTCAAGTGGAGGAAGTTGATTTTCTCAATGTTTTCTCTCTAGTTGTGAAGCACATGGCTGTTCGTGAATCATTGGCCCTGGTTGCATTATACAACATTGATTTGAAGACTAGGAGTCTTTCGGTTTCCAAGTTCGAGAACAGTTTGTGCTTGGTGGACATTCTGCAAATATCGAGTTTCGCCTGTGACAAGGTTTGGAGAAGAAGGTATGGTAAATAAATACAAATCAAGGTGGAGATTTGTGATGTTTTCCTCGTGTTTTCGATCGAACAGACAACAACACCAAGATAAGAAGCTTCCCGACATTGTGACGACAGACATCGTAACAACGCGAATGGGGATGTTGCAACGTGTTCCCCACATAAATCAGGTTTCTTCTCCCAGCTAAACTTTGCTATCTTTTCCCATTTAAACTTTCAATACTCCAGGGATATTTTAGTACTATTAGACCTCTAATCTTAACTTTTTTAAAAGGGCCTTGTATCTTTGTTTTGAGAGGCCAATTAAAAGGCAATTAAAGATGTAGTACTACAAGGTTTTTCTTTTGGGGGCGACAATATGTAGCCGTATATGAGTTTGAGAGAGAGTTTTTGGTAAGCTATGGAGAGAATTTTGTTCCCGAGTTAAGGTTTTATTTTTGGGGTTTGGGTTTATACGTTCAGTACATTTAGGTTTATTTTCTCCATATTATACTCTCATTTGTTTACTCATTTAATAAAAAGTCAATGTCTTCTTTGCCTTTTATCTTTTTTGGAGATGTTTTCCATGTAAAATTTGTGTTCTTGATATTCTTTATTTTTTTTATTTAGTTGCTTATACAGGTCGATCCCTAACAAACTGGTATCAAAGCTTGGTTCGGATTTGGCAATCGATCAAGTAAAATAGAGAAGATCAAACACACAAATATTTACGTGGAAAACTCTTCCAAAGAGGATAAAAACCACAGGCAAAGGAGGCATCGACTTTTCACTAAATGTTGAAACAAACGAAAGTACAATATGGAGAAATAAACCTAAATGTACTAAACATACAAACTTAAAATCTAAATACAAAGCTGTAACTCAGGAACAAAATTCTCTCCATAGTTACCACGAAAACTCTCACCAAAACTCATTTGTGACTACATCTTATCACCTTCAAAGAAAAGCCCTTGTTGGTTGGCATGTCTAAATCAAGGTTATAAAAGCCCTTTAAATAGGCTCAATACCAAAGGCCAAAACGACTAAAATAACCTTGAAGTAATCAAAGTCTAACTAGGAGAAAAAGTCTTGTTGAGCTGTACAAAATGTGGCTGTATAACATCAGGAATCATAGTGATGTTGTGACATCCTGACTTTTCTCATCATGACATCATTGCCATGTCCATTGCCAAAAACTGCCACATCATCTTGACGTCGGGCCTATTTTGGCCCTCATTCAGTTGCTTGTCGATTTTCGTCTAAATGCAAGGCACACCCCAAAAATCTCCACCTTTACTCATATTTATCACGCCTCCTTTTCCATGACCCGTCACGGGCCTAACTCGAATTTTGCAGAACTTTAACTGAGTCTAAGTCATGCTCGAACTTGAAAACTGAAAGACTTCCCGTCTTCAAATCAAAGTTGTATAATGCAACAAGGGCCAATAATACTTAAATAGGAGAGAAAACATCAATTCTCTCCACCTGACTGTAACCTTCTGCGACCAACCTTGCCTCAAACATTCTATGAACCATTCGAGTCCTAAAGACCAAAAGAGGATGAGATTCTTCTCTAAATCAAGCACATGCTTGACATCCGACACGAATTCACCTTCAACCGGATTATATGTGGAGAACAACAAATCATCACTCTTGTTCTCAGCCACATCAACTACCTTCGTAATTATCCGAAACTGTCAAAAACTAAAATTTGTGATCCCGACGAATTTCTCGATATCCAAATTCTTTGTTGTGTCACCAAACGAGTTAGTTGAATTTCTATATATATATAACATTTAAAAATTCCTAAAATTTATGGATAAAAAAATTCCTAAAAATTAAAATAAAAATAAAAAATATTAAAACCTATAAAAGAAATTTAAAATGGTAACTACTTAGTATACTAGAGGTAAAAATTTTTAACTCTACAAACAAGTTGAGATTTTATCATATATTCTATTTATTTATTTATTTAAATATAACTTAAAGCACATGGTAAAATCATAACTTTAAAGTTAAGAATTTCCACAGTATGTATACTAAATAATTATCCATTACAAAATAATAAACATTTACACTCTCAAAAAAAAGTTATGGAAAATTCTAAAAGGTTCTGAAGAAGTAAAAAAATCCAAAAATTGAAAATTTTCAAAAATTTATTTTAAAATTCATAAAAAAAAAAAATTAGTTTCCGAGAAATGAAATAAGATTTTAAAAATTAAATTAAAATTAAAAACTACAAATATGTTCCAAATTTTAGAAATAAAAAAAGGAAAAAAAACAATTTTTTTTGTTTCCTGAAATAATAATTTCTAACGGCTATTTTGCTTTCTGCAGAAAATTACTAATATTTAGTTTGAAATTCTATTTTCTACAGGAAAAAAAATATTTTTAGGAATATTTTGTTAACATTTTTAAATTTTGGAAGTGATACCAATACCATTTATGAAGTTGTCAGGAAATATTTCTTTTAAATTTCTTTTCAAAATTTTAGAAAATTTTATATTTTTAATTTTTTAGAAAAAAAATTATAGTTTTTTTAAATTTTTCTAATTTTTAAAGAATTATTAGGAATTCATTTTTAATTTTTTTTGAAACTATGACATTTGTATTATTCATTTTTATTTTAAATATTTTAGAACTTTTAATAATTTAATTTTCAAAATTTTAGAATTTTTTTGTTCATTTATTAATTTTATATTTTTTGAATTTATGATTCTTTAGAATTTTCTTAGATTTTTGGATAAATGATATCTAAGATAATTAAACTATTCTTAAGCTTACGTTTTTGTCATTCAACTTACAATCAGACATATATGTCATGGGCCGTAGGTCAAAGCCCGTGACTAATGCATAAAAAGCATCTCATGAAAGTCAATTGATTAAATAAGGCTCATTCAACTTACTTGAACTGGTCTGATTTGTGGAACATGTGAAGAAGCGCATCTACTTAAAGCCTTCGTGGTCAAGTAAAGCACTTAAGGAAAAATAGGGTTGCCATGGTAAATATGGAAATTAATATTAGCAGATATGAAATCTTAGAATATTTGATTTTGTAATCTTAGAAGATTGTGTAAATCCCTTTAGAATCTCAATTATAGATTGGCTTTAATCTCAACTATTGATGGAAAGTAAATTATACCGTTGGATCTGAGGGAGCTCAACTATAAACAAACGCATCCCCCCTCATTTGTAATCATCCCATTATATCCCATTGATAGTAATTGAATACTATTGAGAGCATTTACTTAAACATCTTGTGAGGTTGCTTTCTTATGGTTTTTTCTATTCTCTCGTTGCTTCTTTGTCTTTGAGTTACTTTCACTTTATTTTCAGTGAATTGGATAATTTCACTTGAGAATTCTCATCTTTCGAAAATAAGGCTAACTTAGACGGATTTGAAGCTAAAGAATCACCTAAGGTCGCACGGATTGCGAGACTAAAGTTCTAGCCCCGTGACATATACATATGGGTATATTTTTGGATTTCTCAACATTGTTTCTTCTTCAAAGTTGATTGCAGGATTCTTCGTAAGTCACCACATTTTTAGCATATTTGGTCGACATTGACTCGGTCACTATGTAATCTACCGAGTTTTTTTATGTTATACTCCTTAAATACTTTAAAAACATCTTTTGATAGAAAGATTTCATCAATGCAAAGTTCAAAATCATACTATAATAAAGGCTTATTCAAATCTGATAGCAAGATAAATTCATATTTTTAATATATTTATTTATGGCTAATTATCAAATAAAATGGTATTAAATTTGGATTTTTCTTATCAGGAATGAAGTTGGTGTGCTGAACTCAAACTCTTACAAAAAAAAGAAAAAAGAAAAAAAGAGAGAGGCTAAATTGGAACAAAAAGCAAAGAGGAGGGCTTGATTGAAAGATTGAAGATTCAAAGATGATTAGATAAAGATTGAAAGGTTGAAGATTTTTTTTTTAAAAGTGGCTGGATAAAAATTGAAGGATTTTTGATATTGTTACAACTCTGTAATTAGTTTAAATTCTAGTTTAAAATTTGAATTATTTAGTAATAATATATAGCATTATTTAGTGATAATATTTTGTGATAATATTTAGAATTATTTAGTGATAATATTTAGGAAAAATCTAGCTAAATTTTAGCACTAAAAGTGTGTATAAATACTTAGCGGCTATAACCAATTGAACACACTTTACCTTTCGCATTTAATAAATTCTTTATTTTTTTTTCTTTTCTCCCTTCTTGCGTCACCTCTGTTCTTTCATTTTTTTTTTCTTTAACTTTTAGCTTTTTGGTTTAATTTCTTTCCAAGGCCCTTTCCCTTTCCACCTTTCACAATTCCACAAAACCACTTTCAAAGCATGATTTTTTTCATAATTAACTAAATCCTTTTTAGCCTTAGCCCGATTATCACTTTGACAAAGTAATCGTGAGATATAAATCCACATTAAAGACTTTACAATTCGGTATTCGCTATCTTTTCGGTATATGGGATAGTACAAATTCGTCCCTCAAAGTTGATTCGATTTCAATTCGAAAAGCGCGCGTTGGGTTGGAATCGTTTGGCATACAGTTGAGAAGTTGAGTCAGCGGTGTTGTATTCAAAATCCCGGAAACAAATTGCGTGTTTAATTGGAAAAAGCTAGTTGGATTCTGTCGAGGGAGATAGTGATCAGATTTAAACGACCCAATGATTGAAGCTGTTTGCTCGAGTTGGGCTTTTCAGATCGCAAGGCTGTCGAAGTCTTAAATTACGTGGTTGGAAATTTGACAAGGGTCGATTTGCAAGTGATACTATGATCGACTATGAGAGGAAGAGTTGGTGGTTTGAGGGATCCTCGATTGCTATAACCAGCTTATCAATTGGAAGGGAAAATTTGTTTCAAGGATCGATATTTGAGTTCATAATGTCCTATTCTTCCACCTTTCGGTGTCTCCTACTAAGGTTATAAGCATCTTTGTGTGATCTGATTGAATCAATTTATTTGAAAGTATTGATGACTGATATGGTGAATTGATCTTCTTGGTGTTGACAATGATAAATTCAACATCATTTGAAACACCTTGTACATCTCAAGCATTATCAATTATTGAGTAGGAAAATATTGGAAGTTTGGGCGATTTTCCAATTGATTTTGGAAACGAAGGAATGTTTATACGAATGGATAATCATCAACTTTGTACCCATATTCTACATCTTTGACCTCTACGTATATCTCAACGGAGCAATTGCTTGTTTGCCAGTGTCAAAACACCATGGTCTCAACATAGACATCATCATCATCATTAAACATGCTTGCAACAAAATGAACACCACCTCTCATAGGCCCTTGCCATCTATACTTTAAACTGGATATCCTTTTCATACTTCCAAATCTAATTTTCCTACGAATCATTAGTTTCATTTCCTGCAACGAGACATCCATCTTAAACATGACGTTACCAAATTGTCCAATTCAAAAACGAGCATATTATATTAGTCATCGTAATCGATCCATTATAATAGATTTGTGCAATAAATTGATTCATCATCTTATCAATTGAAATTATAAATATTGTTAACTTACTAATTAACATTAGGAAAAATTCTATTACAATCAGAAATTTTCAATAATACATTCTTAATCATGGTAACGAAATTCAACAATACAAAAATGGCATCCAATAAAACATAAAAATTTCTAAAACTATTAATAATACCAGTAACATAAAAATTCCAAAATACAAAAATTTGCTTGACAAAATTTGTAAACTTAAGAGTTTAAATTTTGAGGAGATAAATTTGATAATGAAGTTTTTTTTAGAGTTGACATTAATGGGTTTAAGGTTTTATTGTACAAATTTACATTGACTTCACCCCGGATATAGTATATGTGAACCCTATATCGATGCAAGTACAAAATTCTTTTAGAGATCTCTGATAAATAAGATTGGCCTTGACATCCAAGTCAATGTTAAGTTTAGTCATATCTTATCATTTGGGAATCAAATTCTACATGTATATGCACGAACAGTACTTTGACCTTGAGATCAAATCTAATCTATGTATATGCTTTTCAAGGAATCTTGGGCATAGGTTTTGTGGAGAATTAAATCCCATGAAAAACTCGACACCTATGAGTGTTGAGATTTACCTATAAAAAAGAGCGTATATCAATAGATAATGAAAAAAAAAGTTCTAAAAAAGAACTACAATGTTCTCCTCAAAATCTTTAATAGATTTTTGATAAATAAGATTGGCCTTGACATGCAAGTCAATATTAGGTTAGTCATATCCTATCATTTAGGAATCAAATTTTGCATGTATGTGCACGAACCGTACTTTAACCTTGAGATCAAGTCTAATCTTCATATATATTTTTCAATAAATCTTGAATATAGATTTTGTGGAGAAATAAATCCCAAAAAAAATTGGACACGTATGAGTATCGAGATTTACCCTAAAAAAACAGCCTACATCAAATAAATAATGAAATGAAAAAGAACTACAATGTTCTCCACAAAATGTTGAATGTAGTGCTGGTTATAAGTAGATGAAAAGACAAAAAGAGAGTAGCCTATTTATGGGAATGAAAAGAATGGTTGATGTGTAAAAAACAAAAAACTTACATGAGAATAAGATTTTTGGGAGAGATAATATCGTATGTGGTAGGAATGAAAAATAAAAAATTAATTCGTTGAAATAAAAGATTAATATATTATTTTAATATGTCTAGTAATGGCTTTCTGGATTAAGTGCCTATCTCAAAAAATAATTTATATTTATATTTATATAACTTATAAAGTTGATGATTGGGTTGGTGTTATGAGTCAATTGAACTTCAATTTAATTAAAAATATTATAAATAATAATTTTATAAAATTTTTTTAAAAAATTAAATAGCTTAAACTACCATTTTTTTTAAAGATTGATTCTTGATGTTTGTTTCTAAAAAAAAAGATTCTTGATATTTGTTTTATATATTTTCTAAATAATTTTGTTTACCTAATCTAACAAGAATAATGCATCTATATATTAATAACAAACTCCCATCATACTTTATGCTTAATCTAATTTTTATCGTGGAGACAATGACATTTTTTTTTTTCCAAACGCAATGACTTCAATTAGATTTAATCATTCCAATACATCACATAATCTTCAAAATTGTCTATAAATAATTTAGATCTCTAAATGGGATGGTGGATGGTGGAGTTGATTCAAATCAGTTTCGATTTTGGGTTTGGGTTAATTATGATTTCGAGTAATTTTAAATTTAAAACAATTTAAATTTAAGTTATTATTGGTTCAAGTCATTTTAGATTTGATGGTTGATTTTTTCGAGCCAGATCATTTTGAATTTGAATCATTCGAGGTTATGATCATTTCATGTCTAGTTATTCTTGTTTAATTTAATACATGAGTTTGTTTTTGAACCGATTCATTTTAGATTCAAGTTATTTATATGTTTTAGGTTTGACATAAATTTGACTTCTTAATTTTAAAATAAAATAAAATCGAATCAAAGTTAAACAAATTATTTAATCAATTTAAAATTATTATAAAATTAATAATTTTAGAAATAATTTTTTAAATAAAATATAACAAATCTTAATTAATTAACCTATATAATATATAAAACCAAAACCTTTGATTTGACAAAAATAATTATTATTATTTATTTTATTTTTAAATTATTATTATAAATATTTTTTTAATAATAATTTTAATCTAAAATTTTGATATTTATTGTTGATAACATTATCTAATTTAAACTTTATGGGAAAAACAAAAATCAATTAGATTGTTAGGATTTAAAACACATGTAAAAACTAAATGAAAAGAACAAATTCAAAATTTTAAAGATTTTGAACACAAAAAACATCAAAATAAAAAAAAGTTTTTGAGATTTTAAAATATATCAGCTTTTTAAAGATTTTTTTTATTTTTATTTTGAAATTTCTCCTCTTATTAATTTTACTTGCAAACAAAGAGATAATATATATTAATAAGTGTCTAGTTATTTGCAATTTGCTATCAAAATCATATGGTGTAAGCTAAATTGGCATATTTTATAATATTAGAAAATGATAATTACAATTTACAAGTTATAAATTAAAAAATTAATAATTTAAGTTAAAAGTATAAATAAAATAGTAGCAACATAATAGTAATATGGTAGCAAAATAGGGAGAAAACAACAACAAAATAACATTAAAAAAAAAATAGCAGATATTTTTGTCATTTAGTGAATTCGGGCCGGGCCTGGGCCAAAAATACCTTACCCGAGGCCCGGCCCATTTTTTAAACGGACCTTATTTTTTGTCCAAGCCCATTTTTCGGGCTTATATTTTTGCTCAAACCCTTCCAGATTTCGGTCGGGCCTTCAGGCCGGGCCGGGCCGCCCGACCCATGAACACCTCTACTTAGGTGTATGCACCAACAGTTTGGTGTATGACCTGTATCACGCGTACGCATAAAAACAAACAACTTTATAAAGCAATTTTAGAAGTGCAGTTTTGTGTGTAAGCAGATTGTATCACTTATAATATTTATACTGTCCAATAGAATATTTGTGTGTTTCAAGGGTTGAACCCAAATGAGTCGGTGATTAAGCAATTCCTAAACTATGAACATGGTCGAAGGAGTCTAACTAACTATTCACTAAGCGTCATATTACGACAGGCATACAAGAGTTTGATTCCATAAATTATCTAGAAACATGAAAATACTAAATTATAAACAAAGCAAAATATGAAACTACCCAATACGAACAAATACAATAACATAGAGCGGTTGGTTGATTTTCATGTGGTTCCTTAACTTCTAAATTAGGGATCTAATTCATTATTACTTATAAATTAGGGGTCAACTTTATCAATTTCGAAAAATTAGTCCGGTTTATCTCTCGATCTTATCAAACTAACCTGAGACTATCAAATTGATGACCAATAAGATCTCCTCTCTATATCACTTAGCTTAATTTCCCCTTAAGGGCGTCAATCTTAATTTTTGAAGTCTATTTGATTTACTCCAATTTTTTTTGACGTAGTCCTTAAACCCAAAAATCAATTACCCATAAATTCCATTAGCCAACCACTTACAATTTAGCTATTCATGATTCTATTTGACCCTATTAACCACAAGAAATCGAGTAAAAACACCATTAACTTAACCTAAAAGAAAGTTGCTAAAGACTCAATATTTCTTGCAAAAGCTTAAGGAACACACTAATGACAACAAATAAGATAAATAAAAACACTTAAGTTTTTTTACAGATGAAATATAACAAAGCTGATTGATATTAAATTAATAGATTAAAGTGCAAAAATACAAGATAGTTTGAAGGGTTTAGCAAGTAGATAAATTGAAACACCCCAAACCCGGCCCACGAGCCTTGACCGAATCTGGTATGTTCCTCGAGAAAACGTTTGAAAATCTGTTTGTTACTTAGGAAAAATTCGTGTGGTTTTGAAGAAGGATTTGCTTGTGTTGGGTTCAATTGAAAACTTTTGTTAAATAAAAAAAAACAGGGGTTTATTAAAAACCCCGTTTTCATATGAAAAGATATGCCGAAATTGTTTTAGAAATTTTACCTTTAAGTTGGAAATTATTTTTGATAGGTAGTCAAAACACTTAATATTTATTTTTAAGAAAAACCATTTAACTTTGATTTAACCTTAATCGTATTGTAATAAAAAGCATGCATAAAACAGTTCATACTATGGCCTCATTACATCGAAAACAAAACCCAAAATAAATCCAAAATACTTAAAATATAACAAGTTCAAAATAAAATAAAGTCTCGAACTGAGCATGGCCACCACCAAGTTCCTGCCGACCCGGTCCATCACTGATCGTCACCTGAAAAATATTCCCACAACGGGGTGAGTCAAATAGACTCGATGTGTGTAACAACCAACACTAAGTCTCAACGATTTTAGGCACAACAGTTCATACATATACATATAATTAAATATAATGATGCAAACCGAACCCAAACCTAGGTACCATCCGCTACACATCACCCGTACCAACGCACACACCGTGGGGACTACTAAGTCAACCCTCCATCTGCTACACATCATCATCGGCGCAGCATTGCGAGACGACGTGCTCATCGCCCTTATAAAATTGTGGCATAGCCACCAGATATTATATTTTGTGTCATGAGACACCACATTCAGATAATTGTGACCGAAGTCACCACATTCAGATAATGTGGTATTAAACCACCAATTCACTTCCCCTTTACATATCACCCATATGCCCCATGTCATACAAATCATGCATAAGTCATGCCATATTCCTTATTTCACATTCTTATCAATATTTCCATATGCCATGTGCCAAATATTCATATCACTTATTAGTATAATGTCGAGATTACGTACCTGAGTACTTGTACCATTGCATGGTACCTTTGGCCACATTCATATTATTACAAACATATATATTAAATTAAAGCTGTGATCTAATAAGATTTAGTGTGGGGTACACACTTGGTATACTTAGCGAATTTACTGAAATCCCGAATCATCCTATTGCTCTAGATCTTGGTTCCTATATTCGGCCATTACTAGGCATATTAGCAAAACCTATTCGGTTATATAACCAAATCTCGAAAGATTATCCCAACTTAAATTCTCACCTTGCTGCCGATTTGACCACTAACCAAATCCCGAAAACTTGGTGATACCTCTTCTTGCAATCGGTTAGGCACTAAATCACCTAAATGATTAGTTTTCGGCTTTTTGAATAACATACGAAACAGATTCATAACATTACTATAGCCTTAGCCGATTGTATATATGTACTTACCTAGCGATCTGAAATCCCGAAAACTTGTCACTTGACTTATGAAGATGCCAAAATACCTTAGATCTGAAATCTCGGATGATCTCCCTAGAAGTCGGCTATAATGGCAATCCTGAAATTCACTTTCCAAGTTTCGGCCAACAAGATTAGAAGGGATTAGATTAAACTTTCGGCTTAAAAGAGAGATTGACAATCAAAGAACAATTGATCTTACCTTATCGTAGTTGATTGCACACTTGCTTGACACCACCGAGGAATTCGGCTATAGACTGAGTGTTGATCACAGGTTTCGGCTTTTGATGATCACTTAGAAAGATTCAGTTTAACCAAGAAAGAAAAGAAATGTATAAGACTTAGGGAAATTCGACAAGACTAGGGGATCCTATTTTCGGCTTTTGGAGAATTGAAAAAAAAAAAGAATAATTGCAGAGAGAATTCGGCAGAGGCTTCAAAGAGAAAAAGAATAATGGCCTTGCTTTTCCCCTTTCTGCCGAAATTACTACACCAAGAATCCCCTATTCGGCCAACTCCACATCCCTTATCTAATTCCTAAATTTCATCCTTATCACCTTATTCAAATTAATAAAATTAATCCATCATTTATCCCTTATCTAGCCGAATTTTAAAAAGGATTAAACTCATCCCTTTAGTGTCTCTATGCCGTCCACCTCTATCTATCCTTGCAGCAAAATAAAAATTTTATTTGCTTCCCTTGTGGCTCGAACCTGAACCCTTCCTCATAGCCCATGGCGTCACCTACCAAGGCCCTAAGTAGCGCCTCCAAGCCACTGTACGAAGCCCTTTTTTGTGTCATAATTCCCCTACAATTTCTCTTAAGGCCTATCAGTCTTAGCTTCCTCTTTTAAACTTAAAATCGAATAATTTTTTAAGACATTCTTCTTCACACTAAAGTTCTAAAAATTCATAAAACACATTCAAACACACATAGGCATGCTACTTCATAAAATTAAGCAATTATGCATAAGCCATAAATCCAGGATATTACAGTTCTACCCCCTTAAAATAATTTCATCCTCGAAATTACCTGGCTGAAATAAGTGAGGGCATTGCTGTCGCATTGCTTCTTCTGGCTCCCACGAAGCTTCTTCCGATCCATGATTACGCCATAGCACTTTAACTAGAGGAACTGACTTCCTCCGTAACACTTTCACATCTCGTTCCAAGATCTGAATTGGCTCTTCCTCGTAGGACAAATCTGGCCTTAGCTCCATCTCTTCAACCGAAACTACATGAGATGGATCCGATCGATAACGACGTAGCATAGATACATGGAATACATCGTGCATCTGCTTCAATTCCGAAGGCAACTCTAACTGGTATGCCACTGGTCCAACTCGCTTCAATACTCGGTAAGGTCCTATAAACCTTGGACTTAACTTCCCTTTGCGACCAAACCTCATCACTTTCTTTCATGGTGACACCTTAAGGAACACTTGATCTCCCACAGCAAATTCTATCTCCTTCCGTTTCAGATCAGCGTACAATTTCTGCCTATCAGATGCTTCCTTTAACCGTACCCGAATTACCTTAACCTTTTCTTCAGACTCTGCCACAATCTCTGGGCCCAAAACTTGACGTTCCCCTAATTCAGTCCAACACGTAGGAGTATGACACTTCCGTCCATACAGCGCTTCATACGGTGCCATCCGAATACTGGCTTGATAGCTGTTGTTGTATGCAAATTTTGCTAACGGCAAATACTCTTCCCAACTTCCTCTGAAGTCTATTACACAGCCTCTCAACATATCCTCTAACACTTGGATTACTCGTTCAGATTGACCGTCCGATTGTAGATGAAATGCCGTAGTGAAATCCAATCTGGTGCCTAAAGCTTGATGTAAAGCTTTCCAAAATCGAGACGTAAACCTTGGATCCCTATCTGAGATAATCGACACCGGTACTCCATGCAACCTTACAATTTCCGTCACATACAACTTTGCCAATTTCTGCAAAGAATAGTCAACCCGCACTGGAATGAAATGCACGGACTTTGTCAATCGATCCATTATCACCCATACCGAGTCCTTCTTAGTAGGCGTAAGGGGAAGCCCACTAACGAAGTCCATGGCAATTCTCTCCCACTTCCGCTGCGGAATCTTAATCGGTTGAAGCAACCTTGACGAAACTTGGTGTTCAGCCTTAACTTGCTGACATGTTAAGCACTTGCGGACAAATTCAGTAACTTCCCGTTTTAGACCAGGCCACCAAAACTGTTCCCGTAGATCTCTATACAACTTGGTACCTCCGGGATGCATAGCGTAAGGGCTACTATGCGATTCCCGAAGAATTCTCCGTCTTAGGTCCTCATTCTTCGACATACAAACCTTTCCCTTGAAACACAACACTCCGTCGTCATTAATGCCATAATCCTCTAACTCTCCATTCTGTACTTGTCGTAGCTTATCACTTAAATCTTCGTCTGCCAACTGTCCTGCTTTCACCTCATTCAACCATGCCGGCTTGACTTGTAACTCTGCTAGTAGACTTCCATCGTCATACAAACTCAGATGTGCGAACATCGCCCTCAGATCCGACACAACCTTCTGACTTAGGGCATCCGCCACTATATTCGCCTTACCCGGATGATACTCTATGGAACAGTTGTAGTCCTTCAACAATTCTACCCACCTTCGCTGTCTCAGGTTCAACTCCTTCTGAGTCAACAGATACTTGAGGCTCTTGTGGTCTGTGTAGATCACTGACTTTTCTCCATAAAGATAATGCCTCCATACCTTAAGAGCAAAGACCACCGCCACCAATTCCAAGTCGTACGTCGGGTAGTTAACCTCATGAGGCCTCAATTGCCGAGATGCATAAGTAACTACCTTCCCATCTTGCTTTAACACGCATCCCAATCCTGTATGAGAAGCGTCACAATACACCACGAAGTCCTTTCCTGCCTCAGGCTGAATCAAAACCAGAGCTTCAGTCAAGACTCTCTTAAGCTTCTCAAAGCTCTCCTGTTGCTTCTCTGTCCATACGGAAGGTACTTCCTTCCTCAGCAACTTTGTCAAAGGTGCGGCGATCGATGAGAATCCTTCCACGAACCTTCTGTAGTAGCTTGCCAATCCCAAGAAGCTACGAATCTCAGCCACAGACTTAGGTGGTTTCCAATCTAACACTGCCTCAATCTTCCTAGGATCAACCCTTATTCCCTCTGCAGACACCACATGCCCTAAAAAGGCAACTTCCTTAAGCCAAAATTCACACTTGCTGAATTTGGCATAGAGCTTCTTCTCCATCAACACTTGCAACACAACCCTAAGATGCTCATCATGCTCCTCCTCAGACTTGGAGTATACTAGGATGTCATCGATGAACACAACGACGAACCTATCCAAGTAAGGTTGAAAGACCCGGTTCATTATATCCATGAACGCGGCTGGGGCGTTCGTCAATCTGAACGGCATTACCAAGAACTCGTAATAGCCTTATCTTATCCGGAAAGCTATCTTATAGATATCTGCTTCCTTCACCTTCAACTGATGATATCCGGACCTTAGGTCGATCTTTGAGAAAACTGCTGCCCCCTTAAGTTAATCGAACAAGTCATCTATCCTTGGCAAAGGGTACTTGTTCTTGATGGTCAGCTTATTCAACTGACGATAATCTATGCACATACGCATAGTTCTATCCTTCTTCTTCACAAACAGGACCGGTGCTCCCCATGGAGACACACTGGGTCAAATAAACCCATGATCAAGCAACTCTTGGATCTGAGCCTTGAGCTCAACCAACTCCTTTGGTGCCATTCTATAAGGGGCAATTGACACAAGAGCTGTTCCCGGCAGCAAATCAATTCCGAATTCCACTTCCTATCCGGGGGTATTCCAGGTAATTCCTCCAGAAAGACATCCACAAATTCTCTTACGGTTCTAACTCCGCTAACTCCTCCTTTTTTCCCATCCAACGCACTTACGAAGGCCAAAAATGCCTTGCACCCTTTCCGAACCATCTTATCAGCTTTCAGCGCTGAAACTACATTAGACAAGTAGTTTCTTCTTTCTCCTATCATAATTACCGCCTCATCCTCCGGCGTCCTTAACTCCATCCGTTTAGCTGCACAATCCAATATAGCCCGATGTTCCACTAGCCAGTCCATGCCAAGTATGAGATCAAATTCTCCGAAGAG
The DNA here is from genome assembly GCA_025503065.1 of Gossypium bickii. Lineage (NCBI taxonomy): Eukaryota > Viridiplantae > Streptophyta > Magnoliopsida > Malvales > Malvaceae > Gossypium > Gossypium bickii. Next base: position 102,294,256 of record CP106711.1, read on the forward strand.
TCGTTCTATTAAGTCTGCAGGGAAAATCACTCCTTGAATCTCTAGAGGTACACTCCGAAAGATCTTGTTCACTACTACAGTTTGACTTAATGGGCTTACTACAGTCATCTCCCTATCAGATAGTTCAGAGGCTATGCCTAGTGTTTCAACATCTCTACATGCAACATAAGAATGTGTAGAGCCCACATCAATCAGAGCAAAATAAGGCTTGCCAAATATAAGGAACGTACCGGTTATGACGTCCGGTGCGTCTCCATCCTCCCTCCAGCGAACCGCATAAACCAGACCCGGCTGTCTAGCCTCAGTATTACCTACACCTCTGCCAGGTGTTCTCCGTCCTCTTCCAGCACCGTTACCTCTACCATTCAGACCACGACCTCGCTGAGGCTGCTGTCCACCTCTACCGGCCTGATTAACACCCTGACCTGTAGGTCGACTCCCGTCTATCCTTATGGGACAGTCCTTAATCATGTGATCCTTAGATCCACACTGAAAACATCCTCCCGTTTTTTTCCAACACTCTCCTAGATGCATCTTCTCACACTGGGTACAAGTACGATATTGCCCTCCGGTACTAGCCTGCTGACCTCGCAGCCCCTCTGCTCTAGGCCTCTTTTGAACATTTCCAGACGATCCTGCCGATCCAAAACCTCTCTTCTGTCTATTCCGATCAGAGTTATGCCTTACAGAGTCCTTGATTCCTTCGGCCACCTTAGCCTTCTCCACCAACACCGCAAATTCCCGCTCCTGCTGCGGAACTATCAATAACCTCAGATCATCTCTTAGTCCGTCCTCAAACTGGACACACCGCTCATGTTCCGTAGCCACTATCCCTCGAGCATACCGGCTCAACCTTAAGAATTCAGCCTCGTACTCCGTTACGGACTTATTCCCTTGAACCAGCCCTAGAAAAGCCTTCCTCTGTGCATCAATGTAATGAGTACCAACATACTTTTTTTGATATGCCGCTTTAACATATTCCCAAGTGATCTCCTCAGCCGTAGCACTATCCCGAACTGTGAGCTACCATTGATATGACTCATCGCGAAGAAGCGACACCAACCCTTTCAACTTTTCCTCAGCGGTCAGATCGAGCTCATCTATGATCCGCTCACTCGCTTCCAACCAATACTCAGCCGTACTGGGTGCCACCCCGGACACGCCACGGAACACCTCAGCTCCATTGGCTCAAAGTCGCTCGGGTACAGATTTTTGAGCTCCCATATTTTCACCTGCTCCAGCCACCATTTCTAGAACTCGCAGTACTGCCTGCGATACTGCATCATCCCCCGTCTAATCTTGCTGCTCAACACCGACAGCTGGTGGTGGGGGTGGTGGTACCTCATTTTCAGACCCTTGACCCGACCTAACGGGTTCCGACACGGTCATTCTACCTCTACCGCATCCTCACACATTACGACCACGTCCTCTAGAGCTCATATCTACGATCGTACTTTAGTCTGATTAAGAAATTTTATAAATTAGTCCTTGTTTCATTGATTATCCGCGAAGAAATTTTATGAAAAGGAGTTTAATAGCAGTTCTTTCGATCAATCAAAGTTTTTGTTCAAGTTTTCTACCCTAATTCAGAGAAGTACAGTCATTTAGTAGTACCTACCACACACATTCAATATTCACACATTTGTGTTCATTCCTATCCCAAGGGTATTTTCGTCATTTGTCCTACAGGGGGATTTTGGTAATAAATCGGAGTCAATTTAAAAATCTTAATAAATCAGGGCACTTTGAAATTTTCAAAGCTCGAGGGTACTTTTGAAAATTTTCTCAAATTAGGGGTATGGCAGAAATTTTAAAATCGGGGGTCTTATTGGTAATTTTACAAATCAGGGGAAATTTCGTAAATTTTCCAAATCAAGGTATCTTGGTATTTCGCAAAGATAAAGTTTTTGGATACTTTTGCAAAATCAGAAAATTTTATTAAAATCGGGAGTAGTATGGTAATTTTGAAAACCAAGGGCATTTTAGTAATTTTACCTCTAAGGGTATTTAGGTAATTTTGTAAGTCGGAACTATTTTGAAAATTTTTCAAACTACATTTTGCTACAATTTAGAGGGGTAATTTGGTGATTTTAAAACTGAAGTTTTTATAAAAGACGGCTAATCCTTTTCGGATTTTAGTTATTGAGTTTAGCCCGTGAATAAGTCCTCTTTGTTAGGGTGAACCGTAGCTACGCACCAGGTAGGATTCCAGCGAAGAGGAGGTGAATCATTAGGACTGCTTAAGTACTAGGCTCTTCTGGATCCAATCCTCGACATGCGCACAATGGTAGCCACACCCTAACTCGGCGACTTAGCCACAGGTTTGTTTACTTAGGCTTTAAGTTTTATGAATTTCTATGTTGGGGTAAACTAATCCTAGGGTTCAATAGTTCTTATTATACTATTCTACGTTCCCATTCTAACCTTATACAAACCATACTATAATTCACACAATGGTTAGAAGTACTTACCTGGTAGACTTCGGGTCGGAGACTCAGGAGCCATGCCAGAAAAACCTGCTTATTCACAAAATTGTTCACAAAACTGATTTGGGCTCATTTTGGAAAATGTTATGGGCTTTTAACCCAAGGCCGAGAGTTTTAAAACTGGGCTCTGATACCAAGCTGAAACACCCCAAACCCGGCCCACGAGCCTTGACCGGATCTGGTATGTTCCTCGAGAAAACGTTTGAAAATCTGTTTGTTACTTAAGAAAAATTCGTGTGGTTTTGAAGAAGGATTTGCTTGTGTTGGGTTCAATTGAAAACTTGTTAAAAAAAAAATAGGGGTTTATTAAAAACCTCGTTTTCATATGAAAAGATATGCCGAAATTGTTTTAGAAATTTTACCTTTAAGTTGGAAATTATTTGTGATAGGTAGTCAAAACACTTAATATTTATTTTTAGGAAAAACCATTTAACTTTGATTTAACCTTAACCGTATTGTAATAAAAAGCATGCATAAAACAGTTCATACTATGGCTTCATTACATCGAAAACAAAACCCAAAATAAATCCAAAATACTTAAAATATAACAAGTTCAAAATAAAATAAAGTCTCGAACTGAGTATGGCCAGCACCAAGTTCCTGCCGACCCGGTCCATCACTGATCGTCACCTGAAAAATATTCCCACAACGGGGTGAGTCAAATAGACTCAGTGTAACAGCCAACACTAAGTTTCAACGATTTTAGGCACAACAGTTCATAGATATACATATAATTAAATATAATGATGCAAACCCGAACCCAAACCTAGGTATCATCCGCTACACATCACCCGTACCAACCTGCACACCGTGGGGACTACTAAGTCAACCCTCCATCTGCTACACATCATCGAAGGCAGTCGCTGCAGACGACGTGCTCATCGCCCTTATAAAATTGTGGCATAGCCACCAGATATTATATTTTGTGTCATGAGACACCACATTCAAATAATTGTGACCGAAGTCACCACATTCAGATAATGTGGTATTAAACCACCAATTCACTTCCCCTTTACATATCACCCATATGCCACATGTCATACAAATCATGCATAAGTCATGCCATATTCCTTATTTCACATTCTTATCAATATTTCCATATGCCATGTGCCAAATATTCATATCACTTATTAGTATAATGTCGGGATTACGTACCTGAGTACTTGTACCATTGCGTGGTACCTTTGGCCACATTCATATTATTACAAACATATATATTAAATTAAAGCCGTGATCTAATAAGATTTAGTGTGGGGTACACACTTGGTATACTTAGCGAATTTACTGAAATCCCGAAGAATCTCGATCTATTGCTTTAGATCTTGGTTCCTATATTCGGCCATTACTAGGCATATTAGCAAAACCTATTCGGTTATATAACCAAATCTCGAAAGATTATCGCAACTTAAATTCTCACCTTGCTGCCGATTTGACCACTAACCAAATCCCGAAAACTTGGTGATACCTCTTCTTGCAATCGGTTAGGTACTAAATCACCTAAATGATTAGTTTCCAGCTTTTTGAATAATATACGAAACAGATTCATAACATTACTATAGCGTTAGCCGATTGTATATTTGTACTTACCTAGCGATCTGAAATCTCGAAAACTTGTCACTTGACTTATGAAGATGCCAAAATACCTTAGATCTAAAATCCCGAATGATCTCCCTAGAAGTCGGCTATAATGGCAATCCCAAAATTCACCTTCCAAGTTTCGGCCAACAAGATTAGGAGGGAATAGATTAAAATTTCGGCTTAAAAGAGAGATTGACAATCAAAGAACAATCGATCTTACCCTTAATACTGTAGTTGATTGCACACTTGCTTGACACCACTGAGGAATTCGGCTATAGACTGAGTGTTGATCACAGGTTTCGGCTTTTGATGATCACTTAGAAAGATTCAGTTTAACCAAGAAAGAAAAGAAAGGTATAGGACTTAGGGAAATTCGGCAAGGCTAGGGGATCCGATTTTCAGCTTTTGGAGAATTGAAAAGAAAAAAAGAATAGTTGCAGAGAGAATTCGGCAGAGGCTTCAAAGAGAAAAAGAATAATGGCCTTGCTTTTCCCTTCTCACTGAAATTACTACACCAAGAATCCTATTCGGCCAACTCCACATCCCTTATCTAATCCCTAAATTTCCTCCTTATCACCTTATTCAAATTAATAAAATTAATCCATCATTTATCCCTTATCTAGCCGAATTTTAAAAAGGATTAAACTCATCCCTTTAGTGTCCCTATGCCGTCCACCTCTATCTATCCTTGCAGCAAAATAAAACTTTTATTTGCTTCCCTTGTGGCTCGAACCTGAGCCCTTCCTCATAGCCCATGGCGTCACCTACCAAGGCCCTAAGTGGCGCCTCCAAGCCACTGTACGAAGCCCTTTTTTGTGTCATAATTCCCTTACAATTTCTCTTAAGGCCTATCAGTCTTAGCTTCCTCTTTTAAACTTAAAATCGAATAATTTTTTAAGACATTCTTCTTCACACTAAAGTTCTAAAAATTCATAAAACACATTCAAACACACATAGGCATGCTACTTCATAAAATTAAGCAATTATGCATAAGCCATAAATCCAGGATATTACATAAATCCCAGCTACAGTAATAACTAACTTAACTACCAACAATGGAACTAAGAGAAACAAAAAATGAACATGGAATAAACCCTAAGCTATAGAGAAGAAGAACTAAACCCTAAAAGATTAAAAGAAAAAGGTAAAAACTAGATAATGTGTGGTATATCTTTTCTCTTAGCCAAATTTGGCCTATTTTAGCATTTTTCTGACCCAAAATTTATGCCCAAAATGCCCCTTAGCATGTGTTTTCTTTTTGGTGTTGAAGTTGGACAAGTTTGCCCCTCCAATCATTTTTTCTCTCTTTTTGTCAAAGGTATTGCGATACCCACATCATTCTTGACTTGGGGGAATCCTTGGGAGTTGGGTATCCCGATACCACTATGGATGATCTCGATCCTCTTCAATTCAGCACTGTCTAGGGTGTCATGACTTCCATACCTCGATATCACAATATCCCCTTCTAGGTGATGTCTTCACTCACATTTAGGCCTCCGATGATTCCCTACAACACTCAATCAACCATTAGGTTCCCTATGGCACATTTGGCCATTTCGGGTCTCAAAAGTGGCATAAAACACAACATTTCACTTATTAAGACAAAGAACACAAACTAAGTAAAAACATAAGAAAAACATATTAAACAAAGGAAGACTCTGAAAAAGGTTCAGAAAAATATATCTACAATTTGTTCTTCTGTAGGAACATGACTGACACACAACACCCATTGTTGCACCTTTTCGTGAATGAAATGAACATCCAGTTCAACATGCTTCATTTTCTCACGTAAGACATAATGGACAACTATATTGATAACTAGTGGTCTCCCATCAACACTTAGTTGTTCAAACCTGGTGGCTGAAGCATAAACACATATTCGATCAACTCAGTATTTAAGAATGTGTTATTCACATGAATCAATCTCAGTTTCCACTTGTTGAAGATAGCTAATGTAAGAATTGTTCGAATAGTATTAGCCTTGACCACAGGGCAAAAGGTTTCTTGAAAATTTAGTCCAGCTTTTTGCCACCAGCTACACCTTGTACCATGCAATAGAACCATCAGAATTACATTTGATCTTGAAAAACCGGCAATAGCCTACTAGTTTCCTATCACTAGGAATGGGAATTTAGGTCCAAATCTTATTACAAACTAATGCAACAAACTCATCGCACACTACCTCACACAACTTAAAACATGCCATTGCACTATGTATATCACAAGGCTTATCAATGGAATCAACTAGAACTGCTAGAAAAAATCTATTTTGAAAACGATTTTCTTAAACAACAGAAAATAAAAATTTTGAAAATCGACCCGATTTGTGATATTTAAAGCAATAAACCTTAGACCGAAATCGTACATGTGTTTTCAGATAGATGGATCCTTGTTGTTCTCGACTTTCAACCAAATGATCTTCTTTGCTATTCCCGAACAACGAATTGCCTCGAGTGTGGGCTCAATCAAATCGAATCAAAACATAGAACTAGAAATATTTTTATTTTCTTTTAGGTGAAAATGAAAATTCTCTTCTTAAAATAGAAATCGATAGGATTGTTATTTCAGAAAAATATATTTAATAGTTGGGAATAAATTCTCTCTATTTTTCGGCAGAGTAATAATATCTTCAAGTTCTATAAATAGCCCTACCGATGCCATCTATTTATAGGGAGAGAAGGTAGAACCCTTGTTTAATTAAAGAAGTTTATTTCTAATAGAAAAATAAAATCCTTGTTCTACTAGAATGTAAGGGGCAACAACCCTAGTTAAATATACTAGTGTTTGTTGTCTCCCCTTATTACATAAAGGGCTTTTGGGCCTCTTTCATATCGAGTTCAATTACAAGTATTTCTCAAGATTTTAATCCAATACATTATAATTTGATCTAACCCAATATTTATTCTATTTCCTAAAATAAAATTCAATATTAAATAATTTTCTCATCCTAATTTTACCGAGTGTAAAATTATGATGATTTTACCCCTAATAAAATTTTTGAGAAAATATATTTAATATTTCATCATTCAACTTGTTCACTATGATCGTATGGTTTATTATCATTTTCGAGCTTTAAAATAGTTTAAAAACATAAACTTAATCTTCTAATTGTTTTTGAGAAATCCTTGCTCATTTGCAAATGAATTCATTTCCATTTTGAGAAAACCACAATCATTTCCTAAATGTTTTCCATTTCTCCACTTCTATTCGTTCTATTCGTTTTGATTCAACACGCAATTCATTTCTAGTTTTAACAAGCTAGCTGAGGGACTGATTTGACATATGTAATTAAGGCTCAAATTATTTATAAATAAGTTCCAACTTTTTGTCTATTAATTATAAACTCATTTAGTCACGAATTCATTCCACTATAGTATCATGACTGAGCTCTCTCCAACGATATACCTTTATGAAAACAACTCAATTAGTGCTTATCCAATTACCTTGTCATAAGTGTGTTACCCTCATAGGATATCCTTAATCTCTTTGAAATAATATATGTTTTCCCAATATGATTATATTTGATCTTTTGGTAACCATTACATCTTCTTTCTTGAAAACTCAACTACTATCAAATAGTAATCAAGCCATTCATCACAAAGACGAACGACTCATGACTTATCAACCATGTAATGGCAATGAGAGGATATCATTTACCCATGTCTCAGAATATAAATTCCACTACTATGAATGATGCTACATACAGCAGAAGTTGTACACCCAACGCACCAGCTTTTGGTTCCTTATTTATTTGAACCTAGGCTTTTACTTACATTAAAGTGTACAAGTTTCGCATGCATAGTTAGCCATCCACTCAGGATTTAGGTATGCCACACTATGAACATCACAAGTGAATAAATCTATAAATGGATTCAAGATCTATTCTACTTGCGTCCTATTCGGTGTCTTGTCAGTCCAATCAGTCACATTTATGTCTCTATCTTCTAGGAGTCATCTGCTCCGATGGCTAAGACAAAACATATCTCCAATTGGACCTGATAGATGACATATTTATCTTTCAATTGGTTTCCTCATTTTTTATTAGACTAATGACATGTTTAGGTTTGTCTACTAATATACGTTTCTTTTCTATATTACAATCTGACCATGTAGTATCGCTTAGTATTAGTTAACCATTAGACAAATAGTGAAAAACATTTGCTTCCATTTTTCTTTGCATGCAAAAACCATATGAAGACATTATACAAATTATTAATGTAATTCATGAATAATTTTATTAACCAATTTGTTCAAAAAAATTGCAAGTGTACATTGATGAAAATACTACACTTAGGGCACCAGATCCAACAGTCTCCCACTTGCCCTATTGAAATAGATGAGTCATGTTTCACATTCTTGTGCCCCTTCATATGTTTCCCAAAGAACTCTCTAGCTAGTAGGTTCTTGGTGAAGGAAATCCTCGCGGTTTGTCCTCATATGTGATGTTTGACTACATCCACTATTCTGTGAAACACTCTCCCTTATGATCAATGTGTTTTATCCTTATGTAGTTTCTTTGAGCTTTACCTATATTTGCAATGTTACAATGTCATAGCTTTTACATACCTCATATTTGGCCCTTCATAGTGAAGTTAGCAGTACAACTTCTTTTTACACTTCTCCACACAATGCACCCACTACCTAGGACAAAAACGCAACATGATGACGATTTCCTCAAATCTCAACATGTTTGGAAGTCAAAACTAGCATATAATTGTTGGGAAATCTGCCAATATTGCAGTAAACATGTAAATTTTTTCTATTTATTTGAACGATGAATAAATAAATAAAGTTAATTTCACATTTCGCTATTATGTCTTTTGTATTTTCTGTCTTTTATATTTTGCATGCATAGTGAAATTGTGACAAGCAAATATTAGGTCATTGATTGTCTAAAGTTCAAACTAAAGATAAGTGACATTGTAAGAACGTTTACATTGCAAGAAAGACAACTTACTTCAGTAGATAATCTAAATGAGTTCGTAATGTAATACCCTAGAAATTCAAGTATTTGATTTGTTGGATTTAGTCATTAAATAAGCATCTGCTTCAGTGGTTAAGTGATTGGGTGTGTGTTTGAGGTCATAGATTTGAATTTGATTTTGGGAAAAAAAATTATTTTTGTTCCTAACTTTATCTTTCTTTGTTTGGCTTAAATAATTTTTCTGGTCAACTCATGTTAGAATAAGCCCGTTGGTTCAAGTGGTAAGGTGTTAACAAGCCCTGAGATCTTGTGCTTGAATCCCTGTGTGGGCGAATGGTAATAATTTTTGCTTCTGTGTGTGTGTGTGCCATTTGTGTAGTAGAGGTTTGGTGGAATTGAAATTTTGTGGTAGTTGGATGAGGATTAGTGTGTCGAATTTTGTGGGATTTGGTTGGTAATGAGGGTAGTGGGGAGTTGAGAGTATTATTTTGAATATAATTTTTTTTATTTTTGATTTGTTTCTAAAAATTCTTTTTGTTTTGTTTCTCCATGTTTTTGGTTTCTCTGCATGTAACACCCCAAACCCGGTCAAACGCTACGACCGAATCTAGTATGTTACAGGAAAGAATGTTTTGAAATCTTAACGAAACATTGTGATTTAGAAACCATTTTTACTGCGTGAAAGATGTATTAAGGTTTGCTTGAAAGTATTGGACCAATTAAGACTGTAAATAAATTTGTTATTTTACCAAAACCAAAACCAATGAAACTCAATAGAGTGACATTTTGAAAACAAGTTACGAGTTGTAATAAATCTCCGAATTAAGTAGTTACCCGTAAACCATCTTTTGTTAATACATTGGAAAACTATTTGTTTTTTTTTTGTTTTAGATTTTCGAAAAAATCCCCATATTCGACAGTTTATAAATAATGCAATATCGGCATCAAAATCCAAATCCAAAATTTAAGTTTAAGTGGCCTTATTACAATACCAAAAATCTAAACAGTGAAATGTAAAGTATTAAAAACGAAATTACTAAGAGCATTACGCATGGCCACCTCGAGTCCACCTCGGCTCCGAACTCGCGATCAAATGATTACCTGTAAAATTTAGCAGAGGGGTGAGTCACCGAGATTTAGTGTGTAAATCCCCGCATAACGCAATCTGGCCTTAACCCCACATAGTACTGCATGAAAATCATGTATCCAATGTAGCCCAAACAGTCTATTTTTTCATCCTCTACACCTCCTGAGTCTACCCAACATCTGTGGCACCCAGCCACTGGTGGTACCAAACCACTAGTGGTTCCAAACCACTGGTGACGAAGTCACAAATAATAATATGTGGGGCCAACCCACTTGTGGTACCAAACTACTAGTGACAATCCCTGATAAAGATATGTGGGGCCAACCCACTGTGGTACCGAACCACTAGGACGAGTCACTGAAATAACATATATGTGGTGCCAAACCACTGGTGGTTCCAAACCACTGATACATAGTCACTGGATAAAATTATGTGGGGCCAACCCACTGTGGTACCAAACCACTGTGACAGTCTTAGAATCACATTTCTTCTCCAACCATCATACATCAAGCCCATGCATATGTTATCATACTAAATTGAATGCAATCATGCCCCAAATGCACAATAGTCGACTATATCACACATACACGTATTTCGTTCATAAAGTCATAGTGGGACTTACCTGGTGTCTCTAACCATACCCACGAAGGTATCTCGACGATTAACATCGTCGTTTTCGGCTTTCAGCCCATATAATTATAATCGTAAATTTAATAACTAGAGTGTGAGTTCTACACACCTGATAACGCGTAAAATTAGACTCTCTACGTCGATGCTTTCACTAGCAGAGACATGACTATTTGTCTATCCCAGGCAGACGTCGGCTCTCTACCACAACTTGGCAGATATTCTCGAACTGCCGACACAGTACACCTTTTGAACTTAGGAGTGGAGACTATGAGCCCACTCCCTTCCTTTGGTTGGCTAGCACTCGCATCCATGGAGAATCTTCGATCAGTAGACAAGGAGAAGTGTAGATTGACTAATAGCAGAATTTGGTTAAGGCATAACACAATTGAAAGGAGTAAATATCCAAGAAATCACAAGATGGCTTATTACCTTAAGAACCCGAATGGAGTGATCCGATTCGGCAATCAACAAGCCCTCTACTTTGGACTACAAACACTCGGCTAGAGGAGTTTCCCAGAGTAACGTCCCAAGATGAGTAAATAAGAAGGGAAAATAGATTAGTCGCAAACCATAGATCAATAGCAACCTAGCCGTTCGGCTATGGTCAACCGAAACCGAATGAAAATGAAGAAAGAAAAGAGAGAGTCCCCCCTTACCTTGCAGGACAGAACCTTACTGCAGAAAAGACTCTCGACAGCCACAGGGATGATCTTGATATGCGGTTGACAATAGTAGATAAGAGACACAAGTTTGGTTTGCAGCAAAGGGTGGTTCAGAATTAGAACAATAGAGTAGGACGAAGGGGTAAAACAAGTTGTATAGATAAGCAAAGGTTTGGCTCAAGAGAACAACCAAAAACGCAAAAGAAAGAAGAGAATAGAAACAATATGCGAGAGACAGGAGGTTTTGGCTTAACGCAAGATGTAGAAAAATTAAAGAAAATGCTTCGGTTAAGGTGAGTAGAAGGTGAGGGAGAGATTCGGCTAGAGTGAGGCTAAACAAAAGAACGATCTTCGAATGGAAAGAAAAGATTCAGCTCAAGGAGAAAGAATAGTAGAAGCACCCCGACGAAGGAGAGAGGTTTCGGTTTTGGAGAACACCCAAGAAAAATAAGTGAGGGGAGAGTAGAGAGTAGAGAAGAACGTGCACAGGAGAAAGGAAGAAAACGTGAAAAGCCAAAAACCCAAAATGACCAAAGAAGTAACCTAAAACGTCAAAATGCTAAGACCACTTAGAGGTTTTCGGCACCCACCCCAACAAGTCAAAACTGATTAAACATACCCCCATGTTGACCGATACCCCCTCTCACAAGACTCCCACATTCGACCACCACTCCACCAACATCAAATCCCATGCTTTGCTCCTACTTTCACTCCCCTTCACCCATTTTGAATTAGTAGACCAAGTCTCCCTCTACAAACTCCTCCACACCTTCCATTCAAACACTTTGACTCATTCAACCAAGCACCATGGAGAGTCCTTGCCGAAACCACCACCTTAGCTTTCCAGGCGCAAAAATAAAGCTTCTGAATGCTGCTGACGAGACCCGAATGCCTTCCCCCTGCTGCTCCCAAGTGACGCCACACCCCTGCACCTTAAGTGGCGTCTTCTTGCCACTCTACCACTCATTTTCTTATGTCAACAAAACACAAAAGAATTCCCTTAAGACCTGCCTCAACCAGCTCTCCCCTAAAGTGCCTAAAACAAAATTTTTCACCAAGGCTCTAGCTTAACCTCGAGCCTTCTCAAAACCCCCAAACATACCAAACTAATCAACAAAACAAGCCAAACACATAGCAAACATCGAAATGCAAAGCCCCTACTTCCAGGATGTTACACTGCAAATTTTCTATTGACTTTTTTTTTTTTGGTCCCTTCCCCTTTTGCCTCTTTCTTCAACTTTGTCCTCTAATTGCTTGACTGAGTCGTTGTGACTTGGATCCCTTTTGGTTCTTCTTTCGGTTTGGTTGAGTAGGCTTTATATGTGTTCGCTTGGTTTAGGAATTTTTGGGAGTGATAAAGTATGGTAAAGGTTTTTGTAACAGGAAATTAACGGTTGTGAATCTGTTTATTTAGGTGGGAATCGTGAGTTTAACGCTCTTCCGGTGAATTAATTCTCATAGGGGAAGTGTTGTTCATTTAAGGGTAAATGGTTTTGCCAATTTGGTATAGCTGCGGTTGTTGAAGTTTTGATTCTTTAGGAAGTTGATGGACTTTAGTTTTGTAAATTGGAGTGTACGTGGGAATAATCTGTTAAACTTGTGATGTGGACTAGGTGTGTAACGAGAAACCCAAAAAATAGTGAACAGCAAAAGCTGAAATTGGACACTGTTGACGCCACACGGCCGTGTGACAGATAATGTGTTGGACCGTGTGTGACACAGGGTCTAGGCTAATTTGGGTTGTGTGGACCAAACGTGCGTCTGTAGGCCGTGTGGGCCTAAAATTCATGATTTTTTCTAGGGTCGTACACGTTGTCCCGAATGACCGTGGGCCTTCTGTAGGGTCGATATGAGACTAAATACATTACAAGACATGAAATCTAGACTTCTGTTGATACAAAATCTGCTATCCGTAAGAGTAATGGAAACGTCAAATGAGTAATAAATCTGTATATGTATGATAAGTATGTGGTTCGTATTTAATATGTTGTGCATGTAAAGCTATGTTATGTTTAATTTCTGCTCCAAATATGTATGATAATTTCTGTACTCTGTATCTGCATTTAGGTTGGGTTGTAAATAACATGTGGAGGAAGTGATATTGTAAAAGGCAATAAAGCGCCTATTGATCCGGTAGCTTAGCTGCAACTATTCTATAAATGTGGACACTAAGTGGTGTGTAGGGATGGATGAGTGTTTTATACCCATATGGTGTGTTAGGATGGAGAGAGTTGGTGTGTAGCAGCTGGGGATAGGATTATGTGTTGTATCTGCTCTGCTCTGCTATAAATCTATTTATGATGGATCTGTCTTATATGTATTTTACTGTGTTAAGTTTATCTTTATACATTGAGTTTCAAAACCCACTCTCGGTTTCACTAATATTTTCAGGTAATCCTCAGACTTAGGCGGGTCGGTGCGATAGAAGCTCGGTTTTACTAGTATTTCGATTCTTTAACTATTTTAATTTATATTAAGTGTTTGTAAAATTTGGATAGTTTGGACATTTTAGGTCTATCTCGATTTTGGATTTTACTTTGGATTTTTACATGACAATTGATAAAACGATTTACCAAAAATTATTATTATTTTGCAACCAATTGCTTTCGAGAAAACAAACTCGATTTTCCAAAATATAATGATCTAAGAATTTCCACTGCATAGTATTCAATTTATTTAGAAAATGTAAACAAACAAGCTTTTAATTAAATAATTATGGAAAACACATTTTCAAATAAAATGGGCTTTTAAGTAACAAAAGTTCGCGATTTTTTTTTCAATAAACAAAAGCCGAATTTACAACTGTTTTACATAGCATCTCGAGATCTAGCCATATTGTCCAGGCTGGGTTTGGGGTGTTACACGTAATCTCGTAAAAGAATTGAAATGAGCATTTGATTCAAATACTAAGAAGGATTATTATGTTGTCTACAATTCCAATTAGAGAGATGGCTAGTCTTGGTTATCGGAGCAGTTGACTCCATGAGTATAGACATAGATGTATTCATTGGTAGAATGATACATTGGACTAGACCCAAGATGAATTAATTCTAAATCCGTTTGTAAATTAATTCACTTGTGACATTCATGGTGTGATTTACCTAAATCTTGAGTTAGTCATTGACCATGCGTATACAACTCATGTGCTTTGATATAAGTGGAGGCTTATGCTTTAAATATGATCGAGCCCATAGCCGGTATGTTGGGTACATAACTTGTGTATGACATGGCTTTACTAGCAACAGTGGAATTCATAGCTCAATTAAAGAGTTAACGATATCCTCTCATTGGCATTGTGTGGAATGATAAATAAGGAACGTGGCCACGAGTTGCTTGTTCTCAAATGAGCAATTTATTACAATCATTTGTTGATAGTGATCATATTAGTCATTAAGAAGACACAATGGTGACAATGAGATAAAATATGATTGTATTGAGTGAACGGATTTAACTAAAAGAAATCAATGATATCATGAGGGTAACACACACATGATAAGGTCATTGGGATGAATTGCTTTCGTAAAGAGTATACAATAAGGAGTTATCAATCATGGTACTTCTTGTGGACTGACTCCATGATTAAGTACTTGTGAATTATCAGAACAATGCTTCGGGACATAATTACAATCACTATAGCCTAATTGTATATGTCTTATTGGTCTCTCCGCTAGCTCAACAAAAACTTGATTAGACTGCATTTGAATCAGAAGAAAATTCTACGACTTTGGGAATAATTTAATTAAGTCGATTTATTCTATGTGGAATTAAATTAGGTGGCCGCGAGAATTGTTCAACTAGAGAATTTGATTAAAGAATTTTCTTGAAAAATTAATTTGAAAAATCTAAATGATTTTTGGAAAGATTAATTTTGGTCAAGTAAAATTAAATTAATCAAATCAATTAAAATTAATATGATATTTTTGGAAGTTAATTTTCAAGTCAAACAATTGGCCCAATGGGTAATTGAACTTGAAAATTGGATCTGGGATCATAAATTGGGCCCGGGAGCCCAAAACTGAGACCAAAATCCAAAAACTGGTCGAACCGGGCCTAGTATTGAAATCGGGCCGACGATCCAACCGGTGGCTAGACCAGACCGGTCGGATCGTCATTAACCCGGTTGAACCGACTCAGGGTGTCGTAAGAGTGTCGCACCTGCATCACCGGAACGGTGGTGTCGGCGACTGCAACGGCGGCATCCAAGTGGCCGACGATGGTTTGTTATCGGTGGTTAAGTAGTGGAAGAGTTACACTCCTATTGAGACTCTACTAAAGAATTTGATTTCAGATTAACTATTCTAAAAATAATATTATTTTAATAGTTTAATATTAAATTAAATTTAATACTTATCTTAATATTATTTTATTAATTTAATATTAAAGTGATTATCTTGATATTAAATTTAATCTAATATTTATCTTGATAAATATTATATTAATTTAACATTAAAGTGATTAAGTTTAATCATAGTTGAACTCTCTAAACTCTCCCTATATAAAGAGAGCCTTGGGTCATTATTTACATAAACTTTAATTCAAGAGAAAATTGTAGAGAGAAATTTCTCTGAAGAGAGTATTCCAAAAAATTACTTGAGATATTTTTCTGATTTACAACTTGACCCAAAATTTTAGAGAAATTGCAAAATTACGTACTAGTAATTTTTGTGAAAATTTTCTGATTCAAAGCGAGCCCAAACTCGACAGACGTAAGCTTGAGGATAGTGGAGAAGACTACTCAATCGAAGCGCTCATCCTAAACGAATAAAAAATGTACAATTTTGATTAAGTGTTTATTACTTTAAATATCACAACCAAGATCTTATTTTGGAAAAAAATTTAAAACTCTGGTTTTTCCCTAAATGTATTTTCTGCTACATTTTCCAAACTCGTTTTTCCAAAATAATCTCTCATTCTTCATAAATACTTGAGTATATACTTAACTACTTTCTAGTGTCTTCGTCTTGGATTCACCTGATATCAACTTACCAACTGTAACGGGTGAAAATGTGCAAGTGTACACAATCATAACAAGTAATAAAGTGATAAGTATATCGAGTTATTGTCTCCACAGGGACAATCTTATATGAATCAAGTATCGTGAAATTAATTACTAAAAAATTGGTTGGTGATAGGAACAAATTCGAGTGATGGGTTTTGACTAAATTAATCTAACCTAAGTATACTTAAAATTAAATAAATAAGGAAGTAAGTATGCAAGTCTTTAAGAAAAATCACAGTAGCATGCATGTGTTAGAATAATTTTCTTTTCTAACTTAGAAATATTTAAATACTATTAATGATGTTACAGAAAATTCCATGGCAACTTGGCTGTTTATTAAACCTATTTGAATTACGAGTATTTTGGCTTCTCCCGAAGTTCAAATTTAACCCCTTGTCTGCATATGCCTATGTTTGCCACAACTCAAGGTTGCCTTTTTAGGCATCATCTAAGAATTCAACTTATTAAATTATTAAGTATAGCATATGTCTATGTCAACAACTTAGTAAAATAAATAAGTAGAAAAACAGATTATGTGAGGTAATAATAATATTTCTATACTGAAACAGCTTAATCACATTAGTCCTAAAATTATCCAAGGTAATAAGGTTCTCCTCAATTATTGCAAACATTAACCTAATTCTCTTGAATCTAAATTAAACATGCACCATTCAGATATTGTGTCAATTAATTACAGTCCAAACAGGATTTAATAATTAATTTAGTTGCATCCTTACAATTATAATGTATGAATAACATAGTCATAATTTTATCTGAATGCATAAACAACTGATGCACATGACATTGTTAACAACATAAATAATCTAAGCCATGAAAATTAAATTATTCTAACACTGAAGGAATTAAGCAACCGTTATTATATTAAAAACATAAACTTTAATTGCAAACATGTTTCCTTAAACTAAACAACAAGAAATTAAAAGAGTAAGGGAAGGAATTGCAAAGCCATTTTTGGTGGTTCTCCATGGCACAGCTTCCTTGCTCCTCCTTTGTACTCCACCCCTTTTCGTTGAAATCAAGAAAAAATGCTTCCCGAATGGTCAAATAGGTTGCTTCTCAAATCCTTGCACACTTACTTGGAACATGGAAAAATGAGAAAGGAAAACAAAGAGACAAGAGAGAGAAAGATGGATGAATGAGGGATGATCAAATGAGGGGGTGAAGAAGGGTATTCATACTAGGACGGGATGACTTGAGGTTGGTAAAATATCATGTCAACCCCCCTTTCTATGGTCACCGCCTTAAGAAGAGGAAGGGAGTGGATGACTTTGCTAAAAATAGCTAGTCCAAGGCTTGATTTAAGGGATGAAGTTGAACGATCACTTAAAAAAATTTGTGGTCCTTTTGTAATTTTTTAACAAGTCTAGGGACCCTTAATTATTTAATCCTTGGATGGTTGGGTTGCTCATAGCTGAATTTGGGTTCTTTTCTCCTTAATGGATGGTTTGACTTCAAAATTAAGTAGCAGGCTAGCCTTCTTCTGCTATCCAATTACGAGCTGGGTCAAGTCTGTCCCATGATCCATAAATTAAATTAAATAAATTTTGATGTCCATAGATGATTAATTATCAGCCCTCTGCTGCATGGCAAGTGTGACATGAATGTTGTAGCATTTTACTATAAAAAAAAGGTGAGCTTTAAGACTGTCTTTTCTCCTTTTGCACCAACTACTTCAAATTTAGAAAAAATATGTAAGTTTAGCATATAAATAATTTAAAAATGGAGATCTAATATTAATTTTGTCCATCTTGGTAATTTGTAATAAAATCACAAGATTTGCTGTAGAAATACTCAGAATTTGTTGTAGAGTTATCACACCCCCAAACTTAATTCATTGTTCATCCCGAGTAATGCTAACTTACATTAAAACTCAAAGAACCATTTTTTGTAAAAATCCCTTCAAACAAAATCAAATCTTTCCCATAGTCATGTGTTCAGCAAACTTATGCTCAGAAATAGAAGATTTGGAAACATACAACTTCAAGACATATATCACTCAATTATTCCAAATATTAATATACTAACAAAAATGTGTACTAAATATCTTCCCTTAACAAATGTGTGCTAAGTACTTCTCAATCAAATTTTATTTCCTTCGATTAAACTAAACAACAATCATTAAGTTTAATTTGTGCCTTCGTATGTTGAACTCAGTAATTCCTATCCACTAATATAGTCGGCATAATAATCTAAATCAATAGGTCTTTCATAAGGTTGTAATGGGGATAGGTTTAGGGTATGGAAAAGAGATGGATAATTTTTAGCCTAATACCTTAGACTCAGCTTACCTCGGACCTTCCAATTATAGTTATATTCAAGAACACCAATTATGCTGTGTTTGAGTAATTATGGTCATTGTACATCTTTTTCAACAATTGCTCTCTTTTTTTTTAAGCAACCACTATTACTTTATTTGAGCATACAATTCAACATTTTGAGTATTCTAGTACTTTTCTCTACTCCTCCAAACTTAATCACAAAAAATATTCTAGATGCACTGAGTCTAAGATTGGGACAAGTAGGGATAATTATTAAAGAAAGGATGGCTTATTAATATAAGGTTCAGAAAACAATTAGGCTATATAGCTCAAAGTAAGGTTTCAAGGGATAATTATTATTAGGGTTGGCTTGAAAGGCTCAAACAATCCAAACAAAAGTTTGCATAAATCATTTTTAAATTACCATGCCTTCTAGGATTTCGCCTCAAGGAAATTACTAAGTCAAGTCTAAAGACTTAAACTTTCATGCATACTTAATTTTTCTAAGGAAATAAATTTTCATGGGTTGACTTATACACAATTACCAAGTTTAGCATTTTTGACATAATTAAGCTAACATAAAAATAATTGAAACAATACAATTTTATACATACTAAAGCTAACATAATTAAGCAAAAAATAAATTTCTGAGACAATTTTACTTAAACATAACTTGATGGAAAATTTTAATTTTTGTCAAAAGTTTGAAAAAAATTATTTCTGGTATGATCCTAGGAAAGGGAGGTAAGTCAGATTTGACTGCTTAAGTATCAAGTTTTTTCTTGATAGATCCAATTCTAGACATGCACATAACCATTATCACACTTCTCATTTTTCATGGAAAAATTAAATTGCTAATTTGCTGAATTTTATTCATAGTTGAAACTTAAAATTTAAACTAAAAATGTTAAATAGTAGTAGAGAAAAAATGAAATAAATGACAACTGAAAATATAAAATAACGACAGATAAAATTTAAGAAAACTCCCTCATTTTTATTTGGAATCATCTTTGACCGAGACAGCGTCAAAGGGCCATCTGTCAAACCAACCATACTCATCTAAGAAAAAATTATACTCTTGTCCCACAAGTCTGTCTAGCATCTGATTAAGGAATGGTAGCAAGAAATGGTCCTTCTGAGTTACTCTATTCAACTGTCCGTCATCCCCACAAATTTGCCTACTCGTGATTGTCCTTGTTGGAATAAGCTTATTATTCTCTACAATTGTGATAACCCCTTCTTCGGTATACGTTGAAACGAACTCACCCAAGAGTTATCAAAGATGGAATAAATGATCTCGACTTCTAACCATCGACACTTGATTTTTTTGGGATCAAATACTTGATATTGGATTAATCTCCTCTGCCCCTTGATAGATCCATTTCTATTATCTTCTAGCCATAACTTTAAGTCAACTTTGGGTGATCCCTTAATTGACAGGTTGAGTCGCTTGAACTCATGGGTGACGACTTTAATGATTTGATTTGAAATTCTAACATATCATTTAGGGAATTAAGTTCCAATTCTGTAGGGACCAACAAATCTAACTTGGAAACAACAAAAAGTCTTTAACCTTATCAGGATATCTTATGGTCTTGAGCACATTAAAGGTCATTTCATCTTGAACTCGCATGGTGAATTCACCTTTATGCGCATCGATTAATGTCTTGCTAAGTGCCAAGAAAGGCCTTCCTAGGACGATTGGTACTTCTTTATCTGCTTCAAATTTTAGGATAATAAAGTTAGTAGGAAATATGAATTTATCAACACATACCAATACATATTCAATCTTCCTTTTTAGATGTGCTATTGATCTATCTGCCAGTTGAAGTGTAACATTTGTCGATCTAGCCTCACCAACACCCAATCGTCTAAACACCAACATAGGCATCAAGTTAATACTCGATCCCAAATCACACAAAGCCTTACCACAAAAGGATTATCCAATATTGTAAGGTATGGTAAAAATTTCTATATCCATCATCTTGGGGGGGCAACCTGTTTTGCAAAAATAAGCTACATTTTGTAGTTATGACTACAGTTTCAAACGCTCCAAACCTTCTCTTCTTAGAAAGAAATTCTTTCATAGCTTTCGCGCAGTTTGGCACTTGCTCCAATACTTCCACCAATGAAATGTTGATATGCAGTTGTTTCAATACATCCAAAATTATCTTAAATTGGGTATCATGTTACTTCTTATGTTGCTAGAGCCTTTAAGGATAAGGAGGCGGCAAAATCTTGGCTTGAACTATACAACTCTTTCAAGGTAATATTTGTAACAGCCTGTTTCTAGTGATATTGAAAATAGTGATTTTGGGACTACAATTTCAATGATTAAATTATTATTTTATTATTTACTTAAGGTCTATAGGATTGTAGTAAGGTCGTCATAAAATGTTGTTAAGAAATTTTGAAGTTTACTTAGTTAATTAAGTGAAAATGACTAAATCGTAAAAGGTGAAAAAGTTGAGTTCTATTAGTTAAATGAGTCAAATGGCTATGAAACCTTAAACTAAAGGACTTGAATGGTAAATAAACCATTTAATGAGATAGTGGATATTCATGGATAGGTTTTAATGAAATTTTAAAGATTTTAAAAAGTTAGTTTGGTAAATTGACAATTAAGTTAAAATGTTAAGTAAATTAAAAGATAAACGATATCATCTTCTTGCTTTATTCATGCCAAAACTAATTTTAGCCATTAAAGGAGGGGAGAGTTCAGCCAAGACTTGTTTCTCTTGCATGGTATGATTTTCAACCCCATTTTTAATGATTTTTATGTTTTTGAGATCGTTTTAGCTTAATCTAGCTAGCTCGAGGGTTAATTTGTAAAACTGTTAAAGGTTGAGGGACTTACCGTGAATTCTTTTGAGTGAGTTTTGATGTTAATTGATAGACTATGAATCTTTATTGAAAAATAAACAAGTTTTGTTAAGTGATTTTTGATGAATTTTGGAAATAGGGATTAAATTGTTAAAAGTATAAATGCTGAGGTTTTGTTCTGAAATATGGTAAATATGGGTTTTTTCATGGTTCCTTACATATTTGATTAACATGGATTTGGATTAAAATGGTTAGATTTTAAGTTATAAGCTTAAGGACTAAATTATGAAAAGTTAAAATGTTAGGGGTAAATTGGTAATTTTGCATAAATATGAAATGTGGATTAAATTGAATACTAGAAGTAGTTAATTGATTAAAATTATCTATTTAGATGAAGATAAACCACATTTGGACTTAGATCGAGGAAAAGCTAAAGCTTTGGACTAGTTCAATTAAACTATTACGCCTTAATTGTCGAGGTAAGTTCATATGAATGGTAATTGTGTTAATGTTATTTGTTATGTTTAGTGTAAAAGGATCGATATATAAATGTATCAATGCTATGACGAATTGACAGATACTGAGTCCCGGTTGAACATTAGGAATTCTTAGGATACAAATGACATGCCATTAGGGATTTTATTTTTCGGGTGCTGGTCTTGAATGTCCAACCGATGGCTGAGGTCCTACATTTGTTTTGGATCCTGCACAGCTTGTGTGAGCAGCATCGTGTATCTTACATTCTGACCCATAGCTCGTGTAAGCAGATCCATTTCACAGCTCGTGTGAGCAATGATGTAAAGGAACGGTTACAGTTATATGTAAAGGCACACTTCGTGTGAGCTTTCCCAAGTATCTGATGTAATTCTAGATGGTTCAACAGGTTTGAAAAGGAAACGAATTGGTCAGTGTTTAAATGGAATGTATCATAAACTTATGAAAATGATTTATAAACTAAATGATGTGATTTTATGTGTAAATTCACATGTTTATGGATGAATTCATTTGAACCATGTACAAGAGTACTAACTTGTGAATTTGGTGATGTTGTATAGGATTATGTTAAGCTTATGGTTTTATTTGATATTACACTTATATATATACATTATGCAAATGAAATGGTAAGTTGTATTTAAGTTTATACGAGCTTACTAAGCACTCGTTGCTGACGTAGTTTCTTTCCTTTGTTTTATAGTTTATTAAAAGCTCGATTTGGTTGAAAGCTCATCGGAGATCTATCATACTATCCAGTAGTCAATTCGGTAGTTCTTAAGCATTTTGGCCAAGGTCTATAATAGCATGTATAGGGCGTTTTGTAATGGTATTTTGATGAATGAGTTAATGGTTTTATCATGTATAAGTTTTCAAAGTTATGTTGATTTGGTACCATTTGATGCCTTGTCAAAATATGTCATTTTCGTTACCTTATTATGCATGTTTATAAGGCTCTTTATGGTATGTTTTGAATGGTTTGGAAATGGTTAAATATGGTATGTTTTAGTACCTAAATGGACTAGATTTTATGCATGAAATGAGGTATATGAACATGTTTAGGTAAGTGATGTTTGGATGTTAATGGTGGTGCCTTTGAATGGCATATTGGTTAGTTGAATTAGGGTCTCGGAAATGGAAAATATATGTCTGCTTGGATGATTTTTTGGTCCTTTGAAAGTGTGCACAATTGGATTGAATGTTTATGCATGAAATGGTTTGATTTTAGGTAACTTTTGGGCTCACATGGCCTTGGACACGAGCGTGTGACTCAGTCGTGTAAGGCACACAGCCTGGCGACACGGTAGTGTGACATCTAATGATTTTCTTAGGGTTCAAGTCAGCGAGTTACACGGCCTGCCACACGGGAGTGTGACCCTACTCAGAGAGTTACACGGGTGAGGACACGGGCTGGGACATGGCTGTGTGTCCTTAGTGCAAAAGTTACACTAACTGGGCCTATTTTGCAATTTTTGCACCTTTTCCTTAAAATTTCCAATTTGTTTCGAATTAGTCTCGAATTGCTCCTAAAGCTATTTTTTGGGCATTGAAGGCTCGATTTAGGGACAATATGCATGTGAATGAATTATTTATGATATTATTAGCGTGTTGAATGATAAGATGTTCAAATGTTTTTGATTGTACGGTAAAGCTCTATAACCCTAATACAGCGACAGAGACGGGTTAAGGGTGTTACAATAGTTCTGCAATTATTTTAGTAGTTAGATTATTAGAATTAGCTTGTTGCGATATTAACTCTTTAGGAGTTGCAAATTTCGACTTCTGTTAATCAGGACTTCCAAGATTCGGTTGAATTTGCTCCTTGTCTGTAGGCTCGTCTTCAACCTCGACAACCTTCGGCTTTAACTTCTTTCCATTTCATAAAGTGACTACTTTGCAATGCTCCTTTCTCAAAATTCTTGGATTTTTGGTGTAGTTATGTAAAGCTGCCCCCATCTGGTTCTCCAAATTCCTTAGAGTTGCATCACTCTTTTCCATGTATGTTTTTAATAAGTTTTCAAGATTATTATAAGAATTGATTGGTGAATAATTTTCTATGTCGCTTGGTACAACACCTTGAGGTTTGCCTCTAAGCTCATTAGCTAACTGTCGCACTTGATTTTCCAGATTCTTCAATATCATTGCCATGCCTTGGATCAATGTTGTTTGGCCTTGAATTAAGGCATCATTTCTCTCTATGTAAGCCTTCAGAAAATTCTCAATACGACTCGAAATATTCGTTGGTGGTGGGTTTTGAACTTACTGAAAGAACCTTAGTGGTTGATTTAGTCTTGGTTGTATGTAAGTGTTGTTAGGACTAGTTCCTTGGTTACTCTATGAGAAATTTTAGTGATTCTTCCATGAGGGATTACAAAAGTTGGAGTGTGGTCCTCGCCCATTTTTGTTCTGATTTGGATTTCCCATATGATACATGGACTCTAGGTTTGATGGACAATTTTCAAACGACTATCCTTCTCCATAGTATACACATGAAATGTTTTCAAATTGACTTTATGGTTGAGCTACAACATTATTATTAAAACCGTTAGCAGTAAAATTCTTAAGCATTAAAGACATAGAAGATACCTGAGTTGCAAGTGAAGTAAGAGTATCAACTTCATGTACTCCTGCTTCTCATCTTCCTATGGCTACTTGATTGGTTGACCACTGATAGTTATTGTTGGCAGTTCTCTCAATAATTTTGTAAGCCTCATTTTAAGACTTAGAAATGAGAGCTCCATTTGCAGAAGTGTCTACCACCGTCCTCGTGTGTGCATTAAGACCATTATAGAAAGTCTCCAATTGGATGCAATGTGGAATCCCATGGTGAATGCATTTTCGTAATAATTCTTTGAATCTCTCACACACCTCGTACTAGGATTCATCATCCAAGTGTTGAAATGTGGTGATATCTTTTCGCAATTCAGCATTTTTGCTGGGTGGAAAATACTTTATCAAGAAGCGTTTTGCTAACTCTTACCATGTATAAATTGAACCAGGTGGTAACGAATTTAGTCATGCTCGTACTCTGTCCCTTAATGAGTATGAGAGCAACTTTAACCTTAGTGCATCTTCGATCACTCCAGCCAATTTGAAAGAATCGCTCACCTCCTTGAATAATTGAAGGTGAATGTGTGGATCTTCGGTAAGCATCCCACTAAACTGGCCTACTGTTTGAAACATTTGGAACATCATAAGTTTTAACTCGAACTGTGGTGCCTCGATCTCAAGTCTAACAATACTAGGATTAAGTTCATAGAGAAGTGGCATGGCATACTGTCTTATGGCTTGGTATTTGTTATCAGCAATGACTGGATTGCAAGCATAAGCGGCTCCATTTATTTGATCAGGATTCGTGTCTGGGGCTTGTCTTTCACGTCTTCTTTGTTTGAATGTCCATTCAATTTCAAGGTCTACTTGGAGTAAGTTGATAATTCAATCAATGCTCATAAGTACCTGAAAAGAAAATCACAAAAGTTAACTAAGTTGTGAATAAAAAAACTAAACCAAATTGCAAAAATAATTTCACAAATAATGATTAAAGAAACAATCCCCGGCAACGGCACCAAACATTTGTAACAGGTGAAAATGTGCAAGTGTACACAATCGTAACAATAATAAATTAATAAGTATATCGAGTTATCGTCTCCACAGGGACTGTCTTATATGAATCAAGTATTGTGAAATTAATTTCTAGCAAATTGGTTGGTGATGGAAATAAATTCGAGTGATGGGTTTTAACTAAATTAAACTAACCTAAGTATGCTTAAAATTAAATAAATAAGGAAGTCATTATTCAAGCCTTTAAGAAAAATCACAATAGTATGCATGTGTTAGAATAATTTTTCATTCTAACTTAGAAATATTTAAATACTATTAATGATGTTACAGAAAATGTAACACCCTAAAATTCAAGTATCGAGTTATTGCATGTTTTGGTGTTAAGATTATGAAGGAAAAATTTTATTTTTCTTTTCGTGTTTATATAGCCCTGAAGAAGAGTATAGAATTATTCAGGTATGGAATAATTTTTAGTTTGAGAATTTATTGAAGTGGAGCAAGTGGCATTGACACTTAAGTTAATTAAAATGTCAAAGTGTAGCATAAGATGAGTAATGGCAAGGTGGTGTTGGCGCATGAGTTAGTGCATGAGGGGAGTGGTTCGAATCCCTTAGTTAGCATTTAGATAACTTTTATTTTTGCTCTTGTATGGTAAGTGTCGGCCAAGCTTAGTTATGGTAAGTGTTGACCTTGTTATTTTTGGTTAGTAGATTAAAGGAATAAGGTAAGTGTTAACTTATGGTATGGAATCAAGAACTTTTGGAAAGATATGGGGACATAGGGCATGTATCAAGGAAAATGTTTTGGAAACTAATTCATGGCCATTTGACCATGAATTTGGACGGCAATGTGGCTAGCGGGGAGGTTGGCCGAATATGCTAGTAGTTTGGCAAGGTTAGGAGTTTGTTTTGGTCATTCCTAGCAACTTTTGTGCAAAGTTTTGTAATTCTTTCTCAACCTTTCTCCCTTAGTCGAAATTGAGCATTTGGTAAACCTTAATCTTTTGACCATTTGGTCATTTTTGCATATCACACTAGTACTCTTTTGTTTGCTTTGTCATAGTGCCGAAATTGTTAACACCAAAAAGACCATTCTTTTTCCTTCTCTTTTTCTCATCGCCGAATGTGCCATGCTTCTTATCACGTCTTTTTCTTTCTCTTTTCTTCTCTTTGAAAACCGAAACACCATCATCATTATATCTTTCTTCCATCTTTTAATTCTTTTTCAATCATATTTTCTCCATTATTTCTCCAATGGCTGAATGTTAGTGTGCCCATAGCCGAACCATTTTCTTTTCTTTGGGTATACAAAACCGAATCCTCCATCATTCACAAACATCATTCACAATCTTTTCTTTTCAATCGTGGACAATAGGTAAGGGTTCTTTCTAGTTTACGATTAGTTAATATTTGTTTTGGCCGAATATTGATGGTGGTAAGAAGGATCTTTTGGATCGAAAATTATCGCTCATTCTATTAACGCTTTCATTTGTTATACTTTAGTGCGATAGTGGATGATCGGAACTCAAGTGTTCGTGAGTATCATAGAGCGTTGGAATCGATTTAAGGTGTTAAGGGAACGTTTTGGTCGACTCTCTTTTTGTGGAACAAGGATATTGTGGTAAGGAAATCTCACTCCTAAAAACCTTTGGTCATATTGTTTTCGATATTATGTTAGTTTGGACTTATGATCTTTTGTCATTGAAGACAATCAAGATAGGGAAGAAAAGGGCGGTGTTTAGTGTTCGGAAGAAGGGAGGTTCCGTTAATCCCCCTAAGCATAAACAAAGGGCTATTTTGGGAATCCGAGATTTTCCACCGGGTTGTGGACGCTCATCCGAGGAGAATTAATTGTTTGAAGTTGTTCGTACTCCCGAACCTTTGTTTGTTCGTGGATTTGCATCGGTTAACGAACCATCAATCGGGGAGAAACCGCAAGTAGAAGTAGTTCAAAAATCCGAGGGTAAAAGTTTAGATCGTTATTTTTAAGATTGGTTTCGTTAATAAATTATAGCGTTTTAATTTATCGTGATGCGTATAGGTATCGACGAGCGGGAAAGTCTAGTTCTCACTATAACCAGGTGTGTAACTTCACACTTATCTCTCGGGTTAGATATCAAACCGTAAGTATTGTGATAAAACCGTAAAAATGGCAAAATCGGAAAACACGTAGTAATGGACACTTTTGTGTAAATGCATGAAAATGGTTAAAGTCGGGAAAATTACGAAAACTTGCTAGATCGATAAATTGAGCCGAAATATTGCTAGATCGATATATTGGGCCGAAAAACTGCTAGATCGCTAAATGGGCCAAAAACTTTCTAGTTCGATATATGGGCCAAAGTTCGCTAGATTGCTAAATGGGCTAAATACTATTTTGTTTAATAGGCCCAAAAGAAAGGTTTAATTATAGACTCATCTATAATATGGATTACTTGATAAATTATTATATGGCTATAGTTTGTTATGCATACATGATTGCATGGGACGGGATATATGATGAAAAGAAGAAAGGCCTGTGGCCACGAATCTAGTTCGGTGGCTCTGCCATAAAATTTTTATGGCTTAATGCCTCTAGTTCGGTGACTATGTCACAATCTAGTTCGGTAGTGCACTGCAATATTATTAAAAAAGGCTTAATGCCTACGATTGGTGTGTTTGGCGGGGTGGGTTGACTTGATCCCTACAGGTGTGCTGGTTGGTACGGGGGTGTGTAGCGGATGGAAATTAGGCTTGGTTGGGAAATTTATTTTTCATGCATTTTATATATTTTATTTCATTTTATATTGTTAAAATTTGTAAATTGGGCTCAAGCCCAAATTAATACCTTGATGGTCTGGCCCAATAATGGTGGTCAGTGAGTTACACATTGAGTTCTTTGTAACTCACCCCGTTTTATTATCCATCTCAGGTAATGGAAATTGATGTGGACTTGGGCCGGGGATGACTTGGTGGAGGCCATACTACAAGCTTGGGTTTTATAAACTATGAACTTTATTTAAGTTACTTATTTTAATTACTATTTTGGGTATGATGTAATAAGGCCTCTAATTATGTTTTTATGGATTTTATGTGTGGATGGATTTAAATTTTGTTTTAATATGGGCTTATGTTAAATCTATAAGATTATCTTAAAAATATTGGGTTTTATTACAATTTGGACACCTTAATTATTTTTCAATCTCTTTTAAATTCTTTTAAAACTACGTTAAGGTTTTGACAAATATATATAAGATTTCAAACAAGTATATTTTTCCAAATTCATAAATTTTAAATCATTGTACTTAGTTTTTATTAAACCTTATTTTTTAAAGGTTTTTGCATTACTGTTTTACTTAAATCATTAGAGAATTTTGGATGTTCGATCGGTGTGACAAACCAAATCTCGTCTTAACGCATAGACCTGGTTTGGGGTGTTACATTTAATGGTATCAGAGCCAGTTTCAAAACTCGACTGTGGTTTGGGTTCAACAATGATATTTGTTTGAGAAACAATTCAAATTTCTAGACTTTTTGATTTAAAGGTAGTATGGCACCATGAGCATCCCGCACCAAGTCAAGTAAGTATCTGTATATTGATTGTTTATTATTACTGTGATATGATCATAGAAACACTCTAGAACTTCTAGTTTTATGTGTTGAAAACTGTAGAGATTGAGACAATAGGGATATGATTGCGAAAACAACTCTATCTCTTTATATCATAAAATATCGTTAATAAACACTGAAATAGTATTCGATTCATAAAACTCTTAATCGAGTTAAATCGAATTAGTCATTATGAGCACAAGAGGACGTAGTCGTGGACGCGGTAGACGTGGCCGTGGTAGAGGACGAGGTGTTAGGGGCGCAACTGAAGCGCCGGATCATATGCCGGAAATGGATGCACCTGCGTCACTCGAGAGTGAGACGGAATCACATGATCATATGGAAGAAGATAATGCTTTAACACGAGCAATGCTGCGAGTCCTTGAAAGAGTCGGTCGCTGGAGCTAGAACTGGGCCAACAACTCGTGGCTCGATATCGGAACGATTGAAATCAAGCAGTCTTTGAGGTTTTTGAGGTGTCTCGGTGTAGCTCCAAATGTCGCTGAATATTGGCTTGAGGCAGTGGAGCGAATTATGGACGATCTTGAATGTACGGAAGAACAAAAACTAAGAGGAGCGGTGTCCTTGTTAAGGGACGAAGCATACCAATGATGGCTTCATCGTCCGAGAAAGGTGCAAGTTTCGCATTAGTTAATTGGGAATTCTTTAAAGTTTCCTTCCAAGGGAAATATGTAGGAACGAGTTATGTTGATGCCCGAAGGAAGGAATTTTTGAATCTAGTCCAAGGGAATAAGACGGTGGCAGCGTATGAGGCTGAGTTTTTACGTTTGAGTCGCTATGCTCGAACAATAGTGGCAACGGATCATGAGCGTTGTGTACGCTTTGAGGATGGGTTGAGCGATGAGTTGCGGGTTCTGATAGCCCCACAACAAGTTAGAACTTTTGCCACGCTCGTGGAGAAGGCCAAGATAGCCGAAGAGGCTAAGAACTCAGAACGTCAGAATCGGGAGCGAGTTAGAGGCAAGAGAGATATGAAGTATTCGGGTCCTTCAAAAAGGTTTCTGAAGAGGCCTCGGAATGATGAGCCACTCAAGGTAGAACACTGTAGTCGTGTCGTCGAGTCGAGATCTTGCTTGATTGTGGAAAACGGCACTCTGGAGAGTGCTGGAAGAAAACGGGTGCTTGCTATAAATGTGGGTCAATGGATCATCAATATAGGAATTGCCCTCGTCGAATGGATACAACTCAGGAAGCTCGTAATACTGATGCACCACCGGCAAGAGGAACTCAGCAACCACCGAGAGGTCGTGGACCAGGTTGTGGTGGTAATGGGGCTGGACATGGTCAAGGTACAGCGGGTCGAGGCAATGGTTTTAGAGGCAACAGAGATGCAAGACAGCCAGGATTAGTATATGCAGTTAGACGCCGTGAGGATGGCAATGCACCTGATGTGATAATTGGTACGTTCTTCATCTTTGATGTACCTGTTATTGCTTTGATAGATATTGGTTCTACCCACTCGTATGTTGCTAGCACCATATCTGGAAACTTGATTTTAGAATCTGAAATTTCTGATAGTGAGATGAAGGTAATTAGTCCTTTAGGACAGTCGATGTTGGTAAATAAACTGTTTAGAGATGTACCCTTAAAAATTCAAGGAGAAATATTTTTGGCGAATTTGATGGAATTGCCTTTTGGCGAGTTCGATATCATTTTGGGCATGGATTGGTTGGTTAAGCACCGGGTGCAATTGGATTGTGCTGGAAAGCGAATGTCAATAAGAACTGTGGAGGATAAGGAGATAGTTATGATAGGCGAGCGAAAGAATTACTTGGCAAATGTGGTATCTGCGTTAAAGGTGGAAAAGTTGGTGCGGAAAGGGTATGGAGCATTTCTAGCTTTTATTAGTGCTTTAGATGCCAAAGAGTTATCAGTGGAAGATGTGAGAACAGTGAAGGAATTTTCAGATGTATTTCCTGAAGAACTTCCTGGCATACCTCCAAATCGGGAAGTGGAATTTGGTATTGAGCTCTTGCCCGGAACGGCTCCAGTGTCCATTGCTCCTTATAGAATGGCACCGAAGGAGTTGTCGGAGCTTAAAGCTCAAATTCAAGAATTGCTAGATCAGGGTTTTATTCGATCGAGTGTGTCTCCGTGGGGAGCACCGGTTTTGTTTGTTAAGAAGAAGGATGGGTCGATGCGTATGTGCATTGATTACAGGCAATTGAATAAACTGACGATCAAGAATAGGTATCCTCTGCCGAGAATTGATGACCTGTTTGATCAGTTGAAGGGAGCTGCAATTTTCGCCAAAATCGATTTGAGATCGGGTTATCACTAGCTTAAGGTGAAAAAAGCGGATATTTACAAGACGGCTTTCCAAACTCGTTATGGACATTATGAGTTTTTGGTGATGCCGTTTGGGTTGACCAATGCACCAGCTGCATTTATGGATATGATGAACCGGGTCTTTCAACCATTTTTAGACCGGTTTGTAGTGGTATTCATAGATGACATTCTGGTATATTCAAGGAATGAAGAGGAGTATAACTCGCATTTACGAATTGTATTGCAGTTACTTCGAGATAACCAACTGTATGCCAAATTCAGTAAATGTGAATTTTGGTTAAGGGAAGTGACTTTCTTGGGTCATGTGGTATCAGCCGAAGGAATAAGGGTGGATCCTCGGAAGATTGAGGCTGTATTGGATTGGAAACCACCGAAGTCGATGGTCGAGATTCGGAGTTTCTTGGGTTTGGTGGTTACTATAGACGCTTTGTTGAAGGTTTCGCGTTGATTCTTTGCACCCCTAACTAAGCTATTGTGGAAGGGAGTACCGTATATATGGTCCGATAAACAGCAAGAAAGTTTTGAGAAATTGAAGAAGATTTTGTGGAGCGCAGTATTGATTCAACTTTGAGGTGGAAAGGAGTTTATAGTTTCTTGTGATGTATCGCATACGGGTTTAGGTTGTGTCTTGATGCAAAGTGGGAAAGTGGTGGCTTATGCTTTTCGATGGTGAGATCGCATGAAGTAAACTACCCTACTCATGATTTGGAGTTAGCTGCAGTAGTGTTTGCTCCAAAAATTTGGAGGCATTACCTTTACGGTGAAAAGTCTATCATCTATACAGATCACAAGAGTCTTAAGTATCTTCTTACTCAGAGGGAATTAAACTTGAGACAACGAAGATGGGTGGAGTGTTAAAGGACTATGATTTCTCAATCGAATATCATCCCGGAAAAGCTAATGTGGTAGCGAGCACGCGTTAAGTCGTAAGGTGGTATCTGATTTGAGAGCAATGTTTGCCCATTTGAGTTTATACGAGGATGGTAGTCTGATAGCGAAACTTCAGGTGAAGCCTTTGTGGTTACAACAAATCAAGGAAAAACAGATATCAGATAAGAAGTTGGGACTTTTAATTCAACAAGTGGAAAATGGTGGAATAAAGGATTTTGGAATAAACACGGAAGGTGTGTTGTGTTTTCGTGGAAGAGTTTGTATGCCTAAGGACTCAGATCTGGGACAAATGATTTTACAGGAGGCGCATAGTAGCCCTTATGCTATGCACCCCGGAGGAAATAAGATGTATCGGGATCTTCGTGAACAGTATTGGTGGCCAGGGTTGAAGCGTGAGATTTCTGAATTTGTGGGAAAATGTTTAACCTGTCAGCAAGTGAAGGCGGAGCATC
Organism: Gossypium bickii; assembly: GCA_025503065.1. NCBI lineage: Eukaryota > Viridiplantae > Streptophyta > Magnoliopsida > Malvales > Malvaceae > Gossypium > Gossypium bickii. Next base: position 102,327,017 of record CP106711.1, read on the forward strand.
AATTGTCGTCAGGTTTATTACAACCGGTAAAGATTCCTTTTTGGAAATGGGAGCGAATAACAATAGATTTTGTTAGTGGGTTACATTTAACACCTACTAAGAAAAATTCTGTTTGGGTAATTGTTAATCGATTAACGAAGACTGCTCATTTCCTACCAGTTCGTACAGATTACTCGTTACAGAAGTTGGCTAAGCTGTATGTATCTGAAATCGTGAGGTTGCATGGGGTACCCGTGTCTATTATATCAGATAGGAATCCTAGGTTTACATCACAGTTTTGGAAAGCTTTGCATGAAGCTCTGGGAACAAAGCTTAACTTTAGTACGGCTTTTCATCCTCAGTCAGATGGTCAATGGGAAAGAGTAATTCAGATTCTGGAAGATATGTTAAGGGGATGTGTAATCGACTTCAAAGGTAGTTGGGAGGATTTTCTACCGCTGGCAGAATTTGCTTATAACAATAGCTATCAGTCTAGCATTCAGATGGCACCCTACGAGGCATTGTATGGTCGTAGGTGTCGTTCTCTGATTTGTTGGACTGAATTAGGCGAACGACAGATGCTAGGTCCTGAGATGATCTCTGAAACGGAAGAAAAAGTAAAAGCTATTCGAGCACGGTTAAAGGAAGCTTCGGATAGACAAAAGTCGTATGCAGATCTGAAGCGTAAGGATATCGAGTATGCTGTAGGGGATCAAATTTTCTTGAAAGTGTCACCTTGGAAGAAGATTCTCAAGTTTGGAAAGAAGGGCAAATTGAGTCCTAGATACATTGGACCATATCGTGTGGTGAAGCGTGTTGGTCCAGTGGCCTATCAGATCGAATTACCTCCGGAGTTGAGCCAAATTCATAATGTTTTTCATGTTTCCATGTTGAGGCATTATAGATCAGATCCTTCGCACATAATACCGGTAGAAGAAGTGGAGTTGAATTCAGACTTGTCTTTTGAAGAGGAACCAATGGAAATCTTAGACCGAGATGTTAAGGTGCTAAGAAAGAAAACCGTGCCGTTGGTCAAAGTTTTATGGTGTAATCACGGAGCGGAGGAAGCTACGTGGGAGCCTGAGGATACAATTCGGCAACAATACCCTCATCTCTTTCAACCAGGTAAATTTCGAGGACGAAATTTTCTTTAAGGAGGGTAGAGTTGTAACACCCTAAAATTCAAGTATCGAGTTATTGCATGTTTTGGTGTTAAGATTATGAAGGAAAAATTTTATTTTTCTTTTCGTGTTTATATAGCCCTGAAGAAGAGTATAGAATTATTTGGGTATGGAATAATTTTTAGTTTGAGAATTTATTGAAGTGGAGCAAGTGGCATTGACACTTAAGTTAATTAAAATGTCAAAGTGTAGCATAAGATGAGTAATGGCAAGGTGGTGTTGGCGCATGAGTTAGTGCATGAGGGGAGTGGTTTGAATCCCTTAGTTAGCATGTAGATAACTTTTATTTTTGCTCTTGTATGGTAAGTGTCGGCCAAGCTTAATTATGGTAAGTGTTGACCTTGTTATTTTTGGTTAGTAGATTAAAGGAATAAGGTAAGTGTTAACTTATGGTATGGAATCAAGAACTTTTGGAAAGATATGGGGACATAGGGCATGTATCAAGGAAAATGTTTTGGAAACTAATTCATGGCCATTTGACCATGAATTTGGACGGCAATGTGGCTAGCGGGGAGGTTGGCCGAATATGCTAGTAGTTTGGCAAGGTTAGGAGTTTGTTTTGGTCATTCCTAGCAACTTTTGTGCAAAGTTTTGTAATTCTTTCTCAACCTTTCTCCCTTGGTCGAAATTGAGCATTTGGTAAACCTTAATCTTTTGACCATTTGGTCATTTTTGCATATCACACTAGTACTCTTTTGTTTGCTTTGTCATAGTGCCAAAATTGCTAACACCAAAAAGACCATTCTTTTTACTTCTCTTTTCCTTATTGCCGAATGTGCCTTGCTTCTTAACACATCTTTTTCTTTCTCTTTTCTTCTCTTTGAAAACTGAAACACCATCATCATTATATCTTTCTTCCATCTTTTAATTCTTTTTCAATCATATTTTCTCCATTATTTCTCCAATGGCCGAATGTTAGTGTGCCCATAGCCGAACCATTTTCTTTTCTTTAGGTATACAAAACCGAATCCTCCATCATTCACAAACATCATTCACAATCCTTTCTTTTCAATCGTGGACAATAGGTAGGGGTTCTTTCTAGTTTACGATTAGTTAATATTTGTTTTGGCCGAATATTGATGGTGGTAAGAAGGATCTTTTGGATCGAAAATTATCGCTCATTCTATTAACGCTTTCATTTGTTATACTTTAGTGCGATAGTGGATGATCGGAACTCAAGTGTTCGTGAGTATCATAGAGCGTTGGAATCGATTTAAGGTGTTAAGGGAACGTTTTGGTCGACTCTCTTTTTGTGGAACAAGGATATTGTGGTAAAGAAATCTCACTCCTAAAAACCTTTGGTCATATTGTTTTCGATATTATGTTAGTTTGGACTTATGATCTTTTGTCATTGAAGACAATCAAGATAGGGAAGAAAAGGGCAGTGTTTAGTGTTCGGAAGAAGGGAGGTTCCGTTAATCCCCCTAAGTATAAATAAAGGGCTATTTCGGGAATCCGAGATTTTCCACCGGGTTGTGGACGCTCATCCGAGGAGAATCAATTGTTTGAAGTTGTTTGTACTCCCGAACCTTTGTTTGTTCGTGGATTTGCATCGGTTAACGAACCATCAATCAGGGAGAAACCGCAAGTAGAAGTAGTTCAAAAATCCGAGGGTAAAAGTTTAGATCGTTATTTTTAAGATTGGTTTCATTAAAAAATTATAACGTTTTAATTTATCGTGATGCGTATAGGTATCGACGAGCGGGAAAGTCTAGTTCTCACTATAACCAGGTGTGTAACTTCACACTTATCTCTCGGGTTAGATATCAAACCGTAAGTATTGTGATAAAATCATAAAAATGGCAAAATCGGAAAACACGTAGTAATGGACACTTTTGTGTAAATGCATGAAAATGGTTAAAGTCGGGAAAATTAAGAAAACTTGCTAGATCGATAAATTGAGCCGAAATATAGCTAGATCGATATATTGGGCCGAAAAACTGCTAGATCGCTAAATGGGCCAAAAACTTTCTAGTTCGATATATGGGCCAAAGTTCGCTAGATTGCTAAATGGGCTAAATACTATTTTGTTTAATAGGCCCAAAAGAAAGGTTTAATGATAGACTCATCTATAATATGGATTACTTGATAAATTATTATACGGCTATAGTTTGTTATGCATACATGATTGCATGGGACGGGATATATGATGAAGAGAAGAAAGGCCTGTGGCCACGAATCTAGTTCGGTGGCTCTGCCACAAAATTTTTATGGCTTAATGCCTCTAGTTCGGTGACTATGTCACAATCTAGTTCGGCAGTGCACTACAATATTATTAAAAAGGCTTAATGCCTACGATTGGTGTGTTTGGCGGGGTGGGTTGACTTGAACCCCACAGGTGTGCTGGTTGGTAAGGGTGTGTGTAGTGGATGGAAATTAGGCTTGGTTGGGAAATTCATTTTTCATGCATTTTATATATTTTATTTCATTTTATATTGTTAAAATTTGTAAATTAGGCTCAAGCCCAAATTAATACCTTGATGGTCTAGCCCAATAATGGTGGTAAGTGAGTTACACACTGAGTTCTTTGTAACTCACCCCGTTTTATTATCCATCTCAGGTAATGGAAATTGATGTGGACTTGGGCCGGGGATGACTTGGTGGAGGCCATACTACAAGCTTGGGTTTTATAAACTATGAACTTTATTTAAGTTACTTATTTTAATTACTATTTTGGGTATGATGTAATAAGGCCTCTAATTATGTTTTTATGGATTTTATGTGTGGATGGATTTAAATTTTGTTTTAATATGGGCTTATGTTAAATCTATAAGATTATCTTAAAAATATTGGGTTTTATTACAATTTGGACACCTTAATTATTTTTCAATCTCTTTTAAATTCTTTTAAAACTACGTTAAGGTTTTGACAAATATATATAAGATTTCAAACAAGTATATTTTTCCAAATTCATAAATTTTAAATCATTGTACTTAGTTTTTATTAAACCTTATTTTTTAAAGGTTTTTGCATTACTGTTTTACTTAAATCATTAGAGAATTTTGGATGTTCGATCGGTGTGACAAACCAAATCTCGTCCTAACGCATAGACCTGGTTTGGGGTGTTATAGAAAATTCCATGGCAATTCGGTTGTTTATTAACCCTATTTTAAGTATGCTTAAAATTAAATAAATGAGAACGTAAGTATTCAAGTCTTTAAGAAAAATCACAATAGTATGCATGTGCTAGAATAATTTTCCATTCTAACTTAGAAATATTTAAATACTATTAATGATGTTATGGAAAATTCCATGGCAACTCGGTTGTTTATTAACTAAATTTTAATTACAAGTACTTTGGCTTCTCTCGAAGTCCAAAGTTTAATCGCTTGTTTGTCACGACTTCAAGGTTACCTTTTTAGGCATCGTCTAAGAATTCAACTTACTAAGTTATTAAGTACAGCATATGCCTATGTCAACAACTAAGTAAAATTAGTAAGTAGAAAAACAAATTACGTGAGGTAACAGTAATATTTCTATACTGAAATAGTTTGATCACATTGTCGAAACCAATTTTTAAATCGGGTTTTAGAAAAATAGGGATCGACTTTAAAAACAAAAATGGAGTCGCCACCAATCTTTTACTTAGGTGTGATTGGACCACCTTGTAAAACGTTTTATTTTAGAACATTTGATTTTGGTCCGTAAAACGAGAAAATAGGTTTGGGAGTAAGTTACGTATGAGGAAGGATTAGCACCCTCATAACGCCCAAGAATTGGTACCTAATTGATAAAATCATGTCCAAATGTTTGAAATTTAAAAATATTCAAAAAAAATATGATTTCTTTTAAACACTTTGAGCCCTTTAAGTTAAAATTTGAGATTTCTTGTTCCAAAGGAATATAAAAAAAATCACATCCAACACGTTAGGACATGATATTTTAAAACCTTTGTAATCAAAATCGTCTCACGATTTATCAAACTTGTTAAAAGGATATTTAGCTATTTAGCGATACAGAAAATCACACCCAACACGTTAGGGCATTATTTCTCGAATTTCGAAATACCAAAACATTGCCTTATTTAAAAAAATATTAATTTTGGCAAAAACGTATTTTTTATTTTAAAATAATAGTCATGTGACAATATTGCATTTATAAACTATCATCCACAGATATTAAAAAAACAATTATAATACAATATCATACAATGTAAAAATACAACTACGATAGCTACATTATAGTAATCATAAAATAATAAATAAAAGGATATTACATAGATAAATAAAATATACAAAGCAATATATATAAAACAATTAAAAATATTAAATAAATATGAACTCTTCATACAGGATTAAATAGTGAATAAATTATAAAATAAAAGAAAACGTATATATAAAAAAATTGACATAATGAAAATAATATTAAATAAAATAACAAATAATGAAAATATATGCATATATGTAATACATTAATTATACATGATATAAATAACATAAATAAAATAAATTAGATAATATAAATAAATTTAAAAAAAAAAGTTTCAGAAATAATATATAAATGTAACATAATAATATATAGTATACAAAATATAATATATTAAATAATATAATAATATAATAGTATATAAATTATTAAGCAAGTAAAATAGTATATAAATAATAAAAAATAATAAAAAATATACATATATATATTGATACTATTAATAGATTACAATAAAATTTTAGCATAACAATATAATATTATAAAAAAAGTTAAAAAAATAAATAAAGAAATCAGGATCAAATAACAATAACAATAAATAAAAAGGAATTAAAATAGCAATTAAAACAAATATAGAAGGACTAAATTTAAATGCGCGTTAAATTACAGGGACTAATGTGAAAATTTAACCTTTTTACAGAACGGCGTCGTTCCAATTTTATCTTTAAAATAGATTGAGGGATTAAGTTGAAAACAAAATATAAATTATGGGCCAATTTAAAAAAATAATTTCCAATTAGACCGAATTGAAGCACATAAAATTGCGGAGGGATTGAAATTGCAATTCTCCCCTTTTTATCAAAAAGGCGCGGACCCTAGTTCGGATCCGGGTCAACGCGTGGGTCATACCTTATCAAAACGACGTCGTTTGCTTTAGGCTATAAATATTAGTTTTCTAAAAAAAATCATTAGCTTTAGGGTTTTTTAAAAAAAAAAAACTTAAAATCCTCTGAAAAACAGAGGGAGAGCTGCGTCTGTTTGTCTGCGTTTGTCCGGGCCACGTGCACACGCGCCTCCATGGCCGGTGGCCGGAGGTCTGGGTCGACGATTCCCACGCTTTCGAGAAGGTATACTCTTTCCCCTTTTACTCTTTCAACAGTAGTTATATAAGAATATACATATCTATAGAATATATAAAAAAAAAGATAAACAACTAGAAGAAAAGAAAATCACCTAAAAAAAACTATTTTTATTGATTCCTGTTTTCGTGAATGTTGCTGTATCCTTTTCTCCGTATTTCACGATAGTGTTTGAGCCTATGTGCCTCTCTGTATTTCTCTCAAAATCTCTCTGTTTTTTTGGTAATTTTCGTGTGTTTTACAAGTTTTTTACAAGGGGTTTTTATAACCCGAAAAACAAAATAAAAAAAGGAAATAAAATCTTTGCCATTGTTGCTTCTTTCCTTTTCTATTGTTTGTTTCCTTCTTCGCAGGTTGATGATGATTTTGGCATCGAGGGACCTCCGCGCGCTGATGACGGCGCGACTGGGGGTGGAGGAGTGATCAAAGGCCTTGACGCGGGTGCGAGGAGTGCGGCGCGACGTTCAGGATGCTGCCTGCGGCGCGAAGGTAGTCAGGAAACCCTAGGTTTCCTGACTCTGGCTTAGTGTCTGGGCCTTTTGATTTGGGTCGTCTGTTTGGGCCTGGGTGTAATGGGGTATTGGGTTTGTTTAAGTTTTAGGTCTGGGTCAAGGGTGTAGTTGGCTTTGGGTTTAATTTGTTGGGCTAATTTGGTAATGGGTCTTGGTTTTGTAAATGGACTGAAAAGAGACTTTAATTTTATTTTATTTTTTTGGTTTTATTCCAGCCCGGTCAAAATTGGGCTCTTACAGCTGCCCCTCTTTGCTCATTGTTGTGTAACGAGAATAGAGCAAAGACTATAAAAGGACCAATTTTGACCCTTTTTGGCCAAACCCCGACCTCTTGATCATTGTCTTCTTCAAATGGCTCCAACTCCGCTACAACTGCAACGGTATTGGAACTTTATCTTGATTTTAGTAAGTTTGATAGCTTCAACTTCATGAAGGTAGTATCCACTATCTTTTGATCTGCTATGCTGCAAACTCAGGGATCACCAGACTGATTTCTTTGATCTGCTCCCTGCAACTTTAGGAAGATCAAATCTGCTATCTTCAATCTGATCCCTGTAAACTCAGGGATCACCAGACTGATATCTTCGACCTACTCCCCGCAACTTCAGGAAGATCAAAATCGCTATCTTCAATCGATCCCCGCAAACTCGGGGATCACGATCGATATCTTCGATCTGCTCCCGTAACTTCGGGAAGATCAAATCGCTATCTTCAATCGATCCCCGCAAACTCGGGGACCACCCGACCGATATCTTCGATCCGCTCCCGCAACTTCCGGGAAGATCAAATCGCTATCTTCAATCGATCCGCGCAAACTCGGGGATCACCGGTGATATCTTCAATCGCTCCCGCAACTTTAGGAAGATCAAATCTGCTATCTTCAATCTGATCCCTGCAAACTCAGGGATCACCAGACTGATATCTTCGATCTGCTTCCTGCAACTTCAGGAAGATCAAATCTACTATCTTCAATCTGATCCCTGCAAACTCAGGGATCACCAGACTGATATCTTCGATATGCTCCCTACAACTTCAGGAAGATCAAATCTGCTATCTTCAATCTGATCCCTGCAAACTCAGGGATCACCAAATTGATGTCTTTGATCTGATATTGCTACACCGTCCACTGAAAGACATGTCCTGTAGACTCGGTTCTATGACATGCATGCAATATGTCATGAAAATGATTCCTTTTAAAGGATTAGAATTAAAATGCAATGACCAGAATAAATCGAATGCACCTAATGAAAATACAAAAATGTTATAAGTATAATTCCTACTCTAGGTGTTATCACTCATTTTCGTTCATCAATCATGTTTTGCTTATTAAGTCTGGTCCACGTTTATTTTTCGAATCAACTCTGCTTGAATCTTGAACACACGAAGCTTGTACCACAATCAAAATCAAATACTCTTTCAATCCGACCCATTTGCACATATATGGTGTAAGGTTTATTTCAAATTCCACCCATTCCCCACAATTCAAGGCTTTCTTAGTTCATCATCTCACCTCCAACTGTTATGATCTGATGTTATCACGTCCTCTTATCAATTGGACAAAGAATTCAGAGAAATATTCTCAGAGAGATATTCTCGATATGAAAATTCTAAACAATTGTCCTGTTTCAGTTCCTTGTCTTGTTTAGAAATTTCCAAAGTAATATGCAAAACTTCCCTTTTGTGAAATTATTAGTTCGTCAATCATTATTTCAATGCAACATATTTATGAATAATAGATAACAACTAAAATGATTTCAAAAGAAGAATTAAAATTTGAATAAATTTATACAAAGAAAAATTAACTGGAACATATCTTTAAGATGAAAAAGAATCCCAAGATAATACAATGAATAAGACCAAAAAAAATTCAGATGCCCTAGATATCGCCGATTGAGCTTCCATATACAAACTTTATGAAGATTGTCTTGAGTTCATCATGCGTTTAGAAGACCCAAAGTATTTTGTTGATGCCTCAATATGCGACATTCTTCCTTTCTTTGTTGTTGTAAGTGTAACGAGATGGCTGCCGTCCATTTAAAATTTGATTCGCCCTTTTCGGGTTTTCAACTCAAAACCCCTTTGGTCTCAAGGCGCCTTTTGCGGGTTTTCACCTTGGCCTCTCCTTTTTCTTTTTTCTTTTTTTTTTTAGAAACTCAAAGCGCCCTTTGCGGGTTTTCACTTTGGCTTCTTCTCTTTTTAAGCAAAGTATTTTTTTACTGAATCTGAGTTCACAGGATTGGGTAAGCTTTTCCCATCCATTTCAGTCAAAATCAGTGCTTCTCCAGAGAAAGCTTTTTCCACCACATATGGTCCTTCCCAATTCGGCATCCATTTTCCTCTGAAATCCTTTTGTATTGGAAGAATCTTTTTTAGTACAAGGTCCCCCTCATGAAACTCTCTTGGATGAACTTTCTTATTATAGGCTCGCATCATTCGTTTTTGGTACATCTGACCATGCCGAATAGCCCTTAGCTCTTTTCTTCAATCAAGTTCAACTGATCATACCGAGCTGAATCCATTCAGCTTCATCCAACTTTATTTCTGACAGCACACGAAGAGAAGGAATTTCTACCTCGATGGGTAGGACGGCCTCCATCCCATAAACCAACGAATAAGGTGTTGCCCCAGTAGAGGTTCCGACAGATGTCCGATAAGCATAAAGTGCAAATGATAGTTTCTCATGCCAATCCTTGTAAGTATCAGTCATTTTCCCCACTATCTTTTTGATGTTTGTGTTAGCAGCTTCCACTGCCCCATTCATTTTCGGACGATACGGAGACGAGTTATGGTGTTTGATTCCGAATTGGTTACAAATTTTTGCTACCGAACTGCTGTTCAGGTTCAGTGCATTGTCTGATATGATCCTCTCAGGCATTCCATATCGACAAATAATCTCCTTCTTCAAGAATCTACTAACTGCCGACTTAGTGACATTAGCATATGAAGCAGCCTCTACCCATTTCGTGAAGTAGTCAATTACCACAAAGATAAATCGATGCCTATTCGAAGCTCTTGGTGAGATTGGTCCAATAACATCTACACATCACATGGAAAAAGGCCACGGTGAAGTCATGACATGCAAAGGTGACGGGGGCACATGAATTTTGTCTCTGTAAATTTGGCATTTATGACATATTTTGGCATAGTTGATACAGTCTCCTTCCATAGTAGACCAATAATATCCAAATCTCATTATCTGTCTGGCCATTGTGAATCCATTTGCGTGTGTTCCACAAACGCCCTCATGAACTTCTTCAAGGATTTGCTTAGCTTCAACAGCATCAACACATCTCAATAGCACTTGATCTTTTCTCTTTTTGTATAAAATATCTCTATCCAAGACATAATCAGAGGCCATTCTTCTTAAAGTCCTTTTCTCATTTTCGATGGCATTCTCCGGATATTCACGATTTTTTACGTATCGCAATACATTCTGATACCAAGGATGGTCATCTCTTTCCTCTTCCTCTATATCATAATAATGGGCTGGAACTTCGACAATACTCATCTGAATAGGCCTCATATCTTCTGGTCTGTTTACTTTGATCATAGAAGCCAAGGTTGCCAATGCATCTGCCATCTGATTCTCATCGCGTGGAAGATAATTGAAGGTAATGTCATCAAATTCCTCAATCAATTCCAGGACTATTTTCTGGTAATCAATTAATTTGGGATCTCTTGTCTCCCACTCTCCTTTGAGCTGGTAAATTACCAAGATAGAATCTCCATACACTTTTAGCACTCTGATCTTGCGTTCTAAGGCCGCTTGAAGTCCCATAATGCATGCTTCATATTCTGTCATGTTATTTGTGTAGTCAAAATCCAACCTGCATGTGAATGGATAATAGTCACCACCAGGGGATACCAAAACTGCCCCAATTCCATTTCCCATAGCATTCAAGGCTCCATCAAAATTCAACTTCCACCAACAATCTTCAATATTTTCCACATACATCAATCCTTCATTTGGGAAATCAAAACTCAAAGGTTCATAATCCTCCAAAGCTCTACTAGCCAAAAAGTCTGCTACTGCACTTCCTTTGATAGCCTTTTGGGTCACATAGACTATATCGAATTCAGATAGCAGAATCTGCCACCTAGCCATTCTTCCATTCAAAGCAGTGGACTCCATCATGTATTTTAACGGATCAAACTTGGAAATCAACCAAGTTGTATGATATAGCATATATTGTCTCAATCTTCGAGTTGTCCAAATCAAAGCGCAACATAATTTCTCGATTGCCAAATACCTCATTTTACAATCAGTAAACTTTTTGCTAAGATAGTATATCGCCTTTTCTTTTCTTCATGTCTCATCATGTTGTCTCAATACACATCCCATGGAGTTATTGAATACCGACAAATACAATATCAAAGGCTTATCTGGATTAGGTGGAGATAATACTGGTGCATTCGACAAATATATTTTGACTTTATCAAAACCTCTCTGACACTCATCATCCCATACACCTGGATTGTGTTTTTTGAGAAGACGAAATATGGGATCACATTTCTCAGTTAATTGTGAAATAAACCGAGCAATGTAGTTCAGCCTTCTAAGAAAACCTCGAACTTCTTTCTGAGTGCGCGATGAAGGCAATCCTTGTATCGCTTTAACCTTGCTTGAATCAACTTCTATTCCTTTCTTACTGACCACAAATCCCAATAACTTTCCTAATCGAGCTCCGAAAGTACACTTTTCTGGATTGAGTTTCAATTAGAATTTTCTCAATCTTAAAAATAACTTCTTCAAGACCTCAATGTGCTCTTTTTCTGTTCGAGATTTGGCAATCATGTCGTCAACATACACTTCAATCTCCTTATGCATCATGTCATGGAACAAGGTTACCATGGCCCTTTGATATGTTGCCCCAGCATTCTTTAGTCCGAAAGGCATTACTTTGTAGCAAAATGTGCCCCACAGTGTTATGAAGGTAGTTTTCTCCATATCCTCGGGGTGCATCTTAATCTGATTATATCTTGAAAAGCCATTCATGAAGGAAAACAAAGAAAATCCCATCGTATTATCCACTAATGTATCAATATGCGGCAAAGGGAAATTGTCTTTTGGGCTAGCTTTGTTCAGATCCCTAAAATTTACTCACATTCGGACCTTTCCATCTTTCTTAGGAACTGGAACAATGTTGGCAACCCATTGTGAGTATTTGACCTCTTGTAGAAAACCAGCATCAAACTGTTTCTGGACCTCTTCTTTTATTTTGAATACTATATCAGGCCTCATCCTTCGTAGCTTTTGCTGAACTGGCTTGCATTCTTCTCTGATGGGAAGGCGATGTACCACAATATCGAGATTTAACCGGGCATATCACGGTATGACCACATAAAGACATCTTTGAACTCGCAATAACTCAGTAAGATCTTGTCTCGTCTCTTTAGCTATGTGCGTCCCAATTTTCACAACCTTTCCTTCTTCCAAGCTTATATTCTCTATTTCTTCTTCATGGGGCAAGATCTGTTTCTCCTCCTGCTTTACCATTCTTAACAAATTTAGAGATAAGCCATACTCTCGGTCATCTTCAAAATCCTAAGATTCTCCTAAGTGCATGTCTTGCTCAAAATAGGCTTCTGGATCTGTATTATCGTTGCTCATGTCATTGATATCTAGGGCCCTGTAATCGCTACGAAAGAATATACAAAGAATAAATGAATTTGAGGACAAATATCCACATGATATGAATGAAATATACAATTTGAGAGGCAATTAGAAGAATGAAATGAAAGAATATTTACTCAAGCTAATTATCCAAAATGTATTTTATTGAAATAATAAATTCTGAACATAAGCCTATTTCACAAAGAGATTTTTATTATTCCTAGGCTACAAAATAACAAAGTGTTCTGAATATTACTTTGTATAATTCCTAAAAACTACAGGGAGCTCCTCTACAGTCCAATTGTCCAGAATGCTTCCAGGTTCATAAGGGCAAATGCTCATTAGGTCTCTTTGTTCACTTCCCTCCTCATGTATGGCATTAATATGAACTCTTTCCAACAACCCTCTTTCAGGGTGAATTATTCCCCCAGATACAAAGGTTTGGAATATGTGGGGAAATGTAATTGGTTCCCACTGGATATCTTCTCCGTTCAAATGTGCCCTTCTTCTCTCTTGCTTCTTCTCTATGTCCTTCCTTCTTTGTCTAACATCCGGCTTGAATCCCAAGCCAAAATGATCTCTCTTTTCCTTCAACATCTATACTTGAGTCTCCCCTTGGAGGTATCGGCCCAATCCTTTCCCTGGCAAAGCTCCTTTCCCTATCATCATTTGTAGACCCATCCTTGTAGTCTTGGATATCATAGGCACTGGGACTTTACTTCCTTCCGAGATGAATGTTGCATTGACAAACTCTAAAGAACGGAAAGAGCACTACATGGCCTCCTCATTTGTTTCTACATATGGCGTATTATTGGTAACAGTCGCTATATTTTTCTGCATTTATAGTGACCAATCGACTATCCGTTACTAACTTCAATTTTTTATGAAGAGATGAGGGCACTACCCCTGCTGAATGAATCCAGGGCCTTCCCAGCAAACAATTGTATGAAGGCTTTATATCCATCACCAAAAAGTCCACTTCATATGTGTTTGGGCCAATCTGCAAAGGTATGTCAATTCTCCCCATCACCTTTCGTTCAGTACCATTAAATGCTCTCACTATATTCTAGCACGTCTTCATGTGAGAACCATCTATTGGCAATCTTTTCAATGTCGACAATGGTAGAACATTTAAGGCTGATCCATTATCAATCAACACGCTTGGTAAAGTATACCCTTTGCAACGAGTGGTTATGTGTAAGGCTTTAGTTGTCCCCATGCCCCCAGGTGGAATCTCATCATCACTGAAGGAGATAAAGTTATCAGCACTTATATTACTGACTAATCGATGAAGCTTGTTAACAGATATGTCCTTAGCAACATAAGTCTCTTTTAGCACTTTCATTAAAGCCTCACGGTGAACATCCGAGCTTAAGAGTAAGGCTAACTTTGAAATCTGGTGGTTGTTTTGCAGAATTGTTCTACTCTGTTGTATTCATCGTGCTTTAGGAATTTTAGAAATTCCTTAGCCTCTTCCTCCTTTACAGGTATATTGATAAGAGTATCAAGTTCTTTTTCAGGTTCGACAGTCACATCTTTTAGCTTTTCCGATTCCGTTCTGGCCTTTACAGAGTTGTAACGCTTCTCGTTCCGCGTATAGAATCCCTCCTCCTTGGAAGTGCTGGCTGCAATCACTACTCTTGGTGTCGTTATGCTACAATTGTAATTCCATGGTACAGCTTTGTTATCCTTGTAAGGAAAGGACACAGGTCTTTGAATTATCACTTTAGGCGCGACTTGTGCTCCGCCTTCCACATTCTTTGGTCGAGAAATAATGATCCTCGGATAATTGACTTTCTGATTAGTCAATTCTCCTTCGGTCACATGTATTTCTCCTATCTCTGAACCTTCTTCACAAAACTCCAACTCCTTATTGTCCATAAACCTTTACACCAATATCTCAAACTCAGCACAATCCTGGATCTCATGTCCATCCATTTTGTGGAACTCACAGTAGCTTCTGGGTTCTTTAGTTCTCTCTTCGAGATTTGATTTGATCAGCCCCCATCTTGTCATCTCTCTCTAAATTGCTCTTAATGGAGTCCTCACATCCGAAATATCCCCCTTAGTTTTTCTGATACGATCCTCTCCAATCACATTTACCCCCTTATCTCCATGATTGGGTAATGGGTTCGCCGTATTGGGCATGTCCTCAAGCTTGACAACCCCCAATTTAAGAAGCCTCTCAACCACCCTTTTGAAAGCAGTACAATTTTCTATAGAATGCCCTGCTGCTCCCGCATGATAATCACACTGGGCGTTTGAGTCATACCATTTAGGATATGGAGGCTGCATCGACTGTAAATAGTATGGGGATACTATGCGTTCCTCTAATAAAGTTTTATACAGCTCTTTATATGTCATAGGGATAGGCGTAAATTGGATTTTGTCAACATTTTGTTTGGGACCTGATTCTTGTTTTGCTGACCCCTGTTGCCCAGCAGTAAGCACCTTCGGCTAATTAATAGTAGCCGCCTTTAAGTACCCTTTGTTGTATGTACTCGCATTGTTTATCTCATTCTCTTTTTTCCTAGGAGCTGACCTCCTAGTGGATTCTCCAGCTTCAATCTTACCACCCCTTATGGCATTTTCGATCATTTCTCCTGCCATAACTATGTCCGCGAAGCTCTTGGTGGTGCTCCTTATCATATGGGTAATGAATGGTGCCTTTAGAGTGTTGATAAATAGCATAATAGTTTCCTTCTCTAAGAGAGGTGGTTGGACTTGCATGGCTACTCCCCTCCATCGCTGCGCGTATTGTCTAAAACTCTCGTTTGACTTTTTTTCCATGTTTTGCAACATGATTCGGTCAGGCGTCATATCTGTAACATGGTTGTACTATCTCATGAAAGCTTGAGCCAAGTCCTTCCACGAGCTAATGTTAGTGCGGCTGAGTTGGTTATACCACCTAGACACTGCTCTCGTCAAACTATCTTGGAAACAATGAATCAGAAGTTGATCATTGTTCACATAACTCGTCATACATCTGCAGAACATCGTGATATGGGCTTCGGGACAGGTAGTTCCATTGTACTTCTCAAATTCTGGCATCTTGAACTTGTAAGGAAGTACCAAATCTGGGACCAGACTCAAATCCTTGGCGTCTATACCATGATGATGGTCGGCGTTTTCCAAAGCCTTGAATTTTTCCTCCAACCACTTGCAACGATCCTCTAACAGTTTCGCAAATTCAATTTTGACCCCCCCTCTCCCTTTACTACATTTAAATAAGGGACAACGGGATTAGCAGGGTGATCTCCTGGGTTGGATCCCACACTAACTTAAAAATTTGCAGGCAATCCGGTGTCAGCTTGCCCTTGCTGAGGCCTTATTATGACAGGTGGCCTTCTGGGATATTCTTCATGTTGAGCTTGCACATGTGTTGGAGTGAACTCTCTAGGTAAATCCTCATTGTCCTCAACATTGATTATAGGATCCTTTACCTTATCTATTATCCCATTCATCATCTGGGTCATTTGGGCCATCATGTTCCTTTGGGCCTCTAACATTTGGTCTCTAATCTCCTGTTGGAGTTTTACCATCTGCTCTTGCATCTGTTCTTGCATTTCTCTCTAGAATTACTCCATTCTTTGGTCCATTTTCCTTGACTTAGCTCGGGTACCGTAAGGGTGTTCAGCTTCCAGATTTTTTTTCTCTCTCTCACCCCTAAAAAAAACTAATTAGACTCTCTCTATGGATTTGAATGCATATGATGTTATGTAATGCAAATGCATGAATGCAAAGAGGCATCGATTCTGATCAACTTCATTGTAGAAAACTTTATTAGAAAAAAAATTCTTTTACATAAAATAAGCTACAAATAAGCTTTCGCCCTAAGTCCTAAAGTCTTAATTTTCCTTAGTAACGAAACTAGCTCTTGGCTACAATCTGATTGAATCTCATACTTTATGCTCAAAACATCGGCCTGTGCTACCAAAGTCTGTAGGTAATCAGCTACCTCTCGAATTTGGTCTATGGCTTCCTCCATAAGATAGTCCCAATTTCTGACTTGACTGTGTGAATGATGGAGTTCTTCTTTCAAATGCCCTTCTCTTGTTTTCAAACACTCGATCTGAAGTTCACAATTGTGCAGTGCTAACTCTAACCCTTCGATTCTACTCTTCATTTCTTCAATCTTGTTCAGACTTGCTTTTAACTTAACCACGGAATTACGGCTCCGATGGTGGTGAAGAGATCGTCCAAGCTCAGCCACTCTAGCTTGTAATTCTCCTTTTTCATTTAAACTTTCTGCCAAATTCTCCTCTAAGGCCTTGTTTCGCGATTGCATCTCTCTAAACTTTTTCTCCCAATAGTCAGCTTTGGCTTTTTCTTCTTGGACCTCTTGTCGCCACTGTTCCGAGGTCTTCCCTAAGCCGGCATTCTTTATCGATAGACGCATCTTTTTATATTCAGTCTTCAGGCTATTTCGATCTTCCTCTATCGCTCTCTTCTCCTTCTTTGCTTTTTCAGCTTCCGATTCCTGGGCCTCCACATCTAGCTTCAAGAACATCTTCTCTTCTTCTAGCTTCTCTATTTTCACTCCCAGCTCTAAACTTTGCCTTTCGCAGTCTTGTTTCATAATTTCTATCTCCGACGGGATGACTTGTAAACACCCCTTCAATGGTCGAGCTCTCTCCAAACTTGACTCAGGAATGTTATCATTGATCTTTTTTCTCAACCATTCGTTATATTCTGCAGTTGCTATCGGTCCTCGAGTCATTATCTTCATACGACAAGCCTGTTTTCAAACCTTAGAAATCTCTAGAACCCTCTTCCTATAACTTTCCCCCTTATATGCGAATTCGCTTTGAGCTAGCCCATGCGTTACCGGTATGAACTGTGCTGCTTTGTATTGCCTTAGTACCAACAAAGGTGCATATCCCATAGCTCCCCAAACTCCAAGTAGAGGTACCCAATCAAAATTTCCACACCGATAAAGGACTTCGTCTGAAACCAACCAAGGGGCTCTCCATTCAACATCTTCCTTTCGAAGGTTTTGCAAAATCTCCATCCACCTTTCCTCTGTTAGATCATCTCTCCTTGTCGTAGTTGCGACCTCCTTTAAAGGGGAATAATCTTCAGAGAACACTTGGCAAGAAATTCTACCAACCCTCCAAAAATGGCTGTGAAACCAAACTAATAGCAACTGTGCGCATCCAATGAATCTACCTTCCCCCGCTTTCCGACACGCACTCAAAGATCTGGATGTCTCAGCTAAAATTGCAGGTACAGGTGTGGCCCTTTTACTAAGTCGATCGATACAAATCGGTAACTGTTTCGTCTATATGCCGTAGTGCTTTGGGGAAAATCACTAACCCATAAATACATAAAGCAAAGACGTCAATCTTCTTCTTCTCGTCTGGATGTGTCAGAATTAAATCCCTCAAACTCACCCAAGATATGCATTTACCTTCACCTATTTCTTTAATCCTAGCTGTAACCCACTGCTCGCTCATCCCTGTGATACCCATCAATTTCTTCACAAAAGTCGGCACTCTAGGAGCCCTAAAATAAACCTTGTCAACTTGAAACCTCGAGCAGCGAAGCAAGGTCGTATATTCCTCCAATGTAGGTACTAAATCTACTTCCCCAAAAGTGAAACAACTATAAGCAACGTTCCAAAACTGAGTCATGGCCCTAAATAGATGCTTATCTACCTTGATATCCAACAAATAAGGTAGGTCACCGTAATCACGATAAAACAGTTGTTTTGCCTCATCACCCCATTGAGCCCATATATCTTTCAACTCTCTAAACTCATTCTACGTAATACTAACACGAGTAAAATCCCAAAGTTCAGATACATACCCGTCAACTAAGCTATCCCCCTTCCTTAATTGCGTTTGTTCCGACCAAGCGCGAACAGCTGCATTGTCTCCTACTTTATCAAGGAACCCGTTCTCCATAACCAGCTTTCTAACTTAGAAACAGACCGTGAATCGATACCTCTAGAAGAATGAGATAATATGCACAAAAATGAAACACCACGAGTTAGTATCGCAAAATAAAATATGAAGCAAGTGAAATAAATAGACCTATTTGGGTAATCTAACGAAATTTAGGATCGCTCTACCTAAGGTGGGTTCTTAAGGTTTACTATATGCGGTTTAGATCTAAAGTTGAGGTACCCGAACCAGCAGATTCCTCGATTTTCACCCATTATAGGCTCATACAGACCAAGTTCGGCTCAGGGGAATACATTTCCCTATGGCCATGCGGAGGTGAAAACCTCACGGAGACATAGGTACGGATGTATTTCGGGAACAATCCATTAGCCCATGCGGAGGTGAAAACCTCACGAAGGCACAGTTTCTTGCTCCCACTTAAGGGTGTGACCACGACGGTCATGCAGTGCAATGCTAAGAAATATATATTAATACTACATGCAATAAAAGGATCATATTTTTCAAAATCAGAGTTTTAAATTCAAACAAAAGGACATGAAACTATCGATTTTACTGCTTGACTCTCTTATTATCCCTAGCGGAGTCGCCAAGCTGTCGAAACCAATTTTTAAATCGGGTTTTAGAAAAATGGGGATCGACTTTAAAAACAAAAATGGAGTCGCCACTAATCTTTTACTTAGGTGTGATTGGATCACCTTGTAAAACGTTTTATTTTAGAACATTTGATTTTGGTCCGCAAAACGAGAAAATAGGTTCGGGAGTCAGTTACGTATGAGGAAGGATTAGCACCCTCATAACGCCCAAGAATTGGTACCTAATTGATAAAATCATGTCCAAAAGTTTGAAATTTAAAAATATTCAAAAAAATATGATTTCTTTTTAACACTTTGAGCCCTTTAAGTTAAAATTTGAGATTTTCTTGTTCCAAAGGAATATAAAAAAAAATCACATCCAACACGTTAGGACATGATACTTTAAAACCTTTGTAATCAAAATCGTCTCATGATTTACCAAACTTGTTAAAAGGATATTTAGCTATTTAGCCATACGGAAAATCACACCCAACACGTTAGGGCATTATTTCCCGAATTTTGAAATACCAAAACATTGCCTTATTTAAAAAAATATTAATTTTGGCAAAAACGTATTTTTTATTTTAAAATAATAGTCATGTGACAATATTGCATTTATAAACTATCATCCACAGATATTAAAGAAACAATTATAATACAATAACATACAATGTAAAAATAAAACTAAGATAACTACATTATAGTAATCATAAAATAATAAATAAAAGGATATTACATAGATAAATAAAATATGCAAAGCAATATATATAAAACAATTAAAAATACTAAATAAATATGAACTCTTCATGCAGGATTAAATAGTGAACAAATTATAAAATAAAAGAAAACGTATATATAAAAAAAATTTACATAATGAAAATAATATTAAATAAAATAACAAATAATGATAATATATGCATATATGTAATACATTAATTATACATGATATAAATAATATAAATACAATAAATTAGATAATATAAATAAATTTTAAAAAAAGTTTCAGAAATAATATATAAATGTAACATAATAATATATAGTATACAAAATATAATATATTAAATAATATAATAATATAATAGTATATAAATTATTAAGCAAGTAAAATAATATATAAATATAATAAAAAATAAAAAAATACATATATATATTTATACTATTAATAGATTACAATAAAATTTTAGCATAACAATATAATATTATAAAAAAGTTAAAAAAATAAATAAAGAAATTAGGATCAAATAACAATAATAATAAATAAAAAGGGATTAAAATAGCAATTAAAACAAATATAGAAGGACTAAATTTAAATGCGCGTTAAATTATAGGGACTAATGTGAAAATTTAACCTTTTTACAAAACGGCGTCGTTCCAATTTTATCTTTAAAATAGATTGAGGGATTAAGTTGAAAACAAAATATAAATTATGGGCCAATTTAAAAAAATAATTTCCAATTAGACCGAATTGAAGCACATAAAATTGCGGAGGGATTGAAATTGCAATTCTCCCCTTTTTATCAAAAACACGTGAACCATAGTTCGGATCCGGGTCAACGCGCGGGTCATACCTTATCAAAACGACGTCGTTCACTTTAGGCTATAAATATTAGTTTTCTAAAAAAAATCATTAGCTTTAGGGTTTTTTTTAAAAAAAACTTAAAATCCTCTGAAAAACATAGGGAGAGCTGCGTCTGTTTGTCTGCATTTGTCCGGGCCACGCGCACACGCGCCTCCACGGCCAGTGGCCGGAGGTCTGGGTCGACGATTCCCACGCTTTCGAGAAGGTATACTCTTTCCCCTTTTACTCTTTCAACAGTAGTTATATAGGAATATACATATCTATAAAATATATTAAAAAAAAAAAGATAAACAACTGGAAGAAAAGAAAATCACCTAAAAAAAACTGTTTTTATTGATTCCTGTTTTCGTGAATTTTGCTGTATCCTTTTCTCCATATTTCACGATAGTGTTTGTGCCTATGTGCCTCTCTGTATTTCTCTCGAAATCTCTCTATTTTTTTGGTAATTTTCGTGTGTTTTGCAAGTTCTTTACAAGGGGTTTTTATAACCCGAAAAACAAAATAAAAAAGGAAATAAAATCTTTTCCATTGTTGCTTCTTTCCTTTTCTATTGTTTGTTTCCTTCTTCGCAGGTTGATGATGATTCTTGCGTCGAGGGACCTCCGCGCGCTGATGACGGCGCGACTGGGGGGTGGAGGCTTGATCAAAGGCCTTGACGCAGGTGCGAGGAGTGCGGTACGACGTTCGGGATGCTGCCTGCGGCGCGAAGGTAGTCAGGAAACCCTAGGTTTCCTGACTCTGGCTTAGTGTCTGGGCCTTTTGGTTTGGGTCGTCTGTTTGGGCCTGGGTGTAATGGGGTATTGGGTCTGTTTAAGTTTTAGGTCTGGGTCAAGGGTGTAGTTGGCTTTGGGTTTAATTTGTTGGGCTAATTTGGTAATGGGTCTTGGTTTTGTAAATGGACTGAAAAGGGACTTTAATTTTATTTTTTTTGTTTTGGTTTTATTCCAGCCCGGTCAAAATTGGGCTCTTACACACATTAATCCTAGAATTATGCAAGGTAATAAGGTTCTCCCAAATTATTACAAACTTTAACCTAATTCTCCCAAATCTAGATTAAATATTAACAATTTCTATATTATGTTAATTAATTACAATCCGGACAGGATTCAAAAATTAATTCAGTTGTATCCTTATGATTATAATGTATGACTAACATAGTCATAATTTTATTTGAATGCATAAACAACCGAAGCACATAACATCACTAACAGTATAAATAATCTAAACCATGGAAATTAAATTATTCTAACACCGAAGGAATTAAGCAACCATAATTATATTAAAAACATAAACTTTAGTTGCAAACATGTTTCCTTAAACTAAACAATAAGAAATTAAAAGAGTAAAGGGAAAGAATTGCAAAGTCGTTTTCAATGGTTCTCCATGGCACAACTTCCTTGCTCCTCCTTTTTGCTCCACTCATTGCTGTAGAAACCAAGCAAAAATGTTTCCCCAATGGTCAAATAGGCTACTTCTCAAATCCTTGCATAACTCACTTGGAAAATGGAAAAATAAGAAAGGAAAGCAAAGATAGAAAGATGGATGAAGAAGGAATGATCAAATGGGGGGTGAAGGGGTGTATTTATACTAGGAAGGGATGGCCTGAATTTGCTAAAAATAGCATGTCAATCCCCCCTCTATGGTCGGCCACCTTAAGAAGAGGAATGGAGTGGACGAATTTGCTAAAGATAGCTAGTCCAAGGCTTAATTTAAGAGATGGAGTTGAACGGTCACTTAGAAAAATTGTTAGGGTTGTTTTGTGATTTTTTTAACAAGTCTAAAGACCTTTAATTAATTAATCCATGGATGGTTGGGTTGCTTATAGTTGAATTTGGGCTCTTTTCTCCTTAATGGACGATTTGGCTTCAAAATTAAGCAACAAGCTAGCCTACTTTTGTGATCTAATTATTAGTTGGGTCAAGTCTATCCCATGATCCATAAATTAAATTAAATAAATTTGAATGTCCATAGCTGATTACTTATTAGCCCTCCGCTGCATGGCAAGTGTGACATGAATGATGTAGCATTTTACCATAAAAATGGTGAGCTTTGAGATTGCCTTTTCTCCTTTTGCACCAAACTGCTTCAAATTTAGAAAAAATATGTAAGTTTAGCATATAAATTGTTTAAAAATGGAGATTTGTTATTAATTTTTTCCATGTCTGTAATAAAATCAAAAGATTTGTTGTAGAAATACTCAAAATTTGCACGAATTACTAGTTAGAAGATGCTAAAAAAGTCTATAATTTAGATTTATCACCAACCCCACTGCAAAACAGATATTTGAGTGTGTGCATAACATTGCATACATGAGACTTCCTATTGTCGAAGCATAATGCACCTTTCTTATGTTCTCTTTTTCTTCCACTTTCTTAGGACAATCCTCCAAAGAAAGATGAAATCCTGATAAGGAAGATTGATTTTCTTCTTCAAATCGATCATTGCATAGCGCTCTAATAACTTTTCTATGTGATCTGCCACAAATTGATGTGGCAAATTAGGCTTTTTTGACGCACTTAAGGAGTTTTTTCTCGAATAAAATAGCGTCTTTAGTGTATTTTTTTGTTATTTTCATATTTTCGCTTAATAAGTGGAAATGTTTCATTTTTTGATCATTTTGTAACCTAAATTGGCCAATAGTGCCATTGAGAGGCCTAACATGTCATTAAGTGATGTAATGACGTGTTGGAAGTCAAAAATAAGTGAGAATGGCACCAAGGCAAAGGGTATCGCAATATCCACTCCTTGGAATCACAATACCTCCAATACTATAGGAGAGTGAAGAATCCCTTCAGTGGTATCATGATATCCTCTTTAGGTATTATGATAGCCACCTTCCAAGGAAGACTCCAAGGCTCAACACTACCCAAGGTATTGCGATATCATCTTCTGGGTACTGTGATACTACCTTCGTTAGGGAGACAAACTTGGACAAAAAGGGTTATCTTTGTCTATCCAGACCACCAATGACACAAGGCTCGTGTCGGGGCATTTTTGGCAACGAAAAGTCACCCGAATACACTTCAAAACAACCAAAATTTGCTAAGGAGGAGAGACACATACACATTAGCTTAGTTTTAGGTTTAGTTTTTTCTAGGTTTTCTTTAGTTTTTTCTTTGCACTTTTCTAGGGTTTTTATTTTTCTCTTCTTCTACCTTAGTTTAGGTTTTATTTTCTGCATCTACTTCTTGCATTTACTATAACTAAGGTTTATTTACATTTACAGTCCATGTACTTTGCTTTCAAAATGCTTAAAGCTTTAGTTTAATGTATTTTAGTTTATTTGACTTTAAATCTATTAAAGTTTGTTCCTTTTATGTTCTTTACTTTAGATTTTCTTGTTGAATGCCTTTAAGTTTTCTTGCATAAAAATCTCAACATTTATATTTTCCTTAAGCTTTACTTTCATGGTTACTTTGTGTTGCATTTCCATGTTTATTTCATTCACTTCAAGTATTTAAACCTTGAAGGAGGTTGGTTGATGGAAATGTTGGTAAACTAGAATCTTTGGACCAATGATTAAATCGTAATAAATTGGACTAAATCGAGTAGAACTAAGAACTTAAGTAATAAATTGGACTAAATCGAATACAACTAAGAACTTAGGTAATAAATTGGACCAAGGACTAAATTGTAATAAATTGGATAAAATCGTAATAAACTAACCTCCATTAGTTATTTTCTGGATAGTCCATTAGTTTTACATTTATTGCAATTTAGCCCTTAGAATAGAATATTTAATCTTCTTGCAAATTATTCTTGTTATGGATTGTCGTACAATAAAATCGTGTTAGTAGCCGCTTAAACTCTATTGTGGATGCTAGCTATTACTCAATCGCCTCTTCCTTTAGGTTTGACCCATTGGAATACTTCGTGTTCCATCGGAACTATAAATATTACAACTGACAATGTACATTTGCAATAAACAAGGCTTTAAAAATAGTTTTATAAATTTAGTGTTTTAATGCGTATGCGTGCTACCGGTCATTATGTATGAACCCTGAGACCGTGCTATCACTTTTTTCTTTTGATCCATTAGGATTTGAATGTTTAGAACAAAATTAGCTTCTTCTAAGTCATTCATGATAAACTGTTGGGTAGCCACAACTTAACTGATGACAATGTCCCTTCATAAATTCTAATGAGTAGAATGCCATCGATATATGGGACGAGAAAGACCACATTTCCATCCTTTAAACGTTTATAAACATAAGGTTCATCTACGTTTTGCTCAAATTTAAAAGTCTTGATCACTTGATCAAATCTTTGATTCCATAAGTGGGATGCTTGCTTAAGTCCATATATGGATCTAAGTAGTTTGCAAACTTTATGCTCATTTCCTTTAGCTATATATTTTTTGGATTGGATCATATAGATGCTCTCTTAAAGATGGTCATTCAGAAATGCTATCTTAACATCTATTTTCTAGATCTCGTAATTAAGAGCCACTACAAGGGACAACAGTATACGGATAGACTTGAATATGGCAACCAGAGAGAAGGTTTCTTCGTAACTGATACCTTGTTTTTTAGTATAACCTTTTGCTACAAGTCTGGCCTTATAAGTTTCCATTTCTCCATCCGTATTTATTTTCTTTTTATAGATCCATTTACACCCTATAGGTTTTAACATTTTCGGTAAGTCTACAAGTTCCACCATTGAGTTTGAATACGTAGAATCCATCTCATCTTTCATAGTTATTTCCCAAAGCTTGGAATCAACACTTTGCATCACTTCATTATACGTGAGTGGGTCATCATCTTCTTGTTTGATAGACTCAGTGTTAAAAAAACTCCCGCCAGATTGAAAGAACTCAGGCCTACGAGAGACCATCCTACTGTAACGAAGTACCCTATGCTACTGATTGTTTGCATGTCTACTATTAGGAGTTGGTTCTGGAACTGTTTCTATAAGGTTTTGTATATTTCTAGAAAGTTCCTCGAGTACCTCTTTAGTTCGAGGTTTGAAGTCATTCATATAACTTTCTTCAAGGAAATTAGCATGAGTTAAAACTATTATAGTTTTCTCTTTCGAGTTATAAAATAAAACCACCCTTTGTTCCCTTTGGATATACTACAAATATGCATAATTTTGTCTATGAGTCCAACTTCCTTGCATTTTTGTCCTATATGTGAGCTAGGCATCCCAAATTCTTAAGTGATAAGAGTCAGTTTCTTTCCATTCCATAATAATATGGAGTTTTCGATATTGCCTTAGTAGGCATATCATTCAGAATATAGCAAGCCATTTGTACTGCATATTTCCAAAAAGAGATTGACAGCTTTAAATAACTTAACATCGAAGTACCATTTCTATCAATGTTTGATTCCTACTCTCTGCCACACCATTCTGTTGTAGAGTACCCGTCAAGTTCAATTAGGATAAAATCTTATTCTCTATGAGGTATCCTAAAAACTCTTCTGATAATTATTCCTCACCTAAATTACACCGAAGTGTCTTTATGGATAAACCTAGATTTTTTTCCACTTTCGTACGAAACTCTTTGAATTTATCCAAGGTTTCATTCTTGTTGTGCATTAGGTACACATACTCATATCTAGAATAATACTCAACAAATGTTACATAATATTCATAATCACTTCTTGCACTGAAACTCATGGGGCCACATACGTCACCGTGCACAAGTTCTAGGGGGTTTTACGATCCTCGCTTCTTTTTCCTTAAAAGATCACTTGGTCATTTTTCCTTTCAAGCAAGATTCACATTGTGGAAGTTCGATTTTTTTAAGCGAACTTAAGTTTTCGTCTTTCACAAGTCTAGTGATTCTTTCTTGGTTAATATGACCACGTCTCAAATGCCAAATGTACACTTCAATAGAGTGAGATTTTTCAGTTTCTTATTTGATATTTCAGTCTCAAGCAGTGTGTACATCTTTGGTTTGATAAAATAGAGATTATTTGACATCCATCCATTACAGATGAGATTTTGATTTTAAAATATTGTAATTTCATTATTAAAAGTCACAATCAAGTCGCCTTTATATAAACATGCAATTGAAATTAAGTTTCTTTTGAAACTTTGTACATAGAAAATGAATTTCAAAATAATCTTCCTAAAATTATCAAAGTATATATGTACATCTCCCACTGCTTCAGCTGTCACAATTGTCCCATTTTCAACTCACAACGAGAGATTCTTATCTCTAAGATCTTTCGTCTCTTCGAACCCCTTTGCCTTTGGTGGATAGGTTTTCCTTCCACTCTCTAAAGTTCGTCTTGAGGTGCCCTTTCTTACTGCAAAAGAAGCATTTAGACTTAGATAAGTCTTTAAGCATTTTGGTTCTCTTCTTTTCCACTTGTGGTAGCCTAGAGACCTTATTCTTTCCTTTCTTAGCACGCTTTCCCTTCCCTTTTGAGAAAGAAGTGATAGTTATATTTGCTTATGCTTTTCGAACTGACTGACTAACATTCAATATCAACTCATAGGATTGTAACTCCTTCAGGAGTTGTGTAAGCATCAGATTTTTGTTGCCAAGGTTATATGCATCCCGAAAGCTAGCCAAGTCCTTGGATAAACTAATGAACACCATTTCAATTTAAGTGGTCTAGTCCAAATTTACCTCATTGTCAATGGCCTTAACAAAGTATCCCATAAGAGTTAGCTAAACTCCTTTGATTACATGTTTATATTTTAAGAATTGCTTAATCACTGAATCTTTTAGGTTTGACCCTTGGAATATTCCGGTGTTCCACTAGGCAATATAAATATTACCATTGACACATGCATTGCTTGTTCACATAAAAAACAAATAATTTTAAAAAACAATTTTAAAAT
This sequence comes from Gossypium bickii, assembly GCA_025503065.1. NCBI lineage: Eukaryota > Viridiplantae > Streptophyta > Magnoliopsida > Malvales > Malvaceae > Gossypium > Gossypium bickii. The sequence goes on from CP106711.1 coordinate 102,354,437, forward strand.
GTGGTTTTAACTGCAAGCGGATAGTGTCAGTTGTAATATTATATTGTCCAATAGAACACAAGAGTGTTTCAAGGGTTAAACCCAAAGGAATCAAAGATTAAGCAATTCATAAACTATAAACATGTAATCAAAGGAGTCTAACTAAATACTCACTAAGTACTAAATTACAGCAGGTCATTCAAGAGTTTAATTACACTAATTAATTACCTTAAAAACAATGAAGGACTAAATTATAAATAAAAAAAATATGAAACTAACAAATACAAAAAAAATGATAATAGATAGTGGTTGGTTGATTTCCTTGAGATTGGTTAATCTTCAAATTAGGGATCTAAATCGCTATTAGTTCTAAATTGGTTCAATTTTACCTCTTAGCCTCAACTTTACCAATTTTGACAAATTAGTCTAATTCATCTCTCAACCTCACCAAACTAACCTGAGACTATCAAATTGATGCCCGATAAGATCTCCTCTCAGTCTCACTTATCTTAATTTTCCTTTAGGATCGTCAATAATAAGTTTTGCAGCCTATTTGATTTAGTTCATTTTTTACGATTTAGTCCTTGAACCCAAAAATCAATTACCCATCATTTCCATTAGCCACCCACTTAGGATTTAGTTGTTCATGTTTATATTTGAACTCATTAACAACAATGAATCAAGTAGTTAACAAAAAAAATTAATAAATACTCAAGCTTCCTTACAAAAGCTTGAGGAACAAAATAATGGTAATAAAGAAGGTAAACAAAAACACCCAAGATAAGATTTTTAATAGAGGAAATGTAACAGAGCTGAATGATATTAAGTTAATGGATTAAATTTCAAATACAAGAAAGTTTGAAGGGCTTAACAAGTAAATAAATCCTAGCTATAGTAATAACTAACTTAACTACCATAAAATGAACTAAGAAAAACAAGAGATGAACAAGAGAATAAACCCTAAGCTATGAAGAAAAAGAACTAAGCCCTAAAAGATGAAGAGAAAAATGTAAAACTAGTTAATGTGAAGTGTGTTTGTTCTCTCAGCCAATTTTGGCCAATTTTAGCATTTTTTTCTAACCCAACATTTATGCCTAAAATGTCCCTTAGTATGTTTTTTATTGGTGCTAAAGTTGGAAAAGGTCTTTCCCTACAATCATTTTTTATCTCTTCTCGTCAGGGGTATCATGATACCCATGGTTTGGTGTTGTGATACATATGTTAGTATTGACTTGGGGGAATCCTTGGAGTTGGCTGACATTGATCCTCTTTAATTCAACATTGTTAAGAGTATCACGACTTTTAGGCTTCAATATCATGATACCCCCTTTTTAAGGGATATTTTCACTCATGTTCGGGCCTTCGATGACTTCCTACAACACTTAATCAACCTTTAGGTTTCTTATGGTGCATTTGGTCATTTAGGGTCTCAAAAGTGGCATAAAACTCATTATTTCACTTACTAAGGCAAAGAACTAACACTAAGTAAAAACACAAAAAAAAACATATAAATTGCTTGGAAACAAGCTCTTTCAGTGTAATGGGAGCCTAATTTGACATATCAAATTACAACAGAATGAGAAACGAATATACTACACTTAGGGAACCAGATCTAACATTGAGATCATTTCCAAGCAACACATTCTTCAATTGAGGCATGCCAGGAACATTCAAGATGCCTTTACCAAGTATATGACCTTTCTTTCCACACCAAAAGTCACTTTTCCAACAAGTTAATCTTCAAAGTTAGTGAGATATGTCTAGTTACTTGTCATTTTTCGTGACCAACCACTATCAAAATACCAAATTTCATCAAAAGTGGAATTTAAGGAATAATGAAAAACTAGCAAGCATTTAGCTTCTTTCTTCACCCATGCTCTTTTTTTCACTTTTCTAGTTGCAGTGCTAGGGGGAGTAGGCACTGTCTTAGGCACTAAATTCCCCCATCTTAAATCATGTAACATCTTAAAAAATGCGGTCTTGTATGACCAGGGGCACCATAATAGTGTTAAATCACCTATGGGAATGAATATTCTTATTGGATGACTTGAGTAACATTGGTTTAAAACTTTCACCATCTTCTTTTGAACTAGTTTCTTTAACAAAGATTATGGGGCTTTCCATTACAACTTTTCCTTTATCAACAAAGCCTAGACCTCCCCTGCCTAAATCTCTTCTTCTTCCTATTAAAATCTCATCAACCTTGTTGCTACTGATAGTGAACTTTTTTAGCATAAGCTTGGTCTCTCAAGTTTCTTTTTTCATTTATCTTTATAAGATTATCTAGTTCCTTTATAAGAAGAGCTTTTTTAGCTATAATTTGTTTAATCAAGACAATGTTTTCGTCCTTCAATTGTTTTTTTTCTTATAATAGTTGAATGTTGATTACATAGGCCTGTCCCCATTTGCCTAATGTCTCTCGATATGTCTTTAAAAATTCTTCACCTGAGCTAAGATCCGAATCACTATCAGAATTATCATCATTAACAGCACTAGGAACAAAAGCAACAAAATTGTAATGATCCTCTACTAAGTCAAATCCACTAGATGAGTCATCATCACTCCAAGATACACATAGTGACTTTTTCTTGTTTTTTAGAGTATTAGCATACTTAAATTGGATATGACCATATCCTTGGCACTTAAAGCATTACACCCCTTCTTTTTGTCCTTATCAAGTTCCTCCTTGATAACTATTCCCTTTTACTTATTTTTGGGAATATTAACACTGGCTTCTAGCCTATTTCTTGAAAGCCTTACTGAAATTCTTAGTAAGTAAAGCTATTTGCTCTTGAAGGTCTTCAATGGTAGTTGGTCGGGGAGTTGGCACTACCTCATTTACCTAAAGGGCAATATTTCTGTCCCCCTTTGCTCTATTATGTTTAGCGTTATCAAAATTCATTAACCAATGAGCTTATCAATGGCCAATCTTTCAATATCATTGGCCTCTTCAATGGTTGTGACCTTAATGGAAAATCTCTTAGGAAGAGACCATAACACTTCCTAACCGGCTTGCCATTAGAATATTGTTCACCTAAGGCAAAAAGCCTAATTCGATAAGTCACACAACTTAGCATATAATTCTCCAATTGTTTATAATCCTTGCATCATTAGGCTCTCAAACCTCAAAGTCAACATCTGCATCTTTAATTGCTTGACAGTGGATGTTCCCTTCATGTGCAATCTCCAAAATATCCCAAGTAGTCTTAGCAATTGTGTATTTTACCATTCTCTTAAACTCTTGCATGTCAACTCTACAAAATATTGCATATAAAGCTTTTTAGTTAGCATTTTCCAACTTCTCTTCCTCAGTGGTCCACTGTGCTTCTAGCTTAACAGCCCTTCCACTTTCAATATCCATTTTAGGTGGTTCCCATCTAGTCAGCAAGGCACACCGTAACTGATACGAACCTAGTCATGTTTCAACACAAACCACCGACAACGAGAATGGCCTAAACTTGAGGGGCCCAAGTGCAAGATGAAACATCTCATAGGCCTGATTGATTATTGAGCCAATGTTTTAAGGACTTTTTAATTTGATATAGTTTTATTTAAATTAGTAAGGTTTCATATTTTTTAATTTTAGATTTTCACTTTGTGTGTTTTGAATTTAATAAAGTTATGCATTATGTAACTCCCATGTTAGTTTAAGTCTGCATCATTAAATTAAGTCTTGCATTTGTTCATTTAGTTTACGTTTCAAACTATGCATTTACGCATCTTAGTTTAATAAATGAGTTGTTGAACATTTATTCAACTTATCTTAGTTTAATTAATAAGTGTTTTTATTGAACTTCATTTAATAAGAAGCTTATTTAATTAATCTAGTTACTAGGATAATTTAATGGAGCATGAGTTTAAGTTTGTTTAAATCTGCTTCTATAATTAAACTAGTTGCTACATTAATTGATGTCTTTACTTTTAGTTCATTTATTGAAGTCAAGTGTTTAATGTGTTTGAGTTTAATTAGTGTTTAATTGTGTTTAATAAATTCATTTTAATGTGTTTATTGTAGGTGTCTCTTCAGCTCACAACCGTTACATTTCAAGGCTGTTACAACTTAATTGAAGTGACTTTTTAGGTGATTTTCGGTTACAAATGAAGTGGTTGTTAAAAGGGATGTTTAATACATCAATTAAGGAGTTTTAAGGAGCATTTTAACTCCTCTTAAATTTGGCAGCAACCTCTTTCACCTACCAGCAATTTTTGCTCATTTAAAGATGAAAACAAACATTCAAAACACCATTTAGTTGCCGGTGTCTTTTCGGCTAGCCAAGGGACAACTCAAGAGACATTTTAAGCATTCAAGGACGATCATTCAAGCTGAATTAAAATGAATTCAAGCATGGAGTAAATTGTTACAAGAATATCAAGAGTCTTGACTTTAATTTCAGTTTTAATTAGCACATTAAGATGTGACCTTTCAACTAGCTTTTCTATCCTTATAAATATGTGTAACCAGCCATTTTGAAGGGGACTTTTGGACTTTTGGAACTTTGATTAAATTTGAGGTTGTCCCTCTCATATTTTGTGTGAGTCTCGAATTGACTTATCTAGCGTGCTAGTGGCGTCAACCGAACTCCTTCCAAACTTATCACCAACCTGGTGTGGCGTTCATCCATTCAATTATACCTTCGGTTCTTACTTCGCTAAGTAACGGGTTGAGGTCCATCCTACTTCTCCATCCTACCACCTTAACGACATAAGAAAAGGGGTGACACTACGATATAGTGTTGAATTTTTCTTCCGTTAAGTTCATTTTCCATCCCCACCATTTATCCCAAAATTACTTCTCTTTATTATTTTTGTTAAACCGAGCCTACTACATATTTCTAAACCCACATTCTTTTCAACCCTCTTTGTTACCTTCCGCATATTTTTCCACCAAACTTTCAATTCCAACGCATCGAACAATCTCCTTGTCGACGATCGGGCAAACAAGTGAAACAACTTGATTAACCCGGGCCGAATCACATCAATGACCTCTCGTCAATGGACTTAATGTAAGCCTCCATACGAGCTTTCCAATAAGCATAATTGCCAACCTCTAGCATAGAGGGTCTTAAAGTAAAAGAACCTTCTATAGCTTGAATCTAGCAACACCAGTGATCTCCACTAACTACTTTAAGTGGCAAGCTTTGATAGCGATTGAAGCTTTAAAATCGTTGCTAAGATAAAAGCTATAAACCATGAAGGAGTGACAAAGGAATTGACACTCCTTCACCACAATGAGAAAAATAGTAAACAAACAAAAGACATAAGAGTTGTTTACATAGTTCAGTTTTCCTACGTCCACAGAGCCTAGAGAAATATCCACTATCTTTAACACTTACAACAAGTGATCCTAATCTATCACACACTAGTGACAATTTCCTCACATTTACACCTTGAAGAATGATACTCTCAAATAGAAAAAGAATAAGTTGAATACAATATAATAATAAAGCACAAAGTAAACATGGACACTTGACTGCTAAGCAATCAGTGTTTCAACTCAATCCAATATCTATGATCCAAAGGATTAAATACAATGATCCAATTCTATCCAATCTCCAAAATATGTTTCTCCAAGTTATATGATCTTCAATAATGGACTAGACAGCATCCACATAATCAACATAGCCCATAAATATCGTTAAATAAGTTGTCAACATTTCAAATATGGAAACTATCTTAAATAGACACTCCCTTGACCTCAAATGTCATTTTCATTTTTTTCAACGACTTTTTTTTATTAGTGATCAGATAATAACATTCGAAAATAAATAGCTTAGATTAATTTGTTTAATGTTTGATTTTTGTGGTTGATGGTGCAATATGGATAATGTTAACAAAAGAAATCAGGTTAATATAGTGCGCAACATCATAACAATATAAAATATTTTCCCCCCAACATAAGAAAAATATAAATGTTAGAAAATTATGTTTGTTAGAAAAGAAAAAAAGAAGAAGAAGAAAAAACGTGGAGAAAAATATATAAAATATGTAAGAACATAACAAGTAGACGGATTTGATAGATCTTGAAACCAAAATGTATGGGGCAATTCTGCTTTATAATTATTTTTCTATTCTCCTATCACCTTGGTAGTTGGTTGTGCATATTAACATCAATTATTTTTAGAAAATTTAGCAAGTTTTTTTTTTAAAAAAGACCATTAATAAATTAAAAAATAATTAATATTAGAATTCATCATGATTTAAATATTAAATACAATTATTAATAATATTTATTTTATATGTAAGAGATTCAATTTTTAATGTTAAAATTGTTAGTAGGAAAACGTATGGGGCGTATCAGCAATCCTGTCTCCTTTTTCTTTTTCTTTTTTTTTTTTATTTAAAAGAGACAAAGTTATGTTCATCATGTTGATCACCATATGCATATAGTAAGAAAAAGAAAATACAAAAGCAATCCTGTCTTCTCAAAACTTAATTTCGCAAATCTTTTTGGAAAGTAGCATTATTGTCAAAAAAAAATATTTTTGAGAAATAAAATATTTATTTTAAACATGTTATTTTCAAGTAACAAATATACATTTAAATAATATTTAAATTAGTTAATATTATTATATTTTAGTAAGAATATAAAAAAATTATTATAACTTATTGTTAATATTTTAATATATGAAATATAAATTTGAAATATTTTTAAGCAAAAAATATTAATTATTTATAAAATTTAATTAGAATATATAAACTATATTTTAAATATTTAAATATAACCATTAAATATTTGTAATTAGTATTTTAAAAATATTTTTTATTTTTAATTAATGATTTTAACACATTTGTAATTAATCACAAAGAAAAGAAAAAGAAAAACACTATGTTATTGGAGGAGTGAAAAAATAGTTAAGTACTAAAAATACTTTTGGGAGAGAAATTTTAGCTTGTACTTTTTAAAAGTGTTTTTGAAAAACACTTTTGAACAATCAAAAATTTCAGCCAAAAACAACTTATTTAACACAACTTTTCCTCCAAAAGTGTTTTTAGAGGCAGGTATACTTTTTTTAAGCACCAAAGAAAACGCCCTAAAACAATTGGAAAAGCCACATCTATATTTTCCCCTTTTAAGAATTTACCAATCTATCCATCATTAATCTTTAATTTGCTATAATATATTTTTCAGGAAATCCCTGGAGCTTGTGGACTTTATCCTAAACTTAAAATGGTTGGTAGTAAAATTCTATTATTAAATGAAATTTAATTCTTATTATTAGCTTTAGTTACAGATAACAATTATTCCCTGCAATAACAATTATTTTATTTAGTTTTTCAAAAGGTTACAAATATATGTGTATATATATAGTCACTAATATCAAATTATTATAGCACAAATGATTTAAGAACCAGAATAATCTAAACAAAAGTTGATAAATTAAACTAAACTATAAAACTCACACATGCCAAGCATATAATAACTAAATTTTGTTCAAGACTAAAAATAAATTAAGTCAGTCTAGTGCTTTATAATTTTCTTACAAAATATATTATTTTTTATATAATCATAAGTGTTTTCGCTCGTTTTACTATTTGAAGCTAATTTTATTCGAGAATAAGGTAACATTCAGGTAAAGCCATTCCAACAATGACTAAAATCAACAAACTGAATTAAAACTCACACATGCCAAATAATAAAATTTTGTAAATAAATAAATAAATTGGTAAAAGGACCTTTCTAGTCCCTCTCAATTTCAAAATTGAGAAAATAGGCCCCTTTAAAAAAATCGGAGCAATTTAATTCCTGTCAATTTTGAAAGTAAGCAAGTAAGGACAATTAATCAAGAAGCCAATGTCTTCCTTTCAAATATACATAATTTTGATTGGTATAATAACAAATTTAGCCCTTTATGTTAACATATTTGTCAATTTAATTTTTATTATAAAAAAATCAACAAATTTAGCCTCAACATTTACACGTTTGTACAAATGTTGTGGGTTGAATTTGTTAAACCCATACAAAATTGAAAGAACCTATAAAGTTTTAGAGCTAAATTTATTACTAAATCAATCAAATTTATGTACAATTAATAAAAAATATTAATATCGTGATTAATTATACGCTTTTAAAATTGACAAAGATTAAATTGTTTAGAAGTTAATTTACTCGATTTTAAAATTGAGAAAGACTAGAGTGATGTTTTATCAAATAAATTTTAGCACTTCATAATTTTCTTACAAAATATTTTTTTAATCATACATGTCCTCGTCCGATTTACAATTCACAAAATGTATTAATTGTTATCATTAAAGTTACGGAAACTAAGAGAAACAAACACTATAATAGAAAATTATTTAAAAAATTATCCCCATTGAAGAGAAAATTTCTTAAAAGATAATGATGAATGATTTGGGTTATATTATATTGCTGGCGCCATTAAAATACTTTATTTTCGATTTGATTACCTGCGGTTCTGAGTCACATCTCCATTTTTCCTTTTCATGATTTCAACATTTTTTATTTTTTTTTATTTTCTAAGGAAATAAAAAATAAGGAACTGTTTGGAGTTTTGACTTTTGATGTACGATCACATAAGATAAAAATATATTCAATGCACGAAACTGATCAAATCCGAGTGAATTCTTGATCACCAAATATGGAAGTTGGAAGCAATCATTTTATAAATACCACCTTTTCCAAGGTTGATTTCCCAAAGAGTGAGCTACATCACATTTTGATTTGTCTCTTTCTTAATCTTTCTGTTTGTGTCTCTTTTCAAGGAGCAGAAGCCATTGGAATTCTGGGTTTTCTGTATGTTCTTCTAACTTATGAACTCTCTTCATTTTCATTTTGCATGATAATCTGTTTGCATTGTGTTCGATATTTCGCTATGCCGTGTTGTCAAAATCCAAGAAACTATTCATGTTGCTTTGATCTTTTTTCTTCTCTTGGAAACCATTCATGTGTACTTGCAAATATTATCACATAGAAAACAACCCTCAGAACTTCAACTACTTATGATTGAATTGCTTTTGCTCAATTCAAGATGTAGTTTCCATTGCACTTTTTGGGTTATTTTGAGCTATTTCATAAATGGGTTCTCTGCAATTCTTGGTCCCACTGTTTCAAGTACTTATAATTGAATGTTTTGAGCTGTTCCATATATTGCTTCATGGATTGATGCTTATTCTTTAATTTGCAGGAAATTGGAAGAAAATCAGAATGGCAAGATCAAGAGTTCCCATCTTAATAATGGGAGTTATGCTTTGGTGTTGCTTGACAACCCCAGCAAAAGCAGAATATATGAAATACAAAGATCCAAAACAACCTATACCTGTTCGAATCCAGGACTTGTTGGATAGGATGACATTAGAGGAAAAAATAGGACAGATGGTCCAAATCGAACGCAAAGTTGCTTCAGCCGAGGTGATGAAGGAGTATTTCATTGGTAAGCAACATCCATCACACCCTTCTTTGACAAATTGTACCGAATTAAGCAATTTTTGAGTAAGGCATACTCAAAAGTAAAAAAGGGTATCTTTTGCTTTGACAGGAAGTGTATTGAGTGGAGGAGGCAGTGTCCCAGCTCCTCAAGCTTCTGCAGAAACTTGGATAAACATGGTCAATGACTTTCAAAGAGGTAGTTTATCAACCCGATTAGGAATTCCGATGATTTATGGGATTGATTCTGTTCATGGGAACAACAATGTTTACAAGGCAACTATTTTTCCTCACAACATTGGTCTAGGTGCAAGCAGGCATGTAGATGCGCTTTAGCTGTTCGGGTTTATTCTTTAATATGGTTCTACATTTCTACATTCTTGCTGAATTATTTTTCTTATAAACCAGGGACCCTGAACTAGTTAAGAAAATTGGGGCTGCAACAGCACTTGAAACCAGGGCAACTGGCATTCCATATGCTTTCGCACCTTGTATAGCGGTAGCTTTCATTTGCCTTTTTCCTGTTACATTTTCATCTTTGGGGATGTATGAACTTCTTATGATGGTATATAATTAAGCAAATTTAACTAGTAAACTTTGAACAGGTGTGTAGAGATCCAAGATGGGGTCGATGTTACGAAAGTTACAGTGAAGATCCCCAGATTGTTCATGACATGACAGACATTATACCTGGATTACAAGGAGACATCCCTACTGACTCTCCTAAGGGAGTTCCATTCGTTGCTGGAAAGTAAGCAATTTTCACAAACTACACATGTTCAACTCAATTTCACATTTAAGAGATCATCTTATTTTACATAGTTAACTGTATATAACAAGAAGTCATGCCTTTAACGTTCCATGCCATAAATTATTGTACCTCTATTTTTGAAGGGAAAAATTAATGTTGTGTAAACCGAATTCTACTCCTTATAAAGAGAAAACAAAAGTAGAAATATAGTCCCCACTTACATCATGTAATTAACTTTCTTGGTCTTACTTCTTATCCACAACATATGGAGGGGGTTCCAAGCATTTATTGCTCTTTAAGAAGGAACCTATAGATACCTATACTCTCTTATTCTAAGCTTTTAATGACAGACTGAAATCATTTAAATAAGAGGTTATTATGTTTTAATGTTGGTTTATTATGTAAAATATCATACTCCAACTTTCTAATTGCAGAATTTATGCAGCCTGTAAAAGTCGAAACCAATTTGTCTAAGTTTTTCTCCCTGTTTTGGTATGCAGGAACAATGTAGTGGCTTGTTCTAAGCACTATGTAGGTGATGGTGGAACAACCAAAGGCATAAATGAGAACAACACAGTGATAGACTGGCAAGGTTTGCTCAGCATTCATATGCCAGCTTACTATACTTCAATTATGAAAGGTGTTTCAACAGTCATGATCTCCTATTCAAGCTGGAATGGGATTAAAATGCATGCTAATCGTGAGTTAATCACGGGTTTCCTCAAGAACACACTTGGTTTTAAGGTATAACTGTTTCTCATAGAACCAAAAAATAAAAAGTTCGAGTAACATAGGCCCACTAACATCGCTTTTCAAAAGAACCCGGGAGCATAACATAGATTCTGCACATTGTTTCAGGGGTTTGTCATCTCGGATTGGGAAGGTCTTGATAGGATAACATATCCACCACACGCAAACTATTCATATTCAATTCAAGCTGGAATTCATGCGGGCATCGACATGGTTAGAGTTCATTTTTCTTGTGTTTTTAAAGTGTTGGATGTACTTATAATAATAATGTGAACTAATCGCAGGTCATGGTTCCGTACAACTATAAAGAATTCATAGATGGGCTAACCGTCCATGTGAAAAACAATGTCATCCCCATGAGCCGCATTGATGATGCAGTGAGGAGAATTTTGCGAGTTAAGTTTGTAATGGGACTATTTGAGAACCCACTCGCTGATAATAGCTTGGTTGACCAACTGGGAAGTCAGGTTAGTTTATTAGCTATGTTTAAGTGTATGGAACTGGTTATTCTTGGGGATATGCTGGACCATACAAATCATTGGCCTGGTTTTTCAGCTTTAAAGATTAAGATGATTATAATGTCGTAACTTGTCCGAACCAATTCAACAGGAACATAGAGAGTTGGCTAGGGAAGCAGTGAGAAAATCGCTTGTTTTGCTGAAGAATGGGCAATCTTTGAATCAGCCATTGCTTCCCCTACCTAAGAAGACCTCAAAAATACTAGTTGCAGGTAGCCATGCCGACAATTTGGGTTACCAGTGCGGTGGATGGACAATTGAGTGGCAAGGATTTAACGGCAACAACCGTACAATTGGTATTTCTCAGCCCTGTCCCAATATATTCCTAGCTTTTATAAACCTTAAAGCATTAACCATTATAATGACTCTTGTTACCAACAGGTACAACAATCCTAGCTGCCATCAACAACACGATTGATCCAAGCACCAATGTCGTATACAAGGAGAATCCCAACGCAGAGTTCGTCAAGTCCAACAACTTCTCCTACGCCATTGTGGTAGTAGGGGAACATCCATATGCAGAAACAGATGGTGATAGCATGAATTTGACAATTGCAGACCCTGGTCCAACCACGATCAGAAATGTGTGTGGAGCTATGAAATGTGTTGTTATCATAATATCCGGTCGCCCCGTTGTAATCGAACCTTATCTTGCCTCCATAGATGCTCTTGTCGCCGCTTGGTTACCTGGTACCGAGGGACAAGGTGTTGCAGATGTTGTATTTGGTGACTATGGTTTTACAGGCAAGCTTCCTCGTACATGGTTCAAAACGGTCGATCAAGTGCCGATGAATGTCGGGGATCCGCATTATGATCCTCTCTATCCATTTGGGTTTGGCATTACTACTGAACCAACTACAAGGCAAAGCGATGACAATCCATTCTTATGTATTTCACCTTATTTCAATTAATTTTCATTTGTTATACAACTAGCTTTGAACTTCAGTAATTCTTTATATATGTAAAGTCCCAATACCATTAGTAAAGTCAGATTTTCAACATTTGATATGTATTATTAATTAAAAAATATTTTCCTTCCATTTATTCTTTAGTATGATTAAAAAAAGTTTATAAGTACAAAACATTCTTAAAAAAAGAAAGAAAGAAAATTAATTCTTTGCATTAAATTCGCATTAAATTGAGTTTATGTCGTTAACAAAAAAAATCAATTAAGTCGTTCTGTTAACGGTTTTCGTCTTTAACTATATTAATCATTAAAATCAATTGACAGACTAATCAAATGGTGACACATGGTAGTTTATAGTTTAATGTTATAGTTTCTCATTAAAAATATAAAAAAAAAATCATTAAATTGATTAAAAATCATAAAAATATTAAAAATTTATATAATATTATAAATATTATAAAATTTCTAATAAATTATAATTTTTTATAAAATTAATAAAACATATTTAAAATAGTTAAAATTTTATAATAAATTATAAAAAATAATAAATAATTACAAATAATAGAAAAAATTAAAAAAGTCATTTAAAATTCCTAAAATCATAATGAACACATGAGATTTGACCAACCGCTGGATAATGAGAATAGTCTTTAAATCATTAGAGTCTTTTTCATGTTAATAAAATATTTTAATCTTCCATAAATAAAACAATAATTGTGGAACTCTTCCTTTTTATTAATAAAATTATTTTTTAAAAATTATCTCTAAAATTTTAAGTGTAGTAGTTTGTATATTGAAAAATTGAAAACTGTTAGCTAAGTATTGTATGATATAAAAAGTGCTTTTGGTATAATTAGATCCTATCAACCAAAATTTCATTACTTAATAATTGCAAGTATTAGCATATATAAGTATGAAATATTTTAATCAAAGTTTTCAAAACTAATTCAATTAAAAAATTCATTAAATTTTTTTAAAAAAAAAATCCTATTCAGTAGGTCTGTATGAATTTCTGAGTCAATCAGTCTAATAGCTTTCTCCAAATTAATACCATTACTAATTCTCAATCCAATTGGTCCAATCGATCAATGCAGTCCTATTCAAATAACATTGATTTTAATGGCTATTTCTTTTATCCATTTATTGGTCTAATGTCATGTGTTTATTTTGATTTTAGGAGTTTAATTTCTAAAATGAGGATTTAATAAAAAAATTTATATTTTTATATTTTTGTAATATCTTATAAATTTATTCAAAAAATTATAATTTTATTTATAATTTATTAGAACTTATTATGATTTTTTATAAGTTTTATAATTAATGATAATTTTTATAATTTGTATGATAATTTATTATAACTTTTTAGAATTTTTATAAGCTTTTATAATATTTATAAGTTTTGATGAATTCTTTATAAGTTTTAAATATTTTAAATATGTTTTAACTTTTATTATTGTTATAATTATTTTTATAATTTATTAGAATTTTTATAATGTTTATAATTTTTATGAATTGTTTTTATAAGTTTTATAAGTTTATATAAATTTTTAATTTTTTATGTATTTTATAATTTTTTTTGAAAAATATAAGATTAAACTAAAAAGATGCCTCACATCACAATTTAATTGGTCTCTTAATTGATTTTAACGATCAATGTGATCAAAGACGAATATTGTTAGCTGAGGAACTTAAGTCATATTTTTTTATTAACAATAAAGGCTAATTTAATTTAAGCTCAATTAATTTTTTTTTATTTTTTTATGGACCTTTTTATACCGGTGAGCTATTAAAAAAATAAAAAAATGATTAATAAGCGATTGGGTGTAATGGTAAGATACATTGTACTCCCAATGGGAGGGCCCAGGTTCGAATTTTGAAAATAATATTATTGAGAGAAGTAACTATGAACCGTCAAACGAACATAAATATAATTATACACGTTGGATTTACATCATTCTTATTTTGTCTTGTCTTTTGTTTCTAAGTTTGGATGACCTCTTTAATTGGTTATGTTAATAAATGTGAAAAAGATATATTTTTTAATTTAATTATTTTCCTTTTTTATTTTATTTTGTTTTCTATCAAACAAATTTAAAAAGTCACTCTCCTTTTACTTTTCCATTATCCTCTTATCAACTCTTTTATTTTTTATTTTTTTCTAACCTAAATTCAATCAACATTTGCGTATTATTTGGTATCCCAACTGCAAATTTCAACAAATATTTTTTAAAAAACAAAAAAGTTGCAATTGGATAAGAAAAATTGAAAATCTATACTATCTATTAAAATTAAAAATTAAATTTTGGTTGACCAATAATCGGATTCCAACTTAATTACTAGATTACTAAAAAGCTTTTATTTTATTTTTTTTTAAAAAAAAGGGGGTATGTAAAGAGGTTTTGAGAGGGCAGTTGGTAGGGAGGAGTTTAGAGTTAAAGAGAAAAAGGAAAAAGAAAAGAGGGCTGGTTTCATCTTCATACAAGTCATAAGACGGCCATAAAGCAGCACAGCGATGCGCTTGGTTTGTATGTTTGACCACAGTGTTGGTTGTCTTTAAAATGAGTGCACATCTATTCATAACTTTGTACATCTCTGTGTAATTATGATTGTTAAGCAGAAGGAATACATTTTAAGAAATTCAATTCATGATTGGATATTTTCATAACTCCAACTTTTGTCATTATAATAATACTGAAACACACATTCACTAATTATTCACCTAAAATTTTATAATTTATATTCGAGATAATTACTATGGATTTTTGTTGAAATTTGATTATTTATGTACTAAATGTGTTTATGAAATTTAAATAATTTTCCTCTTTCTTCTTTCTAAAATAAATAAGGTAACATTCTAAAATAAGATCTCGAGTTTCCGCCGATACCTTCAATAATTATTTATTCAGGAAAAATAATTTTTTTGCTTTATCATTTGAGAATTATTATCAGCTTTCCATTTGGGTTATTATTCTTTTTTAATTTTTTATTTCAAATAAAATGATTGTACAAGAGAGAATTTCCACTAAATTAAATGACCAAATATAGAATTAAATCATAGACTGATATTGGTTTACGATCTGATTTAGAAATCTGTTATGTAATACTAATGCATAAAAATCGTAATTAATTTAGTGATAAACAAATTAATTGAAGTTCGTAAAAAAAGGGTAAGAAAATAAATGATTGCTTATCTACCACATCATCTCTTTTAACTGGAGAATCCGTGTTATTCGCTTGTTCTTTCACACGATTTAAAGCAACTACGAAACTCAGGATGTAAGACATATATAAATAAAAATTCTTGTTTTGTTTTCCAAACTACCCTGCTTTCTTTTTCAACATTATAATCCTTCTCTCTTTTCCAAACCACCATTTTCTGTATCTTCAAACAGTTTCTGTTTGTAGGCACTACCACACCATTATTGTATTTCTGGGATTTTCCTGTATGTTCCAGTTCTACCTTTCTTTTTCTTTTCTTGCATAATGGATGTATGAAGCTGATAAGTGCAATATCCATGGTGACATGCAAAACAAGCTTAGGATTTTTTTTATTGGTGAATTTTGCTTTTAAATTTTAGGATGTTTTTGAAGTCTGATTTTTTATGGTGCATGTTTGGAGTCCTTTCTTTTTATTTGATCTTTTGATAAAGTAGTTATGGAGTATGATATGGATATTTGGATACTTTTCTTCAATCTTTTCTTTGTTTCTCCTTTTCAATAATCTTAGGTTTACTTAATAATTTATTTTAGAATATGTCATATGAATAACATAGATTGTCATAATATAGATTTTACCCTGAAACTGGGATTGTTAATTTTCTTGTTTCAATTTTGAAGGAAAATCATTGAAAGAGTAGAATGGAAAGACCTAGAATTGTTGGCATCCTTTTGATGGGAATCCTGGTTTGGTGCTGCATGGCAACTTCAGCAAATGCAGATACAAAAATGATTTATAAAGATTCAAACCAGCCATATAATGTTAGAATCAAAGACTTGATCGGAAGGATGACATTAGAGGAAAAAATTGGACAAATGATCCAGATTGAGCGCAACGTTAGTTCACCTGAGGTCATGAGAAAGTATTTCATTGGTAAGCCTATCATCAATTTACTTTCATAATGTAATGATATTGCCCATGGACACCTCTAGACTCAAAGGGCGAATGAATTTGCATTTGCCAGGTAGTTTGTTGAGTGGAGGAGGGAGTGAGCCAACTCCACAAGCTTCACCGAAGGATTGGATCGACATGGTCAATGAATTTCAAAAGGGCTCATTATCATCCAGATTAGGAATTCCAATGATTTATGGGATTGATGCTGTTCATGGCCATAACAATGTCTACAAGGCAACCATTTTTCCTCACAACATCGGTCTCGGTGCTACCAGGCAAGTATGAATTCTTTTGCTAGCCATCACCTTATCAGAAATCAGAGGAAGTTCTCATTAATTTTGAACCAGGGATCCTGAACTAGTTAATAGGATTGGAGTTGTAACAGCTCTTGAAGTCAGAGCTACAGGCATTCACTATGTTTTTGCACCTTGTATTGCGGTAAACATTCCCAAACCACGTTAAATATTATCTCTTGTTTATGATTGGAACTTTTAAGTGAATTGCATTATATATGGGGCAGGTATGTAGAGATCCGAGATGGGGTCGATGTTATGAAAGTTACAGTGAAGATCCCAAGATTGTGCAAGACATGACTGAGATTATACCAGGATTACAAGGACAAATCCCTTCTAGTTATCCCAAGGGTGTTCCATTTGTGGGTGGAATGTAAGCAAGTTATTATAAACAAGAACAACACATAATTGAGGCATGTTTTAAGTAATATGAAAAAGGTAAATTCATCTGTGTTTTGGTATCCAGGGAAAGTGTTGCAGCTTGTGCCAAGCACTATATAGGTGATGGTGGAACAACCAAAGGTATCAATGAAAACAACACAGTGATTGACAATGAAGGTTTGCTTAGCATTCATCTGCCAGGCTACGTCAGTTCAATTAGAAAAGGTGTTGCAACAGTCATGATCTCCTATTCGAGCTTGAATGGAGTTAAGATGCATGCTAATTATGAGATGGTCACCAACTTCCTTAAAAAAAACCTTCGTTTCAAGGTACCAAACCCTCTCATTTTACAACAGTAAAAAGAAATCTTCTTATGCATGTATGTTGGGACATTGTTTCAGGGCTTTGTCATCTCAGATTGGGAGGGTATTGATAGAATAACTTCTCCACCCCATGCTAACTATACATATTCTATTGAAGCTTCAGTAAATGCTGGCCTTGACATGGTTAGTTTGTTAAGCTGTTTCATGCTTTTTTTTCCCTTTAAATGCTAATGGTCATTGTTTTTTAATCCTTCAGATTATGCTTCCATACAACTACACAGAATTTATTGATGGACTAACCTACCTGGTGAAGAATAATTTTGTTCCCATGAGCCGCATTGATGATGCAGTGAAGAGAATTTTGCTGGTTAAGTTCACGATGGGTCTGTTTGAGAACCCACTAGCAGATGAAAGGTTCGTTAAGCAACTTGGATGTGAGGTTAGCCAACTAGCTTGGTTGCTTTCGATTACCAAGATGATTATAGTTTCCTGATTTTGCCTTACCAATTGCCTTACCAATTCAACAGGCACACAGAGAATTGGCTAGGGAAGCAGTGAGAAAATCACTTGTGTTGCTAAAGAATGGAAAATCTGCAGATGCTCCATTACTTCCCTTGCCTAAGAAGGCATCAAATATACTAGTGGCTGGTAGCCATGCTGATAATCTGGGTTACCAATGTGGTGGATGGACAATTAAGTGGATGGGATTTAGTGGAAACAACCTCACAACCGGTAATAAAATACTTTCATATTTATCCACTTGTTTGAATTTGCTGAAGAATCCTTAAGAATCTATGCAACTGACCTTTCCATAAACAGGTACTACAATCCTCACAGCCATCAAGAACACAGTTGATCCAACTTCTAAAGTTGTATACAATGAAAACCCTGATGCTGAGTTTGTTAAGTCCGGTGGTTTCTCATATGCAATTGTTGTAGTAGGGGAGCGTCCATATGCAGAGACAAAAGGAGACAACTTAAACTTGACAATTCCTGAACCAGGGCCAAGCACAATCACAAATGTATGTGGAACTGTGAAATGCGTTGTGGTTGTAGTTTCTGGTCGTCCTGTTGTGATCCAACCTTATGTTGCCTCCATTGAAGCTCTTGTCGCCGCGTGGCTGCCAGGAAGCGAGGGTCAAGGAGTTGCTGATGTGTTGTTTGGTGATTTTGGCTTTACTGGGAAGCTTTCATTCACCTGGTTCAAGACTGTTGATCAGTTGCCAATGCATGTTGGAGATCCACATTATGATCCCCTCTTCCCATTAGGATTTGGCCTCACCACTCAACCAGCCAAAGCACAGTAGCCAATCTTTTCTATAAGTTGCATCTACTTTCAAGTAGTTTGAATCCATTTACAAACCTCATTTATATTTTCTTCTATCCTAGTTTTGAATGTTTTTTATCTTATTTCTATATTATATGTAATTATTTATCTTTATCTTTTAACTTTATAAATAGAAGTTTTTGTTAATAAATCAAGTGGAGAGATTTCATAAGCCTCCCATTACTTCAATACAAGAGTCCAACTATAGCATCTACTATTAGTAAAACTGAATATTGAAAAATAAATCTCATCAACTTTTCTTCTAAAGCTACATCAAATGATCACCTTCACATCAACAATTTCCATCTATTCTCATCTATTCTAACACGAACCATACATTATTTTCATATTCTTCCAATTCCAAAGTTCCACAAATATTTTACTGTAACTTCTAGCTGTCATCTTCGTATCGGAGTGATGGATGTATGAACTCCAGGGGGAATCTAACATCTACGAGAGCATTAGATATATTATTATAAAGCAATACTGAATATGCAAAACATACCAGTGCATTGTGCTATGCCATCATCAGTCCATGTCTGCAATTACAGAGCATAAGAGCAACTTCGCTGGTCTTGTTCTCAGCTTCTTTAATCTGCCTCAGGATTTCAGATTTTTTTCTCAAGTTGGGCATCTAATATGGTATTAATTTTCTCAAACTGCTGCTTTAGCTTATTAAGATGTTTGCTTTTGTTCTTCCTCTCAAATTTTCTTTTCTTTTCTCACATTCATTGTATTTATCTTCATCTTTCTTTTTGCCTTCCTTTGCTTTACCCTTTTGCTTCCCTTCTGATTCTTTCCTGATATTTTCTATTACTATTTCCCTGGAGGCTATGCCACTCATGCTTCACAACATTTTTTCCGGCTTCCTCTTTTTTCTCCTCCTCATCTGTTTCTTTTCTCTTCTTTTTAATTCTCTATCCTTGTGCTTTGCATCTTTATTGTCCTTTGTCTTTCTTCTTATCCTTTATGGGATATAATTTGGCTGCAATTGGATTTAAAATTCCGTAATTTCTGTTATATTTTCTTCGTTTTAGGAACATCGTTTAATGAAACGATGAGTTTTGGGGGTGAGAAGGAAACGAGGGCATTTTGGCAACCGTTTAATGAAACGGTGTGTTTCATACCTCCAGTTGGCCATAACGGCCTCTAACTGAAAATCAAACTCTCTCTCTCCCTCCTGTTTATCAGCAGAGGGAAGGGAATGGTTTTGCAAACAATTATGGAATGAAAATTGCTTCTTTTTTCTTCCTCCTCATTCTCTGCCTCTTTCTTTCTCGTTTTCTTTTTTATTTTTGGAATTCATCCTTAACAAAGGTATCAGAGCTTGGCGGTTCTCATAGCCGGTGAAGGGATTTCCACTCGCTTGCAAAAGGAGGTGACCTATCTTCAGTAGGAGATGACCAAATTGCAAACTAAGGTCTCCCGGTGGGATACTCATTTGGAGGAACGATTCAAGGATTTGAAGGAGGATTTAAGAGGTGAGTTCAAGTCAGACCTTTAGGAGTTGTTTGAATAGTACTTGGGAAAGTTGACTGGTTCTTCAGGAGCTGGACCATCAATAGACGAAGGAAAAGGCGTATTGGAAGGGCCTCCACCATGTTTTCCCTCTAGGGAGTCATTGCCAACCCTTCATCGAGTGGAGATTGGAAGTTTGACCTCTCCTCAACGCCAAGGTAGTCTAGATATTGTTTCACGATCCCACAAGCTGGAGTGCCCCCGGTTTGATGGCACTGACTTTCGAGGCTGGTGGGCCAAGTTAAAGCAGTACTTCGAGACTAAAAGAGTCAGAGTCAATTTAAAATGCAATTCTTCCTTCTCATGATTTGGCTCTACATCCTTCGCCTTGACTTTGGAATGCAATTCTTCTTTCTTCACCTTTCTTTCTCCACTGATTATGATGATGATTTAAAAGAAAAGAAACATATGCTTCCTGAAATGACCAAATTGATCATCCTCCTGAAATCTAAGCTATTATTATACAAATCAAGAAATACCCAGATACTGTTTCCCATCAAAAATTCAAAAAAAAAAAAAAAGAAATTAAAACAACAAGCAATCAATAAAAATGAAAGCTTCATCTCAGCAAGCTGCCAAAAAAGAAAAAGAAAGATCTTGAAACACCCAAAACCAAAACAAAAAAGAAGAAATGTAGAGATGTAGAGATGTATGTATGTACCTTGAATTTGCTAAGACAAAAGAGAAGAGTAGAAAGTTGTGGATGTGTTTAGAACACCTCCACTGGGGTGTTACTTTCAATCTCACTGCCATCTCAAGTTTTAACAGGAAGTTAGAGGTCCAGCGGATAGACTGGAGCCCCAAAAAAAGAATAATTGCTCCTTTAACCCCCTTCATATTTATTTTCTTTTTGAAGAATCTCTATTTTTTTAATATATATAATTTTAATTATTACTTAATATAACATAATTTCAATATATATAGATATTTTTAGTATACATCTATTACGATTTTTCTCCTAATAATTTGATTTCTAATATAAGATAATTGTAATTATTGTTTAATACAGCATAGTTTTTAATATATATTATAATTTAATATAAATATCATTTTAATAATTTTTAATTATAAATTAACGCAAATAAATTGAAAAAAATGAAAGAGGGTTCATAAGTTAGAACATACAGAAAAGACTCAAAATTCCAATGGCTTCTGCTCCTTGAAAAGATACAAACAGAAAAATTAGCAGAACAAAGAATGCGATGACAGTTGTTACTAACAATCCTGATTATTTTTGTATACTAAAGGTCTCCTTTACATTATTTAAATCTCAAAGAGTCCAACAGTGCTGTTTGACATACTGCAAACTTAACCCTCATATTCACAAGTTTATGGCTATTTGACTCTCATTTAATGGGAGTTTGCAAGTGGCTAGTTGACATGTTCTAGTTCAGTTTTAAAAGACATAATTCAATAAAGGCTCCAGGATCAACTTTTCTTCCAAGGATACATAAAATGATCATCTCCATATCAACAGTTCCATCAATGCTAACTGGAACGATTCATTATTATAAGATTCTTACAATTCCAAAGTCACAAATTTTCACGCTGTAAATTTCTAGCTGTCATTTCCATATCAAAGTGATAGATATATGAACCTTTGGGGGAATCTATATTATCCATGTAAACATTATACATACTATTACAAAGAAAAAATGAGTGTGTAAAACATACTAGGACATAGTGCTATACCACAGTCAGTCCATGTATGCAATTACACATCAACTTCATTGGTCTTGTCCTCAGCTTCATTAATCTGCCTTAGGATGTCTGCCTTTTTCTCAAGTAGGGCATCTATTTTGCTATTAATTTTCTCTAACTTCTGTTTCAGCTTGCTAATATCTTTGCTTTTGTCCTTCCCCTCAAATTTTCTCTTCTTCTCACATTTATTGTTATCATCTTTCCCTTCTTTTGCTTTACCCTTTTGCTTCTCTTGGTCTCCTTCACCTTCTGGTTCTTTCCCAGTATCTTCTATTACAATTTCCCTGGAGGTTATGCCACTCTCACCCTTCACAACATTCTTTTCCACTTTGACTTTCTTCTTGTCCTCCTCGTCGATTTCTTTCTCTTCATCCTTGAACTTAGTACCTTTATCCTCTTTGTCTTTCTTCTTCTCCTTCTCTTCTTTCGCTTCACCTTGTACCTCATCCTTCTTCATTTCTTTCTTCTTCTCCTTTGCCTCTTTGTCTTTCTTTTTTTCTTTCCTTCCCTTTTCTAATTCTTCAGCTTCTTCTACCTCATCCTTCTTCTTCTTGTCTTTCTTCTTCTCCTTTGCCTCTTTGTCTTTCTTCTTTTCTTTCTTTCCCTCTTCTAATTCTTCATCTTCCTCTACCTCATCCTTCTTCTTCTTTTCTTTCTTCTTCTCCTTTGCCTCTTTGTCTTTCTTCTTTTCTTTCTTTCCCTCTTCTAATTCTTCTTCATCTTCTTCTACCTCATTCTTCTTCTTCTTTTCTTTCTTCTTCTCTTTTGCCTTTTTGTCTTTCTTCTTTTCTTTCTTTCCCTCTTCTAATTCTTCATCTTCATCTTCTACCTCATCCTTCTTCTTTTTTTCTTTCTTCTTCTCCTTTGCTTCTTTGTCTTTCTTCTTTTCTTTCTTTCCCTCTTCTATTTCTTCATCTTCATGTTCTTCTACTTTATCCTTCTTCTCCTTTGCCTCTTTGTCTTTCTTCTTCTCTATCTCTGTCACTTTCTCCTCTCCCTCTTCCTCTTCATCTTCATCTTTCAGCTTCTTTTCTTTCTTTTTCTCCTTATCCTTCTCATTTTTCTTCTCTCTAATCTCTTCATCTTCATCTAACTCATGATCCTTATCCTTGTGCTTCTTTTCTTTACTTTTCTCCTTCTCCTTGTCTTTTTTCTTCTTTTTCTTCTCATCTTTCTCTTCATCTTCTTCTCCCTCAACCTCTTTCTCCTTATGCTTCTTTTCTTTTTTCTTCTTCTTCTCTTCTTTCTCTTCATCTTCTTCTACCACCTCTTTATCCTCGTGTTTTCCTTCTTTCTTCATCTCCACCTCCTTGTCTTTTTTCTTTTTTTTCTCTGTGTTCTCATCTTCTTCTTCATCTTCTTCATCTTTGTGCATCTTCTCCTTCTTCTTCTTTTTCTCTTTCTTTTTCTCCTCTTTATTCTTTATTTCTCCAATTTCACTATCCTCGTGTTTTTCCTTATCCTTCTCTTTATGTTTCTCCCCCTTATCCTCCTCCACTGATTTGGTCTTCAATTCAAGTTCGACCTCAGCCTTCCCTTCCTTCTCAGGGTTTGGCTCCATATCCTTTACCTTCGCTTTGAAATGCAGTTCTTCCTTCTTCACCTTTTTTCCTCCGCTAGCAATTGATTCAAATGTACCTTGCAACTCAGAACCCTTTGCCACAAATTGAAACTCGAATGTAAGTCTTCCCTGATTTTTCAGCAAACTCCCTAAAAGAAAAAATGCCAGATATAAATAAGCACGGACAAAATACAACCAAAAATGAACAGACTATAAGATTCATTAAAAGACACAACATGATGGTTGGTATATTACAACTACTGGCATTACATATAAAAGCAAGTTTAGCACAAAACTTCTGATAGTAGAAGCACGATGTTCAAAATTTCAAACAGAAAAGTGATGCGGCTTTAATGCAAAGATGAATTTGTGCCCTTCAACTAACTTGATTCCGTATACTTCCACTACAATCATATGCTAATAGAAGGAATAAACAGAAAGAGAAAATAAACCACAACGAAACCCAAAAAAGGTTGTACTAATTTGATTCAACGGAATGAGAAAACTGACATTTCAAGCAAATATAATAGCAGGAAAAACAGTGGTAGCATAAAAGGTTTCAATGATAAATCAACACAAGTTTTTCCGTACCCTTGGCATTTTCTTGCTCCCTATACCTATTTTACTTCCAAGAAGAAGGTTAATATAGACTGGTGACATACGCATGCATATAAGAAATGGATTTAGATATCAAAAACATTTGCCAAACCTGTTGCGACATTGTAACCTTGCACAATTAACACACTATACTACTGCAGGGAGCAGAAACTCCACTGCTACCAGATTCAGCCACTCTCCAATCATCATTACAACCCCTACAACCTAGAGGACAAGCCATTACAACCAGTAGCCGCTACCCTCAAGATCGACCGAGTCACAATGGAGTTGACCTTTGTAATCCTTACTCAAGCATGTTATCGTAAATTCCATTTTTAAAACAACAGACACAGATATTCACCCACATGATGCACTAAACAGTCCAGATCTTGATCACTATATTCATCAACATGAAGGTATTTAAAGAAAAACACAAGTTATTGAAAGCTATATTTATCATTTATCCAATCTGTAAGAATCCAAATGATCTAAAATAAGAACAGTTGTTGTCCTAGAACAAGCTTAACTAATGCAATCCAACCCAGTAAAATACCTTTGACAGATACGCGTTCCATTGTTAACACTTTTGCCTCCCAAGAAATTCCCAATTTCCTTATTCTCAGTGATATAACTCGAATTATTGTAAGAAGGAAGAAATTAAGAAGTTGCTGCTAGACCAATACAAAGGAACAGTTTTATGAAGATGATCTAAAGGGAATCAAAGAGAAGCACATGCTTCCTGAAATATATTGATCATCTTCCTTAAATCTAAACTATAATTATGCTATTAGCCAAAAGAACAATAGAACTTGTTATTCGTCCTAGGAGGAGTATCTACAGATCACTTCACATACCAAGGAAAAAAAAAACCCAGATTCAATTTCGGATCAATAAAATGGAACCTTTTATACTAACAAGCAGTCAGAAAAAGAAATGGGTAGAATAGATAAACAAGAAAGATGTTGAAACATCCAAAAACCAAATCCAGAGAGGTATGTACCTTGAATGGCTAAGAGGGGCAGATGCAAAGTAGTTTTCTTTTTGTTGTTGAAGGACAGAAACAGAAGTGGGTGGAGTTATGTAGGAAGTGGGAAAGGTTCACATACTCAATTTATAGCAGGCAGTTGGGTATAGATTGTTCCACCCGCCAAGGATCCAAAGTATAGTTGGCACACGCAATGGACACCAAGACTTAAGCCTTAAGTTGCAGATAGAAAGAGGGGTCAACTCAGTTGAAGAGATGACATGACAAAATAAAGAAATATAAAATAAACAAAAATGGAGTTATAAGCCTAAAGAGATTCCATTCTTCATAAATATATAAATAAAAGAGATTATACATTTTTTATAAATACTAGAATGACCGAATGAGCACCCAGCTCATATATATATTATAATTTTAATTAATTAATAGTAAATAGTTTTTATTAAATTTTTATTTTTTAAATTTAATAATATGATTATTATTATCTATGATATTTTATTAATTATAAATTTAAAATTGGATACCAGTCTTATACTGACTTGTGAATTATTCTATAGATCAATTATAGAATAAAAATAAAAAGATTAAATCATTATATAATTTAACTTATTTAAATATAACTTTTTTTATAAAATGAAATTCTATGCGAATTGGCCACGCTGGATATGTACACCTCTTAAATAAATCATTCAATTTAAATGTCAAATCAGCATAATCTTATTTTTTAATTTGTCTATAATATTCTAAATTATTAGGCGAGTCAAACATAAAAACCAATCTTTTTAAATGAATAGTTTGAAATTGAAATTAAATAATTATTTAAATATTTTTTAAACATTAATCTTATTATATTTATTCTTTTTATATAATATTTAGAATTATTCATAGTCTATCTACAACCTTTAAATGAGAAAATAATGTATTATAGTTTACTCAAATCCACTAATAACAATGCAAATACTAATTAAATTAAAATTTTATCAATATTTTTTAAATAGGTAATTGACCAAACTCTTTAAAAATATATAAGTAATTAAATAGAATAGATAAAAAAACTTAAAATGTAACATGAAATTTAAAATAGGATATATATAAAATATATATGATACCAATTATTAACTTAAAATTATTTTTTATCATTTCTTCATTTCCTCCACATTTTCTTTATTTTTCCTTTTTATTAGCCCCTCCTGTCGTGTTAAAAAAATTATGTTTTATTGTATTTAATGTATTATGTTTTTAATTTACTTTATATAAAAATTAATACTGACTGAGTCAAATTCGAATTTAGTATTTTTTATCTGAGTTGAGCTTAGGCAAAATTTTAAACCTTTGACTTGCTTTATATTAACAAGGTTTGAGAAAAATGAGGCAACATAATTAAAATGTTTGACTTGCTAAGACAGGCAGATGCAAAGGCTTTTTTTTAAGATAGAAGTAGAGTTATGTAGGAAATGGGGAAGGTTCAATTGCTTCATATAAAGGGGTAAGTTGGGTATTGAATATTTGATTGAATCAGCCCGCCAATGATCCAAGGTAGTTGGAGGGATGAAAATGTTGAACGTTGAATAAGAGAAAATAATAAGTAAATAAAAAGTTGGATTCTAGATCTTGATAAGAAAAATATTACTTTAAAAATATATTTTTATATTTTATATATTTTTTACTTAATAGTTTTTATTTGTAAAATAAAAAAAATTCTACTATTAATATACTAAATAATATTTTTTTACTCAAAAAATAACATAATTTTTTTTGCAAAAATATATGTTTAAAAATTCTAACTACGAAAATGATCTGTTAGTATAATTTTAAAAAATTCCAATAAAATCAGTAAAATGATATATAATATATTTTCTAAATTATTTTTATTTTTATTTTTATTTTTATTTTTATTTTTAATAATTTATATTGTAATATCAAATTCTAACAAAAAAATATTATTTATTAATCTAAATAAAAGTCGATAAAGGAAAATGAGTATAGTTATGCGTATTATATTTCAAACAATAAAATGTTTTTTTAAATAAAAAGAAAAAAAACCCACACCACTTGGTCATATATTTATAAACATTATCCTTCATATATGTGCAATATTAAATATATTTTATAAATCATGTAATTATAATTATAATAAAGGTTATAAGAATATTAAATAAAATTTATGTTTAAAATGGGTTGAAAAAACAACCTTGTGTAGCTGTATGCTTTGCTTCAACGTGGCGCCGCCCACAAATGAAGGTAACAAGGACAAATGTGTAAATTAAAAAGAATCATTTTCAGACAAGGAAAGCCAAAGTTTCGAGTTTCCGCGGCCTAAACTCTAAAAGAGAAAGAATGTTCCTCATCTGAAACCGTGTCTAATCAACAATGGCCGCTAATCATCCATCAAACCAGGGACCTACAAATTTCAACGCCTATGATTAAATAATTTCCCTACAATTCACCGTACTTGATAATCTGTCTCCACGCTTTTTTGAAGTTTGCTTTTGCCATTCTTCTGAAACGGATCCCCACCTCTTTTGTTTCTCCCTTTTCTCTCTTAAAAATTCACAGGGAAAATAAAAAGGAAAAAAAAAGTTGAAACCCTAAAATTAAAAAAAAAGACCTGGTTTTTAAATTAAAAAAAAAAAAAAAAAAAAAACCAGGTCTTATCAACAATTATAATAGTTATAGTGTTATTATTAATTAATCACATTTTATATTTAATATGTTTTTAATAATATCGTTTTAGCTTTCTCGATTTTTTGGTTTCTTCTCTTTGAAGCTTCGTTGAGTCTTGTTCATCTTTCCACAATGAACAACCTTTTAACGGTAACATTTTGCAATTTTCGAATTGTTGCTACTCATTTATTTGTTTGCCTGTGTTGGTTTTTGTTTCGATTTAAGTTTTTCTTTATTATTTTTATTGATGAGGATAGCTGCATTTTGTATATTTTATTTGGATCCTGATTAAAAGAAAGAAAATTAATGTTATTGGAAAATGATTGTTAGGAGACTAGTGAGCTAATTTTTCTTATAAGAAAGGTTAATAGAAATTGCTGTTAATTCAGTAGGAATTGAATCAATTTAGAAGTTTGTTAAGCTAATTAATTAATTAGTCTTAGGAGTTGAAAACTAGATCAAAAGAACTTATAACTTAAGCTTGTAAAGGAATGTAATCAGCATTCGTTGAATTTAAAAAAAAAAAAAAACTAAGCATGAACTTGTGTTATATAATTTTAAATTTTTGTGTGGATAGAAAAATGTTTTTAGGTATAATTAAGATATTTTCAGATGGCTCTCTTTGTAAATTCTTGGTCTGTTTAGAATAAGCAGATGAGCTTGTCTGCCTTGAATTATGCTTTAGTAATTTTTATCTTGGCTTGGTATAAACTAGTTGCACTCGTGCTCTATTTCTTGCAGGAGTCCTGTGAATTCCCTAGAGGTGGATCCCAAGGTAGAGATGTCGAGTTAGGAGCTCCAATGAACTCTGGAGAACTCTGCCTTCAAGAATTCTTTGTAAAGGTGCTATAGACTTCTTGATGTAATAATTATCCTCTGTAAGCTAAGCAGCAATATATTGGATTCGTAACTTCAATTGCAACTTTTCTTCGTGCTCATCTCTTTAGGCAGAATTAAATTTCTTTATGGCATAAGCTATGGCTTGAATCACTGATCTCATACTATGTTTTATCTTTTCCAGGTTCAAGAGATAGATAAACAATATGAGAAGCTGGATAAGCTACTCAAAATGCTTCAGGTATCTTATTTAATATATTTCCCTATTCCTTGTATGATACCAAAGCTTCAAGATATCTGTCTTCAATATTTTGCTTACTAGTATGAATTTTAGGAATTGTTGGATGTAATTCATCTAAAACTGACTGAAACCTTGAGGATTCCTCAGTTTTTAAGACTGATATGGAAGAAGAGCAAAAATTTTGGCTTGGATCTTTCCTGAGCTTTGACATTACTTAATCTTTCACCCTTTCCTGATTTTAAAGTTTGTTCAGCTTTAGTATTGTTTTTATGATTTTCAAGACTGCAGTGTGAAAGCACTAGCATCCCGCTCTCTCTCTAGCCATAAAACCTATAGTGAAGAAATTTATTTAGGTTGCTAAATTCCAAGTTTTTCCATTTAGTGTTTCATGAATCCAAGGCTAAGATATATACTTGCTGGATGATTTGTGAGTGATGAATCTTGTGGGCGACATCATTGGCTATTGATTAAGATGTTCGGATGCCATTTTCATTCAAATATTTTATGCAGGATGCACATGAGGAATCAAGGGCAGTAACTAAGGCTCCTGCCATGAAATGTAAGCAATATTCTGTTTCATGTTTCTCTTACATTCATAGTTTCAGTGAAAGCTGCAGGGAAAACAAATGATGACGTCTGTGCTTGTATCTTTTCATTTATCACTTTGATGTTGAGAATATATGAAATAAAAGCCTATTCTTAATTAACTGAATTTTGGTTACCCTGTTTTGAACTTAAAGCTCACGATGGATGCTATTATCATCTGTAGCTATCAAACAGCGAATGGAGAAAGACATTGATGAAGTTTTAAGAGTTGCTCGATTTGTAAAGGGGAAAATTGATGAACTGGATAAAGATGTAAGACTAATTACTGCTTTTATTTTGTTTATTGCTGCCTGATTGATTTATCATTTCTTTTTCTTTTTTTTTCTTTTTTTGATTGGACAGAATTTAGCCAATAGGCAGAAGCGTGGATGCGGAAAGGGATCAGGTGTTGACCGGTCAAGGGTTGCAACAACTCTGTAATATACCATCCTTTTTGTTATTTTATTTTAGTCCCTTTTAATACATGATCGAAACTGTTATGAGTACTTGTAATGTGGATCTAAAATATGATAAGCAGAAATCAGTTTATTTGGCTTTTGCTGCCATGATTAGTTTGATGAAATCTGACACAGGTTCTAAGGATCCATGACTGCTTACTATTTTGTTGATACTTAAAAAATGAAATGATTGGTTCTACTTAATTTCTTGCAACACGTATGACTGGTGATAGTATAAATTGTTATTTCATTTATTTGTTAAACATACTAGAAGTATAAAACAAAAAACTAAAATTTAATTGTATTCATTGCTGGAGCAGCAGAGCTATAATGGCAAAGCTTTCCATAATGTTGGAACATGTGTTGTTAGCATATTATATTGAAAGCCTTTTTATAGCTTTTGTTGGAAGTAACTTATGGATTGAATGTAGTCTTCAGTTCCTGAAGCTTGTTTTTGTGCCATATTTCTTTATGATTACACTTGTCATGGTGTTTCAAATAGTCACTACATCCGATTCATGATTAGGGCTGTATAAGAAAGAGCAGTGACTGTTTCTTAACTTGTAGTTTAATATAGTCCAATATATTAATGATTTCGGTGCTATACCCTCCAAGTCCAGTCCTAAAGAAGAAAAGAAGCTATGAATTTGACCTCATAACAGCCATGTTTTTGCTGCAGTGCCGTGAAAAAGAAGTTGAAAGGCAAAATGGCCGAGTTTCAGGTAGGTCAGATTTCGATACTTTAAGATGTTATTTGTTGAACCGGTATTTCCTGTTTTCTTAGCCTTACTAAGTTCTTCCTACATGCTATTGCAGATTCTTAAGGAGAGAATCCAGCAAGAGTACCGAGAGGTTATTGAGCGACGTGTTTTCACAGGTTAAGATGTTCACCTGATACTTATTAATTGCTACAATATTGCATGATATGCAGCTAATATTTATCTGCACTGGTTATTATGATTTCCAGTGACGGGCACAAGACCAGATGAAGAGGTATGATAAGCTTCACTCCTTGTATTATGAATAACTCTCTATCCTGTTCAGAGCATGTCTGATTGTTGCACATGGTACAGACAATTGACAGATTGATAGATACTGGAGATAGCGAACAAATATTCCAGAAAGCAATTCAGCAGCAAGGGCGAGGCCAGGTTTGTCTTACTTTTCCTTATTTCTTCCTTTACTAATATAGCTTCTTACTTCAGCAATTTCACAAAATACTTGTTGTTCATCTCTAGAGCCTTCTTTTGTTTTGTGGAATTTATTGGAAGGTTAGTGATTTATACTATTATAAGAGTAAAATCAAACTTTCATTTGACAGCTTGAGGACTGATTTTCAGTATTCTCTTGTATGCCATCTCATGTTGCAGTGACACAATCCATGTTGGACTTAGTTGGACTGTGGTTTGGTGGAATATAAGTGACTAGAAATTGGTTATGGCTAAATTAAATTTGGGTGCGTTTGCAGATCATGAGCACTGTGTCTGAAATTCAAGAGCGCCATGATGCAGTAAAAGATATGGAGAAAAAGCTTCTTGATTTACAGCAGGTACTTAATCAGCTTGTTGCCTGGAGGGGCATTGATTTCATCAAAATAATAATAATAATTCGGGACCATGCCTGTACTTGCAAAAAAAGAATCTTAATAGTCATATTCATAGGCCTTTTTGCTTTTAATGTCATGGTAAAAAGCATATAAACTACCTATACGGACTATCCTTGTCCTATGTGTGTATGCGGGTTTATTATCAGATCTTTTGAATTTGTGGTTTTGGAGCGATTCCCTTGGGATATGTTTTAAATATGTACAGTTGTTCAATATGAGCAGATGCATGAAAATACAGATCACCATAGGACTGAAGTTGCATTGAAGATCACATATGGCAGAGGACGTATTTTTGGAATACATTATTAGTAATGTTCCTTATGCAGGTATTTTTGGATATGGCGGTTCTGGTTAACGCACAAGGAGACATGCTAGATAACATAGAAACGCAGGTAGCTGAACCCTTCCATAGAATCTTTGATCAAAGACATCAGCAATCTAGATAATCCTTAGAAGAACCTTTTTTCCCCTTGCCATTTCGAAATTTCCAGGTCTCGAATGCAGTTGATCACGTTCAGTTGGGGCATAAGGTGTTGGTAAAGGCGAGGGAGAAACAGAAGAGCAACAGGAAGTGGAGGTGCATTGCAGTTATACTCGTTCTCATAATTTTTGTGATTTTTGCACTTGCTGTGCTCAAGCCCTGGAACAGCAAAAAAGAAAAAGAAAAAGCTGCTTAGATTGTGTTGTGTGCAATTAATTTGTTTGTATGTAGGTAAATATGTGTGAATTGGGTCAATGATCTTTGGTCAACATTGTAGCCCCATTTCTCTTTGCTGGTTGATAAATTTGAAAATTTTATATAATATTCTTTTGATATAAAAATAGAATATAATGTTATGGAATTGATTGATTTATATAGAGATATGTTTTAATAATGGAAATGTATTGAAAGTTGTCAAAATATTGATTGAATTAATTGATAGTAGTTGTATATTTTGTGGGATATCAGCATCAATAGTTAAAATAGAGGAAAGTAAATTATTTATATTTGTCCAACCAAAATGTTGGAAAAACAATTCCAATGATTAAAATTTTATATTAAATTGATTTTATTTTAAACTTAAAGCATTGAACTTAAAATGATTAAAAAGCTCATGTGTTATAACTTGAAATGAGACTAAATTTACTTCAATTCTCAGCAACCCAATTCTTTTAATCTTTAACAATATTTGCATTTAATCACCATATATAAAAAATTAATAAAATTCAATTAATCCATAATAAAAGAATGATCATAACAATACAAATTTACGCTTTTAACAATAAAAAAAGGGCACAACAGGAAATGTTGCACCATTTCAAAGATCACTAAGGATTTCAGCTTCTGAAGGAGAAAAGGATCTTTTTCTTCTTTTTTTTTGACACAGGCTGTAATTCATAACTGCATATCAAATCTTTCCACTGTTCTTATGTTAGAAAACTTTGATGTGTAAGCCATATAAATAAAATCTTTGGTTTTCTATGACTGGATAACTTTGAAAGAATCTACTCAAAAAGACAAAATTTGACTACCTTATTTGTCTCAAAATATTATACGGGAACTATGAAATGAAAGAATGGTTTCGGTTGTTACCCTCCGAGTCATGAAAATTTTCTTTCCGGAAGAATTTCACCGTATGCTCAATTCTGCCAGGTGGTGCTATAAAGAGGAAATTGCGTTATCTACTCATCTGTAAATCCAGTTAGTCATTAGGATCCCATTCTTCATCATGATCGATCGTAGACGTTAAGCTAGTCGTGAAATCAGGGCCATTGCGTTCTTGCTGTTCGACCACATCATTATCATCTTCAGCTGATTCAACATCGTCATTTTGTACCCCTACAGCCTCAGCTGACTGCATCCATTTGGGGCACTCATGTTCATCTCCATATAAAACCCTGCCGTCTTTGCCTTCTGTTTGTTTTGTTAGTTC
Source organism: Gossypium bickii (assembly GCA_025503065.1). NCBI lineage: Eukaryota > Viridiplantae > Streptophyta > Magnoliopsida > Malvales > Malvaceae > Gossypium > Gossypium bickii. The sequence goes on from CP106711.1 coordinate 102,387,825, forward strand.
GAGAGAAGAAATTCTACAAGAGCATTCAGGAAGTGGATGCGATAGGAAAGAGTTTGGCTTTGACAACAGCGATTGCCGGATGAGGCCTTCTTCGCTCAAACTTTTGTTGAGATGTTCCATGACAGAGAGTGTCCAGTCATGCTTGGGATGGTACATATTATCACGGGTAATGTCAAAAAGCACAGCAATAGTTTTCCTGTCCAAACAAAAATACAAAGGATGGTGTTACAGGAAAATTGCGCAACTTACGAAATTCTTTTCTCACTTACCATTAAAGGAAAAAGGAATAAGGGGGATAAAATACTGCTTTAATTATTTCAAAAATATTAATGAATGTATCTGCATATCAAACCTGTCTGGTCGATAAGTTCTAGAAGAAGCCCTCTCATACAACCTCTGTCCCATAACCAATCCTGAGAAATCCGGCCATCCACTACCATCGTTGTTAAAACCAGGAAAGAATGCATCTGCTTCCACAGATATTATATAATCAAGGGCATCCCAAAGTAACCGGTGAGCTTGCATCCTAAGATCCCTTGGTGAAGGGTTTGGTTCTTTGTCTGTCTCAGTAATCCAGCCATACCAGCCTTCTTTTTCATGTGGATATATGCGCCTCTCAGGAGGTGGAGGAAGGGGTCGGGGCCGTGGACCAGCCCTGTTCCACTCTTCTTTAAGTTCCGACTCACTTTTAGGACGAGGTAGTTGAAAAACATCAGAAGGAAGAGGTGTTTCAGGACCAACCAAGTCTGACAACTCCGTCTTGCTGCACAACGAAGTCCGATCTACTAGGTTTGCAAACATAGCACGTAGAGGGATCAGAAGACGTTGACCACCAAAAGTTTGAGAACCTGCCAAGTATATAATTGTTTTAGAAGGATAGCCCATTGCACGAAGAAGAAGTCCAACCTGCAAAAATTAGGGAATAGGCAAATATAAGTGAAAAATATCTCTAAACATCCTTATGTCTTCTCAATGACGGACTACCTTAAGCCCTTTTTAGGCTATACTTTGAAAAAGGTTAGATCCGATTTCCTATTTCATTAAGGTAATGTGTTACAATAGTATTTGATCATTCAAATCAATTTGTTTCCAACTTGTTCTCTATTTCCACCCCTCTCGTTTTCTCTCCTGGTTTTCCATCTCTTTCAGTCCTGTTTTTTCTCTCCATTGTATTTTTCCAGCCCTACGTAGCGTTTATCATCACCGAATATGTATGTGGTTCCAAGGCTGTTGCCACATATGCTAATAAAGCAAAAGATTACAACCAATTAGCACTTCTCTGTTTCAAAGCTGTTTCCCTCATTTTTAGCAGCGCTAGCTTAGAGCTTTCTTAAGTGGTTACTGAGTCTTTGCTAATCACCATTTTTTCGAAACAAATTAGAATTCAGAACCAATAAAAGAATGCATTAGAATCCACATTTTATCATAGTCCGCTCTCATTATTAGGAGAACCAATAAAAACTTAACAAGATTTATTGAAAAAAAAAAAAAAAAAAAACCTCGATAATTAGTGCATATAAACCTTGATATTTAAGTTTTAATCAGAAGAACTTCAAAAAGGAGAGAAACAAGGAATTGTTGGGACTATCAAGGAATAGTACACAAATAAACACATACAAAGCATTAGCTTGACCCAGGACTGCAACAGTGAATTCAATTTGTAGCATACCTCTTCAGGCATGAGAGGACACGAACCATTTTCTCTGTGCAAGTGGGAGTCAATGTTTAGTTTGTCACTAATGATCCCTTGCCTGATCATCTGTGCCCTTCGGTATTGTATAAGTTCTGTATGAACATCCTACAACAAACGCCAATTTTAAAGATGAACGAAAAATGCAGAGAGTTGGACAAATATGTCAACCAAATGCTTCAAAAGAAAAGATGCAACCTAGGCTAGACAACAAGGATGGCGGAAAGAAGAGGTGTAAAGAGCAGACCTGGAAAAGTTCAGCACAGCCATGATATGCCAAGGTATCCCTTACTAAACCAGGATGATATGATAAGAACGGTTGTCCCCACGCTCGTAGCCTGCAGGAAGGTTACAAAGCTCGGATTCATCAAAAGCAGGCATTCAATATTTGTGTCATTATAGTTCCAGACATGTTAACAAGCAAAAGACAAGTAGCACAAGGAATCAGATAAATCTCGAGCCCAATGGATCAATTTCATGTATTTTACACTCGCAGTCTCATTTCTTAAGGCTTTAGCAAAAAGGCAAATGAAAATTATACCTCTCTACCATCTGTCGACCAAGGGTCTGAATTTCAGAACGAAACTGGAGTGCATGAAAAGCAACTCTGCATCTAAGCCTCTGAAACTCGGACATACTAGGTGGAAGAATTGACTGAAAGGTGTAACGTTACTGCTTTAATATTAATCTTATATATTGACATATAATCAGAAAGCATGAAAATCACCAGAAACAGTGAACATTTTTCAAAAAACAAATATTTAATGTATACACATCATGCTTGCTTGAATCCTTTTTTTTTTCACAGTTCTGATACATATGTTTATGTACAATTATAAGACTTCCATCTACCTGTAGGCATCCTCCTCCTGTAATAATCAACCCAACAACCTTGGCTTTCTTTAAGTTTGGTAATATTTCCTTGATGTAAAAATTTGGAGAAGCTGAATTTTTGGGCTTGAAAATAGGGAACTCATTGCTTCTTCTTGCAGCCTTCAAATGCTCAGGCAGGCTTTTTACAATATTCACATCATTTTTAAGTGAGGCAATGAATTGCTCCTCGTCATAAAGATAGGAGAAACTCTTGAATTTATAACTGTATAATAACGAAAAGGGATAAAAATATATATCATATTGGGCCTAAAAATGAATAACAAAAATCAGTAAGTGACTATACCTGATTTGTTTTGAACGAGTGCTTTCTTGTATCTCTGGAATTACAAGAGTAGCATTTAGAAGCCTGGATATGGTGACAAGATCACATATCTAAAAATTTAACAAAAATGTTATGAACGGCCAAAAAAGTATAGTACTAAGATAACTTTAGTGGATCTAATAGATCATACCGAAGATCTTATCTTCTCAAATCCACCAAAGATTTTTGCAAAGATGAAACCATTAGTATTTTCATTTGGAACTGTTAAAAGAGAGATGATCAGTCACTAACAGACCAAACAAATTATCAAGCAACAAGGACAAAAAAAACAGATTACATGGACTTTTCTCCAGATAGTACTTTTCAGACTACACATATCATAGAAAATCTCAATCTTTCCTTGTTCTTATAGGAAACCTATTAACAGTTCATAGTTAGCAACTCTTTAGATTGCCTGCCTCTATTACATACCAGTTTTATCAGACTTAAACAAATTACAATAAATGTAATCTGTATCTTTCATCTTTATCATCAAAATGAAACTCCTCATTCACGTTTCAATATTGACAGTGCTATGACATTCTTGAAACTTCAGCTATCATCATCTTTCCATCTTTTTTCAATTGATCACGAATTTCCATTCAGATATCGATTCAGGCAATGTGATACTTAAGAATGCAAAAAATATGATCCAAAGTGCAAGTTCTAGTTAGATTGTCATCACCAAGATACATCCATCATTATTCCATTCCAAAATCGTATCAATTGAACAAAGTTACTAAATGAAATAGATGGGAATGTTAAGTTAAATATTGGCAGTAAATAACCATAAATACATAATTACGAGGTTTAAGCAAAATCCATTACCAGGATAGCTGTTTCTTGGGTTTGCATATGGCTGCAAAGACTCCAAAGACCTGACAGTACCCCATAGTCTCTTATTTCTGATGACCTTTCATCAACATAAAAGAACAAAATAAAGATCATCAAATCAACATTATTACATGCAAACAAATGAAGATAGAACATTTAAAATCTGAAAAAAAAAAAAAAAAAAAAAAAAAGAACTTACCGGCGATACAATATTAGGAAAATCATGGCTTAAAGCATCTTTTGCGCTATACTGGATTAAATTCATACTTGAAAACTTTGTCATTGAAAGATGAGCCACCATTGATCCCAATGATAAAGTCAAAACTAATAATGCAACCCATTTAATCTTGGATTTGAACACCATCTTAGCTCATAAAAGAAAGTTACTTGTTGGATGTTGAATTTAACACCCAATTCCCCCTATTGTCCAGAAATCCAATAAACATATCAACCTTCCAAATTTAAAAGGACACTCAAACAAATCAAACAAAAGTATAATAATAACAATAACAAACTACACTTTTTTGTTACCTGGAATGTAGTATAAGCTCCCAGTGAAGAGAACCCAATTCTCGAAATCCAAGATTTAAACTTTTTTTTTTCCCTTTGATTTGTACAGGAAAATAGAGAACTGGAAATGGGTAGGGTTCAAATCTGAAAAAGAAACAAAGGATCTAAGGCTAAACTTGAAGGACCCAGATTAAGATTTAAAACAGATTTGTCTCTTTGGAAAGGGAAACTAAAAAAAAAAAAAAAAAAAAAAAAGGGAAATTCTAGGAAAGTAACAAAAGAGAAAAATAAATAAATAAAATGTAAGGAGGGTTAAGTAGTATATACGGAAGCGTAAATCAGAAAAGAAGGTCGTTGTTTTTTATAACTGGAGGTGTCAGCGAAGTGTGAAAGCAACCGACGAGAGGAACAGAAGTGATTCAAGTGGTATATTTTACTAGAGGAAGTACCAACCAAATCTATTCTTTAACCCCCTTCTTTTTTGTCTTTTTTTTTTTTTCTCAGTTCTTCGCTTCTAATTTTTATAGAAAAATGGGTAAAATAGTTTTTGAGTGTATTACGATTAATTTATTTAATTATTTTTTAAAAGTTTGACCAAATAACACTATTACAAACAAAATTTTCTGAGTTTGAAAATCAGGTGTTTAAAAATAACATAAATAAACAATAAAATATATTGTTTAAAATTAATTAATAATAGCACATGAAATATTTACAACCTTAAAATTAAAAAAATTAGATTAAAGTGTGAATAAATCGAACTTTAAACACAAAAATAAATCAGGTTAAGAATATTAAATGAATGCAATTATTTATAATAGTGTTATCATCAATCCTAAGTTGGTAGAGTTAATTTGTGATACCAACTTAATCAACAATATTATTAATATAGATTTTATCACACCTACGATATAGGTGAGTGGAAATGTTTTATATTAAAACATATATTTCTAAAAGTATTTTAACAAATTATTATTGGTGGAGTGGTAAGAGATTTTTACTTGAATTTGTTGGTCCTATGTTTGATCCTTAAATAATGTTTGTTAGCTTTGATGTCACAAGTTTTTAATATAACAATATTTAAGATAATTTTTTATTTATATTTCCTAATTCATTTGGTGAAAATAATTATTGAAAATTTTGTTAAATATTTTCAAAGCATTTCAAAGACTTGTAAAACTACTCAAAAACATGTTTTAAATGTGTTATAATTTATCTAAATGCTTTTTAGTCAATCTAAAATGTTGTTAAGTGTTTTAAACTAATTTTATATAAGTCTAAGGAATTGCATTGATACTTAGAGGAAGCTCTACCATAGAAGCAAGTTAGAGAGCACCCCAAGCATTCCTCCAAACTTTTATTGATACTTAAAAGAGACATCTACCGATACAAGTCCACTTCCATCTATACAAATCCACTTCTATTTGTAACACCTCGATACCCAATCCGATCGTCGGGTTCGAGTTCAAGGTGTCACATTCGTTGTCAAAGCAACTACAATCGATAACATCCAATTCAACGTCAATATACATTTAAATACAAGTAATTCATGTTAAATATACAATGCATTATCAATTATGTGCCTTATACAAGCCTACAAAAGCTCTTTTATTAACTTAGGATCGAATTGTAAATGTTACTAAATTTCGAGTTGATGTTGCGACTTTGGGGGTTTTCTCGTTGTGATATGACTCTCTGACTAGGGCTTGTCGTGACCTCAAGGCTACATCGTCGTAAGTGAGCCATAAACTAATTCTTGTCACAAAATTGGGGGTATGTCGTCGTGACGTAACCCCTACAACTCAAAAACTTCAAATTGGTACCTAAATGAACCTTACCAAAACATTATCAACCATGCATATACAAATATCAAGACTTCAATTTCAACCACTCCTCATTAAAACAAGCCTAAAACGCCATGTTCAACATTACCACATCTTTTATAAGCATATACATTAATCAATTCACATAATTAACACATATGCATTTACAACTTAACCATTTGTGACATTAAACAAAATGCCCCTAACTACATACCAAAATACCAAAACGAAATGCTCTATACAAACTTTGTTGTGTTAGAAACGGTATTGTAGATGCCGACTTCAAATCTTGGGACTTCAAGGAACACCTGAACCTGCACACAGAAAAAATAAACCGTCTGCTGAGCAATAACACTCAGTGGTACATTTATGATTCAAGATATATATAACAAGCATTAATGATACATCTCAAGTTAAAACATGCTTATCTGCACTTAATATTCAACCAATTCATGTCCCAAAGTGACAAGCAATTTTTAATCATCAATTTGCATATGTAACATACCTATAACAAGTCCAAAACAACTTTACCAACATCTCTACATATATATCTTCAACTTATTAAACCATTAACAATCATTCAATTCATACCAATTCCATATCATTCCATGATTAAGCATTCATTTATACATTTATACAATATGTCAATAAGATCATATCATTTATGTACCATGACATTCATCTCTTTTGCTTTGGTTTTTATACCCTTCTGCTCATTTCTAGAGTTTAGCGACTCATTGTATTCATTTCAACCCCTAGGGCTCATTTTTAATTGTTAAACCAAGCTTTATTTGATAAAATACATTGATATAACAAATTAAAGTGTTTTTGAATAAAAGTTAAAATTGAACAAAATTGACAAAATGATTTTTCAATTTAAAGTCTAAGAGATAAAATTTTGCATATTTACTTTGAACTCTTAGAAATTTTTTGAAACAACTTTAAAATCAAGTTAAAATGATGTTAACTAAGTTAAAATGATTTTAACAAATCAAATTGCTTTTCCAACAAGTCAGAATTGCTCCAAACCAAAAAGTATCGATACCTTTTTGGCCAAGTTTTAAAAATTTTGAAATATCGATACCCTTTAAATAATGATACCAAAATGGCGTTATGTTTTTCACAAAATCAACAAAGTATTGATATGGTATCGATACCATTTCATAAAGTATCGACAAAAATTATTTTGGTATCGATCGTTAAACTCCAACAGTAATTGAATTTAGCATTTATTGCAAAAAATATCGATACATTTTTATCTGGTATCAATTCTCGCTGTTGCAAGTGTATTAAATGCTCTAGTTTTCACATCCCCAACGACTCTATTGACTACCACAACAACCTCAATGGTTGGAAATCAATTAGAGGGTATAAATACCAACTTCCAAAGACCCTACAACAATTAGAAAGATTATCAAAGCTTAAAGATCAATCAAACAACCTTTGTGCTCAATTCTTTCACATTTTTTCTTGTACACACTTGTGAGATTTTATTGTTTTTCTTTAACTCAAGTATATTCTTATTTATTTGTTATTAATTGGAAAACACTCTAATCTTGTGAAGATTATTTCTTTGTTTGCTTCTTTGTAATTCCTTGACAAGATTTGAGTAGAAATCTTAAGGGAGTTGTAAGGTTAAACCTTGTCCTCAAAGGTTGAGCAGATTAGTGAATTTGGGAAAATCCTTAGTGGTGGAAAGCTAAGATAGTGGAGTATGCAATTGGGGCCAAACCACTCTAAATCTTTGTGTTCATTGTTTCATTTTCTCTCTTTGCTTCCACCAAATTTTTTAAAGGCCAATTCACCCCCTCTTAGCGATTTCGGTTTGATTTATCGAGCTAACATCAACTTATTTAAAAATATGACCATATATCTTCTTTATTACAATTCACATAGTTACTTGCTTGGTTCAATAGTATCAAATATTACCATATTCAGATTATTTACCAACTTATGGATATGCCCCTTATTAACCTAACTCGGACTCAGGCAGATACTTGAATCGTCCAACCAACACACTAAACTGGCACCGAAGCGCATCATCAAATAAATCAAAATAGGGTAAATGGTACATAAAGTACATACTATTGCACAAAACGCATACTAGCACATAAAGTCCATCCTGGCACTAAGTGCACACTGGCGCACAAGCGCATATTGGCACACAATGTGTGTTGGAAAAAATCTTGTTTGAAAACAGTTTTCTTGTAATGCAGAAAATTAAAATTCTGAAAATCGACCCGGTTTGTGATATTTATAACAATAAACCTTAACTGAGTTCGTATCTGTGTTTTTGGCTTAGCGAACATTCGTTGTACCCAACTTTCAACCAAACGATCTTCTTCGCTATTCTCGTACCACGAACTACTTCGAGTGTGGGCTCAAACCAATTGAATCAAAACACAGAACTAGAAAAAGTTTTCTCTCCTTTTGGGGTGAAAACAAAAATTCTCTCTTCTTAATAGAAACCAGTAGAATTGTTATTTCAAAAAATATATGTAATAGTTGAGAATAAATTATATTTATTTTTCGACAAAATAACAATCTCTCAAATTTGTCATAATAGTTCTACCGGTGCCATTTATTTATAGGAAGAGAAGGTAGAACCCTTGTTGAGTTATAATGGTTTATTTCAAATAGAAAAACAACATCCTACTTAGAATAGGACTAGGGTGGACAACACATCCTAGTATTCCTATTAGGGTTGTCACCCCTTTCATGTCCATGAGGGGTTTTTGGGCCTCTTTCACATCGGGTCCAATTATAAATACTTACTGACCTTTTTGACCTAGTACTCTATAATATGATCCAACCCAACTCAATTTTTCTATTTCCCAAAATAAAATTTAATATTTATATATGAAACAATTTTCTCATATCTATTTTACTCCTAACAAAATTTTGACGATTTTGCCCCTGGTAAAATTTTGAAAAAATATGTTCAATATTTCACAATTCAACATGTTCACTATGATCGAATGGTTTTTTTTTTTTCGAGCTTTAAAATAGTCCAAAAACATAAACTCATTCTTCTGATTATTCTTTAAGTAATCCATATAGGATTGCAAATGGATCATTTCCATTTCCATTTCCATATTTGGAAACCTACATTCATTTCTAAATGACTCCATTTCGGAGAAAACCATAATTATTCATGAGTTTTTCTCATTTCTCTTTTCCTATTCATTCCGTTCATTTCTATTCAAACACGCAATTCATTTCTGGTTTCAACTCATAAGTAAGTTATATGAATTGTGATGTGTATTCACATCTAAATTAATTGTAGTTGCCTTGGCAACGAGTGTGGCACACTGTAGCTCGGATTCGGAGATTAGGTCGAGTATAAGGTGTTACAATATTATTAAATATTATCATAATTATTTACTAACTTATTATTTGTAACCCCTATTAGCCCGACTCGGACTCAAAAGGATACTCGAATCGTGCAACCAACACACCAAACTAGCGCTGAAGTGCATCATCGAATAAACCAAAGTAGGGATTATGATAACTCTTATTAAAATATTTTGTATTTTTACATTTTTACCCCAAACCTCCAAACCTTTTTACATTCCCCAATACTTTTACTCTCCTTCCATCCCACCCCCCATCTACCCCAAACTCATTTTCACACTAATTTTTCTTAATATTTTCCCCCATTTACTTTTCCCCAAAATTTTACTCCCCCAACCATCACAACTTTTTATTTTCCCCTAAACTTTTACTTTTCACCCTTTACCCCAAAATAAAAATCATTCAAAAAAAATCCCTAAACCTAACTAGTAATAATTTTATTTATATCTACTATTTATATTATTAATTAAATTTCACATTTTATACTATTTATATTATTGAATTGTTTAATCATATTAAATCTTTATAAATATATGTTAAAATTGAATTATTAACGATGCCATAAAATATTAGTGTTAAAATTTTATGTTGGTATCAATTTCACATTTTATCTTTAAGATAACTTTTATTAAAAAATCACATTTTTATATTTAATATATTTTTTAATTTCAAAATACATATTGACAAAAACCAGAAGATAATTGAAGCAACTAAGCAAGCAAAGAAGCTAACACGTATATAAAATATTAATAAATAAATTATGAGGAGATGAAAATTAATAACAAATTTGATTACAGTTGGTGACAATGGTTATAAGGATCCAAAGTCATTTTTTTAATTTAACTCAAATAAATATATTCGATTCGATTGAAATTCCATCTCACTCAACTTGATTCGAGAGAATTTCAAATAGAGTTAGGATGATAAAATATGATTCGTCAACTCGATTAACTCGAAATTTTTTCATTCGATTTGATTCGGTTGAACACTCACCTCTAGTAAAAGATTTCTAGTTTAGCCACAAAAGCTAAAGGGTTTTAATTAAGCCATAAAAACTAGAGGGAATGTTCTATCTTAGCCTTGTGAAAAAGATAGTGATTATAAAGGTTATACATTTTCCTTAAAAGGAAGAAATTCAAGTATAGTGAATTGGGAAATCCTTGGTTGAGGTATACCAAGGTAGTGGAGGTAGGCAATTGGGGTTGAACTACTATAAATTGAATTGCCCAAGCTTTTCCTCCCTTTCCTTATCATTTAGAAAAGTTTGTAGAAAATTTTAAAATACCAATTCACCCCCTCTTAGTATTTATGGGCCTAATAATTGGTATCAAAGCTAGTTCTCTATCAAAGGTTTCACCACCAAGAGAGGTGATCCAAGGCAAAAATACCAAGTTTAAAGATGACATTTGAGTCAAGGTCAACAACTTTCAAAAAGGTCATTCCATCATGTGTCCTTCACTCCTAAATGAAGAAAACCGCTCCAATTGGAAAGTGAGGATGAAATTCTTTGTCCAAGCATTTGATTATGGTGCTTGGAAGCTTATCTCAAGAGGTCCACTAGGGGTACTTAAGGAGGAAGAAAGATGGGATGCAAATGACAATGCAAAGGCTTAATCAAGCTCTAAGGTTATGCACACACTCCTTTTTGCTATGAGTAAAGAAGTTTTCAACAAAGTTTCCTCATGTGGAAGTGTCAAGGAAATATGGGATAGACTAGAGGAAATCTATAAAGACAAAAAGGAAGAAAAGGAGATTAAGAAGACTTGTGAGAAAGAAAGCTCATCTAGTGGCAAGCAAATCAAAGATGAGCGATAAATTATTTTTATAAATTTTTAAAGGTTTTTAGTAAAATATTTTTAAATTATTTCTAATAATTATTATAAATTTAATAAACTTTAATGATTTTTTTTGTAAATTTTATAAATTTTTATGTTTTTATAATTCTAGAATGAATCTAGACAAAGAGATGTCTAGATACAAATGAACTTGGACAATCATTTGTCTAGATTCATTATGTATTTATTAAAAAAATGGTTAAATATAAAGTTAGTACTCGACCTTGTCCACTTCTCCCAGATTAGTACTTATGGTTTTTTTTGTCTTAAATTGGTACCCGAACTTTTTTTTGTCCACTATATTGGTACCTGACACTAACGGCGTTAATTTTTTGCTGGCGTGGCAACGCTGACCAATCGCATGCCACCACATGGCGTCCTCTTATACCTCTTTTTTCTTTTTATTTTTTATTTTATTTTCCTTGTTTTTTTTTCTTTACTCAACTAATTATTAACTTCTTCAACCGGAAAATTCATGGTTTTGTAGGAAAATTCATAAATTTCCAGATTCCAATGACTAATATCAGAATTTGACGACCCTTTTTTTTGTTTTTAAATCTGATTTTGTTCCCTTTCACCTTTCGATTCACCATTTTTAGTTATTCATCTTGCTTATCTCTATCTCACCAAAGTCCATCCCTTCATTAAAACCCAACAATATCAATATTATCGTCATCTTCATTAACCCATAAACGAGTAAGCTTTTGAACTTGGAACTCAAATAAAGTAGATCTGAAGAAGAAAACATTAGTATTGGCTACAAGCATAAAGTAGTCAGCAACTTAGAAGGTTGGTTTCCCTCCAAATCCTTTCTTTTCCATTTTCATCTTTAGACGAGTATTGAAAATTTCAAAAATTTTCTAGATATGTTGTATGAACTCATAAGCATGCATTAATTTGCTCATCCTGATTCACAAAACCCAAAACCCTATCTATCCACCAGAAATTAGGATTTATTTTAGTGAAAAATCAATATCAGCTTGCTTCCCAATCTCTGTAACACTGCCCTAATATGTACAAGACAAGTAATAATACAGTACCTAATCTACATTAGCATTCTAAAAGCGTTATTAAAGTACGAGACAAGTAATAACATAGTACTTCCATTAATATACCTCTAAGAACTACAAAATCAAAAACACTTTGACATTCCAAAAAGAGAAAAATTCCAACCACACAACGATTTACATACTCTTCTGGGTTTTTTTACAAAAAAAAAATTGTTGAAACTTTATCTATCCACTAGACAAATACTGAAAAATCAAGAAGAAACTTAGGTTGAGGGAAGAAGAAGAATTGAGGGGAGAAAAGTCAAACAAAAAAAATTATTTTTTTAGATTATGATGTCACCATGACGTCATTTATGTCATGTGTCACAATCTTATTCTACCATGTGTCATAAACGTAACGGCTTTAAACTCAGGTACCGATTTAGTTGATGGGAAAAAAAAAGTTCGGGTACCAATCTAGGACAAAAAAACCATAAGTAACAATCTAAGAAAAGTGAACAAGTTTGGGTATTAATTTTATATTTAACCCAAAAAAGTATTTCTAATTTTTTTTAAATTTTTTGTTGACCTAGCATTGCCACGTCAACCATTTGCGATGACGTGGTGTTTGTTAATAGCCATATAAATGTTGTTAAATACTAGCAGTAAAATTAGTCAAATGACCTATTTGACTAGTTTTGTTAGTTCAATGACCCAATTAGGTAAAAATTTTGAAGTGGCTTGATCGATTTGTTTTTGCAAAATTTTGAGGGCTTATAATACTATCATTTTGAGGGCATTTTTCTCTTTTATATTTTTGTAAAAAAATAGAAGGATTAGTATGTAGTTTTCCCCTTATATTCTTGTCCAAAAGTACCTAGTTTTTACTTGAAATTTTATTTTACCTTGTAACACCCCTAACCCGTATCCGTCGCCGAAATAGGATCACAAAGTATTACCAGACAAATAGAATAGTAAACCATTCAAATCATACATCAATGCAAATATAATCTAATTTCATTCAAATACATTCATAATGTCTTTTAATTGAGCCCTCGAGGCCCTAAAAATACTATAGAAGTAGTCTAGGACTAAAACGAAAACATTTGGAAATTTTAGGAAAAAGTTGAAAATTTTGTACTGCAGGAGTCACACGGTTGAGACGCACACTCATGTCTCAGGCCATGTGGACATTCGAAATAGGGATACACGACTGTGTCCCAACCCGTGTCCATGCTCATGTAACTCACTGACATAGGTTACACGGCCAAGCCACACGCTCGTGTGCCAAGTTGTGTAACCCTCGAAATGGCCTCACACGCCCGTGTGCCAGGTCGTGTGTTAGGTCGTGTAACTGCCTGACTTGCATGCCTTGAACCTATAGGGGACACATGACCGTGTCGCATGGCCGTGTGTCACACACGGCTGAGACACACGCCTGTGTCTCAAGCCGTGTGGTCTCAAAATGAACCTTAAAACACAAGCTTACCATTTCAAGTTTGCTTGGACCTTAAGAAACTTAAATACCAACCAAAATACCAATTCAAAATGACATTAATCAAGCAATAAACACACCAAAACCAACCTAAACCAATGTACCCTCATTGGTACCACAAGTATATATAATTATACATCAAAATAAACATCAATTCAATTCATCAATTCATTCAAGAAATACCTAATCAAAATACTTATCAAAGGTACCACAATCACAACATTTCATTTATAAATACCATTCATACTAGCATAAAAACTATACCTCATTCTCAAGTAATATGCAAGTTGGTTATTTGCACAAAATATCATTCATAATAATTACATAAGTTAAACATTAACCAAAACCACACAAGAGCCTATACATGCCATATAATCTGAACTAAACGTTCCAAAAACTACCGAGATGAGCTGGATAATGTGACTTGAGTGCCGATCCGATCGTCCAACCTTCCGAGAATCTACAATGACATTAAACAACATAAGTAAGCTTAATGAAGCTTAGTAAGTTTGACGTATTAAACAATAAATCTTACCGAACTAATTATAATAATTCAAACAATAATAATTATCCATAAGAACTCCCTGTCATTCACAATTTCAATCGATAAATTCATCTATGTTCAGATCAATGTTGAATAAGTAACATATTTTTCAAATTCATTAAACAAATTACCTTATCGAGACTTTCCATTCAAAAAACGACTTACGGATAAAAGTACACCATTAGATAGACCTAACACACCAGACAGAAGCTCATAAGAGCTTAACAAAAGCTCATAAGAGCTGATCCACCTGAAACATGCCAAACAGAAAGTATAACGTGAGAGTTCGCAACACATGCTGAACCTCAGTTTACTTGGGTAATATACAGATATCTCCCTCCAATACCATCTCTACTCCAAACCCCAGTAATACACCAAAAACACGATTGTACTCTATCTCGCATTCAATTCAAACCGAACATCAAATTCAATATTATACCTCAGATAATGATTCATTTCCAATAATGGAATATATATATATATATAATATCATGTAATACCAATCATCAATTTATATAAATGTTAAATTTTAATTACCTGGACTGAATTGTAGAAACTGCAGAAGTTCAGGGACTATTTCGCTATTTTTCCTTTTCAACATATCTATGGGATCTTGATCTAAAATGTAAAATTACTCATTTATTAGCATATATTTTATTATCAATACATTTTACAATTAATACCGTTTTATTTATTGAATTTACACAATTAGCCCAAACTTTTACAACTTTTGCAATTTAGCTCTTAACTCGAAATTCATCAAATTAACCATTTTTCTCAAGTCAATATTTTATTCAAATATACTAGGCCCTCAAATAGTCCCTAATAAACATCAAATTCACTATTAAACCCTAAAATATTAACATTTTCACAATTTAATCCTAGAATCAAAATCTAACAAAAATCACTTTACGAATTCATGAAATAGCATAATCAAAGCTCATGGTATTCATCAAAAAAATTCAATATTCATCAATGAAAACTTCCAAAAATTTTAACAGAATAGAAAAACGAAGGTACGGGCTAGCTGGACCTAGTTGCAACGATCTCAAAAACATAAAAATTACAAGAAACGGGTAAGAATTGAACTCACATGAAAGGCTTCAATGTTTAGCCAATTCTCCAAGTCTTTCTATTGTGTTTCGGTAATGGAAGATTAAAATGAAGAAGAAAACAATTTTGTTTTACTTAATTTTGTTTTAATTTCATTTTAATTACAAATTTGCCATCCATTACACATTAATTTATTATTATCACTTATTTGGCTGTCCAACATTAACTATTAGGGACTAATTGCTATATTGGTCCCTCCTCATGTGGTTAATAGGCTATTTAGTCATTTAATTAACTAATAACTAACTTTTGTATTTTTTTCAGTTTAGTCTTTTTTCTTTAATTAACTATCTAAACGTTAATATTTCTAAACCAAATTTTAATACGACTCTAATGACTCTATAAATATTTTAAAAATAATATTTACGAGTTGATACGACGGAAATTTGTGGTCCCCAAACCACTGTTCCATCACCACTAAAAATCGGGCTATTACATACCTAGTTGGTACATAAATTTGTATTCCATCACTCAGGTTGGTATATTCACACTAACACCACTAGTTTATGTTGATATGACATTGATAGTCAATCCAGTGGTGACATGTGATAGCCTCTTAGTATGGCACATGATGAACATAATTAAAAAAAAAACCTTTAATATATATAAATTAATTAAAAAATATATGTTTTCACATCAAGAAAGAATCTGAACACACATTTGTCCAAATTCATTCTAGATATTTTTTAGTATTTTTTTTTATAAAATATGAGTTTTTAGGTTATTATTATTTTTAAAAAAAATCTATAAAATATAAAAATATATACAACTAAAATATATAAAAAGCCTATAATATTTTAAAATATATATAACAGTTGACAAGATATAATATATAAATAAAAATTTTAAAATTTTTATAAATATATATAAATATATAAAGAACTAAAATTACATTTGTGTAGTTTCATTCTTGAACTTTTTATTAATTCATATATTTTTTTATTAATAAAATAAGGTTGTTAAAATGTTTAAAAAGGCATAATGATTTATTTGGCTCTCTAACTTACAAAAAAAAAATTAACACTCCATTTAATTTTTCGCCTTTTTAGCCCTTAAACTTACATTATTTATCAAATCACCCAAAAATGGATGGAAAAGTTAATGTCTATTAACTTTGCTGATATGACATACATGTGAATTATTACGTGGATACCACGTCATCAAATAATTGTTTTTAAAATTTAAAACTTTAAAACAATTATAAAATTTATTTAAAAATTTTAAAAAAAATTCTTAATATTTTTAATATTTAAAAAATTAATTAATTAATAACATGGCATACACATGGACTACCATGTGGATGCCATATGTCAGCAAATTTAATATACGCTAACTTTTTCATCCATTTTGAAGTAATTTGACAAATATGCAAATTCAAAGGCTAAAATAGATGAAAAATGAAATTGATAGCTAAAATGATTTTTTTTTTTGTAAAGTTAAAAGGCTAAATAAGTCATTATGTCTTTTAAAATAAAAAGATAATAATCTAAAATTATAATATAATGATACATGAAAATATTAAGATATAACAATTCAAAAATATATATATCAAACAAATTTAAAATAAAATACTCCTAGTAATCCAAAAAAGAGAAAATAAAAATAAGATTGTTACAAACTTTTTTTAAAAAAATAAAGAGATAATGACCTAAAATATAAAATCTAATGATATGGTAAAAAATAAATATTGGTAATTTTTTTAACTTCAAAGTTTAAATATTTAACAATTTAAAGCAATAAAGAATTAATATTTTTTCTTGTAAATAAATTTAAAAAATAAAGAGTTAATTGTAAAAATACTTGAATTGTTTAATTGTAAAAATACTTGAATTGTAACACCCCTAACTCGTATCCGTCGTCAGAATAGGGTTACGGAGTATTACCGGGGTTTACAAATCAAACGAACATAAATTTCAAAAATTTCAATTCATATCAATAATCATATTAAATCCAATCCAAATCTTACATACTGTCCCCTATACGGACTTTCGAGGCCCTAAAAACACGTTAGAAACAAGTCGGGATTAAATCGAAAATTTAGAGAATTTTTCAAGACATAAGGAAAATTTTCAAAACTGCAGGGGTCACACAACCATGTGGTCAGGCTGTGTGGGCATTCAAAATAAGGACACACGGCTATGTCCTAGCCCATGTTTGTGCCCGTGTAACTCACTAACTTAGGTCACACGACCAAACCACAAGCCCGTATGCCAGGCCATGTACCCTTCGAAATTACTCCACACACCCGTGTGCCAGGTCGTGTACTAGGTCATCTAACAGCCTGTCTTGTAACCCTTTGAAAGCTATAGGGGACACATGGCCATGTAGACTGGCTGTGTGACACACACGACTGAGACACATGCCCGTGTGGACGAAAATAAGTCATTTTACAAGCCATTTTTCTCACCCAACTTAGCATGAACCTACAACCAAAATCTCACATATATACGAGTCATAACAAGGCACCAGAATCATGCATATTCTAGCTATTCAAACATGGTATAAGAACATACAACCAATATTCCCTTAGACACCTCAATTGACAACATGTAACATGTATAATCATGTATTCAATTTGGCCAAAATATTCAACTAACTTCTAAGCATATTTGCTGTAACATCCCAAAATTGGGCCTAGGAGAATTGAGCCCAATGGGCCTTAGGCGTAGTAGCGTTTGAATTTTTAGAGAATAAGAAATCGGCTTAAATGCAAGTTAGACCTATTGGATAAGTGATTTTGGAAGGTTAGAGGGCTTCTATGAAGTCCCGGGATCAAATATTGGCTTTGGGGAAATTTTGGTTTTAGGTGAAAAAAACCCTAGAAGTTGGCAGATAGGCCTTAAGAATAAAATATGAAGGAAAATGACACAAGTGAAGTGTGTGGTGTAGTGGCAAAGTGACGCCACATAAGAGACAAGGGAGCGAGGCCACAAGGAAGGAAGGAGGTCCAAGGTTCAAGTCTTGGCTTTTGCATTTTGGTTTCTTTTTACTTGGATCTTAGAATTTGGGCCATAGTTTATATTTAGTTGTGCTTGGTTTCAGACACAAGAGGAGCTTGTGGCTTGGTGGCAAGTGGCGTGTTGAGCTATTGAAGGGAGCACTGGTTGAATCTCATGAGAAGCGAGGAGTATTTATTTTATGATCTCTGGACGGTAAGAGTTTCAGCTTGAATTTAAACTCTCTGACGAAGGATCCCACATCGGAAAGACACAAAGAATAAAGGTGAAGAGCTAGCTATATAAGGAGCATCCTAGGAGGAGAGTAAACACATCTTGGGGCGTTTGGGGCACAAGAGTGGTCGGAGCGCTGGATTAGCCTGCAGTCCTATCGTGTGTGTAACTCTCTACTCTAGTTGTAGAAAGCGGCAAATGCCGAAATGCCGGTCACACGGCATTAGTAGCCACACGACGCGATAGTTGAGGCCATCAGTAGTATTCTCGTGGGTTGGGTCGCTTGGGCTCTCGATGGTAGAAGTGGGCCCAATGGGCCCGTGGGCCTATATGAGTAAATTGCATGATTGGTTAGTATATGTTGAACTAGACTAGGTGGAAGTTATATACGTGGCTAGATTCGTGTTAGGTGGGCCACACGAGCGTGTGGGTCTTGATGGGCCGAAATCGGGTTTTTAGGCCCAATCGTCCTGGCAGACGACAGGAAATGGTAGAAATGAGTCGCTAGTGGCGACATTAGGCCTTCGGTAAGGCCATTGCAAGTGTGAATTTATGAAAATACCCTTAGTAGGTAAAATTACAATTATACCCTTAGTAGGTAAAATTACAAT
Organism: Gossypium bickii; assembly: GCA_025503065.1. NCBI lineage: Eukaryota > Viridiplantae > Streptophyta > Magnoliopsida > Malvales > Malvaceae > Gossypium > Gossypium bickii. The sequence goes on from CP106711.1 coordinate 102,406,988, forward strand.
TATACCCTTAGAGGTTGATTAGCATGATTATGTTGTTTAGTTTTGGCCGATTGTAGGGGAAGGCTTGATCTCGCATATCTCGGGTTGTGGCTAGTGCTCAAAAAGTGTTAAGGAAGGGGGATCTAGTGCGTTAGATCTTGATCTACGGGATCTAATAGTCGCATTAGTAACCAGGTGTGTAAACTAACACACTTCTTGCTTTGTATATGTTTGATAAACTGATTGATTGGTAAAACCGAAACAGTATGGTTGAGTGATATGATACCCTATGGGGTATGTGCACGGATTCAGGTAAGTCCGTTTCATTATGAGTACTGTTATTGATACATGATGTCATGATTTATGATGTATGTGCTATGAGATGCAACGTTAAACATGTTTGCATGATTTGAATACTATACATGAGTTGGTATGATGATGGGTGATATGAGAGAGAGGGGAAGTGATATTCGTGTCGACGGACACCGGTGGTTTGGTACCACATTGTGACTACGGTCACCGAGGTTTGGCACCTCCGGAGGTTTGGCACCTCATAGCGTCTCGCCCCAAAGTGGCTTAGCACCACAGTGGGTTGGCCTACGATTTACATTATGGGATTGACGCCCGGTGATTTGGTATCACACGATGGGTTGGCCCCATCACTTGAATCGTGACTTCGGTCACGGTGATTTGGTATCACATTTGTGTCTTTGGGACACCAAAGTGGTTTGGCACCACAAGTATTGACGGATATTGTGACTTTAAGTCACCGGTGGTTTGGCACCACCGGTGGTTTGGTACCACACGGTAGTAGAAAGGTGTTTGGAAGGCTAGGTGGGTGCATATCGTAACTTGTGCATGTTAAACCTGTTTATGATTGGTGTATGATGTTTTACTAAACCGGGAAAAGGGCTACACACTCGAGTCTTGGTGACTCACCTTTTCTTTTAACATTTTCAGTGATGCGTAAAGATGGACCGGGTTCGGAGAGGACACAAGGTGGCCCATGCGAGAAGAAGATATTTGGATTATTTTAAGCATTTTTAATATTGAGTATTTTGTTTTAAGTATGGGTTGTAATACGGGCCTTACTATTATTTTGGTATTATTCTAATTATGGCTTGATTAAACTGAACCACTATGTGAAGAGGATTTTATCTTAGCAACCTGCTTATTCAAAATAGTATTTAATAAAGTTTAAATTGCACAATTTTATAACACTAAGGTTTTTCATATTACTTTAAATGGACATGGTTTTCAAAAGTTAACAAACTTTCATGATTATTCTAAGTCAAAAAGATTTTCAACCATCTTTCCGCAGTGACATAACCAGATCCGGTCAAGGCTCGTGGGCCGGGTTTGGGGGTGTTACATTTGCATTAATACATATCAGTGAATTTATTTGCCAAAACATACTAAATGGTGCAAAACATGCCATTCAACTACTAGCACAAACAATCATATATGCCATTCACAACAAAGTACCAATTTACCATATTTTTAAACATGTCAAACACTTATAAAAAAATTAAGCATCATAACTACTTAAAACCATGCTAATTCACATAGCATACTTGAAGTATTCAATCATCATCATTTGACATCAAAAGATTTATACAACTTCTACTTATATATGTTCCAAAAGTTTTACCTGATTAAGCATACAAGTTCAACTATCTCAACTGAAAACAAACACAACAAGTTACTTCCAATATTTACATCCATACAAAATATTCACGTACTATAGGCCCTTTCCTACATGCCACTTAAACCAATTAGTAAGAACCAAAATGATTATAGAGATTGTAACAACCCAAACCCGGCCCAAACGCTTTGGCCGAATCTGGTTTGCTACTTAGAAAATATTTGGAAAAGTTTGGAAAATTTGATGTTTTAGTAAAAGATACTTATTTTTGGTTGAAACCTTTGAGGTGTATAAAACCCATATCAACAATATTTTGGGAAATATTATTTGGGTCAAGTTATTATAAATTTATAAGTGGGCCCGATGGCCCATTAAAAACAATTTCGGTTTAACTTGGAAAACATGTGATTTTTAATTAATAATACCAACAAGTTTAAAACAAGTATTCAACATATGCAAAATAATAAAAATAAAGTGTCAGGAGGCCTTATTACAATCCAAATAAAATATAAACCGGAAATAAAATATCAAAACTTAAAATCAAGTTCATTAAATTTTAATTCACTGCATGGCCACCTCGAGTCCACCCGGCTCCACATCCGCGATCTACGTGTCACCTGAAAAATGTAAAGGAGAAGGTGAGTCACCAAGACTCAGTATGTACCCCTTCCCCCGGTTTAAGCCAACTTCATACACAACATATAACAAATTAATATGCAAGATATCATGTGTCCCAACCCTAGCCACCATACGCCACTGCCTACCCCGTTGTGGTACCAAACCACCTGGTGGTGCTAAACCACCTGGTGACATATAGTCACAATGTGTTACCAAAACACCGGTGTCCGTGAGACACGAATCGGGTGATGGGGCCAACCCATCGTGGTGATACCAAATCACCGCGGACAATCCCATATCTCAAGTGGGGCCAACCCACGGTGGTGTTAACCACGGGGACAAGTCGCTATGAGGTGCCAAACCTCCGGAGGTACCAAACCTCGGTGACCGTAGTCACAGTGTGTTACCAAAAACACTCGGTGCCCGCTCGGCACGATTAACACCGCCTCCACTCATCAATCCCACATAGTCCACAATCATACACATACTCATCATATGTATTAACACAACATGCTTCCCAAAAGCAATAAATAGCGATAATCATATGCACAGTACTTACTTACGATTCACCACTTATTATACCGTTATGGTATTCAAGCCATTGCTACATAAATCAAGTTAGCTTTCACATTACTTAGCATAGTTAATAAGTTATATGGTGTGTATGTACACACTGGTATTGATGATAGTCCTAAATCCGAAAAAGAGATGTCGGCCACCTAGATCTCATCTGGTCCCTATATTCGGCCAAATATGGGAGTTAGCGATATAGGCCATTCGCCAACCAAATTAATTGAAAAGGGTTCCTTGTGAACCCGAACCTTACCTTTATCCTTTCGGCACTCAATTCTCGGACTGCTCACAACCACCATTGATTAGTAAGTAAAACTAATAGCCTTGGCTTTTAATCGATTTGTTAGAATAACGAGATTAATCTTACCACCACTTATCGAAATCGAATACTAGGGATCAGGGCCTGAGTCGATTGCTTTACTTTCCTGAGTACCTAGAAGAAATTGATTACCAACACTTAGTAGCCTTATAACCATTGCCAAAATCGGCACTTACCCCTACTAAAAATCGGCAAGGAATGGGAAGGAAAAACCATAAGGTTTTCGCACACTTACCTTCCTGGGTGATTGAAGAAGAAATCGAAGGAGATCACCGCTTGCTTGAGATTCAGCTAGAGTTCAATAAAAGAGAAAGTGTGGAATTCGGCTAATGTGGGTAAAATAAGAGAAAGAAGAAGAAAATAATGGAAGAGGTGATCAAGATTTCGGCTAAGGGTTTGAGAAAATAAAGAAAAATTAGGAGGAAATAGGGTTAGATTTTTCTACAAGTTAGAGATGGAAAAGAAGAGCAAGGTGGTGGGTGGTGGTATTTATAAGCATTCTAAGCACCCTCCCCCTTAGCTTGTCAGTCCACACTACTCCACCAGGAGTTCAAATTTCACAAACTTCCCCAATTTCTCCTGACCAATCATTTAATTTAATTCAAATAATTTGAATTAATCCCTATTAATAAATAATAATCTCCTAATAATCCATATAATATACTCATTTATCTCCCATTATCCCTGATTATCTTCTTATTATCACTATAATTAAACAAAATAAAGAAAATCCCATAAAAACTCTCATATTATCCTTTAATAATAATAAAATAAAAGAGTTTGAAGAGGAAAATCTCCTACTTACTTGTCTTTGTCCAATATATAGTGCAAAAAGGAAATTTCTGTGACTCGAACCAAGGTTCTCCCTTACTCCTTGGTGGCGTCATCTATAGCTCTTAAGTGGCCTCACGTTTGCCACTTTTCCAAGGCCATTTCTGTGTCAAATTATCCCCATTTATTCTTTTAACACCCTTCTGCTAATGCTCCCTACCTTTTATGTTGAAAACTGAAATTTTCTATAAAACCGAGCCAACTCAAAGCCTTAAATTGAACTCTATTATTCCATAAATAATATCACAATAGTTCTTACATAAGAAAAATAACTAAATTCCAAATAACCCCGTTTTTGGGATGTTACAGTTCTACCCCCCTTAAAAATAAATTTCGTCCCCGAAATTACCTAACTAGAAAAGGTGGGGGTATTGCTGCCTCATCACATCCTCAGGTTCCCACGTAGCTTCCTCTGTACCATGGTTCCGCCATAGCACTTTCACCAAAGGCACTGACTTCCTACGTAGAACCTTCACATCTCGGTCTAAAATCTGAACTGGTTCCTCTTCAAACGATAAATTCGAATTCACCTCGATCTCTGCCACTGGCACAACGTGCGAAGGGTCTGACCGATACCGTCTCAGCATTGACACGTGAAAGACGTCATGGATCTGATTCAGTTCTGCCGGTAACTCAAGCTGGTAAGCTACCGGCCCTACTCGCTTAATCACCGTGTATGGCTCGATGAACCTTGGGCTTAGCTTCCCTTTCCGGCCAAATCTCAACACCTTTTTCCAAGGCGACACCTTCAGAAAAACCTTGTCTCCCACAGCATACTCCATTTCCTTGCGTTTTAGATTAGCATAGGATTTTTGCCTATCCGATGCTTCCTTAAGACGAGACCGAATCACTTTAACCTTATCCTCAGTCTCTGTTACCAATTCTGGCCCTAAAATCTGTCGTTCACCCAATTCCGTCCAACACGTCAGAGTACGACATTTCCGTCCATACAGTGCCTCGTATGGTGCCATCTGGATACTTGCCTGATAGCTGTTGTTATAGGCGAACTCTGCTAATGGTAGAAATTTCTCCCAACTACCACGAAAATCCAAGACACAACCTCTTAACATGTCCTCCAAGATCTGTATTACCCTTTCCGATTGTCCGTCAGACTGTGGATGGAAAGCGGTACTAAAATCCAACCGCGTACCCAAAGCTTGATGCAAGGCTTTCCAGAACCTTGACGTGAATCTGGGATCCCTATCTGAAATTATCGACATTGAAACACCATGCAATCTTACTATCTCCGATACGTACAGCTTGGCTAGCCTCTGAAGAGAAAAATCCACCCTCACCGGTATGAAGTGAGCCGCCTTAGTTAAACGGTCTACTATTACCCAAACTGCGTCTTTCTTGCTGGGCGTAAGGGGTAGCCCACTAACGAAATCCATAGTGATCCGTTCCCACTTCCATTGGGGAATCTTCACTGGCTGAAGCAACCCTGACGGCAACTGGTGTTTAGCCTTGACTTGCTGACACGTCAGACACTTCCCTACAAATTCAGTTACCTCACGCTTCAACCCCGGCCACCAGAACTGTCTCCGTAGGTCTCCATACATCTTGCTTCCTCCCGGATGCATAGCATATGGACTGCTATGTACATCGAGAAGAATTTTTCGCCTCAACTCCGCATCTTTCGGCATACATGCTCGCCCTTGAAAACAGAGCACTCCATCACTAGACAGACTGTACCCTTCTAAACCACCCTCCTGAACTTGTGCCCTCTTAGCGTTCAACCCTTCATCCACTAGCTGCTTTTCCTTAACCTCCTCGATCCATGTTGGCTTAACTTGAAGTTCCGCCAAGAGACTTCCATCATCATATAAACTCAACCGAGCAAACATCGCTCTCAAGTCCGCCACAACCTTCCGGCTCAACGCGTCAGCTACCACGTTGGCCTTGCCCGGATGATACTCGATTGAACAACCGTAGTCCTTCAAAAGTTCGATCCATCGACGCTGTCTCAAGTTTAGATCCTTCTGAGTCAAGAGATACCTCAAACTCTTGTGATCTGTGTAAACTATCGACTTCTCCCCATAAAGGTAGTGTCTCCATATTTTCGAGCGAAGACGATCGCCGCTAACTCCAAGTCGTATGCGTTGGGTAGTTCAATTCATGTAGTCTTTAATCGCCGTGATGCATAGGCTACTACCTTCCTTCCTCTCGCATCAAGACACATCCCAATCCAGTATGGGACGCATCACAATAAACGGTAAACAACTTCCCTGCCTCAGGTTGTACCAAAATCGGAGCTTCCGTCAAAATTTTCCTTAGCCTATCAAAGCTTTCTTGCTGCTTCTCCGTCCATACAAATAGAACACCTTTCCTTAGTAACTTAGTCAACGGCGCTGCGATTAGAGAGAATCCTTCTACGAATCTCCGATAGTACCTCGCTAAACCTAGAAAACTCCGTATTTCAGCCACCGATCTAGGCGGTTTCCAATCCAACACCGCTTCAATCTTGCGAGGGTCTACTCTAATTCCTTCCGCTGATACTACATGACCTAAGAAAGCCACTTCCCTAAGCCAAAATTCGCACTTACTGAATTTGGCATATAATTGCTTCTCCCTCAACACTTGTAGGACTATGCGCAAATGCATGTCATGTTCCTCCTCCGTCTTAGAATATACCAATATGTCGTCTATGAACACCACGACAAATTGGTCTAAGTACTGCTGAAACACCCTATTCATCAAGTCCATGAATGCTGCCGGCGCATTGGTCAATCCAAATGGCATTACTAGGAACTCGTAGTGCCCATACCGAGTTCTGAATGCCGTCTTGTGAACATCAACTTCTTTCACCTTAAGTTGATGGCAACCCGACCTAAGGTCTATCTTCGAGAACACCGAGGCACCTTTCAGTTGATCGAACAAGTCGTCAATCCGAGGCAACGGATACTTGTTCTTGATCGTTAACTTGTTCAATTAGCGGTAGTCGATACACATCCGCATTGAACCGTCCTTCTTCTTGACAAACAACACAGGCGCTCCCCACGGAGATATGCTTGGTCGAATGAACCCTCTATCTAAGAGCTCCTGAATTTGAGCCTTCAGCTCCACCAATTCCTTTGGTGCCATTCGGTATGGTGCTATAGACACAGGTGCCGTTCCGGGTAGCAAGTCTATACCGAATTCAACTTCCCGATCTGGAGGCAGACCCGGAAGCTCTTCTGGGAACACATCTACGAATTCCCCAACCGTTCGGACCTTTCCCACTACTGACTCCTTAGCTTCCAAAGCACAGATTCGAACCAAATACGCCTCGCAACCCTTCTTGACCATTCTTTCAGCCTTTAAGGCGGACACTACATTGGATAGGTAATTCCTTCTATCACCTATCATGACCACTTCTTCACCTTCAGCTATCTTAAGGACCATGCGCTTAGTCGCGCAATCCAAATTCGCCTGATACCTAACCAGCCAGTCCATTCCAAGGATCAAATCGAACTCCCAAACGGTAGTTCCATCAGATCGGCTACAAATACGACCCCTTGGAGTTCTAGGGGTACGTCTCTATAGAGTTTATCTACGACTACAGAGTGACCTAGAGGGCTTAGTACAGTCATCTTTCTAGAAGTAGTCTCAGAGTCTAGGTCCATAGTTCCTACCACACTACTAGCAATATACGAGTGCGTCGAACCCACATCAATTAATGCAACATAAGGTAAACCAAATATTAGAACGCGTCACACGGTTATGACGTCCGGTGCGTCTCCTCCTCGCGACGCCTCATTTGATAGACTAAGCCAGCCGCCTAGCCTCTGTGTTGCCGAACCTCTCGCCCGAGTTCCACGACCTCTATTCGGACAGTTCCTCTCGACCATTACCACGACCCTCGTGGTCCCACATTTCTATCCCGAGTGCGGTTACGCCTCAGGTGATTCTTAGCTAGTTTTAGGGACAATCTCTCGACCGATGCTCCAAAGACCCACATTCCAAACATCCTCTATCACCGGTCCAACAACCTCCCAATGGGTCTTTCCATAGCGGTACATAATCGAGTGAGTCGACCTCTGATTAGTAGTCGTGGGCCTTGCCGCCGCATTTGGCCCACTTGGCCTAGCCTTTTTTTGGACACTCCCACTGGATCCAGCTGACCCAAATCCTCTCTTCTGATTATTCCTACTATAATTTTGCCTCACAGCCTCCTTGATCCCTTCAGCCACCTTGGCCTTCTCCACTAGGGATGAGAATTCGCGGACCCATCATGCGGTGCAATGTAGCCTCAAATCATCTCTCGAGTCCGTCCTCAAAGCGGATACAGCGCTCATGTTCAGTGGCCACAATGCCTCTAGCATACCTACTCAGCCTTAAAAACTCCGCCTCATATTCCGCTACCGACTTAGTTCCTTGCACTAGACTCAGAAAAGTTTTCCTTTGGGCATCCGTATAGCTAGTGCCCACATACTTCTTCTGAAAAGCATTCTTAAAGTAATCCCACGTGAGATCATCTGCCGTGGCTCCATCCCGGGCTGTCAGCCACCACTGGTACGCTTCATCCTTTAGAAACGACACAGCCCCTTTTAGCTTTTCCTCGTCCGGACGGATCAAGGTCGCCCATAATTCTTTTCTGTAGATTCCGGCCCGGTACAAGACTACGCACTAGGTGCCACTCCCGACACGCCCGAAATACCTCGGCTCCATTAGACCAGTTCGCGCCGGGAACAGATTTTCGAGCTCCCAAATTTCCACTAGCCCCACCCACTATCTCCAAGACTCGAAAAAATTTTTATGCGATACGACCTCACCACTGGTCCGATCCGCTCGCCTCACCCTAAAAGTAGGAGGTGGTGGTGGCGGTGGTACCTGTTTTCAGGACCTTGACCCGACTGACGGGTTCGGACACCGTCATCCTACCCCTACGCGCCCACGGCGCCCACGTCCTCTAGAACTCATTCTATCTCTGCGCTTTTAATCTGATTAAGAAAATTTTATGCGTTGGCATTTGTTCCACTTTCTTATTAGCGAAGAAATTTTATGGATAGAATTTATTCAGAGATTCTTTCGAGCAAGCAAGGTTTTTGAGTCTTCTATCCTAGTTCACACAAAGGAGTTCATGCATCCATTCCTTAATTCTTTCCATACCTACTCGCTCTTTGGACATTTCTGCCCATTTCTAACCCAGGGGTATTTTCGTCATTTTCCTACAGGGGTATTTTCGTAATAAAAGAAGTTGTAAAAATTTAATAAAATAAAACACTTCGAAATTCCTCCAAACCGGAGGATGTTTTGAAAAATTGGCGAAATTTAAAGATATGGCATCGTTTTGGAAGCCGTGGGTATTTGGTAATTTTGTCATTCGAGGGCAATTTGAAATTTTAATAAGTCGTGGGTATTTTTAACGATTTGCAAAACTCGGGGTTTCTTTCTGAAAATGTTCCTTTTCAAATAGTGATGCTTGTGAAGATTTCAAAACCAGGGTCATTTTCGGTAATTTTGCAACTTGAGGCGTGCTGTAATTTTCCAAAACCAAAATATTTTGTTGATGACTTTCAAAGCTAAGTGGTTGAATATTTGTAAAGTAGTTGAAATTTTTGAGCAAACCATTGAACTGATATTTTATGAGTCGGGCGTTTTGGTAATTTTACCCTAAGGGCATTTTTGTAATTTTCCACAAATCAAGTTTTTTGGGAAAACATTGTAAAACGATGTTCTCGGGTTGAAAAAAAAATTATTGCAAAGTTTTGAAAACATTCGGGTTGTTGTTGTTTCATTCTTTTTGAAAACATGGCTAATTCCTTTTCGGGTTTTAATCATTGTGTTTAGCTTAGCCTATGACCGAGCCCTCTTGGTCGGGGTGAACCAAAGCTACGCACTGTGCAGGATTCGAGTGAAGAGGAGGTGGGTCACGCGGATCGCTTAAATACCAAGCTCTCACCGAACCTTTCTAGACATGCATGCAGAGAGGTTACCACACCACCGAGCCTGCGAGTTAGGGTGTGAACCGGCTACGCACTGTAGAATACTGCGAAGAGGAGGTGAGTCACACTGACCGCTTAAATACTGTGCTCTTAGGATCCACTCCTGAGACATGCGCATGGGGTTACCACACCCTAGCTCACTGACTAAGTCATAGGTGGGTTAAGTTCCTTAAGTCTTATGTTTGGTTTGTGTGTTTGAGTACTCTAATCCTAGGGTTCAAGTTCCTATAAATCTATCTACGTTCCATGCTTCCTACCCTTCTACATAGAATAATTCACAAAGAAGTTCAGCGGTACTTACAGGCGGATCGGGTCTTAGGAGACTCGGGCCATCTTTGTTCAAAACCAAAAATTATTCCATAAGGCCTACCAAAACATTTTTGGGCCTTGGGCCCCCATAGCCGAGCTTTGAACTGGGCTCTGATACCAATTTGTAACAACCCAAACCCGGCCCTAACGCTTTGGCCGAATCTGGTTTGCTACTTAGAAAATATTTGGAAAAGTTTGGAAAATTTGATGTTTTAGTAAAAGATACTTATTTTTGGTTGAAACCTTTGAGGTGTATAAAACCCATATCAACAATATTTTGGGAAATATTATTTGGGTCAAGTTATTATAAATTTATAAGTGGGCCCGATGGCCCGTTAAAAACAATTTCGGTTTAACTTGGAAAACATGTGATTTTTAATTAATAATACCAACAAGTTTAAAACAAGTATTCAACATATGCAAAATAATAAAAATAAAGTGTCAGGAGGCCTTATTACAATCCAAATAAAATATAAACCGGAAATAAAATATCAAAACTTAAAATCAAGTTCATTAAATTTTAATTCACCGCATGGCCACCTCGAGTCCACCCAGGCCCACATCCGCGATCTACGTGTCACTGAAAAATGTAAAGGAGAAGGTGAGTCACCAAGACTCAAGATGTACCCCCTTCCCGGTTTAAGCCAACTTCATACACAACATATAACAAATTAATATGCAAGATATCATGTGTCCCAACCTAGCCAGCCATACGCCACTGTCTACCCCGTTGTGGTACCAAACCACTGGTGGTGCCAAACCACTGGTGACATATAGTCACAATGTGTTACTAAAACACTGGTGTCCGTAGACACGAATCGGGTGATGGGGCCAACCCATCGTGTGATACCAAATCACTGGCAGACAATCCCATATCTCAAGTGGGGCCAACCCACGGTGGTGTTAACCACAGGGACAAGTCGCTATGAGGTGCCAAACCTCTGGAGGTACCAAACCTCTGGTGACCGTAGTCACAGTGTGTTACCAAAACACTGGTGCCCGTCGGCACGATTAACACTGCCCCCTCCACTCATCAATCCCACATAGTCCACAATCATACACATACTCATCATATGTATTAACACAACATGCTTCCCAAAAGCAATAAAAATAGCGAAATCATATGCATGTGTACTTACGATTCACCACTTATACCGTTATGGTATTCAAGCCATTGCTACATAAATCAAGTTAGCTTTCACATTACTTAGCATAGTTAATAAGTTATATGGTGTGTATGTACACACCTGGTATTGATGATAGTCCTAAATCCCGAAAAGAGATGTCGGCCACCTAGATCTACTGGTCCCTATATTCGGCCAAACATGGGAGTTAGCGATATAGGCCATTCGGCCAACCAAATTAATTGAAAAGGGTTCCTTGTGAACCCGAACCTTACCTTTATCCTTTCGGCACTCAATTCCCGGATCTGTTCTGTCAACCACCATTGATTAGTAAGTAAAACTAATAGCCTTCGGCTTTTAATCGATTTGTTAGAATAACGAGATTAATCTTACCACCACTTATCGAAATCGAATACTAGGGATCAGGGCCTGAGTCGATTGCTTTACTTTCCTGAGTACCTAGAAGAAATTGATTACCAACACTTAGTAGCCTTATAACCATTGCCAAAATCGGCAGTTACCCCCTATTAAAAATCGGCAAGGAATGGGAAGGAAAAACCATAAGGTTTAAAGCATACTTACCTTCCCTCGGGCTGATTGAAGAAGAAATCGAAGGAGATCACCCCTTGCTTGAGATTCAGCTAGAGTTCAATAAAAGAGAAAGTGTGGAATTCGGCTAATGTGGGTAAAAGAAGAGAAAGAAGAAGAAAATAATGGAAGAGGTGATCAAGATTTCGGCTAAGGGTTTGAGAAAATAAAGAAAAATTAGGAGGAAATAGGGTTAGGTTTTTCGGCTAAGCAGAGATGGAAAAGAAGAGCAAGGTGGTGGGTGGTGGTATTTATAAGCATTCGGCACCCTCCCCCCTTAGCTTGCCGTCCACACTACTACTCCACGGGGAGTTCAAATTTCATCAAACTTCCCCAATTTCTCCCGACCAATCATTTAATTTAATTCAAATAATTTGAATTAATCCTATTAATAAATAATAATCTCCTAATAATCCATATAATATACTCATTTATCTCCCATTATCCCTGATTATCTTCTTATTATCACTATAATTAAACAAAATAAAGAAAATCCCATAAAAACTCTCATATTATCCTTTAATAATAATAAAATAAAAGAGTTTGAAGAGGAAAAATCTCCCCTACTTGTGCCGTCCAACATATAGTGCAAAAAGGAAATTTCTGTGACTCGAACCAAGGTTCTCCCTTACTCCTTGGTGGCATCATCTACAGCTCTTAAGTGGCCTCACGTTTGCCACTTTTCCAAGGCCATTTCTGTGTCAAATTATCCCCATTTATTCTTTTAACACCCTTCTGCTAATGCTCCCTACCTTTTATGTTGAAAACTGAAATTTTCTATAAAACCGAGCCAACTCAAAGCCTTAAATTGAACTCTATTATTCCATAAATAATATCACAATAGTTCTTACATAAGAAAAATAACTAAATTCCAAATAACCCCGTTTTTGGGATGTTACAGAGATGTTGATGATAGTGTGCGAGCTTTCGAGTCGATCCAATCAAAACAACGATTCCAAAGGTTCTACAAGAATAAATCAAACTAATAAGCATCAACAAGCTTAGTAAGTTCGATATAAGTTTCCCTTTAATAACTAATCGAAGACTATTTGGCGACATTCAACTGTTAGGTCTTTAGGCCATAAACTACAATCCATCACATATATCAAATAAGTACAAACCACATCACAAGACATTGGCATGTGCATATGAATAAAGATATAGGCTTATAACAAATTAGCCAATATAAGCCAATTCACATGGCTACACATTACATCACACTTTTCACCATTACAAGCCAATACCGTTGGCTAAATCATAATGACACAATCAAAAAGTGACTTAGTCTCTATACATGCCATAAACTTAAGAGGTCTGTATTCACTTTTACCCCACGATGATAGCTTGATAGTGTGATAGCATCTCCGGCGATCTCCAACTCGAGCTAGCATAAAACCCTATAAGATATGAGAAACGAAGGCGAGTAAGCTACAAAGCTTAGTAAGTTTGTATGCAAATAATAAGCAGCAATAGTAACACATTTTTCATACAACTAACATAACATAACACAACATGAACGTCATTAGATCTTCATAGACATAACTTACTCAATCCCGATGCTTACCCCCTTCAATTTATAAGCATAATCTCATACATCTTAACATTTGCCAAACATTCATAATCTCACCAACATAACATACTATAATAATCATTAACAAATCATTTCAAGCTTCATAGTAACATGTAAGTTAATTAGGCGTATTCATATTTTCAAACCCCGAGCTTAATATCTTTCAATGATTTAAACTCTTAACTTCTCATTCTTTCATAACCATTTTAATAGGCAATTATGCAAATCTTTCCTTTTTCGCACAAGTCTAATGAATCACAAATCAAGTAAAATAAAACATTTCATATCTCAATTCCATTTGACCTAAAAACCCTTTTTCATAAGTATCAATCAACTTTACCATGTAGTTACTCATCATACACATAAACCAATACTCACATGGTTAACTTGAAATCACCTTCATAGTGATCATGAATTCATAATATCATGAAGCCAATGCTTATAACTTTACATGCATACCTGTACCAACTCGTAACATAATCATTTACTTTGTCATCTTTGGCATAATCTTTCAATTTCCCGTTGAACCACTTGAAATACTAAAAGATACTTGGGAATAACATAAATATAGAATCATACTAATGCCATATCCCAAATATGGTCTTACATGGGATCACATATCGATGCATATAGCCCAGCTATGGTCGTACACGATTTTCATATCCATGCCATATCCCAGGTATGGTCTTATACGGGATCTCAATAACCCTAGTGTCACGACATTTGTACCCTAACTATTCCTAAGGTTCAACTGGGAATTTTACCACATCGAATATTCGTCGAACGTACTTATAACAATAATTAAACAATTCATGAAATATCAAATATTAAATTCATAATATAAAGTTTCATTATTTACACACGAACTTACCTCGAATGCGACAATGGCGAAAAGGACCTATTTGTCCAATATTTGTTTTTCCCTCAATCTAGACTCGAACTTCATTTTTCTTGATCTAAAACATCAAATTTAACTAATTTAACCATTATGCTACTCAATACAATTTAAAATCACATTTTGGCATAATTTATATTTTTGCCTCTAAACTTTATCATATTTACACGTTTGCCCCTAAGATCGTAAAATGATTTTCATTCGATTTCTTCATTCTTTAAGCCTAACCAAACTTTATTCTTGCTTATAAAAGTCCACATTTTCCATTAAAACAGATTTTTAACATATATTTCATAACTTTTACAAATAAGCCTATTTTTGACATTTTTACCGAAAATCACTTAGCAAAAATCGTTTCTCACACATCAAACATGTATAATCTACCATTAAACATCAAAATGCACAAATTTATAACATGGGACAAACCTAGACCTTCATCATATCTCAAATAAATGGTAGAAATAGATAGATCTTGTTATGAGGATTTCAAAAACGTAAAAATCATTAAAAACGGGGCTAGAACGAACTTACAATTGAGCTTGGAAGCTTGAAAACCCCAGCCATGGTTTCTCCATGCAAGTTTCGGCCAAGGGGTTGAAGATGGACAAAAATTGGCTTTTAATTTTGTTTTTAATTCATTTTAATAACTAAATGACCAAAATGCCTTTAATGAAAAACTTTGGAAACATGCCTAACCATGTCCATTTTTGTCCACCAACTTAACCAATAGTCTAATTACCATATAAGGACCTCCAATTTAAAATTTCATAACAATTGGACACCTCTAGCATGTAGAACTTAACTTTTGCACTTTTTACAATTTAGTCCTTTTGACTAAATTGAGTGGCCAAACATCAAAATTTTCGAACTAAATTTTCACAAAATAATTTTATAAAATTGTAGACCATAAAAATATAATAAAAATAAACTTTACTATGTCGGATTTGTGGTCCCGAAACCACTATTCCGAACAGACCCAAAATCGGGCTGTTACACAGCTTACTAGGCACATAGCCCGAATAATCACCGGCACACAGCCTGCTAGGCACATAGCTCGAATAATCACTGACGCACAGCCTGCTAAGTATATAGCCCAAATAATCACCAGCACACAGCCTGCTGGCACATAGCTTAAATAACACCGTATTTCTATTTCGTTAAGCATAACTCAATAAAATGCATAATTCAACCAATAATGAAATAGTATGGAATATTCAATACAATTAATAATAATCGTATAACAAACTTACCTGGACTGAATCGTAAAAATTGTAGAAGTTCAGGGCTATTTCGCTGTTTTACCTTTTCCTCGAATATCTACGGATTCTTGATCATGCAAAGACAAAAGATGAACAAAGCTTCCTAGGTCATCAATGGTAAGGTTCGACCAAGAAGAAGATAAAAAATGAGAAAATAAAGCTTTTGTTTCAATTTGTTTTCTTTAATTTTGAATAATTTACAAAATTGTCATTAAAGCCATTTTATTTTAATTTTTATTTAATTATTAATACCCATTACCGTCCACTATCCAAAATAGGGATTAGTTTCCCTATTGGCCCTCTCATATTTACTACTTAGGCCATTCAATCACCTAAATACTATAATTAGCATATTTTGCACTTTTTACAATTTAGTCTTTTCTCCTTAACTAACTATCTAAACGTTAAAATTTCTAAACCAAATTTTAATACGACTCTAATGACTCTATAAATATTTTAAAAAATAACATTTACGAGTCGACATGACGGAAATTCGTGGTCCCGAAACCACTGTTCGATCACCACTGAAAATTTGGCTGTTACATGAAGGACAAAAATAGTATTTTAAATATTGTAAAGTTATTTACATTCCCTTTCCTCTCATTTCCCCCCGTATTAGGGTATTAAAAAGTGGAGTAAAGCTACTGATTGAATCTTAGCTTAGTTGGCATCAGCATTATTGCCTGTGCAAAAAGATGTGGGTTCGAATTTGCTAAAACACATTATCCTCTTATTTAAGGGTTGGGAAGGGTTATGGGTAGTTCTTGGCATTATATCAAAAAACAAAGACTATGTAGTTTGGGTTGACATATAGTGCGACTTGTCAAATATATTGAATTATCAAAATTTTGTAGCATGAAGTGTAATGATGGCTTGGTTGGATCGATAAAATGAAGCATCCAGGCTCTGTTTAGAAAAAAAACCCAATTGGTAATACATTTATGATTACCACTTATATCATAATCATAAATCTTTTTTATTTACAAATTCGAAATAGAAATAAGAATGATTTCAAACTATTAATCAATCGAATAATATGAGAAATATGTTGAATATTTGGTGGAAAAAATGAAAGAAAAAGGAATTAAATTAAAATAAAAAGTTATTTTATATATAAATTCTTACATCTCCTACTACTGGTGGAGTGACAGTGAGTTTTGGTATGTTGGATATTATTATTGCTTAACCCAATGCCTATATTGCATTTGCAGGTAAAAGAGTAATTGAGCAAACATTGAATAAAACAGTATTGGAAGGTTCACAGGCGACTGAATATTTATGCCATAAGGGTTTATTCGATCTAATCTTACCACGTAATTCTTTAAAAGGTGTTCTGAGCGAATTAATTTAGCTCTATGGTTTTTTTCCTTTGAATCAAAATTCAATCAAATAGAGTTTTAAGTGTAATTATTTTATTTGTAGTGAAAAGATAGTTAGTTTATCAGAATCAAAGTCAAAGCTCGCGTAATGGGTTTTAACTTTGTGACAAAAAATGGAATTGTCGATAAGAATTGTGATACTACACTCATATAATTATAATAAATTTTTACAATTATAACCTTTTCATAAAATTATTTACAAAGGGAAGAAAAGACAAAAAGAAAAAAAATTACATCTTAAAATTTATTTTCCTTTTCTTTCCTTAGCTTTTTCCATTGAATTGGGGTAATTAAAAATTTGAACTTTCATGAAAAGTAAACTTTCTTTACTTTCGCTAGTCTAAGTTATAAAGTTTATCCAAACAAAATAAAGGAAAAAGTGGTTTTTTTTTTTTTTTTTTGACCTTTCTTTGCCTTTTTCACTTTCAATCCAAAGATAACCTAGGTTAAAAATCTCTCCAAAAAAATAATTCTTTCTAAAAAAGTTGAACTGAGTAACGGAAAACAAAGAAATAAAAGAAGCTTCCAAAATCATCTTCTACTCCGCCGAAAAAATATTTTTGCTTAATGGGAAACATCAAGATTGTAATTAATAGTGTTACTTTTATCAATTTGGTCCTAAATATAAAAAAATTTAACAAATTTAACCCTTAATGTTTATACAATTTGTCATTTTAATGTAAATTTTAAAAATAATAATAAATTTAGTCCTCAATATTTACAAAATTAGAAATTATAATTTTTAATAATTTTTTAAATTAAAAAAAAACAACCATTAAATCTAGTGTAATAACTATAAGAAATTATTACCAGTTAAAAAAATCCATACTCATTGACTACATCACAACCACAATCATCTAAAAACACACTTCGTTATAATAGTACAAGAATTAATGAGAAAATAGAGTAAAATTCAAAATAATCAATCTTTATCGGTCTAACTTTTCAAAACTTTGAAGGTAAAGTAAAAATTCTTCTCCCATTTTATTATTGTTCGCCATTAAAATATGGTGAGTTTTGGTATGTGTCTGATTGCTTGATCTTCACAAGAAATTGTAGAAATATTGTTTTGTGTTTTTTTGAGAATTGTAAACCTTGTTTTGCTAATATGGATTCACACCAAATTTCATTCTCATACCCCACTCGCGGTTAATTTGTGATTTATTTTTTAGTTTCTTGTGCTTGTAAAAGAGTTCCAAAAATGTTCATTTTTGCCTTTTGGTGCTTGAAAATAGGGTATAAGTGATTTTTTAGTATTGTTTCTAGTTGTGTATAAAGTTGTTTAAATTTGTGTGTTTAGCCAAAGAGTGGGGAAATTTTTAGGTAGACTTATCCAAGGGTTGGGTAGCTCGCCTAGCCTCATAGGCCCAACCCAACTTGGACTAGGCTTGGACAAGAATTTTTACATCTTCGGTTCAAATTCAATTTAAATAGTAAGAAATATTTTTTTAAAAAAATTTAATTTAATTACAAAATATCAACTAAAATTATATTTTATATATTCTATTAATTTTTAAATAGTAAAATGAGATTTTGGATGGGTCGAGCCAACCTGAAAATAGGTCTAGCCTTGAATTTTTTTTTTAAATTGAACCTAAGCCCGACCTATGAACACCAATACTTTTAGGGTCCCACCTTGTATTGGGTTAATCCAAAGCTGAAGCCTTGTTTTATTGCTAAGATATTAGTTAGTGGTGATGATGATTATTCTATTTTTTTTTATTTAAGTTTGGATGTTGAGTTATTTAAAAAATATATAAAATTTTTATAAATCAACATTTATAATTTTATAAATGTTGAGAGTTAAATTTTATTATTAGAATTTGAACTAAAATGACAAATATATATAACTAATAAATACTAATAAATTATTACGAACCAAATACATGGTTGTTAATGCTCACAATGGTTGGATTTTATGGATCAATGTTGGGTTATTTAGTATGATGATAAAATTGAGATTAATCAATTGTAGGATTATTTATGTAACTGTTGATATGAGATAACAACGAAAGTGGAAATGGAGGAGAGGGGTGGTGTTGAAGAATGCCGGTTCACTCATTCTAAGGCCAAGTGCTGAACATGTAACACCCTTAAAATTGTTGTACTATAAAAATAATAATAAATTTGTGAAGTATGCTGTGGTATACTAAATTAAAATAAGGATTAAATCATAAAGATGTAAAAAGATTGAGGCTCAAGTATAATTATTTAAAATTTGAGGGGTTGAAGTATAAATATGAAAAAAATTGAAGTACCAAAAGAGAAAATAACCCAACTTCTTATGACATGAAATTGGTGTGTAGGACCAAATTGAATAAGTAGAAAAATATAAGGGACTAGATCACAATTTTACCAAAAGTGAGAAATGATTCAAGGATGAAATTTTAAGGAAACATGAAGGGTAAAATGGTCATTACTCAAAATCTATAGTTATGGTGTGATAATTAAAAAAGAGAAGTGTTGAAATATGATTGGTTAAATATTTTATTATTATTTTATTATAAGATATTTTGTATTAAATTGTAATATTTTATTGTAAGATATTTGCATCGAAACATGAAGAAAAGTCTTCATGCTTCCAACGTCACTTATATATATGCATAAGGGGATTTTCATTTTTTTTACAATTTGGTCCCATACCATAAAACTCCACTTTTCTCTCAAATTTCTTGAAAATTTCTATAGTCACCCGAAAGGAGAAGTGTTGTAGAGATACTAGAGAGTTAGATGACCATATTAGAAGCAAGAAATGAGAAATTAGAAGTGATGAAAGTGAGAAAGAAATGGAAGAGAAGCAAAAAGAGGTAAATGTTCATTTTAATTTTATTGATATATAATAAATTGAGTGTTAAATATGTAAATTTTATTTAAGTAGTAGAGATGAAAAGTCTATTATAAATTGTAATTCATATATAGTGATATAATTTGTGTACGAGTAGTAATGATAAAATTATATGTTTATGATGTGTGAGCTTAAAAGATTAAACTGAATAATAATTTAAGTATGATGACATACATAATTAAGTGATCTTGAATAAGAATTTAACAGTTGATAAGTAAAATAGATGTTAAGTATTGGTATGAGTGATATAAATCATAATAAGTGAATATATTCATTAAAATAGTTTTGGACAACAGTAGTGGTTTAACTTTAAAAATTCACAAAAAATTGTAGAAACCAATTTAGAGGTTGGATTAAATATGGAATTAAATCCTATCAACTCTAGTTTTGCATAAAAGAAACTATGTAAGTAATGAAATTGTAGATTATGAGATATGAATTTTTGTGAGACAATGTCATAATGATTTCATGTTCTCCTGTTTTTACTTTGAAAAATTATTAAAAATTGTAAAAAAATATTTAGGAGATGAAAATTATATTTAAAATATTAATGAGTCTATTTTTAAGGGAAACAAACAAAAACATTATACGAGTCTCGTACTGAAAGATAAATAATTTTTAGTGAAAAAGGTTCAAAGCTGCCTAACAATAGAGCATTTAGGGTGATTTGAAAAATAACGTAAATTTAAAAACTAAAAAAGACAAAAAATTAAATAAAATGTTAAAATATTTTTTTATAAAATTGGAGGACCAAATAAGTTATTATATCTCATTTTGGGTTATCTGCAGCATAGAAAAAACCAAGGATAAAACACAAAATCACTAGTTTCTACTAGAGGTGTTCATAGGCCGGGCGGTTCGACTGAAATTTGAGAGGGCTTGGGCAAAAATATAAGCTCAAAAAATGGGCTTGGACAAAAAATAAGGCACGTTTAAAAAATGAGCTGGGCCTCGGGTAAGGTATTTTTGGCCCATGCTCGGTCCGGCCCGAATTCACTAAATGACAAAAAAAATTTGCTTTTTTTTTAATTTTTGAATATTATTTTCTTGTTGTTTTCTCCCTATTTTGCTACTATATTACTATTATGTTGCTATTATTTTGTTGTTATTGATTGAATATTGTATAAAACTTATTTTATTGTTAATTTTGTTATTATTTTAAAGGCATTTGTTAATTTTATTATTATTTTAGAGGTATTTGCTTGTTAAGTTACATCTATCTTAGTGTTATGTAAGTCTACATATTTTTTTAAAATTTATTTTCAATTTGTTGGGAAATATTTATTTTGATTTTTTTAGTATTTTTGATGTATTATACATATTTAAAAATTATATAAAATAATATAAAAATTTAATACGGGCGGATAGGGCTAGGCCCGGGTTTTAGCATTTTTATATGGATCGGGCTTGAGAAAAAATTTAAGCCCATTTTTTAGGTCCAACCGGACCCGAGCCCGATGAATGGATCTAAATTTTTAGTTGAACCCGATCCGAACCCGGCCCGGCCCATGAACACCTCTAGTTTCTACTTTTGTGTTGTTTCATCATTGAAGTTATTAACTAATATTATAATAGTCAACTAGTTATCTAGGGAAAAAAAGTAATAGATATCCTAAATCTACACCAACCAGCAGGTTACTTAATTACAGTCTTTTAAGGAGTTTATTAAACATGGAGTCACCTGCATTGTTAACAGTTAGTATATCATCTATTAAGTATTTTGCGATGCATTTAACATCTCATGACACAAAATACTATTACAGTAACGACATTTCTAGTCATTATGAGCCTGATTTTAAGGTGTTAGAACTAACGTATCGAGTATTCAGAGTTCTCTATACATAGGGTTTGGGTTGGGCTTTAATAAAATTCTAGGTCTGGTTGATAGGTCCAGACTCGATCTGAAAAATGAGTTTAAAATTTTGTCTAAGTTTAACACGGATAAAAATGCTAAAACCTAGACTCGGCCTGACTCATATTAAATTTTTTTTTTATATAAAAATTTTTTAAAAATATAATTCATCAAAAACACTAAAAAATTATTAAAATAAATATTTCTCAATAAATTAAAGATAGGTGCAAATTAACAAGCAAATACCTCTAAAATAGTAGCTAAATTAACAATAAATTAAGAGTTATACAATAGGCAAATAATAATAACAAAATAGTAACAACATAATAATGAAATGACAGCAAAATAATGACAAAACAACAGTTCTTTTTTTTTTTTTACAAATTCGAGTTGGGTTTGGTCAAACTGGGCTCAAGCAAAAAACTTACTCGAGGCCCAACCCATTTTCTAAATGGGCCTTATTTTATGGCTTAAGCTCATTTTTCGGACTTATATTTTTACTAAAACCCTCTTTCTTTTCGAGATGGCCTGGCCATGGACAAGTCTAGTATTCATCCTTCATCATGGTATTTTTTATTACACAGTTTTAAACTCTGTTTGGATAACTCTTACGTTAAGGTGACTATTTGCAATAGGATTTATCAAATCAAAGCTAAGATGTGCATGCAGAATAATGAACTTTTCAATCTATACATGGCCAAAATGATGTAATACTCTACACATACAAGGATAGAGAAGTGGCATCAAGTTCTTGATATTGGGTGAGGTTGCTATTGAAACTGTTAAAAGAACAGGATGCAAATGTACTAGTATAACTCTATCAGAGCAGTAATTGAACTATGCTCATGAGAGAGTGAATGAAGCTGGACTTGAAGTATCCATGTCTGAAAATGCCATTCTGTCTGCAAGACTGCAACTAACTCTATTAATACTACTTGTTTTCTGATCATATTTATTGTTTACTACATTTATCATAAATTATGCACACTAAATTTTTCTACCTAATTATTTGTTGAGGAAATGTTTAGAAAGTGTGAAAGAAGGCATGTAGTATTGAACCCACTGTAGACAGTGCAGTTCCTGTTAGTTAAGTCTGTTGAAGTTGGTTAGTAGTTAGTTCTTCTGTTATGAAGCAGTTAATTTTGTTGAAGTTAGTTTGGTTATATAAATAAGCAGGTTAACACAATATACGAAGCATTCAAGATTACTCAGTTTTCATCTAAATGTTCTTTCTAAGGTTTTTCTAAACTTTTGCATTGTTGTTAGTCTGCTTCCACTGATGAACTGATTGTTGCGATTCCATATGTACAACAATGTGTTTGTCAAGGTAGCAGATCATAAATTTTCTGTTTCTTTAATGCGAATATGATTTCTTCTGACAATTATGAAGGTCTGAACATGTTTTGTATATTAATATTTAAATTTAAATCTAAATTTGACTTTTACCGGCACTTTAAAATGCTTTGAAAAGAATCTTATTTATAACGGGAATTAAAATTGTCGGAAAATTTTGTGTTAACCATATTGAAAATCAGCCCGATGGAATTTTTTTAACTAGCACCGGCTTAGCCAGCGGTCGATGAACTACTGGAAAAATAAATATCGATAATTTTTTTATCTTTTATCCACGCTTGTAAATGTCAAAAAAGAAGAAGAAGAAGTGATAATGCACTTAATGGATATATCTTTATTATTTATTTTAATTAATTATGGATATGAATTTTACTTAATTTGACACTTAGTCCATCAATTTTTATGTAGGTATAATTATTGTCTAATATGTTAGAAAATGAGTATATATACAATTTTTATGTAGGTACAATTATCGATCAATTTATTTTTATTTCAATAGATCTTTTTCTTACTTTTTTTTTTTATTTTTGTTTAAAGTTATAGATTAGTTTGATCTAATTTTAAGAAGATCCAATTTTTTGAATTGTGAGACTCAAAATTGTATCCCAAATCTTTTATTTCGATATTTGCTATTTCTCTGGATAAAGAGATAGATATTATCATCTCATAAAGTCATATTAACATCAAGTTAAAAAAGATTCATTGATTTAGTATTGTGCGGCGTACAGTTAGAAGAATCGAGACGATTGATTGTTTTATTTGGTCTACCAAGGAACACATTAGCGTGTCCAATTGAGTGATTGGTTGGATCCGTCAAGGGAAATTACAATCAAATTTAAACGACCCTCACAGTTGAGGCCGTTAATTCAAGTTGTGCCATTCTAGTTTGCAAAGCTACCAAAGAACTAAATTGTGAACGTGTGTTTCATGGCTGTTCGTTCGGTAAAAGTTAGTTGTTGGTGTTCTCACAATTAATTTACACACGGATGGGTTGGTGGTCTAAGGCATTGTCCATCACTATAAGTGACTTATCGATTAGAGGAGAAAATTCATTATTCAGGTTAAGTTTGAAATCGGAACCATAATCAAGCCTAAAGCTAGAGCTTGTCACATTAATTTATTTAGTTTTAATTTATTTTACTACAATTTCAATTTATTTCTGTTATTTTTATTTTTAATTAGATTTAATCTCTACTTTTTATTTTCGTATAGGTCGACATATGTAGTGGGCACAACAGTTGTTTGACCGCATAACTTGGTTACAGATGCCCGATCCATGTGGGATCGACCCTACTTTCTATACTACTATTTATATATTGTTTAGACGTAATAAATTTTTTTATTATAGATTTCACACCTAGAGAAATATAAGTTTTTAAAGTGACTTTTAAATAAGTTATATTTTCAATTATATAAAAATTTTAATCCATCTAATAAATGAAATTTAATCTTTAGTTTAAATTAGATTTTTAAAATTTTGATTTATTTAGTGATAATGTTTAGAAAAAATCTAGCTAAATTTTAGCTAATTACAGAATTTTAATCTTTAGTTTAAATTAGTTTGGAGGATTGGATAAAGATTGGAGGATTTTTTATATTGTTAAAATTCTGTAATTAGTTTGAATTTAATCTTTAGTTTAAATTAGATTTTTAAAATTTTGATTTATTTAGTGATAATATTTAGAAAAAATCTAGCTAAATTTTAGCACTAGAAGTGTATATAAATACCTAATGGCTAAAGCCAATTAAACACACACTTGGCTTTTGGCATTTAATAAAATTCTTTCTTTTTTCCTTCCACGGTCTGCTCCATTCTGCCATTTCAATTTTCTTTCTTTTGCTTTCAATGTTTTTGGCTTATTTGCCTTTCAGGCCCCCTCCCCTTCCCACTTTGCACAAATCCATTTAAATCATTTCTATACACCTTCAAGCATGATTCTTTTCATGATTAACTCAGCCCGGTTATCGCTTTGACAAAGTAACCGTGAGATATGAACCCACACTAAATACTTTGCAATTTGATATTCGCTCTCTCTCTGGTATGAGATAGTACAAATTCGTCCTTTAAGTTGATTCGATTTCAACTCAAAAAGCGTGTGTTGGATTGGAATCGTTTGGCGTAAAGTTGAGAAGTTGAGTCAGCCATGTTGTATTCAAAATCACGTGAACAAATTGGCGTGTTCAATTGGAAAAAGCTAGTTGGATTCTATCAAGGGAGATAGTGATCAGATTTAAACGACCCACACGGTTGATGCCATTAATTCAAGTTGGGCTTTTTAGACCGCAAGGCTGTTGAAATCTTAAATTACGGGTACGTGCCACGTGATTGGAAATTCAACAAAGGTCGATTTTCAAGTGATACCTAGATCGACTACGAGAGGAAGAGTTGGCGGTTTGAGGGATCCTCGATTGCTATAACCAGCTTATCGCTTGGAAGGGAAAACCTATTTTAAGGATCAATTCAAGATTGGAGTATACCGAGGCTAAGGCTAAGCTTAAAAAATATTTTATTTACCAATTTACTTTATTTGCTTAAATTTATTTTTTTGTAAAGATTGTTAATCAATTTGTAAGTAGTTATAGTTTACAATTTAGCTATACAATGTCATCACTTGTAAGTTAATTGAGAGGAGATAAATAAAAGTTTGTTTTTAATATCCTCTCTAACTTCTCAACATGGTATCAGACTCACTGAATTTTTTCCTTACTGGGCTGGGATCTTGTTGTTATCAAGCTTTTCTATCGTTGTTGCTTGCTTCTATTTCATTTGCTCTTTTCTAAATTCTTTTCGTCTTTCTTATTGTCGTTATGTTTCTCATCGATTTCAATCACATCCTTTATCTTCATCCTTCTGATCATCTAGAGCACTTTTGGTTTCTCATTAACTCTTGGAGTTGAGAATTATTGTAGTTGGAGTTATTCTCTGCGGATTGCATTTCTAGCCAAGAATAAATTAGGGTTTCTTGATGGAGATTGTCAGCGGGAAGACTTTGATGAATCGCTTCATCCTTAGTGGGATCGCTGCAATGCGATTGCCCTTTCTTGGATATTCAATATCGTTAGCAATAAATTGTCTACTAGTATTGTCTTTGCTTCGAGTGCAACACTCGTCTAGAAGGATCTAAAAGAATGCTATGATAAAGTGGATGGACTACATGTGTTTTTCTTGCATCGAGAGATTGCTACACTGGTTCAAGATGATTTTTCTATTTTTGCTTATTTCACCAAACTGAAGCTTCTTTGGGATGAATATAGTGTGTTAGTTCCCCTCTCTTCTTGTGAATGTGAAAATTCTTAAGAGAACATGAAACATATTCTTCAACAACATTTGTTTCAATTTTTAATGGGACTTAATGAAACATTTTCTGTCATCCGGAGTCAGATTCTTCTTATGCAACCTTTTCCTTCAGAAAATCAAGCATATTCTATGCTTATTCAGGAAGAATCACAACGTGTTCACTTAAGTGGCATCTCTTCGATAGCTGATTCCAATGTCATGTATTCTAATGTCTTTGGAGTCTCTACTTCTGATCATTGTCATTTTAATGGGATCTGTGATCACTGTAAAATTAGAGGTCATAAGAAAGAGTAGTGCTATCATCTCATTGGATTTCCTCCGGACTTTAAATTTTCCAAGAAAAATGATGCTCAAATAGCTTTGGCCACTAATTCTGGAGCTCTTACACAAAGCTTCACCATCTGATTCAGTTGCAAATTTGGCAAGTAATGTTTCTCAGTGTTTATCTGTCACTGAGCATCCTACCTAGATATTGGGCATTGGTGCTACTGATCACATATGTTCTAATTTCCATAGCTTGACTCATCCTTGTTTATGTACCTTGAATTTTAGGTTTGTTTATTTTCTTAATGGTAAACAGGCACCCATCACACATATTGGTTCCTTTATGTTATCTCCTGGTTGTGTTTTACAGAATATTTTATATGTTCTTGAGTTCACTCACAATCTCTTTTCTGTTTCCAAACTCACTCAGGAACTAAATTGTGCGGTTAATTTTTATCCTGATTTTTGTTTATTTCAGGATCTCTCCACTAGAAGGATGAAGGGGATTGGTAAAAGGTCTGGAGGTCTCTATGTGTTTATGTCACCTAAAATTTCTTCTATTTTGTTTTCCCTTACTGATTGTAATTCCAATTCAGTGTCTACATTTGGTTGTGCTTTAGCTTCTAAAGGTCCAAAATGTTTGTCTTCCTTTAATAATAATACAACTGTTTGGCATGCTCGTTTGAGGCATGCTGTGTTTTCCAAAATGAATAAGATCTCTTGTTTGCATCTTGATAAGCTCACTATCAATAAGATTCATCAATGTGACATCTATCACTTAGCAAAACAAACCAAGATACCATTCTTATTAAGTTAGTATAGGTCTTCTTCACCTTTTTGACTGGTTTATATTGATTTGTGGGGACAATATAGGATCTCTACACATAGTGGTCATCATTTCTTTCTTACTATAGTTGATGATTACAGTAGGATGACCTGGGTATACTTGTTGAGATTGAAATTTGACACAATTCTTCATCTAAAAAAATTTCTTTATCCTTGTCCAAAACCATTTTTCTACAACTGTTAAGTATTTACGTAGTGATAATGGAACTGAATTCTTCAATTCAGCTTGTTCAGAGTTATTTTCTTCCTTAGGAATTGTTCATCAAGGTAGCTATGTCTTTACTCCTCAACAAAATGGGGTAGCAGAAAGAAAATATAAACATTTGTTAGAAATTGCTAGGGCCCTTCGATTTTAGTCCAAAGTGCCTATTAAGTTTTGTGGGGAGTGTGTTAAAATTGCTTGTTACCTTCTTAATAGACTTCCCTCTTCTATTTTAAACTGGAAAGCACCTTTTGCTATATTTTATAACAAAGAACCTACTTTTTCTCATCTTAGAGTATTTGGCTGCCTTTATTATGCTACTTGTCGTAATTATCATGACAAGTTTTCTCCTAAGGCCATGTCTTTTGTTTTCATGGGTTACTCAATTACTCAAAAAGGTTCCATTATCTTTAATCTACAAGCCAAATCTTTTTTATCAATAGGGATGTCATTTTTCATGAGACCATTTTTCCATTCCAATTTCCTAAAGATCCTATTTCCAGTTTCTTTCCCTCTCAACCACAAATTGTTGATGATGAATTTTTAGTTCTCACTCCTCAATCTTTACCTCAACCTTCACAATTGTCTTCTCTTCCATATTCTCCTGTCTCAACAAATACCCTTTCCTAAAGTCAGTCTCCATATCAGTCACCATAGAGTTAGTCTCCACATCGATTACCACAAAGTCAGTCTTCACAAATCCAGTTACAATCTTAGTTACAAAATCTTTTAGAATTTAGGAAGTCTACTAAAGTATCTTGACCACCACATTGGTTGAATGATTATGTGTATCTTTGCCAATCCTTTATCCTTCCAGGACAATACCCAAATTTTCAGCATCTTTCATATTCTCACTTACCTAAACACACTCAAACTTACTTGTCTTCTACATCCACACTTGTTGAGCCACACACATATACTAAAGCCATAACAAATCCCTTATGGGTTCAAGCTATGAAAGAGGAGATTCAAGCTTTGGAAAATAATCATACATGGTCTATAGTAACTTTTCCCCTGGTAAGACTCTCATTAGCTGTAAATGGGTGTATAAGATTAAATACAAGGCCTCTGGTGCTGTTGAAAGATTCAAAGCACGTCTTGTTGCTAAAGGATACAATCAAATAGAAGGTATTGACTACACAAAAACCTTCCCTCCAGTGGCAAAATTGGTTACTGTTCGAGCTCTCTTTACCCTTGCTACTATTTTTTATTGGCCTTTATATCAGATGGGTGCATACAATGCTTTTTTTCAAGGTGATTTAGTTGAGGAAGTTTACATGGAGCTACCTCAAAGATTTTGTAGCCAGAGGGAGAAGAAAGTATGTATGTTGCAAAAGTCTATATATGGTTTAAAATAGGCATCTAGGCAATGAAACATGAAGCTAATTGAGGCATTACTAGCTGTTGGATTTCAACAGAGTAAGTTTGATTGCTCTATGTTCACAAAAAAGAAGAGTGACAGCTTATTAGTCATGTTGATATATGTGGATGATTTAATGATCACTGGGATAATGAGGAGATGATTGCTAAGTTGAAAGGCATATTAAATCAAAACTTTAAAATGAAAGACGTGGGAAAATTGAAGTATTTTCTTGGATTCGAAGTTCTAAGATCAAAAGAGGGAATTTTGTTGAATTAGAGGAAATATGTCATGGAGTTTATAGAAGATGCAAGATGAGGAGGAGCTAAGCCTGGTCAAACTCCTTTAGAACATAATTTAAAGCTCACTATAGTTGAGTTTGATGAAACACTACAGTAGAATTCTGGTGATTCCCTAATTGAAGACAAGACAATTTATCAGAGATTAATTCGAAGATTGCTTTATTTGACTTATACCAAGTCAAACATTACTTATGCAGTGCAACATTTGAGTCAATTTATGCAGTAGCCTAAGAATTCACATCTTGATGCAGCATTGAGAGTTATGAGATATGTCAAGAAAGAACCAGGGCAAGTCTTGTTATTCAAAGCTTCAAAGGATATCCAAATGGTGGCCTATTGTGATTCAGATTGGGCTTCATGCTCAATGTCAAGAAGGTTAGTGACAAGTTTTTGCATTAAATTAGGAGATTCTTTGGTATCTTGAAAGTCAAAGAAGCAAAACACTGTTGCACGATCATCAGCTGAAGCTGAATATAGAAGCATGGATATGATAGTAGCAGAAATAGTTGGTTAACTGGACTATTAGAAGAACTAGAAATAAGGAATGTAACTCAAGTTAAACTTTTCAGCGACAATAAGTCAGCCATTTAGATAGCTGCCAATCCTGTATTCCATGAAAGAACTAAGCGTATTGAAATAGATCGCCACTTTATTCGAGAGAAGGTACAAGCAAGATTGATACAAACAGAACATGTATCTTCAACATATCAGATTGCAGGTATCCTGACTGAGGCCTTGGGAACTCAATAGCATAATTACTTGATGAGCAAATTGGAGGTTAAAAACATATTTCAACCACCAACTTGAGAGGGAGTGTTGAAGAAAGAAACTGTAATTAGTTAGAAATTAGTAGCAGTGGTTAGCTGTTAGTTTGTAAAAATAGTTTGTAATGGGCCATTTTTGCCTGGGCCCAAAACCAAAAAAAATAACAAACCTAAACAGACTAATAAAAATAAAAATAAAAATAAAAATAAAAATAAAAATATTAAACAATCCAAGTCCAAATTTTACAAGCCCAAAATGCAAAAAACCCTAACCCAAAAAATACAAAGCCCGACAGACCCAAAACACTTAAAATTTTCAGAAACCTTAGGGTCTCTATCCAGCCTCCAATGCCGTTGCTTCGTTCGCCCTGCCTGCACCTCGTCCCAAGGCTCCTCACCCCAAGGCCTGACCCCTCCTGTGATGCCTTCTCCGTCAACGCCTGCAAACAAGCAAAAAGAAGGACAAAGAAAAAGAACAAGAACAGAAATGCGATGGCAGAGAAACAGTGATAAAATAGCAGCAAAAATAGTGAATAAAGCAGTGTAATATAAGCTATAAAAGCCACGAACACTATCAATGTAATTTTACAGAATATTAATAAAAAAAAAGCAGAATTCAATGTTGAAAAAAAGTGATTTTTTTACTTAGTTTTTTTTATATAAAACATAAAAACAAAAAAAAAAGGTTTGAAATCTACCTGTTTCTCTGTACCTCGCCACCATCAAAGCTCCTCTCCGTTCGCGAAAGTCATGGGACCCCTTTAAAGTCTCAGTTCAGGCTTCGCTACAAAGGATACGAGGGGTCAGAAGGCAAAAAGGGGGCTGTGTTTAGATTTTTTTTTTTCTTCTTTTTAGGCTTTCGCCTTTAGATTCGAAATTTAGAAAAAAAAAAGGGGAAAAAGAAGGGCCGAAAAAGGACTTTTTTAGAACTCCGGCCATCGGAGGCGACGGTTGCCGTCGTCGATGATCAGTGGCCACGACGAACGGGTGACGGTGCCCATAGCCGGAGCAGGAGCGAGTTCAGAGAAAATAAAGCTTTTTTTTTTTTTTGAAACTGAGGTTAACATGAATTATTTTGTTTATTTTTTCATTTATAGCCCATGTAAAAGACACCGTTTTGGGCCTGTTTTTCAGACGTCAAAACGACGTCGTTTTGAGACGACCCGTAACGCGACCTGACCCGATTCTAGGATTCGCGTGTTTTCTTAGCACGTCCTTTTTGTTTTTTTAATTTCTACCCTTTAATTTTTACTTTGCTTCAATTTAGTCCCTTACAGAACAATGCGTTTTGGGATAGAGAATAATTTCTCAGTTAGTCCCTCCTCTTTTGTGCGCGTTTTATTTCGGTCCTAACCCCAGCCTTTTTCCTTTTTTATTTTTACCCATTAAAGTTCCTTTTTTTATTTTGGTCCTTTGACCATTTAGTTCTTTTTATTTCTTTTTTTTATTCTTAATAATTTTACATTTTTAGTTTAGTGTTTTATTTTATTTTATTTATATCTTTTTAATTCCATTCTAATTATGACTTAGCCCTTGTTTTTTTTAACCCCCATTTTATTTATTTATGCATTCATCTATTACTATTTTTTAGAATTTTTGCCCTTAATTTTATTTAATTCCAATTGAATCCTTTATTTATTTAATTTTAACTTTTTATTTTTATTATTTTATTTATTCATTTACTATTTCTTTGCCCTTATCTTATTTTTATAATGTTTACATTTCTTTATCTATGCAATTGTTGCCCTTATTTTTTATATCATTATTCCTATTCCTATTATTTATTTATTTATCCATTTATTTAAAAATAAGATCATTACATTTTTATACTTGTACATTTTTACTCGTTTATTATTATTGTTATTATATTATTGCCATTATATTATTTTTATTATTTTGTCATTTCTTTTATTATTTTCACATTATTTACGTTTATAATCGTCATAAGGCATCTAACATCTTTATTTTTTTTTTATTATTTTATCACTTTACTTATTTTATACCATGGATTAATATTTTGACTATTGTTATAGTTACATTAATATTATCATAGCATTTCTTTATTCTCTTATTATATGTTATTTAAATATTCTATCCGTATAACCATTTTAAAATCACTACATGCATTATGTTTAAATGAAATTAGTTGCTTTTATATTATACCCCAAAATGAGATAAATACATATCGTTTTAATATTGCACCAATTATTATTCAAAACAAATTTTCAAAAATAGGCAATGTTCTGTATTTACAAGATTCGAGAAAATAGTACCCTAACTTACGGGGTTTCGATTCTCTTGTTGAACTCGAATAACCGAATATCCTTTCAAAATTAAAATACATAAGATTTTAAATAAAAAAGAAAAGGTAAACTTATTCTCAAGGATTCGAGGTGTCGTGTCTTAACTTATGAGATATGACATTTTGTTACCGCGGGATAAGAGAGTCTTTAACATACATGTCAATTTGTTCAAGCATTTTTTAAGCAAAAAATATTAATACAAAGAGGGATCGTATTTTTAATTTTTTTTTCAAGTTTTCCATTTTCAACACCAAGACTTTAATTAATCAACTAGGTACCAATTTTGGGCGTCACGAGGGTGCTAATCCTTCTTAGTGCGTAACTGACTCCCGAACCTATTTCCTGAATTTCGTAGACCAAAAATCTTTGTTTTAGTAAACCAAACCGTTTTTTAAAAAGATCAAATTACGAGGTGACCCAATCACACCTCATAAAAAAGGATTGGTGGCGACTCTCACTTTTGTTTTCCAAAATAAAAAGTCAATTTTAAAAAAAAAGGTTCGACAGCTTGGCGACTCTGCTAGGGAACATAAAATAAAAGAGTCAAGTCACGAGTTGATTACTTATTGCCTTTTTTTTTCAAAAATTGATGATTTGGTTTAAATTTACGATCCTTTCGTTGCATTTCATTGGTCTACATCATTTTGATATATTTGCTTTATTGGTTCGAGTCTTTGGATATAATTTCGCATTTTTGCATTTCATAACCGGTCAGTTATACCTTTTTAAGTGGGAGTGAGAAACTATTCCTTCGTGAGGTCTTCACCTCTGTATAGGATAGGGGATCGCTTTCGGGATACATTCGTACCTATGTCTTCGTGAGATTTTCATCTCTGTATAGCCATAGGGAAATGTATTCCCCTGAACTGAACTCGGTCCGTATGAGCCTATAATGGGTGAGGATCGAGGAATTTTCTAGTTCAGGTACCTTTACTTTATAATCGAATCGCATATAATAAGCCCTAAGAGCCAACCCTAGGTAGAACCGCACCGAACCCCCTAGTGGTCACCCAAATAGGTGCTTTATTTATTATTTCTTATTTCTTTTAAATTTTAGTTTTAAGATGTACTGACTTGTCTTGTTTTATTTTGACTGTGATTGCATGACATTTTCATCATAAAAAAAGGTGTTGATTCACATTCAGTTACTAAACAGAGAGCTTGCCATTGAGAACGGATTTATTGATAAAGTGGAAGATAATGCGACTGTCCGAATATGGTCTGAGAAAATGCAACTAGAAAAGGGTGATAGTCTGACGGAGGGGTACGTGTCAGAATTATGAGACTTCACTCGTATCAGCGTGACCCATAATAATATCTAATAATTGAAAGAGATATAGGTGGTGGGGTAAAAGAGTCAATGACAACATCCCTGGGCCAAGTCAAGAATGTACTCGACCAAAGGAGAAATACCTGCAAGTGATCTCATCTGAGTTAGAGATCATAAAGCGGGATTTTGAAAAAAGGAATTCAGAGTTAGGAAAGAAGATAGAATAATTGGAAGAGAAAAAGATGCAATTAGGACTAGATGTTGACGTTTAGAAGCTAGAGGCTGATAAATCAAGAAAAGGAAAGAACAAGGCTTAGGAAGATCTAAACAGTTTAAAAACGAATTACAAGAAGTTGCGCTTGTCGATGAGGACTACCGGGTTGGAAAAAAATCAGAACAATGGCGACAAGAGATCAAAGAAGAAAAGATTAAAGTCGATCGATGGAAAAGGAAATTCCAAATGCCCAAGTTCAAAAAAATGCTCTAGAAAGAGACCTATTGGAAAGCCAAAATGAAAAGGTCAGACTAAAAGCTAGGGTAGTAGAACTAGAAAAGTTACTTCATCAGTATTGTAGTTGCAACTCCACCATTAAGCTAAAGGCGAGCCTAAACAAGATTGGAGAGCTGAAGGGAAAAATAGAAAAGCTCGAGACCGCATTACAAAATTGTGAACTCCGAGTTGAATTCCTTGAAGCAAACAATCAGCATTGGAAAAGAGCAACTCCACCGTTCTCAAGGTTAGGTTACGGACATAGATCATATCATGGGTGAAGCTGTGGCTCAAGTACGAGAGGTGGCCAATCATTTGCAAACCCTAACAGTTTAGGATGACGTGCTAAGCTTGAAGTATGAATCGAAATTGGATCGGGGTCAGAAGATTACTTGGCTTCTTAAGAAGGTTAAGGTTTAGAGTATTAGGGCAAAGTCGTATATGTAATCCATTTTATGTAAAGAAATTTGTTTTCTAATAAAGTTGTTCTAATAGAATTTAATCAAATTCAATGCCTCTTTTTGCATTCATTTCATGCATTTGCATTACATTGCATCATATGCATTAAATTTCACAAAAAAGACCCTAATTAAACAAAATTATTTCAGTTAATCTGGAAACCAACAAAAGCCAACTAGCCGAATATTGTTACAATACTCGTGTCAAAACCAAAGTAATGGACCAAAGATTGGAAAGGCTAGAACAGATTCAAAAAGATATGCAAGATCAGTTGCAAGCGCAACTGCAAGAACAGTTGGCAAAAGTACAGCAGGATATGAGGGATCAGATACAGGAATCCCAAAGAAGTATGATAAGCCAATTGACGCAGTTGCTAGGACTTGAAACGGGGAAGAGCACTATGGTCAACTCAGAGGATGATAATGATGATTCTATTTACCCTCCGAGTTTTACCCCGATAAACATCCAGGTACAACCAGAGGCATACCCACGAAGGGTACCCGTTACTATCAGACCCCAATAGTATCAAGCAGGTACCTCAACACCAACAAACTACTCGATGGGTTTAGGCTCCAATCCGGGGGATAATCCAACTAATCCCGTTGTTCCTGATCTTAATGATATGGTAGAAATGGAAAAAGTAAAAGTGGAACTGCCAAAGCAACTTGAGGATCGATGCAGATGGTTAGAAGAAAAATTCAGAGCAATGGGAAATGCTGACTACCACTGTAGAGTTGATGTTAAGGATCTGAGTTTGGTCCCCGATTTAGTGCTTTCACCGAAGTTCAAAACTCCAAAGTTTGAAAAGTATAATGGGACTAGTTGTCCTGAAGCTCACATCACTATGTTTTGTCGAAGGATGACAAGATACATCAATAATGATCAGCTATTAATCCACTGCTTTTATGAAAGTCTGATCGGGTTAGCAGCTAAATGGTACAACCAACTGAGTCGTACTAAAATCAGTTTATGGAAAGATTTGGCACAAGCCTTTATGAAGCAATATAGTCATGTGACGGACATGACACCCGACAAACTCATGTTGTAGAATATGGAAAAGAAGCAAAGTGAGAGCTTCAGGCAATGTGCCTAAAGATGGAGAGAGGTGGCAACGCAAGTCTAGCCACCTCTTCTGGAGAAAGAAACCACAATGCTTTTCATTAATAATTAAAAAAAACCCCGTTCATCAACCATGTGTTGGGAAGCGCTACTAAGAGTTTCTCGGATATAGTGATGTCCGGTGAAATGATTGAAAACGAGGTGAGAAGTGGTAAGATAGACACGGGGAAAGCGCCAAAAGATCAACCCCGAGGAAGAAGAAAAATGAGGTGAATAATGCAAGCATATTTAACAAGGGTTATTCAAAACCAATCACTGTAGGCCCGTCGAGGATAGTAACTACTAGCCATCAGGGCCCACCAAAGCTAGAATCCAACCCAAAGCCAAATACAGAAAGGCGCTAGTTCACACCCATCCCGATGACATATAGGGAGCTGTATCAGAGTCTGTTTGATGCACAAGTAGTGTCCCTTTCTACCTGAAACCTATGCAACCTCCATTCCCCAAATGGTATGACGCGAATGCCCAATACCAATACCACGTGGGAATTACAGGACATTCAATCGAGAACTTCACCGCTTTTAAAAAGTTAAACTGAAAGGTTCATCAAGATGGGCGTTGTAAAGTTCGATGATCCATCAGGACCTAATGTGGCAGGAAATCTGTTACCTAGTCATTTCGATAAAGGAGTAAACGCGATAATCAAGAGTGGAGGTAAAAGAACCAAAATTGATATGGCAGAAATAAAAACCCCACTGAGATGGGTATAGAAAAAGTTGGTAGAAGAAGGATTAATCAAACAGGATTCAGAGGAGATACCCGAAAGGATGAGGAACTACTGTGAGTTCCCTGCTGAAAAAGGCCATGAGATCCAGGAGTGCGTTGAATTTAGGGCCCTAGTGCAAAATCCGATGGATAATAATGAGTTAGAACTCTTTGAATATGCCAAAGTCTTGAGAGGAGAAGATGTGTGTGCCTTAGATGAAGGGTCAACAGAGAAAGTGTATAAAGTCGACCACCTAGTGGTTATCATTTCACGGCCAAAAGAAATGTTGGAAAATTTAAACATCAACGCCATATCCGAAGAAGGAATTGGGGGAGAAAGTTTATCAAGCATCTGCCTTATGTACCTAGAAGTGTTCTGAACAATTGGACTGCAGAAGAGATTCCTGTAGTTTTTAGAGCTAATTTAGAGCAATGTTCAAAACACGCTTATTGCTCTAAGCCTAGGAGCAATAAGAATCCTTTTGGGAAATAGGCTTATGTCCAACGTCTTTATTTCAATAAAATGCATTTTTGCGTATCATCTTGAGCAAATATTCTTTTATTCTTTCCATTTCATTCATAATCATACCATACAGATAATTATTCTTAGATTCTTTTATTCTTTGTGTTTTTCTTCATCTCTATAACAGGTCTCTAGATATCAACGATATTAGCGACGCTACTACTGACTCAGAATCTCCTTTTGAGCAAGATATGTGTATGGAGAATTCTCAGGATTTTGAAAATGATCAAGACTGTAACCTATCTCCTGATTTGTTGAGGATGGTAGAACAAGATAAAAAACAATTCCTGCCTTACAAAGAGTCAATGGAGATTGTGAGCTTAGGAGAGGAAAAAGAGGTGAAGATGAGAGCTTGCATTACCGCAGAGACGAAACGAGACCTCATTGAGTTACTCCAAGAATTCAAGGATGTCTTCGCATGGTCATTGTCGAAACCATTTTTTTTTGTAAAAGGAGTCGACTTTAATTTAAAAACGAAAATTGAGTCGCCACCAATCCATTTTTATGAGGTGTGATCGGATTACCTCATAAATTGATTGTTTTAATAAGATGTTTTGATTTACTAAAACAACGATTTTGGTCTACGAAATTCGAGAAAACGGGTTCGGGAGTCGGTTACGTATGAGGAAGGATTAGCACCCTTGATACGCCCAAAATTGGTACCTAGTTGATTAATTAGTGTCTTAGTGTCGAAAATTGAAAATCTTGAAGAGATTTAAAAAAAAAAACGATCCTTTGTTAAAATATTGAAAATTGAATTTTTTTTAGAGAAGGACGTATTTCACGTTAATCGAGAAAAAGAATTATGTCCCGTAAGTTAGGACACAATGTCTTAAATTCTCGAAACGAGAATAAACACCGGAAAAGTTATTTATTTTGAAAGATATTCGATTATCTCAGTTTTAAAAAGAAATCATATTCCGTAAGTTAGAACACAATTTTTTCTTGATTCTCGAGAATATTTTTAATTAAAGTATCATGCTAAAAAACATTCGGCTATTTGGATTTATCGAGAAACTCGAAACCCCGTTAGTTAGGGAATGACTTTTCGAATCTCCAAAATACGAAATATTGCTTGTTTTAAAAACACAATTTATGTATGGAGTAAAATTAATATAACACAGATTTAGTAGAAAATGTAAAACGAATCACGGTGTTAATATGCATAAAATAATAGATGCGATAATATGAACGGCATTAATAAAGGCAAAAATAAATAAACAAATAAGCTAATAATAATTTAAAAAAAAACAAGTAGAAACTAAAAACTAGGTAAAAAAACAATAGTAAACGAATACGTGAATAAATGGTATATAAGACGGCTTAAGGATAATAATATTAAAATAATAAAATTTGAAATTATAAAAAGGATATGAATAAATAACTAATAATAAGAATAATATTGGTAATAATAGTAAATAATCTAAGTTTGAAATTATAAAAGGATATAAGTAAATAAATAATAAAATGATAAAATAAATATATTTAAAGAAAATGTTATGTAAATAAACAAATAGAAATATAATAATAATAGTAATAATATAAAATTAATTTAGTTAATAATAAGATAATAATAATAAGTAAGTAAATGCAAAAAGGAAAATATAATAATAGTAATAATAATATTAAAATAATTAGTTTAATAATAAAATATCAAAAATAATAAAAAAAGGGTTAAATTGAACTTTAAAACAGAAATTTGGGGCAAATCAGAAATAAAAAGAAAGGAAAAGGACCACATTGAACGCACGGATAATAAGGAGGGACCAAAATCTTTGTTTTAATAAATCATACCGTTTATTAAAACGATCAAATTATGAGGTAACCCGATCACACCCCATAAAAAAGGATTGGTGACGATCTCATTTTTCGTTTTCCAAAATAAAAGTCGTTTTTCACAAAAAAAAGTTTCTACATAGTTAATCAGTTTGTAAGTAATTATAGTTTACAATTTAGCTATATAATGTCACTTGTAAGTTAATTGAGAGGAGATACATGAAAGTTCATTCTTAATATTCTCTCTAACTTCTCAACAGTATGCCACCCTTCCGATTCCATAAACATATCTTAGTTTTTGATCGCCTGAATCCAACATAATTATCTTGATTTCACCATAAATATACAAGTTATATTCTTATATTAAAGACAATTTGTTATTAAAAACAACTTCAGTCCTCATCGGCCATGCATACTGACAAACTGCAGCAACCATCGCCGTAAGCCACCCGTCTTTCTAAAACAAACTAGAGTTCATTCGCATAATTTTATTCGGGATCACAATCCATTGGCTTATTTATTGCTTCTAGTCTTCTTAATTTCCAGAAAATTTGCAGTACATAATTATTAACATTAATATAAGTCGGTAATTAGCCTCCATTAAAATGGTAGGCAGCATGCGAGGGGGGTTGGAAAAGGAGAAGGGTAGGTTGAGGCAGGGAAGCATGCAGGGTGGTCTAAGGGTTTGGTTGTTGAAGTCCGTAAATCTAACCCTCATGCGCCTTCACAAGAAAATCATCACACCTTTCACCTCCAATTTTCCTGGGGTTTTCTTCTTTTTCTATTTATTACCTGTTGCAACTCAAATATAATCTTTGGCTGCTTTCTGATTTTTGTATATTACCATCTTTCCATGTATTTCCCCTCCCACTAGGAAAATAGTTGTAATTTGGTATTGATAGGAGAGGTCCGATGCTTATCAGTACAGCTCCGACGATCGGCGGAAACAGCATTGATAGAAAGCTTCATTTCTCCAGGTTAGTTTGATAGGCAATCTCACACACCCATATACAATTCCTTGTATGCTTTTTTCCTTTGAAAATAAATGTTAGGGTGATAGTGAAAAGCTCGCTCTTAATTTGTATATCCTCAACTTTCTAACTTTTATCCTATATAATTCTTTTCCATTTAGATTATTTATTTTGCTACCGTGAATAGTTGTTATTATAATATAAAAAAAAATCCCTATACAATCACAATGCCAATAATTTTCATATATATGTGCATTTATTTATCTAATAGTATATGATTATTCTATCAACATATTTTTTAGGAAAATGTTAATAAGTTTGTAGTGATATTTAAAGAAATAAAGTACCATTGTGATATTGTACCACCATTAGTAATTTTTTTTTATTGCATTCAGTACTAAAACTAATTAAATGCAAAAAAAAAAAAAAAAGTAAAATAATAATATTTTCATTTGTCAAAAAATCTCTTGAGAACGCACCAATAATAAGATGGGTGTTTGTTTGATACCTAAGTAGATTTGTTGAGAAAAACCTTTTGTGGAAGAAGCTTGGAGCTGTTTTTCCCCTACCAGGTTGGCCGTCGCTTACAGTTCCTTTCAGTTTTTCCGACCCCTTTCACTATTCTATAGAATTGAAAAATATTATAGATTTATGCATAAACTATGCACGAAATCTTAAAAATTCCAAAATGTCCTAGGGCTATCACATTAAACCCCAAGCCCAAAAAGGTCCACAAGGAAGTAACCAAGTATCGGATGAATTGATGTCCACAAAAATGGTAGGGCATTGGGCACGCATGTATGCCGCCCACCTACTTCTTAAAATTCACCTGCCAGTCTTGCCTTCTTCACCCACCTAACCTACTACACTTGTCGTCATATTGCTACCTTTAGTGTCTGTTCTTACTGTTGCTTTGGTCCTCATCATCACTAGCTGCCTCAATTTTAAACTTGGTCATTTTTTTTCCTAAATAAAATTACATATACATATCAAGATTATGATTATGAATCGATTTCTAAAATTTTAAAATATCAAGTTTAAATCTGATCAATATTTATAATTAATTTAATTTTATATTAAAAATTGTTAATTATATATTAATTTATTAATTGACTCATTTGTTTGATTTAATTTATTGTTTTTTAATAGGATGTAGCTTGTCCGAGCTATTAAAATATTTTAAGCTAAAGGAAAAAAATCAATTAAGCCATTGAAAAAAAAAAATACTCAATGAGCTCTTAAACATTAGATTTTCTATCAATTAAGCTTTTCTTATTATTAAAGTCAATGGTCAATTGTTAAAGAGTAATAACTACTATTTTATTCTATTTTTGGGTTACTTTCACCAGGTGTGCTGCTAAAATTGTGCTACGTGACAAAACTGATATTTTCTATTTAAAATAAGGAAAACTATATAAAAAAATAAAAAAAATTATAAAAATAAAGAAAGTTGCAGAAATATATTAAAAAATATCAAAATAACAAAAAAAATATAAATTACGAAAAATAACAAATTATGAAAAAAAATTTAAAAACTCTATAAAGTTATTAAAATTTACATAATACTATAAAAAGCATAGAAACTATAAAAATAAAATATATGAAAAAAATTATAAAATCATTTTTTATTTGCACACTAACCATTATTAACAGTACAATACCTATTAAAAATTACAAAAAAAAATATTATTTGATCCTAAAGCTATTTCTTGTGTTGATCCATCGTGGACCTCCCCAAAGTAGCAAGGGAGTGTTTTGAGATGCAAATTAAGGTTGGGAAATGGGTTGATATGACAAATAAAATGACAACAAGAGACTATATATATATCTTTAAAATTTTCTAATTCTTTTAATTTTCTACTTTTTAATATTTTCAATAACTTTTTAATATTGTTTTTACTTTTTTATAATTTTTTTGTAAATTTCAATTATTTTAATTATAAATTTTATATAAAATATTTTTAATGAATTTAAATTGAAAATATCAAATTTTGGGTTGGGGGGTTTA
Source organism: Gossypium bickii (assembly GCA_025503065.1). Classification (NCBI taxonomy): domain Eukaryota; kingdom Viridiplantae; phylum Streptophyta; class Magnoliopsida; order Malvales; family Malvaceae; genus Gossypium; species Gossypium bickii. The sequence goes on from CP106711.1 coordinate 102,448,711, forward strand.
ACGTATTTTTCTATATGGCAGAAACATAATTATTATGATTATGTATTAATTTGTTTGTTGATGAAACATGACACAAACATGTTTTACTTTATGTTCCGAGTCTTAGTTATGTAGTGGTAATTAGCCACAACTTGCCTCTCTTTTTTTATTTTTATGATTGGTTTGTCAGCATACTTTAAGTAAAGGTGCTAAAAAAATAGTTGCCTTTCTCATCCCTCCCTTTCTTCTCTTGCTTCCACGCAACTAAATTGCAACTCTTTCCTCTAATGTTGTTTACTATTTTTTTATTTATTAAAAATGCTATAACATATGTTAAATAATTAAACAAATAAATCAAAGGCCGAGTAAAAATCAAATGGTTAAATACAAGTATAAGGGCTCAACTGAACACAGCCTATTAATTTAAAGACTTTTTTAGAATATTAAATATTAAAATCATACTATTAGAAATTATATCTTTCTATTAATAAAAAAATGTTATTACGGACACTAATGTAGCTAATAAAAATTTACACATAACATGTCATATAGTAACATATTTAATTTTTTTTTCTAAAACTACACATTAAAAATGAATTTAAATAAAAGAACATGATTCAAAATATTCTAAAATGAACATTATTTGATATTTTCAGTGATTCAAGTAATTGGATATTCATTAGAATGTTAAAAGAAAAAAAAAAGATGTTGATGTTGATTTTCATAAGAATTATAAATAAAATGAGTATATAAAAGAATTATTTTTCAGTAACCGAAAGCTTAACAAATTCAATTGGTGGGTCTTTTAGGCTTAATTTTTGGGTTTCAGTGATGATGCATATAAGGGTGGTGGTGGAGTGGGATAAAGAGTGGCAGAGATGAGAAGATGAATTTTCTTTTCCTCAAAGTTGATGGAAAGTCATATTTGAATAAACATTTTGCCCTCAATGACGCATGATATTTTTTTATCCTATCATACATGTAATCGATTATTTTTACACTTTTTTATATATTTTTTAACTTACTTTTTATAATTTTTATAATATTCTTAACCATATTCAAAATATAAATGAATTTAGACATCTATTTGTCTACGTTTATTTTAGATATCCATTTTTAATAATTTTTTTAAAAAAAATATTCCCACTTATCGTATCATGCGTTAACTTCCATCAACTAAATTAACATTTATTAATAGTCAAATCGATCAATGACAGTTTTCTAGTTAAATTTTTTTATCCCTTAAACTATACAGTGTATATGTCTGTGAATCATTGCAAGATGGCGGTAGCTAATACCTATATAACATTTTGAGTTTTCTCAACTCCTAACAGCTCTTTGATATTTGCTTGCAAAATTTTGGGAATCAACCATGCAACTGGTTAGCGAATGTCACCTTATCATTCTCCCCCATCTTATTCTATATGGATATCTAAGCAGCTAAATGACTACAAGAAAGAAAGATTTTCAACGTTACTTTCTAAGTGAAATGTCGCTAAGAGGGGAGAACTCTTGTCTTTTAGAATACATGTCGATTCTTCTTCCAATCTTAAAGACTTACGTAACGTTGAACCAAATTTTAAAAACCATGAATATGCCCAAATTACTTTTAGTTTTACATAATTTCCACTCTAAAACCATGAATGATTTTGTGAATTACAAATTTTAAAATTTTCTTTCTTATAAAAAAAATATTAAAATTAAAATAACTCATAACTTAAACATTCAGAAAAACATGATTTCTCTCTCTCAAGTAATCACCTCTAGATTATGGAATAAAAGTTAAAAAAGGAAACAGAAAGTAATTAATGCTAATTTCGATAACACATAAAGATATTATTTACATGCAAAATAACATTAAAAAGGAAAAAAACTCATTTCATCTAATAACTTAGTCTATGCATGATATAGCAATGTTAACATTGTGCATTTTTGTATGGAGCATGCATGAGTTCAATTTATTCTCCACTAGCATATAGTTGGGAAAATCTAATACGTAGTTATATATATATATTTGATAAATCTTGAATGAGCATATCAATGTAAAAAAATATGTCCAACTTAAGACTTAAATCGATTCATAATATATTTGGAGTCTGAATCTCATTTACAATAACAATTATATATTCTTATTCCCAAGATATAACCCCTTTTATATATTAAAAGAAACCAAACACGTAGTATCATACAACAAAAACAATGGAGCAGTCTATAGATGGTGAACTCCTCAAAAGAGAGTCTGTCACACAATCTAGACATTCTGTTTCTTTGTATTAGTTGGAATTTATACACACACATGCACATACGTATACATATTACATATAGTCAGAGAGGGGGAAAGAAATAACAGTGGAATATTGAGCCAACTCATAGGAAGTAATACTCAACCTTTTGCTTCAATAATTTCATTAATTTCTGTAGGAAATTACAGATTTAGGGATTGATACATTTTAATAGACACTACGAATAAGACTACAAACTTTCATTGTAGGTGCAAGCATACAAATAAAATGAGTACATAACATGAACACAACCGAGCAATGAAAGAAAGAAAAAGGTAAAATAAATACAAACAAACGTAGAAAATCTAAAAACATCTAATTTCAATATGCATATAAATTTGCAGTTTGATCTGCTAAAGTTGATGCAGATAATGATAATGATTGTTGAAAGAGTTTGGCTCATTCCCAAAACCAACCATTGCAGATATGAGTTCGGTTTCCCACATGTCGCCATGACACAAGTTCTGAGAAGATTCTGCGGCTGCTGCTGCCGGTGACACCAAATTATTAGGTTGCTGCTCTTCTGGGTGTTGATTAACAAGCAAGTTTTCATTAATCAATGAATCTAGAAACGAGGAGAACATATCTTCATTGCAATTTTCCATATGATCCCCTTCGTTTCCATGGCTGCTTGGTTCCCCCATGATAAGAGTTGCACTTTCAGTATTCTGCCATTTCTCCATGCTCTTATCAACCTGTTGGTTTTGAGATTGCTGCTGATACCCATGTTCCAGGTTAGTCGGTGTACCATCTTTTGTAGTGTTTGTAGTTTTAATGGTAGTGGTTCTTGATGCTAATACAGAAGGATTAGGGATAGGGGGGCTAGGGTTTGATTTTGGAACAGGATCATGATTAATCTGTGGTGATTTATGGGTAATAAGGTTCAATGGTTTATGGGTTCTTGGATCTATTCCTTGGCTGATCAGCTTCTTGCTTAGATGGGTATTCCAGTAGTTCTTTATTTCATTATCTGTACGCCCTGGAATCCTACCAGCTATCAGTGACCACCTGCAAGATTCAAAATGGAACAAGTAAGAACCCTAAATAAGAGACTATACAGTATTTAAAAAAAAACCCTAAAGAAATGAACACAAAAACCTTAAATTTAGCTTCTTATCAATGATTTTAAACATGATCCCCGATTTAATAACGTGTAAAACACAAAACCCAAACAAAAATTCGATCTATTTCTGCACGTTCTTACCATAGTCATTAGAAAAAGCAGGGAAAACACTGTTTGTTGTTGAATGTTGGATGTATATGAATTAATATTGTTAATCTGGGTACCTGTTACCGAGCAGGCGATGAAGGCGAAGAATGAGATCTTCTTCATCGGGAGCAATACGACCTCGTTTAACAGAGGGTCGGAGATAATTCATCCACCGGAGACGACAACTCTTACCGCATCGAAGCAAACCAGCTCGTTTAGGCAAAGTGCGCCATCGTCCTTCGCCTTCCCTTTTGATGTAGTTGGCTAACACTTCATCTTCTTCGGGCGTCCATGGTCCTCTCTTTATCCCAACTTTGCTGCAACAAGGAGTACCCTTGCTGCTTGTTGAATTACGGACTAAACTTGGGTTCTTCATGATTTCTTCAACTATATATGATCCTTTTTCCTGAGTTTTTGCTTTGGGGGATTCTCTTTGGATTGGTTATTTTGATGGGAAATGGAAGGTATCAAAAGTTTAGGTTTTTATAGGATAGGAACCGAAATGAGGAAAGATAAAGAGAAAACTTGCTGAAAGAGGAAAGAGTAAGAGATAGCCTCAGACTATATACGAATATTTTAAGCGAAACCTGGAAGGAATTAAAATTGTTACAACCAATCAAATAATAACATCTCATTAATTTTTTTTAAAATAAAAATAATTTCATATTTCATATATTTTCTTATCCAATTTATTTAGTATGTTTTTCTAATTCAATTTATTTTTCAAGTAATCCAAAATATTAAAAATCACTAATGTACGGAGAAAAGAGAAATTATTTCGGAAATTAAAAAGTAGAGCGAAACATCGTCGTGTGTCTTGAAGAAATATTTAAAACAAACTAGAATAAATATGTGTCATGTATTAAATTTTGCTTATTATGTAAAATTTTTTTTTGATGAGTGTAGAATATTAATTTTATATCTCTAGAAATTAATAATGTGTCACTTTTAGGATCATTCTATTATATGTTATTCATTTTTATATTATTTTTTTTGGTTTAGACTCGAGTTTTATTCTACTTAAATTATGTTAGAATTTTGTTTAAATTTATTTATTCTAGTCGAAATCCTAGATCCATCTCGGTTATTAATTTAACTGTACTTTGTAATGTTGACTTTGGTTGTAATTATTCTTATATATGTAATTATGTTTTTTTTAAAGATATTTCTTTTATGTATTTTATATATTTTTATTTAGTTTTAATAAACACTTAAATTTTAATTTATATTTGAATAAAAATAATTAATCGATAATTTATAGCTAAATAAAATTTTAAATAAATTGTTTTATTTAATAAAGATTTATTTTGATGAAAAAACTGAATTAGATACCATAATATATAAATACTTATTTAAGAAAGAAATACTTCATTGATTCCTTAGTATTATAGTAAACTTTTTTTATATATAGTATAATAGTCAATATTTAATATGAAAAATTTTAATTATTTACATATATATTAGGGAAACATGGTACTGTCTGTTAATGGATTTTGAAGACGTTGAAAACCAACGAACTATATGCATTTCATGAAGTATTATTTTCTATCTCCTTTTAGGTTAAATACGGAAAAAAACAAAAGATTTTCGGTTGCCTTGTTAATTTTATGACACATTATATAAAATTAATTATTTTTCTAATTATATATTATGTTTATTATTAAATTATTTAGTTTATTAGGAGCGAAAATTTTAGATTTTATGTATTAAAATATGTTAAAAGAATAAATTTTTTAAAAAATATCAATTTTATTAAAAATGATATTTGTTTTAGATATTGACTTAAAATCTAGCATAACAAATAAATAATTTTTTAATTTACGAATTACGACATGTATAATTTGTAAAAGCTAAAATCCTATATAAGTTGAATTAAATTAATTTATCTCTCCACTATAGTTAGTATATTGTTGACTTTGCTTTTACTACTACTTGCTTTGTTTGAATGGGCGGCGGCATGATGACATGTCAAACTCTTCAAACAAAAAGTTAAGGCACTTCATCTTTTCCTAATTTTATTTAGGATAAGAAAACGAGTAAGATGAGGTGGGTGAATTATCCAAAAATATCAAAGAAATATAAAAATTTATTGAAATACGTTGTTTTTATTTTATTTTATTGGATTAGTTGGACGTCCTTCCCTTAATGGTTATCTCGTAACGGTTACTCTCAATAGTTGAATTCCAATAGTTCCCCATGGTTATTTTATTTTCCTATTTAAACCCCTAATTTCTTACCTTTTCAATTCACTCTGAATTATCTTTCAATTCATTTTTAATCCTCTCTCAACTCTTATTTTTTTTTTAAATTGTATTAAGGGTTTTCTTTTTATAACTAATTTTGTATTACGATTTTTTATTTATTTATGGAAATTAGTAATGACAAATTCTCTAATTTATTTGGATGACAAGCATATTTCAATCGTTCAATTGCAAATGGTAAGAAATCTTTTATTATATTTAATCTAATTTAATTTAATATTTTGTTGTTATATTGAAAATTAATATTTGTATGTTTTTTATAATTAGTCAGACGACTTGAAAACTAGAAACGTGTATTCACAATCTATTCACTTCTTTATCGTCTTTAATCGAACCATACTTGAGAGATGTAAGATTTTTGCATGTGGCCCGTATGGGTAGGGGGTGTAAATTGAACCCCGCACTTATAGGTGCGTTGGTGGAAAGATGGAGACTTGAGACATACGCATCCCATCTTTCATGCGGCTAGTGTACTATCACACTCAAAGACGTACAATTACAGCTCGGGTTACTGGTGGATGGGCCGTTAGTGACTGGCTCAATTGTCGCTAGCAATTGGAGAGATATATGCAATCAACTTTTAGGGAGGGTTCTAGACACGATTTATGGAGCCTAGATAGATATGAATTGGTTGAGAAGAAATTTTGTTGGGCTTGATGCGAAATTGAGTGAAGTTGAAAGAGAACAACACACTCAGACAAAGATCTTTAGGATCATTGGGGGTCTCCTAATGCCAAATAAATTGCAAAATCTTGTCCATTTAAGGTGGTTCCTAAAACTCATGGATTTTAGAGAAGTAGGTCGACTTAGTTGGGGGTCAACTGTATTGGCGACATTTACTAGGAGATGTGTAGGGCGACGCAATCACAGAAAATTAAAATCGATGGTTGATTGCTCCTATTGCAATCATGGGCGTTGTACCTAGGGGTGAGTAAAATTCGATTCGATTCGAAAAATTCGATAAAAAATTGAAATTTTGAATTAAATAATTTGAGTTGTTTGAGTTATTCAGATTAACTCGAATAAAAAAAAAATCAAATTTTTCGATTAAACTTAAATCTGAATTACACAATTCGAGTTATCTGAAAATCCGAATAAGAAAAGGCAAAACTACGTCGTTTTGATAAATGTTTACCTTTTCTAAAGTTAAAAGTCAAAACCATTTAGTTAAAAGACAAAACTACGTCGATTTGATAAATGTTTACCTTTTCTAAAGTTAAAAGTCAAACCTATTAAGTTAAAAGGCAAAACTACGCCATTTTGATAAATGTTTGGTCATTAAGTTAAAAGGCAAAACTATTATATTGTTTATATAGTTAAATAATCTTGTACTTCATCTACTAGTTAAATAATCAGTCCATGTAAACGCAACATTGAGTATAAATAATAGGATTCGTTAACTCAACTCGACTTAAATAAGGATTTTTTTTAACTCGATTCATAAAAAATTCAAACTGAATTCGGTTGCTAAAATAGGATTCGTCAACTCGATTAAATCAAATTATTTTGACTCGATTCGACTTGACTTGATCGAATGCTAACCCCTAGTAGTACCTACTACCATTTTTACATCCTCGAGTGAACTACCCTTATACATTCCCACTTGTAACTAGGTAAAATTCATTAGATAATATATTTACCATAATAAAAATTATTTAAATTTTAAATTATTGTATTACCATATTATTTCAATAGGTGGAACCATGGGCCAAGTTATGTGGGACTACTAGAGGAGCTTCAAGATATACGGCTCCTATTAGATCAACGATCGGAAGCTGAGATATGTATTTTTAAAATTTCAATTATATAATATTAACGTAGTTGATTTTAAAATTAATAGTAACTATATAATTAAAGTTATTATTGTACTATAGTTTGAATGGATTTCATACTCCGATCCGAGAATTGAAGCATGCATCTCGTCTGAATTCTTGGTGAATCCTAAAATCTTGCACGTAAAGGTGCCATTGGTAGTGTATCCTATGATGGAGATGCATGAATCTGATAGAGTTATGCGACAGTTCAGATTTAGGTAAACGATTCCATCGGTACCCTAAGACATCAAAGATTTATACAATATCGATTTGCAAGGGAGAACTGATGAAAATTGAGTTGCATTCCACGCGCAATATATCAACATTTGGAACCATAGGGTACCACTTTATACCTAATCGCGAACCTATTATTGCTTGAGAATTAGCTTACGGTCCAAAGTACATGCCATGGTTTAAACTTTATGGCAAGCCATATTTACTATCAGGGGAGGCGAGGGGTAGGCAATGTCATATGAGGAGGCTATGATAAGAGCCTAAGAATCTAAGGTCTGGCAAAGCTGCCAAGGCGGGTTCATCATCTACACCAACGCAAGAAGAGGCACCGATGGCCGCACCACCCCTCTGTTAGTATAGCTCGACTTATTCTGGTTCTTTTACTAAGCCCGTCATTTTTACACAAGCGCCACATATTGCACCACATTTTCTTATTTCTACACCGTCTTCAAGTATTATTTTTGTAACATCCCAAAAATGGGGTTATTTGGAATTTAACTATTTTTCCCATGTATGAACCATTGCGGTATTATTTACGGAATAATAGAGCGTAATTTAAGGCTTTGAGTTGGCTCGGTTTAATAGAAAATTTCGGTTTTTAACTTAAAAGGTAGGAGCCTTAGCGTAGGGTGTTATAAGAATAAATTAGTGTAATTTGACACAAAAAGGGCCTTGGAAAAGTGGCAAAAGGAGGCCACTTAAGGGCTAGTGTTGACGCCACCAAGGGAGCTAGGGAGCTTGTGTTCGAGTCATGAGAAATCCCCTTCTTTTTCATTTATGTTGGACGGCACATAGGGAGGGTTTTTCTCTCTTTAAAATATATTTTTTTAGAGATAATATGAGCATTTTTTTAATTTCTTAAATTCTATGGATTATGAAGAGATAAATGGAGATAATAAGGATGTTATTTTAAATGAATTATCATGGGATAATCAAGAATTTCAAAGGGATATTATTTGGATATTAGGGATATTATTAGATTATTTGAATATTAATTGATTAATGGAGATTAATTCAAATTAATTTTGAATTAATACAAATGTGTGGCCAAGAGAAGTTTTAGGTATTGAGCCGAATTTGAACTCCTTATTCAAAGGAGTGACGGCGGCAAGCAATGGGAGGAGTGCCGAATTCTTTATAAACCCCCCCTACCACCTTGATTCTTCTTTTAGACTTTTTTCCAAGTAGCCGAATTCCCCTTAGTATATTTTTGTCTTCACAATTTCGGCTAAACACTCCACCCTGTTTCTTTCTTTCTTTCAAACTCCCTCTCTTCTCTCATACTTTGGCCGAAACTCCCCACCCTCCACTTCTCTTCATTTTTTCTTTCTTTTCAATTGAACCTATTCCCTATCTCAGTGGCCGAAAGTTCTCTTCCTCCCTAATAGCACCCTTTGGCCGAATATCACAGAGGCATTAAAGGCATCAGGATTTCCTCTCGATTGTGAAGGTAAGTTTGGCCGAATACCTATAGATTTTCTCCTCTCTATATTCTGTCGATTTCTACAAAGGAAGGTGCCGATTTCGACAATTATTATAAGACTACTAAAACAAGTAGTAACCGATTTCTTCTAGGTGCTCAGAAACGTAAGGCAGTTGACTCAAAGCCGATCTCTAGAATTCGATTTTTGGGTAAGTGATGGTAAGATCTGTTTTAGTTAGTTATTTGGTATTAGTTTAAGCCGAAGGCTATTAACTGTATTGATTAACCAAGTACTTGGTACAAAGGACACACATGTGTATCGAGTGCCGTGGTTCGTGTAGCAAAGCAAAGGTAAGGATTCGGGACCATAACTAACCCCTCTAGATTTGTTTTGGTTGGCCGAATAGGCCATAACACTAATCCTAAAAGTTGGCCGAATATAGGTGCGAGATAGATCTAGGTGGCCGACTCTCTTTTGGATATAGATTATTCGTGGTGACAGTGTGTACATACACACCTTGTAACTTATTAAATTATGTGAAGTAATGTGATTGCTAACGTGATGTATGTAGCAATGGTTTGAATACCATAACGGTATACGGGGTAACCGTGTAAGTACTGTGCATATGATTTGCTATTTGATGCTTTTGGGAAGCATGTTGTGATAATACATTTGATAAATCAGTATAATTATTGCCGATGTGGGTTGATTGAGTGGAGAGGCGGTGTATTCGTGCGGCGCGGCACCGATGTTTTGGTAACACACCGTGACTACGGTCACAGAGGTTTGGTACCTCAGGAGAGGTTTGGCACCTCGATGGCGACTTATCCCCGTGGTTAATACCACGAGTGGGTTGGCCCCACTTGAGATATGGGATAAATGCGCGGTGATTTGGTATCACACGATGGGTTGGCCCCATCACCCGATTTGTGTCTCACGGACACCGGTGCTTTGGTAGCACATCGTGACTATATGTCACCAAAGTGGTTTGGCACCACCGGCGGTGGTTTGGTACCACAGCGGGGTAGACAAAGTGGCGTATGGTGGCTAGGTTGGGACACATGATAACTTGCATAATTAATTTGTTATATGTTGTGTATGAATATGTTTAAACCGGGAAGGGTTACATATCGAGTCTTGGTGACTCACCTTCTCCTTTACATTTTTAGTGTAACGAGTAGATCGCGGATGTGGAGCCGGGTGACTCGAGGTGGCCATCTGATGAATTTAAACCGAATGGATTTTGGCTTTAGTTATTTTAATCTTTAGTTGATTTTATTTTGAATGTAATAAGGCCTCCTAACACTTTAGCTTTGTTTTTTTTTATATTCTTTGAATAATTTGCTTAAACTATTTTTTTATCAATATTACATTGAATGAACACGTTTTCTCAAAATAAACGAAAATGTTTTTTATCGTGTGCGTCGGGCACATTTAAAACTCTAAAATAACTTGACCCAATTGATTTCCAAATTTAATCTAAGTAAGGTTTTATTAAGTCCACTAAAAAGAAGGGTTTTCAAAATTTAAGTTGGTTTCAAAAAGGAACTTCAAAAATGTTTTCAACAGAACGGACTGATTCGGCCATAGCGTTTGGGTTTGGGTTTGGGTCGTTACAAAATTGGTATCGAGCCCAGTTCAAAGCTCTTTGTGTGGGGCCCAAGGCCCAAAAATGTTTTAAAAGGCCTTATGAAATAATTTTTGGATTTTGAACAAGCATGGCCCGAGTCTCCGCAACCGATCCCCCCGGTAAGTACTTCTGAACCTCTTGGTGAACTATATTACGTAGAAGGGTAGGAAGTATGGAGCGTAGATAGACTTATAGGACTTGAACCCTAGGATTAGATTACTCAAACACATGAACCAAACATAAGACATTAAAGAACTAAACCAATCTATGACTTAGCGGTGAGCTAGGGTGTGGTACCCCCGCATGCGCATGTCGAGGATTGGATCCGGAAGAGCACGGTATTTAAAGCGGTCGTGTGACTCACCTCCTCTTCGCGCAGTATCCTACCAGTGCGTAGCTTCGGTTCACCCTAACTCAGAGGGCTCAGTGGTGTGGCAACCTCTGTGCGCATGTCTAGAAAGGTTCGGTGAGAGCTTGGTATTTAAGCGGTCCGCGTGACCCACCTCCTCTTCACTCGAATCCGCACAGTGCGTAGCTTTGGTTCACCACGACCAAGAGGGGCTCGGTCATAGGCTAAACCTAATGACTAAAACCCGAAAAAGGAATTAGCCATGTTTTCAAAGCGAGCGAAACAACAACAACTCAAATGTTTTCAAAACTCTTGCAACAACTCTTTCGAATCAGAAAATCCCATATTTACAACGTTTTCCTAGAAAAACTCAAATTTTCGGAAAATTACAAAAATGCCCTTAGGGGTAAAATTACTAAAACGCATACGACTCATAAAATATCAGTTCAATGGTTTTGCTCAAAAATTTCAACTACTTTCCAAACATCCAACAACTTAGTTTTGAAAATCAACACTGAAATATTTTGGTTTTAGAAAATTACGTAAAACGCCCCTTAATTTGTGAAAATTACAAACGCGACCACGATCTTTGGAAAACTTTACCAACATCACTATTTGAAAAGGAAAACTTTCAAAAAGGACCCTCAAGTTTTACAAGCGTCGAAAATATCCACGATTTATCAAAATGACAAAATTGCCACGATTGACAAAATTACCAAAATACCCCCGGTTTCAAAATGATTACGATTTTACAAATTTTTATAAATATCCTCCAGTTTTGGGAATGTCAAAATGATCTACTCTACTAAAGTTTTAAAATTTCTTTATTTACTTAAAATACCCTGTAGGAAAATGACGAAAATACCCGGGTTGGGAATGGCGAAATGTCAGAAGAGTGAATAGGTATGGAAAGCATTAAGGAATGGATGCATGAACTCTTTGTGTGAACTAGGATAGAAGATCTGAAACCTTGTTTGCTCGAAAGAATCCCTAATTAAATTCTATTCATAAAATTTCTTCGCGAATAAGAAAGTGAAACAAATGCTAACACATAAAATTTTCTTAATCAGATTAAAAGCGCGATAGATAGAATGAGTTCTAGAGGACGTGGACGTCGTGACGCCGTGGTAGGGGTAGGATGACGGTGTCCGAACCCGCAGAGACAGTCAAGGTTCGGAAACGCAGTACCACCGCCACCACCACCTCCTACTTTCGTGGGTGAGAGCGAGGACCGCACCGTGGTGGAGGGCGGTCGCAAAGTCGTTTTTGCGAGTTTTGGAGATGGTGGCTGGGGCTGGTGGGAATTTGGGAGCTCGGAAGTCTGTTCCCGAGCGAATTCGGTCTAACGGGGCCGAGGTATTCCGTGGTGTCTCGGAGTGGCACCAGTCTTGCGAGAATATTGGTGGAATCTACGGAAAGGGTCATGGATGATCTCGACCGACCGACGAGGAGAAGGCTGAAAAAGGCGGTGTCGCTTCTAAAGGATGAAGCGTACCAGTGGTGGTGACGATCCGGGATGGAGCCGCGGTGATGATCTCACGATGGGACCGCTTTAAGACGGCCTTCGAGAAGAAGTATGTGGGCACTAGTTTGCACGATGCCCAAAGGAAAGCCTTCCTAGGTCTAGTGCAAGGAACTAAGTCGGTGGCCGAGTATGAGGCGGAGTTTTTAAGGTGAGTAGGTATGCCGGAGGAATCGTAGCCACCGAACATGAGCGCGTGTGTCCGCTTTGAGGACGGGCTCGCAGAGATGATCCGAGATTGCTAATTGCCCCAGAGCAGCGAGTTCGTGAGTTCTCGTCCCTAGTGGAGAAGGCCAAGGTGGCCGGGAAGGGATTAAGGAGGCGTGAGACAAAACTATAGTAAGAATAACCAAAAGAGAGGTTTTGGGTCATTTGGATCGGGTAGCGCTAATGCTCGAGGAGCGGGCTAGGCGAGTGGGCCAAATCAGACCGAGTAGGCCCACGACTACTAATCAAAGGCCAACCTGCAACCGTGTGGAAAAACCCATTGGGGAGTTGTTGGACCGGTAACAAAGGTTGTTTTGAGTGTGGGTCTTTGGAGCATCGGGTAAAGGGACGCGTCCTCAAAAGGCGACTAAGGATCACCGGAAGAAGGTCGAATCGCGCTCGAGGCGAAATGTTGGACCACCACGGAGGGTCGGGGTAATAGCAGAGAGAAACAATGGTTTCAACCGAGGTCGTGGAACTCAAGCGCGAGGTTCGGGTAACACAGAGGCTAGGCACTGGCTTAGTCTATGTGCAAATGAGGCGGCGCGAGGAGGAGACGCACCGGACGTCATAACCTGTGACGTTTCTAATATTTGGTTTACCTTATGTTGCATTGATTGATGTGGGTTCGGACGCACTCGTACATTGCTAGTAGTGTGGTAGGAACTATGGACCTAGACTCGAGACTACTCTTAGGAAGATGATGTGCTAAGCCCCCAGGACACTCTGTAGTAGTAGACAAACTTTATAGAGGTGTACCCTAGAACTCCAGGGTCGTATTTGTAGCCGATCCGATGGAACTACCTTTCGGAGAGTTCGATTTGATCCTTGGAATGGACCGTTGGTTAAGTATCGGGCGAATTTGGATTGCGCGCTAAAGCGCATGGTGCTTAAGGCGGTGAGGGTGATGAAGTGGTTATGATAGGTGATAGAAGGAATTACCTATCCATGTGGTGTCGCCTTGAAGGCCGAAAGGATGGTCAAGAAAGGTTGCGAGGCATATTTGGTTAGGATCGTGCTTTGGAAGCTAAGGAGTCGATAGTTGAGGTTCGAACGGTTGGGGAATTTATCGACGTATTCGGAAGAACTTCCGTGTCCGCCTCGGATCGGGAAGTTGAATTCGGTATTGACTTGCTACCCAAACGGCACTGTGTCTATAGCACCATACCGAATGGCACCAAAGGAATTGGTGGGTGAAGGCCCAAATTCGGAGCTCTTGGATAGAGGGTTTATTCGACCAAGCATATCTCCGTGGGGCGCTGTGTTGTTCGTCAAGAAGAAGGGCGGTTCAATGCGGATGTGCATCGACTACCGTCGATTAAACAAGTTAACGATCAAAAACAAGTATCCGTTGCCTCGGATCGATGACTTGTTTGACCAACTGAAAGGGTGCCGCGATGTTTTCAAAGATAGACCTTAGGTCGGGCTACCATCAACTAAAGGTGAAGGAAGTTGATGTCCACAAGACGGCATTCGAGAACTTGGTATGGACATTACGAGTTTCGTAATGCCATTCGGGTTGACCAACGCGCCGGCGGCATTTATGGACTTGATGAGCAGAGTATTTTAAAAGATTACCTAGACCGATTCGTCGTAGTATTCATTGGCGACATCTTGGTGTACTCTAAGACAGAGGAGGAGCATGACGAGCATTTGCGAATAGTGTTGCAAGTACTAAGGAGAAGCGATTATATGCCAAATTCGGTAAGTGTGAATTTTGGCTAAGGGAAGTAGCTTTCTTAGGTCACGAGTGTCGGGCGGAAGGATTAGAGTGGACCCTCGCAAGATTGAAGCGGTGTTGGATTGGAAACCGCCTAGGTCGATGCGAGAGATCGAGATCAAGTTTCCTAGGTCTAGCGGGGTACTATCGGAGGTTTGTGGAAGGGTTTTCTCCGATCGCAAAGACCGTTGACGAAGCTACTAAGAAAAGGAGTCCCATTTGTATGGTCGGAGAAGTTGAAGCAGAAAGCTTCGATAAGCTAAGGAAAATTTTGACGGAAGCTCCGATTTTGGTGCAACGAAGCGAGGAAGTTGTTCACCGTTTATTGTGATGCGTCTCATCGGTTTGGGATGTGTCTTGATGCGAGAGGGAAGGTAGTAGCCTATGCATCACGGCGATTAAGGCCACACGAATCGAACTATCCAACGCACGACTTAGAGTTAGCGGCAGCTTGTCTTCGCTCGAAAATATGGAGACACTATCTTTATGGGGAGAAGTCGATAGTTTACACAGATCACAAGAGTTTGAGGTATCTCTTGACTCAGAAGGATCTTAACTTGAGACAGCGTTGGTGGATCGAACTTTTAAAGGACTACGATTGTTCGATCGAGTATCATCCGGGCAAGGCCAACGTGGTAGCTGACGCGTTGAGCCGGAAGGTGGTGACGGACTTAAGAGCAATGTTTGCTCGGTTGAGTTTATATGATGATGGAAGCCTCTTAGCAGAACTTCAAGTTAAGCCGACGTGGATGAAGGAAGTTAAGGAAAAACAATTAGTGGATGAAGGGTTGAATGCTAAGAGAGCACAAGTTCAGGATGGTGGTTTGGAAGGATATAACCTGTCTAGTGATGGAGTGTTATGCTTTCAAGGGCGAACGTGTATGCCAAGGGATGTGGAGTTGAGGCAAAAGATTCTCCAGGATGCACATAGCAGCCCCTACGCTATGCATCCGGGAGGAAGCAAGATGTATAGAGATCTTAGAGAGCAGTTTTGGTGGCCCAAGCTAAAGCGTGAGGTGACAGAGTTTGTTGGTAAGTGTTTGACTTGTCAACAAGTTAAGGCTGAACATCAGTTGCCATCAGGGTTGCTTCAGCCAGTGAAGATTCCCCAATGGAAGTGGGAACGGATAACTATGGATTTCGTTAGTGGGTTACCCCTTACGCCCAGTAAGAAAGACGCGGTTTGGGTAATAGTAGACCGGTTAACTAAGTCGGCTCACTTCATACCGGTGAGGATGGATTTTCTCTTCGTGAAGCTAGCTAAGGTGACGTCTGAGAGATAGTAAGATTGCATGGGGTTCCAACATCAATCATCTCGGATAGGGATCCCAGGTTCACGTCAAGGTTTTGGAAAGCCTTGCATCAAGCTATGGGCACACGGTTGGATTTTAGTACCGCTTTCCATCCCACGTTCGACGGACAATCGGAAAGGGTGATACAGATCTTGGAGGATATGTTAAGAGGTTGTGTCTTGGATTTCCGTGGTAGTTGGGAGGAATTTCTACCGTTAGCGAAGTCGCCTACAACAACAATGCTACCATCGTGCAAGTATCCGGATGGCACCATACGAAGCATTGTATGGCGGAAATGTCGCACTCGACGTGTTGGACGGAATTAGGCGAACGATGATTTTGGGTCCGAATTGGTGATGAGAGCAGAGGATAAAGTTAAAGTGATTCGGTCTCGTCGAAGGAAGCATCGGACAGCAGTAAATCCTATCTTTGATTTAAAACGCAAGGAAATGGAGTATGCGGTAGGAGACAAGGTTTTCTGAAGGTGTCGCCTTGGAAAAAGGTGTTAAGATTTGGACGCGGAAGAAGCTAAGCCCAAGGTTCATCGGGCCATATACGGTGATTAAGCGTGTTGGACCCGATGGCGCATCACGGCTTGAGTTACGGCCGGGCCGAACCAGATCCATGATGTTTTTCACGTATCAATGCCGAGATCGGATCGGTCGGACCCATCGCACGCGTGGTGCCGTGGCGTAAATCGAGGTGAATTCAGATTTATCGTTTGAGGAGGAACCGTTCGGATCTTAGACCGAGACGTGTGAAGGTTCTACGTAGGAAGTCGGTGCCCTTGGTGAAGGTCTTTGTGGCGGAACCATGGTTGAGAGGAAGCTACGTGGGAACCCGAGGATGTAATGAGGCAAACAATACCCCACCTTTTCTAGTTAAGTAATTTCGGGACGAAATTTATTTTAAAGGGGTAGAAGCGTAACATCCAAAAATGGGGTTATTTGGAATTTAACTATTTTTCCCATGTATGAACCATTGCGGTATTATTTACGGAATAATAGAGCGTAATTTAAGGCTTTGAGTTGGCTCGATTTAATAGAAAATTTGGTTTTTAACTTAAAAGGTAGGGAGCCTTAGCAGGAAGGGTGTTATAAGAATAAATTAGTGTAATTTGACACAAAAGGGCCTTGGAAAAGTGGCAAAGGAGGCCACTTAGGGCTAGTGTTGACGCCACCAAGGGAGCTAGGGAGCTTGTGTTCGAGTCGCAGAAATCCCCTTCTTTTCATTTATGTTGGACGGCACATAGGAGGGTTTTCTCTCTTTAAAATATATTTTTTAGAGATAATATGAGCATTTTTTAATTTCTTAAATTCTATGGATTATGAAGAGATAAATGGAGATAATAAGGATGTTATTTTAAATGAATTATCATGGGATAATCAAGAATTTCAAAGGGATATTATTTGGATATTAGGGATATTATTAGATTATTTGAATATTAATTGATTAATGGAGATTAATTCAAATTAATTTTGAATTAATACAAATGTGTGGCCAAGAGAAGTTTTAGGTATTGAGCCGAATTTGAACTCCTTATTCAAAGGAGTGGACGGCAAGCAATGGGAGGGGGAGTGCCGAATTCTTTATAAACCCCCCTACCACCTTGATTCTTCTTTTAGACTTTTTTCCAAGTAGCCGAATTCCCCTTAGTATATTTTTGTCTTCACAATTTAGCTAAACACTCCACCTGTTTCTTTCTTTCTTTCAAACTCCTCTCTTCTCTCATACTTTGGCGAAACTCCCCACCCTCCACTTCTCTTCATTTTTCTTTCTTTTCAATTGAACCTATTCCCTATCTCGGTGGTAGAAAGTTCTCTTCCTCCCTAATAGCACCCTTTGGCCGAATATCAGAGGCATTAAAGGCATCGTGATTTCCTCTCGATTGTGAAGGTAAGTTTGGCCGAATACCTATAGATTTTCTCCTCTCTATATTCTCACGATTTCTACAAAGGAAGGTGCCGATTTCGGCAATTATTATAAGACTACTAAAACAAGTAGTAACCGATTTCTTCTAGGTGCTCGTAAACGTAAGGCGCTTGACTCAAAGCCGATCTCTAGAATTCGATTTTTGGGTAAGTGATGGTAAGATCTGTTTTAGTTAGTTATTTGGTATTAGTTTAAGCCGAAGGCTATTAATCGTATTGATTAACCAAGTACTTGGTACAATGAGACACTGTGTATCGAAAGTGCCGTGGTTCGTAGCAAAGCAAAGGTAAGGATTCGGGACCATAACTAACCCCTCTAGATTTGTTTTGGTTGGCCGAATAGGCCATAACACTAATCCTAAAAGTTGGCCGAATATAGGTGCAGATAGATCTAGGTGGCCGACTCTCTCTCTTCGGGATATAGATTATTCGTGGTGACAGTGTGTACATACACACCTTGTAACTTATTAAATTATGTGAAGTAATGTGATTGCTAACGTGATGTATGTAGCAATGGTTTGAATACCATAACGGTATACGGGGTAACCTGTAAGTACTGTGCATATGATTTGCTATTTGATGCTTTTGGGAAGCATGTTGTGATAATACATTTGATAAATCGTATAATTATTGCCGATGTGGGTTGATTGAGTGGAGGGGGCGGTGTATTCGTGCCAGCGGGCACGGTGTTTTGGTAACACACCGTGACTACGGTCACGAGAGGTTTGGTACCTCCGGAGGTTTGGCACCTCGATAGCGACTTATCCCCGTGGTTAATACCACCGTGGGTTGGCCCCACTTGAGATATGGGATCGCGTGCCGCGGTGATTTGGTATCACACGATGGGTTGGCCCCATCACCCGATTTGTGTCTCTACGGACACGGTGCTTTGGTAGCACATCGTGACTATATGTCACCAGTGGTTTGGCACCACCAGTGGTTTGGTACCACAACGGGGTAGACAGTGGCGTATGGCTGGCTAGGTTGGGACACATGATAACTTGCATAATTAATTTGTTATATGTTGTGTATGAATATGTTTAAACCGGGGGAAGGGTTACATACTGAGTCTTGGTGACTCACCTTCTCCTTTACATTTTTCAGGTAACGAGTAGATCGCGGATGTGGAGCCGGGCTGACTCGAGGTGGCCATGCAGTGAATTTAAACCGAATGGATTTTGGCTTTAGTTATTTTAATCTTTAGTTGATTTTATTTTGAATGTAATAAGGCCTCCTAACACTTTAGCTTTGTTGTTTTTTTTTATATTGCTGAATAATTTGCTTAAACTATTTTTTTTTTATCAATATTACATTGAATGAACACGTTTTCTCAAAGTAAACGAAAATGTTTTACCGTGCCGTCGGGCACATTTAAAACTCTAAAATAACTTGACCCAATTGATTTCCAAATTTAATCTAAGTAAGGTTTTATTAAGTCCACTAAAAAGAAGGGTTTTCAAAATTTAAGTTGGTTTCAAAAAGGAACTTCAAAAATGTTTTCACTGTAACGGACCAGATTCGGCCATAGCGTTTGGGCCGGGTTTGGGTCGTTACAATTTTTGGATGACCACAGCCGCCCCCACCATATTACATGCCAATGCCACTAACGTATCAGACGATGAAAATTTCGACGATGATGTATACGCTGACTATGTTTGTGGCACTAACGAGAAGTCTGTATTTTCTGTCATCACCCAATATACTTATATGCCTATGCCGGTAGTGTCGCAAACACCCCTAGGATCATTGTTCTACCAAGGTGAACCATCTTCGCAACCAGCTCTGCAACTATCTTCACAACCACTTGTTCGTAGAAAAGAGGAGACACGATAGAAATCGAAGAGCACATTGCAATCGACCACAAATGAAGGCGAAGAAGAGAAGGGGCGGGAACTACAACATGTACCCGGGGGTGAAGGTGACGATGAAGGTGAAGAAGAGGAGCAGTTGGAACCACAACTTGAACAAAGAAGAAATCTGTCTATCAACTGACGACCACCCTATTGTGATACACATTTTGCTCGATGACATAGATGGTTTTTTTTTGTACATGTCATGTAAATCTTAATTGTTTAGCTAAGTTATAATTGACAAGTGTTGGAAAATAGAGTTTGGAAAATGCAGCAAAAAATAAGTTTAAGGGAAAAACCAGAGTTTTAATATTTTTTTCAAAAATAAGAACTTGGTTGTGATATCTAAAGTAATAAACACTTAATCAAAATTGTATCTTTTCGATTCGTTTAAGATAAACACTTCAACCGAGTATTCTTCTTTGCTATCATCAAGCTCACTTTTATTGTAACATCCTATACCGGGCCGGTAGCTGAGCCCGAGTAACAGGACACTACATCAAACATTGAACTCATACTTATTCACATAGCCTCAAATACATGCAACCATGGTCACTTTCAAATATTTAGAGGAGTAATAAGTCTTAAACACCTTAGACAACATTTAAAACAACTTAACATACCTTAGTCACCATTAGAAATAATTTAAAA
This sequence comes from Gossypium bickii, assembly GCA_025503065.1. Lineage (NCBI taxonomy): Eukaryota > Viridiplantae > Streptophyta > Magnoliopsida > Malvales > Malvaceae > Gossypium > Gossypium bickii. The sequence continues at coordinate 102,469,067 of CP106711.1, forward strand.
ACATGCTTAGAGACCATTTGGTAAAATTATAAAGAACCCACGTAGGTATCGATACGCCATCACAGGTATTGATATTTTGGAAAATAAGTATCGATATTAGTAAGAAAATTGATATCAAACTAGCATTTTGTCAAATTTTAAACGAAAGCATTTTAACGATACATGGGCAAAGGTATCCATATTTTCACCCCGAGTATCAGTACTCGTGATTGGGTATCGATACCAAATTAAGCTACTGACTTCACAAAGTTACAATTAACTCTGAGGTATTGATATTTATGTCTCGAGTATCAATACCTCTACTCAAATTTGCAAAAACACAACAAAACAGAGTATTAAACATGCTCAACATATCTCTATTCTAATATGCATTAATTATTACAGTATCAAACATTAAATTTACCCAAAATAAAGTCCAATGTAACATATTTACTTTATCGATCTAAATCATGGTGATAACAAATAAAAATAGTAATAATTACCAGACAAAAATTCTAGAAGTTCACAATCATACTAAACCAACAAGAACATAATAATGACCAGCCAAAGTTGTAACCACATTGCCTTTATTTCCATAGTTCAACGAATAATAATAAAATCACCTACTTAATTACTAAAGCCTAACTTGGATCACTTTCTTGGAATTTCACACCGCTTACACTAAAAACGCTAAATATCTGTAATGGTTAGAAAGAGTGGGTGAGCTTAAACAAGCTCAATGAATGTTGGAATAACCACAAAGTATACACAACATCAAAGGTTAAGCAAGAGCATACTACAACACATTCACAACCATATTCTAACCAAGTCAAAATAACATATTCACGCTTCATTAAATCATAAAACTAGCATATACTCTCACATGCAATTACGCTCAACTCGTATATATATAACTTATTTAACGATAATTCATCAAGACAAAACAACGTATTCATACTTTAATGACCCACAAGTCTTAGCTTATATATTCACATGTATTTACACACAACATTTTCATGTATTAATTAATTAATGATAATTTAGCAACTTGGAAGCATAAAACATAAAAGTTAGCTCTATCACCACACAATGGATACACTGATCTTCATCACACCAATAACTCAAAGAGTTTAACATATCCCATAAGTATAGTATAAAGCTAAACACTTTCCAACACATCAAATTATCTCGGTGAATGGAGCTTAGCTTGACATTCCCTTATCTCTCCAATTTGTCCCGGGGCTTTAGTGCCCAAATCATAAAACACAAGGGTGAGTACTCACAATCTTATGGCATGCCAAATATATCCAACAATTTCAAGAGATCACAAGGCCAAAATATCCACAAATATACTCATGTAATTACTATTTTAATGCACATAATCTCTGCCTATATTCATCAATTCATACCACAAATTTGTACACAATGCATGCTTATCAGATTCACATTTAATTGCACTTTAAGTGCCAAAACTATGCTCATTGAGCCACTACATATCTGAACACATATGTGTGCATTAAAATCAGTTTATCACATACAAGAATTCACACAAATTACCTGTTACATTAATATCACATTCCACAATTCAACACATACGTACTTACTATTTTCTGCAAACTTTCACTACACATTTATATCTCTAACACAACATTAGAACTGTCATTTGGCATGTTTAATATGCCCACAACTAACACATTCACAAGAGCTATCATAATATATATCACATGTCATATATCACAACTTAATACTCAATCCACATCACACAATCACATACTTTGCAAATTAAACAAGGGGTATAAGAAAGCTTACACTCGAAATTTAGGATAGGGTTTAGACTATTCCTAAACTCCTTATTAACACTATGAATCATGTCTACGAGCAACAATTTCAAACACTCACCGTTCATGCTTTCGCCTAGTCGCCAAAAGCTTAAACTAGCTTTTCCTTTCCTTTTGCCCTGCTCGTCCAAGGCTCCAACGGTTTTGAAAGTTCCCCAAATTTAACCACACAACAAACATAGTTAATAATCAACCATAGACACTCTTAAATCAACCAAAAATGCAAGCCTAAGCTAGTTCCTCTTGAAACTAAAATTTTTGACTTGAAAATTGAAAACTCAAATATCTCAATCTCTACTCACTCGCTTTGCCTAAAAATGATTCCAATAATCTAATTATTCGTTTACGCATGATTCTGAACCTTCAAACTACACAAAAGCACACAGATTTATGGTTGTGAAATTTTGGCATAAAATAGCCATTTTTCATGAAAACTCATTAAAACCTTAGAATGTTTCAACGAAAATTTAGAGAAATTTTAGAAACTTCTAATCATATCAAAACAAGTTGAAAAACACTTTCAAACATTGATTTCATACAGAATCCTGAATTTCATCATTAATGACCCAAATTTCGGCATTTATTCAAAACTCTTGATTCAATAGATAAAAACTCAATCTAAGAGGCTAGATATCATTAAAAACTAATAGGAAATGAAACATTACCTTCTTTGAAGGAGAATTTAACATTTGATTAAAAATCTAGAAAACTTACAAGTTGAGAAATGATGAAATCAATGGTGTTTTTGACGATTTTATGGAATTCTAAAGAGGTTTAATGTTAGAAGGATGAGAGAAATCAAAGGATTTGATGCTTGGAAGATAAAACAAGTGAAGGGTGCTTGGGAAAATCAAGGGATGGCAACATAAGAGTGAGGGAAGAAACTATCGTGGGTTTAATGGATGTGGAGGGAAAAAATAGGGTATTTTTAAAACTTTGGTATAATTGCTTTAAAACCACTCCTAAATTGAATCCTTTTGCAAAGCAGTTCTTATTTTAAAATTGAAAGTCTTTTCAGCAATCTTTTAAAAAATTGATTTAATTTTCAAAACTTAAGTCGAAAACATTTTTCAGGTTACCACAATTCAAAATTTTCAAACCCCTTTCGAGCCAAAACTCCTAAATTGCCGTTGAAACTTCTAGGCCCAATTTCGGGATGTGACATCTGTCGAGTGTGGGCTCGCTTCGAATCAAAAAATTTTCACAAAATTACTAGTAGGGTAATTTCGCAAATTTTTTTTAAACTTCTAGGTCAAGTTGTAAATAAGAAAAATATCTCTAGAAATTTTCTAAAATATTTTCTTCAGAGAATTTTCTCTCTACAACTTTCTCTTGAAGGTCAAGTTGTAAACAAGAAAAATATCTCTAGAAATTTTCTAAAATAATTTCTTTAGAGAATTTCTCTCTACAACTTTCTCTTGAATTCAAGTGTGAGAAAAATCATGACCTATGACTCTTTTGATATAGAGAGAGTTTAGAGAGTTCAACTATGATTAAAATTAATCACTTTAGTATTAAATTTAATATAATATTTATCTTGAAAATATTACATTAAATTTAATATTAAGAAATTCACTTTAATATTAAATTAATAAAATAATATCAAGATAAGTATTAAATTTAATTTAATATTAAAACTATTAAAATAATATTATTTTTGAAATATTTAATTTGAAATCAAATTATCCGCTAGAGTCCAAGTAGGAGTGTGGCTCTTCATCGCTTTCAAACAATTGAAGGGCCACCACAGCCACATAGGAATGTTGCTGTCTCTCGTTCTTCGACACCGTCGTGTCCAATGTTGCCATTGCAAGGGAAACACCCTCACAGCAACCCGAGTCGGTTTGGTTCAGGCTACTGACGGCCCGACCAGTCCGGTCCTACCATCAGTTGGATTGTCCGTCGGTCCGATTTCACATATCGGGCCCGATTCAACCAGTGTTTAGGTCTCAGTTTTAGGTTCTCGGGCCCAATTTTTGATCTTCGGTCTAATTTTCAAGTTCAATTATCTATTTGGGCCAATTGTTTGACTTGAAAATTAATTTCTAAAAATATCATATTAATTTAATTAATTTGATTAATTTAATTTTACTTGATCAAAATTAATTTTCCCAAAAATCATTTAAATTTTCTAAATTAAATTTTCAAGAAAAATCTTTAATTATTTCCAAATTCTCTAGTTGAACAATTCCAAATCGAATAAATCTAGTCAATTAAATTAGTTCCAAAGTCGTAGAATTTTCTTCTGATTGAAATGCAGTCTGATCGAGCTTTTGTTGAGCTAGCGGAGGGACCAATTAGACATATACAATTAGACTCTAGTAATTAATCATGAAATGCAGTCCAAAAGCATCGTTCACAATGTACATAATCATGAATTTAGTCCACAAGAAGTACCATGATTGAAAACTCCTTATTGCATACTTTTTATGAAAGCAATTCATCCAATTGTTTTGTCCAATGACCTCGTCATGTGTGTGTTACCCTCATATGATGTCATTGATTCCTTTGAGTTAAATCTGTTCACTCAAAACAATCCTATTTTATCTCATTGTCACCATTGTGTCTTCTTAATGATTCATATGATCACTGTTATCAAATGACTATGATAAATTTCTCATTCGCGAACAAGTAACCAGTGACCACGTTCCATATTTATCAATCCACACAATTCCAATGAGAGGATATCGTTAACTCTTTAATTGAGCTATGAATTCTACTGTTACTAGTAAAGTCATGCCAGACACAAGTCATGTACGCCAGACACAAGTCATGTACCCAACATACCGACTATGAGCTTGATCATCTTTAGAGCATAAGCCTCCACTTATATTAAAGCTCATGAGTTACATACACATGGTTAGTGACTAACTCAGGATTTAGGTAAATCACACTATGAACGTCACAAGTGAATTAATTCACAAACAAATTCAAAATTAATTTATCTTGGGTCTAGTCCAATGTATCATTCTTCCAATGAATACATTTATGTCTCTACCCATGGAGTCAACTGCTCCAATAAGCCAAGACTAGCCATCTCCCAAATTGGAATTATAGATGACATAATAATCCTTCTAAGTATTTGAATCAAATGCTTACTTTGATTCTTTTACGAGATTACGAACTCGTTTAGATTATCTACTAAAGTAAATTGTCTTTCTTGCAATGTAAACATTCTTACAGTGCCACTTATCATCAGTTTGAACCTAGATAATCAATAAGCTAATATTTGTTTGTCACAATTTTGCTATGAATGTAAAACATAAAAGACAGAAAAAAAAACATAATAGTGAAATGTGAAATTAACTTTATTTATTCATCGTTCAAATACATAGAAAATAGTTACATGTTTACTACAATATAGACACATTTCCCAACAACAAGATTGTACGGTAAATGATGCCTATCATAGACTGCCATTATATGATTGTGTCCACTGGTCGAAAGGTATGTTAGAGGGGTATTGTGCACCAGCACCGATAATGGCCTACAAGTTTTCGAACATTTTATAGAAATGGTGTTTCACGAGCTTATACCCTATCAAAGCAAGTAAGTAGTTTGTCCAATAATTCCAACATCTAGCAAGCGGTTAAATATCAAACAATTGAAATACTGGCGAATACATACCCATGTTATCACTTGTGTACGCTAAATTTCAAAATTGTGTTGTTTGTGGTAGTTTGCTGCCACATGTCTTAAAATAAGACCTATGGTGTGTGTGGTCCCATAGGCTTCCCTGTCATTCAAATATGACTAGTATTCCAGGTCCCTTATCAGATATGGCATATATATCGATTTGGGGGAAAACATGCCTCCTCAACCTAAACAGGAAGAAATCCCAATCATCTGTATTTTCTCCTAGCGTTATTACAAAGACTATTGGTAGGATTTTTCGATTAGCATCATGTGCCATAGCCAACAACAATCGATGCGTACATCTCCCGTACATAAAGGTGTCGTCAATTTGTACTAATGACTTACAATACTAGAATGCTTCTCGATAGTGCTTGAAAGTCCAAAAGAAACGATGGAACACTCGGTATCTATGGACCAACAGATTGTTGTAATACATAAGCTCTGTTTCTAGATCGGTTACGCAACCTGGTACGTACTGCTCCAGTACTTGACACCACTGCCACAAATTATTTTATGAAGCGTCCTGCCCATTATGCATCTTCTCCAAGTCCTTCTACTTTGTGATCCACTATTTTGCGGTACGATAGTGTGTATTCGTACTGGCTATGAATATTTGCAACTAAAACTAACATAGGAATCCTAAGACTTGTTTTCACCATAGATAGTATTATGTATGCGATCATCTTCGAATCTAATTTCGGATGATACTGTGAAATATTTGTAACAACACGAGTATGTTAAAATTAGGAATTTAATACCTCAAATATCAGATAGTCTTGGCATAATACTCGCGACAACACACATGTGGAGCGGTATATTTCTTTATGGTTCACAACCCTGTCTTTTTCTTCATAGAAGCCATGATTTTCCATACATATCTGCTATATCACAATTCATATTTCGCCTCAAATTTCTCCGATCAAGATTTAACAACTTAGAAGTTTACCCTATTCTTTATGTTGTATTGTTTCACTACTACGAAAAAAAAATATCTTTAGAGGAAAAATCCTTCCCTACTTCCAAATCACCTAAATTTAACGAAGAACTCGCATGGTTTGGTCTTCTGTGTGGGAGTTTTGGAAATTCCAACCTACTTTTTACTGAGAGGTCCACATTATGCATGTGGGTCAGAGATGAGTATACTTTGAATCGTGAATCTTCTTTGGTATCTTCGTTTGGACCTTCATCATTTGAATCTCCATCTTCTAGTTTAGTTGGAATAGACTCTAGTTCAGAAAATAATGCAATTTCTGAACCATCCGACTCGGACTCCCAGATTAGATCATCATTGGATTCAGTGCCATCTTCAATCTCAACCCCTAACAAGTTGTAACGAATTGTAACGTGTTTACGCAAGTGTACATAGTCGTTCAAGTTATAAGTAAGTAAAAATTAGTTATCGTCTCCACAGGGACTGTATAAGCTTAAACAATTAATTGCAAAATTATAATTAACAATTTGATGTAAAAAAATCTCAATAAATTTGGATAGTGATGATTAGATTAATTAAATGTAAGAGTGACCCTAATGAAATTTTTAATCTAAATACAATTCACCTAAGTGTATGAATGAAGACTTTAGCAACAAAAACAATCAACATTAAATGGGCTAGGATAATTATATTAATCAAATCAACCTACTTTTGTCATGCTAACATGTTCATAATTATTTCCATGGCAACTCAATCTCTTATGGGCTTGGAAACAAAATTAAGTCCTCTTAGATCTTTTACTTAGTTAGATATGCATTTTACTGATCATATTAACTAAGGGTTTCTTAGCATTTATGTAAGGTCACAAGGACATTTACGTTTGCAACAGTTTAATTACATAAATCTAAAAACCATGCAAGATAATAGAGCTAACTAAAGATATTATAAACCTTAACTTAGTCGATTTTAATGACCTAAATTAAGCATTGCACTTTTCAATTATGTGTCTACTAGCTACCGTTTGGTTAGAATCACTTAGCTAACCTGAGTGCACACAATCACGTATGAATGAAATGCATCATGATATTAATTGAAAACATAATCGACCGAGGCAAAAAACATATTAACATGAATTAAATAAATCTCATTAACTTAATATAATTATCCCCGTGAACATGATTTAAAACTTCATAGTTGATGTCAAAAGCATAAAACTCAAATCAAACATGTTAAAATAGATAATCAAGAAGAAAGAGTAGACTCCATTTAGTAGTCTTTCGGATCTATTCTGACTGAAGTGCTCCTCCATTCTAATTGAAGCTTCTATTGCTAAGGGCTTAGAAGGTAGTTGGCTAAAGAGTGCTTTTGACAAAGCTTTTGAGGCTAAAGAAGGGAGAGGGGATGGACGACTATGCAAGGGAAAAAGGGAAAATGAATTGAAAGAAAACTAGAGTGAGTGAGTGAGGAAAGTTGAGTGATGAAGGATGATGGAAAAGTGAGGAATGGCAATGTATCTATAGGTGAAGGTAAGGGTTTAAGTTTACTAAAAATAGATTTAAATTTCCTTCTTTCCCTCTCTCATGTGGCTTGCCATGCTTCAAGGAAAAGGGATGACCAAATCTTCTCAATTTGAATTTGAATTTCAAGCTAAAAATAACTATGTAGTGGATGGTTTCAACAGGGAAGTTGTTGGGCTGAATTTTGATCATTTTCCAATTCTAGGGACCTTTAATTAAATATCCCAAAACATATTTTGGGCAGCCATCTTCAAGTTCCAAAATTGGGCTTTTAATTCCCCTTGTTAGACTATTTTTTTAGTCCAATAACTTAGTAGGCATGTCCATTTTTTATCACCTTTCTTTATTGGGTCAAATAGTCAACCCCACGCCTAAAATTGCATGGTCTTGCTATCCACATGGATAATTTGTGCATGACCATCTTTTATTTATTTAAATCATGTCTCCAATGGACCTCCTACATAATGAAAAATACATACATTAATAAATTAACATGAATTAATATAGAATATGCATGAAAATCATGTAATTAAGCATAATTCACATACTTTCTAAATTCATGTCTAAAATTACTAATTAAGTAAAACTCACTCATTTCAGTAATAATTACTCGAGATAAACACAATAATTAATAAAAAAGTGGTAAAAATATATAGAAAAACCTTATATAATTTCAAGTTTACACATTTCCAATGTTGGATGTCCTCTCGCTAGTGGAGGTTGTAAGGAGTACATCATTCCTTTTTGTATAGTCTTTGAAACAACCAAAATCACCTGTGGATTGCCCACCAGTGGAACTTGATGCCATACCCCTGTATGTGTTCCTAGCACAAACATCGACTAATTGAAATTGAGATTAAAACCACTAATTGAGTGTCGTACCGAGGTCTAGTATTCTGGGTTACCACCAAATCCCAACTATTGGATGTCCTGCTTGTCACAATTGAAACTTCAGGCTAAAACTGATGAGTGTCTTCCCATTGATGATTCTGGGATATCATAATGGGAACTTTCAAAAAAATTTGTGAACTCACTGCACAACTGTGTCATTAGACTCTCACCTTGCTCTTCCATTTTGGCCTCTTGACATCTGACCGCCTTCATCTGTGTTTGCAAACTCTGCATATAACTCAAGTATTGGTGATCCACTAGCAATATGTGTCTGGACCATCACTTCCATCCCCCATGTGCCTTTGATATCGAAAACCTCATATTTGACGGGGTCGATCGAAGCACATAATTGATATTTCAATGACGAAACTCTCATCTGGGTGGATCCTATGATTTTTCTTCTAATTCTTGCATGGAGCTCCAACAATTGTATGTTTGGGTTGAGAGCCAATTGCACTATGTTCTCCGATGAAATAATGACCCCAATGTCGGTGTCACGAACTTCATCGTCGTAATAAAAAATAACATTAATTCATCCACTCATTTCAACGAAATAACCTATTTCACATGTTGGAAACAAACCATTATGCAGAAAAATAGAGTTGTAATTATATATAAACAACAAAATGAACCTTACTTGATGCAATTATGTGTTTCCTTGAAATTATGCCTTACGAAACGTCTTGCGAACTTCTTCTTCGTGGGATTCATTATGCTTGAAATTGGCTTATGGCTCTCAATGCTAAAAACAGTCCATTTATACAACAGAGGTGAGTGGCAAATTTATTCAGAAAATATTATCTAGGGATTTTTGGGATATCTGACGGGTGAGTGGGAAGGTTGCAAGAGTTGAAATTGGGAGAGCTGAAACGCACTCTATAGGGCGCGTTTTTAGTGACATGTCAAAAAAATGCACAAAATGTGCACCCAGTTGGAGGCATTTTCCTGCCATGTCTGAAAATGCTTCTAGGTGGTCATGTTTTTAATGCATTTTCCTGACATGTCACTGAACACATACCCTATAAGGAGTGTTTTGACTCTCCCAATTTCAACCCCTACAACCTTTCCACTCGCTCGTTAGATATCCCGGGAATCTCGAGATAATATTTCCTAAACATTTCGGGTTGACCTCCACCTACCTTAAACTACATGTGATCAAAACTCTATTCGATTAAAAAAATAAAAATGAATATGAACTTCGATTTAATCGAATTTAGTAATTCAAGTTTCAATTACAAATCAAAACTAAATTTTACAATTCAAATAATTCAAGTAACATATTGGTGTGAATATGATTTGTCTAAATACCCTTTTGGTATCTGTCAATTTTTAAAATTGTATCAAATCGGTCTCAAAATAATGACAAAAAATTCAAAATTTTAAAAATAATATTAATTTTAAAACTCCAAATACTTATAAAAATTCTAAAATTTATATTTTCCACCAAATATAAATAATACAAAAAATTTGTAAATAATATATAAAAATATTAAAAATCCTAAACCCTAAACCTTAAACTCCAAAAACCCTTACAAACTCTTAAAAACCCTTAAACCCTAACCCTAAAAAACTAAAAAACCCCCTAAACAGAGAAAGAAGAAAAATGCATTTAGTTGGACGCGTTTTCAACTAATGTGGCAAGAAAGTGCATTCACCTAGAAGCATTTTTCCTAAATCATCCTAATCCGGTAAATTTCAGAAAAACTGACCTAATCCGATAAATTTTCAAAATTATAAGCATTTTTGGGTAATTCACCCAGATGAGGTGGATGTTCTTTAATATTATTGTTTCATAGTTGGTACACTTTATTTTTCTATCCGATAATTTCGAGATCCATTATCACCTCCATGGATGTTGGATGCATCCATTCCTGCTCCATCCCACTATGCTTCAATTTAATTTTTGTTACTTAATATTTTCAATGTTTTTTAAAGTGAAGCAAATATTTAAATATAATTCTTTATAAAAATATTTGAGCATAAAATATATTATTTTTTTTATAAAACATTATTACATTTTTACATTTTTACCTTTTTAGTAGTGTTATATATATATACACACACAATGATAAAATGATGATTTTATATAATGGAGTAGGGCGGGGTGAGACAAGTAATTACCATAATTGCTCCATACTCACTGATTAAAAAAAATCACCCATTCTGTCTCACATTCACTTTAAAAAAAATTACTTCATTTGAAGTAGATCGGTTCGGAATCCATTTGGCAATTTGAATTTTACTATTCATTATTTTATTAGTTTTGTTTCTTAAAATGGTATAACTAAAAATACAAATATAATTATAATTACGATCCGAATAATTATAATTAATATAAATTATTATAATAATTAGGTTGAAACCAGAGTATATTTAAATTCATAGTAAAATAAATTTAAATAGAGCACATAGAGTAATACTTAAATAAAAATAAATCAGAAGATGACTCACGTAAAAAAAAATCATAATAGTATTCAATGGTGAAAAGTGAACATGATGAAAAATTTGGTATTACCCCTATTTTTAAACATTATTATAATACTATTGTAAAATTATAAACTAAAAATTAAAATACAAAATAAGATTGAATAAATATAAATATAAATATATTAAATTTATATAATACAAAATACTAAAATATATAATATTTCAAACATGAAATATAGTATTCAAATATAGTACATAAATTATATCTATAAATACATCAATATCGAGATGTGGATAAAAAACTTTCCTTATCCAGAGATAAACTTGTGATTGCCTGAATTAATATATTGAAACGTGGAGGGACCGATTGGTTTGTCAAATCATCAGCCCATTTGATCGACTGCTTAAGCTTAAGAACGAAGGCAATGGTTGTGGCCAAGAAGTTACACGGGTTATGGGGTTGAATTATTAGATCAATCCGTTTTTGATATATGTAACCAGGGCTGAAATTAAATTTTTTTTTAGGGATCGAAAATAAATTATAATTTTTATAATAGATAAAAATATAATCTCATCATTTTAATAGATTATATTTTTATAATATTTAAAGGATTAAATTAAATTTTTATATTTTTAGGATAGACCAAAGTGTAATTTTATTTTTACTAATTTAAAATTTTAAAAATTTTAAAGGAGTCATATGAAAAAATTTCATTTTAGGGGAGGTCAGGGCCCTGCCAGCCCCCTAGTTTTGCCACTATCTGTATTTAGCTTATGAATCCATCTTGTGGTTCTATATTAGCTCGAAACTATTAAGAATTGATTGTCATGGCGAAAGTTAACTCTCTCGCTTTTTGAGAGGTCATGTTGACAAGCATTCCTTTACTCGTAGCATCAATCATTTTCATCTCCATAGGAAACAAGTCTTCATAAAAATATTAAAGAAGCAATTGTGTAGTAATATTGTGTTGTGGACAACTCCCACACAACTTCCTGAAACACTCCTACTAATCATAAAACAATTCAGTATCTCTTTGTCAAATACCAACAATTTTTCTTCTAAACTCAACTACTCGAGATGCTGGAAAGAACCTGTCAAGGAATAAACGAGACATGCCAACTTGTGTGTTAACTGAATCAGGAGTTAAATAAAAGACTCACTCTCTAGCAGTCAGCTAAAGAAAAAGGAAAAGCTCAAAGTTTAATATGGTCTTTAGTAACTCCTTGTAGTTTCATACTTAAGCAAACCATGTGGAATTCCCACAAATGTTTACACTGATTTTCATTCTACAAACCGTGCAAAGTGGGCAACAAGTTTATCAAATCCAATTTAAGTTTAAATGGGCCATCTACTGTCGGATAAGTGATACATAACAATTGTTGTTCATTTGGCGTCTTAGCAAGTTGCTTAATGGTGCGATTAGCCATGACTTCCGATTCACAAGGTGGATCTTCGATGACTCTTGTATTAAGATATAGGTCATCGTCGTCCTCTATCACTACTATATTTTTATTTTCGATTTCGTCATCTGACGTTTCAGACCCTACTAGTCGTTTACCGTGTTTTATTGCTTCTCTTCGTAATGCTTAGGAGATTTTCTTAATTTTAGGATCCAACTCTAATGGTTCTCTTAGATCTGACCTAGTCATTAAGAAGATGAAACAAAGTTAAATTATTGCTAGTCCCTAGTAATGCCGCCAAAATTTGATGGGTGCCGAATCCACCAAAAATAATATCCCTATTCCTAAACAGTAAATAAATAGAAATATAGGGAGTAGGATTGATCCCATAGAGATTGATATATCTAAAATTACTGTTTGGTTCAACCAGCTTGCGTGCCTACGCAATTGTCATGCCCAGGACGTGTGATGGTCTGTGCAAAAATAAAAAAAGGGGATTTAAATATAATAGAAGTTAAAATAATTAAAATAAAAATAATAGTAAAAATAGCATAAACAAAATTTAATTAAATAAACTGATATGATGAAATTCTAGCTTCAGGCTCATTTTTGCTCTGATTTCGAACTGGTTCTTGATAACAAATATTCTCCTTCAACTGATAAGTTATTTATAGTGACCGAGGAAACCTCAAGCCATGTATCGATCTGATTTCCAGTGGTGTCAAAAAAATGTAGTTTCGGGACCTCGTTTTAGTAAACTGAGTTTATAGAAACCTATTTTTAGTGGTGTCAAAAATGGTGGTTTTGAAACCTCATTTTCGACGAGCGAGTCCATAAATATTAAATATTAATATTTATGAGGTTAGCATAAAGTTTAATTAAAGTTTGGTCCATTAATTTTGTCAATCAGATAATTAATTAAGGTATAACAACTAAATTGTAAAAGTGATAGAAGTTAATCACTATGAATTTTTATTTAACCAAAGGACCAATTGAGCAATTAGACCCTTTTTATATTTTCAAATGGTATGGATTTTTAATTGTAATCCATTATCAATTGTTATTTAAGTTTATAGGTTAATTATTAAGATTAACTTAATCTTTGATTAATTAAAAATAAACTAAGTACAAAAGACAACTAAAGTTGTCATCAATTATTTTTCCTTTCTTCTTCACTGTTTCCAAACAAGGAAAACCTAGAAGTCATTGTTGTTGAAATTTCAAGCTTTTAGCTCTTGTATGGTATGTTCGATTTAGTCAATTTCTTATAATTCTTATGGTTTTGAGGTCCCGGGAGCCGCTTGATTTAGCTAGCATGTTACCAATTTGTAAAATTGTTAAAGTTTCTAAAAGTTTCCATTGATAAATGCTTGATGAAATTGGTGTTAAATTGTTAGATTTTAAGCTTAGATATGAAAAAAAGGACTAGTTTGTAAATTTTAATTGCTAGTTTTTGAACATAGGGACTAAAGTGTATGAATTTTGAAATTGATGTTATATTTCTATAATTTTAGGTAATAGAGGGTTATAGGAGGATGTAGTTGAGATCAATTTCAAAATTGAAACTCAAATTTGAAAGTTATGGCATTTTTGGTTTTAGGGACTAAATAAAATAAAATTAAAAACTATAGGGAACATTAAAAAATGAGATTGAATTTGACATATGCATATAATAGGATGATATAAGGTATTTGGAATTGATGAGTTGAAATGAATTATCATATAGATTAGGAATTGAATCAATCGGAGGATAATCGAAGAAAAGACAAAATTGTGGATTAATCCTGGACATCTTGTTTGTTGTTGTTTTTGCCAAGTAAGTTCATGTGGCATGGTTGCATGTAATTTTAGTATACACTTGAATTGTTAATTTGTGTTTGTGTGAATGTAATTTAAATTGTTTACGATTTGGTACAAAAAGGTAAGCTATGAATTGAATTATAAAGAAATGGTTATATGTACTTAATGTGCCTGAGTGAACGTAATAAAAGACAGGATATGATTGAAAAACCAATAGGGTTAATTGCATACTGATACGAGATATATGTGATGGTACAAAGTTATTATTTATTATACCAGAATCTAACATTTGTTGCTGATTATCGAGTTATATATCTCTATAGAGACCCCGGTGTGGTGGAAGGGCGTATTTTATACGATTATATGTTTTGTAACACCCCATACCTGACCCAATCGCTAGACTTGGGTACCAAATGCTACAAGTACCCATTTAATTATACCATACATCCATAATTAAATTTGTTACATACAAAAACAATTTAATCGTCTGGGCCTAATTGTTATTAAGATATACCTTGAAGAAAATATGTAATGACTTCCTATGACCTTAGTTTCTGTATATAGTTTCGCTATTTGAATATGATTCTACAATTATTATGTTTTCCTTAACCCTCAAGACGAGGCCTCTGCGAGTGCCTCTCTATATACTAATACAGCTTCTACTGTGTTACTTTGATCGGGCGATGGCTGGCTTGGTCCTTCCACTGAAATATCTTGTCATGCTTTGTCTTGAGATTAAGCAGTGAAATGTATAAGTTTTGATGAACTTAGTGAGAATTTTCTAAACAACATAATATAAGACACCGGAGTTATTGTTGTCTCTCCATTTCCCTTACAGCTTCTTGTTGTCATAACTTAATCCCAATATGAGACACTGACGCGTTCCTTCATGATATTGATCGCCAAATAGGGCAGACCTAACTCTACTTTACCCCCAACCTTACTTTTTTTACTCGTTTTCCACTGTTCTTGACGAACTGTTTTGCGCGAGGTTGTCAACGGACTTACTTGTGGATCCTTACTTGTGGATCCCTACGGTTCGGGTTCCGCTTGATCACCCGTTGCTACTTCGAATTCCCATTTTATGCTAACGATCTATTCTAAACAACCAACCCTTTGCCACCTCTTCTCCCTATGAAATGTCGGTGGCCCTTCCATCAACCTAAGGCCCATGACGTTAGGCCAATAGAGTTTTGCCCCATATCTGTGTTTCCTCATAAGATTTTCCATTTCTTTAGTGGACTCGATTGTTGTACTGTTGGCCCCATTTTGTATAGCCCTTGGCAAATTTATTTCTTAATCTAGAGATCCACGCCCTCGAGCACACCTCACTTATGCATACCTATAATTTATCGTGTCATTCATATTGTTCTTTCGATCTTAGTCCATGGCGTACCTCTTGTGTGGCAAACTTTCTCGTTGGGGGTCTCACGTGTTAAATCTTGGTGAACCTTTCAACATTATTGTTCCAGCGGAATTTTTGTAATGTCGTAACACCATTCCACCATGGTCTAACTCAGCCTAGTCCTATGTTTAATGTCTTGGTGGACTATCTACACCCGCATACCGTCACACTCCTTTGGTTGCCTTACCCAAGATAAGGTCTCATATCTTTCTCACTACGTATTCCCTTGGTCCTGGTGAACCACCCTGTGTTTACTTCCTGATGGACTATTTGTTTTGTGTAATGTCCCAACGTACTATCTTTGTGGACGCCATGGAGTCTTTCATCCATGGTCTTACTCATTATACCTGGCTGTCATAGCATCTTTCATCTATGGTCTTACACTGTATACGTTATACCTTCTACCGTGCCGCCATGGCGTCTTTTATTTATAGTCTTACGCTATAAACCTTTTTACTATGTACCATGTAACAACCTATTTTTCAATGGTATTAGAAATAGTGGTTTCAGGACCACAAATCCCACGAGTGAGTCTATAAATATTATTTAATATTTATGAGTCAAATATAGTATAACATTGAATTTTTATATGATAATTTTTTTATTGAATGAATAGTTAAGTAGAAGTGGTTTGCCCCTAAAGTTAAGTGGTTTTGAAAAATTAGGTATCAGGACCTTATTTCTGTAAATCGAGATCAGAAATATTTTTTACAAAGTTACAATATAGGTATATTGAAATTTGATCCAGAAATTTTTACGTTTATATAGTTAATTGAGGAAAAAAAGGCTAAATCGTAAAAGCTTTAGAAATTAATCGCTATTAATCTATATGTGCTAAATGATTATAAATGAAAAAGTGAATGGCTTTAAAAGTCATTTATGCCATGTCTTCTAATAATGGACGGTTTGTGTTTGTTTTTATTATAATTATATGGTAAACTTATATTTAAATAATAATAGAAAGTAATAAAAGTTATAATGGATGAACATTTGTTCATCTTTTCTTCCTTCCACTGAATGTCTAATAAAGAAACCAAAGAAGACATGGTTAAAAGCTTCAAAGGTTCATTCATCTTCTCGTCCTTGCTCGGTAAGCCCCCAAAGTTGGTTTTTCGTGATTTTTTATGTTTTTGAGATCGTTGCAGCTTAATTTAGCTAATTTAGGGACTAATTCATAAAATTGTTAAACATTTTTATTTATACCATTGATGAAATTATGATGTTTTTGGAGTTTGATGATAGATTTATAAGCTTGATAGTTAAATATGGCTATTTTTTAAAGTGATTTTGGTTAATTTTAAGTTTAGGGACTAAATTGATAAAATAATAAATTTAGCATGAAATTCTTGTGAAATTTCAATATTTATGGGCTTTAGAAGTATAAGTAAAAAATTTGGCTAGCTTGGTTTTGGGCTTAATTGTGATTATTGTATAAGTTTCGGGACTAGGGACTAAATTGAATAAAAGGTAAAAGTTTAGGGTAAAAATATAAATATTGATAAAGGGTCAATTACATGAAATTTAGTATTTAAATGTATTTGAATTGGATAACTGAATTAAATTATTATAATTAGATTAAGAAACGAGTCAACTGGATAATAATCGTGGGAAAAGAGGGTTAGCGGTGTAATTATCAGTGTTGTGTTTGTTGCCATTTTTGGATTAGGTAAGTTCACATTATAAATGAATTGATTTAGTTTCTATTTTGTGAATTATTAAATATCTAAGTATGTTGTATTTAGATTTTCTTGCATAGTAAATATTAAGTATTGGAAATGGATCAAATTGAAATGAAATTATAATTGAGGGTCATGATTGAAAATGGAGAAATCATATAGTTGAATTCATGTGACAAAGAAATGCTTAAGTAATTATATGATATGCTAATTATTATTTATGTTATGAATGAATTAAATTGATTGATATATAACAATTAGTAAATTGGACTAAATTGCATTATTAGCTAAACCGATGTTATGTCTGATAAACGAGAAGTATATGGATGTGTGCTCGTAATGGCATAAATTTAAGAAAGTTAAATGATATGGATATGAAACATGACCCGTATGAACTTTGTGAATACTTAGGATAAAAATGACATGTCATTAGGGGTATTTACAGTTTCGGGTGCTGGTCTTGGATGTCTTATCGATGGCTGAGGTCCTGCATTTGTTATGGATTCTCCGCAGCTCGTGTGAGAAGCATCATATTGCCTAACATCCTGACCCACAACTTATGTGAGCAGGCACATTTTACAGCTTGTGTGAGCATCATTCCCGCGTATCTGATGTTATTTCATTTGGTTCATCGAGTGAGAGAAATAATATATGAAATGGTTATATGGAAAAATGACATATGAAATGGTTATATGATTTGGTTATATGAATAAATTATATGGAAATAGATATGTCAGATGGAACATTGGATATAAATATTTGAAGTGAAATGTGAGTTGTTAAATGAATAGGTGATGGTTGAATTGAGGTTTTGTAACATCCTGAAAAGGGCCTATGCATTTTCGGCTTAATTGTACGAAATGACATGTCTTATGTGTTATGAATGTATTTTGAACATTTTTGGAAACCTGGAAATGTATGGAAATGATAAGTTTAAAGTGAACATTTTTGGAAACCTGGAAATGTATGGAAATGAACATTTTTGGAAACCTGGAAATGTATGGAAATGTTAGGTTTAAAAGAGGAAAGTGAACATTTTTGGAAACCTGGAAATGTAAGGAAATGATTTAGAAATGATTCAAAAAAGGAAAGTGAACATTTCTGGAAACTTGGAAATGTAAGGAAATGTCAAGTTTAAAGAGGCAAACGAAAATTTTTGGAAACTTAGAAATGACTTAGAAATGTCGAGTTTTAAAGTTTAAAAGAGGAAATTAAGGCAAGGTCGCCTTAAGAGAAAAAGTATGTGAAATTTGACACGCAACAAAGCTTGGAAAAGTGGCTGGAGATGCCACTTAGGGCCACTGGAAATGGCGCCACATGCAAGGGATTGGGCTGAGTTCGAGTCACAGGAAAGCAAATAAAAGAAATTTTATTTTGCTTCCGTAAGAAGTGAGGTGGACTGGCACAAGGCTATAATTTAGGAGCCTTTATTCTTTTATTTTTAAGAGATAAAATAGTGGATAAATAAGGGATAAATAATGGATTTATTTTAGATTATTTTCAAGAGATAAATGAGGAATTATTCTTTAATTAGGAAAATAAGGGAGAAGTGATGGCCAAGTAAGGGACTTTGAGTTTAATAATTTCGGCTAAGTAAGGATAGTTGCTGAATTATCTTTTATTTTAGGAGATAATTAAAGAGATAAAGCTATCAAAATAGAAGAGTGATGGCCAAATAAGGGATTCTAAGTTAGTAATTTCGGCTACTAAAGGAAAAGAGGGCCATTCATTCTTTCTTTCAACTCTCTCTCTGCCGAATTTTCTCTAGCAAATAACTCCTCTCTTCTCTTTTATTTTTCCCAAGCCGAAATACCTTGTGCTCTAGCCGAATCCTCCATCTTTATTCTTCTTGCTCTTTTCTTTCTACCAATCAAAAAGCCGAAATCAAGATCCTTCTAGCCTACATAGCCGAATATTGTTAAAGGTTCAAGCAAGGATTGCCGATTCCTAAAGTAAGGGTAAGATCTCATTCGGTTTCCTCCTTTTTCTTTTAAGATTTGCCGAAATCTAGGACTAACCCCATTAATATCTTGTTGTCGAAACTTTGAAGAGATTTTTTGGGATTTATTAAGTGTCGACTATAAGGAAGGAGAAGTTCTTTTCCCGAAGGTACACCATAGGCCGCGTGTTCCCTAGTTATTCGGTGAGTTTCGAGATTTAAAATCCACAAGGTAAGTGTCTATAGCATTCGGCCAAGGCCATGTTTGGTAAATATATGTGTTCATTAATCATTCAAAAGCCGAAACTAATCTATTCAAGTAATCTAGTGATTGCCGATTTCAAGAAAGAAGGATACAAAGTTTCCAGCATTTGATTAGACATCAATAGGCACCAAGGTAAGTTTTGAGTTACAACAATCCTAATAGGATTTGGTTTTATGGCTGAATGGTCTTCATTAAATTTTTAAGTAATGGCCGAATGTAGGGACTAAGGATCTAAGGCTTTAGATCGGATTTTTGGGATTTGAAGTGAAGTTGCTAAGTTAATCAGGTGTGTACCCCACGCTATTTCATAATATGTTTTATGGCTATGTTTAATTAATATATGTGATATTAAGAATGTGAATATGGCTAAGGTACCATAATGTGGTACAAAGTACTCAGGTACGTTTCCTACTCCTACTAGGAATATGAAATATGTTATTTGTAACATGAGAATAAGAATGTGAACTTTGGCATATTAATGCATATTACAAAATGGGGCATATGGGTTATTGAAAGGGGAAGTGAATGTGGTGACCTAAGACCACGAACACGGTGACCTAAGACTGTGGTATCTGAATGTGGTGACCTAACACCATAGTAATCTGAATGCGGTGACCTAAGACCGCGATATGGAGTGTAGTGGAAGGAGGGTCGACTTAGTAGTCCCCACAGTGTACAGGTTGGTACGGGGGAGTGTAGCGGATGGCTTATTAGGTTTGGGTTTGGGAATGCATCATAATTTGTATGCTATGATATGAATGTGTAATATTTGTCATGCCTGATTCTATTATGATTTAGTGTTGTGTACACATTGAGTCTGTTGACTCACCCGTTGAGGACCATGTTTGTGTGATGAATAGTAATGGACCGGGACGGCAGAACTTGTGGTGGCCATGCTCAACATGAAGTTTTTATTTTATGGACTATTAATTTTTAAGTACTCCGAATTATTTGGATTTACTTGATGTAATAAGGCCATAAGGCCATAGTGCACTATTTTTTTTTTATGTTTGCAAACTTTATTAAGTTAAAGATTAAGTAATTTACTTTAAATGTATTCTATATGTTTTATCACCTAAAATTTAAAAGGGTATAAAACGATTTTGTTTTCTACTCGAGCCCAACCCAAAACAATATTTCTTTCAAAACACACTATTTTCCCAAAGAAACAAAAGAACTTTGAACCGGTTTACTTGAGGAACATACCAAATCTGGTCAAAGCTCGTGGGCCGGGTTTGGGGTGTTTCAGGTTTAATTGTGTTTGCTTATAATGTTTATGACATAATAAAGTTATATGTTTTGTATATGTGAACTCACTAACTTTGTGAGATTTGTGGTGTGTATAGGAAATAAATGAACTCATAACCTTATTTATAAAATTAATTGCGAAACAGTTGCGGTAAGTTAAAGTTAAAGTTAAACTTACTCTATTTGGTTTTCTTCATTATATATCATCGTGTAGGAGCTGTCGATTGGTTTTCTTTCGGTAGTTATACATTTATTTTGGCCGGTTATAAGTGACTGTAAATAGGGCTTTGGTATATGCATGTCAGTGATCATTTAGTCATGTTTTGTGTCATTTAAATTATGAAATATGTGTATTAATGTAAATCCTTAATGTTATTTTGGTTGGTTTGGTAATTGATGGCGTATGTATGCTTGAAAATTAATACATTGTTGGTTTGTTGAATTGGTACATACATGATAGGATAATTGATGAAATTCAATTGGTGCTAAATTGTGATTAGAAGGCTTGGTATAAATGATTGATTATATCATATGTTAGTTGGAAATTATTGGATGATTGAATAAGGTTAATATGTTGATTATGTCTTGTTTTTGAAGGTTGTTGTTTATGTTGAAATTTGGTCTCAATGAGAGCATACTGGTTAGACACATAGGTTGAATGTGAATTGGCATATTTTGGCATGTTTTGGTACACTTTGAATAGGCTAATGTGATGGTAAATGTATGACTTGATGTTTAGGAAATTGTAGGTGAATTGGCTTGTGCTTAAAGGTATTTTTGGGCACACACAGAGTCTAGAATACAGTCTACCACACGGTTGTGAGCCAAACACAGTCACCCTACACAATCTCAGAGAGTTACACGGCTTGGCGATATGGTTGTGTGACCCTAAGTTACATGGACTCAAGTCATTACATGGTTTGGCCACACGACCATGTGACCCTTATTTTCAGTTTTTGTCATATTTTTCTATTTTGTTTCAAATTAGTCCATATTCGTTTCTAAATTGATTTTAGGGTTTTGAATACTCGATTTAAGTTTTTTTTCGAATGTATGTTATGAATGATGATTGTTTATTAATTTATGATGTTTAAATTAATCTTTGAATTGTGTTACTATATTATCGGTCTTATTAATTGTCGTAATATCCTGTAACCTTAATTTGACAACGGATATGGGTTAGGAATGTTATATACCATGCTTCCATGACTTCTTTCATCCATGGTCTTACGTTATGTACCTCATACCAGACTACCATAGCGTTTTTCATCTATGGTCTTACGCCATATATCGTCTTCACGATATCATCTTAAATGACCAGTTGATACCACCATCGTGGTAAATACCTTTGCATAATATAGATTTCCTAAACCCTCCTCTCATTACCTCATTTAAACCACCTAACCTTGATGCTCGAACACCGCAATATTCTCTCCACAACATCCGGAGCTTTGCCCGAAGCAGTAACTAATAGGTTCACTCCCTGTAACTCTAATTTATATAGGTTTTTTTAGCAGTTTATAACACATTTTAACTGAAAAATAATATTAATTCCGAGTATTTGTTAATTAATTAGGTGAATTTTATATATATTCCGAAGATGGGCATGAATTTATAAAAAATGCAAATATGTGCTTTATTGTATTAATTTTGTGCATAAATTAAATTATTTCATGTTATTTATTAATGTGTTATATTTTATTATGTAGGGGGACCATGACTTTGATATAATATGAAGCTTATTATAATTCTTGCATGGACATGAGCAATTCTACCCTACTTGGATGGCATAACCATGCAAATTGGGTCATGGAGATGTTACTTTAACCCAGTTAAAAATGATGTTACATGGTGGACGAGTCTGAGTATTTAATAAGTTAGAAAACCGTCCAAACAAGGGGAAGACAAGCCCAATCCACAAGCATGTTGGCTGCCCAAAAATCAGTTTTGGGATATTTATTAGAGGTCCCTATAGTTAAAATTAAATCAGAAAAGATCCCATGAAACTGTCCAACCCTTGC
This sequence comes from Gossypium bickii, assembly GCA_025503065.1. NCBI lineage: Eukaryota > Viridiplantae > Streptophyta > Magnoliopsida > Malvales > Malvaceae > Gossypium > Gossypium bickii. Next base: position 102,492,041 of record CP106711.1, read on the forward strand.
TTGATTCTAGCATGATTTCATGCTTGAATCAAGCAACTATAATCCACCCTTTTCCATAATGTGTGGCCAGCTAAGTAAATGAGTAAATGAGGGGGGGGATATTTTTCACTATTCTTAATAAACTCCCCTACCAACTTCAAGTATAAATACCCACTCCCATCTCACATATCTCTCATCTTTTACTCAATCCCTCATCTCTCATTTCATATCATTCTTTTGTTCTCTTATTTCCTCTCTTCATTCCCATCCATAGCATCCTATTGTTCTTTCTTTTCTTAGCTAGCAAAACCTTGATAAGATCATCTCTTGTCCGGCCACCTTGAAGAGCCATTAGCAAAGGAGCAGCATGAGAATCGAAGGAAAACAGCTTCAATTAGAGTTCGCGAGACTACTGATTCAATATAGTTTATTCTTTCTTACTTTCTTACTTTGATTTTAATCATGTTTGCAATGTGCTTTGCTATCTTGTCATCAACAATGGTAGATTGAATCTGTTTAGCTAGGATGATTTCATTAATTCAATGAAGTTTGGTTAAATCATGCTTATAGTGTTTGTGCCTTAGTCAATCATATTTCCAATTAAACTCAAGTACGTATTTCATTCATATATGATTGGATGCATTAGAATTAGCTGAGTGATCCTAACAGACGGCGGCTAATGGACACAATAGTTGAAAAGTGCATGCTTAATTTAGATCCTAACCTGACTAAATTAAAGGTTCAGAATAACTTTAACGAGCTCTATTATCTTGCATAGTCTTTAGGTTTATGTGATTAAATTGTTTCAAACCTAACCCATCCCTATTACCTCATATGAATTCTAAGAAACCCTTAGTTTAATATGATCAGTAAAGTGAATGTTTTACTAAATAAAGGATTCCGAAAGGACTTAATTTGGTTTTAAGACTCATGAAAGATTAAGTTGCCATGGAATATTCTCCGAACACTGTTAAGCATGAGAAAAATGAATTAAGTTGAATGATGTAATTATCCTAGCCTATTCATGTTATTGATTGTTGAATTTTGTGTTTTTTCTGCTAAACTCATTTCACACATTTCACTTCATACTTTGCATTTAGATTAAAATTGCATCAGGGATCATCTTACTTTTAGTAATTATTTTTACATCACACCACTCACAAATATTGTGTTTTTATCACTAGATTGTTAACTCTAATTTTAAAAGTAATTGATTAACATACACAGTCCCTGTGGAGACGATAACTCTTTTACTTATTACTTGGTAATGACTATATACACTTGCACAAACCTACGTGTTACACTCCCCATTTCCTTTCCTAAGTTCATCTATCTCGTGGAGGTTTTCCCCAGTTATCATGCAATACATGCATCTATTCATCATCTATCTTAAAGCAGCAGTAATAAGCTTGTCATGACTCAACCACATTATTCATTTATTCCTTATTTCATGCAAGCAACATATCATCATTTATCACCCAAAAGTAGAATGTAAAAACTCACTTTGTTTCCTTATCCTTGCCATCATGACTTGCCCAAATGTTATTGTCTTCTTAGACCTAACAGCAGTCCCTCGATTTTTCTCCTTAGTGGGCTTCCATGCCTATGACTATTGCAGCATGCAGAGCCTCCCATGGATACAACCTCTTCTTCTTTAAGACAGCTGAAGAAGAAGATGATAATTTTGAAAAGAAGATTGTGTAAATAGGATTAAGGAATTCCCCTCTTCTCTCGTCCTCCTACTTATATATCCTCATGGCATGATCTTTATAGATCGTCATTGCCATACAGTCCTAATTATTATGTTTTCCACTATGTAACTAATTGGTCCCAATCTAACCAAACTAGAATATTAATCTATATTTCTCCTAACTAGCCACTTAAATATTTAAAGTTTTCACTAATGTCCTAAACTTTCCATTACTATTCAATCAACTCCTCGACTCTTCCTTGAGTTCAGATATTTTATAAATTCAGGTGTGACAATTCCCCCACCCTTAAAGAAAATTTCGCCCTCAAAATTTTTGCTCAGGGTAAACCTAGAGCAGTCTCCAGGTGAAATTGTACTTCCTAAGACAACCCTTTCTTAAATTAGAGGCTAACTTCCCTATTCACCTGGGTAGTCTAGTCTATTCTCAACATTTTAAACCACTCCATCCGAGTGGTAGATCCAAACTTTTCACAAGTAGAGGCCATCCATCAACAAGTGATTTCTCGGCCTTCCTGCTGGAAAATTTAGCGTACACTGCATCAAATTCACGAGACTAAGTCTATTTGAGCGTGTATTACTTCCGATGGATACTTAATAAATGTTTGGCTTTGGCGGACATTCCTACTTTTCCTAAATATTGAGGGATTTAGGAAGAAACCCATCCCCCTTTTACAGGTGTCACCCACCAAGTTCGGGAAGTTGAATCGTCTAAGTTATTTCAACCAAAATTCCCTTGTACGTTGACTATTTAAATTGAGGTGTGAAGTAAGGAGGTGTCTTGTTTGAAATTCTCCATCTCTTTCTTGTTGATTAAGTTACTCTAAAATTTGCCTCACTTATACTTCTCCATTTCCCACATCTGATTTCAATATCTTCTTTCCTTGACTATCTCTCGTAGGATTTTTAGGTAATTTCTAAAGGCTTTCCCTTTTTCTTTTCCTTTCTTTTTATTATTTGCAAGGTTAGGATCAAACTTATTGATCATGAGGGGGTCAACCACCTCAACAGTGGTAGTAAGCAGGGTCATGGTGGTAACGATGAGCGTGATGGGGTTGGGCCCAGTGCCCGTGGAATACATATTCTGGCGGAGACCTTCCCCTTTCATTGTACTACATCCCACGATGAGATGGTTCGTTACTTTAGCATCCGAGGAATTCAGCTTCCCAATTTTCCCTATGATTGTAGCCTTGTTCAGGGCGAGTGTCGACTGACAACAGCATCATTCTTCCGCTTCATCTATTCAAGGTCGGGTTTCATCTCCCCCTTACTTCTTTCTTTTGCTTTGTTCTTGATGAGTATGAGATCGCACCTGGGCAACTTATCGGCTTTTCTTGGTGGACCCTAGTTACCTAGTTCATCGATTGTAGCCTGAAGGACGAACCATCATTAATTCGGTATTAACGTAAGAATATGAAGATCCCATATCTATCAAAGCATAAACAAGTTCTGAATGTAATAAAAAGATACCTGTTACAACTTCATTAGCACCGCCATTCTCACGTGTCCGTACAACATAAGCTCGGGTTGGCGTTCAGCCTCCAACATTAGCCTTCGTACAACCAAGTCAAAATGTACATATTGTCCCTTAAACGAGCCCTTGAGGCCCCAAAATAAACGATAGAAATAAGTTGGGACTAAATCAAAAACTCATAGAATTTTTCAGAAAATAATGAAAAGTTTCAACACTGTAGGGTTCACACGGTCGTGTGACTCACACGGTCAAGAGAAATGCTCGTGACTCAGGCTGTGTCGGCATTCAAAATAGGGACAAACGGCCATGTCCCAGCTTGAGTCCATGCCCATGTAACTCACTGACTAGGTCACACAGCCAAGCCATACGCCCGTGTGCTAGGCCGTGTATCCTTCGAAGTAACATCACACCCCTGTGTGCCAGACCATGTGCTAGGTCGTGTAACAGCTTGGCTTGCAACCCATTGAAAGCTACAGGGGATACACAGCCGTGTCTTGACACTCATCCGTGCCTCTACCCATGTGAACAAAAATATGCCATTTTACAAGCCATTTTCTCACCCTGATAGGCATAACAAGGCATCCAAATCAACATTGCATATATTTTCAAGCCATAACAAGGCATAAACATATGTTATAACCTCATACAACCAATATGCCCTTTGGTATCTCAAATGACAATATATAAACATGTTTAATCATGTATTCAATTTGACCAAATAATCAACTAATTTGTATGCATATTTGCATCAATAAATACTAATTTACTTACCAAAACACAACCATTTGGTACCAAATGTCATTCTATAACTAGCATCAAATAACCAATTAGATCATGCTTATCAAAGTACCAATTCACAACAAGTTGCAAGACTTAAACAATATGCACATTCAATTATCATTTCATCAACAAAATGCCAAATCACAAGCCATGTTAAATGGCCAAAACAATAATCAAAATATATGGCCAACATTAACCAAAATACCTATACATGCCATTATAACCAAAATTAAACAGCTGAATGTACAAAAGAGCCGGTGGATAGTGTGATATAGCTCCGACAAGCTTCCAACCCATACGAGCTTCCGATTAATTATAAAACACGGAAAATAACACAGAATAAGCATTTAAGCTTAGTAAGTTCATATAACATAGAACATTACTTACCATTTAATCACATAATAGGTAAGTAAACATAGCATATCCCAACACAATTTGGCCAAATGCCTGAGCACATATACACCAACCATGTTAGCCATGTAAATACATATATAAACCAATAATCATGGATGAGCACAACAATTGATTAAATTTCATATACATGTATCATCCAATTCAATTTTCCATATACCATGTAACAATATTTCCATATAATTCATATGTACCCCTCTAATATTCTGTAATGAACCCTTACCATTTCATATCAGAATAATGCCCGTTGAACCATTTAGAATATCGTTGGATACCTGGGATAACTCACACATAGTGTGCTAAATCATATAACTGTAATTTGTCAAATCCTGTACATGTATACTTACGCAAGCTATAAATCAATATTCTCACACGAGCTGTAAATCGGTATGCTCTCACGAGCTGTAAATCGATATTCTCTTATGAGCTGTGGGTCAGAACATAGCTACACAATGCTGCTCACATGAGCTATTGAGTATCTGCAACACATGTCGAACCTCAACCATCGGTAGGACGTTCAGGACCGGCACCCAAATCATGTTAACCCTAATGACATGTCATTTGTATCCTACGTATTCCTAGGGTTCAAACGAGACTCGGTAATAGTCGTACGTCATTGGATATGCAATAGTGTGTATGTAAAGCAATTCACAATACAATTATAATTTGATTAAAACATATATACACGATTTAATTACACGAACTTACCTCAACAAGTATATGTAGATATAGAGGCGATTAATCAGAGATTTTCCCGTTGCCCCAATCTAACTCCGTACGATGTCTGTCTTGATCTATATGGATAAATTTAACTCAATTTAATATATAACTCATTCAATTTAGCCCAAAATCATATTTTGGCAAAATTACTATTTCTCCTATACTTTTAATTTCTTTGCAATTTAGTCCATAGCTTATAAAAAATGGAAATTTATGCAATTTCACCACAACCCACTATGGCCGAATATCAACTAGGTCCCTAGCATGCCTTATATTTTATTTATTTCATGATTTCACCATGTATTATTTTCTATTTTTCAATTTAGTCCCTATTTGACAATTTCACCAAAAATTCCTTTACAGAAGTTGTTTATCTAACAACAACCATCCATTTTCTAACATCAAACTTCAAAACTCATGTACATGCATCAATTGCAAAACCCTAATAGTTTAACAGTTTCAAAAATTAGTCCCAGGGTAGTTAGATTAAGCTACAACAATCTCGAAAACGTAGAAATCATAAAAAAAGGGGGACAAAAATGCACACCTAATTAAGCATATAAGGATGGACGAATGTAGCTTAAACAATGGCTATTGCTTTCTTCTCTTTTCGGTTGAAAAAGAATGGAATAAGATAATAATTTGTTTTGTTTTATTTATTATAACTTCAATTACTAATTACCAAATTTAACCTTAAAATTTTATCCAAATTTCAATAATGCCAAACCATTAAAATACACTATAAACTCTAATGGTCTAATTACCATTTAAAGACTTCCACTTTAAATTTCTATAGCTATTTAATACCTTTAGCTATTAGAATTCAACTTTTACAATTTTACGCAATTTAGTCCTTTTTATCAAATTGAGCATGTAAACATTAAAATTTCTTAACAAAATTTTTTTTACGATACTACTATCATGCTGTAGGAAATAAAGTAATAATAAAATAACTTTTTTTTACTTCAGATTTGTGGTTTCAAAACCACTGTTTCAATTTCACTAAAAATAGGCTGTTACCCCTAGGTGCAGGCACAGACCTTTGAGAAGTAATAGGGGTAGCATTCTCATTCTTTAGACACTCTTTAGCAAAATGCTCCGTGGATCCACAGAAAAAAATCTCGAGTTAACTTCCAGTATTTAGCACGGTGCTTTTTCTCGCAATGCTCACAAATCGGAATATTAGTATCCCTGATTGGACCTTGCACACTACTCGTGGACATAGTCGGTTGTGATCACAATTTCTATTAGCTCTTTCCAACTTAAAATTTGACCTCCAGCTACCACGAATTTCTTTTGATCTCTTCGGTTGTGGATTTGATCTAGCAACTCTAGGGCATTTTCCAACAGTATGAGTAGTTTTAGTCTTTTTATCAAGACCCAGAGCTTGTTCTACCATTCTTGCCCGTTCAACTAAATCAGAAAACTCAATAATTATATGCGATATTAACGGCACCGAAGTTTATCGCGTAAACCACGTAAAAATCACTTATAATTTTCAATTTCAGTTGGCACAAATTCAACGGCGTACCTACTAAGTCACGAAAACTCTCGTTCTTAATCAACCACCGTCATTTCACTTTGTTTTAGCATAAAAAAATCTTGTCTTCTATCTTCAATATAGAGTTCTCCCACATATTTATTTTGAAATTCCTTTTGAAAGAATTCCCAATTATCCTGATTTGCGGATAAATGGCGTGTTACTAATTGCCACCAGGTATATGCCTCCCTTTGCTGTAACACCCCTTACCCATATTCAATGCCGAAGCAGGGTATGAGGCATTACTAGAATTACAACACAAGCATTCGCACAATTCCAAGTCATAAATTTGCATCCAAATTAAAACTATTCATATTTAATCATAGAGTCCCTAATACGAGCCCACGAGGCCCAAAACATGCTTTGGAAGTGGTTCGAGACTAAATCGAGAACTTAGGGAATTTTTATAAAACTTAGAAAATTTTTGCTTGAAGCAGGGCTCACACGCCCGTGTAGTCCAAGGGAAACGCTCGTGCTTCAGATCATGTTCGATTTAGGGTGCTCTCTGACTTGTGACACACAGCTGTGCCACACGCCCGTGTGCTAGGCCGTGTGGTAAATTAATTTAATTCTAATTAGGTGCAGGTTTCACATGGCCAAGACACACACTCGTGTTCTAAGCTGTGTAGCACACACGGTTGAGACACGCGTACGTGTCTCTGCCCGTGTGCTCAATTCTGGACATTCTGTTTTGCAACAATTAAGGTGTAGGGGACACAAGGCTGAAACACATGCCCGTGAGGCAGACCGTGTGTCACATACGGCCTAGACACACGCCTATGTGTCTACCCGTCTGGACAAAAATAAGGCTATTTTCCAAGGCATTTGCCACTCTCATTTACACCTACACTTACACCAATTCAATGACACAATTCATAGCATACTTAGGCAACCTAAACATCCACAACCAAGGTATTGACATCACATCCACATGCTAACATCTAACGTGCTTTAACATCATAATTTATCGACACAATTCATGCAAGTTTCCATAATAATGAATGGTATCAACATATAAATATACTCATAACCAACATTAGCCAACTTACATGGCCATATACAAAATGAAATCATTAACAATTATAAGTCAATACATTTGGCCATATTATCAATGACACATATAGCAAAATGACCAAGTCCCTATACATGCCATACATTCAAAATGCTAAGACCATTAATACCCAAAATGAGAGTTTGATAGTGTGATCCGAATCTCCGACGATCTCTGATTTTGAGTTAGCTTGGCGAAACTATAAAAACATGGAAAATAAATGGAGTAAGCTATATAGCTTAACATTGCCCTGCGTATAACATTCAATTATTATAACATAGTTAAATGTAGATTTACCATGGTCTCAAGATCATAATTTATTCCATCATAAAAACTTACCCATATTCGTCATTTCACATATTTATTAAGCATGAGCTTTATGTAGATACCTGAGCCATCTCGAAATGAACTTACACATATTCTCATATTTGACATACCCGTGAACCACTCGGAATAACAATTTTGGATACTGGGAAAATTTGCACACTAAGTGCCATATATGTAGCCAAAGCTACCTAAGTCTCATATCACATAATCGCTCGCTCTCAAGCTATCAACGGGCTTGCTCACACAAGCTGTCAGTCAAGACATAGCTGCACGGTGCTGCTCACACAAGCTGTCAAGTATCCACAACATATACCAGTATACTCAGTTACCGATAGGATGTACGAGACCAGCACCCGGATCACATAATCACATAACACATAATGACCTGACATGTCACTTGTATCCTAACCTATTCCGAAGGTTCAAATAGGATTTCTTGCTTGTCGATTCATCTTCAGACTCATTCGTAGAATTGTACTCATTCACAAAATCAAACATACAATTCATGTAATATTTAAGCATTTAAATACAATTATTCTAAAGCTTATTTTTAACATACGAACTTACCTCAGTACAAAATGGATACTTGTTCGATTTAGTCCACAATCTTGTTCTTTGCCCGGTCTAGGTCAGAACCTCGTCTTTCTTGACATATAATATCGAATTTAGCTTATTCAATTATCATATTATTCAATTTAATCCAAAATTCATATTATGGAAAAATTACATTTTTGCCCTTAAACTTTTAACATTTTACACTTTAGTCCCTAGGCTCGTAAAATGAATTTCATTCAATTTCTTAAAAACCCAAGCCTAGCCAAACCATTTTCATACTCATAACAGCCCACATTTCTCACTTATTCATATTTTTCTACTCATTTTATAGACTTTTACAACTAAGTCCCTATTTGTCGTTTTTATCGAAAATCTCTTTACAAAAGTCGTTTAACAAACAACAAACATGCATTTTGTACCATCAAACATAAAAATACATACATGTTCAACATGGGTAAAATTTTAAACTTCACATTTCTTTCAAATTAGTCCTTGAAATAGTTAAATCAAGCTACAATGATCTCAAAAATACAAAACCGTTAAAAACGGGACAAGAATAGACTTACAATCGAGCTTGGAAGCTTGGCAAACCCTAGCTATGTCTTCTCATTGAAAAATTCAGCAATGGGGGATGAAAATAGAAAGATGAACAACTTTTATTTGTTAAATTTTGTCTTTATTAACCAAATGACTAAAATGCCCTTAATGAAAAACTTTAAAATTTCACCTAACCATGTCCATTTTTGTCCACTCTAAAGTATAATGGTCTAATTACCATTTAAAGACCTCCAATTTGAATCTCATAGCATTTAAACACCTCTAGCTTCTAGAACACACATTTTACGTTTATTACAATTTAGTCCCTCTAGCTAAATTGAATGCTCAAACATCAAAATTTCTGAATGAAAATTTCAAAAAATTATTCCATAAAACTATAGACCATAAAATAATAATAAAAATAAATTTTTGTTCGTCGAATTTTTTGTCTTGAAACCACTGTTCTGACTAGACCCAAAATCGGGCTGCCACACTTGCAGTGGAGAAACATCACATATTACATTGTCATGCGGGTTGCATTCATGTTGTTACAAGACACATTTAGTGGATTTAATCTAAACTTCAGTTGCATAAGGATCAACTCCTTTCAACCCTAATAATTCGGTCGCACCATATCTACGTAACTCTTTTATCGGAGCTTGACGAATAGAAGGTGTAGCTGCCATAGAGGATGTAGTTCTTATAACACGCTGCAGAGCATCAACAATAGTTCAAAATAAATGTGAGTCATGTCCTCCCTCAGTATTACATCGCTCAATGTTAGGTTGTTAAGCACTAACTGGATTAACACTCGGTATTTCTAATTCGATTCTATCTAAATCATTAGAGACATCGTCTCCGGTATACATCCTTTGATCAACATCATTATTATAGTCATTCGACATTTTCAACTATAAAACAAAAAGAAATATAATCAGCATCCAAATCCTGACTCAATTCGACTCAATTATGACATGTACCTTTAAACTCAATTCTAAGCTCGATTTAATTTGAGAATCGACTAAACTTGCTATCTCTGATACCACTAAATGTAACACCCTTAACTTGTATCTGTCATCGAAATAGGGTTTCAGAGCATTACCGAATAAACATTACCTAAATTATTCATTTCAATACATTTCAGTAATCACAACATAATCCATCATTAAGCATGCATATCGTCTCTTATTCAAGCCCTTGAGGCCTTAGAATCACTTTAGAAACGATTTGGGATTGAATTGGGAACATTTGAAAATTTGAAGAAAAAGTTAGAAAAATTCAACTTTAGAGGTCATACGGCTGTGTGGCCGGGCCGTGTGACTTATAGGGCTAAGAAAAACAGTCGTGTCTTAGGCCATGTAACTCTTGAAATAGGGTCACACTACTATGTCCCAGCCCGTAATATTTTTCTTTTGCAGGTTTTGCTCAAGCGTCACACTCCTGTTGCATGTTTTAATCAATCGTCCACTCCTTCTCAGACTTCAAACAACATGGATGTGGATGCCATCATGGCGAGGGATCTAAAGGCCATTGGTGATACTGATGCAAGGGTGCAGGTGGGTGATAGCAACAGTAAGAGGTTGAGGAATGATGGGGACTCTCGTAGTATAGAGGAGGGTAGTGGCAGTAAGTTGATTCGCCGTAAAAGAGGCAATATACCAGTTACTTCTCTCCCTTTGTTTAGAGTCCTCCTAGTACACTTAATCTACTCTCAGCCCTTCTATGTTGCCCTCTCTTACTATTAGATCGAGACATCCTCCTGCTCCTTTCATCGAGACATTGAGTTTTCTCCTTTGGAGTGACCACTTTGTTGTGGGTCAGGCTCATTTCTCTCTAACTGAAGTTAACCAATGGTGGAAACGAGACTTGCCCCCAAGCACTGAAGGAATGTGCTTTCCCTTCTTCAGAAGCTCGTAAACCTACTCTTCGAGATATGATATATTCCCACTATATTTGGATGAAGGAAGGAGGTTTGCTTGGTTGGGCACTTTACGAACAATGCATCGAGGTTGAAGTTGGACATGCCTAATTTGATATGGTCTTGGCTTTTAAGGATTAGGAGTTAGCTAAGCTCTGCCAAATGCAAGAGGCCACAAACCTTCAAGCGTAGAAATCCACGAAATCGGCCTCCGACTGGGAGCCTAAGTAAAAATCTTTAAAGATAGAGTTTGAGGGTAGGGTTCGCAGTTGGAGGAACAAATTAATGTGTAGGAGAAACAACATTTGGCGTACCTAGAGAAGGTTCAAAAAGAAAACATTGAATCCTGGCGTAATACAAGGTAGAGACTGAAGTGAGAATCTTTGATTATCTTCTCAAGCTGAAGTCCAATTACATCCTCAATGCCCAAGTTGTTATGGGCCCTTTTGATGTGAGTCGTGTGAACTTCAACTGGCTTTCCTAGTTCGTCAACTAGAGTCCAGACTTTGATGGAATCGAGTGGGAAGAGTTTTAGAAGGAGTGGAAAGATTTTAGTAATTTCTTCCTCCCATTCGAGCCCGAGCCTACCCCTTTGCTCCCATAGAGGAAGTTGATGAAGAAGAGGAGAAGGTCTCAGAGGAAACATGTAATTGCCTGATTTTGGGGCTAGTCGGAACAGTAGTTTTAGAACTCCTAATTCGAGGCTGGAGAAATTAGTTTTAATATTATTTTATGTGTTTTAGCATGATTATATGAGTGTAAGAAAATTTTGGTGCATTAATTTTAGCGATTGTATGCTAAATTGCGAAAAAGGACTAAATCGCATAAAGTGCGTAAGTGTAGTTCTTCAAGCAAAAGGTGTCTAATAGCTGTAGAATATTAATTTGAGGTCTCTAATGTGCAGTTAGACCTTTCTATGGTTAATAGCTAGTCATAGGGGACAAAGAAATAAAACTTTCAATGAATTAGGTGAGGTTTTGATGGCAATTTGTCTAGTAATAAAATAAAATAAAATAAAGAGAAGAAAAGAAAACATCTTTTCTCATCCTTCTCTCCACCGAATTTTCCCAAGAAAAACAACCATGGAAGCTTGAAAATTTTCAGCAACTCCTCACCTCTACAAGTAAGTCATATTAATGATTATTTGTGATGATTTTTGTACTTTTGAGACCCTTGAAGCTTGAGCCAGCTAATGAGGGGACTATTTTCCAAAATGGTTGAAAACCTAGGGTTTTTCTATGAGATAATTTATGTTGTTTTCTGAATTTTTGTGGAAGAAAATAAGTCTTAGTTGTTAAATAACTATTTTGCAAAATGGTTGAAAACCTAGGGTTTTTCTATGAGATAATTTATGTTGTTTTCTGAATTTTTGTGGAAGAAAATAAGTCTTAGTTGTTAAATAAACAACTTTTGTGAAAGGTGTTTCCATGAAAACACCTAAAAGGACCTTTTTGTAAAGGTTGTAAAATAGGTGGTAAATGTGTGTAATAATTGAAATCTTGAGTTGCTATAAGAGGGAATATGAATTAGGTAGGCTTGGGTGTGTGAAAAATGAACACATTTCATTTTACGAGCCCAGGGTTAAAATCATAATTTTGACAAAGTTTAGGGGAAAAAACATAATTTTTGTCATAGTAAGATTGTTGAGTCACAATGAATAATGTGACTAATGAATAAGCTAAATGTGATTTTATAGATCAAAGAAAACGAGATTCGAACCTAGAACAGGGGAAAAGGGAGAAATTGACGATTAGGTCCTTTTTTACCCTTTTGGTATCGAGGTAAGTTCGTGTGTAAATAATGCAACCTTATGTGATGTATTTGATATTTTGATATTGTATGAATTATATATTGTCTCTATAGATGTCAAGGAATGAAAATCTTTAATTGAACTTTTAGAATGGATAGAATGCAATTGCCATGATACTAAGGTTATTATGGTTCAGTGTAAGACCATATCTGGGATATGGCCTCGGTATGAGATTTCGTATAAGACTATGTCAGGGAAATTGCGTCGAACATGATATTTCATGTAAGACCATATCGGGAATATGATGTTGACATGATACCATATGTATGAGACTCACGGGTATCTTTTAGCATTTCGAGTGATTCAACAGGTATGTTGAAAACGAGAAAGTATGTGACTATGTCACGGGTGGTACAAGTATGTACCTAGAACTCATGTGAAGTGAATTCAGTATATGATGAAGTTATGGTAAGAATGTGTACGAATAAGTTATGCTTGTGAGACATTGATAACCTTGTGGTCAGTAATCTCCATTTGTTATGAATCGATGTATGACAAGGTTTGAAGGTGATCATGTGTTAAGCTTATGAGCCTAATTTGGATTATGATACAGGTTAATGTATATGATTAAATTGTGATTCATTGAGTTTGAGAGAGAAGGAAGGCAGGCTTAAATGCTGAATGAAGTTACTATGAGATTATGGTAAAATATGAGCTTTGACAAATGAAAAGTGGTTAAACCAAATGTGGAAACTATGATCCATCACAAATGATGATTTTGTGATTAAGAGGATGGAAGTAACTTACTAAAGAATGTGACAAGTTATAATGAAGAGACTATGATGTTAAGGCTAATGCCAAGTCACATTATACTACCCTTATGGTTGAGTAAAATAAATGAAAGTCAATAGTTGTTTATTTTTTGTATATGAACTTACTAAGCGTTATTGCTTATTCCTCTTCCTTTCCTATCTCTTTAGGTTAATTTAGCTAGCTCGGGTTAAAGATCACTGGAGATGTTTTCACACTATCAAACAGTCATTTTGGGTATAAGTTTTCAAGCTTTCTTGAGATATGGCATGTATAGGGATCTTATCTTTTGATTAATTAAGTCATTGTTAATATAGCCAAATATGTTGGCCTAAAATGGTTTATGGTTCAATTTGAATATAGCCATGAATGATGGCTTGTGTTGATTATATATTTATGCATGTGACAGTATTCTCTTGTGAATATGAAGTTAGTATGGTTATCATAGGCTAAATGTGATGATTAAGTACTACAAATGATGATATGAGAATGATATGTGATGTTGTACGAACGTGCGCAAGTGAGGGTGGCAAAATGGCTTGGAAAATAGAGTTTAATTTGTCCACATGGGTAGGCACATGGGCGTGTGTCTAGGCCGTGTGTAACACATGGTCAGCCCTATGGGCGTGTTGATAGGACATGTGTCCCCCTGCATGCTAAGTTGGCAAGTCAGTATGGTAATCACACGGACTGAGACACGGTCGTATGTCTCAACCGTATGGAAGACACAACCATAGAGCATGGGTGTGTGCCCAGGCCGTGTGAAGTCTGCACTTGAAATTAGGAATTTAATTCGACACACGGCCTAAGGACACGGGCGTGTGCCTTGGCTGTGTGACCTTATTGAGATAATGATGTCATAAATAGAATGTCAAGGTTTTCACACACGGGTGAAGACACGGACGTGTCATGGCCGTGTGAGGGACACGGGCGTGTGTCAGGCCGTGTGAAAACCCATGTAAGTTCAAAAAGAAAAATAAAATCCACACGGATTAAGGACATGGGCATGTGTGATTACACGGCCTACCCACATGGGCATGTCCCTCACTACATGAGCGTGTGGCCCTGTTTTAAGAAAAAAAATTCAAAGTGTTCAAAAGTTTCTGGTTCAATCCTGAACCACTCTATAAGTACGTTTAAGTTCCCATAGACCTATAAGAGGGATGTTATGAATTCGAATGAAAAGTGCTGACTTGAAACGAAATTTTATGGCTCGAAGTTGTATGATTGAGTAAGTTAAGTCCGGTAATGCCTCGTACTCGGTTTCGGTGTTGATTACGGGTAAGGGGTGTTACAGAACAACTGGTCCGCCTGCTTGGGATGAGGTCTAACTAATTCTTGTCTCTATATGCATTTCCCCATATTAATGAAAAATTCTCACCGTCCTACCTATTTTCTATACTTCATTGATCATCAATATGGCCATGATCTGTAAATCTTGCACTCCTTGTTATACCCACTATTTCCAATAAATCTCGAGGGACTAAGACATCGCCACTGTATCATGTATATAGGGGTTGTCTTCCAACTTCACACATCCAGAGGATGGATTAAATCGAAGCTATGATACCACTAAATTGTAACACCCCATATCCAGGCCCAATGATTTGGTAGGGTATGGGCTGCTACATGTTTGCTATAAGCTTTGCACTTTGGTGCCGAGGTGTGGTGTAGTTACCCATGTATTTGAATCTGTTTATTAAAGTTCTTCAGGTTAAATAGTAAATGAAAATGAAAAAAGACAATGGAATGATATATAATGCCCCTAACCTGTAACACCCCTTACCCGTGTCCGTCACCGGATTAGGGTTACGGGCATTACTTTAGCAACCACAAGTCAATGCACCTTATAAAAGCTACTTCATTAATTGATACGTACTAAATTATACCTTCACGATTAAACATGTACATCCCTTCCAATATTAAAACATTAACGAACATATCACAAATGATATCATTATCATCAATTAAAACTACTTATATTCAAATAGCTAAACACTATTCATTTGGTCAATTTGTATACTATGGCCGAATATATATATTTCTCTTATTCAACATATACCAATCAAATACTATAATAATTTAATCACATACATACTATAATTGATTGTTCACTACAAAATTTCCCATTTCAAATCTCATAACCGAATATAAATATATACATCCAATATGTAATATGAATTCCAAATTAAATCTATACCATGACCGAATACTTACAAATGAGCATATTTCAACTTGTTCATTGGTATAACACACATAATAAAATTTGAAATAACTTCTAAGTTAAGATTATAATGTATCCATACATACCCAAATTTTAAAACCAAAATCAAGCATGACTAAGCCATATTCAATTAAATAAATTAACATCAATTAGCACCTACTTCAATCATGAGACGTTCATTCGAAATGTATAGATAAATTACCCCTTTTTGAAATTCACAAAGCATACATACCAAAATATGCTTATATCAAGATCGAATATGCACAAACATATACATTACCACAAGCATTAACAAGTTAACCCAAGCATAAAAGTGAAGCCATATTCGCATGGCATTCATATACATTATAACCCAAGCATAGAAGTGAAGCCATATTCGCATGGCATTCATATACATTATGTACAAAATAGACTCTAAAGAGAAAATAGCCTATACATGCCATAATTTCCAAAAGTTCAACTTAACAAAAAGGTACCAAAGGTAGATGATAGTGTGTGGTTGACTTTGACAATGATCCCCGAGCTCGAGCTTAGACTTCAAAATCTATGGAACAATGCAAACAAACACACCAAGTAAGTTATTATAGCTTAGTAAGTTTTAAGCAATCTAATGCAAATTATCAATGTTACTCAAAATGATTTAAACCAAAATTAGTAAACAAGGATTTATCATTACTCATTTAATAATACAATTCCATCCTCAATCATAATCATCTACTCAATTTCAAGCCATTAACACATACTCATGATACATTATCTCACATAACCGAATCACATTGGTGAATCAAACAACATTTCAATTATTCTAGTAAGGTCTATTTCATATCAACTCAATCATTTAGAATCATACCTAAAACAAATATAAATTCCATTCGAATAACACTTTACTTATATAATTGAATTCGAATAGTAAAATTTCATAGTATCAACTTACCGAATTCAACCTTTTGAGATTAAAGTTGATCGCACACTTAGTGCCCTTCTGCCGGTTTCGCACACTTAGTGCTCGGACATTTTATTCACACACTTAGTAAATATCGACCGATTTCGCACACTTAGTGCATTAACCTAATCATTCCTCTTCCATATAGACATATAATCACATTTTTACTCACATGAACATTCATATGTGCATATGTTCAAACCAATCAATTCTTCCTATGAATTTCCAACACATTCGGCCATACTCAGTAATCACATCTAATCTCATATTCGAATACAACCATTTTCTATTACAAGATCCATATCTAACTACCTCTCAGTCTGTAAGTACTCATTTATCTTAAACACATCAAAGCATATATGTAAATATATATTAACCTTATATTCGGCTAACATATACTATACCTAATGCCACATTCGGCCTTAATTAATTTAGCATACTTATTCTTTTATTTAACATATATACTTTGTTATAAATAGAATTCAATTCAACCCAATTTCTTAAAAACTTACCTCGAAAATCGACGGATTAAGGTTTTCCCGGCTATTCGTTTAACTTCACCTTTCCCCGATCCAATCCTGATTCTTTTTGCTCTTGATCTAAATAATTTCAAATTAAGCTCATTCAAACATATTTTCAATCAAATTGATCCAAAAACACATAATTATGAAAATTACCATTTTACCCCTGACATTTATAATTTTTGCAATTTAGTCCCTATTGCACAAAACACAAAATACACAAAATTTGAACTCACTCCTTTAAGGCCGAATACTACTCATGCCCATACAAGACCATACAATTCATTTATTTTGCAATTGAATCCTCCCAACAATTTATTTTTACAATCTAACCCAAATTACTCAATTTCATCAAATATTCAAAGATTAAACTTGTTAATCTAACACATATAATTAATATATCATCATTAAGCAACAAAAACAACCAACTCCCTTTAATGAAAACTCATGAAATGCACATCAAATTCCAAAATTAAATCATGGGCTTACTAAAACACTAAGCAACGATCTCAAAAACGTAAAAATTATCAAAAACTAAAACCAAATCATACATTAATCTAGCTTGAGAAGTGCCGAAACCCTTGAAAGTTTTTCTCTTTTCTTTTCTCTTTAATTTCGGTGATAACAAGAGGAAATAAAAGATGAACATGCACTTTCTCTATTATGTTTTTATTATAATATGTTTTTAATATAATATAATATATTTTAACATAATATATAATATAAACATATAATTTTATTATAAAAAGTTGCATGTTGCCTTCCACTATCCATTAAAATGGACAATTTTCAACATTAGTCCTCCCCTATATAAAGACACATTAATATAACCAGTCAATCAAGCAATAAGGCAACTTTTACCACTTATGCGATTTAGTCATTTTCTTTAAATTAAACACACAAACAGACAAATTAACCCACGATATTTTAGCACATGCTCAAGCATATATTATAGATATCAAATACAATATAAAAATATTTTTCTAACTTGGATTTGTGGTCCCAAAACCACCGTTTTGATTAGGGCCAAAATCGGGCTGTTACATAACCCGTATCAGTTGCTGGAATAGGTTTTAGAGCATTATCGAATAAACATTTCCTAAATTATTCATTTTAAAAAATTTCAATAATCACAACATAATCCATCATTAAGCATGCGTATCGTCCCTTATTCAAACCCTCAAGGCCTTAGAATCACTTTAGAAACAATTCGGGACTAAATCGAGAATATTTGAAAATTTAAGGAAAAAGTTAAAAAAATTTAATTGTAGGGGTCACACGGGCGTGTGGCTAGGCCGTGTGACTCACATGGCTGAGACACACGCCCGTGTCTTAGGCCATGTAACTTTCAAAATAGGGACACATGGCCGTGTCCCAGCACGTGTCTCAGCCCGTGTCCGTGCTCATGCCCGTGTAACTCTCTAACTTGGGTCACATGGCCAAGCCACACGCTGTGCCAGGCCGTGTGCTAGCTAACTTGTTCCCTAAGCACTCAACGGATGAAAAACGACCGTGTCGCCTAGCCGTGTGTCTCACACGGCCAAATCACACGCCCGTGTGTCTGTCCATGTGGACCTAAAATGTACCTTAAACAACAAGTTTACCATTTCCTACTTGCTCGGGCTTTAAGCAACTCAAAAACCATTCGTTTAGCCTATTAAAAACACGTTCAAACATACTCAAAACATGCCAAAAAAATCATCTTAGGTGCCTAACCAATGTACCCTCATTGGTACCATAATTTATATTATCAAAACCTATCATCCATGCATCATCCAAATCAAAATTTTAAACATGCCAAAATCAATCAATTTGGCCTAGCTTATATCTACCTAATATCAAGCTTAAATTCACCTATACCTAACAAGCCTTGGTTTAAAATAACATGCCAAATTATGGCTTCAAACACAAACATATATTTTTATATCCCAAACCAACATTATACTTAAACTCAATTACATCACATATACCAAATTCATTAAAAACCAAACACATCCTAGGTACATGCCATTAAAAAAGGTAAACATCACCACAATTGAGGTCGGGATCGTTGTTGGATGCTAACTCGACGATCAAAAGAGAAGTACCTAACCTGCGCATGGAAAACAAAATCGTACGCTGAGTAAAACTCAATGATATTTCTATAATTCGAACAATTAAATACATAATGATACAAGAATGCATAATTAGAATTATACGAACGTACTATTGTCTATGCTTACCGTTACCATATACCATCATTTCAAATTCATTCATATTACCATATCATTTCATACTATACTCAATTTTTACATGCTATCATATTTTATTTGTTTAACAAAGATCTTAATTCACACCACTTGCTATATAAATAGCTTTTCACATATCAATCCACATTTCAATTAATCAATGGCATTATCAATTCCATATTCAATTCATGAGTACATAACTCATATATCTCATTTGTTCACAACATAGTTCACATTTCATTTTCAATCCACTATCTCAATTCCATTTCACATACCATGCCATTTCAATATCAATTATAGAACTTTATTATTCTATTGACGGATACACGGATCCAACCAACACACCAATTTGGCACCCAGTGCCTCATTGGATAAATCTAAAGTAATAATTGCGCCCAGCGCTATATAAATTGACACCCAGTGTCTCATTGGTTAAACCAAAGTAAATTGGCACCCAGTGGCTGATCGACTCGAAGTCGAAGAAATCCCTGAACTCTTCCTATCCTATGGCATGCCATCTATATTCGACTCAGCCCGATATAGTTAATAGGGTTTCATTTCACTTTTAAAATACAACCAATATCCAATTCTCATATTTGCACATTATAAATACATTCATAATGTATATACCAATTCAATCCATTTCAATCAACTATAATTTCAATTCAGTAACAAAGTGCCAAAATACTCACCTCAGCCTCTTACCATATGCATTAAATAAAAATACAATAATTAACAACTAGGTTCGGATTATAGAAATACAAACTGTGGATTCCGAGCTATTCGACGTCGGTTTTATCCTTCCTATATTTAGTCAAGGGTTTTGGTACGACATTAGCTACGAAATTAAAACAATTAAAATACATCAATACAACACAATTCAATTTGACATGAATATTTCAATTTTTACTCAATATTTGCTTGAATTCCAATTTAGTCCCTAAATCGAGACTAATTTTTATTCTTCATATTTAATCCTATATTTTATACTAATTTCGCTTTAAGCTAAATTTATCTCCCTATTTTCAATTGAACCCTTAAATATTGAATTTTTTTTACAATTTAGTCCTTATTACTCAAAATTTACAATTTGTTCTACAATTTAATCCTTTTCCATTTCTAGCTTAAAATCTATCAATTAAATCACTAATACTAAAACTATTCAACAATAAAAATATCTAAAGTCATAATCAACGTTAAAGTTTCAACATAGGTCGAGTAGTACTGTAACATCCTGAAATTGGGCCTAGCAGAATTGAGCCCAATGGGCCTTAGGCGTAGTAGCGTTTAAAATTTTTGAGAATGGAATTAATGCAAGTTAGACTTGTTAGATAAGTGATTTTGGAAGGTTAGAGGGCTTCTATGAAGTCCCGGGATCAAATATTAGCTTTGGGGAAATTTTGGTTTTAGGTGAAAAAAAACCCTGGAAGTTGGCAGGTAGGCCTTAAGAATAAAATGTGGAGGAAAATGACACAAGTGGAGTGTGTGGTGTAGTGGCAAAGTGGCGCCACATAAGAGACAAGGGGATGACGCCACAAGGAAGGAAGGAGGTCCAAGGTTCAAGTCTTGGCTCTTGCATTTTGGTTTTCTTTTTACATGGACTTTAGTATTTGTCTATAGATTCAAATTTAGTTGCACATGGTTTAAGACACAGGAGGAACTTGTAGCCAAGTGGTTAGCGACGTGGATTATGCTACAATGGAGCCTGGGTCCGAATCTCATGAGAAGTAAGGGAGTATTTATTTTGCAGTCTGGACGGGAAGAGTTTCAGTTGGATTTAAACTCTACTGACGAAGGGATCCCACATCGGAAAGATACAAAGAAGGAAGGTGGAGAGCTAGCTATATAAAGAGCATTCCAGGAAGAGAGTTAACATACCTTGGTGGGCGTTTAGGCACAAGAGTGGTCGCAGCGCGGTTTAACACCAGACTCCATCAGGTGTGTAACTCTCTCTACTCTAGTTGTAGAGCGGCAAATGCCGAAGTGCCGATCACGACAATAGTAGCCACACGAGCGTGCGAGCGCACGTGTGGGGCTTCGACGCGATAGTTGAGGCCATCAGTAGTATTCTTGTAGGTAGGGGCTGCTTGGGCCGCGATGGGCCGAAGTGGGCCTAATGGGCCCTTATGAGTAAATTGTGCGATTGTGTAGTATATAGTGAACTAGACTAGGTGGAACTTATATAAATGGCTAGATTTGTGCTAGGTGGGCCACACGACGAGTTTTAGCCCCAATCGTCCGGTATGACCGGAAATGGTAGCTGAGTCGCTCGGGGCGACATTTGGGCCTTTGGGAAAGGCCATTGTAGGTGCAGAATTACTGATATGCCCTTGGTGGGTAAATTACGAAAATACTCTTGGTGGGTAAATTACGAAAATGTCCTTGGTGGGTAAATTACGAAAATACCCTTGGTGGGTAAATTACGAAAATACCCTTGGTAGGTAAAATTACGATTATACCCTTAGAGGTTGATTAGCTTGATTTTGTTGTTTTATGTCTATCTGATTATGATGGTAACTCATGTTTTTCTTATATTTGATATATGTTTTGCATACATGACACATTGCATAATATCTGAATAATATGTATGATGCATAGGCATATGGGTGATATTGATGAAGGGGAAGTGTTCCGGTGGTTTTTACCACATTATCCGGTGACTTATGTCACATATTATGTATCCGGTGGCTGTTGTCACATATTATGAATCCAGTGACTCTGTCACATTATCTGGTGGCCATGCCACGATTATAAGGGCGATGTGCAGTTGACTGCAGCGACTGCCTTCGATGGTGTGTAGCGGATGGAAGGTCGATTTAGTAATCCCCACGGTGTGATTGGCAGGTACGGGTGGTGTGTAGAGGATGGATACCTAGGTGGGTTCGGGACTGCATTGTCATTCTTATATGTACATGTGATTTAATATGCTATGGTTCGATATGCTATGTTATGGGCTTATGGCCGAATATGACTAAAGAATGGGTTTTGCATCATTTGGCATGTGTTATCTGCTATACTGTGATATTAGGGCTACGACCCGATTTGATTTATGTGTGCTTTGGCCAAGTATGTTATTGGGAGGGCTAAGGCCCAATCTGCTTTTGTGGGCTTAGGCCCAGTTATCACTCGTAAGGGGAAACACACACCGAGTTTTCGTAAACTCACCCCTCTTTTTAAATGTTTTTGTAATCATTAGACCATGGATTTGGGGCCGAGGCGCACTTGTGGTGGCCTCGCAATGTTTTCTCGTAAACTCGTTTCTTATATTTAAACTTACTTTTAATTTTGGGATTTTGATATGTAATAAGGCCTTTGGTATTTTATTTGGTTTTAGCTTTCAATTTGTTTACTGTTTATTATTTAATGTTCAATATGGGATTTTCCTGAAATGATAATAAACCGTTTTTATTCAAAATTACTTAAACTCGATTTTCACAACAAATACAATTTTATTCAAATTAATAACAACTTTGTAAAGTGGGCATTAAATGAATCGGCTTTTATAAACAAACCACAAAACGCAGAGTTTCAAAAAGAATACGAACTTTTTAACAAACGCACAGTTTTTAAATAACCCTTTTATGTGACATGCTAGATTCGGTCATAACGTTTAGGCCGGGTTTGGGGTGTTACAAGTACTTAACATCGAGATTCCTAAAATATAAAAATTACAAGAAAATGGACTAAATTGATAACCAATTTTGAATTTGATCCTAAAAGCCCATAGGGTTGCCATAACTTCTTCTCCCTTTTCTATCTTTCTTTTTCTTTCTTCTTTTTACTTTAATTTGCATGTCACCACTACTTTTTATTATTTCTTTTATTATGTTTTAATTATAATATAACATATATGTATATACATTTAATAATAATCAATAAAAAAACATATATTACATATATATCAATGCCGTCCACTAACCTTAGATAAATGAGGTAATTACTACTTTAGCCCCTCTATTACTTTTAATCTATAATACAACTTTTAATCCTTTACGCGATTTTGTCCTTATACTATAATAACTCTTAATTCATGCAAATTCACTTAACCAAAATCTAATTAACTACAAAACTAAATTCGTAAATATTTATTAAAGATATTTATGAGTTCGATTTACGGGAATAGATTCCGAGAATGCACTTTTCGACAGCCTTAACTATAGGGTCGTTACATGATATGAGTTCGGTTTACAAATGGTTAAATGTGGATTGAATTATGCAAATGATATTAAAATTTTATTACAAGTGAATGGTATCAAATCGAAATAAATTGTTAAACGCTGACTTACTATATGATTTGGTTATATGATGAACTCACATTGTTGTTGTGATTTGCTATGTTAGGAAAGTTTTGACAAGTTAATTCGAGGTAAGTTTATCATTTTAATGCCTATGAACTTACTATGCATTTGAAATGCTTACCTAGTTGTTTTCCATTTTCCTGTAGATTGTCAGTTTGTGAAACACGTCGATCAAATCACTTCGAAGCTCACACTATCTTACTATTGACTCAGTAAAATTTTTCTCATTTTAAGCTCAGTTATGTGGCATGTACACAAGTGTTAAGATACATATTAACTTTGAATGGAAAGTTTGGTTTGAACTTGATTAATCTTTGAATTAACATGTATTAAGGTTTATATGTTTTGGTAATTTGATAACTATAAATATGACACTTGAATGGAAAATTTGGTTGATGAAATAGTATGGTTAAAGATTATATTGAATAGCTATAAGGCATGGCTAGTTAAGCTGGATTTTGATCTAGTTGAATTGTTTGGTTTTGATTTCAAATTGTAGATTGATGGAATGAATGTTTAGATTGAGATAAATGTTAGTTTATGGCATGAAATTGGTATGTTTTGTGCATGAAAGTGTTGTGTCAAATGCACCAAAAGGTATGTTTTGTGGTTTGCATGAAATAGGCACAAAAGGGCCTATTTTGTGCCAAAAGCATAGTCCACATCACGGCATCAAGCGATGGTCATCGCGATGAGACCTAGATTTTAGGTCACAGTGTGATGAGGAACCTCATCGTCACAATGTGACCAAGTCAATGAGTCACGTCAAGACGCGGAACCCCTCATGTTGCGATGTCAAGTTGAAATTTTAAAATGTTGCAAATTAGTGTTTGATTGATTCTAGGTTAATTCTAGAGCATACGTAAGCTCGTATAAGACCCGAAAAAGGTTATATAAGGTAATTCTAAACTAAAATGGTTATGATCACATGATTCTTGTTTTAATGTGAATGTTAATTGTCTGTAATTGCTTTAGCAACTAGTGTAGCATCTTGTAGCTCGAACCTGGCGATCAGGTCAGGCAAGGGGTGTTATAGAGTCTGTAATTATTGAATAAAAGTATTTACGGAGTTATTATGATGATGAACTAAATTTTGGATAAGTAATTTAGTCGAATTGGTGTTTAAATAGGGCCTAGGGACTAAACTGTAAAGTCTAATCTCTATAGATTTTTAATTTGAAAAAGAATTGAGGACTTAAATTGCAATTAACCGAAGGTTTAAAATAGCAATTAGACCATGTTAATATATATACTAGTGGACGATTGATTAAAGGCTTTAAGTTTAATTAATTTAAACCTTAAATTATTTAAACTATAATTTATTAACATAATAATATATATGTAAAATATAGAGAAAGTGGATGAAAAAGAAAAATTTCTTTATCATCTTCTTCAACTACTCGAAGCAAAATAAAGAAAGAAACCTAAAGAAAGTTTGATTGGTTAGTGCAATTAAGTCATTTTCTTGTAACTTTTATGTTTTTGAGGTCATGGGAGCTTGATTTAGCTAGCCCATGTACCAATTTGTAAAACTGTTAAACTGTTAAAGTTTTAAAAAGTTTTCATTGTTGAGTTCTTGAAGTTTTAGGTGTTAAATTGATAGATTTTAAGCTTAGATGTGAAAAAGAACTAAATTGTAAAGCTTAATTGATATTTTTTGTATTAGGGACCAAATTGAATAAAGTATAAAATTGATAGTAGGAATAAGAAATAGGAGGTCCCTAATGAATTATAGTGAAATTGTAATTCAATTTAGAGCTTTAAATTGAAAGTTAGGTTAGTCCTGGTTTTATGGGCTAAATTGAATAAATGGAAAAGTTTGCATAAATTGATAATTGAATGTGAATTGGTTGATTATTGATTATGTAATATGTTTATTTTTAATCTGTATCTAACGTCGACCTAAATTTGTTGAGAAGGAAAGAAAAATCTAATGCCGTCGATGAATAGCTCAAATTTTCTAGTTTGTATCTCTATAATTCGAGAACACTTAATTTAATGCATGTGCATGGCATTTTGCATTATATCATATTCGAGGTGAGTTAATGATGATTACTAGAATTGATTTGATGTATTTGAGATTGATTTTTGAGATAAGGACTAAATTCAATAAAATAAAAAACTTAGGATTTACTTTGTATTTGATAATTGACATGGAATTGTGTTGAATTGTGTTATATAAGTTATGAGATTGGGATATGTTGATGGATTGTGATTATTGAAATGTAAATTGAACTTTGTATAATGAATTAGAAACGAAATACCTTATTAGTTATTTGGACTGAGTCGGATATAGTTGGCATACCATAAGGTCAAACTATTGAGTAAAACCATTGTTGTCGAGCAATCTGGGATGGTAGATATTATGAATTGAGTCATCATTGCCTATCTTTATCGGGCAACCCAGGGTGACAAATTGATTGAGTTGAGAAAACCATTGTTGTTGGGCAACTACAGTGGTATTATGTATTGTTATAGCGTCATCGTTCTCGAGCAACTCGAGGTGACGAATCCGTGTATCCATATTGAGTCTGTGTCTTGTTAAGAGGGTTAAAATACTTAAATTGGTTAAATGGACATAAAGTGAAATGTAATGGAAATGTGAAATTCGATACTAAACGAATTGAGTTAAAAACAAGCTTGAAGGCTATTTGAATGCGACTGAGCTTATAGACTTGAAAATTTGTGGAATTGATAATATGGAATTGTACATATATGAATGAGTAATGTATACAAGGTGATGAATTGATGCTAGTGATATAATTGGTAAGTTTAGATCACCTATGTGATGAGAAGGAGTTACAAATAAAAGTATTTGGTACAATGATATGAAATTTAATACTAATTGAATGTGTGCATTTGCATAAGTTTAATTATGATAATAGCATATGGTTTGTTTTTTGTGCACAGGTTAGGTTCAATTTGTGATCTCGAACGTGGACTACAAGATCCAGTCAAATATCTCAGACTCTATGATGTTTATGTACCTCTTTCACTTGTTGTTTGGCATGTACCTAGGTTGTGTCTATTTGGTTACAAAACTATGTTTATATACACTTTTGGTTTTAAATGTGATGTATGTTTTTGGTTAAATTTTTAGTAGATTGTAAAAAGATATTGAATATGATTCAAAACAAAACGTTGTTTGAAATCGCCTAAATTTTTTTGAAAACCTCCTTGCTTGAACTTAACAAGATTCAGCAATAAACTCTACTTAGGTTTTGCAAATGGTTGTCCATTAAACGATGAAATAATGTTAAAGCCATATCAAAATGTCCTTATTCGGTTTGCAATTACTTCTGATTTTACCAACAGTTAATCCAAAATTTTGAAATTAATGTAGTAACGGAAAATCTATTATTTACTTCTTAACAGAAACCATAAATTAACTTTTAAAAACCAAGTGATTAGTTAGCCAAAATTTTTATGCATGGAAACACAATTATAGTTCAAAACAAAAAATTTCATGCCACAGTTTACTTAGAAACCTATTGAAAATAACTTATTGAATTTAAGAAAAACATATAAAATTTAACCAAGAAATTAACGTAGCTCCGAGACCACTGATTCGCTGAGTCCAACGCCTAAGCTCACAGATTACTTGAAAGGGAAAACTAAGGGAATGAGCTACAAAAGCGTCTAAAACAAATGCAAAAAGGCAATAACAAAATAATACCTCGGTTGCAAAGTCAACTAACCAAACAAACTTACATTAGAAAAATCTGAATTATAAATAGAAATCACATCAGAATAACACATAATATCACTAATACACATAACAGACATGCATAACGAAATCAGATGATGAATGATACAAAACCCCACCTAGCCAACCGCTACACACCATCTCCACAAATTGCACATACACACCGATAAGGGTATACTAGACCCTTTCCAACCTCTATACACCAATATTTGGGTTATGGTGACCCCATCCAACCGAACACACCTTAATGTGGTTGTATGCCACTTTTATTATTGCGAATAGACCGCTAAAATATAGTAAGCAATGAAACTGCCAATACGAACTTCCTTCTCTTTGAAAACAAATCTCAATTCCAAATGCAGATGCAAACCATATCAAAATGCACACGGATTACAGAATTGACATACTCGTATTTAGTTTCCATATTAAATAACCGTATTTGCAAATCAGTTTAGTTTAATAGAAACATAATCAGACTTACTTGTATATAGTTTTCAAATTACAGAACAATAGTAAACAATTTCCAAACGTTTTTGCATACCAAGTTTAGCATATTGCATTATAGTCAACTTGAATGAAATCATATAAAGATAGCTTAGAGGTTCATGAAGTAAATAATAATGATTTTGCAACTATTTTAATGATATTAGAATTTGATTCAAATTAGCATAATTACATAAGCATATATTTCCTTTCAAAAAATAAGATATGAACTGCTTTTTTTCCACCAAAAATAGTTAACTAAATTAAAATGGTGAAAATTCAAAAGGCACTGTAACACCCTAAACCCGGCCCATGCGTTACGAGCGGATTTGGTATGTCACACGAGCAAAACATGTTAAACCCTTTTTATTCGTACTAAAATAGGTATTACTTTGTTAAAAGTCAAGAAAACAAGTTTGATTTGAAATATTTGATAAAATACTACTAACCTCGAAGATTGATTGATAAATCGATAAATTTGAACTAATAATCTTATAAAACCATGACTTTTGAAAACGACGTTGAAATTTCGAAAGAGAATCCGAGTCTTTTGGAAATATTTGTAAAAGTTTATTTTGAAATCCATTTGTTAATCGATTTTGGAAAACCTTTAATTAAGTTTTTAGAAAATTTCCATTTAAAACAATTTAAGCAAAATAATAAGTATATCAAACATAAAGCAAAAATAAAATAATCCAGTGGCCTTATTACATCATAAAAACCCAAAATAGTAAAGTGAACGGAAATAAAAGTCTAAAGTTCAAAACAAAATACCATTTCTGAAGTACGGCCTCCACCGAGTCATCCATGGCCCCAAGTCCTCGTCACTGAGCATTACCTACAAGGGTTAAGAGAAAAGGGGGTGAGTTACAAGAACTCAGTGTATAATCCCCTTACCATCATCCATTGGGCCTGAATCCATTTAGCAATAACTTGGGCCTAAGCCCATTAACATAACAATGTATAAATGCAATAATTGTATGTGCAATGTATGTAACCCAACCCATCCTAATAATCCATCCGCTACACACCACCCGTACCATCCCATCACACCAGTGGGGATCAAGTCAACCCACCTCGCCAAACACACCAATCGCAGGCAAGAAGCCATTTAATATATTTGTGGCAGAGCCACCAGAATAACAGAATATACGTGGCTTAGCCACTATTGACGGTAATAAAATTGGCACACAGCCTTGGGTAAATATGATCGACATAGAGTCATTGATTCATATGTTAGGCACATAGCCATTATCAGAATTTGTGGCAGAGCCACTAGAATCAGATTGTGGCAGAGCCACCAAAATATGTGGCAGAGCCACCAGATTACACTTCCTCCGATCATCAATATCCCAATCCCAAACAGAATGTCATGTATGCAAAGCACATATCATAATGATGTATGAAATAAATTACCATCATAACCAGATAGAAAAAAATACACACAATCATGCCAATCAACCCATAAGGGTATAACAGTAATTTACCCTCCAAGGGTATTTTGGTAATTTCGCAACATACATGGAAAAATATCCACATATATAAACAACAATCATTAATCCAGGGATTTATTACGGTAAATCGATCAATTATAGAACTTTGTAATTCGGCCTACTAAGCATTCTAGCAAATCGGTCCATTAGGGGCATTTTCGTAATTCAGCCCATAAGGGCATTTTTGTAATTCGGCCCATGAGGGCATTTTTGCAACTTAGACTTAACTACTAATTTGGGCATAAAATTGAAACTGTCCATCCTCGTCATACTGACTAAATTGACTATAACTCGAGTTAGGAAGCTCAAAATTTAGATCCGTAAATTTTCCTTGAAACTAGACTCATCTATCTTCTTACTACAATTTTTCCAGAATTTTTGGCTTAACCATTTAGTACAGTTTATTCCCTAATTTTTCCCTTGTTTCACTATCCAGTGGTTCTGACCTCTTTTACCCAAAATTTCAATATCTCACTGTACGGTTTTCATATGTTGTTCGCACTTGTTTCTATTGAAAGTAGGTTCACTAAGGAATATATACATATAAATTATAACTTATAATTTACTTTGTACAATTTTGAATGATTTTTCCAAGACAGAATAGGGAACCACGAAGTCTATCAGAACCAGTCTCACTAAAATTAGAGTATCTCAGAATATAAAATTTCTCTTTCTTCTCCGTTTCCTTTATATAAAAATAGACACAGTAAGCTTTCATTCGATATCTTATTCACTTCCTAATTCCCTTTTTCCTATTTTTCGTGATTTTTCAAAATCATGTCACTGCTGCTGACCAAACTATTTCATTACAAAAAATGGTTACTACTACGAACATACGCATGCCCAAGTGGTCACAAATGCCGGTTTCCGGTTTTTCTTTAGTATTTCTACCGAATCACAGAATATTTCATGTAACATCCAAAGAGGTATGAGATTACACACCATTTCATCCATGTATTCGGAATGGTACGGGATTACACACCTTGATTAGAATTCCCCAAAGAACCAGTCTTCGGTGCCCCCTAGAAATAGAATCAATCAAAAGTTAGCCTTGATTTCTTAAAGGTTCCAAAAGCCCAAAAGTACTCACTCACAAGAGTCACTTACCACAATCGCGATCCTTCCCTACTGGATTTTAAAATCTAGCCTTGCACCTTGGCTATTGCAACAAGTTCCAATCAACTTTCGAAACCAAGGCTAAGAGAAAGATAAGTAGCAGCAAAGGATAGCTTGATTCGGCCTTCATCAAAAGAGAATAAGAGGAGTTTAAAATAACAACAAGTGGCTAGGTTCGGCTTAGCCAATGGATAAGAGTTTCGGCTTAGCCAAGTCAAGAGAAGAAAGAACAAACAACATGAATAAGAAGAAAAAACCTTTATCTTAATAATAGGGATGAACCAAAATGAAGAACACGGTTTGGCACTAGCAGCAAGACAACAAAGAAGGATCGGTAGTTTCAGTTTTTAAAAGAAGATGAGTGAAAATAATTAGTCACAAAGGTTAGGTGTTTTCAGCAAGACAAGAAAGAAAAGAGAAAATGTCCACTATTGTCTTGAAGTTGCGGCAATGAGAGAAGAAGTTGGAAGAATGAACACAAAGGATGCTAAAAGGAATTAGGCCTAACAAGCACCAAAACTATCAAAATGCTCCCATCAAAATTCGGCTACCCTCTCCCTTTTCCAAACCATTATCATCTTTACCAAAAGATGTAAAACCTTTCCAAAACATCCCCCACGAAAAATGCCAACATGTTCCCTATTCCTTCCCTTTTTTTATTCATTCTTTCCTTTATTATTCCTCTTTTTCCCTAGTCTTTCTCCTTACCATAATCCTTAGCCATCTTTCCAAAAATTAAAAAGTCTTCCTTACCTTATTTAAGCCTTGGCCCATATAGCACAAAAATTTAATCCAAAATATTTGCACTAGGTGGGATTCGAACCTCAGACCATTGGTACACTCCACACACCACTTGCCACTTTACCAATAGACTCCTTGTGTTTTTAAAATGCACACTTATTTCCGTAAGTCATGATGCCACTTACCTTCTCCCCATTAAGTGCATAAACACAAAGTTTACCTATAGCCTAACTTGAACCCGAGACTTCATAGAAACCTCGCAACTCTCCAAAATCACCTTCCTAATAAGTCCATCTTGAAATAATGCCGTTATCAAATTCCCAAAATTTTAAAATGCTTCTACGCTCAAGGCCTAATGGCCCAATCCTACTAGGCCCAATTTCGGGATGCTACAGGCACAAAACCCCTAAAGCAACACAACATTTACAAATTTAAGAAAATTAAATAATTGACGTCTTATCCATATTTTTTGAATATTTACAAGGTATCCCATAATTATCAATCTTTCTTTTATAATTATTAATTCTAGAAAACACAAGTAAATTTTGCATACCTTTGTCACTAAAAATTTAAAATACATCTTTATGTGTTGACAAAATTCTAATTACCATAGCTATACATGTTTTCAGACTATTTTCAGGTTTCTACACTAGATCAAGTAGTAAAAGAAACAACGCATATATTTCACGAAAGAAAAAGAGAAAACAAAACTAACATCAAATCCACCCCTAATTATAGTAGTTTCAAAAATACATCTTAGAAAGCAATCCCAAGCATCCACGAATAATCGATTCACCTTAACCTTACTAACTTGAAACTCAATTTTCCAATTTCACTTAACCTATAAGAATTCCAATTTAAACCATGAATAAATAAATCAAGAACCAATGTAATTGATCGGCTGTTTAATGTCATAGTAATAATGTGCAAGCGTACATTGTCGATGCAAGTATAGTAGACAGATGTGAGTTTGTCGGATATCGATCCCACAGGGATGGTAGTCTTTTGTCTATTAATGTCGGTGCAAATACTAGATGGAAACGAGATAGATTGTGAGAATAGTTGTCGATGCAATAACTTGAAAATAATAAAATATGATAATAATAAACTGGGATCCCCAACATGAATCTTCAGCAGAATACTAAGTGCTCAAAAGGTATAAAAAGGATAGGTGATTGTCGAACTAATAAAGTTCAATGTATATCATACCCAGCGTCACTTCTTTATTTAATCCGAGACTTAAACATGCATACTAACCTCACCTTCCGATGATGGCAATACGAAACTATTAAGAACAAGTGGACTAAATTCCTCTAATCCTCTCTCAACTTCCATTGTAATGCTTGTTGGCTCAAACTGTCACTGCACTTTCCAGTGTCTGTGACTGCAATAACACTTCCATGTTAAAAAACATTCGAACCCCAAGATTAAACAATAAAACCAAGATTGAATAAGATAACATTTAATAAAGAATTCATGTTACTTCCATACAAACAGAAAACATAGGATAATCACCAGGATTCATAAAGAAATAAGAAAGAATCGAGAGGAGAATAATATTCCTAGACAACTCGACTGAATCTCTCTATTCCCTCTTGTTCCGCACTTAGGTGTCCTCGTCAGAAGCTAGTCTGTATCAATTTTCACAGTTGCTCACCCGTGAGAGGCTTAAGTTGCCATAGTCTCATGTCCACCTTTTATGTCCTCCTCTAACAGTACAGGTGTCCTTTCCTCAAAATTATTTTGTCCTTGTACATACAGGTTGGTTATACCAGACTAGATAACTCACACAATTTTAGTTCTTATCCGGATAGCTGTAAGGTGTGGTGACAATTCTGGACACAATCTGGAATTCATTCATGCAACGACATTAATGCAAAAAGATAGAAAAATTAAGGATAAAAAAGGCTAGGATTGTTTGTTAAGGACATTAATGCAATTTACTAAACTGAAAATGCTAAAATGTTTGTTAAGGGTAACTAAATGGGAACAATTTAACCAATAAGTAAGGGGGAAAACATATGTTCTTTGTAGTGCTATCACACCCCCAAACTTGAGTTTTTACTTGTCCTCAAGTAAAACAGAAACTAGCAAGGCTATACAAATTTTACTATGGCAAATGATCTTTCTAGCAAATTGAACCCTCTAAATTCCCAATGGATGAATCACATCCAGATGAAAGAATATCGCATCGACAATATATAAGCATGAATGAATAAGGTTGCAACTTTATCAATGCTAGCATCATGCTTCAAACTCTAAGTTCTATCTACCATTACAACATTTATTGTAAAATACTAAGTATTTATATTATATATATACATTTTTTTAGAATAAGGGATATCATTGCATTACTGTACCCTTGTTCCTGGGAAGTAATGATGGGGTGCAACAAACCCCTAGAAAGTACGTAATTACGCAGACACACACTCATGTAGCGACAACCTTTGGCCAGATTGATCTTTCTAATGTTCGTATTGGAGTGTTCTCTTTTTAACATTCCATACTACACCCACTTTGGAGTGTCTCTAATTTATAACTATATATACATATATAAGCAGCTGTAAAAAGTAGATTCATTCAAGATTTAAGGAATGATAGCAGTCACCCATTACTAGTGCAACCTAATTTATTCATCAAAGAATTGAAGCTACAACCTTCTGTCAAATTTATCCAACTTATTCATTGATAATTCACATGATTCAAGAATTAAGCATTGAATATAACAAAAAAATTTCGAAAAATTATCATTAACTATAATTAAACCTTGCATGCTTCATTTTCGAAAAAAAAATTTTGAAATGTGGGTGCATTTCCAAGCCCCATATGCATCCCCCCAAACTTAAAGTTTGGATTGTCCCCAATGCACTAACATGAAAATGTAATGACAATAAAAAAAATGTAATGACAATGTATACTTATCAAAATAAAACTGACAGCTACATGCAATGCATGAATACTATAGCTAAAGCTTAAAATAAACTAACTCAGTTATCTGCAGCCGTCGATGTGGCTGCATGATGTTTCTTTCTCCTCATTTTCTTCTTATCCTTCTTTCATTTGTTATCCTTGGAGTGCTTCATTTTCTTTTCTTTGGGCTTTGCATGGTCTTCAGATTGCTCCTTAGTTTTTAGCTCTGCCCCGGCATCATTAGCTGCTTCCTGTGTAGGATAGGCCACATGGAGTGGTCCACTATAGACAACTATTTCCAATGAATTGCATTGCTCCTCACTGGTTAACTCAGCAACTTATGTCGGTCTCGCTCCAGCTCGTTCCAAATTATCAATATTTACACCTACAGACTCGAGTGCGGTGACAGTCTTCTCAACAAAAACTTTTTCTTCTTGTTCTTTCTTATTTTCAGCAACTTCTTCTTCTTTAGCAACAACTTCCTCTTCTGTAGCAGCAACTTCCTTCTCAACAACAGTTTCCTCTTGATCAACAAAGATTCCACCTTCAAACAAGCTATCAATTTTTCACAGTCATTTTTTAATGTCCCTAGATTCTTCTTCTCTCTCATTATCAGAGACCTGCATAAGAGGTGGGGATGCCAGCAATCTATCTCGACCTTCTAAGTCGTCATCCGAGGAAGAAAGGTCATAATTTCGAATGTTTGGTGGAAAAAATAGGAATTTTGGTTGTGGGGATGGGCTCAATTGGCCTAATATGGCTATAATAAAATTGTTCCAGGCTCTAGTATAAGCATAAAACAAATTCTGGGAGTTCTCCATATCTTCTACTGTAGCGACAAGCCTGATTTGCTTGTTGTTGATGGAATTTACCAATTTTTTGACATCCTTTAGTTTGCACCATAATGATGTCTCTGCATTTAGGTTTGTTCCTCTAGTGTCAGCTTTGGTTTTGCCTTTTCTTGTCTTGTTGGTTTTTGCCTCCTTCAGTATCGGCGTGTCCTTGCCACAAGCCATTCTCTCTACAGAGGCTTCATTAATTGTGCTTTATTTTCCAGGACCTCCTCATTAGCACTAGGCATGATTCCTCTTTGCTGGCACAATAACATCACCAGTGATGGGAAAACCAAGATCCCAGTCTACCTTGTGGCACAGTCAGTAATTTCTTGTTTAGGTATTGCACCTACATCAATTTTTCTACCCTTGACAATATAATGTATTAGACATATTCTGTCGAGGATGACTGCGGTGCTGTGAGTAGAGGGCTTTAACCTGCTATTGACAAAATGAAACCAAATTTTGCCTTGTAGTGTCAGGAAGCAACGGAGCATCGTATAATTCTTTTAATGGGAACCCTTCCACATTGCTCCCTTGACACACAAGTCTCTCACCAATAGGTCTCATTTTTCATCTGTGATTTCATCAATAAACTCGGAGTGTTCATCGACATCTACCTTGGTGTTGTACAGCTCGTTGATTTTTCAGTGTCCCATTGTATTAAATATTTTCAAACAAAAATGAAATCTAACTCATGATCGTAGAGATAAGCGTAAAACACATGTATCAGTGCAGGCAAGTAGCTTCCAGGATAGGTGCAAAAGTTTCCCACTTTAACTTTGAGATGGTCTTGTAGACTTTTTTACCCAAGTCTTGTTGTAGCAAAAGGGAAATGCCCTGTTCGGGATAGAAGTTTCACTTCAACATGTTGTCTTGAAATCGTTCCTTTGCTGCTTTATTCAAAAAGATTATCGGCTCTTTTGTCTATATTGGCCTGGGGTATTCTGATTCACGGACTATAGTAGTAGAGGACGCATGTTCTCTAGCAGATTTGGTTGCTTTCTTGATCGAGCCTCTTGTCTTGGCCATCTTTTGTTGAGGGAGAATGATTTAAAGTTCAAAAGATGTGATCTTGAGAAGAGAAAAGAAATAAAAATGGTTGTTTCAATGTGTTACAGTTGGTACAATAGAAGAGGATTTATACTGAGTAAAAGAGGAAGATGGAAAGGCACGTTGTTTTGTGGAGAGATATAAGGCTGGCGGGAAGAGTTGTGTCTAATAGATATTGTGCCCGCTCAGAAAGATCAAATGGCTGAGTGATTTTGATCCAATGGTGGAATCTAAATTTCCTTGAATTCTGATGAGATATAAATGGTAGTACAAACTTATGGAATGCAGCGACAACAAAATTTTAATGCGTCAACAAAAAGTACTAAATTTATTCTGCAAAAATGAAGGAAAACAAACTTTAACAAAACATAACTAAAATAAATTAAAATCACGGAGTACTAATTAAAAACTAAACTTTTCGACCAATTTAATGGTCTCTGCCTACTTTTGATCACTATTGCCAAAATAGTGTTTCAACCTCTGTCCATTTACTTTGAACTGACGTCAATCACGTAAATCTCGAATTATGACTGCACCATGAGGAAATACGTCGACAACTTCAAAAGGTCTAAACCAACATGAATGCAATTTACCTGGGTGTAATTTGAGTCGAGAATTGAATAATAAAACCTGTTGACCCACAATAAATTGTCGCTGCAAAATAATCTTGTGATGCCATCGTTTGGCCTTTTCCTTGTAAATTGCAGCATTTTCATAAGCATTTCTCCTAATCTCCTCTAGTTCAGTGATATCCAATAGTCTTTTCTTTCCAGCAGCTTGATAGTCCATGTTCACATGCTTAATTGCCCACATTGCTTCTAGTTCGGCTGGCAAGTGACATGCTTCCCCCCAAAACCAATTGATACAAAGACATCCCTAATAGAGTTTTGCATGTTGTCTGCAATGCCCATAAAGCGTCATCCAAGCAGAAAGACCAATCTGTCCTCAAAGGGTTTACAACCTTCTTAAGAATGTTCTTAATTTTTTTATTCAATACTTCGGCTTATCCATTGGTTTGTAAATGATAAGTAGTAGCCATTCTATGATTAACTCCATATCTCTTCAGTGCAGTTGCCACTTGTTTGCAATGAAAGTATGTACCCTGATCACTAATCAATGCCTTTGGTATGCCAAAGCAGGTGAGTATATGCTTGTGAAAAAATTTAAGCAATGTCTTTACATCATCCTTTGGGATTGCAACAGCTTTCACCCACTTCGAGACGTAGTCAACAAATACTAATATATAAAGATTTCCAAATGAGCTCAGAAACGATCCCATAAAATCCATACCCTAAATATTGAATAATTTGACCTCCATAATTTGCTGCTGCAACATTTCATTGTGTCAAGATATAGAACTGGTGCGCTGACACTTATCGCATTGATTCACAAAATTATGGGCATCTTTGAATAATGTCGGCCAGTAGAATCTTGATTGAAGAACTTTAGCCACAGTTCTCATACCACCGAAATGACCTTCATAAGGAGCATCATGACAACGTTTCAAGATTAAAAGCATCTCTTCTTCTGGAACACAATGTCGAATGATGTTGTCATTGCATACCTTGAATAAATACGGCTCATTCCAAAATACTTCACTATGTCACAAAGAAATCTTTCTTTTTTATAGCCCGTGATACCGAATGGGAGTTTTCCACTCTCTAGATAATTAACAAAATCCGCATACCAAGGATTTGCATCTACAGCAAATAACTTCTCATTTGGGAATGCGTCGACAATTTTAAGTATGGTTTCGTCTTTGCTGCCAACTTCTAATCGAGACAGATGGTCTGCAATTTAAATCTTTGAACCCTTACGATCTTTTATCTCGATGTCAAATTCTTGCAGTAGTAATATCGAGCGTATCAGTCTTGGTTTGGCATCCCTTTACGCAAAGAGGTATCTCAACTCCGAGTGAGCAGTGAATACAGTAACCTTTGTACCAGTAAGATAGGAACGAAACTTGTCGAAAGCAAAGACTACAGCCAGTAGTTATTTCTCTGTAGTTGTATTATTGAGTTGAGCCTCTGTAAGAGTTTTGCTAGCATAATAGATGGCATGTAATATTTTTCCTTTTCTATATCCTAGAATCGCACCCACAGCAAAGACGTTTGCATAACTTCAAAAGGTTGAGACCAATCGAGTGCAATGACAATGGGTGCATTTACTAGCTTTTTTTAACTAAATAAAGGCATCCACACATGGATCATCAAAGAAGAATTTTCAATTCTGTTCCAGCAAAAAGCATAGAGGCTTTGCAAATTTTTGAAAAATCTCTAAAAAAACTTCGGTAAAACCCCTGCATGTCTAAGAAAACTGCGAATACGTTTCACCTTTGTTGGTGGAGGTAATTTGTTAACGATTTCCATCTTATATTTGTCTACTTGAATGCCTTGAAAAGAGATGTGATGTCCTAATACAATGCCTTCAGTTGCCATGAAATGACATTTTTCCCAATTCAAGACAATATGTGTGTCCTCACATCGCTTTAGTACTTTATCCAAATTGTCAGTGCAATGATCAAAATCATTCCCATAGACTGAGAAATCATCCATAAAAACCTCTAAAGAGTCTTCGATTATATATGATAATGTTGCCATCATGCACCTTTGAAATGTGGCTGGTGCATTTCAAAGACCGAAAGGAATACAGCGAAAAGTGAAAGTACCAAAGGGGCATGTGAAGGTTATTTTCTCCTGATTCTCCGGTGCAATAGCAATTTGGTTGTACCCAGAATAGCCGTCTAAAAAGCAATAATAGGCCTTTCCAAAAAGCCAATCCAATATTTAGTCAATGAAAGGAAACAGAAGTGATCCATCTTTGTGGCCGCATTCAATTTGCGATAATCCATACAAACTCACCATCCCGTGGGAATGCATATAGGAATTAATTCGTCCTTATCATTGAGAACCACAGTGATGCCACTTTTTTTAGGTACGCATTGCATTAGACTTACCCAATTGCTATCAGAAATCAAGTAAATAATTCCAGCATCAAGCTATTTTATGATTTCCTTCTTGACAACTTATTTCATCTTCTCGTTTAATCTTCTTTCATGTTCAATCGATTTCTTACGTTCATCTTACAACTTGATCTTGTGCATGAAAAAAGGACTAATATCTTGAAATCATCAATACTCCAAGCAATACCTCGTTTGTGTTTATTGAGAATATGGACCAATTTCTCTTCTTGAGTTACATCCAGTGTTACGGAGACAATAACTGGGAGATTATTGTGGTCACCTAGAAAGACATATTTAAGATGATGACGTAGTGGTTTCAATTCCAAAGTAGGAACTTCTTCAATAGATGGCTTGAAAATTGGGCTTGTTCTATTGGCTAGGTCTAAGGATTCAATTTGCCATCCATGCTTGAGTCCAAGATTATTTGCTTCAATGATGCTGTCACAATCATCTAAGGATTCGACATCAGTTGTCACTGCAAACTCTTCAGAAAGTATTGTGATTTGGTCATTAAACTCTTCCTCAATTAGATCATCTAGAACATCAATAGTATGGCATTCTTATTTGTCCTTGCATTGAATAGATTCAAAAACACTGAAGGTGACTTGCTCACCATTAAGTTGCATGGTTAGTTCACCTGTATAAACATCAACAAGAGTTCGACTGGTGGCTACAAATGGTCGTCCTAATATTATAGGAACCTCATTTTCTGTCTCGCAGTCAAGTATGATAAATTCAGCCAGAAAAATGAATTTATCCACGCAAACAAAGACGTCTTTTATTTGCCCTTTAGGTTGAGCCAAGGATCAACCGGCTAGTTGTAATGTCATTGCAGGAGATTTCATATGACCAATTCCCAACTTTCTGAAAGTAGATAGTGGCCTTAGGTTAATGCTAACTCTCAAGTCTCATAAAGCCTTACCCAAATAATGATTGCCAATTGAACATGGGATGGTAAAGCTCCTAGGATCTTTCAATTTAGGGGGCAATTTGTTTGTCAAAACAGCACTACAGCCTTCTGTGAGTGAAATAATTTCAATATCAGTGAGCTTCTTCTTCTTGGACAAGAGGTCTTTCATAAATTTCCCATAACTCAGAATTTGTACCAAAGCATCTATTAAAGGAATGTTGATCTGCAGTTGCTTCAGTGTATCCAGGAACTGCTGATACTGCTTGTCGTGCTCATTCTTCTGGAATCTTTGTGGGAAAGGTAAAGGTAGATATACATCTTCTTACGCTGACACCTTTGATTGCGTCGAAAATTTCAAAGGCCGGACATTAAGCATATATAAGTGACAATTTGTGGAACTTATTTGTCTGATGCATCAAAAAACTCTTCAGATTCAACCTTCTCACCAGTGATTACTCAATCCATATCTTGAGGTGCTATAGTAGAGTCTAGAAACAATTCGCCAGTTTGTTTACCACTCCTAAAAGTGATAGCCTTACAATGTTATTTCCCCATCGGACTAGGATTTTTCATCTCACCAGGTAATGAGCCTAATGGTCGAGTATTCATATTTGAAGCTAGTTGTCCTAAGTGTTCCTCTAATGCTTTAATGGAAGATGAATTCCCTTGTACTATAGCTTTCGTTCGAGTAATATGCTCCTGCATTAACGCCTCAAGAGTTGCTAACGAGTTAGAAGTAGAAGCTTGAGTGTATGGTTACTGTCGATGTCCTTGAACATGCTGATTTGGTATTGAAGAGTTTTGTGGCTGCATTAGATTTTGGTGTTGATGTGTCTGGCCTTGTTGTGGATGCATTTTATTTTGCTGATTTCAGTTCTACTGTTGTTGATTTTAATTCCTTTTCCTGGGATTATTATTGCCCTAAGTAGATGTATTCCCATATCTGAATGTCGCAGCATTTTATCCATCATTCTGAGTTCCCCAAAATTGTTCGTTGCGTGCAGAGTTGTTGTAAGAATTACCATAAGAATTGTTGCGGATGTTACTAATATAACAGGTATTCTCTACATGTTGTGGACAATCTTCATAGCTATGGTTGTCACTACAAATCTCACAACAAAAAGTAGGAACATCAACTTACTAAGCGACTTGTATAGGTGCAACTCCACTAGTCCCTTGAATATTTTTAATCATGTTTGTGAGAGAAGAAACTTAAGCACTTAGTGCGGTTATTGCATCCAATTCGATAATTCCTAGAGTAGTTTTTGCTTATGCAACTCTGGAGATAGGGTATTGATAATCATTCTGACCAATTCTCTCAAGAATTCTCACAGCATTATTATAAGTACAATCCAGCATAGGTCCATAAGCAGATGCGTCAACAAGATTCCTTGTATGTGAATTTAATCCATTATAAAAAAAAATCTCAATTTATGTTTCTGGTTGAATGTCGTGTATGAGACAACGTCGAACTAAAGATTTATAACGTTCCTATGTGGTGTGAATATTTTCATCATCCAGCTGATGATAAGCAGTAATATCATTTCGAAGACAAACATTCATTGTCAGCAGGTTAAATCGCAAAACCAAATTTGTTGATAATGCATCCCAAGAAGTAATTTATCCAGTAGGTAGTCCAAAAAACCAAGTACGGGCTCTTCCCTGTAAGGAATAAGGAAATAATTGCATCTTCAAGGCATCATCAGGAACGCCTTGTTGACTAAAGGAAGCACAGATCAATAAAAAGGATTTAAGATGTTCTCTCGCATCTTCAGGTGGCAGTCTAGCATATTGTCCATTAGAATTCAGCATTTGAAACATTACTAGCTTGAGTTTAAAATTCCAAGCTTGGATTGCTGGCCTAACAACTCCTGGTTGTAAATTATCAAAGACAGATATAACAAAATCCCGTATAGTCCTATTTTGTATATGAGCATCTTGTGGAAACAATGTGTTATAAACATTTTGCTGTTGCATTGGGGGTATGGCTACATTGTTCCCTAGTAAAGCCATATTTCTTTGTTCTCGATGTCTACTCTGAACATTCCTTTCAATTTCTGGATCAAAATTAGTAAGAAAATCTAAATTACTTCGGGTCATAAAACACCTAAA
Source organism: Gossypium bickii (assembly GCA_025503065.1). NCBI lineage: Eukaryota > Viridiplantae > Streptophyta > Magnoliopsida > Malvales > Malvaceae > Gossypium > Gossypium bickii. The sequence goes on from CP106711.1 coordinate 102,534,134, forward strand.
TTGAAGTTAAAGAATTAGCAACAAAGAAAAACCAGTTAGTCAGTACTAAATATTATATAAGGATAACAAAGTGCAAACACACAAAAAAAAAACATCAAACAAATTCTATCCCCGACAAAGACGCCAAAAATTTGATCGGGTTTTTAACATCATAGCAATAATGTGCAAGCGTACACTATCGGTGCAACTATAGTAGAAAGACGTGATTCTACCAGATATCAATCCCACAGGGATGGTAGTCTTTTGTCTATTAATGTCGGTGCAACAACTAGATGGAAACGAGATAAATTGTGAGAATAGTTGTTGATGCAATAACTTGAAAACAATAAAATAAAATATGATAATGATAAACTGAGATCCCCAACATGAATCTTCAACAGAATACTAAGTGCTCAAAAGGTATTAAAAGAATAGGTGATTGCCGAAGTAATAAAGTACAATTTATATCTTACCGAGTGTCACTCCTCTATTTAATTCGAGACTTAAACATGCATACTAACCTCACCTTGCTTTGATTACAATACGGCACTATTAAGAACAAGCGGACTAAATTCCTCTAATCCTCACTCAACTTCCATTGTAATGCTTGTTGGCTCAAACTGTCACTTCACTTTCCAGTGTCAGTGAGTGCAATAACACTCTAGTGTTAGCAAACATTCAAAACCCAAGATTAAATAATAAAAGCAAGATTGAATAAGATAACATTTAATCAAGAATTCATGCATACTTCCATACAAACAGAATGTAACATCCTGAATTTTTGGGCCTATGCGCTTAATGGGTGAAAATGAGTAATGAGTTAATTTAACTGTTAGAGGTCCAAATTGGGCTTAGGATGTGGTCAAGGCCTTGGTGAAATTTTTTTTTGGGCACTATAGAGTTTTAAGAGGTGGTATCTGTGTTTAAATTATCAAAATGGGCTTGTGGCCCAGTGGTCAGTGGCGCCACTTAGGGAGCAAGGGGTGACGCCACAACAAGGGATTTAGAGGCCCAAAATTTAAGTTAATGAAGCCCAAATCCTTTAATTTAAGTGAGTTAAATTTCGGCATTAAGATTTAATGAAGTGGACGGCTACAAGGCTTAAAAATAGGAAGATATATATGGATTTTATAATTGATAATTTAGAAGATAAAAAGGAGAAACGATAGGAGCCTATCTACAAGGAAGGTGATGGCCGAAAATCCACCACTTAGAGGAGTAAAGAAATCGGCTACTGCATGGCAAAGGGGTGCCGAATTTTTCCTTTCATTTAGCTTGAATTTTAATTAATTAGGAAGGGCGTTTTCGATTTTTAACAGTAGGTGCCGAAACTTCTATAAATAGGGAGGGATATCTCATTGATTCTGGCATTGAAACCCTAATCTCCTCTTCATTCTTTGTGCCGAAATTCTTAGTCTCTCCCTCTACAATTTCTTTTCTTTAATTTCTTCAAAAGCCGAAACCTCTCCCTTCACTCTCTTTTCCATTCTTTTCCTCTTGTGCCAATTTCTCTAAAAAGCCGAAATCTCCATAGTTTTTCTCTATTCATCCCATTTGTGAGTTAGTTCTATTCTTCCAGCATTTAAATCTTTTTCTTTGGCATTGCCGAATGTTCTCTCTAGTGCTAGCCGAATCCCCTGTGTTAAGGTAAGTGTCGACTTCTGTTAGTTTCTCACGTTTTATTTCGATTTTTGAAAGGCAAAAGCCGAAAAGCTAATAGTTTAATGGTTCTATGTTGGGCGGCATTCTGAGATTTGAAGGAAACTTGGTCGTCTAGATCTAAAAGCCGAATATCATTAGTCTCCAATTTCGGGATTTTAAGGTAAGGAGATTTTCCCTAGATTTTTACTAGATTCGTTCATTGTATACAAGATCTTAACTTTATGATGAGGATTAACGATCATATATTGTGATAGTAGTTCTGACAAGGACTTGTAATGGAATTAAATATGGATCAGGCAAAGGAGAGAATCCCTAAGTTTAAGAAACGAGTGGTATCTGCTTTTCGAGATTGTTGACTTGGTTGTGGACCGGCTTCTGAACAACACCTTAGGCAGATAGCAGTGGTGTTGGCTACAGATAGCGTCAACTTAGAGGGTCTCGTTCTAACGGTAATCAGGTGTGTAGATCCTTATCACATAAGTTTTATTTTGTATTATACCTGTTAGGGGCTGAAAAGCCGGAAAATGAGGCTGTATAAACAGTCGTGTGTAGATCTCTAACACACTAATAATCTGTATGAATATATGTATGTTTATGTTATGGGCTAAAATGTCGGGAAAGTGGTGTGTAGGCAGTCGAATGAAACCCAAAAGGGTTAGGCAAGGAATGCAGTGCACGTAATCATAGAACTTCTCTATGTGTATCGATGTATGAAAAAGATCTGTAAACTCTTAGGTAGTAGATTGTTTGATTTTGCATGAATGTATGCATGGGATGGGTTTCTTATGAAAAGGGGAAGAACATGATTGGTCACATGGTGATCGGTGGTAGAAAACCCACCTAATGAAATGTTAGGTCACATGGTGATCGGTGGTAGAAAACCCACCTAATGAAATGCTGGATCACATGGTGATCGGTGGTAGAAAACCCACGAAATGAAATGTTAGGTCACTTGGTGATCGGTGGTAGAAAACCCACGTTAAAATTCCTGATCGATAAGGAATAGGCAGTATGACTGTCGATATGGTGTGTAGCGGTTGGCGAGTTGATTGTAGAAATCCCCAAGGTGTGATGGTTGGTACGGGTTGGTGTGTAGAGGATGGAATTCTAGGATGGGTTGGGCTTTGCATCATTTATTATCTATTATGTGATTATGATTGTTGCCATTGTGTATAGGCCAGGGCTCATAATGTGTTTGTGGACCCAAGCCTTTTATGTGTTTTCGGGATTTACACACTAAGTCTTGGTGACTCACCCTATTATTTTTCCTTAACTTTTCAGATGAGCAGTAGATCGTAGACATGGGAGCCAAGACGGACTCGAGGGGCCATCAAGTTTTTATTTCTATAGATTATTTTTGGTTTTTCCTTTAAGTTTTATTTTGGGAATATTTAGGCAATAAGGCCCCATAGTTTATATTCGCCTAAGTAGTTTTTTAAATATTTGCAACTTATGAAATTTTGTCAAAGGTTTAATTATTCGCAATAACAATAATATAAGGGTTTTTTTTTAAATGTCACTTATTTATTAATTACTGCCTAATAAATCTACAATTTCCAAAACCAACAAAGCAAAAGTTTTCAATGTACAACCCGTAGCATACCAGATTCAATCAAAACGTATGGGCCGGGTTTGGGGTGTTACACAGAAAACAGAGAATAATCACCAGCATTCATAAAGAAATAAGAAAGAATCGAGTGGAGATAACTATTCCTAGAAAACTCGACTGACACTCACTATTCCCTCTTGTCTCGCACTTAGGTCTCCTCGTCAGAAGCTAGTCTGCATCTGCTTTTCACCTTGGCTTACCCGTGAGAGGCTTAAGCTTCCATGGCCACAAGTTTCAGGGTAGGATGATGAAGATGATGATCCAGAAAAAGAGCTAGCTTTTCTTCTCACGTCTACCTTTTATATCCTCCTCCAACAGTACAAGTTTCCTTTCCTCAAAATTATTTTGTCATTGTACGTACAGGTTGGTTATACCAGACTGGATAGCTCATGCAATTTTAGGTCTTATCCGGACAGTTGTCAGGTGCGGCAATAATTCTGGACGCAATCTGGAATTCACTCTTGCAGCGAAATTTATGCAAAAAGAAAAATTAATGATAAAATAGGTTAGGATTCACTAAGTTATAAAATGAAATTTACTAAACTGAAAAATGCTAAAATGTATGCTAAGGATAACTCAATGGGAACAATTTAAACAATAAGTAAGGGGGAAACCTATGTTCTTTCTAGTGCTATCAGTAATACCCAACAAAACAACACTTACCCAATTCAACACTTAATTAAACAAAAATTCAGAGAACAACCAAACCTTACTAAGCGAGAATTAATAATAATGTGGACCCAAAAAGGAAGAAAAGAAAATGAAAATCAAAAGAGAAAGAAAGAGAATTCAAAGTCTGGAACCTTGAAAGAGAAGGGGAGAAACTGACGTGAGAGGGAGAGAGTGATGAAAAATACGTAACACTTAACTTGGGGTTTTGTTATTAATCTTTTTGACAACCAAAAAATAAACAAATAAAAATTTAAATAAAAGCAGCATAATAAAATCTATGAAACTTTCAACTTATTAGATTTCTTTTCTAAAGTTTGAAACCAAAATAGTAAAAATAATTTCTATTAAGCTCACACAAGGATTCTAACTCAAGACTTAAGGAAAAACTGACACTTAACCATTGAACCACTAAGCTCAACATAGCCCCTAAAACATAAAGAAAAATGAAAAAGTCTACACGACACCACTGACTCACCTACGAACCTTAATCCTTCTAAATGTTTAAATGTTTAAATGTTTATGTTTGTTAGACAAAATACGTTAGCGAACAAAAATAATTAATTATAAATAAACACATATAAAATAAATATAAAAAAATTATTTATAAGTAATTTATCAAATATGAAAATCAAATAAAACCATAATAAACAATCGAAACAAAGGAGAATTGAGACTTTACGAAATATTGAGGCCCATGAAACACAGTTTCCTTAAGATAGATTCAGCCGCTCCTATGGTTCATGGAGTAAAGTTGGTCGAAAGTCTCCCAGGATATGACAACAGCAATGATCGAAGTAGTAGCACCTCTGCCATGATCAATCGAACGAACAATGCATTTTTCTATCACCGAAATATTTATAAAACACCAAGGATGGAAAAAGATATTTTTGAGAGCAATAGAATTTTGGCAAGAGAAATTCTAAGAGAGTATAAAAGTGCGCAAAAACCCTTCAGAATCATGGCCTTTTATAGGCATGAAGAGTGTTGGAATTTTGGAAAAAATATCCCCAAAATCTACCATTAAATCAAAATTTTAAATAGGTTTATTAGAATCAAATCAATAAGATAAGTTTCCACAAATAAGCAGATTTTGTCTGCTGAGAAAAATAAATTCGTGTTGGGATAAAATATCTGCAGGCCCATTTGGGCCCAACCGGTCTAGACATTTCGCGTCACCCATGTTGTGCAGGTGCGCCCCAACCCCGTTGAGTTTGGACCTGCATCCCCCCTGCGCGCGAGGCAGGGTACAAGCTTAGTCATTCAATTACCCTTCAAGAGAGTTCACATATATAAACACATCCCACACTTAGTATTTAACCAATGTGGGATCTCAGCCTTTTATTTTTCCTCAACAATAATTCCAAGTAGTTTACTTTGAGCATCAATTTCACATTCATCACTCAACCATTTTGAGCATATGATATACCATTGTAAATGTCTCATGGAGTAGACTATGAAACCATAAAAATATGATTCAACTATCCACCTTTACCTATTGAGAATATGCCTCAAAATTACCATAAAATGCAATTTTTCCAACAATCCCCCACATGAATGAAAATTGATAGTTTTATCAAAAAACATTGACTCAATGTGGTGATAGAATCTACGACCGATAGTTGCATAATATAGGTAGGTATCCACACTTGAACCTTGCGAAAGTATATTTACTATACTAGCTGACCAGTAGAGGTTATGTCCTTAAACTGTTTTACCTTTTGTGTAAACGATGATATACCTCACACAACTACCTCTCTAGCAAGGTTTTAGTTCTCATGGATATGTTCATATAGCCTGAACATCTCATGGTTTTGCAAAAGTTTAAGAGAACTATGCCCCAATAGTCTCCTTAAAGTGGCCCCACTTCACTCTCACATAGGTGATTTTTGTTGTTCGGCTCATCGAAACACTCAATGGTCATTAAAAGCATTGCTTAACCTATCCCTTTTTAATTACTATTTACATCATAGGAATGGACTTGGGATCAGTACCCCCACAGTGACCTTACAAGTTCTATGCAATTAGGTAGTCCCTTTGAACCTAGATCTTGGGATCTCTAGTCAACTATGTAGGGTTTTCCTTCACATAGTGATCAGTTGTTTAACATCACAGCAATAATGTGCAAGCGTACACTATAGATGCAAGTATAGTAGACAGATGTGAGTCTGTTGAATATCGATCCCACAGGGATGGTTGTCTTTTGTCTATTAATGTCAGTGCAATAACTAGATAGAAACGAGATAAATTGTGAGGATAGTTTTCGAAGCAATAACTTGAAAAAAAAAATAAAATAAAATATGATAATGATAAATTAGGATCCTCAACATGAATCTTTAGCAGAATACTAAGTGCTCACAAGGTATAAAAGGATAGGTGATTGTCGAGGTAATAAAATTCAATGTATATCTTACCAAGCGTCACTCCTCTATTTAATCTGAGACTTGAACATGCACATTAACCCCACCTTCCGATGATGGCAACATGGCACTATTAAGAACAAGTGGACTAAATTCCTCTAATCCTTACCCAACTTCCGTTGTAATTCTTGTTGGCTCTAATTGTCACAACACTTTCCAGTGTCAGTGACTGCAATAACACCTCCTCCTTAAGAAACATTCAAACCCTCAGTGACTGTAATAACACCTCTGTGTTAAGAAACATTCAAACCCCAAGATTAAACAATAAAAGCAAGATTGGATAAGATAACATTTAACCAATAATTCATGTGTACTTCTATACAAACAGAAAATAGAGAGTAATCACCAGCATTTAGAAAGAAATAAGAAAAAATTGAGTGGAGAATACTGTTTCTATACAACGCAATTGAATCTATTTATTCCCTCTTGTCTCGTACTTAGGTCTCCTCATCAGAAGCTAGTTTGCATCAATTTTCACGTTGGCTCACCCATGAGAGGCTTAAACTGCCATCAAGAAAAAACTCTCTTTTCATTTTTCTTCTCACGTCAACCTTTTATGTCCTCCTGTAATAGTACAGGTGTCATTTCCTCAGAATTATTCTGTCCTTGTATGTACAGTTGGTGATACCAGACTGGACAACTCACAAATTTTTAGTTCTTATCCGGTCAGCTATCAGGTGCGATGACAATTCTAAACGCAATTTGGAATTAACTTATGCAACGACATTAAAGCAAAAAGATAACAAAATTAAGAATAAAAATAGGCTAGGATTCACTGAGTTATAAAATGCAATTTACTAAACTGAAAATGCTAAAATATATGCTAAGGATAACTAAATAGGAACAATTTAACCAATAAGTAAGGAGGAAAGCCAAAGTCCTTTCTAGTGCTAACATACCCCCCAAACTTGAGTTTTACTTGTCCTCAAGTAAAATAGAAACTAGCAAGGTTATAAAAATTTTTCTAAGGGAAATGATCATTCTAGCAACTGGAACCCTCTAAGTTTCCAATGAATGAATCACATTCATATGAAATAATATTGCATCGATAATTCATAAGCATGAATGAATAAGGTTGCAACTTCATCAATGCTAGCATCATGCTTCAAACCCTAAATTTTATCTACAAATACAGCATTTATTGTGCAATACTAAGTATTTATATATTATATATTTTCGGAATAAGGGATATTATTGCATTACTGTACCGTTGTTCCTGAGAAGTAATGATAGAGTTCAACAAACCCCCATAGAGTACGTAATTGCACCGACACACACTCATGCACCAATAGCCTTTGGCCAGATTGATTTTTCTAACGCTTGTATTGGAGTGTTCCCTCTTTAACATTCCATACTACACCAACTTTGGAGTGTCTTTAATTTATTACTATATATACATATATAAATAGCTGTAAAATAAGATTTATTCAAGATTTCAGGAGCTGTCATCCACTACTAATGCAACCTAATCCATTCATCAAAGAATTGAAGCCACAACTTTCTGTCAAATTTATCGAACTCATTCATTGATAATTCACATGATTCAAGAATTCAGCATCGAATGTAACAAAAAATTTTGAACAATTTTCATTAAGTATAATTAAACCTTGTATGCTTCATTACCGAAAAAAAACTTTTCAAATGTGGGTGCATTTCCAAGCCCCATGTGCATTCCCCCAAACTTAAAGTTTGCATTATCCCCAATGCACTAACATGAAAATGTAATAACAATGAAAATGCAATGACAATCTGTACTTATCAAAATGAAACTTACAGTTACATGCAATGCATGAATACTACAACTAAAGCTTAAAATAAACTAACTCAGTTACCATCAGCCATTGATGCTGCTACACGATGTTTCTTCCTCCTCCTTCTTTTGTTTTTTTATCATTGGAGCACTTTTTCTTCTTTTCTTTGGGCTTTGCACGATCCTCAGATTGCTCCTTAGTTTCTGGCTCTGCCCCGGCATCATCAGCTGCTTTCTATGTAGGAGGTGCCACCTGGAATGGCCGAGTGGAGACCACTATTGCCAGTGAATTACATTGCTCCTCACTAGTTGCCTCGGTAACTTTCATCGATCTCACTCCATCTCGCTCCAAAGTGACAATATTTGCACCCACAGACTCGGGTGCGGTGATAATGTTCGTAACAGAATCTTCCTCTTCTGTTTCTTTTTCTTTTTCATTTTCAGCAACAACTTCATCTTCTGCAGCAGCAACTTTCTTCTCAACAACAGTGTCCTCTTGATCAGCAAAAATATCATCCTTAAACAAGCTATCAATCTTTCGTAAATAGTTTTCAATGTCCCTGGATTCCTTTTCTTTGTCAATATCATAGACCTGCACAATGGGAGGGAATGCCACTGATCTGTCTCGGCCTTCTAAGTCGTCATCTGTGGAAAAGAGATCATAATTCTGAATGATTGTTTGAAACACTGGGAATTCCGGTAGTGAGGATGGGCTCAGTTGGCCTAATGTGGCTAAAATAGAATTGTACCAGACTTTGGTATAAGCATAAAATAAATTCTGGGATTTCTTTATATCCTCTATTGTAATGACAAGCCTGATCTGCCTATTGTTGATGGAATTGACAATTTTATCAACATTTCATTTTGCATCATAATGATATCTCTGCATTCAGGTTTGTTCCTTTGCTGTCAGCTTTGCTTTTGCCCTTCCTTGTCTTGATTGTTTCTACCTCCTTCAGTATTGGCGTATCTTTGCCACGAGTCATTCTTTCTATATAGGCTTTATTGATTGGGCCCTTATTTTCCAGGACTTCCTCAACATCACGGGGCACGATTCCTTTTTGCTGGCATAATAACATCACCAATGATGGGAAAACCAAGATTCTAGTTTGCCTTGTGATGCAGTCAGCAATTTCTTGGTGAAGTATTGCACCAACATCAATCTTTCTTCCCTTGACGATGGAATGTATTAGACACATTCTATCGAGGGTGATTGTGGTGCTATGAGTAAAGGGCTTTAGCCTGCAGTTTGCAAAATGAAACCAGATTTTACTTTACAGAGTTAGGAAGAGACGGTGCATAGTATAATTCTTTTAATGGGAACCCGTCTATAATGCTTCATCGACACATAAGTCTTTCACCAACAGGTCTTATTTTTCATCTATGATGTCCTCAATGAACTTGGAGTGTTCGTCTACATCCATCCTGGTGTTGTACAGCTCGTTGATTTTTTAGCGTCCCATGGTATTAAGCCTTCTAAAAAAAAAATGAACTCTAACTCATGATCATAAAGGTTAGCATAAGACTCACGTACCAGTAAAGGAGAATAGCATCCACGATGGGTGCAAAAAGTTTCCTATTTCCACTACGAGATGGTTCTGAAGACTTGCGTACCCAGGTCTTGTTGTTGCAAAAGGGAAATGCCTTTTTCGAGGTGAAATTTTTGCTTCAACATGTTGTCTTGAAATCGTTCCTTTGTCTCTCTCTTCAAAAAAATTACTGGCTCTTATTTCTGCACTGCCTGGGGGATTCTGATTCACGAACTGCGGTAGCAGAGGACGTATGTTCTTCAACAGATTTGGTGGCTTTCTTGACTGAGCCTCTCATTTTTTCCATCTTTTGTGGATGAAAAATGGTTTAAAGTTAAAAAGATATGATTTTGAGAAAATAAAGGAAATAAAAATGGTTGCTTGAATGCGTTATAGTCGATACAGTGGGGGAGGATTTGTAGTGAGTGAAAGAGGAAGATGGAGAAGCGTGTTGTTTTGTGAAGAGATATCTGAGAATATTGCCATCATGCACCTTTGAAATGTGGCTGGTGCATTATAGAAACCAAAAGTATTACGACGAAAAGCGAAAGTACCAAAGGGGCAGATGAAGGTTGTTTTCTCCTGATCCTCCTGTACAATAGCAATTTGATTGTATCAGGAATAGCCGTCTAAAAAGCAATAATAGGTCTTTCTAGCAAGCCGATCCAGCATTTGGTCAATGAAAGAAAGTGAGAAGTGATCCTTCTTTGTGGCCGCATTCAATTTACGATAATCTATACAAACTCGTTATCCTGTGGGAATACGTGTAGGGATTAATTCTGTAACACCCCAAACCCGGTCAATACGCCATGACCAAATCTGGCATGCCACAGAGGAAAACGTTTTGAAGAAAATTGAGTTACCGATTAAATTTTAGAAAAAAAGGTGCATGATAGTTTACTTTTAAAATCCCATAAGTAAATCTTTTAAAACTAAGTTGACAATCCATAGTTTAGAAAACATTTTTTTGTCATTTTAAGAAAAACCCGAATTATTACTTTGAAAACCGTTTGCATTTGAGTGTAGAAATTTCAATTTGTAAAACATTTAAGTTGTCGAAAACACTTAAGTTGTAATTTTACTATCAAACGATTTATATTACCCGATGGTAAGATTTTGAAAACTATTGCGTTTTTATAATTTAGAAAAAACTTTGGGCTCAATTATAATTCAACCATGATGATTATTTAGCCATATGTAAAGCAAGTTCAAAGCATATAATAATCCAAAAACATAATTAAAGAGGCCTTATTACAAATCCACATAAAGATATAAACCAAATTAAGATAAAATAAAGTACCCAAATCGAAGTTCTTATAAAACCAAATTTTTACTGCATGGCCTTCTCGAGTTCATCCGGCTCCTCATCCGTGATCTACGAATCACCTGAAAAGATAAGGGAGAAGGTGAGTCACCAAGACTCAGTGGATAAATCCTTCCCCCGGTTAATGCAACATTCTTACACAATTCATAACCAAGCAAAATATATATATATAATGCACCCAACCTAGCCATCCATAACTCCTTTTCTACCCCGTGTGGTACCAAACCACTGGTGACCCAAAGTCACGATATCCAATAATGTGGTGCCAAACCACTGGTGACCCAAAGTCACGAATAATCCATCTGTGGGGCCAACCCACGTGTGATACCAAATCACTGGCGACGATCCCAATATATCAAAAGTGGGGCCAACCCACGGTGGTACTAAGCCACTGGGACGAGTCGCTATGAGGTGCCAAACCTCTGGTGTCCCAAAGACATGAAATAATCTTGTGGTACCAAACCACTGGAGGTGCCAAACCTCTGGTGTCCCAAAGACACAGATATCAAATCCTTCCCCCTCCTCTCATATCACCCAAATCAATGTATTACGAGTGTAAATCATGCCATCATACTTTGATATGAACATATAACGCATATATATATATATATCGTAGATCATGATATCAATCAACATATAACAACATCATATCGAAACGGGCTTACCCGAATCCTTGCTCATACCCATCAAGGTATCATATCATGATTTCACAATTTTCGGCTTTAACAACATGATTAGTATATTTACATATATATATTACTGAGTTATAAAGTGTGTAAGGTACACACCTGATAATAGCGAAATCACTAAATCCCGAAGACCCGATCTACCGCACTAGATTTCCTTGCCCTACATTCGGCCAATACTTAGATCATTACCATAGACCATTCGGCCAAAAACAAGCCTTATTCACCATAGCCTTCGGCTTTACATCCATTTAAAGAATAAAGAACCAACATAAACCTTACCACTTGACTTACCAAAATCGATTGCTTCCAAAATCCGAAGAGCCTAAAAGAAATAAGTTCCTATGGTTAGAATCTTACTATCACATACCCAAAATTTGGCTTTTGCCCTCATGAGAATCAATAGAGAAAATAGGAAAGAAATTCGGCCAAGACACTTACCTATCTTCCAAAACCTATTATAGATGAACACTTAGAAAATCTACCCTTGATGATATTCGGCCAAGACAATCAAAAAGAAGTAAAGAAGATTCGGCTATGGTGGATAGAAGACAATCAAATGAATTCGGTTAGGGTGGAGAAAGAGAAAGGAAAAGAGGAAATGAAAATAGGAGAAGGAGGTTTCGGCTTGAGCAAATAATGGAAGAAAAGAAAAGAGAATTAGGGAAGAAAAAGGTTCGGCCAAAAAGAAGGAAAAGAAAGATATTGTTTTGAACAAATAAGAGGTGAAAGAAAAAGAGATATGGGAGAAAGAGATTCGGCCAAACACCTAGTTTACCGAAAAAGAGAAGAGCATAAAGTGCTAAATGTGGTTTCGGTTTCAAAAGAGAAATGAGAGGAAGAGATTAGAATTTGGTTCAAACAAAAATGAGAGCTAAAACAAAAACAAAATTGCACCTAATGTCCAAGGTACATTCGGCTAAGGAGGAAAATTTTGGAGAGGAAAAGAAAAATGCAAAAGATGCACAAAATGCCAAAATTGGCCAACTAATCCCCCCCAACTTCCTATCAACATTCGGCCAACCCCCCTAGACACCCATACCGTCCACATTCATGGACAATTAGCCATTAAAAAGCTTCCAAAAACCTCACCTTAAACCAAGCCTTATGTCCCTTATCCTTCCTTAATCCATATGATTCTTTTCCCAAAGTTCAAGCTTTCCTAATTTACTATTCAACTTGCCATAAAAATTGAAAGTCCAACCTTCCATAATTAGAGCTTGGCCGACACTTAATGTTAGGATGTATAAAAATAAAGTCTTCCAAATGCAATCCATGCAACTCGAACCACTTCCCTCAGCAACCCTTCAAGCGCCATAACCATCTTGCCACTAACTCCTCTTGTGCTAAATTTAACACTTAAATTAACTTAAGTGTCAAGTTCACCTAATCCACTTCACATAATTCTTAATACTAAGAATTATTCTAGCTTCATAAATAAAATCAAGCCTTCACAAGACTATGCTAAACACACAAAATTCATACCCGAGCCAACACAATTAACAAGATGATACTCTAATTTTTAGGATATTACAAATTCGTCCTTAAAGTTGTGAACTACAGTGATGCCCCTCTTTTTAGGTACGCATTGCACTGGACTTACCCAATTACTATCAAAAATTGGGTAAATAATTCCAACATCAAGCCATTTTATGATTTCCTCCTTGACAACTTCCTCCATCTTCTCGTTTAATCTTCTTTATTGTTCAATCGCTTGCTGGCCTTCATCTTTCAACTTGATCTTGTGCATGCGGAAGGGACTAATACCTTGACTATCAGCAATATTCCAAGCGATAGCTCGTTTATGTTGCTTGAGAATATGGACCAATTTCTCTTCTTGAGTTACATCCAAGTGTTGCAGAGACCATAATTGGAAGAGTATTGTGATCACCCAGGAATACATATTTAATATGAGAAGGTAGTGGTTTCAATTCCAGAGTAGGAGCTTCTTCAATAGATAGCTTGAAAATTGGGGTTGTTCTGTTGTCCAGGTCTAAGGATTCAATCTGCCTTTCATGCTTGAGTTCAAGATTATTAGCTTCAACCATGTTGTCACAATTGTTTAAGGATTCGGCATCACATGTCACTGCAAACTCTTCAAAAAGTATTGTGCTTTCGTCATTTAATTATTCCTCAATTAGATCATCTAGTACAACTACAGTATGGCATTCTTCTTTGTCCTTATATTAAATAGATTCAAAAACACTGAAGGTGACTTGCTCATCATTAAGTCTTATGGTTAGTTCACCTTTGTAAACATCAATAAGCATTCGGTCGGTGGATAAAAATGGTCGTCCTAAGATTATGGGAACCTTCTTGTCTGCCTCGCAATCAAGTATGATAAAATTAGCCGGAAAAATGAATTTATCCACACAAACTAAGACATATTTGATTAGCCCTTCAAGTTGAGCCAAGGATTTATCGGCTAGTTGTAATTTCACTATAATAGATTTCATGTGACCAATTCTCAACTTTCTAAAAGCAGATAGTGGCATTAGGTTAATGCTAGCTCCCAAATCCCATAAAGCCTTACCCAAATAATGATTTCCAATTGAACATGGGATGGTAAAGCTCCCAGGATCTTTCAATTTAAGAGGCAACTTGTTTGTCAAAATAGCACTACAACCTTCTGTGAGTGCAATAGTTTCAATATCAGTGAGCTTTTTCTTCTTGGACAAGAGGTATTTGTACCAGAGCGTCTATTAAAGAAATATTGATCTGCAGTTGCTTCACTGTATCCAGGAATTGCTGATACTGCTTGTCATGCTCATTCTTCTAGAATCTTTGTGGGAAAGGTAATGTTGGAGATACATCTACTTGCGCCAACACCTTTGATTGCGTTGACAATTTCGAAGGCCGGACATTAGGCATATTGAGTGATAATTTGTGGAACTTATTTGTCTGATGCATCGACAAACTCTTCAGATTCAAGCTTCTCACCAGTGATCACTCCATCCGTAGTGTTACAGTAGAGTCTAGAAATGTTTCGCCAATTTGTTTACCACTCTTAAGAGTGATAGCCTTACAATGTTCATTCCTCCTCGAACTAGGATTTTCTGTGTCACTAGGTAATGAACCTGGTGGTCGAGTAGTCAGATTTGAAGCAAGTTGCCCAAATTGTGCTTCCAATGCTCGAATGAAAGATGAATTCCCTTGTACAATAGCTTCCGTGTGAGTAGTATGCTCATGTATTAACACCTAAAGAGGTGCCAACGGGTCAGAAGTAAAAGCTTGAGTGTACGGTTGCTTTCAATGTCCTTGAACATGCTGATTCGGTATTGAAGAGGGTTATGGCTGCATCTGATTTTGGTGTGGATGTGTCTAGCCTTGTTGTGGATACATCTAAGTGTACTGATTGTATTTCTGTTGTTGTTTATTGTAATTCCCTTGTTTTGGATTATAATTGCCCTAAATAGATGTATTTCTCTATTTGAATGTCACAGCATTTTGTCTAACATTCTGAGTTCCCTAGAACTATTGGTTGCATGCAGAGTTGCTGTAAGAGTTACCATAAGAATTATTGCAGATGTTACTAATATAACAGGCATTCTCTACATGTTGTGAACAATTTTCATAGCTATGGATGTCACTACAAATCTCACAACAAAAAATAGGAACATCAACTTGTTGAGCAACTTGTATAGGTGAAACGCCACTGGTTCCTTGCATATTTTTAATCATGTTTATGAGAGAAGAAACTTGAGCACTTAGTGCGGTTATTGCATTCAGTTCAATAACTCCTTGTGTAGTTTTTGCTTGTGCGACTCTAGAGTTAGGGTAATGATAATCATTTTGAGAAATTCACTCAAGAATTCTCACAGCATCATTATAAGTACAATCCAGAAGAGGTCCATTTGCAGATGCGTCGACAAGATTCTTTGTATGTGAATTCAACCCATTATAAAAAAAAATCTCAATTTGTGATTTTGGTTGAATGTCATGCATGGGACAACGTCGAAGTAAAAATTTATAACGTTCCCATGTAGTGTGAAGATTTTCATCATCCAGTTAATGATAAGCAATAATATCATTTCGAGGATGAGCATTCATTGTTGGCGGGTTAAATCACAAAACAAACTATGTTGCTAGTGCATCCCAAGAAGTAATTGATCAGGCATGTAGCCCAAAAAAACTAGTACAGGCTCTTCCTTGTAAGGAATAAGGAAATAATTGCACTTCAAGGCTTCATCAGGAACACCTTGTTGACTAAAGGAAGCACATATCAGTAAAAAAGATTTAATATGTTCTCTTACATCTTCATGTGGCAGTTCAGCATATTGTCCATTAGAATTTAACATTTGAAACATTACTAGCTTGATTTTAAAATTCCCAGCTAGGATTGCTGGCCTAACAACTCCCGGTTGTAAATCATCCCGGACAGGTACTACAAAATCTTGTATTGTAACACCCAAAACCCGGTCAACACACCACGACCGAATCTGACATGTTACAGGGTGAAACCGTTTTAAACAAAACAAGTTACCAGTTTATTTTTGTTGAAAACTCATTTATCGCTTTGAGTTTGGAGAAATCTTGTGTATGTATAGTTGAAAATGTTATGATGTCTTGAAAACCTGGAAATCTCTTTTTGAAAACCCATTTGTCGTTCTTAACTTTAGAGAAACATTCAAGTCTATAAAAACCCGAGTGAAATGATCATAGTTAATTTAAAACCGTTTTGTATTTGAGCTTGGAAAAACTTAGGTTTGAAAATCATTTAAGTTAACTTTGTTATCATCTTGTGAATACTGTTACCCGATGGTAAGGTTTGAAAATCCCGATAAGGAGTATAGTTTTAAAATGTTGCTTTTTACCGGTTATTTAAGCAAGTCAAGTTATTAATCACATGCATAATATAATTAATATAAAATCAAGTAATTAAAAACCCAAAAGAATAACTTAGCGGCCTTATTACAAGTCCAAAACCAAATTTAAAGGAAATAAAAACCGAAATAGTAATTTAAAGATAAAACCCGAAACTAAGATGCATGGCCACCTCGAGTCCTCCTCGGCTCCATATCCGCGATCTATGCCTCATCTGCAAAATGTAAGGGAAGGGGTGAGTCACCGAGACTCAGTGTATAAATCCCCAACCCGATAGAATAAGCACTTACACAGATCATGAGTAAAACATGCAGATCATGCAACCCACCTAACCATCCAAACTCCTGTGTCTACCCCGTGTGGTCAAAACCACTGGTGGTCAAAACCACTGGTGACCGAAGTTACAAATATATATAAGTGTAGTCAAAACCACTGGTGACCGTAGTCACGAATCATGTGGTGGGGCCAACCCATCATGTGGTCAAAACCATTGATGACAATCCCATAATCAACATGTGGGGCTAACCTACTGTGGTACCAAACCACTTGGACGAGTCACAATATCCATATGTGGTCAAAACCACTGGTGACCGTAGTCACAAATATCATACGTGTGGTCAAAACCACTGGTGGTCAAAACCACTGGGACTTAGTCACAAATAATAGTATCAAAGCGAGGCCAACCCGCTGTGTGGTCAAAACCACTAGTGATAGTCCAAATCATTCTTCCCCCTCCTCTCAACATACCCATCATCATGTCCTTATCAACCATAGCATAATATCATGTTATGATGCAAATAACTCATGGCATAGCATTATACAGTGACATGACAACATGTATCGAAATCCATATAACAGGGGACTTACTCAGAGTCCACGCTCATGCCCACAAGGCAAATTATCGGTTTCAACGGTTATTTGGCTTTTAACAGTAAACACAATAAACATATAATACTAATGAAGTGTGTAAGCGTTACACACCTGACTATTTGCGACTCTAGCGAAATCTCGAAACTACGATCTATTCCCAAACCGATAGAACCCGAAGATCCTGAAACGTTTGCCTTCACCTTTCCTACAATCGACCAACACTATACTTTTAAGAATATAGCCATTTGGCTTAATCACAAAATCCAGAAGGATATATCGCACCAAGATAGCACTTTTACCTTAACACCCTTCGATTTCCAACCAAATCCCGAAGCAACACGATAAACCTCCATCTACAATCGGCCAATCACTAGCAACAAAAATAATTAGCCTTCGGCTTTTGAAAGAATAAGGAAAAGATCCTGAAACGCTAGAACCCTTACCTAGATCGGCAACCAAATCCCGAAGATCCACTAAATCAGGTTGCACTCTCCCTACAATCGGCCAAGTACCACTATCATTGGATTAAAGCCTTCGATATTAAAGACAATAGGAGATGTCGAAACCGAAAAACACTTACCCCCTTACCTTACTGGCAGATTCGGCCACCAATCACCAAAGTTCAGCACCCCCTAGTGATGTTAGGGATTTCGGCTACCAATATAGAATAAGAAAAGAGTTTAAGATTTGGATCCATAACAAATGGAGAAATAGAAGAGAATGGCAAGTGAGATTCGATATTAACCAAATCAATCGAGAAAAAAAAAATAAGGAGTTGTACTTACCAGGAGATTCGGCTATAACCCAAAAGAAAGAAATAGATTTTGGCACTTCAAAGGAGATTAGAACACGTGGGAAGAGAAAAGAAATAAGGCCAAGGGTATTTGGCCAAGACACTTTGATTTGGCCAAGAAATAAGGCCAAGGGTATTTGGCCAAGACACGAAAGAGAAACAACAAGGTTTTCGGCTTTTGAAGATGGAAAAGATGGAGAAGAAAATGGAACAAAATAGATGGGTTCGGCAAAGGAGAAAAAGGTTTCGGTACAAGGAGATTGAGAGAAGAAAAAGATGAAGTAGAGAGAGTTGTTTTCGGCTCACCAAAGAAGTAACACAAGTGATTCGGCCAAGCCCCCTATTGTCAAAAAGAGAAAGCAAAAATGAGAAGATAAGTGAGAGGGGTTTCGGTTTGTGACCCTAAACGCAAGAAAAAGGAACTCTCCCAACTAGCTGAAATGTTCCCCAAAACCACCACAGACATTCGGCACCCCCCTTCCCAAGCACCTAAACCGAATGCTTCCCAAAATCACACCACTACCCAAAAATTTGGCTAAACACAACCTACTCCTACTCAAACACCTGTCGTCCCCTTCATCCCTCCTTGAATTCCTCTCATCCACTCATTCAAACGAATTTGAATGAGTCCAACTCCTATAATTTCTCTTCTCCACATATTTTAAATCTGTTAACTTAATCCACATTCTCCCAATAGAGTCTCACCTAAGCACACCACTCCTCAGCATTGGCGTCAAAAAGAATAAGTAGAAAAGGATTTCTGCAGCTCGAACCCAAGCTCTCCTTTCCTGCATGTGGCGTTACCCTCCTGGTACCTTAGTGGCGCCTCCTTTGCCACTTTGCCACTAGGTTATTTGTGTCTAAACACTCCGACAATTTCTTTTAACCCCTAACTTCCTTAGCTTCCTCCTCCTAAGTACTAAAACAAAAATTTTAGCCATGACTCAGGCCTAACCCGAGGTTATGCCTAAACCCCAAAACACCCTAAACTAGCATAGTAGGCATATTATCACATGCAAACACATACAAAATGCAGAGACCCCGATTTAAGGATGTTACATGTATAGTCTGATTTTGTATGTGAGCATCTTGCGGCAACAATGGGTTATTTACATTTTGCTGTTCCATCAGGGGTATGGCTGTATTTTTCCCTGGTAAAGCCATATTTCTTTGTTCTCGAAGTCTATCTGAGCAGTCCTTTCAATTTCTGGATCAAAATTTGTAAGAAAATTTGACTTGCTACGGGTCATAAAACACCTAAAATGAAGTTGAAGAAATAGAAACAAAGAAAAATTAGTTGGTGAATACTAAATATTATATAAGGAAAATAATGTGCAAAAACACAAAAAAATACACATCAAACAAATGCCATCCTTAGCAACAGCACCAAAAACTTGATCGACTGTTTAACGTCACAATAATAATGTCCAAGCGTATACTATCGATGCAAGTATAGTAGACAAATGTGAGTCTGTCAGATATCGATCCCACAGGGAGGGTTGTCTATTAATGTCGATGCAATAACTAGATAAAAACGAGATAAATTGTGAAGATAGTTGTCGAAGCAATAACTTGAAAATAATAAATAAAATATGACAATGATAAACTGAGATCCTCAACATGAATCTTCAGCAGAATACTAAGTGCTCACAAGGTATAAAAGGATAGGTGATTGTCGAGGCAATAAAATTCAATGTATATCTTACCAAGCGTTACTCCTCTGTTTAATCTGAGACTTAAACATGCACATTAACCCCCTCTTCTAATGATGGAAACATGGCACTATTAAGAACAAGTGGACTAAATTCCTTTAATCCTCACTTAACTCCCTTCTAATGCTTGTTGGCTCGAACTGTCACTGCACTTTCCAGTGTCAGTGACTACAATAACACCTCCATGTTAAGAAACATCCAAACCCCAAGATTAAACAATAAAAGTATGATTGAATAAGATAACATTTAATGAAGAATTCATGTGTACTTCCATAGAAATAGAAAATAGAGAGTAATCACTAGCATTTAGAAAGAAATAAGAAAGAATAGAGTGAAGAATACTATTCCTAGACAACTCGACTGAATCTCTCTATTCCCTCTTGTCTCACACTTAAGTCTCCTCGTCAGAAGCTAGTCTGCTTCAATTTTCAGGTTGGCTCACCCGTGAGAGGCTTAAGCTGCCATAGCCACAAGCTTCAAGGTAGTTAGAAGAAGATAATGGTCAAGAAAAAGCTCTCCTTTCTTTTTTCTCCTCACATCAACCTTTTATATCATCCTCCAATAGTACAGGTGTCCTTTCCTCAAAATTATTCTGCCCTTGTATGTACAGGTTGGTTATACCAGACTGGACAACTCACGCATTTTTAGTTCTTATCTGGACAGCTGTTAGGAGCAGCGACAATTCTGGATGCAATTTGGAATGAACTCATGCAGCGACATTAATGCAAAAAGATAGCAAAATTAAGGATAAAATAGGCTAAGATTTACTGAGTTATAAAATGTAATTTACTAAAGTGAAAATGCTAAAATATATGCTAAGGATAACTAAATGGGAACAATTTACCCAATAAGTAAGGAGGAAAACCTATGTTCTTTCTAGTGTTATCACATAGCGCCTTTTATTTCCATGGGCTTTAATCCCATTCCTTTTGATGTTTTATCAACATGAACTCGATTGAAGCCTTTAGTTAGTAGATCCACAATGTTATATTTTGATTTTACAAAATCAATAGAGATAACTCCGTTTGAATCAGTCGGCTAATGGTATTCTGTCGACGACGCATATGTCTCGACTTACCATTATACATTATATTCTGTGCTCCATCAATTGTTGCTTGATTTTCATAATATATGCATATTGTGGGCACAAGTTTTGGCTAGTTAGGAATATCCTTTAAGAAATTTTGAAGCCATTCTTCCTTTTCTCCAGATTTTTCTAGAGTTACAAACTCAGATTCCATTGTGGATTTGGTTATAATCATTTATCTTGAGGATTTCCATGACATAGCTCCTCCTCCCAATGTGAAGACATATCCAATTGTGTCTTTGATATCTTGAATGCCAGATATCCAACTAGCATCGAAAAAACCTTCTAAAATAGCAGGATCTTTAGAATAATGTAATCCATAATCCCGAGTATATCTGAGATATCTTAATATCCTCACAAATATTTTCCAGTGGTTTTCCCCTAGATTGATTGTGAATCTGCTTAAACTACTCACAGTGAAAGCAATATCTGGACTAGTGTAACTCTACGGTACATTAGACTGCCTATGACCCTAGCATATTCCACTTGGTTAATGTTTTCACCTCTTTTTTTAGATAGATGTTGGCTCGAATCAATTAGATTTCTGGCTATACTGGAATCATCCTTACTAAATTTCTCAAGAATCTTGTCCACATAGTGTGATTGAGTCAACATAAGCCCTTCAGATGACCTTTTAATTTAGATAACATGTCTTCGGTACTTCCAACAATGAGTATGTCATCAACATATAAGCATAAGATTATATATCCAATATTGGTAGTTTTGACATATACACATTTGTCATACTTGTTAATCTTGAAGCCATTTGTCATCATGACATTATCAAACTTTTCATGCCATTGTTTTGGTGCTTGTTTAAGTCCATATAAGGACTTCACCAATTTATAGACTTTCCTTTCTTTTTCTGGAACTACATAACCCTCAGGTTGTATCATGTAGATTTCTTCATCAAGATCTCCATTTAGGAAAGCTATTTTAACATCCATTTGATGTACTTAATTCCGTAAAGTGGCAATTGCAAGTATCATCCTTATGGAAGTTATCCTAGATACTGGAGAAAAAGTATCAAAGTAGTCAAGGCCTTCCTTTTTTCTATAACCTTTTATAACCAATCTAGCCTTGTACTTATCAATTATTCCATCTGCTTTCATTTTCCGTTTGAAAATCCATTTAGATTTAGTGGTTTAATTCCCGGAGGAAGATCTATTGATTCCCATGTATGATTTTGTATGATGGAATCAATTTCACTTTTAATACCTGTAACGACCCGAAATTGGGCCTAGTAGGATTGGGCCCATTGGACCTTGAGCGTAAAAGTGTTTTAAAATTTATGGGAATTAGAGAACGACATTATTTCAAGTTGGACTTATTAGAAATGTGATTTTGGAAAGTTATGAGGTTTCTAGGAAGTTCCTGGTTCAAGTTAGGCTATAGGTAAATTTTTGTGTTTAAACACTTTAAGGAGAGAAGGTAAGTGGCATCAAGGTTTAAGGAAATAAGAGTGTATTTTGCTAGCATAAGTTGAGCACGTGGTGGAGTGATGTGGTGTCAAGTTGAGAGCATGAAGGGAAAGGGTTCGAATGCCATCTTTTGCAAATTTTGGATTTATTTTTGTGCTTTCTTTCCAAGTGTCAGCCATGGCATTAAAGAAGATAAGGAAGACTTTTTAATTTTTGGAAAGATGGCTCAGGATTATGGTAAGGAGAAAGACTAGGGAAAAAGAGGGAAAGAAATGATGGAAAATGGTAAGAGAGGGGAACATGTTGGCCTATTATGTGGTGGATGTTTTGGAAAGTATTTTGGGGTCAACACTCATCTTTTGGTAAAGATGATACATGGTTTTATTAGGGAGAAACTTGGTAGCCAAATTTCCTATAGTCTTTGGCAAAACTTTGGTGTTTGTAAGGCTTGTTTCTTTTAGCATTTTTAGTGTTTCTTTTTCAATCCTTTTTCTTTGCTTGCCAAAAGTCTAAAGCCATTCGTTCACCTTATTTTCTCTTATTTTGGCCTAAACACTCTAGCCATTGTTCACCTTGTTCCCTTGTTGTGCCGTAACCTCCAATCCATCTTTGTTCATCCTTCTTTTGTTGCTGAAACTTTCATCTCTTGGCTAAGTCGAACTTAGCCACTTGTTCTTATTTTTTTAAACTCGGCCGAATCAAGCCATTCTTTGCTGCTACTTATCATTCTCATAACCTTGGTTTCGGAAGTTGATCGGTAAGTGGGTGATTAGGCCGAATATTGATGGTAAGATGCTATTCTTTATTTTGATGTTTTGTATCGCTCAAGTGATTCTATTTTGTGGTTATGATTTCAACTTCCTGCTCTTGTGGAAGGGCCAAATATTGGATGAAGGCTAACCCCTTTATATCACTTATTTATTTTAGGAACTCGTTGCAATAGCCAAGGTGCAAGGTCGGATTTTAAAGCCTAGTAGGGAAGGATCGCGATTGTGGTAAGTGACTCTTGTGAGTGAGTACTTTTGGGCTTTTGGAGCCTTTAAGAAATCGAGGCTAACTTTTAATCGATTTTATTTTTAGGGGGCAACAAAGAGTGGTTCTTTAGGAAATCCAAATCGGGTGTGTAATCCCGTACCTTCCGAATACATGTTTGAAATGGTGTGTAATCTCACACTTCTCTGAATATTTGCATGAAATGTTCTATGATTTGGTCAAAAGACTGAAAAACCGGAAACCGACATCCGTGACCACTCGGGCGTGCGTATATTCGTAGTGGTAACCATATTTTGCAATGAAACAATTTGGTCAGCAGCAGTGACGTGATTTTGAAAAATCACGAAAAATAGGAGAAAAGGGAATTAGAAAGTGAATAAGATATCAAATTAAAGCTTACTTTGTCTATTTTTATAGGAAAGAAACAGAGGAGGAAGGAGAATTTTATATTCTATGATATTTTAATTTTTAGTGAGACTGGTTCTGATTGACTTCGTGGTTCTCTGTTCTGTTTTGGAAAAATCGTTTAAAATTATACAAAGTGAATTATGCATTATAAGTTATATGTGTAGATTCATTAGTGAGCTTATTTTCAATAGAAACAAGTGGGAGCAACATATGAAAACCGTACAGTGAGATATTTGAATTTAGGGTAAGAGAGGTCAGAACTGTTGGTCAGTGAAACAAGGGAACATTTAATGAATAAACTGTACTAAATGGCTAAGCCAAAAATTTTGGAAAAACTATAGTAAAAAGATATATGAGTCTAGCTTCAAAGAAAATTTACGGATCTAAATTTTGAGTTTCCTAACTCGAGTTATAGTCAATTTAGCTAGTATGACATAGATGGACAGTTTCAATTTTTATGCCCCACATTAGTAGTTAAGTTTAGGTTGCGGAATTACCAAAATACCCTTAGAGGGTAAATTACCGAAATACCCCTGGGTTGCGAGATTACCGAATTACCCTTAGTGGGTAAAATTATCGAATTACAAAAAAGCCCTTATGGGCCGATTTGCGAAAATGCCCTTATGGGCCGATTTACGAAAATGCCCTTATGGGCCGAATTACGAAAATGCCCCTAAAGGGCCGATTTGCTAGAATGCCTTAAATGGGCCGAGTCATTGTAATAAATTACTTGTTAAATGGTTGTTATTTATATGTGAACATCTTATTATGTATGTTGCATTTTCATATATTGCATGGGTTAGGAAAAATGTTGAAGAGAAGAGTAGCCTGGTGGCATTGCCACAATAAAATGTTTATTATAATGTTTACATATGATACCGGTGGCTTAGCCATAATAAAATATTATAAATGGCAATTTGCTTGCAGTTTGGTGTGATGGCGGGGTGGGTTGACTTGATCCCCACAGGTGTGATGGTTGGTACGGGGGTGTGTTGGATGGATGGGTTGGGTTACATACATTGCATACATTTACTATGTTTAATATTATTATGTAAATGGGCTTAGCCCCAAGATGATTGCTATATGGGTTCAGGCCCAGTGGATGACGGTAAGGGGATTTCACACTGAGTTCTTGTAACTCACTCCCCCTTTTTCTTAACCCTTGTAGGTAATGCTCAGTGACGAGGACTTGGGGCCATGGATGACTCGGTGGAGGCCATACTTTTGGAATATTATTTTTGGACTTTAGTAAACTTCTTTTCCGTATTATTTAGCTGCTTTACTATTTTGGGTTTTTAAGTTGTAATAAGGCCTCTGGACTATTTTTATTTTGCTTTATGTTTGGGATGTTTTTATTATTTTGCTTAAATTGTTTAAAAGGAAATTTTCTAAAAATATAAATAATGGTTTCCAAAATTGATTAGTAAATGGATTTTATAGCAAACTTTTACAAATAATTTAACTCGGATTCTCTTTCAAATTTTCAACGTCATTTTCAAAAGTCATGGTTTTAAATTTCACGACCTCAATTTTCGACTCATCAATCAATCTTTCAAAAATAGCTGTATTTTATGAAATATTTACATTCAAAAACTTGTTTACTTAAACACAACCTAGTAACGCCTATTTTAGTAAAAATCACATGATGTTTTATGTTTTCTTCATGTGACATGTCAGATCCGGTCATACTGCATGGGCCGGGTTTGGGGTGTTACAATACCATCTTTCTATGAGGTGCTTTCGGATGATCGTATAGCATCATTATACATTTGAGGTTCAGCCTCTAGCATAAAGGTTAGAAAATCTGATCAAAAAGACTTTTCTACCCTTGCTCCTTTACTACTCCTTGGCTCTATCTCAGTTTCAGCCTCCTCGGGACTATTTTCATCTATAGTCTCTGAAGTTCATTTTGTTGAACTTGAGTCGACTTTTCTAGCTTTACACAGGAAGATATTGTAAAAGAATGAATTGATTCCAATATGGTATTCTTATGAATGTCAAGATTTTTTTATTCATACACAAGAAACCTATATGCATTGCTATGATCTACATATCCAATAAAAATACAATCCACGGTTTTAGGACCTATTTTCATTTGCTTTGTTAACGGAGCCATTACCTTTGCAAGACACCCCCACACTTTCAAGTGGTTGTAGGAAGGTTTTCTACCTTTCCATAATTCATATGGTGTCTTGTCCCTTTTCTTGTGGGGAACCTTATTTAAAAGGTAATTACCTAATAAAATAGCTTCCACCCACATGTTTTGTGATAACCCAAAGCTTCCTAGCAATGCGTTCATCATTTCCTTAAAGTTCAATTTTTTCGCTCGGGTACTCCATTTGACTAAAGAGAATATGGTGGTGTCACTTCATAAATAATTCCATGTTATGCACAGTATTCACCGAATGATTCACCATATTCACCACCATGATCATTTCTCACCCTCTTAATCTTTTTATTAAGTTGGTTTTCAACTTCCTGCTTATAGAAAATAAATTTCTCTATAGCTTCATCTTTGCTCTTAAGCAAATACACGTAGCAATATTTTGTGCTATCATCAATGAAGGTAATAAAATATTTATTCCCTCCTCTTGTTTGAACAAATTTTAAGTCACAAACATCGTTATGTATTAGATCAAGTGGTTCTGTGCTTCTTTCAACAGTTTGAAATGAAGGTTGTTAATTTTGTCTCAACACACGTTTCACATTTATGTTTATAATTAATGTGAAATGAAGAAATGTGCTCCAAGTTAATTAATCTTCGTAACGTGTCATAATTAACATGTCCAAGCCTACCATGTCATAAATCAAATGACTCAAGCATATAAACAAAGAAAGAATCGACATTTTTATTCATTGTATTTACTTTTACAGAGATTGCATTAAGTTTCCACATGTTATTTAATACATATCCCATTCCCACATACATTCCCCCTTTAGACAAAACTAGCTTTTGGGATTCAAACACCATCTTAAAGCCATGTACACTAAGGAGTGTCCCAGAAACAAGGTTCTTGAGTATGTCAGGCATATACAACACATTTTGAAGCTTGAGTTCTTTGCAAGAAGTCATCTTTAAAACCACAGTACCCTTCCCCTTGATCTTGGAAGTTGTAGCATTGCCCATATAGAGTTTTTCCCCATTTTCACAAGGTTCCAACTTAGAAAAGAAGTCTTCCTCACAGCAGATATGACGTGTGGCACCTGTATCAAGCCACCATTCTCTTGGATTTGAATCAACCATGTTGACTTCCAAAATCACAGCACATAAGTCCATATCTTCCGCAGCATTGATGGAAGTTTTCATTTTCTATCAAGAACAAAATCAGAATTAGAAAATTATCAACTTATGTTAGACGACAAGAATCTAATAAAACCCAAAACAAAAGTCTATGCGGTTTAAAAAAAATAAAATAAAATAATGCACCAGGTAGGTAACCCTAAAAAAGAGGTGGTGCACTCGGCACGCTTAAATACCAAGCCTTTCAAAGAACCAATCCTAAACATGCATTCTCATATTGTCTTTTGAATTTCACCATTGATAAATTTCCTTTTTAATTCACAATTTAAAGCCATAATTAGGCAAAAAAGAAAAAAGAAAATTTCCCTTCGATTTTGTTAAACGACAAAATTAAGGTTCTAAAAAAAACCAAAATTAATTTTGTTTAACGGACGGACTAAATCCCAAAACAAAATTAAGTAATTAAATCACAATAAAATATGTTAAACGGTGGGAATAAATCTCGAAACAGAATTATTTGATTAAGTCTTCATTTGGAAACAAATTAATATTTAATAAAATATCGTTAAAAGGCGGAAATAAATCCCGAAACAAATTTTATTCAATTTAATTTCTCGTTTTGGAAGTAAAATCAAAAAGGAATAAAATCCGCTGAACAACGGGAATAAATCCCAAAACAGATTTTATTCTAATTTAAAAAAAACTTGTCTTTGGAAATAAAAATCAAAATCGGAATAAAATCCGTTGAACAACGGGAATAAACCCAAAACAGATTTTATTCTAATTTAAAAAACTTGTTTTTGGAAATAAAAATCAAAATCAGAATAAAATCCGTTGAACGGCGGGAATAAACCCGAAACAGATTTTATTCACCTTTTTTTATCTTTCTCACCTTGGTGTTTTGTCCATCTCGGATTAGAGAATAACAAAAAATAACACATATCTATCTTAAGATTATTAGACAAAACACGTTAGCGAACAAAAATAATTAATTATAAATAAACACATAAAATAAATATGAACATAATTATTTATAACTAATTTATCAAATATGATAATCAAATAAAACCATAATAAACAATAGAAACAAAGGAGAATTAAGAGTTGAGGCCCGTGAAACACGGTTTCCATAAGACAGATTCGGCCTCTACCACCACTCACATTTCCAACATTACGAAATGGTCTTCCTCTCGCAGTCGTGTTTCTTTGACTTGCACTCTGAGATTTATCTTTCTCATCTAACTCAGTACAATCTCGAATGAAGTGTTCATGCAAATCACATCTAAAACAGGCTTTATCATTCAGTCTACACTCTCCAAAATGTCATTTTCCACATCGTCCACATTCAGGTTTGTTCAGTCTAACATTACCCACACTTGCCACTGACATAGCTGGAGTTTTGAACTCGTAAATTGCTTCCCATGATCTCTATTAGAGTACTCTACTGGTGCATTCGATCGAATATACGGTCTCAGGATTTCTTTGATGAAGAGTGATAGGGTTTATCCATCAATCTCTTTCTCGAATCTCTACCTTCCGAAATAGCCTGTATCTTTTCTTTGCCCAGTTCTTCAGCTTTGCAAGCACTTTTGACTAACACAACGAATTCTTTTAAATCCAATATCCTGACCAAAAGTTTAATGTCTTCGTTCAGCCCATCAACAAACCGCTTGCACATTATCTCTTTCATATTCAGTTACGGTCATACGGCCTTGTTTCAATTCTAAAAATTCTTTATGCTTTTGGTCAACGAACCGTTGACTGATGTATTTCTTCCGGAACTCGGCCTGAAAGAATTCCCAGGTCACTCACTCTCTCGGCACTACTGACACTAAAGTATTCCACCAATGATACGTAGAGTCTTTCAGAAGAGAAATAACACACTTTAAGCATTCAGCTGGCGTACACTAAAGTTCATTAAACACTCAGATAGTATTTTCAAGCCAAAACTCAGCTCTCTCAGGGTCATCATCAACATTAGACCTGAACTCTTCAGCCCCGTGTTTACGGATCTTATCAACTGGAGGCTTATTCAATCTTAAAAGCTCAAATCCTTGAGAAGCTACGGCTATAGTTTGGGGAATAGGAAGGGGTGGAAGGTGTTGAGCAGTCGAATTTGTCCGAACGTATTGAGTGAACCACTCGTTCATCATCTGGAAAGAGGATTCTTTAGCCTCGCCTCCGTGACTACTAGACACGGGTCTATATTCGGAAGGCGCTGTCCCTTGAGCGGAAGCAGGTGCATTACTATCTACATCATCAGCTATCGCTCGGTCGGGATCCATTACTATACGAAAACACAATTTAAGCTATCAAGAATCATCACACTATCGCAAAGTATATATGGCATGTATAGCTACACTCTCACACATACTACGTTAGTCCTAGAATTGACTAAACCATAGCTCTGATACCAATAAATGTAACACCCCTAACCCGTATCCATCACCGGAGTAGGGTTACAAGGTATTACCGATCAGTACGCATCATTTAACATACCTAATTCATGCATTTATACATTCATACTCCTATATAATTTAATCACAATCACATTATCCCTTATCAGGGCCTACGAGGCCTTAAACATGCTCTAGAAGTGGTTCGGGACTAAATCGATAACACAGGAAATTTTTAGAAATTTAGAAAAATTCTCAACCATTCAGGGCTCACATGCCCGTGTCTCAGGCCGTGTGGAAATAGGGCATACTTACTGACTTGGGTCACAGGGCCAACCACACAGGCCCGTGTGCCAGGCCGTGTGCTAGGCCATGCCAAACATGTAGGGTATACAAACTTATGCAACACGACCAAGTCACACGCCCGTGTGCTAAGTCGTGTGCAATTTAGGGGGTATACTGACTTGTACCACACGGCCAACCACACGCCCATGTGTGAGACCGTGTGGAGCATACTGACTTCAATTCAATTTCAACACCAGGGGACACAAGGACGTGTAACATGACCGTGTGTCACACACAACTGAGACACACGACCGTGTCTCTACCCGTATGGACAAAAATGGGCTATTTACCAAGCCAATTTGCCACCCATTTTGCACATACCTATACAAGCTCAATTGGTACCAATTTAAGACACAAATATGCAGCCAAAAATCATCAACCAATACACAATGCTATATCCATTTCAACCATCTCAATTGTAACACCCCTAACCCGTATCCGCCGCCAAACTAGGGTTACGAGGCTATACCGAACAAAACACAGTTCAGAACAGACATTCTTTACAATTCATACACCCAGTAATCCATTCTCCTTTATAAAATTTTTCAAAATAAATTAATAAACCAACCTCTTATTCATACAAGTCAAAATCATCTATTTGAATCACATAACTAACCACGCAAATCATGCTTTATCGAATATTCTCTTATATGAACTATATTTCAATATCTAACCATTTCAATTATGTTTGCTAATTCAAAACTTTCAAGCCAAGCTATCAAATATTAAAACTAATTTGTACATGTTTCATAATTACAAAAGTTCAAGCCATATGGCCATAATTTCCATGACATTCGAATACCCAATTTATAATCAAACATATTTCATTTCATATACCGAGCATATATCGAGACACCTATTTGTTTACATCTATTCCATAACAAATCAACGATCATACCATTTTATAAATCTAAGTGCATTCGCATATTAAGTTGTTCCAACCCCTATCATTAACTAAATAACAAACGTAGCATTTAAGAAATAATATACATGCGAATGTTAAACTAATTTGGCCATATCTCACAGTTTAATAATCATTTGCACATAAAACGTTAGGTAAATTTATACATGACCAACTATATTTTTAACATCATCCAACCATGCGCATAACACCCTAAAACCAAAAGCCATTTCTAAATACAATTACCAAATCATAGCATTTTAAATATTATAACCTTATGTACATTTTACTAAATCAAATTTAACCGTTTTTGAATACATATGCCAAGTCATAAACTATCTAATTTGCAACTAAATAACATATCAAACATGTTATATTCAACCACACACATGAACCACATACCTAATTCGCATGCTAATTATCATGCCTATAATTCATATACACAACCAATTAATATATATTCAATAATCAATCATCTAATTTAACTTTCATAACAATTAGATTATATACATTCTTTGTCATTCAAAATCAAGCTTAAATAGTCAAATATCATAACCGAACATATAACTACTTATATATAACACATTTTATAACCATTCATTGAATCAAGGATTTGATCTTTTTAAAACGAACTACAAGTAAACACTAAATAAGCATATGTATCCATATCTCAAATGTCCAACAATTTCAATAAACAACCTTTCGGTTATCAAATTTAACTCAATAAATCATAACATTTCCACCACTCCATCTATAAGCTAAACATATTAGCTCATATTTTAACATCAAAACAATATGTCATTTATAGATATTCAAATGACCCTTTTACCAAACCATATTATACCACTTTTCATTCTTCCAAAATGAGTTAATGAATAAGTTGAATATATATCCTACTTACCACTCCTCATTGCCAAATCATATAACCAACATCACACATATTTACCATAAAACATACCTCTCAATTAAGCTTATAACATGACCAAATATAATTACCAACATTTGCATCATGAACAAGCCATTTTTGTATGGCTATATACGTATACAAATTTCAAAACCAAATATATCAAAACTAGCCTATACATGCCACAAAACCAAATCTCAAAGCATTTATTTACCGAAACAAATACTGGATAGTGTGATGAGATCTCCCACGACTTCCAACCCGAGCAAGTCTCCGAAACTCTATAACATAGGAAAAACACACGGAGTAAGCTTTGAAAGCTTAGTAAGCTCGTATCTTAATAAACTTAACATAGCAAATAATTTCATTATAATGCCATAAGCATGATATGTTATCACACACAACTTTTCTAAATTTATAACAAGATCTCATTTCAAATTATCATCATTCAATGTTATACTACATAACTAGCTAACTGTAGCTTTCACAAGCTTATTCAATTCAATTCTCATTGTAACATCCTAAATTAATGGGCCTTTGCGTTTAACGTGCTGTGATGTTTATGTTATCTCTAATGTGTAATTAGAGTGTTTAAGAGGTTTAGATTGGGCTCAGGGATTGGGCCGAGGCCTTAGTCAAATTTTCTGCTTGGGCACTCTAGTGGAAAGCCAGTTAGGATAGGGCTTAAAAGATGTTATCTGTGTTTTAAGACACAAATGGGCTTGTGGCCTAGTGGCAAAGTGGAGCCACTTAGAGAGTAAGAAGATGGCGTCAGCTGAGGAGGCTCAAGTTCGAGTCACATGAAGCCCAATTCTCTTATTTAATTTTAATTATTTCTGGCATTAAAGGGGAGCAGAGTGGGACGGCTAGCATGCTTAATGTGGCAAATAGAGGAAGGAAGATGTGGTGTTATCTGGGCCACTTGTGGATAAGAGATCAGATCATGATAAGGGAGAAAATCTAGGAGTTATCTGGTAAGCTGAGTGGTGGCCAATTTTCAAACTCTAAGGGGGAGGGGGAATCGGTTTTGGCTTAGGAAAGGGTGTGCCGAATTCTCTTTAGCCATAAGACTCAGTGCCTTCCTTTAGTTGCAAATTTCGGTTTTGGCTTCGGTTCTCTTCTTTATTTTCGGCATTTAGGGTTCTCATATTCTCTCTTTTCCTTCTTTTCTGAATAAGAGCCGAAAAATCCCTTAAGCATTCTTTCTTTTCATATTTGTCTGCCATAGCCGAATCTGCCCTAGCCTTACCGAAATTATTTTTTTTCTCCTATACCGTTCCTACCACTTCTTTACGTTTGATATTACTCTTCTTCTCGATTAGTTCTTTCTAAAAGCCGAAATCCTAAACCCCATTCTCATCTCCATTGCTATAGCCGAATGTTCCCCTGTTCATTATTTTCTCTTTGCCGATTTCTTCAGTAAGCCGAATCTCCATAGATCCCTGTGCACCATCTTTCTTTTAATCTTCACTAAAAGCCGAAATCTTCTAGGAGTTGCGAATTCTCTGTAAAGGTATGTGCCAATTTCTTCTGATCTATTCTTTTTCTCTTTCGATTTTTAGAAGACAAAGCCGAAAGGCTAATGGATTGATGGTTTCTTGCGTTTACGTGTTGGGCGATATTCAGGAATTAAAGTAGATCGCTTAGATCTAAGAGCCGGAACTGCTAGTCTCTGAACCTTATATCTCTCTTTTCGGGATTTCAAGGTAAGGGGTTCTCTTTAAATCCTCGTTAGATTCGCTATCGTAATTGTGATCTTAACCATATGTTATGATGGTAGCAACTGATAAGGTCTTTTGATGGAATCAAATATCGATTAGGCGAAGGAGGGGATTGGATCTGTTAAACCAACCCCTAAGTTTAAGAAACAAGCGGTGTCAACTGTTCGGGATTAGCCACCGGGTTGTGGACCAGCGTCAGAACAAGATCTTAGACAGTTAGCAGTCGTATCGGTTTCTAATAGTGTCGACATAGAAGGTCTCATCTTGACTGTAATCAGGTATGTAGATCTCTAACACACTATTTTAATCTGTAATATATATACGTATGTGTTATGGGCTAAAAACCAGAAAAAGGCTATATGGACAGTCGTATTACCCGAAAAGGGTAGGCAAGGGATCCCAGGTACATAATCATAGAAACTTCTCTATGTGTATCGATGTATGTAAAAACCTGTGATCTTTTAGGTAGTATTCTGTTTTGATTCTGCATGGATGTATGCATGGGGTGGGATTGATATGATGAAGGGGAAGAGCATGTTAAAAGGTCACTTAGTGATCGGTGGTTAAACCACGATATGTACATTTACATCACAATAGTGATCGGTGGCTCCGCCACACTTGATTATAAGGTCACACAGTGATCGGTGGCTTTGCCACAGTTGATTATAAGGTTACATGGTGATCGGCACTTTAACTGACAATGAAACACCCCAAACCTGGCCCACGAGCTTTGACCATATTTGGTATGTTCCTCAAGTAAACCGGTTCAAAGTTCTTTTGTTACTTTGGGAAAATAGTGTGTTTTGAAAGAAATGTTGTTTTGGGTTGGGCTCGAGTAGAAAACAAAATCGTTTTATAATGAAATCCCTTTTAAATTTTAGGTGATAAAACATATAGAATACATTTAAAGTAAATTACTTAATCTTTAACTTAATAAAAATTTTGTAACATAATAAATAAAAACAGAAATAAAATAGTGCACTATGGCCTTATGGCCTTATTACATCAAGTAAATCCAAATATTTCGGAGTACTTAAAAATTAATAGTCCATAAAAATAAAAACTTCATGTTGAGCATGGCCACCACAAGTTCTGCCGTCCCGGTCCATTACTGTTCATCACCTGAAACATGGTCCCACAACGGGGTGAGTCAAACAGACTCAATGTGTACACGACACTAAATCATAATAGAATTAGGCATACAAGAGTTACACATTCAGAACAATGAATACAAGTTATGATCCATTCCCAAACCCAAACCTAGTTGTCCATCCGCTACATACCCCCATACCTGCCAGTCACAACGTGGGGACTACTAAGTCGACCCTCCTTCCGCTACACACCAAATTGTGGTCTTAGGTCACCGCATTCGTGGTCTTAAGTCACCACGTTCAGATTACTGTGGTCTTAGGTCACCACTTTTCAGATATCACGGTCTTAGGTCACCATGTTCGTGGTCTTAGGTCACCACATTCACTTCCCCGTTCAAACAAACCCATATGCCCCATATAACAATAATATGCATAAATATGTCAGAGTTCACATTCTTATCATATTCTCATGTTACTAATAACATTTTTCATATTCCTAGTAGGAGTAGGAAAGCGTGCACACAGGTACTTTGTACCATAACATGGTACTTTAGCCACTTTCATATTCTTAATATCACATATTTTAATTAACATAGCCATAAAACGTATTATAAAATAGTGTGGGGTACACACCTGATTCGCTTAAAATTTCCTTGAGATCCCGAAAAGTTTGATCTAATGCTTAGATCCTTAATCCCTACATTGATTTATCACTTATTACCTTAATAAAAAGCCATTCGGCCAAAATTCCAAATCCTAGTAGGATTAGTATTCTTACCTTGTTGCCCATTGGAACACCAACAAATCCCGAAACTGTTCGTTGTTTCCCTAGGAATGTCAAAATCCCTAAAACCTTACGTTAGACTTAATCTTAATCATCGAAACATAAATCAAGGCCTTTAGCCAAATATTCACATGTCTTACCTTAATCTTAGAAATCCCGAATACTCCTCCTTTTAGTCGACTACTCTGATAATCCCGAAAGATCCTTCCATATTCGGCAACCATAATATGTATGGGGTTAGATTATCTCTCGGCTAATCTAAAAGAAAAGAATGGAAATCAAACTTGTTCTTACCTTCGAAGAAATCAACAGCACCTATGCTTGAAGCCCTTCCAAGATTCGACTTTTGAATGGATTGGTAAGAAGAAATAGGAAGAAAATAAAACAATGGTGGACTATAGATTCGGCTTGACAAAAGAAAAAGAGAAGAGAAGAGAAGAGAGCACTCAGAAATTTGGCAGAGAGAAGAGGAGGAAGAAAAATTGATGAGTAGCCCTATTTTCTTCCTTTTATAGCCGAAACTACTACTCAGAATCCCTTACTTGGCCACCACTCTTCTTTATTGATAAGTTTATCTCCGTAATTTAAAATAATTAGAGAATAATCCTTTATTATCTCTTCAAAAATAATCCAAATTAAATCCCTTATTTATCACCTTATTAATCGAATATTTATGAAAATAAAACTCCCCCTTTCTAGAAGGCTTGTGCCGTCCACCTCAAGCTTCTGGAAGCAAAAAATAAAACTTCCTTTATTTGCTTCCCAAGTGACTCGAACTCGGGCCCAACACCTTGCATGTGGCGCCATTTCCAGAGGCCCTAAATGGCATCTTGAGCCACTTTTCCAAGCCTGTTTGTGTGTCAAATTTTACCAACTTTTCTTTTTAGGCCACCTTGCCTTAATTTCCTCTTTTAAACTTTAAAACTCGACATTTCTAAGTCATTTCTAAGTTTAGAAAATTTTCGTTCGGCTCTGTAAACTTGACATTTCCTTACATTTCCAAGTTTCCAAAAATGTTCACTTTCCTCTTTTGAATCATTTCTTACATTTCCAAGTTTCGAGAAATGTTCACTTTCCTCTTTTGAATCATTTCTAAATCATGTCCATACATTTTCGAGTTTCCAAAATGTTCATTTCGAGATCATTTCCATACATTTTTGAGTTTCCAAAATGTTTATTTCCAAATCATTTTCATTCATTTCGGGTTTCCAAAAATATTCAAAATTTATTCTTAGTACATAAAACATGACACTTCCTACAATTAAACCAAAAATGCATAGGCCCCTTCCAGGATGTTAACAGTTCTACCCCCTTAAAATAATTTCTCGTCCTCGAAATTACTTACTAACGAACAACAATGCGGTCTAACTCACCCCACTACGCTATTGCTGTGCACTCTGATCTTAAAGAACTATCATACTTTCTAGGCACATTCTCTAGGTTCACGTCCCCTAGAACTCATTTCTAAACCCGCGATTTAATCTGATTAAAAAGTTTTACGCATCAAAATTTTGTTCCACTTATTAACCGCGAACAATTTTATGAAATAAAGATATTTAGAAGTAGTTCTTTCGATCACACAAAGTTTCAGTTCAAGTTCACTACTCTAATTCACAGAATCACATTCACATTCATCAACAGAGACACCTTCATTCCTCAATAGAGGCACATTCATTTATCAACATAGACATATTTATTCAGTGGTATCTACCACCCACATTCACTATTCGAACACTCTTTGCCTTATTCCTATCCCAGGGGTATTTTCGTAATTTGTCCTACAGAGGTATTTTCGTAATTTTTCAAAATAAGGTTCCTTGGTAATTTTGTCAATAAGGGTATTTTGGTAATTTTGTGTTCCCGGGGTATTTTTTTTGAAATTTTGAAATCCAGGGGTATTTCAGAAATGTTGAAACTCAGGGGTATTTTGGTAATGAACAAGGTAAATTTGTAAAGCTTAATAATTCTGGGGTATTTCAAAATTTACAAAACTTGGGGGTTCTTTTTGAGAATTTGTTTTCCAAAATGGTGTTGTTGCAAAAAAAAAACAATTTTGGGGAATCAGGGTCATTTTGGTAATTTTGTAAGTTAGGGGCAATTTCGTAATTTTTCAAAATCAAGGTATTTTGATATTTTGCAAATTAGGGTTATTGGACTTGTCATAAAGTAAGGAAAATTTTATTGAAATCGAAGTAGTACGGTAATTTTAGAAACCAAGGGCATTTTTGTAATTTCGCCACTAGGGGCATTTTGGTAATTTTGTAAATTGGGAATATTTTGAAAACTTTCTAAAAATAAGTTTTTGTTACTATTCAAAGGGGTAAATTTGGGGATTTTAAAACTAGGGTTTCCATAAAAACATGGCTAGTCCCTTTCAGGTTTTAGTTATTGGGTTTAGCCTATGAATAAGTCCTCATGGTTAGGGCGAACCATAGCTACGCACCAGGTAGGATTCTAGCGAAGAGGAGGTGAGTCACTAGGACTGCTTAAGTACCAGGCTCTTCCGGATCCAATCCTAGACATGCGCACAGGGGTTGCCACACCCTAAATCGGCGACTTAGCCATATGTTTGTTCAATTAGGCACTTAAGTCTTATGTAAATGTTGGGGTAAGTAATCCTAGGGTTCAAGTACCTATCATACTATTTCTACGTTCCATTCCTACCCGTCTACAGATCATACAATAAATCACACAAATGGATAGAAGTACTTACCTGGTGGACTGCGGGTCGGAGACTTGGGTGCCATGCCAGAAACCTGCTTATTTCAAAAATATTTTCATAAAACTCATTTGGGCTCGCTTTGAAAATGTTTTGGGCATTAAACCCCTAGGCCGAGAGTTTGAAACTGGGCTCTGATACCAAATTGAAACACCCCAAACCCGGCCCACGAGCTTTGACCAGATTTGGTATGTTCCTCAAGTAAACCGGTTCAAAGTTCTTTTGTTACTTTGGGAAAATAGTGTGTTTTGAAAGAAATGTTTTTTTGGGTTGGGCTAGAGTAGAAAACAAAATCGTTTTATAATGAAAACCCTTTTAAATTTTAGGAGATAAAACATATAGAATACATTTAAAGTAAATTACTTAATCTTTAACTTAACAAAAATTTCGTAACATAATAAATAAAAACAGAAATAAAATAGTGCACTATGGCCTTATGGCCTTATTACATCAAGTAAATCCAAATATTTCGGAGTACTTAAAAATTAATAGTCCATAAAAATAAAAACTTCATGTTGAGCATGGCCACCACAAGTTCTGCCGTCCCGGTCCATTCACACATTCATCACCAAACATGGTCCCACAATAGGGTGAGTCAAAGCGGACTCAATGTGTACGACACTAAATCATAATAGAATTAGGCATACAAGAGTTACACATTGAACAATGAATACAAGTTATGATGCATTCCCAAACCCAAACCTAATTGTCCATCCGCTACACACCCTCGTACTGCGCCGGTCCACACAGTGGGGACTACTAAGTCGACCCTCCTTCGCTACACACCAAATTGCGGTCTTAGGTCACCGCATTCGTGGTCTTAAGTCACCACGTTCGAGACATCGTGGTCTTAGGTCACCCTTTTTAGATATCATGGTCTTAGGTCACCGTGTTCGTGGTCTTAGGCCACCACATTCACTTCCCCTTTCAAACAAACCCAAATGCCCCATATAATAATAATATGCATAAATATGTCAGAGTTCACATTCTTATCATATTCTCATGTTACTAATAACATTTTTCATATTCCTAGTAGGAGTAGGAAAGCGTGCACAGGTACTTTGTACCATAACATGGTACTTTAGCCACTTTCATATTCTTAATATCACATATTTTAATTAACATAGCCATAAAACGTATTATAAAATAGTGTGGGGTACACACCTGATTCGCTTAAAATTTCCTTGAGATCCCGAAAAGCTTGATCTAATGCTTAGATCCTTAATCCCTACATTGATTTATCACTTATTACCTTAATAAAAAGCCATTCAGCCAAAATTCCAAATCCTAGTAGGATTAGTATTCTTACCTTGTTGCCGATTGGAACACCAACAAATCCCGAAACTGTTCGTTGTTTCCCTAGGAATATCAAAATCCCTAAAACCATACGTTAGACTTAATCTTAATCATCGAAACATAAATCAAGGCCTTTGGCCGAATATTCACATGTCTTACCTTAATCTTAGAAATCCCGAATACTCCTCCTTTTAGTTGACTACTCTGATAATCCCGAAAGATCCTTCCATATTCGGCAACCATAATATGTATGGGGTTAGATTATCGCTCGGCTAATCTAAAAGAAAAGAATGGAAATCAAACTTGTTCTTACCATTGAAGAAATCAACAGCACCTATGCTTGAAGCCCTTCCAAGATTCGGCTTTTGAATGGATTGGTAAGAAGAAATAGGAAGAAAAGAAAACTTGAGAATTTTGACAATGGTGGACTATAGATTCGGCTTGACAAAAGAAAAAAAGAGAAGAGAGCACTCGAGAAATTCTAGAGAGAAGAGGAGGAAGAAAAATTGATGAGTAGCCCTATTTTCTTCCTTTTATAGCTTAAACTACTACTCAGAATCCCTTACTTGGCCACCACTCTTCTTTATTGATAAGTTTATCTCCTTAATTTAAAATAATTAGAGAATAATCCTTTATTATCTCTTCAAAAATAATCCAAATTAAATCCCTTATTTATCACCTTATGAATCGAATATTTATGAAAATAAAAATCCTCCTTTCTAGAAGGCTTGTGCCGTCCACCTCAAGCTTCTGGAAGCAAAAAATAAAACTTCCTTTATTTGCTTCCCAAGTGACTCGAACTCAGGCCCAACACCTTGCATGTGGCGCCATTTCAGAGGCCCTAAGTGGCATCTTTGAGCCACTTTTCCAAGCTGTTTGTGTGTCAAATTTCACCAACTTTTTCTTTTAAGGCCACATTGCCTTAATTTCCTCTTTTAAACTTTAAAACTCGACATTTCTAAGTCATTTCTAAGTTTCTGAAAATTTTCGTTCGGCTCTGTAAACTTGACATTTCCTTACATTTCTAAGTTTCCAGAAATGTTCACTATCCTCTTTTGAATCATTTCTAAATCATGTCCATACATTTTTAGGTTTCCAAAAATGTTCATTTCCAGATCATTTCCATACATTTCCTTACATTTCCAAGTTTCCAGAAATGTTCACTTTCCTCTTTTGAATCATTTCCTTACATTTCCAAGTTTCCAGAAATGTTCACTTTCCTCTTTTGAATCATTTCTAAATCATGTCCATACATTTTCAGGTTTCCAAAAATGTTCATTTCCAGATCATTTCCATACATTTTCAGGTTTCCAAAAATGTTCATTTCCAAATCATCTTCATTCATTTCCGGGTTTCCAAAAATATTCAAAATTTATTCTTAGTACATAAAACATGTCACCATTACAATTAAACCGAAAATGCATAGGCCCTTTCGAGGATGTTACGATTTCTACCTCTTAAAATAATTTCGTCCTCGAAATTACTTACTAACGAACAATCGTACGGTCTAACTCACCCCACTACGCTATTGCTGTGCACTCTGATCTTAAAGAACTATCATACTTTCTAGGCACATTCTCTAGGTTCACGTCCCCTAGAACTCATTTCTAACGTCGCGATTTAATCTGATTAAAAAGTTTTATGCATCAAAATTTTGTTCCACTTATTAACCGCGAACAATTTTATGAAATAAAGATATTTAGAAGTAGTTCTTTCGATCACACAAAGTTTCAGTTCAAGTTCACTACTCTAATTCACAGAATCACATTCACATTCATCAACAGAGACACCTTCATTCCTCAATAGAGGCACATTCATTCATCAACATAGACATTGTAACATTTTGGAAAGGGCCTATGCATTTTCGATTTAATTGTATGAAATGACAAGTCTTAAGCATTATGAATAAATTTTTGATATTTTTGGAAACTCAGAAATGTATGAAAATGCATGGAAATGGAAATGAACATTTTTGGAAACCTGGAAATGCATTAGGACATGAACATTTTAGGAAACCCAGAAATGTAAGGAAATGGTTCAAAAATGGAAAGTACACATTTTTGGAAACTAAGAAATGAGAATGGAAATGATCCAAAAATGGAAAGTATACATTTTAGGAAACTTGGAAATGTAAGAAAATGGCAAGTAAACAGAACCGATCGAAAATTTTAGGAAACTTGGAAATGACCCTAAAATTATGAGTTTTAAAGTTTAAAATGGGAGATTAAGGCAAGAGGGCCTTAAAAGAAAAAGTTGGTAAAATTTGACGCACAAACGGGCTAGGAAAAGTGGCATGAAGATGGCACTTAGGGCCTATAGAAATGGCGCCATGTGCAAAAGGCATGGGCCTGGGTTCGAGTCACAAGGGAAGCAAATAAATGAAGTTTTATTTTTGCTTCCAGCTAAGGGGTGGACGGCACATGTGTTTAAAAGAGAGGTGTTTTATTTCCATTAATATTGCATAATAATGTGATAAATAAAAGCTTTTTAATTTGGATTATTTAGAAGAGATAAAAAGGATTTTTCTTTATTTATTTTTAAATAAGGTGATAATATTATCACAAGGAAGAGTGGTGGCCAAGTCAAGGACTCTTGGCCTAGTAATTTCGGCTAAAGAAGGAGAATTAAAAGATTTTCTCTCATCTTTTCCAAGTGTGGCGAAATTTCCTAAGCAAACCCTCTCTCTGCTAGAATTTTTTTCTCCTCTTCTCTTCTTCTCTTTTCTTCATCTGTCAAGCCAAAAGTCTTTTCTTTTGATACCTGATTAAACTCCATAGCCGAATCTCTATGACTCTAAGCAAGGAAGTAATCAACTACAACATCAAAAGTGGTAAGACCTGTGGTCAATCGATTTGTATTCCTTCTCTTTTTATTGAAAATCAGGGTACTAATTCTATTAGCAATTTTGGCCGAATCTACAAGGGATCTCTCAGGTTTCTACAATTGTTGAATACAAGGGTCAAGGATCTAAGGTAAGAACAATGAATTTTTGTTCTTCTAATTCTTTTAATCAAGATCTAGGAAATAATCCCTTTTGTGTCTCTTGGCCGATTACCAAAGGAGGAATTTTAGGATTTCAGATCTAAGGGATTTCGACATCTCCATAAGCCAAGGGTTACTTTTCGAGATTTAGAATCACAAGGTAAGTGCTAAGAAATTCGGCTAAGGCTTATGTTACATGTTTGGATTTATTATTTAGCCGAAAACTAACCTATGGAGTAATATAGTGTTTAGCCGAATTCACAAGGGAGGAATACAAAGATCCGGCACTTGATTCTTAAAATCAATTCGATTATAAGGTAAGTAATACAAATCCTAGTTGTATTTGGAAAAGTGGCTGAATGGTCTTTTAAAGTGATTAACTTATGTAGGATTTGAGATCTAAACTGTGATCGATTCTCTTCGGGATTTCAAGGAACCTATTAAGCAAATCAGGTGTGTACTCACACTAACTTTCGATATATCATATGGCAATTATTTTAATATATGAATATGTATAAGAATGTGAATGTGGCTAAGTACCACAAATGTGGTAAAAGTACCTGTGCACGTTTCCTACTCCGATAGGATTACTGAATATGATATATTTTGAACATGTGAATAGTAACATGAATGAGAAATAAGTATGTTATGCATGATATAATAATATTTGGGGCATTTCGGGCTATATGTGAAAGGGGAAGAAGGTGTTGACTTGGTCTCACCCAACGGAATATGGTGACTACGGTCACATAATTTGAATATGGTAACTTCGGTTACATTATCTGAATTTGGTACCTTCGGTTACATTATTCGAATATGGTGTCTAATGACACAAATTATATGGGCGATGAGCACGTCATTGCAAACAATCGTCTTCGATGGTGTGTAGCGGATGGAGGGTTGACTTAGTAGTCCCCACGGTGTGATTGAC
Source organism: Gossypium bickii (assembly GCA_025503065.1). Classification (NCBI taxonomy): domain Eukaryota; kingdom Viridiplantae; phylum Streptophyta; class Magnoliopsida; order Malvales; family Malvaceae; genus Gossypium; species Gossypium bickii. Next base: position 102,577,181 of record CP106711.1, read on the forward strand.
AGGTACGGGTGGTGTGTAGCGGATGGATAACTAGGCTTGGGTTTGGGTTGCATCATTTTTATATGAATATGTCTTTGATATGAACATGTATGCTCGAATTGTTGATTGTTAGTTTGTGTACACATTGAGTCTGTTGACTCACCCCTTTGTGGGACTATTTTTGAGGTAATGAGCAATAATGGACCGGGCTCTCAGAGAGCTAAAGGTGGCCATGCACAAAGAAGAAAGGATTTTTAATACTTTGGACTTTATTTCTATTAAGTATTTTAAGTTTTTAAGTTTGGGAATTATTGATGTAATAAGGCCGAAAAGGCCATAGTTTTATTTAGTTACTTTTATTTTCTTTAACTACTATGCTATGAACTATTTTATATTTTAAGTTTAAGTAAAATTATTTTTTTAAGTAAACCCCAAATTATTTTTTCACCTTTAACTAAATGGATTTCCAAATAAAATTTATGGGTTTCCAACTTAAGCCAACCCAAATCGATAATTTTCTAAAAATTACACAAACTTTCTCTAAGTAATAAAGAATTTTGAAACCGATTTTCTTAAGGAACATACCAGATCCGATTCAGGCTCGTGGGCCGGGTGTGGGGTGTTTCAGTTTGGTATCAGAGCCCAGTTTTTAAACTCTCGGCATGTGAGCTCAGGCCCAAAACATTTTCGAATCGAGCCCAAATGAATTTTATCAAGTATTTCTGAAAATAAGCAGGTTTCTGGCATGGCACCTAAGTCTCCGACCCGCAGTCCACCAGGTAAGTACCCTAACTTTATGTGTGATTCTGTGATTTATGAACTGTATAAGGGTAGAAAAGGCATGGAACGTAGAATAGAATGATAGGAATTTGAACCCTAGGGCTAGATTACTCAAACATAGAACCCATAAGACTTAATGAACTTAACAAACCTATGGCTAAGTCACTGAGATAGGGTGTGGTAACCCTTGTACGCATGTCTAGGATTGGATCTAGAAGAGCCTGGTATTTAAGCAGTCCTAGTGACTCACCTCCTCTTCGCAGAATCCACAGTGCGTAGCCGGTTCACCACAACTAACGAGAAGGCTTAGTGGTGTGGCAACCTCCTCATGCGCATGTCTAGGAATGGTTTCGATGGGAGCTTGGTATTTAAGCAGTCCGCGTGACTCACCTCCTCTCCATTCGAATCCTGCCTGGTGCGTAGCTTTGGTTCTCCCTGACCAAAGAGGACTCGGTCATAGGCTAAACATAATGACTAAAACCCAAAAGGAACTAGCCATGTTTTAAAAAAAAAAATAGAAGAACAAAACAACAAAACCCTAGTTTTAAAACTTTTAAAAATCACTCTTTTAATTGGTGAAAACTATCTTTACAAGATCTTCCGAAAAAAAAAAATTTCTGATTTTCAAAAATTACAAAAATACCCATAGTGCTAAAATTACCAAAATGCCCTTGATTCACAAATTGTCAAACTTCTCAACGATTTTGCCAAAACTTCATTATTTTATAAACATTCAAAAACCCTAATTTGTAAAATATCAAAATACCTTGATTTTGGAAAATTACAAAATTGCCCCTAACTTACAAAATTACCAAAATGACCCTGATTCCCAAAATTTTTGCAACATCTTCATTTTGGAAGGAACAATTTTAAAAAAGAACCCACAATGTTTTACAACTTTTGAAATATCCCCGATTTACCAAATTTTACAAATTTACCCTGATTTTTGAAAATTTACCAAAATACCCCTGAGGTCAAAAATTACCAAAATACCCCCGGATTTTGAAATTTCTCCAAACTACCCCGAGACTTTTGAATTCTCAAAATACTTTTCGACAAAAACACCAAGGAACGTTTTCCTTTTGAAGAATTACGAAAATGCCCCTATAGGACAAAATTACGAAAATACCCCTAGGTAGTGGAAAACAACAACGAAAACTATAACGTTTCTCTTAATGAACAAAAGTTCATACTTGTTTGATGGATGAATGAATGAATGCAAGACTGTGTGCATGTATGAATACGAAAGAACCACTCTTAAATTCTTTTTCATAAAACATCTTCGCGGGTAATAAGTGAAACAAGAATACTAATTCATAAAACTTTTTAATCAGATCTCGACGATAGAAAATGAGCTCTAGAGGACGTGGTCGTCATGGACGAGGTAGAGGAAGGATGACTGTGTCGGAACCCGTTAGATCGGGTCAAGGTTCTGACAACGAGATACCACCGCCACCACCACCCCATTACCGTTAATGTTGAGCAAGCAAGATCGGACGGGGAAAGATCTTTGTGTCACAGTCATCGTTTGTCTTTGGGAGTTTTGGAATTGGTGGTCAGTGCGGGTGGAAATTCGGGAACCCAAAAATCGTGCTCGAAGCGGCCCAGAGCTAATGGAGCCGAGATGTTTCGTGGAGTGTCGGGAGTGGCACCCAGTACAGTTAAGCACTGGTTGGAAGCGACGGAACGCATCATGGATGAGCTCGACTTGACCCCTGAGGAGAAGTTCAAAGGGATGGTGGCACTGTTACGCGATGAAGCATATCAATGGTGGTTAATCATGCGAGATGGTGCCACGGCCGAGGATCGACACTCGGGAGTACGTTAAGGAAGCATACCAAAAGAAATATGTGGGAACCGGTATACGGATGAACAAAGAAAGGCATTTCAGGGTTGGTGCAAGGGAGTAAGTCCGTCGCGAGAATATGAGCGAGAAATTTCGAGGTTGAGCCGCTATGCTCGAGGGTAGTGGCACCGAGCATGAACAATTTGTGTCCGTTTGAGGACGATGAGGGACGATCTCGAGATCGTTGATAGCACCGCATCGGGAGGGAATTTCTCGCTTTGGTGGAAAAGGCTAAGGTGGCCGAAGGAATCAAGGATACTACCAAGCAGGCTGTGGATAGGAGTAAGCCCAAAAGAGGTTTTGGGCCATCTCGAAAGGGTCATAAGAGGCCTAGGGTTGACGGGCCACGAAATCAACAAGCCGATGCACGGCCGTGTGAGATCGCCTTGTGAGCATTGTGGAAAGAAGCACTTGGGAGAGTGCTGGAGAAAGACGGGAGGATGTTTCAAGTGTGGGTCCAAGGACCATATGCTTAAGGATTATCCCAAGCAGCCAGATGAGAGCCAACCGCACTCGAGAATGCTAGTCAGCCGGTAGAGTAGGACGGACAGCTGACCTCGTCGGGTCGTGGTTCGCCAACGAGAGGTAATGGTCTTTGCCGGGCAGAGGCCGTGGAGCACAGGGCCGAGGTGCTGCAAATGCTGAGGCAAGGCAACCAGGTTTGGTTTATGCGGTTCGCCAGAGGGAAGAAAGAGACGCACCGGATGTTATAACCGGTACATTTTTTATTTTTGACAGACCCTATTTTACTCTGATTGATGTGGGCTCGACCCATTCCTATGTTGCATGTAGTGTAGTGGAAACACTAGGCCTAGACTCAGAACTCTCTGATAGACAGATGACTGTAGTAAGCCCATTAGGCCAAACTGTAGTAATAGATAAGATTTTTCGGAATGTACCCCTAGAGATTCAGGGAGTAAACTTTCGAGCTGACTTAATGGAGTTACCCTTCGGAGAGTTTGAGCTTATACTTGGAATAGATTGGCTAGTAGAACATCGAGCCGTGTTGGATTGTGTGGCTAAACGTATGGAACTAAGAACCCCAGAGGATGAGGTAGTCGTGATGATCGGAGAAAGGAGGAACTACTTGTCTAACGTAGTTTCGGCGCTGAAGGCTGAGAAGATGGTTAGGAAAGGGTGCGAGGCATTCTTAGCCTTCGTAAGTGCGTTGGGAGGAAAAGATGAAGGTGTTTCATGGAGTTAGGATGGTAAAGGACTTCGTAGATGTGTTCCCAGATGAATTACCAGGAATACCCCCAGATAGGGAGGTGGAATTTGGAATAGACTTGCTACCAGGAACAGCTCCTGTGTCAATCGCTCCATACTGAATGGCGCCAAAGGAGTTAGTGGAGCTCAAGGCTCAAATCCAAGAACTGTTGGATCGTGGGTTCATCCGACCCAGTGTGTCTCCGTGGGGAGCACCGGTCTTATTTGTGAAGAAGAAGGAGGAAACTATGCGTATGTGCATAGATTATCGTTAGTTGAACAAATTGACCATCAAGAACAAGTATCCTTTGCCAAGGATAGACGACTTGTTCGACCAATTTGAAAAGGGGAAAAATTGTGTTCTTGAAGATAGACTTAAGGTCGGGATATCACCAGTTGAAGGTGAAGGAGGCTGACATTCATAAGACCGCTTTTAGGACAAGATACGGTCATTTTGAATTTGTGGTGATGCCATTTGGATTGTGAACGCTCCCCACCGCGTTCATGGACATGATGAATCGGGTTTTCCAACCCTATTTGGATAGATTCGTCGTGGTGTTCATCGACGATATTTTGGTGTATTCTAAGTCGGAAGAGGAGCATGATGAGCATCTTCGAATGGTGTTGGAAGTGTTAAGGGAGAAAAAGCTCTATGCCAAATTCAGCAAGTGTGAATTTTGGCTTAAGGAGGTGGCATTCTTGGGACACGTGGTATCCGCAGAAGGAATAAGAGTGGACCCTAGGAAGATCGAAGCAGTGTTGGATTGGAAACCACCTAGGTCCGTGGCTGAAATCCAAAGTTTCTTAGGCTTGGCAGGCTATTACAGAAGGTTTGTGGAAGGATTCTCGTCAATAGCCGTGCCTTTGACAAAGTTGCTAAGAAAGGAAGTACCCTTTGAATGGACTAATAAGCAGCAGGAGAGCTTTGAAAAGCTTAAGAGGGTGTTGACGGAAGCTCCAGTGTTAATTCAGCCAGAAGCAGGCAAGGATTTCGTAGTATACTGTGATGCTTCGCACACAGGGTTAGGCTATGTGCTAATGCAAGAAGGAAAAGTAGTCACTCATGCGTCACGCAGTTAAGGCCTCATGAGGTTAACTACCCAACTCATGACTTGGAACTAGCAGCAGTGGTTTTCGCCCTTAAAGTTTGGAGGCACTACCTTTATGGAGAAAGGTCGGTGATCTACACAGACCACAAGAGCCTTAAGTACTTGTTGACTCGGAAGGAGTTGAACTTAAGGCAACAAAGGTGGGTGGAATTGTTGAAGGACTACAACTGTTCGATAGAATATCATCCAGGCAAGGCGAATGTGGTAGCTGATGCCCTAAGCAGGAAGGTTATGTCGGATTTAAGGGCTTTGTTCGCTCATTTAAGTCTGTATGATGATGAAAGCCTGTTGGCAGAGTTACAAGTCAAGCCCACATGGCTGAATGAGGTGAAAGAGGGCCAGTTGGAAGATAAGGATCTAAGTGCTAAGTTACAGCAAGTACAGAATGGAGAAGTAAAAGATTATGGCGTCAATGATGATGGAGTACTGTGCTACAAAGGAAAAGTCTGTATGCCAAGGGATAAGGAGTTGAGACAAAGGATTCTTCGGGAGGCGCATGGTAGCCCTTATGCCATGCATCCCGGAGGTATTAAGCTGTATAGAGATCTAAGAGAACAATTTTGGTGGTCTGATCTTAAGCGGGAAGTGACTGAATTCGTGGGAAAATGTCTGACTTGTCAGCAAGTTAAGGCTGAACACCAAGTTCCATCGGGATTACTTCAACCAATTGAGATTCCCCAATGGAAGTGGGAAAGAATTACCATGGACTTCGTTAGTGGGCTTCCCCTTACGCCTACTAAGAAGGACTCGGTATGGGTGATAGTGGACCGTTTGACCAAGTCCGCGCACTTTATTCCGGTGAAGGTTGACTATTCTCTCCAGAAATTAGCAAAGTTGTATGTGGCGGAGATCGTAAGGTTACATGGAGTACCAAGGTCGATCATCTCTGATAGAGACCCAAGGTTTACGTCTCGGTTTTGGAAGGCACTTCATCAAGCTTTAGGCACTAAGTTAGACTTTACTACGGCTTTCCATCCACAATCCGACCAGGCGATCGAGCAGGTTATACAAGTGTTGGAGGACATGCTGAGAAGCTGTGTGATGGATTTTCGAGGAAGTTGGGAAGATTACTTGCCCTTGGCTAAGTTCGCCTACAACAACAGCTATCAGGCTAGCATACGGATGGCACCATACGAAGCACTGTATGGAAGGAAGTGTAGAACACCTACTTGTTGGACTGAGTTAGGAGAATGTCGAGTTTTGGGTCCAGAGTTAGTGGCAGAAACTAAAGAGAAAGTTCAGTTAATTCAGGCACGATTAAAGGAGGCCTCTGATAGGCAAAAGTCGTACGCCGACCTTAAGCGGAAGGAGATAGAGTTTGAAGTAGGAGACCAAGTGTTTCTGAAGGTCTCACCTTGGAAGAAGGTAATGAGGTTCGGTCGCAAAGGGAAGCTAAGCCCAAGGTTTATAGGGCCCTATCGAGTACTAAAGCGAGTTGGACCAGTGGCATACCAAGTGGAGTTGCCACCAGAGTTGCAGCTAATGCACGACGTATTCCATGTATCCATGCTACGTCGCTATCGATCGGATCCATCTCATGTGGTACCTGTTGAAGAAGTGGAGCTAAGGTCGAACTTATCCTACGAGGAAGAGCCGATTCGGATCCTGGAACGTGATGTGAAAGTACTACGGAGGAAGTCAGTACCACTAGTCAAGGTGTTATGGCGCAACCATGGATCGGAAGAAGCTTCGTGGGAGTCGAGAAGAGACAATGCGACAAGCAATACCCTCGATTGTTTAGTTAGGAAATTTCGAGGATGAAATTTTGTTTTAAGGGGTAGAACTGTAACATCTCGGAAAGGGCCTATGCATTTTCGAGTTTAATTGTATGAAATGACAAGTCTTAAGCATTATGAATAAATTTTTGATATTTTTGGAAACTCGAAATGTATGAAAATGCATGGAAATGAAATGAACATTTTGGAAAACTGGAAATGCATTAGGACATGAACATTTTAGGAAACCTGTAAATGTAAGGAAATGGTTCAAAAATGGAAAGTACACATTTTTGGAAACTAAGAAATGAGAATGGAAATGATCCAAAATGGAAAGTATACATTTTAGGAAACTTGGAAATGTAAGAAAATGGCAAGTGTGAGAATGAGCGAAAATTTTAGGAAACTTGGAAATGACCCTAAAATTATGAGTTTTAAAGTTTAAAATGGGAGATTAAGGCAAGAGGGCCTTAAAAGAAAAAGTTGGTAATTTTTGACACACAAGCAGGCTAGGAAAAGTGGCCTGAAGATGGCACTTAGGGCCTATGGAAATGGTGCCATGTGCAAAAGGCATGGGCACTGGTTCGAGTCACAAGGGAAGTAAATAAATGAAGTTTTATTTTTGCTTCCCAAAGCTAAGGGTGGACGGCACATGTGTTTAAAAAGAGAGGTGTTTTATTTCCATTAATATTGCATAATAATGTGATAAATAAAAGCTTTTTAATTTGGATTCTTTAGAAGAGATAAAAGGATTTTTCTTTATTTATTTTTAAATAAGGTGATAATATTATCACAAGGAAGAGTGGTGGCCAAGTCAAGGACTCTTGGCCTAGTAATTCAAGCTAAAGAAGGAGAATTAAAAGATTTTCTCTCATCTTTTCCAAGTGTGGCCGAAATTTCCTAAGCAAACCCTCTCTCTGCGAATTTTTCTCTCCTCTTCTCTTCTTCTCTTTTCTTCATCTGTCAAGCCAAAAGTCTTTTCTTTTGATACTGATTAAACTCCATAGCCAGAATCTCTATGACTCTAAGCAAGGAAGTAATCAACTACAACATCAAAAGGGGTAAGATCGTTGGTCAATCGATTTGTATTCCTTCTCTTTTTATTGAAAATCGTGGTACTAATTCCATTAGCAACTTTTAATTTGAATCTACAAGGATCTCTGTGTTTCTACAATTGTTGAATACAAGGGTCAAGGATCTAAGGTAAGAACAATGAATTTTTGTTCTTCTAATTCTTTTAATCAAGATCTAGGAAATAATCCCTTTTTGTGTCTCTTGGCCGATTACTAAAGGAGGAATTTTGGGATTTGGATCTAAGGGATTTCAACATCTCCATAAGCCAAGGGTTACATTTCGAGATTTAGAATCACAAGGTAAGTGCTAAGAAATTCGGCTAAGGCTTATGTTACATGTTTGGATTTATTATTTAGCCAAAAACTAACCTATGGAGTAATATAGTGTTTAGCCGAATTCACAAGGGAGGAATACAAAGATCCGGCACTTGATTCTTAAAATCAATTCGATTATAAGGTAAGTAATACAAATCCTAGTTGTATTTGGAAAAGTGGTCGAATGGTCTTTTAAAGTGATTAACTTATGTAGGATTTGAGATCTAAGCGTGATCGATTCTCTTGGGATTTCAAGGAACCTATTAAGCAAATCGGTGTGTACTCACACTAACTTTCGATATATCATATGGCAATTATTTTAATATATGAATATGTATAAGAATGTGAATGTGGCTAAGTACCACAAATGTGGTAAAAGTACCTGTGCACGTTTCCTACTTCTGATAGGATTACGAATATGATATATTTTGAACATGTGAATAGTAACATGAATGAGAAATAAGTATGTTATGCATGATATAATAATATTTGGGGCATTTCGGGCTATATGTGAAAGGGAAGAAGGTGTTGTTGACTTCGGTCTCACTAACGGAATATGGTGACTACGGTCACATAATTTGAATATGGTAACTTCGGTTACATTATCTCGAATTTGGTAACCGGTTACATTATTCGAATATGGTGTCTAATGACACAAATTATATGGGCGATGAGCACGTTTGGACTGCAAATGCGCTTCGATGGTGTGTAGCGGATGGAGGTTGACTTAGTAGTCCCCACGGTGTGATTGGCAGGTACGGGTGGTGTGTAGCGGATGGATAACTAGGCTTGGGTTTGGGTTGCATCATTTTTATATGAATATGTCTTTGATATGAACATGTATGCCTGAATTGTTGATTGTTAGTTTGTGTACACATTGAGTCTGTTGACTCACCCCTTTGTGGGACTATTTTTGGTAATGAGCAATAATGGGGTCTGCCTATGAGGAGCTAAAGGTGGCCATGCATAGCAAGAAAGGATTTTTAATACTTGGGACTTTATTTCTATTAAGTATTTTAAGTTTTTAAGTTTGGGAATTATTGATGTAATAAAAGTGAAAAGGCCATAGTTTTATTTAGTTACTTTTATTTTCTTTAACTACTATGCTATGAACTATTTTATATTTTAAGTTTAAGTAAAATTATTTTTTTAAGTAAACCCCAAATTATTTTTTCACCTTTAACTAAATGGATTTCCAAATAAAATTTATGGGTTTCCAACTTAAGCCAACCCAAATCGATAATTTTCAAAAAATTACACAAACTTTCTCTAAGTAACAAAGAATTTTGAAACCGATTTTCTTAAGGAACATACCAGATCCGGTTCAGGCTCGTGGGCCGGGTGTGGGGTGTTTCAGACATATTTATTCAGTGGTATCTACCACCCACATTCACTATTCGAACACTCTTTGCCTTATTCCTATCCCAGGGGTATTTTCGTAATTTTTCCTACAGGGGGTATTTTCGTAATTTTTCAAAATAAGGTTCCTTGGTAATTTTGTCAATAAGGGTATTTTGGTAATTTTGTGTTCCTGGGGTATTTTTTTTTTTTGAAATTTTGAAATCCAGAGGTATTTTAAATTTTAAAACTCGTGGTATTTTGGTAATGAAACAGGGTAAATTTGTAAAGCTTAATAATTCCGGTATTTCAAAATTTGCAAAACTTGGGGTTCTTTTTGAGAATTTGTTTTCCAAAAGCAAAGTGTTGTTGCAAAAAAAAATTTGGGAATCGAGGTCATTTTGGTAATTTTGTAAGTTAGGGGCAATTTCGTAATTTTCCAAAATCAAGGTATTTTGATATTTTGCAAATTAGGGTTTTTGGACTTATCATAAAGTAAGGAAAATTTTATTGAAATCGGGGTAGTACGGTAATTTTAGAAACCAAGGGTATTTTTGTAATTTCGCCACTAGGGGCATTTTGGTAATTTTGTAAATTGGGAATATTTTGAAAACTTTCTAAAAATAAGTTTTTGTTACTATTCAAAGGGGTAAATTTGGGGATTTTAAAACTAGAGTTTCCATAAAAACATGGCTAGTCCCTTTCAGGTTTTAGTTATTGGGTTTAGCCTATGAATAAGTCCTCATGGTTAGGGCGAACCGTAGCTACGCACCAGGTAGGATTCCAGCGAAGAGGAGGTGAGTCACTAGGACTGCTTAAGTACCAGGCTCTTCCGGATCCAATCCTAGACATGCGCACAGGGGTTGCCACACCCTAAATCGGCGACTTAGCCATAGGTTTGTTCAATTAGGCACTTAAGTCTTATGTAAATGTTGGGGTAACTAATCCTAGGGTTCAAGTACCTATCATACTATTTCTACGTTCCATTCCTACCCTTCTACAGATCATACAATAAATCACACAAATGGATAGAAGTACTTACCTGGTGGACTGCGGGTCGGAGACTTGGGTGCCATGCCAGAAACCTGCTTATTTCAAAAATATTCATAAAACTCATTTGGGCTCGCTTTGAAAACGTTTTGGGCCTTAAATCCCTAGGCCGAGAGTTTGAAACTGGGCTCTGATACCAAACTGAAACACCCCAAACCCAGCCCACGAGCTTTGACCAGATTTGGTATGTTCCTCAAGTAAACTGGTTCAAAGTTCTTTTGTTACTTTGGGAAAATAGTGTGTTTTGAAAGAAAAGTTGTTTTGGGTTGGGCTCGAGTAGAAAACAAAATCGTTTTATAATGAAATCCCTTTTAAATTTTAGGTGATAAAACATATAGAATACATTTAAACTAAATTACTTAATCTTTAACTTAATAAAAATTTCGTAACATAATAAATAAAAACAGAAATAAAATAGTGCACTATGGCCTTATGGCCTTATTACATCAAGTAAATCCAAATATTTTGAGTACTTAAAAATTAATAGTCCATAAAAATAAAAACTTCATGTTGAGCATGGCCACCACAGTTTCTGCGCTGTCTCGGTCCATTCATCATTCATCACCGAAACATGGTCCCACAATAGGGTGAGTCAAAGCAGACTCAATGTGTACACGACACTAAATCATAATAGAATTAGGCATACAAGAGTTACACATTGAACAATGAATACAAGTTATGATGCATTCCCAAACCCAAACCTAATTGTCCATCCGCTACACACCCTGCGTACTGCCGGTCACACCGTGGGACTACTAAGTCGACCCTCCTTCCGCTACACACCAAATTGCGGTCTTAGGTCACCGCATTCGTGGTCTTAAGTCACCACGTTGAGACATCGTGGTCTTAGGTCACCACTTTTCGAGATATCACGGTCTTAGGTCACCGTGTTCGTGGTCTTAGGCCACCACATTCACTTCCCCTTTCAAACAAACCCATATGCCCCATATAATAATAATATGCATAAATATGTCGAGTTCACATTCTTATCATATTCTCATGTTACTAATAACATTTTTCATATTCCTAGTAGGAGTAGGAAACGTGCACAGGTACTTTGTACCATAACATGGTACTTTAGCCACTTTCATATTCTTAATATCACATATTTTAATTAACATAGCCATAAAGCGTATTATAAAATAGTGTGGGGTACACACGATTCGCTTAAAATTTCCTTGAGATCCCGAAAAGCTTGATCTAATGCTTAGATCCTTAATCCCTACATTGATTTATCACTTATTACCTTAATAAAAAGCCATTCTACCAAAATTCCAAATCCTAGTAGGATTAGTATTCTTACCTTGTTGCCGATTGGAACACCAACAAATCCAGAAACTGTTCGTTTGTTTCCTAGGAATGTCAAAATCCCTAAAACCATACGTTAGACTTAATCTTAATCATCGAAACATAAATCAAGGCCTTGGGTAGAATATTCACATGTCTTACCTTAATCTTAGAAATCCCGAATACTCCTCCTTTTAGTCACTACTCGATAATCCCGAAAGATCCTTCCATATTAAGCAAACCATAATATGTATGGGGTTAGATTATCTTTCGGCTAATCTAAAAGAAAAGAATGGAAATCAAACTTGGTCTTACCTTTGAAGAAATCAACAAAGACCTATGCTTGAAGCCCTTCCAAGATTCGACTTTTGAATGGATTGGTAAGAAGAAATAGGAAGAAAAGAAAACTTGAGAATTTTGACAATCTTTGGACTATAGATTCGGCTTGACAAAAGAAAAAAAGAGAAGAGAAGAGAGAGAGAGCAATCGAAATTTACAGAGAGAAGAGGAGGAAGAAAAATTGATGAGTAGCCCTATTTTCTTCCTTTTATAATGAAACTACTACTCAGAATCCCTTACTTGGCCACCACTCTTCTTTATTGATAAGTTTATCTCCTTAATTTAAAATAATTAGAAAATAGTCCTTTATTATCTCTTCAAAAATAATCCAAATTAAATCCCTTATTTATCACCTTATGAATCGAATATTTATGAAAATAAAACTCCTCCTTTCTAGAAGGCTTGTGTCAGTCCACCTCGAGCCGGAAGCAAAAATAAAACTTCCTTTATTTGCGCCCCAAGTGACTCGAACTCAGGCCCAACACCTTGCATGTGGCGCCATTTCCAGAGGCCCTAAGTGGCATCTTCAGGCCACTTTTCCAAGCCTGTTTGTGTGTCAAATTTCACCCACTTTTTCTTTTAAGGCCACATTGCCTTAATTTCCTCTTTTAAACTTTAAAACTCGACATTTCTAAGTCATTTCTAAGTTTCCGAAAATTTTCGTTCGGCTCTGTAAACTTGACATTTCCTTACATTTCCAAGTTTCGAAATGTTCACTTTCCTCTTTTGAATCATTTCCTTACATTTCCAAGTTTCAGAAATGTTCACTTTCTCTTTTGAATCATTTCTAAATCATGTCCATACATTTTCGAGTTTCCAAAATGTTCATTTCGAGATCATTTCCATACATTTTGAGTTTCAGAAATGTTCATTTCCAAATCATTTTCATTCATTTTGGGTTTCCAAAATATTCAAAATTTATTCTTAGTACATAAAACATGTCACTTCGTACAATTAAACCGAAAATGCATAGGCCCTTTCCAGGATGTTACAGACAGCATGACTGTCGATATGGTGTGTAGCAGTTGGTGGGTTGATTGTAGAAATCCCCAAGGTGTGATGGCTGGTACGGGCTGGTGTGTAGAGGATGGACTTTTAGGTTGGGTTGGGCCATGTTGCATGTAAATAATCTGTAATATCCCTGATTTATGGCTTGTGCAGAATTGTTTAATTTTATGAAGTGGCATGTCTATGTGTTTGTTAAATGTGTTTTATGAATTTTGTGAACCCCAGTGAGTAGTTAAATGCCTTAGAAACTATTTGATTTTAAAGAATTAAAAGAAGGAGTTAGGACCGATAGGCCTTAAGAGAATTAGTAGGGAAAGTAGGGAAAGTATAACACAAAAATGGGCTTGGAAAAGTGGCAAGGAGGCGCCACTTAAAGCCCAGTAAGTGACGCCACAATGAGGTGCAAGGGCCAAGGATTGAATCACAAGGGAAGCAAAATAAAAGAGTTTTATTTTGCTACAAGGGGCAAGAGAGGTGGACGGCATGGGGAGTCTGAGGAAGGAGTTTTAGATGTGATTAAACTCCTTTAAAATTTCGGCTAAGCAAAGGATAATTACTGATTTTTATTTGAATAATTTTTAAATAAGCAACAAGGGAAAGAAAATAGGAAAATAACAAGGATGAGCTAAGATTTGAGTAGGTGGCCGAAATTATCAAAAGAGTGTCCATCTTTTCTTCAGTTTTTCTATTATTCTCTCATCTCTGGCCGAATTTTTGCTTCTCTTCTCTTCTCAAAACTTCCTTTTCTAGCCGAAATCTTCTTCTCTCCAAAGACCATCATTGCCGATTCTCCCTAAGGCCTTATACCTCTCTCTTCCACTTTTGTTGAAGCCGAATATACAAGGGACTCACAGCTGACTATTCTCTAAGCCTCAAGCCGAATCTGTGGTGCCAGGCATAGGTGTTGCCGATTTCTTGAAAGGGGTGGTTAATTGTGTTTTAGTCATCTTTTCAGTAAGGAACTCTCCTATGTCGGTTTACTCTCTTTATTCTTCTCTAACTGTTGGGAATCGAAAACTAATTCCTCCTGTTCTTGTTGGCCGAAACTTGAAGGGCAAGTTTCGGGATTTCCTTAGTAGCCGACTTCTAGGGAGACCATTCGGGATTCCAGATCTAAGGTAAGTAAGGTGCAAAATTCGGCTATATTGATTATTATGTTAACCGAATCTGACCATGGCTAATTAGGGGCAGTCGACAGTGGTATACAAGGATTTCGGGATTTCAAATCGCAAGGTAAGCCCTTATGAAAAATCGTCCAAGGCCCTATTTTAGAACTTAGATCTATTTCTTACATGTTCAAAAGCCGGAAACTAATCTGTTGAGTGATCAAGTATAGGCTGATTGCAAAAAGAGTCAACACGAAGTTTTCGGGAACTGTTTGGTAACCCAATCGGCAACAAGGTAAAGTTTCGGGTTGTAATAATCCTTCGGTATGTGATCCCTTAGCCGAATGGCTTTTTGCTAATATGTTCAGGGATGGATGAATATAGGAACTAAGGATCTAGGATGCTAGATCGGGATTTTCGGGGAAACAGTGAATCGATAAATACGTCAGGTGTGTGCCCCACACTGAATCTTAATAGATTTATGGCTCTAATTTATTATATGTGTTAATATGGAAGTATAAGAGTATGGCTAAGGTACCATGCAATGGTACAAGTACCCAGGTACGTTACTTTAACCTTAAGTTAATAAGTGGTATGCATAGTGGAATATGGTACATGTGTAGTTAATGATAAGAATATGAAATAAGGTCTATGACATGAGATTGTATGATATGAATGATATATGGGGCATATGGGATATTATGAAAGGGGAAGTGAATGTGGTGACTTATGTCACGATATCTGAATGTGGTGACTTCGGTCACATTATCTGAAAGTGGTGTCTCATGACACAAAATATTATCTAGTGGCTATGCCACAAATTTTATAAGGGCGATGAGCACGTCGACTGCAGCGACTGTCTTCGATGGTGTGTAGCGGATGGAGGGTTGACTTAGTAGTCCCCACGGTGTGCAGGTTGGTACGGGTGATGTGTAGCGGATGGTACCTAGGTTTGGGTTCGGGTTTGCATCATTTTATTTAAATACTATATGAATATATATGATCTGATATGCTTGAATCTGTTTGGATTTAGTGTTGGTTACACATTGAGTCTGTATGACTCACCCCGTTGTGGGAATATTTTTCAGGTGATGATCAGTGATGGACCGGGTCGGCAGGAACTTGATGGTGGCCATGTGAAGTTCAGATTTTACTTTATTTTGGACTCTCTTTATTTTAAGTATTTTTAGATTATTTCGGGTTTTGAATTTTGATGTAATAAGGCCCAAGTATGAACTGTTTTATGCATGCTTTTCATTTAAAATTTATTATGTTACCAATTGTTATGAAATTAAAGATTAAGTTACTTATTTTTTTAAAAAAAGGAAAAATATAAACTCCAAATGATTTGGACACTCTAAAACCAATGGGTTTCAACATAAGATAAACTTGTTTCGACTCGAGCCCAACCCAAAGTTAAATCTCTTTCAAAACCATCCGAATTTTCCAAAGTAATCTAAAAAGTTTTTGAACCGTTTTACTCGAGGAACATACCAGATCCGGTCGAGACTCGTGGGCCGTGTTTGGGGTGTTTCATAATTTGTTGCCATTGCGTATGGGCCAAGGCCCATAATGTGTTTGTGAGCCTCAAGCCTTTTGTGTGTTTTCGGGATTTGCACACTGAGTCTTAGTGGCTCACCCCTTATTTTCCCTGACTTTTCAGATGAGCAGTAGATCGTGGACATGGGAGCCGAGGCGGACTCTAGGGGCCATCAAGTCTTTTATTTTCATAAACTGTTTCTGGTTTTCCTTTAAGTTTTTAATTTTGGGACTATTTATGTAATAAGGCTCCATAGCTTAGGTTTAAATTATAATTGTTAATGTCTTTATTCTATTTTGTTTTAAATTTAAATTTTATGTTCAAAGACTTATCTACAAGAAGTAATAATATAGGATTTTCAAACACGTTCAAAGAAAAAGCAAAGGTTTTCTTCAAATATCACTTATTTTAGCGAATACCTAAATAAGCAAACTGAATTTCCAAAATTATCCAAGTGAAGATTTTAACGTTAAACCCCGTAGCATGCCAGATCTGGTCGAAGCGTTTGGGCCGGGTTTGGGGTGTTACACTCATATATCATTTCATTCACATTTTCATATAGCCAAAGGAGCACATTATGGGAAAATAACACATTCAATCATATATCTTTCTCATATAAATCTCATATCATCATTTATACTCAGATTCACCTTTCATTCATATAGTATCTGACAATTTGGCTTATGCAACTTTATAAATCACAACTTATACATTTTTTCATATTTCCTTTGGACATATTCACATTTCATTTCCATAAACATCACATAACATTCTTTGCACATATACTTACATTTCATTACCAAACATTGTATACCTTTCAACGTATCTGAATCGGAATGTCATTCACTAAATCACTTATTTCTTGGAATGCCTGCTGAACCGTTCGGAATCAATAAGGATACTCGGATAGCTCGAAAAGCTCATACAATGCCAACGTCTCAGACGTGATCTTACATGTAATCAAATATCGATGCCACTGTCTCAGACATGGTCTTACACGTAAATCTCAAATTGATGCCGTGGTCTTACACGATAACATATATCGGAATCCTATGTCATGACATATGTATCCTAACTATTCCTATGGTTCGCACGGGGCTTTCAGATGCCTTCACAATGTCGATACTTTCTCGTATTCATATATTCTGCTTCTTGAACAATTTAATATCATAATAACATATATAAGTTATTCAAAATACATATATATTTACATTACCATTTAGCATTGAATTCAATCACACAAATAATATGCATTTATAACATGATTTCGTAACGTCTATTAAAATACAAACTTACCTCGTTCGTAGAAATGACAAATTAAGTCGACTAATCCGATATTTTGACTTTCCATCGATCTAGATCCGAATTCAGCTTTTGTCAATCTAATCAATATCAAAATTAACTTATTTATTCAACATTTCATTAAATTTTCATCCAAAAACATATAAATGGGAAATTTTCATTTTAGCCCCTAACATTTCACATTTTTTCAATTTAGTCCCTATTTCACAAAACACAAAATATTCAAAATTTCACTACACCCATGCTTGGTCGAATTTCACTAAGGTCCCTAGCAGCTCATTTCTTTCATTTATTTCATAATTTAACCTCTCAATTTACACTTTTCTCAATTTAATCCCTAATTGACATTTTTGTCAAAGACACTTTATAAAACATATATATCAAACACCAAGCTTGCATAATTCATCATCAAACATCATAAAACCCATGAATCCATCAATGGCAACTTTCAAAATCATCAACACTTTCAAAAATTGAGGCATGGGCTTAAGAGAACACTAAGCAACGATCACAAAAACATAAAATTATCGAAAACTGAGCAAAACACATACCCGAATTAAGCTTCAAGAGTGTCGAATATTGAAGCTCATCCATGGCTTCTTTTTCTTCAACATTCGACCAAAGATGAACATGCATGCCTTGCTTTTACTGTTTTGTTTTATTTATTTATAATTTAGCACATAAATTAACTTTTTAACCATTATAAAATAATATAAAAACTATATATTAAAATCCTAATGCCGTCCACTCAATTATATAATGGCCAAATTTCATTTTAAGGACTTCACAATTAATAGACCATAGCAATTTAGTGCTTTAACAATTAGATTGCCACTTTTGCATGTTATGCGGTTAAGTCCTTTTATAAAATCGAGCATACAAACGATAAAATTTTCACACTAAACTTTCACACATATTAATTCTCATACTGTAAACACCAAAAATAATATTAAAATATTTTTTTGACTCAAATTTGTGGTCCTGAAACCACTGTTACGACTAGGGTCTAAACCGGGCTGTTACATCAATACTCAATTCAATGCCATTTACCTATTCAAATACCTATCAACTCATCTTGCTTTACTAGACATAATTCACATATATGATTCATTCAATAAAACCGTTCCAAATATGCCTTATCAATTCAACCTCATTCATTCATTCATTATAGCTCAATTTACCTAATTCAAAATAAAGACATTCACACATCTTTATACATTAACAAAATCATCACCACAAGTCAACTTAAATGGCCAAAAATACATGTTCATCAAGCATATCAAAATGACTCAAGCCTGTACATGACATATACCATATATACACAACTCAAAGTACCAAAATAGATGTCCGATAGTGCGATGAAGTTCCTGGTGATCCTCGGTTCTAAGCTAGCTTGATTTACTATAAAACATAGAAGAAAAATAAACAAAGTAAGCTATAAAGCTTAGTAAGTTCATATGTATATATGAAATAATCAACACCATTCTTTATCACTTCCAAATAGATACATAATTTTCAATTAAAACCTCAATCAATAGGATAACATAAAGTTTAACTACAAAGCAACTCATAAGTTCTCATCTTCTTATAATTCATCATTCAAACAGTTTTCTGTACATACCTGTACTGATACATATCTATTCTCACCAATTCGTTTATCGATTCACTTCAATTTTATAAATGCTTACGATATAAGTACGTCGACTTTCTGATGCCATAGTCCAACTATGGTCTTACACATACATTGCCAAGGCCCTGCCGTGGTCTTACATTCACATGCCATAACCCGATTATGGTCTTATTATCTGATTTGCCATAGCCCAGCTATGGTCTTATTCAGCAACTCGTATGCTTAAATCGTACATTTAAATTCAATATCTCTAAATTTAACTAATGGAATATATATAATTTCAATTCTATCCATCAATTACACAAATGAACAATTAAGTTCAATCATACGAACTTACCTCGTATATGGAAATGACGAATCGGGTCGACTACTTAATAACCTTGCTTTTCCCCCGATCTAAATCTGAATTCTTTCTTTCTTGATTATCAAGCTTGCATGTGGCGAAACCCTAAAATGGAAAAAAATGGCTTCCTTTCTTATTTTTTTCGGTTGAAAATGAAGAAATAAAGATGATAGCCATGTTTTATTTTACTTAATTTGTTTTATTTAACTAAATTACCAATTTAACCTTAATTAATAACTATCATAACACCTTAATAAATGTCCATATATGTCCACTCATACTATAATGGTCTAATTACCACATAAGAACCTTAACTTTAAGGTTCTATAGCTATTACACACCTTTAGCTATTAGAACTCAAGCTTTACGTTTTCCGTAATTTAGTCCTTTTTATCAAATTAACTATTCAAACGATAAAAGTAGCTCACGAAATTTTCACACATATCAAATAACATGCTATAAATACCAAAAATAATATTAAAATAATTTTATAACATCGGATTTTTGGTTCCAAAATCACTGTTCTAATTTAGCTAAAACCGGGCTGTTACATGGAATGCATAGAAGAAGAGCCATTATGCGTTTCTCAAAGTATCTAATTCTTCAATTCAACATCACTAAGTATGCAGATTCAACTGTGAAATTGAATACATCCATCATTTCCAATATCAATGTTTCTAGCACCATCTCACTCGGTTAATCTTGTTCGATCTAATAACTTAACATTTGTTAACCAAGCTTCTTTGATTTGCCTAATCACGTATGGCTTCACTTTTAATTTAGTTGATAAACCACCATCACCACAAATACTCAACTAATAAAACATCACCTTTAATTCAACTAATGAATTCCAACTTAAAGCATCTACAACAACATTCACTTTACCGTTATAGTAATCAATCAAACAATCATAGTCTTTCAACAATTCAATCCATCTACGTTGCCTTAAATTTAACTCCTTTTGGGTGAGGAGGTATTTAAGGCTTTCGTGATTGGTATAGAGTTAACATCTTTCACCATATAGATAATGTGTCCATATTCTCAAAGCGAAAACCACAATGGCCAATTCTAAATCATGTGTTAGGTAGTTATACTCATGTATTTTTAATTGTCAAAAACCAACGCAATCAATTTTCCTTCTTACATTAGTACACAACCAAGTTCATTGAGTAAAGCATTGCTGAAGATAAAAAAAATCCTTTCCTAACTCAGGCATGGTTAAAATTGGAGCTTCAATCAACATCGACTTTAGTTTCTCGAAACTTTCCTAGCATCGATCATTCCATTCAAATTTATTTGTTAAGGCTTTTTTGGAGTAGTGGTTAGAAATTCCCTTAGCCCTTAGGTGATATGAGTTCAAATTCAGTATTATAATGATCAAAAATTTTCTAAATTTATTTTCATAAAATATTAACTAAAAATTCTATCACATGCATATACATGTGAAACCTACATACCTAGAACATAGAGATGCATTTAAAAATAACATATAATATATAATGAAACATGTGGTTTCAAACTAAGTAATAGTAATTACTCATGGAGTATGTACAATATTAAAATGAACCAAATAGATTAATTTGTGAGTAAAAGACAATTTAAACATGTAAATACAACAGATTAAAAATACTAAATGCACTATTATTTTTATCATGGTGTTGTCCTTGATCTTTGGTTAGTGTCGAGTTAAATTGTGATACCAACTTAATTAATAACATTATTTTAAAATTAAATCTAGTCCTCAAACCTAAGCTATAAGATGCTATGATTTATACTAGAACAAACTCGTTCAATTTAAAACATTGATTAATCACATTTATACACACGTCAATTATAATGAAAAAGGACTATATGGAGCTTTAAACCACTTTTAAATAGATTCAAGCGTGAATATGGACCAATTTATAAAATTTTAAAATTTTGGATAAGTATCGATATTGAATAAATGAGTATTGATATTTTCTAACAAGTATCGATACAAAAAATATTATCGATACCATTTTGGCATTCTGCCAAATTAAAGTGTCAATATCATTTTCAAGGTATCGATAAAAGTTATAAATTATCGATACTAGGTAAAAATTATCGACACCAAATTCATTTGGTAAAGTATCAATATTTTTGGTCCCTAGTATTGATACTAAGTTAAAATTATCAATACCAAATTCATTAAATGCCCAAACTTAACACTTAATTCATAAATACTTATAGGTAAACAAATAACTTGTATAAAACTCATTCAATCCATTACAAACATGACAAAACAACACTTATATCATTCATCCTAGGTGCCTAAAAAATGTGCCACAATTGGCACCTCAATTGAAACCATTTACAACCACACATTCACCACTTCAAATACCAAAACGTAGCATTTAAGCACTTACCATAATCTTACCTTATGGACCATATAACCTAACTTAACCAATTCAAAATCTACTTCACCAAAGTGTTACATAAGAGCTTAAACATACAACATCCAATGCATATACATGCCATACTTATCCATTTCTCAGGACCTTAAAATTTAACCTATAGAACAAGATCAAAGCATTCCATATAAATAGACATTCATATCAAAAAAAAGCTACCAACCTATCCAAAATACCATTTCAACATTCGTGCCATTTCAACCCACAATTTGCATATATGCATTTTGTAACCAAAACACCTATATACATGCCAATTATAACCTATTTCAAAATAGATAAAAATCTACCAAAAGAGTTGACGGATTGTGTGATCTCTAAAGACGATCCAATTGATAGCACTAATCGGACAATCTATAAAGAAGAAAAGAAACACGGTATTCCTTGCCATGTTACATAATCCCTACGATACCAAAATGGTTAGTCATGTGCATATAGCAAACACCAAAACATATAGATAGCATAATACACTTGCCATTTACATTCATTCAATGAATAACATTTCATGCCATAAGATCTCAATGTCCATTCATTTATTTATTTATTTATTTTTGCCTAGAGAATTTTGGTAAATTAACTCCAGTTACTCGGAATAACTTTGCTCACACAAGTTGTCAAGAATCCACAACAAATGCTAGATTTTAGCTATCGGTATGATATCCATCACTGGTACAGAGTACCTGATAAATATAGCACCGGCATATAGTTCCTAATAAATATAACACCAGTACAAGGTACTTGATAATATGGTTACCGGTACATAGTACCTGATAAATATAATCACTGGCATATAGTGCTCGATAAACCTTAATGACATGTCATTTGTGTCCTAATTATTCACTAAGCTCATTCGAGCCTAAACTCAAATCTCATATTCTTTCCATCATTATAACATAAGGAATATTCAACATGACCATATGCATTCCATATCAACGTGGTTTTTGTAACTTGGTGAGCTCTTTCTTGTCAATGTGGTTTCCTTCGCCTTGCAATGTTTGAATAATAGGGGTTAACCATGTTTCTTCTTTGCTTAAATTAAAGATCTATGGCATGTCATAGTGATCTGACACAAATTGATGTGAAAAATTAGGCTTTTTCGACACACTTAAGGAGCTTTTTCTCGAGCAAAATAGAGTTTTTAGCTTAGTTTTTTTTATTATTTTTGTATTCTTATATTTTTGGGTAATAAGTGAAAATCTCTCGTTTTGTTTACTTTTTATACCTAAATTGGTCGATAGTGCCATTGGGAGGTCTACTATGTGTTTGAGTGATGTAGGTACATTTTGAAGGTCGAAAGGGAGCAAGAACAACATTTAGGGAAAGGGTATCACGATAGCCAACCCTTGGAATCGAGATATCTCAATATAGAAGACCAAGGAGACCCTTCAGTGGTATCGAGACATCCTCCTTGGGTATCACAATATCCACTTCTCAAGGAAGACCTTTAAGTTTAATACTACCGAGATATTGCGATATCGCCTTTGTCAAAGGGACAAACTTAGACAAAAAGGGCAACCTTTGTCTACCGGACCCACCAATCACACAAGGCCTATGTAGGGGAAATTTTGGCATCAAAAAGTCATTAGAACACCCATCAAAACAACCAAAAATTGCTGAGGAGGTTAGAGACACATTAGCTTAGTTTTAGGTTTAATTTTCTTTACACTTTTCTAGGTTTTTTATTTTTCCTCTTCTTCTACCTTAGATTAGAGTTTATTTTTCTGCATTTACTTATTGTTCTTATTGTTCTTATATTATTTAAGTTAGTTAATATTGTAGCTAAGGTTTATTTACAATTTCAGTCCATGTACATTACTTTCAAGACTCTTTAAGCTTTCATGTAATGTATTTCAGTTTATTTTACTTTGAACTTGTTAAAGCTTTTTCCTTTTATATTTCTTGATTTAGATGTTGCTATTAGATGCTTTTGGTTTCATGCTATTTCATTTTTATTGCATAAAAATTTCAAGTTTCACATTTTTCTCAAGCTTTTAATTGTTATATTTATTTTCTTGACTTTGAATATGTGTAGCTAAACCCATAAGGAGGTTTGTTGATAGAGATGTGGATAAACTAAAATCTTTGGATAAAGGACTAAATCGAAACAAATTGGACTAATTTGAATAGAACTAAGAACTTAGATAGTGACGCTCCTAAGGGAATATTAAGATAAAGTGAGACTGAAAGGTAATCTTGTCGCACACCCGTTTGTTAATCCCGGATTATCTGGCAAGATCGAAAGATAAATCAGACCTAATTCGTTTAATCTGGTAAAATTGAGATTGGAAGATAAAATAGAATCACTTGGTAATTTATGCGATTTATATCCCTAGTCCGTGATTTGGTGAACCACCTCAAAGTCAACCAACCCCCATTAGTCATTTGCTAGATAGTCCCTCTAGTTTGCATTTCTTGTAATTTAGTCCCTAAAGTAGAATATTTAAGTTTCTTACAAACTTATCCTTTATGAATCGCCATAATATAAAATTGCATTAGTAGCCACTTAGCCTCTATTGTGTATGCTAGTTACCGCTCAATTATGTGACGACCCGAATCTGGGCCTAGTAGAATTGGGCCCAATAGGCCTTGGGCGTAGGAGTGTTTAAAATTTTTTAGAACAAGAGAACGGCATTATTTCAAGTTGAACTTATGAGGAAGGTGATTTTGGAAAGTTACGAGGTTTCTAGGAAGTTCCGGGTTCAAGTTAGGCTATAGGTAAATTTTAGTATTTGAGCACTTAAGGGGAAAAGGTAAGTGGCATCAAGACTTAGGGAAATAAGTGTGCATTTTGCTAGCACAAGGGGTCTATTGGTAAAGGTGGAAAGTGGCGTGTGGAGTGTGGAGTGTACTAATGGTCTGGGGTTCGAATCCCATCTATTGCATTTTTTATGAATTTTTGTGCCTTATTTTCAATGTGTCAGTCATGACTTTAATATGGTAAGGAAGACTTTTTAATTATGGGAAGATGACTAAGGATTCTGGTAAGGAGGAAGATAAGGGAAAAAGAATGAAGGAAATCAAAGAAAGGGATAAGGGAGGGGGACATGTTGGCCAAATATTAGGAGTTGCCTAGGATAGAATTTTTGGTCAACACACACATCTTTTTGGTAAGGAAGTACACGGTTTTGAAAGGGAGACTTAGGGAGCCAAATTTCTTGAGGCATTTGGTAAAATTTGGTGCATAGAAGGCCTATTTTTCTTTTTAGCATATTTGGTGTTCCTCTTCCAATTCTTTTCCCTTGGTATGCCAAAATTCTACAGCCATTTATTCACCTTGTTTTCTCTTGTTTTGGCTGAAACCCTCAATGCATTTTTGCTCCTTTCTCTTAAATCAATATTACTTGTAGCCGAACTGTAATATCCCTGATTTATGGCTTGTGCATTATTGCTTAATTGAATGTGAAAGCATGCCTTTGTGTGTTATGATTGTGTTTTTATGAATTTTGGGAACCCTAGAATATAGGAGAATGACTTAGAAAATATCGTATGTTAAGTTTCAAAAAGGGAGCTAAGCTTGATAGGGCCTTAATAGAATTTGTAAGGGAATTATAACACAAAAATGGGCTTGGAAAAGTGGCAAAGAGGCGCCACTTAAAGCCCAGTAAGTGACGCCACAAGGAGGTGCAAGGGCCTAGGATCGAATCACAAAGGAAGCAAAATAAAAGAGTTTTATTTTTGCAGCAAGGAGGATAAACAGAGTTGGACGGCATGGGAGACTGAAAGGATGAGCTTTAGATGTGATAAATTCCTTTTAAAAATTCAGCTAAGCTAAGGATAATTGCTGATTTATTTGAATTGCTTTGAATAAAGGAAAAGGAGAGAAAATAGGAGAAAAGGAAGGGATGAGATAGGGGAAAGGAGAGTTGGCCGAATAGGGGGAACTAGGTGTAGTATTTTCGGCAAAAAGGATGAAGTAAGGCCATTTGTTTTCTTTTTCTTTTCTTTTTGAGTCTCTGCCGAATTCTCTAGCAAAACTCCTCTTTTCTCTTTTTATTTTGTCAAGTCGAAATCTTCTTCCTCCTATATTCACCATTGCCGAAACTCCTAAGCTTCACACTCTCCCTCTCCATATTCTTAAAAGGCCGAACCACAATATTATTTTCCTTTTTCCATTGAAGCCAAATCTTCATTGATTCCCCAAGCCATTGACGAAATTCTCCCACCTCATCTCTTCTCAATCCTGGCCGAATAGCAACCAAGTTAGAGATCTCTTGTGATCCATTCGCAAATCGGTTTGGATAGGTAAGTCTGCTATGGCCAAATCTCTACTATTCTCTCTTATCTCCTCTCTGTCGACATGTGTAGAACAAAAGCCGAAATACGGCATTTGATTTGACTTTTAATCAACCATGAAATCGGTTCTTTTAGGAATTTCGGGATTTTTTTTTGGAGTAGCCGACTTCTAGGGGAGAGCATTCAGGACTCGATTGTCTAAGGTAAGTCAAGTGTAACATCAGGCCAAAGGCCATTTATGGTAACCATTGAGTATTGAAATCAGATCTAACATAAGACTTGTAGGTATTTTGACATCTCCTTTTAACAGAAAACGATTTCGGGATCAAGATAGTCAAGGTAAGGGAGCCTTGATAATCGGCCAAGGCCATATTTAGTGGTAATTGATTAGGCCGATTCTAACTATGATCTATAGGGAGGAATACAATCGGGTTCAATAGAGTTACGGGATTCAGTGAAAGCGTTAATACCAGGTGTGTAGCCCTACCCTAAGTTTTAATAGATTTATGGTATTATTTTAATAAATTGTTAATAAGAATGTGTAAGATGTGGCTAAAGGTACCATGCAATGGTACAAAGTACTCAGGTACGTTTACCTACTCCTACTATGAGTATAATATGATCTGTTATGGAACATATGTGAAACTATAAGAATGTGAGTGAGGAATATGGCATGACTTATGCATGATTGTATGACATGGGGCATATGGGTGATATGTAAAGGGGAAGTAATCTGGTGGTTTATACCACAATATCTGAATGTGGTGACTTATGTCACGTAATTTGAGTGTGGTGACTTATATTACAAAATATTATCTGGTGGCTATGTCACAAAATTATAAGGGCGATGAGCATGTCGTCTGCAGCGACTGCCTTCGATGATGTGTAGCGGATGGAGGGTTGACTTAGTAGTCCCCACAGTGTGATGGTTGGTACGGGTGATGTGTAGCGGATGGCTATCTAGGTTTGGGTTCGGGTTTGCATCATTAATTCTATCTGTTATATATATACATGTGTGATATGAAATGATATGCCTGAATCGTTGAAACTTAGTGTTGGTTACACATTGAGTCTGTTTGACTCACCCTGTTGGGGAATATTTTCTTTCAGGTGACACTCAGTGATGGACCGGGTCGGCAGGAGCTTAGTGGTGGCCATGCACAGTTCAGAGTTTATTTTAATTTGGACTTTTTATATCTTAAGTATCTTGGTTTTATTTCGGGTTTTGTTCTGATGTAATAAGGCCACTTAAGTATGAACTGTTTTATGCTTGCTTTTATGTGTTTTTTTTTATCATGATATTATTATTGTTAATCAAAGGTTATCTAAATTGTTTTAAAATAAACGTTGAATGTTTTGACACCTAACGCAAATGAATTTTCAATTTAAAGGGGTAAACTCTAAAAACTCAACTTTTACCTTTAACTTATAGTTTTGAAATATGACAACAAATTTTTAATAAAACCTAATCTTTAAGCCCATAACGATGTTTTCAATTTGGAACCCAAATCAAATTTTCTCCAAAATCACCCAAAGTTTTTCAAAGAAACAAACAAGTTTTGAACCGTTTAACTCCAGGAACATACCGGATCTGGTCGAGGCTCGTGGGCCGGGTTTGGGGTGTTTCACGAACCTTCTTTGTTGTCTTGCTACTAGTGCCAAACCGTGTCATTCCTTTCGATTCACCCCTATTATTAAGGTAAAGGTTCTTTCTTCTCTTGACTTGGCTAAGCTGAAACTCTCATCCCTTGGTTAAGCCAAACTTAGTCACTTGTTGTTATTTTAAACTCCTCTTATTCTCTTTTGACAAGGGCCGAATCAAGCCGTCCTTTGCTGATACTTATCTTTCTCTTAGCCTTGGTTTCGGAAGTTGATTGGTAAGTGGGTGATTAGGCCGAATATTGGTGGTAAGATGTTATTCTTTATTTCGATGTTTTGAGCTGCTCATGTGACACTATTTTGTGGTGATGATATCAACCTCCTGCTCTTGTGGAAAGGCCAAATATTGGATGAAGGCTAACCCCTTTAGTACATCACTTATTTACTTTAAGAACTCATTGCAATAGCAAAGGTGCAAGGCCAGATTGTAGAACCTAGTAGGGAAGGATCGCGATTGAGAGTGGTTCTTTAGGAACCGTACCCTTTCGAATACATGTTTGAAATGGTGTGTAATCTCATACCTCTTTGAATGTTGCATGAAATGTTTTATGATTCGGTCAAAAGACTGAAAAGCCAGAAACCGACATCTGTGACCACTCGGGAGTGCGTATGTTCGTAGTAGTAACCATATTTTGCAATGAAACAGTTTGGTCAGCAGCAGTGACGTGATTTTGGAAATATCATGAAAAATAGGAGAAAGGGAATTAGAAAGTCAATAAGATACCGAATTAAAGCTTACTGTGTCTATTTTTATATGAAAGAAATGGAGTAGGAAGAGGAATTTTATACTATGTGATATTTTAATTTTAGTGAGACTGGTTCTGATTAACTTTGTGGTTCTCTATTCTGTCTTGGAAAAATCGTTTAAAATTGTATAAAGTGAATTATGAGTTATAATTTATATGTATAGATTCCTTAGTGAGCCTATTTTCAATAGAAACAAATGGGAGCAATATATGAAAACTGTACAGTGAGATATTTGAGCTTAGGGTAAGAGAGGTCAAAACCGCTAGACAGTGAAACAAGGGAAACTTTTTTGAATAAACTGTACTAAATGGTTAAGCCAAAAATTCTGGAAAAATTGTAGTAAGAAGATATATGAGTCTTTCAAGGAAAATTTACGGATTTAAATTTCGAGTTTCCTAACTCGAGTTATAGACAATTTAGTCAATATAATGCAGATGGACAGTTTCAATTTTTTTATGCCCAAATTAGTAGTTAAGCCTGGGTTGCGAGATTACCGAATTACCCTTAGTGGGAAAAATTACTGAATTTACGAAAATGTCCTTGGGCTGAATTATGAAAATGCCCCTATGGGCCGATTTACCAAAATGCCCCTATGGGCCGAATTACGAAAATGCCCCTATGGGCCGATTTACTAAAATGCCCCTATGGGCCGAATTACTAGAATGCTTTAGTGGGCCGAATTACAAAGTTCTATAATTGGCCGATTTACCGTAATAAATCACTGGATTAATGATTGTTTTTTATATTTGTGGATATTATGCTTTATTATGTATGTTGCATGTTACATATTGCATGGGATGGAAAAAAATGTTGAAGAGAAGTGTACCCTGGTGGCTCTGCCACAAATTCTGATAATGGCTATATGACTGACATATGAATCAATGACTTTGTGTCGATCATATTTACCCAAGGCTATGTGCCGATTATATTACCGTCGATAGTGGCTATGCCACATATATTCTGTTATTCTGGTGGCTTGGCCTCAAATATTATAAATGGCATCTTGCCTGTGAATTAAATGGCAATTTGCCTACAAATTAAATGGCATCTTGCCTGCGAATTAAATGGCAATGTGCCTGTGAATTAAATGGCATCTTGCTTGCGATTGGTGTGATTGGCAGGGTGGGTTGACTTTATCCCAACAGGTGTGATTGGATGGTACGGGGGTGTGTTGGTTGGATGGGTTGGGTTGCATACATTCATACATTTCATTTTAATATTGTTATGTTAATGGGCTTAGGCCCAAGATATTGCTATATGGGTTTAGGCCTAGTGGATGACGGTAAGGGGATTATGCACTGAGTTCTTATAACTCACCCCCCTTTCTTTTCTTAATCCTTGTAGATAACGCTCAGTGACGAAGACTTGGGGCCATGGATGACTTGGTGGAGGACATACTTCATAAATGATGTTTGCAAACATTAGTAAACTACTTTTCCGTATTATTTTGTTACCTTTACTATTTCGGGTTTTAAAGTTGTAATAAGGCCTCTAGGATAAACTTTAATTTGCTTTATGTTTGGACGTATTTATAATTTTTCTTAAATTGTTTTGAATGGGGATTTTCTAAAATTCTAAATAAAGGTTTCCCAAAAATAGATTAACAAATGGAATTCATAACAAACTTTTTCAAAAATTTTAACTCAGAAATTTTCTCTCGAATTATCAATAATATTTTCAAAAGTCATGGTTTTATAAGGTCACTAGTTCAATTATCGATTTATCAACCTTCGAGGTTAGTAGTATTTTATCAAGTATTTGTTTTCTTGATTATAACAAAATAACACCTATTTTAGTACGAATAAAAAGGATTTAACACGTTTTTCCCATGTGACATGTCAGATCCGGTCATAACGTATGGGTCGGGTTTGGGGTGTTACAAATCACCTCTTCCTTTGGGTTTGATCCTTGGAATCCTTCAGTGTTTCATTGTAACACTATAAAAATTACAACTAACCTATACACTTGCAGTAAAATCGAGCCTTAAAAATTATTTTATAAATTAGTTATTTTAATGCGTATGCGCGTAGCTGGTCAACTTGTTGGCGTCGTTGTCTGGGAAGAGGGTGTAAGATTGAGTAATTTTTAGTGTACACTTTTAGGTAGAAATAAGTAGGATTTATAGATACAATTTTGTTTTCCATTTATTTTTGCGCTATTCATCTTTTAGTTAATTTTCTTCAATCTATCATGCTTGTAGGAACGTTGTATGACTTGAACTGATAATAGTGTCTTCTCGTTTGAGCCGAAACTAGAATGTATAATCAATCATGGCCACTTTATTTGATGCTATACTACATGATCGAAGATGGTTAAGACCTAGGATAACGACACCTAATGTTGAGGTTCCTCATTTCGAGATTAATTTATCCCTTATTCGTGGATTGTGACTAATCTTCAATTTTATGGAGATGAAGATGTAAATCCAGTGAACTTTCTTTGCAAGTTTGAACACATATGTAGCACAGTAAGCTAAGAAGGGGTACATTCTGACAGTATTAGACTCTTGTTAATTCCCTTTACTCTTGGAGGGCAAGAAAAGGAGTGGTTGGATATGTTGCCTCCTGACGCTATCGCTACATAAGAAGAATTTCTTCGGTTATTCGTGAAGAAGAATATGCCCATTGCTACTGTACTTAATACTTTTGAAGAGTTGTTTGAATTTCAGCAAAAAGCGATTGAAACTTTAGGGAAAGTATGGGAAATGTTTAAAAAGGTTTTAAGAAGCTTCATCGGGTATAGAATAGAGAGAGCAGCACAATTGTAATGTTTTTATGCTGGGTTAGATGCAAATAGTAAGACAAAATTCCATGTCACTTTTGGGGGAAGTATCTGGACTAGAACAGTGAGAGAGATAGCAGTCCTCATTAAGAATGTTAGCATCAGTGATTTCTTTTCCAAGGATAATCGAGTTTCTGATAATAATAAATCCAATGATATGTTAGAGTAGAGAGCCAGGAAGTGGAAATGATACAAGGACCCACCATACTAAAGACGACTCTATTCCAATAAAAAATGTGAAGTCTCCACACAAGATGATTACAAATTGGAGCCATTTTCAGATATAGGAAGTATTGAGTCTACTGAAACCGAGAGCATACAAGAATGTCAAGCACTCTTTACGCCAAACATGGGCGAACTAAATATTGAAGAAAAGGATAATGACTTATGTGAAGACTTGAAAATTCAATTGGCGCTAGAGTATGTGCATCAACTTAACTGATGGAAACACTGAAAAGAGCTTTTAAGGCCTCTTGTTATAACCTATTTTTCAGTAGTGTCAGAAACAGTGGATTCGGGGCCACAAATTCAAAGAATTAGACCGTAAATGTTATTATTTAATATTTACGATTCAAATATAGAATTACGTTAAACTTTGATCTAATGATTTTTGTTAATTGAACGAATAATTAGGTCCAAGTGGTATGTCCCTAAAGTCTAGTGGTTTTAGAAAATGAGGTATCGAAACATCATTTCTATAAACCGAGCTCATAAATATTTTTATTAAATATTTACAAAGTTATTATTTTGGTATATGAAGGTTTGGTTTAGAAATTTTAATGTTTGGGTAGTTAATTAATTGAAAAGGACTAAATCATAAAAGATATAAAATTTAATCACTATTAAATTTTAATAATTTAATGACTTAATTAGTGAAAGAGGGAGGACTTATATGGTATTTAGACCATAATAATTCAAAGTGGACAGTTAGTAAGGATTTTAGTACACTTTATTCGTTAAATTAAAAGTAAAAATAATAATTATTATAATAATAAGTAAAACATAAAAAAATGGGTATCATGTTCTTTATTTTGGTGTTCCACCAAGACACCAAACAGGAAACCTTCATTTTTTAGCTTCAAGGTTCGGCTAACACTAAAGTTTTGCATGTAAGTGTATTTTTACTCCATTTTTCTTGATTTTTATGTTTTTGATGTTTTTGAGATCATTTCAACTAAATTCAACTAACTCATATCTCCGTTTTTAAAAATCTTAAAGATTTTAAAACTTTCCATTGATGAATTTGTAATGTCTTTGAAATTTGATAATAAATTGATATGCTTGGTTGATTAAAATAATTTTGTAAAGGAAATTTTGTTAGTTTTGAGTTTAGGGACTAATGTGAAAATAATTAAATTTTAGCATGAGAATACTATAATTTTTATGTGTTTAGGGAATGTTTTCAGGTGCTGATAAAATTGGTTTAGAGTATTGGGGTTAATTGTGGAATTTTAGAAAGTTTTGGGCTTAGGGACTAAATTGAATAAAAAGTAAAAGTTTAGGGTAAAAGAGTAAAATGACGATTAAGGTTCAAATATATGAATCTCAGTATTTTATGCTATTTGAATTATTTAATTGAATGAAATTTTTTTATATAGATAAAGAAACGGGCCAATCAGATTTAAATCGTGGAAAAGATAAAGTATTGCTTGAGTCATTGGCTTCGTTTTTACAATTGTATTTGTCGAGGTAAGTTCGTAGTGTAACAATATATATGTATTTCTTTATGATTATGTATATTAATTGCTAGTTAATTGTAATAAATATGAAATTTTATTGTTTACTTGTAAATTATTAAATGATGCAATTAAGTACAAATGGAAAATGAACGTAAAAGATTTATAGTATGTGTAGGGAAATAAGAAGTGCCTTTGAATGGTTGATTTTTTTGATATTATGAATTTAAGTATAATTTCCGTTTGAACATAGTAAACAATTAAGATACGATTGACATGCCAATAGGGTTAGTATGTGTGCTTGTACGAGATCGCACTTCGGTGCCTCTGTTCGCACTTCAATGCCTCTGTATTTGCATTATAGTGCCTCTATTGGCATTTCGATGCTCTTTAGTGTATTTTTGGGGAAAACTGAGTATCGGAGTCAATTTGCTATAGTTCAACGGGCCATGAAGTTTTACGTTTAAATGTTAAATTACTCTTTGAGTTGGATTTATGTATAATGATAAGTTTGTGTATATATGTATATGTATGGAAACATGGATTGCTTTGGTTTGAGCCATGGTGTATATTGAATTATATGAGATGAATGTTTGGTTAGTATAGTTTGATAATGAATATTAATGCCTTGGTGTAATTATATGCCTCATATGTCTATAAATATGTTATCTAGTTATGATTGTGGTGTGTTTAGAGAATTAAATGGTTATATGAATATTTTCCGAGTATTCAAGGTTGTTTGATTTGGTTCAATGGGTAAATAAAGCTTTAAAAGGTATGTGATTGCATGAAATGAACTATGATTTTTGAGTAATGATATGGATTATGATGAAATGTATAATTGAAAGGAAAAGATAGTTTAGTATATATGTATGAGTGGTGAATTATGAAAGTGAAATGTTGATATGTTTTATGCCATGTTTTGATTGGAATTTTATATGCAATGTTACACCAACTAACCTTATGAGGTGGTGTGTATAGGAAAGGAAAGTTGGCTTATGACATAATAAAATTAAGTTCGGTTGTTTAACCTAAAATGTTCGATAATAAGTTTTCTTTATATGAGCTTACTAAACATTAGTTGCTTACCTAGTTGTTTTTCCTTGTTTTTGTAGATCATCGGAAGCTCGATCGGTTGGAATCTTGTCGGAGCTCAATCAAACTATCCATTCATCATTTTGGTAGTTTTTTATTGGTTATAAATGGCATGTAATAGGAGTTTTTGTGTTATTTTGTCAATGTGATGTGGCGTGAGAGTATTTGCCTATATGCTTTGATTTTGACTTGTAATTGTTTATGTAAATTTATGTTTTGGTCACTTTTAAATGCTATGTGAATATAGTTGGTTTGTGGTTCATTGACATATGATTGAAGTGGGTAAATAGTGTGCGGTTGATTTAAGTTTAAGGTATGAACTTATGGCTTTGAGTTGAACTATTTTAGTATATAAATTGTGGTACCAATGAGGGTACAATAGATTGGTATTTAGATTTGAATGAGATGTGGGTGTTTTGGCATGTTTTAGGATTGTTTGAGTGTGCTTTGAATAGGTTTAATGGTTAGTAAATGGTATGCTTGTGGCCTAAGTAAGTTCAATTTGGTAAACTTGATTTTGAAGACACTTTTTAGGATACACGGCCTCAAACATGGCCTGTCACACCGACTGTGTGCCACACATACGCACCTCACACGATCATGTGTCATTATTGTTTTAGATGCAAGTTCCACACGGCTTGCGACACGGCCGTGTGACCCCTGTTTCCAAATTTTTGTGAACTTTTATTGGACTTTCTATATGTTTTCAATTTAGTCCCGAATTGTTTCTATGGTATTTCTAGGGCCTCGAGGGCTCGATTTAGGGGCGGAATGTGTATTTACAATTGACATATGATATGTTTATATTAGTGAATGAAATATTGTTTAAATGTTCCAATTGTACAGTAATGCTCTGTAACCTTAATCTGGTGACGGATACGAGTTAAGAGGTGTTATATTAATGGAGAATCCATAAAGTTCGAATGCTTCCACAATTCAGATATCTTGAAATCAACAAGAACAACTAAAATAAATCTAAAATCTAAGAACAAAAGAAAATACTACACAGAGAATCTAGGCTAAAGGAATGGTATCCAAAACAAGTGACAAATAAGCCTATTTATAGCCTTCAAGTGGTCGTTGTCTGTAACACTCCAAACCCGGCCTAAACGTTACGACCGAATCTGGCATGTTACAGAGTGAAAACATCTTAAAATCATAAGTTTGTCGGAAATGTTTAAAGAAGACTCTTGTTTTGTTTTAGGGTTTAGAAAACTTAGTAATAATTGATGCTGAGTTTGTTTTAGAAGTTGTTGTAATACTTGGAAAACTCGTAAGTAAAAACCCATTTGTGATTGCCGATTTTAGAAAACATTGGACACTTGTTAAAACTGAACGCGATAAGAAAAATCAAGTTTAGAACCATTTTCCTTTGAAGTGATTTGAAAATGAGAGTTTATAAAAACATTTAAGTTACCTTTATTATCTTGTAACGTTTGGAAAACCCAAGAGGTATAGTTTTGAAAACGTATTTGTATTCTTGGGTTAATTAAGCAATCAAGTTCTAATCACATGCATAACAACATCAAGTAAATCAAATAACCAAAACCCAAAATAACAACCAATGCCTTATTACAAAATCATACCAAATTTAAAGAAAATAAATAAAACTGAGAAGGTATTTTATAGTCAAAACCCGAAACCAATATGCATGGCCACCTCGACTCCTCCCCGGCTCCATATCCGCGATCTATGCCTCATTTGTAAAATATAAGGGAAGGGGTGAGTCACCAAGACTCAATGTATAAATCCCCAACCCGATAATTCAAGCACTTACACAGATCATTGATAAAACATGCAAATCATGCAAACCCCATAACCTAACCATCCGAACTCCTTTCTCTACCCCGTGTGGTCAAAACCACTGGTGGTCAAAACCACTTGTGACCGAAGTCACAATATCATATCGGTATGGTCAAAACCACTGGTAACCGTAGTCACAAATCAAGTGATGGGGCCAACCCATCTTGTGGTCAAAACCACTGATGACAATCCCGTAATATATCATGTGGGGCCAACCCACTGTGGTACCAAACCACTGGGACGAGTCACAATATTCATTTGTGGTCAAAACCACTGGTGACCGTAGTCACAAATATCAATAGTGTGGTCAAAACCACTGGTGGTCAAAACCACTGGGACTTAGTCACAAATCATAATAGTAATGTGGTCAAAACCATTGGTGGACCGTAGTCACAAATCAAATGATAGGCTAACCCATCTTGTGGTCAAAACCATCGGTGATGATCCAAATAAATCATCCTCCTCTCAACAATCCCACCATCATGTCCAAAATTAATCGTGGCATAATAACATATGATGATGCAAAATAACATATGGCATAGCATTCAACAACGACATGATAGCATATATCAAGATCCACAATCAGAGGACTTACCCGGAGTCCACGCTCATGCCCACAAGGCACACACAGGGGTTTCAATGGCTAATCGGCTAATAACAGTTAACACAATAACATGTAATATTAATGAAGTGTGTAAGGTTACACACCTGGTTACTAACGCGACTATCAAATCCCGTAGATCAAGATCTAACGCACTAGATCCCTCTTCCTTAACGCTTTTCGAGCACTAGTCACAACCCGAGATATGCGAGATCAAGCCTTCCCCTACAATCGGCCAAAACTAAACAACATAATCATGCTAATCAACCTCTAAGTGTATAACCGTAATTTTACCTACCAAGGGCATTTTCGTAATTTACCCACCAAGGGTATTTTCGTAAATTCACACCTGCAATAGCCTTTCCAAAGGCCTAATGTGGCCACTAGCGACTCAGCTACCATTTCCAGTCGTACCGGACGTTTGGGCCTAAAACCCAATTTTGGCCCATCCAGGCCCACACGCTCGTGTGGCCCACCTAGCACGAATCTAGCCACGTATATAAGTTCCACCTAGTCTAGTTCAACATATACTAACCAATCATACAATTTACTCATATGGGCCCATGGGCCCATTGGGCCCACTTCAGCCCATCGAGGCCCAAGCAACCCCAACCCACACGAATACTACTGATGGCCTCAACTATCGCGTCGAAGCCCCACACGTGCGCTCGCACGCTCGTGTGGCTACTAATGCCGTGAGACCAGCATTTCGGCATTTTGCCGCTCTACAGCTAGAGTAGAGAAGTACACACCTGATAGGACTCTGGGGCTAATCCGCGCTCCGACCACTCTTGTGCCCAAACACCCTCCAAGATGTGTTTACTCTCCTCCTAGGATGCTCCTTATATAGCTAGCTCTTCACCTTCATTCTTTGTGTCTTTCCAATGTGGGATCCCTTCACAATAGAGTTTAAATTCAATGAAACTCTTACCGTCTGCATCGCAAAATAAATACTCCCTTGCTTCTCATGAGATTCGAACCCAGGCTCCCTTGCAACATAATCCACGCCGCTAACCACTTGGCCACAAGCTCCTCTTATGTCTTAAACCATGTGCAATTAAATATAAACTATGGCCCAAATTCTAAGATCCAAGTAAAAAGAAACCAAAATACAAAATCCAAGACTTGAACCTTGGACCTCCTTCCTTCCTTGTGGCGTCACCCCCTTGTCTCTTATGTGGCGTCACTTTGCCACTACACCACACACTCCACTTGTGTCATTTTCCTTCATATTTTATTCTTAAGGCCTCTCTGCCAACTTCCAGGGTTTTTTTCACCTAAAACCAAAATTTCCCCAAAGCCAATATTTGATCCCGAGACTTCATAGAAGCCCTCTAACCTTCCAAAATCACTTATCCAATAGGTTTAACTAGCATTTAAGCCGATCTCTTGTTCTCCAAAAATTTAAACGCTACTACGCTTAAGGCCCATTGGGCTCAATTCTCCTAGGCCCAATTTCGGGATGTTACATTGTCCTTAACCCTAGGTTAGTTTACGTTCTCGAGCTCTAAGTTTGATTGTGCATACCCAAATGCCCCTACTTGGTGTTTAATTTCCGTCAAAAAGTTAATGTCGCGACACACCAAGACCTATGTCGTGACATAGGAATTAGTAAACTCCTCTTCAGCTATCTTCAGGGTTATGTCGCGAAACCCTCAGTCTATGCCGCGACATCGAAGGCAGTCACGATGTAACATTCCAAACCCCGCCCATGCATTATGAGCGGATTCGGTATGTCACATGAAGAAAATATTTTGAGAACTTATGTATGTACTGACGAATGACATTAATAATATATAGTTAAGAAAGCAAGTTTGATTTATAACTGTAACATCCTAAATTTGGGGCTAATTGTGATTGCATGATTATTCTTGTATTTGAATTACTATAGTACTAGTTATGGAATAATAAGGCTTAATTAAGGGTCTTGAGTAGGCTCGGTTTGGTAGAAAAATTCATCTTTTGAACTTTAAAGGCAGGGAGCCTTAGCAAGAGGGGGTTATAAGAATAAATGTGAATTATTTGGCATAAAATTAGCTTGGTAAAGTGGCAAAAGGAGGGCCACTTGGGAGTTACATGTGACGCCACGGGGAGAGAGGGGAGGAGGCGGTGTTCGAGTCATGAGTTCCCTTTTTGTTATTTATTTGGACGGCATGGGGGGGAGAGACTTCCTCTCTTTAAACTCTTTTTATTATTTATTATTTATGTAGATAATATGAGTTTTTTTTTAAAGGGATTATCATGGGATTAATTATTAAGAGTTGGCAGAGGAAAAATAGCTTTGAATTTAATTCAAATTAATTTGAATTAATTCAAATATGTGGCTTGGAGTAAAAGGGAGAGTTGGCTAGAGTTTGAACTCCTTATTGATAGGAGTGGGATGGCAAGCTAAGGAGGGTGCTTAGAATGCATATAAAAAGCATCAACCTATCACTTGTTTTGTTTTTTCCCATCTTGGCAAGTTCTTAGAAATTCTCAATCCTCCCATCTATTTTCTCTCTTTTCTATTCTCTCAAACACTTCTAGCCGAAAACTCTCATCATCTCTTCCTCTCTATTAGTTTTCTACCATTGTTTCTCTTCCTAATAGCCGAATACACCCAATTGAAAGTGCCGAATCTATTTCTCCTTTTTAAAGCACCTTGGCCGAATATTATGCAAGAGATGGTGGCTTTCCTTTAGTCGATTTGAAGGTAAGGGTCTTAGGCCGAATACTTATGTTTTTCCCATTATGTCGACTGTGGTAAAGGTAGATGTGGGTTCCGGCCACTGTTAATTAAGGGTGCTAATCACGGATTAAATCAAATTATTGTAGGATCTTCGGGATTTGGGAACAAGCAAGTGAGTTCGTCAATGTTTGACAATCAAATTTTCGGTAAGGATCTACATATGTATTTAGTGTTCATTTAAAAGCCGGAGGCTATGGTTATCAATAGTGACCGATTGTAGTTTGTGACCCAGATTCGCGATTCGGGTGCTGAAGCTAGTATTCAAAGTGATTAGGTAAGGATTCAGGTACAAAAGATGAACCTTTTTTACTGTTTTGGTTTGGCCGAATGGCCCATATCACTAACACTATAATGGCCGAATATAGGGGCAAGGACTTGAGTGTGGTCGATTGGTAGTTTCGAGATTTAAGGCTCTCGATTAGCTTCAGGTGTGTACATACACACCTTATAACATTTTAATATGCTAAGCGTTATATCATGCCTAATCGATTTGTGTAGATTTGGATGTAATACCATCATGGTATTAACAAGGATTCGGGTAAGTCTTTGTTGCTATGAGATTACTATTGGATGCTTTTGGGAAGCATGATATTGTTTAATATATGATACATAAATATGTGATGACATGAAATCTGATATGGCTTGATGAGAGGAGGGGGCAGTGATATTGTGCCGACGGGCACCAGTGTTTTGGTAACACACTATGACTACGGTCACCAGAGGTTTGGTACCTCTAGAGGTTTGGTACCTCATCGCGTCTCGTCCCAGTGGCTTAGCACCACAGTGGGTTGGCCCCACAGATTATAATAAGGGATTGACGCCAGTGATTTGGCATCACACGATGGGTTGGCCCCATCAATCGATTTGTGTCTACGGACACCAGTGTTTTGGTAACACATTGTGACTATATGTCACCAGTGGTTTGGCACCACCAGTGGTTTGGTACCACAACGGGGTAGACAGAGGCGTTTGGTTGGCTAGGTTGGGTACATAATCCTATGCATGAGTAATTGTTATATGTTGTGTATGAAAATGTTTTAAAACGGGGGAAGGGTTACATACTGAGTCTTAGTGACTCACCTTCTCCTTTACATTTTTCAAGAGACACGTAGATCGCGGATGTGGAGCCGGGTGGACTCGAGGTGGCCATGCAGTGGATTTGATAAATGGACTTTAATTTCGTTACTTTATTTTATTGTTGGATAAATTTTATTTTGGATGTAATAAGGCCTCCTGACACTTTACTTTTTGTTATTTTTCATATGTTGGATACTTGTTTTAAACTATGTTATTATTATTGAATTTAAAATCACATGTTTTTCCCAAATTAAATCGAAAAGTGTTTTATCGTGCCATCGGGCACCTTCGAAATTTTATAATAACTTGGCTTAAATAAATTTTCTAATAAACACTAAATAAAGTTTTTGTAAAACAATCAAACAAAGGGCTTTCGACAACTTAGAAATTGATTTAGGAAAATGAATTTCTCAAAAATGTTTTCCACACAAACAAGCTAGATTCGGCCATAATGTTGGGCCGGGTTTGGGTTGTTACAATAACTATTCGATAAAATACAAATTTCGAGAAGTTGATTGATGTATCGGAAATCGAGATAGTGAGCTTTAAAATCGTGACTTTTGAAATGTCGCAGATAATTTTTGAAAGAAAATCCGAGTTAAATCATTTGTAAAAGTTTGCTATAAAATCCATTTATTAATCAATTTTAGAAACCATTATTTAATTTTTTTTTTTTTTTAGAAAATTCCCTTTTTAAACAATTTAAGGAAAATAATAAAAACATCCCAACCATAAAGCAAAAATAAAAATAGTCCAGATGCCTTATTACAACTTAAAACCCAAAATAGTAAAAGTAATAAAGTAACGTAAATAGAAATTCTAAAGTTCAAGAACACCGTTTTTGAAGTATGGCCTCCATCGAGTCATCCATGGCCCAAGTCCACGTCACTTAACATTACCTACAAGGATTAAGAAAGAAAGGGGGTGAGTTACAAGAACTCAGTGTATAATCCCCTTACCGTTGTTCACTGGCTTGAACCCGTTTAGAAAAAATTTGGGACTGAGCCCATATAACAATAACTTGGACCGAAGCCCATTTACAAAACAGAATATATCAAATGAATCAAATGAATGTAATGCAATCCCAATCCAACCTAATAATCCATCCGTTACACACCACCCGTACCATCCATCACACCAGTGGAGATCAAGTCAACCCACCCCGCCAAACACACCAATCGCAGGCATTATGCCATTTATAACAAATTTTGATTGTGGGCAAGTCACCAGATTCACAGAGTATCATATTATCAAACATATTTGTGGCAGTACCACCGGAATTACTTCTCTTCAACATTTTCCCATCCCATGCAAAATTATGCATATGTAACATACATAGTAAATGATATTACAAATATAAACAACAATTAATATCTCAGAGATCCATTACAAACAATTTGGCCCATTAACACTTTGCAAAATCGGCCCATTAAGGCAGTCTATCAAATCGGACCATTAAGGCAATATAACAATTCAGCCCATTAAGGCAATATATCAAATCAGCCCATTAGGGGCATTTCCATAATTCGGCCCATAAGGGCATTTTCATAATTCAAAAGTTCTACCCACTAAGGATAATTCGGTAATCTCGCAACCCAGGGGTATTTTGGTAATTTACCCTCCAAGGGTATTTTGGTAAATTTCACAAACTAGACTTAACTACTAATTTGGGGCATAAAAATCGAAATTGTCCATCTGCATCATACTGACCAAATTGACTATAACTCGAGTTAGGAATCTTGAAATCTAAATCCGTAAATTTTCCTTGAAACTACACTCATATATCTTCTTACTACAATTTTTCCAGAATTTTTGGCTCAGCCATTTAGTACATTTTATTCCTTAAAGTTTCCCTTGTTTCACTATCCAACGATTCTGACCTCTCTTACCTTAACTTCAAATATCTCACTGTACGGTTTTCATATACTGCTCCCACTTATTTCTATTGAAAATAGGCTCACTAAGGAATCTATACATAAAAACTATAACTCATAATTCACTTTGTAAAATTTTAGACAATTTTTCCAAGACAAAACAGGGAACCACGAAGTCAATCAAAACCAGTCTCACTAAAATAAAAATATCATAGAATTTAAAATTCCTTTTCCTTCTTCGTTTCTTCCATATAAAAATAGACACAGTAAGATTTTATTCGAGATTTATTCACTTATTAATCCCTTTTCTCCTATTTTTCGTGATTTTTCGAAATCACGTCACTGTTGCTAACCAAAACTTTTTCATTGCAAATATGGTTACCACTACGAACCTACGCACGTCCGAGTGATCACGGATGCCGGTTTTCGGTTTTCTTCGGTATTTTGATCGAATCATAGAATATTTCATGCAAACTTTCAAAGAAGTGGGAGATTACACACCATTTCAAACATGTATTTGTAAGGCACGAGATTACACACCTTGATTACGAGTTGTGCTTTCTACCGATTTCAACACCACGAATGTGATCTCCCTCAGTGCACCAAGAATCGATCCTACCCTTTGACTACTGAAATCCCGTCCTAACAGTATTTGGTGAGCGAAAGAGTTGTTAGCAATTATCCCACCTTTGGCCAAAACAAATCTTATAACAACATTCTTACCCCACTTGCTTGACGAGTCGACGATAATGATTTGGTTAATACAAATCACTTGTGCTCCTTTACCTTGTTGAAAGTCCTAAGCCCAACGATGGCCAAATCACAGGAAATAATGTAACTCAGACCCAACGAGAGAGAAAAAGAATAACACACGATTTATTAAGGAAAACTCAAATGAAACAAAGCTATTGACAAAGAGAGAATTACTACTTACCGATTCGATTAAGAAGAGGTTTTCCCACACGATAGGGAACAAAATGATGAAGAAATAGGGTGATAATGGGTTCGACTATAGAGAAAATCGAACAAGAAGATGTGATCACAAAG
Source organism: Gossypium bickii (assembly GCA_025503065.1). Classification (NCBI taxonomy): domain Eukaryota; kingdom Viridiplantae; phylum Streptophyta; class Magnoliopsida; order Malvales; family Malvaceae; genus Gossypium; species Gossypium bickii. The sequence continues at coordinate 102,619,897 of CP106711.1, forward strand.
TGATGTTGATTAAAGAAGAAGAAAAGGTTGATGAAATGGTCAAAAGAAAAAATGGATGGAGAAAAGTGCTTTGGTAGTTTCGGCTATCAAAGGGGGGATGAGCAAAGGTGAGTGTTTAGGCCAAACAAAAGAAAAAGAATGCACAAATATATTAGGAGGTTTCGGCCAAAGCAAAGAGGGAGATGGATTTGAAAAGAAGACACAAATGTTCAAAGAGAAAAGTGTACCTCTTATGCACTAAAAACTAACAAAACGGTCTAAAGAGAAAAGAGAAATTCGGCTCTCCCTTCCCCCTAACAAAACCGTCCATAGTCTTGACAATAAGGTCAACATTGGCCAACCAAAACTTTCCAAAACATCACCCTTGAAAAGTGACAACATGCTCCCTCAACTTACCTTTTTCTTTTGATTTCTTTCCCTATCCTCATCCTTTCCTTATTCTCTTAACCACCTTGGCAAAATTAAAAAGTCCACCTTGCCTAAATTACTACTTTGGTCGACACTTAGGGAAAGAACACAAAAAAAAATAGTCATAATTTTGCACTTGATGGGATTTGAACCTCCTCCCTTAAAGTCCTTCATGTGGCGCCATATCCCCTTTACTATAAGCTCCTTTATGCTAGCAATATGCACACTTATTTCCTTAACCCTTGATGCCCCTTACCTTTTCTCCTTAAAGTGCTAAAATACCAAATTTTTACTAAGGCCCAATTAAACCCCGAACTTCCTAGAAACCTCGTAACCTTCCGAATTCACTTAACTAAAAAGTCCAATTTGCAATAACACTATTCTCATATTCTCGAAAATTTTAAACATTCCTACACCCAAGGCCCATTGGGCCCAATTCTTCTAGGCCCAATTTCGGGATGTTACACATGAGCTTTCTCTATTCTGCTACCTATGTTGTGACACCGAGTCATCCATGTTGTGACATAGCCACCAGTATCCATTTGGTGCACCTTTTAATGGTTTCCTGCACACCTTCAAAGTGCATTAGCTCACCCTTAGGCCTCATTCAGCCCCTAAGGTCAATAAAAGACTCAATTTGCACATTTTATTGAATATAAATAAAACTAAGAAAACTTAACTAAAACGTCACAAAAATGCTTGTATTCATGCTCCTTAAATGTGAAAACTAGTTTAATCTACTACACCGAATTACGATAGATCAAACTCCCCCACACTTAAGTCATTGCTTGTCTTCAAGCAATAAAAATGATGACCTTTGAGCAAATATGATATAGGTATTGCCTTCGGAGCATATGACTTAGGCATTTTATGTTTACTAAAAACTTTAACATGATGAATAATTGACTTACCACTTTTGATCACAAACATCCAAGTTCAGTATGTTACAAAATATACAAGCTTTATGGGTCTCACTTGTAGGGGTCCATCAACAAATCGTACAAATACTTTGATTATTCAAGCAAAATACAAATAGTCATTTATGCATATGTTTAGTATGATGTCCATTCATGTATAACGGTATTTAGTTCACATTGGACTTTTCGACTTGTAACGTTCTGAAGCTTAAGACAAGCATGGAATTCAAAAATAGAAAGCATCCAAAGGGTTACAAACACGAAAATAGTTTGGCACATCATACTGATCCCTATTCTTCCCTCTTTAGTGACCCTTACCCGCTCACTACCTTATTTCTTCCTCATTCACATTCGTGTCTCTCCATGTATAGGAAATCATAGCATGTCATAGTAACTACGGTTAGCCTACGAGTTTCTGTGTACTAATGAACGAGTTTATCTTTCTTTTGTGACTTTGTGACTTTCTTTTTCAGTTTATCTCACTTCAGAATGCTTTTCATTTTTCGAGAACTTTTCCTACTCATGTTACTTTTATTTTTTTTCTTTTATTTTGCACTTTTTAGGCTTACCTATAGTCCCCATATCACACAAATCATTCATATTTCACTCTATTTTTATAAAATCTTCCTTAATGTATCGACTTAACCCTCAATACGTGTGGCCAGACATCTACAATCGTGTAGTGCAGGACCAAAGAAAAATGGCAAATACAAATTAACATTTTTAGGCTTGAGGTTTGTAATGAGGTTCATTAAGAAGTGTCAATAGGCTCAAAAATTACTACTAAATATGAACATTAATAGGTTGGATTTTTGGCTCTGGATGTGTTCCAAACAATACCTTAAGTCATTCCTAAATATCTCAACATGCACAAATTTTGTCAATCAAACAAACTCAAATTCAACCATTTATCATTCATACTAGCATGCTCGTTTCCTTGTATTTTCTATATCACTTGGTACAATTGATTGTTTAATGCCTATTTATAATGTAACATATAGAACTTTAGTAGTCTAATAATAAAAATTTTAAAATCTCCTATCATCATGCCAAATTTATTTGTAAACACAAGCAACCTATGTATATGCTCTTAACCAATCACTTGTATTTCTGCAAGCTCAAGCACACAAAAGAGAAGAAAAAATCAAAGAAAATATAAAGATTAAAAACAAAATAAATTTTCCATGTTCGCCCCCACACTTTAGTTGACACATTGTCATCAACGTGTAGCCCTTAAAAAGATAAGGAAAGAAGTTACTCGATTGGTTGTGGTTGCTCTAACTCCTAACATTGTGTACCAGTCCGAATTTGACCCTAATCGGAACAGTGGTTTCGGGACCACAAGTCCGAGTTCGAATAATATTTTAATATTATTTTCTGTGTCGTTGATATGTGAATTAGCATGTGCTAAATTTTTGTGAATTAAATTGACTGTCTGTGTGTTTAATTTGACAAAAAGACTAAATTGCATAATTGGTAAAAGTGGCCTCTTAATTGATTATTGGCTAAATTGAGATGGCTTTATTAAAGTGAAGTCCTTAAAGGACAATTAGTCCATTATTATTCAAAGTGGACGGCAACATGGTTTTATAACATGTTTCTTTATGTTATTTTAAAATGTTATATTATATTTATTTTATAAGTTATAATTATATTAAACTAAAAGAAACATAATAGTGGGATACATTCATACATTGTTTCCACCGAAAATACATAGGAAAGAAAAGTTTTTGAAGCTTTCTCACATTCGGCTACTATTAAGCGAAATTAAAGGTTAGTTCTTGTTCGGTTTTGGATAATTTCTACGTTTTTTAGATCGTTCCTTAAAAATGTTCAAGACCCATACTTTAATTTTTGAATTTGATGAAAATTTTGAGTTGAGCCATTGTTGATAGTTGGTTGTTTATGTTATTTAAGGATGGAATATAAAATATATGTGATAGATTTATATGTTTTGTTTTTGAATTTTTGACGAATTTAGCTAAATAGGGCTAAATTAAGAAAATAAATTTTTGAGGGGTTAAAATGCAAAATAAATGAAAAGAATGGACTTGTATAATCTCTATGAATATTCGGCCCTTAGGTTGTGAAATCAAATTTTGTGTATTTTGTGTTTTGCGCAAATAGGACTAAATTGTAAAGGTGTAAAACATTAGGGGTAAAATGGTAATTTGTCCATTTAAGTGTTTTAGGACTAAATTGAAATGAAATGTATTTGAATGAGCTTAATTTGAACATATTTAGATCAAGAGCAAAAGAAAAAGGACTTGGATCGGGGAAAAGCTAAAGTAATCGACTAGCCGGTTTTGCCGTCCGATGATATCCGAGGTAAGTTTTAAAGCAATTTAATATCGTTAATATCGGTGATAAACTGTAAAAGTAACAGATTTTAAGCCCAAATCTAATATACTTTTGGATGATTTATCCCTTGATTTGTGTAAAAAGGTGCTCTTAATCCTTTCTTTTCATGTCTTATACTCAGAAAAGAACCAAAGGATGAAAAGAACGTAAAACGGGCTTAAAACGGGCCAAATGGGCCAATTCACGAACTCAACACGGCCTGGACTTCAAGCCACACGACCGTGCCACGCCTAATATCTAGAACACGGTCTATTCCCCGATTCACACGGTCGTGCCTCAAGTTAGAAATCCGAACACGGTCAGGGCTCGATTTGCACAGGCGTGTGACATGGCCGTGCCTCTGTCGCTGGACAGAGCAATTTCAGTCGGAAAAGGATACTTAGGGAGAAAGAATCGCATTCCAAGAGCCTATAAATATCCCCTAAGTACCACCTTTGAAAGGGCGTCAAAGCTAGGCCAAGGAGCCAAGCCAAGAAGGTCAGAGTTAGGGAATAACGCGAGAATAACCAGTTGATTCATCCCAAGAAGCCGGAGTTATACTCAAGACGGTGGAATTCTCCTTCAATTCCTCCAAGTGGTTTTAGGATTTTTCTTATGTTTTGTTTTATCTTTTCTCTTGTGATGTTTTCTTGTTTAGTTATGAACTAAACCCCTCAGATACCTGAAGAGGAGGAAACCTAGATGAATCTTTTTATTTGATTTTTAAGTTATATGATAATTACTTAGTTTGTTCTTAATTATGTTGCTTAATCCAAATCTAATGTGCTTAGGTGGAGGAGGAATAGACCCTGCCGAAGAGTAGATCTAAAATAATTAAGCGGAGTTGATCGAACGCCTAGAGATAGGGTTACGAGATTTTGCCGGATTAGGGTGAAACCTAATATGGGAGTTCATTGATCGATTTACTGCTATCCTAGAGGGTTATTATAAGCGAACGAGAGTTCCACTAATTAACCAAGAGTTAGACGTTATTCGCCTCAAGAGAGGGCTTAATATAGGTTAGGGAGTCTTACGGATCAAGCTAAGTAAAAGAAATCATATAATTTGGGGTTAAATAATAAGTGAAGTCTAGGTGGATTCTTCCTGAGGGTATCGTCGCAATGAGTTTTTCTTCAAAGTTACTTCCTTATTTGTCTTTTTGTCTTTGTGTCCTTAGTTTAGTCTTCGTCAAAAGTAACTCACTCTAATTTTAAGGCTAAATAATAAAAAGAAAGTTAGTATTAGTACTTTTAGTTCCTTTGGGTTCGATATCCGGTCTTGCCTAAGCTATGCTACTGTTCGATAGGTACACTTGCCTTTAATCGTTGTCAGAGTTAGTTTCCAGGTTTGATCATTCTTTATAAATTTTAAAATTCTGATTTACAGCGATCAAGTTTTTGGCACCGTTGCCGGGGAACTAAAATATTAAGAAAGCTCTATTTTTATTACTTTAGCCATTATTTTATTTGCAATTTATTTTTTTTGTTTCTTAGGTTAAATTTTAAATTTCTTCTAATTTTTATTTCTTTCTCTTTTTTAGGTACCTCTAGTTTATGACTAGAAGGAATCCGAGAGGACCTTTGGTATACGATAGTGATATCGAAGCAACCGCTCGTAGGAATCGCAGGGAAACCAAGCGAGCCCTAGATTACACAGAAAGAGAGGAAGAAAACAGATCCAATCTTTCTGAAGGGATAGGCCAAAACAACCCACCACTACGTGATATGGGAGATCACAATGCTCCACGTACAATGTTTGATTATGCGAAACCACATTTAACAGGAGCAGAACCTAGTATTGTTAGGCCTGCTATATCTGCTAACAATTTTGAATAAAAGCCTAACACAATACAAATGATTCAACAGTTTGTTCAATTTGATGATTTGCAGGACGAAGATCCAAACATGCATACAACTAACTTTTTAGAGTTCTGTGATACCTTCAAAATAAATGGCATTTCTGATGATGCCATACGTCTTCGGTTATTCCCTTTTTCATTAAGAAATAAAGCCAAACTGTGGTTAAACTCGTTACAATGAGGGTCAATCACTACATGGGATCAAATGCCCGAAAAGTTTTTAATGAAATATTTTCCACCAGCCAAAACGGCCAAATTGCTTAACGATATCTCTTCCTTTATGCAGATGGATTTAGAGACACTATACGACACATGGAAGAGGTTCAAAGATCTCTTGAGGAGGTGCCCACACCATGGTTTACCCCTGTGGCTACAAGTCCAAACATTCTACAACGGTGTAAACCCTCAACAAGAAAACTGATTGATTCAGCCGCCGGTGGAACGCTGAACAACAAAACTTTTGAAACAGCCTACGAGTTCATTGAGGAGATGTCGATAAGTAATTATCAGTGGCAAGCTTCGAGGACTAAACCAACGAAATTGACAGGAGTCTTCAACGTCGACACCATGACCATGCTATCAACGCAGCTAGAGATGATGAATAAAAAAGCTTGATAGTTTGTGTTCTTCACAGATACATCCAGTCATGCAATGCGACGCTAGTGGAACTGTGGCGAATCCTGAGTACCCACCCTACCAACCAGGAGCAGAAGATGAACAGATGAACTATATAGGTAATAATTTTCGATCAAATAATAATCCTTATAGTAACACTTACAATCCAGGTTGGAGGAACCACCCAAATTTTTCATGGGGAGGACAAGGCAATCAAGGAAATCAAAGGCAACAACCCCCCCCCAAAACTTCTGAAATCAGCCCTATCCACAAGACAAGAAGCCAACCATCGAGGAACGCATCCAAGAAGCTGATAGAACAATCAAAAGAAATGAAAGCCAAATTGATGAAATTGCTAAGTCAGTCAAGGAAGTGAGCAATGCTATTGAACAACTTGCAAAGCTGATGTCTGAATGACAACAAGGACGCCTACCAAGTAACACAGAAATTAACCCTAAGGAGCAAATTCAAGTCATCATAGTTCAGGATAGCAAGGATTTAGATACACCCAACCCAACTCCAGAACGTAAGGTACGCGAAGGTACAACAGAGGTAGTACAGAAAAGCCAAAACCGGTAGTCAAAGAGTACAAACCTCGCATACCTTATCCCGCAGCATTGCAAAGATTCAGAGGAGCAGTTCGGTAAGTTTCTTAAACTTTTTAGGAAATTACATATTAACTTACCTCTTCTTGAAGCTCTTTTTCAGATGCCAGATTCGAGGAAATTTTTAAGATAGCTCTTGACCAATAAACGTAAAATAGATGAAGAGCACCATGTGGAGTTAAACGCAACATGCTCAGCAATGTTACAAAATAAACTACCACAGAAGCAAAAAGATCCAGGGAGTTTTACAAAATCCATGTTTAATTGGTAGTTTAAATATTGATAATGCGTTAGCTGATTTAGGGGCAAGCATAAATGTTATGCCTTATACATTGTTTAAGAAACTAGGTTTAGGGAAGCCAAAACAAACTAAGATGAGTATTCAATTAGATAATAAAACTGTTAGAATTCCTAGGGGCATTATTGAAGATGTTCTCGTAAAAATCGATAAATTTGTTTTCCCAGTAGACTTTGTTGTTTTAGACATGGATGAGGATAATTCAATCCCTTTAATTTTAGGAAGACCTTTTCTAGCAACTGCCAAGACTAAAATTGATGTTGCCACAGGTAAGTTCATACTTTGTATAGGTGACGACTCAATTAGTCTTCAAGCCCTCAACTCAACTAGGTCATCAACGAATCAAGGTGAGAAAGAAAATTCTTTTGATAACCATTCAATTACACCCTCTTTTCAGGAACCTCTAAAAAAGAGAACGATTGAATCGAATCTCAGTTCAGTGCCAACAAAGAAATTACTCACGAGGAGCAAAGAATTTAACCCAATGACTTAGACGAATGGAAAACGCACTTCAAGGAAAAACTAGGGTTACACAAGGAAGAACAGGAAACATAGGTCAAAGAAGAGCCAGATTCACACAAAGTAAAACCGGAGGAACCACCAGAAGAGCTCGTGGGGACATCAAATCACTTTAAAATAGGAGACCAGGATCTGTTAGATAAAACCAAGCCTCACATCACCACAACAAACCTGAAGGAAAAGAGAGAACACCCTCTTAAGGTACACAATATCTTCCCACAAGGAATAGTCGAGGTAAGTAATCCAACATTTGGCACTTTCAAGGTAAACGCTTCTCGACTTCAATTTTGTCATAAAACTAAAACTGTAGACATGAGAGAAGATATTCAAACTTTTAAACCTCCCTAAAATTTTCAAATATGAGGAAAGTCTAGCTTAAGACTATAAACAAACGCTTCTCGGGAGGCAACCCGAGTACTAACCCTATTTCTTTTTGCATTCTTTTACACTTTATTTTCTTTCCTCTTTTTCTTCTCATTTTTTACTAACCAAAAGTGCAGAGTTACAGGCCACACGACCTTATACACGGCCGTGGCCATGGCCGTGGCCGCGTGGACCACCAAACCGCCACACTGACAGCGTAGAGGCCGTGCAGTCAGCCCAACCACCAAACCAACGTCACAGATCCAACCACTCTCGACACGAGCATCGACAGATATGGCACGACCGTGGCACCAACTGTGTGAGGGTACTGACTTCCATACCACGGACAGCACATGCCCATGCCAACATCCGTGTGAAATTACTGAGGTTACTGACCTTTCGAACACGGGTAAGACACGCCCGTGTCAGACAATCGTGCCAACAAAAAAATATCACGAGCACGGGCATGGAGGGCTCAAACACGGGCATAGGGTGCTCTAGAACATGGCCGTGTGATGAGGCCGTGTAAATCGACACATCCTGGGACACGGTCGTGGGGGATTACCAAACTTGAGCATCTATTTAAACCCCTCAACTCTTCCCCTTCCCTCCTTCTGATTTTCACTCTTATTTTTGCTTCTCATTCTCTTCCATCTTAGATTCTTTACTCTAGATCCTTGTGCACGCCAACAACATGCCGAAGACACGAAGGAAGCTAAGCATAGGTGCCTTAACAAAGAGCGATCAACATGAGTTCATGCCGGCAGCTTCGTCTCAACACCAAGCCAAGGATCTATGAGCCCAATCATGTCAGGTTCTAAAGGCTGCTTGGGAATCACGCCACTTCCGCCACCACCAGTACCTCCGTCGCCTTAGAAGTCACACCCACCTCGCGAACCACCTACCAATAAGGATTCTCAAGCCCCTTTATCTCCTGGCCTTAGTCTATTTTCCTTCTTAGTCTCTTTCTCTTTATCTTCCTTGTCTTTATTTATATATTTAGTTTATTTTTATTAGGTCTTAATAAAGCCTGGCTACTTCTCAAAGCGCTACCCAGTTCCTTCATCTAGCGCAGGAACGTTATCCCGACTGACCATCACCGCCACAAAAGACACTCATTCAAGAAAACATCCACAACTCAGGGAGTAATTCTTCCTCCTTCTCTTTTGATTTATCTTTAACATGTCATTATCTATCTTTGTACATTGAGGGCAATGTACATCTAAAGTGTGGGGGGTGAATAGGTATTCTGAGAAAATGCCTAATTTTTTTCATTATTCTCAAACCCTGAGGATTAAAAAATGCCTAACGTTCTACATTGTTCTCAAAACCTTGAATTTAATCTTGTTTTAAAGTAATTTTCTCATAATACTAATTAAGATGAAATTCCTGATGATTTATGATTTTTATTGATATGTTTTGGAATAAGTCATAGTTAATTGTGCATTGATGATTAAATTTGAAGAATACTAGGGAATCAAGCATGATAAGTCTAATTTTCTAAAAATTAAAATTTTAGGTTGTCAATCGGAATTTGAATATTATCTTGAAATTTGAGATTTACAAGGTTGATGTCAAAAACACCCATAATTTTTGTGAGAATTTGAGCCCTATAGAGCATACTTTTTTTTTTCATGCTCACTTCTTGATTATGAGTGTGTCAACTATGAACTGTTATTCTAGAACTTACCTTGATTATACATGTCAAGACCACAGTTATGATTTGATATACTGAGATGATAAAGGTACCTAGGTTTAACCCACTTACACCACTAAAAAGCCTACCCTTATAATTAACCCTTAGTAAACCCCGTTGAGCCTAACAACCCTTTTTATTGACTTACCCGCTAATTTTAACCCAAAAACCCTTTCTATTTGTTATCACCCTTTATTTTGACTACCCCTTAATCGAGATTTGATTTGAGCTAGTTACCTAAGTTTATTATTCTGGTAGTTAAATTTATCTTGTACTTAGTTTGTTCTAAAAAAAAAAGTATATTCAGTATTAGTATTATGAAGAGTGAGCTTATACAAGTTAAAGTCTAATTATCAAAAGAAAAAGCTCGTATTAGTAGGATTATTATTATTTTTAGTTGATGTAAATTTTATCTTAGAAATTTTTAGGTAGGTAACTTATCAATTCAATCTCGATTCTAACCTTCTAAATTCAGCCTTTATCCACACCTTTAACCCTAGCCCCGTTACAACCCTAAAAAAGACCTTTTGATCTGTTTATCATATCATTTTACAGTGGTGGAGATTTGATTTTTAGGCAAGCCTATGGGATTAACTTTTCAGGTTTGACTTATGAGTGTTTAATTTTGACCCTTAAACACTTTTCGAGTGATTTGAGTGAATCTTTTGTGAGGATGTTAATCCTTGTAGGTTTTGAATTAAAGGTAATTATTTAAATAAAGGGAAACACCTATGTTTTCGTGCTACAAGTGTATGACTTATCTTATTTGAATCTTTAGGAATCTTTGAGTTGAATTATCCATGTATAAATTATCTATGAATTAGGATAAGGCATTGTTGATAGGAATTATGAATCATGGAAAGTTCATTTTAATTGTAAGTTGAGAATTTTTCTTGAGGACAAGCAAAAGCTTAAATGTGGGGGTATTTGATAAACCGTAAAAGTAACATATTTTAAGCCCACATTTAATATGCTTTTGGATGATTTATCCCTTGATTTGTGTAAAAAGGTGCTCTTAATCCTTTCTTTTCATGTCTTATACTCAGGAAAGCACCAAAGGATGAAAAGAACTTAAAACGGGCCAAATAGTCCAATTCACGAACTCAACACGGCCAGGACTTCAAGCCACACGGCCGTGCCATGCCTAATATCTAGAACACGGTCTCTTCCCTGATTCACATGGCCGTGCCTCAAGTTAGAAATTCGAACACGATCAGGGCTCGATTTACACGAGCGTGTGACATGGCCGTGCCTATGTCACTGGATAGAGCAATTTCAGTCGGAAAAGGATACTTGGGGAGAAAGAATCGCATTCCAAGAGCCTACAAATATCCCCTAAGTACCACCTTTGAAAGGGCATCAAAGCTAGGCCAAAGAGCCAATCCGAGAAGGTTAGAGTTAGGGAATAACGCGAGAATAGCCAATTGATTCATCCCAAGAAGCCGGAGTTATACTCAAGACGGCGGAATTCTGCTTTAATTCCTCCAGGGGGTTTTAGGATTTTTCTTATATTTTTTTTATCTTTTCTCTTGTGATGTTTTCTTATTTAGTTATGAACTAAACCCCTCAGATACCTGAAGGGGAGGAAACCTAGATGAATCTTTTTATTTGATTTTTAAGTTATATGATAATTACTTAATTTGTTCTTAATTATGTTGCTTAAGCCAAATCTAATGTGCTTAGGTGGAGGAGGAATAGACCCTGCCTAAGAGTAAATCTAACATAATTAAGCAGAGTTGATCGAACGCCTAGAGATAGGGTTACGAGATTTTGCCGGATTAGGGTGAAACCTAATATGGGAGTCCATTGATCGATTTACTGCAATCCTTGGGGGTTATTATAAGCGAACGAGAGTTCCACTAATTAACCTAGGGTTAGACGTTATTCGCCTCGAGAGAGGGTTTAATATAGGTTAGGGAGACTTACGGGTCAAGCTAAGTAAAAGAAATCATATAATTTGGGGTTAAATAATAAGTGAAGTCTAGGTGGATTCTTCCTGAGGGTATCGTCGCAATCAACTGAGTTTTTCTTCAAAGTTATTTTCCTATTCGTCTTTTTGTCTTTATGTCCTTTGTTTTGTCTTCGTCAAAAGCAACTTCACTCTAATTTTAAGGGTAAATAATAAAAAGAAAGTTAGTATTAGTACTTTTAGTTCCTTTGGGTTCGATATCCGGTCTTGCCTAAGCTATACTACTGTTCGATAGGTACACTTGCCTTTAATCATTGTCAGAGTTAGTTTCCAGGTTTGATCATTCTTTTATAAATTTTAAAACTCTGATTTACAGTGATCAATTAGTTATAACCTTGATTACATGCTGAATTATGTAATTATAAAGGTGAATTTGGCCAAAGTCGAATGTGGTAAGTGATTTAATAATGAATAGTAGCTATATTTAATTGAGTTTGATATGTTACAGTGATATGAATTATGTGTGATATATGTGATATTGGTAATAAGTAATGTGTATGAGATGGTTTAATTATATCGATATTCGGGCTTCGAGCCTAGCAGGCCTTGTGCCGATGAAATGTATCGGGCTTATTGCCTAGCAGGCTAAATGCCGGTGATTAAATTTCAGACCTCGGGTCTAGCAGGCTTAGTGCCGGTGTGTGTTCCAGGCTTTGTTGCCTAGCAGGCTTAATGCTGATGATTTATTATAAATAGAGGATTCATGGATCATTAATAAGGTGGAATGTAATTACTGCAATTAAGCTAAATGTTCAGGTAAGTATAAGCTTCATAGTTGCAATGAATAAGGTAAGTTGTTATATTACTATTCGAAGTGAGTAACATGTGATGTAGTTGAAGTATTTTTGCAAGATTTTAATATGTGCATTTGGTCTTACAAATAATGAATATGATATATATATTGGAATTTAATCTTGGTTGTGCCTTTGAGATTTGGCCATATGTGTAAATGCTATATGTGAGGGTAAATGGATATGTTTACTTATGTGTATGATTGATTACATGTGGTTAATATGTATATTATACTTACTTGGTTTGGTTATATATGGATACATATTATATTTATGTGTATACGGTGAGTTTGCACAATTAAGGTGAGAAAAGGATATTTTGAAGTTATCAAAGAAAAGGGTACTAGCATTCGATATTAGTAGATCATTTAAGTGCTAAGCTTTGAAATTGTATGATATTAAATTTGGATTTGAAAATTTTTGAATGATCATTTGATTTAATACTTTTGCTTCAAACTTACTAAGCTAAATTAGCTTACTCTGTGTGTTCATCGTTCTGTTTTATAGATTTTGACCAAGCTACGAGCTCAGGGGATCGTCAACGAAGTCATCCACACTATCAATCTATTTTGGTACTTTTTGAGTTTGGTTTTGGACTAAAGGCATGTATAGGCTAAACTATGTTATGAGCCATGAATTTTGTTCTTATATATATATTAAAAGCCATGCGAATATGGCTTATCTCCTTTGTTAGTTTGGTATTGAGACATATGGTTTTTAATGGTCAAATGGTGTATATGTTATGTCATTATTGTGCATGGGTTGTGGGGGTTTTTAATTAGCATATATTCGGCCATGGTACATATATATTTGATAGGTATAGTTTGGTTTTGTGGTTTATGGCATTTTGGGCTAAGATAATGTTTTGATAATGTATATTCGGTTTAAATATATGTTCATGTTATGTATAATGTTTCATTGTTTATATGTGCAGCCGTTTGATGTATATATATATTTATAATGGTGATTTTCTAGTACATTTTGCTATAGGGATTCGGTGTATAATGGTAAATAATAAAGTTGTACATGAACATATTTGTGCATGGGTTGATTTCAAAAATGGTATGTGCTAATTAGGTAATTGTAAATATTACATATATATGGAATGCTTTGAAATTTTGTTTGATTGAGTATGTAAGTGACTATTTGATTTTATTTTGTGTTTGTGTTATAGGTGAGTAAATGGTATTTTTCATATGTGATATTGCTACAGTGAGCATTCATGTCTATAATTAAAGAAACAAATGTATAATACGTTTAATAATAGTGTATGCTTGAATGTATGGTTGATAATAGAAATGAAATAAATGTTTAAATATTATATACCTATTCAGTCATTGTTTTTAAATGCCCATGTGATTGTATAATGCAAGTTGTTGTATTAAGGCCTGATAGAATATATATATTCATTTGTGATAGTATGAAATGATATGAATTTATAAAGTGTTAGTTTGGATGGAGTGCATTGACTTGGTAATTGTTACAGTAATGCCTCGTAACCCTAATCCGGCGATGGATACGAGTTAGGGGTGTTACATATTGGGTGCTTCCTCCTTTGATCATGTAAAGCTTGAATTATTTATGTCTCATTTGTGTTGGGTTCCTACATAGAAAACTTACACAAAATGCAATATAACTAAAAATCTACTATTAACCCTACTCCTACAGAGTCTAAATCAAAAGTATCCAAAAATTAATACAAGTCTTTTAAAAAATGGAATTAAGAATTGTTCAATTTCCTTCCTCAAAATCCAACTCGTTGCTTTTGATGTCCTCTTCATCCTCTCCTTCCTCTTCACTTTCATGTACCACTTTTTCTTGTTCTAGATTTTTTGGCCCAAACATATCAGATGTATAGTTGGGGACTCAAATGTTGTTTTGCCTAGAAAATTCCTAAAAAATTGGTATTGATTCTTGCATCCACTGAATCACCCAATCTAACTTTGGATGACTACTCTCACTAACTTCCTTTTGAGCTCGTGCCAGCCTTTGTGATAAAATTGGTGTAGTTGTCACTTCTTACTGTCGCGTGTTCTAATCTTTTGTTTGTTTGGCTCACAGCTAAATGTATTGTTGGAACAAGGTATCTCTGATGATACTTCCGGAAGGTTTTAGCGACTGCTCATTAGATGTCATAGGTACACCCGCCTTTTTACATAAAGTTGTCACTAGATGTGGAAAGAAAACTCCCACCCTCTAGCCGCTAATGCATCTTCTTATGTTCTGGTGGATCTATTTGCCAATACAAACTTGCTTTTTTTGCAAAACAACATAGAGTAAAACTGCTCTAAAAGTATTAACGTTAGAAACATTTAAAGCAGGTACGATTCATGTGCACACAAATTGAATCCACATCTTAGCCTCATGGAACATAATAGCTTGACAAAAGGATACTGGGGTATTGGTACCTGAGCAATATTTCCATTCACCTCTCCCTTCAGTTAAAAAGTTTATAATATTATCCATATCTATATCTCTGAAATATTCTAAATCAGTTTCATTAATGAAATCATGCTCAAAGTATGGAGCATTATAAAAGTCACAAATAATTCGATAGGTTACTCGCACTTCTTTCCCTCGTACAAGTACCGATTCCCACATATGGCCTTAGTATTTTTACACTCTTGGTCCTGTAAAAAGCCATAAAATTCTTGAACAATAGGGAACACAACACTATCTTTAGAGATTGTCCAAAAACGCTCCCACCTATGATATCTAACCAAAGGTCATATTTCCTTACACAAAGTCATTGATGGATCAAATCCCCTTTCCTGGATAAAAGTTTTTCCTTGTAGTTTAGTAAAATATTTTCCAATATCCGGGTTTGTAAAATTAGAGGGGCTTGTAACCATCAATGGTTCGGGTTCCTTGGTTCATCTAACTTTTCTAGGAGGCATGTTTAACTAAGAAACAAATCAAGTAATATTCAATAGGATAGTAAAATTTAATATAGGAACCCTTGACCTGGTATGGATCATTGGATTCCTTGTCACATTTTCATCTTGTTCATCATTCTTCACTATGCTTCCATTTGAACCAAGAGAATTTGAGAGAAGTAATTCTTCTAGACAAATCAAAGAAGAGGAAAAAGGGTGTGTTTTTAGGGTTTTAAGATTTTAAGAGATTAAAAGAAAAAATAAGATAGTTAAAAAGGGGTTAATATGGTTTTAGGTTTAAAACAAAATGTTTTGGGGGTTTAAAATTAGGTAAATTTGATGTTTAAGTCATCGGGTTGCACAAATGGGTCAGGTTAACCCTGTAGAAAATTGCAGTGATGTCGTGACACAAGGGTTTCGTGTCGTGACACATCCATTAGTTTGGATATCTTGGGGAAACTGTCTTTGATGTCATGACTCAATGGTGTCATGTCGTGAAATTGATGTGCTTTTCGTTAATTTATGTATTCTGCGCATATTGTCGCGACACAGGGTTGTCCTGTTGCGACACCGACTCTATTTTAGCCCAAATTTCTATCTTGGGGATGTCTCGGTCTAAAAATAAACATGTATCAAATAAAAGTGAGAATCTAAACTATGGGGTTAGTTAAATATACAATAATTTACAAATATTAAATAATTCAAATAATTTTAACTTTTACTGCCAGATTCATCCAGCAAGATTGTCAGTTTACAGGTGGACAATCTTCTCGTTCTATCAGTATTAGTCCATCGTCTGTCGTGTTATTCCACCTTTCGCTTGTCCCTTTCCTTGAACCTGTTTATTTTTTCTGCATGCAGAAGAGGATGTGTATCCCTTAATTTGGGAACGTTAGAAACATATAATTTCTTACATTATTCTCCTAACTTCTTCCGACATTCCTCTTCGCTTGATTAATAGTCGTATTTAAATAATTCTTTCTCACCATTGATTACATTGGTCAAATCATTCTTTTCTAAAACAATGATAGACCTAGAAGTAGACAAAAAGGGTCTTCCTAATAAAATCATTATCTCACTATCTTCTCCAAAATCAAGCACCACAAGATCTGCACGTATAATGAAACTTCGTACCTTGACTAAAACATCTTCCAATACCCCCTTTGGATGTACTGAAAACCTGTTAGCCAACTGTGATGTTATTTGAGTAGTTTTAATATCTTCCAACCCAAGTTTTTCAAAAATTGATAGAGGCATTAAATTAATTCTAGCTCATAAATCACATAGAACATAAATCACATAGAACTCTATTAAAATGAATGCTTCATATCTCTATGAGAATAGTAAAATTCCTCAGGTCTTTCAATTTTCAACGTACCTGTCTAAAAATAATCACATTATAAAAAGCACTTAACTTGTTCGCCTACCTTATTTTCTTACGCCTCGCCACCATCTCCTTTAAAAACTTGGCGTACTTGTGAAACTTCTAAATTAACTCAATTAAAGGTAGGTTAACATTTAATATTTTAAACAAGTTCAGGAAACTTATGAATTCGTCCCAATCCCGTTTTTGTTTTTCTTCAAGTCTTGAAGGGAATGGGATCTTTGTGATTTCAGCATCTTGAGGTGTTTCCCTTTCTAGTTCAGCTGTAGGGGTGATTACCTCTTCTCGCATCGGTTCATCTTCAGCTTCTGGGGATACCTCTTGAGGGTCATCAATATTCTCGATAATTACCTCCAAAGTAGGGTTTTCTAGGCTACTCAGTACTTTACCCGATTGAAGTGCTATCGTCTTCACGTGCTCCTTACCTTCCCTCCGTGGATTGTCTTTTGTATTACTGGGAATACCTGTGCCAATTTGTCTTTTGATGTCGCCCATCATGCTCATCAATTGGCTCATTTGATCCTCAAGCTTAGTCAATGTTCTTGTTAAGTTGGTGCAGTGACATCGGTTCTCATTGACTGCATTGCTCCTTCAATTCTATCCAAACGTTGACCACATGCAGTATGGTCACTTAGATTGGCCCTATCTTGGGGTTTCTGCAAATAAAGAGGTTGATAATTAGTATTTTTAACTTGATTTGAACTATTACTTGCCCATTGGTTCCCTTCCCATCTCAAGTTCGGGTGATCTCTCCAACCAGGATTATAAGTATTCGAATAAGGGTTTCCACCCCTAATCCCTGTGTAATTTATTTCCTCGGCAAGATTGTTGATATAGTGGAAGAGCGAATGTCTCCCCCATGCATAGATAATGTAGAAGCAGATTCGATATAGTTGAGTCTATCCACTAACTGTTGATACTTGTCATCCTTCTAGATAGTTTTAACCATAGCAGGTTTCTGGCCATTTGTAAATCATTTGATAAGCCACTGAAAGGAGTTTAATGCCATGTTCTTAATGATTTCATACACATCCTCGTACGTTTTATTCATAAGGGTTCCTACTACTGCTCCGTCTAATCCATATCGTGCATTTGCATCCAATCCATTATTAAATACCTACAATCGCATCCACTTAGGAAATTTGTGGTGCGGTCATTTTTTAATCAACATTTTGAAACGTTCCCACGCCTCATAGAAACTTTCTCCCTCTATCTGTCTAAAAAAAGTAATCTCTCTTCTTAGCTGAATTGTTTTGCTAATCGGAAAGAACTTATGTAAGAACTTTCCAGCGAGTTCATCCCATGTTGTGATAGACCTTGGTGCCTGCGAGTCTAACTAAGAAAAGTCGTTATCAATCAAAGAGAAGAGGAACAACCGAAGACGAATAGTGTCATCAATGACCTCGTTATACTTAAAAGTATCACAGAGTTGGAGGAACCATTTTAAATGCTGATTAGGGTCCTTTGTCATTGTGCTTCTAAACTGCAGATTATTCTGAATCATCTGAATCATCTTCGATTTGATCTCAAAATTATTAGCTGCAATTATCGGCCTTGCTATACTTTCTTAAACAATGTCCAGACTTGGTAAGGCATAATCCCTTAGGGTTCTTTTGTTCCAAACCATGTGTATGTTTGCAAGTACGTGTGGAGCTGGTGGGTTTCCTAGGGCATTATCGTAAGTGTCACTGAATAATGGATTTTCACGTGGTACGTTACCTGCAGCAGGTGGTGGTGGATCTTACATCTGTTGTTGTTGCTGCTGTTGTTATCAGCTATTTCTTCAAATTATCCTCTTTGGATTTGTGACTGCTACAATAGGCGTACCCCTAGTACGAGTCATACACTAAACTCAAAAAGAAAAGATTAGTAATAATAATTAAAATAAAATTGTATTTATAACTTAAAATTTTCCTAATTATTCTTTTACGTGCAAAAATTAAAATTAAACTAGTGATGTTGCCTCCCCGGCAACGGCGCCAACAACTTGACCGCCTCCGGATGTACTAACGTCTAGAGTGTGAATACTGCAATAAAATATAAAAAGGCAATACGGTATCCACAAGTATATGAGTTGAGTTGTAATATGGTTTTACAATGAAGTAGGTGAGTACTTCAAGGATTGTACCTAAGGGAGGTGAGTGCCAGATCAATTCTAACCAAAGCAATAAAAGATCTAATTAGTACTTTTAAATCAGTTATAGTACAAAAATTTAAAATAACTGATTTTTAAGGTTTTTATAATAATAAATACAAAAAAACATAAAAAGAAATAGACTTCAAGAGATAGAAAGGGAGAATAAATCAAATCTTGATTATGGGTGATTAACTCGATTCAGTAATCTTCATCAACTGTCGTTTTGGGTTACTTATCAATCAACTAGTTGCTACCCTAGCAGGATCTTCTAACCTTCCACTAACATGACGAGTCAGCAAGAATTACTTATCTTCTGACCTCACAGTCTAGATTAACTTGGGGTGAAGGTGTTCACGAATGGGCCATACCAATTTTGGGTTAATTCCTGCCTTGATGACTTTCCGGGGTTGTCAGGCCTAAGGTTTGTTCCACGTTCTTCCTTTCCCAAACAGTTGATCCGTTGAGTAACCCTACAAAATAGTTAACAAATCATACCTCCACTTGTTAGTCCCCTATAGAGGGATCAGTTCCTCATGGCTTTCATAGACAATAAAGAATCAATATAAAGAGAAAACACACTAATTAAATCGACAAGATAAAGTAAATGAAAGAGCCTGATTGTATTGAGATTAATTGCGAATCCACAAGGTTTAAATGCTTCCACAATTCAAATATCTTGGAATAAACAAGAACAATTGAAATAAATATAAACCAAAGAATGAAAGAAAATGCTAAACTAAATTTTACACAGAGAATCTAGGCTAAAGGAATGGTGTCTATAATAAGTGACAAATAAACCTATTTATAGCCTTCAGGTGGCCGTTGTCCTTAACCCCATGTTAGCTGACATTCTCAGGCTTTAATTTTGATTGTTTAGACCAAAAAGCCCCTACTTCATGTTTAATTTCCGTCAAAGAGTCGATGTCGCGACACACCAGGACTTTTGTCACGACATGGCAATTAGTATACTCCTCTTCAGCTCTCTTTAAGGGTATGTTGTGACACCCTTAGTCTGTACCGCGACATCAAAGGCAGACTTTAGCTTTCTCCATTCTGCTCCCTATGTTGGGACATCGTGTCATCCGTGTTGCGACATAGTGACTAGTATCCATTTAATACACCTTCTAATGGTTTCCTACACACACTCAAAGTGCGTTGGCTTACCCTTAGGCTATTCAACCCCTAAGGTCAATAAAAGACTAAATTTTATTGAATATAAATAAAACTAAGAAAACTTAACTAAAACATCACAAAAATGCTTGTATTCAAGCTCCTTAAATATGAAAACTAGTTTAATTTGCCACACCAAATTACGGCAGATCACATAACACTTCTAAGATGAGTCTTCCTCTTGGTATTAGAGGTTGCCCAATCCTCATTTGTCCCAATTATCGCATGAATAGTTCCTCTCACCTTCTACTTACCTTTAGCTTTGGTCCTTAAACTCTACCTCGATTGACTATCATTCTGAGCTACAAAATCCTTTAGCTCGTCATTTCTATTTGCTTCTTCAATGGCATCCTTCAAACAAGAACAACCTTTAGTTTTATGGCACCTATCTTCATGAAAAGCACATCTGTCCCTCAAGTTTGACCTTCTTGCATTGTGTCTCATAGGTGGAGAACTTGGTAAAATGCTTAGATTCTTTACTTGACTGAGGATATATGCACACGTAGCAGTTAAGGGAGTATATGTCTCAAATTTACCATAAGGAGGATATCTTTTCGCGTGCTCAGGTTGAGACCTTTGAGATGTCCTAGATGACTCATTTTGTGACTATCCCTTCTACTGTCCCCCACTTTGTACACACAGAGCTTGAGAAGACGAACCCTGACGTCTGTGAGCTCCCCCTCTACTACTTGAATAACTATTATCCTTTTGGAATGTACTGCGATTTTCTATCTTAATCTCTTTTGCTTCAGCAAATTTGTGAGCCCTCTCATATAAATCTGCCAAACTTTGTGGCCTGTACAATGAACGAGCACTACACGTGCTCATTTAAGACTCTCATATTAAAGCATCAATAGCCCATTGGTCCTCTAGATTTTTTGTATTTAATGTCACTGCATGAAAATGCTTGATGTAATCTACAAACTCTTTCCTTCTCTCTGCTTGACAGACATTAAACCCATAGGAGTACTCATTATTATCCTATACGCGCGAAACCTCCCTAAGAACATTTGAGCTAACTGTGAAAAACTTTGAATGAAACCCTGCGGTAGAGATAAATACCAGTCTTTTGTACTTCCCTTAAGGATCATTAAGAAGGCCTTACACTTTGCAACATCAGAAGCTCCTAGCACATTCATATAATCATTGTACTGTATGAGATGTGCTCAAGGGTCCCTCTTACCTTCAAACATTTCTTTTGGAACTTTAAAGTCAGCTAGTAAACTTAAAGTTGCTACTTTAAGAGCTAATAGATTGTTAGAACAAAATACCTATCCATATCCCAAGATTCATGATGTAAAGCTTGTACATCTCTACGTAAAGCATCCATTTCATTCTACCATGGTTTTGCATGTACTCCAGGGCCTTTTTAATGCATGATGGTATTATCGCGAATATCAGAATCGTCAGACTGTATCTTTCTCCTCAACTCTTCATTCTGTTTCAATAACTCTTGCTGAAATGTTTGCTGTTGCTCAAATCAAACATTTTGCAAAGTCATTTACTCCCTCATCAGCCTCATTTACTCCTGAAAAGCAAAAAAATGCTATAAAGATGCCTCCTGATTAAATGGGAGTGATAATCCCTAACCAGATGGGATATTCAAGTCCAAAGAATTTAAGGCTCTTGCATGAGTTAGATTGCCCAAATTTTCTAGTCGATCGAAAAACCAACCAACAAATAAATCAGTCACACTAGGTTGATTACCGGCGCCAAAAGCTCTAAATTCTCCTAAAAAAAATTAATGGGGAAATCCTCATTTGGGTGAGCCATTTTTATTTTTCTTTGCAAATTGAAAATCTTTTGGCCAGAAATCTGTCCACACTCACCATACCAAATTGTTGAGTATTTTTCTCTGTCTCTTTTATATAGTGAGGCTTCCCCATTTATATGATATATGTATTGTTCGCTAATATGACATACTAGGTAGGTTCTATGCATATCAACACGTATCCTTCTCTAGACTTAACACATGTTTATGTGGTCTCATGCACGATCCCATGTGTAAGTTCACAGGAGAATATAGGTACCCTTCCTGCGAACACTATTATTATGCGAGCTCGACATGCGAGCTTGATGGCAATCGACCCGAACCCATTCATGTTTCGGGTCGGTAATAACAAGTATCATAACAGTCATCATAATGGGTATGTTCCATTGATATTACTACAGTACTGGTAGTAGAATTTGTATTAGTTGAATTTTATGCCTCATTCCTTTCCATGTGATTTGGAGTTTTGAGCCCGGTTTGTGTATATATTGTTCAATTCTAAATTGAATTCTTGGTAATTTAAGTTTGATTTCTTGGACATAACTTGGTTATTTTCGAAGCAGTTCTTTGCTCAATGATTCCTGCGTGAAATCATTATAACAGCACAATTTTAGTGAAGTCGAAATAGTAGTTTCGTAACCACAAATCCGAGCCAGAAGATAAAATATTTTAATTTTATGAAATGATTAGTAATGTGGTAGAAAGATTACATTAGAATTTTGATAAGAAAATTTTATCAATTACATACTTAAATGTAGAAAGGACTAAATTGCATAAAATGTCAAATTTGAATTCTAGTAGCTATAAGGATTAAATAGCCATAGAATTTAAATCTTGAGGTCCTTAAATGGTAATTACACCATTGGTGAAAAATATGCAGATATTTTTGGTGAATCGTCCATGGAAAAATTAGAAAAGGTTAAGGACTAAATTGGAAATGGAAAAAAATTAAAGATGATAAACTAATTAAAATGAAATATCATCATTTTATATCATCTTCTTCAACTTAAAATATATGGAAACCCTAGGAGAGAGAAAAACAAGCTTTCCAAGCACAAATTGGTAAGTTTTTATGTCCCGTTTTTAGTAATTTCTATATTTTTGATATCGGGGAAGCTTAATTTCTCTATTTAGGGGGTTAATTTGAATAGATATCAAAGTATAGAAAATTTTCCATGGATGAACATGCTAAAATTTAAAATTTTGTGGTAAATGAAAGATTGTTGATAGATAAACAACTTTTACAAAGGGAAATTTGATTTAAGGACTAAATTGAAAAAATGGTAAAAACCATGGAAAATTTTGAAATTTTGAGATTATATCTGCTATAAAAATTATATTAGAATTTTGGTTAGGCTTGGAATAAGGATTAAATTGCATGAATTTCAATTTCCGAGCCTAGGGATGAAATTGGAATTAATCAAAAGTATAGGGACAAAATGGTACTTTTGCCTAGATTGCAAATTGAGTTCAATAGAATATGAAATGGATTGAATTGATGATTAAATTCATTTATATAGATCCGGAAGTACCAAACAAAGAGCTAAATCGAGGAAAGGAAAAGATTTCGGATTAGTAGATTTTAGATACGAACAAATATCAAGGTAAGTTCGCATAACTTAAATTAGTATAGAAATGTATTGATTTTAATGTTATATTACATTGATTATGTTATATGAAATCATGTATGTGAATTACATGGATATGGCAATGAACGAAATAATACATGTTTAGAAGATTATTGAAAAAGGGTTGAATTCCTTGAATATTGAATTCCGATGGATAAAAATGTTATTTCCTTGATGAAACTGCATGTGTTGCAGAATGGATTTAGCCTGAACGGGTAATCCGAAATGAACTCTCGAGTATATGTTTCAATTAGGATTTTGTAATGGCCAAAATTCAGGGTTATCGGAACAGTGGTTTCGTAACCACAAATTCGATTTAAAAATAATATTTATTTTAAAAATTATTGCATGAATATTAATATAATAACAAAGTCGTATGAAAATATCGATAGAAAAATTTTATTGATTTAGTGGTTAATTAGAAAATAAAAATAAAAATATTAAAAAAATTGGATAAAAATGAGGTATCGAGACCTCGATCCCGTAAAATTGAGTCAAAAATATTTTTATAAATATTTATGAAATGTTGGTATTGTGGTATTAAAATTTCGTTAGAAAATTTTAACGTTTGGGTAGTCAATTAAATAAAAAAGACTAAATTGAAAAAGGTGTAAAAGTTGCTAGAATGATTAAATAGGTTAAGTGTTTAATGAGAAAGAATTTAAAAGGAAATTAGACCCAAAATTATTTGGGCTGGACGGCAAGGTCTTGAAATTAGCAAGAAAATTGATGATTTAAGGGCAAAATTAGAATATTGCATAATTAATTAAATAAAGTTAAGACTAAAGTGGAAATATCTAGATTTCTTTTGATTTTTCTTCATTCTCATCAGCCACAACGCCATAGGAGGGGTTCTTTAAGCTGGTATTTCATAATTTTTGCATCAAGTGAGTTAATTCTTGCCTTTTTCTTGTAATTTTTATGTTTTTAAGACTTTTACAACTAGGTCCTACTATTAAATTCATTAGTTTTTGATTTTATGGATGAAATTGAAAGTTACCATGGTTTAGTACTGGAATTTTATGATGAATAAACATGGATTTGAATTTTTAATTTTATTAAAAGATGGATTTACTAAATGTTTTTAGTAGAAATTGATTTTTAGGACTTAATTGTGAAAAAGTTTGGAATTAAGATTTGATGCTGAAATTTTGATTTCCAAAGGTTGTGAAGTAGTTTAAGATGATAGAATAAATTTTCATTGAGGAAAAATTAGCTCAATTGGGGGGTTAATTGAGTAGGGACCAAATTGTAAAAATTATAAAATTTGGGGTAAATATGCAATTTCAAAAATTGAGAGGTATAAATTGTGAAATAAATTAGATTAAAATTATATGCTAATAAATGGAAAATTTTATATTATAGATCAAGAAATTGAAGATAAACGAGGGAAGGAAAAAGTTGCCGAATAGTCCCTAAAATCCCTACAACTACTACAAATTGTTACAGGTAATTTGTGTAACTTAAATTATATTCTTAAATGCTTAGAATATATGTTTATTTATATGAATATGGTTTGGATGTTCATTGTATGATATTTAATTAAAAATTGATAATTCTCGATAAAAAGGAGAAATAAATCTCGGTTGAATGAAATGGACTTCGATGGATCGCTGAAAAGGGAATTGACAGTAAAAAGGATCTAGCCCGGACGAGTGATCCAAATATTAGCCCTCTCGAAGAATATGTGTTAAATGGATTTAGCCCGGATGGGTAATCCAAATTAAGCTCATTAGAGTAATTGTCATTGCAGGGGATTTAGCCTGGACTGGTAATCCCGACAATACTCTTTGAGCATATGATACAGAGGATTTAGCCTAGACTGGTAATCTCGCTGTAAGAAATGATGTTCGCAGGAGTGTGCTCTCTGGAAAAAAAGGTATACCCAGATGTGTACGAATTGACGGACTCGGAAACCAAAAGTGTACTACTGAATATCCATCGAAATTCCAAGAAATTCAACGGGATAAATATGAGAAACGGAAGAACATGAAAATTATGGAGTTGATGAGCTCATCAATCATTTATCTTTGTATTGAATTTATATGATGTTGCTTAACTAATGCAAAAGTTGAGTTTGTATGTGATAGGTAAATGTTTATGTGAATTGGATGTGTGCTTGTGTTGTTAAATGATGGATGTATAAGTATAGTGAGTATAATTCTTTTTGCATGAACTTACTAAGCACCATGTGCTTACCTTGTTCTCCTTTTTCCTTGTTTTGTAGTGCTCGGGAGCTCGAAGGTCGGAGATTAGTCGGAGCCTTATCACACTATCAACCCATATCTTTTGGTATATGAAAATGACTTATTTTGAAAGAATGGCATGTATAGGCTAAATACCAATGTTTACATGGAAATGGATGTTTGTAACCTAGCTATTTGCATGGCTAGAGTAAGTATAATTTTGGGATTTTGCGAAAAATTCCCTATGATTCTGGTTTGGTTTCGATCTGGTCCCGATGCATAATTTGGGCTTCAGAAGCCCATCTAAAGGAAATAATAATAATTTTCGATAAATAAATGGTACTTGGTCCGGGTAAATGGAAATTGGTTCTGCAAATTTTGGTAATGCCTCATACCCTATTTTGGCGACGGAGATGGGTAAGGGGTATTACAAATTTAGCTTGAACTGGTAATCCTAATTGACTGGATTTAGCCTGGATTGGTAATCCAGAATGAACTCTATAGGGAATTCTTTGTCATATAAAGGATTTAGCTTGGATTGGTAATTCGTCAAAGCCCTTAGAGTATATGTTACAGCTAGAATTTAGCCGACTGGTAATTCTGCTATGTGATATGTGGCTCGAGAGTGTACCTATAAGGTACTACTGGATATAAATTGACGGATAATGTAATTGTACACCTCGAGTGTACTACTTGAAATATCCATCGAAAATTCAATGATTCAACGGACAAAATACGCATATGGCATGATGAGCTCATCTATGCATATTGATATATTATGACTAACATGTTGGTTGAGTATGTGTGAATAGGTAAATTACCTAATAGTTGGAAAGCATGCTTTGTATGGTTAATTTATTGAATATAATGGTAGGCTTAATTTATGTTATACGAGCTTACTAAGCATAATATGCTTACTAGGTTTTATTTTCCCTGTTTTATAGTGCTTAAAGCTCGGGAAGGTTGGAGATTGGTCGGAGTAAATCATCACACTATCAACCTATTGTTTTGGTATAAATGAAAATCTTATTTTGTTAATGGCATGTATAGGCTAACTAAATCAAATGATGTTGTGTAAGTAATGAATGAAACTTAGCCATTGGAATGACTAATACACTTATGTTTTGATATATGTTATGGTTGAATCAATACATTAACTAAAATGATAAGTATGAACATCTAATGTTGCAAATTATGTAAATTATATAAAGGTAAGTCATTAAACACAAATATATGATGAAATGTATTAGTTTGGATGATAGAAATTGACTTGAATTATACTTGCAATTGGTTGGATTATACTTGTAAGTGTTGGTGCAAGAAGATGGTAAAATTGGGTGAGAAATGAGGCTAGGAAATGGCCTTATTTTGTCCACATGGAAACACACGGCCTGGTAAATAGGCATGTTGTCTGGTCGTGTGTCCCCTGCACTTTAATTTTGAAAAACAGAATGCTCATAATTGAGCACACAGGCTTGTGTCTCAACCATGTGGGTGACATGACCTTGAATACAGGCGTGTGTCATGTCGTGTGAAACCTGCACCTAATTCCAATTAAATTAATTAACCACACAGCCTAGCACATGGGCGTGTGGCATGGCCGTGTTGCGCAAGTCAGAGAGCAACCTAAATTAGACACGGCCTGATGCACTAGCGTGTCTAAGGTCACACAGGCGTGTCCCTTGGACAACATGGGCGTATGAGCCCTGCACTTTAGAAAATTTTTAAAATTTTGCGAAAAATTCCTAGAGGTTCCGAATAAGTCCCAACTCGATTCTAATGCTCGTATTGGGTCTCGAGGGTCCATTTAAGGGACATTTTTAACAATCTCGGTTAATGAATAGTGATTTATACGATTTATCTGAAAATATTTTGAAAAGTTTTGGTAACACTCTGTAACCCTGTTCCGGTGATAGATACGAGTTAGGGGTGTTACAATCATTTTGCATATTCATTGAGTTATCTTTACATACGTATTTGAGCAATATCAATTTATATTTTCATCTTTATGATACAGAACAATTAATGAATCTCAAAGTTGTTTCTCCTATCTATTTAAGCGCATCCTCACCTTTCTCCCAACAAATGGTGATTTGAAAATAGTAACTTATGCTTTCTTGTTGCAATGTGAAGAGGGTGATGGGACATCTGGATGGCAATCGTGAGTTTCCTCTGTTGTGCATAGGTGGGTTCCTCGAATCCCATCAGTTTTTATTTATTTTTTGCATTATAAACACATATTCCTTTTAAAAGGTAAATTAGATGCACATGGTGATTCATAGTTCCATAATTCTATAAGAATAATTTATTGTTCAAGCATTGGAAATCCATCTGGTTTTATGGACATGAAAGCTTATCTTCTGCAGAAGTTTAGTCCTGTGGAGCAAAATCAAGTATTTAGTTGCCTCTTGTCTTTCTCATTAATTACAATTTACATGTACAACTTTGAAGTTTGGTTGATGGAGAACAGAGGAGAGTATTCAAATACAGGGTATTCCTATTAAGTAGGGTAATTTGAGAGATGAAAATGAAGTGTTTTTATTTATTTTTAAACAATTTTCTCCAACCCATAAATAGGAGGATAATATGCTTCAGCGCATTCAAAGCACGTCCTCCTGCATTGATTACAACATCTATGCCGATCGAGTCAAGACTTAGTCGGCTAAAGTGAAGTGTTAAATGGGTGGTATGTTTGAGAGATTGATGAAGCATTGGAACAAGGAGTTGAGGCGATGAGGACACTGATGCTGAATGGATTCAACAAAAAAAATCACAAGATTCAATTTAGGACAGAAGTACAAGCTTCTTCGACAAACAGTACATACCAAATCCCTGTACTTGTGATTCCCAGGCAAACTTCACTGTTGGAGACATTCTTGGTTTTCAATTTGTGATCCCAATTTGGTTTCTATAAAAGCATAAAGAAAGAAACATAATAGATGAGCTCTCACTCACCGAAACATAATAGATGAGCTCTCATTCACCTAACAAAAACCCGCCGCAAGAAGCAGAAAACCAAAGACCCACACCAAATTGACGTTGAAAACAGAATCAACAGAGGAAAAAAGGACAAACCCCTCAAACAACCATACGAAAATGTAGACTGAGATCACAAGTTGAAGACCAAATAGCTTCAAGAAACCCTAAAACTCACAAACGAGTTTAGAGAGAAAACACTTCCAAGAGAAGTTATTTCTCCTATTTAGTTGAAGCTATTGTCAAATGAATTTACATCCTTATAAGTTTAACCATTTATATTTTGAAATATTTCTCATTTATTAACCATTTATATTTTGAAATATTTCTCATTTATGATTTATCTCTTTCATTTTCTATCTATCCAGCCTTTCTCCATTTGTATTTGGCTCTTCTTTTATCAATGAACCATCTTTTATTTTTCAGTCTTCAACATTTTGTTATAGTTGAAGCATAACTACTACGGGAGCATTCATAATCAGACTGTAATGTGTATTCAGCTAAATAGGTAATTCAGTAAACCAAATGACTAATTGTTCCCTTAAGAATGGACTCGGAAGTGAGATGTTATTCATCCCAACCAAACATAGTGTTAATGTTTTAGCACCGCCGCTGGAACTTGCTTCTCTCTTAACCGACACCACCTCTCATTGGCTTCCATTCAGTCCAATGTTACCATCAAACTGAAGCTCATTGTCTTTCTTTTGCTTCCTCATTTTGGTTTTCTGAAATCTTTCTTGAAACCTTACCAAATCTCCTCTCTAACCTTGAAAAATGGAGGTTCGATCTCTTGAACCCACTTTCGGATCGTCTTTCGATTCTAGACATAGCCTTCTCTCCACCAAGACTTTCCTTTAATCTCCCAAATCATAAAAAAAAAATTACTCAAAGTGTTTGAACTAGATTTGGACGAAAATTAGTGATTGCTCAAAAAGATTACTGGAAAGTTTTGCTTCTTATCTTAAACCATGTTTCTTTAGGTAAAGGGATGGGTTTAGGCGATCAATGAGGGAAGGGAGATGGAAAGAAAAAATGGAGGTTTTAGTGACTATGGGACTTATGTTGTACAGTTCCGGTATGAAGATTTGGCAATGGGGTGTTGTGTTGATGGCAACAATGGTGAAAGCAGTGGGAAACAAAATCTGATTGATGATTCAATTAACAATTTTTTTTAGCATAAAAAGTTGCAATTTAGGGGGAAAAGGGGTTTGTGAGGCTTGGCTTGGAGTTTTTTACTCTAAAGAAGAATATGGTGATGATAAAGAAGTAGCGGGCGAATCATGTTTTTTTAATTATTTCCTTCTATTGATTTTTTTTTTGAATTTAAAAAAAAAATATATTTTTTATATTTTTTCTGAATTTTGAAAATTTATAATTTTCTAAAAAAATTGTTATAAATTTTATATAGTTTTTTTAAAATTTTAAAATTTCACTTTTTTATTTTTTAAATTATAATTTTTAAATTTAAAAAATTAATTAATTACTGACAAAAAACAAAAACTACTAAAATAACTTTTTTTTATATAATTTAAGAGTATAAAAATCATTATAAATGTTTGACAAATAATAATATTTTTTAAAAGGAGTAGATAATTTTAAAAGTTACATAAATAATAATGGTAAATTTTTTTTTCTAATGTGAACTTGATATTTTTCTATAAAAATTATGATTGGTGGGTAATATTTTTAGAACTTTGGTTTCTTAAGATTTAGAAGTTAATTTCTTTTAATTCTATTAAGGGTAAACTATATCAAATGTCCCTATATTTTATTTAAAATTGTATTTTGGTCATTCAACTTTCAAAAGTTATATAACAATTATCATATTATTATATTTTTATAATTTGTCAGTAGGTTGACGTGATACACTAATTTAAATGGTTAATTATTAATTTGGTCCCTAAACTATAACTAAAATGCCATTTTGGTTTTTTTTAAATCTTAACAATAATTCTAAAAAAGAAACTAAAAAAAATCTTAACAAGCAAATAAAGAAATTATAAAAGAATTAAAAACATTAAAATTTATACTTTATTTGTTTGTTTGTTAACATTTTTTAGTTCTTTTTAGAATTATTGTTAAGAATTAAAAAAAATGATATTTTAGTTATAGTTCAAGGACCAAATTTGTAATTAAACATTTGAATTAACGTGCCACGTTAAGAGACGGACAAGTGAAAAAAATGTAAGAATTCGATAATGTTAGTGACTATTATGTAACTTTTGAAAGTTGAGTGATCGAAATATAATTTTAAATAAAATTGACCCTTCTATTAATTATACCATATTAATGTATCACACCTACTAAATTAAAAATTTTATTGTCATTTTTAGGCATCGGATGCAAATGAATTGAGACAAATACGTGAGAAAAAATGAAAAATAAAAAAATTTAAAATGTTTAAATCACAAAATAGTATTGAAATTATACTAATTTTCCTAAGTTAGTCCATAAAGTGATACCTAAACTACACTTCATTATCCAAATTACACTGCCCCTTAAAAATATCTCTTAAACCTTTTGGGTTTTTTTAGTTAAAAATTGGCAAGTGTGATAAATTTAGGGACAATATCACATTTGGTACTGTGCTTTCATAAAATATTTAATATGGTACTTCTACTTTGAAAATGTCTAACGTGGTACTTGTAATCTGGAAATGTCCAATGTAGTACTTGTAATTTAGAAATGTCCAATGTGATAACTGAATTATTAATACGTGTTTTATTATTATACATGTATTTCATAAAATGTCCAATGTAGTACTTATAATTTGAAAATGTCCAATCTGATACCTAAACTATCAATATAATTTTTTTATATTTTTATTATTTTAAATAATAAAACGAGCCAAGTCAAGCTAGCCCTAGCCAAGTCTGTCTCAAAAACGAGTCGAGGCAATCGATTTGGCTATTACAGGGCCCATGAAAGCCTCTTATTACCATTTAAGGAGTAAATAATATATATATATTTAAAACAATAGAATTTTTTTATATTTTTTGAATAATTTTAAAATTTAAAATTAATTTTTATATTTTTAATTTTAAATATTTTTTTTCAAAATTTTTGAATTCTTTTAAGAATTATATATTTAATTTTTTATGTTTGATTTAAAAATGAAAAATAGATCATTTTAAAAAAAAAATTTCAGCGATTTTAAAGAATAAAGATAAAATAAACAAAAACTATAAACATTGAGGGTTAAAAAAGATATTTGATCAATTTTTAACTACTACATCCGTAACTTTAAGAACAAAATTAGACAAAAGGACTAAGATTTTAAAATTTTAAAAAGTACAGGGACTCAGTGTCTAGAGACTAAATTTTAAATTTCAAAAGAGTAGAATGAAAAATCCATAGAATAAAATTTAATTATTAAATGAGAATGAATATTTGGAATTAAAAGGCAAAGTGAGTGAAATGAAAATGTGTAAGAGTAGAGAGGCATGAAGAAGAAATGGACCGACAACTTTTGGTTTCGTTTAAAACACTCCCCTCGCACTCGCAAACCCCCTTAAAATTCGTATCTATCTTCTTCTTTATTTCTTCGGGAGTGGGGAGGCGCCACAAATACAAAAAACCCCAAATAACTAAAACAAATTGTATCTCCTAAAACCCTGAAACTCGCCCATGGCCACCGATCAAACTCAGCTCCAACTCGCTCAACTCGCCCACATCTTGGGCCCCGATTCGACTCATTTCGAAACCCTAATCTCCCACCTCATGTCTTCCTCCAACGACCAACGTTCCCAGGCCGAGTCACTCTTCCACCTTGCCAAGCAAACTCACCCCGACGCTCTCTCCCTCGCTCTCTCCCGTGTCTTATCCTCATCCCCTCGCCCCGAACTCCGCGCCCTCTCCGCCGTCCTCCTCCGTAAAATCCTAACTCCCGCTGCTGATTACTCCTTTCTCTTTCCCCTCCTAGCTGAATCCACACGCGCCGCCATCAAATCCGCGCTTTTATCCTCCCTCCAAACCGAACAATCGAAAGCTAACGTAAAAAAACTCTGCGATACAATTTCCGAACTCGCTTCTTCCGTCGTTGCTACTAGAGGCTGGCCGGAACTATTGCCATTCCTCTTCCAATGTGTGAATTCTAAGAATCCCAACCTCGAAGAATCTGCTCTTTTGATTTTCTCTCGATTAGCTCAAAACGTCGGAGAAACAACGGAAACCCTAATCCCTCATTTAAACACTCTCCATTCCGTCTTCTTCAATTGTTTATCAAATCCGTCAAGTTGCGACGTACGAATCGCAGCTTTAAGCGCCTCAGTCAGTTTCATTCAATGCATTTCAAACCCCAAAGATCGGGACGCTTTCCAAGATTTGTTGCCGTTGATGATGCAGACGTTGACCGAGGCGTTGAACTCTGGATTAGAAGCCACAGCTCAAGAGGCTTTGGAATTGTTAATTGAGTTAGCCGGGACTGAGCCGAGGTTTCTAAGGAGGCAAATAATGGAAGTAGTAGGATCGATGTTACAAATTGCTGAAGCGGAGAGTTTAGAAGAAGGAACACGCCATTTAGCCATTGAATTTATAATTACGTTAGCAGAGGCGAGAGAGAGGGCTCCGGGGATGATGAGGAAGTTACCACAATTCATAAGGAGGTTATTTTGGGTGTTGATGAATCTATTGGTGGACATTGAAGATGAACCGGATTGGTTTAATGCAGAGAGTGAGGATGAGGATGCTGGGGAATCAAGTAATTATGGGGTTGGTCAGGAATGTTTGGATAGATTGTCGATTTCATTAGGAGGGAATACTGTTGTACCAGTGGCTTCAGAATTGTTTCCGGTGTTTTTGGCTGCTTCAGAGTGGCAGAAACGACATGCTGCTCTCATTGCACTTGCTCAGATTGCTGAGGGTTGTTCCAAGGTTTGAATTTTGAAGTTCCAAATTAACAGTTTGATCATATTTAATGCACTGTGTATGTTTATTCTATTTGGAGCTAGCATGTCACTTCTTGCTACCTATATAATAATGATAAGACACTATTAGAAGCTTAATTTTTTATGTTTTGTTTATTCTAGACGTGGCATTTATAATTTGAGTGGATTTGAATTAATATTGGTTCTGCGGTTAACTTGATAAAGAATTGCTTTATCTATGTCCCTTGATCAATGGGGCTGATTTTGATTAAATTGTAATATGCTTCATTGTTTCTGAACGGGTTTTGCTTTTCTTTTCTTCTTCTTGCCAGGTGATGATAAGAAATCTAGAACAGGTAGTGTCAATGGTTTTGAATTCATTTCACGATGCCCATCCTCGTGTTCGATGGGCAGCTATTAATGCCATTGGGCAGTTGTCTACGGACTTGGGCCCAGAGTTGCAGACTCAATATCATCAGAGAGTGTTGCCTGCACTAGCTGGATCCATGGATGACTTCCAGAATCCTCGTGTGCAGGTTTCCCCAATATCATGAATATGTTATAATGATTAATTAAGTGTTTTGGGTTTAACTTTATTGTTTTGTTAAAATCATTTAGGATTAATAGAGCAACTGATTTAATTTAAAATGAATTTAGTTATTTTAATGTCTAGTAATGGCATACAAAATATGCTACTAAAATTTTAAAATTTTGTTACTATTGTGTTCCCCCTTTGAAAGGAAAAAGGATAGATGAGGAATATATATATATATATATACACACACATATATACTTGCATATGTGTATTCAAAATCTTTTTTGAAGCAAAACATGATCAAAATGTTTCCCAATTTTAAAATTTTATTACTACTTTCTTCCTTCATGCCCTCACAAGTGGAAAAAAAAAAAAAAAAGATAGATGAACTGGTGAAGAATATATATGATTAGATATGTGTATTTAGAATCTTTTTTGAAGCAAAATATTGTTTAATGTTCCCCAGAAATAGTGATGTCTTCCAGAAGCAATATGTAATCTTCTTTCATCAGCCTTTATTATCTGGTTTCTTTGTTTAGATGTAAAAAATCTTATTTATTTTCTTCTCTCTCTTTTTTTTTTTTTTTTTTTTTTTTTTTTTTGTGTGTGTGTGTGTGTGTAAAATATAGGCCCATGCTGCTTCAGCAGTACTTAATTTCAGTGAAAATTGTACCCCAGACATCTTAACTCCATACCTGGATGGGATTGTGAGCAAACTTCTTGTACTGCTTCAGGTATATATGTTTTCTGTACTTCTGTTGAAGTCTATGGGTTGGAGAACACATTCTCTGCTGGTTGCTTAGCTGTTAAAGAACTTGTAATTCCTAGCAATCAGAATGGTATAGATCTTTAAGATGGTGAGATTTTTGTTTTGAAAATAGCGGACAGGTTTTGAATGAGAGAAAGCTTAGAAGATAGCGTGAAAGTGCTTTTGCAATGTGTCAAATAGACATGTCACATGCTGCTTTTGTAGATTTTCATGCCATTTTTTGCCTTAGGTTTATCAATAATCATTTGTTTGTTTATATCTGGCCATGCTTTTATTTTCCTTAGATCACAAAAGAGTTTAGTTTAGAATACATTATAAAAGGTGCATAAATATATTGTCTTGCATATGCTCTTCTCTGGTTGGAGTATTTTTCAATTTATTTGACTTTTATTTAGCTTGTTGTCTTCACCTTAATTTGCTCTTCAGAACGGGAAGCAAATGGTCCAGGAGGGTGCTTTGACGGCTTTGGCATCAGTTGCTGATTCATCTCAGGTATTCAAAGGCTTCTGGAATATTTTCATATTTACTCTATATATTTAAGTGCATTTTATCTGACATGGGATGCTTAACAACAGGAGCAATTCCAGAAATATTACGATGCTGTGATGCCTTACTTGAAAGCTATCTTGGTTAATGCAAATGATAAATCTAATCGTATGCTTCGTGCCAAAGCTATGGAGTGCATTAGTTTGGTAGGCATGGCTGTTGGAAAGGAAAAATTTAGGGATGATGCTAAACAGGTAATGGTTAATGAATTTGTATGGTTTTTGTAGCTAAGATCCAGATTGTCAATTTTATCCTTTATGGTATTATTTTTGGAGGAGTTACCAATTTTAGCGATCTTATAAAAGGACTCAAATACAGCAAGGCTGTGTGAGGACAACCGCTTAGAAATTTAATGTTTTTCATTATTTTTTTTCATTTTCCAATCACTTATTCTCCATCTATAATACATGATCTTTCTAATACTAATTTCTTGAATTTTAAATTTCTTCTATGTTCCTAGTATGTCTCTCAAACTAAGGCCTCATTCAGTTTTTGGAAAGTGATTTTCGATTTGGATCTCTATCTTTTGACTTGTACTCAACAATGAAATATTCTGGATACCAAATTCTTTGAAGTATTGGAGTGGAAACTCTTCTTCTCCAATTTTGTATATAAAATTCAAAAATATTAATATTTCTCTTTCAACCTTCCGGAACACTGGAAACAGGGGATTTTATTCTAGATATTTTACTTCAACATCCTGTTTTCTGAATAAATTTTGTGGAAGCTGCAGAGACAAAATTACAAATAGTTCCTAATATTCAATGGGCTTTTTCCTTCTCCAATATTGATTATAAACCATTAGACACTATGTTCAAATGGTAGGTGGTGGTAGTCAAGCTATAGGAGTTTGTAACTCTTTCATGTTCTTTGGTAGACCATTACTTCTAAATTGATCTATTGTCTGGGAGAAAATACTTTAGACCCTATTGAGTGTCTGAATAATTTTTTCTCAATAACAACTAATAAGCCACATGACGAGACTTTGGGGTAGATAAGATTTTATCTATTTCTCTTCAAGGAAGTTCTTGGGCTGGGATTAAGTTATCAAGTATAGTTTGATCTTGGTGAATAACTGATAGTTTCTGTGTGTCCAAATTCAATTGGATTTCTTGCGACTCATGGTGCAGATTCTCGTTGCCTAACTATTTTCTTTTACACTGCAAGGTTATGGACGTCTTGATGTCATTGCAAGTATCTCAAATGGAATCGGATGATCCAACAACGAGCTACATGTTGCAGGTTTGCTCTGATAATTAAGGAAACTATATTGATAATTGAATGATAGAGTGTCTTCTAAGTATTGACTGCTTTTCTGGGTGGTCCTTGATTTGGTAGGCTTGGGCCAGGCTTTGCAAGTGCCTTGGACAGGATTTTCTTCCTTACATGAGTGTTGTTATGCCCCCTCTGCTTCAATCTGCGCAGCTTAAGCCTGATGTAACAATCACATCTGCTGATTCTGATGCTAATGTTGATGATGACGATGATGAAAGGTTTGCAATTTGTTCTGGATGGTCTTAAGTCTTACTATTAAATTTAGTGTATTGGTTTAGATGCCTTTTTATTTTTTTTGTACTCATTTCTCCTATGCTATTTGCACAGAAGATTGTTTAATCTAATATTCAAGTGGTAAAAGCTATATATATTTTCCTGTTTTATATTTGTAATATGATTGCATTTTGCCTTGCTCTTGCAAAAGCTCTTTCTAGGATATCTATAGAAATTTCAAGATGTCTTAGTTAAATGCTCCTCTTTTCTTCTTGAACAGCTGCAATATTTTTAAAGTTCCTTCACTACCATGTTTCTTTTGAGCTTTAAAGCGTTTAAGGTGTTTATTTACTGCTTTTTCTGTTCGCTGCAGCATTGAGACTATCACTCTTGGTGATAAAAGGATAGGGATCAAAACGAGTGTTTTGGAAGAAAAAGCTACAGCTTGCAACATGTTATGTTGTTATGCTGATGAGTTAAAGGAAGGGTTCTTCCCATGGATTGATCAGGTTACTTTTATTTTTGGCATTTTCATTTTTAGCTTTGCATGAGAGCCCAAGTTGCTGGTTACTAAACTGCTTGAAAGAATGCAGGTTGCTACTACTTTAGTTCCCCTTCTAAAATTTTATTTTCATGAAGAAGTTAGGAAGGCAGCTGTTTCAGGTATGACTTAGTCCTTTTTCTCTTGTTGGTTTTGCATTCTTTTCCTGTATTGTCTCACCTGCATTCTTGATGGTATCTGTATACGTTGTTTAGCCATGCCGGAGCTGTTACGTTCTGCTAAACTAGCTGTTGAGAAAGGGCAAGCTCAAGGTCGAAATGGAACATATATAAAGCAGTTGACGGATTACATAATACCAGCTTTGGTGGAGGCTTTACACAAGGTTATATTTTTGGTTTGGGTCATCATTTTGTCCTTGGATGTTACACATGCATGATTACTATTTATTCTGGAAATGGCATGTATGCTTATGTATAATTTTTTTAATTTGCTTGCAGGAGCCTGAGGTAGAAATTTGCGGGAGCATGTTGGATTCATTGAATGAATGCATAGAGGTTAGCATCATCCATCATCTGCTACGAATTTACATATGCTAACATTTCTTGTGCTTTTATGTGGAACTTTGGTGTATTTATGGAAAATATTCTTTTGTGATCCTAAACATTCTGATTTTTTTACTGGGTCTTTTACTGCATGTAAAACTTTGGCTGGCATGAGTGTAATGCCTGTGATGCTATCATGACTAAAAGATTGTTTTATATTCTGTGCCTTTACTATGAGTCTCTGATAGCTTATACTTGACTGTTAATTTTGCCTTTTTGAAATGCTTCAACATCATCTATGATCATTCATCCAGCTGATTCTTTGAGGTTATGAAAATTTTCTCTATTCCTTCTAATATTTGCTGTTCTTTGTGCATGCTACCAGAGATGCTAGTCTTTAGAGGAATAAATTGATTGATAAAATGATTCAGCAATTTGGAAATTACTTGTTGTTGAATTCAATATGTTGTGTGTGCTGAATAGCATAACTTACTATCAATAGGAATGTGATTTGCAATGCTTGATGTGTTGGGTACTGATGGTTCTGAAGCGGCGATATGAAACTTCAAAACAATTAGGTAACTGAAAAATAAGAAACACCAACACTGTTACACGATTGGTTGTAATAAGTAATAACCATCAAGTGAAGTGGAAAATAATAGTTAGAAACATCATGAATGCACCAAATTAGTGATATCAGCCTTGTTTTTCTAGATTTTTGTGATGTCAAGTGCACAAGTTATTTTTTCTTTGTGATGTGAATAGATATTCTACCTTATACATCATCTTCTATGCCTCATATAATGCTGGAAAACAAATAAGTTGGTATGATTCATTTCTTCTCTCTTTCCTCATTTTGGTGTTTATGGTGTTTTGCTCAATTACTGTGGATGGCATTATACTGATCTTTTGAACTTAGACTTTCATTGACTACTTCAATTCTGCTTCCCTCTGGGAGGTTGAGCTTATGATAATTGCCTCTTTCTCAATATGACAGATTTGTGGACCATTTCTTGATGAGGGCCAAATAAGATGCATTGTTGATGAGATTAAACAGGTAATCACAGCTAGCTCAGCTAGAAAACAAGAAAGAGCAGAGAGGGCCAAAGCTGAGGACTTTGATGAAGAAGAAGGCGAAATGCTTAAGGAGGAAAATGAGCAAGAAGAAGAAGTTTTCGGTC
This sequence comes from Gossypium bickii, assembly GCA_025503065.1. Classification (NCBI taxonomy): domain Eukaryota; kingdom Viridiplantae; phylum Streptophyta; class Magnoliopsida; order Malvales; family Malvaceae; genus Gossypium; species Gossypium bickii. The sequence goes on from CP106711.1 coordinate 102,658,832, forward strand.
AAGTATGTTTGTGTTCCTAATAGATTTTTGGTTATCAGTTCATGAAATATATTTTGGTACTAGGTTATAATGCTCTCATATTTGTTTGCCTTGTATCTTCTCTGAATCAAGCTTGGTGATTTGTTGGGAACTTTGATCAAAACATTCAAGGCATCCTTCTTGCCTTTCTTCCAGGAGCTTACATCTTATATAACCCCTATGTGGGTGAGTTCTTTGTCATTATTATATCTCATATTTACATGTTTGTGAATTGGTTTTGTGGAGTAAGTGCTCTAAATTGACTTAAGTACTGTTCGCTTCCTTTCTACTCTTTTCTTGGAGAGAAAGACATAGAGTTACTACTGCATTAACAGAGGTGTTAGGCCTATTAACTGGCTGATAAATTTACTGATTATACAGGGTAAGGATAAAACAGCTGAAGAAAGGAGAGCTGCTATCTGTATATTTGATGATATTGCTGAGCACTGTCGTGAGGCAGCTCTTAAGTATGCACTTCCCTGCTTAACTATTATTAGAATGCCAACTCTGGAAGTCCTTTTAGATATTTATGCTGAATATTTGGGCAGGTATTATGACACATATCTTCCCTTCCTTTTGGAGGCATGCAATGATGAAAGCCCTGATGTTCGACAGGTTTTTTTATCTAATTATTATCAGTTGTCTTGTGCTTTAGTCAATCTGGATTGTGTTGAGAATATATGTGCTTCATTTTTCAGGCAGCTGCTTTTGGGGTTGGCTTGTGTGCTGAGTTTGGCGGATCGGTGTTCAAACCTCTTATCCAAGGTTGCTGCACACTTGCATCACTACTCTTTTTCCTTTTAAGTTATTGTCTCCTTAGTTTAATCAAATGATACTTTCTTTTTATTTAGAGGCCCTCTCCAGGCTGAATGCTGTTATCAGACACCCTAATGCATTGCATTTGGACAATGTGATGGCTTATGACAATGCTGTTTCCGCTCTTGGAAAAATATGCCAATTTCATCGGGATACTATAGATGCTGCTCAGGTACTTGTGTCATTGCATAATCCTTTTTCTGTACGTCTTTTTGTTGAAATCATTATCATGCTCAATCTTTGCACTTCAATGTTAGACTGGTTCATGTTCATTTCTATATGAACTTGTCACAATTGAGATTTATGATATGTTGGAGAAAATTTTCTTGCGTGGTTCATGATCTACATTGGATTAGCCTTGTGCCTTCAATTTCCCTATTGTGATGTGTGGCTGGTCTTTGTCTGGGGATGCATTTCTTGGATTTCAGTTTCAACCAATTTTCAATCTAGGAATTTTGTTAACCAGCTAAGATGAAAAAAGTTGGAGTTCTGCCTTTCTATTTATGGGCTTAGTTGAAGCATTCATGACCTTTCAGTCGTCAGGAAAAATTGATTTGCTCACAGCAACGACCTTACTAGTCATTGGCTAAAAGTACGTGGCCTTTTACATGGCCAGAGTCTGAATACCAGAGAGAGGAGAGAAAAAGAGGTTGAAGCGGTTGTTATAAACTGATGGTTTGTCGATGCAACTCATTTAGCAGCACACAAAAAAGGTCTTTGTTTCTGGATGTAGTGTGCTATGTTAAGACTAATAATAGGATCAAGAAAATAGCAGCTAGCTACTCTGTAGGAGATTGTTTTTATACCTTAGCAGTTATTTACTTATTTTGAGTCAAAGTAAGAGATTGGATTTACTTTCAGGTTCTACAAATCCCAATTTGTTGCCCTTTCTAATAAAAATGTTTGTAGTAACCTCACTTTTATCTCAGAAAATTGCCATTTCTTATCGGAGTCCTGTTAGCAAGGTTGATATAATAAGTCTAGCTACTTTCTTACAATATGGATCTTTCTGTTTGGCAGATTCTCCCAGCCTGGTTAAGTTGCTTGCCGATAAAAGGTGATCTGATTGAGGCCAAGATTGTTCATGAACAGCTATGTTCTATGGTTGAAAGGTAGGCTATAAGAGTTATTGGAACGTTCTGTGAAAAGTTTGCTTCTCTGTATCATTTGTCTGGTCCCTTTTTTCCTGGCCGTGCATTTGTAAAAACAATTGCATCTGTTATCAGGTCAGATCAGGAACTTTTAGGGCCCAACAATCAATATCTTCCTAAGATAGTTTCTGTTTTTGCAGAGGTATCATCTTGACCATATTATCAGTGTTGTGTGTTCCTTTTGGTTGTTATCTATCATTATTTATATGAAAATATTGATGATATAGGTTTTATGTGCTGGTAAAGATCTGGCAACAGAGCAAACTGCTAGTAGAATGATAAATCTGATAAGGCACTTCCAGCAATCATTACCTGCATCTACACTGGCATCAACCTGGTCATCCTTGCAGCCACAGCAGCAGCTTGCTTTGCAATCAATTCTATCATCCTAGTTATGGTGTCATTGATGAGGAAAGCTTCTGATTCCTGTATTCTTAGCCTTCTACAATTTTTTTTTTATAAAAAAAAATCAATTATGGATTTTATATAATAGAAGGCAAAAGAAAAGTAGAAAGTGGTGAGGGTTTTGTTGGTGAGTAATGTTTTCACCTATTTATTTATTGTTTTGATAGCATGTTCTATAATTCTTTTTGGCACTGTTTTGGCCAATGCATATGGTGGTTGAAGGTTGAATATGGCAAAATTTTGGTATAGGAAGTGCATAATAATAATACAAGGGACTTGTATTTGGTCCGTTCCTTTCTCTCAAATTGTTAATGATGGTTTCAGTATCATTTTCATCATTAAGCTAACATTAAACGCATTCCTTTAGATTTAAGATTTACTACAACATTGAATAAACATGCTGCAATTTAACGGTGATCTTTTTATGACACCTAATAATTCAATGCATCGAGAAAATCTAAAACCAGATTTTCATAGGAGAAACAAAACTAAAATAAACAGCAACAAAAGCAAGAATTTAATGTAGGGTTTACAATTCCTGGAGGGAAACAAATTACTTATCACAAGAAAATTATATTCAGGTCGACATTAGGGATCAATTGGAAGGTCTTCTGGAGAGAGTTGAAATTTAACTGACATCCAATCCTACAAGGAAGGTTGGAGAGCCAACCATGATGAATCAGTACTGTAGCACTGTGTTACCCTGCATGGTATACCTTTCAAGGCACTTTAATTATTAGGGTTGTTTGGATTTCTCATGGAAATAAGACAAGGTATATATACGTATATTTTTATTGTCGATGACATCCGAAGATGGCTTGTTACCTTTTGCTTGCATAAGATCAAAAAATCTACTGATAGTTTTGTCTGTTATGAGGTAATGGTGAGTAATTTAAAGAGTAGGTGCAATTGTCTGAGTCAAGTAAGCAATAGGTTTTTGAAGCATACTTTTTTGTGTTCATCTGAGATTCCAGGGGATTATCGCTAGCCCCTCCAAGTGGCAAGCTTTGAGGCTCTCTTGAAATTTCATTTTTTAAATTTGTCTTAAATTTTGACTTGGTTAAAAGGGTGAGACTCTTGGGAGAGAATGGGGACAACTAGACAAGGACTAACCAACCTCCTTGCCCTTGCCCTAAGTTTGAGGTTTGTCTTAAAAATATATATATTGTTCTTGGGTTGAAAAATTACATTCTTGTCCTTGAAAAGGTAGATTTTGTCTTGAAATGAACATAAATAATTTGGATGAATCCATCATAGACAAAATTTTGCCAACTCTTCCAAGAATTTTTTTATTTTCTTTTTATGGGCCCCTTTTTATAATGCTTTAAAAAATCACAAGTTGGAGAAGGGGCACATAAGACATTGCAGTGAAAGTCAAAAGCAAGCATAAGTACCTGAAAGAAGACAAACACAAGAAAACACACATAAAGAATCTTGGGTGGTTAGCTAAATCGCTTATAGAAAACTCAGACCTCCTTTTAAGCATATAAATCCCCCATTATTCATTGACAATCAACCAAGTAGTAGCATACACCTTCTTCTTCTTCACCATTGATACCTTTTAACCCCCCACCCCCCCCCTCTCAATTCTATTCCAATGGAAATCCAGTTCCAACAACAAAAATCAGTTATTCCTGTTAGCAAGGGGAGCAAATTCAAGGGAAGAAATAAAAAGATCAATAAGGTTAACAAGTTTGTTGGTGTAAGACAAAGACCTTCTGGTAAATGGGTAGCTGAGATCAAAGACACAACCAAAAATATCAGGATGTGGCTTGGCACCTTTGACACTGCTGAAGATGCTGCTAGAGCTTATGATGAAGCTGCTTGCCTTCTCCGTGGTTCCAATACTCGCACCAACTTCGTTACTCACGTCTCCTTCGATTCTCCCCTTGCTTCTCGGATTCGTAATCTTCTTAACACCAAAAAAGAAGCTAAACAACAAACTGTTCTAGCCTCAGCCCCTACAAGTTTTAGCCTCAGCCCCAGCCCCAGCAGTAGTATTACTACTAGCAGCGGTAGTTGTAATAGCGGCGGAGGCCTAAGCAATAAGAATTCTTCTCCTGTTGAAATGGTTCAAGATACTCGGCTGTTTGATGATGCATATAAACCTGATATGAGCAATTGCACAAGGGAATTAGAGTGTGCATCTTCTCAATCAGATTTTTCTTATACCTGTGAAACAGGGTTTAATAGGTTTCTTTATACACAAGAAATCATGAATTTTCCAGAGGAAACTGGCTCCGAGTTAACAGAATTCGAGAGGATGAAAGTGGAAAGACAAATATCAGCTTCACTTTATGCAATGAATGGAGTTCAAGAGTGTATAGAAACTGCCCATGAATCTGGTGAAGCCTTGTGGGATCTTCCACCACTATGCTCTTTGTTTTCCTACAAGTTCTGAAACATGATCTTCAATAGGTCTTAGCTTCAATTTATCCTTGTAAAATCAAGAGAGTAGATGATTTAGGTTTCATTGCTTGTTATTGTAGGTCACAAGGACAAAATAACAGCCAGGGACCAGAGATGATCTCCATTTTGTAAAATGTCAACTATTCCTTTGGAAGGTCTTATCCATCTCTCAATATAAAAAAGTCCATGAAATCATGCTGATTTAATGATGATCTTTATATCTTTCATTTTTTTCTATGCCAAATAGGGCTCAGATATTTCAATTAGATTCTCAAGTAGGGTTTTGTTGCTTCATGGTGAATCTGTGTGTAGAAGTTTGAGATCTTGAAAATTAAAAAGGTGGTAGGTTGATGGTTTTCCCTATTTTATATAATCATGATCAACCTATGAACCAAAAACAGAATACAGCCATGCTATGCTATGCTCCACTTAATGTGGTTCGGGTACAACAGTCTCAAATCATTGCAAAATGAATCTCTAAATGCATCTAATCACATTCAAATGGGAATTAATTTTGAGTTCATTATGTTTGAGCGTGCTTTTCTAACAATAAATCCTCTGAAAAGATGCTTTCTTCTTATTGAATCACTTATGACAGTTGCATTACCCCTGAAATTAGTGATCCACTTTGAGGCTGGAATGTGAAGGGATTAAGATCCTAGGAAAGCTTGTTGATGATTTATGAAGCTTCAGCACTCCCATAGTGTGACAAACGTTGTGTACAAAGGAACAAACCCACTGTTATATGGCTAACTGGCTATTACTAGCTGCTGTAGGTTCATGGAGACAAGTTGCAGCCTGTAATCCGAACTGAAGTAGGAATTTGAAGTTAGCTCACTTTGCGATCGCGATCCTGAGCCAATCAAAGTTCAGTGACTCAATTGAGAATTTTGTCATAGTTCTGTGATTAATGATGAAACTTTGGTAATATGCTTTCTTAAAGAAGTCTCGATTTTCTTTGAATGAAAAGCTTCTAGTTCCAATTACAAACCTTTATTTTAAACATTTAATCAAACAGAAGAATGGGAAACCTTTATTACTATTTTAGTCTCTAGTTTTTGCCGTTGCAACTTGCATTGTTGCCAAGTCCATTATCTAACTGTTCCCTGACTATATTTTAAACCAATCGAGATAATGTTGATGTAGGAACAAAAAGAAGAATCAGGAGCATTTATTTTGTTTAATCAAGCAGGTTAGCTCGAGGATAAGGACATACCAAGATCACCCATACTGGCAAGTGGTAGATAGCTACCAACTATTGAGATAGAAAAGATAAGGTTCTATCCATACTATTATCTAATGATCTTAAAGAAATCATTAATGTGTTCCAATGGGACCTACTCACACAATCTTTATTACTGTATTCTAGATATTTTGTGGATGTTCTTCTGCAGGTTATATTATATATTAAGAAAATCTACTTGAATCCAGGGTGAACGTTAGACCTGACTAGGCTTAATTTATTTTATCATTGCTTTCATGTTCGAATATGTGTTTGACATGAGTATTTTAAAAAAAAATGAAGAGTCTGACAACCGAAGGCTTAATTCAATCAAACACAAAGTCATGGCACAACGTTAAAGCTTTATTAGACATGGAGAGGTTACATCTCAAGTGGCCAGAAAGCATACATTCTCACAACAATACTTAAAACACCCACTCAAGGTATAGAGCCAGTGAAGGTACAAAAAGATTTCAAGGAATGAAATACGGAGACTAGTTTACAACAATAAAAATATGGCTGATGAAGTAAAATGAGATTTTGAGGAACATGGTGGACCATTGACTGCGACTGCTGATTTCATGTAATATGGATCTAGTAATCTTCTGGTTCTTCTTCATCTTCACCACCTTCTGCCCCAACTTCCTCGTAGTCTTTCTCGAGAGCAGCAAGATCTTCCCGGGCTTCGGAGAATTCACCTTCCTCCATTCCCTCACCTACATACCAGTGAACAAAGGCTCTCTTGGCATACATGAGATCAAACTTGTGGTCGATTCGGGAGAAAACCTCGGCCACAGATGTGTTGTTACTGATCATACACACTGCTCGTTGCACCCGAGCAAGATCACCTCCTGGTACCACTGTGGGTGGCTGATAGTTGATACCACACTTGAAACCAGTAGGACACCTGAAAAAAACGATGCACCAAAATCATTTAGAAGGGAAAATTTAAGTTTTCCTCCTTGAAAACTCTTGTTGTAATGTTAATAAGATTGCTTGTGCATAATTATATGGAACTGAAATGCAAGAGAAGTCTACTAACCAGTCTACAAACTGAACAGTCCGCTTAGTTTTGATGGTAGCAACAGCAGCATTGACATCCTTGGGTACAACGTCTCCACGGTACATTAAACAACATGCCATGTACTTCCCATGCCTTGGATCACATTTAGCCATCATGCTTGAGGGGTCAAAAACAGCACTTGTAATCTCGGGAACTGATAGCTGCTCATGGTAAGCCTTTGCAGCTGAGATTACTGGTGCATATGATGAAAGCATGAAATGGATACGAGGATATGGCACAAGGTTAGTCTGAAACTCTGTAATGTCTACATTTATGGCACCATCAAACCTCAATGAAGTGGTCAAAGAAGATATAATTTGGGATATCAATCGGTTCAAGTTGGTATAAGTCGGCCTTTCAATGTCTAAGGATCTCCTACAGATATCATATATGGCTTCATTGTCAAGAAGCACCGCCACATCTGTGTGTTCAAGGAGAGAATGAGTTGAAAGCACACTATTGTAAGGTTCCACAACGGCAGTAGAAACCTGCACAATTCGGTATAATTGTTCAGTTAATTGTGCACAAGTATAGGGAAAAGCAAGCAACAAGATTATCCCATACATTTCCCTGAAGTGTTCAGGGAATTACCTGAGGAGAAGGGAAGATGGTGAAGCCGAGTTTTGACTTCTTTCCGTAGTCAACAGATAAGCGCTCCAAAAGCAATGAACCCAAACCAGAACCAGTTCCACCACCAACAGCATTGAATACCAAAAATCCTTGCAGACCAGTACAGTTGTCAGCCAATTTTCTTATTCGGTCAAGGCAAAGATCCACAATCTCCCTACCAACTGCAGCAGGCAACATCAACGAAGAAGTTTAATCCGGTGACCAGATGAAATAAAACTGCTATTTAGGAACAGCAGAAGAGATTGTTGTACCTGTATAATGTCCTCTAGCAAAGTTGTTAGCAGCATCTTCCTTGCCAGAAATAAGCTGCTCTGGATGAAAGAGTTGTCTAAAAGCCCCAGATCTAACTTCATCAATCACAGTGGGCTCTAGATCAACAAATATAGCTCTCGGCACATGCTTGCCGGATCCGGTCTCGCTAAAGAAGGTATTGAAAGCATCATGGCAAGCACCCACCGAGGTGTCACTGCAATCAAACACAAAAGAATTTTGTTAGGTTCAAATTAAATGATTGGTGATCCATTTTTAGATTTCATTCTGTTTTAACAACTGGAATCTGAAAATTATCTCACTGAAAAATTAGTAGTCACCGACATGCATTGGTTGCTATTGAACTATTATATATTTGAACACTATAAGCAAAAAATTCGGAAAGCTAATGAGGAGAAGACACAAGAGCAAGAAGTTTGATCAAAATATTCATAATCGCTTATTAAAGAACAATAAAACAGTGAAAAAATAAAGCGGAAATCCAATAAGTACATAACAAAATTATGTTGAATTCTATAGCTTTACTTCAATTCATGTCAAAACCCCACTTTCATGAAGCATAATTCATTAGAAGAAATTTCTATTTCTACCAAAAGAAAGAAGAAAAGCCAGTTCCAAAACGTACCCAGGCATCATCCCATCAGGTTGAATTCCATGTTCAAGGCAGTAAAGCTCCCAACAAGCATTCCCAACCTGAATTCCAGCTTGCCCAATATGAATGCTGATCACTTCCCTCATCTTTTGCTTTCGAAAACCCAAATTTGAAACAATACTTTGTGTTTCTTCAACCCTTTCTTATGAAGGAAAAGTTTGAAGAGGAATGGATGAACGTTAAAAGTAAGAAAAAGATTGGGGGGGGGGGGTATTAAAGGGCGGCAGAGAAAGGGGTTTAGAAGTATATTCAATTGAAGAGTTAGTTGGGGTCCCGCCATTTGTAGCCAACCGTATGATGGAGTTCAACCAGCTCGGCTTCCTTTGTCTCTTCTCTCATGCTCCAACTGTTTGGCCATGCATGCCACCACTCCCTTTCATCCTTATTAATTAAATATCTTCATACATACATATCTATGAAATAAAACCCTTTTTCCTATCAATTTTTTAAAAAAGACCTTCTTATCAACAATGAATTAAAAAAAAAAAAGTCATTTAATCATTAAATAATAATATGTGATAAGTTTATTGAGATGGAGGAGTATTTCTTTTTTTGAATTCTTGTGGATTTTAATTTTAATTTTTTTTAATAATGGAATAGATTATCATTTCGCATATTTTAGATTAAATTAGTTGAATATGCCGAAAAAAATTGGTAAAATAGGTCAATTTTTTTAAAAAAAATTTAGGGAAATAAGTCATTTTTAGAGTGAGAGTGTGAAAGTGCGTCCAGTTGGATGCAGAAAGCGTGCCACCTGGACGAGTTTTTTACTGACATGTTAGGGAAAGTATATCTACCTTTCTTTGTAATTATCGAAAAATCGTCTAGCTTAGTATGCTTTCCCTAACATGTCAGCATGAACGCTTGTCCAGCTTAACGCATTTTTATACACTCTCAAAAAACACGACATATTTCCCTAAAATTAAAAAAAATTCAACTATTTTTTAATAATTTTTTCGGTATATTTAACTAATTTAACCTATATTTTAGACTTGTCATTTATCATATCAACAAAAATTAACGATCAAGTTAATTGATAATGACTTTTGTTAATTTTTAAAATTAATTTAATTTTAAGCCCCCAATTAATTCCATCTGCTTAAATTTTTAGTTTTTTTTTTTTTAATTTTTTTTACTAAAAGCCTTTTGATCTTTTAGCCCAAAAAATAAAGTGAAAGAATTTCAAAATCTCAACTTAGAGTGGCTTATATAATGAATTAAGTTATTTAATTTCACAAATGTTAAGAAATTATCGCCCATCTTTAATTAGTATTTAAAAAATTAAATAAATAAGATACATAACGATTTTTCTTTATCTACTCTATAAAATAAAAAAAATTCCAATACAAATTTATCAAATAAAAATCATTAAGAAATTATTTTTTTATAAAACAACAAATATTATTTTAAAATAATATTATTTTTTACATTAAAAAAATACATATGTATAATAAAATTTAAATTTAAAATCTTATTACATTTATAAATTTAATTTGACCATTTCAAATATACTTTTTATGAATTGAGTTGTCACATTTGACGTTACATCTTGAAAGCTTGGCTTTTGGCTCATACTGTAACAGCCCAATTTCAATAGTGTCGGAATAGTGATTCGAGATTACTAAATCTGACGAAAAAGTTAGAAAACTTTGTTAATCGATAATTATAAGTTAAGTGTGATTTTAGAAATATTTTAAAATTAGTGAATTTTGTGAACTAAAAGAATTAATTAAAAAAGATTTGGGCCAAAAACGAGGTATTGAGACCTCGAATTCATCTGATGAGTCATAAATATTTCTAAAAATATTTATGGAGTGTCATTAAGTTATTATTAAAGTTTAGTTGAGAAATTTTAACGTTTGGATATGTAATTAAATAAAAAAGACTAAATTGAAAAAGGTGTAAAAGTTTCATTATAGATTAAAGAAAGTATAAAGGACCAAAATGGCAATTAAGCCATTTTATTTAGTTGAGGCGGTTATTGTGAAGAAAATCTGAGATTTTTTTTATGTTTAATATTATATTATTATATTATTATATTATATTATTATATTATTATATATAAACAAACAAATGGAAAGAAAAAAAAAAGGGGAGAGAAAGGAGAGAATTGAAACAGAAAAGAAAGAGAGAACAAGACGAAAGCAGGGAAAGAAGAAAGAAAGAAAGAAAGAAAGAAAAGGAGAAATTGATGATTTAAAGCTTGGATGTTTAATAGGTAAGCTAATTTAGTCTTTTTCTTTTAATTCTGATGCTTTATAAGTTTTAGAACAAAGTTTTGATGAATTTAAGTTGAAGTTTTTGAAGTTTTAAAGCTGTTGAATATAGCATATGATGAACAAAAAGATGAATTAGTGGTTTAATTGAAAGAATTTGAAGTTAGAATTGGGTAAAGGATTTAATTGTAAAATAAGCTATAACAAAACTGTTTTGGACAGCAGCAGTAGAGTAACTTTGAAAAATCACCAAAAATCGTAGAAGTGGAATTAGAAGTTGAATGAGATATGAAATTAAAGCTTATTGAGTCTATTTTCATATGAAAGAAACAGGGAAAGCAAAGGAATTCTGTAATTTGAGATATTTATATTTTTGTAAGACTGGTTCAGAGGATTTCGGGATCCCCTGTTCTGACTTTGTAAAATCATAAAAATTGGAGAAAAATAATTATAGGCTTAAGTTTATATGTTTAGAATCCTGAATGAGTCTATTTTCAATAGAAATAAACGAGAACATCATATGAATTCTGTATGAAGAGATAATTAATTTTTAGTGAAGAAGGGTCAGAACTGCCAGACAGCAGAACAGGGGTAATTTTGATGAATAAACTGTACTAATTGGCTAAACCAAAAATTCTGGAAATTTTATGGGAAGAAGATATGTGAGTCTAGTTTCAGGAAAAATTTATGGTTCTTCATTTGGAGTTCTGTAGCTCTGGAAATAAATAATTTAGTGACTATAACTCAAATAGACAGTTTTGAATATACTTCTGAGTAATTAATGAAATTATTGACAATGTTACTTATAGCATGTTATATACATTAAGGATGTGGAATGGAGAGGAGGAGGAGGAAAATATGTATGAATATTCAGTTAGCATGGCTAACTTGTAATGTTTTAGGCTCAGGGACTAAATTGAATAAAAGTAAAATTTTATGATTAGTTTTGTAAAAATGTTGGAAATGACCAATTTACATGGAATGGATTATTTTATTATTTAAAATTGCAAAATTGAATGAAATTATTAATTTAGATTAAGATCGATTGAAAAATCGATGAAAATAGAAAATTACCAAAATGACCCTGAATCTTGATATTTCTACAGATTTGATTTAGCCAGGTAAGTTTGTGTAACTTAATTATATGATATAAGAAAATTTGAGTTGATGGTACGTGAAATATTGATATGATAAATTAACTGATTTATGTTTACGAAGAAGAGATAATTGAATGATATTTTTCATGATATGTAAATATGTGATTATCTTTAATATGTTAATACAAGATAATTAAGTATGTTGAGACGAGTAATAAATTTATGTAAGACATGACGAGAAAAATAAATATGTTTAAGGGACAATATGTTTGTTTTTGATTGGTTTCAAAAATAAATGCTAAATGAAATAAAATGTCTGATAAATAAATTTGTAATTCCGGTAATGCCTCGTACCCTATTCCGGCGTCGAATACGGGTAAGGGGTGTTACACATACACCTTCTCAAGGGATTTTTGTAAGCCTCCAAAATTTCATATCTTCCATTTTTAGGTTTACATTAATTAGTGAAAGTTTTTGATATAGTATAGATGATTAAATCAATTAAATTATTGGTTCGGTAATTTATTTAATTTAGTCGGTTCATTCAGTTTAATTAAATAAAAAAATTAGTTCAATCAATCGATTCAACTAATTTTTTGTCCGATTCAATGATCCTTACCAATTTTTAAATTAATTAATTTAGTAATTTTTTCTAAATTGATACTCCAACCGATCCAATCTAATGCAGACAACATTGTAATTTGTTTACATTTACATTTTTATTCATTAATTAGCTTTAATAAATAATATGCATAGTTGTTTTCACATTTATATATATATGTTTACATTTAAACTTTTTTCTTTGGGTAATTTTTTTTCACCCTTAATTTTTAAAATTATATTAGATAATTTACTTTAAAGATAAGTTATATAATCGTATATTACAACTTATAAGATTCTTTTTTAAATTAATCTTATTGTTATTATTTTTATAATAAATTTCTTTTTCTTATTGTTAATTGTAATTGTTTTTCATAAATAAATTTGTGTGCTTAGTATAAAAATTTATAATAAAATATTGACATATCTATTTACTATAACCAGTGGGGAAGCAAGGGGGCTGGCATGGGCTCCGGCTAGAGGTGATCATGGGTTGGGCTATCTGGCCCGGCCTGACGGTCCGCCCGAAAAATGGGAGGGTTCGTGTAAAAATATAGACCCGAAATATGGGTTTGGGCAAAAAAAACGAGGCCCGTTTAGAAAACGGGACGGGCTCGGGCAAAATTTTTTTGGCCCGAGCCCGGCCCAGCCCGAATTATATATTAAATATAGTTTATTTTTAGTCAAATATACTTTTTAAATTTACATATTTTTTATTTGTTTTTTTGTTTTAATATTTGTTTTAAAATTTTTTATTTAATGAAAAAAGCTAAAAAAAAATTTACATATTTTTTATTTGTTTTTTTGTCTTAATATTTGTTTTAAAATTTTTTATTTAATGAAAAAACTAAAAAAAAAATAATATGGGCCGGGCGGGGCTCGGGTTTATCAATTTTCTTTTGGGGCGGGTTTGGACAAATTTTTAGGCCCATATTTCGGGTCGGGCTGGGATTGGGTCTAGAAAACGGGCCTAAAATTTTGTTTGGGCCCGACCTGGCTGGCCCATGATCACCTCTAGCCCCAGCCCCCCTAAAAGGTAAAATTTCTATTTAGGTCCTTAAAATTTTTAAAAAATTTTAAATTATTAAAGGTAAAATTGTACTTTGGCCCCCTAAAATTATAAAAATTCGATTTAATCCTTTACAAATTAGAAAGATATAAACTATAAAAAATTAAAATTTCATCCGGTCCCCCCTAAAAAGTTGTCCTGGCTTCGCCCCTGACTATAACCTCTTTAATATAATATTTCAATTCCATACTTCTTCAAATTATTTTAACGATTGATATCCCTATATATTATAACCATTCTAATATAATATTTTCAAACTTTATAATAATACATATATTTTCAAACTTTATAATAATAAATTTGTGTGCTTAGTATAAAAATTTATAATAAAATATTGACATATCTATTTACTATAACCTCTTTAATATAATATTTCAAATCCATACTTCTTCAATTTATTTTAACAATTGACATCTCTATATATTATAATCATTCTAATATAATATTTTCAAACTTTATAATAATACATATATTTTATATACTACTAATATGTTTTTATTGATTTTTTATGTTAAGATTAAATTTACATTTTTTTTATTTTATTTTAAAAACAATTACATTTATTATGGCAAGATATGAATAATGGAGTTGATTGGTACTTGGCAGTGCCCACTTTAAGTTGCCACTAACACAATTTATTATTCATCTTAACTGGTTTGACAATTTAATGAAAAAAAATTTTAAAGTTTATTTGTTGTTATATTGAAGATATTATAATCTATCTACGAAAATCAATCATTAGCTTTTAAAGATTAGATTAAATTTGTGTGAATAAATTAAGTCATTGGAATGTGAAAATTCGATCAAGATTATGTTGCTGATTTGAAGAGATCATATCTTCTATTGATTATGCTTTTAATGTTTACATTGTAATAACTATTTTCATGGAGTCATTTTGTATTCACCTAAATTTTTTGTTAGCTATTCAAAATTGATATATGCTTTGAGGCTTGTCTAGGTTTTGTATGAGAGCTTATTGAGAGCACTTTAATCTATTCATTAAGGAATTATTTTTGTGAGACAATGCAGACTATTATAAATATTATTGAGTGTTTACTACCCTAGTTCTCAAGAGAGGATTCAGAGGTGAGCGTTTTAATCTTTAGGTACAAATCTGATATCTCTATAATTGGGAAGTGATAGAGTGAATCACTTGTATTTATGGATTAAAAATAGTGAAATTATTTACTCTTCTAGACTCCGCAGACATAAGAAAACTAAACTTTATAAACAAACCTTAACGTTCTTTGTTGTTTTTGTTTACATAATTTTTATAGTGCCAAGTCATAGTAATCACTACAGTCTAACACTTCCATTACAATTTTTATATTAAGCAAACAAACAAATAACAACATTAACAAACATTATTAACCTATACATCTTATGGATATACAAACTAATTAAGATGTATAATTACACTGTTTGTATGCCCAATAATTACTTTTTTAATAAAAATGTATTTTAAAACTGGAACTAAATAATTATTCTACGTTTTATTGTTTTGGTGTAACAAAATCATCATGAAGAGATTTTAATGTAACCATGACCCCCATCTATACTACACATGGCCTTATTATTATTATTTTTTTAACATTACTAACAATAACGGTTCAATTTCAATTGTGGTTTCTCTACTTTTTAATTATACAAAAGTGGTTTAATTTCAATTTCAATTCTTATACTATGCTTAAATTTAATATTTGATCTTTATATTTTAATTTTATACATAATTTGGTACCTTGATGTTTATAATACCATTAGTTAATCTAAATATTTTATTTTAAATTAAAATGTTGATGTAAATTTAAAGAATTATTAACATCATTAAATTTTTTTGTTAAATTTAAGTTCATTACAATATCATTTTTGTGACAAGATTATCGGATGAGTATTTTTTTTTTAATTTTAGAATGTCACACTAACAAATTTAATAAAAAAAAAGATATTAACAACTAGATTTAAATTTTTAAATTTAAAAAATAGAGGAATTAAATTTTTAAAAATAAAAACGTAAAGAATATATTCCAAAAATAGAAAAGTACACTAATTGGAATAGTTTTTATATTTAATCGGAATAGTTGTGCAATTTTTTTTTTTTTTTTTTTTTTGAAATGGGTTGTAAAAGGAGTTTGGGAGGGGCATCTAATCTCTACCCAAAAAATGGGTCCAAAGCCATGACATTCTAACTTATCCTATCCATAGAGTGAATAGCATTTTTTTTCTCCCAGCATAACCAAAAACAGAATTAGACATATTCTTTAAGAACATGAAGTGAAGCAGTTAGATGGACATGTGGGTAGCTTGTAGTATTTAGACGTGTTTGTAAGCAGGTAAGGTGTCATTTGAGGATAAGTTGGATGCACCAAATCTTGTCAGGTAGCCATGGAAATAGAGATAGGCTTTGGTAAAGGTGGCCTACATAGACAGGGAATTCTGAGTTGGGAAAGTAGTAGGCCTAAATTTTAGTGAAAAATCCAGCCCAAGAGATAAGGAGTTCTTTTAAGGGATGATTTGGATGTATGACCTTGCATCACATGCACGCTCTTCTTTACCTATAAGCCTCAAATAAATTAATAAAAATAAAATTTTGATAATACATATATTTGTATCTTTGATTCTTTTGCGATTTGCAGCTATTTGGCATTGCCCGACCGATATTACTAAATTAAAAGAAAGAAATTAGTGGCGCCTCCTGATTTTTGTAGAAAATAAGAAGTAAAGGAGGTGGTCGCACAGTGCAAAGGCAAAAGTCCTGAGTTTGTGTGTGCGGAAGCAGGGGCGAAGCCAGAACAAATTTTTAGGGGGGCGAATGAAATTTTATTTTTTTATAGTCTATATCTTTATAATTTTAAAAGGATTAAATCGAATTTTTATAATTTTAGGGGGGCAAAGTGCAATTTTACCTTTACTAATTTAAAAATTTTAAAAAGAATTAAGGGACTAAATTTAAATTTTACATTTTAGGGAGCCGGGGCCACTGCCAGCCCCCCTAAATCCGCCCCTGTGCGGAAGTTTAAGATTTATCATTTACAATTAAATGTATAACTCTTCGAGTTCTACAATGGATTATTACCATGTGTAATAGTTTATTTTTTTTATTCCAATTCTTACTATATTTGTGTTGTAATAATTTAATTCTATATTTGGTGGTGACTCGGACATGTATTTATACTTATACTCTGATTGTACTATACTTGTAAACATTCAATACATACAAATGAGAATATGGTTTTAGTATAATTCTGAATTTCGTATTTTTATTTTACGAAAATTGAGAAGTTAATCTATTTACTTTATGTTAGCTTTGATTTCTAAATATTTTAATATAACAAAATAAATTTTAAATTTCCTCCATCAAATATGTTTAATTTATTTTCAAGAGTCTCAAACTCAAAATAATGTTCTCAAATGACTTGTGCAATTCACAAATATTTCTAAATAACTCGAAGGCCCTTCAAAATAATTTTCAAGCCTTAAAATACATTTTCTAGGCCAAGTATCAAGGCTTATCTATAAAAGTCTCGAGACCACCTCAAGCAATTTCAAATAGAGGTTTTAAGAAGGGTACAATATCAAGACTTACCACCTAACTCTTGATACCTAACAACTAAGTCTTAAGACTTAGCTGGCTAGTATCGAGATTTATGAAGACAATAAGCACAAGATAAATGAGAGTAGTACAGTCTCGAGACTTACTAGTCTAAGTATCAAGACTTACCCTTAAGTCTCAAGCCTTATCTATCTAGTCTTGAGACTTCAAGACTTCTAATGACTATTTTTCAACCAAGTCTCGGTACATGTCCCTTAAGTATCGAGACTTGACCTTGCAGGTTGCATTAAATGCTTGAGATTAATTTTGCCAACGACTTCAAATGTCCAAAAATGAATTAGAGGGTATATATTCAAGCCAATAACATTTGAAGATACATGGGAAGAGCATCCAATCATAAAAATCAAGAGAAAAACATCAAATTCTTTATTTCTTCAATTTTCTCTTGTACATATCTCTTAGGTGCTTTGTAACATCCACAATATGCCTTGGAGATAGGTACCGTGAGGTATTGAGTTAGGACTTAGTTGAAAAATTTTGAAATAGAATAAATAGAAATTTTAAGTATTAAATTAGAAAGTATTTAAAATCATTAAGGAATTAGAAAATGCTCCTTATATAGGCAAATTTTAAATAGAAGTACTGACTTAATTGAAAGAGTATAGGAATTGTTGTGGCCAAAGTAGGAAAAATAAAAAGTTAGGAGATACATAGTAGTGGTAGAAAGGAAGGGAGGATTAAGAAGAAATTTCACTAAAAGTTAAGTATGAGTCATCCTAGGGTTTATGAGAGATGAAGAAGGATAAAAAAAAATAATTAGCCAAGTAGATACTTTTAGACATAATAATTAGGGGCTAAAGTGTAAAGATGGATGGCTAGAGGACTTATTAGCAATTTTACCTTTTTAATTAAAAATGATGAAATATTTTAGTAGAATTGTGTAAAAAAGTGAAGAAAAAAGATGAAAAATTGTCATCTTTTTCATCTAGCCAAACTGTCACCCACCACTTAGTCTCCACCAAACTTTCATTTTATTTCCAAAAAAATCCTCCCACCATTGTTGAGCAAATCCAAGCTTAAAACCTTCCTTTTTATTTGGTATTTCTTAAGTAAAAACTATAGAGAAGGCTAATGAGTACCTTAGTTTCATGAGAGAATCTCCATAGATGTGTTAAAGGAGAGGAAAAGCAAGAACTAGGGTTTTGATCTCAAGGAGGTTAAGGTAAGAGGTTGTCACATCTCAAAATTCGGCCTAGTAGTTTCGGGTTAGTGAACAGGGTTTTGTCAATTTAGGCCTCAAAATTAATTTTTGAAATAATGGTCTAAAATTGGGATCGAAAATTCAAAATTAAGAAACCAAAAAATATTTTCTTTTTAAAAGACTTTCAAAAACAAAATCAATTTTAAAAAGGAACGAGAAAAAGACTTTTAACTAGAAAAGATGTCCGATTTGTAAAAGGGTAAAATTTGAGAGTAGCCCAAATGCAATTGTACCAATGTTTTTAAATCAGCCTATTTTTCCCTACACCCTACCGTTTACACACGTCTCTTCCCTCCTCCATTTTCAACATTTGAAAATTTTTAGTAGCGCTAAAACACGTTTTCTTTAAGAAAATTCTTCAATTTGATTTTCACTTATCCCAAACACTAAAATCTCTCTCAATTTCAAAGGAAACCATCAAGAACAACATCAATTTCTTCATTTGGTTCCTAAAGGATTTTCATGAAATTCAATCCCCAATTCATTTCCCTTCTCGAATCAAGGTGAGTTTTTGTTTACTTGTTAAGTTCTAAAATTGTTAAGCTTTTCAAATCAAGTTTTGCTCCATGATATCAGAATGTTATGGATCTAATAATTTTAGTCAAAATTGATCACTTTAATGGCGAAATTCAAAGTTCTAAGTTAAACCTCTGTTTCTAAATGGGTTTTAATATATTTCGATGAGATTAAGAGGGTTCTAATTTTACTTTAACAAATCGTTAAAAGCTTTTGTCACACCCCAATTTAGACGGGTTCAAGGATAAGGCATATAATAGTGAACGAACCTATGTTTAGCGGGTTGTAATTTGCCCGTTTGTATCTTTTGGTGTATACTTGTGGGTGTATAGTATACGCCGAGTAATTATGTAGAAATTTTATTTTAGATTATTTTGATTAGCCAAAGAGTAAAGGTTTTAGCTAGACAAAAAAAAAAAAAAAAGAAGGCAAATTACAGTATGATTTATCGTCAAATGTATAATAAGCCTAGTTTGTCTTAGTACTCTTCTTGTTGGGTTGTGAAGTGCTTGGTTAGGAACCAACTGAATTCATTGTCTTAATATTTATTATGTATGATTTTTATTTATGTTTCTTTTGGAGTCTATAGGCCAATAAAATAGACAAGCTCTGAATTTAAGTGACACTTGTTGAATGTTTGTAAAGGAGATTGGATTATATATATATGAGATAAGGGTTCTGAGAGGAGTTTCTTTTTTTATTCAAAATGTTACTCTTTGATTCTTTTTTGGAATTGATTTCATTTCTTCTTCCTCGCACTGGAAACTTAGATTCTTGGTTTAACTAGTGGTTATTCCATCTCTAGTAAGTATTACAACTTTGCATGTTAAATTCTGAAAGAGTAAGGCTTTGCATGAAGGTTGTAAGTGCTTGAGGTGATGGTAAGTTGTATATGAATAAGTTTTTAATGGTGTTTCTATGTTCTGTAAGCAGTGATTATTGTTGTTTCATGATGGATGATTGGGTCAGGAGCTTCAAGTTACTGTAGGTGAGTGAAGGTGAGTATCAATTTTGACTTTACTATGTGTACTGTTCAAGTAGATATACATGTGAATATATATATGGCATGAAGATATTTACAATAATGGTGAGAGTATGAGTATAGTAAGGATGAGTTATGCGCTATGTTGATATGTATAAAAATTATGTAACAAAGAGTGATGACTGGTAAGCATGTAGGTAAGTTTTGATGTACGAATAGTGTAAAATGGTCAAACGTGTGAACCTATATGCGTAAGTGAATGTTATGTGAATGTCCCTTTGTAATGCTTGTAACATTAGTGTTTATGCAAGTGTACACAGTCGTTATCAAGTAATAAGTAAGTAAAAGAGTTATTGTCTCCACAGGGACTATGTATGTTAATCAATTAATTGCAAAATTAAGGTTTTACAAATTGGTGATATGAACACAATTTTTGGAGTGATGGATGATTAAACTAAATTAAATTATCTAGATACAAGATGATCCCTAATGCAATTCTAATCTAAGTATGATAATTAACTAAAATGTATGAGATAATTTAGCAGCAACAACACAAACTTCAATAATCAATAACATGGATAGGCTAGAATAATTACATCATTCAACACAACTCATTTTTCTCATGTTTAACAGTGTTCAGAAAATATTCCATGGCAACTCGATTTTTCATGAGTTTGAAACCAAATTAAGTCCTTCCGGAATCTTTTACTTAGTAAAACATACATTTTACTGATCATATTAAACTAAGGGTTTCTTAGAATTCATGGAAGTAACAGAGACGTGTTAGGTTTGAAACAATTTAATCACATAAACCTAAAAACTATACAAGATAATAGAGCTCGTTAAAGTTATCATGAACCTTCAATTTAGTTGGGTTAGGATCTAAATTAAGAATTCACTTTTCAACTGTTGTGTCCATTAGCTGTCGTCTGGTTAGGATCCCTCAGTTAATTCAATGCATCCAATAAAACATGAATGACTGAGGCACAAACACTATAAACATGATTTAAACAAACTTCATTGAATTGATGTAATCATCCTAGCTAAATGGATTTAAGTTACCATTGTTGATGAAAATATAACAAAGCACATTGCAAACTTGATTAAAATCAAAGTAACAAGTAAAGGAAGAATAAACTTTGTTCAGATCAGCAGCCTTGCGAACTTCGATTGAAGAAGTTTCCTTCCGTCCTTGTGTTGCTCCTTTGCTAATGGCTCCTTAAGGTGGTCGGCCAAGAGATGGTCTTATCAAGGTTTTGCTGACTAAGAAAGAAAATATGGGATGCTATGCGTGGGAATGAAGAGAGGGAATGAGAGAATGGAAGAGAAATGTTAAATGAAGGATGATTAAAATGTGAGATGGGAATGGGTATTTATACTTGAGGTTGGTAGAGGAGTGTACTAAGTATGGCATCAAAGATCCCTTAGATTTCTCCCACCTTTGGCTAGCCATAATATGTGGAAAGGAGGGTGAGTTGGTTGCTTGCTTCAAGCAAAAAATCATGCTTGAATCATGCAAGGGGTGGATGGTTTCTTGAACAAACATAGTATGCTAATTTTAAATGATTTCCAAGTGTAAGGACCTCCAAATAATTATCCCCAAAAGATGATTTTTGGCTGCCCAAATCTCCTTGCTGAATTGGGCTTCTCTTCTCCTTGTTTGGATGGTTTTGTGACACATTTAATAGTCAGACTTGTCCACCATGTAACACCATTTTTCACTGGGTCAAAACATCTTCATGACCTAATTTGCATGGTTTTTCCATCCCATTAGGGTAGAATTGCTCATGCCCTTGCAAAAATCATAATAAGTTGTTTATTAAATCAACTTCATGGTCCCACTGCATAATTAAATGTAACACATTAATAAATAGCATGAAATAATTTAATTTATGCACAAAATTAACATAATAAAGCACAAATTTTCATATTCTATAAATTCATGTCCATTGTCGAAATATAAGCAAAATTCACTTAATTAATTAGCAAATACTCGGGATTAGTATTATTTTTAAGTAAAAAGGTGGTAAAAATTACTAGAAAAAACCTATATAATTTAGAGTTTACAATGTCTCTAGTATGACAACAATTTTGCTAACCACATTGGCAAGTCAAGATATGAAAAGACAAGAAAAACCATGTGGTTATGATTCTTGGTTTGGTATGATTTGGAACCATTCATGGTGTAGCCTCCAATAAAATGGGACTAGACTAGCAGAACATGATACATGAATGTGTGTAAGACTATGTGGTTAATTCTTATGGTATGATATGATATATCTGTATATTATGTTCATGGTGAAACATTCCATAATGTGTAAATCAAAATTGTAGATCATGATACATGAAATTCTGTATAAATCTAAGAAGGAGAAAGTCATGACATCCTCTGTGAAGTCTGTCGGGACAGTGAACACGAGGTTCTGTATAATGCCTTTATGGTGTATTCTGTTTGGCCTTTGTGGCATGATTTGTCATGTATGTCTGGAAAATTATGAATATATGTTTTTATGGTAAATTATGGATAAATTCTGTTGATTCTGAAATAATGTATAATAATGATAAGGTATTGATATGCTCAAGATTAAGGGTGGAGTAAGATCTGTAAAATAAATGAATAAGTTTTGAAAAGAATTGTGCATCTGTGTGTTAATAAATATATCCGTCATTACGGTCTAATAATGTTGGACATGAATATATTTGTAGCAATGTGTGACTTAAAAAATGAACAATTATGGGTTTGATTATGTTATGAAATGGTTGAATTAGAGTTATCTGGAACCTATTTTGTCTGGGTTGTCTAATGACTTTGTTTGAAACCATATGAAATCTGATTATTGATTATTGATTATTTGAGAGTCTAGGGTTTTGGAGTAAAATGGCATGGAAGTCATCTAAATGATCCATGTAGTACAGTATCAGTATGGGTCTATGTAGTATTAAACCAATATATGCTTTGAGTGTGAGTTTGATGGTATCTAGTTCTACAAAAGTATTCACTAAACGTATATTTATCTTTTCGAGATGAATGTCTATGAACAACTGTTTGGAGATAAGTGTACTTTTTATGGTATAGTTAGTTTGAGGTGGGCTCTATGGGCATGTTCTATAAAGAAGCACTTACGTGACAAAGAGATCTGTAAAATGTTTGAAAGGTATTCAGTTAGGTAGATAAGAAAGATATCGGTATGATAGGAGTATGATAGTTGGCGGGAAAGGGTATGCTAGAATTGTAGTAGTATCCGCCCGAAATAAATGGTTTAGAAGAATGGTTGGTGTATAGGAGTTCCTATGAAAATACAAAGTATCCACCAAGGTAATTATGTGTTAAATCTCACTAAGTTCTCTTGAACTTATTTATGTTTCAGGTTTCAATGTTAAGAGAATGTGCCTCAATGGACGATGCCAAGACTACGCCAAAGAAGAGGTATATCGAGTTATTATGCATATAGTGTTGTTGGGGTGGTGTATTATAGGAGTTTACTTTAATTAATCTGTAACTATCAGATGGTTGTTTTAAGAAAGATATATTTTAATTCTTTAATATTTTTTATTTGAGTACCATATTTGTTTATTAAGATTTAGTCTTTAAATGTAATTAAAAAGACTATGTTTTAAATAAGAGGTTATCTAATACGGTTTCATAAGTTTAACTAAGTATTCTGTGTGATAACACTTATGATCTGGATCCAACGAATCGGGTTGGGTTCAGGGTGTTACAGATTTTAAAGATTTGATGATTTTTCTTCAAGGTGTCATGGGTGATTTTCCAGAAAAATTTGATTTTGAGATTTTAGGGGTTATAAATTGCTTAGATCTATTATAAATTGATTAATTAGATGTTTAAGATCAGTTCCAAGCAATGGAAATATTCAGGTTAGGAAATTTAAGATTCGACTAAACTCGTTGAAATTTTCGGTTTAAGAGAAGCAAGATTGAATCTGCGTTTTGTTTGATTTATGAAATGTTTGCAATTGTTAATGATTTGTACGTATTGTGTGTATTATGATTGTGAAGTTTCGAAACCATTGATTGTGAAGCTTGTTTAAGCTTTCGGCTAGCAAGCGAAAGTAAGATCAGTAAGTGTTCTAGAGTTCCTGCTGGAATGCATAATTTATTGTGTTAATTAGGAGCTTAGGTTAGCCTAAACACCTATCCTAGGTTCTGAGAGTAAGACTTCTTATTCCTTTTGCCTCATTTTGCAAAATGGTGGTTATATGTTGCGAGGTCTGGAAATTAATGTAGCAAATCAACATGTGATACATGATTTATGTTAGCATGTGTTACATGATTTACTAGTTTTAATGCACTCCTATGTGAACTAATGAGATTCTGGCTGAGTGAGCAATGTGTTAGCACTTGTAAGTGCATCAAATGTGAGTACAATTAGCGTGTTATGTGAAAGTGATAGTGTTTTGTATATGATGATCAAGAACAAAGGAATTGTGTAATAAAAAAAAAAGTAAATAATCATGTGTTAGTGTGGATATGTTGGCCTTGTGATCTCTTGAAACTATTAGATATAGTTGGCATGCCATAGGATTATGAATACTCACTTTTGTGTATTGTGATTAGGCGATTGAGGCCCCGGGATAGGTTGAAGAGATAAGGGAATGTTGAGCTAAGCTCCATTCAACGAGACATGTTTGGTGTGTTAGAAGTGTTTAGCTTAAGGCTACACTTAATGGGACATGTTAAACCCTTTGAGTCATTGATGTGTTGGAGATCTATTTATCCAATAAGTGTGATTAGGTTTGCTTATGTTTCATAGTCTCAAGGAGCCAATATATCAAAATGGAAATGCTCAATTTGTGACTCAAGTGTCTTGTGAAAGAATATATGTCTATTCTATATGAACAAATGAAATATTAAAATGATGATTTGTCATGATGAAAAAGTGTTTGTGTACTTACTTCTAGTATGCTTTCAGTTAACTTTGTGTACTTACTTCTAGTATGCTTTCAGTTAACTTATGTCATTGTGTATGCTCGGTGGTACTTATGAACATTCATTGAGCTTGTTTGAGCTCACACTCTTTATTTAAATTCTGCAAAAAAAAAAAATAGTGTACTCGAGGAGTGTGAAGTAGGCAAGGAAGTGATCCGTGCAAGGTATTGTGATTGAGTATGTTTTTTTGGTTTTAAACACTTCGAATAAAGGTCATGTGGGTTGTTATTTTGGGACTAGACTCATAGATTGTTGATAATGTTTTTAGACTTTGATTGTGGATATTTTCATGTTTGAGAATGAGATTGAGGATGCGTGTTACGTTTTCTTGATGAATATGTAATAAAGTGGCATGTAAAATGGTTAAAAAGTGTTAATGGGCTTCAATTGGTATTCTAGAAATTTGAACATGTTTAAAATGACCATGTAACAACCTATTTTTAGTGTTGTCGAAAATAGTAGTTTTGGAACCACAATTCTGACAAGTGAGTCAGCGTTTAAATACTTATTTAATGTTTATGAATATTTATTAGATTCGTATTACAATTTGGTTAAGAAATTTTATCGATTAGATAGTTAATTTAGTAAAAAGGACTAAATTGTAAAACCTGCAAAAGTTAACTTCTATTAGTTTATTGGATCAAATAGCTATGAAAAGGAGATTTAAAAGCCTTAATTGGTAAATTCACCTAGCTAAAGTAAAATGGACGATTTTGGAGTCTAGTTATAAGAAATATGATTAAAGGTTAATTTTGTAATTTAATAATTAAATAAAAAGTTAAACAAAACAAAAGGTAAAACCACTATCATCTTCCCCATTTTGCTTTATAAAACCCGAATCACCATAGTTGGGAAGCAAAGCTTTCGGCCAAGCTTTGTTTTGGATGCATGGTATGAAATTCTTGTTTGTTTTTAATTATTTTTATGCGTTTGAGTTCGTATTAGTTTAATTTAGCTAGCCCGAGGGTCAATCTGTAAGACTATTAAAAGTTTAGGGACTTTCCATGAATGAGTTGAAGTGTTTTTTGAATTTAGTTGATAGATTATTAAAGTTGGTAGTTAAATATAAGTATTTTGTTAAGTAATTTTTGATGATTTTGTGTTTAAGGACCTAATTGAGGATATAGTAAAATTCAATAATAATAATGTGAAATGGTGGAAAATTTGGGCTGCTTTTGAACCTATTAAAAATTTAATAGCATGGTTTTTACTTAAAAATGGTTAAATTGTGAGTTTCGAGTTTATATACTAAATTGCATAAAAGTTAAAATATTAGGGGTAATTTTGTAAATTTACTTTAAAATGGGTTATAGGTTTGAATTTGTTATCTTAAGCTATTTAAATTATTTAATTGAGCTAAATTACTATTTAGATCAAGAAACAAATCAATCGGACTTAAATCGAGGAAAAGCTAAGATCTCGGATTAATCATCGGCTTTACTTTTGCAACCGCGTTAGTCGAGGTAAGTTCGTATAAGGATTAAATTTGTTATTTGTTGTTTTGGATGAAATGTAAATAAATATTTATGCTATGTTTAGATTAAATTGATAATGGTGTGATAATTTGGTATTATGGATCAATTAGTGAAGTTAACCAAATTATAAGTTATAATTGGAAATGTGCATTTCATGAAAGTATATTGTAATGGTTTAATGGACCGAAATGAAAGATTATAGATGAATAAGTGTCCCATTTGAACCTCGTGAATACTTAGGATACAAATGATATGTCATTGGGGATTAACGGTTTTGGGTGTTGGTCTTGGATGTCCTACTGATGGTTGAGGTCCTACATTTGTTGCGAATTCTCCATAGCTCGTGTGAGCAGCATCGTGTAGCTAACATCTCGACCTATAGCTCGTGTGAGCATTATAGATATGGTTACAGTTACATGTATAGACACGCTTTGTGTGAGCATAGTTCCCGTGTACCCGACGTTATTTCATTTGGTTCAATGGACATTAAAGGTTTAAATTAAATGAATATGATTTCGTGGTAAGTCATATGTTAAATGGATGAAATGAAAATACTTGTGCAAATGTTTTGAGATGTATAAATGATACATTGGTTTTATGTACAAGTTCACTAACTTGTGAGATTGGTGATTGAAAATAGGAATCAATTAAACATATGAGCATGCTAAAGGAGTTATGCATAAACTATATAAACTGAGCCTATTTGGTAAGTTTATGTTTAAGATTTATACGAGCTTACTAAGCACTAGTTGCTTATATAGTTGTTTTTCCTTGATTTGTAGATCATCAGAAAGCTCGACCGGTTGGAATCTCGTCGGAGCACTATCACACTATCCATCGATCATTTTGGTAGTTTTGGTTATTTTGGCAAATGGTTATAAATGGCATGTAATAAGGCTTGAATGTTAACTTGACAATTTGGTATGTTTGAGTGGTGCCAAGTTTATGTATGCCTTAATGTTTTTAATTGGTGGTTTGTTAAATAATGGTGTAAATAGGTGTGTTGTTGAATACTTATGCATGCCCATATAATGATAGGTAAATCTTGGTTGAATGATATGTATGTGTGAAATGGTTTTGGCATGTTTGATTTGTGCTTAATGAATAAACTTGAGATGTTAGTTGGATTGATTTTGATGGATGAATTGTGGTGCCTTTTGATGTCATATTGGTTATGTTTATAGGATGAATGCTTTGGCATGTTTTGGAGTGTGTTTGAAGGTGTTTTGGTCATATGAATGCACGTGGGAGTGGTGTGTCTTGGTGTGCAAGAATAGGTGTTTGATTTGGCTTGTTTTAAAGGTAACTTATGAAGCACACAACTTGGGACACGAGCTATCACACAGTGTGTGCCACACATGGCCACCCCACACGACCGTGTGTCACTATTATTTTAGGTGCAAGTTTCATACGGTCTGACACACGACCTACGACATGGTCTTGTGTCCATATTTCGAATATACACACAGTATGGCACACGGTCTGCGACACGGCTGTGTAACCCTATTTTGAACACTCACACGGGTTGGGACACGACCGTGTTTCCCATACTTCGAATATCCACACGGCCTGGGCTATGTCACACGGTCTGGCCACAAGGCTGTGTGACCTCTGTTTCCCAATTTTTTAAATTTGTCCTAAATTTTTTATTTGTGTCAAACTAGTCCCTGGATGTTCCCAACCTATTTTTAGGACCCCATAAGCTCGGGTTAAGGTCTGTAAGAGCATTTTTACTTTAGATTATATGAATTATTGAATGTTTTCGATTAATTTTCATAATTGCTTCTATTTAAAGTTAAATGTTTCGATTTGTACTGTAATGCTTGTAACCTTAATTCGACGATGGAGACGGGTTAAGGGTGTTACGGACCAAATGGTTCAAAATGGACATTTAAGACCCTTAGATAACCTTGAGATTCTAATTTGTTATGTTGAGTAATGATTTCTTGGAATAAAAGAATGGTTGCTAGCATGATGGTTACATAGTATGTCAAATTTTGCTATGATATTTTATGGTGTATGTGAGCATGTTGCTTTTTGAAGGTAATATGACATGTTTGAAGTGAGAAATAGCCTCAAATGCATGAAATGGTATGTGTGGTAGGGTTTAAACTTGAAAAATATAGGTTACGGACTAGAAGTGCAATCGACATATTGACGTCATTCGAATGACGTCTCAATGTGGGATCGATGTCGTGACTTCCTTTGTCGAGTTGTCTCAACGAGGAACCTCTTCTAGAGCTCGTCTCGAAGCACTACATCGCCTCGTCCCGACGTGGCGCTTGGCTTGTCCATGACATGTTTTTATATCTTTGCAATTTAGTCCTTAGATTTTGGTGATGTAATTGGAGTCCTAAATGTCTATGAAATACTTTGAAAATTTACTTACCAAGGTCTTAGATGTTTAATTTCGTTAATCTACTGACAATTTTGTAATTTTATTGTTTTAAATATTTTTTCATTATTTCAATTTAGTCCCTAAGATAACTTTTTTTAAAATTATTTTTTTAAAATTAACAGCAACCAAATAACAATCAAAATTAAATCATGTTAAGCAGACAAAAGATTAACTCACTTCAGTGTTCCTAAGTAAATTTAGAGCTCCGATTTTATCGAGTTAGCTATTGATTAACCAGTTATTACCTCTCGGCCTCTAACTAATTAACTAATATACCAATACACATTTATCTCTCTGCCTCATTTAATTGACTAGGATAAATTATGATTTACTCGGTAAACTTATCTCTCATTCTCGTTTATCCTAAATTACTTCCTAGGGCTATCACTTCCTAGGGTTTAATTACACATCATTTAAACCAACTAACTCAGATTCAAACCCTAATTCATCTGTTAAGTAGCCACACATCCGTTCATTAATCTCCTTAAGGAAACTAGTCACTAATGGATCTAGATGCAATAATCTCTAAATTCACATTCAACATACAAAACTATAAATTGAATAAGAAAAATAAATAAAATAAATAAATTTGTTTCGATTTCGATTTGTGTGTGAAATCTAAATTTCCTTTAACAGTTACGAAGATAATCCCGATTGCAATTGGAAATTGAAAACAAATAAATAAAACCTATTTAATTGAAAGCTTGTTCGAAATTGAATCCAAGTTAGGTAAGAATAAAAGCTGCTTTAGGACTAAATTGAAATAAAATAAAAACTGAAAATAAAAACCCTAAAACTAAGTGGCTTACTTGGCCAAGCCTAAACAAAAACTTAACAACCTCCCAAAATGAGGCTTAACATGTCTATTTATAGAGTTTATGATCTGACCTAAATAGGGTTGATTCGCAACACTGCCTTTAGAATGTAAATATTATGGTTTTGAAGTCTGGTATTGCGACACCACTCCTCGGTGTCGAGACGCTGCAGTCGTCCTTCATCTTCTAAACCCGAAAACTGTGTCCTATACACTAATTGAAGCTGTTAAATCATCTTAGGCCTGTACTGGCCCATTAGGTCATGACTTTGCTCAAAATTGCGTAAAAAATGCTTATTTTGTATAAATTAAACATAAAGTAATAAAAACCAAAAATGAAATAACAACATATAAAAACAGTAGAAAACAAGTTCGTTAAGTACCGAAAAGACTTTAGTTTGCCACAATGAAATGTGATATATCACTTTCTTCTTGAGAGAGAAGTTGAATTTGCTATTAAAGTAGCACCTGATACTGCATCGATCTCTGTTGCACCATACAGAATGGCTCTAATTGAATTGAAAGTTTAGTTGCAAGAACCTTTAGATCGGGGATTTATCCGATTGAGTGTGTCGCCTTGGGGAGCCCCAAGAAATGAAATTATAAACAAATTCAAATTCAAATTTGGAATATTGCTAATAAATATTGAAAATTGAATTTTGAGTTTCAAAGCTTCACAAAATTTCTATTCTTATGAAATTCAAGCAAATTAGTTTTCAAAAGAATGTCTTCATAAAGTGTTTCAAAAAGAGGAGTATAACTTGAAAATAACATTTGATTTAGTGGAATTTTTACAAAGCTAATTTTTCTAAAAAGTTTTGTTATATAAAAAAAGGAGGAGATTGTTAGCTTTGATTTTCAAATGTTTTGATATAAAAAATAAATTTCAAAATTCCTCTATCAAATATGTTTAATTTATTTTCAAGTGTCTCAAACTCAAAATAATGTTCTCAAATGACTTAGACAATCACAAATAATTTT
Organism: Gossypium bickii; assembly: GCA_025503065.1. NCBI lineage: Eukaryota > Viridiplantae > Streptophyta > Magnoliopsida > Malvales > Malvaceae > Gossypium > Gossypium bickii. The sequence continues at coordinate 102,689,374 of CP106711.1, forward strand.
GAGTAACTCTAAGACCTTTTAAAATAGTTTCCAAGCCTTAAAATAGATTTTCTATGTATTGAGACATATCTATACAAGTCTCGGTACCACCTCAAATAGTTTTAAATAGAGGTTTCGAGAAGGGTATAGTATTGCGGCTTACCACCTAAGTCTCGATACCTAGAAGTTAAGTCTTGAGACTTAGGTGGCTAGTATCGAGATTTATGAAAACAGTACACAAAAGATAAATGAGAGTAGTGCAATCTCGAGACTTACTAGTCTATGTATTGAGACTTACCCTTAAGTCACGAGACTTGTTTGTCCACTCTCGAGACTTCAAGACTTCTAACGACTATTGTTTAGCTAAGTCTCGATACCTATCCCTCAAGTATTGAGACTTGACCCTGCAGACTACATTAAATGCTTGAGATTAATTCTTCCAGTGGCTAGAAACTCCCTTCAACAACTCTAAACGTCCAAACATCAATTTGAGGGTATATATTCAAGTTAAGAACACTTGAAGACACATAAGAAGAACATCCAAGCATAGAAATAAAGAGAAAAGCATCAAATATTTGTTTATTCAATTTCTCTTGTACACATCTCTTAGGTTGTTGTTGTTAAATCTTATTGTTATTCTCACATCCATTCTTTGAGAGAGCTTAACACTTGTAAACACATACCTTTTAAAGGCCTTTATTGTTTACTGACTGCCTCGATTGCCGGCTAGTGTGATAGGTCAGTTGTAATATTTCTAATGTTCAATGGAACACCGGAGTATTCCAAGGATCAAACCCACAGGGGTTAGCGATTAAGTGATTTCTAAACTACAAACATGTAATTAAAGGGGTCTAGCTAACTACTTACTAAGAAATTATATTACCGTAAGCCATACAAGAGGTAAATTATACTAATTAATTACCTAGAAATGGAAAAGAACTAAATTGTAAATCAAGCAAAACTATGAACTTAACTGATTAATAACAAGTAGTGGTCGGTTGACTTCCATGTTGCTAGTTAACCCTCGAATTAGGGAACTAAATTACTTAAACTCCTAAAATGGCTCAATTTTACCAAGTTAGATGAATTAGTGCGGTTTATCTCTCGACCTCATCCAACTAATTTGGGACTATCAAATTGGTACCCGATAAGATCTCCTCTCAGTCTCACTTATCTTAATTTTCCTTTTAGGGGCATTAATCCTAAGTTTTGAAGTCTATTCGATTTAGTCCAATTTTTTCAATTTAGTCCCTGACCCAAAAAGTTAACTAGCTAACATTTCCATCAACCTCCCACTTCAGATTTAATTACCCATTATCATGCTTAAGCAAACAAAAACAAGATAATCACACACAAGAGGTATAAATGGAAAACACAAGAAAAAGAAGAAAAGCTTGGGCTTTTCTCTAAGAAGCTTGAAAATAATAATAATAGTGGCAGCAAAGGAAATGCAAAAGAACACTTAAAAATAAGATTTTTAATGATGAAACTAAAAAGAAACTGAGTTGCATTGAAACTAGGATTAAACTAAAAAATACAAGAAGTTTAATGTACTAAACAAGTAAATAAATCTAGCTACAGTGTTAACTAACAACTATGGAAACTGAGAAAAATAAGAGAAAAAATAAACCTAATCCCTAAAGCTATAATGAAAAAGAATAAACCCTTAAAGATGAAGAGAAAAAATTGAAAAAAAAAATGAAAAAGAGTTAAGTTTCTAGTGTATATTTGTTCAGTTAATTTTTGGCATTTTTTAGCAAATTATAGACCCAAAAAATAATGACCAAATTTCCCTTGACCAAATTGCCCTATGGTCATTTTTTGTCTTCCCTCGACAGTGATATCGTGATACCCATGGTCCAGTATCGCGATATCCTCGACAATATTGAAATGGGGGTCCTTTAGGAGTTTTGGGTATCGCGATACCACTTTGGTGGCTCAATCTTCCTTGTTTTTAACACTGTCAGGGGTATTACAACTCCCATGCTTCGATACCGCGATACCCTCCCTTCTAGGTGATGTTCTCGTGCTGTTCGAGCCACTGTAGACTCCTTGCATCACTCACCAACCTCGTTAGATTCCTAATGTGCCAATTGGCCATCTCGGGTCTCAAAATAGCACAAAATGCACACTAATCACTTATTAATGCAAATAACTAAAACTAACTAAAAACACGACAAAGACATCTAAATTGCTAAAAAATAAGCTCGTTAAGTGTAATGGGGAGCCTAATTTGATGTATCAAATTACGACAGATCATTTACATATTTCTTTTGGATTGTAAAAGATTACTTAAAGGTTTTTGAGGAATAAAACCTTAAGTGAATTGTAAAGGGTTTTAGTAGAGCCTTGTAAAAAATAAAGGATTCTAGTCAAGCCATAAAAACTAGGGATAATGTTCTATCTTAGCTTTGTAATAAAAATAAGGATTGTGAAAGTTGTACCTTTTCCTTAAAAGGTAACAATTCAAATATAGTAAATTGAAAAATCCTTGATAAATTGTCCAAGTTTTTCTTTCCATTTTCTCATCATTTAGAAAAGTTTGGAAAAAAAATTTAAAATACCAATTTACCCCGCGCTTAGAGTTGAGCATGGGCTGGGCCACTTAGCCCCGCCCGAAGGCCCGCCCGAAAAATGGGCTTGGGCAGAAAATGAGGCTCGTTTAAAAAATGGGCCGGGCCTCAGGTAAGAATTTCTTAGCCCAGGCCTGACCCGAAATACGTATTAAATAATTTTAATACGACTATAAGGGGAATTGCAACTGTTGTTTTAGACCCCACGTCAGGCATTTGATTTGAAGTTTTCCTGCATGGTCTACATACTTACAAATACAATAAAAAATAACGTATAGTAGGATCTTTATATATGGTCAATTACCCCAATTCAAGGGACAACACAGCTCTATCAATGTGCAACAACAGTAAATAAACAAATATTTCAAGTCCTTTCATCCTCTTTTACAATTTCAATGCACCCCTGAGCTTCAACCCCTTTAATTTCTCCATTGATATTTTTTTTTATTTTTTAAATGTATTTGATTTATTATATTTTATTTTTAATAAAATAAGTTAAAAATTAATATTAGCCGTGCCGGGCTCGGACCTACCAATTTTATGTCGGGCCGGGTTTGGATAATTTTTGAAGCCCATTTTTCGGGCCGGGCCGGATGCACACCTCTACCCGCGCTTGGTATTTTTGAGCCTAACACTTTAGTTTGTCAAAATTTGATCTTTATATTTTATAAAAACTAAGAAATTAATCAAATTGTTGAAAAATAGGTAAAATTGCATTATTACTTTTTACTAATTTAATGTATATAAAGTATTGAATTATTGATTTTTACTAAGTCTTTATGTATATATTGTGAAACTATGTTTTTCAGAATTACGGTTTACTTAATGGACTAATTACAAAAGAGAAGTAATTTTTTTCAAAGTAAAATATAGAAATTAAATTTACAATTCTTAATAAAAGCAGAAAATTTACATTATTGTAATCTTATTTGAGATAAACATATTATTAGTACGAGAAATAAAAATTAAGAAAATCCAAAAGGACAAATATAAATTCATTAAAATTTACTGTTTGGCTTAAATCACAAATTGACATTTACATTAATTTATTTCAAGTTGATACTTAAATTTTTTCTTCAGTTATAAATTATACCTAAATTATATTTTATTATCCAAATTACTAAAAACAAAAAGGGTAACAGTTAAAAAATTCTTAAGTAATCATTTTGTGGCACATGACACTTTATAATTAAAAAATTCACAAAAGTTAAATATCATTTCATTAAAATTTTTTCTTAAAAAAAGGTAAAAATATGTTCATTTCTATTGTTCTTCACACAAGAACTTTGATGATAGGTAAATTAAAAAAAAACTTGTCAAAAAATTTAGTTAAATTTAAAGCGACAAAACCTAGATTCTAGTGAGGTTTTTTTTTTTTTTTTTTTTCATTTTTATAACCTCAATTTCAAATCCTTTATCATCTGATTCAAAATTCATATATTATTTTTTAACAAATATCTTTCTCTATTTTTTTAAGTATTTACAAATTAAAGTTATCTAACAATTAAAAAATAGCTTAAAAGAGAAGAAAGAAGGAAGGAGAGAAAGTCAAAAAAAAAATATATATTTTAAAAAATTTAATTTAATTTTATTCTAATTTTTAAATTCAAATTTAAATTTAATGAATAATTTAGGTAACAAAACTAATCATAAAAAAAATTAACCTTAAAGAAAGTAAAGAGTTTGAATAAATTTTACTTTTGAGTTACTCAATTTAGAGGAAAAATAGAGAAAAGAAAGTGATTTTCTTTTTAAAATACAAATTACTACTTTTATCATATTAACCTTTTACTTCAATTATTTTATAAAAAAATAATTGAAAAAATTATAATAAATAATAATTTCCTTAATTTTTTTACGGTTATTAATTTTAAATATTCAACATTTATGATTTTCTTTCATTAACCTTAAAAAATTTCACTTTACTTTTATTTTCTCTATTTTCTTTTACAATTATTTAACTCTCAACTTGGGGCAAATGACCAGTATATACCGTTTTTAAAAAAAAATTATGGAAAAGGGCAGAAAAAATAATTATTTACTGGAAAGGGCCATTTTTCCCGAAAACACGTCCACGTTAGCGCGTTTTCAGGGGATGAATAGAAAAGTGCGTCCGCGAGGGAGCGCTTTGTGCCACATCAGCCAAAAACGCGTCCTTGAGGGCGCGCTTTGCTGATGTGGCAAAAGCGCTGTTTCGTGGACGCGCTTTAGCCCTTTTTTTTTAAAAAAAAAACTATTCTCAAATTTTTTAAAAATTTATGAGAATAAACCTTTATAAAGGCTTAAAGTGACAACACCATTTTTTTTAAATGTCATCAATTAATAAAAAAATATAACTTACAAAGGAAATCTTTATATAGACCCAAAGTCTCATTTCCCTTGTTTTATTGAGCAAAGTGAGATATGAGATATGTGTATATATAGACTCATGAATAGTTTTGCAGCTTGTTCCTAAATAATGTGGGATTCCTTCCTCTTTTAACTAATAACATGAGATTAAAGGCTACACTATATTTGATGTTTTTTTTACAAAACAATTTTATTTTATATTTTGTTAACATTTTATATTATAAAATTATCTTTTGAGATCTTTAATCTTGTTGCATTTTAGAATTGTTCACATATACAAAAGAATTATTAAAAAAAAAAAAGAACAAATTGCACATATGAAACTTGTACATGCAATAATCTTCTATTCAATTTTAAATGTTTGGAGTTAATATCAATGCAATTCTAATTTTTAAAATAATTTTTCATTATTTAAATTTAGAAGTTATACTTTTAATTTTTAATTTTTAATTTTATTTTATACTATGAATGTTTGATTAATAAATAAATGGTGAGTATTTGGTATTTAAATAATATTTTTTTTGTAATTTTAAAAATTAATATATCTTTTTAAATATTTATTTATTTTTAATATTTTACTATACTAATTAATTTTTTTAATTCTAATTTAATTTAATTTTCATCACATAATGAATGCCGTTAAATTTATGTCAGATATATTTTGACTAGATAGATAATCTATTTAAACATAGTATATAATTATGTTAAATTAGATTTTTTTTATAGAAATATATAATATACATAAAATATAATAATTATTTTTCATATTTTATATCTAGATTAAATTACATTAGTAGTCACTTAACTATATTTTTTAGCTATCGAATTATAAAAACTTACAAAATGATCACTCAACTATTAGTAATTTTTAAATATTTATTTTTTAATATTTTACCATACTCATTTTATATTTTATATTTTTTTTACTTATAGAGTTTAAAAGTTTTATTTATAATGTAACAAATGTTAAATTTTTGTAAAAAAATTTAAACTCCAAGTAAAAAAAAATCAAATACAGTGTAGCATTTTATCTCATGTTATTAGTAAAAAGAGGAAGGAATCCCACATTATTTAGGAACAAGCTGCAAAACTATTCATGAGTCTATATATACGCATATCTCATATCCCACTTTGTTCATGAGTCTATATATGACACCTTGAAAAAATGGTGTTGTCACTTTGAGCTTTTATAAAGGTTTATTCTCGTAAATTTTTAAAAAATTCGAGAATAGTTTTTTTTTTAAAAAAACACGGGTTAAAACGCGTCCATGGGGGAGTGTTTTTGCCACATCAATAAAGTGCGCCCTCAAGGAAGCGTTTTTTACTGATGTGGCAGAAAATACTTCCTCGTAGACGTGTTTTCCTGCTGCATCTCCTGAAAATGCCCTAAAAACGCGTTGACGTAGACGCGTTTTCGAGAGAAATGTCCCTTTTCGATAAATAATTATTTTTTCGGACCTTTTTTGTAAATTTTTTAAAATGTTGGTATCTGGTCATTTGCCCCTCAACTTGGGTTAAGTTTAAGACTTATTGGTTTTTTAGGAGAAATAATTAGTATTAAGTTATTAAACAAAGGAATAGTAAGTTAATAAAAGAAGAAAAAGAAAACTGATTGAAGAGGGAGCAATTGTAGAAGATAAAGAAATGGAAGGTGGTTCTAAAGCAACACTCAAAGCTGTGGCTCTCATCACTGGAGATACCAACGTTAGAGGCTTTATTCACTTCACTCAAATCCCAAATGGTTCTCTCTCCCTCTTTCCTTCTTTCTCTATGTCTCTTCATCTTCTGAGACAATTGGATTTTTATGTTTCTTATTAATATAGGGATAACCCATGTCCAAGGAAAGATAACAGGCCTCTCTCCTGGCCTTCATGGCTTCCATATCCACGCCCTCGGTGATACCACCAATGGCTGCAATTCCACTGGTATCTCTCCCACTTTTCTCATCTTTCCCTATCCAATCCAATTCCCTTTGATTGCTTTGTTTTTCTTTTTAATGATATGAAATTTAATTTTTTGACATTTATGCAAGTTGTGTGTTTAACTAAGGTCGATGTAGTTTATAGTACTAAGATGGGTGTTTTCCTTGATGAAGTTTAAATCTTTTAACTTATGCTATTTGCATAAATTATGTTCATATCATTTAGTTTAAAATGGATTTTTCTTTTTACAAATTTGTTGAATTTCGGTTGATGTCATTTATCATTAAGTGGTTCCCCCCCCCCCCCCTTCACTTTTTCTGATATGAGTATACAGTTTTAGCATTTATGCAAATGTTTGATTTATTCATTTATTTCTTTCCCTCTATATGACATATGGTGATTTTTGTTGCTTATAGTTTTTTTAATTATATACTTTAGGGCCTCATTTTAATCCATTAAAGAAGGATCATGGATCTCCAAGTGATGGAGAGCGCCATGCTGGTGATTTGGGTAATATCATTGCTGGCCCTGATGGTATATGCTGTTTCTGTCATTTATATGATTATGATAGACTATTATTTATGAATGAATTATAGTTTTTACAATAATAATGCAATGTCTCCATTGCAGGGGTTGCTGAGGTCTCAATTAGAGATTGGCAGGTACTGAATTGTGGTGTTTTTTTTTTCTTCTTAGAAATTAAAATTTTCATTTTTCTTTGTTTTTTCTGGTGGCCTGTGACAATGAATTGATTTTGTTCTTTGGACTGGTAGTGGCACTTGTTAAGTTCTTTTAATATACTTAGTCTCCTATAATTTTGGTTTCTTGAAGATGAATTACACTTGGCCATAATAATTGTTCTTCTCTTTGTTTCCATTTGTAGATTCCACTTATCGGACAGCATTCCATTTTAGGGAGGGCAGTTGTTGTGCATGCTGATCCTGATGATCTCGGCAAAGGTGAAATGTTTGGTTTTTCAAATTACTAGAGTTTGCATGTATCATTAAACTGCATTGTTTATTAGTAAAAAGAAGGATATGTTTTGTTGTGAACTTGTAGACAATTTAGTTATATGATGATGACAAGAAGTTGTTAGAATTGATATGATGATTCCATATGTAATTTTCCAAATTTGGTCTCACTTGGGATAAAATATGTACTGAAAACGGCCTCATTTTCGTAAATGGTCCATGATACAAGGTAGTAAGCAGTTCAGTGTTGAAAGCAGTTATATACGAGTCATACAAGTTATATGTTTAAGAGCCCCTCAAAGAGATTTAAGGAGCTAAAAAGTTCACTGAGCACTTCTGAATGGGAACACTAGTTTCTAAACCTTTGATCATTTTAACAGTATATCCAAGTCAATTATTGTTTATAAACTAGAAGAGATATTAATATCTTTGCATTCAATATGGATCTTCCTTTAATTCGAGATGTTTATAATAATGGCTTGATGTGATTAAGCCACTTCTTTTTGCTTGATTGGTTAAAAAAAGGTTTGGGGACATGGCTTCTGATGATGTCCTGAAATGTATTAGGATGCTGCTTCTGTTGCCTTCCAATAGGCTGCTCCAACATTTTTTGCTTTTCTTACTCTTTCTTGTCTGACATAATTATTTGTCATTCATTATATATCTCTCTTAGTGTGACCATTGTCTGATCATTTTCATTCGTATTCTGCTCATGGCTTGTATACAGTGGCCCATAGAAATCACTTTTTGTTTTCACCATTTGGTTTTGACTAATTATAATAACTAATATGCAGGTGGGCATGAACTTAGCAGGACGACAGGGAATGCAGGTGCTAGAGTCGGATGTGGTAAGTATTAGTTTTCCTATGGTTGTTTTCTTAGAGCATCAGTTCGTCAATGGCTTGGTGTTGCCAAAATGCATGCCAAAATCAAGTTAGCTGGATGTAGCCAGGGGCGAATTTTAAAAGGGAGGGGCCGTGGGCTCTCCAAAATGGAAAAAATTGCTATGCAGGCCCCTTAAGAAGTGTTTAAATTATAAATTAATATATGATCAAATTGCACTTTCCCCCCACCAAAAAAATGGAAAAAATTCTATTATGTCCTTTCAGAAAATAATGAAATCATAAATTAATACATGATAAAATTATATTTTGACCTCTCAAAAATTTATAATTCAATTCCGGCCCCCTTTAAGAAAAATCTTTGGATTCACCCCTGAATGTAGCTGTGATATATAAATGATTCACAAGCTTGTCATAGTTGCTTCTTCCTTTGTGTAGTTGTTGCACTGTCTTAGAAATATTGAACACGATACAAACATGGCATATAAGAAATAAATATAACATATTACATGAAAAAATGACTCGAATATATGGACTGTCAGATCTAATGCTGCATTCATGTGGAACTCACTAACATATGGTTCTTTACTCTTGAGCAGGTATCATTGGCCTTCAATCATCTGTTTAGAAATAGTTTGGCTGCAGTTAAAATAGGTGGTGAAAAACTGCTAAGTATAATCTTCTGGTTGAGTTTATGTATTTCTCAGTAATCCGCTTGCAAACAAATCTGGGATGGAAGGATGGAGATCAAAGCCTATTTGTAATTTATTTGATCAAATATGGAAGGTACTTAAAGTTAAAAGAACATTTTTTTTTTTCAGTAAAGACTAGATCCATAAACAGTTTGGGAAAGTCTTCAAGGTTGCTATTTTTCTATTTGCACCATTGAGCGATCTTATTTCTGAAGTTTGAACTTTTCTTTTCTTTTTTTTTTAAATGATATTTCATGTTTTATACACTCTATTTTTTGCTACAAGGGCGGATGTACACCAAGAGAATTAGGATAGGAAATTGCATGTTTTGAGGATCAAACTTATTCGTTCCATTAAAAGTTTAGTACCACTCTTGACCTTGCTTGTATTTCTATCTTATTCCCACAAGTTTTACTTGATAAATTCATCTTGCATAGTATGAATCTAGTACATGGCTATTGTGCAGGCTAATTGAGCAAAATTGAGGGATTGATATGTTATAGAGTCGGGCATTTTAAGGACAGCTCCTCATAAATAGGCAAGTTTAAAACAACAGAAACACAGCAGAGAAGGTATCTGCAAACCAAATAGGTTGAAAAACCTTTGTAGGAACATCATTGAAGGCAACCTTTTTTACTTCCCAAATGAAGCCTTACTGATCGAACAGAGCATATGCTGATAAAATTGTGAAGTAGACGTTGGTGGAGTTGACCCAAATTCCATGACCTCTTGTTTGTATCTCCAATACGCATCCGCTACCTTTCCGCTAAGGATAAACACCAACTTTGAAAATCCACATAGCTTTGCGATATTGTCTATGAAGGCAAAGAAATAGGAGGTTGTTCTTTTGAACATCCACATCCTTTCTTCATTCAACCAACCCTGGACAGTACCTCCACAGCCCAAGAACTCCGCAAGGCTGTATGCAGAGTTGACAAAGATGGCACACAAAATTGTTGCCCTCCAAGAGCTCGACATCTTGTGGTGGTTTGAAGAAAGTTTAATTGTTAGACTTACTTGTTGGAAAAGAATCCTTTCAAACCCGAACACCATGGAAAACTGAAGGTATTGTTCATACTTTTGGTAACAAAGAGATGCCCCTGAGCAAACATAGTACAGAGTAGGCAAGCAGTTTACAGCAACCAAGTAAATGCAGTAAGAAAGCTGATCTTTCTACGTACATTGAGGAAGGGACTATGTTTTGATGGAAAATCTTGGAAGTCACCTTCATCTCTGCTTTGTATGGCCAAACCTGTGAGAATATTCTCCACTTCGGGCCCATATTTCAATCCTATCTGAATTGGTTCATAGATCTATAACTTTGATAAAGTTTTTAATGGCTTCCTCAAACGATATTGCAAGAGCTTTGAAATTTTGTTCCAGGACACCTCCACTTTACTACCATCTAGTTTTGCCTTCTATTGGAAAATAACTCGGTCGATAAAAGTAAATGAAGCAGACAGCCATGAATATTGAAGCTGCATATGGTCGAAACAAGAGTAATCTCCGGACTAGCCTGGTTTCAAAAAGTGGAAGAAAACCATTCATTCCCATCTCCTCCTCCCCCTCTTCTCATTGCCTTGTTTAAAATGAGTGCAATTATATATAACGAACCAGCCGGTTAGCACAATTTATAAATCGTTACCATAGCTTTTGATATCTTAAAAAGGTTAATTCCCAGATTAGCTTTTGAAGTATAACTATTTTCTCGTTTTGATACTTAAAAATTTTTTTTGGCCCAATTTGGTAACTAAAGTACACACACTTCTCAATTTGGTATTTAAAGTATACCTGAATTATATATTTTAGCCCATTTTTTTACCTTAAAAAAAGGTGATAGCCAATCACAATGTAACATCCCAAAAATTAGAAATTAGAATTCTTAGAATTATTAAGAATTAAAACATAGCATTATTGGTTAGAAGCTTAGAAGGAAGTCTTGAGAACTTAGGTTCAAATCTTATAAATTTGATATTATTTCTTTAATTTTTTCTGCACATGTAGAACCCAGGTAATATGGTTTATGTATTTATTTGTGTGTGTTTTGAATATGAATGTGGGTACTAGTGTCATGGGTTGCGCATGGGATCCTGCAACCATGACGAACTTTTGCGATCTATCGCATCGAGGGAGATCATTTGGCCCAATCAGACGGGTCCATTGCTTGGAGAGATTGAAAGCCCATCTTCGGAGCGTGGCAAATATGGAAAATAATCTTCAAAGATATGCTTGGCAAATATGGAAGGGGATCTTTGAAGATATGTGATCCTAGACATTAAATGTAATCTTTAGAAGATACGATTATGTAATCTTAGAGATTTGATACTTAGATAGCTTTAAACCGTAGCCATTGATGTATTTCTATTGTACCGTTGATATTGAGAAGGCTCTACTATAAATAGAGGCCTCTCCCCTCATTGTAAATTCATTCAGTGATTAATAGAATTTTGAGAGCATTCACTCAAACTTTTCTTTCAAGTGTTCTTATTTTTCTGTGGCTTTTGTTCATCTTTCAAGATCGTTCTTACTTCGTTCTTCTGCTGTTCTTTGAGGGTGCTTTAAAGGAGTTCTATTGAATCGTTAATTTTTGCGAGTTAGGCTGACTTAGACATTTTTTAGCGAAGAAACTGCCTAAGGCCACATGGATTGTTTGTGAAAACTCTAAGTCCGTGACAGTTGGTATCTAAGCAAGCATTTGAAGGCACCGTTGAAAGATGTCGAAAGAAGTTGCTGAGAATGCTGGTGGAATGGAGACCCGTGGGAGGGCTAGGAAAGCTAGTCGTTCGAGGGACATACTGTCAGCTTTGGAGGATCGCGTCGTCATTCTCGAGGAACCCGTGGGGGATACTAAGGAGAGGATTGATGATGTCGATGATAGGCTTAATGATGGGTTGCAGTCTATGCAAGAGCAACTCAAAGAGTATGTGTTGAATAATGTTGAAAAGCTTACTAGTAGGGATAATACCATTGAGGCTATGATGACTGGTAAGACTGATACCATTGAGGCTATGATGACGGCCTTGAAGGAGGAGATTACAGATCTCAAGGGTGAACTCACAATCTACAAGGCTGCTTTGGGTAATGGAGGGTTGGCCGCTGTCGCACCCAAGCCTAGTGTGGATGTTCCCAAGCCCAATGAGTTTAAGGGAACAAGGTCTGTAAGAGATGTGGACAATTTTCTATGGGGAGTCGAGCAATACTTTTGTGCCAAAGGCATCACGGATGATGCCACTAAGGTAATTACTACTGCCATGCATCTTACTGATGTTGCCTTGTTGTGGTGGTGTCGTAAGTCCATCGATGTGAGACGTGGGGGGACAGAAATTAGAACTTGGAAGGATTTTCAATGCAAGTTCAAGACACAGTTTTATCTAGAGTATGTCGAGGATGAAGCTCGGGCAAAGTTACACCGGCTTTCGCAACAAGGCATTGTGAGGGAGTATGTGCAGGAGTTTAGCGAACTCATGCTTCAAACCTAAGATATGGGTGAGAAAGAGGCATTCTTTTCCTTCATGGATGGGTTGAAACCATGGCCGAAGTAAGAGTTGCAACGCCGAGGAGTCCAAGAGCTTACCAAGGCCATGTCTGTAGTAGAATCGTTGGCTGAATTTGGTGGGAAGAAAGACAGGCCTGAGTCTTCTAAGCCCAAATTCAATCAAAAGGGAAATAGTGGGGGAGACAAGGAAAGGCCCCCTAGGAATGGCAATGGTAAGAAGCATTGGGAAAACAGGAAGGGTAGGCCTATAAGATGCTTTCATTGTGATGGCCCACATATGATTAAGGACTGTCCAAAGAAGGCCGCGCACTCCACTATGGAAGCAAAAGTGGAGTTAGATGTGGAGGATAACAATCTTGGTTCGATACTAAGGGGTGTCGAAGACAAGATGGTCATGGGCTGATGTTCGCGGACATCTTAGTGGCTGGACGAAAGTTGAATGCACTTGTAGACACAGGGGCATCTGATTTGTTCATGTCTGAAGAGGCCGCTCACAAACATGGCCTCAAGATTGAAAATGAGCCGAGTCAGATTAAAACGGTGAACTCGAAAAGTGTTCCAATCAAGGGGGTTGCAAAGGGAGTAGATCTCCAACTTGGCAATTGGATTGGTAAGGCATCCATCAAGTTAATACCACTCGATGGTTATGAATTTGTAGTTGGATTAAGTTTCCTTGATCAGGTTAATGCGAACATTTATCCTTCCGGTAATTACATGGTGATTTTGGATTCGAACCATCAATGCATTGTGAGATTGACAAGAAAGGGGAGCTTAGAAGGAAAAACATTATCCGCAATCCAGTTTGCTAAGGGAGTACGTAGGGATGAAGTCTCCTACTTAGCTACTTTGAAGACGAAGGAAACAGTTAAGACTGTTACTGAGATCCCTAAATAAGTGGGCCAAATATTACAATCTTTTCGAGATGTGATGCCTGCAAAGTTGCCAAAGAGCTTGCCACCTAAGAGGGAGGTGGATCATAGGATTGAATTGGTGTTCAACATGGTGCCTCCAGCTAGGGCCCCATATTGTATGTCCCTGCCGGAATTGGAAGAACTAAGAAACAGTTGAAGGAGCTTTTAGATGCGGGATTCATCAGGCCATCTAAATCATCGTATGGTGCACCAGTGTTGTTTCAAAAGAAACACGATGGGTCGTTACGAATGTGCATCGATTATCGGGCCCTAAACAAGATTATCATGAAAAATAGGTACCTTATTCCCCTTATTGCAGACTTGTTTGATCAGCTTGGTAGTGCGAGATGGTTTATCAAGTTGGACTTAAGATCGAGATGCCATCAAGTTCGGATAGTCGAGGGGGACGAGCCAAAGACAGCTTGTGTGACGCGGTACAGTTCGTATGAGTTCTTGGTGATGCCCTTCGGACTCACGAACGCCCCAGCTACATTCTGCACTCTGATGAATAAGGTACTTCAACCTTTCCTTGATCGTTTCGTGGTTGTTTACCTTGATGATATTGTGGTGTACAGTACGTCGCTCGACGAGCATGTGGAATATTTGAGGGAAGTGTTCCAAACTTTGAGGGAAAATGAGCTGTTCGTCAAAGAGGAGAAATGCTCATTTACTTAATGAAAGGTGTTATTTTTAGGCCACATTGTGGGAGGTGGCAAGATTCGGATAGATGAAAGCAAGATTCAGGACATTGTTGAATAGGAGGCTCTAACCAAGGTGACCGAGTTGAGATCTTTCCTTGGGTTGGCAAACTACTATCGATGCTTTGTCGAGGGCTACTCTAGAATTACCGCACCCTTGACAGACATGTTGAAAAAGGGTAAAGTATGGGATTGGAACCCGCAGTGTGAGAGTGCCTTTAATCAATTGAAGTAAGTAATGGCAAGAGAGCCCCGTACTTGCATTGCCGGATTATTCAAAGCCTTATGAAGTACACACAGATGCATTAGATTATGCCATTGGGGAGTGCTGATGCAAGATGGACATCCAATTACTTTTGAGAGTCGGAAGCTTAATGAGACGAAGTGAAAATATACGGTCCAAGAAAAGGAGATGACCGTTGTGGTGCATTTCTTACGTATATGGAGGTATTATTTATTGGGTTCTAGGTTCGTGGTCCTTATTGATAACGTTGCCAACAGTTATTTTCTAACCCAGAAAAAGTTGTCTCCCAAACAGGCTCGTTGGCAGGTTTTTCTAGTAGAGTTTGATTTCACAATGGAATATAAGCCAGGGAGTGCCAACATTGTGGCTGATGCACTTAGCAGAAAGATGGAATTTGTGGCAATTAGCCAACCTGATGGGTCCTTATTAGAGCGCATTCGAGAGGGATTGTCCCATGACCCCACAGCCAAAAGCTCGGTTGAGCTTGCCAAGGAGGGGAAAACGAGATTTTGGCTTGATAGGGAATTGCTATACACTCATGGGCACCGCCTCTATGTGCCCCACTATGGGAAATTGCGCAAGGTAGTCATGAAGAAATGTCATGACTCAAAATGGGCGGGCCATCCAGGAATGCACCGTACCATGGCCCTTTTGGAGGATCGTTATTATTAGCCTCACATGGGTGAAGATGTGGAGACCTATGTGAAGACTTGTCTAGTATGCCAACAAGACAAGGTTGAATTAAAGAGTCCGGCCGGCTTGTTACAACCATTGCCCATTCCGAAAAGACCATGGGAGAGCGTATCCATAGATTTTATTGTTGGTTTGCCTAAGTCTGACGGGTTTGCAAGTATTCTTGTTGTGGTGGACAGGTTTTCAAAGTATGCGACGTTCATTCCAGCTACCAAAGAATGCCCTGCTGAGGAGGTAGCCCGTTTATTTCTTAGACACGTGGTGAAATATTGGGAAGTGCCACTGTCTATTATCAGTGATCGAGATGAGCGATTTACGGGCTGATTCTGGACGGAGTTGTTCGAGTCAATGGCCTCGGACTTAAACTTTTCCACAAGCATGCATCCACAAATAGATGGGCAAACCGAACGAGTGAATGCGTTGTTGGAGACATATCTATGGCACTATGTGAGTGCCACACAAAGGGATTGGCCAAAGTTGTTGGATGTGGGTTAATTTTCGTACAACTTGCAGCGAAGTGGGGCCACGAATCAAAGCCCGTTTGAGATTGTGACAAGTCAACAGCCACTCACACCTAACGCTGTTGCGACTCGTTATACAGGACCAAATCCTGCAGCTTATCAATTTGCAAAGGATTGGCAAGAGAAGAATGACTTGGCTAGAGCTTGTTTACACAAGGCAATTAATCGTAACAAGAAGTGGGCCGCTCAAAATTGAAGAGATGTGCAATTTCAGGTGGGTGACTCAGTCCTCGCCAAACTACACTTGATGTTGAGATATACGAGCCTGCACAAGGGGCTTGTGCGAAGGTACGAGGGGCCGTTTAAAGTTGTGAAGAAAGTAGGCAAGGTAGCCTACAAGCTTGAGTTGTTGGCAAAGCTTAAAGTCCACCCAGTATTTCATGTAAGCATGCTTAAGCCAATCTATGGGGATCAAGTGTAACAGCCCGATTTTGGGCCTAATTATAATAGTAGTTGTGGGGCCACAAATTCGTTGAGTAAAATCTTATTTTTATTATATTTTTATGGTCTATGATTTCACGGAAAGATTTTGTGAAAATTTCATTCAAAATTTTCGACGTTTGGGCACTCAATTTAGTTCAATTTAGTCAAAAGGACTAAATTGTAAATAGTGTAAAAGTTGAGTTCTACATGTTAGAAGTGTCCAATTTCTATGAAATTTTAAATTGGAGGTCCTTAAATGGCAATTAGATCATTGGTTAAATTGTTGGACAAAAATGGGCATTAGATAAGTGAAATGGGATATTTTTAAGTTAGGGGCATTTTGGTAATTTAGTAATTAAATGAATTAAAAACAAAATTAAAATGCCAAATTTGTCCATCTTCTTTATATGGACGAAATTTACAAGGAGAAGACACGGCTAGGGTTTTCTCAACTTTTTAAGCTTATGGTAAGTCCGTTCTAGCCCCGTTTTTCAAGTTATTTATGATTTTGGAGTCCCGGTAGCTCGATTTAGCTTATGCTACCAATAATTCATGCTAGGGTTCATCTTTGGAAAATTACCCATAGGTGAAAAGTGTGTATTTTGATCTTTTATGGTAGAATATGAAGGTTGAAATTATGTTAAATAACTTTTACTAAGCGATTTTACGTGAAAACGAGTAAAACGTCATAATTGGTAAAAATACCTATTGTTCATAAGTACATGTTAGAGTGAGAATTTGATGTTGCCATAGAAGGGGAAAATGTTTAGCATGTCATAAAATATAAAAAAATAGGATGAAGTTTAATTTTCGAGCCTAGGGGCAAATTCGTAATTTTGTGAAAGTTAGGGGGCAAAAATGTAATTTTTCCATAATGTGATTTTTGGGCTGAATTAAATAGAATTAATATTAAATAAGCTAAATGTGTTATTATAGATCGAGAAGAAAGTGGAATCGACCTTGAACGAGGTAAAGACAAGGTTACGGACTAAATTACAAAATTTGCCATATTTTGCACCGAGGTAAGTTGGTGTGTTAATAATAATGCAATAATGTTGTAATTTATATTTGAAAGCTAAATTAGTGAATTAATTGAATTATGTTAAATTAAATGTTTAATGTGCCAAGTTTATAAACATGTCTATGGTACATGGAAATGCATTGAAGTATTGTACTTAAATGTGACTTCTATGATTGTGAATGTAATGAGTAATTGTGAATTAGTGTTATCATGAGACAAGTGATTAAGTGAATATTGACTAAGTGTTAACAAGTGTGAAAAAGTCCCGATTGAACCTTAGGAAACGATTAGGATACAAGTGACATGTCACTAGGAATTTCAGTGCTTTCAGTGTGAAAGTGTTCCCCGGGTGCTGGTTCATTGTGTTATATCAGTGGTTGGGTGATTGTGCATGTGTTGCAGACACCTGACAGCTTGTGTGAGCAGCACTGTATAATAACCTTGAACTGACAGCTTGTGTGAGCAGGCCCGAGGGTAACCTTAGTGTTACAGTGGTAGCTTCAGCTACATTACAGTGGTAGCTTCTGCTATATTACAGTGTGGCACTCTGTGCCTTATTCCGCGTATCCTTTAGTATTTCGTATGGTTCAACGGGTATTAAATTGATATAATGAAAAGTGACTGAATGTGAAAAGGATTTAATCATGTGATAATAATGTGCAAGTGAACATTGTAATTGATGCATTTATATGAGTAAGTGTGAATATGAAATTGTTTGTATAAGTGAAGTGCAAGTATGAAGTTAAGTAAGAAATCGTATGAACAAATAATACAGGTATGTGTATGAAATTGCTATTGTATGATTTATATGTTGAATAAAGTGTTTGGGTTATGATGCATCAATTGTAAGGATGCAAAGGAGTGAGATGTGATTATGATGAAATGATAGTTATATGCTAGGTTATACTATGTTTTTGTGCATATGTGTAAAAATGAAAGTGAATACATGGAAATCATGAGTGAATACATGGAAATCATGAAAAAGTGAAATTTGCATTAAAATAGTACTGGACAACTGCAATTATGTACTTTTGAAAAATCACTGAAAATAGTGGAAATTGAATTAGAAAGTGAAGGAGATATGAATTGAAATCTCATTGAGTCTATTTTCATATAAAAAATAGAGTAAGCAAAAGAAGTGGAAATTATGAGATATTTAAATTTTAGTGAGACTGGTTCTGAATGACTTTGTGATTCCCTGTTCTATATTGGAAAAATTATTAAAAATTGTACAAAACTAATCATGGAGCATAGTTTATATGCTTAGAATACTTAATGATTCTAATTTTGATTGGAATAAACAAGAACATTATTTGAATTTTGTATAATGAGATAACTGAGTTTTTGTAAAGATAGGTCAGAACCATCGAATAGTGAAATAAGGGAAACTTTAAGAATAATCTGGTATTGATTGGCCAGACCAAAAATTCTAGAAATTTTATGACAAGAAGGTATATGGGTGTAATTTCAGGGAAAATTCACAGAACTTAATTTCAAGTTCTGTAGCTTATGAAATAATTAAATTAGTGGCTGTGACTCAGAAAAACAACCTAAGCTGAACTTAAGAAAAAGGTGAAACTATGTGAATATTGATTCCATTTCATTGAGTATATTTATTGAGAAATGGGTTAATATTGTTAATTAAATTGCTTATTATTATTAATATGCCAACTTACTAAGCTATAGAGCTTACACCATTTTCCCATTTCTCTTAGTGTTGTCAGGTTGGCTCGGGTTGGAAATCATTGGAGGTATCATCACACTGTCAATTTGTCAAGTTGGAATCACGAAAATTCCTAATTATTTTCAAGTGAATGGCATGTATAGAGATTTAGTTATTGGCAGTATGTATGGGAGAGGTGTATAAGATTGCTGTAATGCCTCGTACCCTGATCCAGCGATAGATAGGGGTAAGGGGTGTTACATCAAGAGGATCCAAATTGAGGCAAGACTGAACGAGCACTAATGGGGTAAAGGTCTCGTACGATTGCGAAGTTCAAAACATTGAGGTAGATCGGGTGATTAGACGAAGGTATCATCGGTCACGGCATGAATACTTGGTCTGATGGAAGGGACTTTCAGACAGTGAGGTGAATTGGGAACCTGCCGAGGCATTATGGCAGCTCCAAGAAAAGATAAACTAGTTCCACGAGGGGGACGCGACGAGGGCGTCGTTAGAAAACTTGAGGGAGAATGTCATGGGTTGCTCATGGGATCCTGCAACCATGACGAACTTGTGCGATCCATCGCATTCGAGGGAAGTCATTTGGCCCAATCAGACGGGTCCATTGCTTGGAGAGATTGAAAACTCATCTCCAGAGCGTGGCAAACATGGAAAGTAATCTTCAAAGATATGCTTGGAAAATATGGAAGGGGATCTTTGAAGATATGTGATCCTAGATATTAGATGTAATCTTTAGAAGATATGATTATGTAATATTATAGATTTGATATCTAGATAGCTTTAAACAGTAGCCATTGATGTATTTCGATCTGTATCGTTGATATTGAGAAGGCTCTGCTATAAATAGAGGCCTCTCCCCTCATTGTAAATTCATTCAGTGATTAATAGAATTTTGATAGCATTCACTCAAGCTTTTCTCTCAAGTGTTCTTATTTTTCTATGGCTTTTGTTCATCTTTCAAGATCGTTCTTACTTCGTTCTTCTGCTGTTCTATTGAATCCTTAATTTTTACGAGTTAGGCTGACTTAGGCATTTTTGAGCAAAGAAACTGCTTAAGGCCGCACGGATTGTTTGTGAAAATTCTAAGTCCGTGACACTAGTCCATGGTTAAGGCTTTTCCAATTTTTCTGTCACTTCTAAAGTTCTATCCACCTTAGCCTATCTTACTTTTGATGATTTTTAGACAAATGGGCTATTTGCCCATTAACCATCAAACTCTCTAAATCATTCATAATTCTACTAAAATTTCCTATTTGTTATTTTATCAAATTGAAACCCTAACTCTCTCTATTTATACCCTAATTTTCTCTCAAAATTCACTGTTTCAAAACTCTTGTAAGCCCTTAAATTTTGCTGAAAAATATCCTTTAATGTTTTTGAAAGTTCAATCAAGTCCTCATCAATTGTTCTTCCCTAAATTGTTGAAACACGTGTCATTAGATCATTGAATTTCTATCAAGATCGATGAGTATCTCATCCTCTGTCAACTAGGACCTTTCAATTATAGAAGATATCTTGTTTTGATAAATATTTCAATCTGATTAAAAATCTTGATTCTTGTATTTTTTTCAATTGAAAGACCTTTATAGGTGTTTAGATCGAACTTGAGCATGGGGTAGTCGCTTGAGGTCACGAGAAAGTCAGGTATGTATTCTTTTATAAAAAATCGAGTAAAAATTTGAAATTACCCAACCGTACACAGCTTACCACACGGGCGTGTAGCCTACCAGTGTGGGTCACACGACTTTACACACGGCCATGTCCCTTTGTTTTCCCCTGCATCCACATTTTGCACACGGCCTAGACACACGGTCATGTGGCTTATACAACTCATCCTCTTCGCATTGCACACGGCCTGGAGCCCCATACACGGCCTAACACATAGCCGTGTGGATCCATTGCACATGGACTAGAGCCTTGCATATGGCCTAGACACACGGTCGTGTGGCTCCTACACCTTCACCCCTTTGCATCATACACGACCTAGGGCTTCACACAGAGGCTGGTTACATAGCCATGTGGCCCTTGAAACTCAAAAATTATAGTTTTTCCTTGTTTTAATTCTTTTATGCAATTCAGTCCCTGATTAGGTTTTTAATGTCATCTTGAGAACTAGATTATGCAGTTAGGTCCTAGATTAGGATTAGAATGATTGAATATATGCATGAATGAATTTATGATTTTAATTTCTTTTGATTGATTGCTTGATTCATGAATGATTTTATATTTATCAATGTTATAAATGCCGAATGAACGTCTCATATGCCTAAATGATTGAACTATTGACTGTTAGATATAATCGTGACTATCGTTATTATGCAACGAAATAGAATGTTGAAAGTATTAATGATTGAGTGAATGAATGCATTAAAGAATGATTGCATTGCATATGCATGGGGGGATGATGTGAAAGGAGGAATAATAGAAGCTCATATTGATTGCATAAACGAATGTTTGACTATGTAACCATAGAACGACAGATTCCAACTGCAATCCCACTGTGCCGCATGATCCCTCTGACAACTATTATATGCGAGCAGTCGTGACTCCATAGTTAAATGAATGTTCGCTGTGTATTCACAGCCATAGTAGATTCCAACTGCAATGGTCTTACTGTGTGCCCTTAGTTATATCATATCCTAACTGTGATATTTTTGCATTGTACTCTCACGATCCCTCCAACAGCTTTCTATTGGGAGCGGCTGTGCTTCCATAGTGATCAGCAGCTTTTATCTGCACTTACCGCATTTGAACGAATGTAGTGGTAAACGTCCATGAGCGGAGTAAAAAGGTAGAGGGGGTTTCAGGAAACTCCATATTTGGAGAGCTACTGGTTGGGGGTAGGATTAACGAATGTTAAATGAAACCTTAAATGAATGTTGCATGACATACCATGCATAATCATTGAAAAGTACATGTTGAAATGGCTGAACTGATAAAGCTGCATATATATAATGAAAATGATATTATGACTCCATAGTTGAATTGTTCAATTGAATTCAACTTAATGTTAATGTTCTGTTCGTCTAAGTATAAAAACTAAATTATCGTATTGATTGGATTATTATGTGAACTTGATTATTATGATTGACATGTACATTCGAATATTGGTTTGGTTTATTTTAAAGGGACACACATGGAGCTTCCATAGCTCACTCCCCCTAATTTCCATCTTTTCAGATAACCCAATGGACTAGGACGTGGACTTGACATGCGGAGGGTCTCGGCTTGTTCTCACCAATGATTTATTATTATTTATTATAACAATTGTTGTATTATTTTATTAAAAATCATGGTATGGGACAATTATTTTAAATTACATCAATTAGGATGCATGTTATTAATAGGTATTTATATAGATAGAAATGTATTATTTCTCATTGATAATGATTTTAAAATATTGTTTATTTATTAAGTGTTTTAACCAAGTTGATTTACTATACAAAAATTATTGATTTATTTTTTGCTTCTAAATTAATGTTAGTTTTAATTGATTAATATGAGTTATTCACTATGAGAAACCAATTTTAGAATTGAGGATGGATTTGAAAAAAGAAAAAGAAAAAGAAAGGATCACTTTAGTGACTAATGTGATCTCTTAGGCTCTGTCCACTGTCTCCCAGGCAGTGGTTGGGGTGGTTACATTTAGTTGTATCAGAGCTTAGGTTTTCTAAACAACAATTTAAACTTTTGAAGGAGTATGCATGCTTAGGAATAAATTATTTTTATAATGGGGAAAAATCATGGCACAAGTTCTGAAAAAATAATGATAATTTTCTACAGGAAATTGAATTCGAGACTCCGATGCTGGTCCTATTTTAGTTATTGCTACTTTTGAGATTTCAGATAAATTGTACTCTTAGACTATAAACATTTAGGAAATAGCTAATGCTTGAACTTTTACTTGAAAATTGTAGATAAACCTTATACTCAAAGAAAAGATAGTATTTCAGTTAAATAGGGAAATTTGGGATAGAGCAAAATGTTAGTGAAATTACTGAAGGATAGATCATGGTAGTGAATAAGATCTTCAAAAAAGCTCGTAGGAAGTTAAAGAGAATAAGAATCAGAGTTGCACACTGAAAACATAATGGTTAGTTTAAAAGAAGAAATAATAGATTTTGTGATTAAGCAATTCTTATGTCAACAATTAAAATTCGAAAATGAATTTTGTTTAAGGGAGAGAGATTTGTCACATCCTAAAAATTAGGGTTTAGAATTTATAAAATTTTCAAAAATTAAGTTCTAGCATTAGTGGTTAAGAGCTTAGTAAAACCCCTTGAAAACCAAGGTTCAAACCCCCACTTTTGAATTTTCTTCCTTAAATTTTTATGTATTTAAAAGAGCAAGATTAAGGATAGCTTCTATATTAAAAGTGGTGAAATATAACCATAAAATGGGCATTAGCCTAATGGCCAATCATCACTTATTCCACTTTCCTTGCCCAAGATTTATTCATGCCTCTTCCCTTCCCTTTCCTTTTAAATTCGACCAAAGTTGGGAAATTGCAGTGGTGCCCTAACTTTGTTAAAATTGCAAAAAGCCCTCTAACTTTTAAAAAATTACAATGACACCCCAAATGTTAGTAAATCTTAGAAATTCACCTTAATCCACTAGAATTCAAATCTTATCATTCTTTAAAATTTAAATAGAATTAAAATTTCATCATCTTTTTATCTTCTTATCCTAATTTGAAATCATATATTATCCTTCTTTAAAATTTAAATAGAATTAAAATTTCATCATCTTTTTATCTTCTTACTAATTTGAAATCATATATTATCCTTCTTTAAAATTTAAATAGAATTAAAATTCCATATCTTTTTATCTTCTTATCCTAATTTGAATTTCAAATTACTCCTTTTCAAATCCTAATAGAATTTCTCCTCCTTACTTTTATTTATTATCTATTTTTCCTTCAAAACCCCTATTGCAAAATTCTTTCAAACCCTTGATGTCACATCCAAAAAATCGAGTTAGCAAAAATTGGATTAGTGAAATGTGAGAGTGGTCACGCTTTGTTTTTGTGTTAAAAGTTGTGGAATTCTGCCAAAAAATTAATTTTTTGAAGTGGTTAAGTGTTAGTTGTGTATGCTTAAAGTCCCATGTTCAAAACCCTTCCCTTGAACTTTTTTGTTATTTTTATTCCAACTCCTAACTTTAGATATTGGAGTTAAAAATAATTTTTCACAATTGATGATAGAATGAGCTTGCTAGCTCAGTGGTAAGATGTTATCTTATCCTTTGGTTTTATGTTTTAATCCCAGTGTGAGCAGAATTGAATTAAGAAAAGCAAATGAAATTAATTACCTTTTTCCAAAATTTTCACGTTCTATTGCTTTATTCCATCCTTATTCCCACGTTTTTTTTTTCTTTTATTAGTTTTTTTTTCGTCTTTCTTTCTTTGTTTTTCTAGCTAACATTTTTTAGTTCCTATTGTTCTTTTATTTTTATTTTTCTTTGGTTGGTTTCATATGTTTCTTGTGTCATTCAACACTTAGTTCTTTTCCTTTTTCTTTAGCGATTTCAATCATCATTGAGGTGAAATCATACTATCTATTTATTGCGTAAGTGCTTTTAAGTTTCTTCTATAGTTAGTGGGTTGTTATTTTTCATTAGTTGTGGGTTAAAGGTTTCATTTATTAATTGTTTGAGTTTATAGATGAAAGTTGGCAAGGAGGTTAGTTCTCCGACAACGTAAGGTCGTTATTGGTTGCTGCTTCTTGAAGGTAAGGAGTTAATTTGGGGATTTAACTTGAAATTCTTCGGTGTAACTTTGTTATTGGATATGTCAATCGTAGTGAATTGGTTTCGAAAATCATTTAATTGGTGTTTTAATTCACGTTTTAGGTTTGGAATTTCGCGTGTTAGTACTCGCATAAAAATTTGTCAAGGTGTGTATAGGAAAACTCAAAAAATAGTGAGTGATAGAAAGCCAAAAATTGAATTGTCGATGCCATACGGTAGTATGCCAGGCCATGAGGTAGGTCGTGTGGGACACACGGGCTGGCCTTTTGGGTCGTGTGGGCCACACATGCATATGGGCCTATTTTCTGAAAACTCTCGTTTTGGTTCGTTTTGTTTCGTGAACTGTATTTAGCCTTCCCATAGGGTCTGTACCGTTTAATTAAGACCTGGAAACATGGTATCAGTGAATATGCTTCTGTGTTGATGTGTTTAGGGTATTTGTCATATATATATATATTCATGTTATGGTACTGGTAGTTTTGATGGTATGTTCTGGTTCGCTATGCCTGTATAATTTTGTATAATATATGATTTTGTTAATTTGTATTTCTGAATCTGTTATGTAACCATGTATGTGGTTTCATGGAAAAATTGATGTGTTTCTAAAAGCTTTAATAAATCTGTTTTGTAGAGCATGGACTTCCATGCCATCTGTTTCTACTACTATACATCAGCATGTCTGACATGCTCACCATTCTGATTTTGTACATGCATGACATGACACATTGCATGGGGTTTGGGATAATGTAAAAGGAGGAATATTCTATACGGGCAGTTTAATGATCTATGTATTTAGTGGTTTGACCACATATATTTGATTCGACAGTTTAACCGCATATTGTTAAGCTATCTTTAGGGTTTATAAAAAAATGTGTAATCAGATTTTGATTATTTTATATTTGAGTCTGTAAAGGAGAATCTGAGACTCTGATGCCGATCCTGTAAGTATCTTTACTTTAGCTATACAAGATAAATTAACAAAACTTTAGAGCTAGGGTGACTCTACTCTAGCTAAGGACTGCAGTAATTTTGTAAGAAACTCTGTTAAAACTTTAGACTTAGGGTTTTTAGTAAACCTAATCTAATTCATAAAATTTTTAAAACTGTAGATTAGTATAATGAGTACCTATAGCCATGATATGTGAGGGTATGATGGACATTGTCGAGTAACCCGAGTCGAGTCCTCTTCTCAGGGTAGTAAGCCCAATTTGGAAATCAATGAATCTGCTATGACACCCAAATCTGATGGCAGTAATCAAAAAGCTGGGGACGTTGCTATGTCCCAAGAGGTATCAAGTCAAGAGGTATCTGTGGGTCAGAATTTTGTGATTGAGCGACCTCAGACGTATCAAATCAAGTTAGCGGTAGAGAGTAATTGCTCGCATGAAGAGAATAAAGAAATAAATAAAGTACAGAATAAGAGGAGTGCTGGTCCTATTTACTTGAATCTGCAACCAAGGAAATGAGCCAGTGTAGACAGGTTCGGCGGGGTGAGACAGTTGTGAATATAGATCAGGTTCTGATTTGTACTTATTATGATAGGCGCCACCTGGGCGAATGTTGACAAAAAACGGAGGCATGTTTTAGATATGGGTCTGTTGAGCATCAAGTTAGGGATTACTCAAGACACACTTTTAGTCGGATACAAGCTTCGACTCAGAAATAGAATTAGAGGCAGGGATATGCAACTAGGTATCAAGAGAGTCGAGATGCATCTGACAATGATACATGTACTTTTATGATCTGTTCCAAATGTACTCTACATTGATAAGAATTATTTGTACTTGTATGTTTGTGGTAAGTGATATTTTTGAGAGTTTAAGTATAGGATATTTAGTGTTATTTTTGTAGAAAGCTTTCTGAGATAATCTGAGTTAAGTACAGAAATAAGAGAAATGGGGTTTAAACTTAAGCTCTTTATAAAGGAAAGTCTGGATCGAATTGGCAGGGAGATCAGAGTTGCGCAGTGGTAGTATAATGGTTAGTTGGGAGTAAAGAATTTCATATTTGTGGTTAAGCGAGTGGTGTGACAGCGGGAATTTCGAGGATGAAATTCTTTTAAAGAGGAGAGAGTTGTCACATGTAACGCCCTAATATGTATATCCCTGTTCCTATAAATATCTAACACAACTATGTATCTTCTTCAGTGATTAAGTGTTCCGGGTATGTGTGAGAGATCCCAAGTTCAATCTTTACCTTTAGCAAATTATGTTATTTTTTGAATTAAGCCCTATTTTTGTTCAGTGGGCTTATATTAAATTACCCAAAAATTCATATAAGAATGAGCCTGCTGGTTCGAGCGGTAAGGGGTTGCGAGGTTGAAGTCTTGTGCTTGAATCCTTACGCGAGTGAGAGAGTTTATTTTTGATCGTTTGACTGAGAGAGTTTCAGTTGAACAGAAATTTTGAGTAAGTAGGTTGTTAGTGGGTTAGTGGAGAGAAATTAGGGATATGCTAGCAGTTTCTTTTTTTATTTCCCCCAAAATTATTCTCTCTGACGTTTTGTTTTTTCTCTGTTTTCCACTTCCAACTTTCGGCTTCTTCATTTTCTGATTCCTATTGAAATTTCCCTTTCAAACCGCGTAACGTTGACGTGTTGTCCTTTGTGTTATTGTGCAGGTAAGGGTTTCGTTGTGTTTTAGTGATAGTTTTGTTTTATGAGTTAGTTTCTATAGGTGTAATCGTGGACTTTGATTTTTTTGCGATTATTCTGGTGTAAGAGAAGGCTGTAAACAGTGAGTAACGCTCCTTTTGCTTGAACGGTGTTAGCGGTGATTTTCGACGTTAGTAAGTCTTGAGCGTTATTTCGGGTTTTGGTACTGATTTGTAAATTGATTGCTAATTGGGCAATTGGATGCCTTTTCGTAGGTTTGGAAGGCCTCGAGAATGCTTTTGCATTAAAAATGTAAAAGGTGTGTACCTAAAATGTAGAAAACAAGATTTCAGGGAAAGCTAAAAAGTGAATCTATCGACGCCACACGGGCGTGTGGTTGACGAATGCATGGCCGTGCGCAGCACACGACCATGTGGTGGCTCGAGTGTGGCAGTGTGGGCCACACAGGCTAGGCCAAATTGGGCGTGTAGGCCCACACAGGCATGACACACGGCCGTATAGATTCTTAGGCTAGGCCGTGTGGGCTACACGAGCATATGGGCCCATATTTCTGTAATTTTTCTTAGGGTCACACGGGTCCCTTCGATCGACTGTGGGCCTATTGTTGGGTCGGTAAGGGCTAAATAAATCGTATTTTGTATGCGATAAAATTCTGATAGACTGATCTGAGTAGAATACTAAATGTATGCCTGAGTGTACTATATAAGCATGTCTGTTATCTGTACCTAAGTATGTTAAGCATGTTTGTTCTGTAATTCTGTATCTATTATCTGCATTTATTTTGGGGTGGGATTTATATACGGAGAAAGTGTTCTGTACAATGATCATCACTTATTTTCTGGCAACTTGGCTGCACTATATCTGATACGTGTCATAACGGCACAATATGGTGTGTAGGAATGGGTGGGTATTTTTAACCCCGCATGGTATGTTGGGATGGTCAAAGATGGTGTGTAGAGGATGGGGGTAGGATCTTGATTATCTGAATCTGTTTAGTGTATCTGAAATGCGCTTGAGCCCAAATCTGTATTTGTATCTGTCTGTGCATATGATTCTGTTTGTATCGCATACATATTTCTGTTGGGTTACACACTGAGTTTACGTAAACTCACATTTCTTTGTCTATTTCTGTTCAGGTAATCCACAGACTTAGGTCAATCGGTGCAGTAGGGACTCAACGGTGACCACTCTTCGATAAAACTATTTTTAGTCATTAACTTATGGTTTTATTTACTATTTTGGGGTTAAAATTTTGAGAGTTTGTAATTTTTGAGACTTTCTGGACTGTTTGGTTTTTAACATAATTTTGGATTTATTTGTTCGATCATTTGAATGCTGATAAAGCATTTTATGAAATCGACGATTTTTATACAAATGGGTTTTTCTAAAAATAAAAAATAAATTTATAAAAAGTAACGGTTTTTGCTAGGCTTCCACTGTAAAACAAGCTTTGGAAAATAAACTAAGTAAATATCGTTTTACAATGGATATAAGGAAATAGGGATT
Organism: Gossypium bickii; assembly: GCA_025503065.1. NCBI lineage: Eukaryota > Viridiplantae > Streptophyta > Magnoliopsida > Malvales > Malvaceae > Gossypium > Gossypium bickii. Next base: position 102,718,260 of record CP106711.1, read on the forward strand.
GGTAAACAAAAACAGCTTAATTGTGATGACTACATTTTCAAAACCCATTCCTTTTGACATCACCAAATTCAGCCATAACGTGAATGCTGGATTTGGGGTGTTACATTTAGTGATATCAGAGCCATGTTTCAAAACTTGACTGTGAATTTTGGGTTCCAAAATTGTGTTCCAAAAAGAATTGGTTTTTAAATGATTTGAATAATTGAGGAAGTATGTGGTACACCGAGTCTCCGACGTCAATCCAAGTAAGTATCTCTGTACATAAATTAAACTATTCTAAAACACTGTAGTTAGTACTTTCTGAATCTATACTGAAATAGGTAGAGACTGAAACTTCTGAAAACATCTCTGAACTACTGATAAATTACGCATAAAATATATGTTAATAAATAACTGGAACTGATGCATAAAACTTTGTAATGTAGATAAAATTTGAATTACACTATGAGTGCTCGTAGAACTTATGGACGTGGTATTCGTGGCCGTAGTAGAGGTTGTAGGAGGGCTCAAGCTGAGTCTTTCTCTCTAGGCAGTATGCCGAATTTAGATACGAGTGAGACACCAGTTTCGCCTACTACTGAGACTAGGTCTCAAAGCCATTCGGCTGGGGGCGGTGCACTGTCCCAGGTTATGCTGAGGATATTGAAGAGCGTTGCTGGACCCCATTCTAGAGCTGGAGGCCGTGGGTCTGTAACTGAATGACTCCGGTCTAATGGTGCTGAGCTATTTAGGGGTGTCACTGGAGTCGCCCCTAATGTGACTGAGTATTGGCTGGAGCCCATCGAGAGGATTATAAATGACTTAGACTATACTTCTGAGTAGAAATTTAAGGGGGTAGTCTCTTTGCTTCGCGACGAGGCATACCAGTGGTGGTTAACGGTTGAGGAGGATACGCAACCTGATTGTCTGACTTGAGACTTCTTTAGGACCACCTTCCAGAGTAAGTACATGAGGGCGAGCAATGTTGATGCTCATAGGCATAAGTTCATGAATCTCACACAAAGTGATAGATCTGTGGCCGAGTATGAGGCCAAAATTCTGAGATTGAGTCGCTACGCTCGAGGCATGGTGGCGTCTGAGTATGAGAGGTGTGTTCGGTTTAAGGATAGGTTAAAAGATAGTTTGAGGGTACTGATTACTCCATAGAGGGAGCGAGAGTTTGTTGTCCTGGTTGAGAAGGCGAAGATCGCCGAGGATGTTAAGAGCGTGGAGCGCCAGAATAGGAACAAAGAAAGGCAAGAACAAGAGGGATTTAAAGCCCTCTAGTTTTGTTTAAAGGCCTAAGAAAAAAGCCAGATTCGATAGGCCTATTAGAGTGGGGGCTCCTGTTGCTCCTATCGGGTTACAGCCGTGCAGTGATTGTGGTAGGTGCCACCTATGCAAGTTCTAGAGGAGGTTGGGGCTTGTCTAAGGTGTGGGTTATTAGAGCACCATATTAGATACTGTCCACAATGGGCATATCAGATACAAGCTTCATATTCGAGTTCTGTGCAGCCTCAGAGAGCAATTCAGCAGCCACATAGGGGCTGTGGAGCGGCTAGGGGTGGTAATGGTTTGGGCCATAGACAGAAAGCACCGGGCAGAGGTGCTACTCAGACAGAGGCGAGGTAACCTGCACTTGTTTATGCTGCTTGACGCCGGGAGGACACAGATGCTCCAGATGTTATCACCGATACATTCTTAATTTTTGATGTACCTTATACTGCTCTGATAGACATAGGTTCTATACACTTCAATGTAGTTAGCTTTGTATCTGAAAACTTGAAGGTTTCTATTGAGAGCACTTCTAGTGAGGTTACCGTATTGAGTCCGTTGGGGCAGTCTGTTTGGGTTAGTAAGCTCTATAGGGATGTTCCGTTAGAGGTGCAAGGGATTGTTTTTCTCGCAGATCTGATGGAGCTTCTGTTTGGGGAGTTCGACCTAATTCTGGGTATGGATTGGTTGGTTAAGCACCAAGTTAGTTTGGACTACGCGATTAAGAGGGTCGTTCTGAGAACCAAGGATGATAAGGAGGTGGTCGTGACTGGCGAGCATCAAGATTATCTATCCAATATGATCTCTGCTCTTATGGCTGAGAAACTAGTCTGAAAAAGGTGTAAGGCGTATTTGGCTTACGTTAGTGTGTTTGCTTCTGGGACTCTTTTATTGGGGATATCAAAACTGTAAGGGATTTTTTAGATTTTTTTCCTGATGAGTTACCGAGTTTACCTCCGAATCGAGAGGTTGAGTTTGGGATTGAGCTTCTTCCGGGTACAGCTCCGGTGTCCATCGCTTCCTACCGTATGGCACTAAAAGAGCTTACAGAGCTTAAGGCTCAACTTCAAGAACTTCTGGACCGTGGATTCATACGTCCTAGTGTGTCTCCATGGGGGACACCGGTTTTTTTTAAGAAAAAAGATGGGACCATGAGGATGTGCATTGATTATCGGCAACTGAATAAGTTCACCGTGAAGAATAAGTATCCACTTCCGAGGATCGATAACCTATTTGATCAGTTCCAAAGGGTTTTAGTGTTTTCTAAGATTGATCTTCAATCTGGGTATTGTTAGTTGAGGGTTAAGGAAGTTGATGTTCATAAGATTGTATTTAGGACTCGTTATGAACATTACGTGTTCCTAGTTATGCCTTTTGGTTTGACGAATGCTCTGGCCGCATTCATGGATCTGATGAACGAAGTGTTTCAGCCTTATCTGAATTATTTTGTCATGGTTTTCCTCGACGATATCCTTGTTTACTCTAAGACTGAGGATGAACATAATGAGCATCTTAGAGTAGTACTTCAGATCCTCCGTAAGAAACAGCTCTACGCCAAGTTGAGCAAGTGCAACTTCTAGTTGCTAAAGGTAACATTTTTGGGGCACGTGGTTTCTGCTGAAAGGATTCGAGTTGATTCTCGAAAGATCGAGGCTGTGCTTGATTGGAAACAGCCTAAGAATGTGTTTGAAATCTACAGTTTTCTGGGTTTGGCAGGTTATTATCGGTGCTTTTTTGAGTGTTTCTCTCTGATTGTAGCTCCTTTGACTAAGCTTTTGAGCAAGACAGTTCCTTTTGTTTGGACCAATACGCAGATAATGAGCTTCGAGAATCTCAAGTCTGCTCTAACTCAGACTCCTGCTCTGATACAGCTTGAATCTGGTAAGAAGTTTGTGGTGTACAGTGATGCGTCACACGTCGATTTGGGATGTGTACTGATGCAAGATGGTAAGGTAGTGGCTTATGCGTCCTGACAGCTTAATACGTACGAGGGGAATTATCCGATGCATGATCTAGAGTTGGCTGCGGTAGTCTTTGCGTTGAAAATGCATTATCTGTATGGTGAAGTGTATTATCTACACTGATCACAAGAGCTTTAAGTATCTTCTTACTCAGAAGGAGTTGAACCTTAGGCAGCAGCGATGGATTGAGCTACTTGAAGATTATGACTGCACCATAGAGTATCATCCTGGTAAAGCCAATGTGGTGGCCGATGCTCTAAGTCGTTGAGCAATGACTAATCTGAGAGCGATGGTTGCTCGCCTTAGTTTGTTTGACGATGAGAGTTTGTTGGTCGAGTTGCAAGTTAAGTCGACTTGGATTGATCAGATTCGTGTTAAACAGATAGGGGATGAGTCAATGGGTTTGCAGTTTCGTCAGGTTGAGAGTGATATCACTTCAGATTTTGGGTTGAACAGTGATGGAGTTCTGTGTTTCCGAGGACAGATTTATGTGCCGAACGAGTTAGATTTGAGACAATCAATTCTGAGGGAGGTGCATAATAGCCCTTATGCTATGCATCCCGGTTAATAAGATGTAACGCGATCTTCGTGAGTTGTAGGTCGGGTTTGAAGCGTGAGGTTACGAGTTTTATGGCTCGATGTCTGACGTTCCAGCAGGTTAAGGTTGAGCACTAGTTGCCTTCGGGTTTGTTACAGCCAGCTAAGATTCCCTTATGGAAATGGGAACGTATGATGATAGACTTCGTTAGTTGGTTACCCTTGACACCCAATAAGAAGGACTGTTTGGGTCATCGTGGATCGATTGACCAAGCTGTTCACTTTATTCCGGTTCAGACATACTATTCTATGCTGCCCTAAATCCTAAGCCCTTAGCCAAGCTCTATATTTCTAAGATTGTGAAACTGCATGAGGTGCCTGTTTCGATTATTTCTTATAGATATCCTCGCTTCACATCTCGATTTTAGAAGATATTGCATGAGGCTCTGGGTTCGAGATTGGACTTCAGTACTGTGTTCCATCCTCAGATCGATGGTCAGTTTGAGAGGGTGATTCAATTACTGGATGATATGCTTCGAAGTTGTGTGATTGATTTTCGTGGTAGTTGGGAGGATTATCTGCTGCTAGCGGAGTTTGCCTACAATAACAGCTTTCAGGCTAACATCCAAATGGCACCTTATGAGGCTTTTTATAGTTGTAAATGTCGCACTCCGCATGTTGGACTAAATTGGGTGAGCATCGGGTTTTGGGTCCTGAATTGGTTTCTGAGACTAAGGATAAGGTTCGACTGATTCGGGATCTTCTGAAAGTGGCTTCTGATAGACATAAGTCCTATGCAGATTTGAGGAGGTGTGATATTGAGTATTCTGCGGGGGATTTTGTGTTTCTTAAAGTTTCTCCATGGAAGAAGGTTATGAGATTCGGTCGTAAGGGCAAGCTGAGCTCTAGGTTTTTTGGGTCGTATCGGATTCTGAAGTATGTGGGACCGATACCTTATCAGTTGGAGCTACCTCTAGGGTTAGACCGTATCCATGATGTATTCCACGTTTCTATGCTGAGGCGGTATCGGTCTGATCCATCTCACATTGTTCCTCTTGAGGATATTGAGGTTAGACCGGACTTGACTTTTGAGGAGGAGCCAGTTAAGATTCAAGAGCATGATGTTAAGATTCTGAGAAGGAAATCCATTCTGTTGTGAAGGTTCTGTGGCGAAATCATGGTACTGATGAAGCTACGTGGGAACCTCAGGACTCGATGCGTCAGCAGTATACTCATCTATTCTGATTAGGTAAATTTCGAGGTCGAAATTTCTTTTAAAGGGTAGAGTTGCAACGCCCTGATATGTATATCACTATTCTTATAAATATCTGACACAACTGTGTATCTACTTCAATGGTTAAGTGTTCTAGGTGTGTGTGTGAGGTCCCAAGTTCAAGCCTTACCTTTAGCAAATTATGTTATTTTTGGAATTAAGCCCTCTCTTTGTTCAGTGGGCTTATATTATTACTTGTAAATTCATAAAAGAATGAGTCTGCTGGTTCGAGTGGTAAGAGGTTGCGAGGTTGCGAGGTTGGAGGTCCTGTGTTCGAACCTTAAGCGAGCGAGAGAGTTTATTTTTGCTCGTTTGACTGAGAGAGTTTCGGTTGAATAGAAATTCTGAGTAAGTGGGTTGTTAGTGAGTTAGTGGAGAGAAATTAGGGATATGTTAGCAGTTTCTTGTTTTCTTTTTTCCTTAAAATTATTCTCTCTAACATTTTTTTATCTGTTTTCCACTTCCAACTTTCGGCTTCTTCCTTTTTTGATTCCTATTGAAATTTCCCTTTCAAACAGTGTTACATTAACGTGCCGTCCTCCGTGTTGTTGTGTAGGTAAGGGTTTCGTTGTGATTTTGTGATAGTTCTGTTTTATGAGTTTATTTCTGTAGGTGTAATCGTGGAGTCTGATTTTTCTGCGATTATTCTAGTGTAGCAGAAGCCTGTGAACAGTAAGTAACGCTCCTTTTACTTGAACAGTGTTAGCGGCGATTTTTGGCATCGATAAGTCTTAAGTGTTATTTCGAGTTTTGGTACCAATTCGGAAATTAATTGCTAATTGGGCAATTGGATGCCTTTTTGTAGGTTTGGAAGGCCTTGGGAGTACTTTTGCATCAAAATCGTATTATGTGTGTACCCAAAACGCAGAAAATGAGATTTTAGCAAAAGTCGAAAAATAAATCTGTCAACGCCACATGGGCATGTGGTTGCCCATGTGGTAGGCCGTGTGCAAGAACACTGCCATGTGGTCGACGAATGCATGGTCGTGCGTGGACACAGCCGTGTGGTGGCTCGAGTGTAGTCGTGTGGGCCACACGGGGTAGGCAAATTTGGGCGTGTGGGCCCATACGGGCAAGGCCAATCTGGGCGTGTGGGCTCACACGGGCATGTGGGCCTATATTTCTGTAATTTTTCTTAAGGTCGCGCGGGTCGCTTCGATCGACTGTGGGCCTACTGTAGGGTTGGTAAGGGCTAAATAAACCTTATTCTATATGCGATGAAATTCTGATAGATTGATCTGAGTAGAATACTAAATGTATGTCTGACTGTACTGTTTAAGCATGTTTGTTATCTGTAACTAAGTATGTTAAGCATGTTTGTTCTGTAATTCTGTATCTATTATCTGCATCTGTTTTGGGGTGGGATTTATATGGGAGGAAGTGTTTTGTACGGTGATCATTGCCTATTTTCTGGCAGCTTGGCTGCACTATATCTGATACGTGTCTTAACAACACAATATGGTGTGTAGGGATGGGTGAATGTTTTTAACCCCACATGGTGTGTTGCGATGGTCAGAGATGGTGTGTAGAGGATGGGGGTAGGATTCTGATTATCTTAATTTGTTTATTGTATCTGAAATGGGCCTGAGCCCAAATCTGTATCTGTATCTGATTGTGCATATGATTCTATTTGTATCGCATGCCTATTTCTATTGGGTTACACACTGAGTTTACGTAAACTCACATTTGTTTGTCTGTTTCTATTCAGGTAATCCACAGATTTAGGCGGATCGGTGCAGCAGGGACTCAGCGATGACCACTCTTCGATAAAACTGTTTTTAGTCATTAACTTATGGTTTTGTTTACTATTTTGGGGTTAAAATTCTGAGAGTTTGTAATTTTTGGGACTTTTTGGACTGTTTGGTTTTTAACTTGATTTTGGATTTATTTGCTCAATAATCTACATGCTGATAAAGTATTTTATGAAATCGACGATATTTACACAAAAGGGGTTTTTCTAAAAATACAAAATGGATTTCTAAAAAGGAGCGGTTTTCGCTAGACTTCCACTGTAAAATAAGCTTTGGCAAATAAACTAAGTAAATATTGTTTGATAATGGATATAAGCAAATAGGGATTGATAAACCAAAACAGCTTAATTGTGATGACTACGTTTTCAAAACCCATTCCTTGTGACATCATCAGATTCAACCATAACGTCTAGGCTGTGTTTGGGGTGTTACATCACATCCCAAAAATCAGGTTAGTGAAAATTATATTAGTGAAACGTGAGAGCGGTCACGCTTTGTTTTTGTGTTTAAAGTTGTGGAATTCTACCAAGAAATTAATTTTTTGTAGTGGTTATGTGTTAGTTGTGTGTGCTTAAGGTCCTTTGTTCAAAACCTTTCCCTTGATTTTTTTTTTTGGTTATTTTTATTCCAGCTCCTGACTTTGGATATTAGAGTTAAAAATAATTTTCTCACAATTAATAACAGAATGAGCTTCCTGGTTCAGTAGTAAGGTGTTAGCTTACCCTTTGGTTTTATGTTCGAATTCCTGTGTGAGCAAAATTGAATTATTTTTGCTACTTATCTAGTGTGTCGCCTATCTAGATGAATTTGGGTTAAATTTGAATTCTGAGGGAATCTGGGTAGTTATCAGAAAATCTATTAGTAGGATTATATTATTCTTTTATTAAAAGAAAAGAAAATGAAATTAATTTCCTTTTTCCAAAATTTCCACATTCTGTTGCTTTATTCCATCCTTATTCCCACTTGTTTTTCTTTTATTATTTTTCCCATCTTTCTTTCTTTGTTTTGCAGCCATCGTTTGCTAGTTCCTATTGTTCTTTTATTTTTATTTTTCTTTGGTTGGTTTCATATGTTTCTTGTGTTGTTCGACACTTAGTTCTTTTCCTTTTTCTCTTGCGATTTTGATCGTCATTGAAGTGAGATCATACTATCTATTTATTGTGTAAGTGCTTTTAAGTTTCTTCTATAGTTAGCGGGTTGTTCTTTTTCATTAGTTATGGGTTAAAGGTTTCATTTATTAATTGTTTGAGTTTATAGATGAAAGTTGGCGAGGTGGTTAGTTCTCCGACAACCTAGGGTCGTTATTGGGATGTTGTTTCTTGAAGGTAAGGAGTTAACTTGGGGATTTAAGTCGAAATTCTTCGATGTAACTTTGTTATTGGATATGTCAATATTAGTGAATTAGTTGCGAGAAATCATTTAATTGGTGGTTTAATTTGCGCTTTAGGTTCGGGATTTCGCGTGGTAGTACTCACATAAAAATTTGTCAAGGTGTGTATTGGAAAACTCGAAAAATAGTGAATGACAGAAAGTCAAAAACTAAACTGTCGGTGCCACACAATCGTGTGCCAGGCCATGTGGTAGGCCGTGTTGACACACGATTTGGGCTACTTGGTCCATGTGGTCCATATGTACTGGCCTCTTGGGTCGTGTGGGCCACACAGGCCTGTGGGTCCATTTTCTGAAAATTCCCATTTTGGTCCTTTTTGTTTCATGAATTGTATTTATCCTCTCCGTAGGGTTCGTACCGCTTAATTATGACATGAAAACAAGGTATCAGTGAATATATTTCTGTGTTGATGTGTTTATGGTATTTGTAATATATATATTTTTTCATGTTATGATACTGGTAGTTCTGATGATATGTTTTGGTTCTTTATGTCTGTATAAGTTTATATAATGTATGATTTTGTTAATTTGTATTTCTAAATCTGTTATGTAACCATGCAGGCAATTTCATGGCAGAACTGATGTGTTTCTAAAAGCTTTAATAAATCTGTTTTGTAGAGCATGGACTTCCATGCCATCTATTTTTGCTACTGTACATCAGCATGTCCTACATGCTCACTATTATGATTTTGTACATGCATGCCATGATACATTGCATAGGATTTGGGATAATGTTAAAGAAGGAAGATTCTGTACTAGTAGTTTAATGATTTGTGTATTTAGTGGCTTGACCACATATATTTTATTTGGCAATTTAACTGCATATTGTTAAGCCATTGTTGCCAGGCAACCCGCGGTGGCGAGTCATCGTTTTCGGGAAACTCGGGATGACTTTAGTGGTGTGTTTTTGATGGATGAGTTCAGGGGAGAACTCTATTTTGGTGTGTAGCGAAGTTGGGTAGGACGTTTCCTAAAAAATGCGCATTATGACTTTTTGAAAATGAAATTTACTATGGTTTTCTGTTTTGCATATCATAATGTGCGTAATCTCAATTTGAGTTTTAGCTATACACTGAGCTCTATAGTTCACCTCTTTATTTTATTTTTGACGTTTTAAGTAATCAGTAAATTAGAGTCAAACGACATGCAGGAGCTCGGATGGTTTTATCAATTAAATTAAAATTGGTGATTTTTGTAATTATTTAATTTAGGCTTTTGGGGGACTGTAATTTGGTTTTTTAGGTTTGTTTTGGTTTCCATTTAATTTGTCAATATAGATATTTGACAATGTGATACTATAAAACCTCGCGGGAAAATAATTAAAATTTAGTTTTTCAAAATGTAAACTCTGAAAGTTTTCCGCTACAAGCTAAGTAACCCCCTAAAGAGTTTTTCTGTAAATAAACAAATGGTATTAAAAAATGTTTGTTTTAATACTTAAAATGATCTGGCCATGTTAGTACTTTCAAAACGTGCGACTTTGAATTCAAATTATGGGTTTTAATTAAGTGTTTTCGAAATTTGGTTTTTTTTTTCTAAAACGTATGTAAGAGTTTTGTTAGAATTTCAAGTTTTTCGAAATGTGCTTTTAGTTCTATCAAAACATGTAAGGATCCTACGGGTATCGAAAAGTGCATTTTTGGGATTCTATTTTCGTAAAACGAACTAGTAAATATTTATTAAAAATATTTATGAAGTTAGTTGTGTAGTTAATTAGATTTTGGTTAGGTGAATTTACATGAATTAAGGGTAATTAGGTATAAGGATTAAATTGCATAATGAGTGAAAGTTGAATTATAGACTAATGAAAAGTACAGGGGCTAATTAAGCAATTTAGCCTATTTTCAACAAGTGGATGGTGTTGGTAAATACATGTGTAAAATTTATATACATATAATTATTAATAAATTATACTTACTTAATATTTAAGTATATATATTATTATATTATAGTATTATGATAATATTAAGTAAATGAAATAATAATAAAAAAATTAAATAAAAGAAATAGAAAAAGAAAAAGAAGGAAAGACAGAAACGAAACACAAGGAAAAGAAGGAAGGAAAAAGAAAAAGAAAAAAAGGAGAAAATCTAGGGTTTTTAAGGGTTCAAAGCTTAATTGGCTAGTCAATTTAGTCCATTTTCTTGTAATTTTTATGTTTTTAGAATCCCTGTATTAAATACTACCCGACCTATGTCAAAATTTTATTAATTATTGAGTTTTTAAATGTTGTCTATGTTGAATAATTAGAGTATTAGGGACTAAATTGATAGATTTTTATGTTAGAAATGAAAAAAGGATTGAATTGTAGAGTAAATTATAAATTTTGAGTATTAGGGACTAAATTGTGAAAATTTAAAAATTTAGGGGTTTAAGTGAAATTAGATAGTTAAATCTAGTTTAAAGTGGAAATTGAATGAAAATATAGAATTAATTGTAAAGAAATAAAGTTAGTCTCGTTTCATGGACTAAATTGGAATTTAGGCTAATATTGAATAAATATTGAAAATATTCAATGTGAAATTGAGTTGTATTATATTAATGAATTTTAATTGTTTTAATTTCGTAGCTAACATTGTGCTGGAAACCTTGACTAAGAAGGGAAAAGATAAAGTCAACGAGGAATAGCTCGGAAATTCTGGTTTGTATTTCTATAATCCGAATATAAATATTAATTGTTGTATTTTGATTAAATGTTTGTGGTAAGTGATTGAGGTGAGTAATTAGCATTTTGATATTGAATTGAATTTATATGAATATGTGATTAATGTAAAATTTGATCATTGGATATTTGTTGTATTTGGAAAGTGAATTGAAACCCTATTAACTGTATCGGGCTAAGTCAGATATAGATGGCATGCCATAGGATTGGAAGAGTTCAGGGATTTTTTCGACTTCGAGTTGATGAGACACTAGGTGTCAATCTATTACTTCGTATTAATTCGACGAGGCATTGGATGCCAAATTACTTCGGTTTAGCCGATGAGACACTGATTGTCAATTTATTACTTCAAATTATCCAATGAGGTACTGGGTACTAAACTAGTGTGTTTTTGGTTGGATCTGTGTATCCATCAAAGTCCGAGTCGTGTTAATAGAGGTAATTAAATGAAGTGATATTATGATTGGTATTGGATAATACGAATGTGAAATGGAAATGAGACATAAGAATTGTATACCATAATGTGAAAAGCTATTTGAGAAAGCAAATGATGAGAATTGAATATGTTATGAATGAATTGTTATGAATTGATAAAATTGAATTGTTATTGTTATTGTATAATTAAATGTGCATGTTATATTATTTTACTTTTAAATATTCAGATTATAGAAATACCACTGAGTTTATACTCAGTGTACGGTTTTGTTTTCCGTGCGCAGGTTAGGAACTTGATTGATCATCAATTCAACATCCAAACGGCGATCCCGATCTCAAATGTGGTGATGTATAACTCTTTTGTGTCGGCATGTACCTAGGGTGTCTAAATGTTAACTATTTTGTGGATTGGTTGTAAATAAGATCAAAGTTAATTTTGGTTGGTTATATATATATATATAAGTATGTGTTTATGTTTGAGGTTATAGTATGATATGTCTAAACTAATGTTTAAATGAGCATAATATAGGCAAAAATAGATTGAATTTGGCATGTTTATAAATTTGATTTGAATGATATTTAAATTATTATGTTTGATAATATAATTGTGGTACCTATGAGGGTATTGGTTAGATATCTAGGTTGATTATTTTGGCATGTTTAAAGTGTATTTGATCGTGTTTTGAATTAGTTGAACGAATGTGTTTTGAGTTGCTTAGTGTCCAAGATTGCAGGGATTAGTAAACTTGATGTTTAAGGTTCATTTTGAGTTCACACGCCCAGACACATAGGCGTGTCATTGGACTGTGTGAGACACACGGCTAACACATGGGCGTGTGGTTTGGCCGTGTGTCCCCTGTAACTTTAAAATTTCAAAACAGAATGCTCAGGTATTTTCACACGGGTAGAGACACGGGCGTGTGTCTCAGTCGTGTGTGACACACGGCCTAGCACACGGGTGTGTGACTTGGCCGTGTGACCCCTGTACCTTAATAATGTAAGTCAGTATGCTCACACAGCCTAGCATACGGGCGTGTGATTGGTCGTGTGACCCAAGTCAGTATGCACCTAAGTTTGAACACGAGCTGGGACACGACCGTGTGCCCCTACTTCAAATGCCCACACGGCCTGAGGCACGGACGTGTCTCTTGACCGTGTGAGCCACACGGCCTGGTCACACGGGCTTGTGTCCCCTATTTCTTTGAAAATTTTGATATTATCGGAAAAATTGCCTGAGTACCCAGTTTAATCCCGATTTGTTTCTAACACATATTTTGGACCTCGAGCGCTCATAAAAAGGGACAATATGATTAATTTATGTTATGTATGCTAAATGTTATATAGTGTTCGTATTTGATCTGAAAAGTTTGGTAATGCTCCATAACCCTGATCTAGCGACGGATAAGGGTTAGGGGTGTTACAAAACAAAGGTTTTTAAACAAGTTAATGTAATTTCTCAACATTCGATCATAACTTTTAGGCTGGGTTTGAGGTGTTACACTTGAGTTTTTTCTTTTTCTTTTCCATTGTTAAATCGATTTTCAATCAAGGAATTCAAAATCTTCAAAATCATCCCTCTCGAGTCAATCATCAATCTCTTCAAAGTAACTAATTTGTTTCATGTGAACTTTATATAAGTTACATGTGAATTTTATACATATGTTATATGCAAACCCTATATATGATATATGTGAACCATTGTACATGTGATATTATTTTTCTTTCACGCACAAAATATATATGTAGATATGTGACATCGATGAATACATGAACACATGCCTTTTAATGCTAAAGCATGAGATATCGAATGTTGCATCAATTGATGATAAATAGCATAAATATGCTAAGTTTATGCGCATAATTACATGAAATCAGGAATGGAGGACAAACGAGTTCCTTAGGAGACAGTGACAATTTTAAGTCTACATCGAAAGTCAGTACTGCATGAAGTAGGCGGTAATGTCATCTAAAACTAAGGGTGAGTGTTTGATTAAATCGAATCAAATGAAAAAAAATTCGAGTTAATTGAGTTGACAAATCCTATTTTATCATCCTAATTCGATTTGAAATTTTCTCGAATCGAGTCAAGTGAGATAGAATTCGAATCAAATCAAATATATTTATTCAAGTTAAATTTAAAAAAAAAATTGGGTCCTTGTAACCACTATCACCCACCGTAATCAAATTTGTTATCTTTCATCCCCTCATAATTTATTTATTAATCGTTTATATACAAGTTAGCTTCTTTGCTTGCTTAGTTGCTTCACTTATCTTCTGATTCTTGTCACTATGTATTTTGAAATTAAAAAATATTTTAAATATAAAAGTTATTTTAGAGATAAAATGTGAAATTGATACCAACATAAGATTTTAACACGAATATTTTATGGCATCATCAATAATTCAATTTTAACAAAAATTTATAAAGATTCAATATGATTAAACAATTCAATAATATAAATAGTAGATATAAATAAAATTATTACTATTTAGGTTTAGAGATTTTTTTTTAGATGATTTTAATTTTGATTTGGGAGTAAAAGGTAAGAAGTAAAAGTTTAGAGGGAAAATAAAAAGTTTTAGGGGTTGAGGGAGCAAAATTTTGGGGGAGAATATTCAAAAAAAAAAATGGGAGGAAATGGGTTTGGGGTAGAAGGGGTGGGATGGGAGAGGAGTACAAGTTTTGGGGGAACGTGAGAGGGAGTCAAAGTTTTAGGGGGAACGTAAGAGGGAGTCAAAGTTTTGGGGGGAAAGTAAAGATGTTTGGGAGATTGGGATAAAAATGTAAAATATTATAGTTTGGTATCTAATTTATTCGAATTCGAAAACCAAACTCCGTTTGAACTTGAAATTCGAAAAAAATCGAGTTGACTCGAATAATTCGATTAATTCAAATAACTCGATTTGTTTAACTCAAAATTTAAATTTTTTTCGATTTTTTCGAGTCGAATCGAGTTTTGCTCAGCCCTATCCAAAACAGATAAGCTGAGATGGTAAGTTAAAAAGTCACCAGATCGGGTTGACCGAGACGATAGTTTACATGTAAATCCATCTAAACCGGACATGACAGGATGGTCATTTTAAAATACCATCAAATCGGAACAAATCGGGATGGCAGTAATAATCATCATCACAGATGACCAGTGAACGACCATCATCACCGAAAATCAAATCTGGGATGGTCAGGTGTTGTTATGTGTTATGTAAGATGGTGTGTCGAGCAATACTGGAGGGCTGTTCGAATGGATAGGTGTGAAATTAAAACATTAAATTAAAATATAAAATTGCATCATAGTTATATTTTGTATATGTATTGATTTATTATATGTTCATTATGCTTAATTGATTATTATGCTATGAATTACACACTTTACTACTTGATTGATTATAAATAATGGTTTAAGATTAGTCTCACATTGAGCCATTGTAAACTCATTCCCCATTTTCCTTACTTCTCAGGCAATGCAAAGAATTAGGACTTGGAATAGCATCGGAGGACCCTCATATTAGCAAGCCTTTTATTATTATTATTATTATTATTATTATTATTATTATTATTATTATTATTATTATTATTAAGTTCTAATATTAAGTTTTTATTTAAAACTTTCCTTAATAATTTATTTGGGTTTATAATTATTTAGTATTCTTTCATTTTTATATCTTAGGTTTGAAATTTGTTAGCTTATTTATTTTATGCATGACACTTAAAGATTACTCTAATATTTGCATGCCATTTGATTTAGAAAATTATCTTATGTTTTTCGCTACTTTATAAAAATACTTAAAATTTTGGATAAGTCTTTTCCTAATAACCTTAACCGTTTTTCAAATCCTCACATTAATATTGTAATTGAATTACTAAATAAATTCGGCTTAAATTAATGATTTTTTTTTTTGTAAAAATAAAAGAGCGATTTTCAATCAATTCAACTCAAGTAAAAGAATGGCATTACGAGATCACTTCCGTGATCAAATGTAACGCCTTCAACTTAGCCAAAATTCCTAGGCCAGGTCGGGGGTGTTACACACAAAGTGCCATATGACGTCTTTATGTAAAAATAAAATATTTTCTTTTATTAAATATATATACACATTAAAAAAGATATAAAAAATAATATGAATATATAAAAATTCAAAAAAAACTTAAAATTTAAGAAAAAAACATAAATTATAAAAAAATTTAAAAATAAAAATTTTAAAAAATGATAATTGAAATGAAATTAATTGAAATTAATAATGTTATTATAAAAAATGAAAAAAAAAGTTGGTTTTTTTATAAAACTAACCCCAAAAAATTAATTAATTACGTAAATGACTTGTTTTTTGATAAAATATGTAAATAACTTAAAACCTACAATAAAAGTTGGTGGAGCCAAAATGTTTGGCACCACCAGCATGCCACGTCAGTAATTGGGATAAAAAAAATCAAATTTTGGTGGAGCCATGTAGAATGATGCCACTTGTATAAATACTAGGGAAATACTGTAATTTTTGAAAAAATGGGGGGTTTAAACAAAATTTTCTTTTTTTAGTGGAGCCAAATAATTTAGCGCCACCCGATTCCAACGTCTCTACTATCTTTTGTCCTTTTTCTATTTTTTTATTTTTTTATTATTTATTTTTTAAAATTATTTATTATTTTTATAATATTTTAAATGTTTTATAATATTTATTTATTCAAACAAAATTTAAATTTATTTTTAAAATTTTTTTATTATTTATTTTATAATATTTTTAAATGTATATTTTAAATGTTTTATAATATTTATTTATTCAAACTTTTTTTATAATTTGTTTATTTGTTTTATAATATTTTAAATATTTGATTAAACAAATATTATAAAATATACTCATTTAATTTAACTTAATTTGAAATATATATTTAAAATATTATAAAATAAATAATTTTTAAAAAAAGGACAAAAGGTAGTAGAAGCGTTGGAATCTGGTAACGCAAAATTATTTTGCTCCACAAGAAAAAGGAAATTTTGTTTAAAGCCCCCCATTTTTTCAAAAATCGTAGTATTTTCATAGTATTTATATAGGTGGCACCATTCTACATGACTCCATCAAAAAAATAATTTTTTATCTCGATTGTTGACATGTGATGTTGGTGACGCCAAACACTTTGGCTCCACCAACTTTTAATGTAGATTTTAGGTTATTTATGTATTTTATATAAAAAAAAAGTAATTTACATAATTAATTAATTTTTTAGGTTATTTTTATAAAAAACTAAAAAAAATTGTAAAAAATATTTAAAATATAAAAAAAGTGATTGCGACTCACAACTCTTGCATGTGCATTCCCTTGTGCTTTGTTCTTATGTCAGCTACTATCCCGCCAATTTTGTGATGGTTTTGATTGGCATCTTCAAGTCTTCATGTGATATCTATTAAATGATAAATATGATTTTACTTTTATCAGCACCACTTATATCGAAACCAAATGTAATCATGCATGCATCTTTCAGATACATGTGTAGATAATGACAAATGGTTAGTTTTTGAATAATACATATGTCTCATTAATCAACATGTGTTTTCAGATAAATATTAATCTACTCAGTTACATGAATTGAGGAGACAAAAATTGAAGAAAGCTTGTGATTTTAGATAACACATTTTACTGTCACATTCCGAAAATTAGGTTAGAATAAATTGAATTAATGAAATCAAGAATGGTTACGTTCTAATTTTTTAGTTAAGATTATGAAAATTTTATCAAATAAATTGATCTGATTTAGTGGTTAAGTGTAATGCTTTTGTGTGTGTGAGGTTCCAAGTTTGAATTATTGTCCTTGAAGTTTGATCCTTATCTTTAAACTTATAGCTTAAAAAAATATTTGCACTCAACTAATGTCAAGAATGAACCTGTTGGTTCAGTAATAAGGTTTTAGCTTACCCTTTGTCTTGTGTGGAAAATTGGTGATTAGTTAGTGGGATTTAGTAGGATATGGGTAACTTGAATTATCCCAAAAAAATCTCCCCACTTTTCCTCATTCAGTTTTCACGTTTCTTTCCTTTTTGTTTTCCTTTTCTTTGTGCCACAACTTTGTCCTTTGTTTCTTTTCTCTTCCAAGTATTCCCATGGCTTTTTCTTAGCTTTTCTCACATTTTCATTGGTCACATCTATTCTTTGCTATCACTCTTCTGTTCGTCCTTTTTTGCTTTCGTTACGGTTCTCAGTCTATTCGTACCGTCAATTATTCGTCGATTCACTGCTTTAATTCGAGTAAGTGCTAGTATTAGTTTAACAAAGATTTGGCGATGTTATCTGTTTAGGAATAGGCAAGTGGGTGAGTTGATTGTTTTGGATTGAATTGGTTTTGATAAGCTTCTGTAATTTTCCTAGGCGATTACTGTGGAACGGGGAATTTACTAGCAAATTAAGTACGGTTTGGCTGTTGTTTGTGTAAGGGTAAGTGATCTAATGGCAATTTGGGGCTATTTGTTAATTATTAGTGTGAATGTTTCAATTCAGTTTAGTTATTTGGTTTCTAATCGAGTTGGCGTGGATGTTGTGCGTAGGGTTCAAAGTGACATATTTGTATGGGATATTAGAATTATCATCAAGTGTGTGATTCTAACCCGAAAGGTCGATTAGAGCTTGGAAAAACTCAAAAACAGAGGTTGTTTTTGAAACTGCTCTACGTTACACGACTGTGTGACAGGTTGTGTGCACCACACTGGCGTGTAGTTGGCCGTGTGCCAAGCTGTGTGGAGCACATGAGCGTGTGCGATTACACAGGCAATTTGGGTAAGCCGTGTGGGACGCACGGGCTTGTGTGATCACACGGGCAAGTTAGGTAGGTCGTGTGGGCCCATTTTTCAGAAATTTTCACTTAGGGTCGTTTGACTCAAAAATCCTTAATTAAACCTTCCGTGGGGTTCGTTTGGCTTAAATAAAACTCGAAATGTGACATATGTTCATAAGTGACAATATGTGATATGGTTAAGGTATGTGAAAAACGTATATACGATTTGTATTTAGATAACTTTGGAAGCATAATTACATGTATGATATCTGTCTGTAAAATAATTGTTAGTATAAGCAATATGTTATGTTATAATATGAAAAGAAAACATGTTTAGCTGTGCATGTCATACCATTCATATGATATGTACGTATGTTATTATGATTTGCATGTGCATTGGGATGAGTTTTGACGATGGAGGAAGTGTGTTCAGGCAGTACCACAGCCCGATGTGTTTCGATGGATGGTCTCATGTAGTCCTATTGGTGTGATTGGTTGGACGGAGTTGGTGTGTAGTGGATGGAGATAGAATTTGTTCTGATAAGATATGACATTTTGATATGATATATGTTTTGGAAGTATGATGTTCTGATTTGATTTATGTTTTTGGTATTGTGTCATTCTGATCTGATATTCGAATGTGTGAACATTATAAGCAAAATTCTGTGTTGGTATTAACATTTGTGTATGTTTTGAGGAAATTATATTTTGTTGGTCGAGTCACACATTGGGCTTCTAGCTCACTCGTTTGTTAATACGTTTCAGGTGAACTACAGATTTAGGAGCGGACGACTTGTAGAAGCTAGGATTGTTTACCGTTTAAATATATAAGTTGGTTTATGTTATAATTATTCTAGGACTGTAAATTTGTTTTGAGCTTTGCTCTTCTTCTTTTTTTTTCACTATTTGTTAGATTTTGGTATTTTGACCTAAAATTGTAAAACCATATGATTTACCAAAATAAAATTTGGTTTTCAAAATATGACTTAAGTGTGTTTTTAAAAAACATTAGTATTTTTTTTAAAAAAATATATGTTTGAATTTAAATTTTGAGTTTCAAATAAGTGTTTCCAAACTTTTAAGTTTTTGAGAGTTCTGTCAAATTTTTGTGTTTTCAAAATTCATAGTAAGTTTGATTAAATCGGAAGTTTTTAAATGCGTTAATGTAATTTCTCAATATCTGGTCATAACGTCCAAGTCGGGTTTGGGAAGCACTCCTTAACCATGGCAGAATCATCAACAGGTTCAACAGTTTTCCTGAAATAAGTCTCAAGGCAATCTTGGTTCTACTTTGAGCTTCCTGCAAAACGGTAGCCGTATCTGGGAGAAACTTGCAGCCTCTAGCAAAGCATAAAATATTAAATCTGAGCAGCCATCCAGATAGATGAACACTTAGTTTCTCTGGGGGGTAATCATAGGCCATAACTGATAAAACTGTGTTTATCACCATAATGGGTAGCTCTATTCCAGGATCTGCTGTACAAACAAATTTCTACTCCAGGAAAAGCTTCCTAATTGTACCTGTTGTAACAAGTATTAATTTTATGCTTGAATTGGATAAGCTAAAATGAGAGGCAATTAAATTAAGAGAAACCTGGAAGAGAGCCTGTGTTTGAAAGTGTAACGAAAGACAGGGTTCCATTTGAAGATTAGAGTGAGAGATCCAGTAAAAGCTGAACCATAGTTCAGCAAGAAACAACCCAAGCCAAGTCCATCTCTCAGCTTTTGCTTCAGTAGCTGGAAAGTAGCTTACTCTATAAACCCAAATGAAACATATGATTATGGAGATTGAAGCTGAAAACAACAGAAACAGTTGGCGTCCCCTTGCTGGCCTAGTTTCAAAGAGTGGAAGATAAACTTTTGCTTTCCAGTTTTCCTTTGTTCATGATAAAATCCCAAGACTTGACAATCCAGAATTTCCCTGAGCTATGCCCACCAATACCCAAAACCAAAACTAGCAAAAATTACCCAACAAATGAAGTCCAGTGAACAAAAGAGCTTGTTAATGAAACCACTAACCTCTGATTTTTGTTGAATTGATTCATCATACCATTATACCAAGCTCCAGAGGAGAGATGGGACAAAAGCTTGGGCCTGAAATGAGCTCCCACCAGATTCTTTCCATTGCAAGGGTGTCTCTTTGAAGTCAACTTAGCATCTCCAAATGACTAATATATAATACGTTATGCACAAAATTTTGCCAAGTGAAAAAAGAATGTGATTTTGTAAATTATATAGTTTGCACAATCTCATAATGGCTCAATACGTAAAACTGGCCTTAATCAATTTGTTTATACAACTACTTTTAGGCATTTATGATTCAATTATTTTTAGTCCTATATAGCGACATTCTTAGCAGAGAAAACTTTAGTGGTTCAATACATGGCCACAGTACAGGCTAGCAAGGCAAAAATAATAGACTTGTAAGTAACTGAACTAGGCATCTTGCCATTGTCCTTCCAGAAAAAGAGTGGTTGGTATACAGGCAAATTGATGGTAGCCAAAACCAAGCAGAGCAGAATTTGCAACCCAAATTGGTCCAAAACCTTAAAGTCCTCATCTGCATCCAAGATGACCTTCTTGATTGCCCCAAAGCTACCAAACAAATTCAACATTGCAAGTGTGGCTAAAATATCAAACATCGGTGAAGTGGCGCCAAACTCAATCAGCTCTTGTTCGTATCTTTTCGAGACATTTTCATCAGATACTTTGGCAGTGAGGGCGAAGGTTAGCTGTGAATACCCTAATAGCTTCAAGATGGTTTGAAAGAAGGCAAAGAAGTATGAAGTTGTTCTCTTGAACAACCACACCCTTTGATCATTGCACCAACCTCGGAATGTGCCTCCGCACCATAGGAATTCACCAAGGCTATATGCACGGTGTACCAAGGCAACATATACAAATGGGACCACCCAGGGGCTTGATATCTGCACGTTGCCATGGTTTTACATTAATTTATCATCCTTCGAGATAAATACTTAAGAATTTAAGAACTTCATACCTTAGGAAACAATGAGAAGCCTTTAAGCAGGCAAAGGCATGGGACTACAACATAATACAGCGTAGCCAGGCAGTTTGCAGCCCACAAGTTGAAAGGACAGTAAGCAAGTCGAAGCTCAAGAGGAATCCTTTTATATCCATACACCAAGGAACAGTATCTTGATAGGAAAATTTGAAGGTGACCTTCTGCCCATCTCGTATGTTGCACCAGCAACTGCAATAATGTTGTTGGAGCAACTCCTAAGAAGCCTTCTCTTTCAGGGTTTAAGCACATGGATTTCCATCCTCTACATTTTATACTCAACCCTATAATTATATCTTCCACCAAAATGCCATACTTTAAACCCATCTGCCACCAAAAACTTATTTTCATTACAGATAGATGCTAATTCATGTCTGTTTGTTTCCATCCTAAGATGATAGAACTCCAACCCAAAACTGCTAGATGACACTTCTTACGAGTAACCATAACGTACCAATTGAATTAAATTATGGGTTCATGTTTGGTTCACTGTAATGGAATAGGGCTGTAATTGAATAGAGTTGTAATGGAATAGAGCTGTAATCAGTAATTCAACTGTTTGGTTGAATGGAATGATATTGTAATAACATAAAAAAGAAAAACTAAAATGACCAGAATACC
Organism: Gossypium bickii; assembly: GCA_025503065.1. Lineage (NCBI taxonomy): Eukaryota > Viridiplantae > Streptophyta > Magnoliopsida > Malvales > Malvaceae > Gossypium > Gossypium bickii. The sequence goes on from CP106711.1 coordinate 102,739,925, forward strand.
CTTAGCAGAATTTTTTTTAGGTAGATGATTATTGTTATTGTTATTAAATTTTAATAAGATTATTATTAAAAATAATTTAATAAAAATTATAAATAATTTAACCATATTTTAACATAATTATTATTAAATATAATTTAATAAAATAATATATAATTTAATAAAATTTTTAATATAATTATTATATGAATTAAAAAATCATAATATATAATACTATAAAAATAATATATAATGTACTTTATTATTTTTAAACTGCAATACATATTTAATGTGCTAAAATATCATTAGTGAAAAAAATAATTTAATTATTCTACAATAAAAAATAAAATATTAGAAGTAATAAATAACTTGACAATTATATTTCACATCCAAATATAATATTCATATATTAACAAAAAGTTAAATTATTTCATTACTTTATATGTCGTAATCCATATCTTATAAAATTTTACAACCTCAATAAATTATGAGATTCAATTTATTAAACTGAATTTGGTTTATAAGCTCATTGTTTGATTGTTATATAATTGTTATTGCTTGTGCTTATTTGTTTATTTATAATATAAGTATTAATATTTTTGTTTGATTATTTTATACCTAAAGTAAAAAATTGTTTCATTTTTCAAAAACGTGCCCCAAAAAATTCATTTAATTTAAATGAATATATTTTACTTTAATAAGCGAATGCGGATACAACTTTTAATTTTTTCTAACGAATATATATTAATAGCTTAATAAACAAACAAACAAACATGATCAGAAATTTATGTGTTCTATTTAATAATAATTCTCCTCCAATTTGCAACTGTTAACTATTGGGGGTTACGTACCATATATTTGTCCAATTTGATTAGATTCAATTTGTCATTTAACCATCAAAAATTAATTTTATTTAATAATATGTTCCCAATTCAGAATTAGCTTGCATAGACATGGAAGGGTTTTCTAAAGGATTCATTTACTCCGATTTCTAATCTTAAGCCAATCCTTCAACTTCAGATTCAGCAACTGAGTAAACAGGATAAACCACAATTTCGTACAAAATAATAGCAGACTCCAATACAACCATGACAAAACAAAAAAAATAAGAATAAAAATGATTTGCAAACGATAAGTCTGTTCAACTTTCCAGTTTTATGATCGGACCACAAATTTTGGGTTCCACCAATTGATGCATGTGGTTAGACATAAGAGATTGGCCAAGAAAAATGTCATGCCAAATACACTAAGATAAGCAAAGAACCTAAACCTCACATGGAATAAACAAAGAAAATTTTAAAATCACATAATTTGATTCACAGCACATACCTTCAAACATGTGATTTGGAACAGTGAAGTTTTAGCATCAGCTGCAGAATTTATATAATAAAAAGGACTGATACCTCGGATTTAATTATATCAAGTGCCAAGCAAAGATTATACTTTTCTAGAATGTAACAAGATGTAGAAAATACTTCAAACAACAATACTCGAATCAAGAAGACTACAATTTGAAACAAGATGAAGGGCATCATAACCGAAACAAGCACATGATTAACTTCATCCACAAAAATATACAGTAATTAAGTGTCAAGCAACAATAGCCTAAGCAGCTACATGAAAATAGAAACTACAAATATTTAAAAGCATCCAATGTAATAAATGACATTTCTCATGTAATGTTCCCATAAAACTTTTACTAAAATAGATGGATTCATCAAAACAACTTCTGAACTAGTCCAAGAGTCCACTATAATAGCAATCAATCAACTATGACCTGGCCTTTATACTTTATTTTCTTCGTGTGCATATGTGTTTAACTTACATAGCATCAAGGAGTCATCAATCTAGATCCACTAATCCAGAGTGATAGGCGGGGAAGGAAGTATCAACATGTAAGCTAGTTACTTTCGTGCTCATGCAAAAAAAGACTATGAAGTTAATAAAGGAATAGTGGCGTTTAGACTGTTACTGGTCTGTAAAGGCCTTTAGTGCTTACTTAGGCTTCAGCGATTAGAGCACTTAAGACAGCTAGAATTACAGAGGGCTTAGAGATAGATAGCAGAGGTCCTTATTCGTGAGTCCAGCGAAGCGCCAGATGTTCAATCAAATCATACCTGAAAAAATCCATCAATGATAAATAATTAATTATCAAACTGAACCATTAGAAGTGAGAAGCAAAACATATGAATGCCACACCAATGACAGCTATCCTTGTGTAAAAGAGTTAGACATTTCCAACTCAAAACATAAATTTCGGAGTTTTGAAAAAAGAGGCAAAGGCCTTAGATTTTTCTTGCTTGAGTTTTCTTTACTCCCATGGTTGAAATTAGTAAACTATAGTTTTCATTATCATTCTTTCACCAAAAACCAGTAAGTAAATTAGATAACATAATCATTTAAAAAAAAAAATTGGATTCTTTCAGTTCAAGAATTGACAAAGCTTATAACACAATACAACATCATTTTTTTGAAAAAATCTTGAAGAGAGTAACAAATTAGATTAACCTCAGTCAGGCAATTAAGTAAAATCTTTTCGACTACTTTGGATTTGGGAATATATATAGTAATAGTAGAAGAGAAGATGATAAATGAGTGTTAGTAGGGTCAGGTTGTAAAGGAAGGTCGGTGGGTGATGGAGCCCACGAGTTTGAAGGTATTGAGCAGAAATAGAGGTGGTGTTTTTTGCTTTGGATCAAATGCAGGGGAAGTTTGCCATCTCTTTCTCATCTCATGCATATGTACAATACAATGCCTGCTGTTCCCCATTACTCTTACATTTTTACTCAAGGTTTTTTCATACAATCTGCTATTATCTGGGGTTGCATCCCAAAACAAGGCACTTTTATTTTCATGTTCTAAAGTTTTGAAGATTTTAGTAGCAAATCATAAAAACAACCTCACAAAAAAAAGATCATAAAAACAACCTCATAAAAACACTCAAAACATAAATTTCGGAGTAGACAATAACCTCTGCATGTAGCAAATCATAAAAACAAGGGAAAAAAATTTCTAGAAAACAAGCAGCCGCCTATTCTAAGGGAAGAGAAAGCCCTAAAGAAAAGATATCTACAGCAGAATCCTTTCAAGAAGTTATGAAGTTATGAGGAAGGAGAATCCTTTCAAAATCTTACCCGAGAACAGCAGAATCCTTTCAAAATCTTACCCGCAATACTTTCAAGAACTCGTGGAAGCAGAATCCTGTCATGAAGTTATGAGGAAGGAGATATAGAATCCTGTTTTAGGAGCTTATCATAAAAAAAGAAAACGTACCTTTGGGGAGATGAAGATGAAGGCGAATCGATGCTTGATTTGGGGATAAATGATGGATGAAATCTGGAGCAGAATTTTGGGGAGAAAAAAGCAGGCTATTTTGGTCCCAATGTATTCAGCGTCTGGTGTTGAATAGCAATTCAGAGCCCCTACCCCTGAATACCTACTACAACAGATGAAGGAATAGGGTTGTAATAGCAAAGCTGTGGAATCAGTAAACGGTGAACCAAACTTAGGAATTACTGTAGCGGGCTGAATAGGCAAGGAATGGAATAGCAATTCCATCCAACCAAACATGGCATTAGTTTCTTCCAATCAACCTTATAGTTTTTCTCATATTGCTTCCCACAAAGAGCCTCTCTCCTGTGGAAGCATCCTGTTCCAATGTACATTGGCCCTCCATTTGCGTCAAGTCCTGCAAGCTCCAGCTTTATTGTTGAAAAAAAACATCATCATCAAAATTAATCATTGTTTGCAAAAAATTACCTTTCTATTATAGGCTTAATTACCTGTTGTATTACTCGAAAAGAGCTACCATAAATATCATTTTTGGTGAGATTATTGAATTTCTGAGGAAATTGTATATAGGCAATCTCATCTCCCTTCTCTTCATCCATGAAAATGCATAAAGAATATTTGATTGACTTTGAATTATTTGAATACATATCACAATCCACGTTCAAAATAATTGGACCATTACTTATCCTTGATGATACCCTGATCTATTTTCCACCATGAAAATCATTAACAAGCAAATTAAATGTATAAAAACATATACATATTTAAACCTATATAGTTGATAGTATACTTACAAGAGCACTCATGGCTCCAGCTTTGAAATGGTGGTGATATTGAGGTCTTTTCTCTCTTGCCAAATACACCAGAGTTGGCAAAGGATTGCCTTCAATATCCACAGCATTGGTGTCTCTTCCATCAATTAGTATCTAAGAAACATTAATTAAAGCATCATTAATTAATTAAGCTCAACTATTCAAAGCCTAATTAATTAGAAGTTTATGAAATGAGTAATTTACTTGAAGGATGGTTTGACGGTCACGTTTGTTTGTAACGAAATCCCACTCACAAAATCCTTTATGTTGCTTACGAATGTAATCTGGAATTCGATCCAATTTTTTGGTGGCTTCAATCCTCATTTTCATTTCATGGTATAGTTTCTGCATGATTATTCACAATACATTAATACACCCACATCTTTGATGTCAAATGCTAAAGCCTGTATATGCTTATGCACTGTGATACCCATACTTATTACACCTATACTATAATAAATATCTATCTATTTTATTAAAAAACTCTTTTGTAAAATTTAGTGTTATGAATTAATTCAACAAAAATTTATTTAAATTTCATTTTTTAAAGAGTAATAAATATTATAATAATAATAATATTTTTTATTTTTAATAATAATTAAAAAATGATATGACCAAGGATTGAAATAAAATTTTATGAGAATGTAATTCTTTATTATTTTACTTATAATTCAATTATTAAATAATTTTTAAAAAACAAATTAGTATAATTTATTTTCTTCCGTAATTGTGACTTAATCTAATAATCTAAAGGTCCCTATAAGACAGTCAGTTTTTTTTTTTTTCCTTTTCTTTTCTAAGTGCATAAAAAAATTTTAACCTGCAAATGAGCTTTTAAATCCCATGAATATGCCTTTGGCCCATTAAAATCTAATGATTATAAGAATTAAAATAAAAAATTAAATGTTATTTTTTCATTAGATTAATATTGTTATTTTTTAATAAAAAATTATAATTTTAAAATTTTTATAAATTTTATTTATAAATTTTATGATTTTTAAATAAATTTTAATTTTAAAAGGATTTAATTGATTTTTTTTTAAAATGTTACTAAAGCTTTTTTTGACCCTTTAGCTTTAATAATTTCAAAATTTTCTAATTTACTTCCAATAAAATAGTAGGGGTCAAATTGAATAAATTTGTAAAGATTAAGTGCTAAATTTGCTAAATTTGCTATTATACTTTATATATAAACACCAAAACAAATATTTAATGATACAACTTTAATGGAGGGCTATTTTGTTCACTCATCTTACATATAGGAGATAATTTGCTCAATTTTTTAATAGAGGAGCTAAAATGCAATTTAGGTTATAGTATGGGGGTTTTGTGATTGATAAATATTTTCTTCTGTATTCATTATTTTAATACATTAATGCTTTTCTGGAATACATAAAGTTCCAAATTATATTACCCGAAGTTGAACTAAGTAAGTACTAATCGGATTAATGATTTTTTTATTATTGAAAATTAATTGAATTAATAATTAATAGGGAAAAGAACCTCAAGTTATGGCCTATTGGTCGAATATTTATCTATCCTAAGAATAATCTAGATTTAAATTATAGTTGTGCCAAAACATAATCAATATATAGGGATAAAATAACATTTAGTCCTTGAACTTGATACCCTTTTTCAACTTGATCTTTGAACTTTTTTGGTCCACATTTATCTTGAAATTTGATAAATTTTTTCAATTTAGTCCCTAAACTTAGATTTTGTCTTGTCATGCCTTCACTTTAAAATTAAAAAAAAATTATATTATAAAATCTAAGAAAACACAAAAAAAATAATTTGTTACTAATTTTTTTAAAAAAAAATTTAAGTGATGACATGACACAATCTCATAATGCAACGTCATCATACCTTAATGGAATCCAACTTCATGTACCAAATCGAGAAAATTTGTAAAGTTCATAGACTAATGTGGACAAAAAAAGTTTAAAGACCAATGTAAGAAAAATTGCCTAGTGCAGAGACTGAATGTTACTTTATCTTTCATTAATACCATTGTTGATGCAAGGAATCAACAAGGGAGGAGGAGGGTTAGAACGGTTCCCCCTTGTAGGGGGGAGTGTCGTAAATGAAGGAGATGAATGGGAGAAATTATGGGGAGTTCCCATGGTGGAAGTGGGAGATAAGATGTAATGCCCCAAAATTTTAATTTTTGATTTCGTGTATGTGTGACACATAATGCCTATTTGCTTTAGTGGTTATGTGTTTTAGGTATGTGTGAGAGGTCCCAAGTTCAAGCCTTACTTGGGTAAATTTTGGTATTTTTATAAATAAAGCCTTAACCTTGTGCAAAGGGCTTAAGTTTAAATGTTGGGTAAATTACATTAGAATGGGCTTGTCGGTATAGTGGTTAAGTGATGTGTTATTATGGTGGAGGTCTTGTGTTTGAATCCTTGCGTAGGTAAATGTATTTTTTTTTTGCTCAGATTTCGAGATAGAGTAGTGTAATAGAGGGATTCTGAGTAGTCGATGTGAAGTGAGAATTAGGGGAGAAGATTAAGGGATTTTGAGTGTTATCGGGATTTTATTTTATTTTATTTTTTTTCCCATAATCGAATTTTAGCTCCCTTTTCCAAAAAAAAAAAATTTTGTCGTCTATTCTTCTTCCTCTCCTCTTGCTGAAATTCTCTGAGTTTTTCCATCTTTCTCTTCTTTTTCTTCTTCTTGATTTTTCCCTAATCCATTTATTTTCCTTCGTTTTCGCACTCGGTTAGTGCTCGCTTAGTTTCGGTAAGTGTTTCTCTTTGTTTCTATCATGAATCTCTTAGCGACTGAAGTGATAATGTTTTTTCTCTGCGATTTGGGTGTAGGGGGAGGCTCGGATTGGTGAATTCAGTGTTTTTGTCTTAACAATAGTTAAACGGAGGGTTATCGTTGGCGGTAAGTTGGGTTTCTGTTCGTTCTTGGTTGTCAATTCGCTTGTAAATCCGTTAAATTGATGTTGAGTATCTTGATTTTAGGTCTTGAAGTGCTTGTGAGTGATTAGGCATCAAAACGATACCAGGTGTGTACCCGAAACGCAAAAAAAATGGGGTCAGCGAAAAGCCAAAATTGCTTGTTGTCGAGAAATAAAAGAAAATGATGCGAAAAATTGTAGAGAAAAGAAATAAGGGTGTTAAAAACTAGGAAATCAACATTTTGCACTAAAACAGTTTTGGACAGCAGCAGTAGTCTAACTTTGAAAAATCGTCAAAAATAGTGTAAATTGGGTTCGAGGTTGAATAAGATATGAAATTAAATTTTATTGAGTCTAGTCTTTCATGGAAGAAACAATGTAAGCAATGGAATTGTAAATCATGAGTTATTATAATAAATTTTGTGAGACGATGTCAGGATGAGTTCGAGTTCTCCTATTCTGGCTTCGAAAAATCATAAAAAATTTTAAAAAAATAATTAGGGGCTTAAATTTATATTTATAAATTATTAATGAGTTTATTTTCAATATAGACAAACGGAAACATCATCTAAATTCTGTACTAAGAGATAAATAATTTTTAGTAAGGAAAGGTCGAAGCTGTCAAACAGCAGAGTAGGGATAATTTTAAAGATTTTACTGAACTTATTTGATAGACTATAAATTCTGAAAATTTTATGGTAGGAAAGGTATTTGAGTCTAGTTTCAAAAACATCAAGCAGATCTTAATTTGGAATTCTGTAACTCAAGATATAAATAATTTAGTGATAATGACTCAAGTAGACAGCTTTGAATGAACATATAAGTAAATAGTGAAAACATATATGAGTATTGAGTTAGCATGAGTTACTTTAAAAATGGATCAATGGCCAAGGCCAATTTGGGCCAAGTGGGCCACACGGGTGTGTGGGACCACACGGGTAGGTCACATGAGCGTGTGGGCCCATTTTTACCAAAATGTTTTTAAAGTTGCACGGGTCACCCAAGTCGACTGTGAACCTACTGTGGGGTCGGTAAGCACTACTTAGACCCCTAAATGTGTGAAATTGACTGAATGATATCTATACCGGACATGTTAATATCTGAACTGAATATATATACTAAAATTGCATAATAACATGTCATCCATTGTATGTTGCATTGCATTGGGTTGGGGGTTGTTATTTGGAGGAAGTGTACTGAAAGGCTTTAAGCCTAATTTACTGGCAGCTCAGCTGCAAACTACTGTTTTGTGCCACATTCGGTACTACTTGGAGTGTAGGGGTGGGTAGGTCGATTATATCCCCACATGGAGTGTAGGGTTGGACAGAGATGGTGTGTAGAGGCTGGTTGGGTAGGATTTTACTACTGCATAACTGTTACTGCTATTGATACTGTGATGGCCTAAGGCCCTACTGCATTTTTAATACTGTACTGAGATGGGCTAAGGCTCAAACTGCCACTAATACTGAAAAAGGCTTAGGCCCGAGACTGTTCAACTGTGCATTGTGAATACTGATTGTTTGTTTGTTTTTGCGGGATTACACACTGAGTTTACGTAAACTAACCATTTTTGTTTAATGTGCACAGGTAATCCCCAGACTTAGACGGATCGGTGAGACAGAGGACTCAACGGTGACCATAATAATTTTTGGACTTCATGGTTTTTAATTTACGATTTATGATTTGATTATTATTGATTATTTGGGTTGTAATTTAAGGACCCTCTGGGCCTTTGGTTTTAAATTTGGGTTTTTATTTATTTATTTTACTTTATGGATTTATACCTGCTGGTCGTAGGAAATTCAGTTTTCAAAAAGTTTAAGTATTTCCTAAACGCATGATCACCTAGACTGTTTTATTAAAGCTTCCGCAACGAGGGATGTTTCAAAACAAGTGTTTAAAATGAATAAAGACGACTTCCTAAATTCTAACAAAGGTTTATTAAAGATAATAACATGGAATGTTTTCATCGTAACAACGAGGTTTCAAAAACACTATCGTGTGACATTGCCAGATACAGCCATAATGTCTAGGTCGAGTTTGGGGTGTTACATAAGAAATGCCCTTGGTGGTTGAAAAGTGGAAGAAAGAAAGAACCCCCAAAAAGACCCCCTTGCCCTAATCCCAAGAAGAGTATATATAAGAGTCTTTGGCAGGACCTACATCGTGACCAAAATATTCATGCATAACAATTCCCATTATTCAAAGGGAAGGTTATAAAAGGACCTTGCCTGAGACGAAAAGCAATGGTGAGGTCTCTGTGTTGTGGAAAATTTCCTTGTATTTCTTCTTACAAAAATTATGGTAATTTGCAAATATTTTGAATTGTGTTAGCATCGTAGGCATTGCAATTGTTTGTAAGTATTTAAAATTATGCTAATGTTGAAGGTAAATCAATCGTTCAAAATTAAGTTCGCCTCGGAGGCGATAACAACCATTTGGGATTATGCTAATGTAATAATGTGAGCCATCGTTCAATGAAAGAACCCTTATTGGAAGGGTGTGAGAGTTGTACTTTAGTGGAAGGGTGCCCTTAGTTGTACTACGGATGAGTACCATTAGGAGCTGCACAATGGGCGGTATCGCAGCTGGGTGCCTTTATTCGTAGTTAAACTGATTGAAAATATGTCATTTTATAACTTTGCTGAGGTGCAAATGTTGACTTGACGGTCAAAGATTATGCAATAGGCGAATCATGTCAAAGGTGCAATTGTTTACCTGACGGTCATGCCGAAGATGCAACCATTGACTTGACGATTTGAGATTACACTTATTATGCCAAGCGTACATTTGCTAACCTGATGGCATTGGATTACACATTGTAATACACCGTACCAATTGTAGATATATGGAATCAACAAGAGAAGAGACATAGAAGAGAAAGTGGTAGGGATTTAGAATGGTTCATCCTTATATGGCAAACAGTTATAAATGAAGGAGATAAAAGGGAGAAAGTATGAAGAGTTCCCATGGTAAAAAAGGCAACTAAAAAATGCCTTCGGTGATTGAAAAGTGAAAGAGAGGAACGAAAGAACCTCCAAAAATATCCCCTTACCCTAATCCCAAAAAGAGTATATATAAGAACCCTTGATGAGACCTACATTGTGATCAAAATATTTATGTAATAACCATACTAAAATTGAATTGTCTAAAAAAAAAACTAAGAATTAAAACTAAAAATTAAAATAAATTCGAATCATTCTCGTTAATTTTAAGCTTATAGGGTATTTGAATCTAGTTGGTCATTATATGAGTTTTTATATTATTTAAATTTAAGTTAATAATTATTTACAACAAAGTTTATATTTGAAATCTTTTAAAATGTTTATATTAAAATTAATAAAAATTTATATATGTAATTTCTTTATACTAAAATTGAATTGTCTAAAAAAAAAACTAAGAATTAAAACTAAAAATTAAAATAAATTCGAATCATTCTCGTTAATTTTAAGCTTATAGGGTATTTGAATCTAGTTGGTCATTATATGAGTTTTTATATTCTTAATTTATTTAAAATAAAATTAACTAAATATATAAAAATAAAGTTCAATTTTTTATTTTCTCAAAAGAAATATATTATTTTAATCAAAATATAGTATATTAACTTAAATTCTAAACACTTATATTGATTTTATTAATAAAATTTACTAAAGAAAGTATTGGACATTTAGTAATTTATGGAAGATGAGACAAAGAGTCATTGGGCATTTTCCCCACAGGTGTCGTGAAATATAGAATTGATGGTGCCGATAACGGCAGCTGGTATAAGTGGGATCCTAAGAGATCATAGCAGTCGGTCGTCCATAACTTTTTCAAAGCTTTGGCTAAAGTTATTGTGGTCAAAGAAAGAAGCCTTCACCATTTTCTTTGCATCGAAATGGCATGTTGATTGCAGTGTGATCATCGAATCGAGAGGATCCTATTTGGGTGTTTGTCAGTGTCAATTGTCATCTTTATTGTGTTTGAGGATTCTATTTTTATAATATATGTTTATTTCCTTTTCTCTTCTTCTAACTACTTTGTATAATACAATAGAGTTGTCACACTTGCCCGCCCTACTTGGCCCCGAGCGTCACCTCCAGCTTGGATAATTGTTTTTTTACTTTTGGACTTGCCTGAATATAAATTAAATAATTTTAAAAATATTTTTATTTAAATTGAATTATTAAAATATATAAATATTAATATAAAATAATATATTATAAATATATTATTATTTTTAAATAAAGATATTAACTTTTTAAACATGTTAGACCGGGCTCCAACCCTAACCTAAAAATTTTGATAATCGAGCTTGAATCACACAACCATGCATACCACTATATAAGCGAAAAGAAAATTTAAACCATCATAAATTTATTTAAACAACAATATACACGATGCAGTAAGAAAACTAGTTAATTATCTATATATAGCTATAACCTACAAATAGAAGGAAGGTCTTATCTTGACACATGTCTCAACCTTCCCTTTTCTTTTTTGCATATTTTAGGGAAATGGTCAAATATCATTTTTGGTCCCTCTACTATGCTTAAAATCAAGATTTAATCTTTAGACTTAAATTTCTACAATAATTTCATCGCTATTTTTTTATATAATATTTAGTCTAAGTTGTTAATATTGCTGACTATTCTAATTAAATTTTTAATATAGATTTTTTTAAAAATGCTATTCTAACCAAAAAAAATTATTTTAGCATGATGAGTTGAAATAAGTTTTTTTTTTTTTTTTAATTCAAATCAACTACCAAAATTATTAATGGTGCTAATTATTTGAACTAACTAATGACATGATTTTTTCTCCTATTTTAGTAATTATAAGATAATGGTAAAATTGTTGTTTCGATTTCTCTACTATGCTCACATAAGTTGATCATTTATTTTTTACAATAACATTAATTAGTCCAAATAATTTACTTCTCATATGTGATAGCTACCTTATTATGTTACTGTCGCATCCTTTGTATGCTAAGAAGTGTCTAAGGATAAAAAAAAGTTATTTAGAGTTGAAAGTTTAAAAGTGATTTTTTTTTCAACTTTATATGAACATTTTAGTAGAAAAAAGAGAGATCACAAACATAGCAAAGTGGCATGGCACTTTATTTTTTCTAAAAATTATATAACTATAGTCGAATTTCAATTTTGGTAATTATACTCCACTCAAATTTAAGTTTTTTTAACTTAAATTTAAGATTCAATCTTTATACTTCAACTTCTTGACATAATTTTGTACATTAACTTTTATGACATTGGTTAGCCTAAATATTTTATTTTGATAAATATGATGATGTAATCTTTTAAGAGTTGTTAACACCATTAATATTATCTATTAAATTCATGTCCATTGTAATTTTTTTTATTACATAATAATCATGTGAATATTTTTCTTTTACAATTCAAATAAAGAATTCATATAATAATTAATGCATTAGTATAAACTATAATATTTAATATATTGCAAAATAAATTATTCTGTACTCAATTTTACTTTTTTTTATTAATAAATTCATCATAATAACTTGCAGATATAATATATTATATTCGACTATATAAATGTATTCTTTATAAAATTTTATATCATATATAAAATTACATATTACATAAATGATCAAAATTTTCTATTTAAAACTCGTTTTTTGAGAGGCTGAGTTTGGAGGAAAAAAAAGAGAATTTGTTATAGGATCTCCTGGGAACTCAGAGATTAGAGGAACTGGGGGAAGAAAATGACCCACGCACACTATTTGAGGAATACCAGTTCCCTTGCAAAAAGACATTCGGCGTTGCAATACCAAAGAAGAAGGGTAAGGGAAAATTAAGAATTTAGGGTTTCATTTTATTTTAGTTTCCTTAAGAAAATGACTGTATGTTTCTTCTATAGAGTTTAGGCGCCTCTTTTCAGGCCTTAGGAAATTGCAATATCAAGGCACCGCCCATAGGAAGCAATGGTTTGATGACAAATGATAGGATTAAGAGGCACAGTGGGTTTTTAGAAATTCTTATTTTTTTTTAACTTTCCCTAATTAATGCATCAATTGAATTTGTGTAAAGAAAAAATTTAAAGTGGTATAATTCTTTTTTCCTTTTTTGATTAACGAAAACATAATAATTTAAATATAAAGTAATTCAATGTAAAATTTAATTATTTATTATTATATAATTTCATTGAACAAAAAATTTAAATAAAATCATAATTCTTATTTATAAGTATGATATAGAAATTTCGACTAAGTAAATTTATTAAATCATATATTTTATAGATCAATATTTGATATGCACCATCGATGTATAAGTCTCATGCACTATCAACTAATAATAAAACGATATATTATTATTGTTGTAAAAAAAAATCGAAGGATTTCAAAATAAATGCTACCAACTTTATTAAACATAATTAAATATTAATATAATTATTTTATTTTTCATTCGAGTTTTGGATTTTAGGATTCGAACTACGGATTGAGATTTGAGTTTAGAATTTTATGTTTTTTTTTTGTGTTTATTTATGTTCAACGATTATAATTAATATTTCTTCTATAAATTCTTCAATATTTCTTGTCTTACATAAATGACAATATGTCATCTTATTATTAATTAATAATACATGAAATTCACGCACTGATCTCATATTTTATTAATATTAAAAATTTTATTAAGAAGTTATTTTTAGTTTTTTCATTTTTGTAAGTAGTGGATGGCTATGTTTCAGAAAGTTAAGTTTTATGAAAGAAAAACAAATAGCTCCAAGTGGAGTTGGCATCACAAGAAGATAAGTTTGTTTTTGGTCCAACTTATCGAGTTAGCTAAAAGATTCGGTGTAATTATATTTATAATATTTCAGAAAGGAGCTGAAATTGGATTGTTTTGTTGATAAGGTTTAGGGTGAGGTGTGTAGTGACGCATAATTTGAGTAAATTATAAAAATAGTTATTTTTGTTTGCCTCACATTATATTTTAGTCATTTATGTTTGAAATGTTACGTTTTAGTCACTTACGTTATCGTTTTGTTACAAAATGGTCACTCTATTATTAAACTCCTTTACCTCCCTAAGGCAATCCTACATGATAATCCTGATGGGTTTTAAATGTCAACTTGGATGTCCAATTACTAGGATGAAAAAAATTTTTTTAATTAAATAAATTAAATTTGGACAGCCACGTAGGACTGCCGTTAGGGAGATAACGAAACTTAACTGTAGAGTGACCACTTTGTAATAAAACAATAATATCAGTGACCAAAACATAACATATCAAACATAAATGACTAAAATATAATTTGAGATAAACAAAAGTGACTATTTTTATAATTTATCCTTACTTTTTTCATAATAAGTTAGTAGAATTTTTTAAGACTAACGAGAAAAAAGACAAAAAAATCTTTTGAGAATGCCTCAATAATTTCGCAAAATGCAAATCGGAATCAAGCATTAAATAATATGCGTGCAAGAAATTAATATTAAATTTACCTTAACTGAAAGCCACTCCTCCGCATTCACTGGTTCGGAAGCTGTCCTAAAGTACGCCTCAGGAGATGTTGGTTCCACTTTCAACTTTTTGCAGAAAGGCAGCCATGTCTTTGAGAAATTTGCAGCCTCTAACATGGCATAAAACGTTAAATCCAATCCCCCATCATCTGACAAATAGATGCTTAACTTCTCAGGTGGATAATCATATGCCATCACTGATAAAACCGTATTCACCACCATACTCGGTGGCTCCATCAATGGATCAGCGGTGCATACAAATATGTCTATACCCGGTAATTCTTTTCCGAACCTTTCCAAGATTGAAAGTAATGAATTCCGCGTAAATGTTGAATCATGAAAAACGACATAATGAAGATATGTATGTACCTTTGACAGAGCCTGTCAATGCAAGGCAAACGGTAGACTGAGTTCCATCTGCTAACGGTGGTGAGAAACCAATAAAGACAGAACCATAGCTCAGAAAGAAACAGTCCAATCCAAGTCCATCTCTCAGCTTTTCCTCCGACGGGGAAAAACATTACTCTATACATAACAATGAAGCAGATGCCGAGAAAGATTGAAGCTGCAATACACCTGAAAAAGAGTCGTCCTTTTACTTGCTTTGTTTCGAAGAGCGGAACATAATTATTTTTTGCCATTTCTGTAATTTCTAGATCTCAACTAGTTCTGCAAATGGTGCTAAGATGGAAGCTGAGCATTGACTTTATAATGTGGGATTATAGCACACTTCAATGCTATGCTTTAAAACAAAAAAATAAAAATAAAGTTTTTCCGTTTAAGAAACTTATTTTTTTAAAAATATTTAAGTAATTATTTTTTTAACTGGTACTTAAATTTTCACAATGCATCCAAAAAAAATTTAAACTTTTTAGAAAAAAAACAAGTAAGCTCTTGCATTTTTTTTTACACACAATTGATTACTTAAACTTTTACAATGCATCAAAAAAACCCACAAACTTTTTCAAAAAAGCAATTAAGCCCTACTTTTTTTTTGCACTCAATTGAGTACTTGAACCACCCTTAATTTTTTTTCAGTTAAAGTCACCACGTGTCACAACCACAGCGTGACATATGACAAAAATGCTAAAAATAAAAATCAATAAAAATTATAAAAATAATTAAATTTTAATAAAAATATTAAAAATTAGAAAAAAATTATAAAATTCGTTAAAAATTGTAAAAATTTATAAAAATCGTAAAATTTTATAAAATATATAGAAATATAAAAAAATTATAAAATTTTATAAAGTTGTAAGAAAATTATAAAAAATATAAAAAAATATAAAATTTGTAAAAAAAAATTATAAAAATTATCGTACTAAAAGAAGCATTTTATAATTTTTCTATAGTTTTATTGTTTTTTATTTTTTATCATTTTTTGCCACATTCACACTGTGTTGCAACACATGATGGCTTTAACGGGAAAAAAAAAAACTAAAGGTTGTTAATTTTAACGGTCAATAGTTAAAGTTAATGGTTAGAGTGTCTTTTTGATGGATTTTATATTTTTTTATGATTTTTATAAAATTTTACAATATTTTTAAAATTTTTACTATTTTTATAATTGTAACATCCCAAAAATTGGGGGTTAGTGGAATTGAATTTGTGAATCGAGAGGGAGAGAGAGTGGTCATGCCTTAAATTTTGACATTATCTATGTGTTTTTAAGATATAAATGATGTATTGGTTTGTTGGTTAAATGTTAGTGAAATATTTCTTGAAACCCAACTTCAAATCTTTTCTATTGCACCATTTTTATTATTTTGCAGATTTTGTCTATGTGACATGTCTTGTTATTAAAATAAATATTGCAAAATTATTTCAAAAATAAGGAAATAGCTTAGTGGTTAATTGATAAATTGAAAAGCATGAAAATTAAATTGATGTCCCAAGTTTGAATCCTTTTCCATGCAAAATAATTAATTTTTACAAAATCTCTCTTTTTTTTTTTTTTTAATGTGCGTGTCGTCCATACCCTTGTAATCCTAGGTATGTAAATGTTAGATTTTACACAAAATAATCAACCTTTATTCTATTTTTACTCACCCTAGCCGTTCCTCCCCTCTCCTCTTTTTACTTCAATTTTTTTCCTTTCTCCATTGTTGCCATCACCCATAATACCTAGTTTTATCATCCTTTTCTTTTCTTTTTGCCACAAGATTTTGCATCATCTCCTCCATCATATTGCTGCCATTTTTCTCTAATTAAACCAACCCCAAATCTGAAATCTTAAGTCTCTAAGATTGATGTCTATCTTTGCCAAGAAGTGTCCTTGTCGCCCCTTTCACCTAGCTTGTGTAAGTTCTTGTTTTCTTTCAATTTCTTCATTAATCTTGTTAATTAAAAACCTAAATTTTCAGTCTGGAATTTGGGAGAATTTTCAACATTTTAAAGGTATTTTATCTTTTAAAAGGATCACAAAGTCGTTCTTGAATCAAACCCAATTTTGGCCACCAAGGGTGGTGGTACGTGTGCCTAGGTGCAAGAAATGAGGCTGTTTTGTTTCTAAATTCTTGCCCATCCATTTCCGGTATTAATTTGAGTTCTTGAACCCTCCTAATCAGCCTTTAATTACATATGAATAGGGGAAAATGTTATTGATCAATTGGTCATTCGGATCTCACAAATCGGGAAGCGTTAAGTACGATTAAATGCGGGCTAGTTTGTTGTTTCGACATAGTTATTGGGTAAAGGTTATAGATTGATTAAATGAAGGTTTTTAATCAATATTAACTACTGATTTTCTAGTATGTATGTGTTAGGTGCTGACCCGAATGCCCCAAGTCAACCGTAAAGTCGAAAGACGTTCGGGTATACGATTCGCATCAAAATAGTGTAAGATATCTAAGTAGTTTGGATTCGTAAAATAGTTGTAGTTGTGACGATTAGTTTGAACCCATGAGTAGGTTTTTAGGGGGCTACTTAGGAGGTGAGTTAATTGAATTTATATTGGTTTTTTATTTAGGTTTGTTTTAAGGTTTATTAAGGAAATCGGAAGATTCACTAGTGTGCTGCGAAAAAACGTAAAAAAAGGTGTCCGTCCTCATAAACTTGTTTGATAACGATAATTATCATGTTATATTTGATGATTTAGATTGTTGATTGGATTGATTTAATAGCCAAACTCATAAACTCATAAACGTAAAATGCATGATATGCTTGCATGAAAAAAAATTGTTATGTTATATTGGAAATGTTGCTACACATGCACATTAGAAATTCGTAAAAGCATGTGAAATTGTGTAATGTTGAATGATACTATCTTAATGGTAATTTGAAAGTTGGAACATTGATTTCATTCACTGAAAGTATTCGATTATTGAGGGCATGTTGAACATGTCAATTAAATGTGAAAAGTATTAAATTGTGGCTATATATGAGATTGTTTGACATATTGCATGCATGTGTATTGGGATGAGATATTTTGTGATTAACGAACGAGTTCTGTGGAGTACCAACATCATATTAAATCCGAATTTATTCATAGTCAGTGCACTGCAATATCGTTATTTGGTGGTTTTACCACATCGAGCTTTGCTAGCATTCGTTGGAGTTTGGCAGACAGGTTCTGTAACACCCTTAACCAGTATCCGTCGCCGGAGTAGGGTTACGAGGCATTATCGATCAAATCAAAACAAACAACATACATTTATTCATCCATTCTCAAACACCATTCAATCATAATCATATTGTCCCTTACAAGGGCCTACAAGGCCTTAAACTTGCTTTAAAAGTGGTTCGGGACTAAACCGATAACTTACGAAATTTCTCAAAAACTTAGAAATTTTTCAAACATACCAGGGTCACGCGCCCGTGTGAATAGGCCGTGTGCCTCACACTGCTCCTAACCCGTATCCATCACCAGAATAGGGCTACAAGGTATTACCGAACTATCACATCATAACATATACATGTCTCATAAATTTAAACATTCAAACACATACATCATTCATATACAATCATGCCATTTAAAATCCATCTATTTCACCTAGTTCCAATACAAACATTTTATCATCACTTTAACTACCATTTCCAATATTACAAACATACCAATTCACAATTTCCATAATAATCTTGTTAAACACAAAACCAAATATATATATATATACACCATAAGCACATATATGAGCACATATCATAAGCCAAACTCACATTCAACATTACCAAAACACATGTCCACATAACTTAAGCCTATACATGCCATATAACCAAATCACAAGTGTATAAATACCGAAATCAAAATCGGATAGTGTGATGCGATCTCCGCCGACTTCCAACCCGAGCGAACGTCCGAATCACTATAAAACATAGAAAAATAACACACAGTAAGCTATAAAGCTTAGTAAGCTCATATGATATTAAACTTATCTTATTGAATAAACACATATTAAGCATTTACATATACTATAATATAAATTCATTTGATTTCACCTTTATACCATAATTCCAATCACATAATTAACAAAGCTTCACAAGTTTATTTATTTCTATGCTCATACGGATCAAAAACATTCTTATCAATTCGATCACATTTACATATACAAAATCAACTATCTATATAATTTCATTCAAACCAACATTCCTCACATTTTCTTTGGCCAAGGTGAATCATGTTAATTATCATCAAGTAACAGTATTTTGTACGTTATATACCTTTTGTATATATAGTTAAAACAAACATAACTCATGCCTGATTTAACATCCAATTCATACCTCCATATAGCCAAATGAACCCATTTTGGCATAAAACATATTTATTCCCAAATCCTTCTCATTTCATATACATGATACAATATGAACTCACCACTTTCATTCGATTCTCACATAAGTTTTGTACGTACCTGTATTACTTATTTCGATCGTACTTTTATTCTTGTCTTGACTATGCCCATTGAACCATTCGGAATCGGTAAGGATACTTGGAAATCTCGTATAACTCATACAATGTCATATCCCAGATATGGTATTACATGTTATAGTATATCGATGCCAATAGCCCAGCTATGGTCTTACATGAATCTCATTTCGATGCCAAAGTCCCAAACATGGTCTTACACGAATCTCATATCGATGCCAATGTCCAGACATGGTCTTACACGTCCAGAAATCCTAATGTCATGACATTTAGATCCTAAGTTATTCCAAAGGTTCGTACGAGACTTCCATACGTCATAACTCTGTCGATTGTGCTCGTACTCATTCCCAATCAGCATTATAATTCAATTCAACAATAATAATAAATTTATAGCACAAGTTAACAACATTTATTAACATACGAACTTACCTCAATCGTTAAAACAACGAAACGAATCGACCAATCCGATACTTTATCTTTTCCTCGATCTATACCCGTATTTTGCTTTTCTCAATCTAGTTATAATCAAAATCAACTTATTTAATTATCTCTCACTACACAAAAACAGACTTTTAGTGGCGTTTATAAGCACCAAAAAACGCCGCTAAAACAAACGTCGCTAAAGGTCAGGACTTTTAGCGGCACTTTACCCACAAACGCCCTAAAGGTCAAACACCGCTAAAAGTCATGAAAATAAAAAAAATATATTATACTTTTAGCGACTCTTTTCCCAAAAACGCCGCTAAAGGTCACGAAAATTAAAAAAAAATTAAAATATTATAAAAACGCTCCAAATCCAATTTAAAAATGTATAATTTAATTTGAAGACGTATTAAAATGAAAATTCATGAACACTATATGTTAAAATCGAAATTCATGAACAAGACATATAAGGAATAGCGATCGAGGTACATTGATACCAATAGCATGATCAAAGAACTTAAATCACATAAGGAAAACACATGGTTAGACAGATCTTTTTACATTTTAATACATCATAACCATAATTGGTACAATTTTACACCCTAATTGCTCCACCAGCTGCATCAGATCTTGTGCAGCTCTAAGAGGTAATGGTTGCATCGTGAACGTCTTACCACTACCTAAAATCACAAACATATACCATCAAATAATCCCAAATACTAACATTTCAAAATAATACATTTTAAAATTCTAGCAGTCTAAATATTTCAAAATTTTAAAAATCTCCATCCAAACACACCCTTTAGCTAGAGAAGGATTAATAATATTCTAATCTCTTGTAATTATTTTTTTCAACAAAATAGTATTATTAATACAGTCAACAAAAAAATATCAATAAGTAAACTAAAACATTACGCCTGAGAACATAAATACAGTTAATCAATGACCTCAAATCACAAAATAAAACGTTAACATTATAGGTTCATACCTCAAACAGAAGCTCTGTATCATCCATACCTCAGACCGAACCTTGTAGGCATGGGAAATTATTTAGGTTCCAACCTGACGTTGCATATCTATGTTCCTTAGGAAAGCCACTGCCAAATATTCCTGTTTCCAAGTCAGCTCCATAATATACCTGCAATACAAAAGCAAACTCCAGTAGAAGTAAACAGGGATTTCCATCATATATACAACTTACATTATCTCAAGGCTTGTCATCGAACTAAAATCAGGAAGAAAACCAGATAACCCAAAGCTCCCGAGATACCTGAAAACAATATTCTTTGGTCATACAAAGAGTCGAGGCAAATCCACCATGAGAAGCTTTGTCAAAAACCTGAAAATAAATGTAGGGAGACAAAATATGAGTAAAGTAGAAAAAGGAGATACAGAGAAGCGGTTAAACCCAGAAGATACAAAATAACACCTAAAATAAAATGAAAATATTAACGAGAAAAGAGCCAAAGAGAATTCCTCTGCTCCATCACCGGGTAAAACATTTACATAAGCTGAATGATGCATAAAAAAAGTATATTAATAGCAGCAACAGCAACAATAATTAGAAGTACTAGTTAATGAAGGCCAAATTCAGTACCTATTTCATACGCAGGAACGGAAGATTATCATAAATTCATAACAGAGAGATTCTTATAATATCAAGAACATTGAGGTACAACTACACCAAGCTTACATAAAATCTTAACTTAAAACTACAAGTAGACTAGTAGGCTAAAATGCAAAACAAATGTCTGCCATTTGCCTCTACTCAAACAAGTTCTAAAAACCTACATCAAGAAATCTGTAATTTAATGACTCCAATGCTGTAATTTAAAAACCTACATCAAGAAATTGTTTCTACTAACATTTCGAGTCAACAATGAAATGAACACAATAGTAATGAGCAAACATGAGTCATTGAAGAACACTAAGTAAATTAAGCAATGCTAAAATTTCCAAATTTGTCCTAGTTTCCCTTGACAGTAGACATACCAACACCTTAACAAATAACTTCTTTATTTATTTTTAATCTGTAGCTTAAAGACAGAAATATATTTAAGAAGGCAGTCATCACAATTACATACCCATCAAGTTAAACAAGCGAAATGGTGATAACTCAAACTTGATCTTCGGAAGAGAAACAAAAGCCCACGAAACAGCTCTCATATATATATATATACTATAAGCATGGGAAATCTGATTGAATCTTTAACCATTTATATATAGTTAATAAGCCCACTTTATACTATAAGCATATCCTAATCCATTTAACAGAAACATACATTAACTATAACCATTTAGTTTCACTTCTTGCATGTCTCTTGATTTTACTTTATATATATGTTTGTGAGTTATTGTGTCGTATACGTATGTATATGTGTATAATGTATATATTACTTCATGGTTGTATTGTGTAATTTGATAATGCAAATTTGAGCTTCGCTGTTTTTTTGCCCAAGCTCGAAATCAGATGATTCAATATACCTTCAATGTTCATACTTTTCAGACCCACATCTTCACAGTCCTGGAGTTGGTCATGCTTATCGAAGCCAAATTCTGAACCAAATGCATAGACAGGCATGCAATAAATTTGTTCCAACTGTACGAAGAAGTTAGAAAATCATCAAATTCTTGTTGATAATACTACATTGTAAAATAAATATTTCTTTTGTCATGCAAAATACTAAACTCCATTTATCTTATCAAAAATAATTAATTACCTGAGCATTGATTTCCGTAACGGTATTTGTGTTTGAGGTACCGGAACATGCCTTCTTGTGCCTCTCTATTGTTGATCTTATGCTGCACCCAAGAAATCAAATCAACAGGGATATAGGAAATGGACGTAAAAAGAAAAAGCACAAATATTATATTTACCATAAGAATGCTTAGTTTTATAGAATCCATAACTCCTTGTTCATTTGAGTTTAGGGTAATCCAAGTACAAAATCAGTGATTCCATGGTGCATTAGGGACTGGAAGTGATGCATATAAGCCCTATCCTGAGCATTTTAGTTTGGACTTGAAACACGCCCCATGGACTATATTGGATTAATAAAAGTTGGATTGAATTAAAGGAAGAGTGATTTGTTGCCCAAAATGACTTTACAAGATCTCCACCATGTGTTTCTTTAATTACTCGCTTTGTGAACGAATTAAAGCATAAGTATTCAGCTCAATTGACAGTCCATTGGCAATATGAAATTCAATCCTTCTAACTACTCGCTTTGTGAACATTCGCTTTCTCAGTTGATCTTTCATATCTTCCAATCTGAAATTAAATTATGAACAAGAATCGTGAATGTACATATAAAAATCTGTAAGTTTTAATATTGCTACTGCGTTTAGGTATATCATGATTATATATATATAACTAGTCCGAAATCATTAAAGATAATACAATTTTGAAGAAAACAATCCATTGGAAGTTAATTTGAGCAATATGCATGAGGTGAGAGATCATAAACAGTGTTTGAGAGACGCAAGGCCTAGAAATACCAATCCATCACGATGTTTGGTTATCACATTCTTTTTTACTTCTAAAATAAACAACTATTTTATAGGTACTCAGAAATTTGAAGGGAGTGTAAGTGGTGGCAGAGTATTTATTTCTTTTGCAGTTAGAAAAGTGAATTAGATGTAAGCAGAAAGTAGCCAACTCTTCTGTCATAAGAAAGAAGAGTGGACTCCTAATTAGCATCCAACAACAAAAGCTCGTTATACTATGTGTTGTGCTTTTTTGAACATGATCAGCTCATTGTTACATTCAATACAATCTAATTCAATTCCATAACACGTGACCACTGACCAGCACGCATCTATACCAGTGCATGATAATGATTCTCTTTTGAATTTGAGCTCACTTGATGGTAATAGTAATTGCATAAAAGTAATGAGATTAATATAAAAAAAACCATAAATACATACTTCTGGCTGGCAGAAGGCATGAATTGAGCAAGATCCTCACCATCTAACCCAATCAAATCCTGAAAGAGATAAAAAATTGTTATCCAAAGTAAATGTATAAACCACCCGTTCAATCTACACAAGAAAACACAACATGAATGAATAAACATACAGCATAGAAGGTTACCAAATTGAGATATACAAATGAAAAAGCTTTTTATTTGAAAACTTTTTGATTAACCAACTAGTTACCAAAAAGCCCTGATAGCATCTTGTCATGTAGGAATGATGGCCAAGTGATCCAAAGAGTAGCATTGGAACTGCCATGTACACTTCTGTTTACTGAGGATTCATACACCTATTTTCCAACACTTCCCCACAATTCACTGATCGCCATGAGATTTCAAAGAAATCTAATCTAATTCAAGATTTTAACCCAATTGAGTTTGCCACCCAAGAACTAAAAAGTTACACCTACTAGTTCAACAGTATATTTTGTGAGTAGACTAAGTGGAAAGCCCCACCCCTGCCATTTTTCTTCTTTTTTTTTTTTTTGTACACCAGGACCAGAGGCTCTAACTACAGTAAATAAAATAAATAATATCAACCTAAAGGGGTAGAATTGCATCTTACAGTGTAAAAGAAGCAAATTGCAACTTCATCATACGATCTACTAATGATTTGAGTCTTGAGTGATCCAGCAATACAGCTGACAGCGGTGTGGAAATGAGCTTCATCCTTTTGGTCATTCTGTCAATATTTAAAAATAAAAATAAAAAATCAACAGCTAGTCAGTACATTTCAAATAGAAAAAGAAGAAGAAGAAAAACAAGTTAATCAAAAAACATATCCATTACGGAAAAGCTTAATTACGGTATTAATCCATGAAAGAAAAAAGAAAACCAATTACTAAAAAAACTGTAAAGAAAAGGAAATGGGTATTCTTTATCTGTTTTGATTATACATAAAAACTTACACCAGGACATGTGTTGAACATTTTCGGAGAAGCATCGACCAAGTAAACAACATACTCTTTGGAACTCTCACTTTGCTGCAAATATTGGACAAAAACAACACAATTACATCTCGCGTTTCTTAACCATGGAGAAGAATATAGAAGAAAAAAAAGAGAAAGAGAGGAAACCTGGAAGAATTCGTTATCTGGGTCGTCTTCTTCGTCCTTGAAAACATCTTCTGGGTCCAAATCCATTGTTAAAGATGAAATTTTTCAAAGGTTTTTGTCGGGGTTTTTGAAGTGCTGCTAATTTTGGAAACGCTTTGCTGAATTCCTTCATGAGAACAAAAAGAGAATCATTTGAAAGCAAATTTTGGGGGGAAATTTTGGGGACTTAGAAAATTTAGGTTTTGGGAAACTATAATAGGGATAGTGAAGCAGAGAAATTTTGTGGCGTTTTATTAAAAAAACGCCAGTATAGCTTATTTTTTGCGCTATAGCTTTATTTTTTGCGGCTTTTTTGTTAAAACGTCACTATTACATCATTTTAATTTTTATCTATTTTTAGCTTATATTTATCTATGTTTTTTCTTTTAAAATTTGTGTGTTAAGATTATTATTTTTTTGAATTTTTATTTTTATTATATTTTGAGTATTGAGTTTTTTTAACTAAAATATCAAATATTAAAATTTTAAATTTTTAAGTTTTTAAGTTTTAAATTTTTTATTACTAAATTTTAAAATTTTAATTACCATTATCAACTCTTTTACTAATTCATTTTTTTTTCTTTTTACATTAACATTATTCTTTTAAGTTTAAGTATGGTCTCCATTAGTTGTTTAGATTTTTATATAAATGGTATTTAATTATATGTATACATCTAAATTTTGATATAGATACATCTCAGAATTATATATGAATTTTGGTTTAATGTGTAATTCTAGATGTGAAATTCTAATTATGGTTTAAATGTATAGTTGAAACTTTAATTTTGATTTAATCATACACATTATTTTAAAATCTAAATACATCAATATATTTTTATATTGAATAAATATAAATTTTTATGTATGAAATATATAAATAAAAAGTTATGTTAATTATATCAATAATTGTGTTAATATTTTACAATATCTGGATCAAATTAAAGTTCATGTATACAATTGCACACTAAACTATTGTTCATGTATGCTTTTGGGATTTAACCCATTTTGATATATATATTTTTAAAATAATAATTTACATTTATCTTATTTTGATTTATATCCTAAAAAATCCAAGATTAATCCCTAAATCATAAACCTTGGACCCTAAATATTATACCTTAAACCACAAACACCAAAACCTAAACCTCAAACTCGAACCCTAAACTCTAAACTGCAAACCTTAAACCATAATCCAAGACCAACTTTTTGGGAATTCATGTGGCCAATATTAGTGTAGTACAAAACATATATTATAATAGCTAACACATTAACCATAAATCCCTCATGAGGGATTTCGGTTTCGAGATTTTTGGTCATATAGCTAACACCCTAAACCCTAAATCTTAAAATCTTAAACTTAAACCATAAACCATAAACTCGGAAGCCTAACACATCAATCATTTCCCCTAAACCCTTAACTTTAAACCCACAAACCACAAACCCTAAACCCAAAACTCTAACCCATTAATCATTCCCCCCTAAACCCCTAACCCTAAACTTTAACCCCTAACCACTACCACTTAAACCTTAATACCGGTAAACACTAAGCTATTAAACACTATACAATAAACCCAAACAACAAACTTTAAAACACTAAACCCATACACCAAAATAACAAACCCTAAACCATGAAATTAACTAAACCCTAAATAAATTTTAATAGCTTAAATGAAAACTTTTAAATTGTTTAGTTAGCAATTTGTAACTTTTCATAATTAAGTAACTAAAATGAAACTTTCTCATTGCTTATAAGTGAATGTATCAAAATAAAATATAATTCAAAGCAAGAATAAGAAAAAAATATGAAAAACTTTTAGCGGCGTTTGTGAAAAAGCGCCGCTAATGCTCAGATCTTTAGCGGCGTTTTTTAAAAGCGCTGCTAATGCTCAGATTTTTAGCGGCTTTTTTTTAAAAGCGCCGCTAATGCTCAGATCTTTAGCGGCGTTTGGGAAAAAAACGCCGCTATTTCTCCTTTTTAGCGGCGTTTTAGAAATAAATGCTGTTATTGCTCAACTTTTTGCGGTGTTTTCTTTCATACGCCACTAATGTATAATATTTGAGGCGTTTTTCATTAAAATGCCACTAAAAACGCCGCTAAAAGTCTGTTTTGGTGTAGTGTCTCTATTCAATTTAAACCAAAATTTAAAGTACATTTACATTTTTACCCCCATAATTTCACATTTGTGCAATTTAGTCCTTATCACATAAAATCACAATTTCATGAAATTAAACACAAACCCAAGCTAGCCGAATTTTCCATATATTACTATCAGCCCATATTTTTAATTTATTTCACATTTTAACCACTAAATTTCACATTTTCACAAATTAACCCTTTTTTAATATTTTTGTCAAAAATCACTTTACAAAACTAGTAAACCTATCAATAAACTTTCATAAACTATCATCAAGCATCAATTTACTCAAACATTCAACAATGAAAACATGTTAAATCTTTAACAATATCAAAAATTAAGGTACGGGCTAGCTAGAATACGAAGCAACGATCTCAAAAACATAGAAATCATTAAAAACGTAGCTAAAACTGTACCTAATCAAGCATTTGAAGCTTGGCCAAACCAAAAGCTTCTCCCATGGCTGCCATTCTTTCTAATTTTTGGTGGAGAAACAGTGAAAAGATGATGATTTTAACTTGTTTTTATCAAACATTAACTTTATTAACTAATTACCAAAATATCCTTTAAAAACATTAGTAATTACACCAAATGCCACTCCACTATCATCCACTAACTCATAAATGACCTATTTACCACTTAAGGACCTTACTTTAATGTTCTATAGCTATTAGATACTTTTAGCTAATAGAACTCTACTTTTACACTTTACGTGATTTAGTCCTTTTTACCGAATTAAGCATTCAAACAGTAAAATTTCTTTACGAAACTTTCACATAATAATCTATCATGCTGTAAAATTTAATAAAATAATAAAATTGATATTTTAACTTCAGATTTGTGGTCACCAAGCCACTGTTCCGATTTGACCCAAAAACTGGCTGTTACAGGTTCTGGAGAACTCGTGGTGTGTAGCGGATGGTTTGGGTAGGAACATTTTTGCATTGCATCATTCTCACAACATACTCGAATGTTATTGATTTATGCTACCTATTGTATTGTGCTGTATTGAATGATATCAAAATTAATGATTTTTTATGAATGGTATCAAAATTAATGATTTTTTACTTGAATGAATGATGACTCATGCTCATACACCATTTGATATCGATTTGATAATTGCTATGTAATGATATGGAATTCCAATTATGGTTCTGTTTTCTTCTGTTAATGCTAATATGCTTCACAATATTTGCTATTTATGAGTGTTTAAATAATTGTTTGACTCACACTAAGCTTTCATAAGCTCACCCCCATAGTGTTTAATTTTTCAGGTAAACCTTGAAACCAGGACAAGACCCGGCATATGGAGAATCACCTTGGACATCAGGCTATTTTTAATAAGTTTTGATCAGTCTCTATTGGTTTTGGTTTGTAATTTTTAATTATTTCTGGTTTGTGGCTTGGTAACTTTTCATTTGAAAATTTTTGCATGCATGAATTACTCAAATATAATAACCAGAAAATGCATGATATCTGACTTAAGTAAAATTTGACATTGTTCCCTAATTTCTGTTGTATTGTAAATGAATTGTTTCTGAAAAACAAATCGATAAGACAACTAGGTTCCAAAATGACTTGAAAAATGGTTTTTCCGCTGCATTAGTTAACATCGAGTTTTTACAAAGATGAGCGATAAGCAAACTATTTTTCTAAAACAACACTATCAACAATAAAATAAATTTTTAGTACAATTGACCCAATAAATGAATGTTTTAAATTAACACAAAAGTACAACTACGGGTTTTTCTCTAAAACGAGTTTATTTAAAGTTTTCAAAAGTAACGTAAGTTAGCTTAGCCATTTCGGTGGCTAATGTAGCCTTCTCAATCTAGCCCTAACGTCTAAGCCATGTTTGGGAGGTTACAATAATTTTTTTCTTTTTTTTAATAAAATTTAAATATTTAAATATTTTTATATTTTTATTAAAATTTAATATTTTTTATAACTTTTATTGATTTTTATTTTTAATAATTTTTTTCCACATGTCATGCCATGGTTGTGACAGGGGTGGCTTTAACTAAAAAAATTAAGGGCAGTTAACTTTAACGGTAAACTATTAAAGTTAACGGTTAAAGAGCCTTTTTGATGCATTTTACAGTTCAAATACCTAATTGAGTGTAAAAAAAATTAGGGGCTTAATTGTTTTTTTCTTTGAATAAATTTGAGGGATTTTTTAATGAATTTTGAAAGTTCAAGTACCCAATTGAGTACAAAAAAAATGTAGGGACTTAATTTTTATTTTTTTTTGAAAAGTTTGATGATCTTTTTGATGCATTTTGAAAGTTTCAGTACCTAATTGAATGCAAAAAAAGGTAGGGACTTAATTGCTTTTTTTGAAAAAGTTTGATGACCTTTTTGATACATTTTGAAAGTTCAAATACCAATTGAGTGTAAAAAAAACAAGGATTTAATTAAATTTTTTTAAAAGTTTGAAGGTTTTTTACATCCTTAAACCAAGTTTTTTGAATGAATATGAGATTATGAGAAGCGGATATAAAGGTAGTTTATTAAAAAAAAATTCTAAGATAATGTACTACTCATATACTTTTGATAGGAGTAAATTACTTTCATGATATAGTCCGGGTGCTAATACACTCTCGAAGGCGCAGGATTTGAAATCGTTGATGTCCTCGACGTGCTCTACGGTGGCGACGACAGTCCTTGGTGACCTGGCCCTGGTGCTGGCTCTTCCTCGGCGGTAGATTTGTTGGCTGCTGGTATGTTAGCCATGGCGAATTTGAGCTCTTTGGTCACTCTTCTCTCCCCCTTGTGGTTAACAGTAGCAGCTAAGAACTAGGGTGGTTAGGGCTTGATTATATCCTACACCTCCTTACCGTTCAATATATCCAATAAATAAATGGAATCACATAAGATTTTGTTGTTACAATTCATCATCTATCAAGTATGTGTAATAATTTTTCATGGACATAAAATTGTTGATTATGGTTGTAGCAATCTCGTCTTATAAGAGTGTGAATATAAATTCAAACTCTAAAAAATTGTTGGTGTTATGAACAGTAAGCAACAATCTCAGCTGATGAAGCTTGAGTAGCAAGCCTCGTGACTTGCAAAAGAAACATAAGCAGAAATGCAAACAGAAAAGAAAGCAAAGCTATGAACAATGAAGCATATGGAAGAACTTTAATAAGATTTCATTCAAATCTAAAAAATGGCATAATGCCAATACATAAACCAAGCTATTAGCTTGTCAAAATCAGTATGGTAACCTACCAATACCTACTACCACTAATCAAACTTTAAAACAAGTAAAACTTAACTTGTACATTTGAATAAAGCTGAAGTAATCAGCTCAATCACTATCAAAAACACATAAAATATCAACCTAACATAGTTCAAAAGAAACTAGATTACATTGCATTAACAAAATGTTACAAAACAAACAAAAACATCATCAGTTGCACATAAAATAACAGCTTCTGCATGGCTCAGGTTGCATGGTTTGTTGTTGTTGTGCCTTTGGTGCTGCATGCTGACCATACTTCAGCACTCCTCCTTGGTTAGCATGTTGCACATTCCAATCTCTTCTCTTAAGTGCTGAAACCTTGAAACATTAAGGGCCTTTGTTAGAATGTTCGCCAATTGTTGCTTCTTGAATCGCAATGAACGATTTTATTTCACAAGCTTGCTCCATTTCCCTGACAGCATGGAGTTTGATGTTGAAGTGTTTCGTCCTTCCATGAAAAACTGGGTTCTTTGCAATTGCAACAACAGATTGATTATCACCGAATATCTCTGTTGCTTCCCTTTGTTTAAGATTAAGATCAGCTAGGATCTTTCTAAGCCAAATGGCTTGATTTATAGCTCCAGCTATTGCTACATACTCACCTCGTCGATTGTTGACCGAGTAACCACATTCGCTTTTGAACTCCAAAGAAAATATGCCTGAACCAAGGGTGAAAACATACCCTGAGGTGCTTTTCATGTCATCCATTGAACCAGCCCAGTCACTATCAGTGTAGCCTATTAGTTTGAAATGTCCATCCTTGTTAAACAACATGCCATAGCTCGAAGTACCTTTGATGTATCTGAGGACTTTCTTTGCAGCTTTCAAATGACTTTCATTGGAACAATGAATGAATCTCGAGAGTAGACCAACAACATACATTATGTCTGGCCTAGTGGCAGTTAAGTATAACAAACAACCAACTAGACTTCTATAGGATGATTCACATACCTTCTCAAAGGTACCCTGGCTCGATAACTTTTCTCCTACAGCAACTGGTGTGCTTGTTGCTTTACAATTCTCCATTGAGAACTTGTTTAAAATTTTCATAGCAAAAGCTTTCTAACTCAGATAAATTCCCTTCTGAGTTTGTGTGACTTCCATGCTTAGGAAGTAGGACATTAGTCCTAGGTCAGACATCTCAAACATTTTTTACAATCTGGTCTTAAAATCAACCAGCATTGCTTGATTTCCTTCTGTCACCAATAGGTCATCAACATAAAGGGACACAATGAGTTGTGTTTGCTGTCCTTCCCTCTTGACATACAATGTAGGTTCACTAATGCTCCTCTCTAATCCCAAGTTAAACAAGTAACCATCAATTCTGCTGTACTAGGCCTTTGGTGCTTGTTTCAAGCCATACAAAGCTTTGTTCAACTTATAAACCATTTCTTCCTTACCAGCCACCTTGAAGCCTTGAGGTTGCTCAACATAGATCTCTTCTTCAAGAATGCCATTGAGAAAGGTTGACTTTACATCAAGTTGGTGGATCCTCCATTTCATTTGAGCTGCTAAGGCAACCAGCAGCCTAATGGTGTCAAATCTAGCTACTGGTGCAAAGGTTTCTAAGTAGTCCACACCAGATTTCTGGCTAAACCCTTTCACAACTAGCCTAGCTTTGAGTTTGTTCAAACTCCCATCAACATTGTGCTTGGCTCGATAGACCCATTCACCCCAATAAACTTCCTGTTGACAGGTTTCTAAACCAATTCCTAAGTCTAGTTCTTCTCAATCATGTTGATTTCATCAAGCATGGCTTGTTTCCAGCCTTTCTGAGCTTCAGCCTCTTCAAAACAACTTGGTTCTACAATAGCTACTTAAGCTCTTTCATAAATCTTAACCAATGGTCGAGTACCCCTCACTGGTTCATCATCTATGTCCATTTTAGGACCATTTTGAATAGCTTCAACATCATCTAATGCAAGTTCTTCAGAAACTGCCTCTAGTTCATTCTTCTCCCAATTCCAGCATGCTCTTTCATTAAAGACTACATCTCTGCTTACTAGAACTTTATTTGTTGAGGGAGTCAAAAGTCTATAGCTCTTTTTGATCGAGCTATAGCCTACCAGTATGCTTGCTTGAGCTTTTTTATCCAACTTGCTTTTTTTCACAACTAGGACTTGTGCATAACATATGCAACCAAAAGTTCTGAGATGAGCCAATGATGGCTTAAATCCAAACCAAGCTTCAAATGGGGTCTTTCGAGCTAAAGCTTTAGTTGGAAGTCTATTTCGAAGATAGACAGCAGTGTTCACTGCCTCAGCCCACAAGTTTTTGGGTAAATTTTTCTCAAACATAAGACACCTGGCCATATCCAACAAACTTCTATTCTTCCTTTCACTTACCTCATTTTGTTAGGGTGTATAGACATTGGTTAGCTGGTGTTTAATGCCTACATCATCACAGTAAGCTTGAAATTGAGATAATGTATACTCAGTTCCATTATCTGACTTTAGTGTCTTAAGCTTGTAGCCTATTTCAGTCTCTACAGTAGTCTTGAACTTCTAAAACACTGAAGCCACTTCTGATTTGTGCTTCAAGAAGTAAATCTAGCAAAATCTCGAATGATCATTAATGAATAGGATGAAATACTTACTCCCACTCAATGACTGAGTCTTCATGGGTCCACAAACATCAGTGTGCACAAGTTGAAGTTTTTTTAAGGCTCTCCAGGCCATGTTTGAGGGAAATGGTTGCTTGGCCTGCTTTCCCAGTTGGCATACTTCACATACATCATCATTCTCAACTAATTTGATGAAGTTTTCAACTAGATCTTCCTTGGATAATTGGTCTAACTATCTGTAATTGGCATGACTAAGTCTTTGATACCAAAGTTTGGACTCTTCAGTTGAGGCTCTGTAGGCCAAGTTTGAGTCATTTGTCCAGTTGACTTCAAAACTTTTATCAGTCATAGTGACTGACATGAGCCTTGATCCATTTGGATCAGTAACTTGGCACTCTTTGTCCTTGAACACGGAGTAACCTTTCTCCAGTAGTTGAGCTATGCTAAGAACGTTTTTGTCAATTTCATGTACTAGTAGCACATTTGAGATGAGCTTGTTACCTGTGGAAGTGCATATCAACACATCCCCTTTGCCTTCAACTTTAATAAACTGACCATTGCCAACTTTTATTTTGGTTTTACATCTCCTGTGCAAAGTCTTGAAGATGGTTGCATCTGGTGACGTGATTGGTGCAACCACTGTCTAGTAGCCAACCTTTTGAGCCCTTCTTCTGATCAGCCGAGCATGAAACAGCAAAGACCTGCTCTTCATGGTCACTACTGTCCTCAGCTACCTAAGCTTCAGCCTTTTGTTGTTGTGTTTGATTCTGCCTTAGTCTGCCATTGTTTTTGTAAACCCTTTCAACCTGCCCCCTCTTCTTGCAGTATTGGCATTGTACATCTGGTCTGAACCAGCATCTTTTTTTTGGATGACCAGGCTTTTTACAGTATCTGCAGAGTTGATCACCTCTTCTTGTAGCATCAGGCTTAGATCTGTTTTTCCAAGTCTTCTTGCCTTTGTTGGCAGAAGTGCTCGAAGCAAACTTGGTATTGGCTTGAAAAGCACATTCTTTATGCTTTTCCATTCTATTGGCTCTCTTTTGCTCCTGTGTATAGAGAGCATTGATCAGTTCTATTAAAGAGATGCTGGCCAAGTCATTTGAGTCTTCGAGAGAGGATATTTTTGCCTCATACCTTTCAGGTAAGGTAGAGTGAACTTTTTCCACAATTCTAGCTTCACTAAATTGTTCTCCAAGGAGCCTTATGCTGTTTACCACAACCATAATCCTGTCTGAATACTGCTTGATAGTTTCTTCCTCTTTCATTTTCAAATTCTTGAAATCCCTTCTCAAGTTCAACAACAGCTACTGCCTTATTCTCTCTATGCCTTGGAACTCCTCCTTGAGCTTGTCCCAAGCCTGTTTTGGTGTTTCACATGCCATGATCCTGGTGAAGATTACATCAGACACACAGTTCTGAATACATGCAATGGCTTTGTGCCTCTTTGTTCTCTCATCTACATGTTGCCTTATCTCAGCCACTGTTGGGTTGGCTCTGAGAGGTGCTGGCTCGACATCTGAGTTGATAACCTCCCATAGGTCAAATGCCTGCAGGTAAGTCTTCATTTTGACCACCCAAATATGAAAGCCCTCTCCATTGAAGATTGGTGGTGCAGCTGGTGAGAAGCCTGGTGAAACCATGGTTTGACAGGTCCACTAAGACAAAAAGCTCTAGATACCAATTGTTGGTGTTATGAATAGCAAGCAACAATCTCAGCTAATGAAGCTTGAGTAGCAAGCCTCGTAACTTGCAGAAGAAACATAAGCAGAAATGCAAACAGAAAAGAAAGCAAAGCTATGAACAATGACGCATATGGAAGAACTTTGATAAGATTTCATTCAAATCTAAAAAATGGCATAATGCCAATATATAAACCAAGCTATCAGCTTGTAAAAATCAGTATGGTAACTACAATACCTACTACCACTAATCAAACTTTAAAACAAGTAAAACTTAACTTGTACATTTGAATAAAGCTGAAGTAATCAGCTCAATCACTATAAAAAACACATAAAATATCAACCTAACATAGTTCTGTTAGAATTAAGTGACCCAAATCCTTATTTAAATAAAATATATGGTAAAATAAAATAAAAGAAGAATCCCTATAGAATTACACTTCTTTTATTTTATTTTAAATAAAGTTTTTAAACCTTATTAAACTCCATCTGTTTAATATTGATTAGAATAAGGAGTTTTCAACCTTACTACACTCCTATTAGAATATGGCTTTACAAGCCTATAAATAGACATGGTCTATTCCTCTTGTAATGGATTCGAATTCGACATAGTAAATATTTCTTCTCCTCTGCCCGTGGTTTTTTTCCCGAAAGGGTTTTCCATGTAAAATCTGTGTGTTTTTTATTTTATTTCTCTTTTCTTTGCGATATATTGTCATTACTGATAGCTATATTTTTCACAAATTAGTATCAGAGCTTTCGGGTTTTTCATCTTGATCACGGTAATGGCGTCTTTGAAGTATGAAATTCTGCTGTTGAATCGTAACACCAGATTCGCGTTGTGGCAGATAAAGATGCAGGCAGTTCTAGCACAGATGGATTTAGAGGAAGCCCTGCTAGGGGTAGATAAGATGCCTTCGACATTGACGGAGGAAAAGAAGAAGCGCAAGGATCGAAAGGCATTAACACAATTACATCTGCATTTGTCTAACGAAATTTTACAGGATGTGATGAAGGAGAAGAACACAATTACATTTGCATTTGTTTAACGAAATTTTGCAGGATGTGATGAAGGAGAAGATCGCCACTACATTATGGAAGAGGCTAGAACAAATATGTATGTCGAAAACTCTAACTAGCAAGTTGCATATGAAGCAACGTCTTTATGCTCATTGTTTGGAGGAAGGTGCGTCTGTGCACGAACACTTAACAGTGTTTAAAGAAATTCTCTCAAACTTGGAGGCCATGGAGGTGCAGTATGATAATGAAGATTTAGGGTTGATTCTACTTTGTTCGTTGCCCCTGTCTTATTCAACCTTTAGAGACACGATTTTATATAGCCGCGAGTCTCTCACGGTTGATGAGGTTTATGATTCTTTGACCTCGTATGATAAGATGAAGCATCTTGTGGTTAGCCCGAC
This sequence comes from Gossypium bickii, assembly GCA_025503065.1. NCBI lineage: Eukaryota > Viridiplantae > Streptophyta > Magnoliopsida > Malvales > Malvaceae > Gossypium > Gossypium bickii. The sequence goes on from CP106711.1 coordinate 102,775,789, forward strand.
TCGTGGAGAGGGTCTCATTGTTCGTGAGAGACAAGATCGGAATGCTGATGATGATCGTGGAAGGACACAGGAACGAAATCCTCGCGGTAAATCTAAGAGTAGATCGAAGTCTTCAAACAGAGGTAAAACTTGTAACTTCTGCAAGAAGAAAGGGCACATTAAATCTGAGTGCTATAAGCTACAGAACAAGATTAAAAGGGAGGCTGCGAATCAAAATGGAAAGCAAGTAGAAAATTCCGGTGAAGCTGATGTTGTAGAAGACTACAGCGACGGTGAACTTCTAGTCGCTTCGGTCAACAATTCTAAAGTGAGCGAGGAGTGGATCCTTGATTCGGGTTGCACCTTCCACATGTGTCCCAATCGGGATTGGTTTACAAATTACGAAACAGTGTCTGAAGGTGTTGTTTTGATGGAAAATAATGTTGCATGTAAAATCGCAGGTGTTGGAACAATTAAAGTTAAGATGTTTGATGGAGTTATCAGAACACTTAGTGATGTACGTCATGTTCCAGAATTGAAGAGAAATTTAATTTCGTTAAGTACTCTTGATTCAAAAGGGTACAAATACACAGCTGAAAGTGGGATTTTTAAAATTTTCAAAGGTTCCCTCATTGTATGAAAGGGCAGAGAAAGACTGCCAAGTTATATGTTTTACAGGGTTCTACTGTTATTGATGATACAGTTGTTGCTTCCTCTTCCTTGTCAGATGATGATATTACTAAACTTTGGCATATACGCTTAGGGCATATGAGTGAGAATGGCATAGCAGAATTGAGCAAAAGAGGACTTATTGATGGGCAAGGAATTTGCAAACTGAAGTTCTGTGAGCACTGTGTTTTTGGGAAGCAAAAGAGAGTTTGATTCACTAGAGGAATCCATAACACGAAGGGAACGTTGGAGTATATTCATTCTGATCTGTGGGGGCCATCAAGAGTGCCTTCAAGAGGTGGAGCTAATTATATGCTAACTTTTATTGATGATTTTTCCAGAAAAGTTTGGGCATTCTTCCTGAAGCAGAAAAGCGATGTGTTTTCCGCATTTAAGTCTTGGAAAACTATGATTGAAAAATAGACGAGAAAACGAATAAAATACCTCCGCACAGACAATGGCTTAGAGTTTTGTTCTGATGAGTTTAATAAACTGTGCAAGTCAGAAGGGATCGTGAGACACTTGACAGTTCGTCATACTCCACAACAAAACGGCGTTGTAGAACGAATGAACAGAATGATCATGGAAAAGATTCGATGTATGTTGTCAAATGCCAACTTACCAAAGTTGTTTTGGGCTGAAGCAGCCTCTACTGCATGTTTTTTGATCAACCAATCTCCATCCATTGCCATTGAGAAAAAGACTCCATAAGAGGTATGGTCTAGTAATCCTGCTAATTATTCTGATTTAAAGATCTTTGAGTGTCCTGCGTATGCTCATGTTGATAATGGAAAATTGAAATCGAGATCCATTAAATGTGTTTTTCCTGGTTATAAAGCTGGCGTAAAAGGGTATAAGTTATGGCGTCCTGAAAATAGAAAAGTTGTGATTAGCAGAGATGTTATTTTTGATGAAACTGCTATGCTACCTAACTTATCTCTTAAAGAGTCCTCCAATAAAAAAAATCAAAAGCAAGTGGAGCATCAGATTAATATAGAGTCAACTCCTCAAGCCAGTACAAAAATTGAGCATAGAGTTGCTTCTTCACTACAATACTCTATCGCCAAAAAACAAAACTAGAAGAGAAATTAAACCTCCAAAGAAGTATGCCGAGGCTGATCTAGTTGCTTATGCTTTAAATGTGGCTAAAGATATAGATGCAAACCAAGAGCCGTCTAATTATTCTGAGGCGGTTAGCTGTAAAGACTCAGAAAAGTGGATTTTTGCTATGAAGAGGAGATGGAATCACTCCACAAAAATAGAACATGGGATCTTGTGAAACTTCCTAAAGGTAAAAAGGTTGTTCGCTATAAATGGGTGTTTAAAAAGAAAGAAGAGACTCCAGAAGTTGAAGAACCCAGATATAAAGCAAGGCTTGTTGCAAAGGATTACGGTCAAATTCCAGGAGTGGACTTCACAGATGTGTTCTCCCCAGTTGTGAAGCATAGTTCGATTCGAGATTTGCTTGGTATTGTGGCCATGCATGATTTGGAGCTTGGCGTGATTAGATGTAAAAGCGCATTTTTGCATGGAGAACTTGAGGAGGATATTTACATGCAACAACCGAGAGGGTTTCTGACCTCGGGAAAAGAGAACTATGTTTGCTTGCTGAAAAAGTCTCTTTACGGTTTGAAATAGTCACCAAGACAGTGGTACAAGAGGTTTGATTCCTTCATGACTTCTCATGATTTTAAAAGAAGTAGTTTTGACAGCTGTGTTTACTTTAAGAAAAAATAGTGATAGTTCTTTTGTGTATCTACTTCTTTATGTTGATGACATGTTGATAGCAAAGAAAAGATAAAGCAGAGATAAGAAAGGTCAAAACCCAACTAAGTGAAGAATTTGAGATGAAAGATCTGGGACCAACAAAGAAGATACTTGGTATGGAGATTCTCAGAGATAGAAAAACAAGTAAATTGTACCTAAGTCAGAAAGGGTACATTGAGAAAGTTCTTTGAGGTTCAATATGCAGAGTGCTAAGCTTTGTTAGTACTCCTTTAGCAACCCCATTTAGACTTTCATCACTTTGTCTCCACAATCGGATGATGAGATTGAGTACATGTCACATGTTCCATACTCTAGTGCGATGGGATCTCTCATGTATGCTATGGTTTGTTCACGTCAGCATTTAACATATGCGATCGGTCTGATTTAGCGAGATACATGGTGAATTCGGTAAAGAACATTGGAAAGCGATTGGTGGATTTTAAGATACTTACGAGATACTACTCACGATGTTTGCTTACAGTTTGGAAGAACTAGAGATGGAGTCATTGGGTATGTTGATCTTGATTTTCTTTGGAGACCTTGATAGAAGAAGATCTCTCACTTTGGTTATGTCTTTACAATAGGAGGTTGTGCAATCGGTTGGAAAGCTACTTTGCAAACTCTGATCGCTTTGTCTACCATGAAGTTTGAGTATATGGTGATTACTGAGGCTTGTAAAGAAGCTATTTGGTTGAATGGACTCTTTAGTGAGCTCAATGAAGACCTTCAAATCAGCACAGTATTTTGTGATAGTCAAATGCCATCTTCCTTACAAAAGATCAAATGTTTCATGAGAGAACAAAACACATTGATGTTCGGTATAATTTTATTCGTGATATTATTGCTCGTGGTGATATAGTTGTGAGCAAAATTAGTACTCATGAAAATCCTGCAGATATGATGACTAAGTCACTTTCTATAACCAAGTTTGAACATTGCTTAGACTTGGTTGGTGTTCATTGTTGAAGTTAAACCCTTAAGGGGTTTTATGGAAGAGGTGGAGAACTTGATCGTTGAGAGTTCGCGATGAAGAACTTGTTTATTGAGAATTCAAGTCAATGTGGAGATTGTTAGAATTAAGTGACCCGAATCCTTATTTAAATAAAATACATGGTAAAATAAAATAAAAGAAGAATCCCTCACTACAGCAAAACAGATTTTTGGCGGCATTTTTAGTGGTGTTTTAAAGAAAAACGCCGCAAATATTATACATTAGCAGCGTTTGACGGAAAACGCCGCTAAAAAATGAGCAATAGCGGCGTTTATTTAAAAAACGCCGCTAAAAATGATATATAGTGGCGTTTATTACTCAAACGCCGCTAAAACTCTTACTTTTAGCGGCGCTCCCTAAAAAACACCGCTAAAAGTCCGACTCTTAGCGGCGCTTCCTCAAAAACGCCGCTAAAAGTCCAAGCTTTAGCGGCGCTTCCGCAAAAACGCCGCTAAATGTCCGAGCTTTAGCGGCGCGTCCGGAAAAACGCCGCTAAAAGTCAGACCTGTAGCGGTGCTTCCGTAAAAACGTCGCTAAAAGTCCGACATTTAGCGGTGCTTCTTGAAAAACGCCGCTAAAAGACCGACCGTTAGCGGCGCTTCCGTAAAAACGCCGCTAAAAGTCTGACATTCAGCGGCGCTTTTGGAAAAACGCCGCTAAAAGTCAGAGTTTTTCTTTAGCCATTTTTTGGATTTTTTAAATTTATATATTAAATAAGTTATTATATAATCGTAAAAGATATATATTAATTTTAAAATATTAAATTAATTATCATCATAGTTTAGGGTTTATGGTTTAGCATATATATAGTTTAGGGTGTAAGGTTTAGGGTTTAGGGTTTAGGGTTTAGGGTTTTAAGGTTTAAGGCTATAATGTATTAAGGGTACTTTAGTCATTTGTATGGGCTGACTAGGGTTTCGAGTTCAGTATTTCAAGATTTATGAATTAGGGTTTAGGGTCTGTGGTTTAGAGTTTAGGGTTTCGAGTTTAGGGTTAGTTATGGCTTGGGTTTATGGGTTTATAGGTTTGTGGGTGTATGGTTTAAGGTTCACAGGTTTAGGGTTTATCGAATGAAGATAGAATATCAGATTTCATTTAATCATTAAGAAATTATAAAAATATATGCTATAAATTAAATCTAATTGTACATCTCTTTATCCCTAAACCCTAAATTGTAAACCTTACACGGTCTAAACCCTAAACTCTAAATATCAGATTAAGATTTTAAACCCTAAATCATAACTCTAAATACTCGACCATAAACTCCTAAACTGCAAACACTAAACCATTAACCAATTAAATTTCGGCATATTATTAAACCCTAAAAAGTCTAAACCTTGATACTTTATTTGATCATAAGGATATATATATTGATGTGTATTCATGTAAATATTAATGTAAAATCTTATGTTTATAATAATTAGTGGAAGCACTTACTATTGATTAAAAAGTTTATTAAAATTTAGAAATTATAATAAATCATAAAATCTAGTTTTGCTGATATAAATAAATTATAATAAATCAAAAATTATAAAAATAATTACCTAACTATTCTCTATTTTAATTTAGGAATAACAATAAATTTATTTTTTATTTTGATTTGAATTTTAATTTTAATTAAAAACCTGATCGAAATTTAATTGAAGTTAATCTTTATTCTTAAAAACAAAAAAATTTAAAAACATAAAAAATTTTGAAAAATATATATATGTGAATGTTTAATTTCTATAAAAATATATACAAAACTAAATAATATTTATAAGTAAATAGATGTCTACTTTTCAATTTTTTAAAATGAAATTTATTTATTAAAGAATAAATCCCATTAGTGGCGTTTCTTAGAAAAACGCCGGTAATATATAACAGAACGACGTCGTATTCCGCTGAAAGTTTAGTGGCGTTTTAGTCAAAACGCCGCAAAATTTGTCTTTTACCGGCGTTTTAGCCTGAAAATGCCACTAATATATCAAAAGTTTCCAAAACTGCGCCGTTTTGGTATATTTTATTAGTGGCGTTTGTTATAAAAACGCCGTAAAGTGTAGAAAAACGACAGCATTTTTGTATTTTGTTTTATGGCGTTTATTTAAAAGCGCCGCAATAGGGATTTCATAAACGGCGTCGTTCTTTTTACAGCCAAATTAAGGAAGCAAAAACCAAGTCATTTTGACAGTTCCCCATTCAATCTAAATTCCGAAATCCCTAATTTGTTCATCCCCTTTACAATTCCCCTCCGATTCCCTAATTTTTTGTTCGATTCTGGTGCAATTTCTTCCCCAATTTGATTACTTTCCCCTTGTCTCGTTAACCCTAACTCACTTGTTCCCAACCCTCTTTCTCATTCTTTCCAAATATAAAAATCCTTGCATTCCCAACTCCGATTAACCACCGGCTTTTTCCTACCGAAGTTATTGATTAATTAAGTTTCTTAAGGTAAGGATCGTTTCCTCTTTTGTTTTTTAATGTGATTTTTGTATTTTTTGTTGAAAAAATTTTGAATGTGAATGCACTTAGCATTTCTATTTTAGGGTTACTTGGCTCTTATCATGATATTTTAATTTAGGGTTTTAGATTAAAAGTTTTATATGTCAGTAAATTTATTTGCGGGTTTCGTAGTGTTGATGTTTGACTGGTTGGTATTAATGGGTTAGGGGTTGATTCCCTAGATACTTTTATGGAAGGAATTTTCTGGCTACTTCAAGCTGATAGTGTATGTTGGTTACGTGAAGAAATCCATTCAGAGGGATTTAGACAATTGCAATGCTAAGTTTTAAATGATTGATAGATTTTTTTTTGAAGGATGATAATTCTTTTGTCGTTGTTGAAATGTGGGTAAATTGGCTTCAGATCGATGGGTTTTTTTGGATAATTCTTTATTTTCATGAGCTTCTGTCCGTCCTAAATATCTTGCCTCTTTTTCTTCTATTTTTAATTGAACTTTTTTGTTTCAATTTCACATCAAGAAAAACTGCGGGTTTGCGAATGCTTATTGGATCGATGATGCTGATAGTCGTTTTTTAGATATAAATCTGGTTAAAGAGTAAATGGATTGTTTTAGTTTTATGAGATACAAGCATTAAAATGAGAGATTTAATTGCATTCATGTGTTTATTTTTTTCATTGGATTGGAGCAGTTTTGATGTTTTATGTTTATTAAGCCTATGTGATGATAAATTTGTAACTTTAATTGTTTCATTGGTGCACTTATATGTATTTGGGAGCTTTATTTGGTCATAGTAATAGAGAATTTCAGCCATCTTTATTATGTTGTTTCAGCCAAATTGGCCTAGGGATTGCCTTTTGCTTTAATTTCATTTCTCTCTAGCGTTGAGCTCTGTATGGTCGTTTTATATTGTTTTAAAGGGAATTATTTAGCATTTCGATGTATAAGGGAGAAGTAAGTTAATATTTGCAATTAAGAAGATCAATGGGTTTCTCTTTCTGTTTAAGAATTGTTATTTGATTTACTTTGTTCTTGATGGTGCAGTAATTGGATTCAATGTCGAAACGATGCGAGATAATAACATCAAATTTCAAGAGTGGGATTTAGGTATGCCGATCACTACTTCTTGATCTGGATCTTTAACATGTATAGTAGATTTTTTATAGTAATGTCCTGAAAGTTTGATAATATTTTCTTATCGATTTGATTGTTCTCATGAAGGAATTCAGTAAAGCGTTTCCCAAATTTTTGAGTGTTGAGCAAGAACATCTCCACCAAATCTGCCCAAGAAGTTCCTGCACAAGCACCGTAAAAAATTGTAGAGAAAAATTGGGAACGTGGACAGTAAAAAAAAATTAGGGTGAGAATATAGTTAAATTGATGGCTGTTTTAGGTGTTTGTATTATGAAGTAAGTTTGTGTTCCAATTGCAGGAGCTGTTATACAGGCGTTTATTAGACTTCACGAAAAAGGCTTTATTTATCAAGGTATATGCCAAAATTCCATTGCTTACTATCATGTTTCACCTTGCGAACTGATATTTAGTACTTTCTGATTTGATCATAATTTTCTATCTTCCTCCTTTGTTTCAATACAGTTAGTAGAAAAGGTTTCTTTTGGACAAGCTTTCTTTTGGACTTCAAGTACAGGTATATGCGTTTATTAGACAAGCTTTCTAAACTTGGACTTGAAGTACAGTTATTTTCATGGTGACTTGAATATATTCTCTGGTGTTTGGTGGTAGGATGTGGGACTACTTTCTTTTCTGTTTGTTCATTTATCAAATATTCAACTATACAACTCAGCTTAGATTTTCTGATTTGATTTTATTGTTGAAAATCTATGTGCTTACGTCTTATTATACTAATATGTTTTTTAATAGTAATTTAATCTTTTAAAAAATATATAAAAATATTTAATTAATACAATATTAAAATTACATTTTAACTTTTATCAAAACTTATGACTTAATTTTAATCTCAAAAAAACCTTTTCTAACTTCTAAAGATCACCATTTTCTCATTAAATAAAATTGATTGGAAATTAACATTGCTAAATGGTAATTAAATAAAACTGTATTTGTAATTCAATCATTAGTCCGCAATGTTTATCGACGTTGGGAGTGGTATACTTTCATCATTGCTAGGGTAAGCCATTGAAACTAGGCGCTGCAGGATTACATTTCTTTGAAACTTTTATTTGGATGAATATATAGTCGGGTTGAAACTTAATTGTTGTGGTTAGTTGCTTGTTTACATGGTTCAAAAGAGACTTGAAGCTGATTTGGAGTTTCCACAACTCCATATCGTACTTTTGCTATTTATACCGTTTTATTTTTTATTTATTTTATTATTTTCGATTTTATGGAGTTTCTTTTTTATTCTTCTTGTAGCTTCTCAAAAATTTCAGGCGTCCTTTGCTCAACACAACAAAGAGTTCTTTGGAATCGAAGTTCGCCATCCAATTTACAATTTGTAAGCATGTATATTTAATTTGCTAAATTCTTTGTACAAATTGCGGATGATTATCTTGCTTGGTTGGTATATATTACATTTGTTATTATTATCAAAAAAAAAAAAAAAAAAGATTCAAAGTATATATGCTGGAAACCTAACGGGTTGCCTTATATCGGATCTTCCCTAGGTGTAACAATGCCACGTATGATGAATCTTAAAGAATTTCTGTCTAAATTGCTGTTTATTATTGCTGTTTATTATTAATAATGTTTGAACAACCTCCAATTTGCTATCTACTCATGCCGCTTAGATTTTTTACAAGCTCCCGTGTAATATTTTTTAAAATTTAGGGTACGGTACGATATAAAAAATCGCATAAACAAAATATAAAAGTAAATTGTTAAAAAATGTTATAATTTTTTAACATAAATGTCATATTTTAATAAATATTTGCAAGTTAAGAAGATATTAACATATTTTAATACAAACCTGTCACTACATATATTATATATTATATTAAAGAATTTTTTTTTACTTTATCTTCCCTTAAAAATAAACAATTTTTTTTTAAGAATATTACATTTATATGGCTTTTTGGTTTATTACTAATTACTAATTACTAATTACTAATTACTAATTACTAATTTTTTATATTAATAATGTTTGCTTTTAATATTTAATATTTTCAATGTTTTCCAAAATGGTAATAATATTTTGTTATCGTGTATAATAATAATATTGATCATTACTTAAATATGTTTTAATTACTTAAAAATAAATTATTTTTTATAAGAAGTAATTTAAAAACTTTTTAAATTTAATATTGTTATCAATATAATAATATAGATCATTATTGAAATATGTTTTAATATAGAAAATAATTTTTTTTAAAAGAAGTAAGTTAAAAACTTTGTAAACTTAACAACATCACAGCAAATTTCAATTATAAAAAACCATATAATAACATTTTTCAGCCTTAACTGATTCTCGATTTGAAATTTTAATTTAACTTACATAATTCATAATACATAACTAACATAAAATTATTTAACTTACATCTACATAACTTACATAACTTACATAGCTTTTATCACATTATTTAACTTACATAATACATAACTTACATAATACATAACTTACATAATACTTGTATAGAAAAAAAAAAAGATTCAAAGTATATAGGCTGGAAACCTGACGGGTTGCCTTATATCTCACTGTTAGATATAACGGATCCTTCTTAGGTGTAACAATGCCACGTATGTTGAATCTTAAAGAATACATAACTTACATAATATGTAACTTACATAATACTTGTATAGAAAAAAAAAGAGATTCAAAGTATATAGGCTGGAAACCTGACGGGTTGCCTTATATCTCACTGTTAGATATAATGGATCCTCCCTAGGTGTAACAATGCCACGTATGATGAATCTTCAAGAATACATAACTTACATAGTACTCAGTTATATATATGAAATTATCATTACTTACGTAAATTATAAATTAACAATTTAGCCGTGTAATTTATTGTCAACTTTAGACTTCAACAACTACGAAATGGATAGGACTTGGATGAATTTGTCAAGGGTAAGCAATGGTTATCGAAATGGAGTAGAAACTTTTCTGAATGTCGCATTTCAAAATGCAAGCCAAGAGAATATGATTCTTTGCCCGTGTGAGAAGTGTTGCAATACCAATTGGCATTATCGTGAAGTTGTCTACGAACATCTAGTTGTTGATGGCTTTGTCCGGGGGTACAAAAAATGGATTTTTCATGGAGAGTGTACATCTAGTGGAGGATCATCATCGATGAATCTAGGTTATCCTCATAGTGCTTACAATCAGAATGTTAGAGATGATAACATGGAAGGCATGTTGCGGGATGCTTTTAATATGCATAGTGATGGTTTCGGGTCATTTCCACCTGACATGGGTGCAACCGATGATTATAGTTTTGGTAGAAATACTTTCACCGAAGGGGGAAGAACTGTACATAATGAACAGCCAAATGAAGAAGCGACAAGGTTCTACACGTTACTTTGAGAAATGAATGAAGAACTGTATGAGGGATCAACATTTTCCAAACTGTCTTTCTGTATTCGTCTTTTTCACTTGAAATGTTTGGGAGGATGGACCGGAAACTCGTTGACAATGTTGTTAGAGTTTCTGCAAGAAATGTTCCCGTTTGCGAAAATCCCTAAATCGTCCAAAGACATGAAGAAACTAATAAAGGATTTGGGTCTTGGCTACAACAAAATTCATAGTTGTCGAAATGACTGCATGTTGTATTGGGGCGACCGGATAAACCAACAGTGCTGTCATGTCTGCGGTCAATCCCGTTGGATTAAAAGAAATACAGAGGATGGTAACGAGGACGAACATGATACACAGTCAAGGAAGCAGCCGGTTAAGATTTTGTGGTATTTCCCGCTAATACCAAGGCTTCAAAGGCTTTTCATGTCGTCGAAGACAGCCGAGTCAATGACGTGGCACCATGATGGATGAACCGATGATGGATGAACCGATGATGGATTGTTAAGGCATCCCGCAGATTCTTTAGCTTGGAAATCATTTGACTCAAAATTTCCAAGCTTTGCACGCGATCCTCGGAGTGTCAGGCTTGGGCTAGCATCGATGGATTTAACCCTTACAAACTCATGAGCACAACAGATAGTACTTGGCCGGTGGTGCTTGTTCTTACAATTTACCTCCATGGTTTTGCATGAAATGGTCATCTTTTATCTTATCTATGATTATACCTGGAGAAAAAAGGCCCGGGAATGATATTGACATATATTTGCAGCCACTTGTTGAAGAGTTAAAACAACTATGGGTTGGTGTTGAGACACACGATGCAATGAGAAAAGAGAACTTTAACTTACGCATGACTTTGATGTGGACTATTAATGACTTCCGCTTATGCTAATTTATCCGTTGAAGTACTAGGGACGTTATGCTTGTCCTTATTGTCTTTGTGAGACATGTTTGAAATGGTTATATAATGGGAAGAAGTTCTCTTATATGGGGCATCGTCGGTGGTTACCGTAAAATCATAGATTTAGATATCGAGTGAGTGCTCGGTTTGTGATGATGAAGAGTTCAAAGAAGCTCCATCGCAGACAAAGTGGATCCAAATATTATTCATGTTGAAAGATATAAATTTCATTTATGGGAAGATGAATCAACCGGCCAACTCGCAAAAAAATAGAAGATCAAGGGATGAATCTGATGATGAATCGACGAAGATGATGATCCTAATGAGGCGGAGTTGTGGAAAAAAGAAGTATTTTTTTGAGTTGCCTTATTGGGAGCATCGATATTACGCCATAATCTTGATGTCATGCACATTGAGAAAAATGTCTCGAGAACATCATTGGGACTATTTTGAATGTCGATGGAAAATCAAAGGACAATCTTCAAAGTCAACTTGATTTAGTCCACATGGGAATTCGGCGTGAGCTTCATCCCCAAGCACTTAGAATATGAAATATCGGTTGTCGCCGCTATTTATTCAATGTCGAAGACGGAAAAAGAAGTGTTCATGCGGTGTTGAAGGATATAAAGGTCCGGATGCGTATGCATCAAATATATCTCGATGTGTTAGTCTTAAAGATCAAGACTATATGGCTTAAAATCGCATGACTATCACATCTTGATGCAAGACTTCTTCGCCGGTTGCTATGCGGTGTTGTATGTTTAAAAAGGTGACGTCTTGTGTAATTGAACCGCCCAACATAATGAAAGGCATTCGTGGCAAAGTTTTGGACGTTCAAGAACTTGAGACACTATAAGATCGAGCCGCACCGACTTTATGCAACCGGAGAAGATCTTTCCGCCTTCTTCTTCTTCACAATTATGGTGCACTTGTTAATTCATCTCCGCGTAAGCGATATACTTGGTGGAGCCGTGTTCTATCGATGGATGTATCCTATTGAAAGGTCTTAATTTATTTGCAAATTATTCCTTCATTCACCTAAATGCCTTTAGTGCCAACTTCTGATAATGTTCTATTCCGTGTTTAGGTTCCTATCCAAATTGAAGTCTTACTGTCGTAATAAACGTTATCCGGAAGGATTAATTGCCGAAGGCTACTTGGCAGAGGAATGTATGACTTTCTGTTCAAGGTATTTGGAAGATGTTGAAACAAGAATGAACAGACCAAGTAGAAATGCTGGGCTCATAGATCATAACTTGGCCGAAACTTATTTATTTCAAAGTTTCGGAGAATCGATCGGCAAAGTCAAAATTACAGAATTAGACGATAGATCGTGGGTCCAAGCACATCGATACATTCTTTTTCATCACGATTCAATGGAACCATTACGGAAGTAAGTTCTAGTAAGTTCTAGAATTTGATAAATACTCATCAATTATAATTTGTTTGTCTTCTAACAAAGTAACCATTTTTGTTAACATAGTGAGTATAAACAAGTATTGAGAGCTCGTTCACGGTCCCGAAGATTACATCGACGAGAAATTAATAATATGTTCACAGAATCATTTCATGAATGGTTAAGCCAAACGGTATGCAATTGAAGTTTAATTAACAAGTAATGATGTTTTTCGCACAACATTTATAATTACTCGATTTACTTTCCATTCAATAGGTTTGGAGTCGGAATGAAGTAAATGATGAAGTTAAATGGCTTTCACAAGGTCCAAATTGAATAGTGAAAAGATATAGTGCCTTCCTCATCAACGGATACAGATTTCATACAAGGTATCGCGAGAGGTTAAGGACAACCCAAAATTGTGGAATTGTTGTTAATTCTTCAATTACGAGTTATTCTAGTGCTAGGGACAGTAATCCTGTCGAGGGGAATCTGGAGTATTACGGACTTATTACTGACATCATTGAGTTGGATTATTACAGAAAATGTAAAGTTGTCTTGTTTCGAGGTGAATGGGCTGATGTGAATACGGCTCGCGGAATTAAAACTGATCAATATGGTTTTACAATGGTGAATTTCTCTCGATTGATTCACACCGGAGAACAACTAATAGACGAGCAGTATGTGTTTTCTTCTCAAGTAAAACAAGTTTTTTACTTAGAAGATCCAACTGATGAGGGTTGGTACATTATACTTCGAAACACACCTAGAGACTTGTTCAACATGGGCAGTGGAAGTAGAGATGGCATCGTCGAAAGATCAGAAACTTTGCCTTTTCCAGAACAAAACTTAAATGAAAATATCCCTAGTACTAGTGCGCAATTTCAATGGGTTCGTCAGGACCTGGACGAAGATATTTACGAATTATGATGTAGTAAGATTTTACGATTTTTTAATTTATGTGTAATATTATAATTTTAATGATGGTCATTTTATATAAGTTAAATATTTTATATGTACCATTATTGTTGTTATTTATTACTAATATTTCAACTATTTTATGTGTATTACAGGGAAAATGAGTAGAAGAAGATTACGAGATTTGAATATTGTACAGAATACTGTAAATTCCGAAGAAGGCAATAGTGAACAGCAAACAATATTTGGATCCTCTAATGTGCCTGACATAGATGATGAGCCTGTAGAATTACAAAGTAAAATTAAATTATTTTACATGCATGTTGACTTTTTTTTATTTATTTTTCAATTTTAATATAAAAATAATATATCATTGGTCAGCTGAGAGCGGTGGGACGCGCAAAGGTCGCGGACGTACGCTGCTTAAAGGTTTATACGAATTAAATTCCGGCGACCGTGTGAAAGTAAGGAGAAATAGTCATGGCCAGCCTGTTGGCCCTGAAGCTCGAGTTCTAGCAGGCTATTTGGGCATTATTGCACAAAATGCAAATATGTTGCCCATCAATTACGAGTCATGGCATCACATGCCTGACGCAAACAAAAATCAAGCTCTGGAGAACATTAAGGTAACAAAACATGAATGTAATTTATAATACTCTGGTTGAAGTTTCATTTATATTTACTTTCTAAACTTATGTTTTTTTAGGAGAGGTTTACTTTGGAGGTCTTCGATGACTATATAAAGAAGACATTGGGAAAAAAATGGAGAGAGAACAAAAGCATATTGAAAAAAGAATATTTTAAGAAAGAAATAAGCCTCGAGGATAAAAATCTGAAATGTCCCAATCGGAATGAATGTTGAGGTATCAATGGGAAGATGCGGTTAGATTCTGGAACTCAAAGAAAGGAGAGGTGTTACCTAGTTCTAAACTCTTTTAAATTTTTCGGTTTATAGTATTTACTATATACGTAATAATAATATCGTTATGTAGGACCGTGAGCGTGTCGGAACAAGCAGCAGGCAGAAACAAAAATTCACGCACACGATAGGGTCGAGAAGTTTTGCTTCTATAGCTGAGGCCGAGGTATTATAATTTATTAATTCTGTCAAATATTAAAGATTTTATACTATTAAATTATATTTCTACTACAACACTGTAGGAACTCTCCACCGATCAAAAAGTTGGACGCGTTCAGCTTTTTAACATTACGCATAGGAAGAAGGATAGGTCTCCGATGACATCCGAAGCTGGAGAGATTATGGTATATTTACTTAATAAAATTTGATTTATTTAAAATGGATTTATAATGTTTACTTATAATAGTTTAATTCTTCGTTAGTAGTTTTAAATTAATAATGTTAGTTATGTTGCATTCCTTCTTATTGTATATTTCATTTCTAACTTTTTGATTGATTTATTAGGAAAAACTAAAGGATAAGAAGGCACATTATGAAGCGGCTGCTTCGAGTGGTAGTTCTGTTCATCTTGAGGATGTCGATAATAGAATTATTACTGATGTTTTGGGTCCTGAAAGGTATGACTGCTTCGACTGATAGTTGTGTTAATCTTGAGTATATTTATAACAAAATTATCACTAATGTTTTTGGGTGTTGAAAGGTACGGTCGGGTTCGACTTCAAGGATCTGGTGTTACCCCGACCCAATATTTTGGATCCGACTCCCAACAATACATGCCTTCCGGGAGTCAATCTCGTGCTGAAGTTCAGAGGCTAGAAGACCAGATAGCTCAGATGCAAGCGAGCATGGTTGAGCAAATTTCTCAACCTAGAGCGGAGGCAGCAGCGAGTGAGGCAGAGCAGAACAGGAAGTATGAAGAACTTCACCTACAGCTTCAGACAATGATGAAGATGTTCCAGCAGTCGCAGAGGCCGTCATCTTAGACATTTATGTTCTTATTGTAAGATGATTTTAACATTGTTACATTTAACATTTTTGTAAGAATATTATATCTTTTATTTCTTTTAAAATATCATTTAAAATTAATGTAGTTGGTCTGATTTTTATGCTATATTTGTTATTTGGGTTGGAATTATATACTATATTTGCTGTCATTGGTTGGTTTTAGTGCAGGAGGGGTATGATATTGGATAAATTGAACATTATAAATCTGTACAAGTTAGCAGCGTTTTTGGACAAAAGCGCCGCTAAAAGTCAAGGTTTTAGCGGCGTTTGACATAAAAGCGCCGCTAAAAGTCACCACCTTTAGCGGCATTTTTTGGGAAAAGTGCCGCTAAAATCATCACCTTTAACGGCGTTTTTTAGCAAAGCGCCGCTAAAGGTCACTACATTTAGCGGCGTTTGAGATAAAAGTGCCGCTAAAAGACACAACCTTTAGTGGCGTTTTGGATAAAAGCGCCGCTAAAAGTCATGTTTTTAGCGACGTTTATGGAAAAAGCGCTGCTAAAAGTCATGTTTTTAGCGGCGTTTCGTTTGTAAAGCGCCGCTAAAAGTCTTGGTTTGTAGCAGCGTTTTTCGCACAAAAACGCCGCTAAATTTTACGGCGCCACTTTTAGCGGCTTTTTTTGTGGCATTTTTTAAAGCGCCGCAAAGGCTATTAGTGGCGCTTAAAAACGCCGCTAAAGGTAAAAAAAAAACGCCGCTAAAAGTCCAACTTGCTGTAGTGCCTATAGAATTACACTTCTTTTATTTTATTTTAAATAAGGTTTTTAAACCTTATTAAACTCCATCTATTTGATATTGATTAGAATAAGGAGTTTTCAATCTTACTACACTCCTATTAGAATATGACTTTACAAGCCTATAAATAGACATGGTCTATTTTTCTTGTAATGGATTCGAATTCGACATAGTAAATTTTTCTTCTCCTCTGCCCGTAGTTTTTTTCCCGAAAGGGTTTTCCACGTAAAATCTGTGTGTTCTTTATTTTATTTCTCTTTTCTTTGCGATATATTGTCATTACCGACAGCTATATTTTTCACAAGTTCAAAAGAAACTAGGTTACGTTTCATTAACAAAATGTTACAAAACAAACAAAAACATCATCAGCTACACATAAAATAACAGCTTCTGCATGGCTCGGGTTGCATGGTTTGTTGTTGTTGTGCCTTTGGTGCTGCATGCTGACCATACTTCAACAAAAATACATTTATTAAGAGTACTTCATCTTAAACAATTTAAACCAAAAAAATAACACCTTATCTAATATAGCTTTAGATATGGTGGTTTGACACCCAAAAGCAAGTTCGTCCTCGACGAAACCATTTACTTGTTTAAATACAACTTATTGAAAGAATCAAACTTCAACACTTGTGTTTTTTTGTTCAAATACTAGGTAGCGACTTTCTTTCTAAAAACTATAATTGTTCAATACATGGTTGCAGTACAGGCTAGCATGACGAAAATAATAGACTTGTAAGTAACTGAACTGGGCATCTTGCCATTGTCATTCCTGAAGAAGAGTGCTTGGTATACAGGCAAGTTGATTATGACCAAAACAAAGCAGAGGAGAATTTGCAACCCAAATTTGTCCAAACCCTGTAAGTCCTCATCTACATCCAAGATGACCTTCTTGAGTGCCCCAAAGCTACCAAACAAATTCAACATTGCAAGTGTGGCTAAAATATCAAACATTGGTGAAGTAGCACCAAACTCAATCAACTCTTCATCATATCTTTTCAAGGCTTCTTTATCAACTACTTTGGCAGTGACAACAAAGTTTAGCTGTGAATATCCTAATAGCTTCAAGATGGTTTCAAATAAAGCAAAGAAGTATGCAGTTGTCCTATTGAACAACCACATCCTTTGATCATTGCACCAACCTCGGAATGTGCCTCCGCACCATAGAAATTCATTGAGGCTATATGCACGGTGTACAAAGGCAACATATGAAAATGGGAATACCCAGGGGCTTGATATCTGCAGGTTGGCATGGTTTTAGAATCATTCCATTTAGCATCCTACGAGATAGATAGTTAAGAACCTAGTAGCTTCATACCTTAGGGAACAATGAGATGCCTTTAAGCAAACAAAGACATGGCACAACAACAATATACAACGTAGCCAAGCAGTTTGCAGCCCACAAGTTGTAAGGACAATAAGCAAGTCGAAGCTTAAGAGGGATCTTTTTATATCCATACAACAAGGGGCAATATCTCGATAGGAAAACTTGAAGGTGACCATCCATCCATCTCTTATGTTGGACAAGCGTCTGTAATAATGTTATTGGTGCAACTCCTAAGAAGGCATCTCTTTCAGGGCTTAAATACATGGATTTCCAGCCTTTACATTGTATATTTAACCCTGTAATTATATCCTCCACTAGAAAGCCATATATTAAACCCATCTGCAGCGAAAAACTTATTAACATTACTATTAAGAAATGTTCAAATCCATGTCTACTTGCCTATGTTAATTAGGTGATAACATATTAGATTCATGCATTATCCTTAAAATGTGACATTCAACAAGTTAATACTTAAAAATAGAAAAAGAGATTATAATTAATGAAATTAGAACTCAAACCTACTTAAATGTCACCTCTTACAGCTAACTTGAATTAATCAGCTAAATAAAACTATAATGGTTCATGTTCATTTGTGTATTCACGTAAGAATAAACAAAATGCACCTCTTTTCCCCATGTTGTGTTGTGTTCAAAGGTACAGCTTGCAAGAACTTTACATGTTTCTTCAAGGAAGCTCGCACTTTCCTCAGCCTCTGTATCACTTACTTTCTTCCAATCAACTTTA
The DNA here is from genome assembly GCA_025503065.1 of Gossypium bickii. NCBI lineage: Eukaryota > Viridiplantae > Streptophyta > Magnoliopsida > Malvales > Malvaceae > Gossypium > Gossypium bickii. The sequence continues at coordinate 102,794,069 of CP106711.1, forward strand.
TAGTTTTTCTCATATTTCTTCCCACAGAGAGCGTCTCTCCTGTGAAAGCATCCTGAGCCATTGTAGCATGGTCCTCCAATTGCATCAAGTCCATGAAGCTCCAACTTAACCAACACAGACAGATCAAATATAGCCAAAATGAAAATCAACATCAAGATTATATACCATATGATTATATTAATCATTGTTTGCTTGAAACCTTTCTATTAAAGACTGAATTACTTACTTGTTGCAGTACTCGAAAAGAGCTAGCATAAATTTCATTTTTTGTGAGATTATCGAAACTCTGAAGAAACTGTATGTAGGCAATCTCATCTCCCTTCTTTTCGTCCATGAAAAGGCATAAAGAATATTTGATTGCCTTTGAATTGTTGGAATACATATCGCAATCCACATTCAAAATAATTGGACCATTGCTTATCCTTGATGAAACCCTTATCTAATTTTCACCATAAAATCAGTTAGTAACAAGCAAATTAAATTACTTTCAAAAAAATATTTATATATAATAAGTTTAAATATTAAAAAAAAGTGCTCAATTAAAAGTAAATAATCATCCTAACCCCAATTGCTCTATGACTATCAAATGGACAACAATTGATTGTTCCCTCTGATCAAAATTTTTTTTCCAATCATTGACTTAATTATATGAAAGGGATATGAAAATATATGTTTGATAACTTAATTGTTTGCAATAAAACAGTAAGAGTTTGAATGCTCATTTAATTTTATGAGATTTTTATACGTACATATTTAGGCCTATATAATATTATACTTACAAGAGCATTCATGGATCCAGCTTTGAAATGGTGGGGATGTTGGGGTCTTTTCTCTCTTGCCAAGTACACTAGAGTTGGCAAAGGGTTTCCTTCCATATCCACAGCATTGGAGTCTCTTCCATCAATTAGGATCTAAGAAACATTAATTAAAGCACCATTAATTGATTAAGCTCAACTATTCGACTTTAATTAATTAATTAAGAGTTTATGAAATGAGTAATTACTTGAAGAATGGTTTGATGATCATGTTTGCTTAAAACGAAGTCCCATTCACGAAATCCTTTGTGTTGTTTACGAATGTGATCTGGAATTCGGTTCAACTTTATAGTGGCTTCAATCCTCATTTTCATTTCCTCGTATAGTTTCTGCATAAGTATTAACAATATTATATATATAAACACAAACATATATCCACACCTTTGACGTGAAATGCTAGAGCAAACAATGCATTTGTTTATGCTAAAACCCTAAGATTTTAGAACCTAAACATTTAAACTTAAAGATTTTAAATATGAGAGTTATTAATATTTATTTATAATAGTTTCAATTAATGTTTAATTATGTTTAAATAAAATTATTTGTGTTTATTTACAAGTTTTCTATTTTTTTCTTTAATTTAATGATGATATGTCATATTATTATTCATTGATGGTATATGAGACTTATACACTCATGACATATCAAATATTCCTAATTTAGGATCTTATATAGTAAGATTTATATATGTTAATCTTGTTCTGCACTTAGGTAGGCTTTGTCTTACTATATAAGATTGATGGTTTTTTACTGAGAATTTCATTTATTGATGCTCGAATTTGACATATGCTTTTAATGTGGTAATTACATTATTTTTTTGTCTAATCTAGTACTTATATTTGACAAAATTTATATATTTTGATATTCAAAGGTAATGATGTTAACTTTTGGTGTTCAATTCAGTTTTTAGGTTAAGTTTAATAAAAGTTAATTGCTAATATTATTAGATTTGAATTTTTCATGCTTTTGTTAATAGAACAAATTAATTTTAATTGTGAATTTGTTTAATTTTACCTTTAATTTGTTAAATACAATCCAATAAATATAATTTAATTTAAATTTTACTTTTTTATTATTTTTATATGAACTCGACACCAACCTAATAAAAAATTTACTTAAAAGTGTTGCTAAAGACATTTTCATTTTTATTATTTTTATATCAAGTATTAAATAAAACAACCAAAAATATTGAAAAATAAACATTCTTGTTTAACGATAAAAAATGCAATGACACGTATGTTTATATATATATATATATATATATATATAATAAGTTAGTGGGAAGCGAACAAATATTAAAATTACCTTAACCGAAAGCCAGTCTTTGACATTGACAGCATCACTGAGTGGTTCAGAAGCTGTCCTAAAGTAGGCCTCAGGAGATGTTGGTTCAACTCTGAACTTCTTGCAAAAAGGAAGCCATGTCTTGGAGAAATTTGCAGCCTCTAACATGGCATAAAACGTCAAATCCGATCCCCCATCATCTGACAAATAGATGCTTAACTTCTTAGGTGGATAATCATATGCCATCACTGATAAAACCGTATTCACCACTATGCTCGGTGGCTCTAACAACGGATCCGCTGTGCACACAAATATGTCGATGCCCGGTAATTCCTTTTCGAACCTTTTCAAAATTAAATTGTGAATCATGAAAAACGAAACGAATTAGCACGAAGAGTTTCTGTAAACAACATAATTAAGATATGTATATATACCTTTGAGAGAGCCTTTGTATGTACGGCAAGCGGTAGACACAGTTCCATCTACTAACGGTGGTGAGAAACCAATAAAAACAGAACCATAGCTCAGAAAGAAACAGTCCAATCCAAGTCCATCTCTCAGCTTTTCCTCCGGCTGGGAAAAACATTACTCTATACATAACAATGAAGCAGATGCCGAGAAAGATTGAGGCTGCAATACACCTGAAAAGGAGTTGTCCTTTAACTTGCTTTGTTTCGAAGAGTGGAACATAATTACTTTTTGCCATTTCTGTAATTTCTATCTCTCAACTAGTTCCGCAGATGGTGCTAAGATGTAAGCTGAGCATTGACTTTATAATGTGGGATTATAGCACACTTTAATGCTATGCTTTGCTTTTACTTTTCATGGCTCAACATTTTTTTTTAATTTAAAAAAACCTAAAAAGAATATTGGCGCAATTTAGAACCACTACACCACCATTATTTATTTTTTCCCCCTAATTAATGACAAATATTAGTATTTCTTTAATATTTATATATGCTGTATTATTTATTGTGGTTCTACTAAAAATTTAATTTTTTTAATCTTATGATTGACGTGGCATGTTGGTGGCGTCAATTTTTTTAATTCCACCAATTTTTACAATTCATTTCAAATTATTTATGTACATAAAAAAAAGTTATTTTCATAATTTATTAAATTTTTAGGGACATTTTAATAAAAAACTGAATAAATATAATATAAGTGATATTTTCTTGACATTATCCTTTTGTTCTTGTCTGCTTTTGGTGTCTTGGATATTCTTGATCCCCAAGTTTAACGTACTATATAGACCAGAAAAAGTTAGTTTTCATAAAGAAGGGTTTTGAAGTTTGACTACGAGTCCAAACAAAAGCTTGGCGACACCCACCGATGGCTTTCGTCCTCTTGCTCTATTTTGATTTGAATTTTATTTTCTATTATTATTTACACAATGAATTTTATTTCTTGCCGTTCACTGCATTTAACGCTGTGGATTTAAGAAATTTAAATATTTAGATTATGGGACCTAGGTTAAAAAATATGTATAATAAAGTTATAAAAAGTTGATACAAAATTAAATGTAGTTTTGATTGAAATAATAAAATTGATATAGTAAAAATTATGATATTTTAAATTTAAATTTTATAATTATTTGTATATGTATTGTTTTAGATTTATTAATATAAAAAATATAAATACTTTCGAAATAATATTTATTACATATAAAAGAAGCTATTGGAAAATTGTTTTAGAAAGGAAACATAAGTTGTGTGGATAAATATGAAAATGATTGAGTCTCATTATAATTTTATTGAAAAGAAAATTGTATTATTAAAAATATTAGATTGGTTTTTTACTTTATTTTTTTAAAATAAACTATTTATATAACCTAAAAATTTGTGAAGTAATATGACAAATTTCATTCAAGATGTTTTTGATTTTCAAAAATCACGAAATTTAAACTAGAGTTTTCTCAAATAATTTAGATCTGATCCAAAAATTTTCGACACAAAATCCAACCCACAAAATATTTTTTTAACTTTTCTTTATTTTTTTAATTTATATTTTTTTCACTTTTTCGATCCTTTTTTTATGGGAAATTTTTTTAATATTCTAACAGAGTGCCAAAAATAATTAGTATGTAAAATTTCAGATCGTTTGAAAAATGTTTACCCACTAGAACATATTTTTTCCCAAAAACTTTCTAGATTAGAAAAAATTGTTTTAAGGTTGTTTGGTGGAAATCAGTTTATAAGAACACGAATAACACCTACAACACCCAAGAATCTGATATCAAATGATACAAATGAGTGCGAAATAAGATCGTTAGTTTATCTAAGTCGCAGATTTGACTTATGGCTGGTGTGTCGTCGAAAGCACTAAATGTAACCTATCCCTAAAAAATAACGAAAAAATAGTATAAGGGAAGTAAGGCCGAATCCTCAGGGACTGGATCGTTACAACTTTTTGTTCCTCGAAATCCTGGGCCCAATTGTGCCCAAGAAAAACGTCTGACTTGGAAAAATAAATAAAAACAAAATTAAGAATATAGACGAGTTGAGATTAAATAAATTGAAATCACAATTGTGAAAAGAAACAGAGTTGAGAAAAAGGGTTTTTCGATTTGAAGGATTTTAACTTCTGGTTATTTCAATCCTCCTTTGGTTCAATCATATACTTTTAGGTGGTTCTTCTCATGACCGAATAAGTCAGTTATAGTGGAAGAGGACGCCTACGACCATCAGCTCCACTTTAGGTTATAACCTCGCAAGCTAGAGGAACTTGACTCTAGCTAACTGTCACTCCTGTGAGACTGTCTTAACTAGATCATCATTTCTCAATGGCGAATGCCACACCATTTCATCTCTTGGGCTTGACAACCTCTGACGCAGCAAGGTAGTGAATCGACTGTGCAACCTTCCCAAAACATACAAAGTAACCATCTTTGCATAAGATGAAAAGATTACTTTTGGAAGGATATGGTCGGAAGAGTTAGTTCCGTAATGCAGAGAAATGATGAATACTCGTTGAGAAGGGTTAAGTGGAGATTCTAAGCCTCATGAACTCTATTTGAGGAATCTTGATAACCTTCGGCTAGACGAGTTTAGTTACTCATGCTCTTTTGGGAAAAAACACAAGTGTAATGAAACAGAATTTTATTGGAAAGGAAACAAGCTAAGAGCCTTAGGGGGAAGGAGTTTTTTTTACTAAAGTGATGAGTGAGTATTCATGTCACTCCATCCCCTATTTATAGTACATAATTGGTTCCTATTTAAAACTCTAGATCATAATGTTTAAGAGATATAATTTGAAATTAAATCTAAACAATATAATAATCCTAACAATAATCCTAAAAATAAAATTCAAACAATATAATAATCCTAAAAATAAAATTCAAATTTAAACAAAATTTTATATTCATAAATCTCTTCTTTGAAATTTTGCCCAAATCTTCCACAATTTGTATTTTCGACACCACTTCTTCCCTATTTTGCTTGTTGACCCGTTTTGTCTTTAAATTCACACTTTTTGCCTCAAAATTTTCTTTTGCCTTCAATTTAGTCCCTACAAGATAAAAAAAAAAACCATAAAAAACTCAAATTAGTGGGATTTTACTCAAAATATATATGTAATTAACACATAAAAGTATGCCATTTTAGAGTATTGTCAATGGCTCTAGATGTTCAAAAAGATACTTGAATTTTAACACAACCTGAAATGCAAACGAATCCAAATCAAATAAAAAAAATTAAAGAACTCAGTTAAATTGAATAACTAAGACAAATAAAATAGAATAATAAATCAAATATTAGAGCAATAAAGAAGAAAATAAAAAAGATAGATGAAAAAGATGGAACGTGATGTGTAGAAGTCCTGAGGAGCCTTGGAAACAAGAAGAATTCACAAACCCCTTCAAGCAACTCTAATTTCCCCTCCAAGAAAGAAAACTTGGCAAAAAAGTTTAAAAATGATCCCCACAATCTGAAAAATTTGTTAAAACCCTTCTAAAAGAAAACTTAAGAAAAATTCTTGAAAAGAAAAACTTAAAGAGAATTTATTAACTCAAAAAAAAAAGTTGAATAATAATGAATTGACTGTTGTACAATACAAAGGCTCTTATTTAAGCTTGCTAAATAAATCTAAGCAAAACTCTTAAGTATACTAGAACTCTAATGAACTTAAACAAGAAGTGGTTATAAACTAATCTTTCCTGAATAACTTAAAATACTTAATAATTATAAAAAATTCGGAGTAAAGAAATAATAAAATAATAAAGATGATTAATACAATATTTGGCTCATCTATAATAAAAATTAAGCCTAAAACTCGAACCCAATATTATTTAAAATCGAATTAAAAGTTCGAAATGTAACACCCCTAACCCAAATCCGTTGCCGGAACAGGGTTACGGAGCATTACCAGAATTTACGAGTCAAGTAACAATCATTTAACATACAAATCATATTTCAATCAAATTTAATCATATAGTCCCTTACATGAGTCCTCGAGGCCCAAATCATGCATTAGAAACTAGTCGGGAATAAATCGGGTACTTAGAAAATTTTTCACAAAATCTCAAAATTTTTTCCTAGGTGTAGAGGTCACACGCCCGTTTGGTCAGGGCATGTGGATTACATGGCCAAGGACACGCCTAGGTGCTAGGCTGTGTGTGGGTGCAGGGGTCACATAGCCAAGCCACACGCTCGTGTACCAGGCCGTGTGATCAATTCTGAGCATTCTGGTTCGACATTTTAAAGATGCAAGGGACACATGGCCTGGCCACACCCCCATGTGCTAGGCCATGTGTCACACACGACTAAGACACACGCCCATGTCTCTGCTCGTGTGGACCAAAATAGGCTATTTTCCAAGCCACATTTTTCACCTATCTTGTCATTCACCTACACCAACACTTAAACACATACACAAGCCATATCAAGACAATTAATTTAAGTCAAAACCGAGTCTCATGCATGACATAATATCACATACAACCAATGTACTCTTCGATACCTCATATGACAATTTATTATCATGTTAATTTATCATTCATACTTACTTATTTACCAAATGCATATATGTATGATTACATTTATTCCTCAAACATGATAGATCCACTTATAAACATATCAAAACATGTTCATCACAAGCCATTCCAATGGCTAGTTATAACCAAAACATTTACATGCCAATATGGCCAATTAAGCTATACATGCCATTATACCCATAATTGATTTACCATATGTACCAAAATGGGCCGACGGATAGTGTGAGTGATCTCCGCCAAGCTTCCAATCCAACGAGCTTCTGATTTACTATAAACAGGGAAATAAAGTAGAGTAAGCATATAATGCTTAGTAAGTTCGTATAACATGATACTTAACTTACCATTCATTTTATTTCAAGATAAACATGTAAGGCACATTCAATCAATTTGATCTCAAGCCCTACACATATCCTCATTGCCCTTGTTAATCATACATTGAACAATAACATCAAGAAACATATATGGCTTAACAACAATCAGATTTCCAGTTATATATGCTTTCCATAACACGTATTCATATAACATGTATAAATCATATATTTGTATTTCAAGTACATTTTCATAATAATTCATCTCGAGTTCAGATTATTTCATGCCGAACTTTACCCATTAAATCATTCAAAATATCAATATGAAATGAGTACTACACTCAAGGTGTACAAATCTATAATCATGGATGAATGTATTCATCAAATAAATTCCAAGTACATATATCATCATCTCATTTCCATATATCATGTATCATCATTTTCATGTATTTCAGGCAAATACATGCAATAACTCATTTCTTATTCATTATCTTCTCATGTCAGGATTTTTCCCGTTGAATTTATCTAAAATATCGATGGATACCTAAGTAGTACACTCAAGGTGTACAAATCAGGATTCGTCAATTCATATTCAGGGGTACCCGTTAGGGCACATAACCTGGGTGTACACTCTCGAGTTACATATTAGGATGCTCAGATGAGCTATGTAACCATGTAATAGGACACTTATCCGAGCTAATCAAGAAACTCATAAGAGTTTTACTCAGGAAGCTCATAGAGCTTTTTAGATATCTCCAAAGAGATAATATCAGAGAGCATTGGATAAGGTAATAGAGAGTTCAAGCGAGCCACATTAGGACGCTCACAAAGAGCTGCGTTTGTGTCCACAACATATGCAGGAACACAACTGATTGCATAACAGGAAGCTCACACAGAGTTGCGTTTGTGTCCACAACATATGAAGGATCACAACTGATCGCATAACAGGACGCTCACAAAGAGCTGTGGTAGTGCGCAACACATGCCAAATCACTACCCATCAGGATGCTCGCAAGAAATATATATCAGGATGCTCGACAGGGCTATATCAGGATTACTTGTCCGAGCTAAATCTTGTCTGCAACATATGCAGGACCGTATTCAAATACGGGAAATCACGTATCCATTGAGTTTTATTTATTCAAACGGGATTCAACATTTTTCAGGTATTATCAGGCATGTAATTATTTCATGCATTTATAATATTCACAATACTCAAATAAACACATTTCACATTCATTTCAAGCATAAAAATAACATTTTTATCATTTATCATTTATCAGGCATTATCTTTTATCGGGTTTTGTCGGATATGTCTTCGATGTCATATATATATAATATTTATACAATTCACATACATAACATTTAATTCAAGCATATAAATTTACACAATTTAGTTACACGAACTTACCTCGACAAATGTCCGTATACGTAAAATCTTCTAATCCGTATACGTAAAATCTTCTAATCCGACATTTTTTTTCTTTTCCTCAATCTAACTCCGAATTTGGTCTATCCGGATCTATACGAGTAAATTTAACATCAATTTAATACAATTTAAACTCAATTCAGTCCAATTTACATCTTAGGAAAAATTACCATTTTGCCCCTAAACGTTTAATTAATGACGATTTCGTCCCTAGGCTCGGAAAATGAATTTCATGTAATTTAATCCTTGTTCCAAGCCTAGCCAATTTTTACATGTAACATTTGCAGCTCATTTATTTCATAAAATTAAATTTTTTTCCATATATTTTACAACTTTTCAATTTAGTCCCTAAATCATGCTTTCATCAAAATTCAATTTATAAAAGTTGTTTATTTATCAACAGCCTTTCATATTCTATCATAAATTTCAAAATTTCAGCATATTCATCCCTGAAAAAATTTTCATACTTTGATAACTTTACAAATTAACCCCCAAAATAGATAGATTAAGTTATCCTAATAACAAAATATAAAAATTACTAAAAATGAGACAATATTACTTACCCAATTAAGCCAAGAAAGCTTGCTTTCTCTTTCCTAGGGTTTCCATGTATTTTGGGGAAGAAGATGACATAAAATGATGATATTTTGTTATTTAATTAATTTGTCAACTTTTATTTTTCATCTTTCCAATTTCATCATTTTCTTTATTTTATTTTCCATGGATGAATCATCATCCTTAACAACTAAGCATTTTTAATGGTCTAATTACCATATAAGGACCTTCAATTTAAATCTATACCTATTTAATCCCTTTAGCTATTAGAACTCAACTTTTGCACTTTGTGCAACTTGGTTTTTTATAAAATTAAACATATAATCAATAAAATTTCTTTACGAAAATTTCACACAATATTATTATCATACTGTAGGTCATAAAATAGTATTAAAATAATTTTTCTTTCCAGACTCAAATCTGTGGTCTCGAAACCACTGTTCCAATTTTATCGAAAATGAGCTGTTACACGAAACTCATAATTTCCATAATAATCTCGTTTAGAAATTTTGATCGCACAATCTTCAATAAAAAGTCATAAATTGAGTTCCCGAACTCAAAATTAAGTAATTCAAAATGAGTTTCGAAGCTAAGAGATACATCTTCGAACTCTATGAAGACATCTTAATCCAGAAATGCTTGGATCCCATCCAAATTTTTGTTGCAAGTTAACTAATATTTTCAGCTTGAAAATTGACAGCTTGGTTGAATGGACTTTAATACATTTCACCCATTCTGTGCATGTATGATTCCTCATTTCCTCGAAAATATTCATCCTTACATACTAACTTTGATTGAATTTTGGTTTGATTTGCTTGATCTTTGACCTTGTTGTTGAGCCTTGAGGTAGCATAAGCTCATCAATCCATAAATATGAAATTGATCTATAACAGTCCGATTTAGACCCTAATCGGAACGGTGGTTTCGGGACCACGAATTTGAGTCAGGAAAATATTTAAATATTATTTTTCGTGTTTATTATATATGAATTAGCATGTGTGAAAGTTTCGTATGAAAATTTGATTGTTTATGTTCTTAATTTGAAAAGGGACTAAATAGCATAAAATGAAAAGATAGCATTTCTTTTAATAGTGGCTGATTTGATGTGTCTTTGTAAAAGGGAAGGCCTTTGGATGAAATTTAGCCATAATGTAAGTTAGTGGACGGCAACGCCATTAAATGTACCTGTTTTATATGTTTTATTAAATGATATTAAAAGAAAACAAATGTTAAAAATAAATGGAAAATGATATAATAATATATTAAATAAGTTAGTATAATAAAACAAACATGCATGTTCATCTTTGGAGTTGCCGAAAATAGCTAAGGAAAGAAAAAAGAAAAAGAAAGCCACATTCGGCCATATTTTGGCTTGATTAAGGTATGTAACTAGCTCCGTTTTTGATAATTTCTACGTTTTTGAGATCGTTGCTTAGTAATCTTCAAGACCCATGCTTTAATTTTTGAATTTGATGATATATTCATGAAATGCCATTGTTGATAGCTTGATGAAATTGGTGTTTAGTGACGGAAAATAAATATAGGTTGTTAGATTCTTAAGTTTAATTAAGGCATTTTTGGTAAAAATGCCTAAATAGGATTAAATTGTGAAATTTATAAATTGAGGGGTCAAAATGTGAAATAAATGAAAGAAATGGGCTGTTAGGGACCTTAGTGAAATTTGGCCAAGCTAGGGTGAAGTTAAATTTTGAATATTTTGTGTTTTTTGCTATTTGGACTAAATTGTGATAAATGTTAAATATCAGGGGCAAAATGGTAATTTTCTCATTTATGTATTTTTGGACCAATTTAATGGAATTATATTTAAATGAGGTTAATTTGAAATTATATAGATCAAAAACAAAAGAAATCAGACTCGAATCGGGGAAAAGTAAAAATGGTCGAATAGCTGATTTATAACGTCCGTCAATATCCGAGGTTAGTCTTTAAGCAATTAAACATCATCTATTTCAAATATAAAATGGTTTACTATGATGATTTGAATTTTATAGTTGTATAGTAGGGTAGCCGAATGTGATTTAACATTTAATTAATGTGGTTGAGTTTTATTCGACTGAGTTAAAACCTCTGAAAGTTTGTATGGACTGTTTATGGAATGACTTTGTAATAGCGATATTCGGGCTTTGAGCTTAGCAAGCCTTGTCCTGGTGAATTTGATCGGGCTTTGTGCCTAGCAGGCTTATTGTCGGTGTGTGATTCAGGCTTATGCCTAGCAGATTTTATATCAGTGATTTATTTTCAAGTCTATGTCTATAAGACTTTTCATTTATGTGGAAATTGAGCTAGTAAGTTGATCTAAATGACCTTGTATATTCGGCCACATAGGTATGTGCATATGTGATGATGTATTGAACTTGTATATTTAGCCACATGTGATGTTACATTAAACTTGAATATTTGAATACACGTGATGTTTTATTGAACTTGTATGTTCGGTCATATATGATGATATATTGTACTTGTATATTCGGCCATATATGATGATATAATGAACCATGTGTATTTGGCCATACAAGTAAGTAATTATGAAATGATATATTGGATCTTGATTATTAGGCCAAATAAGTGTGTATATATGTGATATTATGTTTTATTTGCTGTAATCGACCAAATGAATGATGTTGTTTTTATTTATTTATTTAAGATGAGTTTAATTCATGAGTATATATGTTTAAATGTAAACATAACTGAGATAGTGTTATTTTGGGAATGAACAGTTGAATAATATTATGCTAAATGAGAAATATTATCATTCAGCCAAGGTAACTTAATTGTGTTAAAGTATAATAATAATGATACAATTCGACTTGTTTGAAATGCTTTGATTATTCATTTGAGTTGTTTAATTTTCTTAAGGCTTACAAAGCTAAGTTAGCTTACTCTGTGTGATTTTCTTTCTCTGTTTTATAGATTTCGGTTGTAAGTTACGAGCTCAGGGATCGTCATCGAAGTCATCCACCCTATCGTCAACCTTCGGTACTTTTAAAAGTCTATTTTCGAACATATGGCATGTATAGGCTAATATGTATTTTGCTCGACCTTGAATATGTATAACTTGAGCCATGCGAAAATGGCTTAATCTCTATGATAATTTTGGTCATATTTTGGTTATGGTTTGATCTCACTTTTGATTATGATGTTATATATTATATATAAATAGTTTATGTGTTAAATGTTATATGTTTGAAAATGGCTTGATGATGTTGGTAAATTTGGAAATGGTGGATGTAATGATTATTGTATGTATACAATTTCATAGTATAATTAATTGTTTCGGCTAAATTTTTAACTTAGATAAACATATATGAACTGATATGAATTTTATTTCAATAATGTATTGGTACATTCAGACATAGGATGGAATTGAATAAGATGGTTAGGTTTAAATCTTGATTTGATATTTGCTTATGTAAATTCCCATGCATTTGATAATTTGACTTGATTTATTTGATACATAGTATTTAATATTTATGTTTTAAATATAAGTGATTAACGTCTTGCAATGATAGATATAATTTTATTTAATTGATAAATATTATTAGTTATATGTTAGAATGAGTTAAAGAATATGGTTGATTAATGATTCAACTATTTCTTATATATATATATATATATATATGAATGTTGTGTTTAGAAAATACAAATTACAAAATATTTATACATGTTTCCATGAGCGGTTGTTTAATTATTTGTGATGAAATAAATTTGGAATGAGAAATGATGATAAGTATGTGCATATTTGGTTAATGAGATGAAAATTTTCCAAATGAATAGTAACTTTTGTCAATTATTATTATGAAAATTATATATGTTTTACGTGATGTATAAATGTTTAATTTAATATTAAATAAATTCCAAATTTGATATGATTATTATCAAATGATTATAAGTAATGCATTTTGTGTAATCCATTTGTGTTCGATTATAGTATGCGATTAAAGTGTAATAAGGTCTGTTTATCTGCATGTATTATTAGTTTAAATTAAAAGTATATTCAACTATGTGATAGTAGAGAATAAACTGACTATCGAAATTCAAGTGCGTGTATGTGATCGTTTTAACTTGTATTCTTGAATGGTAATACCTCGTAACCCTAATTCGACGACGGATACGGGTTAGAAGTGTTACATTTTATTGGTATCAGAGCTACAGTTTAGTCGGTTCTAGGACTAACTTAGCGTGTGTGAGTCTAGCTATACATGCCATAATATTTACCACGATAGTGTGATGACTTCTGACATTTGAAAATGTGTTTTCGTATAGTAAATGGATCCCGACAGAGCTGTAGCTGATGATGTCGAGAGTGTAGAGCCTACTCCCGCACATGGGACAGCGCTAATTGAATCGCGACCTATCTCGAGTAGCCATGAGGGGGCGGCTAAACAAGCCTTCTACCAAATGATGAACGATTGGTTTACTCAATATATCCAGACTAATCCGGCTGCACAACAACCTCCACCCCTGAATAATCCATCTTCGATACCTGTAGTACCTCCGATGATTGATCCAATAAGATTTAAGAAAGCACGGGGCCGAAGGGTTTAAAGCTAATGATGATGATGATGCTGAGCGGGCTGAGTTGTGGCTTGATAATACTATCCGTGTGTTTGACGAGCTATCTTGTACTCCGGATGAATGTTTAAAGTGTGTCATATCTTTATTACGAGACGCCGCATATCACTGGTGGAATACACTAGTATCGGTGGTCCCGAAAGAGAGAGTGACCTGGGAATTCTTTCAGACTGAGTTCCGTAAGAAATACATCAGCCAGAGATTTATCGACCAGAAACGCAAAGAATTTCTGGAATTGAAACAGGGTCGTATGAATGTAACTGAGTATGAATGGAAATTTGTGAGACTAAGTCGATATGCTTGTGAATGTGTTTCAACCGAAGCTATCATGTGTAAAAGATTTGAAGACGGTTTGAATGAAGACATTAAATTATTGGTTGGCATTCTTGAAATCAAAGAGTTTGTGGTACTTGTTGAATGAACTTGCAAAGCCCAAGAACTCGGGAAAGAAAAAAGAAAAGCTGAATCTGAAGCTAGAGATTTCCGTAAAAGATCATTGGGTAAGACTTTTCACTCAGTATTGAAGAAGTTCAGAAATGATTCTAGTCGATCTAAAGCTACTTCAGACTTTTCTAGACGAGATCGAGATCGACCTCCTGTAAGTTCACGAGCCACTTCGATAGCTAGTGTTGGCAATGTTCAACAGAATAGAGAGAAGTGCAAGCATTGTTGTAAATGGCATTTTGGAGATTGTAGATTACATGATGGGCCTTGTTTTAAATGTGGATCGAAGGATCATTTTATTCGAGATTGCCCGATGTTGGTAGAACAAAACATTATTCAAAATGCGAGATCGAGCAACATGTCAGCGCGAGGCAGACCACCTAGACATTCGGGTAATGTAGGTGGCAGTCAAAGAGGAACGAAAGATACAGCTGTTCGATCTGAGGCTCGTGCACCTGCTAATGCTATACGCACTCGTGAGGATGCTTCTTCCCCAGATGTTATTACCGGTACTTTCACTCTTTATGATACTAGTGTCATTGCATTGATTGATCCTGGTTCGACTCATTCTTATGTGTGTGAAACATTAATATCCAGTAAGACTCTGCCTGTTGAGTCTACTGAGTTTGTGATTCGAGTATCAAACCCACTGGGTCAGTGTGTTTTGGTTGACAAAGTGTGTAAAAAATTGCCCATTGATGATTCGAGATTCATGCTTTCTAGCCGATTTGATGTTGTTACCTTTCGACGAGTTTGATATAATTTTGGGTATGGATTGGTTGACTTTGCATGATCCCATTGTTAATTGCAAAAGAAAGACCATTGATTTGAGATGTTAGAATAATGAGATTATTTGAATTGAATCTAATGATCTGAATGGTTTACCAGCAGTGATATCTTCGATGTTAGCTCGGAAGTATGTGAGAAAAGGTTATGAAGCTTACTTTGCTTATGTGCTCGATAGTAATGTGAATAAAAAGAAAATTGAATCTGTACCAGTTGTGTGTGAGTATTTGGACGTGTTTCCTGAAGAATTACCGGGTTTGCCACCTATTCAAGAGGTAGAGTTTGGTATTGAGTTAGTACCAGGGATGACTCCGATTTCAATAGCTCCGTATTGAATGGCACCTACTGATTTAAAAGAGTTGAAAGCACAGTTGCAAGAGTTAACAGATAGAGGTTTTGCACGACCGAGTTTCTCTCCCTGCGGCACACCAGTTTTGTCTGTGAAAAGGAAAGACGGAACTATGAGAATGTGTATTGATTACAGCCAACTAAATAAGGTGACTATAGAGAATAAATATCCATTGCCACGAATTGATGATCTGTTTGATCAGTTGAAAGGGGCTTTAGTGTTTTCGAAGATAGATTTGAGATCGGGTTATTATCAGTTGCGAGTCAGAGAATCTGATGTGCCAAAAACTGCTTTTCGAACGAGGTACGGACATTATGAGTTTTTAGTTATGCCGTTCAGACTTACTAATGCACCTGCTGTTTTTATGGATTTGATGAATCAAATTTTTAGGCAGTATTTAGATTGGTTTGTGGTAGTGTTTATAGATGATATTATGATCTGCTCCAGAGATAAAATCGAGCATGCCGAGTATTTGAGACTTGTGCTACAGACTTTGCGAGATAAACATTTGTATGCAAAGTTTAGTAAATGTGAGTTCTAGTTACGTGAAGTCAATTTTCTAGGCCATGTTGTTTCAGCATCAGGTATTTGGGTTGATCCGAGCAAAATGTCAGCAATACTTGACTGGAAACCTCCGAGAAACGTTTCTGAAGTCAGAAGTTTTCTGGGACTTGCTAGTTACTATACTTCAATTTTCTGGGACCTGCTGGTTACTATAGACGGTTTTTGAAAAGTTTCTCTATAATTGAAACCCCGATGACGAAGCTGCTGCAGAAAGATGTTAAGTTCGTGTGGTCAGAGAAGTGTCAGAAAAGTTTCAACCAGTTGAAAGCTCTTTTGATCGAAGCTCCAGTGATAGTTCAGCCTGAATCGGGTAAAGAATTTGTTATTTAAAGTGATGCATCTTTGAATGGTTTGGGTTGTGTTTTGATGCAGGAAGGCAAAGTCATAACATATGCCTCGAGACAATTGAAACCACATGAAAAGAACTATTCGACACATGATTTGGAACTAGCAGCCATTGTGTTTGCATTAAAAATTTGGCGCCACTATTTGTTCGGTGAAAAATGTCATGTTTATTCTAATCATAAATGTAACACCCCAAACCCAGCCTAGACGTTATGACCGGATCCAGCATGTCACATAAAAAGCGCTTGTTTTAAAACTATACTTTTGTTAAAAAAGTTAGCATTCTTTTTGAAACCTCGAGCTTTGTCGTTTGTGAAGATCAGATTTTGTTTTTTTATGGTTTCGAGTAAAACATTGTTATTGTCATTAATTCTGAAAACTTTGTTTATATCAGAAATTCGATTCAGTGAATTGCAGAGATGTGAGATTTGGAAAACATGTATTAGAGTTTTTAGGAAAACTCTCATATTAAAACATATAATGATAAGCAATAATGGAAATGAAAGTTTAAAAGAAACCTTAAGTCCAATGGCCTTATTACAAAATATTAAACACAAATTTAAATGAATCTCAAAATAAAGTAAAACGAGAATTTACTAAAATTTTGATGTATGGCAACTCCGGAGTACTCCACCGCTCCAAATCCTCAATGCTGGGATCACCTGCAAGATTAAGCAGAGGGGTGAGTTACGAGAACTCAGTGTGTAATCCCCTAATCGGTCACGAACTGGGTCTGAGCCCACAGAAGCAGACTGGGCCTTAGCTCATACAGAAGCAAACTGGCCTGAGGCCCGTACAGAAACAAACTGGGCCTTAGCCCTATTAGCATGGTAAAATAGATATTGCATGCAATGCAACCCAACCTAATAATCCATCCGCTACACACCACCAATACCAGCCCAACACCTGTGGGGATTTCTACAATCAACCCTCCATCTGCTACACACCTCGATGGCAGTCATGCTGGTCATCGCAGAATTTGTGGCAAAGCCACTAGAATATCAGAATATACATGGCATAGCCACCAGATAGAATGTGGCAGAGCCACCAGAATACACTTCCTCCAATCATCAATATCCCAACCCCATGCAGAATGTCATGTATGCAAAGCACATATCAAGAATGATATATGAAATAAATTACCATCAAAACCAGTTAACCAGAATACACAATCATAGTAACCATAGCCAAATCGGTCATATCATAGCACAAGCGAATCATTTACCTACAACGATAAATAAGTCATTTTACCCTATAAGGGTATTTCGGTAATCCTACCCTTCAGGGGTAGTTTGGTAATTCTACTCATGACTAATTCCTGTATGCAATGCATTTCAGACATAATCAATCATACAATTAACACATACAACGCTAGCACTATCACGAGGGTACAACGGTCATTTTATTGTTTAAGGGTAAAACGATAATTTTACAACCAAGGGTATTTCAGTAATTTTACAAACCAAGAGTATTTCACTAATTCCAAAAATCGATGGTATTTCAATAATTTTACAAATCGGGGGTATTTCGGTAATTTTGCAAATCGAGGTATTTTGATAATTTTGCAAATCGGGGGTATTTTTGTAATTTTACAAATTAGGGGTATTTCGGTAATTTCCAAATCGAGGGTATTTCGGTAATTTCATAAATCGGGGGTATTTCTATAATTTCACAAATTGGGGGTATTTTAGTAATTTCCAAATCGAGGGTATTTCGGTAATTTCATAAATTGAGGGTATTTCGGTAATTTCGCAAATTGGGGGTTTTTTGCTAATTTTGTAAACTAAGGTATTCTAAACAGAAATAACGATGTAAATGGGCCTAAGGCCCATTCTTGGCCCAAATGGGCCCACACACACGTGTGGCCCATTCAGCCCAAATCTAGGCACAGATATGAGATTCACATAGTTCAGTCTAATATTTACTACACGATCCTACAATTTATTCATATGGGCCCACAGGCCTATTGGGCCCACTTGGCCCCATTCGGCCCAAACAACACTAACCCACAAGAAAACTCATGGTGGCCTCAACTATCGCATCAAAGCTCCCACACATGCGCTCGCACGCTCGTGTGGCTACCATCACCGTGTGACCGGCATTTCGGCATTTGTCGCTCTACATCTAGAGTAGGGCGAAATACACACCTGATAGGAATCTGAAGCTGCTAAACCCTGCTCTGAGCACTTGTAACATCCCGAAATTGGGCCTAGTAGGATTGGGTCGATTGGGCCTTGGGCTTAGGAGTGTTTAAAATCTTCAAGAATATGAGAATGGTGTTTTTGCAAATTGAATTTATTAGTTAAGTGGATTTGGAAGGTTATGAGGTTTCTATGAATTCTCGGGTTTAATTGTAACATCCTAAAAAAAATTAGAGTATCATCTTGTTGCTTGTGATAGCTCGGATATGATTTTATTGTGTGCCTAGTATAGTCTTGTGAAGGCTTGGAATTAATTGGTTTAGAATAATTTTTAGTATGGAGAATTTAGTGAAGTGGATCAAGTGATTATGATGCTTAAGTTAATTTAAGTGTTTAATGTTAGCATAAATGAGTCAATTGGTAAAGTGGCAAGTGGAGCGTGGAGTGTATTAATGGTCTTAGGTTCGAATCCCATGGATGAGAATAAGGTGACTTTTATTTTTGCATTGTATGGCATGTGTTGGTCAAACTTTAATTAAGGTAAGGTTGGACTATTGTCTTTTATGGATAGTAGACTAAGGAATAAGGCAAGTTATTAATTAAGGTATGGAATCAAGATGTTATGGAAGGATAAGGGGACATAAGGCTTGATGTATGGGAGATGTTTTGGAAATATTTTTATGGTCATTTTGACCATGAATGTGGACGCATAGATGGCTAGGGGGGTTGGCCGAATATTGTATGGGATTAGGGGGGAGATAGTTGGCCAAATTCTTGGCATTTTGTGCATCTTTTTCCCTTTTCTCCAAAATCTTTCTCCTTAGCCGAATTTGTCATGGGCATTAGGTGAAAATGTTGTTTTGTTTTGGCTATCATCTTTGACCATATTGGTATCCCTTTTTCTTCTTTTCCTCTCAAGTTTTCTTTCTTTTTGGTACCGAAATATTATTTCTTTTGAAGGCATTTTTCTTTCATCCTTTTTCTTACTTGACCGAATGTGCACCTTTATCAAAAACTTTTTCTTTGTTCAATTCCTTTCATAACCGAAACCATTTAGCCTCTTTGATCATTTCTTCTTTTCTCTTTATTTTGTTAAAGCCGAATCTATAACCTTACTATTCTCTTCCAAAGCCGAAAGTACCATCTTCTCTCTTTCATCTTTTTCTTTTCTTCTCTCAAACTTTTGTGTGAAATTCTCTTCACTTCTTTTTGCCAAATTCCCTCTCTTCCATTTTACTTTTATTTTCTTCCTCTTTTCCACTTTAGTCGAATTCTATTTGTAGTTTCAATCAACCATTTTGCCGAAATCTCCCTCTTTCTTCTAGTTTTGTTTGGCCAAATATTAATCAAGAGTGGATCATCTTTGGGTTCTCCTCTATAATCGGTTCTGGAAGATAGGTAAGTGTCTTGGCCGATTTTCCTTTTCTTTTCTCTCTATCGTTTCTCATGAAGGCAAAGGCCGAATTTTTGGGCATTTGTTAGTAAGATTCTAACCATAGGAACTTATTTCTTTTAGGCTCTTCCGGACTTTGGAAGCAATCTATTTAACCCTATTTCTCTAGCAATCGAAGTTGGTAAGTCAAGTGGTAAGGATTTTGTTGGTAAAGCCGAAGGCTTTTGAGTTTAAGGTTTGTTGTTGGCCGAATGGTCTTTGTTATTGATCTAAGTATTGGCCGAATGTAGGGCAATGAGATCTAGTGCGGTAGATCGGGTCTTCGGGATTTAGAACTTTTGTTAAGTATCAGGTGTGTACCTTACACACTTTATAATTCGGTATATATATAAATATACTAATCATGTTATTAAAGTTGGAAACTGTGTGATTTTGATATGATACCGTAAAGGGTATAAGCAAGGATTCGGGTAAGTCCGTTTTGATATGTTTTGCTATATGATACTTATTACCATGACATGTGATATATATTTCTATATGATACATAAATGAGCATATGGAACGATTTGCATAATATTTGCATGGTTATGGGTAACATGAGAGGAGGGGGAAGATTTGATATCCGTGTCTTTGGGACACCAGAGGTTTGGCACCTCCAATGGTTTGGTACCACAATTATTTCGTGTCTTTGGGACACCAGAGGTTTGGCACCTCACAACGACTTGTCCCAGTGGTTTAACACCACAGTGGGTTGGCCCCACAGTTGATATTTTGGGATCGTCGCCAGTGATTTGGTATCACACGTGGGTTGGCCTCGCAACTTTATTACTCGTGACTTTGGGTCACCGGTGGTTTGGTACCACATATTTCGTGTCTTTGGGACACCAGAGGTTTGGCACCTCATAGCGACTCGTCCCAGTGGCTTAGTACCACCGTGGGTTGGCCCCACTTTTGATATATTGGGATCGTCACCAGTGATTTGGTATCACACGTGGGTTGGCCCCACAACTTGATTATTCGTGACTTTGAGTCACCAGTGGTTTGGCACCACATTATTGGATATCATGACTTTGGGTCACCAGTGGTTTGGCACCACCAGTGGTTTGGTACCACACGAGGTAGAAAAGGAGTTATGGATGGCTAGGATTGGGTGCATTGTATATATATATATTGCTTGGTTATAAATTGTGTGAGTATGTTGCATCAACCGGGGGAAGGATTTATGCACTGAGTCTTGGTGACTCACCTTCTCCCTTACCTTTTCACGTGATTCGTAAATTTGCGGATGAGGAGCCGGATGAACTCGAGGAGGCCATGCAATAAAAATTGGTTTTACATGAACTTCCATTTGGGTACTTTATTTTAATTTGGTTTCCATCTTTTTATGGATTTGTAATAAGGCCTCTTTAATTATGTTTTTGGAATATTTATATGCTTTGGATTCGTTTTAATCATGGCTTAATAAACTACATGGTTAATTAAATAATATGAGCGCAAAGTTTTCTAAACTACAAAACGTAATGGTTTTCAAAACGATACCATCGGGTAATATAAATCATTTGATAATATTTAACAACCTAAGTGTTTTCGATAACTCATACTATTTTCCAAAACTCAAGTTCCCAAATTTCAATTAGAAACAGTTTTCAAACTATTCGCTTTGGTTTCTTTTAAATTATAAAAGGTTTTCTAATCCATGGATTTACAACTATGTTTTAAAGATTTATTTACGGAATTTCAAAGTAAATTATCAGTTTTTAACTTATTATACACTTGATTTCTAAAAACATAAAACAACAAAGAGTTTTTCACTAAAATCTAATCGTTAACTCGATTTTCTTCAAAATGTTTTCCTCTGTGGCATGCCAGATTCGGTCATGGCGTATTGATCGGGTTTGGGGTGTTACAGCACTCCTATGCCCAATGCCAACCAGGTATGCTTACTCTCCTCATAGACAGCTTCTCACATTCACTCTTGCTAGCTTTCCGATGTGGGATCCCTCCTTCAGTAGAGTTTAAATCCAACACAACTCTAGCCGTCCAATCTGCAAAATGAATACTCCCTTGCTTGTCATGAGATTCGAACCTTTTCCCTCTCCTATGCTCCATACGCTACATGCCACCACAACACAAGCTTCTTTTGTGTCTAAAATCATGCGCAACAAATCTATGGCCCAAAGTCCAAGTTCACTTAAAAATAAATCAAAATGAAATGCAAGCGCCAAGGCTTGAACCTTGGACCCCTTGCTTCCTTGTGGCGTCATTCCCTTGTCCCTTATGTGGCGTCATTTGCCACTAGACCACAACCCCTTTTGTGTCATGTTTCTCCACATTTTATTCTTAAAGCCTACCTACTAACTCCCAGGGTTTTATTCACCAAAAACCAAAATTTTCCTAAACCCCAAGTTTGATCCCGGGACTTCATAGAAGCCCCATAACCTTCCAAAATCACTCACCTAATAGGTCCAACTTGCATTAATATCGTTCTCTTGTTCTCAAAAATTTTAAACGCTCCCACGCCCTAGGCCCAATGGGCCCAATTCTACTAGGCCCAAATTCGGGGCGTTACAAATCTTCCTCCCTTAAAGAAATTTTGTCCTCGAAATTTCCCGCAAACAGGGTAGTCTTGTAACATCTACCCCACTGTGCTATCGCTGTGTACTCTGATGCTAATATCCCTATCACATTTTAACAAGAATTTGGAACTCCCTACACATACTCAAAATACGTAACCATTAAAGCAAACAGATATCTCATGCGCAACCAATTTCTATATCCAAACATCACATGTAAACCAAAACCCACACAAAACAAATACCAAAAATACAGTCATTACAACACATAACAGGGTATAAGGTCAGAAAACTTACGAATTTGGTGCCAGAGACTCGGTGTGCCATACTTCCAGTAACACTATCATTTTTCCTAAACCACAGTTTAAACAGATTTGGATAAAACTTTCAAACCCATTCCAGAGCTGAGTTTTGAAAACAGGCTCCGATACTATAAAATGTAACACCCTAAACCTGGCCTAGACGTTATGACCGGATCCAGCATGTCACATAAAAAGGGTTTGTTTTAAAACTATGCTTTTTTTAAAAAAGTTTGCATTCTTTTTGAAACCTCGAGCTTTGTCGTTTGTGACGATCAGATTTTATTTTTTTTATGGTTTCGAGTAAAACGTTGTTATTGTCATTAATTCTGAAAACTTTGTTTATATTAGAAATTCGATTCAGTGAATTGCAGAGATGTGAGATTTTGGAAAACATGTATTAAAGTTTTTAGGAAAACTCTCATATTAAAACATATAATAATAAGCAATAACGAAAATGAAAGTTTAAAAGAAAATGGGAATTTACTAAAATTTTGATGTATGGCCACCCCGGATGTAACACCCCAAACCCGACCTATACGGTACGACTGGATCTGGCATGTCACAAAGAAGGGTTATTTAAAAACTGTGCATTTGATAAAACTTCGTATTCTTTTTGAAACTTCGAGTTTAGGTGTTTGATATCAAAGCCCGACTCATTCAGTGTCCATTTAAGAAAAAGTGTATTTAATTTGAAAACTGCCTTTGTCATGAGAACCGAATCTGAATAAATTGCGGATATGTGATATTTTGAAAACTGTTTTTGCCGTTTAAGAAAACCCAGAGTTTTTATCACTTTTAGTTTGTAATCGTTTATTAACTTTTTTTTTTGGAAAAAATCGTTATTAATGTTTTAGAAAATCCCGAGTTGAGCATTCAAAAATAATGAGTAGTAATCCAGATTAAAAGCTAAAACCAAAACAAAATGCCAAAGGCCTTATTACAAAGCATAAATCCAAACTAGAATGAAATTTAAAGTAATGTAAAACGGAATTTACTAAAGTAATGATGTATGGCCATCACAGAGTCCACCTCGGCTCCAAAACCTCAAAGCTAAGGACTACCTGCAAAATTAAACAGAGGGGTGAGTTACAAGAACTTAGTGTGTAATCCCCTAAACGAACATTAACTGGGCCCGAGCCCATTTAGATATAAATTGGGCCTTAGCCCTTACAAAATCAAACTGGACGAAGCCCATACGGAAACGAACTAGGCCTGAGCCCTTTTTGCATGGTAGAACAGATAAATGCATGCAATGCAACCCAACCCAACCTAATAATCCATCCGTTACACACCACCCATTCCAGCCAAAACACACCAGTGGGGAGTTCTACAATCAACCCTCATTCGCTACACACCTCGATGGCAGTCACGCTGCTCATTGCTGAAATTATGGTAGTGCCACCAAAATAATTTGACAGGGTCACCGAATATGTGCCGGAGCCACCGAAATATATAGAAGAGCCACCGAATCATAACAGGCACATAACCATCAGCGACGGTAATATAATCGACACACAGCCTTGGGTAAATAGGATCGACACAGAGTCATCGATATCTGTTAGGCACAAAGCCACGGCTAAATACGATTGGCACAAAGCCATAATTACAGCACGAAGCCCATATTAATGGCACACAGGCCTCGGTAACATTATCGGTGCAGCATGGCTGCTTGGTGGCTAAAAAGCCTGCGCTGGCTATAAAGCGTTCGGTGGATCCACAGTCGTCAAGCAACCATGCGATCCTATTAGCACTTCCTTCGTATTAATAATCCCAATCCTATGCAACATGTCGTGTATGTCATGCTCAATCATTACACGTGTATGCAAAATGGCCATGCTCAATAACAATTATTCAAACAAATAATAAAAGCATATCAGTTATACAACCACAGTCAAATTAGTCCACTCATTGCACAAGTCGATCATTTACCTACAAGGGCAAATCAGACTTTTTACCCTATAAGGGTATTTCAGTAATTCTACCCTACAGGGGTAGTTCGGTAATTCTACTCATAACCAATCTATGTATGCAACGCATCTCAAACATAATCAATCATACAATTAACACATACAACGCTAGTACTACCACGAGGGTACAACGATCATTTTATCGTTTAGGGGTAAAATAGTAATTTTGCAAACTGGGGGTATTTCGATAATTTCGCAAATCGAGGGTATTTCGGTAATTTTACAAACTAGGGGTATTTCAATAATTTCACAAATCAGGGTATTTCAATAATTTCGCAAACCGAGGGTATTTTGGTAATTACGTAAATCAAGGGTATTTTGGTAATTTCGTAAACTGGGGGTATTTTGGTAATTTTGTAAACCAAGGGTATTTTAGTAATTTTGTAAACCAAGGGTATTCCAGTAATTTTGTAAATCAAGGTATTCTAAGTAGAGATAACGATGCAAGTGGGCCTAGGGCCCATTCTCGGCCCAAATGGTCCCACACGCTCGTGTGGCCCATTCAGCCCAAATCTAGCCACAGATATGATATTCACATAGACCATTTCAATATCTACTACACAATCATACAATTTATTCATATGGGCCAACTTCGGCCCATCGTGGCCCAAGCAGCCTCATCTTACAAGAATACTCATGGTGGCAGTGACTATCGCGTCGAAGCTCCCATATGTGCGCTCGTACGCTTGTGTGACCGGCATTTTGGCATTTGCCGCTCTACAGCTAGAGTAGTGCGAAATACACACCTGATAGGAATCTGAAGCTACTAATCCACGCTCCGACCACTCCTGTGCCCAAACACCAACCAAGGTATGCTTCCTCTCCTCACAGACGGCTCCATTTATAGCCAGCTTCTCACCTCCCTCTTGCTAGCTTTCCGATGTGGGATCCCTCCTTTAGTAGATTTTAAATCCAACACTACTCTAACCGTCCAATCCGCAAAATTAATACTCCCTTGCTTGTCATGAGATTCGAACTTAAGCTCTCCCATCAGCCAACTGACGCCACTTGCCACTAAGCCACAAGCTCCTCTTGTGTCAACAATCATGCGCAACTAAATATAAGTCTATGGGCCAAAGTCTAAGTTCACTTAAAAAATAAATCAAAATGAAATGTCAGCGCCAAGGCTTGAACCTTGGACCCCTTGCTTCCCTGTGTGGCGTCACCTCATTGTATCCCATGTGGCACCATTTTGCCATTACACCATAAGCTCTTTTTGTGTCATTTCCCTCCACATTTTATTCTTAGGCCTACCCACTAACTCCTAGAGTTTTATTCACCTAAAACCAAAATTTTCCTAAAGCCTAAATTTGATCCCGGGACTTCATAGAAGCCCCCTAACCTTCCAAAATCACTCACTTAATAGGTCCAACTTGCCTTAGTGCCATTCTTTTGTTCTAAAAAATTTTTAAATGCTCCCATGCCCAGGGCCCAATGGGCCCAATTCTATTAGGCCCAAATTCGGGTCGTTACAAATCTACCCCCTTAAAGAAATTTCGTCCTCGAAATTTCCAACTATTAGAACACTCGCACCTCCTAACCTACTACACTACGCTCATGCTGCGCACTCTGATGCTAATACGGAAACGAACTGAGCCTGAGCCCTTTTTGCATGGTAGAACAGATAAATGCATGCAATACAGCCCAGCCCAACCTAATAATCCATCCGCTACACACCACCCGTTCCAGCCAAAACACACCAGTGGGGATTTCTACAATCAATCCTCATCCGCTACACATCTCGATGGCAGTCACGCTGCTCATCGCTGAAATTGTAGCAGTACCATCGAAATAATGTGACAGGGTCACCAAAATATGTGGCAGAGCAACCGAAATATGTGGCAGAGCCACCAAAATATGTGGAAGAGCCACCGAATCATAACCGGCACATAGCCATCAGCGACGGTAATATAATCGGCATACAGCCTTAGGTAAATAGGATCGACACAGAGTCATCGATATCTGTTAGGCACAAAGCCAACGGTAAATACGATTGACACAAAGCCATAATTACGGCACGAAGCCCATATTAATGGCACACAGCCCTCAGTAACATTATCGGTGCAGCATGGCTACTCGGTGGCTAAAAAGCCTGCACTGGCTATAAAGCATTCATTGGATTCACAGTCGTTCCTATTAGCACTTCCTCCATATTAATCTATCCCAACCCGATGCAATATGTCGTATATGTCATGCTCAATCATTACACGTGTATGCAAAATGGCCATGCTCAGTAACAATTATTCAAACATGTAATAAAAGCATATCAGTCATACACCCACAGTCAAATTAGTCCAGTCATTGCACAAGTCGATCATTTACCTACAAGGGCAAATCAGTCATTTTACCCTAGAAGGGTATTTTGGTAATTCTACCCTACAGGGGTAGTTCGGTAATACTACTCATAACCAATCCATGTATGCAACTCATCTCAAACATAATCAATCATACAATTAACACATACAACGCTAGTACTACCACGAGGATACAATAGTCATTTTGTTGTTTAGGGGTAAAACATTAATTTTACAAACCGGGGGTATTTTGATAATTTTGCAAATTGGGGGTATTTCAATTATTTTGTAAACCGAGGGTATTTCTGTAATTTCACTAACCGAGGGTATTTCGGTAATTTCACAAATGAAGGGTATTTCGGTAATTCTGGAACCAGAGGGTATTTCGATAATTTCGCTAATCGGGGGCATTTTGATAATTTCACAAATTAGGGTATTTCGGTAATTTCGCAAACTGGGGTATTTCGACAATTTCAAAAACTAGGGTATTTTGGTAATTATGCAAATTAGGGGTATTTTGGTAATTTAGCAAACTAGTGGTATTTTGGTAATTTTGTAAACCAAGGGTATTTTAGTAATTTTGTAAACCAAGGGTATTCCAGTTATTTTGTAAACCGAAATATTCTAAGCAGAGATAACGATATCTACTACACAATCATACAATTTATTCATATGGGCCCACTTCGGCCCATCGTGGCCTAAGCAGCCTCATCCTACAAGAATACTCATGGTGGCCTCGACTATCGAGTCGAAGCTCTGACACGTGCGTTCGCATGCTCGTGTGACCAGCATTTTGATATTTGCCGCTCTACAGCTAAAGTAGTGTGAAATACACACCTGATAGGAATCTGGAGTTGCTAAACTGCGCTCCGACCACTCTAGTGCCCAAACGCCAACCAAGGTATGCTTCCTCTCCTCATAGACGGCTCTATTTATAGCCAGCTTCTCACCTTCCCTCTTGCTAGCTTTCCTATGTGGGATCCCTCCTTTAGTAGAGTTTAAATCAACCACAACTCTAGCCATCCAATCCGCAAAATAAATACTCCATTGCTTGTCATGAGATTCGAACCCAAGCTCTCCCATCAGCCAACTGACGCCACTTGCCACTAAGCCACAAGCTCCTCTTGTATCAACAATCATGCGTAACTAAATATAAGTCTATGGGCCAAAGTCTAAGTTCACTTAAAAAATAAATCAAAATGAAATGCTAGCGCCAAGGCTTGAACCTTGGACCTCTTGCTTTTTTGTTTGGCGTCACCTCCGTGTCTCCCATATGGCGCCATTTTGCCACTACACCATAAGCTCTTTTTGTGTCATTTCCCTCCACATTTTATTCTTAAGCCTACCTACTAACTCCCAGGGTTTTATTCACCTAAAACCAAAATTTTCCTAAAGCCTAAATTTGATCCTAGGACTTCATAGAAGCCCTCTAACCTTCCAAAATCACTCACTTAATAGGTCCAACTTGCCTTAGTGCCATTCTCTTGTTCTGAAAAATTTTTAAACGCTCCCGTGCCCAAGGCCCAATGGACCCAATTGTACTAGGCCCAAATTTGGGTCGTTACACCGGAGTACTCCACCGCTCCAAATCCTCAATGCTGGGGATCACCTGCAAGATTAAGCAGAGGGGTGAGTTACGAGAACTCAATGTGTAATCCCATAATCGGTTCTGAATCGGGCTCGAGCCCACGTATGCATCGGGCCTTAGCTATATCTGTATAAAGCGCCCGAGGCCCGCATGAAACAAACTGGGCCTTAGCCCTATTAGCATGGGAAAACAGATATTGCATGTAATGCAACCCAACCTAATAATCCGTCCGCTACACACCACCCGTACCAGCCTAACACACCTGTGGGGATTTCTACAATCAACCCTGCATCCGCTACACACCTCGGTGGAAGTCATGCTGGTCATCGCAGAATTTGTGGCGAAGCCACTAGAATTTCAGAATATACGTGGTATAGCCACCAGACAGAATGTGGCAGAGCCACCAGATCAGAATGTGGCAGAGCCACCAGAATACACTTCCTCCAATCATCAATATCCTAACCCCGTGCAGAATGTCATGTATTCAAAGAACATATCAAAAATGATGCATGAAATAAATTACCATCAAAACCAATTAACCAGAATACACAATCATACTAATCATAGTCAAATCGGTCATATCATAGCACAAGCCAATCATTTACATACAAGGGCAAATCAGTCATTTTACCCTGTAAGGGTATTCCGGTAATCCTACCCTTCAAGGGTAGTTTGGTAATTCTACTCATGACTAATTCCTGTGTGCAGTGCATCTCAAACAAAATCAATCATACAATTAACACATACAATGCTAGCACTATCACGAGGGTACAATGGTCATTTTGTCGTTTAGGGGTAAAACCATAATTTTACAAACCAACGGTATTTCGATAATTTTACAAACCAAAAGTATGTCAATAATTCCACAAATCAAAGGTATTTTGGTAATTTCACAAATCGGGGGTATTTCAGTAAGTTCACAAATCAAGGGTATTTTAGTAATTTTGTAAATGGGGGTATTTCGATAATTTTACAAATCGGGGGTATTTCGATAATTTTGCAAATAGGGGGTATTTTGGTAATTTCATAAATTAGGGGTATTTTAGTAATTTCACAAATCGGTGGTATTTCGGTAATTTTGTAAAACAAGGTATTCTAAACAGGGAGACGATGCAAATGGGCCTAAGGCCCATTCTCGGCCCAAATGGGCCCACACACTCGTGTGGCCCATTCAGCCCAAATCTAGCCATAAATATGAGATTTACATAGTTCAGTCTAATATTTACTACACGATCCTACAATTTATTCATATGGGCCCACAAGCCCATTGGGCCTACTTGGCCCCGTTCGACCCATCGTGGCCCAAATAGCATCAGCCCACAAGAATACTCATGGTCGCCTCAACTATCGCGTCGAAGCTCCCACACATGCGCTCGCACGCTCGTGTGGCTACCATCGCTGTGTGACCAGCATTTCGGCATTTTGCCGCTCTACAGCTAGAGTAGGGCTAAATACACACCTGATAGGAATCTGAGGTTGCTAAACCGCGCTCCGAGTACTCCTATGCCCAACGCCAACCAGGTATGCTTACTCTCCTCATAGACAGCTCCATTTATAGCCAGCTTCTCACCTTCCCTCTTGCTAGCTTTCCGATATGGTATCCCTCCTTCAGTAGAGTTTAAATCCAACACAACTCTGGCCGTCCAATCCGCAAAATAAATACTCCCTTACTTGTCATGAGATTCAAACCTTTGCCCTCTCCTATGCTCCATACGCTACATGCCACCACAACACAAGCTTCTTTTGTGTCTAAAATCATGCGTAACTAAATATAAATCTATTGGCCAAAGTCCAATTTCACTTAAAAATAAATCAAAATGAAATGCAAGCGCCAAGGCTTGAACCTTGGACCCCTTGCTTCCTTGTGGCGTCATTCCCTTGTCCCTTATGTGGCATCATTCCCTTGTCCCTTATATAGCGTCATTTGCCACTTGACCACAACCCCTTTTGTGTCATTTCTCTCCACATTTTATTCTTAAAGCTTATCTACTAACTCCCAGGGTTTTATTCACCTAAAACCAAAATTTTCCTAAAGCCCAAGTTTGATCCCGGAACTTCATAGAAGCCCCCTCACCTTCCAATATCACTCACCTAATAGGTCCAACTTGCATTAACGCTATTCTCTTGTTCTCAAAAATTTTAAACGCTCCCATGCCCTAGGCCCAATGGGCCCAATTCTACTAGGCCCAAATTCGGGGCGTTACAATAAAAGTTTAAAGTACTTGATGACTCAAAAAGATCTAAATTTGAGACAGCTTTCGATGGTTAGAGTTGTTAAAAGATTACGAGTTAGTGATTGACTATCACCCGGGAAAGGCTAATGTTGTTGCTGATGCTTTAAGTCAAAAATCATTATTTGCTTTGCGTGCAATGAATGCGCATTTGGCTATGTCAGATGATGGTGCGATTATAGTTGAGTTAAAAGGAATACCGTTATTTATTCTGTAACAGACCAATATTGACCCTAATCGGAACGGTGGTTTTGGGACCACGAATCTGAGCCCGAGAAATATTTTGGTATTATATTCCATGTTTATTATATGTGAATTAATATGTGTGAAAATTTCGTAGAAAAATTTTATCGTTTAAGTGCTTAATTTGGTAAAAAGGATTTAACCGCGAAAAGCGTAAAAGTTGCATGATAAGGGGTAATGTACTAATTTGCTTGTGGCTTTTTAAGTGGGTGTCCTAAAAGGGCAATTAGCCCATTGACCTTAGTGATGGACGGCAATGGGCCAAGTAGCCTTAAATATATGTTAGTTTAATTTTGTTATAAAGTTATATTAGTATAATTATAAATAATGTTGATATATGTTAAATACTCCATAAAATAATAAAAACAAACTGGAAAGAAAGAGAACATACCTTGTTCATCTTCTTGGCCAAAAGTTGGATGAAGAAAACTCCATTGTTGAAGCTTCAATTTCGGAAACTTGGGGCTTAATTTGGGGTATGTATTTTGCTTAGTTTTTAATAAATTTTACATTTTTGGAATGGTTGCTTAGAATACTATACAACCCATGTGACAATTTTTGAGATTTTGGCACATTGAGATTCGGCTATGGTTGTATATCCATGGCATGAAATGTTTGATGGTAGATTATAAATGGTATGTGTTAAATCATCATTTTTAGAATTAGAAGTTTTGATGAAATTGAGTGTTAGGGACTAATTAAAAAAAATTAAATTCTTGAAGGACTAAAACATGAAATAAATGAAATGCATGGACTTGTATGGCTATGTGGAAGGTTCAGCCTAGCTATAGTGTTGGGGAATTTTGCATGTTTTGTGTTTTGTGTAAATAGGACCAATTTTTAAAAGATGGGAAACATTAGGGGTAAAATTGTAAATTGTTATTTAAGTGTCTTTGGACTAAATTGAGATGAAATGTGCTTGAATGAGCTAAATTTTGATGTGTTTAGATCAAGAACAAAGAAAAACAGAATTGGATCGGGGAAAGACAAAGGTTCTCGAATAGCCGATTTACACGGTCTATCGACAACCGAGGTAAGTCCTTAAGTTAAATTATATTAAATAACTATTTATGACATATATTATATGATAATGTTTGATAAAATTTTAGTATGAAATTTTGTCATAGCCGAATGTATGTAAGTGTATTAAATGAGTTATATAGTTTGATAACGTGTCTGAATAAATGTCTCGATGCGAATTGCGGGATTGTATGACGATGACGAAATGATTTTAGTTGTTTCATGTGAATAAGTTTAGTTTAATTGGACATGTAATATATTATGAAATGTGTGTGGAATGATTTATCACATTGAGGTATTTCGGGCTTTAAGCCAGCGTGGGCCTAGTGCCGTGATTTCTTTCGGGCTTTAAGCTAGCAGCGTGCCTAGTGCCGATGATCTCCTTCGAGGCCCCGAGCCTAGCAGGGCCTCGTGCGGTGTTACTTAACGGGCTTTATCGCCAGCTTGGAGCTTGATGCGGTGATGTGTATTATAAAGGAGAAACCAAATATTATTCAAGGCAAACCACAATTAATGTATCTAGCTAACGGCTCAGGTAAATATGTAAGGTATGTTATGTTTAATATTACTTGAGTCGAGTTGATGCTATAAAAATTGTGTTATATGTTTGAGGATAATATTAATTTGTATGAGCATTATATGATCGAATTTAAGTTTTAATGTTCTATTATGGATATTCGGTTTTTAAGTTGAATGTTTTAAATTTCTTAAATGTATAAATGTTATATTATTATGAGCTTAGGACTTACTAAGCTAGTAAGCTTATTGCGTGAAATGTTTTCCTCTGTTTTATAGATTTTGGATACGCTACGGGCTCGAGAAGGATCGTCAAGAAAGTCGCCCACACTATCAACTATTTTCGTACTCTTTTAGTTGCGTTAAATTAGATAAAGGCATGTATAGGAGGAAATTTTGAAAATGACCTTGTTTGAGTGAAAACCTTCATATTACATGTATTATAGCCATGCGAATATGGCTAAATTTTTAGTTGGGTATGCTGTTGTGCTTTGATACAAATGTCGGTTTATGTTGGTAATGTTTGTGCATTTTTAATCGAAGTTCACTCGTATTTGATAAGGAAATGTATGTTTACGAAATGAACCTTTGAATTAGGTATTGTGGTAAGTAACCAATGGTACACTCGATTATATGGAACCATAGTCGTGTTTTGTTAATAAATCGATGATGTTACGATATTACGCGAATGTTTTAGGTATAAGTTAAATTGCATAAATGATTAAAATGCATGGATAGTATGAGTTGTATGTGGGTATATTCGGTTATAAACTAGTTAATCATATTTTATAATGAAACAGTTTTTAGTTAGCAGCAGTTATGTGATTTTGAAAAATCACAAAAAATAGGATAAATTGAATTAGAAAGTAAATAAGATATAGAATTAAAGCTTATTGTGTCTAATTTGATATGAAAGAAACATAGTAGGCAAAGGAATTTTATATTATGAGATATTTAAATTTTAGTGAGATTCGTTCTGAATGAATTCGTGATTCCCTGTTCTGTCTTGGAAAAATTGTTAAAAATTGTACAACAATAATCAGGGAGCATAGTTTATATGCTTAGAATCCTTAATGAGTCTATTTTTGATTGGAATAAACAAGAACATTATTGAAATTTTGTACAATGAGATAACTTAGTTTTTGTAATGATAGGTCAGAATCGTCAACAGTGAAATAGGGGAAACTTTGATGAATAAACTGTACTAATTGGCCACATGAAAAATTCTGGAAAAATTATAGTTTATATATATATGAGTCTAGTTTCAAGGAAAATTTACGGATCTAAATTTCGAGTTTTGTAACTCGAGTTATGGTCAATTTAGTCAGCATGATGCAGTTGGACAGCTTTAAATTCTTATGCCCCGAACTAGTAGTCAAGTCTAGTAATGCCACATACTCGACTCCAGCAAAGGTATCGGGTAAGGGGTGTTACATATTCAGTAGATTTGTGAAGCTCAGAAAACAACAATGATTTGTTAGTAAAACGGGTTCAATGTGATACAAATGCTGATTCAGAGTTTCGAGTTGATGTTGATGACTGTTTGAGATTCAGAATCCAAATATGTGTTCCGAGAAATACAGAGTTGATTCAGATGATCTTGAATGAAGCTCACAACAGTCGACTATTTGTTCATCCGGGTACTACAAAGATGTATAATGATATGAAACAACACTATTGGTGGCAAGGTATGAAACGAGACATGTCTGACTTTGTATCGAAATGTTTAGTTTGTCAGCAAGTAAAAGCTTAACACCAGGTACCTTCTGGATTACTTCAACTGATTATGGTACCTGAATGGAAATGGGACAGAGTCACGATGGATTTTGTATCCAGTTTACCTTTGACATCGAGCAAGAAAGATGCAATCTGGGTTATTGTAGATAGATTGACTAAATCTGCTCACTTTGTTCCGGTTCGTACAGATTACTCACTTGATAAATTGGCTAAATTGTATGTTTCTCAGATCGTGAGGTTACATGGTGTGCCTATATCTATTGTTTCAGATAGAGATCCAAGATTTACATCGCGGTTTTGGAAGAAACTACAAGATGCATTAGGTACTAAACTGCATTTTAGTACTTCTTTTCATCCCTAGATAGACGGTCAATCTGAGCGAATTATTCAAATACTTGAGGATATGTTGAGATGTTGCATTCTTGAGTTCGAAGGTACGTGGGAACGATACTTACCTTTGATTGAATTTGCTTATAATAATAGCTTTCAATCTAGTATCAAGATGTCACCCTACGAGGCTTTGTATGGTCATAAATGTCGTACACCATTGTATTAGACTGAGCTCAGTGAAAATAAGATACACGGGGTCAATTTGATCAAAGAAACCAAACAGAAAGTAAAAGTGATCCATGAAAGTTTGAAAGCAGCACCAGATCGTCAGAAATCATATGCAGACTTGAAACGTAAAGACATAGAGTTTCAGATCAGGGATAAAGTATTTTTGAAAGTCTCACCGTGGAAGAAAATACTTAGATTCGGTCGTAAAGGCAAATTGAGTTCGAGATTTATTGGATCGTACGAGATTATAGAGAGGATTGGACCGGTTGCGTATAGACTACTATTACCACCTGAGTTAGAAAAGATCCATAATGTATTTCATGTTTCGATGCTTCGACGATATAGATCCGACCCCTCGCATGTGATTTGTCCATCAAAGATTGATATTCATTCAGATATGTCGTACGAGGAAGAACCGATTCGTATTCTGGCTCATGAGATTAAAGAGTTACGAAATAAGAAAATTCCGTTGGTTAAAGTACTGTGGCATAGGCGTGGAGTTGAGGAAGCAACGTGGGAGCCAGAAGATGCAATGAAAGAATGTTATCCGAATCTATTCACCAGTAAGATTTTCGGGGACAAAAATCCCTAAGGGGGTGAGTTGTAATAATCCAATTTAGACCCTAATCGGAACGGTGATTTCGAGACCACGAATCTGAGTCAGAAAAATATTTAAATATTATTTTCCTTGTTTATTATATACGAATTAGCATGTGTGAAAGTTTCGTATGAAAATTTGATTGTTTATGTGCTTAATTTGAAAAGGGACTAAATAGCATAAAATGAAAAGATAGCATTGTTTCGTATGAAATTTAGCCATTATGTAAGTTAGTGGATGGCAAGGCCATTAAATGTACATGTTTTATATGTTTTATTAAATGATATTAAAAGAAAACAAATGTTAAAAATAAATGGAAAATGATATAATAATATATTAAATAAGTTAGAATAATAAAAAAAAAAAAAAAAAATACATGCACGTTCATCTTTGGAGTTGTCGAAAATAGCTAAGGAAAGAAAAAAGAAAAGAAAGCCACATTCGGCCATATTTTGGCTTGATTAAAGTATGTAACTAGCTCGGTTTTTGATAATTTCTATGTTTTTGAGATCGTTGCTTAGTAATCTTCAAGACCCATGCTTTAATTTTTGAATTTGATGATATATTCATGAAATGCCATTGTTGAAAGCTTGATGAAATTAGTGTTTAATGATGGAAAATAAATATAGGTTGTTAGATTGTTAAGTTTAATTAAGGCATTTTTGGTAAAAATGCCTAAATAGGATTAAATTGTGAAATTTATAAATTGAGGGGTCAAAATGTGAAATAAATGAAAGAAATGGGCTGTTAGCGACCTTAGTGAAATTCGGCCAAGCTAGGGTGAAGTTAAATTTTGAATATTTTGTGTTTTATGCTATTTGGACTAAATTGTGATAAATGTTAAATATCAGGGGCAAAATGGTAATTTTCCCATTTATGTGTTTTTGGACCAATTTAATGGAATTATATTTAAATGAGGTTAATTTGAAATTATATAGATCAAAAATAAAAGAAATCGGACTTGGATCGGGGAAAAGCAAAAATAGTCGAATAGCCGATTTATAACGTCCGTCAGTATCCGAGGTAAGTCTTTAAGCAATTAAACATCATCTATTTCAAATATAAAATGGTTTACTATGATGATTCAAATTTTATAGTTGTATAGTAGGGTAGCCGAATGTGATTTAACATTTAATTAATGTGGTTGAGTTTTATTATTGATTGAGTTAAAACCTCACGAAAGTTTGTATGGAATTTGTTTATGGAATGACTTTGTAATAGCGATATTCGGGCTTTGAGCTTAGCAAGCCTTGTGCTGGTGAATTTGATCGGGCTTTGTGCCTAGCAGGCTTATTACCGGTGAATAAATATCAGACCTCGGGTCTAGCAGGCCTAGTGCCGATGTGTGATTCAGGCTTATGCCTAGCAGGTTTTATACCGGTGATTTATTTTCAAGTCTATGTCTATAAGACTTTTCATTTATGTGGAAATTGAGCAAGTAAGTTGATCTAAATGACCTTGTATATTCGACCACATAGGTATGTGCATATGTGATGATGTATTGAACTTGTATATTTAGCCACATGTGATGTTACATTAAACTTGAATATTTGAATACATGTGATGTTTTATTGAACTTGTATGTTCGGTCATATATGATGATATATTGTACTTGTATATTCGGCCATATATGATGATATAATGAACCATGTGTATTTGGCATACAAGTAAGTAATTATGAAATGATATATTGGATCTTGATTATTAGGCCAAATAAGTGTGTATATATGTGATATTATATTTTATTTGCTATAATCGGCCAAATGAATGATGTTGTTTTTATTTATTTATTTAAGTTGAGTTTAGATCATGAGTATACATGTTTAAATGTAAACATAACTGAGATAGTGTTATTTTGGGAATGAACAGTTGAATAATATTATGCTAAATGAGAAATATTATCATTCGGCCAAGGTAACTTAATTGTGTTAACGTATAATAATAATGATACTGTAATAACCCATTTTGCCCGGGCCCGTTCAGAAAATAAAAACCAAATGTCCAATAATGTTTTTCAGTCCATTTACAGCCCAAACACATCCTTGGCCCAAGCTGATACTCAATACCCAATTACACCCTGACCCAATTAATGACCCATTAATCCAGACCCAACTAGACCCACTATCGAGATGGCCCAAAAGGCCCAAGACTAAACAGAAATAGAGACCTATGGTTCTCTAGAAACCCTAGGCGCCGCAATGACAGAAGACTAATCGTCGCGCCGCAACAGCTCCTCACGCCCTCGTCAAGCCGCGAATCGCGCCGCCATCACAGCCCTACCGTCGCCAGAATCCTTGCCCTGCATAGAAAATGGAAAACATAGCAAAAGAAATGGCAAATAAACAAATCAGATTTCTTTCCTTTTTCTCTTGATTTCTTTCGGGGCTGTATAAACCCGCAAACAAATTGTAACATATACGGAGTGAGAAAACAAAATACAGAAGTACAAACAGAAAGATTTCTTTTAGCAGAGGTGATTCTTTTGTTATTTTATTTATTTTATTTCTTTGTGCAAACATTAAAAAAATAAAAAGAAAAGGAGATTACCTTTCGAAAAGGGGGAATTTCTCAATGAAGAATCGTCGCAAACAACGGCGCGTGGGACGACGCGTGCGACGGAACCTAGGCCGAAGGCCAGAGAGTATTTAGGGGAAACTCTCTGTTTTTTTTTAACGAATGACAAAATGAAAGTTTTTTTTTTTTAAAAAAACTGACTTATATAGCCTCGTGTAAACGACGCCGTTTTCGTTTAGGCAAATAAGCGCAAAACGACACCGTTTTAAACAGGGGATCCGCGCGTTGACCCGACCCGGCCCTTAGGATCCGCGCGTTTTATGAAAAGGGGGAATTTGCAGTTTTAATCCTTTCGTAATTTTGTTTATTTTAATTTAATCCTATTTAAATTTCTATTTTTATTAAATTAACCCTAAAAATTTATTTTTATTTCAATTAAACTCTCTGACTGCTTTAAAAGTTAAAAATCTATTACGACGTCGTTTTAAAATTTGACTTAATTGCTATTATAACCCCTGTAATTTAATGCGCATTTTAATTCAGTCCTTTTGTATCTGTTTTAATTGTTTTTTTAGCCCTTGTTTTCTTTTTTTAATCCTTTTATTTTATTATTGTATTGAATTATTTTATTGTATTAAATTATCTATATTATTTTCTTTATTATTTATAGATTAATATATTAATAGTATAAATATATATATTTATATAATAAATGATTATCATTTATTATTTTTATTTAGCTCAAAATTATTTTTATTACATATTATTTTTATATATTAATTACTATATCAAATGTTTTTTTAAAATTTTTATATTACATAGTATTATATTATATATCATATATTTTCATATTATAAAATATGCTTCATTTACATTATTTATATTATATTTTATTTATTTAAAATCATTATATACTATTCTTTTTATTTATATATTGTTTGCATTGTTTATATCATATATGTATGTAATATTTTTTATTTTTATTAATCTTGTAAGAAAATTTTCATATTTATTTAATAATTTTCTTTTTACTTTGATATTTATTATTTTATGTATATATTTTATTTGCCCATACCCTCTCATTTATTTATCTGTGACTGCCATTGTGTAATTATTTTATTAGTCGTTATTCCATAATATTATTTCTTTATTATCTCTATAAATATGAAATGTCATTATTTCGCAATTGCTTTTGATATTTATTTTTCAAAATAAAAATACATTTCTTGCAAGCTTACTATATTTTAAAATAAGGCAATGTTTTTTATTTAGAAATTCGGGAAATAGTGCCCTAACGTCCTGGGTTGCGATTTTCCGTTTGACTAAATAACTAAATATCCTTTTAATAAGTTTTATAAATCATGAGATGATTTTGATTACGAAGGTTTTAAAATATTATGTCCTAACGTGCTGGGTGTGATGTTTATATTCCCTCGGAACAAAGGATTCTCAAGTTTTAACTTAAAATAAGGCAATGTTTTGGTATTTAGAAATTCAGGAAATAGTGCCCTAACGTGCTGGGTTGCGATTTTCCGTTTGGCTAAATAACTAAATACCCTTTTGACAAGTTTTGTAAATCGTGAGATGATTTTGATTACGAAGGTTTTAAAATATCGTGTCCTAACGTGCTGGGTGTGATGTTTATATTCCCTCGGAACAAAAGAATCTCAAGTTTTAACTTAAATGGTTCAAAGTTTTTTTAAAATTATACTTTTTTAAATTTCAAACATTTAGACATGATTCTATCAATTAGGTACCAATTTTTGGGCGTTACGAGGGTGCTAACCCTTCCTCGTACGTAACCGACTCCCGAACCCGTTTTCTGGTTTTTTTCGGAGACCAAAATCAAATGTTTTAAAATAAAATGTTTTACAAGGTGATCCAATCACACCTAAGTAAAAAGGGATTGGTGGTAACTCCCATTTTGTTTTTTAAAGTCAATCCCCTATTTTTTCTAAACACGATTTAAAAATGGTTTCGACAGCTTGGCGACTCCGCTGGGGATGTAAGAGAGTCAAGCCGTAAAATTGATAATTTCATGTCCTTTTGTCTGAATTTAAAATTTTGTTTTTTTTTTAAAAAGCATGACCCTTTTATTGCATGTGGTTCTAAATATATTTCTCTACATTGGACTGCATGATCGTTGTGGTCACACCCTTAAGTGGGAGTGAGAAGCCATGCTTTCGTGAGCTTTTCACCTTCGCAGGGGCTGGTGGACAGCTTCCGAGATACATCCGTACCTATGTCTTTGTGAGGTATTCCCCTGAACCGAACTCGGTCCATTTGAGCCTATAATGGGTGTGGATTGAGGAATCTGCTGGTTCGGATACCTCAACTTTAGAGCTGAACCACATGTAGAGAACCTAGGAACCCACCCAAAGTAGAACTATGTCAAACCCTAAGGGTCACCCTAATAGGTGTTCTATGTTATTTATTTTTCCTGTGCTAATGTGTTCTTTTTTGTTTTGATTGCATTGCATTCACATCATAGAAAAGAGGTGTTGATTTCAAATTTGATTGCTAAATAGAAAAGTTGGTCATAAGAAAATGGATTTTTTGATAAAGTGGATTATAATACGGTTGTCCGAATATAGTCCAAATAAATACAACGAGAGAAGACTGATAGTCCGTGAAGGAATAGAAGACCTTATCACCCAAGGATTCAAGTTGACAAAGACAATTCGAGAATTACCACATCTCGACTTTCTTGAAGAGGCTAACAAGTGAATAGGAGTCGCGGTCTAGATCAAGCAAAAGGAGCTAGAGGAGGCATCTATTAGAAGTTTGCAAGATTTGACTTTTGCGAAGAAGGGGATTGACGTTTTCACTTAGACTATGAGGACAAAGCCACATATGTAATCCATTTTGTGTAAAGAAATCTATTTTCTAGTAAAGTTTTTTCTAATGTAACTGAATTCAGAGTTAACGCCTCTATTTCTTTGCATTCATGCATTTGCATTACATTGCATCATTTGCATTAGACTTTTACAAAAGGACCCTAATTAGGTAAAATGCTTCAGTTAACCTGGAAAGCATGGAACAAAGATTGGAAAGAATAGAGCAAATGCAAATACAGATGTAGGGGCAATTGACTGAGATTTAACAAGACATGCAGGAATTCCAATGACATATCTAAGGAGAGAATCGAGAACGAAGTTTCCAAGCTCTTACGTACTTGGAATGTTTTGAATAATGGGACTGTGGAAGAGATCCCTATATTTTTAGAGCTGGTCTAGAGTAATATTCAAAACATACTTGTTGCCTTAAGCCTAAAGGCAATAAGAATCCTTTTATGAAATAGACTTGTGTCTGAAATTTTATTTCAATAAAATGCATTTTCTTAAGTGAATATTTTTTCATTTTTCATACTGTACATTTTTTTACCAATATTCTTTCATTCTTTATTTGTGACCATACCATACCAATAATCATCCTTAGAATCATTTATTTTTTGGATTTCTTACCTTCATACCTAGGTATTCAAATGTCAACGACATGAACGACGTTGTTACTGACTCCCTTTTTGAATGAGATATGGGTGTAGGGGATCTCAGGACTTTGAAAATGACAGAGATTGTGACATATCTTCTGACTTGTTAAGAATGGTTTAATAAGATGAAAAACAGACCTTACTATACAAAGGGTCATTGGATATTGCGAGTCTAGGAAAAGAGTGAAGATTGTAGCCTAGCTCATCATAGAAATAAGGCGAGACATTATTGAATTATCTTCAAGAATTCAAAGATGTTTTCGCACGATTATATCATAACATGCCTGGGCTACTAAGACGCAGGCTAAACATGAGGATCGGGCACTACCAATCTACAGAGAAAGGGATGGTATCAGCTATGCCGTATCTAAGGAGACAAGATTCATGTGCTTACTCCAGTTCTTCACAAATTTTCCATATGTGGGGCATGGATATTATGGGTCCACTCTAGTCAAACGCTTCAAGTTGTCATCAATTTACCGTCATGGTCGTCGTCTACTTCGCTAAGAGGGTGAAAGTAGCTTCATATGTCAATGTTACAAAGTCGATAGCCATCAAATCGCCAAAAAAAAAGATCAAGATGCTAGCAAGAATGCCATAAAGGATCGCATTTAAATAACTGTACAAAGACAAGGTTTACAGTTTGTCCAAAGATCAAGCAATATATCATAGTGCAACAAAAGTTGCCAAAAACAAAAATGAAAGG
Organism: Gossypium bickii; assembly: GCA_025503065.1. Taxonomy (NCBI): domain Eukaryota; kingdom Viridiplantae; phylum Streptophyta; class Magnoliopsida; order Malvales; family Malvaceae; genus Gossypium; species Gossypium bickii. Next base: position 102,836,402 of record CP106711.1, read on the forward strand.
TGGCTAAGACTTATAAAGATTGGCATAAGAAGCTATCATTTACCCACTGTCTTATTGCCAGAACCTTTGCTGGGGCAACATCTTACCCATTATGGAACTGAAGCGTTTTTGCCAATCGAACCTAATCAAAGAAAAGGTTAAAAGTTATCCATCACGGTTGGATGATGCGAGCTTATGACAAAGAGGTTCATCCTAGAGAATTCCACAAGGGGAACCTAATGTTGAAAAAGATTTTTCTTCTACAAAATGATTTTAGAGGAAAGCACATGCCAAACTGGGAAGGACTTATATAGGGCCTATTCTAGAGGGGCATTGATATTGACCGAGACAGATGGTGAAGACTTGCCTAATCTGGTGACTTCAGGTTTAGTTAAGAGATATTTTGCCTGAAAGAGGAAAGATCAAGGTGAAAACTCGTAAAGGGTGCCTAAAAAAAACAAAAACAAAAACAAAAAAAAGGAAGAGGAGAGGCCAAGGCGAAAACCCGCAAAGGGTGCTTTGAGACCAAAGGGGATTTGAGTTGAAAACCCGAAAAGGGCTGCTCAAAATTTGAACAAAAAGTGGGGCATACAGTAGTCTTGCTGCATTTGAATTAACGATGAGGAAATATGTCACGTCTTGGGGCATCGACAAAGTACTCTGAATCCCTTAAACACATATCGAGCTTAAAATGGTCCTCAAGAAGTTTGAACAGAGAAGCTCAGATTGCGATATCTAGGGCGCCTAGCTTCATTCTTACCCATTTTTGAAATTCGTTATCTTTGATTACTTTATTCTTTTTTGAGATACACCCAAATCAATTTTCTTTTATTGCATGGGTTATCTTTGATTAAATTATTTCTTGGAGCTATGCTCCTGACTCATTTCTTTCTCGTCCATTTTTGTGACCTTTTTCAAGCATTTTATATTGAAATAACAATTTATGGACTAATAACACTTTCATAAAAGGATTTTCGCATTTTACTGTGGAAGCTTCTAAATAATATAAGAATCTAAAATAGGACTATGGTTCAGAACTCACCAAGCCTAAGGGATTGGAAATATGGGAAAATGATTATCTCTTCGGATTCTTATTGGATAAGACAATTTTGTTGGTGATACCATATCGGCAAATGACGAACAAGGCCAAGCCAAGTGTAAAAGGGGATCATTGTCAGGGGACCCTGCATTCATGAAAATTTTGGATTTTGTTCCCTAGAAATAGTAGTTGAGCAGACTGAAGAATGAAGTCTTCCTGAAGATAATAAGGAAGCAAATTGAAAATTTAGGATTTTGTTCCCTAGAAATGGTAGTGGAGAAAACTGAAAAATTGAAAATTTCAGATTTTGTTCCCTGGTGGATCAAACTGAAGAATGAAGTCTTCCTGAAGATAATAAGGAAGCAAATTAAAAATTTCGGATCTTATTCCCTAGAAATGGTAGTAGAGCAAATTGAAGAATTGAAAATTTTAGATTTTGTTCCCTAGTGGATCAAACTGAAGAGTGAAGTCTTCCTGAAGATAGTAAGGAAGCAAATTGAAAATTTCAGATTTTGTTCCCTAGAAATGGTGTGGAGCAAACTGAAGAATTGAAAATTTCAGATTTTGTTCCCTAGTGGATCAAACTGAAGAATGAAGTCTTCCTGAAGATAATAAGGAAGCAAATTGAAAATTTCAGATTTTGTTCCCTAGTGGATTAAACTGAAGAATGAAGTCTTCCTGAAGATAGTAAGGAAGCAAATTGAAAATTTCAGATTTTGTTCCCTAGAATTGGTAGTGGAGCAAACTGAAGAATTGAAAATTTCAGATTTTTTTCCCTAGTGGATCAAACTGAAGAATGAAGTCTTCCTGAAGATAATAAGGAAGCAAATTGAAAATTTCAGATTTTATTCCCTAGAAATGGTAGTGGAGCAAACTGAAGAATTCAAAATTTCAGATTTTGTTGCCTAGTGGATCAAACTGAAGAATGAAGTCTTCCTGAAGATAATAAGGAAGCAAATGGAAAATTTCGGATCTTGTTCCCTAGAAATGGTAGTGGAGCAAACTGAAGAATTGAAAATTTTAGATTTTGTTCCCTAGTGGATCAAACTGAAGAATGAAGTCTTCCTGAAGATAATAAGGAAGCAAACCAAAAATTTCGATTTTTGTTCCCTAGAAATGCTAGGGGAGCAAACTGAAGAATTGAAAATTTTAGATTGTGTTTATTTATATTTCTTTGTGCAAACATTAAAAAAATAAAAAAAAGGAGATTACCTTTCGAAAAGGGGGCATTTCTCACCGAAGAATCGTCGCGAACAACGACGCGTGGGACGACGCGTGCGACGGAACCTAGGCCAAATCCTAGCCTTAGGCTGAAGGCCAGAAAGTATTTGGGGGGAAACTCTGTTTTTTTTAACGAATGACAAAATGAAATTTTTTTTTTATTTAAAAAAACTGACTTATATAGCCTCTTGTCAACGGCGTTTAGGCAAATAAGCGCAAAACGACGCCGTTTAAATAGGGGATCCGCGTGTTGACCCGGCCCGGCCCTCAGGATCCGCTCGTTTTATGAAAAGGGGGAATTTGCAGTTTTAATCCTTTCGTAATTTTGTTTATTTTAATTTAATCCTATTTAAATTTCTATTTTTATTAAATTAACCCTAAAAATTTATTTTTATTTCAATTAAACCCTCTGACTGCTTTAAAAGTTAAAAATCTATTACGACATCGTTTTAAAATTTGACTTAATTGCTATTTTAACCACCGTAATTTAATGCGCATTTTAATTCAGTCCTTTTGTATATGTTTTAATTGTTTTTTTAGCCCCTGTTTTCTTTATTTTTTTTATCCTTTTATTTTATTATTGTATTGAATTATTTTATTGTAGTAAATTGTCTATATTATTTTCTTTATTATTTATAGATTAATATATTAATAGTATAAATATATATTTATATATTATTTTTATTTAGCTCAAAATTATTTTCATTACATATTATTTTTATATATTAATTACTATATTAAATTTGTTTTTTTAAAATTTTTATATCACATAGTATTATATTATATATCATATATTTTCATATTATAAAATATGCTTCATTTACATTATTTATATTATATTTTATTTATTTAAAATCATTATATACTATTCTTTTTATTTATATATTATTTGCATTGTTTATATCATATATGTATGTAATATTTTTTATTTTTATTATTCTTGCATGAAAATTTTCATATTTATTTAATAATTTTCTTTTTACTTTGATATTTATTATTTTATGTATATATTTTATTTGACCATACCCTCTCATTTATTTATCTATGACTGCCATTGTGTAATTATTTTATTAATCGTTATTCCATAATATTATTTCTTTATTATCTCTATAAATATGAAATGTCATTATTTCGCAATTACTTTTGATATTTATTTTTCAAAATAAAAATACATTTCTTGCAAGCTTACTATATTATAAAATAAGGCAATGTTTTTTTATTTAGAAATTCGGGAAATAGTGCCCTAACATGCTGGGTTGCGATTTTCCGTTTGGCTAAATAACTAATATCCTTTTAATAAGTTTTATAAATCATGAGATGATTTTGATTACGAAGGTTTTAAAATATTGTGTCCTAACGTGCTGGATGTGATGTTTATATTCCCTCGGAACAAAGGATTCTCAAGTTTTAACTTAAAATAAGGCAATGTTTTGGTATTTAGAAATTTGAGAAATAGTGCCCTAACGTGCTGGGTTGCGATTTTCCGTTTGGCTAAATAACTAAATACCCTTTTGACAAGTTTTGTAAATCGTGAGATGATTTTGATTACGAAGGTTTTAAAATATCGTGTCATAACGTGCTGGATGTGATGTTTATATTCCCTCGGAACAAAAGAATCTCAAGTTTTAACTTAAATGGTTCAAAGTTTTTTTAAAATTATACTTTTTTAAATTTCAAACATTTGGACATGATTCTATCAATTAGGTACCAATTTTTGGGTGTTACGAGGGTGCTAACCCTTCCTCGTACGTAACCGACTCCCGAACCCGTTTTCTTGTTTTTTTCGTAGACCAAAATCAAATGTTTTAAAATAAAACGTTTTACAAGGTGATCCAATCACACCTAAGTAAAAAGGGAATGGTGGCGACTCCCATTTTGTTTTTTAAAGTCGATCCCCTATTTTTTCTAAATACAATTTAAAAATGGTTTCGACAGATACAATTCGACTTGTTTGAAATGCTTTGATTATTCATTTGAGTTGTTTAATTTGCTTAAGGCTTACTAAGCTAAGTTAGCTTACTCTGTGTGATTTTGTTACTCTGTTTTATATATTTCGGTTGTAAGTTACAAGCTCGGGGATCGTCATTGATGTCATCCACACTATCGTCAACCTTCGGTACTTTTAAAAGTCTATTTTTGAACTTATGGCATGTATAGGCTAATATGTATTTTCTTCGACCTTGAATATGTATAACTTGAGCCATGCAAAAATGGCCTAATCGCCATGATAATTTTGGTCATATTTTGGTTATGGTTTGATCTCACTTTTGATTATGATGTTATATATTATACATAAATAGTTTATGTGTTAAATGTTATGTAATATCCCGAAATTGGGCCTAGAAGAATTGGCCCCAATGGGCCTTGGGTGTAGGAATGTTTAAAATTTTCGAGAATATGAGAATGGTGTTATTGCAAATTGGACTTATTAGTTAAGTGAATTTGGAAGGTTACGAGGTTTCTAGGAAGTTCAGGGTTTAATTGGGCCTTAGTAAAAATTTGGTATTTTAGCACTTTAAGGAGAGAAGGTAAGGGGCATCAAGGCTTAAGGAAATAAGTTTGCACATTGCTAGCAAAATAGAGCTTATGGTAAAGGGGATATGGCGCCACATGAAGGACTTTGAGGGAGGAGGTTCAAATCCCATCAAGTGCAAAATTATGACTACTTTTTTTTGTGTTCTTTCCTTAAGTGTCGGCCAAGGTAGTATTTTAGGCAAGGTGGACTTTTTAATTTCGACAAGGTGGCTAAGGGAATAAGGAAAGGATGAGGATAGGGAAAGAAATCAAAAGAAAAAGGTAAGTTGAGGGAGCATGTTGGCACTTTTCAAGGGTGATGTTTTGGAAAGTTTTGGTTGGCCAATGTTGACCTTATTGTCAAGACTATGGACAGTTTCGTTAGGGGGAAGGGAGAGCCGAATTTCTCTTTTCTCTTTAGACCATTTTTTTTAGTTTTTGGTGCATGAGAGGTACACTTTTCTCTTTGAACATTGTGTCTTCTTTTCAAATCCATCTCCCTCTTTGTTTTGGCTGAAACCTCCTAATAAATTTGTGCATTGTTTTTTTTTTGTTTGGCCTAAACACTCACTTTGCTCATCCCCCCTTTGATAGCCGAAACTACCAAAGCACTTTTCTCCATCCATTCTTTCTTTTGACCATTTCATCAACCTTTTCTTCTTCTTTAATCAACATCACTTTGTGATCACATCTTCTTGTTCGATTTTCTCTATAGCCGAACCCATTATCATCCTATTTCTTCATCATTTCGTTCCCTATCGTGTGGGAAAACCTCTTCTTAATCGAATCGGTAAGTAGTAATTCTCTCTTTGTCAATAGCTTTGTTTCATTCGAGTTTTCCTTAATAAATCATATGTTCTTCTTTCTCTCTCTCGTTGGGTCTGAGTTACATTCTTTCCTGTGATTTGGCCATCGATGGGCTTAAGAATTTCAACAAGGTAAAGGAGCACAAGTGATTTGTATTAAACAAATCATTATCGTCGACTCATCAAGCAAGTGGGGTAAGAACGTTGTTATAAGATTTGTTTTGGCTAAAGGTGGGATAATTGCTAACAACTCTTTCGCTCACCAAATATTGTTAGGACGGGGTTTCAGTAGTCAAAGGGTAGGATCGATTCTTGGTGCACTGAGGGAGATCACATTCGTGGTAAGTGGAGTTAGCCTAATAAAGTGTTTCTAGTTACGATTATCAAAGTTGAGACTAACCTTCTATCAACAATCATTATAGGTGTTGAAATCGGTAGAAAGCACAACTCGAAATCAAGGTGTGTAATCTCGTACCTTCTGAATACATGCTTGAAATGGTGTGTAATCTCACACTTCTCTGAAATTTTGCATGAAATATTCTGTGATTCGGTTGAAATACCAAAAAAAATCGAAAACCGGCATCCGTGATCACTCGGGCGTGCGTATGTCCGTAGTGGTAACCATAGTTTGCAATGAAATAGTTTTTGGTCAGCAACAGTGATGTGATTTGGAAAAATCATGGAAAATATGAAAAAAAGGGATTAATAAGTGAATAAGATATCATATTAAGGCTTACTGTGTCTATTTTTATATGGAAGAAGTGGAGAAGCAAAAGGAATTTTAAATTCTGTAATATTTTAATTTTAGTGAGACTGGTTCTGATTAACTTCGTGGTTCCCTGATCTGTCTTGGAAAAATCGTATAAAATTGTACAAAGTGAATTATGAGCTATAGATTATGTGTATAGATTCTCTAGTGAGCCTGTTTTCAATAGAAACAAGTGGGAGCAGTATATGAAAACCGTACAGTGAGATATTTGAAATTAAGTTAAGAGAGGTCAAAATCATTAGACAGTGAAACAAGGGAAACTTTAAGGAATAAACTATACTAAATGGCTAAGCCAAAATTTCTGCAAAAATTGTAGTAAGAAGATATATGAGTCTAGCTTCAAGGAAAATTTATGGATTTAGATTTCGAGATTCCTAACTCGAGTTATAGTCAATTTGGTCAGTATAAAGCAGATGGACAGTTTCGATTTTTATGCCTCAAATTAGTAGTTAAGTCTGGTTTACGAGATTTACCAAAATACCCTTGGAGGGTAAATTACTGAAATACCCCTGGGTTGCGAGATTACCGAATTATCCTTAGTGGGTAGAACTTTTGATTTACGAAAATGTAACATCCTAAATTAATGGGTCTATACGTTTAGTGTATGTATATGTTTAATATGTTAATTTAAGTGATAGGGGTCCAAATTGGGCTCAGGACTAGGCAAAGGCCTTGGTTAAATTATCTGATTGGGCATTATAGAGTTAAAAGGAGGTAATTGTGTTTAAAATACCGGCGTGGGCTTGTCGACCAACAATAGATGGCACTGCAAGGGAATTTGACGGTGGCATCATTGACAATTAAAGGGGCCCAAGTTTTGGCTGCAAGGAGCCCATGTTTCTGGGCCATTTTCAGCATTGTAAAGGGAGCAAGGGTGACGCCACACACAAGGATTTAGGGGCTCAAAATTTAAGTTTCATAGAGCCCAAATCCTTCAATTTAAGTTAGCTAAATTCGATATTAGGGTTAGGTGAAGTGGACGACAACAAGGCTTAAAAATAGGAGGATTTATGTGGATTTTATAATTGATAATATAGATGATAAAAAGGAGAAAAGATAGGAGCTATCTGCAAGGCAAGGTGATGGCCGAAAATCCACCACCTAGAGGAGTAAAGAATTCGGCTACTTCATGGATAAGGGGTGCCGAATTTTCCCTTTTTATTAGCTTGATTTTTAGTTATCAGGAAGGGCGTTTTCGATTTTAAGTAGTAGATGCCGAAATTTCTATAAATAGGGGGGATATCTCATTGATTCTAACATTTAAACCCAATTTCCTCTTCACTCTTTCTGCCGAAATTCTTAGCCTCTCCCTCTACAATTTCTTTTCTTCAATTTCTTCAAAAGCTAAAACATCTCTTTTCACTTTCTTCTCCATTCTTTTTCTCTTGAGCCGATTTCTCTAAAAAGCCAAAATCTCCATAGTTTTTCTCTATTCATCCCATTTGTGAGATAGTTCTATTCTTTCGGCATTTAATCTTTTCCTTTGGCATTGCCGAATCTTCTCTCTAGTGCTAGGCGAATCCCCTGTGTTAAGGTAAGCGTCAACTTCTGTTAAGCTCTCACGTTCTATTTTGGTTTTTGAAAGGCAAAAGCCGTGAAGCTAATAGTTTAATGGTTCTATGTTGTGCGGCATTCCGAGATTTGAAGGAAACTTGGTCGCTAGATCTAAAAGCCGAAAAACGTTAGTCTCCAATTTCGGGATTTTAAGGTAAGAAGATTTTCCCTAGATTTTTACTAGATTCGCTTATTATATGCAAGATCTTAACTTTATGATGAGGATTAACGATCATAAATTGTGATAGCAGTTCTGACAAGGACTTGTGATGGAATTAAATATGGATCAGGCAAAGGAGAGAATCCCTAAGTTTAAGAAACAAGCTGTATCTGCTGTTCGAGATTGGCCACTTGGTTGTGGACCGGCTTCTGAACAACATCTTAGGCAGATAGCGGTTGTGTGGACTACGGATAGCATCAACATAGAAAGTATCATTCTATCAGAAATAAGGTGTGTAGATCTCTAACACACTATTAATCTTGTATGTATGTCTATATATTTATGTCATGGGCTAAAAAGCCAGAAAGGAGGGTGTATAGACAGTCGAATGGAAACCAAAAAGGGGTTATCCTAAGATGCCAGGTACGTAAACATAGAACTCTCTATGTGTATCGAAATATGTATAAGTCTGCATGATGTTTATTTTATGTGTATGCATAGGGTGGGATTATGTTATTGAAGGGGAAGTGCATGATAGGTCACATAGTGATCGGTGGTAGAAATCCCACAAATATGAATGTTAGGTCACATAGTGATCGGTGGCTATGCCACGTTTAATGATTCCTGAATAACAGGAATAGGCAGTATGGCCATCGTTATGGTGTGTAGCGGATGGAGGGTTGATTGTAGAAATCCCCAAGGTGTGATGGTTGGTACGGGTTGGTGTGTAGAGGATGGAAACCTAGGATGGGTTGGGTTATTCTTCATTTATCACTTAATATATAATCATGCTTGTTGCCTTCATGTATGGGCCAGGGCCCATAATGTGTTTGTGGGCTCAGGTCGTTGTGTGTTTTGAGATTTATACACTGAGTCTTGGTGACTCACCGCTTTCCTTTTTCTCTACTCTTTCAGATGAGCAGTAGATCGTGGACATGGGAGTTGAGACGGACTCGCGGGGCCATCCAGTTTTTGATATATATTTCTTTAGATTATTTCAATTTTTCTTAAGATTTTAGTTTTGGTAAATTTTATGTAATAAGGCCCCTATAGTTTTTATTCATCTAAGTAGTTTTTTTTAAAATGTTCTACAACTTGTGACTGTCAAAGGTTTTATTATACTTAATAATAATACAAAGATTTATCTTCACAATGTCACTTATTTATTCAAATAATGTTTAATTAATTATGACTTCCAAAACCAACAAAGTAAAAGTTTTCAATGTATAACTCGTAGCATACCAGATCTGGTCAAAACGCATGGGCCGGGTTTGAGCATGTTACAATTTGGTATCAGAGCCCAGTTTAAAACTCGGGCTGTGAAATGGGCTTTGATTTTAAAAAAATGTGTCTTTGTTGACGATATGGCCTTCGAGTCTACCAGCACTTGATCCACGCAGGTAAGTATTCTAAACTCTTGTTGTGATATATATGTGGGCGTAATGGGCTTGAGGGACGTAGACTAGTATGGTAGTACTAATGGACCTTAGGCCTAGATAAACAACTCTTCAATTCCATAAGACTTAATCCAACTAAACAAACCCGTGAACAAGTCGATGGGTTAAGGTGTGGCAACAAGCATACGCATGTCTAGGATTGGATTCAGGAGGAGCTTGGTACTTAAGCAGTCCTAGTGACTCACCTCCTCTTCGCTGGAATCCTACCTGGTGCGTAGTGACTGTTCACCCTAACAACGAGGACTTGTTGATGGGCTAAACCTTATAATTAAAACCCGAAAGGGACCAGCCACCCTACTTTTTTTTTAAAAAAAACCCCAAGTTTTGTAAAATTTTCGAAATACACTTGATTTGAGAAAATTTCCAACCAACCATGAATTTATAAAGTACCTATGTTTTGAAAACTTACTCAAAAACCACATGATTACAAGAGTAACCCGAATTATGAAACTAGATTTTTCAATGTACTCCTGTTTAAAAAAAAAAAAACACGACAACAACAACAACATCAAAATATCCCTGGATTTAAAAACATTACCAAATTACCCTTATTTTGCAAAATGACCAAAATATCCTTGACTTGTGTAATTACCAAAATACCCTCGGACTATAAAATTACCAAAATACCCCCAGGATTCCAAATTACCGAAATACCCTCGGATTTTAAAATTACCAAAATACCCTCGAATTCTAAAATTACAAAAATACCCTTATTTCACAAAATCACCAAGGAACCCTATTTTGAAAAATTACAAAAAAACCCTGTAGGATGAATTACGAAAATACCCTTGGGTAGTGAAACAACGCAAACACCCTTACGTGATGAATGTAAGTTCATAGATATTATTTGTATGTTGATGATTGAATGTATGTGTTTCCTGGAATTAGAGGATACGAACTTGAGACTGAATTGTGAATGCAAATTCGAAAGAGCTACTCTTAAAACTATTATTCATAAGACTGTTCGTGGTTAATCAGAGGAAGAAAACTAATAATTCATAAAATTTCTAATCAGATAAACAAGAAGCGGTAGAATGAGTACAATGGGTCGAGGATGTTTGCCACGTGGTCGTGGTAGGGGTAGGATGACGGTGCCAGAACCAGTAGGATCTGCTCATGGATCTGGAAACGAGATGCCAGCTGCAGAGGAGGAATTTCAGGATCAGACTGCCAGAGATGACGCAGTATCTCAGGCAATGTTAAGGGTTTTAGAGAGGGTTGCTAGGGCTGGTATGGAAACAGGAGCCCGAAAATCTGTGCCAGAGCGGCTTTGGGCCAATGGGGCAGAAGTGTTTAGAGGAATTTCTGGTGTAGCCCCAAGTTCAGCTGAGTATTGGTTGGAGGCGGTAGAACGCATAATGGATGATTTGGATTTCATGGAGGAGGAGAAGTTGAAAGGAGTTGTATCTCTCCTAAGGGATGAAGCCTATCAATGGTGGCTTACGGTTAAGGATGGTACAATGGCTGACTGTATCACCTGAGATCTCTTTAAAACGACGTTTCAGAATAAGTACATTGAATCGAGTTATGTGGATGCGCAGCGCAGAGCATTTCTGAATCTGGTGCAAGGGAGTAGGTTAGTGGCTGCGTATGAAGCTGAATTCTTACGCCTTAGCCGTTATGCTCGTGGGATGGTAGCCACGGAGTATGAACGTTGTGTTAGGTTCGAAGATGGCCTGAGGGATGATTTGCGTGTTTTGATAGCCCCACAGCAGGAGAGGGAATTTGCTGTCCTAGTGGAAAAGGCTAAGATAGCTGAGGAGGTAAAGCGGACCGAAAAATTAAATCGGGATAGAGATAGGGGTAGAAATAAGAGGAATTTTGGATCGTCAGGAGCAGCTGGGCGTACTTAAAAAAGGCCCAGGTCTGATGGAGAGAAACGAGAAGAGAAATCTGCTGCTGCTAACCAAACACAAAAGTGTGCTCGATGTGGAAAATTTCATGCCGGTGAATGTTGGGCAAGCAGTGGGAAGTGTTTTAGGTGTGGATCTACGGATCACCAAGTTAGAAACTGTCCGCAGAAACGGGATGGTGAAGGGACCACAGGTCAAGGAAACGCTCAGCCTGGCAGAGGGGTCAGCAACTGCAAAGAGGTCGTGGAGTACCAGGTCAAGGAGCAGGAAACACTGAGGTGAGACAGCCGGGGTTGGTCTATGCTGTCAGATGTTGAGAGGTGGCTGATGCACCGAATGTCATAACCGGTACATTTTTAATTTATGGCTTGCCTTACACTGCATTGATTGACATTGGGTCGACGCATTCGTATGTAGCTAGTAGCGTTTCTGGAACTGTAAGGTTAGAATCTAAAATTACCCCTAGGGCAATAACTGTAGTTAGCCTGTTAGGACAATCTGTAGTAGTGGATAAACTCTATCGGGAAGTACCTCTAGAAGTTCAGGGGATAGTTTTCTGAACGGATCTAATGGAATTACCGTTCAGAGAGTTTGATTTAATTTTAGGCATGGATTGGCTTGTGAAGTATCGAGCTAATCTAGATTGTGTGGCCAAGCGTATGGTGCTAAAAACCCCCGAGGGTGATAAAGTGTTGGTGATAGGAGAAAGGGGGAACTGCTTGTCGAATGTAGTGACTGCCCTAAGAGCAGAAAGGATGGTGAGGAAAGGGTGCGAGGCAGTATTATTGTTTGTTCGGGCTCTAGAAGCCAAAGACTTGACTGTTGGAGACATCAGGATGATAAAGGAATTTCCTGATGTTTTCTCTGAAGAGCTTTCGGGATTACCCCCAGACCGTGAAGTGGAGTTTGGTATCAATCTTCTTCCGGGAATAGCGCCGGTATCTATTGCTCTGTATAGGATGACACTAAAGGAGTTGGTGGAGTTGAAAGCGCAGATTCAGGAGTTGCTGGATAGAGGGTTCATTCGAACGAGCGTGTCGCCTTGGGGAGCGCCGGTGTTATTTGTTAAGAAGAAGGATGGATCAATGCGTATGTGCATTGATTATCGCCAGTTGAATAAGCTAACAATCAAGAACAAGTATCTGTTGCCAAGGATCGATGACTTGCTCGATCAGTTGAAAGGGGCCTCAGTCTTTTCAAAGATAGATCTGAGGTCGGGGTACCATCAGCTTAGGGTCAAGGAGGCGGATATTCATAAGACGGCTTTTAGGACTTGCTACGGTTACTATGAGTTTATGGTGATGCCGTTTGGATTGACGAACGCGCCAGCAGCGTTCATGGACATGATGAACCGAGTGTTCCAACCTTACCTAGACCGGTGTGTCGTGGTGTTTATAGACGATATCTTGGTTTATTCGAAGTCGGAGGAGGAGCACGATGCTCATCTGCGAATAGTTTTGCAGATTCTGAGAAAGAAGCAGTTGTATGCCAAATTCAGTAAGTGTGAATTTTGGTTAAGGGAAGTTACGTTTCTAGGGCACGTTGTGTCGGCAGAAGGGATTAGGGTTGACCCTCGAAAGATTGAAGTGGTGTTGGATTGGAAGCCACCTAGGTCTGTGGCCGAGATTAGGAGTTTTCTTGGATTAACTAGGTACTACCGAAGGTTTGTTGAAGGGTTCTCTTCGGTTGCGGCACCGTTGACTAAGTTGCTTAGGAAAGGAGTTCCTTTTGTTTGGTCTGATAGCAGCAAGAGAGTTTCGAGAAGTTAAAGAGGATTCTGATGGAAGCTCCGGTGTTGATTCAGCCAGAGGCGGGGAAGGAGTTCGTAATTTATTGTGATGCGTCACACACAGGATTAGGGTGTGTGTTTATGCAAGATGGAAAGTGGTTGCATATGCATCTTGACAGTTAACACCGCATGAATCGAATTACCCCACCCATGATTTGGAATTAGCGGCAGTGGTGTTTGCCTTAAAAATTTGGAGGCATTATTTGTACGGGGAGAAATCTGTCATTTACACAGATCATAAGAGCTTAAAATATCTTTTGACTCAGAAGGAGTTGAATCTAAGGCAGGGAAGGTGAATCAAGTTGGTAAAGGATTATGATTGCTCGATTGAATATCACCCGGGTAGGGCTAATGTAGTGGCAGATGGTCTAAGTCGTAAAGTAGTCTCTGACTTAAGAGCAATATTTGCTCACCTTAGTTTGTATGAGAATGGAAGCTTGTTAGCTGAACTTTAAGTAAAACCCTCTTGGGTTAGCCAGGTGAAGGAGAGGCAACAGACCGATGAGTTACTAAAGGGGAAATTGCAGCTAATCTCAAAGGATGGGTCAACGGAATTTAGTAAGAACGAGGAAGGACTGTTATGTTTTTGAGGGAGAGTATGCATGCCAAAAGATCCAGAGTTGAGGCGTAAGATTTTGAATGAGGCGCATGGTAGTGCATATGCTATGGACCTTGGAGGAAGTAAGAAGTTTTAGGATTTGAGAGATCAATTTTGGTGGCCGGGGTTGAAGCAAGAGGTAACTAAATTGGTGAGTAAGTGTTTGACCTGTCAACAGGTCAAGGCAGAACATCAGTTACCATCAGGGCTATTGTAGCCAGTGAAGATTCCACAATGGAAGTGGGAAAGAATCACCATGGACTTTGTTAGTGGGCTTCCCCTCACACCCACTAAGAAAGATGCGATTTGGGTAGTTGTTGATCGCTTGATGAAGTCTGCACACTTCATACCTGTACGTGTTGACTACTCATTGCAGAAGTTAGCCAAGTTATACATAGTGGAGGTGGTGAGGTTGCATGGAGTACCGGTTTCGATCATATCAGATAGGGACCCTAGGTTCACCTCACGATTTTGGAAGGCGTTGCACCAAGCGTTGGGTACGAAGTTGGATTTCAGTACAGCGTTTCATCCTCAGACCGATGGACAGTTTGAGCGGGTGATCTAGATCTTGGAGGACATGTTGAGAGGATGTGTCATTGATTTCAGAAGAAGTTGGGAAAAGTTCTTACTGTTAGCAGAGTTTGCTTACAACAACAGCTACCAGTCAAGTATTCAGATGGTGCCCTATGAAGCTTTGTACGGGCGGAGGTGTCGTACTCCTACCTGTTGGATAGAACTAGGGGAACATCGGATTTTGGGTCCAGAGTTGGTGACCGAGACATGGGAGAAGGTTGAACTGATTCGGGTTCGACTGAAAGAGGCGTCGGATAGACAGAAGTCATATGCTGATTTAAAGCGTAAGGACATAGAGTTTGCAGTGGGAGAAAAGGTATTCCTAAAGGTGTCACCATGGAAAAAGGTACTAAGGTTTGGTAGAAAGGGTAAATTGAGTCCCAGATTTATCGGACCATATCGTGTGTTGAAGCGAGTAGGACCAGTAGCTTACCAGCTGGAGTTACCTCCGGAGTTAAGTCAAATTCACAATGTATTCCACGTCTCCATGCTAAGACGTTATCGTTCGGATCCGTCTCATGTTGTGCCTGTGAAGGAAATCGAGGGAAGACCTGATCTATCCTTTGAAGAGGAGCCGGTAGAGATTCTGGATCGTGATGTCAAGGTGTTACGAAGGAAAATGGTTCCATTGGTTAAGGTGCTATGGCGGAATCATGGTTCTGAGGAGGCTACGTGGGAATCCGAGGAAGCAATGCGGCAGCAATACCCCCATCTGTTCTGATCATGTAATTTCGAGGACGAAATTTCTTTAAGGAGGGTAGAACTATAACATCCTGAATTAATGGGTCTATGCGTTTAGTGTAATGATATGTTTAATATGTTAATATAAGTGATAGGAGTCCAAATTGTGCTTAGGACTAGGCAAAGGCCTTGGTTAAATTATTTGATTGCGCATTATAGAGTTAAAAGGAGGTAATTGTGTTTAAAATACCAACGTGGGCTTGTGGCCCGACAATAGGTGGCACTGTAAGGGAATTTGAAGGTGGCGTCATTAACAATTAAAAGGGCCTAAGTTTTGGCCGCAAGGAGCCCATGTTTCTGGCCCATTTTCGACACTTTAAAGGGAGCAAGGGGTGACTCCACACACAAGGAGTTAGGGGCCCAAAATTTAAGTTTCATAGAACCCAAATCCTTTAATTTAAGTTAGCTAAATTCGGCATTAGGGTTAGGTAAAGTGGACGGCAACAAGGCTCAAAAATAGGAGGATTTATGTGGATTTTATAATTGATAATATAGATGATAAAAAGGTGAAAAGATAGGAGCTATCTGCAAGGCAAGGTGATGGCCGAAAATCCACCACTTAGAGGAGTAAAGAATTTGGCTACTTCATGGATAAGGGGTGTCGAATTTTCCCTTTTTATTAGCTTGACTTTTAGTTATCAGGAAGGGCGTTTTTGGTTTTAAGCAGTAGATGCCGAAATTTCTATAAATAGGGGGGATATCTCATTGATTCTGACATTTAAACCCTAATTTCCTCTTCACTCTTTGTGCCGAAATTCTTAGCCTCTGCCTCTACAATTTCTTTTCTTCAATTTCTTCAAAAGCTGAAACATCTCCTTTCACTTTCTTCTCCATTCTTTTTCTCTTGAGCCGATTTCTCTAAAAAGCTGAAATCTCCATAGTTTTTCTCTATTCATCCCATTTGTGAGATAGTTCTATTCTTCCAGCATTTAATCGTTTCCTTTGGCATTGCCGAATCTTCTCTCTAGTGCTAGCCGAATCCCCTGTGTTAAGGTAAGCATCTACTTCTGTTAAGCTCTCACGTTCTATTTCGGTTTTTGAAAGGCAAAAGCCGAAAAGCTAATAGTTTAATGGTTCTATGTTGGGCGGCATTCCGGGATTTGAAGGAAACTTGGTCGTCTAGATCTAAAAACCGAAAAACGTTAGTCTCTAATTTTAGGATTTTAAGGTAAGAAGATTTTTCCTAGATTTTTTCTAGATTCGCTTATTATATGCAAGATCTTAACTTTATGATGAGGATTAACGATCATAAATTGTGATAGTACTTCTGACAAGGACTTGTGATGGAATTAAATATGGATCAGGCAAATGAGAGAATCCCTAAGTTTAAGAAACGAGCGGTATCTGCCATTCAAGATTGGCCACTTGGTTGTGGACCGGCTTCTAAACAACATCTTAGGCAGATAGCGGTTGTGTCGACTACGGATAGCATCGACATAGAAAGTATCATTCTATCAGTAATCAGGTGTGTAGATCTCTAACACATTATTAATGTTGTATGTATGTCTATATATTTATGTTATAGGCTAAAAAGCCGGAAAGAGGCTGTATAGACAGTCGAATGGAACCCAAAAAGGGGTTATGCTAAGATGCCAGGTACGTAAATATAGAACTCTCTATGTGTATCGAAATATGTATAAGTCTGCATGATGTTTCTTTTATGTGTATGCATGGGGTGGGATTATGTTATTGAAGGGGAAGTGCATGATAGGTCACATAGTGATCGGTGGTAGAAATCCCACAAATATGAATGTTAGGTCACACAGTGATCGGTGGCTATGCCACATTTAATGATTCTTGAATAACAGGAATAGGCAGTACGACTGTCATTATGGTGTGTAGCGGGTGGAGGGTTGATTGTAGAAATCCCCAAGGTGTAATGGTTGGTAAGGGTTGGTGTGTAGAGGATGGAAACCTAGGATGGGTTGGGTTATTCTTCATTTATCACTTAATATATAATCATGCTTGTTGCCTTCATGTATGGGACAGGGCCCATAATGTGTTTGTGGGCTCAGGTCGTTGTGTGTTTTGAGATTTATACACTGAGTCTTGATGACTCACCACTTTCCTTTTTCTCTACTCTTTCAGATAAGCAGTAGATAGTGGACATGGGAGCCGAGACGGACTCGTGGGGCTATCCATTTTTTGATTTATATTTCTTTAGATTATTTCAGTTTTTCTTAAGATTTTAGTTCTGGGAAATTTTATGTAATAAGGCCCCCATAGTTTTTATTCATCTAAGTAGTTTTTTTTTAAATGTTCTGCAACTTGTGACTTTGTGTCAGAGGTTTTATTATAATTAATAATAATACAAAGATTTATCTTCAAAATGTCACTTATTTATTTAAATAATGTTTAATTAACTTATGACTTCCAAAACCAACAAAGTTAAAGTTTTCAATGTACAACTTGTAGCATACCGATCTGGTCGAAACGCATGGGCTGGGTTTGGGGGTGTTACAGAAAATGCCCTTATTGGGATGATTTACGAAAATGCCTGAAACACCCCACACCCGGCCCACGAGCCTGAACCGGATCTGGTATGTTCCTTAAGAAAATCGGTTTTCAATGTCCTGAATAACTTAGAGAAAATTTGTGTAATTAAGAAAAATTCGTTTTGGGTTGGGCTTAAATTGGAACCCATTTAATAAATTTTGAAAATCCAACTTAAATAAGGTGACAAAATAATTTTAGGGTTTATCATTTTAAAAGAAATAAATTTACTTAACTTTAATCAAAAATATGTTGTATCATCATCAAATAAAAATAAGCAGAAGTAAAGGAAATCCAACTGGGCCTTATGGCCTTATTACATCATTCAAACCCAAAATAAAATTTTAAAGTACTAAATTTAAATAGAGTCCAAATTCTAATAAATTCTTCAAGTGTTGCATGGCCACCTTTAGCTCCTGCCGACCCGGTCCATTACTGCTCATCACCTGAAAAATAATTCCCCAACGGGGTGAGTCCACAGACTCAATGTGTACACACAGATACTAATTTTCAACAACAATCTGCATACAAGTCAATATCAATTTCATGTTCATACAAAATAAAGGATGATGCAACCCAAACCCAAGCCTATTTGTCCATCCGCTACACACCACTCGTACCAACTTGTACACCATGGGGACTACTAAGTCGACCCTCCATCCACTACACACCATCGAAGGCAGTCGCTGCAGTCGACGTGCTCATCGCCCACTTACGTTGTGTCATTAGACACTATATTCAGATGATGTAACCGAAGTTACCATATTCAATTAATGGGACCGTAGCCACCATATTTCGTTGGTGAGACCGAAGTCAGCACCTTCGTTGGTGAGACCGTAGTCATCACCTTCACTTTCTCCCTTCACATATATCCCAAATGCCGCAATTATTACATATCATTCATGTCATACTTAAATTCACATTCATGTCACTTTTCAGAATATAACACATTCATAATCCTATCAAAAGTAGGAATACGTACCTGGGTACTTTTTGCCACATTTGTGGTACTTAGCCACATTCTCATTCTTATACACATTCATATATTAAAACATAATTATTGCCATAACATATTGAAAGTTAGTGTGAGTACACACCTTTTTCGCTTAATAGATTCCTTGAAATCCCGAAGAAGTTGATCTGTTGCCTTAGATCTCAATCCCTATATTCGGCCACATTATTAAAATACATAATAAACCCTTTTTGACTTTAAAACCAAATCCTAGTAGGATTTGTATTACTTACCTTGTTGCCGAGTTGTTTTCAAGAACCAAGTGCCGAATCTTGGTATTCCTTCCTTGTGATTTCGGCTAAACACCATATCACTTCATTAGTTTTCGGCTCTTTAATAATCCATATACATATATATTAAAATAGCCTTGGCCGAATTTATTTTTATACTTACCTTTCAAATCTTGAATCCCAAATGGTCTATCTTCCTGATTAGCCGAAAATCCTTGAATTTGAAATCCCGATATTCTTCTTTAATATTCGGCTAAGAGACAATAGAAGAGGTTATTCCCTAAATCTGGATTAGGAGAATTAGAAGAACAAAATTGATTGTTCTTACCTTAATACCTTAGTCGATTGCTTCCTTGCCTAGAGTCACAGAGATTTGGCTATGGGGTTTTTTGTCAGGATCAAAGGAAAAGGGTTTTGGCTTGACAGATGAAGAAGAAAAGAGAAGCGTAAAAGATGAAGAGAAATTTGAGAGAGGGGAAAGAGCTAGGGAATTTCTGTGAGAGTAAGTAAAAGAAGTAAACCGAGGAGTAGCCCTCCTCCTTTCCTTTTATAGACAAAGTTATCACCAAAGAGTCCCTTACTTGGCCACCACTCCTCTTTTGATAATATTATCTCTTTTATTTAAAAGATAAAAGCCTTTAATCCATCAATTATCTCCTCAATTTTCTTAAAAGAAAATCCTTTATTTATTCCATATTTATGCGAATAAAACTCCTTTATTTATCCCCTAATTAATCAAATATTTATGGAAATAAAACACTTCTATTTCTAGAAGGCTTGTGCCGTCCACCTTGGTGTGTCTAGAAGCAAAAATAAAATTTATTTATTTGCTTCCCAAGTGACTCGAACCCAGGCCCATGCCTCCTTCACATGGTGCCATTTCCATAGGTCCTAAGTGGCATCTTCAGGCCACATTTCCAAGCCTGTTTGTGTGCCAAATTTCTCCAACTTTTTCTTTTAAGGCCCTCTTGCCTTTATTTCCTATTTTGAACCTTAAAATTTGACATTTCTGCATCATTTCTAAGTTTCCTAAAATTTTCGATCGGCTCTGTTTACTTGCCATTTTCTTACATTTCCAAGTTTCAAGAAATGTTCATTTCCATTTCTGAATCATTTCCAAAATGTTCAGGTTTCCAAAAATGTGCACTTTCCATTTTTGAACCATTTCTTTACATTTCTCGGTTTCCTAAAATGTTCATGTCCTAATGCATTTCGTGTTTCCAAAATATTCATTTCCAATCATTTTCATACATTTCTGAGTTTCCAAAAATATCAATAATTTATTCATAAGACTGAAGACTTGTCATTCATACAATTTAAACCAGAAATGCATAGGCCCTTTCCAGGATGTTACAATACCCTTATGGGCCGAATTATAGAAATGCCCCTAATGGGCCGATTTGATATATTGCCTTAATGGGCTGAATTGTTATATTGCCTTAATGGGTTGAATTGTTATATTGCCTTAATGGGCCGATTTGATATACTGCCTTAATGGGCTGATTTTGCAAAGTGTTAATGGGCCAAATTGTTTGTAATGGATCTCTAAGATATTAATTGTTGTTTTTTTTTGTAATGTCATTTACTATGTATGTTACATATGCATAATTTTGCATGGGATGGGAAAATATTGAAGAGAAGTAATTCCGGTGGCACTGCCACAAATATGTTTGATAATATGGTACTCTGTGAATTTGGTGGCTTGCCCACAATCAAAATTTGTTATAAATGGCATAATGCCTACGGTTGGTGTGTTTGGCGGGGTGGGTTGACTTGATCCCTACAGGTGTGGTGGATGGTACAGGTGGTGTGTAGCGGATGGATTATTAGGTTGGATTGAGATTGCATTACATTCATTTGATTCATTTGATATATTCTATTTTCTAAATGGGCTTCGGCCCAAGTTATTGTTATATGGGCTCAGGCCCAAATTTTTGCTAAACGGGTTCAAGCCCAGTGGACAACGGTAAGGGGATTATGCACTGAGTTCTTGTAACTCACCCCCTTTTCTTTCTTAACCCTTGTAGGTAATGCTTAGTGACGTGGACTTGGGCCATGGATGACTCGATAGAGGCCATACTTCAAAAACGGTGTTCTTGAACTTTAGAATTTCTATTTACGTTACTTTATTACTTTTACTATTTTGGGTTTTAAGTTGTAATAAGGCCTCTGGACTATTTTTATTTTTGCTTTATGGTTGAAAATGAATTTATTATTTTCCTTAAATTGTTTAAAAAGGGAATTTTCTAAAAACTTAAATAATGGTTTCCAAAATTGATTAATAAATGGATTTTATAGCAAACTTTTACAAATGATTTGACTTGGATTTTCTTTCAAAATTATCTGCGACGTTTCTAAAGTCACGATTTTAAAGCTCACTATCTCGATTTTTGACTCATCAAACGATCTTTCAAAAATAGCTGTATTTTATCAAATATTTACAAATAAAAACTTATTTACTTAAACACAACCAAGTAACGCTTATTTTAGTAAAAATCACATGATGTTTTACGTTTTCCTCATGGTTTTTAAAGTTCAAAAGTTCGGTTTTCGTTACATCAATCAACTTCTCGAAATTTGTATTTTATCGAATAGTTATAAATCAAACTTGCTTTCTTAACTATATTATATTCATTCGTTAGTACATACATAAGTTCTCAAAACATTTTCTTCATGTGACATACCAAATCCGCTCATAACGCATGGGCCGGGTTTGGGGTGTTACATGTTATATGTTTGAAAATGGCTTGATGATGTTGGTAAATTTGGAAATGGTGGATGTAATGATTATTGTATGTATACAATTTCATAGTATAATTAATTGTTTCAGCAAAAGTTTTAACTTAGATAAACATATATGAATTGATATGGATTTTATTTCAATAATGTATTGGTACATTTGGACATAGGATGGAATTGAATAAGATGGTTAGGTTCTTGATTTGATATTGCTTATATAAATTCCCATGCATTTGATTATTTGACTTGATTTATTTGATACATAGTATTTAATATTTATGTTTTGAATATGTCTATAAGTGATTAACGTCTTGCAATGATAGATATAATTTTATTTAATTGATAAATATTATTAGTTATATGTTAGAATGAGTTAAAGAATATGGTTGATTAATGATTCAACTATTTCTTATATATATATATATATATATGAATGATGTGTTTAGAAAATACAAATTATAAAATATTTATACATGTTTTCATGAGCGGTTGTTTAATTGTTTGTGATGAAATAAATTTGGAATGAGAAATGATGATAAGTATGTGCATATTTAGTTAATGAGATGATATTTTTTCAAATGAATAGTAACTTTTGTCAATTGTTATTATGAAAATTATATATGTTCTACGTGATGTATAAATGTTTAATTTAATATTAAATAAATTCCAAATTTGATATGATTATTATCAAATGATTATAAGTAATGCATTTTGTGTAATCCATTTGTGTTCGATTATAGAATGCGATTAAAGTGTAATAAGGTCTTTTTATCTGCATGTATTATTAGTTTAAATTAAAAGTATATTCAGCTATGTGGTAGTAGAGAATAAATTGACTATTGAAATTCAAGTGCGTGTATGTGATCGTTTTAACTTGTATTCTTGAATGGTAATACCTCATAACCCTAATTCGACGACGGATATGGGTTAGGGGTGTTACATGATCCTTGTGACTTGTATCAATTATGCACAGATCAGAATTTAGCATATTCACATATATCTATAATTCAATTTAACCCAATTCAACAAAGTCTTTTTTAGTTAGGATAATTTTATATTTAATTCTAATAATCATGTCAAAGGATACGAAATGAAAAGTAGTTTCAAAGTCATCAAGTTATCATTAGCTAAGTTTTCACATTTATTTATTAAACTGTTTCTGAACATATTTATGAATTTATTTCTTAGTAAACTTAGTAAAATAGGGCTTGGGCACATGGGAATCCACAAAACATACCAAATAAGATATTGCACTATAAGTGTGTTCCCACCAAACACACCAAAAGTATAGCACTAGAAGTGCCTCCAACCAAAACACATTAAAGATCTCATCAAAGGATGAGTCCAATGGTCCATACAAAAGTGTCCAACCATGGAATACCATAGCAGAGCTCCAACTCCTTATCGAACCCATATAGAAATGTGTAATAGACCTTAATTGGCTTGCTAACTGTATTCTAATCTTTCTACCAAATTTATTAGGGCATGATTGCCAAATCAAAGATTATATTCAAATATTAACAGAATAGAGGATTTCATTTATAGAGCATATTAGTCATAACCAAGAATGGATTATCATTTCTCATTTTCATATCAAAGGAGGGTCTTACAACCTTATATAATTGGGAGTTAGACTATCGTGCATTTGCAACAAGGTTACATCAGAAAAATCATATAATTGATATAAATCCAACTTGTGTATTTCAAATCACATTATTGAATGGAGTTATATCATTTAAAAAGATTAAATGGTTAATCATGAAAAAGGAAACGAGCTAGCATGAATAGTTTTTGTAAACAACATAATTAAGATATGTATGTATACCTTTGAGAGAGCCTGTGTATGTAAGGCAAACGGTAGACAGAGTTTCATCTACTAACGGTGGTGAGAAACCAATAAAAGCATAACCATAGCTCAGAAAGAAACAGTCCAATCCAAGTCCATCTCTCAGCTTTTCCTCCGACTAGGAAAAACATTACTCTATACATAATAATGAAGTAGATGCCGAGAAAGATTGAGGCTGCAATACACCTGAAAAGGAGTTGTCCTTTAACTTGCTTTGTTTTGAAGAGTGGAACATAATTACTTGCCATTTCTATAATTTCTCTATCTCAACTAGTTCTGCAGATGGTCTAAGATGGAAGCTGACCATTGACTTTATAATGTGGGATTATAGCACACTTTAATGCTATGCTTTGCTTTTACTTTTCATGGCTCAACATTTTTTGTATGAGGTAACGAAGATGTGGGTAAAAGTATGATGCATGAATTTGTATTAGGAATTAGATTACATTTTGTTTGTAACACCCCACAATATTAATTTTTGATTTCGTGTATGTATGACACACAATGTCTATCTACTTTAGTGGTTATGTATTCTGGGTGTGTGTGAGAGGTCCCAAGTTCAAGCCTTACTTGGGAAAATTTTTGTATTTTTTATAAATAAAGCCTTAACCTTGTGCAAAGGGCTTACGTTTAATTGTTGGTAAATTTATATCAAAATGGGCCTACTGGTTTGGTGGTTAAGTGGAGTGTTGGAGTGTTGGAGGTCCTGTGTTCAATTCTTTGTGATGGCGTGGAGACAATATTTTTGCTCCAATTTTGGCTAAGAGTAGTGTTGGGGCAAAATTCTTAGTAGTTGTGTTTTAGTGGGTTAATATGGAGTGATTTTAGGAGATAATTTGGGAGAGGTTATTAGAATATAATTTGATTATCATTTTGTTGCAAAAAAAAAAAAAGTAGAGTTTTGGTTTTCTCTCCAATTCCCCAAACTTTTTCTCACTTTTTCTTCTTCTTCTTTTTTCCCTCCTCTGCCGATTCTTTCCCCTAGTTGCTGCCAAAATTTCCATTATTTTTCCCCTTTCCTTTCTTTTTTTTTTCTAATTGATTCGGTTGTTCATCGTTGGCTGCATGTGTTTGGTAAGTAACAGTTTTGTTTATTGTTAATCATTCTTGGTTAATCTCTGAAAGGGGGATTCCTTTTTGGTGTTTAGGAGTTAATCATGGGGCTGGTGGTTTTGAATCGACGCTGTGATTGTCTGAAGTTATGGTTACTCAGGTGAGGTAAGGTTTTGCTAGGTTTTTAGTTGAGTTCCTTCCGAAATTGGTTGAATAAAAACGAATTAAGTGATTAATTTGGAGATATGTTGGTCGATTTTTAGGTTCTGGAGGCTTAGGAGTGTTTTCGCATTAGAAACGATTCTAGGTGTATACCTGAAACGCAGAAAAAGGGATTCGGTGAAAAGCCAAAAATTCTTGCTGTCGAGAAATAAGAGAAAATGATGGGAAAAATTGTAGAGAAAGGAAATAAGGGTGTTATAAACTTGAAAATCAACATTTTGCACTAAAATAGTTTTGGACAACAGCAGTAGTCTAAATTTGAAAAATCATAAAAAATAGTAGGAATTGAGTTAGAAGTTGAGTAAAATATGAAATTAAATTTTATTGAGTCTCTTTTTTCATGGAAGAAACAATGTAAGAAATGGAATTGTAAATAATGAGATATAATAAATTTTGTGAGACAATGTCAGAATGATTTGGAGTTCCCCTGTTTTGAATTAGGAAAATCATCAAAAATTGTAAAAAAATAACTATGGACCTAAATTTATATTTTTTAATCCTTAATAAGTGTATTTTCATGAGAAACAAATGGAAACATCATCTAAATTCCGTACTAAGAGATAAATAATTTTTAGTAAGGAAAGGATGAAGATATCAAATAGCAGAATAGGGATAAATTTAAATATTTTACTGTACTTATTTGATAAACTATAAATTCTAAAAATTTTATGGTAGAAAAAGGTATTTGAGTCTAGTTTCGAAAACATCAAGCGGATCTTAATTTGGAATTTTGTAGCTCAAGATATAAATAATTTAGTGATAATAAGTAGACAGCTTTGAATGAACATATAAGTAAATAGTGAAAACATATATTAGTATTGAGCTAACATGGGTTACTTTAAAAATGGATCACACAGCCAAGGCCAATTTGGCCCAAGTGGGCCACACGGGCAGATCATATGGGCATGTGAGCCTATTTTTACCGAATTGTTTTTAAGGTTGCACGAGTCGCCCAAGTCGACTGTGAACCTACTGTAGGGTTTGTAAGCGCTACTTAGACCCATAAACGTGTGAAATTGACTGAATGATATTTGTACTGGGCATGTTAATATCTGAACTAAATATATGTACTGAAGTTACATAATAGCATGTCATCCATTGTGTGTTGCATTGCATTGGGTTGGGGGTTGTTATTTGGAGGAAGTGTACTGGAAGACTTTAAGCCTAATTTACTGGCAGCTCAGCTGCAAACTACTGTATTGTGCCGCATTCGGTACTACTTGGAGTGTAGGGGTGGGTGGGTTGATTATATCCCCACATGGAGTGCAGGGTTGGAAGGAGATGGTGTGTAAAGACTGATTGGGTAGGATTTTGCTACTGCATAACTGTTACTGCTACTGATACTGTGATGGGCTAAGGCCCAAATTGTCACTGATACTGAAAATGACTTAGGCCCAAGATTGTTTAACTGTGCACTATGAATACTAATTGTTTGTTTGTTTCTGCGGGATTACACACTGAGTTTACTTAAACTCACTCTTTTTATTTAATTTGCACAGGTAATCCCCATACTTAGACAAATCGGTGTGACGGAGGATTCACCGGTGACCATAGTAATTTTTGGACTTCATGGTTTTCAATTTATGATTTATGATTTGATTATTATTGATTATTTGGGTTGTAATTTAAGGACCCTCTGGGACTTTGGTTTTAAATTTGGGTTTTTATTTATTTATTTTACTTTATGGATTTATACCTCCTGGTCGTAGAAAATTCGGTTTTCTAAAAGTTAAAGTAATTCCTAAACGCATGATCACCTAGACTGTTTTATTAAAGCTTCCACAACGAAGGATGTTTCAAAACAAATGTTTTAAATGGATAAAGACAACTTCCTAAGTTCTAACAAAGGTTTACTAAAGATAATAACATGGTATGTTTTCATTGTAACAACGAGGTTTCAAAAACACTATCGTGTGACATTGCTAGATACGGCCATAACGTTTAGGCCGGGTTTGAGGTGTTACATTATTTTTTTCACTTTAAAAATGAGTAAATTAGTCTCTATACATTTCATCTTTTTGTACCGCTAAAAACTAATTGGTTAACGGGAAAATTAAGCAGTGACACATGTACCTTATGCTAAAATATAGGGATCAATTTTTTATGATAAAAATTAATAGAATTTTTAACAAAAAGACCAGCTTACTTTTTGATATAATTTATTGAAATTAATTTACTCATTTTTTAAATAATAAAAAAGATAAAATATAATTTAACTCTTAGTACAAAAACTTTAGCAATACCTTTACCTGTAAATATGCTGCCTCCAATTTATTATGACGTGTATTATTTTTTCCCCTTTTGAGGAAGTTGTGACGGCGAAAGGTAGAGAAAAGAGGGAAAAATGAAAAAAAAAAGTAGAAATAAGAAATAAAATAAAATTTATTATTAATCCTTATATTTTCAACCCATTTAAAATTTTGGGCGGATTGTAAGTGCCCATTCTTAAAATTTTCAGCCCATTTTATTTTCAATATTTTTCTTTTTTTTTTTCAAGAAAACAAAAACTAGTGTGAAAAATTAAAATTGAACATTTAAAGTTGTTGGTGGATCAATTTCATTGACGACGTCTTTGATATATAAAATTAAAGACACAATGTAATAATTTTCTACTTTATAGGTTTGTATTTATGACACGTTTTTGTCCATCTCTATAACATGTTTTCCATTTATCGTTGCTTCATGCCCTTGATTTTCTTAGTTTTTGTCGGTTAATACCTTTAACTTGTCTCTATTATTGGATTGAGGTTTCGGAGCATTATAGTATAGATCAAGACATTTATCATCAAATAGAAACAAAAAATATAAAATAAATGATAGCATTCAATAGCTTATAAAAATCAGGGTAAAAATACACTTACGGGCCTTAAAACAAGCTTATAGGGCCCTAAAAATAGTTTGGGAACAATTCAGAATTAATTTGAATCAAAACAAAAAAATATGTAAAAAATTGAAAATTTTGGAAAGAGGGGTCACATGAACGTGTGGAATAGCCAAGTCGTGTGGCCAGACCATGTAACTAACGGTGATCGTGTGAAAAATCCTGCACCTAAAAATTAATAAGACTCATGGCCGTGTGGAATAGCCCAAGCTATGTGCACCTTAAAAAGCTTTCAAAACAAGACAAACTTTCATTTAACACTTAAGTTCCAATCCAAATCAAAATAAACCATTTCCATACTTTAAAAACACATTTAAACAAACCTAAGACATGGCAAAACAATCAACTTGAGTGCCTAACCAATGTGTCCTCATTGACACCACAATTCAATTATCAATCTCAATTCACTTGACATATCAACTAATTTGCATTCAAATTCATAAGTTCATATATAAAACTCATTCCAAGCTTATCGTGTCTTCTTAATCATTCACATTCATTCATACCATGATTCAAACACTTAAATAAGGTTTATATCACATGACCAACACAACTTTATATGAACATATTCACACCAAGATTAAAGGCACATACACAAGTAAGCTTATACCAATCTTAAAACATATCATTTGTAATAAGTATCTAAACATATACAAAAACACCTATTACATGCCATATAACCCAAAATAAACATATCAAAATCTACCAAAATGTATCTGGATATGTGATCTTCAAGTTGATCCGATCACTCTACTCCACAAAACGTTATCTATAAGGAACAAAAAAGAACACGAGTAAGCTTCATTAGAGCTTAGTAAGTTCAACGGTTAAAACGATAAAGCTTACCAAATTAAATATAACAATTTTAATAACAATATTAAAAGTCAGAGTCTCCTGTCAACTACAATCCACAACAGGTGAGTTTATACATAAACAAGTACAAGATCATTCACTATCAAGCCACAATGCTATCAGAAGATTCATGATTAATCGTTCAACAATTCAATAACAAGACATTTAACACAAGAAACATTTCCCGATGAACGATACACGAATATGAGTACACATTTATCTATCCGAAACATGCCAAATGCTCAAACGAGCTAATCCAATCGATAACACGCCTCGACACCAAGCGCCTAGCCCGTAGGCTAACATCCCTCCTATAACACACCTCAGCACCAAGTGTCAAGCCCAAAGGCTTTACATTCGCCCCTGGTAACACGCCAGAAACTATAAATATAACATGATAGTTCGCAACAAATGCTGGACTTAGGTATATTCAGTGAACAGGAAATAAATAGGAATCATCGTCTCATCTCAAACCAATCCCGAATAGCATGCAGTATAACCTATTGGCATTCCAATCATACTCTATCCTACGTTCATCCGACTCAAGAGTTACTTTTGTAAAACGCAGATCTAAACAATTTATTACCTCAATTCATATTAAATTAATAGTAAAACATTCATTTCAACATTCAACATTCAATACCTCATTCAATTTGAATTGCAATTTATATCAAAATAAATGAACGAACTTACTAGGGCTAAACTATAATTAACGACAAAGATTCAGGGACTATTCAACTACTTTCCCTTTTCCTCAGTTATCTACTTATTCTTGATTATGATATAATTTATTTCAATTTTTAGCCTCAATTTTGTATACTATTCAATTTAATATATATAACTTCCTATTTACAATTTTGCACATTAGACCCCAAATATTTACATTTTAATTAATTTGGTCCTTAAGATCAAAACAAGCCTATTTCTCCCAATTAAAATTTAAACGAATTGAACTTAGTTTTCAGCTATATTAAACAATTCACACATGTTGAAATTTCACAAGAAAACCTTGCTTAATTTAACTTATTTTCATTTAAACCCCTAAACTTAAAATCATACAAAATTTCTTAAAAAAATAATTTCTATTTAACACCTAAGCATGGTAATTCATTAATAAACTTCAAGAACACACCAAATTCATCAATGGCACATATTAAAATATTTAATAATTTTGAAAATGAAGGTACAGGTTAGCTAGATCTAGTTGCAATGATCTCAAAAATATAAAATTCATGAAAAATGAATGGTAAACACACTTACATGCAAGGAGAAAATAGAAAACCAAAGCTTATTATTCTCTCAACTATGGCATTCGGTTCTCCAGCCAAAATAAAAAAAAGATTACCCATTTCATTTGTTTTGATTTTAACTTAATTACAAAAATGCCATCACCTCATATTTTTAATTCATTTCGCAGTCCACTTACTATTGAAATGGTTTATTTACCATATTAGACCATACTATTTTACTTAGTCACTCAATTGGCACTAAAATTGTAATAGCAATTGACTTTTTCACTTTTTACAGTTCAGTCTTATTTCTTTAATTAACTATTTAAACGTTAAAATTTCTAAACAAAATTTTAAAACAATACTAATGACCTCGTAAATATTAAATAATTAATATTTACGAGACTCACACATCAAAATTGTGGTTCCAAACCACTGTTTCCAGCATCACTGAAAAACAGGCTGTTATATATTGTCCTTTTGTTTTGTCAAACTTGATCGCTACTGTAGTTGTTTTTCTTGGTGTAGTCGACTTCTTTGAAGTTTATGGAGAAAGGACTTGTCGATTTGTGTATTGCGGATGGCAAAGAATAAGCATGGCTTTTTTTTTCTAGTGATGAGGGTTCACATCGATCAATTTATGAATTCTGTTTGGTGGGCTATTTCCTAATTGCCAATGTGGTCAATTTTAAGGCTATGCAGAATACCATGGCCAATATGTGGCACCCTTTGGGAGGAGTGGAAATTTTAGAATTGGGGGCGAAGTGGGTTCTTTTCAAATTTTTCCATAAGGTTGATATGGATTGTGTGATTAGTGATGCCCTGTGGACTTTTAATGGCCATCTTCTAGTTTTTCATTGGCTGCGAGAGGAAGATGGTCCTCTAACTGTTCCATTGGTGTTTTTTGCATTTTGGTTCCAAGTGCATGATTTGCCTCTAAGGTTTTTTTTGGAATTAGTGGCTCAACAATTTGGAAACTTTATTGGTACTTTTTTGGAGTACGATTCAAAACAACTTCCTAGAGGGTTGAAAAGTTGCTTACAGATTAGGGTGCTCATTAATATTCGTAGACCTTTAAAGCAACGTAAGCAAATAATGCTTTCCCTATTGCGAATTTTCTATGTTACCTTCAAATATGAACAACGGACTCTATTCTATTTTCTGTGTGGTTGTTAGGACATAGAGACCCTTTCTGTCCACTATGTCTTAACCAGGGGGGAAGAATTGGAATTGCACTAGGATTTGTCTCTCCATGTGCAACCTAGGAGGGTTGCTACGACAAACAACGTTTGGCTACGGGATGGAGGGAGTGAGTTGGTTTTGGGCGATACTTTATGAGGGAGATAGAGGATGACATCATGGCATAATATCAATCTCATTCTCGGGATCAATTTAAAAGGTTCGTTAGACAGAATTGAACTTTTCAAAAAAGGCAACATGATTGGGGTTGATAGGTTGAATATGGAGCATGATGATGAAGATTCCCTACTTGCGACTCTAGATGGGAAGAAGAGGCCTTATATTGATACTATGGACTCCATTATTTTTGTGGGTATAGATTTACTCGAGATCAATGATGAGCGTGTTGAAGCTCCAATTCAACAAATATTGGTGGCTGCCCGTAGGCAAGTCGACCAGACACCATGAAGATTTTATGTTGGAATGTCCTTAGTTAGGGGAACCCATGAGCAATTTACAGACTTCATCACATGTTGAAAGTCTATCATCACCAACTTGTCTTCTTTATGGAGGAAAAGCTTCTTGACGAATGTAAATGGTTTAGAAACGATGTTAATATTAGAATGATATTGATGTTACAACGAATGGTTTGCGAGGTGGATTATGTTTAAGATGGAATAATGATGATTTGGTTCAACTACTAAGTTTGTAATATCCTGAAAATGGGATTATGCATTTATGCTTAATTATATAAAATAGCATGCTTGAGTATATTGTGAATGTGTATAATAAAATTTGTGAACTTTAGAAAATAGGAGAAAGCCTTAGAAAATATTAATTTTAAGTATAAAAGAGGAAGCTAAGAGGATAAGGCCTTAAGAGAAAATGTATGTGAAAATAGACACAAGAATTAGCTTGTCAAAGTGGCTTGGAGGCGCCACTTAAAGCCCATACAAGTGACACTACCAACGTGTGCCAATGGGCCAGAGTTCGAGCAACGTGGGAAGCATTGGAGACTTTTATTTTTGCACCAAGAAGGGGAACTGGGCTAAGGAGGCTTTAAAGGAATTTTTAGGGGATTATTGCCACAAGAAATCGTGTGGTCAAGTGGCTTGAAGGCGCCACTTAAGGGCTTGGTGAAAGACGCCAGGTGCAGGGGGTAAGGGCCTTGGTTCGAGTTGCGAAGGAAGTAGGAAGGAGCGTTTATTTTTGCGTCAAGAAGGCGCTGGGCTAAGAAGGTCTTAAAAGAAATTCTGGGTGAGTCATGTCACAAAAAAACGCCTTGGCAAAGTGGCTCGGGCAAGTGACGCCTTAAGCTATGGGAAGAGGGCTCGGGTTCGAGTCTGGTGGGCAGCAAGGGGAGTATTTTTATTTTTCTATTCTGGCGTTAGGGAGAAGGAGCAGTGGATGGCACATGGGACTTTCAATTGGAGGAGGATAAGCTTTGTTATTTTGTTTAAAATTCGGCTAAGAGTAGGATAATGGGATTTTATTTTATTTATTTTATCTTAGGAAGATAAGGGATAATGTGAGGGTTTATTTTATTTTATTTGATAAAGTGATAAAGAGTTAAAATAGGAGTTTAATTTGGGATTTGATAAGTGGGGAAGTGGTGGCCGTTTGTTGGACTCTAGGGGCTTGCATATTCGGTTGTGGGGGAAAGCATAAGTGCAGAATTTTAGTTAGTGCTTATCTTGCCGCCGAAACTTTGAGTAAATTCTCCCTTTTTCTTCTTTGTAAAATTAAAGCCAAATTCCCCTTTGTTACCACTGCCGAAATTTCTTCTACTTTCCCCTACTCTTCTCCTCATTCTTTCAACACCAAATCTATTTCTATTCTCTTTGAAGCCATAGCCGAATATCAAGGGGCTATATTCTCTTCTCCTTTTCGCATGTCACAAAAGCCAAAACCCCTCTATCATTGTTTTCTTATAGACGAATAGTGTGTGGATTCAAGAAAAAGGGATTTGCCGATTTCATTCTTGAGGGTAAGGATTCTCTTGTTATTATTTTTCAATTAAGTCGTAAGTTCAAGACTAATTCCTTAATGATCTTTGGCCAAACTTTGAAGGAGGATTTTTGGGTTTTCTGCTAAGTCGACTACAGTAGGAGGTCTTCGGGATTTTAAGAACCCAAGGTAAGCCATAAGTGAAATTCGGCCATAGGCCATTCTATTATGCTTTAGATTTAATCTAACATATGCGTATAGGGCTGTCGACATCTCCATAGACAAGTGGTGTTTCGGGAATTAGGATTCACAAGGAGGGACGCAGATTTTCGGGATTTGACTAATAATCAAATCGGCAGCAAGAAATTTAGGATCTAAAGCGTTAGATC
This sequence comes from Gossypium bickii, assembly GCA_025503065.1. Lineage (NCBI taxonomy): Eukaryota > Viridiplantae > Streptophyta > Magnoliopsida > Malvales > Malvaceae > Gossypium > Gossypium bickii. The sequence goes on from CP106711.1 coordinate 102,869,527, forward strand.
GGGTTTTCAGAAAATCAGTGAATTAATGAGAATATCAGGTGTGTACCCCACACTATCTTTTAATAATATTTATGGCAATATTTAGTATGAGCATGTTTATAAGAATGTGAATATGGCTAAGGTACCATGCTATGGTACAAAGTACCTAGGTACGTTTCCTACTCCTACTAGGAATAGGAATATATGTTATATGATACATATGAAAAGTGATAAGAATGTGAATTAAGGCATGATGTGCATGATATGTATGATATGGGGCATTCGGGTTATATGAAAAAGGGGAAGTGAATGTGGTGACTCCGGTCACATTATCTGAATGTGGTGACTTCGGTCACATTATCTGAATGTGGTGACTTAGATCACAATTATTTAATTTGGTGGCTATGCCATGAATTTTATAAGGGTGATAAGCACGTCGACTGCAGGGACTGCCTTCGATGGTGTGTAGCGGATGGAGGGTTGACTTAGTAGTCCCCACGGTGTGCCGGTTGGTACGGGTGATGTGTAGCGGATGGCATCTAGGTTTGGGTTTGGGTTGCATCATTATTTTTATCTGTTATATGTATTGATATGTTACATGATAATGTATGCCTGAATTGTTAAATCTTAGTGTTGGTTACACATTGAGTCTGTTGACTCACCCCGTTGTGGGAACTTGTTTCAGGTGACGAACAGTGATGGACCGGGTCGGCAGAAGCTTAGGGATGGCCATGCTTAGCAAGGAAATTTATTTTCATTTTGGACCTTTTTATTTTATTTAAGTACTTTGAATTTAATCTTGGGATTTATTTGGATGTAATAAGCCATAGTGAACTACTTTATTTTTTTTCTTTTATTTAATTATGTTAAGAATTTTTGTCAATTAAACATTGTGAAATTTTATTTTAAATAAACTCTAAATGTTTTGTCACCTAAAACTAAAAGGGTTTTCAATAAAAAAATGAATTTGTTTTCAACTCGAGCCCAACCCAAAACAATATTTCTTTCAAAACACACTATTTTCCCAAAGTAACAAAAGAATTTTAATCGGTTTACATCGAGGAACATCCCAGATCCGGTCAAGGTTCTTGGGTCGGGTGTGGGGTGTTTCAATTTGGTATCAGAGCCTAGTTTTGAACTCTCGACCTTGGGTTTAGGGCCCAAAACGTTTTCAAAATCTAGCCCAAAAGAATTTTGTGAAAAATTTTTGTGAAATGAGCAGGTTTTCTAGCATGGCACCTAAGTCTCCGACCCGCCGTCCACCAGGTAAGTACCTCTAACTATTGGAGTGAATTATGTTAGGAATTGTAGAAGGGCAGAAATGGAACGCAGATTAGAAAAATTAAGTACTTGAACCCTAGGACTAGTTTACCCCAACTATTACATAAGACTTAATGCCTAATTAAACAAACCTTTGGCTAAGTCGCCGAGTTAGGGTGTGGCAACCCCTGTGCGCATGTCTAGGGTTGGATCCAGAAGAGCCTGGTACTTAAGCAGTCCTAGTGACTCACCTCCTCTTCGCTGGAATCCTACCTGGTGCGTAGCTTCGATTCACCCTAACCAAGAGGACTCAATCACAGGCTAAACTCAATAACTAAAACCCGAAAGGGATTAGCCACCTTTTCATGGAAATTCTAGTTTTTTTTAAGTCAACAAACTACTCTTTTGAATCATGAAAATTATTATTTCTGAAAAATTTCCTAAAAATTTCAAGGTCACAAAATTACCTAAATGCCCCTGGTTGTAAAATTACAAAAATGCCTTTGGTTTATAAAATGACCAAACTACCCATAGTTTTATCAAAATTTCCTTACTTTATGACAAGTCCAAAAACCCTAATTTGCAAAATAGCAAAATACCTTGATTTTGGAAAATTACGAAATTGCCCTTAACCTACAAATTACCAAAATGACCCTAAATTCCAAAATTTTTGTAACATCACTGTTTTGGAAAACAAATTCTCAAAAAGAACCCTCAAACTTTTGCAAATTCTGAAATACCCCTGAATAATTAAACTTTACAAATTTACCCTGGTTTATTACCGAAATACCCCCGAGTTTCAAAATTTTCGAAATACCCTCAGATTTCAAAATTTCCAAAATACCCCGGGAATGCAAAATTACCAAAATACCCTTATTGACAAAATCACCAAGGAACCTTATTTTGAAAAATTACAAAAATACCCCTGTAGGACAAATTACGAAAATACCCCTGGGGTAGGAATAGACAAAAATAGAGAGATAGAGAACATATGTGAATGAATGCTTGAATGAATGTGTTCCTCTAAATTAGGATAGAAGACTTGAACTTTGATTGATCGAAAGAACCACTATTAAAGTTCTTTCATAAAATTTCTTCGAGAATAGTCAGTGAAACAAAATATTAATTCATAAAATTTCTTAATCAGATTAAAGCATGAACGTAGACATGAGCTCTAGGGGACGTGGATGTAACGTACGAGGACGCGGTAGAGGTAGAGTGACCGTGTCGGAACCTGTGAGATCGGGTCAAGGATCTGAGAATGAGGTACCGCCACCACCACCACCATTTGTTGGTCTTTGAGCAATGAAGATCGGACGAGAGACGAAGGCATGATCGCGGTCGTGGCCGCGAGTTCTTGAGTTGGTGGCTGGTGTAAGAGGAAATTCGAGAGCTCGAAAGTCGGTACCTGAGCGACTTCGTGCCAACGGAGCTGAGGTGTTCTGTGGTGTATCCGGTGTGGCACCCCGTACCGCTGAGTATTGGTTGGAGGCCACTGAACAAATTATGGATGAGCTTGATCTGACCCCTGAGGAGAAACTTAAAGGAGTGGTGGCATTGCTACGTGATGAAGCGTATCAATGGTGGCTCACAGTTTGGGATGGTGCCACAGCTGATGATCTGACGTGGGACTATGTTAAGGCGGCGTAGCAGAAGAAGTATGTTGGAACCAGATATACTAATGCGCAGAGGAAGGCTTTTCTGGGGCTAGTTCAAGGGAATAAGTCTGTGGAGGAATATGAAGCTGAGTTTCTGAGGTTGAGCCGATATGCTCGAGGACTAGTGGCTACGGAACATGAGCGGTGTGTTCGGTTCGAAGACGGTTTAAGGGATGATCTAAGGTTGTTGATAGCTCCACATCAGGAGCGGGAATTTTCTGCGTTAGTAGAAAAGGCAAAAGTAGCTGAGGGAATTAAGGATTCTATAAAGCAGAACTTCGACCGGAACAGGCAGAAAAGAGGCTTTGGATCGTTAGGATCATCTGGGAATAAAAGGCCTAGAGTTGATGGGCCGCGAGGCCAGCAAGCTACTACAGGAGGGCAGTATCGCATTTGTGATCAGTGTGGAAAAAAGAACTTAGGGGAGTGTTGGAAGAAGACCGGAAGATGCTTTAGGTGTGGGTCCAAGGACCATATGATCAGGGATTGTCCTATGAAACCAGATGGGAATCGACCAGTAGCTCAGAATGTTAATCAGGCTAATAGAGGAGGACAGCAGCCTCAGCGAGGTCGTGGTCCGAATGGTAGAGGTAATGGTACTGGCAGAGGGCGTGGAACACCGGGCAGAGGTACTGCTAATACTGAGGCAAGGCAATCGGGTTTGGTTTATGCGGTTCGCCAGTATGTTCCTTGTATTTGGAAAACCTTATTATGCTCTGATTGATGTGGGCTCGACCCATTCCTATGTTGCATGTAGTGTAGTGGAAACACTAGGCCTAGACTCTGAACTTTCTGATAGGCAGATGACTGTAGTAAGCCCATTAGGCCAAACTATAGTGGTGGATAAGATCTTTCGGAGTATACCTCTAGAGATTCAGGGAGTGAAATTTCGAGCCGACTTAATAGAACTTCCTTTCGGAGAATTTGACCTTATTCTTGGCATGGACTGGCTAGTGGAGCATCAAGCTGTGTTGGATTGTGCAGCTAAGCGAGTGGAGTTGAGGACTCCGGAGGATGAGGTGGTCATTATGATAGGAGAAAGAAGGAACTACCTGTCTAATGTAGTTTCGGCGTTAAAGGCGGATAAAATGGTTCGGAAAGGGTGCAAGGCATTTCTGGCCTTTGTTAATGCTGTAGACGCAAAAGAAAGGGGAATTAGTGGAGTTAGAACGGTAAGGGACTTCGTGGATGTTTTTTCAGAGGAGCTACCAGGAATACCGCCAGATAGGGAGGTGGAATTTGGAATAGACTTGCTACCGGGAATAGATCCTGTGTCAATCACTCCATACCGAATGGCACCAAAGGAGTTAGTTGAGCTTAAGGCTCAAATCCAAGAGTTGCTTGATCGTGGATTTATCTGGCCCAGTGTGTCTCCGTGGGGAGCACAAGTCCTGTTTGTAAAGAAGAAGGACGGAACTATGCGTATGTGCATAGATTATCGTCAGTTGAATAAGCTGACCATCAAGAACAAGTATCCTTTGCCAAGGATAGATGACTTGTTCGATCAACTTAAGGGGGCCGTCGTATTTTCGAAGATCGATCTAAGGTCTGGATATCATCAGCTAAAGGTGAAGGAGGCAGATATCCATAAGATAGCCTTTAGGATAAGATACGACCATTTTGAGTTTGTAGTGATGCCGTTTGGGTTGACAAACGCCCCAGCCGCGTTCATGGACATGATGAACCAGGTTTTCCAACCCTACTTGGATAGGTTCGTCGTTCTGTTCATCGACGACATCTTAGTATACTCAAAGTCAAAGGAAGAACATGATGAGCACCTACGGATAGTGTTACAAGTATTAAGAGAAAAGAAGCTCTATGCCAAATTTAGCAAGTGTGAATTTTGGCTTAAGGAGGTGGCATTCTTAGGGCATGTGGTATCCGCAGAGGGAATAAGAGTGGATCCTAGGAAGATCGAAGCAGTGTTGGATTGGAAACCACCAAGGTCCGTGGCTGAGATCCATAGTTTCTTAGGTTTGGCAGGCTATTACAGAAGGTTCGTGGAAGGGTTCTCGTCAATAGCCGCGCCTTTGACAAAGTTGTTGAGGAAGGAAGTACCCTTTGTATGGACAGATAAGCAACAAGAGAGCTTTGAGAAGCTCAAGAGGGTTTTGACTGAAGCTCCAGTGTTAATTCAGCCGGAGGCAGGAAAGGAGTTTGTGGTGTACTGTAACGCTTCACATACGGGATTAGGGTGTGTTCTAATGCAAGAGGGAAAAGTAATCGCTTATGCGTCTCGACAGTTAAGGCCGCATGAGGTTAACTACCCAACCCATGACTTGGAATTGGTAGCAGTGGTTTTCGCTTTTATGGTTTGGAGGCACTACCTTTATGGAGAAAAGTCGATAATTTACACAGATCACAGGAGTCTTAAGTATCTGTTGACTCAGAAGGAATTGAACTTGAGGCAGCGAAGGTGGGTGGAATTACTGAAGGATTATGATTGTTCGATAGAGTACCACCCGGGCAAGGCGAACGTGGTAGCAGATGCCTTAAGTCAGAAAGTGGTGTTGGACCTGAGGGCGATGTTCGCAAACTTGAGTTTGTATGATGATGGGAGTCTGCTGGTGGAATTGCAAGTCAAACCAACATGGTTGAATGAGGTAAAGGGAAGTCAGTTGGTGGATGAGGATTTAAGTGTTAAGTTACAACAAGTACAGAATGGAGAGTTAGAGGGTTATAGTGTTAATGATGAGGGAGTATTGTGCTTCAAAGGAAAGGTCTTTATGCCGAGGAACGAGGAGTTAAGACAGAGGATTCTTCGGGAAGCGCATAGTAGCCCTTATGCTATGCATCCCGGAGGCACTAAGTTGTACAGGGATTTAAGGGAACAGTTTTGGTGGCCTGATCTTAAATGGGAAGTTACTGAATTCGTGGGAAAATGTCTGACGTGTCAGCAAGTTAAGGCTGAACATCAAGTTCCATCGGGATTACTTCAGCCAATCGAGATTCCGCAGTGGAAGTGGGAGAGAATCACCATGGACTTCGTTAGTGGGCTTCCCCTTACCCCTACTAAGAAGGACTCGATATGGGTAATAGTAGACCGTTTGACCAAATCCGCGCACTTCATCCCGATAAGAGTTGATTATTCTCTTCAAAATTTGGCCAAGTTATATGTGGCAGAAATTGTGAGGTTACATGGAGTGCCAGTGTCAATCATTTCGGATAGAGACCCAAGATTTACGTCTCGATTTTGGAGGGCACTTCATCAAGCTTTAGGCACTAAGTTGGACTTCACTACAACTTTTCATCCACAATCAGACGGGCAGTCTGAGTGGGTAATACAAGTGTTGGAGGATATGTTGAGAGGTTGTGTGATGGATTTCCGAGGAAGTTGGGACAACTTTTGCCTTTAGTAGAGTTCGCCTACAACAATAGCTATCAGGCCAGTATTCGGATGGCACCGTATGAAGCATTGTATGGTCGGAAGTGTCGGACTCCTACATGTTGGACGGAATTGGGAGAACATCGAGTTTTGTGTCCAGAGTTAGTGGCAGAATTCGAAGAGAAAGTTGAGATAATTCGAGCACGGTTGAAGGAAGCACCTGATCGGCAAAAGTCGTACGCGGATCTCAAAAACCAAAAGAGATAGAATTTGATTAGGGAGATCAAGTATTTCTCAAAGTTTCGCCTTGGAAGAAAGTGATGAGATTTGGTCGAAAAGGGAAGTTAAGTCCGAGATTTGTAGGACCTTATAGGGTTTTGAAGCGGGTTGGACCAGTGGCATATCAGTTGGAGTTGCCACCAGAGTTGAAGCAGATGCACGACGTATTCCATGTGTCCATGCTACGTCGTTATCGATCGGATCCATCTCATGTTGTACCGGTTGAAGAGGTGGAGCTAAGGCCAGATTTGTCCTACAAGGAAGAGCCGATTCAGATTGTGGAACGAGATGTGAAAGTGTTACGAAGGAAGTCAGTTCCTTTAGTCAAAGTATTATGGAGAAATCATGGATCAGAAGAGGCTTCATGGGAGCCAGAAGAATTAATGCGACAGCAATACCCTCACTTATTTCAGCCAGGTAATTTCGAGGACGAAATTATTTTTAAGGAGGGTAGAACTGTAATATCCTGAAAATGGGCTTATGCATTTATGCTTAATTATATGAAATAGCATGCTTGAGTATGTTGTGAATGTGTATAATGAAATTTGTGAACTTTAGAAAATAGGAGAAAGCCTTAGAAAATATTAAATTTTAAGTATAAAAGAGGAAGCTAAGAGGATAGGGCCTTAAGAGAAAATGTATGTGAAAATAGACACAAGAATTAGCTTGTCAAAGTGGCTTGGAGGCGCCACTTAAAGCCCATACAAGTGACGCTACCAACGTGTGCCAGTGGGCCAGAGTTCGAGCAACGTGGGAAGCATTGGAGACTTTTATTTTTGCGCTAAGAAGGGGAACTGGGCTAAGGAGGCTTTAAAGGAATTTTTAGGGGATTATTGCCTCAAGAAATAATGTGGTAAAATGGCTGCAAGGCGCCACTTAAGGGCTTGGTGAAAGACGCCAGGTGCAGGGGGTAAGGTCCTTGGTTCGAGTTGTGAAGGAAGCAGGAAGGAGCGTTTATTTTTGCGTCAAGAAGGCGTTGGGCTAAGAATGTCTCAAAAGAAATTCTGGGTGAGTCATGTCACAAAAAAATGCCTTGGCAAAGTGGCTCGGGCAAGTGACGCCTTAAGCTATAGGAAGAGGGCACGAGTTCGAGTCTGGTGGGCAGCAAGGGGAGTATTTTTATTTTTGTATTCTGGCGTTAGGGAGAAGGAGCAGTGGATGGCACATGGGACTTTCAATTGGAGGAGGATAAGCTTTGTTATTTTTTTTAAAATTCGGCTAAGAGTAGGATAATGTGATTTTATTTTATTTATTTTATCTTAGGAAGATAAGGGATAATGTGAGGGTTTATTTTATTTTATTTGATAAAGTGATAAAGAGTTAAAATAGGAGTTTAATTTGGGATTTGATAAGTGGGGAAGTGGTGGCCGTTTGTTGGACTCTAGGGGCTTGCATATTCGGTTGTGGGGGAAGGCATAAGTGCAGAATTTTAGTTAGTAAAGGTGCTTATCTTGCCACCGAAACTTTGAGTAAATTCTCTCTTTTTCTTCTTTGTAAAATTGAAGCCGAATTCCCCTTTGTTACCACTGCCGAAATTTCTTCTACTTTCCCCTACTCCTCTCCTCATTTTTTCAACACCAAATCTATTTCTATTCTCTTTGAAGCCATAGCCGAATATCAAGGGGCTATATTCTCTTCTCCTTGCTGCATGTCACAAAAGCCAAAACCCCTCTATCATTGTTTTCTTATAGACGAATAGTGTGTGGATTCAAGAAAAAGGGATTTGCCGATTTCATTCTTGAGGGTAAGGATTCTCTTGTTATTATTTTTCAATTAAGCCGTAAGTTCAAGACTAATTCATTAATGATCTTTGGCCAAACTTTGAAGGAGGATTTTTGGGTTTTCTGCTAAGTCGACTACAGTAGGAGGTCTTCGAGATTTTAAGAACCCAAGGTAAGCCATAAGTGAAATTCGGCCATAGGCCATTCTATTATGTTTTAGATTAAATCTAACATATGCGTATAGGGCTGTCGACATCTCCATAGACAAGTGGTGTTTCGGGAATTAGGATTCATAAGGAGGGACGCAAATTTTCGGGATTTGACTAATAATCAAATCTGCAGCAAGGAATTTAGGATCTAAAGCGTTAGATCGGGTTTTCGGAAAATCAGTGAATTGATGAGAATATCAGGTGTGTACCCCACACTATCTTTTAATAATATTTATGGCAATATTTAGTATCAGCATGTTTATAAGAATGTGAATATGGCTAAGGTACCATGCTATGGTACAAAGTACCTAGGTACGTTTCCTACTCCTACTAGGAATAGGAATATATGTTATATGATACATATGAAAAGTGATAAGAATGTGAATTAAGGCATGATGTGCATGATATGTATGATATGGGGCATTCGGGTTATATGAAAAAGGGGAAGTGAATGTGGTGACTCCGGTCACATTATCTGAATGTGGTGACTTCGGTCACATTATCTGAATGTGGTGACTTCGATCACAATTATTTAATCTGGTGGCTATGCCACGAATTTTATAAGGGCGATGAGCACGTCGACTGCAGCGACTGCCTTCGATGGTGTGTAGCAGATGGAGGGTTGACTTAGTAGTCCCCACGGTGTGCAGGTTGGTACGGGTGATGTGTAGCGGATGGCATCTACGTTTGGGTTTGGGTTGCATTATTATTTTTATCTATTATATGTATTGATATGTGACATGATAATGTATGCCTGAATTGTTAAATCTTAGTGTTGGTTACACATTGAGTCTGTTGACTCACCCTGTTGTGGGAACATGTTTCAGGTGACGAACAGTGATGGACCGGGTCGGCAGAAGCTTAGGGATGGCCATGCTCAGCAAGGAAATTTATTTTCATTTTGGACCTTTTTATTTTATTTAAGTACTTTGAATTTAATCTTGGGATTTATTTGGATGTAATACGCCATAGTGAACTACTTTATTTTTTTTTCTTTTTTTAATTATGTTAAGAATTTTTGTCAATTAAACATTGAGAAATTTTATTTTAAATAAACTCTAAATGTTTTGTCACCTAAAACTAAAAGGGTTTTCAATAAAAAAACAAATTTGTTTTCAACTCGAGCCCAACCCAAAACAATATTTCTTTCAAAACACACTATTTTCCCAAAGTAACAAAAGAATTTTAACCAGTTTACATCGAGTAACATACCAGATCCGGTCAAGGCTCTTGGGTCGGGTGTGGGGTGTTTCAAAGTTTCTCACTAAATTAGATTGATGTCGAGATATATGAGGGTTCAGATAGTACTCGTTGGAGATTTACTGGTTTTTATGGGGAGCTTGATCTTCGATAGAAATCTAACACATGGAACTTGTTGAAAACCCTTGGGACTTCGCATGTTTTGCTTTGGTTAGTTTATGGTGATTTTAATGACAACATGTATTCTTTCGAAAAGTAATGTGGACTACCAAGGGAGGAGGGGAGTATGGAAGTGTTTTAGAGGGTGTTGGAAGCTTGCCAACTTCATGATATTACATGTTGTGTGTATGGTTCACATGGGAGAGGGAAAATTTGCCTGAGACAAACATTCGGGAACATGTTGATCGTGGAGTCAGCTCTTCGAATTGAATGCATATTTTCCTAAATTTCTCCTTGCGACATCCGTGTCATTTTTCTTTGACCATTCTCCTTTGCTCTTACAAATGGATTGGGGGGATACAGAAAGAAAATATGATGGTTTCGCTTTGAATCTTGGTGGTGCTTAGAAGATTCTTGTGAGTCGAAAATCAAGCATTTGTAGGATTCAAGTACGGGATACATTTCGAATAAACTTTTTAAGCTTAATGACAGACTGTAACACTGAGCGGGGTTTATTAAATAAAAAATGTCAACAGTCGAGAAAAACCTTTTGAGAAGACTCGAGCACTTGGAGGGCCAAGAAAGATCCAAGGCAATGCTAATAGAATTACTGATGTTCACTTGCTCATTAATATATAGATTGAGAAGGAGGAGAGGTATTGGGAACAACAGATAAGGGCGCACTAGTTGAAGTTGGGAGATAGGATTACTTCCTTTTTTTTTTCATAACTTTGCTTCTTAGAGATGACGTACTAAGAAAATATGTGGTTTACAGTACAAGGATGGTAGTTTGGCCTTGGACTTTAATGAGATGGATCGTATTGCGAAAGAGTATTTCTTGGGTCTTTTTTCTACATGGGGAGTAGGTAATGTTGATCACATTTTGTCCAGAGTGGAGAGGTGCATGATTGATGATATGAGTAATATGTTGACGGAAAAATATGGGAAGAGGAATTAGTGGCAGCCATGAAGGTGATAGGTCAGACGAAGGCTTCGGGAGCAAATGGTTTCCCAACATTGTTCTACCAAAAATTATGGCATATTATCAGGAAGTATGTAGGTGTGTTCTATCTAGAAATCCTCAACAATGGTAAATTTTTGGCGAGGCTTAACAACACTTATATAGCGCTCATTCTAAAGGTGGTGTGTCCTACAAATATCACTAACTTTCGACTTTTAAGTCTTTGTAAAGTTTTGTATAAGATAATTGTTAAGAGGGTTGCAAATTAACTTTGAAAGATTCTCGATCTCTATACTGATGAGGCAAAACGTGCGTTCATTTTTAGGAGGTTAATCACTGACAATGTTCTTTTGTCCTATGAAGTGTTGCATACGTTTAAACAAAAGCGGATGGAGAGCAAATGATATTGGCTTTGAAGTTGGACATGAACAAATCTTACATTTGCGTGCAATGGTATTTATTAGAACGAATGATGTTACAGATGGGTTTTGCACGAACATGGTTGGATCTAGTAATGCGGTGTATAACTTCAGTTTTCTATTGCATCATTCTTAATGGTGAAATAGGGACTTGTATCAACCCATCTAGAGGATTGCAACAAGGGGACCCTTTGAGCCCTTATCTATTTGTGTTTTACAGTGAGGGGCTCTAGGCCCTATTGAAGTTGGCTCGATTGAACGGGTAGGTGTGAAGGTCTATCGACATAGTCCACAAATATTTCTTTTGATGTTTCATAGATGATTGTATTTTATTTTGAGAGGCATCACAAAGGGGTGTGCGGGTTCTTCAGGAGATTCTTATCGAATATGAAAGTTGCTCGGGACAATGTGTAAACCTTGAGAAATCAATGAATTTTACCAATACTAATGTCTTGGAGGATACTAGAACAATGGTTTCCTAATTTTTTAATGTTCGATGAACGGCGAATATATAAAGATACTTGGGTCTTTCTAATGTGGTTAGTCGTGGGAAGAAATTTTCATTTCAAGAGTTGAAGGATCAGAAGAAATAAAAGATTAGCAGTTGGAATGTTTGAAATCTATCGCATAGGGGTAGGAAAGTGTTCATTAAAACAGTACTCCAGGCTATTCCAACGTATTCTATGTTTTGTTTTTTATTACTGAAATCCTTGTGTTTGGAAATGGAGAACATTATTGGAAAGTTCTGGTGGCAGAGGAGCCATGATAAGCATGGAATCCATTGGTGTGAGTAACAGTGTTTGTGCACACTTAATGAGGAATGGGGCATGGGTTTAGCGGTTTTTTAGAGTTTAATTTGGCATTGTTGGCGAAGCAGGGATGACGACTAATTTGCAATCCTCACTTTTTGCTCTTGAGAACATTAAAAGCAAATACTTTTTGACTTGAAATTCCTTCATGAAAGGTTAGGGAGTATGCCTTCATACACGTGGAAGAGTATATGGGCAGCACGGAGCCTCCTCTACATGGGAATTTTTTAATGGATCGACATAAGAACATCGGTCTCAGTTTGGAAGGACACTTGGGTACTTAGGGGAATAGATTTTCTTGCCAATACAGTTATCGATCGCACGAGAACAGATTTTCATCTCTAATTTAATTGACTCAAGTACAAGATTATGGAAATCAGATTTGAGAAGAAATACCTTCAGTGAATTTGATGTTGTGAGGATCTGGGGAATTCCTTTAGTGTGTTTCCCTCATGCTAATCGCCTATTTTGAAGGGGTGAGGCTTCGAAGGAGTATTATGTAAGAAGTGCCTCCAAACTTCTTTTTCATGATTTATAAACACCTATAACCATTGTTACTCAAACTTCATACACTGCCTTTTACAATAAAATCATGGCTTCTGGATATTCCTTCTAAGGTCAAGATCCTCAACTAGAAACATTTTCTTAATTATCTCCTTACATACTCTACTATACTTTATAGACGATTAATCCGTTCTGCTTTATACCCCAGGTATGGCGATGCAGTGGAAACAATGAAGCATGTCTTTCGTGATTGCCAGATTACATTAGATACTTGGGCGGCGTTGCAATTCTATTGGCCTTGGTCTGCTTCTATGATGTCCTATTGCAGCTTTAATACATACTTATTTTAGAGAGTTAGAAGGGCTACAAGCGAGATTACTTGTACCAGTTCGAGTGCCATGCCATTGGACGTTGCCGACATCCTATTGATCACATAGGGAATAGATTTCTATTAGTGCAGGCTTCCAAGAGTGCGTTGTTCAACATGCATAGTGCCAAGTAACGCAGTGGCTCATACGTTAGCTACAAAAGGCTTGCAGAGGGAATCAAAAGCTTGTCTGATTGGTGGAGCTCTTTCTTTTGCAATAGATGCGATAGAATCAGATTGAAGGAAGACGGTAAGGTCAAGCTGACAATCACAATCGAGAGGACAATGTGAAGAGCAACACGACAATAAGAGATGGTGTTGCCAGAAGTCGTGTACCAGTGGCTCATAGTTTTAGATGCTTTAAACAGAACAATGTGGTATATCGAAATTTGATACGTTAAATTAGGTTTTCCATTACACTTAAGGAGTTTATTCTCAAGTAATTTAAGTGTCTTTGATATGTTTCTGTCGATTTTTAGTTCTATTATTAATAAATCATTTTTATTAATTTAAGCCATTTTTTATACCAAAATGGGTCAATCGTTCCATGGGAACCTTAACAAGTTGGTTGGGTGTTGTAGGGAGTCGACGGTAACCCGAAAATAAAGAAAAAATCACATAGAAAGGAAGTATCACGATATCGAAGCATGAAAGTTGTGATACCCCTAACAATGTTGAAATACGGAGAATAGAGGTCATCTACAGTGGTATCGCGATACCGGACTATGGATATCGCATATCGAGACCCCCAAGACTCTTAACCTTAAGATTATTGTGGGTATCGTAATACTCAAACCTGACAAGTGAAAAAAACTGTAACACCCCAAACCCGGCCTAGACATTATGGTCGAATCTGGAGACATTACGAAGAAAAGTTAGAAATCAATCTTTTCCTTTAAAAACATTGTACCTCTTTGTTGTAAAGAATATGTCGTTATACTCATTAGTGAAAACCATCTATTGTATACTCTTTCAAATAAAACAATAATTTGCAGCAAAAGTTTTAAAGTTGTTATATTTTAAAAACCGAGCTTATTTTCTCGAAAGTGTTTGATCGCATAAAACAGTTTTTTTGTAAATTGTTTTGTCAAGCGTCGCAAGAAATCTCAAATAAAATCCAAATCCAAAAATAAAACCCCAAACTCCAGAGAGTCCTAAAATTACAAAACTCTCAAAATCATAAAATTAAGTAACATTTTAAAGGAAATGAAATTTACAGACAAGTGGTCACAATCGAGCCTCCGTCGCACCGACCCGCCTAAGTCTGAAGGCCACTTGAACAAAATAGACAAAAAGAAAGTGAGTTTTAAAAACTCAGTGTGTAACTCTATGGAAACATAAATTCAAGTTTTATCGCATTACAGAACAGATACAGACATAAATCCTTAATAGAACCAAATTATTAACAAAATCATATAGATACAGATATATAAAGTCCTACCCTCATTGTAGCACCCTTAACCCGTATCCGTCCCCGGAATAGGGTTTCGGAGCATTACCAAAACTTTTAAAACATTTTTGGATAACTCAAGTAAATTACTATTCATTAATCGAGATAATTCAAAACAACCCTTAATTGGACCTTCGAGGCCCAATACGAACATTAGAATCAAGTCGGGACTTAACCGGAACCTCTAAGAATTTTTTACGAAATTACAAAATTTTCCAAATTGCAGGGCTCGCACGCCTGTGTGGTTTAGGGACACGCCAGTGTGGGCAGGCTGTGTGATCACACACGCCCATGTTCCTTACCCGTGTAACTCTCTGACTGGCAAGGCATGAACAAATTGAAGTCACACGGCCAAGTCACACGCCCATGTGCTAGGCCGTGTGGTTGAATTAATTTTCAATAAATAGGTGCAAACTTCACACGGCTGAGACACACGCCCGTGTCTCTGCCTATGTGCTCAATTCTGAGCATTCTGCTTCTCAATTTTAAGGTGCAGGGGACAGACGACTAGGTCACACGCCCATGGGGCAGACCGTGTGTCACAGATGACCTAAACCCATGTGGACAAAATATAGGCTATTTACCAAACCATTTTGCCACCCTCCTTTGCACAGATATATATATATATATAACTTCAAATGATACAAATGATAGCATAATTAGGCAGCCAATACAACCACAACTAAGGCTAAACATGTCATTTCAACAACATCTAACATGCTCATAACATTATATTTTGCCGAACCAAATCATACCAAATTTCACATCCATAAACATCAATATTATTTCTTTTAATATGCATGGCCTTGCCAAGGTTCACTAGCTTATCAATAAGCCAAATCATAACCATTCATCATGTATGCTATTAAGCCACAATAAACCATTTAGCAAACTATTACAAACCACATCATAAAAGACATTAGCATATATATATACAAGTTGTAACATCCTAGATTAGGGGTTATGCGTTTGGAGCATAACTCAAGTGTTAGTAGGCTTTAAGTGTGGTTGAGCATGTTTTAAGGGTTTTGAGAATCCAAGGATGTAGGAGGAAGTCTTGGAAAAGTATTGGAATTTTATTTTTTAAAGGAGAAGTTAGGTGAAGGATGCCTTAAGGAAAATTTTTAGGAGTTTATGGACATGAAAATGGGCTTGTGCATTCTTGCTTAATTTTATGAAATAGCATGTCTATTGTGATATGAATGTGTTATGTGAATTTTAGAAACCTTGGAAATGTAAGGAAAGTGCATTTTTAGAAATGTTGGAAATGAAAGGAAATGTCTTGGAAATGTAGGGAAATGACTTGGAAATGTAAGGAAATGATTTAGAAATGTTAAGTTTCAAAAGAGGAAAGTGAACATTTTGGAAATCTGGAAATGTATGGAAATGTTAAGTTTAAAAATGGAAAGTGAACATTTTTGGAAACTAGGAAATGTAAAGAAATGATTCAAAAGAGGAAAGTGAACATTTCTAGAAACTTGGAAATGTAAGGAAATGTCAAGTTTACAGAGCCGATCGAAAATTTTTGGAAACTTAGAAATGACCTAGAAATGATGAGTTTTAAGGTTTAAAAGGTGAAATTAAGGCAAGGTGGCCTTAAAAGAAAAAGTTTGTGAAATTTGACACACAAACAGGCTTGGAAAAGTGGCCTGAAGATGCCATTTAGGGCCTATGGAAATGGCGCCATATGCAAGAGGAATGGGCCTGAGTTCGAGTCACTTGGGAAGCAAATAAAGGAGGTTTTATTTTTGCTTCCAGAAGACTGAGGTGGACGGCACATGCTTCTAGAAAGGAGGTGTTTTATTTTCATAAATATTCGATTAAAAAGGTGATAAATAAAGGATTTTTAAATTGGATTATTTTGAAGAGATAAATGTTGGATTAAACTCTTTTATTTATGATAATTAAAGGGATAAAGCTATCAAAATAGAAGAGTGGTGGCCAAGTAAGGGACTCTAACTTAGTAATTTCGTCTATAAAAGGAAGGAAGGAGGGATACTCATCAGTTTTCTTTTTTCCTCTGCTCTACCGAAATTCTTAGGGATCTCTCCTCTTCTCTTTTCTTTTCTAGCCGAATTCCCTAGCCTCCCCTCTCTTTTATTCAAAACAAAAAAACACAATCCAACCAAGCCGAAATTCTGCCAAAGCCGAATCTTTGTTGTGACTAAAGGGTGTTGCCGATTTCATTCAAAAAGGTAAGATTAGCTATTATTTGATTTTCAATCTCTCTTTAGCCGAAATATAGGAATCTAACTCCTTTAGAATTCCATGGCCGAAATTTGGAAGGTTTTCTTCGAGATCTAGTAGTTGTCGACTACAAAGAGAAGTACAACGAAGTTTCGGGATTTCTAAGACTCAAGGTAAGTCATATGAATATTCGACCATAGGCCATTTAAAGATGATTAAGTGTTAGAAATCAATCTAACATGTGCTTATAGGATTTTCGACAGACTTATAAGGCAAGGTTTTCGGGATTTGAACCAAAAAGGATATCGACACCAAGGTAAGTGTATAAATCCTACTAGGATTTGGTTTTAAGACCAAGAAGGTTTATTAATGTGTTTGAATGATTGGCCGAATATAGGGATTAAGATCTAAATCAGTAGATCAGTTCTTCGGGATTTCAAGGACTTCATTAAGCGAATCAGGTGTGTACTCCACACTACTTTGTAATATGAATTATGGTTGCATATAATAAAATATATGTTAATAGAAATATGAGCATGGCTAAAGTACCATGATATGGTACTAAGTACTCAGGTACGTTTCCTACTTCTACTAAGAATATGAAAAATGTTATTCGTAACATGAGAATATGATAAGAATTTGAACTATGGTATATTATGCATGTTTATGGGGCATTTGGTTGTATATTGAAAGGGGAAGTGAAAAGTGGTGATTTAAGACCACGATGTCGAAAAGTGGTGACTTACGACTCACTGATGTCTGAAAAGTGGTGATCTAAGACCACAGTAATCTGAAAAGTGGTTTCCTAAAACCACAGATGCGGAGCTTTAAGCCCGCAAATTGGTGTGTAGCGGAAGGAGGGTCGACTTAGTAGTCCCCACGGTGTGTTTGGCAGGTACGGGGGTGTGTAGCGGATGGACAATTAGGTTTGGGTTTGGGAATGCATCATAACTTGTATTTTATGTTTTGAATGTATAACTATTGTATGCCTGATTTTATTATGATTTAGTGTCGTGTACACATTGAGTTCATTTGACTCACTCCGTTTGGGAATATTTTTTGGTGATGAGCAGTGATGGACCGGGACGGCAGAACTTGTGGTGGCCATGCTCAACTTGAAGTCTTTATTTTAATGGACTATTAATTTTTAAGTACTCTGAATTATTTGGATTTATATGATGTAATAAGGCCTTAAGGCCCAAGTTGAATTTCTTTATTTCTTTTTACTTTTAATTATTATGTTTACGAATTTTTATTAAGTTTAAAGATCAAGTAATTTATTTTTAAAATATACTCTATATGTTTTATCTCTTAAAATTAAAAAGGGTTTTCTAATATAATAGTTCGAATTGGTTTTCAACACAAGCCCAACCCAAACAATTTTTTTTAAAATCGCACAAGTTTTTCACAAAGTAACAAAAGAATTTGAACCGGTTTACTTGAGGAACATACCAAATCTGGTCAAAGCTCGTGGGCCGGGTTTAGGGTGTTTCAGTTTGGTATCAGAGCCCGTTTCAAACTCTCGGCTTGGGGTTTAAGGCCCAAAACGTTTTCAAAGCGAGCCCAAATGAGTTTTATGAAAATATTTTTGAAATAAGCAGGTTTCTGGCATGGCACCTAAGTCTCCGACCCGAAGTCCTCTAGGTAAGTACTTCTATCCATTGTGTGAATTATATTATGATTTGTAGAAGGGTAGAAATGGAATGGAACGTAGATTAGCATGATAAGTACTTGAACCCTAGGATTAGTTTTCCCCAACACTTATATAAGACTCAAGTGCCTAACTTAAACAAACCTATGACTAGTCGACGAGTTAAGGTGTGGTAACCCCTGTGCGCATGTCTAGGATTGGATCCGGAAGAGCCTGGTACTTGAGCAGTCCTAGTGACTCACCTCCTCTTCATTTGGAATCCTACAGTGCGTAGCCTCGGTTCACCCTAACCAAGAGGACTCGGTCATAGGCTAAACACAATAACTAAAACGAAAGAAAGGGAACTAGTCATTTTTTTATAAAACCTACAAAACTCTAGTTTTAAAACTCTTAAAATTTCCTTTTTAATTTGTGAGAACTATTTTTACAAAATTTTTCGAAAAAAAATTTTCGATTTATGAAATTACAAAAATACCCATAGTGGTAAAATTACCAAAATGCCCTTGGTTTATAAAATGTCAAACTACCCAACTGTTTTACCAAAATTTCATAAATGTTCAAAAACCCTAATTGGCAAAATATCAAAATACCTTGATTTTGAAAAAATTTACAAAATTGCCCCTAACTTACAAAAAAATTACCAAAATGACCCTGATTTCCAAAAATTTTTGCAAACATCACCGTTTTGGAAAGTACAATTCTCAAAAAGAACCCTCAAAGTTTTGCAACTTTTGAAATATCCCCGATTTTACAAAATTACCCCGGTTTGTGAAAAAAATTACTAAAATACCCTGAGGTCCAAAATTACCAAAATACCCCCGGATTTCAAAAAATTTTTCAAAAAAACCCGGGAATTTAAAAATACCAAAATACTTTTTGTGAAATCACCAAGGACCTTTTTCTTTTGGAAAAAATTACGAAAATACCCCAGTAGGACAAAATTACGAAAATACCCACGGGTAGTGGAAAACAACAACAACGAAAACTACAAGCGTTTCTCCGAATGAGCGAAAGTTCATAATTGTTTCATGGATGGATGAATGAATGAAAGATGTGTGCATGAATGAATACAAAAGAACCACTTCTAAAATTCTTTTCATAAAATTTCTTGGCGGGTAATCAAGTGAAACAAGGACTAATTCATAAAACTTCTTAATCAGATCGCGACGTTAGAAAATGAGTTCTAAGGGACGTGAACTTAGAGATTGTGCATAGGAAGTATGATAGTTTTCAGAGTGCGCAGCAGTAGCGTAGTGGATGTATGATCGTTCGTTAGTAAGTAATTTCGAGGACGAAATTATTTTTAAGGAGGGTAGAACTGTAACATCCTAGATTAGGGGTTATGCGTTTGGAGCATAACTCAAGTGTTAGTAGGCTTTAAGTGTGGTTGAGCATGTTTTAAGGGTTTTGAGAATCCAAGGATGTAGGAGGAAGTCTTGGAAAAGTATTGGAATTTTATTTTTAAAGGAGAAGTTAGGTGAAGGAGGCCTTAAGGAAAATTTTTAGGAGTTTATGGACATGAAAATGGGCTTGTGCATTCTTGCTTAATTTTATGAAATAGCATGTCTATTGTGATATGAATGTGTTATGTGAATTTTAGAAACCTTGGAAATGTAAGGAAAGTGCATTTTTAGAAATGTTGGAAATGAAAGGAAATGTCTTGGAAATGTAGGGAAATGACTTGGAAATGTAAGGAAATGATTTAGAAATGTTAAGTTTCAAAAGAGGAAAGTGAACATTTTGGAAATCTGGAAATGTATGGAAATGTTAAGTTTAAAAATGGAAAGTGAACATTTTTGGAAACTAGGAAATGTAAAGAAATGATTCAAAAGAGGAAAGTGAACATTTCTGGAAACTTGGAAATGTAAGGAAATGTCAAGTTTCTGAGCCGATCGAAAATTTTGGAAACTTAGAAATGACCTAGAAATGATGAGTTTTAAGGTTTAAAAGGGGAAATTAAGGCAAGGTGGCCTTAAAAGAAAAAGTTTGTGAAATTTGACACACAAACAGTGTAACACCCCTTACCCGAGACCATCGCCGGAATCGAGTATGTGGCATTACTAGACTTGACTACAAGTTCAGAACATAAAAATTTAAAGCTATCAAACTGCATCATGCTGACTAATTTGACCATAATTCGAGTTACAAAACTCGAAATTCAAATCCGTAAATTTTCTTTGAAACTAGACTCGTATAAGAATTTACCATAATTTTTCCAGAATTTTTGGTCTGGTCAATCAATACCAGATTTTTCTTAAAGTTTCCCCTATTTCACTATTGACGATTCTGACCTATCATTACAAAAACTCATTTTTCTCATTGCACAAAATTTCAATAATGTTCTTGTTTATTCCAATCAAAAATAGACTCATTAAGGATTATAAGCATATAAACTATGTTCTCTAATTATTTTTGTACAATTTATGACAATTTTCCCAAGACAGAACATGGACTCACGAATCCATTCAGAACAGGTCTCACAAAAATTTAAATGTCTCATAACATAAAACTCCTTTGCCTACTCTATTTCTTTCATAACCAAATAGAGACAATAAGCTTTGATTCTATACCTCATTCACCTTCTAATTCAACTTATTCTATTTATAGTGATTTTTCTAAATCACATCACTGCTGTTAACAACCAACTGTTTCGTTACAAATTATGAAAACTAACTTATAACCGAACATACCACATCCTTAATTCTAGGATTCATTTCATATACATACACTTCCTTATCAAAAACGATAAATCTTCGATTATGGATGCATAAACATTGCCAACATAAACCGACATTGTATCAAAAGCACAAAAGCATACTTAACTAAAAGTTTAGCCATATTCGCATGGCTATTATATACATGAACCAAAAGTTTCCATCAAAACAAAGACAAAGTCGTTCCTATACATGCCTTTAACCAAAAGAAAACCCAAATAAAAGGGTACCAAAATATAGATTGATAGTGTTGGCGACTTTCTTGACGATCCGTCTTGAGCCCGTAGCGTAACCAAAATCTATAAAACAGAGGAAACGTTTCACACAATTAAGCTTACTAGCTTAGTAAGTCCTAAATTCATAATAACATAACATTTAAATTATTCAACTTACGACATTGTACACAAACATTTAATTATGATAATTTATTTACATAAAGCCGAATCTTATTAGTACATTAACCGAAGAAATTATACGTCGATTCCATAAACTTGTATTACTTCGCAATACGACTTAATATATTTTACAAGTATCACATACACCAAGTTGTGTAATTATAGCATTCATATCAACCACACTACCATATTAAAATTTCTTGTATTCTAAGCATTTATACATGCAAACCGAATCTCCATAATAGTACATCAAACTCAACTTCAGTCATATGATACTCAAACACATTAATCATAGCCCAATTATACATAACATAGTTCTCACAATATCAAATTGACTCAAGTAATATTAGGCATAACATACCTTACATACTTACGAGCGATTTGCTAGATACGTTAATTAAAGTTGCCTTGAAGAATATTCGATTTTTCTTAATAAAACACATCACCAAGCAACAAGCACGCTAGGCGGTAAAGCACGAATTAAAAACACCACGACGCGAGGCTGCTGGACTTAGAGCCGAAATAAATCAAACACGAGGCACGCTAGGCTTAAAGCCCGAAATAAATCACCGCACGAGGCACTGCTAGGCTTAAAGCCCGAAATAAATCAATACGATAAATCATTGTATGCATTTTCCATGATTATCTCGAATCGAATTTAGTTTGACTTACTTACATTAAACAATTGAAACCCTTCTAATTTACTTGTGCACATTCGGCTATGACATTAATATATATACTAAAATTTATCAAGCATTATCATATGATAGATTAAGTAAATAATCATTCAATATATTATAGTTTTAGGACTTACTTTGGAGTTTGATAGATTGAAACTTCCGGCTATTCGCTTAGTTTAGCCTTTCCTCGTTCCAACTTCTTTTCCTTTTGTTAGGATCTAATTCGGTTCAAAAATTAAACCAATTCAACCACATTTTCTTATTCACAAAAAGAAAATCAAAATCATCATATACATATATATATTTAAAATATACAACTTGCCGATTAATCCTAAAATTCAAACCGAAATATAAAGAATTTAATTGCTTTATTTCAAAGGTTGGATGTTCACCTTCTCCAAACAAGCCTTTATGATTTTATTTTTATAAAACAACTTATACAAATTCATGAAGGCCGAATATATCAACTTGATTTCTTCTTTCCTCATGACCGAATTTGTTAACTCAAAATGCCCATATATTTTCTTCATTACAAGACCAAATAACAAGCTAAATAGCCACCATTTAAAATCATTCACTACAAATAGAATGGTAAGAGCATTTACATGCTCAATCCATAATAATTTCTATAATTCTAATGTAATTGAAATCACAAGTCTTCAATTCATTTAAGACTCTTAGGCAATTCATGTTGTTTTTGGATCAATATTAGACATTTTTTTTCAACTCAAAATACACATAAAAGTACTCATCCTATGCCGAATATTAGCATGCTAAATCTCAAAATTTTAACATGATTTTATTAGCATTTAAAGCAACTAAAACCCATATGTGAAGATTTGCTCAATCAAGCTAGAATACCCACCTTGCTACTACATGCATGGGCGAACAATGAAGTTTTGAAGCTTTCCTTTTTCTTTCAATAGCTTCGGTGAAGAAGATAGGGAGAAGGAGAGAACAAAATAATTCTTTTGTTTTATTACTTAATCTATTTTCTATTATAGCATGCTTATTAATTAAACTATACTTTAGTTATAAAACACTAAAATCATGACATTCAAAGCATGCTTACAGTCCACTACACTATAATTTTGGGAATTTGACATGCAAGCCCTCCCATGCAAGAAGAACAATTTAATTTACTCCTTTCAATTGCTACAATCAGCTATGAGAGAAGAGAAGATAGTGGCCTTATTTTATGCTTTAAATAAACCTATACACTAACATTTTTTTATAAAATATTAACATAAGCATATAATAATAAAATTTAATTAAACCAACATATATATAAATCTAGCTAACTTGGTCCATTGCAGTCCATCATTATGGTCAATGGGCTAATTGCCCTTTTAGGACACCCACTTAAAAAGCCACAAGCAATTTAGTACACTACACCTTAGGATGCAAATTTTTTCGCTTTTCACGATTAAATCCTTTTCATCAAATTAAACACTCGATCAATAATACTTTTCTACTGAAACTTTCACACACATCAACACACATATAATAAACATAAAATAAATTTTAAGAAATATTTATCGGCTCGGATTCGTGGTTCCGAGACCACTATTCCGATTAGGGTCAAAAATTGGTCCGTTACAAACAGGCTTGGAAAAGTGGCCTGAAGATGCCACTTAGGGCCTATGGAAATGGCGCCATATGCAAGAGGAATAGGCCTGAGTTCGAGTCACTTGGGAAGCAAATAAAGGAGGTTTTATTTTTGCTTCGGAGAAGACTGAGTGGACGGCACATGCTTCTAGAAAGGAGGTGTTTTATTTTCATAAATATTCGATTAAAAGGTGATAAATAAAGGATTTTTAAATTGGATTATTTTGAAGAGATAAATGTTGGATTAAACTCTTTTATTTATGATAATTAAAGGGATAAAGCTTTCAAAATAGAAGAGTGGTGGCCAAGTAAGGGACTCTAGCTTAGTAATTTCGTCTATAAAAGGAAGGAAGGAGGAATACTCATCAGTTTTCTTTTTTTCTCTGCTCTGCCGAAATTCTTAGGGTTCTCTCCTCTTCTCTTTTCTTTTCTAGCCGAATTCCCTAGCCTCCCCTCTCTTTTATTCAAACAAAAAAACACAATCCAACCAAGTCGAAATTGCACAAAGCCGAATCTTTGTTGTGACTAAAGGGTGTTCCGATTTCATTCAAAAGGTAAGATCGGCTATTATTTGATTTTCAATCTCTCTTTAGAAATATAAGAATCTAACTCCTTTAGAATTCCATGGCGAAATTTGGAAGGTTTTCTTGAGATCTAGTAGTTATCGACTACAAGGAGAAGTACAACGAAGTTTCGGGATTTCTAAGACTCAAGGTAAGTCATATGAATATTCGGCCATAGGCCATTTAAAGATGATTAAGTGTTAGAAATCAATCTAACATGTGCTTATAAGATTTTCGACAGACTTATAAGGCAAGGTTTAGGGATTTGAACCAAAAAGGAAATCGACACCAAGGTAAGTGTATAAATCCTACTAGGATTTGGTTTTAAGACAAAAAGGTTTATTAATGTGTTTGAATGATTGGCCGAATATAGGGATTAAGATCTAAATCAGTAGATCAGTTCTTCGGGATTTCAAGGACTTCATTAAGCGAATCAGGTGTGTACTCCACACTACTTTGTAATATGAATTATGGTTGCATATAATAAAATATATGTTAATAGAAATATGAGCATGGCTAAAGTACCATGATATGGTACTAAGTACTCTCAGCACGTTTCCTACTTCTACTAGGAATATGAAAAATGTTATTCGTAACATGAGAATATGATAAGAATTTGAACTATGGTATATTATGCATGTTTATGGGGCATTTGGTTGTATATTGTAAGGGAAGTGAAAAGTGGTGATTTAAGACCACGATGTCTGAAAAGCGGTGACTTACGACCACGATGTCGAAAAGTGGTGATCTAAGACCACGATGTCTGAAAAGTGGTTCCCTAAAACCACAGATCACGGAGCTTTAAGCCCGCAAATTGGTGTGTAGCGGAAGGAGGGTCGACTTAGTAGTCCCTACGGTGTGTTTGGCAGGTACGGGGGTGTGTAGCGGATGGACAATTAGGTTTCGGTTTGGGAATGCATCATAACTTGTATTTTATGTTTTGAATGTGTAACTATTGTATGCCTGATTTTATTATGATTTAGTGTCGTGTACACATTGAGTCTGTTTGACTCACCCCGTTGGGGAATACTTTTCAGGTGATGAGCAGTGATGGACCGGGACGGCAGAACTTGTGGTGGCCATGCTCAACTTGAAGTCTTTATTTTAATGGACTATTAATTTTTAAGTACTCTGAATTATTTGGATTTATATGATGTAATAAGGCCTTAAGGCCCAAGTTGAATTTCTTTATTTCTTTTTACTTTTAATTATTATGTTTACGAATTTTTATTAAGTTTAAAGATCAAGTAATTTATTTTTAAAATATACTCTATATGTTTTATCTCTTAAAATTAAAAAGGGTTTTCTAATATAATAATTCGAATTGGTTTTCAACACAAGCCCAACCCAAACAATTTTTTTTAAAATTGCACAAGTTTTTCACAAAGTAACAAAAGAATTTGAACCGGTTTACTTGAGGAACATACCAAATCTGGTCAAAGCTCGTGGGCCGGGTTTGGGGTGTTTTAGTTTGGTATCAGAGCCCGTTTCAAACTCTCGGCCTGGGGTTTAAGGCCCAAAACGTTTTCAAAGCGAGCCCAAATGAGTTTTATGAAAATATTTTTGAAATAAGTAGGTTTCTGGCATGGCACCTAAGTCTCCGACCCGAAGTCCTCCAGGTAAGTACTTCTATCCATTGTGTGAATTCTATTATGATTTGTAGAAGGGTAGAAATGGAATAGAACGTAGATTAGCATGATAAGTACTTGAACCCTAGGATTAGTTTTCCCCAACACTTACATAAGACTCAAGTGCCTAACTTAAACAAACCTATGACTAGTCGCCGAGTTAAGGTGTGGTAACCCCTGTGCGCATGTCTAGGATTGGATCCGGAAAAGCCTGGTACTTGAGCAGTCCTAGTGACTCACCTCCTCTTCTCTTTTCTTTTCTAGCCGAATTCCCTAGCCTCCCCTCTCTTTTATTCAAAACAAAAAAACACAATCCAACCAAGCCGAAATTCTGCCAAAGCCGAATCTTTGTTGTGACTAAAGGGTGTTGCCGATTTCATTCAAAAGGTAAGATCGGCTATTATTTGATTTTCAATCTCTCTTTAGCTTGAAATATAGGAATCTAACTCCTTTAGAATTCCATGGCCAAAAATTTGGAAGGTTTTCTTGAGATCTAGTAGTTGTCGACTACAAGGAGAAGTACAACGAAGTTTCGGGATTTCTAAGACTCAAGGTAAGTCATATGAATATTCGGCCATAGGCCATTTAAAGATGATTAAGTGTTAGAAATCAATCTAACATGTGCTTATAGGATTTTCGATGACTTATAAGGCAAGGTTTAGGGATTTGAACCAAAAGGAAATCGACACCAAGGTAAGTGTATAAATCCTACTAGGATTTGGTTTTAAGACCAAAAGGTTTATTAATGTGTTTGAATGATTGGCCGAATATAGGGATTAAGATCTAAATCGTGAGATCGGTTCTTCTGGATTTCAAGGACTTTATTAAGCGAATCGGTGTGTACTCCACACTACTTTGTAATATGAATTATGGTTGCATATAATAAAATATATGTTAATAGAAATATGAGCATGGCTAAAGTACCATGATATGGTACTAAGTACTCAGTCATGCGTTTCCTACTTCTAGTAGGAATATGAAAAATGTTATTCGTAACATGAGAATATGATAAGAATTTGAACTATGGTATATTATGCATGTTTATGGGGCATTTGGTTGTATATTGAAAGGGAAGTGAAAAGTGGTGATTTAAGACCACGATGTCGAAAAGTGGTGACTTACGACCACGATGTCGAAAAGTGGTGATCTAAGACCACGATGTCGAAAAGTGGTTTCCTAAAACCATAGATGCGGAGCTTTAAGCCCGCAAATTGGTGTGTGTAGCGGAAGGAGGGTCGACTTAGTAGTCCCCACGGTGTGTTTGGCATGTACGGGGGTGTGTAGCGGATGGACAATTAGGTTTCGGTTTGGGAATGCATCATAACTTGTATTTTATGTTTTGAATGTGTAACTATTGTATGCCTGATTTTATTATGATTTAGTGTCGTGTACACATTGAGCTGTTTGACTCACCTGTTGGGAATATTTTTTGGTGATGAGCGGTGATGGACGGGACAGCGAGAACTTGTGGTGGCCATGCTCAACTTGAAGTCTTTATTTTAATGGACTATTAATTTTTAAGTACTCTGAATTATTTGGATTTATATGATGTAATAAGGCCTTAAGGCCCAAGTTGAATTTCTTTATTTCTTTTTACTTTTAATTATTATGTTTACTTAATTTTTATTAAGTTTAAAGATCAAGTAATTTATTTTTAAAATATACTCTATATGTTTTATCTCTTAAAATTAAAAAGGGTCTTCTAATATAATAATTGAATTGGTTTTCAACACAAGCCCAACCCAAACAATTTTTTTAAAATCGCACAAGTTTTCACAAAGTAACAAAAGAATTTGAACAGGTTTACTTGAGGAACATAGCAAATCTGGTCAAAGCTCGTGGGCCAGGTTTGGGGTGTTTCAGTTTGGTATCAGAGCCCGTTTCAAACGCTCGGCCTGGGGTTTAAGGCCCAAAATGTTTTCAAAGCGAGCCCAAATAAGTTCTATGAAAATATTTTTGAAATAAGCGGAGTTTCGGCATGGCACCTAAGTCTCGACAGAAGTCCTCCGGTAAGTACTTCTATCCATTGTGTGAATTATATTATGATTTGTAGAAGGGTAGAAATGGAATGGAACGTAGATTAGCATGATAAGTACTTGAACCCTAGGATTAGTTTTCCCCAACACTTACATAAGACTCAAGTGCCTAACTTAAACAAACCTATGACTAGTCGCCGAGTTAAGGTGTGGTAACCCCTGTGCGCATGTCTAGGATTGGATCCGGAAGAGCCTGGTACTTGAGCGGTCCCTAGTGACTCACCTCCTCTCTTCTCTTTTCTTTTCTAGCCGAATTCCCTAGCCTCCCCTCTCTTTTATTCAAAACAAAAAAACACAATCCAACCAAGCCGAAATTCTGCCAAAGCCGAATCTTTGTTGTGACTAAAGGGTGTTGCCGATTTCATTCAAAAAGGTAAGATCAGCCATTATTTGATTTTCAATCTCTCTTTAGCGAAATATAGGAATCTAACTCCTTTAGAATTCCATAGAAATTTGGAAGGTTTTCTTGAGATCTAGTAGTTATCGACTACAAGGAGAAGTACAACGAAGTTTGGGATTTCTAAGGCTCAAGGTAAGTCATATGAATATTCGGCCATAGGCCATTTAAAGATGATTAAGTGTTAGAAATCAATCTAACATGTGCTTATAGGATTTTTGATGGACTTATAAGGCAAGGTTTAGGGATTTGAACCAAAAGGAAATCGACACCAAGGTAAGTGTATAAATCCTACTAGGATTTGGTTTTAAGACCAAAAAGGTTTATTAATGTGTTTGAATGATTGGTGAATATAGGGATTAAGATTTAAATCAGTAGATCAGTTCTTCGGGATTTCAAGGACTTCATTAAGCGAATCAGGTGTGTACTCCACACTACTTTGTAATATGAATTATGGTTGCATATAATAAAATATATGTTAATAGAAATATGAGCATGGCTAAAGTACCATGATATGGTACTAAGTACTAGTCAATGCGTTTCCTACTTCTAGTAGGAATATGAAAAATGTTATTAAGTAACATGAGAATATGATAAGAATTTGAACTATGGTATATTATGCATGTTTATGGGGCATTTGGTTGTATATTGAAAGGGAAGTGAAAAGTGGTGATTTAAGACCACGATGTCGAAAAGTGGTGACTTACGACCACGATGTCGAAAAGTGGTGATCTAAGACCACGATGTCTGAAAAGTGGTTTCCTAAAACCATAGATGCGGAGCTTTAAGCCCGCAAATTGGTGTGTAGCGGAAGGAGGGTCGACTTAGTAGTCCCCACGGTGTGTTTGGCAGGTACGGGGGTGTGTAGCGGATGGACAATTAGGTTTCGGTTTGGGAATGCATTATAACTTGTATTTTATGTTTTGAATGTGTAACTATTGTATGCCTGATTTTATTATGATTTAGTGTCGTGTACACATTGAGCCTGTTTGACTCACCCTGTTGGGGAATATTTTTCAGGTGATGAGCAGTGATGGACCGGGACGGCAGAACTTGTGGTGGCCATGCTCAACTTGAAGTCTTTATTTTAATGGACTATTAATTTTTAAGTACTCTGAATTATTTGGATTTATATGATGTAATAAGGCCTTAAGGCCCAAGTTGAATTTCTTTATTTCTTTTTACTTTTAATTATTATGTTTACGAATTTTTATTAAGTTTAAAGATCAAGTAATTTATTTTTAAAATATACTCTATATGTTTTATCTCTTAAAATTAAAAAGGGTTTTCTAATATAATAATTCAAATTGGTTTTCAACACAAGCCCAACCCAAACAATTTTTTTTAAAATCGCACAAGTTTTTCACAAAGTAACAAAAGAATTTGAACCGGTTTACTTGAGGAACATACCAAATCTGGTCAAAGCTCGTGGGCCAGGTTTGGGGTGTTTCAGTTTGGTATCAGAGCCCGTTTCAAACTCTCGGCCTGGGGTTTAAGGCCCAAAATGTTTTCAAAGCGAGCCCAAATAAGTTTTATGAAAATATTTTTGAAATAAGCAGGTTTCTGGCATGGCACCTAAGTCTCCGACCCGAAGTCCTCCAGGTAAGTACTTCTATCCATTGTGTGAATTATATTATGATTTGTAGAAGGGTAGAAATGGAATGAAACGTAGATTAGCATGATAAGTACTTGAACCCTAGGATTAGTTTTCCCCAACACTTACATAAGACTCAAGTGCCTAACTTAAACAAACCTATGACTAGTCGCCGAGTTAAGGTGTGGTAACCCCTGTGCGCATGTCTAGGATTGGATCCGGAAGAGCCTGGTACTTGAGCAGTCCTAGTGACTCACCTCCTCTTCTCTTTTCTTTTCTAGCCGAATTCCCTAGCCTCCTCTCTTTTATTCAAAACAAAAACACAATCCAACCAAGCCGAAATTCTGCCAAAGTCGAATCTTTGTTGTGACTAAAGGGTGTTGCCGATTTCATTCAAAAAGGTAAGATCAGC
The DNA here is from genome assembly GCA_025503065.1 of Gossypium bickii. Taxonomy (NCBI): domain Eukaryota; kingdom Viridiplantae; phylum Streptophyta; class Magnoliopsida; order Malvales; family Malvaceae; genus Gossypium; species Gossypium bickii. Next base: position 102,899,692 of record CP106711.1, read on the forward strand.
CATTATTTGATTTTCAATCTCTCTTTAGCCGAAATATAGGAATCTAACTCCTTTAGAATTCCATGGCCGAAATTTGGAAGGTTTTCTTCGAGATCTAGTAGTTGTCGACTACAAGGAGAAGTACAACGAAGTTTCGGGATTTCTAAGGCTCAAGGTAAGTCATATGAATATTCGGCCATAGGCCATTTAAAGATGATTAAGTGTTAGAAATCAATCTAACATGTGCTTATAGGATTTTTCGACAGACTTATAAGGCAAGGTTTCCGGGATTTGAACCAAAAAGGAAATCGACACCAAGGTAAGTGTATAAATCCTACTAGGATTTGGTTTTAAGACCAAAAAGGTTTATTAATGTGTTTGAATGATTGGCGAATATAGGGATTAAGATTTAAATCAGTAGATCAGTTCTTCGGGATTTCAAGGACTTCATTAAGCGAATCAGGTGTGTACTCCACACTACTTTGTAATATGAATTATGGTTGCATATAATAAAATATATGTTAATAGAAATATGAGCATGGCTAAAGTACCATGATATGGTACTAAGTACTCAGGTACGTTTCCTACTTCTAGTAGGAATATGAAAAATGTTATTCGTAACATGAGAATATGATAAGAATTTGAACTATGGTATATTATGCATGTTTATGGGGCATTTGGTTGTATATTGAAAGGGAAGTGAAAAGTGGTGATTTAAGACCACGATGTCCGAAAAGTGGTGACTTACGACCACACGATGTCGAAAAGTGGTGATCTAAGACCACAGTAATCTGAAAAGTGGTTTCCTAAAACCATAGATGCGGAGCTTTAAGCCCGCAAATTGGTGTGTAGCGGAAGGAGGGTCGACTTAGTAGTCCCCACGGTGTGTTTGGCATGTACGGGGGTGTGTAGCGGATGGACAATTAGGTTTCGGTTTGGGAATGCATTATAACTTGTATTTTATGTTTTGAATGTGTAACTATTGTATGCCTGATTTTATTATGATTTAGTGTCGTGTACACATTGAGCTGTTTGACTCACCTGTTGGGAATATTTTTTGGTGTGATGAGCGGTGATGGACCAGGGACAGCGAGAACTTGTGGTGGCCATGCTCAACTTGAAGTCTTTATTTTAATGGACTATTAATTTTTAAGTACTCTGAATTATTTGGATTTATATGATGTAATAAGGCCTTAAGGCCCAAGTTGAATTTCTTTATTTCTTTTTACTTTTAATTATTATGTTTACGAATTTTTATTAAGTTTAAAGATCAAGTAATTTATTTTTAAAATATACTCTATATGTTTTATCTCTTAAAATTAAAAAGGGTTTTCTAATATAATAATTCGAATTGGTTTTCAACACAAGCCCAACCCAAACAATTTTTTTTTAAAATCGCACAAGTTTTTCACAAAGTAACAAAAGAATTTGAACCGGTTTACTTGAGGAACATACCAAATCTGGTCAAAGCTCGTGGGCCAGGTTTGGGGTGTTTCAGTTTGGTATCAGAGCCCGTTTCAAACTCTCGGCCTGGGGTTTAAGGCCCAAAATGTTTTCAAAGCGAGCCCAAATAAGTTTTATGAAAATATTTTTGAAATAAGCAGGTTTCTGGCATGGCACCTAAGTCTCCGACCCGAAGTCCTCCAGGTAAGTACTTCTATCCATTGTGTGAATTATATTATGATTTGTAGAAGGGTAGAAATGGAATGAAACGTAGATTAGCATGATAAGTACTTGAACCCTAGGATTAGTTTTCCCCAACACTTACATAAGACTCAAGTGCCTAACTTAAACAAACCTATGACTAGTCGCCGAGTTAAGGTGTGGTAACCCCTGTGCGCATGTCTAGGATTGGATCCGGAAGAGCCTGGTACTTGAGCAGTCCTAGTGACTCACCTCCTCTTCTCTTTTCTTTTCTAGCCGAATTCCCTAGCCTCCCCTCTCTTTTATTCAAAACAAAAAAACACAATCCAACCAAGCCGAAATTCTGCCAAAGCCGAATCTTTGTTGTGACTAAAGGGTGTTGCCGATTTCATTCAAAAAGGTAAGATCAGCTATTATTTGATTTTCAATCTCTCTTTAGCCGAAATATAGGAATCTAACTCCTTTAGAATTATATGGCCAAAATTTGGAAGGTTTTCTTCGAGATCTAGTAGTTGTCGACTACAAGGAGAAGTACAACGAAATTTTGGGATTGCTAAGACTCAAGGTAAGTCATATGAATATTCGGCCATAGGCCATTTAAAGATGATTAAGTGTTAGAAATCAATCTAACATGTGCTTATAGGATTTTCAACAGACTTATAAGGCAAGGTTTTCGGGATTTGAACCAAAAAGGAAATCGACACCAAGGTAAGTGTATAAATCCTACTAGGATTTGGTTTTAAGACCAAAAAGGTTTATTAATGTGTTTGAATGATTGGCCGAGTATAGGGATTAAGATCTAAATCAGTAGATCAGTTCTTCGGGATTTCAAGGACTTCATTAAGCGAATCAAGTGTGTACTCCACACTACTTTGTAATATGAATTATGGTTGCATATAATAAAATATATGTTAATAGAAATATGAGCATGGCTAAAGTACCATGATATGGTACTAAGTACTCAGGTACGTTTCCTACTTCTACTAGGAATATGAAAAATGTTATTCGTAACCTGAGAATATGATAAGAATTTGAACTATGGTATATTATGCATGTTTATGGGGCATTTGGTTGTATATTGTATGGGAAGTGAAAAGTGGTGATTTAAGACCACGATGATCTGAAAAGTGGTGACTTACGACCACGATGAATCGAAAAGTAGTGATCTAAGACCACGAGAATCTGAAAAGTGGTTTCCTAAAACCACGAGATGCGGAGCTTTAAGCCCGCAAATTGGTGTGTGTAGCGAAGGAGGGTCGACTTAGTAGTCCCTTACGGTGTGTGTTTGGCAGTACGGGGGTGTGTAGCGGATGGACAATTAGGTTTGGGTTTGGGAATGCATCATAACTTGTATTTTATGTTTTGAATGTGTAACTATTGTATGCCTGATTCTATTATGATTTAGTGTCGTGTACACATTGAGTCTGTTTGACTCACCCGTTTGGGAATATTTTTCGGTGATGAGCAAAGTGATGGACTGGGACTGGCAGAACTTGTGGTGGCCATGCTCAACTTGAAGTCTTTATTTTAATGGACTATTAATTTTTAAGTACTCTGAATTATTTGGATTTATATGATGTAATAAGGCCTTAAGGCCCAAGTTGAATTTCTTTATTTCTTTTTACTTTTAATTATTATGTTTACGAATTTTTATTAAGTTTAAAGATCAAGTAATTTATTTTTAAAATATACTCTATATGTTTTATCTCTTAAAATTAAAAAGGGTTTTCTAATATAAAAATTCGAATTGGTTTTCAACACAAGCCCAACCCAAACAATTTTTTTGAAAATCGCACAAGTTTTTCACAAAGTAACAAAAGAATTTGAACCGGTTTACTTGAGGAACATACCAAATCTGGTCAAAGCTCGTGGGCCGGGTTTGGGGTGTTTCACAAGTCCCAAAACATAATCATCATTAGCCATTCCAATGGCTAGATTACAATAATCATTTACATTTACATGCCAATATGACTAATATAACCTATACATGCCATTATAACCACAATTGATTTACCATATTGTATCGACATGGGCTGATGGATAGTGTGAGTGATCTCCGCCAAGCTTCCAATCCAACGAGCTTCCGATTTACTATAAACCAGGGAAATAAAACTAAGTAAGCATTACATGTAAGTTCGTATAACATGGTACTTAACTTACCATTCATTATATTTTGAGGTAACTATGTAAGGCATTTTCAATCAATTTGACCTCAAGCCCTACACATATCCTCATTGCTCTTGTTAGTCATATATTACATAACAACATCAACACATATATGGGCTCAACAACAATCAAGTTTCCATGCACATATGCTTTCCACTACATGTATTCATTTAACATGTATAATTCGTCTCTTTATATTACAAGTATAATTTCATAATAGTTCATCTCGATGTTTAGATTATTTCATGTCAAAACTTTACTCATCTCATTCAAAATATTAAGGTCACATGAGTAGTAGTACATTCAAGGTGTACAAGTCTATAATCAAGGATGAACATTCTCATCAAATAATTTCCATGTACAACTATTATCATCTCATACTTTCATGTATCACTTATCATGTATCGTCATTTTCTTATATTTCAGACGGATACGTGTAATAACTCATTTCGTAATCATATATTCTAATTTCAGGATATTTACCCATTGAATTTACTCGGTCTACACAGGTAGTACACTCGAGGTGTACAAATTAGGATCCGTCAATTCATGTTCAATGGTACCCATAAGGTACTATTTCATAGAGTACACTCTCGAGCCACACATGTATACAACAGGATTACCAGTCCAGGCTAAATCCTTTTTATGACTTATACTCTAAGGAGCTTGATTTGGATTACCCGTCCGGGCTAAATCCAATCCATAACATATGCTCAAGAGGACTTATATCAAGATTAGCCGTTCGGGCTAAATCCTTTCTGTAATGAGGTTAATAGGATTACTCATTCGAGCTAAATCCCATCAGCAACAAATGCAGGACCTCATTCATTTCGGGAAATCACATATCCATCAATTTTCCATTTATTCAACTGGGATTTAAACGTTTCTCAAGCGTTATCAGGCATGTGATTATTTAATACATCTAAATCATACATATAATTCAAATAGACACATTCCACATTCATTTCAAGAATATGAGTAACATTCTTATGATTTATCACTTATCGGACATTATTATTGGTCGAGCACTTTCATTTATTGGGCTATAACGAGTGTGTGATCGTTTTAAATATTTATGGCATTTATACAATTCACACATATATACATTCAATACAAGCTTATAGATATACATAATTTAGTTACATGAACTTACCTCGATAAATGTTCGTGTACAAAAAATCCACTAATCTGACATTTTCCTCTTTTCCTCGTCCTAGTTCCGAATTGGGTCTATCCAGATCTATACGAGTAAATTTAAAATCAATTTATCATATTTCATATTCAAGTGGACTAAATTTTAATCCTAGGCAAAATTACCATTTTGTCCGTAACTTTTCTATAAATTCTCATTTAGTCCTTAGGCTCGGAAAATGAAATTTGTGCAATTTACTCCCTATTCCAAGCCTAACCAAAATTCCATCTCAAAATTTACAGCACATGTATTCATAAAAATTCAGAATTTTTCATCAAATTCCACAACTTTGCATTTTAGTCCCTAAATCATGTTTTCATAAAAAAATCACTTTGTAAAAGTTGTTTACCTATCAACAACCTTTCATTTTCTACCATAAATTTTAAATTTCCAGCATATTCATCCATGACCCAAATTTCATACCTTGATAACTTTTCAAATTAATCCCTCAAATAGATAGATTAGACCATCTCGATTTTAAAAATATAAAAGTTCTAAAAACGAGGCTTGATTACTTACCCAAATAAGCTTGATAAGTCTTCTTCCTCTCTCTTAGGGTTTTGATGGAAATATTTAGGGAAGATGATATGTAATTGTTTTCTTTTTCATTTAATTAAATTGTCATTTAATAACTTTTCATCTTTCCAATTTAGTCCTTAACCTTTTTTTATTTTTCCATGGGTGAGTCATGCCAAAATATCTACATACTTTCTTTAATGGTCTATTTACCATATAAGGACCTCAAGTTTTGAATTCCATAGCTATTTAATCCTTATAGCTACTAGAATTCAACTTTTACATTTTATGCGATTTAGTCCTTTTCTTAATTAAACACATAATCGATAAAATTTTCGTATCAAAATTTTCACATGACTTTTCTAACATAATACGGACCATATAATAAAATAAAAAAATTTATTTTTGGCTCGAATTTGTGGTCCCGAAACTACTATTTCGGTTTCACCGAAGTTGGGTTGTTACACCCATCCTCTACACACCAACTTCGACCATCCCAACACACCATGTGGGGTATAAAACACCCAGCCAGCCCTACACACCAATAGTGTCTATACGACACTTTTCAAAATAATCACAACCATGCCACCAGTATATTGGCAGAATATCACCTCATAAAATACTTTCTCCACGTATCACATATCTCATCCCATAACCAAATACAGACAGTAATAATAGATATCAGAATTAATACATCACACATGCTCATAAAACAGATATTACAAATGCCTAAGGATGACAGAATAGATCGTACATACCATGTCTCATATACTCATAAAAGCATTATTTAACTCATTTTCAGTCTAACAGAGTAAAATATTTCATGCTTTAATGCTTATACCATACAAATTGACCCTACGAAAGGCCCACAGTCGATCGGAATGACGTGTACGACCCTAGGGAAAAGTTCTAAAATTTGGGCCTACATGCCCGTGTGGGCCTACATGCCTGGAATGGCGTTGCCCGTATGGCCCACACGGCTTGGCTCATGGCCCACACACTCATGTGGCTTGCCCGTATGGGCCCACATGCTTGTGTGACCCATACGCTCAACCTAGCCCATATGGCCCACACGGCATACGACACAACTAGGCACACGTCCGTGTGGCATGATAGGCCAGATTTTCAACTTTCATCGATCAATATTTTTTTGGTGTTTTTATTACACACCTGGTTTATTTTTGATGTGAAAATAATCCCGAGACCTCCGAAACCTAGAAAAACTATATCCCAACAACTGTTTAGCAAACGGTTTATGATTCAACAACAATAACCCGAACAACACACATGAACTTATCAATGACGAAAACAACTACGAACACAGATTAGGTCGTTGGGGCGAAATCCACTACTTCACAGTCTTATCCTGTAATATCCTGGATTAATGGGTCTATGCGTTTAGTATAGGAATATGTTTAATATGTTAACTAAGGTAAAAGGGGTTTAAATTTGGGCTTAGAATTAGGCAAAGGCCCACATTAAATTATTTTAAGGTGGCATCATTAACAATTAAAAAGGAACAAGTTTTGGGTCGTAATGAGCCCATGTTTTTAGGCCAATTTCGGCACTTTAAATGAATATAAGGGTGATGCCACACACAAGGAATTAGGGGCCCAAATATTAAGTTTAATGATGCCCAAATCTTTTAATTTAAGTGAGTTAAATTTCGGCATTAGGGTTAGTAGAGGTGGACGGCTACAAGGCTCAAAAATAGGAGAAATTATGTGGATTTTATAAGTGATAATATCATAGATAAAAAGGAGAAAAGTTAGGAGCTTATCTTCAAGGGAAGTGTGGTAGAAAATCCACCACCTAGAGGAGTGTAAAATTCGACTCTTTGCATGGCAAAGAGGGTGCCGAATTTCCTCTTTTTAGCTTGAATTTTTAAGGCGCGTTTCGGTTTTTAGTGAAGAGGTGCCAAAATATCTATAAATGGGGGGGGCTAGCTCCTTGATTCTGACACTGAAAACCCTAAATTCCTCTCCCATTGTGCCGAAATTCCCTAGCCTTTCGCTTTCCAATTTATTTTCTCCAAATTTCTTCAAAAGCCGAAACTCTTCTCCACTTTTTCCTCCTTGTGCTGATTTCTCTAAAAAGCCGAAGCATCCATAGTCTTTTCTTATATTCATCCTATTTGAGAATTAGTTCTACACTTCCGACATTTAAATCATCCATTGGTATTGCCGGATCCTCTCTCTAGTGCTAGCCGAATCTCCTATGCTAAGGTAAGTGTCGATTTTTGATTAGTTTTCATGATCTATTCTCGGTTTCTGAAAAGCAAAAGTCAAAAGCTAATAGTTTAATGGTTTTATGATGGGCGGTAATTCGGGATTTGAAGGAAGCTTGGTCAATTAGATCTAAAAGGCAAAAATAACTAGTCTCCACTTTCGGGATTTTTAAGGTAAGAAGATTTTCCTAGATTTCTATTAGATTTCATCATTATATACAAGATCTTAATGTTATAATGAGGATTAACGATTAAATATTGTGATAGTAGTTCTGATAAGGACTTGTGATGGAATTAAATATGGATCAAGCAAAGGAGAAAATCCCTAAGTTTAAGAAAGAGCAGTATCTGCCATTCGAGATTGGCCACTTGGTTATGGACCGGCTTCTGAACAACACCTTAGGCAGATAGCAGTTGTGTCGACTAAGGATAGCATCGATATAGAAAGCATCATTTTATCGGTAATCAGGTGTGTAGATCTCTAACACACTACTAATAAACCTGTATGTATGACTATTTATAAATGTTATGGGCTAAAAAGCCGGAATGAGGCTGTATAGACAGTGGAATGGAACCCTAAAAGGGTTAGGCAAAGATGCCAGGTACGCAAACATAGAACTCCGTATGTGTATCGAAAAATATATAAGTCTGCATGATGTTTTCTTTATGTATGTATGCATGGGGTGGGAATGATGATATTGAAGGGGAAGTGTATGATAGGTCGCTTGGTGATCGGTGGTAGAAAACCCACATAATTTAATTATAAGGTCACATAGTGATCGGTGGCTAAGCCACATTTAATGATTCCTGAATAACAAAAATAGGCAGTTTGGCTGTCGTTATGGTGTGTAGCGGTTGGAGGGTTGATTATAGAAATCCCCACGGTGTGATGGTTGGTACGGGTTGGTGTGTAGAGGATGGAATCCCTAGGATGGGATGGGTTATTAATCATTTATTATTTTGATGTATGATAATGATTGATGCCTTATGGGCCAGGTCCTATAATGTGTTTGTGGGCTCAGGTCGTTGTGTGCTTTGAGATTTATACACTGAGTCTTGGTGACTCACGCTTTCCTTTTCTCTACTCTTCAGATGAGCAGTAGATCGTGGACATGGGAGTCTGGACGGACTCGAGGGGCCATCAAGTTCTATTTCTACAAATTATATTTTCTTTACGACTTCTTTAAGTTTGTTTTATTGTTATTTGAGGAACAGTTATGGAATAAGGCCCCTAGCTTTTATTCAACTTAGGAGTTTTCTATGTTATGCAACTTATGAATATACCACAAGGTTTATTTACATTTATTAATAAAAATACAAAGAGGTTTATTTTCAAAAAAATCTCTCCTTTATTCAAATTTAATTAATTTAACTCGTGTTTTTAAAATACGATAAAGTGTTATTTGTTCGATAATATGCCGGATCTAGTCGAAACGCATGGGTCGGGTTTGGGGTGTTACATTTTGGTAGCAGAGCTCAGTTCAAAACTCGGGCTGTGAAATGGGTCTAGTACTATTTTAAAAAGTTGAGAAAAAATGTTTTGGATGAAGATATGGCCTTCGAGTCTACCGACACCCGATCCACCCAGGTAAGTATTCTAAACTCCTGATTGTGATATAAATGTGGGCTTAATGGGCTTTATGGGACGTAGACTATCTAGATTAGAACTTGATGGATTCTAGGCTTAGACAAACCACTCTTCAAATTCTATAAGATTTAATTTCACTAAACAAAACCTGTAAACGAGTCGCAAGACTAAGGTGTGGCAACAGGCATATGCATGTCTAGGAGTAGATTCGGAAGAGCTTGGTATTTAAGCAGTCCAAGTGACTCACCTCCTCTTCGCTGGAATCTTACCTGGTGCATAGTGACTATTCACTTTAGCCATGACAGGGTGTGGGAATAGGCATACGCATGTCTAGGAGTGGATTCAGGGAGAGCTTGGTATTTAAGCAGTCCTAGTAACTCACCTCCTCTTCGCTGGAATCTTACCTGGTGCGTAGTGACTGTTCACTCTAGCTATAAGGACTTGTTCATGGGATGAACCCATAATTAAAACTCGAAAGGGACCAACCACCCTATTTTGCAAACAAAACCCCTAAGTTTTGAACATTTCCAAAAAGATACACTTGATTTGAAAATGTTCACAGCTATGAAAAATTTACCCAAAAAACCCTATGTTTACAAGAGTAATTAGATTCTCCAAAATGCCCTTGTTTAAAAAAAAAAACAACAACAACAACATCAAAATATTCCTGGTTTGTAAAATCACCAAATTACCCTTGTTTCGCAAAATGACCAAAATATCCCTGGTTTGTAAAATTACCAAATTACCCTTGATTCATAAAATTACCGAAATACCCCCAGATTGCCATATTATCGAAATACCCCTGAATTGCCAAATTACCAAAATACCCCTAGATTTCAAAATTACCAAAATACCCCTGAATTTCAAAATTATCGAAATACCCCTGAATTTTAAAATTATCGAAATACCCTTAAATTTCAAAATTACTAAAATACCCCCAGATTTCAAAATTACAGAAATACCCCTAGATTGCAAAATTACCAAAATACCTTTATTTCACAAAATCACCAATGAACCTTATTTTGAAAAATTACGAAAATACCCCTGTAGGATAAAATTACGAAAATACCCCTGCGTAGTGAAAACAACAACAACAACAACAACAACAACAACAACAACACTTTTCTGTAATGGACGTGAGTTCATGGATGTTGATGATTGAATGTATGTGTTCCTTAGAGGATATAAACTTGAGACTGAATGGTGAATGCGAATTCGAAAGAACTACTTTTAAAGCTATTATTCATAAGACTGTTCGTGGTTAAAACAGTGGAAGAAAACTAATAATTCATAAAATTCCTAATTAGATAAAAGCGAAGCGATAGAATGAGTACAAAGGGTCAAGGACGTCCACCACATGGTCGTGGTAGGGGTAGGATGACTGTGTCGGAACTAGTAGGATCTGGTCATAGATCTGGAAATGAGATGTCAGCTGCGGAGGAGGAATTTCAGGATCAGACTGCCGGAGATGACGCGGTATCTCAGGCAATGTTAAGGATTTTAGAGAGGGTTGCTGGGGCTGGTGTGGGCACAGGAGCCCGGAAATATGTGCCGGGGCGGCTTAGGGCCAATGGGGCAGAAGTGTTTAGAGGAATTACTGGTGTAGGCCCAAGTTCAGCTGAGTATTGGTTAGAGGCGGTAGAACGCATAATGGATGATTTGGATTTCACGGAAGAGGAGAAGTTGAAAGGAGTTGTATCTCTCCTGCGGGATGAAGCTTATCAATGGTGGCTTACAGTTAAGGATGGTACAGTGGCTAACCGTATCACCTGGGAACTCTTTAAAACGGCATTCCAGAATAAGTACTTTGGATCGAGTTATGTGGATGCGCAGCGCAGTGCATTTCTGAATCTGGTGCAAGGGAGTAGGTCAGTGGCTGCATATGAAGCTGAATTCTTACGCCTTAACTGTTATGCTCGTGGGATTGTAGCCACGAAGCATGAACATTATGTTAGGTTCGAAGATAACCTGAGGGATAACTTGCGTGTTTTGATAGCCCCGCAGCGGGAGAGGGAATTTGCTGTCCTAATGGAAAAGGCTAAGATAACCGAGGAGGTCAAACGGACTGAGAAATTAAATCGAGATAGAGATAGAGGTGGAAATAAGATAAATTTTGGATCGTCAACCGGGCGTACTCAGAAAAGGTCCAGGGCTGATGGACCCAAACGGAAAGAGAAACTTGCTGTTGCTAACCAGACACCCAAGTGTACAAGATGTGGTAAATTTCATGCTAGTGAATGTTGGGCAGGCAGTGGGAAGTGTTTTAGGTGTGGATCTACGGACCATCAATTTAGAAACTATCTGCAGCAACGGGATGGTGAAGGGACCATGGGTCGAGGGAATGCTCAGCCTGGCAAGGAGGTCAGCAACCACAAAGAGGTCATGGTGCAGGCCGAGATGGTAATGGTGCTGGTCGGGGTCGTGGAGCACCAGGTCAAGGAGCAGGAAAAACTGAGGCGAGACAGCTGGGATTGGTCTATGCTGTTAGACGTTGTGAGGAGGTTGACGCACCGGATGTCATAACCGGTACATTTTTAATTTTTAGCTTGCCTTACACTGCATTCATTGACATTGGGTCGACGCATTTGTGTGTAGCTAGTAGCGTATCTGGAACTTTAAAGCTAGAATCTAAAATTACCCCTAAGGCAATGACTGTATTTAGCCCGTTAGGACAATCTGTAGTAGTGGATAAACTCTATCGAGAAGTACCTCTAGAAGTTCAGGGGATAGTTTTCCGAATGGATCTAATGGAATTACCATTCGGGGAGTTTGATTTTATTTTAGGTATAGATTGGCTTGTGAAGTATCAAGCTAATCTAGATTGTATGGCCAAGCGTATGGTGTTGAAAACCCCCGAGAGTGATGAAGTGTTGGTGATAGGAGAAAGGGGGAACTGTTTGTCGAATGTAGTGACTGCCCTAAGAGCAGAAAGGATGGTGAGGAAAGGATGTGAGATAGTTTTATTGTTTGTTCGGGCTCTAGAAGCCAAGGATCTGACTGTTAGGGACGTCAGGACGGTAAAGGAATTTCTTATTATTTTCCATGACGAGCTTCCAGGATTACCTCCAGATCGTGAAGTGGAGTTTGGTATCGATCTTCTTTTAGGAACAGCGCCGGTATCTATTACCCTGTATAGGATGGTGTAAGAAGAAGGATGGATCAATGCGTATGTGCATCGATTGTCGCCAGTTGAATAAGCTAACAATCAAGAACAAGTACCCGTTGCCAAGGATCGATGACTTGTTCGATCAATTGAAGGGAGCCTCAATCTTTTCTAAGATAGATCTGAGGTCAGGGTACCATCAGCTTAGGGTCAAGGAGGCGGATATACATAAGACATCTTTTAGGACTCGCTACAGTCACTATGAGTTTATGGTGATGCCGTTTGGATTGACCAACGCGCCAGCAGCGTTTATGGACATGATGAATCAAGTGTTCCAACCATACTTAGACCGATGTATTGTTGTGTTTATCGATGATATCTTAGTTTATTCGAAGTCAGAGGAGGAGCATGATGCTCATCTACGAATAGTTTTGCAGATTCTAAGGGAGAAGCAGTTGTATGCCAAATTCAGTAAGTGTGAATTTTGGCTGAGGGAAGTAACGTTTCTAGGACACGTTGTGTCGGCAGAAGGGATTAGGGTTGACCCTCGAAAGGTTGAAGCAGTGTTAGATTAGAAGCCACCCAAGTCTGTGGCTGAGATTAGAAGTTTTCTTGGTTTAGCTGGGTACTATCGAAAGTTTGTTGAAGGATTTTCTATGGTAGCGGCACCGTTGACTAAGTTGCTACAGAAAGGAGTTCCGTTTGTTTGGTCTAATAAGTAGTAGGAGAGTTTCGAAAAGTTAAAAAGGTTTCTGACGGAGGCTCCGATGTTGATTCAGTCGGAGGAGGGGAAGGAGTTCGTAATTTACTGTGATGCGTCACACGCGGGATTAGGGTGTGTGTTGATGCAAGATGGAAAGGTGGTTGCATATACATCTCGCCAGTTAAGACCGCATGAATTGAATTACCCCACCCATGATTTGGCATTGGCGGCAGTAGTGATTACTTTAAAATTTTGGAGGCACTATTTGTACGGGGAGAAATCTATCATTTACACAGATCATAAGAGCTTGAAGTATCTTTTGACTCAGAAGGAGTTGAATCTAAGGCAGAGAAGGTGGATCGAGTTGCTAAAGGATTACGATTGCTCGATCGAGTATCACCCGGGTAAGGCTAATGTAGTAGCGGATGCTCTAAGTCGTAAAGTAGTTTCTGACCTAAGAGCAATGTTTGCTCACCTTAGTTTATATGAGGATGGAAGCTTATTAGCCGAACTTCAAGTGAAACCTTCTTGGATTAGTCAAGTGAAGGAGAGGCAACAGGCCGATGAGTTGCTAAAGGGGAAATTGTAGCTAATCTGAAAGGATGGGCTAGCAGAATTTAGTATGAATGAGGAAGGATTGTTATGCTTTCAAGGGAAGGTTTGCATGCCAAAAGATCCGGAGTTAAGGCGAAGGATTTTGAATGAAGCACATGGTAGTGCATACGCTATGCACCCTGGAGGAAGTAAGATGTTTCGAGATTTGAGAGACCAGTTCTGGTGGCCGAGTTTGAAGTAAGAGTTAACTGAATTGGTGGGTAAGTGTTTGACCTGTCAGTAGGTCAAGGCGGAACATCAGTTACCATCAGGATTATTGCAACCAGTGAAGATTCCACAATAGAAGTGGGAAAGAATTACCATGGACTTTGTTAGTGGGCTTCCCCTCACACCCACTAAGAAAGATGCGATTTGGGTAATTGTTGATCGCTTAACGAAGTCTGCACACTTCATACCAGTGCGTATTGACTATTCCTTACAGAAGTTAGCTGAGTTATACATAGCGGAAGGGGTAAGGTTGCATGGGGTACCGGCTTCAATCATATCAGATAGGGACCCTAGGTTTACCTCACGATTTTGGAAAGTGTTGCATGAAGTGCTGGGTACGAAGTTGGACTTCAGTACAGCGTTTCATCCTCAGACCGATGGATTGTCTGAGCGAGTGATTCAGATCTTCGAAGACATGTTGAGAGGATGTGTCATTGATTTTAGAGGTAGTTGGGAAGAGTTCTTACCATTAGCAGAATTTGCTTACAATAACAGTTACCAGTCAAGTATTCAGATGGCGCCCTACGAAGCTCTGTACGGGCGGAGGTGTCATACTCCTACTTGTTGGATGGAATTAGGAGAACATCAGATTTTGGGTCCGGAGTTGGTGACCGAGACAAAAGAGAAGGTTGAATTGATTTGGGTTCGATTGAAGGAGGAGTCGGACAGACAAAAGTCCTATGCTGATTTAAGGCGTACGGACATAGAGTTTGCAGTGGGTGATAAAGTATTTCTAAAGGTATCGCCGTGGAAGAAGGTACTAAGGTTTGGTCAAAAGGGTAAATTAAGTCCTAGATTTATCAGACCATATCGGGTGTTGAAGCGAGTAAGACCAGTCGCCTATCAGCTGGAGTTACATCCGGAGTAAAGTCAAATTCACGATGTATTTCACGTCTCTATGCTAAGATGTTACCGTTCAGATTCGTTTCATATTGTACCTGTAGAGGAAATCAAGGTAATACCTGATCTAACCTTCGAAGAAGAACCGGTGGAAATTCTGGATCATGATGTTAAGGTGTTGCGAAGGAAAACAGTTCCATTGGTTAAGGTGTTATGGCGGAATCATGGTTCGGAGGAGGCTACGTGGGAACCCGAGGAAGCTATGAGGTAGCAATACCCTCATCTTTTCTGATCAGGTAACTTCGAGGACGAAATTTCTTTAAGGGGGTAGAACTGTAACATCCTGAATTAATGGGTCTATGCATTTAGTATAGGAATATGTTTAATATGTTAACTTAGGTAAAAGGGGTTTAAATTTGGGCTTAGAATTAGGCAAACGCCTAGATTAAATAACTTTAAGGTGGCATCATTAACCATTAAAAAGGAACAAGTTTTGGGTCGTAAGGAGCCCATGTTTTTAGTCCAATTTTGGCACTTTAAATGAAGATAAGGGTGACGCCACACACAAGGAATTAGGGGCCAAAATATTAAATTTAATGAGGCCCAAATCTTTTAATTTAAGTGAGTTAAATTTTGGCACTAGGGTTAGCAGAGGTGGACGGCTACAAGGCTCAAAAATAGGAGAAATTATGTGGATTTTATAAGTGATAATATCATAGATAAAAAGGAGAAAAGTTAGGAGCTTATCTTCAAGTGAAGTGTTGGCCGAAAATCCACCACCTAGAGGAGTGTAAAATTCAGCTACTTCATGGCAAAGAGGGTGCTGAATTTCCCCTCTCTTTTAGCTTGAATTTTAAGGGCGTTTTTGGTTTTTAGCAGTAGGTGCCGAAATATCTATAAATAGGGGGCTAGCTCCTTGATTCTGACACTGAAAACCCTAAATTCCTCTCCATTGTGCTGAAATTCCCTAGCCTTTCCCTCTCCAATTTCTTTTCTCCAAATTTCTTCAAAAGCTGAAACTCTTCTCCACTTTTTCCTCCTTGTGCTAATTTCTCTAAAAAGCTGAAGCATCCATAGTCTTTTCTTCTATTCATCCTATTTGAGAGTTAGTTCTACACTTCCGGCATTTAAATCTTCCATTGGTATTGCCGAATCCTTTCTCTAGTGCTAGCCGAATCTCCTATGCTAAGGTAAGTGTCGATTTTTGATTAGTTTTCATATTCTATTCCCGGTTTTTGAAAAGCAAAAGCCGAAAGCTAATAGTTTAATGGTTTTATGATGGGCGCCAATTCGGGATTTGAAGGAAGCTTGGTCAATTAGATCTAAAAGCCGAAAATAGCTAGTGTCCACTTTCGGGATTTTTAAGGTAAGAATATTTTCCTAGATTTCTATTAGATTTCATTATTATATACAAGATCTTAATGTTATAATGAGGATTAACGATTAAATATTGTGATAGTAGTTCTGATAAGGACTTGTGATGGAATTAAATATGGATCAAGCAAAGGAGAGAATCCCTAAGTTTAAGAAAAGAGGAGTATCTGCCATTCGAGATTGGCCACTTGGTTGTGGACCGGCTTCTGAACAACACCTTAGGCAAATAGTAGTTGTGTCGACTAAGGATAGCGTCGATATAGAAAGCATCATTTTATCGGTAATCAGGTGTGTAGATCTCTAATACACTACTAATAAACCTATATGTATGACTATTTATAAATGTCATGGGCTAAAAAGCTGGAATGAGGCTGTATAGACAGTGGAATGGAACCCTAAAAGGGTTAGGCAAGAATGCTAGGTACGTAAACATAGAACTCCGTATGTGTATCGAAAAATATATAAGTCTGCATGATGTTTTCTTTATGTATGTATGCATGGGGTGGGAATGATGATATTGAAGGGGAAGTGTATGATAGGTCACTTGGTGATCGGTGGTAGAAAACCCACATAATTTAGCTGTAAGGTCACATAGCGATCGATGGCTAAGCCACGTTTAATGATTCCTGAATAACAGGAATAGGCAGTTCGGCTGTCGTTATGGTGTCCAATGGATGGAGGGTTGATTGTAGAAATCCCCACGGTGTGATAGTTGGTACGGGTTGGTGTGTAGAGGATGGAATCCCTAGGATAGGATGGGTTATTAATCATTTATTATTTTGATGTATAATTATGATTGATGCCTTATGGGCCAGGGCCCATAATGTGTTTGTGGGCTCAGGTCGTTGTGTGCTTTGAGATTTATACACTGAGTCTTGGTGACTCACGCTTTCCTTTTCTCTACTCTTCATATGAGTAGTAGATCGTGGACATGTAAGCCGGGACAGACTCGAGGGGCCATCAAGTTCTATTTCTACAAATTATATTTTCTTTAGGACTTCTTTAAGTTTGTTTTATTGTTATTTGAGGAACATTTATGTAATAAGGCCCCTAGCTTTTATTCAACTTAGGAGTTTTCTATGTTATGCAACTTATGAATATACCACAAGGTTTATTTACATTTATTAATAAAAATACAAAGAGGTTTATTTTCAAAAATATCTCTCCTTTATTCAAATTTAATTAATTTAACTCGTGTTTTCAAAATGCGATAAAGTATTATGTGTTCGATAACATGCCGGATCTGGTCGAAACGCATGAGCCGGGTTTGGGGTGTTACATATCCTATGCAAAACACTCACAGAAATTAAACTCCCTAACTACAATAGCAATACGCCAATTCAAAAGGAAAGAAATCCAAAGCAAAATGTAACAGCCCAATTTCGGTGAGATCGAAACAGTAGTTTCGGACCACAAATCCGAGCCCAAAAATAAAATTTTATTTTATTTTATTTTATGATTTGAATTATTATAGGAAGGTCATACGAAAATTTTGATGCAAAATTTTTACCGATAGAGTGTTTAATTAGGGAAAGGACTAAATTGCCTAAAATGCAAAAGTTGTGTTCTAGTAGCTATAGGTATTAAATAGCTATAGAATTTAAAAATAGAGGTCCTTATATGGTAATTAGACCATTGAAGGAGAGTTAGTAGAGATTTTTTATGACTCATCCATGGAAAAATTAGAAATGGCTAGGGACTAAATTGGAAATTAATAAATTAAAAAGATGATAGAAAAATAAAAAGAAATTATCATCTTTTCTATTCATCTTCTTCCCCAAAATTTCTATGGAAACCTTAGGAGAGAGGAAGAGAACTTTTCAAGCTTAATAAGGTATGAAATCAAGTCCTGTTTTTAATTATTTTTATATTTTTAGAATCGGGACAACCTAATCTTTCTATTTATGGGATTTATTTGAAAAGATAACAAAGTGTAGAAACTTTGCCATGGATGTAAATGTTGGAAATTTGAAATTTATGTAGAAAATTAAGGAGAGTTGATAGATAAACAATTTTTACAAAGTAATTTTTCATGGAAACTTTGTTAGGGACTAAAATGAAAAAGTAGTAAAACCCATGGAAAAATCAGAAATTTGAGGAATGTATGTGCTGTAAATGTTACCCTTAAATTTCGGCTAGGCTTCAAGAGTGGATTAGATTTCATGAATCTCATTTTCTGAGCCTAGGGACGAAATTAGAATTTTTCAAAAGAGTAGGGGCAAAATAGTAGTTTTACCTAGGATGTAGTAGAATGCAAATGTATGTAAAATGTGATGGATTAATAATTAAATTTGCTTATATAGACCCGGAAAGACCGACTACAGAATTAGATCGATGGAAACAAAAAGTTTCAAATTAGTTGGAATTCAAACACGAACAATTGTCAAGGTAAGTTCGTCTAACTTAAATATGTATGTTAAATTGCTTGAATTGAATTATATTATTTTAATGATATGTATGTGATGATGAACATAATGAAATAACTATAATTTGGAAAATATGGATAAAATGTCATGTCCCGATTGAATATTGAAATTTAATGGATTATGGTGATTTCTTGAAACGAGTAAGATATGACAAATGTTACAAATAGGATTTAGCCCGGACGGGTAATCCTGAATTAAGCCTCTCGAGCATATGTTATAGATTGGGTTTAGCCCAGACGGGTAACCCTAATTAAGCTCTTTAGAGCATAGGTCACTGATAGGATTTAGCTTGGACTGGCAATCCTAAATGACTCTTGTGAACGTCGGTTGAAAATCGGGATTTGGCCTAGACTGGTAATCTTATTGTAAAATATGTGGCTTGAGAGTGTGCTCTTTGAACTTATGCCCCATGGCTAATAATGAATAAGAATTGACGGATTATTTATATGTGTACATTATGTACATCACTGAATGTCCATCGAAATTTCATTAGTTCAACGGAAAAGAATCTTGAAATATGGAAAGGTGGAATTAATGGAAGTTTGTATGTAATGAGCTCATCTATGTGTACTTGATGTTTATACGATGTTATGTGACTATCTTGCTTGATCGAGTGTGTATGTTTAGGTGAACTTACTTATAATGGATGGAATGTATGTTTATGTATGCTTGTTAGAATAGATATAACCAATAAGTTTATTCTTCCATTATACGAACTTACTAAGCATGAAAATGCGTACCCCGTTAAATTCTCCCTTGTTTTATAGTGCTCGTAAGCTCACGAAGGTTGGAGGATCGGTCATAGCATAGTTACACTATCCACTATCTCCTTTTTGGTATATTTAGAAATCTCATTTTGGTACAATGGCATGTATAAGCTTAATTGGCCAATGATGACTTGTAAGTGATGTTTTGTAATCTAGCCATTGGAATGGCTAGTAATGATTTATTTTGTATGTTTATAAGCTATCTCATGTTCAATGCTTATGTGTTAAATGTGGATGAATAGAGTATGTTTATATTGTATATGCACTAGAAGTATGATTATAAACATGAGATGCATGTGATATTATGCCATGATAGATCTTAGTTAGGATTAGTTTTGATGCTTGATTTAGCTGGTATATACATGTAAGTATTGGTGTAGGTTGTTGGAAAAATTTATTGAGAAAATGAAGCTAAGAAATGGCTTCATTTTGTCCATACGGGTAGACACACGAGCGTTTGTCTAGGCCGTGTGTGACACATGGTTTGCCCCATAGGCGTGTGGTTTGGCCGTGTGTCCCTTTCAACTTAAAATTTAGAGACAGAATGCTCAAGATAGAGCACATGGGCAGAGACACAAGCGTGTGTTTCAGCCATGTAAGGGACACTTGAACACAGGCGTGTGTCCTGGCCATGTGAAAACTACACCTTAATTTTGAAAATTAAATTCACCACATGGCCTAGCACACGGCATATGGCTTAGCCGTGTGACTTTAATTTGGTTATGCCTTACAAGTCAACGAGTTACACGAGTAAGGGACACGGGCGTGTGGAGCCACACAGCCTAAGACATGGGCATGTCCTATGACCGTGTGAGCCACACGACCTGATTTCATGGGTGTGTCCCTAGACCACATGGGCTTGTGGGCACTGTTCATAAGAGAAATTTGGAAATTTTGCAAAAAATTTTATGAGATCCCAATTGAGTCCCAAATCGATTCTAATGTTCATATTGGGCTTCGAAGGCCCATTCTAGGGACAATAAGAAAAATTTTGAGTGTGAATGGTATTTTTAATATAAATTGCATGTGAATGTTTGTAAACTCCAGTAATACTTCGAGTTCCTATTCCGGCGACAGATACGAGTTAGGGGTGTTACATTTATTGGTATCAAAGCTACAATTTAGCCAATTCTCAGACTAACGTAGCTAGTACGAGTCTAGCTATACATGCCATTATATAAATTATGATAGTGTGATATCTCCTGACCACTCTTTAAATGTATTTTTATATAGTAATGTCCTCCAATCAATCTAGAGATGAGACTGAGGAAGCTTAGAGCACTGCTCAAGCTTCTGTACAATGAGCCACAACCAGTAGAAAAGAGGCAAAAATAGCCTTCTTTGAATTGATGGATGAATGATTTGGTGAATATGAGAACACACCCTGCTGTTCAACGACCTCCCCTACCTGCTTCACAATCCGATAAAATGCCACAGGGTATTGTACCCGTTAAAATTGGTAAGGCTCTGGTTGATAAGATTAAAAAATATAGGGTTGAAGAATTTAGGGCTACGACCAACGATGATCCAGAGAGGGCCGAGTTTTGGCTGGAAAATACTATTCAAGTTCTCGATGATTTGTCATGTACTCTCGCTGAATGTTTGAAATGTGCGATATCCTTGCTGAAAGATACAACTTATCATTGATGGAAAACCATATCTTCTATTGTACCGCGAGAAAATGTTACGTGCGAATTCCTCTAGATCGAGTTTAGAAAGAAATATATCAGTCAGAGGTTCTTAAATCAGAAAAAGAACGAATTTTTAGAACTCAAACAGGGAAATACGACAGCAGTCGAGTATGAACGAGAGTTTGTTAGACTGAGCAAGTATGCTACTGAATGGGTCTAGACTGAAGCCCATATGTGCAAATGATTTGAAGAAGGGCTGAATGATACGGCTAAGTCCCAATGGATACCGAAAGCTGACGTGGATCCACTCAAGCTACCTTTAGGTCCGATAACCCAAGCTCGGGCTAAGAGGTTCAAAGACACAACAACAGCCTTAGTTGATAGAATTTGGGGCGACACCATTGCTGGCCTTCTTGAAAGCTCTTGGACCAACAAGTCGAGCACACCATATAATCTCCTTCAAGCTCAACCAGCTCAACCTTAGCTCAATGACCTCATTTTTAGTTTACTGTAGCTTGCGTTTATTATGCTAGAATAGATAATTAATTTGTTTTTAATTAAATTAGTTATTTAGTTAAGTTATTAATTTTCATAATCTGGACAATATAATTAAATTATGTGTTTAATTATGTTCTTCATTAGTTGTGTGTTTTAATATGTCTTAATTTATTAAAAGGATTTAAATATGTTGGCTCAATTTATTGTGCAAATTTAATGTGTTTTTGCTGCCGAATTAATGTGTCTAAAGGGAATTTAATTATCTAATTTATTTGGCGTAGGTAACTTCCCTTGGACGGCATAGTTGCATGGATGGAATTAAGAAGGTGTGCTGATTCTTGGTGTTTCCCAAGTGACCATTCGGCCAAGCCTTTCATCTCTCCAAGAAGACCGATTGGCTGCCCAAGGCAAATCTAAGGCTTTTCACACCAGCCGAATATTCCTTTCACACCAAGGGTTGTTCGGTTTGATTGTTCAAACACATGACCATTCAAATCAGTTTGTTCACACCTCATGACCCATAGAGTGCCTAAAGTAGCTCATTTACTCCCAAGAACATTCGGCTAAACCAAGCGGTACCGTTAAAGAAGATTCAAGCATGTGGCTAAACCTACTTAATGCATTTTTTCTCCCAATCAGTACATTTAATTTTCCAGCTGAATTAAGTCATCTAGAAGCTGCCATTAACGTTCCCCATGCACAAGAAACTTCAAGGAACCTTCGTAAAAGATTCTGGAATTCTCAGCTAACTTTTTGGCTACCTTTAAGAGCCTATTCGGCTAACCCATGTAAGGCCTATAAATTTCGGCACATTTCTCCTTGTAAGGAACTTTTTCCATTTATGTGATTGAAATTAAGTATTTTGTGA
The DNA here is from genome assembly GCA_025503065.1 of Gossypium bickii. Lineage (NCBI taxonomy): Eukaryota > Viridiplantae > Streptophyta > Magnoliopsida > Malvales > Malvaceae > Gossypium > Gossypium bickii. The sequence continues at coordinate 102,922,036 of CP106711.1, forward strand.
GATTAACGTCTCTCAATTTCGTCCAAAGACTCTGTTGACATATCTACTTAGCCAGTGGCGTCAACCTAGTTCTTTTGAAACCGAACTCATCACTTTCAGTAGTGTGGCGTTTGAATTAATATACCAAGGTTCCTATCTTCCATAGATAGTGGGTCGATGTTTCTATTTTTCCTTCGTCAAGCCATCTTAAGAATGTATAAGTTTCAGGTCAGCACTTAAGCATAGTGTTGGTTCACTCTTGTTTCTTAAGCCCTTTTTTTTTCCATTTTCCATCTTAACCGAATTATTATCAACCTATATTAGTCTTTCTTACTAGTTGAACCTAATACATTAAACTGAACCTTTTTGAACCCAATTTATAATTGATTCCACTCATAGCGAAAGATCTTCCTACCTTCACTAAGTGAACGAAACTTCATCGTTAGACGATCGGGCAACGAAAGGGACTCAACTCACTAACCTGAGGCTAGATCACATTAGTTGGTATCAAAGCTACCCAAAACGAGAAGTTCAAACATTCGAAACTGTAACATCCTTAAATCGGGGCCTTTGCATTTTGCCTGGTTGCATGCAGATAGTATGTATGACATGCTAGTTTTGGCTATTTTGGGGTCTAGGCATGAACTAGGGGTAGGCTAGGGCCTTATCAAAACTTTTCTTTTTGGGCACTTAGAAAGGGGAACTGAATGGGTTAGGTGTTAAGGGTATTTGGTGGCAAGTTTTGACACAAGAAGAGCCCTGGTAAAGTGGCAGGGGAGGCGCCACTTAAGGCTCAAGGAGGTGACGCCTCATGTGAGTGGATAGAGCCTTGGTTCGAGCTGCGGGAATCCCCTTTCTGCTTGTTATTTTTGACACCAAGACCAGGAGGAGTTGTGCTCAGATGGACTCTGGTGGATGACTGTGGAAGGGGTCAACAGATTGGAATAAGTGGAGGGGAGAAAATATAGGAATTTGAAGTATTCAAATTCATTTGAATATGTGGTCAAGAGAAAAGTGAGGAGGAAAAGAAGGGATTGGAGGGGGTTATGTTTAGCCGAATTTTGAAGGTGGCTTGGGGTAGAGGAGCATTCGGTTTTTGGGTGCTAGTTAGGGAGGTGGCCGAATGTGGTGTAGGCCTTGGTGAGGTGAGCATTCAGCTAAGTTAGGGAGCATTTAGAGCTTTATCCTCTCATTTACTTTTCTCACAAAAGCCATTGTCGAATCCCTTCTACTCTTTTTCTCCATCTTTGTTCCAAAGCCGAAATCATCACTCCTCCCTCTCTTTCGATCTCTTTTCTTTCTTTTCTTTTTGGATACATAGTTGAAACTCAGTAGACCATTAGGGTCACTTTTGCTTCATCTTTTCTTTTCACTTTTAGAAGTCGAAAGTATCACATCTTCCTCCCTTTTCACTACTATTTCTATTTTCTTTCTTGAAACTCTCACTAGCCGTATCTTCTTCATTGAAGTGAGGTTATTTCTTCTTTCTTCACAAAAGCCGAAACCACACTCTCATATCCTCACATAGTCGAAATCTCCAAAGTTCAGCCTGTTTTCCTCAAAGTTTTTCCATAGCCAAATCATCTCAGGATTGGTAAGATCTTTGTCGATTTCTTCTTTGCAATCCCTCTTTCTTTTCCATCTTTGTTTTAAATTGAAACACTTCTTTATTATCTCGATGGTTGTGTTTTCTTTTCACTCCTTGTTTCTAGAAGCCGAATTCCCTTTGTGGTGTCTATCTGTGCTGAACTTTGAAGAGGATTAAAGGTAAGGAGATAAGGTTTTTGTGTGGCCGTATGGTGGAGGGTGGACTTATGTCCCCTGTTTGGCTGAAAGGCCACTTTTCTTTAGTCCAAATCTGCATTGGCCTAATCTCACTTGGTTTTGGTGTAGGGGTTCAATCAACATTTTAGCCAAGTCCGTTAACTCTGGGATTCAACTGATTTGGGTAAGAAAATTCTTTCTAAATGGTTCTATTAACCGATCAGGAAATTCTTTCTAAATGGTTCTATTAATCGATCTGTTGGATATCTATTGTTAATCTAGTGGGGTGAATATCCCGAAATCGTATCTCTCGTAGTGATATATTGATCGGATTTTTAATGGATGCAAGAAATATACACGAAGGAGAGGGAAGTCAACCTTCAGGTTCGATCCCTAAGTTCAAGAAGAGGGCTTTGTCTACTGTTCGTGATTGGCCACCGGGTTGTGGGCCAGCATCTGAGCAAAGTAGTAGGCAGATAGCGGTAGTGTCGGTTAATGACAGTGTCGACGTAGAGAGCGTGGTATTATGAATAATCAGGTGTGTAACTCTTACACACTTTATATTTTTAATGTGTTGTTATTTGTGATTTGTTGAAAGCCAAAATAGCTGTAGAAAGCGATATGTTGCCCTTGTAGGTAAAAGCGAGGACTCTGGGCAAGTCCATCTTGGTGGCTAATGTTAAATGCCTTTATTAGATTTGCATATGCCCTGGTATATTGTTTCCAAATGTTAAGCATGACTACATTGTATTGAAAAGCATGTTCATGAAAATGGGTATGATGAGAGGAGGGGGAAGGAATGATCTATCAGACTATCACCAGTGGTTAGGTACCACACAGTGGGTTGGCCCTACATACGATCATATTCTGACTAAGTCTCAGTGGTTTGGAACCACCAGTGGTTAGGTACCACATATGTATTTCTGTGACTCGTCCCAGTGGTTTGGTACCACAGTGTGTTGGCCCCACATATCGAGATAAAGGATCGTCACCAGTGGTTCGGTACCACAATATGGGTTGGCCCCACAAACGATTATTTGTGACTTCGGTCACCAGTGGTTAGGTACCACCAGTGGCTACGTGCCGCAAGGGGTAGAATTGAGAGTTCGGATGGACAGGTTGGATGGGTTGCATGGCATACATATTCGCATATGAAACTGTGTAAGGGCTTAACATCTTCGGGAGGGGGATTTATGCACTCAGCCCTTTCCATTACTTTTTACAGATAAGTCCTAGATTGCGGATGCAGAGCAGGGATAGACTCGAAGTGGCCATGCTCAGTAGTTTGTCTTTTGTTTTAATGGTTATTTTCAGATTCATTATATTTAAAGTTTGGTTTTCAGTTATGTAATAAGGCCACTAGTTTCTATTTTGGGATTATTCATCTGCTTAAATTTCTTTAAAATTTTTTTAAACATGACTGGCAGGCCTAATAAATTAGTAAAATGGACGTTTTTAAAACTTTAACAAATCTTCGGGATTTTCTTAAATTTTTACCATCGGGTATTTAACAAACATTTAATAACAATCAAACAACTCTATTATCTTTAAAACCAAGTTTCAAAATGGTTTCAGCAAGTTCACAAAGTACAAATTTGGTTTTTATAAATACAAAGGTTTTCTCTCCAACTTGAGACGACAAATCGATTTTTAAAACGTTTTCTTCCCTGTGGCACGCCATATTTGGTTGTAGCATTTTGACCGGGTTTGGGGTATTACAATTGTGGTATCAGAGCCTAGTTTAGAAGATTGGTTGTGCGCCTGAGGCCCAAATTGCTTTTCAAAAGGGGTTTGCAAAATGGTTTGAGGGGGAAACATATTTTGGAAAGCATGGCACCTAAGTTTCTGGCACCAATCCGCAATGGTAAGTCTTCTAACTGATGGTTATATGGTTTAAATATCTGTGATTTGAATGCTAGTAGTAGGAACTTTACCTTAGAGACTGAGGCCCGTAGAACTGTATGAACTTGCGTTAACAACTACTCTAATGAACTGCTCATAAGACTGTGCCGTAATAAATAAGTGGAAAGAAGCTAAGTCATAAAATTCTTAAATTAGATTAAGTCGTGAAGGCTAGGCATGAGCACTCGAGGACGCGGGCGTAATGTGCGTGGTTGTGGTAGGGGTAAGATTACTGTATCGGAACCAGTATGGTCGTGCCGTGGGTCAGGGAATGAGGTGCCGCCACCGCCAGCTGCGGGCGCTGAGTTTCAGGATCAAACGGAAGGTGATGACGTAGTGTCTCAGGCGAAGCTGCGGGTTCTGGAGAGAGTTTCTGAAGCAGGCGTAGGTTTAGGGGCTCGGAAGTCTGTGTCTGAACGGCTCAGGGCTAATGGAGTAGAAGTATTTAAGGGAGTTTCTGGTGTAGCTCCCAACATAGCTGAGTACTAGTTAGAGGCGGTAGAGCGCATAATGGATGATTTAGATTTCACGCCTGAGGAGAAGTTGAAGGAGATAATGTCTCTTCTCCAGGATAAGTCTTATCAGTGGTGGCTCACGGTCAGGGATGGTGCGATGGCCGATGATATCACCTAGGATTTCTTGAAGGTTGCTTATTAGAGGAAGTACGTTGGGTCTGGTTATATAGATGCGCAGCGTAAGGCGTTTTTAAATCTGGTTCAGGGGAGTAAGTCAGTATCTGAGGCGGAGTTTCCTCGGTTAATTCGTTATGCTAGGGGTATCGTAGCTACGGAGCATGAGCGTTGTGTTAGGTTTAAGGACGGACTAAGGGATGACCTACGGATATTGATTGCTCCACAGGGAGAGAGGGAGTTTGCTGTCCTCATGGAAAAGGCCAAGATAACTGAGGAGGTGAAGCAGTCTGTAAAACAGAATTAGGATAGGAGTTGGAATAAAAGGAGTTCTGGGTCATCAGGGTCTGCTGGGAATTCTCAGAAAAGGGCTAGATTTGGCGGGCTGAGTCAAGCTGCAAAGCCTGTTGCTGCTACTCAATGGCTCCCACGATGTGCTCGATGTGGAAAGTCTCATTCAGGGGAATGTTGGACAGGTAATAGAAGGTGCTTTGAGTGTGGGTCAATGGATCACCAGATAAGGGATTGTCCGCGAAGGCCAGCTAGGACTCAGTCTGAGGGTCAAGGACGTGCACCATTCAGGAGAGATGGTCAGCAACCGCCGAGGGGTCGAGGTTCAGCCAGGGGTGGTAACCATAATGGTCGGGGCCGTGGAACACTGGCAGAGGTGCTGGGAATACTGAAGCAAGACAGCTTGGGTTGGTCTATGCAGTGAGGCGTCGAGAGAAGGGCGACACACCGGACATCATAACCGATACGTTCTTAATTTATGGGTTACTTTATACTGCTTTGATTGATGTTGGTTCAACGCATTCTTATGTTGCTAGTAGTATAGCGAGAACTCTGAATTTAGCCTATGAGACTTCTTCTAGGAGATGACTATAATTAGCTCTCTCAGACACTCTGTGGTAGTAAATAAACTGTATAAGGATGTACCTCTAGAACTTCAAGGGGTAGTGTTTCTGGCTGATCTGGTGGAACTACCATTCGGGGAGTTCGATATGATCTTAGGGATGGATTGGTTAGTAGAGTATCAAGCGAGTTTGGACTGTGCAGCCAAGCGCGTGGTGCTGAGAACTGTTGAGGGTGAGGAGGTCGTAATGATAGGTGATAGAAGGAATTACCTATCCAATGTGGTATTCGCTTTGAAGGCCGAGAAAATGGTGAGAAAGGGTTGTGAGGCGTTCATGGTTCATGTTTGTGCATTGGAGGCCAAGGAATCAACTGTGGGGATTGTTCGAACGGTGAAGGAATTTACCAATGTGTTCCCAAAAGAGCTTCCGAGTCTACCTCCGGATCGCGAAGTTGAGTTTGGTATAGACTTGCTACTGGGAACTGCGCCAGTGTCTATTACTCCATATAAAATGGCACCAAAAGAGTTAGTGGAGCTGAAAGCGCAAATTCAGGAGTTGTTAGACCGGGGTTTTATCCAGCCGAGTGTGTCACCTTGGGGAGCGCCTGTGCTTTTTGTTAAGAAGAAGGACGGATCAATGTGAATGTGTATAGATTACCGTCAGCTGAATATGTTGGCGATTAAGAACAAGTATCCATTGCCGAGGATAGAGGACCTATTCGATCAACTTAAGGGAGCATCAGCTTTCTCGAAGATAGATCTGAGATCAGGGTATCATCAACTTAAGGTCAAGGAGGTGGACATTCATAAGACGGCGTTTCGTACTCGTTATGGTCACTACGAGTTCTTGGTAATGCCGTTTGGGTTGACCAACGCGCCAGCAGCATTTATGGATATGATGAATCGGGTTTTTTGACCGTATTTGGATCGGTTCGTCGTAGTATTTATAGATGGTATTCTGGTGTACTCGAAGTCTAAGGAGGAGCATGATGCACATCTGCGTGTGGTTTTGTAGATTCTTAGGGCGAAGCAGCTATTCGCCAAGTTTCGTAAGTGCGACTTCTGGCTAAGGGAAGTTACTTTCTTGGGTCATGTGGTGTCAGCTGAGGGGATTAGGGTAGATCCTCAGAAGATTGAAACTGTACTGGACTGGAAACCACCTAAGTCTATGGTAGAGATTCGGAGTTTTCTGGGATTAGCAGGGTATTACAAGAGGTTTGTGGAAGGTTTTTCCTTGATTGCAGCACCGCTAACCAAGTTGTTAAGGAAAGGGGTTCCATTTGTGTGGACAGGTAAACAGCAAGAAAGTTTCGACAAGTTAAAGAGGATTTTGACAGAAGCTCCGGTTTTGATTCAGCTTGAATTGGGGAAGGAGTTTATGATTTATTGTGATGCATCGCATACTGGTCTGGGATATGTGCTGATGCAAGAGGGGAAAGTAGTGGCGTATGCTTCTCGACAACTGAGACCTCACGAAGTGAACTACCCGACGCATGATCTAGAGTTGGCTGCAGTGGTTTTCGCTCTAAAAATTTAGAGGCATTACTTGTTTGGGGAGAAGTCTATCGTGTACACGGATCATAAGAGTTTGAAGTATCTTCTAACCCAGAAGGAATTGAATTTAAGGTAGCGGAGGTGGATCGAGTTGTTAAAGGATTACGACTGCTCGATTGAGTGTCATTCAGGTAAGGGTAACGTAGTGGCAGACACGTTGAGCCGTAAAGTGGTAGCAGATTTAAAAGTGATGTTTGCCCACCTTAGCCTGTATAATGACGGAAGTCTACAGGCGGAATTGCAAGTGAAGCCGACTTGGGTAAACTAGGTTAAGGAGAAACAGCTGGTGGATGAAGTCTTAGATGCTCGATGTTTACAAGTGCACATGGTGGATTGGAGGGATATAGCTTGAGTAGCGATAGAGTGTTATGTTTTCAGGGGAAAGTTTGCATGCCAAGAGATGTTGAGTTAAGGCAGAAAATTCTTCAGGAAGCTCATAGCAGCCCATAGGCTATGCATCCTGGAGGTAGTAAGATGTACCGAGATTTGCGGGGGCAGTTTTGGTGGCCGAGTTTGAAGCGGGAAGTAATAGAACTTGTATGTAAGTGTCTGACATGTCAGGAAGTCAAAGCTGAACATCAGTTACCTTCGGGTCTATTGCAGCCGGTAAAAATTCCGCAGTGGAAGTGGGAAAGGATTGCGATGGATTTTGCCAGTGGGCTACCCCTTACGCTTAGCAAAAAAAGATTCGGTCTGGGTGATTGTTGATCGTCTAACAAAGTCTGCTCACTTCATACCTGTGCGTGTGGATTACTTCCTTCAGAAATTGGCTAGACTATATATAGCGGAGATTGTAAGGTTGCATGAAGTGCCAGTGTCGATTATTTCGAATAAAGACCCTAGATTTACGTCAAGATTTTGGAAAGTGTTGCATCAAGCATTGGGTACGAGGTTGGATTTCAGTACGGCGTTTCATTCGCAGTCAGATGGGCAGTCAGAGAGGGTAATCCAGATTTTAGAGGATATGTTAAGGGGTTGTGTCTTGGATTTCAGGGGTAGTTAGGAGGAATTTCTACCATAGGCGGAGTTCGCGTATAACAATAGCTACCAAGCAAGTATTCAGATGGCACCATATGAAGTATTGTATGGACGAAAGTGTCGTACCCCTACATGCTGGACAGAGTTGGGTGAACGGCAATTGTTGGGTTCGGAGTTAGTTGTTGAAATGGAGGGTAAGGTTAAGCTGATTCGAACTCGTTTGAAGGAAGCTTCAGATAGGCAGAAGTCCTATGCCGATCTTAAGCGGAAGGATATAGAATTTGCAGTGGGTGACAAGGTCTTTTTGAAGGTGTCGCCATGGAAGAAAGTGCTGAGATTTGGTCAGAAGGGCAAGCTGAGCCCTAGGTTTATCGTGCCTTATAGGGTGTTGAAGCCTGTGGTACCAGTGGCTTATCAGCTCGAGTTACCATCAGAATTGAGTCAGATCCATAACGTATTTCATGTTTCAATGCTTAGACGCTATCGTTCAGATCCGTCTCATGTTATGCCAGTAGAAGAAATTGAAGTAAGCCTAGACCTGTCTTGTGAGGAGGAACCAGTGCAGATCCTGGATCGGGATGTCAAAGTCTTACGTAAGAAATCAGTTCCTTTGGTAAAGGTGTTGTGGCGAAATCATAGAGCGAAAGAGGCCACATGGGAGCCAGAGGATGTGATGCGGCAGCAATACCATCAACTCTTTTGACCAGGTAATTTAGAGGCTGGAATTATTTTTAAAGAGGGTAGAACTGTAACATCCTTAAATCAGGGCCTTTGCATTTTGCCTGGTTGCATGCAGATAGTATGGATGACATGCTAGTTTAGGCTATTTTGGGGTCTAGGCATGAGCTAGGGGTAGGTTAGGGCCTTATCAAAACTTTTCTTTTTGGGCACTTAGAAGGGGGAACTGAATGGGTTAGGTGTTAAGGGTAGTTGGTGGTAAGTTTTGACATAAGAAGAGCCTTGGTAAAGTGGCAAGAGAGGCGCCACTTAAGGCTCAAGGAAGTGACACCTCATGTGAGTGGATAGAGCTTTGGTTCGAGCTGTGGGAATCCCCTTTCTGCTTGTTATTTTTGACGCCAAGACCAGGAGGAGTTGTGCTCAGGATGGACTCTGGTGGATAACTGTGGAAGGGGTCAACAGATTTGAATAAGTGGAGGAGAGAAAATATAGGAATTTGAAGTATTCAAATTCATTTGAATATGTGGTCAGGAGAAAAGTGAGGAGGAAAAGAAGGGATTGGAGGGGGTTGTGTTTAGCCGAATTTTAAAGGTGGCTTGGGGTAGAGGAGCATTCGGTTTTGGGGTGCTAGTTAGGGAGGTGGCCGAATGTGGTGTAGGCCTTGGTGAGGTGAGCATTCGGCTAAGTTAGGGAGCATTTAGAGCTTTATCCTCTCATTTTCTTTTCTCACAAAAGCCATAGTCGAATCCCTTCTACTCTTTTTCTCCATCCATGTTCCAAAGTCGAAATCATCACTCCTCCCTTTCTTTCGATCTCTTTTCTTTCTCTTTTTTTTGGATACATAGCTGAAACTCAGTAGACCATTAGGGTCACTTTTGCTTCATCTTTTCTTCTCACTTTTAGAAGCCAAAAGTCTCACATCTTCCTCCCTTTTCACTACTATTTCCATTTTCTTTCTTGAAACTCTCTCTAGCCGTATCTTCTTCATTGAAGTGAGGTTATTTCTTCTTTCTTCGCAAAAGCTGAAACCACACTCTCATATCCTCACATAGTCAAAATCTCCAAAGTTCAGCCTCTTTTCCCAAAGTTTCTCCATAGCCGAATCATCTTAGGATTGGTATGATCTCTATCGATTTCTTCTTTGCAATCCCTCTTTCTTTTCCATCTTTGTTTTAAATCGAATCACTTCCTTATTATCTCGATGGTTGTGTTTTCTTTTCACTCCTTGTTTCTAAAAGCCGAATTCCCTCTGTGGTGTCTGTCTGTGCCGAACTTTGAAGAAGATTGAAGGTAAGGAGATAAGGTTTTTGTGTGGCTGTATGGTGGAGGGTGGACTTATGTCCCCTGTTTGGCCGAAAGGCCACTTTTCTTTAGTCCAAATCTGCATTACTCAATCTCACTTGGTTTTGGTGTAGGGGTTCAATCAACGTTTTAGCCAAGTCTGTTAACTCCGGGGTAAAACTAATTTAGGTAAGAAAATTCTTTCTAAATGGTTCTATTAATCGATCAGGAAATTCTTTCTAAATGGTTCTATTAATCGATCTATTGGATATCTATTGTTAATCTAGTGGGGTGAATATCCCGAAATCGTATCTCTCGTAGTGATATATTGATCGGATTTTTAATGGATGCAAGAAATATACACGAAGGAGAGGGAAGTCAACCTTCAGGTTCGATCCCTAAGTTCAAGAAGAGGGCTTTGTCTACTGTTCGTGATTGGCCACCGGGTTGTGGGCCAGCATCTGAGCAAAGTAGTAGGCAGATAGCGGTAGTGTTGGTTAATGACAGTGTCGACGTAGAGAGCGTGGTATTATGAATAATCAGGTGTGTAACTCTTACACACTTCATATTTTTAATGTGTTGTTATTTGTGATTTGTTGAAAGCCAAAATAGCTGTAGAAAGCGATATGTTGCCCTTGTGGGTAAAAGCGAGGACTCTGGGTAAGTCCATCTTGGTGGCTAATGTTAAATGCCTTTATTAGATTTGCAAATGCCCTGGTATATTGTTTCCAAATGTTAAGCATGACTACATTGTATTGAAAAGCATGTTCATGAAAATGGGTATGATAAGAGGAGGGGGAAGGAATGATCTATCAGACTATCACCAGTGGTTAGGTACCACACAGTGGGTTGGCCCCACATACGATCATATTCTGACTAAGTCTCAGTGGTTTGGAACCACCAGTGGTTAGGTACCACATATGTATTTCTGTGACTCGTCCCAGTGGTTTGGTACCACAGTGTGTTGGCCCCACATATCGAGATAAGGGATCGTCACCAGTGGTTAGGTACCATAATATGGGTTGGCCCCACAAACGATTATTTGTGACTTCGGTCACCAGTGGTTAGGTACCACCATTGGCTACGTGCCGCAAGGGGTAGAATTGGGAGTTCGGATGGACAGGTTGGATGGGTTGCATGGCATACATATTCGCATATGAAACTGTGTAAGGGCTTAACATCTTCGGGAGGGAGATTTATGCACTCAGCCCTTTCCATTACTTTTTACAGATAAGTCCTAGATTGCGGATGCGGAGCAGGGATAGACTTAAATTTTTTTAAACATGAGTGGCATGCCTAATAAATTCATAAAATGGACGTTTTTAAAACTTTAACAAATCTCCGGGATTTTCCTAAATTTTTACCATCGGGTATTTAGCAAACATGGAATAACAATCAAACAACTCTATTATCTTTAAAACCAAGTTTCAAAATGGTTTCAACAAGTTCACACAGTACAAATTCGGTTTTTATAAATACAAAGGTTTTCTTTCCAACTTGAGACGACAAATCAATTTTTAAAACATTTTCTTCCCTGTGACATGCCAGATTCGATCGTAGCATTTTGACCGGGTTTGGGGTGTTATAGGAACAACCCCGGATTAGGTTCTTAAAGAAAATCGAAAAAAATATTTGTATTGAGATTTTGCATTATATTTCATCTTACTGTACTTAAAAAAAAGAGAGAAAAAATATATATACGAAATTAAAAAAAGTTTGTATCATTGTAAAGTTTGAAATTCAGCGTTTGTAGTTCCCAATCATCCTTCTTTGCAAATACTCCTATTTACCTTCACGCCACACTCTATATCCCTTTTTTTTTTTGTTTCTTTGAGCCAACCTTATACCGGAAACAACATTACCCTTGTTACCCAATTGAAACTGACCCTCTAGGCTAGAGATAATGTCTCATCGAGTCTTATACAAAATCACGAGGGAAGAAACGAGCGAAAAAAGGCACGAGTGTGTGAGCACATTAGAGAGGAGGTAAAAGCCGAAAAGAGTGTAAACACGAGTGTGAGTGAAATTTGTTCTTTCTTTCTGAGTGAACATGAGATTTTGTGGTGAGATTAAAGAATTATGTCTAGAAGTCCTGAGCGTAACATGGTGGAAAGACCCGAAAGACAACCAATAAGAAATGTCTCACCCGGAGGAGGTGGAATACCTTATTTAGGCCAACAAGCCCTCTTGCGGGAATTTCAACTGATGCTCTAGAATGAGCTTGAGTCTATTAATGAACGTTTGGATCGAGTCGAAGAGAGGGGTCAACAGGAAAGAACGTTCCAAGGTCTAAGACAAGAGCAAGGGTGAGCGAGACTCCGGGAAGATGAACTCTACGACCCATGTAAGTTGGAGAGTGACCAAGCGCCAAATCAAAAAGGAGGACGATGTGGTCAAATTATTTGGGCCCCTAGAGAACGAGGACATGTTGATGATGATTTGAAAAATATCAAGCTGTCCATACCACCATTCCAAGGTAGATCCGACCCAGAGGTGTACCTAGAATGGGAGAAGAAAATAGAGTTGGTATTCAAGTGCTACAACTACTTGGAAAGTAAAAAAGGTTAAGTTAGCGGCGATTGAGTTTTCCGACTACGCCATGATCTGGTGGGATCAGTTAACCACGAGCCAAAGAAGGAACGGAGAGCGGCCAATATCCACTTGGGCCGAGATGAAAGCTGTAATGCGAAATAGATTTATCCCTTCTTACGATCATTATGAACTTTACCAAAAACTTTAGAACCTTACGCAAGGAAATCGAAGCATGAAGGACTACTTCAAAGAGATGGAGATCGCTATGATCCGTACAGATGTGGAGAAAGATCGATAGGCGAACATGGCCAGATTTTTAGTTGGTCTTAACCGCGACATCGCCAACGTGGTGGAGCTTCAACATTATGTCGAAGTAGTCGACATGGTGCACGTTGCCATAAAGGTGGAGAAGCAATTAAAGAAAAAAGGATCCATTCGGACCTTTCCTAATTCCAATGCCACTTCAAAATGGGGTCAATGCACGGGTAAGAAAGATCTACCAAACCGTGCGAAGGACCAAGCGGTGTCTGCAAAGCCTAACAAGCCCATTGACAAATCTAGCAAAGGCAAGGACGTAGCCTTTCCCAACTGATCTATGGATATCAAATGCTTCAAATGTTTTGGGAGGGGGCATATGGCCAGCCAGTGCCCCAATCAAAGCAAAATGATTGTGAGACCCAATGGTGAAATCGAGTTGGAGGAAGAAGAAGACGAAGAATCTGATGCAATCACCGACGAGGAGGAAGAACTTGACTACGCTATTGATGGCGAAATCCTTGTTATTAAATGAAGTCTAAGCCTTCAAAGCGTGGAGAATGAGTAGCAAAGAGAGAATATCTTTCATACACATTGCCATGCCCAAGGCAAGGTGTGTAGTTTGATCTTGAATGGCAGAAGTTGTACGAATGTAGCCAGTACTTTGGTGGTGGAAAAACTCGGTTTGCCAACAACTAAGCATCCTCATCCCTACAAAATTCAATGGCTCAACGATAGTGGGGAATTGAAGGTGACCAAACAAGTCATAGTTTCCTTTTCCATCGGCAAGTACAATGACGAGGTTCTTTGCGACGTGGTTCCCATGCATGTCGATCATCTGTTGTTGGGGCGTTCATGGCAATTTGACCGTAAAGTTATCCATGATGGCTATACGAATCGCTACACTTTCAAACACCTCAGAAAAAGTGTGACTTTGGCTCCATTGATGCCAAGACAATTGTATGAAGATTAATTGAAGTTAAAAGACTCCGTTGAAAAATTTAAAGAGAGCGGACAAAAAGAAAAGAGTGAAAAAGAGAGTGAAAAGAAAAGTGAGAAAAAGAAAGGAAAACAAGTGGTCAATCCGAGAGAAAAGAAAAAGGAGCGTGAAAACAAAATAAGTGAAGAAAAAGAGATTAATAAATTGAGTGTTTATGCAAAAAAGAGAGAGTGACATTCAAAAGTCTTATTTGTTGAAGCAATCGGTTCTTGTACTAATGTATAATGAAAACCTTTTGAACACTAACGAATTGGATACAAATCTTCCCTCTTCAATTGTTTCTCTTTTGCAGGAATTTGATGACGTATTCTCAGATGAAGTCCCTAGTGGGTTGCCACCCATTCAGGGGATTGAACATCAAATTGACTTCATTCCCGGAGCTTCCATCCCGAATCGCCCGGCTTACAGTAGCAACCCTGCGAAAAACAAAGAGTTGCAAAGGCAAGTGAACGAGCTTATGGAGAAGGGGTACATACGAGAAAGCCTCAGTCATTGCGCCGTACCGATATTATTGGTGCCAAAAAAAGATGAAATGTGGTGCATGTGCATGGACTGCCGCTCGGTGAACAAGATAACTAGCAAGTACCGACATCCAATACCGCGTCTAAACGATATGTTAGACAAGTTAAGTGGTTCAACTATTTTTCAAGATTGACCTTAAGAGCAGGTATAACCAAATTCGGATGCGCGAAGGTGACGAGTGGACAATTGGATTTAAGACGAAACATGGTTTGTACGAGTGGTTGGTCATGCCATTCGGCCTAACCAACGCACCCAGCATTTTCATGCGACTTATGAATCATGTTTTATGTGCCTTCATTGGAAAATTTTGTGTTGTCTATTTTGATGATATACTTATTTATAGTAAATCATTAGATGATCATGTTCTGCATTTCAAAGCTATTTTGGAAGTGCACCTTTTGCACTTTGTATGCTAACATTAAGAAATGCACCTTTTGCACTAACAAGGTTGTTTTCTTAGGTTTTGTAGTCAATTGGAGGGACTTGAGATAGACCAAGACAAGGTGAAAGCAATCCCAGAATGGCCTTGACCAACGAGCATAAGCCAAGTGAGGAGCTTCCACGGCTTGGCGAGCTTTTATCGGTGCTATGTCCTGAACTTTAACACTTTGGCCGCACCTTTAACGAGTGTGATCAAGAAGTCCTTAGCTTTTCATTGGGATGAAGAACAATAGAAATCCTTTAATTCTATTAAAGACTATTTCACTAATGCACTTTTGCTTGTGTTGCCTGACTTTTCTAAAATGTTTGAAACTGAATGTGATGCCTCAGGTGTTGGGATAGGAGCCGTGCTAACTCAAGACGGGAGGCCCATGGCATATTTTAGTGAGAAGTTGAACAAAGCCACGCTAAACTACCCGACGTATGACAAATAGATGTATGCCCTGATTCGAGCCTTAGAAATGTGGCAGCACTATTTGTGGCCCAAAGAGTTCGTAATCCATTCGGGACATGAACCATTGAAGCACATCAAAGGCCAAACTAAATTGGACAAATGACATGCTAAGTGGGTAGAGTTCTTAGAATCTTTTCCTTATATTATAAAGTATAAGAAAGGTAAGGAAAATATAGTGGCTGATATGTAGTCAAGACGATATACTCTTTTATCTTATTTGGACTCTAAATTGCTTGGGTTGTTTTCTTGAAAGATTTGTATGCTACTGATGTTGATTTTGGGGAAATTTATAGATCTTATGAAAACATTAATGTTGATAAGTTTTACAGGTGTGATGCCTTCCTCTTTTGAAAAGGAAAGCTTTGCGTTCCGCAAGGTTCAGTTCGAAAGTTGCTGGTGAGTGAGGCATATAGTGGCGGCCTCATGGGCCATTTCGGAGTAGCCAAGACCTTGGCCATACTCCAAGAGAATTTCTTTTGGCTGAGGATGAAGAGGGACATTTAGAAAATTTGCGCTCGATGCGTGACATGCAAGAAAGCAAAATCCAATATCAACCCACATAGACTATACACGCCACTGTCAATACCCAAAGAGCCTTAGGTCGACCTTTCCATGGACTTTATCCTTGGCTTATCGAGAACTAAAACCAGAAAAGATTCTATCTTTGTTGTTGTAGATAGATTTTCTAAAATGTCTCATTTGATAGCTTGCTCAAAAACTGACGATACTATTAATGTTACTAATTTTTTTCTTTAGGGAAGTCGTTAGATTGCACGAAATTGTGAGAACATTTGTTTCTGACCGGGACGCGAAGTTCCTTAGTCACTTCTGGAGGTTGTTGTGGGGAAAGCTTGGAACAAAGCTACTATTTTCAACAACCTGTCACCCCTAAACGGATGGCCAAACGGAGGTGGTGAGTCGCGTATTATCAACCTTGCTGCGAGCTATTATTCGGAAGAATCTTAAGTCATGGGAGGAGTACGTAATTCATTCATTCAGCGACTAAACACTCACCTCTCGAGATTGTTTATGGTTTCAATCCTATGACTCCACTTGATTTAAATCCTTTACCTAATGATCAGCTTGCTCATGTAGATGCTAAACAGAAGGCTGAGTACGTGAAGCAACTACACCAAAAAGTAAAGGGCAACATTGAGGCAAGGACCGAACAATACACGTGCAAGGCTAACAAAGGAACGAAGTAAGTAGTGTTCAAACTCGGAGATTAGGTTTCGGTTCACATGAGGAAGGAACGGTTTCCAATTCAACAGAGGTCGAAACTATTACTGAGAGGAGATGGACCCTTCCAAGTATTGGAACGAATTAACTAAAATTCTTACAAGTTCGACCTCCCAGGTGAGTATAACATAACCGCGAGTTTTAACGTAGCTGATTTATCTCCCTATGATGTAGGCAATGATTTGGGGGCAAAAAGCGTCGAAGAGGGAGCGAATGATATGGCTAAGTCCCCAGCGATACCGAGAGTTTACATGGATCCACTCGAGCTAACTTTAGGTCCGATAACCCGAGCTCAGGCTAAGAGGTTCAAAGATGCAACAATAGCCTTAGTTGATAGAATTTGGGGTAAAAACCATTGCTGGCCTTGTTGAAAGCTCTTGGACCAGCAAGCCGAGCACACCATAGAATCTCCTTCAAGCTCAACCAGCTCAACCTTAGCTCAATGAGCTCATTTTTAGTTTACTTTAGCTTGCGTTTATTATGCTGGAATAAGAGAATTAATTTGTTTTTAATTAAATTAGTTATTTAGTTAAGTTATTAATTTGTCAAAATCTGGAAAATATAATTAAATTAATTGTTTAATTATGTTCTTAATTAATTGTGTGTTTTAATGTCTTAATTTATTACAAGGATTAAATATGTTGGCCGAATTTATTGTGCAGGTTTAACGTGTTTTTGCCGCCGAATTAATGTGTCCAAAGGGAAATTAATTATCTGATTTATTTGGTGTAGGTACACTTCCCTTGGACGGCATAGATGCATGGATGGAATTAAGAAGGTTTTCTGATTCTTAGTGTTTCCAAGTGACCATCCGGCCAAGCCTTTCATCTCTCCAAGAAGACCGATTGGCTGCCCAAGGCAAATCTAAGGCCTTTCACACCAGCCGAATATTCCTTTCACACCAAAGGCTATTCGGTTTTGATTGTTCATACATACATGACCATTCAAATCAGTTTGTTCACACCTCATAACCCATGGAGTGCCCAAACCAGCTTATTTACTCCCAAGAACATTCGGTTGAACCAAGCAACACCAATAAAGAAGATTCAAGCATGTGGCTGAACCTACTTAATGCATTTAAGTTCCCAATCAGTCTATTTAATTTTCCAGCTAAATTAAGTCATATAGAAGCTACCATTTACGTTCCCCATGCACAAGACACTTTAAGGAACCTTCCTAAAGGACTCTAGAATTTTCAGCTAACTCTTTGGCTACCTTTAAGAGCCTATTCGGCTAACCCACGTAAGGCCTATAAATTTTGGCTCATTTCACCTTATAAGGAACTTTGTCCATTTCTATTATTGAAATTAAGTATTTTGTGAGATTAACTTCTCTCAATTTCGTCCAAAGACTTTGTTGACTTATCTACTTAGCTAGTGGCGTCAACCTAGTTCTTTTGAAATCGGACTCATCACTTTCAGTGGTGTCGCGTTCGAACCGATATACCAAGGTTCCTATCTTCCATAGATAGTGGGTCGAGGTTTCTAATTTTCCTTCACCAAGCCATCTTAAGAACGTATAAGTTTCAAGTCATCACTTAAGCATAGTGTTGGTTCACTCTTGTTTCTTAAGCCCATTTATTCCATTTTCCATCTTAACCGAATTATTATCAACCTATATTAATTCTTTCTTACTTTCCGAACCTAATACATTAAACTGAACCTTTTTGAACCCAATTGATTATTGATTCCACTCATAGCCAAATATCCTCCTACCTTCACCAAGCGAACGAAACTTCATCATTAGACGATCGGGCAATGAAAGCGGCTCAACTCACTAACCCGAGGCTAGATCGCATCACTGAATGAAGACATTAAGTTGTTGATTGGGAGGCTAAAAAAACCCACAAGGCCAAGGAATTAAGCAAAGAGAAGAAGCAAGCCGAAAGAGAAGCTTGGGTTGCAAGTAAAGGAAATCAAGAAGTTACCAAGAACATTTTGCCTCTTTAGTAGGATATTTAAAAAAGGAAATAAGTTCTAAAGACTCCAACTCGATGTCTTCATCTCAGCTAGCAACCGATGTTGGGAGTGTTGGAAACCTTAAGCCATGATGCAATGTCTGTAACAAATTGCATTTTGGAGAGTGCCGGATGAGAAGTAGGGCATGTTTTAAATGTGTTCTCTCGACCATTATCTCAAGGATTGCACGGAAAGGGTTGAGAAAGATATTGAATGGACGCAAAAATTGAGTAACCCCGTCTCAAGGGGTAGACCACCACGACATCCCAGAAATGTCAGTGGCAGTCGCACTGCTGTAAAAGATTCAATGGCTAAATCTGAGGCACGGGCTCCGGCGAGGACATATGCCATACATGCAAGGGAAGATGCCTTGGCACCAGATGTTATTACTGGTACATTTTTTTTACTTGATATTGATATTATTGCTTTGATTGATCATGGTTCAACGCATTCATATATATGCATGAAACTTGTGACTGTTAAAAACATGTTGGTAGAATTCACTAAATTTGTGGTCAAAGTTTCAAATCCCTTGGGTCAGCATGTTATGGTAGATAAAATTTCTAAGAATTTTCCATTGATTATAGAATGTCATTGTTTTTTGGCTAATTTGATGCTGTTACTTTTTGATGATTTTGATGTGATTTTGGGAATGGATTTGTTAATCGAACATGATGCAGTAGTAAATTGTAAACATAAATATATCGTGTTGAAGTGTCAAAATGGTGAATTACTTCAGGTTGAATCTGATAAATTAGATGGGTCATCTAATGTGATTTCAGCAATATCAGTACAAAGATATATTAGAAAATGGTATGAGGCTTATCTTGCTTATGTGCTGGATACCAAAGTGTTTGAGTTGAAAATCCAGTCAGTACTGGTTGTTTGTGAGTTTCCTGAGGTATTTCCAGAAGAATTGCTTCATTTACCACCAGCTAAAGAGGTGGAATTTTCTATAGACCTTGTACCAGGGACGACATCAATATCGTTAGCACCATATAGAATGGCTCCTATTGAATTAAAGGAGTTGAAAGTGTAGATGCAAGAATTAATTGATAAAGGATTTGCTCGACCCAACTTTTCACCTTGGGGTGCACCGGAATTGTTTGTAAAGAAGAAAGATGGATCATTGAAGTTGTGCATTTATTACAGGCAGCTCAATAAAGTCTCAACAAAGAACATATATCCATTTCCTTGAATTGATGATTTGTTTGACCAACTAAAGGGTGCTACTGTATTTTCAAAGATTGATTTTTGATCTGGTTATTATCAGCTGTGGGTAAATGACCCAGATGTACTAAAGACAGCTTTCAGAACCAGATATGGGCACTTTGAGTTTCTGGTGATGCCGTTTGCGTTGACTAACGCACCGGCTATGTTCATGGACTTGATGAATAGAATTTTCAGTTCGTACTTAAATAGGTTTGTGGTAGTATTTATAGATGATATTTTGTTCTATTCCTGAGATGAAAATGAGCATGCAGAGAATTTGAAAATTGTATTGCAAACTCTGCGTGAGAAGCAGCTATATGCTAAATTCAGTAAATGTGAATTTTGGTTACGGGAAGTTAGTTTCCTTGGACATGTTGTGTCTGCAGAAGGTATTCGGGGTAGACCCGAATAAGATTTCAGCTATCGTAAGTTGGAAGTCACCGAAAAATGTTTCAGAAGTCAGAAGCTTTCTAGGACTAGTCGGATATTATCGGAGATTTGTTAAAAGGTTTTCAATGATAGCTTCTCCGGTGACTCGATTGCTGCAAAAAGATGTAAGTTTCAAGTGGACCGAATAGTGCCAACAAAGTTTTGATAAATTGAAAGCCTTATTGACGGAAGCTCCCGTATTAGTTCAACCTAAATCGGGTAAACAATTCATAGTTTACACTGATGCCTCATTAAATGGTTTGGGTTGCGTATTGATGCAAGACAGTAAGGTTGTAGCTTATGCATCTAGACAACTGAAGCCACATGAAAGGAATTACCTGGTGCATGATCTTGAGTTGGCAGGCATTGTTTTTGCACTAAAATATGGCGATATTATCTCTTTGGCAAAAAGTGTCACATCTTTACCGATCAAAAAAGTTTGAAGTACTTGATGACACAAAAAGAATTGAATTTGAGACAACGAATATGGTTAGAATTATTGAAAGATTATGATATCGTCATTGACTACCATCCGAGGAAAGCTAATGTAGTTACGGATGCCTTGAGCCAAAAATATTTGTTTGCCTTACGGGCATTGAACGTCCAATTATCTTTGTCTGAGGACGATTCAATTATAGCTGAGTTAAAGGTTAGACCAACATTTCGGCAACAAATCTGTGAGGCTCAGAAGGATGATGATAAGTTACAGGCCAAACGAGTGCAAAGTGAGTCAGATCCTGATTTAGAGTTTTGGATTGATTCAGATAGTTGTTTGTTGTTCAGAGACAGAATATGTGTACCAAAGAATTTAGAATTGGTACAGAAGATTCTACATGAAGCACACAATGGCATTATGTTTGTGCATCCCAGTAGCAACAAAATGTATAATGACTTAAAGAAAATGTACTGGTGACCAGGAATGAAAAAACATATTTCTGAATTTGTATCTAGATGCTTGGTATGTCAACAAGTAAAGGCTAAACACCAAGTGCCTTCAAGATTATTGTAGCTGATTACGATTCTGGAATGGAAATGGGAATGTATTACCATGGACTTTGTATTGGGATTACCCTTATCACCGAAAAAGAAAGATGCTATATGGGTAATTGTCGATCGTTTAATGAAGTCAGGACACTTTATTCCAGTACGTATGGATTTTTTTTTGGATAGGTTGGCTGAATTATATGTCTCTGAAATTGTAAGATTGCATGGACTGCCACATCCCGATTTTGGAGTAAATTGCAAAAACCTCTGGGCAGTCAATTACGTTTTAGCACGACATTCCATTCACAAACTGATGGACAACCGGAACGTGTGATACATATTTTAGAGGATATGCTTCGGTGTTGTGTACTTGGATTCAGGGGTAACTGGGAAACGTACTTGCCTTTGATTGAATTTTCTTACAATAATAGGTATCAGTCCAGTATTAAAATGGCACTGTATGAGGCTCTATATGGTCGCAAGTGTAGAACTCCTTTATATTGGATAGAGTTAGGTGACAAAAAGATACATGGAGTTGACTGGATCCGAGAAACTGAAGAAAATGTGAAGATAATTCGAGACAGTTTGAAGGCAGCCTCAGACCGTCAAAAGTCCTATGCCGATTTGAAATGGAAAGAGATAGAATTTCAGGTTGGTGATAAAGTGTTCTTGAAAGTATCACCATGGAAGAAAGTTATTCGATTTGGTCGTAAAGGAAAACTAAGTCCACAGTTCATCAGACCTTATGAGATCATTGAAAGGATCGGGCCAATGATGGTATATTTAGAAATCTCATTTAGGTATAATGGCATGTATAAGCTTAATTGGCCAATGATGGCTTGTAAGTGATGTTTTGTAATCTAGCCATTGGAATGGCTAGTAATGATTTATTTGGTATGTTTATAAGTTATCTCATGTTCAATGCTTATGTGTTAAATATGGATGAATAGAGTATGTTTATCTTGTATATGCATTAGAAGTATGATTATTAACATGAGATACATGTGATATTATGCCATGATAGATGTTAGTTAGGCTTAGTTTTGATGCTTGATTTGGCTGGTATATACATGTAAGTATTGGTGTAGGTTGTTGGCAAAATTGGGTGAGAAAATGAAGCTAAGAAATGGCTTTATTTTGTCCACAGATGTAGACACATGGGCGTGTGGTTTGGACGTGTGTCCCATGCACCTTAAAATTTAGAGATAGAATGCTCAGAATTGAGCACACGAGCAGAGACACAGGCGTGGGTCTCAGCTGTGTGAGGGACACGGCCTTGAACACGGGTGTGTGTCTTGGCCATGTGAAAACTACACCTTAATTTCAAAGACTAAATTTGCCTCACGGCCTAGCACACGGGCATGTGACTTGGCCCCGTGACTTCAACTTGTTTATGCCTTACAAGTCAGAGAGTTACACGGGTGAGGGACATGAACGTGTGGAGCCACATGGCCTGAGACATGGGCATGTCCTGTAACCGTGTGTGCCACACGGCTTGATCACATGGGCGTGTCCCTATACCACACGGATGTGTGGGAACTGTTCATAAGAGAAATTTGGAAATTTTGCGAAAAATTTTATGAGATCCCGATTGAGTCCCGAATCGATTCTAATGTTCATATTAGGCCTCGAGGGCCCATTCTAGGGACAATAAGAAAAATTTTGAGTATGAATGGTATTTTTAATATGAATTGCATGCGAATGTTTGTAAACTTTGGTAATACTCTGAGATCTTGTTCTGGCAACAGATACAGGTTAGGGGTGTTACACAAACGAACTTACAGACTTACCAAGACAAACGAAGAACAACCGGAACACCGAACCCCGACAATTAGAACGATTGATTTGTTGAACAGAATAGAGAGAAAATAAAATAAAAAGTTGTAGAGAAAAGAAGGTGAAAAAATAACATTAGAAAGACAGGAAGGGAGATTTTATGGAAAAAATTAAAAGTAAAAATTAATTCAAACTAAAATCCCAACTCACCACAACCCCACTAACTACCAAATCCCACCAAAACTAACACAAACCTCATTCAACTACCATAGACTTGCAATCTCACTGAACTTCTACTACACAACCGACACACACTCACAGAAGTAAAAATAACATCCTTCGCTCACACAGGGGTTCGAATAGAAAACTCTAAAGCTAGCTAACACCTTACCACTTGAACCAGTGGGGTCATTCTAATATGAGTTGACCAAAAATATAACATAAACCCACCCAAAAGGGATAATGCTGGGATAAAAAAAAACATAATTTCCAAAAGTGAGACTTGAACCCAAGACCTCAAACACACACCAACATCACTTAACATTAATACAAATACTTAATTATGAAAAAATTCATAAAAAAAACTTAAATGAATTAGGGCGTTACAAAAACTACAGGGGCAATTTTGTGTCCAAACAAGCTTATGTTTTCTTTTTTGCTTAATGGAAAAATAGTCAACGTCAGGTTAAATGTTAGTAGGCTATAAATACAAATTTATAAGGCTTTCATTCTAGATTTTTGGTGACTGAATAGTTTTTTTAGGGTTTATAGTTTTTAGATTAGGTTTTCTTTCTCTTTTCTTTTTCTTTTCCTTTTCATTTTTAGTTTAAGTTTCCTTTATTTCTTTTTAGGTTAGATCTTAGTGTGACAATTTTATTTCTTCCTTATTGTTAAAGATTTTGTAAACAATGATACACAACCCCTTAGGCTTCAATGGGTCTTCGTCAAGTGCATGATAATTTTAAACCCTTTGCTTTCATTTTATGCTTACAATATGTTTGATAAAATGTTTGTTTGGAATTTGAGATTGAGTATCTGCTAATTTTTTTTAAATTATTGATTGTTTGGTTGTTTGTTAGCTTAAGTTGATGTCTATTCTTGATGGATTGGTTGTTCGATTATATTGAAATGCTTAATACATTAAAATTGGCACCTCTAGTCAAAATACTAGATAAATGAGACCGATATGAGAGTTTATCCTTATGTAGTTCGATATAATTATGTCGAGTAGTGAGACTAAGAGGTAATCAATATGCCTAGGTGAGATCGAGAGGTAATCTTAGGTGGTATCTTTTAATCTAGGATAAGACAGAGAGGAGATTCTTAACTAAGAGTGACAACCAATATAATCAATATAGGTTCATTAGTTTAATTAGCATTCAACAAATCAATCGAGCATCATTTAATCATTTACATTGTCTAAAACATTAGGAAGAAAGTTTAGCTTATTTGGTTTAATTAATATTTTAATTTTAGTTTATAAATAATTTTATTTGGACTTCACTAACAATTTTTGACTTGATTGCATTAGTAGTTGCTTAACTTGTAATTAACTTGATAAACACATTTACCCACTTGGCAATCCTTTGGGTTTGAACCTTGGGATACTTGAGTGTCCGATTGACACTACAAATATTACAACTAACACTGTTCGCTTGCAGTTAAAATTGCTTTTGAAAATAGTTTTTCCAAAATCGTTTGTTTTAACGAGTACGCTCTTGGGCAGTCACAGCACGTGACGCTCTTATAAGATAAAGAGTGGATGTTAATTTTTTATTTGTGAACAATAACTTTGTTTAGGGTTATTTTGTTTTTTACGGTTCTGGTTTCCCCAACCATCTTTCTTGGGACTTTCTTTACAAAGTTAATAACATCTAGTCTGTTTTCATTAAAAAAAACAAAAATAGTTTTTATATTTTGAAACCCTAACATTTACAACGATTTTTTTTTTAAAAAAACACTGTTCGATAAACCTTTTTGTTTCTAGGACAAGTTGGATAATTTTATGTAATAGTTATAAGTTTTTATTTTAATCATGTAATAGGTCCATGTTGGATTTCAGTTTTGGGCTGGTTGCAAGTGCCCGTTTTATTGTTGTCCATATTTGGGTCATCAAGCTGATTGTCTGACTGAATTCATTGTTGGATTATGCAGCCCATGAATACCATTGGAATATAAAGCAGCCCATGGAGACTATACGCAACTGCAAGTGTCAAGGGTTGCACATGGGAGCCCACAACAATGATGAACTTGTACGATCCATCGTATTCTAGGGAGGTTATTTGGGTCAATCAGACTGGTCCATTGCTTGGAGAGATTGAAAGCCCATCTCTGGAGCTTGGTAAATATGAAAACTCATCTTCAAAGATATGCTTGGCAAATATGGAAGGACATCTTCAAAGATATGTGATCCTAGACATTAAATGTAACCTTTAAAAGATACGATTCTGTAATATTAGAGATTTGATATTGTAACATCCTGGAAAGGGCCTATGCATTTTCGGTTTAATTGTACGAAATGACATGTTTTATGTACTAAGAATAAATTGTGAATATTTTTGGAAACCTGGAAATGAATGAAAATGATTTGGAAATGAACATTTTTGGAAACCTGAAAATGTATGGAAATGATCAGGAAATAGACATTTTGGGAAACCTGAAAATGTATGGACATGATTTAGAAATGATTCAAAAGAGGAAAGTGAACATTTCTGGAAACTTGGAAATGTAAGGAAATGATTCAAAAGAGGAAAGTGAACATTTCTGGAAACTTGGAAATGTAAGGAAATGTCAAGTTTACAGAGCCGAACGAAAATTTTTGGAAACTTAGAAATGACTTAGAAATGTCGAGTTTTAAAGTTTAGAAGAGAAAATTAAGGCAAGGTGGCCTTAAAAGAAAAAGTTGGTGAAATTTGACACACAAACAGGCTTGGAAAAGTGGCCTGAATATGTCACTTAGGGCCTATGGAAATGGCGCCACATGCAAGGTGATGGGCCTGAGTTCGAGTCACTTGGGAAGCAAATAAAGGAAGTTTTATTTTTGCTTCCAGAAGCCTAAGGTGGATGGCACAAGCCTTCTAGAAAGGAGGAGTTTTATTCTCTTTAATATTCGATTAATAAGGTGATAAATAAGGGATTTAATTTGGATTATTTTTGAAGAGATAATAAAGGACTATTCTCTAATTATTTTAAATTAAGGAGATAGACTTATCAATAAAGAAGAGTGGTGGCCAAGTAAGGGATTCTGAGTAGTAGTTTCGGCTATAAAAGGAAGAAAATAGGACTACTCATCAATTTTTCTTCCTCCTCTTCTCTCTGCTGAATTTCTGAGTGCTCTCTTCTCTTCTCTTCTCTTTTTCTTTTGTCAAACCGAATCTATAGTCCACCATTGTCAAAGTTCTCAAGTTTTCTTTTCTTCCTATTTCTTCTTACCAATCAATTCAAAAGCCGAATCTTGGAAGGGCTTCAAGCATAGGTGCTGTTGATTTCTTCAAAGGTAAGAACAAGTTTGATTTCCATTCTTTTCTTTTAGATTAGCCGAGAGATAATCTAACCCCATACATATTATGGTTGCCGAATATGGAAGGATCTTTTGGGATTATCAGAGTAGTCGACTAAAAGGAGGAGTATTCGGGATTTCTAAGATTAAGGTAAGACATGTGAATATTCGGCCAAAGGCCTTGATTTATGTTTCGATGATTAAGATTAAGTCTAACATAAGGTTTTAGGGATTTCGCCATTCCCTAGAAAAAGGACACAGCTGGATTTGTTGGTGTTCCAATCGGCAACAAGGTAAGAATACTAATCCTACTAGGATTTGGAATTTTGGCCAAATGGCTTTTTATTAAGGTAATAAGTGAAGAATCAATGTAGGGATTAAGGATCTAAGCAATAGATCAAGCTCTTCGGGATCTCAAGGAAATTTTAAGCGAATCAAGTGTGTACCCCACACTATTTTATAATGCGTTTTATGGCTATGTTAATTAAAATATGTGATATTAAGAATATGAAAGTGGCTAAAGTACCATGTTATGGTACAAAGTACCTGTGCACGTTTCCTACTCCTACTAGGAATATGAAAAATGTTATTAGTAACATGAGAATGTGATAAGAATGTGAACTCGGCATATTTATGCATATTATTATATGGGGCATATGGGTTTGTTTGAAAAGGGGAAGTGAAAGTGGTGACCTAAGACCACGTAATCTGAAAGTGGTGACCTAAGACCACAATAATCTGAACGTGGTGACCTAAGACCACGAATGCGGTGACCTAAGACCGCAATTTGGTGTGTAGCGGAAGGAGGGTCGACTTAGTAGTCCGCGGTGTGGACTGGCGTACGGGGGTGTGTAGCGGATGGACAATTAGGTTTGGGTTTGGGAATGCA
The DNA here is from genome assembly GCA_025503065.1 of Gossypium bickii. Lineage (NCBI taxonomy): Eukaryota > Viridiplantae > Streptophyta > Magnoliopsida > Malvales > Malvaceae > Gossypium > Gossypium bickii. The sequence continues at coordinate 102,948,844 of CP106711.1, forward strand.
TCATAACTTGTATTCATTGTTCGAATGTGTAACTCTTGTATGCCTAATTCTATTATGATTTAGTGTCGTGTACACATTGAGTCCATTTGACTCACCCCATTGTGGGACTATTTTTCGGTGACGATCAATAATGGACCTATTTTACAGAAGCTTAGGGATGGGCATGCTCAGCTTGAAGTTTTATTCAATATGGAAATTTAATTTTATTTAAGTATTTTAGAATTTTATTTTAGGATTTTAATTGATGTAATAAGGCCATAAGTTAAATTTCTTTACTTTTATTTTTAATTACTATGTTACGAATTATTTTCAATTAAAGTTAAGTAAAATTTATTCTTTAAAAATAAAACCTAATTGTTTTGTCACCTTAATTAATTGGATTTTAAAATAAGATAAATGGGGTTTTTTTTTTAACTCAAGCCCAACCCAAAACAATATTTCTTTCAAAACACACTATTTTTCCCAAAGTACAAAAGAATTTTGAAACCAGTTTACTTAAGGAACATACCAGATCCGGTTCAGGCTCGTGGGCCGGGTTTGGGGTGTTTGATTTAATATCAGTCCGATTTTAAACTCTCGGCTTTGTGGGCTAAGGCCCAAAACATTTTCAAATCGAGCCCAAATGAGTTTTATGAAAGTATTTTTGAAGATGAGCAGGGTTTTACGGCATGGCACCTAAGTCTCCAACCCATGATCCACGTGTAAGTACTTCTATCCATTTGTGTGATTTATTGAATGATCCGTAGAAGGGTAGGAATGGAACGTAGATTAGTGAATTAGAATCTATTGAACCGTAGGACTAGTCTACTCAAACACAAATACATAAGACTTAAGGACCATTAAACAAACCTATGACTAAGGCGCCGAGTTAGGGTGTGGTAACCATTGTGCGCATGTCTCAGGATTGGATTTAAAAGAGCACGGTACTTAAGCGATCCTAGTGACTCACCTCCTCTTCATTTGGAATCCTACAGTGCGTAGCTACGGTTCACCCTAACCAAGAGGACTCGATCAATGAGCTAAACTCAATAACTAAAACCCGAAAGGGAACTAACCGTATTTTTATAAAAACCTAGTTTTAAAACTCTTAAAATGACCCTTGTAATTTGTGAGAACTATTTTTTACAAAATTTTCCGAAAAATTTCCGATTTATAAAAATTACCTAAATACCCCTGATTGTGAAATTACAAAAAAATGCCCTTGGTTTATAAAATGTCCAAACTACCCATAGTTTAATCAAGATTTCATTACTTTATAAATGTTCAAAAACCCTATTTTGCAAATTATCAAAATTTTGGAAAATTACAAAATCGCCCCTGACGTACAAAATTACCAAAAATAACCCTATTTCCAAAATTTTTGCAACATCACTGTTTTGGAAAGTACAATTCTTAAAAAGAACCCTCAAAGTTTTGCAACTTTTAAAATATCCCTGATTTACTAGATTTTACAAATTTACCCCAATTTGTGAAAAATTACCAAAATACCCCTGAGTTTCAAAATTACTGAAATACCCCCAGATTTCAAAATCTTCCAAAATACCCCAGGAATTTAAAAATACCAAAATACTTTGTGACAAAATCACCAAGGAACTTTTTATTTTGAAAAATTACGAAAATACCCCTATAGGACAAATTACGAAAATACCCCTGGGTAGTGGAAAAACAACAACAATGAAAACTACAACATTTCTCTGAATGAACGAAAGTTCATAATTGGTTGATGAATGTGAACCTGACTTTCGAATAGTGAACTTGAGTCGAGAACTTTGTTTGATCGAAAGAACCACTTTCAAACATCTCTTTTCATAAAACTGTTCGCGGTTAATCAGTGAAACAAAAGTACTAATGTATAAAACTCTTAAATCAGATTAAATCCCGATGTTAGAAAATGAGTTCTAAGGGACATGAACCTAGAGAATGTGCCTAGAAAGTATGATAGTTCTTTAAGATCAGAGTGCGCAGCAATAGCGTAGTGGGGTGAGTTAGACCGTATGATTGTTCGTTAGTAAGTAATTTCGATGACGAAATTATTTTAAGGGGGTAGAACTATAACATCCTGGAAAGGGCCTATGCATTTTCGGTTTAATTGTACGAAGTGACATGTTTTATGTATTAAGAATAAATTTTGAATATTTTTGGAAACCCGGAAATGAATGAAAATGATTTGGAAATGAACATTTTTGGAAACTTGAAAATGTATGGAAATGATCTGGAAATGAACATTTTTGGAAACCTGAAAATGTATGGACATGATTTAGAAATGATTCAAAAGAGGAAAGTGAACATTTCTGGAAACTTGGAAATGTAAGGAAATGATTCAAAAGAGGAAAGTGAACATTTTCGAAACTTGGAAATGTAAGGAAATGTCAAGTTTATAGAGCGAACGAAAATTTTTAGAAACTTAGAAATGACTTAGAAATGTCGAGTTTTAAAGTTTAAAAGAGGAAATTAAGGCAAGATGGCCTTAAAAGAAAAAGTTGGTGAAATTTGACACACAAACAGGCTTGGAAAAGTGGCCTGAAGATGTCACTTAGGGCCTATGGAAATGGCGCCACATGCAAGGTGATGGGCCTGAGTTCGAGTCACTTGGGAAGCAAATAAAGGAAGTTTTATTTTTGCTTCCGAAGCTCGAGGTGGACGGCACAAGCCTTCTAGAAAGGAGGAGTTTTATTCTCTTTAATATTCGATTAATAAGGTGATAAATAAGGGATTTAATTTGGATTATTTTTGAAGAGATAATAAAGGATTATTCTCTAATTATTTTAAATTAAGGAGATAAACTTATCAATAAAGAAGAATGGTGGCCAAGTAAGGGATTCTGAGTAGTAGTTTCGGCTATAAAAGGAAGAAAATAGGGCTACTCATCAATTTTTCTTCCTCCTCTTCTCTCTGCCGAATTTTTGAGTGCTCTCTTCTCTTCTCTTCTCTTTTTCTTTTGTCAAGCCGAATCTATAGTCCACCATTGTCAAAATTCTCAAGTTTTCTTTTCTTCCTATTTCTTCTTACCGATCCATTCAAAAGCCGAATCTTGGAAGGGCTTCAAGCATAAGTCTTTGTTGATTTCTTCAAAGGTAAGAACAAGTTTGATTTCCATTCTTTTCTTTTAGATTAGCCAAGAGATAATCTAACCCCATACATATTATGGTTGCCGAATATGGAAGGATCTTTCGAGATTATCAGAGTAGTCGACTAAAAGGAGGAGTATTCGGGATTTCTAAGATTAAGGTAAGACATGTGAATATTTGGCCAAAGGCCTTGATTTATGTTTCGATGATTAAGATTAAGTCTAACGTAAGGTTTTAGGGATTTCGACATTCTTAGGGAAACAAGGAACAGTTTCGGGATTTGTTGGTGTTCCAATCGGCAACAAGGTAAGAATACTAATCCTACTAGGATTTGGAATTTTGGCTGAATGGCTTTTTATTAAGGTAATAAGTGATAAATCAATGTAGGGATTAAGGATCTAAGCAATAGATCAAGCTCTTCGGGATCTCAAGGAAATTTTAAGCGAATCAAGTGTGTACCCCACACTATTTTATAATACATTTTATGGCTATGTTAATTAAAATATGTGATATTAAGAATATGAAAGTGGCTAAAGTACCATGTTATGGTACAAAGTACCCAGGTACGTTTCCTACTCCTACTAGGAATATGAAAAATGTTATTAGTAACATGAGAATGTGATAAGAATGTAAACTCTGGCATATTTATGCATATTATTATTATATGGGGCATATGGGTTTGTTTGAAAGGGGAAGTGAAAGTGGTGACCTAAGACCACAGTAATCTGAAAGTGGTGACCTAAGACCACAATAATCTAAACGTGGTGACCTAAGACCACGAATGCGGTGACCTAAGACTGCAATTTGGTGTGTAGCGGAAGGAGGGTCGACTTAGTAATCCCTACGGTGTGACTGGCATGTACGGGGGTGTGTAGTAGATGGACAATTAGGTTTGGGTTTGGGAATGCATCATAACTTGTATTCATTGTTCTGAATGTGTAACTCTTGTATGCCTAATTCTATTATGATTTAGTGTCGTGTACACATTGAGTCTGTTTGACTCACCCCATTGTGGGACTATTTTTCAGGTGACGATCAATAATGGACCGGCTTCGGCAGAAGCTTAGGGATGGGCATACTCAGCTTGAAGTTTTATTCAATATGGAAATTTAATTTTATTTAAGTATTTTAGAATTTTATTTTGGGATTTTAATTGATGTAATAAGGCCATAAGTTACATTTCTTTACTTTTATTTTTAATTACTATGTTACGAATTATTTTCAATTAAAGTTAAGTAAAATTTATTCTTTAAAAATAAACCCTAATTGTTTTGTCACCTTAATTAATTGGATTTTAAAATAAGATAAATGGGTTTTTTTTTTAACTCAAGCCCAACCCAAAACAATATTTCTTTTAAAACACACTATTTTTCCCAAAGTACAAAAGAACTTTGAAACCGGTTTACTTAAGGAACATACCAGATCCGGTTCAGGCTCGTGGGCCGGGTTTGGGGTGTTTCAGATATCTAGATAGCTTTTAATCTTAGCCATTGATGTATTTTGATCTATACCTTTGATTTTAGGAAGGCTCAACTATAAATAAAGGCCTCGCCCCTCATTGTAGATTCATTTAGTTATTAGTAGAATTTTGAGAGCATTCACTCAAACTTTTCTCTCAAGTGTTCTTGCTTTTTTGTGGCCTTTGTTCACATTTCAAGTTCATTCTTACTTCGTTCTTCTGTTATACTTCGTTGGTGCCTTAGAGAAATTCTATTGAATCCTCAATTGTTGCTAATTAGGCTGACTTAGGTGTTTTTTAGCAAAGAAATTGCCTAAAGTAGCACAAATCGCGTGGGAAAAATCTAAGTCAGTGATGGTAGAGATCGAAGGCATCGTTGAAAGATGTCAAAAGAAGTTACTGAGAATGTTGAGGGAACGAAAACCCGTGCGAAGGCTAGAAAAGCTAGTTGTTCGAGGTACATACTGTCAACTTTGGAGGATCGAGTCGTCACTCTCGATGAATCTGTGGTGGAAATCAAGGAGAGGATTGATGATGTTGATGATAAAATCAATGATGAGTTGCATTTTATCCAGGAGCAACTCAAAGTGTAACGCCCCAAATTTTGGGCCTCGAAGAAATGGGCTTCTTGTGCTGGAGGAATTGGGATTTAGTTGTGCATGTGAATTACCTAAAAGTATGTCTGCTTTGGTGCTTAAGGGTCCTAAGAAGTATTGAAGAAGTCTTGGGTTCAAACCTGGGCTTTAGGAAAATTTTGGTTTTAGGTGAATAAAACCTTGGATATAAGTAAGTAGGCTTTAAGAATATTGTTGGGGAAAACATGATGCAAGGAAGCATGTGGCCTAGTGGTTGTGCCGTCATTAAGATTGTAAGGGAGCCTAGGTTCAAGTCTTGGCCCTTGCAATTTATTTTGGTTTTCTTTTAAATGAACCTAAACACTAACACTTAGGCTTTATTGATAATAATGTTTGGTTAGTGACACAAAATGAGCTTGTGTCCTAGTGGTGGTGGCGTGACATTGCTATCGAGAGGACTTTGGCTCGATTCCCTTTTCATGCAAAGGTTGATTATTTTGCTAAGTTGGGACGGCATGTGGTTGTGATGGAATTAAACTCTGCTGAAGGTGAAATCCCACATCGGGAAGTTAACATGAGAGTAGGTGAGAAGCTGGCTTTAAATAAAGCGATCTATGAGGAGAGTAAGCATACCTTGGTTGGCGTTTGGGCATACGAGTGTTTGGAGCGTGGACCAGCTTCAGATTCCTATCTGGTGTGTATTTCGTACTACTCTAGCTGTAGAGCGGCAAATACCGAAATGCCGGTCACACAGTGATGGTAGCTACACGAGCGTGCGAGCGCACGTGTGGGAGCTTCGACGCGATAGTTGCGGCCATCATGAGTGTTCTCGTGGGTTTAGGCTATTTGGGCCACGATGGGCCGAAAGGGTCCATGTGGGGCCAATGGGCCCAATCGAATAAGTTGTATGATAGTGTAGTAAATATTAGACTGGACTATGTGAATCTCATATCTGTGGCTAAATTTGGGCTAAGTGGGCCACACGAGCGTGTGGGTCCATCTGGGTCGAGAATGGGCCCTAGGCCCATTCGCATCGTTATCTCTGTTTAGAATACCTTGGTTTACAAAATACTGAAATACCCTTAGTTTATAAAATTATTGAAATACCCTTGGCTTGTAAAATTAGCGAAATACCCTCAATTTGCAAAATTATCGAAGTACCCCCTAATTTGCAAAATTACTGAATACCCTCGATTTGCAAAATTACCAAAGTACCGCTAATTTGAAAAATTACCTAAATACCTTCAATTTATGAAATTATCGAAATACCCCGATTTGTAAAATTATCGAAATACCTCTAGTTTGCAAAATTACCGAAATACCCCTAGTTTGTGAAATTACCAAAATACCCTGGTTTGTGAAATTACTGAAATACCCCCGGTTTGCAAAATTACTAAAATACTCTTGTAAAGTAGAATTACTGAATTACCCCTGTAGGGTAGGATCATCGAAATACCTTTATAGGGTAAGATGACTATTTTGCTCTTGGGGGTAAATGACTGACTTAGACTATGAGTTGACTAATTTGACTGTGGTTGTATGACTGATATGCTTTTATTACATGTTTAAATGATTGTTACTAAGCATGGCCATTTTGCATACACGTGTAATGATTGAGCATGACAAACACGACATATTGCATGGGGTTGGGACATTGATACGGAGGAAGTTCTAATAGGGTCGCACGGGTTGCATGACGACTATGGATCCAGTATTGATTTGATAGGGTCGCACGGGTCGCATAACAACTGTGGATCCGGTATTATTCTGTTGAGGTCGCACGGGTTGCATAACGACTGTGGACCGACGGACGGCTTAAAGCCGCGTAATATGATTATGGCTCTGTGCCAACCTAAATATGGCTCTGTGCCATCTTGATTATGGCTTTGTGCCAATCATATTTACCCATGGCTATGTGCCTAACATATATATCAATGGCTCTGTGTCAATCATAATTACCCAAGGATGTGTGCCGATTATACTACCGTCGCTAATGGATATGTGCCAAACATAATACACTTACTGATGGCTTTGTGCCTATTATAATACTGCTACTGGAGGCTTAAAGTTGTATATATATACTAGCAGCTTTGCTGCGATTTCGATTAGGGCTGCAACCAGTTCTAGCATTGGTGTGCTGGCTGGGTGGGTCAATTTTTTCCCCACGTAAGTGTAGGGTTGGTACGGGTGGTGTGTTGGCTGGATCGGGGTGGGGTGCATCCTCATACTATTGTATATCTTTTTATAAGATCTTTCACTGTACTGGGCTTAGGCCCACTTGTTCTATTATTGGTTTGGGCTAGGCCCAATTGATTCTGTTATGGGCTGTGACCCAAATGATATTGTAGTAGGCTTTGGCCCACGTATGCTCTAAACTGGACTGCATCGTATATCTTGTTAAAAAGGCTTTGGCCTGCATCGCTTTTGATTTAGATTCTGTTTGCTTTCAGATATCTTGATTATTACACTAGTAAGGGGATTACACATTGAGTTTTTGTAAACTCACCCCATTTTTAACTGTGCAGGTAACCATCAGCCTTAGACGGAGCGGAGTTACGAGGGACTCGGAGAAGACCACACATTGCTTATGCTTGCTATTTTGATTATTTACTTTTAAATATTTTGATTTGGGTTGTAATAAGGCCTCTCTATTTTTAACTTATTATTTGTGATATTTATATATGATGTTTTCTAACTGCTAAAAGTGGAATACAATTTCCAAAACAATAAATGTCTTCAAAACACTACGTTTCCGCAACGTTTTCAAAATGCTTCTGCAACTCAATTTTTAAACATCACATTTTCGTAAATTGTTTATGTTAAATATGCTTCTGCCACAGATAAGGTTTTAGAAGTAATTACATTTTCAAGTGGATGACAATTGCTTAAGTGTTTTAAGTTTTAACAAAGAGGCTTTAACTCTTAAACAAGTTTTAACAGGAAGAAATATAGTTTTAAAAAACACTTCCATGTGACACGCCAGATTCGGGCCTAACTTCTAGGCCAGGTTTAGGGTGTTACACAAAGTGTATGTGTTAGATAATGTTGAAAAACTGATAGGTAGGAATGATGCCATTGAGGTTATGATGATGGCCTTGAAAAGGGAGATTGCAGAGCTCAGGTGTGAACTCACAATCTACAAGGCTACATTGGGCAATGGAGGGTTAGTTGTTGTCGCACCCAAGCCCAGTGTCGATGTTCCCAAGCCCAAGGAGTTTAAGGGAACAAGGTTCACAAGAGATGTGGACAATTTTTTGTGGGGAATTAAGCAATACTTTCGTGCCAAAGGCATCACAAACGATGCCACTAAGGTAATTACTGCTGCTATATACCATATTGACGTTACTTTATTGTGGTGGCATCGTAGGTCCACCGATGTGAGACGTGGTGGGATCGAAATTTAGACTTGGGAGGAGTTCCAATGTGAGTTCAAAGCATAGTTTTATTTAGAGTATGCCGAGGATGAAGCTCGGGCAAGGTTGCATTGGCTTGCGCAACAAGGCACTGTGAGGGAGTATGTACATGAGTTTAGCAAACTCATGCTTGAGGCATTCTTTTCTTTCATGGATGGGTTGAAACCATGGGCGAAACAAGAGTTGCAAAGCCGAGGAGTCCAAGGGCTTACTAAAGACATGTTTGTGGCAGAATCATTTGCTGAATTTGGTGAGAAGAAAGACAGTTCCGAGTCTTCTAAGCCCAAATTCATTACAAAGGGAAATAGTGGGGGAGACAAAGTAAGGCCCACTAGGAATGGCAACGGTAGGAAGCCTTGGGAGAAAAGGAAGAGTAGGCCTATAAGTTGTTTCCATTGTGATGGCCCACATATGATTAAGGACTGTCCAAAAAAGGTCACACTCTCTGCTGTGGAAGCAAAAGTGGAGTCAGATGTGGAGGATAACAATATTGGTTTGATTCTGGGGGTGTCGAAGATAAGGCGAGTCATGGGCTGATGTTTGTAGACATCACTCTGGCTGGCAGAAAATTGGATGCGCTTGTAATAGCCCGTTTTCAGTGAAATCGAAACAATGGTTTCAGGACAACAAACATGAGGTCGAATGATTTATATTAATATTATTTTGTGATCTATAGCATGATAGTATTATAGTATAAAATTTTTGTTAAGAAATTTTACCGTTTGTATGCTCAATTTGATAAAAAGGACTAAATCGCGTGAAGTGCAAAAGCTATGTTCTATTAGGTAAAGGTATTAAATAGCTATAGAAATTTAAAGTGGAAGTCCTTATATGGCAATTAGACCATTAAATGTGATAGTGGAAGATGTAAAGGGTTTTTTGGTATTTAAGCATATAAAGACAAAAGTTAATAAATGAAAGCAAAGTTATCATCTTTTCTTTCTTTCTTCAACCGACTGTGAAGAGGAAAGAAGCCATTTTTTGCTGAGCAACATTCGACCAAGCTTCTATTGTCCAATTAGTTATGATTTTTTGTCTCATTTTTGATAATTTTTATATTTTTGAGATTGTTGCAACTAGATCTAGCTAACTTGATTTTGAAACTATTAAAGTATTTGAGTTTTACCATTTTTGAATATGTTAAGGTTTTGAAGTTTAATGGTAGAAAAATAATGGTTGTTGTTAGATAAACAACATTTGCAAAGGAATTTTTTATGAAATTATTAATTAGGTATTAAATTGAGAAATATGAAAATTGTGTTAAATATGTGAAATTATGAAATTTATGGGTTGTTGTAGGCTTATAATATATTCAGCTAGGCTTGAGTCTGATGAAATTTAATGAATTTCATTTTACGAGCCTAGGGACTAAATTGCAAAGAATTAAAAGTATAGGGGCAAAATGGTAATTTTCCAAAAATATGTGTTGTACTAAAATGAATGTGTTTAGTATTGAATTGAGTTAAATTCATTCGTTTAGATCCGGTTAGACATCATACAGAATTAGATCGAGGCAAAGCGAAAATCTCGAATTAATCGCCTTCGAATCTACGTAAACTCGTCGAGGTAAGTTCGTGTAATTAAATTTCATATTATATGCTTTAATTGAAATGCATGAATGTGAATGATTTAATTACTACTTATAATTATCAAATGCATAATTGACGTTGTACAGAAAATACCGAGCCCCGTTTGAACCTTAATAATTCGTACGATATAAATGACAATGTCATTAGTGTTACCGATTTGGTTGAGGTCCTGCATATGTTGCGGACTCACCACAGTTCACATGAACTTACCGTTATTCAGCTTGGAGGAGCTTACCGATTATCGCTCGTATGAGCATATATGAATAAGACTGTAAATAGGTTATGGCACTATGAACGTAAGACCATGGTTGGACCATGGTAGTGTTTATATGTAAGACCATAGCTGGGCTATGGCATTCTGATGATAAGACCACAACTAGGTTGTGGGACAGCAAATGTTAAAGATGAATTGATAGATTACAGTTCAATACACTACCCAAGCATCCTACAATATTCTAAGTGGTTCAAAGGGCAATGTTCTGATATGATATAACATGAGTTCAATACAAAGTATTTCAAGTATAGATATGGATTATGTGGAAAATGGTATATATATACGATACACGGATATATGGTATTTTTGTTACATGTACTTGGAACTTAATAATTGTTAAATTCATACACAATTCTATTACGAATTTATATGAGTTCGATACGATCTAGCACAAGTATTTATAGGATATACGTGGAAATGATTTTACATGACGTATTGATACATGATGTGGAAATTTAACTATTTGTTGAGTTCATCCACGATTGTTATTCATAGGTGAATTTACATGACTAATACGGTTGGTGTGTATGTGCTTAGGATTTGGCTAAGCTATTGCTGGATTATACCACATTAAACTTATAAGTTATGCATTGAGATGGTAAATGCCTAAATGGAAATATGATGGTGATCATGAAAAGGAGATTTTCGGTTTTATATGAATACATGGCTATATTGATTAATGATTATATGTTAGGCTTTTGAGCCAAATTGAGTTGTGATGTACCTTGTTTCACTTACTTTATTTGTGGTTAAATGGGTATGTGAAGAATGAAAGATCGGCAAATGCTTCCATTAGAATTGCCATGGTAGTATGGAATGGTATGAGTTTTTTGGATGATTGGAATATGTTTAGCCACATGTTGAAATTATAAATGCACTTAAGTAGTGGATACTTATGTTATGATGTTCTGTGGTAAATTGGCTTGATAATGTGATATTTAACCTTGAAAGGTTATTATTGTTTAGGCTAAGGCCAAGACACATTGGATCGACTTAAATGGATTACGCTTATAAATTGAAGCGGTGAACTTTATTTTTAAGTTGTGAACTTACTAAGCTTAAATGGGTTGGAAGTTTATTTTTACTCTGTTTATTTTTTTGTGATTTATAGATATCGAAAGCTCATTTGGGTTGGAAGTTGTCGGAGATTTCATCACACTATCTATCTGCTATTTTGGTACTTATAGTTTATAATTTTGGTTATAATGGCATGTATATGTTGTTTGGCTAGTGTAGCCTATATGGTTTGGTCAAGTATTTAGCCATTTGATTTAGCTTGTTTTGATACAATTTGTTATATATATAAAAGTGAATGGCCTTGTTATATTGATATATCTATATTATGTAAGTGTTTGATCTTTTAGGCATGTTTGAACTACTCAGTTTGCATGATCATGGATGGTCTATTAAGGTGCTTAAGAGTATCATGGTTGTCTATGCTATTATAAGACGTTATAAGCTTGATATTGGTTGGCTATGAATGCCTGATTATGCCATAGTTATATGCAAATTGTTGTATTTAGCTTTGTACCAATTCGGGTAAGAAATATGGCTTGAAAAATGGCCTATTTTGTTCACACGGGCAGAGACACGGGCATGTGTCTCAGTCGTGTGTGACACATGGCCAGGTGATATGGCCGTGTGTCCCCTGTAACTTTTTTTGAAACCAAGTCACTAGCTTCACACAGCCTAGCATATGGGTGTGTGGCTTGGCCGTGTGGTACAAGTCAGTATACCCTCCAATTTTTACACGGCCTAGCACACGGCCTGGCACACAGGCGTGTGAGGCCATTTTGATTGGCACACGGCCTAGCACACGAGCGTGTGGCTTGGCCGTGTGGTACAAGTTAGTATACACTTCAGTTTTCACATAGCCTAGCGCACGACCTGTCACTCGGGCTTGTGAAGCCATTTTGATTGCCACACGGCCTAGCACACGGGCATATAGCTTAGCCGTGTGACCCAAGTCAGAGAGTTACACGGGGTCGAACACGTGCTGGGACACTACCATGTGATCCCATTTTGAATGCCCATACGGCCTGCCCATATGGGCGTGAGTCCCCTGCACTTTGAAAATTTTCAATGTTTTTCAAAAAATTTCTTGAGTATTTGGTTTAGTTTCGAACCACTTTTAATGCCTATTTGGGGCCTTGAGGGCTCGTATCAGGGACTATATGGATGTATTTGGATGATTTTGATTGAATGATTTATGAATATGAAATGTTTGATGTTTGAGTTATAAGTCTGGTAATGCTCCATAAACCTATTTCGGCATTGAATACGGGTTAGGGGTGTTACAACACTTGTCAACATAGGTGCGTCTGATTTGTTCATGTCTAAAGAGGCTGCTCGTAAACTTGGCCTCAAGAAAGATAATGAGTCGGGTCGGATCAAAACAGTGAACTAAGAAAGTGTTCCAACCAAGGGGGTTGCAAAGGGAGTGGATCTCCAACTTGGCAATTGGACCGGCAAGGTATCCATTAAGGTAATACCACTTGATGACAATGATTTTTTTGTTGGATTAAGTTTCCTTGATTGGATTGATCCGCTTATTGTTCCTTCGAGTAATTAAATGGTGATTTCGAGTTCGAACCATCAATGCATAGGTAGAATGACAAGCAAAAGAAGCTTGGAGGGGAAAACACTGTCAGCAATTCATTTTGTTAAAGGAGTACGTAGAGATGAAGTCTCCTATTTAGCCACCATAAAGATCGAGGAGATTTTTAAGTCTGTTGGTGAGATCCCGAAAGAAGTAGGCCAATTGTTGCAGTCTTTTCGAGATGTGATGCCCGCTCAGTTGCCCAAAAGTTTGCCACCCAAAAGGGAGGTGGACCACAAGATCGAGTTAGTGTCCAACATGGTGCTGCCAGCAAGGGCCCCCAATCGTATGTCTCTGCCAGAATTAGAAGAGTTGTAGAAACAATTGAAGGAACTTTTAGATGCGGCATTTATTAGGCTATCTAAATCTCCATATGGTGAGCCAGTGTTGTTTCAAAAGAAACATGATGGGTTGTTGAGAATGTGCATCGATTATCGGGCACTAAACAAGATCACTATGAAGAACAGGTACCTTACTCCTCTTATTGGGGATTTATTTGATCAACTTGGTAGTACGAGATGGTTTACCAAGTTGGACTTGAGATCGGGGTATGTAAACTGAAAAATATATAGGATTTTTCTTATGTAAGTTATCACTTTTTTACTTAAATTCGTTGTTAAAACTAAATGGGGGACACTTTGGTGGTTCACGTACTGCAGCAAAGATTTTGCAAACAGGTTTTTTTTGTCCTACACTATTTAAATATGCTTATACTTATGTAAAGAACTGTGATAAATACCAAAGGAGTGAAATATATCAAGGAGGAATGAGATGCCTTTGACAATCATTTTGAAGATTGAATTATTTGACGCATGGGGCATTGACTTCTTAGGCCTGTTTCCTTCTTCATATGGGAACAAATACATCTTAGTTGCTGTGGACTATGTATCCAAGTGGGTTGAAGCTGAAGCATACCCTACAAATGATATTAAGGTAGTTATGCGATTCCTACATAAGCATGTGTTTACACGATTTGGGACACCAAGAGCTATTATTAGTGATGAAGGTTCTCACTTTGTGAACAAAAGGCTTAAGTGGTTGCTTGAAAAATATGATGTGAAGCACACGATTGCTACTGCCTATCACCCCTAGTCTAATGGGCAAGTTGAAAGAGTGAACCATGAAATCAAAGGTATCCTTGAAAGGGTAGTACGCCCTAACAGAAAAAATTGGTCTCAAAGGCTCGATGATGCATTATGGGCCTACTGAACAGCATTTAAGACACCATTAGGAATGACTCCTTATCAGTTAGTCTTTGGAAATGCATGTCATTTTCCATTAGAGTTGGAGAATAGTGCTCACTGGGTTTCGAAGCAGTTGAACTTTGATCTTAAGAAAGCAGGTGAGAGAAGGATGTTACAACATCATGAGTTGGAAGAGCTGAGGTTGCTTTCCTCTGAGAATGCCAAAATGTGTAAATAAAGATCAAAGAGATGGCATGATAGTCATATACAACTTCGTGAGTTTAAAGAAGGTCAGAAGGTTTTGTTGTTTAATTCAAGGTTGAAGTTATTGTAACAACCCAAACCCGGCCCAAACACTATGGCCGAATCCAGTTTGTTACAGGGAGAAATATTTTTGAAGTCTCTTCTTGGAACCAACTTAAATTTTGAAAACCCTTCTTTTTAGTGGACTTATTAAAAACCTTACTTAGATTTAATTTGGAAATCAATTGGGTTAAGTTATTTTAGAATTTTTAAATGTGCCCGATGGCACGGTAAAACATTTTCGTTTACTTTGAGAAAACATGTTCATTCAATGTAATACTAATAAAAATAGTTTAAGCAAAATATTCAGCAATAAAAAAAAAACAATGCTAAAGTGTTAGGAGGCCTTATTACATTCAAAATAAAATCATCAAAAGATGAAATAAAATAACTGAATCCAAAATCCATTCGATTTAAATTCACTGCATGGCCACCTCGAGTCCACGGCCCACATCCGCGATCTACGTGTCACTGAAAAATGTAAAGGAGAAGGTGAGTCACCAAGACTCAGTATGTAACCCTTCCCCCGGTTCAAGCATTTTCATACACAAATTATAACCATTAACATGCATTAGGTTATGTACCCAACCTAGCCAACCAAACGCCTCTGTCTACCCCGTTGTGGTACCAAACCCTTTGGTGGTGCCAAACCACCTGGTGACGTATAGTCACAATGTGTTACCAAAACACCGGTGTCCGTGAGACACGAAAGCAGCTTGATGGGGCCAACCCATCGTATGATACCAAATCACCGCGCGAGACAATCCCATATCTCAAGTGGGGCCAACCCACGGTGGTGTTAACCACGAGGACAAGTCGCTATGAGGTGCCAAACCTCTGGAGGTACCAAACCTCTGGTGACCGTAGTCACAGTGTGTTACCAAAACACTGGTGCCCGTCGGCACAATATCACTGCCCCCTCCACTCAATCAACCCACATAGTCAACAATCATAAACAGTTTTATTATATGTATCAACACAACATGCTTCCCAAAAGCATTAAATAGCGAAGTCACATTAACAGGTACTTACCTGATTCACCACTTATACCGTTATGGTATTCAAGCCATTGCTACATAAATCAAGTTAGCATACATAAAACTCAGCGCATTTAATAGGTTATAACGTATGTATGTACACACCTGTCACCAACGAGAAGTCTAAATCCCGAAACAACCAATCAACCACACTCAAGTCCTTGCCCCTATATTCGGCCATTAAAGTGTTAGTGATATGGGCCATTCGGCCAAACCAAAACAGTTAAAAGGGGTTTTCTTTTTAAACCCGAATCCTTACCTAATAGCTTTGAGTACTAGCTTTAGCACCCGAATCACGAATCTGGTCTACCAACTACAATCGGTCAATGAACAATGTCAATAGCCTTCGGCTTTTAATCACTTAAAGAATAATCCATTAGCCATAGATCCCTTACCACCACTTACCAAAGCCGAATGCTAAAGGTTAGAAACTCGGGTTGACTGCTTCACCAACTTGGAGTACCTAAGAGAGACCGTTTACAAAATGTTTAGAAGCCTTAATCACCATTGCTGAAATCGGTACTTACCCCCTGATAGAAATCGGCAAAGAATAGGGAGGGAAAAACCATGGGGTTTCGGCACACTTACCTTCTCTCAAGATCGATTGAAGAAGACTTCGAAGGAGATCACCCCTTGCTTGAGATTCGGCTAATGTGGGTAAGAGAAGAGAAAGAAAATGTGAGAGGGAGATTCGGCAAAGACTTGACAAAAGAAAAGGAAAAGAATTCGGCACAAAAGTCTTATGAAAGAAAGCAAAATAAAAGAAGAAGAGGGGTGAGAGAATTAGTGTTTCGGCCAAGAACCAAGAGAAGAAAACGATAAGAGCAGAGGGGTTTTTGGTTTTGCTCAAGGTTGAAAAGAAGAGAAGAGTTGAATTATGGGAGAGTGCTTAGCCGAAATTAGCAAGTAATACCCTAAGCAAATTTGACCTCCCTTAGAAAACTCCCTTGCCGTCCACTCCTATCCAAGGAGTTCCAAATTCGGCAAACACCTAGTTTTTCTCTAAGCCACCCATTTGAAAGATATTCAAATACTTTTGAATACTCAATAATAATCTCATAATATTCCATTAATAATATCCCTTATTATCACCAGATTTAATCAAGTTAAAACAAATTTTAAAGTGCTAATATTATCCCTTAATAATACTAATTAATAAAAGAGTTTAAAAGGGAGAAAAATTCTCCCACCTGTGCCGTCCCTATGGAGTGTAAAAAGAGGGATTTCTGCGACTCGAACACCAGCTCCCTAGCTCCCCTTAGTGGCGTCAACACTAGCTCCTAAGTGGCCTTCTTTCTGCCACTTTTCCAAGCTGATTTTTGTGTCAAATTATCCCCATTTATTCTTATAACACCCTCCTGCTAAGGCTTCCTACCTTTAAAGTTAAAAATTGAAATTTTCTACCAAACCGTGCCAACTCAAAGCCTTAATTAAGCTCTATTATTCCATAAATAATATCATAGCAGTTCATACATAAGAAAAATAATTAAATTCCAAAAAACCCCATTTTGAGGATGTTACAGTTCTACCCCCCTTAAAATAAATTTCGTCCTCGAAATTCCTTGATCAAAAGAGGTGGAGGTATTGCTGCCGCATCACATCCTCGGCCTCCCACGTAGCTTCTTCCACACCATGGTTCCGCCATAGCACCTTCACCAAGGGCACTGACTTCCTACGTAGAACCTTCACATCTCGATCTAAGATCTGAACTGGTTCCTCTTCAAAAGATAAATCCAAATTCACCTCGATCTCTGCTACTAGCACCACGTGCGATGGGTCTGACCGATACCGTCTCAGCATCGATACGTGAAAGACGTCATGGATCTGATTCAGTTCTGCCGGTAACTCAAGCTGATAAGCTACCGGTCCTACTCGCTTAATCACCGTATATGGCCCGATGAACCTTGGGCTTAGCTTCCCTTTCTGGCCAAATCTCAACACCTTCTTCCAAGGCGACACCTTCAGGAAAACCTTGTCTCCCACAGCATACTCCATTTCCTTGCGTTTTAAATCAGCATAGGATTTCTGCCTATCCGATGCTTCTTTAAGACGAGACCGAATCCCCTTGACCTCATCCTCAGTCTCTGTCACCAACTCGGGCCCTAAAATCTATCGTTCACGCAATTCCGTCCAACACGTCGGAGTACGACATTTTTGTCCATACAGTGCTTCATATGGAGCCATCTGAATACTCGCTTGATAACTATTGTTATAAGCGAATTCCGCTAATGGTAGGTACTCTTCCCAACTACCACTGAAATCCAAGACACATCCTCTTAACATGTCCTCCAAGATCTGTATCACCCTTTCCGATTGTCCGTCAGACTGTGGATGGAAAGTGGTACTAAAATCCAACCGTGTACCCATAGCTTGATGCAACGCTTTCCAAAACCTTAACGTGAATCTGGGATCCCTATCCGAGATGATCGATACCGGCACACCATGCAATCTTACTATTTCTGACACATACAGCTTAGCTAGCTTCTGAAGAGAAAAATCCACCCTCACCGGTATGAAGTGAGCTGACTTAGTCAGGCGGTCTACTATTACCCAAACTGCGTCCTTCTTGCTGGGCGTAAGGGGTAGCCCACTAACGAAATCCATAGTGATCCTCTCCCATTTCCATTGAGGGATCATTATCGGTTGAAGTAGCCCTGATGGCAACTGATGTTCAGCCTTAACCTGCTGACACGTCAAACACCTTCCCACAAATTCAGTTACCTCACGCTTTAACCCCGGCCACCAGAACTATTTTCGTAGATCTCCATACATCTTGCTTCCTCCCGGATGCATAGCGTAAGGGCTGCTATGTCCATCTTGGAGAATTTTCTGCCTCAACTCCACATCCTTTGGCATACAAGCTCGCCCTTGAAAGCATAACACTCCATCCTTAGACAAATTGTACCCTTCCAAACCACCATCCTGAACTTGCACCCTCTTAGCATTCAACCCTTCGTCCACTAACTGTTTGTCCTTAACCTCCTCGATCCACGTTGGCTTAACTTGAAGTTCCGCCAAGAGACTTCCATCATCATATAGACTCAACCGAGCAAACATCGCTCTTAAGTCCGTCACAACCTTCCAGCTCAACGCGTCAGCTACCACGTTAGCCTTGCCCGGATGATACTCGATTGAGCAATCGTAGTCCTTCAAAAGTTCGATCCATCGACGCTGTCTCAAGTTTAGATCCTTCTGAGTCAAGAGATACCTCAAACTCTTGTGATCTGTGTAAACTATCGACTTCTCCCCATAAAGGTAGTGTCTCCATATTTCAGAGCGAAGACGACTGCTGCTAGTTCCAAGTCGTGCGTTGGATAGTTCAGTTCATGTGGTCTTAACTGCCGTGATGCATAAGCTACTACCTTTCCTTCTTGCATCAACACACATCCCAGACCAGTATGGGATGCATCACAATAGACTGTAAATAACTTTCCTGCCTCAGGCTGTACCAAAATCGGAGCTTCCATCAGAATTTTCCTTAGCTTATCGAAGCTTCCTTGCTGTTTTTCTGTCCATACAAATGGAACACCTTTCCTTAGTAGCTTCGTCAACGGCGCTGCGATTAAGGAGAATCCTTCTAAAAATCTCCGATAGTACCCCGCTAGACCCAGAAAACTTCGGATTTCAGCCACCGACCTAGGCGGTTTCCAATCCAACAACGCTTCAACCTTGCGAGGGTCCACTCTAATTCCTTCCGCCGACACTACGTGACCTAAGAGAGCCACTTCCCTAAGCCAAAATTCGCACTTACTGAATTTGGCATATAATTGCTTCTCCCTCAACACCTGTAGGACTATGCGCAAATGCATGTCATGCTCCTCCTCCGTCTTAGAATAAACCAATATGTCATCTATGAACACCACGACAAATTGATCCAAATACTGCTGAAATACCCTATTCATCAAGTCCATAAACGCTGCTGGCGCGTTGGTCAACCCAAATGGCATCACCAGAAACTCGTAATGTCCATACCGAGTTCTGAATGCTGTTTTGTGAACATCAACCTCCTTCACCTTAAGTTGATGGTAACCCGACCTAAGGTCTATCTTCGGAAACACCGAGGCACCCTTCAGTTGATCAAACAAGTCATCAATCTGAGGCAATGGATACTTGTTCTTGATCGTTAACTTGTTCAACTGGCGGTAGTCGATACACATCCGCATTGAACCGTCCTTCTTCTTGACAAACAACACAGGCGCTCCCTATGGAGATATGCTTGGTCGAATAAACCCTCTATCCAAGAGCTCCTAAATTTAAGCCTTCAGCTCCACCAATTCCTTTGGTGCCATTCGGTATGGTACTATAGACACAGGTGCCGTTCCGGATAGCAAGTCTATACCGAACTCAACTTCCCGATCTGGAGGTAGACCCGGAAGTTCTTCTGGGAATACATCAGCAAATTCCCCTACCATTCGAACCTTTCCAACTACTGACTCCTTAGTGTCCAAAGCACAGATTCGAACCAAATACGCTTCGCAACCCTTCTTGACCATCCTTTCAGCCTTCAAGGCAGACACCACATTTGATAGGTAATTCCTTCTATCACCTATCATAACCACTTCATCACCTTCAGCCGTCTTAAGAACCATGCGCTTAGCCGCGCAATCCAAATTCGCCTGATACTTAACCAGCCAGTCCATCCCAAGGATCAAATCGAACTCCCCAAATGGTAGTTCCATCAGATCAGCCACGAATACTACCCCTTGGAGTTCTAGGGGTACGTCTCTATAAAGTTGGTCTACCACAACAGAGTGACCTAAAGGGCTAACTACAGTCATCTCCCTAGAAGCAATCTCAGAGCCTAGGTCCATAGTTCCTACCACCCTACTAGCAATGTACGAGTGCGTCAAACCCACATCAATTAATGCAAAATAAGGAAGACCAAAAATTAAAAACGTACCGGTTATGAAATCCGGTGCGTCTCCCTCCTCGCGACGCCTCGCCGCGTAGACTAAGCCAGGCTGCCTAGCCTCTGTGTTACCCGAACCTCTGCCCTGAGTTCCACGACCATTATTCGGACCATTTCTTCCCCGACCATTACTGCGACCCCTCTGTGGTCCCACATTCCTATCTTGAGTACGGTTCTGCCCTTCCGGCTGATTCTTAGCTAGCTTCCGGGGGCAATCTCTGACACGATGCTCCAAAGACCCACATTCAAAACAACCTCTACCACTGGTCCAACAACCTCCCCAATGGGTTTTCCCACAGCGGTTACACTGAGTCGGCCTCTGATTAGTAGTCGTGGGTTTTTCTTCCTGACTCGACCCACTCTGCCTAGCCCGTTTCTGAGCATTAGTACTACCCAATCCAACTGACCCAAATCCTCTTTTCTGGTTATTCTTACTATAATTTTGCCTCACAGCCTCCTTGATTCCTTCAGCCACCTTGGCCTTCTCCACTAGGGACGAGAACTCACGAACCTGTTGCGGGGCAATTAGTAATCTCAAATCTTCTCTGAGTCCATCCTCAAAGCGGACACAACGCTCATGCTCAGTGGCTACGATTCCTCTGGCATACCTACTCAGCCTTAAAAACTCCGCCTCATACTCGGCCACTAACTTAGTTCCTTGCACTAGGCCTAGAAAGGCTTTCCTTTGAGCATCAGTGTAGCTAGTGCCCACATACTTCTTCTGAAAAGCAGTTTTTAAAGTAGTCCCACGTGAGATCATCAGCCGCGGCTCCATCCCGGACTGTCAGCCACCACTGGTACGCTTCATCTTTTAGAAGCGACACCGCCCTTTTCAGCTTCTCCTCCTCAGTCAGGTCAATATCATCCATGATCCTTTCTATAGATTCTAGCCAGTACTCTGCTGCACTGGGCGCCACTCCCGACACGCCCCGGAACACCTCAGCTCCATTAGACCGAATTCGCTCGGGAACCGATTTTCAAGCTCCCAAATTTCCACTAGCCCCAGCCACTATCTCCAAAACTCAGAAAGCGACTTGCGTCTGAGCCTCACACCGCCCGATCCTCGCCTCTCACCCTAAAAGTAGGAGGTGGTGGTGGTGGTACCTCGTTTTCTGAACCTTGACCCGACCTGATGGGTTCAGATACCGTCATCCTACCCCTACCGCATCCACGGCGTCCACGTCCTCTAGAACTCATTCTATCTACTGCGATTTTAATCTGATTAAAAAAAATTTTTATGCGTTAGCATTTGTTCCACTTTGTTAATCGCGAAGAAGTTTTATGTAGAAAGTTTAGTTAGGGATTCTTTCGAGCAAACAAGTTTTCAGTCTTCTATCCTAGTTCACACAAAGGAGTACGTGCATCCATTCCCTAACACTTGCCATACCTATTCGCTCGTCGGACATTTCTGCCCATTTCTAACCCAGGGGTATTTTCGTCATTTTCCCTACAGAGGTATTTTCGTAATAGAAGAAATTTTAAACTTTAGTAAGGTTGAAATTCCCAAAACTGGAGGGTTTCTCTGAAAAATTTGTAAAATTTAGAGATATGGCATCGTTTTGAAACTAGAGGTATTTTGGTAATTTTGCAACTTGAGGGCGTTTTCGTAATTTTCCAAAACCAAAATATTTTGTTGATGATTTTCAAAGCTAAGTTGTTGAATATTTGCAAAATAGTTGAAATTTTTGAGCAAAACCATTGAACTGATATTTTATGAGTCAGGGGCATTTTGGTAATTTTACCCCTAAGGGTATTTTTGTAATTTTTCCACAAATCAAGTTTTTCGAGAAAAGAAAACGTTGTAAAAATAATGTTCTTAGATTTAAAAGAGTTTTTGCAAAAAGTTTTGAAACCATTAGGGTTGTTGTTGTTTCATTCTTTTTCGAAAACATGGCTAGTTCCCTTTTCGGGTTTTAGTCATTAGGTTTAGCCTATGACCGAGCCATCTTGGTCAGGGTGAACCAAAGCTACACACCAGGCAGGACTCGAGTGAAGAGGAGGTGGGTCACGCAGACCGCTTAAATACCAAGCTCTCACCGAGACCTTTCTAGACATGCGCACAGAGGTTGCCACACCACCGAGCCCCTCGAGTTAGGGTGAAGCAGAAGCTACGCACTGGGTAGGATACTGCGAAGAGGAGATGAGTCACACTGATCGCTTAAATACTGTGCTCTTCCGGATCCACTCCTAGACATGCGTACAGGGGTTACCACACCCTAGCTCACTGACTAAGTCATAGGTGGGTTAAGTTCCTTAAGTCTTATGTCTTGTTTGTGTGTTTGAGTAGTCTAATCCTAGGGTTCAAGTTCCTACAAGTCTATCTACGTTCCATGCTTCCTACTCTTCTATAGAATATAATCCACAAAGAAGTTCAGATGTACTTACCTGGGCGGATCGGTGCCGGAGACTCGGGCCATGCTGTTCAAAAACCAAAAATCATTCCATAAGGCCTACCAAAACATTTTGGGCCTTTACTTCACAAATTGAGCTTTGAACTGGGCTCTGATACCAATTTTGTAACAACCCAAACCCGGCCCAAACACTATGGCCGAATCCAGTTTGTTACAGGGAGAAATATTTTTGAAGTCTCTTTTTGGAACCAACTTAAATTTTGAAAACCCTTCTTTTTAGTGGACTTATTAAAAACCTTACTTAGATTTAATTTGGAAATCAATTGGGTCAAGTTATTTTAGAATTTTTAAATGTGCCCGATGGCATGGTAAAACATTTTCGTTTACTTTGAGAAAACATGTTCATTCAATGTAATACTAATAAAAATAGTTTAAGCAAAATATTCAGCAATAAAAAAAAACAAAGCTAAAGTGTTAGGAGGCCTTATTACATTCAAAATAAAATCATCAAAAGATGAAATAAAATAACTGAATCCAAAATCCATTCGATTTAAATTCACTGCATGGCCACCTCGAGTCCACCCGGCTCCACATCCGCGATCTACGTGTCACCTGAAAAATGTAAAGGAGAAGGTGAGTCACCAAGACTCAGTATGTAACCCTTCCCCCGGTTCAAGCATTTTCATACACAAATTATAACCATTAACATGCATTAGGTTATGTACCCAACCTAGCCAACCAAACGCCTCTGTCTACCCCGTTGTGGTACCAAACCACTGGTGGTGCCAAACCACTGGTGACGTATAGTCACAATGTGTTACCAAAACACTGGTGTCCGTAGACACGAAACAGTTGATGGGGCCAACCCATCGTATGATACCAAATCACTGGCAGACAATCCCATATCTCAAGTGGGGCCAACCCACGGTGGTGTTAACCACAGGGACAAGTCGCTATGAGGTGCCAAACCTCTGGAGGTACCAAACCTCTGGTGATCGTAGTCACAGTGTGTTACCAAAACACTGGTGCCCGTCGGCACAATATCACTGCCCCCTCCACTCAATCAACCCACATAGTCAACAATCATAAACAGTTTTATTATATGTATCAACACAACATGCTTCCCAAAAGCATTAAATAGCGAAGTCATATTAACAGGTACTTACCTGATTCACCACTTATACCGTTATGGTATTCAAGCCATTGCTACATAAATCAAGTTAGCATACATAAAACTCAGCGCATTTAATAGGTTATAACGTATGTATGTACACACCTGTCACCAACGAGAAGTCTAAATCCCGAAACAACCAATCAACCACACTCAAGTCCTTGCCCCTATATTCGGCCATTAAAGTGTTAGTGATATGGGCCATTCGGCCAAACCAAAACAGTTAAAAGGGGTTTTCTTTTTAAACCCGAATCCTTACCTAATAGCTTTGAGTACTAGCTTTAGCACCCGAATCACGAATCTGGTCTACCAACTACAATCGGTCAATGAAAAATGTCAATAGCCTTCGGCTTTTAATCACTTAAAGAATAATCCATTAGCCATAGATCCCTTACCACCACTTACCAAAGCCGAATGCTAGAGGTTAGAAACTCGGGTTGACTGCTTTACCAACTTGGAGTACCTAAGAGAGACCGTTTACAAAACGTTTAGAAGCGTTAATCACCATTGCCGAAATCGGTACTTACCCCCTGATAGAAATCGGCAAAGAATAGGGAGGGAAAAATCATGGGGTTTTGGCACACTTACCTTCTCTCAGGATCGATTGAAGAAGACTTCGAAGGAGATCACCCCTTGCTTGAGATTCGGCTAATGTGGGTAAGAGAAGAGAAAGAAAATGTGAGAGGGAGATTCGGCAAAGACTTGACAAAAGAAAAGGAAAAGAATTCGGCACAAAAGTCTTATGAAAGAAAGCAAAATAAAAGAAGAAGAGGGGTGATTGAATTAGTGTTTCGACCAAGAACCAAGAGAAGAAAAAGATAAGAGCAGAGGGGTTTTTGGTTTTGCTCAAGGTTGAAAAGAAGAGAAGAGTTGAATTATGGGAGAGTGCTTAGCCGAAATTAGCAAGTAATACCCTAAGCAAATTCGGCCTCCCTTAGAAAACTCCCTTGCCGTCCACTCCTATCCAAGGAGTTCCAAATTCGGCAAACACCTAGTTTTTCTCTAAGCCACCCATTTGAAAGATATTCAAATACTTTTGAATACTCAATAATAATCTCATAATATTCCATTCATAATATCCCTTATTATCACCAGATTTAATCAAGTTAAAACAAATTTTAAAGTGCTAATATTATCCCTTAATAATACTAATTAATAAAAGAGTTTAAAAGAGAGAAAAATTCTCCCACCTGTGCCGTCCCTATGGAGTGTAAAAAGAGGGATTTCTGCGACTCGAACACCAGCTCCCTAGCTCCCCTTGGTGGCGTCAACACTAGCTCCTAAGTGGCCTTCTTTTTGCCACTTTTCCAAGCTGATTTTTGTGTCAAATTATCCCCATTTATTCTTATAACACCCTCCTGCTAAGGCTCCCTGCCTTTAAAGTTAAAAATTGAAATTTTCTACCAAACCGTGCCAACTCAAAGCCTTAATTAAGCTCTATTATTCCATAAATAATATCACAGCAGTTCATACATAAGAAAAATAATTAAATTCCAAATAACCCCATTTTGAGGATGTTACAGTTATTTCCTGGGAAGCTTAAATGCCGATGGAAAGGACCCTATACCGTCTACCGAGTTTATCCTTATGGAGCTATTAAATTATACGACAATTACAGAGGTACGTTTAAAGTTAATGGTCAACGTCTCAAACACTACTGGGATGGTTAATTTAAGCGACTTGAATCCTCGTTCAAATTAACAGACCCTTGATTTTTCATGAACTCGTTTTGTAAATAAATAAACAATTAGAAATTATTTTCCTAACTTATGACATTTAATTAATTTTGTCTAAGGAGATTGGAACTTAAGCGGGATCGCTGAGACCCCTCTAGCTTTTCCTCGGAATTAATTTAATGTAATTTGTTAAGAAGAAATTTTCTAATTAAGATTTAAAATTTTTAAGTTTCATTTGTTTTATGTAAGTTTTAAATTTTTATGTTAATAAAGGGGTCAAATTTGGCCCAAGTACTAATCAGTTTTTTTTCTTGAGTAAGTTTGTAAATACAGTTTGAGTTTGAGACCCAAGACAACAAAAAAAGGGAAAAATACATACTTTTCTGCCACTCTCATTACTTGTTGCCCAAGTAACCCTAATATAGCTAAATTTTCGCTACATGTTGCCCTCATTCTTCCCTATATTAACTTCTCTTCATTCTACTATTTTTCATATCCTTCAAAGCAATTTGCTTAAACCTAAAAATCCCTAAATCTCTCTCTTGTGCCACTAGCCTCAAATCTTGAAAGAAACCCTATTTTCTCTTCCCTTTTTTCCAAAATCACCTATTACCGCTGCAAGAAGATTGCCTAAGTAGCAACTTTACTGTCGCACATCGCCTTTGTTACTATCGCATATCGTAGTTACTGTTGCACACTATCGTCACACCATCCTTGCCATCGCAAGATTTTCGTCGTAGCAAGTACTTACCCACCTTGCCTATTTCTCTTTTCTTCCTTGTGCAGAAAATTTTCCAAATTCTCAAAGATACCATGTCTCGCAAAAGAACCAGATCTTCAAAGAATACTCCTGAAAACCCGATTTTGATCGATAAAGAAGTGAAAGAGAGATTTGATTCAATCTTCAAGCATCAAGCTATGATGCTGGAAAAAGGTTTTGACTTGAAGAGTAATGATTTGATGGTTGATCTTAAACTGATTAGAAAGAAAATCAATGCTTTCAAGTGGGAATGATTTTGTGATGCTCGTTCACTTCCCGATGATGAACTAGTTCAAGAATTCTATGCTAGATTGACTATGCAAGATGCTACTGAGGTCATCATTCGAAAGAAAAAAGGTACCTCTTACTTCTAAGTCTATCAATAATTTGTTTAACTTACCTAATGTTGAAGAAGATGCGTACTACCCTATGATGAACAATATCAATTGGGATTTTCTTCAACAAGTCCTTGTTGTTGTGATAAATCCGGGATCCCAATGGATTATAAGAAAGTTTGGAAGCCATTCTTGTCAAAGGGAATACCTAAAACCAGTAGTAAAGGTATGGTTTTATTTTGTTCGCTACAGTTTTATGCCTATTTCACATAGTTCCACCATCTTGATGGAACAGATGCTCTTGTTATACGTAATTTTGACAGAAAAGTCCATTAATATTGGGAAAATTATTCTCAAGGAGATTCATGATTGTGCTCCAAAGAAGACAGGAAGTGCTTATTTCCCATCATTAATCACTTCACTTTGCTTAAGGGCCCATGTTAAAACACAACCAAATTTGAAGGGGTGATATGTTCAAGGGTGCATTACAAATCATGACTTGAAAGGTTAGTAGAGAAGGTGCATGAGCTGAATCAAGGCGAGCAAGAAGAGCCAACTGAGCCAGATACAGATGAGTCAACAATGAAACTGAAACTAAAGCTAATTTAGTTACTGACCCTAAAGAAGAAGAATCTGATAAAGAACCGAACAATCCTAAACCAGTTGAAGGATCTGCAAATCCTGAACAAAAGGATGAGCCAGAAGAAGAAACAGTCAAGCTAAGTGTTGAACCTGAATCTACAACTCCTATGCCGACTTTTGCAAGTGCTTCAAAGAAATTGGAGTTGTCAATTATGATGAATATGTTCAAGTTCATGCACACTCAACAACAAACTTACTGGAAATATGCAAAAATTAGAGATGACTCAATTCAAAATACTTTTAAGAATATCTCTAATACTTTTGTTCCTGAATTCCCAGACGCTATCTTTGAGACATGGACGGAAGATATTGACTATGCAAGCGAAGATGGAGCTGTCGAAGATATTGATTATTTATTGCAATGAACCTACATTGTAATCCATATTAACGTCTTTTTAAGCTATCCTAATTTTGTGCACCCATCTTAATTAAAGTTTTCTAGGTAATCAACATTTGAGGAAATTTTCAAAAAGATGTATGTACTCATGCTTAAAAAAAAAAAGAGACGAAGAAAGAGCGAAGAAAAGTTTGCTCAAGGAAAAATGTATGAGCATGAGTTCAAAATAAGTTTGGGGGAATTCCAAAGGTTCACTTAAAGAAAAACGTTGTATTTCGAGAAATCCAAGACAAAGTTAAAGGTTAAGATTTTGAAATCGAAATGTCTCATCTCTTAAAATCCCTACCTTTAATTGAGCCTCATTACAACCTTATAAAAGACATATTGATTTGATGATTATGTGATCTATATTAATGGAAAGGAAGTACTAAGTTCAACATATAAAGATCATAAATAAGCCTTACGATTGTTTGCTTGATTGATAAGAAATTATGTTGAATGAAGAATGTTATCTGTGGCTGCGACATATATACAAACTATGATTCATGTTGGCATATTTTGAAACTTACTATAAAATCCTAAAAATGTTTGCACATGAATTACTTGTTAATAAAGAAGATCGATGAACATGAAGTTATTAATGCACGATTATGGGACAAAGTCTGATGTTGCTTACACAGTTAGCAATTTTGCCTTAGCAAGACCTTTTGCTGTGCATAAACATTTCTCGGGATAGGCAATGATTTAAGTTTGGGGGTGTGTAAATTAAAAAATATATAGGATTTTTCCTATGTAATTTATCACCTTTTTACTTAAATTATGTTGTTAAAATAAAGTAATTATTTAATAAATTAATGAAATATGTGAAAATATGAAATTAGGACATAGAAATTATTAAAATGTGATTTTATGCTTTATTATATAGTTTTCATGCATAAAATGGCTTATTTTATATTGATTTGAACATATTATGTTTTTAAGACATAAAATGGGCCATGCATGATTAAATTAAATAATAAATATAAAATTATATATAATAATTCATTTTAAAATATTTCATTAATAATTTGGGTTTTCGTAATTATTTAAATTGGATAAATTTTATTCTTTGGTCCTTTAATTTATTGATTTATTTTGAACAGGTGTGATAGCTTTGTTGGATTACAAAAACCATCCAAATTGAAGACCAAGACAACCCAAATTCGGCTCACATGGCTATCCACATAAAGCACTTTTGGTTTAATTACACAAGATCCTTGGAATGATGAAGAAATTAGAGACTTGCCTGAAGATTTACACTTGACCGAGTCTCAGTCCTGAGTTGTTATGGCATTTGAATTGCTTAAAAATCAAGCAAAATTAAACTCAAAATCCACTAATTGTAATAGCCTAATTTAGGGCCTAGTCGGAACAGTGGTCTCGGGACCACTAATACGAGGTCAGAGAAAATTATTTTAATTTTATTTTACGAGTTATAGCGTGATTATAAGTGTGCATGAAAATTTTGGTACTTAAATTTTAGCGATTTCATGTTTAATCGTTAAAAGGACTAAATCGCATAAAGTGTGAAAGTTCTATTTTAATTGCCAGAGGTGCCAATGAGCTAAGGAAAATTAATTGGAGGTCCCTAATTTGAAATTAAGCATTTTTTTTAAGTGATGGTTGGCCATAGTGGGGAAAATGGACTCAAATTGGTCAAAATTGGGTGGGTTAGGTGGATTAAATTAGAAGAAATAAATAAAATAAGAAAATATGATATCACCCATTTTACTCATCTTCTTCTCACCAAAAATATCAGCAAAGTAAGGGTTTTGGAAGCCAAAATTTTAGCCAAGCTTTCCTCCTTGCAAGTAAGTGATTTTGGTGACCTTTCTTGAAAATTTTTGAAGTTTTGGAACCCCCAAAGCTTAAGCTAGCTAATGAGGGGACTAATTTGCAATATGGTTGAAAGTCTAGGTACTTTCCACGAGAGGGTTTATGTTGTTTTTTGAGTTTTTATGAAGAAAATGAATGTTAGGGAGATGAGAAACAACTTGTAATATCCCGGGTTAGGGGCTATTTTGTTATGGCATTGTTTGCATGTGTTTGGTCTGGAATGTTGTTGTTTTGTTGTTTTGGGGGCTTAGTTGTAAATTTGGTATAAGCCTGAGAGGTTGGAAAAATTTTAGTTTTTGAGCTTAGGTGAGAGGAGCTGAAGGAGCTGGGGTATATAGATTTATTTTGGGTAGGAGTTAGCACATGAAATAAGCTGGTGGAGTGGCAAAGCATGCGCCACTTGGAGCTTGTGTGTGACGTCAACTGCATGGGGAGGAGGTCCTGTGTTCAAGCTGCAAAGACCTCACATTTTGCTTCTATTTTGACGGCATGGAGGGGAGAAGTTGTTGGCAGTTCAAACTCTACCATGGACCAAGTCAAATATTCAAAGGAAGGGTGGAGAGTGTTTTTAGGAGGTTGACTAGTTCAAACTAGTTTGAATGGATGGTTGTGAGCAAATGTGGGTAGTGGCCGAAACTTGGGGACTTCATGGGGGGAGTGGACGGTTTGGTAAGGGGGTAAGGGTGATAGCCCAAATTTATTTTGGCATCTTTGTGCATTTTCGGTCAACAATTTGTAAAGCCAAATTCTTTCCTTTGTTACCCAATTTTCAAGTAAGTCTCTTATTTTCTCTCTTGAAACCGAAAGTTTAAGCAACCTCTACCTTAGCCGAAACTTACTTTTGCTTTCTCTTAATTTCATTTTAGCCGAATGCTCTTTTGTGTCCCTAATTCTACTTTGTTATCACTTCTTTTTCTTCTTGTGATTCCTTGGCCGAACATACACCCTTCCATCATCTCTCTTTTCTTTTTCATTAAGGTTAGCCGAAACTAGTACCTCCTCATCTCATAATTTCTTTCTTCTTTCTTGAAGCACTTGAGCCGAACCTCTCTTCAACTTCTGGCCGATTTCTTTTCTTCTCTTAAACCACATTTATTTTGTTTTACTTTTAGATTATAGCCGAATCCCTCCCTTGTGCTGCCGAAATTTCCTTCTATCATTTGTTCTCATTTTGGCCGAATACCAACCTCTCTCTTTTCATCTTTCTCTTGCGTTTTCTTTCTGGGGTAAGTGCTTGGCCAATGGCCATTTCTTTTCTCTTGTTCTTGTTGCTCTTGCTTTAGTTATAGCCGACTTTGGGGTTGGTTGAAAAAAGTTAATCTCTTATGATTGAACCGAATTCATTATAGGGCAACCGGGATTTCAAAGCAGTCGATTGAAGTCTTTATCTGTTGGAAGATCGGTGGGTAAGTGGTGGTAAGAGTGGTCC
The DNA here is from genome assembly GCA_025503065.1 of Gossypium bickii. Lineage (NCBI taxonomy): Eukaryota > Viridiplantae > Streptophyta > Magnoliopsida > Malvales > Malvaceae > Gossypium > Gossypium bickii. The sequence goes on from CP106711.1 coordinate 102,979,830, forward strand.
TTTTAGTCTATTCGTTAGTTTTCAATAAGCCGAAGTTTCAAAGGGTTAATGGTTCTTCTTATTAGGTTGTGGCCGATTGTCAAAGGAACCACTGTTTGGTTCGGGATTTGGTAGAAAAACCAAATCATTCGTAAGGTAAGGGTTCAAACGTTAACCCTTTGGGTTTAATTGGTTTGGCCGAATAGTCTTAGTCTGATGCCCATGTTGGCCGATTATAGGAGCAAGGTAATCAAGGGGGCTTATATCGATTCGTCAGGTTTTAAAGATTGCGTTTTAACAGGTGTGTAAACTAACACACTCTTGCTTAGTAATATGTTAATAACCTGATTGTTAATAAGCCGATATCTGATATGGGTGGATCGATATGATACCCTGTGGGGTATGAGCACGGATACGGGTAAGTCCGTTTCATTACGAGCTATGTTGTTGATATATATTGATATCATGATTATGATATATGTGCTATGAGATGCAGCATTAAACATGTTAGTGTGATTGCATGAGTTGCATGATTTTGCATCAGTATGAGATGTTATTGGGTGATATGAGAGGAGGGGGAATATGATATCCGTGTCTTTGGGACACCAGAGGTTTGGCACCTCCAGTGGTTTGGTACCACAGATTGATTTATTGTGACTTTGGGTCACTAGAGGTTTGGCACCTCAGCGTCTCGTCCCAGTGGCTTAGCACCACAGTGGGTTGGCCCCATAGTTGATATTACGGGATTGACGCCAGTGATTTGGTATCACACGATGGGCTGGCCCCATCATTGGATTCGTGACTTTGGTCACGGTGATTTGGTATCACATTGTGTCTTTGGGACACCGAGTTTTGGCACCTCATAGCGCCTCGCCCCGGTGGCCGTACCACGATGGGTTGGCCCCACAGTTGAGATACGGGATTGACGCCAGTGATTTGGTATCACACGATGGGTTGGCCCCATTATTGGATTATTCGTGACTTTGGGTCACCAGTGGTTTGGCACCACACTTATGGATATCGTGACTTTGGGTCACCAGTGGTTTGGCACCACCAGTGGTTTGGTACCACACGGGGTAGAAAATATGGATGGTTAGGATTGGGGTGCATTATTTGTATTGCTTTGCTATGATGTGTGTTAGCTTGTTGCATTAATCGGGAGGGGGATTTATGCACTGAGTCTTGTGACTCACCTTCTCCCTATTCATTTCAGGTGACACTTAGATCGCGGACATGGAGCCGGGTGGACTCGAGGTGACCATGCCATGAATAAACTCAGATTTGCATTGATTTAAATACTTGGTACTTTACTTCCTTTATTTTCGTTTGGTGTTGCTGGGATTGTAAATGGTCTTTTAAAAATTATGCTTTGGTTATTTCCATGCTTAAATTGTGATTTCAAATATGCCTTAACAAAGTATTGGATTAATATTGGATAAAACTTGGAAAGAAAAAGGGTTTTTTTTTTAAACTACAAAGCGATATGTTTTAAACTTTACCATCGGGTATCACTCTAAAACATTAAAACGAATACACCCAAATGTTTTCCAAACTTGCGATTTTATTCACACTAAGTTAAAATGTTTCTAAGCAAACACAAGGAATTTTTCTCAGATTTCTAAATGTTGTAAATTCGTTTTACTTGTGGGTTCAATTAAGTTTTTAAAATTCCCGGGTTTTCAAATTACATTATCAATTTTCTAAACCAGCGTGCCCAAGATTTTGTCAAGTACAAACTATAACAAAGAGTTTCTATCAAATCTTTAACCGAAAACCAAACCCCGCAAACACGTTTTTCCTCATAACATACCAGATTCGGTCGTGGTGTATTGACCGGGTTTGGGGTGTTACACAACTTTTGTGAAAGGTGTTACCATGAAAACACCTAAAAGGAACTTTTTGTAAAGATTGTGAAATGAGTGGTAAATGTGTGTAATAGTTGAAATCTTGAGTTGCATTAGAAGGGAATGTGAATCAGATAGTCTTGATTTGTAACGTCCTGGAAATGGGCCTATGTATTTTTGATTTAATTATACGAAATGGCATGTCTTATGTGTTATGAATGTATGGTGAACATTTTTGGAAACTTGGAAATGTAAGGAAATGACTTGGAAATGGAAGGAAATGTCTTGTCTTGGAAATGTAAGGAAATGAAATGACTTGGAAATGTAAGGATATGTCTTGTCTTGGAAATGTAAGGAAATGTCTTGGAAATGTAAGGAAATGTCTTAGAAATGTAAGGAAATGCTTTAGAAATGTCAAGTTTAAAGTTTAAAAGAGGGACATGAAGGAAGGTGGTTTTAAGAGAAAATGTATGTGAAATATGACATACAAATAGCCTTGGTAAAATGGCTACAAGGCGCCACTTAAGGGCCTAGCAAGTGACGCCACATACATAGGCAAATGGGCCAAGGATCGAGTCGCATGGGAAGCAAATAAAGAATTTTATTTTTGCTACAAGGAGCAGAGAGGTGGACGGCATTAAGGCTCTTAAAAGAGGAGTTTTATTCTCTTTAAAATTCGACAAATATATAGACAATGATGGGTTATTATTAGTATTATTTTTATTAAGAGATAAGAGATAATTGATGGATTAAATTCTTTTAATTTGAATATATTGATAATTAAAGAGATAAAGCTATCAAAATAGAAGAGTGATGGCCAAGTAAGGGATTCTAAGTTAGTAATTTCGGCTACTAAAGGAAGAGAGGGCCATTCATTCTTTCTTTCAACTTTCTCTCTGCCGCAAATAACTCCTCTCTTCTCTCTTATTTTTGCCAAGCCGAAATACCTTGTGCTCTAGCTGAATCCTCCATCTTTATTCTTCTTTCTCTTTTCTTTCTACCAATCAAAAAGCCGAAATCAAGATCCTTCTAGCCTACATAGCCAAATATTGTTAAAGGTTCAAGCAAGGATTGCCGATTCCTAAAGTAAGGGTAAGATCTCATTCGGTTTCATCCTTTTTTCTTATAAGATTTGCCGAAATCTAGGACTAACGCCATTAATATCTTGTTGCCGAAACTTTGAAGAGATCTTTCGGGATTTAAGAGCTGTCGACTTCAAGGAAGGATCTTTCAGGACTTTTCGGGATTTAAAGATTCAAGGTAAGACATGTGTATATTCGGCCAAAGGCCATTCATTATGTTTAAAGTTGAAATTGGATCTAATATAAGCCTATAGGTATTTCGACAACTCCCTAAGCAAGTGATTCTTTCGGGATTTTCTAAGTGTCGACTACAAGGAAGAAGAAGTTCTTTTCCCGAAGGTACACCATAGGCCGCGTGTTCCCTAGTTATTCGGTGAGTTTCGGGATTTAAAATCCACGAGGTAAGTGTCTATAGCATTCGGCCAAGGGCCATCTATGATGATTTAATGTTAGAATCGAATCTAACATATGTGTATAGGTATTTCGACAGATAATTAAGACAAGGGATACTTTCGGGATTTGAAATCGCAAGGTGAGTGCATAAGTACAATCGGCCAAAGTCTATTTTGGTAATTAGATCTATTCTTTATTTGTTTAAAAAGCCGAAACTAATCAAGTTAAATGATCTAGCATTGGCCGATTGAAGGGAGGAGTAGCATAAAGTTTTCGGGATTTGATTTATAGTGAAATCGGCACCAAGGTAAGTTTTGGGTTACAACAATCCTAATAGGATTTGGTTTTATGGCCGAATGGTCTTCATTAAATTTTTAAGTAATGGCCGAAAGTAGGGACTAAGGATCTATGGCTTTAGATCGGATTTTCAGGATTTGAAGAGAAGTTGCTAAGTTAATCAGGTGTGTACCCCACACTAATCTTAATAGATTTATGGCTTAAACTTGATATATGTGTTAATATGAAAGTGTAAGAATGTGGCTAAGGTACCATGATATGGTACAAAGTACTCAGGTACGTTTCCTACTCCTACTAGGATTATGAAATATGTTATATTTAACATGTGATAAGTAATAAGAATGTGAAATTTGGCATGTTAATGCATAATATGTGTGATATGGGGCATATGGGTTATTGAAAAGGGGAAGTGAATGTGGTGACCTAAGACCACGATATTTGAATGTGGTGACCTAAGACCACGAGATCTGAACTGGTGACCTAAGACCACGATATGTGGTGACCTAAGACCACGAATACTCATAAAGGCGATGAGCACGTCGACTGCAGCGACTGCCTTCGATGGTGTGTAGCGGATGGAGGGTTGATTAGTAGTCCCCATGGTGTGCAGGTTGGTACGGGTGATGTGTAGCGGATGGCATCTGGGTTTGGGTTTGAGTTGAATCATTTTAATTTAATGATATATGAATTTGTATGCTATGAAATGCCTAAATTTGTTAAGACTTAGTGTTGTGTTACACATTGAGTCTGTTGACTCACCCCGTTGTGGGAACATTTTTTAGGTGATGATCAGTAATGGACTGGGTCGGCGGGAGCTTAAAGGTGGCCATGCACAGCAAGAAATTTTACGATTTGGACTTTTATTTTTACTTAAGTACTTTCAATTATTTGGATTTATTTGATGTAATAAGGCCATAGGGAACTATTTTATTTTACATTTATTTTATTTATTACGTTTACAAATTTTTATCAATTAAAGTTTAAGTAAATTTCTTTTAAATTAAATTCTAAGTGTTTTGTCACCTAAACTAAAGGGTTTTCAAAATAAGATTAACTTGTTTTCAACTCGAGCCCAACCCACAAACAAACTTTCTTCAAAACACATAGTTTTCCCAAGGTAATAAAAGAATTTTGAACCGATTTTCTTCGAGGAACATACCAGATCCGGTCAAGGCTCATGGGCTGGGTGTGGGGTGTTTCAATTTGGTATCAGAGCCCGTTTCAAACTCTCAGCCTGAGGTTTAAGGCTCAAAACGTTTTCAAAGTGAGCCCAAATAAGTTTTATGAAAACATTTTTGAAATAAGCAGGTTTTTGGCATGGCACCCAAGTCTCCGACCCGCAGTCCGCCAAGTAAGTGCCCCTATCCATTGTGTGATTTATTGTATGATCTGTAGAAGGGTAGAAATGGAATGGAACGTAGATTAGCATGATAAGTTGATACGGTCCGTCTCGGGTTAGGAGGCGAATCGTAAATGTTGCCCGATCGTAAATTGGACAGTTTCTCTTTTAATTAACAAAAGGGTTAATTTTATTGGAAATGATATCCTTGAAATGTAAAGATAGGTGATAGATTGAGATGGAAACATATTTGAAACAAGAAAGAACCTTTAATAAAAATTAAAGACCTGAATCTTATATGTTTCAAATTGATAGAATGAGTTTTGAAACAAAACCGAGACCCACTATCTAGCGAGATAGGAACCACCGGTATAGGTAAATGAACGCCACACCCGAAAGGATGATAAGTTTGAAACAAAGAGAGAATGACGCCACTAGAAAACTAGATAAGTCAATTCAACCTTGAGAATTAGGAGAGTGAATACTCACCAAAAGAAATTTTTCTTTCATTCAAATTCAAAGTTTGTGTATTTTTGCAGATGAAAATAAGCATCCTATTTATAGCTACTAGCCGAATGGCCAAAATACAAGCTTGAAAGTGAATTATCGTGGGTGCCTTCAATTTGCATTATCTTCATGAAGTTGCCGTCCAAGATTTTGAGCACCAAAGCTTTATGTTGTCCACCACCACCATCATTCCCACCATTGTTTATGCCTGCCATCCATGCACCTTTAGTTTAGCACATGTCTCTTAAATACTTTTAAATTTCAAGCTCCCCAAATATTAGCTTGCCGTCCATATTAGCTAATTGTTCCACACAATCAATTGTTTATTCCATGTTTGCACTCCAATTTATTTTCAATTTAAAATCCATTCCTTCAAGCACTATCTAATTTATTTATTCCAAGCATTGCCTAATTACTCTACTATAGCCGTCCATGCCTTCCTTCAATTAAGAAACTTTCAATTGTTTATTTCATTCCATGAGCATGCCGTCCATCCACTTTGGTTTTGTACTTTCCATTCATTCTTCAATTGTTTAACTATGCTCCATATTTTAATAATCCCAAAGTTCTCCCATACATCCCCAAATAGTGCCGTCTACTATATTCACAAGAGGACAAGAATTGTGTTTCCTTATTTTATTCAAAGCATGCCGTCCCTCCCCCCTTAATCATCACATGTTCTTCCTTTTATTTAATTTATGCCTAACACAACATATGTCCTCATTGCCGTTCAAATCCCCACTAATCACACACTTGCACTTTTCATTTCTTATTTGTTTATAGCTCCCATTTGTCCCACTAAACACGACATGCACATTTTGTTTATTTACCTCCCAATATTCAATCCTTTAATTTCTTTTATGCTCCCACCATGCCGTATTGCTTGTCATGCTTCTTGTTCCTTGATTTTATTTTATTTATCATACACCAAGCCTCCATGCCTTGTTATTTTATTGCCCCACTTTGAGTTTGTTTGTCTAGCCGTCCATCCCAACACTCATGTTTATATATATATATTTTTAATTCTTCATTTCTCTCATGTGTTCATTGAAGGTGTCGTCCATGGCCAAATGCATCCTTGCGTCTTTGCCTATAAAAAACACATGACCAAACATTGATTTTGAATAAAATTTAACTTGAACCAAAAATTAAAATACTTTACTTTAGACACTAGACATATTAAAATACTAAGACTAATTATTTGGCAAAATTAATTTGCTATAGAAAATTAATTAAATAAATTAAGATGTTTAATTCATTTAATTAAAATTTAGCAATTTAATTTTCAACAAATTCAAAGACTCGATTTATTTAAAGCAATAAAAATTAAAAATTTGAGTCGAGCTTCATCGACTTGAAAATTTGTGGTGGGTGCCCGGCGTGCGTATCATCCCCTCCTCTTCAAGACGATTCGTCCTCGAATCGACCCATTGGTTATTCGAACAAAAACTCCTTGTTCGTCTTTCCTCGATCAAATGGGAAGGATGATAATAGCAATACCTGAAAAGAAAATTCAAGAATTAGCAAGCGATGTTTTAAACATACTTGCAACCCAAATAAAAACAACACCAAACAAATAACTCGTATGCGAATAGGCATAAGCACTTCATCATACAAAATAATCAAGCTTTTGTCAAGAATTAAAATAGAAGGTTTATTATCCAATAAGATAGAACAATGAAGAACATCACGTTTTAAAGATTTTACAAGAGCGGATTCAACAACGTGATTTTTGTCAACATCCGAAGAAAACAAAATGGGTTCATAGGGTTCAAGTGACTTACCTTTGGGTGTTGAAAGATAGAAATTGACTTTACCTTTACTGGTGGTTTGGTAAAAATCATTCTTACCTTGCTTGTCTTCACAAGCTGAAAATCAAAGATCGAATTTTCCTTGCTCGATCAAGATGAACCTTCTCTCCTCGTGCATGTAATGTAGTCGATGCTTTATTCGCGAATCAACATTTTTCAAATAATATGGGAACTCCATGTACACGAATTGCATATACAAACACAAAATTTGCTTAAGGAACGAATAAAAATTGAAAACAAGGTTGACAAAATTTGTTACCTTATTCAAAAACCAAGTATCAAGAATATAGAAATCTTTCAAACTTACCGGATGATAATTGAGTTTTCCACGAAACAAATCGAAACATATACCCGTTTTATGGGACTTAGGTTCCGAAAAATCAATCACGTTAGACCAATAAGAATTATGTACGTTCAAGATAAAGTGATTAAAACTCTTAACATATTTCAAAATGTATTTACAAAAGCTCAATGATTTCATGTTAGACAATGAATTAATCTCGTAATATCTACAATCAAACAAATTGGGGTTAGAAGAAAAATCATATTTATACAAAAAATTCGATGGAGATTGTATTACTTCAGATGGTGGACAACATAAAGCTTTGGTGCTCAAAATCTTGGACGGCAACTTATGAAGATAATGCAAATTGAAGGCACCCACGAGAATTCACTTTCAAGCTTGTATTTTGGCCATTCGGCTAGTAGCTATAAATAGGATGTTTATTTTCATCTGCAAAAATACACAAACTTTGAATTTGAATGAAAGAAAAATTTCTTTTGGTGAGTATTCACTCTCCTAATTCTCAAGGTTGAATTGACTTATCTAGTTTTCTAGTGGCGTCGTTCTCTCCTTGTTTCGAACTTATCATCCTTTCGGGTGTGGCGTTCATTTACCTATACCGTTGGTTCCTATCTCGCTAGATAGTGGGTCTCGGTTTTGTTTCAAAACTCATTCCATCAATTTGAAACTTATAAGATTCGGGTCTTTAATTTTTATTAAAGGTTCTTTCTTGTTTCAAATACATTTCCATCTCAATCTATCACCTATCTTTACATTTCAAGGATATCATTTCCAATAAAATTAACCCTTTTGTTAATTAAAAGAGAAACTGTCTAATTTACGATCGGGCAACATTTACGATTTGCCTCCTAAACCGAGGCGGACCGTATCATCTGGTATCAAAGCCAATTAAATTAGGCACGTTTTGATCGTCTTGAGTCTTTCCGAGTAAGTTTCCGAAAAAAAATTTCGAGACAAAAAAAAGGTTCAAAAAAAAAATTCAAGTTGTAATTTTTGTTTCTTGTATTTCATTATAGTATATTTGAAGTTCAAAAAAAAAAAAAGAGAAATACGAAAGTTAAAAAAAAAGTGTGAAAGTTTGCAAGTTTTGTTTCATTACTTCTTTTTCCGATCTTCAGCCCCCCTTCTTCACTCCAACGCCACTATACCAAATTTTTTTTCAGCCGACCTTCACCCCATAACATCATTTTCCCTTGTACCAATTTTAAAGCCGATCCTTAAGCCGCAATAGATCTTTCAAAATGAAATACGAATTTGTGAGAGTGAGAAATATCGGTAAAAGGCGCGAGTGTATTCAAAAAAAAAAACTTATACGAGTGAAATACGAGTGTGAGCGAAATTTCTTTGTGAGTGACTTGTGAGATTTTGTCGTAAGGAATTTTAATTTTTGTCGGTTTATTTCCCTTTGTTATAATAGTTTCTTTTCAGCAACAAATATGTCTCAAAAAGAGTTCTCATCCAATGATTACCCATACTTGTTGAACGAAATGCGAAAAGCCATAAACAAGTTGGAAAAGCACTTGGATCGGATCGAGGAATGAGACCAACAAGATCGACTTTCTTCAAATCGAAGGACGGAGTCAAGATCATCCCGAAGACATACTTTCGAAGAATATTCGAGAAGAGACTGTAATCGAAATTCTTATTCCTCAAGAAGTTCGAAACAGTATTCATCCATGAAAGATTATTCTCAAAGTGGTACATATTATGATTCTTATTCCCTCCAAGAAGACATGCGAGTTGAACGGTATATTCGTTCAGGAATTTCCAAGAAAGCGTCCATGGAGTATTCTCCCCGAAGAACTCATCGAGATATCTTTGAGAACGCTATCCCTTCCCTTGAACAAAATTTTACTCATTTTGATTCTTTTGTATCGACTTCTTGTCATAATGAAAGGAAGAGAGAAAAAGAACTAAAAAGAAAAGAAAGGCAAGAGAAGATCATGAGAAAAAACGAGCGAATATGGAACGAACTCGAGAGAAGAAAAAAAAAGAAAAAGAAAAAGAAATTGAAAAAGAAAATAAAAATGAGAGAAAAGAAAATAAAAATGAAAAAGAAGAAAAGGGAGAAAAAGAAAAGGAAATTGAGATTGAGAAAAAGGAGAGTATTGAAAGAGAAAAAGAGTTGGAAAAAGGAACATGAACACAAGATGAGCAAGAAAAAGAGAGTGGTTTTTCTACTAACTCCTTGGAATTATGTTCTTCTTTTGTTTCTTCATTTCAGGTGTCCAATGTATGGCACGATGATTTCCAACTTCAGTACCTTCCCAAAGAAAAGCAATTTTATTTGAGTGAAAAAGGTAAGGAAGGTAAGGAAAGAAAGTGTTCTGAAGTAATACAATCTCCATCGAATTTTTTGTATAAATATGATTTTTCTAAATAAATTAAGATGTTTAATTCATTTAATTAAAATTTAGCAATTTAATTTTCAACAAATTCAAAGACTCGATTTATTTAAAGCAATAAAAATTAAAAATTTGGAGTCGATCTTCATCGACTTGAAAATTCGGTGGGTGCCCCGGGCGTGCCCGTATCATAAGTACTTGAACCTTAGGATTAGTTTTCCCCAACACTTACATAAGACTTAAGTGCCTAACTAAACAACCCTATTGCTAAGTCGCCGAGTTAGGGTGTGGTAACCCCTATGCGCATGTCTAGGATTGGATCCGGAAGAGCCTGGTACTTAAGCAGTCCGAGTGACTCACCTCCTCTTCGCTGGAATCCTACCTGGTGCGTAGCTTCGGTTCACTCTAACCAAGAGGACTCGGTCATAGGCTAAACACAATAACTAAAACCCGAAAGGGAACTAGCCGTGTTTTTATAAAAACCCTAGTTTTAAAACTCTGAAAATTACCTTTTTAATTTTTGAGAACTATTTTTTACAAAATTCTCTGAAAAATTTTCGATTTATGAAATTACCTAAATACCCCTAATTGTGAAATTACAAAAATGCCCTTGGTTTATAAAATGTCCAAACTACCCATAGTTTAATCAAAATTTCCTTACTTTATAAATGTTCAAAAACCCTAATTTGCAAAATATCAAAATATCTTGATTTTGGAAAATTACGAAATTGCCCCTGACGTACAAAATTACCAAAATGACCCTAATTTCCAAAATTTTTGCAACATCACCATTTTGGAAAACAAATTCTCAAAAGTAACCCTAAAGTTTTGTAAAATCTGCAATATCCCTGATTTATTGAGCTTTACAAATTTACCCTGGTTTATTACCAAAATACCCCTGAGTTTTAAAATTACCGAAATGCCCTCGAATTTCAAAATTTCCAAAAATACCCCTGGAACACAAAATTACCAAAATACCCTTACTGACAAAATTACCAAGGAACCTTATTTTGAAAAATTACGAAAATACCCCTGTATGACAAATTACGAAAATACCCCTGGGATAGGAATAAGGCAAAGAGTGTTCGAATAGTGAATGTGGGTGGTAGATACCACTGAATAAATATGTCTATGTTGATGAATGAATGTGCCTCTATTGAGGAATAAAGGTGTCTCTGTTGATGAATGTGAATGTGATTCTCTGAATTAGAGTAGTGAACTTGAACTGAAACTTTGTGTGATCAAAAGAACTACTTCTAAATATCTTTATTTCATAAAATTGTTCACGGTTAATAAGTGGAACAAAATTCTAATGCATAAAACTTTTTAATCAGATTAAATCGCGGCATTAGAAATGAGTTCTAGGGGACGTGAACTTAGAGATTGTGCCTAGGAAGTATGATGGTTCTATTAAGATCAGAGTGCGCAGCATAAGCGTAGTGCGATGAGTTAAGATGTATGATAATTCGTTAGTAAGTAATTTCGAGGACGAAATTATTTTTAAGGATGGTAGAACTGTAACATCCTGGAAATGGGCCTATGCATTTTTGATTTAATTATACGAAATGGCATGTCTTATGTGTTATGAATGTATGGTGAACATTTTTAGAAACTTGGAAATGTAAGGAAATGGCTTGGAAATGTAAGGAAATGACTTGGAAATGGAAGGAAATGTCTTGTCTTGGGAATGTAAGGAAATGACTTGGAAATGTAAGGAAATGTCTTGTCTTGGAAATGTAAGGAAATGACTTGGAAATGGAAGGAAATGTCTTGTCTTGGAAATGTAAGGAAATGACTTGGAAATGTAAGGAAATGTCTTGTCTTGGAAATGTAAGGAAATGTCTTGGAAATGTAAGGAAATGTCTTAGAAATGTAAGGAAATGCTTTAGAAATGTCAAGTTTAAAGTTTAAAAGAGGGACATGAAGCAAGGTGGTCTTAAGAGAAAATGTATATGAAATATGACATACAAATAGCCTTGGTAAAATGGCTACAAGGTGCCACTTAAGGGCCTAGCAAGTGACGCCACATACATAGGCAAATGGGCCAAGGATCGATTCGCATGGGAAGTAAATAAAGAATTTTATTTTTGCTACAAGGAGCAGAGAGGTGGACAGCATTAAGGCTCTTAAAAGAGGAGTTTTATTCTCTCTAAAATTCGGCAAATAGATAGATAATGATGGGTTATTATTAGTATTATTTTTATTAAGAGATAAGAGATAATTGATGGATTAAATTCTTTTAATTTGAATATATTGATAATTAAAGAGATAAAGCTATCAAAATAGAAGAGTGATGGCCAAGTAAGGGATTTTAAGTTAGTAATTTCGGCTAGTAAAGGAAGAGAGGGCCATTCATTCTTTCTTTCAACTCTCTCTCTGCCGAATTCTTTCTAGCAAATAACTCCTCTCTTCTCTCTTATTTTTGCCAAGCCGAAATACCTTGTGCTCTAGCCGAATCCTCCATCTTTATTCTTCTTTCTCTTTTCTTTCTACCAATCAAAAAGCCGAAATCAAGATCTTTCTAGCCTACATAGCCAAATATTGTTAAAGGTTCAAGCAAGGATTGCCGATTCCTAAAGTAAGGGTAAGATCTCATTCGGTTTCATTCTTTTCTCTTTTAAGATTTGCCAAAATCTAGGACTAACCCCATTAATATCTTGTTGCCGAAACTTTGAAGAGATCTTTCGAGATTTAAGAGCTGTCGACTTCAAGGAAGGATCTTTCGGGACTTTTCGGTATTTAAAGATTCAAGGTAAGACATGTGTATATTCGGCCAAAGGCCATTCACTATGTTTAAAGTTGAAATTGGATCTAATATGAGCCTATAGGTATTTCGACAACTCCCTAAGCAAGTGATTCTTTCGGGATTTACTATGTGTCGACTACAAGGAAGGAGAAGTTCTTTTCTCGAAGGTACACCATAGGCCGCGTGTTCCCTAGTTATTCGGTGAGTTTCGGGATTTAAAATCCACAAGGTAAGTGTCTATAGCATTCGGCCAAGGGCCATCTATGATGATTTAATGTTAGAATCGAATCTAACATATGTGTATAGGTATTTCGATAGATAATTAAGACAATGGATACTTTCGGGATTTGAAATCGCAAGGTGAGTGCATAAGTACAATCGGCCAAGGTCTATTTTGGTAATTAGATCTATTCTTTATTTGTTTAAAAAGCCGAAACTAATCAAGTTAAATGATCTAGCATTGGCCGATTGAAGGGAGGAGTAGCACAAAGTTTTCAGGATTTGATTTATAGTGAAATCGGCACAAAGGTAAGTTTTGGGTTACAACAATCCTAATAGGATTTGGTTTTATGGCCGAATGGTCTTCATTAAATTTTTAAGTAATGGCCAAATGTAGGGACTAAGGATCTATGGCTTTAAATCACATTTTCGGGATTTGAAGAGAAGTTGCTAAGTTAATCAGGTGTGTACCCCACACTAATCTTAATAGATTTATGGCTTAAACTTGATATATGTGTTAATATGAAAGTGTAAGAATGTGGCTAAGGTACCATGATATGGTACAAAGTACTCAGGTACGTTTCCTACTCCTACTAGGATTATGAAATATGTTATATTTAACTGTGATAAGTAATAAGAATGTGAAATTTGGCATGTTAATGCATAATATGTATGATATGGGGCATATGGGTTATTGAAAAGGGGAAGTGAATGTGGTGACCTAAGACCACGATATTTGAATGTGGTGACCTAAGACCACGAGATCGAATGTGGTGACCTAAGACCACGATATCCGAACGTGGTGACCTAAGACCACGATATCGAGTGTGGTGACCTAAGACCACGAATACTCATAAAGGCGATGAGCACGTCGATCGCAGCTGATCGCTTCGATGGTGTGTAGCGGATGGAGGGTTGACTTAGTAGTCCCCACGGTGTGCAGGTTGGTACGGGTGATGTGTAGCGGATGGCATCTAGGTTTGGGTTTGGGTTGCATCATTTTAATTTAATGATATATGAATTTATATGCTATGAAATGCCTAAATTTGTTAAGACTTAGTGTTGTGTTACACATTGAGTCTGTTGACTCACCCCGTTGTGGGAACATTTTTCAGGTGATGATCAGTAATGGACCAGGTCAGCGGGAGCTTAAAGGTAGCCATGCACAGCAATAAATTTTACGATTTGGACTTTTACTTTTACTTAAGTACTTTCAATTATTTGGATTTATTTGATGTAATAAGGCCATAGGGAACTATTTTATTTTACATTTATTTTATTTATTACGTTTACAAATTTTTATCAATTTAAGTTTAAGTAAGTTTCTTTTAAATTAAATTCTAAGTGTTTTGTCACCTAAACTAAAGGGTTTTCAAAATAAGATAAACTTGTTTTCAACTCGAGCCCAACCCACAAACAAACTTTCTTCAAAACACACAGTTTTTCCAAGGTAATAAAAGAATTTTGAACCGGTTTTCTTTGAGGAACATACCAGATCCAGTCAAGGCTCGTGGGCCGGGTGTGGGGTGTTTCATGATTAGCAAAGAAGTTGGATGAAAATTGATATACGAGCCTAAGGGAAAAATCAGATTTTTGCCAAAATCTAAGGGCAAAATGGTAACTTTTCCAAAGTAGAAAATTTATAATGAATTGATTAGTGTGGTGATTAATTGAGTAAATTTTATTGTTCTAGATCAAAGAAAATGTGATTCGGACCTAGAACGGGAGAAAATAAAAATATGGAGAAATAGGTCCCTTTTAACCCTTGTCGGTATCAAGGTAAGTTTGTGTACGAATAATACAACTCTAAGTGAAATATTTTATATTTCAATGTGGCATAAATGGTTTATTGTCTCCATGAATATATTAAATATGTTTTTTTGACGAGATGTCAAGGGATGAAAACCTTCAATTGAAAATAAGAATATAGGGAATGCAAATATCATGATGTTATGATAATTAAGGTCTTGTGTAAGACCATATTTGGAATATGGCCTTGGTGTGAGATTTCATATAAGACCATGTCAGGGACATGGCATCGATACGATATTTCATGTAAGACCCTATCGGGGGCATGATGTTGATATGATACTATATGTATGAGACTCAAGAGTATTCTTTAGCATTTTGAATGATTCAATAGGTAGGTTGAAAATGATGAAGTATGTGGTTATACTATGAGAGGTACAGGTCTGTGCCCAGAACTCACTTAAGGTGAATTCAGTATATGAAGAAACCATAGTGAGTTATATGTAAACGATGCACCCTGATTGCATATGTTATATTTATTAATGTATTGCATAAATGCGAATAATTATTGTAGAAAATTATTTAAGAATGATAGTGGGTAAAGATATTCTCGGATGAAGATAGGAAAATGTATGTGGATAAATATCCGTAAATCTGTAATAATGGTGGGCTGTGTACGATACCATCTTATTAATTGATAGCGATGGGCTGTGTGTGATACCATCGCCAATATTATCAATGGTGGGTTGTGTGCGTTACCACCTTATTGTTCATATACGATGGGTTATGTGCGATACCATCGTTTACATTATCACTTGGTGGGCTATGTGCGATACCACCTTGTTACTCATTTAGGATGGGCTGTGTGCGATACCATTGTTTATGCTATCATTTGGTGGGCTATGTGTGATACCACGGTAAATATTCTTAATGGTGGGTTATGTGCGATACCTCCCTATTATAGATTAATGGTGGGCTGTGTGTGAAACCATCGAGTGTTAGGTTTTATTTCAATGGTTCATTGAGAAATTGTTTAAGTGTTATTTTATGTGATTTTTATGGTGATAAGTGCAGGGAATGTATGCTAATAAATGTGAGCATTAAGCTTGTTATATGGTTAGAATGTGGTAAGAGACGAAATGAGTAAGTTTTATGAATGATTGAATGGGTAACCATGAGCTTAAAAGTAAATCTCATTATAATATCTTGGTGGTTGAGTAGAATCAATGAATATCAATAAATGATTATTTGCATATGAACTTACTAAGCATTATTGCTTACTCCTCTTCCTTTCCAATCTCTGATAGGTTAACTTAATTAGCTCGGGTTGGAGACCATCGGAGATGTTTGCATACTATCGAGTAGTCATTTTGGTGTGAGGTTTCAAGTATTTTTAAGATATGGCATGTATAGAGATCTTATTTTAGTTTAAAAAAGTCATAGTTAAAGTGCCAAATGTGTTAGCCTAAAAGAGTTATGGGTTGGTTGTGTATAGCCATAGATGATGGCTCAATTCTATTGTAAAGGTGCTAGTAATAACTCTCCCTTGTATATGGGAAGATAGTTTGATTTTCATGAATTAAATGTGATAATCCAAGATTTATAATGGACGATTTGAGAATGTTAGGTGATGGTGTGTGAATGTGTGCAAGTTAGGGTGGCTAAATGGCTTGGAAAATAGCCTTGAATTGGTCCGGGTAGACACACAGGCATGTGTCTAGGCCGTGTGCGACACACGGTCAACTCCCATGGGTGTGTTGATAGGCCGTGTGTCCCTTGCATTTAGTTACGAGAATTTGAATTGTCACACGTGCCAGCACACGGGCGTGTGCCTAGGCTATGTGCTCCTTAAAGGGGTTGATATCGTCATAAAGAGAGTACCCTTAGTTTTCACACATAGGTCAGAACACGGAAGTGTCTAGGCTGTGTGAAGGACATGGGCCATTAACATAGGCATGTGTCCGACCGTGTGGAAACCCCTGTAGGTTTGAAAAGAAAATAATTCTACACGGGCATGGAACACGGGTGTGTGATATGTCACACGGGCGTGTGGCCTTGTTTTATGTCAAAATTTTCTAAGTGTTTAAAAGTTCTGGTTTGGTCCCTTAACATCCCTAGTATATGTATAGGGTCTCGTAAACCCATGATAGGGACGTTACGGTTGTAAATGAAAAAGTTTTAAATTGGAATGAATTTTATAGCCCAAAGTGGAATGTTCAAGGAAGTTAAGTCCGGTAATGCCTCGTACCTTATTTCAGCATTGAATACGGGTAAGAGGTGTTACATTTAGTGGTATCAGAGCTATGGTTTAGTCGGTTCTCAGACTAACCTAGCGTACGAGAGTTTAGCTATACATGCCATATTACTACTCATGATAGTGTGATATCTCTCAGCTCTATTGAAATTGTTTTGTTAAGACAGAGATGATTCCTAACCGAGCTATTTTCGATAATGCTGAAAATGATAATGAGATAATTGAAATGTGCTAATGCTGTGATGAAATTCAGAAAGGTACAAATGAAAGTGATATGGTGATAAGTCTATCCATGTTGTTCGACATGTATACGGTGTAATATGCTCAACATGTTTGATTAAATGAATATGATGAGTAAACTTACCCAGTGAACGGGATATGTGTGTATGTACAACTGTTTGAATGATGTATAATCAGTACATCCACATAGTTGAATCTCATGTGCGACTGTTAAAGTAGAGGATATATAATGTTTTGTTTTATGACTCTGTTATGAAGCCACAAATATTATGATAGTGTGGGAGTTAAACTAGGAAGTTAAATTCAGTAGAACGCAGGAGATGAGTACGGTCGTTAAATGATAAATTGATGAATAAGACCATGGTTGGACCATGACAGTACATGCAATCCCATATAAGACCATGTTTGGGACATGGCATTGGCAACGATACGTGATTCTGTGCAAGACCATATCGAGGATATGGCATCGGCATCGACATGTGTTTCCATGTAAGACCGTATCTGGGATATGGCATTGGTATTGATATAATATTTCGTGTAAGACCATAGCGAGGCCATGGCATCATGACGACATGTGAAACACCCCAAACCTAGCCCACGAGCTTTGACCAGATTTGGTATGTTCCTCAAGTAAACCGGTTTCAAATTCTTTTGTTACTTAGAGAAAAACTTGTGTGATTTAAAAAAATATATTGTTTGGGTTGGGCTTGTGTTGAAAACAAACTGGATTTTTATATTAGAAAACCCCTTTTTAATATTAAGTGATAAAACATATAGAGTATATTTTAAAATAAAATACTTAGTCTTTAACTTAATCAAAATTTGTAACACAATAAAACAACAAGTAGAAATAAAATCGTTCATCATGGGCTTATGGCCTTATTACATCAAATAGTTTCCAAAATATTTCAAAGTACTAAAATAAATTCAAGAGTCCATAAAAATATAAACTTCATGTTGAGCATGGACACCACAAGTACTGCCGTCCCCGTCCATCACTGTTCATCACCTGAAACATGGTCCCACAACGGGGTGAGTCAAACAGACTCAATGTGTACATGACACTAAATCATAATAGAGTCAGGCATACAATAGTTACACATTCAAAACATAAAATACAAGTTATGATGCATTCCCAAACCCAAACCTAATTGTCCATCCACTACACACCCCGTGCACCGCCGGTCACACACCGTGGGACTACTAAGTCGACCCTCCTTCCGCTACACTCCAAATTGCGGTCTTAGGTCACCGTGATTCGTGGTCTTAGGTCACCACGCTCAGACATCTGTGGTCTTAGGTCACCACTTTCAGACATCGTGGTCTTAGGTCACCACTTTTCACTTCCCCTTTCAAACAAACCCATATGCCCATAACATATTATGCAATCACATGCCAAAGTTCACATTCTTATCATATTCTCATGTTACGAATAGCATTTTTCATATTCCTAGTAGAAGTAGGAAACATACCTGAGTACTTTGTACCACAACATGGTACTTTAGCCACATTCTTTTCATATTCTTAATTTCACATACAAATATATATTGCATGCCATAAAACATATTAAGAGTTAGTGTGGGGTACACACCTGATTCGCTTAGTAAATTCCTTGAGATTTTGAAATCTGATCTACTGTTTAAATCCTTAATCCCTACATTTGATTAATCACTTACTAATTTAATAAAAAGCCATTCAGCCATAAATCCAAATCCTAGTAGGATTAGTATTCTTAAACTTACCTTGTTGCCGATTGGGACACCAACAAATCCCGAAACTGATCCTTGTTTTCCTAGTAGTGTCGAAATTCCTATAACCTTACGTTAGATTTAATCTAATCCTTAAAACATAAAGTATGGCCTTTGGTCGAATCTTATAGTTTCTTACCTTAACTCTTTAAATCCCGAAACTCTCTTCCTGATTAATGGAGATGCCGAAATACATTAGATCTGAAATCCCGAAATTCACCTTCCATATTTCGATCAATAAGATTGAGGAGGGATTAGACTAACTTTTGGCTTAAAAGAAAGGAATTCAATTATGATTATAGATCCTTACCCTTTATATTGAAATCGACAGATCCTTCTTAACACCACTTCAGAGATTCGGCTATGGCTAAATGATGCTCTCACAACTTTCGGCTTTTGGAGGGATTAGAAAGAAAAGAGAAGAGAAGAGAAGAGAAGAGAGCCCTAAGAAATTCGACAGAGAGAAGAGGAAGAAGAAAAATTGATGAGTAGCCCTCTTTCCTTCCTTTTATAGCCAAAATTACTACTCAGAATCCCTTACTTGGCCACCACTCTTCTTTATTTGATAACTTTATCCTTTGAATTAATAATAATAATCCTTCTATTATCTCTTCTTTTATCCATTAAAAAAATAAAAGGAATTAATCCACAATTATCTCTTGAAAATAATCTAAATAAATCTACTATTTATCTCCTATTTAGCCGAAATTTAAAGAGAATAAAACTCCTCTTTTGCAAGCCTTGTGCCGTCCACCTCTGTGTTTCTAGAAGCAAAAATAAAACTTCTTTTATTTGCTTCCCATGTGACTTGAACTCAGGCCCACTTGCCTAGCTTGTGGCGTCACCCACCGGGCCTTAAGTGATATCTTCAGGCCACTTTACCAAGCCTGTTTGTGTGTCAAGTTCTTCATATTAATTTTCTTAAGGCCACCTTGCCTTAGTTTCCTCTTTTTAAGCTTTAAAACTTAACATTTCTTTTCATTTCCAAGTTTCCAAAAATTTTCGTTCGGCTCTTTAAACTTGACATTTCCTTACATTTCCAAGTTTCCAGAAATGTTCACTTTCCTTTTTTGAATCATTTCTAAATCATTTTCCTAGTTTCCATAAATGTTCACTTTCCTCTTTATTCCTTTACATTTTCAAGACATTTCCCTACATTTCCAAGACAAGACATTTCCTTACATTTCCTTGCATTTCCTTACATTTCCATACATTTCCTTACATTTCCTTACATTTCCTTACATTTCCATACATTTCCATACATTTCTTTACATTTCCTTACATTTCCTTATTTCTAGAATTCACATAACACATTCATAATTCATAAAACATGCCATTTTACCACATGGTTCCTTGTATCATGCTTCACACGGAGTTTCTTTTAAAGCCTCATTTACCTAGCTCCCCTTTTTACTTAAAAACCAATAATTTTCCAAAGCTTTCTTCTTCCATCCTAGAATTCTTGTAACACCCAAAACCCGGTCCAAACACCACGACCGAATCTGGTATGTTACGGGGAAAAACGTGTTTGAAAGTTACGAGTTTGCACTTAAATAGATTTGATAAAACTCTGTTCCGTTTGGAAAAACAAGTTGTTTAATATCGTTACTAAATCATTTAGACTGAGTAAAAATTTGATTTCAAGTTTGAAGACGATTGATTTTCATTTATTTATAAAATCAGTGTGATACCCGAGGGTATAGTTGAAAACATATCGTTAAAATTTTGAAATCGTTGTCATTTCAAGTTTTAGCAAATTAACCCAATTATTTTGTTAAAGCATATTAAAATCTAACTTAAAACATAAACATCATAAGGCATAATTTAAAGGCCTTTTACAAATCCGAAATAAAACCCAACTGAAAGTAAATAACTAAAGTACCCAAATGTAATGTCTGAGTAAAACTTTTTATTCAGCATGGCATGAGCACCCCGAGTCCATCCCGGCTCCATGTCCGCGACTAAGTATCACCTGCAATGTCAAAGGAGAGGGTGAGTCGAATGACTCAGTGTATAAATCCCGCTCCCAATGAAACAACATGCTAACACACATTATACGTAGTAACACAATTAATGCAACCCGGTCCTAACCATCCGTATCTCCTTTTCTACCCCGTGTGGTACCAAACCACTTTGGTGGTGCCAAACCACCTGGTGACCCAAAGTCACGATATCCATAAGTGTGGTGCCAAACCACTAGTGACCCAAAGTCACGAATAACTCGATGATGGGGCCAACCCATCGCGTGATACCAAATCACTAGCGACAATCCCGTATCTCTCAAGTGGGGTCAACGCGACGGTGGTGTCACACCACGAGGACGAGTCGCAATGAGGTGCCAAACCTCTGGTGTCCCAAAGACACAATGTGGTACCAAACCACTGGTGACCGTAGTCACGATAATCGAGTGATGGGGCCAACCCATCGTGTGATACCAAATCACCGGCGTCAATCCCGTATAATCAATCGTGGGGCCAACCCACCATGGTACTAAGCCATGGGACGAGACGGCGAGGTGCCAAACCTCCGTGACCTATAGTCACAATATATCACCGTGGTACCAAACCACTGGAGGTGCCAAACCTCTGGTGACCCAAAGTCACGGCGTCCCAAAGACACAGATATCAAATCCCCCTCCTCTCATATTACCCAATATGTCATATCGATGCAAATCATGTAATACATGCCAACATGCCCATAATACATCTCATAGCATACATAACATAAATCATAATGTCACAGGTATCGACAATCGAACTGGTAATAACATAGACTTACCCGGCTCCGAACACATACCCCATTTGGGTATCCCATTATCCATCACACTGTTATGAATTTTAACAAGCAAATAGGTTTATCAATAACATTACTAAGAATCAGTGTGCTAGTTACACACCTGGTAAATCGCAAATCTAAATCCCAAAGAGCCCGATCTACCCCTCGATCACCTCGACAACCTTGATCCTATAATCGACCAACATAGGGGTTAGGCACTAAGACCATTCGGCCAAACCATTTAAACCAAAGGGTATATCGATTAACCCTTACCTTGCAAACGTTTGGTTTCCTACCAAACCCGGACCACAATGGTCCCTCCTATGACAATCGGCCACCACCTAAATAAGAAAAAGCCATTAATCCCTGTCACCCTTGACTTAATCGAACCCAAAAGATTGAACTAATAATAATAATAATACCAACCCTTACCACACTTACCAAACAACTAACAGAAAATGACGGCTCCTCTTGCTTGTTTCCACACTCCAATGATCCTATAATGAAAAGATTAACACCCTTCCAAAATGACCATATTCGGCCCTTAACCAAACCAAATCGATGAAACATAAGAGAGGGGAGAAATGGCCATTCGGCCAAGGACTTACCCAACACCAACTATATTCGGCCACAAGAACTACTAGAGGAGGGAAGATTCGGCTAATACTTTAAACAAAAGAAAAGAGGATTCGGCTTGAGTGAAACAAGAAAAAAAAAATAAAGTGAAATGAGAATAAAGTTTCGGCAAAATGGTTTTAAGGAGAGAAACGAAAATGAACAGGAGAAGGTACTTCCGTTTTCGAAAGAAAAAGAAATGAAGAATGTGTTTTTAGAAGAGAGTTTCGGCTAACAATGTTTTCAAACAAAGAAAAGAATATGGAAGGGGAGAGTACTAGTTTCGGTTTAATTAAATGAAGAAGAAACAAAATGTGTAAAGTAACATTCGGCTAACAATGAAAACATAAGAAAACAAGGCAAAAATCGGCAAGTTTTGGGTTGATTGGTCTTACGGTTTCAAGAAGAAAAATGAAGGAATCAATTTGGAAATTTCGGCTAGCTTTTGAGAAAAGAGAATTTAGATTACCACTTGACCGAAAATGTACCAAAATGCAAAGGTACATTCGGCATTCCCCTCTCCCACACAACCCAAGCCGTCCACCCCCCAAACTCTCCACAAAATTCGCCAAATCCCCAAATACACTCACCACCACTCATTCAAATTAGTTGAACAAGTCAACCTCCACCATTTACTCTCCACCCATTATTCAAATGAGTTGACAAGGTCTATGGTAGAGTTTGAACTACCAACAACTCTTCCTCCTCCATGCCGTCCAAAAAGAATGCAAAAGTGGCCACTTCCAGCAGCCTTGAACCCTGGACCTCCTCCTTACAAATGACGCCAACTCCAAGCCTCCAAGTGACGCATGCCTTGCCACCTTGCTAGCTCACTTTTTGTGCAACAAAACAACAATTAAAAAATTCTTAAACCCCAGCTTCCTCAGCTTCCTTCACTTAACACCCAAAAACCAAAATTTTCCTACCTACTCGGGCACACTCCTAGCCCACAACTAAGCCCTTAAACATAGAAATAGCAACACAGCATACTAACTCATGTAATATCATGCAACAACAAAATAGCCCCCAACCCGGGATATTACAGTTCTACCCCCCTTAAAAATAATTTCGGCCTCGAAATTACCTGATCAAAAGATCTGCGGGTATTGCTGTTTCATCATATCCTCAGGTTCCCACGTGGCTTCCTCCACGCCATGATTTCTCCAAAGTACCTTAACCAAAGGCACAGACTTCCTACGCAGAACCTTCACATCCCGATCAAGAATCTGCACTGGTTCCTCTTCCATGGTCAAATCTGGATGTACCCCGATTTCTTCCACCGCCACAACATGCGACGGATCCGAACGATAGCGCCGAAGCATCGACACGTGAAAGGCGTCGTGAATCTGACTTAGCTCTGCTGGCAACTCAAGCTGATACGCTACTGGTCCCACTCGTCTCAGAACCTTATATGGCCCAATAAACCTCGGACTTAACTTGCCTTTCTCGTCGAACCTCAAGACCTTCTTCCAAGGCGAGACCTTCAGAAAACTCGATCCCCATAGCAAACTCTATATCTCTTCGCTTAAGATCGGCATAAGACTTCTGCCGGTCCGAAGCTTCCTTCAAACGAGCCTGAATCAGCTTAACCTTGTCTTCTGTCTCTGCAACCAACTCTGGTCCCAACAACTGACGTTCTCCTAACTCCATCCAACACGTAGGTGAGCGACACTTCCTACCATACAACGCCTCATACGGTGCCATCTTGATACTCGCTTAGTAACTGTTGTTGTAGGCAAACTCAGCTAACGGTAGAAACTCCTCCCAACTACCTCTGAAGTCCAGAGCACAACCTCTCAGCATATCCTCTAAGATCTGAATAACCCTTTCTGATTGCCCGTCAGACTGCGGGTGAAAAGTCATCTTTGAAATCCAAACGCGCACCTGAGCCCCGATGCAATGCTCTCCAAAACCTCGACGTAAATCCGGGATCCCGATCCGAGATAATCAAATCGGTACATCGTGCAGCCTCACTATCTCTCGACACATAAAGCTTTGCCGACCTCAAGTGAATAGTCCACCTCACCGGAATGAAATGAGTCGACTTAGTCGACGGTCCACAATAACCCAAATCGAATCTTTCTTGCTTGGCGTGAGCGGTAATCCACTGACGAAATCCATGGTTATCCTTTCCCATTTCCACTGAGGAATCTTCACCGGTGAAGCAACCACGACAGAATCGATGTTCACCTTGACACGTTGGCCCTGTCGACACTTACCAACAAATTCGGTCACCTCTTTCTTCAAGCCAGGCCACCAAAACTGCTCTCTAAGATCCCTATACATCTTGCTACCTCCAGGATGCATAGCATAAGGACTACTATGCGCGTCCTGAAGAATCCTCTGCCTCAGCTCAACAACTTTAGGCATACACGCCTTACCTTGGAAACACAACACCTCGTCACTAGACAAGCTGTAACCCTCCAAACCACCATCTTGCACCTGCAACTTCCGCGCACACAGAACCTCATCCTCTAACTTTTTCTCTTTGATCTGCTCCACCCAAGTAGGCTTAACTTGCAACTCTGCCAGAATGCTTCCATCGTCATACAGACTCAAATGGGCAAACAGTGCTCTTAAGTCCGAAACAACCTTACGGCTCAACGCGTCTGCCACCACGTTAGCCTTGCCCGGATGATACTCGATCGAACAGTCGTAATCCTTGAGCAACTCAACCCATCTATGCTGCCTCAAATTCAGATCCTTCTAAGTCAAGAGATACTTCAGACTCTTATGATCTGTGTAGACTATTGATCTCTCACCGTACAAGTAATGCCTCCAGATTTTTAGAGCGAAGACTACAGCTGCTAGCTCCAAGTCGTGCGTCGGATAGTTGACCTCGTGTGGCCTCAGCTGCCGAGAAGCGTAAGCCACCACCTTACCCTCCTGCATCAGCACACAACCCAATCCTCAGGTTGAATTAAAACAGGAGCTTCAGTCAAGATCTTCTTTAACTTATCAAAACTCTCCTGCTGTTTCTCAGCCCAAACGAACGAAACTCCTTTCCTTAACAGCTTAGTCATCGGTGCGGCGATCAACGAGAAACCTCTACAAATCTTGGTAGTATCCCCGCCAAACCCGAAAACTCCGAATCTCAAAGAATCGACTTAGGAGGCTTCCAGTCCAGAACTGCCTCAACCTTTCGAGGATCTACTCTAATCCCCTCAGCTGATACTACATGTCCCAAAAACGTCACTTCCCTAAGCCAGAACTCGCACTTACTGAACTTAGCATAAAGTTACTTCTTCCTCAAAATCTGCAACACCACTCTCAAGTGTGCATCATGCTCTTCTTCTGACCCTGAATATACCAAGATATCGTCAATAAAAACCACGATTTAAACGGTCCAGACATCATTGAAACACCCTATTCATCATGTCCATAAAAGTCTGCGAGCGTTAGTCACCAACGGCATTACCAGGAATTCGTAGTGCCCGTACCGAGTCCGAAACGCTGTCTTATGGATATCCGCTTCCTTAACCTTCAACTGATGATACCCAGACCTCAAATCGATCTTTGAAAACACAGACGCACCCTTCAGCTGATCAAACAAGTCATCTATCCGTGGTAACGGATACTTGTTTTTAATTGTCAGCTTATTCAGTTGGCGGTAGTCTATACACATCCGCATCGTACCGTCCTTCTTCTTAACAAAGAGTACCGGCGCTCCCCAAGGTGAAACACTTGGCCTAATGAAGCCTCGATCCAACAGCTCCTGAATCTGAGCCTTAAGCTCCACCAATTCCTTTGGCGCCATCCTATATGGAGCAATAGACACTGGCGCAGTTCCTGGTAACAGATCTATCCCGAACTCTACCTCACGATCCGGTGGCAAACACAGGAGCTCCTGCGAAACACATCCACAAATTCCTTAACTGTCGTCGCACCTTCTCTACAAAGAGACTCTTAGCCTCCAAGGCATACACATGAACCACATACGCTTCACAGCCCTTCCTGACCATCTTTACAGCTTTTAATGCAGATACCACATTGGATAAGTAATCTCTCCTATTACCTATCATAATCACCTCAACACCCCTATCCGTCGATAGGACCATGCGCTTAGCCGCGCAATCCACCTTGGCACGGTACTTAACCAACCGGTCCATCCCGAGAATCGGATCGAACTCCCAAACGGCGGTTCCATCAGATTAGCAAGCAAACACGACCCTTGGAGTTCTAGGGTACGTCCTTATACTGACCTATCTACGACTACTGAGTGACCTAGAGGGCTAAATGCGGTCATCTGTCTAGAAGATATCTCGAGTCTAAGTCCATGGTCTCAACTATACTACTAGCAACATAAGAATGCGTGGAACCCAAATCAATCAAAGCAAAGATAGGAGAACCAAAAATCAAAAACGTCTGGTGATTACGCCCGGTGCGTCGCCTCTCCTCGGCGTCTCGCAAAGATACACCAAAACCAGCCGTCGTGCCTCGAGAACTACCGCGCACCTCGCCGGTGCTCCACGGCCTCGACCAACTCCATTACCACCTCTCGCCATTACCACGGCCTCTGCGGTGACGGTCCACTACCTCTCGAAGCGACACGGCCCGACTCTCGATCGAATCCTAGCCAACTTACGCGGACGGTCCCTCACACGGTGATCTAGAGAACCACACTCAAAACGACTCTTTCCTCCGGTCAAAGTCGGCCTCCCCAATGAGATTTTTTCCACAGCGATTACATAGCGGCGGTCCCCCACGACACAAAGAACGCGAAGCCTACGAGACCGGTTTGGCCCACTCGGTCTAGCCTCTTACGGGGATTACCCGACGATCCGTAAGATCCAAAACTCCTCTTATGACGGTTCCTATCCGATTTTGCCTCACGGATTCCTTAACACCCTCGGCCACTTTGGCCTTCTCAACCAAGACAAACAAACTCACGCTCTCGTTGTGGAGCAATCAGCGATCTCACTGCGTCTCTCGGACCATCCTCAAACGAACACACCTCTCGTGTGTTCGTCGCCACAATACCTCTAGCATACCGACTAAGCTTCAAGAACTCACCTCATACTCTGAAAAGCGGACTTACTCCCCCGAACAAGCCTCAAGAATGCCTTCCTCCGGGAGTCAATATAACTAGCTCCAATGTATTTCTTTTGATATGCGACCTTGAAATAGTCCCATGTCAAATCCTCATCGCTACATCGTCTCCGAACCGTGAGCCACCACCGGTATGACTCATCTCGAAGAAGCGATATAATCCCCTTAAGCTTCTCCTCGCGAGATAGGTCCAGATCATCCATGATCCGCCTCTCCGCCTCCAAACCAATATTGGCGATCTTTGGGAGCAACACCGAAACACCTCGAAGAATTCACCCGTTTGCTCGGAGTAGCTCGAGCACGATTTCCTAACTCTCGCGCCACCACCTATACCTGGCTACCCTTTCCAACACTCGCAAAGATCGCTGCGACATGCGTCATCCCCGGTCCGATCTTGGAACTCACCACCTCCAGGTTGGTGGCGAACCCGGTATCTCACTTTCGACCTCCCGACCAGATCCTACGGGCTCGGAAACTGTCATCCTACCCGACCTCGACCACGAGTATTACGACCACGTCCGCCTCGAGTACTCATGACTAAACGCTCTACGTCTCTGGTAAAGAAGATTTTTATGCATTAGTTTCGTTCCACTTTCTTAACCGCAAAAGAAATTTTATGGATGGAGTTTAATCAGGGGTTCTTTCGAGCAACAAGGTTTCAATCTTCTATCCTAATTCACCCAAAAGAGTTCATACATCCATTCCTTAGCCCTTTCCATACCTATTCACTCTTCGGACATTGCTGCCCATTTCTAGCCCAAGGGCATTTTCGTCATTTTTCCTACAGGGGTATTTTTGTAATAAAAATATTTTAAAACTTTCGTAAAACCGGTCACTTGAAATTTTCAAAATTGGAGGGTGTTTTTTGAAAATTTTGTAAAATACTTCGTTTTGGGAACCAGGGGTATTTTAGTAATTTTCACAAACTGAGGCGTTTTCGTAATTTCCAAAATCAAAATTTTCGATTGATATTTTGCAAAGAGGTTTTTGAAGTTTGTAACATCATTGAAATTTTGAGCAAAAATTATTGAGTTGATATTTTATGAACCGAGGGCATTTTACTAAATTTACCCCTAAGGGCGTTTTTGTAATTTCCCACAAATCAGGTTTTTCGAGAAAATTGTTGTAAAAGTGACATTCTTGATTTTGAAAGAGTTTATTGCAATAGTTTGAAAACATTGGGGTTGTTGTTTCATTCTTTTTCGAAAACTTGGCTAGTTCCCTTCCGGGTTTTAGTCATTAGGTTAAGCCTATGACCGAGCCTTCTTGGTCAGGGTGAACCAAAGCTACGCACCAGGTGGGATACCTGCGAAGAGGAGGTGAGTCACGAGGACTGCTTAAATACCAAGCTCTTTCGGATCCTCTCCTAGACATGCGTACAGGGTTACCACACCCTAACTCAGTGACTAAGTCATAGATTGGTTTAGTTCTTTAAGTCTTATGTTTTGGTTTGAGTGTTTGAGTAATCTAATCCTAGGGTTCAAGTCCTATAAATCTATCTACGTTCCATACCACCTACCCTTCTACAAATAGTAATTCACAAAAGGGTTTAGAACTACTTTACAGGCGGCTGGTGCTTAGGAGACTCGGTGCCATGCCTTGTAAACCATGTATTCAACCCAAAATACTTAAAACAAACTTTTTGAAAACAGCTTGGGCCTCAGGCCCACAGCCGAGCTTTTGAACTTGGCTCTGATACCACAATTGTAACACCCAAAACCCAGTCCAAATACCACGACCGAATCTGGTATGTTACGGGGAAAAACGTGTTTGAAAGTTACGAGTTTGCACTTAAATAGATTTGATAAAACTCTGTTCCGTTTGGAAAAACAAGTTGTTTAATATCGTTACTAAATCATTTAGACTGAGTAAAAATTTGATTTCAAGTTTGAAGACGATTGATTTTCATTTATTTATAAAATCAGTGTGATACCCGAGGGTATAGTTGAAAACATATCGTTAAAATTTTGAAATCGTTGTCATTTCAAGTTTTAGCAAATTAACCCAATTATTTTGTTAAAGCATATTAAAATCTAACTTGAAACATAAACATCATAAGGCATAATTTAAAGGCCTTTTACAAATCCGAAATAAAACCCAACTGAAAGTAAATAACTAAAGTACCCAAAATGTAATGTTTGAGTAAAACTTTTTATTCAGCATGGCATGAGCACCCCGAGTCCATCCCGGCTCCATGTCCACGACTAAGTATCACCTGCAATGTCAAAGGAGAGGGTGAGTCGAATGACTCAGTGTATAAATCCCGCTCCCAATGAAACAACATGCTAACACACATCATACGTAGTAACACAATTAATGCAACCGGCCCTAACCATCCGTATCTCCTTTTCTACCCTCGTCGTGGTACCAAACCACTGGTGGTGCCAAACCACTGGTGACCCAAAGTCACGATATCCATAAGTGTGGTGCCAAACCACTAGTGACCCAAAGTCACGAATAATCTGATGATGGGGCCAACCCATCGCGTGATACCAAATTACTAGCGACAATCTCGTATCTCTCAAGTGGGGTCAACCCACGGTGGTGTCACACCACGTGGACGCCAGTCGCAATGAGGTGCCAAACCTCGGTGTCCCAAAGACACAATGTGGTACCAAACCTTTGGTGACCGTAGTCACGATAATCGAGTGATGGGGCCAACCCATCGTGTGATACCAAATCACGGCGTCAATCCCGTATAATCAATCGTGGGGCCAACCCATCGTGGTACTAAGCCATTGGGACGAGACGCCGAGGTGCCAAACCTCCGTGACCCAAAGTCACAATATATCATCTGTGGTACCAAACCACTTTGGAGGTGCCAAACCTCTGGTGACCCAAAGTCACACGGCCCCAAAGACACGGATATCAAATCCCCTCCTCTCATATTACCCAATATGTCATATCGATGCAAATCATGTAATACATGCCAACATGCCCATAATACATCTCATAGCATACATAACATAAATCATAATGTCACGGTGTATCGACAATCGAATCGTAATAATATAGACTTACGGCTCAGAACACATACCCCATTTGGGTATCCCATTATCCATCACATCATATGAATTTTAACAAGCAAATAGGTTTATCAATAACATTACTAAGAATCGGTGTGCTAGTTACACACACGGTAAATCGCAAATCTAAATCCCAAAGAGCCCGATCTACCCCTCGATCAGCTCGACAACCTTGATCCTATAATCGGCCAACATAGGGGTTAGGCACTAAGACCATTCGGCCAAACCATTTAAACCAAAGGGTATATCGATTAACCCTTACCTTGCAAACGTTTGGTTTCCTACCAAACCCGGACCACAATGGTCCCTCCTATGACAATCGGCCACCACCTAAATAAGAAAAAGCCATTAATCCCTGTCACCCTTGACTTAATCGAACCCAAAAGATTGAACTAATAATAATAATACCAACCCTTACCACACTTACCAAACAACTAACAGAAAATGACGGCTCCTCTTGCTTGTTTCCACACTCCAATGATCCTATAATGAAAAGATTAACACCCTTCCAAAATGACCATATTCGGCCCTTAACCAAACCAAATCGATGAAACATAAGAGAGGGGAGAAATGGCCATTCGGCCAAGGACTTACCCAACACCAACTATATTCGGCCACAAGAACTACTAGAGGAGGGAAGATTCGACTAATACTTTAAACAAAAGAAAAGAGGATTCGGCTTGAGTGAAACAAGAAAAAAAAAATAAAGTGAAATGAGAATAAAGTTTCGGCAAAATGGTTTTAAGGAGAGAAACGAAAATGAACAGGAGAAGGTACTTAGTTTTGAAAGAAAAGAAATGAAGAATGTGTTTTTAGAAGAGAGTTTGGCTAACAATGTTTTCAAACAAAGAAAAGAATATGGAAGGGAGAGTACTAGTTTCGGTTTAATTAAATGAAGAAGAAACAAAATGTGTAAAGGAACATTTGGCTAACAATGAAAACATAAGAAAACAAAGGCGAAATCGGCAAGTTTTGGGTTGATTGGTCTTACGGTTTCAAGAAGAAAAATGAAGGAATCAAATTGGAAATTTCGGCTAGCTTTTGAGAAAAGAGAATTTAGATTACCACTTGACCGAAAATGTACCAAAATGCAAAGGTACATTCGGCATTCCCCTCTCCCACACAACCCAAGCCGTCACTCCCCCCCCAAACTCTCCACAAAATTCGGCCAAATCCCCAAATACACTCACCACCACTCATTCAAATTAGTTGAACAAGTCAACCTCCACCATTTACTCTCCACCCATTATTCAAATGAGTTGACAAGGTCCATGGTAGAGTTTGAACTACCAACAACTCTTCCTCCTCCATGCCGTCCAAAAAGAATGCAAAAAGTGGCCACTTCGCAGCTTGAACCCCAGACCTCCCTCCTTACAAATGACGCCAACTCCAAGCCTCCAAGTGACGCATGCCTTGCCACCTTGCTAGCTCACTTTTTGTGCAACAAAACAACAATTAAAAAATTCTTAAACCCCAGCTTCCTCAGCTTCCTTCACTTAACACCCAAAAACCAAAATTTTCCTACCTACTCGGGCACACTCCTAGCCCACAACTAAGCCCTTAAACATAGAAATAGCAACACAGCATACTAACTCATGTAATATCATGCAACAACAAAATAGCCCCCAACCGGGATATTACAATTCTAAAAACCCTTAATACACTTCCAACACTGCCAAAACCTACTAACTTATGAATTAGGCACGAACGCATAACCCCTAATCTAGGATGTTACAACATGTAAGATTATAATTAGGGCTATGATATTGTGATACGAGTAATACCATAGTTGGACTATGGCATTCAAGTAAACGGCGTACTCAAACCCGTAAGACGTTCTCTAATTTGATAAGTGATGGTAAGAGAAATCGAAGTTAAGTGTTGAGTACTTGAATAGATATTAATATCGAGCCTGCGTTAGTAAAACCACTGTTTGAAATTATGAATGATAGAAACATTTGTAACATGAGTAAGTATGTAAACTCGGTTGGAGTGAGTTGTGTAATTACGATGATATTTCATTAATGATGAATGTTAAGTCATATGTATGTAGTCATGAGATTCAAGTTAGAAACTTTACGACCTCACTCCCTTATAAGTGTTGATTTATAACGAGAGTTTTTTTAAGAGAGTCGAGTTGAATAAGTTAATGAGTATGAAATGAAAGAGTTCAGTGACGAAACAAATGTATATAGAGATAAAGGTAGTTGGAAGGTGAGAATAATTTTCAGGAGAATATTCGAATGTTCTAAAAATTGTACTAATTATGCAATATTGCGAGTAAAGAAAAAGTTAGCCTCGACTATTTGAATCAATTGAGTAGAAAGCCTAAAATGTGTACTTACCAAGATCTTCCCGATTTAATGTTCATTAGTGAAAGGAATAGTCAAGGGGTTTATGATGACGGAAATGGTTAGAGAAACAATGTTCGAGTTATAAAAATGTTTGACTATGATAACCATGGTTTAATAGATTATGATGATCCCTTTGAGTATTCTGTATAGATATCTATTTCCCTTTGGGAATTAAGTGGTTGTTCATTTTCTTTTATGAAATTATGATTGTGTGAGAATCTTAGCTGATTATAAAATCAGACGAAATGGTTGTCGATTTGGTTGATTGCGATCGACATTCCTTTATCTCTTCGTAATTCTATTTTGGCACCTTGGGGATGAAGTCGGTAAAAAACAATTTGTGAGACAATTCTTATGTTTCTGCTTATCATGGTTATCTTTAAAGCGTGTTCTTCAGGTTGTGATAGTTATATCTACCACGGTTGCGCTTTTATTTGATCATAGAAAAGTGATAATTCTAGTATATGGATATCTCTGATTTTCGTATAAGATGTTAATATCGATAAAAGTATAAGAAATGAAATCACAAGTTTCACGTTGTGTGATGGATTTTTCTGATAAGCCGAATAAAGTCAATGCAATCTATTGAGATATTTTTGTTATTCTAAATTAAGATGATAGCAAGGGTTTTGAGCACCGTAACTAAAGAATTTTAAACGATAGTGTGTTTGAAATGTTTCTCAGTGTGGAGGAAAGAGTAGATTGATTTGTTGAGTTATGATCCGATTTATATGTATGCTTACGCATGCTTCAACAAGGAGAATAAATTCTATGTGTTCATGAGTAGGAACATGGATAGTCTGAATATGAAAATTAGATTCTAGTGAGCATAATATAGAGATATGCTTATTGAGAATTCTAACCGGGCAACGATAATTTCAAGTTGAAGTTATTCTGATTGAAAGGTGTTTTAATACCAGAGTGTAAAGAGGTGGTATACATCTTTGGGTGGCTAGAGTTATGTCGAAAAAAATTGTTAGATTAGTGATCTTGAGATGATCACTTTTGTGTCTGTGTTGTGCAATTGAGGTTATAATATGATTTATGGAAAAAAGTCATGTGCTTTCTGAATCCTGATGAGCTAGAGTATCTAATATGATAGAAAAATTTGAATGTAAGATAGTAAAGATGGTTTGAGTTATTACGAGAATATGTATAGTTATTGAAATACTTCTCGGATAGTGGACATAGTACAGATATCTGGATGGAAAAATCTCTGTTTAATCAATACGAGTTAGTTACTCGATTGACCTTAATTGAAGTATCCTAGTTTTAGAGATGTTAATGGCTAAAGCGAGTTTTCCTTTTTAGATAAAGGAGTTCATAAGTGAGATAGTGAATTGCAGTTGAAGTAAATTCAGAATGAGTTTGTTTCCGATGTTAAAATTCTGGTCGGATAAGATTTCTGTCATTATCATTACCTTGAAATAGAATGTACATGTTGATGAATCCAGAACTTATGCAGAAGTTTTGGTATGAAGCTCAGTAGTAGTATGTCTGCTCATTCAAGGATAAGAGAAGGTGAAGTTATATGCATAAATGTTTTGACAATTGAGTACACATCATGATATGATTGAGTTTATGTTCAGAAGTAGTTGACCGGTAAAAGCTGAATTTTCAGAGTGTTCAAAGTTAGGACTATTACAGCCGGTGAAGATCCTAGTGAGAAAGTGTGATAAAATACTATGGATTTCGAATTTGGATTGACATGATTTCCCAAAGAGGGGATGTCATCCGAATTGTAGTGAATTATTTGATAAAGATCTGAATGATCATTTTAGCATGTGTAGAGTTCACATTTGTCAGATTACTGAGTATAGATGCCCTAGAGAAAGAGTAATCTAGGTTTTAAAGTTGTGTTTCAACCTTGTGTATTACAGCTTAGAGGTTTTTGGCAAGAGAAATTCGAGGGTAAATCGATTGGTGATTTTGAAAAGTTGGTGGAAACGTTTCTCGAATGTTGAAAGCAACTTCTTCTGGTAAGATTTTCGGGGACGAAAATCCTTAAGGGGGAGAATTATAACAGCCTGATTTAAGGGCTACTTGGAACAGTGGTCTCAGGACCACTAATCTGAGGTCGGAGAAAATTATTTTAATTTTATTTTATGAGTTATAGCATGATTATAAGGGTGCATGAAAATTTTGGTACTTTAATTTTAGCGATTTCATGTTTAATCGCGAAAAACGACTAAATCGCATAAAGTGCGAAAGTTCTATTTTAATTGCTAGAGGTGCCAATTAGCTAAAGAATATTAATTGGAGGTACCTAATGTGCAATTAGGCCTTTTTTTAAGTGATGGTCGGCCATAGGGGGACAATGGACTCAAATTGGTCAAAATTGGGTGGGTTAGGTGGATTAAATTGGAAGAAATAAATAAAATAAGAGAAGATGATATCACCCATTTTATTCATCTTCTTCCAACTGAAAATATCAGAAAAGGAAGGGTTTTGGAAGCCAAAACTTCAGCCAAGCTTTCCTCCTTGCAAGTAAGTGATTTTGGTGACCTTTCTTGAAAATTTTTGTAGTTTTAGAACCCCCAAAGCTTAAGCTAGCTAATGAGGGGACTAATTTGCAATATGGTTGGAAGTCTAGGTACTTTTCATGAGAGATTTTATGTTGTTTTTTGAGTTTTTATGGAAGAAAATGAATGTTAGGGAGATGAGAAACAACTTTTGTGAAAGGTGTTACCATGAAAACACCTAAAAGGACCTTTTTGT
The DNA here is from genome assembly GCA_025503065.1 of Gossypium bickii. Classification (NCBI taxonomy): domain Eukaryota; kingdom Viridiplantae; phylum Streptophyta; class Magnoliopsida; order Malvales; family Malvaceae; genus Gossypium; species Gossypium bickii. The sequence goes on from CP106711.1 coordinate 103,015,224, forward strand.
AAAGGTTGTGAAATGAGTGGTAAATGTGTGTAATAGTTGAAATCTTGAGTTGCTATAGAAGGGAATGTGAATTGGCTAGGCCTGATTAGCAAACAAGTTGGATTAAAATCGATATACGAGCCTAGGGACAAAATCATAATTTTGCCAAAGTCTAAGGGCAAAATTGTAATTTTTCCAAAGTGGAAATTTTAAAATGAATTGATTAGTGTGGTGATTAATTGAGTAAGTTTTATTGTTCTAGATCAAAGAAAACAAGATTCGAACATAGAACGAGAGAAGAAAAATATGGACAAATAGGTCCCTTTCTACCCTCGTCGATATCAAGGAAAGTTCGTGTACTAATAATGCAACTCTAATTGAAATATTTAATATTTCGATGTGGTATAAATGGTTTATTGTCTCCATGAATATATTAAATACGTTTAGATGAGATGTCAAGGAATGAAAACCTTTAATTGAATATAAGAATAGAGGGAATACAAATATCATGATGTTATGATAATTAAGGTCCCGTGTAAGACCATATTTGGAATATGGCCTCGGTGTGAGATTTCGTATAAGACCATGTCAAGGACATGGCATTGAGACGATATTTCATGTAAAACCCTATTGAGGGTATGATGTTGATGTGACACTATATGTATGAGACTCAAGAGTATTCTTTAGCATTTTGAATGATTCAACAGGTATGTTGAAAATGAGGAGGTATGTGGTTATACTATGAGAGGTACAAGTATGTGCCTAGAACTCACTTAAGGTGAATTCGTTATATGAAGAAACCATAGTGAGTTATGTGTAAACAGTGCACCCTGATTGCATATGTTATATTTATTAATGCATTGCATGAATGTAGATGATTATTGTAAAAAATTATTTAAGAATGATAATGGGTAAGGATATTCCCGGATGAACATTTGAGATAGGAGAATGTATGTGGATAAATATTTGTGAATATGTAATAATGGTGGGCTGTGTACGATACCGTCTTATTAATTGATAGCGATAGGCTGTGTGTGATACCATTGTTTACATTATCACTTGGTGGGCTATGTGCGATACAATCATTTATGCTATCATTTGGTGGGCTATGTGCGATACCATCTTAAATATTCTTAATGGTGGGCTATGTGTGATACCACCCTATTATAGATTAATGGTGGGCTGTGTGCGAAACCACTAAGTGTTAGGTTTCATTTCAATGGTTCATCGAGAAATTTTTTAAATGTTGTTTCATGTGATTTTTGTGGTGATAAGTGCAGGGAATGTATGCTAATAAATGTGAGCATTTAGCTTGTTATATGGTTAGAATGTGGTGATAAGTTTTATGAATGATTGAATGGGTAACCATGAGCTTAAAAGTAAATCTCATTATGATACCTTGGTGGTTGAGTATAATCAATGAATATCAATAGTTGATTATTTGCATATGAACTTACTAAGCATTATCTCTTACTCATATTCTTTTTCAATCTCTTATAGGTTAACTTAATTAGCTCGGATTGGAGACTGTCGGAGATGTTTTCACACTATCGAGCAGTCATTTTGGTATGAGGTTTCAAGTCTTTTTGAGATATGGCATGTATAGGGATCTTATTTTAGTTTAATTAAGTCATAATTAAAGTGCCAAGTGTGTTGGCCTAAAAGAGTTATGGGTTGGTTGTGTATAGCCATGGATGATGGCTCATGTCTATTGTAAAGGTGCTAGTAATAACTCTCCCTTGTGTAAGGGAAGATAGTTTGATTTTCATGAATTAAATGTGATAATCCAATAGTTATAATGGATGATTTGAGAATGTTATGTGATGGTGTGTGCAGGTTAGCGTGGCTAAATGGATTGGAAAATAGCATTGAATTGGTCCACACGGGTAGACACACGGGCGTGTGTCTAGGCCGTGTGCGACACATGGTCAACTCCCATGGGTGTGTTGATAGACCATGTGTCCCTTGCATTTAGTTACGAGAATTTGAATCGTCACACGGGCCAGCACATGGGTGTGTGCCTAGGCCGTGTGCTTATTAAGGGGGATGATGACGTCATAAACAGTATACCCCTAGTTTTCACACATGGGTGAGGACACGGGCATGTCTAGGCCGTATGAAGGACACGGGCCATTGACACTGGCGTGTGCCCGGCCGTGTGAAAACCCGTGTAGGTTCGAAAAAAATAATTCTACACGGGCATGGAACACGAGTGTTTGATTTGTCACACGGGCGTGTCCCACTACTCACACGGGCGTGTGGTCCTGTTTTATGTCAAAATTTTCCAAGTGTTTAAAAGTTCTGGTTTGGTCCCTTAACATCCCTAATATATGTATAGGGTCTCGTAAACCCATGATAGGGACGGTACAATTGTAAATGAAAAAGTTTAAAACTAGAACGAATTTTATAGCCCAAAGTGGAATGTTCAAGCAAGTTAAGTCCGGTAATACCTCTTACCCTATTCCGGCGTTGAATACGGGTAAGGGGTGTTACACTAATCATGGTCGGCCACTCATTCAAGAAACTTGAAGAGACAAAACCCCGCTATTTTTAGCAAACTACCCACTCCCTTCACCTATAAATAAGAGCCCCTCATTCCCTCATCCTTTATCCCTCATCCTTCATAATTCTCTATTTTCTATTAATTCTCCTGAGCATTTTCCATTCCCCAAGCCTAGCATCATCTCTTCATAGAGATTTTAGCAATTAAGCCTTTTAAAGAGCCCTTGGTCGGCCACCTTGGAGAGCTATTAGCAAAGGAGCGAAGAAGCCTAGTCAGTTAGAGTCTTAGGTGATAACCACTTTGATTTGGGTTGAATCTTTCCTTTCTTTGAATTAATCTAAAAATTTTTGCTATGTGTTCTTTGTTCTTTCTGACAACAATGTTAGCTTAATTTTATTTAAGCTAGGATGGTTGCTTTGATTAAAATAATATTTATTTGATTCATGCTTATAATGTTTGTGCGTCAATCGATCATGTTTTCAATTAAAATCAAGTTTATATTTTGTTCATACATGATTGAAATGAACCTGAATTAGCTGAGCGATCCTAACCAGATGACGGTTAGTGGACACATAATTGAAATGTGCATGCTCAACTTAGATTCTAACCCGATTAAATTGCAGGTTGCATAACAACTCTAACCAAGATCTGTTATCTGCATAGTTTTTAGATTTGTGTGATTAAATTGTTTCAAACCTAACACGTCCCTGTTACCTCAATGAATTCTAAGAAACCCTTAGTAAATAAGGATCAATAAGATGCATATTTACTAAGTAAAGGATTCCGAAAGGACCTAATTTGGTTTCCAAACTCATGAAAGATCGAGTTGCTATAGAATGTTTTTTTGAATATTATTAAGCATGCTAATAATAAATTAAGTTAATTAAAGTAATTGTCCTAGTTTATTTATGTTATAATTGTTGCAAATTGTGTTTCATTTTGCTAAAATCTATTTCATTCATATAGTTTGCATATTAGGATAATTTGTATTAGGGATCATTGCATTTAGTTTAATATATTTAGTTTTAATCATCACTTCTCAAACATATTGTGTTTTTTTTACCGAGTTGTTAATATAATTTTACAAATTAAGTGACTTGACACAAATACAATCCCTATGGAGACAATAATTCGATACTTAGTTATTACTTGATAACGACTGTGTACACTTGCACAAACCTACGCATTATAGGGTACCATCAAGTTCGGATAGCCAAGGGGGATGAGCCAAAGACAGCTTGTGTGACGAGGTATGGTTCGTATGAGTTCCTTGTGATGCCCTTCGGCCTCACGAATGCCCCAGCTACATTTTGCACCCTAATGAATGAGGTACTCTAACCTTTCCTTGATCGTTTTGTGGTTGTTTACCTTAATGATATTGTGGTGTATAGTAAGTCTCTTGAGGAGCATGTGGGACACTTGAGGGAGGTTGTAATGCATAGGTTTGTGCAAGTGTAGTCGTTATCAAGTAATAAGTAAGTATCGAGTTATCGTCTCCATAGGGATTGTATATGTGCTAAGTCACTTTAATTTGTAAAATTATATTAACAACTTGGTAAATAAAAACACAATATAATTGTGAAGTGATGATTATAACTAAATATATTAAACTAAATGCAATGATCCCTAATAGAAGCTATCCTAAATATGCGAACTATATGAATGAAATAGATTTTAGCAAAATTAAACACAATTTGCAACAATTATAACATAAATAAACTAGGACAATTACTCTAATTAAACTCAATTTATTATCATCATGCCTAATAATATTCAAAAAAACATTTTATGGAGACTCGACCTTTCATGAGTTTGGAAACCACATTAGGTCCTTTCAGAATCCTTTACTTAGTAAATATGCATTTTACTGATCCTTACTTACTAAGGGTTTCTTAGCATTCGTGTTAGGTAACAGGGACGTGTTAGGTTTGAAACAATTTAATCACACAAATCTAAAAACTATGCAGATAATAAAGCTTGGTTAGAGTTGTTATGCAACCTGCAATTTAATCGGGTTAGGATCTAAATTGAGCATGCACATTTCAATTATGTGTCCACTAGTCGTAAATCAGTTAGGATCATTTCGCAATCTGGTGCATTTCAATCACGTATGAACAAAATACAGACTTGATTTTAATTGAAAACATGATCGATTGAGGCACAAATATTATAAGCATGAATCAAATAGATATTATTTAATCAAAGCAACCATCCTAGCTTAAATAAAATTAAGCTAACATTGTTGTAAACAAGAACAAAGAACACATAGCAAACATTTTCAGATTAATTCAAAGAAAGGAAAGATTAAACCTAAATCAAAGTGGCTGTCACCCAAGACTCTGATCGACGATGCTCCTTCACTCATTTGCATTACTCCTTTGCTGACGGCTCTTCAAGATGGCCAACCAAGGGCTTTTTAAGAGGCTTAATTGAGAAAATCTCTATAAAGAGATGATGTTAAGCGTAGGAAATGGAAAATGCTAAGAGAATTTAGAGAGAAGAGAGAATGATGAAGGATAAAGGATGATGGATGATGGAATGAGGGGGTCTTATTTATAGGTGAAGAGAGGGGATAGTTTGCTAAAAATAGCGGGGTTTAATCTTTCGAAATCTCTTTAATGAGTGGTCGGCCATGCTTAGTGGCTTTTGACTTGGATTTTGCTTAATTTTTAAGCAATTTAAAAGCCATGACAACTCAGAACTGAGGCTCGGTCAAATACAAATCTTTGGACAAATCTCTAATTTCTTCAATATTGCAAGGACAACCATGTGTAGCCGAATTTTGAGTTAACTTGCTCTTCAATTTAGACAGTTTTTGTAATCCAGCAAAGCTATCAAACTTGTCCAAAATAAATCAATAAATTAAAGGACCAAAGAATAAAATTTGTCCAATTTAAATAATTAATTAAAACCCAAATTATTAATGAAATATTTTCGAATGAATTATTAAATATAATTTTATATTTTATTATTTAATTTAATCATGCATGGCCCACTTTATGTCTAAAAAATATAATATGTTCAAATTAATATAAAATAAGTCATTTATTGCATGAAAACTATATAATAACATTTTAATAATTTATATGTCATAATTTCATAATTTCACATATTTAATTCATTTATTAAACAATTACTTAGTTTTAACAACGGATTTAAGTAAAAAGGTGATAAATACATAGGAAAAATCCTATATATTTCTCAGTTTACACACCCCCAAACTTAAATCATTGCTCGTCTCAAGTAATGTTTATGACAACAAAAGGTCTTGTTAAGGAAAAATTGCTAACTGTGTAAGCAGCATCAATCTTTGTCCCATAATCATGCATTAATAACTTCATGTTCAACGATCTTCTTTATTAACATGTAATTCATATGCAAACCATTTTTAGGATTTTATATTAAGTTTCAAAATATGCCAACATGAACCATAGTTTGTATGTATGTCAAAGCCACATATAACATTCTTCATTCAACATAATTTCTTATCAATCAAGCAAAAAATCATAAGGCTTATTTATGATATTCATATGTTGAACTTAGTACTTCCTCTCCACTAATGTAGGTGACATAAGCATCAAATCAATAGGTCTTTTATAAGGTTGTAGTGGGGCTCGGTTAAAGGTAGGGATGTTAAGAGATAAGACATTTCGGTTTCAAAATCTTAACCTTTAACTTTGTCTTGGATTTCTCGAAATATAACCTTTTTCTTTACGTGAACATTTGGAACACCCCCAAACTTATTCTAAACTCATGCTCATACATTTTTCTTTTGGAGACTGAGCAAACTTTTCTTCGCTCATTCTTCGTCTTTTTTTTAAGCATGAGCACATACATGTTTTTGAAAATTTCCACAAATGCTTGATTACCAATACAACTTTAGTTAAGATGGGTGCACAAAATTAGGATAGCTTAAAAAGATGTTAATGTGGCTTATAATGTAGGTTCATTGCGATGAACAGGCCTTTAAACTCAAAATTATAGTTTCAATGGTCTAATATCATAAGGTTGGCTCGAACAGGCTCAAACGATCCAAAGAAATAGTGCCTATATCATTTTAGATTTTTATGTCTCGTATAATTTCACCTCAAGAAAGTTACTTAGTCAATTCTAAAGATATAGACCTTCATGCATGTCTAATCTCAAGAGAAACTAAGTTTTCCTGGCGAACATTACTAAGACTAAGATCATACAAGTATTCCATTCTTCATGATAACATACGTTTACTTAGATAAAATCATCAGTCATACTTGCATACAAACTATCTCATTAACAAAATGTCTTTAAACATTCATTTACTAAAACATACTTAAGAATGAAATGATTGAAACATACTTGAAAAATTTTAAAATTTTGAGCACTTTTATTTGACTTACCCCCTTTAAAAAGAAGCAATGTCCTCATTGCAAGAAAAAAATAATGAATGAAAACTGAACACCAGGTAGGGTTGTAAAGAAAGAGAGGTGAGTCATTAAGACTGCTTAAATACCAAGTCTTTCCTAATAACCCAATCCTAGACATGTTCATTACCATTACCACATTACTTATCTTTTTCTTTCTAAAGAAGTGTTAAGTTTATTCATGCTTACTATGTTTAATTCTGCAGAAATTAAATCCTAATTACAAAATAAATAAATTCCTAAGGACCTAAAAATAAATAAATAAATAACAAGACAAGAATCCCCCCTTTTATTTTTCTAGCTCATTCCCCTTATCTTCTTTTTCTCCATCTCTGCTTACATAGTCAGTATCTTCCGCCCATGTCTCAAAGATAGCATCTGGGAACTCATGAACAAAAGTATTAGAGATATTCTTAAAAGTATTTTGAATTGAGTCATCTCTAATTTTTGCATATTTCCAGTAAGTTTATTGTTGATTGTGCATGAACTTGCACATATCCATCATAATTGACAACTATGATTTCTTTGAAGCACTTGCAGGAGTCAGTATAGGAGTTGTAGATTTAGGTTCAACGTTTAGCTTGACTGGTTCTTCTTTTGGCTCAACCTTTGGTTCAAAGGTTGCGGATCCCTCAACTGATTTAAGACTGTTCGGTTCCTTATCAGATTCTTCTTTTTCAGTGTCTGTAACTAAATTAGCTTCAGTTTCAAGTTCATTGGTTTACTCCTCGGTATCTGGCTCAGTTGGCTCTTCTTGCTTACCTCGATTCTGCTCATGCACCTTCTCTACTAACCTTTCAAGATCATGATTTGTATTTCACCCTTGAACATATTGCCCCTTCAGATTTGCTTGTGTTTTAACATGGTCCCTTAAGCAAAGTGAAGTAATTAATGATGGGAAATAAGCACTTCCTGTCTTATTTTTAACATAATCATGAATCTCCTTGAGAATAATTTTCCCTACATTAATGGACTTTTCTATCAAAATTGCGTATAACAAGAGCATACGTTCCATCGAGATGGTGGAACTATGTGAGATAGGCATAAAACTGTAGCGAACAACATAAAACCATACCTTTGCTACTGGTTTTGGGTATTCCCTTCGGTAAGAATTGTCCCAAACTTTCTTATAGTCCATTGGGATCCTGGATTTGTCACAACTTCAAGCACTTGTTCAAGAAAATCCTAATTGATATTGCTCATTATAGGGTAGTACTCATCTTCTTCAACATCAGGTAAGTTAAACAAATCATTGATGGCCTTAGAAGTAAGAGGTATCTTTTCCTTTCAAACAATGACCTCAATAGCATCTTGCATAGTCAAACTAGCATAGAATTCTCGAACTAGTTCATCATTGGAAAGTGAACGAGCATCACAAAATCGTTCCCACTTGAAAGCATTCATTTTCTTTGTAATCAGTATCAGACCAACCATCAAATCATTACTCTTCATGTTAAAACCTTTTTCTGGCATCATAGGTTGATGCTTGAAGATTGAATCAAATCTCTCTTTCACTTCTTCATCGAACAAAATTAGGTTTTTAGAAGTAGTCTTTGAAGTTATGGTTCTTTTGTGAGACATGGTATCTTTTCTTGAAAATTTGGCAAAGCTTTGCACAAGGCGGAAAAGTGAAATTGGCAAGGTGGGTATGGGCTTGCCATGACGAAATTCTTGTGACGGCAAGGATGCTACGACAGCAACGGTAGCATGCGACAGCAATAGCTATGTGCGGCGGTGACGAAGGCGATGTGTGGTAGCAAAGTTGGTGCTTTGGAAATCTTATTGCAGTGGCAATAGGTGATTTCGGCAAAAAAGGGAAGAGAACTAGGGTTTCTTTTGGGATTTGAGGCTAGCGGCACAAGAGGCAGATTTAGGGATTTTTAGGGTTAAGCAAATTGCTTTGAGGGATATGAAAAATAGTAGAATAAAGAGGAGTTTATATAGGGAAGAATTAGGAAACATGTAGTGAAAATTTAGTTACATTAGGGTTACTTGGGCGAGAAGTAATGGGAGTGGCAGCAAAGTATGGATTTTTCCCTTCTTTTTTGCTACCTTGGGCCTCAAACTCAAATTGTATTTACAAACTTACTCAAGAAAAAAACTGATTAGTACTTGGGCAAAATTTGATCCCCTTTATTAACATAAAAAATTAATAATTTAAACAAAACAAATAAAGCTTAAATCTTAACTAGAAAAATTCTTCTTAACAAATAACATTAAATTAATTCCCACGAAAGGTTGGAGGAGTCACAGCGGTCCCGCTTAAGTTCCAATCTCCTTAGACAGGATTAATTAAATGTAATAAGTTAAGAAAATAAGTTCTAATTATTTATTTATTTACAAAACGAGTTCATGAAAAATCAAGGGTCTGTTAATTTGAACGAGGATTCAACTCGCTCAAATTCACCATCCCAGTAATGTTTGAGATGTTGACCATTAACTTTAAACATACCTCTGTAATTGTTGTATAATTCAATAGCTCCATAAGGATAAACTTGGTAGGTGGTATAGGGTCCTTTCCATCGGAATTTAAGCTTCCCAATAAATAACTTCAACCTTGAATTAAACAACAAAACCTTCTGACCTTCTTTAAACTCGCGAGGTTGTATATGACTATCATGCCATCTCTTTGATCTTTCTTTACACATTTTGGCATTTTCATGGGAAAATAACCTCGGCTCTTCCAACTCATCAAGTTGTAACATCCTTCTCCCAACGGCTTGCTTAAGATCAAAGTTTAACTACTTCAAAGCCCAGTGAGCTTTATTCTCCAAATCTAATGGCAAATGACATGCCTTTCTAAAGACTAATCGATAAGGAGTCATTCCTAACGGTGTCTTAAGTGATGTTCAATAGGCCCATAATGCATCATCGAGCCTTTGAGACCAATCTTTTCTGCTAGGGCATACTACCCTTTCAAGGATACCTTTGATTTCACGGTTCACTGTAACACCCCAAACCCGACCCAAACACCACGACCGGATCTGGCATGTCCCTAAGAAGATTTAGTAAAACATGTCGCATTTTTGGGAAAAAATAAACGTTGGTTGAGTCTAAACATTTATACCGGAAAACTTAATAATTTGGTAATTTATATAAGATATAAATTCTATATGATGCCTTTATGAATTAAAAACCGAAACTTAGTACATGCCCTGGTTTCAATTTTATCGGGTAACTCAAGTGTTTGAAAGTAAAGCCCAAAAATCGAAAATATAAAGCTAATGGCCCATGGCCTTATTACAATGAAATAATGAACCAAGGTAACTAAAAAAAATATTAAGAATAAATAATTTTAACAAGCCCTTTTTCTAAATCAAATAAACTCCTGCATGGCCACCTTGCGCTCCTCTCTAGCCCAGTCCTTTGCACTAAGTGTTACCTGAAAAATGTTAAACAGCGGGGTGAGTCACGAGACTCGGTGCGCAACCTTCGTGTACCATTAGATTGGGCCTTAGCCCCACAGATCAAAATAACAGAATATCAGATAACAGAATTTATGCAAAGCCCAACCCAATCCTAGGTTTCCATCCGCTACACACCATCCTTACCTGCTAATCACACCATTGGGGATTTCTACAATCACCCTTACCGCTACACACCACCGATGGTAGTCATGCTGTAGTTAGCTGCTCATAGTCAGATTTGTGACATAGTCACCAGAATAGATCATGGCAGAGCCACTACAATAGATCATGGCAGAGCCACTACAACAGAACACTTCCCCTTTCATCAATCACCCAACCCCGTGCCTACATAAAAATCGGCATACATATAAAACATATCATCTCAACAGAAACATTCACTTATGAATGACAGAAATCACTAACCTGGTGATTCGCCTTTACCCTCCTCGGGTTTTTAACAGTTATGCCGGGATTTCGGCATTTAACAGAATATGAACAGATTTATATACACATGCTAACAGACCATCTAAATGGTGCGAGAAGTTACACACCTGATAACACGTAGAACTACTCTCTATGTCGATACCCTCGCTAATCGGATCTACTGCTCTTTGTCCACAACTTTGCTCAAAAGCCAGAAGAACGTGAAGATAAAGCTTCCCCTAAATTGATTAGATCCCGGAAGTAGGGCGATTCGAGTGCTACTGATTTAGGAACCTTAGCGATTAGCTCTCCATCAAATCTCGGAATGCCGCAAAAAAAAAAAAGAAAACACAAGATCAGTCCATCATGTAGCCATTCAGCGATGGTCTCCAAAAGCCGAAAAAAGATTGAAATCACACGAATCGACTCTTACCTCTATAGAAAGTTTCGGCTACCCCTTGCAGAAGGATTCGGCAATCACAGAAGAAGATCAAAGCGTAGAAGGTTAGAGATCTAGGAAATTTCAGCTTTTAAGAAAATCCTGAAAAGATGAACAAGAGAAGGCTGATGTGTTTTTCGGCCTTTAGAAGAATTGAGTGAGGAGTTTTGGTTACTGGCAGAAAAAGAGAAGAAGAAATGAAAACAAGAAAGAGGCTTGGAGACTTCGGCTAGGAAGAAAAATAATGGAATCAGATTTCGACAGCAGAGAAAACTGAGAGAAAGCTTTCAGAAAAACTCACAAAATTTAGGCATTTACTCCCTTAACTAGCCGTCCCCCCCTTTACACACACAGTCCAAATTTCGGCCACCTCTAGCCTCCTGGATAGCCTCTCATCTTTTCCCTTATCCTTATCAGAACTCTCATCCAAAAGAGTCCTACATCACATGTAATATCCTGGATTATGGCTTATGCATTAATACTAAATTAAATGAGGTAGCATGCTTATGAATATTCTGAATGTGTTTTATGAATGTGTGAACCTTAGTGTGTAGTTAAATGCCTTAGAAACTATTAGATTTAAAATCTAGAAAAGGGAGCTAGGCCTGATAGGTCTTAAGAGAATTAGTAGGGAAAATATGACACACAAACGGGCTTGGAAAAATGGCTTGGAGGCACCACTTAGGGCCTCTGGAAATGACGCCACATGCAGGGGTAATTGGGCCAAGGTTCGAGCTGCAGGGGAAGCAAAATAAAGTTTTATTTTGGAGCAGAGATTAGCAGCAATGGACGGCACTAAGGCTATATTTTAGGAGTTAAGTAGTGTAAAAGATAAATGATGGATTATTATTATTAATTTTAAATAAAGAGATAAGAGAAAAGCAAGGAATTGATAGTGTTGGCCGAATAAGGGAGTCTTGGGGTAGTAATTTCGGCTGAAAGAGGAAAAGGGAGGCCAATCTTCATTCTTTCTTTCCTTGTTCATCTGCCAAAATTCTCTGGCAAAAATTCTCCTCTTCTCTTTTATTGTGTTAAGCCGAAATATTCCCTGTGCTAGCCAAATCTATATTCCACCATTGCCGAAACCCTCAAAATTTTCTCTTTTCATCCTTGTTGAAGCCGAATACTCCAAGTGAACCCCTAGCCGATTACTCCATTAAATCCCAAAAGCTGAAATCTTTTGATCACTATTTAGTCTAAAAAGCCGAATCTCCTTGTGGTGTCGGGCAAAAGTGCTGTCGACTACAACTTTAAGCGTAAGAATGAATGCTATTCAATATCCATTCCTTCTTCTTTAAGCCGAAAGTTTGAATCTAATCCCAATAGTATTCTATGGCCAAGGTTTCGGGATTTCAAGGATTTAAGGTAAGTGAATATACTAATCAGCCAAAGGCCATTTGTTATGATTAAATGTTAGGAATTGATCTAACATGTACCTATAGGTAATTCGACATCTTCAAGACAAGAGATCAATTCCGGGATTTGAGATTTGGAAGGTAAGTGAACATGTATATTCGGCCAAGGCCCTATTTAGTAATTGGGATATGTTTCTTATTTATTCAAAAGCCGGAAACTAATTAGTTAAGTGATTTAATGCCTAGCCGATTACAAGGGAGGAACTCTACGAAGTTTTGGGATTTGATTTGTAGTCAAATCGACAGCAAAGAATTAAGGATCTAAAGCACCAGATCGGGTTTTCGGGATTTCCATAAAGCGTTAAGTATACCAGGTACCCCACACTAAATCTTAATAGATTACGGCTTTAAGTTAATGCATGTGTTTATAAGAATGTGAAAAATATGGCTAAGGTACCACGCAATGGTACAAGGTACTCAGGTACATTTTCCTACTCCTACTAGGATTATAATAGGATCTGTTATGGTACATATGTGAACCTATAAGAATGTGAACAAGAAATACAACAGGGTTTATGCATGACATGGGGCATATGGGTTATTATGAAAGGGGACGTGAATGTGGTGGTTTGATACCACGATATCTGAATATGGTGACTTCGGTCACATTATCTGAATGTGGTGACTCATGTCACAATTATTTTATCTGGTGGCTATGCCACGAATTTTATAAGGGTGACGAGCACGTCGACTGCAGCGACTACCTTCGATGTTGTGTAGCGGATGGAGGGTTGACTTAGTAGTCCCCACGGTGTGATGGTTGGTACGGGTGATGTGTAGCGGATGGCTATCTAGGTTTGGGTTCGGGTTTACATCATATTATTTAAATGCTATACGTACATGTATGATTTGATATGCCTGAATTTGTTAGGACTTAGTGTTGTGGTTACACATTGCGTCTATTGACTCACCCCGTTGTGGGAATATTTTTCAGGTGACGATCAGTGATGGACCGGGTCGGCAGGAGCTTAGGGGTGGCCATGTTCAGAAGGAATTTATTTTATTTGGACTTTTTATTTTAAGTACTTTGAATTTAATTTTGGATTTTATTTTGATGTAATAAGGTCAGTAGTTTGAACCATTTTATGCCTGCATGTTATTCACTTCGGTATGATACAATTTTCACCAATGCAAAGTTTAAGTAATGTTTTCAAAGATAAATAACTTTTAAATGCTTTGATAATTTATCACAAATGCTACAATACTTCTAATTTTTTGATTTTCAAATACGACATGAAATCTTTATTAAAACTTTGGCTTTTCAATTCGAACCCAACACAAAACAAAATTTTATTCAAAAACATCCAAGTTTTCCAAAGCGATCAAGAAGTTTTGAATCGTTTTACTTGAGGAACATACCAGATCTGGTCAAGGCTCGTGGGCCAGGTTTGGAGTGTTTCAGCTTGGTATCAGAGCCCAGTTATAAACTCTCGGCCTTGGGTTTAAAGCCCACAATGTTTTAAAATTAAGGCCCAAATGAATTTTTGGGAAAGTTTTGTGAAAATAAACAGGTTTTCTGGCATGGCACCCAAGTCTCCGACCCGAAGTCCACCAGGTAAGTACCCCTAACCATTTGTGTGATTTATGGTATGAATTGTAGAAGGGTATAAATGGAACGTAGAATAGAATGATAGGTACTTGAACCCTAGGACTAGTTTATCCCAACCATTACATAAGACTTAATGCCTAATTAAACAAACCTATGGCTAAGTCGCCGAGTTAGGGTGTGGCAACCATTGTGCGCATGTCTAGGATTAGATCCGGAAGAGCTTGGTACTTAAGCAGTCCTAGTGACTCACCTCCTCTTATTTGGAATCCTACTACAGTGCGTAGCTTCGGTTCACCCTAACCAAGAGGACTCAGTCACAGGCTAAACTCAATAACTAAAACCCGAAAGGGATTAGCTGTATTTTCATAAAAACTTTGGTTTTAAATCACCAGACTATTCTTTTAATAGTAGCAAAAACTTATTTTAGAAAATTTTCAAAGAATTTTTGATTTGCAAAATTACCTAAATACCCCTGGCTGTAAAATTACAAAAATGCCCTTGGTTTATAAAATGTCCAAACTACCCACAGTTCTTATCAAAATTTCCTTACTTTATAAAATGTCCAAAAACCCTGTTTTGCAAAATATCAAAGTACCTCGATTTGGGAAAATTTACTAAAATACCCCTAACTTACAAAATTACCAAAATGACCCCCGATCTTCAAAATTTCTGCAACAACACCAATTTGGAAAGCAAATTCTCAAAGATAACCCCAAGTTTTGTAAATTTTGGAATACCCTTGATTTATTAAGATTTTCAATTTGACCCCGATTTATTACCAAAATACCCCTATAGGACAAATAACGAAAATACCCCTAGGATAGACTGAAAATGTTTGAATAATGAATGCGTGTGATAGATGCTATGGAATGAATGTGCTTCTCTGAACTAGGATAGAAGACTTAAAACTTTGATTGATCGAAAGAACAACTTCTAAACTTCTTCCATAAAATTTCTTCGTGGATAATCAGTGAAACAAGGACTAATTCATAAAATTTCTTAATCAGATTAAAGCGCGGTTGTAGAAATGAGCTCTCGGGGATGTGGTCGTAATGTGCGAGGACGCGGTAGAGGTAGAATGACCGTGTCGAAACCCGTTAGATCTGGTCAAGGATCTGGTCGAAACCCACCAGCTGTTGGTGCTGAACAGCAAGATCAGACGGGAGACGATGATGTATCGCAGGCTGTGCTGCGAGTTCTTGAGTTGGTGGCTGGTGCAAGAGGAAATTCAGGAGCTCGAAAGTCTGTACCTGAGCGACTCCGAGCTAATGGAGCTGAGGTGTTCCGTGGAGTATCTGGTGTAGCACCCAGTACGGCTGAATATTGGTTGGAGGCAACTGAACGAATTATGGATGAGCTCGATCTGACCCCTGAGGAGAAATTGAAAGGAATGGTGGCCTTTATTACGCGATGAAGCGTATCAATGGTGGTTAACAGTTCGGGATGGTGCCACAGCTGAGGATCTGACCTGGGAGTATGTTAAGGCAGTGTATCAGAAGAAGTATGTCGGCATGCGTTATACTGATGAGCAGAGGAAGGCATTTTTGGGGCTGGTTCAAGGGAACAAATCCGTAGCGGAGTACGAAGCTGAATTTCTGAGGTTGAGCCGGCATGCTCGAGGAGTAGTAGCTACGGAGCATGAACGATGTGTCCGATTTGAGGACGGGTTAAGGGATAACCTGAGGTTATTGATAGCTCCACACCAGGAACGGGAGTTTTCTGCGTTAGTAGAAAAGGCTAAAGTGGCTGAAGGGATTAAGGATTTAGTGAGGCAGATTACGAACCGGAATAGGCCAAAGAGAGGTTTTGGGCCGTCAGGATCATCTGGGAATGTTCAAAAGAGGTCTAGAGTTGATGGGTGCGAGGTCGACAAGGCATTTATTCTGAGGGAGGCGATGTCGTACTTGTGATCAGTGTGGGAAGAAGCACTTAGGTGAGTGTTGGAAAAAGACAGGAGGATGCTTTAAGTGTGGGTCCAAGGATCATATGATTAAGGACTGTCCTATGAAACTAGAAGGGAATCGACCAGCAGCTCAAAATGTTAGTCAGGCTGGTAGAGGTGGACAGCAGCCTCAGTGAGGTCGTGGTCCGAATAACAGAGGAAATGGTCTTGGCGGAGGCGTGGAACCTTTGGGCGAGAGGTGTTGCTATCATCGAGGCAAGGCAACCGGGTCTAGTGTATCTTTGTTCACAGGAGGGAGGATGGAGACGCGCCGGACGTCATAAGCGAGTGCGTTCCTTATAGCGAACAAGCCTTATTTTGCTTTGATTGATGTGGGCTCGACCCATTCTTATGTTGCATATAGAGTAGTGGAAACTCTACACCTAACCTCTGAACTTTCTGATAGGGAGATAACTGTAGTAAGCCCTCTAGGTCAAACTGTAGTGGTGAATAAGATGTTTCGGAAAGTACCTCTAGAGATTCAAGGAGTAGTATTCGCTGCTGACTTAATGGAACTACCTTTCGGAGAATTTGATCTCATACTTGGCATGGACTAGCTAGTGGAACATCGACCTGTGTTGGATTGTGCAGCTAAGCGAATGGAGTTAAGGACCCCGGAGGGTGAGGTGATAGTTATGATAGGGGAAAGAAGAAACTACTTGTCTAATGTAGTTTCGGCGCTAAAGGCTGAAAAGATGGTTCGGAAAGGGTGCAGGGCATTTTTAGCCTTCGTAAGTGCGTTAGATGGAAAAGAAGGGGGAGTTCGTGGGGTTAGAGCGGTAAGGGATTTCGAAGATGTGTTTCCGAAGGAATTACCCGGAATACCCCCAGATAAGGAGGTGGAGTTCGGAATTGATTTGCTGCCAGGAACAGCTCCTGTGTCAATTGCCCCGTACAGAATGGCACCAAAGGAGTTGGTTGAGCTCAAGGCTCAAATCCAAGAATTGCTGGATCGTGGGTTTATCTGACCCAGTGTGTCTCCATGGGGAGCACCGGTCCTATTTGTGAAGAAGAAGGACGGAACTATGCGTATGTGCATAGACTATCGTCAGTTGAATAAGCTGACCATCAAAAACAAGTATCATTTGCCAATGATAGATGACTTGTTTGATCAGCTTAAGGGGGCCGCAGTATTCTCGAAGATAGATCTAAGGTCGGGATATCACCAGTTGAAGGTAAAGGAGGCAGATATCCATAAGACAGCTTTTAGGACAAGGTACGGGCATTATGAGTTCTTGGTGATGCCGTTTGGATTGGCGAATGCCCCAGCCGCGTTTATGTATATGATGAACTGGGTTTTTCAACCCTACTTGGATAGGTTCGTCGTTGTGTTCATCGACGACATCCTAGTGTACTCCAAGTCTGAGGAGGACATGATGAGCATCTTCGGATTGTGTTACAAGTACTAAGGGAGAAGAAGCTCTATGCCAAATTCAGCAAGTGTGAATTTTGGCTGAAGAAAGTTGCGTTTTTGGGACATGTGGTATCCGTAGAAGGAATAAGGGTGGATCGTCGAAAGATTGAGGCAGTGTTGGATTGGAAACGACCTAAGTCGGTGGCTGAGATTCGTAGTTTCTTGGGATTGGCAGGCTACTACAGAAGGTTTGTGGAAGGATTTTCATTAATAGCCGCACCGTTGATGAAGTTTTTGAGAAAGGAAGTACCTTTCGTATGGATGTATAAGCAACAGGAGAGCTTTGAGAAGCTTAAGAGGGTGTTGACTGAAGCTCCGATTTTGGTTCAGCCGGAGGCGGGAAAGGACTTTGTGGTGTACTGTGACGCTTCTCATACAGGATTAGGATGCGTATTGATGCAAGACGAGAAAGTAGTTGCGTATTCGTCACGGCAACTAAGGCCACACGAGGTTAACTACCCGACTCATGATTTGGAATTGGCGGCGGTGGTTTTTGCTCTTAAGGTGTGGAGGCACTATCTTTATGGAGAAAAGTCAGTGATTTACACAGACCACAAGAGCCTTAAGTATCTGTTGACTCAGAAGGAGCTGAATCTGAGACAGCGAAGGTGGGTAGAGTTACTGAAGGACTATGATTGTTCGATAGAGTATCATCCGGGCAAGGCGAATGTAGTGGCGGATGCCCTAAGTCGGAAGGTTGTGACAGATCTGAGGGTGATGTTCGCACATCTGAGCTTGTATGATGATGGAAGTTTGCTGGCAGAGTTGTAAGTTAAGCCGACGTGTTTGAATGAGGTGAAAGAGGGACAGTTGGCTGATGAGGACCTAAGTGTTAAGCTACAGCAAGTACGGAATGGAGAATTGAAGGATTATGGTATTAATGGCGAGGGAGTGTTGTGTTTCAAGGGTAAGGTCTGTATGCCTAAGAACAAGGACCTAGGACAGAGGATTCTTCAGGAATCGCATAGTAGCCCTTATGCTATGCATCCTGGAGGCACTAAGTTGTCTGAGAGACCTAAGGGAGCGATTTTGGTGGCACTGTGCGAAGAAGGAGATTCTGAATTTGTCGGCAAGTGTTTGGCGTGTCGCAAGTTAAAATTTGAACACCGAGTTTCATCGAGATTGCTTCAACCGATAATGATTCCGCAGTGGAAGTGGGAGAGAATTACCATGGACTTCGTTAGTGGGCTTTCTCTTATGCCTACTAAGAAGGACTCGTATGGGTAATAGTGGACCGTTTGACAAAGTCCGCGTATTTCATTCCGGTAAAAGTTGATTATTCCTTGCAGAAGTTGGCAAAGTTGTATGTGGCGAAAATTGTAAGGTTGCATGGAGTGCCGATGTCAATTATCTCAGATAGGGACCCAAGGTTTACTTCTCGGTTTTTGAAAGTGCTGCATCAGGCTTTAGGCACCAAGTTGGACTTCATTACGGCTTTTCATCCACAGTTGGACGGGCAATCTGAACGAGTGATCCAAGTGTTAGAAGATATGTTGAAGGGCTATGTGATGGACTTCAGAGGAAGTTGGGATGAATATTTGCCTCTAGCGGAATTTGCATACAACAACAGCTATTAGGCTAGTATTCGGATGGCACCGTATGAAGTGTTGTATGGTCGGAAGTGTCGAACTCCTACGTGTTGGACTAAATTAGGGGAACGATGAGTTTTGGGTCCGGAGATTATGGCAGAATCTGAGGAAAAGGTTAAGGTAATTCGGGCATGGTTGAAGGAAGCATCGGATAGGTAGAAGTCGTATGCAGATCTCAAATGGAAGGAAATAGAATTTGATGTGGGAGATCAAGTATTTCTTAAAGTGTCACCTTGGAAGAAGGTTATGAGATTTGGTCGGAAAAGAGAAGTTAAGTCCAAGGTTTATAGGACCTTATCGGGTATTGAAGCGAGTCGGACCAGTGGCATACCAGTTGGAGTTGCCTTTGGAATTGAGGCAGATGCACGACGTATTTCATGTTTTTATGCTACGTCGTTATCGATCGGATCCATCTCACGTGGTACCGGTTGAAGAGGTGGAGCTAAGGCCAGATTTGTCCTATGAAGAAGAGCCGATTCAGATCTTGGAACGGGACGTGAAAGTGTTGCGAAAGAAATCAGTTCCTCTAGTCAAAGTGTTATGGCGCAATCATGGATCGGAAGAAGCTTCGTGGGAGCCGGAAGTAGCAATGCGACAGCAATACCCTCACTTATTTCATCCAGGTAATTTCGAGGACGAAATTATTTTAAGGGGGTAGAACTGTAATATCCTGGATTATGGCTTATGCATTAATACTAAATTAAATGAGGTAGCATGCTTATGAATATTCTGAATGTGTTTTATGAATGTGTGAACCTTAGTGTGTAGTCAAATGCCTTAGAAACTATTAGATCTAAAATCTAGAAAAGGGAGCTAGGCCTGATTGGTCTTAAGATAATTAGTAGGGAAAATATGACACACAAACGGGCTTGGAAAAGTGGCTTGGAGGCACCACTTAGGGCCTCTGGAAATGACGCCACATGCAGGGGTAATTGGGCCAAGGTTCGAGCTGTAGGGGAAGCAAATAAAAGTTTTATTTTGGAGCAGAGATTAGCAGCAATGGACGGCACTAAGGCTATATTTTAGGAGCTTTAATCCTTTTATTTTTAAGAGATAAATGGTGATAATTAAGTAGTGTAAAAGATAAATGATGGATTATTATTATTAATTTTAAATAAAGATATAAGAGAAAAGCAAGGAATTGATTAGTGTTGGCCGAATAAGGGAGTCTTGGGGTAGTAATTTCGGCTGAAAGAGGAAAAGGGAGGCCAATCTTCATTCTTTCTTTCCTTGTTCATCTGCCGAAATTCTCTGGCAAAAATTCTCCTCTTCTCTTTTATTTTGTTAAGCCGAATTATTCCCTGTGCTAGCCGAATCTATATTCCACCATTGCCGAAACCCTCAAGTTTTTCTCTTTTCATCCTTGTTGAAGCCGAATACTCCAAGTGAACCCCTAGCCGATTACTCCATTAAATCCCAAAAGCCGAAATCTTTTGATCACTATTTAGTCTAAAAAGCTGAATCTCCTTGTGGTGTCGGGCAAAGGTGTTGTCGACTACAACTTTAAGTGTAAGAACGAATGTTATTCAATTTCCATTCCTTCTTCTTTAAGCCGAAAGTTTGAATCTAATCCCAATAGTATTCTATGGCCGAAACTAGGAAGGGTCATTCGGGATTTGGCCTATCGTCGACTACAAAGGAGAAAGGTTTTGGGATTTCAAGGATTTAAGGTAAGTGAATATACTAATCGGCCAAAGGCCATTTGTTATGATTAAATGTTAGGAATTGATCTAACATGTACCTATAGGTAATTCGACATCTTCAAGACAAGATATCAATTCCAGGATTTAAGATTTGGAAGGTAAGTGAACATGTATATTCGGCCAAGGCCCTATTTAGTAATTGGAATATGTTTCTTATTTATTCAAAAGTCAGAAACTAATTAGTTAAGTGATTTAATGCCTAGCCGATTGCAAGGGAAGAACTCTACGAAGTTTCGGGATTTGATTTATAGTCAAATCAACAGCAAGGAATTAAGGATCTAAAGCACCAGATCGGGTTTTCGAGATTTCCATAAAGCGTTAAGTATACCAGGTGTGTACCCCACACTAAATCTTAATAGATTACGACTTTAAGTTAATGCATGTGTTTATAAGAATGTGAAAAATATGGCTAAGGTACCACGCAATGGTACAAGGTACTCATGTACGATTTCCTACTCCTACTAGGATTATAATAAGATCTGTTATGGTACATATGTGAACCTATAAGAATGTGAACAAGAAATACGACATGGTTTATGCATGACATGGGGCATATGGGAAATTATGAAAGGGGAAGTGAATGTGGTGGTTTGATACCACGATATCTGAATGTGGTGACTTCAGTCACATTATCTGAATGTGGTGACTCATGTCACAATTATTTTATCTGGTGGCTATGCCACCAATTTTATAAGGGCGATGAGCACGTCGACTGCAGCGACTGCCTTCGGTGGTGTGTAGCGGATGGACGGTTGACTTAGTAGTCCCCACAGTGTGATGGTTGGTACGGGTGATGTGTAGCGGATGGCTATCTAGGTTTGGGTTCGGGTTTGCATCATATTATTTAAATGCTATACGTACATGTATGATTTGATATGCCTGAATTTGTTAGGACTTAGTGTTGTGGTTACACATTGAGTCTGTTGACTCACCCCGTTGTGGGAATATTTTTCAGGTGACGATCAGTGATGGACCGGGTCGGTAGGAGCTTAGGGGTGGCCATGCTCAGCAAGGAATTTATTTTATTTGGACTTTTTATTTTAAGTACTTTGAATTTAATTTTGGGTTTTATTTTGATGTAATAAGGTCAGTAGTTTGAACCATTTTATGCCTGCATGTTATTCACTTCGGTATGATACAATTTTTACCAATGCAAAGTTTAAGTAATGTTTTCAAAGATAAATAACTTTTAAATGCTTTGATAATTTATCTCAAATGCTACAATACTTCTAATTTTATGATTTTCAAATATGACATTAAATCTTTATTAAAACTTCGGCTTTTCAATTCGAACCCAACACAAAACAAAATTTTATTCAAAAACATCCAAGTTTTCCAAAGCGATCAAGAAGTTTTGAATCGTTTTACTTGAGGAATATACCAGATCCGGTCAAGACTTGTGGGCTGGGTTTGGGGTGTTTCATCACACCACTCCTTCCCCTTTTTTTCTGCTCATTATCCACTTAAATAAAATATTAAAAATCCCTAAATTTTAGCCTTGTTGCCGTCCCCTCCCTTGCTCCCTTTTAAGTGTCGAAATTGGCCCAATTTCTTGGGCCCCATGCGGCCACACTTGGGCCTCTTCACCTGCCCAAAACGTCACTTAAAGCTCCCCCCTTTTCTGCGCCCCTTGTTACTGGGCCACAAGCCCAACTTGCTAACTTAAACAATAACTACTTTATTTTAAACCATAGAGTGTCTAAACAGAATATTTAGTCAAAGCCTCAGCCCAATTATTAAGCCTAATCTGGACCTCTAATTCTCAAATTAACACATTAAACATGTCTACACATTAAACGCATAAGCCCATTAATTCGGGATGTTACATTCACTCTTTCAACTTGCCCATTAGACTGAGGGTGATAGGCAATAGCAATCTTGTGCTTCACATCATTTTTGTCAAGCAACCACTTAAGCCATTTATTCACAAAGTGAGAACATTCATCACTAATAATAGCTCTTGGTGTCCCAAATTGTGTAAACACATGCTTATGTAGGAATCGCATGACTACCTTAGCATCACTGTAGGGTATGCTTCAGCTTTAACCCACTTAAATAAATAGTCCACATCAACTAAGATGTATTTGTTCCCATATGAAGAAGGAAACGGGCTTAAGAAGTCAACGCCCCATACATCGAATAATTCAATCTCCAAAATGTTTGTCAAGGGCATCTCATTCCTCCTTGATATATTTCTGCTTCTTTGGCATTTATCACAGTTCTTCACATAAGTATAAGCATCTTTAAATAGTGTAGGCCAAAAAAAAACCTACTTGCAAAATCTTTGCTGTAGTACGTGAACCACCAAAGTGTCCCCCACTTGGAGATGAATGGAAATGATACAAGATCTCAGCAATCTCACTTTCAGCTACACACATTCGAATTATATTATCTGCACACTGTTTAAACAAAAATGGATCCTCCCAAAAATAATACCAACTATCATGAAGGAAAATTTTTTTTTATTGGTACGTCATTTCTCGAGAAATTATTCCACATACAAGATAATTGGAAAAATCAACAAACAAAGGTGTTTTATGAATTCGAATTACCTCAAATAAGCGTTCATCTGGGAAATTCTCATTGATAAGCACACATGATCGAGTTACCTCATCTTTCTCCAACCTCGACAGATGATCAGCTATTTGATTTTCGACACGTTTTCTGTCTTAGATCTCAATGTCAAATTCTTGGAGTAAAAGTATCCAACGAATTAGCCACGATTTCATATATTTCTTCGTGAGCAAGTATTTAATGTCCACATGGTCAGTAAATACTGTAACTTTGATACCTATAAGATATGACCGGAATTTGTCAAAAGCAAAAACTATAGTGAAGAGTTTCTTTTCAATTACCGTATAACTGAGTTGGGCTCCCGTCAAAGTTCTAGTTGCATAGTAAATAGGGTGAAACACTTTGTTTCTTCTTTGACCCATCACAACTCTAACGACATAATCACCTGCATTGCACATCAACTCAAAAGATGAGTTCCAATCAGGTGTAATGATTATTGGGGCTGAGATTAACCATTTTTTTATCTTCAAAAGCTTCTAAACATGCTTGGTTGAAATGAAACACTGTATCTTTCTCTAACAACAAACACAATGGTTTAGAAATTTTCGAGAAATCTTTGATAAACCTTTGGTAAAAATTGGTATGGCCTAGAAAAATTCTAACTACGTTCACATTAATTGAGGCCAGTAAACTTTCAATTATGTCTACCTTTACTTTATCGCCTTCAATTCCTCTCTTTGAGATTTTATGCCCTAAGACAATCTCTTCCTTAACCATAAAATGACATTTTTCCCAGTTAAAGACAAGATTCGTCTCTTCGCATCCCTTCAGTACCTTAGCCAAATTACTTAAAAAAATATCATAAGTGTTACCAAAAATAGAAAAATCATCCATGAAAACCTCAACAAAATTTTCAACATATTAGTGAATTTTGCCATCATGCATCATTGAAATGTTGTAGGTGAATTGCATAAACCAAAAGTCATTCACCTAAAAGCAAACGTATCGTATGGACAAGTAAAGGTTGTTTTAAGTTGGTCCTCCGGATCTACAACTATTTGATTATATCCCGAATAACCATCTAAAAAATAATAGAATTCATTACCTGCTAGTCAATCTAACATTTGATCCATAAAAGGCAATGAAAAATGGTCCTTCCGAGTGGCTTTATTCAACTTTCTATAATCAATACAAATTCTCCAACCAGTAACAGTTCTCGTTGGAATCAACTCGTTACGCTCATTTTTAACAATCTTGTTTATACCTTTCTTTGACACACACTGCACTAGACTTACCCACGAACTATCTGAAATAGGATAGATGATTCCTGCATCTAACCAATTGATCACTTTCTTTGTCACAACTTCTTTCATAATAGGATTGAGCCTTCTTTGGCTATCAATTCGAGCTCTTTCACCTTCTTCTAAAATAATTTTATGCATGCAAAAAGAAGGGCTTATACCTTAAATATCAATTATGGCCCAACCAATTGCTTTCTTAAATTTCTTTCGAACAACAATTAGTTGCTTCTCTTGATCTTTCATCAATTCTGTTGAAATAATCACAGGCAAAGTGGAACAGTCACCTAAACAAACGTATTTCAAATGGGAAGGAAGTACATTTAGTTCGAGTTTAGGTGGTTCTTCAATTAAAAACTTGGGTTGCACAAACTCTGACTTCTAACTTGAACGGTTCAAACCCTGTGGATTGAATAAAATTTCTCAGATTGGCTTCCATCAAAGCCATGTTTTCTTCACCTTCTTCATCCTCTAAAGGGTGAAGATCTAAGGCTTTCTCCAATGGATCTTCTTCAAAATTTCTTTCCATAGAAACCAAGGTTTCTATCTCTTTCATAACTGAACACTCGTCTATCGAATTAGGAAATTTCATTGCTTTAAGAATGTTAAAGGTTACCTGATCATCTTGAACTCGCATGGTGAGTTCACCTTTTGTGCACATCAATTAATGTTCTTCCCGTGGCTAAGAAAGGTCTCCCAAGAATGATCGGAAGAAAGGTCTCCCAAGAATGATCGGCACTTCCTTATCTGCTTCAAAATCTAAGACAATAAAATTAGTGGGAAAAATAAATTTATTGACTCTTACCAAAACATCCTCGATCTTTCCATCGGGATATGCTAAAGATCGATGATGGGCTCAAAACTAACTAATATGTTGACAAAGGCAAGTGCACCTATCGAACAGTAGTATAGCTATGATGAGTCAAGAATATCGTATCCACAAGGACTAAAATTACTAGTAATAACTATCTTTTTATTATTTAGCCTAATAATTAAGGGGCTTTATTTTAATCTAAAAATTAACTAATTTATATACTATGAACGCGGCAGAGAGTGAAGAAAGTAATCGAATACACCAATGAATTAAGACAATACCTAAGGAAGAATCCACCTAGACTTCACTTATTATTCTGACTCTGAATTAAACGATTTATTCATTTATCTTGATCCGTAGAAATCCATAAATTATGTTGATATCTCTTTCGAGACTAAAAACAACTAACTCTAGGTTAATTAACTAAAATCTCTTTCTAATTAAAACCCATATCGTCGTATTAACTTGATCTATGTATTCCCTTATTAGATTTGACTCTAATCTGGCAGATTTATGTCACCCTATTTCTAGGGTTGCAATGATCATGTCTCTCAGAGTATTAAAATTTATAAAGAGAATGATCGAACCTGGAAACTAACTATGACAATGATTTTGAGGCAAGCGTACCTATCGAACAGTAGTATAGTTTAGGCAAGACCGGAATGTCGAATCCCAGAGGAACCAAAAGTGCTAATACTAACTCTCTTTTTATTATCTAGCCTAAGAAATAAGGGATTTGTTTATCTAATCTAAATTAACTATCAACTAAACTAAAGATGCAAAGACAAAGAGAATGAATTGAGAAAATAACTTGAGAGAAAACCAATTGATTAAGACGACATCCAAGGAAGAATCCACCTAGACTTCACTTGTTTTCTAACTCTGAACCAGGTGATTTATTCATTTGACTTGATCCGTAAGATTCCCTAAGTTATATTAATCCCTCTCTCGAGGCGACTAACTTCTAACCCTAGGTTGATTAATTGAAATCTCTTTCTAATTAAAACCCCTAGAATCGCATTAACATGATCTATGGACTCCCATATTAGGTTTCACCCTAATCCGGCAAAATCTCGTCACCCTATCTCTAGGCGTGCGATCAACTCTGCTTAATTATGCTAGATCTACTCTTAGGCAAGGACTTTTGCTCCTCCACCTAAGCACATCATACTTGAATTAATATCCCAGAAATATCAACACAAGAATTAAGAACACATAATTAAGAACAAGTCTAATATTTATCATATAGTTCAGCAAACGATAACAGGATTTATCTTAGGTTTCATCCCCTCAGCTATCTGAGGGTTTAGTTCATAATAATAATAATAGAAAACATCTCAAAAGAAAAGATAAAACAAAGCATAAGAAATCCCTAAAACCCCCTGAAGGAATTGAAGGAGAGATCCGCCGTCTTGAGAATAATTCCGGCTTCTTGAGATAAATCAACTGGCTATCTTCTAGTAATCTCCACAAATCTGACCTTTCTGGAACGACTCTTTGGCCTAGCTAACGGCCCCTGACTAAAGCCCCGCGTTCCTCCGACAAAAGCCCTGGCAAAAGGCTTCTGCCGAACTCCCCTTCAAGTTTCTCCCTTGGGAATTTATATAGACTTTGAGATGCCTTACTTGGCCCCTAAGTATCCTAATTCAACTAGAATTCCTACTAGGGTGTTTGAATAGGCTTTAGAATGTGTTTCTTTGTCTCCAAGTATCCAAATTCGAGTAAAACTTCTCTTGGCCGTGGTAGGGACACGGCCATGGCACACGCCCGTGTAAGTCGTGGCCAGGCTGTGTTTGAACCTGTTAAGTGGGGCACGGCCATGTGGTCTTGGGCCCAGGCCATGTTGATTTCGTGATGTGGCCCATTTACTCTGTTTTGGGCCCATTTTCCGTTCTTTTCATCATCCGGTGCTCTCCTGGGTATAAAACATGAAAACAACGGATTAAGAGCACCAAATTACATAATTCAAGGCTTAAATCATCCAAAAGCATGCTAAATGCTGGCCTAAAATATGTTACTATTATGGTTTATCATGCAATCAACTCCGCTTAATTATACGAGATCTTCTCTTAAACAGGGACTTTCGCTCCACTGAATAAGCACTTTAAACTTAAATTAATATTCTGAAAATATTAAAGCAAGGACTAAGAACATATAATTAAGAACAAGAATAAGTATTTATCATGTAATTCAGATAATTAAATAATAAGATTCATCTAGATTTCATCATCCCTAAGTATTTAGGGAGTTTAGTTCATAATGTATGAGGAAAACATCTTAGAATTAAGAAAACAACAAGACATAAAGAACCCAAAAACTTCTAAAGAACTTGATGGAGATCTTCAACCTTAGAGTGAATCCACTTCCGAGATGATTCCGACGGCTTTCTTCGAGTGATTTCTTTGATCTACTCTGCGTGTTCTGCGTGCCCTCTTGGGTCTTCTCTGGCTTGTATTTATAAACTTTAGAAGGCTCAGAAACCATAAAAATTGGCTTTTTTCGCGTGAAAACAAAGCAAGTGTGACAGGGACACGGGCGTGTGCTCAGCCCGTATAAGAGTGCGCAGGCCGTGTGGAAATTTGGGTGACTCGCGATCGACATGGGCTGGCACACGAATGTGTGTCTAGCCCGTGTGGTTCACACGAGCATGTGCTCCACCCATGTGGTTCTGGCTTGGCCGTGTGGATCCTTAAGATGGCCCAGTTTGTCCAGTTTTGGCTTATTTTCCACTCATTTCGCTTCCCTATGCTCACCTAAGTATAGAAATATGAATTTAAAGATTTAGTAGCATCAAATTCACATAATTGTATAAATACACATCCAAAAACACGCTAACATTAAATTAAAATATGTTACTTTTATGGTTTATCAATCGATCCGCTAGCTGAAGCGTCAAGTTGTAGGTCTTACTTCACTTATCCCTAGCATCTTAAAAATAGACTTAGGCATCAAGTTGATACTCGCTTCTAAATCACACAAAGCTTTACCACAGTAAGATTCACCAATGTTACAGGGTATAGTAAAGCTTCCTTGGTCTTTCAATTTCGGCCGCAGTTTATTCTACAAGAACGCACTGCACTCCTTTGTCAAGGCAACAGTATCATACTCACTCAGTTGTTTCTTCTTGGATAGTATATCCTTTATAAACTTCACATAATTCGACATTTGTTCTAAAGCTTCCACCAATGGAATATTGATGTGTAACTGCTTCTAAACATCCAAAAACTTTTTGAATTGCACCTTCTGTTTCTACTTGTGTTGCTACAATCTTTGCGAATATGGAGGAGATGGAAATTTTTGTTGAACCAGATGTCTCATCTGAGTAGGTAAATCTACATCCAAAGAAGATGTTGAAGTATTTGAATTCACTAAGTTAGGATTTACCTTAACAGTCTTTGCAGATTCTGATTCTTTTGGTTTTCCAAATTTTCCAATATTGCTACTTGGCTTTGGATCAAAGTGCATTCTTTACCATGTACACTTTCAACAAGTTCTCCAAACTGTTTGATGCCTCAGCTTGAGGTGGTTTTGGAGCTTGCTGATTAAACCCTTGATATTGGTCGGGTCTATGCTACAATAAGTTGTTGTTTGGTCTATTTCCTTTGTTGCTCCGAGAAAAGTTAGGATGATTACACCATGAAGGATTGTAGAAGTTGGACTAGGGTCCTTGTCCACTCCTATTTTGATGTTGGTTCCCCACATAGTACACTGACTCGAGATTTGATGGAAAATCCTCAAAAGAATAACCTTCCCTACAGTACACACAGGGAACTACTTCAAACAGAATTGGTGGCAGAGCTGCAAAATTATTAGCACTATTAGCAGTAAACTGTTTTAACATAGAGGAAATAGATAATACTTGAGCTGATAACGAAGTGAGGGTGTCAACTTCATGAACTCCGACTTCACGTCTTCCTAAAGTTGTTCGATTTGTTGGCAATTGATAGTTATTACTTACGATCCTCTCGATGATCTTATAAGCCTCATTATAAGACTTAGACAAAATTGCATCATTCGTGGAAGCATCCACATTAATCTTGTATGTGCATTAAGACCATTATAGAATGTCTCCAATTGGATACAATGAGGAATCCTATAATGAGGACACTTACGAAGTAACTCCTTGAATCCCTCCCAAGCCTTATACAAAGACTAGTCATCCAATTGTTGGAAAGTTGTGATCTCGTTTCTCAACTTAACGTTTTTGCTAGGCGGGAAATACTTAACAAAAAATCTATCTACTAATTCTTGCCATGTAGATATGAAACTTGCTGGCAATGAATTGAGCCATGCTCGTGCTCGATCTCGCAACGAGTATCAACCTCAGTGCCTCTTTAGTCACACTGACTATCTTGAATGAATCACTCACCACCATAAACAATCGAAGGTGGAGATGTGGTTCTTCCGTAGGCATACCACTAAATTGGCCCACCATTTGTAGTATGTAACACCCCAAAAATTCTAATATTTTATTTTCATGTTTGTGTGACACACAATGTCCATCTGCTTCAGTGGTTATGTGTTCTGAGTGTGTGTGAGAGGTTCCAAGTTCAAGCCATGACTTGGGAAAATTTTTTTATTCCTATAAATTAAGCCCTATCCCTGGTCAAAAGGCTTTTAGTTAAAATTTTGCAAGTAATTAACATAATGGGCCTTCTGGTCTGGTGGTTAAGTGGTGTGTTGGAGTACTAGGGGTCTTGAGTTCGAATCCCTAAGTGAGCGAAAGAGTAATTCTTTTTGCATGGGGCATATGGAGTGGATGAGTTTGATTGGGTTTGGAAGTATGTAAAGTTGTGTGTTAGTGGGGAGTTGGGGAAAATCTAATAGGATTTGATTTTTTGTTATACCAAAACTGTATCCTGTTTCAAATTTTCCCTCTCTCTCTCTCTACCGTTTCCCTCCTACATCCCCCACCATTGCTGCCAAAATCTATTCCCCCTCAACTATTGTCTTTTCATTTTCTTTTTTCCATCCGTTCCTGTTGTTTAAACGTGTGAGTTTGTTGTTCGGTAAGTATCGATTCTACCTTTTTTCTTTTTGGTTTTGTGTACAGTCTCTTAAAGAAGGCTGTTGTGGTTTTTTCGATTAGAGAAGGGGAATAATTCATTGGTGCTATTGTAGAGAATTAAGTATTACGATTTCGGTTGTTGACGGTAAGGGTTTTGTTAGATTTTTTATGTAGATTTCGATAGGCTTTTGATTGAATGACGAAACAGGTGTTTAATTGAGTGTTACATTGGTTGATTTTTACGTTCTGGAGGCTTAAAAGAGCTTACACATCGAAAACGATACAGGTGTGTACCTGGAAACACAGAAAATAAGAATCGATGAAAGTCAAAAAATGATTCTATCGACGCCATACGACCGTGTGGTAGGTAATGTGGTAGGCCGTTTGCAAGGCTGTGAGCCACAACACGGCTGTGTGATCAATGAGCCAGGCTGTGAGCAAGTGACACGACCGTGTGATGGCCGGGCAAGGCCTTGAGCAACACGAGATTGACCTATTGGGTCGTGTGGGCCACACGGGCAGGCCACATGGGCATGTGAGCCTATTTTTCTAAAATGATCTGTAAGGTTGCACGGGTAGCCCAACTCGACTGTAGACCTACTGTAGGGTCGGTAAGCGTTACTTAGGCCCCTATTTATGTGATCTGATTATATGGTGTCAAACTGAGCATTATATCTATACTGAACTGAATGTATGATCGATTATTTGCATGTTGCATGTCATATTTGGTATGTTGCATTGCATCGGGGAAGGTTGATGATATTTCGGAGGAAGTGACTGAAAGGCTGTAAGCCTGTTATCTGGAAGCTCAACTACATTATTCTGTTTATGTGCCACACTTCGGTACAGTATGGTGTGTAGTGATGGGTGGGTTGATTATATCCCCACATAGTGTGTAAGGTTGGACGGAGATGGTGTGTAGAGGTTGGTGGGTAGGATTCTGATAATATGATCTGACTCTGTATCTGACTGGGCTAAGGCCCTATTATATATATATCTGATTCTGCATCCGAGTGGGCTAAGGCCCAAACTGTTTCTATAATGGTCTCTGGCCCAGTCTGTGATTTCTGATTTCTGGTGATTACTCTGTACGTTTGACAACTGTGGGGATTACACACTGAGTTATGAAACTCACCCTTTTCTGTTTAATCTGTTCAGGTAATCCCCAGCATTAGACGAATCGGTGCAGAGGAGGACTCGACGGTGACCACTGCTTCTGCTTCACGATATATTCACAATTTTTATACTTATTTATAGTTTTGATTATATTTGGGAAAAGTTTTATGTAATTTTGGCCATTATGAATTTTTGTTTAAATTTAGGATTTGGGATGTTTTATGGTTTGAATTGCTAGAAATAGGAAAGCGCAAGTTTTCAAAAGAAACAAATGTTTTACCAAAACACCATGATTACGCAAACTTTTTTAAAATGTTCTGCGAAGTGTAAATGTTTTGGAATATGGATAGCGTTTTGGAAACGAATGACACTAATTAGAATTGGCATAAAATAATGAAAATCTTTTAAAAAGGAGAAAGGGTTTGAGCGTGGCTGCGGTTTTAAAAGCACTATCATGTGACATTTCCAAATTCGACCATAACGTCTAGGCCGAGTTTGGGGTGTTACATTTAGTGGTATCAGAGCTAGGTTACAAAACTCAGCTGTAGATTGGGTTTTAAAAATTGGTTTAAAATTTTTTTTTTAAGTTATTTGAAATATTTTGGACTAAGTATGTGGTACACCGAGCCTCCGGCACTGATCCTGTAAGTGTTCTGAAATTCTGTTTAGATTTGTTTAAAAATACTACTAGCATGCTTGAAACAGCCAATAGGTAGTATACTGTACTGAAAACACTCTAGGTAATGTAAACTGAAAACTGTAGTGAGATTGAGACTCGCGATAACGAATTCTAAACTTCTAATACTGTTTTGCATAAAACATCTGTTAATAAATATCGAAACTGTAAACTAATGCATAAAACCATTAATACAGCTAAACTCTAAATTTACGATGAGCACACGAGGTACTTGCGGACCGGGTACAATAGGCCGTGGTAGAGGCCGAGGGCATTGAGTTAGGTCCTCATCTCTGGAAATCTACCTAATCTAGATACGAGTGAGACACCGGTATCACCTGTGATAGAGACTGGGTCTCGAGATCGCATGGCTGGGGACTACGCATTGTCCCAGGCCATGCTAAGGATATTGGAGAGGGTCGCTGGACCCAACACTGAATCAGGGGGCCGATGGTCAGTTACGGAATGACCTCGGGCCAATGGGGCTGAGTTATTTAGGGGTGTCACTGAAGTTGCCCCTAATGTGGCCGAATATTGGATAGAGTCCATGGAAAGATTTATGGACGACCTGGATTGTACAGTCGAGTAGAAGCTTAAGGGGGTTGTTTCTCTGCTGCAAGATGAAGCTTACTAGTGGTGGCTTACGATTAAGGAGGGCACTCAGCCCGACCGATTGACTTGGAACTATTTTAAAACCGCATTCCAGAGTCTGTATGTGGGAGCCAGCTACATTAATGCTAGGAAACATGAGTTTTTTAATCTCTCCCAGGGGGACTATTCAATGGCCGAGTTCTTGAGATTGAGCCGTTATGCGTGGGGCATGGTGGTGACTGAGTATGAGCAATGCATCTCTTTTGAGGATGGACTCAAGGATAGTTTGCGAGTTTTGATAGCTCCGCAGAGGGAGCATGATTTTTCTACTTTGGTTAAGAAGGCAAAGATCACCGATGAAGTTAAGCGCGCTGAGCACCAAAACCGAGAGAAAGAAAAGAATAAGTGGAATCGAAGTCCTCAAGTTCTATGATGAGGCCTAAGAAAAAGGCCAAATCTGATGGGCCAGTGAGAGTTAGGCCTCCTGTTGCACCTACTAGGGTGGCGCCTTGTGGGCACTGTGGTAGACGTCATCCAGGAAAATGTCGGAGGGCTACTGGGCTTGTTTAAGATGTGGCTCTACTGAGCATCGTGTCAGAGATTGTCCATTGAGAACAGATCAGATGCAAGCTGTGGGTACTGATACTGGGCAGCCACCGAGAGTAGTTCAGCAACCACCTAGAGGCTGAGGTCAGGTCAGGGGTGGTAACGGCATGGGCCGAGGATAGAGAGAATGAGACAGAGGTGCTGGATCGATTGAGGTGAGGCATCCCGTACTGGTTTACACTGTCCGTCATCGTGAGAATCGAGATGCTCCAGATGTCATCACATGTACATTTTTAATTTATAATGTACCTTATTTGGCATTGATAGACATAGGCTCTACACACTCTTACATAGCCAGTATTGTGTCTGAAATCTTGGGGATTTTGGTTGAGAGTACTTCTAGTGAAGTAATTGTGGTGAACCCGTTGGGGCAGTCTATCCGAGTGAGCAAATTGTTTAGTGA
Source organism: Gossypium bickii (assembly GCA_025503065.1). Lineage (NCBI taxonomy): Eukaryota > Viridiplantae > Streptophyta > Magnoliopsida > Malvales > Malvaceae > Gossypium > Gossypium bickii. Next base: position 103,049,013 of record CP106711.1, read on the forward strand.
CGTCCCATTAGAGGTTCAAGGGTCATTATTTCTTGCTGATCTAATGAAGCTTCTATATGGGGAGTTTGACTTGATTCTGGGAATGGATTGGCTAGTTAAACATCAGGTAAGTTTGGACTGTGCGACAAAAAGGGTCGTCCTAAAGACCAAGGGGGACAGCTGGGTAACTGTGATTGGGGAGCGACGAGACTATCTAACTAATGTAATTTTAGCTTTGGTAGCGGAAAAGTTAGTGAGGAAAGGGTGTGAGGCATTCTTGGTACATCAGTATTTCTGACTCTGGGGACTCTTCGGTTAAGAACATCAAAACTGTGAGGGACTTTCTAGATGTTTTTCCTGAGGAATTACCGAGTTTACCTCCAATCTGATAAGTAGAATTTGGGATTGAGCTCATTCCGGATACAGCTCCAGTGTCTATCCTGCCCTACCAAATGGCACCGAATGAGCTTACAAAGCTTAAGGCTCAAATTCAATAACTATTAGATCGTGGATTCATTCGTCCTAGTATGTCTCTGTAGGGAGCACCAGTGTTGTTTGTGAGGAAGAAAGATGGGACAATAAGGATGTGTATCGACTACTAGCAACTGAATAAGCTAACAATCAAGAACAAGTACCCACTTCCGAGGATTGATGACCTATTCGACCAGTTCAGAGGGGCTTCCGTGTTCTCCAAGATTGATTTACATTCAGATATCATCAATTGAGGATTAAAGAGTCCAATGTGCATAAGATGGCATTTAGGACTCATTATGGGCATTACAAGTTCATGGTTATTCCTTTGGGGTTGACCAATACACCAGCGACATTTATTGTAACTGTCCGAATTTAACCCTAATCAGAACGGTGGTTTTGGGACCACGAATCCGAGTCTGAAAAACTTTTAAATATTATTTTTAGTGCTAATTATATGTGATTTATGATGTGTGAAAGTTTCGTATAAAAATTTTATCGTTTCAGTGTTTAATTTAACAAAAAGGACTAAATCGCGTAAATTGTAAAAGTTGCATACTATAGTGGAAAATGCTTAAATGATGATGGCTTTCTAATATGGAGTATTAAAAGAGTAATTAACCCATTTTATGAGTTATTGGGCGACAAAGGTCAAGTGTGACCTTACATTATAAGTTGTTTTTATTATTAATTAAAGGTTAAAATGGTAAATCATTAAAAATGTTATTATATGTTAAATTATATGAAATTAAAAGCCATTTTATTTGTTCTTTATCTTTCATTTGCCGTATGTTAGCTAAGAAAATAAGGGTTTAAAGGCTTTAAAGTGTTCGGCCATCATCTAGCTCAATTTAAGGTGTGTTTTACTTCGGTTTTCGATAATTTTTACGTTTTTGAGATCGTTGCTTCGAATATTAGTTGACCCATGGTAGAATTTTTAAATTTGAGCATGCTTGATGTTCAACCATTAACATCTTCTTGTGGTTTTTGATGTTTGATGATTTTATATTAAAGATATGTTAAAGATTAGCATGTTTTGTATTGGAAATTTTAGTGAATTTGAGTATTTTGGGCTAAATTGCAAAAATGAATTTTTGAGGGGGCTAAAATGCAAAATAAATGAAAGAAATGGACTAGTATGGTCCCTATGAATATTCGGCCCTAAGCTGTTATAGTGAAATTTTGTGTATTTTGTGTTTTGTGCAAATATGACTAAATTGTGAAATGTGAAATATTAGGGGTAAAATGGTAATTTGCCCATTTATGTGTTTTGGGACTAAATTGAGATGAAATGTGCTTGAATGAGCTAAATTTTAATGTGTTTAGATCAAGAACAAAGAAATATGCCATGTGGTTATTTGAAATTCGAAACATGAGTGTGATTAAAAATGCTCATGTAGGTATATTGTTATACTTAGCTATGTGATTATTATGTATAATCGGCAATTGATGTATTTGTTAAGGAAATTGAAAGTCATCAAGTTAAGTAAAGTAGTAATACTTTGTTATGTTGAGTTATAAGTAAGACATGTAAATGTAATGTCACGAATTGATTTTGTTTCATGTTTAGACGGTTGAACGATATAATATAATGCTTAAGACTTACTAAGCTAGTAGCTTATTTCGTGTGTGTTCATTGTTTCGTATTATAGTTTCCAGTCAAGTTACGGGCTCAAAGGATCGTTAGAGGAATCAACCACACTATCACCCTTTTTTGGTATTTTAAAGATAGTTTTTGAATCAAAGGCATGTATAGGCTAACTAAATGTTTGAATGATGTTTTGTTTGTATATAATAACCATGCAAAAATGGCTTGATCATTTGTTTTAAATTCAGTCTTAATTGTTCTTGACTATATGATGAATGTGTTTGGTTTCAATGATTTGGCTATGGTCTTTTCTTTTATGCAAGTTTTGTATTATGCGTTATTTATGGTTGATGGATGATAATGCTAGCGTTGTATTAAATTAGTCAAGAGTTTAGCATTTAGGTTAACCTTTGTAAGTACTAGATCATGATTTGAAATGGTTGGTTTAGGCAAATTTTTAAAATGGGAAAATGGGTATAAGTTATTCATGTTTCAGTTATGTTAATGAACATTTGTTTGGTTTTCAAAGTGCATATGTTTAGATGGTTTATTAATAGATATGGTTGGTGGATAATAATTATATAAATGCATTGCAAAAAGGGGTTTCTATATAACCGAATAGGTTATTAAAGTTAATGGTGGAATGTGCATATTGTATTATCATCAAGGGTAGATTCGATTATGTTACAGTGTTCAAAATGTCATATATGTGATTAGATAGCCAATAAAATGCTATGAGTTGATATGTGTTAATATGCATTTGTGTGTAAGGCATGAAACAATATGCTGAAATTTGACTATAGTAATTGATGTCTTTACACTTATTATATATATAAAGTGAATAGTAAATGCTTAAATGTGTACCAAATATTTGAATGCTTCAGATTCGGTAGTTAATAGTTTGAACTGTAGATATATGAAACATGTTTAAGCTAGTCCTCGTATATGAGACTGAATTGTCAAAGGGTTTTTGATTAAAAATTTTAAGTATGATTTGTAATGAATAACTGCGATGATCTGAATTTGGGGTTAGTAATACCTCATAACCCTAATCCGGCGACAGATACGGGTTAGGGGTGTTACATTTATGGATTTGATGAGCCGTGTGTTCTAGCCTTATCTGGACTAGTTTTGGTGGTATTCATTAATGGTATCCTAGTGTATTCTAAGACTGAGGACGAGCACGATGAGCATCTTAGAGTGGTACTACAGATTCTTCTTGAGAAACAGTTGTATGCGAAGTTCAGTAATTGTGAGTTCTGGATCCAGAAAGTAACCTTTTTGGGACATGTGGTTTCTACGGAGGGGATTCGTGTTGATCCTCATAATATTGAGGCTATGTTGGATTGGAAACAACTAAAGGATGTATCCAAATTCCGCAGCTTTCTAGGGTTGGCAGGTTATTATCGACGCTTTGTAGAAGGGTTCTCCTTGATCGCAGCACCATTAACTAAGCTTTTGCACAAGGAAATTCCTTTTGTTTGGACTGATAAGCAACAAGTGAGCTTTGAGAAGCTCAAATCTATTTTGATTCAGGCTCCAGTTCTTATACAGCCTGAATATGGGAAGGATTTCTTCGTATACAGTGATGCGTAGCATTTGGGTTTAGGTTGCGTACTGATGCAGGACAGTAAGGTTGTATCTTATGCATCATGTCAGCTTAAGACGCATGAGGTAAACTATCCTACTCATGATTTGGAACTGGCTACTATAGTCTTCGCTTTAAATATTTGAAGGCACTACCTGTATGATGAGTTGCGTACTGATGCAGGACAGTAAGGTTGTATCTTATGCGTCATGTCAGCTTAAGACGCATGAGGTAAACTATCCTACTCATGATTTGGAACTGGCTACTGTAGTCCTCGCTTTAAATATTTAAAGGCACTACCTGTATGATGAGAAGTGTACTATCTACACCGATCATAAAAGCCTCAAATATCACCTCACTCAGAAAGAGTTAAACCTTAGGCAGCATAGATGGGTTGAACTGCTTAAGGATTATGACTGCACCATCAAGTATCATCCTGGTAAGGCCAATGTGGTGGCGGATGCTTTGAGCCGTAAGACTATGACCGATCTGAGAGTGATGTTCGCTCGACTCAATTTATTCGACGATAGGAGTTTGTTAGCGAAACTTCAGGTTAAGCCTACATGGATTGATCAAATTAGAGGTAAACAGATGGGGGATAAGTCTCTTGAGTCGCGGTTCGATCAGGTCGAGACTGGTGATGCTACTGATTTTGGGATTAACAGTGATGGGGTACTTTGTTTTCGCGGTCGAATTTGTGTACCAAGGGATGAGGAGTTGTGACAGTCGATTCTCAGGGAGGCATATAGTAGTCCCCATGCTATACATCCCAGTGGGAACAAGATGTACCGAGATCTTAGAGAGTTGTACTGGTGGCCAGGGTTGAAGCGTGAGGTTACTGACTTCGTTGCTCGTTGTCTGACTTGTTAGTAGGTTAAGGCTGAGCATCAGTTGCCTTCGGGGTTGCTGTAGCCGGTAAACAAACCGGTGTGGAAATGGGAACGAGTAACGATGGACTCCGTTAGTGGTTTACCTTTAACACCCACCAAGAAGGATTCTGTCTGGGTCATCGTGGATCGATTGACCAAGTCTACTTACTTCGATAGTAGATCATGGTTTGTGAATCGATCGATCAACCACATAGGTTTCGTACATACCTGTGCTAACACTTAATTAACGATCAATTTTTCTACTCAATGCTCAATACCACAATTCATTCAACATTCATTAATCATTTGATTTACTCGTACACATAGTGCCAATTTCTTAGCTGAAGCTATAATATCGTCACACACTTAGTGCCTTTCCACTAAACTGAATTTTACTCGGCATCGCACACACAATGCCAATCTATATAGTCGATACTTTCTTTATTACGTACACATAGTGCCATTCACCCCTGTATCAATTCTAATTACGCATACTTAGTGCCACATCTCTCAAATCCACATATAAAATTACTAATTCATCAACCATTAATCGTGTGTCAGGTTTAAAAATTTATATAATGAATGATTGAGCCTAGAAACTAACAATGACAATGATTTGAGGCAAGAACACCTATCAAACAATAGTATAGTTTAGTAGAAAGACTGGAATGTCGAACCCAAAGGAACCAAAAGTACTAATACTGACTTTCTTTTTATCATTTAGCCTAAGAATTAAGGGAATTGTTGTTTAATCTAAAATTAACTAACTACTAAGCTAAAGATGCTAAGACAAAGAGAATGAATTGGGGAAAATACTTTTGGGAAAAATCAATTGATTAAGACAATACTTGAGGAAGAATCCACCTAGACTTCACTTGTTATTTAACTCTGAACCAGACGATTTATTCACTTGACTTGATCCGTAGGATTCCCTAATTTATATTAATACCTCTTTCGAGGCTACTGACGTCTAACCCTAAGTTGATTAATTGAAATCTCTTTCTAATTAAAACCCCTAGAATTGCATTAACTCGATCTATGGATTCCCATACTAGGTTTGACCCTAATCCGACAGATTTTCGTCATCCTATCTCTAGGGTTGCGATTAACTCCGCTTAATTATGCTAGATTTACTCTTAGATAGGGAATATTCCTTTTCTGCCTAAGCACATCAATATTTGAATCAATATCCTAAAATATCAAAACAAGAATTAAGAACACATAATTAAGAACAAATCAAGTATTTATCATATAATTCAGAAAACAATAACAAGATCCGTCTTAGGTTCCATCCCCCTCAGGTATTTGAGGGTTTAGTTCATAATTATAAAAGAATACATCTCAGAAGATAATATAAAACAAAACATAAGAAAAACCTTAAAACCCCCTGAAGGAATTTGAAGAGAAGATCCTCCATCTTGAGTATGAATCTAGCTTCTTCAGATGAATCAACTGGCTTTCTTCGAGTAAATCCCACAATTCTGACCTCTCTAGCTTGGTTCTTCAGCCTACCCAGATGCCCCCATGAAGGTTGGACTCTAGGGTGTTTATATAGGCTTTTGGAATGTCTTTCTTTGCCTCTAAGTACCCTATTCCAAATAGAATTAAAACAGGTCACGTTAAGGACACACCCGTGTGGCACGACCGTGTGAATCGAATCCAGGCCATCGTTGGGTTTGTTAAGGAGGCACGGCCGTGTGGCTTGGACCAAGGCCGTGTGCATTTCGTACTTTGGCCCATTTTCTCCATTTTAGTCCCGTTTCTTGTACTTTTCATCCTCCGGTGAAAAGAATCTCTCCACTGTCCCAAAACTCCACCTACTACAAAATCGCTTGCATCACACATTAGTTCAAAGGGTAAGTTCCAATCAGGTGCAATTATAATTGGGGCATTTATTAATTTATTTTTAAGGGTGGTAAATGCATTTAAACATTCCTGATCAAAATTGAAAGACACATTCTTTTCTAGTAGTTTTGTTAAAAGCTTAGCTATTTTTGAAAAATCCTTAATAAATCTTCGATTAAATCCAGCATGTCCTAAAAAGCTTCGAATAGCCTTAACTGAACTAGGAGGAGGTAATTTTTCTATTATTTCAACCTTTGCTTTATCAACCTCGATCTCTTTACTAGAAATTTTATATCCTAACACAATCCCCTCTCGAACCATAAAGTGACACTTTTCCCAATTTAAAACAAGGTTCGTTTCCTCACATCTCATTAGAACTCATTTTAGATTTTTAAGGAAAAGATGGAAAGGATTACCAAATACTGAAAAATCATCCATAAATACCTCTATAATGTCTTTCGCAAGTTCATCAAAGATGGCCAGCATGCTGCGTTGAAAAGTAGCAGGAGCATTACATAATCCAAAAGGCATTCTACAATAAGCAAACGTACCATATGGACATGTAAATGTTGTCTTTTCTTGATCCTCAGGGGCTATTGATAAACCGTAATATGAACATATTTTAATCCCACATTTAGCATACTTTTGGATGATTTATTCCCTGAATTATGAAATTTGGTGCTCCTAATCCCTTAATTTAATGTTTTATACTTAGAAGAGCACCAGAGGATGAAAAGAACGAGAAACAGGCCTAAAATAGAGAAAATGGGCCAAAGTACGAAATTCACACGGCCTAGGCCCAAGACAATACAACCGTGCCACCTTAACAGACCCGACCACAGCCTAGATACAATTCACATGGGCGTGTGCCATGGGCGTGTCCCTAACGTGACCTATTTTAATTCTATTCGGAATAGGGTACTTAGAGGCAAAGAAAGACATTCCAAAAGCCTATATAAAAACCCTAGAGGCCAACCTTCAATGGGGCATTCAGATAGGCTGAAGAGCCAAGCCAGAGAGGCCAGAATTGCGGGATTTACTCGAAGAAAGCCAGTTGATTCATCTCAAGAAGCTGGAGTTATACTCAAGACGGAAGATCTTCCCTTCAATTTCCTTTAGGGGTTCTAGGGTTTTTCTTATGTTTTGTTTTATATTTTCTTCTAAGATGTATTCTTTTATAATTATGAACTAAACCCCTTAAATACATAAGGGGGATGAAACCTAAGACGGATCTTGTTATTGTTTTCTGAACTATATGATAAATACTTGATTTGTTCTTAATTATGTGTTCTTAATTCTTGTTTTGATATTACAATATATTGATTCAAGTATTGATGTACTTAGGCAGTGGAGCAAAAGTCCCTGTTTAAGAGTAGATCTAGCATAATTAAGTGGAGTTGATCGCAACCTTAGAAATAGGATGATGAAAATCTGCCGGATTAGGGTCAAACCTAATATAGGAGTCCATAGATCGAGTTAAAGCAATTCTAAGGCTTTTAATTAGAAAGAGATTTCAATTAATCAACCTAGGGTTAGACGTTAGTAGCCTCGAAAGAGGCATTAATATAAATTAGGGAATCCTACGGATCAAGTCAAGTGAATAAATTGTCTGTTTCAGAGTTGAATAACAAGTGAAGTCTAGGTGGATTCTTCCTTGGGTATTGTCTTAATCAATTGTTTTTTCCCACAAGTATTTTCCCCAATTCCTTCTCTTTGTCTTAGCATCTTTAGCTTAGTAATTAGTTAATTTTAGATTAATTTATAATTCCCTCAATTCTTAGGCTAAATAATAAAAAGAAAGTTAGTATTAGTACTTTTGGTTCCTTTGGGTTCGACAATCCGGTCTTGCCACTAAACTATACTGTTGTTCGATAGGTGCGCTTGTCTCAATCGTTGTCATAGTTAGTTTCTAGGCTCGATCATTCTTTATATCAATTTTTAAGACTCTGACATACGATCAACTATTGGGATTTGAAAGTAGCCGGAGAGTCCGTCCAGGAAACAGTAATATATATGCCTAGATAATCTTTCTAACATCTGATCAATAAAGGGCAAAGGGAAGTGATCTTTTCTGGTGGTGTGATTCAACTTTCTATAGTCAATACAGACTCTCCAACCTGTGACTGTTCTTGTAGGAATCAATTCATTCTTTTCATTGGCTACAACAGTCATGCCTACTTTCTTTGGAACGACCTGCACAGGGCTTACCCAAATACTGTTAGAAATAGGATAAATTATTCCAGCATCTAGAAGTTTAATTACCTCAGCTTTAACAACTTCTTTCACGTTGGGATTCAATCATCTTTGAGGTTGCACGCATGGTTTAAACTCATCTTCCATTAAAATTTTGTGGGTGCAAAACGATGGGCTTACTCCTTTGATGTCAGAAATTTTCCAAGCTATGGCTCTTTTATGTTCCCTTAGTACCTATAGCAACTCGTCTTTCTCTTCGGGTTCCAATTCGGAAGAGATGATTACTGGTAGCGTAGAGTTATCCCCGAGGAATGCATATTCTAAGTGTTTTGGCAACTATTTTAACTCCAATTTTGGTGGCTCATCAATAGAGGGTTTTTGTTTTAGTTCCTCGTTTATTTCAATGCTATCTTCTTTCTTTTGTCTAGAGGAAGATGTATTAGAATTCAACTCATCATTATCATAATCTACCCCCTAACCTTGGGTAAGACAGAGTTCCATCGTGTCGTCATGTATGATTTCCTGCAAAGAATCTTGAATAAAATGATCAATGGCTTCAATAAAATAACAGGAATCATCTTGTTCTTTAGAATATCGCATAGCATCATAAATTTGAAAAATAATTTCCTCGTCGCCTACCCTTAGCGCAAGTTTACCATCACCTACATCAATAACAGCCCTAACAGTAGCTAAAAAGGGGCGCCCCAAAATTAAAGGTACCTCAATGTCCTCATCCATGTCAAGCACAACAAAATCAACAGGGAATATAAATTTATCAATTTTTACCAGAATATCTTCAATAAATCCCCTAGGATATTTAATAGATCTGTCAGCTAATTGAATACTCATCCTAGTGGGTTTTGGTTCCCCAAGAACAAGTTGCTTAAACATTTTATAAGGTATTAAATTAATACTAGCGCCTAGATCAGCTAGTGCTTTCTTAATATTTAAACTACCAATTAAACAGGGAATAGTGAAACTTTCTGGATCTTTCAATTTGGTTGGTAGCTTGTTTTGAAGGATGGTTGAACATTCTTCATTAAGTTCCATTGTTGATATCTCTTCAAACTTCCTATTATTTGTTAGAAGCTCTTTTAGGAATTTTGCGTACATCGGCATCTGCGAAATAGCTTCAACAAAAGGTAAGTTAATATGTAACTGTTTAAAAAGTTCAAGAAATTTCCCGTATTGTGCATCTAAGTGATCTTTCTTCAACTTTGCCGGATATGGGATCGGTGGCTTAAATTCTTCACGTACCGATGTTACATTCTCGATTTCCTCACTTTTCTCTTTATTAGTTTCTTGTGGCATATCCTTTTCTGTTTCAACCAATTCCTTCCCACTCCTTAATGTTACTGCCTTCACTTGCTCTTGTGGTTTATGTTCGGTATTATTAGCTACATGACCTGGTTGCCTTTCGAAAACTAACTTGGTCAACTGTCTTAGTTGATTTTTAAGCTCTTGAATTAATGTTTGCTGATTATTCAATGTCATTTCGGTATTCTAAAAATTAGTTTCTGATGTTGAAATGAATTTTGCTAGCATATCCTCAAGGTTTGGTTTCCTTTCCTGTGAGAAGGGTTGTTGTTTGAAATTTGGAGGGGGTTGTTGTCTCTGGTTTCCTTGACCACCCCATGAAAAATTAGGGTGGTTCTTCCAACCTGAATTATAAGTATTACTATAAGGGTTATTTTGAGGTCTAGAATTATTACCTATATAGTGACATTGCTCTTTTTCAGCGCTTGGGTTGTAAGGTGGATATTCTGTATTGCTCATCCCTCCTCCATTCATATCGCACTGCATAACTGGTTGTACTTACGAAGAACCACATAAACCATCAATCTTTTTATTTAACATCTCTACCTGATTTGATAGCATGGTTACTGGATCGAGGTTGAAAACACTGGCGGCTTTTGTTGGCCTTGTCCTCATGACTTGCCACTGATAGTTATTCAGTGACATCTTTTCAATGAATTCGTAGGTAGCCTCAGGTGTTTTATTATTCAAGGTTCCGCCGGCGGCTGAATCAATCAATTTCCTAGTTGAGGGGTTCACACCGTTGTAAAAAGTTTGGACCTATAGCCACAAGGATAATCCATGGTGTGAGCACCTTCTCAATAGATCTTTGTATCTCTCCCATGCATCGCAAAGTGTTTCTAAATCCATCAGCACAAAAGAAGAAATATCATTCCTCAACTTAGCCATTTTAGCCAGCGAAAAATATTTCAATAAAAATTTTTCGGTCATTTGTTCCCATGTAGTGATTGATCCTCGTGGAAGAAAATTCAGCCACTATTTAGCTTTATTCCTCAAAGAAAAGGGAAATAACCGAAGACGTATGGCATCATCAGAAACGCCATTTATTTTGAAAGTATCGCAAAATTGTAGGAAATTCACCAAGTAAATATTTGGATCTTCATCCTGCAAACCATCAAACTGAACAAACTGCTGTATCATCTGAATTGTGTTAGGTTTTAGTTCAAAATTATTTGCAGCAATAGCAGGTCTAACAATACTTGACTCAGTTCCTGTTAAATTAGGTTTAGCATAATCATACATAGTTCGAGGAGCATGATTTTCGGCCACCTCTAGAAGTAGCGAATTATTCTCAGCCATCTCTTCGGTAGTATTAATTTCGTTCATTTGCTCTTCTTGTATGTATTGTAGGCTACGCCTTATCTGTCTTTGATTTCTGCAAACTGTGCTTTCAATTTCACTATCGTAAATTAGAGGTCCTGACGAGTTTCTTCTAGTCATAAACTAGAAGAAAATTTAGAAAAGTAAAAATAAAATTTAATTGCAAAAAGAAAATATGGCTAAAGTAATAAAAATTGAGCGTTCTTAATATTTCAGTTCCCCGGCAACGTGCCAAAAACTTGATCGTGTGCCGAATTCTCACCATGCTTATACAAACCCACACATATCATTTATTACACATTCTAGTCCTTCAAAATGCTATTTTAACAATTTAGCCCTAATTAGCTAAATTCATCAAAAATTCAAGAACAACACATGTTCACTAAACACATATCTTTCATTCAACCCCAACACTCATCACAAAGCTCACCCTTTCATCAATAGCACATTTCACAAACACCATCAATTCACAAAATTTAAGCATGGGTTTTGTAGAGCACAAAGCAACGATTACGAAAACGTAGAAATTAATAAAAACCAAGCGAAAACCTAACCTTGAATCAAGACATTTCTTAGCCGAAATTACCAAAGCTTAAAATCTCTTTTCTTTCTTCAATATTCGGTGCAAGATGAATAGAAAATGGCTTATTTTAATGCTTTGTTTTATTATAAATTAACTTTAAAATCAAATACCAACTTTGCATTTTAAATCAAATACCAACTTTGCATTTTTATAAGTCATATAAAACAAATATATTTTAAGGCTAATAAGTCATTTAACCACCCACTATCTCTAATAATGGCTTAATAACAACATAAAGCCTCCACCTTAAAAAGCCAACAACAATTAAGTACTTATAATTTAGCATATAACTTTTACTCTTTACGCGATTAAGTCCCTTCTCTTAATTTGACACACAAACGATCAAATTATCACATAGAATTTTCACACAAACTATGTCACATACTTTTCACATAGAAAATAACATTAAATTAACATTCTGACCTCGGATTTGTGGTCTCAAAACCACTTTTCTTACTAAGATCTAAACCGACTGTTACAGCTCTCCGCCTTAGGAATTTTCATCCCCAAAAATCTTACCGGTGAATAATTGTGGATATTGCTCTCTCATAACGTTCTCAGGCTCCCACGTAGCCTCTGCAATTCCGTGTTTGTGCCATAATACTTTCACTAAAGATATTTTCTTATTTCTCAACTCTTTGGTCCCTCGTGCCAAGATTCGGATCGGTTCTTCACTATACGACAAATGTAACTGAATTTCAACCTCAGAAGGAGCAATCACATGAGATGGGTCTGATCTGTACCGTCAAAGCATTAACACATGAAACACGTTATAAATCTTTTCTAACTCAGATGGCAATCTCAATCTATAAGCAACCGACCTAATTTGTTCAATAATCTCATATGGTTCGATGAACCTCAGACTCAGCTTGCCCTTTCAGCCAAATCGAAGTATTTTCTTCCACGAAGACACTTTCAAAAATACTTTATCACCAATTTCGAATTCAATGTCCTTTTGTTTCAAATCCGCATAAGACTTCTGATGATCTGAGGTTGCTTTCAAATTGTCACGATTTATTTTCACTTTCTGTTCAGTCTCTTTTATTAAATCAACCTCGTGAATCTCATTCTCATTCAGCTCAGTCTAATATGATAGAGTTCGACACTTTCGACCATAAAGAGCCTCATATGGTGCCATTTTAATGCTAGATTGAAAACAGTTGTTATATGCAAACTCAATCAATGATAAATGCTTCTCCCACGTACTTTCAAATCCAAGTATGCAACATCTCAGCATGTCTTCAAGAATTTGAATGATTCGCTCGGATTGACCATCCGTTTGCGGATGAAAAGCAGTACTGAAATGTAATTTCGTGCCTAAAGCATCTTGTAATTTCTTCTAAAATCGTGAGGTAAATCTCGGATCTCTATCTGACACTATAGATAACGGTACTCTGTGTAATCTCACAATCTCATTGATATACAGTTCAGCTAACTTATCTAAAGAATAATCGGTTCTCACTGGAACGAAATGAGCTGATTTCGTCAATCAGTCCACTATCACCCAGATTACATCTTTCTTACTCGGAGATAAGGGCAAACCTGACACAAAGTCCATCGTGATTCTCTCCCATTTCCACTCAGGAATCATAATCGGTTGTAATAAACCAGACGGAACTTGATGTTTAGCTTTGACCTGCTGACCAACTAAACATTTCGACACAAAGTCAGAAATGTCTCTTTTCATACCATGCCACCAATAGAACTGTTTCAAATCATTATACATCTTCGTACTCCCCGGATGTACAGTCAAATGACTATTGTGAGCTTCATTCAAAATCATCGAGATTAACTCTGAATTTCTCGGAATTCAAATTTGATCTCTAAATCTCAGACAACCATCACTATCTACTCGAAATTCTGATTCAGCATTCGATTCACATTGAGTTCTTCTAGCCATCATTTCAACTTCACTTTTCTGAGCATCACAAATCTGCTGTACAAACATCAGTTTTACTTTCAATTCAACTACCACCGCATTATCATCACACAATTCTATCTGATTACTCATAGCTTGCAAAGCATATAACGATTTTCGACTCAATGCATCAGCTACAACATTAGCCTTACCCAGGTGGTAATCTATCACAAGTTCGCAGTCTTTCAATAATTCTAACCATATTCTCTGCCGCAAATTCATGTCTTTCTGAGTCATCAAGTACTTTAAACTCTTATGATCAGTATAGATGTGACATTTTTCCCCAAATAGATAGTGACGCCAAATCTTCAACGCGAACACAATGGCAGCCAATTCAAGATCATGCGTTGGGTAATTCTTTTCATACGGTTTTAACTGTCTCGAAACGTAAACAATAACTTTTCCTTCTTGCATCAGCACACAGCCCAAACCATTCAATGATACATCACTGTAAACTATGAACTCTTTGCCTGATTCGGGTTGAATCAACACTAGTGCTTCCGTTAACAACACTTTCAAATGTTCAAAACTCTGTTGGCACTTTTCTGACCACTCGAATCTAACATCCTTCTGTAACAATTTTGTCAATGGGGTCGCAATCATCGAGAAGCCTTTTACAAATTGTCTATAATATCCCGCTAGTCCCAGAAAACTACGGACTTCAGACACATTTCTCGAAGGCTTCCATTCCAAAATAGCAAAGATTTTACTCTGATCAACTCGTATTCTAGCAGCTGATACAATATGGCCCAGAAACCCAACCTCACGCAACCAAAATTCACATTTACTAAACTTTGCATATAACTATTTCTTACGTAGAGTTTGTAGCACGATTCTCAAATGCTCAGCATGCTGCGTCTCATCACACAAATAGATCAAAATATCATCAATGAACACTACCTCAAAGCGATCTAAATACGGCCTTAATATCCGATTCATTAAATCCATAACACTCGGGAGTATTTGTTAGTCCGAAAGGCATCACTAAAAATTCGTAATGTCCGTACCTCATTCTGAAAGCAGTTTTTGGTACATCAGCTTCCTTAACTCTCAACTGATAATAGCCTGATCTCAAGTCTATTTTTGAAAACACTGTAGCTCCCTTCAACTGATCAAACAAATCATCAATACGAGGCAACGGATATTTATTCTTTATCGTCACTTTGTTCAACTGTTGATAATCAATACACATTTTCATAGTTCCATCTTTTTTTTCACAAATAACACATGAGCTCCTCAGGGTGAGAAACTCGGTCGTGCAAATTCTCTATCAATTAATTCTTGCAATTACGATTTTAACTCTTTCAATTCTGTTAGTGCCATTCTATACGGAGCTATAGAAATGGGAGTGGTTCTCGGCACTAATTCAATACCAAATTCCACTTCTCGAATTGGAGGTAATCCTGACAGCTCTTTAGGAAACACATCTGGAAACTCACATACCACAGGCACAGATTCAACTTTCTTTTCCGACACTTTTGTATCAATCACATATGCCAAATAAGCTTCACAACCTTTTCTCACATAATTCATAGTTTTCATCATAGATACAACAGCTGGTAATCCTTTCATATCATTGGATTCAATTCGAACTATCTCACCATTCTGACTCTTCAACTTAATACTCTTTCTTTTACAATTCACGATAGCATTATGCAGAGTAAGCCAATCTATACCCAGAATTATGTCAAACTCATTGAATGGTAGAAACATCAAATTGGCCAGAAAACATATATCACGAAACATCAAAGGGCAATTCTTATATATTTTATCCACCAGAACACATTTGCCTAAGGGGTTCGACACTCTAACCACAAATTTAGTAGACTCAATAGGTAGAGTCTTATTCAATACTAAGTTCATACACACATAGAAATGAGTTGATCCTGGATCTATCAATGCAATGACACCAGTATCAAATGAAGTGAAAGTACCAGTGATGACGTCTGGAGATGATGCTTCCTCTCGTGCACGTATAGCATAAGCTCGGGCAGGTGCTCTCGCTTCTGACCTCACAGCTGTGTCAGTTGTCCCCCTCTGACTTTCACTCACATTTCTGATGTTTCTGGGTAGTCTACCTCTAGCCGTCACTAGACTGGGTCTTTCATTCTGAACATTTTCCTCCTCCACCATCTTCGTGCAATCTCGAATAAAATGATCTCGGGATCCACATTTATAACAAACTCTATTGTTGTACTTGCCCCAGCACTCTCCCACATGTCGTCTTCTACATGTCTGCACTCAGGTTTGTTACTCTTAATGCTACCAACACTTGATTCATTCAAAGCTTGAATTCGTGAACCAGTAATTTGAACGATTGCTTGCATCTCTATATCTCTTCATTGAAGGTTGAGAGAACTTATTCATCAATCTCTTTCTTTCATCACGAGCCTCAGAATAGGCTTTCTTCTTTTTTTTACTGAGCTCCTCAACTGTGCATGCTCTTTCAACTAACACAACAAATTCATTTATATCAAGTATCCCAACCAACAATTTAATGTCTTCATTCAATCCCTCTATGAAATGTTTGCACATAGTAGCTTCGGTCGAAACACATTCTCTCGCTTATTGACTCAATCTTATGAATAACCATCAGTATTCAGTAACAGATAAACGGCCCTATTTTAATTCTAGAAACTCTTTACGTTTCTGAATAATGAACCGTTGACTGATATACTTCTTTCTAAACTTAGCTTGAAAGAAATCTCAGGTGATTCTCTCTCTCGAAACCACAGATATCAATGTTTTCCACCAGTTGTAAGCCGTGTCTCTCAACAAAGAAACTGCAAACTTAATGCACTCATCAGATTCAACGACATATCATCGAATACTCTGATTGTATTCTCAAGCCAAACCTCGGCTCGCTCAGCATCGTCATCAGATGTGGACCTAAACGCCTCGGCCCCGTATTTCCGAAGCTTGTCTACAAGTGGTTTATTCAATCTGATCAGATCTACAACTTGAGGCGCAACAGGTACTTGTGGGGGTGGAGGTTGTGGAATAGTCAGATTCGTTCGAACGAACTCTGTAAACCACTCGCTCATCATTCGGAATAAGGCTTGCTTAGCCTCTCCTCCCTCACCACTATTATTCGGTCTAGATGTGGCCGGAACTGTCCCTTAAGCAGGAGCAGGCACATTGCTTTCTACATTGTTAGCAACTGCTCGATCGGGATCCATTACTATATGAAGACACATTTTCAACTGTCAGAATTCATCACACTATCGTAATTTCCAAATATGGCATGTATAGCTAGACTCACACGCGCTACGTTAGTCCGAGAATCGACTAAACTATAGCCCTGATACCAATAAAATGTAACACCTCTAACCCGAAACTGTCACCGGAATAGGGTTAAGAGGCACTACAGGACAATAGGATCATTTCACAACCCATTTACGACACAAAGTCAATCATCATCATACTACATCAAACATAAGCAATTAGCCCCTTATTAAGGTGTTGGGACCGTTTATCGGGAGTAAACCGTAACACATACAGAAACTTTTTGAAATTTAAAACTTTTTTATGTTTTAGGGGATACATGCCCATGGGGTAGGCCGTGTGCCTCCCACGGCTGCTAGACACACCCGTGTGTCCTCCCCGTGGTTGAAACTGACATTTGCTCCACGGCCACCAAGCACGCCCGTGTACTTTGGCCATGGTCGATCCTGTCAAAACCACACGGCTACCAAGCACATCCGTGTGCCATGGCCGTGTGTTCTTAGGCCATATACTGACTTACGCCCACGGTCACTAGGCACGCCAGTGTGCCATAACCGTGTGGCAAAAATAGGCCATTCGTAAGGCCAAAATGCCACCCACATGCGTCAATCACTACAAGCACACTTAAGCATGTTTATACACACAATTTGGCAACCATTTCCTATCATATGATCAATCTATCAACTCATATATTCTAATTTTCAAACATATCAACTTATAAACTAACATATACAACTTGAACATATTCAATACTAAACATCATTCCTTCTCAAGTTCACTAAATCAAACCAATGTATACAATAACCATCACATAGCTTTATCTATAAACTCATCAACCATAAAGGTTCGATACCTACCTTAGCTAACACATGGTTATTCGATTTCCAAGCTGTACAATGCTCGATATAACAAATCAATCTTCCTATGATATTCTTTCAATTTTAATCGCACACTTAGTGCTTAATCTTTCAACCGACTTATCTCGGTATCGCACACACAGTGCCACATCAATAATCTGTAGGCTTCATAACATCGCGTACACAATGCTTTTCATTTCCATTTCAATTTCAATTTCGCACACTTAGTGCCATCAACTAAAACTTGCACATAGCATCTCTATTTCATACGCATATACACATTCATTTCATAAAACTAAACCATATCTTAATAACATGTATTATATATGAACTTACCTCGGGCGTCGAACTATCGAAACGGTCGATTAATCTAGCACTTTATCATTGCCTCTATCTCGATCCGAACTTCTTCTTTCTTGGTTTATACACATTGAAATTCAATCCATTCAATCCACATCTCATTCAATTTAGTCCACACACACACATTTAGGACATTTTACAAAATAACCCTCACATTTTCACATTTCAACACTTTAGTCCCTATTTCACCAAATCATCAAAATCACATAATTTCACTTGGTTCAAGCCTAGTCGAATTCTCACCATGCTTATACAAACCCACACATTTCATTTATTACACATTCTAGTCCTTCAAAATGCTATTTTCATAATTTAGCCCTAATTAGCTAAATTCATCAAAAATTCAAGAACAACACATGTTCATTAAACACATATCTTTCATTTAACCCCAACACTCATCATAAAGCTCACCCTTTCATCAATAGTACATTTCATAAACATCATCAATTCACAAAATTTAAGCATGGGTTTTGTAGAGCACAAAGCAACAATTACGAAAACATAGAAATTAATAAAAACAAAGCAAAAATCTAACCTTGAATCAAGCCAATTCTTAGCCGAAATTACCAAAGCTTAAAACCTCTTTTCTTTCTTCAATATTCGGTGCAAGGTGAATAGAAAATGGCTTATTTTAATGCTTTGTTTTATTATAAATTAACTTTAAAATCAAATACCAACTTTGCCCTTTTATAAGTCATATAAGACAAATATATTTTAAGGCTAATAAGTCATTTAACCACCGACTATCTCTAATAATGACTTAATAACAACTGTTTTTGATACCACTAAAAATTGGGTTGTTACAGCCACTGTCTATTATCAGTGATCGAGATGGGCGATTCACCGGCCGGTTCTAGACGAAGTTGTTCAAGCTAATGGGCTCAGACTTGAACTTTTCCATGAGCATGCATCTGCAAATAGATGGGAAAATCGAACGAGTGTATGCATTATTGGAGACATATCTTTGGCACTATGTGAGTCCCACACAAAAGGATTGGCCAAATTTGCTGGATGTGGCCCAATTTTCGTATAACTTGCAATGAAGTTGGGCCACGAATCAAATTCCGTTTGAGATAGTGACGAGCCAACAGCCACTCACACTCAACGTTGTTATAGGACCAAATCTGACAACTTATTAATTTGCAAAGGATTGACAAGAGAAGAATGACTTGGCTAGAGCTTGTTTACACAAAGCAAGTAAGCACAACAAGAAGTGGGCATATCAGAATCGAATAGATGTGCAATTTCAAGTAGGTGACTCAGTCCTTGCCAAACTACACTTGATTTTGTGATGTATGGGTTTACACAAGGGGCTTGTACAAAGGTATGTGGGGCCGTTTAGAGTCGTGAAGAAAGTAGGCAAGGTGGCCTACAAGCTTGAGTTGCCAGCAAAGCTCAAAGTCCAACCAGTGTTTCATGTAAGCATGCTTAAGCCATTCCATGGGGATCAAGAGGATCCGAATCGAGGCAAGTCCAAACGAGCACTAACGGGGGTAAAGGTCTCTTACGACCATAAAATTGAAAACATTGACGCAGATCATGTGATTAGACGAAAGTACCATCAGCCACGGCACGAATACTTAGTTCGATAGAAAGGACTTCCCGACAATGAAACAAGTTAGGAACCTGTTGAGGCATTGTGGCAGTTCAAAGGAAAGATAGACCAGTTCCATGAGGAGGACGCGACGAGGGCGTCCCTAGAACAAGTGGGGGAGAATGTCATGGGTTGCGCATGGGAGCCCGCGACCATGATGAACTTGTACGATCTATCGCATTCGAGGGAGGTCATTTGGCCTAATCGGACTAGCCCATTACTTGGAAAGATTGAAAGCCCATCTCCAGAGATTGGTAAATATAGAAAGTAATCTTCAAATATATGCTTGGAAAATATGGAAGGTGATCTTCAAATATATGTGATCCTAGACATTAAATGTAATCTTTAGAAGATATGATTATGTAATCTTAAAGATTTGATATCTAGATAGTTTTTAATCTTAGTCATTGATGTATTTCAATCTATACTATTGATTTTGGGATGGCTCAGCTATAAATAGAAGCCTCCCTACCATTGTAGATTTATTCAGTTATTAAAAGAATTTTGAGAGCAATCACTCAAGCTTTTCTCTCAAGTGTTCTTCTTTTTCTATTGTAACACCCCTTACCCATGTCTAACACCGAGATCGGATATGAGGCATTACCAATGCTTAATCTTACTTAACGCTTTGAAACAGACTATAAAATTTCATTTAAGCGTATCTCTTACTTAAACTCGGCCTACGAGGCTTTACTCATACTTCCGAGAAGTGTATGAATCTCTCAGGAAACTTTCACGCGTTTGAGAAACTTTTTAACAAAACAGGGGCCACACGCCCGTGTGGGTCTTGGGACACACCCATGTACCTCTAAGGCATGCCCGTGTCTTGTGTTTGTGGTCGACACTGACTGATATCACACGGCCATGGCACACCCGTGGCCCTAGCCCGTGTGTAAAACCTTAGCATTCTGACTTAACCACACAGCCTATACACACGCCCGCATATCCTGGCCGTGGGAAATTTACAATTTTATGAGCAAGGTGCAGACTTCACACAGCCTAGGTACACGCTCATGTTCTAGCCATGCCTTCCACAGGATTTAGACACACGCCCGTGTGCCTACCCATGTGGACAGTTATCAGGCTATCTACCAAGCCTTTTGCCACCCACATTTCCATACATTTATACCTTATCACATAGCTACACATAACATTGATATAACCCTTAAATTACAGACATTTGATTATAAAAGAAATAAGGTTTTCATCCCATAAACTAGGGAGAACTATATCTAATACAATTCCAACAACTTAAGCCATCATCAGTGGCTATGCACAACCAAACTATAAACCCTCTTAGGCCAACACAATTTGGCTACACTAATTAGAACTTAAACAAATTTCAAAGAATCCCTATACATGCCATGACTCTTAAGAACTGGAAACATCATACCGAGCTTCTATCCGATAGTGTGAAAACATCTCCAGCTGCCTCCAACCCGAGCTAGTTAAAATATACTATAAGAGATGGGAAAAGAAAAGGAGTAAGCAATAAAGCTTAGTAAGTTCATATGCATATGTCTAACAAGTACTGATATTCACTGAATGCACAGTCACAAGGTATTTTAATGAGTTTTTCTCATATACTCATAGTTATTTACTCAACCATTCTTGAAGCTTACTCATTCTTACCATGTCACGAGCCAACTGCTCGTGGTAATTAGTATGCATTCCTACATTGGTCACCACATAATCATTTAAAACAATCAAGTAATTTCGATAAGCCACTCCCGCTATTAATCTCTAGGTGGTCTCGCACTTAGCCCACTATCAATCTCTAATAGGGTGGTATCGCACACAGCCCACCAATCGATTATACTTATGGTGATTTCGTACTTAGCTCACCAATCATTTATAAGCGATGGTATCGCACACAGCTCATCAATTACTAGTTTATCAGGTGGTAACACACACAGCCCACTGATTACTAGTTTATCAGGTGGTAACGCACACAGCCCACCGATAATAATATAGTTGATGGTATCACACACAGCCCATCATTAACATTAATAAGGTGATATCGCACATAGCTCACCGTTATTTTACATTCATGGATAGTAATCCACATGTATATCTATATTTCAAATGTTCAACCGAGAACATCCTCACACATTTCTATTCTTACTTAACTTTCTACGATACTCGTTCACATTCACACAATGCATCAATAAATCTATCTCATGCAACTAAGGTGCATTAATTACACATATCCCTTTAGGGTTCATCTTATATCAAATTCATATCAATTCATATCTAACACATACTTGCTCTTCTCGTGGCACAACCACATACACTCAATTTATCCGTTGAATCATTCAAATTGTTAAATAATTCTCTTAAGTCTCATGCACATAGTTCTCATTGACATCATACCCCAACAGGGTCTTACATACATTAATATGTCGATGCCATGTCCCTGACATGGTCTTATACGAACTCTTACATCGAGGCCATATTTCAACACGGTCTTACTCGAGACTTTAACCATCATCATATCATGCTACACACATTTCCCATTACTCTTAGATTCAATTCTATTGAAATCTCATCAAAAGATATTTCATACATTCATATAGAAAATATACATTCCATACCACATTGGAATGTTAAATTAACTCATATTTAATTACAACATTTGCATGTGAACTTACCTCGATGTCGAGAGGGTCGAAAGGGACTTTTTGCCCAAATTTCTCTTTTCACCCGTTCTAGGTCCAAAACTCGTTTTCTTCAATCTAGAACAATGGAATTTACTGATTTAATCATTTATAAATCATAAAATATCATAATCTGTACTTTAGGTAAAATGACTATTTTGCCCTTAACTTTGGCAAAAATTACGATTTTGCCCCTAGGGCTCGTAAATAAATTTACATCACATTTTCTCATTAAACAAGCCTAGATAAACATTTAATCCTCTTACAACTAACCAAAATTCCAACTATTTCATGCCTTAATAAACAAATTACAACTTTTGCAGTTTAGTCCCAATTAGGTGTTTTCATGACAACACCTTTCACAAAAGTTGTTTCTCGTCATCCTATCATTCATTTTCTTCCATAAAAACTCTTCAAACAACATAAAATCTATCATGGCAAGTCCCTAGACTCTCACCATGTTGTAAATTGGTACCCTCATTAGCTAGCTTAAGCTTTGGGGACTCCAAAAGTACAAAAATTATCAAGAAAAGTCATCAAAATCACTTACTTGAAGAGAAGTTGAGTTGCTGAAATTTTCAAGCTTTCAAAACCCTCTCTTTGTTGGTATTTTTGGTTGGAGAAGAAATGAGAATGAAAAGATGATAGCCTTTGCTCATTTCACCTTATTTTTATTCATTTGTCAACTAATATCACCAACTTTTGACCAACATTTAATGCCTTTCTCCCCCTAGCTTCCTATGGCCGGCCAACTCATTAAGACAAGGCCAAATTGCATATTTGGGACCTCTAATTACTAATCCATAGCTATTTGTCACTTCTAGCAAATAAAATAGAACTTTCTCACTTTATGCGATTTAGTCCTTTTTAGCTATTAAGCATGAAATCGCTAAAATTAAAGCACCAAAATTTTCATACATCCTTATAAACATGTTATAACATATAGAATAAACATGAAAATAATTTTCTCTATCCTCAGTTTAGTGATTTCAAAATCACTGTTCTAACTAGCCCCTAAATCGGACTGTTACAATTCTCCCCCTTAGGGATTTTCGTCCCCGAAAATCTTGCCGGGAGAAGTTGCTCCTAACACTTCTGAAACGTTTCTATTAGCTCCTTAAAATCACAAATCCACCTATTCTTCAAGTTTATCTTGCCAACAACCTTTAAGCTATAATACACAAGGTTGAAGCTAAACTCGAAACTTAGATTATTCTTTCTCCCGAGCTTATACACAGTAATCCACTAATTTAGAACTCGTTACACGTCCAAATGATCGTTCAGATCTTTACCAGTTGATTTACTACAATTCGAATGACTTTCCTCTTCTTGGAAATTTTGTCAAGCCGAATTTGAAATCAATAAGGTTCTATCTCACTTTCTCATAAAAACATCCACTGACTTTAATACTCTTGACTTGTACGCTTTAAAAACTCAGGTTTTAGTGGTCAACTACTTCAGGCCATAAAGTCAATCATGTCCTGCAATGTACTCTACTGTCAAAACATTTATGCACATAATTGTACTTCCTTATCCTTGCATTGGTAGATATGCTATTACTAAATCTCATACCAAAACTTCTGTATAAATTTTGGATTCATCATCATTCCAATTCTATCTCGAGAAATCATCAACAACGAAAAACTTATACAACCTGTATTTATCATCACAAATAAACTCATACAGAGTTTATTTCAAATACCATTTGCTATCTCACTTCTGAACCCTTTTTGTTCCGAAAGGAAAACTCGCTTTTGACATTAACCTCATTAAAACTAAGATATTACCAACTAAAATCAACCGAGTAGCTAACTCGCATTGTTTAACAAGGATCTTTTCATAATTTCTAACTCATTACACAGACCCAAAGGTGATTGTCCCTGAATCACCAATCTGGCAACTTTTTTTCTCGATTCAGTCTAGACTTAGTACTAGAACTTCCAATTAATAGTTCTTTTTATAGCTTTCAACTCAATTATCACGGTTTGTACATTTCGATGAGCATCCTCTTATATCATGCTCTCTACTCACGTACACATAGAATTTGAATCATATCTCAGTACATTAATCCACTCTTTCTCCACACAGAGAACATATTTCTAGCACACTTTCGTTTGAGTTTCTCTTTCTGTGCTAATCTAAAACCTTTACTAACATCATATCTCACGATAGTAGGGACATCTCGATCAAATTCATTAACTCTATTCGGCTTGTCCGAAAACTCATCGCATAATGTGAAACTCATGATTTCACTCCTTATACTAGAATCATCACCAACCTCCTCCTCAAACCATCCGAATAAGGTTTCGAGGAGATAAAGGAATGTCAATTTCAATTACTAAATGGACAACCATTAAATCTGATTTCACAATCAACTAACATTCTCGTACGATCTCGACTCATGAGATAAACAACTACATCGCCCCTGTAAAGCAAAAGATATTAACACTTAATACTTAAAGAGATAATTATTATCCATACAACTATGGTTATCATAATTGAACACTCTCACAGTTCAAACATTGTTTCTTTAACCATTTCATCCTCAAACTCTTTAAAATTCCTTTCATTAATGAATATCAATTTAAGAAGATCTCGATAAACATACACCTTAGGCTTCCTACTCACTTGAGTCAAATAGCCTAGGCCAACTTTCTCTTTGTTTTTAACATTGTATAATCAATACAATCGTTAAAGCATTCAAACATACTTACTTACAATTAACTTTCTTAAGCACATACCGTGCCACACTCTACACTTATTCCTTTGTGACTCGTTCACAAGTGCATGTTTACACTCATTCACATGTCTTTAATACAATTCCCATTTCTACCTCTAAACTCATCTATCTGTCCCATTGATCACTAGGGAGAGTTAAAGACGCATATTCATCGTCATTCATGTAGATATGAAACTAATGCCACATCCCCGTGGTCGTCTTATATGCAGTCTCCTCTAAATGCCAATGCCATATCCCGGATAAGGTCTTATATGGACTTCCACATCAAGTATTGATGCCATATTCTGAATATGGTCTTACACAATTCCTATATTCATTATCGATGCCATATTACAAATATGGTCTTATACGGAATCTCAACCCGGTGCCGAGGCCATGTCTCAGGCATGGTCTTGTACAGGACCTTATCTATTTCATATCTCACTGATAACCTTTTCATTTTAGTCCTCTAGGACTTCAACCTCATGTTCGACAACAATTACTCTATCTACTAGAGTATTATGTATCAATGTGATACAAGGTATTCTGAATTGTGCTATCATAAATATTGTATTAATCACACATATTAGCATACTTTGATATGGTAAACATAATCTCAACTTCATCATTCATAACATGAGTAATACTCTTAATCAGCTCTAACTAGCATAACTTAATAACAGCTTTACTCACTTGACTTCTCTGCTTTCTCATTCAATCTTCACTCTTTTGCCTAATGAATTACTATGAATGACCGAGGATACTGAATCTCATCACACATATATCTCGATGCCATTGCTATATCCTAGATATAGTCTTACATGGGATTTCTTATCTTGCCTTCAACGTCATGTCTTGACATAGACCTACTTGGTATCTTTACCTGTTTGCAGATGCCATGCCTTAACTTGGTCTTATACGGACTTTCTTGTCTCATGTGAGCGACTGAGTATCCTAAGTAATTCAACTTAAACCGAGACTTTCACGTACTCATGTTCCACATTAACATCTACTCGCGTATTCAACATTTCACTCTAATTTCTCTCACTATTACTAATCAATTAAAGAATGCCTTACGAGTTTAAGTACGTCGTTTACTTGATTGCCATAGTCCAACTATGATCTTACTCGTATCACAGCATCATAGCCCAGCTATTACTTTACATGTCATCACGATGCCATAGCTTTGCTATGGTCTTACACGAAATCTCATATCAATACCAATGCCATATCCTAGATATGGTCTTACATGGGGTCACATGTGTTGCCACAGTCCAACCATGGTCTTATTCATCATTTTATCATTGAACGACCGTACTCATCCCTGTATTCTACTTAGTCAAACTTCCCAGTTTAACTCTTACACCATAATACTCGTAGTTTCATACAGAGTCACAAAATAAAACATTATACATCATCTACTTTAATAGTCACACATGAGATTCAACTATGTGGACATATTGATCATACATCATTCAAACAATCATACATACACATATACCCCATTCCCTGGGTAAATTTACTCACTACATGCACCTGACCCAATAGGTTGAGTATATAACACCTATGCATATCTCGCCAATACAGATAAGCTTACCACTTTATAACTCTCGTTTCATACATTTTCACACACATGTCATATACTTCTATTCATACCTCTTAGAATCTCATCAATGCATAAGAGCATTTCAATTACCTCATTATCACTTACAACATTATTGGATTTAGCTCGATTGGGAACCATCCCTGTCTTAACAAAACAATTTCGTTAGAGCCGACAAATATCATGTAACAGTCCGAATTTGACCCTAATCGGAACGGTGGTTTCGGGACCACGAATCTGAGTCTGAAAAATTTTTAAATATTATTTTTGGTGCTAATTATATGTGATTTATGATGTGTGAAAGTTTCGTATAAAAATTTTATCGTTTGAGTGTTTAATTTAACAAAAAGGACTAAATCGCGTAAAATGTAAAAGTTGCATATTATAGTGGAAAGTGCTTAAATGATGATGGCTTTCTAATATGGGGTATTAAAAGGGTAATTAGCCCATTTTTAATTTAGTGGGTGGTATATGACATAAGTAACCTTAAGTTATATATTAGTTTTATTTTATTTGAAAGGTTATATTAGTAATTAAGTAAAATCATATTATATGTTAAAATAAAACAAATGAAATGGCCATTATCATCTTATTTTATCTTGGCCAAATATTGGAGGAAGAAGAATAACTTGGTTTCTTTTTATTTTCGACACATATAAATTCAAATTCAAGGTTAGTTTGATTTCGGTTTTTGTTAATTTTTACATTTTTGAGATCGTTGCTTCGAACATTAGTTGACCCATGTTAGACTTTTTAAATTTGAGCATGTTTGATGTTCGACCATTGTAATGTTCTTGTAGTTTTTTATGTTTGATAATGTTATATTAAAGTTATGTTAAGGATTAGCATGTTTTGTGTTAGAAATTTTAGTGAATTTGAGTATTTTGGAATAAATTACAAAGAATAAATTTTTGAGGGGCTAAAATGAAAAATAAATGAAAGAAATGGACTTGTATGGTCCTTATGAATATTCGGCCCTTGAGTGGTATAGTGAAATTTTTTGTATTTTGTGTTTTATGCAAATAGGACTAAATTGTAAAAATGTGAAACATTAGGGGCAAAATGGTAATTTGCTCATTTATGTGTTTTGGGACTAAATTGAGATGAAATGTGCTTGAATGAGCTAAATTTCAATGTGTTTAGATCAAGAACAAAGAAAAACAGATTTGGATCGAGGAAAGGCGAAGGTTATCGAATACCCGGTCTACGTTGTCCGTCGATAGTCAAGGTAAGTCCTTAAGCAAATATATGTTAAAGAATTAATTATGAACATAGTAAATGATGATATTTGATAATTTTGAGTATAAATCTATGTGATGGCCGAATGTGGTGGTATATTATTGGATTGACTTTATTTTGTTTAATGTAATGTGAATAAGTAAATTCGATTTGATATGTGAAAGAAATATGAAGTATATGAAATGTTTGTGAATTTAGCACTAAGTAATGTGAATTGAATGGTAAATAGTGTTGATATTCGGGCTTCGAGCCTAGCAGGCCTTGTGCCGGTGAATTATTTCGGGCTTATTGCCTAGCAGGCCTTGTGCCAGTGAATTATTTCGGGCTTATTGCCTAGCAGGCTTAATGCCGGTGTTTGAACTTCAGACCTCGGGTCTAGCAGGCTTAATGCTGGTGATATGTTATAAACAGAGAATCTGAGAATCAAACAAGGTGAGACATATGTAGTGCTATGTGCTAAAAGCTCGGGTAAGAGTTAGCCTACTATATGAGTAAGGAATGAAGTAAGCTAATTTATTATCATTTTAGTTAAGTACGATGTGATGAAATGGATGATTCAATGAGTATTTTATTTTATAATGTTGAGCTTATCTTTAATGTGTATGAACATTACTTATATGCAAAATTGAGATATATACATGTATATTACATTGAAGACTCGGTTATAAATGGAAAGATCAATGGTGAAAGAGTTTAAAAGTGTTTGCATATGTGTATAAGTAGATATAGGAGATCGATACTTAAGATGTGTTCATATGATTCGAAATATGCGATTAAATATGATATTCATGTGATTTGATAATGTACATGTTCATGGTGATATAGTGATAATATTTAAATCAAGGGTATTACTAGTATTCGGCTATGTACATTTTGCATATTGAAATAATTATGTTCAATACTATAAGCCTGAAGATTAAGATGTTTAAGTGTATGATCATTACATTAATATTTGCTTGAGACTTACTAAGCTAGTGAGCTTACTTTGAGTGTGCTCGTTGTTCATTTTATAGATTTTGGTCAAGCTACAGGCTCGGAGGATTGTTGGTGAAGTCAACCACACTATCATCCCTTTTTGGTACTTTTAATCTAGTTATTTTTTAATCAAAGGCATGTATAGGCCAGCTAAATGTTGGAATGATGTTATGTTTATATATATAATAGCCATGCGAAAATGGCTTAAATACTCCTTTTAAGTTCGGTTCTATTTGTCCTTGACTATGTGATTAATGTGTTTGGCTTCAACAATTCGACTAGGGGTTGTTTCTTTATTTCAAGCTTATGTATTATGTGTTCTATATGATTGCTTGTTTGTAATGCCAATGTATGTGTTATTTGAGCATCAATCGAAATTTATGTGTGTGTGTCAATTATAGTTGATTTACAAAGTATGAATTATATTGAATAATGCATGTATGTATATTCGGCCAAACCCATGTGATATTTGCAAATGTAGTTAACATGTTTGAAGAATTGGTTGTTTAGGCTCATAATCGAATATAGAAAATGTGCATACCTATGATGTATACATTTATATATGTTTATATATACATGTATTTGGCTTGTGAGGTTGCTTAATTTAAATGAGTGCATGAAACTACCAAACCCGATTTGTGCTAGGTGACGAACATGAAATTTTATAAATGAGACCTTGCATATTCAGCCAAATACATAAGTATGTATGTGATGTGTGGTAAGTTTCATATATTCGGTTATGTGGAAATAGGTTTCGTGCCATATGAAATTGGTCTTAATAGGAAGTTACTATGTATTGACATTTGAAATACGCTTATTAGTTACGAATAGTTTATTTGTTTATAAATTTCATAGATCATGATAGTTTTGATAAATGTGGTGCATGAAATCTGTATTATTATATGATATTGTCTTAATATACCTTTTATGGTCATTTTGTGTTCATCGATGATTATATCGTATATGACTTGGATTAATGTATCAAGTATGTGTTACACATGTGTGATTTGCCTGTTTATGATTAAATTATTTGATAAAGATGATCAACTAAGATTCAATCGATTGAACTAAAGTTTTGACTTATATGGTAATACCCGTAACCCTAATCTGGCGACAGACACGGGTTAGGGGTGTTACATATCACACTATCACAGTCCACCTATTGCATGTATAGCTAGACTCTTACTCACGCTAGGTTAGTTCGAAAACCGACAAAACCATACTCTAATACCACTAAATGTAACACTCCTTACCTGTGTCTAACACCGAGACCAGATACGAGGAATTACCAATGCTTAATCTTACTTAACGCTTCGAAACGGGCTATAAAATTTCATTTAAGCGTATCTCTTACTCAAACTCGGCCTACGAGGATTTACTCATACTTCAGAGAAGTATATGAATCTCTCAGGAAACTTTCACGCGTTTGAGAAACTTTTTAACAAAACAGGGGCCACACACCCGTGTGGGTCTTGGGACACACCGGTGTACCTCTAAGGCATGCCCATGTCTTGTGTTCGTGGTCGACACTGACTAATATCACACGGCCATGGCACGCCCGTGGCCCTATCCCGTGTGTAAAACCTTAGCATTTTGACTTAACCACACGACCTATACACACGCCCGTGTTTCCTGGCCGTGGGAAATTTACAATTTTATGAGCAAGGTGCAGACCTCACACGGCCTGGGTACACGCCCATGTTCTAGCCGTGCCATCCACACGGTTTAGACACACGCCCGTGTGCCTACCCATGTGGACAGTTATCAGGCTATCTACCAAGCCTTTTGCCACCCACATTTCCATACATTCATAGCTTATCACATAGCTACACATAACATTGATATAACCCTTAAATTATAGACATTTGATTATAAAAGAAATAAGGTTTTCATCCCATACACTAAGGAGAACTATATCCAATACAATTTCAACAACTTAAGCCATCACCAATGGCTATGCACAACCAAACTATAAACCCTATACATGTAGCCATGTATAGGCCAACACAATTTGGCTACATCAATTAGAACTTAAACAACTTTAAAAGAATCCCTATACATGCCATGACTCTTAAGAACTGGAAATATCATACCAAGCGTATATCCGATAGTGTGAAAACATCTCCGATTGCCTCCAACCCGAGCTAGTTAAAATATCCTATAAGAGATGGGAAAAGAAAAGGAGTAAGCAATAAAGCTTAGTAAGTTCATATGCATATGTCTAACAAGTACTGATATTTACTGAATGCACAGTCACAAGGTATTTTAATGAGTTTTTCTCATATACTCATAGTTACTTACTCAACCATTCTTGAAGCTTACTCATTCTGTCTCTTACCACATTCTTACCATGTTACGAGCCAACTGCTCGTAGTAATTAGTATGCATTCCTACATTGGTCACCACATAATCATTTAAAACAACACATCAAGTAATTTCGATAATGTAACATCCCGATTTAGACCCTAGTTGGAACAGTGGTTTGAGACCGCAAATCTGAGGTCATAAAAATATTTTAATAATATATTCTTTCTGAATAGTGTGTGATATAGACTGATGAAAATTCTGTATGATAATTTAATCATTTATATGTTGAATTAAGAGAAACGATTAAATCGCGTATAGAGTAAAAACTATGTGCTGAATTATAAATACCTAAGTGTTGATGTCTTTATATTATGGAGGCCTTATGAGGCAATTATGCCATAAATATGATAGTGGATGGCAATGGACAAGTGTGACCTCGATGTTTAAATGTTTTATTTATTGATATAAAGGTTAATTTAGTAAATGGCCTAATAATAATATATATATTATAATGAAACAAAAATCAAGAGTAAGTGGGTGTGTTCAACCTCTTCCACCATTTTCAAAAGAAGGAAAATAAAGGGTTTAAGGCTTTGAAACATTCGGCCACATTAAGCTTCAATTAGTAAGTGTTTTATGTTCGGTTTTTGTTAATTTCTACGTTTTCGTAATTGTTGCTTTGTGCTCTAGCTAACCCATGTTGAAATTTTGAGTATTGATGATGTTTGTGTGAGATGCCATTGATGCTATGTTGAGCTTTGTGATGTTTTATGGTGTTAAATGAAAGATATGAGCTAGATGGACATGCTTTGTTCATGAGTTTTTGATGAATTTAGCTACATAGGGCTAAATTATGAAAATAGCAAATTGAAGGGTTAAAATGTGAAATAAATGAAATTTGTGGGTTTGTATGGATATTAGAAAAATTCAGCTAAGCTTGTGC
Organism: Gossypium bickii; assembly: GCA_025503065.1. NCBI lineage: Eukaryota > Viridiplantae > Streptophyta > Magnoliopsida > Malvales > Malvaceae > Gossypium > Gossypium bickii. Next base: position 103,081,163 of record CP106711.1, read on the forward strand.
TAGGTGGAATTAGGTGAATTTGATGATTTTGTGAATTAGGGACTAAAGTGTTGAAATGTGAAAATATGAGGGCTATTATGCAAAACGCGCTAAATGTGTGTATGTGGGCTAAATTGAATGAAATGATGATTGAATGGATTGATTTTAAATGTGTATAGACCAAGAGAGAAGAGGTTCGGATCGAGATCTAGGCAAAGATAAAGTGCTCGATTAATCGACCGTATCGATAGTCGACGTCCGAGGTAAGTTCGGACATAATACCTGTATTTAGCTATGTTTAATGCTATGAAATAATTGGTATGATATTATTACTAAGTGAATGCTATGTGATAGACTGAGTTAAATGGCACTAAATGTGCGTATTCGAAAACATAATTGGGATAAATAGCACTGTGTGTGCTGAGTATTTAAGCTTCGGCTTTGTAGTTGGCACTATGTGTGCGATGCTAATTTAAGATCGGTTTGATATGGATGTACAAAGTGTACAATGCTAATTAAGCTTCAGCTAACTATTTATGCACTAAGTGTGCGAGTGAATTGAGGAAGAAACGAATGTGGATTGAAATGAATCGTGATTATTGATTAGCAAGAGTATTTGACAACTAAGTGTTGGCTAAGGTACACTCGGAATCTATATGGTTGTGAAATTATGAATGTTGTTGTGGATGAGCTAATTGAACATATTGGTTGGGGATGGTATTATATTTGTGATAGTAAATTTAATCTATGTGATGACATGTTCATATTACGTATTATGTTATGAACTTACTAAGCTTTATAAAGCTTACTGTGTGATTTGTTTCTCTGCTTTGCAGTGTCAGTAAAGCTAGCTCGGATTCGGGGATTGTCAGCATCTCAGTCACACTATCGGCAATCTATTTTGGGGTATTTTGGAAAGATGTACATAGTTAAAATATGGCAAGTATAGGCTGGTCATTTGAATCATGTTTGATGTTTGTAAGTAGCCATGAGATGTGGCTAGATATGTGCTAGTTTTAACATGAATGAATTTGATATATGTGATGCATCTTTTGGCATGGGTTGTGGGTTGCGAAATTTTCTAATGAATGGTATATTTGTGTTGGTAAAATGCTGGTAGGAATTGGTGAAATTGAGAAGGTATGATGCTTGGTATTGAATGTATTATGCTTGTGATGAGATAATTTTAGCATTGAATTTGTTATGGTTGGAATTGGAATTGAATGTGTAGATTGAATAGCCATATTGATAAGCTTTTGGTTGCCTTATGTGCATGATATGTTTTGGTATATGTTTCTTGTAGGTTTGACCCTACGTGGGTGATATTTTGGCCTTGCAAAATGGCCTATAATGTCACACGGTCTAGGTGCACAGGCGTGCCTAAAGACCGTGGGTGAATTGTAGGATGCAGTTTAGTATCACACAACCTCAACACGGGCGTGTCATCTGGCCGTGGTGTGCAAGTCAGTAGCTAGCTAAGAGCACACGGCGATGGCACACAGGCGTGCTTGGTGGCTATAGTGGGAAGTTAGTATAGGACCACGGTCAGGACACACGGGCGTGCCTGGTGGCCGTGGGGACCAAGTCAGTATATAGACACGAAAGAACATACGGGGGTGTCTGGAAGCCGTGAAGGGCACACGGTCTCCTCCCACGGATGTGTCTCCTCTGTATTTTAGAAAATTTCCAAACTTTCATGAAATTTTTTATGTGTTTCGATTTAGTCCCAACTCAATTTATAAGCATGCTTAAGGCCTTGATGTCTCATTTAAGGGACACTATGACTGTAATTGAATGTGATTGAAGATGATAAATTTCGTGTCATAAATTCTTGATGTTAAATATTCTGATTGATCGATAATACCTCTTAACTCTTTTCCGGCGATAGTCTCGGGTTAGGGGTGTTACATTTTATTGGTATCAGAGCTATGGTTTAGTCAATTCTCGGACTAACGTAGCGAGTGTGAGTCTAGCTATACATGCCACATTTGAAATTGCGATAGTGTGATGAATTCTGAAAGCTAAAAATATGTTTTTATATAGTAATGGATCCCGATCGAACAGTTGCTGACGATGTAGAAAGTAATACGCCTGCTCCTGCTCAAGGAACAGTGTCAGCCACATCGAGGCCGAATGATAGTGGTGAGAGACAAGAGGCTTAGCAAGCCTTCTTTCGAATGATGAGTGAGTGATTTACGGAGTTCGTTCGAATGAATCCGACTACTCCACACCCTCCACCCCCGCAACTACCTGTTGTGCCTCAAGTTGTAGATCCGAACAGATTGAATAAACCATCTGTAGACAAGATTCAAAAATATGGGGCCGAAGAGTTTAGGGCCATATCAGATGACGATGCTGTGCGAGCCGAGTTTTGGCTCGAGAATACAATCAGAGTATTTGATGAAATGTCAGTGAGTCCTGATGAGTGTATTAAGTGTGTAGTTTCCTTGTTAAGAGACACAGCTTACAACTGGTGGAAAAAGTTGATATCCGTGGTTTCGAGAGAGAGAATCTCCTGGGATTGCTTTCAAGCTGAGTTTAGAAATAAGTATATCAGCCAACCCTTCATTGATCAGAACCGTAAAAAGTTTCTAGAATTGAAACAGGGCCGGTTGTCTATTACTGAGTACGAGTGAGAATTTGTAAGATTGAGTCAATATGCGAGAGAATGTGTCTCGACTGAAACTACTATGTGCAAACGTTTCATAGAGGGATTGAATGAAGACATCAAGTTATTAGTTGGGATACTCGATATAAATGAATTTGTTGTGTTAGTTGAAAGAGCGTACAAAGCTGAAGAGCTCAGTAAGGAAAAGAAGAAAGCTGATTCAGAAGCTCGTAATGAAAGAAAGAGATCAATGAATAAATTTTCTCAACCTTCTACTAAGAGATATAGAGATGCAAGTAACTGTTCCAATGCTTTGTTTGGACATCCAAGTAAAGATCATTTGAGACAGAGTACTGGTCCACGAATTCAAGCTCCTAATGAATCAAGTGTTGGCAGTGTTAAGAGTAACAAGCCTGAGTGCAGACAGTGTGGAAGACGACATGTGGGAGAGTGCTGGGGCAAGTACAACAATAGAGTTTGTTACAAATATGGATCTCGAGATCATTTTACTCGAGATTACCCGAAAATGGTCAAAGAGGAAAATGTCCAGAATGAAAGACCGAGTAATGTGAGGGCTAGAGGTAGACCATCCAGAAACACCAAAAATGTGAATGATAGCCAGAGAGAGACAACTGATACAGCCGTGAGATCGGAAGCGAGAGCTCCTGCCCGAGCCTATGCTATACGTGCACGTGAGGAAGCATCATCTCCAAACGTCATCACTGGTACATTCACTTTATTTGATATTGATGTTATTACATTGATAGATCTGGGGTCAACTCATTCCTATGTGTGTGTGAATTTAGTATTTAATAAGATTCTACCTGTTGAGTCTACTGAATTCATGATTAGAGTATCGAACCCCTTAGGCAAGTGTGTTTTGGTGGATAAAGTGTGCAAGAATTGTCCATTGATGTTTCGTGATATATGTTTTCCGATTAATTTAATGTTGCTTCCCTTTGATGAATTTGACATAATTATGGGTATGGATTGGCTTACTCTGCATAATGCCATCGTGAATTGTAAAAGAAAGAGTATTGAATTGAGAAGTCAGAACGGTGAGCTAGTTTGAATTGAATCCAGTGATATGAAAGGATTACCAGCTGTTGTATCTGCGATGAAAGCCATGAACTATGTAAGAAAGGGTTGTGAAGCTTATTTGGCATATGTGATTGATGCAAAAGTGTTGGAAAAGAAAGTTGAATCAGTTCCTGTGGTATGTGAGTTTCCAGATCTGTTTCCTGAAGAGCTGCCGGGATTACCTCCAATTAGAGAAGTGGAATTTGGCATTGAATTAGTGCCGAGGACTACTCCCATTCCCATAGCTCCGTATAGAATGGCACCAACAGAACTGAAAGAGTTAAAATCACAGTTGCAAGAATTGACCGACAGAGGATTTGCACGACTGAGTTTCTCATCCTGGGGAGCTCCTATGTTATTTGTGAAAAAGAAAGACTGAACTATGAGAATGTGTATTGATTACTGACAGTTGAACAAAGTGACGATAAAGAACAAATATCTGTTGCCTCTATCGATGATTTGTTTGATTAGTTGAGAGGAGCTACAGTGTTTTCTAAAATGGACTTGAGGTCTGGTTACTATTAGTTGAGAGTTAAAGAATCTGATGTACCGAAAACTACTTTCAGAACGAGGTACAGACATTACAAATTCTTAGTGATGCCTTTCAGACTAACAAATGCTCCTGCAGTGTTTATGGATCTGATGAATCGGATATTCAGACCGTATTTGGATCGCTTTGTAGTGGTGTTCATTGATGATATTTTGATTTATTCGTGTGATGAGATGCAGCATGCCGAACATTTGAGAACTGTGCTAAAAACACTACGTGAGAAGCAATTGTATGCAAAGTTTAGCAAATGTGAATTTTGGTTGCGTGAAGTTAGTTTTCTGGGACATGTTGTATCAGCTGCTGGGATACGAGTAATCCGAGTAAAATCTCCGCTATTTTGAAGTGGAAGCCCCCGAGGAATGTGTCGAAAGTCCGTAGTTTTCTGGGACTAACAAGATTTTATAGACGATTTGTGAAAGGCTTCTCGATGATTGCGACTCCGTTGACAAAGTTGTTACAGAAAGATGTTAGATTCGAGTGGTCAGAAAAGTGCCAGCATAGTTTTAAGCAGTTGAAAGTGTTGTTAACAGAAGCACTAGTGTTGATTCAACCCGAGTCAGGCAAAGAGTTTACAGGGATGCATCAGTGAATGGTTTGGGCTGTGTGTTAATGCAAGATGGAAAAGTCATTGCTTACACTTCGAGGCAGTTAAAGCCGCACTAAAAGAATTATTCTACGCATGATCTTGAATTGGCTGCAATTTTGTTTGCATTGAAGATTTGATGTCAATATCTGTTTGGAGAGAAGTGTCACATCTATACTGATCATAAGAGTTTAAAGTATTTGATGACTCAGAAAGATTTGAACTTACGACAGAGAAGATGGTTAGATTTGTTGAAAGGTTACGAACTTGTGATAGATTATCACCCAGGTAAAGCTAATGTTGTAGCTGATGCCTTGAGTTGAAAATCATTATATGCTTTGCGAACTTTGAGTAATCAGACAGATCTGTGTGATGATAGTGTGGTAATAGCTGAATTGAAAGTAAAACCATTGTTCTTACAACAGATTTGTGAGGTTCAAAAGAGTGATAATGAGTTGTTAGCAAAAAGAGTTCAGTGTAATTCAGAAACTGTATCGAAATTTTGAGTTAATAGTGATGATTGTTTGAGATTTAGAGATCGGATTTGTGTTCCAAGAAATTCAGAGTTGATTCAAATGATTTTGAATGTAGCTTACAATAGTCATTTGACTGTACATCCGGGGAGTATGAAGATGTATAATGATCTGAAACAGTCTTATTGGTGGCACGGCATGAAAAGAGATATTTTTGACTTTGTGTCGAAATGCTTAGTTTGTCAGCAAGTCAAAGCTGAACATTAAGTTCCGTTTGGTTTATTACAACCAATTATGATTCCTGAGTGGAAATAGGAAAGAATCACGATGGACTTTGTGTCGGGGTTACCCTTATCTCCGAGAAAGAAAGATGCAATCTGGGTGATAGTGGACAGATTGACGAAATCAGCTCATTTCGTTTCGGTGAGAACTGATTATTCTTTAGATAAATTAGCTAAATTGTATATCGACGAAATTGTGAGATTGCACAGAGTACCGTTGTCTATAGTGTCTGACAGAGATCTGAGATTTACTTCGTGATTTTGGAAGATGTTGCAAGATGCTTTAGGCATGAAATTGCATTGCAGTACTGCTTTTCATCCGTAAACGGATGGTCAATCTGAGCGAATCATTCAGATTCTCAAAGACATGCTGAGATATTGCATACTTGAATTCGAAAGTACATGGGAAAAGCATTTATCATTGATTGATTTTGCGTATAACAACAGTTTTCAATCTAGTATTAAAATGGCACCATATGAGGCTCTTTAAGGTTGAAAATGTCGAACTCCATTGTACTGGACTGAGCTAAGTGAGAAAGATTCACAGGGTTGATTTGATAAAAGAGACTGAACAGAAAGTGAAGGTAATTCGTGACAATTTGAAAGCGACCTCAGATCGTCAGAAAACTTATGCAGATTTGAAACGAAAAGATATCGAATTTGAGGTTGGAGATAAAGTATTTCTGAAAGTGTCTCCTTGGAAGAAAATACTTCGATCTAGCTGAAAGGGCAAGTTGAGTCCGAGGTTCATCAGACCGTATGAGGTTATTGAACGAATTGGGCCGGTTGCTTATAGATTAAAATTGCCATCTGAGTTAGAAAAGATTCATAATGTGTTTCATGTGTCAATGCTTCGATGATACAGATCAGACCCGTCTCATGTGATTGCTCCTACTGAAGTTGAGATTCAATCAGACTTGTCGTATAATGAAGAACCGATCCGAATTTTGGCGCAAGAGATTAAAGAATTGAGAAACAACAGAATTTCTTTAGTGAAAGTGTTATGGCACAAACACGGGGTTGAAAAGGCTACGTGGGAATCTGAGAATGTTATGAGAGAGCAATATCCACATCTATTCACTGGTAAGATTTTTGGGGACGAAAATCCCTAAGGGGGGAGAGTTGTAACATCCCGGTTTAGACCCTAGTCGGAATAGTGGTTCGAGACCACAAATCTGAGGTCGTAAAAATATTTTAATAGTATTTTGTGTGAATAGTGTGTGATATAGACTGTGTGAAAATTCTGTGTGATAATTTAATCGTTTATATGTTGAATTAAGAGAAAGGACTGAATCGCGTATAGAGTAAAAGCTACGTGCTGAATTATAAATACCTAAGTGTTGATGTCTTTATATTGTGGAGGCCTTATGAGGCAATTATGCCATAAATATGATAGTGGATGGCAATGGACAAGTGTGACCTTGATGTTTAAATGTTTTATTTATTGATATAAAGGTTAATTTAATAAATGGCCTAATAATAATATATATGTTATAATGAAACAAAAATCAAGAGTAAGTGGGTGTGGTCATCTTCTTCCACCATTTGCAAAAGAAGGAAAATAAAGGGTTTAAGGCTTTGAAACATTCGGCACATTAAGCTTCAATTAGTAAGTGTTTTATGTTCGGTTTTTGTTAATTTCTACGTTTTCATAATTGTTGCTTTGTGCTCTAGCTAACCCATGTTGAAATTTTGAGTATTGATGATGTTTGTGTGAGATGTCATTGATGCTATGTTGAGCTTTGTGATGTTTTATGGTGTTAAATGAAAGATATGAGCTAGATGGACATACTTTGTTCATGAATTTTTGATGAATTTAGCTAAATAGGGCTAAATTGTGAAAATAGCAAATTGAAGGGTTAAAGTGTGAAATAAATGAAATGTGTGGGTTTGTATGGATACTATTAAAATTCGGGTAAGCTTGTGCTAGGTGGAATTGGGTGAATTTGATGATTTTGTGAATTAGGGACTAAAGTGTCGAAATGTGAAAATATGAGTGCTATTATGCAAAATGCCCTAAATGTGCGTATGTGGGCTGAATTGAATGAAATGATGATTGAATGGATTGATTTTAAATGTGTACAGACCAAGAGAGAAGAGGTTCGGATCGAGATTCAGGTAAAGATAAAGTGCTCGATTAATCAACCGTATCGATAGTCGACGTTCGAGGTAAGTTCAGACATAATACCTATATTTAGCTATGTTTAATGCTATGAAATAAATGGTATGATATTATTACTAAGTGAATGCTATGTGAAAGATTGAGTTAAATGGCACTAGGTATGCGTATTCGAAAACATGATCGGGATAAACAACACTGTGTGTGCGGAGTAATTAAGCTTCGGCTTTGTAGTTGGCACTATGTGTGCGATGTCGACTTAAGATCGGTTTGAGATGGATGTACTAAGTGTACCATGCTAATTAAACTTCAGCTAACTATTTATGCACTAAGTGTGTGAGTGATCGAGGTAGAAACGAATGTGGATTGAAATGAATCGTGATTATTAATTAGCAAGAGTATTTGACAACTAAGTGTTGGCTAAGGTACGCACGGAATCTATGTGGTTGTGAAATTATGAATGTGGTTGTGGATGAGCTAATTGAACATATTGGTTGTGGATGGTATTATATTTGTGATAGTAAAGTTAATCTATGTGATGACATGTTTATATTATGTATTGTGTTATGAACTTACTAAGCTTTATAAAGCTTACTGTGTGATTTGTTTCTCTGCTTTGCAGTGTCAGTAAAGCTAGCTCTGATTTGGGGATCGTCAGCATCTCAGTCACACTATCGGCAATCTATTTTGGGGTATTTTGGAAAGATATACATAGTTAAAATATGGCATGAATAGGCTGGTCATTTGAATCATGTTTGATGTTTGTAAGTAGCCATGAGATGTGGCTAGATATATGCTGGTTTTAACATGAATGAATTTGATATATATGATGCATCTTTTGGCATGGGTTGTGGGTTGAGAAATTTTCTAATGAATGGTATATTTGTGTTGGTAAAATGCTGGTAGGAATTGGTGAAATTGACAAGGTATGATGATTGGTATTGAATGTATTATGCTTGTGATGAGATAATTTTAGCATTGAATTTATTATGGTTGGAATAGGAATTGAATGTGTAGATTGAATAGCCATTTTGATAAGCTTTTGGTTGCCTTATGTGCATGATATGTTTTGGTATGTGTCGCTTGTAGGTTTGACCCTAAGTGGGTGGTATTTTAGCCTTGCAAAATGGCCTATAATGTCACAAGGTCTAGGTGCACGGGCGTGCCTAAAGACCGTGGGTGAATTGTAGGATGCAGTTTAGTATCACACGGCCTCGATACGGGCGTGTCATCTGGCCGTGGTGTGCAATTCAGTAGCTAGCTAAGAGCACATGGCCATGGCACACGGGCGTGCTTAGTGGCCGTGGTGGGGAAGTCAATATAGGACCACGGTCAGGACACACGGGCGTGCCTGGTGGCCGTGGTGACCAAGTCAATATATAGACACGGAAGGACACACGGGGGTGTCTAGAAGCCGTGGAGGGCACACGGTATCCTCCCACGGGTATGTCTCCCCTGTATTTTAGAAAAGTTTTATAGTTTCATGAAATTTTATATGTGTTTCGGTTTAGTCCTGACTCAGTTTATAAGCATGCTTAGGGTCTTGATGACTCATTTAAGGGACACTATGATTGTAATTGAATTTGATTGAAGATGATAGACTTCGTGTCATAAATTCTTGATGTTAAATATTCTGATTGATCGGTAATACTCTTAACTCTTTTCTGGCGACGGTCTCGGGTTAGGGGTGTTACAGATAAGCCACTCCCGCTATTAATCTCTAGGTGGTCTCGCAGTTATAGGGTGGTATCGCACACATCCCACCAATCAATTATACTTATGGTGATTTCGCACTTAGCTCACCAATCATTTATAAGTGATGGTATCGCACACAGTCCATCAATTACTAGTTAATCAGGTTGTAACGCACACAACCCACCGATTACTAGTTTATCAGGTGGTAACGCACACAGCCCACTGATAATAATATAGTTGATGGTATCGCACACAGCCCATCATTAACATTAATACGGTGATATCGCACATAGCTCACCGTTATTTTACATTTATGGATAGTAATCCACATGTATATCTATATCTCAAAAGTTCAATCGAGAACATCCTCACACATTTCTATTCTTACTTAACTTTCTACGATACTCGTTCGCATTCACACAATGCATCAATAAATCTATCTCATGCAACTAAGGTACATTAATTACACATATCCCATTAGGGTTCATCTTATATCGAATTCATATCAATTCAGTTCTAACACACACTTGCTCTTCTCGTGGTACAACCACATACACTCAATGTATTCGTTGAATCATTCAAATTGTTAAATAATTCTCTTAAGTCTCATGCACATAGTTCTCATTGATATCGTACCCCAACAGGGTCTTACAGACATTAATATGTCGATGCCATGTCCCTAACATGGTCTAATACGAACTCTTACACCGAGGCCATATTCCGATATGGTCTTACTCGAGACTTTAACCATCATCATATCATGCTATACACATTACACATTACTCTTAGATCCAATTCTATTGACATCTCATCAAAAGATATTTCAGACATCTCATCAAAAGATATTTAATATATTCATTTAGAAAATATACATTCCATACCACATTGGAATGTTAAATTAACTCATATTTAATTACAACGTTTGCATGTGAACTTACCTCGATGTCGAAAGGGCCGAAAGGGACTTTTTGCCCAAATTTCTCTTTTCACCCGTTCTAGGTCTGAAACTCATTTTCTTTAATCTAGAACAATGGAATTTATTGGTTTAATCATTTATAAATCATAATATGTCATAATCTGCACTTTAGGCAAAATGACTATTTTGCCAATACACTTTGGCAAAAATTATGATTTTGCCCTAGGCTCGTAAATAAATTTTGTAACATCCTGAATTATTGGGCCTATGCCTTTAGTGTGGGGATATGTTTAACGTGTTAATTTAAGTGTTAGGGGTCCAAATTGGGCTCAGGTTTGGGCAGAGGCCTTAATCGAATTTTCTGTTTGGACACTTTAGTGGGAAGCCTGGTAAGATAGGGCTTAAAAGATGTTATCTGTGTTTTAAGACACAAAATGGGCTTGTGGCCCAAGGTTAAGTGGCGCTACATGGGACTATGGTGTGGCGTCATTAGCAGATGAAGAGGGCCTAAGTTCGAGTCACTTGAAGCTCAATTCTTTTAATTAAATTTTAGCTAATTTTCGGCTTTTAAATGGATAGAGTGGGACGGCATAGGGGCTTGTAAATAGGAGGATAATTGAATGGATAATAACATGTGGATAATGTGCTGATAAAGGGAGGAAAAGGTGGTGCTATCTAGGCCTCTTTTGAAGGAGTGATCAGATAAATATAAGGGAGGAAGTTTAGGAATTATCTGCTAAGCACAGTGGTGGCCGAATTTCCAACTCTAGGGGGTGCCAAAATTTCTATAAATAGGGGGGATAGCTCATCAATTCCGGCATTTGGAAGCCCATTCTTTTCTTCTTTCCCTGTGCCGAAATTCTCAGTCTCCCTCTGTAAGTTCTTTTCTTTTGATTTCTTCAGGAGCCGAAACCTCCCAATCTTCTCAACATCTTTTCTTTCAAAAGCCGAAACCTTGAACTCTCTTCTCATCTTCATAGCCGAATACCCCTATTTCCTTTTGCCGATTTCTTCAACCAAAAAGCCGAAACTACTTAGATTTCTTCTTCTCTTCTGATCTTCTCAAAAAGCCGGAATCTCTAAGGGGTAGTCGAATTCTTTATGTAAAGGTGAGTGCCAATTTTTTTTCTATCTCTTCACTTTCTCTTTCGGGTTTTGGAAGACAAAGCCGAAAAGCTAATAGTTTAATGGTTTTATGTATTCTCTTTTTGGGCGACATTCAGGAATTGAAGTAGATCTCTTATATCTAAAGCCGGAAACACTAGCCCCTGAATCTCATATCACTTTTTGAGATTTCAAGCCTCTGAACAACATCTTAGGCAGATAGCAGTTGTGTCAGCTACGGATAGCGTCGATGTAGAAAGTCTTGTTCTAACGATAATCAGGTGTGTAGATCTCTAATACACTGGTTAACTATAATCTATATGTGTTATGGGCTAAAAAGCTGGAAAGTGGCTGTGTGACAATCGAATAAAACCCTAAAAGGGTTAGGCAAGGATGCCAGGTATGTAATCATAGAAATCTCTATGTGTATCGAAATATATGTAAGCCTTTTTTCTTAAAGATGGTATGATGTTTTCTTTGTGTACGCATGGGGTGGGATTATGATAATGAAGGGGAAGTGCATGATAGGTCACTTGGTGATCGATGGTTAAACCACAAAATCTAAAATTAGGTCATAATAGTGATCGGTGGCTGAGCCACGTTATATTATGAGGTCACATAGTGATCGGTGGCTATGCCACGTTTAATGATTCCTGAATAATAGGAATAGGCAGTACAGCTGTCGTTATGGTGTGTAGTGAATGGAAGGTTGATTGTAGAAATCCCCAAGGTGTAATGGTTGGTACGGGTTGGTGTGTAGAGGATGGAATTCTAGGTTGGGTTGGGCTATGCATCATTTATTATTTATCATGTGATTATGATTGTTGCCTTTATGTATGGGCCAGGGCTCATAATGTGTTTGTGGGCCTCAGGTCATTGTGTTTCGGGATTTACAAACTGAGTCTTGGTGACTCACCCTTTCATTTTCCTCTACTCTTTCAGATGAGCAGTAGATCGTGGACATGGGACCCGAGACGAACTCGAGGGGCCATCAAGTTTTACTTCTATAGCTTATTTTCGGTTTTCTTCAAGTTTTTTTTATCTTGGGAATATTTATGTAATAAGGCCCCATAGTTTATCTTCATCTAGTAGTTTTTAATATTTGCAACTTATGAAACTATGTCAAAGGTTTAAATATACGAAATAATAATAATACAAGGTTTTCTTTTCAAAAGTCACTTGTTTATTCAAATCTTGTCTAATTAACTTGTGATTTTCTAAAGCCAACTTAGCAAAAGTTTTCAATGTACAACCCGTATCATACCAGATCTGGCCGAAACTTATGGGCTGGGTTTGGGGTGTTACATTTTGATATCAGAGCCCAGTTCAAAACTCGGGCTGTGAATGGGTCTAGTAGTGTTTTGAAAATTTGATGTAAATTTGAGGAAAATGTTTTGGATGAAGATATGGCCTTCGAGTCTACAGGCACCCGATCCACCCAGGTAAGTATTCTAACTCTTGATGTGATATACATATTGGGCTTGATGGGCTTGATGGACGTAGGTTAGTATATTAGATATTGGTGGACTTTAGGTTTTGTTTAAAACAACTCTTTAAATTCATAAGATTTAATCCAAATAAACAAACTCGTAAACGAGTCAATGGGTTAGGGTGTGGCAATAGGCATACGCATGTCAAGGATTGGATTCAGGGAGAGTTTGGTACTTAAGCAGTCCTAGTGACTCACCTCCTCTTCGCTGGAATCCTACCTGGTGCGTAGTGACTGTTCACCTTAGCCACAAGGATTTGTTGAAGGGCCAAAATCTATAATTTAAAACCCGAAAGGGACCAGCCACCCTATTTCACAATAAAAAAAACAACAACATCATCAAAATATCTTTATTTCGAAAAAAAACAAAACCACCAAGATACCCTATTTTGGGGAAATTACCAAAATACCTTCGTTTTAAAAAAAATGTACCAAAGTACTTCTAATTCCAAAAAAAAAATTACCAAGATACCTTATTTTGGAAAATACCCTGTAGGGCAAAACTTCGGCAATACCCCTGGGTAGAGAAATGATAAAAAAAAAAACCTTTATGCGATGACTGTGAGTTCGTGGATGCTATATGTATGTTAATGTGTGATGGTTGGATGTATGTGGTTCCTAGAACTAGGAGATACAGACTTGAGACTGAAACCCGTAGATATAATTTCGAATTCGGAAGAACTACTCTTGAAACTACTGTTCATAAGATTGTTCGTGGTTAATCAGTGAAAGAAATTAATAATTCATAAAATTTCTAATCAGATAAACGCGAAATCGGTAGAATGAGTTTAAGGGGTAGCTTTTTGGGCTGATCTGATAGAACTGCCATTTGGGGAGTTCGATTTGATCTTAGGAATGGATTGGTTAGTGAAGTATCAAGCAAACTTGGACTGTGCAGCCAAGCATATGGTGTTAAAAACATCCGAAGGAGGCAAAGTGTTGGTGATAGGTGAAAGGAAGGACTGTTTGTCAAATGTGGTGTCTACCTTAAGAGTAGAAATGATGGTGAGAAAAGGATGCGAGGCAATTCTAATGCTTGTTCGGGCTCTGGAAGCCAAGGAACTAACTGTTGGGGACGTTAAGATGGTGAAGGAATTTTCTGATGTTTTCCCAGAAGAGCTCTCGGGATTACCCCCGAATCGTGAAGTGGAGTTCGGTATTGATCTTCTTCTGAGAACAGCGCCAGTATCTATTGCTCCGTATAGGATGGCACCAAAGGAGTTGGTGGAATTGAAAGTGCAGATTCAGGAGTTGCTGGATAGAGGGTTATTGGAATCAGAGTGCGCAGCGTGAGCGTAGTGTTGTAGGTTAAGTTGTACGACTGTTCCTGTAGTTGGAAATTTCGAAGACAAAATTTCTTTAAGGGGGTAGAACTGTAACATCCTGAATTATTGGGCCTATGCCTTTAGTGTGGGGATATGTTTAACGTGTTAATTTAAGTGTTGGGGTCCAAATTGGGCTCAGGTTTGGGCAGAAGCCTTAATCGAATTTTCTGTTTGGACACTTTAGTGGGAAGCTGGTAAGATAGGGCTTAAAAGATGTTATCTGTGTTTTAAGACACAAAATGGGCTTGTGGCCCAAGGTTAAGTGGCACTACATGGGACTATGGGGTGGCGTCATTAGCAGATGAAGAGGGCCCAAGTTCGAGTCACTTGAAGCTCAATTCTTTTAATTAAATTTTAGCTAATTTTCAGCTTTTAAATGGATAGAGTGGGACGGCATAGGGGCTTGTAAATAGGAGGATAATTGAATGGATAATAACATGTGGATAATGTGCTGATAAAGGAAGGAAGAGGTGGTACTATCTAGGCCTCTTATGAAGGAGTGATCAGATAAAGATAAGGGAGGAAGTTTAGGAATTATCTGCTAAGCACAGTGGTGGCCGAATTTCCATCTCTAGGGGGTGCCAAAATTTCTATAAATAAGGGGGATAGCTCATCAATTCTGGCATTTGGAACCCTATTCTTTTTTTCTTTCCCTGTGCCAAAATTCTCAGTCTCCCTCTGCAAGTTCTTTTCTTTTGATTTCTTTAGAAGCCAAAACCTTCCAATCTTCTAAACATCTTTTCTTTCGAAAGACGAAACCTTGAACTCTCTTCTCATCTCCATAGTCGAATACCCCTATTTCCTTTTGCCGATTTCTTCAACCAAAAAGCCGAAACTACTTAGATTTCTTCTTCTCTTCTGATCTTCTCAAAAAGCCGAAATCTCTAAGGGATAGTCGAATTCTTTATGTAAAGGTGAGTGCCAATTTTTTTTCTATCTCTTCACTTTCTCTTTCGGGTTTTGGAAGACAGCCGAAAAGCTAATGGTTTAATGGTTTTATGTATTCTCTTGTTGGGCGATATTCGGGAATTGAAGTTGATCTCTTAGATCTAAAAGCTGGAAACACTAGCCCCTGAATCTCATATCACTTTTTAGGATTTCAAGCCTCTAAACAACATCTTAGGCAGATAGCGGTTGTGTCGGCTACGAATAGCTTCAACGTAGAAAGTCTTGTTCTAACGATAATCAAGTGTGTAGATCTCTAACACACTAGTTAACTATAATCTATATGAATTTTGGGCTAAAAAGCCAGAAAGTGGCTGTGTGACAGTCGAATAAAACCCTAAAAGGGTTAGGCAAGGATGCCAGGTACATAATCATAGAAACCTCTATGTGTATCGAAATATATGTAAGCCTTTTTTCTTAAAGATTGGTATGATGTTTTCTTTGTGTATGCATGGGGTGGGATTATGATAATGAAGGGGAAGTGCATGATAGGTCACTTGGTGATCGGTGGTTAAACTACAAAATTAAAATTAAGTCACAATAGTGATCGATGGCTGAGCCACGTTATATTATGAGGTCACATAGTGATCGGTGGCTATGCCACGTTTAATGATTCCTGAA
Organism: Gossypium bickii; assembly: GCA_025503065.1. Taxonomy (NCBI): domain Eukaryota; kingdom Viridiplantae; phylum Streptophyta; class Magnoliopsida; order Malvales; family Malvaceae; genus Gossypium; species Gossypium bickii. The sequence continues at coordinate 103,096,931 of CP106711.1, forward strand.
TAATAGGAATAGGCAGTACAGCTGTCGTTATGGTGTGTAGTGAATGGAAGGTTGATTGTAGAAATCCCCAATGTGTGATGGTTGGTACGGGTTGGTGTGTAGAGGATGGAATTCTAGGTTGGGTTGGGCTATGCATCATTTATTATTTATCATGTGATTATGATTGTTGCCTTTATGTATGGGCCAGGGCTCATAATGTGTTTGTGGGCCTCAGGTCATTGTGTTTCGGGATTTACAAACTGAGTTTTGGTGACTCACCCTTTCATTTTCCTCTACTCTTTCAGATGAGAAGTAGATCGTGGACATGGGAGCCGAGACGGACTCGAGGGGCCATCAAGTTTTACTTCTATAGCTTATTTTCGGTTTTCTTCAAGTTTTTTTTATCTTGGGAATATTTATGTAATAAGGCCCCATAGTTTATCTTCATCTAGTAGTTTTTAATATTTGCAACTTATGAAACTATGTCAAAGGTTTAAATATACGAATTAATAATACTACAAGGTTTTCTTTTCCAAAGTCACTTGTTTATTCAAATCTTGTCTAATTAACTTGTGATTTTCTAAAGCCAACTTAGCAAAAGTTTTCAATGTACAACCCATATCATACCAGATCTGGCCGAAACTTATGGGCCAGGTCTGGGGTGTTACAAATTTACATCTCATTTTCTCATTAAACAAGCCTAGCTAAACATTTAATCCTCTTACAACTAACCACAATTCCAACTATTTCATGCCTTAATGAACAAATTACAACTTTTGCATTTTAGTCCCAATTGGGTGTTTTTATGACAACACCTTTCACAAAAGTTGTTTCTCGTCATCCTATCATTCATTTTCTTCCATAAAAACTCTTCAAACAACATAAACTCTATCATGTAAAGTCCCTAGACTCTCAACCATGTTGCAAATTGGTCCCCTCATTAGCTAGCTTATGCTTTGGGGACTCTAAAAGTACAAAAATTTTCAAGAAAAGTCATCAAAATCACTTACTTGTAGAGAAGTTGACTTGATGAAATGTTCAAGCTTTCAAAACCCTCTCTTTGTTGGTATTTTCGATTGGAGAAGAAAAGAGAATGAAAAGGTGATAGCATTTGCTCATTTCACCTTATTTTTATTCATTTGTCAACTAATATCACCAACTTTTGACCAACATTTAATGCCTTTGTCCCCCTAGCTTCCTATGGTCGGACAACTCATTAAGACAAGGCCAAATTACACATTGGGACCTCCAATTACTAATTCGTAGCTATTTGGCACTTTTAGCAAATAAAATAGAACTTTCGCACTTTATGCGATTTAGTCCTTTTTAGCGATTAAGCATGAAATCGCTAAAATTAAAGCACCAAAATTTTCATACATCCTTATAAACATGTTATAACATATAGAATAACATGAAAATAATTTTCTCTATCCCCGGTTTAGTGATTTCGAGATCACTGTTCCGACTAGCCCCTAAATCGGATTGTTACATCTGTGGCTTTTTTTTCATATTTCAAGTTCATTCTTACTTTTTTCTTCTATTGTTCTTCGTTAGTGCCCTAGTGGAATTCTGTTGAATCCTCAATTGTTGTGAGTCAGGCTGACTTTGGCGTTTTTTAGCAAAAAAACTGCCTAAGGACGTATGAATCGCGTGGGAAAAATCTAAGTCCGTGACACAAGTCGTCATTTAAATTACTTAGGCATTAAGTCTATAAGTTCGAATCATTAGAAAGACACACTTTTTTAATCTTATTTTTTTGTTATTTAATAGTAATATTTTAATTATTCTACCATCCCTTTGTCTATTTTTTCTTGTTTGGTGGAGTTTGCTTTGGATAGTTCCTTTAGTTAATGGCATTACGTAATTAATTATAATCATTCTTGTAAACTTTATTTATTGATGAATAACTTTTCAGTAAATTCCTTTTTCCAAGAAAGCATACTGGCATTGGTAGGAATGGTTTAAAATATCAAGTTTACAAAACATGCCTTTGATGTTGGGATTTAACTTTGTGAAGTTTTATTTAAATTTCACCTTTTGTAAAGGCAATTTTAATCCCTTCTATTGTTTTGTTTTTATTTCTTTGGAGGTGTAAAGTTTTAGTTTTTGTCATTCGACATTAGTGTGCAAAGATGGGATGTGATATGGATTTATGTTGGGACTAATGCTTTTCATTGTTAAAGGTGTCTATTGATATGAAGGGTGTGCATGGTGGTATTCTAGGATATGATTTGATGATTCATTATGTCACACCGCACTTTCTTTTAAATTTGAAGTTTGTGGCATTTAGAAACTATCTTTAGGTTTATTTGAGTTTGATTGTTTGGGTTCATTGTTCATCTTGTATTTTCATGTCATATTGGTTTTGTGTGGTGGTTTTACTGGTTGACCGGTAATGGTTTAGCATCTTCATTTACAGAATGATGACCTTGGATGATTCTTGATATAATATTTGGTTTTTGTGGTTTTTTCTTGAGTGGTGGTTTTAGAATTGACTTATCAATCCTATTGCAAAACAAATATTTAGATATGTGTAAAGCATAACATACTCTAGGCTTCATATTGCTGAAACATATGAATCCTTTCTCATAGACCCGCTTTCTTCTATTGTCTTAGGATAGTCATCTAAAGAAACACTTAAATTTGATACAGAAGGTTGTGTTCCATTCTTTGAATCAATCTTTGCAAAATGCATGAAGCTTGTGATAAGACTATCATTTTGTTTTTTTTTCCTCAATATTTAACCATAACATAATTAACTTCACCAATTCATTCATGCAAAATTGTTGTGTCAGCCACAGTTTAACCGATGATATATCCTTACATCATTCCCAATGAACAAAATATCATTAACATATAGAACAAAAGAAGCCACTTTTCCATCATTTATTTTTTAATAAACACAAAGTTCATTAGCGTTTTGCTCAAACCCAAAGGTTGTTGTTGCATGATCAAACTTTTGATTCCATGAGCAAAATATTTGTTTAAGTTCATAGATGGGTGTTAAAAGCTTGCCAACTTGATGCTATTGTCTTTTGGCTATAGAACTAGTGGGTTACACCATATAGATATTCTCTTCAATTAGATCTTGAAATCGAGAGTCGTCACAATGGACAATAGAATGCAGATAAACTTAAGCATTGCTACTAGACGTTATGGCTGAATCTCGAGATGTTACAAAGAAAAGTTAGAAATCGATCTTTTCCTTTCAAAACATCGTACCTCTTTGTTATAAAGAATATGTCATTATACTTACTAGTGAAAACCATCGATTGTATACTCTTTCAAATAAAACAATAATTTGCAGCAGAAGTTTTAAAGTCGTTATATTTTGAAAACCGAGTTTATTTACTCTAAAGCATTTGATCGTATAAAACAGTTGTTTTTGTAAATTGTTTTGTCGAATGTCGCAATAAATCTCAAATCAAATCCAAATCCAAAAATAAAACCCCAAAGTCCAGAAAGTCCCAAAATTACAAAACTCTCAAAATAATAAAATTAAGACAAGTGGTCACAACAGAGCCTCCGTCGGACCGACCTGTCTAAGTCTGAGGTTTACCTGAACAGAGCAGACAAAAAGAAAGTGAGTTTTAAAAACTCAGTGTGTAACTCTATGGAAACACAAATTCAGGTTTTATCGTATAACAGAATAGATACATATATAAATCCTTAACAAAATCAGATTATCAATAGAATCATACAGATACAGATATATAAAGTCTATAACACCCCAAACCCGGCCCAAAAGTTCGACCTAAATCTGGCGTGTGACTTTGAAGTGTTTTTTGAAAACCATGTTTTCATTGAAAACCCTTCTTATTTAAAAGCTTGAGAAAAATCCCAGTTACTTTAGTTTATTCTTAACAGGTGGTACATAGAAAAATTATTAAGTTTATTCCCAAAGTTCCTTTTCAGATGCGGAAGCTAAGTTTAAAAGTAACTGATTTTACAAAAACGTGATGTTTAAAGATTAAGTCTCGAAACCATTTCGAAAATGTTGCGAAAACATAGTGTTGTTGAAAACCTTTATCATTTTGGAAAATTGTGACTTACTTCCAACCGATATAAACCAAAGTAAAGAAAAACCCAAAGATAAAATCTAGAAACTTAAAGAGGCCTTATTACAACCCAAATCAAATACTTGAGTAAATAATCAAAACGGAAAACACAAGCAGTGTGTGGCCTTTCTCAAGTCCCTCGCAGCACCGATCCTCTTAACTTTGGGGATTACCTACACAATTAAAAATAGGGGAGTTTATGAAAACTCAGTGTGTAATCCCCTTACTAGAGAGTAACGATCAAGATATCTAAATGAAAACCAAAAACAATGGGTCAAAGCCCTTTAACAGTAACAGTACAATCCAGTTCAGAGCCTACGTGGGCCAAAGCCCACTACAATATCATTTGGGTCACAGCCCATAACAGAATCAATTGTGCCTAGCCCATAACAGTAATAATGTCAGAACCCAGTATGAAAAATGCATGATGCACGTAATCCCAACCAATCCATTCAACACACTACCCATACCAACCCTACACTTTCGTGGGGATAAAATGGACCCACCCAGCCAAGACACCAAGCTTAGCACCGGTTGCGGCACTAAGTCAACAGAACGGCTCAGTGCCATGGATAGAACGACTAAAAGCCATAAACAGAATGGTTATAAACCATAGTTAGGATGGCTCAGAGCCATAATCGGGATGGCACAAAGCTATTCGTAACTGTAATAAGTTGGCACATAGTCATTAGCTGCTGTAATATAATCAGCACACAGCCACGGGCAATTATGATCGACATAGAGTCATCAATATATATGTTAGTCACATAGCTACGTGTAAATACGGTTGGCACAAAGCCATAATCAAGATGGCACAGAGCCATATTTAGGTTGGCACAGAGCCATAATCAGATTACGCGACTTTAAGCCGTCCATCGGTCCACAGTCGTCTCATGCGACCCGTGCGACCTTAACAAATCAATACTAGATCTATAGTCATCTCATGCGACCCTATCAGAACTTCCTCCGTATCAATGTCCCAACCCCATGCAATATGTCATGTATGTCATGCTCAATCATTACACGTGTATGCAAAATGGCCATGTCCAATAACAGTCATTTACACACATATTAAAAGCATATCAGTCACACGACCATAGTCTAGTCAGTTAAAACACAGCCATATTATCATAATCAAATCAATCAAATTCATAGATCAAGTCAGTCATTTACCCATAAGGGTAAAATAGTCTTTTTACCCTATAAGGGTATTTTGGTAATTCTACTCTTCAGGGGTATTTCGATAATTTTGCAAACCAAGGGTATTTCGGTAATTTTGTAAATTAGGGGTATTTTAGTAATTTTACAATCCAAGGGTATTTCAATAATTTCACAAACCTGAGGTATTTTAGTAATTTTGTAAACCGGGGGTATTTCGATAATTTTCAAAACCAAGTGTATTTCAGTAATTTCACAAATCGAGGGTATTTCGATAGTTTTCACAAATCGGGGGTATTTTGGTAATTTTACAAATCAAGGGTATTTCAGTAATGCCACAAATCGAGGATATTTTGGTAATTTCACAAATCAAAGTTATTTCGATAATTTTACAAATCGAGGGTATTTCGATAATTTTCACAAATCAGGGGTATTTCGATAATTTTGTAAATTGGGGGTATTTCGATAATTTTGTAAATCGAGGGTATTTTGGTAATTTTAAAAATCAGGGGTATTTTGGTAATTTTTTAATTTGAGGGTATTTTAGTAATTTCAAAAATCGAGGGTATTTCAGTAATTTTACAAATAGGGGTATTTTGGTAATTTCACAAATCGAGGGTATTTTAGTAATTTCACACATCGAGGGTATTTCAGCGACCCAACAGAAGGTCCACTGTCGCCTTGAGCGACTTAAGTAACCTAAACAGTCATAACGGTGTAAATGGGCCTAAGGCCCATTACTCGGCCCAAGTGGGCCCACACACTTGTGTGGCCCATTTAGCCCAGAAACAGCCACAGTTCAAACCAATCGAAACCATATAACATGTATTTTATTCACGCGGGGCTCACAGGCCTATTGGGCCCACATGACCCATTTCGGCCCCAACGCGGCCCAAAACGACCTGAGCCCATGAAAACGCTCATGGTGGCCCCAACCATCTTACGCCCATATTCATGGGCTCGGTCCACCACACGTGCTATCATACGCTCATGTGGCATCATTCGCCTGTATTTTGGGTTTTCGGCATTTTTTCGATCTACGATCAACTAATCGTTAGCAACGATCAACTTCTTGTAGATATCTGCGTTACCCAAAGAACCTTATTAACCAAGATTGCATAAGGTTGTGGTTTACAACCACATTTGATAACCTTTAACAACATAAAAGAGCATTCGGCCTCAACTAAAAGCAAGGAGAAAAAGAGTGTACTTACTGGTTGGTCAAGAACCCTTACCACACTGAAAACTAAACGCAAGGAGAGTAGTTCGGCAAAGAAACAACAATGATTTGGCAGAGAAACACAAAGACTCGGCCTAGCCAAAGAAAATGGGTGAGAAATATAGGAAGAAGTTTGGCTATGGCCCAAAACTGATTGAAGAAGAGGTTAGTAGAGAAGAGAGAAAAGAAGAAGAACAATACTCGGCACAATAGAGGTGTAACACCCCTTACCAATATCTAATGCCAGAACCGGGCACGAGGCATTATCGTACTTAATCAACAACTTTAGTCTATAAACTTTCAGTCCCAACTTGACATATCTCTATCGTCATAACAACAACGTCATTAAGGACCTACGAGGCCTTAAACATACTTACAAGGGGTTTCGGAACCCAACCGGAAACTTTTGCGATCTTAAAAATTTTTCACCTAAACAGGGGCCACAGGCCCGTGTGAAATGCGACACGCCCGTATGGGTAGGCCGTGTGGTCACACACACCCATGTCCCTACCCTGTGTGGGATTTATTTTCATTTCGAACCTATAGGGTTTTCACACGGCCAGACACACACCCATGTGCTTAGCCCGTGTGCTCCACACGGCCTAGACATGCCCATGTCCTTGCCCGTGTGTAAAAACTTGGGTATTTTGTTTGTGACGTCAGCAACCTTATAAAGGTCACACGACTTAGGCACACGCCCGTGTGGCTAGCCCGTGGTCGACACTGACTTACAACACCAATATGCAGGGGACACATGGCCAAGTCACACACCCATGGGACTGACCATGTGTCACACACGGCCTAGACACACGCCCGTGTGCCTACCTGTGTGGACAAGAACAAGGCTATTTGCCAAGCTCTTTTCATCCCTCTAGTTCACACAACATGAATCCATTCAACATGTCACTTAACAACTCATATTTTTCAATATAAACTTCCATGAATAACTTCATATATATAATAAAGAGCCAACAACTATGGCTATATACACAAGAGTTTCTCAACAAAAGGGCCAACACACTCTTGGCCAAAATAACAAAACAATATACCTAGTCTAGCCCCTACACATGCCATACTCAATGTACTAAGTCTAGATATACCGAGGTGAGCTGATAGTGTGGGTGATCTTTAAATTATCTTCGTATCCCGACCCGGCTCTTAAACTTTATAAGACAAGGGAAAAGAAAAGGGGAGTAAGCTTTGAGCTTAGTAAGTTTACATGTAAACAAATAACATTATAGTATGTGCTAAACAATATAGCATTACATCTTAAACAAGAACAATCCACATTCATAATCATGCTTACTCATTTCTTCCCTTACCACCTTCCAACCATATCACAAGCTTAATGCTTACGTTCATTAACATGCTTTCCTACACTTAGCACCACAATATCACATATTACAACAAATCACAATTTCTTAATCAACCATTCATAATTCAATCACTCGGTGGTTTCGCACTTAGCCCACCATCAGTCTTTATTAGGGTGGTATCGCACATAGCCCACCAAAAGGATAGTTACAGTGGTATCGCACATAGCCCACCAAATGATAAATAGATGATGGTATCACACACAGCCCATCGTAATTAAATATTAAGGTGGTATCGCACTTAGCCCGCCATCAACACATTTACTTATCTATTTCATCATTCATACGAAAACTATTCAATAACTACCACATTCAATCCACTTGAATCATACATGTTCTCGATTGTGCCATGCACTAATTAGCAGCAACAATGTATATATAAAATACATCGTTTACACATAAACTTACCTCGGTGCAAAACGTTTCAATTTGAGGTTTAATCCGTAACCTTGCCTTTTCCCCGGTCAAGGTTAATTCCGCGCTCTTCTCGATCTATAACAATAAAATTCACTCATTGAGATCATTCTATGATCATAATGCATCAAAATCTACACGTAAGCAAAAATGACCATTTTGCCCTTGTATTATGGCAAAATTACGATTTTTCCCCTAGGCTCGTAAATCATTTTTCAATACATTTTCTCATTAGACAAGCCTAGCTGAACATTTATTTCTTCTACAACTACTCACAACTTCTACTATTTTATGCATTTATGACACAATTTCAATCATTGCATTCAAGTCCTAATTAGGTGTTTTCATGCTAACACCTTTCACAAGAGTTGTTTCTCATCTCCCTAACATTCATTTTCTTCCATAAAAACTCAGCTAACAACATAAATACTCCCATGGCAAGTCCCTATACTTTCAACCATATCACAAATTAGTCCCCTCGTTAGCTAACTTAAGCTTTGGGGACTCCAAAAACACAAAAATCATCAATTCACACCACCAAAATCACTTACTTGTAGAGAAGATAAGTTGCTGAAATTTCCAAGCTTTCAAAACCCCTCTAAGCATGAAATTTTCGGTGGAGATGAAGAGTGAATAGTGAAAGATGATATTTTTTCTTTTTACCATATTTTATTCATCTTTTCTCACCTAATTCACCAAATTTTGACCAAAAATTAAATGCTCTTTTCTCCCTATACCATATGGCTGGCCAACACTCCTCTATTGGCCTAATTTTACTTTAAATACCTCCATTTTAACATCATATAGATATTAGGTACCTCTACCTTGTAAAATAAAACTTTCGTACTTTATGCAATTTAGTCCTTTTTCACAATTACACATACAATTATTAAAATTAAAGCTCCAAAATTTTCATGCATACATATAATCATGCTACAACACATGAAATAATATGAAAATAATTTTTTTAATCTCGGGTTAGTGGTCTCGAAACCACTATTCTAAATAGCCCTAAAATCGGGCTGTTATAAGAGGAATGAACCACAAACGACAATTGTTGACGTGAAGGAATGTGAGTCTAGATTGAAGAAATCGGCACAAGAGCTTGAGATGAAGAAAGGAGAAAGATAAAAGAATTAGAAAGAAAAGAAGAGGACTAGAAGAGGAGAAATCGGCTAATAGGTGGCCTAAATGGTAATGCAAATTTTGGCATAGAAAAGAGTATAACCAGGATCTTGAAAACCAAAAAACAAAGGTACCAAGACGAGTGAAAAGAAAAAAAAACTCTTCTTAGCAAGATTCGGCTATGCCCAGCAATGACCGCAAACGTCACTCACCCTACCCTATGCCAAATTTGCCACAGTCACAAAGTCCAACTCGGTTACAACACCTCCCCCTTCAAAATCCCATGATTATCTCCCTAAGCTACTCCATAAATCACTCCTTAAGCAACTCCCACCACACATTCAAATTCCAAGACCAATTAAAACCCCCACCGAGTAGAGTTTTAAACAATTACAACCACTTACACGGTACAGGTGCAAAATAAATTCCTCAATGCTCATCCCATGACTTGAACCTCAGACCACGTGCATACTCCTAGCACCATATTGCCACCAGACCACATGCCTCCTTGTGTTAAATTTTAGTCCTCAAATATTAATAAGGCCTTCAAACTAACGCCAAGATCACCTAAAGGGAAAAACTAAAATTTTTGTTAGAGCCCTGGTTTGAACCCAAGACTCCTCCAACACTTCCAACAATTTCTAAATCACTTAGCCACTAAACTAAACAAGTAATTTGTGATATTTTTTCCACACATAAACTTTTATGTGCAGTCTCTTTGCGCCTCCCATGCACAAGGCCCAACACTTTTAGGCCCAAAAATTCGGGGTGTTACAAAGTCCTACCCCCATCCTCTACACACCAACTCCGACCATCCCAACACACCACGTGGGGTATAAAACATTTACCCAACCCTACACATGACATAGTGTCTATACGACACTTTTCAAAATAATCACAGACATGCTGCTAGCATATTGGCGAAATATCACTTCACAAAATACTTTCTCCACATATCACATATCCCATCCCATAACCAAATACAAACAGTAATAACTTATATCGGAATTAATACATCATGCATGCTCATAAAACAGATATTACACATGCCTAAGCATGACAGAACAGATCATACATACCATGTCTCATAATACTCATAAAAGCATTGTTTAAGTCATTTTCAGTCTAACAAAGTAAGTGATTTCATGTTTTAAGGCTTATACCACACATATAGACCCTACAAAAGGCCCATAGTTGACAGGAACAACGTGTACAACCCTAGGGAAAATTCTAAAATTTAGACCTACATGCCCGTGTGGCTTACCCCGTATGGGCCCATATGCTCGGAATGGCCTTGCTCGTGTGGCCCACACTCTCATATGGCTTGCTCGTATAGGCCCATACGCCCAAGTTGGCCTAGCCCGTGTGGCCCACATGGCCTACCACATGGCTAGGCAAACGCCCATGTGGCGTCGACAGGCCAGATTTTTTACTTCCACTGATCGATGCTTTATCGTGTTTTTATTACACATCTAGCTCATTTTTAATGTGAAAGTAATCCCGAGACCTTCGAAACCTAGAAAAATAGTATCCCAATAATTATTTAGCAAATGGTTTATGATTCGACAACGAAAACAGCTACTATCACGGATTAGGTCGTTAGAGCGAAATCCACTGCTCACAGTATTCTCCTACTGTGACACCCCTTGCCCATATTCCAGCCGGAATAGGGTTTGAGGCATTACCTAACTAACCTTGCTTAAACACCCCGAGTAGGGTTGTAAAGTTTCATTTAAACCCATTGCTTGCACATACTCGACATAGGAGGCCCTAAACATACTTATGAGAAGTATCGAAACTATTTCAGGAACTTTTACAAGTTTGAGAAACTTTCCTACAAAACAAGGGCCAAACACCTGTGTTGTTCTAGGGACACGAACATGTTAACATAAGACATGCTCATGTCTTTCAACCGTGGTCGACACTGACTAATTTCACATGGCCTTGACACGCTCGTGGCCTTGGTGCCAAACCTCAGAATTTTGACCTATCCACACGGTCTATGCACACGATCGTGTGCCTCAGCCATGTGGCGATTTAAATTCCAAGTGCCAGGTGCAGACTTCACACGAACTGGGCATATGCCTATGTGCTAGCCGTGCCTCCCACACGGTCTAGACACACGCCCATGTGTTTACCCATGTGAACAATTAACAGGCTATTTACCAAGCCTTTTTGCCTCTCTACATAGCATACACATATACACCAACTCAATTCAACTTCAAAGGTATCTCTAGGAACTCAAAGATCAAGAAATACAAAAGGACATATACTTCATGAAATTCATCTTCATTATGTAATAAAACTTGCCAAGTATTTGCCTAACTTATAAAGCCATTACAAAATGGACTTTAATAACTTACATAGCCAACACTTTGACTAACAATTACAACTTAACAAAATACTCAAGTCCTATACATGCCATGCTCAAAATAAGTCTAAATTGTTATACCAAAGTGAAAGTCAATAGTGTGATTTCTGAACTCCTACGTCCACGATCCTCGAGTTTTCTTGGCAATATTACAAGGAAGAAAGGTAATGAAAGGGGTAAGCATGAAGCTTAGTAAGTTTGCATGGAAATACATAGCAATAATAAGTTCATAACATAATTCATCCATGCCATTAACTAACCATACACAAGCCATGGGCTCCTTGCCATACTTACTTACAATTGCCCTTATTTAGCACATATCGTGCCACACTTTGTAATCGTTTCTGTAACACCCCCAAACCCGGCCCACGAGCCTTGACCGGATCTGGTATGTCACTACGGTGAAACATGTGAAAGATTTTGCCTTAAGGGTGAAAACATAAAGTTTTGTTGTTTTTGGTAAAACATTGTATAGTTAAAATTTATAAGTAAAACTTTATTGTCACACATTCCCGGATTTAAAACTTGATATAAATTGTTGTAATATAAATTAATTCAAAAATATTTCCAATAATAATATAAACTTCAAAATCATAAATAAAGTTTCCAAATACTTTAAGTGGCCTTATTACAATAAATAATTAATAAAAAGTACTGAATTATAAATCACATGAAATAAATAAAATATCTTCTGCTTGGAACAATTAAAATTTAACTTCTATATGGCCACCTTGTATCCACTCCAACCCGGTCCAAGATTCACGTGTCACCTGCAATGTTTGTAAAAATTTGGGTGAGTCATACAGACTCAGTGTGTAATCAATCCACTGATTTCCACCCACATGTGGGCTTAGCCCACAAACACATATCATATCATAATTCAGATAGTAAGGCAATTTAACCACATAAGTCCACAATTGGGCTTGGCCCATATCCATACCACATATCGAATAACAGTGTAATTAACCACATGATCCCACATATTGGCTGAACCTATTTCCACATTGATCCACATTTCACACATGATTATGCAAAATAAATGCACCCAACCCAGCCTAGGGTCGATCCGCTACACACCCCCGTACCTGCCGCACACCAGGGGATTACTAAATCGCCCTCCAACCGCTACACATCTCTTTGGCAGTCATGCTGCTCAAAGCCGTGGCTTAGCCACAGATAACCTAAGTGACCCCACATATCTGTATTCACGAGGTGACTCAAGGGCATCCTCTATCCACGGTGATGCACACAGCTATCATCCACCCACGATGTGGCACATAGCCAACACCCCTTCTTGATGAAGCACATAGCCAACATCAAGCGCCAGTGTAGCACAAGGCTAACATCAGACCACGTACATAAATATGTACACCCTGTCCTTCGATAGTCATTTCCATATCCCACCCATGCACATGCAACATATAATAGTGACATAATGATTAATGCATGTACATGTTATTCAAACATACAATCATATTGGCATATTCACATTCTTATCAATAATTAACACTGACCTGATTTCCGATATACCCCTTAAGGGTATCCATTCATAATCGCCACTGCACATATTAGTATTTACACAACAAATACTATATAACATAAACCCAGAAAACGGTGGGTTAATCACACACCTGACTATTAGCGAAATCCCGAACTACTTGAATCTAACACGGTCTCGGAACGTGGTTTTTCCTCCTCCCCCAATGCCGATTTGGTCTCCTACCAAATTCCGAATCCACACACTGAGTTCCCCTTGCAATCGACCACCCACTGGTACCTACAACCGATTAGCCTTCGGCTTTTGAACGAAGAAGGAGTAATTCTAACCTTACTAAATACCCTTACCAAAACGATCTTGAATCCCGAAGGTTTTGCTTGCTTCTTGCCGATTTGCCCCTAAACCACCATAGATAGAATCGGTCAACCACCAACAACCAAATATAGCCTATGGCCGAACACTATAGTCCCCTTACCTTGCTCACTTCAAATCCCGAAAGGCTCCCTTAATGCTCCTAGCGTTGGCTACCTTCAATAGAGACACATAGTATGGCTTAAAGAACATTCGGCCATCCTTAAGGCCTAACAACATGATTCGGCACACTAATAGAAAGAAGGGAAATCGATTGCTAAGGAAAAAATACTTACCACCAAACACGATTAAGACCAGGAAAGATCAGGAAAGAGTAGTCGAAACCCCCCTCAGAGATTCGGCTTTTGAGCAAAACAATGGTGTTTCGGCACTTTATGGTCTCAAGAGAAGAAAGAAAAGATGCTGATGAGGCTTACTAGAGATTCGGCTAATGCTCTAAATGACAAGGGGTATTCGGCTACAAGGGGAAAGGTGTAGAATTGGGTTTGAAAGAAAGAAAAAGAGATGAAGAGAAGGACTAGAGAAATTCGGCAACACACTTTAATACATAAAAAAAATAAATATCCAAATGACTCACCTATAACCCTCTTGACTGAAACCTGGAGAAAAAGGAGAAAAACAAGACTGACAACTATGAACTTTCGGCACACTCCCCTAAATACACTTCAAAGCCGAAATTTTCTACCCCAAGGAGTCCTATATTCGGCCACTAGCCTTCCCTCTCATCTATCCCTTAATTCTTTCCTATTTTCTCTCCATACCTCTCATTCAAAATAAATTAAATAAACCAACATTTATCTCTACCTTATAGCCAAATTTAAAAAAAAAAAAACCAAAGCCTTATCCTTATCCTTTGAAGTCCCATAGCCATCCACCTCTTACCCCTCCTTGACGCCAAAATGCAAAATAAAAACAACACTCCTCTGCCGCCAACAAGACTCGAACCTCCTCCCCCTTGGCACTCCATGTGACGCAACCTCCCATGCACCTTAGGTGGCATCCCTTGCCACTTAACCACATGATTTCCTTGTGTCATAAATCCCACACAAATTTCCTTAAGGCCTCCTTGCCCAGTTTCCCCTTTTTAACTTAAATTCCAATATTTTCCAAGGCACTTTCCCTTCACCTAAAGTTCTCAAAAACTCCTCAAATACATCCCAACACACACTAAGCTTACTAACACATGAATTAGGCACTAAATGCATAACCTCTAAATCCGGGATATTACAGTTCTACCCTCTTTGAAAATAATTTTGTCCTCGAAATTACTTGGCTCAAAGCACTCCTACTCACCACACTACGCTTATGCTGCGCACTCTACTCTTAATAAAACTATCATACCTCCTAGGCACAGTCTCTAAGTTCACATGCAAGGCTTCGAACACTTCACTAGCAATACAAGAATGAGCTAACCCCATAACAAGCAAAACAATTAAGGGTATTCCAGACATAAGGAACGTACCCGTTATCACATCTGGCACATCTTTCTCCTCACCACGCCTGGCTGCGTAAACCAACCTTGCTTGCCTCACACCTAAACCTTCAGCACCTCTGTTTGGGGTTCCGCGACCTTATCCGGAACCATTCCCTCCATGATTCAGACCATGACCCCTTGTCGCCTGCTGACCACCTCTGCCTGGCTGCACATAACCTTGACCTGCTGTCCGAGCCCTATTCGGATCCTGAGGACAGTCTTTAATCAAATGAGACTTAGACTTACATCTAAAACATTCCCGTTCCCGTTCCCAGCACTCGCCAACATGATACCTTCCACACCGAGCACACGGACGATCCGGATTTCCAGAAGCTGGCTTAGAAACACGAGCAGAATTCTCAACCTTCGGTCTTTTCTGAAGACTCTCAGACTATTCTGACGGTCCGAAACTCCTCTTATCCCGGTTCCTATCCTTATCTCTGTTTTGTCTCACAGAGTCCTTAATCCCTTCAGCTACCTTAGCCTTCTCCACTAACACAGCGAACTCCCACTCCTGATGTGGAGCTATCAACAATCTCAAATCATCCCTTAGTCCGTCCTCAAATCGGACACATCGCTCATGCTCTGTAGCCACTACTCCTCGAGCATACCGGCTCAACCTTAGGAATTCAACTTCGTACTCCGCTACGGACTTGTTCCCTTGAACTAGCCCCAGAAACGCCTTCCTCTGCACATCAATGTAATGAGTACCAACATACTTCTTCTGGTAAGCCGCCTTAACATATTCCCAAGAGAGTTCCTCAACCGTGGCACCATCCCGAACTGTGAGCCACCATTGATATGACTCATCGCGAAGTAGCGACACCATTCCTTTCACTTTCTCCTCAGCGGTCAGATCCAGCTCATCCATAATTCGCTCAGTCGCCTCCAACCAATACTCAGTCGCACTGGGTGCCACACCAGATACGCCACGGAACACCTCAGCTCCATTGGCTCGGAGTCGCTCGGGTACGGACTTCCTAGCTCTCATATTTCCACTTACTCCAGCCACCATCTCCAGAAGTCGCAGCACCGCCTACGATACAGCATCATCTCCCGTCTGATCTTGCTGCTCAACATCAAAAGCTGGTGGTGGTGGTACCTCATTCTCAGACCCTTGACCCGATCTAACGGGTTTCAATACAGTCATCCTACCTCTACCGCGTCCACGACAACCACGTCCCCTAGAACTCATTTCTAACGACCGCGCTTTAATCTGATTAAGAAATTTTATGAATTAGTCCTTGTTTCACTGATTATCAAGAAATTTTATGAAAGAAGTTTAGAAGTAGTTCTTTCAATCAATCAAAGTTTCAAGTCTTCTATCCTAATTCAGAGGAGCACATTCATCATTCAACCATTTCCGGTCTGTTCCTATCCCAGGGTATTTTTTTCGTTTGTCCTATAGGGGTATTTTGGTAATAAATCAAGGTCAATTTGAAAATCTTTACGAATTAAAGGCATTTTAGAATTTTCAAAACTTGTGGGTATTTTAAAAAAATTTCGCCAAATCAAAGGTATTGCAAAAATTTCAGAAATCGGGGTTATTTTGGTAATTTTGTAAGTTAGGGGTATTTTAGTAAATTTTCCAAATCAGGATATCTCACTATTTTGCAAAATAGATGTTTCCGTAAAGTAAGAATATTTTAAAAGTCGAGGGTAATCTGAAAATTTTAGAAACCAAGGGTATTTTAGTAATTTTACAACCAGGGATATTTAGGTAATTTTGTAAATCGGGAATAACTCGAAAAATGTTTTTTTCAAAATCTAATTTAGTGTTTATGAATCAAAGAGGTAATTTGATAATTTAAAAACTAAGGTTTTCATAAAACAGCAAAGCTAGTCCCTTTCGGGTTTTAATCATCGAGTTTAGGCCGAGAGTAAGTCCTCTTGGTTAGGGTGAACCGTTACTATGCACCAGGTAGGATTCGAGTAAAGAGGAGGTGAGTCACTAGGACTACTTAAATACCAAGCTCTTACTGAATCCACTCCTAGACATGCGCACAACTGTTGCCACACCCTAGCTTGGTGACTTAGTCACAGGGTTGTTTAGTTGTCCTTAAGTCTTATGCATGTTGTGTTGGAGTAGACTAGTCCTAGGGTTCAATAGCCCTAATCTTCTAATCTACGTTTCCCCTAAGTGCCCACATAGTTCACATATTCAAATCACTTCAGTAGTCAGAAGTACATACCTGGTGGACTTCGGGCTGGAGATACAGGTGTCATGCCAGAATAACCTGAAAATTTTCATAAAAGCCTGCATTTTTGAAAAGCCCATCTTTGAAAATGTTTTTGGACCCAAAAACCCTCAAACCCGAGTTTTGAACCTGGCTCTGATACCAAACTGTAACACCCCTAAACCCGGCCTACGAGCCTTGACCGGATCTGGTATGTCATTGCGGTGAAACGTTTGAAAGATTTTGCCTTAAGGGTGAACATAAAGCTTTCTTGTTTTTGGTCAAACATTGTATAGTTAAAATTTATAAGTAAAACTTTATTGTCACACATTCCCGGATTTAAAACTTGATATAAATTGTTGTAATATAAATTAATTCAAAAATATTTCCAATAATAATATAAACTTCAAAATCATAAATAAAGTTTCCAAATACTTTAAGTGGCCTTATTACAATAAATAATTAATCAAAAGTACTGAATTATAAATCACATGAAATAAATAAAATATCTTCTGCTTGGAACAATTAAAATTTAACTTCTATATGGCCACCTTGTATCCACTCCAACCCGGTCCAAGATTCACGTGTCACCTGCAATGTTTGTAAAAATTTGGGTGAGTCATACAGACTCAGTGTGTAATCAATCCACTGATTTCCACCCACATATGGGCTTAGCCCGCAAACACATATCATATCACAATTCAGATAGTAAGGCAATTTAACCACATAAGTCCACAATTAGGCTTGGCCCATATCCATACCACATATCGAATAACAGTGTAATTAACCACATGATCCCACATATTGGCTGAACCCATTTCCACATCGATCCACATTTCACACATGATTATGCAAAATAAATGCACCCAACCCAGCCTAGGGTCGATCCGCTACACACCTCCGTACCTGCCGCACATACCAGGGGATTACTAAATCGCCCTCCAACCGCTACACATCTCTTTGGCAGTCATGCTGCTAAAGCCGTGGCTTAGCCACAGATCACCTAAATGACCCCACATATCTGTATTCACGAGGTGACTCAAGGTCATCCTCTATCCATGGTGATGCACACAGCTATCATCCGCCCACGATGTGGCACATAGCCAATACCCCTTCTTGATGAAGCACATAGCCAACATCAAGCGCCAATGTAGCACAAGGCTAACATCAGACCACGTACATAAATATGTACACCCTATCCTTCGATAGTCATTTCCATATCCCACCCATGCACATGCAACATATAATAGTGACATAATGATTAATGCATGTACATGTTATTCAGACATACAATCATATTGGCATATTCACATTCTTATCAATAATTAACACTGACCTGATTTCCGATATACCCCTTAAGGGTATCCATTCATAATCGCCACTGCACATATTAGTATTTACACAACAAATACTATATAACATAAACCCAGAAAACGGTGGGTTAATCACACACCTGACTATTAGCGAAATCCCGAACTACTTGAATCTAACACGGTCTCGGAACGTGGTTTTTCCTCCTCCCCCAATGCCGATTTGGTCTCCTACCAAATTCCGAATCCACACACTGAGTTCCCCTTGCAATCGGCCACCCACTGGTACCTACAACCGATTAGCCTTCGGCTTTTGAACGAAGAAGGAGTAGATCTAACCTTACTAAATACCCTTACCAAAACGATCTTGAATCCCGAAGGTTTTGCTTCCTTCTTGCCGATTTGCCCCTAAACCACCATAGATAGAACCGGTCAACCACCAACAACCAAATATAGCCTATGGCCGAACACTATAATCCCCTTACCTTGCTCACTTCAAATCCCGAAAGGCTCCCTTAATGCTCCTAGCATTGGCTACCTTCAATAGAGACACATAGTATGGCTTAAAGAACATTCGGCCATCCTTAAGGCCTAACAACATGATTTGGCACACTAATAGAAAGAAAGGAAATCGATTTCTAAGGAAGAAATACTTACCACCAAACACGATTAAGACCAGGAAAGATCCGAAAAGAGTAGTCGACAGCCCCCCTCAGAGATTCGGCTTTTGAGCAAAACAATGTGTTTCGGCACTTTATGGTCTCAAGAGAAGAAAGAAAAGATGCTGATGAGGCTCACTAGAGATTCGGCTAATGCTCTAAATGACAAGGGGTATTCGGCTACAAGGGGAAAGGTGTAGAATCGGGTTTGAAAGAAAGAAAAATAGATGAAGAGAAGGACTAGAGAAATTCGGCAACACACTTTAATACATAAAAAAATAAATATCCAAATGACTCACCTATAACCCTCTTGACCGAAACCTGGAGAAAAAGGAGAAAAACAAGACTAACAACTATGAACTTTCGACACACTCCCCTAAACACACTTCAAAGTCGAAATTTGCTACCCCAAGGAGTCCTATATTCGGCCACTAGCCTTCCCTCTCATCTATCCCTTAATTTTTTCCTATTTTCTCTCCATACCTCTAATTCAAAATAAATTAAATAAACCAATATTTATCTCTACCTTATAGCCAAATTTTAAAAAAAACCAAAGCCTTATCCTTATCCTTTGAAGTCCCATAGCCGTCCACCTCCTACCCCTCCTTGACGCCAAAATGCAAAATAAAAACAACACTCCTCTGCTGCCAACAAGACTCGAACCTCCTCCCCCTTGGTAGTCCATGTGACGCAACCTCCCATGCACCTTAGGTGGCGTCCCTTGCCACTAAACCACATGATTTCTTTGTGCCATAAATCCAACACAAAATTCCTTAAGGCCTCCTTACCTAGTTTCCCCTTTTTAACTTAAATTCCAATATTTTCCAAAGCACTTTCCCTTCACCTAAAGTTCTCAAAAACTCTTCAAATACATCCCAACACACACTAAGCTTACTAACACATGAATTAGGCACTAAATGCATAACCCCTAAATCCGAGATATTACAGTTTCTTCGTGACTCATTCATGAGTACCTGTTTTCACTCAATCATATGACCTTAGTAAATTTCTCATTTCTACTTATATACTCATCTACTTATCCCTCTAATCACTAGAGATAGTCAGAGACGTATATTCATCGTCATTCTTATAGGTACGGAGCGAATGCCACATCCTCGAGGTGGTCTTACATGGAGTCACTTCTAAATGCCATTTCCATATCCCGGATATGGTCTTATATGGGTTTTCAATTTTCATATAAATGCCATATCCCAGATATGGTCTTATACGATTTTCATATTCATTTCTGAGGCCATATCCTGGATATGGTCTTATACGGGATCTCAACTCGGTGCCAAGGCCATGTCACGGACATGGTCTTATACGGGATCTTATCTACCTCATATCTCGATGATAGCATTTTCATATTCAATATAGTTCACTAGGACTTCAACATCTCATTCATCATTAATGTAGCAGAGCACCATGCATCAATAAGGTACCAAGCATTCTCAATTATGCTAACATAATTATTGCATTGATCACATACAAGCTTACCTCGATTTCAAAATGAGTTAACTCGTCGGTTTAGTCCAAGACTTTGTTCTTTCCTCGATCGAAGTGGATTCTCGGTTCTTCTTGCTCTATAATAGCAGTTTAACTCATTTTAATCACCACAATAATGAAAGCATTTCAATAATCATGCTTAGGCAAAATTGATATTTTGCCCCTAGAATTTGGCAAAATGACCATTTTGCCCCTAGGCTCAGAAATTAATTCTAATCACATTTCTACCTTCAACAAGCCTAGGTGAATATTTAATACTCTTATAGCTATCGTCAAAACTCAATATTTCACATAATTACTACAAATTTGTAAACTTTTCATCAAGGTCCAATTAGGTGTTTTCAAAACAACACCTTTCACAAAAGTTGTTCAACTAACAACTAAGACTCAATTTCTTCCATAAAAATACAGCAAATAACTAAGATAGCTCTCATCACAAAACTCTAAACTTTTTACTATATTGCACAATAGTCTCCTCATTTGAAAGCTTAAGCCTTAGGGGTCTCAAAAGTACAATTATTATCAAGAAAAGATCACTAGTTCACTTACTTGAATGGATGAGAGCTTGCTAAAATTTTGAGCTTTAAAAAACCCCTATTTTCTTGCTATTTTCAGTGGAGAAGGATGAGCAAATATATGGACATCATCTTTTCTTTATTCTAATATTAAACTAACAATTTAGTCCACCAAACACCACCAACTTTGACTAACTTGGTCAATTCTTGTCCCCTATGAAGTCTATGGCCGACCAAGCCCATATTGGGGGTCTAATTGCCTTATAAAGACCCTTAATTATCATTATAAGGCTATTTGGTACCTTTAGCTTATAGAATGGAACTATCGCACCTTATGCGATTTAGTCCTTTTTCAGGATTAAACATGAAATCGTTAAAATTAAGGCACCAAAATTTTCATGCACATATATTATCATGCTCTGACTCATAATATAACATGAAAATAAATTTCTCTAATCTTGGATTAGTGATCCCGAGATCACTATTCTGACTAGCCCCTAAATCGGGCTGTTACAATTTTCCCCCTTAAGGATTTTCATCCCCGAGAATCTTACCGATGAAAAGGTTGGGGTATTGGTTTTTCATCGTTTCCTCGGGCTCCCATGTAGCCTCTTCTATTCTGAGCCTTTTCCACAGAACTTTCACTAGGTCTATGCTTTTGTTTCTTAACTGCTTGAGCTCTCGCGCCAAAATTCTAACCGGTTCTTCACCATAAGTCAAATCTGATTGTATCTCTACGTCTGTTGGAACTATGACATGTGAAGGTTCTGAACGGTATCGGCGCAACATGGATACGTGAAAGACGTCATGAATCTTTTCCAGCTCAGGTGGCAAGGTGAACCAATAAGCTACCGGTCCTATCCTCTCGATAACTTCAGAGGGTCTGATAAAACGTGGACTCAACTTGCCTTTCCGGCCAAGTCTGAGGACTTTCCTCCAAGGTGATACTTTCAAGAACACTTTATCACCGGCCTTGAATTCAATCTCTTTCCTTTTTAAATCCGAATAGGACTTTTGTCTATCTGAGGCGACTTTCAGACAATCACGTATCACTTTTACCTTCTCTTCAGTTTCCTTAACTAAGTCGACCCCATGAATCTATTTCTCTCTGAGTTCTAACCAATACAAGGGCGTTCGGCACTTACGCCCATACAATGCCTCATAAGGCGCCATTTTCAAACTTGACTGGAAGCTATTATTGTAGGCGAATTTTACTAATGGTAAGTATTTCTCCCAACTACCTTAGAATTATAAACTCAACATCGAAGCATGTCTTTAAGTATCCGGATTACCCTCTCCCACTGCCCGTTGGTTTGTGGATGAAAGGTTGTACTAAAACTCAATTTCATGCCCATGGCCTCTTGCAATATTTTCCAAAACTGTGAAGTGAATCTCAGATCTCTATCCAAAATGATCGACAATGGTACACCATTGAGTCTTACTATCTTTGATATGTACAAGTTCACTAATTTATCAAGTGAAAAATTGACTCGCACTAATATAAAATGGGATGACTTTGTGAGTCTATCAACCACTACCCATACTGCATATTTCTTCTTTGGAGTCAACGGTAAACTCGTCACGAAGTCCATGGTAATACGGTCCCATTTCCACTCAGGAATCGTAATGGGCTGAAGTAAACCCGAAGGTACTTGATTTTCAGCCTTCACTTGCTGACAAATCAGGCATATTCATACCAAGCTACCAATACCATTTCCTTAAATCATTTTACATCTTCGTGTTGTCTGGGTGTACATTCAAACATCTGCTATGCACTTCATGCAAGATCTTACGAATAAACTCATCATTTCTGGGTATACAAACCCGATCTCAAAATGTTAGACACCCATCAGGATTTACTAGGAAGCCTGACTCAATATTCGACTCACACAAAACCCTTTTGGCTTGCAAGCTACTATCTTCTTTCTGAGCTTCACAAATCTCTTGAAGGAACAATGGTCTAGCCTTCAACTCGGCTAGAATGGAACCATCATCCAACAAGGCCATCTGAATACTCATGGCTCTTAGTGCAAACAATGATTTCCTACTTAAAGCATCTGCGACTATGTTTGCCTTTCCCGGATGGTAGTCAATTATCAACTCATAATCCTTAATCAGCTTTAACCACCTTCGTTACCTCAAATTCAATTCCTTTTGAGTTATCAAATATTTTAGGCTTTTATGGTCAATGAAAATCTGACACCTTTCACCATTCAGATGATGCCTCCAAATTTTTAACGCAAACACATTGCGGCCAACTCTAAGTCATGAGTCGGGTAATTCTTCTCGTGCAGTTTCAGTTGCCTAAAGGCGTATGCAATCACTTTACCCTCTTGCATAAGTACACAACCCAATCCGTTCAGGGATGTGTCACTGTAAACCATAAATTCTCTTCCCTACTCAGGTTGCACCAAAATAGGAGCCTCAATCAATAGTGTATTTAGTTTTTTCAAAACTTTGTTGACACTTTTATGTCTAATCGAACTTCACATCTTTTTGTAAAAGCCTCGTCATCGGGGTAGCTATCATGGAAAACCCCTTGAAAAAATGCCTATAATAGTCGGCTAGGCCTAAAAAACTCCTTACTTCAGTTACGCTCCTTGACGGTTTCCATTCAACAATTGCTGAGACCTTACTCGGGTCGACTCTAATCTCGTCTCTTGAGACAATGTGCCCCAAAAATCCCACTTTCTTGAGCAAAAACTCACTCTTTCTGAACTTAGCATACAATTGTTTTTCTCTTAAAACTTGCAGAACCATACTCAAATGTTCGGCATGTTCATTCTCATCTCGAGAGTAGATCAATATGTCATCGATGAAGACCACCACAAATTTATCCAGGTATGGCCAAAAAATGCGATTCATAAAATCCATGAAGATCGCAGGGGCATTCGTTAGACCAAAAGGAATGACCAAAAATTCATAGTGGCCATACCTAGTCCTAAATGCGGTTTTTGGTACATCCGAGTCCTTAACTCTCAGCTGATAGTACCCGGATCTTAAATCTATCTTGAAAAATATCATAGCTCCCTTCAATTGATCAAACACATCATCAATTCTCGACAACGGGTACTTGTTCTTTACAGTTACCTTATTAAGTTGCCGATAATCTATGTATAACCTCATAGAACCATCTTTCTTCCTCACAATTTAAATGGGAGCACCCCACAGAGAAAAACTCGACCTGGCAAAACCTTTATCTGTTAACTCTTGCAACTCTGCTTTCAACTCTTTTAGCTCGGTTGGTGCCATTCTATATGGAGTAATAGAAATAGGGGTAGTACCGGGAGCTAACTCAATTTCAAATTCAATCTCTCTAACCGGAGGTAGCCTCAGCAACTCTTCTGGAAAAACATCTAGGTACTCGCATACTATGGGTACCGACTCAATTCTCAAATCAGTCTCTTTAGTGTTCAACACAAAGGCAAGGTAAGCCTCGTACTCCTTCCTTAAATACTTTTGAGTCGACAAAGTTGATATCACCACTGGTGATCTATCTGGCTTATCTGATTCAACACGAATAAGATTCCCATTTTTATTTTCCAACTCAATATGCTTCTTCCCACAATTCACAACTACCCCATGAGTAACTAACCAATCCATCCCAAGGATAACATCAAACTCATCAAGTGGCAATAGCATAAGGTCAACTGGAAAACAATGACCCTTGATCATCAAAGGGCAACCTTTGCAAACTCTATCCACCAACACGTACTTGTCGAGGGGATTAGACACTGTTATGATAAATTTGGTAGACTCTATAGGCATGTTCATACTAGAGACTAATTTCATGCATATGTATGAGTGGGTAGATCCCGGATCGATTAAAGCTATAACATGAGTATTATGGAGAGAAAAAGGTACCCGTGATTACGTCGGGGGAAGATGCCTCTTCTCGAGCACGAATGGTACGGTGCTCTACCCTCGACTCTAGCAACCTGCCCTCTAGATGGGTTCTTACTACCCATCTCAATTCCCGGGTTTCTCAGTAGTCTTCCCTTAGCAGTATTTCCCGATCTTGCATTCCGAGGCTTTTCTTTCTTGCCCACCTCGGGGCAATCTCTGATAAAATGGTCTAAGGACCCACATTTGAAACAAGCTTTCTCACTAGCTCGACACTCATCAGAATTGCGCCTGCCACATTAAGGGCATTCTGGTCTACTTGGTCGGACGTTGCCCACAGTAGTAACTAATGTGGTCTGCCCTTTCAACCCCGAAAATTGCTTGCCTTTACTCCGGGTTGAAAACTCCGCTGAGGTGACTGATCGAGCAGTGAAATCCCTCGATTTCTTGGATGAAGATTGGTGAGAGTTATTCAATTGTCTCTTCTCAAGTCACGAGACTAGTTCTCTGCTCTTCTCTTCTCCTTAACCAACTCTTCGGCTTTACAAGCTCTATCTACCAACACTACAAATTCCTTTAGTTCTAGGACTCCAACATATAAACAGATGTCTTCATTCAGTCTGTCCTCGAACCTCTTACACATGACTGCCTCGGTAAACACGTATTCCTGAGCATATTTGGTAAGCCTTACAAACTCCCATTCGTAATCAGTCACCGACATACGGACTTGCTTCAATTCGAAGAACTCCTTCCTCTTGGAAAAATTCCCAGCTAACTCTCTCCCTTGGCACCACCGACACCAGGGTGTTCCACCATCGATAGGCTGAATCTCTAAGGAGAGATACCACACACTTTAAGCACTCCTTAAGGGTGCAGGACAGCTCATCGAATACCCAGATGGTATTATCGAGCTAGAATTCCGCTCTTTCTGGGTCATCGTCCTTATTTGCCCAAAATTTTTTGGCTCCATGCTTTTAGATCTTATCCACCGAAGGCCTTTCTTTTCTCACTACCTCGACCACTTGAGGAGCTATCGGAGCGGTTTGAGGGATAGGTGAGGGTGGAGGGGGTTGAGCATTAGGATTAGCTCGGGAATACTCAGTATACCAGTTGCTCATCATGTGATGAAAAGTTTCTTGGGCCTCTTCCCCTTGTCCTAAGGTCTCGGGCCAACTATTAGCTTGCGCGGTCCCTTGAGCGGGAGCTGGCACGTTACTCGCAGCATCATCGGCTGCAGTTCAGTCTGGATCAAAATCCATATACTACATAAAACACCATTTTATACATCAAGAGCCAATCACACTATCATTACTCGGACACTTACATATGGCATGTATAACTAGACTCGACTTTCACTACGTTAGTCCTAGAACCGACTAAACCGTAACTCTGATACAAATAAATGTAACACCCCTTGCCCGTATTCTAGCCAGAACAGGGTTTGAGGCATTACCTAACTAACCTTGCTTAAACACCCCGAACAGGGTTGTAAAGTTTCATTTAAACCCATCGCTTGCACATACTCGGCCTAGGAGGCCCTAAACATACTTCTGAGAAGTATCAGAACTATCCTGGGAATATTTACGAGTTTGAGAAACTTTCCAACAAAACAAGGGCCACACGCCCGTGTTGGTCTAGGGACACGCCCATGTTCCCATAAGACATGCCCGTGTCTTTCATCCGTGGTCGACATTGACTAATTTCATACGACCTTGACATGCCCGTGGCCCTGGCCTGTGTGCCAAACCTTGTCATTCTGACCTATCCATACAGTCTATGCACATGACCGTGTGCCTCAACCGTGTGGCGATTTAAATTCTAAGTGCCAGGTGCAGACTTCACATGGCCTAGGCATACGCCCATGTGCTAGCCGTGCCTCCCACACGGTCTAGACAAACGCCCGTGTGTCTACCAATGTGAACAATTAACAGGCTATTTACCATGCCTTTTTGCCTCTCTACATATCATACACATATACACCAACCCAATTCAACTTCAAAGGTATCTCTAGGAACTCAAAGATCAAGATATACAAAAGGACATATACTTCATGAAATTCATCTTCATTAAGTAATAAAACTTGCCAAGTATTTGCCTAACTTATATAGCCATTACAAAATGGACTTTAATAACTTACATAGCCAACACTTGGACTAACAATTACAACTTAACAAAATACTCAAGTCATATACATGCCATGCTCAAAATAAGTCTAAATTGTTATACCAAAGTGAAAGTCGATAATGTGATTTCTAAGCTCCTACGTCCACGATCCTCGAGTTATCTTGGCAATACTACAAGGAAGAAGGGAAATGAAAGGGGTAAGCATGAAGCTTAGTAAGTTTGCATGGAAATATATAGCAATAATAAGTTCATAATATAATCAATCCATGGCATTAATTAACCATACACAAGCCATAGGCTTCTTGCCATACTTACTTACAATTGCCCTTATTTAGCACATACCGTGCCACACTTCGTAATCGTTTCTTCGTGACTCATTCATGAGTACCTGTTTTCACTCAATCATATGACTTCAGTAAAATTCTCATTTCTACTTCTATACTCATCTACTTATCCCTTTATGCCATTGCCATATCCCAGATATGGTCTTATATAGTTTTTCAATTTTCATATCGATGCCATATCCTGAATATGGTCTTATACGATTTCCATATTCATTTCTAAAGCCATATCCTAGAAATGGTCTTATACGGGATCTCAACTCGGTGCCGAGGCCATGTACCGACATGGTCTTATACGGGACCTTTTCTACCTCATATCTCGATGATAGCATTTTCATATTCAATATAGTACACTAGGACTTCAACATCTCATTCATCATCAATGTAGTAGAGCATCATGCATCAACAAGATACCAAGCATTCTCAATTATGCTAACATATTTATTGCATTGATCACATACAAACTTACCTTGATTTCAAAATGAGTTAACTCGTCGGTTTAGTCCAAGACTTTGTTCTTTACCCGATCGAGGTGGATTCTCGGTTCTTCTTGCTCTATAATAGCAATTTAACTCATTTTAATCACCACATTAATGAAAGCATTTCAATAATCATGCTTAGGCAAAATTGCTATTTTGCCCCTAGAATTTGGCAAATGACCATTTTTGCCCCTAGGCTCGGAAATTAATTCTAATCACATTTATACCTTCAACAAGCCTAGGTGAACATTTAATGCTCTTATAGCTATCATCAAAACTCAACATTTCACATGATTACTACAAATTTGTAAACTTTTCATCAAGGTCCAATCAGGTGTTTTCAAAACAACACCTTTCACAAAAGTTGTTCATCTCACAACTAAAACTCAATTTCTTCCATAAAAATGCAGCAAATAACTAAGATAGCTCTCATCGCAAAACTCTAAACTCTTTACCATATTGCACAATAGTCCCCTCATTTGAAAGCTTAAGCCTTAGAGGTCTCAAAAGTACAATTATTATCAAGAAAAGATCACTAGTTCCCTTACTTGAATGGATGAGAGCTTGTTGAAACTTTGAGCTTTCAATTTGCTTGCTATTTTTGGTGGAGAAGGATGAGCAAATAAATGGACATCATCTTTTCTTTATTCTATTATTAAACTAACAATTTAGTCCACCAAACACCACCAACTTTGACCAACTTGGTCAATTCTTATCCCCTATGAAGTCTATGGCTGGCCAAGCCCTTATCGGGGGTCTAATTTCCTTATAAAGACCACTATTTGTCATTCTAAGGCTATTTGGTACCTTTAGCTTATAGAATGGAACTATCGCACTTTATGCGATTTAGTCCTTTTTTGTGATTAAACATGAAATCGTTAAAATTAAGGCACCAAAATTTTCATGCACATATACTATCATGCTCTGACTCATAATATAACATGAAAATAAATTTCTCTAATCTCGGATTAATGATCCCGAGATCACTATTCCGACTAGCCTCTAAATCAGGTTGTTACACCTACGCAACACACTCATATAAATTAAACTCCCTAACCACAACACCAATACGCCAATTCAAAAGGAAAGAAATCCAAGCCAAACAAACTTACAGACTTACCAAGACGAATGAAGAAAAACCGAAACATCGAACCCCAATGATTAGAACGATCGATTTGTTGAATAGAATAGAGAGAAAACAAAATAAAAAGTTGCAGAGAAAAGAAGGGGAAAAAATAACATCAGAAAGACAGAAAGGGGGATTTTTGGGAAAAAGTTAAAATGACAAATTAATTCAAACTAAAATCGCAACTCACCACAACCCCACTAACTACCAATCCTACCAAAACTAACCACTAACCTTATCCAACTACCACAGACTTTCAATCCCACCGAACTTCTACTACACAATCGGCATACACTCACAGAAGCAAAAATAGCATTCTTCGCTCACACGAGGGTTCGAACACAAAACCCTAAACCTAGCTAACATCTTGGCACTTGAACCAGAATATTCATTCTAATATGAGTTGACCAAAAATATAACATAAGCCCACCCAAAAGGGATAAGGCTAGGATAAAAAAAACAAAATTTCCAAAAGTGAGGCTTGAACCCAAGACCTCAAACACACACCAACATTACTTAACCACTAAAATAAATACTTAATTATCATAAAAAAAAGTTAAATATATCATGGCGTTACAAAAACTATAGGGGCAATTTTGTGTCCAAACAAGCTTATGTCTTCTTTTTACTTAATGGCAAAATAGTCAATGTCAGGTTAAATGTTAGTAGGCTATAAATACTTTATAAGCCTTTCATTCCAAATTTTTGGTGACCGGATAGTTTCTTTAGGGTTTATAGTTTTTAGATTAGGTTTTCTTTCTATTGTCCTTTTCTTTTTCTTTTCATTTTTAGTTTAGGTTTTCTTTGTTTCTTTTTAGGTTAGATCTTAGTGTGACAATTTTCTTTCTTCCTTATTGTTAAAGATTTTGTAAACAATGATTCAGAACCTCTCGGGCTTCATTAGATCTTCATCAAGTGAATGATCATTTTCTTAAACCCTTTGCTTTCATTTTATGCTTACAATATGTTTGATAAAATGTTTGTTTGGAATTTGAGTTTGAGTATGTGCTAAATATGTTAAATTATTGATTTTTTGGTTGTTTGTTAGCTTAAGTTGATGTCTATTCTTGATTGATTGGTTGTTCGATTATATTGAAATGCTTAATACATTAAAATTGGCACCTCTAGTGAAAAACCTAGATAAACGAGATTGAGATGAGAGTTTATCCTTAGATGGTTTGATATAATTGTGTCGAGTAGTGAGACTAAGAGGTAATTGATATGCCTAGGTGAGACCGAGAGGTAACCTTAAGTGGTATCTTTCAATCTAGGATGAGACGCAGAGGAGATTCCTAAGTAAGAGTGACAACCAATATAATCAATATAGGTTCATTAGTTTAATTAGCATTCAACTAATCAACCGAGCATCGTTTAATCATTTGCATTATCTAAAATATTAGGAAGAAAGTTTAGCTTAGTTGGTTTAATTGCACTAACAATTTTTGAACACGTGCTGGCCAGCTACAGCACGTGATGCTTCTATAAGCTGGAGAGTGGATGTTAATTTTTTTTTTTTTTTTTTGTTTGTGAACTATAACTTTGTTTAGGTTTATTTTATTTTTTACGGTTCTGGTTTCCCCAACCATCTTTCTTGGGACTTTATTTACTAAGTTAATAACATCTAGTCTATTTTCATTAAAAAATGGTTTTTATATTTTGAAACCCTAACATTTACAATGATTTTTTTTAAAAAAAAATACTGTTCGATAAACCTTTTGTTTCTAGGACAAGTTGGATAATTTTATGTAATAGTTATTAGTTTTTATTTTAATCATGTAATAGGTCCATGTTGGGCTTGAGTTTTGGGCTGGTTGTAAGTGCCCATTTTGTTGTTGTCCATCTTTGGGTCATTAAGTCCATTGTCTGACCGAATTCATTGTTGGATTATGCAGCCCATGAATACCATATGCAATATGGAGCAGCCCATGGAGACTATATGCAACTGCAGTCGCCACTTGAATTACTTAGGCACTAAGTCTATAAGTTCGAATCATTAGAAATCCACACTTGTTTAATCTTTTTTTTTTTTTTTTTGTTAGTTATTTAGTAGTAATATTTTACTTATTTTGTCGTCCTTTGTCTTTGATTTAATGCATTGGGCATTTGTTTCTTTATGGGGCCTTTTTTTTTTTTTTTTTTTCTTTTTTTCTTGTTTGGTGCTTCTACTTTGGATAGTTCTTTTAGTAAATGGCATTACGTAATTAATTATAATTATTATGTAATTAGTTAAATTGTTACAGTTTCAGTTAGCTAGTCATAGCTGGTTATATATCCATTCTTGTAAACTTCATTGATGAATAACTTTTCAGTAAATTCCTTTTTTTCAAGAGAGCATATTGGCATTGGTAGGAATGGTTAAAATATCAAGTTTTCAAAAACATGCCTTTGATGTTGGGATTTAACTTTGTGAAGTTTTATTTAAATTGCACCTTTTGTAAAGGCAGTTTTAATCCCTTCTGTTGTTTTGTTTTTATTTCCTTGGAGGTGTAAAGTTTTAGTTTTGGTCATTTGACATTAGTGTGCAAAGATGGGATGTGATATGGATTTATGTTGGGATGTGATGTGATGTGAAAATTCATCCAGAATTTTCATGTCATATTGGTTTTGTGTGGTGGTTTTAGTGGTTGACCGGTGATGGTTTAGCATCTTCATTTACAGAATGATGACCTTGGATGATTCTTGATATGATGTTTGGTTTTTGTGGTTTCTTCTTGAGTGGTGGTTTTAGTATTGACTTATCAATCTATTGCAAAACAAATATTTAGATATGTGCAAAGCATAACATAATACAGGCTTCATATTGCTGAAACATATGAAATCTTTCTCATAGACCCTCTTTCTTCTATTGTGTTAGGACAGTCATCCAAAGAAACACTTAAATTTGATACAGAAGGTTGTGTTCCATTATTTGAATCAGTCTTTGCAAAATGCATGAAGCTTGTGATAAGACTATCATTTTGTTTTTTTCAATATTTAACCATAACATAGTTAACTTCATCAATTGATTCATGCAAAACTGTTGTGTTAGCCACAGTTTAACCGATGATGTCTTTACATCATTTCCAATGAACAAAATATCATTAACATATAACACAAAAAAGTCACTTTTCCATCATTTATTTTTTAATAAACACAGAGTTCATTAGCATTTTGCTCAAACCCAAAGGTTGCTATTGCTTGATCAAACCCTTGATTTCATGAGCAAAATGTTTGTTTAAGTCCATAGATGGGTGTTAAAAGCTTGCAAACTTGATGCTATTGTATTTTAGCTATATAACTAGTGGGTTACACCATATAGATATTCTCTTCAATATCCATTTTTAGATCTTATAATCGAGAGCCGCCACAATGGACAATAGAATGCAGATAAACTTAAGCATTGCTATTAACAAGATGGTTTCCTCATAATCAATGCATTCTTTTTGGGTATAACCCATTTCCACAAGTCTTGTCTTATAGGTTTCAATCTTTCCTTGCGCATTTTTTTTCTGGTAGATCCACTTACACCCTATGTTGAAAAAATTGGTTAAAAAAATTTATTTTAATAGTTATAGCTAAAGTTTAAAAATTTTCAAAAATTGTATCATTTTGTGATATTTATAGTAATAATACTTTACCAAAAAATATTTTTGCATTGTAAGAGATGAATTTAATCGATCTTGGCTTTCAACCAAACGACCTTATCCACTATTTTCGTTCCCTGAATTGCGCATAGTGTAGGCTTTAGCAACCCGAATCAAACACACACAAAAAAGAAGCAATGCAATTAATTTCAGTAGGAAAGTAATTTCCCACAATAGAAACCGAAAAATATTGTAATTACTAGAAAATATAATTTATTCTTAGATAAAACAATTCCACTATTTTCTTCAAGAATAACATTGTATGGAAACTTATTATTTTAGGTCAATTGATTTCATGTATTTATGGGGAGAGATATAAGAATCCTGATTGAATAAACATTTGTAAAATAATAATATTTAAATAGAAAACACACTCCTACTTTACCTAGAGTAAGGGTGGGCGACACACCCTACTAAATATTACTAGGGTTACCGCCTCTCTCTTATTTATGAGGAAATTTGGGTCTCTCATGTATTAGGTCCAATTATATATGTTTCCTAAACTTTTGACCCAATACTTTATAATTTAATTCAACTCAAAACTTGTTTTCTATTTCTCAATGAGTTACTTAATTACTTTAACTAAATTAACTTTCGACTTAAATAATTGTTCCAACCCAATTCTAATTCTGTTAAAGTCATAACAACTTTATTGTAAAAGGATCTATGATGAAATATATTTAATTTTCTTATTCAAAACCTATAAGGACTAATTAATTTAATTCCATTTCAAACTTCGATTATTTAATTATAATTAATTAAACAATAATTCGAAAAAATTTAAATTAATTCTAAAATCATTTCTATACTTAGCGAGAAAACGCATTCATTTATGAATGCGAACCATTTATCTTACTTCATCATTTTCATTCATTTCTATCCATTTGGATTTACATGCAATTAATTTTTTGTTTCAACAAGCTAGTGAGGGGGACCGATTGGACATATATAATTAGGGCTCAAATAATTTATAAGTAAGTTTCAGCTTTCTCCTATTAATTAGAAATTTATTTAGTCACAAAGTCATTCCGCTATAATATTGGAATTGAATTTTTCCTAATTATATATCATTTCAAAAGCTACTTACTAAGTGTTTGTCCAATGACTTGTGGCCACATTTACTTTTCTTCTATCGTATAATGCAAATGAAAAGATATTATTTACCCTTTAATTTGACAATGATTTCCACTATTTGAATGATGCTACATACTACAGAAGTCGTACACCAAACGTACCAACATTTGATTCCTTATATATGAATTTGAACTTAGACTTTGGCTTACACTAAAGTATACGAATCACACATATATTGTTCATCATCTACTCAAAATTAATGTATGTCACACTATGAGCATCACAAGGGAATCCGTTGAATATAGAAATTAAATATATTTTCTTATAGATTTTTACAGTAAAGTTGTTATGATTTTAACAAAATTATAATTGGGTTGAAAAAATTATTTAATTAAAAAATTAAATTAAATTAATAAATAATGTATATTTTGAGAAATAGAAAAGCATGTATTTGGTTGGATTAAATTATAAAGTATTGAGTTAAAAATTTAAAAAACACATATAATTGGACCCAATACAAAAGAGGCCTAAATCCCTATCATAATACATATGAGAGGAAGCACACCTTATTAGCCCCTCTCTCTCTTATTTTAACTAGGAAATTGTTTTTGTGTTAAATAGACATTAAAATGCTTCTACTAATTCAACTAAGATTTCACTTCCTTTCCTTATAAATAGATGAAATAGATAGGGCTAAAAATAAAATAAGTTATATACAATTTTGAGATATTGTTATTCTGCCAGAAAGTAGTGAAAATTTATTTTTTAGAATAAATTCTATTTGTTGATAATAACTTTACTGATTTCTATTAGAAAAAATTTTACTTTCCCACTAAACGTAAAGTAAATATTTTTTGGTTCTGTATTTGATTCGAAAGTATTCGAGACCACACTCGAAATAGTTCGTGGTATGAGAATAGTGGAAAAGACTGTTTAGTTGAAAGCCAGGAGTGACAAAGATTCATCTAGTCCAAAACACAACTACGATTTCAAGAAAAGTTTATTGTTATAAATATCACAAACTGGTTCGATTTTTAAATTTTTATTTTTTTACTATGTAAGAAAATTATTTTCGAACCGATTTTTTCCAACATTCTCGACACAATTAATTCGGATAGTATTTCATTTTCTATGAAATATCCCAAAAAATCATCCGATAAATATTCCCTACCACGATGGAATTGAAGTACTTTAATGGATAAACCAACGTAAACTCCTAGTTATAAACTAATATAAACTAATAATTTAATTTATAATTATTGTTTTTATTAAATTATTTTTTAAATTATGCTTAATTTAATTGAGTTGGAACCAATTCAAATTATTTATTTTGATTGTTATGGGTTGATGTCATTTGATTTAATTATAACCAATTTTTAGATGTATGACTTTTATTAAAATTAACATGTGATGTATGACATACATATAGCATTAATTGAAAAAAAAGGAAAATCCTTTTGGCAAAAAAAAAAAAAAAAAAAAAAAGAAGAAAGATTTCTACCCAGATTTCATCCAAAACTTTTCTTATGAATTTAAGCAATTTAGTCAGTCAATTTGCATTTTTTTAACAACAATTATAAAATTAATATAAAATTATAAAATCACAAAAGGTAATCTACGAATGTTTTTGTTACACCATATAATTGGTGAATGGTTTTTCTTAAAGGTGTTAAGGTTTGAGATGATTTGGGTAAAGGAGGAATAGTTTAAAGTACCATTTCTTATAAAATAAAAAAAAGTTTAGGTACCCAGGTTAAAAAGAAGGTGTAGTTTAAGGTGCAATTTGCCAATTAAGAAAAAACCAATTTTTATAAGTGTTTTTTTAAAGGTATAATAATAAATTTAGCCCCCAACATTTATATTTTCTGTCAATTTAGCTTTTATTTATTTATTTTTAGCTAAATTTGACACTTAACCTTCCAAAAAAAAAGTCAAATCATTTTTTAACTGAAATAATAACTAAAATATTAAATTTTTAATATTGTTGGCGTGATAGCTCGCATGACAGATCATGTGCATATCATGCTAACATAACATCATTTGTCTTATATGTCACGTCAACAAATAATTAAAAAATTAAAAAATTAAAATAAATCAAAATCAAAATTAAAAATATAAAAAGTTCATTAGTATGGAGTACGTATGGATTGTCATATAGGTTGTCGTATTTAAAATTTTAATATTTTAGTTAGTATTCTTGTTAAAAAATTATTTCCACTATTTGTTAAAAGATTGATAGTCAAATTTAACTCTTTTTAAAAAGTCAAGGGTCAAATTTAACAAAAATAATAAGTATTAAATTGACGTCAAGTTTGACATAACACCTTTTTAAATGGACCACTTTTATTAAAATCAACACACATTTATTAAATTCATTAGAAAAGAGGGTAGATCTTTTTGGTAAAAAAAAAAAGTGGAAGATCTCTGCCTAAATTTCATCCAAAACTTTTCTTATGGATTTAAGCAATCTAAGTCAATTTGCATTTTTGTTTTTTTTTGTTATTTCTAAACAAAACAAAACATATAAATGGAGACAAGCTTCTAGTTATAAACTAATACAATTATTGTTTTTATTAAATTATTTTTTAAAAATATGCTTAATTTAATTAAGTTGGAACTGTAGCAGCCCGAATTAGGGCCTAAACGGAAAAGTAGTTTTGAAACCATGAATTCGAGGTCAAAGTATTTATTCTGATTGAGTTTTAGTGTTTATTGAGTGATTGAATGTTTGTGTGAAATTTGGTTGAGAAATTTTATTGGTTAGATGTCCAATTTGATAAGTTGGACTAAATTGCAATGGGTGAAAAGTGTGTACTATAATCCATAAAGGAACTTGATTGAGATCGATTTTTAAATTGAGAATCCTTAGTTGGTAATTAGACCATTATATTATAGCTTGGACATAAAATGCCCATAGATGGATATAATATCTAAAGGATTTGATGTGAGCACACCCGAGGCTCCCACGGATTCAATTTTTGAACCCCTTGAGCTCCTTAAAGGCCCTATAACACGAGCCAAGATAAAAAATTCTAAGAAGCTGTTTCATCTCTATTGACTCAATTTTGGGCCAAAACTCAACTCAATGAAAATGGAGATGCTTGGGGCAACGTTTTGAGCAATCATTGCACCTTAGTGCAAGCTGATTTCAGCTCGATTCAGCTCGCTTGAGCTCAAGTCAGCTCACACGAGCTCAATTCAGCTCATTGAGCTTGTTATTAGCTATTTTAATTTATTAAATTTAATTGCTGGAACAAATTAAGTGTTTAATTTAATTTAGTTAGTTTTATTACAACTAATAAATATGTCTTGGCTTATTACATGTTTTAAATATGTCTTAGCCGAATTTAATATGTCTTGTTTAAGACTTTATTAAATTTGTCTAATTTAATTTATGTGTTAATTAGTGTGTCTAAATTATATTAATGTTTGATTCACCTGAATTTTTATGTGATTTAATTTTGGTTCATGTGTTTTTGTATATGAGCCGAATTTGGAGTGCTTTTAAGCAAGGTACATGCATGAATTTGGTTCAATGCATGGGACGATGCATGCATGGATATGTTCAACGAAATTTGTACTGATTTTTGGCTTCCTAAAGTGTCCATTCAGCCAAGCATCACAAATTAAACTCCTCAAGGTGGTCGAATATCTTCCAAAGGCACATCAATTCCGTTCACATTTAGTGTTCACACACCATGTCCATTCGGCTAACCCCTTTCACACCATGAAGACTTTTCAGGTTGGGATGTTCACACACCAAAGGTTGTTCAAAGACTCACTTTAATGCTGGTAACTATTCAGCTAAGAGTTGCCCATTCAATGAGTTCATAACTCCCTTGGCCGAACCTAGACTTGTGCAATACATCCATGAAGGTTCCACATTCATGCAAGCTGATCAGCCCCCTTCTAAAAACCGTCCATTGAGCTCCAATCAGCTTAATTAAGCTACAGAAAATTAATGGATTAATTCTAGAATTTTCTAGCTTATTCTAGCTACATTTACTTAGTATTTAAGCTTTGTTTGTTGACCATTCGCTAGCTAGTGCATAGGCTATAAATACTTTGTTGTTTTCATTTGTAAAGGACTTTTTGTGAATTTGATTAATGAACTTTGAGTTCTTGAGTGAGTCAATCTCCTTTACTATTTTCATACAAGTCTCGTTGACTTATCTAGCGTGCTAGTGGTGCCTTCCGACTTGTTTCCGAACTTATCACCGTAACCCGGTGTGGCTGTCAATTAACTACCAATTCGCAATTTCACCTTAAACAATATAAAAATCGGGGTGAAACTTTTTAGTGTTGAATCATTTCTGACGTTTAACTTCGATTATCCATCCCCACCATTTATCTTAAAATTTACCTATCTTTATATTTTCTACTAAATCGAGCCATTTAAATAACCACCTTCCTTGATTCTTTCTTAGCCAAACCTACCATCACCTTAGCCAACTATCAAAATCATTTTGAAAGCTTCCGCATCCCTTAGCCTAAATTATCCCTTTTCGACAAGTTAATCTTCTCCTCATCGACGATCGGGCAAACTACGTGAAACAACTCGATTAACCCGGGCCGAATCACATCATTTGATATCAGAGCTTGAAAACAAAGAGCGCTGACGTTCGTACCATCTCAGAGTAGGTTCGTAAAAAAATTTGAAATTTTTTAAAAGAATTGAAGTTGTATTTTATTTTCCTTGTATTAAGCAATTGTATTAAGTGTATAAAAAATGGATACGAAAATTCAAAAAAACAAAAAAGAAAAAAAGGAAAAAAAAAGAAATACAAAAATTCAAATAAAAAAGTGAAAGTTGAAAGTTCTTATCTTGTTTTCCATATTCTACTCCGATCATCAAAATCATTCTACCATCACTTTCATCCTTCCCAATGCCACACATACTAAATCTTCTTTTTATTCATCCTATCTATACCTGTATCATCGTATCTCTTGCAACCATTCTTGAAGCCGACCCCAAAGCTGCGAATAAGTTTATACAAGATAAAACATGAAAATTGCGAGAGTGAGAAGAGCGGAAAAAAGGCAAAGAGTGGTGAGTCTATTCGAGTGACGAAAAAGCCTGAAAAAAAATGAGAGTGAAACATGAGTGGAGTGAAATTTTCTTTTCAAATGAAATAGTGAAATTTTGTGGTGAGGTATTTAATCTTCTGTTTTGGTTCTTTTTAACCTTTCTTCTTTTCAGTAATAATCATGTCACGAGAAGAATTTCTAGCCGATGAATTTCAATACTTGGTGAATGAGACCGGCCGAATGTTCGAAAGTAAACTAGGTCCATTACAAAAGCGTTTGGACCGAGTGGAGGAAAAAGCTCGACGGAAGCAAATTCCACCAAGTCGAGAAGCGGAGTTAAAATCATCACGAAGACACTACTCGAGAAAAGACTCTTATCAAGACTCCCATTCAACAAGGCTTTCGAGACAAGAGAAGCAAACTTCGAGTAAAAAATCATTTGAGATGTCGAACGAGAAAGTACGAGTTATTCTCTATATGCTTCAAAGACATCACGCATGGAGAATCTGATCGTTGTTTGTCGGAGTTTTAAATTTATAATGAATAAGAATGATCGAACCTGGAAACTAACTATGACAACGATTGAGGCAAGTGCACCTATCGAATAGTAGTGTAGCTTAGGCAAGACCGGATTGTCGAACCCAAAGGAACTAAAAGTACTAATGCTAACTTTCTTTTTATTATCTAGCCTAAAATAAATGAAGTTGTTGTTTAATCTAAATTTAACTAACTACTAAGATAAAGACGCAAGGATAAAAAGAATGAATTGGGGAAATACTGTTGGGAAAACTCAGTTGATTAAGACGATACCCTTAGGAAGAATCCACCTAGACTTCACTTGTTATCTCACACTGAACTAGACGATATATTCACTTGACTTGATCCGTAAGATTCTCTAATTTATATTAAACCCTCTCTCGAGGCGAATAACATCTAACCCTAGGTTGATTAATTGAAATCTCTTTCTAATTAAACCCCTAGAATCGTATTAAGTCGATCTATGGACTCCCATATTAGGTTTCACCCTAATCTGAAAAAATCTTGTCACCCTATCTCTAGGCGCGCGATCAACTCCGCTTAACTATGCTAGATCTACTCTTAAGCAGGGACTTTTGCTCCACCACCTAAGCACATCCAACTTGAATCAATATCCCGGAAATATTAACACAAGAATTAAGCACACATAACTAAGAACAAATCAAGTATTTATCATATAGTTCAGAAAACAATAACAAGATCCGTCTTAGGTTTCATCCCCTTCAGGTATCTGAAGGGTTTAGTTCATAACAAATAAAGAAAACATCTCAGAAGAAAAGATAAAACAAAACATAAGAAATCCCTAAAACCCCCTAAAGAAATTGAAGGAGAGATCCGCCGTCTTGAGTAAAATTTTGACTTCTTGATATGGATCAACTAGCTATCTTCGAGTGATTCCCACAAATCTAACCTTTTCGGCTCCGTTCCTTGGCCTAGCTAACCGCCCTCTTGAAGGTTACACTTAGGGGGGTTTATATAGGCTTTTGAAATAGGTTTCTTTGCCCCTAAGTATCCTTTTCCGAGTGAAATTACTCTTCTCCATGACAGGGACACGGCCATGGCACATGCCCGTGTGAATCGTGGCCAGGCCGTGTTCGAACTTGTTGAATGAGGGACAGCCGTGTGGTCTTGGGCCCAGGCCGTGTGGATTTCGTGATATGGCCCATTTACTCTGTTTTGAGCCCGTTTGACATTCTTTTCATCCTCGGGTGCTTTCCTGAGTATAAACCATGAAAAAAAAGGATTAAGAGCACCTTTTTACATAAATCAAGGGATAAATCATCCAAAAGTATGCTAAATGTGGGATTAAAATATGTTACTTTTACGGTTTATCAGAATCTCTCCCGAAGAGTTGATCGAGATATCTATGAGAATACTTTCTCTTTTTTGAGCCAAATACTTATCTTTTTGAGTCTCTTGTATCGTCCCCATGTTGTAATAAAATCGAAAAAGTGAGAGAAAAATAAAACGAAGAAAAGAAAATCGAAAAAGAAAAAGAAATCGAAAAAGAGATTGAAAAAGAAGATGAAAAAGAAAAAGAAAGTGAAAAGGAAAAAGAAAAAGAAAAAGAAAAAGAATTTATTTCTAAACAAAATAAAACGTATAAATGGAGATAACCCCAATCAAACACACACAAAAAACAAGCAATGCAATTAATTTCAGTAGGAAAGTAATTTCCCTCAATAGAAATCGAAAAATATTGTAATTACCAAAAAAAAAATCATTTATTCTTAGATAAAACAATTCCACTATTTTCTTCCAGAATAACGGTGTATGGAAACTTATTCTTTTAGGTCAATCGATTTCATCTATTTATAGGGAGAGATACAAGAATCCTGATTGAATAAATATTTGTAAAATAATAATATTTAAATAGAAAACTCACTCCTGCTTTACCTAGAGTAAGGGTGGGTGACACACCCTACTAAATATTACTAGGGTTACCGCCTCTCTCTTCGTTATGAGGAAAATTTCGGTCTCTCATGTATTAGGTCCAATTATATATATTTCCTAAACTTTTGACCCAATACTTTATAATTTAATTCAACTCAAAATTTGTTTTCTATTTCTCAATGAGTTAACTACTTTAACTAAATTAACTTTTGACTTAAATAATTGTTCCAACCCAATTCTAATGCTGTTAAAGTCATAACAACTTTATTGTAAAAGGAAATCCGTTGAATGTAGAAATTAAATATATTTTCTCATAGATTTTTACAGTAAAGTTGCCATGATTTTAATAAAATTAGAATTGGGTTGAAAAAATTATTTGATTAAAAAATTAATTAATTAAATTAAATTTAATAAATAATGTCTATTTTGAGAAATAGAAAAACATGTATTTAGTTAGATTAAATTATAAAGTATTGAGTTAAAAATTTAAAATACACATATAATTGGACCCAATACAAAAGAGTCCTAGATCCCTATCATAATACATATGAGGGGAAGCACACCTTATTAGCCGCTTTCTCTCTTATTTCAATTAGGAAATTGTTTTTCTATCAAATAGACATTAAAATGCTTCTACTAATTCAACTAAGATTTCACTTCCTTTCTTTATAAATAAATGGAATCGATAGGGCTAAAAATACAATAAGTTATATACAATTGTGAGATATTGCTATTCTGCCTGAAAGTAGTGAAAATTTATTTTCTATAATAAATTTTATTTGCTGATAATAACTTTACCGATTTCTATTAGAAAAAAAATTACTTTCCCATTGAAAGTAAAGTAAATAATTTTCGGTTCTGTGTTTGATTCGAAAGTATTCGAGTCAACACTCGAAGCAATTCATAGTATGAGAATAGTGGAAAAGATCGTTTAGTTAAAAGCCGGGAGTGAAGAAGATCCGTCTAGTCCAAAACACAAGTACGATTTCAAGAAAAATTTATTGTTATAAATATCGCAAACTGGTTCTATTTTTAAAATTTTATTTTTTTGCTATGCAAAAAACATATTTTCGAACCAATTTTTTCCAGCATTCTCGACACAATTAATTGGGATAGCATTTCATTCTCTATGAAATATCTCAAAAAATTCATCCGATAAATATTCCCTACCACGATGGAATTGAAGTGCTTTAATGGATAAACCAACGAAAACTCCTAGTTATAAACTAATACAAACTAATAATTTAATTTATAATTATTGTTGTAAGACCCAAATTTTGCCCGGGGCCCAACAAAATTCAAAACCAAAATAAATCCAATTTAATGGTCCAAAAATAAAAACAAAAATGTCCATTTACAAAATTTAACGCCAAACCCAAACAACCCAAAACCCAACCAATTAAACCCATTTCAGCCCAAACCCATAACGGCCCAATGTGGCCTAAAAACTTAACATAATCAGATAACCCTAGGGTTCCCTCCCCTCCCTAGCCGCTGACCTTCCATCTTCCTCTGCCAGCAGCCACGCGCACCGCCCCTTTGCCCACATGCCTCTGACGTCGCCTGCAACAGAGAAGCAAACACACGCAAGCGGAAACAAACAAGAAAGAAAACGACAATAATATCAGAAAAACAAAACAGAAACGGATAAAATCAGATCTGTAAAATCGATTATAAAAACCGAGATAAACCCCATGTATTTCTTCTTCGGATTCTTCCCTTATGAATATCAGCAATCAAAAAATAAAAAAAAAGGTTGATTTCATTTTTTATCTACTGCTCTTTTTATTTCATTTTTTTTTATTTTCTTATTTTTAAAACTTTTCGCAAGTGATTGAATATAAAAAACAAAAAGGAAAAGCATACCTCCCCATCGTCGGAACCTCCCTTTCCAATGCCGAAATCGGGCTATAGGGATAGAGGGATTCGTGGTTTCGGTGCTTGGGGGGGAGTTCTTTGCCTTTTCGTCTTTTTGAGAGAATAAAGAAGAGAAAAGCTTTAAGGTTTTTGTTTATTTTTTCTTCTGAACTTAGGGTTGAGTTGAAACAAAGTAGAGAAATGGCGTTTTAAGGCTTTGATGAAACGGCGTCGTTTAGTTAAAGGGGAGACCTGCGCATTCTAAAAGGAATATTTGCGCGAATGGTCCCTCTCTTCCGCAGCTCTGCTCGATCATGCCCCATTTCCTATTTTCTTTGTTCTTTTAAATTTGGCCCTCA
Source organism: Gossypium bickii (assembly GCA_025503065.1). NCBI lineage: Eukaryota > Viridiplantae > Streptophyta > Magnoliopsida > Malvales > Malvaceae > Gossypium > Gossypium bickii. Next base: position 103,140,423 of record CP106711.1, read on the forward strand.
GATTTCCTTTTGTTTTCGAATTGGTCCCTGTTTCCTTGTGTGTGTTATGATTTGATCCCTGGCGCCTTTTTATTAATTTTTACTTATACCTTTTTTTTACTTTGATTTTAAATCTGTCCTTAATCTGTTTAGTTTATTTAATTCATTTTTTTAAATAAAAATTGTTTCGTGTATGAATGTAATATTTTATTTACTATTTATTTTATTTTATATATTACTTAGTCTAAGTTATTATATATTGATTTTTAAATCTTATATGTTTATATACATACGTTTCTTTAAAAAAAATGTTTTTATATCATTTATTTTAAACCTTTATTATAACATTTTAAATTGCTCTATATATTATTTACTTCGAACTTTTTGTCATATATCACTTACTTAAAATTGTTTTGTTATTTTAAAATTGTTTTGTGTATTATCTGTTTTTATATTATTTATTTCGATGTTCTTTGATTATTAATGCTAATATTAAAATAATGTATATTACTTGATTATTGCCATTGTGTGTTTTTTTATTTCGTTTATTTCATATATTTTGTATTATTGTTATTCACTCGTATTATATTGTGTTCATGTATACTTGTCCTGTAACATCCCAAAATTGGGCCTAGTAGGATTGGGCCCATTAGGCCTTGGGCGTAGGAGTGTTTAAAATTTTGAGAACAAGATAATGACATGATTGCAAATTGGACTTATTAGTTAAGTGAATTTGGAAGGTTACGAGGTTTCTATGAAGTCTCGGGTTTAATTGGGCCTTAGGAAAAATTTGGTATTTTAGCACTTTAAGGAGAGATGGTAAGTAGCTTCAAGACTTATAGAAATAAAAGAGTAAATTGCTAGCACAAATGAGCTATTGGTAAAGAGGTTATGGCACCAAGTGATGGACTTTGAGGGAAGAGGTTCAAATCCCATTGTGTGCAAACTTTAATTATTATTTTTGCACTCTTTCTTTAAGTGTCGGCCAAGGAGTAATTTTGGCAAGTTTGACTTCTTTATTTTTGGCAAGATGGCTAAGAAATAAGGTAAGGTTGGGGTTGGGGAAAGGAATCAAAATGAAAAGGCAAGTGAGGGGAACAAGTGGCTTATTTCATGGAGAATGCTATGGAAAGTATGGTTGGCAAAATTTTGACTCTTATGGCTATGCATGTGGACAGTTTTGGGGGTAGATAGGTAGCTGAAATTTTACTTTGGCATTTGGTAAGGTCTTAGTATTGTTTTGGCCAAAAATCTCATTTGCAACTTTTGGTATCATCTTCTCCCAATTTGCTACTCTCTTTGCCGAAACTTATTAGCACAATAGTGCATTTTTCTTCACTTTGGTTTTGGTCACATACTCATCTTTTGTCCATCTTCCTTCATAGCCGAAACTTCAAGTTGATAATAGGCAAATTCTTCTTCTTTCTTCTTGATTGCGAATGCACCCAAACCATAGAGACAAAATTGTTCACTCGTTTTCCTTTGAAAAAACTGAACCATTCATTTCTTCTTTATCGTTCTTCTCATCAGTATTAACACTCACTCCTTTGATCAATCGTGTTTTAAGTGGGAGACCATGTATCGTTCTAGCCGAAGTCAAACGGTGGAAATTGGATCCAACATCGATAAGGTAAGGGGGTTCATTTTGGATTTTTCATTATATCTCTATTTGGCTATGTTGCAAATCGAATTGAAGTTTCGACTAATCGATTATGTTTTAGGGACGAAATCACTCGATAGATTCTACCTTTGGACATAGTGGTAAGTGATTCAAGTTTAAGTGATACGAAATCTTTTGGAAATCCGAGGCTAACTTTTGGTTGGCATTGTTCTAGGTCAACGATGAATGGTTCGTTAGGAAATCGAAATCAGGTGTGTAATCCCGTACCTTCCGTATACATATTTGAAATGGTGTGTAATCTCACATCTCTCTGAAAGTTTGTATGATATGTTCTGTGATTTGGTCAAAATACCGAAAAAAACAGAAACCCGGCGTCCGTGATCACTCGGGCATGCGTATGATCGTAGTGGTAATCGTATTTTGTAATAAAATAGTTTCGGTTAGAAGCAGTGACGTGTTTTTGAAAAATTACGAAAAATAGGTGAAAGGGAATTAGAAAGTGAATTAGAAAAAGTTTCTAAAAATTGAGCTTGCTGGTTGCAAATAGCTCGATTTATTTTTGAAAAAATATCAGAGGGTAGAATTTGTCTACACTTGTTATATAGACATATTCTAAACATCTTATTAATAATAGGACTGTTTTTCCCGTTATTAATAAAATATTGAAATATATCAAGAAGATTGTTTATCTCCTTAATATCTGTATATTCGATTAGGATTTCATCCCAATCTCGATATAAAATGGATTTTAATAATAAATCTTCGGCTTTATTTTCTTTAGTTGTTTTTTCAACTAAGAATTCCGAGAATTTTGTAAGAGCTTTTTGGAAACTCGCTCTTTGTTCCAAAATATGGGTTTTCCATATTCTGTTTATAAAATTGTAATATTCTACTGGAAGTCCTGGATTATAAAAATCTTTTGTTTCAGGAAATTCAAGATTTTGTTGTTTTTTCAACAAATCTTCTGTATTTTTTATAATTTCAGAATAGCTTTTTTGATATTCTGAATATGGATTCTGTGAAAATTCAAAATAACTCACCGGGGTTGGTGATTGTGTTCCAAATGGTTGTTTTACCATTGGATATGGTAAATAATATCCTTGATTAGGATAAAATTGTACCTGTGTAGATGCAGCCATAAATCCTTGTTTAGGACTTATTGGTGATTTTCCTTGTTGGGTTTTTATGGACATGATTCTCCATCCATCATTTTCTATTAGAGGTTGTTTACCTCTATCCATAAGGCCTGCTAAGAAAATCAGCAATCATTAGTAAAAATAAATTTAGGATTTTCTACTAATGGTATTTCTATAGAATTGTTTTCTATAGATAACTTAACCGATTTCCTGTTAACAGTAAATGGTAAATATTTATTTAGAAAATTATTTCCTAATAGTATATCTCCATACATATCAGGAAGACATAATAATTTTGGAATTATAAATCTAACATTGTTTATGTAGATTGGTATATTTTTTGCTTTATAGTAAATAGTAGTTTTGCTACCATTTATTCCACTAATATTTATTATCTTTTTTACAGGTTTCCAATATTCTTTAGGAAGAATATTCTTTTTACAACTACTGGTTGTAGCTCCTGTATCTAATAATGCATGTAAAGAATGTTTTTTATACTCTCTACTATGTAATGTAATTTTAATGTATTTATTGAAATTTATTATATTTTCTACAGAGTAATGTATATCTTCCATTCTAGTGTTTCTAGAAATAGAATTTCTACTTGGTGTAGTAGGAAAAATAGGAATATGAACTGTTTTCATACCTATTGGTGTAGAAATACTTATATTATCTTCTTCTTCCTCTGGTTGAGAACTAGAAGGTAATACTAGATTATCATCTGTGTTGGTTATAAGATTATTTTTAAAATATAACTTATCTCCAGATGACATGTTTTCAATAGTACTTACTGGTTTAGAAGTACTAGCATTATTAGTTTTATCAATTATCCAGTCTTTTGGAATTGACAAATCTTTTAAGTGTAATAATTTCGGTTGAATTTCTGTAGTAAATTTATTAGGCTCAAAGAGCTCAATTATTTTATTATTTATTTCTTTTATTTCAACCTCTCTTTGTATTAGTATATTCATTAATAGCAGTCCGACTTATTGCTAGATCTTACGCTAAATCACTTATATCGAATTTTTTGTCCGAATTCTAAGGCATAAACACTCTTCTATTAGAGAGGCATTATAGAGATAAAGTAATTTGGTTTTACCTTAAATCCTATAACACCTGTGTGAAGATTAGATTGAATTCCTCCAATAAGTGCTTTTATTGGATTTTCAAATCTTTTATCTAATAATACTGCTAAAATAGGAACATCATGACCTCTTCTAAATAAAGCTCTGATTGTTATCATAATGACTCCTAAATGTATATATCTAACTTTGAGGATAGTTTTTCTAATCCTTTTTATTTTTCTTTAGTAAATAAGGGAATTTCTGTTAATCCACCTTTAGTATCTTTAGCGACTGTATTACCGCTAATTTTTTCTATTTGTCTTTTTGACCATATTTTAAACTTAGAAATTTTATATATTTCTTCTTTAGAAATATGATTTTTATTAATTTTTTCTATTATATCATTGGAAAAGTCTATTTCTTCTCCAATTATATTTCCCAGTTTAATATCCTGTTGTTCAGAATTAGGAATTTCTTCTAACTTGTTATTAGAACTATTTCCTATCATAATGATATATTCATTAGAATCCGTATCAGACTCTGTTTCTGATATTAATTCATATAATATTTCAGTCGGATTTGTTTCCTCACTAAAACAGATTTCTAAATCTTGTTCTTCAAGATTTTTGATCATCTTCTTAGCATTTTTGCCTTTGTTAGGACAATTTGTTGCTATATGACCTTCTTCTTCACAAATAAAACATTTACAAATTTGTTTTTTAGTATTTTTAGAATTTTTCCTTCTAACAAATTTTTTCTTTTTAGTATAATTTTTATTTCCTAGTCTCCATTTAGCTAATTTATATTTTTTATGTTTTTTATAGGTTTTCGGACGTATGGAATTACATCCAAATTCCCATTCTCCTTCTAACATTTTTGTACAATATCTATGACTTAATTTATTTTTGACTTGTTTAGCCGCTTTACTTTGTAAACAATGTAATATAATTCTTTTTTTAGCAAAATTAATTCTATTACCTATTGTATCTATCTCTGTTACATCTTTATTACTATCTTTACTATGTTTTATAATGAAAGAAGCATATTTATTTATGCAAATTTCATCCCAAGGTGGGGGTAATTTATGAAAATATTGGTTTCTCCAAAAATCTACACTATCATTTTTTAATTTTTGATATTCATGGAGAAATTTTTTAGAAAATTCATCTAAATATCTAATATCACATAGTTTTAATTTTGACAAAGTATAGCTGGATTGGCTATCTTGGTCTTTTTTATTAGTATAACCACAAAATTCTATTTTTAGAATTGAGGTTAAATTTTTTAATAAATCTATAGGAGAACTTATTTGATTAATAAGTTGACTTTTTTTGTTCTCTTCCCTTCTCAGATTCTTCCCAACGTCTGAGAAATTGTAGAACATCACCTTGAAAAGTTCCAACAAAGTATGTAACATCCTGGAAAGGGCCTATGCATTTTCGGTTTAATTGTATGAAATGACAAGTCTTAAGCATTATGAATAAATTTTTGATATTTTTGGAAACTCAGAAATGTATGAAAATGCATGGAAATGGAAATGAACATTTTTGAAAACTGAACATTTTTGGAAACACGGAAATGCATTAGGACATGAACATCTTAGGAAACCTAGAAATGTAAGGAAATGGTTCAAAAATGGAAAGTACACATTTTTGGAAACTAGGAAATGAAAATGGAAATGATCCAAAAATGGAAAGTATACATTTAGGAAACTTGGAAATGTAAGAAAATGGCAAGTAAATGTGAGCCGATCGAAAATTTTAGGAAACTTGGAAATGACCCTAAAATGATGAGTTTTAAAGTTTAAAATGGGAGATTAAGGCAAGAGGGCCTTAAAAGAAAAAGTTGGTAAAATTTGACACACAAACGGGCTAGGAAAGGTGGCCTGAAGATGGCACTTAGGGCCTATGGAAATGGCGCCATGTGCAAGAGGCATGGGCCTGGGTTCGAGTCACAAGGGAAGCAAATAAATGAAGTTGTATTTTTGCTTCCCAGGCTAAGGGGTGGACGGAAATTGCTTCTAGAAAAGGGAGGTGTTTTATTTCCATTAATATTGCTTAATAAGGTGATAAATAAAAGCTTTTTAACTTGGATTATTTGAGGAGATAAAAGATGGATTAAACTCTTTTATTTTAAATAAAAGAGATAGTATTATCACAAGGAAGAGTGATGGCCAAGTCAAGGACTCTTGGCCTAGTAATTTCGGCTAAAGAAGGATTTTCTCTCATCTTTTCTTAGCATTGCCGAAATTCCCTAGCAGAAACTCTCTCTGCCGAAAATTCCATAGCAACTTTCTTTCTTCTCTTTTCTTTCTCCAAGCCGAAAATACACTCTATTCCATCAGTGCCGATTGTTCTTAAGTCTAATATTCCTCTCTTCCTTCACCCTTGAAACCGAATGCTAAGAAGGCTCATAGCCGATTGTTCATCAAGTTTTTGACCGAATCTCAAGCAGCGATGTCGTCGGAAAGATCCGTCGAATTCAAAAGGTAAGAATCTTGTGGTTATCGATTATTCTCCTCTTTAAGCCAAACATAGGGGTTAATGTTATTATTTTTGTGGCGAAACTATAAGGAGCGTTTGGGATTTCTAGTGCTATCAACTACAAGGAAGAGATCATTCGGGATTCAAGAATCTAAGGTAAGATATACACATATTTGGTCAAAGTTATGGATTATATGTGAGATTTAAGTCTAACATGAAACTATAGGAATTTCATGCACATACAAGGCAAGGATTACATTAAGGATTTGGAAATTTTAAGGTAAGTCCATAGATCCAATCGGCCAAGGTTTATTCTTTAGAAATACAAATCCTACTAGGATTTGGTTTTAAGGTCAAAAGGTTTATTTATGTGTTTAAATAATTTGGTGAATATAGGGATTGAGATCTAAAGCAAATGATCGATTTCTTCGGGATATCAAGGAACCTATTTAGCAAATCGGTGTGTACTCACACTAACTTTCAATATATTATGGCAATAATTATTTTAATATATGAATATGCATAAGAATGAGAATGTGGCTAAGTACCACAAATGTGGTAAAGAGTACCTGTGCACGTTTCCTACTTACGATAGGATTACGAATATGATATATTTTGAACATGTGAATAGTAACATGAATGAGAAATAAGTATGTTATGCATGATATAATAATATTTGGGGCATTTTGGGCTATAAGTGAAAGGGGAAGAAGGTGTTGACTTGGTCTCACCAGCGGAATATGGTGACTACGGTCACATAATTTGAATATGGTAACCGGTTACATTATCGAATTTGGTAACCGGTTACATTATTTGAATATGGTGTTTAACGACACAAATTATATGGGCGATGAGCACGTCGACTGCAGCGACTGCCTTCGATGGTGTGTAGCGGATGGAGGGTTGACTTAGTAGTCCCCACGGTGTGATTGGCAGGTACAGGTGGTGTGTAGCGGATGGATAACTAGGCTGGGTTTGGGTTGCATCATTTGATTCGAATATGTACTTGATATGAATATGTATGCCTAATCTGTTAATTGTTAGTTTTGTGTACACATTGAGTCTGTAGACTCACCCCTTTGTGGGACTATTTTTCAGGTAATGAGCAATAATGGACCGGGTCGGCGGGAGCTAAAGGTGACCATGCACAGCAAGAAGGGATTTTTAATATTTGGGACTTTACTTCTATTAATTATTTGAAGTTTTTAAGTTTGGGAATTATTGATGTAATAAGGCCGAAAAGGCCATAGTTTTATTTAGTTACTTTTATTTTCTTTAACTACTATGTTATGAATTAATTTATATTTTAAGTTTAAGTAAGAAATATTTTTTTAAAGTAAACCCTAAATTATTTTGTCACCTTAAAATAAATGGATTTCCAAACATAGTTAATGGGTTTTCAACCTAAGCCCAACTCAAATTGATAATTTCTTTAAAAATTTCACGAACTTTCGCTAAGTAACAAAGAATTTTGAAACCGATTTTTCTTAAGGAACATACCAGATCCGGTTCAGGCTTGTGGGCCGGGTTTGGGGTGTTTCAGTTTGGTATCAGAGCCAAGTTTTCAACTCTCGGCCTGTGGGCTAAGGCCCAAAACATTTTTAATTTGAGCCAAATGATTTTCTTTGAAATAAAGCAGGTGTTTTGGCATGGCACCTAAGTCTCCGACCCGCAGTCCACCAGGTAAGTACCCTAACTTTATGTGTGATTCTGTGATTTATGAACTGTATAAGGGTAGAAAAGGCATGGAACGTAGAATAGAATGATAGGAACATGAACCCTAGGGCTAGATTACTCAAACACAAAACCACATAAGATTTAATGCACTAAACAAACCTATGGCTAAGTCACTGAGATAGGGTGTGGTAACCCCTGTACGCATGTCTAGGATTGGATCCGGAAGAGCCTGGTATTTAAGCAGTCCTAGTGACTCACCTCCTCTTCGCAGGTATCCTGCAGTGCGTAGCTTCGGTTCACCCTAACTCAGAGGCTCGCATGGTGTGGCAACCTGCATGCGCATGTCTCAGGAATGGTTTCGATGGGAGTTTGGTATTTAAGCAGTCCGTGTGACTCACCTCCTCTCCATTCGAATCTTGCTTGGTGCATAGCTTTGGTTCACCCTGACCAAAGAGGGCTCGGTCATAGGCTAAACATAATGACTAAAACCCGAAAGGGAACTAGCCATGTTTGAAAAAAAAAAAAAGAACAAAACAACAAAACCCTAGTTTTAAAACTTTTAAATCACTCTTTTAATTGGTGAAAACTATCTTTACAAGATCTTCCGAAAAAACTTTTTTTTCTGATTTTCAAAAATTACAAAAATACCCCTAGTGGTAAAATTACCAAAATGCCCTTGATTCACAAATTGTCAAACTTCTCAACGATTTTGCCAAAACTTCATTATTTTATAAATGTTCACGAACCCTGATTTGCAAACTATCAAAATACCATGATTTTGAAAAATTACAAAATTGCCCCTAACTTACAAAATTACCAAAATGACCCTGGTTTCCGAAATCTTTGCAAACATCACCATTTGAAAAGAGGAACTTTCAAAAAGAACCCATAAAGTTTTACAACTTTTGAAATATCCCCGATTTATTAAATTTTACAAATTTACTCGATTTGTGAAAATTTACCAAAATACCCCGAGGTCGAAAATTACTAAATACCCCAGATTTTGAAATTTCTCCAAATTACCGAGACTTTGAATTCTCAAAATACTTTTCGACAAAAACACCAAGGAATATTTTTCCTTTTGAAAAATTACGAAAATGCCCCTGTAGGACAAAATTACGAAAATACCCCTGGGTAGTGGAAAAACAACAACGATGAAAATTACAACGTTTCTCTGAATGAACGAAAGTTCATAATTGTTTGATGGATGGATGAATGAATAAAAGACTGTGTGCTTGTATGAATACGAAAGAACCACTCTTAAATTCTTTTTCATAAAACATCTTCGCGGGTAATAAGTGAAACAAGAATACTAATTCATAAAACTTTTTAATCAGATCTCGACAATAGAAAATGAGCTCTAGAGGACGTGGTCGTCGTGGACGAGGTAGAGGAAGGATGACTGTGTCAGAACCCGTTAGATCGGGTCAGGGTTCTGACAATGAGATACCACCGCCACTACCACCCCTATTGTGTGGTCTTTGAGCAAGCAAGCTCAGGGACGGAAGATCTTTGTGTCATGAGCTATGCTACGAGTTTTGGAATTGGTGGCTGGTGCGAGTGGAAATTCGGGAACCCGAAAATCTATGCCTGAACGGCTCCGAGCTAATGGAGCCGAGATGTTTCGTGGAGTGTCAGGAGTGGCACCCAGTACAGCTGAGTACTGGTTGGAAGCGACGGAATGCATCAGGATGAGCTTGACTTGACCCCTGAGGAGAAGTTAAAGGGGATGGTGGCACTATTACGCGATGAAGCATATCAATGGTGGTTAACTGTGCGAGAAGGTGCCACGGCTGAGGATCTGACCTGGGAATATGTTAAGGAGGCATTTCAGAAGAAATATGTGGGAACCAGGTATACAGATGAACAAAGGAAGGCTTTTCTGGGGTTGGTGCAAGGGGGTAAGTCTGTCGCAGAATATGAGGCGGAATTTCTGAGGTTGAGCCGCTATGCTCAAGGAGTAGTGGCAACTGAGCATGAACGCTATGTCCGTTTTGAAGACGGACTGAGGGACGATCTGAGACTGTTGATAGCACCGCATCAGGAGCGGGAATTCTCTACTTTGGTGGAAAAGGCCAAGGTGGCCGAGGGAATCAAGGATGCTACCAAGCAGGCTGTGGATATGAATAATCCCAAAACAGATTTTGGGCCATCTGGAAAGGGTCATAAGAGGCCTAGAGTTGACGGGCCACGGAATCAACAAGCTGGAACGGGCTGGCAGTATCACCTTTGTGAGTATTGTGGAAAGAGGCACTTGGGAGAATGTTGGAGAAAGACGGGAGGATGCTTCAAGTGTGGGTCCAAGGACCATATGCTAAAGGATTGTCCTAAGCAATCAGATGAGAGCCGACCGGCAGCTCAGAATGTTAGTCAGGCTGGTAGAGGCGGACAGCAGCCTCAACGGGGTCGTGGTTCAGCCAACAGAGGTAATAGTGCTGGCAGAGGCCGTGGAGCATGTGGTCGAGAGTCTTTGCTAATGCGAAGCAAGGCAACCGGGTTTGGTTTATGCGGTTCACCGAAGGGAGGATGGTGACGCACCGGATGTAATAACCGGTACGTTCTTTATTTCTGACAAACCCTATTTTGCTCTGATTGGTGTGGGCTCGACCCATTCCTATGTTGCATGTAGTGTAGTGGAAACACTAGGCCTAGACTTAGAAATCTCTGATAGACAGATGACTGTAGTAAGCCCATTAGGCCAAAACCGTAGTGGTAGACAAGATCTTTCGGAATGTACCCCTAGAGATTCGGGAGTGAACTTTCGGGCTGATTTAATGGAGTTACCCTTCGGAGAGTTTGAGCTTATACTTGGAATGGATTGGCTAGTAGAGCATCGAGCCGTGTTGGATTGTGCGGCTAAACGTATGAAACTAAGAACCCCCGAGGATGAGGTAGTAGTGATGATCGGAGAAAGGAGGAACTACTTGTCTAACGTGGTTTCGGCGCTGAAGGCTGAGAAGATGGTTAAGAAGGGGTGTAAGGCGTTCTTAGCCTTCGTAAGTGCGTTGGGAGGTAAAGATGAAGGTGTTCATGGAGTTAGGACGGTAAGAGACTTCGTAGATGTGTTCCCAGATGAATTACCAGGAATACCCCCAGATAGGGAGGTGGAATTTGGAATAGACTTGCTACCGGGAACAGCTCCGGTGTCAATCGCTCCTTACCGAATGGCGCCGAAGGAGTTGGTGGAGCTCAAGGCTCAAATTCAAGAGTTGTTGGATCGTGGGTTCATTCGACCCAGTGTATCTCCGTGGGGAGCACCGGTCCTATTTGTGAAGAAGAAGGACGGAACTATGCGTATGTGCATAGATTATCGTCAGTTGAACAAACTGACCATCAAGAACAAGTATCCTTTGCCAAGGATAGACGACTTGTTCGACCAGCTGAAAGGGGCAGCTGTGTTCTCGAAGCTAGACTTAAGGTCGGGATATCACCAATTGAAGGTGAAGGAGGCTGACATTCATAAGACCGCTTTTAGGACAAGATACGGTTATTTTGAATTTGTAGTGATGCCGTTTGGGTTGACGAACGCTCCAGCTGCATTCATGGACATGATGAATCGGGTTTTCCAACCCTACCTGGATAGGTTCGTCGTTGTATTCATCGACAATATTTTGGTGTACTCGAAGTCGGAGGAGGAGCATGATGAGCATCTCCGAGATGTGTTGGAAGTGTTAAGGGAGAAGAAGCTCTATGCCAAATTCAGCAAGTGTGAATTTTGGCTTAAGGAGGTGGCATTCTTAGGTCATGTGGTATCCGCAGAAGGAATAAGAGTGGATCCTAGGAAGATCGAAGCAGTGTTGGATTGGAAACCACCTAGGTCTGTGGCTGAAATCAAGTTTCTTAGGATTGGCGGGCTATTACGTGAAGGTTCGTGGAAGGATTCTCGTCAATAGCCGCGCTTTGACAAAGTTGCTAAGAAAGGAAGTACCATTTGTGTGGACGGATAAGCATGCAGGAGAGCTTTGAAAAGCTTAAGAAGGTCTTGACGGAAGCTCGGTGTTAAGTCACGGAGGCGAGCAAGGATTTTGTGGTGTAATCTTGTGGCGCCGCATACGGGATTAGGGGTGTGTGCTAATGCAAGATGGAAAAGTGGTCGCCACGCGTCTCGGCAGTTAAGGCCTCATGAGGTTAACTATCCAACCCATGACTTGGAACTAGCAGCAGTGATTTTCGCCCTGAAGGTTTGGAGGCACTACCTTTATGGAGAAAGGTCAGTAATCTACACAGACCACAAGAGCCTTAAGTACTTGTTGACTCAGAAGGAGTTGAACTTGAGGCAGCGAAGGTGGGTGGAGTTGTTGAAGGATTATGATTGTTCGATAGAGTACCACCCGGGCAAGGCGAATGTGGTAGCAGACGCCCTAAGTCGGAAGGTTGTGTCAGATTTAAGGGCTTTGTTCACTCACTTGAGTCTGTATGATGATGGAAGCCTGTTGGCAGAGTTACAAGTCAAGCCCACATGGCTAAAGGAGGTGAAAGAGGGACAGTTGGCTGATAAGGACTTAAGTACTAAGTTACAACAAGTACAGCAAGGAGGATTAAAGGACTATGGAGTCAATGATGAAGAAGTATTGTGCTACAAGGGAAAGGTCTGCATGCCGAAGGATAAGGAGTTGAGACAAAGGATTCTTCGGGAAGCGCATGGTAGCCCTTATGCTATGCATCCCGGAGGCATCAAGTTGTATAGAGATCTAAGGGAACAATTTTGGTGGTCTGATCTGAAACGAGAGGTGACTAAATTTGTGGGGAAATGTTTGACGTGTCAGCAAGTTAAGGCTAAACACCATGTCCCATCAGGATTGCTTCAACCAATCGAAGTTCCCAATGGAAGTGGGAGAGAATTACCATGGACTTCGTTAGTGGGCTTCCCCTTACGCCTACTAAGAAGGACTCGGTATGGGTGATAGTGGACCGTTTGACCAAGTCCGCGCACTTTATCCCACTAAGAATAGATTATTCTCTTCAGAAGTTGGCTAGGTTATATGTGGCGGAGATCGTAAGGTTACATGGAGTACCAGTATCGATCATCTCCGATCGAGACCCAAGGTTTACGTCTCGATTTTGGAAGGCACTTCATCAAGCTTTAGGCACTAAGTTAGACTTCACTACGGCTTTCCATCCTCAATCCGACGGGCAGTCAGAACGGGTTATACAAGTGTTGGAGGACATGCTGAGAAGCTGTGTGATGGATTTTCGAGGAAGTTGGGAAGATTACTTGCCCTTAGCTGAGTTCGCCTACAACAACAGCTATCAGGCTAGCATTCGGATGGCACCATATGAAGCATTGTATGGTCGGAAGTGTAGAACTCCTACTTGTTGGACTGAGTTAGGAGAACGTCATGTTTTGGGTCTGGAGTTAGTGGCAGAAACTGAGGAGAAGGTTGAGATAATCGGGCAAGGTTGAAGGAAGCCTCGAGCAGCGCGAAGTCGTATGCAGACCTTAAGCGGAAGGAAATTGAGTTTGAAGTGGGAGACCAAGTGTTTCTGAAAGTCTCACCTTGAAAGAAGGTAATGAGGTTCGGTCGCAAAGAGAAGTTAAGCCCAAGGTTTATAGGGCCCTATCGAGTACTAAAGTGAGTTGGACCAATGGCATACCAAGTGGAGTTGCCACCAGAGTTACAGCTAATGCACGACGTATTCCATGTATCCATGCTACGTCGCTATCGATCGGATCCATCTCATGTGGTACCTGTTGAAGAAGTGGAGCTAAGGCCGGACTTGTCCTACGAGGAAGAGCCGATTTGGATCCTGGAACGTGATGTGAAAGTACTACGGAGGAAGTCAGTACCTCTAGTCAAGGTGTTATGGCGCAACCATGGACCGGAAGAAGCTTCGTGGGAGTCAGAAGAGACAATGCGACAGCAATACCCTCAGTTGTTTAGTTAGGAAATTTCGAGGACGAAATTTTGTTTAAGGGGGGTAGAACTGTAACATCCTAGAAAGGGCCTATGCATTTTCGGTTTAATTGTATGAAATGACAAGTCTTAAGCATTATGAATAAATTTTTGATATTTTTGGAAACTCAGAAATGTATGAAAATGCATGGAAATGGAAATAAACATTTTTGGAAACCTGAACATTTTTGGAAACCTAAACATTTTTGGAAACCTGGAAATGTATTAGGACATGAACATTTTAGGAAACCTAGAAATGTAAGGAAATGGTTCAAAAATGGAAAGTACACATTTTTGGAAACTAGGAAATGAAAATGGAAATGATCCAAAAATGGAAAGCATACATTTCGGGAAACTTGGAAATGTAAGAAAATGGCAAGTAAACAGAGCCGATCGAAAATTTTAGGAAACTTGGAAATGACCCTAAAATGATGAGTTTTAAAGTTTAAAATGGGAGATTAAGGCAAGAGGGCCTTAAAAGAAAAAGTTGGTAAAATTTGACACACAAACGGGCTAGGAAAGGTGGCCTGAAGATGGCACTTAGGGCCTATGGAAATGGCGCCATGTGCAAGAGGCATGGGCCTGGGTTCGAGTCACAAGGGAAGCAAATAAATGAAGTTGTATTTTTGCTTCCCGAGGCTAAAGGTGGACGGCAATTGCTTCTAGAAAAGGAGGTGTTTTATTTCCATTAATATTGCTTAATAAGGTGATAAATAAAAGCTTTTTAACTTGGATTATTTGAGGAGATAAAAGATGGATTAAACTCTTTTATTTTAAATAAAAGAGATAGTATTATCACAAGGAAGAGTGATGGCCAAGTCAAGGACTCTTGGCCTAGTAATTTCGGCTAAAGAAGGATTTTCTCTCATCTTTTCTTAGTATTGCCGAAATTCCCTAGCGAAAACTCTCTCTCTAGAAAATTCCATAGCAACTTTCTTTCTTCTCTTTTCTTTCTCCAAGCCGAAAATACACTCTATTCCATCGAGTCCGATTGTTCTTAAGTCTAATATTCCTCTCTTCCTTCACCCTTGAAACCGAATGCTAAGAAGGCTCATAGCCGATTGTTCATCAAGTTTTTGACCGAATCTACAAGCGGTGTCGGGGAAAGATCGTCGAATTCAAAAGGTAAGAATCTTGTGGTTATCGATTATTCTCCTCTTTAAGCCAAGCATAGGGGTTAATGTTATTATTTTTGTGGCCGAAACTATGAGGAGTGTTTCGGGATTTCTAGTGCTATCAACTACAAGGAAGAGATCATTCGGGATTCAAGAATCTAAGGTAAGATATACACATATTTGGTCAAAGTTATGGATTATATATGAGATTTAAGTCTAACATGAAACTATAGGAATTTAAGCGGACATATACAAGGCAAGGATTACATTCGGGATTTGGAAATTTTAAGGTAAGTCCATAGATCCAATCGGCCAAGGTTTATTCTTTAGAAATACAAATCCTACTAGGATTTGGTTTTAAAGTCAAAAAGGTTTATATATGTGTTTAAATAATTTGGCTGAATATAGGGATTGAGATCTAAAGCAACAGATTGATTTCTTCGGGATATCAAGGAACCTATTAAGCAAATCAGGTGTGTACTCACACTAACTTTCAATATATTATGGCAATAATTATTTTAATATATGAATATGCATAAGAATGAGAATGTGGCTAAGTACCACAAATGTGGTAAAGAGTACCCAGGTACGTTTCCTACTTCTGATAGGATTACGAATATGATATATTTTGAACATGTGAATAGTAACATGAATGAGAAATAAGTATGTTATGCATGATATAATAATATTTGGGGCATTTTAGGCTATAAGTGAAAGGGGAAGAAGGTGTTGACTTCGGTCTCACCAACGGAATATGGTGACTACGGTCACATAATTTGAATATGGTAACTTCGGTTACATTATCTGAATTTGGTAACTTCGGTTACATTATTTGAATATGGTGTTTAACGACACAAATTATATGGGCGATGAGCACGTCGACTGCAGCGACTGCCTTCGATGGTGTGTAGCGGATGGAGGGTTGACTTAGTAGTCCTCACGGTGTGATTGGCAGGTACGGGTGGTGTGTAACGGATGGATAACTAGGCTGGGTTTGGGTTGCATCATTTGATTCGAATATGTACATGATATGAATATGTATGCCTGATCTGTTAATTGTTAGTTTTGTGTACACATTGAGTCTGTAGACTCACCCCTTTGTGGGACTATTTTTCAGGTAATGAGCAATAATGGACCGGGTCGGCGGGAGCTAAAGGTGACCATGCACAGCAAGAAGGGATTTTTAATATTTGGGACTTTACTTCTATTAAGTATTTTACGTTTTTAAGTTTGGGAATTATTGATGTAATAAGGCCGAAAAGGCCATAGTTTTATTTAGTTACTTTTATTTTCTTTAACTACTATTTATGAATTAATTTATATTTTAAGTTTAAGTAAGAAATATTTTTTTAAAGTAAACCCTAAATTATTTTGTCACCTTAAAATAAATGGATTTCCAAACATAGTTAATGGGTTTTCAACCTAAGCCCAACTCAAATTGATAACTTCTTTAAAAATTTCACGAACTTTCGCTAAGTAACAAAAAATTTTGAAACTGATTTTTCTTAAGGAACATACCAGATCCGATTCAGGCTCGTGGGCCGGGTTTGGGGTGTTTCAAAGTAGTTTAAAAACTTTTCTTTTGACCAGACTGTACTGTTGTTATTTACAACAATAGTCATGGATTGTGCCCAATCATCTATTGTTTTTTCATAGTCTGATAAAGGAACATTAGTTAAATCTAAATATATTCCTCCTTGAGCAACATTTCTTTTATTAAGATCATCTATTTTATAGGGTATGGGTGTAGGGTGACTAGTTTCTCCTGGTGTTTCAGGTTTTATATCATTAGTGGCTATATTTTCTATTTTATTACCTAATATTCTCGTTGTGTTTTCAACGTTTTCGTAATTTTTATTAATAGCTCTCAGATTATCATCTGTTTGAAGATCCGAGTCTATTTTCTTTTACCATGAGACTCTTTTTTATCTATTTCCCAAGGTTTCGGAACTATATAATTATATGGATCTGGTGGCTCAGTATCCATCGGATCTTCAGGAATTTCTATATTTTCATCCTCTTCTGTAGAAGTGTTTTCTTCATCAGAATTATGACTAGTAACATTAATATCTTCTTCTATATTATTAGAACTATCACTACTTTCGGTAGTGTCATATTCTAACATATAGTGATAATTATACTTAGAAAATAAATCTTTATGTTTTTCATAAAGTTCTTCTATTAATTTTAAATATTCTACTTGTTCATATTTATCTTCTGTTTTAGAAAATTGGTTTTTCCAATGTTCTATTAAAGTTTTATAGGACTCAAAATCATATTTTTCTTGTTTTTATCTTTTTCTCTTTTTTGTTTTGTTTTTTCTTTTTTATTATAGTTAGAAGATTCATCCGAAGACTCATCTTCATCTGATAAAGCTAAAATAACATTACTATTACCATAATATAAAGGACCTAAATCTAAGTCTGTTTCTATATTATTATTATTAATAACTAGATCTAATTTATTATTAACATCGGATAATAACTCTTTAGACTTGCTATTCAAATCTAAATATGTTACTTCTCCCATATTATCTACCTTTTCTTCTATTTTACTAACCTTAGTATATAGTTTATTAAAATATATAGATGTCATATCTATTAAACTATTGATACCTTTACTAAGAGCCGAAACATTATTTTCATTCTTAGAGTCTATATGCATAGTGTGATTACAAGTTTTATCTTTGTATAAACAATCCATTTGTTCCATGTTATTATCCCTGGTACCTAAAACCATCTGTGTCTATAACGTCTTCACAAACGCCTACAACGTCCCACTCGGACTCAACGGCAACAAGAAGACAAATGACAGATATATGGGTTTTGAGATAAAAACAGTGAAATAAACAGAATTGAAGATAAAAGATAGAAACTTACAATGCTTACTACGATATTAGAACTCCAGAAATCGTTACTCCGGGGCTCCTTCGATAGGATATCTGATACCAATTACCGGGGGGAGAGGGAGGGATATGCACAAGCGGAAGGGATATAATATCGTAGATTTTATTTAACAAAAGAAGATAGTAGATAATTTACAAAGAAAAGATCAAGAAAGATTTCTTGATTTCTTCAGTAAAAGAGAAAACAAAAGAAAACTAGAAATTCTAAAAAACTCTATCTAATTTTCGATCCAAAAACCCGATGCATTGCTCAGGTTACAACAATGCCTATTTATAACAAAAATTCTCAACTTTATTTTAATTACAATTGAAATCCGAATAGTATCCTGATAAGGATGCTTTTAATGTCAGCTTCATGGTGGTTTCCACGTAGCTTCCTTAAATAGTATCCTGATAAGGACGATTAAATTGTCAGCTTCATGGTTGTTTCCACGTAGCTTCCTTGAATAGTTTCTTGATAAGGATGCTTTTGGTTTCTTCCACGTAGCTTCCTTGAATAGTGGTTGCCATCATAGTTGCTTCCAGGTGGCTTCCTTTTTTGGCAATATATGCTGCTTGCATCATTGCTTGTGTCATGACATTGATGGTTGCTTACATCATTGTCTACGTCATTCGGATATTAACGGGTTGTCACATCCATCGAACAGTCTTCATCCTTCCTGGATATTTCTGAGATTCATTTCTTCGATTTCATCCAGGTGTAGTGATTCTAGTGAAGGCACTGGTGTGTTCCAGTGTTCCCATGCTTCTCTGATTTCCGCTGATATCGGATAATCATCGATTTCCATTTCAGCTATTTTTGTTAATAACGAAATGGCTTCTTCATTTCTTTCTTCCTGGTGGTTTCCAGTGTCAAATGCCAAAATTCTTCTTCCATCGGTCCAGAACTTATAACTGGTTTGTTGAAGTAAAAACTGGGCCTCTGCCATTAAATCAATTCCGGCTTGGATTTGATAATAGGAAAAATTTTTATAACACTCGTCAATGGTTTTTGACAAATGTTGTTGATCTTCCTAGGCTGCCAAGAGGGATCTTCCTCCAAGCATTTTATGAATAGTCCATCTTTGATATGACTGATAAAATTTATCTTTTTCAGCTATACCAATAAGGCTATTTATTTCAATATGAAAATAATAGACAAAATCGTCTATATCTATAAAATTTGATAGCCGGGATTTGACTATCGCTGGAAAATCTTTTAGTAAATGAAAAGAAAGATTTTGGACTGTTATTTCTTTAACAAATCCCTATTCAATACTGGTTATATCGAATGGCTCGTGATTAAGCCTGAATTTGATAGTAGGAAATTTTTCTCCTATATCATTACTGGAAAATCTTTTAGTAAATTTGATAGCCGGGATTTGACTATCGCTGGAAAATCTTTTAGTAAATGAAAAGAAAGATTTTGGACTGTTATTTCTTTAACAAATCCCTATTCAATACTGGTTATATCGAATGGCTCGTGATTAAGCCTGAATTTGATAGTAGGAAATTTTTCTCCTATATCATTTGTAAAAACATAGGCTTGTAGAAAATATTTTGAAAAAGTTTCTAAAAATTGAGCTTGCTGGTTGCAAATAGCTTGATTTTTTTTTGAAAAAATATCAGAGGGTAGAATTTGTCTACACTTGTTATATAGACATATTCTAAACATCTTATTAATAATAGGATTGTTTTTCCCGTTATTAATAAAATATTGAAATATATCAAGAAGATTGTTTATCTCCTTAATATCTGTATATTCGATTAGGATTTCATCCCAATCTCGATATAAAATGAATTTTAATAATAAATCTTCGGCTTTATTTTCTTTAGTTGTTTTTTCAACTAAGAATTCCGAGAATTGTGTAAGAGCTTTTCGGAAACTCGCTCTTTGTTCCAAAATATGGGTTTTCCATATTCTGTTTATAAAATTGTAATATTCTACTGGAAGTCCTGGATTATAAAAATCTTTTGTTTCAGGGAATTCAAGATTTTGTTGTTTTTTCAACAAATCTTCTGTATTTTTTATAATTTCAGAATAGCTTTTTTGATATTCTGAATATGGATTTTGTGAAAATTCAAAATAACTCACCGGGGTTGGTGATTGTGTTCCAAATGGTTGTTTTATCATTGGATATGGTAAATAATATCCTTGATTAGGATAAAATTGTACCTGTGTAGGTGCAGCCATAAATCCTTGTTTAGGACTTATTGGTGATTTTCCCTTGTTGGGTTTTTTATGGACAGTTCTCCATCCATCATTTTCTATTAGAGGTTGTTTACCTCTATCCATAAGGCCTGCTAAGAAAATCAGCAATCATTAGTAAAAATAAATTTAGGATTTTCTACTAATGGTATTTCTATAGAATTGTTTTCTATAGATAACTTAACCGATTTCCTGTTAATGATGAAATGGTAAATATTTATTTAGAAAATATTTCCTAATAGTATATCTCCATACATATCAGGAAGACATAATAATTTTGGAATTATAAATCTAACATTGTTTATGTAGATTGGTATATTTTTTGCTTTATAGTAAATAGTAGTTTTGCTACCATTTATTCCACTAATATTTATTATCTTTTTTACAGGTTTCCAATATTCTTTAGGAAGAATATTCTTTTTACAACTACTGGTTGTAGCTCCTGTATCTAATAATGCATGTAAAGAATATTTTTTATACTCTCTACTATGTAATGTAATTTCAATGTTTTTATTGAAATTTATTATATTTTCTACAGAGTAATGTATATCTTCCATTCTAGTGTTTCTAGAAATAGAATTTCTACTTGGTGTTGTAGGAAAAATAGGAATATGAACTGTTTTCATACCTATTGGTGTAGAAGTACTTATATTATCTTCTTCTTTCTCTGGTTGAGAACTAGAAGGTAATACTAGATTATCATCTGTGTTGGTTATAAGATTATTTTTAAAATTGTAGGCGTTTGTGAAGACGTTATAGACACAGACGGTTTTAGGTACCAGGGATAATAACATGGAACAAATGGATTGTTTATACAAAGATAAAACTTGTAATCACACTATGCATATAGACTCTAAGAATGAAAATAATGTTTCGGCTCTTAGTAAAGGTATCAATAGTTTAATAGATATGACATCTATATATTTTAATAAACTATATACTAAGGTTAGTAAAATAGAAGAAAAGGTAGATAATATGGGAGAAGTAACAGATTTAGATTTGAATAGCAAGTCTAAAGAGTTATTATCCGATGTTAATAATAAATTAGATCTAGTTATTAATAATAATAATATAGAAACAGACTTAGATTTAGGACCTTTATATTATGGTAATAGTAATGTTATTTTAGCTTTATCAGATGAAGATGAGTCTTTGGATGAATCTTCTAATTATAATAAAAAAGAAAAAACAAAACAAAAAAGAGAAAAAGATAAAAAACAAGAAAAATATGATTTTGAGTCCTATAAAACTTTAATAGAACATTGGAAAAACCAATTTCCTAAAGCAGAAGATAAATATGAACAAGTAGAATACTTAAAATTAATAGAAGAACTTTATGAAAAACATAAAGATTTATTTACTAAGTATAATTATCACTATATGTTAGAATATGACACAACCGAAAGTAGTGATAGTTCTAATAATATAGAAGAAGATATTAATGTTACTAGTTATAATTCTGATGAAGAAAACACTTCAACAGAAGAGGATGAAAATATAGAAATTCCTGAAAATCCGATGGATACTGAACCCCCATATCCATATAATTATATAGTTCCGAAACCTTGGGAAATAGATAAAAAAGAGTCTCATGGTAAAAGAAAAATAGACTCAGATCTTCAAACAGATGATAATCTGAGAGCTATTAATAAAAATTATGAAAACGTTGAAAACACAACAAGAATATTAGGTAATAAAATAGAAATATCTAAACCTAGGGAAATTGATAAACAAGATTTTTATGGTAAAATCAAACCAAAGAAATATTGGGAAAATAAATTCCTAATAGAACTAAAACCAGTTCATTATTCTAAATTGGAAAAACCAATAATTCAACAAATGAAACTAGGAAAGAAGGATATAATTACCTTTTCACATTTCCAATCAAGGAAATATTATACCTATATAGAAATTACATTTCAATTTAGGGAATATAAAACATATTCTTTAAATGCTTTATTAGATACTGGAGCTACAACCAGTAGCTGTAGAGAAAATGCTATTCCATCAGAAAATATTATGGAATAGTATCCTGATAAGGATGCTTTTAATGTCAGCTTCATGGTGGTTTCCACGTAGCTTCCTTAAATAGTATCCTAATAAGGACGATTAAATTGTCAGCTTCATGGTTATTTCCACGTAGCTTCCTTGAATAGTTTCTTGATAAGGATGCTTTTGGTTTCTTCCACGTAGCTTCCTTGAATAGTGGTTGCCATCATAGTTGCTTCCAGGTGGCTTCCTTTTTTGGCAATATATGCTGCTTGCATCATTGCTTATGTCATGACATTGATGGTTGCTTACATCATTGTCTACGTCATTCGGATATTAACGGGTTGTCACATCCATCGAACAGTCTTCATCCTTTCTGGATATTTCTGAGATTCATTTCTTCGATTTCATCCAGGTGTAGTGATTCTGGTGAAGGCACTGGTGTGTTCCAGTGTTCCCATACTTCTCTGATTTCCGCTACTAACGGATAATCGTTGATTTCCATTTCAGCTATTTTTGTTAATAACGAAATGGCTTCTTCATTTCTTTCTTCCTGGTGGTTTCCAGTGTCAAATGCCAAAATTCTTCTTCCATCGGTCCAGAACTTATAACTGGTTTGTTGAAGTAAAAACTGGGCCTCTGCCATTAAATCAATTCCGGCTTGGATTTGATAATAGGAAAAAATTTTATAACACTCGTCAATGGTTTTTGACAAATGTTGTTGATCTTCCTGGGCTGCCAAGAGGGATCTTCCTCCAAGCATTTTATGAATAGTCCATATTTGATATGGCTGATAAAATTTATCTTTTTCAGCTATACCAGTAAGGCTATTTATTTCAATATGAAAATAATAGACAAAATCGTCTATATCTATAAAATTTGATAAAGGATTTGACTATCATTTGGAAAATCTTTTAGTAAATGAAAAGAAAGATTTTGGACTGTTATTTCTTTAACAAATCCCTATTCAATACTGGTTATATCGAATGGCTCATGATTAAGCCTGAATTTGATAGTAGGAAATTTTTCTCCTATATCATTTGTAAAAACATAGGCTTGTAGAAAATATTTTGAAAAAGTTTCAAAAAATTGAGCTTGCTGGTTGCAAATAGCTCGATTTATTTTTGAAAAAAATATCAGAGGGTAGAATTTGTCTACACTTGTTATATAGACATATTCTAAACATCTTATTAATAATAGGACTGTTTTTCCCGTTATTAATAAAATTTAATATCTTCAATTCTGTTTATTTCACTGTTTTTATCTCAAAACCCATATATCTGTCGTTTGTCTTCTTGTTGCCGTTGAGTCCGAGTGGGACGTTGTAGGCGTTTGTGAAGACGTTATAGACAAAGACGGTTTTAGGTACCATGGATAATATCATGGAACAAATGGATTGTTTATACAAAGATAAAACTTGTAATCACACTATGCATATAGACTCTAAGAATGAAAATAATGTTTCGGCTCTTAGTAAAGGTATCAATAGTTTAATAGATATGACATCTATATATTTCAATAAACTATATACTAAGGTTAGTAAAATAGAAGAAAAGGTAGATAATATGGGAGAAGTAACAGATTTAGATTTGAATAGCAAGTCTAAAGAGTTATTATCCGATGTTAATAATTAATTAGATCTAGTTATTAATAATAATAATATAGAAACAGACTTAGATTTAGGTCCTTTATACTATGGTAATAGTAATGTTATTTTAGCTTTATCAGATGAAGATGAGTCTTCGGATGAATCTTCTAACTATAATAAAAAAGAAAAAACAAAACAAAAAAGATAAAAAGATAAAAAACAAGAAAAATATGATTTTGAGTCCTATAAAACTTTAATAGAACATTGGAAAAACCAATTTTCTAAAACAGAAGATAAATATGAACAAGTAGAATATTTAAAATTAAGAGAAGAACTTTATGAAAAACATAAAGATTTATTTACTAAGTATAATTATCACTATATGTTAGAATATGACACTACCGAAAGTAGTGATAGTTCTAATAATATAGAAGAAGATATTAATGGTACTAGTCATAATTCTGATGAAGAAAACACTTCAACAGAAGAGGATGAAAATATAGAAATTCCTGAAGATCCGATGGATACTGAGCCACCAGATCCATATAATTATATAGTTCCGAAACCTTGGGAAATAGATAAAAAAGAGTCTCATGGTAAAAGAAAAATAGACTCAGATCTTCAAACAGATGATAATCTGAGAGCTATTAAAAAAAATTACGAAAACATTGAAAACACAACGAGAATATTAGGTAATAAAATAGAAAATATAGCCACTAATGATATAAAACCTGAAACACCAGGAGAAACTAGTCACCCTACACCTATACCCTATAAAATAGATGATCTTAATAAAAGAAATGTTACTCAAGGAGGAATATATTTAGATTTAACTAATGTTCTTTTATCAGACTATGAAAAAACAATAGATGATTGGGTACAATCCATGACTATTGTTGTAAATAACAACAGTACAGTCTGGTCAAAAGAAAAGTTTTTAAACTACTTTGTTGGAACTTTTCAAGGTGATGTTCTACAATTTCTCAGACGCTGGGAAGAATCTGAGAAAGGAAGAGAACAAAAAAGTCAACTTTGTAACACCCCCAAACCCGGCCCACAAGTCCTGACCGGATCTGGTTATGTCACTGCGGAAACCGTTTGCAAAATCTTTGACTTTAGAATAAAACTTGAAAATTTTATTAACTTTTAGAAACCATGTCTTTTCTTTTAAAATTATAAATAAAGCTTTGTTATTAAAAATAATCCATATTAAAACTTTAGTATAAAAATATATAAATACTTTGATTAAATAGGTTGCTAAAATTAAAATCATCTTCACATAATAATTTCTTTTAAGTAAACCATAATATCAAGTAATATCAAAAATAGTGATAACAAAAATAATAATAATAAGACCCTTATTACAAAAATAATTAATCCAAGTACTTGATAATAAAATGCATAAAGAAAAGATTAAAAATGTCCTCTGCATGGGCCACCTTGTATCCACTCCAACCCGGTCCGATCATCCTGTCACCTGCGATATTGGATAAATAATTGGGTGAGTCATACAGACTCAGTGTGTAATTAAACCACTGACATCCACCCACATGTTACCCACAAATCAACCCAAACATCAAATGCAACATGTAAATAATATCAGATGTTACCACGTTCTGGGCTTGGCCCACATTCAATCACATTCCAACACTGGGCTAGGCCCTTTTCTCATCAATCCACTGATCACTGGGCTTGGCCCATTTCCACGTATGTTCCCAAAACATACCAATCCACATGCCATACTGGGCTTGGCCCATTTTCATACCATTTTATAAACGGGATAATGCAACATGAAACCCAACCCAAGCCTAAGGTCCATCCGCTACACACCCCCTTATCCAACCCTACACACACGAGGACTATCGAGTCACCTCTCTCTTTTCCCTCCAAAAGGCAACCAATGCCATCCACGATGTAGCACGTAGCTAACATCAAACCACGATGGGGCACATAGCAACCCATCAAGCCACGATATGGCATAAAGCCGATATCAATCAAGGTAACCACGCGAACAAAATCGCAAAGATCCACAACGCGACCTCAGTCAGCGCCAATCCACGATGTAGCACAAAGCTGACATCAACCACGTACTCGAAGTACACCCGTACCTTCTTTCATAACCCACCCATGCACATGTAACATAATATAATGCTGAGATGATGCATGTGCATGATATTCACAAATATAGGCATACTCACATATTTAAAACCCATTATCACATATTAACAAATTTGCTACTTACCTGGTCATCACCATACCCCCTTCAAGGGTATCTTTTGCACATTTACTGCACTTGTTAGCAAACATATAAAACAGGCAAATATCACGCAATTCCGGAAACAATGGCTAACTACACACCTTATAACCTGAAGCTCTAAACCCTCGATCCTGACGCTATCGTTTAGCGAGACTATAGCTATTTGCCTAACGTTTTCTGCTGCACGTCCACACCCCGGTCGCCAATCCCGAACTGCAGAGACGGCTCTTTTCTTAAACTTCGGGACAGGGGCTTTCTCTTGCCCTTCTTGACTGGTATTGGTCTCCATCAAAAAGCTTAATCAGATAATTGGGTTAAACCTCCAAGTCATAAACTAAATGTTGAACCTTTACCAAATATTGCTTACCAAAATATCTTGAATCCCGGAGAACTGATCTATGTCCCTAAATATCCTTGCTCCTTAAAGCTGATTTGATTTCCAATCAAATCTCAAGACTACAGAATGGTCCTTTTTTGCAATCGACCACACCCTAAACGCATAAATGATTAGCCTTAATAGCCTTCGGCTTTCGAATAATAAAAGAATGATTAAAACATGGATCTTTACCACCACCTACCGAATCTGACTACCAACGATTGAGGAGAAGAATCCGAAGAGATCCACCCCGCACCTAGAATTCGACCAAGATGAGAACAATTGGAAGATGGGAAGTTTCGGCAATGGAAGATTAGAAGTAAGAGAGAAAATTCGGCTTGCCAAGGGATGAAAGAATATAAAAGAATTGAGAGGGAGAATGTTGGTATTCGGTCAACAATTAAAATGGAGAACAAAAGTGAATAGGGAATGTTTAGGATGGTAAGGTTTCGGCTTAACACAGTAAAAATATGGGAGGGTGAATAATTCGGCTACTAGCAAAAATTTAGGAGACACCAGAACAAAATTTTTGGCAAAAGACTAAAAGAATAATTCAGCATCCTACCCCCCTATTTATAGCATTCGGCACCTTCCCACATGAAGAATCCATCATTCAGCCATCACCTACTAATTCAAATTAATTTGAATTAGTTCAATTCAAAAACAATTTGAATTGTTCCACTATTATCCCACTTATCCAAATGAATAAAAAAAATAATAATTATCCTACAATAAAAAAAAACAAATACTAGATAAAATTAAACACTAATCCCACCTAGCCGTCTAACACTTATCAGCTACTGCCCAACAAGAATTACACTTCAAATGCAACACCCATGTGCCGTCCACCTTCACACCAATTGGCAGCAAAAAAAAAAAAATAAAACTTCAATTGCACAGCCTTGGGTTCGAACCTGGGACCAAACTGCTGCACACCTCTCCTCCAACGCCCCAGGCCACTCGGCCACATTGAATTTCTTGACATAAAGCCACCACATTTATTTTTAAACCCTTCCTACTTCAGCCCATCACCAAATAACAAAAATAAAAACGCCAAAATACTGCTGCCCCCACTCGAACCAGCGCCCTTTCTCCCTCCAGCGCCTAAGTGGCGCATGAGAGCCACTTTGCCAGCTGGACTTCCACGTCCACCAACCTGGCCATTTATTTTAAGGCCCTACTGACCAAATCCCTTTAGCTGACGCAAAAATAAAACAAAACTGCTGCCTTAGCAGCTCGAACCTTTGACCCCTTAGGCGTCACCTTCCCAAGCCCCAAGCAGCGCCTCTATGCCACTTTGCCAACTCCTTTCTTGCGTCCTAAGCCCCACCAATTTATTTTAAGGCCTTCCTGCCCTATTTCCCCTTTTTACCCTAAAAATCCAAAATTTTCCAAAGCCTTCCCCTTTCATCCAAGCATTCTTAAACCTTTAAAACACATCCAAAAACACCCCAAAACCTTCCAACACATGAATTCTACCCAAATTGCCTAGCCCCTAAACCAGGGTGTTACAAACTTATTAATCAAATAAGTTCTCCTAAAGATTTATTAAAAAATTTAACCTCAATTCTAAAAATAGAATTTTGTGGTTATACTAATAAAAAGACCAAGATAGCCAATCCAATTTATACTTTGTCAAAATTAAAACTATGTGATATTAGATATTTAGATGAATTTTCTAAAAAATTTCTCCATGAATATCAAAAATTAAAAAATGATAGTGTAGACTTTTGGAGAAACCAATATTTTCATAAATTACCCCCACTTTGGGATGAAATTTGCATAAATAAATATGCTTCTTTCATTATAAAACATAGTAATGATAGTCATAAAGATATAACAGAGATAGATACTATAGGCAACAGAATTAATTTTGCTAAAGAAAGAATTATATTACATTGTTTACAAAGTAAAGCGGCTAAACAAGTCAAAAATAAATTAAGTCATAGATATTGTACAAAAATGTTAGAAGGAGAATGGGCATTTGGATGTAATTCCATACGTCCGAAAACCTATAAAAAACATAAAAAATATAAATTAGCTAAATGGAAACCAGGAAATAAAAATTATACTAAAAAGAAAAAATTTGTTAGAAGGAAAAATTCTAAAAATACTAAAAAACAAATTTGTAAATGTTTTATTTGTGATGAAGAAGGTCATATAGCAACAAATTGTCCTGACAAAGGCAAAAATGCTAAAAAGATGATCAAAAATCTTGAAGAACAAGATTTAGAAATTTGTTTTAGTGAGGAAACAAATCCTACTGAAATATTATATGAATTAATATCGTAAAGCAGAGCGATATGGATTCTGATGAATATATCTTTATGATAGGAAATAGTTCTAATAACAAGTTGGAAGAAATTCCTAATTCTGAACAACAGGATATTAAACTAGGAAATATAATTGGAGAAGAAATAGACTTTTCCGATGATATAATAGAAAAAATTAATAAAAATCATATTTCTAAAGAAGAAATATATAAAATTTCTAAGTTTAAAATATGGTCAAAAAGACACATAGAAAAAATTAGCGGTAATACAGTCGCTAAAGATACTAAAGGTGGATTAACAGAAATTCCCTTATTTACTAAAGAAAAAATAAAAAGGATTAGAAAAAACTATCCTCAGGTTAGATATATACATTTAGGAGTCATTATGATAACAATCAGAGCTTTATTTAGAAGAGGTCATGATGTTCCTATTTTAGCAGTATTATTAGATAAAAGATTTGAAAATCCAATAAAAGCACTTATTGGAGGAATTCAATCTAATCTACACACAGGTGTTATAGGATTTAAGGTAAAACCAAATTACTTTATCTCTATAACAGAGCCTCTAATAGAAGAGTGTTTATGCCTTAGAATTCAGGCAAAAAATTCTGATATAAGTGATTTAGCAGAAGATCTAGCAATAAGCTGGACTGCTATTAATGAATATACTAATACAGCAGAGGTTGAAATAAAAGAAATAAATAATAAAATAATTGAGCTCTTTGAGCCTAATAAATTTACTACTGAAATTCAACCGAAATTATTACACTTAAAAGATTTGTCAATTCCAAAAGACTGGATAATTGATAAAACTAATAATGCTAGTACTTCTAAACCAGTAAGTACTATTGAATACATGTCATCTGGAGATAAGTTATATTTTAAAAATAATCTTATAACCAACACAGATGATAATCTAGTATTACCTTCTAGTTCTCAACCAGAGGAAGAAGAAGATAATATAAGTACTTCTACACCAATAGGTATGAAAACAGTTCATATTCCTATTTTTCCTACTACACCAAGTAGAAATTCTATTTCTAGAAGCACTAGAATGGAAGATATACATTACTCTGTAGAAAATATAATAAATTTCAATAAATACATTGAAATTACATTACATAGTAGAGAGTATAAAAAACATTCTTTACATGCATTATTAGATACAGGAGCTACAACCAGTAGTTGTAAAAAGAATATTCTTCCTAAAGAATATTGGAAACCTGTAAAAAAGATAATAAATATTAGTGGAATAAATGGTAGCAAAACTAATATTTACTATAAAGCAAAAAATATACCAATCTACATAAACAATGATAGATTTATAATTCCAAAATTATTATGTCTTCCTGATATGTATGGAGATATACTATTAGGAAATAATTTTCTAAATAAATATTTACCATTTACTGTTAACAGGAAATCGGTTAAGTTATCTATAGAAAACAATTCTATAGAAATACCATTAGTAGAAAATCCTAAATTTATTTTTACTAATGATTGCTGATTTTCTTAGCAGGCCTTATGGATAGAGGTAAACAACCTCTAATAGAAAATGATGGATGGAGAACTGTCCATAAAAAACCCAACAAGGGAAAATCACCAATAAGTCCTAAACAAGGATTTATGGCTGCACCTACACAGGTACAATTTTATCCTAATCAAGGATATTATTTACCATATCCAATGGTAAAACAACCATTTGGAACACAATCACCAACCCCGGTGAGTTATTTTGAATTTTCACAAAATCCATATTCAGAATATCAAAAAAGCTATTTTGAAATTATAAAAAATACAGAAGATTTGTTGAAAAAACTACAAAATCTTGAATTTCCTGAAATAAAAGATTTTTATAATCCAGGACTTCCAGTAGAATACTACAATTTTATAAACAGAATATGGAAAACCCATATTTTGGAACAAAGAGCGAGTTTCTGAAAAGCTCTTACAAAATTCTCAGAATTCTTAGTTGAAAAAACAACTAATGAAAATAAAGCCGAAGATTTATTATTAAAGTCCATTTTATATCGAGATTGGGATGAAATCCTAATCGAATATACAGATATTAAGGAGATAAACAATCTTCTTGATATATTTCAATATTTTATTAATAACGGGAAAAATAGTCCTATTATTAATAAGATGTTTAGAATATGTCTATATAACAAGTGTAGACAAATTCTACCCTCTGATATTTTTTCAAAAATAAATCGAGCTATTTGCAACCAGCAAGCTCAATTTTTAGAAACTTTTTCAAAATATTTTCTACAAGCCTATGTTTTTACAAATGATATAGGAGAAAAATTTCCTACTATCAAATTCAAAGCTTAATCACGAGCCATTCGATATAACCAAAGTATTGAATGGGGATTTGTTAAAGAAATAATAAATCCAAAATCTTTCTTTTCATTTACTAAAAGATTTTCCAACGATAGTCAAATCCCGGCTATCAAATTTTATAGATATAGACGATTTTGTCTATTATTTTCATATTGAAATAAATAGCCTTATTGGTATAGCTGAAAAAGAAAAATTTTATCAGCCATATCAAATTTGGAATATAAATACTATGTTTTCGGGAAAAGTCCTTTCAGCCGTCAAGGAAGATCAACAACATTTATCAAAAACCATTGATGAGTGTTATAATAACTTCAACAATTATCAAATCCAAGCCGGAATTGATTTAATGAGTAAGGCGGAACATCTTCTCCATCAAATAACTTATATGTTCTGGACCGATGGACGAAGAATTTTAGCTTATGACACTGGAAGAACCCAGATAGAAAGAAATGAAGAAGCCATTCAGTTGTTAAAAAAGATAGCTGATATGGAGATCGATGATTATCTGTTAGCAGCGGAAATCAGAGAAGCATGGGAACACTGGAACACACCAGTGCCTTCACCAGAATCACTACACCTGGATGAAATCGAAGAAATGAATCTCGTAAATATCCGGGAAGGATGAAGAAGACATTCGATGGATGTGACAACCCGTTAATATCCGAATGACGTAGACAATGATGTAAGCAACCATCAATGTCATGACACAAGCAATGATGCAAGCAGCATATATTGCCAAAAAAAGGAAGCCACCTGGAAGCAACTATGATGGCAACCACTATTCAAGGAAGCTACGTGGAAGAAACCAAAAACATCCTTATCAAGAAACTATTCAACGAAGCTACGTGGAAACAACCATAAAGCTGACAATTTAATCGTCCTTATCAGGATACTATTTAAGGAAGCTACGTGGAAACCACCATGAAGCTGACATTAAAAGCATCCTTATCAGGATACTATTCGGATTTCAATTGTAATTAAAATAAAGTTGAGAATTTTTGTTATAAATAGGCATTGTTGTAACCTGAGCAAAGCATCGGGTTCTAGGATAAAAAATTAGATAGTGTTTTTTAGAATTCCTAGTTTTCTTTTGTTTTCTCTTTTACTGAAGAAATCAAGAAATCCTTCTTGATCTTTTCTTTGTAAATTATCTACTATCTTCTCTTGTTAAATAAAATCTACGATATTATATCCCTTCCGCTTGTGCATATCCTCCCTCTCCCCCCGGTAATTGGTATCAGATATCCTATCAGAGGAGCCCCGGAGTAACGATTTCTGGAGTTCTAATATCGTAGTAAGCATTGTAAGTTTCTATCTTTTATCTTCAATTCTGTTTATTTCACTGTTTTTATCTCAAAACCCATATATCTGTCGTTTGTCTTCTTGTTGCCGTTGAGTCCGAGTGGGATGTTGTAGGCGTTTGTGAAGACGTTATAGACACAGACGGTTTTAGGTACCAGGGATAATAACATGGAACAAACAGATTGTTTATACAAAGATAAAACTTGTAATCACACTATGCATATAGACTCTAGGAATGAAAATAATGTTTCGGCTCTTAGTAAAGATATCAATAGTTTAATAGATATGACATCTATATATTTTAATAAACTATATACTAAGGTTAGTAAAATAGAAGAAAAGGTAGATAATATGGGAGAAGTAACAGATTTAGATTTGAATAGCAAGTCTAAAGAGTTATTATCCGATGTTAATAATAAATTAGATCTAGTTATTAATAATAATAATATAGAAACAGACTTAGATTAGGACCTTTATATTATGGTAATAGTAATGTTATTTTAGCTTTATCAGATGAAGATGAGTCTTTGGATGAATCTTCTAATTATAATAAAAAAGAAAAAACAAAACAAAAAAGATAAAAAGATAAAAAAGCAAGAAAAATATGATTTTGAAACTTATAAAAATTTAATAGAACATTGGAAAAACCAATTTTCTAAAACAGAAGATAAATATGAACAAGTAGAATATCTAAAATTAATAGAAGAACTTTATGAAAAACATAAAGATTTATTTACTAAGTATAATTATCACTGTATGTTAGAATATGAAACTACCGAAAGTAGTGATAGTTCTAATAATATAGAAGAAGATATTAATGTTACTAGTCATAATTCTTGAAACACCCTACACCCGGCCCACGAGCCTGAACCAGATCTGGTATGTTCCTTAAGAAAATCGGTTTTCGAAGTTCTTTATTACTTAGAGAATATTGATGTATTTTTAGAAAACTGTTCATTTTGGATTGGGCTTAGGTTAAAAACCCGTTTATTTAATTTGGAAATCATTTAATTAGGGTGACAAAATAATTTAGGGTTTAAATGTAAAGACATAAAATTTTAATATCATAAATGTAAAGTATTTCGAAGCATAATAATTGCAAGTAAATAATAGTAACGAAAATAAAACTATGGCTTTTTAGGCCTTATTACATCAATAATTTCCAAACTTAAAATTTAAAGAACTTTATAAAAATAAAGGTCCAATCAGTAAATATTTTCTTTGCTACGCATGGCCCCCTTTAGCTCTGCCGACCCGGTCCATTACCGCCATCATCACTGAAAAATAGTCCTCAAAGGGGGTGAGTCAACGGACTCAATGTGTACACAAACTAACAAACAATATTTCAGCCATACATATTCATATCGAACATATACATATCAAAATGATGCAACCCAAACCCAAGCCTAATTATCATCGGCCTACACACCACCACATTGTACTGCCGGTACACCGTGAGGACTACTAAGTCAACCCTCCTTCCGCTACACACCATCGAAGGCAATCGCTGCAGTCGACGTGCTCATCGCCCATATACGTTGGTCATTAGACGCTATGTTCAGATAATGTAACCGAAGTTACCATGTTCACTTAATGGGACCGTAGCCACCATATTTCGTTGGTGAGACCGAAGTCAACACCTATTCTTCCCCTTTCACATATATCCCATATGCCCCAAATATTTATATCATGCATGTCTTATTTCTCATTCATATTACATATTCAAAAATATATATATATCGTATTTGTAATCCTATCGGAAGTAGGAAACGTACCTGAGTACTTTTATCTCATTTGTGGCACTTAGCCACATTCTTATTCGCATGCACATTCATATATATATATATATATATATATATATATATATATAAAATAATTGCCGTAATATATTGGGAGTTAGTGTGGGTACACACCTTATTCGCTTAATAGATTCCTTGAACTCCCGAAGTGAATCGATCACAGATTCAGACTTTAGATCTGTTAACTCCTATATTCGGCCCATCATATATAAACATATTAATACCCTTTTGATTTTAACCAAATCCTACTAGGAATAGAATTACTAACACTTACCTTGTTTGCCGAATTGATTGTAAGAATCAAATGCCGGATCTTCGTATTCCTTCCTTGTGAATTCGGCTAAAACACTATGTTACTCCATAGATTAGTTTTCGGCTTTTGATAATCCATATATATATATATATAAAAATAGGCCTTGGCCGAATTTATTTTGGTGTTTACCTTTTAATTCTTGAATCCCGAAAGTATTACTTTGTTTGTTTATCGAAATCCCTATAATTTCATGTCAGATTTTAATTCTAACATGGAGACATAAAAAATATAACTCTTGACCGAATATTCATATCTCTTACCTTAGATCCGTAGAAATCCCGAAACTTTGTTGAACTTCTTTTTGTAATCGACAACCACTAGATCCTTACCTTATGAATCTGACAAATCTTTCTTGACACTGCTTTAGAGATTCGGCTATGGAGATTTAATAGGGATCAAAGAGTGTCTTGGCTTGATAATAGTAAAGGAGAGGAGAAGAAAATAGAAGAAGAGAAGATGGATTTTGCTTAAGAAGAAATTCGGCAGAGAGGGGAAGAGTTAGGGAATTTGGTGAGAGAGAAAAAGAAGCAAAGCGATGAGTAGCCCTCCTTCCTTCCTTTTATAGACAAAGTTATCAGCCAAGGAGTCCCTTACTTGGCCACCACTCCACATATGTGATAATATTATTCAAATAAAAAAATATTTAATCCATCATTTATCTCCTCAAATAATCGAAATTTAAAAATCTAAAAAAATCTCTTATTTATCACTTAATAGCCGAATTTTAAAGAGAATAAACCTCTTTTTTTCAAGATGCTTGCCGTCCACTCCTTGTGCTTCGGAAACAAAATTAAAACCTTCATTTAATTGCTTCCCTTGTGACTCAAACCAGGCCCATGCCTCTTGCACATGGCACCATTTCCATAGGCCCTAAGTGCCATCTTGAGCCACTTTTCCTAGCCCGTTTGTGTGTCAAAACTTACCAACTTTTTCTTTTAAGGCCCTCTTGCCTTGATTTCCTATTTTAAACTTTAAAACTCATCATTTTAGGGTCATTTCCAAGTTTCCTAAAATTTTCGATCGGCTCATTACATTTGCCATTTTCTTACATTTCCAAGTTTCCTAAAATGTATACTTTCCATTTGGATCATTTCCATTTTCATTTCTTAGTTTCCAAAAATGTGTACTTTCCATTTTTGAACCATTTCTTACATTTTAGGTTTCCTAAAATGTTCATGTCCTAATGCATTTCCAGGTTTCCAAAAATGTTCAGGTTTCCAAAAATGTTCATTTTCATTTCCATGCATTTTCACACATTTCTGAGTTTCCAAAAATATCAAAAATTTATTCATAATGCTTAAGACTTGTCATTTCATACAATTAAACCGAAAATGCATAGGCCCTTTGTAACATCCCAAAATTGGGCCTAGGAGAATTGAGCCCAATGGGCCTTAGGCGTAGTAGCGTTTAAATTTTTAGAGAATAAGAGATCAGCTTAAATGCAAGGTAGACCTATTGGATAAGTGATTTTGGAAGGTTAGAGGGCTTCTATGAAGTCCCGGGATCAAATATTGGCTTTGGGGAAATTTTGGTTTTAGGTGAAAAAAACCCTAAAAGTTGGCAGATAGGCCTTAAGAATAAAATATGGAGGAAAATGACACAAGTGGAGTGTGTGGTGCAGTGGCAAAGTGACGCCACATAAGAGACAAGGGAGTGACGCCACAAGGAAGGAAGGAGGTCCAAGGTTCAAGTCTTGGCTTTTGCATTTTGGTTTCTTTTTGCTTGGACCTTAGAATTTGGACCATAGTTTATATTTAGTTGCGCATGGTTTAAGACACAAGAGGAGCTTGTGGCCAAGTGGCTAGCAGCGTGGATTATGTTGCAAGGGAGCTTGGGTTCGAATCTCATGAAAAGCAAAGGAGTATTTATTTTGCGGATTGGACGGCAAGAGTTTTAGTTGAATTTAAACTCTACTGACGAAGGGATCCCATATCGGAAAGACACAAAGAATGAAGGTGAAGAGCTAGCTATATAAGGAGCATCCTAGAAGGAGAGTAAACACATCTTGGAGGCGTTTGGGCACAAGAGTGGTCGGCGCGGATTAGCCCTGAGTCCTATCGGTGTGTAACTCTCTACTCTAGTTGTAGAGCGACAAAAGGCCGAAATGCCAGTTACATGGCATTAGTAGCCACACGAGTGTGCAAGCGCACGTGTGGGGCTTCGACACGATAGTTGAGGCCATCAGTAGTATTCTCGTGGGTTGGGTCGCTTGGGCCTCGATGGGGCGAAGTGGGCCCAATGGGCCCGTGGGCCCATATGAGTAAATTGCATGATTGGTTAGTGTATGTTGAACTAGACTAGGTGGAAGTTATATACGTGGCTAGATTCGTGCTAGGTGGGCCACACGCGGCGTGTGGGGTCGGATGGGCCGAAATCGGGTTTTAGGCCCAATCGTCTGGCATACAACCGGAAATGGTAGTTGAGTCGCTAGTGGCGACATTAGGCCTTCGAAAGGCCATTGCGGTGTGAATTTACGAAAATACCCTTAGTAGGTAAAATTACGGCTATATACCGCCAGAGGTTGATTAGCATGATTATGTTGTTTAGTTTTGGCCGATTGTAGGGAAGGCTTGATCTCGCATATCTCGGGTTGTGGCTAGTGCTCGAAAAAGTGTTAAGGAAGCGGGATCTAGTGCGTTAGATCTTGATCTACGGGATTTGATAGTCGCATTAGTAACGTGTGTGTAAACTAACACGCTTCTTGCTTTGTATATGTTTGATAAACCGATTGATTGGTAAAACCAAAGCAGTATGGTTGAGTGATATGATACCCTATGGGGTATGTGCACGCGAATTCGTGTAAGTCCGTTTCATTATGAGCATCGCGTTATTGATACATGATGTCATGATTTATGATGTATGTGCTATGAGATGCAACGTTAAAACATGTTTGCATGATTTGAATACTATACATGAGTTGGTATGATGATGGGTGATATGAGAGGAGGGGAAGTGATATTCGTGTCGAGCGGACACCGGTGGTTTGGTACCACATTGTGGCTACGGTCACCGAGAGGTTTGGCACCTCCAGAGGTTTGGCACCTCATGGCGTCTCGCCCCGGTGGCTTAGCACCGCGGTGGGTTGGCCCACGATTTACATTATGGGATTGACGCCGGTGATTTGGTATCACACGATGGGTTGGCCCCATCACTTGATTCGTGACTTCGGTCACCGGTGATTTGGTATCACATTTGTGTCTTTGGGACACGTGGTTTGGCACCACAAGTATTGACGGATATTGTGACTTTAAGTCACCGGTGGTTTGGCACCACCGGTGGTTTGGTACCACACGGGTAGAGAAAGGTGTTTGGAAGGCCAGTGGGTGCATATCGTAACTTGTGCATGTTAAACCTATTTATGATTGGTGTATGATGTTTTACTAAACCGGGAAAAAGGGCTACACACTGAGTCTTGGTGACTCACCTTTTTCCTTTAACATTTTCAGGTGATGCGTAAAGATGGACCGGGTTTGGAGAGGACACAAGGTGCCCATGCAGAAGAAGATATTTGGATTATTTTAAGCATTTTTAATATTGAGTATTTTGTTTTAAGTATGGGTTGTAATAAGGGCCTTACTATTATTTTGGTATTATTCAAATTATGGCTTGATTAAACTGAACCACTATGTGAAGAGGATTTTATCTTAGCAACCTGTTTATTCAAAATAATATTTAATAAAGTTTAAATTCAGACAATTTTATAACACTAAGGTTTTTCATATTACTTTAAATGGACATGGTTTTCAAAAGTTAACAAACTTTCATGATTATTCTAAGTCAAAAAGATTTTCAACCATCTTTCCGCAGTGGCATAACCAGATCCGGTCAAGGCTCGTGGGCTGGGTTTGGGGGTGTTACACCCTTTCCAGGATGTTACAATTCTGATGAAGAAATCACTTCAACAGAAGAGGATGAAAATATAGAAATTCCTGAAGATCCGATGGATACTGAACCCCCAGATCCATATAATTATATAGTTCCGAAACCTTGGGAAATAGATAAAAAAGAGTCTCATGGTAAAAGAAAAATAGACTCAGATCCTCGAACAGATGATAATTTGAGAGCTATTAATAAAAATTACGAAAACGTTGAAAACACAACGAGAATATTAGGTAATAAAATAGAAAATATAGCCACTAATGATATAAAACCTGAAACACCAGGAGAAACTAGTCACCCTACACCTATACCCTATAAAATAGATGATCTTAATAAAAGAAATGTTGCTCAAGGAGGAATATATTTAGATTTAACTAATGTTCCTTTATCAGACTATGAGAAAACAATAGATGATTGGGCACAATCCATGACTATTGTTGTAAATAACAACAAGATGAGTTTGGTCAAAAGAAAAGTTTTTAAACTACTTTGTTGGAACTTTTCAAGGTGATGTTCTACAATTTCTCGGACCATTTGGGAAGAACTGAGAAAGGAAGAGAACAAAAGAGTCAACTTATTAATCAAATAAGTTCTCCTAAAGATTTATTAAAAATTTAACCTCAATTCTAAAAATAGAATTTTGTGGTTATACTAATAAAAAGACCAAGATAGCCAATCCAATTATACTTTGTCAAAATTAAAACTATGTGATATTAGATATTTAGATGAATTTTCTAAAAATTTCTCCATGAATATCAAAAATTAAAAAATGATAGTGTAGACTTTTGGAGAAACCAATATTTTCATAAATTACCCTCACCTTGGGATGAAATTTGCATAAATAAATATGCTTCTTTCATTATAAAACATAGTAATGATAGTCATAAAGATATAACAGAGAGAGATACTATAGGTAATAGAATTAATTTTGCTAAAGAAATAATTATATTACATTGTTTACAAAGTAAAGCGGCTAAACAAGTCAAAAATAAATTAAGTCATAGATATTGTACAAAAATGTTAGAAGGAGAATGGGAATTTGGATGTAATTCCATACGTCCAGAAAACCTATAAAAAACATGAAAAATATAAATTAGCTAAATGGAAACCAGGAAATAAAAATTATACTAAAAAGAAAAAATTTGTTAGAAGGAAAAATTCTAAAAATACTAAAAAACAAATTTGTAAATGTTTTATTTGTGATGAAGAAGGTCATATAGCAACAAATTGTCCTCGACAAAGGCAAAAATGCTAAAAGATGATCAAAAATCTTGAAGAACAAGATTTAGAAATTTGTTTTAGTGAGGAAACAAATCCTACTTTGAAATATTATATGAATTAATATCGTAAAGCAGAGTCCGATACGGATTCTGATGAATATATCTTTATGATAGGAAATAGTTCTAATAACAAGTTGGAAGAAATTCCTAATTCTGAACAACAGGATATTAAACTAGGAAATATAATTGGAGAAGAAATAGACTTTTCCGATAATATAATAGAAAAATTAATAAAAATCATATTTCTAAAGAAGAAATATATAAAATTTCTAAGTTTAAAATATGGTCAAAAGACACATAGAAAAAATTAGCTGTATCTGAGTTGCTAAAGATACTAATGGTGGATTAACAGAAATTCCCTTATTTACTAAAGAAAAAATAAAAAGGATTAGAAAAAACTATCCTCAGGTTAGATATATACATTTAGGAGTCATTTTGATAACAATCAGAGCTTTATTTAGAAGAGGTCATGATGTTCCTATTTTAGCAGTATTATTAGATAAAAGATTTGAAAATCCAATAAAAGCACTTATTGGAGGAATTCAATCTAATCTACACACAGGTGTTATAGGATTTAAGGTAAAACCAAATTACTTTATCTCTATAACAGAGCCTCTAATAGAAGAGTGTTTATGCCTTAGAATTCAGGCAAAAATTCTGATATAAGTGATTTAGCAGAAGATCTAGCAATAAGCTGGACTGCTATTAATGAATATACTAATACAGCAGAGGTTGAAATAAAAGAAATAAATAATAAAATAATTGAGCTCTTTGAGCCTAATAAATTTACTACTGAAATTCAACCGAAATTATTACACTTAAAAGATTTGTCAATTCCAAAAGACTGGATAATTGATAAAACTAATAATGCTAGTACTTCTAAACCAGTAAGTACTATTGAATACATGTCATCTGGAGATAAGTTATATTTTAAAAATAATCTTATAACCAACACAGATGATAATCTAGTATTACCTTCTAGTTCTCAACCAGAGGAAGAAGAAGATAATATAAGTACTTCTACACCAATAGGTATGAAAACAGTTCATATTCCTATTTTTCCTACTACACCAAGTAGAAATTCTATTTCTAGAAACACTAGAATGGAAGATATACATTACTTTGTAGAAAATATAATAAATTTCAATAAATACATTGAAATTACATTACATAGTAGAGAGTATAAAAAACATTCTTTACATGCATTATTAGATACAGGAGCTACAACCAGTAGTTGTAAATAGAATATTCTTCCTAAAGAATATTGGAAACCTGTAAAAAAGATAATAAATATTAGTGGAATAAATGGTAGCAAAACTACTATTTACTATAAAGCAAAAAATATACCAATCTACATAAACAATGTTAGATTTATAATTCCAAAATTATTATATCTTCCTGATATGTATGGAGATATACTATTAGGAAATAATTTTCTAAATAAATATTTACCATTTCATTGTTAACAGAAATCGGTTAAGTTATCTATAGAAAACAATTCTATAGAAATACCATTAGTAGAAAATCCTAAATTTATTTTTTTTACTAATGATTGCTGATTTTCTTACTTGAGCCTTATGGATAGAGGTAAACAACCTCTAATAGAAAATGATGGATGGAGAAGCGCCCATAAAAACCCAACAAAGGAAAATCACCAATAAGTCCTAAACAAGGATTTATGGTTGCACCTACACAGTACAATTTTATCCTAATCAAGGATAT
The DNA here is from genome assembly GCA_025503065.1 of Gossypium bickii. NCBI lineage: Eukaryota > Viridiplantae > Streptophyta > Magnoliopsida > Malvales > Malvaceae > Gossypium > Gossypium bickii. The sequence continues at coordinate 103,181,605 of CP106711.1, forward strand.
TATTTACCATATCCAATGGTAAAACAACCATTTGGAACACAATCACCAACCCGGTGAGTTATTTTGAATTTTCACAAAATCCATATTCGAATATCAAAAAGCTATTACGAAATTATAAAAATCTGAAGATTTGTTGAAAAAACAACAAAATCTTGAATTTCTGAAACAAAAGATTTTTATAATCCAGACTTCCAGTAGAATATTACAATTTTATAAAGCAGAATATGGAAAACCCATATTTTGGAACAAAGAAGCGAGTTTCCGAAAAGCTCTTACAAAATTCTCGGAATTCTTAGTTGAAAAAACAACTAAAGAAAATAAAGCCGAAGATTTATTATTAAAATCCATTTTATATCGAGATTGGGATGAAATCCTAATTGAATATACAGATATTAGGGAGATAAACAATCTTATTGATATATTTCAATATTTTATTAATAACGGAAAAAACAGTCCTATTATTAATAAGATGTTTAGAATATGTCTATATAACAAGTGTAGACAAATTCTACCCTCTGATATTTTTTCAAAAATAAATCGAGCTATTTGCAACCAGCAAGCTCAATTTTTAGAAACTTTTTCAAAATATTTTCTACAAGCCTATGTTTTTACAAATGATATAGGAGAAAAATTTCCTACTATCAAATTCAGGCTTAATCACGAGCCATTCGATATAACCAGTATTGAATGGGGATTTGTTAAAGAAATAACAGTCCAAAATCTTTCTTTTCATTTACTAAAAGATTTTCCAGCTATAGTCAAATCCCGGCTATCAAATTTTATAGATATAGACGATTTTGTCTATTATTTTCATATTGAAATAAATAGCCTTATTGGTATAGCTGAAAAAGAAAAATTTTATCAGCCATATCAAATATGGACTATTCATAAAATGCTTGGAGGAAGATCCCTCTTGGCAGCCCAGGAAGGTCAACAACATTTGTCAAAAACCATTGACGAGTGTTATAAAAATTTTTCCTATTATCAAATCCAAGCCGGAATTGATTTAATGGCAGAGGCCCAGTTTTTACTTCAACAAACCAGTTATAAGTTCTGGACCGATGGAAGAAGAATTTTGGCATTTGACACTGGAAACCACCAGGAAGAAAGAAATGAAGAAGCCATTTCGTTATTAACAAAAATAGCTGAAATGGAAATCGATGATTATCCGTTAGCAGCGGAAATCAGAGAAGCATGGGAACACTGGAACACACCAGTGCCTTCACCAGAATCACTACACCTGGATGAAATCGAAGAAATGAATCTCGAAATATCCGGGAAGGATGAAGGCATTCGATGGATGTGACAACCCGTTAATATCCGAATGACGTGACAACAATGATGTAAGCAACCATCAATGTCATGACACAAGCAATGATGCAAGCGGCATATATTACCAAAAAAGGAAGCCACCTGGAAGCAACTATGACGGCAACCACTATTCAAGGAAGCTACGTGGAAGAAACCAAAAGCATCCTTATCAAGAAACTATTCAAGGAAGCTACGTGGAAACAACCATGAAGCTGACAATTTAATCGTCCTTATCAGGATACTATTTAAGGAAGCTACGTGGAAACCACCATGAAGCTGACATTAAAAGCATCCTTATCAGGATACTATTCGAATTTCAATTGTAATTAAAATAGAGTTGAGAATTTTTGTTATAAATAGGCATTGTTGTAACCTAAGCAAAGCATCGGGTTTTAGGATCGAAAATTAGATAGAGTTTTTTAGAATTTCTAGTTTTCTTTTGTTTTCTCTTTTACTGAAGAAATCAAGAAATCTTTCTTGATCTTTTCTTTGTAAATTATCTACTATCTTCTTTTGTTAAATAAAATCTACGATATTATATCCCTTCCGCTTGTGTCTATTCTAATATGGAAGAAATTGAGAAGGAAAGTGAATTTTATATTCTGAGATATGTAAATTTTAGTGAGACTGGTTCTGAATGACTTCAGGGTATTCTGTTCTATCTTGGAAAAATGGTATAAAATTGTACAAAGTGAATTAAGAGTTATAATTAATATGTGTGGATTCCTTACTGAACCTATTTTCAATAGAAACAAGTGGGAGCAGTATATGAAAAGCGTACAGTAAGATATTTGAGATTAAGATAAGAGAGGTCAGAATCATTGGACAGTGAAACAAGGGAAATTTAAGGAATAAATTGTACTAAATGGTTAAGCTAAAAATTCTGGAAAAATTATAGGAGAAAGATATATGAGTCTAGTTTCAAGGAAAATTTACAGATTTAGATTTCGAGTTTTCTTACTCGAGTTATGGTCAATTTAGTCAGTATGATGCAAATGGACAGTTTCGTTTTTATGCCCCAAATTAGTAGTTAAGCCTAGGTTGCGAAATTACCATAATACCCTTAGAGGGTAAATTATCAAAATACCCTTGGGTTGTGAAATTACCGAATTGCCCTTAGTGGGTAAATTACCGAATTACGAAATTGCCCTTACGGGCCGAATTATGGAAGTGCCCCTAAAGGGCCGAAATATAAAATTACTTATGGGCCGATTGATATTTTGCTATGTGGGCCAAATTGATAATTTGCTATATGGGCTGGTTGATATTTGCTATATGGGCCGATTGATAATTTGCTATATGGGCCGATTGATATTTTGCTTAATTGGCCAACTTGATAAATTATTATAATGGGCCATAAATTTTGTAAGAAATATCTGAATAAATTGTTGTGAATGGCTATGCATTATATACATGATTTGCATGGGATGGGATATTGATGAAGAGAAGTTACGTAGCTCGCTTTCACGTAATTCAGTGGCTCGACCACATATATGAAAAAATGGCAATGCCATGTAAATTCTGTTAATCTGGTGGCTTGTCCACAAACTTGATATATACGGCTTAATGCCTACTTTTGGTGTGTTGGCGAGGTGGGTGACTAAAGCTCCCCACAGGTGTGCTGGTTGGTATGGGTGGTGTGTAGCGGATGGAAATTAGGTTTGGTTTGGGAATTGCATATCACATGCATATTATATATGATATTATTTTTATAATTGTAAATGGGTTTTGGCCCAATTGTGATTTAATTGGAATTTTGGTGATGGACAATGGTAAGTAGGTTACACATTGAGTTCTTGTAACTCACCCCCTTCTTTCTTAACCACAGAGGTAATGCTCCGTGAGGTGGACTTGGGCCATGGATGACTCGGTGGAGACCATACTGAGAAATCTTCTTTGCTATTGAATTTTAAATTTCTATTTCCGTTTATTTTATTATTTTGCTATTTTGGTTTAAGTTGTAATAAGGCCTCTGGAGTATTTTATTATTTGCTTTATGGTTGATATACTTATTATTTTGCTTAAATTGTTTTAATCGAGAATTTTTCTAAAAACTTAACTAAAGGTTTTCCAAAATCAATTAACAAATGATTTTCATAACAAACTTTTACAAATGATTTAACTCGGATACTCTCTTTCCAATTATCGATGATATTTTTCAAAAGTCACGGTTTTAAAAGTTCACTACTTGATGGTTGACTCATCAATCAATTTCTCAAAAATACTTGTATTTTTTTTATCTACGTTTCCGCAACAATTTCAAAATACTTCTGTAACTCTATTTCTAAACATCAATTATTCGTAAATCGTTTATTTCAAAAATGCTTTCGCCACAAAAAAGTATTATAAAGATAGTTACGTTTTCAAGTAGTTAACAATTGCTTTTATTGTTTTGGGTTTTAACGAAGAGGCTAAAATTGCTGAAATTTTCAAACAAGTACTTTTGTGACACGCCAGATTCGGGCCTAACTTCTAGGCCGGGTTTGGGGTGTTACATGTCCCATGCTCATTACTATATTATTATGCCATCATGTCGTAATTAAGCCTTAACACATTTTTTAAAAAACTTAGATTGTCATTTTGAATCCGAACAAATCATACATGTCTTTTAAACATCATATCCGCTATCGTTTTAAAATACAAATCTTCAAAACGAAGGCAATGTTTTGCGTTTCGAGAATTCGAGAAATCGTGCCCTAACTTACTGGATTTTTTATTTTCTTCGTTTAGCCTAAATAACGGAATATCCTTTTAAAACAAAATACAATTTTAAAATAAAAATCTTATTCTTGATAGTACAAAGTGTTATGCTCTAACTTATTGGGTGTGACATCTCGTTACCTCGAGATAGGAATTTCTAAAAATGACAATATTCCGTATTTAGAAATTCGAGAGACCGTGCCCTAACTTACTGCGTTTAGTTCTTTCTCGTTTAATCTAAATAACCGAATATTCCTTTAAAATTAAAATACACATGCTTTTAAACAAAAGGCGGGCTTATTCTCAAGGATTCGGGGTGCCGTGTCCTAACTTACTGGATGTGGCATTTCGTCGCCTCGAGATGAGATGGTCTTTTATGATTATTCCAACTCATTCAAGTGTTTTAAAATCAACATTAATAAAAATGATCGTATTTTTAATTCGTTCTCGGTTTTCAACTTTCGACATTAAGACACTAATTAATCAAATTGGTACCAATTTTGGGCGTGACGAGGGTTCTAACCCTTCCTCGCACGTAACCGACTCCTGAACCCATTTTCTCAAATTTCGTAGACCAAATACATTGTTTTAGTGAACCAAAACGTTTTATTAAAATAGAGGTGATCCGATCACACCTAATAAAGATCGGTGGCGACTCCCTATTTTATTTTCGATTTCAAAAACCCTAGTCGATTCCCGTTTTTCTAAAAAAAATGGTTTCGACAGCTTGGCGACTCCACTAGGGACTTAAAAAGAGTCGAGCCGTGAATTGATTAACTTTTGTCTCTTTGTCGAAAATTGAAAATTTGGTTTTAACGTACGGTTCTTTCATTGCATTTCATCCGTTTTTACGATTTGTCATCACTTTATTCATGTTTTAGTATTTCAAGTTTTTGCATATCTCCACACATTGCATTGCATGGCATGACTGTATAGTCACACCCTTTTAAGTGGGAGTGAGAAACTACTCCTTCGTGAAGTTTTTACCTCTGTGTAGGATAGTGGATCGCTTTTGGATACATCCGTACCAATGTCTTCGTGAGATTTTTATCTCCATGTAGCCATAGGGAAATGTATTCCTCTGAACTGAACTCGATCCATATGAGCCTATAATGGGTGATGATCAAGGAATCTGCTGGTTCGGGTACCTCTCTTTAGAACCAAACCACAAATAGTAAACCCTAAGAGCCCACCTTAGGTAGAGCCACGCCAAACCTTAGTGGTTACCTGAGTAGGTGCTTTATTCTTGCTTGTTTTAAGCTGAATGTGAAAAATTGACTTGTTTTGTTTTATTTTGATTGAATGGCATTTTCATCACGCTTAGTTCACTTTCACACATCATATTGCATAATCATCCAATTTTTACCCTTTTAAGTGGGAGTAAGAAACTACGCTTTCGTGAGGTTTTCACCTCCGTATGGGCTAGTAGATTACTTCCGGGATACATCCGTACCTATGTGCTTCGTGAAGTTTTCACTTCTGCATGGTCATAGGGAAATGTATTCCCATGAACCGAACTCAGTCTGTATGAGCCTATAATGGGTGAGGATCAAGGAATCTACTGGTTCGGGTACTCTTACCTTAGAACCGAGCCACATATAGAGAGACCTAAGAGCCTACCCTAGGTAGAACTGTACCAAACCCTAGTGGTCACCCAGATAGGTGTTCTATTTTTGTTGATTATTTTTTCTATACTGACATATTTTGTTTTGTTCTGTTTTGATTGTATTGCACCACATCATCTTGGAAAGGAGGTGTTGATTCATATTCGATTGCTAAATAGAAGAGTTTGTCATAAACCAGCAATCAGGTTTTCCCAAGGCAAAACTCTGAAAGGCTTTAATTTACGTCGATCCTTATGACGTATAAGGAGCTATATCAAGTTTGATGCACACATGGTGTCTCCATTTTATCTAAAACCATTGCAACCTTTGTTCCCAAAATGGTATAACGAGAATGCCCAATGCGAGTACCACGTGGGAATAAAGGGTCACTCAATCGAAAACTGCAATACGTTTAAAAAGTTGGTTGAAAGGTTCATTAAAATGGGAATTGTGAAGTTCGATAATTAATTAAAACCTGATCACTTTGACAAGGTAGTAAATGCGGTGATTGAAGGAGGAGACAAGAAAGTTGCGACTCCTTGAAGAAATCAATAATAAAGAGGGAATCAAAGAACGGAGTTTCCAAGATCTTGTGTACTTGGGAGTGTTTTGGATCGTGGAAGAGATCCTTGTATTTTTAGCTAATTTATAGTAATGTTCAAAACATGCTTGTTGCCTTAAACCTAGGGGCAATAAGAACCCTTTTGTGAAATAGGCTTATGTCCAGAATTATCATTTCAATAAAATGCATCTTTTGAATACATATTCTTTTATTCTTTGCATTTCGTACTATACATTCATTTGTTTTCATGACCATACCAATAATCATCCTTAGAATCATTTATTCTTTGGATTTCTTGCCTTCGTACCTAGGTACCCAGATATCAATGACATGAGCTACGTTGTTACTGACTCCCTTTTTGAATGAGATATGGGTCTAGGGGATCTCAGGACTTTGAAGGTGATAGAAACTATGACATATCTTCTGACTCGTTAGGAATGATTTAACAAGATAAAAAATAAACCTTACTCTACAAAGGGTCATTGGATATTACAAACCTAGGAAAGGAGTGAAGATTGTAGCCTAGCTCATCACAGAAATAAGGCGAGACATCGTTTTAAAGATGTTTTCGCACGACTATATCAAAACGCGCCTGAACTACTGAGATGTGGGTATGCCGTTAAGGCTAAAGAAATCCTAGGACACATTCATAAGGGTATTTGGAGATCACATGCTAATGATTTCATGATAGCCAAGCTGATCATGAGATTCAGATTCTGCTAGTCCATCATAGAAAGGGATTGCATCAATTATGCCGTAAATACCAGATTTATGAAGACAAGATTCATGTGCCTCCTTCATTTCTTCATAGCCCTCATCTATGTGGGGCATGGAGTTTATTGGAATGATCTCGCCAGAAGCTTCTAGTAGGCATTAATTATTTCACTAAGAAGGTGGAAGTAGCTTCGTAGGTCAATATTACAAAGTCGTTAGTCATCAAAAAAGCGAGGGTCAAAAGTTCATGTTTAACCGCACAATGTCAAAAGTTTGCAGTCTATTCCAAGGTCATGTGCCACATCACCATGCAGCAAAAAATAAAAAGAAAAAAAGAAAAAAGAAAAAAAATAAGACAAAACAAGGATCATTAGGAAGATGACCTAGACTTGTAAAGATTTGCATAAAGAAGTTACATTTACCCTCTATGCTTATCAAACATTGGCCAAGAACTTCGCCAGGGCAATGCCTTAATTTGTGGAATAAAAGTATTTTGTCTATTGAAGTCGACATTCTTTTTTCGAATCTTGTCAGAACTGAAGTTGGAAAAGGTAGAATGAATTTAATCCTGATATGATCAGTGGAATTCGAAGAAAAATGTTAAAAGCTATTTGTCACGGTCAAATAATGAGAGCTTACAATAAAAAGGTTCACCCTAGAAAATTTCATTATAGGGCTTTAAAGAAGATTTTTCCCATATAAAAGGGACTGTAGAAGAAAGTGGATGCCAAACTGGAAAGTACCTTATGTAGCAAAGAAAGCTTGTTCTAGGGAAGCATGGACATTGACTGGGATGGATGACAATGACCTGTCCAATCCAGTGAATTCAGATTCAATAAAAAGCTTTCTAAAAAAAAGGGAAAAAAAGAAAAATGAGAGGCCAAGGCGAAAATCCGCGAAGGGCGCTTTGAGACCAAAGGGGCTTTGAGTTGAAAACCCGAAAAGGGCGGCTCAAATTTTGATCAAAAGCGAGACATACAGTAGTCTTGCTACATTTGAATTAACAATGAAGAAGTATGTTACGTCTTGGGGCATTGACAGAGTACTCCGGATCCCCTAAACACATATTGAGTTCAAAATGGTCCTCAAGAAATCGGAACAGAGAAGCTCAGACAGCGATATCTGGGGCACCTAGTTTCCCATTTTACCCATTTTAAATATTTGATTACTTGATTCTTTTCAAAGAAACACTCTGATTAATTTTCTTTTATAGCCTTTGCTATATTTACTTTATTCTTTTTAAGATATACCAATCAATTTTCTTTTATTGCCTAGGTTAACTTTGATTAAATTGTCTTTCTGAGCTATGCCCCTGACTAGTTTCTTTCTCGTCCATTTTTGTGACCTTTTTCAAGCATTTTATATTGAAATAACAATTTATGGACTAATAACACTTTCATAAAAGGAGTTTCGCATATTACTCTAGAAGCTTCTAAATGATATGAGAAATCTGAAGCGTGACTATTGTTCAGAACTCACCAAGCCTAAGGGCTGGATACATTGGAAAATGATTGTCTCTTCGGATTCTTATTGGCTAAGACAATAATGTTGGTAATACCATATCGGTAAATGACAAACAAGGTCAATCCAAATGGAAAAGGGGATTATTGTCGGGATACCCTGCATTCATTAAAAATTACACACAAACATTTGGTCATTACATCTAGGGATTGGTGTAACAGATCAAATTGATTGAAAGTGATACAAGTTCTGCACCTCTGAGTTATAACAGAAAAATGGAAGAAACCAAATGTTATTTCCCCGAAGTTACAGTGGGAAGTACCAACTTTATGTCTCAAGATCCAAGTAGGGCTGACTCAGAAATTACATTGGGGCAAGCTGGTTGAGCAGAACATGATTGATAGACAAGAATGAAAAACAAATGAGTGATAACACCTAGAATAGGAATCATACTCATAACATTTTTATATCATAGCAAATTTCATTAGGAGCATTTGATTCATTTCGGTCATTGCATCCTAATCCTTTAAAATGAATCATCTTCATGACATGTTATATGTGGCTAGAAGCATTTGATTCATTCTGATCATAGCATCTTAGTCATGTAACATAAACATACTAAACCGAGTCTACAGGACATATCCCTCAGCGGATGGTGTAGCAATATCGGTGAGTTTGCAGATATCATCTTCCTGAAGTTGTAGGAAGCAGATCGAAAAGAATTTCAGCCTTATCTCCTTGAAGTTGTAGGGAGTAGACTGAAGACAGAAGATCTCATCTTTTTGAAGTTGTAGGAAGCAGATCGAAAAGAATTTCAGCCTTATCTCCCTAAAGTTGTAGGGAGTAGATTGAAGACAAGAGATCTCATCTTCCTGAAGTTGTAGGAAGCAGATCGAAAAGAATTTTAGCCTCATCTCTTTGAAGTTGTATGGAGTAGACTGAAGATAGAAGATCTCAACTTCCTGAAGTTGTAGGAAGCAGATCGAAAAGAATTCCAGCCTTATCTCCCTGAAGTTGTAGGGAGTAGACTGAAGACAAAAGATCTCATCTTCCTAAAGTTGTAGGAAGCAGATCGAAAAGAATTCCAGCCTTATCTCCCTAAAGTTGTAAGGAGTGGACTGAAAATAGAAGATCTCATCTTCCTGAAGTTGTAGGAAGTAGATCGAAAAGAATTTCAGCCTTATCTCTTTAAAGTTGTAGGGAGCAGACTGAAGACAGAAGATCTCATCTTCCTGAAGTTGTAGGAAGCAGATCGAAAAGAATTTCAGCCTTATCTCCCTGAAGTTGTAGGGAGTAGACTAAAAATAGAAGATCTCATCTTCCTGAAGTTGTAGGAAGCAGATCGAAAAGAATTTTTGTAACACCCTAAACCCGGCCTAAACGTTATGACCGGATCTGGTATGTTACAGGGTAAAGTAAAAGCGAAATTTTGTTAAAGTTGGGGAAAACCGTAGATATGAAAACTTTTCGATTAAGGCGATGTCTTGAAAAAAAGTGATTTATTAGTTTAGGAGAATCTCAATTTTTTTAGTTAATCAAATATTCGTTAAACTTGGTGATATTTGGAAGAAAACATGTGTCTTGAGTTACTCGTATTTTGAAAACTCCATTTCTGATTTTGTGATTAAGTTTGCGTAGTGTCAACTTTTAAATAAACAATAAGTAAATAACATAAAACCCAAATGTTAATTTAGAAAGGCCTTATTACACAAATAAAATCCCCAATTAAAATTAAAGTAAAGCAGAAAAAGTTTACGAAAAGTAAAGTCTTTATGGCCTCCACGAGTCCGCCTCGGCTCCCATATCCACGATTTACTGATTACCTGAAAGGTTAAGCAAAGGGGTGAGCCACCGAGACTCAGTGTGTCAATCCCCTATAACACGTAAACGGCTCGAGGCCCACAATTGCATATTGGGCCTTAGCCCACTTAAGATAACGTAAAGATAAATGATTGCATCATGTCCCAACCCAAGCCTAGTTTTTCCATCCTCTACACGCCAATCCGTACCAGCCAATCACACCGTGGGGATTTCTACAATCAACCCTCCATCCGCTACACGCCACCTCAACAGTCATGCTGTCAATTATAATACCGATCACCATGTGACCTTATAATCCACTGTGGTAGAGCCACCGATCACTGTGTGACCTTATAATCAAATGTGGCAGAGCCACCGATCACTATGTGACCTTATAATCAACACTTCCCCTTTATCATAACATCCCAATATCCCATGCAATATGACATAATAATTTGTGTATGCAGTATGTCATGTATGCAAAACATATATCAAATATAAGTATAACATGAATTACCATCATAATCAGATAGACATAATACAACATAATTAAGTTAATCAACCTCTAAGGGTATAGCCGTAATTTTACCTAGCAAGGGTATTTTCGTAATTTACCTATCGAGGGTATTTCAGTAATTTTGTACCTGCAATGGCCTTTCTGAAGGCCTAATGTCGCCCGGCGACTCATTTACCATTTCGGTCGTGCACGGACTATTGGGCCTAAAACCCGATTTTAGCCCATTCGGGCCCACACCCTTGTGTGGCCAACCTAACACAAATCTGGCCACGTACATAAGATTCACCTAGTCTAGTTCAATATATACTAAACAATCATACAATTTACTCATATGGGCCCACTTCGGCCCATCGGGGCCCAAGCAGCCCCAACCCACAAGATTACTAATGGTGGCCTCAACTATCACATCGAAGCCCCACACGTGAGCTCGCACACTCGTGTGGCCACTATTGCTGTGACCGGCACTTCGGCATTTGCCGCTCTACAACTAGAGTAGAAAAGTGCACACCTGATAGGAATTTGGTGCTAATCCGCGCTCTGACCACTCCTGTGCCCAAACACCCTCCAAGGTGTATTCATCCTCCTCCTAGAATGCTATATATATAGCTAGCTTCTCACCTTCCTTCTTTGTATCTTTTCGATGTGGGATCCTTCCGTCAACAGAGTTTAAATCCAACTCAAACTCTTCCAGTCCAATTTGCAAAATAAATATTTCCTTGCTTTTCATGAGATTCGAACCCAGGCTCCCTTGCAACATAATCCACGCCGCTAACCACTTGGCCACAAGCTCCCCTTGTGTCTTAAACCATGCGCAACCAAATATAAATCTATAGCCAAATACTAAGGTCCACGTAAAAAGAAAACCAAAATGCAAGAGCCAAGACTTGAACCTTAGACCTCCTTCCTTCCTTGTGGCGTCACCCCCTTGTCTCTTATGTGCCGTCACTTTGCCACTACACCACACACTCCTTTTGTGTCATTTTCTCCACATTTTATTCTTAAAGCCTACCTACCAACTCCCAGTTTTTTTTTCACCTAAAACCAAAATTTCCCTAAAACCAAAGTTTGATCCTGGGACTTCATAGAAGCCCTCTGATCTTCCAAAAGCACTTATCTAATAGGTCCAACTTGCATTTAAGCCGATCTCTTTAAACGCTACTATGCTCAAGGCCCATTGGGCCCAATCCTACTAGGCCCAATTTCAGGATGTTACAATTTTAGCCTTATCTCCCTGAAGTTGCAGGGAGTAGACTGAAGACAGAAGATCTCATCTTCCTGAAGTTGTAGGAAGCAGATTGAAAAGAATTTCAGCCTTATCTCCCTGAAGTTGTAGGGAGTAGATCAAGAGGCAGAAGATCTCATCTTCACGAAGTTGTAGGAAATGCATCAGAAAGAATTTCAGCCTTATCTCCCTGAAGTTGTAGGGAGTAGACTGAAGAAAGAAGATCTCATCTTCCTGAAGTTGTAGGAAGCAGACCGAAAAGAATTTTAGCCTTATCTCCCTGAAGTTGTAGGGAGTAGGCTGAAGACAGAAGATCTCATCTTCCTGAAGTTGTAGGAAGCAGATCGAAAAGAATTTTAGCAGTATCTCCCTGAAGTTGCAAGGAGTAGACTGAAGATAGAATATCTCATCTTTCTGAAGTTGTAGGAAGCAGATCGAAAAGAATTTCAGCCTTATCTCCCTAAAGTTGCAGGGAGTAGACCGAAGATAGCGGATTTTATTTCCCTGAAGTTACAGTGGAACAGATTGAAGCTACAGAAGATCTTATCTCTTTGAAGTTGCAGTAGAGCAGATCAAAACAAACCTTATTTCCTTGAAGTTCCCGTGGAGTAGGTTGAGATTACAAATCTCGCCTCCCTGAGTTTACAACGAGGATAAACCCTTATTTCTTTGAAGTTTCAGTAGAGAAGATGGAGACTACGAATCTCTTCTCCCTGAATTCTTATTTCCTCGAAGTTCTCGTGGAGTAGGTTGAGATTACAAATCCCATCTCCCTGAGTTAACAATGAGGATAAATCCTTATTTCTTTGAAGCTTCAGCAGAGAAGGTTGAGCAGAGAAGATCGAAGCTACAAATATTTTCTCCTTGAAATTACATTCGAGCAAATTTGAAGCACCAATTCCCATACTCTTGAAGTTGTATTGGGTTAGAGCAAGGCCACTCGAAGAACAGAAGCACCAAAGAAGTCAAGATTCGGTTAGACTAGGCAAAATTGGTCATTTTAAAGTCTTTGCTTCATTCTTGTTACACGATAAAGAGTAAAGAGGGGCAGCTGTAATAGCCAAATTTGGCCCAAGTTCAAATTAAAACCCAATAATAAATATCCAAAAATAAATGTCCATTACAACAACCAAAAGAAGCCCAAAATTAAACCCAATTTCTAAAACCCTAGCCCAACAAAGAAGATGAAACAGCAACAGCAGACCCTAATGCAGTCGCCGATCCCTCCACGCCTCACTTGCTTCGTGACGCGCCTCGGCGTCGCTCAGAATAGAGAGAAGCAACAACAGCATGCAAGCAAAAAACAACAAAAAGAAAATGACAAAAAACCAAAGAAAAGAAGACAAATAGGAATCTTTAAACTCGGTTATAAAAACCGAAATGAATCATTTTTAATTTTTTACGAACTTTTACGAATCTCAGAAAATATTCAGCAATCAAACAGAAAAAAACTCAAAGGTTGATTCCAATTTTGTTTCTTTAGTTTGATTTTCTACTGTTTGATTTATTTACTTTATTTTTTTTTAAAAAAAAATTTCAAAATCAATAATAAAAAGGGAGCCTTACCTGAACCCCGGGCCTTCGAGCATCAATGGCCACCAATACGGTGGCGGTGCAGTGGTGATATGGTCGGCAAACGGGGAGCCCAATCGACTGAGACGATGAGAGAAGAAGAGTTTTCTTTTTTCTTTTGAGTGACTGCTGCTTCTTTTTAAAAAATTTAGAGTTAGAATATGTTTTTTTCAGGAATTTTGGGTTTAAATACCCTCACAAAACGGTGCCGTTTGGATACAAGGGAACCTGCGCATATCCCTTAAAAAGGGATATTTGCGCAATGGGTCCTTCTCTATTGCAACGCTATTCAATCGCCTTTTCTTATTTTACAGATTTTACCCGTACATTTCTTCAGGTTTTCAATTGGGTCCTTGATCATAAATGCGCATAAAAAGGCTGGGAATATTGCCCCGATCAGTCCCCTTATCTTAGTGCGTTTTCTAATTTAGGACTGAAATTTCATTTCTATTTTAATTTAGTCCCTAATCTGTTGATTTTTTTAACCCCTTGACCTTTAATCTATTTTTAATATAGTCATTGATTTGCTTAATAAGTTTATTCATTCATTTGTTTTCTTTAAAAATCATATTATTATTATTATTATTGTTGTTGTTGTTATTATTATTATTATTATTATTATTTATTTTAAGATATTAAATACTACCTGTTTCTTAAAATTTTTTATATATTTGTTGTTTATTTTAAGTTTCTTTCTTTATATATCACTAGTTTTAAATCGTTTTTACATATCATTTTTTTTCTTTTTCTTTTTAAAAGGGGGTTTTATATGTCATTTTTATTATTATTTATTTTAGTCTGTTTTATTATTATATATTTTAAGCCTTTTCTATATCGTTTATTTGAAATTTTTTATTGTTTATTTTGAATTGTTTTTATAACTTGTTCATTTTTTTAACTATTATTTATTGTAAATTGTTTCACATATGTTTTTGTTTCATTTTCTTCGGTTGCCAATATTAGCACTTAAATGATGAATGTTGTCTGATTATTGTCATTGTATGTATTATGGTTCATTTATTCTAATTTTCATATCATTGTTGTACGTTTGGATAGCATTTTTATTCATGTATTATTGTTCTATGATCGTTACTATTTTTATATTATGCTATCGTATTGTGCATTAAACCCTAACACATTTTTTTTTAATTGAGATCATTGTATTTTACTTTAAAACAAAATAATGTATGCCTTTACGTGTTGTATTCGTTATTATTCAAAAACCGAAAATTTTCAAAATATGGTAATATTTCGCGTTTTGGAGATTCGAGAAAATCGTGCCCTAACTTACTGGATTTTCGATTTTTTTCTCTTTTAGCCTAAATAATGAAATATCCTTTTAAAACAAAAATACAACTTTAAAATAAAAGGCTTATTCTCGAGAGTATAAAGTGTTGTGCCCTAACTCATTGGGTGTGACATCTCGTTACCTCGAGATAAGAATTTCTAAAAATGACAATATTCCATATTTAGAAATTCGAGAGACCGTGCCCTAACTTACTGGGTTTCGGTTTTCCTCGTTTAATCTAAATAATCGAATATTCTTTTAAAATTAAAACACACATGTTTTTAAATAAAAGGCGTGCGTATTCTCAAGGATCCGGGATGCCGTGTCCTAACTTATTGGATGTGGTATTTCGTCTCCTCGAGATGAGATGGTCTTTTACGATTATTCCAATTCATTCAAGTACTTTAAAATCAATATTAATAAAAATGATTGTATTTTTTAATTCGTTCTCGGCTTTCAAGTTTCGACATTAAGACACTAATTAATCGATTTGGTACCAATTTTGAGCGTGACGAGGTGCTAATCCTTCCTCGCACGTAACCGACTCCCGAACCCATTTTCTCGAAATTCGTAGACCAAAAATGTCATTTTAGTAAACCAAAATGTTTTATTGAAACAAAGGTGATTCGATCACACTTAACAAAGATCGATGGCGACTCCTGTTTTTATTTTCGTTTTCAAAACCCTAGTCGATTCCCGTTTTTACAAAAAAAATGGTTAGGACAATTGTTTTTATTAAATTATTATTTTTAAATATGCTTAATTTAATTGAGTTGGAACCAATTCAAATTATTTATTTTGATTGTTATGGGATGATGTCATTTGATTTAATTATAACCAATTTTTAAATGGATGACTTTTATTAAAATTAACATGTGATTTATGACATATATATTGCATTAATTGAAAAAAAGGAAAATCCTTTTGGAAAAAAAAAAGGAAGATTTCTACCGAGATTTCATCCAAAACTTTTCTTAAGAATTTAAGCAATTTAGTCAATCAATTTGCATTTTTTTAACAACAATTATAAAATTATAAAATCACAAAAAGTAATCTATGAATTTTTTTTGAAAAAGAAGGTGTAGTTTAAGGTGCAATTTATTAATTAAGAAAAAAAAACCAAATTTTATGAGTGTTTTATTAAAAGGCATAATAATAAATTTAGCCCCCAACATTTATATTTTCTGTCAATTTGGCTCTTATTTATTTATTTTTAGCTAAATTTGACACTTAACCTTTCAAAAAAAAAGTCAAATCATTTTTTTAACTGAAATAGTAACTAAAATATTAATTTTTAAATATTATTGGCGTGATAGCTCGCATGACAGATCATGTGCATATCATGCTAACATAACATCATTTGTCTTATATGTCACGTCAGCAAATAATTTAAAAATTATAAAATTAAAATAAATCAAAATCAAAATTAAAAATATAAAAAGTTCATAAAAATTACTATGGAGTAAATGTGGATTGTCATATAGGATGTCGTATTTAAAATTTTAATATTTTAGTTAGTATTCTTGTTAAAAAATCATTTCTATTATTTTTTAAAAAATTGATGGTCAAATTTAACTCTTTTTAAAAAGTTAAGGGTTAAATTTAACAAAAATAATAAGTATTAAATTGACGTCAAATTTGACATAACACATTTTTAAATGGAACACTTTTATTAAAATCAACACACATTTATTAAATTCATTAGAAAAAAGGAAGATCTCTACCTAAATTTCATCCAAAACTTTTCTTATGAATTTAAGCAATTTAGCCCCCAACATTTATATTTTCTGTCAATTTGGCTTTTATTTATTTATTTTAGCTAAATTTGACACTTAACCTTTCAAAAAAAAGTCAAATCACTTTTTTAACAGAAATAATAACTAAAATATTAATTTTTTAATATTGTTGGCATGATAGCTCGCATGACAGATCATGTGCATATCATGCTAACATAACATCATTTGTCTTATATGTCACGTCAATAAATAATTTAAAAATTATAAAATTAAAATAAATCAAAATCAAAATTAAAAATATAAAAAAGTTCATAAAAATTAATATGGAGTACATGTGGATTGTCATATAGGTTGTCGTATTTAAAATTTTAAAATTTTAGTTAGTATTCTTGTTAAAAAATCATTTCGACTATTTTTTAAAAAATTGATGGTCAAATTTAACTCTTTTTAAAAAGTCAAGGGTCAAATTTAACAAAAATAATAAGTATTAAATTAACGTCAAATTTCACATAACACCTTTTTAAATGGATCACTTTTATTAAAATCAAAACACATTTATTAAATTCATTAGAAAAGAGGGTAGATCTTTTTGGTAAAAAAAAAAAAGGTGAAGAACTCTACCTAAATTTCATCCAAAACTTTTCTTATGGATTTAAGCAATCTAAGTCAATTTGCATATTTGTTTTTTTGTTATTTCTAAACAAAACAAAACGTATAAATGGAGACAAGCTTCTAGTTATAAACTAATACAATTATTGTTTTTATTAAATTATTTTTTAAAAATATGCTTAATTTAATTAAGTTGGAACCAATTGAAATTATTTATCTTGATGATTATGGGTTGATGTCATTTTATGTTTGATTTAATTAACAATTACCTAAAAACTTTTGCTCATTTATATCAACAATGGCGGAGTCTGAAATTTATTTTTGGGGGCCAAAATTAAATTGTATATTTCTAGAATGATAAAAATATCATTTCATCATTTTAATAGTCTATATTTTTATAATTTTTTAAAAGATTAAATCAAATTTGTCTTTTTAAAATACCAAAATTTAGTTTTATCATTACTAATTTAAAATTTTATAAATTATAAAAGATCTAAATTAAAAATTTACTATTTTTGCCAGCCCCCTCCCCGGTCTCCACTATGCTGCATGTGAATAATATCAAATTAATAAAAGAGTTTCGTCGCTAAATGGCTATCTTCTTGTGTGAGAGTACATGATTTTTTTTTTTCTCTCCCCCTCTAACTCTTTCCCATCTGATAAAACTAAGAAAAATGGAATTGACCATAAATGGAAGCCTCCGCCAAAGGGATGCCTTAAATTCAAGATTAAATTAGCAGGTATTGGCAATATTTTGCATGATGACTGTGGGGTTGTGTTGTTTTCTCTAAACTTGTCGCATCCACTAGTGCAACTGAAACTGATATCCTTCCTATTAAGGAGGCAACCCTCGTTTTAAGGCATCAAAGTGGGTTTCCTTTACGAGACTCATTACCGAAGTGATTGCCTAAGTAGCTGTCGATTGGATTAACAACCCAACAAAAATCCCGTTGTGGCTTTCGAAGTATTGCTCAGCCATGTTTGGCCTTTGGATACATGTAGTGGTAGAGCCAGAAAATTTATTTTGAGAGGGACAATAGTAAAAATATAATTTTATCATTATTAATAGTTTATATTTTATAAATTTTAAAGGGTTAAATCAAAATTTTATTATTTTTAAGGCCAAAGTATAATTTTACTATTATTAATCTAAAATTTCATAAATTATAAAATACCTAAATTAAAATTTCACCATTTTAGGGGGTCATGGCCCCCTGGGTCTCCACTAGCCTTTGCCACTAGAAACATGAAAGATGGGTCGTAAGATACTTTCCCAAGGAAGTCAATTTTGAACAACAATGTAGAAAATGAGAATTCGTTCATTCGGACCCCTTTAAAATTTATAAAATTTTAAATTAGTAAAGGTAAAAATTTTATTTTGGCCCTCAAAAATGATAAAAATTTAATTTGATCTTTTAAAACTTATAAAGGTATAGACTATTAAAATAATAAAATTATATTTTTACTATTATAAAAATATACAATTTAATTTTGATCCAAACCTGACTTAGACGTTAGGCCGAATCTGGAAAAGTTACATCAACTTGTGTGAAAAACTAAAATCTAGCTTAGAAATTGTGTGCTATGAAAACTTATATTAGCTAAGCTCATACGAGTTTCAGGAAATTCTCAAGTTTGAAAACAACTATTTCACAGTATGATCTTTTAAACATTTACTCATAAAAACCATAGAAACTTCCGGAGTTTTTAAGTTTTGAAAATTGAATTCCAATTTTTTAAATTGGTAGTTTTACGTTTAAGAACACCCCAAAACCAACGAACAGATCAAAAACCCAAAAACAAAACCAAATCCAAAAACTTAGTTCAAAAATCAAAAGTCTAGAAATCTTAATTAAAATAATTCAAACCATCTTATGTGGAAAACCAATCCGATCACCCACACATCATTTGGTCCTAAACTTGCTGGTTACATGAGAAGAAAACAAACAAAGAGTGAGCTTTACAAGCTCAGTGTGTAACACATCCCAAGAAACAAATCAGATAAACATAAATAAACAAATACATTTTCAAATACAGATTCAAACTGTAACACCCCAAACTCGGTCTAGACGTTATGACCAAATCCGGAGGTGTTACAAAGATTGGGTTTTGATAACAAACTCCACATGTTAAAACCATTTCAGTTTTTCTACTCTTATTTGCTTTTATCCATTGTCAAAACATTTATTCAAAATCAATTTGCCTTAAATCGTGTTTTATAGCGGAAGCTTACGAAAAAAGTTGTATTTAATGAAAGCGGTTCGTATTTTTAGAAAACCTTTGTTTTAGTAAAAACCATAGTTTTTAGATATCAGTTGCTAATTAAGTACTAAAACGGAAATCCAAATCCAAAAGAAAAATCAGCCAAAAAGTCTAGAGAGTCCAATTATTACAGAAATCTAGAAATAACCCTTAAAATAAATCCATAAACCTAATAGTTTACAAACTCGTGGTCACCGAGAGGCGCCGTCGCACCAATCCGTCTAAGTCTGTGGATTACCTGAATGAAAACAAACAAACAGAGGTGAGTTTATGTCAACACAATGTGTAACCCAACAGAGATAGACATGCAACACATACGTAATCATATGCACAGTCAGATACACATACAAATTCAGTTTCGGATTCAGATATGCAAAATCCTATCCACATCCTCTACACACCAACTCCGACCATCCCATCACACCATGTGGGGATAAAAACACCCACCCATACCTACACACCATTTCGTGCCATTAGACACATCAGATAATATGCAGCCGACCTGCTAGAATAAAGGCGATTAACGCTGAACAAAACACTTCCTCCTCATATACAAATCCCACCCCAATAAAAAAGGTGGAAGATCTCTACCTAAATTTCATCCAAAACTTTTCTTATGGATTTAAGCAATCTAAGTCAATTTGCATATTTGTTTTTTTTGTTATTTCTAAACAAAACAAAACGTATAAATGGAGACAAGCTTCTAGTTATAAACTAATACAATTATTGTTTTTATTAAATTATTTTTTAAAAATATGCTTAATTTAATTAAGTTGGAACCAATTGAAATTATTTATCTTGATGATTATGGGTTGATGTCATTTTATGTTTGATTTAATTAACAATTACCTAAAAACTTTTGCTCACTTATATCAACAATGGCAGAGCATGGAATTTATTTTTAGGGGCCAAAATTAAATTGTATATTTCTAGGATGATAAAAATATCATTTCATCATTTTAATAGTCTATATTTTTATAATTTTTTAAAAGATTAAATCAAATTTGTCTTTTTAAAATACCAAAATTTAATTTTACCATTACTAATTTAAAATTTTATAAATTATAAAAGATCTAAATTAAAAATTTACTATTTTTGCCAGCCCCCTCCCCGGTCTCCACTACCCTCCCCCGCTGCATGTGAATAATATCAAATTAATAAAAGAGTTTCGTAGCTAAATGGCTATCTTCTTGTGTGAGAGTACATGATTTTTTTTCTCTCCCCCTCTAACTTTTTCCTATCTAATAAAACTAAAAAATATGGAATTGAACAAAAATGGAAGCCTCCGCCAAAGGGATGCCTTAAATTCAATATCAAATTAGCAGGTATTGGCAATATTTTGCATGATGACTGTGGGGCTGTGTTACTTGTTTTCTCTAAACTAGTCGCATCTAATAGTGCAACTGAAACTGAAATCCTTCCTATTAAGGAGGCAACCCTCGTTTTTAAGGCATCAAAGTGGGTTTCCTTTACGAGACTCATTACCGAAGTGATTGCCTAAGTAGCTGTCGATTGGATTAACAACCCAACAAAAATCCCGTTGTGGCTTTCGAAGTATTGCTCAGCCATGTTTGGCCTTTGGATACATGTAATGGTGGAGCTAGAAAATTTATTTTGGGAGGCGAAATTAAATTATATATATTTACGATAGTAAAAATATAATTTTATCATTTTAATAGTCTATATTTTTATAAATTTTAAAGGGTTAAATAAAAATTTTATCATTTTTAGGGCCAAAGTATAATTTTACTATTATTAATCTAAAATTTCATAAATTATAAAAGACCTAAATTAAAATTTCACTATTTTAAGGGGTCATAGCCCCCCTGAGTCTCCACTAGCCTTTGCCACTAGAAACATGGAAGATGGGTCGTAAGATACTTTCCCAAAGAAGTCAATTTTGAACAACGGTGTAGAAAATGAGAATTTGTTCATTCAGACCCCTTTAAAATTTATAAAATTTTAAATTAGTAAAGGTAAAATTTCATTTTGGCCCTCAAAAATGATAAAAATTTAATTTAATCTTTTAAAACTTATAAAAGTATAAACTATTAAAATACTGAAATTATATTTTTGCTATTATAAAAATATACAATTTAATTTTGATTTAAACCCGACTTAGACGTTATGGCCGAATCTGGAAAAGTTACATCAACTTGTGTGAAAAACTAAAATCTAGCTTAGAAATTGTGTGATATGAAAACTTAATTTAGCTAAGCTCATACGAGTTTTAGGAAATTCTCAAGTTTGAAAACACCTATTTCACAGTATGATCTCTTAAATATTTACTTATAAAAACCGCAAAAACTTCCAGAGTTTTTAAGTTTTGAAAATTGAATTCCAATTTTTCAAATTCGTATGGTTTTGCAGTTTTACATTTAAGAACACCCAAAAACCAACAAACAGATCAAAAACCCAAAAACAAAACCAAATCCAAAAACTTAGTCCAAAAATTAAAAGTCTAGAAATATTAATTAAAATAATTCTAACCATCTTATGTGGAAAACAAATCCGATCACCCACACGTCATCCGGTCCTAAACTTGCTGGTTACCTGAGAGGATAACAAACAAAGAGTGAGCTTTACAAGCTCAGTGTGTAACACATCCCAAGAAACAAATCAAATATACATAAATAAACAAATACATTTTCAAATACAGATTCAAACTATAACACCCCAAACCTGGGCTAGACGTTATGGCCAAATCTGGAGGTGTCACAAAGAATGGGTTTTGATAACGAACTCCACATGTTAAAACCATTTCAGTGTTTTTTTGGAGCAAATAAAAGGATTGACCATTGATCTGACTAATAAGAGGTGTGACCATCGGTCCCAACAAAAGTCAATTTGCACATCGGTCCAAATAAATGGAACACCCTTATGCAGAAGCTTAGTCAAAGGAGCTGCAATAAGAGAAAACCCCTCGGTAAATCACCGATAATATCTAGCTAGACCTAGAAAACTACGAATTTCAGACATGTTCTTATGTTGTTTCCAATCCAACACAGCTTCAATCTTTCTAGGATCCATTCGAATCCCCTCAGCAGACACCACATGCCTCAGAAAAGTTACCTCTTGCAACCAAAACTCGCACTTGCTCAACTTAGCGTACAGCTATTTTTCACGCAGAATCTGAAACACTACCCTAAGATGCTCATCGTGCTCATCCTCGGTCTTAGAGTACACCAGAATATCATCGATGAAGACCATGATGAACTGATCCAGATATGGCTAAAACACTCGGTTCATCATATCCATGAATACAGCCGGAGCATTCATCAAACCAAAAGGCATAACTAGGAACTCGTAATGTCCTTAACGAGTCCTAAATGCAGTCTTATGAACATCCCCTCCTTAAATCTCAACTGATGATACCCAGATTAGAGATCTATCTTTGAGAACACTGAAGCCCCTCGGAATTGATCAAACAGGTCATCGATCCTCAAAAGTGTACTTGTTTTTCACAGTCAGTTTATTCAACTGCCGAGAATCGATGCACATCCTCATGGTCACATCCTTCTTCTTAACAAACAGAACCGGTGCCCCTATAGAGACACACAAGGGTGGATGAAACCACGATTTAGAAGATCTAAAGTTGAGCCTTAAGCTCTATAAGCTCATTCGGTGCCATTCGGTAGGGAGCGATGGACACCAAAGCTATACCTAGTAGAAGCTCAATGCTGATATTAACTTCCTGATTCGAAGGTAAACCCGGTAATTCCTCAGGAAATATATCCAAAAAATCCCTCACCGTTCTGATATCCCCAACAGAAGAGTCTCCAAAAATAGAAACACTAATGTAAGACAAATACGCCTCACACCCTTTTCGAACCAATTTCTAGGCCACAAGCGCAGAAATCACATTGGACAGATAATCTCGACGTTCACCGATCACAACCACCTCCTTATCATCCCTCACACCCTTTTCGAACCAATTTCTAGGCCACAAGCACAGAAATCACATTGGACAGATAATCTCGACATTCACCGATCACAACCACCTCCTTATCATCCTCAGTTCTCAGAATGACCCTCTTAGTCGTGCAATTCAAACTAACTCGATGTTTAACCAACCAATCCATACCCAGGATCAAGTCAAATTCTCCAAATGGAAGCTCCACCTGATCTGCCAAAAATACCACCCCTTGCACCTCTAACGGAACGCTTCTATAAAGTTTACTAACTCGGATAGATTGCTCTAACGGGCTCAATACAGTAAGCTCACTAGAAGTGCTCTCGACAAAAACCCCCAAGTTTTTAGATACAATGCTAGCTGCATAGGAGTGTGTAGAACCTATGTCTATCAAAGCAGTATAAAGTACATCAAATATAAAGAACGTACCAGTGATAACTTCTGGAGCATCTCTATCTTCTCGACGTTGAGCAGCATAAACTAACACAGGCTGCCTTGTCTCAATCTGACCTGGACCTCTGCCCAGTGCTCTCTGCCCTCGGCCCATACCATTACCACACCTAACCCATCCATGACCCCTAGGTGGCTGCTAAACTGACCTCTGAAGCTGTACAATACCCGATCCCGAAGCTTGCATCTGATCTGCCCGCTGAGGACACTCTCTAATACGGTGCTCTAAAGACCCACACCTCAGACAAGCCCCAATCCTTCTCTAACACTCGCTCGGATGGCACCTACCATAGTCTCCGCACAACTGAATCCCAGTAGGAGCAACAGAAGCCCTTACACTTTTTGGCCATCAGATCTGGCTTTTTTCTTAGGCCTCGAAACAGAATTAGAGGGCTCCGAATCCCTCTTGTTCTTACCTCTCTCTCGATCCCTATTCTGGCTCTCCACGCGCTTAACATCCTCAGCTATCTTCGCTTTCTCAACCAGAACCGCGAACTCTCGCTCCCTTTGTGGAGTAATCAGTACCCTCAAATTATCCCTTAATTCATCCTCAAACCGAATGCACCTCTCATACTCAAATGCCACCATGCCTCAAGCGTAGCGGCTCATCCTTAGAAACTCAGCCTCATATTCAATCACTGATCTATCACCTTGCGTGAGATTCATTAACTTACGCCTACTAGCATCAACATAGCTCGCCCCCACGTACTTACTCTGGAAGGTGGTCTTAAAGAAATCCCAGTTTAGACGGTTAGGCTGAGTACCCTCCTCAACCGTCAACCATTACTGATATGCCTCGTCGCGAAGCAAAGAGACTGCACCCTTAAATTTCTACTCAGAAGTACAGTTTAAATCGTTCATGATCCTCTTAGTGGCCTCTAGCCAATACTAAGCCACATTAGGGGCGACTCCAGTGACACCCCTAAACAGCTCAGCACCATTAGACCAGAGTCGTTCAGTTATTGACCCACGGCCCCCAGAACTAGAATGGGGTCCAGCGACCCTCTCTAATATCCTTAGCATGGCTTGGGACAATGCGTCGTCCCCAGCCGAATGGTTTTGAGACCCAGTCTCAGTAGCAGGCAAAATCGGCATCTCGCTCGTATCTAGATTTTGCTACCCAGAGAGGAAGGCTCAGCTCGAGCCTCCTACTACCTCTACCTCGGTCACGAGTACCACGTCCTCGTGTTCCACGAGCACACATCGTAACTTTCAAATTTTTAATCTACATTATGAAATTGTATGCATCAATTCTAATTTATTATTAGCAGATGTTTTATATATTATTAGAGATTCAGATATGTTTTCGGAAGTTTCAGTTTATAACTATTTTAGTACAGTTTTCGGAAAGTGCTATCTACAGTGTTTTCAGAATATTTCTATCTAAGTACAGAGATACTTACTGGATCGGCGCCGGAGACTCGGTGTACCACATACTTCCTCAATTATTAGAGAGCCAATTCTTTTCAAAATACAATTTTGGAACCCAAAATTCACAGCTGAGTTTTGTAACCTGTCTCTGATACCAGTAATGTAACACCCCAAACTCAGCCTAGACGTTATGGCCAAATCTGGAGGTGTCACAAAGAATGGGTTTTGATAACGAACTCCACACGTTAAAACCATTTCTATTTTTTAACTCTTATTATCCATTGACAAAATGTTTATTCAAAATCAATTTGCCTTAAATCGTGTTTTATAGCGGAAGCTTACGAAAAAGATTGTATTTAATGAAAGCAATTCGTATTTTTAGAAAACCTTTGTTTTAGTAAAAACCATAGTTTTTATATATCAGTCACTAATTAAATACTAAAACAAAAATCCAAATACAAAAGAAATATCATCCAAAAAGTTCGGAGAGTCCAATTATTACAGAAATCCAAAACAACCCTTAAAATAAATCCATAAACCTAATCAGTTTACAAACTCGTGGTCACCGAGAGGCTCCGTCGCACCAATCCGTCTAAGTTTAGAGATAACTGAATAGAAAAACACAAACAAAGGTAAGTGTAACACCCCAAACCCGGCCCAAACACTCCGACCGGATCCGCCATGTCACCGAGAAGATTTTATAAATCATTTTTATTTTCAAAGACAATATAATTTAAACATATATACAGGAAAACTTGATAATTTGATAATTTGTAAAAGAAATAAACTTTAATTAATGCCTTAATGAATAAAAGTTGAAATTTTGCCTCTGAGTTTTATTATGTAAACACATGCCTTAGTTTCAATTAATCATAAAAGCTAAGTGTATGAGAACCCGGAAACGAAAACATAAAACCGATAAACAATAGCCAGTGGCCTTATTACAATAAAATATAAAACCAGACAAGTTGAAAATACTAAGGGAAAATAACTAAAACAACGTCCTTTATTGAATCAAAATAAATCCATGCATGGCCACCTTGCGCTCCTTTCCAGCCCAGTCCGATGCACTAAGTGCTACTTGAAAAAAAATGTTAAACAACGGGGTGAGTCATAAGACTCAGTGTGCAATCCCTCGTGCACCATCAGATTGGGCCTTACCCCCACAGAACAAAATGACAGAATATCACATAACTGAATTAAGCAAAGCCCATCCCAGTCCTAGATCCATCCGCTACACACCACCCTTACCTACCAATCACACCAATGGGGATTTCTACAATCACCCTCACCGCTACACACTACCGATGGCAGTCATCTGCAGTTAGCTGCTCATCGTCAGATTTGTGACATAGTCACCAGAACAGATCGTGGCAGAGCCACTACAACAGATCGTGGCAGAGCCACTACAACAGAACACTTCCCCTTTCATATACATCAATTGCCCAACCCCGAGCAAACATAGAAAACGGCATGCATGTATATCATATCATCTTAACAGAATTATTTACTTCAGAAAAATCACAGAAATCGCTAACCTGATAAGTCGCCCTTACCCTTCACCGGTTTTCAACAGCCATGTTGGGATTTCGGCATTTAACAGAATATAGATAGATGCATTTATATACCTATATACTAACAGACAACACAGAGATGGTGTGAGAGGTTACACACCTGATTACGCTCAATGCTATACTATCGAAGTCGATGCTCTCCCTAACCGATATCGCGACTATCTGGCCACTAGTTTGCTGATCAAAAACTCACTACAAGAGATACGATTTGAGTATCACCTAACAAAGTTAATTGACAGATTGGAGATAAATCGATTAATAAAATGACTAAGATGAATCTTCTTACCCAGATCGATTAGATCCCGGAAGTAGTATGATTCGAGTGCTACCAATTTATAAACCTAGGCGATTTGATCTCCTTCAAATATAGGAATGCCACCCATGAAAGAAAACACAAGATTAAACAATTATTTAGCCATTCGGCTAGGGTCTCCAAAAGCCGAAAAAGATTGAAAGAATACACAAATCGATATTTACCTCTACAGATGGTTTCGGCTACCCCCTTGCAGGAAGATTCGGCAATCACAGAAGAAGATCGAAGCGTAGAAGATTAGAGATCTATAAATTTCAGCTTTTAATAAAATCCCGAAAAGATAAACAAGAGGGCTGATGCGTTTTCAGCTTTTAAAAGAACTGAGTGAGGAGTTTCGGTTTTAGCTTAGGAAAAGAAAACAAAAAGATCCTTAGAGATTTCGGCTAAAGTATTTGAAAGAGAAGAGAAAGCATTTAGCAGAGTTTCGATAATTAATGAGACTTCAGAGGGTTTCGGCTAGAAGGAAAAAGAAAAGAAAATGGAGAGGGAGAATGAAGTGGTGATTTCGGCAGAAAAGAAAAAGATGACAAGAACTCAATAAACAAATTTTCGGCATACCCCTGGCCTATACTAAGCCTATTCTCCCCCCTCTTCTGTGTATGATTTTCGGCCAACACTAGCCTCCTTGATAGATCCTCATCCTATCCCTTATCTTTATCAAAACACCCATCCAAAAATGTCCTACATCACACCACTTCCTCCCTCCTTTATCAGAATAATATCATATATTTTAAAACATTAAAACCCCCTACTTTCTAGCCTTGATGCTGTCCCCTCCTAGCTCCTCTTTAAGTGGCGAATTTGGCCCAAGAACATGGGCTTCAAGCGGCCAACACTTGGGCCCTCTCCATCCACTAGTGACGTCACCTTCTGCCCCTTTGTAGCGCCACCTAACTTTGGGCGACAAGCCTATTTTGCTACTTTTAAACACATATACCTACTATTAAACACTATAATGCCCCAACAGGATATTAACCAAGGCCTCAGCCCATTCCTAAGCCGAATCTAGACCCCTAACTCCCAATTTAATACTTTAAACAATCCACACCCAAAATGCACAGGCCCACTAAATCAGAATGTTACAGTAAGTTTACGTCAACTCAATGTGCAACCCAACAGAGATAGACATGCAACACATACATAATCATATGCACAGTCAGATACAGATACAAATTCCATTTTAGATTCAGATATGCAAAATCCTACCCCCATCTTTTACACACCAACTCTGACCATCCTATCACACCATGTGGGGTTAAAAACACCCACCCATCCCTACACACGACATCGTGCCATTAAGACACATATCAAACAATATGCAGTCGAGCTGCCAAAATAATGGCAATTAATGTCGAATAGAGCACTACCTCTTCATATACAAACCCCACCCCAATAACAGATACAAATATAATGAAATAAACATGCTCAACATGCTTTAAACAAATAACAGATACACATATATTAGTATTGTCAAGCATACATTTAGTATCCTACTCAGATTAGTCTATCGGAATATCATAGCATGCAAAATAGGGTCTAATTAGCCCTAATCGACCCTATAGTAGGCCCACAGTCGATCGGAGCGACCCGTGCAACCCTAGAGATAATTTCAAAAAATGGGCCCACATGCCCAAATTGGCCTTGCTTGTGTGGCCCACACGGCCTAACCTAAAATCCACACGCCCGACTTGGTAGAGCCTGTGTGCCCACCCACACGGCCACACCCAAGTTATCATACGGCCGTGTCCTGCGCTCGGCCATGCATTCATCGATCACACGGCCATCCACACGGGTGACCACACGCCAGTGTGGCGTCGACAGTGCAGCTTTTTGGCTTTTGTCAAAACTTCTTTTTCTACTTTTTGGGTACACACATGGTATCATTGTGATGTGGAAACACTCTCGAGCCACACAACACCTAAAATTGTCCAACAAAACATTGAATAAAACTCCCAAATTGATACCAAAACTGAAGCCAAGACTCCGTTCAATCCAATAAACAACCACGTCCTTACCTTTTAACGAACTACGATAATTTCACACAACTAAGTCACCGATTGCCAATCCATAGCCCCTTGATCTTCTCCTACAATTGTACGAAACTACTAAAGTACTTACTGACACACAAACCGAGCAAAAAACACAAAACCCAATGCAAAAATTGATAACAGTCTAAACAAAAATGAGAAGGTAATGGGAAGAGGATAAAAATCGAGAGTTCCACCAACAAGGAAGCAACTAACTTCAGAGATTTTTGAGAATTAGAAAGAACAGAAATTTTGAAAAAAAAAAAAAACAAATGGAACTGATAACCCTAAAATTCCAACTCCCCACAATTTGGTCAAAATCAACCACTTCAGAATTTTAATTCCACTGAAATTCTATCGCAAAATCGAGCAAAAATAAATACCTACGCTAGCAGAGGGATTCGAACACAAGACCTCCAACACACTGACTCCCTTACCATTCGAACCAGCAGGCTCATTCTGGTATGGATTTATAGGAAATTTTATAAAAGCCCACTGATCTAGGGTAAGGCTTGCTCCAAAAATAACAAAATTTAACCCAAGACCTCTCACACACACTGATAAACCGTAAAAGTAACATATTTTAATCCCACATTTAGCATACTTCTGGATGATTTATCCCTTGATTTATGTAAAAAGGTGATCTTAATCCTTTCTTTTCATGTTTTATACTCAAGAAAGCACTAGAGGACAGAAAGAACGAGAAACGGGCCTAAAACGGACTAAATTGGGCCAAAGTGGAAATCGACAGGGCCTGGACTTAATCCCACACGACCATGCCTCCCTGATAAACTAGAACACAGCCATATCTCGATTCACCCGGTTGTGCCTCATTAAAGGAATCCGAACACGGTCTAAAGACGATTCACACGGGCGTATGCTATGGCCGTGTCCCTGTCGTGGAGAAGAGTAATTTCATTCCGATTTGGATACTTAGGGGCAAAGAAACCTATTTCAAAAGCCTATATAAACCCCCTAAGTATAACTTGAAAGAGGGCGGTTAGCTAGGCCAAGGAGCCGAGCCGAAAAGGGTAGATTTTTGGGAAACACTTGAAGATAGCCAGTTGATCCATCTCAAGACGCTGAAATTCTACTCAGGATGGTGGATCTCTCCTTCAATTCCTTCAGGGGGTTTTAGGGATTTCTTATGTTTTGTTTTATCTTTTCTTCTGAGATGTTTTCTTTTATAGTTATGAACTAAACCCTTCAGATACGTGAAGGGGATGAAACCTAAGACGGGTCTTGTTATTGTTTTCTGAACTATATGATAAATACTTGATTTGTTCTTAACTGTTTATGGTTAATTCTTGTGTTAATATTTCCGGGATATTAATTCAAGTTGAATGTGCTTAGGTGGAGGAGCAAAAGTCCCTGCCTAAGAGTAGATCTAGCATAATTAAGCAGAGTTGATCGCACGCCTAGAGATAGGGTGGCGAGATTTTGCCGGATTAGGGTGAAACCTAATATGGGAGTCCATAGATCGAGTTAATGCGATTCTAGGGGGTTTTAATTAGAAAGAGATTTCAATTAATCAACCTAGGGTTAGCCGTTATTCACCTCGAGAGAGGGTTTAATATAACTTAGGGAGTCTTACGGATCAAGTCAAGTGAATACATCGTCTGGTTCAGTGTTAAATAACAAGTGAAGTTTACGTGGATTCTTTCTAAGGGTATCGTCTTAATCAACTCAGTTTTTCCAACAGTATTTCCCCAATTCATTCTTTTTGTCTTTGCGTCTTTAGCTAGTAGTTAATTAAAATTAGATTAAACAACAACTTCACTTATTTTAGGCTAGATAATAAAAAAAAGTTAGTATTAGTACTTTTAGTTCCTTTGGGTTCGACAATCTGGTCTTGCCTAAGCTATACTACTGTTCGATAGGTGCACTTTCCTTAAGTCATTGTCAGAGTTAGTTTCCAGGTTCGATCATTCTCTTTTTATAAATTTTAAGACTCGAAAACCGCGATCAAGTTTTTGGCGCCGTTGCCGGGGAACTAAAATATTAAGAAAACTCTATTTTTATTACTCTAGCCACTCTTTTATTTTTATTTTTATTCTTCCGCAATTTACTCTTATTTTTTTTGTTTTGTTTTTGCTAAATTTTCCTTCTTTCTTTTCTTAGCAGGTACCTCTAGTTTATGACTAGAAGGATCCCAAGAGGACCATTAGTATACGACAGTGATATTGAAGCTACCGTTCGTAAGAATCACAGAGAAATTAGGCGAGCCCTAAATTACACAGAAGAAGGGCGAGAAAGCAGATCCAATCCTACTGAAGGGATGGACGAGAACAATCCACCCCACAAGATATGGCAGAAAATAATGCTCCACGTACTATGCATGATTATGCTAAACTTCATTTAACAGGAGCAGAATCAAGTATTGTTAGGCTTGCTATAGCTGCTAATAATTTTGAATTAAAGCCTAACACTATACAAATGATTCAACAATTTATTCAATTTGATGGTTTGCAGGACGAAGACCCAAATACTCAAATAGCTAATTTTTCAGAGTTCTGTGATACCTTCAGAATAAATGGTGTTTCTGATGATGCCATACGTCTTTGGTTATTTCCCACCAAAAAACTCGCTACCACAAGGGTCAATCACTATATGGGATCAAATGACCGGAAAATTTTTATTAAAATATTTCCCACTGGCCAAAATAGCCAAATTACGGAATGATATATCTTCTTTTTTGCAGATGGATTTAGAGACATTATACGACGCATGGGAGAGATATAAGGATCTCTTGAGAAGGTGTCCGCACAATGGTTTACCTTTGTGGCTCCAAGTCCAAACTTTCTATAACGGTGTAAACTCCTCAACGAGGCAACTAATTAACTTAACCACTGGTGGAACCCTGAACAATAAAACTCTTGAAGCAGCCTACGAATTTATCGAAGAGATGTCACCGAACAACTATCAGTGGCAAGTTATAAGGACAAAACCAACAAAATCAGTCAGAATTTACAACATTCATGCAGTAACCAAGCTATCAACACGGGTAGAGATGATGAATAAAAAGCTAGATAGTTTGTGTTCTTCACAGGTACATCCAGTTATGCAGTGCGACGCAAGTGGAATTGTGGTGAATCCTGAGTATCCACCCTACTAACTGGGCACAGAAAGTGAACAGATGAACTATGGAGGTAATAGTTTCAGATCTAATAATAACCCTTATAGTAATAATTATAATCCAAGTTTGAGGAACCACCCAAATTTTTCATGAGGAGGTCAAGGAAATCAAGGAAATCAAAGACAACAACCTCCTCAGAACTTCCAACATCAGCCCTATCCACAAGAAAAGAGGCCAATCCTTGAAGAGATGTTGACAAAATTCATGACAGCCACAGAAAACCGTCTCCAAAAAATTGAGACAACGCTCGATAATCAACAAGCATCAATCAAAGGAATTGAGAGCCAAGTTGGAGAACTTACTGAGTCAATTGAACAACTTACTAAGATAGTTTCTGAAATTCGATCAGAGATTTCCGAACGACCACAAGGGTGTTTACCAAGCAACACGGAGATTAACCCAAAAGAGCAAATATCCAAGCCATCACAGCTCATGATAGTATAGGGTTAGATGAACCCAATCCAATACAAGAAAATGAGGTAAAGGAAAGTGAAGTTGAGGTAACACAAGAAAAGCCAAAACCGGTAATCAAGGAGTACCAGCCTCGCATTCCTTATCCCAAAGCAATGAAGAGAGATGACACAGAGGAACAGTTCGGTAAGTTTCTTAAACTTTTAAAGAAATTACATATTAACTTACCTCTCCTTGAAGCTCTTTCACAGATGCCAGATTTGAGGAAATTTTTAAAACAACTCTTGACGAACAAGCGTAAGTTAGACGAGGATCCACATGTAGAATTAAACGCAATATGCTCAACAATGTTAAAGAATAGACTACCGCGAAAGCTAAAATATCCAAGGAGTTTTACAATTCCATGTTTAATTGGTAGACTAACTGTTGATAATGCCTTAGCTGATTTAGGGGCAAGTATAAATGTCATGCCTTATAAAATGTTTAAACAACTAGGTCTAGGGAAACCCAAACAAACTTGGATGAGCATTCAATTAGCTGATAAAACTGTTAGAATTCCTAGGGGTATTATCGAAGATGTTCTTGTAAAAATTGATAAATTCGTTTTCCCAGTAGATTTTGTTGTCTTAGACATGGATGAGGATAATTCGATTTCCTTAATTTTAGGAAGACTCTTTTTAGTAACTGCTAGGATTAAAATTGATGTTAGCATAGGAGAACTCATACTTCAGATATGTGATGAATCAATCAGTTTACAAGCTCTTGACTCGGCCAAAACAACAATTGATGAAGGTGAAAAAGCAAATTCTGTTGATAACCAGGTTGTTCAACCTTCACCGCAGGGAACACCACAAGAGTACAAACTTGAGCCGAATCATGGACCCCATGCCAACACAGAAAGATCACACAAGGAACAAAGCCTTAAGGGTGACAAATTAGAAGAGTAGACGACACCCTTTAAAGATGAACCAGATCCGCATGAAGAAAAATAAAAGAAGCCCCCAAAAGAGCTCACCGGAACATCAAACCACTTCAAAATAGGAGACCAGGTACTATTAGATAAAACATATCCTCACATCACCACACCAAACCTGAACATGAACAAGGAATTCCCTCTTAAGGTTCGCAATATCTTCCCATACGGAACAGTTGAGGTAAGCAATTCAACATTCAGCACTCTTAAGGTAAACGCTTCTCGACTTAAACTTTACAGTGAAAATAGAACTGATCGCATGAAGGAAGATATTCAACCTTTTAAATCACCCTAATTTTTACAAATACGAGGAAAGTCTAGCTTAAGACTACAAATGAGCGCTTCTCGGGAGGTAACCCGAGTACTAACCTAGTTAACTCTTACATTTTAATTTTTATTTATCCTGCTTTATTCTTTCCTTTTTAGCACCTAACTTTAAAACTAACTAAAAGTGCAGATTTCCAGGCCACACGGCCTTGCACACGACCGTGGCCATGGCCGTATAGACCTCAAGAATCTCTGTACTAACGTGGCAGGGATGGTACGAGTCAGAGAAGATCAAATTTCAGAATCACGGACTCCAACCACCACCCCATGGGCACCGACAAAACGACACTGCCGTGTGACGCGGCCGTGGACGACATTGACTTATCACAAATGGGTGTGGCAATATGTAAAACGGGTGTGGGTGAATCAATACGCCTAGACACACGGCTGTACGAAGCGGTCGTGTGAATCGCCACGCCCTCGGTCCACTGACGTGGGGGAACGTTAGACTCCAAAACTCTATTTAAACACATCCCCTTTCCCATTCTTCTCATCTACTTTCCACCTCTTTTCTTCCTTTTTCTCTCAGAATTCTCCTTTCTCCATAACAAAGTCTCCAACCTTTTGAGCTACACATATCCATGTCGAAGAAGAGGAAGATGACAAACGTAGTCTCCTCAAGGGAAACCCCTACACATAAGTTCATGCCGGCCGCTTAATCTAAACAACAAGCCAAGGGTCTTTGAGACCATTTAGTTTCTATTTTACTTTTCTTTTTTACTTCAATTTCCTTCCCTTTGATTATCTTATGCTTAATTTAGTTTATTTTATTTTAATTTCTTAGTGCCAGGTTCAAAAGGCTGCTAGGAAATCAAGCATTGGGGACCACGACCACCACCACCACAGCCTGAGATAATCTCAAGGCTGTTTGGGAATTACGCCACTTCCGCCACCGCCAGCACCTCCGCAGCCTCAGGGGTCACACCCACCTCGGGAACCATCCAAAAATAAGGACTCTTCGGTCCATTTTTCTTCTCTTTTAATTTTATTTTACTTTCTATTTTCTTTCTCTTTATCTTTCTTGCCTTTATATATATTTAGTTTATTTTAAATGTGTCTTAATAATCCCTGGCTAATCCTTCACGAGCTCCCCAATTTCTTCATCTAGCGCAGAGCTCGTTAGTAGCCACCACATCAATAGACGACACCTCTCCCGTGTTTTTCACATCCTCCAAGGATCTCATCCGCAGTTCAGGAAGTGTCACTTTTCCCCCTCTCCTTTGATTATATAATAACTGTTATTATCTATCTTTGTACATTGAGGGCAATGTACATCTTAAGTGTGGGGGGTAAAAGTGCCTAACTTTATGCATGATTCTCAAATCCCTTAATTATACCTTGTTCTTGAGTAATTTCCTCATATTACTAATTAGGATGAAATTTCTACTGATTTATGATTTTTATTGATATGCTTTTGAGTAAGTCATAGTTAATTGTGTATTGATGATTAAATTTGAAGAATACTAAAGAATCAAGCATGATAAGTCTAATTTTTCATAATTAAAATTTTTAGGTTGTCTACCTAAATCTGAATGTTATCTTGAAATTTGAAATTTACGAGGTTGATATCAAAACACCCATAATTTTTGTGAGATTTTGAGCCGTATAGAGCATATATTCTTTTTCATGCTCACTTTTTGATTATGAGTGTGTCAACATTGAACTGTTACTCTAGAACTTGCCTCGATTATACATGTTGAGACCACATCTATGATTTGATATACCGAGATGATAAAGGCACTTAGGTATTTAACCCACTCACACCACTAAAAAACCCACCTTCATAATTAACCCCTAGTGAACCCCGTTGATCCTAACAACCTTTTTATTGACTTACCCACTAATTTTTACCCAAAACCCTTTGTATTTGTTATCACCATTCCTTGATTACCCTTTTTTGTCGAGATTTGATTTTGAGCAGTTACCTAACTATGTTCTATATTTCAGTTGTAAAAGTTCTTTCCTATTATTACTTGATTTGTTCTTAAAAAAAAAACGAAGTATATTCATTATTAGTTCTATAATTAAGTGAGCTTACATGTTTAAATTTCAAATCTTGAAGAAAAAGCTTGTATTATTAGTTTTCAATTGATGTAATTATTTAGGATTAGTTCATTTTTCTAGTTAGGTAATTTATCAAGTCAATCTTGATTCTAACCTTCTAATTCAGCCTTTATCCATACCCTTAACCTAAGCCCCATTACACCCCTTTAAAGACCTTTTGATTTGTGTATCATCTCATCTTACAGTGGTGGAGATTTGATTCTCAGGCAAGCCTATGGGATTAACTTTTCAGGTTCGACTTATGAGTGCTCTATTGCCTGAACCTTAAACACTTCGAGTGATTTGAGTGAATCTTTTGTGAGGATGTCAATCCTTGTCGGTTTTGAATTAAAAAGGTAATTATTCAGATAAAGGGAGACACCTATGTTTTCGTGATACAAATGCATGACTTATATTGTTTGAATCTTTAGGACACTTTGAGTTGAATTATCCATGTATGAATTATCTTTGAATTACGATGAAACACTATTAATAAATATTATGAATCAAGGAAGTTCGTTTTAATTGTAAGTTGAGAATTTTGGTTGAGGACAAGCAAAAGCTTAAGTGTGGGGCTATGTGATAAGCTGTAAAAGTAACATATTTTAATCCCATATTTAGCATACTTTTGGATGATTTATCCCTTGATTTATGTAAAAAGGTACTCTTAATCCTTTGTTTTCATGTTTTATACTTAGGAAAGCACCGGAGGAAAGAAAGAACGAGAAACGAGCCTAAAACAGACTAAATTGGGCCAAAGTGGAAATCGACACGGCTTGGACTTAATCCCACACAGTCGTGCCTCCCTAATAAACTAGAACACGACCTAATTCCGATTCACACGGTTGTGTCTTATTAAAGAAATCCGAACACGGTCTAAAGACGATTCACACAGGCGTATGCTATGGTCGTGTCCTTGTCATGGAGAAGAGTAAGTTCATTCCGATTTGGATACTTAGGGGCAAACAAACCTATTTCAAAAGCCTATATAAACCCCTTAAGTATAACCTGAAAGAGGGCGGTTAGCTAGGCTAAAGAGCCGAGCTGAAAATGGTAGATTTGTGGGAAACATTCGAAGATAGACAGTTGATCCATCTCAAGAAGCCGAAATTTTACTCAAGATGGCGGATCTCTCCTTCAATTCCTTCAGGAGGTTTTAGGGATTTCTTATGTTGTGTTTTATCTTTTCTTCTGAGATTTTTTCTTTTATAGTTATGAACTAAACCCTTCAGATACGTGAAGGGGATGAAACCTAAGACGGATCTTGTTATTTTTTTCTGAACTATATGATAAATACTTGATTTGTTCTTAATTATGTGTGCTTAATTCTTGTGTTAATATTTTCGGGATATTAATTCAAGTTGAATGTGCTTAGGTGGAGGAGAAAAAGTCCCTGCCTAAGAGTAGATCTCACATAATTAAGCAGAGTTGATCGCACGCCTAGAGATAGGGTGACGAGATTTTGCCAGATTAGGGTGAAACCTAATATGGGAGTCCATAGATTGAGTTAATGCGATTCTAGGGGTTTTAATTAGAAAGAGATTTCAATTAATCAACCTAGGGTTAGACGTTATTTACCTCGAGAGAGGGTTTGATATAACTTAGGGAGTCTTACGGATCAAGTCAAGTGAATACATCGTCTGGTTCAGTGTTAAATAACAAGTGAAGTCTAGGTGGATTCTTCCTAAGGGTATCGTCTTAATCAACTGAGTTTTTCCAACAGTATTTCCCCAATTCATTCTTTTTGTCTTTGCGTCTTTAGCTAGTAGTTAATTAAAATTAGATTAAACAACAACTTCACTTATTTTAGGCTAGATAATAAAAAGAAAGTTAGTATTAGTACTTTTAGTTCCTTTGGGTTCGGCAATCCAGTCTTGCCTAAGCTATACTACTGTTCGATAAGTGCACTTGCCTTAAGTCATTGTCAGAGTTAGTTTCCAGGTTCGATCATTCTCTGTTTATAAATTTTAAGACTCGACAACCGCGATCACATACCTAAAACACTTAACCACTAAAGTAGATACACAGTTGTGTTAGAATTCACAGAACCAAAAATAAATAAGTCAGGGCGTTAGACAAGCATATTCTCACATACAAATTCAGATGTATTTTCATAATCAGATACATATGCATATTCAAATATAGATACAAATGTAAACACAGATTCAGATACAGATGTAGTCACAGATCCTACCCCATTCCCTACACACCAATTCCGTCCAACCAATCACACCAATTAAGACTAGAAGAGTCTATCTATCCAATCACACTTGGTCGTGTGATATGCCACTCATAAAGGTGTAACTGAGCTACCAGAAAGATATTACGATTCAACTTCCAAAATTGCTAAATACTGCCAGAATACACTTCTTCCATCACATATCAAACCCATCCAGATGTACATGCTTAAATAAACTAATATATAGATTCCATAAAAAATATCATGTGTACTTTTAATACGTAATCATGCTTTCGGAGTTATCAGAACACAAATCATACATATATTTTTCATGTACCTTACCTGTATCACATACAAACACAAATCAATAGATGTCACATTTCAAGTCTTATTTAAGCCAAATGGATCCCACAGAAGGACTAATTACAAATTTCGGAGTCAAACAGGTCTAAGTGAAAATTTCTAAACAATGGGCCTACGCAGCCTACCTGATCTGCCCGTGTGATTCGACACGCTCATGTCTCCCACACGACTTACCTAATTTACTCGTGTAATCACACATGCCTGTGTGCCTCACACGGCTTACCTGATTTACTCGTGCAATCGCACACGCCTGTGTACAACCACATCGCCAACAACACGGCCGTGTGATAACCAACAGTTTCAAAATTTCCTTGAATTATTTCCAGATTTTCTGGGTTTTTTGTGGTGGTTTCGAGTTAGAAACACGCACCTGATTTGGTTTCAATGAAGATTTACGAAGGAGCAATCTAGCAACTTAAATTGACAATCCACAAGAATTAATCAATTCAATTTTTACAGCACCCAATTGCACAAATCGATGTAACATCATCCAACAAACTTATTTACAAAACAAAACAACCCTTAAAACGATAAAATTACTCACCCTTAAACGAAACAACTTAAGAAAATAATTTAATTGGCTGGCAGATTAATCGTCTCACGATCTTCTCCTAATCTCCACAAAGAAAACAAACTAATCATTAAAACCCTTCCTAGTCAAATAAATTAATAAACACAAGTTAAACTATTGGAAAAAAAAGGGTTTGGAAAACGCAGTGGAAAATAAGTTTAGGATGAGCGCTTCAACTGAGTAGTCTTCTCTGCTATCCTTAAGCTCACGTTTGTCGAGTGTGGGCTCGCTTCTAATAAAAAAAATCACAAAAATTACCAGTGGAGTAATTTCACATTTTCTCTAAACTTTTGGGAAAATTTATAAATTAGAAAAATATCTTAAGAAATTTTCTGAAATAATCTCTTCAGAAAATTTTCTCTCTACAACTTTCTCTTGAATTCAACTGTGTGTAAAATAATGACTCAAGGCTCTCTTTATATAAGGAGAATTTTGAGAGTTCAACTATGATTAAACTTAATCACTTTAATATTAAATATTATTAAAAAAATAAAATGTTTATCTACAAGATAAACATTTAAATTTAATTTAATATTAAACCATTAAACTATTATTATTT
Source organism: Gossypium bickii (assembly GCA_025503065.1). Taxonomy (NCBI): domain Eukaryota; kingdom Viridiplantae; phylum Streptophyta; class Magnoliopsida; order Malvales; family Malvaceae; genus Gossypium; species Gossypium bickii. The sequence goes on from CP106711.1 coordinate 103,221,173, forward strand.
TTGGAATAGTTAATTTGAAATCAAATTCTCTTGTAGAGTCCTAGTAGGAGTGTAACTCTTCCGCTGTTCAACCACTGAAGACCAAATGTCGTCGGCCACCAGGACGCCAGCATCATAGCTGCCAACATTGTCGTGTCTAGTGATGCAGGTGCGTCACCCTTACGACACCTTGAGTCAGTTTGGCTGCTGCCAGTTCGATCCAGGTCAGTGACAACCCGATCGGTCCGGTCTAGCCACCTGTTGGACTGTCGACTCAATTTGACATACTGGGCTTGGTTCGACCAGTTTTTGGGTCATAATCTTGGTTTTTCGGCAACCGGACCCAATTTACAATTTTAGGTCTAATTTTCAAGTTCAATTACTCATTTGGCCAATTGTTTGACTAATTTGATTAATTTAATTTTACTTTTTCAAAATTAATTTTTCAAAAATCACTTAGATTTTCAAAATAATTTTTCAAGAAAATTCTTTAATCAAATTCTTTAGTTGAACAATTCTCACGACCACCTAATTTAATTCCTGATCAAATAAATCAATTCAATTAAATTATTTTCGAAGTCGTAGAATATTCTTCTGATTCAATGCAATCCAATCGAGCTTTTGTTGCGCTAGCAAAGAGACAAATCGGGAATCTACAATTAGGCTCTAGTAATTGCAACTATTTCCAGAAGCATCGTTCTGATAATTCGCAATTACATTATCATGGAGTCAGTCCACAAGAAGTACTATGATTCAAAACTCATTATGGTATACTCTTTACGAAAGCAGTTCATCCAACTGTTTTGTCCAATGACCACATCATGTATGTGTTACCCTCATATGATATCCTTAATTCCTTTGAGTTAAATCCGTTCACTCAATACAATCCTATTTTATCTCATGGTCACCATTGTATCTTCTTAATAATTAATATGATCACTGTTAACAAATGACTGTAATAAATTGCTCATTCAAGAACAAGCAACCTGTGGCCATGTTCCATATTTATCAATCCACACAATGCCAATGAGAGTATAAGCCTATGCCATACACAAGTCATGTACCCAACATACTGGTTATGGGCTTGATCATCTTTAGAGCATAAGCCTTCACTTATATAAAAGCACATGAGTTGCATATGCATGGTCAATGACTAACTCAAGATTTAGGTAAATCACACCATGAACGTCACAAGTGAATTAATTCACAAATGAATTATGATTTAATCCATCTTGGGTCCAGTCCAATGTTTCATTTTACCAATGAATACATCTATGTCTTTACTTGTGGAGTCAATTGCTCCGATAGTCAAGATTAACCATCTGCCCAATTGGAATTGTAGACGACATAATAATCCTTCTCAGTATTTGAATCAAAGGGATTACAGACTTATTTAGATTATCTACTGAAGTAAGTTGTCTTTCTCACAATGTAAGCGTTCTTACAATGTCACTTATCTTCAATTTGAACTTAGACAATCAATTAGCTAATATTTGCTTGTTACAATTTTGCTCTGCATGAAAAATATAAAAGAAGAAATAAAAAATACATAATAGTGAAATGTGAAATTAACTTTATTTATTTATTCATCGTTCAAATAAATAGAAAATGGTTACATGTTTACTACAATATAGGCACATTTCCCAACAATCTCCCACTTGCCCTAGTGAATTAAATGTGTCATGTTTCGCATTCCCATATCCTCGATGTGTGTGATAAAACTCCTAGTTACATGAGTCTTAGTAAACGGATCCATAAGGTTATCTTCAGAAGCTACTTTTATCACATCTACAATTTGTTCGGCTATTGCCTCTCGTATCAAGTGATACTTCCGATCAATGTGTTTTGTCCTCTTGTGACTTCTCATTTCCTTGGTATTACCTATTGCAACACTATTATCACAATATAGTATTACAGAATTTTCCATACCAAGAATAACTTCAAAATCGATTAAAAATTTTTGAAGCCATATTGATTCTTCCGTTGCCTCAGAGGTAACCACATACTCGGCCTCTATAGTAGAGTTAGTAGTGCAAGTTTCTTTTACATTTCTCTATACGACGGCTCCACGGCCTAGAACGAATACATTTCTTAACATCGATTTCCTTAAAACTTTACAGGTTTGGAATTCTATGTCTGTGTATCCAACAAGAGTAATGTTCTACCCAGAATACACAAGCATATAATTCCTTGTTGTTTTAAGATACCTTAATATATGCTTTACAGCTTGCCAATCTTGAGACCTAGATTCATTTGATATCAACTAACCATTCCTATTGAGAAACAAATATCTGGACGTGTGCAAAGCAACACATACATAAGGCCCAAGACATACATTGGAAGTGGTTCGGGACTAAACTGGGAACTTTAGAAAATTTTAGCAAAACTTAGAAAATTTTTCATGAAACAGGGGTCACACGTCCGTGTTGCTTGGGACACGCTTGTGTGGGAAGGCCGTGTGGGCACACACGCCCGTGTCCCGACCCCTTATAACTCTCTAACTTGTAACTCCTGAACAAATTCAAGTCACACGCCCGTGTCCCTAGGCCGTGTGGCGAATTAAATTTTTGAAAATAGGTGCAGACTTCACACGCGCAGGACACAAGCTCGTGTCCAAGGCCATGGCCCTCACACGACTGAGACGCACGGCTGTGTCTCTATCCGTGTGCTCGATACTGGGCATTCTATTTTGCAACAATTAAGGTGCAGGGGACACACAACTAACACATACGCCCATTGGGCAAGCCATGTGTCACACATGACCTAGACACACGTCCGTGTGGACAAAAATAAGGCTATTTACCAAACCATTTTGCCATCCTTTAATGCAGATACCTACACAACATAATATAACACCAATCCAAGCATACACAAGCAACCAAAACAATCACAACCAAGGTATTAACATCACATCCACATAACATCGAACATGCTTTAACATCAACTTACCCATTCAAATCATACTACTTTTATAATTATATAAACATCAACATGCGGATGAGATCATTACCAATATTAGCCAACTTCCATGGTTATATACAAATTAAATTATTAACCATTATAAGCCAATACATTTGGCCACATTACCAATGACACATATAACAAAATGACCAAGTCCCCTATAGATGCCATAACTCAAAATATTGACATTTCAAAGGTACCCAAAATAATGGTTGATAGTGTGATTGGATCTCCGACGATCTCCAGTCCCGAGCTAGCTTGGTGACACTATACGACAAGGGAAAGAAAGGGGAGTAAGCTATATAGCTTAGTAAGTTGATATGCAAATAATAAACAACATTAATTATACATTTTTCATATGAATAACATAACATATATAAACTTAACTGTTATTAAAACTTCATGAGCATAACTTACTCAATCACAATCATACCAATAATTCATCATATATCGAATCCATTTCCTTTGAGCTTTTCGCGCATACCTGTACCAACTCATAACATAATCACATACTTTCTCATCTTTGACATACCCGTTGAACCACTTGGTATACTATCAGATACACGGAATTCTTGCACATAAGTACCACATAAGTATCCAATGCTACCACAAATCTTTGACACATATAGGCTTGCTTTCGAGCTATCCTTCGACCTGCTTACACAAGCTGTTAGTCAAGACGTAGCTACTCGGTGCTACTGACACAAGCTGTTAGGTATCTGTAGCATATGCCAGTATACCCAGCCACTGGTAGGAGGTATAGGACCAGCACCCGGGTCACATAATCACATAATCACATGGGTTGCTAGTGACATGTCACTTGTATCCTAATCTATTCCTAAGGTTCAACCGAGATTTCTTTCTTGTCAGAACTTCGTCAAATATGCTCATAGAATCAATCATAAAATTCATGCAATATCACAACATTAATATACAAATATAACATTGCATTATTAACATACGAACTTACCTCAGTACAAAAATAGTAGAAATAGACCTAATCATCAAACACATTGTTTTCCCCCCGATCTAGGTCCGAACCTCATTTTTCTTGATAATCGAGCTTGAAAGTGGCCAAAATCCTAGCTATGGACTCCCTTGAAATTTTTGGCTATGGGGGATGAAATTGAAGAAGATGACATCTTTTATTTGTTTTATTTTATCTTTATTTATCAAATGACCAAAATAACTTTAATACATAACTTTGAAATTTCACCTAACCATGTCCATTTTTGTCCATACTAAAGTATAATGGTCTAATTACCAAATAAGGACCTCAAATTTGAATCTCATAGCATTTGGACACCTTTAACATATAGAACTCAAATTTTGCTCTTTTTGCAATTTAGCCCATTTAACTAAATTGAGTGCCTAAACATGAAAATTTTCGAACGAAATTTTCACGAAATTATTCCATAAATTTGTAGACCATAAAAATATAATAAAAAGAAATTCTCATCTGCGTCCGAATTTCTCGCCCAAAACCACTGCTCGACTAGACCCAAAAATCAGTCACATAAAATGTTTCCCTTAGGGATTTTCGTCCCCAAAAATCTTACTGGAAAATAAGTTTGGGTACTGTTTTCCCATAGCTTCCTCAGGTTCCCATGTAGCCTCTTCAACTCCCTGTCATTGCCACAAAACTCTCATTAGGGCTATACTTTTATTTCTTAACTGTTTGACTACCCGAGCTAAGATCTTGATCGGTTATTCACCATATGTCATATCGGGTCGAATCTCAACCTCCATTGGAGAAATCACATGTGAAGGATCAGAACGATATTGTTGCTACATCGACACATGAAACACATTATGGATCCTTTTCGATTCTATCTGTTAGCTAATCGGTATGCCACTGGCCCTATTCTTTCAATAACATCATACGGCCCAATAAAACGTGGACTCAACTTGCCATTGCGGCCAAATCTCAAAATCTTCTTCCATGGAGATACTTTCAGAAATACTTTATCACCAATCTGAAATTCAATCTCCTTTCGTTTCAAATCCGCGTAGGATTTCTGTCGATCTGAATCTACTTTCAAACAGTTATGAATTACTTTCACTTTCTATTCAGTCTCTCTAACCAAATCAACCCCGTGAATCTGTCTCTCACTGGACTGGTCTAGTACAATAGAGTTTGACACTTGCGGCCATACAATGCCTCATACGGTGCCATCTTTATACTCAATTTAAAACTGTTGTTATAAGCAAATTCGACTAAAGGTAGATATTTTTCCCAAGTACCTTCGAACTCTAAAACACAACAGCAAAGCATATCTTCGAGAATCTGTATTACTCTTTCGGATTGACCGTCGGTTTGCGAATGAAAAGCGATACTAAAGTTCAACTTCATACCCAAAGCTTCTTGCAAATTTTTCCAAAACCTCGACATAAACCTTAGATCTCTATCTGATATAATAGAAGTAGGCACGCCGTGCAATCTAACAATCTTAGCAATATATAATTCAGCTAGTATATCAAGTGAATAGTCCGTACGTACCAGAATAAAATGAGCCGATTTCATCAATCTATTAACAATGACCTAAGCAACATCTTTCTTTTTCGGAGTCAAAGGCAAACCCGTTACTAAATCCATCGTAATTCTATCCCATTTCCATTCGAGTACCATCACTGGCTGAAGTAAACCCGAAGGTACTTGGTGTTCAACTTTTACCTATTATCAAATAAAAATCTCGAGACAAACTCAGAAATATCTTGTTTCATACTCGACCACTAATACAATTTCTTCAAATCATTATACATTTTTGTACTGCCTGGATGAACGGATAAACAACCATTATGTGCCTCATAAAGAATTTTCTGAATAATCTCACCATTTTTCAGTACAAATACTCTATCTCAAAACATCAAGCAATCATTAGAACTGATCCGAAAGTTTGAATCACTACCCGATTCACACTGAGCTTTTTTGGCTTGCAACCCATTATCGTCTTTCTGAGCTTCACAAATTTGTTGAAGAAATATCGGTCTAGCTCTCAACTCAACTAGAATCAAACCATCTTCAGATAAAGTCAACCTTCTATTTATAGCTCTCAAAGCAAACAAGGACTTTCTGCTCAAAGTATCTGCGACTACGTTCACCTTTTCGGGATGATAGTCAATTACCAACTCATAATCTTTTAGTAGCTTTAGCCATATTTTTTGTCGCAAATTCAATCTTTCTGAGTCATCAAAAGCTTTAAACTTTTATGATCCGAAAAGACATGACATTTCTCACCATAAAAGTGATGCCTACGAATCTTTAAAGCAAACACTATGGCAACCAATTCTAGATAGTGCGTCGGATAATTCTTCTAATGCGATTTAAACTATCTCGAGGCATAGGCTATCACTTTTCCCTCTTTCATCAATACACATCCTAATCCATTTAGTGACGCATCGCTATAAATCACAAACTCTTTTCCTAGTTCAGGTTGCACTAAAACCGGCGCCTTTGTCAATAATGTTTTCAACTTCTCAAAACTTTGCTGACATTTTTTGAACCATTCAAACTTAACATCTTTTTGCAACAGCTTAGTCATAGGAGTAGCAATGCAATAGCTCGGTTTAGACCCTAGTTGAAACAGTGATTTGGGGACCACAAATATGAGGTTGGAGAAATAATAAAGCTATGTGCTAGTAGTTAAAAGTGTTTAATGATTATGGTTTATTAAACCAAAGGTCCTTATGTTGATATTATACCTTTAATAAGGTTAATGGTAATAAATGAGTTTGTATTAATTAAACTAAAACAAAACATGAATTAGTGGCCATTTTGTGTTCATCTTGCCGAAAATACAAAGAAAGAAAAGAAAAGAAAGCTAGCTAGGATTCGGCTAGAATTGTGCTTGATTAAGGTATTTGTTTTGATCCGTTTTCGATAATTTTTACATTTTTTCGATCTTTGTTTTGTGTTCTATCAAGCCCATGCCTCAATTTTTGAATTTGGTGAAGATTTTGAGTTATACTATTGATGAAATTGTGAGCTTTGTGATGTTAGTTGATGAAAAGTGAAAGATATGTGTTGGGTTAACATGTTTTGTATTTGGATTTTTGTTGAATTTGAGTATTATGGGATAAATTATGAAAATGAAAAATTGAGGGGCTAAAATGTGAAATAAATGTGAAAAATGGGTTGATAGGAACTAATATGAAATTCGGCCAAGCTTGGGTGTGAGTAAATTATGTGTATTTTGTGTAATTGTGAAATAGGGATTAAAATGTCAAAATGTGTAATTGTGAGGGCTAAAGTGTAAAATGCCCTAACTATATGTTTGTGGATTATTTTGGATGAAGATGAGATTGAATGAGTTGAATTTGATATATTATTTAGATCAAGAAAAGAGAAATTCGGACCTAGATCGAGGCAAGAACAAAGTGCTTGATTGATCGACTACTATCGTTGTTTCTACATCGGAGGTAAGTTCGTGTATAATACAGATTGTTTAAACATTATTCATATGTAATAAAACGAATGGAAATATGATTGTGGAGTTTGGAAATGTGAAATGTGAGTTAGAAGATATGTGGCACTAAGTGTGCGTAAATAGAATAGTTACAGTGATTAATTGGCACTAAGTGTGCGAGAATAAGAAAGCATCGGCTATATTATTTGGCATTACGTGTGCGATATCGAGACAACTTCGGTTTAATGTGATGGCACTAAGTGTGCAATATTATTATAGCTTCGGCTAATTAATTAGTACTAAGTGTGCGAGTTCATCGAACGTTTAAAGAGGATCAAATGAAATATGACATCGAGCATTGAATTGGTAAATGTCATAGATAAATATATGATGGTACATGTATGTACAAAACCTATGTGGTTGATGATATTGTGTATGAGATAGATGAAAGATTATGTGATTAAATGATGAAAATGGTTGAATTGAGTAGCATTATAAATGCTTGTACATGAATATATAGATATGGTATGAGAGTGAGTAATATCCATGGGTGAGATTGAGTAGAGATGTGAATTGAACTAAGTGTTAGTTAATTTTGCATATTGAATTTGAATTATTGAGTTAATTGTGTTATATTACAAACTTACTAAGCTTTAAAGCTTACTGTGTGAAATTTTTATCTATTTTATAGTGTCATTAAAGCTAGCTCGGATCTGGGGATCGTCAACAACTCAATCACACTATCGGACACCTATTTTGGTACCTTTTGGAAGTTGTATTTATGGTATATGGCATGTATAGGCTAGTGAGGTTGTGGAATGTTTTGAGATGTATAAATCTTGCCATGTGATATGGCTTGATAATGGATTGATTTTGGTATATATTTTGCTATGTAAAAATGGTGTATGTGATGTGTATATATGGTCTTGTGTGAATGGCCATTATGGTATGCTTTGGTGAAATAGAAATGTGTATATTTGGTATTTGAGATGCTGAATGATTTGCATGTTATTTGATATTGGAATTGAACATGTAGGGATGACCCAAATTGGGTGGCAATTTGGCCTTATAAATGGCCTATAATTGTCCATACAGGAGAGGACACGGGCGTGTGTCTCGACCATGTCCTTCACTGTCCCAGTTCGAAGTAAGTCAATCTTGCACACGGGCCAGACACACAGGTGTGTGACAGGCCGTGTGATTTAAGTCAGTGTTGTAGACGGGCTAGACACAGGGGCATGTGACAGACCGTGTGACCATAGTCAATGTTGCACATGGGGGCCGTGTGAGGCACACGGCCTAGCTACACAGGCGTGTGACCTGTTTTGAAAGAAAAATTTTCCCTGTTTTGAAAGAAAAATTTTCTAAGTACGGTAAAGTTTCAGTATGAAATTGGTTTATTCCCAAACCTTCTCTAAAGCATGTTTAAGGCCTCGTAGACCTTAAAAAAGGACTTTGTGTTATTGAATAATTATGATATACTGGTGTGTGAGCCATGGTGGTTTAATTGTTATGAATCAACCAGTAATACATCGTAACCCTAGTCCGACGATGGATACGGTTAAGGGTGTTACAAGCAATCATCGAAAAACCCTTAACAAAACATCGGTAGTGACTGGTTAAACCCAAAAAGCTTCTAACCTTGGATACATTTCTCAACGGTTTCCAATCAACAATTACTGAAATCTTACTCAGATATACCCGAATACCATCTCCTGAAGCAATATGTCCCAAAAATCCAACTTCTCAGAGCCAAAACTCACTTTTACTGAATTTAGCAAATAATTTCTTATCCCTCAAAGTCTGCAATACAGTTCTTAAGTGCTCGGCATGCTCAGAATCATCTCGAGAATAAATTAAAATATCATCAATAAATACAACCACAAAATTGTCTAGATACGGTCAGAAGATTCAGTTCATCAAGTCCATAAAAATAGTAGGAGCATTAGTTAGTCCGAAAGGCATGACAAGAACTTCATAATGCCCATACCTTGTTCTGAAAGTGGTTTTTGGCACATCTGACTCTTTAATTCTCAATTGATAGCAGCAAGATCTTAAATCCATCTTTGAAAACACTGATGCTCCCATCAATTGATTGAGCAGATATTCTTTATAGTCACTTTGTTGAGCTGTAGGTAATCGATACAAAGTCTCGTAGATCCATTTTTATTCCTTACGAATAACACTGGTGGACCCTAGAGAGAAAAACTCGGTCTTGCAAACCCTTTTCTGTCAACTCTTCCAACTGAGGTTTGAATTCCTTCAATTCAATCAGAGCCATTCTATACAGAGCTATCGATATCATTGAAGTCCTTGGGACTAAATCAATGCCAAACTCAACTTCTCTAATCAGTGGCAACCCAGGCAACTCTTCCGAAAAAACATCCAGATATTCACAAACTACCGGCACTGATTAAATTTTTAATTTAGACACTTTTGTATTCAACACATAAGCAAGATAAACTTCACATCCCTTTCTCACATATCTCTAAGCAGACATCGAAGAAATCACAATAGGTAACTCACCCGACTCATCTAAATCAATCCGAAGAATTTCACCATTTTCACACTTTAATTCAATAATTTTCCATCTACAATTCACTACAACATCATGTAGTGTCAACCAATCCATACCCAAAATAACATCAAACTCATCAAGTGGAAACAACATTAAATCAACAGGAGAACAGTGACCTCGAATATCAAGGGACAATTCTTGCAAACTCTATCAACTAATACATGTTTGCCTAAGGGGTTTGACACCTTAATAAAAAACTCAGTAAACTCGAAGGCAAGCTCTTATTAGCTACCAATTTCATACATACATAAGAATGAGTCGATCCAAGATCAATCAATGCAACTAAATTAATATTATAGAGAGAAAGAGTACCAGTGATAACTTTGGGAAATGACGCTTCCTCACGAGCACGAATGGCATAGGCTCTAGCAGGTACCCTAGCCTCAGATCTTATAGCTTTATCTTTGGTTGCACCCTTACCAATGGTTACATTCCCCATATTTCTCGGGGGCCACCCTCTAGTAGCAGCGTTACCTGATCTTATAGTCTAAAACTTATTCTTTTTGACCATATCTGGGAAATCTCGAATAAAGTGTTCTTGAGAGCCACACTTAAAACAAGCCCAGTCATTCATTCTACATTCACTAGGATGTCATTTGCCACAGTGCTGGCATTCAAGTCGATTGGATCTAACATTACTAAAGCTCGCCATCGACGTAGTTTAGGCCTTAGAACCCGAATATTGCTTCCCAAGATCTCTGTTGGGATATCCAGTTGAAACATTCGAACGAGCATACAAATATCTCAATTTCTTAGACTGAGAATGAAGTGACTTACTCATCGGCCTTTTTCTTGCATCTCTGGCCTCAGACTCAGCTTTTCTCTTCTCTTTGTTCAACTCCTCGGCTTTACAAGCTCACTCAACTAATACAACCATTACTTCCAGTTCAAGAATTCCAACTAACAATCGGATATCCTCGTTCAGTCCATCTTTGAACCTCTTACACATGATAACCTTGGTGGAAACATGAGCATACTTATTGAGCCTGACAAACTCTCGCTCGTACTCGGTTACCAACATTCGGCCCTATTTCAGCTCTAAAAACTCCTTACGTTTCTGATCAATAAATCGTTGGCTAATATATTTCTTCTTAAATTCATCTTGGAAGAATTCCCAATTAAACCTCTCTCTTGGTATTACAGACACAAGGGTTTTCCACCACCGGTATGCCGAGTCTCTCCGAAGTGATTTAGCACATTTCAGGTATTCATCCGCTATGCAAGACAGTTCATTGAATACCCTGATAGAATTCTCAAGCTAAAATTTTGCCCTCTCGGGATCATCATCAACATTGGCTATGAAATCTTTAGCCCCATGCTTTCGGATCTTATCAACCGAAGGCTTATTCAATCTTACAAATTCCATACCTTGTGGAGCTACGGGAACCGGCTGAGGGATAGGTGGGAGTGGAGGGGGTTGAGCAGTCTGATTTGTTCGAACAAACTCCGTATACCACTCATTCATCATTTGGAGGAAGGCTTCCCTAGCCCTTACTCCTCCTCTTTGACTAACCGTGACGGTGCCACCCCTTGAGCGGGAGCCGCGCATTACTTTCAACGTCATCCGCTTCAGCTCGATTGAGATCCATTTAATATATGAAAACACATTTTATCTATGGCATGTATAACTAAACTTCCACACACGCTAAGTTAGTCTGAGAATTGACTAAATTGTTGCGATGATACCACTAAATATAACACCTCTTACCCGTATTCGAGGTCAAAATAGGGTTCAACGTATTACCGAACTTATACACAAGCAAAAATACACATACGAGTCATAAAATTTCATCCAATTTAAAAACTATTTGTCGTAACCATTTTTTTGGAAAAAATGGAGATTGACTTTGGTTTTGAAAATAAAGCGAAAAACGAGAGTCGCCACAAATCATTTTTGTTGAGGTGTGATTGGGTCACCTCATAAAATAGTTATTTTTAATAAACAGTTTGATTTATCAAAACAACGATTTTGGTCTACGAAACTCAGAAAAATGGGTTTGGCAGTAGGTTACGCACGAGGAAGGATTAGCACCCCCGATACGCCCAAAATTGGTACCTAGTTGATTAATCGAGTCTTAGTGTCGAATATTTGAAAACTTAAAAGAGTTTATAACACGATCCCTCCTTGTTGTGATGCCAAAAAAATCGTTGGGATGAATTGAAAATATGTACCAAAGGTTGTCTCGTCTCAAGGTAAAATGTCACATCCAATATGTTAGGACAAGACATCTCGACCTTCGAGGCTAAACTTGCCTTTTGTTTGAAACTCATTTAATTTTGAAAGGATATCCGGTTACTTAGAATGAATGAGAAAGTCGAAGGTCCAATACATTAGGGGACGATTTCTCGAGTTTCTAAATACAGAATATTGCCTTGTTTTAGAAAACCTTATCTCGAAATAACGAAACATCACATCCAATTTGTTAGGACACGACATCTCGAATTTTCGGGAAAGCTTTTTGTTCAAGATTTATGCATTCGTTTTAAAAAGGATTTTAGTTATTTAGATTAAACGAGAAAAATCGAAACCCAATACGTTTGGGCACGATTTTCCGAATTTCTAAATACAGAATATGGCCTTTATAAAGAATCATTTTTTTATTGGGCAAAATGCAGTATGAATTTGTAACAAAAAAAATGCAAAAAGGTGAGTTACGATGCTAGCAAATATATAGAATACGCGTTAAATATAAATGATAACAATAAAACGAGAATAGAAATAAATGATTGGAACCAACAAGCTAAGAGATAATAAATAGAAAAACAAGAGAATCAATGGCAAAATAAAAGTTTTATGAGAAGAAAAGAAAAGAAAAATAAGAATAATAATAATAATGATAATAATAGTGATAACGAAAATAATATTGATATATAAATGTAAGTAGACATATAAAAATATGATATAATGTGAGTGAAAATAGAAATATATGTGAAATAATATGAGAATGAATAGATAAATGAAAATTAAATAAATAATAATAGTATTAAACTAAGAAAATAAATATAGATACAAATATAGTTATAATAATACTAATATCAATAGTGATGATAATAATACTAATACTAATAATAATGCAAAATTAATAATAAAGGAATAATAATAATAATAATAATAATAATAGCAAAAATAGCAATAATAATAATATGGTTACAAAAACAATAATAGAAATAATAATAATAATAATAATAATAAATATAATAAAGATAATAATAAGCAAAATAATAGTAAAAAAATACAATAAATAAATAAACAAAAATGATAGTAATAATAAAAATAATGATAATAATAATAATGTAACATCCTGAATTAATGGGCCTTTGCGTTTAATGTGTGGTTATGTTTAATGTGAGTGTTAGGGGTCCAGAATAGGCCCAGGGTTGGGCCGAGGCCTTAATTGAATTTTCTGTTTAGATACTCTAGTGGAAAGCCTGATAAGATAGGCTTTAAAGATATTAGCTGTGTTTTAAGACACAAATGGGCTTGTGGCCCAGTGGCAAAGTGGCGCCACTTAAAGAGCAGGGAGGTGGCGTCAACTGAGGGGGCTCAAGTTCGAGTCGCGTGAAGCTCAATTATTTTAATTAAAGTTAGGTAATTTTCGGCATTTAAATGAGCAGAGTTGGAGTCGGCTAGGATGCTTTAAAATAGGATTTATTTGTTTGGATAATGAGGATAATATGGCTGATAATATGGCAGATAAAGGAAGGAAGAGGTGGTGTTATCCATGTCACTTAAGGATGAGTGATTAGATGAAGATAAGGGAGAAAATTTAGGATTTATCTGTTGGTCACAGTGTTGGCCGAAATTCCATCTCCTAGAGGGGGGAAGAAATTGGTTTTTTTATGGCAAAGGGGTGCCGAATTTTCCCTATTATTTGTTTAATTTTTAGCTATCAGGAAGGGCACTTGCGGGATTTGTTAAGTAAGTGCCGAAATTCTCTATAAATAGGAGGGATAGCTCATCAATTCCGGCATTTGGAACCCTATTCTTGTCTTCTTTCCCTGTGCTGAAATTCTCAGTCTCCCTCTGCAAGTTCTTTTCTTTTGATTTCTTCAGAAGCCGAAACCTCCCAATCTTCTCAACATCTTTTCTTTCAAAAGTCGAAACCTTGAACTCTCTTCTCATCTCCATAGCCGAATACCCCTATTTCCTTTTGCCTATTTCTTCAACCAAAAAGCCGAAACTACTTAGATTTCTTCTTCTCTTTTGATCTTCTCAAAAAGTTGGAATCTTTAAGGGGTATTCGAATTCTTTATGTAAAGGTGAGTTCCGTTTTTTCTATCTCTTCACTTTCTCTTTCGGGTTTTGGAAGACAAAGCCAAAAAGCTAATGGTTTAATGGTTTTATGTATTCTCTTGTTGGGCGACATTCGGGAATTGAAGTAGATCTCTTAGATCTAAAAGCCGAAAACACTAGCCCTTGAATCTCATATCACTTTTCGGGATTTCAAGCCTCTGAAGAACACCTTAGGCAGATAGCGGTTGTGTCGGCTACGGATAGCGTCGACGTAGAAAGTCTTGTTCTAACGATAATCAGGTGTGTAGATCTCTAACACACTAGTTAACTATAATCTATATGTGTTATGGGCTAAAAAGCCAGAAAGTGGCTGTGTGACAGTCGAATAAAACCTTAAAAGGGTTAGGCAAGGATGCCAGGTACGTAATCATAGAAATATCTATGTGTATCAAAATATATGTAAGCCTGTTTTCTTAAAGATGGTATGATGTTTTCTGTGTGTATGCATGGGGTGGGATTATGATAATGAAGGGGAAGTGTATGATAGGTCACTTGGTGATCGGTGGTTAAACCACAAAACCTAAAATTAGGTCACAATAGTGATCGGTGAGCCATGTTATATTATGAGATCACATAGTGATCGGTGGCTATGCCACGTTTAATGATTCCTGAATAATAGGAATAAGCAGTACGGCTGTCGTTATGGTGTGTAGCGGATGGAGGGTTGATTGTAGAAATCCCCAAGGTGTGATGATTGGTACGGGTTGGTTTGTAGAGGATGGAATTCTAGGTTGGGCTGGGTTATGCATCATTTATTATTTATCATGTGATTATGATTGTTGCCTTTATGTATGGGCCAGGGCTCATAATGTGTTTGTGGGCCTCAGGTCATTGTGTTTCGGGATTTACACACTGAGTCTTGGTGACTCACCCCTTTCATCTTTCTCTACTCTTTCAGATGAGCAGTAGATCGTGGACATGGGAGCCGAGGCGGACTTGAGGGGCCATCAAGTCTTTTTATTTTCATAAACTATTTCTGGTTTTTCTTTAAGTTTAAATTTTGGGACTATTTATGTAATAAGGCCTCCATAACTTAGGTTATCAATTTATAATTGTTAATGTCTTCATTTTTTTTTAAATTTATGTTCAGCAAAAGAGCAAAGGTTTTCTTCCAATATCACTTACTTAACGAATACTTGTATAAAGAAACTAAATTTCCAAAGATCATCCAAATGAAGTTTTGTAACATAAACCCCGTAGCATACCAGATCCGGTCGTAGCATTTGGGCCGGGTTTGGGGTGTTACAAATAAAATAGTAATAATATTAATGGCAAAATTAAAATAATAATAAAATAACGAAAATAAGAGAAAAAGGGCTAAACTGAATTAAAATAAAAAGAGGAAGGGACCCCAATGTGATACGCGAAGAAAAAGGGAGGGACCAGAAGGGAAATTATCCCGCCCTCCTAAAACGTAGCGTTTTGATTTAGACCAAAATGTAATAGAAATAAAATTTGAGGCCAGATTTAAAAGAATAAAGTTAATACAAAGGCAATCAGGGACCAAATTGAAATACGCTGCCAGAGCGTATGGATTGCGCATATAAATATCCCCTTTTTCAGGCGAAACACGCGGATCTTTGAAGTAGGCGGGTCGGGTCGGACGAGTCATGCTGCAAAATGACGCCGTTTTGGCGCCTGGAAGGCCTGCCCAAAATGGCGTCGTTTTGGGAGGCTATTTAAGACCAAAAATTTTCAAAATTTTCATTCTTCACCTGCTTATTTAAAAAAAACTTTATCCCTTTTATTTTTTTCTCTGCAGGGACCAAGGTCTCCGGCCAATCTGCCGCTGATTCCTCTTTTTTTCTTTTTCTTTTTTTTTAAAAACTTAATATGTATATGTGTGTGTGTGTGTGTGTGTATCAAAAAGAAAAATGGAAAGTTTTGAAAATACAAAGAAAAAAGATAACCTTTCTTTTGGCTTCTGTTTCATTTTTAGTAGTTTTTATTATTTTTTCTGCCCTTTTGTATTTTGATCTCTTTATTTGTGTTTGAAATTTCTTGAATCTGTTTCTATTGATAAAAAAGGTCCTTAAGATACAATTTCGAATCGGTTTATATAGCCGAAAGTCCTTTACTTGCTGTCCTTTCGTCCTTTACTTGCTGTCCTTTCTTGTTTAATGTCCTGCAGATGGAAGTTGCGGTGGAAAGGACGTAGACGGTGGAGCAGAGACGGTGCTAGTCTGGTGGTGGTGTCAGAAGTCAGATCTAGGTGCGGCGCACCTAGGTTTTTTCTTTGCTGTTTTGTTTTTTATGTTTTTGGTATTGGGCTCTGTTTTCGGTCTTAGTTTAATTGGGTTGTCTGTTTATTGTTTTGGGCCATTGGATTTTGGGCCATGTTGTTGGTTTGGGCTCTGGGCAGAATTGGCCCATAATAACTGCCCCTCTTTACTTGTTGTCATGTAACGAGAACAAAGCAAAGACTTTAAAGAGGGCCAATTTTGCCTGGTCTTGTAGGGTCTTAACTTCTTTGGTGCTCCTCTTCTTCATGTAGCCTCATTCCAGTCCACTGCTTCTCGTTGCTTCAATCCACTCCACTGCAACCTTGAGAGATGAGATTTGTTTATTTTTAACTTACTCCACTATGACTTCAGGATAAGAATTTAGGGAGAAGAGGTTCGTAACCTCAATCTTCTCTGCTGAAACGTCAAAGAAATAAGGATTTATCCTCATTGTAAACTCAGGGAGGCAGGATTTGTAATCTCAACCTACTCCACTGGAACTTCGAGGAAATGAGAATTCAGGGAGAAGAGATTCGTAGTTTCCATCTTCTCTACTAAAACTTCAACGAAATTAGGATTTATCCTCATTGTAAACTTATGGAGGCGGGATTTGTAATCTCAACCTACTCCACTGAAACTTCAAGGAAATGAGAATTCAAGGAGAAGAGATTCGTAGTTTCCATCTTCTCTACTGAAACTTCAAAGAATAAGGGTTGATCCTCATTGTAAACTCAGGGAGGTGGGATTTGTAATCTCAACCTACTCCACTAGAACTTCGAGGAAATGAGAATTCAGGGAGAAGAGATTCGTAGTTCCCATCTTCTCTACTGAAACTTCAAAGAAATAAGGATTTATCCTCATTGTAAACTCAGGGAGGCGGGATTTGTAATCTGAACCAACTCTACTGGAACTTCGAGGAAATAAGAATTCAGGGAAAATATATTTGTAGTTTCCATCTTCTCTACTGAAGCTTCAAAGAAATAAGGGTTGATCCTCATTGTAAACTCAGGGAAGCGGGATTTGTAATCTCAACCTACTCCACTAGAACTTCGAGGAAATGAGAATTCAGAGAGAAGAGATTCGTAGTTTCCATCTTCTCTACTGAAACTTCAAAGAAATAAGGGTTGATCCTCATTGTAAACTCAAGGAGCCAGGATTTGTAATATCAACCTACTCCACTAGAACTTCGAGGAAATAAGAATTGTGGTTTTTAATCTGCTTCACTACTGTTTAGTAAGATAAGATATGCAATCTTTAACTGATCTGCTCTACTGCAAACTCAGGGACGCCAGACTGGTATCTTCGATCCGCTTCACTGCAATATCAGGAAGACGAGATCTGCTATCCTCAATCTGCTCCATTGCAAATTCAGGGATGCCAGACTGGTATCTTCGATCCGCTTCGCTGCAAACTCTGTGAATTCACAATTGTTAAAATCAGTTTTATGTGTTTATGCTTATGCAAAATGATTAGGATGCAATGATCAGAATGAATCCAATGCTCCTAACTAAATGTATTATGGACGACATTTGCATGAATGCAAAATGTCATGAGAATGGTCTTTTCACAATGATTAGGATGCAATGATCAGAATGAATCAAATGCTCCTAACTAAATGACTATGGATGACATTTGCATGAATGCAGAATGTCATGAGAATGATCTTTTGTTAAATGTTCAAGGTGTCATTGTTATTCATCAAGGCTTTATCCCTGACGTATTTTGCTGCCTTCTTGCTCGGCTCGTATGTTGAAAAAGTAGAAACGATCATACTTCACTCAACCAGTTTGCCCCACTATAACTTCAAAGTTCACCGTGATACCTCTGGGACCTTGGGCTTGTACCATCTTACTATGATTCAGGAGGGTGAAACTTTTCCAATCCATCCTACCGTCATTCAGGGGTAAAGAACTTGTTCAATCAACTGATCACTCCTTGGGAAATCCGCCCAGATGTGTATTCATGATATTCGTATGGATGTAGAATATCATTCTTCTTGAGAATGATTCCCTTCTTACGCTTGAGTTGATATTGCTCTTTGACGTAATATCTTGTCATTTTGTTCAACCACTATTTTTGACAAAATCCGAAGAGATAATCTTATTTTGGACTCAGATATTTCCAACCCTTAAGCTTGGTGAATGCTAAACAATAATCCTTTTTCAGGCTCTTGTATTATTTAGAAGTTTCCAGAGTAATATGTGAAACTCCTTTTATGAGAGTATTATCAATCCACTAATTATTATTTCAATGCAAAATGCCTGAAAAAGGTCGTAACAATGGACAATAAGGAAATTGATTGGGAGCATAGCTCGAAACAAACAAGGTAATTAAAGCTAGAAAATGCAATCAAGAAAGAAATTTATTGTTAGTGTATTTTGAAAGGAATAAGATAATCACAAATAACAAATTTAAAATGGGTAAGATGGAAACTAGGTGCCCCAGATATCGCAGCCTGAGCTTCTCTGTTCAAACTTCTCAAGGACCACTTTAAGCTCAATATATGTTTAGGAGATCCGGAGTACTTTGTCGATGCCCTAAGACGTAACATACTTCTTCATTGTTAATTCAAGCGTAGCAAGACTACTGTATGCCCCATTTTCAATCAAAATTTGAGCCGCCCTTTTCGGGTTTTCAACTCAAATCCCCTTTGGTCTCAACGCGCCCTTTGCGAGTTTTCACCTTGGCCTCTCCTTTTTCTTCTTTCTTCTTTTTTTTCTTCTTTTTTTATGTTTTTTCTTTGGAAAAATTTTTATTGAACCTAAATTCACCGGATTGGGCAAGTCCTTGCCATCCATCTCGATCAATATCCATGCTTTCCTAGAACAGGCCTTCTCTGTTACATAAGGTTATTCCCAGTTTGGCATCCACTTTCCTTTGAAGTCATTTTGTATGGGAAGGATCTTTTCCAAAACTAGGCCTCCTTCATGGAATTCTCTAGGGCGAACCTTCTTGTTATAGGCTCGTATCATTTGCCTTTGGTAGACTTGACCATGAGGATGGCCTCTAGCCTCTCTTCTTCGATCAAGTTCGGCTAATCATATTGGGATTTGATCCATTCTGCTTCATCCGACTTCAACTCTGATAAAACTCATATATAAGGAATCTTGACTTTTGAGGGCAAAATTGTCTGTATTCCATAAATCAATGAGAAATGTGTTGCCTCGGTGAGGGTCCTACCAGACATTTGACAAGCACAGATGCCAGTCTTCACAAGTCTCATCTTTTTTCGGCTATCTCTTTTTTTTTGGCATTGAAAGTGAGATTTGATGACTATCAACATTGTAAGATTGGCATATGAAGCGACTTTCGCCATCTTAATGAAGTAACCGACATCCACAAGAATGAATCGATGTTGACCAGAAGCTTTTGATAAGACTGGTTTGTTAACATCATGCCTCATATAGGAAAAATGGAGGAGGCACATAAGTCTTGTCTTCCTCAATTTGGCATTTATGGTGTAACTGATGCAATTTCCCTTTCAGTGGTAAACCAGTAGCCCGAACCTTTTGATTAACTTGGCCGTTGTAGAAACATCAACATGGGTTCTTTAAACACCAATCTTAATAGCATACCCACGTTTCAGTGGCTTAGTGTGCCTTGATATGATTGTACAAAAACATCTTTGAATTATTGAAAACAACTCAATGATGTCTTGCCTTATTTCTATTATGAGCTAAGATTCCATCTTCATCTCCTTCGTTAGTTCGTAGTGTCCGCTGGCACTTCGTAAGGTAGGATCTACCATTCTTAACAAATAAGGAAATAAGTTGTAATCTCTGTCATCTTCAAAATCCTTAGATCCCTCTAAACACATATCTCACTAAAAGGGGAGTTAGTAACAGCGTCGCTCATGTCATTAATATTTGGGTACCTAGGTACGAAAGCATAAAATCCAAAGAATAAATGATTCTAGGGATGATTATATATATGATATGGTAATGAAGAAAAAGAAAAGGAGAAAAAAATGTACAGTATGAAATGTAAAGAATGAAAATATTTGCTTAGAAAGATGCAGTTTATTGAAATAAAAATTCTAGACACAAGCCTACTTCACAAAAGAAATCTTATTGCTTCTAGGCTTAAAGCAACAAGTCTGTTTTTCACATTGCTCTAATTAGCTTTAAAAATACATGTTTTTTCCACAGTCCCATTGTTCAAAACACTCTCAAGTACATAAAGGCAGATGCTCGAAAAACTTTATTCCTCGGTTCCCTCTTCGGATATGCCATTGGTTTTCTGATTTACCGACTTCTAGGCTTCTGATGACTTCTTCAAGGAAACACAACTCTCCTGCCCCCACTTTAAATTACCATATTTTATTGTTTCACCATCGAACTTTACAATACCCATAGTGATGAAATTTTCCACCAATTTCTTGAAAGTAAGGCAATTTTCTATTGAATGGCCTGTGATCCCCGCGTGGTAGTCACACTGAGAGTTTGGGTCATACCATTTTGGGTATGGAGGTTGCATTGATTGTGGATAGTGGGGGGACACAACGTGCGCATCAAATAAACTTTGATACAACTCCTTAGACGTCATTTGGATCGGCGTAAATTGGAGTTTTTCTCTATTTTTCCTTGTGCGAGATTCTTTTCTTGATGAACCCTGATACTGTAACACCCCAAACCCAGCATAGAAGTTATGACCGGATCTGGCATGTCACATAAAAGGTTGGTTAAAAACTACGCGTTTGTTAAAAATTTCGAGTTTAAATATTTATTGATTGTTATCCCTTTTTGTTAACATTTTGGAAAAAAAAAATAGTTAATAAGGGTTTAGGGAAATCCCATATGGAACATTTAATAATAATATGCAGTAATCAAATTAAAAGCTAAACCAAATAAAATACCAAATTTAAAGTAATAGTGGCCTTATTACAAAATAAAATCCCGAATTAAAATAAGTTCAAATTAAAACGAAGTTTACGAAAGCAATCGTAATGCATGGCCACCTCGCGTCTGCCCCGGCTCCGAAAACCTACGATCTATGAATTACCCGCAAAAATTTAAGCAGAAGGGGTTAGTCAAGAAGACTCAGTGTGCAATCACTCCACACTAACCATAGTAGGCCCGAGCCCATTCAAATACCAACTGGGCCTTAGCCCTACAGTATAGAATAATAGATAATCAGATATCAATGCAATGTGATGCAAAACCCAACCCAGCCTAAATTTCCATCCGCTACACACCTCCCGTACCAGCCAATCATCATTGGGGGTTTCTACAATCAACCCTCACCGCTACACACCCTTGATGGCAGTCATGCTACTCATCGTCAGAATCGTGACAGAGTCACCAGAACAGATCGTGGCAGAGCCACTACAACAAATCGTGGCAGAGCCACTACAATAGATCGTGGCAGAGCCACCAGAACGCTTCCCCTTTACTAACATATTCCCAACCCTATGCAATATGACATAATAATTCGTGTATGCAGTATGTCATATATGCAAACCATATATCCAGTATAACGCTTGAAATGAATTACCATCATAATTAGATAAACATAATACAACATAATCCAGCTAAATCTACCCCTAAGGGTATAACAGTAATTTTACCTACCAAGGGTATTTTCGTAATTTACCTATCGAGGGTATTTCAGTAATTTTGCACCTGCAATGGCCTCTCCGAAGGCCTAATGTCACCTCAGGCAACTCAACTACCATTTTCGGTCGTACCGGACTATTGGGCCTAAAACTAGATTTTGGCCCATTCAGGCCCACACACTCGTGTGGCCCACCTAGCACAAATCTAGCCACATATATAAGATTCACCTAGTCTAGTTCGATATATACTAAACAATCATACAATTTACTCATATGGGCCCACAGGCCCATTGAGCCCATTTCGGCCCATTGCGGCCCAAGCAGCCTCAACCCACAAGAATACTAATGGTGGCCTCAACTATTGCATTGAAGACCCACACGTGCGCTTGCACGCTCGTGTGGCTACTACTGCCGTGTGACCGGTATTTTGGCATTTGCCGCTCTACAGCTAGAGTAGAGAAGTACACACCTGATAGGAATCTGGTGCTAATCCGCGCTCCGACCACTCTTGTGCCCAAACGCCCTCTAAGGTGTATTCATCCTCCTCCTAGAATGCTATATATATAGCTAGCTTCTCACCTTCCTTCTTTGTATCTTTCCAATGTGGGATCCCTTCGTCAGTAGAGTTTAAATCCAACTCAAACTCTTGCCATCCAATTCGCAAAATAAATACTCCCTTGCTTTTCATGAGATTCGAACCCAGGCTCCCTTGTCACATAATCCATGCCGCTAGCCACTTTACCACAAGCTCCTCTTGTGTCTTAAACCATTCGCAAGTAAATTTAAATCTATAGCCAAATTCAAAGGTCCATGTAAAAAGAAAACCAAAATGCAAAAGCCAAGACTTGCACCTTGGACCTCCTTCCTTCCTTGTGGCGTCATCCCCTTGCCTCTTATGTGGCGTCACTTTGCCACTACACCACACACTCCACTTGTGTCATTTTTCTCTATATTTTATTCTTAAAGCCTACCTACTAACTTTCAGTGTTTTTCCACCTGAAACCAAATTTTCCCTAAAGCCAAAGTTTGATCCCGGGATTTCATAGAAGCCCTCTAACCTTCCAAAATCACTCACCTAATAAGTCCAACTTGCACTAAAGCCGATCTCTTATTCTCCAAAAATTTTAAACGCTACTACGCTCAAGGCCCATTGGGCCCAATCCTACTAGGCCCAATTTCGGGATGTTACAGATACCCAGTAGTCACCATTTTTTGGCTGATTAACAGTAATCGAATTTGAGTGCCTAATGCTTGTATTATTCACTTCATTTTCTTTCTTCATTGTGGCCATTCTCTTGTTACTTTCTCCTGCCTCTATCCTTCCATTTTTTATGGCATTCTCAATCATTTCTCCAGTCATTACAATGTCCGAGAAGCTCTTTGTAGCGCTTCCTAGCATACGAGTGATAAACGGGGCCCTCAGTGTATTAATAAAGAGCATGGTTGTCTCTTTCTCTAAGAGTGGTGGTTGGACTTGCGTCGTCACCTCCCTCTACCACTGGGCATACTGTCGGAAGCTCTCATTTGTCTTTTTCTTCATGTTCTGGAGTGTAATCCTGTCGGGCGCTATGTCTGTCACGTGGCTGTATTGTTTTATGAAAGCTTGAGCCAAGTCTTCCCATACATCAATTTGGGAACGGGTTAACTGATTGTACCATTTCGCTACTGCTCCCACAAGGCTATCTTGGAAGTAATGGATCAATAGTTGGTTATTATTAATGTAACCCGTCATTCTTCTACAAAACATAGTAATATGAGCTTCGAGGCAACTTTTCCCATTATATTTCTCGAATTCGGGCATTTTGAACTTATACGGAAGCACCAAATCTGGGACCAAGCTTAAATCTTTGGCGTCAACTCCATAACAGCTATCAGTACTTTCGATCGCCTTAAACTTCTCCTTCAACTGTTTATATCTATCTTCTAGCTGCTTTGGTAATTCTACTTTTGTCCTCTTTCCTTCAGCTATTTCATCCAAATCAAGGACATTAGTATTGGTTGAATTATCTCTTAAACCTGAGCCAGTTTGGAGATTCATTGAAGCACTAGCTTGGAATTGTTGAGGCCCGATCGTGACAGATGGTCTTTGTAAAGTTACTCGAGATTGTGCTTGCTCATGTGGTGGACTAGAACCGAAGGGTGCTGAGGATACTCAGTATTCTCCTCTGTATTGACCATGGGGCTCTTTCCTTTATCTATAAGCCTATTCAACAGCTGCTTCATTTGAGTCATTTGAGACATCATATTTCTCTGAGATTCCATCATTTTGTCCATCATGTCTTGCTAGATCTTAACCAGCTGCTCTTACATTTATGCTTGCATTTGTTCTTGCATCTCTTTCTGTATTTGTTCCAACCTTTCTAGTCTCTTATCCACTGCTTTTATTTTGCGACAGGTATTATGACGGTATGTAGTTGGTGGGTATTCATTGGTTTCTAGGGTGACTGTCACAATTTTTAATCTATTAGAATCTTTCTACAAATTTAGTACATATGATGTGATGTAATGCAAATGCATGTAACAAATGTAAAAAGAAAGAGAGGCGTTGATTATGAATGCAATTCCATTAGAAAAACTTTTCTAGAAAATAAATTTCTTTACATAAAACGGATTGCATATAAGACTTTGTCCTCATAGTCCAGGTGAAGACACCAATCTTTTTCTTCGTATCCAGATGTTATGGTTGTATCCCATGAACTTCCTCAATAGATTCCTCTTCTAGCTTCTTGTTGATTGATCCAGGCCGCGACTTTTTACTCACCTATCATCCGCGATGTTCATCAGCTTCTTTAAGAAAATTGAGACATGATGACTCTCGAATAATCCTTGTCGGCTTGAATCCTCAGGCAAAGTCTTGTATTTTCCTGCGGACTATCAACCCTCTCTTGTTGTTTACCTGGACTATGTTCGAACGGCCGTATTATAATCCACTTTATCAAGTAACCCATTTCCTTATGACAAACTCTTCTATTTAGCAATCGAATATGAATCAACATCTCCTTTCTAAGATGATGCGATGCAAGGCAATCATAAACAAAAACAAAACAAAATACGTTAGTACAGAAGAAATAATAAACAAAATAGAACACCTATCTGGGTGACCACTAGGATTTGGTACAATTCTACATAGGGTAGGCTCTTAGGGTTCACTATATGTGGTTCGGTTCTAGAGTTAAGGTACCCAAACTAGCAGATTCCTTGATCCTTACCCATTATAGGCTCATATGGACCGAGTTCAGTTCAAGGAAATACATTTCCCTATGGCTGCACGGAGACGAAAATCTCACGAAGACAGGTACGGGTGTATCTTGAAAGCGATCCACTATCCTGCACAGAGGTGAAAACCTCACGAAGGAGTAGCTTCTCACTCCCACTTAAAGGGGTAAGACCAAAATGGTCCCTATGCAATACGATGCAAGACTCAAATGCAATAATAGGATCGTAATTTTTCAAATTAGATTTTCAATTTTTGACAACAAGACAGAAAAAATCAATTTTACGGCTCGACTCTCTCATAAGTCCCCAGTGGAGTCACCAAGCTGTCGTAACTATTTTTTGGAAAAAACAGAGATCGATTTTGGTTTTGAAAATAAAGTGAAAAAACGGGAGTCGCCACCAATCATTTTTGTTGAGGTGTGATTGGGTCACCTCGTAAAACGGTTATTTTTAATAAACAGTTTGATTTATCAAAACAATGATTTTGGTCTACGAAACTCAGAAAAATGGGTTCGGCAGTCGGTTACGCACGAACAAGGATTAGCACCCCTGATACGCCCAAAATTGGTACCTAGGTGATTAATCGATGTCTTAGTGTTGAATATTTGAAAACTTAAAAGAGTTTATAACACGATCCCTCATTGTTGTGATGCCAAAAAAATTGTTTGGATGAATTGAAAATATGTACCAAAGGCTGTCTCGTCTTAAGGTAAAATGTCACATCCAATACGTTAGGACATGACATCTCGACCTTAGAGGCTAAACTTGCCTTTTGTTTGAAACTCATTTAATTTTGAAAGGATATCCGGTTACTTAGAATGAACGAGAAAGTTGAAGGTCCAATACATTAGGGGACGATTTCTCGAGTTTCTAAATACAGAACATTGCCTTGTTTTAGAAAACCTTATCTCGAAATAACGAAACATCACACCCAATTCTTTAGGACACGACATCTCGAATTTTTGGGAAAGCTTTTTGTTCAAGATTTATGCATTCGTTTTTAAAAAGGATATTCATTTATTTAGATTAAACAAGAAAAATCGAAACCCAATACGTTAGGGCACGATTTTCCGAATTTCTAAATACAGAATATGGCCTTTATAAAGAATCATTTTTGTATTGGGCAAAATGCAATATGAATTTGTAACAAAAAATGCAAAAAGGTGAGTTACAATGCTAGCAAATATATAGAATACGCGTTAAATATAAATGATAACAATAAAACGAGAATAGAAATAAATTATTGGAACCAACAAGCTAAGAGATAATAAATAGAAAAACAAGAGAATCAATGGCAAAATAAAAGTTTTATGAGAAGAAAAGTAAAGAAAAAATAATAATAATAATAATAATGATAATAATAGTGATAACGAAAATAATATTGATATATAAATGTAAGTAGACATATAAAAATATGATATAATGTGAGTGAAAATAGAAGTATATGTGAAATAATATGAGAATGAATATATGAATGAAAATTAAATTAATAATAATAGTATTAAACTAAGAAAATAAATATAGATACAAATATAGTAATAATAATAATACTAATATCAATAGTGATGATAATAATAGTAATACTAATAATAATGCAAAATTAATAATAATAATAATAATAATAATAATAATAATAATAGCAATAATAATATGGTTACAGAAACAATAATAGAAATGATAATAATAATAAATATAATAAAGATAATAATAAGCAAAATAATAGTAAAAAAAATATGATAGTAATAATAAAATAATGATAATAATAAAATAGTAATAATAATATTAATGGAAAAATTAAAATAATAATAAAATAACGAAAATAAGAAAAAGAGGGCTAAACTGAATTAAAACTAAAATTTCGGGGCAAATATAAAATAATAAAAAGAGGAAAGGGACCCCAATGTGATACGCGAAGACAAAAGGGAGGGACCAGAAGGGAAATTATCCCACCCTCCTAAAATGCAGTGTTCTGATTTAGACCAAAATGCAATAGAAATAAAATTTGCGGCCAGATTTAAAATAATAAAGTTAATACAAATGCAATCAGGGACCAAATTGCAATACGCTGCCAGAGCGTAGGGATAAATATCCCCTTTCTCAGGCGAAACACGCGGATCATTGAAGTAGGTGGGTCGGGTCGGATGGGTCATGTTGCAAAACGACGCCGTTTTGGCGACACCATTTTGGCGCCTGGAAGGCCTGCCCAAAACGGCGTCATTTTGGGAGGCTATTTAAGACCAAAAATTTTTAAAATTTTCATTCTTCACCTACTTGTTTAAAAAAAAAACTTTAACCCTTTTGTTTTTTTCTTTGCGAGGATCGTGGTCTCCGCCAATCCATCCACACACGCTCTCATCATCAGTAGCGCGCGATTCCTCTATTTTTTTTCTTTTTCTTAAAAAAAATTAATATGTATATATATGTGTGTATATCAAAAAGAAAAATGGAAAGTTTTGAAAATACAAAGAAAAAGATCATCTTTCCTTTGGCATCTGTTTCGTTTTTTAGTAGTTTTTAATATTTTCTCTGCCCTTTCGTGTTTGGATCTCTTTATTTGTGTTTGAAATTTCTCGAATCTGTTTCTATTGATAAAAAAAAAGTCCTTAAAATACAATTTCTAATCGGCTTATATAGCCGAAAGTCCTTTACTTCTGTCCTTTCTTGTTTAATGTCCTGCAGGTGGAAGTGGAGGTGGAAAGGACGTGGGCAGTGGAGCAGAGGGGGTGCCAGTCTGGTGGTGGTGGCAGAAGTCAGACCTAGGTGCGACGCACCTAGGTTTTTTCTTTGTTGTTTTGTTTTTTATGTTTTGGTATTGGGCTCTATTTTGGGTCTTAGTTTAATTAGGTTGTTTGCTTATTATTTTGGGCCATTGGAATTTGGGCAGTGTTGTTGGTTTGGGCTCCGGGCAGAATTGGCCCATAACACTATTCACATACATTCATATTGTCCCTAAAATGAGCCTACAAGGCCCAAGACATGCATTGGAAGTGGTTCAGGACTAAACCGAAAACTTTAGAAAATTTTTGCAAAACTTAGAAAATTTTTCATGAAATAAGGGTCACACGCCCGTCCAAAATAATTACAAAGCCCAAGTCCAGTCCAAAATATATCATTTGGCCTGATCGGAATGGCCCATTACTTGAAAAGATTGAAGGTCCATCTGAAAGCTTGACGTATATGGGAACACAATCTTCAAGGATATGTAATCTTAGATATGATATGCAATCCTAGAAGATATGATATGCAATCCTAGAAGATATGGTATGCAATCTTAGAAGATATGCAATCTTAGATATGATATGCAAATCTTAGATATGATATGCAATCTTAGAAGATATGGTATGCAATCTTAGAAGATATGATTTTGTAATATTAGAGATTTAATTTGTAGATACCTTTTAATCTTAGCCGTTGATGTAATTGATCTTTACCGTTGGATTTGGGGAGGCTCAACTATAAATAGAGGCCTTTCCCTTCATTGTAGAGGACTTGAGTTTTGGGGAAGCAATAAGAATTCTTGAGAGCATTCACTCAAATTTCTCTCCCTCTTGCGTTCTTATTTTCAATGGTTTGTTCTTATTTTATTCTTCATTCATCTTCATTTTTTCAACCTTTTTATTTATCCATTTAATTTTTTAATTATTAATTATTCTTTTTATTTTATTCGTTTATTTATTATTTCTGTATAGAGATTTATTTTATTTTCACACTTTTGCATATTTGTATTTTACTAATTTATTCCAAAATTTTATGTGGTATTTATTTCAAATTGTTTTATTTTATTATTTTTTATATTACTTATTTTAAATTGTTTTATTTTGATTAAGTTTTTTTATATTATTACTTTAAATTATCTTATATATCATTCATTTTTCTTATTGTTTTATATAACAATTATTTTAAAGTGGTTTTATTTTATATCATTTTAAACTGTTTTATATTATCTATTTTAGGTTTTCGTATATTGTTTATTTTAAACTTATACGTATCTTTTTAGGATTTGTCACATATTATTTTCTTTAGTCATTTTGTATATTATTTATTTAGATTGATATATACATTGTTTTATATATTACTTATTTAAAATTACTTCTTATATAATATTTATTTTAAAATTCATTTATATATTACTATTTCATATATTATTTATTGTTATCTTTTTCTTGGATTTATTTCAAAATTTTACATATATTACCTACTCTAAAATTTTTATACATGAATTTATTTTTAAATTACTTTTTATTGTCGATTTCAAAATCCTTTTCTTTCACATTATTTGTTTTAACATTGTCCATTATTATTTGAAAGCTTGGTACATTTTGTTTTTTATTTCTTTTTTAGATTTGTTATTTTTTAAAAAAAATTATTAATCTTTATTTATTAATGTGGCTAAATATATCTTCATATTTCAAAATCCATGATTTTTTAAATTTAAAAATAAGGCAATATTCGATATTTGGGAGTTTTGAGAAAATCGTGCCCTAACTTACTGGGTTTCGATTTTTCTCATTAAGTCCAAATGATTGAGTACCCTTTTTGAAATTAAAACATATGAATTTTTAAATAAAAAACCTATTGTCGGGAATTTAAGATGTTGTGTCCTAACTCACTGGATTCGACGTTTTGTCATCTCGAGGCAAGGATTTCTAAAAAGCAAAGGATATTTGGTGTTTGGAAAATTCGAAAGATCGTGCTCTAACTTACTGAGTTTCAATTTTTCTTTTAAAATCCAAATAATTGTATGTCCATGTAACATCCTTAAATCGGGGCCTTTGCATTTTTGTGTGTTTGCATGTGATAGTATGGTTGTTGTGCTAGTTTAGGCTATTTTAGGGCCTAGGTGTGAGCTAGGGGTGGGTTAGAGCCTTAGCAAAATTTTTGTTTGTGGGTACCTGGAAGGGAGAGCTGAGCGAGTTAGGTGTTAAGGATATTTGGTAGCAAGTTTTGGCACAAGAAGTGCCTTGGCGAAGTGGCAAGGAGGCGCCACTTAAGGCCTAAGGAAGTGACGCCACAGGAGAGTGGGAGAGCCTTGGTTCGAGCAGCGAAGATCCCCTTTCTGCTTATTCTTTTTGACCCCAGGACCTGGAGGAGATGTGCTCAGTATGTACTCTGGTGGATAGCTGTTGAAGGAGTCAACAAATTCAAATCAGTGGCTGGGAGGTGTTGGCAGAGATTTGAATTGGTCTTCTAATTCAAACGAGTGGATGGGAGGAAAAGTAGGAGTAAAAAAAGGAGTTGATGGCTTTTGAAGGTGTTGGCCGAATTTTAAAGTCCTGGTAAGGGGAAAAATCAGTTTTGTGTTGGCAGGGAGCGAGTGTGCCGAAATTTGGTTAAGGTGCTAGTGTTTTCGGTTCTTTTTCGGCAAGTATAGGTGTGCTTAGAATTTTCTCCCAAAAACTCTTTTATTTTCTTCTGTGCCGAAAGTTGTCTAGGCAATTTCATCCCTTCTTCTGTTTCCATCATAGCCGAAACATTAGAAGACCATTAGGGTCACTTTTGTTCATTCTTTCCTTCTCACTTTCAAAAGCCAGAAACATCACTTCTATCTCCCTTTTCACTATCGTTTTCATTTTCTTTCTTGAAACCCTCTCTAGCCATACCTTCTTCGTTGGATTGGGGTTGTTCTTTTCTTTTCACAAGAACCAAAACCACACTCTCATTTCCTCACATAGACGAAACCCCTTGTATCTCAAAAGCATTCTAGGTGCTTCTCTTTCTCGAAGGATCTATTCTAGTCGAATCTCAACCCATATCTTGGTAAGGTCTCGTTGTTTTCCCCTTTCTTCCCCTTCTTTTTCTTTTGTTGTGTGGCCGAATCTTCCCTACGTGCATATTCTTTCTTTTCATTGCTGTTGGGTCAGTGGTTCATTTTCATCTGGCGGCATAACTTGTTGATCAGATTCCTGTTCAATCGTGGTAAGTATCTTCCTCTAGCTTCAAATCTTCTTTTTCTTCTTTCTGATGCCGAAGGCATTAATCCTATGTTGGTAGTTCTTGGCCGATTGTAGGGGGCTCGTCTTCGCGTTGCTTCGGCTTTTGCTTGGTGGTTGAAGGGTGTTGAGGTAAGGGGCGATCATCTTCTTGCGTTATCTCTTTGGGATTTATGCCAAAGCCGAATGGCTATTTGGCCTAATGGTGTTGTTGTGCCAATGTAGGAGGGGAGTAACATCTTCGTTTGGCCTCTTGGGATTTGTTTGATTTGTGAATTAGATCTTGATCTTCGGGATTTGTCAATCTAGGTAAAGGCCTTCGCTTTATGTGATGTATTAATCTTTTAGATTCGATTTCGTTGCTTTAACTCGATTTAGTGGCCAAAGGTGTTATAGACCCTAATGTTAGCCAAACGTTAGGAGGGGTTGGATCGGAGACCCCAGCCCCTAAGTTCAAAAAGAGGGCTGTGCCGGCTGTTCGCGATTGGCCACTTGGGTGTGGGCGGGCATCTGAGCAAAGCAGTAGACATATTGCGGTAGTGTCGATTAACGCCAGTGTTGATGTAGAGAGCATCGTATTACGAGTAATCAGGTGTGTAGCTCTTACACACTTCATACGTTAATATGTTTTATCATGTATATTGCCAAAAGCCGGAATAGTTGTTGAAATCGGTATGTTACCCTTGTGGGTAAAAGCGAGGACTCCGGGTAAGTCCACTTTGATTGGCTAACGTAAAATGCCTGTGTTAAATCTACATATGCCATGCCATGATATTTCTGTATGATAAGCATGATTATTATGCCATGACAAGTTTTTTTCATAAAAACGGGTGTTGGGAGGAGGGGGAAGGTATAATTTCAGACTGTCACAAGTGGTTTTGACTACACAGTGGGTTGGCCCCGCTTTCTATATTATTGTGACTAAGTCTCAGTGGTTTTGACCACCAGTGGTTTGGTACCACATGAATCTATCTTTGTGACTCGTCCCAGTGGTTTGGTACCACAGTGGGTTGGCCCCACATATCGATATACGGGATTGTCACCAGTGGTTTTGACCACAATATAGGTTGGCCCCACACATATTATTTGTGACTTCGGTCACTAGTGGTTTTGACCACCAGTGGTTTGGCACCACACTTATATTATTTGTGACTACGGTCACCAGTGGTTTTGACCACCAGTGGTTTGGTACCACACGGGGTAGACCCAGGAGTTTCGGATGGTTAGGTTTTGGGTTGCATGACATACATATCGGCTTATGAAATTGTGTAAGGACATTAACATCTTCGGGGATGGGGATTTATACACTGAGTCACGGTGACTCACCCCTTCCTTTACATATTGCAGGTGATTCATAGATCGCGGATGCGGAGCCGAGGCGGACTCGAGATGGCCATGCGCAATATTTTGAGTTTTTGTTTTAAACTATTATTTCGGTTTTTATTTTACTTTAAATTTGGTTTTGGGTTTGTAATAAGTCCACTGGATTTCATTTTTGGGATTATTTAGCTGTTTTGAGTTTTCATTAAATTTTGTTTAAGTTGAATAAAACGGCATGCCTATTTAACCTATAAAATGAATGTTTTCCAACCTTCCACAAATTATCAGGATTTTCCAAAACTTTACCATCGGGTAACAGCAAACAAGTGGTAACAATAAGTTAACTCAATTTTCCTTAAGTCTAAATTTGAAACGATTTCAGCAATATTACTCAAATTAATTCGGTTTTTCTTAAAAACCAAAAGTTTTCTTAAAGTAAGAGACGACACCTTATTTCTGATAACATTTCTTTTCAAAACTAAATCAACAACATGTTTTCTGTACAAAAAAAAATGATTTTCCCTGTGACATGCCAGATTCGGTCGTAGCATTTTGACTGAGTTTGGGGTGTTACAATTTTGGTATCAGAGCCAAGTTCAAAAGCTCGGCTGTGGGCCTGAGGCCCAAAATGTTTTCAAAAAGGGGTTACGAAATGATTTTGATGGAAACTGCATGATATGGGAACGCATGGCCCCGAGTCTCCGGTACCAATCCGCGAAGGTAAGTCCTTTAACTACTGTTTATATGTTTTCGATGGTTGTGATATGAATGATAGTAATAGGAATGTACTTTAGAGACTGAAACCTGTAGGATTGTGTGAACTTACGAGAATAATCCCTATAATAAGTTGTTCATAAAATTGTGTTGTAATAACAGTGGAATAAACCTAATGCATAAAATTCTTAAATCAGATTAATACGTGAACGCTAGTCATGAGCACTCAAGGGCGTGGGCGTAATACACGTGGTCGTGGTAGAGGTAGGATGACTGTGTCAGAACCGGTAAGGTCTGGCCATGGGTCAGAGAATGAGGTGCCGCCGCTGCCAGCTGAGGCCGCGGAGTTCCAAGGTCAGACGGGTGGTGATAATGCAGTGTCGCAGGTGATATTACAGGTTTTGGAGAGAGTCACGAGTGTAGGCGTTGGAACAGAAGCTTGGAAATCTGTGTCCGAATGACTCCGAGCTAATGGAGCAGAGGTATTCAGTGGTGTATCTGGTGTGGCTCCCAATACGGCTGAGTATGGGCTGGAGGCAGCGAAACGCATAATGACAATTTGGACTTTATAGCTGAGGAGAAGCTAAAAGGGATAATGTCTCTCCACCGGGATAAGTCTTATCAGTGGTGGCTCATGGTTAGGGATGGTACAATGGCTGATGGCATCACCTTACATCGGGGCCAGTTACATTGATGCACAGCGTAATGCATTCTTGAATTTGGTTCAGGGGAGTAAGTCAGTATCGGAGTATGAGGCAGAGTTTCTTCGATTGAGTCGCTATGCTCAGGGTATTGTGGCTACAGAACACGAGCGCTGTGTCAGATTTGAGGACGGGTCGAGAGATGAGCTGTGGATATTGATTGCTCCATAGTAGGGAGAGAATTTATGGTCTTGGTGGAGAAGGCCAAGATAGCTGAGGAGGTGAAACAGTTAGTGAGACGGAATCAGGCTAGAAATTGGACTAAGAGGAGTTTTGGGTCGTCGGGGTCTGCTGGGAATTTACAGAAAAGGGCTAGATATAGTGGGCCGAGTCAAGCTGCAAAGCCTGTTGCTACTACTCAGTAGCCGCCATGGTGTGCTCGGTGTGGGAAGTCTCATTCGGGAGAGCATTGGACTGAAAATAGGGGGTGCTTCGAGTGTGGGTCAATGGGGCACCCGGTAAGGGATTGTCCGTAGAGGTCAGCTAGGATCCAGTCTGAGGGTCAAGGACGTACACAATTCAGGAGGGATAGTCAGCAACCACAAAGGGGTCGCGGTTCGGCCAGGGGAGGTAATGGTTCTGGACGAGGCCGCGGAGCACCGGACAGAGGTGCTGGGAGCTCAGAGGCAAGACAGCCTGGGTTGGTCTATGCAGCGAGGCATCGTGAGGAGGGCGAGGCACCAGACGTCATAACCGGTACGTTCTTAATCTTTGGACTGCCTTATACAGCTTTGATAGATGTTGGTTCGACGCACTCCTATGTTGCCAGTAGTATAGTGGGAACTATGAACTTAGCTTATGAGATTTCTTCTAGGGAGATGACAATAATTAGCCCTCTAGGTCACTCTATAGAAGTAAACAAACTGTATAGGGATGTACCTCTAGAACTTCAAGGGGCAGTGTTCTTGGCTAATCTGATAGAACTGCCATTCGGGGAGTTCGATTTGATCCTAGGGATGGACTGGCTAGTGAAGTACCAGGCAAGTTTGGACTGCGCAGCTAAGCATATGGTGTTGAGAACTGTTGGGGGTGAAGAGGTGGTGATGATAGGTAATAAAAGGGATTATCTATCCAATGTTGTATCCGCTCTGAAGGCCGAGAAGATGGTGAGGAAGGGGTGTGAGGTGTTCATGGTTCATGTTTGTGCATTGGAGGCCAAGGAATCAAATGTAGGGAATGTCCACACGGTGAAGGAATTTACTGATGTATTCCCAGAAGAACTTCCGGGTCTGCCTCCGGATCGCGAAGTTGAGTTTGGTATAGATCTGTTACCCGGAACCGCACCAGTGTCTATTGCTCCATATAGATTGGCGCCGAAGGAGTTGGTGGAACTGAAAGCGCAGATTCAAGAATTGTTGGACCGGGGTTTTATCTGGCCGAGTGTATCACCTTGGGGAGCGCCTGTACTTTTTATTAAGAAGAAAGACAGAACAATGCGGATGTGTATAGATCACCGACAGCTGAATATGTTGATGATTAAGAATAAGTATCCGTTACCGAGGATAGACAACCTGTTCGATCAATTTAAAGGTGCATCCGTTTTCTCTAAGATTGATTTAAGGTCGGGGTATCATTAGCTTAAGGTAAAGGAGGTCGATATCCATATTTCGCACTCGTTATGGGCACTACGAGTTCTTGGTAATGCCGTTTGGGTTGACCAACGCACCGGCAACATTCATGGACATGATGAATCGGGTGTTTTAGCCGTACTTGGACCGGCTCATCGTGGTGTTTATAGACGGCATTTTGGTGTATTCGAAATCTGAGGAGGAGCATCATGCGCATCTGCGTGTGGTTTTGCAGATTCTGAGGGAGAAGCAACTATTCGTAAAGTTTAGTAAGTGTGAGTTCTGGCTAAAAGAAGTAACCTTCTTGGGTCATGTGGTGTCAGCTGAGGGGATTAGAGTGGACCCTCGGAAGATTGAGGCGGTATTGGACTGGAAACCACCTAAGTCTGTGGCAGAGATTCAGAGTTTTCTGGGTTTAGCAGGATATTACAGAAGGTTTGTAGAAGGGTTTTCCTTGATTGCAGCGCCGTAGACCAAGTTACTAAGGAAAGGGGTTCCATTTGTGTGGTCAGATAAACAGCAAGAAAGTTTTGACAAGCTGAAGAGGATTTTGACAGAAGCCCCAGTTTTGATTCAGCCTGAAGCAGGGAAGGAGTTTACAGTGTATTGTGATGCGTCGCATATTGGATTAGGATGTGTGCTGATGCAAGAGGGGAAAGTAGTGGCGTATGCGTCTCGGCAGTTGAGACCTCACGAAATGAATTACCCGACGCATGATCTGGAGTTGGCTGCAGTGGTTTTCGCCTTGAAAATTTGGAGGCATTACTTGTATGGGGAGAAGTCTATAGTCTACACGGATCACAAGAGTTAGAAGTATCTCTTGACGCAGAAGGAATTGAACTTGAGGCAAAGGAGGTGGATTGAGTTGTTAAAGGACTACGATTGCTCGATTGAATACCATCCGGGTAAGGCTAACGTAGTGGCTGACGCGTTGAGCCGCAAGGTGGTAACTGACTTAAGAGCAATGTTTGCCCACCTTAGTCTGTATGATGACAGGAGTCTGTTAGCGAAATTGCAGGTGAAGCCGACTTGGGTAAATCAGGTTAAGGAGAAGCAGCTAGTGGATGAAGTCTTAAGTGCTCGAAATTTGCAAGTGCAGAATGGTGGATTGGAGGGATATAGCTTGAGTAGCGATGGAGTGTTGTGTTTCTAAGGGAAAGTTTGTATGCCAAAAGATGTTGAGTTAAGGTAGAGGATTCTTCAGGAAGCTCATAACAGCCCATACGCTATGCATCCTGGAAGTAGTAAGATATACCAGGATTTGCGGGAATAGGTCTGGTGGCCAGGTCTGAAGAGGGAGATAACAGAATTTGTAAGTAAGTGTCTGACGTGTCAGCAAGTCAAAGCTGAACATCAGTTACCACCGGGTCTGTTGCAGCCGGTAAAGATTCTGCAGTGGTAGTGGGAAAGGATTACGATGGATTTTGTCAGTGGGCTACCCCTTACGCCTAGCAAGAAGGATTCGGTCTGGGTGATTGTTGATCGTCTGACAAAGTCAGCTCATTTTATACCGGTTCAGGTTGATTACTCACTGCAGAGGTTGGCTAAGTTGTATGTGGCAAAAATTGTGAGATTACATGGAGTGCCAGTGTCGATTATCTCAGATTGGGATCCCAGATTCACGTCAAGGTTTTGGAAAGCGTTGCATCAGGCATTGGGTACAAGGTTGGATTTCAGCACGGAGTTTTATCCGCAGTCAGATGGGCAGTTAGAAAGAGTGATTCAGATTTTAGAAGATATGCTAAGGGGTTGTGTTTTGGATTTCAGAGGTAATTGGAAAGAATTTCTACCGTTGCCAGAGTTCGCGTACAACAATAGTTATTAGGCAAGTATCCAGATGGCACCGTATGAAGCGTTATATGAACGAAAGTCTCGTACCATTATGTGTTGGATAGAGTTGGGTGAACGTCAGTTGTTGGGGCCAGAGTTGGTGGCTGAAACAGAAGATAAGGTTAAGCTGATTCGAGCTTGTCTGAAGCTTCGGACAGGCAGAAATCTTATGCCGATCTTAAGGCGAAGGGAGATAGAGTTTGCAGTGGGTGACAAGGTCTTTCTAAAGGTGTCGCCGTGGAAGAAAGTGCTGAGGTTTGCTCGGAAGGGCATGCTAAGCCCTAGTTTTATCGGGCCTTATACGGTATTGAAGCAGGTAGGACCAGTAGCTTATCAGCTCGAGCTACCATTGGAGTTGAGTTAGATCCATAACGTGTTTCATGTCTCCATGCTTAGACGCTATCGTTTAGATACGTCTCATGCTGTACCGGTGGAGGAGATCGAGGTGAGCCCGGACTTGTCTTTTGAGGAAGAACCAGTGTAGATTTTGGATCAGGATGTCAAAGTCTTATGTAGGAAATTAGTTCCTTTCGTGAAAGTGTTATGGCAGAATCATGGAACGGAAGAGGCCACGTGGAAACCAGAGCATGTGATGCGGCAGCAATACCCTCAACTCTTTTGACCAGGTAGTTTCGAGGCTGAAATTATTTTAAGGGGGTAGAACTGTAACATCCTTAAATCGGGGCCTTTGCATTTTTGTGTGTTTGCATGTGATAGTATGGTTGTTGTGCTAGTTTAGGCTATTTTAGGGCCTAGGTATGAGCTAGGGGTGGGTTAGAGCCTTAGCAAAATTTTTGTTTGTGGGTACCTGGAAGGGAGAGCTGAGCGAGTTAGGTGTTAAGGATATTTGGTAGCAAGTTTTGGCACAAGAAGTACCTTGGCAAAGTGGCAAGGAGGCGCTACTTAAGGCCCAAGGAAGTGACGCCTCAGGAGAGTGGGAGAGCCTTGGTTCGAGTAGTGAAGATCCCCTTTCTGCTTATTCTTTTTGATGCCAGGACCTGGAGGAGATGTGCTCAGGATGGACTCTGGTGGATAGCTGTTGAAGGAGTCAACTGATTCAAATGAGTGGCTGAGAGGTGTTGGCAGAGATTTGAATTGGTCTTCTAATTCAAATGAGTGGATGGGAGGAAAAGTAGGAGTAAAAAGAGGAGTTGATGGCTTTTGGAGGTGTTGGCCGAATTTCAAAGTCCTGGTAAGGGGAGGAATCGCTTTTGTGTTGGCAGGGAGCGATTGTGCCGAAATTTGGTTAAGGTGCTAGTGTTTTCGGTTCTTTTTAGGCAAGTAGAGGTGTACTTAGAATTTTCTCTCAAAAACTCTTTTATTTTCTTCTGTGCCGAAATTTGTCTAGGCAATTTCATCCCTTCTTCTTTTTCCATCATAGCTGAAACATTAGAAGACCATTAGGGTCAGTTTTGTTCATTCTTTCCTTCTCACTTTCAAAAGCCAGAAACATCACATCTATCTCCCTTTTCACTATCGTTTTCATTTTCTTTCTTAAAACCCTCTCTAGCCGTACCTTCTTCGATGGATTGGGGTTGTTCTTTTCTTTTTAAAAGAGCCGAAACCACACTCCCATTTCCTCACATAGCCGAAACCCCTTGGATCTCAAAAGCATTCTATGTGCTTCTCTTTCTCGAAAGATCTATTCTAGTCGAATCTCAACTCATATCTTGGTACGGTCACGTTGTTTCCCCCTTTCTTCCCCTTCTTTTTCTTTTGTTGTGTGGCCGAATCTTCCCTAAGTGTTTATTCTTTCTTTTCGTTGCTGTTGGGTCAGTGGTTCGTTTTCATCTGGCGGCATAACTTGTTGATCAGATTCCAGTTCAATCGTGGTAAGTGTCTTCCTCTAGTTTCAAATCTTCTTTCTCTTCTTTCTGATGCTGAAAGCATTAATCCTATGTTGGTAGTTCTTGGCCGATTGTAGGGGGGCTCGTCTTCGCGTTGCTTCGGCTTTTGCTTGGTGGTTGAAGGGTGTTGAGGTAAGGGGCAATCATCTTCTTGCGTTATCTATTCGGGATTTATGCCAAAGCCGAATGGCTATTTGGCCTAATGGTGTTGTTGCACCAAATATAGGGGGAGTGACGTCTTCATTCGGCCTCTCGGGATTTGTTCGATTTGTGAATTATATTTTGATCTTCTGGATTCATCGATCTAGGTAAAGGCCTTCGCTTTATGTCATGTATTAATCTTTTAGATTCGATTTCGTTGCTTTAACCCAATTTAGTGACCAAAGGTGTTATGGACCCTAATGTCAGCCAAATGTTAGGAGGGGTTGGATCGGAGACCCCAGCCTCTAAGTTCAAAAAGAGGGTTGTGCCGGCTGTTCACGATTGGCCACTTGGGTGTGGGCGGGCATCTGAGCAAAGCAGTAGACATATAACGGTAGTGTCGATTAACGACAGTGTCGACGTAGAGAGCGTCGTATTACGAGTAATCAGGTGTGTAGCTCTTACACACTTCATACGTTAATATGTTTTATCATGTATATTGACAAAAGCCGGAATAGTTGTTGAAATTGGTATGTTACCCTTGTGGGTAAAAGCGAGCACTCCGGGTAAGTCCACTTTGATTGGCTAACGTAAAATGCCTGTGTTAAATCTACATATGCCATGCCATGATATTTCTGTATGATAAGCATGATTATTATGCCATGACAAGTTTGTTCATAAAAACGGGTGTTGAGAGGAGGGGGAAGGTATAATTTCAGACTGTCACCAGTGGTTTTGACCACACGGTGGGTTGGCCTGGTTTCTATATTATTGTGACTAAGCCTCAGTGGTTTTGACCACCAGTGGTTTGGTACCACATGAATCTATCTTTGTGACTCATCCCAGTGGTTTGGTACCATAGTGGGCTGGCCCCACATATCGATATACGGGATTGTCACTAGTGGTTTTGACCACAATGTGGGTTGGCCCCACACATATTATTTGTGACTTCGGTCACCAGTGGTTTTGACCACCAGTGGTTTGGCACCACACTTATATTATTTGTGACTACGGTCACCAGTGGTTTTGACCACCAGTGGTTTGGTGCCACACGGGGTAGACCTAGGAGTTTCAGATGCTTAGGTTTTGGGTTGCATGACATACATATTGGCTGATGAAATTGTGTAAGGACATTAACATCTTCGGGACGGGGATTGATACACTGAGTCTCGGTGACTCACCCCTTCCTTTACATATTTCGGGTTTTTGTTTTAAACTATTATTTCGGTTTTTATTTTACTTTAAATTTGGTTTTGGGTTTGTAATAAGGCCACTGGATTTTATTTTTGGGATTATTTAGCTGTTTTGTGTTTTCACTAAATTTTGTTTAAGTTGAATAAAATGGCATGCCTACTTAACCTATAAAATGGATGTTTTCCAACCTTCCACAAATTATCGGGATTTTTCAAAACTTTACCATCGGGTAACAGCAAACAAGTGGTAATAATAAGTTAACTCAATTTTCCTTAAGAGTTAACTCAATTTTCCTTAAGTCTAAATTTGAAACGGTTTCAGCAATATTACTCAAATTAATTCGGTTTTTCTTAAAAATCAAAAGTTTTCTTAAAGTAAGAGACAACATCGTATTTTCGATAACGTTTCTTTTCAAAACTAAATCAACAACATGTTTTCTGCAAAAAAACAATTTTCCCTGTGACATACCAGATTCGGTCGTAGCGTTTTGACTGGGTTTGTCGGGTGTTATAGTCCATTTTAAAATTAAAAAACATAAGTTTTAAAAATCAAAAGGATCATGTTTTAAAATCTTTTCAAAATTTTGACATTAAGACATTAATTAATCAATTAGGTACCAATTTTTGGGCATTACAAGGGTGCTAATCCTTCCTCGTGCGTAACCGACTCCCGAGCCCATTTTTTCGAATTTTGTAGACCAAAATCATTATTTTAATAAATCAAAATGTTTTATTAAAATGATTAATCTCAAGGTGACTCGATCACACCTCGAAAAAAGATTGCTGGCGACTCCATTTTCATTTTTAAAGTCGACCCCCGTTTTTAAAAAGAATAAAAATGGTTTCGACAGCTTGGCGACTCCACTGGGGACCAATAAGAATGTCAAGCCGTAAAATTGACTATTTTCTGTCCTTTGTCGAAAATTTGAAAATTCGATTTGAAAATTTGATTTGAAAATTACGATCCTTTTGTTGCATTTGTTTGTGTCATTGCATATGATTGATATTTTCTTCCGCACATTGCATTGCATGACCATTGCGGTCGCACCTTTAAGTGGGAGTGAGAAACTATGTCTTCATGAGGTTTTCACCTCCACATGGACTAGTGGATTGCTTCCAGGATACATCTGTACCTATGTTTTCGTGAGGTTTTCACTTCCGCATGGCCATAGGGAAATGTATTCCCTTGAACTGAACTCGATCTGTATGAGCCTATAATGGGTGAAGATTGAAGGATCTACTGGTTCGGGTACCTCAACTTTAGAGCTAAACCACATGTAGAAAACCTAAGGGCTTACCTTGGGTAGAACTATGCCAAACCCTAGTCGTCACCCAGATAGGTGCCCTATTTTGTTATTTATTTCTCTTGTGCTAACGTGTTCTCTTTTGTTTTGATTGCATTGCATTCATATCATAGAAAAGAGGTGTTGATTCAAATTCGATTGCTAAATAGAAGAGTTTGTCATGAGAAAACGGATTTCTTTATAAAGTGGATTACAATACTGTCGTTCGAATATGATCCAAGCAAACACAATGAGAGAAGACTGGTAATTTGCAAAGGAATACAAGACTTTGTTTTATGACTCGAGGATTCCAGCAGAAAAAGATTATTCGAGATCCGTCACGTCTCAATTTTCTAACAAGCATTGCAAGGATAAGTGAGTAATAAGTCGCGGCCCAAGCAAAAAAGAGCTACTAGAGGCATCTATTAGACATTTGTAAGATTTGACCTTTGCGAAGAAGAGGATTAATGTTTTTGCTTGGAATATGAGGGCAAGACCGCATATGTAATCCATTTTATGTAAAGAAATTTGCTTTCTAGAAAAGTTGTTCTAATGGAATTGAATTTAGAGTCAACGCCTCTCTTTCTTTTGCATTCATTCCATGCATTTGCATTGCATTGCATCATTTGCATTAGACTTTTACAAAAGGACCCTAATTAGGTAAAATTATTTTAATTAACCTGGAAAACATGGAACCAAGGTTGGAGGGATTAGAGCAAAGGCAAATACAGATGCAAGAGCAGTTGACCAAAATTCAACAAGATATGCGGGATCAAATGTTAGAATTCCAAAAGAATGTGATTGGCCAGTTAAGTCAGTTACTAGCCGAGGGCTTGAAGAGAGGAAAGGCCAAGTAGTCAATAGTGGGGATGATAATAAAGACCTCATCCATCCTCAGATTTTACTCCGGTAAAGTGTCTAGACTCAACCAGACGCACATCCGAAAGGGGTACCCGTTACTATCAGAACCCAATAGCATCAGGCCGGTATGTCGGCACCAATAAACTACTCGATAGGATCAGGTCCCAATCTGGGGGCAATCCAACCAATCCCATTGTCATTGATCTGGCTAGTATAGAAGAAATAAGGAAGGCTAGTGTGGAGATCCCAAAACAATGTGAAGACCGTTTCAAAAGGAAAAAGCGAGATTGGAGCTCCCAAGTTAATACTTTAAGGGCCCCGAAGAAAAAAGAAAATGAGGCAAATAACACGAGTATGTATAGCAAGGGTTATTCAAAACTGAATACTATAGGCCAGCCA
This sequence comes from Gossypium bickii, assembly GCA_025503065.1. Lineage (NCBI taxonomy): Eukaryota > Viridiplantae > Streptophyta > Magnoliopsida > Malvales > Malvaceae > Gossypium > Gossypium bickii. The sequence goes on from CP106711.1 coordinate 103,264,170, forward strand.
TCAGATCTCCTCAAGGCAAGAACCCAATCCAAGACCGAACTCAGAAAAATCCCAATTCGTGCCCATCCCAATTACGTATAAGGAGCTGTACCAAATTTTATTTGATGCAAATGTAGTATCCTCTTACTACCTAAAACCTATACGACCTCCATACCCTAAATGGTATGACACGAACGCTCAATGCGAATACCATGCGGGAATCACAGGACACTCGATTGAGAACTGCACCGCTTTCAAAAAGATGATCAAAAAACTTGTCAAAATGGGTATTGTCAAATTCGATGATCCCTCTGGAGCATAAAATCTGTCACCAACCATCTAGATAAAGGGGTAAATATTATGAGATATATGAGATCCATGAATGCATCGAGTTCAGGGCTTTAGTGCAAGATCTGATATTAAGAAATCTGAATATTAACGATGTATCTAAAGAAAGAACTGGATTTTTTCCAAGCATCTGCCCATACATACTTGGGAATATTTTGAACAATGGGACTGTGGAAGAGATCTTTATATTTTTTAGAGCTAATTTGGAGTAATATTCAAATACGCTTGTTGCCTTAAGCCTAGAGGCAATAAGAATCCTTTTGTGAAATAGGCTCGTGTCCAAAATCTTTATTTCAATAAAATGCATCTTTTTGAACAAATATTCTTTTATTCTTTCCATGTATAGATTCTTCTATTTTTTGATTTTCTTTCAAGTAGTCTTTCATTCTTCATTCATGACCATACAAATAATCATTCTTTGAATCATTTATTCTTTGGAATCTTCCTTCGAACCTACAATAGGTCTCCAGATATCAATGATGTGAGCAACACTGCTACTGACTCAGAGTCTCCTTTCGAGTAAGATATGTGTCTAGATGGCTCATAGAACTTTGAAGATGACAGAGATTGTAACCTATCTTCTGATTTGTTAAGAATGGTAGAACAAGATGAAAAACAGACCCTACTCTACAAAGGGTCAGTGGATATTATAAGCCTAGAAAAGAGGTGAAGATTGAAGCCTAGCTCACCACAGAAATAAGGCGAGACATCATTGAATTATTTTCAGGAATTCAAAGATGTTTTTGCACGATCATATCAGGATATGCCCGGGCTACTGAGATGCGAGTACGTTGAAATCTTAAAAGAGGTCCATACGGATGTCAAAAGGACACATGCTAATGGTTTTACAATAGCCAAGCTAATCATGAGGTTTGGGTACTGCTAATCTACATAGAAGGGGATGGCATCAGTTATGCCGTATTTAAGGAGACAAGATTCATATCTCTCATTAATTTCTTCACAGACCTTCTCTATGTGGGGCAGGCCAATCTCGACAAAATTTCTAGTATACATCGATTTATCTTGGTAGTCATCGATTACTTCACTAAGAAGGAGAAAGTAACTTCACATGTCAATTTTACAAGGTCGACAGTAAAAAAGAAAAGATCAGGTATCGACAAAGAATGCAAAAAAGAACAATGTCAAAAGTTTGTAGTCTGTTCAAAGATCAGACGCCACATCATAGAGCAACAAAGGTAGCCAAAAAGAAAAAAACAAAAAAAAAAACAAGGATCATAGGAAAGATGACCGAGACTTATAAAGATTGGCATAAAGAAGTTACCATTTATCCTCTATGATTATCAAACATTGGCTAGGACCTTTTCCGGGGCAACATCTTACCCATTGGTTTATTGAATGGAAGCGCTTTTGCCAATTGAACCTAATCGAAAAAAAGGTTAAAAGTTATCCATCACGGTTCGATGATGCAAGCTTACGACAAAGAGGTTCATCGTAGAGAATTCCATGAGGGGAACCTGATGTTGAAAAATATCTTTCTTATAGAAAAGGATTTCAAAGGAAAGCAGATGCCAAACTGGGAAGGACCTTATGTAGTAAAAAAAGGGGCCTATTTTAGAGGAGCATTGATATTGACCGAGACAGATGGCAAAGACTTGCCCAATTCGGCGAATTTAGGTTTAGTCAAGAAGTATTTTACTTGAAAGGGGAAAGGCCAAGGTGAAAACCCACAAAGGGTGCCTTGAGATCAAATTCAAAAGAAAAACATAGAGGAAAGGCCAAGGCGAAAACCCGCAAAGGGCACTTTGAAACCAAAGGGGTTTTTGAGCCGAAAACCCGAAAAGGGCGGCTCAAATTTTGATCAAAGATAGGGCATGGGGTAGTCTTGCTATGTCTGAATTAACAATGAGGAAGTATGCTATGTCTTGGGGCATTGACAAAGTACTCCAGATCCTCTAAACACGTATTGAGCTCAAAATGGTCCTTAAGAAGTTTGTACAGAATCGCTCAGGCTGCGATATCTGGGGCACCTAGCTTCGATCTTACCCATTTTGAATTTGCTATCTTTGATTACTTTATTCTTTTCAAGATACACCCCAGTCAATTTTCTTTTATGGCCTTGGCTATCTTTGATTACTTTATTCTTTTCAAGATACACCCCAATTAATTTTCTTTTATTTCCTTCGTTATCTTTGATTATCTTATTTGTTTCGAGCTATGCTTCTGATTAATTTCTTTCTCGTCCATTGTTGTGATCTTTTTTAAGCATTTTATATTTCAATAATTATTAATGGACAAATAATACTTTCATAAAAGGAGTTTCGCATATTACTCTGGAAGCTTTTAAATAGTATAAGAACCTGAAACAAGACTATTGTTTAGAACTCACCAAGCTTAAGGGTTGGAAATATTTGAGCCTAAAGTGAGTTTATCTCTTCAGATTTTCTATCAAGGACATTGGTTGATTAAAAGACTACATATTGCGTCGGTGATACAAATCTGAAAGAAAATAAGCAATGACAACCCAAGCGTAGAAGGAATCATTCTCGAAAAGAAAAAATGACATTTTGCATCCATACGAGTATCATGCATACACATCTGGCTGGGTCACTGGGGAGTGATCAGTGGATGGAACAAGTTACAGGTCTTTTACCCCAAAGTTGCAGTGGGATGAATTGAAAAAGATACAAGGCCTATACCCTTGAATTGCAGTGGGAACGTATCGAAAAAGTTTCAATTTCTATAATCCTAAACCGCAGTGAGATGGTTTGAAAATGGTATACGCCTTATGTCCCTGAGGTACAGTGGAAAGGACCTTGAAGTTAGTGGGGCAAATCAATTGAGCAAAAATGTTTTCGGGCTTTCTGTAACATCCCAAAATTGGGCCTAGTAGGATTGGGCCCAATGGGCCTTGGGCGTAGGAGTGTTTAAAATTTTGAGAACAAAAGAATGGAATTATTGCAAATTGGACTTATTAGTTAAGTGAATTTGGAAGGTTACGAGGTTTCTATGAAGTTCTGGGTTCGAGTTGTGCCTTATTAAAATTTTGTGATTTAGCCTATTAAGCAGAGATAGTAAGTGGCATCAAGGCTTATGGAAATAGGTGAGTAATTTGTTAACATAAATGAGTAATTAGTAAAGAGGTTATGGCATCAAGTGATGGACCTTGAGGGAAGAGGTTCGAATCACTTTGTGTTCATTTTGACTTTTATTTTTGCATAACTTCCTTAAGTGTCGGCCAATGAGTATTTATGGTAAGGTGGACTTCTTTATTTTTGGTAAGGTGGCTAAAAGAAAAAAGGCAAGGTTGAGGTTAGGGAAAGGAATCAAAAGAAATAGGTAAGTAAGGGGTGACAAGAGGCTTATTTCGTGGATGATGTTTTGGAAAGTTTGGGTGGCCAAACTTTTATCCTAGGGGGGATGAATGTGGACGGTTTGGGGCTAGAGTGATAGCTGAATTTTACCTTGGCATTTGGGAAGGTCTTGGTTTTGTTTTGGCCAAAAATCCTATTGCAACCTTTGTGTCATCTTCTCTCTTTTTTCTACTTTCTTTGCCGAAATTTTCTAGCACAATAGTGCAATTTTCTCTTCTCTTGAATTGATCACTCATTCATCTTTTGTCTAATTTCCTTGATAGCCGAATATCATTGTTCATTCTCCTTCATAACCGAAACCTTTTCATTGTTCTTTCTTTCTCATTCCTTTATCAATCGGTAAGTATTCTTTCCAATGTTTTATTTTCTTTCTCTTATGACCGAATCCATACTTTGGTTTTTGGATGGTCATTTTACTTTCTCTCATTCGAAATCATTTTCTTCCTCGTAAAGATATAGTGGAAGGCCGAAACTTGGATTTTTCCGAAGTCATCGTTTAATCGTTAGAAATCAGTTCTAAAATCTTTAAGGTAAGTGTACTTCAAGGATTCTATAAATCATTCTTTATTCATTAAGACGGTGATATTTTAACCGATATTATTTATAGGGATTAAATTGCTCGATCTACCCAATCATTGATCACTCGGAATTAGTGGTCAACGACGAGTGGTTCGTTAGGAAATCGAAATAAGGTGTGTAATCTCGTACCTTCCGTATATGGTGTGTAATCTCACACTTCTCTAAAATTTTGTATGAAATATTCTACGAATCGGTTGAAATACGGAAGAAAAATTGAAAACCGGCATCCATGATCACTCAGGCGTGCGTATGATCGTAGTGGTAATCGTATTTTGTAATAAAACAGTTTCGGTCAGAAACAGTGTTGTGTATTTGAAAAATCACAAAAAATAGGAGAAAAGGAATTACAAAGTGAATAAGATATCAGATTAAATCTTACTGTGTCTATTTTAATATGGATGAAACGGAGAAGGAAAAAGAATTTTATATTCTGAGATATGTAAATTTTAGTGAGACTGGTTCTGAATGACTTTGGGGTATTCTGTTCTATCTTGGAAAAATCATATAAAACTGTACAAAGTTTAGGTTGGAAAACTTAAACTTGAACAATCATTTAGGTTGACTTGTTATCATGTGAATTGTGTTACCCGATGGTAAAGTTTCGAAAACCCGTTGCGTAGTTTAAATAGAAATCTTTGTGTCTCATGTTATTAAAACAAATCAGATCATTTACTTAATCATATTTGAAATCCAATTCAAAGCAGGTTAAAATTAATCCAAGACATAATTTAAAGGCCTTATTACAAACCCAAATAAAAACCGAAATTTAAATAAATTAAAGTACCCCAAAGATATTCAATGAAACCCGAAAGCAAGTATGGCATGGCCACCACAAGTCCACCCGGCTCCTCATCCGCATTCTATGAATCACCTGAAAAGATAAGGGAGAAGGTGAGTCACCAAGACTCAGTGCATAATTCCCCTCCCGATTATAGCAACATACTTACACAAATCATAATCAAGCAAATATATATCATGCACCCAAACCTAGCCATCCATAACTCCGTGCTCTACCCCGTGTGGTACCAAACCACTGGTGACCCAAAGTCACAGATATCAATAATAATGTGGTGCCAAACCACTGGTGACCCAAAGTCACGAATAATCCGATTGTGGGGCAAACCAATGTTGTGATACCAAATCACTGGCGACAATCCCATTTTATCAAATGTGGGGCCAACCCACTGTGGTGCTAAGCCACTGGGACGAGTCGCTATGAGGTGCCAAACCTCTGGTGACCAAAAGTCACAAAATAAACTGTGGTACCAAACCACTGGTGGTGCCAAACCACTGGTGACCCAAAGTCACTGATATCAACTTCCCCCTCCTCTCATATCACCCATAATCATGCAATATGTATATTAATCATGCCAACATGCCGTAATATTAAACATATGTCAAAAATACCGTAAATCATGGCATCAAGAATCATATAACATAATCTCATCAAAACGGACTTACCCGAAATCCTTGCTCATACCCATAACGGTATCATATCATGATCTACACAGTTTTCGGCTTTTATTCATGTTTAGGTTTATTAGCATATTTACTTAACTATGAAGTGTGCAAGTTACACACCTAGCTACTAACATGGTTATTGAAACCCAAAGTTCCCGATCTAACGCACTAGATCCCCTTTTTCTACATTCGGCCAACACATAGTTTATTAGCAAAAGCCATTGGGCTATACTAGCAAATCCCGAAGGGTGAGATAACGCACAATAAAGCCCTTACCAAGATTGATTACACCCGAGCCCTTAAGCTTAAGTCGCACACCAACATATCCCGGAGATCCCTACAATCAGCCAACTAAACAAGGTCACTCATAGCCTTCGGCTTTTCAAAAGAATGTTAGAAAGATTAGATTGACACGAGCCCTTACAATAGACTAGATGAAATCAGTTGACAGAGAATAAACAACCCCGATCTACTGCCTCCAAAATCCCGAAGAACCTAGGAGAAATCGATTTCCATAGATGATTAGAAATCATGCTAACAAATGCCGAAATTCGGCTTTTGTCCCCATAAGAGTCGACAGAGAGAAGAGGAAAGAAGTAATAGAAATTCGGCCAAGAACACTTACCCCCTTCAAATCCGATTAGAGAAGAAACCAAAGAAGACCTATGCCTAATTTATATTCAGCCACGGATAGAACAAGAAGAAAGTAGGGAGATTTCGGCAATAAAGTTGAGTGATCAAAGGGAGATTCGGCTATGGTTGATAGAAGAGAAACAAATGAGATTCGGCCAAAATGAAGGAAGATAATGGAAAAGAAAAATGAAATGAGAGAGGGAGGATTCGGCAAACGAAGAAAGAAGAAGATTTCGGCACAAGGTTTTGAGAAAAGAAAATGATGAAGGGGAAGAGGAATGCTTTCGGCTTTGAGCAAGAATGGGAGAAGAAAAGTGAACAAGTTTTGCCTTCAAGACAAATGAGAGGAAAGCAAATGGAAATTTGGCTCAAAGGCTAAGAGAGTAAATCGGCAAGTGCAAAAAGGGTTTCGACTTTAGCTAACACAAGGCACCAAGGAAGAAATCGGCACAAGCTAAGAGGGTTTCGGTTTAGCCTCCCAACCGAAAGCACTATAGCCTAGACTAGCCGAAATTACCCACTTAGCCAACTAAGGAATTTCGGCACCCCCTTACTCAGCTTCCCAACCGAATACGCTTCTTCAAACAAGAGTTCAAAATTCAGCAACTGCTTCAAGCTCCTCCTGGCCACAAATTCAAATGAGTTTGAATTTCACAAGTTCCTAAATTTTCTCCTTGCCACCAGTTCAAATTAATCTGACTTAATCCATAATTATCTGACAGAGTTTGAGCTGGCCACAACTCCTCCCTCCTTGGCGTCAAAATGATGAGCAGAAAATGGGATTTCTGCTGCTCGAACCTGAGCTCCCCCTTCCCTGCATGTGGCGACATTCTCAAGGCCCTAAGTGGCGCCTCTTTGCCACTTTTCCAAGCCCATTCTTGTGTTTAAATTCCCCACAAAATATACTTAACCCCTAGCTCCTTCAGTTCCCCTTAATTAAAACTTAAAAATAGAATTTTTCCTATAGTTCGAGCCTACTCTTGACTTATAACTAACCTCTAGAGTACTTCAAAACATAATACAATTAATCCATACGTATGCAAAGATGTTCAAACACAATAGCCCCTGTTTAAAGATGTTACAGTTCTACCCCCCTTAAAAATAATTTCGGCCTCAAAATTACCTGGTCAAAAGAGTTGAGGGTATTGCTGCCTCATCACATCCTCTGGCTCCCACGTAGCTTCTTCCACGCCATGATTTCACCATAACACCTTTACCAATTGAACTGACTTCTTGCGCAAAACTTGCACATCCCGATCTAGAATCTACACTGGTTCCTCTTTCATGGTCAAATCTGGGCTCACCTCAATTTCCTCCACTGCTACAACATGCAATGGATCTGAACGATAGCGCTTAAGCATGGAGACATGGAAGACATCGTGTATCTGACTCAACTCTGTTGGCAACTCGAGCTGATAGGCTACTGGTCCCACTCGTCTCAACACCTTATATGGGCCAATAAACCTTGGACTTAGCTTGCCTTTAGTTCCAAATCTCAGCACTTTCTTCCACGGCGAGACCTTCAAGAAAACCATATTACCCACTGCGAACTCTATATCTCTCCGCTTAAGATCGGCATAAGACTTCTGCCTATCTGAAGCTTCCTTCAAACGAACTTGAATCGACTTGACTTTATTCTCGGTCTCCACAACCAACTCTGGTCCCAACATCTGATGCTCCCTCAATTCTGTCCAGCATGTAGGTGTACGACACTTCCTACCGTACAACGCCTCATATGGTGCCATCTTAATACTTGCCTGGTAACTATTGTTGTACGCAAATTCAGGTAATGGTAGAAATTCTTCCCAGTTGCCTCTGAAATCCAAAACACAACCTCTCAACATATCTTCCAAGATTTGTATAACCCTCTCTGACTGTCCGTCTGTCTACGGATGAAATGCCATACTAAAGTTCAACCGCGTACCCAACGCCTGATGCAACACTTTCCAAAACCTCGACGTGAACCTGGGATCCCTGTCTGAGATAATTGATACTGGAACACCGTGCAACCTCACTATCTCTGCCACATACGGCTTAGCTAACCTCTAAAGTGAGTAATCAACTCTTACCGGTATAAAATGAGCTGACTTAGTCAAACGGTCCACAATCACCCAAACTGAGTCCTTCTTACTAGGCATAAGGGGTAGCCCACTGACAAAGTCCATAGTGATCCTTTCCCACTTCCACTGTGGAATCTTCATCGGCTGAAGCAAACCTGACAGCAACTGATGCTCAGTTTTGACTTGCGGGCACGTTAAACATTTGCCCACAAACTCAGTAACTTCTCATTTCAGTCCTGGCCACCAAAACTGTTCTCGCAAATCCCGATACATCTTGCTACCTCCAGGGTGTATAGCGTATGGGCTGCTATGTACGTCCTGTAAAATCTTTTGCCTTAACTCGACGTCCTTCGGCATACAAGCTTTCCCTTGGAAACACAGTACTCCATCATTGGACAAGCTATAACCTTCCAACCCACCATTCTAAACTTGCAACCTCCGAGCATTTAAACCCTCATCGTCTGACTATTTCTCCTTAATATGTAGTACCCAAGTCGGCTTCACCTGTAATTCTGCCAAAAGACTCCCGTCGTCATACAAGCTAAGATGAGCAAACATCGCCCTCAAGTCCGACACTACTTTACAGCTCAACGCGTCTGCAACCACATTAGCTTTGCCCGGATGATACTCAATTGAACAATCATAGTCCTTCAGCAGCTCAATCCATCTGTGCTGTCTCAAGTTCAAATCCTTCTGAGTCAAAAGATACTTCAGACTCTTGTGATCCGTGTAGACTATCGACCTTTCACCGTACAAGTAATGCCTCCAAATCTTCAAGGTAAAAACCACGGCGGCCAATTCCAAGTCATGCATCGGATAGTTAACCTCATGCGGTCTCAGCTGTCGAGATGTATAAGCCACTACCTTCCCTTCCTGCATCAACACACATCCCAAGCCAGTATGTGATGCATCACAGTAGACTGTGAATTCCTTCCCTGCCTTAGGCTGAATCAAAACTGGAGCTTCAGTCAGAATCTTTTTCAACTTGTCGAAACTTTCTTGCTATTTCTTAGACCACACAAATGGAACTCCTTTCCTCAGTAGTTTGGTCATCGGTGCTGCGATCAAAGAAAATCCCTCAACAAATTTGCGGTAATACCCAGCCAGACCTAGAAAACTCTGAACTTCTGCTACTGACTTTTGCGGTTTCCAGTCCAAAACTGCCTCAATCTTGCGAGGATCCACCCTAATCCCCTCAGCTGACACCACGTGGCGCAAGAAAGTCACCTCTGTAAGCCATAATTCGCACTTACAAAATTTGGCAAATAACTGCTTTTCCCTCAGAATCTGCAAAACTATTCGCAAATGCGCATCGATGTAGCTAGATCCAATATATTTCTTCTAATACGCTGCCTTAAAATAATCCCAAGTAAGATCATCTGCTGCAGCACTATCCCGAATCGTGAGCCACCACTGGTATGACTCATCCCGGAGAAGCGACACTATCCCTTTCAGTTTCTCCTCAGCAGTCAAATCCAAGTCGTCCATGATCCGCTCCGTGGCCTCCAACCAATACTCAGCCGTATTGGGAGCCACACCAGAAACACCTCGGAATACCTCGACTCCATTGGCTCGGAGTCGCTCAGATACAGATTTTCGAACTCCTGTACCTCCACCTGCTCCAGCCACCCTCTCAAGAACTTGCAGCATCGCTTGCGACACTGCGTCATCCCCTGTCTGATCCTGAAACTCACCACCTGCAGCTGGTGGTGGTGGTGGCATCTCATTTTCCGATCCCTTCCCAGACCCCACTGGTTCAGACATAGTCATCCTACCCCAACCGCGTCCACGCGTATTACGACCACGACCTCGAGTGCTCATGTCTAATATCTCGACTTATCTGATTTAAAAGATTTATGCATCAGTCATTATTCCACTATTATTAGGGCACAGTCTTATGAACAGTCATCAATATAGAGTTTTGTTTTCGCGAGGTCATAAAATCCTATAGGCTTTAGTCTCTAGGGCAGTCCACTGATACTATACATCCATATCATATAACTTCATAATCATAATCATATACAAACACCAGTTAGGGGTACTTACCTGGGCGGATTGGTGCCGGAGACTCGGTGCCATGCGTTTCAAACCATGTATTTCCAAACAAATGGATTTTAAACCACACTTTAAAACAATTTGGGCCTTGGGCCCACAACCGAGCTTTTGAAACTGGCTCTGATACCATAATTGTAACACCCCAAACCCGATCAACACACCACGACCGAATCTCCGTATTACAGAGGGAAAACTTTTTGAAGAAAATGGGTTACCGGTTTATTTTCAATGAAAACCCTTGTATTGCTTAGCGTTAGGGGAAAACTTGTGTATGTGAAGTTGAGAATCTTAATTTGTCTTTAAAATTCCAAAAATTCTTTGTAAACTTGTCTATCATTACTATGGAAAACGTTTATGTCAATTAAAAACCCGAGTGATTTTAAGCTTGATTAATTAAACCATTTGTAATTGAGCTTGGAAAACTTAAACTTGAAAAATCATTTAGGTTGACTTGTTATCATGTGAATTGTGTTACCGATGATAAAGTTTTGAAAACCCGTTGTGTAGTTTAAATAGAAATCTTTGTGTCTCATGTTATTAAAAAAAATCAGATCATTTACTTAATCATATTTGAAATCCAATTCAAAGCAGGTAAAGATTAATCCAAGACATAATTTAAAGGCCTTATTACAAACCCAAACAAAAATCGAAATTTAAATAAATTAAAGTACCCAAAAGATATTCATTGAAACCCAAAAGCAAGTATCGCATGGCCACCACAAGTCCACCCGGCTCCTCATCCGCTATCTATGAATCACCTGAAAAGATAAGGGAGAAGGTGAGTCACCAAGACTCAGTGCATAATTCCCCTCCCGATTATAGCAACATACTTACACAAATCATAATCAAGCATATATATATCATGCACCTAAACCTAGCCATCCATAACTCCGTGCTCTACCCCGTGTGGTACCAAACCACTGGTGACCCAAAGTCACAGATATCAATAATAATGCGGTGCCAAACCACTGGTGACCCAAAGTCACGAATAATCCGATTGTGGGGCCAACCCATGTTGTGATACCAAATCACTGGCGACAATCCCGTTTTATCAAATGTGGGGCCAACCCACTGTGGTGCTAAGCCACTGGAACGAGTCGCTATAAGGTGCCAAACCTCTGGTGACCCAAAGTCACGAAATAAACCGTGGTACCAAACCACTGGTGGTGCCAAACCACTGGTGACCCAAAGTCACTGATATCAACTTCCCCCTCCTCTCATATCACCCATAATCATGCAATATGTATATTAATCATGCCAACATGCTGTAATATTAAACATATCTCAAAAATACCGTAAATCATGGCATCAAGAATCATATAACATAATCTCATCAAAACGGACTTACCCGAAATCCTTGCTCATACCCATAACGGTATCATATCATGATCTACACAATTTTCAGATTTTATTCATGTTTAGGTTTATTAGCATATTTGCTTAACTATGAAGTGTGCAACTTACACACCTGGCTACTAACATGGTTACTGAAACCCGAAGTTCCCGATCTAATGCCCTAGATCCCCTTTTTCTACATTCGGCCAACACATAGTTTATTAGCAAAAGCCATTCGGCTATACTAGCAAATTCGGAAGGGTAAGATAACGCACAATAAAACCCTTACCAAGATTGATTACACCCGAGCCCTTAAGCTTAAGTCGCACGCCAACGAATCCCAGAGATCCCTACAATCGGCCAACTAAACAAGGTCACTCATAGCCTTCGGCTTTTCAAAAGAATGTTAGAAAGATTACATCGACACGAGCCCTTACCACAGACTAGATGAAATCAATTGACAGAGAATAAACAACCCCGACCTACTGCCTCCAAAATCCCAAAGAACCTAGGAGAAATTGATTTCGATAGATGATTAGAAATCATGCTAACAAATGCCGAAATTCAGCTTTTGTCCCCATAAGAGTCGACAGAGAGAAGAGGAAAGAAGTAATAGAAATTCGGCCAAAAACACTTACCCCCTTCAAATCCGATTAGAGAAGAACCCAAAGAAGACCTATGCCTGATTGATATTCGGCCACGGATATAACAAGAAGAAAGTAGGGAGATTTCGGCAATAAAGTTGAATAATCAAAGGGAGATTCAGCTATGGTTGATAGAAGAGAAACAAATGAGATTCTGCCAAAATGAAGGAAGAGAATGGAAAAGAAAAATGAAATGGGAGTGGGAGGATTCGGCAAAGGAAGACAGAAGAAGATTTCGGCAGAAGGTTTTGAGAAAAGAAAAAGATGAAGGGGAAGAGGAAGAGGAATGCTTTCGGCTTTGAGCAAGAATGGGAGAAGAAAAGTCAACAAGTTTCGGCTTCAAGACAAATGAGAGGAAAGAAAATGGAAATTTGGCTCAAAGGCTAAGAGAGTAAATCGGCAAGTGCAAAAAGGGTTTCGGCTTTAGCTAACACAAGGCACCAAGGAAAAAAATAGCACAAGCTAAGAGGGTTTCGGTTTAGCCTTCCAATCAAAAGCACTATAGCCTAGACTAGCCGAAATTGCCCACTTAGCCAACTAAGGAATTTCGGCACCCTCTTACTCAGCTTCCCAAGCGAATACTCTTCTTCAAACAAGAGTTCAAAATTCGACAACTGCTTCAAGCTCCTTCTGGCCACAAATTCAAATGAGTTTGAATTTCACAAGTTCCTAAATTTTCTCCTTGCCACCAGTTCAAATTAATCTGACTTAATCCATAATTATCTGACAGAGTTTGAGCTGGCCACAACTCCTCCCTCCTTGGCGTCAAAATGATGAGCAGAAAATGGGATTTCTGCTGCTCGAACTTGAGCTCCCCCTTCCCTGCATGTGGCGTCATTCTCAAGGCCCTAAGTGGCGTCTCCTTGCCACTTTTCCAAGCCCATTCTTGTGTCTAAATTCTCCACGAAATATACTTAACCCCTACCTCCTTCAGTTCCCCTTAACTAAAACTTAAAAATAAAAATTTTTCCTATAGTTCGAGCCTACTCTTGACTTATAACTAACCTCTAGAGTACTTCAAAACATAATACAATTAATCCATACGTATGCAGAGAAGTTCAAACACAATAGCCCCTATTTAAGGATGTTACATAATTGATACGTATGGATTCCTTAGTGAACCTATTTTCAATAGAAACAAGTGAGAGCAGTATATGAAAAGCGTACAGTAAGATATTTGAGATTAAGGTAAGAGAGGTCAGAATTATTGGACAGTGAAATAAGGGAAACTTTAAGGAATAAACTATACTAAATGGTTAAGCAAAAAATTCTGGAAAACTTTTAGGAGAAAGATATATGAGTTTAGTTTCAAGGAAAATTTACAGATTTAGATTTTGAGTTTTCTAACTCGAGTTATAGTCAGTTTAGTCAGTATGACGCAGATGGGCAGTTTCGATTTTATGCCCCAAATTAGTAGTTAAGCCTAGGTTGCAAAATTACCGAATTACCTTAGTGGGTAAATTACCGAATTACCCTTAGTGGGTAAAATTACAAAAATTATGAAAATACCCTTAATGGGCCTTTGATATTTACTTAATGGGCCGTTTGATATTTGCTTAATGGGCCATTTGATATTTGCTATATGGGCCATTTGATATTTGCTATATGGGCCAAATTGAGATATTTGCTATATGGGCCAAATTGATAAATTGCTATATGGGCCGATTTGTTATAAATTGCTAAATGGGCCAAGATGATAATTTTCTTAATTGGTCAACTTGATAAATTGTTATAATGGGCCATAATGTTTGTAAGAAATATCTGAATAAATTGTTGTGAATGGCTATGCATTATATACATGATTTGCATGGGATGGGATAATGATGAAGAGAAGCTCTGGTAGCTCTGCTACATAATTTGGTGGCTCTATCACAAATATGAAAAATGGCAATGCCATGTAAATTTTGTTAATCTGGTGGCTTGTCCACAAATTTGATATAAATGGCTTAATGCCTATATTTGGTGTGTTGGCGGGGTGGGTGACTAAAGCTCCCCACAGGTGTGTTGGTTGGTACGGGTGGTGTGTAACGGATGGAAAACTAGGTTTGGTTTGGGAATTGCATATCATATGCATATTATATATGTTACATTTATATTTTTGTAAACGGGCTTTGGCCCAAATAATGGCTTAATGTATTTTGGCCCAGTGGACAACGGTAAGTGGATTACACACTGGGTTCTTGTAACTCACCCCCCTTTCTTTCTTAATCCTTGTAGGTAATGCTCCGTAGTGAGGACTTGGGCCCATGGATGACTCGGTGGAGGCTATACTTCCGAAATGGTGTTATTGAATTTTAAATTTTCTATTTTTGTTTATTTTATTATTTTGCTATTTTGGTTTAAGTTGTAATAGGGCCTCTGGAGTATTTTATTATTTGCTTTATGGTTCATATACTTATTATTTTTCTTAAATTGTTTACAACGAGAATTTTTCTAAAAACGTAAATAAAGGTTTTCCAAAATCGATTAACAAATGGATTTCAAAATAAACTTTTACAAATATGATTTAACTCGAACTTTCTTTCAAATTTTCAACATCGTTTTCAAAAGTCAAGCATTTAAAGTTCAATTCCTTGATTTGTGATTCATCAATCAATCTCTCAAAAATACTTATATTTTATATATGTTTTCGCAATGTTTCAAAATGCTTTTGCAACTCTATTTCAAACGTCACATTTTCGTAAATTATTTATTTCAAATATGTTTTCGCAATCGAAAAGGTTTATTAAAGATAATTATGTTTTCACGTAGACACAATTGCTTTAGTTGTGTTGGGTTTTAACAAAGAGGCTGTAATTCTCAAACAAGTTTTTAACAATTGCAAAGATGGCTTTGAAAAAAAAACACTTCCATGTGGCACGCTAGATTCGGGCCTAACTTCTAGGCCGGGTTTGGGGTGTTACACTTTCTGTCAAATGCCAGCCGAGTAGAAAGACAGTGTACTACGTTAATGATAGAGCCCTAATGATTATTAAAAAGGATCGTCCTCATGACATTTTACATTCATACATATGCCATTCGATTAGGATCAGTTGATTCATTCAGATCATAACATCTTAACCATTTTGCATAAGCATAAACACATAAAATCGATTTTACAGGATAGGTCCCCTAGAGGACGGTGTCGCAACATCGGTGAATTCACAGATCTTGTCTTCCTGAGTTTTCAGTAAAGTGGATCAAAAACATCAACCTAGCATCTCTGAGTTTATAGTGGAGAAGACTGAAGAGAGCAGACCTTATCTTCCTGAGTTTACAGTGAAGTGAATCGAAAACATCAGCCTGACATCCCTAGGTTTGCAGTGGAGCAGACTGAAGATAGCAGATCTTGTCTTCCTAAGATTGCAGTGAAGTGGATCAAAGATACTAGACTGGCATCCCTGAGTTTGCAGTGGAGCAGACTGAAGATAGCAGATCTTGTCTTCTTGAGTTTGCAGTGAAGCAGATCGAAAACATTAGCCTGACATCTCTGAGTTTGCAGTGGAGCAGATTGAAGATAACAGATCTTGTCTTCCTGAGATTGCAGTGAAGCGGATCGAAGATACTAGTCTGGCATCCCTGAGTTTTTAGTGGAGCAGACTGAAGATAGTAGATTTTGTCTTCCTGAGTTTGCAGTGAAGCGAATCGAAGATACTAGTCTAGCATCCCTAAGTTTGAAGTGGAGCAGATTGAAGATAGCAGAACTTGTCTTCTTGATTTTGCAGTGAAGTGGGTTGAAAACATCAGCCTGACATCCCTAAGTTTACAGAGGAGTAGATTGAAGATAGCAGATCTTGTCTTCTGAAGTTTGCAGTGAAGCGGATTGAAAACATTAGCCTGGCATCCCTGAGTTTGCAGTGGAGCAGATTGAAGATAGCAGATCTTGTCTTCCTGAGATTGCAGTGAAGCGGATCGAAGTTACTAGTTTGGCATCCCTGAGTTTGCAGTGGAGCAGACTAAACATCAGCCTAGCATCCTTGAGTTTGCAGTGGAGTAGACTAAAGATAGCAGGTCTTGTCTTCCTGAGATTGCAGTGAAGCAAATCGAATATACTAGTCTGGCATCCCTGAGTTTGTAGTGGACCAGACCGAAGATAGCAGATCTTGTCTTCCTGAGTTTGCAGTGAAGTGGATCGAAAACATCAGCCTGGCATCCCTGAGTTTGCAGTGGAGCAGATTGAATATTGCAGATCTTTTCTTCCTGAGATTGCAGTGAAGCAGATCGAAGACACTAGTCTGGCATCCTTGAGTTTGTAGTGGAGCAGATCGAAGATAGCAGATCTTGTCTTCCTAAGTTTGCAGTGAAGCGGATCGAAGATACCAGTCTGGCATCCCTGAGTTTACAGTTGAGCAGATTGAAGATAGCAGATCTTGTCTTCCTGAGTTTGTAGTGAAGCGGATTGAAAACATCAGCCTGTCATCCCTGAGTTTGCAATAGAGCAGACTGAAGACAACAAATCTTATCTTCCTGAAGTTGCAAGAAGCAGATCAAAGATATTAGCTTGCCTCCCTGAGTTTGCAACGGAGCAGACTGAAAATAGCAGATCTTGTCTTCCTGAATATTACAGTGAAGCAAGATCAAAGATACTTGTCTCCCTTTCCTGAAGTTACAGTAAGATAGATTAAATCTACAAGAGCAGGTCTTATCTCCCTGAAGTTGCAGTAGAATAAGATTAAAGCTACAGATTCAATCTCTTTGAAGTTGCAGTTGGGTTAGAGACTACTTGAAGAAGATGAGGATCAAGAAGTTAAGGCTCGGCAAAACCGAGCAAAAATGGTCCTTTTATAGTCTTTGCTCCATTCTCGTTACACGACAATGAACAAAGAGGGGCAGCTGTAATAGGCCAATTTAGCCCGGGCCCAATAAAAAATAATAAACCCAAAATAATAAAACAAAGTCCAAGTCCAGTCCAAAATATATCATTTGGCCCGATCGGAATGGCCTATTACTTGAAAAGATTGAAGGTCCATCTACAAGCTTGACGTATATGGGAACACAATCTTCAAGGATATGCAATCTTATGTACAATATGCAATCCTCGAAGATATGATATACAATCCTAGAAGATATGATGTGAAATCTTAGATATGATATGCAAATATTAGATATGATATGCAATCCTAGAAGATATGGTATGCAATCTTAGATATGATATGCAAATCTTAGATATGATATGCAATCTTAGAAGATATGGTATGCAATCTTAGAAGATATGATTTTGTAATCTTAGAGATTTAATTTGTAGATACCTTTTAATCTTAGTCGTTGATGTGATTGATCTGTACCGTTAGATTTGGGAGGGCTCAACTATAAATAGAGGCATCTCCCTTCATTGCAGAGGACTTGAGTTTTGGGGAAGCAATAAGAAGTCTTGAGAGCATTCACTCAAATTTCTCTCCCTCTTGCGTTCTTATTTTTTATGGTTTGTTCTTATTTTATTCTTCATTCATCTTCGTTTTTTCAACCTTTTTATTTATCCATTTAATTTTTTAATTATTAATTATCCTTTTTATTTTATTCGTTTATTTATTATTTTTGTATAGAGATTTATTTTATTTTCACACTTTTGTAAATTTGTATTTTATTTATTTATTCCAAATTTTTATGTGGTATTTATATTAGGCTGTTTTATTTTATTATTTTTGATATTACTTATTTTAAATAGTTTTATTTTGATTAATTTTTTTATATTATTACTTTAAATTATCTTATATATCATTCATTTTCCTTATTGTTTTATATAATGATTATTTTAAAGTGGTTTTATTTTATATCATTTTAAACTGTTTTATATTATCTATTTTAAGTTTTCGTATATTGTTTATTTTAAACTTATACGTATCTTTTTAGGATTTGTCACATATCATTTTCTTTAAGTCATTTTGTATATTATTTATTTAGACTGATATATATATTGTTTATATATCACATATTTAAACTTACTTCTTATATAATATTTATTTTAAAATTCATTTATATATTACTATTTTATATATTATTTATTTTTATCTTTTTTGGGTTTATTTCAAACTTTTACATTTATTACCTACTTTAAAATTTTTATACATGAATTTATTTTTAAATTGCTTTTTATTATCGATTTTAAAATCATTTTCTTTCACATTATTTGTTTTAACACTGTCCATTATTATTTGAAAGCTTGGTACATTTTGTTTTTTATTTATATTTTAGATTTGTTATATTTTTTTAAAAAAATTCATTAATCTTTATTTATTAATGTGGCCAAATATACCTTCATGTTTCAAAATCCATGATTTTTTAAATTTAAAAATAAGGCAATATTCGATATTTGGGAGTTTTGAGAAAATCGTGCCCTAACTTACTAGGTTTTGATTTTTCTCATTAAGTCCAAATGATTGAGTACCCTTTTTTAAATTAAAACATATGAATTTTTAAGTAAAAAACCTATTCTCGGGAATTTAAGATGTTGTGTCCTAACTCACTGGATGCAACGTTTTGTAATCTGGAGGCAAGGATTTCTAAAAAGCAAAGGATATTCGGAATTTGGAAAATTCGAAAGATCGTACTCTAACTTACTGAGTTTCGATTTTTCTTTTAACATCCAAATAATTGAATGTCCATTTAAAATTAAAGGACATAAGTTTTAAAAATCAAAAGGATCATGTTTTAAAATATTTTCAAGTTTTTGACATTAGGACATTAATTAATCAATTAGGTACCAATTTTTGGGCGTTACGAGGGTGCTAATCCTTCCTCGTGCGTAACCGACTCTTGAGCCCGTTTTCTCGAATTTTGTAAACCAAAATCATTATTTTAATAAATCAAAATGTTTTACGAAAATAATTAATCTCAAGGTGACCCGATCACACCTCGAAAAAAGATTAGTGGCGACTCCATTTTCGTTTTTAAAGTCGACCCCTGTTTTTTAAAAAAATTAAAAATGGTTTCGACAAGGAAGACCACATTTTTTCCTTTATACGCTTATAAATACAAGGTTCATCAGCGTTTTGCTCAAATCCAAAAGTCTTGATTTGATCAAATCTTTTATTCCATAAGCGGGATGGCTGCTTAAGTCCATAAATGGACTTAGCAATTTGAAAACTTTTGCTCCTTTCTTTTTACAACATAGCCAGTGGGTTAAGCCATGTAAATGGTCTCATCAAGATAGCATTTAAGAAAGTTATCTTGACATCCATTTGTCAGATCTCATAATCAAGAACATTAAAAATAGATAAAAGTATGTGGATAGACTTGAGCATGGCTACTGGAGAGAAGGTCTCATCGTGATCGATGTCTTCTTTCTGAGTGTAGTCTTTCCCTGCAAGTCTAACTTTGTGTGTTTCCACTTTCGCTTCTACATTTCTGTTCTTCTTATAGATCCACTTACACCCTATGGGTTTAATCCTAACCGATAAGTCTACAAGTTCCTCACCGTATTGGATTTCATAGAATCCATCTTAGCATCCATGGCCAGCTTCCAAAGCTTGGAATCGACGTCCTGCATTGCCTCCTCTTAAGTGAGTGGACCATCATCATGATTTGCTTCCGTATTATAAATACTACCATCATAGTTAAAGAATTCTGATTTCTTAGAAAATCTCCCACTACGAAAGATTCCCATATGTTGTTAATCATTTGTAGGTCTTTCTACAACTTTATTGATAATTGAACTTAGTGATTGTTCTACCACTCCCGGAAGTTCCTCAAGTACCACTTTACTTCGAAGCTTAAAGTTATCCATATAGCTTTCCTCAAGGAAAGTAGCATGAGTAGAAACTTTAATCATATTATCTTTCGAATTTTAGAATAATCCTCCCTTTGTTCCTTTTAGATATCCTACAAACATGCACAATTCTATCAGTGCATCCAACTTCTTTGCATCCTTACCTAGAACGTGTGCTAGACAATCCCATATTCTAAAGTGATTTAGAGTGGGTTTCTTTCCATGCCAAAATTCATAAGGTGTCTTACAAGCAGACTTGGTTGGCACAACATTTAGAGTATAGCAAACCATTTATATTGCATATCCCCATATGGAAGTAGGAAATTCTGAATAGCTTAACATTGAATGAACCATGTCAAGAAAGGTTCTATTCCTTCTCTCAGCTACATCATTCTACTGTGGAGTGCCTATCACAGTCAAATGGGATAAAATCCTATTCTCTATGAGGTATCCTAAGAACTCGTCGGACAAGTATTCCCTACCTCGGTCAGACTGAAGATTCTTTATAGATAAACCTAATTAATTTTCCACTTCTGCACGAAACTCTCAAAATTTATCAATGGTTTCACTTCTGTTGTGCATTTGATACACATATCCATATCGAGAATAGTCACTGATAAAAGTCACGTAATAATTATAACTTCCTTGGGCACTGATGCTCATAGGACCACATACATCAGTGTACAAGTTCTAAATGTTTATTCACTATTTTAGTTTGAAGCATCATATAGTTATTAGGTTTGATAAAGTAGATATTGTTTTTCATCCATCCATTATAGATTAAAGAACAATTTCTTTGAATTGCAATCTCTTTATTGAATGTCACGGTATAACCGTCATAAAATAAACATGCTACAGAAATTAAATTCCTCTTAGAATGAGGTACATAAAACATGTTCTTTAAAACAATCATCCTAAAATTATCAAAGGGTAAAATAACTTCTCCCACTGCTTTGGCTAAAACATATCTCCTATCTCCGGTCTGAACGAGAGGCTCCTGTCACACAGACTTCTTATTTTGCTGAACCCCTGTAAAGAAACACAAACATGGTTAATGGCTTCAGAACCAATAACCCAGTTGTCAATTGATTCTTCCCCTAAGCAAGCTTCAACTGCAAAGAGTTCCATACTTTTGCCTTTTCCGGCTAGGTAATCCAAATACTAATTACAATTTGATCTAAATTGCCCTTTCTTGTTGCAGAAGAAACATTTGATCTTTTTAGAATTTTTTGACTTCTTAGCCTTCTTCCTATCCATACGAGGTGGAATTGAAGACTTAGTCGGTTTCTTCTTTCCCTTAGCTTTCTGCTTCCCCTTAGTGGGTGAGGGGCCCACAGCTAAGTTTGCTTCAAGTTTCTCTTGAAGCAACTTACCACCATTCAGCATCAACTCATAAGACCCTAATTTCTTCATAAGTTGAGTTAAGGTAAGCACCTTATTCCCCAAGTTGTAAGCGGCCCTAAAACCAACAAACTCCTTAGTTAATGATTTGAACAATATTTCAATCTAAGTGTTCACATCTAGTTCAGCCCCATTGTTCTCCTCTTCGTCAAAGAATCTTATAATCTTAAGCATAAGTTCTTTAACCGGAGTGCCGATTTTCTGTTGAGAATTCATCAAATTTGTAATAGTGGATTGTCGATCAATGCGACTTGGTCTCTGAGTAAATCCTCCAAAATTTTCATGATCTCTTTGGCAGTACGAAAATTCTTGTGTTGGTATTGCAACACACTACTCATGCTTACTGTAAGTACCTAATTTTGCCCGGGCTTAAGTAAGTCATAATTAAAAAAATAATAACCAAAATGTCCCTTGTACAGTCCATTTACAATTATGAATCCCATTAATAGCAGCCCAAATCCTACCCAAATAGATACCATCAGACTACCTTGACCCAATTACAAACCCCTAACCCAGCTACAATAGACCCAAACTCAGACAGGCCCAAAATGGCCCAACTCCTAAACTGAACTCAAAGACTTAGGGTTTCTGGGAAACCCTAAGCACTGCAGCACTTTAGCCTTCGCGCCGCAGCACTCAGTAGCTCCTCGCAACAACTAATCGCGCCGCAATCCACCCGCAAACCCTGCCATCGTCGAGATCTTCTCATCCACCTGCAAAGGGAAAGAAATCGACAGCAAATATGGCAGTATATTATTTCCTTTTATTTGTTCATTTTGAAGGCTATAAAAAGCCTAACAAAACCTGTAACAGGAGACAGAAAAACAAACAGAGAAAGAATATAAAAAAATATTCAGAATACAATAAACAGTTTTTTTAGAGGTGATTTTTTATTATTTTATTCGCATTATGTTATTTAATTCATGCATTTTTTATATAAAAAAAGTTTTGAAAAATAAAAAGGGCGAGTTTACCTTTTGACGCTGAAGTTTCAACCTCCGGCCACCATCCGCGGTGGCGTATGAGGCGCGTGGTGGTGGCCCCAAAGTACTAACGATCGAAACCAGGGGAAGGCTTTAGAGAGATTTTTTGAACTTTTTTTTTTAGAGAATAAGGCACAAATGAGGGTTTTGCCTAAAAAATTGGTTTATATAGCAATTGAAAAATGACGCCGTTTTTGCTTAATCTGATAAGCACAAAATGACGTTGTTTAGGGCAAAGGATCTGTACGTTGACTCGATAACCAGGGGAGTGTAACGACCCGAATTTGGGCCTAGTAGAATTGGGCCCAATGGGCCTTGAGCATACTAGCATTTAAAATTTTTGAGAACAAGAGAACGGCTTTAGTGCAGGTTAGACCTATTAGGTGAGTGATTTTGGAAGGTTAGGGGGCTTCTATGAAGTCTTGGGATCAAACTTGGGCTTTAGGAAAATTTTGGTTTTAGGTGAAAAAAACCCTGGGAGTTAGTAGGAAGGCTTTAAGAATAAAATGTGGAGAACAAGGGCACAAGTTGAGTGTGTGGTGTAGTGGCAAAGTGACGCCACATAAGAGGCAAGGGGATGACTCCATAAGGGAGGAAGGAGGTCCAAGGTTCAAGTCTTGACTCTTGCATTTTGGTTTTCTTTTTAAATGGACTTTAGAATTTGGCCATAGATTTATATTTAGTTGCGCATGATTTTAGACAGAAGAGGAGCTTGTGGCCAAGTGGTTAGCGGCGTGGATTACACTATAGGGGGCCTGGGTTCGAATCTCATGACAAGCAATGGAGTATTTATTTTACGGATTGGATGGCCAGAGTTTGAGTTGGATTTAAACTCTGCTGACGGAGGGATCCCACATTGGAAAGATACAAAGAGGAAAGGTGAGAAGTTGGCTATATGTAACACCCCAAACCTGGCCCAAACACTACGACCGAATTTGGGTTGCTACTGAGGAAACATTTTGAAATCTTTTTAAAACCAATTTAAATTTTGTTAAAAACCTTGCATTTTCAAGTTTCTTGTTAAAAACCATACTTAGTGTTGATTAGAAATATTTATTAAGTCGGGTTGTTTATAGATTGCAAAGGTGCCCGATGGCATTTTTAAAACATTTTACGTTTGATTGAAAACATGTGTACTTAATTTAATGTTAAGAAATAGTTTAAACAAATTAATCCAAACATAGAATAATAAAAATATAACTAGGAGGCCTTATTACAACTTAACAAAAATATAATCAACTTTAAAGTTTAATAAAATAAAACCCAAGTCCATCAAATTAAAATGTCCACTGCATGGCCACCTCGAGTCCATCCGGCTCCACCTCCGCGATCTACTCATCTGCAAAATGTTAAGGGAAGGGGTGAGTCGCCAAGACTCGAGTGTGTAATCCCCACTGCAAGTAAGGTAACTCATACACAAGTCATTAATAAACATGCACATGCAACCCAACCTAACCATCCATACTCCTTTTCTACCCCGTGTGGTCAAAACCACTGGTGGTCAAAACCACTGATGACTTAGAGTCACAAATCAGATGATGGGGCCAACCCATCGTGTGGTCAAAACCACTGATAACCATAGGTCACAATATATCAAATGTGGTCAAAACCACTGGTGGTACCAAACCACTGGGACTTAGTCGCAATAATCAATTGTTGTGGTCAAAACCACTGATGACCATAGGTCGCAAATAATCTGATGGGGCCAACCCATCTTGTGGTCAAAACCACTGACGACAGTCCATAATATCATCCCCCTCCTCTCATCAATCCCACCATCACATGCTTATACATCTAATTTCATATATCCCGTCATAGTATTAAACATCATGTGATGGCATGCAAATATATATTAAAAATTACAAGTTAGGGGACTTACCCGAATTCCATGATTATGCCACAAGCTAACCACAACCAAAAGATTTAAAGCAAACAATAACGTCATGTAAATTAATAAAGTGTGTATAGAGATCTTACACACATGTTTCTACCGGAATTCCTAGATCCCGAAGATCCGATCTACGTCGCTAGATTTCGACCTCACACGTCCTTTGAACACTAACCACCTTACGATATGTACATCCGTTTCACTTCCCTACAATCGGCACTTATCCAAAATTAATAGCCTTTGGCTTTGAACACCAATTAAATAAAATAGATTCTCACCAAAATCGATTGATAGGGGATGGAAAGTCAGATCTATTGCTTGAAAATCCCGTAGTTCCACACTATGAAATTCGGCAGCACTTAATTTAGGGGGAAAAAGAAGGTTCGGCCAACACTAATGGAAGGGCTGAAATTTTGAGAAGAAAAAGATGCTGGAAACTTTGAACAGTTTTGGCTTAAGAACAAGGAAAAATTCGGCAGCAAAGTAGAAGAAAAAGATGCTGGAATTTTTAAATGGTTTTGGCTATGAAACAAATTGGAAAAAGAAATAAAATAAAAGAAAACCCATTTAGATGAAATTTGGCACCCCCCTTAAGCTTGCCGTCCACTCTTCTCATGAAGAGTTTAAATTTCAGCAATCACCTAAAATCCCTCTTGGCCACTAGGTTGAATTAATTCAAAAAGAATTTGAATTGATCCTGTGCCTACTTTTTCTTCTTGCCACCTTTTTAGATTAATCAAATAATAATCTAATTAAAATCTAATTTAATCCTTATTATCCCTTATTATCCCATCAAATAAATAATAAAAAAAAAACAAAGAAGCCATGTGCCCCTCAACTTCCTTCCAGCCAAATGCAAAAACAAGAAGGAACCATGTGCAGGCCAATTCTCCTTTTCACGCCAGCCTTTAAAAAAAAAAAAAAACCATTTGCAGCTGCTGGGGTTCGAAACCAAGACCCCACTGCAGTCCCCCTCTTCCAACGTAAAAGCCCAAAATAAAAATGCTCCCTGCGTCCTTTGAACCCGAGACCTTCGTGCAAACACCCTTAAGTGGCGCCCCAAGCCACTCCTCCAGCCCGACTTTCATGCCATAAAGCCCCCTTATTTATTTATAAGACCTCCCTAGGCCGTTTACCCTAAAAATTAAAAATGTAAAATGCTGCTTCAGCAGCTCGAACCTGCGCCTATCAACCTCCAAGCCTTTAAGTGGCACACGGTAGCCACTTTACCAAAGCCTTTCTTATGCTAAAAATGCCTACAAAAATTCCTTTAAAGCCTTCTTAGCCCAATCCCTTTTTTTTTAACGCTAAAAAAAAAAATATAAGCCCATCTGCTCCCTATGTTACTCGAACTCCTTCCCTTGGCACTCTCTTTTCATTTTAACGCCCCAGCCACTTTGCCAAGCCCATTCTTTGTGTTACAATTCGCCCAAAATTTTGTTTAAGCCCTATCTCACCTAGCTTCCTCCTTTTAGACACTTAAAAAGAAATTTTTAATACTGGGTCAGGCCTAGCTCGGGTTATTTTTAGACCCTTAAACATGTCAAATAAATCCTAGAATTTAACTCTTCAAGCACACATATGGGAAAGTATTTAAAATAATTAAATTTTTCAACAACCCCTAATTTAGGGTGTTACACTATATATAGAGCTATCTATGATGGGAGGAAGCATACCTTGGAGGGCGTTTGGGCACAGGAGTGGTCGGAGCATGGATTAGCACCAGATTCCTATCAGGTGTGTAATTCTCTACTCGAGTTGTAGAGCGGCAAATGCCGAAATACCGGTCACACGATAATAGTAGCCACATAAGCGTGCGAGCGCACGTGTGGGGGCTTCGACGCGATAGTTGAGGCCATCAGTAGTGTTCTTGTGGGTTGTGGCTGCTTGGGCCACGATGGGCCGAAGTTGGCCTAATGGGCCCGTGGGCCCATATGAGTAAATTGTGTGATTGTGTAGTGTATATTGGACTAGAGTAGGTGAATCTCATATACGTGGCTAGATTTGTGCTAGGTGGGCCACACGAGCGTGTGGGCCCGAATGGGCCAAAATCGAGTTTTAGGCCCAATAGTCCGGTAACGACCAAAAATGGTAGCCGTGTCACTCGAAGCAACAGTGGGCCTTCGGAAAGGCCGTTATAGGGGTAAATTACCAAAATACCCTCGATGGGTAAACTACCGAAATACCTTTGGTGGGTAAAATTACTGTTATACCCTTAGGAGTTGATTAGCATGATAGTGTGTAATGCTCACACTTTTCTTTATTGTTTCGCATTAACAACTGTGTTGGCTGAAAGCCGAAATGACTGTTCAAACAGTCAAGATACCCTTGCGGGTAAGGTTAGAGTCACTAGGTAAGTACTGTTATAATTGCCTTTCATATAATATGACTTTGTATGACTTGATTAACTGATGTACATGGATAATATGTTTGCATCGGGTTTTGGGAGATGATGAAAGGGGAAGCGTCATTCAGTGACTTCGGTCACAGTGATCTGGGACCACGGTGTAACAACCCAAACCCGGCCCAAACACTATGGCCGAATCCAGTTTGTTACAGGGAAAAATATTTTGAAATCCTTTTTGAAACCGATCTAAGTTTTGAAAACCCTTCATTTTAGTGGTCTTTTTAAAACCATACTTAGGTTCAATTTGGAAATCAATTAAGTCAAGTTATTTTTAAAGTTCCGAATGTGCCCGATGGCACGGTAAAACATTTTCATTTATTTTGAGAAAACATGTGATTTTAATTAATATTAATAAAAGTAGTTTAAACAGAGTATTTAACAACCGGAAAAAAAAACAAATATAAAGTATTAGGGGGCCTTATTACATTCAAAATAAAATCTAACCAATAATGAAATAAAATAACTAAATTTAAAGTCCATTTAATTTAAATCCACTGCATGGCCACCTCGAGTCCACCCGGCTCCACATCCGCGATCTACGTGTCACCTGAAAAATGTAAAGGAGAAGGTGAGTCACCAAGACTCAGTATGTAACCCTTCCCCCGATTTTAAACATTTTCATACACAACATATAACAATTAACGTGCATAATATTATGTGCCCCAACCTAGCCAACCAAACGCCACTGTCTACCCCGTTGTGGTACCAAACCACTGGTGGTGCCAAACACTAGTGACATATAGTCACAATGTGTTACCAAAACACTGGTGTCCGTAGACACAAATCGATTGATGGGGCCAACCCATCGTGTGATACCAAATCACTGGCGTCAATCCCGTTTTATCATCTGTGGGGCCAACCCACTGTGGTGCTAAGCCACTAGGACGAGACGCGATGAGGTGCCAAACCTCTGGAGGTACCAAACCTCTGGTAACCGTAGTCACAGTGTGTTACCAAAACACTAGTGCCCGTCGGCACAATATCACTGCCCCCTCCACTCATCATTCCCACATCAGTCATTAATATATACATTTCATGCCATCACAAACTTAAATCTCATGTGTCAATACATCATGCTTCCCAAAAGCATCAAATAACAAATTCATAATTACAGGTACTTACCTGAATCACCACTTACACCATTATGGTATTAAATCCAATGCTACATAAATCAAAGTTAGCATACATAACACTCAGCACATTTAATAGGTTATAACGTGTGTATGTACACACCTGTCACCCTTGGATGCTCTAAATCCCGAAAAAGTCACTAGGTCACCCAAATCCTCTTGCCCCTATATTCGGCCATTGCCATACTCATATCAGTAGCCTTCGGCTTTAATGAATACCAAATAACTATTTAAGTAAATCTTATCATTTCTTACCAAAAATCGAACACTATGGATTAGAGGCTTGGGTCGATTGCTTTCGATTCTGGAGTACCTAAAAGAGATTGATTACCGAAAAGTGTTTAGAGGCCTTATTAACAACTGCCAAAATTGGCACTTTTCCTTGTAAAAGTCGACAGAATATAAAGGAGAGACCCCTAAGTATTCGGCCACACACTTACCTTTTTCCAAGTCGATTGTCCACCAAAAATCTGAAGAGATTTTACCACTTAATATTCGGCCAAGACTATAGGATAGAGGAAGGGGAATTTTCGGCAACCCAAGGGGGTGGATTCGGCTATTGAAGAAAGAAAACAATGAGAGAAACCTAATGGAGAGGAAAAGATGATAAAAGTTTTTGGCTAGAGGTGTTTGAGAGAGTGGAGAGAATAAGAGAAGAACTAAAGAGGAAAGGTTAGGGATTTCGGGTAAAATGAAAAAAAAAAAAGAAACAAGGTGGTAGGCTGAGGCTTTTATAGGCATTCGGCACCCCCCTTCAAGCTTGCCGTCCACTCCTATTAACCAAGGAGTTCAAATTCGGTCATCACCTTATTTTACTCCAAGCCACTCATTTAATTTAATTCAAACTAATTTGAATTAATCCCCCTTTAATCAAATAATAATCCAACCAATATCTTCTTTATCTTCTATTATCCTTAAAAAAACAATTTAAAAACTCATATTATCCTTGATTTTAAAAGAATTTAAAGAGAGAAAGTCTCTCCCCCCTTGTGCCGTCCACTTAAAGAGCAAAAAGAGAAAATCTTGTGACTCGAACTAAGGCTCTCCCTTCCCCTGGATGGCGTCACATGCACTCCTAAGTGGCCCTCCTTTTGCCACTGTACCAAGCTGATTTTTATGTCAGAAATCCTTCATTTATCTTTATAACCCCCCCTTGCTAAGGCTCCCTGCCTTTAAAGTTCAAGATTGAAATTTTCTACTAAACCGAGCCTACTCAAAGCCTTTAATTAAGCCCTATTATTCCTTAAACAATATCACCGCAGTTCAAACATAGGAAAAATAATTTAATTCCAAATAGCCCCATTTTTAGGATGTTACAGTTCTACCCCCCTTAAAATAAATTTCGTCCTCGAAATTACCTGATTAAAACAGATGGGGGTATTGCTGCCGTATCACATCCTCAGGTTCCCACGTAGCTTCTTCCACACCATGGTTCCGCCATAGCACTTTCACCAAGGGCACTGACTTTCTACGTAGAACCTTGACGTCTCGATCTAAGATCTGAACTGGTTCCTCTTCAAAAGATAAGTCCGAGTTCACCCCAATCTCTGCTACTGGCACAATGTGCGAAGGATCTGACCGATGCCGTCTCAACATCGATACATGAAAGACATCATGGATCTGGTTCAGTTCTGCCGGTAACTCAAGCTGATAAGCTACCGGTCCCACTCGCTTTACAACGGTATATGGCCCGATGAACCTTGGGCTTAGCTTCCCTTTCCGTCCAAATCTTAACACCTTTTTCCAGGGTGACACCTTCAGAAAAACCTTGTCTCCTACAGCATACTCCATTTCCTTGCGTTTTAAATCAGCATAGGACTTCTGTCTATCCGATGCTTCCTTAAGACGAGCCCGGATCACTTTGACTTTATCCTCAGTCTCAGTTACCAACTCTGGACCCAAAACTTGTCGTTCTCCCAACTCCGTCCAACATGTAGTGGTACGACATTTCCGTCCATACAGTGCTTCATATGGAGCCATCTGAATACTCGCTTGATAACTATTGTTATAAGCAAATTCCGCTAATGGTAGGTACTCTTCCCAACTACCACTAAAATCCATGACACATCCTCTTAACATGTCCTCCAAGATCTGTATCACCCTTTTCGATTGTCCGTCAGACTGTGGATGGAAAGCTGTACTGAAATCCAACCGTGTACCCAAAGCTTGATGCAACGCTTTCCAGAATCTTGACGTGAATCTGGGATCCCTATCCGAGATGATTGACACTGGCACACCATGCAATCTTACTATTTCTGGCACATACAGCTTAGCTAGCTTTTGAAGAGAGAAATCCACCCTTACCGGTATGAAGTGAGCTGACTTAGTCAGACGGTCTACTATTACCCAAACTGCGTCCTTCTTGCTGGGCGTAAGGGGTAGCCCACTGACGAAATCCATAGTGATCCTCTCCCATTTCCATTAAGGGATCTTTACCGGTTGAAGTAGCCCTGATGGCAACTGGTGTTCAGCCTTAACCTACTGACACGTCAGACACTTCCCTACAAATTCAGTTACCTCACGCTTCAACCCGGGCCACGTAGGCTCAAGCTCGTAGATCTCCATACATCTTGCTTCATCCAGGATGCATAGCGCATGGGCTGCTATGTGCATCATGGAGAATTTTCCGCCTCAATTCTTCATCCTTCGGCATACATGCTCGCCCTTGAAAACATAGCACTCCATCACTAGACAGATTGTATCCTTCCAAACCACCATCCTGGACTTGCACCCTCTTAGCATTCAACCCTTCATCCACTAACTGCTTGTCCTTAATCTCCTCGATCCACGTTGGCTTGACTTGAAGCTCGCTAAAAGGCTTCCATCGTCATATAAACTTAGACGAGCAAACATCACTCTTAAGTCCGCTATTACGACCTTCCGGCCAACGCGCGCGTCTACTACCACGTTAGCCTTACCCGGATGGTATTCAATTGAGCGATCGTAATCCTTTAACGACTCAATCCATCGACGTTGTCTCTCGATTCGATCCTTCGAGTCGGAAGATACCTCAAGCTTTTGTGATCCGTGTAGACTATCGACTTCTCCCCATACAGGTAGTGTCTCCATATCTTCAGAGCAAAGACGACTGCCGCTAACTCCAAGTCGTGCGTCGGGTAGTTAACCTCATGCGGTCTTAACTGACGGGATGCATAGGCTACTACCTTCCCTTCCTGCATCAGCACACATCCCAAACCAGTATAGGATGCATCACAATAGACGGTAAACAACTTTCCTGCTTCAGGCTGTACCAAAACCGGAGCTTCCGTCAGAATTTTCCTTAGCTTATCAAAGCTTTCTTGCTGCTTCTCCGTCCATACAAATGGAACACCTTTCCTTAGTAACTTAGTTAAAGGCACTGCGATTAGAGAGAATCCTTCCACGAATCTCCAATAGTACCCCGCTAGCCCAGAAAACTTCGTATTTCAGCCACCGACCTAGGCGGTTTCCAATCCAACACGCTTCAACCTTGCGAGGGTCCACTCTAATTCCTTCCGCTGACACTACATGACCTAAGAAAGCCACTTCCCTAAGCCAAAATTCGCACTTACTGAATTTGGCATATAACTGCTTCTCCCTCAGCACTTGTAGAACTATACGCAAGTGCTTGTCATGCTCCTTCTCCGTCTTTGAATAAACCAATATGTCGTCTATGAATACTACGACAAATTGATCCAAGTACTGTTGGAATACTCTATTCATCAAGTCCATGAACGCTGCCGGTGCGTTGGTCAATCCAAATGGCATTACCAGAAACTCGTAATGCCCATATCTTGTTCGGAATGCTGTCTTGTGCACATCAACCTCCTTCACCTTCAGTTGATGGTAACCCGATCTAAGATCTATCTTCAAAAACACCGAAGCACTCTTCAGTTGGTCGAACAAGTCGTCAATCCGAGGCAGCAGGTACTTGTTCTTGATCGTTAACTTGTTCAGTTGGCGGTAGTCGATACACATCCGCATTGACCCGTCTTTCTTCTTGACAAACAACACAGGTGCTCCCCACGGAGATATACTTGGTCGAATAAACCCTCTATCCAAGAGCTCCTGAATTTGAGCCTTCAGCTCCACCAATTCCTTTGGTGCCATTTGGTATGGTGCTATAGACACAGGTGCCGTTCCGGGTAGCAAGTCTATACCGAATTCAACTTCTCGATCTGGAGGCAGACTCGGAAGTTCTTCTAGGAACACGTCAGTGAATTCCCCAACCGTTTAGACCTCTCCAACTACCGACTCCTTAGCTTCCAAGGCACATATTCGAACCAAATACGCCTCACAACCCTTCTTGACCATCTTTTCAGCCTTCAAGGCAGACACTACATTGGATAGGTAATTCCTTCTATCACCCATCATAACCACTTCATCACCTTCAGCCGTCTTAAGAACCATGCGCTTAGCCGCGCAATCCAAATTCGCCTGATACTGAACCAACCAGTCCATTCCAAGGATCAAATCGAACTCCCCAAACGGTAGTTCCATCAGACCAGCCACGAATACTATCCCTTGGAGTTCTAGGGGTGCGTCTCTATAAAGTTTGTCTACGACTACAGAGTGACCTAAAGGGCTAACTACAGTCATCTCTCTAGAAGCAGTTTCAGAGTCTAGGTCCATAGTCTCTACCACACTACTAGCAATGTACGAGTGCGTCGAACCCACATCAATTAATGCAACATAAGGAAGACCAAAAATTAGAAACGTACTGATTATGACATCCGGTGCGTCACCCTCCTCGCAATGCCTCGCTGCGTAAACTAAGCCAGGCTGCCTAGCCTCTGTGTTGCCTGAACCTCTGCCCTGAGTTCCACGACCTCGGTTAGGACCGTTGTTTCCTCTGCCATTACCACGGCCCCTCTGTGGTGGTCCAACATTTCTGCCCTGAGCACGGTTCTGTCTCTCAGGCTGATTCTTAGCTGACTTTTGAGGACAGTCCCTTACACGATGCTCCAAAGACCCACACTCAAAGCAACCCCTATCACCGGTCCAACAACCTCCCCAATGGGTTTTTCCACAGCGGTTACACTGAGTCGGTCTCTGATTAGTAATCATAGGCCTTGCTGCCTGATTTGGCCCACCTTATCTGGCCTTTTTCTGTGCATTACTGCCACCCGATCCAGCTGACCCAAATCCTCTCTTCTGACTATTCTTACTATAGCTTTGCCTCACAGCCTCCTTGATCCCTTCGGCTACTTTAGCCTTTTCCACTAGAGATGAAAACTCACGAACTAACTGCGGGGTGGTAAAGAACCTCAAATCATCTCTCGAGTCCATCCTCAAAGCGGACACACGGTGCTCATGTTCAGTAGCCACGATGCCTCTAGCATACCTACTCAGCCTTAAAAACTCCGCCTCATATTCCGCTACTGACTTAGTTCCTTGCACTAGTCCCAGAAAAGTTTTCCTTTGAGCATCAGTGTAGCTAGTGCCCACATACTTCCTCTGAAAAGTAGTTTTAAAGCAATCCCACGCGAGATCATCTGCCGTGGCTCCATCTCGGACCGTCAGCCACCACTGGTACGCTTCATCCTTTAGAAGCGACACAGCCCCTTTCAGCTTTTTCTCCTCAGTCAGGTCAAGATCATCCATGATCCTTTCAGTCGACTCTAACCAGATTCCACTTTGGGTGCCACGCCCGACACACCCCGGAATACCTCAGCTCCGTTAGATCGGAGTCGCTCGGGAACAGATTTCTGAGCTCCCAAATTTCCACCAGCTCCAGCCACCATTTCCAAGACTCGTGAAAGCGACTTGCAATACTGACCTCACCACCGGTCTGATCCTGCTCCTCAGCTCTAAAAGTAGGAGGTGGTGGTGGCGGTGGTACCTCGTTTTCAGAACCTTGACCCGACCTGACGGGTTCAGACACCGTCATCCTACCCCTACCGCGTCCACGGCGTCCACGTCCTCTAGAACTCATTCTATCTACCACGCTTTTAATCTGATTAAGAAAATTTTTTTATGCGCTAGCATTTGTTCCACTTTATTACTCGCGAAGAAATTTTATGGATAAGGTTTAATCAGAGATTCTTTCGAGCAAACAAGGTTTCAGTCTTCTATCCTAGTTCACACAAAGGAGTTCATGCATCCATTCCTTAATACTTTCCATACCTATTCACTCTTGGACATTTACGCCCATTTCTAACCCGGGTGGTATTTTCGTCATTTTTCCTACTGGGTATTTTCGTAATAGAAGAAGTTGTAAAATTTTAATGAAACAAATCACTTTGAAATTCCCCAAAACTGGAGGATGTTTTCGAAAATTGGCAAAATTTAAAGATATGGCATCGTTTTGGAAACCAGGGGTATTTCGGTAATTTTGTTAATCAGGGGTAATTTTGTAATTTTGATAAATCGAGGATATTTCCAACAGTTGTAAAACTTCGAGGGTTCCCTTTTTGAAAACTTTCCCTTTCAAGTGGTGATGTTTGTAAAGAATTTCAAATATCAGGGTCATTTCGGTAATTTTCACAAATTGAGGGCGTTTTCGTAATTTCCCAAGACCAAAATATTTTATTGTTGATTTGCAGAGCAGGGTTTTGAATATTTGTAAAATCATTGAAATTTTTGGGCAAAACCATTGAGTTGATATCTTGTGGACCAAGGGTATTTTAGTAATTTTACCCCCTAAGGGCATATCTGTAATTTTTCACAAATCAAGTTTTTCGAGAAAAATGTTGTAAAAGTGACGTTCTCAGCTTTGAAAGAGTTTATTGCAAAAGTTTTGAAAACATTAGGGTTTTTGTTGTTTCATTCATTTTCGAAAAACATGGCTAGTTCCCTTTCGGGTTTTAGTCATTATGTTAAGCCTATGACCAAGCCCTCTTAGTCAGGGTGAACCAAAGCTACGCACCAGGCAGGATTCGAGTGAAGAGGAGGTGGGTCATACGGACCGCTTAAATACCAAGCTCTCACCGAGACCTTTCTAGACATGCGCACAGAGGTTGCCACACCACTGAGCCCTCTGAGTTAGGGTGAACCGAAGCTACGCACCAGGTAGGATACCTGCGAAGAGGAGGTGAGTCACGAGGACTGCTTAAATACCAGGCTCTTTCGGATCCACTCCTAGACATGCGTACAGGGGTTACCACACCCTAGCTCAGTGACTAAGTCATAGGTTGGTTTAGTTCCTTAAGTCTTATGTTTCGTTTGAGTGTTCGAGTAGTCTAACCCTAGGGTTCAAGTTCCTATAAGTCTATCTACGTTCCATGCTTCCTACCCTTCTACAGAGAATAATTCACAAAGTAGTTCGGATGTACTTACCTGGGCGGATCGGTGCCGGAGACTCGGGCCATGCTGTTCAAAAATCAAAAATTATTCCATAAGGCCTACCAAAACATTTTTGGGCCTTGGGCCCTACAATGAGCTTTGAACCGGCTCGATACCAATTTTTTGTAACAACCCAAACCTGGCCCAAACACTATGGCCGAATCCAGTTTGTTACAGGGAAAAATATTTTGAAATCCTTTTTGAAACCGATCTAAGTTTTGAAAACCCTACATTTTAGTGGTCTTTTTAAAACCATACTTAGGTTCAATTTGGAAATCAATTAAGTCAAGTTATTTTTAAAGTTCCGAATGTGCCCGATGGCACGGTAAAACATTTTCGTTTACTTTGAGAAAACATGTGATTTTAATTAATATTAATAAAAGTAGTTTAAACAGAGTATTTAACAACCGGAAAAAAAACAAATATAAAGTGTTAGGGGGCCTTATTACATTCAAAATAAAATCTAACCAATAATGAAATAAAATAACTAAATTTAAAGTCCATTTAATTTAAATCCACTGCATGGCCACCTCGAGTCCACCCGGCTCCACATCCGCGATCTACGTGTCACCTGAAAAATGTAAAGGAGAAGGTGAGTCACCAAGACTCAGTATGTAACCCTTCCCCCGATTTTAAACATTTTCATACACAACATATAACAATTAACGTGCATAATATTATGTGCCCCAACCTAGCCAACCAAGCGCCATCTGTCTACCCCGTTGTGGTACCAAACCACCTGGTGGTGCCAAAACCATGGTGACATATAGTCACAATGTGTTACCAAAACATCGGTGTCCGTAGACACAAATCGATTGATGGGGCCAACCCATCGTGTGATACCAAATCACTTTGGTGTCAATCCCGTTTTATCATCGTGGGGCCAACCCCACGCGTGGTGCCAAGCCACCGGGACGAGACGCGATGAGGTGCCAAACCTCTGGAGGTACCAAACCTCGTGACGTAGTCACAAAGTGTGTTAAAAAACATCGGTGCCCGTCGGCACAATATCACCGCCTCTCCACTCATCATTCCTACATCGGGTCATTAATATATACATTTCATGCCATCACAAACTTAAATCTCATGTGTCAATACATCATGCTTCCCAAAAGCATCAAATAACAAATTCATAATTACAGGTACTTACCTAAATCACCACTTATACCGTTATGGTATTAAATCCAATGCTACATAAATCAAAGTTAGCATACATAACACTCAGCACATTTAATAGGTTATAACGTGTGTATGTACACACCTGTCACCCTTGGATGCTCTAAATCCCGAAAAAGTCACTAGGTCACCCAAATCCTCTTGCCCCTATTATTCGGCCATTGCCATACTCATATCAAGAGCCTTTCGGCTTTAATGAATACCAAATAACTATTTAAGTAAATCTTATCATTTCTTACCAAAAATCGAACACTATGCATTAGAGGCTTGGGTCGATTGCTTTCGATTCTAGAATACCTAAAAGAGATTGATTACCGAAAAGTGTTTAGAGGCCTTATTAACAACTGCCAAAATTGGCACTTTTCCTTGTAAAAGTCGACAGAATATAAAGGAGAGACCCCTAAGTATTCGGCCACACACTTACCTTTTTCCAAGTCGATTGTCCACCAAAAATCTGAAGAGATTTTACCACTTAATATTCGGCCAAGACTATAGGATAGAGGAAGGGGAATTTTCGGCAACCCAAGGGGGTGGATTCGGCTATTGAAGAAAGAAAACAATGAGAGAAACCTAATGGAGAGGAAAAGATGATAAAAGTTTTCGGCTAGAGGTGTTTGAGAGAGTGGAGAGAATAAGAGAAGAACTAAGGAGGAAAGGTTAGGGATTTCGGCTAAAATGAAAAAAAAAAGAAACAAGGTGGTAGGCTGAAGCTTTTATAGGCATTCGGCACCCCCCTTCAAGCTTGCCGTCCACTCCTATTAACCAAGGAGTTCAAATTCGGTCATCACCTTATTTTACTCCAAGCCACTCATTTAATTTAATTCAAACTAATTTGAATTAATCCCCCTTTAATCAAATAATAATCCAACCAATATCCTCTTTATCTTCTATTATCCTTAAAAAAACAATTTAAAAACTCATATTATCCTTGATTTTAAAAGAATTTAAAGAGAGAAAGTCTCTCCCCCCTTGTGCCGTCCACTTAAAGAGCATAAAGAGAAAATCTTGTGACTCGAACCAAGGCTCTCCCTTCCCCTGGATGGCGTCACATGCACTCCTAAGTGGCCCTCCTTTTGCCACTTTACCAAGCTGATTTTTATGTCAAAAATCCTTCATTTATCTTTATAACCCCCCTTGCTAAGGCTCCCTGCCTTTAAAGTTCAAGATTGAAATTTTCTACAAAATCGAGCCTACTCAAAGCCTTTAATTAAGCCCTATTATTCCTTAAACAATATCACCGCAGTTCAAACATAGGAAAAATAATTTAATTCCAAATAGCCCCATTTTTAGGATGTTACACACGATGGTTTGGAACCACGTACAAATATATTTATCAGTGACTTGTCTCAGTGGTCTGGGACCACTGCGGGTTGGCCCCGTGTATACCTATCAGAGATTATCATAGTGGTCTGGGACCACAGTGGTCTGGGACCACAATGGCTTGATGCCACGGGTGTTTGGCGGATTCAGGTGATGTAGTGGACGGAAAACGTAGGATGGGCTAAGCTGTATTGCATGCACTATTTGAAATGCAATGTTGTTAGGGCTTAGGCCCAGGTTGCGTTATAAGGGGATTTACACACTGAGTCTCAGTGACTCACTCTTCTGCTTAATTTTGCAGGTAATCCTTAGATCGCGGATTTGGAGCCAAGGCGGACTTGAGGTGGCCATGCAGTATTTTCTCGTAAACTTTAGGTTTTATTTAAACTTACTTTTTAGATTTTGGGATTCTGTTTTGTAATAAGACCACTACAACTTTAAATTTGGGACTTACTTTAATATTGCTATTACACATTTTATGATACATCTAATATGGAGTTTTTCTAACATAAAAACAAACCATCATTTTTCTAAAAAGGTGTTACAAAAGATTGCTTGCGAATAGCGAATTAATTCGGAGATTTTATTAAAACAGCAACATTGTTTTCAACTGTCTCATTTATGAAATTCCTCAAATTCGGGTTTTCAAAAAATTAAGATTATTTTCGGCTTTTAGTTCAATCTAACAAGAAATTGGTAGGAGACTCACGAGCGAAATTTTAAATTATTTTCAAGATAGAAACACTAAGCTGAAAGTTTTTTTCAAATTACAATGTTTCGTTACAATTTCAAAACTTCCTTTCCTGTAACATACCAGATTTGGTCGTAACGTATTGACCAGGTTTGGGGTGTTACAGGGAGGATCCGCGCATTTTTTGTAAATGGGTTATTTGCTACTTTAGCCCTTCTGTATTTTCATTTATTTAAAATTATGTTTTTCTTATTTGAAATTTACCCTGATGGTTTACTTGATATTCTATTTTCATCCCTGAATAAAACTCAGCGTATAGCGCTCCAGGGATATTTTTCTTTTTACTCCCTCATATTTTTTAGCGCATTGTAATTAAGTCCGTTTATATCCTTTTATTTATAATTTAACCCCTTTATTTTTATTTTTATTGTTATTTGATCCTGGTTTTATTTATTTATTTTTCAAACCTTTTTTAAATTTAAATTATTCTAATATTATATTGAAATATTTTAATATGTTAAAATTTTTTATTTTTTAATTATTTGTATATTAATCTATTAATAATATAAATTTATATATATTTTTTTACTATCTTTATATTTACTTATTATTATATATTTTATTTTACTTGTTTAATAATTTATATATTATTTTTTATTTTTTACATATTATTTATTATATTATATTTTGTATATTATATAGTATTATGTTACATTATATATTATTTCTAAAGCTTTATTTTATACAAAATTTATTTATATTATCTAATCTATTTTATTTATATTTTTTATATTATGTATATAATTTTATAATTAACGTATTACATATATGCATATATTTTCATTA
This sequence comes from Gossypium bickii, assembly GCA_025503065.1. Lineage (NCBI taxonomy): Eukaryota > Viridiplantae > Streptophyta > Magnoliopsida > Malvales > Malvaceae > Gossypium > Gossypium bickii. The sequence goes on from CP106711.1 coordinate 103,303,385, forward strand.
TTTATTATTTTATTTTGTTTAATTTTATTTTTATTACATATTGTTTTTATATATTAGTTATTATATTATATATTATATACATTGTATAGTATTGTATTATATATCATATATTTTTATTTTATATTATAAAATATGTTTCATTTATATTATTTATATTTTATTTTATTTATTTAAAATTATTATATACTATTTATTAATAATTTTTATCATACATTATCATTTATACTATTTTTAAAATTATTATCATACTATTTATTTTATCACATTATTAATATAATATTTTTACCTTTTTTGTATTGTGGTACATTTTAATTGTTTTACAAAATTATCATGTTTTATTTTCTTATTTTGGTTTTGGTTATAATAATTATTTAGTGTTTAAATATATTTTCCCCTTTTTTGTCTAATTTTTTTATTTCGTGACAATTTCAATTATTGCTATTTATTACATGTTTATTTATTTATATTCTTAGATTGTCTATTATTATTTAACATAGTTCTTTATATATTATTTTATATAATTGTAACACCCCAAACCCGGCCCAAACACTACAACCGGGATTGGTATGTCACTTAAGTGATTTTACAAAGCATGTCGCATTTTGGAAAACAATTACTAGGTTTAATCATTAATACCAAAAACTTAATAATTTATTAAGTCATATAAGTTATAAAGTTATAAATTGCCTTGGTGAATTTTAAATAAAAACCGAAATTTTGTACATGTCTTAGCTTAATTTTAAACATAAAATTAAAATGTCTAATAATAAAACCCAACATAAACCCAAAAACATAAATAATAGTCTAGTGACCCATGGCCTTATTACAACGAGATTTAAAACCCATTAAATAAAAATATAAAATAATAATCTAAAGTCTTTTTGCTGAATCCAAATGTTCTTTTGCATGGTCACCTTGCTCTCCTCTCCAGCCCGGTCCGATGCACTAAGTGCTACCTGAAATGGTTAAATAATAGGGTGAGTCGCGAAACTCAGTGTGCAACCCTCGGGCACCATCAGATTGGGCCTTAGCCCACAGATCAAAATATAGAACATAACATAGTAGATGTCATACATAGAACCCAACCCAATCCTAGGTTTCCATCCGCTACACACCACCCTTACCTGCCAATCACACCAATGGGGATTTCTACAATCAACCCACACTGCTACACACCATCGATGGCAGTCATGCTGCAGTTAGCTGCTCATCGTCAAGTTGTGACAGAGTCACTAGGCTAAAATGGCAAAAGCCACCAGAAACAGAGTTGTGACAGAGTCACCAGGGTGAAATGGCATAAGCCACCAGAACAGATCACTTCCCCTTTTCATCAATCACCCAACCCCAAGCATATATAGAAATCGACGTATAAAACATATCATTTTTAACAGAAACATTCACTGAGGAATGGCAGAAAACACTAACCTGATATTTAACCTTTACCCTTCTCGGGTTTTCAAAAGTTATGCCGGGATTTCGGCATTTAACAGAGTGTAGCAGATTTATTACTTATGTATATATATTAACATTCAATCTAATGGTGTGAGAAGTTACACACCTGATATACTTTTAGTCGATATTCCTGCTACCCGGATCTACTACCTCCAGTCTATAACCTTGCTTAAAAGCTGGAGAAACACGGAGATTTGGCCTCCCCTACAATCGACCAAGGGTTAGTAAATCCCGAATTTACCCGCTAAAATCAATAGATCTCCTTACCTTGAAATCTCAAAAGTAACACGATTCAAGTATTACTGAACTTATGACTTAGAGATCCACGCGATTGACTCCTCTTCAGATCCCGGAATGCCAAAAATAAGAGAGAAATAAGAGATTATTTTCTAAATTGCCATTTGGCTATTAGTTTCTAAATTGCCATTTGGCTAGGGACTTTGAAAAGCCAAAGAAGATTTGGTTTTCTCAAATCAACACTTACCTAAAGTTTCCTTCAGATTTCGGCACAAGTAGGCACCCCAGAGTCATTTCGGCACACACAGAAATCTAGATCTAATGATTTCGACTTTTATGAAGAATCCCGAAAAAGATAAACTATTGCATTTTTGGCTTTTTCTTTTAGAAGATCTGGGTGGTATGTTTCAGCTAACAAGGGAAAGTGAGAAGAGAGTAAAGAGAGGCTTGATGATTCGGCTAAGGTGTCTCAAAGAGATGAGAAAGAGAGAATTCGGCCAACTGAAAAAAACGAAAGGAGAGGGAGAACAAAGTAGAAACGTTGGCAGAGAAAAGAGAAAAGATGAGAGCTTTAGCAACAAATTTGGCACCCCCCTCTGTATTTAGAAAATCGATTCCTCCCCTTAGCAGAGATTGATTTTCGGCCAACACTGCAACACATGATAGCTCCTATCCTTTTCCTTTATCTTAATCTGTTATCTCCTCAAAAATAGCTTTTATCTGCTTCTTATCCACATAAAATAAATCCCTAAATAATAGCCTTGTGCCGTCTCTCCTTACTAATTTAAGTGCCGAAATTTAGCCCTATAACTTGGGCTTCAAGCAACCACAATTTGGGCCTTCTTCATGCACTAGTGACGCCACCCTCTTCCTTCCTTGCGGCGCCTCCTAACTTTGGGCCCCAAGCCCAATTTGACATTTTTAACATAGATACCTACTTTTAAACCTTATAATACCCAAACAGAATATTTTAATTGAGGTCTCAGCCCATTCCTGAGCCCAATTAGTACCTCAAATCCTCAAATTAATATCTTAAGCACACATTACACAAAATGCACAGGCCCATAAATTCAGGATGTTACAGTTCTACCCCCCTTAAAATAAATTTCGGCCTCGAAATTTACCTGCTTAAAAGAAATGGGGATACTACTGTCGTATCACATCCTTTGGCTCCCATGTCGCTTCCTCTGCTCCGTGGTTTCGCCACAAGACCTTAACCAAAGGAACGGACTTTCTTCTCAACACTTTTATTTCTCGATCCAATATTTGCACTGGCTCTTCCTCAAAGGACAAATCTGGCCTTACTTCAATCTCTTCCACTGGCACAATGTATGAAGGATCAGAACGGTACCGTCTTAGCATCGAGACATGGAACACATCATGTATCCGTCCAACTCTGGCAGCAACTCCAATCGATAAGCCACTGGGCCTACGCGTTTCAATACCCGATAAGGCCCAATAAACCGAGGACTTAACTTACCCTTCCGTCTAAACCTCTTTACCTTCTTCCATGGAGATACTTTCAAAAAGACTTGATCTCCAACTGCAAATTCCATCTCCTTCCGCTTTAGATCCGCATAAAATTTTTGCCGATCAAACACTTCTTTTAACCGTACTCGTATCGACTTAACTTTCTCCTCTGTTTCCGAAAATAGTTTTGGACCCAACACCTGACGTTCACCCAACTCTGTCCAACAAATTGGGGTACGACATCTCCTTCTGTATAACGCTTCATAAGGCGCCATCTGAATACTAGCTTGATAACTGTTATTATACGCGAATTCTGCCAAAGGTAGATACTCCTCCCAACTACCCCTGAAATCGATGATGCAACCCCTTAGCATATCCTCCAAGATCTCGAGATTACCCTCTCGATGACCATCGATGCGTGGGTGAAAAAGAGTACTAAAGTCTAACCTTGTTCCCATTGCTTGATGAAGAGCCTTCCAAAATCGTGATGTGAACCTAGAGTCGCTATCTGATATGATCGACACAGGTACACCATGTAATCTCACAACCTCAGCCACGAACAACTTAGCCAACCTTTGCAGAGAGTAGTCAACACAAATCGGTATGAAGTGAGCAGATTTTGTCAGTCGATCCACAATCACCCATATTGAATCCTTCTTAGTGGGCGTAAGGGGTAACCCACTAACAAAATCTATCGTGATCCTCTCCCATTTCCACTGCGGAATCTTCACCGATTGCAACAACCCCGAAGGCACTTGGTGTTCAACTTTGACCTGCTGACACGTCAAACATTTACCCACGAATTCCGTTACTTCTCGCTTCAGACCTGGCTACCAGAATTGCTCTCGTAAATCCCGATACATCTTAACCCCTCCAGGATGCATAGCATAAGGACTACTATGCGCCTCCCGCAAAATCATTTGTCTTAACTCCACATCCTTTGGCATGCAGACTCTCCCTCAGAAACACAAAACTCCATCACAACTCAAGCTATAATCCTCTACTTCACCATTCTACACTTGTCGAATTCGAAGACTCAAGACATCATCCAAAAGTTGCTTTTCCTTGATTTGACTTGTGCACATGGGTCTTACTTGAAGTTCGGCTACTAGACTGCCATCCTCATACAGGCTAAGATGAGCGAACATCGCCTTTAAATCTGCTATTACCTTACGACGCAATGCATCCGCCACCACGTTAACCTTATCCGGGTGGTACTCAATCGAGCAGTCATAGTCCTTTAACAGCTCGATCCACCTTCTCTGTCTTAGGTTCAACTCCTTCTGGGTAAGGATATACTTTAGGCTCTTATGGTCTGTATAAATAACCGACTTCTCCCCATACAAATAGTGCCTCCAAATCTTAGAGCGAGTACTACCGCCGCCAATTCTAGATCATGCATAGGGTAGTTCAACTCATGCGGTCTTAATTGTCGAGACACATACGAAATCACTTTTCAATCTTGCATCAACACACACCCTAAACTTGTGTGTGATGCATCACAGTAGATGGTAAATTCTTTTCCCGTCTCTGGCTGAATTAACACCGATGCTTCTGTTAGAATCTTCTTCAACTTCTCAAAGCTCTCTTACTTTTTGTCAGACCAAACAAACGGTGCCTCCTTCCTTAACAACTTAGTTAAAGGTGCCGCTATCAATGAGAACCCTTCAACAAACCTTCTGTAATACCCAACCAATCCCAAGAAACTTCAAACTTCCACCACAGACTTCGGCGGTTTCCAATTCAATACGGCTTCTACCTTCCGAGGGTCCACCCTAATTCCCTCTGCAGAAACCACATGCCCTAAGAAAGTTACTTCCCTTAGCCAGAACTCACCCTTGTTGAACTTCGCAAACTGCTTCTCGCTCAAAGTTTGCAACACTACACGAAGATGTTCGTCATGTTCCTTCTCAAACTTAAAATAAACCAGGATGTCGTCGATAAACACCACCACGAACCGATCAGGGTAGGGTTGAAACACTCAGTTCATCATATCCATAAAGGCTACTGGCGCGTTCGTCAACCCGAACGGCATCACCAAGAACTCATAATGACCGTAGCGTGTTTGAAATGCCGTCTTATGGATATCCCCTTCCTTCACCTTCAACTGATGATAACCTGACCCGACCTTAGATCAATCTTAGAGAAAACTGAATCTCCTTTGAGTTGATCGAACAGGTAATGAATTCTTGGCAATGGGTACTTGTTCTTAACCATCAACTTATTCAGTTGACGATAGTCCACGCACATACGCATGGATCCGTCCTTCTTTTTCATGAATAGAACCGACGCTCCCCATGGAGACACACTCGGTCGAATAAACCCTCGATCCGACAGTTTCTGGATCTGAGCTTTAAGCTCCACCAGCTCCTTCGGTGCCATTCGATAAGGAGCAATGGATACCGGATCCGTACCCAGAAGTAGTTCTATTCCAAACTTCACTTCGTGATCCGGGGGTAATCCTGGCAACTCCTCTGGAAAGACATCTGCGAAATTCTTGACTGTTCGAACCTCATCGACAGTCACCTCCCTAGCATACAAAGCACTAATAAAGGCTAGGAATGCGTTGCATCCCTTCCGAATCATCTTAACAGCCTTCAATGCCGATACTACGTTGGACAAATAGTTCCTTCTTTCCCCTAACACAACCACCTCCCCGCCTTCCGGGGTACTCAACACCACACGCTTGGTCTCATAATCCAACTTGGCACGATGCTTAGTCAACCAATCCATCCCTGGGATAAGATCGATAAGATCAAACTCTCCAAATGGCAATTCCATTAAGTCTGCCGAAAACACTACCCTTTGAGTCTCTAACGGCACATTCTTAAATAGTTTCTCCACTACCCTAGATTGTCCTAGAGGACTAACCACAGTCATCTTCCTAGTGGTTGTTTCAGAGTCTATACTTAGGGTCTTAGATACCGAACATGCAACATAGGAGTGGGTTGACCCAATATCAATCAAGGCAAGAACAGGGTTACCAGCAATAAGAAACGTACCGGTTATGACGTCCGGTACTTCACCATCCTCCTGACGACGAACTGTATAAACTAGACCCAGCTGCCTCGCGTCTACATTACCTGCACCTCTACCAGGTGCCCCACGACCTCGACTAGCCCCATTTCCTCCTCTACCTGGGCCACGACCCCTTTGTACTGGCTGATCACCTCTCCCAGCCTTGTCAGAACCTCATCCGGCTGGCTGCACCTGATCCTTCTATGGATAGTCCTTAATCATATGTTCCGTGGATCCACACCTGAAGCATCCACCAGTTCTTCTTCTACACTCCTCGGAATGTGCTTTCAGCACCAATTACATGATTGATTCTGACCCGTCGGAGCACGAGCTGGCGCCTTAGTCCTAGGCCTTTTCTGAGAATTCCTAGATGCTCCTGACTGCCCAAAACTTCTCTTATACTTACCCGGCTCCTTATCTCTTTCCTGTCTTTCAGTCTGTTTTACCTCCTCAGCTACCTTAACTTCCTCAACCAGGATAGAAAAGTTCCTCTCTCGCTGTGGAGCTATCAATACCCGTAACTCATTCCGCAGTCTTCAAACCGCATACAACGTTCATATTCAGTTGCCACCATTCCTCGAGCATAGCGGCTCAAACGCAGAAACTCCGCCTCATATTCAGCCACAGAGTTACTTCCCTGCACCAAATTCAGAAATGCCTTCATCTGGCTGTCCACATAGCTAGCCCCAACATACTTCCCTTGAACGATTCCTTAAAATAATCCCAGTCAATCCGATCTATGGCAGTACCCTCTTTCACCGTGAGCCACCACTGATAAGCCTCATCTCGAAGAAGAGACACAACCCCCTTCAACTTCTCCTCCGCCACGAAATCCAAATCATCCATTATGCGCTCAGTCGCTTCCAACCAATACTCAGCTGTGTTAGGGGCTACGCCAGAAACTCCCCTAAACACTTCTGCCCCATTGGCCCTAAGCCGCTCCGGCACAGATTTTCGGGCTCCTGTGCCCAGCCTACTCCAGAAACCCTCTCTAAAACCCTCAACATCGCCTGAGATACAGCATCATCTCCAGGCGCCTCATCCCGAAATTCTTCTTCTACAGCCAGCAGATCCGGCATCTCGTTTCCTGACCCATGGCCAGACCCTACTGGCTCTGACACGGTCCTCCTACCCCTACCGCGTCCACGCGGTGGACGTCATCTACCCCTTGTACTCGTTCTTCCGTTCGTTGTTTATCTAATTAAGAATTTTATGTGTCATTAATTTCTTTCACTGATTAACCACGAGCAGTCTTATGAACAATAGTTAAGAGTAATTCTTTCGAATTTGCAACTATATTTACAATTCAGCCTCAAGTTCACATCTCCTAGTTCTAGGAACTACATACATTCAACAAGCAACATATAGACAACATCCATACACCTACATTTTACACTTAGGGGTATTTTCGTTATCCCTCTACCCAAGGGTATTTTCGTAATTTTATCCTACAGGGATATTTTTGTAATTTTCCAAAATAGGGTTTCTTGGTGATTTTGTGAAATAAGGTATTTTGGTAATTTTACAATCTGGAGGTATTTTGGTAGTTTTGAAATCAGGGGTACTTTGGTCATTTTACAAATTAGGGGTATTTTGGTCATTTTGTAAATCAGGGGTAATTTGGGTAATTTTTACAAATCAAAGGTATTTTCAAAAATTTTACGAAACTAATGTTTTTGTTTTTAAAACAGGGGTATCTTAGAGAATTTGATTTCAGAAGAATAACAGTGGCGTTCAAGTGTTTGTGGTTTTTGATTAATGTTGTGTGTTGTATGTTTTTTTTTTTTACAAAATTCCATTGACTTTGTAAATCGGGGTATTTTCTTAAATCTGAGGGTATATTTGCAAATCATGGGTATCTTGGTAGTTTTCAAAATAAGGGTATTTTAGCAATTTTGTGAAAATAGGGTGGCTAGTCCCTTTCGGGTTTTAGTATGGATTTTGGCCCGTCAACAAATCTCGCGGCTAGGATGAACTGTCACTAAGCACCAGGTAGGATTCCAGCGAAGAGGAGGTGAGTCACTAGGGATCGCTTAAGCACTGTGCTCTTAGGATCCAATCTCTAGACATGCGCATGCTCATTTGCCACACCCTAGTCTTCATGACTCGTTCACGGGGTTTGTTTAGTGAAATTAAGTCTTATAAGATTTTAGGAGTTGTTTCAGCTAGGCCTAAAGTCCATCAAGTTCTAATCTAGATAGTCTACGTCCCATAAAGCCCATCAAGCCCACATATATTTCACACAATGGTTTAGAACACTTACAGCGGACTTAATGAGAGAGCAGTGCAGTGCATCTTTGAAAACCCTCTTGTATGATTTATCAATATATAAAAAACCTATTTTTAGAAAACGTTTTGAGCCCAAAACCCCAAAGTCGAGTTTTGAACTAGGCTCTGATACCAATTTGTAACACCCCAAACCCGGCCCAAACACTACAACTGGGACTGGTATGTCACTTGAGTGATTTTACAAAGCATGTCGCATTTTGGAAAACAATTACTATGTTTAATCATTAATACCGAAAACTTAATAATTTATTAATGTCATATAAGCTATAAAGTTATAAATTGCCTTGGTGAATTTTAAATAAAAACCAAAATTTTGTACATGTCTTAGCTTAATTTTAAACATAAAATTAAAATGTCTAATAATAAAACCCAACATAAACCCAAAAACATAAATAATAGTCTAGTGGCCCATGGCCTTATTACAACGAGATTTAAAACCTATTAAATAAAAATATAAAATAATAATCTAAAGTCTTTTTGTGGAATCCAAATGTTCTTTTGCATGGTCACCTTGCTCTCCTATCCAGCCCGGTCGGATGCACTAAGTGCTACCTGAAATGGTTAAATAATAGGGTGAGTCGCGAAACTCGGGTGTGCAACCTCGGGCACCATCGATTGGGCCTTAGCCCACAGATCGAATATAGAACATAACATAGTAGATGTCATACATAGGACCCAACCCAGTCCTAGGTTTCCATCCGCTACACACCACCCTTACCTGCCAATCACACCATTGGGGATTTCTACAATCAACCCACACCACTACACACCATCGATGGCAGCCATACTGCAGTTAGCTGCTCATCCTCAAGTTGTGACTGAGTCACCAAGCTGAAATGGCAAAAGCCACCAGAAACAGAGTTGTGATAGAGTCACCAGGCTGAAATGGCATAAGCCACCAGAACAGATCACTTCCCCTTTTCATCAATCACCCAACCCCAACTATACATAGAAATCAACGTATAAAACATATCGTTTTTAACAAAAACATTCACTGAGGAATGGCAGAAAACCTTTACCCTTCTCGGGTTTTCAAATGTTATGCCGAGATTTTGGCATTTAACAGAGTGTAGCAGATTTAATACTTATGTATATATATTAACGTTCAATCTAATGGTGTGAGAAGTTACACACCTGATATACTTTTAGTCGATATTCCTGCTACCTGGATCTACTACCTCCAGTCTATAACCTTGCTTAAAAGCCGGAGAAACACGGAGATTTGGCCTTCCCTACAATTGGCCAAGGGTTAGTAAATCCCAAATTTACCCGCTAAAATCAATAGATCTCCTTACTTTGAAATCCTGAAAGTAACACGATTCGAGTATTACTGAACTTATGACTTAGAGATCCAAGCGATTGACTCCTCTTCAGATCCCGGAATACCAAAAATAAGAGAGAAATAAGAGACTAGTTTCTAAATTGACATTCGGCTAGAGACTTTGAAAAGCCAAAGAAGATTTGATTTTCTCAAATCAACACTTACCTAATGTTTCCTTCAGATTTCGGCACAAGTAGGCACCCCAGAGTGATTTCGGCACACACCGAAAACTAGATCTCACAATTCTAGCTTTTATGAAAAATCCTGAAAAAGATAAACTATTGCGTTTTTGGCTTTTTCTTTTAGAAGATCTGGGTGGTAAGTTTCGGCTAACAATGGAAAGTGAGAAGAGAGTAAAGAGAGGCTTGATGATTCGGCTAAGGTGTCTCAAAGAGATGAGAAAGAGAGGATTCGGCCAACTGAAGAAAAAGAAAGGAGAGGGAGAATAAAGTAGAAACTTCGACAGAGAAAAGAAAAAAGATGAGAGCTTTAGCAGCAAATTTCGGCACCCCCACTGCATATAGAAAAGGGATTCCTCCCCTTAGCAGAGATTAATTTTCGGCCAACACTGCAACACATGATAGCTCCTATCCTTTTCCCTTATCTTAATCTGTTATCTCCTCAAAAATAGCCTTTATCTACTTATTATCCTCATAAAATAAATCCCTAAATAATAGCCTTGTGCCGTCCCCCCTTACTCTTTTAAGTGTCGAAATTTAGCCCTATAAATTGGGCTTCAAGCAACCACATTTTGGGCCTTCCTCATGCACTAGTGACGCCACCCTCTTCCTTCCTTGTGGCGCATCCTAACTTTGGGCCCCAAGCCCAATTTGACATTTTTAACATAGATACCTACTTTTAAACCTTATAATACCCAAACAGAATATTTTAACTGAGGTCTCAACCCATTCTTGAGCCCAATTAGTACCTCAAATCCTAAAATTAATATCTTAAGCACACATTACACAATATGCACAAGCCCATAAATTCAGGATGCTACAACCCTATTAAGAGCCGAATCTTATTCCTTCATTCTCAATTTCATAAAAACTATTTGTTCATGTAATTATGCTTTCAACCATTTATTTCCAAAAATTCAAACCTTGACACTTACCTATCATCTAAAATTTCCTATTCAACATGTTAATATCCTAAATACAATCAATGTTCTTTCATCAAACATGATAAAACCATAAAGCTCATTCATGGCCGAACCTAGGAGGAGCTTTAAAATCAAAATTTTTTTACATACAATAGATAGCATTCATGATACGCAACACAACTATGCAAGAATTTATCAAAATACAACTTAATACTTCACCTTAAGCGTACATGCAAAGGCCGGCCATGGAAGCTAACAATTCTTCTTTTTCTTCTCTTTTGTTTCGTGAGAGTGGTGAGGAAGATGAGAGAAAGAAGTAATAAAAAAATGTATTTTCTTATTTTCTTATTCCTTGTTGTTTTTCATTACCTAAAATATTCATTTAAAAAATCCACCAACATAAATCAATTATTTTATTCATATTTTCTCATCATTGCCGTCTACTACCCAAGTTTTTGTGTTATTTGACATGCAAACCCCCCATTCTTTTCATACTACCCTTAAATTAAACTTTTCAATTATTTAATGTGACTTTATACTTTACCTATTAGAACCCTTCTTTAAATTTAAACATACCAAACAATCAAATTCACACAATTCAACACACAACTCATAAAATAAATTAATACCACAAGATTTCTAACTCGGATTTGTGGTCCCGAAACCACCACTCCAGTTAGGGTCGTATTTGGGTTGTTACATTTGGGGAATAAACAATGTCTTCCTCATCATCCACACTATTGACTGCTGGGCCACTCCTCTTTTCAAGTCTTTCGGCTAGTAACTGGATTAACTGGCCAATCACATTCTTTTGGAACTCTAACATTTATTCCCGCATTTCTTGCTGAATCTTGGTCAATTGCCCCTGCATCTGTATTTGCATTTGTTCTATTCTCTCCAACCTTTGCTCCATGTTTTCCTGGTTAACTGAAATATTTTTTACCTAATTAGGGTCCTTTGTAAAAGTCTAATGCAAATGATGCAATGTAATGCAAATGCATGAATGCAAAGAGGCATCGATTCTGATTCAACTTCATTTTAGAAAAAATTATTAGAAAACAAAATCCTTTACATAAACGGACTACCATATGCTTTCGCCCTAAGTCCTAAAGTTTTGATTTTCCCAAGCAATGAAGCTAGCTTTTGACTACGATCAGACTGTGACTCATACTTCATGCTCAACGTATCAGCCTGTAATGCCAAAGTCTGTAAATGATCAACTATTTCTCGAATCTGAATTATTGCTTCACCCATGAGGTAATCCCGACTTCTAACTTGGTCATGGGAATGATGAAGCTCTTCCTTCCAAAGCCCTTCTCTTGTTTCAAGAATCTCAATCTGAAGTTCATAACTGTGCAACGCTGCTTCTAACTTTTCAATCATACTTTTCAGGCTTGACTTTAACTTGATCGTGGAATTATGGCTTCGATAGTGATGAAGAGACCGTCCAAGCTTAGCATTGGTCTTCAGAAGAAGATTTGTAAAGTATTGATCATACACCCTAGCTAGTGCCATACACTGAGTCACAATGCCATACTCAAAAAGATTCTTCCGCTTCTATGGCTCATAAAGATCAGAATTTTTCCTATCAAGGGGTAGACAAAGAAGGAATTGTGGATCTCCAGGAAGTTTAGATTGTATTTGTTTAAACATTTTTCTAACTCTAACCATAGGTGAAAGATGTCTCTTCTGGTTCATCTATTTGAATATATCAAATGGAGGATCAGTACGAATTCCTTTCATTTCTCCACAACGAATCAAATCCCTTACAATGTTGTTTGGATCACAACGAGGAACTGAGAAGTTCACAACAGCCCATCTTTCAATCCTAGATGGCTCCACCAATTTCTTGAATGACACGGTCTTCTTAATCTCCTTTTTTCCATGTTCATTTGGGTTACCCTAGCCATCAGGGCTTGTATTTCCATTATTTCTGGTAGGTGTAACATCCTCAAGTACAATAGTAAACTCAAGCTTGTTGTTTGGTAACAAACCTATAATAAATAAACCTTTTTTACCATCATAGGCAAAATTCTTTCCGTCCAAATCATTTTTGTAAGTCTCGTGCACTCTGTCAGTCACTTTCTTTCCAACACTCTTACTGTTCACATGAAAGAGAAACGCTCACTTTGAAAGAGAAACGCTGTACTGGTAGAAGTGTCTATCCGTACTCCCTACGCTCACTTTGAAGTGATTGGTGAGTATAGTTACATTTTGCCCTTTAGTTCTAACACCACGCCTTGCCATAGAGTGTCATACAATTTTTCGCATCCAGTTCTGCTTTGATCAGGAGGCACAGGTGACTGAAGAGGCAAGGATACCAGATTGCCACTATTCCCTCTTGCCCTAACGAATCCATACCCTTTGAAGTGAAGCGCTGTACTGGTAGAAGTGTCTATCCGTACTCCCTACGCTCACTTTGAAGTGATTGGTGAGTATTGTAACACCCTGGTTTAGGGGCTATGCAGTTTGGGTATAATTCAAGTGTTAGAGGGTTTTTGGGTGTGCTTGGGTGTGTTTAGAGGTTTTAAGAATGCTCGGATAAAAGGGGAATACTTTGGAAAATTTTGGATTTTTAGTGTTAAAAGAAGGGGAGCTTAGCTTTGGAGGTCTTAAGAGAAAAATTTGGAAGGTTAAGACGCAGGAATGGCTTTGGTGGAGTGGCATGGAGCGCTACTTGGGGCTTTGGAAAAGTGACGCCTCATGGTGCTTGGGGGTCTCAAGTTCGAGCTGCCAAGGAAGCATTTTGGTTTTATTTTGCGTCAATTGGGGGACTGGGCCATGTATGCCTTAAAATAAATGGCCAGGTTAATGGACATGAAAGTCCAAGTGGTAAAGTGGCTCCCATGCGGCACTTAGGAGTTGGAAGAGAGGAAGGGCGCAGGTTCAAGTGGCTGGAGCAGCATTTTTGCGTTCTATGTTTTTATATGCGGTGATGGGCTGAAGTAGGAAGGATTTAAAATTAAATGGTGGGGGTTTTTGACATGAAAGTCAAGTTGGCAGAATGGCCTGGGGCGTTGGAGGAGAGGGCTGCAGCAGTAGGTTCCAGGTTCGAACCAAGGGAGTTGCAAAGTGGAGTTTTATTTTTTTATTCCTATTTTTGCAGTAGTTTAGTAAGTGTTGGATGGCTAGAAGGCTTTAAATTAGGTGAGGATAATGTTTTATTTTTATTATTTAGTATTTATTCTTTTAAGTGTAGGATAATTATTGTTATTTTATTTGAATAAGAGGAGATAATTGTTGAACCGTTCAAACTATTTTGAATGGATGGAGAAGAGTTAATAAAGGATTTAACTAATTCAAATTTATTTGAATTAGTGGTCATGAGCTCTTGAAGGTGGTAGACGAATTTGGAGTCTTCAAGGGGGGCAAGTGCCGAATTTCCTATTTAAGGGGGTAGCCTTCTTCATGAATTTCTTTTGACCCTTTGCCGAATTCTTTTAGTCATCTTGTGGTGCATTTCGGTCAGCCTTAGTTTAGTGTACCTAGCCGAATGTGCAAGGTGAGTTCTCTTATTTTTCTACCTTGAAACCGAAATCTTCCCAAAGAACATTAACCCTTGCCGATTTCTCCTTTGGCCTTTTTAATCAAATATTTCTATTGTTTTCTTTTAATCCCTTGATAGCCGAAACTCTACTCTTCTAAGCATCCTCTCTTCTTTTAGTTTTCATTTTGGTAAGTGACCGAATATCAACCTTCTCCCTCCTATTTCTTTGTTCTCTTCCATCTTTGTGCAAGCCGAACCTTCCCTCTCACTTCTAACCTTCCATTGCCGATTTCCTCTTTCTTTTTGACTCACATTTCATTGGTTTCAACTCTCTAAGGCTCTAGCCGAAACTCCCTATTAGTTCTTTTGGTTTAGCTTGAAGCCAAATCTAGGAAAGGTGGTGCTAGCGATCTGTGGGCTAGCGCAAGGGTGGTAAGCACATTCTGTTCTGAGCAATTGTTTTGAGTTCTTTGCTTTAGTGGCCAAAACCGTATGGTTGGCCTTAATTTTTGGAAGAGCCGAATGCTCTTTAAAGCCGTAATAAGGTGTTTGTTTGTTGTAGCCGACGCTAAGGGGTCTTCCGGGATTCGACTACTCTAGGGGAATTTCGACAGCATCTTGGACCAGTGGGAATTCGGGGTTTAAATCAACAAAGTGGTGGTAAGTATTCGGCCAAAGGGGCCTTTTCTGTGGATTTTGTTATTAGCCGATTCTAATAGTCTTGTAACAGGGATTTTCGGCAATTCCATAGGACCATTGGCGTTTCAGGATTCAGGTAAAGGAGGGTAAGTGATTCTTTGGTATTCGGCCTTAGGCCATGGGTTGTGTTTATGGGTTGACCGAATGGTGACTATGGTGTATAGGGTAAATCGACAGAAGCAAAGGAAGCCTTCGGGATCTCAGTTCATTCGGTAAGGATGTTAGTAAGTGATGTAGTTTTGTTATTAGTTGATCATGACTTCGTTGATTAATCGTGTGGTCCTGATTAAATGTCATCGATGGATGCGAGTACCAGTCAAGGGGAAAAAGGGAAAGCTCCCATCCCGAAGTTCAAGAAGAGGTCTGTTTCTGGCACATGCGAGATTGGCCACGGGGTGTGGGGGCGAAAGAGGAGAAAGCTACAGGTAGGTAGCCGTAGTTTCGTTGAGCGATAGCATCGGGATCGAGGGTTTAGAGCTTCAGGTCATAAGGTGTGTAGTTAGCCATTGTTTCCGTGTTTTGTGTGATATCCGCTATGTTATATGCTTACTAATAAGTGCGTTGATAAAATGTAATGGATACCCTTAAGGGGGTATGACGATGACCAGGTAAGTAGCAAATTTGTTAATATGTGATAATTGATTTTAAATATGTGAGTATGCCTATATTTGTGAATATCATGCACACGCATCAACTCAGCATTATATTACGTTACATGTGCATGGGTGGGTTATGAAAGAAGGACCAGGTGTACTTCGAGTACGTGGTTGATGTCAGCTTTGTGCTACATCGTGGATTGGCGCTGACTGAGGTCACGTTGTGGACTCTTTGTGATTAAGTTCGCGTGGTTACCTTGATTGATATCGGCTCTATGCCATATCGTGGCTGACGGGTGCTGTGTGCTCCATCGTGGTTGATGTTAGCTACGTGCTACATCGTGGATGGCATTGGTTGCCTTTTTGGAGGGAAAAGGAGAGGGTGACTCGATAGTCCCCTGGTGTGTGGTAGGCTGGATAAGGGGATGTGTAGCGGATGAACCTTAGGATTGGGTTGGGTTTCATGTTGCATTGTTTCGTTTATGATATGATATGGAAAAGGGCCAAGCCCAATACGACATGTGGATATGGTATGTTATGATAACATATGTGGAAATGGGCCAAGCCCAGTGATCAGTGGATTGATGAGAAAAAGGGCCTAGCCCAGTACTGGAATATTTGAATGTGGGCCAAGCCCATAATGTGGTAATGTCTGATTATATTTACATGTTGCATTTGATAATTGGGTTGATTTGTGGCTAACATGTGGGTGGATATCAGTGGTTTAATTACACACTGAGTCTGTATGACTCACTCAATTATTTGTCCAACATCGCAGGTAACAGGATGATCGGACCGGGTTGGAGTAAATACAAGGTGGCCCATGCAGGAGACGTTTTAAATATTTTTATTTTAAGCATTTTAATTTGAAGTACTTGGATTAATTATTTTGTAATAAGGGCCTTATTATTGTTATTATTGTTATTGCTATTTTTGATGTTATTTTATATTATGTTTTACTTAAAATAAATTACTATGTGAAAATGATTTTAATTGTAGCAATCTTTTATTCAAAGTATATGTATTTTTACACCAAAGTTTTAATATGGGTTATTTTATAATAACAAAGTTTTAAGTATAATAAAAAATTTTCATGTTTATTCAAAAGTCAAAGATTTTGCAACCATCTTTCCGCAGTGACATAACCAGATCCGGTCAAGGCTCGTGGGCCGGGTTCGGGGATGTTACAAGTATAGTTACATTTTTCCCTTTAGTTCTAACACCATGCCTTGCCATAGAGTGTCATACAATTTTTTGCATCCAATTCTACTTTGATCAGGAGGCACAGGTGACTGAAGAGGCAGGGATACCAGATTGCCACTATTCCTTCTTGCTCTAACAAATCCATACCCTGAAATCTTCTTTCTCTAAATGCTTTTGCTCTGACTATATACGAACAATTGCATTGTCTTCCACTTTATCAAGGAATTCGTTCTCCATAACCAGCTTTCTAACTCTAGAAACTGACCATGAATCGATACCTCTTTAAATATGAAATGACATGCACAAAAGGATGAAACAAAACAAGTTAGTGTCACAACTTATAAAGCAAGCAAAGTAAATAAACATCCACTTGGGTAACTACTAAGGTTCAACATAGTTTTGCTTAGGGTGGGTTCCTAGGTTCTCTACATATGGTTCAACTCTAAAGTTGAGGTCCCCGAACAAGCAGATTCCTCGATCCTCACCCATTATAGGCTCATACGAACCGAGTTCAGTTCAGGGGAATACATTTTCCTATGGCTATGCGGAGGTGAAAACCTCACGAAGACATAGGTACGGATGTATTCCGGAAGCAGTCCACTAGCCCCTGCGGAGGTGAAAACCTTACGAAAGCATAGTTTCTTACTCCCACTTAAAGGTGCAACCACAACGGTCATGCAGTGCAATGTAGAGAAATATATTTAGAACCACTTGCAATAACAGGATCATGTTTTAAAAAAAAATAGAATTTTAAATTCAAACAAAAGGACATGAAATTATCAATTTTACGGCTTGACTTTCTTTTTGTCCCCAGTGGAGTCGCCAAGCTGTTGAAACCATTTTTAAAATCAGTTTAAAAAAATGAGGATCGACTTTAAAAAAAAAATGGGAGTCGCCACCAATCCCTTTTTACTTAGGTGTGATTGGATCACCTTAAAAACGTTTTATTTCAAAATACTAATTTTGGTCTATGAAAAACAAAAAAAATGGGTTCTGGAGTCGGTTACGTATGAGGAAGGGTTAGCACCCTCATAACGCCCAAAAATCGGTACCTAATTGATAAAATCATGTCTTAATGTTGAGATTTTGAAAAATTTTAGAAAATGATCCTTTTATTTTAAAAAGAAACTAGACTTTCCTATCTCAAAGAAATAAAACACTATACCCAGTAATTTAGGATATAGCATCTCATGACTTAGAAAATAGGCATGTCTTTAGTTTGGAAAATTTCTACCTCAAGATTCAAAACATCATACCCAGTAAGTTAGGACACAACGTTTTTGAATTCCCAAGAATAGGTTTTTTTGATTTAAAACTTGCGATTTCTTTGTTCCTAAAGAATATAAACATCACATCCAGCATGATAGGACACGATATTTTTAAACCCTCGTAACTAAAAAACATCTCATGATTTTCAAAAATTTGTTAAAAGATTATTTAATTATTTAGACAAACGGAGAATCGAAACCCAGCACGTTAGGGCACTATTCCCTGAATTTCTAAATACAAAAACATTGCCTTATTTTAAAACTTTTGGATAAATATAGTAATTCTAAAAAAATATATTTTAAACAACAATTTATGAGACAATATCACATTTCTATATTATCAAAAATACAATATCAAAAACAATTTATAGCATACTAACACAAATAATAGAGTAATAATAATGTGGAATAATGATTAATAGAAATAACTACACAATGGCAATCATAAATAAATAATTGAAAGAGTATGGACAAATAAAATATACATAAAATAATAAATATCAAAATAAAAGAAAATTATTAAATAAAATATAAAAATTTTAAAGTAAGATTAAATGATAAATAAATAAATTATATACATATAATATAAACGATGTAAAAAATATAATGATTTTAAATAAAGATATATAAAATTACACATATATAATATAAATAATGTAAATAGAATATAATATACAATATAAATAAATTTTAGTTAAAAATAATATATGATATAATATTATATAATGTACAAAATTTTAAAATATAATACAATAACTAATATATATATATAAATACTAAAATAATTTTGTAAATAAATAAAAAATAATTAAACTAAAATAATATAAAAATATAATAATAATAGAAATCCATAATATAATAAATAAAATGCTAATTTATATAATATAAGTAATAAATAATAATAATTACATATATATGAAATTAATACTTATAAAAACTATATATATAAATTTTATACTATACACAAATTAATAAAAATAATGAATATAATATTTTAATAAAATAATAATGTTAAAATAATCTAAAAAAAATAAAGACAGAAGGATTAAATAGCAACTTAAAAAATATATAAAAGGGGTTAAATCGAAAATCATTTTATATCGCAAGGTCCGAAATGGCAATTATGCCAAGTTTTAAAACGGCAACGTTTTATGTTTAGCCTTTAAAGAAATCCGGGGGTTTAATTGAAATAAAAACAAACTTTCGGGGTTGATTTTATAAAAATAAAAATACGAATTGGACTGATTTAAAAACAATTAAATTGCGAAAGGCCTAAATGGATAAATATCCCATTTTACAAAAACACGCGGATCCTCCCCAGGTTTTCGAGTCAACGCGCGGATCTTCTAGCTCCGAACAACGTTGTTTTGCACTTATTAGGTTAAGTGAAAACGGCGCCATTTCCTCTATGTTATAAAAGTAAAACTTGGCTAAATTTTTTTTTCAAACAGTTTAAAAAAAAACTTAAAAAATGCTCTGAAGTTTGTTTCTCCTTTCGTCCAGGCCCCGATTGTCGATCCTCTGCGCCACCGTCTCACGCGCGTCACGCGCCTCCACATTCGGTGCCCAGAAGACCAAATCACTCCGTTTCAAAGGTAGTACTTCTCATTCCTCTTTATTTTAGTACTATTTGATATAAAATATACACGAAAAAAAATCACCTCTGTAGAAATAACTTTATATTCTGTTTCAATAAACTTCTTTGCTTTTATTCTCTGTATTCTTGTTTGTATCCGTGTGTCCAGTTTACAAGTTCTTGTAAGGCTTATATAGCTTCAAAAATAAAAAATAAAAAGGAAATAAAACTATTGCCAAGTTTGCTGTATTTCGTTTCCTTTCTTTTGCAGGTGGCAAGGATTCTGGTGGCGACTATGGCGTGACTTGCTGCGCGATTCGCGGCTTGACAAGTTTTGGTGGCTGCGGCGTGACTGTTGCGATCCTGCTGCTTACGACGCGAGGGTTCCTAAAAACCTTAGGTTTCTGTTTAGGCATTGGGCCTTGAAATTTGGGTCTGGGTAATTAGGGTATTGGGTCTGGTTCGGATAGGCTATTTTAGATACTGGGTCAATGGGTGTTTTGGGTATTAGCTTTTGGGTTCGGGCTTCAAGCCCGTTTATTGTATATGGACTGGACATTATTTATTTATTTTTTATTCTGGTTTATTTTAGCCCGGGTAAAAATGGGCTTCTACAAAAGGAAAAGAGAAAATATTAAAATTAATTACAGCACTAGTCTCTTCTTCGCCATCCTGTCAACCCATTTGAGTGTTTCTTCCCATATTCCAATTTTAAATTTATTCAGGTAATCATCGTTCAGGATTAGTTTTTTGCTCTCAATGTATAATTATAGATTTCTTCCAAATGAAGTTTTCAATTAATTTATCTTTGATTTCTATGCTGCAAACTCCGATATCAAATAATCATACCACGACTAACACCCATCTTAACAGTAATAATTTTCTCATGGTGTTATTTCCATGTCTGAGGCTGCCTTCAATAAAAGAGCCCGTCTTTTTATTTGGGTTTCTAACATGAACCACCCATGCCATGTGATCATTTTTTCTGTGCCACCCACCTGTAATGTGATGCATTTCCATGCTATTCAGAGGAATGTCTTCAGTGTCATTTGTTCTATTCTCAACTTGTGGTGGTATATTATCTTACATTTTGAATGCTTCTTTGATATGTCAGATGTACACCACCGCTTTTTTAATTACTATAATCAGATTTGGTCTAAAATTTTTATACATGATCTTAATTTTGTGTGTCCAAAATTTCAAAAAATAGATCATGAAATCAAAGTGTTCCTTATTGGTTTCACTCTCTAACCTTGCCATGTTAATGTTATTGATTATCTGTTCCTTTATTGAATGAAAAATGTCATTCAAGGTAAAAATACCATATATTGATCCAAATCTGATAGCTTTCGCAAAGGAGCATTCCTAAAAAAAACGTGCTTTTCATCCTCCCATTCACCTTGACATAAGACATACAAAGTTTCCACTGTGTTTATTCTCCTTTTAATATCAACTTTACATAGGCGGAATTCATTGAGAATTTTCCATAGAAAAATAATCACCTTAAATGGGAGTTTATTAGATTAAATGAACTTGCATACTTTATGTGAAATATCCTGGTTGAGTGGATCTACAAATCTAAAAAGTATACATGAATTTTAATATAATGTGTAATATTATGCATGAACTTTGATTTAGTATAATTCTACCCATTAAACTTTAAATTTGACTCAATTTTTACATAATACTTATTCATTTTTTTTTAGTTTAGTAAAATGTCAATCAATAATTTTCACATAATTTTAAGAAAAATGGTGTCACATAAATAATTTTGTAATATGTGAAAATTGTTGATTGACATTTTACTAAACAAAAAAGAGTGAATGAGTAAATTTTAAATTATATTTGAAATAATATAAATTATTTTTCCTGTTGCTATAAAGAAAATAAATGTGTATTTTCTTAATCTATGTGAAAATAATTTAAATTTAGTTATTTCTGATTTAGTTTAATAAAATGTCATATTAGCAATTTTTATAAAATAAAACACGTCCTACATAGCGCATTCTCATTAAACTAGTAGTGAAAACGAACGCGTTCTACAGGGCACGCTTTCTCGGTCAATTCAATGAAAACGCGCCCTATAGGATGCTTTTCCATTCTCTCTTCTTAAACAACATAGATTAGTAAATTTTAAAAATAATGACATAGTTTTCCAAATTATTTTTTTCAACATATTTATATAAAATTGACTTATATATTACATTAAATGTATTTGAACTACAATTTCCTTTCAAAATTCATGATTGTTTTATTCATAAAATAATCTCTAAAGTTTGAATATAAATTTTTATTTATTAGTGCAATGTAACGTAGACACCCACACTTACATGTTAAATTAATTATTTATATTGTTTTTATATCATGCTTGGGTAAATATAATGAATACATTTACTAAATTCTTCTCAATTTTTACCACTAAAATATAAAAAATAAATTTATGTTTGATGAAAAAAAAAATTATTTTCACATAAAATCCACAAAACATACCCAAAACAATTTATTCTGATCGTGATTACAAGAGAACTCTAGTACAGATTATTTATAAAGAAAATGGGAATAAAATAGATTTCACTCCCAAAGTAGGTAGTAAGCTAAAAGAGACATCCCCATAATCATGCAGAAGCAATGTTGTTTGAAGTTTTGGAGGACAGTTTAAATGTTAAACCCGAGCCATTCAATTTCTCTTTCATAAGCTTCTCCAAACATTCAATCATGAAGGGTGTGAGATAATTGCTCCAATCTCCCACTTCTCCTTTCCTAAAAAAACTTGTGTGTGGAACTCCAGAAATATGTGCGCCCTTCTTGTTCACTTCCAATTCTTTCAAGTTCTCAAAGCTACAAAATTTCGCTATTTTTTCAATAACTCCTTGTTTCTCTTCATCATCTGTGAAAGGAACTCCTAAGAACATGGCCAAGTTTTTCAAATGGGAACTGGTATCTTCCTTAAGATCTTCATATTTTAAAAACAATATTTTGTTGGGGTTTTCTTGGCTTGCCTTCCAATATCCCAATTCATGCTCAAAAAATGGTCCTTGCATAATGATTCCATGGTAGAACTTGTCAAAAGCTTCATCTAGTGATAGTGACTCTCGGTTTTTGTCTTGGATCTTGGTCATGAACTGCCAAAGAGAAATGAACATATCCATGGGGTTTCTACATATGTAAACAATCTTACAGCCGGAATCCTTACTGGAAGTTGGTAACGAAGCATAAGAGACGTGGGTGGAGAAAAGCCTTGGCTGATAAACACAAACATTTTGAAGATCAGGAAAAGGGTTGTTCATGTAAAGATCATGCTCGAAGAAACGAACAAGTTGGTGAGGGCCAAAGGTGAGCAATGGATTTTCATCCCATGGGAACTGATTGCGGTACAAAGTGGAGAAAGTCAAGGCCTTGAGCCAAGTAGTACCACATTTAAGGAAAGTGGCAACGATGATATCAGAATTAAATGTTTGAAAGTGTTTCTGGAAAGAAAAAAGAGCTTTTAGAATACGAGAGGGGTACCAAAAACCTTGATAGAAATAAAGATCGGATCCTAGCCAGCCTTTTCCTTTGGGGAAGGTTTGCACCAGTTTTTTGAAATCGTCATCCCAAGAGGACTCCTCATCATGGGATTTTGAAACCATTTCGGCTTTGGAGATTTCTGCAGTATCCATTGTGAAACTAGCAGCCCAATAGAGAAAGGGATAAAGATGAACACCCAAAACTAGTTTTCTAAACAACTTATACTAGATTTATTCGTTTAAAATTATAATGCTAATAATATTTAACATACTACAATTCATGTATCTGTACTAAAAACCTGAATTCATGTGAAAACTTTTTAAAGGGAAAAAATTCATTTCATGAATGTAATTATATAATTTGGGAAAAATAACAAACACTCGTTATAAGTAGTGTAACATCCTAGATTAGGGGTTATGCGTTCGTGCCTAATTCATGAGTTAGTAGGTTTTGGCAGTGTTGGAAGTGTATTAAGGGTTTTTAGAATTCTAGGATGGAAGAAGAAAGTTTTGGAAAATTATTGGTTTTTAAGTAAAAAGGGGAGCTAGGTAAATGAGGCTTTAAAAGAAACTTCGTGTGAAGCATGACACAAGGAACCATGTGGTAAAATGGCATGTTTTATGAATTATGAATGTGTTATGTGAATTCTAGAAATAAGGAAATCTATGGAAATGTAAGGAAATATGGAAATGTAAGGAAATGTAAGGAAACGTATGGAAATGTAAGGAAATGTAAGGAAATGTAAGGAAATGTATGGAAATGTAAGGAAATATAAGGGAATGCCTTGTCTTGGAAATGTAAGGAAATGTAAGAAAATGTCTTGTCTTGGAAATGTAGGGAAATGTGTTGGAAATGTGAGGAAATGTCTTGTCTTGGAAATGTGAGGAAATGTCCTGGAAATGTAAGGAAATGATGTGGAAATGATTCAAAAGAGGAAAGTAAACATTTCTGGAAACTTGGAAATGTAAGGAAATTTCAAGTTTAAAGAGGCAAACGAAAATTTTTGGAAACTTGGAAATGAAAGGAAATGTCAAGTTTTAAAGCTTAAAAAGAGGAAATTAAGGCAAGATGGCCTTAAGAAAATTAGTAGGAAGAATTTGGCACACAAACAGGCTTGGAAAAGTGGCCTAGAAATGCCACTTAAGGCCCAGGTAAGTGACGCCACCTACATGAGCAAGTGGGCCTGAGTTCGAGTCACATGGGAAGCAAATAAAAGAAATTTTATTTTTGCTTCCGTAAGACTCGAGAGTGGATGGCACATGCTTCTAGAAAGGAGGTGTTATCTTTTCATAAATATTCGATTAAAAAGGTGATAAATAAAGGATTTTTAAATTGGATTATTTTGAAGAGATAAATGTTGGATTAAACTCTTTTATTTATGATAATTAAAGGATAAAGTTATCAGATAGAGGAGTGGTGGCCAAGTAAGGGACTTTGAATTATCTTTTATTTTAGGTGATAATTAAAAAGATAAATAAGGGATTATTCTTTAATTTTTAAATAAGGAGATAAGGAGGAAAATAAGGAAGAGTGGTGGCCAAGTAAGGGACTCTAGCCTAGTAATTTCGGCTATAAAAGGAAAAGAGAGGCCAATCTTCTTTCTTCCTTTTCTCTTTTGTTCATCTGCCGAAATTCTCTAGCAAAATTCTCTCTTCTCTGTTTTGCCAAACCAAAATACCTTGTGTTCTAGCCGAATCCTCCATCTTTATTCTTCCTTTTCTTTTCTTTCTAATCCCTCCAAAAGCCGAAAGTTGTGAGAGCATCATTTAGCCATAGCCGAATCTCTGAAAGTTGAAGTGAAGGTGAAATCGATTTCTTCAAATAAGGGTAAGAACCAAGGTTGGTTTCCATTCTTTTATATTTTAGACTTATCAAAATTTAGGGACTAATTCCTATTATTGATCTTGGCCGAATCATGGAAGGAAAGTTTCGGGATTTATTAAGTGTCGACTACAAGGAAGGAGAAGTTCTTTTCCCGAAGGTACACCATAGGCCGCGTGTTCCCTAGTTATTCGGTGAATTTCAGGATTTAAGAATCTAAGGTAAGTCATATTTAACATTCGGCTAAGGGTTATTTGTTGTGAATAAATGTTAGAAATTGATCTAACATGTAGTTATAGGGATTTCGACAGAGGGATACAAAGATTTCGGGATTTGAGAATTTCAAGGGATTAAGGATCTAAGCGGTAGATCAGATTTCGAGATCTCAAGGAATTTGCTAAGTGAATCAGGTGTGTACCCTACACTACTTCATAATACGTTTTATGGCATGTTTAATTAAAATATGTGACATTAAGAATATGAAAGTGGCTAAGGTACCATGTGATGGTACTAAGTACTCAGGTACGTTTCCTACTTCTACTAGGAATATGAAAATGTTATTAGTAACATGAGAATATGATAAGAATGTGAACTCTGGCATATTTATGCATATTATTATTATATGGGGCATATGGTTGTATATTTAAATGGGAAGTGAAAAGTGGTGACTTAAGACCACGATGTCTGAAAAGTGGTGACTTACGACCACGATGTCGAAAAGTGGTGACCTAAGACCACGATGTCTGAAAAGTGGTTTCCTAAGACCACAGATCATGAGCCTTAAGCCCGTAAATTGGTGTGTAGCGGAAGGAGGGTCGACTTAGTAGTCCCCACGGTGTGTTTGGCAGGTACGGGGGTGTGTGGCGGATGGACAATTAGGTTTGGGTTTGGGAATGCATCATAACTTGTATTTTATGTTTTGAATGTGTAACTATTGTATGCCTGATTCTATTATGATTTAGTGTCGTGTACACATTGAGTCTGTTTGACTCACCCCGTTGGGGAATATTTTTCAGGTGATGAGCAGTAATGGACCGGGTCGGCAGGAGCTAAAGGTGCCCATGCTCAGCTTGAAGTTTTATTGAACATGAACATTTTATTTTATTTAAGTACTTTAGAACTTTTATTTTGGGAATTATTTGATGTAATAAGGCCATAAGTCCATGATTGAATTTCTTTATTTCTTTTTACTTTTATTTATTTTGTTTACAAATTATTATTTAGGGATCAAGTAAATTTATTTTTAAAATAAACTCCAAGTGTTTTGTCACCTTAATTAAAAAGGAATTTTTAATATAAGATTAACTCATTTTCAACCCAAGCCCAACCCAAAAAAACTAATTTTCTTTCAAAACACACAAAATTTTTCCAAAGTAATAAAAGAATTTTTAACCGGTTTACTTGAGGAACATACCAGATCTCGCCAAGGCTCGTGGGCGGGTTTGGGAGTGTTTGATTTGGTATCGAGCCCGATTTTAAACTCTCGGCTGTGGGCCAAGGCCCAAAACATTTTCAAAGCGAGCCCGAATGAGTTTTTGAAAGTATTTTATGAAATTAAGCAGGTTTTCTGGCATGGCACCTAAGTCTCACCCATGATCCACCAGGTAAGTACTCTATTCATTGTGTGAATTATTATTTGTAGAAGGGTAGAAATGGAACGTAGATAGTATATTAAGTACTTGAACCCTAGGGCTAGTGCACTCAAACACATGCATAAGACTTAAGGACTATCAAACAAACCTGTGACTAAGTCGTCGAGCTAGGGTGTGGTAATGAGTTGTGCACATGTCTAGGAGTGGATTCGATGAAGAGCTTGGTACTTAAGTAGTCCTAGTGACTCACCTCCTCTTTACTCGAATCCTCCCACAGTGCGTAGTAACTGGTTCACCCTAACCAAGAGGACTTATTCACGGGCTAAACCAGATAATTAAAACCCGAAAGGGACTAGCCATATTTTTATAAAAACCTTAGTTTTTTTAAAAATCACCATATTACCCTTTTAAAGTATAGCGAGAATTTAGTTTGGAAAATTTTTGCCAAAATATTTCGAATTGCAAAATTACAAAAATACCCCTAGTGGTAAATTACAAAAATACCCTTGGTTTATGAAATTCCCAAAATACCCACAGTTCTTATCAAGATTTCATTACTTTATAAATGTTCAAAACCCTAATTTGCAAATTATCAAAAATACATTGATTTTGGAAAATTACGAAATTGCCCTTAACTCACAAAATTACCAAAATGATTACGATTTTCAAAATTTTTGTGACATCACCGACTTGAAAAACAAATGCTCAAAAAGAACCCTCAAAGTTTTGCAAATTTTGAAATACCCACGATTTATTAAACTTTACAAATTTACCCCGGCTTGTAAAAAAATTGTAGAAATACCACGGAATTTCAAAATTATTGAAAGGCAGGGATTTCAAAATTACCAAAATACCCTTATTGACAAAATCACCAAGGAACCTTATTTTGACAAATTACGAAAATACCTCAGTAGTGCAAATTACTAAAATACCCCAGTAGGAAAAATTACGAAAATACCCACAGGTAGTGGAAAAAACAACAACAATGAAAACTACAACATTTCTTTGAATGAACGAAAGTTCATAATTGGTTGATGAATGTGAACATGACTTTCTGAATAGTGAACTTGAGCTGAGAACTTTGTTTGATCGAAAGAACCACTTTTAAACATCTCTTTTCATAAAACTGTTCGCGGTTAATCAGTGAAACAAAAGTATCGGTGTATAAAACTCTTAAATCAGATTAAATCGCGACATTAGAAAATGAGTTCTAATGGATGTGAACTTAGAGATTGTGCCTAGAAGGTATGATGGCTCTATTAAGATCAGAGTGCGCAGCGTAAGCATAGTGCGGTGAGAAGGATTGTACGACTGTTAGTAAGTAATTTCGAGGACGAAATTATTTTTAAGGAGGGTAGAACTGTAACATCCTAGATTAGGGGTTATGCGTTCGTGCCTAATTCATGAGTTAGTAGGTTTTGGCGGTGTTGGAAGTGTATTAAGGGGTTTTAGAATTCTAGGATGGAAGAAGAAAGCTTTGGAAAATTATTGGTTTTAAGTAAAAAGGGAGCTAGGTAAATGAGGCTTTAAAAGAAACTCCAGTGTGAAGCATGACACAAGGAACCATGTGGTAAAATGGCATGTTTTATGAATTATGAATGTGTTATGTGAATTCTAGAAATAAGGAAATCTATGGAAATGTAAGGAAATATGGAAATGTAAGGAAATGTAAGAAACGTATGGAAATGTAAGGAAATGTAAGGAAATGTATGGAAATGTAAGGAAATGTAAAGAGGAATGCCTTGTCTTGGAAATGTAAGGAAATGTAAGAAAATGACTTGTCTTGAAATGTAGGGAAATGTGTTGGAAATGTAAGGAAATGTCTTGTCTTGGAAATGTGAGGAAATGTCCTGAAATGTAAGGAAATGATGTGGAAATGATTCAAAAGAGGAAAGTAAACATTTCTGGAAACTTGGAAATGTAAGGAAATGTCAAGTTTAAAGAGGCAAACGAAAATTTTTGGAAACTTGGAAATGAAAGGAAATGTCAAGTTTTAAAGCTTAAAAGAGGAAATTAAGGCAAGATGGCCTTAAGAAAATTAGTAGGAAGAATTTGGCACACAAGCAGGCTTGGAAAAGTGGCACTGGAAATGCCACTTAAGGCCCAGGTAAGTGTGCGCCACCTACATGAGCAAGTGGGCACGAGTTCGAGTCACATGGGAAGCAAATAAAAGAAATTTTATTTTTGCTTCCGTAAGACCTGAGGTGGACGGCACATGCTTCTAGAAAGGAGGTGTTATCTTTTCATAAATATTCAATTAAAAAGGTGATAAATAAAGGATTTTTAAATTGGATTATTTTGAAGAGATAAATGTTGGATTAAACTCTTTTATTTATGATAATTAAAGGATAAAGTTATCGGAGAGAAGTGGTGGCCAAGTAAGGGACTTTGAATTATCTTTTATTTTAGGTGATAATTAAAAAGATAAATAAGGGATTATTCTTTAATTTTTAAATAAGGAGATAAGGAGGAAAATAAGGAAGAGTGGTGGCCAAGTAAGGACTCTAGCCTAGTAATTTCGGCTATAAAAGGAAAAGAGAGGCCAATCTTCTTTCTTCCTTTTCTCTTTTGTTCATCTGCCGAAATTCTCTAGCAAAATTCTCTCTTCTCTGTTTTGCCAAACCAAAATACCTTGTGTTCTAGCCGAATCCTCCATCTTTATTCTTCCTTTTCTTTTCTTTCTAATCCCTCCAAAAGCCTAGAAAGTTGTGAGAGCATCATTTAGCCATAGCCGAATCTCTGAAAGTTGAAGTGAAGGTGAAATCGATTTCTTCAAATAAGGGTAAGAACCAAGGTTGGTTTCCATTCTTTTATATTTTAGACTTATCAAAATTTAGGGACTAATTCCTATTATTGATCTTGGCCGAATCATGGAAGGAAAGTTTCGGGATTTATTAAGTGTCGACTACAAGGAAGGAGAAGTTCTTTTCAGAAGAAGGTACACCATAGGCGCGTGTTCCCTAGTTATTCGGTGAATTTGAGGATTTAAGAATCTAAGGTAAGTCATATTTAACATTCGGCTAAGGGTTATTTGTTGTGAATAAATGTTAGAAATTGATCTAACATGTAGTTATAGGGATTTCGACAGAGGGATACAAAGATTTCGGGATTTGAGAATTTCAAGGGATTAAGGATCTAAGCGGTAGATCAGATTTCGAGATCTCAAGGAATTTGCTAAGTGAATCAGGTGTGTACCCTACACTACTTCATAATACGTTTTATGGCATGTTTAATTAAAATATGTGACATTAAGAATATGAAAGTGGCTAAGGTACCATGTGATGGTACTAAGTACTCAGGTACGTTTCCTACTTCTACTAGGAATATGAAAATGTTATTAGTAACATGAGAATATGATAAGAATGTGAACTCTGGCATATTTATGCATATTATTATTATATGGGGCATATGGTTGTATATTTAAATGGGAAGTGAAAAGTGGTGACTTAAGACCACAGTAATCTGAAAAGTGGTGACTTACGACCACGATGTCGAAAAGTGGTGACCTAAGACCACAGTAATCTGAAAAGTGGTTTCCTAAGACCACAGATGCGGAGCCTTAAGCCCGTAAATTGGTGTGTAGCGGAAGGAGGGTCGACTTAGTAGTCCCCACGGTGTGTTTGGCAGGTACGGGGGTGTGTGGCGGATGGACAATTAGGTTTGGGTTTGGGAATGCATCATAACTTGTATTTTATGTTTTGAATGTGTAACTATTGTATGCCTGATTCTATTATGATTTAGTGTCGTGTACACATTGAGTCATTTGACTCACCCGTTGGGAATATTTTTGGTGATGAGCGGTAATGGACCGGGTCGGCGGGAGCTAAAGGTGCCCATGCTCGACTTGAAGTTTTATTGAACATGAACATTTTATTTTATTTAAGTACTTTAGAACTTTTATTTTGGGAATTATTTGATGTAATAAGGCCATAAGTCCATGATTGAATTTCTTTATTTCTTTTTACTTTTATTTATTTTGTTTACAAATTATTATTTAGGGATCAAGTAAATTTATTTTTAAAATAAACTCCAAGTGTTTTGTCACCTTAATTAAAAAGGAATTTTTAATATAAGATTAACTCATTTTCAACCCAAGCCCAACCCAAAAAAACTAATTTTCTTTCAAAACACACAAAATTTTTCCAAAGTAATAAAAGAATTTTTAACCGGTTTACTTGAGGAACATACCAGATCTGGCCAAGGCTCGTGGGCCGGGTTTGGGGTGTTTCAGTTTGGTATCAGAGCCCAGTTTTAAACTCTCGGCCTGTGGGCCAAGGCCCAAAACATTTTCAAAGCGAGCCCGAATGAGTTTTTGAAAGTATTTTATGAAATTAAGCAGGTTTTCTGGCATGGCACCTAAGTCTCCGACCCGCAGTCCACCAGGTAAGTACTCTATTCATTGTGTGAATTATTATTTGTAGAAGGGTAGAAATGGAACGTAGATAGTATATTAAGTACTTGAACCCTAGGGCTAGTGCACTCAAACACATGCATAAGACTTAAGGACTATCAAACAAACCTGTGACTAAGTCGTCGAGCTAGGGTGTGGTAACAGTTGTGCACATGTCTAGGAGTGGATTCAGTAAGAGCTTGGTACTTAAGTAGTCCTAGTGACTCACCTCCTCTTTACTCGAATCCTCCCTGGTGCGTAGTAACGGTTCACCCTAACCAAGAGGACTTATTCACGGGCTAAACCCGATAATTAAAACCCGAAAGGGACTAGCCATATTTTTATAAAAACCTTAGTTTTTTTTAAAAAATCACCATATTACCCTTTTAAAGTATAGCAGAATTTAGTTTGGAAAATTTTTGCCAAAATATTTCTGAATTGCAAAATTACAAAAATACCCCTAGTGGTAAATTACAAAAATACCCTTGGTTTATGAAATTCCCAAAATACCCACAGTTCTTATCAAGATTTCATTACTTTATAAATGTTCAAAAACCCTAATTTGCAAATTATCAAAAATACATTGATTTTGGAAAATTACGAAATTGCCCTTAACTCACAAAATTACCAAAATGACCCTGATTTTCAAAATTTTTGTGACATCACCGACTTGAAAAACAAATGCTCAAAAAAGAACCCTCAAAGTTTTGCAAATTTTGAAATACCCCTGATTTATTAAACTTTACAAATTTACCCTGGCTTGTAAAAAAATTGCCGAAATACCCCTGGAATTTCAAAATTACTGAAAGGCCCGGGATTTCAAAATTACCAAAATACCCTTATTGACAAAATCACCAAGGAACCTTATTTTGACAAATTACGAAAATACCCCTGTAGTGCAAATTACTAAAATACCCCTGTAGGACAAATTACGAAAATACCCCTGGGTAGTGGAAAAAAACAACAACAATGAAAACTACAACATTTCTTTGAATGAACGAAAGTTCATAATTGGTTGATGAATGTGAACATGACTTTCTGAATAGTGAACTTGAGCTGAGAACTTTGTTTGATCGAAAGAACCACTTTTAAACATCTCTTTTCATAAAACTGTTCGCGGTTAATCAGTGAAACAAAAGTATCGGTGTATAAAACTCTTAAATCAGATTAAATCGCGACATTAGAAAATGAGTTCTAATGGATGTGAACTTAGAGATTGTGCCTAGAAGGTATGATGGCTCTATTAAGATCAGAGTGCGCAGCGTAAGCATAGTGCGGTGAGAAGGATTGTACGACTGTTAGTAAGTAATTTCGAGGACGAAATTATTTTTAAGGAGGGTAGAACTGTAACATCCTAGATTAGGGGTTATGCGTTCGTGCCTAATTCATGAGTTAGTAGGTTTTGGCAGTGTTGGAAGTGTATTAAGGGTTTTTAGAATTCTAGGATGGAAGAAGAAAGCTTTGGAAAATTATTGGTTTTTAAGTAAAAAGGGGAGCTAGGTAAATGAGGCTTTAAAAGAAACTCCGTGTGAAGCATGACACAAGGAACCATGTGGTAAAATGGCATGTTTTATGAATTATGAATGTGTTATGTGAATTCTAGAAATAAGGAAATCTATGGAAATGTAAGGAAATATGGAAATGTAAGGAAATGTAAGGAAACGTATGGAAATGTAAGGAAATGTAAGGAAATGTATGGAAATGTAAGGAAATGTAAGGGAATGCCTTGTCTTGGAAATGTAAGGAAATGTAAGAAAATGACTTGTCTTGGAAATGTAGGGAAATGTGTTGGAAATGTAAGGAAATGTCTTGTCTTGGAAATGTGAGGAAATGTCCTGGAAATGTAAGGAAATGATGTGGAAATGATTCAAAAGAGGAAAGTAAACATTTCTGGAAACTTGGAAATGTAAGGAAATGTCAAGTTTAAAGAGGCAAACGAAAATTTTTGGAAACTTGGAAATGAAAGGAAATGTCAAGTTTTAAAGCTTAAAAAGAGGAAATTAAGGCAAGATGGCCTTAAGAAAATTAGTAGGAAGAATTTGGCACACAAACAGGCTTGGAAAAGTGGCCTGGAAATGCCACTTAAGGCCCAGGTAAGTGACGCCACCTACATGAGCAAGTGGGCCTGAGTTCGAGTCACATGGGAAGCAAATAAAAGAAATTTTATTTTTGCTTCCAGAAGACTGAGGTGGACGGCACATGCTTCTAGAAAGGAGGTGTTATCTTTTCATAAATATTCAATTAAAAAGGTGATAAATAAAGCATTTTTAAATTGGATTATTTTGAAGAGATAAATGTTGGATTAAACTCTTTTATTTATGATAATTAAAGGATAAAGTTATCAGATAGAGAAGTGGTGGCCAAGTAAGGGACTTTGAATTATCTTTTATTTTAGGTGATAATTAAAAAGATAAATAAGGGATTATTCTTTAATTTTTAAATAAGGAGATAAGGAGGAAAATAAGGAAGAGTGGTGGCCAAGTAAGGGACTCTAGCCTAGTAATTTCGGCTATAAAAGGAAAAGAGAGGCCAACCTTCATTCTTCCTTTTCTCTTTTGTTCATCCTTAGAAATTCTCTAGCAAAATTCTCTCTTCTCTGCTTTTTGCCAAACCAAAATACCTTGTGTTCTAGCCGAATCCTCCATCTTTATTCTTCCTTTTCTTTTCTTTTTAATCCCTCCAAAAGCCGAAAGTTGTGAGAGCATCATTTAGCCATAGCCGAATCTCTGAAAGTTGAAGTGAAGGTGAAATCGATTTCTTCAAATAAGGGTAAGACCCAAGTTTGGTTTCCATTCTTTTATATTTTAGACTTATCGAAATTTAGGGACTAATTCCTATTATTGATCTTGGTCGAATCATGGAAGGAAAGTTTCGGGATTTATTTAAGTGTCGACTACAAGGAAGGAGAAGTTCTTTTCCCGAAGGTATACCATAGGCCGCGTGTTCCCTAGTTATTCGGTGAATTTCAGGATTTAAGAATCTAAGGTAAGTCATATTTAACATTCGGCTAAGGGTTATTTGTTGTGAATAAATGTTAGAAATTGATCTAACATGTAGTTATAGGGATTTCGACAGAGGGATACAAAGATTTCGGGATTTGAGAATTTCAAGGGATTAAGGATCTAAGCAGTAGATCAGATTTCGAGATCTCAAGGAATTTGCTAAGTGAATCAGGTGTGTACCCCACACTACTTCATAATACGTTTTATGGCATGTTTAATTAAAATATGTGACATTAAGAATATGAAAGTGGCTAAGGTACCATGTGATGGTACTAAGTACTCAGGTACGTTTCCTACTCTACTAGGAGTATGAAAATGTTATTAGTAACATGAGAATATGATAAGAATGTGAACTCTGGCATATTTATGCATATTATTATTATATGGGGCATATGGTTGTATATTGAAAGGGAAGTGAAAAGTGGTGACTTAAGACCACGATGTCTGAAAAGTGGTGACTTACGACCACAAGAATCTAAAAAGTGGTGACCTAAGACCACGAGAATCTGAAAAGTGGTTTCCTAAGACCACAGATGCGAGCCTTAAGCCCACAAATTGGTGTGTAGCGGAAGGAGGGTCGACTTAGTAGTCCCCACGGTGTGTTTTGGCAGTGCACGGGGTGTGTAGCGGATGGACAATTAGGTTTGGGTTTGGGAATGCATCATAACTTGTATTTTATGTTTTGAATGTGTAACTATTGTATGCCCGATTCTATTATGATTTAGTGTCGTGTACACATTGAGTCTCTGTTTGACTCACCCGTTGGGGAATATTTTTTGGTGATGAGCGGTAATGGACCGGGTCGGCGAGAGCTAAAGGTGCCCATGCTCAAACTTGAAGTTTTATTGAACATGAACATTTTATTTTATTTAAGTACTTTAGAACTTTTATTTTGGGAATTATTTGATGTAATAAGGCCATAAGGCCATGATTGAATTTCTTTATTTCTTTTTACTTTTATTTATTTTGTTTACAAATTATTATTTAGGGATCAAGTAAATTTATTTTTAAAATAAACTCCAAGTGTTTTGTCACCTTAATTAAAAGGAATTTTTAATATAAGATTAACTCATTTTCAACCCAAGCCCAACCCAAAAAAACTAATTTTCTTTCAAAACACACAAAATTTTTCCAAAGTAATAAAAGAATTTTTAACCGGTTTACTTGAGGAACATACCAGATCTGGCCAAGGCTCGTGGGCCGGGTTTGCGGTGTTTCAAGTAGTGAATGACATGTTCTAATAACATAGTAAAAGTTTGAGCCGTAACATTAATAGAATATTATGGCACGTTGACAATTGATTTTGTCACAACTCAAGCATGATATATCTAGAATGATTGTACGCATTTAATACGATAAGCAAATCAGCACCGGATGATTCAAAGTAGAAAATAAACATTGACAAGAAAACCGAACACACATCAAACTAAAGAAGACGATAACAAAATCATCTCTAATACTACTTGTCACTATAGCAAAACAAGGTTTTAGCGGCGCTTAGACAAAAAATGCCGCTATAGATTGAGCATTAGCGGCATCTCCCAAAAACGTCGCTTTAGATTATGCATTATCAGCGCTTTTTGAAAAATGATAGATATAGGTCGACCATTAGCGGCACTTTATAAAAAAACGTCGCAAAAAAAATTAAGGCCATCGTTTTATGGTGATCTTTAGTGGCATTAGCAGCGCTTGTTGAAAAACGCCGCAAAAAATACAATTTATTTTTAATTGAACATTTAAATTCTTTAGAAAAAAATAATGACAAAATATATGTTAAAAATGGAAAAAATTAAAATACTATTATTTAAAATAATTTTAAAGTTTTTTTGGGTATATGACTAATTTTTTTAATTTATATATTAAATAATTTCTTATATAATCGTAAAAGAGATAGTATTAATTTTAAAATATTGAATCAATTATCATTATAGTTTAGGGTTTATGGTTTAGGGTATGTGGTTTATGGTTTAAGGTTTAAGGTTTAAGGTTTATGGTTTATGGTTTATGGTTTAAAGTTTGGGATTTAAGGTTTAGGTGTCATGGGTCAGGGTTTGGGGGTAGGGTTTTAGGGTTTAAGGTTTTATGGTTTAAAGGTTTAGGGGATAGGGGATAGGGGATAGGGGTTTAGGGTTTAGATTAATTAGTGTCTTTTAATCTATATATTAAATAATTTCTTATATAATTGTAAAAGAGATAATTTTAATTTTAATATATTAAAATTATGATTATAATTTAAATTATTTAAGAGATAATATATAAACTTTATATATATTAAATGATGAGATTTTATACAATCAATTAATACTTTTATATTTAAAAATATTTAATCTAAACCATTTGATATATTTAATTATTAGATTTTAAAAAAAAATGATTAAAAAAAGTACAATAGAATGATATGGATAGGTAATTATCTATTTTGGATAGGACCAAATTATAACAAATAAAAATGAAATACAAAAACTAAAATCATTCCACATCGAACATCTAGCAAAATAGTTATATTTTAGTTAGGAAGAAATATTCTAATGAAATGGAGATTAGATCGGAAAAGAATAATATAAAATCATGATTAACGTCTCAATCTTTAATAGATATTTGATATCTAAGAGATTGATTGCTTACATTGGATAATTCTAACTTAATAATTAATTACAGCCATTTAATCCTTTGTTTTCTTATTAAAATATACGATATTTATTTTGAGAGTACTTGGGTTTTTGATGGGCTCAAAACTAACTAATATTTCGACAAAGGCAAGCGCACATATCAAAGAGTAGTATAGTTATGGTGAGTCCGGAATATCGCATCCTCAAGGACTAAAATTACTAGTAATAACTATCTTCTTATTATCTAGCCTAATAATTAAAGGGGATTTGTTTTAATCTAATTTTAACTAACTAATTGACTATGAACAAAATAGAGAAAGAATTAGGAAAATGCTTTTTAGACAACTTTATGAGATAGGCAATACCTAAGGAAGAATCCACCTAGACTTCACTTATTACTTTTGATTCATACGATTTATTCACTTGACTTAATCCGTAGAAACCCCTGATTTATGTTAATATCTCTTTCAAGACTAAAAACAACTAACTTTAGGTTGATTAATTGAAATCTCTTTCTAATTAAAACCCCTATTGTCGCATTAACTCGATCTATGGATCCCCTTATTAGATTTGGCTCTAATCAGGCAGATTTTCATCTCCCTATTTCTAGGGTTACAATCAACTCTACTTAATTGTGTTGATCTTCTCTTAAATAGGGACTTTTGCTCCATTGAATAAGCACATTCAACTTTAAATCAATAACCTGAATTATCAAAACAAAAATATGAACTCACAATTAAGAATAAGAACAAGTATTTATCTTATAAATCAAACAATAATAAGCTTTGTCTTAGGTTTCATCCCCTTAGATATTTAAGGGATTTAGTTCATACTAATAGAGGGAAACATCTTAAAATAGGTAAAACAACAAAACATATGAAAACCCAAAAACTTCTAAAGAACTTGATGGGAGATCTTTAGTCTTGATGGAGATCCTTCTCCTAAACTGTTCCCGACAGCTGTCTTGGAGTATTTTCTGCCCTCTACTCGGCGTCTACTCGACGTCCCTTTTTAGGTTTCCCTCTAGGGTGTTTATATAGGCTTTGGAATGCCTTTCTTTGCCCACAAGTAACCTGTAACATCCAAGATTTAGAGGTTATACATTTAGTGCATAGTGCAATTGTTAGGGGGCTGAGTATACGGTTGGATGTGTTTTAGGGGTTCCTAAAACTCTAGGATGAAAGAAGAATGCTTTGGAAAACTATTAGATTTTAAGTTTAAAAGGGGGAGCAAGGCTAAGGAGGCCTTAAGGAAAATTGTAGGAGTTTTTGGACATGAAAGAGGGCTTGGTAAGGTGGCTTGAAGGCGCCACTTAGGGCCTTGGTGGATGACGCCTCAGGCAAGGGAGAAGGGAGGAGGTTCGAGTCTTGTTGGCAGCAGGAAGTGTGCTTTTATTTTTGCAAGTTGGCGTCAAGTAGGGGGAGAGGTGATGAACGGCAATGGGACTTTGAAAAGGTGAGGATAAAGATTTGGATTTTATTCTTTTAAAATTCGGCTAAGAGGGAGGAGATAATGCTAGGCTCATTCAAACTTTTTGAATGAGTGTTGGAGAGAAGAAATAGGAGAGAATAGTGGGATTTGATAAGTGAAGAAGCTAGTAGCCGAATTCTCTATAGGGAGTTTAGGCATTTTCGGTTCTCCTCTTCTTCTTCTAGTGTGTGCCGAAATTTAGTTTCTCTTCTCCCATTTGTGCCGTTTTCTTGTTGTGAAAAAGCCACCTAGTTTCGGCTTGGTTATTCCTTCTAGTGTTGACCGAAACTTCAAGGGCATCAACGCCATTTATGTTTCTTTCTCCTCCTCCTCCATTTTTGTTTCTTGGCTGAACCTATATCTTTCTCCCAAGCCTCCTCTTTTATTTGCTGTTAGCCGAATACTCCATCATCATTTGAGGGCCACAGCCGAAACCTTATAGCCCTCAGGCTCTTCTTTTTCTTTCACCATTAAAGTGTCAAAACACCATCTTTACCTTGGTTTTCAAAGCCGATTCTCTAAGGAAAGGGGCTGTCGACTACACTCTTTTCCCCTCTTGATCTTTCCAACGTGTGTAGTGGTAAGTAGGTTCTTTCTTAGCATTCGGTTATGAGTTCTTCTTCAAGTGGTGGCCGAAACCAAATGTTTGGCTTTGGTATTTGGGTTGGCCGAATGTTTATAGGGCCTTTACCTTGTGTTTCTTTTGTATGTAGTTAGCATTAAGGAGCAGTAAGGAGTCCTTCGGGATTCAAAAGCATTGAGGTAAGGAGGTTTGTGCTATTCGGCCAAGGGCCATGTTTATGGATTTAGGTATTAAAGCTGAATCTGACATATGGTGTGTAGGGATTTCGACTACTCAAAGAACAAGTATCAGTTTTTGGGTTTTCGAATCAGCAAGGTAAGTGGTTGGTGACATTCGGCCATGGGCCATATTTGGTTTAAGTTAGCCGATTCTAACTATGGTCTTTTAGGGCCAAATCGGCAGTAGAAAGCAAAGCCTCCAGGATTCTAGATTGATTCGGTAAGGGTATTTAGTAAGTATGGTTTGGATTCGTTACATTTAGATTATGTCGTTAACGTTTAATCGATTGTTCTGATTAAGTATTGTTGATGGAGGCGAACACCAGTCAAGAAGGTAAAGGGATAGTCTCTATTCCGAAGTTTAAGAAGAGACCAGTTTCTGCCGTTCGGGATTGGCCACCGGGGTGTAGGCCAGCAGCAGGGGAGGATTATAGGCAGATAGCTGTAATGTCGTTTAGTGATAGTATCGGGATCGAGAGCGTAGTACTTCAAGTTATCAGGTGTGTGGTTAGCCTACTGTTTTCCGAGTATATGTTATATTCACATGTGTGATTTATGTGCTAACAAGTGCAGTGGCAATGATGTGGTGATTACCCTAAAAGGGGTATATCGATAACCAGGTTAGTGTTATCTGTTGATAAGAATGTGAATGTGCCTATGTGAATGTGAACATGCCTATGGAAATGTGATTGTCTACTTGAATAACATGTGCATGCATTTATTATTATGTCATTATTACTTGAATATGAAAGAAGGTACGGGTGTACTTCGAGTACGTGGTTTGGTGTTAGCCTTGAGCTACATCGTGGATTGGCGTTGGCTGAGGTCGCATTGTGGATTAATTGTGATTAAGTTCACGTGGTTTGATGAGTAGCTCTGTGCCTCATCGTGGTTGATATCGGCTCTGTGCCATATCGTGGTTTGATGGGTTGCTATGTGCCTCATCGTGGTTTGATGTTAGCTACGCGCTACTTCGTGGACGGTATTATTTGCTTTATTGGAGTGAAAAGGGGAGGGTGATTTAGTAATCCCCTAGTGTGTGGTGGCTGGATACGGGGGTGTGTAGAGGATGGACCCTAGGTTGGGTTGGGTGCACTGTGCATAATTATATCTGATATGTGTATTTGATGTGGAAATGGGCCAAGCCCAATATGTGAATGTGGATTGGTATGGAAATGGGCTAAGCCCAATATGTGAAATCATGTGGATATTTACCCTATTATCCGATAAGTGGCATCAATATGGGCCCAGCCCAAAATGTGGAATTATGTGAATAAGTTGCCTTACTATCTGAATTGTGATATGATATGTGGTTTGACATATGGGTGGAATTCAGTGGTCTAATTGCACACTGAGTCTGTATGACTCACCCAATTTTTATCAATATCGCAGGTGACATATGATGATCAGACCGGGCTGGAGTGGATACAAAGGTGGCCATGCAGAGGACATTTTATTTATTTTATTCAGTTTATTATTAAGTACTTTTGATTAATTATTTGTTGTAATAAGGGCCTCCTAAAGTTTTAAGGTTTATTATTATGTTTTAGCTGGTTGAAAAATTAAAT
Source organism: Gossypium bickii (assembly GCA_025503065.1). Lineage (NCBI taxonomy): Eukaryota > Viridiplantae > Streptophyta > Magnoliopsida > Malvales > Malvaceae > Gossypium > Gossypium bickii. Next base: position 103,343,863 of record CP106711.1, read on the forward strand.
TACTCTTTGGAAAGTTTATTTAGGGTTTTTGAAGTTTATATTTTGTTATGGTAAATATTTTTGAGTCAACTTATATTATAATAACTTATATTAAAGTTTTAATCCGGATAATTTGCTACAACTTTATAATACTTAAAATTTTAAATACACAAGGTTTTACAGAAGTTAATAAAATTTATGTTTTTACCCCTTAAGATAAATTCTTTCAAACGTTTTTCCGCAGTGACATACCAGATCCTGTCAAAGATCGTGTGCCGGGTTTGGGGTGTTACAGTTTGGTATCAGAGCCCGATTTAAGACTCGGCTTTGAGGGTTTTGGGTCCAAAAACATTTTCAAAGATGGCTTTTCCAAAATTATGGACTTTTATTTCAGGTTATTCTGGCATGGCACTTGTATCTCCGGCCCGAAGTCCACCAGGTAAGTACTTCTGACTACTGAAGTGATTTGTATATGTGAACTATGTGGGCATTAAGGGATCGTAGATTAGTAGAATTAGGGCTATTGAACCCTAGGACTAGTCTACTCCAACACAGAATTCATAAGACTTAAGGACAGCTAAACAAACCTGTGACTGAGTCGACCAGTTAGGGTGTGGTAACAGTTGTGCGCATGTCTAGGAGTGGATTCAGTAAGAGCTTGGTATTTAAGCAGTCATAGTGTCTCACCTCCTCTTTACTCGAATCCTACCTGGTGCGTAGTAATTGTTCACCCTAACCAAGAGGACTTAGTCATCAGCTAAAACCCGATAATTAAAACCCGAAAGGGACTAGCCTTACTATTTTATAAAATCACTAGTTCTAAAAATCACCAAATTACTCTTTGATTCGTAAACACTAAATTAGATTTTGAAAAACATTTTCGAAATATTTCGGTAATGATGGTTGTCAAATTACTAAAATGCCCTTGGTTTCTAAAATTACCATACTATCCTCGATTTTAATAAAATTTTCTTACTCTGTAAAAGTATCCAAAACCCTATTTTGCGAAATATTAAGATACCTTGATTTGGAAAATTTACTAAAATACCCCTGACTTACAAAAAATTACCAAAATAACCCCGATTTCTAAAATTTCTGCAATACCCTTGGTTTGGAAGGAAATATTTCAAAATACCATTGAGCTTTGGAAATTTTGAAATACCTTTGATTTGTAAAGATTTTCGAATCGATTCTGATTTATTACCAAAATACCCTTGTAGGACAAATGACGAAAATACCCCTGGGGTAGGAATAGACCAAAAATGTTTGAATAGTGAATGTGTGTGGTAGACACCAATGAATGAATGTGCTTCCATCAATGAATGTGAATGTGATTCTCTAAAATAGAATAATGAACTTGAGCTGAAACTTTGATTGATCGAAGGAACTACTTCTAAATTTTCTTTTCATAAAATTTGGTCGCGGATAAACAAGTGGAGCCAAATGCTAATGCATAAAACTTTTTAATCAGATTAAATTGCAACGTTAGATATGAGTGCTAGAGGACGTGGTCGAACGACAGTATCGGAACCAGTAGGGTCTGGTCATGGGTCAGAAAGCGATGTGCCGCCGCCAGCAGTGGGCGCAGAGGATCAAGATCAGGCAGGAGGAGATGACGCAGTATCATAGGCTGTGCTGCGAGTGCTTCAGCAAGTGGCAAGAGCTGGTAGGGGAAATGGAGCTCGAAAGTCAGTGTCGGAAAAACTTAGGTCAAACGGAGCTGAAGTTTTTAGAGGAGTATCTGGAGTGGCTCCGAATGTAGCGGAGTATTGGTTAGAGGCAGTCGAAAGAATTATGGATGATTTGGACTGTACTACTGAGGAAAAGCTGAAAGGTGCTGTCTCGTTGCTCCGAGATGAAGCTTATCGGTGGTGGCTCATGGTCAAACAAGGTGTCCCTGCAGATCGATTGGATTGGGAATATTTTAAGGATAAGTTTGAAGGGAAGTACGTTGGAGCTAGTTACCTAGACTCGCAAAGGAAGGCGTTTCTAAATTTGGTACGAGGAAGTAAGTCAGTAGCAGGGTACGAAGCGGAATTTGTGCGAGTAAGTCAGTACGCCAAGGGGATCGTAGCAACTGATTACGAAAGGTGTTTTCGATTCGAGGATAGGTTGCGAGACGAGTTGCGAGTGTTGATTGCTCCGCAAAGGGAAAGAGACTTTGCTATTCTAGTGGAGAAAGCTCGGATAGCTGAAGAAGTTAAGAAAACCGCGAGACAGAACCAAGAGAAGCATAAGAATTGGAACAAAAGGAGTTTTGGACTGTCAGCATCGTCGGGGGATTTTCAGAAAAGACCAAGGATTAAAAATTCTGTACGTGCAACTGTGCCAGTTTCTGAGAATCGGAGTCGTTCGTGTGCTCAGTGTGGGAGAGCTCACGCAGGAGAGTGTTGGGGAAATAGTAAGGAATGTTTTTAGTGTTGATCTAAGGCTCATTTGGTTAGAAATTGTCCTAAGGCGATAAGGAGTCGTGGTCCAAACCATGGAGGAAATGGTTCCGGCAGAGGTCGTGGAACACCAAGTAGAGGTGCTGAAGGTTCAGATGTGAGACAACCAAAGTTGGCTTAGGCAGTCAGTTGTCGCAAGGAGGAAGATGTGCTAGATATGATAGCGGGTAAGTTCCCTATTTTTGGAATACCCTTTATTGCTTTGCTTTTTGTAGAGATAGCTCATTCTTGTGTTGCTAGTGAAGTGCCTGAAGCCTTGATGTGAACTTAGAAACTGTGCCTAGAAGGTATGATAGTTTTATTAAGATCAGAGTGCACAGCATAAGCGTGATGTGGTAAGTAGGAGTGCATTTAGCCAAGTAATTTCAAGGACGAAATTATTTTTAAGGAGAGTAGAACTGTAACATCCAAGATTTAGAGGTTATGCATTTAGTGCATAGTGCAAGTGTTAGGGGGCTGAATGTACGGTTGGATGTGTTTTAAGGGTTCCTAAAACTCTAGGATGGAAGAAGAATGCTTTGGAAAACTATTTTAAGTTTAAAAGGGGGAGCTAGGCTAAGGAGGCCTTAAGGAAAATTGTAGGAGTTTTTGGACATGAAAGAGGGCTTGGTAAGGTGGCTTGAAGGCGCCACTTAGGGCCTTGGTGGATGACGCCTCAGGCAAGGGAGAAGGGAGGAGGTTCGAGTCTTGTTGGCAGCAGGAAGTGTGCTTTTATTTTTGCAAGTTGGCGTCAAGTAGGGGGGAGGTGATGGACGGCAATGGGACTCTGAAAAGGTGAGGATAAAGATTTGGATTTTATTCTTTTAAAATTCGGCTAAGAGGGATGAGATAATGCTAGGCTCATTCAAACTTTTTGAATGAGTGTTGGAGAGAAGAAATAGGAGAGAATAGTGGGATTTGATAAGTGAAGAAGCTAGTAGCCGAATTCTCTATAGAGAGTTTAGGCATTTTCGGTTCTCCTCTTCTTCTTCTATTGTGTGCCAAAATTTAGTTTCTCTTCTCCCATTTGTGCCATTTTCTTGTTGTGAAAAAGCCACCTAGTTTCGGCTTGGTTATTCCTTCTAGTGTTGACCGAAACTTCAAGGGCATCAAGGCCATTTATGTTTCTTTCTTCTCCTCCTCCATTTTTGTTTCTTGGCTGAACCTATATCTTTCTCCCAAGCCTCCTCTTTTATTTGCTGTTAGCCGAATACTCCATCATCATTTGAGAGCCACAACCGAAACCTTATAGCCCTCAGGCTCTTCTTTTTCTTTCACCATTAAAGTGCCGAAACACCATCTTTACCTTGGTTTTCAAAGCTGATTCTCTAGGGAAAGGGGCTGTTGACTACACTCTTTTCCCCTCTTGATCTTTCAAACGTGTGTGGTGGTAAGTATGTTCTTTCTTAGCATTCGATTATGAGTTCTTCTTCAAGTGGTGGCCGAAACCAAATGTTTGGCTTTGGTATTTGGGTTGGCCGAATGTTTATAGGGCCTTTACCTTGTGTTTCTTTTGTATGTAGTTAGTGTTAAGGAGCAGTAAGGAGTTCTTCGGGATTCGAAAGTATCGAGGTAAGGAGGTTTGTGCTATTCGGCCAAGGGCCATGTTTATGGATTTAGGTATTAAAGCTGAATCTGACATATGGTGTGTAGGGATTTCGACTACTCAAAAAACAAGTATCAGTTTTTGGGTTTTCTAATAAGCAAGGTAAGTGGTTGGTGACTTTCGGCCATGGGCCATATTTGGTTTAAGTTATCCGATTCTGACTATGGTGTTTTAGGGCCAAATCGGCAGTAGAAAGCAAAGCCTCTGGGATTCTAGATCGATTCGGTAAGGGTATTTAGTAAGTATGGTTTGGATTCGTTACATTTAGATTATGTCGTTAACGTTTAATCGATTGTTCTGATTAAGTATTGTTGATGGAGGCGAACACCAGTCAAGAAGGTAAAGGGATAGTCTCTATCCCGAAGTTTAAGAAGAGACCAGTTTCTGCCGTTCGGGATTGGCCACCAGGGTGTGGGCTAGCAGCAGGGGAGGATTATAGGCAGATAGCTGTACTGTCGTTTAGTGATAGCATCGGAATCGAGAGCGTAGTACTTCAAGTTATCAGGTGTGTGGTTAGCCTACAGTTTTCCGGGTATATGTTATTTTCGCATGTGTGATTTATGTGCTAACAAGTGTAGTGGCAATGATGTGGTGATTACCCTAAAAGGGGTATATCGATAACCAGGTTAGTGTTATTTGTTGATAAGAATGTGAATGTGCCTATGTGAATGTGAACATGCCTATGGAAATGTGATTGTCTACTTGAATAACATGTGCATGCATCACTATTATATGTTGCATGTGCATGGGATGGGATATGAATATGAATGAAGGTACGAGTGTACTTCGAGTATGTGGTTTGGTGTTAGCCTTGAGCTACATCGTGGATTGGCGCTGACTGAGGTCGTGTTGTGGATTAATTATGATTAAGTTCACGTGGCTTGATAAGTAGCTCCGTGCCTCATCGTGGTTGATATCGGCTCTGTGCCATATCGTGGTTTGATGGGTTGCTATGTGCCTCATCGTGGTTTGATGTTAGCTACGCGCTACATCGTGGACGGCATTATTTGCCTTATTGGAGTGAAAAGGGGAGGGTGATTTAGTAATCCCCTGGTGTGTGGTGGCTGGATACGGGGGTGTGTAGAGGATGGACCCTAGGTTGGGTTGGGTGCACTGTGCATAATTATATTTGATATGTGTATTTGATGTGGAAATGGGCCAAGCCCAATATGTGAATGTGGATTGGTATGAAAGTGGGCTAAGCCCAATATGTGAAATCATGTGGATATTTACCCTATTATCCGATAAGTGGCATCAATATGGGCCCAGCCCAAAATGTGGAATTATGTGAATAAGTTGCCTTACTATCTGAATTGTGATATGATATGTGGTTTGACATGTAGGTGGAATTCAGTGGTCTAATTGCACACTGAGTCTGTATGACTCACCCAATTTTTATCAACATCGCAGGTGACATATGATGATCGGACCGGGCTGGAGTGGATACAAAGGTGGCCATGCAGAGGACATTTTATTTATTTTATTCAGTTTATTATTAAATACTTTTGATTAATTATTTGTTGTAATAAGGGCCTCCTAAAGTTTTAAGGTTTATTATTATGTTTTAGTTGGTTGAAAAATTAAATTACTATTTGGAAAGTTTATTTAGGGTTTTTGAAGTTTATATTTTGTTATGGTAAATATTTTTGAGTCAACTTATATTATAATAACTTATATTAAAGTTTTAATCCGGATAATTTGCTACAACTTTATAATACTTAAAATTTTAAATACACAAGGTTTTACAGAAGTCAATAAAATTTATGTTTTCACCCCTTAAGACAAATTCTTTCAAACGTTTTTTCGCAGTGACATACCAGATCCGGTCAAAGCTCGTGGGCCGGGTTTGGGGTGTTACATAACCTTTTCCGAATATGATTTAACCTAGTTTCGGCAGGGACACGCCCGTGGTCGATAGTCTAGGCCGTGTTCGGTTCTGCTTAGAACACACGGTCGTGTGAATTTGCCTGTGTGCGGTGGTCTAGGCCGTGTAAGCCCATTTTGTCCCTTTTTTGGGTTAGCTTCTTCTTCGTTTCAACTCCCTATGCTCTCCTGAGTGTAAAACATGAAATTAAATGATTAGGAGTATCGAATTCATCAAATCTAATGAAAATTCATCCAAAAGTAAACCAAACATTGGGTAAAAATATGTGTAAATTATGGTTTATCAAATATTCCCACACTTAAGCCTTTACTTGTCCTCAAGCAAAATCCTCAACTCACAATTAAAATTAACTCCCTCAATTCATAATCCTCATCAATAATGTTTCATCATAATTTATAGATAATTCATAAATTGATAATTTAACTAAAAGAGTCCTAAAGATTCAAACAATCTAAGTTATAAATTTTTATAGCACGAAAACATAGGTGTTTCCCTTTACCTAAATAATTACCTCTGATTTAAAACCGACAAGAATTGACATCCTTACTAAAGATTCACCCAAGGTGTTTAAGGTTTAAATTAAGCACTCAGAAGTCAAACATGAAAAGTTAATCCCATAAGCTTGCATGAAAATCAAATCTCCACCACCATAAAATGAGATGATACACAAATAAAAAGATCTTTAAAGGGTTGTAACGGGGCTTGGTTAAAGGTGTGGATAAAGGCTGAATTAGAGGGTTAGAATCGAGATCGAATTGACAATTTACCTAACTAGAAACAATGAACTAATAATTAATAATTATATCAATTTAACTTATCACTAATAAAACGAGCTTCTTCTAAAGGTGTGAAATTAACTATTTAAGCTCATAATTACTAATAATGAATAAATCGTCAACTTTTTTTTAAGAACAAGTACATACAATAATAAGATAGAATTTAACAACTAAAATAAAGAAAATAGTTAGGCAACTGATCAAGTCAAATCTCGACATAAGGGGAGTCAGAGGAGGAGAAGTAAAAATTTGGTTTTGGGTTAATATTAATGGGTGAGTCAAGAATCGGTTTATTAGGCTAAAAAGGGTTCACTAGGGGTTAATTATGAGAGTAGGCTTTTTATGGAGTAAGTGGGTTAAAACCTAGGTGCCTTTATCATCTCAATATATCAAATCAAAAAAATATGGTCTCGACATGTATAATTGAAGCAAGTTCTAGAATAACAAATCAATGTTGACATACTCATAATCAATAAAGTGAGCAAGAAAAATATATGATCTAATAGGCTCAAAATCACACAAAAGTTATGGTTTTTGATGTCAACCTTGTAAATTTCAAACTTCAAAGTAATATTTAAATTCAGGGAAATAACCTAATAATTTTATTATGAAAATAGACTTATCATGTTTGGTTCTCTAATATCTTAAAGTTTAAACCATCAATGCACAATTACCTATGACTTAATCTGAAACATATTAATGAAAATCATAAATCAATAGAAGTTTCATTCTAATAATAATATGAGAAAATTACTTAAGAAAAGGGCATAATTCAGTATTGTTGACACCTCCCCACACTTAAGATGTACATCGTCCTCAATGTACAAAAATAAATATCAACAATATAAAAAATCATAAGATAGGAGAGACGTGAACTACTTGAATTTTGGATGGAGTCAAGGAAAAGAAATGAAAGGTTGGTCAGAGGTGAAGGTGGAGGTGGATACTCCTGTGCGGGTGCGGTCGTTCCTTAACAGCTCCTTGAACATAAATTAAAGAAATCAAAATATAATAACATAAATTAAACACAAGAAAGATAAAAGGAAAGAATTTAAAAATGAAAATAAAAGAAAAAGAAAATAAATGGACTCAAAGGTCCTTGTCTTGTCGAGTAAATAAAGCGGCCAGCATGAACTTATGTAGAGTTATCGCGCACGAGGAGACCGTGCTAGGATCCTTTCGCTTTTTTGACATGGGGATGGTGGTCTTGGTTTTGTTTTTAGTCATTGTGTGATGGTGGCAAAGATGGTATAAAAGGGAGAAAAACTATGGTGGCTAGGGTTGGGGAGAAAGGGATTTGGGGAAGAGAGGGTGAACAAAAAGAAGTTTAAATAGAGATTAGGGCATATGGTCGTGGCCCACGCCTGTGTTACCTGGGCGTGTTAGGTCACATGGCCGAATCGCACGGTCGTGTGCTACTTCATTCGTTTCTCCTATGGCCGTGTTGTAACTGCCCGATTTAGGGCCTAGTCGGAGTAGTGGTGCGAGACCACGAAACTGAGATGAATTTATGAGTTTGTAAGGTTTATGTCATGTTTGCATGCTAGTATGAAAGTTTCGTGAAGCAATTTTGCTAAAATGTGGTTGAATGGTCCAAAAGGACTAAATTGCAAAAGTTACAAAATATGACTTTCTAGAAGCTTTTTGTATGAAATAGCTTTAGAATAATAATTATAAGCCCTTAAATAGCAATTTGCCCGAAATTTAAATTTTGGACAAAATTGGTCATGAGATAGTTTTATGGAAATTTTTAAAGAGAGGGGCATTTTGGTCATTTACCTATTAAATGATTAAAATGGGAAAAAGATGACAAAAACCCACTCATCTTCTTCCCTAAGCTGCCGAAAATCCTAATAGCCATTGTTAGGGCTCTTTCAATTTTTCAAGCTTGCTAGTAAGTGCTCCTAAGCCCAGTTTTTGATATTCTTCGTATTTTTGAAGTCCCAGTAACATGAGTAAGCTATTTTTAGCTATTTGATGAGCTATAATGGATGCTAAAAAATGTGGTCATGTATGGCATGCTTGTATTTTGATGTTTTATGGAAGATTATGAAAGCTTGATGTAGTAGAAACATCTTTTGTTAAGTGATTTTCCATAAAAATGCATGTAAGGACTTGATTGTGAAAATCGTAAGTTTGGTCATACATGTGTGATTTTCTGAGAATTGATGATTGCTATAGTTTAGACTATTAATCAGCTAAGCATGTAGATTAAGAAAATTGTATGAAAATCATTTTACGATCCTAGGGGCAAAAGTGCAAATATGAGAAAGTATAGGGGCAAAATAGTAATTTTGTCAAAGTATAAGTTATGAGTCAATTTAGTCAATATGATTATTAAATGGTCTATTTATGATTATAGATCAAGAAAAACGAAGCCCGGATCGAAATCGAGGCAAGAACAAAGTCGAGGACTAAATTGCATATCTACATACATTTTGTATGTCGAGGTAAGTTTGTATGAATTCTAAGCTTTATGATTTTTATCATTTAATTGCTTAGTATAATGTACACTATTTTCATGAATTGTTGATTGTTATGTTCAACCAAGAAATCAATGATATTAAGTATGAGAGAATCCCGATTGAAATGAATTTCCCTGGATACTCGATCTACCACATTATGAGAGCCAGTGTAAGACCATGTTTGGAACATGGCATCGGCAATCAAACAAGTTTTCATGTAAGTCCAAGGACCCAAGCTTGGCATTGAACAAGTTATCATGTAAGTCTAAGGACCCAAGCTTGGCATTGAACAAGTAATCATGTAAGTCCAAGGACTCAAGCTTGGCATTGAACAAGTTATCATGTAAGTCCAAGGACCCAAGCTTGGCATTGAACATGTTATCATGTAAGTCCAAGGTAAGCTTGGCATTGATTCAAGAAGAGATATTCCATGTAAGTCTATATCTAGGTTATGGCTTTGACATCAAGTTCATGGCAAGAGATTTAGTATCCTCGGATATTTTAAGAAATTCATCGGGTAAATGAGTAAATTAAAACGAAACAACAAGAAGCTAAGAAAGCAAAGCTATTATCAAGTTGAAGTCGAGTATTATTATATTATGAATGATGAGTTAGAGATCATGATTATTATGTTAAAGTATGCTGATCGATGTGATCAAGTGATGTAGGTACCTTGTTTACCTTACAAGTATGAGAATAGTAAGTATTATGAGATAAGTAAGAAATATGTATGAGTAAGTAAGCTTTATAGCTGAAATTATGATACCATTGTTATTTCAAATGGTTTATATTAAGCAAGTTTATCTAATATGTGTATTACATGCAAACTTACTAAGCTAAGTGCTTACGTCTTTAATTCTTTCTTTTATGTAGACCCGCCAAGCTAACTTGTGGATCCTTGGAGTCGGAGCTCATAGCACACTATCAATATTTATTTTGGTATAGCTAAATTATTTTACTAAGTATGGCATGTATAGGGAGCATTCATTTTGAAAACATGTTTTAAGAAGGGTTAATGTATAAGTTATTAAGTTATTATTCTTTTGTAAATTGCTAAGTGATTGGCCAAATTGACTATGTATGTATGTTTATTGAAGTCAATGAAGTATGTAGTATTGTTATTGAAAATGTATTGGTTGATCTTTGTTTCAGGGTGGAAAATGGCTTGGTAAATAGCGTTTAAGTGCCTACACAGTTAGACATACGGGCGTGTGTCTAGGCCGTGTATATCCTGCACCTTATTATTTTAAAATAGGATTGGCCACGGTTACACCCCACGGCTGTTTGTATGAGCCGTGTAGGACACACGATTTAGACATGGGCGTGTGCCCAAGCCGTGTGGATCAAGTCAGTAGCTTCCCACGGTTGGAAGACACGGGCTTGTCAAGACCGTGTGAATGAAGTCAGTAACTCCCCACGGTTGTAGGCAGGGGCGTGTCCCATATCACACGGGCATGTGAATCCTGCTTCAGGAAAGAGTTTTCGACTAAGTCCCGAAAGTTTTCGGATAAGTGCTTAAGGCCTCGTAGGCCCATGAAATGCATGATTAGTCTAAGAAAGAGAGGTTTTAAGTCGGAACGAAATTTTATTACCCGTAAGTGTATGTTTATGTGAGATCAAGCATGGTAATGTCTCGTATCTAGTCCTAGTATCGGTTTTGGGTACGGGGTCTTACATTTAGTGGTATCAGAGCTACGGTTTAGTCGATTCTAGGACTAGCGTAGCACGAGCATGAGTCAAGCTATACATGCCATACGTAAGAATGTTTTTATAATGATAGTGTGACGACTCCTGACTACTTAAATTATGTTATTCATATAGTAAATGGATCCCGAAAGAGATGTGGCGAATGATGTAGAAAGTAATGCACCAGCTCCCGCTGAAGGGACGGTACCGGATGAGAACGAGAATAGACCCACTACGGTGAGTCAAGGAGGAGGAGAAGAGGCTAGAGAAGCCTTCCTCCATATGATAAATGCCTGGTATACGGAGTTCGTTCGTGCGAACTCGAATGCACAACCCCCTCCACCCCCGCCTGTTCCACAACCTGCTCCAGTAGCCCCTCAAGTAGTAGAGGTGGTAAGAGGAGATAAACCACCAATTGATAGGATCAGGAAACATGGGGCAGAAAAGTTTCGGGCGAAAAGAGATGATGATCTAGAAAAGGCTGAATTCTGGTTAGAAAATACCATGAGGGTATTCAATGAGTTGTCATGCACCCCTGAGGAATGCATAAAGTGTGTAGTTTCTCTTTTAAGAGACTCTACTTACCAATGGTGGAACACCCTTGTGTCAGTGGTACCAAGGGAAAAGGTCACATGGGAATTCTTCCATAAAGAGTTCAAGAAAAAGTATATTAGCCAAAGATTTGTAGATCAGAAGAGGAAGGAATTTGTAGAGCTGAAGCAAGGCAAGATGTTAGTAAATGATTATGAGCGAGAGTTTGTGCGACTCACAAAGTACGCTCACGAATGTGTATCCACTGAGGCCATTGTGAGTAAAAGATTTGAAGATGGACTAAATGAGGACATCAAGCTGTTTGTTGCTATCCTAGAACTAAAGGAATTTGTTGTACTAGTAGAAAGGGCTTGTAAAGCCGAAGAACTAGTAAAAGAGAAGAAGAAGTCTAAAATGGAGTCTCGTGACTATAGAAAAAGACAGTGGAATAAGCCATTCCAATCTTCGTCCAAGAAGTCAAGAGATTTCCCTGCTCGATCAGCTACTTCCACTGGGTTTTCAAGGAAAGACAAGAGTAAATAGTATTCAGGGAATAAAGCACAGACTACTTCAGTCGCTAGTGTGGGGAACATTCGATCTAACAAACCCGAGTGCCCACAGTGTGGCAAACGTCATCTTGGAGAATGTCGAGCACATGAAAATGTATGTTTTAGATGTGGATCCCAAGACCATTTCATAAAAGATTGTCCAGAGATGATGGAAGAAGAGAGAACTCAGAACCAGAGATCCGGGATTATGATTAGAGGAAGACCGTAGAGGAACCCCAGAAGTGGGGCAAGTGGAAGAGGTAACCCGAAAGAGCAGGCTGTGAGACCCGAGGGTAGAGCGCCTGCAAGGACTTATGCCATTCGTGCTCGCGAAGAGGCATCTTCTCATGATGTTATTACGGGTACCTTTTCTCTTTGCAATATCAAAGTTATTGCTTTAATAGATCCTGGATCCACGCACTCTTACATTTGTATGAAATTAGTATCTGGTTTGAGTATGCTTATAGAATTTACAGAATTTATGATTAAGGTGTCTAATCCTTTAGGCAAGAGTGTGTTAGTTGACAAAGTATGTAAAGATTGTCCATTAATGATTAGAGGTTATTGCTTTAAAGCAAATCTTATGTTGTTACCATTTGATGAATTCGACCTCATTCTTGGTATAGACTGGTTGACTATCCATGATGTGATAGTTAATTGTGGGAAGAAGTACATTGAGATGAGATGTGAGAATGGGGATACTCTTCATGTAGAATCAGATGAACAAGATGGATTGCCAGTAATAATTTCTCATATGACGGCACAGAGATATATAAGAAAAGGGTATGAAACATATCTGGTCTTTGTGATGAATGATAAAGAAACAGAGCTGAAGACTGAGTCAGTGCCGATAGTATGTGAGTACTGGGATGTTTTTCCTGAGGAATTGCCAGGACTACCGCCAGTTAGAGAAGTTGAGTTCAGTATTGAGCTGGCTCCCAGTACTGTATTGATATCTATTACTCCTTACAGAATGGCTCCAACAGAGTTGAAAGAATTTAAGTTACAGTTGCAAGTGTTGACAGATAAAGGCTTTGCAAGACCAAGTTGTTCACCATGGGGTGCTCCAATTTTATTTGTGAAAAAGAAAGATGGCACATGAGATTGTGCATAGATTACCGTCAGCTCAATAAACTGACAGTAAAGAATAAGTACCCATTTCCTAGGATAGATGATTTGTTCGATCAATTGAAAGGAGCTATTGTGTTCTCTAAAATAGATTTGAGATCAGGGTACTACCAACTGAGAGTGAAAGATTCAGATGTATCCAAGACTACTTCTCGAATAAGGTATGGGCATTATGAATTTTTAGTAATGCCCTTTGGGTTAACCAATTTAATGAACCGCATCTTTAGACCATATCTTGACAAGTTTGTGGTCGTTTTTATTGACGACATACAGATTTATTCCTGAGATGAGAATGAGCATGCTAAGCACCTACAGACAGTTTTGCAGTCTCGTCGAGAAAATCAGTTATATGCCAAGTTCAGTAAAAGCGAGTTTTGGCTCAAGGAAGTAGGATTTCTTGGGCATATTGTCTCGAAAGATGGAGTCCGACTAGATCCTAGTAAGATCTCAGCCATAATGGACTGGAAGCCACCTAAGAACATCTCTGAAATTAGAAGTTTTCTAGGCCTAGCCGGCTATTACAGACGATTCGTCAAAGGGTTTTCAATGATTGTAACCCCGATGACTAAATTGTTATAGAAAAATGTGAAGTTTGAGTGGACAGAAAGATGCGACAAGTTTTGAGGCCCTGAAAGCAATGTTGTGAAGCTCAGCTTTTAGTACAACCCGAGTTAGGGAAAAAATTTATAATTTATAGCGATGCATCCTTAAATGGATTAGACTGCGTACTTATGCAAGAAGGCAAGGTGATTGCTTATGCCTCTAGATAGTTGAAGCCTCATGAGAAGAATTATCCGACGCATGATCTAGAATTAGCGGCTATAGTCTTCAGTTTGAAGATTTGGAGACACCATTTATATGGTGAAAGATGTCGGATTTTCACTGATCAAAAAAGTCTGAAGTACTTGATGATGTAGAAAGAGTTGAACTTAAGGCAACGGAGATGGTTAGAGTTGATAAAAGATTATGAGCTGGTCATTGACTACCATCCAGGAAAGGCAAATGTGGTCGCCGATGCTTTGAGCAGGAAATCCCTTTTTGTGTTAAGAGCAATGAATTTGCGGATGACCTTATCCGACGATGATTCTGTTCTAGCTGAGTTGAGAGCTAGACAAATGTTTCTTCAAGAGATCTTTGAGGCTCAGAAAGAAGATAACGAATTGCAAGTCAAGAAAGCTCAGTGCGAGTCAGATGCTGAATCTGACTTCTGGATTGATTCTGATGGGTACTTGATGTTTAGAGATAGAGTTTGTGTACCGAGAAAAGAAGAGCTTATTCAGAGAATTTTGCACGGGGCACATAACGGATGTTTATCTGTACATCCAGGTAGTTCTAAGATGTACAATGACTTGAAGCAACATTATTGGTGGCCGAAAATGAAGAAAGATATTTCAAAGTTTGTTTCAAGATGTTTTATTTGTCAGCAAGTAAAGGCTAAACAACAAGTACCTTCGGGTTTACTTCAGCCCATCATGGTTCCCGAGTGGAAATGGGACCGTATCACCATGGATTTTGTAACGGGTTTACCGTTGCCACCAAGTAAGAAAGATGTTATATGGGTTGTAGTTGATAGACTCACGAAGTCAGCCCATTTTATACCTGTACGAGTTGATTTCTCACTCAAAAAGTTGGCGAACTTGTATGTTTCAGAAATAGTAAAGCTTCACGGAGTTCCTTTATCGATCATATCGAATATAGATCCAAGATTCACCTCCAGATTTTGGAAGAAGTTTCAAGAAGCTTTGGGTACAAAATTAAGCTTTAGTATGGCTTTTCATCCTCAAACTGACGGTCAGTCAGAGAGATTAATCCAAGTACTCGAGGATATGCTCAGATGTTGTATTTTAGAATTCCAAGGCAGTTGGGAAAAGTTTCTCCCATTGGTAGAATTCGCCTATAATAATAGCTTTCAGTCAAGCTTAAAAATGGCTCCTTATGAGGCTCTATATGGGCGTAAGTGCAGAATGCCTTTGTTTTGGACTGAACTCAAAGAAAACCAAATTCACGGGGTTGATTTGGTTAAAGAAACTGAAGAGAAAGTGAAGATAATATGAGAATGTTTAAAGGCTGCATCAGATAGACAGAAATCCTATTCGGATTTAAAAAGAAAAGAGATAGAGTATCAAGTCGGGGATAAAGTTTTCTTAAAAGTGTTACCGTGGAGAAAAGTTCATAGATTTGGCCAGAAAGGCAAGTTGAGTACACGTTTCATCAGACCTTACGAGATTACTGAAAGAGTTAGGCCGGTAGCTTATCGTTTGGCTTTGCCATCAGAATTGGAAAAGACACATAATGTGTTTCACGTGTCAATGTTGCGACGTTACAGATCAGATCCTTCACATGTAATTACCCCGACAGAGATAGAGATTCGTCCTGACATGACTTATGATGAAGAACTAGTTAAGATTTTTGCTCGGAAGTCAAACAACTGAGAAATAAAAATATTGTCTTAGTGAAAGTATTGTGGCAAAGACATGGAATAGAAGAAGCTACATGGGAACTAGAAGAGAGTATGAGAAACTAGTATCCAAACCTTTTTACTGGTAAGATTTTCGAGGACGAAAATCCCTAAGAGGGGAGAATTGTAACAGCCCGATTTAGGGCCTAGTCGGAGTAGTGGTACGAGACCACGAAACCGAGATGAATTTATGAGTTTTTAAGGTTTATGTCATGTTTGCATGCTAGTATGAAAGTTTCGTGAAGCAATTTTGCTAAAATGTGGTTGAATGGTCCAAAAGGACTAAATTGCAAAAGTTGCAAAATATGACTTTCTAGAAGCTTTTTGTATGAAATAGCTTTAGAATAATAATTATAAGCCCTTAAATAGAAATTTGCCCAAAATTTAAATTTTGGACAAAATTAGTCACAAGATAGTTTTATGGAAATTTTTAAAGAGAGGGGCATTTTGGTCATTTACCTATTAAATGATTAAAATGGGAAAAAGATGAAAAAAACCCACTCATCTTCTTCCCCAAGCTACCGAAAATCCTAATAGCCATTGTTAGGGCTCTTTCAATTTTTCAAGCTTGCTAGTAAGCGCTCCTAAACCCAGTTTTTGATATTCTTCGTATTTTTGAAGTCCCAGTAACATGAGTAAGCTATTTTTAGCTATTTGATGAGCTATAATGGATTTTCAAAAATGTGGTCATGTATGACACGCTTTTATTTTGATGTTTTATGGAAGATTATGAAAGCTTGATGTAGTAGAAACATCTTTTGTTAAGTGATTTTCCATAAAATGCATGTAATGACTTGATTGTGAAAATCGTAAGTTTGGTCATACATGTGTGATTTTCTGAGAATTGATGATTGCTATAGTTTAGACTATTAATCAACTAAGCATGTAGATTAGGAAAATTTTATGAAAATCATTTTACGAACCTAGGGGCAAAAGTGCAAATATGAGAAAGTATAGGGGCAAAATAGTAATTTTGCCAAAGTATAAGTTATGAGTGAATTTAGTCAATATGATTATTAAATTGTCTATTTATGATTATAGATCAAGAAAAATGAAGCCCGGATCAAAACCGAGGCAAGAACAAAGTTAAGGACTAAATTTCATATCTACATACATTTTGTATATCGAGGTAAGTTTGTATGAATTCTAAGCTTTATGATTTTTATCATTTAATTGCTTAGTATAATGTACACTATTTTCATGAATTGTTGATTGTTATGTTCAACCAAGAAATGAATTTCCCTGGACACTCGATCTACCACATTATGAGAGCCAGTGTAAGACCATGTTTTGAACATGGCATTGGCAATCAAACAAGTTATCATGTAAGTCCAAGGACCCAAGCTTGGCATTGAACAAGTTATCATGTAGGTCCAAGGACCCAAGCTTGGCATTGAACAAGTTATTAAACAAGTTATCATGTAAGTCCAAGATAAGCTTGGCATTGATTCAAGAAGAGATATACCATGTAAGTCCATATCTAGGATATGGCTTTGACATCAAGTTCATGGCAAGAGATTTAGTATCCTCGGATATTCTAAGAAATTCATCGGGTAGATGAATGAGTTAAAACGAAACAACAAGAAGCTAAGAAAGCAAGCTATTATCAAGTTGAAGTCGAGTATTATTATATTATGAATGATGAGTTAGAGATCATGATTATTATGTTAAAGTATGCTGATCAATGTGATCAAGTGATGTAGGTACCTTGTTTACCTTTCAAGTATGAGAATAGTAAGTATTATGTGATAAGGAAGAAATATGTATGAGTAAGTAAGCTTTATAGCTGAAATTATGATACCATTGTTATGTCAAATGGTTTATATTAAGCAAGTTTATCTAATATGTGTCTTACATGCAAACATACAAAGCTAAGTGCTTACGTCTTTAATTCTTTCTTTTATGTAGACCCGCCAAGCTAACTTGTGGGTCGTTGGAGTCGGAGCTCATAGCACACTATCAATATTTATTTTGGTATAGCTAAATTATTTTACTAAGTATGGCATGTATAGGGAGCATCATTTTGAAAACATGTTTTAAGAAGGGTTAATGTATAAGTTATTAAGTTATTATTCTTTTGTATATCGCTAAATGATTGGCCAAATTGACTATGTATGTATGTTTATTGAAGTCAATGAAGTATGTAGTATTGTTATTGAAAATGCATTGGTTGATCTTAGTTTCAGGGTGGCAAATGGCTTGGTAAATACCCTTTAAGTGCCTACACGGTTAGACACACGGGCGTGTGTCTAGGCTGTGTATACCCTACACCTTTTTGTTTTAAAATAGGATGGGCCAGGGTTACACCCCACAGCCGTTTGTATGAGCCATGTAGGACACACAGTTTGGACATGGGCATGTGCCCAAGCCGTGTGGATCAAGTCAATAGCTTCCCACGGTTGGAAGACACGGGCGTGTCAAGATCGTGTGAATGAAGTCAGTAACTCCCCACGGTTGTAGGCAGGGGCGTATCTAAGGGTACACGGGCGTGTCCCATGTCACAGAGGCGTGTGAACCCTGTTCAGGAAAGAGTTTTTGACTATGTCCCGAAAGTTTTCGGATAAGTGCTTGAGGCCTCGTAGGCCCATGAAATGCATGATTAGTCTAAGAAAGAGAGGTTTTAAGTCGGGACAAAATATTATAGCCCGTAAGTGTATGTTTATGTGAGATCAAGCATGGTAATGTCTCGTATCCAGTCCTAGCATCGATTTTGGGTACGGGGTGTTACGCGTGTAGAGATTTCCATGCCCATGTGGGTTGATCAGTATCGAGCACGACCTAGAGGCACGGGCGTGTTGAATGCCCGTGTAGATTGCCCAATTTCAACGACGGCTTCAGGACACGGGCATGTCGCACACCCATGTTACTTTCTCAGTGTCGACCACGGTTGTGGCGTTTAGTCCGAGCCCGTGTCTTAGGGAAAATTTCCTCATGTTTCCGCATGATCTCCGCCACGCCCATGTAGCTATTCATAATGTCCACATGGCCACAACCACGCTCATGTGCACGGCCGTGTGAAGAGAAAAACTTGCGCTTTATTAAATTGGTTAGTTGTTAGTTAGATACTAAAAATCGTAAATAATGACATTAGTGAAGTTAGTGCTCGGGTTGCCTCCCGAGAAGTGCTTGTTTCAAGTCTTAAGCTAGACTTACCTCTCATTCGCATATCTCATGGCGAGTCGAGGAGTTGACACTCGTCTCTCCTGCTGGAACGCCGGAACCCCATGGCATAGCAGAATAAAATTAGATCCGGCGATCCAAATCAGGAATCCATGTGTGAGGAACGAATCGGGGTGAAATAAAGGTTTCGGAATTACCAAAACTTCAATCTGAGTAGACAGCGACGCCTTGGCAACAAGAGTTTTGATCTACTATCGAATCAAGCCACAACCTTTTCTGATGTTGGCCTCTACGTGATCCATCCGGTTTGACTATGAACGGAAGAAATCTCCAAAACTATTTTGGAGGTTATTTGCTTGACGGCTGCTAGACCTAACAAGCAATCACTTAGGGTTTTTCAGTTCTAGCTTTGTCTCCTTTTAATACCTTTTATAATGGGTGCCTTTCTCATTGGGCCTTTTATAATAGGTATCCTCTTAATTGGGCCTTTTATAATTGGTATCTCTTGAATGCATTACAAGATTAAATAAATACAATAAAGTTTATAACCGAAAATTATAATTACATTAATTATATCTGAAAATTATAATTACATTAATTATAATAAGGATTTCGGTAAACTATATTTATTTAAATTTATATATGAATCAAATTCATATATTAATACAATTATGTTATCATTATGTGTACAACATCCTTGTACATATAATATGTTCAATATTTGATTGCCCAATTAAATTAATTCTTTAATTAATTTAATTCATGTGACAACCAAACACAATACCAACTATATTTTATTCTGTTCATTTCAACCATAGGGTGTGACCCTGTAAGTTCTTGCAATGTTAGCAGTAATACTAGAACGATTCTATTGTCACAGACAATAAGTGGCATCTAGCAATGCATCATTGCTACCTAAGTTACAAGAAGTCATGATTCGACATAACCATTCGTGATTAACCTTTCATGCATTAATCCTTAAGTCCTTTATCTCTGGAACGGATACAAGTCATGGGATAGTCACACTTGCATAGTCTATCCCATGTTTCTTGATATCTTGAGTAGACTATGATATACAAATTAGTATGACATCTCATATCAACTTATTTGAGCATGGCCATGCATTTCTAGTCTTATTCATTCAAGTGGCCTAAGATATTACTCCTATTATGTAGGAGGGACTTATCCTTTATTGATCAACCATATCCCTCTACCTAGATTGTGGTATATCCAACATCAGCCTTTATAGAACAACCTGTTACGGTGTACGTTTGACTGTATCAAAATATACAACTCACGATGCTGGGATAATAATGATCTCAAGTCTGAGGATCATGTACATATTAATCACTATGAGTAATGTTGTGACAATTACATAATAATCCAAGAAACATACTCATAGCGGGTCAATCCAATATGTTGTTCTCTAACACACATATTTATGCATTGATTTTGACACTCCATATCAATGACAACTCTTTATCATCAATCAACTACATGTTAGTCTTAGTGCATTATTGTTGTCCTAGTCAACAATAATACTCGACTAAGGATCTTTTAAGAATAATCATATTATTCTCAGGACATTATTATAAAACAGTTTATTTATACACACAGAAAGAAAAACTGAAATAATAATGACAACGCTTTATATTAATAAACATGGTAAATTAAGTATGTTATTACAACCATCTCATGATTGATCTTTGGGCATACTCTTACAATCTCCCACTAGCACTAAGACCAATCACTCATATATCTAATACGAAGTGACTTAGTGTGACGATCATGCTTCTGCTGTGTCAGAGGCTTGGTTAGGGGATCAGCAATGTTATCATCTGAAGGTACTCTGCATATCTCTACATCCCCTCGATCGATAATCTCTCGAATAATATGGTAGCGTCTAAGTATATGTTTGGATCGCTGGTGAGATCTAGGTTCCTTAGCTTGTGCAATAGCTCCATTGTTATCACATCGGAGCTCTATAGCATCTGATATGCTAGGCACAACCCCTAGTCCAGTAATGAACTTCTTGATCCAAACCGCTTCCTTTGCTACTTCACTGGCTGCAATATACTCAGCCTCTGTTGTAGAATCAGCTACTGTACTTTGCTTTGAACTCTTCCAGCTCACAGCACCACCATTAAGGCAAAACACAAAACCTGATTGCGATCGAGAATCATCCTTGTCGGTTTGGAAGGTGGCATTAGTGTAACCTTTTACACTTAACTCTTCCTCACCTCCATATAATAGGAACGTATCCTTAGTTCTTCTTAAGTACTTAAGGATACTCTTGATCGTGGTCCAAATGACCTTCACGGGATCTACTTGATACCGCTCGTCATACTTAAGGCATACGAGACATCCGGACGGGTACATAACATAGCATACATGATAGATCCAATAGCGGAAGCATATGGAATTTTACTCATATGTTCTCTCTCTTGTGGAGTTGAAGGACACATTTCCTTCGAGAGTGAAATACCATGTCTCATAGGTAGAAATCCTCTTTTAGATTCTTCCATACTGAACCTTTTCAGTACTTTATCTATGTATGTACTTTGGCTTAGACCTAGTAGTCATCTTGATCTATCTCTATAGATCTTGACTCCTAAGATATAAGTGGCTTCGCCCAAGTCCTTCATAGAAAAACAACTTCTTAACCAAGTCTTAATAGACTGCAAGGTAGGTATGTCATTTCCCATGATAAGTATGTCATCCACATATAGTACCAAGAATATGATAGTGCTCCCACTAACTTTCTTGTAAACACATGGTTCATCTTCATTTTTGACAAAACCAAACTCTTTGATTGCATCGTTAAAACGAAGATTCCAACTTTGAGAAGCTTGCTTTAATCCATAAATGGATCTTTGCAGCTTATATATCTTTCTAGCATCCTTTGGATTTGTGTCATATACACATCCTCTTCAAGTTTCCCATTAAGGAAAGCTGTTTTGACGTCCATCTGCCAGATTTCATAATCATGAAATGCAGCTATGGCGAGCAAGATCCTGATGGATTTAAACATAGCTACAGGAGAAAAGGTTTCATCATAGTCAACACCATGAATTTGGCGAAAACCTTTAGCGACTAATCGCCCTTTGTATGTTTGTACATTACCATCCATGTCAGTTTTCTTTTTGAAAACCCATTTGCACCCTATAGGTTTAACCCCTTCGGGTGGAGCAATCAAAGTCCATACTTGGTTTTCATACATGGAATCCATCTCAGATCTCATGGCCTCAAGCCATTTCTCAGAGTCTGGGCTCGTCACCGCTTCTTGATAAGTCCTAGGCTCATCTTTATCTATAAGAAGAACATCACCATGCGTTGTAATGAGAAATCCATATCCCTCAGGTGTACGGCGTTCTCTTAAAGATCTGCACGGTGGTTGTGTTTCTACAGTAGTTGTTTGTTCCTCAATTTCTTGTGGAATTTTTTGTTGTTCAATCTCTGGTTCAATGGTATCTTGTGATTCTCGAATTTCTTCAAGTTCAATCTTTCTCCCACTTCCTTTTCTAGAAATAAATTCTCTCTCTAAGAAGACACCAGTCCGAGAAATAAACGTTTTGTTCTCAGTGGGATTAAAGAAATAATATCCTTTGGTTTCTTTTGGATACCCCACAAAAATACACCTTCGGATCCGGGTTCAAGCTTAGTAGACGTCTGACGTTTAACATAAGCTTCACATTTCAAATTTTCATAAAAGACATACTAGGACGTTTCCTAGTCCACATCTCATATGGCGTCTTTTGAACAGGATTTAGATGGAACACGATTTAGTGTGAAAGCAAATTGTCTCAAGTGCATGTCCCCAAAAGGAAGTCGGTAGATCAGCATGACTCATCATGGATCGAACCATGTCTAATAAAGTTCGATTTCTTCTCTCAGATACTCCATTCCATTGAGGAGTACTAGGAGGAGTAAGTTGTGAGACAATCCCGCATTCTTTCAAAAGATCATCAAACTCTAGGCTCAAGTACTCTCTACCTGGATCAGATCGAAGTGACTTGATAGTTTTGCCTAGTTGATTTTGTACTTCATTTTTGAATTCCTTGAACTTTTCAAGGGACTCAGACTTATGGTGCCTGAGATAAACATACCCATATCTACTGAAATCATCAGTGAAAGTAATGAAGTAGTGAAATCCACCTCTGGCCTGTGTATTTATTGGTCCACATACATCAGAATGTATTAGG
Organism: Gossypium bickii; assembly: GCA_025503065.1. NCBI lineage: Eukaryota > Viridiplantae > Streptophyta > Magnoliopsida > Malvales > Malvaceae > Gossypium > Gossypium bickii. The sequence continues at coordinate 103,366,673 of CP106711.1, forward strand.
TCCAATAAATCACTAGCTCCTTCACTTTTACCAGTAAAAGGAGATTTAGTCATTTTTCCCAATAAGCAAGATTCACATACTTCAAAATTGTTCAAAAACAAATGAATTCAAGAGACCATTTTTATGGAGTTTGGATATGCGTTTCTCACTTATGTGGCCCAAACGACAATGCCAAAGATAAGCTTGATTTGAGTCATTTATTTTAGATCTTTTAGTATTTATGTTGTAAATGGGATTCGTTTGATTTAAAATATAGAGGCCATTAATTAATTGTGCCGAACCATAGAAAACATTATTGAGATAAAATGAACAACAATTATTCTTAATAATTATCTCAAAACCAATTTTGTCTAAACAAGAAATTGAAATAATGTTTTTAGTCAAATTGGGCACAAAATAACAATCCTCTAAACATAAATCAAGTCTACTAGGCAAAAATAAAGTATATGTTCCCACAGCTAATGCGGCAACTTTTGCTCCATTTCCAACTCGTAGTCCACATCTCCTCTAGCCACAGTCCTACTCCTTTGTAGTCCCTGTACAGAAGTACAAATATGAGAGCCACAACTAGTATCTAATACCCAAGAAGTAGTAGTTGATAAATTAATATCAATAACATAAATACCTGAAGCAGACATTCCACTTGCTTTAGCCTTCTTGACTTCTTCAATATAGACAGGGCAGTTCCGTTTCCAATGTCCAGTCACACCACAATGAAAGCAGATTTCCTTCCTTAGACACCCCACCTTTAGGTTTCGAGTGCGACCTTTCCTTTTCCAAATTTGGGCTTACCTTTGCCCTTAGGCTTTGTTTGAACTTTGGCCTTTCCCTTGCCCTTGTTATTACGGACCATCGGTATGGGCTTGGGTCTAACCTTTTCAAGTTGCCTTGATTCGTAACATACCGAGCAATTGTGGTAGAGTCTTGTCAATTTCATTCATATTGAAATTGAGGACAAACTGGTTGTAGCTATCCAAGCAACGATTGTAAAATAACATCGATGGCCAACTCTTGGCTCAATGGAAACCCAAGCTTAGATAGGCTTTCAATATAGCCAATCATCTTAAGGACATGAGGTCCTACTGGGCTTCCTTCAGCCAACTTACATTGGAATAGGGCCTTAGAGATATCAAACCTCTCTTGCCGTGCTTGCCCCTGATAAAGTTCTTTCAGGTGCTCAATCATATCATAAGCAACCATGTCCTCATGTTGCTTCTGAAGTTCAGGATTCATAGTGGCAAGCATAAGACATCTAACATCTATATGTCTTCGAGATACTTCTTGTAAGCATCTCTATCAGTCCTCGAGGCATTAGCGGGTGGTTCATTAGGAAGTGGTTGTTCAATGACATATAATTTCCGTTCTTGTTTAAGGACAATCCTCAAGTTACGGAACCAATCAAGAAAATTCAAACCATTCAATTTGTCCTTCTCAAGGACCGATCGCAATGAGAGTGTGCTAGTGTTTGCAGCCATAATATATCTACAACAATTAAATATGCATGTGAGTAAATTTACCAATTTTATATCAATCATTAAAAAGACTTTATTAAATGATATTCCCACTATTTTATTTCAAAATTAATAACCCTCGTATATTAATTTCGGAAAAACTTTCTCAAAAGTATTTCTAGTAGGTTAAGGATCCATATTTCACCACCTCTTAAGTCAGCTTTGGCTTTACTCTTAAGATTATGGTTATTTAGGTAAGCAACATTTGCTAATTACATCATATGTAACTCCTAATATTTGGTGAACAACTCTTGTTCTAATCATCTTATGATTTATCCAATTTACTTGCCTCTAGGTTTCTAATCCTATTAGAGTAACCTAGTTAAGTCATTAACCAATTTCTTAACCAGCGAATATCACTCGTTTATTCTTCGCGTTTAACCAAGATAAATACTAGTACTTCGCTTTGGTAGAACCTACATAGTATTGATCGAGGCCTTAAAGAGGGCAAAATTGGAAGGCCATGCTGACTTAATATTTTAATAGAGGGATTTTATTAAGGTTGTTGCATCTCACCAATTATGGTCTACTTTAGCCCATTTAGTCTTCTAATCGATCTCATCAATTACTAGGGTTTATTTTCTTCAAGTTTTAATATATATAATTGGCATGCTTTAGACATCCATAGCATCTCATACATGAATAAATAAAGCAATAAATAAATGCAATAGTTATAGCCCATAAACTAAGGTGGTTCAACCCAAGCCAATGGGAAAACCAAAAAGAAACCTAAAGGTGTAAGCCATTTCACAAGCTATCATTCTCAATCATTGTCCCACCTTCCTTCTCGTTTGGCCCACAGCAACTCTTGCAAATTACAATATGCAGAAACTCGTTTTACATACGAGGGAATAAGATGAGAAGAGAAATGCAAGAGAATAGTAGTAAGGCACGACACGCAGGCCGTATTTAAAAAAAATACAACCTTTTATCGAATGGGTCATTGGACTATAACTATGCATTTCAAACACCATGCATGTCAAAAATAGCATACATAATTCAATATTTTTTTTTAAGATGAATTATAAAATATCCTTTCAACCTTTTGTGGCCCATCAAGTTTATAAATTTTTGACATACCCCAGTTCAAATGAAACCTCACGATTTGATAACTTTTTATCAACAGAATCGTGTTTTTAGGATTTTAATCCTTGAGGTTTCATATCGGAACAACCCTTGTTCCACTAGCAAGTTAACACTTACTGGAAACTATAAATACCACCGTCGCATTATTACAGATTTGTTAATAGTTAACAGTAATAACATAAAATCAAGTAGGCCACAACACCATGATTAACATTTAATCAATTACTGAAAGAAACAGTTATCAGGTTATGCTTAAACGATTTAAACAATCAAAAATACAATTAGATCATACAATTGCATCACCCAAGTATTTAAACCTGAGTTCGTATCACACAAATGGCTCTGATACCACTGTTGGAACGCCGGAACCCCATGGCGCAGCAGAATAAAATTAGATCCGGCGATCCAAATCAGGAATCCATGTGTGAGGAACGAATCGGGGTGAAATAAAGGTTTCGGAATTACCAAAAGCGCAATGAGTAGACAATGACGCCTTGGCAACAAGAGTTTTGATCTACTGTCGAATCAAGCCACAACCTTTTCCGATGTCGGCCTCTACGTGATCCACCTGGTTTGACTATGAACGGAAGAAATCTCCAAAACTATTTTGGAGGTTTATTTGCTTGACGGCTGCTAGACTTAACAAGCAATCACTTAGGGTTTTTCATTTCTAGCTTTGTCTCCTTTTAATACCTTTTATAATGGGTGCCTTTCTCATTGGGCCTTTTATAATAGGTATCCTCTTAATTGGGCCTTTTATAATTGGTATCTCTTGAATGCATTACAAGATTAAATAAATACAATAAAGTTTTTAACCGAAAATTATAATTACATTAATTATATCTCGAAAATTATAATTACATTAATTATAATAAGGATTTGATAAACTATATTTATTTAAATTTATATATGAATCAAATTCATATATTAATACAATTATGTTATCATTATGTGTACAACATCCTTGTACATATAATATGTTCAATATTTGATTGCCCAATTAAATTAATTCTTTAATTAATTTAATTCATGTGACAACCAAACACAATACCAACTATATTTTATTCCGTTCATTTCAACCATAGGGTCTGACCCTGTAGGTTCTTGCAACGTTAGCAGTAATAATAGAACGATTCTATTGTCACAGACAATGAGTGGCATCTAGCAATGCATCATTGCTACCTAAGTTACAAGAAGTCATGATTCGACATAACCATTCGTGATTAACCTTTCATGCATTAATCCTTAAGTCCTTTATCTCTGGAACGGATACAAGTCATGGGATAGTCACACTTGCATAGTCCATCCCATGTTTCTTCATATCTTGAGTAGACTATGATATACAAATTAGTATGACATCTCATATCAACTTATTTGAGCATGGCCATGCATTTCTAGTCTTACTCAATCAAGTGGCCTATGATATTACTCCTATTATGTAGGAGGGACTTATCCTTTATTGATCAACCATATCCCTCTACATAGATTGTGGTATATCCAACATCAGCCTTTATAGAACAACCTGTTATGGTGTACGTTTGACTGTATCAAAATATACAACTCACGATGCTGGGATAATAATGATCTCAAGTCTGAGGATCATGTACATATTAATCACTATGAGTAATGTTGTGACAATTACATAATAATCCAAGAAACATACTCATAGCGGGTCAATCCAATATGTTGTTCTCTAACACACATATTCATGCATTGATTTTGACACTCCATATCAATGACAACTCTTTATCATCAATTAACTACATGTTAGTCTTAATGCATTATTGTTGTCCTAGTCAACAATAATACTCGACTAAGGATCTTTTAAGAATAATCATATTATTTTCAGGACATTATTATAAAACAGTTTATTTATACACATAGAAAGAAAAACTGAAATAATAATGACAATGCTTTATATTAATAAACATGGTAAATTAAGTATGTTATTACAATCATCTCATGATTGATCTTTGGGCATACTCTTACATCTCCTGCTATCAGTTTTATAATCACTGTATAGTTTCAATCGAGTGGTGTTTACCTTAAAAGTGCCGAATGTAGGATTAGTTACCTCGACTGTTCCGTATAGGAAGATATTCAGTACCGTAAAGGGATCTCTTCATTAAGGTCTGAGATGGCGATTCGGGGGTCTGTTTTATCCAGTAATACCTGATCCTCGATCTTAAATTGGGTTGTCCCATCCTTAAGTTTGACATGGATTTGCTTTGTTTCCTCGTGTTTTTTCGGTTTTTCCTTGACGTGTGTCCGCCATTCATCAAGTTCATCAATTTGTAATCTTTGTTCCTCATGAACAGTTTTATTCTCAATATGAACATTAGACCCTGGCTCTGTTATCTTTTCCCAAGAGATTTCCTGCATAGAAGAGAAAGTTAAGTTTATTTATATTAACAAGACTTGTATTCTCTTGATCATTAGATATTCTGTCAGAATCACGTGCTTTGAGTTTTAATCATGTTATCACCTACACGAAGTATTACTTCCCTTGTATCAACATCGATAATGGTCCTAGCAGTTGCTAAAAAGGGTCATCCTAATATTAAAGGAACATCATTATCCTCAATCATATCTAAAACAACAAAGTCTACTGGGAATATGAATTTGTCAATTTTCAGTAGTACATCCTAAATTATACCCCTAGGAACTCTAATGGTTTTATCAGCTAATTGGATGCTCATCCTAGTTTGTTTGGCTTTCCCAAGACCTAGCTATTTAAACATTTTATAAGGCATAACATTGATGTTTGCCCCTAAATCTACTAAAGCATTATTAACAGATAAACCACCAATTAAGCAAGGAATCGTAAAACTCCCTGGATCTTTTAACTTTTGTGGTAGTCTATTTTGTAAGATTGCTGAGCACACTGCATTTAGCTCCATATGCGATGCCTCATCTAACTTCCGTTTGCTTGTCAAAAGCTCTTTTAATTTTTTTTTGAATTGGGCATTTGTGAAAGAGCTTCAATAAGCAGTAAGTTAATATGTAATTTTTTTAAGAGTTTAAGAAATTTACCGAATTACTCATCTGTGCGGTCTTTCTTTGTCGCATTGGGATATGGCACACCAGGTTGGTATTCTGTACTTACCAGTTCTGGTTTATCATGATTTACCTCGACCTTACCTTCCTCTACCACATTCTCTTGCCTCAATTTTGGTTCATCTAACCCTTTTACTATCGTGAGTGGTAACGACATGAAGTTTCTCCTTTGGGTTTGTTGCAGTGTTGCTTGGCAAGCTGCCTTATGGCCGTTCAAATATGAGCTTTGCAAGTTGTCCTAATTGGTTCTCAAACCATCGATGCTTGCTGATTTTTGAGTGCTGTTTCGGTGGTTTGGAAACGGGGTTCTGACACCGCGATAAATTTTGTTAGCATCTCCTCAAGGTTTGGCTTTTTCTCTTTTGGGTAGGGTTGCTGTTGAAAGCCTGGAGGGGGTTGTTGTCTCTGATTTCCTTGGCCACCTCATGAAAAGTTGGGATGGTTCCTCCAACCTGGATTGCAAGTGTTACTATAAGGGTTATTTTGAGGTCTAGAATTATTACCCATATAGTTCATCTGTTTGTTTTCTATTCCAGGGTTGTAGGGTGGGTATTCTGAATTGTTCATTCCTCCTCCATTTGCATCACACTGCATCATTGGATGTACCTGTGAAGAACCACACAAACCATCAATTTTTTTACTTAAAAGTTCTACCTGGTTTGATAGCATGATCACTGCATCGAGGTTGAAAACACTAGAAGCTTTTGTTGACTTTGTCCTCATAACTTGCCACTGATAGTTATTTAGTGCCATCTCCTCTATAAACTTATAAGCCACTTCAGGGGTCTTGTTATTTAGTGTTCCACCGGTGGCTGAATCAATCAACTGCCTAGTTGAGGGGTTCACACCATTATAAAAGGTTTGAACCTGTAGCCACAAAGGTAACCCATGGTGAGGGCATCTCCTTAGTAGATCCTTATATCTCTCTCATGCATCATAGAGTGTTTCTAGATTCATCTATACAAAAAAAGAAATATCATTCTTCAACTTAGACCTTTTAGCTGGCGGAAAATATTTAAGTAAAGTTTTTTCGGTCATTTGGTCCAATGTAGTGATTGATCCTCGTGGTAACGAGTTCAACCACTATTTAGCTTTGTTTCTCAACGAGAAGGGAAACAACCGAAGACGAATGACATCATCAGAAACGCCATTGATTTTGAACGTATCTCATAATTCCCGAAAATTTGCTAAGTGATTGTTTGGATCCTCATCCTGCAAACCATCAAATTGAACAAACTGTTGATTCATCTGTATAGTGTTAGGCTTCAATTCAAAATTATTTCCAGCAATAGTAGGTTTAATAATACTTGATTTGGTTCCTGTTAAAGTAGGTTTAGCATAATCATACATAGTACGAGGAGTGGGATTTTGATTCTCCGGATTTGTGGCAACCACAAGAGGTAGCGGATTATTATCGATCATCTCTTTAGTAGAATTTGTTTCGTCTTCTTACTCTTCTTCTATGTATTGTAGGCTTCGCCTTATTTCTCTTCGGTTTCTGCAAGCAGTATGTTCTATCTCACTGTCAAAAATCAAGGGTCCTAAAGGGTTTCTTCTAGTCATAAACTAAAATTACATGCCAGAAGCAAATAAAAGGTAAATTAGCAAAGTTAAAATTAAATAAAAATAATTTGTAAATAAATAAAATGGCTAAAGTAATAAAAATTTAGAGTTCCTAATATCTTAGTCCCCAGCAACGACGCCAAAAGCTTGATGGGCTCGAAACTAACTAATATTTCGACAAAGGCAAGCGCACCTATCGAACAGTAGTACAGTTATGGTGAGTCCGGAATATCGTATCCTCAAGGACTAAAATTACTAGTAATAACTATCTTCTTATTATCTAGCCTAATAATTAAAGAGGATTTGTTTTAATCTAATTTTTAACTAACTAATTGACTATGAACAAAATAGAGAAAGAATTAGGAAAATACTTTTTAGACAACTTTATGAGATAGGCAATACCTAAGGAAGAATCCACCTAGACTTCACTTATTACTTTTGATTCATAAGATTTATTCACTTGACTTAATTCGTAGAAATCCCTGATTTATGTTAATATCTCTTTCAACTGACTTTAGGTTGATCAATTGAAATCTCTTTCTAATTAAAACCCCTATTATCGCATTAACTCGACCTATGGATCCCCTTATTAGATTTGATTCTAATCCGACAGATTTTCATCGCCCTATTTCTAGGGTTGCAATCAACTCCGCTTAATTGTGTTGATCCTCTCTTAAACAGGGACTTTTGCTCCACTAAATAAGCACATTTGACTTTGAATCAATAACCTGAATTATCAAAACAAGAATAAGAACAAGTATTTATCTTATAAATCAAACAATAATAAGCTTCGTCTTAGGTTTCACCCATTTAGTTATTTAAGGGATTTAGTTCATACTAATAGAGGGAAACATCTTAAAATAGGGAAAACAACAAAACATATGAAAACCTAAAAACTTCTAAAGAACTTGATGGGAGATCCTCAATCTTGATGGAGATCCTTCTCCTGAGCTGTTCCCGACGGCTGTCTTAGAGTATTTTCTGCCCTCTACTCGGCGTCTACTCGACGTCCCTTTTTAGGTTGCCCCCTAGGGTGTTTATATAGGCTTTGGAATGCCTTTCTTGGCCCACAAGTAACCTTTTTCGAGTAGGATTTAACCTAGTTTCGGTAGGGACATGCCCATGGTCGATAGTCTAGGCCGTGTTCGATTCTGCTTAGCACACACGGTCGTGTGAATTTGCCCGTGTGCAATGGTCCAAGCCGTGTAGGCCCATTTTGTCCCTTTTTTGGGTTTGTTTCTTGTTCTTTTCAACTCCCTAAGCTCTTCTGAATGTAAAACATGAAATTGAAGGATTAGGAGTATCAAAGTCATCAAATCTAATGAAAATTCATCCAAAAGTAAGCCAAGTAGGGGTTAAAATATGTGTAAATTATGGTTTATCATTTTTTTATAAAAATCCAATTTATAAAAAATAGTAATAATAAATGTTTTATAAAATCACTTAACTAATAATTTTTAGCAAACAAAATAAAAGATTTTTAGCAGAGCAAAACGACTTCGTTTTGTTTAAAAGGAAATGATTTTTTGTAGCATTTTTATTAAAAACGCCGTAAAAAATATTTTACCTTAAAAAAAAAACCTGTCCGTTTTATCCCCAAATTTCCCCCTAAAACCCTTAATTCTCCCCCCTAAAAAACACCCTTTAGGTGTTTCTCTCTGCTACCCCTGTCTTTTCTTCCTGCTTTTCGTTGATCAACGTTATTGGAAGATTGGATGTTAGGGTTTTCATATTCATTTTTTATTTGAGAGATTAATGTTTCATTTTTGATTTGATGTTAGGTGATATGCCAGAAAACCTGCTCATTTCACAAAAATTTTTCACAAAATTCTTTTGGGCTAGATTTTGAAAATGTTTTGGGCCTTAAACCCAAGATCGAGAGTTCAAAATTAGGCTCTGATACCAAACTGAAACACCCCACACCCGGCCCAAGAGCCTTGACCGGATCTGGTATGTTCCTCGATGTAAACCGGTTAAAATTCTTTTGTTACTTTGGGAAAATAGTGTGTTTTGAAAGAAATATTGTTTTGGGTTGGGCTCGAGTTGAAAACAAATTCGTTTTTTTATGAAAACCCTTTTAGTTTTAGGTGACAAAACATTTAGAGTTTATTTAAAATAAAATTTCTCAATGTTTAATTGACAAAAATTCTTAACATAATTAAATAAAAGAAAAAAAATAAAGTAGTTCACTATGGCTTATTACATCCAAATAAATCCCAAGATTAAATTCAAAATCCTTAAATAAAATAAAAAGGTCCAAAATGAAAATAAATTTCCTTGCTGAGCATGGCCATCCCTAAGCTTCTGCCGACCCGGTCCATCACTGTTCGTCACCTGAAACATGTTCCCACAACGGGGTGAGTCAACAGACTCAATGTGTAACCAACACTAAGATTTAACAATTCAGGCATACATTATCATCTCACATATCAATACATATAACAGATAAAAATAATGATGCAACACAAACCCAAACCTAGATGCCATCCGCTACACATCACCCGTACCAACCTGCACACCGTGGGGACTACTAAGTCAACCCTCCATCCGCTACACACCATCGAAGGCAGTCGCTGCAGTCGACGTGCTCATCGTCCTTATAAAATTCGTGGCATAGCCACCAGATTAAATAATTGTGACTGAAGTCACCACATTCAAATAATGTGACCGAAGTCACCACATTCAGATAATGTGACCGGAGTCACCACATTCACTTCCCCTTTTTCATATAACCCGAATGCCCCATATCATACATATCATGCACATCATGCCTTAATTCACATTCTTATCACTTTTCATATGTATCATATAACATATATTCCTATTCCTAGTAGGAGTAGAAACGCGTACTGGGTACTTTGTACCATAGCATGGTACCTTAGCCATATTCACATTCTTATAAACATGCTCATACTAAATATTGCCATAAATATTATTAAAAGATAGTGTGGGGTACACACCCGATATTCTTATCAATTCACTGATTTTTCGAAAACCCGATCTAACGCTTTAGATCCTAAATTCCTTGCTGCCGATTTGATTATTAGTCAAATCCCGAAAATCTGTGTCCCTCCTTGTGAATCCTAATTCCCGAAACACCACTTGTCTATGGAGATGTCGACAGCCCTATACGCATATGTTAGATTTAATCTAAAACATAATAGAATGGCCTATGGCCGAATTTCACTTGTGGCTTACCTTGGGTTCTTAAAATCCCGAAGACCTCCTACTGTAGTCGACTTAGCAGAAAACCCGAAAATCCTCCTTTAAAGTTCGGCCAAAGATCATTAAGCAATTAGTCTTGAACTTACGGCTTAATTGAAAAATAATAACAAGAGAATCCTTACCCTCAAGAATGAAATTGGCAAATCCCTTTTTCTTGAATCCACACACTATTCGTCTATAAGAAAACAATGGTAGAGGGGTTTTGGCTTTTGTGACATGCGGCAAGGAGAAGAGAATATAGCCCCTTGATATTCGGCTATGGCTTCAAAGACAATAGAAATAGATTTGGTGTTGAAAGAATAAGGAGAAGAGTAGGGGAAAGTAGAAGAAATTTCGGCAGTGGTAACAAAGAGGAATTCGGCTTCAATTTTACAAAGAAGAAAAAGAGAGAATTTACTCAAAGTTTCAGCAGCAAGATAAGCACCTTTACTAACTAAAATTCTGCACTTATGCCTTCCCCCACAACCGAATATGCAAGCCCCTAGAGTCCAACAAATGGCCACCACTTCCCCACTTATCAAATCCCAAATTAAACTCCTATTCTAACTCTTTATCAATTTATCAAATAAAATAAAATAAACCCTCACATTATCCCTTATCTTCCTAAGATAAAATAAATAAAATAAAATCCCATTATCCTACTCTTAGCCGAATTTTAAACAAAATAACAAAGCTTATCCTCCTCCAATTGGAAGTCCCATGTGCCGTCCACTACTCCTTCTCCCTAACGCCAGAATACAAAAATAAAAATACTCCCCTTGCTGCCCACCAGACTCGAACCCGAGCCTTCTTCCCATAGCTTAAGGCGTCACTTGCCCGAGCCACTTTGCCAAGGCATTTTTTTGTGACATGACTCACCCAAAATTTCTTTTAAGACCTTCTTAGCCCAGCGCCTTCTTGACGCAAAAATAAACGCTCCTTCCTGCTTCCTTTGCAACTCGAACCAAGGCCCTTACCCCCTGCACCTGGCGTCTTTCACCAAGCCCTTAAGTGGCGCCTTGCAGCCACTTTACCACACGATTTCTTGTGGCAATAATCCCCTAAAAATTCCTTTAAAGGCTCCTTAGCCCAGTTCCCCTTCTTGGCGCAAAAATAAAAGTCTCCAATGCTTCCCACGTTGCTCGAACTCTGGCCCATTGGCACACGTTGGTAGCGTCACTTGTATGGGCTTTTAGTGGCGCCTCCAAGCCACTTTGACAAGCTAATTCTTGTGTCTATTTTCACATACATTTTCTCTTAAGGCCCTATCCTCTTAGCTTCCTCTTTTATACTTAAAATTTAATATTTTCTAAGGCTTTCTCCTATTTTCTAAAGTTCACAAATTTCATTATACACATTCACAACATACTCAAGCATGCTATTTCATATAATTAAGCATAAATGCATAAGCCCATTTTCAGGATATTACACACATACTAGGCCTGGTTCGACCAGTTTTTGGGTCATAATCTTGGTTTTTCGGCAACTGGACCCAATTTACAATTTTAGGTCTAATTTTTAAGTTCAATGACTCATTGGGCCAATTGTTTGACTTGAAAATTAATTTTGAAAAGTATCATATTGATTTTAATTAATTTGATTAATTTAATTTTACTTTTTCAAAATTAATTTTTCCAAAAATCACTAAGGTTTTCCAAATTAGTTTTTCAAGAAAATTCTTTAATCAAATTCTTTAGCTGAACAATTCTCATGACCACCTAATTTAATTCCTCATCAAATAAATAGATTCAATTAAATTATTTTCGAAGTCGTAGAAAATTCTTCTGATTCAATGCAATCCAATCGAGCTTTTGTTGAGCTAGAAAAGAGACAAATCAGGCATCTATAATTAGGCTCTAGTAATTGCAACTATTTCCAGAAGCATCATTCTGATAATTCACAATTACATAATCATGGAGTCAGACCACAAGAAGTACTATGATTCAAAACTCATTATGGTATACTCTTTACAAAAGCAGCTCATCCAGCTGTTCTGTCCAATGACCACGTCATGTGTGTGTTACCCTCATATGATATCCTTAATTCCTTTGAGTTAAATCTGTTCACTCAATACAATCCTATTTTATCTCATGGTCACCATTGTATCTTCTTAATGATTAATATAATCACTGTTAACAAATGGCTATAATAAATTGCTCGTTCGAGAACAAGCAACCCGTAGCCATATTCCATATTTATCAATCCACACAATGCCAATGAGAGTATAAGCCTATGCCATACACAAGTCATGTACCCAACATATCGGCTATGGACTCGGTCATCTTTAGAGCATAAGCCTCCACTGATATCAAAGCACATGTGTTGCATATGCATGGTCAATGACTAACTCAGGATTTAGGTAAATCACACCATGAACATCACAAGTGAATTAATTCACAAACGGATTATGATTTAATTCATCTTCGGTCGAGTCCAATGTTTCATTTTACCAATGAATACATCTATGTCTCTACTTGTGGAGTCAACTGCTCTAATAGTCAAGATTAACCATTTGCCCAATTGGAATTATAAATGACATAATAATCCTTCTCAGTATTTGAATCAAAGGGATTGCAGACTTATTTAGATTATCTACTGAAGTAAGTTGTCTTTCTCATAATGTAAGCGTTCTTACAATGTCACTTATCTTCAATTTGAACTTAGACAATCAATTAGCTAATATTTGCTTGTCACAATTTTTCTATGCATGAAAAATATAAAAGAAGAAATACAAAATACATAATAGTGAAATGTGAAATTAACTTTATTTATTTATTCATCGTTCAAATAAATAGAAAATAGTTACATGTTTACTACAATATAGGCACATTTCCCAACAATCTCCCACTTGCCCTAGTGAATTAAATGTCTCATGTTTCGTATTCCCATATCCTCGATGTGTTTGATAAAACTCCTAGTTACATGAGTATTAGTAAACAGATCCATAAGGTTATCTTTAGAAGTTATCTTTAGAAACCTTATGGATCCGTTTACTAATACTCATGTAACTAGGAGTTATCTTCAGAAGCTACTTTCATCACATCTACAATTCGTTTGGTTATTGCCTCTCGTATCAAGTGATACTTCCGATCAATGTGTTTCGTCCACTTGTGACTTCTCGTTTCCTTGGTATTACCTATTGCAGCACTATTATCACAATATAGTATTACAGTTTTTTCCATACCAAGAATAACTTCAAAATCGATTAAAAATTTTTGAAGCCATATTGATTCTTCCGTTGCTTTAGAAGCAGCCACATACTCGGCCTTTATAGTAGAGTTAGTAGTGCAAGTTTCTTTTACACTTCTCTATTCTACGGCTCCACGGCCTAGAACGAATACATTTCCTGACTTCAATTTCCTCGAATCTTTACAGGTTTGGAATCCCAAGTCTGTGTATCCAACAAGAGTAATGTTCTACCCAGAATACACAAGCATATAATTCCTTGTTCATTTAAGATACCTTAATATATGCTTTACAGCTTGCCAATGCCTGAGACATACATTCATCTGATATCAATTAACCATTCCTATTGAGAAACAAATATCTGGACGTGTGCAAAGCAACACATATACAAGGCTTCCAACTACTGAAGCATATTGTAACATCCTGAATTTTTGGGCCAATGCATTTAATGGGTGAATATGTTTAATATGTTAATTTAAGTGATAGGGGTCCAAATTGGGCTCAGGATTAGGCAAAGGCCTTGGTTAAATTATCTGATGAGGCATTATAGAGTTAAAAGGTGGTGATTGTGTTTAAAATACTAACGTGGGCTTGTGGCCCAACAAAAGGTGGCACTGCAAGGGAATTAGAAGGTGGCGTCATTAACAATTAAAGGGGCCCAAGTTTTGGTCGCAAGGAGCCCATGTCTCTGGGCCATTTTCGGCACTTTTAAGGGAGCAAGGGGTGACGCCACACACAAGGAGTCAGGGGCCCAAAATTCAAGTTTCATAGAGCCCAATTCTTTTAATTTAAGTTAGCTAAATTTTGGGCATTAGGATAGGTGGAGTGGATGGCAATAAGGCTAAAATTTAGGGGTTTTAATGTTTAAAATATGTGGATAATAAGCAGATAAATGCTATTATTTAGGAATTTATTTTATGTGAATAATAAGCAGATAAAGGCTAAAATTTAGGGATTTTAATGATTAAAATATGTGGATAATATGCTTATAAAGGAGGGAGGAGTTAGAGATAATTAAGTCTCTTTTAGATGAGCTAGTAGATTAAGATAAAGGAGAAAAGATAGGATTTATCTGCAAGGTTAGGTAAGTGCCAAAATTTCTATAAATAGGGGGAATATCTCTTCAATTTCGGCATTTGGGTTTTTATCTCATTCTTTTCTCTTCTTCTCTGAGTAAAAGCCGAAAACTCCTAAATTTCCATCTTCTTCTTCATTCTTTGCAAAAGCCGAAATCTCTAAGCCTAATCCCTCATCTTCACTTTGATTCAAAAGCCGAAACTCTTTCCATTCTTTTTCTTCCTAGCCGAAATCTGCAAGTCACTTCCTTGTTTTCTTTTCTTCTTCTCTTTTCCTGTCAAAAATCGAAACTCTTCACTCAAGTATTTTAAAAGCCAAAGACACATCAGCCTTCTCTTGTTCATACTTTTTTCGAGATTATCCTAAAAGCCGAAATCCCTAGATCTCATCTCTTGTGATTGCCGAATTACTTCTGTGGTGCCTACTTGTGCCGAAATCTGAAGGGAACTCTAGTGGAGTCAATCGCATAGATCTCTAAGTTATAGATCCGTAGCACTTGAATCGTGTTACTTTCAAGATTTCAAGGTAAGAAGATCTATTAGTTTCAACATGTAAATTCGGGATTTACTAACCCTTGGCCGAATATAGGAGGGCCCTATTTTCACATCTTTCTGGCTTTTTGAGCAAAGTTGTGGATCGGTTTAGCAAGGGTATCGACATTAATCAGGTGTGTAACTCTCCACACCATCTAGATCCGGTTGTTAAATATATGATTATAAGTCTTATATGTTCTGTTAAGTGCCGAAATCCCGGCACAACGTTTGAAACCCAAAGAGGGTAAAGCAAATCACCAGGTTAGTGATCCTTGTTATTTTAAATGAATGATCTGATTAAATGATATGAGTATGCCGATTTTTTATAATTGCATGGGTTGGGTTTGATGAAAGGAGGAAGTTATACATTGTAGCAGTTTTTACCGTGATTTGTTGTAGCGGTTCCTTACCGTGATCTGTTGTAGCGACTTTTTTCGTGATCTGTTGTAGTGGCTACGGCCATGATCTGATGATAAGCTGCACGACTGCCATCAAGGCTTGTAGTGGTGTGGGTTGATTGTAGAAATCCCCAATGGTGTGTATGGCTGGTACGGGTGGCGTGTAGCGAATGGATACCTGGGAAATGGGTTGGGCTTTGCATATCATTCGTTATATACATGAATTTATTATTCTGTTTTGTGGGGTTAAGGCCCAAATCTAATGGTGCATGAGTGTTGCACACTGAGTCTCGCGACTCCCCCTTTTAATTTAACAATTTCAGGTGACACCTAGTGCATCGGACTGGGCTGGAGAGGAACACGAGGTGGCCATGAAAAAGAACATTTGGATTCAGCAAAAAGGCTTTCAGTTTATTATTTTTATAACTTTAATTTAATGGGTTTTAAATTTCCTTGTAATAAGGCCATAGGCCACTAGACTATTAATTATGCTTTGGTTTTATGTCGGGCCTTTATTACTGGGCTTTTAAGTTTTTATGTTTAAATTACGTTAAGTCATGGATAAATATTGGGCTTTTGTTTTAAAGTTCACTAATGCATTCTATCACTTTATATTTTATATTTTAATGAATTAGTAAGCTTTCGGTATTAGTATTTAAACCTAATAATTGTTTTCCAAAATGCTATATATTTAGTAAAATCACTCAAGTGACATACCAGATCCGATCATAGCGTTTGGGACGGGTTTGGGGTGTTACACATATGGAACATTACTCATATGCTCTCTTTCTTCCACTGTGTTAGGACAGTCATTTAAAGAAAGATGAAAACCTAATGAAGCTGGTCGAACGTCTGGCTTCGCATTGGTCATTGTAAAATGTTTCAATACCTTATTGATGTATGAAGCTTGAGATAGAGCTATCATTTTATTCTTTCAATCCTTAAGGATTGAAATTCCAAGAATATAACTAGCTTTGTAACACCTCTTACCCGTATTCAGCACCGAAATAGGGTTCGAGGCATTACCGGACTTATACACAAGCAAACATACACATACGAGTCATAAAATTTTGTCCAATTTAAAAACTATTCACATACATTCATATCATCCCTAAAACGAGCTTACGCTACCCAAGACATGCATTGGAAGTGGTTCGGGACTAAATTGAGAACTTTAGAAAATTTTTCATGAAATAGGGGTCACACGCCCGTGTTGTTTGGGACATACCTGTGTGGGTTGGCTGTGTGGTCGCACACGTCCGTATCCTGACCCCGTGTAACTCTCTGACTTGTAACTCATGAACAAATTCAAGTCACACGACCAAGACACACGCCCGTGTCCCTAGGCCGTGTGGCGAATTAAATTTTTGAAAATAGGTGCAGACTTCACACGCGCAGGACACAAGCCCGCGTCCAAGGCCGTGGCCCTTACACGACTGCAATACTCCTCTGTGTCTCTGCCCATGTGCTCGATACTGGCATTCTGTTTGGCAACATTTAAGGTGCATGGGACACACGGCCAACACACACGCCCATGGGGCAAGCCGTATGTTACACACATCTTAGACACATGCCTGTGTCTTTACCCGTATGGACAAAAATAAGGCTATTTACCAAGCCATTTTGCCACCCTTTAATGCACACACCTACACAACATAATATAACACCAATACAAGCATACACAAGCAACGAAAACAATCACAACCAAGGTATTAACATCACATCCACATGATAACATCTAACATGTTTTAACATCAACTTATCCATTCAAATCATACTACTTTTATAATAATATAAACATCAACATGAGAATGGGATCATTACCAATATTAGCCAACTTCCATGGTTATATACAGAATGAATCATGAACCATTATAAGCCAATACATTTTGCCACATTACCAATGACACATATAACAAAATGACTAAGTCCCCTATACATGCCATAACTCAAGATATTGACATTTCAAAGGAACCCAAAATAATGGTTGATAGTGTGAATGGATCTCCGATGATTTCCAATCTCGAGCTAGCTTGGTGACACTATACGACAAGGGAAAGAAAGGGAAGTAAGCTATATAGCTTAGTAAGTTCATATGTAAATAATAAACAACATTAATTATACATTTTTCATATGAATAACATAACATATATCAACTTAATTGTTATTAAAACTTCATGAGCAGAACTTACACAATCACAATCATACGAATAATTCATCATATATCGAATCCATTTCTTTTGAGTTTTTCGTGCATACCTGTACCAACTCATAACATAATCACATACTTTCTCATCTTTGACATACCCGTTGAACCACTTGGAATACTATTGGATACACGGAATTCTTGCACATAAGTACCACATAAGTAGCCAATGCTACCACAAATCTCTTAACACATATAAGCTCGCTCTCGAGCTATCCTCTGGCCTACTTACACAAGCTGTCAATCAAGACGGAGCTACTCGATGCTAATGATACAACCTGTCAGGTATCTGCAACATATGTCAGTATACCCAGCCACAGGTAAGACGTATAGGACCAGCACCCGGGTCACATAATCATATAATCACACGGGTTCCTAGTGACATGTCACTTGTATCCTAATCTATTCCTATGGTTCAACCGGGATTTCTATCTTGCCAGAACTTCGTCGAATATGCTCATAGAATCAATCATACAATTCACGCAATGTCACAACATTAATATACAAATATAACATTGCATTATTAACATACGAACTTACCTCGTTACAAAAATAGTAGAAATATACCTAATCGTCAGACACCTTGTTTTCCCTCCGATCTAGGTCCGAACCTCATTTTTCTTGATAATCGAGCTTGAAAATGGCCAAAATCCTAGCTATGGACTCCCTTGAAATTTTCGGCTATGGGGGATGTAATTGAAGAAGATGACATCTTTTATTTGTTTTATTTTGTCTTTATTTACCAAATGACCAAAATGTCTTTAATGCATAACTTTAAAATTTCACCTAACCATGTCCATTTTATTCCATAATAAAGTATAATGGTCTAATTACCAAATAAGGACCTCTAATTTGAATCTCATAGCATTTGGACACCTTTAATATATAGAACTCAAATTTTGCACTTTTTGCAATTTAGCCCATTTAACTAAATTGAGTGCCCAAACATGAAAATTTTCGAACGAAAATTTCATGAAATTATTCCATAAATCTGCAGACCATAAAATTATAATAAAAATAAATTCTACTGCGTCGGATTTGTGGCCTCAAAACCACTGTTCCGACTAGACCCAAAATCAGGCTGTTACAGCTCTCCCCCTTAGGGATTTTCGTCCCTGAAAATTTTACTAGAAAATAGGTTTGGGTACTGCTTTCCCATAGCTTCCTCAGGTTCCCATGTAGCCTCTTCAACTCCCTGTCATTGCCACAAAACTCTCATTAGGGTTATACTTTTATTTCTCAACTGTTTGACCTCCCGAGCTCAGATCTTGATCGGTTCTTCACCATATGTCATATCGGGTCGAATCTCAACCTCCATCGAAGAAATCACATGTGAAGGATCAGAACGATATCGTTGCAACATCGACATATGAAACACATTATAGATCCTTTTCAACTCTATCGGTATTGCTAACCGGTATGCCACTGGCCCTATTCTTTCAATAACCTCATACGGCCCAATAAAACATGGACTCAAGTTGCTGTTACGGCCAAACCTCATAATCTTCTTCCACAAAGATACTTTCAAAAATACTTTATCACCAATTTGAAATTTAATCTCCTATCGTTTCAAATCCGCGTAGGATTTCTGTCGATTTGAAGCTGCTTTCAAACAGTCACGAATTACTTTCACTTTCTATTCGGTCTCTCTAACCAAATCAACCCCGTGAATTTGTCTCTCATTGAGCTCGGTCCATTACAACAGAGTTTGGCACTTGTTGCCATACAATGCCTCATACGATGCCATCTTTATAGTCGATTGAAAACTATTGTTATAAGCAAATTTGACTAAAGGTAGATATTTTTCCCAACTACCTTCGAACTCTAAAACACAACAGTGAAGCATATCTTCGAGAATCTGTATTACTCGTTCGCATTGATCGTCAGTTTATGGATGAAAAGCGGTACTAAAGTTAAACTTCGTACCCAAAGCTTCTTTCAAATTTTTCCAAAACCTCGACGTAAACCTCGGATCTCTATCGATATAACAGAAGTAGGCACCCGGTGCAGTCTAACAATCTCAACAAAATACAATTCAGCTAGTATATCAACTGAATAGTCCGTACGTACCAAAATAAAATGAGTCGATTTCGTCAATCTATCAACAACAACCCAAACAACATCTTTATTTTTCAGAGCCAAAGGCAAACTAGTTATGAAATCCATCATAATTTTGTCCCATTTCCATTCAGGTACCATCATTGGTTGAAGTAAACTCGAAGGTACTTGGTGTTCGGCTTTTACTTGTTAACAAATCAAAATCTGGAGACAAATTTAGAAATATCTCGTTTTATACCCGACCACCAATACAATTTTTTAAAATCATTATACATATTTGTATTGCCCGGATGAATGGATAAACAACAATTATGTGCCTCGTAAAGAATTTTCTGAATAATCCCACCGTTTTTCAGTACAAATACTCTATCTTAGAAAATCAAGCAATCATCAGAACTGATCCGAAAGTTTGAATCATTACCCGATTCACACTGAAATCTATTGGCTTGCAACCCACTATCATCTTTCTGAGCTTCACAAATTTGTTGAAGAAATATCGGTCTAGCTCTCAACTCAACTAGAATTGAACCATCTTCAGATAAAGTCAACCTCTTATTCATAGCTCTCAAAGCAAACATGGACTTTCTGCTCAAAGCATCTACGAGTACATTCACTTTTCTGGGATGATAGTCAATTACCAATTCATAATCCTTTAGTAGCTTGAGCCATCTTCATTGTCGTAAATTCAAATCTTTCTGAGTCATCAAAAACTTTAAACTTTTATGATCCGAAAAGACATGACATTTCTCACCATGAAAGTGATGTTTACAAATCTTTAAAGCAAACACTATGGCAGCCAATTCTAGATAGTGCGCCGGATAATTCTTCTAATCTGATTTCAATTGTCTCGAGGCACAGGCTATCACTTTTCCATCTTGCATCAATACACATCCTAATCCATTTAGTGACGCATCACTATAAATCACAAGCTCTTTTCCTAGTTTAGGTTGCACTAAAACGGGCGCCTCTGTCAATAATGCTTTCAACTTCTCAAAAGTTTGCTGACATTTTTCGGGCCATTCAAACTTAACATTTTTTTGCAACAGCTTAGTCATAGGAGTAGCAATGTAACAACCCAGTTTAGTCCCTAGTCAGAACAGTGGTTTGGGGACCACAAATCCGAGGTTAGAGAAATAATAAAGTTGTGTGCTACTAGTTAAAAATGTTTAATGGCTATGGTTTATTAAACCAAAGGTCCTTATGATGATATTATACCTTTAATAAGGTTAATGGTAATAAATAGGCTTGTATTAAATGGTTTTCATGTTAATTCATTAAGGATAAAATAGTAATCGATGTTTTAATGTTAATTAAATTTAAAAAAAACATGAATTAGTGGCCATTTTGTGTTTATCTTGCCAAAAATACAAAGAAAGAAAAGAAAAGAAAGCTAGCTAGGATTCGGCTAGAATTGTGCTTGATTAAGGTATGTGTTTTGATTCGTTTTCAATAATTTTTACGTTTTTGTGATCGCTGTTTTGTGTTTTTTCAAGCCCATGCCTCAATTTCTGAATTTAATTAAGATTTTGAGTTATACTATTGATGAAATTGTGAGCTTTGTGATGTTAGTTGATGAAAAATGAAAGATATGTGTTGGGTTAACATGTTTTGTATTCGGATTTTTGTTGAATTTGAGTATTATGGGCTAAATCATGAAAATGAGAAATTGACGGGCTAAAATGTGAAATAAATGTGAAAAATGGGTTGCTAGGAACTAATATGAAATTCCACCAAGCTTGGCTGTGGGTAAATTATGTGTATTTTGTGTAATTGTGAAATAGGGATTAAAATGTCAAAATGTGTAATTGTGAGGGCTAAAGTGTAAAATGCCCTAACTATATGTTTGTGGATTATTTTGGATGAATATGAGATTGAATGAGTTGAATTTGATATATTATATATATCAAGAAATGAGAAATTTGGACCTAGATCGAGGCAAGAACAAAGTGCTTGATTGATCGACTAGTATCGTTGTTTCTACATCAGAGGTAAGTTCGTGTATAATACGGATTATTTAAACAATGTTCATATCTGATGAAATGAATGGAAATGTGATGTAAAGTTTGGAAATGTGAAATGTGAGTTAAAAGATTTGTGGCACTAAGTGTGCATAAATAGAATTGTTACGGTGATTAATTGGCACTAAGTGTGCAAGAATAAGAAAGCATTGGCTATATTATTTGGCACTACGTGTGTGATACTAAGACAACTTCAGTTTAAAGTGATGGCACTAAGTGTGCGATATTATTATAGCTTCGGCTAATTAATTAGCACTAAGTGTGCAAGTTCATCGAACGTTTAAAGAGGATCGAATGAAATATGACATCGAGCATTGAAGTGGTAAATGTGATAGATAAATATGTGATGGTACAGGTTTGTACAAAACATATGTGGTTGATGATATTGTGTATGAGATAGATGGAAGATTATGTGATTAAATGATTGAAAGGGTTGAATTGAGTAGCATTATAAATTCTTGTACATGAATATATAGATATGGTATGAGAGTGAGTAATAGCCATGGATGAGATTGAGTAGAGATGTGAATTGAACTAAGTGTTAGCTAATTTTTCATATTGAATTTGAATTGTTGAGTTATTTGTGTTATATTGTGAACTACTAAGCTTTAAAGCTTACTGTGTGAAATTTTTATCTATTTTACAGTGTCATTAAAGCTAGCTTGGATATGGGGATCATCAATGACTCAATAACACTATCGGACACCTATTTTGGTACCTTTTGGAAGTTTTATTTATGGTATATGGCATGTATAGGCTAGTGAGGTTGTGGAATGTTTTGAGATGTATAAATCTTCCCATGTGATATGGCTTGATAATGGATTGATTTTGGTATATATTTTGCTATATGAAAATGGTGTATGTGATGTGTATATATGGTATTGTGTGAATGACCATTATGGTATGCTTTGGTGAAATAGAAATGGTATGTTTCATACTTGATTTGGTATTTGAGATGGTGAATGATTTGCATGTTATTTTATTCAGAATTGAACATGTAGGGATGACCCAAATTTGATGGCAATTTAGCCTTGTAAATGGCCTATAATTGTCCATACGGGAGAGCACATGATCGTGTGTCTCGACCGTGTCCTTCAGTTTCCCAGTTCGAAGCAAGTCAATCTTGCACACAGACCAGACACACGGGTGTGTGACAGGCCGTGTGATTTAAGTCAGTGTTGCAGACGGGCCAGACACATGGGCATGTGACAGACCGTGTGACCATAATCAGTGTTGCACACGGGGTAAAATATGGTCTAAGGCATGGTCGTGTGAGGCACATTTTAAAACATTTTAAAATTGTTAGGAGTTATCACACTATCACAATCTATCTATGGCATGTATAACTAAACTTCCACACACACTAAGTTATTCTGAGAATCGACTAAACTGCTATGCTGATACCACAAAATGTAATACCCCTTACCTGTATTCAGGGTCAGAATAAGGTTTGACGCATTACCGAACTTACACACAAGAAAACATACACATACGAGTCATAAAATTTTGTCCAATTTAAAAACTATTCACATACATTCATATCATCCCTAAAATGAGCCTACGAGGCCCAATACATGCATTGGAAGTGGTTCAGGACTAAACCGAGAACTTTAGAAACTTTTTGCAAAACTTAGAAAATTTTTCATGAAATAAGGGTCACATGCCCTTGTAGCTTGGGACACGCTGGTCACACACGCCCGTGTCCTGACCCTGTGTAACTCTCTGACTTGTAACTCATGAAAACATTAAAGTCACACGGCCAAGACACACGCCCGTGTCCCTAGGTAGTGGGGCAAATTAAATTTTCAAAAACAGGTGCAAACTTCACACACCCGTGTCCAAGGTCGTGGCCCTCACACTGCTGAGACATACGACCGTGTCTCTGTCTGTGTGCTCGATATTAGACATTCTGCTTTGCAATAATTAAGGTGCAGGGGACACACAGCCAACACACACGCCTATGGGGCAAGTGGTGTGTCTACCCGTGTGGACAAAAATAAGGCTATTTACCAAGCCATAATATAACACCAATCCAAGCATACACAAGCAACCAAAAAAATCACAACCAAGGTATTAACATTATACCCATATGCTAACATCTAACATGCTTTAACATCAACTTACCTATTCAAATCATACTACTTTTATAATCATATAAACATCAACATGAGAATGGGACCATTACCAATATTAGCCAATTTCCATAGCTATATATATAATGAATCATTAACTATTATAAGCCAATACATTTAGCCACATTACCAATGACACGTATAACAAAATGACCAAGTCCCCTATACATGCCATAACTCAAAATATTGACATTTCAAAGGTACCCAAAATAATGGTTGATAGTGTGAATGGATCTCCGACGATCTCCAATCCTGAGCTAGCTTGGTGACACTATAAGACAAGGGAAAGAAAGGGGAGTAAGCTATATAGCTTTGTAAGTTCACATGCAAATAATAAACAACATGAATTATACATTTTTCATATGAATAACATAACATATATCAACATAATTGTTATTAAAACTTTATGAGCATAACTTACTCAATCACAATCATACCAATTGTTCATCATATACCGAATCCATTTCCTTTGAGTTTTTCGTACATACCTGTACCAACTCGTAACATAATCACTTACTTTCTCATCTTTGACATACCCGTTGAACCACTTGGAATACTATCGGATACACAGAATTCTTGCACATAAGTGCCACATAAGTAGCCAATGCTACCAAAAATCTCATAACACATATAGGTTCGCTCTTGAGCTATCCTTCGGCCTGCTCACACAAGCTGTCAGACAAGACGTAGATACTCGGTTCTGCTTACACAAGCTGTCAGGTATCCGTAACATATGCCGATATATCGAGCCACTGGTAGGGCGTACAGGACCAACACCCGGGTCACATAATCACATAGGTTCCTAGTGACATGTCACTTGTATCCTAATATATTCCTACGGTTCAACCAGGATTTCTTTCTTGTCGGAACTTCGTCGAATATGCTCATAGAGTCAACCATATAGTTCATGCAATATCACAACAGTAAAATACAAATATAACATTGCATTATTAACATATGAACTTACCTCAGTACAAAAATAGTAGAAATAGACCTAATCGTCAAACACCTTGTTTTTTTCCCCGATTTAGGTCCAAACCTCATTTTTCTTGATAATCGAGCTTGAAAGTGGCCAAAACCCTAGCTATGGACTCCCTTGAAATTTTTGGCTATGGGGGATGAAATTGAAGAAGATGACATCTTTTATTTGTTTTTTTTTCTTTATTTACCAAATGACCAAAATGCCCTTAATGCATAAATTTGAAATTTCACCTAACCATGTCAATGTTTGTCCATACTAAAGTATAATGGTCTAATTACCAAATAAGGACATCTAATTTGAATCTCATAGCATTTGGACACCTTTAAAATAAATTTTGAGTGCCCAAACATCAAAATGGCCAAAAATTTTGCATTTTTTTTTTTGCAATTTAGCCCCTTTAACTAAATTGAGTGCCCAAACATCAAAATTTTTGAACGAAATTTTCACGAAATCATTCTATAAATCTGTACACTATAAAAATATAATAAAAATAAGTTTTATTGTGTCAGATTTGTGGTCACAAAACCACTTTTTTGATGAGACCCAAAATCGGGTTGTTACAAGCTTCACCCAAGTCCTTTATGCTAAACTGTTAAACTTACCATAATTTAACTGATGACAATTCTCCTACATCATTTTCGATAAGTAAAATATCATCGACATAAATAATGAGGAAGACCATATTTTTGTCCTTTATACGCTTATAAATACAAGGTTTATCAGCGTTTTGCTCAATTCCAAAAGTCTTGATTTGATCAAATATTTTATTCCATAAGCGGGACGGCTGCTTAAGTCAATAAATGGACTTAGCAATTTGCAAACTTTTGCTCCTTTCCTTTGATAACATAGCCAGTGGGTTAAGCCATGGTCTCATCAAGATAGCATTTAAGAATGTTATCTTGACATCCATTTGTTAGATCTCATAATCAAGAACATCAAAAATAGATAAAAGTATGTGGATAGACTTGAGCATGGCTACTGGAGAGAAGGTCTCATTGTAATTGATGTCTTCTTTCTGAGTGTAGTCTTTCCTTACAAATCTAACTTTGTGTGTTTCCACTTTTGCTTCTACATTTCTCTTCTTCTTGTAGATCCACTTACACCCTATGGGTTTAATCCTAACCGGTAAGCCTACAAGTTCCCACATCGTATTGGATTTCATAGAATCCATCTTGGCATCCATGGCCTGCTTCTAGAGCTTGGAATCGACGTCTTGCATTGCCTCCTCGTAAGTGAGTAGATCATCATCATGATTGGCTTCCGTATTATAAATACTACAATCATAGGTAAAGAATTCTAATTTCTTAGAAAATCTCCCACTACGAAAGATTCCCTTATGTTGTTGATCATTTGTAGGTCTTTCTACAACTTTATTAAGAATTGAACTTGGTGATTGTTCTAACACTCCCGGAAGTTCCTCAAGTACCACTTTACTTCAAAGTTTAAAGTTATCCATATAGCTTTCCTCAAGAAAAGTAGCATGAGTAGAAACTTTAATCGTAATACATTTCAGATTGTAGAATAACCCTCCATTTGTTTCTTTTGGATATCCTACAAACATGCACAATTCTATCAGTGCATCCAAATTCTTTGCATCCTTACCTAGAACGTGTGCTAGACAACCCCATATTCTAAAGTGATTTAGAGTGGGTTTCTTTCCATGCCACAATTCATAAGGTGTCTTACAGGCAGACTTGGTTGGCACAACATTTAGAGTATAGCAAACCATTTGTATCGCATATCCCCATATGGAAGTAAGAAATTCTGAATAGCTTAATATTGAATGAACCATGTCAAGAAAAGTTCTATTCCCTCTCTTAGTTACACCAGTCTACTGTGGAGTGCCTATCGCAATCAATTGGGATAAAATCCTATTCTCTATAAGGTATCCTAAGAACTCGTCGGATAAGTATTCCCTACCTAGATCAAACTGAAGATTCTTTATAGATAAACCTAATTAATTTTCCACTTCTACACGAAACTCTCGAAATTTATCAACGGTTTCACTTTTGTGGTGCATTTGATATACATATCCATATCGAGAATAGTCACTGATAAAAGTCACATAATAATTATAACTTCCTTGGGCACTGATGCTCATAGGACCACATACATCAGTGTGTACAAGTTCTAGATGTTGGTTGGCCCTTGACTTTTTGCATTAAAAGACCTCTTAGTCATTTTACATTTCAAGCAAGATTTACATTGAAGAAGACTAAAGGACTATCTTTCATGAGTATAGTGATTCTATCTTGGTTAATATGACCAAGTCTTAAGTGCCATACGTACCCTTCATTAGAGTGAGAAGGTTTAAGTTGTTTATTCACTATTTTAGTTTGGAGTATCAAATAGTTATTAGGTTTGATAAAGTAGAGATTGTTTTCAATCTATCCATTATAGATTAAAGAAAAATTTCTTTGAATTGCAATCCCTTTATTGAATGTCACGGTATAACCGTCATAAAATAACATGCTACAGAAATTAAATTCCTCTTAAAATGAGGTACATAAAACACATTCTTTAAAACAATCATCTTAAAATTATCAAAGTGTAAAGTAACTTCTCCCACTGCTTCGACTAAAACATATCTCCTATCTCCGGTCCACAATGAGAGGCTCCTGTCACACAGACTTCTTGTTTCGCTGAACCCCTGTAAAGAAACACAAACATGGTTAATGGCTTTAGAACCAATAACCCAGTTCTCAATTGATTCTTCCACTAAGCAAGCTTCAACTGCAAAGAGTTCCATACTTTTGCCTTTTTTGGCTAGGTAATCCTAATGCTATTTACAGTTTGATCTAAAATGCCCTTTCTTGTTGCAGAAGAAACATTTGATCTTTTTAGGATCTTTTGACTTCTTAGCCTTCTTCCTATCCATACGAGGTGGAATCGAAGACTTAGTCGGTTTCTTCTTACCCTTAGCTTTTTGCTTCCCCTTAGTGGGTGTGGGGCCTACAGCTAAGTTTGCTTCAAGTTTCTCCTGAACCGACTTACCACCATTCAGCATCAACTCATAAGACCGTAATTTCTTCATAAGTTGAGTTAAGGTAAGTGCCTTATTCCCTAAGTTGTAAGCGTCCCTAAAACCAACAAAATCCTTGGTTAATGATTTGAACAATATTTCAAATCTGAGTGTTTTACGTCTAGTTCAACCCCATTGTTCTCCGCTTCGGCAAAGAATCTCATAATCTTAAGCATAAGTTCTTTAAACAGTGCCGGTTTTCTGTTGAGAATTCATCAAATTTGTAATAGCGGATTGTCGATCAATGTGACTTGGCCTCCGAGCAAATCCTCCAAAATTTTCATGATCTCTTTGTCGGTACGAAAATTCTCGTGTTGGTATTGCAACACACTACTCATGCTCACTAACATATAACATCGAGCAATCGAGTCAAAATCTCTCCAGCGATTTCTCGCTTTGCGTTGAGCTTCAAGAGTCTTGTTCTTAAATCAATGGTCAACCCATTGACTCAAGATAATATTTCTCAACATAAATAGTAAAACTGTATAAGGTCAAAAACACGTGGAGTTTATTGAACATGGGTTTGCTTGTTCTTTCGAGGAGGCATGTTTCTAACAAAAATATGAATTGTAATCAATAAAACAGTAAAAAAAAGAAGTTTGAGAATACTTAAACCTCAACTTTTGTTGTACTTGTTTGCACTTCTTCTTTGTTTTGTTGATGAGAACTTCTTCCAATATAGCCTATTGAATTTGGAATGAAGGATTGAGTTTTAGGAATTAAGGATTTAAAGAGAAAAGGGGTTTTGAAGGGTAGAGGTTTTGGAGGAGTTGGAATGTTAAAACTAGATTAGGTTTAGTTAAATTGGTGTTTTAATGTTCAAAAGGGATATTTTTAGGTTTAAAAATCATGCATAATTGGTTTTGTTCCACTGGTTTGCATGAATGGGTTGGGTTGACCCTACAAAAATTTCTAGCGATGTCGCGACACTGGGGTTCCGTGTCGCAACATCCCTAGCAGACTACTCATGTTGCGACACTAGAGTTCGATGTCATGACACACACTGTAATTTTGAAATTCTGAGAGGCTATCTTTTATGTCACGATACAGGGTAGTTATGTCACGATACAGGGTAGTGATGTCACGACATTGGGTTTATTTTTGAACTTCTTCACTACTGTCCACGATGTTGCAACACAGAAGTGTCTGTCTCGATGTTGACCTTGTTTCCCAAATTTCCAATCTTCAGAATGCTTCAAGTGCTTGTTAGACCTATCTTTGACCTACTTGTAAGGTATTAATGAATTGGTTAGTGAAATATACAACATATACAGTTAGTAAGAATCTTACATAAAGATGATAGGTCTTGCTACCAGACTCATCTGTCAGCTCAGCCATTATACATTGATGGACTCTCTATAATTTGTTTCTATCTGTATTAGTCCAACACCCATCGTGCCACTCTAGTCATCTGCTGTTGTCTCTTTCCCTGAATTTACCTTGCCAGCCTACTTTAAAAACTGAAAACTATTTCCACTTGTCATAATTATTAACTATTAGGAAAGCCACATAACCATGCAACCACTTTAGTCTTGGCTTAGTATATGTGCTTCGTAAGGGAGTCAAAAAGTATGGTTCATACTTGTCGCTTATTATGTCTCTTCTTATCTCATCACTCCAGAATAATTTGCCAAGTGTACTTGAGTTGATGATTGGCACAAAGGGTGGCAAAGAGATTAGCAAGGGATTTTGCACTATGTCTCTTAGATTCCAATTTTATAGAATTTTAAATTCATCTATTTGAAATCTTTTATGTTACTTCATTTGTCTACAGATAGCTTTCTTGCATAGCTTTTGCAATGACTAAGCATTCCACACTGCTCGCAGCTCAAGGCATATACTCATTAGTTGTCCAGCTTGATCAAGTCTTGCTATATTATCATAGGTTCTATATATGTATATTTTTTCAATTCTAATAAGCATCTGAAAAGTTCCAAGGCCGCCAAATCTCTGAGGTGCTTGGTTTGGGATAAAGGTCAAGAAAAGGATAATCAATTCAGGTTCATTAGCTAGAACCACTAGAATCTCTTTATTTTGCTCTGAGCTGTATATAAAAAGTCTGTAACTCGCAAGTGTCCATTAATGACCTTCGGTGCACTTTCGGGCTGAGTATAGAAACATAAAAAGTTTAATAATCTAAACAACATAATATTTAACTACTTAAATTTAAATAATTTAATAAATTTTCTTACCATTTGTAATTGAACGCCGGAGATATGCTTGTCATCCAAACGAATAAGTTGATTTTTCATTTAAAATTTATAAGAAAATAATAAAATTGAAGAGAATAAAATTCAAAAAAATCATTTAAAGAAATTGAGGATTGAGGATTAAAAATTTGAAATTTAAAATTTGAAGATTGAAAATATAAAATTGAAAAATAGGGATTGAAGATTGAGAATTTAGGAAGGAAGAATGAGTATGGAGTATTTGATTGAAACGAATAAAGGTTTGAGGGGTTTATATAGGAATTTTTATGGTTGTTGGACCCTTACTAGTTGTTGGAGAAATTATCGCTAGAATAGTTACCGTTGAAAGGAAAAGGTGTCCTACAGTGCGTGTTTTTATTGAATGGCAGTGAAAACGCACCCTGTAGGATGCATTTTTGTTCTCTCAACTGAAAATGCATCCTATGTGGCGCATTTTCACTAATGTAGCAATGAAAACACATCTTACAAGGCGCGTTTTCCTTTCTCTATCCAAAAACAATGTATATCGGTAAATTTTAAGAAAATCAACCTAGTTTTTTAAATAATTTTTTCAGCATATATACATAAATTAACTGAAAAGGTCGGTTGAGTATTGTAAATACCTATTTTTCCGGGCCCATACAGAGTCCAAAAATAGAAAATAAATAATAAAAATAAATAAACAATGTTTCTTTAAATAGTCCAATACAAACCCCAAAAAAACAATTAAATAACCTAAAAGCAGTTACATAGCCCACTAACCCAATACCCCATTACACCCAAGCCGAATTACAAGCCGGCAGATGACTCGAGCCCAAAAGCAGATCCTAAATGGACTACCCGGCCAAGACCCTAGCTCGCACTTACGACCCAAAATGGCCCAAAACTTCAACATTTTCGAAGAAGCCTAGGGTTTTCGAAAACCTTAGGCGCCGTGAAGAGCCAGCGTCCCAACCCGCGCTGCATGCAAGCGCCGCAACCACCTGACCCCTCGTCAAGCCGCGATTTGCATACAAGTGCGCGCCCCTCATTTGCGCTCTCTTCATCTCCACCTAAAAAAGGGATAGAAACGAAAACAAAAAGGTAGAATCGGTGTTTCCTTTTTTTCATTCTGGGTTATAAAAACCCCAATAATTTGTTACACAGGCACACACATAGACATAGAAGAGAAACCAATAAAAAAACAGAGAATACAGAAAGATTCAAAAGTTACAGAGAAATAAAAATACCAAAATCTATTTCAGAGGTGATTTACGTTCTTTTTTTTATTTTTTCTTTCGATCCTTGCATATTTCGTACACAAAACAATTTATAAAAAACAAAATGGGTGAAGTTTTACCTTTGGGCCACCGCATGGGATGGAACGTGTGACGGCGCGTGGGACGGAGCCTAGATCGGAGCCCTGGCCTCAGGCCGAAGGGTAGAGAGAAATTTTTTAAGGCCCTCTGATTTATTTAAAGGGTGTTTAAATGTTTTTTTGGGGGCTGATTATTTGCTTATATAAAAAAAAGAAACGACGCCATTTTTACTTAAGTAAATAAGTACAAAACGACATCGTTCAGAACAGAGGATCCGCGCGTTGACCCAAAAACCCGGCGAGGATCCGCGTGTTTTATAAAAAAGGGGAATTTACCATTTCAGTCCCTTTGCAATTTTATTTGTTTTAATTTCATCCGATTTAACATTTTTTTTAAATTAGCCCTAAAGGTCAGTTTTTATTTCAATCAAGTCCTTGGATTGCTTAAAGGCCAAAAATCATTACGACGCCGTTTTGGAAAAAAGGCACAATTGCTCCATAAGCCCTGTGGTTTGATGCGTGTTTTGATTTACACCTTTTTATTTATTGTTATTGCTATTTACCCCCTGTTTTTTAAAATCTTTTCTTTATTTATATTTTAAATCATTATTAAATTATTTTATCATATTAAATATTCTATATTTTTTTATTATTTATATATTAATTTATTAATATTATAAAATTTGTATATATTTTTATTATTGTTTATTATTTTATTTTGTTTAATATTATTTTTAATTACATATTATTTTATATATAAATTAGTTATTATATTATACATTTTAAAATTTTGTACATTGTATAGTATTATATTATATCATATATTATTTTTTTAAAATTTTATTTTATATAAAATATATTTATATTGTAGAACATATTATTTATTCTTAAATATATAGTTTTCTTTTATGTATTATGTTATTATAAATATGCTTTTATTTAAAGTTATAAATAATTTATTTATTAATGTATTTTATTTATTATCCCAATATATATGTACTATGTTCTTTTTTTATTTTGCAATATTTATTTATTCTTTGCAATATGTCATTGCATGAAATGTTTAATTTTGCATAAGAAGTTTCCATATTTATTTTGTGGTTTTTTTTATTTATTGCTTTATATTTGTCCATACTCTCTCATTCATTTACGATTGCTTTAGTGTAAATATTGTTGTTAGTTGTATTTTATATTGCCTATATTAATGCGAAATGTTAGCATGTCATGATAGTTTTTGGTACTTATATTTGATGATGTATTAATACGGTATTTTTATATGGATCATTGTTTAAAATAAAATACATTTTGCAAAATTACTATATTTTATTTAAAGGTTTTTTTTTAAAAAAAAATAAGGCAATGTTTTGTATTTAGAAATTCGAGAAATAGTGCCCTAACGTGCTGGGTTTCGATTTTCCGTTTGACTAAATAACTAAATATCCTTTTGATAAAATTTTGTAAATCATGAGATGATTTTAGTTACGAGGGTTTAAAAATATCATGTCCTGAGGATACAATCAAATCAAGATGCACCCTGAGGATATGGAGAAAACTACCTTCATAAATTTGTGGGGTACCTTTTGCTATAAGGTAATGCCATTCGGACTAAAGAATGCTGGGGCAATATATCAAAGGGCCACTAGAATCTCTTTATTTTGCTCTGAGCTGTATATAAAAAGTCTGCAACTCGCAAGTGTCCATTAATGACCTTCGGTGCACTTTCGGGCTGAGTATAGAAACATAAAAAGTTTAATAATCTAAACAACATAATATTTAACTACTTAAATTTAAATAATTTAATAAATTTTCTTACCATTTGTAATTGAACGCCGGAGATATGCTTGTCATCCAAACGAATAAGTTGATTTTTTCATTTAAATTTTATAAGAAAATAATAAAATTGAAGAGAATAAAATTCAAAAAAATCATTTAAAGAAATTGAGGATTGAGGATTAAAAATTTGAAATTTAAAATTTGAAGATTGAAAATATAAAATTGAAAAATAGGGATTGAAGATTGAGAATTTAGGAAGGAAGAATGAGTATGGAGTATTTGATTGAAACGAATGAAGGTTTGAGGGGTTTATATAGGAATTTTTATGGTTGTTGGACCCTTACTAGTTGTTGGAGAAATTATCGCTAGAATAGTTACCGTTGAAAGGAAAAGGTGTCCTACAATGCGTGTTTTTATTGAATAGCAGTGAAAACGCACCCTGTAGGATGCATTTTTGTTCTCTCTCCTGAAAATGCATCCTATGTGGCGCATTTTCACTAATGTAGCAATGAAAACACATCCTACAAGGCGAGTTTTCCTTTCTCTATCCAAAAACAATGTATATCGGTAAATTTTAAGAAAATCAACCTAGTTTTTTAAATAATTTTTTCAGCATATATACATAAATTAACTGAAAAGGTCGGTTGAGTATTGTAAATACCTATTTTTCCGGGCCCATACAGAGTCCAAAAATAGAAAATAAATAATAAAAATAAATAAACAATGTTTCTTTAAATAGTCCAATACAAACCCCAAAAAAACAATTAAATAACCTAAAACAGATTACATAGCCCACTAACCCAATACCCCATTACACCCAAGCCGAATTACAAGCCAGCAGATGACTCAGGCCCAAAACAGATCCTAAATGGACTACCCAGCCAAGACCCTAGCTCGCACGACCCAAAATGGCCCAAAACTTCAACATTTTCAGTAAGCCTAGGGTTTTCTGAAACCTTAGGCGCCGTAAGAGCCAGCGTCCTAACCTTCGCGCTGCAAGCGCCGCAACCACCAGCCCCTCGTCAAGCCGCGATTCGCATGCAAGTAACGCCCCTATCGCGCCGCTCTCTTCATCTCCACCTAAAAAAAGGGATAGAAACGAAAACAAAAAGGTAGAATCAGTGTTTCCTTTTTTTCATTCTGGGTTATAAAAACCCCAATAATTTGTTACACAGGCACACACATAGAGATAGAAGAGAAACCAATAAGAAAACAGAGAATACAGAAAGATTCAAAAGTTACAGAGAAATAAAAATACCAAAATCTATTTCAGAGGTGATTTACGTTCTTTTTTTTTATTTTTTCTTTCGATCCTTGCATATTTCGTACACAAAACAATTTATAAAAAACAAAAGGGGTGAAGTTTTACCTTTAGGCCACCGCATGGGATGGAACGTGTGACGGCGCGTGGGACGGAGCCTAGGTCGGAGCCCTGGCCTCAGGCCGAAGGGCAGAGAGAAATTTTTTAAGGCCCTCTGATTTATTTAAAGGGTGTTTAAATGTTTTTTGGGGGGGCTGATTATTTGCTTATATAAAAAAAAGAAACGACGCCATTTTTACTTAAGTAAATAAGTACAAAACGACATCGTTCAGAAGAGAGGATCCGCGCGTTGACCCAAAAACCCGGCGAGGATCCGCGTGTTTTATAAAAAAGGGGAATTTACTATTTCAGTCCCTTTGCAATTTTATTTGTTTTAATTTCATCCGATTTAACATTTTTTTTAAATTAGCCCTAAAGGTCAGTTTTTGTTTCAATCAAGTCCTTGGATTGCTTAAACGCCAAAAATCATTATGACGCCGTTTTGGAAAAAAGGCACAATTGCTCCATAAGCCCCTGTGGTTTGACGCGTGTTTTGATTTACCCCTTTTTATTTATTGTTATTGCTATTTAGCCCCTGTTTTTTAAAATCTTTTCTTTATTTTTATTTTAAATCATTATTAAATTATTTTATCATATTAAATATTCTATATTTTTTTATTATTTATATATTAATTTATTAATATTATAAAATTCGTATATATTTTTATTATTGTTTATTATTTTATTTTGTTTAATATTATTTTTAATTACATATTATTTTATATATATATTAGTTATTATATTATACGTTTTAAAATTTTGTACATTGTATAGTATTATATTATATATATATATATTATTTTTTAAAAATTTTATTTTATATAAAATATATTTATATTGTAGAACATATTATTTATTCTTAAATATATAGTTTTCTTTTATGTATTATGTTATTATAAATATGCTTTTATTTAAAGTTATAAATAATTTATTTATTAATGTATTTTATTTATTATCCCAATATATATATACTATGTTCTTTTTTTTATTTTGCAATATTTATTTATTATTTGGCATATGTCATTGCATGAAATGTTTAATTTTGCATAAGAAGTTTCCATATTTATTTTGTGGTTTTTTTTTATTTATTGCTTTATATTTGTCCATACTCTCTCATTCATTTACGATTGCTTTAGTGTAAATATTGTTGTTAGTTGTATTTTATATTGCCTATATTAATGTGAAATGTTAGCATGTCATGATAGTTTTTGGTACTTATATTTGATGATGTATTAATACGATATTTTCATATGGATCATTGTTTAAAATAAAATACATTTTGCAAAATTACTATATTTTATT
Organism: Gossypium bickii; assembly: GCA_025503065.1. Taxonomy (NCBI): domain Eukaryota; kingdom Viridiplantae; phylum Streptophyta; class Magnoliopsida; order Malvales; family Malvaceae; genus Gossypium; species Gossypium bickii. The sequence goes on from CP106711.1 coordinate 103,402,627, forward strand.
TAAAGGTTTTTTTTTAAAAAAATAAGGCAATGTTTTGTATTTAGAAATTCGAGAAATAGTGCCCTAACGTGCTGGGTTTCGATTTTCCGTTTGACTAAATAACTAAATATCCTTTTGATAAAATTTTGTAAATCATGAGATGATTTTAGTTACGAGGGTTTAAAAATATCATGTCCTGAGGATACAATCAAATCAAGATGCACCCTGAGGATATGGAGAAAACTACCTTCATAAATTTGTGGGGTACCTTTTGCTATAAGGTAATGCCATTCGGACTAAAGAATGCTGGGGCAATATATCAAAGGGCCACTAGAATCTCTTTATTTTGCTCTGAGCTGTATATAAAAAGTCTGCAACTCGCAAGTGTCCATTAATGACCTTCGGTGCACTTTCGGGCTGAGTATAGAAACATAAAAAGTTTAATAATCTAAACAACATAATATTTAACTACTTAAATTTAAATAATTTAATAAATTTTCTTACCATTTGTAATTTGCAGCAGGAGATATGCTTGTCATCCAAACGAATAAGTTGATTTTTTCATTTAAATTTTATAAGAAAATAATAAAATTGAAGAGAATAAAATTCAAAAAAATCATTTAAAGAAATAGAGGAAGAGGATTAAAAATTTGAAATTTAAAATTTGAAGATTGAAAATATAAAATTGAAAAATAGGGATTGAAGATTGAGAATTTAGGAAGGAAGAATGAGTATGGAGTATTTGATTGAAACGAATGAAGGTTTGAGGGGTTTATATAGGAATTTTTTATGGTTGTTGGACCCTTACTAGTTGTTGGAGAAATTATCGCTAGAATAGTTACCGTTGAAAGGAAAAGGTGTCCTACAGTGCGTGTTTTTATTAAATGGCAGTGAAAACGCACCCTGTAGGACGCATTTTTGTTCTCTCTCCTAAAAATGCATCCTATGTGGCGCGTTTTCACTAATGTAGCAATGAAAACACATCCTACAAGGCGAGTTTTCCTTTCTCTATCCAAAAACAATGTATATCGGTAAATTTTAAGAAAATCAACCTGGTTTTTTAAATATTTTTTTCAGCATATATACATAAATTAACTGAAAAGGTCGGTTGAGTATTGTAAATACCTATTTTTCCGAAGCCGATCTGAGTCCAAAAATAGAAAATAAATAATAAAAATAAATAAACAATGTTTCTTTAAATAGTCCAATACAAACCCCAAAAAAACAATTAAATAACCTAAAACAGATTACATAGCCCACTAACCCAATACCCCATTACACCCAAGCCGAATTACAAGCCAGCAGATGACTCAGGCCCAAAACAGATCCTAAATGGACTACCCAGCCAAGACCCTAGCTCGCACGACCCAAAATGGCCCAAAACTTCAACATTTTCAGTAAGCCTAGGGTTTTCTGAAACCTTAGGCGCCGTAAGAGCCAGCGTCCCAACCTTCGCGCTACAAGCGCCGTAACCACCAGCCCCTCGTCAAGCCGCAATTCGCATGCAAGTAACGCCCCTATCGCCGCCGCTCTCTTCATCTCCACCTAAAAAAAGGGATAGAAACGAAAACAAAAAGGTAGAATCAGTGTTTCCTTTTTTTCATTCTGGGTTATAAAAACCCCAATAATTTGTTACACAGGCACACACATAGACATAGAAGAGAAACCAATAAGAAAACAGAGAATACAGAAAGATTCAAAAGTTACAGAGAAATAAAAATACCAAAATCTATTTCAGAGGTGATTTACGTTCTTTTTTTTTTATTATTTTTTCTTTCGATCCTTGCATATTTCGTACACAAAACAATTTATAAAAAACAAAAGGGGTGAAGTTTTACCTTTAGGCCATCGCATGGGATGGAACGTGTGACGGCGCATGGGACGGAGCCTAAGTCGGAGCCCTGGCCTCAGGCCGAAGGGCAGAGAGAAATTTTTTAAGGCCCTCTGATTTATTTAAAGGGTGTTTAAATGTTTTTTTTGGGGCTGATTATTTGCTTATATAAAAAAAAGAAACGACGCCATTTTTACCTAAGTAAATAAGTCCAAAACGACATCGTTCAGAAGAGAGGATCCACGCATTTGACCCAAAATCCCGGCGAGGATCCGCGTGTTTTATAAAAAAGGGGAATTTACCATTTCAGTCCCTTTGCAATTTTATTTGTTTTAATTTCATCTGATTTAACATTTTTTTAAAATTAGCCCTAAAGGTCAGTTTTTGTTTCAATCAAGTCCTTGGATTGCTTAAAGGCCAAAAATCATTACGACGCCGTTTTGGAAAAAAGGCACAATTGCTCCATAAGCCCCTGTGGTTTGACGCGTGTTTTGATTTACCCTTTTTTATTTATTGTTATTGCTATTTAGCCCCTGTTTTTTAAAATCTTTTCTTTATTTATATTTTAAATCATTATTAAATTATTTTATCATATTAAATATTCTATATTTTTTTATTATTTATATATTAATTTATTAATATTATAAAATTCGTATATATTTTTATTATTGTTTATTATTTTATTTTGTTTAATATTATTTTTAATTACAAATTATTTTATATATATTAGTTATTATATTATACATTTTAAAATTTTGTACATTGTATAGTATTATATTATATCATATATTATTTTTTTTAAAAATTTTATTTTATATAAAATATATTTATATTGTAGAACATATTATTTATTCTTAAATATATAGTTTTCTTTTATGTATTATGTTATTATAAATATGCTTTTATTTAAAGTTATAAATAAATTATTTATTAATGTATTTTATTTATTATCCCAATATATATATACTATGTTCTTTTTTTATTTTGCAATATTTATTTATTATTTGGCATATGTCATTGCATGAAATGTTTAATTTTGCATAAGAAGTTTCCATATTTATTTTGTGGTTTTTTTTTTTATTTATTGCTTTATATTTGTCCATACTCTCTCATTCATTTACGATTGCTTTAGTGTAAATATTGTTGTTAGTTGTATTTTATATTGCCTATATTAATGTGAAATGTTAGCATGTCATGATAGTTTTTGGTACTTATATTTGATGATGTATTAATACGGTATTTTCATATGGATCATTGTTTAAAATAAAATACATTTTGCAAAATTACTATATTTTATTTAAAGGTTTTTTTTTTTAAAAAAATAAGGCAATGTTTTGTATTTAGAAATTCGAGAAATAGTGCCCTAACGTGCTGGGTTTCGATTTTCCGTTTGACTAAATAACTAAATATCCTTTTGATAAAATTTTGTAAATCATGAGATGATTTTAGTTGCGAGGGTTTAAAAATATCATGTCCTGAGGATACAATCAAATCAAGATGCACCCTGAGGATATGGAGAAAACTACCTTCATAAATTTGTGGGGTACCTTTTGCTATAAGGTAATGCCATTCGGACTAAAGAATGCTGGGGCAATATATCAAAGGGCCACGGTAACATTGTTCCATGACATGATACATAAAGAGATTGAAGTATACGTCGATGACATGATTGCTAAATCTCGAACAGAAAAGGAACGCATCGAAGTCTTGAAAAAGTTGTTTCTCAGGTTGAGAAAATTTCGATTAAAACTCAACTCGGTAAAGTGTACTTTCGGAGCTCGGTCTGGATGTTACTGGGTTTTGTAGTCAATGAGAGAGGAATTAAAGTTGATTCAAACAAGGTCAAAAAAATACAAGAATTGCCTCCACCACGCACTCAAAAGGAAGTTCGATGTTTTCTTGGAAGATTAAATTACATTACTCGGTTTATTTCACAATTAACTAAGAAATTTGATCCCATATTTCGTCTTCTCAAAAAACATAATCAAGGTGTATGGGACGATGAATGCCAGAGAGCTTTTGACAAAGTCAAACAACATCTATCAAATGCACCAGTACTATCTCTGCCTAATCCAGATAGACCATTGATGCTGTATTTGTCAGTATTCAATAACTCCATGGAATGTGTGCTTGGTCAACACGATGAGTTAGGAAGAAAAGAAAGGGCGATATACTATCTTAGTAAAAAGTTCACTGATTATAAAATGAGATATTCGTCGATCAAGAAATTGTGTTGCGCCTTGATTTGGACAACTCGGAGGTCAAGGCAGTACATGCTATATCATACTACCTGGTTAATTTCGAAGCTTGATCCGTTAAAGTATATGATGGAGTCAATTGCTTTGAATGGAAGGCTTTGAATGGAAGGATGGCAAGGTGGAAGATTTTGTTGTCTGAATTCGATATAGTTTATGTGAACCAAAAGGCTATAAAAGGGAGCGCAATAGCAGAATTTTTGGCTAGCAGAGCTTTAGAGGATTATGAACCTTTGAGTTTTGACTTCCCTAATGAAAAGTTGATGTATGTGGCAAACACTGAAGAATGTCCGTGGAAGCTAAACTTTGATGGAGCATCGAATGCTGTAGGAAATGGAATTGGGGCAATCTTGGTATCCTCTAGTGGTGATCATTACCCATTCACATGCAAATTGGATTTTGATTGCACGAATAACATGGTGGAGTATGAAGCATGCATCATGGGAATTTGAGCAGCTATAGAGCGTAAGATCAGAGTACTAGAAGTATACGGAGATTCTGCCTTAGTAATCTACCAGCTTAAAGGAGAGTGGGAGACAAAAGATGAAAACGAGATGGTGGATGCTTTGGCGACCTTTGCTTCTATTATCAAAATAAACAGACCAGAGGACATGAGACCTATTCAGATGAGTATCTTTGAGGTTCCAACTCATTGTTATAATGTGGAAGAGGAGGAAAAAGATGATCACCCTTGGTATCAGGACGTATTACAATATGTAAAAAATCGTGAATACCCGGAGCATGCCACTGAGAATGAGAAATGGACATTAAAAAGATTGGCCTCTGACTATGTTTTAGACGGGGATATCTTGTACATAAAAAGAAAGGATCAAGTATTGTTGAGATGTGTTGATGCTGTTGAAGCTAGGAAAATCCTAGAGGAAGTTCATGAGGGCGTTTGTGGAACACACGCTAATGGATTCACAATGGCCAGACAGATAATGAGAGTTGGATATTATTGGTCCACCATGGAAGGAGATTGTATTGGCTATGCTAAGAAATGTCATAAATGCCAGATTTATGGAGACAAAATTCATGTGCCTCTATCACCTTTGCATGTTATGACTTCCCCATGGCCTTTTTCTGTAACACCCCTACCCGTATCAAATGCCAAAACAGGGTACGAGGCGTTACTGGACTTAAAATTCTTGAACATGTAAAACCAGGTCATAAAATTTCGTCAAATTTAAAACTTTTCTAACACATGCATTTTGTCCCTTATATGGGCTTATAAAGCTCAAGACGTCCTTTAGGATGGTTCGGGATAAACTGAAAACTTTAGAAACTTTTGGGAAAATTTAGAAAGTTTTGTCAAAACAGGGATTACACACCCGTGCCCTTAGATCGTGTCTGTCACATGGCCATGTGGCCTGGGAGTTGGCTATTTTCCAAGTCAGTTCCCCACTCTAAAACACGAACTCTCTTGTATCCATTTCATCAACATGTATCATGCTATAATTGGACATTCGAATTCCAATTTTGCATACACATTCTCATACACATCGTCATTCATGAAATCATTTGTAAACCACATCCACAACATCACGATTATGTAATTACCACATACATGAATAACCACATCATAGGCGTATAACAACCATCAATATTGGCCATCTCCAAATAGCCCTAATCAAAATGAACATTTGTTAAATAAAGGCCAACATTTTAGGCCATAAGAAATATGACATATATGACAAAATGACCAAGCCTACTATACATGCCATAACCCAAAAATTAATGTATCTAGATATACCAAGTGTTCTAATTGATAGTGTGAGCGAATCTCCAACGTCCACCGATCCCCGAGCTAACCTGGTGATACTACAAGGTAAGGGAAAAGAGAGGGGAGTAAGCATAAATGCTTAGTAAGTTCATATGCAAATAATAAGAAACTAGTAAAATTGTATGGATAAATCCTCACAATAACTTCTTAAGATGATATAATCATTATATCACATGCTTACACCTTATTACTCATGTTCACATTAATCTGTCTACTTGAGTCACTGTCACTAAATTATTTATTTCTCAAGATACAGAGCTCCAAATGAAGAACTGTTAATTTTCCCTAAAACTAGACTTACATATATTCACACCATAAAATTTCCAGAATTTTTGGCTTAGCCAATTAGTATAGTTTATTCATTAAAGTTTCCCCTATTTTACTATTCGATTATTCTGAACTCTCTTTATTACGAATCCATTTTCTCCTTGTAAAGAGTTTATAGGACCTTCTTGTTTAGTTCATTTTAAAATAGACCCATTCAGGATCTTAGGAATATAAATTATATCCCCTAATTTTTTTTGTATAATTTTTAATGATTTTTAAAAGGCAGAACAGGGGATCACGTAATCATTCTGAACTAGTCTCATAGAAATTCAAATATCTCAAAATATATGAATCATTTGTTTGCTAAGTTTCTTTTATAAAAAAATAGACTAATTAAGATTTAATTTTATATCTTACACAGCCTTTAAATCAATTTTCACCATTTTTGGTGATTTTTCAAATTTATACTAATGCTACTACCCACAACTGTTTTAATGTCAATTTCAGTCATTCATTAATTCTTTGTGTTCACTTTCATTTATACACACTTACACCAAAGCATATTATAACTTGGCCCATAACAACCAAGTGATCATAGACACATCTTACTCGTTTGATAAAACAATGCAATTAAACACATACAGTAAGCTATCATAACTTAGTAAGTTATAAGCAATTTCGTGATAACAATGCATTAAATCATTATATCATAACTTTAATAAAAATTTAATAGACAAAAATCCATCATCTATTCATTTACTTGTGCAACCACAAAACATTTCTTATCTTTCAAATTAAAGCTGAACATAATGTGAAATATTTGGTTCCCATGCATTATCGATATTTTCAAATTCCAAACTATTTAAGCATATATCATATACCAATTTCCACATATTCGAATCATATTTCGTAATTCATATAACAATCATTATGATTTTGTAAACTTTTGCACATATCAATTTATATCATCCAAACTATAAATTTAAAAGAAACATTCCATCCAATTCACAAATAATCACTTTCTCTTGATTTCCGACAACATCATCTCATAGTATCAAAACTTACCAATTTCGATCTTTAAATTGAAAATTTACTTGCACACTTAGTACTTATTAACCGATTTCGCACACTTAGTGCTATGTAATTTTAATTCACACTCTTAGTGCTCACTGACCGATTTCGCACACTTAGTGCTCGGTAATTTAAATTCGCACACTTAGTGCATAATAACCGATTTCGCACACTTAGTGCTCAGTAATTTTAATTCGCACACTTAATGCATTTCTCAATCTTGTTACACATTTATATATATATATATGTACATAAGAATTAAAGCTCCACTACAAATCTACGAAGTAGCTTACCTCAATCTCCATAATCACATCCCATACGAGTGTACCAATGACACATATACATACCTCACATTCGACTAAACTATACACATATATATATATCATAATCGGCTATATCATTAATCTATATACATACTTCCATTAAATTCATGTACACCGCTATAAATAAATTCAATTCAACTCAATTGCTTATGAACTTACCTCGACGCGAATTAGTCATTTTGATTGACATTTCCCTGTACTTGGTCCAAATATCGATTTCTTTGATCTAAAATGTCATATTTCACTTAATTATCACTCACATTACTCATTTTAATACGAAAATTATACTATGACAAATTTATAATTTTGCCCCTAAACTTTCTCATAATTACAATTTTGCCCCTAGGCTCGTAAAATGATTTTTATTCAATTTTTATAAAATTCAAGGTCAGCCGAACCTTTTTTTCTTCCAAAGCAACCCCAAATTCTTATTATTTCACACTTTTAGGAGCATTTACAACTTTTTCTAATTAACCCATTTTAATCATTTACAACGAAAATCACTTAGCAAAAATCGTTCTCTTAACCTCGTGCACCCTTATTCTACCATTAAACATCAAAATGCACATATATCTAGCATGGGTCAATTTTTAAACTTCATTTTTCATGCAAATAAATGGTAAAAATAGAAAGGTTAAGCTTATAAGATCTCAAAAATACGAAGAACATTAAAAACGGGGCTAAATGCACTTACAATTGAGCTTTGAAAAAGCTTGAAACCCTAGCCATGGCTTCTTGAGAAATTCGGCAGCATGGAGAAGAGAATGAGCAGATTTTTGGGTTTCAATTTTGTCTTTTATGCCTTAAAACACCCAAATGACAAAAATGCCTTTTTTACTAAACCTTCAATTTTTACCCTTCCATGACTAGTTTTGTCCATAACAAAATATTATGGTTTATTTGCCATTTAAAGACTTCTAGTTTAAACCCCCATTTAAAATAAGTACTTATGTTCTAGAACTCATATTTTGCAATTAATGCAATTTAATCCCAATAATAAAATTGGGCACTTTATCGATAAAAATTACTTAACAAAATTTGCACACCATCACCCAACATATCATAGACTCTAAAACAATCATAAGTTAAATATTTTTACTTCGAGTTTGTGGTCTCAAAACCATTATTCCGACTAGGCCCTATCTTGGGCTGTTACATTTTCCATGTAGGGAAAGGATGTTATTGGACCAATCTCACCAAAAGCTTCGAATGGGCATCGATTCATCGTCGTGGTAATTGACTACTTCACAAATTAGGTAGAGGCTGCTTCGTATACTACCGTCACTAAGTCAGCAGTTAGTCTATTCTTGAAGAAGGAGATCATTTGTCGATATGGAATGCCCGAGAGGATCATATTAGACAACGCATTGAATTTGAACAACAGCACGATAGCAAAAATTTGTAGTCAATTCGAGATCAAACACCACAACTCGTCTCTGTATCGTCCAAAAATGAATGGAGCAGTGGAAGCGGCCAACAAAAATATCAAGAAGATAGTAGCAAAGATGACTGAAACTTATAAAGATTGGCATGAGAAACTATCGTTCGCACTCTATGCTTATCCAACGTCCGTCAGAACCTCTACTGGGGCAATGCCTTTCTCATTGGTTTATGGGATGGAGGCAGTTCTACCGATTGAAGTGGAAATACCTTCTCTTCGAGTTTTGTCAGAAATAAATCTGGATGAGGCTGAATGTAACATCCAAACCCAGCCTAAAAGTTAGGCCGAGTCCGGAATGTCACATTAAAGGCACACTCCAAAACGATCTTTCAATTTAACATTTTAAGGCCTAAAAGACTAAAACAAAAGTTTATTTCAAAAACCATTTTAACACTTTAATAATTTTATGAAATTTTTTAAGTGGGTAGTTGAAACAATAATAATAATAGCCCAAAATCTAAAGGCATTTAGGAGTTACATGGCCTTATTACAATCCAATGGGAAAAAAACAAAGTATTTAAAATAAATTCATTTAAACAAAATAAAACATTTGATCAGATTGTAGTGTGGCCATCTCCGAGTCTTCTCCCACGTCAAGCCGTCTACTCAGGATTACCTGAAACATTAAAATTAAGGGTGTGAGTTTCGAAACTTAGCGTATACAACCCTTGGCAAACAAATCACATACAAATATTCACATTGGGCCTAAGCCCTATCAATATCGGTGGTCATGGGGCTTAGCCCACCATGACATCATATAATATCATATCGCATCATACACAAACAAGATAATGCAAAACCCATCCCAAAAGTCCATCCGCTACACACACCATTTCCCTTCCAACCTTATGACTCTTGTGGGGAATTCTAGGTCGACCCACCCCTCTGCTACACACCAAGGGTAGCCCGATTGTGGTACTACCGAATGTTGAGCAAAGTTGCTAATCATATGTTGGGCTTAAAGCCTTCTGTGGATCCATACCATACGGCCATGCGATCCTCAAATCTTCCTCTGTACCATAATTCCCACCCCTATGCATCCTAAGCAGAATATCATATGAATGCCTCAAACACACAAGTAACATCTATAAGCTTATATTCATCACGTAAGGGTGTTTTCGACATTTCACTACCCAGAGGTATTTTCGTAATTCTACCCTATAGGGGTATTTTGGTAATTTGGCAAAATAGGATATCTTGGTAGTCTTGCAAAATAAGGGTATTTTGGTACTTTTGCAAAGTAGGGGTATTTTGGTACTTTTGCAAAATAGGGGTATTTTGGTACTTTTGCAAAACATGGGTATTTTGGTACTTTTGTAAGACAGAGATATTTTGGTAATTTACAAATCTAAGGGCATTTTAGTAATTTTCAAATATATGGGTATTTGGTCCCTCTCGGGTTTTAGTTATTGTAACACCCCAAACCCAGCCTAAACGCTACGACCGAATCTGGTATGTCACATGGAAAGATTGGTTTAAGAAGAAACTTTGGAATTTAAAAAATTTCGAGTTGTATTAACATTTTGAAAGTCAAATTCAGTTTTAGGGTTTCCTTGCAAAAATTTTATTAAAAATGCTAACAGTCGAAAACTGGTTTTGTGATACGAAAAATCGAAACTAGTGGTCTTTTGAAACGTGACATTTTGAAAACAATGTTTGTGGTTCTTAGAAAATCCCGAGTTTAATTATTTATTTGCTTGTTATCCGTTTGTTAATAATTTAGAAATTGTTTGTTTATATTTTTAGAAAACTCCATATTTAACATTTCATATTATATAATAACCGCATTAAATCAAAAACCAAATTAACATCCCGGAAGCCTTATTACATAACAAATTCCCAAATTTAAAAGTAAGTTTAAATAAAGAAATAAAATTTACGAAAGAAGTAATGCACGGCCACCTCAGAGTCCTCCTCGGCTCCAAATCCTCGAACTAGGGATTACCTGTAGAATTAAGCAGAGGGGTGAGTCACCAAGACTCAGTGTGTAATTCCCCTTACGAACGCAATCTGGGCCTAAGCCCACAGAAGCACATTGGGCCTTAGCCCTCATAACATGGCATATCAAAAAGTGTATGCAATGCAGCCCAGCCCAACCTAGAATTCCATCCTCTATATCACCTGAACCAGCCAAAACACCTATGGCACCAATCCACTGTGGTACCAAACCACTAAAATAATGTGACAGAGTCATCGATATATGTGGTACCAAACCACTAAAATAATGTGACAGAGTCATTGATATATGTGGTACCAAACCACTGAAATAATGTGGCAGAGTCACAGATATATGTGGTACCAAACCACTGTGGTACTAAACCACTGAAATACACTTCCTCTTTCAATCAATATCATATCCCAATCCCATGCAATATGACATAATAATTCGTGTATGTAGTATGTCATGTATGCAAAACATGTATTAAATATAACGTATGAAATGTATTACCATCATAATCAAATAAACCAAAGTGCAACATAATCAAGCTAATCAACCTCTAAGGGTATAACAGTAATTTTACCTTCTAGGGGTATTTCAGTAATTTACCCACTAAGGGTATTCGGTAATTTTGCATCTAATGACCTTTCCGAAGGCCTGATGTCGTCCCGTGTGACTCGACTACCTTTTTCGGTCGTTACCGGGCTATTGGGCCTAAAACCTGATTACGGCCCATTCGGGCCCACACGCTCGTGTGGCCCATTTTGTCTAAATCTAGCCACATATATGAGATTCACATAGTCTAATCCAACATCTACTACACAAACATACAATTTATTCGTATGGGCCTACGGGCCCATTAGGCCCACTTGGCCCCGTTCGGCCTATCGTGGCCCTACAGCCTAATCCAACCAACAAGAATTCTACTGATGGCCTTAACTATCGCGTCGAAGCCCCCACACGTGTGCTCGCACGCTCGTGTGGCTACTATCACCATGTGACCGGCATTTCAGCATTTGCCGCTCTACAACTAAGGTAGAGAGAAATACACACCTTATAGGAATCTGAAGCTGCTAAACCGCGCTCCGAAAGCTCCTATGCCCAAACGCCCACCAAGGTATATTAACTCTCCTCATAGAATGCTCTATATATAGCTAGCTTCTCACCTTCCTTCTTTGTATCTTTCCGATGTGGGATCCCTCCGTTAGCAGAGTTTAAATCCAACTCAAACTCTTGCCGTCCAATCCGTAAAATAAATACTCCTTTGCTTTTCATTAGATTCGAGCCCAAGCCCCCTGTAGCATAATCCACACCGCTAACCACTTGGCCACAAGCTCCTCTTGTGTCTAAAACCATGCGCAACTAAATATAAATCTATGGCCAAATCCTGAAGTCCATTTAAAAAGAAAATCAAAATGCAAGCACCAAGACTTGAACCTTGGACCCCATGCTTCCTTGTGGCGTAACTCCTTTGCTCCTTAAGTGGCGTCACCTTGCCACTACACCACACACTCCACTTGTGTCATTTTTCTCCATATTTTATTCCTAAAGCCTACCTACTAACTCCCAGGGTTTTTTTCAGCTAAAACCAAAATTTTTCCTAAGTCCAAGTTTGATCCCAGAACTTCATAGAAGCCCCCCAACCTTCCAAAATCACACACCTACTAGATCCATTCTACCTAAGAGCCGTTCTCTTGTTCTCAAAAATTTTAAACGCTCCCCTGCCCAAGGCCCAATGGGCCCAATTCTACTAGGCCCAAATTCAGGTCGTTACAGTTATGAACTTTTGGCCCATCAACAAGTCCTCGCGGCTAAAGTGAACAGACACTACGCACCAGGTAGGATTCAGAGAAGAGGAGGTGGGCCACTACGACCACTTAAGTACCAAGCTCTCTCTAGATCTAATCCTAGACATACGTATGCCCGTTGCCACACTCCAACCTAGCGACTTGTTCACAGACATGCTTAATTAGATTAAGTCTTATGAAATTGAAGAGTTGTTCAACTAGGCCTAAGTCCAAAAACCCTAGCATATTTGTCTACGTCCCCATAAAGCCCATCCAACCCAAATTAGAACCTTACGGCCCATTAGGCCCAAATCTTATCATATGGCCTATTAGGCCCAAAACAATTCCAAATCATGTATCATGTGTGACTAACTCAATGCGTTTAACAAACCAAACCATTTCATCAAAATTAACCTCCGGGCCCACCAAGCCCATTTAGCCACTTCTGGCTTTTCGACTTTTCGATATTGCCGATATCGTGTGTGTAGTGTTTGTACACACCTGGTAACCTTGCGTGCTGTGAACCCCTTAGTCACGAACCTACAATTGACATTACTAGCGATTAACCAAAGCGTTAACACATACTGACCAAAAATCGAAACCTCACCACACCCTTATCGTGTACCTCACGTTCTAGTAGCCCTTCCTTTGCTACTATTGGCGATTATCCTCTAGATCTGCAGCCAAACACCTATATCGTCAAAACCAAGTGACCCATATTGATCATAAGTCACCCCTATGAGTCATAATAGATTCGGTCACTTATTAAAACTCTAACTGAATCGAGAATACTTACTACCTTGATAACAATCCTTACCTACCGCGCTTGCGATTGCTGAGCCTCACCCTTGTTAATACATTGTAATGGCAAAGAGGGGTTAGATAGCCCTTCGGCTTTTAATAAAACACACTAAAAATTCAACTATGCTCTTACCAAAATCTTCCTTTGATCCTGCGACTTAAGTCCGGCTTTTGAAACTAGTAAGGTGACAGAGGCAAGTTGGCAACACTAGGGGGAATAAAAAATAAAAGTGATTTGGCTAGAACCGAGTGGTGAACCAAAAGGGAATTTGAGAAGGGAGGATATGAAAGATTCGGCTTTGGCACACTTAGAAAAAACGTATGCCTCTCACAAGTGATGAAATTCGGCTAGCAGAGAAGAAAAAATTCAGCATTAACCTAGGAACTTAATTCGGCACTCATATATATAGCCCCTAGCCGAACTTCCCTTCCCTCAGAGTCCAATTCGGCACCACTATATCCACCACCCAATCCCTCTCTTTTCTCCCTTATATGCACCTTAAATTTCTCTTCTGAACACTCCATTTCAGAGTCCCTCCCGAACGCCAACTCCTTCTGTCTAGGCACAAAAATAAAATTCCTTAATTTTCCCTTCCTATGCCTCGAACCTTAGACCACCTTAACTACTTAACACGCCACCTCACAGCCCTTATATGACGCCACTTTCCACTGGACTACAAGCCCATTTATGTCTTCTCTTCTCTTAATCTGCTTATGAGGCCTCACGCCTGAGACTAGGGTCCACTAAGTGAGAAAAATAAATTTTTCCCTAAGGTCACCCCTAACTCTAAGTCTTCAATTAACCCCAATACTATCTTAATAATATTATTCTAAGTGCTATCCATACCTATGCATAGACATTAGGGTTTCAAGATTTTTGGGGCGTTACAATTCTACCCCTCTTAAAAAGAATTTCGGCCTCAAAATTTACCTGGTGGAAACAAATGAGGGTATTATCGATGCATTGCCTCCCCAGGTTCCCAAGTAGCCTCCTCGGCATTATGGTTACGCCAAAGCACCTTGACTAAAGGAATGGACTTCCTTCTTAGTACCTTGACATCTTGATCAATTATCTAAACCGGCTCCTCCTCAAAAGTTAGATCTGGTCTAACATCGACCTCCTCGACTAACACAATGTGAGAGGGGTCTGAGTGATAATGCCTTAGCATTGACACATGAAAGACATCGTGTATTTGGCTCAATTCCGAAGGTAATTCCAGCTGGTAGGCTACTGGCCCAATTCGCTTTAATACTCGGTAAGGTCCAATGAACCTTGGGCTTAACTTGCCCTTTTGACCAAACCTTAACACCTTCTTCTAATGGGAAACCTTAAGAAAAACCATGTCCCTTACTGCATATTCGATCTCTCTTCGTTTGAGATCAGCATACGACTTTTGCATATCTGTCGCCTCCTTTAACCGATCCCGATTCAACTTCACCTTATCTTCTGTGTCTGCTACCAACTCCGGACCCAAAATTTATCGCTCCCCCAACTCAGTCCAACAAGTCGGAGTACGACATCTTCACCTATACAGTGCTTCATAAGGTGCCATTCCAGTACTTGCTTGATAACTATTGTTATACGCAAATTCAGCTAACGGCAAGTAGTCCTCCCAACTCCCTCGAAACTCAATCACACATCCTCTAAGCATATCTTCCAAGACTTGAATTACACTTTTCGACTGACCATCAGTCTGAGGGTGAAATGCCATACTGAAATCCAACCGCGTACCTAGTGCTTCATGCAGCTTCTTCCAAAAATGAGAGGTAAACCGAGGATCTCTATCAGATATGATCAAGACTGGAACTCCATGCAACCTCACAATTTCTACCACATAGAACCTCGCCAACTTCTGTAGTGAGTAGTCAGTGCGGACCGGTATAAAATGGGCGGACTTAGTTAACCGATTCACAATGACCCACACAGAGTCCTTCTTAGCAGACGTTAAGGGTAGCCCACTAATGAAATCCATAGTAACCCGGTCCCATTTCCATTGTGGGATCTTAATCGGCTAAAGTAAGCCCGATGGCAACAATGTTCCGCCTTTACTTGCTGACATACCAAACATTTGCCCACAAACTCCGTAACCTCGCGTTTCAATCCCGGCCACCAATAAAGCTATCATAAATCTTGGTACATCTTGTTACTCTCGTGGTGCATAGCATAGGAACTACTATGCATTTCCTATAGTATAGATTTCCTTAGCTCTTCATTCTTTGGCACACAAATTCTACCATGAAAACACAATAACCCTTCACCATTCACTCCAAAATCCGCCGTTTCCCCACTCTCAACTTGCTTGAATCGAGAACTCAGAGTTCCAGTCAATGACTGTTTAGCTTTAATCTGCTCAACCCACAGTGGCCTCACTTGCAATTTGGCTAACAAACTCCCGTCATCATAGAGACTCAACCGAGCAAACATTGCCCTTAAATCCAACATAGTCCTACGGCTTAGCGCATCAGCCACCACATTTGCTTTGCCCGGGTGATATTCGATCGTTCAATCGTAGTCTTTTAACAGCTCAATCCACCTGCGCTGTCTCAAGTTCAAGTCTTTCTGAGTCAAGAGGTACTTCAAACTCTTGTGGTCCGTATAGATGGTGCACTTTTCTCAATACAAGTAATGCCTCCAAATCTTGAGCGCGAAGACTATTGCTGCCAATTCTAAATCTTGAGTTGGGTAATTTCTTTCATGAGTCTTAAGCTGACGCGATACATAAGCAACCACTTTCCCTTCCTGCATCAAAACACAGCCCAAGCCCACGTACGACGCATCGTTATAAACCGTAAACTCCTTCCCATGCTCTAGCTGAATTAGAACAGCAGCCTTCGTTAAAACCTTCTTTAGCTTCTTGAAACTATCCTGCTGTTTATCCGTCCATACAAATGTCACCGCCTTCCGTAGTAGCTTGTTAAAGGTGCCGCGACTAGGGAAAACCCTTCAAAAAATCGCCTATAGTATCCTGCTAGGCCCAGAAAACACTGTATTTTTGACACCGTCTTAGGTCGTTTCCACTCCAGCACCGCTTCCACCTTCTGAGGGTCCACCCTAATTCCCTCAACAAAGACCACATGTCCTAAGAAAGTGACTTCCTTTAGCCAAACCAAACTATTTAACAAACCAAACCAAACAAAACCAATGTGTTTATCATGTCTTAGGTCGTGTATCATGCATGACTAACTCAATGCATTTAACAAACCAAACCATTTCATCAAACTTAGCCTCAGGGCCCACCGGGCCCATTTAGCCACTTTCGACTTTTCGGTATTGTCGATATCGTGTGTGTAGTGTTTGTACACACCTGCTAACCTTGCGTGCTGCGAACCCCTTAGTCACGAAACTACAATTGACATTACTAGTGATTAACCAAAGCGTTAACACATACTGACCAAAAACTGAAACCTCACTATACCCTTACCGTGTACCTCACGTTCTAGTAGCCCTTCCTTTGCTACTATTGGCGATTATCCTCTAGATCTGCACCCAAACACCTATATCGTCAATAACCAAGTGACCCATATTGATCATAAGTCACCCCTATAAGCCACAATAGATTCGATCACTTATTAAAACTCTAACTCAATCGAGAATACTTACTATCTTGATAACAATCCTTACCTACCGCGCTTGCGATTGCTGAGCCTCACCCTTGTTAATACAAGGTAGCGATAAATAAGGGTTAGATAGCCCTTCGGCTTTTAATAAAACACACTAAAAATTCAACTAAGCTCTTACTGAAATCCTCCTTTGATCCTGCGACTTAAGTCCGGCTTTTGAAACTTGTAAGGTGACAGAGGCAATTTGGCAACACTAGGGGGAATAAGAAATAAAAGTGATTTGGCTAGAACCGAGTGGTAAACCAAAAGGGAATTTAAGAAGGGAGGATATGAAGGATTCGGCTTTGGCACACTTAGAAAAAACGTTTGCCTCTTACAAGTGATGAAATTTGACTAGCAGAGAAGCAAAAATTCAGCATTAACCTAGGAACTTAATTCTGCACTCATATATATAGCCCCTAGCTGAACTTCCCTGCCCTCAGAGTCCAATTCAGCACCACTATATCCACCTCCCAATCCCTATCTTTTCTCCCTTATCTATACCTTAAATTTCTCTCTTGAACACTCCCTTTCAGAGTCTCCTCCAACGCCAACTCCTTCTGTCCAGGCACAAAAATAAAACTCCTTAATTTTCCCTTCCTAGGCCTCGAATCTTGGACCTCCTTAACTGCTTAACACGCCACCTCATAGCCCTTATATGACGTCATTTTCCACTGGACTACAAGCCCATTTGTGACCTATCTTCTCTTAATCTGCTTATGAGGTCTCATGCCTGAGACTAGGGTCCACTAAGTGAGAAAAATAAATTTTTCCCTAAGGTCACCCCTAACTCTAAGGCTTCAATTAATCCTGATACTATCTTCATAATATTATTCTAAGTGCTATCCTTACCTATGCATAGACATTAGGGTTTTGAGATTTTTAGGGAGTTACACTAAATGGATCCAGGCTTAGTACAATCAGTTGAACTTAATTGAAGAAAAGAGGCTAAGAGCTATTCGTCATGGTCAGATGTACGAAAAACGAATGATGCGAGCCTACAATAAAAAATTTTTCCCAAGAGAGTTTCATGAGGGGGACCTTATACTGAAAAAGATTCTTCCCATACAAAAGGATTTCAGAGGAAAATGGATGCCAAATTGGGAAGGACCATATGCGGTGAAGAAAGCATTCTCTGGAGGAGCACTGATCTTGACCGAAATGGATGGAAAAAGCTTACCCAATCCTGTGAACTCGAATTCAGTCAAAAAGTATTTTGCTTGAGGAGGAGAAGAGGCCAAGGTGAAAACCCACAAAGGGCACTTTGAGTTTCTAAAAAAAAAAAAAAGGAGAGGCCAAGGCAAAAACCTGCAAAGGGCACCTTGAGACCAAAGGGTTTTGAGTTGAAAACCAGAAAAGGGTGGCTCAAAATCTGAATAGACACGCAATCATCTTGCTATACTTGAATCAACAAGAAATGGAGTATGTTGCATATCGAGGCATTAACAAAGTACTTTGGGTCTTCTAAACATATGTTGAGCTCAAGGTAGTGTCTTCTAAACATATGTTGAGCTCAAGGCAGTCTTCATAAAGTTTGTATATAGAAGCCCAATCAGCGATATCTAGGGCACTGATCTTTGTCCTAATCATTTTACTATCTTGAGATTCTTTTTCTTCTCAAAGAAATATTCCTAGTTAATTTTCTTTATATTTTTGATAATTCATTTAACTCTTTTTGAAATCAATTTATTTGCTATCCGTTATTCACAAACTTGTTGTATTGAAATAATGATTGATGAACTAATAATTTCACAAAAGAAGTTCTACATATTACTTTGGAAATTTCTAGATACAACAAGGAACCGAAACAGGACAATTGTTTAAAATTTCCACGTGCATAGATTGAAAATATTTGAGAAAGAAGAGTCTGGATAGAGACTATTTCTCTGAATTCTTTGTCCAAATGATAATTAGACAAAATAATGAGTAAGTGATGTCGTCAGGTCATAACATTCGGGCAATGGTGTGACAAACTAAGTTGATGAAAATTCAGAATCCCTTAAATGTAGTGCAATGGGTTGAATTTGGAATAAACCCTATACCCTAAAAATTGCAGATGGGAAGGATTGAAAAGGTTTCAATTCCCATTGTGGTAGGATGGTACAAGCCTTGTGTCCTCAAGTTTCAAGCGGAGGTGACTCTGAAATTACAGCGGGGCAAGCTTGTTGAGCGGAACATGGTTGATGTTTTAAGAAGAACAAGGATGAAGAATAGATGAGTGATGACACCGAGAGTAGGAATCATATTCATAACATTTTACCAAATCTCATTAGGAGCATTTGATTCATTCTGATCATTACATCCTAATCCTTAAAGGAATCATTTTCATGACATGTTGCATTCATGTCACTCATAACACATGTAGCTAGAAGCATTTGACTCATTCTGATCATAGCATCTTGGTCATGTGATATAAACATATGGAACTGGGTCTACAGGACATATCCCTCAGAGCACAGTGTAGCAATATCGATGAATTTGTAGATCTTATCTCCCTAAGCAGTAGTGGAGCAGATCAAATTTGGCGAATCTTATCTTCCT
The DNA here is from genome assembly GCA_025503065.1 of Gossypium bickii. Classification (NCBI taxonomy): domain Eukaryota; kingdom Viridiplantae; phylum Streptophyta; class Magnoliopsida; order Malvales; family Malvaceae; genus Gossypium; species Gossypium bickii. The sequence continues at coordinate 103,422,245 of CP106711.1, forward strand.
GAAGTAGCAGGGGAGCAGATTTTAGCCGCCAGCTTTATCTCCCTGAGGTAGCAAGGGAGCAAGCTAAAGTTTGTAGTCTTATCTTCCTGAGGTAGCAAGGAAGCAGACTAAAGTTTGCAGATCTTATCTCCCTAAGTCGTAGTGAAGCAGATCAAATTTGGCGAATCTTATCTTTCCGAAGTAGTATGGGAGCATATTTTCACCGCCAACTTTATTTCCCTAAGGTAGCAAGGGAGCAGGCTAGAGTTCATAGTCTTATCTTCCTGAGGTAGTAAGGAAGCAGACTAAAGAATGCAGATTTCATCTCCCTGAAGTTGCAGTGGAGCAAATCGAAGACGGCAAATCTTATCTTCCCGAGGTAGCAGGGAAGTAGATTTTAGCCACTAGCCTTATCTCCTTGAGGTAACAAGGGAGCAGGCTGAAGTTCGTAGTCTTATCTTCCTGAGGTAGCAAGGAAGCGAACTAAAGATCATAGATTTCGTCTCCCTAAAGTTGCAGTGGAGCAAATCGAAGAAGGTGAATCTTATCTTCCCGAGGTAGTAGGGAAGCAGATTTTAGCCACTAGCCTTATCTCCCTGAGGTAGCAATGGAGCAGGTTGAATAATGTAGTCTTATCTTCCTGAGGTAGTAAGGAAGCATACTAAAGATTGTAGATTCTGTCTCCCTGAAGTTGTAGTGGAGCAAAACGAAGACGTTGAATCTTATCTCCCCTAGGTAGTGGGGAAGCAGATTTTAGCCACCAGCCTTATCTCCCTGAGGTAGCAAGGGAGCAGGCTAAATATTGTAGTCTTATCTCCCTAAAGTTGCAGTGAGTAGACTGAAGACAGCAGATCTTATCTTTCTGAAGTTGCAGGAAGCAGATCAAAAACACTTTCAGCCTTGTCTCCCTAAAGTTGCAGCAGAGTAGACTGAAGGTAGCAAATCTTGTCTTCCTGAAGTTGCAGTGAAGCAGATCGAAGATAGTAGATCTGGCATTCTTGAAGTTGTAAAAAACAAATTGAAGCCATCAGACTTATTAAAATCAAGATGAAGTTCCAATACCCGTTAAAGTTGCAGTGGAGCTGGAAGCCATTTGGAGAAGACGAAGGCCAAGAGGTCAAGATTCGGTAAGACCGGGCAAAATTGGTCCTTTTATAGTCTTTGCTCTATTCTCGTTTCATGACAATGAGCAAAGAGGGGCAGCTGCAATAGCCGATTTTGCCAGGCCCATACAGAGTCCAAAAACAGAAAATAAATAATAAAAATAAATAAACAATGTTTCTTTAAATAGTCAAATACAAACCCAAAAAAATAATTAAACAGCCCAAAATAGATTACATAGCCCACTAACCCAATACCCCATTACACCCGAGCCCAATTACAAGCCAACAGATGACTCAGACCCAAAACAGATCCTATATGGACTACATAGCCAAGACCCAAGCTTGCACGACCCAAAAGGGCCCAAAACATCAGCAGTTTCAGTAAGCCTAGGGTTTTCTGAAACCCTAGGTGCCGCAAGAGCCAGCGTCCTAACCTTCGCGCCGCAAGCGCCACAGCCCCCAGTCCCTCGTCAAGCCACGATTCGCGCGCAAGTAACGCCCCTATTGCTGCCGCTCTTTTCGTTTCCATTTACAAAAAAGGGAAAGAAACGACAACAAAAAGGCAGAATTGGTGTTTCCTTTTTTTCATTCTGGGTTATAAAAACCCCAATAATTTGTAACACAGGCACACACATAGACATAGAAGAGAAACCAATAAAAAAAAGAATACAGAAAGATTCAAAAGTTACAGAGAAATAAAAATACCAAAATCTATTTCAGAGGTGATTTACATTCTTTTTTTTATTTTTTCTTTCGATCGCTGCATATTTCATATACAAAACAGTTTATAAAAAACAAAAGGGGCGAGGTTTTACCTTTGGCCACCGTATGGGACGGCGCGTGTGAAGGTGCGTGGGACGGAGCATAGGTCGGAGCCCTGGCCTCAGGCCGAAGGGCAGAGAGAAATTTTTTTAGGTCCTCTGATTTTTTTGAAGGGTATTTAAATGTTTTTTTAGGGCTGATTATTTGCTTATATAGCAAAAAGAAACGACGTTGTTTTTACTTAAGTAAATAAATACAAAACTGTAACAGTCCGGTTTATACCCTAGTCGGAACAGTGGTTTAGGGACCACAAATCCGAGCCAGTAAAATATTTTAATATTATTTTCTATATTTTGATATGTGATTTAAGCATGTGGTAAAATTTCGTAAGTTAATTTTTCTGTCTTTGTGTTTAATTTGATAATAGGACTAAATTGCATAATTGGTAAAAGTGGCCTTTTCTTTAATTGAATAGCCTAATTGTTATGTCTCATTAAATAGGAGGATTTTTGTTGCAAAATTGCCAAAAGTGAGAGTAGTGGACGGCATAATGAAATATATGTTGTTTTATATATATTATATAATAGTTTAGTTAATGAAAATAACATATTATATGTTATAATAATATAATAAAAACAAAGCTTGGAAATAGTGCTCATTTTACATGTTCTTCCACCGAATATTGAAAGAAAAGAAAGAACTTAAGCTTTGTTTTATTTGGCACTTGCAAGCTTAAATTAAGGTGAGTTTTGACTTCGATTTTTGATAATTTTTACGTTTTTTTAATCGTTGCTTTGTATACTACAAAACCCATGTTTTAATTTTGAGAATTGATGATGTTTTTGAAATGAGACCTTGATGAACTAATGTGATTTGTGGTGTTTAATAGTGAAAAATGAAAGATATGTGTTTGGTTATCATAATTTGTATTTGAAGTTTTGTTGAATTTGAGTATTTTGGATTAAATTGAGAAAATAATTATTTGAAGGACTAAATTGTGAATTTGATGATAATATGGGCTTATATAATATATATATATATATATATATAAGCATTCGGCTAAGCATATATATATGGTGATTTTGTGTATTTGATGTTTTGAGAAAAATGGACTAAATTGATAAAATGTGCAAATGTGAGGGCTAATTTGTAGACTGCCCTAAATGTATGTTCTTGGATTGAATTGAATGAGGTAGTGAATAAAATGGTTAAATTTAAATATTTTTAAATCAAGAACCGAAGAAATCGGACTTAGATCGCAGGAAAGCTAAAGTAATCGAGTAGTCGTTTTCGTTTCAGTTAAATCGATTCCGAGGTAAGTCATTATGCAAATAAATGAATTGGTATTGAAATATGTATGTTTATGTGATTATTGATAACGATGAACGTTTACGAGATGATGTGTGCATGAATTTTGAGTTAAGATTGATATAGTGACAATGTCCGAGAAGTCCCATACGAACCTTGGGATAAATAGGATTAACTATGTTATGACATAGGTATCTGTTTTGTTATATCATGTAAGACCCTGTCTGGGACAGTGGCATCGATATCTGATTAAGTGTAAGACCCTGTTCGGGACAGTGGCATCGATATCTGATTACGTGTAAGACCCTGTCCAGGATAGTGGCATCGATATCTGATTACGTGTAAAACCCTATCCGGGACAGTGGCATCGATATCAAATTACGTGTAAGACCCTGTCCGAGACAGTGGCATCGATATCAAATTACGTGTAAGACCCTGTCTGGGATAGTGGCATCGACATCCGACTACATGTAAGACCACGTCCGGGATGTTGCATTGTACAATTATTCTGAGTTTTCGAGTATCTTATTAGATTCCGAACTGTACAATGAGTAAATCCGAGCTATGAACAATTATAAGAATGTATATTCGTTTCAGATACGTTTGGTATGTACACTAAGTGTGTATAAAAGGTAAGTACCTATATGACTTTGATTTGAAGAAAAGTATGATTGAATATGAGAACGAGAATGAGATGCAAGAATGTTTAAGAAAGAGTTGTATATATACATATGATTCTTGTATGGATGAATGTGGCAATCGTGTCTAAGTATATGAACCAAAGCAATATGTGATAGTTTGCTAAGTAAATGTTATGTGTTAATGTATTTTATGCACATATGCCTTTATGCTAGGTTTATTTGTATTATGACTTACTAAGCTTTTGGAAAGCTTACTCTGTGTGTGTGTTTTCCTCTGTTTTATAGGTCGTTAAAGCTACTGAATGCTCGGGACCGCCAAGGATTGTCATCACACTACTAAAATCATTTTGGTACACTTTAGAAATGTATATATATATAGATATGACATGTATAGGCTAGTAATTTGCTATAAGTTTGTCTTATAATCTTAGCCATGTGATTTGGATAATTATGTTTTAAGAAATTGCTTGAATGTAGATGATATGTGAAGTACGTTTTGGCATGGTTAGATGGCACGTGAAATGGTCAAGTTTTGAGTAAGCAAATGAATGAATCATGTTTTTGATGAGATGAGTTTTAGTCTTAAAATTTGTCATTGTTGGAATTGGTATTGAATGCATGGTTTGAATGGTTATTTTGGTATGTTCTTGGTTGTCATATGTGCATGAAATGGGATGGTAAATGTTGCTTGTAGGTATAACCCATGTGGGTGGCATTTTGGTATTGTAAATGACCTATAATGTCATACGGCCAGGGCACACGGGCGTGCCTAGAGACCGTGTGAGAAAGTCAGTATATGGCCTAGTAGTACACGGCCAGAGCACATGGGTGTGCTTTGAGGCCATGGAAGTATAGTCAGTATAGACCACGGGGAGGACACACGGGTGTGTCTAATAGCTGTGGGAGGCACACGGCCTGCCCACACAGGTGTGTAACCCCCTGAAACCTAGAAAAGTTGTAACACCCCAAACCCGGCCCATGCGTTAAGGCCAGATCTGACATGTCACAGGAGAAAATACTACTAAGTCATTTTCAAAAACAACTCCCACTTAAAAATTTTTGATAAAGTATTAATGAATAAAATATTGATTTATAATTCGATAAATTTGAGATGTGAAAATCTTATAAATCGTGACTTTAAAAATATCGTTAATGGTTTGAGAAGAATTTGAAAATAATTTTAGAAAAGTGTTTATGAAAATTTTAAGAGAAATTTCCGAGTTAAAAATATGTTTATAAAGGTTTATTATGAAACCCTTTTTGTTTATTCATTTTAAGAAAACGATTATTTTAGTTTTTAGAAAAATCTCAATTTGAAATACTTAGAATAATTTATAAAATTCGTCAAACATAAAACAAAACAAAAATTAATCAAGAGGCCTTATTACAACCTTAACTCAAGATAATAAAGTAATTAAAAGTACTAAAGAGAAAGCCAAATTCCAATTTAAACCGTTTTGTAGTATGGCCTCCACTAAGTCATCCATGGCCCAAGTCCTCATCACTGATCATTACCTGAAAGGGGTAAGGAAAACAGGGTGAGTTGCTAGAACTCAGTGTGTAATCACTTACCATTGTCCACTGGGCCAAAATCCCATTAAGCAAATATTTGGGCCTAAGCCCATATACAATAATAATAATGTAATGAATATAACATGAATATGAAATGTAATTCCCAAATCAAGCCTAGTAATTCATCCGCTACACACCACCCATACCAACCAACACACCTGTGGGGATCAAGTCAACCCACCCCGCCAACACACCAATCGCAGGCATTAAGCCATTTATAACAAATATAATTTTGTGGTTTATAACAAATATAATTTTGTGGTCAAGCCACCAAAATATCAGAATTTACGTGGCATTGCCACTATACAGATTTGTGGGAGAGCCACCAAAATTTTGTGGCAGAGCCACCAGAACTTCTCTTCATCATTATCCCGTCCCATGCAATTCATGTATATAATGCATAACAAATCAGACTATAATAACCATAATTTAATCGGATGTTTATTACAAAAATTATGGCCCATATAACAAAATATCAAGTTGGCCTATTTAGCAAAATATCATATCGGCCCATATATCAAAATATCACATCGGCCCATATAGCAAATTTTCAAATCGGTCCATATATCAAATTATCACATCGGCCCAGATATCATATTTTCGTATCGGCCCACATAGCAAATTTTATCGATTTGGTCCATTAGGGATATTTTCGTAATTTTTCACAGTGTTAATATCGATTTTGTCAATTTTATCAAAATAATGAGATCTAAGCCAATTTCTACGAATTCACCATAATACGGTTTAATCAAGCGATTTACTACCAATATGATATTAATCATTAACCCACAGATAACAGTGTGAGATTGCACACCTGATTACGGTAAGCACTACGCTTTCTTGATCGTCGACACCTAAAATATTATAACGCTCGATTAGTCAACATACGCAATTCAATAGATCTACTTTAAAACAAATGATCTAAGATTTTACACTCGGGATCGTGAACAACAACGATTTGTCGGTTTTCCCCTGTTGACGGTCCACAACCCGATAAAAAATCCCGAATCGCTGATGCCTCAAAATTGCGAACGACCTCAAATAATCGATTCTCACTAGATAAGGGTCCACGACCCGGTGGAAAGTCCCTAATCGCTGAAACAGCCCTTCACATGAATTTAGGAGTAGGGATCGCAAATCTGCTCCTTTTGAGATCTTTACTCGACTTCCCAATCGAACTGGTACCACAAGCCTCCATTCAGTTAGATCTTATGTAGATCGATATTACGATAAAATATAGACTTATCAAAATGGTAAAGATCGGCTTACCACTAATTTCCTAGTGATCAAGGATTGGATAGATCAAGCGATTAAATCCCTATAATATAATCGGTTATTCATTACCATACTAATAATCATCTTAACGAATAAAGAATGATTATAAAATCCGTGAAGAACTCTTACCATAAAGATTTTAGGACCGATTTCTAGCGAGCGATTATCGCATTTACTTGGAAGAATGAAGGTTTCGGCCTCCCACTATATCACTACGAAGAAGAAAGAGATCTTGTTTGAGAGAGAATAAGTGATGGTCTCGGTCAAAAACACCCTCCAAAACCAAAATATAGATTCAGTAATAGAAGAAAGAAAAAATAAATAGTTGAAAAGAACACTTACCGATTAAATCAAGAAATGAGTACTAAAAAAGATGAGATGAAAGATAAAGAAGAGATGAAGATTCGGTCATAGAGGAAAGTATATGTTGATATTCGGCTATGGGGAATAATCAAACAAGAATATGTGATTTAATGGTGGTGTTGGTTTAGAGAAGAGAAAAGATTAGAGGAATGGTTAAAAGAAAGGATGAGAGGTTGGATGGATGATAGGTTGTTCGGCTATCCTTGAAAGATGAACAAGGGATGAAGGTTTTGACCAAACAAAAGAGGAGGAAAATGCACAATTGTGCTAGGAGGATTCGGCAAAGAGGAGAGAATAGAAGAAAAACCAAAACTCACAAAGAGTAGAAATTTTGAGAAAATGACACAATTGATGCCAATGGTTTTTTTGACCAAAACTAACACTTTAGTCTCACCAAAGCACCAAGCAAAATTCAGCTATCACCCTATAGCCCCAAAACCGTCCACATTCATGCCGCTAAAAGTCAAAAGTTTGGCCACCCAAACTTTCCGAAACAATCTCCATGAAATAAGCCACATGTTCCCCTTACTTGCCCTTTTCTTTTGATTTCTTTCCTCACCTTCATTTTTTCTTATTCTCCTTAGCCATCTTGCCAAAAATAAAAAGTCCAACTTGCCTTATTTATAAGCTTGGCCGACACATTAGGAAAGAGTGCAAAAATAATAGTCAAATTTTGCACACAATGGGATTTGAACCTCTTCCCTCAAGGTACTTCACTTGATGCCATAACCTCTTTACTAATTGCTCATTTATGCTAGTTATTAACTCATTTATTTCCATAAGCTTTAAGGTCACTTACTCTATCTCCTTAGAGTGCTAAATGCCAAAATTTTTACTAGGTCCAAATAAACCCTGAGCCTTCTCAGGACCTCCTAAACATACACAATTAATAATCTAACTTGTTTAGCACCAAAATAATGCAGCACATAAAATTCAAAATTCTAGGATGTTACAATTCTACCCCCCTTAAAGAAAATTTCATCCTCGAAATTTACCTCATTAAAAGAGATGGGGATATTACTGCCGAATCATGTCCTAAGGCTCCCACGTAGCTTCCTCCGCTCCGTGATTGCGCTATAAAATCTTGACTAACGGTACCGATTTCCTTCTCAGCAACTTAACGTCCCGATCTAAAATTTACACTGGCTTCTCCTCGAACGGCAAGTTAGGTCTTATCTCAACTTCCTCTACCGGTACTATATGAGACGGATCTAATCGGTAACGTCTTAACATTGAGACATGAAATACACTATGTATCTAACTCAACTCCAGAGGTAATTCAAGCTGATAAGCCACTGGCCCAACACGCTTCAAAACACAGTACGGTCTGATGAATCTAGGGCTCAACTTGCCCTTCCTTCCAAATCTGAATATCTTCTTCCAAGGTGAGACCTTTTAGAAAGACTTGATCTCCCACTGCAAATTTAATATCCTTACGCTTCAGATCCGTATACGATTTTTGTCTATCCAAAGCTTCCTTTAACCGTGTCCGAATTACCTTTACTTTTTCCTCCGTCTCTGATATCAGCTCAGGACCCAATAACTGTCGCTCCCCCGATTTAGTCCAACAAATAGGAGTACGACACCTACGACCATACAACGCCTTGTAGGGTGCCATCTGGATGTTAGATTGATAGCTATTGTTATAAGCAAACTCTGTCAACGGTAGGAAATCCTCCCAACTACCCCTGAAGTCAATCACACATCCCCTTAACATGTCTTCCAGAATCTGGATTACCCAATCCAACTGACCATCTGACTGAGGATGAAATGCCGTGCTGAAATTTAACTTTGTTCCCAAAGCTTCATGTAAGACTTTCCAAAACCGTGATGTAAACCTAGGGTTCCTGTCCGAAAAGATAGACACTGGTAGCCTATGTAACCTCACGATCAATGCTACGTACAACTTGGCTAACTTTTGCAATGAGTAATCCGTACAAATAGGTAGGAAATGGGCAGTCTTCGTCAACCGATCCACTATTACCCAGACGGAGTCTTTCTTAGTAGGCGATAAGGGTGACCCACTAACAAAGTCCATCGCTATCTGTTCCCATTTCCATAATGGAATCTTCACCGGTTGTAGTAATCCCGACGGCAATTGATGTTCCGCCTTCACTTACTGACATGTCAAGCACCTACTCACAAAATCAGTAACCTCCCATTTCAACCCTAGCCACCAATACTGTTCACGGAGGTATCGATACATTTTATTTCCCTCGGGGTGCATAGCATATGGGGTACTATGCGCCTCACGCAGAATCATTTGCCTCAATTCCGAATCTTTGGGCATACAGATTCTTCCGCAAAAACACAATACTCCATCATTATTTAATCCAAAATCCCCTATCACACCACCTTCCACTTGCTGAAGTACAGAACCCAACCTTTCATCTAATAATTGTTTTTCCTTAATATGACCAATCCACGCAGGTTTCACCTGAAGTTCGGCTAGCAGACTACCATCTTCATACAAGCTGAGATGAGCGAACATCACTCTCAAATCTGATATCACCTTATGACTCAACGCGTCTGCCACCATGTTAGCCTTTCCGAGATGATACTCGATTGAGAAGTCATAATCCTTCAACAGTTCTATCCACCTCCGCTGTCTTAAGTTCAACTCATTTTGGGTGAGGAGGTAGTTTAGACTCTTATGATCCGTATAGATGATCGACTTCTCATTGTATAGGCAGTGTCTCCAAATCTTCAAAGCAAACACCACCGCAGCCAACTCCAAATCATGAGTGGGATAATTCTCCTCATGCGGCCTTAACTGACGAGATGCATAAGCCACCACTTTTCCACCTTGCATCAACACACATCCCAAGCCCGTGTGTGACGCATCGCAGTAAACAATGAACTCTTTTCCAGCCTCAGGTTGAATCAAGACTGGCGCTTCCGTCAGAATCTTCTTCAATTTCTCAATACTTTCTTGCTGCTAATATGACCATACAAATGGTACTCCCTTGCATAACAATTTAGTTAGGGGTGCAGCAATCAACGAAAACCCCTCAACAAAACGCCGGTAATAACCAGCCAACCCTAAGAAACTCTGAATTTCGGCCACTGACTTCAATGGATTAACTCTAATTCCTTCGACCGACACAGCATGCCCCAAAAAGGTCACTTCCTTCAGCCAAAATTCACATTTATTGAATTTGGCATAAAGTCATTTTTCCTGTAATATCCGTAATACCACCTGCAGATGCAAATTATGCTCTTCCTCATTCTTCGAGTACACCAAGATGTCATCTATGAGCACCACCATAAACCGATCTAAATAGGGTTGGAAGACCCGGTTCATCATGTCCATAAATGCAGCTGGCGCATTGGTCAACCCAAACGACATCACCAAGAACTCATAATGTCCATAACGAGTTCGAAATGCGGTCTTATGAATATCCGCCTCCTTGACCTTAAGTTGGTGATAACCAGATCTCAAATCTATCTTCGAGAAAATCGAAGCTCCTCTCAATTGATTGAACAGGTTATCGAATCTCGGTAACGGATACCTATTCTTGATTGTCAATTTATTCCACTGCCTATAATCGATGCACATACGCATCAACCCATCCTTCTTTTTGACGAACAAGACCGGTGCTCCCCACAATGACACACTCGGTCGGATGAATACCCGATACAACAACTCCTGAATTTGAGATTTAAGCTCCACTAACTCCTTCAGTGCCATTCTATAAGGAGCAATGGACATTGGAGCCGTTCCTGGCAATAACTCAATGCCAAACTCTACCTCTCGATCCGGAGGCAATCTAGGAAGTTCCTCGGGAAAGACGTCTGAAAACTCTTTCACCGTTCTAATACCTTCCACCGACAATTCCTTGGTATCCAACGCACTAATGAAGGCTAGGAATGCTTCACACCCTTTTCGCACCAATTTTTCTACCTTTAAGGCAGATACCACATTTGATAGGTAGTTCCTCCATTCATCTATCATCACCACTTCCTTATCTTCTGAAGTTCTTAGTGTCATCCGCTTTGCAACACAATCCAAGTTCGCACGGTGTTTCACCAACCAATCCATGCCCAAAATAAGGTCGAACTCGCCGAAAAGTAGTTCCATCAAATCCGCCAAAAATGTCTCTCCCTGAACTTCTAAGGGTACATCTCTAAATAATTTATTTACTATTATAGATTGTCCTAAAAGACTAATTACCGTCATCTCTCTAACAGTAATCTCAAATATAATGTTCAGATTTCCAGACACGGCACTAGCAACATACGAATGGGTGGATCCGATATCTATCAAAGCAGTAACAGGTACATCAGATATGAAGAACATACCGGTTATCACATCAGTTGCATCGCCATCCTCTCAGCGTCTGACCGCATAAACCAACCCTGGCTGCCTGCATTACCCTTGAAACCAGTACCTCTACCCAGTGCACCCCGACCTCGTCCTACGCCATTACCTCGACCTGGCCCACGGCCTCTCGGTGGCTGCTGAGCGCCTCTAGCTGGCTGTGCATCAAAGTTACTAGCATCTTGAGTCTGAGCAGTCTGTCAAGGACAATTTTTGAGTTGATGGTCCTTGGAACCACATTTGAAACAACCACCGGTTCGCTTCCAGCATTCACCCGGGTGTCATTTTTCGCAGCCCGCACATGGCTGTATCTGATTGGTAATAGCTGGTACTCTGGCTCGAGTTGGCTCATCATTCCTGGGCCTCTTCTAAAACCTTCTAGCAGGACCTGAGTACTTAAAGTCCCTCTTGCTCTTGCCTCTATCTTTTTCTCGATTTTGCCGCTCTGAGTTCTTAGCCTCTTCGGCTATCTTCGCTTTCTCCACAAGTGTGGCAAAATTCCTTTCTTGTTGTGGGGCTATCAGTATGCGCAACTCATCACTCAACCCATCCTCAAAACGCACGCAGTGTTCGTAGTCAGTTGGCACTATATCCCGGGCATAACGACTCAGTCATAGAAATTCTGCCTCGTAAGCTGCCACAATCTTACCTCCTTGGACCAGATTTAGGAATTCCTTCCTTCAGGCATCCACATAGCTAGCCCCGACATACTTTCCTTGAAATGCAGTTTTGAAGAATTCCCAAGTAACACGGTCAGCCTGAGTGCCTTTCCGTACAGTGAGCCACCATTGATACACCTCATCTCTCAACAAAGATACAGCTCCCCTCAATTTCTGCTCGACGGTGCAATCTAGATCATCCATGATCCGCTCCACAGCCTCGAGCCAGTACTCCGCGACATTTGGGGTTACACCCGAGATACCCCTAAAAACATCAGCACAATTTGATCTGAGTCGCTCCGAAATTGACCCACGAGCTGCTGGCCCAGTTCTAGCCCCAGCAACACTTTCCAAGACTCGCAACATTGCTTGGGACAGAGCGATGTCCTCCCTCATATGGTCTTGTGATCCAGTTTCAGTCACGGGTGATAGGTGCGTCTATTTCCGGTATATGTCCCAATGCTTCAGACGTAACTTTAGCGCCTCGGCCTCTACCACGGCCACGTCTACCGCGTCCACGTCCTCTAGCGCTCATATTAGGTAATCCAATTTAATTTGATTAAAAGTCTTTTGAATCTGTATACTATTTCGGTGTTTATTAAACAATGTTTTATGAAACATAAGAAGCAAAGTCGTTTTCGTAATCGCATCCTATAGTCTCAATCTCTATAGTTTCAACACCTAAAACTAAAATTTCTAGAGTGTTCCTATAGTCAGAGCACAATAATCATAATCATTCAATAACATAGACTTACTTGACTTGATGCCGGATACCCATGGTGCCATACTTCCTTTAAAGACATACGTTCTATATTTCAAAACAATTTTGAACAAAATGTTTTTGAACCCAAACCACAGCCGAGTTTTGAACCGGACTCTGATACCATAAAGTTGTAACACCCTAAACCTGGCCCATGCGTTAAGGCTATATCTGACATGTCACAGGAGAAAATACTACTAAGTCATTTTCAAAAACAACTCCCATTTAAATTTTTTGATAAAGTATTAATGAATAAAAGATTGATTTATAATTTGATAAATTTGAGATGTGCAAATCTTATAAATCGTGACTTTAAAAATACCGTTGATGGTTTGAGAAGAATTTGAAAATAATTTTAGAAAAGTGTTTATGAAAATTTTAAGAGAAATTTCCGAGTTAAAAATATGTTTATAAAGGTTTATTATGAAACCCTTTTTGTTTATTCATTTTAAGAAAACGATTATTTTAGTTTTTAGAAAAATCTCAATTTGAAATACTTAGAACAATTTATAAAATTCGTCAAACATAAAAGGAAACAAAAATTAATCCAGAGGCCTTATTACAACCTTAACTCAAGATAACAAAGTAATTAAAAGTACTAAAGAGAAAACCAAATTCAAATTTAAACCGTTTTGTAGTATGGCCTCCACCGAGTCATCCATGGCCCAAGTCCTCATCACTGGTCATTACCTGAAAGGGGTAAGGAAAACAGGGTGAGTTGCTACAACTCAGTGTGTAACCACTTACCATTGTCCACTGGGCCAAAATCCCATTAAGCAAATATTTGGGCCTAAGCCCATATACAATAATAATAATGTAATGAATATAACATGAATATGAAATATAATTCCCAAACCAAGCCTAGTAATCCATCCGCTACACACCACCCGTATCAACTAACACACCTGTGGGGATCAAGTCAATCCACCACGCCAACACACCAATCGCAGGCATTAAGCCATTTATAACAAATATAATTTTGTGGTCAAGCCACCAAAATATCAGAATTTACATGGCATTGCCACTATACAGATTTGTGGCAAAGACACTAGAACTTCTCTTCATCATTATCCCGTCCCATGCAATTCATGTATATAATGCATAACAAATCATAATATAATAACAATAATTTAATCGGATGTTTATTACAAAAATTATGGCCCATATAACAAAATATCAAATTGGCCCATTTAGCAAAATATCAAATCGGCCCGTATATCAAAATATCACATCGGCCCATATAGCAAATTTTCAAATTGGCCCATATATCAAATTATCACATCGGCCCATATATCATATTTTCACATCGGCCCATATAGCAAATTTTATCGATTTGGCCTATTAGGGGTATTTTCGTAATTTTTCACGGTGTTAATATCAATTTTGTCAATTTTATCAAAATAATGAGATCTAAGCCAATTTTTCCGAATTCACCATAATACGATTTAATCAAGCGATTTACTACCAATATGATATTAATCATTAACCCACAGATAACGATGTAAGATTACACACCTGATTACGGTAAGCACTACGCTTTCTTACTCGCCGACACCTAAAATATTATAATGTTCGATTAGTCAACCTATGCGATTTAATAAATCTACTTTAAAACAAACAATCTAATATTTTACCCTCGCGATAGTGAACAACTACGATTTGTCGGTTTTCCCCGGTTGACGGTCCACAACCCGGTGGAAAATCCCGAATCGCTGATGCCTAAAAATTGCAAACGACCTCGAATAGTTGATTCTCACCGGATGAGGGTCCACAACCCGGTGAAAAGTCTCGAATAGCCGAAATAGCCCTTCGCTTGAATTTAGGAGTAGGGATCGCAAATCCACTCCTTTTGAGATCTCCACTTGACTTCCCAATCGAACCGGTACCACAAGCCTCCATTTGGTTAGATCTTATGTAGATCGATATTACGATAAAATATGGACTTATCAAAATAGTAAAGATCGGCTTACCACTAATTTTCGAGTGATCAACGATTGGATAGATCAAACGATTAAATCCCTATAATATAATCGGTTAATCATTACCATACTAATAATCATCTTAAGAATAAAGAATGATTATAAAATCCGTGAAGAACTCTTACCTTAAAGATTTTAGGACCGATTTCTAGCGATTATACGACGACTTCGAAAGAATGAAGGTTTCGGCCTTCCACTATATCACTACGAAGAAGAAAGAGATCTTGTTTGAGAGAGAATAAGTGATGGTCTAGGTCAAAAAGACCCTCCCAAACCAAAACATAGATTCGGTAATAAAAGAAAGAAAAATTAAATAGTTGAAAAGAACACTTACTGATTAAATCAAGAAATGAGTGCTAAAAAGGATGAGATGAAAGATAAAGAAGAGATGAAGATTCGGTCATAGAGGAAAATATATGTTGATATTCGGCTATGGGGAATAATCAAACAAGAATATGTGATTTAATGGTGGTGTTGGTTTAGAGAAGAGAAAAGATTAGAGGAATGGTTAAAAGAAATGATGAGAGGTTAGATGGATGATAGGTTGTTCGGCTATCCAAGAAAGATGAACAAGGGATGAAGATTTTAACCAAACAAAAGAGGAGGAAAATGCACAATTGTGCTAGGAGGAATCGGCAAAGATGAGAGAATAGAAGAAAAACCAAAACTCACAAAGAGTAGAAATTTTGAGAAAATGACACAATTGATGCCAATGGTATTTTTGACCAAAACTAACATGTTCCCCTTACTTGCCCTTTTCTTTTGATTTCTTTCCTCACCTTCATTCTTTCCTATTCGCCTTAGCCATCTTGCCAAAAATAAAAAGTCCAACTTGCCTTATTTATAAGCTTGGCCAACAGATTAGGAAAGAGTGCAAAAATAATAGTCAAAATTTGCACACAATGGGATTTGAACCTCTTCCCTCAAGGTACTTCACTTGATGCCATAACCTCTTTACTAATTGCTCATTTATGCTTGTTATTAACTCATTTATTTCCATAAGCTTTAAGGTCACTTACTCTATCTCCTTAAAGTGCTAAATGCCAAAAGTTTTACTAGGTCCAAATAAACCCAGAGCCTTCTCAGGACCTCCTAAACATACACAATTAATAATGTAACTAGCTTAGCAACAAAATAATGCAACACATAAAATTCCAAATTCTAGGATGTTACAAAAGTTTTAAATTTTCCATGAAATTTTGTATGTGTTTCAGTTTAGTCCCGACCTAGTTTATAAGCATGTTTTGGGTCTCGTTGACCTATTTAAAGGACATTATGTGTATGATTGATGAATATAATGTATGAAATGTTAGGAAAGTTTCCTATCTGTTCTGTAACGCCTTTAACCCTAATCCTGCAACGGACATGGGTTAGGGGTGTTACAAAAACGACGTCGTTCAGAAGAGAGGATCCGTGCATTGACCCGAAAACCCAGCGAGCATTCGCGTGTTTTATAAAAAGGGGAATTTACCATTTCAGCCCCTTTGCAATTTTATTTGTTTTAATTTCATCCGATTTAACATTTTTTTTTATTTTTTAAATTAGCCCTGAAGGTCTATTTTTGTTTCAATCAAGTCCTTGGATTGCTTAAAGGCCAAAAATCATTATGAAGCCGTTTTAGAAAAAAGACACAATTGCCCCATAAGCCCCTGTGGTTTAACGCGTGTTTTGGTTTACCCCTTTTTATTTATTGTTATTGCTATTTAGCCCCTATTTTATAAAATCTTTTCTTTATTTATATTTTAAATTATTATTAAATTATTTATCATATTAAATATTCTATATTTTCTTTATTATTTATATATTAATTTATTAATATTATAAAATCCATATATATTTTTATTATTTATTATTTTATTTTGTTTAATATTATTTTTAATTACATATTATTTTATAATATATATTATACATTTTAAAATTCTGTACATTGTATAGTATTATATTATATCATATATTATTTTTTTAAATTTTATTTTATATAAAATATATTTATATTGTATAACATATTATTTATTCTTAAATATATAATTTTCTTTTATGTATTATGTTATTATAAATATGCTTTTATTTAAAGTTATAAATCATTTATTTATTAATGTATTTTATTTATTATCCCAATATATAGATATACTATGTTCTTTTTTTTATTTTGCAATATTTATTTATTATTTGGCATATGTCATTGCATGAAATGTTTAATTTTGCATAAGTTTTCATATTTATTTTGTGGTTTTTTTATTTTTTTATTTATTGCTTTATATTTGTCCATACTCTATCATTCATTTACGATTGCTTTAGTGTAAATATTGTTGTTGTATTTTGTATTGCCTATATTAATGTGAAATGTTAGCATGTCATGATAGTTTTTGGTACTTATATTTGATGATGTATTAATACGATATTTTCATATGGATCGTTGTTTAAAATAAAATACATTTTACAAAACTACTATACTGTTTTTAAAGGTTTTTTTTTTAAAATAAGGCAATGTTTTATATTTAGAAATTCGGGAAATAGTGCCCTAACGTGCTGGGTTTCGATTTTCCGTTTAACTGAATAACTAAATATCCTTTTGATACAATTTTTTAAATCATGAGATGATTTTAGTTACGAGGGTTTAAAAATATCATGTCCTAACATGCTGGATGTGATGTTTGTATTCTTTCGGAACAAAGGAATCTCAAATTTTAATTCGAATTGTTTAAGTTTTTTTAAGAAATCATATTTTAAAAATTCTTTCAAAATTTTAGCATTAGGACATAATTTTATCGATTAGGTACCAATTTTTGGGCGTTATGAGGGTGCTAACCCTTCCTCATACGTAACCGACTTCCGAACCTGTTTTCTTGTTTTTCGTGGACCAAAATCAAATGTTTTGAAATAAAACGTTTTGCAAGGTGATCCTATCACACCTAAGTAAAAAGGGATTGGTGGCAACTCCCACTTTCGTTTTTAAAGTTGACCCCGTTTTCTAAAATTTAAAAATGGTTTCGACAAGTATTAACTCGATTAGCATGGATATTATTGATAATTCAAGAGGAAGTGTGTTTGATTGCGCTGAAACGCATTATCCTCCTATTTATAGGTTGGGGAGGGGCTGTCGATAGTTCAAAAAATTGTATCAAAAATAACAGATATACTTAGATTGTTAAAAAGAAATATATATGGAAAAGAAAATAAAGTTGAAAAATAAAAAAGAAGTATATGACATGTTTCTATATAGTAATTTTATATATATTATATATTTATATATAAATTTTGAGAAATTGATTACTTTTCTCTACATGTTTATATATCTCTGTTATGTATATATATTATTTTTATGTCGCATTCTATTTATTTTTCTCAATTTGTGCCCTATACTAAAATTTGCCGGACACAATTAACGATGTTAAAATAGTTTTCAAATTTTCATCATAATTATATTTAAAAATATATATAATATATAAAGTTTGGCAATATAGTGTTACTTTTATATTGTTTTTTTATCATGTTTTAATTTTTTTATTATCATCATATCATGTATTTTAAATCATAATAATTAGACAAAATATATAGAATTAATAGATAAAATATAGTGTTTTAACTTTTCTCATATCGTGTTGGTGCAGGGAATGATTGCGCGTGTCGTGGTGCTGTAAAATAAATTGGTGATGACTGTGTTGGTGCATGGAAAGATTGCGCGTGCTGCGGTGCAGGTGTAAAATAAAATAGTACGTGTTGTGATGATGGTGTAAAATAAAACCGGTTAGTGACAAGAATAAATTAACCATATTGTCCGGAAGGTTGCACTGGAACCAGGTCTGGGTGTGCATGTGGGGCAGATGTCGATCCATCCACGACATGTCCTCCTGACCTTGGATTGATGTGCTGTAATATCCCTAAATAGGGGTTACGAGTTTGGAAAATAACTCGAGTGCATTAGGCCTCAAGAGTGGTTTTGATGTGTTTTTGGAGTCCCTAAAACTCCCGGATTAAAATGGGACACTTTTGAAAAGTTTGAAAATTGAGGGTTAAAAGTGGAAATTTGGGCAAGGAGGCCTTAAGAATAAATTGAGGTGATTTGAATCACAAAAGGCGCGCTGGCCGAGTGGTGGGGACGTTAGCAAAGAAGACAGAGGCCTTCGCAAGGACTCGAGTTCGAGTCCTGAAGGCTGCATTTTATTTTGTTTTTGCGTCAGGCAAGGGACGCATACAAGTAAGGGTCAAAAGGATTTTTAATGCGGCTGTTAACATAAAATGCATAGTGGCCGAGTGGCCAAGGACATTGTGTGAGAGCTAAGGCTCGGAAGACTCGTGTTCGAGTCCTAGAGATCGCGCATGATGCGCTTTATTTTCTTTTTAGCATTCAGACCTGGGAACTGCCAAGGTAAGGTTTAAAAGAAATTCGGCAAGCAATATTGACATGAAAGTCAGGGTGGCCGAGTGGTTAAGGACTTGGCTGAGAGCTGCATTTAAGGGGACTCGCGTTCGAGTCCTTGAGGTCGCACTGGAAGCCTTCTATTTTTGCTTCTAGCGCTAAAACATAGGAGCCATGGAAGTAAGGTTTAAAAAGAATTTTTGACGTGTTTAATAGCACGAAATGAGCAAACGGTCGAGCGGCTGAGGCGTTGAAGATTCTCTCCAGGTCTCGGGTTCGAGACCTGGGGGTTGCAATTGTGGTTTTCTTTTTGTGCCGATGAGAGGGATTGCATGGGGCATGCATGCGGGAACAAAGTTTCATGTGGTGCTCATTATTTTTTTTATCATTTTGCTTGCAAAAGTTGCATGAATTTGGAAGTTTATTATTATATGAAACATATTGTTAGTTTGCCTATTTTAATGCATGGGAAAATGGATTAAACAATAATAGTTGATATTGGAACTTAAGAAAAGGAGGGCATGTGCGACATTGGAGTTTCAAAAGCTTGGCCGGTCTTTGTTGTGGAAAAAGGGAGAGCATTACCGTTGAGAATCAAGGAGCATTTTTTTTATCATGTTGTTTTATTATTTTTAAATGAGGGTTATTATTTTATAGTGTATATGAAATGGTGGTGGTCTTTTGGGCGTGGGAGCATGGCGAATGGATGGGGTTTCTTGGGACCTTCATGGGACGGCCTCCTAGTAACTAAGAGTGCCAAAACTTTTGATCTTTTGTTTCCCTTCCAAAACAATTGATGGCCGAATCTCCTAAGGTTATTTTGCAATTGATTAGCCGAATTTAGGAGCATCCTCTTGGGAACTTGCTGGTCGGGTTTTAAGGGCTATGAAAGGTGCCAAATTTCTTTGTTTTATCCCTTGTCTTGCCATTTTATTCTTGGCCGAGAAAGGTGAGATCAAAGCTTGATTTTGGTTTGGAAAATTGTAAGGAGGTGCCAAATTTAATTCAACCTCTTCCTTTTTGTTCCTTGTTTTTCCTTCAACCTCAAATCCATGCTTATTCCCGTTGAGGCCGAGTCTTCAAGGGTAAGTAATATTTTCTACTCTAGTAATAAATTTTAGTTCTTTTCAATAAGGATGTCAAAATCAAGGGTAGGCCTTGATTTCTAGGGTTGGCCGAATGTATATGGTGGTATAACGATGTGTTCTCTTGCATATGCCAACGTGAAGGTACATCAAGTAAGCAAGTAGGTAGTTTCGGCCTAAGGCCATGTGTTTAGTACTCTTGTGTTGGCCAACCCTAATAAGTTGTTAATAGAGATTTTGTCAACACTAAAAGAAAACGATAGTTTCGGATCTTTAGCAAAGTCAAGCGGCTTTTGATTCTCGGCCATAGGCCATACTTTGGATTTAGTGATAACAGAATGTTGAGCTTGGCTTTAGAGATGGCCGAATATGTATAAGATCATAATGATGTGTTCTTTTTCTGTGTAGCAAGTATTGAGGAGCACAAATGACTCTTTGGGGAATTGAAGTGCTCAAGGTATGTGGTTGTGCTATTTGGCCTAAGGCCATGGTATTGATACAGTGTGACCGATTTCGGTTATGTGTTCTAGGAGCAAATCGATAGAAATAACGGAAGCTTTCGGGATTTTAGTTGATATTAAGAGTCGATAAATCAGAATCTCGCTATAGTCAGGTGCGTAGTTATCGCACTGTTCTTTTGTTGTTATACGTGTTGTGTGTATTATTTCATGTAAAGTATGTATATTGAGCATGTTAATTGAAATAAAAGCTATGATGATGGATAACCGTGGTGGGTGATTAAATAACCAGGTTAGTGATTACTGTATTAACCTTTCGATTATAAATGATTATCGATGAGTGTAAAATAATGTGATGACATGTGATGTGTATTATTTTGAATAGTATGTGCCATGGAATTATATGTATGGACTATGTGAATATGGGCTTTGAAATTGTATATTTATGTGTATGGACTATGTGAATATGGGCTTTGTAATTGTATATTTTGTGTATGGACTATGTGGATATGGGCTTTGAAATTGTATAATTATGAGTATGTACTGTGTGCATATGGGCCAAGCCCATTCGTGAGGACATGTGTATTAACTATGCACTTGAGTCTTAGTGACTCACTCTATTTTATTAAACCCTTTCGGGTGACATAAAGCTTGGACCGAATTCGGAGAGGATACAAAGGTGGCCATGAGGAAATGGATTTTTATGAAAAGAGACGTTTTATTTGATTGATTAAATATTTATATTTTTCCGTATTTTGATTAAGTGTGTATTGTAATAAGGCCCACTAAAGTGTTTCAGTTCATTTGTTAAGTATCGATACTATTATGCCCTACTATGGAAGGATGATTAAAGATTGATTTCAAATGGTTTTATTTTCTCAATAAAGCTTTAAACCGATATGTTTATAACAAACTCTGATTTTTATTTAGAATATTACAAGTCAAGAAAATGTTTTATTAAAGGAAACAAATTTTAAACGGTTTATCTCTTAAGTAAGAATGTTTTTCAAAAAGTTCCGCATGATGACATTCCAAATTCGGTCGGATTAAATGGGTCAAGTTTGGGGTGTTACATTTTGGTATCAGAGCATGGTTCAAAACTCGGCTTTGAGGTTTTGGGCCCGAAAATAGTTTTCGAAAGTGGGCTTTTCAAAATGTGAACTTCTATTTTGGGCTTGTTCTGGCATGGCACTTGTACCTCCGACCCAAAGTCCACCTGGTAAGTACCTCTGACTATTGAGATATTAAATATGTGAATGGTATGGGCATAATTGGGCTCGTAGATTAGAAAATTTAGGCTATTGAACCACTAAGCCTAGTCTACTCAAAGACAAGTGCGTAAGATTTGAGGACTGAAATGACCGTAGAGGTATAGTGAATGAATGTGTCCCTGCTTATGAACGTGTATGTAACTCTCTGAATAAGAAATAGCAAACTTGAACTGAACCTATGTGTGATCGAAAGAACCACTTCTAAATACTTTATTCCATAAAATTGTTCGCGAATAATCAGTGGAACAAATTCATAATGCATAAAGCTTTTTAAGTTAGATTGTGCGATAAGAGATGAGTCCTAGAGGACATGATCGAGGCAAAATGGCCGTACCAGAACTCGTTAGATCGGGTCAAGGGTTGATAAAAAGGTAACACCTCCACCACCAACTTTTGATAATGAGTAGCAAGATCAGACGAGGGATAATACTGTATCGTGGACAGTGCTGCGAGTTTAGAGATGGTGGTTGGAGAGGGAGAAATATGAGAGCTCGAAAATTTGTTTCCGAGCGACTTTGAGCCAATAGAGCGAAATTGTTCTGTGATATATCAGGCGTGGCACCCAGTGTGATTGAATAATGGTTGAAAATAACCAAGTGAGTTATGGATGAGCTCGTTTTGAGCCCTGAGGAAAAAGTGAAAGAAATAGTGACGCTACTTCGCGACGAGGCATATTAATGGTGGCTCACGGTTCGAGATAGTGTCACAGCGGAGAACCCCACTCAGGAGTATGTCAAGAGGACATACCAGAAGAAGTATGTCAGTACTTACTACATTGATGCTCCGAGGAATGTGTTTTTGGGACTAGTTCAATGGAACAAGTCTATGGCGAAATACGAGACTGAATTCCTAAAGTTAAGCCAATATGCTCAAGGAGTAATGGCTACAAAACATGAATGATGTGTTCGGTTTAAGGACGGATTAAGAGACGGCCTGAGACTGTTGATAGTTCCTCAACAGGAACGGGAATTTGCTATGTTGGTCGAAAAAGTTAATATAGCTGAAGAGATTAAGGACTCGATGAGATAAAATCGAGATAAGGATATGAACCGTGATGGGAGAAATTTTGAATTGTCTAAATTATCTGAGGGTCTTCGAAAAAGACCGAAGGTTGAAAGTTTTGCTCATGTGATTAAGCCAGCTATGATAAATCGGAACCGTTCGTGTGCTCAGTGTGGAAAATATCATGTCGGCAAGTGTCGGAACCAAAATTTTGAAAATGTTTTAAAGTGCAAGCCTATAAGCAATTGAATATTGTTAAGGTTAGTTATAACCTTGTGCACACGTGGGATTATAGAACCCTGGTTATAAATATAGTAAAAGCCGACTGTGGATAGACTATCTATCATGAAATATTATTGAGGTGATAAGTACAAGTGATGTGAATTATATATGGTTTATAATTTTGGTCCGCTTGTAATGTGATTCAGATGATGATAATCTCGTATTTCGGGCTTTCGGCCTAGCAGGCTTTTTGTGGGTATATTTTTGAGCTTTGATGCCTAGTGAGGCTTTGTGCGGTGTATATTTGAGCTTTGATGCCCAGAGTGCCTTGTGCGGTGTATTATTCGGTTTCAAACCTAGCGTGCCTTGTGTGGGTGTATATTCAGAGCTTTGATGCCTAGCAGCTTAATACCGGTGATGTGTTATAATAGAGATTTCATGAATCACTTACAAGATGGAACATGTTTATTACCATAAGCTAAATGCTCGGATAAGTGCAAGTCTTTCGTACTTGCAAGGAATAAGGAAAGTTGGTATATTCCCATCTGAATTAAGTAAGATGTGATATAGTTGAAGCTTCGGTAAGACTTTTAATATGTGCAATCGATCTTACCATTGATGTGTATGATATCCGTAATGGAATTTAAGCTTGAATATGCTTATGGAAAAGTGGCCATATGTGAAAATGATAAATGTGAAAAAGGTTGGAGATGTTTGTATATGTGTATAATTGTGAATATGTGGGAAATTGAAATGTATGGATGTTCGTCAATAAGTAATTTCGAGGACGAAATTATTTTTAAGGGGGGTAGAATTGTAATATCCCTAAATAGGGGTTACGAGTTTGGAAAATAACTCGAGTGCATTAGGCCTCAAGAGTGGTTTTGATGTGTTTTTGGAGTCCCTAAAACTCCCGGATTAAAATGGGACACTTTTGAAAAGTTTGAAAATTGAGGGTTAAAAGTGGAAATTTGGGCAAGGAGGCCTTAAGAATAAATTGAGGTGATTTGAATCACAAAGGCGCTACCGCCGAGTGGTGGGACGTTAGCAAACAAGATAGAGGCCTTCGCAAGGACTCGAGTTCGAGAAGTCTGAAGGTGCATTTTATTTTTTTTTTGCGTCAGGCAAGGGACGCATACAAGTAAGGGTCAAAAGGATTTTTAATGCGGCTGTTAACATAAAATGCATAGTGGCCGAGTGGCCAAGGACATTGTGTGAGAGCTAAGGCTCGGAAGACTCGTGTTCGAGTCCTAGAGATCGCGCATGATGCGCTTTATTTTCTTTTTAGCATTCAGACCTGGGAACTGCCAAGGTAAGGTTTAAAAGAAATTCGGCAAGCAATATTGACATGAAAGTCAGGGTGGCCGAGTGGTTAAGGACTTGGCTGAGAGCTGCATTTAAGGGGACTCGCGTTCGAGTCCTTGAGGTCGCACTGGAAGCCTTCTATTTTTGCTTCTAGTGCTAAAACATAGGAGCCATGGAAGTAAGGTTTAAAAAGAATTTTTGACGCG
This sequence comes from Gossypium bickii, assembly GCA_025503065.1. Taxonomy (NCBI): domain Eukaryota; kingdom Viridiplantae; phylum Streptophyta; class Magnoliopsida; order Malvales; family Malvaceae; genus Gossypium; species Gossypium bickii. The sequence goes on from CP106711.1 coordinate 103,446,876, forward strand.
TTTAATAGCACGAAATGAGCAAACGGTCGAGCGGCTGAGGCGTTGAAGATTCTCTCCAGGTCTCGGGTTCGAGACCTGGGGGTTACAATTGTGGTTTTCTTTTTGTGCCGATGAGAGGGATTGCATGGGGCATGCATGCGGGAACAAAGTTTCATGTGGTGCTCATTATTTTTTTTATTATTTTGCTTGCAAAAGCTGCATGAATTTGGAAGTTTATTATTATATGAAACATATTGTTAGTTTGCCTATTTTAATGCATGGGAAAATGGATTAAACAATAATAGTTGATATTGGAACTTAAGAAAAGGAGGGCATGTGCGACATTGGAGTTTCAAAAGCTTGGCCGGTCTTTGTTGTGGAAAAAGGGAGAGCATTACCGTTGAGAATCAAGGAGCATTTTTTTATCATGTTGTTTTATTATTTTTAAATGAGGGGTTATTATTTTATAGTGTATAGGAAATGGTGGTGGTCTTTTGGGCGTGGCGAGCATGGCCGAATGGGGGGGTTTCTTGGGACCTTCATGGACGGCCTCCTAGTAACTAAGAGTGCCAAAACTTTTGATCTTTTGTTTCCCCTTCCAAAACAATTGATGGCCGAATCTCCTAAGGTTATTTTGCAATTTATTAGCCGAATTTAGGAGCATCCTCTTGGGAACTTGCTGGTCGGGTTTTAAGGGCTATGAAAGGTGCCAAATTTCTTTGTTTTATCCCTTGTCTTGCCATTTTATTCTTGGCCGAGAAAGGTGAGATCAAAGCTTGATTTTGGTTTGGAAAATTGTAAGGAGGTGCCAAATTTAATTCAACCTCTTCCTTTTTGTTCCTTGTTTTCCTTCAACCTCAAATCCATGCTTATTCCCGTTGAGGCCGAGTCTTCAAAGGGTAAGTAATATTTTCTACTCTAGTAATAAATTTTAGTTCTTTTCAATAAGGATGTCAAAATCAAGGGTAGGCCTTGATTTCTAGGGTTGGCCGAATGTATATGGTGGTATAACGATGTGTTCTCTTGCATATGCCAACGTGAAGGTACATCAAGTAAGCAAGTAGGTAGTTTCGGCCTAAGGCCATGTGTTTAGTACTCTTGTGTTGGCCAACCCTAATAAGTTGTTAATAGAGTTTTTGTCAACACTAAAAGAAAACGATAGTTTCGGATCTTTAGCAAAGTCAAGCGGCTTTTGATTCTCGGCCATAGGCCATACTTTGGATTTAGTGATAACAGAATGTTGATCTTGGCTTTAGAGATGGCCGAATATGTATAAGATCATAATGATGTGTTCTTTTTCTGTGTAGCAAGTATTGAGGAGCACAAATGACTCTTTGGGGAATTGAAGTGCTCAAGGTATGTGGTTGTGCTATTCGGCCTAAGGCCATGATATTGATACAGTGTGACCGATTTCGGTTATGTGTTCTAGGAGCAAATCGATAGAAATAACGGAAGCTTTCGGGATTTTAGTTGATATTAAGAGTCGATAAATCAGAATCTCGCTATAGTCAGGTGCGTAGTTATCGCACTGTTCTTTTGTTGTTATACGTGTTGTGTGTATTATTTCATGTAAAAGTATGTATATTGAGCATGTTAATTGAAATAAAAGCTATGATGATGGATAACCGTGGTGGGTGATTAAATAACCAGGTTAGTGATTACTGTATTAACCTTTCGATTATAAATGATTATCGATGAGTGTAAAATAATGTGATGACATGTGATGTGTATTATTTTGAATAGTATGTGCCATGGAATTATATGTATGGACTATGTGAATATGGGCTTTGAAATTGTATATTTATGTGTATGGACTATATGAATATGGGCTTTGTAATTGTATATTTTGTGTATGGACTATGTGGATATGGGCTTTGAAATTGTATAATTATGAGTATGTACTGTGTGCATATGGGCCAAGCCCATTCGTGAGGACATGTGTATTAACTATGCACTGAGTCTTAGTGACTCACTCTATTTTATTAAACCCTTTCGGGTGACATAAAGCTTGACCCAGGGTCGGAGAGGATACAAAGGTGGCCATGAGGAAATGGATTTTTATGAAAAGAGACGTTTTATTTGATTGATTAAATATTTATATTTTTCCGTATTTTGATTAAGTGTGTATTGTAATAAGGCCCACTAAAGTGTTTCAGTTCATTTGTTAAGTATCGATACTATTATGCCCTATTATGGAAGGATGATTAAAGATTGATTTCAAATGGTTTTATTTTCTCAATAAAGCTTTAAACCGATATGTTTATAACAAACTCCGATTTTTATTTAGAATATTACAAGTCAAGAAAATGTTTTATTAAAGGAAACAAATTTTAAACGGTTTATCTCTTAAGTAAGAATGTTTTTCGAAAGTGTTCCGCAGTGACATTCCAAATTCGGTCGGATTAAATGGGTCGAGTTTGGGGTGTTACATGTGCCCTCGTCTTGGCCTCTTACAGTGACATTGCCTACTCCTTTCTGAAGCTAGCAATAGATGCGACTTCCCATGATGCCTGAACCAATCCATGTAATCTAAAGATGTTGCCAACTCCAGCGTTAGGTATGGTTCACGCGTTGGCAAGTAATTGTACATGTATTGCCACAACTCGATATACTTCTTGTGGAATGTTGCCCAATCTTCATCCAGTCTCCTCCCGCTTGTCAATCTTGTGCAGGTCATCAAGCTCTTAAGGTTACCGCGGAATACATTGCGTACACCCAAACTGCCTCATCACTCGGTTGGATTCGTGCATCTTGACCGTTACAAAAACGACGAATGACACTTTCATGTGTTAGATTCTGCGGTTGGCCAAAAATTCCTTTGGGAAATTTTCTTGAATCCTCAGTTCCGCGTATGACATTAATATGAATTGCAGTACAAATTTATAAATTTCAGCAAATGCATAATATTTAATTTCAAATGATGGAATAAAAAATCTATAACTATGAAATTCATAAACTAACCTCCTCATCGATTTCTTGATCTAAAGCTAGTCGAATGTCCTTGAGCTCAGTCGATATACCATTGTGGCACGTGGGGTTGTTCCACCTATTCAAAAAATATGTTATTTCAAAATTACAACAATAAAAATTCCAAAACGGTAATAATATTATCAAATGAATTTTTCCATGTTATGGGTGGGAATTCATAAAGGACTTACACTCGAGGGCATAGAAATGGTAGTCGATACCATGCCCACGATTGAAGAAGGAGCTTACAACCACCGATCTCCATCTAAGTCGTTCTGCTTCTTTCAAGTCGGCTAGTAGTAGTAGCCATTTCAAGTGTAATAGATTGTAAGATTTATCTGGCATTAGCAGACCCTCCATCAACCTTAAGATGAATGCGCGCACGAATTGCTCCTTTTCAACATTGCTCACTGAAGCCTCGATAGTTTGGAAGTTGTCCTCCAACCATCTCATCTCGATCTGGCTACCCCTAAACTTGTTCGACACATTCTTCAGTAGTTGCTCACATGTTGCACTCCAATCGGCATTAACAACTGGCCCTGTAATGACATCCCCATCGATCGGTAGATCGAGTTCTAAACTGATGTCCTCGAGTGTAATTGTACGCTCGCCGCAGGGGAGATGGAACGTGTGCATCTTCGGTCTCCATCTCTTGGCTGAAGCAATCATGAGTGGGGGATATAATTTAGTCCCCTAGAGAATGCGAGCTATGTATAAAAAGATTGTATCTCGCAAGTGTCCATGAATGTCCTTCGGTGCACCTTTGCCTAAATTGTTAAGTATGTCTTAAAATTTGATCTTCGACCTAAGTATATAAACATATAAAATTATTAATTTGAACAACATAATAATTAACTATTTAAAATTAAATAATTTGATAATATTTACTTAACATCATAATAATTAACGGATTAAAATTAAATAATTAATTTAATTGCATCCTACAGGGTACATTTTCACTAAACAGGTGGAGAAAAAGTGTCACGTAAGATGTGACTTTTTAGGATGCGCTTTCTCTGCCAGTTCAATGAAAACGCGTCTCAATATGTGTTTTCCCTTTTCTCTTCAAAAACTACATAAATTGATAAATTTTTACTTTTTCAATATTTTTTTCAACATATTTAAATAAATTTACCTTCTTTTTATGTCGTATTCTATTTATAGTCTCATTTTGTGTCATATAGTAAAATTTGCCGGCCACAATTAACAATGTTAAAATAGTTTTCAAATTTGTGTCATATATATCACCATATAATTTTTAATCATAACTGTATTTAAAAATATATATTATATAAAGTTTGGCAATATAATGTTACTTTTATATGGTTTCGCTGTCGTGTTTTAATTTATTATTATTATCTTCATATCATGTATTAATGTTGCATCGAGGTTAACTGAATTCTTCAAATTAAAGTTTGTATTTAATACACGGTAAACACACCATCAATAAAATAATTAAAAAATTTAAATTTTATTAAAAAATAAATATAATTATTATAGTTTTAAAATATTATTTTAAGTTTGCCTAGTAGTTCTACAAATTCTCTCGCTTTTACTTATATTATATTCATATCAAGTTTCATGTGAATCATATTTTATCATATCTTTTTATTTTATGTCAATCATCCAACCACTTTGTTTACTGACTACATAATTATTTTAGTACTCTTTATTAGGTGTTAAGGCATAATAGACGGTGATGTTGTATGTCCGACAATTACATTGTACCCATTTTTTTTTATTGAATCAAATAACAAAACAAAGGTAAAGAGAAAATTTTAAAATTAATTACAACACTAGTCTCTTGTTCGCCATCCTTTCAACCCATTTGAGTGTTTCTTCCCATATTCCAATTTTAAATCTTCCCATATTCCAATTTTAAATTTCTTCAGGTAATCATCATTCAGGATTAGTTTTTACTCTCAATGTATAATTATAGATTTCCTCTACTACAGACTCCGATATCAAATAATCATACCACAACTAACACCCATCTTAACAGTAATAATTTTCTCATGGTGCTATTTCCATCTCTGAGGCTGCCTTCAATAAAAGAGCCCGTCTTTTTATTTGGGTTTCTAACATGAACCACCCATGCCATGTGATCATTTTTGCTGTGCCACCCAACTGTAATGTGATGCATTTCCATGCTATTCAGAGGAATGTCTTCAGTGTCATTTGTTCTATTCTCAACTTGTGGTGGTATATTATCTTACATTTTGAATACTTCTTTAATATGTCAGATGTACACCCCCGTTTTTTTAATTACTATAATCAGGTATGGTCTAAAATTTTTATACATGACCTTAATTTTGTGTGTTCAAAACTTCAAAAAAATAGATCATCAAATCCCTAAAGTGTTCCTTATTGGTTTCACTCTTTAACCTTGCCATGTTAATGTTATTGATTATCCGTTTCTTTATTGAATGAAAAATGTCATTCGAGGTACAAATACCATATATTGATCCAAATCAGATTGCTTTCGCAAGGGAGCATTCCTGAAAAAGTGTTTTTCATCCTCCCATTCGCCTTGACATAAGACATACAAAGTTTCCACTGTGTTTATTCTACTTTTGATATTAACTTTACACGAGGAATTCATTGAGAATTTTCCATTGAAAAATAATCACCTTAAATGGGAGTTTATTAGATTGAATGAAGTTGCATACCTTATGTGAAATATCCTGGTTGACTGGATCTACAAATCTAAAAAGTATACATGAATTTTAATCTAATGTATAATATTATGCATAAACTTTGATTTAGCATAATTCTATACATTAAACTTTAAATTTGACTCAATTTTTACATAATACTTTATTCATTTTTTTTTAAGTTTAGTAAAATGCCAATCAATAATTTTCACATAATTTTAAGGAAACTAGTGTCACATAAATAACTTTGTAATATGTGAAAATTGTTGATTGACATTTTACTAAACCCAAAAGAGTGAATGAGTAAATTTTAAATTATATTTGAAATAATATAAATTATTTTTCCTCTTGCTATAAAGAAAATAAATGTGTATTTTCTTAATCTATGTGAAAATAATTTAAATTTATTATTTATGATTTAGTTTAATAAAATGTCATATTAGCAATTTTTATAAAATAAAACACGTCCTACATGGCGCATTCTCACTAAACTAAACTAGTAGAAAAAATGCACCACGTAAGACGCGCTTTTTCGAGAAAAGAAAAATGCGTCTTACAAGGCAGGCTTTCTCTGTCAATTCAATGTAACATACGGACCCACACTTACATGTTAAATTAATTATTTACATTGTTTTTATATCGTGCTTGGGTAAATATAATGAATACATTTACTAAAGTTAATTCTTCTCAATTTTTACCACTAAAATATAAAAATAAATTTATGTTTGATGAAAAAAATTTATTTTCACATAAATCCACAAAAAAACATACCCCAAAACAATTTATTCTGATCGTGATTACAAGAGAACCCTAGTACAGATTATCTAGAAAGAAAATGGGAATGAAAGAGATTTCATTCCCAAAGTAGGTAGTAAGCTAAAAGAAACATCCCCATAATCATGCAGAAGCAATGTTGTTTGAAGTTTTGGAGGACAGTTTAAATGTTAAACCCGAGCCATTAAATTTCTCTTGAATAAGCTTCTCCAAACATTCAATCATGAAGGGTGTGAGATAATTTCTCCAATCTCCCACTTCTCCTTTCCTAAAGAAACCTGTGTGTGGAACTCCAGTAATATGTGCGCCCTTCTTGTTCACTTCCAATTCTTTCAAGTTCTCAAAGCTACAAATTTTCACTATTTTTTCAATAACTCCTTGCTTCTCTTCATCATCTGTGAAAGGAACTCCTAAGAACATGGCCAAGTTTTTCAAATGGGAACCGGTATCTTCCTTAAGATCTTCATATTTTAAAAACAATATTTTGTTGGGGTTTTCTTGGCTTGCCTTCCAATATCCCAATACATGATCAAAAAATGGTCCTTGCACAATGATTCCATGGTAGAACTTGTCAAAAGCTTCATCTAGTGATAGTGACTCTCGGTTTTTGTCTTGGATCTTGGTCATGAACTGCCAAAGAGAAATGAACATATCCATGGGGTTTCTACAAATGTAAACAATCTTACAGCCGGAATCCTTAATGGAAGTTGGCAACGAAGCATGAGAGACGTGGGTGGAGAAAAGCCTTGGCTGATAAACACAAACATTTTGAAGATCAGGAGAAGGGTTGTTCAAGTAAAGATCATGCTCGAAGAAACGAACAAGTTGGTGAGGGCCAAAGGTGAGCAATGGATTTTCATCCCATGGGAACTGATTGCGGTACAAAGTGGAGAAAGTCAAGGCCTTGAGCCAAGTAGTACCACATTTAGGGAAAGTTGCAACGATGATATCAGAATTAAATGCTTGAAAATGTTTCTGGAAAGAAAAAAGAGCTTTTAGAATACGAGAGGGGTACCAAAAACCTTGATAGAAATAAAGATCGGATCCTAGCCAGCCTTTTTCTTTGGGGAAGGTTTGCACCAGATTTTTGAAATCATCATCCCAAGAGGACTCCTCATCATGGGATTTTGAAATCATTTCGGCTTTGGAGATTTCTGCAGTATCCATTGTGAAACTAGCAGCCCAATAGAGAAAGGGATAAAGATGAACACCCAAAACTAGTTTTCTAGACAATTTATACTAGATTTATTCGTTTAAAATTATAATGCTAATAATATTTAACATACTACAATTCATGTATCAGTAATAAAAAACTAAATTCATGTGAAAACTTTTTCTCATTTCATGAATATAATTATATAATTTGGGAAAAAATAATAAATACTCGTTATAAGTGGTGAACGACAAGTTCTAATAATACAGTAAAAGTTTCAGTTGTAAACATTAATAGAATATTATAGCACGTTAACAATTAATTTTATCACAACTCAAGCATAATATATCTAGAATGATTGTAAACATTTAATACGATAAGAAAATCAGCGCCGAATTTTTTTTACCTTCTCCCATTATTTTGAAGCTGGTAAAATTGGAAAAAAAAAGTGCAATTAACAATAATGAGTTATTCACAGTTTTTTACTAAAGATGCAAGGAAGTTTTTTTCTTGAGTTTTGCTTCATGGTGCTAACGCAATGATTTTTGGTTTTTACTGTTCCTTATTTTCCCGAGTATTGTGTTGTAATGTTAGTGATTGTCTATCCATTTTTGCTTTTATTAATAAATCCTAACGAAAAATTTTACTAAATTCAGAGTTGTTGTAATGATAAATAGAATGAAAACAGGATGTGACAAGAAGTAAGACAAGAAATAAAAAATATAAAATCAATCTTTGTTTACATAGTTCAAACATAACGGTTTTACGTTTTGGAGCCTCACTTAGCACATACTCTTATTTTATCACCAAATCAAACAACCATAATAATCTATCTCTATTAGTTAAAACCTATAACCACTCATAACCCCCTTTACAAGCTAAGTTCATGCAGTCCGATTAGAGAACAATATCACAATCAACTTACATTAATGCTAATCGATATTTTCTAAACCGGACCATTGATTCATCGGTCTAACCGGTTTAATCGATACAATTTAAAAATTATTAAAAATTTTAAAAATAATAAAAAAATTAAAAAATCCGATTCAACCACATTCCATTATTTATATATATTACCATATGAATAGAAAATTCAAAGCAAATTACAACAACAATATTACATATAGTCAATATTCAATGAAACTCAAAAACTATCTCATTCATTTCGTCGTCTACACCACCCTCTCTTCTTCATTTAGTTTTAAGTGTGGGTTTCATTGTACCCATCTTGTCAAAGTAGATTATTTTGAAACCCAGAAATCTATATTGCAATAGCAATAGTAAATTCAAAGCAAATTACTGCAACAACAATATTGAATATTGTCAAAGTTTGGCTAGAATCATGTGCGTCAGTTTGATATCAAATTCTAATGAATTGTAGGAGCTACAAAAATATGACCACTAATCATTGAGCTATTAAAAAAAAAAAAAAAAAAACGAGGAAAGGGATGGATGGGTCCTCGTAAAGGTTCAGATCTTATAGCTGAGCTGCTGAAATTGTCAAACTTGGGGGCGGAAGAAGAGTTACGGAGTGGGGTGATTTTTTTTAATATTAATATAATTGTTTTTAATTAAAATTATTATAAAATTAAAAAATCATTGAAAATAATGTATTGGTGCTAATGTATTATGATACAATTGGTCAACGGATTTTCTTAACCGTGTTAAGATTTGAGATGATTTGAGTAACGGAGAATTAATTTAAATATCACTTCTCATAAAAACAAAAGTTTAGTAGTTAGTTGAAAAAAGAGGTTTAGATTAGGGTGCAATTTGTTAATTAAGAAGAAAAATAAATTTTTTATCAATATTTTTAAGGTATAATGATAAATTTAACTCTTAACATTTATATTTTCTGTCAATTTGGCCATTATTTTTTGGCTAAATTTGACTCTTAACATTTTAAAAACGAGTCAGATCACTTTTTTTTAATGAAAATGATGACTAAAATATTAATTTTTATTGTTGTTGGAATGACAACTTGCATGATAGCTCATGTGCACATCATGCTAATATAATATCATTTGTCATATATGTCACGTCAACTGTAATACCCCAAACTGACTTAGATGTTATGGTTGAATTTGGAAAAGTTATATCAACTTGTGCAAAAAACTAAAATCTAGCTTAGAAATTGTGTGATATGAAAACTTAATTTAGCTAAGCTCATACGAGTTTTAAGAAATTCTCAAGTTTGGAAACACCTATTTCACAGCATGATCTCTTAAACATTTACTTATAAAAACCGCAGAAACTTCCAGAGTTTTTAAGTTTTGAAAACTGAATTCCAATTTTTCAAATTCGTATGTTTTTACAGTTATACGTTTAAGAACACCCAAAAACCAACAAACAGATCAAAAAAACCCAAAAACAAAACCAAATCCAAAAACTTAGTCCAAAAATCAAAAGTCCAGAAATCTTAATTAAAATAATTCAAACTATCTTATGCGGAAAACCAATCCGATCTCCCACACGTCATTCGGTCCTAAACTTGCTGGTTACATGAGAGGATAACAAACAAAGAGTGAGTTTTACAATCTCAGTGTGTAACATATCCCAAGAAACAAATTAGACATACATAAATAAACAAATACATTTTCAAATACAGATTCAAACATATTCTCAAATACAAATTCAGATGTATTTTCATAATCAGATACATATGCGTATTCAAATTTAGATACAAATGCAGACAGATTCAAATACAGATGTAGTCACAGATCCTACCCCCATCCGCTACACACCAACTCTGTCCAACTAATCTCACCAATTAAGACTACAAGAGTCTATCCATCCAATCACATCGGGTTGTGGTGATATGCCACTCATAAAGGTGCATCTGACTTGCCAAAAGATATTGCGATTTAACTGCCAAAATTGCTAAATATTGCCAAAATACGCTTCCTCCATCACATATCAAACCCATCCCAATGTACATGCATAAATAAACTAATATATATATATATTCCATAAACAAATATCATGCATATGTTTCATAGTAATCATGCTTTTGTAGTTATCAGAACACAAATCGTACATATATTTTCATATACCTTACCTGTATCACATACAGACACGAATCAATAGATGTCACATTTCAAGTCTTATTTAAGCTAAATGGATCCCACGGAAGGTCTAATTATGAATTTCGGAGTCAAACGGGTCTAAGTGAAAATTTTTGAACAATGGGCCTGCACAGCTTACCTGATTTGCCCGTGTGATTCGACACGCTCATGCGCCCCATATGCCTTACCTGACTTGCTCATGTAATCACACATGCCTGTGTGCCTTACATGGCTTACCTGATTTACCCGTGCAATCGCACACACCCGTGTACACCCATACTGCTTAGAACACGACCGTGTGACGATCAACAGTTTCAAATTTTCTTTGCATTTTTTTTCTAGATTTCTTGGGTTTTTCGTGGTGTTTTCAAGTTAGAAGCACACACCTGATTTGGACTCAATGAAGATATATGAAGGAGCAATCTAGTAACCTAAATTGACAATCCACAAGAATCAATCAATTCAAGTTTTACAACACTCGATTGCACAAATCGGTGGAATATCATCCAACGAACTTATTTACCAAACAAAACAACCCTTAAAACAATAAAATTACTCACCCTTGAACGAAACAACTTAAGAAAAGAATTTAATTGGATGGAGGATTAATCGTCTCATGATCTTCTCCTAATCTCCACAAAAAACACAAACTAATCACTGAAAATAATGTATGGGTGCTAATGTAGCATGATACAATGTGCTAATGTAGCATGATACAATTGGTCAACCGATTTTCTTAACCCTGTTAAGATTTGAGATGATTTGAGTAACGGAGAATTAATTTAAATAACACTTCTCATAAAAAAAAGTTTAATAGACAATTGAAAAAAGAGGTATAGATTAGGGTGCAATTTATCAATTAAGAAGAAAAATTAATTTTTTATCAGTATTTTTTAAGGTATAATGATAAATTTAACTCTTAATATTTGTATTTTCTATCAATTTGGCCATTATTTTTTTTTGGCTAAATTTGACTCTTAACCATGACTAAAATATTATTTTTTATTATTGTTGGCTTGACAACTTGTATGATAGCTTATGTGCACATCATGCTAACATAATATCATTTTTCTTATATGTCACATCAACTGTAATACCCCAAACTCGAGTTAGACGTTATGGCCGAATCTGGAGAAGTTAAATCAACTTGTGTGAAAAACAAAAATCTAGCTTAGAAATCGTGTGATATGAAAACTTAATTTAGCTAAGCTTATACGAGTTTCAGGAAATTCTCAAGTTTGAAAACACCTATTTCACATCATGATCTCTTAAGCATTTACTTATAAAAACAATAAAAACTTCTAGAGTTTTTAAGTTTTGAAAACTGAATTCTAATTTTTTAAATTCGTTTGATTTTGCAGTTTTACGTTTAAGAACACCCAAAAACAAAACCAAATCCAAAAACATTGTCCAAGAATGAAAAGTCCAGAAATCTTAATTAAAATAATTCAAACCTTCTTATGTGGGAAACCAATCCGATCTCCCACACGTCATCCGGTCCTAAACTTGTTGGTTACCTGAGAGGATAACAAACAAAGAGTGAGCTTTAGAAGCTCATTGTATAACACATCCCAAGAAACAAATCAGATATACATAAATAAACAAATACATTTTCAAATACAGATTCAAACATATTCTCACATACAAATTTAGATGTATTTTCATAATTAGATACATATGCGTATTTAGTGTAACAGCCCGTCTTTGTTAAAATTGGAACAGTGGTTTCGGGACCACAAATCCGATTCCAAAAAGGAAATTTATTTTAATATTATTTTATGATCTATAGTACAATAATAATGTCGTATGACAATTTCGTAAAGAAATTTTACCAATTACTTGATTAATTTGATAAAGGACCAAATTGCACAAAGTGTAAAAGTTGAATTCTAATAGCTAAAGGGATTAAATAGCTATGGAATTCAAAATTGGAGGTCCTTAAATGGCAAAGAGACCATTAAAAATTCTTAGTGGCTAAGGATGATGATTCATCCATGGAAAATTAATTAAAGAAAATGATGAAATTGGAAAGTGAAATTTTAAAAGATGATAATTAATAAAAAATAAAAATATCATCATTTTATCGTCATCTTTCCCAAATAAAACATGGAAACCCTAGCTAAGAGAAAATGAGCTCAAGGAAGCTATTTTGGCTTAATTGGGTAAGTATTCAAGTCTCGTTTTTAGTAATTTTCATGTTTCCAAGATTGTAATTGCTTAATTTAGCTATCTCAGGGCTTAATTTGTAAAGTTATTGAAGTAATAGGGTTTTTCCATGGATGAGTAAGCTGACAATTTGAAATTTATGGTAGAAAATGAAAGATTGTTGATAGATAAACAACTTTTGTAAAGTGAATTTTGATGAAATTATAATTTTAGGACTAAATTGTAAAGTTGTAAAATTCATGGAAAATTATAGATTTTTATGAAATACATGGGCTGTAAATGTTATATGAAAAATTTGGCCAGGCCTGGAATAAGGTTTAAATTGCATGAATTTCATTTTCCAAGCTTAGGGACGAAATCGTCATTAATTAGAAGTTTAGGGGCAAAACAATAATTTTGCCTAAGATGTGAATTAAATTGAAATGAACATGAATTGATGTTAAATTCATTCATATAGACCAAATTCAGAGTTAGAACAAGGAAAAGAGAAAGTGTCAGATTAGTAGATTTTATGTACACGAACATTTGTCGAGGTAAGTTCGTGTAACTAAATTGTGTATATTTATATGCTTGAATTGAATGTTGTGTTTGTGAATTATATAAATGTCATATACATGAAATTAATTACGCATCCGACAAATCTCAATAAATTTTAAATCCTGTGTGAATAATGAAATTCGATGGATACAGGATTTCCTGAATTGGTTGTAATCTTGTATATGTTACAGACACCCCATAGCTCTTACGAGCATCTTGTTATAAACCGTCTCGAGCTTTCCGTTATATGGTTCCTGTGAGCATCCTGATCAATAGTGATCCTGCATGTGTTGCGGACATACTACAGCTCTTTGTGGGTGTCCTGTTATATGGTCGGTAGTGATCCTTTATATGTTGTGGACATACAGTAGCTCTTTATGAGCGTCCTGTTATATGGCTCTCTGGAGCTTCCTGATATGGCTAGCTTGAACTTCCTGATATATGGCTATTCGGAGGTCCTGATTAAAGGCTCTTCGTGAGCTTCCCGTTTAAAGGCTCTTCACGAGCTTCCTGATTAAAAGTTCTTTGTGAACTTCCTGATTATGACTCTTATAAGCTTCCCGTTATATAGCCCAGATAAGCTTCTTGATAGGCTCCTTGTGAGCTTCTCGATAAGCTCTTTGAGAGCTTCCTGTTATATGGCTCGAGAGAGGATTTCCCGATTATGTGCTTTAAAAAGCACTCTTGAATATGAATTGACAAATTCTGATTTGTACATTTCGAGTGTACTTCTTGTGTATCCATCGAAGTTTTCAATGATTCAATGGGAAAAAATCCTAACATGAGAAGATATGAACACAAAATGAATTATTACACGTATTTGCCTGAAATACATGAAAATGATTATATATGAGATATGGAAATAGGAGATGATGATATATAAACATAGAATTTGCTTGATGAATATGTTCATCCACAGTTATAGATTTATACATCTTGAGTGTACCACCTATGTGACATTGATATTCCAAATGATTTAATGGAAAAAGTCCCGACATGAGATAATCTGAATTCAAGATGAATTCAAGATGAATTCAATATGGGCATGTGTCTCAGCCATGTGTGACACACGGCCTAGCACATGGGCGTGTGGCCTAGCTGTGTATCCCCTGCATCTTAAAATTTTCAAAACAGAATGCTTAGGTAATTTCACACGACTTGTCACACGGGCATGTGGCTTGGCTGTGTGACCCAGGTCAGAGAGTTACACGGGCTGAGACAAAGGCATGTCTCAATTCACATGGCCTGACCACACGGGCATGTGACCCTGCACCTAGGAAATTTTTTGAGATTTTGTAAAAAATTCTCTGAGTACCCGGTTTAGTCTTTACTGGTTTCAAATGTATGTTTTGGACCTCGAAGGTTCATATAAGGGACTTTATGATTGATTTATGATATGAATACTGTATGATGTGGAATATTTGTTATTTTATCTGTAAATTCTGTTAATGCTTCGTAACCCTGTTTCGGTGATGGATTCGGGTTCGGGGTGTTGCATTTAGATTCAGATACAAAAGCAAACACAGATTCAGATGCAGATGCAGTTACATCCTGCTACACACCAACTTCGTCCAACCAATCACCCCAATTAAGACTATAAGAGTCTATCCATCCAATCACATCGAGTCGTGGTGATATGCCACTCATAAAGGTGCAACTGAGTTGCCAGAAAGATATTGTGATTTAACTGCCAAAATTGCTAAATACTACTGGAATACACTTCCTTCATCATATATCAAACCCATCCCGATGTACATGCATAAATAAACTAATATATATATATTCCATAAACAAATATCATGTATACTTTTCATACGTAATCATGCTTTCGGAGTTATCAGAACACAAATCGTATATTTTTCATATACCTTACCTGTATCACATACAGACACAAATCAATAGATGTCACATTTCAAGTCTTATTTAAGCTAAATGGATCCAACGGAAGGTCTAATTACGAATTTCAGAGTCAAACGGGTCTAAGTGAAAATTTTTGAACAGTGGGCCTACACAGCCTACCTGATCTGCCCGTGTGATTCGACACGCTCATGTGTCCCACACAACTTACCTAATTTGCTTGTGTACTTACACATGCCTATGTGCCTGTAACACCCCTAACCCATATCCATTGTCGGACTAGGGTTATGAGGCATTACTGAACATAACACAACTCAGAACATGCATTCATTCCATTACTTCATAAATTAATCACATCAATATACTTATCCTATTCAAATTTCGAACCATTTTACTACTATGTTCGTATCAATCGCATATTAAAATTTTATTTTAAACACATAACATTACATAACATATATTGGGCATATAACAAAACAATTATTTCATAAACTGATTATCAAAAATATTACCTCCATACATGCGCATTTTAAGAACCCAGCATATTTCATTCCATTCATAGAACATTTTAAAACATTACCAATTGATCAAATATATTCATATACATTACTAATTCATGTGCAATTCACTAAAACCTCTTTAATCATTTTCGAACATCAAGACATTTCATAGCATCTAATTCACATACACGAAACCAACCAAACCATATACTTAGCCATTTTAATTCATCATATAACCGAATACACAAGCACATTATAACTAATTTTGTAGCAACCCATAAGGCCGAATATGCACATATTATTACATATCATATAACCTAACTTAATGAACATTCCATCAATAATATACTTAGCATCTCACTTATATTTTCAAATCCGCACCTCAAGACTTATACTTAGCATAAACCATGACTTAATTCAAGCACTCGTTAGCAAAGCATATCAATCAAGTTACACATAAATATACCATAACTAAAATTATCAGACTAAAGCATTAGATTTATCCATCACTAGCCAATTAACTACACATCATTTTCCACCTTCAAACCTATTAACAAGACAGCTATACCTCATAAGTAAGTCAATAATAAGCTACAATTGAAACATATCCATCAACCATAAATAAACATACTTAATATCAAACATCAACAAAACATATCAAGCACACTTCATTTATATGCCATGACCAAGTGTACTCAAGCTTAAACATCATACTCCACATTTAAATATGCCATGGTCGAATTACTCAAAACCAAACACATCAAACATTAAGCTAAGAACACATAAAACTAACTTAAACATAAAATCAAGCCATCTTCACATGGCTTTATATTACATATCCCAAAATCAATCTTTTTAACTAGACTATACATGCTATAATCTCAAATTCAACTTAATAATATACCAAAAAACAATCGACAGTGTGATAGGCTTTGCTGACAATCCCCTAGCTCGTAACGTGACTCCAAAATCTATAAAATAGAGGTAAGCAAGAATACACACACAGTAAGCTATTTAAGCTTAATAAGTCATAAGAAAAAACATATATATTAACGAAGGCATATTAACATTTTACTAATAAGGTCGAATACACATAATTTCCAATACAAAGATATCATATACTACAAATGTCATAATTTAATCACATATACATATCATATGGCTGAATATAAACAATCTTATACACATATATATTTTCACTTTTAATATCACAATTACATCAACAGGTCGAATCACTTATATGCTCAACTATGGTAACACAAAATCCATATTCACATAACTTTATATCATTTCAAGTAATCAACTTACCTTATTTCCTTATAAACATTTAACTAGCACATACCTGAACCTGTAATTCGATTTCACATACGGTTTTTACTTCACATTGCCCGTTGAGCTGTTCGGAATTAAAAATGATATGTGGATATTCAGAAGGCTCGTACAATGCCAACGTCCCAGACGTGGTCTTACATGTAATCACATATCGATGCCACTGTCCCAGAAAGGGTCTTACACGAATCAAATACAATGCCAATGTCCCAGACATGGTCTTACACGTAAACACAAGCCGATGCCAACGTCCCAGATGTGGTCTTACACGAAAACACATATCGGAAATCCTATGTCATGACATATGTATCCTAACTATTCCTAGGGTTCGTACGGGGCTTTTGAACATTGAAACTTGATCGAATCGAACTCAAAATATATCTCCCTTGCTCAAATCACATTCGACCAACACCAATTAAATTCACAAAATTTAATTTATCATGTAACATATATATATATACATTATCTAATTTTAACAACATTTATGTGCTTATAGACTTACCTCGGATATCGACGAATGAAATCGACTATTCAATTACTTTCTACTTCCCCCGATCTAATTTCGTTTTCTTTCGTTCTTGATCTAAATAAATTCAAATTTAACTAATCTAATCACACATTCATTCAATTTAATCCAAAAACACATAAATGGGCAAATTACCATTTTGCCTTGATATTTCACACTTTTTGCAATTTAGTCCCTATTGCATAAAACACAAAATATACAAAATTTGCATATACCATGCTAGGCCGAATATTCATATGCATCATACTAATCCATATATTTCATTTATTTCATATTTTAGTCCCTCAAAATATTATTTACACAATTTAGTCTAAATTACTCAAATTCATCAAAAATCCAAAGACAAAACATACTAATCTAACATATATATTTCATAATTCATCAACTAACATCATAAAACTCATAAACTCATCAATGGCACATTTCAAAATCTTCATCAAAATCAAAAATTCAAGCATGGGTCTTAAAGTATTCGAAGCAACGATTACAAAAACGTAAAAATTATCAAAAACCGATCAAAATCCATACCTTAATCAAGCTTGATATTGGCCAAACCTTAAGCTTTCTTATTTGTGTTTCTTTTCTTTTTGTTTCAGTTCAAAGAAAGATGAAAACATGGCTAACTTTATTTTAATGTTTTATGATATATATTAACATTATTATTTTACCTAATTAACCTTTATTGATTAATATATAAAACATATATAATAAGGTTACTTTTGTCCATTACCGTCCACTATCTTTATTAATGGCCTAATTTCCTATTAAGGACTTCACATTATAAAGACATTAGCAAGTTAGCACTTTACACATTAATTAGCCAATTTCACATTTTACGCGATTAAGTCCTTTTATTTAATCGGACACTTAAACAACAAAATTAAAACACGAAAATTTCACACAAACAAATTCATACATAATAAACACAGAAAATTATATTAAAATATTTTTTGGACTCAGATTTGTGGTCTCGAAACCACTATTCCAATTAGGGTCAAAATTGGGCTGTTACAACTCTCCTTTTCGGGATATTCATCCACGAAAATTTTATCGGAGAATAGGTTTAGATAACGCTCTCTCATGGCACCCTCTGGTTCCCAATTTGCTTCTTCAACTCCGTGTTTACACCACAGTACTTTAACTAACGAAATTTTCTTATTTCGCAATTCTTTAACCTCACGAGCCAGAATGCGAATTGGTTCTTCTACATATTTCATATCAAACTTAATCTCAATCTCCGTCGGACTAATCACATGTTTCAAATGGTGTGTAATCTCACACTCCTCTGAAGATTTGCATGAAATATTCTGTGATTCGGTCAAAATACTAAAGAAAATCGAAAACCGGCATCCGTGATCACTCGGGCGTGCGTAGGTTCGTAGTGGTAACCATATTTTGCAAAGAAACAGTTTTGGTTAGTAGTAGTGATGTGATTTTTAAAAATCACGAAAAATAGGAGAAAAGGAATTAGAAAAGAATGAAAGCTTGCTGTGTCTATTTTTTTATGGAAGAAACGGAGAAGGAAAAGGAATTTTATATTCTGAGATATCTTAATTTTAGTGAGACTGGTTCTGATTGACTTCGTGGTTCCTTGTTCTGTATTGGAAAAATCATATAAAATTGCATAAAGTGAATTATGAGTTATAATTTATATGTATAGAATCCTTAGTGAGCTATTTTCAATAGAAACAAGTTTGAGCACTATATGAAAATTGTACAGTAAGATATTTGAAATTAAGGTAAGAGAGGTCAGAACTGTTGGACAGTGAAACAAGGGAAATTTTAAGGAATAAATTGTACTAAATGGTTAAGCCAAAAATTCTGGAAAATTTATAGTAAGGAGATATATGAGTCTAGTTTCAAGGAAAATTTACGGATCTAAATTTCGAGCTTTCTAACTCGAGTTATAGTCAATTTAGTTAGTATGACGTGGATGGACAATTTAAATTTTTATGCTCAAATTAGTAGTTAAGTCTAAGTTGCGAAATTAGCAAAATACCCTTGGACGGTAAATTACCGAATTACCCTTAGTGGGTAAATTACTGAATTTACAAAAATGCCCTTATGGGTCGAATTACGAAAATGCCCCTAATGGGCCGATTTGATAGTTTGCCCTAATGGGCTGATTTTCAAAGTGTTAATGGGCCGAATTGATATATTGCTTAATGGGCCGATTTGATATATTGCCTTAATGGGTCGATTTACGAAAATGCCCCTAATGGGTTGATTTACGAAAATGCCTCTAATGGGCCGATTTGATAGACTGCCTTAATGGGCCGATTTTGCAAAGTGTTAATGGGCCAAATTGTTTGTAATGGATCTCTGAGATATTAATTGTTGTTTATATTTGTAATATCATTTATTATGTATGTTACATATGCATAATTTTGCATGGGATGGGAAAATGTTGAAGAGAAGTAATTTCGGTGGCACTGCCATAAATATGTTTGATAATATGATACTTTGTGAATTTGGTGGCTTGACCACAATTTGAATATGTTATAAATGGCATAATGCCTACGATTGGTGTGTTTGGCGGGGTGGGCTGACTTGATCCCCATAGGTGTGATGGATTATTAGGTTGGATTGGGATTGCATTACATTCATATGATTCATTTGATATATTCTATTTTGTAAATGGGCTTTGGCCCAAAATTATGCTTTATGGGCTTCGGCCCAAGTTATTGTAAATGGGCTTTGGCCCAAGTTATTGTTATATGGGCTCAGGTAAATTTTTGCTAAACGGGTTCAAGCCAGTAGACAACGGTAAGGGGTTATACATTGAGTTTTAGTAACTCACCCCGTTTCCTTAACCCTTTCAGGTAATGCTCAGTGACGTGGACTTGGGCCATGGATGACTCGGTGGAGGCCATACTTCAGAAACGATTTATTTGGACTTAGGTTTCTATTTCGTTCACTTTAGTACTTTACTATTTTGAGTTAAATGATGTAATAAGGCCTATGGTTTATTTTGCTTTGCTTATTGTTTGACGTACCTATATTTTTGCTCAAAATACTTTAAATGGGATTTTTCTAAAAACTTAAATAAAAAATTTTCTAAAATGGATTAACAAATGGATTTCAAATTAAACTTTTACAAATATTTTAATACGAAAAATTTTCTCTTAAATTTTCATCAATACTTATCAAAAGTCACGGTTTATAAATCATTACTTCTAATTCATCAATTTATCAAATAATCTTCGAAGTTATTAATATATTGTCAATTATTTTCAAAACTTGTTTTCCTTGATTTTTAACAAATCTATTTACGTACGAATGAAAAGGACTTAAAAGCATTTTTCTCATGTGACATGCCAGATCTGGCCTTAACGCATGGGCCGGGTTTGGGGTGTTACATTTTATGGTATTAGAGCCAGGTTGCAAAACTCGGCTGTGGTTTGGGTTCAAAAACATTATCCAAAGCTGTTTGAATTTTAAATTTTTAATGCATGTTTTAAAGAAAGTATGGCACCACGGGTATCCGGCACCAAGTCAAGTAAATATGTGTTTTTAATTTATGATTATTGTGTTAGTACTGTGGTAAGAGAATTCCCCAAAATAGAATACTCTAGAACTTTTAGTTTTAGGAGCTAAAATTATAGAGATTGAGACTATAGGATACGTTTTGCGAAAACGACTTTACTTCCTATACTCCATAAAACATTGTTTAATAAACACTAAAATAGCATAATGATTCATAAAACTCTTAACCAGATTATATCGACTTAGTAAACATGAGCGCTAGAAGACGTGGACGCGGTAGACGTGGACGTGCTAGAGGCTGAGGTACTAGGACTAGATCTTCATCATCGGGGCGTGTTTCCGAAAGGGAGGTGTTGGCATCGCCAGTAACTGAGACGGGGTCTCATGACCGAGCTGGGGTTGTCGAGCTGACTCAGATAGTTAATGAGGTATTGGAGGAGGTTGAAGGAATCGGTGAAGCACTTCGAGTTGGGTCTGTGACCTGTAAGAAGAAATTAGGTCGCTGTTCTTTTGGGTCACAGTCACGTTCTGTAAAGCATGTCAAGGCACGGCCAAACTTTTTGGCTTGTGATTTTTGCAAGAGGCGTCATCCAGGAGAATACCGGAGGAGGTCAAGAGCATGCTTGAGATGCGAGTCTAAGGAGTATAAGGCTTGGGATTGTTTCATCACCATCAAGTCAGGTATGTTTTGGTTGGACATGATGATTGAATATAGAAAATTCTAAGTATAAATGGTAGATAACTGCTTGCTTCTGTGGTTAGATGTTTGGTTGTGCAAAAGAGGATTCAAGATTATGTTAAAAGTACATTAGTATTATTAAGATCAGAGTGCGCAACGAAAGTATAGTGGTGTGATTTAAGCGGTGCGTTTAGTAGTAGGTTGGAAATTTCGAGGACAAAATTTCTTTAAGGAGGGTAGAATTGTAACATCCCGAAATTGGGCCTAGTAGAATTGGGCCCAATGGGCCTTGGGCGTAGGAGTGTTTAAAATTTTTGAGAACAAGAGAATGACATTATTACAAATTGGACTTATTAGTTAAGCGAAACTGGAAGGTTACGGGGTTCATATGAAGTCTCGGGTTCAAGTTAGGCTATAGGAAAATTTTTGTGTTTAGGTACCTAAAGAGAGAAGGTAAATGGCACTAAGGCTTAAGGAAATAAGAGTGCATTTTGTTAGCACAAGGAGTCTATTAGTAAAGTGGCAAGTGGCGTGTGGAGTGTACTAATGGTCTGAGGTTCAAATCCCACTTATTGTAATTTTTGAGATTTAATTTTATGCTCATCTTGTGGAAGAGTAAGTGTGGGCCAAGACTCTGAACAAGGTAAGTAAGACTTTTTATTTAAGGAAAGGAGGCTAAGGATTATGGAAAGGAGGAAGATAAGGGAAAAAGAAGGAAGGAAATCAAAGAAAGGGATAAGGTTGGGGGACATGTTGGCCAAAAACTAGAAGTTGCCTAGAATAGAATTTTAGTCAACACTTATCTTTTTGGTAAAGATGAATGGACGGTTTTGTTAGGGAGACAGGGGAGTCGAATTCCTATAGGCATTTTGCAATTTCGGTGCATAAGAGGCTTATTCTTTTTAGCATTTTTGAGTTTGCTCTTTTCCCCAATTTTCTTCTCTACCTTGCCGAAACTTTTAAACCAATATTGTGCATTATTTCCTTTGGTGTTGCCGAAACTAGCAAGCCAATTTGTCATCTTTTCCTTTGTTGTGCCGAAACTTTCAAGTCACTATTGCTCTTTTTCTCTTGTTTTCTCACCATTCCTTCAATCTTCTTCTCTTCTTTCTTTAGTTGACCATTTTGGAGAATGAATCTTCCTCGTTTATTTTCTCTAAGTAGCTGAAACTATTCTTGTTCATTTATCCTCCATAGCCGAACCTCTCAATCCACAATCACTCCTTCATAACTTCTTTCTCATTTGGGTTGACACTCTTTTCTTTGATTCAATCGGTAAGTGGCTCTTTTCTATCCTTTTATTTTCTTTTTCTCTAGCCGAATGTGAGTTTATTATCACTCGGATGTTCACTTTTGTTCAAAATTGAAATATCATTCTCTCATAATCCTTCATTTCGAGATCATCTTTTTGTTATAGTATTAAAGTAGAAGGTTGAATCTCTTTTCCTTGATTCACCCGTAATTATAAGAAAATCGGTGGAAATTGGATCCAATATCAAAAAGGTAAGGAGTTCTTCATGGATTAGATGAAATTGTTCTTTATTCATTCAAGTTGCTATCGGGATAATAGTGGTTGTGACTAATCGACTGTAACATCCTGAATTTACGGGCCTATGAATTTTGTGTAATGTATGCTTAAATATGTTAAATTGACAATTAGAGGTTCAGTTGGGCTCAAGAACGGGCTGAGGCCTTGATGGAATATTTTGTTAGGCACTCTAGGACTTGAAATAAAGTAATGGTAGTTTAATTGGCCTAATGGGCTTGTGGCCCATTAGCAAGGGGCGCAGTAAGGGAAGCTGTTTAAGTGGTGCCTTGGACTGATGTATAGGCCCAAATTTGGCTGCATGGGCCCTAAGAAATTGGGTCAAAAATTCAGCAGCCAAGGAGAGCTAGGTGGGACGGCACAAGGCTATAATTTAGGGGATTTTAATGATTAAATTATGAGGATATTATACTGATAAAAGGGGGAAGTAGTGGTGTGATGTAGGTTTCTGATGGATGAGGGTTCAGATAGGGATAAGGGATAGAATGATCAGAGTTATCTCTTGGAAGCTAGTGTTGGCCAGAAATCAAACTCAGGAGGAATCGGTTTAGTATAGGCAGAGAGGTGTGCTGAAAATTTGCTCCTAAGTTCACATCATCTTTTTCTTTCTCTGCAAAAATCTCCACTCCATTCTCCCTCTCAACTTTCTTTCTTATCCTTTTCCCATTTGGCTGAACTCTCTGACAATTTCTTTCTCATCTCTTTCAAATACTTTAGCCAAAATCTCTAAGCCTTCCCTTGATTTCTTTTTACTTTCTTTCTAAGCCAAAGCCGAAACACCTCACTCAGATTTTCTAAAAGCTAAAAATGCATCAGTTCATCTGTTCCGGGATTTTCATAAAAGCCAAAATCCTTAGGTCTCATCTCCTGTGTTTGCCGAATTTTCTCTAGGGTATCTGCTTGTGCCAAATCTCGAAGGAAACTAAAGGTAAATGTTGATTCGTAAGATTTCAATCCTTTCCGGGTTTTTTTAGAGACTCTAGCCGAATGGCTATAAGGAAACTAACCTTGAGTTTTTCTCTTATTTTCGACATTCCGGGATTTGAAGAGGAGTCAATCGCATAGATCTTTAAGTCAGAGTTCAGTAACATACGAATCGTGTTACTTTCGGGATTTCAAGGTGAGGAGATCTATTAATTTTAAACGTGTAAATTCGGGTATTTATTAACCCTTGGCCGAATGTAGAAGAGCCCAAATCTTCGTGTTCTTCTAGCTTTTGAGCAAGGTTTAAACTAAGGGTTGTAGATCCAGATAGTAAGGATATTGAGTAAGGGTGTAAAACTACGCGATATTAGGTGTGTAACACTTCCACACCATTTAGATTGCCTGTTAAAAATATGTTTATTAATCTGAAATATTCTGTAAAATGCCAAAATCCCGGCATAACGGATGAAACCTAAGGAGGGTAAAAGCGAATCACCAGGTTAGTGATCTCTGTCATTCCTAAGTGAATGTTCCTGTTAAGATGACATATGTGATAAGTATGCCAATTTCTGTGATTGCATAGGGTTGGGTTTGATGAAAGGGGAAGTGTTCTGTTGTAGCGGTTTTTGCCATGACCTGTTGTAGCGGCTTTTGCCGTGACCTGTTGTAGTGGCTTTTGCCATGACCTGTTGTAGTGGCTACGACCATGATCTGATGATGAGCAGCATGATTGCCATCGATGGTGTGTAGCGGTGTGGGTTGATTGTAGAAATCCCCAATGGTGTGATTGGCAGGTAAGGGTGGTGTGTAGCGGATGGAAACCTAGGATTTGAGTTGGGCTTGCATAATTTTTGTCATATATTAATCTGTTATTCTGTTCTATGTGGCTAAGGCCCAAATCTAATGGTGCGTGAGGGTTGCACACTGAGTCTCGCGACTCAACCTATTATTTAACATTTTCAGGTAGCACCTAGTGCATCGGACCGGGCTGGAGAGGAACGCAAGGTGGCCATGCGAGAGAGTATTTGGATTCAGCAAAGGACTTTTCATCATTTAGTTATTTTAATTTTTTTTATTAGTGGATTTTATGTTTCAATGTAATAAGGCCATGGGCCACTAGACTCATATTTATTTTAGATTTTATATTGGGTTTTTATTACTAGACATTTAAATTTCATGCTAAAATTAAGCTAAGACATGTAACAACTTAGTTTTTTTTTCCTAATTCACCAAGGCATCATCTAAATTTATATTTTATACAGAATATTAAATTACTAAGTTTTCCGGTTAGAATGTTTAAACCTGATACTTGTTTTCCAAAATGTGACATGTTTTATAAAATTCCTTAGTGACATACCAGATCCGGTTGTAGTGTTTGGGCTGGGTTTAGGGTGTTACAAATTGGTATCAGAGCCCGGTTCAAAACTTAGCTTTGGGGTTTTGGGCTCAAAACGTTTTCTAAAAATAGGTTTTTGAAACATGTATATTTCTAAATCATACAGGAGGGTTTTCTCAGCATGGCACCTGTGTCTCCGGCCAAGTCCGCCGGGTAAGTATTCTGGACTCACTGTGTGTTACATAAGTATGTGGGCTTGATGGGCTTTTTGGGATGTAGACTATCTAGATTAGAACTTGATGGACTTTAGGCCTAGCTCAAACAACTTTCTAAATCTCATAAGACTTAATTTCACTAAACAAACCTGTAGACAAGTCGCAAGACTAGGGTGTGGCAACCGGCATGCGCATGTTTAGGATTGGATCCGGAAGAGCCTGGTACTTAAGCAGTCCTAGTGACTCACCTCCTCTTTGTTGGAATCCTACCTGGTGCGTAATGACTATTCACCCTAGCTACGAGGATTTGTTGACAGGTCAAAATCCATAACTAAAACCCGAAAGGGACCAGCCACCATATTTTCACAAAATTGCTAAAATACCCTTATTTTGAAAATTACCAAGATACCCATGATTTGCAAATATACCTCCAGATTTACGGAAATACCCCGATTAACAAAGTCAACGGTTTTTAACAAAAAAAACATACAACACACAACATCAATCAAAAACCACAAACACTTGAACGCCACTATTATTCTTTTAAAATCAAATTCTCTAAGATACCCTTGTTTTTTTTTTAAAAAAAAGTACCCCCTTAGTTCTGTAAAATTTTTGAAAATACCCTTGATTTGTAAAATTTTTTCCAAAATATCCCTGATTTGTAAAATAACCAAAGTACCCCTGATTTGTAAAAATTACCGAAGTGCCTCGGATTTCAAAATCACCGAAATACCCCTGAATTTATGAAATTACCTAAATACCCCAGATTGCAAAATTACCAAAATACCCCTATTTCACGAAATCACCACGGAACCCCATTTTTTTAAAAAAAATTACAAAAATACCCCTGTAGGATAAATTATGAAAATACCCCTGGGTAGTGAAATGATGAAAATACCCCTACACGAAGAATGTAGGTTCGTGGATGTACTTGTATGCTAATGATTGAATGTGTGTGCTTCCTGGAATTAGGAGTTAAACTTGAGACTGAAACTGTAGATAGGTTCGAATTCGAAAGAACTACCTTTAAAATTTCTATTCATAAGACTGTTCGTGGTTAATCAGTGGGAAGAATTAATGATCCATAAAATTCTTAATCAGATAAACGCCAATCGGAAAAATGAGTACAAGGGGTCGAGGACGTCCGCCGCGTGGACGTGATAGGGGTAGAATGACCATGTCCGAGCCAGTAGGGTCTGGCCACAGGTCAAGAAACGAGATGCCGGATATGCCGGCTGTGGAGGGAGAATTCTGGGACCAGGAAGCCGGAGATGATACGGTATCTCAGGCGATGTTGCGGGTCCTTGAGAGAGTTGCTGGGGTAGGTACGGGTTCAGGACCTCAGAAATATGTGTCTGAACGACTCTGAGCCAACGAAACGGAGATGTTTAGGGGTGTTTCTGGCGTAGCCCCTAACACAGCTGAGTATTGGTTAGAGGCAAGTGAGCGCATAATGGATGACCTAGACTTCACGATAGAGGAGAAGTTGAAAGGGGTCGTGTCTCTTCTTCGAGACGAGGCTTACCAGTGGTGGCTCATGGTAAAGGAGGTACTGCTGCAGACCAGATTGATTGGGATTTCTTTAAGTAGTCATTCCAAGGAAAGTATGTTGGGGCCAGCTATGTGGATTCACAGAGGAAGGCATTTATGAATTTGGTGCATGGAAGTAAATCTGTGGCTGAATATGATGCGGAGTTTTTACACTTGAGCCGCTACGATCGGGGAATGGTGGCAACTGAATATGAACGTTGTGTACGGTTCGACGATGGACTGCGAAATGAGTTAAGGGTTTTGATAGCACCGCAGCGAGAGAGAGATCTTGCTGTTTTGGTTGAGAAGGTTAAGATAGCTGAGGAGGTGAAGCGGACCGAGAGACAAGAAAGGGATAAGGCTCGGGGTAAGAATAAGAAAAGTTTTTGGCCATCAGTATCATCTAGAAATTTTCAGAAAAGGTCTAGGTCTGATGGGCCAGCTCATGCTCCGACGGGCCAGAATTGTTCATGTCCTTCTTGTGGGAAGGCGCATTATGGAGAGTGCAGAAGGAAAACCGGTGGATGCTTTAGGTGTGGATCCACGGAGCATCTGATTAAGGATTGTCCACAGGTGGATCAAATACAGCCAACGGGCCGAGGTTCTGATCAGACTAGGAGGGGTGACCAGCTGGGACCAAGGGGTCGTGGCGCAGCCAGAGGAGGAAATGGGTCTGGTCAGGGTCGTGGAGCACCTGGTAGGGGTGCAGGTAATGTAGATGCGAGGCAGCCGTGTCTAGTTTATGCAGCTCACCGGCGGGAGGATGGTGACACACTGGATGTTATAATCGGTATGTTTCTTATTGTTGATAAACCATTTCTTGCCTTGATTGATCTTGGGTCAACCCACTCCTATGTTGCATGTTCGGTATCTGAGACCCTAAGTATAGATTCTGAAACAACTACTAGGAAGATGACTGTGTTTAGTCCCCTAGGACAATCTAGGGTAGTGGACAAACTATTTAAGGATGTACCTTTAGAAACTAAAGGGGTAGTGTTTTCGGCAGAATTAATAGAATTATTGTTTGGAGAGTTTGACCTTATCTTAAGAACGGATTGGTTGACTAGGCATCGTGCTAAGTTGGATTGTGGGATTAATCGTATGGTGTTGAGTACCCCATAAGGCGGGGAGGTGGTTGTGTTAGGAGAAAGAAGGAATTATTTGTCCAACGTGGTTTCGACATTGAAATCTGTTAAGATGATTCGGAAGGGATGTAACGCATTTCTAGCTTTTATCAGTGCTTTGGAGGTGACTGTCGATGAGGTTCGAACAGTCAGGGACTTCGCGGATGTTTTTTCGTAGGAGTTGCCAGGATTACCCCTGGATCGCAAAGTGGAGTTTGGAATAGAGCTACTTTTGGGTGCGGCTCCGGTGTCCATTGCTCCTTACCAAATGGCGTTGAAGGAGTTGATGGAACTCAAAGCTCAGATCCAGGAACTGTTGGATCGAGGGTTTATTCGACCGAGTGTGTCTCCATGGGGAGCACCGGTCCTATTCGTGAAGAAGAAGGACGGATCCATGCGTATGTGTGTGGATTATCATCAACTGAATAAGTTGACTATTTAGAACAAGTACCCACTGCCGAGAATCGATGATCTGTTCGATCAGCTCAAAGGAGCTTCGGTCTTTTCTAAGATTGACTTAAGGTCGGGGTATCATCAGTTAAGGGTTAAGGAAGGGGACATTCATAAGATGTGTTTCAGACTTGGTACGGTTATTATGAGTTATTGGTGATGCCGTTCGGGTTGACGAACGCGTAAGCAGCATTTATGGATATGATGAACCGAGTGTTCCAACCATATCTTGATCGGTTTGTCGTGGTGTTCATCGACGACATCTTGGTTTATTCCAAGTCAGAAGAGGAACATGATGAACATCTTCGTGTGGTGTTGCAAACATTGAGGGAGAAGCAGTTGTTCATAAAGTTTAGTAAGTGTGAGTTCTGGCTAAAGGAAGTAACTTTCTTAGGACATGTGGTTTCTGTAGAGGGAATTAGGGTGGACCCTCAGAAGCTAGAAGCTGTATTGGATTGGAAACCGCCGAAGCCTGTGGCGAAAGTTCAAAGTTTCTTGGGATTGGTCGGGTAATACAGAAGGTTTGTTGAAGGGTTCTCATTGATAGCGGCACCTTTAACTAAGTTGTTAAAGAAGGGAGTACCGTTTGTGTGGACCGACAAACAACAGGAGAGCTTTGAGAAGCTGAAGAGAATCTTGACAGAAGCACCAGTGTTAATTCAGCCAGAGGCAGGAAAAGAATTTACCGTCTGCTGTGATGCGTCACACACAGGTTTAGGTTGTGTGTTGATGCAAGATGGAAAGGTGGTTGCATATGCGTCCCGACAGTTAAGACCACATGAGTTGAACTACCCTACGCATGATCTAGAATTGGCGGCGGTAGTGTTCGCTCTAAAGATTTAGAGGCACTACCTGTATATGGAGAAGTCAGTTATTTATACGGACCATAAGAGCCTGAAGTATATCCTTACCCAGAAGGAGTTGAACCTAAGACAGAGAAGGTGGATCGAGCTATTGAAGGACTATGACTGCTCGATTGAGTACCACCCGATTAAGGCTAACATGGTGGCGGATGCATTGAGTTGTAAGGCGATAGTGGATTTAAGGGCAATGTTCACTCATCTTAGCCTGTATGAGGATGGCAGTCTGGTAGCCGAACTTCAAGTAAGACCCATGTGGACAAGTCAAATCAAGGAAAAGCAACTTCTGGATGATGTCTTGAGTACTCGAATTCGACAAGTGCAGAATGTGAAGTAGAGGATTATAGCTTGAATTGTGATGGGCTCAGTTGAAAGAAGCGTCTGATCGGCAAAAGTCTTTTACGGATCTAAAGCGGAAGGAGATGGAATTTACAGTAGGAGATTAGGTCATTTTGAAAGTATCTTCATGGAAGAAGGTAATGAGGTTTGGACGGAAGGGTAAGTTAAGTCCTTGGTTTATTGGGCCTCATCGGGTACTGGAACACGTGGGCCTAGTGGCTTATCAATTGGAGTTGCTGCCAGAATTGGAACAGATACATGACATGTTCCATGTCTCGATGCTAAGACGTTATCGTTCTGATCCATCGTACATGGTGCCAGTGGAAGAGATTGAAGTAAGGCCAGATTTATCCTTTGAGGAGGAACCAGTGCAAATCTTAGATCAAGACGTAAAAGTGTTGAGAAGGAAGTCCGTCCCTTTGGTCAAGGTTTTGTGGCGAAATCATGGCGCAGAAGAGGCGACGTGGGAGCCAGAGGATGTTAGGCGACAACAGTATCCCCATCTCTTTTGATCAGGTAAATTTCGAGGTCGAAATTTATTTTAAGGGGGTAGAACTGTAACATCCTGAATTTATGGGCCTGTGCATTTTGTCTAATGTATGCTTAAATATGTTAAATTGAGAATAAGAGGATCAGTTGGGCTCAAGAAAGGGCTGAGGCCTTGATGGAATATTCCGTTAGGCACTCTAGAACTTGAAATAAAGTAATGGTAGTTTAATTGGCCTAATGGGCTTGTGGCCCAGTAGCAAGGGGCGCAGCAAGGGAAGCTGTTTAAGTGGCGCCTTGGACTCATGTGTAGGCCCAAATTTGGCCGCATTGGGCCCAAGAAATTGGGTCAAAAATTTGGCAGCCAAGGAGAGCTAGGTGGGACGGCACAAGGCTATAATTTAGGGAGTTTTAATGATTAAATTATGAGCATATTATACTGATAAAAGGGGGAAGTAGCGGTGTGATGCAGGTCTCTGATGGATGAGGGTTCAGATAGGGATAAGGGATAGAATGATCAGAGTTATCTCCTAGAAGCTAGTGTTGGCCAGAAATCAAACTCAGAAGGGGGGAGGAATCAGTTTAGTATAAGCAGAGAGGTGTGCCAAAAATTTGCTCCTAAGTTTACATCATCTTTTTCTTTCTCTGCCGTAATCTCCATTCCATTCTCCCCCTCAACTTTCTTTCTTATCCTTTTCCCATTTGGCCGAACTCTCTGACAATTTCTTTCTCATCTCTTTCAAATACTTTAGCCGAAAGCTCTAAGCCTTCCCTTGATTTCTTTTTACTTTTTTTCTAAGCCAAAGCCGAAACACCTCACTCAGATTTTCTAAAAGCTGAAAACGCATCAGTTCATCTTTTCTGGGATTTTCATAAAAGCCGGAATCCTTAGATCTCATCTCCTGTGTTTGCCAAATTTTCTCTGGGGTATCTGCTTGTGTCGAATCTCGAAGGAAACTGATGATAAGTGTTGATTCGTAAGATTTCAATCCTTTCCAGTTTTTTTTTTAGAGACTCTAGCCGAATGGCTATAAGGAAACTGACCTTGAGTTTTTCTCTTATTTTCGGTAGTCCGGGATTTGAAGATGAGTCAATCGCGTAGATCTCTAAATCAGAGTTCAGTAACATACGAATCGTGTTACTTTCGGGATTTCAAGATAAGGAGATCTATTAATTTTAAACGTATAAATTCGGGTATTTATTAACCCTTGGCCTAATGTAGGGGAGCCCAAATCTTCGTGTTCTTTTGGCTTTTAAGCAAGGTTTTAGACTAAGGGTTGTAGATCCAAATAGTAAGGATATTGACTAAGGGTGTAAAACTACGTGATATCAGGTGTGTAACACTTCCACACCATTTAGATTGCCTGTTAAAAATATGTTTATTAATCTAAAATATTCTGGAAAATGCCAAAATCCCGGCATAACGGATGAAACCCAAGGAGGGTAAAAGTGAATCACCAGATTAGTGATCTCTGTCATTACTAAGTGAATGTTCCTGTTAAGATGACATATGTGATAAGTATGCTGATTTCTGTGATTGCATGGGGTTGGATTTGATGAAAGGGGAAGTGTTCTGTTGTAGCGGCTTTTTTCGTGACCTGTTGTAGCGGCTTTTGCTGTGACCTGTTGTAGTGGCTTTTGCCATGACCTATTGTAGTGGCTACGGACATGATCTGATTATGAGCAACATGACTGCAATCGATGGTGTGTAGCGGTGTGGGTTGATTGTAGAAATCCCCAATGGTGTGACTCGCAGGTAAGGGTTGTGTGTATCGGATGGAAACCTGGGATTTGGGTTGGGCTTGCATAATTTTTGTTATATATTAATATGTTATTCTGTTCTGTGGGGCTAAGGCCCAAATCTAATGGTGCATGAGGGTTGCACACTGAGTCTCGTGACTCAACCTATTATTTAACATTTTCAGGTAGCACCTAGTTCATCGGACCGGGCTGGAGAGGAACACAAGGTGGCCATGCGAGAGAGTATTTGGATTCAGCAAAGGACTTTTCATCATTTAGTTATTTTAATATTTTTTTTTTATTAGTGGATTTTAAGTTTCAATGTAATAAGGTCATGGGCCACTAGACTCATATTTATTTTGGGTTTTATGTAGGGTTTTTATCACTAGGCATTTAAATTTCATGCTAAAATTAAGCTAGGACATGTAACAACTTATTTTTTTTTTCCTAATTCACCAAGGTATCATTTAAATTTATATTTTATACAGAATATTAAATTACTAAGTTTTCTGGTTAGAATGTTTAAACCTGATACTTGTTTTCCAAAATGTGACATGTTTTATAAAATTCCTTAGTGACATACCAGATTCGGTTGTAGTGTTTGGGCCGAGTTTGGGGTGTTACATCGACTATATGTTTTAGGGACTAAATCGCTCAATCTATTGACTTGTGATCATACGAATATAGTGGGTCAACGAAAAGTGGTTCTTTAGGAAATCAATTAGGTGTGTAATCTCGTACCTTCCAAATACATGTTTGAAATGGTGTGTAATCTCGCACTCCTCTAAATGTTTGCATGAAATATTCTGTGATTCGGTCGAAATACCAAACAAAACCAGAAACCAGCATCTGTGATCACTCGGGTGTGTGTAGGTTCGTAGTGGTAACCATATTTTGCAAAGAAACAGTTTTGGTTAGTAGCAGTGACTTGATTTTGAAAAATCATGACAAATAGGAGAATGAGAATTAGAAAGTGAATAAGATATAGAATGAAAACTTACTGTGTCTATTTTGATATGGAAGAAATGAAGAAGGAAAAATAATTTTATATTCTGAGATATCTTAATCTTAGTGAGACTGGTTCTGATTGACTTCGTGGTTCCCTGTTTTGTCATGGAAAAATCGTATAAAATTGCCCAAAGTAAATTGTGAGACATAATTTATATGTATAGATTCCTTAGTGAGCCTGTTTTCAATAGAAATAAGTGGAAGTGGTATATGAAAATCGTACAGTGAGATATTTGAAATTAAGGTAAGAGAGGTTAGAACTGTTGGACAGTGAAACAAGGGAAATTTTAAGGAATAAATTGTAGTTAATGGTTAGGCAAAAAATTGTGGAAAAATTATAGTAAGAAGATATATGAGTCTAGCTTCAAGAAAAATTTACGGATCTAAATTTTGAGCTTCCTAGCTCAAGTTAAGTCAATTTAGTTAGTATGACATAGATGGACAATTTAAATTTTTATGCTTAAATTAGTAGTTAAGTCTAAGTTGCGAAATTAGCAAAATACCCTTGGAGGGTAAATTACCGAATTACCCTTAGTGGGTAAATTACTGAATTTATGAAAATGCCCTTATGGGTCGAATTACAAAAATGCCCCTAATGGACCGATTTGATAGATTACCCTAATGGGCCGATTTGCAAAGTGGTAATAGGCCGAATTGATATATTGCTTAATGGGCCGATTTCATATATTGCCTTAATGGGCCGATTTACAAAAATGCCCCTAATGGGCTGATTTATGAAAATGCCCCTAATAGGCCGATTTGATATATTGCCTTAATGGGCTGAGTTGTTATATTGCCTTAATGGGCCGATTTGATAGACTGCCTTAATGGGCCGATTTTGCAAAGTGTTAATAGGCCAAATTGTTTGTAATGGATCTCTGAGATATTAATTGTTGTTTATATTTGTAATATCATTTATTATGTATGTTACATATGCATAATTTTGCATAGGATGGGAAAATGTTGACGAGAAGTAATTCCGGTGGCACTGCCATAAATATGTATGATAATATGATACTCTGTGAATCTGGTGGCTTAACCACAATTTGAATATGTTATAAATGGCATAATGCCCGCGATTGGTGTGTTTGGCAAGGTGGGTTGACTTGATCCCCACAGGTGTGATGGATGGTACGGGTGGTGTGTAGCGAATGGATTATTAGGTTAGATTAGGATTGCATTACATTCATATGATTCATTTGATATATTCTGTTTTGTAAATGGGCTTTGGCCCAAAATTATGCTTTATGGGCTTCAGGCCAAGTTATTGTAAATGGGCGTCGGCCCAAGTTATTGTTATATGGGCTCAGGCCTAAATTTTTGCTAAACGGGTTCAAGCTAGTGGACAACGGTAAGGGGTTATACACTGAGTTCTAGTAACTCACCCCGTTTCCTTAACCCTTTCAGGTAATGCTCAGTGACGTGGACTTGGGGCATGGATGACTCGGTGGAGGCCATACTTCAAAAACAGTTTATTTGGACTTAGATTTCTATTTCGTTCACTTTATTACTTTACTATTTTGAGTGAAATGATGTAATAAGGCCTCTGGTTTATTTTGCTTTGCTTATTGTTTGACGTACCTATATTTTTGCTCAAAATACTTTAAATGGGATTTTTCTAAAAACTTAAATAAAGATTTTTCTAAAACGGATTAACAAATGGATTTCAAATTAAACTTTTACAAATATTTTAATACGGAAAATTTTCTCTTAAATTTTCATCAATACTTATCAAAAGTCACGGTTTATAAATCATTACTTCTAATTCATCGATTTCTCAAATAATCTTCGAAGTTAGTAATATATTGTCAATTATTTTCTAAACTTGTTTTCCTTAATTTTTAACAAATCTATTTACGTACGAATGAAAATGACTTAAAAGCATTTTTCTCATGTGACATGTCAGATCTGGCCTTATCGCATGGGCCGGGTTTAGGGTGTTACATTTTATAACACCCTACACCCGTCCCATGCGTTATGAGCAGATTTGGTATGTCACATGAAGAAAATGAAAAACATCTTTGTGATTCGTACAGAAATAGGTATTGCTTTGTTAAAATCAAGAAAACAAGTTTGTTTTGAAATGTTTGATAAAATACTACTAACCTCGAAGCTTTATTGATAAATCGATAATTTTGAACCAATGACCTTATAAAACCGTGACTTTTGAAAACGACGTTGAAAATTCTAAAGAGAATCTGAGTCTTTTGAAAATTTCATTGATAATTCGAAAGACAATTTCCGTGTTAAAAATATTTGTAAAAGTTTATTTTGAAATCTATTTGTTAATCAATTTTGGAAAACCTTTATTTAAGTTTTTAGAAAATTCCCTTTTTAAACAATTTAAGCAAAATAATAAGTATAACAAACATAAAGCAAATAATAAAATACTCCAGAGGCCTTATTACAACATAAAAACCAAAATAGTAAAATGAACGAAAATAGAAGTCTAAAGTTCCAAAATAAAAACACCATTTCTGAAGTATGGCCTCCACCGAGTCATCCGTGGCCCAAGTCCACGTCACTGAGCATTACCTACAAGGGTTAAGAGAAAAGGGGAGTGAGTTACAAGAACTCAGTGCATAATCCCCTTACTGTTAGCATAATCCCCTTACCGTTATCCATTTGGCCTGAACCCACATAGCAATATCTTGGGCCTAAGCCTATAACATAACATTGTATACATGCAATAAATGTATATGCAATGTATGTGTCCCAACCCCTCCTAAAAATCCATCCGTTACACACCACCCATACCAACCCGCACACCTGTGGGGATCAAGTCAACCCACCCCGCCAAACACACCAATCACAGGCATTTTTCCATTTATAACAAATTTGAATTGTGGACAAGCCACCAGAATCATAACGGATCAGATTAACAAACATTTTTGTGGCAGTGCCACCAAAATTACTTCTCTTCAACATTTTTCCATCTCATGCAAAATCATGTAAATGCATCATACATAGCAATTCATGATATTTACAAATATAACAACAATAATTAATTCAGACAAAAGTTCAGCCCATTAACACTTTGCAAATCAGCCCATTAAGGTAATCTATCAAATCGGCCCATTAGGGGCATTTCCATAATTTGGCCCATTAACACTTTGCAAATCGGCCCGTTAGGGCAATCTATCAAATCGGCCCATTAGGGGCATTTTCATAATTCATCCCATTAGGGGCATTTTCGTAATTTGGCCCATAAGGGCATTTTCAAAATTTTACCCACAAAGGGTAATTCGGGCACTTACTACTAATTTGGGCATAAAAATTGAAACTGTCCATCCACATCATACTGACTAAATTAACTATAACTCGAGTTAGGAAGCTCAAAATTTAGATCCATAAATTTGCCTTGAGACTAGATTCATATATCTTATTACTACAATTTTTGTAGAATTTTTGGCTAAACCATTTAGTACAGTTTATTCCTTAAATTTTCCCTTGTTTCACTGTCCAACAATTCTGACCTCTCTTACCTTAATTTCAAATATCTCACTGTACGGTTTTCATATATTGCATCCACTTATTTCTATTGAAAATAGACTCACTAAGGAATCTATATGTATAAATTATAATTCATAATTCACTTTATAAAATTTTATACGATTTCTCCAAGTCAGATCAGGGAACCACAAAGTCAATCAGAACCACTCTCACTAAAATTAAGATATCTCAGAATATAAAATTCCTTTTCCTTCTTCATTTCTTCCATATCAAAATAGAAACAGTAATCTTTAATTTGATATCTTATTCACTTTCTAATTCCCTTTCTCCGATTTTTCATGATTTTTCAAAATCATGTCACTGCTGCTTACCAACTGTTTCATTGCAAAATATGGTTACTACTACGAACATACGCACGCCCTAGTGGTCACGGATGCCGGTTTTTGGTTTTCTTCGGTATTTCGATCGAATCATAGAACATTTCATGCAAACTTTTAGAGAAATGTGAGATTACACACCATTTCAAACATGCATTCAAAAGGGTACGGGATTACACACCTTGATTAGGATTCCCTAAAGAACCACTCTTCGTTGCCCCCTAAAAATAAAATCGATCAAAAGTTAGCCTCGATTTCTTAAAAGTTTGAAAAGTCCAAAAGTACTCACTCACAAGAGTCACTTACCACAATCGCGATCCTTCCCTACTAGATTCTAAAATCCGGTCTTGCACCTTGGCTATTGCAACGAGTTCCAAATCAACTTTCGAAACCAAGGCTAAGAGAAAGATAAGTAGCAGCAAAGGATGGCTTGATTCGGCCTTCATCAAAAGAGAATAAGAGGAGTTTAACATAACAACAAGTGGCTAGGTTTGGTTTAGCCAAGGGATGAGAGTTTCGACTTAGCCAAGTCAAGAAAAGAAAGAACAAACAACATGTAATAAGAAGAAAGAACCTTTACCTTAATAATAGGGATGAACCGAAATGAAGAACACGGTTTGGCACTAGTAGCAAGACAACAAAGAAGGATCGCTATGGAAGAGAAAATGAACAAGAACAATTTCGGCTATGAGAGTATGGATTAGAGAAGAAGAAAGAAAAGAGAAAATGCCCACTATTGTCTTGAAGTTGCGGCAATGAGAGGAGAAGTTGGAAGAATGAACACAAAGGATGCCAAAAGGAATTAGGCCTAACAAGCAACAAAACTGTCAAAATGCTCCCATCAAAATTCAGCTACCCTCTTCCTTCCCAAACCATTATCATCTTTACCAAAAGATGAACATAGACCAATTAAAACCTTTCCAAAACATCCCCCCCCAAAAAATGCCAACATGTTCCCTATTCTTTCCCTTTTCTTTTACTCCTTTCCATCCACTCTTCCTTACCATATTTCCTTAGCCACCTTGCCAAAATTAAAAAGTCCACCTTGCCTTAAATACCACCATGGTCGACACTTAGGGAAAGAACACAAAAAATAAGTCAAAATTTTGCACCAAAAAGGATTCAAACCTCTTCCCTTAAAGCCTTTCATGTGACACCACATCCTCTTTACCATATGCTCATTTATGCAAGAAAATTTCTCTCTTATTTCCATAAGCCTTGATGCCACTTACTATCTCTCCTTAATAGGCTTTAAACACCAAATTTTTCCTATAGCCTAACTTGAACCTGAAATTTCCTAGAAACCTCGTAACTTTCCAAAATCACCTTCCTAATAATTCCAACTTGAAATAATGCCATTCTCTTATTCCCAAAATTTTAAAACGCTTCTACGCTCAAGGCCCAATGGGCCCAATCCTACTAGGCCAGATTTCGGGATGTTACAATTCTACCCTCCTTAAAGAAATTTCGTCCTCGAAATTTCCATCCCACTACTAAACGCATCGCTTAAATCACACCACTATGCTTTCGCTGTGTACTCTGATCTTAATAACCACAATGTACTTTTAACATAATCTTGAATCCTCTTTCACACAACCAAACATCTAACCACAGAAGCAAGCAGTTATCTACCACTTATAC
This sequence comes from Gossypium bickii, assembly GCA_025503065.1. Lineage (NCBI taxonomy): Eukaryota > Viridiplantae > Streptophyta > Magnoliopsida > Malvales > Malvaceae > Gossypium > Gossypium bickii. Next base: position 103,485,580 of record CP106711.1, read on the forward strand.
CTAGAATTTTCTACATTCAATCATCACGTCCAACCAAAACATACCTGACTTGATGGTGATGAAACAATCTCGAGCCTTATGCTCCTTAGACCCGTATCTCAAGCATGCTCCTGTCCTCCTCCAGCATTCTCCCGGATGACGCCTTCTGCAAAAATCGCAAGCCGGAAAGTTTGGACGTGCCTTGACATGCTTTACAGAACGAGACTGCGACCCAAAAGAACCGCGATCTATTTTCTTTTTACAGTCCACAGGCCCAACTCGAAGTGCTTCACCGATTCCTTTAACCTCCATCAATACCTTCTTAACTATCTGAGTCAGCCCATCAACCCCAGCTCGATCATGAGATCCCGTCTCAGCCACTGGCGATGCCAACACCTCCCTTTCGGGCACATGCCTCAGTGCCGAAGATCTAGCCCTAGCACCTCAGCCTCTACCACATCCACGTCTACCGCGTCCACGTCTTCTAGTGCTCATGTTCACTAAGTCGATTTAATCTTGATTAAGAGTTTTATGAATCATTATGCTATTTCAGTGTTTATTAAACAATATTTTATAGAGTATAGGAAGTGAAGATGTTTTCGTAGTACGTATCTAAGGTCTCAATCTCTATAATTTCAGCTCCTAAAGCTAAAAGTTCTAGAGTACTTCTACAGTCATACCAGAATAATCGTAAAATGAAAACATAAACTTACTTGACTTGGTGCCAGATACATGTGGTGCCATACTTCTTTTAGAACATGTATGTATAAATAAAATTTTAAATAGCTTTGGAAAAATGCTTTTGAACCCAAACCACAGCCGAATTTTGCAACTGGGCTCTGATACCATAAATTGTAAAGCCCCAAACCCGGCCCATGCGTTATGAGCGGATTTGGTATGTCACATGAAGAAAATGAAAAACATCTTTGTGATTCGTACAAAAATAGGTATTGCTTTGTTAAAATCAAGAAAACAAGTTTGATTTGAAATGTTTGATAAAACTACTAATCTCGAAGATTTATCGATAAATCGATAATTTTGAACCGATGATCTTATAAAATCGCGACTTTTGAAAATGACGTTGAAAAGTTGAAAGAGAATCTGAGTCTTTTGAAAATTTCATTGATAATTCGAAAGACAATTTTCGTGTTAAAAATATTTGTAAAAGTTTATTTTGAAATCCATTTGTTAATCAGTTTTGGAAAACCTTTATTTAAGTTTTTAGAAAATTTACTTTTTTAAATAATTTAAGCAAAATAATAAGTATAACAAACATAAAGCAAATAATAAAATACTCCAGAGGCCTTATTACAACATAAAAACCAAAATAGTAAAGTGAACGAAAATAGAAGTTTAAAGTTCCAAAATAAAAACACCATTTCTGAAGTATGGCCTCCGCCCAGTCATCCATGGCCCAAGTCCACGTCACTGAGCATTACCTACAAGGGTTAAGAGAAAAGGGGAGTGAGTTACAAGAACTCAGTGCATAATCCCCTTACCGTTATCCATTGGGCCTGAACCCACATAGCAATATCTTGGGCCTAAACCCATAACATAACATTGTATAAATGTAATAAATGTATATGCAATGTATGTATCCCAACCCCTCCTAAAAATCCATCCGCTACACACCACCCGTACCAGCCCGCACACCTGTGGGGATCAAGTCAACCCACCCTGCCAAACACACCAATCGCAGGCATTTTGCCATTTATAACAAATTTGAATTGTGGACAAGCCACCAGAATCATAACGAATCAGATTAACAAACATTTTTGTGGCAGTGCCACCAAAATCACTTTTCTTCAACATTTTCCCATCCCATGCAAAATCATGTAAATACATCATACATTGCAATTCATGATATTTACAAATATAACAACAATAATTAATTCAGACAAAAGTTCGGCCTATTAACACTTTGCAAATCGGCCCATTAGGTCAATCTATCAAATCAGCCCATTAGGGGCATTTCCATAATTCGACCCATTAACACTTTGCAAATCGGCCCATTAGGGGCATTTCCATAATTTAGCCCATAAGGGCATTTTCTTAATTCAGCCAACTAGGGGTATTTTAGTAGTTCGACCCATTAGGGGCATTTTCGTAATTTGGCCCATAAGGCATTTTCAGAATTTTACCCACTAAGGGTAATTCGGTAATTTCGCAACTTATACTTAACTACTAATTTGGGCATAAAAATTGAAAATGTCCATCCGCGTCATACTGACTAAATTGACTATAACTCGAGTTAGGAAGCTCAAAATTTAGATCCATAAATTTTCCTTGAAACTAGACTCATAAATCTTATTACTACAACCTTTCTAGAATTTTTGGCTAAACCATTTAGTACAGTTTATTCCTTAAATTTTCCCTTATTTCACTGTCTAACGATTCTAACCTCTCTTAACTTAATTTCAAATATCTCACTGTACAGTTTCATATATCTCTCCCACTTGTTTCTATTGAAAATAGGCTCACTAAAGAATCTATACATATAAATTATAATTCATAATTCACTTTATACAATTTTATACGATTTTTTTAGACTGAACAGGGAACCACGAAGTTAATCAGAACCAATCTCACTAAAATTAAGATATCTCAGAATATAAAATTCCTTTTCCTTCTTCGTTTCTTCCATATCAAAATAGACACAGTAAGCTTTAATTCGATATGTTATTCACTTTATAATTCCTTTTCTCCTATTTTTCATGATTTTTCAAAATCATGTCACTGCTGCTTACCAACTGTTTCATTGCAAAATATGGTTACTACTACGAACATACGCACGCCCTAGTGGTCACGGATGTCGATTTCTGGTTTTCTTCGGTATTTCGACCAAATCTTAGAACATTTCATGCAAACTTTCAGACAAATGTGAGATTACACACCATCAAAATTCGGCTACCCTCTCCCTTCCCAAACCATTATCAGCTTTACCAAAAGACGAACATAGACCAATTAAAACCTTTCCAAAACATCCCCCGCGAAAAATGCCAACATGTTCCCTATTATTTCCCTTTTCTTTTACTCCTTTCCATCCATTCTTCCTTACCATATTTCCTTAGCCACCTTTCCAAAATTAAAAAGTCCACCTTGCCTTAAATACCACCATGGCTGACACTTAGGGAAAGAATACAAAACAATAGTCAAAATTTTGCACCAAGAAGGATTCGAACCTCTTCCCTTAAAGCCTTTCATGTGACACCACATCCTTTTTACCATATGCTCATTTATGCAAGCAAATTTCTCTCTTATTTCCATAAGCCTTGATGCCACTTACTATCTCTCCTTAATAGGCTTTAAACACCAAATTTTTCCTATAGCCTAACTTGAACCCGAAACTTCCTAGAAACCTCGTAATTTTCCAAAATCACCTTCCTAATAAGTCCAACTTGAAATAATGCCATTCTCTTGTTCTCAAAATTTTAAAACGCTTCTATGCTCAAGGCCTAATGGGCCTAATCCTACTAGGCCCAATTTTGGGATTTACATGTGAGGGATCGGATCGATATCTATGGAGCATCGAAACATGGAATACATTGTGAATCTTTTCTAGTTCAGGTGGCAACAGCAATCTATAAGCAACCTACCCAATATGATCTATAATCTTATACGGTCCAATGAATCCCGGTCTCAATTTTCTTTTACAACCGAATCTGAGTATTTTCTTCCATGGTGAGACTTTTAAAAAGGCTTTGTCTCCGATCTGAAACTCTATATCTTTTCTTTTCAGGTCTGCATACTATTTCTAATGATCCGATGCTATTTTTAGACTATCGTGAATCACTTTCACTTTCTGTTCAGTCTCTTTGATCAAATTGACCCCGTGTATCTTATTTTCACTGAGCTTAGTCCAATACATAGGTGTACGACATTTACGATTGTACAAAGCCTCGTAAGGTGTCATTTTGATACTAGATTGAAAGCTATTATTATATGTAAATTCAATCAAAGGTAAGTATCGTTCCCACGTACCTTCAAACTAGAGGATGCAACATCTCAACATATCCTCAAGTATCTGAATAATTCGTTCAAATTGACCATCTGGTTGCGGATGGAAAGTTGTGCTGAAATGTAATTTTGTACCTAGTGCATCTTGCAATTTCTTCCAAAACCGCGATGTAGTTCTCGGATCTCTATCTGAGACAATAGAAATAGGCACACCATGTAATCTCACAATCTGAGAAACATATAATTTAGCCAGCTTATCAAACGTATAATCTGTACGAACCGAAATAAAGTGAGTCGTCCCAGATTGCATCTTTCTTGCTCGGAGTTAATGGTAAACTAGATACAAAATCAATCGTGACTCTGTCCCACTTCCACTCGAGTATCATAATCGGATGAAGTAACCCATAAGGTACTTGATGCTCGGCTTTTAGTTGTTGACAGACTAAACATTTCGAAACAAAGTCAGATATGTCTCGTTTCATACCAGGCCACCAATAAAACTGTTTCAGATCATTATACATTTTCGTACTACCCGGGTGAACAGATTACCAACTACTATGAGCTTCGTTCAAAATCATCTGAATCAAATCTGAATTTCTCGAAATGAATATTTAATTTTCGAACCTCAAACAACCATTTGTATCAACTCGAAACTCAGATTCAACAGTTGACTCACATTGAGCTGCTAACAAATCATTATCAACTTTTTGAGCATCACAAATTTGTTGAACAAATAACGGTCGTGCTTTTAATTCAGCTATTATCGAACCATTATCAGATATAACCATATGCGCATTCATTGGACGTAAAGCAAATAATGATTTTCGACTTAAAGCATCAGCAACAACATTAGCTTTTCCCAGATAATAGTCAATCACAAGCTCGTAGTCTTTTAACAACTCTAACCATCGACGTTGTCTCAAGTTCAGATCTTTCTGAGTCATCAAATACTTCAAACTTTTGTGATCAAAATAAACATGACATTTCTCACTAAACAGATAGTGATGCCATATTTTCAATGCAAATACAGTAGCTGCCAATTCCAAATCGTGTGTCAAATAGTTCTTTTCTTGCGGTTTTAACTATCTCGAGGCATAAGCTATGACTTTGCCTTCCTGCATCAAAACACAACCCAGACCACTCAAAGATGCATCAATAAAAATGACAAATTCTTTACCCAATTCTGGCTGAACTAACACTGGAGCTTCGGTCAAAAGGGCTTTCAACTGATCAAAACTTTTCTGGCATTTTTCTGACCACTCAAACTTAAACTTCTTTCTGTAATAGCTTCGTAATTGGGGTTGCAATCATAGAGAAACCTTTCACAAACCGTCTATAGTAACCAGCAAGTCCCAGAAAACTTCGAACTTCAGAAACATTTCTCGGAGGTTTCCAATCAAGTATAGTTGAAATTTTTCTCGGATCAACCCGAATACCCGATGCTAATACAACATGGCCTAGAAAATTGACTTCGCGTAACCAGAACTCACATTTATTGAACTTTGCATACAACTGTTTATCTCACAAAGTCTATAACACAAGTCTCAGATGTTCGGCATGCTCGGTTTCATCACGAGAGTAGATCAAAATGTTATCTATGAATACTACCACAAACCGATCCAGATACTGTCTGAAGATACGATTCATCAAATACATGAAAATAGTAGGTGCATTAGTAAGTCCGAAAGGCATAACTAGAAACTCATAGTGTAACACCACAAACCTGGCCTAGAAGTTTGGCTCGAATCTGGAATGTTACATTAAAGGCCCAATTTCAAAACGATTTTGCTAATTAACAATTTAAGGCCCAAAAGCCCTTTCATCCTTGAGTCTTGTTAAGTAATGATAAAAGCTCATTATTTTAAGTATTTTAGAAACCAAGTTTAAACATACGAAATTTACTATGGTTTAAAATTTAAGTAAACAGTTGAAAACAACATCCCAAAACCTAATGTCAAATCAAAGTACAAGGCCTTATTACATCCAATAAAAATAAGTAATTAAAACTATGTCTTTTGAAACAAGTAAATAAAAATTTAATCATCTTGTAGTGCGGCCATCTCTGAGTCCTCTCCCACGTCGAGCCATTTACTGAGGATCATCTGAAACATTAAATAAAGGGTGTGAGTTTCGAAACTCAGTGTGTACAACCCATGGCAATCAAATCAACATACAAATATTCACATTGGGCCTAAGCCCTATCAAAATCGGTGGTCTTGGCCTTAGCCCACAATGACCTCATATCATATCATATTATATCATATACAAAACAAGGTAATGCAAAACCCTCCCCAAAAATCCATCCGCTACACACCATTTCCCTTCCAACCCTACACACCTGTGGGGATTTCTAAATCGACCCACCCATCCTCTTCACACCAAAGGTAGCACTCACAGCGGCACTACTCAATGTTGCAGCAAAGTTGTTGATCATATAATGGGCTTAAAGCCACAGGTGGATCCATGGTCGTCAAGCGACTATGCGATCCTCCAATCTTCCTCTGTACCATAATTCCCACCCATATGCATCCTAAACAGAATATCGTATGATTGCAACATGCATATGAGTAACATCCACAAAACTCATATTCATCACATAGGGGTATTTTCGTCATTTCACAACCCAAGGGTATTTTTGTAAATCTACTCTATAGGGGTATTCAGGAAATGTTGAAAAACAGAGGTATTTTGGAGATGTTGTAAATCAGGGATGTTTTGGTAATTCTACAAATTAGGGGTATTCTGGTAATTTACAAATCATGGGTATTTTAGTAATTTTTACAAATCTAAGGGTATTTTGGTAATTTCCAAATCAAGGGTATTTTAGTAATTTTATAAATCTAAGGATATTTCAGTAATTTCTAAATTAAGGGTATTTTGGTAATTTTTAAATCAGGGGTATTTGGTCCCTTTCGGGTTTTAGTTATGAACTTTGGCCCATTAACAAGTCCTTGCGGCTAAAGTGAACAGACACTATGCACCAGGTAGGATTCCAGAGAAGAAGAGGTGGGCCGCTAGGGCCGCTTAAGTACCAAGCTCTCCCTAGATCCAATCTTAGACATGCACATGGCCGTTACCACACTTTAACCTAGCGACTTGTCCACGGATATGTTTAATTATTAGAAAGTCTTATGCAGTCTAGGAGTTGTTCAGTACTAAGCCTAAAGTCCATAAAACCCTAGCATACTAGTCTACGTCCCCATAAAGCCCATCAACCCATTTCACGTTCATATAACCCATAATGGCCACATCACATTTTTATGGCCCACTAGGCCCAAATCTCAATCATATGGCCCATTAGGCCCAAAAAAATCCAGATCATGAAACATGCATGCTTAACCCAATTCATATAATCAAATTAATCCATTTCATCAAACATAGCCTCAGGGCCCACCGGGCCCATTTAGCCACTTTTGGCTTTTCGGCTTTTCGGCATTGCTGATTTTATGTGTACATAGTGTTTGTACACACCTGGTTATTGCGATGTGCTATTCTATCCTTAGACTTGAACCTACAACCAACCAACCTTCAATCAACCACTCAAACACTCCAACGCAAGAGTTCAAAACTAACATAACTCTGGCCGTCCACTCTGCAAAATAAACACTCCACAAAATACCACTCCTAAGCCTCGAAGCTTGGACCTCTTCAGCTTACAATCATGCCACCTTATAGCTCCCCAAGTGACACCACTTGCCATTGGACCACAAGCCCATTTGTGTCCTATTTCTTCTTCATGTAGTTAAAAGGCCTACATAGTTCCCTTGGGCTAAAACCAAACTTTCTCCTATACCCTTACCTGATCTCAGAATATCTCCAACACCCCTAAACACTCCAAATTCAATAACCCTCAAATCCCACATCCCAATTGTCATTTTCTCGCTCACTTAAAAATTTTTTGAGACCCAAAGCCCAAAGCCCAATAGGCCCAATTCTACTAGGCCCAGATTCGGGGCGTTACACATAGTGTCCATACCTCATTTGGAAAGCAGCCTTTGGCACATCAGAATCTTTAAATCGTAACTGATAGTAGCCTGATCTCAAATCTATTTTTGAAAACATTGTGGCCTTTTTCAACAGATCGAACAAATAGTCAATCCGTGGCAACGAATACTTATTCTTTATAGTCACCTTATTGAGCTGTCTATAGTCAATACACATTCTCATAGTTCCGTCTTTCTTTTTCACAAATAATACTAGTGCACCCAAGGGAGAGAAACTCAGTCACGCAAAACCTCTATCTGTCAACTCTTGCAACTGAGCTTTTAATTCTTTTAATTCTGTAGGTGCCATTCTGTACTTAGCTATCGATATCAGAGTCGTCCCCGACACTAATTCAATACCAAATTCAACTTCTTGTATAGGTGGCAAACCTGGTAATTTTTTAGGAAACACATTCGGATACTCGCATACAATAGGTACTGATTCAATCTTTCTTTCAGCTACGTTACTATCAATCACATATGCAAAGTAAGCTTCACAACCTTTTCTTATATATTTCTGAGCTAACATCGAAGGTATCACTGCTGGTAAACCATTCATATCATTAGATTCAATCCGAATAATCTCATCATTCTGGCACTGTATTCAAATTAAGATACAAATGCAGACAGATTCAGATACAGATGTAGTCACATCCGCTACACACCAACTCCATCTAACCAATCCCACCAATTAAGACTACAGGAGTCTATCCATCCAATCACACCGGGTCATGGTGATATGCCACTCATAAAGGTGCAACTGACTTGCCAGAAAGATATTGCGATTTAACTGCCAAAATTGCTAAATATTGCCAAAATACACTTCCTCCATCACATATCAAACCCATCTTGATGTACATGCATAAATAAACTAATATATATATTCCATAAATAAGTATCATGCATACTTTTCATATGTAATCATGCTTTTGTAGTTATCAGAACACGAATCGTACATATATTTTTCATATACCTTACATGTATCACATACAGATACAAATTAATAGATGTCACATTTCAAGTCTTATTTAAGCTAAATGGATCCCACGGAAGGTCTAATTATGAATTTCGGAGTCAAATGGGTCTAAGTGAAAATTTTCAAACAATGGGCCTACACAGCTTACCTGATCTGCCTGTGTGATTCGACACGCTCATGCGTGTAACAGTCCAGTTAGACCCTAGTCGGAATAGTAGTTTTGGGACCACAAATCCGAGTTAGAATAATATTTAATATTATTTTTTGTGCTTATGATATGTGATTACGCATGTGTGAAAGTCTCCTATGAAAATTGCTCTGTTTGTGTGCTTAATTTGAGCAAAGGGCTAAATCGCATAAAAGGTAAAAGTGGCCTTCTATTTGAATAAGTGCTAAATTGTTATTGTCTTTATTATGAAAAGTCCTTAAAAGGCAAATAGCCCATTAATAAAGAAAGTGGGTGGCAATGGTCAAGAATGACCTTATATCATATGTTATATGTATTTTATATTAAAGGTTAGTTTTGTAAATTAATAATTATGTTTATAATAACAAAACAAAGCATAAAATGGCTATAATCATCTTCATGTTCCACCAAATTTAAAAGAAAAAGAAAAGGTTTAAGCTTCTATGATATTCGACACTTACTTAGCTTAATTCAAGGTATGTTTTGCTTCAGTTTTTGATAATTTCTACGTTTTCGTAATCGTTGCTTTGTGATCTTCAAAACCCATGCTTCAATTTTGTGAATTGATGATGTTTTTGAAACGAGCCATTGATGAAAACATGAGTTTTGTGAAGTTTGATAGTGAATTATGAAAGATATGTGTTTGATTAACATAGTTTGTCTTTGAGTTTTTGATGAATTTGAGTAATTTGGTTGCAATTGAGAAAATGATTATTTGAGAGACTAAATTGTAAAGTAAATGAAATGTATGGACTAGTATGGAGTATATGAAAATTCGGCTAAGCATGGGTGACATGAGATTTTTTGTATTTTGTGATTTTGTGAAATAGGGACTAAAATGTCCAAATGTGAAAATATGTGGGCTAAATTTTAAATTGCCTTAAATATGTGTTTTTGGATTGAACTGAATGAGTTGATGAATAAAAGGATTAAATTTGAATATGTATAGATCAAGAACCGAAGAAAACAGACTTGGATCGCGGGAAATCAAAAGTAATCGAGTAGCCGTGTCCGTTTTCGTTAAACCGAACTCGAGGTAAGTCGATATACAAATAAATGCATCTGAATTGAGTTATATATGCATTCATGAAATTTAGTTTGCAATGAATAATACCTGAGATGATATATATATGAAATTCGATAGATTATTGACAAAGTATAAATGTTCGAGAAGTCGTACGGACCTAGGAATAGATAGGATTATGTATGTCATGACATAGGTGTCCGATATGTGATATCATGTAAGACCACGTCTGGGATGTTGGCATTGATTTGAGATTTCGTGTAAGACCACGTCTGGGATGTTGGCACCTACATGATATTTACGTGTAAGATCATGTCTGGGACATTGGCATCGTATTTGATTCGTGTAAGACCCTGTCTGGGACAGAGGCATCGATATATGAGTACATGTAAGATCTCGTATGGGATGTTGGCATTGTAGGACTATTCAAAGCATTCCGAGTACCCTATTAGATTTCAAACGGTTGAATAGGCAAATCCGAGAAATGAATATCTATGTGAGAAGTATAAACGATTCAGGTACGATTGAAAAGTACACTATGAGTGTATGAAAGGTAAGTGTTTATATAAGCTTACTAAATTGGATATGTGTATAGTTATGAGATAATATGTGATTATATGCTTGAATGAGATATGTGTGAATAAAAGATATTTAAGTTGAGAAATGTGGTAAGCTATGGCTAAGTAAACGAACCAAAGAATATGTGATGAAATTGAAATGAGAAATATTAATGACTTTGTGTTAATGTATTATATGCATTTTATGTTAATTTTATTTTTATATGGCTTACTAAGCTTTCGGAAAGCTTACTTTGTGTGTGTTTACTCTATTTTACAGATTGTTAAAGCTACAAAAGGCTTAGGAATCATCGAGGATCTTCACCACACTATCAAACTTAACTTTGGTACTATTGAATGTGTATATGGCTAAATATGGCATGTATAGGCTAGTCATTTTGGAATATGTTTGGGATATAAATAGCCATGTGATGTGGTTAGATAAATGTTGGTAATATGCATGAGTGATTATGGTATATGATGCATGTTTTGGTATGGATTAATGGCATTGAAATGATCTTATGTATGGTAAGCTTATTGATGGATTGATCCCATAGTGAATTAGTGAAATTGTGGATGAATCATTCTTGGTTATACATGTGATTTAGTTGTGCAAATTGGCATACAAGTTGGCATGTTTAGAAATGTATTTGAGTGTGTTGAAAGGATAACTATTTGATGTGATTTTGGTTGCCAATTTTGTTTGGAATATGCTTGTATGTGCTTATAGGGGTAACCCAAGTGTGTGGGTGGCGAAAATGTCCTATAATTTCCCACACGGTTGAGTACATGGGCATGTGGTTCGACCGTGTCCCTCGTGGTTAAAATTCAAAACAAGTCAGGTTCGACCATGGGCTGGACACACGGGCGTGTGACTGGCCGTGTGGTGCAAGTCAGTAGCGACCAGGGGTGAGGCACACGGGCATGTCCACAGTCGTGTGGACGAATCAGTATGTATGCCCTATTTTGACACGGCTTAGACACACGGGCGTGTCTAAGGCCGTGGGAGGCACACGGCCTGCCCACATGGGCGTGTGACCTCTGTATTTTAGAAAAAAAATTAAATTTTTGAGAATTTTCGTATGTGTTTGATTTAGTCCCAACCCTATTCTAAAGCATGTGTGTGGTCTCAATGACCTATTTAAGGGACATTTTATTGTGAATCCATGAATTGAGTTTTGAATTATCTGAATTAGTTTCCGAATTTTTGGTAATGCCTCTTAACCCTATTCCGGTGTCGGATACGGGTTAGGGGTGTTACAATGCGCCCCACATGCCTTACCTGATTTGCTCGTGTAATCACACATGCCTGTGTGCCTTACATGGCTTACCTGATTTACCCGTGCAATCGCACACACCCGTGTACACCCATATGGCTAAGAACACGACCGTGTGACGATCAACAGTTTCGAATTTTCCTTGCATTTTTTTCTAGATTTCTTAAGTTTTTCGTGGTGTTTTCGAGTTAGAAACACACACCTGATTTGGTCTCAATGAAGATTTATGAAGGAGCAATCTATAACCTAAATCGACAATCCACAAGAATCAATCAATTCAAGTTTTACAACAGCCAATTGCACAAATCGGTGTAAGATCATCCAACGAACTTATGTACAAAACAAAACAACCCTTAAAATGATAAAATTACTCACCCTTGAACGAAACAACTTAAGAAAAGAATTTAATTGGCTAGAGGATTAATCATCTCACGATCTTTTCCTAATCTTCATGAAGAACACAAACTAATCATTGAAAATAATGTATGGGTGCTAATGTAGCATGATACAATTGGTCAACCGATTTTCTTAACCTTGTTAAGATTTGAGATGATTTTAGTAACGGTGAATTAATTTAAATAACACTTTTCATTAAAAAAAAGTTTAGTAGTCAATTGAAAAAAGAGCTATAGATTAGGGTGCAATTTATCGATTAAGAAGAAAAATTAAATATTTATTAGTATTTTTTAAGGTATAATGATAAATTTAACTCTTAACATTTATATTTTCTATCAATTTGGCCATTATTTTTTTGGCTAAATTTGACACTTAACCATGACTAAAATATTAATTTTTATTGTTGTTGGCTTGACAACTTGTATGATAGCTTATGTGCACATCATGCTAACATAATATCATTTTTCTTATATGTCACATCAACTGTAATACCCCAAACCCGAGTTAGACGTTATGGCCGAATCTGGAGAAGTTAAATCAACTTGTGTGAAAAACTAAAATCTAGCTTAGATATTGTGTGATATGAAAACTTAATTTAGCTAAGCTCATACGAGTTTCTCAAGTTTGAAAACACCTATTTCACATCATGATCTCTTAAACATTTACTTATAAAAACAGCAGAAACTTCCAGAGTTTTTAAGTTTTGAAAACTGAATTCCAATTTTTTAAATTCGCACGATTTTGCAGTTTTACATTTAAGAACACCCAAAAACCAGCAAACAAATCAAAAACCAAAAAACAAAACCAAATCCAAAAACTTTGTCCAAAAATCAAAAGTCCAGAAATCTTAGTTAAACTAATTCAAACCATCTTATGTGGAAAACCAATCCAATCTCCCACATGTCTTCCGGTCCTAAACTTTTTGGTTACCTGAGAGGATAACAAACAAAGAGTGAGCGTTACAAGCTCATTGTGTAACACATCCCAAGGAACAAATCAAATATACATAAATAAACAAATACATTTTCAAATACATATTCAAACATATTCTCACATACAAATTTATATGTATTTTCATAATTAGATACATATGCGTATTTAGTGTAACAGCCCGTTTTTGTTAAAATCGTAACACATATGCGTATTTGGTGTAACAGCCCGTTTTTAGTGAAATTAATTAAAGAAAATGATGAAATTGGAAAGTGAAATTTTAAAAGATGATAATTAATAAAAAATAAAAATATCATCATTTTATCGTCATCTTTCCCAAATAAAACATGGAAACCCTGGCTAAGAGAAAATGAGATCAAGCAAGCTGTTTTGGCTTAATTGGGTAAGTATTCAAGTCTCGTTTTTAGTAATTTTCATGTTTCCAAGATTGTAATAGCTTAATTTAGCTATCTCAGGGATTAATTTGTAAAGTTATTGAAGTACTAGGGTTTTTCCATGGATGAGTAAGTTGAAATTTTGAATTTATGGTAGAAAATGAAAGGTTGTTGATAGATAAACAACTTTTGTAAAATGAATTTTGATGAAATTATAATTTTAGGATTAAATTGTAAAGTTGTAAAATTCATGGAAAATTATAATTTTTTATGAAATACATGGGCTGTAAAAGTTATATGAAAAATTCGGCTAGGCTTGCAATAAGGATAAAATTGCATGAATTTCATTTTTCGAGCCTAGGGATGAAATCGTCATTAATTAAAGGTTTAGGGGCAAAATAGTAATTTTTTCGAAGATGTGAATTGAATTGAAATGAACATGAATTGATGTTAAATTCATTCATATAGACCAAATTCGAAGTTAGAACAAGGAAAAGAGAAAGTGTCAGATTAGTAGATTTTATGTACACGAACATTTGTCAAGGTAAGTTCGTGTAACTAAATTGTGTATATTTATATGCTTGAATTGAATGTTGTGTTTATGAATTATATAAATGTCATATACATGAAATGAATTACACATCCAACAAATCCCAATAAATGTTAAATCCTGATTGAATAATGAAATTTGATGGATACAGGATTCCCTGAATTTGTTGTAGTCTTGCATATGTTACGGATACCCCATAGCTCTTACGAGCATAGTGTTATAAACCCTCTCGAGCTTTCTATTATATGGTTCCTGTGAGCATCCTAATAGATAGTAGTCCTGCATGTGTTACGGACATACTCAGCGCTTTGTGAGCGTCCTGTTATATGGTCGGTAGTGATCCTGCATATGTTGTGGACATACCGCAGCTCTTTATGAGCGTCTTATTATATGGCTCTCTGGAGCTTCCTGATATAGCTTTCTTGAACTTCCTGATATATGGCTATCTGGAGCTCCTGATTAAAGGCTCTTCGTGGCTTCCTGTTGAAAGGCTCTTCATGAGCTTTGTGAACTTCTTGATTATGACTCTTATAAGCTTCCCATTATATAGCCCAGATAAGCTTCCTGATCGGCTCTTTGTGAGCTTCTCGATAAGCTCTTTGAGAGCTTCCTGTTATATGGCTCGAGAGAGGATTTCCCAATTATGTGCTTTAACAAGCAGTCTTGAATATTGTAACATCCCAAAATTGGGCCTAATAGGATTGGGCCCAATGGGCCTTGAGCGTAGTAGCATTTAAAATTTTTGAGAACAAGAGATCGGCTTAAATGCAAGTTGGACCTAGTAGATAAGTAATTTTGGAAGGTTAGAGGGCTTCTATGAAGTCCCGAGATCAAACTTTGGCTTTAGGAAAATTTTGGTTTTAGGTGAAAAAACCCTGGGAGTTAGTAGGTAAGCTTTAGAATAAAATATGGAGAAAAATGACACAAAAGGAGTGTGTGGTGTAGTGGCAAAGTGACGCCACTTAAGGGACAAGGGGGTGACGCCACAAGGAAGGAAGGAGGTCCAAGGTTCAAGTCTTGGCTCTTGCATTTTGGTTTTCTTTTTAAATGGACTTTAGAATTTGGCTATAGATTTATATTTAATTGCGCATGGTTTAAGACACAAGAGGAGCTTGTGGCTTGGTGGCAAGTGGCGTGTTGAGCTATTGAAGGGAGCAAGGGTTTGAATCTCATGAAGAGCAAGGGAGTATTTATTTTGCGAATTGGACTGCAAGAGTTTGATTTGGATTGGAGGGATCCCACATCGAAAAGATATAAAGAAGGAAGTAAGAAGCTAACTATATATATAGCATTCTAGGAGGAGGATGAATACACCTTGGAGGGTGTTTGGGCACAGGAGTGGTCGAAGCACGGATTAGCACCAGATTCCTATCAGGTGTGTACTTCTCTACTCTAGCTGTAGAGCGGTAAATGCTGAAGTGCCGGTCACGGCAATAGTAGCCACACGAGCGTGCGAGCCCACGTGTAGGGCTTCGACGCGATAGTTGAGGCCATCAATAGTATCCTTGTGGATTGAGGCTGCTTGGGCCACGATGGGTCGAAGTAGGCCCAATGGGCCTGTGGGCCCAATTGAATAAAATGTATGATGGTGTAGTATATAGTGAACTAGACTAGGTGTATCTCATATACATGGCTAGATTTGTGTTAGGTGGGCCACACGAGCGTGTGGGCCCGAATGGGTCAAAATCGGGTTTTAAGCCCAATAGTCTGGTACGACCAAAAATGGTAACGAGTCACTTGGGGCGACATTAGGACTTCGAAAAAGCCATTGCAGGTGCAAAATTACTGAAATACCCTCGATAGGTAAATTATGAAAATACCCTTGCTAGGTAAAATTATTGTTATACCCTTAGAGGTTGATTAGCTTGATTATGTTGTATTATGTCTATCTGATTATGATAGGTAATTCATGACATACTGCATACACGAATTATTATGTCAGATTGCATGGGATTTGGGATGCTATGATGTTTAAGGGGAAGTGCTTAAGACTGTCACTAGTGGTTTGGTACCACAAGTGGGTTGGCCCCACATTCTTGATTCTGTGACTAAGTCTCAGTGGTTTGGAACCACCAGTGGTTTGGTACCACATGCATATAATTTCGTGACTTTTCTTAGTGGTTTGGTACGACAGTTGGTTGGCCCCATATATGATATTTTGTGACTCTGTCACCAGTGGCTAGGTGCCACATATGGAGTGTAGCGGATGGACGGTTGATTGTAGAAATCCCCACGGTGTGATTGGCTGGTACGGGTGGTGTGTAAAGGATGGAAAATCTAGGTTAGGCTGGGTGCATTGCATTCATATTGGTCTATGATACTTTATAATGGGCTAAGGTCCAATATGCGATTGTGGGCCTCGAGCCGATTGTGTATTATAGGGGATTTACACACTAAGTCTCGCTGACTCACCCATTTTGCTTAACCTTACAGGTAATCAGTAGATCGTGGATATGGGAGCCGAGGTGGACTTGTGGAGGCCATAAAGACTTTACTTTTCGTAAAATTTTCCTGCTTTACTTTAACTTTTATTGGGGATTTTATTTGTGTAATAAGGCCTTTCTAAATTAATATTTGGGCTTTATTTTATTTATTTATTTTTTATTTAAAATTTGACACTAGGCAAACTTAATCACGAAATTAAAATGGGGTTTTCAAAATACGAGTAACTCAAAACATACGTTTTCTTTCAAGTATCACCAAGCTTAACGAATATTCGATTAACACAAATTGGAATTTTTCCTAAATTAAACAAGATTTCGTTTTTACTTCACCCTGTAACATACCAGATCTAGTCGTAACGTTTAGGCTGGGTTTGGGGTGTTACAAATATGAATTGACAGATTCTGATTTGTACATTTCGAGTGTACTTCCTATGTATCCATCGATGTTTTCAATGATTAAATGGGAAAAATCGTGACATGAGAAGATATGAACACGAAAAGAATTATTACACGTATTTTCCTGAAATACATGAAAATGATGATACATGAGATATGGAAATAAGAGATGATGATATATAAACATGGAATTTGTTTGATGAATATGTTCATCAACACTTATAGATTTATACATCTTGAGTGTACCACCTATGTGACATTGATATTCCAAATGATTTAATGGGCAAAGTTCCGACATGAGATAATCTAAATTCAAGACGAATTATTATGAAAATGTACTTGAAATATGGGGATATGGTTTGTATATGTATATGAATACATGATGTGGAAAGTATATGTACATGGAAATCTAATTATTGTTGAGCCCATACATGTTTCATTTATATGAAATATATGACTAAAAAGGGTGATAAGGATATGTGTTAAGGCTCGTGATCAAATTGATTGAATGTGTCTTGCATGATTATCTTGAATTTGAATGACTAGTAAGTTAATTACCATGTTATACGAACTTACTAAGCATAATATGCTTACTCCGTTTTATTTTCTCATGTCCTATAGTAATTCGGAAGCTCGTTGGATTGGAAGCTTGGCGGAGATCACTCACACTATCCATCAACCCATTTCGATATATATGGTAAATCAATTATGGTTATAATGGCATGTATAGGTTATTTAGCCAATTATGACATATAAATGTTTTGAATGAAACTAGCCATTGGAATGACTTGTGTTTGACATATTTTGATATATTTATAAGTGGATTTATCTTGTTTGAAGAATGAATGAGATCATGCATATACGCATTTGGTAAATCAATAAGTATGAATAATAGATTAACATGATAATAAATTGTCATCTGAGGTACCTAAGAGTGCATTGGTTGTATGTGATATTATGTCATGTTCAAGACATGATTTCGACTTGTTTTGAATGCTTTGGTATGGTTTGTGAATGTGTTTAAGTGTTTATGTAGGTGAAAAACAAGATGAGTGAGAAATGTGGTTTGGAAAATAGCCTATTTCATCCACATAGGCAGAGACACGGGCGTGTGTCTCAACCATGTGTGACACATGGCCTTGCACATGGGCATGTGGCCTAGCTGTGTGTCCCCTGAATCTTAAAATTTTCAAAACAAAATGCTCAGGTAATTTCACACGGCTTGTCACACGGGCATGTGGCTTGGCTATGTGACCCCTGCACCTACACACGGCCTAGCACATGGGCGTGTGACTTGGTCATGTGACCAAAGTCAGAGAGTTACATGGTCTGTGACACAGGCATGTCTCAATTTGCACAGCCTGACCATACGGGCGTGTGACCCTTGCACCTAGGAAAAATTTTGAGATTTCGCAAAGAATTCTCTGAGTACCCGGTCCCGACTCGTTTCAAATGTATGTTTTGGACCTCAAAGGTTCATATAATGGACTTTATGATTGATTTATGATATGAATACTATATGATGTGGAATATTTGTTATTTGATTTGTAAATTCTAGTAATGCTCCGTAACCCTGTTTCGGTGACGAATTCAAGTTAGGGGTGTTGCATTTAGATTCAAATACAAATGCAGACATAGATTCAGATGCAGATGCAGTCACATCCGCTACACACCAGCTTCGTCCAACCACTCACACCAATTAAGACTACAAGAGTCTATCCATCCAATCACACCGGGTGGTGGTGATATGCCACTCATAAAGGTGCAACTGAGTTGCCAAAAAGATATTGTGATTTAACTGCCAAAATTGCTAAATACTGCCAAAATACACTTCCTTCATCACATATCAAACCCATCCCAATGTACATGCATAAATAAACTAATATATATATTCCATAAACAAATATCATGCATACTTTTCATACGTAATCATGCTTTTGGAGTTATCAGAATACAAATCGCACATATATTTTTCATATATCTTACCTATATCACATACAGACACAAATCAATAGATGTCACATTTCAAGACTTATTTTAGCCAAATGGATCCTACGGAAGGTTTAATTACGAATTTCAGAGTCAAATGGGTCTAAGTGAAAATTTTTGAACAATGGGCCTACACAGCCTACCTGATCGGCCTGTGTGATTCGACACGCTCATGTGTCCCACACAGCTTACCTGATTTGCTCGTGTACCTACACATGCCAGTGTGCTTGTAACACCCTTAACCCATATCCGTCACCGGACTAGGGTTAGGAGGCATTACTAAACATAACACAACTCAGAACATGCATTCATTTCATTTCGTACTTCATAAATTAATCATATCAATAAACTTATCCTATTCAAATTTTGAACCTTATTACTACTATGTTCGTATCAACCGCATATTAAAATTTTATTTTAAACATATACAATTACATAACATATATTGGGCATATAACAAAACAATTATTTCATAAACTGATTATCAAAAATATTACCTCCATACATGCGCATTTTAAGAACCCAGCATATTTCATTTTATTCATAGAACATTTTAAAACATTACCAATTGATCAAATATATTCATATACATTACTAATTCATGCGCAATTCACTAAAACCTCTTTAATCATTTTCGAGCATCAAGACATTTCATAGCATCTAATTCACATGCACGAAACCAACCAAACCATATACTTAGCCATTTTAATTCATCACATAATCGAATACACAAGCACATTATAACTAATTTTGTAGCAACCCATAAGGCCGAATATGCACATATTATTACATATCATATAACCTAACTTAGTGAACATTCCATCAATAATATACTTAGCATCTCACTTCTATTTTCAAATCCGCACCTCAAGACTTATACCTAGCATAAACCATGACTTAATTCAAGCACTCATTAGCAAAGCATATCAATCAATTTACACATAAATATACCATAACTAAAATTATCGCACTAAAGCATTAGATTTATCCATCACTAGCCAATTAACTACACATCATTTTCCACCTTTAAACCTATTAACAAGACAACTGTACCTCATAAATAAGTAAATAATAAGCTACAATTAAAACACATCCATCAACCATGTATAAACATACTTAATATCAAACATCAACAACCATATCAAGCACACTTCATTGATATGCCATGACCATGTATACTCAAGCTTAAACATCATACTCCACATTTAAATATGCCATGGCCGAATTACTAAAAACCAAACACATCAAACATTAAGCTAAGAACAGATAAAACCAACTTAAACAAATAATCAGGCCATCTTCGCATGGCTTTATATTACATAACCTAAAATCAATCTTTTTAACTAGACTATACATGCCATAAGCTCAAATTCAACTTAATAATATATCGAAAAATAGTCGATAGTGTGATAGGCTTTGCTGACAATCCCCAAGCTCGTAATGTGACTCCAAAATCTATAAAATAGAGGTAAACAAGAATACACACAGAGTAAGCTATTTAAGCTTAGTAAGTCATAAGAAAAAACATATAAATTAATGAAGGCATATTAACATTTTACTAATAAGGTCGAATACACATAATTTCCAATACAAAGATATCATTTACAACAAAGGTCATAATTTAATCACACATACATAGCATATGGCTGAATATAAACAATCTTATACACACATATATTTTCACTTTTAATATCACAATTACATCAATAGGCTGAATCACTTATATGCTCAACTATGCTAACAAAAAAATCCATATTCACATAACTTTATATCATTTCAAGTAATCAACTTACCTTGTTTCCTTATAAACATTTAACTAGCACATACCTAAATCTGTAATTCAATTTCACATGCGGTTTTTACTTCACATTGCCCGTTGAATCGTTTGGAATTAAAAAGGATACATGGATAGTCAGAAGGCTCGTACAATGCCAGCGTCCCAGATGTGGTCTTACAAGTAATCACATACCGATGCCACTATCCTAGACAGGGTCTTACACGAATCAAATATGATGCCAATGTCCTAGACATGGTCTTACACGTAAACACAAGTCGATGCCAATGTCCAAGATGTGGTCTTACACGAAAACACATATCAGAAATCCTATGTCATGACATATGTAACCTAATTATTCCTAGGGTTCGTACGGGGCTTTTGGTCATTGAAACTTGATCGACTCAAACTCAAAATATATCTCCCTTGCTCAAATCACATTCGGCCAACACCAATTAAATTCAAAAAATTTAATTTATCATTTAACATATATATAATCAAATTTTCACAACATTTATGTGCTTATAGACTTACCTTGGATATCGACGAATGAAATCGACTATTCAACTACTTTCGACTTCCCCTGATCTAATTCCGTTTTCTTTTGTTCTTGATCTAAATAAATTCAGATTTAACTAACTTAATCACAAATTCATTCAATTTAATCCAAAAACACCTAAATGGGAAAATTACCATTTTGCCCTAACATTTCGCACTTTTTGCAATTTAGTCCCTATTGCATAAAACACAAAATATACAAAATTTGCATATACCATGCTAGGGCCGAATTCATAAGCATCATACTAATCCATATATTACATTTTTTTCACATTTTAGTCCCTCAAAATATTATTTACACAATTTAGTCCAAATTACTCAAATTCATCAAAAATCCAAAGACAAAACATACTAATCTAACACATATATTTCATAATTCATCAACTAACATCATAAAACTCATAAACTCATCAATGGCACATTTCAAAATCTTCATCAAAATAAAAAAATTCAAGCATGGGTCTTAAAGTATTCGAAGCAACGATTACAAAAACGTAAAAATTATCAAAAACCGATCAAAATCCATACCTTAATCCAGCTTGATATTGGCCAAACCCTAAGCTTTCTTATTTCTTTTTCTTTTCTTTTTGTTTCAGTTCAAAGAAAGATGAGAACATGGCTAACTTTATTTTAATGTTTTATGACATATATTAATATTATTATTATTTTACCTAATTAACTTTTATTAATTAATATATAAAACATATATAATAAGGTTACTTTAGTCTATTGTCGTCAACTATCTTTATTAATGGCCTAATTTTCTATTAAGGACTTCACATTGTAAAGACATTAGCAAGTTAGCACTTTACACAGCTAATTTCATATTTTATGCGATGAAGTCCTTTTATTTAATCGGACACCTAAATGACAAAATTAAAACATGAAAATTTCACACAAAGAAATTCATACATAATAAACACAGAAAATAATATTAAAATATTTTTTGAACTCAGATTTTAGGTCCCGAAACCACTATTCCGATTAGGGTCAAAATCGGGCTGTTACAGTGCCTCACACGACTTACCTGATTTACTCGTGCAATCGAACACGCCCGTGTAGACCCACACAGCCTAATACATGGACAATAACACGGCCGTTTGACGACCAACAGTTTCAAATTTTCCTTGCACTTTTTTTTCCAGATTTTTGGGTTTTTTTGTGTGGTGGTTTCAAGTTAGAAACACACACCATATTTGGTCTCAATGAAGATTTACGAAGGAGCAATCCAGTAACCTAAATCGACAATCCACAAGAATCAATCAATTCAATTTTTACAGCACTCGATTGCACAAATTGGTGTAATATCATCCAGTGAACTTATTTACAAAACAAAACAACCCTTAAAACGATAAAATTACTCACCCTTGAATGAAACAACTTAAGAAAAGAATTTAATTACCCGGAGGATTAATCGTCTCACTATCTTCTCCTAATCTCCACAAAGAACACAAACTAATCATTAAAAGCCCTTCATACTCAAAGATCTTAATAAACACAGATTAAACTTTTGGAAAAAAACGAGTTGGAAAATGCAACAGAAAATAAATTTAGGGAAAAAACCAGAGTTTTAAAAGTTTTTCCAAAACAAGATCTTGGTTGTGATATCTAAAGTAATAAACACTTAATCAAAATTGTACTTTTTCGATTCATCTAGGATGAGCACTTCAACCGAGTAGTCTTCTTCTCTATCCTTAAGCTCACTTCTACCTAGTATGGGCTCGCTTCTAATCAAAAAAATTTCACAAAAATTACCAGTGGGGTAATTTCACAATTTCTCTAAACTTTTGGGAAAATTTGTAAATTAAAAAAATATCTCTAGAAAATTTCTGAAATAATCTCTTCAGAAAATTTTCTCTCTACATCTTTCTCTTGAATTCAACTATGTGAAAAATAATGACCCAAGACTCTCTTTATATAATGAGAGTTTAGAGAGTTCAACTATGATTAAACTTAATCACTTTAATATTAAATCTTATTAAAATAATAGAATGTTTATCTACAATATAAACATTAAATTTAATTTAATATTAAAGTAATCACTTTAATATTAAATTAATAAAATAATATTAAGATAAGTATTAAATTTAGTTTAATATTAAACTATTATTATTTTTGGAATAGTTAATTTGAAATCAAATTCTCTGGTAGAGTTCTAGTAGGAGTGTAACACTTTCACTGTTCAACCACCGAAGGCCAATTGCCACCAGCCACCAGGACGTCGCCATCGCAACCATCAGCACTGTCGTGCCTAGTGATGCAGGTGCGACATCGTTACGACACCTTGACTCAGTTTGGTTGCTGCCAGTTCAATCTAGGTCAGTGACAACCCGACCAATCCGGTCTAGCCACCGGTTGGACCGTCAGCCCAATTTCACATACCAGGCCTGGTTCGACCAGTTTTTGGGCCATAATCTTGGTTTTTTAGCAATCGGACCCAATTTACGATTTCAGGTCCAATTTTCAAGTTCAATTACCCATTGAGCCAATTATTTGAGTTGAAAATCAATTTCCATAAGTATCATATTAATTTTAATTAATTATATTAATTTAGTTTTACTTGTTAAAAATTAATTTTTCCAACAATCGCTTAGATTTTCTAATTTAATTTTTCAAGAAAAGTTTTTAATCAAATTCTCTAGTTGAACAATTCTCAAAACCACCTAGTTTAATTCCACATCAAATAAATCGATTCAATTAAATTATTTTCAAAGTCGTAGAATTTTCTTCTGATTCAAATGCAGTTCAATCGAGCTTTTGTTGAGCTAGCAAAAAGACCAATAAGATATATACAGTTAGGCTCTAGTAATTGCAACTAATTCCAAAAGTATCGTTCCGATAATTCACAATTACATAACAATGGAGTCAGTCCACAAGATGTACCATGATTCAAAACTCCTTATGGTATACTCTTTACCCTCATATGATATCCTTAATTCCTTTAAGTTAAATCCGTTCACTCAATAGAATCCTATTTTATCTCATGGTCACCATTGTATCTTCTTAATGATTAATATGATCACTATCAACAAATGACTATAATAAATTTCTCGTTCGAGAACAAGCAGCCCGTGGCCATGTTCCATATTTATCAATCCACATAATGCCAATGAGAGTATAAGCCTATGCCATAAACAAGTCATGTACCCAACATACCGGCTATGGGCTCGATCATCTTTAGAGCATAAGCCTCCACTTATATGAAAGCACATGAGTTGCATACGCATGGTCAGTGACTAACTCATGATTTAGGTAAATCAAACCATGAATGTCACAAGTGAATTACTTCACAAAAGAATTCAGAATTAATTCATCCTAGGCCTAGTCCAATGTATCATTTTACCAATGAATACATCTATGTCTCTACTTGTGGAGTCAATTTCTCCGATAATCAGGACTAACCATCTACCCAATTGGAATTGTAGACGACATAATAATCCTTCTTAATATTTAAATCAAATGCTCACTTTGATTCTTTTACAGGATTACAGACTTATTTAGATTATCTACTAAAGTAAGTTGTGTTTCTCACAATGTAAACATTCTTACAATGTCACTTATCATCAGTTTGAACTTAGACAATCATTGAGCTAATATTTGATTGTAACACTTCGCTATGCATGCAAAATATAAAAGAAAGAAATATAAAATACATAATAGTGAAATGTGAAATTAACTTTATTTGTTTATTCATCGTTCAAATAAATAGAAAATAGTTACATGTTTACTACAATATGGGCACATTTCCCAATAATTTCCCACTTGCCCTAGTGAATTAAATGTGTCATGTTTTGCATTCCCATATCCTCGATGTGTTTGATATAACTCCTATTTACATGAGTCTTAGTAAACGAATCCATAAGGTTATCTTCATAAGCTACTTTCATCACATATACAATTCATTCGGCTATTGCCTATCGTATTAAGTGATACTTCTGATCAATGTGTTTCGTCCTCTTGTGACTTCTCATTTCCTTGTTATTACCTATTTCTACACTATTATCACAATATAGTATTATAGTTTTTTCCATACCAGGAATAACTTCAAGATCGATTAAGAACTTTCAAAGCCATATTGCTTTTTCCGTTGCCTCAGAAGCAACCACATACTCGGCCTCTATAGTAGAGTCAGCAGTGCAAGTTTGTTTTAAAATTCTTCATACTATGGCTCCAGGCTTAGAACGAATATATTTTTTGACATCAATATCCTCGAATCTTTACAGGTTTGGAATTCTGAGTCTGTGTATCCAACAAGACTAAGGTTCTAACCAGAATACACAAGCATATAATTCCTAGTTCTTTTAAGATACCTTAATATATGCTTTACAGCTTGCCAATGCCTAAGACCTAGATTCATCTGATATCAACTAGCCATTCCTATTGAGAAACAAATATCTAGACGTGTGCAAAGCATCACATACATAATGCTTCCAACTGCTAAAGCATATGGAACCTTACTCATATGCTCTCTTTATTTTGCTGTCTTAACACGATCATTTAAAGAAAGATGAAAACCTAATGAAGCTAGTTGAATGCCTGGCTTCGCATCGGTCATTGTAAAATGTTCCAATACCTTATCGATGTATGAAGCTTGATATAAAGCTATCGTTTTATTCTTTTGATCCCTAACTATTCGAATTTCGAGAATATAACTAGCTTTACCCAAGTCCTTCATGCTAAACTGCTAAGCTTACCACAATTTAACCAACGACAATTCTCCTACATCGTTTTCGATAAGTAGAATATCATCGACATACAAAACAAGGAAGACCATATTTTTATCCTTTATACGCTTATAAATACAAGCTATCAATCACACAGGAATAGATTTTTGTCTCTGATTTAATTGAATCAAGTACAAGATTATGGAAATTAGATTTGATAAGAAATACCTTCAGTGAATTTGATGTTGTGAGGATCCTGGGAATTCCTCTAGCGTGTTTCCCTCATGCTAATCGCCTAGTTTGGAGTGGTAAGGCTTCGAAAAAGTATTCTGTAAGAAGTGCCTCCAAACTTCTTTTACATGATTTACAAACACCTATAACCATTGTTACTCAAACTACATACACTTCCTTTTACAAAAAAATCATGGCTTCTGGATATTCCTTCTAATGTCAATATCCTCAACTGGAGAAATTTTCTTAATTATCTCTTTACAAACTTTATTATACTTTATAGATGATTAATCCCTTCTGCTTTATGCCCCAGGTATGGCGGTGCAGTGGAAACACTGAAGCATGTCTTTCGTGATTGCCAAATTACATTGGATACTTAGGCAGCGTTGCAATTCTATTGGCCTCGGTTTGCTTTTATGATGTCCTATTGCACTTTAATACAGAGTTATTTTAGAGAGTTAGAAGGGCTACAAGCGAGATTACTTGTACCAGTTTGAGTGCCATCCAATCGAACGCCGCTGACATGCTATTAATCATAAAGCGAATAGATTTCTATTAGTGCGGTCTTCCAAGAGTGCCTCATTCAACATGCATAGCGTCAAGCCAATGTAGTGGCTCATACGTTAGCTACAAAAGGCTAGTAGAGGGAATCAAAAGCTTGTCTAATTAGTGGAGCTCCTTTTTTTACAATAGATGCGACAGAATCAGATTAAAGGAAGATGGTGAGGCCTAGATGACAATCACAATCGAGAGGACAATGTGAAGAGCAACACGACAATGAGATATGGTGTTGCGAGAAGTCGTGTACCAGTGTCTCATAGTTTTAGATGCTTTGAACAAATCAATGTGATATATCGTAATTTGATACGTCAAATTAGGTTTTCCATTACACTTAAGGAGCTTATTCTCAAGTAATTTAAGTGTCTTTGATATGCTTTTGTTGATTTTTAGTTTTGTTGTTAATAAATCCTTTTTATTAATTTAAGCCATTTTTTATACCCAAATTGGTCAATCGTTCCATGGGAAACTTAACAAGTTGGTTAGGTGTTGTAGGGAGTCGACTGTAACCTGAACATAAAGAAAATATCACCTAGAAAGGGGGTATCACGATATTGAAGCATGAAAGTCGTGATACCCCTAACAGTGTTGAAATAAGGAGAATAGAGGTCATCTACAGTGGTATCGCGATACCAGACCATGGATATAGCATATTGAGACCCCAAGACTCTTAATCTCAAGACTGTTGTGGGTATTGCAATCCTCAAGCCTGACAAGTGAAAAAAATGTAACACCCCAAACCCAGCCTAGACATTATGGCCGAATCTAAAGATGTTACAAAGAAAAGTTAGAAATCAGTCTTTTCCTTTAAAAACATCGTACCTCTTTGTTGTAAAGAATATGTTGTTATACTCATTAGTGAAAACCATCAACTGTATACTCTATCAAATAAAACAATAATTTGTAGCAGAAGTTTTAAAGTTGTTATCTTTTGAAATCCTTGTTTATTTTCTCTAAAGTGTTTGATCGCATAAAACAATTTTTTTTTTTGTAAATTGTTTTGTTGAGTGTCTCAAGAAATCTGAAATCAAATCCAAATCCAAAAATGAAACCCCAAATTCCAGAGAGTCCCAAAATTACAAAACTCACAAAATCATAAAATTAAGTAAACTTTTAAAGTAAATGAAATTTATGGACAAATGGTCACAACTGAGTCTCCGTCGCACCGACCCACCTAAGTCTAAGGGTTACCTGAACAGAGCAGACAGAAAGAAAGTGAGTTTTAGAAGCTCAGTGTGTAACTCTACGGACACATAAATTTAGGTTTTATTGCATAACATAACAAATACATACATAAATCCTTAACAGAATTAGATTATCAACAGAATCATATAGATACAGATATACAAAGTCCTATCCCCATCCTCTCCACACCAACTCTGACCATCCCAACACACCATGTGGGGTATAAAACATTCACCCAGCCCTACACACCACATAGTGTTTATACGACACTTTTCAGAATAATCATAGCCGTGCTACCAGTATATTGGTGAAATATCACCTCACAGAATACTTTCTGCACATATCACATATCCCATCCCATAACCAAATACAGACAATAATAACATATATCAAAATTAATACATCATGCATGCTCATAAAATAGATATTACACATGCCTAAGCATGACAGAACAGATCGTACATACTGTCTTATAATACTCATAAAAGCATTATTTAAGAAATTTTTAGTCTAATAGAGTAAGAGATTTCATGCTTTACTGCTTATACCATACATATCGACTCTACGGAAGACCCATAATTGATAGGAATAACGTGTACGACCCTAGGGAAAAGTTATGAAATTTAAGCCTACATGCTCGTGAGGCTTACCCGTGTGGGTCCACATGCTCAGAATGCCCTTGCTTGTATGGCCCACACTCCTGTATGGCTTGCCCATATAGGCCCACACGACGTACCACACGCTAGGCACATGCCCGTGTGGCGTCAACAGGTCAAATTTTCAACGTTCACCGGTCAATGCTTTCTCGTGTTTTCATTACACACCTAGTTCATTTTTAATGTGAAAGTAATCCTGAGACCTTAAAACCTAGAAAAATAGTATCCCAACAATTATTTAGCAAATGGTTTATGATTCGACAACAATAACCTAAACAACGTACATAAACTTACTTGTAACACCCTAAACCAGTATCCGTCGCGGGAACAGGGTGACGTAGCATTAACTGTGATTACAGAACATTTTCATTTAATTTAAGTAAGTTACTATTCATTTTTTGAGAACACTCATATTGTCCCTTAAATGGACCCTTGAGGCCCAATATGAACATTAGAATCGAATCAGGACTAAATCGGGATCACCAAGAAATTTTTGCATAATTTCAAATTTTTTCTCAATTACAGGGCTCACATGGCCGTGTGGTATTGGGACACGCCCGTGTGACCCTTAGACATGCTCGTGCTACAGGTCGTGTCTTACCCCGTGTAACTCTCTGACTTGTGCTATAACAGCCCGAATTAGAGGCTAGTCGGAATAGTGATCTCGGGGTCACTAATCCGAGGTTAGAGAAAATGATTTTCATGATATTTTATGAGTTGGAGCATGATTATATTAGTGCATGAAAATTTTGGTCCTTTAATTTTATGAATTTCTTGTTTAATCGTGAAAAAGGACTAAATCGCATAAAGTGTGAAAGTTCCATTCTATAAGCTAAAGGTACCAAATAGACATAAATTGTTAATTTGAGGTCTTTAAAATGCAATTTAGCCCCCTGTAAATGCTTTGCCGGCCATAGACTAGCATAGGAGACAAATTTGTCAATGTTTGTCAAAGTTGGTGATAGTAGGTGGACTAAATTGATAGTTTAATATTAAAATAAAGAAAAGATGATATCCATCTTTCTTGTTCATCCCTTCCACCGAAAATTGGCAGCGAAATAGGGGTTGAAAGCTTAAAAAATTTTAGCACACTTATCTCTTCACTAGTAAGTGTTCTAGTGATCTTTTCTTGAAAATAGTTGTACTTTTGATACCCTTAAAGTTTTAGCTTTCAAATGAGGGGACTATTGTGCAATATGGTGAAAAGTTTAGAGTTTTTCCATGAGAGCTATCATTGTTATTTGCTGCATTTTTATGGAAGAAATTTAGTCTTAGTTGTTAGATAAACAACTTTTATGAAAGGTGTTGTCTTGAAAACACCTAATTGAACCTTGATGAAAAGGTTATAAATTTGTAGTAATTATGTGAAATGTTGAGTTTTGATGATAGCTATAAGAGTATTAAATGTTCACCTAGGCTTGTTGAAGGTAGAAATGTGATTAGAAATAATATCCAAGCCTAGGGGCAAAATGGTCATTTTGCCAAAGTCTAGGGACAAAATTATAATTTTGCCAAAATATGAATTATGAGCCGATTTAGTCAATGCGTGATTTTAACTAGTGAATTGTTACTATAGATCAATATGAAGCCCAGATCGAAACCAAGGCAAGAACAAAGTAGAGGAATAACTAACATCTCTACATCGAGGTAAGTTTGTATGAATTAAGGCATTATATGTATTCTAATTTAATTACTTATTATGTTGTATAATGTACATTATTTCTATGAAGTTAAATTATTGATATTATGATAAGAAAAGTAAATGAGAATATGTATGAGAAAGTCCCGGTTAAAGTCTCAGAATAATGAGGATACTACTATCACAACATGATACAAGGAAAGCCCGTGTAAGACCATGTCAAGACATGGCATCGACATAAGGCAAAGATATCATGTAAGTCCATGACAAGTCATGGCATTGAAAGATTATTATGAGGCAAAGATTCCAAGTAAGTCCAAGCCAAGGCATGACATTGGAGAATTTATAAGACAAATATGTCATGTAAGTCCATGTCAAGACATGGCATTGATAAGTTTCATAAGGCAAGGATACCACGTAAGACCATGTCAAGACGTGGCAATTGTAAGTTTCTTAAAGAAACACACAAGGAAGGTCTCGTATAAGACCATGTCTGGGACCAGAAGTTTTCTGGGCCTAGCTGGCTATTATCGACGGTTCGTTAAAGGATTCTCCATGATAGCTACACTGATGATGAGATTATTACAAAAAAATGTTAAGTTTGAGTGGACAGAAAAGTGCCAGCAGAGTTTCAAGAAATTAAAGACAATATTGACAGAGGCTCCAGTTCTAGTACAACCTAAATTGGGAAAAGAGTTCGTGATCTTCAGCTGTAACATCATGAAAAGGGCCTATGCATTTTCGGTTTAATTGTACGAAGTGACATGTTTTATGTACTAAGAATAAATTTTGAATATTTTTGGAAACCCGGAAATGAATGAAAATGATTTGGAAATGAACATTTTTGGAAACCTGAAAATGTATGGAAATGATATGGAAATGAACATTTTTGGAAACCTGAAAATGTATGGACATGATTTAGAAATGATTCAAAAGAGGAAAGTGAACATTTCTGGAAACTTGGAAATGTAAGGAAATGATTCAAAAGAGGAAAGTGAACATTTCTAGAAACTTGGAAATGTAAGGAAATGTCAAGTTTACAGAGCCGAACGAAAATTTTTGGAAACTTAGAAATGACTTAGAAATGTCGAGTTTTAAAGTTTAAAAGAGGAAATTAAGGCAAGGTGGCCTTAAAAGGAAAAGTTGGTGAAATTTGACACACAAATAGGCTTGGAAAAGTGGCCTGAAGATGTCACTTAGGGCCTATAGAAATGGCGCCACATGCAAGGTGATGGGCCTGAGTTCGAGTCACTTGGGAAGCAAATAAAGGAAGTTTTATTTTTGCTTCCAGAAACCTGAGGTGGACGGCACAAGCCTTCTAGAAAGGAGGAGTTTTATTTTCATAAATATTCGATTAATAAGGTGATAAATAAGGGATTTAATTTGGATTATTTTTGAAGAGATAATAAAGGATTATTCTCTAATTATTTTAAATTAAAGGGATAAAGCTATCAAAATAGAAGAGTGGTGGCCAAGTAAGGGACTCTAGCTTAGTAATTTCGGCTATAAAAGGAAAAGAGAGGCCATTCTGCATTATTTTCTGTTCTTTGAAAGCCTCTGCCGAATTTTCTTCACCAAATCTTCTTCTTCTTTTATTTTTTCCAAGCCGAAATACCTTGTATTCTAGCCGAATCCTCCATCTTTATTCTTCCTTCTCTAATCCCTCCAAAAGTCGAAAGTTGTGAGATCATCATCTAGCCATAGCCGAATCTCTGAAGATTGAAGTGAAGGTGCAATCGATTTCTTCAAGTAAGGGTAAGATCTCATTCGGTTTCATCCTTTTTCTTTTAAAATTTGCCGAAATCTAGGACTAACCCCATTAATATCTTGTTGCCGAAACTTTGAAGAGATCTTTCGGGATTTACTAAGTGTCGACTACAAGGAAGGAGAAGTTCTTTTCCCGAAGGTACACCATAGGCCACGTGTTCCCTAGTTATTCGGTGAGTTTCGGGATTTAAAATCCACAAGGTAAGCATATGAAGTATTCGGCCAAAGCTTATTTTTGGTATTTAGAATTATTTCCTATTTATTCAAAAGCCGAAAACTGACCTAGTTAAATGATTTGGTGGCTAGCTGATTTTTAAGGAAGGCATGCTACAAATTTTGGGATTTGATTATTAATCAAATCGGCAAACAAGGTAAGTTTAAGTATACTAATCCTACTAGGATTTGGTTTTATGGCCGAATGGCTCTTTAAAGTGATTAATCAAATGTAGGGATTAAGGATCTAAGCGGTAGATCAGATTTCGAGATCTCAAAGAATTTGCTAAGCGAATCAGGTGTGTACCCCACACTACTTCATAATATGTTTTATGGCTATGTTTAATTAATATATGTGATATTAAGAATATGAAAGTGGCTAAGGTACCATGTTATGGTACAAAGTACTCAGGTATGTTTCCTACTACTAGGAATATGAAATATGTTATTTGTAACATGTGAATAAAAATAAGAATGTGAACTTTGGCATGTAATTGCCTAATATGTTATGGGGCATATGGGTTTTTAAAAGGGGAAGTGAATGTGGTGACCTAAGACCACGAACACGGTGACCTAAGACCGTGATATCTGAAAAGTGGTGACCTAAGACCACAGTAATCTGAACGTGGTGACCTAAGACCACGAATGCGGTGACCTAAGATCACAATTTGGTGTGTAGCGGAAGGAGGGTCGACTTAGTAGTCCCCACGGTGTGACTGGCAGGTACGGGGGTGTGTAGCGGATGGACAATTAGGTTTGGGTTTGGGATTGCATCATAACTTGTATTCTATGTTTTGAATGAGTAACTCTTGTATGCCTGATTCTATTATGATTTAGTGTCGTGTACACATTGAGTCTGTTTGACTCACCCCATTGTGGGACCATGTTTTAGGTGATGAACAGTGATGGATCAGGATGGCAGAACTTGTGGTCGCCATGCTCAACATAAAGTCTTTATTTTTATGGACTATTATTTTTATTTAAGTACTTGAACTATTTGGAAATTATTTGATGTAATAAGGCCATAAGGCCATAGTTGAATTGTTTTACATTTATTTTATTCATTACGTTTATGGGTTTTATCTATTAAAGTTTAAGTAAAATTTCTTTTAAACTAAACCCTAAATATTTTGTCACTTAAACTTAAAAAGGGTTTCTAATATAAAAATCAAATCGGTTTTTAATACAAGCCCAACCCAAACAATATTTACTTTAAAATCACACAAGTTTTCTCTAAGTAACAAAAGAATTTGAAACCAGTTTACTTGAGGAACATACCAAATCTGGTCAAAGCTCGTGGGCCGGGTTTGGGGTGTTTCATCAGCGATGCATCCTTAATTGGTTTGGACTTTGTATTTATGCAAGAAGGCAAAGTGATAGCATATGCATCCAGACAGCTAAAGACACAAGAGAATAATTACCCGACGCATGATTTAGAGTTGGCTGCTATACTTTTTGCACTGAAGATTTGGAGACACCATTGATATGGTGAAAAATTTCGAATTTTCATAGATGACAAAAGTTTAAAGTATTTGATGACTCAAAAGGAACTAAACTTAAGGCAGCGAAGATGGCTAGAGTTGATAAAGGATTATGAGTTGGTGATCGATTACCATCTAGGAAATGCGAACGTAGTCATCGATGCTTTGAGTAGGAAGTCCCTATTTACAATGAGGGCCTTGAATACACAGATGACTTTATCCGACGATGTTTCTATTCTGGCTGAGTTGAGGGCTAGACCGATGTTCCTTCAATAGACCTGGAAATTAACTCTGACAACGATTAAAGGCAAGTGTACCTATCGAACAGTAGTATAGCTGAGGCAAGATCGGATTGACGAACCCAAAGGAACTAAAAGTACTAATACTAACTTTCTTCTTATTATCTAGCCTAAAATAAGGTGAAGTTGTTTTAATCTAATCTATCTAACCACTAAGCTAAAGACACAAAGACAAAAAGACTAAATTGGGGAGATAACTTTTAGAAAAACTCGGTTGATTTAAATGATACCCTTAAGAAGAATCCACCTAGACTTCACTTGTTATCTAACACTGAACTAAACAATTTATTCACTTGACTTGATCAGTAGGACTCCCTAATGTATATTAAACCCTCTCTCGAGGCGAATAACGTCTAACCCTAGGTTAATTAACAGAAATCTCTTTCTCACTTAATAACCCCCTAGAATAGCAGTAAATTGATCTATGGACTCCCATATTAGGTTTCACTCTAATTTGGCAAAGTTTCGTCACCCTATCTCTAGGCGCGCAAACAACTCCATTGTAATTATGCTAGATCTATGAATAGGTAGGGACTTTTTCTCCACCACCTAAACACATCATACTTGAATCAATATCCGTGAAATATCAACACAAGAATTAAGCACACATAATTAAGAACAAATCAAATATTTATCATATAGTTCAGAAAACAATAACAAGATTCATCTAGGTTTCATCCCCTTCAGGTATCTGAAGGGTTTAGTTCATAATAAATAAAGAAAACATCTCAAGAGAAAAGATAAAACAAAACATAACTCCCTAAAAACAAAACATAACTCCCTAAAACCCCCTAAAGGAATTGAAGGAGAAATCCACCGTCTTGAGTAGAATTTCGGCTTCTTGAGATGGAACAACTGGCTATCTTCGAGTGAATTTCCACTATTCTGACCTTTTCGGCTTGGCTCATTGGCCTAGCTTGACCCCCCTTTCAAGGTGGTACCTAGGGTGTATATATAGGCTCTTGGAATACGTTTCTTTCTCCCTAAGTATCCAAATCTGAATGAAATTGCCTATTGCCACGACAAGGACACGGCCATGTCACACGCCCGTGTGACTAGTCTTTAAGCCATATTCAGATTTCTTTAATGAGACACGGCCATGTGAATCAGGGTAAGATCGTGTTCTAGATGATCAGTGAGGCACAGCAGTGTGGGCTTATGTCTAGGCCGTGTCGATTTCTTCCTTGGTGTAATTTGCTTCGTTTTAGGCCCGTTTCTCTTTCTTTTTATCCTCTGGTGCTTTCCTGAGTATAAGACATGAAAAGAAAGGATTAAGAGCACCTTTTTACATAAATTAAGGGATAAATCATCCAAAAGCATACTAAATGTGGGATTAAAATATGTTACTATTACGGTTTATCAAATACCCCTACACTTAAGCTTTTGCTTGTCCTCATGCAAAATTCTCAATTTACAATTAAAACGAACTTTCCATAATTCATAATTCCTATCAACAATGCCTTATCATAATTAATAGATAATTTATACATGGATGATTCAACTCAAAGAGTCCTAAAGATTCAAACAAGATAAGTCATACATTTGTATCACGAAAACGTAGGTGTCTCCCCTTATCTAAAAGATTACCTTTAATTCAAAACCGACAAGGATTGATATCCTCACAAAAGGTTCACTCAAATCACTCTAAATGTTTAAGGTTCAATAAAAGAGCACTCATAAGTCGAACCTGAAAAGTTAATCCCATAGGCTTGCCTAAAAATCAAATCTCCACCACTATAAAATGAGATAATACACAAATCAAAAGGTCTTTAACAGGGTTGTAACGGGGATTAGGTTTAAGGGTATGGATAAAAGCTAAATTAGAAGGTTAGAATCGAGATTGACCTGACAAATACCTACCTAAAAATACTGAGATAATATCTACATCAACTGAAAATTAATAATCCTAATAATACGAGCTTTTCTTTCGAAAAATAAACTTTAACTGTATAAGCTCACTTTTCATAATACTACTACTGAATATACTTCGATTTTTTTTAAGAACAAATCCAATAATAAAGGATGAATTCAACTCATAATATAATAATTAGGTAACTAATCAAATCATATCTCGATTATAAGGGTAGTAAAAAAGGAATGGTAATAACAAATACAAAGGGGTTTTGGCTTAATATTAGCTGGTAAGTCAATAAAAAGGGTTGTTAGGATTAAATAGGGTTCACTATGGGTTAATTTGTAGAGGTAGGTTGTTTAATGGAGTAAGTGGGTTAAATCCCAGGTGCCTTTATCATCTCTGTATATCAAGTCATAGATGTGGTCTCGACATGTATAATCAAGGCAAGTTCTAGAATGACAGTTCATAGTTGACACACTCATAATCAATAAAGTGAGCAAGAAAAATAATATATGCTCTATACGGCTCAAAGTCTCACAAAGAATATGGGTATTTTGATATCAACCTTGTAAATTTCAAACTTCAAAGTAATATTCAGATTTAGATTAACAACATAGAAAATTTTTAATTTCTTGAAAAATTAGACTTATCATGCTTGATTCTCTCGTATTGTTTCAAATTTAATCATCAATGCACAATTAACTATGACTTATTTAAAAACATGTCAATAAAAACCGTAAATCATTAGAAATTTCATCCTAATTAGTAACATAAGGAAATTACTTTAAAACAAGACTAAATTTAGGGATTTGAGAATAATGCAGGAAGTTAGGCACTTTTATCCTCAGGGATTTGAGAATAATGAAAAAAGTTAAGCATAATGACTATTCACCCCCCACACTTAAGATGTACATTGCCCTCAATGTACAAAGATAGATAATAACATTTAAGGGATAAATCAAAAGAGAAGGGGGGAAAGAATACTTCCTAAGTTTTGGATGGATTCCTTGAGTCGGAGATTGAAAAATAAGTCAGAGGAGTCGGTCTGGATGACGATCCTGTGCTAGATGGAGAAATTGGAGAGCTAGTGAAGAATTAGCCAGGGGTTATTATGACAAAAATAAACTAAATATATATGTAAAGATAAGAAAGATAAAGAAAAAGGAAACAAAAATGTAAACAAAATGAAAATTAAAGATGAATGGACCGAAGAGTCCTTATTGTTGGATGGTTCACGAGGTGGGTGTTATTCCTAGGGCTGCAGAGGTGCTGGCGATGGCAGAAGTGGCGTGCTTCCCTAGCAACCTGACGAACCTGACACTAAGAAACTAAAATAAATTAAACTATATTAAGCATAAGATTGTCAAAGGGAAGGAAATTGAAGCAAAAGAGAAAAGAAAAATAGAAACTAATTGGTCTCAAAGACCCTTAGCTTGTTGTTTGGATGAAGCGGTCAGCATGAACTTATGTATTGGGGTCTCCCTCGGGGAGACTATGCTTAGCTTCTTCCTCTTCTTCGTCATGAGTTTGTGTAGCACAAGAGTGTAGAGACTTGTTATGGAAAAATCTGAGAAGAGGGAAGAAGAGAAAGGGTGGAGAGTAGAAGGGAAGAATGGGGAAGGGAGGTTGGGTTTAAATGGAGTTTCAATTCTAGTACATTCACACGTCCGTGGATCGAGGACGTGTCGATTCACATGGCTGCTTCCCAGGGCCGTGTGTTTAGGCGTCTTGATTCTCTATGCTTGTTTTTCCGCCAGCCACGCCCGTTTGTGACAAGTCAGTTTGTTGGCACGGTTGTGCGGCATGGGCCTGGTCTGCCCGTGGTTGGCAAGTCAGTAGCTACACACGGCCGTGCCACTTTGTCAGTGGCCGTGGGGGAGTGGTTGAGTCCGTGATTTCGAAAAGTAGTTGAATCTGACTTGTACTGTCCTGCCATGTTAGTACCAAGATTCTTGAGGTACACACGGCCTCGGCCACGACCTTGTGCAAGGCCGTGTGGCCTGGAAATCTGCACCCATGGTTATTTTTAAAGTTAGGTAAAGGAAAGAATAAAAAATAATAAAAAAATGAAAAACATAGAAGTTGATGAGGTTAGTACTCGGGTTGCCTCCCTCGAAGTGCTCGTTTATAGTCTTAAGCTAGACTATCCTTGTATATATAAAAATTTCAGGGGGGTTTAAAGGTTTGAATATCTTCCCTCATCCTTACAGTTCTATTTTCTTGATAAAGTTTAAGTCGAGAAGCGTTTGCCTTAAAAGTGCCGAATGTTGGGTTGCTTACCTCGACTGTTCCTTGTGGGAAGATATTGTGTACCTTAAGTGGAATTTCTTCATTTACTTTTAGGCCTGATGTGGTGATTCAAGGGTCAGCTTTGTCTAATAGTACCTGGTCTCCTATTTTGAAATGGTTAGATGTCCCTATGAGTTCTTCCGGGGGATCCTTCAGCTTTGCTTCGTGTGGTTCCGGTTCCTCTTTAAAGTGCGTCTTCCATTCTTCTAATTTATCGCCCCTAAGGCACGGTGCCTTATGTAATTCTTCTTCGTTGGCATGGGATCCATGACTCAGCTCAGGTTTGTAACCTTGTAGTGTTTCCTGCGGTGAAGTTTCAGCAACCTGGTTATCAATTGATTTTACTTTATCACTTTCATTGCTTGATGTTCTGGCTGAGTCTAGAACTTGTAAACTGATCGATTCGTCACCTACACGAAGTACGAGTTCTCCTGTGGCAACATCAATTTTAGTCTTGGCAGTTGCCAGAAAGGGTCTTCCTAAAATTAGGGGGATTGAATTATCCTCATCCATGTCTAAGACAACAAAATCTACTAGAAAAACGAATTTATCAATTTTTACAAGAATATATTCGATAATGGCCCTAGGAATTCTAATAGTTTTATCAGCTAATTGAATACTCATCCTAATTTGTTTGGGTTTCCCTAGACCTAGTCGTTTAAATAATGTATAAGGCATGACATTTATACTTGCCCCTAAATTAGCTAACACATTATCAATAGTTAAACTACCAATTAAACATGAAATTGTAAAACTCCATGAATCTTTTTGCTTCTGCAGTAGTCTATTCTGTAACATTGCTGAACATACTGCGTTTAATTCCACATATGGCTCTTTGTGCACTTGTTTGTGAAGAGCTGTTTCAAAAATTTCCTCGAGTCTCGCATTTGAAAAAGAGCTTCAAGAAGAGGTAAGTTGATATGTAATTTCTTTAAAAGTTTAAGAAACTTACCGAATTGTTCTTTTGTATCATCTTTTTTTCATTGCTTTAGGATAAGGTATGTGAGGTTGGTACTCTTTGATTACCGATTTTGGCTTTTCCTGTGTTACCTCTACTTTGCCTTCTTCTACCTCGTTTTCTTGTATTGAGTTGGGTTCATCTAACCCTTTACTATCATGAGCTGTGATGGCCTGGATATGCTCCTTTGGGTTAATCTCCGTGTTACTTGGTAGACGTCCTTGCGGTCGTTCGGACATTAACTTTGCAAGTTGTCCGACTGCCTTAGTGACTTCCCCTACAGACTTAGTAATTTCCCCGATTCGGTTCTTGGTCTCTTCAACTGATGTTTGTTGATCTCTAAGTGTTTTATCTGTATCTTGGAGACGATTTTCTATGGCTGCCATGAATTTTGTTAGCATCTCTTCAAGGTTTGGCTTCTTCTCTTGCGGATATGGCTGATTTTGGAAATTTTGAGGAGGTTGTTGTCTTTGATTTCCTTGATTTTCTTGACCTCCCCAAAATTTGGGTGGTTCCTCCAACCTGGATTGTAAGTATTACTATAAGAATTATTATTGGTTCTAAAATTACCTATATAGTTCATCTGTTCGCTCTCTGCGCCCGGTTGGTAGGGTGGGTACTCAGGATTCGCCAGAGTTCCACCTATGTCGCACTGCATGACTGGATGTACCTACGAAGAACACAAACTATCAATCTTTTTATTCATCATCTCCATTTGTGTTGATAGCATGGTTACTGCGTCGAGGTTGTAGACTCCGGCTGATTTTGTTGGTTTTGTCCTAGTAACTTGCCACTGATAGTTATTCAGTGACATCTCTTCAATAAACTCGTATGTTGCTTCAGGAGTTTTGTTGTTCAGGGTTCCACCAGCGGCTGAATTGATTAGTTGCCTTGTTGAGGGGTTTACACCGTTATAAAAAGTTTGGATTGAAGCCACAAGGGTAAACCATGGTGTGGACACTTTCTCAAGAGATCCTTGTATCTCTCCCATGCGTCGTATAATGTCTCTAAATCCATCTGCACAAAAAAAGCGATATTATTCCGTAATTTGGCTGTTTTGGCCGATGGGAAATATTTCAATAAAATATTTTCAGTCATTTGTTCCCATGTAGTGATTGACCCTCGTGGGAACGAGTTTAACCACTGTTTGGCTTTATTCCTTAATGAAAAGGGAAATAACTGAATACGTATGGCATCATCAGAAACGCCATTAATTTTGAAGGAATCACAAAACTCTAAGAAATTAGCTATATGAGTGTTT
This sequence comes from Gossypium bickii, assembly GCA_025503065.1. NCBI lineage: Eukaryota > Viridiplantae > Streptophyta > Magnoliopsida > Malvales > Malvaceae > Gossypium > Gossypium bickii. The sequence goes on from CP106711.1 coordinate 103,526,008, forward strand.
GGGTCTTCGTCATGCAAACCATCAAATTTAACAAATTGTTGAATCATTTGTATTGTGTTAGGCTTTAATTCAAAATTATTAGCAGCTATAGTAGGCCTAACAATACTCGATTCTGCTCCTGTTAAATACGGTTTAGTATAATCAAACATAGTACGTGGAGCATTGTTTTCTCCCATATCATGTGGTTGTGGATTATTCTCGTCCATCCCTTCAGTAGGATTGGATCTGCCTTCTTCTGTGTAAATTTGGGCTCGCCTGATTGCTCTACGATTCCTTCGAGTGGTAGCTTCAATATCACTGTCGTATACTAAAGGTCCTCTCAGGTTCTTTCTAGTCATAAACTAGAGGTACCTGCTAGGAAAAGAAAGAAGAAAAATTTAAACAAAAAAAAAAATAAAAACAAAAAAAAATTGCGGAAAATAAAAAAATGTCTAGCGTAATAAAAATATAGTTATCTTCATATTTTAGTTCCCCGACAACGGTGCCAAAAACTTGATCGTGTAAATCAGAGTCTTAAATTTATAATGAGAATATGATCGAACCTGGAAATTAACTCTGACAACGATTAAAGGCAAGTGTACCTATCGAACAGTAGTATAGCTTAGGCAAGACCGGATTTCCGAACACAAAGGAACTAAAAGTACTAATACTAGCTTTCTTCTTATTATCTAGCCTAAAATAAGGTGAAGTTGTTTTAATCTAATCTATCTAACCACTAAGCTAAAGACACAAAGACAAAAAGACTAAATTGGGGAGATAACTTTTAGAAAAATTTATTTGATTTAAATGATACCCTTAGGAAGAATCCATCTAGACTTCACTTGTTATCTAACACTAAACTAGACGATTTATTCGCTTAACTTGATCCGTAGGACTCCCTAATGTATATTAAACCTCTCTCGAGGCGAATAACGTCTAACCCTAGGTTAATTAACAGAAATCTCTTTCTCACTTAATAACCCCCTAGAATAGCAGTAAATCGATCTATGGACTCCCATATTAGGTTTCACCCTAATCCGGCAAAGTTTCGTCACCTTATCTCTAGGCACGCGAACAACTCCGCTGTAATTATGCTAGATCTATGAATAGGTAGGGACTTTTGCTCCACCACCTAAACACATCATACTTGAATCAATATTCGCGAAGTATCAACACAAGAATTAAGCACACATAATTAAGAACAAGTCAAATATTTATCATATAGTTTTGAAAACAGTAACAAGATTCATCTAGGTTTCATCCCCTTCAGGCATCTGAAGGCTTTAGTTCATAATAAATAAAGAAAACATCTCAAGAGAAATGATAAAACAAAACATAAGAACTCCCTAAAACCTCCTGAAGGAATTGAAGGAGAAATCCGCCGTCTTGAGTAGAATTTCGGCTTCTTGAGATGGATCAACTGGCTATCTTCGAGTGAATTCCCACAATTCTGACCTTTTCGGCTTGGCTCCTTGGCCTAGCTTGATCCCCCTTTCAAGGTAGTATTTAGGGGGTATATATAGGCTCTTGGAATGCGTTTCTTTCTCCCTAAGTATCCAAATCTGAATGAAATTTCCTATTGCCATGACAGGGACACGGCCATGTCACACGCCCATGTGACTAGTCTTTAAGCCGTGTTTGGATTTTTTTAATGAGGCACGACCGTGTGAATCAGGGTAAGACCGTGTTCTAGATGATCAGTGAGGCACAGCCATGTGGGCTTATGTCTAGGCCATGTCGATTTCTTCCTTGGCCCAATTTGCTTCGTTTTAGGCCCGTTTCTCGTTCTTTTTATCCTCGGGTGCTTTCCTGAGTATAAGACATGAAAAGAAAGGATTAAGAGCACCTTTTTACATAAATTAAGGGATAAATCATCTAAAAGCATACTAAATGTGGGATTAAAATATGTTACTATTACGGTTTATCAGGCACATAGCGGATGTTTATCTGTACATCCGGGTAGTACCAAGATATATAATGATTTGAGGAAATGGTATTGGTGGCCGAGTATGAAGAAAGATATTTCTAAATTTATTTCGAGATGCTTGATTTGTTAGCAAGTAAAGGCCGAACACCAAGGGCTTTTGGGTTTGCTTCAACCTGTTATGGTACCCGAGTGGAAGTGAGACCGTATTACTATGGACTTTGTAACAGGTTTGCCGTTAACACCGAACAAGAAAGATGTTGTATGGGTTGTAGTCGATAGACTTATGAAGCCAGCCCATTTCAGACTTTACGAGTTGATTACTCACTTGAAAAGTTGGCAAACTTGTACATTTCAGAGATAGTAAGGCTTCATGGAGTGCCCATATCGATTATATCGGATAGAGATACGAGATTCACATCAAGATTTTAGAAGAAGTTGCAAGAGGCTGATCGTTGTTTTCGCGATGTCAAAGTCTTAAAATTTATATAACGAATGATCAAACCTGGAAACTAACTATGACAACGACTTGAGGCAAGCGCACCTATCGAACAGTAGTATAGCTTAAGCAAGACCGGAATGTCAAACCCAAAGGAACCAAAAGTACTAATACTAACTCTCTTTTTATTATTTAGCCTAAGAATTAAATGAGTTTTTATGTAAACTAAAATTAACTAACAACTAAACTAAAGACTTCTAAGACAATGAAGAATGAATTTGAGAAATTAACTTTAGGAAAAACCAATTGATTACGATGACACCCAAGAAAGAATCCACCTAGACTTCACTTGTTATCTAACTCTGAACCAGACAATTTATTCATTTGACTTGATCCATAAGGTTCCCTAAGTTATATTAATCCCTTTCTCGAGGCGACTAACGTCTAACCCTAGGTTGATTAATTGAAATCTCTTTCTAATTAAAACCCCTAAAATCGCATTAACTCGATCTATGGTCTCCCATATTAAGTTTCACCCTAATCCTGCAAAATCTCGTCACCCTATCTCTAGGCATGCGATCAACTCCGCTTAATTATGCTAGATCTACTCTTAGGCAGGGACTTTTGCTCCTCCACTTAAGCACATCATACATGAATTAATATCCCGGAAATCTTAAAACAAGAATTAAGAACAAGTCAAATATTTATCATATAGTTCAGCAAACGATAACAAGATTCATCTTAGGTTTCATCCCCCTCAGGTATTTGAGGGTTTAGTTCATAACAATAAAAGAAAACATCTCAAAAGAAAAGATAAAACAAAACATAAGAAATCCCTAAAACCCCTGAAGGAATTGAAGGAGAGATCCTTTGTCTTGTGTTTAATTCTGGCTTCTTGAGATGGATCCACTGGCTATCTTCGAGTAATTCTCCACAAATCTGCACTCTTTGGCCTTGTTGGAATCCCCCGGACTAAAGCTTTGGGTTCCCCCTTTTCTGGTCATACTTAGGGTGTTTATATAGGCTTCTAAATATGTTCTTTGTCCCTAAGTATCCATATCCGAGTGAAACTCTTCTTTCCTACGATATGGACACGCCCATGGCACATGCCCATGTAAGTCGTGGCCAGGCCGTGTTCGAACCTGTTGAATGGGGCACGGCCATATGGTATTGGGCCCAGGCCATGTGGATTTCGTGATATGGCCCATTTACTCCGTTTTAGGCCTGTTTTCTATTCTTTTTATCATCTGGTGCTCTTCTGAGTATAAAACATGAAAACAAAGGATTAAGAGCACCAAATTACATACTTCAAGGCTTATTTCATCCAAAAGCATGGTAAATGTGGGCTTAATTTATCCAAATTAATCTGCAAGATTTTTAGCTCCCTTCTGATCCTGTATTTCCAAATCAAATTCCTATAAGAGTAAGATCCATCGTATGAGTCAAGGTTTTGCATCAGCTTTATTAAAAGATAATGAAGAGCTGAATGGTCAGTGTAAATGACAACTTTAGATAATATTAAATAGTACCTAAATTTGTCAAAAGCAAAAACTACAGCTAGCAATTCCTTCTCTGTGGTGGTGTAGTTTTCTTGTGCAGGTGTCAATGTTCTGCTAGCATAATAAATTGGCTGAAAATGCTTATCTCTTCGTTGTCCCAGAACGACACCTACTGCAAAATCACTCACATCACACATTAGCTCAAATGGTAAATTCCAATCAGGTGCAATTATAATCGGAGCATTTATTAGTTTATCTTTGAGGATATTAAATGCATCTAAAAATTCCTCATCGAAATTGAAAGGAACATCTTTTTCTAGTAATTTTGTTAAAGGCTTTGCTATTTTAGAGAAATCTTTAATGAATCTTCTATAGAATCCTGCATGTCCTAAAAAGCTTCTAATAGCCTTAATTGAACTAGGGGGAGGTAATTTTTCTATGGTTTCAATATTTGCTTTATCCACCTCAATCCCTTTACTAGAAATCTTATGTCCTAAAACAATCCCTTCTCTAACCATAAAGTGACATTTTTCCCAATTCAAGACAAGGTTCACTTCCTCACATCTAATTAGAACTCGTTTTAAATTTTTAAGGCAAAGGTGGAAAGAATTACAGAATACCAAGAAGTCGTCCATAAAAACCTCCATAGTGTCTTCCACAAGTTTATCAAAGATGGCTAACATGCAGTGCTGAAAAGTCGCAGGGGTATTACATAATCAAAAAGGCATTCTACGATAAGTAAATGTTGTCTTTTCTTGATCTTCAAGAGCTATTGGGATTTGGAAATAGCCGGAGAGTCCGTCCAAAAAGCAGTAGTACATGTGCCTAGATAATCTTTCTACCATTTGATCAATAAAGGGAAAGGGGAAATGGTCTTCTCTGGTGGCGTCGTTCAGCTTCTTGTAGTCAATACAGACCCTCCAACCTGTGACTGTTCTTGTAGGAATCAATTCATTCTTTTCGTTAGCTACAACAGGCATGCCTCCTTTCTTTGGAACTTCCTGCACAGAACTTACCCAAGTACTATTAGAAATAGGATAAATTATTCCTGCATCTAGAAGTTTAATTACCTCAATTTTGAGAACTTTTTTCATATTGGGGTTTAAACGTCTCTGAGGTTGCACACACGGTTTATACTCATCTTCCATTAAAATTTTATGGGTGCAAAATGATAGGCTTATTCCTTTAATATCCGACATTTTCCATGCTATGGCCTTTTTGTGCTTCCTTAGTACCCTTAGCAACTCTTCTTTCTCCTTGGGTCCTAGTTCTGAAGAGATGATTACTGGCAGCGTAGAATTATCCCCCAGGAATGCATATTCTAAATGTTTTGGTAATTGTTTTAGTTCTAACTTGGGTGGCTCATCAATAGAGGGTTTCTGTTTTAGTTCTTCATTGATCTCAATGTCCTGTATTTCCGTCTGTCTAAAGGACGATATATTGGGATTCACTTCATCGGTATCGTCATCTTTCCCTTCACCTTGTGAAAGACACAGTTCCACCGTGTCACTGTGCATGATTTCCTGCAAAGATTCTTGAAAAATGTGATCAGTGGCATCAACAAAGAAACAAAAATCATCTTGTTCTCTAGAATATCGCATGGCATCATAAATTTGGAAAATAATTTCCTCATCTCCTACCCTTAGTGCAAGTTTACCATCACCAACATCAATGACAGCCCTAGCAGTAGCTAGAAAGGGTCGTCCCAAAATTAGTACCTCTACGTCCTCATTCATGTCAAGCACAACAAAATTAATAGGGAATATATATTTATCTACTTTTACCAGAACATCTTCAATAATTCCTCTAGGATACTTAACAGATCTGTCAGCTAATTGAATACTCATCCTAGTGGGTGTTGGTTCCCCAAGACCAAGTTGCTTAAACATTTTATAAGGCATTAGACTAATACTGACACCTAAATCAGCTAATGCTTTTTCTATGCTCAAACTACCAATTAAATAAGGAATAGTGAAACTTCCTGGATCTTTTAATTTGGTTGGCAGCTTGTTTTGGATGATAGCTGAGCATTCTTCATTAAGTTCCACTATTGAAATTTCCTCGAACTTCCTTTTATTTGATAGAAGCTCCTTTAAAAATTTTGAATATGTTGGCATCTGCGAAATAGCTTCAACAAAAGGTAAGTTAATATGTAGCTGTTTGAAAAGTTCAAGAAATTTACCATATTGTGCGTCTAAGCGGTCTTTCTTTAACTATGCTGAATAAGAGATTGTTGGTTTAATTTCCTCATAGGTCGGTGTTATCTTTGCCTCATCAGCTTCATGTGGTACCTCTTTCTTTGTTTCGATTAACTCCCTTCCACTTCTTAGTGTCACTGCCTGTACCTACTCTTTTTCCCTAAGTAAGCTTTTTGATCGTGTTTCAGAAACTAACTTAGTAAGTTCCTTGAGCTCCTATGTCAAAGCCTCAAGTTTTGTTTCTATCTTTTGGAAACGTGTTTCTGTACTTTAAGACCGTGCTTCTGAGGCTGCTATGAAGTTTGTCAGTATCTCTTCAAGGTTTGGCTTCTTTTCCTGTGGATAGGGCTGTTGTTGGAAGTTTTGGGATGGTTGTTGCCTTTGATTTCTTTGACCGCCCCATGAGGAATTAGGGGTGGTTCTTCCAACTTGGATTATAAGTATTACTATAAGGGTTATTGTTAGATCAGAAATTATTACCCATATAGTTCATTTGTTCGCTCTCCATGCCCTGTCCGTAGGGTGGGTACCCAGGATTCGCCACTCCTTCACTTGCGTCGCACTGCATAACTGGATGTGCCTGTGAAGAACCATATAAACCATAAAATTTTTTATGTAGCAACTCTACCTGATTTGATAGCGCGGTTACTGCATCAAGGTTGAAAACTCCGACGGCTTTGGCTGGCCTTATCCTTGTAACTTGCCACTGATAGTTATTCCGTGACATCTCCTCTATAAACTCGTAGGCTGCTTCAGGAGTTTTGTTGTTCAGAGTTCCACTGGCAGCTGAATCAATTAGTTGCCTTGTTGAAGGGTTCACACCATTGTAAAAAGTTTGGACTTGTAGCCACAAAGGTAATCGGTGGTGTGGGCACCTCCTTAACAAGTCTTTGTATCTCTCCCATGCATCATAAAGTGTCTCTAAATCCATCTGCACAAAAGAAGAGATATCATTCCTTAACTTGGCCATTTTGGCCAACGAAAAATATTTTAATAAAACATTTTCGGTCATTTGGTCCAATGTAGTGATTGACCCTCGTAGAAGAAAATGCAACCACTGTTTTGCTTTATTCCTTAGGGAAAAGGGAAATAACCTAAGACAGATGGCATCATCAGAAACGCCATTTATTTTTAACGTATCGCAGAATTTTGGAAAATTTGCTAAGTGTGTGTTAGGATCCTCATCCTGCAAACCATGAAACTGAATAAACTGTTGGATCATCTGTATAGTGTTAGGTTTCAATTCAAAAGTATTTGCAACAATAGTAGGTCTAACAATACTAGACTCGGTTCCTGTTAAACTAGGTTTAGCATAATCATACATAGTGCGTGGAGCATGATTTTCGGCCATCTCTGGAGGTGGCAGATTATTCTCAGCCATCTATTCTGTGGTATTTATTTTGGCTTCTTGCTCTTCGTCTATGTAATTTAAGCTTCGCCTTATCTCTCTACGATTTCTACAAACGGTTCCTTTAATATCACTGTCGTAAAGTAGGGGTCCTGTTGGGTTCCTTCTAGTCATAAACTAGAGGTACCTGAAAGGAACAAAAGAAAAAAATTAGCAAAATAAAAAAATATATATAAAAAATAAATTGCAATAAAAAATGGCTAAAGTAATAAAAATTAAGCTTTCTTAATATTTCAGTTCCACGACAACGGCGCCAAAAACTTGATCATTGTTTTCGCGATGTCAAAGTCTTAAAATTTATATAACGAATGATCGAACCTGGAAACTAACTATGACAACTATTTGAGGCAAGCACACCTATCGAACAGTAGTATAGCTTAGGCAAGACCGGAATGTCGAACCCAAAGGAACAAAAAGTACTAATACTAACTCTCTTTTTATTATTTAGCCTAAGAATTAAATGAGTTTTTATCTAAACTAAAATTAACTAACAACTAAACTAAAGACTTCTAAGACAAAGAAGAATGAATTGGAGAAAATAACTTTAGGAAAAACCAATTGGTTAAGACGACACCCAAAGAAGAATCCACCTAAACTTCACTTGTTATCTAACTCTGAACCAGACGATTTATTCATTTGACTTGATCCGTAAGATTCCCTAAGTTATATTAATCCCTCTCTTGAGGTGACTAACATCTAACCCTAGGTTGATTAATTGAAATCTCTTTCTAATTAAAACCCCTAGAATCGCATTAACTCGATCTATGGTCTCCCATATTAGGTTTCACCCTAATCCGGCAAAAACTCGTCACCCTATCTCTAGGCACGCGATCAACTTCGCTTAATTATGCCAGATCTACTCTTAGGCAGGGACTTTTGCTCCTCCACCTAAGCACATCATACTTGAATTAATATCCTGGAAATATCAAAATAAGAATTAAGAACATATAATTAAGCACAAGTCAAATACTTAATCATATAGTTCAGCAAACGATTACAAGATTCATCTTAGGTTTCATCCCCCTTAGGTATCTGATGGTTTAGTTCATAACAATAAAAGAAACCATCTCAAAAGAAAAGATACAACAAAACATGAGAAATCCCTAAAACCTCCTGAAGGAATTGAAGGAGAGATCCTCCGTCTTGAGTACAATTTCGGCTTCTTGAGATGGATCCACTAGCTATCTTCGAGTAATTCTCCACAAATCTACCCTCTTTGGCCTAGCTGGACACCCCCTGACTAAAGCCTTGGGTTCCCCCTTTTCTGGTCATACTTAGGGTGTTTATATAGGCTTTTGAATATGCTTCTTTGCCCCTAAGTATCCAAATCCGAGTGAAACTCTTCTTTCCTGTGACAGGGACACGCCCATGGTACACGCCCGTGTAAGTCGTGGCCAGGCCGTGTTCGAACCTGTTGAATGGCGCACGGCCGTGTGGTCTTGGGCTCAGGCCGTGTGGATTTTGCGATATGGCCCATTTACGCCATTTTGGGCCCATTTTCCATTCTTTTCGTCATCCGGTGCTCTTTTGAGTATAAAACATGAAAACAAAGGATTAAGAGCACCAAATTACATAATTCAAGGCTTAATTCATCCAAAAGCATGTTAAATGTGGGCTTAAAATATGTTACTTTTATGGTTTGTTAGAGGCATTGGGCACAAAGTTGAATTTTAGTACAGCTTTCCACCCCCAACCCGACGGTCAGTCGGAGAGGTTAATCCAAGTTCTTGAATACATGCTCAGGTGTTGTGTTCCTAAATTCCAAGGCAGTTGGGAAAAATATCTATCGTTACTGGAATTCGCCTACAACAATAGGTTTCAGTCAAGTTTAAAAATGAAGCGTTATGAAGCCCTGTATGGGCGTAAGTGCCGAACGCCTTTATATTGGACTGAACTTAAGGAAAACCAAATCCACGGGGTTGATTTGGTTAAAGAAACTGAAAAGAAGGTCAAGGTGATTCGAGAATGTTTAAAAGCTACTTCTGACAGACAAAAATCTTATTCAGATTTAAAAAGGAAATAAATTGAGTATCAAGTTGGTGATAAAGTATTTTTGAAAGTGTCACCATGGAGAAAAGTTCATAGATTTGGCAAAAAGGGCAAGTTGAGTCCACGTTTTATTGGACCATATGAGATCACCAGAGGGTTGGGTCGGTAACCTATCGTTTGGCCTTGCCACCTGAGCTGGAGAAGATTCATGATGTCTTTCACGTATCTATGTTGCGCCGATACCTCTCAGACCCTACGCATGTCATAGTTCCAATAGAGGTAGAAATACAACTGGATTTAACTTATGGTGAAGAACTGGTTAAAATTTTGGCGCGAGAGGTCAAACAGTTGAGAAAAAAAATATAGCTTTTGTGAAAGTGCTACGACAAAGATATGGAATTGAAGAGGCTACATGGGAGCCCGAGGAAACTATAAGGAACCAATATCCCAACCTTTTCGCCGGTAAGATTTTTGGGGACGAAAATCCTTAAGGGGGAGAATTGTAACAGCCCGAATTAGCGGCTTGTCGGATCAGTGATCTCGGGGTCACTAATTCGAGGTTAGAGAAAGTCATTTTCATGATATTTTATGAGTCAGAGCATGATTATATTTGTAACACCCCATACCCGAGTCCAGGACTGGGACTGGATACGAGACATTACTATACTTGGACTTTCCTAAACATATATTTATGGGCTATAAAATTTCGTTCCAAAATGAAAATTTCTTTTTCTTAGTCAAACATACATTCCATAAGCCTACGAGGCTTTGAACTTGCTTCTGGAGTCATTCGAAACTTGACCAAAAACTTTTCCTCACAACAGGGGTTACACGCCCGTATGACTTGGGACATGCTCGTGTACCCCTAAAACATGCTCGTGTCCTTCACCCGTGGTCGACACTGACTAATTACACACCGCCTTGACACGCCCAAGGCCCTAGACCCTGTGTCAAACCTTGACATACTGACTTATTCACACGGCTTAAAGCACCCACCCATGTGCTAACCGTGTGTCACACACATCCTATACAAATGGCAGTGGGGTTAGTCCGTGGTCTATTCTGACTTAAGACACTAACATTCAGGGAACACACGGCCTAAACACACGCCCGTGTGTCTATTGTGTGGGTACTTAGAGGCTATTTACCAAGCCAATTACCACCCTAACATTAAAATCAATCTCAAGCTAAATTCAATAATTCAAATACTTCGTCTAAGAATTAACAAAGATGCATACTTCACTGATATAAATATACATACATACTTAGTTAAACTTGGCCAATCTCTTTAGCCATATACAAAGGAATAAGAAACTTGATAGTCCACACTTTGGCCCTTCTTAAGACATAATTCAAACGAAATGCTTCCTATACATGCCATACTTAATATAAACAACATGGCTATACCAAAATAGCGATTGATAGTGTGCTTCAAGCTTTAACTTCAATGATCCACAAGTTATCTTGGCGGGACTACATAGAAAGAAAGAATTAAAGACACGTAAGCATTTAGCTTAGTAAGTTTGCATGAAATGGACATAGCAATATAATTGCTTAATCAAAACTCATTTATTATAAACAAAGGCATTGCCTAACTCATGTGTTTGAACTTGCTTACTCTTGAAATTTCTTACATAACTCATGATACTTACTAATCTCATGCTTGAGGTAAACAAGGTACCTGTATCACTTGATCACATAGATCAGCATACTTTACTATTATAAGCATAAGCTCAACTTCATCATTCACCGCATGTATAATATTCTTAGTTAACTTTAACTAACACGACTCAATGATAGCTATACTTACTTAACTTCTTTCTTTCTCATTCAATCTTTACTCTTATGCCCAATGAATTACTATGAATAACTGAGGATACTGAATCACATCCCACATGTATCTGGATGCCAACGCTATATCCTTGATATAGTCTTAAAATGGGATCTCTTACTTAACATCGACGCCATGTCTTGACATGGACTTACACGAGGTCTTTCTTGTGAGTTCCCTTGGGAACTTACCATTGCTATGTCTTGACATAGTCTTACGTGGTATCTTTACTTTGTCAATGTTGAGCCTTGGCTTGGACTTACATGGAATCTTTATCTCATGATAACTTTACAATGCCAAGACTTGTCTTGGACTTACATGATAACTTGCTTGATTGGAGATGCCATGCCTTGGCTTGGTCTTATACGGGCTTTCTCATCTCATGTGGTAGATCGAGTATCCTAAGTAATTCAACTTCAATCGGGACTTTCTCATGCTTAATCTAATTAATTTCTTTGTTTAACACAGCATTAAACAGTCTCATGGAATTAAAATATATTCAACATCATACTAAACAATTCAATGATATTAATCATAATGCTTAGAAATCATACAAACTTACCTCAATATACAAAATGTATGTAGATATGTAATTTAGTCCTCGACTTTGTTCTTACCTCGGTTTTGATCCGGGCTTCGTTTCTCTTGATCTATAATAATAATTTAGCTCATTTAATACTCATATTGACTAAACTGACTCATAACTCACTCTTTGGAAAAATTACCATTTTGCCCCTAAACTTTCTCGTAATTACTCTTTTGCCCCTAGGCTCGTAAAATGATTTTTCATTCAACTTTCTTAAACTTCATGCTTAGCTGATTCATTTTCTCTAAAAATCATCAATTCTCACTATTTCTATTATGAATGACCAATTTCATAACTATTACAAATTAGTCCATACTAATATTTTTCATGAAATTCACTTAGGAAAAGATGTTTATCTAACATCAAACTCTCATATTCTTCCATAAAACATCATTTTACAAGCATGTCATACATGGTTATTTTTATGGACATGAATTCTAGCTCAACCTATAGTTATAAATAGCTAATTCATAATACGAGGACTCCAAAAATACGAAGAATATTAAAAATGGGACTAAGATGCACTTACTAGCAAGCTTCAAAAATTGAAGAACCCTAGCTATGGAGTCTCTCAAATTTTTGGCACAAGGGGGAAGAAGATGAATAAGATTTTTATCATCTTTTTCCTTTTTTTAATCATTTAATTGATAAATGACCAAAATGCCCTTCCTACTAATTCTTCATAAAATTCTAACTCATGTCCAAATTTTGTCCAAAAATTATAATTTGGGCAACTTGTTATTTATGGACTTCTAATTAATATTCTAAAGCTATTTCATACAAAAAGCTTCTAGAATCTCATATTTTGCAACTTTTGCAATTTAGTCCTAGTGGACCCTTTTATGCCAATCTCATAAAACTTTTACATAAAACTTTCATAATATCATGCAAACAACCCAAATACCTTAAAAACTCATTTTACTAATCAGATTTGTGGTTTCACATCACTATTCCGACTAGGCCCTAAATCGGGATGTTACAATATTAGTGCATGAAAATTTTGGTGCTTTAATTTTATCAATTTCTTGCTTAATCGCGAAAAAAGACTAAATCGCATAAAGTGTGAAAGTTCCATTCTATAAGCTAAAGGTACCAAATAGCCATAGATTGTTAATTTGAGGCCTTTAAAAGGCAATTTAGGCCCTTGTAAATGCTTGGCCGGCCATAGACTAGCATAGGAGACAAATTTGTCAATGTTAGTCAAAGTTGCTGATAGTAAGTGGACTAAATTGATAGTTTAATATTAAAATAAAGAAAAGATGATGTCCATCTTTATTTTTCATCTCTTCCACAAAAAATTTACAGCCAAATAAGGGTTGAAAGCTTGAAAATTTTTAGTACACTCATCTCTTCACTAGAAAGTGTTCTAGTGATCTTTTTCTTGAAAATAGTTGTACTTTTGAGACCCTTAAAGCTTAAGCTTTCAAATGAGGGGACTATTGTGCAATATGGTGAAAAGTTTAGAGTTTTTCCGTGAGAGTTATCATTGTTATTTTCTGCATTTTTATGGAAGAAATCGAGTCTTAGTTGTTATATGAACAACTTCTATGAAAGGTATTGCCTTGAAAACACCTAATTGAACCTTGATGAAAAGGTTATAAATTTGTAGTAATTATGTGAAATGTTGAAGTTTGATGATAGCTATAAGATTATTAAATGTTCACCTAGGCTTGTTGAGGGTAGAAATGTGATTAGAAATAATTTTCGAGCCTAGGGGCAAAATAGTCATTTTGCCAAAGTCTAGGGACAAAATTATAACTTTACCAAAATATGAATTATGAGTTGATTTAGTCAATGTGTGATTTTAACAAGTGAAATTGTTACTATAGATCAAGAAATACGAAGCCAGGATCGAAACCGAGGCAAGAACAAAGTTGAGGAATAACTAACACCTTTACATACATTTTGAATACTGAGGTAAATTTCTATGAATTAGGGCTTTACATGTATTCTAATTCAATTACTTATTATGTTGTATAATGTACATTATTTCTATGAAGTTAAATTATTGATATTATGATGAGAAAACTAAATGAGAATATGTCTGAGAAAGTCTCGGTTGAAGTCTCGGAAAAATGAGGATACTAATATCACAACATGAGACAAGGAAAGTCAGTGTAAGACCATGTCAAGACATGGCATCGACATAAAGCAAGCATATCATATAAGTCCATGACAAGTCATGGAATTGAAAGATTATTATGAGGCAAAGATTCCGTGTAAGTCCAAGCCAAGGCATAGCATTGGAAAATTTATAAGGCAAAGATGTCATGTAAGTCCATGTCAAGACATGGCATTGATAAGTTTCATAAGGCAAGGATACCACGTAAGACCATGTCAAGACATGGCAATGGTAAGTTTCTTAAAGAAACACACAAGGAAGGTCTCGTATAAGACCATGTCTGAGACATGGCATCGACACCAAGTTAAGAGATCCCATGGAAGACCATATCTAGGATATGGCATTGGTATCATGAGGCGATCCCAATCCCATGTAAGACCATGTATGGGACATGGCATTGGCATCGAGATGCATGTTTGGTGAGATTGAGTAACCTTAATTATTCCGAGAAATTCACCGGGTAAAAGAGCCAAATATAAAAGAGGCAACAAGAAAGTCAAATAAGTAAAGATTGTACTAAGTTAAGTTATATAAGGTTAATATAAAGCATTTTTCAGGTTAAGAAAGATGAAAGTTAAGTTTACTTTTGCATCAGCAAAATGTATTAATTTATGTGATCAAGTGACACAAGTACCATGAATATAATGCAAGTATGAAACTATTATGTAACATGTGAGGAGTAAGTAAGCCATGCACTTGTGATTTATGTTGTTCTTATCTCGAAATGGATGAGTTATAATGAGTTAATATATTTCTATATGAGTTTCATGCAAACTTACTAAGCTATATGCTTACTTCTCTCTCCTCTTCTTTCCTTGTAGTCTCTCCAAGCTAACTCATGGATCATTGACATCGGACCTCGGAGCACACTATCAATCACAGTTTTTGTATAGCCAAGTTATTTTATTAAGTATGGCATGTATAGGAATTATTTCATCTTGATGTAAGTCCTAAGAGGGGCCAAAGTGTTGGCAATTGAGGTTATTATTCTTTTTGTATATGGCTAAAGAGATTGGCCAATATTTACCAAGTTTATACATCATTTGATGATGAGTTATGCATTAATGTTCATGTTTTGATAAAGTATTTGAGCGGTTGGATTGGGTATATGAATGATCTTGATTTCAGGCTGGCAATTGGCTTGGAAAATAGCCTTTAAGTGTCCGCACGGGTAGACACATGGGCATGTGTCTAGGCCGTGTGTGACACACCGTCAACCCATATAGGTATGTTAATAGGTCATATGTCCCCTGCATGTTAGTCTTTTAAGTCAGTGTCGACCATGGGCTAGCCACATGGGCGTGTGCCTAGGCCGTGTGCTCCTTAAGTAGTTGCTGATGTCACAAACAAAATACTCCTAGTTTTTCACATGGGTGAAGGACACGGGCCATTGACACGGGCATGTGTCAAGCTGTGTGAAAACCCCTATAGGTTTGTAATAAAAATAAATTGTACACGGGCTAGGTACATGGGAGTGTGAGACCACACGGCCTGCCCACATGGGCGTGCCCCAGGTCACACGGGCGTGTGACCCCTGTTTAGACAAAAATTTTCAAAGAGAGTAAAAGCTTTTGGTTGAACTCCGAAACCATCTGGATGTATATTTATGGCCTCGTAGGCCCATGAGATGAATGGTATGACTAAGAAAAGAAAGCTTTTTAAATTGAAATGAAATTTTATAGCTCGTTAATACATGTTTAAGTAAGGTTAAGGATAGTAATGCCTCGTATCTGGTCCCAACGTTGGACGTGGGTAAGGGGTGTTACATTTAGTGGTATCAGTGCTACAGTTTAGTCGATTCTAGGACTAACATAGTGTAAGCATGAGATTAGTTATACACGCCATACATAAAAGTACTGTAATAATGATAGTGTGACGACTCCTAACGACTTAAATTGTGTTTTCATACAGTAAATGGATCCCGAAAGAGCTGTGGCAGATGATGTAGAAAGTAACACGCCGGCTCCCGCCTAAGGGACGGTGCCAATTGAGAATAAGGATAGACCTATGATAGTAAGTTAGAGAGGAAGAGAAGAGGCTAGGGAAGCCTTTCTCCATATGATGAATACATGGTACATAGAGTTCGTTCGTACGAACCCGAATGCACAACCCCCTCCACTCCCATGTAATAGTGCGATTTAAACCCTAGTCAAAAAAGTGGTTTTAGGACCACAAATCCAAGATAGAAAAAAATATTTTAATATTATTTTCTGTGTCTATGATATGTGTCTATAATGTGCGAAATTTCTGTGAGTTAATTTAACTGTTTGTGTGCTTAATTTGAGCAAAGGACCAACTCACATAATTCATAAAAGTGGCTTTCTACTTGATTAATGGCCAAATTGATGTGGCTTTTTAAGGTGGAGGCCTTATGAGGCAATTAAACCATTTTATAAGTTAGTGGAAGGTTAAATGGCAAAATAACCTTATTGTTAATTTGTCTTATATGATAATAAAAAGGTTAATTTTGGAATTTGATAATTAAGTTAATTTATAACAAAACAAATCATTAACATGGCCATTTTCTATTCATCTTTCCACTGAAAAATTGAAAAAAGAAAAGGGTTTTGAGCTTTGCAAAATTCAGTTATTACTAAATTCAATTCAAGGTATGTTTGACTTTGGTTTTTGATAATTTCTACATTTTTGTAATTGTTGCTTCGTATACTAGAAAACCTATGTCTTAATTTTGAGAATTGATGATGTTTTTGAAATGAGCTTTTGATGAATTCATGTGTTTTGTGATGTTTGTTGATGAAATATGATGTATATGTAATTGATTAACATGTTTTGTCTTTGGAGTTTTGTTGATTTTAAGTATTTTGGATTAAATTGAGAAAATGAAATTTTGAAGGACTAATTTGTGAAATAAATGAAATGTATGGATTGATATGATCATAGTATATATTCGGCCAAGCATGGGTGTAGGCAAATTTGGTGTATTTTGTGATTTTGTGAAATAAGGACTAAAATGTCAAACTGTGAAAATGTGAGGGCTAATTTGTAAATTGCACTAAATATGTGTTTTTTGATTGAATTGAATGATTTGGTGAATAAATGGATTAAATTTGAATATGTATAGATCAAGAATTGAAGAAAACGAATTTAGATCGCGAAAAGTCTAAAGTTGTCGAATAACCGAATCCGATCAAATATCCGAATCCAAGGTAAGTCAATATACAAATAAATGTATTTGAATTGAATTATTTGTGTATATATGAAATTTGAATTGCTATGAATGTCCATTGAGATAGAATGTTTGTGAAAGCCGAGTTTATGAATAAGTCGACAAGTTGTTAAAGTCCGAGAAGCCTCGTATGAACCTAGGAATAGATAGGATTTGCATATGTCATGACATAGGTGTCCGATATGTGATATCATGTAAGACCACGTTTGGGACGTTGGCATTGATTCGCGATTTTGTGTAAGACCACATCTGGGACGTTGGCATCGATATGAGATTTACGTATAAGACTATGTCTCAGACATTGGCATCATATTGATTTGTGTAAGACCCTGTCTGGGACAGTGGCATCAATATCTAATACATGTAAGACCTCATCTGGGACGTTGGCATTGTACGACTATTCCGAGCACTCTGAGTATCCTATTTAGTTCCAAATGGTTCAACGGGCAAGTCCGAGAAATGAATGAATATGTGAATTGTATATCCTTTTCAGGAACGTTGATATATATGCTTTGTATAAGTATGAAAGGTGAGCATGTATGTGCATTAATGCAGATGAACATTTGAGATATATGTATGTCTGAGATATGAGTAAATGAGATATTTGAAATGTGATGAATTGGTAAGCAATGGCAAACCAAGTGAGCCAAAGAGTTTATTTATGTGCTTGAATTGAAGAAATGTTAATGAATTCAAATAGCTATGCTTATGAATGAGTTATGTTAAATTTATTTGTATATGGCTTATTAAGCTTTTGAAAAGCTTACTTTGTGTGTGTTTGTTCTATTTTATAGATCGCTAAAGCTATGAGAGGCTCAGGCACCATCGAGGATCATCACCACACTATCAAACTCAATTTTGGTACTTTTGAATGTGTATATAGCTATATATTGCATGTATAGGCTAGTTATTTTGGATTATGTTTGGAATGTGTATAAATAGCCATGAGATGTGGCTAAATAAATGTTGGTAATATGCATGAGTGAATATGGTATATGATGCATGTTTTGGTATGGCTTGATGGAAAATGAAATGGTCAAGGCTATTGTAAGCATATGAATGCAATATAAGTATGTATGTTATGTCAATGAAATGGTTATATGAAAGGTAAAATATGGATGTATCATGCTTGGATATATATGTGTTTTAGTTGTGCAAATTGGTATACAAGTTGGCATGATTGGAAATGAGATTGAATGAGATGACATGTTGATTATTTGACATGATTTTTGGTTGTCAATCATGCATGGAATAATGCTTATTTGAGTTTGTAGGGATGATCCAAGTGTGGGTGGCAATTTGGCCTTGAAAATGGCCTATAATTGCTCACACGGTTGAGCACACGGGCGTGTGGCTCGACCGTGTCCCTCATGGTTGTAATTCAAAACAAGTCAGGATCGACCATGGGCTGGACGCACGGGCGTGAGACTGGCCGTGTGGTGAAGTCAGGATCGACCACAGGTAAGGCACACGGGCATGTCCACGACCGTGTGGACAAGTCAGTATGTATGCCCTGTTTTGACACGGCTTAGACACATGGGCGTGTCTGAGGTCGTGGGAGGCACACGGCCTGTCCACACGGGCGTGTGACCTTTGTAACTTAGAAAATTTTTAAATTTTCTGAGAATTTTCGTATGTGTTCAATTTAGTCCTGACCCTCTTCTAAAGCATGCTTAATGTCTTGATGACGTAATTAAGGGACACTTTGGCTGCATTAAATGAATTGTAATATGAAATGTCTGTAAAGTTTTTGATTTTTTCGGTAACGCCTTTAACACTAATTTGGCGACGGATACGGGTTAGGGGTGTTACACCCCACCTATTCCTCAGCCTACCCCTGTAGCTCCTTAAGTGGTAGAAGTGGGAAGAAGAGAAAAACCTCTAGTTGATAGAATTCGGAAACAAGGAGCAGAGGAATTCAGGGCTATTAAAGATGACGATCTTGAAAAAGCAGAGTTTTGGCTTGAAAATACCATCAGGGTATTTGTTGAGTTATCGTGCACACCTGAAGAGTGCATGAAATGTGTTGTTTCACTTCTGAGAGATTTCGCTTATCAATGGTGGAATACCTTTGTGTCGGTGATACCAAGGGAAAGGGTCACATAGGAGTTTTTCCAAGAAGAATTCAGAAAGAAGTACATCAGCCAACGATTTATCGACCAGAATAGAAAAGAATTCCTGGAGTTGAAGTAAGGTAAGATCTCAGTAACTGAGTATGAGCGTGAGTTTGTAAGACTTAGTAAATATGCTCGAGAATGTGTATCCACTGAAGCCATCATGTGCAAGAGATTTAAGTCCGGATTAAATGAAGAAATTAAATTGTTTGTTGCTATTCTAGAGTTGAAAGAATTTGTTGCATTGGTGGATCGGACTTGTAAAGCCCAAGAAGTAGTTAAAGAGAAAAGAAAAGCTGAAATGGAGTCTCATGACTCAAGAAAGAGACAGTGGAGTAAGTTATTCCAGTCCTCGTCCAAGAAATCAAGAGCCTTCTCTACTCAATCAGCTACTTCCACCGGGTTTTCAAGCAGAAGCAAGAGTAAGCAATCTTCGGGGAATAAGGCTTAGACTACTTCAGTCGCTAGTGTTGGGAACATTTGATCTAATAGACTGGAATGCCCACAGTGCGGTAGGCGTCACCCCGGTGAATGCCGAGTACATGAAAGTTCTTGTTTCAAGTGTGATTCCCAAGACTACTTTATAAGAGAATGTCCTGAGATGATGAAGGAAGAAAAAACTCAAAGTGCGAGATCCGAGAGTATTGTTAGAGGAAGACCACAAAGAAACTTGGGGAGTGGAGTGAGTAGTAAGAGTAACCCCAGAGAGCAGGCTGCGAGACCCGAAGGCAGGGCACCTGCAAGGACTTATGCCATTCGCGCTCGCGAAGAGGCATCGTCTCCCGATGTGATTACAGGTACATTTTCCCTTCATGATGCTAATGTAGTTGCTTTGATTGATCCTAGATCTACCCACTCATATATTTTCATGAAATTAGTATCTAGTATGAGTATGCCTATAGAGTCCACAGAGTTTATGATAAAGGTATCTAATCCGCTAGGCAAAAGTGTTTTAGTTGATAAAGTATGCAAAGATTGTCCTTTGATGACTAGGGGTAATTACTTTAAGGCCAACCTCATGTTATTACCATTTGATGAATTTGACATTATTCTTGATATGGACTGGTTAACCAATCACGATGTGATAGTAAATTGTGGAAAGAAATATATTGAGCTGAGATGTGAAAATGGGGATATCCTTCATGTTGAATCAGATGAACAAGATAGGTCGCCGGTAGTGATTTCTCACATGAGGACTTAGAGGTATGTAAGAGAAGGGTATGAGGCGTATCTTTCCTTTGTGATGAATGCCAAAGAAACCGAGTTGAAGATTGAGTCAGTGCCGATACCGGTTAGAGAGGTTGAGTTTGGCATTGAGTTAGCTCCTGGTACTGTACCGATATCGATTGCTCCTTATAGAATGGCTCCAACTCATTTAAAAGAATTAAAGGCACGATTGCAAGATTTAATGGACAAAGCTTTTACCAGACCGAGTTTTTCTCCATGGGGTGCTCTAGTGCTATTTGTGAAAAAGAAAGATGGCTCTATGAGATTGTGCATAGATTACCGACAACTCAATAAGGTAACAGTGAAGAACAAGTATCCATTGCCAAGAATTGACGATTTGTTCGACCAATTGAAGGGAGCCACAGTGTTATCCAATATAGACTTGAGGTTGGGATCCTATCAGTTGAGTAAAAGACTCAGATGTGCCTAAGACAGCTTTTCGAACAAGGTATGGGCACTATGAATTTTTTATCATGCCTTTTGGTTTGACAAATGCTCCTACGGTGTTCATGGATTTGATGAACCGTATTTTGGCCGCACCTAGATAAGTTTGTGGTTGTGTTCATTGATGATATACTGACATATTCTCGTGATGAAAGTGAACATGCCGAGCACTTAAGGACAATTTTACAGATTTTGCGAGAAAATCAGTTGTATGCCAAGTTTAGCAAAAGTGAGTTTTGGCTCAAGGAAGTTGGATTTCCGGAACATATTATTTTAGGAGATAGAGTCCGTGTAGACCCAAGTAAAGTTTCAACTATTGTCTATTAGAAACCCCTGAAAAATGTAACTGAGGTTAGAAGTTTTTTAGGCCTAGCTGGCTATTATCGATGGTTCATTAAAGGATTCTCCATGATAGCTACACCGATGACGAGATTATTACAAAAAAATGTAAAGTTTGAATAGACGGAAAAGTGACAGTAGTGTTTCGAGAAATTAAAGACAATGTTGATAGAGGCTCAAGTTCTAGTACAACCTGAGTAGGGAAAAGAGTTCGTGATCTTCAGCGATGCATCCTTAATTGGCTTGGGCTATGTACTTATACAAGAAGGAAAAGTGATAGCATATGCATCCAGACAGCTAAAGACACAAGAGAAGAATTACCCGACACATGATTTAGAGTTGGCTGCTATAGTTTTTGCACTGAAGATTTAGAGACACCATTTATATGGTGAAAAATGTCGAATTTTCATAGATCACAAAAGTTTAAAATATTCGATGACTCAAAAGGAACTGAACTTAAGGCAGCGAAGATGGCTAGAGTTGATAAAGGATTATGAGTTGGTGATCGATTACCATCCAGGAAAGGCGAATGTAGCCGCCGATGCTTTGAGTAGGAAGTCCCTATTTACATTGAGGCCCTTGAATACACAGATGACTTTTTCCGATGATGTTTCTATTCTGGCTGAGTTGAGGGCTAGACCAATATTCCTTCAATAGATCTATGAGGCTCAGAAAGGTAACGGCGAATTATAAGCAAAAGGGGCTCAGTGCGAGTCAGGGTGTTGAGTCTGACTTCCGGATAAATTTAGACGGATGTTTAATGTTCAGAGATCGAGTTTGTGTACCAAGGAATGATGAACTTATTAGGAAGATTTTGTATGAGGCACATAGAGGATGTTTATCTGTACATCCCGGTAGTACCAAGATGTATAATGATTTGAGGAAATGTTATTGGTGGCCGAGTATGAAGAAAGATATTTCTGAGTTTGTTTCCAGATGCTTAATTTGTCAACAAGTAAAGGCTGAACACCAAGTGCTTTTGGGTTTGCTTCAACCTATTATGGTACCCGAGTGGAAGTGGGACCGTATTACTGTGGACTTTGTAACAGGTTTGCCGTTGACACCGAACAAGAAAGATGTTGTATGGGTTATAGTCGATATACTTACAAAGTCAACCCATTTCAGACCTGTACGAGTTGATTACTCACTTGAAAAGTTGGTACACTTGTACATTTCAGAGATAGTAAGGCTTCATGGAGTGCCCTTATCGATTATATCGGATAGAGATCCGAGATTCACATCAAGATTTTGGAAGAAGTTGCAAGAGGCATTGGGCAAAAAGTTGAATTTTAGTACAGCTTTCCACCACCAAACCGACTGTCAGTCGGAGAGGTTAATCCAAGTTCTTGAAGGCATGCTCTGGCGTTGTGTTCTTAAATTCCAAGGCAGTTGGGAAAAATATCTACCGTTGGTGAAATTCTCCTACAACAATAGTTTTCAGTCAAGTTTAAAAATGGCGCGTTATGAAGCCCTGTATGGGCGTAAGTGCCGAATGCCTTTATATTGGACTGAACTTAAGGAAAACTAGATCCATGGGGTTGATTTGGTTAAATAAACTGAAAAGAAGGTCAAGGTGATTCGAGAATGTTTAAAAGCTTCTTCTGATAGACAAAAATCTTATTCAGATTTAAAAAAGGAAGAAATTGAGTATCAAGTTGGTGATAAAGTATATTTGAAAGTGTTACCGTGGAGAAAAGTTCATAGATTTGGCAAAAAGGGCAAGTTGAGTCCACGTTTTATTGGACCATATGAGATCACCGAGAGGGTTGGGCCGGTAACCTATCGTTTGGCCTTGCCATCTGAGCTGGAGAAGATTCATGACGTCTTTCACGTATCTATGTTACGCCGATACCGTTCAGACCCTACGCATGTCATAGTACCAACAGAGGTAGAAATACAGCCGGATTTGACTTACGGTGAAGAAATGGTTAAAATTTTGGCGCGAGAGGTCAAATAGTTGAGAAACAAAAATATAGCTCTTGTGAAAGTGCTATGGAAACGACATGGAATTGAAGAGGCTACATGGGAGCCCGAGGAAACTATGAGGAACTGATGAACCATAAAAGTACATATTTTAAGCCCACATTTAGCATGCTTTTGGATTATTTAAGCCTTTAATTATGTAATTTGGTGCTCTTAATCCTTTGTTTTCATGTTTTATACTCAGGAGAGCACCAGATGACAAAAAGAACGGAAAATAGGCCCAAAATAGAGTAAATGGGCCATATCACGAAATCCACACGGCCTAGGCCGAAGACCACACGGCTGTGCCCAATTCAACAGGTTCAAACACGGCCTGGCCACGACTTACATGGGCGTGTGCCATGGGCGTGTCCTTGCCGCAGGAAAGAAGAGTTTCACTCGGATTAGGATGCTTAGGGGCAAAGAAACATATTCAAAAGCCTATATAAACACCCTAAGTATCACCTAAGAGGGGGGAACCCAGGACTTTAGTCAGGGGGCGTCCAGCTAGGCCAAGGAGGGCAGATTTGTGGAGATTTACTCGAAGATAGCCAGTTGATCCATCTCAAGAAGCCGGAATTATACTCAAGACGGAGGATCTCTCCTTCAATTCCTTCAGGGGGTTTTAGGGATTTCTTATGTTTTGTTTTATCTTTTCTTTTGAGATGTTTTCTTTTATTGTTATGAACTAAACCTTCAGATACCTGAGGGGATGAAACCTAAGATGAATCTTGTTATCGTTTGCTGAACTATATGATAAATATTTAACTTGTTCTTAATTATATGTTCTTAATTCTTGTGTTTATATTTCCGGAATATTAATTCAAGTATGATGTGCTTAGATGGAGGAGCAAAAGTCACTGCTTAAGAGTAGATCTACCATAATTAAGCGGAGTTGATCACGCGCCTAGAGATAGGGTGTTGAGATTTTTCCGGATTAGGGTGAAACCTAATATGGGAGTCCATAGATCGAGTTAATGCAATTCTAGGGGTTTTAATTAGAAAGAGATTTTAATTAATCAACCTAGGGTTAGACGTTAGTCGCCTCGAGAGAGGGATTAATATAACTTAGGGAATCTTACGGATCAAGTCAAAAGAATAAATCGTCTAGTTCAGAGTTAGATAACAAGTGAAGTCCAGGTGGATTCTTCCTTGGGTATCGTCTTAATCAATTGGTTTTTCTCAAAGTTATTTTCCCAATTTCATTCTTCTTTGTCTTAGAGTCTTTAATAGATAGTTAGTTAATTTAGATTAGATAAACAAATCCCTTTATTCTTAGGCTAAATAATAAAAAGAGAGTTAGTATTAGTACTTTTGGTTCCTTTGGGTTCGACATTCTGGTCTTGCCTAATCTATACTATTGTTCGATAGGTGCGCTTGCCTCAAATCGTTGTCATAGTTAGTTTCCAGGTTCGATCATTCTTTATATAAATTTTAAGACTTTGACATCGCGAAAACAACGATCAGGAACCAATATCCCAACCTTTTCGCCGGTAAGATTTTCAGGGACGAAAATCCTTAAGGGGGAGAATTGTAACAGCCCGAATTAGGGGCTAGTCGAAACAGTGATCTCGGGGTCAATAATCCGAGGTTAGAGAAAGTCATTTTCATGATATTTTATAAGTTAATGCATGATTATATTAGTGCATGAAAATTTTGGTGCTTTAATTTTATCAATTTCTTGCTTAATCGCGAAAAAGGACTAAATCGCATAAAGTGCAAAAGTTCCATTCTTTAAGCTAAAGGTATCAAATAGCCATAGATTGTTAATTTGAGGTCTTTAAAATGAAATTTAGCCCCTTGTAAATGCTTGGCCGGCCATAGACTAGCATAGGAGAAAAATTTGTCAATGTTGGTCAAAGTTGGTGATAGTAGGTGGACTAATTTGATAGTTTAATATTAAAATAAAGAAAAGATGATGTCCATCCTTCTGGTTCATCTCTTCCACCAAAAATTGGCAGCCAAATATGGGTTGAAAGCTTAAAAAATTTTAGCACACTCATCTCTTCACTAGTAAGTGTTCTAGTGATTTTTTCTTGAAAATAGTTGTACTATTGAGACCCTTAAAGCTTAAGCTTTCAATTGAGGGGACTATTGTGCAATATGGTGAAAAGTTTAGAGTTTTTCTGTGAGAGCTATCATTGTTATTTACTGCATTTTTATGGAAGAAATTGAGTTTTAGTTGTTAGATGAACAAATTTTATGAAAGGTGTTATCTTGAAAACACCTAATTGAACATTGATGAAAAGGTTATAAATTTGTAGTATTTATGTGAAATGTTGAGTTTTGATGATAGCTATAAGAGTATTAAATGTTCACCTAGGCTTGTTGAAGGTAGAAATGTGATTAGAAATAATTTTCGAGCCTAGGGGCAAAATGGTCATTTTGCCAAAGTCTAGGGATAAAATTGTAATTTTTCCAAAATATGAATTATGAGTCGATTTAGTCAATGTGTGATTTTAACAATTGAAATTGTTACCATAGATCAATAAATTCGAACCCCGAATTGAAACCGAGGCAAGAATAAAGTAGAAGAATAACTAACATCTCTACAAACATTTTGAATACCGAGGTAAGTTTGTATGAATTAAGGCTTTACATGTATTCTAATTCAATTACTTATTATGTTGTATAATGTACATTATTTCTATGAAGTTAAATTATTGATATTATGATGAGAAAAATAAATGAGAATATGTCTGAGAAAGTCCTGGTTGAAGTCTCGGAATAATGAGGATACTAATATCACAATATGAGACAAGGAAAGTCAGTGTAAGACCATGTCAAGACATGGCATTGACATAAGGCAAGCATATCATGTAAGTCCATGATAAGTCATGGAATTGAGAGATTATTATGAGGCAAAGATTCCGTGTAAGTCCAAGCCAAGGCATGGCATTGGAGAATTTATAGGGCAAAGATGTCATGTAAGTCCATGTCAAGACATGGCATCGATAAGTTTCATAAGGCAGCATTCCACATAAGAGCATGTCAAGACATGGCAATGGTAAGTTTCTTAAAGAAACACACAAGGAAGGTTTCATTTAAGACCATGTCTGGGACATGGCATCGACACCAAGTTAAAAGATCCCATGCAAGACCATATCTGGAATATGGCATTGGCATCATGAGGCGATCCGATGTAAGACCATGTCTGGGACATGACATTAGCATCAAGATACATGTTTGATGAGATTGAGTAACCTCAATTATTCTGAGAAATTCATAGGGTAAAAGAGCCAAATATGAAAGAGGCAACAAGAAAGTCAAGTAAGTAAAGATGTACTAAGTTAAGTTATATAAGGTTAATATTAATAATTTTTCATGTTAAGAAAGATGAAAGTTAAGTTTACTTTTTCATCAGAAAAATGTACTAATCTATGTGATCAAGTGACACGGTACCATGAATATAATGCAAGTATGAAACTATTATGTAACAGGTGAGGAGTAAGTAAGCCATGCACTTGAGATTTATGCTGTTCTTATCTCGAAATGGATGAGTTATAATGAGTTAATATATTGCTATATGAGTTTCATGCAGACTTACTAAGCTATATGCTTACTTCTCTCTCTTCTTCTTTCCTTGTACTCTCGCCAAGCAAACTCGTGGATCATTGATGTCGAAGCTCGGAGCACACTATCAACCACTCTTTTGGTATAGCTAAGTTGTTTTTATTAAGTATGACATGTATAGGAATTATTTCATCTTGATGTAAGTCCTAAGAGGGGCCAAAGTGTTGGCTATTAAGGTTATTACTCTTTTTGTAAATGGCTAAAGAGATTGGCCAATATTTACTAAGTTTATATATCATTTGATGATGAGTTATGCATTAATGTTCATGTTTTGATGAATTATTTGAGTGGTTGGATTGGGTATATGAATGATCTTGATTTCAGGGTGGCAATTGGCTTGGAAAATAGCCTTTAAGTGTCCGCACGGGTAGACACACGAGCATGTGTCTAGGCCGTGTGTGACACACGATCAACCCATATGAGTGTGTTAATAGGCCGTGTGTCCCCTGCATGTTAGTGTTTTAAGTCAGTGTCGACCACGGGCTAGCCACAGGGGCGTGTGCCTAGGCCGTGTGCTCCTTAAGGGGTTGCTGACGTCAAAAAAAATACCCCTAGTTTTTCACACGGGTAAGGACATGAGCGTGTCTAGGCCGTGTGAAGGACATGGGCCATTGACAAGGGCGTGTGTCAAGTCGTGTGAAAACCCCTGTAGGTTTGTAATAAAAAAATTGTACAGGGGCTAGGGACACGGGCGTGTGAGACCACACGACCTGCCCACATGGGCGTGTGACCCCTGTTTAGACAAAAATTTTCAAAGAGAGTAAAAGTTTCCGGTTGAACTTCGAAACCATCTGGATGTATGTTTATGATTTCGTAGGCCCATGAGATGAATGGCATGACTAAGAAAAGAAAGTTTTTTAAATCGGAACGAATTTTTTTAGCCCGTTAATACATGTTTAAGTAAGTTTAAGGATAGTAATGCCTCGTATCCGGTCCCCGCGTCAGGCATAGGTAAGGGGTGTTACATGTGCACATGGCCATGTCACACGCCTGTGTTCTAGGCCATGTGGTTAATTTAATTTTTATAAAATAAGTGCAATTTTCACACAGCCAAGATACACGGTAGTGTGCCTGCCTGTGTGCTCAATTCTGAGCATTTTGTTTCTTAATTTTAGGATGCAAGGACACACGGCCAGACCACACGCCCAAATGCGAGGCCGTGTGTCTACCCGTGTGGACGAAAATAGGCTATTTTCCAAGCCACATTCCTCACTCATTGTGCCTTATACCTACATTAAAACTTAAACATATTCTTAAGGCTATATAAACATTCAACCAGTTTGACTTTAAGTACCACAATTATTTCCATATCACTCTTGATATCATATTTACCTAAATACAAAGTTCACATTTGTGCATTTTGTATTAAATATGCTAATTTAAATCATTCATCCTTATGTCAATGTGATTTCTATTAATTAACCATTTTCACTCATTTACTATGATACAATCTTTTATACATAAACATCAAAACATGTCCATAACTAGCAATTCCAATAACTAGCCATTATCAAATATTTTCATCCCATTCCTTGGCCAATTTAACTATACATGCCATTATAACCATATCTGTCTTACCTTTTATGCCAAATTGAATTGATGGATAGTGTGAGTGATCTTCGTCGAGCTTCCAATCCAACGAGCTTCCAATTTACTATAAGACAGGGAAAAATAAAACGGAGTAAGCATATAATGCTTAGTAAGTCCGTATAACTTAGTAATAAACTTACCACCCATTCATCATCAAAATAAATATATAGGGTAAAATTAAACCATTTAATCTCACAAGCCCTATCACACATTATCATCACCCTTGTTAGTCACATATTTCATATAAACTTCAAGAGACACATATATGAGTTCATCTATATTTGGATTCTCTTTCACACATACTTTTCCACAACATGTGTTCACATAATATTTATACAATTTATTTCCATGTATTTCAGATATATTTCATATTAATTCATCTCGAGTTCCAGTATATTTCGTGTCAAGAATTTACTCAATAATCAATTACAGAATTAATAATCACTCAGGTAGTACACTTAATGTAACACCCCTAACTCGTATCCGTCGCCGGACTAGGGTTAAAGGCGTTACCAAACAGATCAGAAACTTATTCAGACATTTCAAGGATACAATTCATCAATCATAAACAAGCGTCCCTTTTATAGGTCAATGAGACCTTAATCATGATTCAAAATAGGGTCAAAACTAAACCGAACACATACGGAAATTTTTAGAAATATTTAAACTTGTTCAAAACTATCAAGGTCACATGCCCATGTGACCAGGCATTGCGTCTCCCACGGCTACTAGACACAACCGTGTGTCCCGGCCGTGCCAATATAGGGCATGTATACTGACTTATCCACATGGTCACCTGACACGCCCTTGTGCTATGACCGTGTACTCTTAGGCTAAATACTGTCTTATTCATACAGCTACTAGGCATGTCCGTGTGCCATGGTCGTGCACACTTGGGCTAGTTACTAACTTAATCCCACAACCACTAGGCATGCCCGTGTGCCACAACCGTGTAGGCAAAATAGGCCATTTGCAAGGCCAAAATTGCCACTCACACTTGGGTCTATCCTACAAGGAAATATAGCAATTCATTTCATGCACAATTGACAACTAAATGTATGTCAAACTAATAAACAAAGCTTTGCATCCAATCTCAAATCGAAAAATTTCAATTTACACAACTAAAACACATATACATCCAAGCATAATACATCTAAGTATAATACATCCATGTACTTACCATTTCCTTAACCATTTCATTAGTAATCAGTTCATACTAAATTTTGCATCATATAACATAGTCAATCGAACATATAGCCAACATTTATCTAGCCACATATCATGGCTATAAATACCCATTTCAAACATCATCCAAAATGACTAGCCTATACATGCCATATTTAGCTATATACATATTTCAAAGGTACCAAAATTAGTTGAGTAGTGTGATGATGATCCTTGACGGTCCCGAGCCTTCAGTAGCTTTGACGATCTATAAAACAGAGAAAACACACAAGAGTAAGCTTTCAAAAGCTTAGTAAGCCATATACAAATAAACTTAACATAAAATGCTCATAACCATATTGATGCAATAACAATAATGGTTCTTATAGCATGTACATCTCACATAGAGTTTGGCTCACTTACTTAGCCATAACTTATCACATTATTCAACTCAAATACCACATATACACATAGCTCATTTAGGCATAATTTCACATATTATCTCATCATTCCATTGCATATATTCATCTTAGTAAGTTCATATAGATACTTACCTTTCATACGCACTTAGTGTACATATCAAACGTACCTGAAACAGATATACAATCACATAATCGTTTGTATCTCAGATTTGCCTGTTGAATCATTTGGAATCTAATACGATATGCAGAATACTCAGAATAGTCGTACAATGCCAACGTCCCAGACGTGTCTTACTTGTAATCAGATATCGATGCCACTGTCCCAGACAAGGTCTTACACGTAAATCTCATCTCGACGCCAACGTCCCAGACGTGGTCTTACAGGAAAGCTCAAATCAATGCCAATGTCTCAGACGTGGTCTTACATGATAACACATAACAGACACCTATGTCATGACATAATTAATCCTATCTATTCCTAGGTTCAGACGAGACTTCTTGGACATCAATGCTATGCCAATTCTATTTCAGAATTCATGTTTGCAACATCTCATATTCATCCATTAATATGGATAGTCATAAGAGCATACTTAATTCAATACCAATTACATTTCTTTGTATACGAACTTACCTCGGATTCGGATATTCATTCGGACTCGGTTATTCGACTACCTTTGCTTTCCCACAATCTAAACCTGTTTTCTTTTATTCTTGGTCTATACATATTCAAATTTAACCCTTTTATTTTCAAACATATTCATTTCAATCCAAAAACACACATTTAGGGCTCTTTGCAACTTAGCCCTTACATTTGTACATTTTATCAATTTAGTCCATTTTTCTCAAAACATCAAATATACAAAATCACCATATATCCATGCTTAGTCGAATGCCCATGTATCTCATACAAGACCAAACATTTCATCAAATTCACAATTTAGTCCCTCAAATTGCTATTTTTACAATTTAGCCCTAATTAGCTAAATTCATCAAAATTTCAAGAACAAAGCATGTTCATTTAACACATATCTTTCATTTAACACCTAAAATCATCACAAAGCTCACCATTTTATCAATGGCACATCTCACAAACATCATTAATTCTTCAAATTACAACATGGGCTTGATAGTAGACTAAGCAACAATCTCAAAAACATAAAAATCATTAAAATCCAAAGTCAAAACATACCTAAATTTGAGCTTACAAATGCCGAAAATCAAAAGAACTAAACCCTTCCCTCTTTCTCGAATATTCAATCAAAAGATGAATGAATTAATGCCCATTTTCAAGCTTTGTTTTTATCATAACACATTTTAATACATAAACATATTTAACCTTTTTCTAAACATATATACATTTAAACATTATGGGCATTTATGACCTTTATCCATCCACTAACTTAATAGTGGTCTATTTGCATCATAAGGCCTCCACCTTTAAAAGCCACAACACATAGGTGCCTTAACAAATAACATACAAATTTTGCATTTAATGCAATTCAATCCTTTTGTCAAATTAAGCACACAGACGGACAAATTAACTTACAAAAATTTAACACATGTTTAATCACATATTAAAGGCTCAAAAAATAATATTAAAATATTATTCAGACTCGGATTTGTGGTCTCAAAACCACTATTCCGACTAGGGTCTAAACCGGACTGTTACACTTAAGGTGTACAAATCTATTCATCAAACCATTCCATGTTCATATATAATTATCTCATACTTCCATATTTCATTTCATGTAACATCATTTCATATTTCCACATATCATACCTCAACCTATAACCATTTATCTCAAATTCATATTTACTCATGTCAAAACCTTACCTGTTGAATTTATTTGAATTATCAATGGATACTCACGTAGTACACTCAAAGTGTACATAATCATAATCCGTCAATTCCTGTTCAGTAGTACCTTATAGGGCATGTTACTAGGGAGCACACTATCGAGCCACATATCAGAATGCTCATATGAGCTATGTAATCATGTAACAAGACACTTATCTCGGGTAATCAAAAAACTCACAAGAGTTGTACTCAAAAGGCTCATAAAGCTTAACAGATATATATGAAGAGATAATATCAGGGAGCACCAGATAAGGTAACAGGGAGTTCGACGAGCCATATCGGGACGCTCATACAGAGCTGCGTTTGTGTTTGCAACTTATGCTAGATCACAACTGATCACATAACGGGACGCTCACAAATAGCTGTGTTTGTGTCTGCAACATATGCTGGACCACAACCGATCACATAACGGGACGCTCACAAAGAGCTGCGGTAGTAGGTAACACGTGCAAATCCACTACCAATCAGAATGCTTGTTGAACTAAATATCAAGATGCTCGAGAGGGCTATAATAGGATTACTTGTCCGAGCTAAATCCCGTCTGTAACAAATGCAAGCCTCATTCCATACGGGAAATTACCTCTATCCATCGATATTCATTATTCAATTGGGACTTGCCATTTACGGGATATTATCATTTATTGGGCTTTATTGAACATCTTTAATTTCATAAAATATATGTATATCATTTATATACCATCACACATATATATATACCATCACATTTATACAATTCAATTCAAATATAATAATAATATACATAGTTAAGTTACACGAACTTACCTCGATAATTGTTCGTGTACATAAAATCTATTTATCCAACATTTTCTCCTTTTCTCGTTCTAACTCCGCATTCTGTTTATCTTGATCTAATTTAGCCATGAAAGCTTTCTTTCTCTTTCCTAGGGTTTCCATGCATTTTGTGGAAGAAGATGACATAAAATGATGATATTTTCTATTTAATTATGATATCATCTTTTAGTTTTCCAATTTTTCAATTTCATCCTTTTCTTTATTTCTTTTTCCATGGATGAATCATCATCCTTAATGACTAAGCATATTTTAATGGTATATTTACCATATAAGGACTTCCAATTTAAAGTTCTATAGATATTTAATCCTTTTTAGCTAATAGAACTTAACTTTTACACTTTGTGCAATTTGGTCCTTTATCAAATTATACATATAATCTGTAAAATTTCTTTACGAAATTTTCACACGACATTATTGTCGTACTATAGATCATAAAATATTATTAAAATAAATTTTCTTTCTGGAATCAGATTTGTGGTCCCAAAACCACTGTTCTAATTTTTACCGAAAATGGGTTGTTACACTACCGACGACGAAAACAACTACTATCACGAATTAGGCCGTTGGAGCGAAGTCCACTGCTTCACAGTCTTCTGCTATGTAACACACTCATAGAAATTAAACTCCCTAACCACAACACCAATATGCCAATTCAAAAGGAAAGATATCCAAACCAAATGAATTACAGACTTACCAAGACAAATGAAGAACAACCAGGACACCAAACCCCAATGATTAGAACGATCGATTTGTTGAACAGAATAGAGAGAAAACAAAATAAAAAGTTGTAGAGAAAAGAAGGGGGAAAAATAACATCAAAAAGATAGAAAGGGGGATTTTTTGGGAAAAAATTAAAATTAAAAATTAATTCAAACTAAAATCCCAACTCACCACAACCCTACTAACTACCAAATCCCACCAAAATCGACCACTAACCTCATCCAACTACCACAGAGTTTCAATCCCACTGAACTTCTACTACACAATCGACACACACTCACGGAAGCAAAAATAACATCCTTCGCTCACACGGGGGTTTGAACACAAAACCCTAAAGCTAGCTAACACCTTAGCAAAAGTGAGACTTGAACCCATGACCTCGAACACACACCAACATCACTTAACCACTAAAACAGATACTTAATTATGACAAAATTCATAAAACCAAAGTTAAATAAATCAAGGTGTTACAAAAACTACAAGGGCAATTTTGTGTCCAAACAAGCTTATGTCTTCTTTTTACTTAATGGAAAATAGTTAATGTCAGGTTATATGTTAGTTAGCTATAAATACTTTATAAGCCTTTCATTCCAAATTTTTGGTGATTGAATAGTTTCTTTAGGGTTTATAGTTTTTAGATTAGGTTTTCTTTCTCTTGTCTTTTTCCTTTCCTTTTTATTTTTAGTTTAGGTTTTCTTTTTTTCTTTTTAGGTTAGATCTTAGTGTGACAATTTTCTTTCTTCCTTATTGTTAAAGATTTTGTAAACAATGATGCAAAACCCCTCAGGCTTCAATGGATCTTCGTCAAGTGAATGATCATTTTCTTAAACCCATTACTTTCATTTTATGCTTACAATATGTTTGATAAAATGTTTGTTTGGAATTTGAGTTTGAGTATGTGTTTGTTAGCTTAAGTTGATGTCTATTCTTGATTGATTAGTTGTTCAATTATATTGAAATGCTTAATTCATTAAAATTGTCGCCTCTAGTGAAAAACCTAGATAAACGAGATCGAGATGAGAGTTTATCCTTAGATAGTTCAATATAATTGTGTCGAGTAGTGAGACTAAGAGGTAATCGATATGCCTAGGTGAGACTGAGAGGTAACCTTAAGTGGTATCGTTTAATCTAGGATGAGACAGAGAGGAGATTCCTAACTAAGAGTGACAACCAATATAATCAATATAGGTTCATTAGTTTAATTAGCATTCAACTAATCAATCGAGCATCGTTTAATCATTTACATTATCTAAAACATTAGGAAGAAAGTTTTGCTTAGTTGGTTTAATTAATAGTTTAATTTTAGTTTATAAACATATTTATTGGAACTTACACTAACAATTTTCGATTCGATTAGATTAGTAATTGCTTAACTTGTAATTAACTTGATAAACATATTTACCCACTTGGCAATCCTTTGGGTTCGAACCTTGGGATACTCGAGTATCCCATTGACACTACAAATATTACAACTGACACCGTCCGCTTACAGTTAAAATCACTTTTCAAAATAGTTTTTCCAAAATTTCTTGTTTTAACGTGCTTGCTCTTGGGTAGCCACAACACGTGACGCTTCTGTAAGCTGGAAAGTGGATGTTAAATTTTTTTTTCTGAACAATAACTTTGTTTAAGGTTTTTTTTTTTTTTTTACGGTTTTGGTTTCCACAATAGTCTTTCTTGGGACTTTCTTTACTAAGTTTATAACTTCTAGTCTATTTTCATTGAAAACAAAAAAACAAAAAATGGTTTTTATATTTTGAAACCCTAACATTTACAATGATTTTTTTTAAAAAAAATATTGTTCGATAAAAAACGTTTAGGTACCAAGTTGAAAAAGAAGGTGTAGTTTAAGGTGCAACTTGTCAATTACGAAAAAAAACCAATTTTTATAAGTGTTTTTGTAACACCCCAAGCCCAGCCTAGACGTTATGGCTAAATCTGGCGATGTCACAAGATAGTGCTGTAGAAATTGCAATGACGTTAAAGACCATTTTTCATTATCTTATGCTAACTTCAAAAACGTGTCATTTGTTTTCAATCCTTTTCCATTTTCAAAACGTTATACTTTACAGAAGCTTTTCAAATAGTTTGCGAATTTGTCTATATTTTGATAAAATGTTTGTTTGTTTTGAAAGCTCGAGTTTTCCTACTAATAGCAGTAAAACCATAAAACGTTGCAAATGTAACATCCTAGATTAGGGGTTATGCGTTCGTGCCTAATTCATGAGTTAGTAGGTTTTGGCAGTGTTGGAAGTGTATTAAGGGTTTTTAGAATTCTAGGATGGAAGAAGAAAGCTTTGGAAAATTATTGGTTTTTAAGTAAAAAGGGAAGCTAGGTAAATGAGGCTTTAAAAGAAACTCCGTGTGAAGCATGACACAAGGAACCATGTGGTAAAATGGCATGTTTTATGAATTATGAATGTGTTATGTGAATTCTAGAAATAAGGAAATGTAAGGAAATGTATGGAAATATATGGAAATGTAAGGAAATGTAAGGAAATGTATGGAAATGTATGAAAATGTAAGGAAATGTAAGGAAATGTGAGGAAATGTATGGAAATGTAAGGAAATGCAAGGAAATGTAAAGAAATGTCTGGTCTTGGAAATGTAGGGAAATGTCCTGAAAATGTAAAGGAATAAAGAGGAAAGTGAACATTTATAGAAACTAGGAAAATGATTTAGAAATGATTCAAAAAAGGAAAGTGAACATTTCTAGAAACTTGGAAATGTAAGGAAATGTCAAGTTTACAGAGCCGAACGAAAATTTTTGGAAACTTAGAAATGACTTAGAAATGTCGAGTTTTAAAGTTTAAAAGAGGAAATTAAGGCAAGGTGGCCTTAAAAGAAAAAGTTGGTGAAATTTGACACACAAACAAAGCTTGGTAAAGTGGCTCGAAGATATCACTTAAGGCCAGGGTAGTAGGACGCCACAAGCTAGGCAAGTGGGCCTGAGTTCAAGTCACATGGGAAGCAAATAAAAGAAGTTTTATTTTTGCTTCTAGAAACACAGAGGTGGCGGCACAAGGCTTACAAAAGAGGAGTTTTATGCTCTTTAAATTTCGGCTAAATAGGAGATAAATAGTAGATTTATTTAGATTATTTTCAAGAGATAATTGTGGATTAATTCCTTTTATTTTTTTTAATGGATAAAAGAAGAGATAATAGAAGGATTATTATTAATTCAAAGGATAAAGTTATCAAATAAAGAAGAGTGGTGGCCAAGTAAGGGATTCTGAGTAGTAATTTTGGCTATAAAAGGAAGGAAAGAGGGCTACTCATCAACTTTTCTTCTTCATCTTCTCTCTGCCGAATTTTTTAGGGCTCTCTTCTCTTCTCTTCTCTTCTCTTTTCTTTCTAATCCCTCCAAAAGCCAAAAGTTGTGAGAGCATCATTTAGCCATAGCTGAATCTCTGAAGTGGTGTCAAGAAGGATAAGTCGATTTCAATATAAAGGGTAAGGATCTATAATCATAATTGAATTCCTTTCTTTTAAGCCGAAAGTTAGTCTAATCCCTCCTCAATCTTATTGATCAAAATATGGAAGGTGAATTTCAGGATTTCAGATCTAAGGTATTTTGGCATCTCTATTAATCAGGAAGAGAGTTTCAGGATTTAAAGAGTTAAGGTAAGAAACTATAAGATTCGGCCAAAGGCCATGCTTTATGTTTTGAGGATTAGATTAAATCTAACGTAAGGCTATAGGAATTTCGACACTACTAGGAAAATAAGGATCAGTTTCGGGATTTGTTGGTGTCCCAATCGGCAACAAGGTAAGTTTAAGAATACTAATCCTACTAGGATTTGGATTTATGGCTGAATGGCTTTTTATTAAATTAGTAAGTGATTAATCAAATGTAGGGATTAAGGATTTAAGCAGTAGATCAGATTTTGAAATCTTAAGGAATTTGCTAAGCGAATCAGGTATGTACCCCACACTATTTCATAATATGTTTTATGGCTATGTATAATTAATATATGTGATCTTAAGAATATGAAAGTGGCTAAGGTACCATGTTATGGTACAAAGTACTCAGGTATGTTTCCTACTCCTACTAGGAATATGAAAAATGTTATTAGTAACATGAGAATATGATAAGAATGTGAACTCTGGCATATTTATGCATATTTTTATTATATGGGGCATATGGGTTTGTTTAAAAGGGGAAGTGAATGTGGCGACCTAAGACCACGAACACGGTAACCTAAGACCGTGATATCTGAAAGTGGTGACCTAAGACCACAGTAATCTGAACGCGGTGACCTAAGACCACGAATGCGGTGACCTAAGACCGCAATTTGGAGTGTAGCGGAAGGAGGGTCGACTTAGTAGTCCCCACGGTGTGACTGGCAGGTACGGGGATGTGTAGCGGATGGACAATTAGGTTTGGGTTTGGGAATGCATCATAACTTGTATTTTATGTTTTGAATGTGTAACTATTGTATGCCTGATTCTATTATGATTTAGTGTCGTGTACACATTGAGTCTGTTTGACTCACCCCGTTGTGGGACCATGTTTCAGGTGATGAACAGTGATGGACCGGGACGGCAGTACTTGTGGTGGCCATGCTCAACATGAAGTTTATATTTTTATGGACTCTTGAATTTATTTTAGTACCTTGAAATATTTTGGAAACTATTTGATGTAATAAGGCCATAAGGCCATGATGAACGATTTTATTTCTACTTGTTATTTTATTGTGTTACAAATTTTGATTAAGTTAAAGACTAAGTATTTTCTTTAAACTAAACCTTAAATATTTTGTCACCTTATTTAATGGATTTCAATATAAGATGAATTGGTTTTTAACACAAGCCCAACCCAAACCATATTGTCTTTAAAATCGCACAAGTTTTCTCTAAGTAACAAAGAACTTTGAAACCGGTTTTCTTGAGGAACATACCAAATCTGGTCAAAGCTCGTGGGCCGGGTTTGGGGTGTTTCAGTTTGGTATCAGAGCCCAGTTTCAAACCCTCGGCTTAGGGGTTTAAGGCCCAAAACATTTTCAAATCGAGCCCAAATGAGTTTTATGAAAATATTTTTGGAAATAAGCAGGTTTTTTTTTAGCATGGCACCCAAGTCTCCGACCCGCAGTCCACCAGGTAAGTACTTCTATCCATTTGTGTGATTTATAGTATGATGTGTAGAAGGGTAGAAATTGAATGGAACATAGATTAGCATGATAAGTACTTGAACCCTAGGACTAGTTTTCCCCAACACTTACATAAGACTTAAGTGCCTAACTAAACAACCCTATGGCTAAGTCGTCGAGTTAGGGTGTGGTAACCCCTGTGCGCATGTTTATGATTGGATCTGGAAGAGCCTGGTACTTAAGCAGTCCTAGTGACTCACCTCCTCTTCGCTGGAATCCTACCTGGTGCGTAGCTTCGGTTCACCTTAACCAAGAGGACTCGGTCATAGGCTAAACACAATAATTAAAACCCGAAAGGGAACTAGCCGTATTTTTATGAAAACCCTAGTTTTAAAATCACCATATTACCCTTTTAAAGTATAGCAGAATTTAGTTTGGAAAATTTTTCCCAAAATATTTCTAAATTGCAAAATTACTAAAATACCCCTAGTGGTAAAATTACAAAAATGCCTTTGGTTTATGAAATTCCCAAAATACCCACAGTTCTTATCAAGATTTCATTACTTTATAAAATGTTCAAAAACCCTAATTTGCAAAATATCAAAAATACCTTGAACTTGGAAAATTTATGAAATTGCCCCTAACTTACAAAATTACCGAAATGACGCTGGTTTTCAAAATTTTGCAATAGTACCGATTTGGAAAACAAATTCTCAAAAAGAACCCTCAAGCTTCATAAATTTTGAAATACCCCTGATTTATTAAACTTTACAAATTTACCCTGGTTTGTAAAAAAAACTACCGAAATACCCCTAGAATTTCAAAATTACCGAAAGGCCTCGGGATTTTAAAATTACCAAAATACCCTTATTGACAAAATCACCAAGGAACCTTATTTTGACAAATTACGAAAATACCCCTATAGGACAAATTATGAAAATACCCCTGGGTAGTGGAAAAACAACAACAATGAAAACTACAACATTTCTCTGAATGAACGAAAGTTCATAATTGGTTGATGAATGTGAACGTGATTTTTTACGAATAGTGAACTTGAGTCGAGAACTTTGTTTGATCGAAAGAACCACTTTTAAACATCTCTTTTCATAAATCGTTCATGGTTAATCGGTGAAACAAAAGTTTTGATGCATAAAACTCGTTAACCAGATTAAATCGCGACGTTAGAAATAAGTTCTAGGGGACGTGAACTTAGAGGTTGTGCCTAGAAGGTATGATGGCTCTATTAAGATCAGAGTGCGCAGCGTAAGCATAGTGCGGTGAGAAGGATTATCTGATTGTTAGTAAGTAATTTCGAGGACGAAATTATATTTAAGGAGGGTAGAAGCGTAACATCCTAGATTAGGGGTTATGCGTTAGTGCCTAATTCATGAGTTAGTAGGTTTTGGCGAGTGTTGGAAGTGTATTAAGGGTTTTAGAATTCTAGGATGGAAGAAGAAAGCTTTGGAAAATTATTGGTTTTAAGTAAAAAGGAAGCTAGGTAAATGAGGCTTTAAAAGAAACTCCGTGTGAAGCATGACACAAGGAACCATGTGGTAAAATGGCATGTTTTATGAATTATGAATGTGTTATGTGAATTCTAGAAATAAGGAAATGTAAGGAAATGTATGGAAATGTAAGGAAATGTAAGGAAATGTAAGGAAATGTAAGGAAATGTATGGAAATGTAAGGAAATGTGAGGAAATGTATGGAAATGTAAGGAAATGCAAGGAAATGTAAGGAAATGTCTTGTCTTGGAAATGTAGGGAAATGTCCTGAAAATGTAAAGGAATAAAGAGGAAAGTGAACATTTATGGAAACTAGGAAAATGATTTAGAAATGATTCAAAAAAGGAAAGTGAACATTTCTGGAAACTTGGAAATGTAAGGAAATGTCAAGTTTCTGAGCGAACGAAAAATTTTGGAAACTTAGAAATGACTTAGAAATGTCGAGTTTTAAAGTTTAAAAGAGGAAATTAAGGCAAGATGGCCTTAAAAGAAAAAATTGGTGAAATTTGACACACAAACAAGCTTGGTAAAGTGGCCTGAAGATATCACTTAAGGCCTAGGTAGCTGACGCCACAAGCTAGGCAAGTGGGCCTGAGTTCAAGTCACATGGGAAGCAATTAAAAGAAGTTTTATTTTTGCTTCTAGAAACACAGAGGTGGACAGCACAAGGCTTGCAAAAGAGGAGTTTTATTCTCTTTAAATTTCGGCTAAATAGGAGATAAATAGTAGATTTATGTAGATTATTTTCAAGAGATAATTGTGGATTAATTCCTTTTATTTTTTTAATGGATAAAAGAAGAGATAATAGAAGGATTATTATTAATTCAAAGGATAAAGTTATCAAATAAAGAAGAGTGGTGGCCAAGTAAGGGATTCTGAGTAGTAATTTTGGCTATAAAAGGAAGAAAAGAGGGCTACTCATCAATTTTTCTTCTTCCTCTTCTCTCTGCCAAATTTTTTAGGGCTCTCTTCTCTTCTCTTCTCTTTCTAATCCCTCCAAAAGCCGAAAGTTGTGAGAGCATCATTTAGCCATAGCCGAATCTCTGAAGTGGTGTCAAGAAGGATAAGTCGATTTCAATATAAAGGGTAAGGATCTATAATCATAATTGAATTCCTTTCTTTTAAGCCGAAAGTTAGTCTAATCCCTCCTCAATCTTATTAATCGAAATATGGAAGGTGAATTTCGAGATTTTAGATCTAAGGTATTTCGGCATCTCCATTAATCAGGAAGAGAGATTCTGGATTTAAAGAGTTAAGGTAAGAAACTATAAGATTCGGCCAAAGGCCATGCTTTATGTTTTGAGGATTAGATTAAATCTAACGTAAGGTTATAGGAATTTCGACACTACTAGGAAAGCAAGGATCAGTTTCGGGATTTGTTGGTGTCCCAATCGGCAACAAGGTAAGTTTAAGAATACTAATCCTACTAGGATTTGGATTTATGGCTGAATGGCTTTTTATTAAATTAGTGAGTGATTAATCAAATGTAGGGATTAAGGATATAAGCAGTAGATCAGATTTCGAAATCTCAAGGAATTTGTTAAGCGAATCAGGTGTGTACCCCACACTATTTCATAATATGTTTTATGGCTATGTATAATTAATATATGTGATCTTAAGAATATGAAAGTGGCTAAGGTACCATGTTATGGTACAAAGTACTCAGGTACGTTTCCTACTCCTAGGAATATGAAAAATGTTATTAGTAGCATGAGAATATGATAAGAATGTGAACTCTGGCATATTTATGCATATTATTATTATATGGGGCATATGGGTTTGTTTGAAAGGGGAAGTGAATGTGGTGACCCAAGACCACGAACACGGTGACCTAAGACCGTGATATCTGAAATTGGTGACCTAAGACCACAGTAATCTGAACGTGGTGACCTAAGGCCACGAATGCGGTGACCTAAGACCGCAATTTGGAGTGTAGCGGAAGGAGGGTCGACTTAGTAGTCCCCACGGTGTGTCGGCTGTGTGCGGGGTGTATAGCGGATGGACAATTAGGTTTGGGTTTGGGAATGCATCATAACTTGTATTTTATGTTTTGAATGTGTAACTATTGTATGCCTGATTCTATTATGATTTAGTGTCGTGTACACATTGAGTCTGTTTGACTCACCCCGTTGTGGGACCATGTTTTTGGTGATGAAGCAGTGATGATGGCCAGGGACGGCGGTGATTTGTGGTGGCCATGCTCAACATGAAGTTTATATTTTTATGGACTCTTGAATTTATTTTAGTACCTTGAAATATTTTGGAAACTATTTGATGTAATAAGGCCATAAGGCCATGATGAACGATTTTATTTCTACTTGTTATTTTATTGTGTTACAAATTTTGATTAAGTTAAAGACTAAGTATTTTATTTTAAAATGTACTTTATATGTTTTATCACTTAATATTAAAAAGGGGTTTTCTAATATAAAAATCCAGTTTGTTTTCAGCACAAGCCCAACCCAAACAATATATTTTTTTAAAATCACACAAGTTTTTCTCTCAGTAACAAAAGTATTTGAAACTGGTTTACTTAAGGAACATACCAAATCTGGTCAAAGCTCGTGGGCCGGGTCTGGGGTGTTTCAGCAAATCCCAAATTTAATCAAAATATGTAATGGCCATAATTACATTAAAATTTCCCAAATAAAAACTAAAACCATGGTAAGTATAAACCATAAATCTATCGTGAGGCAGTAGCAGTGGTCACTATCGAGTCCTCCACTGCACCGATCCGTCTAACGCTAGGGATTACCTGGGCAGATTAAACAAAAAAGGGTGAGTTTCGTAACTCAATGTGTAATCCCCACAGATATCAAACGTACAGAGTAATCACCAGAAATAAAAAAATCACAAACTGGGCCGAAGCCACTTTACAGAATCAGTTTGGGCCTTAGCCCACTCGGATGTAGAATCAGATATATACAATAGGGCTTTAGCCCAATCAGATACAGAGTCAGAAATATATTAAGGCCTCAGCCCAATTAGATACGGAATGCAGATCAGAATATCAGAATCCTACCCACTAGCCTCTACATACCATCTCTGTCCAGCCCTACACACCATGTGGGGATATAATCAACCCACCCATCCCTACACACCATACTGTACTGAAATGCGACACATAAACATAATAATGCAGCTGAGTTGCCAGATAACAGGCTTAAAGCCTTTCAAACACTTCTTTCAAAATATCATCAACCCTCCCCGATGCAATGCAACATACCAATTATGATATGCAACATGCAAATAACCGATCATACATTCAATTCAGTACAGATATCATGCTCAGTCAAACATCATATAACCATATCTAAATAGGGGTCTAAGTAAGGCTTACCGACCCTACAATAGGTCCACAATCAACTTGGGCGATCCGTGCAACCTTACAGATCATTTCAGAAAAATGGGCTCACACGACCATGTGGCCTACTCGTGTGGGCCCACATGCTCGTGTGGCCCACACGACCAATAGGTCGAGCCCGTATACCGCACACGGCCTTGCTCGACCATTACACGGTTGTGTCACTTGTACATGGCCTGGCTCGTCAATCACACGGTTGTGTTGTGGCTCACAGCATTGCACACGGCTTACCACATGGCCTACCACACGGTCGTGTGGCTTCGACAGAATCATTTTTCGGCATTCGTCGATTCTCATTTTCTGTGTTTCCGGGTACACAGCTGGTTTGATTTGAAGCAAAAACACTCTCGAGACCACACGCACCTAAAAATCAGAATACCATCACCCAAATTTAGTCAATACTTTCAACTTAATAAAATTAATCCACCAATGAAACTTCACAATACCCAACACGTATTCGTAAACTTACCGCTAACGAAGAATCCTAATGCTCAATTTGCTACAGGAGTTCCCACCGATTCTTTCCCTTCACTTGATATCGAGAGAAACAACACAAACTCTCACGTTAAGCACTTTGTCAAAACAATACTAAGTTTCTACTAATACACGACTTACCGAACAAGCGAAAACCCGCGCTGAACAAAAGAAGATGAATTGGAAAGAAAAAATCGAAAGGGAAAAAGGATGGAGAGGCAGATTTTCGGCAGAAGAGTTGGGGAGACATCAAACAGTTGGAAAAAGTTTTGGGGAGATGGGAGAAAAAAATTTACAATAAAAAAGAAAAATAATTTTGATAACTCCTCCCACTATTCTCTCATTCTCGACCACCTCAGAATTTCGGTTCAACTACAACTCTTTTAGTCGAATGAGCAAAATAAAACTATCCCATGCACGCGCAGGGATTCGAACATAAGACCTCATGCAGTCAAACACTCCACTTAACCACCAAACCAGCAAGCCCATTTTGATATCATTTTACCAACAAAAACCTAAAAGCCTACCGACCCCAGTGCGAGCTTTATTCATAAAAATGCCAAAATTTACCCAACTTGTGACTTGAACTTAAGACCTCTCACACACACTCAGAACA
Organism: Gossypium bickii; assembly: GCA_025503065.1. Classification (NCBI taxonomy): domain Eukaryota; kingdom Viridiplantae; phylum Streptophyta; class Magnoliopsida; order Malvales; family Malvaceae; genus Gossypium; species Gossypium bickii. Next base: position 103,570,445 of record CP106711.1, read on the forward strand.
CATAACCATTAAAGCAGAAAGATATTTGTGTTAATTAATTTCAGAAACACATATAGATATTTTTGTGCTCCAAAATCACATAAGCCGGAACTAAAGAAATTTGGGGCGTTACAGTTTTTTTAAAGGATAATAATAAATTTAGCCCCCAACATTTATATTTTTTGTCAATTTGGCTCTTATTTATTTATTTTAGCTAAATTTGACACTTAACCTTTCAAAAAAGAGTCAAATCACTTTTTTAATGAATATAATAACTAAAATATTAAATTTTAATATTGTTGGCATGATAACTCGCATGACAGATCATGTGCATATCATGCTAACATAAAATCATTTGTCTTATATACCACGTCAACAAATAATTTTAAAATTATAAAATTAAAATAAACCAAAATCAAAATTAAAAATATAAAAAGTTCATAAAAATTAGTATGGAGTACATGTGGATTGTCATATAGGTTGTCGTGTTTAAAATTTTAAAGTTTTAGTTAGTGTTCTTGTTAAAAAATCATTTCGACTATTTTTTAAAAGATTCATTGTCAAATTTAACTCTTTTTAAAAAGTCAAAGGTCAAATTTAACAAAAATAATAAGTATTAAATTGACATCAAATTTCACATAACACCTTTTTAAATGGACCACTTTTATTAAAATCAACACACATTTATTAAATTCATTAGAAAAGAGGGTAGATCTTTTTGGTATAAAAAAAAGGTGGAAGATCTCTACCTAAATTTCATCCAAAACTTTTCTTATGTATTTAAGCAATCTAAGTCAATTTGCAATTTTTTTTTGTTATTTCTAAACAAAACAAAACATATAAATGGAGACAAGCTTCTAGTTATAAACTAATATAATTATTGTTTTTATTAAATTATTTTTTAAAAAATATGCTTAATTTAATTAAGTTGGAACTATAGTAGCCCGAATTAGGGCCTAAACGGAACAGTGGTTTCAAAATCATGAATCCGAGGTCAAAATATTTTTTCCTATTGTTATTTCTAAACAAAACAGAACGTATAAATGGAGACAAATCGAATCAAGCACACAAAAAAGAAGCAATGCATTTAATTTCAGTAGGAAAGTAATTCCCTTCAATAGAAATAAAAAAATAATGTAATTACCAGAAAATATAATTTATTCTTTTCTTCCAGAATAACGGTGTATGGAAACTTATTCTTTTAGGTCAATCGGTTTCATTTATTTATAGGGAGAGATACAAGAATCCTGATTGAATAAATATTTGTAAAATAGTAATATTTAAATAGAAAACACACCCCTACTTTACCTAGAGTAAGGGTGGGTGACACACCCTACAAAATATTACTAGCGTTACCGCCTCTCTCTTCTTTACGAGGAGAATTTGGGTCTCTCATGTATTAGGTCCAATTATATATGTTTCCTAAACTTTTGACCAATACTTTATAATTTAATTCAACTCAAAACTTGTTTTCTATTTCTCAATGAGTTACTTAATTACTTTAACTAAATTAACTTTCGACTTAAATAATTGTTCCAACTCAATTCTAATTCTGTTAAAGTCATAACAACTTTATTGTAAAAGGATCTATGATGAAATATATTTAATTTTCTTATTCAAAATCTATAATGACTAATTAATTTAATTCCACTTCAAACTTCGATTATTTAATTATAATTAATTAAACAATAATTCAAAAAAATTTTAAATTAATTCTCAAATCATTTCTATACTTAGCGAGAAAACGAATTCATTTATGAATGCAAACCATTTATCTTACTTCATCATTTTCATTCATTTCTATCCATTTGGATTTACAGGCAATTAATTTTTTTGTTTCAACAAGCAAGTGAGAGGGACCAATTGGACATATATAATTAGGGCTCAAATAATTTATAAGTAAGTTTCAGCTTTCTCCTATTAATTATAAATTTATTTAGGCTCCGTTTGTTTACCAGTAAAATGTTTTCCAGAAAATGATTTCTGGAAAATGATTTATTTTTCTGGAAATGATTTACTTTTCTGGTGTTTGGATGAATCTGTGTAAAATATTTTCTGGTGTTTGGCAGATTTCCTGAAAATAATTTCCGAGAAAGCTGTTTTTACATATATTAATAAATTTATATATATTAATAAATTAATATTTTAAATTATTTTTATATATATTGCAATGATCTATGTATAAGTCACGACTCCGACAATTACATTTTGATCTTGACTACGACCCATCTACACAAAATAATGCCACATAAATATTTGATCACTACAAAAAGGGTGCAAGCTTTTCATAAGATCACATATATGAATAAAACTACCATGACTAAAGTGCATACATATATATATTAAAACTGATATCTGATACACTAGTAGCTCATGAATATATCTGATATTCATTTATAATTAATTAAAATACACCCTTTTTATATGGCTTTTTAAATTTATTTAATAATAATTATAGGTAGAATAGTAAAAAAATTACATATAAATTTTAAAATATGTGTTTAATCCCTGGATATATGATTTTTAGTAGTTTTAATTAAAATTATGTAAAGTTTGAAAAAATATATATAATAAGTATAAATAATTATAAAATTTTAAAAAAAAATAAGGAGTTTTTATGTAAATCATTAACTTAATTTCAATTTTTTAATAAAAAATGATTGATCATACCTTAAAATTTGGTTTTTTACTTAAAAATATAAAATTGTGTAGAATTAAACTGGAAGGATGTAAATTTTGTCTAGAAAGTTATATTCAATCTCTTCCAAGTCTTGTTTCTTGGCTACCGCTTACATCTCTGTTTTGCCATATTGTTTTCCCTTTCTAAGATATTAATCCTACAGATATGGGAGCAAACTCTTGGTATTGCTCGACTTAAACTGGACAATATGTTTGGAGCAAGAATGAATCTCAAAATGCAAAGTCATAAAAGGTAGCAATAGGGGGGTCTTTTATGCTCGTCAATCGCCTACAAACTCATCTATATATATATATATATATATATATATATATATATATATATATATTAAATCATTAAAAAAACCTTTGATCCACCATTAAAAAGCCAAAGAAATCATTTCAGTCGATGCTTATAAATTAGTACCTTAATAACTACGAATCTTGAAAATTAAAAATTATAAATGCTCCGAAGTATGGGAGTTTTACTTTTGTAAATAACTTTTTAGAAAGAAAAAGAATCACTAGATTAAATAAAGGCCTTATGCAGTTAATAATTGTTCTTTAACAAAATTAATGAATAGAACATCTCAAAAATAAAGCTAAAATGAAGCAGCCACAGATACTCAAAAGGACTAGATGCAGGGAGTTATGCTTTTATCAAATAATATTTAGTCTCTAGTCACGCTTCCACCAATGCTCAAAAGTTAAGGCCACAAGATTTGTTTCCAAACATAAACAATTATATGTATAGTATAATTGGTTTATTTGGCATACATACAATTTCAATATTCATTCAATTCAGTATTCATTTCTACTAAAGAGTTCTATAGAATAGCTTACACATTCAAATTATAACAAGGAAAGATAAATGAATACAAGCTCAAAACCCTCCAAAGTAGTTCTCATACTAAGCTTGAGATGATGTTAAAACTTAAATCTATCTGACTAATGTATGCTGCTGTTTCAAAAACAAACCCTTCAAAGTTGCCTATCAATGTATTAGCTGCTAATTCCATGTATAGGATAAGCCAATCCCTTTTGCTAGACTACAAAGACAAAAATTACAAGACGAGTGAAACACTATTCGAAGCGATAAGGGTCATGGTTTCCGATATTGGTAGCTCATGTTCTGGGGAAAACTGAAAAGGTGCGTCATTTACAAAAACAACAAGCACAAGAATCAATCACATTTACAAACAAAACGTGGCACCAGATTACATTTTCATGACAAAAAACTAAACTTTAGATGGTAATAACACTTATCAGAAATAAAAATATATGAAAATAGTCAAACAAAAGCTTCAAAGCACAAAGCTTGAACCTTTCGAAAAAGAACAAAAACCAACAGTTTCCTTTATTGTCTTTCATATTCTCAGCAACCAAACAGAAAACTACTATGTTAAATCAAAAACCAAGGGAAAAAAGATGCTTGGGCACCTAGAGATGAAAACAAAGAAGTAGAAACAAATGAAGAAGAAACATAGAGTGAAAGTGTAAGTAATGAAGAGATTTTACGAGCTGTCATGGCTACTCATAAGAGAAAAAAAGAAAAGAATAATGAACAGAAAGAGGATTCTAGCATTCCCAATAGATGGAACAAATTTTGTTTATTTCGTTTAAACTTGGATTAAGAGATTATCATGTCTTATTTCTTTCTCTTATAAATTTCTGATTACAATAGATGGAATAAATTCTATTTTAGAATGTCAATGTGATTATGGGGTAATCAATGGTTTCGAAAAAGGTAATCCAACATGGAAGAAACTCCAATTCTAGCTGCTAGTTTATTAGATTTGTGAGCAAAATATTGAATCTTCTCTATGATTTAGTATACATTACCGTGAGCAAAATATTTTATGTTTGATATACGAAAGCAATTACAAAACAGATCACAAGCATTCATAAAAAATATGTTCAAATCCCACAAAAACAGGAAAATACTTTGATATATTAACTTCAGAGGTCTATGTTAAAGCTATTTTGCCTTTTTTTTTTTTGGGGGGGGGAATATATGGCTAATAAGCAAAGAACCTAAACCTCACATGGAATAAACAAAAAAAAATTTAAAATCACATAATCTGATTCACAGCACATACCATCGAATCGACAATAGAAAAATCTAACAGAAATTCGATTCAAAGACAGAAGAATTTCCTGAAACAACAACGGAATCTTGAGGAACCTCAACAAGAAGATGAATCTGAAGAGAGATCAACAACGAAAAAAAAAATCGGTTAAAATTTCAGGCACAAAATTGGCTAAAGAAACAAAGAAAGGCATAAAATTTCAGACATAAAATCGGTTAAAATGTGGACAAGTAAAGAACAAGAAGAAAAAAAAGAGCTTTATGCCATATCTTAAGCCAAGACCTGAAAAAAATAGCTTTATGCAGGAACAGGAAAATGTCTGAGAAAGAGAGAAAGAGATTTGCATGAGAAAGAGAGAAAGAGAGGAAACGAAATAGCAGCCTAAGAAAAGAAGATATGCGACTGACTAGAAGATGAAGAACGGAAGAAAGAAAAGGAATGAAGAACCGAAGAAGGAGAATGGGCCTTACCTAGATAAAGGAGGAACTGGAAAATGTCTTATAGAAATAAAATCTGTAAGACATTTTCCCCTAAAACACATTCATTTTACCCGTGTATTAGAAAACATTTTCCAAATGGAAAATGTTTTCAGTCAAAAAAATCCAAATGGAAAATGTTTTCAGTCAAACAAACACTGGAAAATTAGGAAAACATTTTTCGAAAAATGATTTCCTGAAAACAAACGCACCCTTAGTCACAAAGTCATTCTGCTATAATATCGTGATTGAATTTTTCCTAATTATATATCATTTCAAAAGCTACTTACTAAGTGTTTGTCCAATGACTTGTGGCCACGTTTACTTTTCTACTATCATATAATGCAAATGAAAAGATATTATTTACCCTTTAATTGGACAATGATTTCCACTATTTGAATGATGCTACATACTACAGAAGTCGTACCCCAAACGTACCAACATTCGGTTCCTTATATATTAATTTGAACTTAGACTTTGACTTACACTAAAGTATACGAATCACACATATATTGTTCATCATCTACTCAAAATTAAGGTATGTCACACTATGAGCACCACAAGGGAATCCGTTGAATGTAGAAATTAAATATATTTTCTCTTAGATTTTTACGGTAAAGTTGCCATGATTTTAACAAAATTAGAATTGGGCTGAAAAAATTAATTAATTTAGTTTAATTTAATTTAATAAATAATGTCTATTTTGAGAAATAGTAAAACATGTATTTGGTTGGATTAAATTATAGAGTTAAAAATTTAAAAAACACATATAATTGGACCCAATACAAAAGAGGCCTGAATCTCTATCATAATACATATGAGGAGAAGCACACCTTATTAGCCCCTCTCTCTCTTATTTCAACTAGGAAATTGTTTTTCTACTAAATAGACATTAAAATGCTTCTACTAATTCAACTAAGATTTCACTTCCTTTCCTTATAAATAGATACAATCGATAGGGCTAAAAATATAATAAATTATATACAATTTTGAGATATTGCTATTCTGCCAGAAAGTAGTGAAAATTTATTTTCTAGAATAAATTCTATTTGATGATAATAACTTTACCGATTTCTATTAGAAAAACAAATACTTTCCCACTGAAAGTAAAGTAAATGATTTTTGGTTCTGTGTTTGATTCGAAAGTATTCGAGTCCACACTCGAAACAGTTCGTGGTATGAGAATAGTGGAAAAGACCGTTTAGTTGAAAGCCGAAAGTGACAAAGATCCGTCTGGTCCAAAACACAAGTACGATTTCAAGAAAAGTTTATTGTTATAAATATTACAAACTAGTTTGATTTTTAAAATTTTATTTTTTTACTATGCAAAAAAATTATTTTCGAACCAATTTTGTCCAGCATTCTCGAAACAATTAATTGGGATAGCATTTCATTCTCTATGAAATATCCCAAAAATTCATCCGATAAATATTTCCTACCACGATGGAATTGAAGTGCTTTAATGGATAAACCAACGTAAACTCCTAGTTATAAACAAATACAAACTAATAATTTAATTTATAATTATTATTTTTATTAAATTATTGTTTTTAAATATGCTTAATTTAATTGAGTTGGAACCAATTCAAATTATTTATTTTTATTGGTATGGGTTGATGTCATTTGACTTAATTATAACCAATTTTTAAATGGATGACTTTTATTAAAATTAACATGTGATATATGACATATATATTGCATTAATTGAAAAAACGGAAAATCCTTTTGGTAAAAAAAAAAAAAAAAAAAAAAAAAAAGAAGAAGAAGAAGAAGAAGATTTCTAGCCAGATTTCATCCAAAACTTTTCTTATGAATTTAAGCAATTTAGTCCCCAACATTTATATTTTCTGCCAATTTAGCTTTTATTTATTTATTTTAACTAAATTTGACACTTAACCTTTTAAAAAAAAGTCAAATCACTTTTTTAACGGAAATAATAATTAAAATATTAATTTTTTAATATTGTTGGCATGATAGCTCGCATGACAGATCATGTGCATATCATGCTAACATAACACCATTTGTCTTATATGTCACGTCAATAAATAATTTAAAAATTATAAATTTAAAATAAATTAAAATCAAAATTAAAAATATAAAAAGTTCATAAAAATTAATATGGAGTACATGTGGATTGTCATATAGGTTGTCGTATTTAAAATTTTAAATTTTAGTTAGTATTCTTGTTAAAAAATCATTTCGACTATTTTTTAAAAGATTGATTGTCAAATTTAACTCTTTTTAAAAAGTCAAGGGTCAAATTTAACAAAAATAATAAGTATTAAATTAACATCAAATTTCACATAACACCTTTTTAAATCGACCACTTTTATTAAAATCAACATACATTTATCAAATTCATTAGAAAAGAGGGTAGATCTTTTTGGTAAAAAAAAAAAAAGGTGGAAGATCTCTACCTAAATTTCATCCAAAACTTTTCTTATGGATTTAAGCAATCTAAGTCAATTTGCATATTTGTTTTTTGTTATTTCTAAACAAAACAAAACGTATAAATGGAGACAAGCTTTTAGTTATAAACTAATACAATTATTGTTTTTATTAAATTATTTTTTAAAAAATATGCTTAATTTAATTAAGTTGGAACCAATTGAAATTATTTATCTTGATGATTATGGGTTGATGTCATTTTATGTTTGATTTAATTAACAATTACCTAAAAACTTTTGCTTATATCAATAATGGCGGAGCCTGAAATTTATTTTTGAGGGCCAGAATTAAATTGTATATTTCTACGATGATAAAAATATCATTTTATTATTTTAATAGTCTATATTTTTATAATTTTTTAAAAGATTAAATCAAAATTTTTCTTTTTGAAGTACCAAAATTTAATTTTACCATTACTAATTTAAAATTTTATAAATTATAAAAAGTCTAAATTAAAATTTTACTATTTTTGCCAGCCCCCTCCCCGGTATCCACTACTCTCCACCGCTGCATGTGAATAATATCAAATTAATAAAAGAGTTTCGTCGCTAAATGGCTATCTTCTTGTGTGAGAGTACATGATTTTTTTTCTCTCCCCCTCTAACTTTTTCCCATCTGATAAAACTAAGAAATATGGAATTGACCATAAATGGAAGCCTCCGCCAAAGGGATGCCTTAAATTCAAGATCAAATTAGCAGGTATTGGCAATATTTTGCATGATGACTGTGGGGTTGTGTTGCTTTCTCTAAACTTGTCGCATCCAATAGTGCAACAGAAACTGATATCCTTCCTATTAAGGAGGCAACCCTCTTTTTTAAGGCATCAAAGTGGGTTTCCTTTACGAGACTCATTACCGAAGTGATTGCCTAAGTAGCTGTCGATTGGATTAACAACCCAACAAAAATCCCGTTGTGGCTTTCGAAGTATTGCTCAGCCATGTTTGGCCTTTGGATACATGCAGTGGGGGAGTTAGAAAATTTATTTTGGGAGGCGAAATTAAATTATATATTTTTACGATAGTAAAAATATAATTTTATCATTTTAATAGTCTATATATTTATAAATTTTAAACTATTAAATTAAAGTTTTATCATTTTTAAGGCTAAAGTATAATTGTACTATTATTAATCTAAAATTTCATAAATTATAAAAAACCTAAATTAAAATTTCACCATTTTAGGGGGGTCATTGCCCCCCTAGTCTCCACTAGCCTTTTCCACTAGAAACATGGAAGATGGGTCGTAAGATACTTTCCCAAGTAAGTCAATTTTGAACAGCGGTGTAGAAAATGAGAATTTGTTCATTCAGACCCCTTTAAAATTTATAAAATTTTAAATTAGTAAAGGTAAAATTTTATTTTGGCCCTCAAAAATGATAAAAATTTAATTTAACTTTTAAAACTTATAAAGGTATAGACTATTAAAATACTGAAATTATATTTTTACTATTATAAAAGTATAGAATTTAATTTTGATTCAAACCCGACTTAGACGTTATGGCCGAATCTAGAAAAGTTACATCAACTTGTGTGAAAAACTAAAATCTAGCTTAGAAATTGTGTGATATGAAAACTTAATTTAGCTAAGCTCATACGAGTTTCAAGAAATTCTCAAGTTTGAAAACACCTATTTTACATTATGATCTCTTAAACATTTACTCATAAAAACCGCAGAAACTTCTGGAGTTTTTAAGTTTTGAAAACTGAAATCTAATTTTTCAAATTCGTATGATTTTGCAGTTTTACGTTTAAGAACACCCAAAAACCAACTAACAGATCAAAAACCCAAAAAAAAACCAAATCCAAAAACTTAGTCCAAAAGTCAGAAGTCTAGAAATCTTAATTAAAATAATTCAAACCATCTTATGTGAAAAACCAATCCGATCACCCACACGTCATCCTATCCTAAACTCGCTGGTTACTTGAAAGGATAACAAACAAAGAGTGAGCTTTACAAGCTCAGTGTGTAACACATCCCAAGAAACAAATCAGATATACACAAATAAACAAATACATTTTTAAATACAGATTCAAACTATAACACCCCGAACCCAGCCTAGACGTTATGGCCAAATCCGGATGTGTCACAAAGAATGGGTTTTGATAATGAACTCCACACGTTAAAACCATTTCAGTTTTTCAACTCTTATTTTCTTTTATCCATTGTGAAAACGTTTATTCAAAATCAATTTGCGTTAAATCGTGTTTTATAACGGAAGCTTATGAAAAAGGTTGTATTTAATGAAAACGGTTCGTATTTTTAGAAAACCTTTGTTTTAGTAAAAACCATAGTTTTTAGATATCATTCGCTAATTAAGTACTAAAATGAAAATCGAAATCCAAAAGAAAAATCAGTCAAAAAGTCTAGAGAGTCCAATTGTTACAGAAATCCAGAAATAACTCTTAAAATAAATCCATAAACCTAAGAGTTTACGAACTCGTGGCCATCGAGAGGCTCCGTCTCACCAATCCGTTTAAGTCTGTGGATTACCTGAACAGAAACAGACAAACCAAGGTGAGTTTACGTCAACTCAATGTGTAACCCAACAGAGATTGACATGCAACACATACAGTATCATATGCACAGTCAGATACAGATATAGATTCAGTTTCAGATTCAGATATGCAAAATCCTACCCCCATCCTCTACATACCAACTCTGACCATCCCATCACACCATGTGGGTTAAAAACACCCACCCATCCCTACACATCACATCATGCCATTAAGACACATATCAGATAATATGCAGCCAAGCTACCAGAATAAAGGCGATTAACACTGAACAGAACACTTCCTCCTCATATACAAATCCTACCCTAATAATAGATATAGAAATTTAAATACAGATATAACAGATTAAACATGCTCAACATGCTTTATACAAATAACAGATACACATATATTATTATAGTCACGCATACATTTACTATCCTACTCAGATTAGTCTATCGGAATATCATAGCTTGCAAAATAGGGTTTAACTAGCCCTTAACGACCCTATAGTAGGCCAACAGTTGATCGAAGTGACCCGTTCGACCCTAGGGAGATTTTAGAAAAATAGGCCCACATGCCCGTGTGGTTTGCCCGTGTGGGCTCACACGCCCAAATTGGCCTTGCCCGTGTGGCCCACATGACCTGGCCCAAAATCCACACGCTTGTGTGTCATGCCCGTGTGGCCCACACGGTCACACCCAAGACATCACACGGTCGTGTCCTGTGCACGGCCATGAGTTCGTCTATCACACGGCTACGTCTCGCACATGGCCATCCGCACGGGTGACCACATGCCCGTGTGGCGTTGACATTGCAGTTTTTCAACTTTTGCCGAAACCTCATTTTTTGCATTTTGGGTACACACCTTGTATCATTTTGATGGGAAAACGCTTCCAAGCCACACAGCACCTAAAATTGTCCAACAAAACATTGAATAAAATGCCCAAATTAACACCAAAATCGAAACCAAGACTTTGTTCAATCCAACAAACAACCAAGTCATTACCTTCTAATGAACTACGGTGATTTCACACAACTTAGTCACCGATTGCCGATCCACAGTCCCTTGATCTTCTACTAATCAACAAGGTATACGATATTAACACAACTGAAACAACCACAATTGTATGAAACTACTAAAGTACTTACCAACACACAAACCGAGCAAAAAAGCACAGAACCCAATGTAAAAATCGACAGTAGTCTGAACGAAAACGAGAAGGCAACGGGAAGAGGATAAAAATCGAGAGTTCCGCCAACATAGAAGCAACTGATGTTAAACATTTTTGAAAATGAGAGAGAACATAAATTTTGGAAAAAAACAAAAATAACAACTGAAATTGATAACCCCAAAATCCCAACTCCCCACTATTTCCTCAATCTCAACCACTTCAGAATTTTAATTCCACTAAAATTTTATCGCAAAACCGAGGAAAAGTAAATACCTATGCTAGATTAGGGATTCGAACACAGGACCTCCAACAGACTGACCCCCTTACCACTTGAACCAGTAGGCTCATTCTAATATGGATTTACAGGAAGTTTTATAAAATCCCACTGATCCAGGGTAAGGCTTGCTCCAAAAATAACAAAAGTTACTAAGGGTGGGACTTGAACCTAAGACCTTACACATATACCCAGGACACTTAACCACTAAAGCAGATACACAGTTGTGTCAGAATTCACATAACCAAAAATGAATAATTTAGTACGTTACAAATCTACCCCCTAAAAGACATTTCGACCTTGAAATTTACCTGATCAGAATAGGTAAAGATTCTACTGACGCATCGAGTCCTCAAGTTCACACGTGGCCTCTTCAGTGCCATGATTCTGCCACAGAACCTTCACTAAAGGGGTGGACTTCCTCCTCAGAACCTTAACATCAAGATCCATAATCTGAACCGGCTCTTCCTCAAAAGTCAAATCTGGTCTAACCTCGATCTCCTCAACCGAGACAACCTGAGATTGGTCAGACTAGTACCGCCTCAACATCGAGACGTGAAACACATCATGGATACGGTCCAACTCTGGAGGTAGTCCAACTGATAAGCGACTGGTCTCACACGCTTCAGAATCCGATACGGCCTGATAAACCTAGGGCTTAACTTGCCCTTACGACTGAATCTCAGAACTTTCTTCCACGGAGAAACCTTAAGAAAGACGAACTCCCCTATAGAGTATCCAATATCACGCCTCTTCAGATCTGCATAAGACTTCTATCTATCAAAAGCTGCCTTCAGACGATCCCTAATTAGTCTAACTTTATCTTCGGTCTCAGAAACCAAATCAAGACCCAAAACTCGACGCTCACCCAACCCAGTCCAACATAGTGGAGTACGACACTTACGACCATATAAAGCCTCGTAAGGTGCCATCTGGATGCTAGACTGAAAACTGTTATTATAGGTGAACTCAACTGGCAGCAGATAATCCTCCCAACTATCTCGGAAATCAATCACACAACTCAAGCATATCCTCTAGTATCTAAATCACCCTCTCAGATTGACCATCGGTCTAAAGATAGAATGTAGTACTGAATTCCAATCTCGAATTCAGAGCCTCATGCAATTTCTTCCAAAATCGAGAAGTGAAGCGAGGGTCTCTATCAGAAATAATCACAACAAGAACCCCATGCAGTCTTATAATCTCAAAAATCTATAGTTTTGCTAACTTTTGCAGAGACAAGTCTGTCCGAACCAGAATAAAATAAGTAGACTTGGTTAATTGATCCATGATGACCTAAACAAAATCCTTCTTAGTGGGTGTCAAGTGCAACCAACTAACGAAATCCATTGTCACTCGATCTCATTCCATAAGGAAATCTTAACTGACTGTAACAAACTCGAAGGCAACTGGTGCTCAGCCTTAACTTACTGGCATGTTAGACAACAAGCAACAAAATCCGTAACCTCATGCTTCAAACCTGGCCACCAGTATAACTCATGAATGTACCACCCTTAACCCGAGATCGTCGCCGGAATAGGGTTAAAAGGTGTTACCACACATTCAGAACATTTCACCACATTTTACGACACCAAGTCATTCGTCAATCAATATAAAACAATGAATAAGATATGGCTCCTTATTGAGGTCTACGAGACCTCACTCCCATGCTAGATAAGATTCGGGACTAAACCAAACACTTACGAAAGTTTTCAGGATTTCAAACATTCTTCAACACTTTTGAGGTCACACGCCCGTGCAGTCAAGCCGTGTGCCTCACATGGTTACCAAACAAGACACACCCATGTGTCTAGGCCGTGTCAAAACAGAGCATGTATTCTGACTTCTCTACACGGCCGCCAGGCACACCCGTGTGCTATGGTCGTGTTCTCATAAGCAAGATACTCACTTATTCACACGGCTACTAGGCATGTCCGTGTACCGTTGTAACACCCCGAAACCCAGCCTAGAAGTTAGGCCCGAATCTGGCGTATCACATGGTAGTGTTTTTCAAAACCATATTTCATGTTGTTAAAACTTGTTTGAGAGTTAAAACCTCTCTATTATAACTCAAAATACTTAAGCAATTGTTGTCCACTTGAAAACGTAACTACTTTTAAAACTTTATCTGTTGCGGAAACATATTTAAAATAAAGAATTTACGAAAAGGTGATATTTAAAAACTGAGTTGCAGAAGCAATTTGAAAACGTTGCAAAAATGTAGTGTTTTGAAGATAGTTATTGTTTTGGAAAACCGCGTTCTACTTCTAACATGTATAAATCATAATGATTAAAACCTCAGATTGAAAACTATAAAATTGGAGAGGCCTTATTACAAATATAAAAAAAAATCCAGACAAAAACTAATAGTAAATAAAAGCCAAGTAAACGAAAACAGAAGCAATACTGTGGCCACCTCCGAGTCTTTCGCAGCTCCAAATCCACTAAGTCTGGGGATTACCGGTACAGTTAGACAGAAGGGTGTGTTTGCGAAAACTCAGTGTGTAATCCCTTATAATACAAACAATCCGATATACGGTATGCAGAAATAGACTAGGCCTGAGCCCATCACAGACACAGTATGAGGTGGGTCTTAGCCCATAATAGAACTAGGTGGACCTAAGCCCATTACAGAATCAGTATCAGATGCAGATATGCAGACAGAAATCTAGCGCAATTCAACCAATTCACCATGTGGGGATAAAATCGACCCACCCAGCCAACACACTAAGCTTAGCACCGGTTGCGGTACTAAGTCAACAGAACGGCTCGACGCCGTAGATAGAACGGCTAAAAGCCATAAATATCGTAGCATCGCTGCCGGATAACAGAACGTCTAAAATCCATAAATATCGTAGAAAGGCTGAAATCCTTGTACAGAACGACAATGGGACGTACACTTCCTCCGTAACTTTGTCCCAACCCCATGCAATATGTCGTGTATGTCATGCTCAATCACTACACGTGTATTTAAAATGGCCATGCTCAGTAACAATCATTTAAACATGTAGTAAAAGCATATCAGTCATACAACCACAGTCAAATTAGTCAACTCATAGTCTAAGTCAGTCATTTACCCATAAGGATATAAGGGTATTTCGGTAATCCTACCCTTTAGGGGTATTTCGATAATTTCATAAATCGGGGCTATTTCGATAATTTCGTTAACCGGGGGTATTTTGACAATTTTACAAACCGGGGGTATTTTGGTAATTTCACAAATTGAGGGTATTTCTGTAATTTCGTAAACCGGGAGTATTTCGGTAATTTTGCAAATCGAGGGTATTTCAATAATTTTACAAACCAAGGGTATTTTAGTAATTTTGTAAACTAAGGGTATTTCAGTAATTTTGTCAACCCCTCAGAAGGTCTACAGTCACCTCGAGCGACTCAAGTATTCTAAATAGAGATAATTATGCAAATGGGCCTAAGACCCATTCTCAGCCCAAGTGGGCCCACACGCTCGTGTGGCCTATTTAGCCCAAATCTAGCCTCAGATATGAGATTCACATAGACCAGTCCATTAACTACTACACAATCATACAATTTATTCAATTGGGTCCACGGGCCCATTGGCCCCACATTGCCCCTTTCAGCCCATCGTGGCCCAAACAGCCTAAACCCATAAGAACACTCATGATGGCCTCAACTATCACGTTGAAGCTCCCACACTTGCGCTTGCACGTTCGTGTGGCTACCATCGCCGTGTGATTGGCATTTCGGCATTTGCCGCTCTACCGCTAGAGTAGTGCAAAATACACACCTGATAGGAATCTGTAGTTAATCTGCGCTCTGAACACTCCTATACCCAAATGCCAACCAAGGTATGCTTACTCTCCTCATAGATCGGTCTATAAAAAGCCAGCTTCTCGCCTACTCTCATGCTAGCTTCCAGATGTGGGATCCCTCCTTTAGCAGAGTTTAAATCGAACACAAACTCTGGCCATCCAATCCGTAAAATAATCACTCCTTTGCTTGACATGAGATTCGAACCTTTGCCCTCTCCTATGCTCTAGACGCTACATGCCACCACAACACAAGCTCCTTTTGTGACTTAGAACATGCACAACTAAATATAAGCCTATGGGCCAAAGTCTAAGTTCATTTAAAAAGAATTCAAAATGAAATGCAAGCGCCAAGACTTAAACCTTGGACCCCTTGCTTTCTCTATGGCGCCACTTCCTTGTCTTCCATGTGGCGCCATTTGCCACTAGACCACAACTCCTTTTGTGTCATTATTTTCCACAACTTATTCTTAAAGCCTACTTACTAACTCCCAGGGTTTTATTCACCTAAAACCAAAATTTTCCTAAAGCCTAGGTTTGAACCCGGGACTTCATAGAAGCCCCCTAGCCTTCCAAAATCACTCACCTAATAGTCCAACTTGCATTAGTGCCATTCTCTTATTCTCAAAAATTTTAAACGCTCCCATGCCTGAGGCCCAATAGGCACAATTCTACTCGGCCCAAATCCGGGTCGTTACAACCGTGACCATGCATACTTAGGCTAACTACTGACTTTACCCTACGGTCATTAGACACGCCCGTGTGCCTTAACTGTGTTGGCAAAATAGGCCATGTGCAAGGCCAAATTTCCATTCACAATAAGATCATACCTATAAGTAGCAATACAATACCAATTTATGCTTTTAAATGCATTCTAACATACCATTTCATGCATTATTCAATCACCAACTAAATCATTTACTTTCATGCTCATTATCATCACAACTAAAGTCATTCAAAGTGACAATTTTACATCTCAAAACATATATAATTCAAATATCATATAATCCATATCAAAATTCATCTTCAAACCACATCTTTCATAATCAACTAAGTCATGAAATATACCACATTCATAGCTCATTCATCAATTCTACATCATTCAACTTCCCAAGCCAAATCACATGGCAAGGATTAAACATCACAAAACATACCATAACTTATAGCTTATACATACCATATTTCATCTATATACATCTTTCCGAAAATATCAAAATAGATTACCGATAGTATGATTGATATGCTGACGATCCCCGGATCCAAACTAGCTTCACTGGCACTGCAAAGCAGAGAAACAATTCACACAGTAAGCTTTCCAAAGCTTAGTAAGTTCGTAACATAACACATTAAACCAAAACAAACCATCACATAGATTATTACACATCTATATATATATATCATACCATCCAAAGCTAATATGCTCATTTAACATTTCATGATCTCATTCATAGATTCATCATCCACATAGGTTTCGAATGTACCTTAACCAACACTTAGTTGTCAATTACATTTGCTACTCAATACTCACTATTTCATTTCGATCAACTTTCGTCTCCTCTTCGATTCAATCGCACACTTAGTGCTCAAATAGTTAGCCGAAGCTTAATTAACATCGCACACTTAGTTCATCCATGCCAAACTGATATTAAATTGGTATCGCACACACAGTGCCCACCACAAAGCCGAAGCTTATATTATTTCACACACAAAGTGCTAATTATTTCAGTCACATTTTCGAATACGGGCACTTAGTGCCACATAACTCAATCTCTCACATAGCATTCACATTTCAATATTATCATACCACTCATTTCATAGCATTAAACATAACTAAATATACACATTATGTCTGAACTTACCTCGGAAGTCGAAATACCGAAACGGTCGATTAATCGAGCACTTTATCTTTGCCTCGATCTCGATCCGAACCTCTTCTCTCTTGGTCTATACACATTCAAATTAAATCCATTCAATCACCAAATCATTCATTTTAGTCCATACACACATATTTAGGACATTTTACAAAATAGCCCTCGCATTTTTACATTTCAACAGTTTAGTCCCTAATTCATCAAATCACCAAATACACATAATCTCACATCATTTCCTTAATTTCACATAATCTCGCCAAATTCTTCCCATGCTAATACAAGCCCACACATTTCCTTAATTTCACATTTTAATCCTTCAAAATGTCATTTTCTCAATTTAGCCATAATTAGCTAAATTCATCAAAAATCCAAGAACAACTATGTTAACCCAACACCAAGCTTTCCTTTTTCACCAATTAACATCATAAAGCTCACTATTTTATCAATAGCACATGCCACAAACATCATCAATTCTTCAAATCACAACATAGGCTTGATAGTAGACTAAGCAACAATCACAAAAACATAACAATTATAAACAACGAGTCAAAATCATGCCTTAATCAAGCTCAAAATCAACCAAAACCTAGCTTTCTTTTTCCTTTCTTCTTTTCTTTGAAAATTCAGCCAAATATGATGAATATGGCCATTATCAAGCTTTTTGTTATATTAAATTATAACTTAATTACCCATTTCCCATTTTATCCTTTCATTAAACATATAAGACAAATAAACAATAAGGTTATTTTGTCATTTAATTACCCACTATCTTATAATTGGATTAATAACAACATAAGGCCTCCAATTTTAAAAGCCAACTACAATTAGGCTGTAACATCCTAAAAATGGGGCTAATTGGAATTAAATTATTCTTCCTATGTTTGAACTGCGGTGATATTATTTATGGAATAATAAAGGTTAATTAAGGGTCTTGAGTAGGCTCGGTTTAGTAGAAAAATTCATTTTTTTTTAACTTTAAAGGCAGGGAGCCTTAGCAAGAGGGGGTTATAAGAATAAATGAAGGATTTCTGACATAAAAATCAGCTGGGTTAAGTGGCAAAAGGAGGGCCATTTAGGGGTTACATGTGATGCCATCAAGAAACAAGGGAGAGCCTTGGTTCGAGTCACAAAATTCTCTCTTTTTGCACTATATGTTGGACGGCAACAAGGGGGAGAGTCCTTCTCAGTTTAAATTCTTTTAAATAATGGGGATAATAATAGGATTAAATTAGATTTTAACTAGATTAATTAGTAAATTAATCTTTAAGAGTTGGCAGAGGAAAAATAGTCTTGTTTTTAATTCAAAGTAATTTGAATTAATTCAAATAATTAGTCAGGAGCAAATCAAGGAGTTTGCTTGAAATTTGAACTCCTCATGAGAGGGTGGACGGCAAGTAATAGGGGAGGAGTCTGAAAATTACTTAGGCTATTCATCTTTTAGTTTTCTTCTCTCTTCCTTCTCTACTCTCAAAACTCTCTCATCTTTTAGTCTTTTCTTTTTCCCTTTTTGTTCTTTCCAAAACCGAAACCTTCCATTAACACCTTCCTCTCCTTTTTGCTCTATCGAAACATCAGAATCTCCTCTACACTCTCTCTTGCCGAAACTCCATCTCCTTCTCCCATTGTTTTCTTTCCCCAATAGCCGAATTCACTCCCTTGGTTTGCCGAAAATTTCCTTTCTCTATTCAAATAGTACTTTGGCCGAATATTGGAGGTAGCATAGATCTCTTCAGATCCTTTTTCGGTTGATAAGGTAAGTAATGGCCGAATGTCTATCTCTTCTTTTCCTTCTTTTCTATCGACATCTAGGAAAGAATGAGCCAATTTCGGGCATTTGATGGCAAGGATGATAATAATATTTTGAAACTGATTTGTTATAGGCCTTCGAAAGTTGGAAAGCGAGCAAGTAGGTTCATCGTCCCCTGTCAATCGAATTCGGTAAGTAAGGGTAAGGTTTATTTTGGTATTCAAAGCCGAAGGCTATTAGTTTTCTTTACTAACCGATGGTAGTTGACAAAGCAGATTCGGGAATTGAGTACTGTGGTTGGTAGCCGAAAGGGTAAAGGTAAGGTTTCGGGTTCACAAGGAACCCTTCTCTAATTTGATTTGGCCGAATAGGCCATAATACTAACCCAAGTGTTGGCCGAATATAGGGACAGGTAGATCTAGGAGGCGGACTTCTCTTTTCGGGATTTAGACTTCTCGTTGGTGACAGGTGTGTACATACACACTTATAATTATCTAAATGTACTCAACTGTTGTGTGTGCTAACCTGATCTATGTGAATTTGGATTTAATACCATGAATGGTATAAGCAAGGATCCAGGTAAGTCCCTGACTGACTATGTGATTTGATGATGCTTTTGGGAAGCACGATGTGTGGTTTACGATTAATGATAAATTTGTTATATGTGATTGGACACATGATGGTATGAATATTGTGATTGTTTGGTATGGGTTGATGAGAGGAGGGGGCAGTGATATCGTGTCGACGGACACCAGTGTTTTGGAAACACATAGTGACTACGGTCACCAGAGGTTTGGTACCTCCAGAGGTTTGGTACCTCACCGCGTCTCGTCCCAGTGGCTTAGCACCACAGTGGGTTGCCCCCACATATTATAATAAGGGATTGACGCCAGTGATTTGGCATCACACGATGGGTTGGCCCCATCAATCGATTGTGTCCACGGACACCAGAGGTTTGGCACCTCCAGTGATTTGGCATCACATCTGTGACTATATGTCACCAGTGGTTTGGCACCACCAGTGGTTTGGTACCACCCGGGGTAGACAAAGGCGTTTGGTTGGCTAGATTGGGTGCATGTTTTGGTACATAATGGTTAATTATATGTTGTGTATGAAATTGCTTAAATCGGGGGAAGGGTTACATACTGAGTCTTGGTGACTCACTTTCTCCTCTATTTTTTTCAAGTGACACGTAGCTCGCGGATATGGAGCCGGAGGGACTCGAGGTGGCCATGCAGTGGACATATGATTTAAATGAACCTTAAAGTTTAGTTTATTTTATTTTTATTGTTGGATTTATTTTCATCAAATTGTAATAAGGCCTCCTAGTACTTTATTTTATGCTGAATATTTGTTTTAACTATTTATTTATAAAATGAGTTCACCTGGTTTCTAAAAGCAATCGTAAAAGTTTTAAAGTGCCATCGGGTATCTCTAAAATATATTCTTAACTTGACTTAACAAATATTTTCAAAGTAAGATCTAAATAAGGGTTTTACACAACTCAACGGTTAGAACAAACTGACTACTTTTTACTAAAAAGTTAATTTAGCTTTAAATTTTTTTTCCAAATATTTTCTAAGTAGCAAACCAAATTCGGTCGTAGTGTTTGGGCCGGGTTTGGGTTGTTACAAAGTGGTATCAGAGCCCAGTTCAAAGCTCGACTGTGGGGGCCCAAGGCCCAAAAATGTTTTGGTTGGGCTTATGAAATAATTCTTGGTTTTGAACAGCATGGCCCGAGTCTCCGGCACCGATCCGCCTAGGTAAGTACATCTGAACTTCTTTGTGAATTATTTTCTGTAGAAGGGTAGGAAGCATGGAATGTAGATAGACTTATAGGAACTTGAACCCTAGGATTAGGTTACTCAAACACACCAACAAGACATAAGACTTAATGAACTAAACCAACCTATGACTTAGTCACTGAGCTAGGGTGTGGTAACCCCTGTACGCATGTCTAGGAGTGGATCCGGAAGAGGCTGGTATTTAAGCAGTCCTCGTGACTCACCTCTTCTTCGCAGGTATCCTACCTGGTGCGTAGCTTCGGTTCACCCTAACTCAGAGGGCTCAGTGGTGTGGCAACCTCTGTGCGCATGTCTAGAAAGGTTCAGTGGGGGCTTGGTATTTAAGCAGTCCGCGTGACTCACCTCCTCTTCACTCGAATCCTGCCTGGTGCGTAGCTTTGGTTCACCCTGACCAAGAGGGCTCGGTCATAGGCTAAACATAATGACTAAAACCCGAAAGGGAACTAGCCATGTTCTGAAAAATGATGAAACAACAAAATCCTAATGTTTCAAAACTTTTCAAATCTCCCTCTTAAATTTGAGAACAACCACTTTTACATTGTTTTCCTGAAAAAATTTTTATTTGTGAAAAATTACAAAAATGCCCTTAGGGGTAAAATTACTAAACTGCCCTTGGTTCATAAAATATCAACTCAATGGTTTTGCCCAAGAATCTCATTATTCTATAAAAATCTAACAACTCTACTTGATTTATCAACAACAAAATACTTTGGTTTTGGAAAATTACGAAAACGCCCTCAAATTGCGAAATTACCGAAATGACCCTAGTTTTTTTTTGAATCCTTACAAACATCACCTCTTAAAAAGGAAAAACTTTCAAAAAGGAACCCTCCGAGTTTTACAACTGTTAGAAACATCTCTGATTTTCAAAAATTACAAAATTACCCCTGATTGACAAAATTACTAAAATACCCTGGTTTCCAAAATGATGCTATACCTTAAATTTCGCAAATTTTCGAAAACACTCTCCAGTTTTGGGAACTACAAAGTGACCTGCTTAATTAAAGTTTTGAATTCCCTCAGATTTTATTACGAAAATACCCTTGTAGGAAAATGACGAAAATATCCCTGGGTTAGAAATGGGCAGAAATGTCCGAAGAGCGAATAGGTATGGAAAGTATTAGGGAATGGATGTATGTACTCTTTTGTGTGAACTAGGATAGAAGATTTGAAACCTTGTTTGCTCGAAAGAATCCCTGATTAAAACTCTCTTCATAAAATTTCTTCGCGAATAATAAAGTGGAACAAACGCTAATGCATAAGAATTTTCTTAATCAGATTAAAAGCGCAGTAGATAGAATGAGTTCTAGAGGACGTGGACGCCGTGGACACAGTAGGGGAAGAATGACAGTGTCTGAACCCGTTAGGTCGGGTCAGGGTTCTGAGAATGAAGTACCGCCACCACCACCTCCAGCTTTTGAGCCGAGGATCGAGATCGATCGGTGGGGTGGCGATGCTCGCAAGTCGTGTTTGCGCAGTCCGAGGTGAGTGGTGGGGCGGTGGGAATCTAGGAGCTCGAAAATCTGTTCCCAAGCGAATTCGGTCTAACGGAGCTAAAGTTTTCCAGGGTGTGTCGGGAGTGGCACCCAGTGCAGAGGAATACTGGCTAGAATCTACAGAAAGGATTATGGACGACCTTGACTTGACTAATGAGGAAAAGTTGAAAGGAGCCGTGTCGCTTCTGAAGGATGAAGCGTACCAGTTGTGGCTCACGGTCCGAGATGGAGCCACGGTAGAGGATCTTACATGGGATTACTTTAAGGCTGCTTTCCAGAAAAAGTATGTGGGTACCAGCTACACTGACGCGCAGAGGAAGGCTTTTCTGGGATTGATACAAGGAACTATGTCAGTGTCGGAGTATGAGGCAGAATTCTTAAGGCTAAGTAGATATGCCAGAGGCATCGTGGCTACTGAACATGAGCGTTGTGTCCGCTTTGAGGACGGGCTTAGAGATGACATGAGGCTGATAATTGCTCCACAGCAGGTTCGTGAGTTTTCGTCGTTAGTGGAGAAGGCTAAGGTAGCCGAAGGGATCAAGGAGTCCGTGAGGCAGAATTATGGCAGGAACAACCAGAAAAGAGAATTTGGGTCATCTGGATCGGGTGGTAGTAATGCTCAGAAAAGGCCTAGGCAGAGTGGGCCAGATTAGACAGGGAGGCCCATGGCTACTAATCAGAGGCCGACCCAGTGTAATCGTTGTGGGAAGTCACATTGGGGAGGTTGTTGGACCGGTGAAAGGGGTTGTTTTGAATGTGGGTCTTTGGATCACAGTGTGAGGGATTGTCCCCGGAAGCGAGCTCAGAATCAGCCTGAGGGGCAGAACCGTATTCAGAATAGGAATGTGGGACCACAGAGAGGTCGTGGTAATGGTAGAGGCGGCAATGGTTCTCATAGAGGTCGCGGGACTCAGGGCAAAGGTGCAGGCAACACAGAGGCTAGGCAGCCTGGCTTAGTCTATGCAGCAAGACGCCGCGAGGAGGGTGACGCACCGGATGTCATAACCGGTATGTTTTTAATTTTCGGTCTTCCTTATGTTGCTTTAATTGATGTGGGTTCGACGCACTCGTACGTAGCCAGTAGTGTGGTAGAGACTATGAACTTGAACTCTGAGACTGCTTCTAGGGAGATGACTGTAATTAGCCCTCTAGGACATTCTGTAGTTGTGAACAAGCTTTATAGGGATGTACCCCTAGAACTCCAAGGGTCGATTTGTAGGCGATCGATGGAAGCGCCATTTGGGAGTTCGATTTGATCCTCGGAATGGACTGGCTGGTTAAGTACCAGGCGAGGTTGGATTGCGCTGCCAAGCGCATGGTGCTTAAGATGGCTGAGGGGGAAGAAGTGGTCATGATTGGTAATAGAAGAGATTACCTATCCAATGTGGTGTCGGCTTTGAAGGCTGAAAAGATGGTTAGGAAGGGATGTGAGGCGTATGTGGTTCGAATCTGTGCCTTGGAGGCTAAGGAGTCAGCAGTTAGGAAGGTTCGAACTGTAAGGGAATTCGCGGATGTGTTCCCGGAAGAACTTAAGTGCCTCGGTCGGGGAAGTTGAATTCGGTATAGACTTGCTACCGGGCAGTACACGTGTCTATAGCACCGCACAGAATGGCACCAAAGGAATTGGTGGAGCTAAAGGCTCAAATTCAGGAGCTCTTGGATAGAGGGTTTATTTGACCAAGTATATCGCCGTGGGGAGCACCTGTGCTGTTTGTCAAGAAGAAGGACGGGTCCATGTGGATGTGCATCGACTACCGTCAGTTAAACAAGTTAACGATCAAGAACAAGTATCTGTTGCCTCGGATTGATGACTTGTTCGATCAACTGAAGGGTGCCTCAGTATTCTCGAAGATAGACCTTAGGTCGGGCTATCATCAACTTAAGGTGAAGGAGGTTGATGTGCACAAGACGGCATTCCGAACAAGGTATGGGCATTACGAGTTTCTGGTAATGCCATTTGGATTGACCAACGCACCGGCAGCGTTCATGGATTTAATGAATAGGGTATTTCAGCAGTACTTGGATCAATTTGTCGTGGTGTTCATAGATGACATATTGGTTTATTCAAAGACGGAGGAGGAGCATGACAGGCAATTACGTATAGTTTTACAAGTATTAAGGGAGAAGCAGTTGTACGCCAAATTCAGTAAGTGCGAATTTTGGCTTAGGGAGGTGGCTTTCTTAGGTCACGTAGTGTCGGCTGAAGGGATCAGAGTAGACCCTCGCAAGGTTGAAGCGGTGTTGGATTGGAAACCGCCTAGGTCGGTGGCTGAAATACGAAGTTTTCTGGGTCTAGCGGGGTACTATCGGAGATTTGTGGAAGGGTTCTCTCTAATAGCAGCGCCGTTGACTAAGCTACTAAGAAAAGGAGTACCATCTGTATGGTCGGAGAAGCAACAGGAAAGTTTTGATAAGTTGAGGAAGATTCGGTGAAGCTCGGTGTTGGTCTGACTGAGGCAGGAAATTATTTGATCTATTGTGATGCATCCCATACTTGGTTTGGGATATGTGCTGATGCAAGAAGGAAAGGTAGTAGCCTATGCATCCCTTCAGTTAAGACCGCATGAGGTTAACTACCTAACGCACGATTTGGAGTTGGCAGCAGTTGTTTTCACTCTGAAGATATGGAGGCATTACCTATATGGGGAGAAGTCAGTAGTCTACACGGATCACAAAAGTTTGAGGTATCTACTGACTCAAAAGGAACTAAACCTGAGACAACGTCGATGGATTGAACTACTAAAGGACTACGACTGTTCAATCGAGTATCATCCGGGTAAGGCTAACTTGGTGGCTGACGCGTTGAGCCGGAAGGTCGTGACAGACTTAAGAGCGATGTTTGCTCGTGCGAGTCTATATGACGATAGAAGTCTTTTAGCGAGCTTGAGTTTAGCCCACTTGGATCGAGGAGATTAAGGAAAAGCAGTTAGTAGATGAGGGGTTGAATGCTAAGAGGGTGCAAGTTCAGGATGGTGGTATGGAAGGGTACAGTCTATCTAGTAACGGAGTACTATGTTTTCAAGGGCGAGCTTGTATGCCGAACGATATAGAATTGAGACGGAGAATTCTCCAAGATGCACATAGCAGCCCATATGCTATGCATCCGGGAGGAAGCAAGATGTATGGAGATTTCTGAGCTTGATTACGGTGGCACAGGTTGAAGCGCGTGGAGTAATGGCGAATTGGTGGGAAGGTGTCTGACGTGTCAGCAAGTTAAGGCTGAACACCAGTTGCCATCAGGGCTACTTCAACCAGTAAAGATCCCTCAATGGAAATGGGAGTGGATTACTATGGATTTTGTCAGTGGGCTACCCCTCACGCCCAGTAAGAAGGACGCAGTTTGGGTGATTGTGGACCGTTTAACTAAGTCAGCTCACTTCATACCGGTAAGAGTGGATTATCCTCTTCAAAGGCTAGCAAAGTTGTATGTGGCTGAAATAGTAAGATTGCATGGTGTGCCAGTATCGATCATCTCGGATAGGGATCCCAGATTCACGTCAAGATTCTGGAAAGCGTTGCATCAAGCTTTAGGTACACGGTTGGATTTCAGTATAGCTTTCCATCCACAGTCTAACGAACAGTCGGAAAGGGTGATACAGATCTTAGAGGACATGTTAAGAGGATGCGTCTTGGACTTCAGTGGTAGTTGGGAGGAGTATCTACCATTGGCGGAATTTGCTTATAACAATAGTTATCAAGCGAGTATTTAGATGGCTCCATATGAAGCACTGTATGGACGGAAATGTCGTACCCCTACATGTTGGACGGAGTTGGGAGAGCGACAAGTCTTGGGTCCAGAATTGGTAACAGAAACTGAGGATAAAGTCAAGGTAATACGTTCTCGTCTCAAGGAAGCGTCAGATAGACAAAAGTCTTATGCTGATCTGAAGCGTAAGGAAATGGAGTATGATGTAGGAGACAAGGTCTTTACGAAGGTGTCGTAGTGGGAAAAAGGTGTTGAGATTTGGACGGAAAGGAAAACTAAGCCCAAGGTTCATCGGGCCATATACAATAATAAAACGAGTTGGACCAGTAGCTTATGGCAGAACTGAATCAGATCCATGACGTCTTTCATGTGTCGATGCTTCGGTGATATCGGTCAGATCCATCGCACGTTGTGCCAGTGGCTGAGATTGAGGTCAATCCGGATTTATCTTTCGAGGAGGAACCAGTTCAGATCTTGGATCGAGATGTGAAGGTTCTGCGTAGGAAGTCAGTGCCCCTAGTGAAGGTGCTATGGCGGAACCATGGTGCAGAGGAAGCTACGTGGGAACCCGAGGATGTGATGCGGCAGCAATACCCCCACCTCTTCTGATCAGGTAATTTCGAGGACGAAATTATTTTAAGGGGGTAGAACTGTAACATCCTAAAAATGGGGCTAATTGGAATTAAATTATTTTTCCTATGTTTGAACTGCGGTGATATTATTTATGGAATAATAAAGGTTAATTAAGGGTCTTGAGTAGGCTCGGTTTAGTAGAAAAATTTTTTTTTTTTGAACTTTAAAGGCAGGGAGGCTTAGCAAGAGGGGGTTATAAGAATAAATGAAGGATTTCTGACATAAAAATCAGCTGGGTTAAGTGGCAAAAGGAGGGCCATTTAGGGGTTACATGTGACGCCATCAAGAAACAAGGGAGAGCCTTGGTTCGAGTCACAAAATTCTCTCTTTTTGCACTATATGTTGGACGGCAACAAGGGGGAGAGTCCTTCTCAGTTTAAATTCTTTTAAATAATGGGGATAATAATAGGATTAAATTAGATTTTAACTAGATTAATTAGTAAATTAATCTTTAAGAGTTGGCAGAGGAAAAATAGCCTTGTTTTTAATTCAAAGTAATTTGAATTAATTCAAATAATTAGTCAGGAGCAAATCAAGGAGTTTGCCGAAATTTGAACTCCCCATGAGAGGGGTGGACGGCAAGTAATAGGGGAGGGAGTGCCGAAAATTACTTAGGCTATTCATCTTTTAGTTTTCTTCCTCTCTTCCTTCTCTACTCTCAAAACTCTCTCATCTTTTAGTCTTTTCTTTTTCCCTTTTTGTTCTTTCCAAAACCGAAACCTTCCATTAACACCTTCCTCTCCTTTTTGCTCTATCGAAACATCAAAATCTCCCCTACACTCTCTCTTGCCGAAACTCCATCTCCTTCCCCCATTGTTTTCTTTCCCCAATAGCCGAATTCACTCCCTTGGTTTATCAAAAATTTCCTTTCTCTATTCAAATAGTACTTTGGCCGAATATTGGAGGTAGCATAGATCTCTTTAGATCCTTTTTTGGTTGATAAGGTAAGTAATGGCCGAATGTCTATCTCTTCTTTTTCTTCTTTTCTGTCGACATCTAGGAAAGAATGAGCCAATTTCAGGCATTTGATGGCAAGGATAATAATAATCTTTTGAAACCGATTTGTTATAGGCCTTCGAAAGTTGGAAAGCGAGCAAGTAGGTTCATCGTCCCCTGTCAATCGAATTCGGTAAGTAAGGGTAAGGTTTATTTTGGTATTCAAAGCCGAAGGCTATTAGTTTTCTTTACTAACCGATGGTAGTTGACAAAGCAGATTCGGGAATTGAGTACTGTGGTTGGTAGCCGAAAGGGTAAAGGTAAGGTTTCGGGTTCACAAGGAACCCCTCTCTAATTTGATTTGGCCGAATAGGCCATAATACTAACCCAAGTGTTGGCCGAATATAGGGACTGGTAGATCTAGGAGGCCGACTTCTCTTTTCGGGATTTAGACTTCTCGTTGGTGACAGGTGTGTACATACACACTTATAATTATCTAAATGTACTTAACTGTTGTGTGTGCTAACCTGATCTATGTGAATTTGGATTTAATACCATGAATGGTATAAG
Source organism: Gossypium bickii (assembly GCA_025503065.1). Taxonomy (NCBI): domain Eukaryota; kingdom Viridiplantae; phylum Streptophyta; class Magnoliopsida; order Malvales; family Malvaceae; genus Gossypium; species Gossypium bickii. The sequence goes on from CP106711.1 coordinate 103,598,604, forward strand.
CAAGGATCCGGGTAAGTCCCTGATTGACTATGTGATTTGATGATGCTTTTGGGAAGCACGATGTGTGGTTTACGATTAATGATAAATTTGTTATATGTGATTGGACACATGATGGTATGAATATTGTGATTGTTTGGTATGGGTTGATGAGAGGAGGGGGCAGTGATATCATGTCGACGGACACCAGTGTTTTGGTAACACATAGTGACTACGGTCACCAGAGGTTTGGTACCTCCAGAGGTTTGGTACCTCATCGCGTCTCGTCCCAGTGGCTTAGCACCACAGTGGGTTGGCCCCACATATTATAATAAGGGATTGAAGCCAGTGATTTGGCATCACACGATGGGTTGGCCCCATCAATCGATTGTGTCCACGGACACCAGAGGTTTGGCACCTCCAGTGATTTGGCATCACATCTGTGACTATATGTCCCCAGTGGTTTGGCACCACCAGTGGTTTGGTACCACCCGGGGTAGACAAAGGCGTTTGGTTGGCTAGGTTGGGTGCATGTTTTGGTCAATAATGGTTAATTATATGTTGTGTATGAAATTGCTTAAATCGGGGGAAGGGTTACATACTGAGTCTTGGTGACTCACCTTCTCCTCTATTTTTTTCAGGTGACACGTAGCTTGCGGATATGGAGCCGGAGGGACTCAAGGTGGCCATGCAGTGGACATATGATTTAAATGAACCTTAAAGTTTAGTTTATTTTATTTTTATTGTTGGATTTATTTTCATCAAATTGTAATAAGGCCTCCTAGTACTTTATTTTATGTTGAATATTTGTTTTAACTATTTATTTATAAAATGAGTTCACCTGGTTTCTAAAAGCAATCGTAAAAGTTTTAAAGTGCCATCGGGTATCTCTAAAATATATTCTTAACTTGACTTAACAAATATTTTCAAAGTAAGATCTAAATAAGGGTTTTACACAACTCAACGGTTAGAACAAACTATCTACTTTTTACTAAAAAGTTAATTTAGCTTTAAAATTTTTTTCCAAATATTTTCTAAGTAGCAAACCAAATTCGGTCGTAGTGTTTGGGCCGGGTGTGGGTTGTTACATAGGCTTTTATAAATCAGCACACAAAAATTAAACACAAAATCAATAAAATCTTCACACAGGCTAATTCACATGCTGTAAACACAGAAAATAATATTAAAATATTATTACCACCTCGAAATTGTGGTCTCAAAACCACTGTTCTGACTAGGGTCTAAACCAGGCTATTACAATGAAGATTGTGATACATGTTATTACCACTTGGATGCATAGCATACGGACTACTATGCACCTCTCTTAGAATCGACTACCTCAAATCAGAATCATTCGGCACACAGATCCGACCTCGAAAACACAGAATACCATAATGATTCAGCCCAAGAAGTATTGTCACTCTCAATCTGAAGAAACCGCAAACCCAGAGTCTAATCCTCTAACTGCTTATCTCGAATCTGATCAATCCAAGTCGGCTTAACTTGTAACTCGGCTAACATAATCCCATCATCAAACAGACTAAGACGTGCGAACATCGCCCTCAAATCAGACATCACCCTACGACTTAGAGCATCAACCACCACATTGGCCTTACCAGGATGATACTCTATCGTGTAGTCATAATCTTTGAGTAGCTCAATCTATCGCCGTTGTCTAAGATTCAAATCTTTCTGAGTATGGAGATACTTGAGGCTCTTGTGATCAGTGTAGATGATACAACTCTCACCATACAGATAGCGCCTCCAGATTTTCAACGTAAAGTCCACAACAGCCAACTCGAGATCATGCGTCAGATAGTTTCCCTCGTATGTCTTAAGGTGACGGGACGCATAAGCCACAACCTTACCATCTTTCATCAATACACATTCCAAAATGATGTGTAATGCATCACTGTATAGCATAAACTCTTTACCGGATTGAGGCTGTGTCAGCTTATGATCCTGAGTCAAAACATATTTGAGCTTTTCGAAGCTCGATTGCTGTGCATCGGTCCAAATAAAAGGAATACCCTTACGCAGAAGCTTAGTCAAATGAGTTGCAATCAGAAAAAACCCCTCAAAAAATCACTGATAATATCCCGCTAGACCTAGAAAACTACGGATTTCAGACACGTTCTTAGGCTATTTCCAATCCAACACAGCCTCAATCTTTCTAGGATCCACTCGAATCCCCTTAGCATACGCCACATGCCCTAGAAAAGTTACCTCTCGTAACCAAAACTTGCACTTGCTCAACTTAGCGTAGAGCTATTTTTCACGGAGAATTTGAAGCACTACCCTAAGATGCTCATCATGCTCATCCTTGGTCTTAGAGTACACCAGAATTTCGTTGATGAAGACCATGATGAACTGATCTAGATATGGCCAAAACACTCGATTCATCATATCCATGAATGTAGCTAAACCATTCGTCAAACCAAAAGGCATAACTAGGAACTCGTAATGTCCTTAACGAGTCCTAAATACGGTCTTATGAACATCCCCCTCATTAACTCTCAACTGATGATACCCAGATTAGAGATCTATCTTTGAGAACACTAACGCCCCTTGAAACTGATCAAACAGGTCATCGATCCTCGAAAGTGTACTTGTTTTTCACAGTCAGTTTATTCAACTGTCAAGAATTGATGCACATCCTTATGGTCCCATCCTTCTTCTTAACAAACAAAATCGATGTCCCCCATGGAGACACACTAAGAAGGATGAAACCTTGATCCATAAGCTTTAAAGTTGAGCCTTAAGCTTTGAAAGCTCATTCGGTGCCCTTCGGTAGGGAGCGGTGGACACTAGAGCTATACCCGGTAGAAGCTCAATGCTCAACTCAACTTTTTGATTCAGAGGTAAACCTGGTAATTTCTCTAGAAAGACATCCAAAAAATCCCTCATCATTTTGATATCCCAAACAAAAGAGTCCCCAGAAATAGAAACACTGACGTAAGTCAAATACGCCTCACATTCTTTTCAAACCAATTTTTAGGCTACAAAGGCAGAGAACACATTGGACAGATAATCTCGGTGCTCACCGATCACAACCACCTCTTTATCATCCTCAGTTTTCAGAACGACCCTCTTAGTCGTGCAATCCAAACTAACTCGATGCTTAACCAACCAATCCATACCCAGGATCAAGTCAAATTCCTCAAATGGAAGCTCCATCAGATCTGCCAAAAATATCGCCCCTTGCATCTCTAACAGAACGTCTCTATAAAGTTTACTAACTCGGACAGACTGCCCCAACGGGCTCAATATAGTAAGCTCACTAGAAGTGCTCTCGACAGAAACCTATGTTTTTAGATACAATGCTAGCTACATAGGAGTGTGTAGAACCTATGTCTATCAAAGCAGTATAAGGTACATCAAATATAGAGAACGTACCGGTGATAACTTCTGGAGCATCTCTATCCTCTCGGTGTCTAGTAGCATTAACTAACGCAGGCTGCCTTGCCTCAATCTGACCTGCACCTCTGCTCGGTACTCTCTGCCCTCGACCCATACCATCACCACCCCTAACTGATCCACGGCCCCTAGGTGGCTGCTGAACTGACCTTTGAAGCTGTACAGTACCCGATCCTGAAGCTTGCATCTGATTTGCCCACTGAGGACACTCTCTAATACGATGATCTAAAGGCCCACACCTCAGACAATCCCCAATCCTCCTTCAACACTCGCCCGGATGGCACCTACCACAGTCTCTGCACAATGAATCCCAGTAGGAGCAACAGGAGCCCTTGCTCTCACTGGTCCATCAGATTTGACCTTTTCCTTAGGCCTCATAACAGAACTAGAGGGCTCTGAATCCCTCTTGTTCTTACCTCTCTCTCGATCCCTATTATGGAGCTCTACGCGCTCAACATCCTCAGCGATCTTCACCTTCTTAGCCAGAATCGCGAACTCTCACTCCCTCTGTGGAGCAATCAGTACCCTCAAATTATCCCTTAATCCATCCTCAAACTGGACGCATCTCTTATACTCAAATGTTACCCTGCCTCAAGTGTAGCGGCTCAACCTCAGAAACTCAGCCTCATACTCAGCCACTGATCTATCACCTTGTGTGAGATTCGTGAACTCACTCTGGAAGGTGGTCTTAAAGAAATCCCAGCTTTGAAAATTAGGCTGAGTACCCTTCTCAACCGTCAACCACCACTGATATGCCTCGTCACAAAGTAAAGAGATTGCAGCCTTAAATTTATGCTCGGGAGTATAGTCTAAATCATTCATGATGCTCTCGGTGGCCTCCAGCCAATACTAAGCCACATTAGGGGCAACTCTAATGACACCCCTAAACAGCTCAGCACCATTAGACAGAGTCGTTCAGTTATTGACCCACGGCCCCCAGAACCAGAATGGGGTCCAGCGACCCTCTCTATTATCTTCAGCATGGCTTGGGATAATGCGTCGTCCTCAGCCGAATCGCTTTGAGACCCAGTCTCAGTAGAAGGCGAAATTGATATCTCGCTCATATCTAGATTTGGCATATTTCCCAAGAGGAAGACCCAGCTCGAGCCCCCTATTGCCTCTACCTCGGCCACGAGTACCACTTCATTGTGTTCCATAAGCGCTCATCGTAACTTTCAAATTTTTAATCTACATTATGAAATTTTATACATCAGTTCCAGTTTATTATTAGCATATGTTTTATTCATTATCAGAGATTCAGATATGTTTTCAGAAGTTTCAGTTTCTAACTATTTTAGTACAGTTTTTGAAAAGTGCTATCTACAGTGTTTTTAGAGTATTTCTATCTAAGTATAGAGATACCTATAGGATCGGCACCGGAGACTCGATGTACCACATACTTCCTTAATTATTAGAAATCCAAATATTTTCAAAATACAATTTTGGAACCCAAAATTCACAGTTGAGTTTTGAAACCTGGATCTAATACCACTAAATGTAACACTCCAAACCCGGCCTAGACGTTATGGCCAAATTCGGAGGTGTCACAAAGAATGGGTTTTGATAACGAACACCACACGTTAAAATCATTTTAGTTTTTCAAATCTTATTATCTATTGTCAAAACATTTATTCAAAATCAATTTGCCTTAAATCGTGTTTTATACCAGAAGCTTATGAAAGAGGTTGTATTTAATGAAAGCGGCTTGTATTTTTAGAAAACCTTTGTTTTAGTTAAAACCATAGTTTTTAGATATCAGTCGCTTATTTAGTACTAAAATGAAAATCCAAATCCAAAAGAAAAAGTAGCCAAAAAGTCGGGAGAGTCCAATTATAACATAAATCCAGAAATAACCCTTAAAATAAATCCATAAACCTAATAGTTTACAAACTCGTGGTCACCGAGAGGCTCCGTCGCACCAATCCGTCTAAGTCTGTGGGTTATTTGAACAAAAATAGGCAAACAGAGGTGAGTTTACGTCAACTCAATGTGTAACCTAATAGAGATAGACATGCAACACATATGGAATCATATGCACAGTTAGGTACAGATACAGATTCAGTTTCAGATTCAGATATGCAAAATCCAACCCCCGTCCTCTACACACCAACTCCGACCATCTCATCACACCATGTGAGGTTAAAAACACCTACCCATCCCTACACACCACGTCGTGCCATTAAGACACATATCAGACAATATGTAGCTGAGTTGCCAGAATAAAGGCCATTAATGCCGAATAGAACACTTCATCCTCATATACAAATCCCACCCCAATAATAGATATAGAAATTCGGGTACAAATATAACGGAATAAAAATGCTCAACATGCTTTATACAAATAACAGATACACATATATCAATATAGTCAGGCATACATTTAATATCCTATTTAGATTAGTTTATCGGAATATCATAGCATGCAAAATAAGGTTTAACTAGCCCTTACCGACCCTACAGTAGGCCCATAGCCAATCGGAGCAACCCGTGCAACCCTAAATAGAATTTTAAAAAATGGGCCCACATGCCCATGTGGTTTGCCCAGGTAGACCCACACGCCCAGATTGGCCTTTCCCGTATGGCCTACACGGCCACACCCAAGTCATTACATGATCATGTCCTATCGCGGCCATGCGTTCATTGATCACATGACTATCCAAACAGGTGACCACACGATCGTGTGGCGTCGACAGTGCAGTTTTTTGGCTTTTGTCTAAACCTCATTTTCTACTTTTTGGGTACACACCTGGTATCATTTTGATGCAAAAACACTCTCGAGCCACACAACACCTAAAATTGTCCAACAAAACACTGAACAAAATGCCCAAATTGATATCAAAATTGAAACTAAGACTCTGTTCAATCCAACAAACAACCAAGTCCTTACCTTCTAACGAAGTACGATGATTTCACACAACTAAGTCACCGATTGCCAATCCGTAGCCCCTTGGCCTTCTCCTAATCAACAAGGTATACAATATTAACTCAACTGAAATAACCACAATTGTACGGAACTACTAAAGTACTTACTGACACACAAACCGAGCAGAAAAACATAGAACCCAATGCAAAAATGGATAGCAGTTTGAACAAAAATGAGAAGGTAACGAGAAGAGGATAAAAATCGAGAGTTCCACCAACAAGGAAACAATTGACATCAGAGATTTTTGAGAATGAGAAAGAATAGAAATTTTGAAAAAAAAAATGGAACTAATAACCCTAAAATCCCAACTCCCCACTATTTTGTCAAACTCAGCCACTAAAGAATTTTAATTCCACTGAAATTCTATCGCAAAACCGAGGAAAAATAGATACCTACATTAGTGCAGGGATTCGAACACAAGTCCTCCAACACACTGACTCCCTTACCATTCGAACCAGCAGGCTCATTCTAATATGGATTTATAGGCAATTTATCAAAGCCCGCTGATATAGGGTAAGGCTTGCTCCAAAAATAACAAAATTTACTAAGGGTGGGACTTGAAACCAAGACCTCAGACACACACCTAGAACACTTAACCATTAAAGAAGATACACAGTTGTGTTAGAATTCACAGAACCAAAAATAAATAAGTCAGGGCGTTACACAAACATATTTTCACATACAAATTCACATGTATTTTCATAATCAAATACATATGCATATTCAGATTTAGATACAAATGTAAACACAGATTCAGATACAGATGTAGTCACAGATCCTACCCCATTCGCTACACACCAACTCCGTCCAATGAATCACACCAATTAAGAGTACAAGAGTTTATCTATCCAATCATACCGAGTCGTCGTGATATACCACTCATAAAGGTGCAACTGAGCTACCAGAAAGATATTGCGATTTAACTTCCAAAATTGCTAAATACTAGCAGAATACACTTCCTCCATCACATATCAAACCCATCCCGAGGTACATGCTAAAGTAAATTAATCCATAGATTCCATAAAAAAATATCATGTGTACTTTTCATACGTAATCATGCTTTCGGAGTTATCAGAACACAAATCGTACATATATTTTTCATATACCTTATCACAAATCAATAGATGTCACATTTCAAGTCTTATTTAAGCGGAATGGATCCCACATAAGGTCTAATTATGAATTTCAGAGTCAAACAGGTCTAAGTGAAAATTTTCAAACAATGAACCTACACAGCCTACCTGATCTGCCTGTGTGATTCGACATGCTCATGTCTCCCACACGGCTTACCTGATTTGCTCGTGTAATCACACATGCCTGTGTGCCTCACACGGCTTACCTGATTTACTCGTGCAATTGCACACGCCCGTGTACACCCACATGGCCAACAACACGGCTGTGTGGTGACCAACAATTTCGAATTTTCCTTGCATTGTTTCCATATTTTCTGGGTTTTTTGTGGTGGTTTCAAGTTAGAAAAATGCACCTGATTTGGTTCCAGTGAAGATTTATGAAGGAGCAATCTAGTAACCTAAATCGACAATCCACAAGAATCAATCAATTCAATTTTTACAACACCCGATTGTACAAATCGGTGTAACATCATCCAACGAGCTTATTTACGAAGCAAAACAACCCTTAAAACGATAAAATTACTCACCCTTAGACGAAACAACTTAAGAAAATAATTTAATTGTTCGGAGGATTAATCGTATCACGATGTTCTCCTAATCTCCACAAAGAAAACAAACTAATCATTAAAACCCTTCCTACTTAAAGAACTTAATAAACATATGTTAAACAACTGGAAAAAAAAGGGGTTTGGAAAACGCAGTGGAAAATAAATTTAGGGAAAAACCAGAGTTTAATATTTTTTTTCCAAAACAAGATCTTGGTTGTGATATCTAAAGTAATAAACACTTAATCAAAATTGTACCTTTTCGATTCGTCTAGGATGAGCGCTTCAACTGAGTAGTCTTCTCTGCTATCCTTAAGCCCACGTTCTGTCGTGTGTGGGCTTGCTTCTAATAAAAAAAATCACAAAAATTACCAGTGGGGTAATTTCACAATTTCTCTAAACTTTTGGGAAAATTTATAAATTAGAAAAATATCTGTAGAAATTTTCTGAAATAATCTCTTCAGAAAATTTTCTCTCTACAACTTTCTCTTGAATTCAACTGTGTGTAAAATAATGACCCAAGGCTCTATTTATATAAGGAGAGTTTCGAGAGTTCAATTATGATTAAACTTAATCACTTTAATATTAAATCTTTTTAAAATAATAGAATGTTTATATACAAGATAAACATTTAAATTTAATTTTATATTAAACTATTACTATTTTTGGGATAGTTATTTTGAAATCAAATTCTCTGGTAGAGTCTTAGTAGATAACTCTTCCGCTATTCAACCACCAAAGACCAAATGCCGTCGGACACCGGGACACCACCGTCACAGCCACTAGCACTCGTCGTGTCCAGTGATGCAGGTGTGACACCCTTACGACACCTTGAGTCATTTTGGCTGCGGCCAGTTCGATCCAGGTTAGTGACAACCCGACCGATCCTGTCTAGCCACTGGTTGGACCGTCGGCTCAATTTCACATATCGGGCCTGGTTCAACCATTTTTTGGATCATAATCTTGGTTTTTGTCAACCAAACCCAATTTACGATTTTAGGTCTAGTTTTCAATTTCAATTACTTATTGGTGGCAATTGTTTGACTTGAAAATTAATTTCCAAAAGTATCATATTAATTTTAATTAATTTGATTAATTTAATTTTACTTTTTCAAAATTAATTTTTCCAAAAATCACTTAGATTTTCCAAATTGATTTTTCAAGAAAATTCTTTAATCAAATTCTCTAGTTGAACAATTCTCACGACCACCTAATTTAATTCCTCATCGAATAAATCGATTCAATTAAATTAATTCTGAAGTCGTAGAATATTCTTCTGATTCAATGCAATCCAATCGAGCTTTTATCTAGCAAAGAGACAAATCGGGCATATACAATTAGGCTCTAGTAATTGCAACTATTTCCAGAAGCATCTTTTCGATAATTTGCAATTACATAATCATGGAGTCAGTCCACAAGAAGTACCATGATTCAAAACTCCTTATGGTATACTCTTTACGAAAGCAATTCATCCAATTGTTTTGTTTAATGACCTCGTCATGTGTGTGTTACCCTCATATGATATCCTTAATTCCTTTTAGTTAAATCCGTTCACTTAATACAATCCTATTTTATCCCGTTCACTTAATACAATCCTATTTTATCTCATGGTCACCATTGTATCTTTTGAATGATTAATATGATCACTGTCAACAAATGACTGTAATAAATTGCTCGTTCGAGAAAAAGCAACTTGTGGCCACGTTTCATATTTATCAGTCCATACAATGCTAATGAGAGTATAAGCCTATGCCATACACAAGTCATGTACCCAACATACCGGTTATGGGCTCGATCATCTTTAAAGCATAAGCCTCCACTTATATCAAAGCACATGAGTTGCATATGAATGGTCAGTGACAACTCAGGATTTAGGTAAATCACACAATGAACGTCATAAGTGAATTAATTCAAAAACGAATTATGAATTAATTCATTTTGAGTCCAGTCTAATGTTTCATTTTACCAATGAATACATCTATGTCTTTACTCGTGGAGTCAATTGCTTCGATAGTCAAGATTAAGCATCTGCCCAATTGGAATTGTAGACAACATAATAATCCATCTCAGTATTTGAATCAAAGGGATTACTGACTTTTTTAGATTATCTACTGAAGTAAGGTGTCTTTCTCGCAATGTAACTGTTCTTACAATGTCACTTATCTTCAATTTAAATTTAAACAATCAATTAACTAATATTTTCTTGTCACAATTTTCCTATGCGTGAAAAATATAAAAGAAAGAAATACAAAATACAAAATAGTGAAATGTGAAATTAACTTTATTTATTTATTCATCGTTCAAATAAATTGAAAATAGTTAGAAGTTTACTTCAATATGGGCACATTTCCCAACAATCTCCCACTTGCCCTAGTGAATTAAATGTGTCATGTTTCGCATTCCCATATCCTCGATGTGTTTGATAAAACTCCTAGTTACATGAATCTTAGTAAACAGATCCATAAGGTTATCTTCATAAGCTATTTTCATCACATCTACAATTTGTTTGGCCATTGCCTCTCTTATCAAGTGATACTTCTGATCAATTATTTCGTCCTCTTGTGACTTCTCGTTTACTTGGTATTACCTATTGCAGCACTATTATCACAATATAGTATTATAGTTTTTTCCATACCAAGAATAACTTCAAAATCGGTTAAAAACTTTTGAAGCCATATTGATTCTTATGTTGCCTCGAAAGCAGCCACATACTCGGCCGCTATAGTAGAGTTAGCAATGCAAGTTTGTTTTACATTTCTCCATACTATGGCTCCACGACCTAGAACGAATACATTTCCTGACGTCTATTTCCTCGAATCTTTTTAGGTTTGGAATCCCGAGTCTATGTATCCAACAAGAGTAATGTTCTACAAAGAATACACAAGCATATAATTCCTTATTCTTTTAAGATACCTTAATATATGCTTTACAGCTTGCCAATGCCTGAGACCTAGATTCATATGATATCAACTAACCATTCCTACTGAGAAACAAATATCTGGACGTGTGCAAAGCATCACATACATAAGGCTTCCAATGGCTGAAACATATGGAACATTACTCTTATGCTCTCTTTCTTCCGCTGCAATATGAGATATATGTGTTGGATTAACATGTTTTATCTTTGGATTTTTAGTGAATTTAAGTAATTTGGACTAACTTGTGAAAATAATATTTTGAGGGACTAGAATGAAAAATAAATGAAATATATGGGCTCTTATGAGCATAAGTAAAATTCGGCTAGGCATTTGTGAAATGAAATTATGTGAAATTGATGATTTTATGAAATAGGGACTTAAGTGTCGAAATGTGAAAATGGGAGGGCTATTTTGTAAAATGCCCTAAATATGTGTGTTTGGATTAAATTGAATGATTTGGTGAATAAATGAGCTAAATTTGGTGAATATGTATCGAAGCAAAGATAAAGTGCTCGATTAATCGACTCGTTTTGTTACTTTGACATCCGAGGTAAGTTCGGATATAATACTAGTTGTTAAAATTTATGTTTAATTGTTATGAAATGAATGAATATGTGATTAATGAATTAGAAATGTTATATATGGAATTGAGAAATATGGCACTAAGTGTGCGTAATTAGAATCTTGGACAGGGGTGATTAGCACTGTGTGTGCGAACTAATGGAAGCCTTGGCTTTATTGATTGGCACTGTGCGTGCGATACTGAGATAAATTCAGTTTAAAGTAAAGGCACTGAGTGTGCGATGATATTTAAGTTTTGGCTATGAAATGGGCACTAAGTGTGCGATTAAATCGAATAATTTACTGAAGATCGAACGAAACGTAGCATTGAACATTGCATAGCAAAAAAGTGTGCATACTAAGTGTTGGCACAGGTATGTACGGAACCTATGTGGTTGATGATTTTGTAAATGGTTAAATGAATAGTTAGGTGAGCGTCTGGTTATGAATGAGATTGTTTATTCATGAAAACTAATCTATGTGATGGTTTATTTTGTAAATTGATTTGAATTAATGAGTTAAAGGTATTATATTACGAACTTAATAAGCTTTAAAGCTTACTGTGTGAACTGTTTCTCTATTTTATAGTGTATTTAAAGTTAGCTCGGATACGGGGATCGTCAGCGACTCAATCACACTATCGGCTATCTATTTGGTAAATTTGGAAAGATGTATATATTTGAATATGGCATGAATAGGCTAGTGATTATAGTATATTTTGAGTGGCCTTGAAGTTGAATGATTTTGGTTATTATATGTGAGCTATGAGAATGATGAGTATGTAATGATGTAGTTAAATTGAAAATGGTATGCTTCATGCTTAAGTTGGTTGATAAGAATGGTAGTTTAAATGTGTACTTGTGGTATGGATTAAATGATGTTTGGTTACATAGTTTTGAATGTGTAGTTGATACTTTGGATTGACTTATTAAGATGGATTTGTATAGGAAGATGAATGAAGATGTTAAGAGATTAAAATTGAGCATGTTTTGGTATGTTTGAATGCCATTTAGTGTATGGAATTTTATTAGTTTGCGCTTGTAGGTGTGACCCTAAGTGTGGGTGGCAAATTGGCCTTGAAAATGGCCTATAATTGCCCACACGTTGAGCACATGGGCGTGTGGCTCGACCGTGTCTTTTAAGTTTGCAAATTGAAGTAAGTCAGACTTAACCATGGGCTAAACACACGGGTGTGTGACTGGCCATGTGGTGTAAGTCAATGTCGACCACGAGTGAGGCACACGGGCGTGTCTCAAGCTGTGTGGACAAGTTAGTATGTATGCCCTGTCACACGGCCTACCCAAACGGGCGTGTGACCTTTGTAGCTTTGAAAAATGTTTAAATTTCAGAAATTCTTGTATGTGTTTGGTTTAGTCCCGACCCCTATCTAACACGTGTTTAAGGTCTCATAAACCTATTTAAGGGACTATATGAATGTAAATTGCTATGATTATATGTGAAATGAATTGAAATGTTTTGAAATGATTGGTAATACCTCTTAACCCAGTTCTGGAGACGGTTACGGGTTAGGGGTGTTACATTTTATTGGTATCAGAGCTACGATTTAGTCGATTCTAGGACTAATGTAGCGCGTGTGACTCTAGCTATACATGCCATATATATAATTGCGATAGTGTGATGCATCCTAACAGTTAAAAATGTGTTTTTATATAGTAAATGGATCCCGATCGAGCAGTTGCTGATGATGAGAGCAATGCGCCTGCTCCTGCTCAAGGGACAGCGCCGGCCACATTAAGGCCAATTACTAGTAGCCACGAGGGAGAGGATAAGTGAGCCTTCTTCGAAATGATCAGGGAGTGGTTTTTAGTGTTCATTCGAATGAATCAGGCTGCTCAACAACCTCCACACCCGCAAGTACCTGTAATACCACAAGTTGCAAATCCAATTCGATTGAATAAGCCTCTTATAGATAAAATTCGAAAGTACGGGGCCGAAGAGTTTAGAGCTACGATTGATAATGATTCTGAGTGAGTTGAGCTTTGGCTCGAGAATACAATTTGAGTGTTTGATGAGATTTCATTGACCCTTGATGAATGCATAAAATGTGTTATTTCCTTGTTGAGAGATACTGCATATAATTGGTGGAAAATATTGATATTTGTGGTTCTAAGAGAGAGGATTACCTGGGATTTCTTTCAAGCTGAATTTCAAAAAAAGGATATTAGTCAACAATTTATAGACCAGAAATGTAAAGAGTTCTTAGAGCTGAATAGGGCAGCATGTCTGTTACTGAGTATGAGTGGGAATTTGTGAGATTGAGCCAGTATGCGCGAGAATGTGTTTCAACAGAAGCTGCTATGTGCAAAGGATTCATTGAAGGGTTGAATAGAGACATTAAATTATTGGTTGGAATTCTTGATTTGAATGAATTCATAGTATTGGTTGAAAAGGCTTGCAAAGTCGAGGAACTTAACAAAGTAAAGAAGAAAGCAGATTCAAAGGCTAGAGATGAGAGAAAGAGGTCGATGAGTAAGTCATATCAACCTTTGTCCAAGAGATTCCGAGATGCAGCTAATCGCTCAAATGTTTCATTTAGACATTCGGTAGAGATCGTGTGAAACAAAGTGTTGGTTCAAGAACTCAAATTCTGATTGAATCGAGTGTTGGAAGTGTTAAAAGTAACTAGCCTGAGTGTAGACATTGTAGAAGATGACATGTTGGTGAATGCTGGGGAAAGCATATTAATAGAACTTGTTATAAATATGGATCACTAGACCATTTCATTTAGGATTGCCCAAAGTTAGCTGAGAAAAACAATGTACAGATTGCGAGACCGAGTAATGTGACAGTTAGAGGTAGACCACCCAGAAACACCGGGAATGTAAGTGGTAGTCAAAGAGGGACGACCGATACAACTGTGAGATCCGAGGAGAGAGAACCTACCCGAGCTTATGCTATTCATGCTCGAGAATAAGCGTCATCTCCAGACGTCATTATTGGTACTTTTACTCTATTTGATACTGATGTCATTGCATTGATAGATTCTGGATATACTCATTCATATGTGTGTGTGAATCTAGTATCTAGTAAGACTCTGTCTGTTGAATCTACTGAATTTGTAATTAGAGTATTGAACCTCTTAGGCAAGTGTGTTTTGGTTGATAAAGAGTGCAAGAACTATCCGTTGATGTATTGGGATAATTGTTTTCCGACTAATTTGATGTTGCTACCATTAGATGAATTTGATATAATACCGAGTTGGATTGGCTCACTTTGCATAATGCTATTATGAATTGTAAACGGAAGAGTATTGGTTTAAGAAGTCAGAATGGTGAGATAGTTCGAATTGAATCCAGTGATTTGAATGGGTTATCAGCTATTATATCATAGATGAAAGCTTTGAATTATGTGAAAAAAGGTTGTGAAGCTTATCTTGCGTATGTGATAGATACAAAAGTAACAAAAAAGAAAGTTGAATCTGTACATGTAGTTTGCGAGTTCCCAGATGTGTTCCCTGAAGAACTACCGGGATTACCTCCAATATGAGAAGTCAAGTTTGATATTGATTTAGTGCCTGGAACGACTCCTATCTCAATAGCTCCATATAGAATGGCACCAACAGAATTGAAAGAGTTGAAGTCACAGTTGCAAGAGTGGATAGATAGAGGATTTGCACGATCGAGTTTCTCGCCCTGGGGTGCTCCTGTGTTGTTTATGAAAAGGAAAGATGGAACTATGAGGATGTGTATTGACTACCGACAGTTGAACAAAGTGACAATAAAGAATAAATATCCTTTACCGCAAATCGATGATTTGTTTGATCAGCTGAAAGGAGCTATAGTGTTTTCTAAAATGGATTTGAGATCGGGCTACTATCAGCTACGAGTTAAAGAATCAGATGTGCCAAAAACTACCTTTAAAACGAGGTACGGATATTATAAATTCATAGCTATGCCTTTCACACTAACGAATGCTCTTGTAGCGTTTATGGATTTGATGAATTGGATATTCAGACCGTATTTGGATCAATTTGTCAAGGTGTTTATTGATAACATTCTGATGTATTCCTGTGCTGAAACGCATGATCTTGAATTAGCTGCGATTGTATTTGTATTGAATATTTGGCATCATTACCTATTTGGTGAGAAATGTCACATTTATACTGATCAAAAGAGTTTGAAATATCTGATGACTCAGAAAGAATTGAATTTGAGACAGTGGAGATGGTTAGAATTGCTAAAAGATTATGAACTAGTGATTGATTACCATCCGGGTAAAGGTAATGTTGTTGCTATTGCTTTGAGCCGAAATTCTTTATTTGCTTTGCGAGCAATGATTACTCAGATAGATCTGTGTGATGATGGTTCGATTTTGGCTGAATTAAAAGTGAGGCCAATGTTTCTACATCGGATTTATGATGCTCAGAAAAGTGATGCTGAAATGATGGCAAAATGAGCTCAATGTGGTTTGAATTTTGATTCAGAATTTTGAGCTAATGATGTTGATTGTTTGAGATTCAGAGATCGAATTTGCATTCTAAGAAATTCAGAGTTTATTTAGATGATATTGAACGAGGCTCACAATAGTTGTTTGGCTGTTAATCAGGGGAGTACAAAAATGTATAATGATCTGAAACAATTTTATTGGTGGCATGGTATGAAATGGGATATCTTAGAGTTTGTTTCGAAATGTTTAGTTTGTCAACAAGTTAAAGCTGAACATTAGGTTCCATCCGGTTTGTTACAACCGATTATGATTCCTGAGTGGAAATGGGAGAGAATCATGATGGACTTTGTGTCGGGATTGCCTTTACCTCCAATAAAGAAAGATGCAATCTGGGTGATAGTTGACAGATTAACAAAATCAACTCAATTTTTTCCGGTGAGAATATATTATTCACTTGATAAATTAGCTGAATTATATATTTTTGAGATTGTGAGATTGCATGGGGTGCCAGTATCTATTGTATCTAATAGAGATCTGAGATTTACCTCACAGTTTTGAAAGAAATTACAAGAGGCTTTAGGTAAAAAGTTGAATTTCAGTATTGCATTTCATCCGTAAACGAAAGGTCAATCCGAGCGGATCATTCAGATTCTCGAAGATATGTTAAGATGTTGTATTCTTGAGTTTGAAAGTACTTGGGAAAAACATTTTTCGTTGATTGAGTTCGCGTACAATAATAGTTTTCAATCTAGCATTAAAATGGCACCATATGAGGCTCTTTACGGTTGTAAATGCCAAACTCCATTATATTGGACTGAGCTTAGTGAGAATAAGATTCATGGGGCTGATTTAATTAAAGAGATTGAGTAGAAAGTGAAAGTGATTTGAAAAAATTTGAAAGCAACCTCAGATCGTCAGAAATCTAATGCAAATTTGAAACGTAAAGATATTGAATTTGAGATTGGTGATAAAGTGTTTTTGAAAGTGTCTCCGTGGAAGAAAATACTTCGTTTTGGCAGAAAAGGCAAGTTGAGTCCGAGGTTCATCGGGCCGTATGAGATTATCGAACAAATTAGGCCAGATGCTTTTAAATTGTTGTTGCCACCTGAGTTAGAAAAGATTCATAATGTGTTTCATTTGTCCATGCTTCGACGATACAGATCTGGTCCATCGCATGTGATTGCTCCTACTGAGGTTGAAATTTAGTCAGATTTATTGTATAGTGAAAAACCGATCTAAATTTTTGCACGAGAGATTAAAGAGTTGAGAAATAAGAAAATTCCTTTGGTGAAAGTGTTGTAGCACAAACACAAAGTTGAAGAGGCTACGTGGGAGCCTGAAAATGTTATGAAAGAGCAATATCCGAACCTATTCACTGGTAAGATTTTTGGGGACAAAAATCCCTAAGGGGGAGAGTTGTAACAACCCGATTTAGACCCTAGTCGAAATAGTAGTTTCGGGACCACAAATCTGAGTCAAAAAAGTATTTTAATATTATTTGTTGTGTTTACAGTATGTGAATGAGCATGTGTGAAAATTCTATGTGAAAACTTTATCGATTGTGTGCTTAATTTGCAAAAAGGACTTAATCGCATAAAATGTAAAAGTTGTGTGCTGATTGTTAAAGTGCTTATTTGGCATGGTTTTTCAAATGAGGGGTCCTTTTGTTGTTATTATACCATATGCCAAATGGATGGACAAAAAGTGGAATTCTAAATGTTATATATTAAGGGTAAAATCGTAATTAGTATATTAATGTTAATATAATTAAAACAAAACATTTTATGGCCATTTTTATCATCTTATTCCACCAAATTTGAAAGAAAAAAAATCAAGGGTTTGAGCTTTTAACATTCGGCCATAGTCTAAGCTTCAACCAAGTGTTTTTGATCTGTTTTTGATAATTTTTATATTTTTGTAATCGTTGCTTTGAGTACTACAACACCCATGCCTTAATTTTGGAATTTGATGATGATTTTGAAATGTGCCATTGATGAATACTTGAGTTTTGTGATGTTAGTTGATGAAATATGAAATATATGTCTGGATTAACATGTTTTGTCTTTGGATTTTTAATGAATTTGAGTAATTTGGACTAAATTGTGAAAATAATATTTTGAGGGACTAGAAAGAAAAATAAATGAAATATATGGGATCGTATGAGCATAAGCAAAATTCGGCTACGCATGTGTGAAATGAAATAATGTGACATTGATGATTTTATGAAATAGGGACTTAAGTGTCGAAATGTGAAAAATGGGAGGGCTATTTTGTAAAATGCCCTAAATATGTGTGTTTGGATTAAATTTAATGATTTGGTGAATAATGAGCTAAATTTGAATATGTGTAGATCAAGAAAAGAGGGATTTGGATCGAGATCGAGGCAAAGATAAAGTGCTCAATTAATCGACTTGTTTTGTTACTTCGACGTTCGAGGTAAGTTAGGATATAATACTAGTTGTTAAAATTTATGTTTAAGTGTTATGAAATGAATGAATATGTGATTAATGAATTAGAAATGTTATATGTGGAATTGAGAAATATGGCACTAAGTGTGCATAATTAGAATCTTGGACAGGGGTGATTAGCACTGTGTGTGCGAAGTAATGGAAGTCTCCGCTTCATTGATTGGCATTGTGCGTGTGATATCGAGATAAATTCGGTTTAAAGTAAAGGCACTAAGTGTGAGATGATATTTAAGTTTCGGCTATGAAATGGGCATTAAGTGTGCGATTGAATCGAATGATTTACTGAAGATCGAACGAAACGTAGCATTGAGCATTGCATAGCAAAAGAGTTTGCATACTAAGTGTTGGCACAGGTATGAACGGAACCTATATGGTTGATGATTTTGTAAATGGATAAATGAATAGTTAGGTGAGCATTTGGCTATGAATGAGATTTTGTATTCATGAAAACTAATCTATGTGATGGTTTATTTTGTATATTGATTTGAATTATTGAGTTAAAGGTATTATTCACTATTTTACAGTGTATTTAAAGCTAGCTCGGATCCGAGGGTCGTCAGCGACTCAATCACACTATCGGCTATCTATTTAGTACATTTGGAAAGATGTATATGTTTGAATATGGCATGTATAGGCTAGTGATTATAGTATATTTTGATATGTTTGGACCTTGCCGTGTGATATGGCTTGGAAGTTGAATGATTTTGGTTATTATATGTGAGCTATGAGAATGATATATATGGAATGAAGTAGTGAAATAGAAAATGGTATGCTTCATGCTTAAGTTGGTTGATAAGAATGGTGGTTTGAATGTGTACTTGTGGTATGATTTAAATGATGTTTGGTTACATGGTTTTGAATGTGTAGTTGATAATTTGGATTGACTTATTAAGATGGATTAGTATAGGAAGATGAATGAAGATGTTAAGAGATTAAAATTGAGCATGTTTTGGTATATTTGAATACCATTTAGTGTATGGAATTGTATTGGTTTGTGCTTGTAGGTGTGACCCTAAGTGTGGGTGGCAAATTGGCCTTGAAAGTGGCCTATAATTGCCCACACGGTTGAGCGCACGGGCGTGTGGCTCGACCGTGTCTTTTAAGTTTGCAAGTTGAAGTAAGTCAGACTCAACCACGGGTTAGACACACAGGCGTGTGACTGGCCATATGGTGCAAGTCAGTGTCGACAACGGGTGAGGCACACAGGCGTGCCTCAGGCTATATGGACAAGTCAGTATGTATGCTCTATTTTGCCATGGCTTAGATACACGGGTGTGTCTAAGGCCGTATGAGGCACACAGCCTGCCCACACGGACGTGTGACCTCTGTAGCTTTGAGGAATGTTTAAATTTTAGAAATTCTTGTATGTGTTCGGTTTAGTCCTGTACCCTATCTAACACGTGTTTAAGGTCTCATAGATATTTAAGGGACTATATGAATGTAAATTGCTATGATTATATGTGAAATGAATTGAAATGATTGGTAATACCTCTTAACCCTATTTCAGAGATGGTTACGGGCTAAGGGTGTTACAGCCTAGACACACGCCCGTGTGTCCACCCATGTGGACAAAAATAATGCTATTTACCAAGCCATTTTGCCACCCTTTAATGCACACACCTACACAACATAATATAACACCAATCCAAGCATACACAAGCAACCAAAACAATCACAACCAAGGTATTAACATCACATTCACATGCTAACATCTAACATGCTTTAACATCAACTTACCTATTCAAATCATACTACTTTTATAATCATATAAACATCAACATGAGAATGGGATCATTACCAACATTAGCCAACTTCCATGGCTAATACAAAATGAATCATTAACCATTATAAGCTAATACATTTGGCCACATTATCAATGACACATATAACAAAATGACCAAGTCCCTTATACATGTCATAACTCAAACTATTGACAATTCAAAAGGTACCAAAAAAAATGGTTGATAGTGTGAATGGATCTCTGACAATCTCTAATCCCGAGCTAGCTTGGTGACACTATAAGACAAGGGAAAGAAAAGGGAGTAAGCTATATAGCTTAGTAAGTTCAAATGCAAATAATAAACAACCATAATTATACATTTTTCATATGAATAACATAACATATATCAACATAATTGTTATTAAAACTTCATGAGCATAACTTACTCAATCACAACCATGCCAATAGTTCATCATATACCTAATCTATTTCCTTTGAGTTTTTCGTACATAGTTGTACCAACTCGTAACACAATCACATACTTTCTCATCTTTGACACACCCATTGAACCACTTGGAATACTACCGGATACACGGAATTCTTGCACATAAGTGCCACATAAGTAGCCAATGCTACCACAAATCTCATAACACATATAGGCTTGCTCTCGAACTATCCTCTGGCCTGCTCACACAAGATGTCAGGTATCCGCAACATATACCAGTATACCCAGCCACCGGTAGGACGTTTAGGACCAGCACCCGGGTCACATAATCACATACTCAAATGGGTTCCTTGTGACATGTCACTTGTATCCTAATCTATTCCTAAGGTTCAACCGGGATTTCTCTCTTATCCGAACTTCATCGAATATGCTCATAGAATGAATCATACAATTCATGCAATATCACAACATTAAAATAAAAATATAATATTGCATTATTAACATACAAACTTAGCTCGGTACAAAAATAGTAGAAGTAGACCTAATCGTCAAACACCTTATTTTTCCCCCGATCTAGGTCTGAACCTCATTTGTCTTGATAATTGAACTTGAAAGTGGCCAAAACCCTAGCTATGGACTCCCTTGAAATTTTTGGTTATGGGAGATGAAATTGAAGAAGAGGACATCTTTTATTTGTTTTATTTTGTCTTTATTTACCAAATGACCAAAATGCCTTTAATGCATAACTTTGAAATTTCACCTGACCATGTCCATTTTTGTCCATACTAAATTTTAATGGTCTAATTACCAAATAAGGACCTCTAATTTGAATCTCATAGCATTTGGACACCTTTAACATAAAGAACTCAAATTTTACACTTTTTACAATTTAGCCCCTTTAAATAAATTGAGTGCCCAAACATCAAAATTTTTGAACGAAATTTTCACGAATTCATTCCATAAATCTGTAGACCATAAAAATATAATAAAAAATTCCACTGTGTCAAATTTGTGGTCCCGAAACTACTGTTCTGACTAAACCCAAAATCGAGCTGTTATAACTTTCCCTCTTAGGCATTTTCGTCCCCGAAAATCTTACCAGAAAATAGGTTTGGGTACTATTTTCCCATAGCTTCCTTAGATTCCCACATAGCGTCTTCAACTCCGTGTCATTGCCACAAAACTTTCACTAGGGCTATACTTTTATTTCACAACTGTTTGACTTCCCGAGCTAAGATCTTAATCGGTTCTTCACCATATGTCATATCGGGTCAAATCTCAACCTCCATCGGAGAAATCACATGCGAAGGATCAGAATGATATCGTCACAACATCGACACATGAAACACATTATGGATCCTTTTCAACTCTATCGGTAAAGCTAACTGATACGCCACTGACCCTATTATTTCAATAACCTCATACGGCCCAATAAAATGTGGACTCAACTTGCCCTTACAGCTAAATCTCAGAATCTTCTTCTACGGAGATACTTTCAGAAATAATTTATCACCAATCTGAAATTCAATCTCCTTTCGTTTCAAATCTGCCTAGGATTTATGTCGATCTGAAGCTGTTTTCAAACAGTCACGAATTACTTTCACTTTCTATTCAGTCTCTCTAACCGAATCAACCCTGTGAATCTGTCTCTCACTGAGCTCGGTCAAGTACAATGGAGTTTGACACTTGCAGACATACAATGCCTCATACAGTGCCCTCTTTATACTTGACTGAAAATTGTTGTTATAAGCAAATTCGACTAAAGGTAGATATTTTTCCCAACTACCTTCAAACTCTAAAACACAAAACAAAGCATATCTTCGAGAATCTGTATTACTCTTTTGGATTGATCGTCGGTTTGCGGATGAAAAGTGATACTAAAGTTCAACCTCGTACCCAAAGCTTCTTGCAACCTTTCCAAACCCTCGACGTAAACCTTAGATCTCTATCTGATATAATAGAAGTAGGCACCTCGTGCAATCTAACAATCTCAGCAGTATACAATTCAGCTAGTCTATCAAGTGAATAGTCCGTACGTACCGGAATAAAATGAGCCAATTTCGTCAATCTATCAATAACGACCCAAACAACATCTTTCTTTTTCGGAGACAAAGCCAAACCCATTAGGAAATCCATCATAATTTTGTCCCATTTACACTCGGGTACCATCACTAGCTGAAGTAAACTCAAAGGTACTTGTTGCTCGACTTTCACTTGTTAACAAATCAAACATCTCGAGACAAACTCAGAAATATCTCATTTCTTACCCGACCACTAATACGATTTCTTCAAATCATTATACATTTTTGTACTGCCCGAATGAACGGATAAACAACCATTATGTGCCTCCGAATAATCCCACCATTTTTCGATACACATACTCTATCTTGGAAACATCAAGCAATCATCAAAACTGATCAGAAAGTTTGAATTGCTACTCGATTCACACTGAGCTCTTTTGGCATGCAACCCAATATCATTTTTCTGAGCTTCACAAATTTGTTGAAGAAATACTGGTCTAGCTCTCAACTTAGCTAGAATCAAACCATCTTAAGATAAAGTCAACCTCTTATTCATAGCTCTCAAAGCAAACAAGGACTTTCTGCTCAAATCATCTGCGACTACATTCGCCTTTCCAGGATGATAGCCAATTACCAACTCATATTTTTTTAGTAGCTCGAGCCATCTTCATTGTCACAAATTCAAATCTTTCTGAGTCATCAAATACTTTAAACTTTTATGATCTGAATAGACATGACATTTCTTACCATACAACTGATGTCTCCAAGTCTTTAAAGCAAACACTATGGCAGCCAATTCTAGATTGTGCTTCGGATAATTCTTCTCATGAGATTTCAACTGTCTCGAGGCATAGGCTGTCACTTTGCCCTCTTGCATCAATACACATCCTAATCCATTCAGTGACACATTGCTATAAATCACAAACTCTTTTCCCGGTTCATGTTGCACTAAAACCGGCGCCTCAGCCAATAATGCTTTCAACTTCTCAAAACTTTGCTGACATTTTTTGAACCATTCAAACTTAACATCTTTTTGCAACAGCTTAGTCATAGAAGTAGCAATCATCGAAAAACCCTTAACAAAATGTCAGTAGTAACTGGCTAAACCCAAAAAGCTTCTAACCTCGGATACATTTCTCGACGGTTTCCAATCAACAATTGCTGAAATCTTTCCCAGATCTACCCGAATACAATCTCCTGAAACAATATGTCCCAAAAATCTGACTTCTTGGAGCCAAAACTCACTTTTACTGAATTTAACAAATAATTTCTTATCCCTCAAAGTCTACAATACAGTTCTTAAATGCTCAGCATGCTCAGACTCATCTTGAGAATAAATCAAAATATCATCAATAAATACAACCACAAATTTGTCTAGATACGGAAGGTTCAGTTCATCAAGTCCATAAAAACAGCAGGAGCATTAGTTAGTCTGAAAGGCATGACAAGAACTTCATAAGCCTATACCTTGTTCTGAAAGTGGTTTTCATCACATCCTACTCTTTAACTCTCAACTGATAGTAGCCAGATCTCAAATCTATCTTCGAAAACACTGATGCTCCCTTCAATTGATCGAATAGATCATCAATTCTTGGTAAAGGAAACTTATTCTTTATAGTCACCTTGTTGAGCTACTGGTAATCGATACAAAATCTCATAGATCTGTCTTTCTTCTTTACGAATAACACTGGTGAACCCCAGGGAGAACAACTCAGTCTTGCAAAAACTTTATCTGTCAACTCTTGCAACTGTTCTTTCAATTCTTTCAATTTGATCGGAGCCATTCTATACGAAGCTTTCGATATAAGTGAAGTCTCTGGCACTAAATAAATACCAAGCTCAACTTCTCTAATCGGTGGCAACCCAGGCAACTCTTCTGGAAAAACATCCAGATATTCACAAACTACCGACACTAATTCAATTTTTAATTCAAACACTTTTGTATTCAACACATAGGCAAGATAAACTTCACATCCCTTTCTCACATATCTCTGGGCGGACATTGAAGAAATCACAACAAGTAACTCACCCGACTCATCTGAATCAATCAGAAGAATTTCACTATTTTCACACTTTAATTCAATAATTTTCCATCTACAATTCCCTACAACATCATGAAGTGTCAACCAATCCATACCAAAATAACATCAAACTCATCAAATGGCAACAACATTAAATCAGTCAAAAAATAGTGACCTCGAATCATCAAGGGACAATTCTTGCAAACTCTATCAACTAATACATGTTTGCCTAAGAGGTTTGACACCTTAATCACAAACTCAGTAAACTCGACAGGCAAGCTCTTATTAGCTACCAATTTCCTGCAAACATAAGAATGAGTCTATCCAGGATCAATCAATGCATCAGGATAGATAAAAAGAGTACCAATGATAACATTGGGAGATGACGCTTCCTCATGAGCATGAATGGCATAGGCTCTAGTAGGTGCTCTAGCCTTGGATGTTACAGTTGTATCTTTGGTTGCACCTTTACTAATGGTTACCTTCCCCGTATTTCTCGGGGGGCTCCCTCTAGCAGTAGCGTTACCTAATCTTGTAGCCTAAAATTTATCCTTTTCGACCATCTTTGGGCAATCTCGAATAAAGTGGTCTTGACAGCCACACCTAAAACAAGCCCAGTCATTCACTCTAGATTCACCAGGATGTCGTCTGCCACAGTGTTGACATTCAGGTCGATTGGATGTAACATTACCAACGCTCACTATCGACGTAGTTTGGGCATTAGAACCCGAATATTGCTTCTCACGATCACTTTTGGGATATCTAGTTGAAGCAAATCAAACGAGCATAGAAATCTCTCGATTTCTTAGACTGAGATTGAAGTGACTTAGTCATCAACCTTTTTCTTGCATCTCTAGCCTCAGACTCAACTTTTCTCTTCTCTTTGTTCAACTCCTCAGCTTTACAAGCTCCTCAACTAATACAATTATTTCTTTCAGTTCAAGAATTCCAACTAACAATCAAATATCCTGGTTCAGTCTATCTTCGAACCTCTTACACATGATAACCTCAGTGGAAACACACTCTTGAGCATACTTATTGAGCCTGACAAACTCTCACTCGTACTCAGTTACCAACATTCGACTTTGTTTTAGCTCTAAACACTCCTTACATTTCTGATCAATGAACCGTTGGCTGATATATTTTTTCTTAAATTCATCTTGGAAGAATTCCCAATTAACCCCCTTTTTCAATATTACTAACACAAGGGTTTTCCACCACCAGTATGTCGAGTCTCTCAGAAGTGATTCAACACATTTCAGGCGTTCATCCAGTGTGCAAGACAGTTTATTGAATACCCTGATAAAATTCTCAAGCCAAAATTTTGCCCTCTCAAGATCATCATCAATATTGGCTCTGAAATCTTCAACCCTATGCTTTCGGATCTTATTTACCGAAGGCTTATTCAATCTTATAAATTCCATACCTTGTGGAGCTACGGGAACCGGTTGAGGGATAAGTAGGGGTGGAGGGGGTTGAGCAGTCAGATTTTTTCGAGCAAGCTCCGTATACTACTCATTCATCATGTGGAGGAAGGCTTCCCTAGCCTTTACTCCTCATCCCTGACTAACCGTAGGAGGTCTATTTTTAGACAGCACTACCCTTTGAGCGGGAACTGGCGTATTACTTACAACGTCATCAGCTTCAGCTCGATTCGAATTCATTTACTATATGAAAACACATTTTAAAATTGTTAGGAGTCATTACACTATCAAAAATTATTTATGGCATGTATAGCTAGACTTTCACACACGCTAAGTTAGTCCGAGAATCGACTAAACGTTGCTCTGATACCATTAAATGTAACACCCCTTACCCGTATTCAGCGTTAGAATAGGGTTCGACATATTACCAAACTTATACACAAGCAAACATACACATACGACTCATAAAATTTTGTCAAATTTAAAAACTATTCATGTACATTCATATCGTCCCTAAAACGAGCCTACGAGGCCCAAGACATGCATGGGAAGTGGTTCGAGACTAAACCGAGAAAATTTTTGTAAAAATTAGAAAATTTTTCATGAAATAGGGTTCATACGCCCGTGTGGCTCGGGACACGCATGTGTGGGCAGGCTGTGTGGTCACACACGCCCGTGTCCCGACCCCGTGTATCTCTCTAACTTGTAACTCATGAACAAATTGAAGTCACACACCCAAGACACACTCCTGTGTCCCTAGGTCGTGGGGCAAATTAAATTTTTGAAATTAGTTGCAGACTTCACACGCCCAAGACACATGCCCGTGTCCAAGGCCGTGGCCTTCACACGGAATTCTTGCAAATAAGTAGCTAATGCTACCACAAATCTCATAACACATATAAGCTCGCTCTCGAGCTATCCTCCGACCTGCTCACACGAGCTGTCAGTCAAGATGTAGCTACTCGATACAGTTCACATAAGCTGTCAGGTATCCGCAACGTATGCCGATATACCCAGCCTCTGGTAGGACGTACAGGACCAGCACCCGGGTCATATAATCACATAATCACATGGGTTCCTAGTGACATGTCACTTGTATCCTAATCTATTCCTAAGGTTCAACCGGGATTTCTCTCTTGTCGAAATTTCATCAAATATGCTCATAGAATCAATCATACAATTCATGCAATATCCCAACATTAAAATACAAGTATAACATTGCATTATTAACATACGAACTTACCTTGGTACAAAAATAGTAGAAATAGACCTAATCGTCAAACACATTATTTTTCCCCCGATTTAGGTTCAAACCTCGTTTTTCTTGATAATCGAGCTTGAAAGTGACCAAAACCCTAGCTATGGACTCCCTTGAAAGTTTTGGCTATGGGGGATGAAATTGAAAAAGATGACACCTTTTATTTGTTTTGCTTTGTCTTTATTTACAAAATGACCAAAATGCCCTTAATGCATAACTTTGAAATTTCACCTAACCATGTCTATTTTTGTCCATGCTAAAGTATAATGGTCTAATTACCAAATAAGGACCTCTAATTTGAATCTCATAGCATTTGGAAACCTTTAACATATAAAACTCAAATTTCATACTTTTTTTCAATTTAGCCCTTTTAACTAATTTGAGTGCCTAAACATCAAAATTTTCGAACGAAATTTTCACGAACTCATTCCATAAATCTATAGATCATAAAAATATAATAAAAATAAATTTTAATATGTCAAATTTGTGGTCACAAAACCACTGTTCCGACTAGACCCAAAATTGGGTTGTTACAAGCTTCACCCAAGTCTATGCTAAACTGTTAAACTTACCATTATTTAACTGATAATAATTCTCCAACATCATTTTCGATAAGTAGAATATCATCAACATACAAAATGAGGAAGACCACATTTTTGTCCTTTATACGCTTATAACTACAAGGTTCATCAACGTTTTGCTCAAATCCAAAAGTCTTGATTTGATCAAATCCAAAAGTCTTGATTTGATCAAATCCAAAAGTCTTGATTTGATCAAATCTTTTATTCCATAAGTGGGATTACTACTTAAGTCCATAAATGGACTTAGCAATTTGCAAACTTTTGCTCATTTCCTTTGACAACATAGCCAGTGGGTTAAGTCATGTAAATGGTCTCATCAAGATAGCATTTAAAATGTTATCTTGACATCCATTTGTCAGATCTCATAATCAAGAACATTAAAAATAGATAAAAGTATGTGGATAGACTTGAGCATGGCTACCGGATAGAAGGTCTCATCGCAATCAATGTCTTCTTTCTGAGTGTAGTCTTTCTTTACAAGTCTAGCTTTGTGTGCTTCCATTTTCCCTTCTACATATCTCTTCTTCTTGTAAATCCACTTACACCCTATGGGTTTAATCCTAACCAGTAAGTCTACAACTTCCCACACTATATTGGATTTCATAGAATCCATCTCGGCATCCATGGCCTGATTCCAGAGCTTAGAATAAATGTCCTGCATTACCTTTTCATAAGTGAGTGGATCATCATCATGATTGACTTCCGTATTATAAATACTACCATCATAGATAAAGAATTCTGATTTCTAAGAAAATCTCCCACTACGAAAGTTTCCCCTATGTTGTTGATCGTTTGTAGGTCTTTCTAACTCTTTATTGAGAATTGAACTTGGTGATTGTTCTACCACTCTCAAAAGTTCCTCAAGTACCACTTTACTTCAAAGTTTAAAGTTATCCATGCCTCAAGGAAAGTAGCAGGAATATAAAATTTAATTGTATTATCTTTCAGATTGTAGAATAACCCTCCCTTTGTTCCTTTTGGATATCCTACAAACATACACAATTTTGTCAGTGTATCCAACTTCCTTGCATCCTTATCTAGAACGTGTACTAGACAACCCCATATTCTAAAGTGATTTAGAGTGGGTTTCTTTCCATGCCACAATTCATAAGATGTCTTACAAGCAGACTTGGTTGGCACATCATTCAAAGTATAGCAAACCATTTGTATTGCATATCCCCATATGGAAGTAGGAAATTCTGAATAACTTAATTGAATGAACCGTGTCAAGCAAGGTTTTATTCCTTCTCTTAGCTACACCATTCTACGGTGGAGTGCCTATCGCAGTCAATTGGGATAAAATCCTATTCAATATGAGGTATCCTAATAGCTCATCGGACAAGTATTCCATACCTCGGTCAGATTGAAGATTCTTTATAGATAAACCTAATTACTTTTCCACTTCCGCACAAAATTCTCGATATTTATCAACAGTTTCACTTTTGTGGTTCATTTGATACACATATCCATATTAAGAATAGTCATTGATAAAAGCCACATAACAATTATAACTTTAGTCTGACCGAGGTAGGGAATACTTGTCAACTCCGCTTAATTATGCTAGATCTACTCTTAAACAGAGACTTTTGCTTCATTGATTAAGCACATCAAACTTGGATTAATATCCTGAAAATATTAAAGTAATGATTAAGAACACATAATTAAGATCAAGAAAAAGTATTTATCATGTAATTCAGATAATTAAATAATAAGATTCATCATAGGTTTCCTCCTCCCTAGGTATTTTAGGGAGTTTAGTTCATACTCATAGAGGAAAACATCTCAAGATAAGAATAACAACAAGACATGAAAAATCCAATAAAACTTCGAAGGAAATTCGACTAGAGATCTTCAATCTTGGAGTGGATTTGCTTCCAAGATGATTCCGACGGCTTCCTTCGAGTAATTTCTTTGTTCTACTCTGCGTGTCCCTTTAAGTCTTCTTCAGGTATGTTTTTATAGACTTTGGAATACTCAAAATACCTGAAAATTGTCTTTTTTTTTATGTGAAAACGAAATAGGTACGATAAGGACATGGGTGTGTAATCAGCCCGTGTAAGAATGCCCAGGCCGTGTGCAAATCTGACATGGTTCAAAATCAACACGGGCTGGCACACAAGAGTGTGTCCAACCCGTGTGGTTCACACAGGCATGTGCTTAACCCGTGTGGTTCACACAGGCATGTGCTTAACCCGTGTGGGATTGGCTTGATCGTGTGGATCCTTAAGACAGCCCGTTTTGTCTGATTTTTGCTCGTTTTCTGCTCCTTTTGCTCCCCTATGCTCACCTAAGAATAGAAACATAACATTAAAGGATTAGGAGCATCAAATTCACCAAATTATATAATAAATCATCCAAAAACATGCTAAGCATGGGATTATAATATGTTACTTTTATGGTTTATCAAATATCCCCACACTTAAGCGTTTGCTTGTCCTCAAGCAAAATCCTCAACTCACAATTAAAATTAAACTTTCTCAATTCATAATTCTCATCAATATTGTTTTATCATAATTCACAAATAATAACACATTGATAATTTAACTAAAAGAGCACTAAAGATTCAAACAATCCAAGTCACACATTTTTAAAGCATGAAAACATAGGTATTTCCCCTTTATCTAAATGATTATCTTTAATTCGAGACCGACAAGATTTGACATCCTCACTAAATATTCACTCAAATTACTTAATGTGTTTAAGGTTCAAAAATTAAGCACTCAGAAGTTAAACAAGAGAAGTTATTACCATAGGATTGCATGAAAATCAAATCTCCACCACTATAAAATGAGATGATACACAAATCAAATGGTCTTTAAAGGGTTGTAACAGGTCTTGGGTTAAAGGTGTGGATAAAGGTTGAAAAAGAAGTTTAGAATCGAGATCAAATTGATAAATTACCTACTAGAAAAATAAACTAATACTGAAAAAGTAAATCAATAAAAATTATAAAAGAAAATCACGAGCTTCTTCTCAGAAAATAAAATTAATTACTTAAAGCTCAACATAAATGAATATATATTTCCACTTTTTTTTTGAATAATAAGAGAGAATTTAACAACTGAAACAAAAGAACATAGTTAGGCAATTTAACCAAATCAAATCTCGAGAAAAAAAGGAGTCAATGAAATGGGAACAACGAATAAAAAATGAGTTAATATTAATGGGTGAATCAAGAACGGTTTATTAGGCTCAAAGGGGTTCACTAAGGGTTAATTATGAAGGTAGGCTATTAATGGGATAAGTGGGTTAAAACCTAAGTACCTTTATCATCTCAGTATATCAAATCAAAGGTGTGGTCTCGACATGCATAATTGAAGCAAGTTCTAGAATAACAAATCAATATTGACACATTATAACCAATAATAAAGTGAGCAAGAAAAATGTATGCTTTAAAGGCTCAAAATCTCACAAAAATTACGGTTTTTGATGTCAATCTCGCAAATCTCAAACTTCAAGTTAATATTTAAATTAAGGGACACAACCTAACAAATTTTAATTCTGAAAATAGCCTTGTCATGCTTGATTCTCTAATGTTTTAAAGTTTAAATAATCAATGCACAATTACCTATGAATTTAATCTAAAACACATCAATGATAATCACAAATAAATAGGGATTCATTCTAATAGTAATATGAGAAAATTACTTAATCACAAGACAAAATTCAGGGATTTTTCAAATAATCATATAAATAACCTCCCCACACTTAAGATGTACATTGTCCTCAATGTACAAACAAATATAATCACATTATAAATAGAATATCATAAGAGAGGGAGAAAAGCGAAACTGCCCTGGATTTTGGATGAATTTCGTGGAATAATGAAAGCAAAATTGTGGATATAGCTAAGTGAAGTGCATGATTCTGTGCAACTATTGTGAAAGAAGATTAAAGGATTACTCGATTAGGAACAACCATAAATAAAAAGATAAAATAGAGTTCAAAATATAAAAGGCAAGTCTTTGAAAAGATGATAAGAAACATAAAAGTAAATAGACTAAAAATAAATATAAATATAAATATAAAATAAAGTAAAATAGATGGACTCAAAGGTCCTCATCGTCAGACACGTTGTGAGTCATCGACGCCAAAGACGAAATATAGATATGGTGGCAGATCTGCTGCAATGTAGCCTCAAGACAGTCAAACTGCTGAAAGCACTGCTGCTCGAAGTGAGTGAGATACTCGGGTATGTTTGTCAAAGTAGCAACAGAAGGAGGAGGTCGGTGGCTCGGAGGTGGAGGATGAGGTTGGTCCTCGTGAGAGGGAGGAACATCATTAAGGAAGTCCTCAGGTTCATCTTGAGCATCAGAATGAAACAATTTGTATTGAGGAGGATCAAATCAATGATGCCGCTCGATCATCCTCATGTGTATCATGCTTAAGATGCCCTGAGGGGACATCTAACCGACTAGGGTAAGTGCCGAGGACTGCTCTGGTGTGTTGAGAAGACCGAAGTGTCAGCGAGGCAAGTCACGTAAGGGCCTAGACAGATAGGGCCTTTCTTGTGGCGGTCAGCCTAATGGCGGAAGGATAAAGCAATGAAGTAAGCCAGGTCAAATACATGCCAGTACACCATGCTCTAAAGATAATAAACATCATAAGTGCTAACAACTCCGGTGCTCTCTTTCCGTCTTGTCAAGGTGTGAGCGAGCAGTGCGTGAATATATCGTAGGGTTGGAGAGAGAAAAGTCGCCTTCGAGCGACTCGTGTCATAAGGTGTCTGAATCGCTTAAAAATCTGTCCAACAATGCGATGGTGAATGATGGATGTACCGATGAAGCTGAAGGAAGTCTTCGGCCCTCATGAACTCCTCTGTGTAGAGTTCTATAGCAGCACCAAACTCTGGGATGCTCATATGTCACACCAAACCACTTAGGCAAAAGTGACGGTGCCTGGCTCGTCATGAACTGTGGTGACCTATTGTACTAGAAATGTCAAGTAAAACTCCAATGTTAGCTCCATGTAGGTGGGCTCGATGATGGCAAAGAATCTATCCCACGGAGCTATGGCAATAATGGTGCGTACATCACCAATGAGTCTGACCTACTCCAACGCGGCCCAACCAATGCAGTGACCTAGGCCTAGTGGTCGTACGCGAAGGAGCTGATATAAATCCTCCTGGGGGCCCACTGAAAATCGAAGATAAGGGTGGCGGGCCTCAGCAAATGCGCTCGAGGAGGAGGTTAGCCCCTTCCACTTTTTTGAAGAGGGGACGACGACCTTATACTTGCCACGGTGTCCATCATAATAAATTTGCAAGAAAAGCGATCACAAAATTCAATTTGTTGAGTTAAAATAATAAGCACGTGCATGAGAAATAAACATCTAAATTTAGCTCAATCAAATAGACTAATTAAATTATCAATATACAAATGTTGAATAGAGAACTAAATAAATTATCAATATATACAAATGAATAGGAAAGTAAAATATGAATAAAATCAATAGGACAATAACCATAAAAATACTACTGATGTGCTAAACTAAATTAAACATAAACATAGAATTAACATTAAAGAATTTAACTAGCCAAGAATTGTACTAACCAAAAATGAATAAATAAAGCAAAATAATAATAATAATAATAATAATAATAATAATAATAATAATAATAAGCAATAAGCAATAAACCAGTAATAAAACTAAGAGGAAAAACAAAATAATAAAAAATCTTGATAATAATATTAAAATTAAAATAATAAAGAAATAATAAACTAATACTAGTTAAATAAATAATTAATAAAATACAATACAATAAAAGAAAGGGTAAAAAGGGAAAAGGGATGACTGAAGGTGGAGAGGCAGTGACCGGTGGCGCGGTGGTCGACTGAGGAATGGCAAAGGGGGGTCGATCGACGGGTGGTGGGGGCGGCAGTCCTGATATGTGTGTGGACGGTGAGTTTGAAGAAGAAAGGAAGAAAAAGGAAAAAAGGAAGGGAGAAAGGGGAAAGAAAAGAGAAGGGAAGGGGGTTGTCAGGTT
Source organism: Gossypium bickii (assembly GCA_025503065.1). Classification (NCBI taxonomy): domain Eukaryota; kingdom Viridiplantae; phylum Streptophyta; class Magnoliopsida; order Malvales; family Malvaceae; genus Gossypium; species Gossypium bickii. The sequence goes on from CP106711.1 coordinate 103,632,408, forward strand.
GGAAAAGAAGGGAAAAAAAGGATGGGAAGGCTGGTCGGGGCTGTGAAGTGCGCGCAAGGGAGAGGGTGGCCAGAGTAGAGGGAAAGAAAGAAGGAAAAAAGGGGGTCGGATTTGGGTATTTGGGGGGTTGGATGGACGGGAAAAGAACGCAAAAAAAGAGAGAGCGGGAGGATGGTCGGTTGACGGTGATAAAGACGGTGGGTGAAGGGGAGGGGTGGAGTCGGTGGCCGATGGTGGTGAGCTGCGGCGGCTAGGGCTTTGGAGTTTTGGGGAAGAAGACACGAAAGAGGAAAAAGGAAATGGGTTAGGGGTTTTAATGGGGGACACGGTCGGGTGAGACCCGTGTTGGGCCACACGGTCATGTCACACGCCCGTGTGGTATCTTATTCAACCCTTGTGTGATTAAATTTTTAAGCCCAGTCTTCACACGGCCTTGGACACACCCGTGTGTACAGGCCGTGTGAGTCATATGGCCATGACGCACGCCGTGTGTAATGTTCTTCGCTTCTTTCACGCCCGTGTGGTATACCACACACTCGTGTGACCGCATACATGGCCATGTGTATTGTCCGTACATCCCTCTGACTTGTTTTAAATTTTAAAATTTTAAAAATTAAGCTCCATTTTTCACACAGCCTAGGACACGCCCATGTGTCCAAGCCGTGTGATCCACACAGCCGTGTCGCATGCCCGTGTGGACTATTTTTTACGCCATGTCTCTGTCGACTCTTTTTGGAATTTAAGCTCTAGGATCTACATGGCCAAGGACACGCTTGTGTGTTCAGGCCGTGTGGGTGACACGGCCATGTCGTCAGGCCGTCTAAATCTATGTCAATTTCCTTTAAAATTTAAAAAACTAAGTCTCAGGATCCACACGGCCAAGGACACGCCCGTGTGTCCAGGCCTTGTCGGTTTTAAAATCACACTTTTTTTCTTTAATTTCAAAAATATTATAAAATATAATTTAGTAAATTAGGCATGTTAATGCTCGGGTTGCCTCCCGAGAAGTGCTTTTTTAGATCTAAGCTCGACTTACCTCATTTTCGCTCGGTTATGGTGGTTCGCGGAATTGAGACTCCTCTTTCTCGCTATCAATTCTATTATCAACATATGGTTTGAGCCGAGTAGTATTCCCTTAAAAGTGCCAAATTTAGAGTGATTTACCTCGACTGTACCGTATGGAAAAACATTCAGTACCATAAGAGGAGTTGCTCCGCTCGGAATAAGCTCTAAAGTGGCCATTCGAGGGTCCTTTTCATCTAATAATACCTGGTCCCCAATCTTAAATTGACTCGTTCCATCCTTATGTTCGTCATGGTTTTGTTTTGGTTCTGCATCGTGCATTTTGGTTTCTCCTTGACATATGTCTACCATTCGTCTAGTTTATCGATCTGTAGTCTTCGTTCTTCATGACTCGTTCTGTTTTTGTCGCATGGACTAGAATGTAGCTCCATCATGTTCTTCCTAGGGGTCTCATGCAAAGAAAGTTTAGGCACGATGTTATTCATATTAACAGAATTCTTGTAATTATTCTGATAACTAGATATTTTAGCAAATTCACTAGCTTAGAGTTTGATCGTCACCTACACGAAGTGTCAACTCACCTGTACCAACATCTATAATGGTTCTAGCAGTCACTAAAAAGGGTCTTCCTAAAATTAAATGGACGTCGCAATCCTCATCCATGTTTAAAACAATAAAATCCACTAGGAATATAAATTTATCGATTTTCACGGGTACATCTTCAACAATACCTCTAGGAAATATAACTTTTCTATCTGCCAATTGAATGCTCATCCTAGTTTGTTTAGGTTTCCGAAGATACCTAGTTGCTTAAATATTTTGTAGGGCATGACATTAATACTCACCCCTAAATCAACCAAAGCATTATTAACCTTTAAACTACCAATTAAACAAGTAATAGTAAAACTCCCTGGATCTTTCAATTTGTTGGGTAGTTTATTCTGTAAAATGGCTGAGCAAACTGCATTTAGCTCTACGTGTGACGCATCATCTAAATTCTATTTGTTTGCTAAAAGCTCCTTTAAAAATTTAACTGAGTTGGGCATCCAACGCGTTAGGACATGACATATTGAATTCCCGAGAATAAGTTTTTATTTGAAATGGGAAAGGATATTTAATATTTTAAGTTCCACGAGAAAAATCGAAACCCAGTAAGTTAGGACACAATTCTTCTCAGAATCCCCAAATATCATATATCACTTATTAAAAATGCATCAAAAAAGGATTTTTATAAAACAATGGTTTGAATATACAACCTATATTAATGAAAACAATATGTAATAAAAATAATATTAAACAAAATAAAATAATAAATAATGAAAATATATGTATATATGTAGTACATCATAAATAAATAAAATAGATTAGATAATATAAATAAATTTTGTATAAAATAAAGCTTTAGAAATAATATATAATGTAACATAATACTATATAATATACAAAATATAATATAATGAATAATATAAAAAAATATAATAATATATAAATTATTAAACAATTAAAATAATATATATAATAATAATTGAATATAAAGATAGTAAAATATATATATATAAATTTATATTATTAATAGATTAATATACAAATAATTTTTTTAAAAAATAAAAAATTTAACATAATAAAATATTTCAATATAATATTATAATAATTTAAAAAAATAAATAAAGGTTTGAAAAATAAATAAAGAGACAGGACCAAATAACAATAAAAAGAAATATAGAGTGGTCAATCTATAATTAAAAAGAAATAAATGGACTTAATTATAAAACTGGAATAATGCGGAGGGACTAAAGGGATAAATTTCCCATTTTCTGAAAGCACGCGGATCCTCAATGCGGTTGGGTCATTGCGCGGGTCACAGGCTTTAAAACGGCGTCGTTTTATGAGTTAAAAGCTAATCTTAAAATGGCGTCGTATGGTAGCTTTATAAAAGCTAAATTTTACCTTTTTTTAAATCATTTTAAACCGATTTTTAAAAAAAATTAAAACCCTTTTTAAAATCCTCTCGGTCCATTGGCCTTTGGCCAGGACTCCGCTCCGACGCGCCGTCGCGCACCATCACACGCGCCCCACGTGCCAACTCCAACGGCGGTCAGAAGCCCAAACACCCTTGTCTTTTAACACCGAACAAAAAGGTAGAATATACTCTATTTTTATTACTGGAATAAGTACTGTTTTCATGAATCGAAAAGAAACAGAAAAAAACAACGCGAATATAAAAGTAGAAAAATCACCTTCTGTTTGGTATTTTTATTTCTATTTTTTTTTTTTTTTTAATATTTGCTTGTGTCTCTTTCTCTTTGTTCGCCCATTTTTACAGGTTTATGATAGGCTTTTATAACCTTTTGAAATGTGAAATAAAAAAAGAAATAAAAAGTTGCCATGCTTACTGTGATCTGCTTCCTTTTTCGTGCTGGTGAAGAGCGGCGAATAATCTGGCGACGAGGCGCATTGATGGCGGCGCGATTCGTGGCTTGATGAGGGCGAGGCTTGCAGCGCAAAGGGGCTGGGTGCATGCTGCGGCGCCTAGGGTTTCTGGGGAAACCCTAGGTCTGGAATCTGTTTAATTTTTGGGCCCTCTTGGGTCGTGCTAGTTTGGGTCAAATGGGTTAGTGTAGGTAATTGGGTTTGTTTAGTCTGGTTTAGGTTGTAAGTGGGTTTCAGTTTGTTTAGGATTGGGCTAAGGGAATTGGGTCTGTTTTGTAATCTGGACATTTGGACTTTTATTTATTTTTTTGTTTTTTTTGTTTGAATAAAATGGGCCCGGGCACAAATGGGCCTCTACATTAACTACTTAAAATTAAATAATTTGATAATATTTACTTGACATCATAATAATTAACGGATTAAAATTAAATAATATTTTCTTACCATTTGTAATAGAACGTCGGAGATGGGCTTGTCATCCAAACGAATAAGCTGATATGCCGTCGAAGAATTAATAAAATAAAATCATAGAATTAAGAAAAAGTTTATTAAGCTTTGGAATTGGGAATTTGGATTAAAAAAAAATCAAGAAATGACAATTGAGAATAACAAATGAGAACAAGAAAATTGAGAATTAAATTGTAGAAACGACGAATGACACTTTCATGTGTTAGATTCTGCGGTTGGCCAAAAATTCCTTCGGGAAATATTCTTGAATCCTCAGATCCGCGTATGACATCCATATGAACTCCAGTACAAATTTATAAGTTTCAGCAAATGTGTAATATTTAATTTAAAATGATGGAATAAAAAATCGATAACTATGAAATTCATAAACTAACCTCCTCATCGATTTCTTGATCTAAAGCTAGTCGAATGTCCTTGAGCTCAGTCGATATACCATTGTGGCTCGTGGGGTTGTTCCGTCTATTCAAAAAATATGTTATTTCAAAATTACAACAATAAAAATTCCAAAACGGTAATAATATTATCAAATGAATTTTACCATGTTACGAGTGGGAATTCGTAAGGGACTTGCACTCGGGGGCATAGAAATGGTAGTCGATACCATGTCCACGATTGAAGAAGGAGCTTACAACCACCGGTCTCCAACTAAGTCCTTCTGCTTCTTTCAAGTAGGCTAATAGTAGTAGCCATTTCAAGTGTACTAGATTGTAAGATTTATCTGGCATTAGCAGACCCTCAATCAACCTTAAGATGAATGTGCGCGCGAATTGCTCCTTTTCAACATTGCTCACTGAAGCCTCGATAGTTTGGAAGTTGTCCTCCAACCATCTCATCTCAATCTGGCTACCCCTAAACCTGTTCGACACATTCTTCAGTAGTTGCTCGCATGTTGCACTCCAATCGACACTAACAACTGGCCCTGTAATGACATCCCCATCGATCGGTAGATCGAGTTGTAAACTGATGTCCTCAAGTGTAATTGTACACTGGCCGCAGGAGAGATGGAACATGTGCATCTTCGGTCTCCATCTCTCTACCAAAGCATTCATGAGTGGGGGATACAATTTAGTCCCCTAGAGAATGCGAGCTATGTATAAAAAGATTGCATCTCGCAAGTGTCCATGAATGTCCTTCGGTGCACCTTTGCCAAAATTGTTAAGTATGTCTTAAAATTCGATCTTTGGCCTAAGTATATAAACATATAAAATTATTAATTTGAACAACATAATAATTAACTATTTAAAATTAAATAATTTGATAATATTTACTTAACATCATAATAATTAACGGATTAAAATTAAATAATATTTTCTTACCATTTGTAATAGAACGTCGGAGATGGGCTTGTCATCCAAACGAATAAGCTGATATGCCATAGAAGAATTAATAAAATAAAATCATAGAATTAAGAAAAAGTTTATTTGGGAAAAAAAAGCTTTGAAATTGGGAATTTGGATTAAAAAAAATCAAGAAATGACAATTGAGAATAACAAATGGAGAAAAAGAAAATTGAGAATTAAATTGTAGAAATTGAGAGTTGAGTTGAAAAAAATGAGAATTTAAGGGTTTTTATAGGAAAAAAATGGTTGTTGAGGTCCCATAGCCGTTAGGGATCTCTACCTGTTGGGAATAGTTACCATTGGACAAAAAATGCATCCCACAGGGTACATTTCACTAAACTGGTAGAGAAAAGTGCCACATAATATACGATTTTTTGGGATGCGCTTTCTCTGCCAGTTCAATGAAAACGCGTCCCAATATGCGTTTTCCTTTTTCTCTTCAAAAACAACATAAATTGATAAATTTTAGAAAAAAAATAACCTACTTTTTCAATATTTTTTCAACATATTTAAATAAATTTACCTTATTTTTATGTCGTATTCTATTTATTTGTCTCATTTTGTGTCATATAGTAAAATTTGCCGGCCACAACTAACAATGTTAAAATAGTTTCCAAATTTGTGTCATATATATCACCATATAATTTTTAATCATAATTGTATTTAAAAATATATATTATATAAAGTTTGGCAATATAATGTTACTTTTATATGGTTTCGCTATCGTGTTTTAATTTATTATTATTATTATCTTCATATCGTGTATTAATGTTGCATCGAGGTTAACTGAATTCTTCAAATTAAAGTTTGTATTTAATACACGGTAAACACACCATCAATAAAATAATTAAAAATTTTAAATTTATTAAAAAATAAATATAATTATTATAGTTTTAAAATATTATTTTAAGTTTGCCTAGTAGTTCTACAAATTCTCTCGCTTTTACTTATATTATATTCATATTAAGTTTCATGTGAATCATATTTTATCATATTTTTTTATTTTATGTCAATCATCCAACCACTTTGTTTACTGACTACATAATTATTTTAGTACTCTTTATTAGGTGTTAAGGCATAATAGACAGTGATGTTGTATGTCCGACAATTACACTGTACCCATTTTATATATATATTGAATCAAATAACAAAACAAAGGAAAAGAGAAAATATTAAAATTAATTACAACACTAGTCTCTTTTTCGCCATCCTGTCAACCCATTTGAGTGTTTCTTCCCATATTCCAATTTTAAATTTCTTCAGGTAATCATCATTCAGGATTAGTTTTTGCTCTCAATGTACAATTATAGATTTCCTCTACTACAAACTCCGATATCAAATAATCATACCACGACTAACACCCATCTTAACAGTAATAATTTCTCATGTTGCTATTTCCATGTTTGAGGCTGCCTTCAATAAAAGAGCCCATCTTTTTATTTGGGTTTCTAACATATGACATGTGATCATTTTTTCTGTGCCACCCAACTGTAATGTGATGCATTTCCATGCTATTCAGAGGAATGTCTTCAGTGTCATTTGTTCTATTCTCAACTTGTGGTGGTATATTATCTTACATTTTGAATACTTCTTTAATATGTCAGATGTACACCCCCGCTTTTTTAATTACTATAATCAGGTATGGTCTAAATTTTTTATACATGACCTTAATTTTGTGTGTTCAAAACTTCAAAAAATAGATCATCAAATCCCTAACGTGTTCCTTATTGGTTTCACTCTCTAACCTTGCCATGTTAATGTTATTGATTATCCGTTTCTTTATTGAATGAAAAATGTCATTCGAGGTACAAATACCACATATTAATCCAAATCAGATTGCTTTCGCAAGGGAGCATTCTTAAAAAAAGTGCTTTTCATCCTCCCATTCACCTTGACATAAGACATACAAAGTTTCCTCTGTGTTTATTCTCCTTTTAATATTAACTTTACACAAGAGGAATTCATTGAGAATTTTCCATTGAAAAATAATCACCTTTGTGAAAAAATAAAACATCGGTAATGACAATATATTATAAAGAAAAGAGGAATAAAAATTAAATAACACATAGATTTTACGTGGAAAACCCTTTCGGGAAAAAACCACGGGCAGAGGAGAAGAAAATTCACTATGTCGAATTCGAATCAATTCCAAGAGAAAAAGACCATGTCTATTTATAGGCTTGTAAAGCCATATTCTAATAGGAGTGTAGTAAGATTAAAAACTCCTTATTCTAATCAATATCAAATAGATGGAGTTTAATAAGGTTTAAAAACCTTATTTAAAATAAAATAAAAGAACTGTAATTCTATAGGGATTCTTATTTTATTTTATTTTATTTTACCATGTATTTTATTTAAATAAGGATTCGGGTCATATAATTCTAACAATCACCACCTTGACACGAATTCTCAATAAACAAGTTCTTCATCACGAACTCTCAACGAACAAGTTCTCCACCTCTTCCATAAAACCCCTTAAGGGTTTAACTTCAACAATGAACACCAACCAAGTCTAAACAATGCTCAAACTTGGTTATAGGATGTGACTTAGTCATCATATCTGTAGGATTTTCATAAGTACTAATTTTTCTCACAACTATATCACCACAAACAATAATATCACGAACAAAATGATACCGAACATCAATGTGTTTTATTCTTTCATTAAACATTTGATCTTTTGTAAGGAAGATGACACTTTGACTGTCACAAAATACTGTGCTGATTTGAAAGTCTTCATTAAGCTCACTAAAGAGTCCCTTCAACCAAATAGCTTCTTTACAAGCCTCAGTAATCGCCATATACTCAGCTTCAGTGGTAGACAAAGCGACTGTAGTTTGCAAAGTAGCTTTCCAACTGATTGCACAACCTCCTATTGTAAAGACATAACTAGTGAGAGATCTTCTTCTATCAAGGTCTCCAGCAAAATCAGCATCAACATACCCAATGACTCCATCTCTAGTTCTTCCAAACTGTAAGCAAACATCGTAGTACCTCGTAAGTATCTTAAAATCCATCGAATCGCTTTCCAATGTTCTTTTAAGGGATTCGCCATGTATCCGCTAATCGTGACCGATCGCATATGATAAATCTGGACATGAACAAACCATAGCATACATGAGAGATCCCACTGCACTAGAGTATGGACCATGTGACATGTACTCAATCTCATCATCTGATTGTGGAGACAAAGCCGATGAAAGTCCAAAATGGGCTATTAAATGAGTACTAACAGGCTTAGCACTCTGCATATTGAACCTGCAAAGAACTTTCTCAATGTACCCCTTCTGACTTAGGTACAATTTACTTATTTTTCTATCTCTGAGAATCTCTATACCAAGTATCTTCTTTGCTAGTCCCAAATCTTTCATCCCAAATTCTTCACTTAGTTGGGCTTTGACCTTTCTTATCTCTACTTTATCTTTTGCCGCTACCAACATGTCATCAACATAAAGAAGTAGATACACAAAAGAACCATCACTGTTTTTCTTAAAGTAAACACAGCTGTCAAAACTACTTCTTTTAAAATCATGAGAAGTCATAAAGGAATCAAACCTCTTGTACCACTGTCTTGGTGACTGTTTCAAACCGTAAAGAGACTTTTTCAGCAAGCAAACATAGTCCTCTTTTCCTGAGATTGTAAAACCCTCTGGTTGTTGCATGTAAATATCCTCCTCAAGTTCTCCATGCAAAAATGCAGTTTTTACATCTAACTGCTCAAGCTCCAAATCATGCATGGCCACAATACCAAGCAAAGCTTAAATCTAACTATGCTTCACAACTGGGGAGAACACATCTGTGAAGTCCACTCCTGGAATTTGACCGTAACCCTTTACAACAAGCCTTGCTTTATATCTGGGTTCTTCAACTTCTGGAGTCCCTTCTTTCCTTTTAAACACCCATTTACAGCGAACAACCTTTTTACCTTTAGGAAGTTTCACAAGATCCCATGTTCTATTTTTATGGAGTGATTCCATCTCCTCTTGCATAGCAAACATCCACTTTTCTGATTCTTCACAGCTAACCGCCTTAGAATAATTAGACGACTCTTGGTTTACATCTATATCTTCAGCCACATTTAAAGCATAAGCAACTAGATCAGCCTCGGCATACTTCTTTGGAGGTTTAATTTCTCCTTTAGTTTTGTTTTTGGCGATAGAGTATTGTGGTGATGAAGCAACTCTATTCTCAATTTTTTGTACTGGCTTGAGGAGTCGACTCTGTATTAATCTGATGCTCCACCTGGTTTTGATTTTCTTTATTGGAAGAGTCTTTAAGAGATAAGTTAGGTAGCATAGCAGTTTCATCAAAAATAACATCTCTGCTAATCACAACTTTTCTATTTTCAGGACACCATAACTTATACCCTTTTACACCAACTTTGTAACCAAGAAAAACACATTTAATGGATCTCGGTTCCAATTTTCCATTATCAACATGAGCATACGCAGGACACCCAAAGATCTTTAAATCAGAATAATTAGTAGGATTACCAGACCATACTTCTTGTGGAGTCTTTTTCTCAATGGCAATGGATGGAGATCGGTTGATCAAAAAACATGCAGTAGAGGCTGCTTCGGCCCAAAATGACTTTGCTAAGTTGGCATTTGACAACATACATTGAACCTTCTCCATGATTGTTCTGTTCATTCGTTCTACAACGCCGTTTTGCTGTGGAGTATGACGAACTGTCAAGTGTCTCATGACCCCTTCTGACTTGCACAGTTTATTGAACTCATCAGAACAAAACTCTAAGCCATTGTCTGTGCAAAGGTATTTTATTTGTTTTCCAGTCTGCTTTTCAATTATAGTTTTCCAAGACTTAAATGCGAAAAACACATCGCTTTTCTGCTTCAGGAAGAATGCCCAAACTTTTTTGGAAAAATTATCAATAAAAGTTAGCATATAATTAGCTCCACCTCTCGAAGGCATTCTTGATGGCCTCCACAGATCAGAATGAATATACTCCAACGTTCCCTTTGTGTTATGGATTCCTCTGGTGAATCGAACTCTCTTTTGCTTCCCAAAAACGCAGTGCTCACAGAACTTCAGTTTACAAATTCCTTGCCCATCAAGAAGTCGTCTTTTGCTCAATTCTGCCATGCCATTCTCACTCATATGCCCTAGGCGCATATGCTAAAGTTTAGTAATATCATCATCTGACAAGGAAAAGGAAGCGACAACTGCATCACCAATGACAGTAGAACCCTGCAAAAAATATAACTTGGTAGTCTTTCTCTGCCCTTTCATCACAATGAGGAAACCTTTGGAAATCTTTAAAATCCCACTTTTAGCTGTGTATTTGTACCCTTTTGAATCAAGAGTACTCAACGAAATTAAATTTCTCTTCAATTCTGGAACATGTCGTACGTCACTAACTGTTCTGACAACTCCATCAAACATCTTAACTCTAATTGTTCCAACACTTGCGATTTTACACGCAGCATTATTTCCCATTAAAACAACACCTTCAGACACTGTTTCGTAATTTGTAAACCAATCCTGATTGGGACACATGTGGAAGGTGCAACCCGAATCAAGTATCCACTCCTCGCTCTCTTTGGAATTGTTGACAGAAGTGGCTAGAAATTCACCATCGCTGTAGTTTTCTACAACATCAGCTTCACCAAAATTTTCTGGTTGTTTTCCTTTTTGATTTGCAGCCTCCCTTTTGATCTTATTTTGTAGCTTATAGCATTCAGATTTAATGTGCCCTTTCTTCTTGCAGAAGTTATAAGTTTTACCTCTGTTTGAAGACTTGGATCTACCTTTAGATTTACCACGAGGATTCCGTTCCTGTGTCCTTCCACGATCTTCTTCAGCATTTCGATCTTGTCTCCCACGAATAATGAGACCCTCTCCCTGAGAGTCAGTTTTAACCACAAGATGCTTCATCTTATCATACGAGGTTAAAGAATCATAAACCTTATCGACTGTGAGAGACTCGCAGCTATATAAAATCGTGTCTCTAAAGGTTGAATAAGACGGGGGCAACAAACAAAGTAGAATCAACCCTAGATCTTCCTTATCATACTGAATCTCCATGGCCTCCAAGTTTGAGAGAATTTCTTTAAACAATGTTAAGTGTTCGTGCACAGATGCACCTCCAAACGATGAGCATAAAGACGTTGCTTCATATGCAACTTGCTAGTTAGAGTTTTCGACATACATATTTGTTCTAGCCTCTGCCATAATGCAGCGACGGTCTTCTCCTTCATCACATCCTGCAAAATTTCCTTAGACAAATGCAGATGTAATTGTGTTAACGCCTTTCGATCCTTGCGCTTCTTCTCTTCCTTCGTCAATGTCGAAGGCATCTTATCTACCCCTAGCAGGGCTTCCTCTAAATCCATCTGTGCTAGAACTGCCTGCATCTTTATCTGCTACAACGCGAATCTGATGTTGCGATCCAATAGCGGAATTTCATACTTCAAAGACGCCATTACCGTGATCGAAATGAAAAACCCGGAAGCTCTGATACCAATTTGTGAAAAAATAAAATGTCGGTAATGACAATAAATCGCAAAGAAAAGAGAAATAAAAATTAAAGAACACACAGATTTTACGTGGAAAACCCTTTCGGGAAAAAACCACGGGCAGAGGAGAAGAAAATTCACTATGCCGAATTCGAATCAATTACAAGAGGAATAGACCATGTCTATTTATAGGCTTGTAAAGCCATATTCTAATAGGAGTGTAGTAAGATTAAAAACTCCTTATTCTAATCAATATCAAATAGATGGAGTTTAATAAGGTTTAAAAACCTTATTTAAAATAAAATAAAAGAAGTGTAATTCTATAGTGATTCTTCTTTTATTTTATTTTACCATGTATTTTATTTAAATAAGGATTCGGGTCACTTAATTCTAACAACCTTAAATGGGAGTTTATTAGATTAAATAAAGTTGCATACCTTATGTGAAATATCCTAGTTGAGTGGATATACAAATCTAAAAAGTACACATGAATTTTAATCTAATGTATAATATTATGCATAAACTTTGATTTAGCATAATTCTATACATTAAACTTTAAATTTGACTCAATTTTTACATAATACTTATTCATTTTCTTTTAGTTTAGTAAAATGTCAATCAATAATTTTCACATAAATTTAAGGAAAATAGTGTCACATAAATAACTTTGTGATATGTGAAAATTGTTGATTGACATTTTACTAAACGAAAAAGAGTGAATGAGTAAATTTTAAATTATATTTGAATTTTTCCTCTTGCTATAAAGAAAATAAATGCGTAGTTTTTTAATCTATGTGAAAATAATTTAAATTTATTTATTTATGATTTAGTTTAATAAAATGTCATATTAGTAATTTTTATAAAATAAAACATGTCCTACATGGCGCATTCTCACCAAACTAGTAGAGAAAATGCACCACGTAGGACGCGCTTTTTCGGAGAAAGGAAAACGTGTCCTACAAAATACGCTTTCTCTGTCAATTCAATGAAAACATGCCCTGTAGGATATTTTTGCTTTCTCTCTCCAAAAACAACATAAATTAGTTAATTTTAAAAATAATGACATAGTTTTCCAAATTATTTTTTTCAACATATTTATATAAAGCTGACTTATATATTACATTAAATGTATTTGAACTACAATTTCCTTTCAAAATTCATGATTGTTTTATTCATAACACAATCTCTAAAGTTTGAATATAAATTTTTATTTACTAGTGCAATGTAACGTACACTTACATGTTAAATTAATTATTTATATTGTTTTTATATCATGCTTGGGTAAATGTATTCAACTAAACTTAATTCTTCTCAATTTTTACCACTAAAATATAAAAATAAATTTATGTTCGATGAAAAAAAAAATTATTTTCACATAAAATCCACAAAAACATACCCCAAAACAAATTATTCTGATCGTGATTACAAGAGAACTCTAGTACAGATTATTTATAAAGAAAATGGGAATAAAAGAGATTTCATTCCCAAAGTAGGTAGTAAGCTAAAAGACACATCCTCATAATCATGCAGAAGCAATGTTCTTTGAAGTTTTGGACAGTTTAAATGTTAAACCCGTGCCATTCAATTTCTCTTTCATAAGCTTCTCCAAACATTCAATCATGAAGGGTGTGAGATAATTGCTCCAATCTCCCACTTCTCCTTTCCTAAAGAAACCTGTGTGTGGAACTCCAGAAACATGTGCGCCCTTCTTGTTCACTTCCAATTCTTTCAAGTTCTCAAAGCTACAAATTTTCGCTATTTTTTCAATAACTCCTTGTTTCTCTTCATCATCTGTGAAAGGAACTCCTAAGAACATGGCCAAGTTTTTCAAATGGGAACCGGTATCTTCCTTAAGATCTTCATATTTTAAAAACAATATTTTGTTCGGGTTTTCTTGGCTTGCCTTCCAATATCCCAATACATGATCAAAAAATGGTCCATGCGCAGAGATTCCATGGTAAAACTTGTCAAAAGCTTCATCTAGTGATAGTGATTCTCGGTTTTTGTCTTGGACCTTGGTCATGAACTGCCAAAGAGAAATGAACATATCCATGGGGTTTCTACATATGTAAACAATCTTACAGCCAGAATCCTTAATGGAATTTGGCAACGAAGCATAAGAGACGTGGGTGGAGAAAAGCCTTGGCTGATAAACACAAACATTTTGAAGATCAGGAAAAGGGTTGTTCAAGTAAAGATCATGCTCCAAGAAACGAACAAGTTGGTGAGGACCAAAGGTGAGCAATGGATTTTCATCCCATGGGAACTGATTGCGGTACAAAGTGGAGAAAGTCAAGGCCTTGAGCCAAGTAGTGCCACATTTAGGGAAAGTGGCAACGATGATATCAGAATTAAATGCTTGAAAATGTTTCTGGAAAGAAATAAAAGCTTTTAGAATACGAGAGGGGTACCAAAAACCTTGATAGAAATAAAGATCGGATCCTAGCCAGCCTTTTTCTTTGGGGAAGGTTTGCACCAGTTTTTTGAAATCATCATCCCAAGAGGACTCCTCATCATGGGATTTTGAAACCATTTCGGCTTTGGAGATTTCTGCAGTATCCATTGTGAAACTAGCAGCCCAATAGAGAAAGGGATAAAGATGAACACCCAAAACTAGTTTTCTAGACAATTTATACTAGATTTATTCGTTTAAAATTATAATGCTAATAATATTTAACATACTACAATTCATGTATCTATACTAAAAAACCAAATTCATGTGAAAACTTTTTAAAGGAAATAATTCATTTCATGAATGTAATTATATAATTTGGGAAAAATAACAAACACTCGTTATAAGTGGTGAATGACAAGTTCTAATAATACAGTAAAAGTTTCAGCCGTAACATTTGTCAAAACTATTTTTTGAAATAGACTTTTATTTTAAAAAACAAAAAATGGGAGTTGCCACCAATTTTTTTTTTTTTGAGGTGTGATCGGACCACCTCGTAATTTGATCGTTTTAATAAAATGTTTGATTTAAAATGACGATTTTTGGTCTACAAAGTTTAGAAAATGGTCTCGGGAGTCGGTTTCGCTCAAGGAAGGATTAGCACCCTCGTTACGCCCAGAATTGATACCTAATTGATTACATGATGTCTTTGGTGTCGAAAATTGGAAATTTGAAAAGAGTTATAAAAAACACAATCCCTCTACGTACTAATGTATTTCAGTAAAGTCCCTTAAATAGGTCAAAACGTATGAAAAGGCTTTCTTATCTCGAGGTAACAAAATGTCATATCCCATAAGTTAGGACACGACATCTCGAATTCTCGAAAATAAGTTTGTCGTTCATTTTTTTTTATATTAAATCTTGCGTATTTTAATTTTAAAAGGATATTCAGTCATCTAGGTTCAACGAGCAAGTCGAGACCCTTTAAGTTAGGGCACGACTTATCGAATCTCCAAATACGGAATATTGTCTTATTTAAAAAAATTCTTTTTTTGAATATTGACAAGTGTAATATTTAAAGCGATAGGTATTTATCTCATTTTTGAGGTATAATATAAAAGCGACTAATTACTTTTAAATATAATGCATGATGTAATAATTTTAAAAAGGCTATGCGGGTAGAATATTAGAATGATAAAATATAAATAAATAAGGGTATACTTTAATAATAATATCAAATGTAAATATTTAAAAAGTGTAAGAATAACAAATAAATAAATAGATAAAATAAATATTAATAATACCAAATTTAATTATTTAAAAAGTAAAAGAATAATGAATAAATAAATAAATAAACGGATAATATAGATATAAACAATATCAAATTTTAAATATTTAAAAAGTAAAAGAATAAGGAATAAATAAATAGATAGATAAAACGAATATAGATAATGTCAAATTTAAATATTTAAAAGTAAAAGAATAACAAATAAATAAATAAAACAACTCATAAAAGAATGAAATTAATTGAATGAAGGACTGAATTGAAATTTAAACGAAATTAACAGTATAAATCATAAAAAAATAAAAAAATTAAATAATAAAACAAAATAAAGGACTAAAATTAAACGAACAAAAAAAGGGGCAAGGACCAACTAGGAAATTATTCCCAGGCCCGCAAAGCGCACCGTTTCAAGGGGGATCAAAATGGAAAAAGAAAAAAATTAAATAATGAAATTTTAAAAAAATAAAAAAAAGGACTGGATTGAAACAATCCGCAAAAGCGAAAGGACCAAAAGAGTAAATAGATCCCCATGTCAAAAACAAGCGGATCCTGTGCGGTTCGGGTCGGGTCGTAGGGTCCTGATTCAAAACAACGCACCGTTTTGATCCCTATATAAATATAAATATAAAAAATCAGAAGAAAAAAAACACTTCTCCCTTCATTTTTTTCAAAACTTTCTGAGAACTCTCTCAGACTCTCCCTTTCTCCGGTCTTGGCTTCGGCCATCGGCCACCGTGACGACTGCCGGTCACTGGTGACGGCGCTGCCGTCCACGGTGGCTGGAAAAATCACCCGAATCCTTTTTTGATCGCTTTTTCACCTTCAGTCCCGATTTAAAACCAAAATGCCCAAAAAACCACCAAGATTTTGAAAAATGAAGAAAGAAAAAAGAGAAAACAACGGGACCTTTTGGTTCCCCATTGCCACTGATGAGGTTTTCGGCGAGCCCACTGTCTCGGCCACCCTCCAGACCGAAAAAAAATCCGACTACGGTGACTCAGGTGACTGGTTTCTTTTTTTTTTATTTTTCGTTATTTATTTACTTCAAAAAAATTCAGATAAAAAATAAAATTTCTACCTTTCAAATCCTGAAACTTTTTTTGTAGTTCTATCTATACGTGCAAAAATTACATTGATATGTTCGTGGCTTTTATAGCCATATTACAAAATCATTTATCTTTTTTTTCTTTGTCTTTTCTACTGTTTTGCTTCTGTTCTCTGTTGTTTCCACTGTTTCTGTCCTTTTCGTTTCCTCTTTGCAAGTAGTGGAGAGTCAACGACATGGCAAAAATCCTGCCCTTGCCATTTTGGTGAAACGGCGGTAGGGGCGTCAGACCTCGGGACGAGGTGCCTCGGGTGGCGCGCGTTCACGTGGAGAGCAGCGGCGCTGAAGGCTAGGGTTTTTTTATTTTACGGAAACTTAGTTTAAGTTGTGGGCCATTTGGGCTTTAGGGTTTTTAATGATTTAGGCTAATATATATTTTTGTGAATGGACTGTTATTAATGGGTTTTGTTATTATTTTTATTTTTTCATTTTTGGTTTCTGTTTAGGCTCGGGCTAAATTGGGCCTCTACAACATTAATAGAATATTATGACATGTTGACAATTGATTTTGTCACAACTCAAGCATGATATATCTAGAATGATTGTAAGCATTTAATACGATAAGAAAATCAACACCGGATGATTCAAAGTGGCGAATAAACATCGACAACAAAATCGAACACACATCAAACTAAAGAAGACACTAACAAAATCATCTCTAATACTACTTGTAAATGTAAAACTACATAAAAAAAAAAAAACTAATAGAAAATAGGTTTACTAATGGAGACAAGCTTCTAATTATTCCTAAACAAAACAAAACGTATAAATGGAGACAAGCTTCTACTTTATAATTCTTGTTTTTATTAAATTATTTTATCATTATTAATCTAAAATTTTATAAATTATAAAATACCTAAATTAAAATTTCACTATTTTAAGGGGTCATGCCCCTTGGGT
Organism: Gossypium bickii; assembly: GCA_025503065.1. Classification (NCBI taxonomy): domain Eukaryota; kingdom Viridiplantae; phylum Streptophyta; class Magnoliopsida; order Malvales; family Malvaceae; genus Gossypium; species Gossypium bickii. The sequence continues at coordinate 103,649,827 of CP106711.1, forward strand.
CTTCACTAGGCTTTGCCACTAGAAACATGGAAGATGAGTTGTAAGATACTTTCTTAAGAAAGTCAATTTTGAACGGGGGTGTAGAAAAAGAGAATTTGGCTAGACTCTTTTAAAATTTTATAAAATTAATAAAGGTAAAATTTTATTTTGGCCCCTAAAAATGATAAAAATTTAATTTAATCTTTTAAAACTTATAAAGGTATAGACTATTAAAATGCTGAGATTATATTTTTATTATTATAAAAATATACAATTTAATTTTGATACAAAAATAATTTTTTTTTTCCTTCTCCCATTATTTTGAAGCTGGTAAATTGGAAAAAAAAAAGTGCAATTAACCATAATGAGTTATTCACAGTTTTTTTACTAAAGATGCAAGGAACTTGTTTTTTTTCTTGAGTTTTGCTTCATGGTGCTAACGCAATGAGTTTTGGTTTTTACTGTTCCTTATGTTCCGGAGTATTGTGTTGTAATGTGAGTGATTGTCTATCCATTTTTGCTTTTATTAAAAAATCCTATTCTTTTAAAAAAAAAACTCATAAGCATTAAAAAATATTAATTTGTAATAACAAAAAAATTTATTAAATTCAGAGTTTGTCGTAATGATAAATAGAATGAAAATAGGATGGGAGAAGAAGTACGACAAGAAAAAAAACCGATAAAATCAATCTTTGTTTACGTAGTTCAAATATAACGGTTTTACGTCTTGGAGCCTCACTCAGCATATACTCTTATTTGATCACCAAATTAAACAACCATAATAATCTATCTCTATCAGTTAAAACCTATAACTTCACATAATCTCTTTACAAGCTAAGTTCATGGGGTCTGAATAGAGAACAATATCACAATCAACTTACATTAATGCTAATTGATATTTTTTAAACCGGACCATTGATTCATCGGTCCAACTGGTTCAATCGACCCAATTTAAAAATTATTAAAAATTTTAAAAATAATAAAAAATTAAAAAATCCGATTCAACCACATTCCATTATTTATATATATTACCATATCAATAGAAATTTCAAAGCAAATTACAACAACAATATTACATATGGTCAATATTCAATGAAACTCAAAAACTATCTCATTCATGTCGTCGTACCCGCCTTGTCGAAGTAGATTATTTTGAAACCCAGAAATCTATATTGCAATAGCAATAGTAAATTCAAAGCAAATTGCTGCAACAACAATATTGAATATTGTCAAAGTTTGGCTAGAATCATGTGCGTCAGTTTGATATCAAATTCTAATGAATCGTAGGAGCTACACAATATGACCACTAATCATTGAGCTATTAAAAAAAAAACCAAAAAAAAAAAAGGAAAGGGAAGCCTTGTTTATCATGTGTTTTGATGCGGCGACAATTCAGAGGGACGGATGGGTCCTCGTAAAGGTTCAGATCTTATAGCTGAGCTGCTGAAATTGTCAAGCTTGGGGGCGGAAGGAGAGTTACGGAGTGGGGTGATTTTTTTTAATATTAATATAATTGTTTTTAATTAAAATTATTATAAAATTACAACATCACTAAAAAGAATGTATTGATGCTAATGTATTATGATACAATTGGTCAACCCATTTTCTTAACCGTGTTAAGATTTGAGATGATTGGAGTAACGGAGAATTAATTTAAATATCACTTCTCATAAAAACAAAAGTTTAGTAGTTAGTTGAAAAAAGAGGTTTAAATTAGGTGCAATTTGTCAATTAAGAAGAAAAATCAAATTTTTATCATTATTTTTTAAAGTATAATGATAAATTTAACTCTTAACATTTTAAAAACGAGTCAAATCACTTTTTTAATGAAAATGATGACTAAAATATTAATTTTTTTTGTTGTTGGCGTGACAACTTGCATGATAGCTCATGTGCACATCATGCTAACATAATATCATTTGTCTTATACGTCACGTCAAATGTAATACCCCAAACCGACTTAGATGTTATGGCCGAATTTAGAAAAGTTACATCAACTTGTGTGAAAAACTAAAATCTAACTTAGAAATTGTGTGATATGAAAACTTAATTTAGCTAAGCTCATACGAGTTTCAGGAACTTCTCAAGTTTGAAAACACCTATTTCACAACATGATCTTTTAAACTTTTACTTATAAAAACCACAGAAACTTCCAGAGTTTTTAAGTTTTGAAAACTGAATTCCAATTTTTCAAATTCGTAATGTTTTGCAGTTTTACGTTTAAGAACACCTAAAAACCAACAAACATATCAAAAAACCCAAAAAAAATATCCAAATTCAAAAACTTAGTCCAAAAGTCAGAAGTCCAGAAATCTTAATTAAAATAATTCAAATCATCTTATGTGGAAAACAAATCCAATCTCCCACACGTCATTCGGTCCTAAACTTGCTGGTTACATGAGAGGATAACAAAGAAAGAGTGAGCTTTACAAGCTCAGTGTGTAACACATCCCAAGAAACAAATTAGATATACATAAATAAACAAATACATTTTCAAATACAGATTCAAACATATTCTCACATACAAATTCAGATGTATTTTCATAATCAGATACATATGCGTATTCAAATTTAGATACAAATGTAGACAGATTCAGATATAGATGTAGTCATAGATCCTATCCCCATCCGCTACACACCAACTTCGTCCAACCAATCCCACCAATTAAGACTATAAGAGTCTATCCATCCAATCACACCGAGTCATGGTGATATGTCACTCATAAAGGTGCAACTGACTGCCAGAAAGATATTGCGATTTAATAGCCAAAATTGTTAAATATTGCCAAAATACACTTCCTCCATCACATATCAAACCCATCCCGATGTACATGCATAAATAAACTAATATATATATTCCATAAACAAATATCATGCATACTTTTCATACATAATCGTGCTTTCGGAGTTATCAGAACACAAATCGTACATATATTTTTCATATACCTTACCTGTATCAAATACCGACACAAATCAATAGATGTCACTTTTCAAGTATTATTTAAGCCAAATCGATCCCACAGAAGGTCTAATTATGAATTTCGGAGTCAAATGGGTCTAAGTGAAAATTTTTGAACAATGGGCCTACATAGCCTATCTGATCTGCCTGTGTGATTCGACACATTCATGCACCCCACACGCCTTACCTGATTTGCTTGTGTAATCACACATGCCTATGTGCCTCACATGACTTACCTGATTTACCCGTGGAATCGCACACACCCGTGTACACCCATACAGCTAAGAACACGACCGTGTGACGATCAATACTTTCGAATTTTCCTTGCATTTTTCTAGATTTCTTGGGTTTTTCATGGTGGTTTTGAGTTAAAACACACACCTAATTTGGTCTCAACAAAGATTTGCGAAGGAGCAATCTAGTAATCGACAATCCGCAAGAATCAATCAATTCAATTTTTACAACACCCGATTGCACAAATCGGTGTAACATCATCCAACGAACTTATTTACAAAACAAAACAAAACAACCCTTAAAACAATTAAATTACTCACACTTGAATGAAACAACTTAAGAAAAGAATTTAATTGCGCAGAGGATTAATCGTCTCATGATCTTCTACTAATCTCCACAAAGAACACAAACTAATCATTGAAAATAATGTATGGGTGCTAATGTAGCATCATACAATTGGTCAACCGATTTTCTTAGCTCTGTTAAGATTTGAGATGATTTGAGTAACGGAGAATTAATTTAAATACCACTTCTCATAAAAAAAAGTTTAGTAGTCAATTGAAAAAAGATGTATAGATTAGGGTGCAATTTATCAATTAAGAAGAAAAATTAATTTTTTATCAGTGTTTTTTAAGGTATAATGATAAATTTAACTCTTACCATTTATATTTTCTGTCAATTTAGCCATTATTTTTTTGGCCAAATTTGACCCTTAACCATGAATAAAATATTAATTTTTATTGTTGTTGGCTTGACAACTTGTATGATAGCTTATGTGCACATCATGCTAACATAATATCATTTTTCTTATATGTCACATCAACTGTAATACCCCAAACCTGACTTAGACGTTATGGCCGAATCTGGAGAAGTTACATCAACTTGTGTGAAAAACTAAAATCTAGCTTAGAAATTGTGTGATATGAAAACTTAATTTAGCTAAGCTCATACGAGTTTCAGGAAATTCTCAAGTTTGAAAACACCTATTTCACAGCATGATCTCTAAAACATTTACTTATAAAAATAGCAAAAACTTCCAGAGTTTTTAGGTTTTGAAAACTGAATTCCAATTTTTTAAATTCATATGATTTTGCAGTTTTACGTTTAAGAACACCCAAAAAACCCAAAAACAAAACCAAATCCAAAAACTTAGTCCAAAAATCAATCGTCCAGAAATCTTAATTAAAATAATTCAAACCATCTTATGTGAAAAACCAATCCGATCTCCCACACGTCATTCGGTCCTAAATTTGTTGGTTACTTGAGAGGATAACAAACAAAAAGTGAGCTTTACATGGTCATTGTGTAACGCATCCCAAGAAACAAATCAGATATACATAAATAAACAAATATAGATTCAAACATATTCTCACATACAAATTTAGATGTATTTTCATAATAAGATACATATGCGTATTTAGTGTAACAGCTCGTTTTTGGTAAAATCAGAACAGTGGTTTCGGGACAACAAATCCTATTCCAGAAAGGAAATTTATTTTAATATTATTTTATGATCTATAGTACGATAATAATGTCGTAGGAAAATTTTGTAAAAAAATTTTACCGATTACATGATTAATTTGATAAAGGACCAAATTGCACAAAGTGTAAAAGTTGAGTTCTAATAGCTAAAGGGATTAAATAGGTATGGAATTCAAAATTTGAAGTCCTTATATGATAAATAGACCACTAAAAAAGCTTAGTGGTTAAGGATGATGATTCATCCATATAAAATTAATTAAAGAAAAGGATGAAATTGGAAAGAGAAATTTTAAAAGATGATAATTGATAAAAAAAATAAAAATATCATCATTTTATCATCTTTCCCAAATAAAACATGGAAACCCTAGCTAAGAGAAAGTGAGCTCAAGCAAGCTATTTTGGCTTAATTGGGTAAGTATTCAAGTCTCGTTTTTAGTAATTTTCATGTTTCCGAGATTGTAATAGCTTAATTTAGCTATCTCAGGGATTAATTTGTAAAGTTATTGAAGTACTAGGGTTTTTCCATGGATGCGTATACTGAAATTTTGATATTTATGGTAGAAAATGAAAGGTTGTTGATAGATAGAAAACTTTTGTAAAGTGAATTTTGATGAAATTATGATTTTAGGACTAAATTGTAAAGTTGTAAAATTCATGGAAAATTATAATTTTTTATGAAATACATGGGCGGTAAATGTTATATGAAAAATTTGGCTAGACTTGGAATAATGATTAAATTGCATGAATTTCATTTTACGAGCTAGGGACGAAATCATTATTAATTAAAAGTTTAGGTGCAAAACGGTAATTTTGTCTAAGATTTGAATTGAATTGAAATGAATATGAATTTATGTTAAATTCATTCATATAGATTCGGATAGACCGAATTTGGAGTTAGAATAAGGAAAATAGAAAGTTTCGAATTAGTAAATTTTATGTACACGAACATTTGTCGAGGTAAGTTCGTGTAACTAAATTGTGTATATTTATATGCATGAATTGAATGTTGTGTTTGTGAATTATATAAATATCATATACATGAAATTAATTACACATCTGACAAAGCTCGATAAATGTTAAATCCTGTTTGAATAATGAAATTCGATGGATACATGATTTCCTGAATTGGTTGTAGTCCTGCATATGTTACGGACACCCCATAGCTCTTACGAGCATCCTGTTATAAACCCTCTTGAGCTTTCTGTTATATGATTCCTGCGAGCATCCCAATCGATAGTGATCCTGCATGTGTTGTGGACGTACAGCAACTCTTTGTGAGCGTCCTGTTATATGGTCGGTAGTGGTCCTGCATATGTTGTGGACATACCGCAGCTTTTTATGAGGGTTTTGTTATATAGCTCTCTGGAGCTTCTTGATATGGCTTGCTTGAACTTCCTGATATATGGCTATCCGAAACTCCTGATTAAAGGCTCTTCGTGAGCTTCCCGTTTAAAGGCTCTTCGTGAGCTTCCTGATTAAAAATTCTTTGTGAACTTCCTGATTATGACTCTTATAAGCTTTCTGTTATATAGCCCGGATAAGCTTCCTGATAGACTCTTTGTGAGCTTCTCGATAAGCTCTTTGAGAGCTTCTTGTTATATGGCTCGAGAGAGGATTTCCCGATTATGTGCTTTAAAAAGCACTCTTGAATATGAATTGACAAATTCTGATTTGTACATTTTCAGTGTACTTCCTGTGTATCAATCAAAATTTTCAATGATTTAATGGGCAAAAATCACGACATGAGAAGATATGAACACAAAATGAATTATTACACGTATTTTCCTAAAATACATGAAAATGATGATACATGAGATATGGAAATAGGAGATGATGATATATAAACATGGAATTTGTTTGATGAATATGTTCATCCACGGTTATAGATTTATACATCTAGAGTGTACCACCTATGTGACATTGATATTCCAAATGATTTAATGGGAAAAGTTTTGACATGAGATAATCTGAATTCGAGATGAATTATTATGAAAATGTACTTGAAATATGGGGATATGGTTTGTATATGTATTTGAATACATGATGTGAAAAGTATATGTACATGGAAATCTAATTATTGTTGAGCCCATACATGTTTCTTGATATTTATATGAAATATATGACTAAAAAGGCTGATAAGGATATGTGTTAGGCATCGTGATCAAATTGATTGAATGTGTCTTGCATGTTTATCTTGAATTTGAATGACTGATAAATTAATTACCATGTTATACAAACTTACGAAGCATAATATGCTTACTCCGTTTTATTTTCTCTTGTTCTATAGTAATTCGGAAGCTCGTTTGATTGGAAGCTTGGCGGAGATCGCTCACACTATCCATAGGCCCATTTCGATATATATGGTAAATCAATTATAGTTATAATTGCATGTATAGGTTATTTAGCCAATGATGGCATATAAATGTTTTGAATGAAACTAGCCATTGGAATGGCTTGTGTTTGACATATTTTGATATATTTATAAGTGGGTTTATCTTGTTTGAAGAATAAATGTGATCATGCATAATACGCATTTGGTACTCGATAAGTATGAATAATAGATTAACATGATAATAAATTGTCATATGAGGTATGTAATAGTACATTGGTTGTATGTGATATTATGCCATGTTCAAGACATGATTTCGACTTGTTTTGAATGCCTTGGTATGTTTTGTGAATGTGTTTAAGTGTTGCTGTAGGTGAAATACAAGGTGGGTGAGAAATGTGGTTTAGAAAATAGCCTATTTCGTCCACATGGGCAGAGACAAAGGCGTGTGTGAAACACGGCCTAACACATAGGTGTGTGGCCTAGCCGTGTGTCCCCTGCATCTTAAAAATTTCAAAACAGAATGCTCAGGTAATTTCACACGGCCTGACACAATGGAGTGGTTTGGCTGTGTGACCCCTGCACCTACACACGGCCTAGCACATGGGCGTTCGACTTGGCCTTGTGACCCAAGTCAAAGAGTTACACGGTCTGAGACACAGGCATGTCTCAGTTCGCACGGCCTGACCACACGGGCGTGTGACCCTTGCACTTAGGAAAAATTTTGAGATTTCGTGAAAAATTCTCTGAGTACCGGGTTTAGTTCCGACTTGTTTCAGATGTTATGTTTTGGACCTCGAAGGTTCATATAAGGGACTTTATGATTGATTTATGATATGAATATTGTATGATTTGGAATATTTGTTATTTGATCTGTAAATTCTGGTAATGCTCCGTAACCCTATTTCGACGATAGATTCGGGTTAGGGGTGTTGCATTTAGATTCAAATACAAATGCAAACACAGATTTAGATACAGATGTAGTTACATCCACTACACACCAACTCCATCGAACCAATCACACCAATTAAGACTACAAGAGTCTATCCATCCAATCACACCGGGTCGTGGTGATATGCCACTCATAAAGGTGCAACTAGCCTACCAAAATGATATTGCGATTTAACTGCCAAAATTGCTAAATACTACCATAACACACTTCCTTCATCACATATCAAACCCATCTCGATGTACATGCAGAAATAAACTAATATATATATATATTCCATAAACAAATATCATGCATACTTTTCATACGTAATCATGCTTTCGGAGTTATCAGAACACAAATCGTACATATATTTTTCATATACGTTACCTATATCACATACAAACACAAATCAATAGATGTCACATTTCAAGTCTTATTTAAGGCAACTGGATCCCACGGAAGGTCTAATTATGAATTTCAGAGTCAAACGGGTCTAAGTGAAAATTTTCGAATAGTAGGCCTACACATCCTACCTGATCTGCCCGTGTGATTCGACACACTCATGTTTCCCACACGGCTTACCTGATTTAAATAAATAAAAAAATAAAAGGATAACAAATAAATAAACGAATAATATAGATATAAATGATATCAAATTTTAAATATTTAAAAAGTAAAAGAATAGAGAATAAATAAATAGATAGATAAAACAAATATAGATAATATCAAATTTTAAATATTTAAAAAGTAAAAGAATAAGGAATAAATAAATAAATAGATAAAAAAGAATATAGATAATGTCAAGTTTAAATATTTAAAAGTAAAAGAATAACAAATAAATAAATAAATAGATAAAACAACTCATAAAAGAATAAAATTAATTGAATGAAAGACTGAATTGAAATTTAAACGAAATTAATAGTATAAATCATAATAAATTAAATAATAAAACAAAATAAAGGACTAAAATTGAACGCGCAAAAAAAGGGCAATGACCAACTAGGAAATTATTCCCAGGCCCGCAAAGCGCACCGTTCCAATGGTGATCAAAACGGAAAAAGACAAAATTAAATGGTGAAATTTTAAAAAAGAAAAAAATAGGACTGGATTGAAACAAGCCGCAAAAGTGAAAGGACCAGAAGAGTAAATAGACCCCCATGTCAAAAACACGCGGATACTGTGCGATTCGAGTCGGGTCGGGTCATCGGGTCCTGATTCAAAACGACGTCGTTTTGGCAACTAATGCTCAAGTCCAAAACGAAGCCGTTTTGATCCCTATATAAATATAAAAAATCAGAAAAAAAAAAAACACTTCTCCCTTCATTTTTTTTCAAAAATTTTTCAGAACTCTCTCAGAGTCTCCCTTTCTCTGGTCTTGGCTCCGGCCATCAGCCATCGTGACGACTGCCGGTCACCGGCAACGGCGCCGTTGTCCACGGTGGCCGAAAAAATAACCCGAATCCTTTTTGATCGCTTTTTCACCATTAGTCTCGATTTAAAACCAAAATGCCCAAAAAAACCACCAAGATTTTGAAAACTGAAGAAAGAAAAAAGAGAAAATGGCGGGACCTTTTGGATCCCCGTTGCCATTAATGGGGGTTTCGGCGAGCCCATTGACTCAGCCACCCTCCAGACCGGAGCAAACTCCGACTACGGTGACTCAGGTGACTGGTTTATTTATTTATTTACTTACTTAAAAAATCAGATAAAAAATAAAATTTCTACCTTTCAAAACTTGAAACTTTTTTTTTGTATTTCTATCTGTGCGTAAAAAATTACATTGATATGTTCGTGCCTTTTATAGCCACATTACAAAATCATTTATCTTTATTTCTTTGTCTTTTCTACTGTTTTGCTTCTATTTTCTATTGTTTCCATTGTTTCTGTCCTTTTTGTTTCCTCTTTGCAGGTAGCGGAGAGTCAACGACGAGGCAAACAACATGCCCTTGCCATTTTGGTGAAACGGTGGCCGGGGCGTCAGACCTCGAGACAAGTCGCCTCGGGCGGCGCGCGTTCACGTGGAGGGTAGCGACGCTGGAGGCTAGGGTTTTTTTATTTTACTGAAACTTAGTTTAGGTTGTGGGCCATTTGGGCTTTAGGTTTTTAATGATTTGGGCTGATATATTTTTTTTGTAAATGGACTATTATTAATGGGTTTTGTTATTATTTTTTATTTTTTCATTTCGGGTTTCTGTTTGGGCCCTGGCTAAATTGGGCCTTTGTACGTTAATAGAATATTATGGCATGTTGACAATTGATTTTGTCACAACTCAAGCATAATATATCTAGAATGATTGTAAGTGTCAAAAACATTTTAAAATCGATTCGAAAATGGGAGTCGCCACCAATCTTTTTTTACTTAGGTGTGATTGGATCACCTTGTAAAGTGTTTTATTTTGAAAATATTCAATTTTGGTCCACAAAAACAAGAAAACAGGTTCGGGAGTCGGTTACGTATGAGGAAGGGTTAGCACCCTCATAACGCCCAAAAATTGGTACCAAATTGATAAAATCATGTCCTAATGTTGAAAATAAAGAAAATTACGAAATATGATCCTTTTATTAGAAAGAAAACCAAGACTTACCTATCTCAAAGAAATAGAGTACTTTACCCAATAAGTTAAGGTATAGCACCTCATGACTTTGAAATTAAACTCATCTTTATTTTGAGAAATTCCTACCTCGAGACGCAAAATGTCAAACCCAATAAGTTAAGGCAAAACATTTTGAATTCCCAAGAATAGGTTTTTTTTTCATTTTGAAACTTGAGATTTCTTTATTCCGGAGGAATATAAACATCACATCCAGTATGTTAGGACACGACATTTTTAAAACCCTCGTAATTAAAGTCATCTCATGATTTACAAAACTTGTTAAAAGGGTATTTAGTTATTTAGCCAAACAGAAAATCGTAACCCAATACGTTAGGGCACTATTTCCCGAATTTCTAAATACCAAAACATTGCCTTATTTTAAAATATAGTAAGCTTGTAAAAATGTATTTTTGTTCTAAGCATTAATCTATGTAATAATATCGCATTTATAAACTATCATACACAAATATAAAAAAAACGATTATAAGACAATAGCATACAATATAAAATACAACTAAAATAACTACACTATAGCAATCATAAAATAATAAATAAATAAAAGGGCATTATATAGATAAATAAAATATATAAAACAATATATGTAAAACAATAAAAGATAATACATAATAATATATATAATAATTTTGAATAAAGATATTTTCAATATAAATAATATTTGTGAAATATAAACAAATTTTATACAAAAATAAAATAAAATATGATATAATATAATATGATATAATATAAAGATTTTAAAAACATATAATATAATAATTAATATATAAAAGATATATAATGAAAATAATTTTGAGCTAAATAGAAATAATAAATAATAATCAATATATATAAATATATATACTAATAATATATTAATATATAAATAATAAAGAAAATAATATAGACAATTTAATAATTTAATTTAATACAATATTAAAATAATAAAATAAAAGAGTTAAAAAAAACCAAAGAAGACAGGGGGTTAAAAAAACAATTAAAACAAATTAAATGGACTAAAACAAAACACGCGTTAAATCCTAGGGACTAAGATGAAAATTATGCCTCTTTTTAAAACGGCGCTGTTCCGATTTTGGTCTTTAAATAGTTTAAGGGACTTAATTAAAACAAAATGCGAATTTGGGGCCAATTTTATAAAAAATAAAACTTCCAATTAGGCTGAATTGTAACATATAAAATTGCAGAGGGGCTGAAGTTGAAAATTCCCCATTTTAATAAAACACGCGGATCCTTCGGGTCGGGTCAACTGGTGTGCATGATCTCGTAGTCTAAAAGCTGTGTCGTTTCCTTTTATCTATAAAAGATAATTTTATTAAAGAAAATCATTTGGGTCTAGGATTTTTTAAAAAAAAATTAAAAAAACCTCTGAAAATCTCATTTCTCCTCTCCGGGCAGTAGTCGTCGAATACCTAGCCACGTGCCTCACGTGCCTCCGTGGACGGTGGCCGGAGGTCTGAAACCTCCGATTTCGTCTTCTCCAAAAGGTAAACCTCTTTATCTTTATACTTTTTCTTTAAGAAAACATTTATACGGATAATATGTAAAAGAAATAAATAATAAAACTAAACAGAATGGGACTTTCAAGGAATCACCTTTATAAAACCTCTATAAACTGTTATTGTATTTATTTTGTAATCTCCCTGTTTCTATTTGAATATCCGTGTGTAACAGTGTCCTCCCCTTTATTACAAATTTCTATGGGTTTTTATAACCCAAAAATGAAAAACAAAAAGGAAATAAATCTCTGTTTTTGCCTCTGTTTCGCCTTTTTTACTGTGATTTGTTTCCTTTTGCAGGTCGGGCGAAGATCCTGGTGGCGACTGCAGCGCGATTTCGGCATGGATCCTGGCGCGGCCGAATGCTTGGCATGGGTGCGACGATTGAGCTCTGGCGATTGCGGCGTGACGTTTGGCCTGGCTTACGGCGCAAATGGAGCTAGGGCGCTTAGTCGCGGCGCGCTTAGAGTTTTCGAAACCCCAGGTCTTTCGGTACTGTTTAGGCATTGGGCCATTTGGGCTACGCGAATTTGGGTTTGAGTTAGTCTTTAGGATTCGAGCCAGGGTGTTTTGGGTAGTTAATTTGAGTGGTCTGTTATTGGGTCTGTAAGTGGGTCTGTTTAAGCTGTGGTGTAATTTGGGCTTAAGGATCTGTTTTGGGTTATTTGGTTTTGTAAAATGGACTATAAATAGACTGTTTATTATTTTTTATTGGTTTTATTTTTTGGTCTGTGTGGGCCCGGGAAAAATTAGGCTTCTACAGCTGCCCCTCTTTGCTCATTGTCATGTAACGAGAATAAAGCAAAGACTATAAAAGGACCAATTTTGCCCGGTTTTGGCCGAGTCCCGACTTCTTGATCCTCGCTTTCTTCAAGTGACTTCCAATCCGAACTGCAACTTCAATGGCATTGGAACTTCATGTTGATTTCAGTAAGTTTGATAGCTTACTTCATGAAGGCAGTATCCACTATCTTTTGATCTGCTCTACTGCAAACTTAGGGAGACCAGATATGATATTTTCAATCTGATCCCTGCAAACTCAGGGGTGCCAGATTGGTATCTTCGACCTGCTTCTTCAAGAATGCTAGATCTGCTATTTTCGGTCTGCTCCACTGCAAACTCAGGGATGCCAGACTGGTGGTTTAAATCTGTTCCACTACTGCTTAGGGAGACAAGATTTGTCGTTCGATCTTGGTTCCCTAACGCTAGGGCGACAAGATCTACAATTTTTGACCTATTCCCTTCGCTGGTCGGGAGATAGGGTTGGTGGCTTAAATCGCTCCACTCACCGCTAGGAGACAAAATTTGCCGCTCGATCTTGGTCTTCATCGCTTAGGGCGACAAGATCGACAATTTTTTGACCTATTCCACCGCTTTGGTCGGGAGATAGGGCTGATGGCTTAAATCTGTTCCACTCATCGCTTAGGAGACAAGATTTGTCGCTCGATCTTGGTTCCCTACCGCTAGGCGACAAGATCTACAATTTTTGACCTATTCCACTGCTGGTCAGGGAGATAGGGCCGGTGGCTTAAATCTATTCCACTACTGCTTAGGGAGACAAAATTTGCCGTTCGATCTTGGTCCTCTACTACTTAGGGCGACAAGATCTACAATTTTTGACCTATTCCACTGCTGGTCAGGGAGATAGGGCCGGTGGCTTACCTCTGTTCCACTACTGCTTAGGGAGACAAGATTTACCGTTCGATCTTGGTTCCCTACAGCTTAGGGTGACAAGATCTACAATCTTTGACCTATCCCACTGCTTGTTAGGGAGATAGGACTAGTGTCTTCGATCCGCTCGCGCAACTCGTGGATTTGTCGATCCGCTATTTTCAATCGATCACCGTAAGCTCGTGGATTGCGGATCGATGTCTTCGATTTGCTTCCTGCAAACTCAGGAATGGCAGACTGCTATCTTCTACTTGCTACATAACCTGTAGAATGGGTATATGCTTATGTCTAATAATTAGGATGCCTTGATCGAAATGTATCAAATGCTCCTAATTAGACATGTTATGATGTACGAAAATGTTATGAAGATGATTCCTATTTCAAGGATTAGGATGCAATGGCCGGAATGAACCAAATGCTCCTAATGAAATTTGTTATGATACAAGAATGTTATAAGTATGATTCCTATTCTAGGTGTTATCACTCATTTGTTTTTCCATTCTTGTTCATCAATAATGTTCTGCTCAACTAGCTTGCCCCAATGTAATTTCTGAGTCAGCCTCACTTGAACTTTAGGACATGAAGTTGGTATCTCCCACTGCAACTTCAGGGGAATGACATTTGATTTCTTCCATATTTCTGCTACCGCTCAGAGGTAGAACTTGTATTACTTTCAATCTGTTACACCATTCCCTAAGTGTAATGACCAGATGTGTGTCTGAATGGGTGCAGGGTATCCCAACAATGATCCCTTTTTACACTTGGATTGACCTTGTTCGTCATTTGTTGATATGGTATTACCAACGAAATTGACTTACCCAATACGAATCCGTAGAGATAATCAATTTCCAATGTTTCCAATCCCTTAAGCTTGGTGAGTTCTGAACAATAGTCCTGTTTCAAATTTTCATATTATTTAGAAGCTTCTAGAGTAATATGTGAAACTCCTTTTATGGAAGTGTTTTTTTAGTCCATTGATCATTATTTCAATATAAATGCTTGAAAAAAGAACACGAGAAAGAAATTAATCATGAGCATAGCTCAGAAAAATAATTTAATCAAAGATAACCCAGGCAATAAAAGAAAATTGATTTGGGTGTATCTCAAAAAAAGAATAAAGCAATAAGGAATTCAAAAATGGGTAAGATAAAAAACTAGGTGCCCCAGATATCGCAGCCTGAGCTTCTTTGTTCCAACTTCTTGAGGACCATTTTAAGCTCAATATGTGTTTAGGGGATTCGGAGTACTCTGTCAATACCCCAAGACGTAACATACTTCTTCATTGTTAAATCAAACGTAGCAAGACTACTGTATGCCCCACTTTTTGGTCAAAATTTGAGCCGCCCTTTTCAGGTTTTCAACTCAAATCCCCTTTGGTCTCAAAGCGCCCTTTGCGGGTTTTCGACTTGGCCTCTCCTTTTTCTTCTTTTCTTTTCTTTTTTTCTTTTTTTTTTAATTTCTTTTGAATTTGAGCTCAAGGCACCCTTTGCGAGTTTTCACCTTGACCCTTCCCTTTTCAGGTAAAATCCTTCTTGACTGAACCTGAATTCGCCGGTTGGGCAAGTCTTTGCCATTCATCTCGGTCAATATCAACACTCCTCTAGAACAGGCCCTACATAAGTCCTTCCCAGTTTGGCATATGTTTTCCTCTAAAATCATTTTGTAGAGGAAAAATCTTTTTCGACATCAGGTTCACCTTGTGGAATTCTCTTGGATGAATCTTTTTGTCTTAAGCTCACATCATCCGACCGTGATGGATAACTTTTAACCTCTTTTTCAGTTAGGTTCAATTGGCAAAAATGCTTTAATTCCATAATGGGCAAGATGTTGCCCCAGTAAAGGTTCTGGCCGACGTTCAATGAGATAGAGGGTAAAAGGTAGCTTCTTATGCCAATCCTTACAAATCTAAGTCACTTTTTTTTAGGCAATTTTTGCTATACAATGATACGCTGCCTGATCTTTAGACAAACTGTAAACTTTGACTTTGTATAGTTATGCATTCTGTGTTGGCATCCTTTTTTTTTTTAATTTAATGACTATCGACGTTGCAATATTGGCATATGAAGCAACATTCACCCTCTTAGTGAAGTAGATGATGACCATGACTGTAAATTGATGACAATCTTGAAGTGTTTGACAAGATTAGACCCATCACATTCATGCCCCACATATAGAAAAGTCTGTGAAGAAAATAGAAGAGTTACATAAATCTCGTCTTCTTCAATTTGACTGATGCAATCCCTTCAATAATAGACCAATAGTGCCCCATCCTCTTGTTTAGCCCGCGTCTTATTAGTGCAGGCATGTCCTGATATGATTATGTGAAAACATCTTTGAATTCTTGAAGATAGTTTAGTAATGTCTCGCCTTATTTCTGTGATGAGCTAGGCTTCGATCTTCATTCCTTTCCTAGGCTCACAATATCCATTGACCCTATGTAAGGTAAGGCCTGTTTTCATCTT
Source organism: Gossypium bickii (assembly GCA_025503065.1). Lineage (NCBI taxonomy): Eukaryota > Viridiplantae > Streptophyta > Magnoliopsida > Malvales > Malvaceae > Gossypium > Gossypium bickii. Next base: position 103,665,979 of record CP106711.1, read on the forward strand.
GTTAAACCATTCTTAACAAGTCAGAAGATATGTTACAAACTCTGTCATCTTCAAAATCTTGAGATCCCCTAGACCCATATATTGTTCAAAAAGGGAGTCAGTAACAATGTTGCTCATGACGTTGATATCTGGGTACCTAGGTACGAAAGCGAACAAATCCTAAGAATAAATGATTCTAAGGATGATTATTTGGATAGTATGGTTACAAATAAAGAATGAAAGAATATTGGAAAAAATGTATAGTATGAAATAATAAAAGAATATGTATTCAACAAAATGCATTTTATTGAAATAAGGATTTAGGACACAAGCCTATTTCACAAAAGGGATTCTTATTGCCTCTAGGCTTAAGGAAACAAGCATGTTTTGCACATTACTATAGATCAACTCTAAAAATTTAGAGATCTCTTCCACAATCTCATTATTCAAAACATTCCAAGTACGTAAGAGCTTGGAAACTTCATTCTCGATTCTCTCTTCGGATATGTTTTGACTCCCCGATTGTTAGGTTTCTGATGACTTCTTCAAGGAATCACAACTCTCCTACCCCCTCCTTCAATTATCATTGCTCCGTTCGACTCATCAAATTTTACAACCCCTATTTTAATAAGTCTTTTGACCAATTTCTTAAATGCCATGCAGTTATCGATTGAGTGGCCCGTTATTCCCGCGTGATACTCACATTGAGCATTCAAATCATACCATTTGGGGTACGGGGGTTGTACTGGTTCCATGTAATGAGGAGCCACCACATGTTCATCAAATAGACTTTGATACAACTCCCTATATGTCATTGGAATTGGTGTAAACTAGAGTTGCTCATTGCTTTGCCTTGTGCCAGATTCTTTCTTTGATGAACCTTGATACCCAATAGTCACTGTTTTTGGCTGTTTAACAGCAATCGACTTTGAGCACCCCATGCTTGTACTATCCACTTCATTTTCTCTCTTCCTTGTGGCCATTCTTTTGTTACTTTCTCCTGCCTCGATCTTGCCACCCCTTATGGCATTTTCTATCATTTCACCCGCCATGACTATATCCGCAAAGCTTTTGGCGGGATTTCCTATCATATGAGTGATAAAAGGTGCTTTTAAAGTGTTGATAAACAGCACGATGGTTTCCTTTTCCAAGAGAGGCGGTTGAACTTGCATTGCAATTTCCCCTCATCTTTGTGCGTATTGCCTAAAACTCTCGTTTGATTTCTTTTCCATGTTTTGCAACATGATTCGGTCAGGCACTGCCTCATGAAGGCTTGGGCCAAGTCTTTCTAGGAGCTAATATTTGCGCGGCTGAGTTGGTTGTACCACCTAGACGTTTCTCCTGTCAAACTATCTTGGAAACAATGAATCAGAAGTTGATCATTGTTCACATAGCTAGTCATGTGCCTACAGAACATAGTGATGTGGGCCTCAAGGCAGCTAGTCCCATTGTACTTCTCAAACTCTAGCATTTTAAATTTATTAGGAAGCAATAAATCTGGAACCAAGCTTAAGTTCTTAGCGTCAATACCATGATAGTGGTCAGCATTTTCCAAAGCCTGGAACTTTTCTTCCAACCATCTACAACGATCCTCCAACTTCCTTGAAGATTTAATTCTTGTTCCCTCTCTCTCTTCTATGTCCCAATCAGGGATGATGGGGTTGGCAAGGTTATCTCCTAGGTTAGATCCCAAGACCACTTGAAAGTTCACGAGTTGTCTAGGATCAGCTTGTTCCTGTTGAGGCCTAATCGTGATGGGTGGCCTCTAGGGATACTCTTCAGGCTGAGTTTGCACATGTGGTGGAGTGAATCCTCTAGGAAAGTCCTCGTTGTCTTCAGCATTAACTAAGGAACCCTTTTCCTTTTCCATTATCCCACTCATCATCTGGGCCATTTGAGCCATCATGTTCTTTTGGGCTTCCAACATTTGGTCCCTCATCTCTTGTTGGAGTTTTGCCATCCGCTCTTGCATCCGGTCTTGCATTTCTCTCTGGAATTGTTCCATCCTTTGGTCCTTTTCCTTGACTTTGCTGCGTGCATCTTGTAAAGGTGTTCCGTTTCCAGATTTTCTCTCTCTCCTATAATTTAAACTAATTAGACTCTCTCTATGGACTTGAATGCATATGATGTTATGTAATGCAAATGCATGAATGCAAAGAAGTATCAATTCTGATCAACTTCATTTTAGAAAATTTTATTAGAAAACAAAATCCTTTACATAAAACGGACAACTATATGCTTTCGCTCTAGGTCCCAGTGTTCTGACTTCCCTATACAACAAAGCCAACTCTTGACCACGATCTGATCGTAGCTCATACTTTGCGTTCAATGTATCCGCCTATATTACCTAAGTCGAATCTGAACTATTGCTTTACCCATGAGATAATTCCGACTTCTGACTCGATCGTGACAATGGTGAAGTTCTTTTTTCCAACGCCCTTTATTTGTTTCAAGAAGATCAATCCGGAGCTCACAGTTGTGCAATACCGATTCGAACATTTTAATCTTACCCTTCATTTCCTTGCTATTGTTTAAGCTTGACTTTAACTCGATCGCGGAATGAAGGTAACCGTCCAAGCTTAACATTGATCTTTAGAAGAAGATTTGTAAGGTATTGATCATACCCTAGCTGGTATCATACACTGAGTCACCATGCCATACTCAGAAAGATTCTTCCATTTCCATGTCTCATAAAGATCAGCATTTTTCCTATCAAGGAGCAAACAAAGAAGGAATTACGGAGCTCCAGGAAATTTAGATTGTATCTGTTCAAACATTTTTCAACTCTAACCACAAGTGAAAAACGTCTATTCTGGTTCGTCTCTTTGAATCTATCAAACGGAGGTCAATACGAATTCCTTTCATTTCTCCACAACAAATCAAATCCCTTGCAATGTTGTTTGGACCACAACGAGGAGCTGAGAAGTTCACAATAGCCCATCTTTGAATCCTATATGGCTCCACCAATTTCTTGTTGCTAAAATTACAATGCCCAATCCTCGGAAAGAAATTTCCACCATTGCCCCTTCTTAACCTTGGTGCTGGCAGAATACGTCCATCCACTTGGGTGAAATTAGAGTTGATATTAACACCTCAAGATTTCAGCATTGGTTCAGCATCATAACTTAGACAAAGCATCCATCCCTTCTTGAGGCATCTGCCTCAATTTTCCAACCAAAGGAGCTCTTTGGGAGGTTGATCAACTACTAGACCAGGTTGAATTATCATGGTAATTGATACATCGATATTTAATGAAAGGCCTCCTTGAGTGGCTCTGAAGCTTGAATGGAAACCCCTATAGCCAATGGCACCTCCTCCAATGTCTGTGAAGTTGTTTTGATTATCTTGAAAGATTGCCAAACAAGTAGGCATCCCTGTTTAACAGCATACTACCTTAAAATGACATCCAGTACCCTCAGTGCTTCTTGAGAGTTTTTAGATTCCTGTCTACGCCGAGCATTTTGAATTACTTTAAAGGTCTTTGACTGATAAGGCTGTTTAATTTCCTTCCTGTTTTGCCCATTTGAGTCATCATGGACATCCAGTCTTGCATTCCCATTGTTTCTGTTAGATGTAACATCCTCAAATACAACTGTAAAATCATGCTTGTTATTTAGAAAAGCACCATTACTAAATAAAATTTTCTCCCCATCATAAGCAAAGTCTTTTCCAGCCAATTTATTGTCATAGGTCTCTTGCACCCCCTTTATCACTTTTCTTCCACCACATTTGCCATCAACTGGACGACCATCTTCATATGAAAGAGAAACGCTGTAATGGTAGAAATGTCCAACTGTACTCCCTATATTCTCTTTGAAGTGATTAGTGAGTATAGTCACCTTTTGCCCTTTAGTTCTGACACCATACCTTGCCATAGGGTGTCGTACAATCTTTTTCGCATCCAATTTTGATCAGAACAACATCAGGGGTTACAAATGGCAGGGATTCTAATGTTGCCCCTTTTCTAACTGCCTTTGACCATATACGAACAATTGCATTGTATTCCACATTATCAAGGAATCCATTCTCCATAACCAGCTTTCTAACTTAGAAACTGACCGTGAATCAATACCTCTTAAAATATGTAATGATATGCACAAAAGAATAAAATTAGTAAGTTAGTACCATGGAATATAAAGCAAGTAAAATAAATAAACCTATCTGGATGACCACTAAAGTTTGACATAGTTCTACCTAAGGTGGGCTCTTAGGGTTCACTATATGTGTTTAGTTCTAAGGTTAAGGTACCCGAACCAGCAGATTCCTCGATCCTCACCCATTATAGTCTCATACGGACCGAGTTCAGTTCAGGGGAATACATTTCCCTATGGCTGCACGGAGATGAAAACCTCACGAAGACATAGGTACGGATGTATCCCGAAAGCATTTCACTATCCTGGACGGAAGTGAAAACCTCACGAAGGAGTAGCTTCTCGCTCCCACTTAAGGGTGTGACCACAACGGTCATGTAGTGCAATGCAAAGTAATATATTTAAGACCACATGCAATAAAAGGATCATATTTTTAAAATCAGAATTTTAAATTCAAACAAAAGGACATGAAATTATCAATTTTACGGCCTGACTCTCTTGTGTCCCTAGTGGAGTCGCCAAGCTGTCGAAACCATTTTAAAATCAATTTTTAGAAAATAATGGGGATCGACTTTAAAAATGAAAAGGGGAGTCGCCACCAATCCTTTTTTACTTAGGTGTGATTGGATCACCTTGTAAAGTGTTTTATTTTGAAAATATTCAATTTTGGTCCACAAAAACAAGAAAACAGGTTCGGGAGTCGGTTACGTATGAGGAAGGGTTAGCACCCTCATAACGCCCAAAAATTGGTACCAAATCGATAAAATCATGTCCCAATGTTGAAAATAAAGAAAATTACGAAATATGATCCTTTTATTAGAAAGAAAACCAAGACTTACCTGTCCCAAAGAAATAGAGTACTTTACCCAATAAGTTAATGTATAGCACCTCATGACTTTGAAATTAAACTCGTCTTTATTTTGAAAAATTCCTACCTTGAGACACAAAATGTCGAACCCAATAAGTTAAGGCAAAACATTTTAAATTCCCAAGAATAGTTTTTTTTCTATTTTGAAACTTTGAGATTTCTTTATTCTGGAGGAATATAAACATCACATCCAGTACGTTAGGACACGGCATTTTTTAAACCCTCGTAATTAAAGTCATCTCATGATTTACAAAACTTGTTAAAAGGGTATTTAGTTATTTAGCCAAACGTAAAATCGCAACCCAGTACGTTAGGACACTATTTCCTGAATTTCTAAATACCAAAACATTGCCTTATTTTAAAATATAGTAAGCTCGTAAAAATGTATTTTTGTTCTGAGCATTAATCTATGTAATAATATCGCATTTATAAACTACCATACACAAATATAAAAAAAAACGATTATAAGACAATAGCATACAATAAAAAATACAACTAAAATAACTACACTATAGCAATCATAAAATAATAAATAAATAAAAGGGCATTATATAGATAAATAAAATATATAAAGCAATATATGTAAACCAATAAAAGATAATACATAATAATATATATAATAATTTTGAATAAAGATATTTTCAATATAAATAATATTTGTGAAATATAAACAAATTTTATACAAAAATAAAATAAAATATGATATAATATAATATTATATAATATAAAGATTTTAAAAACATATAATATAATAATTAATATATAAAAGATATATAATGAAAATAATTTTGAGCTAAACAGAAATAATAAATAATAATCAATATATATAAATATATATATTAATAATATATCAATATATAAATAACAATAAAAATAATATAGACAATTTAATAATTTAATTTAATACAATATTAAAATAATAAAATAAAAGAGTTAAAAAAAACAAAGAAGACAGGGGTTAAAAAAACAATTAAAATAAATTAAATGGACTAAAACAAAACACGTGTTAAATCCTAGGGACTAAGATGAAAATTATGCCTCTTTTTAAAACGGCGTTGTTCCAATTTTGGTCTTTAAACTGTTTAAGGGACTTAATTAAAACAAAACACGAATTTGGGGCCAATTTTATAAAAAATAAAACTTCCAATTAGGCTGAATTGTAACATATAAAACTGCGGAGGGGCTGAAGTTGAAAATTCCCTATTTTAATAAAACACGCGGATCCTTCGGGTCGGGTTAACGGGTCGACGCGCGGATCCTGTAGTCTAAAACGGTGTCGTTTCCTTTTATCTATAAAAGATAATTTTATTAAAGAAAATCATTTGGGTCTAGGATTTTTAAAAAAAAAATTAAAAAAATTTAAAAAAACTCTGAAAATCTCCTTTCTCCTCTCCGGGCAGTGGTCGTCGAATACCTAGCCACGCCCCTCACGTGCCTCCTTGGCCGGTGGCCGGAGGTCTGAAACCTCCGATTTCGTCTTCTCCGAAAGGTAAACCTCTTTACTTTTATACTTTTTCTTTAAGAAAACGGTTATACGAATAATATGTAAAAGAAATAAATAATAAAAATAAACAGAATGGGACTTTCAAAGAATCACCTTTATAAAACCTCTGTAAACTGTTATTGAATTTATTTTGTAATCTCTCTCTGCTTCGTTTGAATATCCGTGTAATAAAGTTGTCCTCCCTTTATTACAAATTTCTATGGGTTTTTATAACCCAAAATGAAAATCAAAAGGAAATAAATCTGTTTTTGCCTCTGTTTCACCTTTTTTGTCGTGATTTGTTTCCTTTTGCGTGTCGGGCGAAGATCCCGTGGCGGCTCGCTGCGTGATTCGGGCGCGGATCCGGCGCGACCAAAGCTTCGGCATGGGTGCGACGATTGGGCTCTTGCGATTGCGGCGTGACGTTTGGCCTGGCTTGCGGCGCAAAAGGAGCTGGGGCGCGAGGCTGCGGCGCCTAGGGTTTCCCGGAAACCCTAGGTCTTCTGTTACCTGTTTAGGCATTGGGCCATTTGAGCCGCGCGAATTTGGGTCTGAGTTAGTCTTTAGGATTCGGGCCAGGGTGTTTTGGGTAGTTAATTTGGGTGGTTTGTTATTGGGTCTGTAAGTGGGTCTGTTTAGGCTATGGTGTAATTTGGGCTTAAGGATCTGTTTTGGATTATTTGGTTTTGTAAAATGGACTGTAAATGGACAGTTTATTATTTTTTATTGGTTTTATTTTTTGGTCTGTGTGGGCCCGGGCAAAATTAGGCTCCTACAATAAGCATTTAATACGATAAGAAAATCAGCATCAGATGATTCAAAGTGGCGAATAAACATCGACAACAAAACCGAACACACATGAAACTAAAGAAGACGATAACAAAATCATCTCTAATACTACTTGTAAATGTAAAACTACATACATAAAAAAAAAAAAAAAATACACTCATACAAACTAATGGTTTACTAATGAAGACAAGCTTCTAGTTATTTCTAAACAAAACAAAACGTATAAATGGAGACAAGCTTCTAGTTATAAACTAATACAAAGTAATGGTTTACTTTATAATTCTTGTTTTTATTAAATTATTTTATCATTATTAATCTAAAATTTTATAAATTATAAAATACCTAAATTAAAATTTCACCATTTTAAAGGGTCATGCCCCCTGGGTCTTCACTAAGCTTTGCCACTAGAAACATAGAAGATGAGTCGTAAAATACTTTCCCAAGAAAGTCAATTTTGAACGGCAGTGTAGAAAATGAGAATTTAGTCAAATAAAATTTTAAATTAATAAAGGTAAAATTTTATTTTAGCCCCTACAATTATAAAAATTTAATTTAATCTTTTAAAACTTATAAAGGTATAGACTATTAAAATACTGAAATAATATTTTTACTATTATAAAAATATACAATTTAATTTTGATCCAAAAAAGATTTTTTTTACCTTCTCCCTTTATTTTGAAACTGGTAAATTGGAAAAAAAAGAAGGGCAATTAACCATAATGAGTTATTCACAGTTTTTTACTAAAGATGCACGGAACTTGTTTTTTTTCTTGAGTTTTGCTTCATGGTGCTAACGCAATGATTTTTGGTTTTTACTGTTCCTTATGTTCCGGAGTATTGTGTTGTAATGTTAGTGATTGTCTATCCATTTTTGCTTTTATTAATAAATCCTATTCTTTAAAAAAAAAAAAAACTCATAAGCATTAAAAAATATTAATTTGTGATAACTAAAAAATTTATTAAATTTAGAGTTCGTTGTAATGATAAATAAAATGAAAATAGGATGTGAGAAAAAAAACAAGAGAAGAAAAAAAAACGATAAAATCAATCCTTGTTTACATAGTTCAAACACAACGGTTTTAAGTCTTGGAGCCTCACTCAGCATATACTCTTATTTGATCACCAAACCAAACAACCATAACAATTTATCTCTATCACTTAAAACTTATAACCACTCATAACCTCTTTACAAGCTAAGTTCATGCGGTCCGAATAGAGAACAATATCACAATCAACTTACATTAATGCTAATCAATATTTTTTAAACTGGACCATTGATTCATCGGTCCAACCGGTTCAATCAATCCAATTTAAAAATAATAAATATTAAAAAATCTGATTCAACCACATTTCATTATTTATATATATTACCATATCAATAGAAAATTCAAAGCAAATTACAACAACAATTTTACATATAGTCAATATTCAATGAAACTCAAAAACTATCTCATTCACGTCGTCGTCTGCACCACCCTCCCTTCTTCATTTAGTTTTAAGTGTGGGTTTCATTGTACCCGCCTTGTCAAAGTAGATTATTTTGAAACCCAGAAATCTATATTGCAATAGCAATAGTAAATTCAAAGCAAATTACTGCAACAACAATATTGAATATTGTCAAAGTTTGGCTAGAATCATGTGCGTCAGTTTGATATCAAATTCTAATGAATTGTAGGAGCTACAAAATATGACCACTAATCATTGAGCTATTAAAAAAAAAAAAAAGAAAAAGGAAAGGGAAGCCTTGTTTATCATGTGTTTGATGCAGCGACAATTCACAGGGATGGATGGGTCCTCGTAAAGGTTCAGATCTTATAGCTGAGCGGCTGAATTTGTCAAACTTGGGGGCGTTAGGAGAGTTACGGAGTGGGGTGATTTTTTTAATATTAATATAATTATTTTTAATTAAAATTATTATAAAATTACAAAATCACTGAAAAGAATGTATTGATGCTAATGTATTATGATACAATTGGTCAACCGATTTTCTTAACCGTGTTAGGATTTGAGATGATTTGAGTAACGGAGAATTAATTTAAATATCACTTCTCATAAACACAAAAGTTTAGTAGTCAGGTGAAAAAAGAGGTTTAAATTATGGTGCAATTTGTCAATTAAGAAGAAAAATAAATTTTTTATCAGTATTTTTAAGGTGTAATGATAAATTTAACTCTTAACATTTACATTAATTTCTGTCAATTTGGCCATTATTTTTTTGGCTAAATTTGACTCTTAACATTTTAAAATGAGTCAAATCACTTTTTTAATGAAAATGATGACTAGAATATTAATTTTTATTGTTGTTGGCGTGACAACTTGCATGATAGCTCATGTGCACATCATACTAACAAAATATCATTTGTCTTATATGTCACGTCAACTGTAATACCTCAAACCAACTTAGATGTTATGGTCGAATTTGAAAAAGTTACATCAACTTGTGTGAAAAACTAAAATCTAGCTTAGAAATTGTGTGATATGAAAACTTAATTTAGCTAAGCTCATATGAGTTTCAGGAAATTCTCAAGTTTGAAAAACACCTATTTCACAGCATGATCTTTTAAAAATTTACTTATAAAAACAGCAGAAACTTCTAGAGTTTTTAAGTTTTGAAAATTGAATTCCAATTTTTCAAATTCGTATGATATTGCAGTTTTACATTTAAGAACACCTAAAAACCAACAAACAGATCAAAAAACCCAAAAACAAAACCAAATCCAAAAACTTAGTCCAAAAATCAAAAGTCTAGAAATCTTAAATAAAATAATTCAAATCATCTTATATGGAAAAACAATCTAATCTCCCACACGTCATTCGGCCCTAAACTTGTTGGTTACATGAGAGGATAACAAACAAAGAGTGAGCTTTACAAGCTCACTGTGTAACACATCCCAAGAAACAAATTAGATATACATAAATAAACAAATACATTTTCAAATACGGATTCAAACATATTCTCACATACAAATTCAGATGTATTTTCATAATCAGATACATATGCGTATTCAAATTTAGATACAAATGCAGACAGATTCAGATACAGATGTAGTCACAGATCCTATCCCCATCCGCTACACACTAACTCCGTCCAACCAATCCCACCAATTATATCTACAAGAGTCTATCAATCCAATCACATCGGGTCGTGGTGATATGCCACTCATAAAGGTGCAACTGACTTGCCAGAAAGATATTGCGATTTAACTGCCAAAACTGATAAATATTGCCAAAATACACTTCCTCCATCACATATCAAACCCATCCAGATGTACATGCATAAATAAACTAATATATATATTCCATAAACAAATATCATGCATACTTTTCATACGTAATCATGCTTTCCGAGTTATTAGAACAAAAATCGTACATATAGTCAATATTCAATGAAACTCAAAAACTATCTCATTCATTTCGTCGTCTACACCACCCTCTCTTCTTCATTTAGTTTTAAGTGTGGGTTTCATTGTACCCATCTTGTCAAAGTAGATTATTTTGAAACCCAGAAATCTATATTGCAATAGCAATAGTAAATTCAAAGCAAATTACTGCAACAACAATATTGAATATTGTCAAAGTTTGGCTAGAATCATGTGCGTCAGTTTGATATCAAATTCTAATGAATTGTAGGAGCTACAAAATATGACCAGTAATCATTGAGCTATTAAAAAAAAAAAAAAAAAAAGGAAAGGGAAGCCTTGTTTATCATGTGTTTGATGCAGCGACAATTCAGAGGGATGGATGGGTCCTCGTAAAGGTTCAGATCTTATAGCTGAGCTGCTGAATTTGTCAAACTTGGGGGCGTTAGGAGAGTTACGGAGTGGGGTGATTTTTTTAATATTAATATAATTATTTTTAATTAAAATTATTATAAAATTACAAAATCACTGAAAAGAATGTATTGATGCTAATGTATTATGATACAATTGGTCAACCGATTTTCTTAACCGTGTTAGGATTTGAGATGATTTGAGTAACGGAGAATTAATTTAAATATCACTTCTCATAAACACAAAAGTTTAGTAGTTAGTTGAAAAAAGAGGTTTAAATTATGTTGCAATTTGTCAATTAAGAAGAAAAATAAATTTTTTATCAGTATTTTTAAGGTGTAATGCTAAATTTAACTCTTAACATTTTAAAAACGAATCAAATCACTTTTTTAATGAAAATGATGACTAAAATATTAATTTTTATTGTTGTTGGCGTGACAACTTGCATGATAACTCATGTGCACATCATGCTAACATAATATCATTTGTCTTATATGTCACGTCAAATGTAAAACCCCAAACCGACTTAGATGTTATGGCCGAATTTAGAAAAGTTACATCAACTTGTGTTAAAAACTAAAATCAAACTTAGAAATTGTGTGATATGAAAACTTAATTTAGCTAAGCTCATACGAGTTTCAGGAACTTCTCAAGTTTGAAAACACCTATTTCACAACATGATCTTTTAAACTTTTACTTATAAAAACCGCAGAAACTTCCAGAGTTTTTAAGTTTTGAAAACTGAATTCCAATTTTTCAAATTCGTATGGTTTTGCAGTTTTACGTTTAAGAACACCTAAAACCCAACAAACATATCAAAAAACCCAAAAAAAAAATACAAATCCAAAAACTTAGCCCAAAAGTCAGAAGTCCAGAAATCTTAATTAAAATAATTCAAATCATCTTATGTGGAAAACAAATCCGATCTCCCACACGTCATTCGGTCCTAAACTTGCTGGTTACATGAGAGGATAACAAAGAAAGAGTGAGCTTTACAAGCTCAGTGTGTAACACATCCCAAGAAACAAATTAGATATACATAAATAAACAAATACATTTTCAAATACAGATTCAAACATATTCTCACATACAAATTCAGATGTATTTTCATAATCAGATACATATGCGTATTCAAATTTAGATACAAATGTAGATAGATTCAGATACAGATCTAGTCACAGATCCTATCCCCATCCGCTACACACCAACTTCGTCCAACCAATCCCACCAATTAAGACTACAAGAGTCTATCCATCCAATCACACCGAGTCATGGTGATATGCCACTCATAAAGGTGCAACTGACTGCCAGAAAGATATTGCGATTTAATAGCCAAAATTGTTAAATATTGCCAAAATACACTTCCTCCATCACATATCAAACCCATCCCGATGTACATGCATAAATAAACAAATATATATATTCCATAAACAAATATCATGCATACTTTTCATACATAATCGTGCTTTCGGAGTTATCAGAACACAAATCGTACATATATTTTTCATATACCTTACCTGTATCACATACCGACACAAATCAATAGATGTCACATTTCAAGTATTATTTAAGCCAAATCGATCCCACGGAAGGTCTAATTATGAATTTCGGAGTCAAATGGGTCTAAGTGAAAATTTTTGAACAATGGGCCTACATAGCCTACCTGATCTGCCCGTGTGATTCGACACGTTCATGCACCCCACACGCCTTACCTGATTTGCTCGTGTAATCGTACCTGCCTATGTGCCTCACATGACTTACCTGATTTACCCGTGGAATCGCACACGCCCGTGTACACCCACACAGCTAAGAACACGACTGTGTGATGATCAATACTTTCGAATTTTCCTTGCATTTTTCTAGATTTCTTGGGTTTTTCGTGGTGGTTTTGAGTTAAAACACACACCTAATTTGGTCTCAACGAAGATTTGCGAAGGAGCAATCTAGTAATCGACAATCCGCAAGAATCAATCAATTCAATTTTTACAACACCCGATTGCACAAATCGGTGTAACATCATCCAACGAACTTATTTACAAAACAAAACAACCCTTAAAACAATAAAATTACTCACCCTTGAACGAAACAACTTAAGAAAAGAATTTAATTGCGCAGAGGATTAATCGTCTCATGATCTTCTACTAATCTCCACAAAGAACACAAACTAATTATTGAAAATAATGTATGGGTGCTAATGTAGCATCATACAATTGGTCAACCGATTTTCTTAGCTCTGTTAAGATTTGAGATGATTTGAGTAACGGAGAATTAATTTAAATACCACTTCTAATAAAAAAAAGTGTAGTAGTCAATTGAAAAAAGATGTATAGATTCGGGTGCAATTTATCAATTAAGAAGAAAAATTAATTTTTTATCAGTATTTTTTAAGGTATAATGGTAAATTTAACTCTTAGCATTTATATTTTCTGTCAATTTAGCCATTATTTTTTTGGCCAATTTTGACCCTTAACCATGACTAAAATATTAATTTTTATTGTTGTTGGCTTGACAACTTGTATGATAGCTTATGTGCACATCATGCTAACATAATATCATTTTTCTTATATGTCACATCAACTGTAATACCCCAAACCCGACTTAGAAGTTATGGCCAAGTCTGGAGAAGTTACATCAACTTGTGCGAAAAACTAAAATCTAGCTTAGGAATTGTGATATATGAAAACTTAATTTAGCTAAGCTCATACGAGTTTCAGGAAATTCTCAAGTTTGAAAACACCTATTTCACAGCATGATCTCTAAAACATTTACTTATAAAAACAGCAAAAACTTCCAGAGTTTTTAGGTTTTGAAAACTGAATTCCAATTTTTTAAATTCGTATGATTTTGCAGTTTTACGTTTAAGAACACCCAAAAAACCCAAAAACAAAACCAAATCCAAAAACTTAGTCCAAAAATCAATCGTCCAGAAATCTTAATTAAAATAATTCAAACCATCTTATGTGAAAAACCAATCCGATCTCCCACACGTCATCCGGTCCTAAATTTGTTGGTTACTTGAGGGGATAACAAACAAAAAGTGAGCTTTACAAGCTCATTGTGTAACACATCCCAAGAAACAAATCAGATATACATAAATAAACAAATATAGATTCAAACATATTCTCACATACAAATTTATATGTATTTTCATAATAAGATACATATGCGTATTTAGTGTAACAGCCCGTTTTTGGTAAAATCAGAACAGTGGTTTCGGGACAACAAATCCTATTCCAGAAAGGAAATTTATTTTAATATTATTTTATGATCTATAGTACGATAATAATGTCGTAGGAAAATTTTGTAAAAAAATTTTACCGATTACATGATTAATTTGATAAAGGACCAAATTGCACAAAGTGTAAAAGTTGAGTTCTAATAGCTAAAGGGATTAAATAGGTATGGAATTCAAAATTTGAAGTCCTTATATGATAAATAGACCATTAAAAAAGCTTAGTGGTTAAGGATGATGATTCATCCATATAAAATTAATTAAAGAAAAGGATGAAATTGGAAAGTGAAATTTTAAAAGATGATAATTGATAAAAAAAATAAAAATATCATCATTTTATCATCTTTCCCAAATAAAACATGGAAACCCTAGCTAAGAGAAAGTGAGCTCAAGCAAGCTATTTTGGCTTAATTGGGTAAGTATTCAAGTCTCGTTTTTAGTAATTTTCATGTTTCCGAGATTGTAATAGCTTAATTTAGCTATCTCAGGGATTAATTTGTAAAGTTATTGAAGTACTAGGGTTTTTCCATGGATGAGTATACTGAAATTTTGATATTTATGGTAGAAAATGAAAGGTTGTTGATTGATAGACAACTTTTGTAAAGTGAATTTTGATGAAATTATGATTTTAGGACTAAATTGTAAAGTTGTAAAATTCATGGAAAATAATAATTTTTTATGAAATACATGGGCTGTAAATGTTATATGAAAAATTCGGCTAGACTTGGAGTAATGATTAAATTGCATGAATTTCATTTTACGAGCTATGGACGAAATCATCATTAATTGAAAGTTTAGGTGCAAAACGGTAATTTTGTCTAAGATTTGAATTGAATTGAAATGAATATGAATTTATGTTAAATTCATTCATATAGATTCGGATAGACCGAATTTGGAGTTAGAATAAGGAAAATAGAAAGTCTCAGATTAGTAAATTTTATGTACACGAACATTTGTCGAGGTAAGTTCGTGTAACTAAATTGTGTATATTTATATGCATGAATTGAATGTTGTGTTTGTGAATTATATAAATATCATATACATGAAATTAATTACACATCTGACAAAGCTCGATAAATGTTAAATCCTGTTTGAATAATGAAATTCGATGGTTACATGATTTCCTGAATTGGTTGTAGTCCTGCATTGTTACGGACACCCCATAGATCTTATGAGCATCCTGTTATAAACCCTCTCGAGCTTTCTGTTATATGGTTCCTGCGAGCATCCCAATCGATAGTGATCCTGCATGTGTTGCGAACATACCGCAACTCTTTGTGAGCATCCTGTTATATGGTCGATAGTGGTCCTGCATATGTTGTGGACATACCGCAGCTTTTTATGAGGGTTTTGTTATATAGCTCTCTGGAGCTTCTTGATATGGCTTGCTTGAACTTCCTGATATATGGCTATCCGGAACTCCTGATTAAAGGCTCTTCGTGAGCTTCCCGTTTAAAGGCTCTTCGTGAGCTTCCTGATTAAAAATTCTTTGTGAACTTCCTGATTATGACTCTTATCAGCTTTCTGTTATAAAGCCCGGATAAGCTTCCTGATAGGCTCTTTGTGAGCTTCTCGATAAGCTCTTTGAGAGCTTCTTGTTATATGGCTCGAGAGAGGATTTCCCGATTATGTGCTTTAAAAAGCACTCTTGAATATGAATTGACAGATTCTGATTTGTACATTTTCAGTGTACTTCCTGTGTATCAATCAAAATTTTCAATGATTTAATGGGCAAAAATCACGACATGAGAAGATATGAACACAAAATGAATTATTACACGTATTTTTCCTAAAACACATGAAAATGATGATACATGAGTTATGGAAATAGGAGATGATGATATATAAACATGGAATTTGTTTGATGAATATGTTCATCCACGGTTATAGATTTATACATCTAGAGTGTACCACCTATGTGGCATTGATATTCCAAATGATTTAATGGGAAAAGTTTTGACATGAGATAATATGAATTCGAGATGAATTATTATGAAAATGTACTTGAAATATGGGGATATGGTTTGTATATGTATTTGAATACATGATGTGAAAAGTATATGTACATGGAAATCTAATTATTGTTGAGCTCATACATGTTTCTTGATATTTATATGAAATATATGACTAAAAAGGGTGATAAGGATATGTGTTAGGCCTCGTGATCAAATTGATTGAATGTGTCTTGCATGTTTATCTTGAATTTGAATGACTAATAAATTAATTACCATGTTATACAAACTTACGAAGCATAATATGCTTACTCCATTTTATTTTCTCTTGTTCTATAGTAATTCGGAAGCTCGTTCGATTGGAAGCATGGCGGAGATCGCTCACACTATCCATAGGCCCATTTCGATATATATGGTAAATCAATTATAGTTATAATTGCATGTATAGGTTATTTAGCCAATGATGGCATATAAATGTTTTGAATGAAACTAGCCATTGGAATGGCTTGTGTTTGACATATTTTGATATATTTATAAGTGGGTTTATCTTGTTTGAAGAATAAATGTGACCATGCATATACGAATTTGGTACTCGATAAGTATGAATAATAGATTAACATGATAATAAATTGTCATATGAGGTACCTAATAGTACATTGGTTGTATGTGATATTATGTCATGTTCAAGACATGATTTCGACTTGTTTTGAATGCTTTGGTATGTTTTGTGAATGTGTTTAAGTGTTGGTGTAGGTGAAAGACAAGGTGGGTGAGAAATGTGGTTTGGAAAATAGCCTATTTCGTCCACATGGGCAGAGACACAGGCTTGTGTGAAACACGGCCTAACACATGGGCGTGTAGCCTAGCCGTCTGTCCCCTGCATCTTAAAAATTTCAAAACAGAATGCTCAGGTAATTTTACACGGCCTGACACACGGGAGTGGCTTGGCTGTGTGACCCCTGCACCTACACACGGCCTAGCACATGGGCATTTGACTTGGCCATGTGACCCAAGTCAAAGAGTTACACGGTCTGAGACACAGGCATGTCTCGGTTCACACGGCCTGACCACACGGGTGTGTGACCCTTGCACCTAGGAAAAATTTTGAGATTTCGTGAAAAATTCTCTGAGTACCGGGTTTAGTTCCTACTTGTTTCAGATGTTATGTTTTGGACCTTGAAGGTTCGTATAAGGGACTTTATGATTGATTTATGATATGAATATTGTATGATTTGGAATATTTGTTATTTGATCTGTAAGTTCTGGTAATGCTCCGTAACCCTGTTTCGACGATAGATTCGGGTTAGGGGTGTTGCATTTAGATTCAAATACAAATGCAAACACAGATTTAGATACAGATGTAGTTACATCCACTACACACCAACTCCATCCAACCAATCACACCAATTAAGACTACAAGAGTCTATCCATCCAATCACACCGGGTCGTGGTGATATGCCACTCATAAAGGTGCAACTGGCCTACTAGAATGATATTGCGATTTAACTGCCAAAATTGCTAAATACTACCATAACACACTTCCTTCATCACATATCAAACCCATCTCGATGTACATGCAGAAATAAACTAATATATATATTCCATAAAGAAATATCATGCATACTTTTCATACGTAATCATGCTTTCGGAGTTAACAGAACACAAATCGTACATATATTTTTCATATACGTTACCTATATCACATACAGACACAAATCAATAGATGTCACATTTCAAGTCTTATTTAAGGCAAATGGATCCCACGGAAGGTCCAATTACGAATTTCAGAGTCAAACGGGTCTAAGTGAAAATTTTCGAACAATGGGCCTACACAACCTACCTGATCTGCCCGTGTGATTCGACACGCTCATGTTTCCCACACAGCTTACCTGATTTAAATAAATAAAAAATAAAAGGATAACAAATAAATAAACGAATAATATAGATATAAATGATATCAAATTTTAAATATTTAAAAAGTAAAAGAATAGCGAATAAGTAAATAGATAGATAAAACAAATATAGATAATATCAAATTTTAAATATTTAAAAAGTAAAAGAATAAGGAATAAATAAATAAATAGATAAAAAAGAATATAGACAATGTCAAATTTAAATATTTAAAAGTAAAAGAATAACAAATAAATAAATAAATAGATAAAACAACTCATAAAAGAATAAAATTAATTGAATGAAAGACTGAATTGAAATTTAAACGAAATTAATAGTATAAATCATAATAAATTAAATAATAAAACAAAATAAAGGACTAAAATTGAACGCGCAAAAAAAGGGCAATGACCAACTAGGAAATTATTCCCAGGCCCGCAAAGTGCACCGTTCCAATGGTGATCAAAACGGAAAAAGACAAAATTAAATGGTGAAATTTTAAAAAAGAAAAAAATAGGACTGGATTGAAACAAGCCGCAAAAGCGAAAGGACCAAAAGAGTAAATAGACCCCCATGTCAAAAACACGCGGATAGTGTGCGATTCGAGTTGGGTCGGGTCATCGGGCCCTGATTCAAAACGACGTCGTTTTGGCAACTAATGCTTAAGTCCAAAACGAAGCCGTTTTGATCCCTATATAAATATAAAAAATCAGAAAAAAAAAACACCTCTCCCTTCATTTTTTTTTCAAAAATTTTTGAGAACTCTCTCAAACTCTCCCTTTCTCCGGTCTTGGCTCCGGCCATCAGCCACCGTGACGACCGCCGGTCACCGACAACGGCGCCGTTGTCCACGGTGGCCGAAAAAATAACCCGAATCCTTTTTGATCGCTTTTTCACCATTAGTCTCGATTTAAAACCAAAATGCCCCAAAAAACCACCAAGATTTTGAAAACTGAAGAAAGAAAAAAGAGAAAATGGCGGGACCTTTTGGATCCCCGTTGCCATTAATGGGGTTTTCGGCGAGCCCACTGACTCAGCCGCCCTCCAGACCAGAGCAAACTCCGACTACGGTGACTCAGGTGACTGGTTTATTTATTTATTTACTTAAAAAAATCAGATAAAAAATAAAATTTCTACCTTTCAAAACTCGAAACTTTTTTTTTGTATTTCTATCTGTGCGTAAAAAAATTACATTGATATGTTCGTGCCTTTTATAGCCACATTACAAAATCATTTATCTTTTTTTCTTTGTCTTTTCTACTGCTTTGCTTCTATTTTCTATTGTTTCCACTGTTTCTGTCCTTTTCGTTTCCTCTTTGCAGGTAGTGGAGAGTCAACGACGGGGCAAACAACATGCCCTTGCCATTTTGGTGAAACAGTGGCCGGGGGTCAGACCTCGGGACAAGTCGCCTCGGGCGGCGCGCGTTCACGTGGAGGGCAGCGATGCTAGAGGCTAGGGTTTTTTTATTTTACTGAAACTTAGTTTAGGTTGTGGGCCATTTGGGCTTTAGGGTTTTTAATGATTTGGGCTGATATATTTTTTTTATAAATGGACTATTATTAATGGGTTTTGTTATTATTTTTTATTTTTTCATTTCGGGTTTCTGTTTGGGCCCTGGCTAAATTGGGCTTTTGTACGTTAATAGAATATTATGGCATGTTGACAATTGATTTTGTCACAACTCAAGCATGATATATCTAGAATGATTGTAAGTGTCGAAACCATTTTAAAATTGATTTTTAGAAAATAATGGGGATCGACTTTAAAAAATGAAAACGGGAGTTGCCAAACTGTCGAAACCATTTTAAAATCGATTTTTAGAAAATAATGGGGATCGACTTTAAAAACGAAAACGGGAGTCGCCACCAATCTTTTTTTACTTAGGTGTGATTGGATCACCTTGTAAAGTGTTTTATTTTGAAAATATTCAATTTTGGTCCACAAAAACAAGAAAACAGGTTCGGGAGTTGGTTACGTATGAGGAAGGGTTCGCACCCTCATAACGCCTAAAAATCGGTACCAAATCGATAAAATCATGTCCCAATGTTGAAAATAAAGAAAATTACGAAATATGATCCTTTTATTAGAAAGAAAACCAAGACTTGCCTATCCCAAAGAAATAGAGTACTTTACCCAATAAGTTAAGGTATAGCACCTCATGACTTTGAAATTAAACTCGTCTTTATTTTGAGAAATTCCTACCTCGAGACACAAAATGTCGAACCCAATAAGTTAAGGCAAAACATTTTGAATTCCCAAGAATAGGTTTTTTTTTATTTTGAAACTTGAGATTTCTTTATTCCGAAGGAATATAAACATCACATCCAGTATGTTAGGACACGACATTTTTTAAACCCTCGTAATTAAAGTCATCTCATGATTTGCAAAACTTGTTAAAAGGGTATTTAGTTATTTAGCCAAACAGAAAATCGTAACCCAATACGTTAGGGCACTATTTCCCAAATTTCTAAATACCAAAACATTGCCTTATTTTAAAATATAGTAAGCTTGTAAAAATGTATTTTTGTTCTAAGCATTAATCTGTGTAATAATATCGCATTTATAAACTATCATACGCAAATATAAAAAAACAAACGATTATAAAACAATAGCATACAATATAAAATACAACTAAAATAACTACACTATAGCAATCATAAAATAATAAATAAATCAAAAGGGCATTATATAGATAAATAAAATATATAAAACAATATATGTAAAACAATAAAAGATAATACATAATAATATATATAATAATTTTGAATAAAGATATTTTCAATATAAATAATATTTGTGAAATATAAACAAATTTTATACAAAAACAAAATAATATATGATATAATATTATATTATATAATATAAAGATTTTAAAAACATATAATATAATAATTAATATATAAAAGATATATAATGAAAATAATTTTGAGCTAAATAGAAATAATAAATAATAATCAATATATATAAATATATATACTAATAATATATTAATATATAAATAATAAAGAAAATAATATAGACAATTTAATAATTTAATTTAATACAATATTAAAATAATAAAATAAAAGAGTTAAAAAAAAAACAAAGAAGACAGGGGTTAAAAAAACAATTAAAACAAATTAAATGGACTAAAACAAAACACGCTTTAAATCCTAGGGACTAAGATGAAAATTATGCCTCTTTTTAAAACGGCGCTGTTCCGATTTTGGTCTTTAAATAGTTTAAGGGTCTTAATTAAAACAAAACGTGAATTTGGGGCCAATTTTATAAAAAATAAAACTTCCAATTAGGCTGAATTGTAACATATAAAACTGCGGAGGGGCTGAAGTTGAAAATTTCCCATTTTAATAAAAGACGCGGATCCTTTGGGTCGGGTCAACGGGTCGGCGCGCGGATCCTGTAGTCTAAAACGGTGTCGTTTCCTTTTATCTATAAAAGATAATTTTATTAAAGAAAATCATTTGGGTCTAGGATTTTTTTTAAAAAAATTTAAAAAAACCTCTGAAAATCTCCTTTCTCCTCTCCGGGCAGTAGTCGTCAAATACCTAGCCACGTGCCTCATGTGCCTCTGTGGCCGGTGGCTGGAGGTCTGAAACCTCCGATTTCGTCTTCTCCGACAGGTAAACCTCTTTATCTTTATACTTCTTCTTTAAGAAAACGTTTATACGAATAATATGTAAAAGAAATAAATAATAAAAATAAACAGAATGGGACTTTCAAGGAATCACCTTTATAAAACCTCTGTAAACTGTTATTTTATTTATTTTGTAATCTCCCTGTTTCTATTTGAATATCCGTGTGTAACAGTGTCCTCCCCTTTATTACAAATTTCTATGGGTTTTTATAACCCAAAAATGAAAAACAAAAAGGAAATAAATCTCTGTTTTTGCCTCTGTTTTGCCTTTTCTGCTGTGATTTGTTTCCTTTTGTAGGTCGGGCGAAGATCTTGGTGGCGACTGCAGCGCGATTCGAGCGCGGATCCTGGCGCGGCCGAATGCTTGGCATGGGTGCGACGATTGGGCTCTGGCGATTGCGGCGTGACGTTTGGCCTGGCTTGCGGCGCAAATGGAGCTAGGGCGCGAGGCCGCGGCGCCTAAGGTTTCCCAGAAACCCTAGGTCTTCTGTTACCTGTTTAGGTATTGGGCCATTTGGGCTGCGTGAATTTGGGTCTGAGTTAGTCTTTAGGATTCGGGCCAGGGTGTTTTGGGTAGTTAATTTGAGTGGTCTGTTATTGGGTCTGTAAGTGGGTCTGTTTAGGCTGTGGTGTAATTTGGGCTTAAGGATCTGTTTTGGGTTATTTGGTTTTGTAAAATGGACTGTAAATAGACTGTTTATTATTTTTTATTGGTTTTATTTTTTGGTCTGTGTGGGCCTGGGCAAAATTAGGCTTCTACAGCTGCCCCTCTTTGCTCATTGTCGTGTAACGAGAATAGAGCAAAGACTATAAAAGGACCAATTTTGCCTGATTTTGGCCCCGACTTCTTGATCCTCGCTTTCTTCAAGTGACTTCCAATCTGAACTACAACTTCAATGGCATTGGAACTTCATGTTGATTTCAGTAAGTTTGATAGCTTTAACTTCATAAAGGCAGTATTCACTATCTTTTGATCTGCTCTACTGCAAACTTAGGGAGACTAGATATGATATTTTCAATTTGATCCCTGCAAACTCAGGGGTGCCAGATTGGTATCTTTGACCTGCTTTTTCAAGAATGCCAGATCTGCTATTTTCGGTCTGCTCCACTGCAAACTCAGGGATGCCAGACTGGTGGTTTAAATCTGTTCCACTACTGCTTAGGGAGATAAGATTTGTCGTTCGATCTTGGTTCCCTACTGCTTAGGGCGACAAGATCTACAATTTTTGACCTATTCCACTGCTGGTCAGGGAGATAGGGATGGTGGTTTAAATCTGTTCCACTACTGCTTAGGGAGACAAAATTTGCCGTTCGATCTTGGTCTTCTACTGCTTAGGGCGACAAGATCTACAATTTTTTGACCTATTCCACTGCTGGTCAGGGAGATAGGGCCGGTGGCTTAAATTCGTTCCACTACTGCTTAGGGAGACAAAATTTGTCGTTCGATCTTGGTCCTCTACTACTTAGGGCGACAAGATCTACAATTTTTGACCTATTCCACTGCTGGTCAGGGAGATAGGGCCGGTGGCTTAAATCTATTCCACTACTACTTAGGGAGACAAAATTTGCCGTTCGATCTTGGTCCTCTACTGCTTAGGGCGACTAGATATACAATTTTTGACCTATTCCACTGCTGGTCAGGGAGATAGGGTCGGTGGCTTAAATCTGTTCCACTACTGCTTAGGGAGACAAGATTTACCGTTCGATCTTGGTTCCCTACTGCTTAGGGTGACAAGATCTACAATCTTTGACCTATCCCACTGCTTGTCAGGGAGATAGGACTGGTGTCTTCGATCCGCTTCCTGCAAACTCAGGAATTGCCAGATCTACTATTTTCAATCTGATCCCTGTAAACTCAAGGATTGCCAGACTGATGTCTTCGATCTGCTTCCTGCAAACTCAGGAATGGCAGACTGCTATCTTCTACCTTGCTACATAACCTGTAGAATGGGTATATGCTTATGTCTAATAATTAGGACGCCTTGATCGAAATGTATCAAATGCTCCTAATTAGACATGTTATGATGTACGAAAATGTTATGAAGATGATTCCTATTTCAAGGATTAGGATGCAATGGCCGGATTGAACCAAATGCTCCTAATGAAATTTGTTATGATACAAGAATGTTATGAGTATGATTCCTATTCTAGGTGTTATCACTCATTTGTTTTTCCATTCTTGTTCATCAATAATGTTCTGCTCAACCAGCTTGCCCCAATGTAATTTCTGAGTCAGCCTCACTTGAACTTTGGGACATGAAGTTGGTATCTCCCACTGCAACTTCAGGGGAATGACATTTGATTTCCTCCATATTTCTGCTACCGCTCAGAGGTAGAACTTGTATTACTTTCAATCTGTTACACCATTCCCTAAGTGTAATGACCAGATGTGTGTCTGAATGGGTGCAAGGTATCCCAACAATGATCCCTTTTTACACTTGGATTGACCTTGTTCGTCATTTGTTGATATGGTATTACCAACGAAATTGACTTACCCAATACGAATCCGTAGAGATAATCAATTTCCAATGTTTCCAATCCCTTAAGCTTGGTGAGTTCTGAACAATAGTCCTGTTTCAAATTCTCATATTATTTAGAAGCTTCTAGAGTAATATGCGAAACTCCTTTTATGAAAGTGTTTTTTTAGTCCATTGATCATTATTTCAATATAAATGCTTGAAAAAGAACACGAGAAAGAAATTAATCATGAGCATAGCTCAGAATAATAATTTAATCAAAGATAACCCAGGCAATAAAAGAAAATTGATTTGGGTGTATCTCAAAAAAAGAATAAAGAAATAAGGAATTCAAAAATGGGTAAGATAAAAAACTAGGTGCCCCAGATATCGCAGCCTGAGCTTCTTTGTTCCAACTTCTTGAGGACCATTTTAAGCTCAATATGTGTTTAGGGGATTCGGAGTACTCTGTCAATGCCCCAAGACGTAACATACTTCTTCATTGTTAATTCAAACGTAGCAAGACTACTGTATGCCCCGCTTTTTGGTCAAAATTTGAGCCGCCCTTTTCAGGTTTTCAACTCAAATCCCCTTTGGTCTCAAAGCGCCCTTTGCGGGTTTTCACCTTGGCCTCTCCTTTTTCTTCTTTTCTTTTCTTTTTTTATTTTTTTTGTTTTTTATTTTTTTTAATTTGAGCTTAAGGCACCCTTTGCGAGTTTTCACCTTGACCCTTCCCTTTTCAGGTAAAATCCTTTTTGACTGAACCTGAATTTGCCGGATTGGGCAAGTCTTTGCCATTCATCTCGGTCAATATCAACACTCCTCTAGAATAGGCCCTACATAAGTCCTTCCTAGTTTGGCATATGTTTTCCTCTAAAATCATTTTGTAGAGGAAAAATCTTTTTCGACATCAGGTTCCCCTTGTGGAATTCTCTTGGATGAACCTTTTTGTCGTAAGCTCACATCATCCGACCGTGATGGATAACTTTAACCTCTTCTTCAGTTAGGTTCAATTGGCAAAAATGCTTCAATTCCATAATGGGCAAGATGTTGCCCCAGTAAAGGTTCTAGCCGACGTTCAATGAGATAGAGGGTAAAAGGTAGCTTCTTATGCCAATCCTTACAAATCTAAGTCACTTTTTTTTAGGTAACTTTTGCTATACAGTGATACGCTGCCTGATCTTTAGACAAACTGTAAACTTTGACTTTGTACAGTTATGCATTCTGTGTTGGCATCTTTTTTTTTTGAATTTAATGACTATCGACTTTGCAATATTGGCATATGAAGCAACATTCACCCTCTTAGTAAAGTAGACGACGACCATGATGGTAAATTGATGACAATCTTGAAGCATTTGACAAGATTAGACCCATCACATTCACGCCCCACATATAGAAAAGTCTGTGAAGAAAATAGAAGAGTTACATAAATCTCGTCTTCTTCAATTTGACTGATGCAATCCCTTCCATGATAGACCAATAGTGCCCCATCTTCTTGTTTAGCCCGCGTCTTATTAGTGCAGGCATGTCCTGATATGATTGTGTGAAAGTATCTTTGAATTCTTGAAGATAGTTTAGTAATGTCTCGCCTTATTTCTGTGATGAGCTAGGCTTCGATCTTCATTCCTTTCCTAGGCTCACAATATCCATTGACCCTATGTAAGGTAAGGTCTGTTTTTCATCTTGTTAAACCATTCTTAACAAGTCAGAAGATATGTCACAAACTCTGCCATCTTCAAAATCCTGAGATCCCCTAGACCCATATCTTGTTCAAAAAGGGAGTCAGTAACAATGTTGCTCATGACGTTGATATCTGGGTACCTAGGTACGAAGGCGAACAAATCCTAAGAATAAATGATTCTAAGGATGACTATTTGGATAGTATGGTCACAAATAAAGAATGAAAGAATATTGGAAAAAATGTACAGTATGAAATAATAAACGAATATGTATTCAACAAAATTCATTTTATTGAAATAAGGATTTAGGACACAAGCCTATTTCACAAAAGGGATTCTTATTGCCTCTAGGCTTAAGGAAACAAGCATGTTTTGCACATTACTATAGATCAACTCTAAAAATTTAGAGATCTCTTTCACAATCTCATTATTCAAATCATTCCAAGTACGCAAGAGCTTGGAAACTTCATTCTCGATTCTCTCTTTGGATATGTTTTAACCCCCCGATTGTTAGGTTTCTGCTGACCTCTTCAAGGAATCACAACTCTCTTACCCCCTCCTTCAATTATCATTGCTCTGTTTGACTCATCAAATTTTACAACCCCTATTTTAATAAGTCTTTCGACCAATTTCTTAAATGCCATGCAGTTATCGATTGAGTGACCCGTTATTCCCGCGTGATACTCACATTGAGCATTCAAATCATACCATTTGGGTTACGGGGGTTGTATTGGTTCCATGTAATGAGGAGCCACCACATGTTCATCAAATAGACTTTGATACAACTCCCTATATGTCATTGGAATTGGTGTAAACTAGAGTTGCTCATTGCTTTGCCTTGTGCCAGATTCTTTCTTTGATGAACCTTGATACCCGATGAGTCACTGCTTTTTTGGTGTTTAACAAAGAATCGACTTTGAGCACCCCATGCTTGTACTATCCACTTCATTTTCTCTCTTCCTTGTGGCCATTCTTTTGTTACTTTCTCCTGCCTCGATCTTGCCACCCCTTATGGCATTTTCTATCATTTCACCCGCTATGACTATATCCGTAAAGCTTTTGGCGGGATTTCCTATCATATGGGTGATAAAAGGTGCTTTTAAAGTGTTGATAAACAGCACGGTGGTTTCTTTTTCCAAGAGAGGCGGTTGAACTTGCATGGCAATTTCCCTCCATCTTTGTTCGTATTGCCTGAAACTCTCGTTTGATTTCTTTTCCATGTTTTGCAACATGATTCGGTCAGGTATCATGTCTGTGACATGATTATACTGCCTCATGAAGGCTTGGGCCAAGTCTTTCCAAGAGCTAATATTTGCGCGGCTGAGTTGGGTGTACCACCTAGACGTTTCTCCTGTCAAACTATCTTGGAAACAATGAATCAGAAGTTGATCATTGTTCACATAGCTAGTCATGTGCCTACAGAACATAGTGATGTGGGCCTCAAGGCAGTTAGTCCCATTGTACTTCTCAAACTCTAGCATTTTGAATTTATTAGGAAGCACTAAATCTGGAACCAAGCTTAAGTCCTTAGCGTCAATACCATGATAGTGGTCAGCATTTTCCAAAGCCTGGAACTTTTATTCCAACCATCTACAACGATCCTCCAACTTCCTTGAAGATTTAATTCTTATTCCCTCTCTCTCTTATATGTCCTAATCAGGGATGACGGGGTTGGCAAGGTTATCTCCTAGGTTAGATCCCGAGCCCACTTGAAAGTTCACGAGTGGTCTAGGATCAGCTTGCTCCTGTTGAGGCCTAATCGTGATGGATGGCCACTAGGGATACTCTTCAGGCTGAGTTTGCACATGTGGTGGAGTGAATCCTCTAGGAAAGTCCTCGTTGTCTTCAGCATTAACTAAGGAACCCTTTTCCTTTTCCATTATCCCACTCATCATCTGGGCCATTTGAGCCATCATGTTCTTTTGGGCTTCCAACATTTGGTCCCTCATCTCTTGTTGGAGTTTTTCCATCTGCTCTTGCATCTGGTCTTGCATTTCTCTCTGGAATTGTTCCATCCTTTGGTCCTTTTCCTTGACTTTGCTCGTGTACCATAAGGGTGTTCCGTTTCCAGATTTTCTCTCTCTCCTATAATTTAAACTAATTAGACTCTCTCTATGGACTTGAATGCATATGATGTTATGTAATGCAAATGCATGAATGCAAAGAAGTATCGATTCTAATCAACTTTATTTTAGAAAATTTTATTAGAAAACAAAATCCTTTACATAAAACGGACAACTATATGCTTTCGCTCTAGGTCCCAGTGTTCTGACTTCCCTATACAACAAAGCCAACTCTTGACCACGATCTGATCGTAGCTCATACTTTGCGTTCAATGTATCCGCCTATATTACCTAAGTCGAATCTGGACTATTGCTTTACCCATGAGATAATTCCGACTTCTGACTCAATCGTGACAATGGTGAAGTTCTTTCCAACGCCCTTTATTTGTTTCAAGAAGATCAATCTGGAGCTCACAGTTGTGCAATACCGATTCGAACATTTTAATCTTACCCTTCATTTCCTTGCTCTTGTTTAAGCTTGACTTTAACTCGATCGCGAAATGAAGGTAACCGTCCAAGCTTAGCATTGATCTTCAAAAGAAGATTTGTAAGGTATTGATCATACCCTAGCTGGTACCATACACTGAGTCACCATGCCATACTCAGAAAGATTCTTCCACTTCCATGTATTATAAAGATCAGAATTTTTCCTATCTAGGAGCAAACAAAGAAGGAATTACGGAGCTCTAGGAAATTTAGATTGTATCTGTTCAAACATTTTTCAACTCTAACCACAGGTGAAAAACGTCTATTCTGGTTCGTCTCTTTGAATCTATCAAACAGAGGTTAATACGAATTCCTTTCATTTCTCCACAACAAATCAAATCCCTTGCAATGTTGTTTGGACACAACGAGGAGCCGAGAAGTTCACAATAGCCCATCTTTGGATCCTAGATGGCTCCACCAATTTCTTGTTGCTAAAATTCCAACGCCCAATCCTTGGAAAGAAATTTCCACCATTGCCCCTTCTTAACCTTGGTGCTGACAGAATACGTCCATCCACTTGGGTGAAATTAGAGTTGATATTAACACCTCAAGATTTCAGCATTGGTTCAGCATCATAACTTAGACAAAGCATCCATCCCTTCTTGAGGCATCTGCCTCAATCTTCCAACCTGAGGTTGATCAACTACTGGACCAGGTTGAATTATCATGGTAATTGATACATCGATATTTAGTGAAAGGCCTCCTTGAGTGGCTCTGAAGCTTGAATGGAAACCCCTATAGCCAATGGCACCTCCTCCAATGTCTGTGAAGTTGTTTTGATTATCTTGAAAGATTGGCAAACAAGTAGGCATCCCTGTTTAACAACATGCTACCTTAAAATGACATCCAATACCCTCAATGCTTCTTGAGAGTTTTTAGATTCATGTCTGCGCCGAGCATTTTGAATTACTTTAAAGGTCTTTGACTGATAAGGCCATTTAATTTCCTTCCTGATTTGCCTATTTGAGTCATCATGGACATCCAGTCTTGCATTCCCATTGTTTCTGTTAGATGTAACATCCTCAAATACAACTGTAAAATCATGCTTGTTATTTAGAAAAGCACCATCAGTAAATAAACTTTTCTCCCCATCATAAGCAAAGTCTTTTCCAACCAATTCATTGTCATAGGTCTCTTGCACCCCCTTTATCACTTTTCTTCCACCACATTTGCCATCAACTGGACGACCATCTTCATATGAAAGAGAAACGCTATAATGGTAGAAATGTCCAACTGTACTCCCCATATTCTCTTTGAAGTGATTAGTGAGTATAGTCACCTTTTGCCCTTTAGTTCTGACACCATACCTTGCCATAGGGTATCGTACAATCTTTTTCGCATCCAATTTTGATCAGAACAACATCAGGGGTCACAAGTGGCAGGGATTCTAACGTTGCCCCTTTTCTATCTGCCTTTGACCATATACGAACAATTGCATTGTATTCCACTTTATCAAGGAATCCATTCTCCATAACCAGCTTTCTAACTTAGAAACTGACCGTGAATCAATACCTCTTAAAATATGTAATGATATGCACAAAAGAATAAAATCAGCAAGTTAGTACCATGGAATATAAAGCAAGTAAAATAAATAAACCTATCTGGATGACCACTAAAGTTTGACATAGTTCTACTTAAGGTGGGCTCTTAGGGTTCACTATATGTGTTTAGTTCTAAGGTTAAGGTACCCGAACCAGCAGATTCCTCGATCCTCACCCATTATAGGCTCATACGGACCGAGTTCAGTTCAGGGGAATACATTTCCCTATGGCTGCACGGAGATGAAAATCTCACGAAGACATAGGTACGGATGTATCCCAAAAGCGTTTCACTATCCTGGACGGAAGTGAAAACCTCACGAAGGAGTAGCTTCTCGCTCCCACTTAGGGGTGTGACCACAACGGTCATGTAGTGCAATGCAGAGCAATATATTTAAGACCACATGCAATAAAAGGATCATATTTTTAAAATTAGAATTTTAGATTCGAACAAAAGGACATGAAATTATCAATTTTACGGCCTGACTCTCTTGTGTCCCCAGTGGAGTCGCCAATCTGTCGAAACCATTTTAAAATCAATTTTTAGAAAATAATAGGGATCGACTTTAAAAATGAAAACGGGAGTCGCCACCAATCCTTTTTTACTTAGGTGTGATTGGATCACCTTGTAAAGTTTTTTATTTTGAAAAATATTCAATTTTAGTCCACAAAAACAAGAAAACGGGTTCGGGAGTCGGTTACGTATGAGGAAGGGTTAGCACCCTCATAATGCCCAAAAATTGGTACCAAATCGATAAAATCATGTCCCAATATTGAAAATAAAGAAAATTACAAAATATGATCCTTTTATTAGAAAGAAAACCAAGACTTACCTATCCCAAAGAAATAGAGTACTTTACCCAATAAGTTAAGGTATAGCACCTCATGACTTTGAAATTAAACTCGTCTTTATTTTCAGAAATTCCTACCTCGAGACACAAAATGTCGAACCCAATAAGTTAAGGCAAAACATTTTAAATTCCCAAGAATAGGTTTTTTTTATTTTGAAACTTGAAATTTCTTTATTCTGGAGGAATATAAACATCACATCCAGTACGTTAGGACACGGCATTTTTTAAACCCTCGTAATTAAAGTCATCTCATGATTTACAAAACTTGTTAAAAGGGTATTTAGTTATTTAGCCAAACGAAAAATCGCAACCTAGTACGTTAGGGCACTATTTCCTGAATTTCTAAATACCAAAACATTGCCTTATTTTAAAATATAGTAAGCTTGTAAAAATGTATTTTTGTTCTGAGCATTAATCTATGTAATAATATCGCATTTATAAACTACCATACACAAATATAAAAAAAAACGATTATAAGACAATAGCATACAATATAAAATACAATTAAAATAACTACACTATAGCAATCATAAAATAATAAATAAATAAAAGGGCATTATATAGATAAATAAAATATATAAAGCAATATATGTAAAACAATAAAAGATAATACATAATAATATATATAATAATTTTGAATAAAGATATTTTCAATATAAATAATATTTGTGAAATATAAACAAATTTTATGCAAAAATAAAATAATATATGATATAATATAATATTATATAATATAAAGATTTTAAAAACATATAATATAATAATTAATATATAAAAGATATATAATGAAAATAATTTTGAGCTAAATAGAAATAATAAATAATAATCAATATATATAAATATATATATGAATAATATATCAATATATAAATAACTATAAAAATAATATAGACAATTTAATAATTTAATTTAATACAATATTAAAATAATAAAATAAAAGAGTTAAAAAAACAAAGAAGACAAGGGTTAAAAAAAACAATTAAAACAAATTAAATGGACTATAACAAAACACGTGTTAAATCCTAGGGACTAAGATGAAAATTATGCCTCTTTTTAAAACGGCGTTGTTCCAATTTTGGTCTTTAAACAGTTTAAGGGACTTAATTAAAACAAAACACGAATTTGGGGCCAATTTTATAAAAAATAAAACTTCCAATTAGGCTGAATTGTAACATATAAAACTGCGGAGGGGCTGAAGTTGAAAATTCCCTATTTTAATAAAACACGCGGATCCTTCGGGTCGGGTTAACGGGTCGGTGCACGGATCCTGTAGTCTAAAACGATGTCGTTTCCTTTTATCTATAAAAGATAATTTTATTAAAGAAAATCATTTGGGTCTAGGATTTTTTAAAAAAAAAATTTTTAAAAATTTAAAAAAACTCTGAAAATCTCCTTTCTCCTCTCCGGGCAGTGGTCGTCGAATACCTAGCCACGCGCCTCACGTGCCTCCTTGGTCAGTGGCCGGAGGTCTGAAACCTCCGATTTTGTCTTCTCTGAAAGGTAAACCTCTTTATCTTTGTACTTTTTCTTTAAGAAAACGGTTATACGAATAATATGTAAAAGAAATAAATAATAAAAATAAACAGAATGGGACTTTCAAAGAATCACCTTTATAAAACCTCTGTAAACTGTTATTGTATTTATTTTGTAATCTCTCTGTTTCTGTTTGAATATCCGTGTGTAACAGTGTCCTCCCCTTTATTACAAATTTCTATGGGTTTTTATAACCCAAAAATGAAAATCAAAAAGGAAATAAATCTCTGTTTTTGCCTCTGTTTCACCTTTTTTGCTGTGATTTGTTTCCTTTTGCAGGTCGGGCGAAGATCCTGGTGGCGACTGCTGCGTGATTCGGGCGCGGATCCTGGCGCGACCGAAAGCCTGGCATGGGTGCGACGATTGGGCTCTTGCGATTGCGGCGTGACGTTTGGCCTGTCTTGCGGTGCAAAAGGAGCTGGGGCGCCAGGCTGCGGCGCCAGGCTGCGGCGCCTAGGGTTTCCCAGAAACCCTAGGTCTTCTGTTACCTGTTTAGGCATTGGGCCATTTGGGCCGCGCGAATTTGGGTCTGGGTTAGTCTTTAGGATTCGGGCCAGGGTGTTTTGGGTAGTTAATTTGGGTGGTTTGTTATTGGGTCTGTAAGTGGGTCTGTTTAGGCTATGGTGTAATTTGGGCTTAAGGATCTGTTTTGGGTTATTTGGTTTTGTAAAATGGACTGTAAATGGACAGTTTATTAATTTTTATTGGTTTTATTTTTTGGTCTGTGTGGGCCCGGGCAAAATTAGGCCCCTACAATAAGCATTTAATACGATAAGAAAATCAGCATCAGATGATTCAAAGTGGCGAATAAACATCGACAACAAAATCGAACACACATGAAACTAAAGCAGACGATAACAAAATCATCTCTAATACTACTTGTAAATGTAAAACTACATACATAAAAAAAAAAAAAAATACACTCATACAAACTAATGGTTTACTAATGGAGACAAGCTTCTAGTTATTTCTAAACAAAACAAAACGTATAAATGGAGACAAGCTTCTAGTTATAAACTAATACAAAGTAATGGTTTACTTTATAATTCTTGTTTTTATTAAATTATTTTATCATTATTAATCTAAAATTTTATAAATTATAAAATACCTAAATTAAAATTTCACCATTTTAAAGGGTCATGCCCCCTGGGTCTTCACTAAGCTTTGCCACTAGAAACATAGAAGATGAGTCGTAAAATACTTTCCCAAGAAAGTCAATTTTGAACGGCAGTGTAGAAAATGAGAATTTGGTCAGATAAAATTTTAAATTAATAAAGGTAAAATTTTATTTTAGTCTCTACAATTATAAAAATTTAATTTAATGTTTTAAAACTTATAAATGTATAGACTATTAAAATACTGAAATAATATTTTTACTATTATAAAAATATACAATTTAATTTTGATCCAAAAAAGATTTTTTTTACCTTCTCCCTTTATTTTGAAACTGGTAAATTGGAAAAAAAGAAGGGCAATTAACCATAATGAGTTATTCACAGTTTTTTACTAAAGATGCACGGAACTTGTTTTTTTTCTTGAGTTTTGCTTCATGGTGCTAACGCAATGATTTTTGGTTTTTACTGTTCCTTATGTTCCGGAGTATTGTGTTGTAATGTTAGTGATTGTCTATCCATTTTTGCTTTTATTAATAAATCCTATTCTTAAAAAAAAAAACTCATAAGCATTAAAAAATATTAATTTGTGATAACTAAAAAATTTATTAAATTTAGAGTTCGTTGTAATGATAAATAAAATGAAAATAGGATGTGAGAAAAAAAACAAGAGAAGAAAAAAAACGATAAAATCAATCATTGTTTACATAGTTTAAACACAACGGTTTTAAGTCTTGGAGCCTCACTCAGCATATACTCTTATTTGATCACCAAACCAAACAACCATAACAATTTATCTCTATCACTTAAAACTTATAACCGCTCATAACCTCTTTACAAGCTAAGTTCATGCGGTCCGAATAGAGAACAATATCACAATCAACTTACATTAATGCTAATCAATATTTTTTAAACTGGACCATTGATTCATCGGTCCAACCGGTTCAATCAATCTAATTTAAAAATAATAAATATTAAAAAATCCGATTCAACCACATTTCATTATTTATATATATTACCATATCAATAGAAAATTCAAAGCAAATTACAACAACAATTTTACATATAGTCAATATTCAATGAAACTCAAAAACTATCTCATTCACGTCGTCGTCTGCACCACCCTCCCTTCTTCATTTAGTTTTAAGTGTGGGTTTCATTGTACCCGCCTTGTCAAAGTAGATTATTTTGAAACCCAGAAATCTATATTGCAATAGCAATAGTAAATTCAAAGCAAATTACTGCAACAACAATATTGAATATTGTCAAAGTTTGGCTAGAATCATGTGCGTCAGTTTGATATCAAATTCTAATGAATTGTAGGAGCTACAAAATATGACCACTAATCATTGAGCTATTAAAAAAAAAAAAAAAAAGGAAAGGGAAGCCTTGTTTATCATGTGTTTGATGCAGCGACAATTCAGAGGGATGGATGGGTCCTCGTAAAGGTTCAGATCTTATAGCTGAGCGGCTGAATTTGTCAAACTTGGGGGCGTTAGGAGAGTTACGGAGTGGGGTGATTTTTTTAATATTAATATAATTATTTTTAATTAAAATTATTATAAAATTACAAAATCACTGAAAAGAATGTATTGATGCTAATGTATTATGATACAATTGGTCAACCGATTTTCTTAACCGTGTTAGGATTTGAGATGATTTGAGTAACGGAGAATTAATTTAAATATCACTTCTCATAAACACAAAAGTTTAGTAGTCAGGTGAAAAAAGAGGTTTAAATTATGGTGCAATTTGTCAATTAAGAAGAAAAATAAATTTTTTATCAGTATTTTTAAGGTGTAATGATAAATTTAACTCTTAACATTTACATTAATTTCTGTCAATTTGGCCATTATTTTTTTGGCTAAATTTGACTCTTAACATTTTAAAATGAGTCAAATCACTTTTTTAATGAAAATGATGACTAGAATATTAATTTTTATTGTTGTTGGCGTGACAACTTGCATGATAGCTCATGTGCACATCATACTAACAAAATATCATTTGTCTTATATGTCACGTCAACTGTAATACCTCAAACCAACTTAGATGTTATGGTCGAATTTGAAAAAGTTACGTCAACTTGTGTGAAAAACTAAAATCTAGCTTAGAAATTGTGTGATATGAAAACTTAATTTAGCTAAGCTCATATGAGTTTCAGGAAATTCTCAAGTTTGAAAAACACCTATTTCACAACATGATCTTTTAAAAATTTACTTATAAAAACAGCAGAAACTTCTGGAGTTTTTAAGTTTTGAAAATTGAATTCCAATTTTTCAAATTCGTATGATATTGCAGTTTTACATTTAAGAACACCCAAAAACCAACAAACAGATAAAAAAAAAACCCAAAAACAAAACCAAATCCAAAAACTTAGTCCAAAAATCAAAAGTCTAGAAATCTTAATTAAAATAATTCAAATCATCTTATATGGAAAAACAATCTAATCTCCCACACGTCATTCGGTCCTAAACTTGTTGGTTACATGAGAGGATAACAAACAAAGAGTGAGCTTTACAAGCTCAGTGTGTAACACATCCCAAGAAACAAATTAGATATACATAAATAAACAAATACATTTTCAAATACAGATTCAAACATATTCTCACATACAAATTCAGATGTATTTTCATAATCAGATACATATGCGTATTCAAATTTAGATACAAATGCAGACAGATTCAGATACAAATGTAGTCACAAATCCTATCCCCATCCGCTACACACTAACTCCGTCCAACCAATCTCACCAATTATATCTACAAGAGTCTATCCATCCAATCACATCGGGTCGTGGTGATATGCCACTCATAAAGGTGCAACTGACTTGCCAGAAAGATATTGCGATTTAACTGCCAAAACTGATAAATATTGCCAAAATACACTTCCTCCATCACATATCAAACCCATCCAGATGTACATGCATAAATAAACTAATATATATTCCATAAACAAATATCATGCATACTTTTCATACGTAATCATGCTTTTCGAGTTATTAGAACAAAAATCGTACATAGATTTTTCATATACCTTACCTGTGTCACATACATACACAAATCAATAGATGTGTCCTTTAAAGTCTTACTTAAGCCAAATGGATCCCACGGAAGGTCTAATTATGAATTTCGGAGTCAAACGGGTCTAAGTGAAAATTTTCGAGCAATGGGCCTACACAGCCTACCTGATCTGCCCGTGTGATTCGACACTCTCATGCATCCAACAAGCCTTGCCTGATTTGTTCTTGTAATCAAACATGCCTGTGTGCCTCACATGGCTTACCTGATTTACCCGTGCAACCGCACACACCCGTGTAAACCCACACGGCTAAGAACACGACCGTGTGACGATCAACAATTTCAAATTTTCCTTGCATTTTATCTAGATTTCTTTTGTTTTTTGTGGTGGTTTTGAGTTAGAAACACACACCTGATTTGGTCTCAATGAAGATTTATGAAGGAGCAATCTAGTAACATAAATCGAAAATCCACAAGAATCAATCAATTCAATTTTTACAACACCCGATTGCACAAATCAGTGTAACATCATCAAACGAATTTATTTACAAAACAAAACAACCTTTAAAACGATAAAATTACTCACCCTTGAATGAAACAACTTAAGAAAAGAATTTAATTGCCCGGAGGATTAATCGTCTCATGATCTTTTCCTAATCTTCACAAAGAACACAAACTACTCACTGAAAATAATGTATGGGTGCTAATGTAGCATGATACAGTTGGTCAACCGATTTTCTTAACCCTGTTATGATTTGAGATGATTTGAGTACCGGAGAATTAATTTAGATACCACTTCTCATAAAAAAAAAGTTTAGTAGGCAATTGAAAAAAGAGGTATAGATTAGGGTGCAATTTATCAATTAAGAAGAAAAATTAATTTTTTATCAGTATTTTTTAAGGTATAATGATAAATTTAACTCTTAACATTTATATTTTTTGTCAATTTGGCCATTATTTTTTTTTTGGCTAAATTTGACTCTTAACCATGGCTAAAATATTAAATTTTATTGTTGTTGGCTTAACAACTTGTATGATAGCTTATGTACACATCATGCTAACATAATATCATTTTTCTTATATGTCACATCAACTGTAATACCCCAAACCCGACTTAGATGTTATGGCTGAATTTGGAGAAGTTGCATCAACTTGTGTGAAAAACTAAAATCTAGCTTAGAAATTGTGTGATATGAAAACTTAATTTAGCTAAGCTCATACGAGTTTCAGGAAATTCTCAAGTTTGAAAACACCTATTTCACAGCATGATCTCTAAAACATTTACTTATAAAAACAGCAAAAACTTCCACAGAGTTTTTAAGTTTTGAAAACTAAATTCCAATTTTTTAAATTCATATAATTTTGCTGTTTTACGTTTAAGAACACCCAAAAACCTAAAAACAAAACCAAATACAAAAACTTAGTCCAAAAATCAAAAGTCCAGAAATCTTAATTAAAATAATTCAAACCATCTTATGTGGAAAACCAATCTGATCTCCCACACGTCATCCGATCCTAAACTTGTTGGTTACCTGAGAGGATAACAAACAAAGAGTAAGCTTTACAAGCTCATTGTGTAACACATCCCAAGAAACAAATCAGATATACATAAATAAACAAATACATTTTCAATTACAGATTCAAACATATTCTCACATATAAATTTAGATGTATTTTCATAATAAGATACATATGCGTACTTAGTATAACAACCCATTTTTAGTAAAATCGAAACACTAGTTTGAAGACCACAAATCTGATTCCAGAAAGGAAATTTATTTTAGTATTATGTTATGATCTATAGTACGATAATAATGTCGTATGAAAATTTTGTAAAGAAATTTTACCGATTACATGATTAATTTGATAAAGGACCAAATAGCACAAAGTGTAAAAGTTGAGTTCTAATAGCTAAAAGGATTAAATAGCTATGGAATTCAAAATTTGAGGTCCTTATATGGCAAATAGACCATTAAAAATGCTTAGTGGTTAAGGATGATGACTCATCCATGGAAAATTAATTAAAGAAAAGGATGAAATTGGAAAGTGAAATTTTAAAAGATGATAATTGATAAAAAAATAAAAAAAAATCATCATTTTATCATCATCTTTCCCAAATAAAACATGGAAACCCTATCTAAGAGAAAGTGAGTTCAAGCAAGCTATTTCAGCTTAATTAGGTAAGTATTCAAGTCTCGTTTTTAGTAATTTTCATGTTTCTGAGATTGTAATAGCTTAATTTAGCTATCTCAGGGATTAATTTGTAAAGTTATTGAAGCACTAGTGTAACAGCCCGATTTAGGGCCTAGTCAAAATAGTGGTGCAAGACCACGAATCCGAGGTGAATTTATGAGTTTTTAAGGTTTATGCCAAGTTTGCATGCTAGTATGAAAGTTTCATGAAGCAATTTTGCTAAATTGTGATTTAATAGTCCAAAAGGACTAAATTGCAAAAGTTGCAAAATATGAGTTTCTAGAAGCTTTTTGTATGAAATAGCTTTATAATATCAATTAGAAGTCCTTAAATAGCAATTTGCCCAAATTATAATTTTTGGACAAAATTGGACATGAGTTAGTAAAATAGAATTTTTTAAAGAGAAGGGCATTTTGGTCATTTATCTATTAAATGATTAAAATAGGAAAAAGATGACAAAAATCTATTTATCTTCTTCCTTCCATTGCCGAAAATTTTGAGACTCCATAGCTAGGGTTCTTCATTTTTTTCAAACTTGCTAGTAAGTTCATTTTAGCCCTGTTTTTCATATTCTTCGTATCTTTGAAGTTCTTGTATTATGAATTAGCTATTTTTAGCTATAAAATGAGCTAAGATGCATGATAAAAAATCTACCCATGAATGACATGCATGTTAAATGATGTTTTATGGAAGTTTATGAGAGTTTGATGTTAGATAAACATCTTTTCCTTAGTGAATTTCATGAAAAATGATAGTATGGACCAATTTGTAATAGTTCTGAAAATTGGTCATACATATTAGAAATAGTGAGAATTGATGATTGTTATAGTAGAGAAAATGAATCAGTTAAGCATGAAGTTTAAGAAAGTTGAATGAAATTTATTTTACGAGCCTAGGGGCAAAAGTGCAAATATGAGAAAGTTTAGGGGCAAAATAGTAATTTTTCCAAAATATGAGTGAAGAGTAAATTTAGTCAATGTGAGTATTAAATGGTCTATTTATGACTATAGATCAAGAAAAATGAAGCTCTGATCGAAATCGAGGCAAGAACAAAGTCGAGGACTAAATTGCATATCTACATACATTTTGTATATTGAGGTAAGTTTGTATGATTTCTAAGCTCTGTGATTTCTATTATTGAATTGTTTAGTATAATGTACATTATTTCCATGGAAAGCTTAATGCTATGTTAAACAAAGAAATCAATGAGATTAAGTATGAGCAAGTCCCGATTGAAGATGAATTTCTTAGGATACCCGATCCACCACATGAGATAAGAAAGTCCGTATAAGACCAAGCCAAGGCATGGCATCGGAAATCAAGCTGTAACATCCTAAATTTTTGGGCCTATGCGTTTAATGAGAGAACATGTGTAATGTGTTAATTTAAGTAATAGGGGTCCAAATTGGGCTCAGAATTAGGCAAAGGCCTTGGTTAAATTATTAGATTGGGCATTATAGAATTAAAAGAGTGGTAATTATGTTTAAAATACCAAAGTGGGCTTGTGGCCCAATCTTAGGAGGTGACGCCACACAAGGGAGTAAGAGGCCCAAATTTAAGTTTCATGGAGCACAATTCTTTTAATTTAAGTTAGCTAAATTTTGGGCAGTAGGATTAGGTGGAATGGATGGCAACAAGGCTAAAATTTAGGGGTTTTAATGTTTAAAATATGTGGATAATAAGCAGATAAAGGCTATTATTTAGGAATTTATTTTATGTGGATAATAAGTAGATAAAGGCTAAAATTTAGGGATTTTAATGATTAAAATATGTAGATAATATGCTGATAAAGGAGGGAGGAGTTAGAGATAATCAAGTCTCTTTTAGATGAGCTAGTAGATTAAGATAAAGGAGAAAAGATAGGATTTATCTGCAAGGTTAGGTAAGTGTCGAAATTTCTATAAATAGGGGGAATATTTCTTCAATTTCGGCATTTGGGTTTTTCTCTCATTCTTTTCTCTTCTTCTCTGAGTAAAAGCCGAAAAGTCCTAAAGTTCCATCTTCTTCTTCATTCTCTGCAAAAAGCCGAAATCTCTAAGCCTATCCCCTCATCTTCACTTTGATTCAAAAGCTGAACCTCTTTCCATTCTTTTTCTTCCTAGCCGAAATCTTCAAGTCTCTTCCTTGTTTTCTTTTCTTCTTCTCTTTTCCTGTCAGAAACCGAAACTCTTCACTCAAGTATTTTAAAAGCCAAAGACACATCAACCTTCTCTTATTCATACTTTTTTCCAGGATTTTCCTAAAAGCTGAAATCCCTAGATCTCATCTCCTGTGATTGCCGAATTGCTTCTGTGGTGCCTACTTGTGCCGAATCTTGAAGGAAACAATAGGTAAGTATTGATTTCAGGATTTCAATGTTCTTTCGGCTTTTCAAAAGTCCTTAACCAAATGGCTATTAGAAACTAATCTCTTATTTCACTCTTCTTTTCGGCATTCCGGGATTTGAAGAAGGAGGCCAATCGCATAGATCTCTAAGTTATAGAATCGTGTTACTTTCGGGATTTCAAGGTAAGAGGATTTGTTTATTTATATGTATAAAATTGGGTAGAATACTAACCATGGCCGAATATAGGAGAGGCCTATTTTCGCAATTTTTCCGGCTTTTGGGCAAGGCTTTACACTAAGGATAGTAGATTTCGCGATATCAGGTGTATAATACTTCCCCACCATCTAGATCTAATCATAAAATGCATGATCATAAGATTTATATGTTTTGATAATTGCCAACATCTCGGTTTATTGATGAAAGCCCAAGGAGGGTAAAAGCGGATCACCAGGTTAGTAAATTATTTGTTTAAATGTTATAAGTAAAATGCTTGTATGTGATTGCATGGGTTGGGTTGATGAAAGGAGGAAGTTATACGTTATATGTGTAGCGGTTTTTACCGTGATTTGATGTAGCGGATAATGCCGTGAACTGTTATACGGGCTTCGACCATTAAATGTTATACGGGCTTCGGCCATTATATGTTATAAGGGCTTCGACCATCATATGTGGATGAGTAGCATGACAGCCATCATGGTGTGTAGCGGTGTGGGTTGATTGTAGAAATCCCCAATGGTGTGAATGGCTGGTACGAGGGCGTGTAGCGGATGGAAACCTAGGATTTGGGTTGGGCTTGCATATTAATTTTTATTATGTATATTAAACTGTTTATTTTGTTTTATGGGGCTAAGGCCCAAATCTAATGGTGCGTGAGGGTTGCACCCTGAGTCTCGCGACTCAACCAATTAATTAATATTTCAGGTAGCACTTAGTGCATCGGACCGGGCTGGAGAGGAGCGCAAGGTGGCCATGCAAAAGAATATTTAGATTCAGCAAAAAGACTCTAGTTTATTATTTTATATTTTTAATGGGTTTTAAATCTCGTTGTAATAAGGCCATGGGCCACTAGTTTATGTTTTGTTAAATTTTGGGCTTTAATTACTTTTAGTTATTTAAATTCTTATTGAACTAATGCATGTATTTAAATTTGGGTTTTTAATTTATAAAGGCATACTTTATTTAAACTATCAACTATTAAATTTCTTTCGAATAAGAAGATAAACTTTAGAAAAATACTTTCTGAAAATATGACGTGTTTTTCCAAAATTTTCCTAGTGACATACCAGATTCGGTCGTGGTGTTTGGGCCGGGTTTGGGGTGTTACAAATTGGTATCAGAGCCCGGTTCAAAACTCGGCTCTGGGGTTTTTGGGCTCAAAACATTTTCTAAAATGGGCTTTTGAAATATGGATGTCTTTAAGTAATAACAGATCTGTTAGCTCGGCATGGCACCTGCGTCTCCAGCCCAAGTCCGCTAGGTAAGTACTTTGAACCATTGTATGATCTTTATATATGTGGGCTTAATGGGCCTAGTGGGACGTAGATTAGTTGAATTAGAACTTGATGGACTCTAGGCTTAGTTCAAATAACTCCTTAAATCTCATAAGACTTAATTTCACTAAACAAACCCGTGAACGAGTCGCAAGACTAGGGTGTGGCAACAGGCATACGCATGTCTGGGATTGGATCCGGAAGAGCCTGGTACTTAAGCAGTCCTAGTGACTCACCTCCTCTTCGCTGGAATCCTACCTGGTGCGTAGTGATTATTCACCCTAGCCGCGAGGATTTATTGACGGGCCTAAATCTATAATTAAAACCTGAAAGGGACCAACCACCCTGTTTGAAAAAAAATCCCCAAGTGTTGTAAAATTTTCAAAATACTTTTGATTTGTGAAAAATTTCCAATCAACCCTAAATTTATAAACACTTATGTTTTAAAAATTTACCCGAAAACCTCATATTTACAAGAATAACCTGGTTTATGAAACTAGATTTTCCAAGAGTACCCCTACTTAAAAAAAAAACAACAACAATAACAACATCAACACATCCTTGGTTTGTACAATTACCAAATTACCCCTGATTTGCAAAATTACTAAATTGTCCCTGATTATAAAATTACCGAAATACCCCCAGATTTCAAAATTTTTAAAATACCCTCAGATTTCAAAATTACCGAAATACCCTCGGATTGTAAATTACCAAAATACCCTTATTTCACAAAATCGCCAAGGAACCCTATTTTGGAAAATTACGAAAATACCCCTATAGGATAAATTATGAAAATACCCCTGGTAGTGGAATAATGAGAATACCACTATGTATTGAGTGTGGATGTATGGATGTTGCCTGTATGTTGATTGTTGAATGTATGTAGTTTATAGAACTAGGAAAGGTGAACTTGAAACTGAATTGCGAATTCGAAAGAACTACTCTTAAAACTACTAATCATAAGACTGTTCGTGGATAATCAGTAGAAGAAAACCAATAATGCATAAATTTTTTTAATCAGATAAACGCGAAT
The DNA here is from genome assembly GCA_025503065.1 of Gossypium bickii. Taxonomy (NCBI): domain Eukaryota; kingdom Viridiplantae; phylum Streptophyta; class Magnoliopsida; order Malvales; family Malvaceae; genus Gossypium; species Gossypium bickii. Next base: position 103,709,445 of record CP106711.1, read on the forward strand.
CGATAGCATGAGTACAAGGGGACGAGGACGCTCTAGATGTGAATACCGGTGCGTACTCTACCATAGTGTACTAAGTGTTTATTTTGGGTTTAGAATTGGAGTGCGCAGCGAAAGCATGGTAGTGAGACTTAGGTAGTACGATTAATAGTTATTTGGAAATTTTGAGGACGAAATTTCTTTAAGGGGGGTAGAACTGTAACATCCTGAATTTCTGGGCCCATGCGTTTAATGAGAGAACATGTGTAATGTGTTAATTTAAGTAATAGGGGTCCAAATTGGGCTCAGAATTAGGCAAAGGCCTTGGTTAAATTATTAGATTGGGCATTATAGAGTTAAAAGAGTGGTAATTATGTTTAAAATACCAAATTGGGCTTGTGGCCCAATCTTAGGAGGTGACGCCACACAAGGAAGTAAGGGGCCCAAATTTAAGTTTCATGGAGCACAATTCTTTTAATTTAAGTTAGCTAAATTTTGGGCATTAGGATTAGGTGGAATGGATGACAACAAGGCTAAAATTTAGGGGTTTTAATGTTTAAAATATGTGGATAATAAGCAGATAAAGGCTATTATTTAGGAATTTATTTTATGTGGATAATAAGTTGATAAAGGCTAAAATTTAGGGATTTTAATGATTAAAATATGTGGATAATATGCTGATAAAGGAGGGAGGAGTTAGAGATAATCAAGTCTCTTTTAGATGAGCTAGTAGATTAAGATAAAGGAGAAAAGATAGGATTTATCTGTAAGGTTAGGTAAGTGCCGAAATTTCCATAAATAGGGGGAATATTTCTTCAATTTCGGCATTTGGGTTTTTCTCTCATTCTTTTCTCTTCTTCTCTGAGTAAAAGCTGAAAACTCCTAAAGTTCCATCTTCTTCTTCATTCTCTGCAAAAAGCTGAAATCTCTAAGCCTATCCCCTCATCTTCACTTTGATTCAAAAGCCGAAACTCTTTCCATTCTTCTTCTTCCTAGCCGAAATCTTCAAGTCTCTTCCTTGTTTTCTTTTCTTCTTCTCTTTTCCTGTCAGAAACCGAAACTCTTCACTCAAGTATTTTAAAACCCAAAGACACATCAGCCTTCTCTTATTCATACTTTTTCGAGGATTTTCCTAAAAGCCGAAATCCCTAGATCTCATCTCCTGTGTTTGTCGAATTGCTTCTGTGGTGCCTGCTTGTGCCAAATCTTGAAGGAAACAATAGGTAAGTATTGATTTCAGGATTTCAATGTTCTTTCAGCTTTTCAAAAGTCCTTAACCGAATGGCTATTAGAAACTAATCTTTTATTTCACTCTTCTTTTCGGCATTCCGGGATTTAAAGAAGGAGGCCAATCACATAGATCTCTAAGTTATAGAATCGTGTTACTTTCGGGATTTCAAGGTAAGAGGATTTGTTTATTTATATGTATAAAATTGGGTAGAATACTAACCATGGCCGAATATAAGAGAGGCCTATTTTCGCAATTTTTTCGACTTTTGAGCAAGGCTTTACACTAAGGATAGTAGATTTCGCGATATCAGGTGTGTAATACTTCCCCACCATCTAGATCTAATCATAAAATGCATGATCATAAGATATATATGTTTTGATAATTGCCAACATCTCGGTTTATTGATGAAAGCCCAATGAGGGTAAAAGCGGATCACCAGGTTAGTAAATAATTTGTTTAAATGTTATAAGTAAAATGCTTGTATGTGATTGTATGGGTTGGGTTGATGAAAGGAGGAAGTTATACGTTATATGTGTAGCGGTTTTTACCGTGATCTGATGTAGCGGCTAATGCTGTGAACTGTTATACGGGCTTCGGCCATTAAATGTTATACGGGCTTCGGCCATTATATGTTATAAGGGCTTCGGCCATCATATGTGGATGAATAGCATGACTGCCATCATGGTATGTAGCGGTGTGGGTTGATTGTAGAAATCCCCAATGGTGTGAATGGCTGGTACGGGGGCGTGTAGCGGATGGAAACCTAGGATTTGGGTTGGGCTTGCATATTAATTTTTATTATGTATATTAAACTGTTTCTTTTGTTTTATGGGGCTAAGGCCCAAATCTAATGGTGCATGAGGGTTGCACACTGAGTTTCGCGACTCAACCAATTAATTAATATTTCAGGTAGCACTTAGTGCATCGGACCGGGCTGGAGAGGAGCGCAAGGTGGCCATGCAAAAGAACATTTGGATTCAGCAAAAAGACTCTAGTTTATTATTTTATATTTTTAATGGGTTTTAAATCTCGTTGTAATAAAGCCATGGGCCACTAGTTTATGTTTTGTTAAATTTTGGGCTTTAATTACTTTTAGTTATTTAAATTCTTATTGAACTAATGCATGTATTTAAATTTGGGTTTTTAATTTATAAAGGCATATCTTATTTAAACTATCAACTATTAAATTTCTTTCGAATAAGAAGATAAACTTTAGAAAAATACTTTCTGAAAGTACGACGTGTTTTTCCAAAATTTTCTTAGCGACATACCAAATTCGGTCGTGGTGTTTGGGCCGGGTTTGGGGTGTTACACAAGCAGAGATATCATGTAAGTCCAAGGCAAGCTTGGCATTGAATAGATATCATGTAAGTCCAAGGCAAGCTTGGCATTGAACAGATATCATGTAAGTCTAAGGCAAGCTTGGCAATGAACAGATATCATGTAAGTCCAAGGCAAGCTTGGCAATGAACAGATATCATGTAAGTCCAAGGCAAGCTTGGCATTGAACAGTCGTCATGTAAGTCCAAGATAAGTCTTGGCATTGAAAAGCTATCAAGAGAAAAGAGATTTCATGTAAGTCCCAGCCAAGGTTCAGCATTGACCAGTTCATGAGTAAAGACTTCGTATAAGTCCATGTCAAGACGTCGCCTCGAAACCAAGATGAGATTTAGTATCCTCGGTTATTCGCAGAAATTCATCGAGCAAAATGAGTAAAGTTAAAATGAGATAACAAGAAAGCTAAGTGAGCAACGTTATTATCAAGTTGAAATTGAGCATCATCTATGCTATGAATGATGAATTAGAGATCATGATTATTATACTAAAGTATGCTGATCAATGTGATCAAGTAATACAGGTACCTTGTTTACCTTATAAGTATGAGAATAGCAAGTATCATGAGACATGTAACAATCAAGATGAGTATGTAAGCTCTATAGCGGAAATTTATGATACCATTGTTAAGTCAAATGGTTTATATTAAGCAAGTAAATATTGGTATATGCTTTACATGCAAACTTACTAAGCTAAATGCTTACGTCTTTAATTCTTTCTTTCTATGTAGTCCCGCCAAGTTGACTTGTGGATCGTTGGAGTCGGAGCTCGTAGCACACTATAAATCTTTATTTTGGTATAGCGAAGTTATTTTACTAAGTATGGCATGTATAGGAAGAATTCATTTTGAGAACATGTTTTAAGAAGGGCCAATGTATAGACTACCAAGTTATTATTCTTTTGTATGTGGCTAAGTGATTGGCCAAAATTGACTAAGTATGTATGTTTATTGAGATCAATGTAGCATGTAGTATTGGTTGTGAATGTTTTGAATTGAGCTTGAATTGGTCTTGATTTCAGGATGGCAAATGGCTTGGTAAATAGCCTCTAAGTGCCCACACGATTAGACACACAGGCGTGTGTCTAGGCCGTGCATACCCTGCACTTTATTGTTTTAAGTCAGGATAGGCCACGGTCAAACCCTACGGCCGTTTGTCTGAACCGTATAAGATACAAGGTTTGGACATGGGCGTGTGCTCCAGACCGTGTGATCAAGTTAGTATACCAAGGATTAGCACACGGTCTAAGCCCACGGGCGTGTCAAGGCCGTGTGAATATAGTCAGTTACTCCCCACGGTTTGAAGACATGGGCGTGTCTAAGGGTACACGGGCGTGTTCCAAGTCACATGGGCGTGTGAACCCTGTTTCAAAGAAGAGTTTTCGATTAACTCCTGAAAGTTTTCGGATAAGTGCTTAAGGCCTCGTAGGCCCATGAAGTGTATGATTAGACTAAGAAAGAGAAGTTTTTAAGTCAGAACGAAATTTTACTGCCTGTAATTGCATGTTTAAGTGAGTTCAAGCATGGTAATGTCTCGTATCCAGTCCTAGCATCGGTTTCGGGTACGGGGTGTTACAACTAGGGTCTTTCCATGGATGAGTATGCTGAAATTTTAAAATTTATGGTAGAAAATGAAAGGTTGTTGATAGATAAACAACTTTTGTAAAGTGAATTTTGATGAAATTATGATTTTAGGACTAAATTGTAAAGTTGTAAAATTCATGGAAAATTATAAATTTTTATGAAATACATGGGTTGTAAATGTTATATGAAAAATTCGGCTAGGCTTGTTATAAGGATTAAATTGCATGAATTTCATTTTCCGAGACTAGGGACAAAATCGTCATTAAATAAAAGTTTAGGGTCAAAATGGTAATTTTGCCTAAGATGTGAATTGAATTGAAATGAACATGAATTGATGTTAAATTCATTCATATAGATTCATGTTAAATTCATTCATATAGATTCGGATAAACCAAATTCGGAGTTAGAACAAGGAAAAGAGAAAGTGTCAAATTAGTAGATTTTATGTACACGAACATTTGTCGAGGTAAGTTCGTGTAACTAAATTTTGTATATTTATATGCTTGAATTGAATGTTGTGTTTGTGAATTATAGAAATGTCATATACGTGAAATTAATTACACATCCGTCAAAAGCTCGATAAATGTTAAATCCTGTTTGAATAATGAAATTTGATAGGTACAAGATTTCCTAAATTGGTTGTAGTCCTGCATATGTTATAGACACCCCATAGCTCTTATGATCATCCTGTTATAAACCCTCTCGAGCTTTCTGTTATATGGTTCCTGCGAGCATCCCAATCGATAGTGATCACGCATGTGTTTTGAACATACCGCAGCTCTTTGTGAGCGTCCTGTTATATGGTCGGTAGTGATCCTGCATATGTTGTGGACATACCGCATCTCTTTATGAGTGTCCTATTATGTGGCTCTCCAAAGCTTCCCGATATGGCTTGCTTGAACCTCCTAATATATGGCTATTCGAAGCTCCTGATTAAAGGCTCTTCATGAGATTCCCGTTTAAAGGCTCTTCGTGAGCTTCCTGATTAAAAGTTCTTTGTGAACTTCCTGATTATGACTCTTATAATCTTCCCATTATATAGCCCGGATAGGCTTCCTGATAGGCTCTTTGCGAGCTTCTCGATAAGCTCTTTGAGAGCTTCCTATTATATGGTTTGAGAAAGGATTTCCCGATTATGTGCTTTAAAAAGCACTCTTGAATATGAATTGATAGATTCTGATTTGTACATTTCGAGTGTATTTACTGTGTATCCATCAAAGTTTTCAATGATTCAATGGGAAAAAATCCTAACATGAGAATATATGAACACGAAATGAATTATTACACGTATTTGCCTGAAATACATGAAAATAATGATACGTGAGATATGGAAATAGGAGAGGATGATATATAAACATGAAATTTGTTCGATGAATATGTTCGTCCACGGTTATAGATTTATACATCTTGAGTGTACCACCTATGTGACATTGATATTCCAAATGATTTAATGGGAAAAGTTTCGACATGAGATAATCTGAATTCGAGACAATTTATTATGCAAATGTACTTGAAAAATGGGGATATAGTTTGTATATGTATATGAATACATGATGTGGAAAGTATATGTACATGGAAATCTAATTCTTGTTGAGCCCATACATGTTTCTTGATATTTATATGAAATATATGACTAAAAAGGGTGATAAGGATAAGTGTTAGTGTAACACCCTAAACCCGACCTAGACGTTATGGCCGAATCTGGCGATGTCACATTGAAGTGTTTTTCGTAAAGTGAGATGTCGATGAAAACCCCTTTTCTATTTAACCTCTTTGTGTTGATTATGACGATTCCAAGACATGTCATTCATTTTCAAAACTTGAGTCATTCTAAAAAAGTTAATCACTTTTAAAACGTTATTAGTTTTCAAAATGTTATTTATTGTGGACGCTTTTGCATAAGTTGCGTATTCGTGGTATTTTTGCTAAAACATTTATCTTTTTGAAAACTCATGTCTTATCCTACTGCTAGTAGTTATAAATCAAAATTAAAATCCCAAATTAAGGTAAAAACCCATAAAGGCCATTTACAGTAAAAATACCCCAAATAATAATATTTAAATGCATAACCAAATACGAAAATGTATGCGGACGTGAGGACACCTCTGAGTCCCTCGCTACACCGATCCACCTATGACTGGGGATTACCTAAATAAATTAAACAAAAAAGGGTGAGTTTTCGCAAACTCAGTGTGTAATCCCCATAGAAAGCACATAGAGCATAATATCAGAAAACAATCATGCATTTACAGTTCGGGTCTGAGCCCATTACAAAATCGGTGTGGACCTTAGCCCACTCGATTACAGAATCAGATATAATATGCAGAATAGAAGAGAATAGCAGAGTCCTACCTACCAGCCTCTACACACCAAATCCATCCAACCCTACACACCATATGGAGATAAAATCAACCCATCCACCCATCCCTACACACCATGCTGTACCGAATACGGCACATAATCAGAAAATTTGCAGCTGAGCTGCCAGATGTCAGGCTTAAGAGCCTTTTAGACATTTCCTCCAGTAAATCATCAACCCACCTCGATGCAATGCATCATACACAGAATGTCATACCATAATGCAGATAATAGTTCATACATTCAAATCAGAATACATACTAAGTGTAACATGCTTAGTATAGTTTCCACACAATCAAATCACATAACTATGGGTCTAAGTACTGCTTACCGACCCTTCAGTAGGTCTACAGTTGACATGGGCGACCTGCGCAACCTTACAGAACATTTCAGAAAAATGGGCTCACCCGCCCATGGCCCAAGTTGGCATTGGCCGTGGATTACATGGCCTGACCTAGAATCCCACACGCCTTGTGGTTCACCCGTATGGGCCCACATACCTGTGTGGCCCACATGGCCCAATTGGTCGAGTCGGTGTCTCACACATGGCCTCATCTGGTAGTCACAAGGCCGTGTCGCCTGTGCATAGCCTAGCTCTTCGATCACACGGCCGTGTTGTGGCTCACAGCCTTGTACATTGCGTACCACACGGGCGACCACATGCCCGTGTGGCGTTGACAGTGAGGTTTTTGGCTTTCGCCAAAACCTTATTTTCTATATTTTAGGGTACACACCTGTTACTGTTTTGTAGTGAAATCACTCTCGAGCCCTTAGAAACCTAAATATTGACATAATAACACTTTATTTCAGTCACATCATCCAAACCTTAACAGAAAAATTTCATGAGCGAAAACTCATAATAACAACAATGACTTCGTAACTTACCGGAGATAGACGGAACCCCTAACACTTAACTCACTGTAGAAGCACCAACCAAAACTTAATCTTCCCCTAACGAAGAACCGAAACAGTCCCCTTTTAGAAAACCAAACACGAACAAAAAAAGTAATGGCAAACAGTTACTTACCGATCAAGCGTGAAACAGAAAAATGATTTTGAAAACTATTACTAAAAGCGAGAAGGAAAACAAAGTAAAAATTTGGCAGAGTAAGGGAAAACAACGCCAGAATGTTTTTGGGGAAGAGGAAATTTTGCAAAAAGAAAGGGAACAAAATCTGATAACCCTCAAATCCCTTATTTTTCTCACCCACTTCTTAGAATTCTATCGCCACTCAAACTCCTCCCCATAATCGTACAAAAACAAGGCTAAGCAGGGAATCGAACACAGGACCTCCAATACTCCAACTCCCTTACCACCTGAAACAGCTGGCTTATTTTGATAGCATACTACAACCAATAAATTATAAACCCATTGAACCCAGTTAAGGCTTTACTCATAAAAATGCCAAAATTTACCCAAGATAGGATTTAAACTTGGGACCTCACACACACATCCAGAACACATAACCATTGAAGCAGATAGACATTATGTCACAAAATTACAAAAGCCGAAATTAAAGAAAATCGTGGCGTTACAACTCTACCCCCCAAAAGAAAATTTCGTCCTCAAAATTTTACCTGATCAGAAAAGGTGAGGATACTGTTGGCACATCGAATCCTCTGACTCCCAAGTGGCCTTTTCACTGCCATGATTCCGCTACAACACTTTCACTAAGAGGATAGACTTCCTTCACAGGACTTTAATATCGCAATCCAGGATCTAGATCGGCTCCTCCACAAACATCAGATCTGGTCTAACCTCAATGTTCTCAATAGGAACAACATGCGTGGGATCAGAGCGGTAGCGTCTCAACATTGAGACGTGGAACACATCATGAATGCGATCCAACTTCGAAGGAATTTTCAATTGATATTCGACTGGCCCCACTTGTTTTAGAATATGATAGGCCCAATAAATCGAGGGCTTAGCTTAACCTTGCGACCGAACCTCAAGACCTTCTGCCATAGTGAAACCTTGAGAAAAACTAAGTCCTCCACAAAATACTCAATATCCTTTCTCTTTAGATCAACATAGGACTTCTCCCTATCAGATGCCACTTTTAGTCGATCTCGAATCAAGGAGACCTTATCTTCAGTTTCAGAAACCAACTCTGGACCCAGAACATGTCGCTCACCCAACTCAGTCCAACACAAGAGAGTGTGACATTTATGGCCATACAGGGCCTCATAAGGTGCCATCTGAATGCTAGATTGATAGTTATTGTTGTAGGTGAACTCTACCAACAGAAAATACTCCTCCCAACTACCTTGAAAATCTATAACACAGCTCCTCAACATATCCTCTAGTATTTGAATCACCCTCTCCAACTGACCATCTGTCTAAGGATGGAAAGTAGTATGAAGTCCAACCTTGAACCCAGAGCTTTATGCAATTTCTTTCAGAACCAAAACGTGAAGTGAGGATCTATCGGAAATGATTGAGACAAGAACCCTGTACAGTCTCACTATTTCGGATATCTATAGCTTAGCCAATTTTTGGAGAGGAAAGTCCATCCTAACCGAAATGAAGTGAGCAGACTTGGTCAATCGATCCATGATGACCCAGATAGAATTCTTCTCAGTGGGTGTTAAAGGCAACCCACTAACGAAGTCCATCGTTACTCGCTCCCATTTTCACATCGGTATCTTTATCGGCTGTAGTATTCCTGAAGGCAATTGATGCTTAGCCTTAACCTGCTAACAAGTTAAACAGTGAGCAACGAAATCTGTAACCTCACGTTTCAACCCTGGCCACTAGTACAACTCTCAAAGATCTCAGTACACCTTGTTCCCACTGGGATGCATAGCATAAGGACTACTATGCGCCTCCCCCAGAATCGATTGTCGCAATTCTTCATCACTCGGTACACAAATTTGATTGCGAAAACAAAGTACCCTCACTGTTAATCCCAAAATTAGTAGTATCACCAGTCTCAACCTAACAGAATCGCAGCTCAAGAGACTTATCCCCCATCTGTTTACTTCTAATCTGATCAATCCATATAGGCATAACCTGAAGTTTCGCTAACAGACTCCCATCATTGAATAAACTGAGTCGAGCGAACATTGCTCTCAGATCGGTCATAGTCCTATGGCTCAAAGTATCTGTCACCACATTAGCCTTACTAAGGTGGTGCTCGATGGTGCAGTCATAATCCTTAAGTAGTTCAACCCATCTACGCTGCCTAAGGTGTAACTCATTCTGAGTGAGAAGATATTTGAGGCTTTTATGATCAGTATAGGTAGAACACTTCTCACCATACAGATAGTGCCTCCAGATTTTCAGAGCAAAGACTACCACTGCCAACTACAAATCGTGCGTCGAATGGTTAGCCTTATACATCTTGAGCTGACGAGATGCATAAGCTACCACTTTACTATCCTGTATCAACACGCAACCCGGACCCACATGCGAACATCACTATACACCATGAAGTCTCTACCAGGCTCCGGCTGTATCAGAACAGGAGCCTGAGTCAGAACAGATTTGAGCTTCTCGAAGCTCTCTTGTTCCTTATCAGTCCAGACAAAGGGAACTCCCTTGCGCAGAAGCTTGGTTAGAGGTGCTACGATCAAGGAAAACCTTTCTATGAAGCGTCAATAATAACCCGCCAGCCTCAGAAAGCTACGAATTTTAGGCACAGTCTTCGGCTGTTTCCAATCCAACACAGCCTCAATCTTACAAGGGTCAACATGAATCCCCTTCGCAAAAATCACATGCCCTAAAGAGGTTACTTCTCGGAGCCAGAATTCTCACATACTGAACTTTGCGTACAACTGTTTCTCACTAAGAGTTGTAATACCACTCGGAGATGCTCATCGTGCTCATCTTAAGTTTTGGAGTACACTAGGATATCATCGATGTATACCATCACAAACTGGTCCAGGTAAGGCTAGAACACACGGTTCATCAAATCCATAAATGTTGCTGGTGCATTAGTCAACCCAAACGGTATAACTAGGAACTCGTAATGTCCATAATGAGTTCTAAATGCCCTCTTATACACATCGGCCTCCTTAACCTTTAGTTGATGGTATCCTGATCGTAGATCAATCTTGGAGAACACAGAAGCCCCTCTGAACTGGTCAAATAGATCATCTATTCTCAGTAGTGGGTACTTGTTCTTGATTGTTAGCTTGTTCAGCTGCCGGTAGTCGATACACATCCTCATTGTCCTATCTTTCTTCTTCACAAACAACACCGGTGCTCCCCATAGAAACACACTGGGATGAATGAATCCACGATCTAACAGTTCTTAAATTTGAACCTTAAGCTTTGTAAGCTCCTTCGGTGCCATTCGGTAGGGTGCAATAGACACTGGAGCTATACTCGAAATGAACTCAATCCCAAATTCTACTTCTCGGCTCAGAGGTAGACCCGGTAATTCCTCAGGAAAAATATTCAGAAAGTCCTTTACGGTTCTGATGTTCTTAATCGAAGATTCCCTAAAATCAGAAACACTAATGTAGGCTAAAAATGCCTCACATCCCTTCCGTACCAACCTTTCTACCACCAACACCAAAATTACATTAGTCAGATAGTCTCAATGCTCCCCAATCACCACTACCTCGTTGTCCTCCTCAGTTATCAAAATAACCCTTTTTATCGCACAGTCTAGACTTACCCGGTGCTTTACCAGCCAGTCCATTCCCAGAATCAAATTGAACTCCCTAAATAGAAGCTCCATTATATCAGCCAAAAATACTGTCCCTTGAACCTCTAATAGGATGTCTCTAAACAATTTACCTACTCAGATAGCCTGCCCTAACAGACTCATGATAGATACTTCACTAGAAGTACTCTCAATCGGAATCCCAGAGTTTCAGACACAGCACTAGCTACGTAAGAGTGTGTAGAGCCTATGTCTATCAATGCCAAATAAGGTACATTATAAATTAGAAACGTACCCGTGATGATGTTCGGGGTATCTTGGTCCTCACGACAATTGGCAGCATAAACCAGTGCGAGCTGCCTCGCCTCAGTCGGTCCAGCACATCTGCCTGGTGCTCTCTGACCTCGGTCCATGCCGTTACCACCCCTGGCCTGACCTCGGCCTCTAGGTGGCTATTGAACTACTTTTGGTGGCTGCACAGTAACAGTACCAGTAACAGGAGCTTGCATCTGATCAGTTCTCAACGGATAATCCCGAACACGGTGCTCAGTCGACCCACATCTCAAACATGCCCCAGTCGTCCTTTAACATTCGTCTGGATGGCGTCTACCATAGTGCCCAAAAAGCTCCACCCTAGTAGGTGCAATAGAAGGCCCAACTCTCACTGGCCCATCAGATCTGACCTTTTTCTTAGGCCTCATCACAAAACTCGAGCGCTTTGATTCCCTCTTATTCTTTCCTTTCTTTAGATTCTGGCGCCCAGTGCGCTTAACCTCTTCGGTGATCTTTATATTCTCAACCAGTGTAGCAAACTCATGCTCCCTCTACGGAGCTATCAGAACTCGCAAACTGTCCTTGAGTCCATCCTCAAAACGAACGCATCGCTCATACTCGGTCGCCACCATGCCCCAGGCATAACGGCTCAATCTCAAGAACTCAGACTCATACTCGGCCACTGAGCGGTCCCCCTGTGTGAGATTAAGAAACTCACGCCTCCTAGCATCGATGTAGCTGGCTCCCATATACTTACTCTGGAAAGCCTCTTAAAGTAATCCCAAGTTAGCCGGCCGCGCAGAGTGCCCTTTTTAACTGTCAGCCACCACTAGTAAGCTTCATCGTGAAGCAGAGAAACAACCCTCTTAAGCTTCTACTCGGTGGTCAAATCCAGGTCATCCATGGTTCTTTCCTTGGCCTCCATCCAATATCAGCCACGTTAGGGGTGACTCTAGTGACAGCCCTAAATAACTTAGCCCCGTTGGACAGAAGTCATTTTATAACCGACGCACGGCCCCCAGATCCGGTGTTAGGCCCGGTGACCCTCTCTAGAATTCGTAACATGGCTTGGGATAGTACGTCATCCCCATCCACACGATCATGAGACCCAGTCTCTGTAGCAGGTGACATTGGCGTTTCGCTCATATCCAGATTAGGTAGATTTCCAGATGATAAGGATCCAACTCGAGCCCCTCTATGGCCTCTACCACGGCCTTTAGTACCCCGCCCGCTGATTCCTCGTGCGCTCATTGTAAATTCAAAATTTATCTATATTAGTAGTTTTATGCATTAGTTTATAGTTCCGATATTCATTAACAGATATGTTATGCAGACATTATCAAAAGTTCAGAATTTGTTATTGCATATCGCAGTCTCACTACGCTTTTAAGTTTACATTACCTAGAGTGTTTTTAGTACAGTATACTACCTATTAGTTGTTTCAAACATGCTAGTAGTATTTTTAGACAAATTTAAATAGAATTTCAGAGCACTTACAGGATCGGCACCGAAGACTCGGTGTACCACATACTCAGTCTAAAAAATATTTTAAATCACTTAAAAATTATTTCTTAAAACCCATCTTTATAACCCAAATCCACAACTGAGTTTTACAACCTGGCTCTGATACCAACAAATGTAACACCCCAAACCTGGCCTAGAGACTATGGCTAAATCTGGCGATGTCACATTGAAGTGTTTCTCGTAAAGTGAAATGTCGATGAAAACCCCTTTACTATTTAACCTCTTTGTGTTGATTATGACGATTCCAAAACGTGTAATTCATTTTCAAAATGTGAGTCATTCTCAGAAAGTTAATCACTTTTAAAACGTTATTAGTTTTCAAAACATTATTTATTGCGGAAGCTTTTGCATAAGTTGCGTATTCCTGGTATTTTTGCTAAAATATTTGTCTTTTTAAAAACATGCATCTTATCCTACTGCTAGCAGTTATAAATCAAAATAAAAATCCCAAATTAAGGTAAAACCCATAAAGGCCATTTACAGTAAAAATACCCTAAATAATAATATTTAAACTCATAATCAAGTACGAAAATGTATGCAGATGTGTGGCTACCTCTAAGTCCATCGCTATATCGGTCCGCCTATAACTGGGGATTACCTGAACAGATTAAATAAAAAAGGGTAAGTTTTCGCAAACTCAGTGTGTAATCCCACAGAAAACACGCGCACAGCATAATATAAGAAAACAGTCATGCATTTACAGTTTGGGTCTGAGCCCATTACAAAATCGGTGTGGACCTTAGCCCACTCCGTTACAAAATCAGATATATTCTGGGGCCTTAGCCCATCTCAGACATAATATACAGAACCGAACAGAACAGCAGAGTCCTACCCATCAGCCTCTACACACCAACTCCGTCCAACCCTACACACCATATGGGGATAAAATTAACCCACCTATCCCTACACACCATGCTGTACCGAATGCGGCACATCATAAGAAAATTTGCAACTGAGCTGCCAGATATCAGGCTTAAGAGCCTTTCAGACACTTCCTCCAGTAAATCATCAACCCACCCCAATGCAATGCAACATACACAGAATGTCGTACCATAATGCAGATAACAGTTCATACATTCAAATCAGTATACATGCTAAGTGTAACATGCTTAGTACAGTTTCCACATAATTAAATCACATAACTACAGGTCTAAGTACTACTTACTGACCCTTCAGTAGGTCCACAGTCGACTTGGGCGACCCGTGCAACCTTACAGAACATTTCGGAAAAATGGGCTCATACGCCAATGAGGCCTGCCTATATGGGCCCACACGTCCATGTGGAGCACACAGTCCAAATTGGCCTTGGCCGTGTGGATCACACGGTCTGGCCTAGAATCCTACACGCCCATGTGGTTCACCTGTATGGGCCAACATGCCCGTGTGGCCCATACGGCGCAATTGGTCTAGCCGGTGTCTCGCACATGGCCTTATCTGGCCATTACGTAGCCTTGTCACCTGTGCACCGCCTGGCTCATTGATCACACAGCTGTATTGTGGCTCACAGCCTTGTACATTACCTACCACACGGGGTGACCACACGCCCGTGTGGCGTCGATAGTGAGGTTTTCAAATTTCGCTGAAGCCTTATTTTCTGCATTTTCGAGCACACCTGTTACTGTTTCGCAGCAAAAACAGTCTCGATCCCTTAGAAACCTAAATATTGACATAATAACTCTTTATTTCAGTAACATCCTCCAAGCTTTAACAGAAAAATTTCACGAGCGGAAACTCATAATAACAACAACGACTTCGTAAGTTATCGGAGATAGACGAAACCCCTAACGTTTAACTCACTGTAGAAGCACCAACTGAAACTTGATCTTCCCCTGACGAAAGAACCAAAACAGTCCCCTTTTAGAAAACCAAACACGAACAAGTAAGTAATGGCAAGCAGTTACTTACAGATCAAGCGTGAAACAGATGAACAATTGTGAAAACTATTGCTAAAATTGAGAAGGAAAACAGAGTAAAAATTTGGCAGAGGAAGGGAAACCAACTTCAGAATGTTTTTAGAGAAGAGGAAATTTTGCAAAAAGAAACGGAACAAAATCTGATAACCCTCAAATCCCTTATTTTTCTTACCACTTCTCAAAATTCTATCGCTACTCAAACTCTTCTCCATAATCATGCAAAAACAAGGCCAAGCAGGGAATCGAACACAGGACCTCTAACACTCCAACTCCCTTACCACCTGAACCAGTAGGCTCATTCTGATAGCATACTACAACCAATAAATTATAAGCCTATTGAACCCAGTTAAGGCTTTAATCATAAAAATGCAAAAATTTACCCAAGATAGGACTTGAACTTGGGACCTCTCACACACACCCAGAATACATAACCATTGAAGTAGATAGACATTGTGTCACAAAATTACAAAAGCCAAAATTAAAAATAAATTGGGCGTTACAGTTAGGGCTCCTGATCAATATGATTGAATGTGTCTTGCATGTTTATCTTGAATTTGAATAATGGTAAGTTAATTACCATGGTATACGAACTTACTAAGCATAATATGCTTACTCCATTTTATTTTCTCCAGTTCTATAGTAATTCGGAAGCTCATTGGATTGGAAGCTTGGCAGAGATCGCTCACACTATCTATCAGCCCATTTCGATATATATGGTAAATCAATTATGGTTATAATGGCATGTATAGGTTATTAAGCCAATGATGGCATATAAATGTTTTGAATGAAACTAGCCATTGGAATGGCTAGTGTTTGACATATTTTGATATATTTATAAGTGGATTTATCTTGTTTGAAGAATGAATGTGATCATGCATATAAGCATTTGGTAACTTGATAAGTATGAATAATAGATTAACATGATAATAAATTGTCATCTGAGGTACCTAAGAGTACATTGGTTGTATGTGATATCATGTCATGTTCAAGACATGATTTTGACTTGTTTTGAATGCTTTAGTATGGTTTGTGAATGTGTTTAAGTGTTGGTGTAGGTGAAAGATAAGATGGGTGAGAAATGTGGTTTGAAAATAGCATATTTCATCCACATGGGTAGAGACACGAGCTTGTGTGACACACGGTCTAGCACATAGGCGTGTGGCCCAGTCGTGTGTCCCCTGCATCTTAAAATTTTCAAAACAGAATGCTCAGGTAATTTCACACGGCTAGACACACGGGCGTGTGGCTTGGCTATGTGACCCCTGCACCTACACACGGCCTAGCACATGGGCGTCTGACTTGGCCGTGTGACCCAAGTCAGAGAGTTACACGGTCTGAGACACGGCCTGACCATACGAGCATGTAACCCTTGCACCTAGGAAAAATTTTGAGATTTTGTGAAAAATTCTCTAAGTACATGGTTTAGTCCTGACTTGTTTCAAATGTATGTTTTTGACCTCGAAGGTTCATATAAGGGACTTTATGATTGATTTATGATATGAATATTGTATGATTTGGAATATTTGTTATTTGATATGTAAATTCTGGTAATGCTCTGTAACCTTGTTTCGGCATGCAGTCATAGATTTAGATACAGATGAAGTCACATCCACTACACACCAACTCCTTCCAACCAATCACACCAATTAAGACTACAAGAGTCTATCCATCCAATCACACCGGGTCGTGGTGATATGCCACTCATAAAGGTGCAACTGACCTGCCAGAAATATATTGCAATTTAACTGCCAAAATTGCTAAATACTGCTAGAATACACTTCCTTCATCACATATCAAACCCATCCCGATGTACATGCATAAATAAACTAATATATATATATATTCCATACACAAGTATCATGCATACTTTTCATACATAATCATGCTTTCGGAGTTATCAGAACACAAATTGTACATATATTTTTCATATACGTTACCTGTATCACATGCAGACCCAAATCAATAGATGTCACATTTCAAGTCTTATTTAAGGCAAATGGATCCCACGGAACGTCTAATTACGAACTTTAGAGTCAAACGAGTCTAAGTGAAAATTTTCAAACAATGGGCCTACACAGCCTACTTGATCTGCCTATATGATTCGACACGCTCATGTGTTCCACTCGACTTACCTGATTTGCTTGTGTAATCACACATGCCTGTATGCCTCACACGGCTTACCTGATTTACCCATGCAATCGAACATGCCCGTGTACACCCACATATCCTAATACACGGCCAATAACACAACTGTGTGACGATCAACAGTTTCAAATTTTCCTTGCATTTTTTTTCCAGAATTTTTGGGTTTTTTGTGGTGGTTTCCAGTTAGAAACACACATCTAATTTGGTCTCAATAAAGATTTACGAAGGAGCAATCTAGTAACCTAAATCGACAATCCACAAGAATCAATCAATTTAATTTTTACAGCACCCAATTGCACAAATTGGTGTAATATCATCCAACGAACTTATTTACAACACAAAACAATCCTTAAAACGATAAAATTACTCACCCTTGAATGAAACAACTTAAGAAAAGAATTTAATTGACCGGAGGATTAATTGTCTCACGATCTTCTCTTAATCTCCACAAAAAACACAAACTAATCATTAAAAGCCCTTCATAGTCAAAGAACTTAATAAACACAGGTTAAACTGTTGGAAAAAAAATGGGTTTGGAAATTGCAACGGAAAATAAATTTAGGGAAAAACCAGAGTTTTAAAAGTTTTCCCAAAACAAGATCTTGGTTGTGATATCTAAAGTAATAAACAATTATTCAAAATTGTACTGTTTCGATTCGTCTAGGATAAGCGCTTCAACAGAGTAATCTTCTCCGCTATCCTTAAGCTCACATCTACCTAATGTGGGTTTTCTTCTAATCAAAAAAATTTTCACAAAATTTGCCAGTGGGGTAATTTCATAATTTCTCTAAACTTTTGGGAAAATTTATAAATTAGAAAAATATCTCTAGAAATTTTATGAAATAATCTCTGTAGAAAATTTTCTCTTTACAACTTTCTCTTGAATTCAACTATGTGTAAAATAATGACCCAAGACACTCTTTATGTAATGAGAGTTTAGAGTGTTCAACTATGATTAAACTTAACCACTTTAATATTAAATCTTATTAAAATAATAGAATGTTTATCTATAATATAAACATTAAATTTAATTTAATATTAAAGTAATCACTTTAATATTAAATTAATAAAATAATATTAAGATAAGTATTAAATTTAATTTAATATTAAACTATTATTATTTTTGGAATAGTTAATTTGAAATCAAATTCTCTGGTAGAGTTCCAGTAGGAGTGTAACCCTTCCACTGTTCAACCATCGAAGACCAATTGCCGCCGATCACTGGGATGCCGCCATTGCAGCCATCGGCACTGTCGTGTCCAGTAATGTAGGTGCGACACCCTTACGACACCTTGAGTCAGTTTGGCTGCTGCCAGTTTAATCCGGGTCAGTGACAACCCGGCCGATCCGGTCTAGCCATCGGTTGGACAGTCGGTCGAATTTCACATACCTGGTCTGGTTCGACCAATTTTTGGGTCATAATCTTGGTTTTTTAGCAACTGGACCCAATTTACGATTTCAGGTCCCATTTTCATGTTCAATTACCTATTGGGCCAATTGTTTGACTTGAAAATCAATTTCCATAAGTATCATATTAATTTTAATTAATTAGATTAATTTAATTTTACTTGATCAAAATTAATTTTTCCAAAAATCACTTAGATTTTTCAAATTAATTTTTCAAGAAAATTCTTTAATCAATTTCTCTAGTTGAACAATCCTCACAACCACCTAATTTAATTCCACATCAAATAAATCGATTCAATTAAATTATTTCCGAAGTCGTAGAATTTTCTTCTAATTCAAATGCAGTTCAATCGAGCTTTTGTTGAGCTAGCAAAAGGACCAATCAGATATATACAATTAGGCTCTAGTAATTGCAACTATTTCCAGAAGCATCGTTCCGATACTTCGCAATTACATAATCATGGAGTCAGCCCACAAGATGTACCATGATTCAAAACTCTTTATGGTATACTCTTTACCCTCATATGATATCCTTAATTCCTTTGAGTTAAATCCGTTCACTCAATAGAATCCTATTTTATCTCATGGTCACCATTGTATCTTCTTAATGATTAATATGAACACTGTCAACAAATGACTATAATAAATTTCTCGTTCGAGAACAAGTAACCAGTGGCCATGTTTCATATTTATCAATCCACATAATGCCAATCAGAATATAAGCCTATGGCATAAACAAGTCATGTACCCAACATACCGGTTATAGGCTCGATCTTCTTTAGAGCATAAGCCTCCACCTATATCAAAGCAGATGAGTTGCATACGCATGGTTAGTGACTAACTCAGGATTTAGGTAAATCAAACCATGAACGTCACAAGTTAATTAATTCACAAACAAATTCAGAATTAATTCATCCTGGGCCTAGTCCAATGTATCATTTTACCAATGAATACATCTATGTATCTACTTGTGGAGTCAATTGCTCCGATAGTCAGGACTAACCATCTGCCCAATTGGAAGTGTAGACGACATAATAATCCTTCTTAATATTTGAATCAAATGCTCACTTTGATTCTTTTATGGGATTACAGACTTATGTAGATTATCTACTAAAGTAAGTTGTCTTTCTCGCAATGTAATCGTTCTTACAATGTCACTTATTGTTAGTTTGAACTTAGACAATCAATGAGCTAATATTTGATTGTAACAATTTCGCTATGCATGCAAAATATAAAAGAAAGAAATATAAAATCCATAATAGTGAAATGTGAAATCCATAATAGTGAAATGTGAAATTAAATTTATTTGTTTATTCATCGTTCAAATAAATAGAAAATAGTTACATGTTTACTACAATATGGGTACATTTCCCAATAATTTCCCACTTGCCCTAGTGAATTAAATGTGCCATGTTTCGCATTCCCATATCCTTGATGTGTTTGATATAACTCCTAGTTACATGAGTCTTAGTAAACAAATCCATAAGTGTTTTCTTCATAAGCTACTTTCATCACATATACAATTCATTCGACTATTGCCTCTTGTATCAAGTGATACTTCCAATCAATGTGTTTCGTCCTCTTGTGACTTTTCATTTCCTTGTTATTACCTATTTCAGCGCTATTATCACAATATAGTATTATAGTTTTTTCCATACCAGGAATAACTTCAAGATTGATTAAGAACTTTCGAAGCCATATTGCTTCTTTCGTTGCCTTAGAAGAAACCACATACTCGAACTCCATAGTAAAGTCAACAGTGTAAGTGTGTTTTACACTTCTTCATACTATGGTTCCACGGCCTAGAATGAATATATTTTTCAACGTCAATTTCCTCGAATCTTTACAAGTTTGGAATTTTGAGTCTGTGTATCCAACAAAAGCAAGGTTCTACCCAGAATACACAAGTATAAAATTCCTGGTTCTTTTAAGATACCTTAATATATGCTTTACAGCTTGCCAATGTTTAAGACCTAGATTCATCTGATATCAACTAACCATTCCTATTGAGAAACAAATATCTAGACGTGTGCAAAGCATCACATACATAAGGTTTCCAAATGTCGAAGCATATGAAACCTTACTCATATATTCTCTTTCTTTCGCTGTTTTAACACAGTCATTTAAAGAAAGATGAAAACCTAATACAGTTGGTTGAACGCCTGGCTTCGTATCGATCATTGTAAAATGTTCCAGTACCTTACCGATGTATGAAGCTTGAGATAGAGCTATCGTTTTATTCTTTCGATCCCTAAGTATTTGAATTCCGAGAATATAACTAGCTTCACCCAAGTCCTTCATGCTAAACTACTAAGCTTACCTCAATTTAACCAATGACAATTCTCCTACATCGTTCTCGATAAATAGAATATCATCAACATACAAAACAAGGAAGACCATCTTTTTGTCCTTTATCCGCTTATAAATACAAATTATTGATCACATAGGAATAGATTTTCGTCTCTGATTTAATTGAATCAAGTACAAGATTATGGAAATCAGATTTGATAAGAAATACCTTCAGTGAATTTGATGTTGTGAGGATCCTGGGAATTCCTCTAGTGTGTTTCCCTCATGCTAATCGCCTAGTTTGGATGGGTAAGGCTTCGAAAGAGTATTCTGTAAGAAGTGCCTCCAAACTTCTTTGACAAGATTTACAAACACCTATAACATTGTTACTCAAACTACAATAAATCATGGCTTCTGGATATTCCTTCTAATGTCAAGATCATCAACTGGAGGAATTTTCTTAGTTATCTCCTTACATACTGTATTATACTTTATAGAAGATTAATCCCTTCTGTTTTATGCCCCAGGTATGGCGGTGCAGTGGAAACACTGAAGCATGTCTGTCGTGATTGCCAGATTACATTGGATACTTGAGCGGCGTTGCAATTCTATTGGCCTCGGTTTGCTTTTATGATGTCTTATTGCAACTTTAATACAGACTTATTTTAGAGAGTTAGAAGGGCTACAAGTGAGATTACTTGTACCAGTTCGAGTGCCATCCCATTGGACGTTGCTGACATGTTATTAATGACACGGGGAATAGATTTCTATTAGTACGAGCTTCCAAGAGTGCCTCGTTCAACATGCAAACGCCAAGCCAACACAGTGGCTCATACATTTGCTACAAAAGGCTAGCAGAGGGAATCAAAAGCTTGTCTGATTAGTGGAGCTCTTTCTTTTACAATAAATACGATAGACTCAGATTGAAGGAAGATGGTGAAGCCTAGCTGATAATCACAATCGAGAGGACAATGTGAAGAGCAACACGGCAATGATATATGGTGTTGCGCGAAGTCGTGTACTAGTGGCTTATAGTTTTAGATGCTTTAAACTAATCAACATGATATATCATAATTTGATATGTCAAATTAGGTTTTCCATTACACTTAAGGAGCTTATTCTCAAGTAATTTAAGTGTCTTTGATATGTTTTTGTTGATTTTCAAGTGTCTTTGATATGTTTTTGTTGATTTTTTATTTTGTTGTTAATAAATCATTTTTATTAATTTAAGCCATTTTTATACCCAAATTGGTCAATCGTTCCATGGGGAACTTAACAAGTTGGTTAGGTGTTGTAGGGAGTCGACAGTAACCCGAACATAAAGAAAATATCACCTAGAAAGCAGGTATAATGATATCGAAGCATGGAAGTCATGATACCCCTAACAGTGCTTAAATAAGGAGAATAGAGGTCATCTATAGTGGTATCGCGATATCAGACCATGGATATCGCATATCGAGACCCCCAAGACTCTTAATATCAAGACTGTTGTGGGCACTCAAGCCTGACAAGTGAAAAAAACTGTAACACCCCAAACTCGGCCTAGACTTATGGCCTAATCTAGAGATGTTACAAAGAAAAGTTAAAAATCAGTCTTTTCCGTTAAAAACATCGTACCTCTTTGTTGTAAAGAATATGTCGTTATACTCATTAGTGAAAACCATCGATTGTATACTCTTTCAAATAAAACAATAATTTGCAGTAGAAGTTTTAAAGTCGTTATATTTTAAAAGCCGAGTTTATTTTCTCTAAAGCGTTTGATAGCATAAAAAAGTTGGCTATCAAAAAGTTGTTTTTGTAATTTGTTTTGTTGAGTGTCACAAGAAATCTCAAATCAAATCCAAATCCAAAAATAAAACCCCAAATTCCAGAGTGTCCCAAAATTACAAAACTCTCAAAATCATAAAATTAAGTAAACTTTTAAAGTAAATGAAATTTACGGACAAGTGGTCACAACCGAGTCTCCGTCGCACCAACCTACCTAAGTCTAAGGGTTACCTGAACAGAGCAGATAGAAAGAAAGTGAGTTTTAAAAACTCAGTGTGTAACTCTACAGAAAAATAAATTCAGGTTTTATCGCATAACAGAATAGATACATACATAAATCCTTAACAGAATTAGATTATTAACAGAATCATACAGGTATAGATATACAAAGTCCTACCCCCATCCTCTACAAACCAACTCCGATCATCCCAACACACCACGTGGGGTATAAAACATTCACCCAGCCCTACACACCACATAGTGTCTATACGACACTTTTCAGAATAATCATAGCCGTGCTGCCAGTATATTGGCGAAATATCACCTCACCGGATACTTTCTCCACATATCACATATCCCATCCCATAACCAAATACAGACAATAATAACATATATCAAAATTAATACATCATGCATGCTCATAAAATAGATATTACACATGCCTATGCATGACAGAACAGATAGTACATACCATGTCTCATAGTACTCATAAAAGCATTATTTAAGTCATTTTCAGTCTAACAGAGTAAGAGACTTCATGATTTAAGGCTTATACCATCCATATCGACCCTATGAAAGGCCCATAATTAATAGGAACGACGTGTACGACCCTAGGTAAAAGTTCTAAAATTTAGGCCTACATGCCCGTGTGAGCCCACACGCTCGGAAAGGCCTTGCCCGTATGGCCCACACTCATGCATTGCTTGCCCGTGTGGGCCCATACACCCAAGTTGCCCTAGCCCGTGTGGCCCACATGGCCACCACATGGCTAGGCACACGCCCGTGTGGCGTCGATAGGCCAGATTTTCGGCTTTCATTGATTAATGCTTTCTCGTATTTTTGTTACACACCTAGTTTATTTTTAATGTGAAAGTAATCCCGAGAGCTCTGAAACTTAGAAAAATAGTATCCCAACAATTGTTTAGCACACGATTTACGATTCCACAATAATAACCCGAACAACGTACATAAACTTACCTATAACACCCCTAACCCGTATCCGTCGCCGGAATAGGGTTATGGAGCAGTACCTGTGATTACAGAAATTTTTAATTAATTCAAGTAAGTTACTATTCATTTTCCGAGAACACTCGTATTGTCCCTTAAATGGACCCTCGAGGCCCAATATGAACATTAGAATTCAATCGGGACTAAATCGGGATCACCAAGAATTTTTTGCATAATTTCAAAATTTTTCTCAAGTACAGGGCTCACACGCCCCTATAGTCTTAGGACACGTCCATGTGACCCTTAGTCATGCCCGTGCTACAGGTTGTGTCTTACCTCATGTAACTCTCTAACTTGTGCACACGGCCATGTCACACACCCGTGTGCTAGGCCATGTGGTTAATTTAATTTTCATAAAATAAGTGCAGTTTTCACACTGCAAATATACATGCTCGTGTTTCTGCCTGTGTGCTCAATTCTAAGCATTTTGTTTCTCAATTTTAGGATGCAGGGGACACACGGCCGGACCACACGCCCGTATGGATGAAAATAGGCTATTTTCCAAGCCACATTCCTCACACTTTTTGCCTTATACCTGTATTGAAACTTAAACATATTCTTAAGGCTATATAAACATTCAACCAGTGTGACTTTAAATACCACAATTATTTCCATATCAATCTTGATCTCATATTTACCTAAATACAAAGTTCACATTTGTGCATTTTGTAATTTAAAACATTCATCCTTATGCCAATGTGATTTCTATTAATTAACCATTTTCACTCATTTACTATGATACAATCTTTTATACATAAACATCAAAACATGTCCATAATTAACCATTCCAATAGCTAGCCATTATCAAATATTTTCATGCCATTCATTGGCCAATTTAACCTATACATGCCATTATAACCATTTCTGTCTTACATTATATACCAAATTGAATTGATGGATAGTGTGAGTGATCTTCATCGAGCTTCTAATCCAACGACCTTTCGATTTACTATAAGACAAGGAAAATAAAACAGAGTAAGCATATAATGCTTAGTAAGTTCGTATAACTTAGTAATAAACTTACCACGCATTCATCATCAAAATAAATATATAGGGTAAAATTAGATCATTTAATCTCACAAGCCCTATCACACATTATCATCACCCTTGTTAGTCAATATTTCATTTAAACTTCAAGAAACACATATATGGCTTCATCCATATTTGGATTCTCTTTCACACATACTTTTCCACAACATGTGTTCACATAATATATATACAATTTATTTCCATGTATTTCAGATATATTTCATATTAATTCATCTCGAGTTCCAGTATATTTCATGTCAGGATTTTACTCAATAATCAATTACAGAATTAATAATCACTCAGGTAGTACACTTAAGGTGTACAAATCGATTCTCATAGATGATTGTATTCATCAAACCATTCCATGTTCATATATAATTATCTCATACTTCCATATTTCATTTTATGTAACATCATTTCATATTTCTACATATCATACCTCAACCTATAACCATTTATATCCAATTCATATATACTCATGTCAAAACCTTGCCCGTTGAATTTATTTGAATTATCGATGGATACTCACGTAGTACACTCAAAGTGTACATAGTCATAATCCGTCAATTCCTGTTCAATAGTACCCTTTAGGTCATGTTACTAGGGAGCACACTCTCGAGCCACATATCAGAATGCTCATATGAGCCATGTAATCATGTAACATGACACTTATCTAGGCTAATCAGAAAGCTCACAAGAGTTGTACTCAAAAAGCTCATAGAGCTTAACAGATATATATGAAGAGATAATATCAGGGAGCACCGGATAAGGTAACAGGGAGTTTGAGTGAGCCATATCGGGACGCTCATACAGAGTTGCATTTGTGTCCGCAACGTATGCTGGATCACAATCGATCACATAACGGGACACTCACAAAGAGCTGCGTTTGTGTCCACAACAAATACTGGATCACAACTGATTACATAACGAGACGCTCACAAAGAGCTGCGATAATGTGCAACACATGCAAATCCACTACCGATCAGAATGCTCGTTGAACTAAATATCAAGATGCTTGAGAGGGCTATAATGGGATTACTCATCCAAGCTAAATCCCGTCTGCAACAAATGCAAGACCTCATTTTATGCGGGAAATTACCTCTATCCATCGATATTCATTATTCAACTGGGACTTGCCATTTATGGGATATTATCATTTATTGGGTTTTATTGAACATCTTTAATTTCATAAAATATATTTATATGATTTATATACCATCACACATATATACCATCACATTCATACAATTCAATTCAAGTATAATAATATACATAGTTAAGTTACACGAACTTACCTCGATAATTGTTCGCGTACATAAAATCTATTTATCCAACATTTTCTCCTTTTCTTGTTCTAACTCCGCATTCGGTTTATCCCGATCTAATTTAGCCATGAAAGCTTACTTTCTCTTTCCTAGGGTTTCCATGCATTTTGGGGAAGAAGATGGCATAAAATGATGATATTTTCTATTTAATTATGATATCATCTTTTATTTTTCCAATTTTCCAATTTCATCCTTTTCTTTATTTCTTTTTCCATGGATGAATCACCATCCTTAACAGCTAAGCATATTTTAATGGTATATTTACCATATAAGGACTTCCAATTTAAAGTTCTATAACTATTTAATCTCTTTTATCTAATAGAACTTAACTTTTGCACTTTGTACAATTTGGTCCTTTATCGAATTATACATATAATTGGTAAAATTTCTTTACGAAATTTTCACACGACATTATTGTCATACTATAGATCATAAAATATTATTAAAATAAATTTTCTTTCCGGAATCGGATTTGTGGTCCCAAAACCACTGTTCTGGTTTTTACCGAAAATGGGCTATTACATTACCGGCGACGAAAACAACTACTATCACGGATTAGGTCGTTGGAGCGAAGTCCACTGCTTCACAGTCTTCTCCTATGCAACACACTCACAGAAATTAAACTCCTTAACCACAACACCAATGTGCCAATTCAAAAGGAAAGAAATCCAAATCAAACGAATTACAGACTTACCAAGACGAACGAAGAACAACCGAAACACCGAACCACAATGATTAGAATGATCGATTTGTTGAACAGAATAGAGAGAAATCAAAATAAAAAGTTGCAGAGAAAAGAAGGGGAAAAAATAACATCAGAAAGACAAAAAGGGGGATTTTTTGGGAAAAGTTAAAATTATAAATTAATTCAAACTAAAATCCCAACTCACCACAACCCCACTAACTACCAAATCCTACCAAAACAGACCACTAACCACATCCAACTGCCACAGACTTTCAATCCCACAAAACTTCTACTACACAACCGGCACACTCTCACAGAAGCAAAAATAACATCCTTCGCTTATACAGGGTTTCAAACACAAAACCCTAAAGCTAGCTAGCAGCTTAGCACTTGAATCAGCAGGCTCATTCTAATATGAGTTGACCAAAAATATAACATAAGCCCACCCAAAAGGGATAAGGCTAGGATAAAAAAAACAAAATTTCCAAAAGTGAGATTTGAACCCAAAACCTCAAACACACACCAACATCACTTAACCACTAAAACATATACTTAATTATGCAAAAATTCATAAAAACAAAGTTAAATAAATCAAGGCGTTACAAAAACTATAGGGGCAATTTTGTGTCCAAACAAGCTTATGTCTTCTTTTTACTTAACGGCAAAATAGTCAATGTCAGGTTAAATGTTAGTAGGATATAAATACTTTATAAGCCTTTCATTCCAAATTTTTAGTGATTGAATAGTCTTTAGGGTTTTCTTTCTCTTGTCTTTTTCTTTTCCTTTTCATTTTTAGTTTAGGTTTTCCTTGTTTCTTTTTATGTTAGATCTTAGTGTGACAATTTTCTTTCTTCCTTACTATTAAAGATTTTGTAAAAAATGATGCACAACCCCTCGAGCTTCGATGGATCTTCGTCAAGTGAATGATTATTTTCGTAAACCCTTTACTTTCATTTTATGCTTACAATATGTTTGATAAAATGTTTGTTTGGAATTTGAGTTTGAGATGTGCTAAATTTGTTAAATTATTTATTGTTTGGTTGTTTGTTAGCTTAAGTTGATGTCTATTCTTGATTGTTTGGTTGTTCGATTATATTGAAATGCTTAATACATTAAAATTGGTGCCTCTAGTGAAAAACCTAGATAAACGAGATCGAGATGAGAGTTTATCCTTAGTTCGATATAATTGTGTCGAGTAGTGAGACTAAGAGGTAATCGATATGCCTAGGTGAGACCGAGAGGTAACCTTAAGTGGTATCTTTTAATCTAGGATGAGATGGAGAGGAGATTCCTAACTAAGAGTGACAACCAATATAATCAATATAGGTTCATTAGTTTAATTAGCATTCAACTAATCAATTGAGCATCATTTAATGATTTACATTAACTAAAACATTAGGAAGAAAGTTTTGCTTAGTTAGTTTAATTAATAGTTTGATTTTAGTTTATAAACAATTTTATTTGAACTTGCACTAACAATTTTCGACTCAATTAGATTAGTAATTGCTTAACTGGTAATTAACTTGATAAACATATTTACCCACTTGGCAATCCTTTGGGTTCGAACCTTGGGATACTTGAGTGTCCAATTGACACTAAAAATATTACAACTGACACCATCCGCTTACAGTTAAAATCGCTTTTCAAAAGAGTTTTTCCAAAATCGTTTGTTTTAACGTGCATGCTCTTGGGCAGCCACAACACATGACGCTTTTGTAAGCCGGAGAGTGGATGTTAATTTTTTTTGTTTGTGAACAATAACTTTGTTTAGGTTTTTTTTTTTTTACAGTTCTCGTTTCCCCAACCGTCTTTCTTGGGACTTTCTTTACTAAGTTAATAACATCTAGTCTATTTTCATTAAAAACACAAAAACAAAAAATGGTTTTTATATTTTGAAACCCTAACACTTACAATGATTTTTTTTTAAAAAATATTGTTCGATAAAAAAAGTTTAGGTACCGAGTTGAAAAAGAAGGTGTAGTTTAAGGCGCAATTTGTCAATTAAGAAAAAAACTAACATTTATATTTTCTGTCAATTTGACTCTTATTTATTGTTTTAGTTAAATTTGACACTTAACCTTTCAAAAAAGAGTCAAATCACTTTTTTAACAGATATAACAACTAAAATATTAATTTTTTTAATATTTTTGGTGTGATAACTCGCATAACAGATCATGTGCATATCATGCTAACATAACATAATTTGTCTTATATATAACATAAACAAATAACTTAAAATTTATAAAATTAAAATAAATCAAAATTAAAATTAAAAATATAAAAAGTTCATAAAAATTAGTATGGAGTACATGTGGATTGTCATATAAGTTGTCGTGTTTAAAATTTTAATATTTTAGTTAGTATTATTGTTAAAAAATCATTTCGACTATTTTTTAAAATATTGATGGTCAAATTTAAATTTTTTTAAAAAGTCAAGGGTAAAATTTAACAAAAATAATAAGTATTAAATTAACGTCAAATTTGACATAATACCTTTTTAAATGGACCACTTTTATTAAAATCAACACACATTTATTAAATTCATTAGAAAAGAGGGTAGATCTTTTTGGTAAAAAAAAAAAAGGTGGAAGATCTCTACCTAAATTTCATCCAAAATTTTTCTTATGGATTTAAGCAATCTAAGTCAATTTGCATATTTGTTTTTTTTGTTATTTCTAAACAAAACAAAACGTATAAATGGAGACAACCCGAATCAAACACACACAAAAAAGAAACATTGCAATTAATTTCAGTAGGAAAGTAATTTATTTCAATTGAAATTGAAAATTATTGTAATTACCAAAAAATATAATTTATTCTTAGATAATATAATTCCACTATTTTCTTCCAGAATAACGGTGTATGGAAACTTATTCTTTTAGGTCAATCGGTTTCATATATTTATAGGGAAAGATACAAGAATCCTGATTGAATAAACATTTGTAAAATAATAATATTAAATAGAAAACACACTTCTACTTTACCTAGAGTAAGGGTGGGCGACACACCCTACTAAATATTACTAGAGTTACCGCCTCTCTCTTCTTAATGAGGAGAATTTGGGTCTCTCATGTATTAGGTCCAATTATATATGTTTCCTAAACTTTTGACCCAATACTTTATAATTTAATTCAACATAAAACTTGCTTTCTATTTCTCAATGAGTTACTTAATTACTTTAACTAAATTAACTTTTGACTTAAATAATTGTTCCAACCCAATTCTAATTTTGTTAAAGTCATAACAACTTTATTGTAAAAGGATCTATGATGAAATATATTTAATTTTCTTATTCAAAATCTATAACGACTAATTAATTTAATTCCATTTCAAACTTTGATTATTTAATTATAATTAATTAAACAATAATTCAAAAAAATTTAAATTAATTCTCAAATCATTTCTATACTTAGCGAGAAAACACATTCATTTATGAATGCGAACCATTTATCTTACTTAATCATTTTTCATTCATTTCTATCCATTTGGATTTACATGCAATTAATTTTTTGTTTCAACAAGCTAGTAAGGGGGACTGATTGGACATATATAATTAGGACTCAAATAATTTATACGTTTTAGCTTTCTCCTATTAATTATAAATTTATTTAGTCATAAAGCCTTTCCGCTATAATATCGTGATTGAATTTTTCCTAATTATATATCATTTCAAAAGCTACTTACTAAGTGTTTGTCCAATGACTTGTGGCTACGTTTACTTTTCTTCTATCATATAATGCAAATGAAAGGATAATATTTACCCTTTAATTGGACAATGATTTCCACTATTTGAATGATGCTACATACTACAGAAGTCGTACACCAAACGTACCAACATTCGATTCCTTATATATTAATTTGAACTTAGACTTTGACTTACACTAAAGTATACGAATCACACATATATTGTTCATCATTTACTCAAAATTAAGGTATGTCACACTATAAGCATCACAAGGGAATCCGTTGAATGTAGAAATTAAATATATTTTCTCATAGACTTTTACGGTAAAGTTGTCATGATTTTAACAAAATTAGAATTGGATTGAAAAAATTAAATTAAATTAAATTAAATTAATTTAATAAATAATGTCTATTTTGAGAAATAGTAAAACATGTATTTGGTTGGATTAAATTATAAAGTATTGAGTTAAAAATTTAAAAAATACATATAATTGGACCCAATACAAAAGATGCCTGAATCTCTATCATAATACATATGAGGGGAAGCACACCTTATTAGCCCCTTTCTCTCTCTCTCTCTCTCTCTAATTTCAACTAGGAAATTGTTTTTCTATTAAATAGACATTAAAATGCTTCTACTAATTCAACTAAGATTTCACCTCATTTCCTTATAAATAGATGGAACCGATAGGGCTAAAAATATAATAAGTTATATACAATTTTGAGATATTGCTATTCTCCCAGAAAGTAGTGATTTTCTAGAATAAATTCTATTTGCTGATAATAACTTTACCGATTTCTATTAGAAAAAAAAATTACTTTCCCACTGAAAGTACAGTAAATAATTTTTGGTTCTGTGTTTGATTCGAAAGTATTCGAGTCCAACTCGAAGCAGTTCGTGCTATGAGAATAGTGGAAAAGACCATTTAGTTGAAAGTCGAGAGTGACAAAGATTCGTCTAGTCCAAAACACAAGTACGATTTCAAGAAAAGTTTATTGTTGTAAATATTACAAACTGGTTCGATTTTTAAAATTTTATTTTTTTACTATGCAAGAAAATTATTTTCGAACCAATTTTTTCCAACTCGAAACAATTAATTGGGATAGTATTTCTTTCTCTATGAAATATCTCAAAACTTCATCCGATAAATATTTCCTACCACGATGGAATTGAAGTGCTTTAATGGATAAACCAACGTAAACTCCTAGTTATAAACAAATACAAACTAATAATTTAATTTATAATTATTGTTTTTATTAAATTATTGTTTTTAAATATGCTTAATTTAATTGAGTTGGAATCAATTCAAATTATTTATTTTTATTGTTATGGGTTGATGTCATTTGATTTAATTATAACCAATTTTTAAATGGATGACTTTTATTAAAATTAACATGTGATATATGACATACATATTGCATTAATTGAAAAAAAGGAAAATCCTTTTGGCAAAAAAAAAAAAAAAAAAAAAAAAAGGATTTCTAGCCCGATTTCATCCAAAACTTTTCTTATGAATTTAAGCAATTTAGCCCCTAACATTTATATTTTCTGTCAATTTGGCTTTTATTTATTTATTTTAGCTAAATTTGACACTTAACCTTTAAAAAAAAAGTCAAATCACTTTTTTAACAAAAATAATAACTAAAATATTAATTTTTTAATATTGTTGGCATGATAGCTCGCATGACAGATCATTTGCATATCATGCTAACATAACATCATTTATCTAATATGTCACGTCAATAAATAATTTAAAAATTATAAAATTAATATAAATTAAAATCAAAATTAAAAATATAAAAAAGTTCATAAAAATTAATATGGAGTACATGTGGATTGTCATATAGGTTGTCGTATTTAAAATTTTAAAATTTTAGTTAGTATTCTTGTTAAAAAATCATTTTGACTATTTTTTTAAAAGATTGATGGTCAAATTTAACTCTTTTTAAAAAGTCAAGGATCAAATTTAACAAAAATAATAAGTATTAAATTAACGTCAAATTTCACATAACACCTTTTTAAATGGACCACTTTTATTAAAATCAAAACACATTTATTAAATTCATTAGAAAAGAGGGTAGATCTTTTTGGTAAAAAAAAAGGTGGAAGATCTCTGCCTAAATTTCATCCAAAACTTTTCTTATGGATTTAAGCAATCTAAGTCAATTTGCATATTTGTTTTTTGTTATTTCTAAACAAAACAAAACGTATAAATGGAGACAAGCTTCTAGTTATAAACTAATACAATTATTGTTTTTATTAAATTATTTTTTAAAAATATGCTTAATTTAATTAAGTTGGAACCAATTGAAATTATTTATCTTGATGATTATGGGTTGATATCATTTTATGTTTGATTTAATTAACAATTACCTAAAAACTTTTGCTCATTTATATCAACAATGGCGGAGCCTGAAATTTATTTTTGAGGGCCAAAATTAAATTGTATATTTCTAGGATGATAAAAATATCATTTCATCATTTTAATAGTCTATATTTTTATAATATTTTAAAAAATTAAATCAAATTTATCTTTTTAAAATACCAAAATTTAGTTTTACCATTACTAATTTAAAATTTTATAAATTATAAAAGATCTAAATTAAAAATTTACTATTTTTGCCAGCCCCCTCGCCGGTCTCCACTACCCTCCACCGCTGCATGTGAATAATATCAAATTAATAAAAGAGTTTCGTCGCTAAATGGCTATCTTCTTGTGTGAGTACATGATTTTTTTCTCTCCCCCTCTAACTTTTTCCCATCTGATAAAACTAAGAAATATGGAATTGACCATAAATGGAAGCCTCCGCCAAAGGGATGCCTTAAATTCAAGATTAAATTAGCAGGTATTGGCAATATTTTGCATGATGACTGTGGGGTTGTGTTGTTTTCTCTAAACTTGTCGCATCCACTAGTGCAACTGAAACTGATATCCTTCCTATTAAGGAGGCAACCCTCGTTTTAAGGCATCAAAGTGGGTTTCCTTTACGAGACTCATTACGGAAGTGATTGCCTAAGTAGCTGTCGATTGGATTAACAACCCAACAAAAATCCCGTTGTGGCTTTCGAAGTATTGCTCAGCCATGTTTGGCCTTTGGATACCTGTAGTGGTAGAGCCAGAAAATTTATTTTGAGAGGGACGATAGTAAAAATATAATTTTATCATTTTAATAGCTTATATTTTTATAAATTTTAAAGGGTTAAATCAAAATTTTATCATTTTTTAAGGCCAAAGTATAATTTTACTATTATTAATCTAAAATTTCATAAATTATAAAATACCTAAATTAAAATTTCACCATTTTAGGGGGTCATGGCCCCCTGGGTCTCCACTAGCCTTTGCCACTAGAAACATGGAAGATGGGTCGTAAGATACTTTCCCAAGGAAGTCAATTTTGAACAACTGTGTAGAAAATGAGAATTCGTTCATTCAGACCCCTTTAAAATTTATAAAATTTTAAATTAGTAAAGGTAAAAATTTTATTTTGGCCCTCAAAAATGATAAAAATTTAATTTGATCTTTTAAAACTTATAAAGGTATAGACTATTAAAATAATAAAATTATATTTTTACTATTATAAAAATATACAATTTAATTTTGATCCAAACCTGACTTAGACGTTATGGCCGAATCTGGAAAAGTTACATCAACTTGTGTGAAAAACTAAAATCTAGCTTAGAATTGTGTGATATGAAAACTTAAATTAGCTAAGCTCATACGAGTTTCAGGAAATTCTCAAGTTTGAAAACAACTATTTCACGTTATGATCTTTTAAACATTTACTCATAAAAACCATAGAAACTTCTGGAGTTTTTAAGTTTTGAAAATTGAATTCCAATTTTTCAAATTCGTATGATTTTGCAGTTTTACGTTTAAGAACACCCAGAAACCAACGAACAGATCAAAAACCCAAAAACAAAACCAAATCCAAAAACTTAGTTCAAAAATCAAAAGTCTAGAAATCTTAATTAAAATAATTCAAACCATCTTATGTGGAAAACCAATCCGATCACACACACATCATCTGGTCCTAAACTTGCTGGTTACATGAGAAGATAACAAACAAAGAGTGAGCTTTAGAAGCTCAATGTGTAACACATCCCAAGAAACAAATCAGATTAACATAAATAAACAAATACATTTTCAAATACGGATTCAAACTGTAACACTCCAAACTTGATCTAGACGTTATGGTCAAATCCGAAGGTGTTACAAAGATTGGGTTTTGATAACGAACTCCACACGTTAAAACCATTTCAATTTTTCTACTCTTATTTGCTTTTATCCATTGTCAAAACGTTTATTCAAAATCAATTTGCCTTAAATCGTGTTTTATAGCGGAAGCTTACGAAAAAAGTTGTATTTAATGAAAGCGGTTCATATTTTTAGAAAACCTTTGTTTTAGTAAAAACCATAGTTTTAGATATTAGTTGCTAATTAGGTACTAAAACGGAAATCCAAATCCAAAAGAAAAATCAACCAAAAAGTCTAGAGAGTCCAATTATTACAG
Source organism: Gossypium bickii (assembly GCA_025503065.1). NCBI lineage: Eukaryota > Viridiplantae > Streptophyta > Magnoliopsida > Malvales > Malvaceae > Gossypium > Gossypium bickii. The sequence goes on from CP106711.1 coordinate 103,744,320, forward strand.
AAATCTAGAAATAACCCTTAAAATAAATCCATAAACCTAATAGTTTACTAACTCGTGGTCACCGAGAGGCTCCGTCGCACCAATCCATCTAAGTCTGTGGATTACCTGAACAAAAACAAACAAACAGAGGTGAGTTTATGTCAACACAATGTGTAACCCAACAGAGATAGACATGCAACACATACGTAATAATATGCACAGTCAGATACACATACAAATTCAGTTTCGGATTCAGACATGCAAAATCCTATCCACATCCTCTACACACCAACTCCGACCATCCCATCACACCATGTGGGGATAAAAACACCCACCCATACCTACACACCATTTCATGCCATTAGACACAACAGATAATATGCAGCCGAGCTGCTAGAATAAAGGCGATTAACGCCGAACAAAACACTTCCTCCTCATATACAAATCCCACCCCAATAATAGATACAAAAATTCAGATACAGGTATAACAAATTAAACATTCTCAACATGCTTTATACAAATAATAGATACATATATATCAATTAGTCAGGCATGCGTTTAGTATCCTACTCAGATTAGTTTATCGAAATATCATAGCATGCAAAATAGGGTTTAACTAGCCCTTATTGACCCTATAGTAGGCCCACAGTTGATCGGAGTGACCCGTTTTACCCTAGGGAGAATTTCAGAAAAATGGGCCCATATGCCCGTGTGGGCCCACACACCCAAATTTGCATTGCTCGTATGGCCCACACACCCGACTTGCCGAGCACGTGTGGCCCACACGGTCACACCTAAGTCATCACACGACGGTGTCCTATGTACGACCATGCGTTCGTTGATCACACGGACGTGTCTCGCACATGGCCATCCACACATGCAACCACATGCCCGTGTGGCGTCGACAGTGTAGTTTTTTAACTTTTGCGTTTCGGGTACACACTTGGCATCGTTTTGATAAGAAAACGCTCCCTAGCCACACAACACTTAAAATTGTCCTACAAAACATTGAATAAAATGCTCAAATTGATACCAAAATCGAAACCAAGACTCTGTTCAATCCAACAAACAACCAAGTCCTTACCTTCTAACGAACTACGGTGATTTCACACAAGTCATCGATTGCCAATCCGCAGTCCATTGATCTTCTCCTAATCAATAAGGTATACAATATTAACACAACCGAAACAACTACAATTGTACGAAACTACTAAAGTACTTACCGACACACAAACCGATCAGAAAAACACAGAACCCAATGTAAAAATCGACAGTAGTCTGAACGAAAACGATAAGGTAACAGGAAGAGGATAAAAATAGAGAGTTCCACCAACAGAGAAGCAACTTACGTTAGAGATTTTTGAGAATGAGAGAGCACAGAAATTTTGAAAAAAAAATTAACAAATGGAACTAATAACCCCAAAATCCCAACTCCCCACTATTTCCTCAATCTCAACCACTTTAAAATTTTAATTCCACTGAAATTTTATCGCAAAACCGAGCAAAAATAAATACCTACTGTAGAGGCCCATTTTTGCCTGGGCCTATACAATAAAAATAAATGTCTTTTAACAGTCCAAGTTACAAAGTTAAAACCAGTCGCCCAAATACTATTCATGGCCCAATACCCAAATAGAACAAGCAAATCTCTGACCCATTAATCCAACAGACTCACAGGGCCCAAAAGGCCCAAAACTTAATCAGAGACTAAGGGTTTCTGAAACCCTAAGCTACCATCGTGTCACAAGCCAGCATAGCCCCCTCTTCGCGCCGCAAGTGTCGCAGCTACCAGCCCCTCGTTAAGCTATGATTCGCGCGTGACGCCCTTATCTCCGCCGCTCTCTTTGTCTCCACCTGCAAAAAGGGAAAGAAACGAAAACAAAAAGGCAGAATCAGGGTTTCTTTTTTTATTTCTGGGTTACAAAAACCGCAACAATTTGTAAAGCAGGGAGACACGATTTTTCTTTAGAAGCAATATACACATTACAATATTCAAAGAAATCAAAAGATAATAGGTCTCTTTTTATTTTTATTTTTTTAGTCTGTTTTTTTCGAATCTGATTTTTTATTATTTATTTTTAGTTTATATATATAATAGTTAAAATATAAAAAAACTAACCCTTTGGAATTCCGGCCATCGCCTGCGGTGGGCGGCGACGGCGTCGGAGCCTCACCGGAGGGACTGCTGGAAATCGCCCAGCAGAGGATTTGGAGAGCCTTTCTTTTTTTTTTTGAGAAAAAAAGAATGAAAATGATTTTTTTTTTCAGAAACATTAGCCTTTTATATGAATTGAAAACGACGTCGTTTTGGCTTGGGGCTTTAAGCCCCAAAACGACGCCGTTTCATAGCTCCGACCCGCGCGACCCGACCCGCCATCATAGGATCCGCGTGTTTTTTTAGTTAAATGGGCTATTTGCACATCAGACCCTTCCGCATTTTCAATTTGTTTAATCCAATTTTTACTATTTTCTAATTTATGCCTCAAAATTTATTTATATTCCAATTAAGCCCCTCTGACTGTTTTAAAGGCCAAAATCATTGCGACGCCGTTTTGGTAAAAAGGCATATTTTCCCCATAAGTCCCTGTGATTTAACGCGTGTTTTTAATTTAGCCCTTATTATTTATTTTTATTGTTATTTAGCCCTTTTTTCTTCGATTTTTTAAATAAACCTTTTTATTTTGTTTTGTTTTAAATTATTCTTAAATTATTTATCATATTAAATGTTTCATATTTTCTTTAGTATTTATATATTAATTTATTTATATTATAAAATTCATATATAATTATTATTTATTATTTTATTTAGATTTTTTTACATATTATTTTAATATTTATACATAGTAATTATTATATTGTACTTTAAAATTTTGTACATTATATAATATAATATTATATCATATATATTTTTTTTAAAAAAATAAATTTATTTATATTGTTAACATATTCTATTTACATTATTATCATACATATATATATATGTAATTTTATATATCTTTATTTAAAATCATTATATACTATTTTTTTTATTTATACATTATTTATATTGTTTACATTATATATATGTAATTTTTATTTATTTATTTATTATTTAATCTTGCATGAAAAGTTCATATTTATTTAGTATTTTTTATTGTTTTATATATATTGCTTTATATATTTTATTTGTCATGCAATGCCCTTTTATTTATTTATTGTTTTATGATTACTTTAGTGTAATTATTTTTGTTGTATTTTATATTGTTTATATTAAATGTTAATGTATTATAATTGCTTTTGATATTTATGTTTGATAGTGTATAAATGCGATATTGTCACATAAATAGTTGTTTAAAATAAGAATATATTTTTACAAAATTAATATATTTTATCTAAAGGTTTTTAAAATAAGGCAATGTTTTGTATTTAGAAATTCGGGAAATAGTGCCCTAACGTGCTGGGTTTCGATTTTTGGTTTGGCTAAATAACTAAATATCCTTTTAACATGTTTTGTAAATCATGAGATGATTTTGATTACGAACATTTTAAAATATCATGTCCTAACGTGCTGGATGTGATGTTTATATTCCTTCGGAACAAAGAAATCTCAAATTTTGACTCAAATTGTTCAAAGTTTTTTTTAAAGAAATCGTATTTTTAAACTCTTTTAAATTTCAAACATATGGACATGATTCTATCGATTAGGTACCAATTTTTGGGCGTTATGAGGGTGCTAATCCTTCCTCATACATAACCGACTCCCAAACCCGTTTTCTCATTTTTCGTGGACCAAAAATCAAATGTTTTGAAATGAAACGTTTTGCAAGGTGATCCAATCACACCTAAGTAAAAAGGGTTTGGTGGCGACTCCATTTCCGTTTTTAAAAGTCGACCCCATTTTTTAAAACTTTAAAAATGGTTGTTTCGACAGCTTGGTGACTCCACCGGGGACAATAAGAGAGTCAAGCCATAAAATTGATAATTTCATGTCCTTTTGTCTGAATTTAAAATTCTGGATTTAAAAAAAAAAACACACGATGCTTTTATTGCATGTGATTCTAAATATATCTCTCTGCATTGCACTAAATGACCGTCATGGTCGCATCCTTAAGTGGGAGCGAGAAGCTATGCCTTCGTGAGGTTTTCACCTCCGCATGGGCTAGTGGATTTTGTAACACCCCAACCCGGCCCAAACACTACAACCGGATCTGGTATGTCACTTGAGTGATTTTACAAAACATGTCGCAGTTTGGAAAACAATTACTAGGTTTAATCGTTAATACCGAAAATTTAATAGTTTATTAAGTTATATAAGATATAAAGTTATAAATTGCCTTGGTGAATTTTAAATATAAAACCGAAATCTTGTACATGTCTTAGTTCAATTTTTAAAACATAATTTAAAATGTCTAATAATAAAACCCAACATAAACCCGAAAACATAAACAATAGTCTAGTGGCCCATGGCCTTATTACAACGAGATTTTAAACCCATTAAATAAAAATATAAAATAATAAACTAAAGTCTTTTTGCTGAATCCAACTGTTCTTTTGCATGGCCACCTTGCTCTCCTCTCCAGCCCGGTCCGACGCGCTAAGTGTCACCTGAAATTGTTAAAATAAAAGGGTGAGTCGCGAGACTAAGTGTGCAACCCTTATGCACCACTAGATTTGGGCCTTAGCCCCACAGAACAGAATAACAGATTAATATATATATAACAAAAATTATGCAAGCCCAACCCAAATCCTAGGTTTCCATCTGCTACACGCCACCCTTACCTGCCAGTCACACTATTGGGGATTTCTACAATCAACCCACACCGCTACACGCCATTGATGGTAGTCATGCTGCTCATCATCAAAGTTGTGACAGAGTCACCAGGCTGAAATGGCATTAGCCACCAGAACAGGTCACGGCAGAAGCCGCTACAACAGAACACTTCCCCTTTCAATAAACCCAACCCCATGCAATCAGAAAATAGCATACTTATCATATATGTCATCTTAACAGGAACATTCACTTAGAAATGACAGAGATCACTAACCTGGTGATTCACTTTTACCCTTATTGGGTTTCAATCATTATGCCGGGATTTCAGCATTTAACAGAATATAGCAAATTTAATACATATATAAATATTTATTAGCAAACAATCTAATGGTGTGAGAAGTTACACACCTGATTAATGTCGATACTCTTGCTAGACCGATCTACAACTTTGCTCAAAAAGCCGAAAAGATGTGAAAATAGGGCCTCTCCTATATTCGACCAAGGGTTAGTAAATCCCGAATTTACACGTTGAAACTAATAGATCTTCTTACCTTAAAATCTCGAAAGTAACACGATTCGAGTGCTACCGATCTATAACTTAGAGATCTATGCGATTAACTCCACTAAAGTTCCCTTCAGATTTCGGCACAAGTAGGCACCACAGAAGCAATTCGGCAATCATAGGAGATGAGATCTAGGGATTTTAGCTTTTAGGAAAATCCTGAAAAAAGTATGAACAAGATAAGGCTGATGTGTCTTTGGCTTTTAAAATACTTGAGTGAAAAGTTTCGGTTTCTGACAGGAAAAGAGAAGAAGAAAAGAAAATAAGGAAGAGACTTGAAGATTTCGTCTAGGAAGAAAAAGAATTGAAAGAGTTTCGGCTTTTGAATCAAACTGAAGATGAGGGACTAGGCTTAGAGATTTTGGCTTTTGCAGAGAATGAAGAAGAAGATGGAACTTTAGGAGTTTTCGGCTTTTACTCAGAGAAGAAGAGAAAAGAATGAAAGAAAAACCCAAATGCCAAAATTGAAGAGATATTCCCCCTATTTATAGAAATTTCGGCACTTACCTAACCTTGCAGATAAATCCTATCTTTTCTCCTTTATCTTAATCTACTAGCTCATCTAAAAGAGAATTATCTCTAACTCCTCCCTCCTTTATCAGCATATTATCCACATATTTTAATCATTAAAATCCCTAAATTTTAGCCTTTATCTGCTTATTATCCACATAAAATAAATTCCTAAATAATAGCCTTTATCTGCTTATTATCCATATATTTTAAATATTAAAACCCTTAAATTTTAGCCTTGTTGCCATCCACTCCACCTAATCCTAATGCCCAAAATTTAGCTAACTTAAATTAAAAGAATTGGGCTCCATGAAAATGAAATTTGGGCCCCTTACTCCCTTGTGTGGCGTCACCTCCTAAGATTGGGCCACAAGCCCACTTTGGTATTTTAAACATAGATACTACCTTTTAAACTCTATAATGCCCAAACAGATAATTTTAATGATGGCCTTTGCCTAATTCTGAGCCCAATTTGGACCCCTATTACTTAAATTAACATATTAAACATATTCATCCATTAAACGCATAGGCCCAAAAATTCAGGATGTTACAGATTGCTTCCAGAATATATCTGTACATATGTCTTCATGAAGTTTTCACTTCTGCATAGCCATAGGGAAATGTATTCCCCTAAATCGAACTCGGTCCATATGAGCCTATAATGGGTGATGATCAAGGAATCTACTGGTTCGGGTACCTCAACTTTAGAGCTGAACCATACTTAGAGAACCTAGAAACCCACCCTAAGTAGAACTAAGTCGAACCTTAGTAGTTACCCAATTGGATGTTTATTTACTTTGCTTGCTTTATATGTTGTGACACTAACTTGTTATGTTTCATCCTTTTGTGCATGTCATTTCATATTTAAAGAGGTATCAGTTCATGGTCAATTTCTAGAATTAGAAAGCTGGTTATGGAGAATGAATTCCTTGATAAAGTGGAAGACAATGCAATCGTTCGTATATAGTCAGAGCAAAGGCAATTAGAGAAAGAAGGGTATGGATCCGTTTGAGCAAGAGGGAAATGGGGCATCACTAGAATCCCTGCCATCTGTGCCTCTTGATGTTGTTCTAATCAAAACAGAATCGAATGTGAAGAAGATTGTACGACACACTATGGCAAGGCGTGGTGTAGGAACTAAAAGGCAGAAACTCACCAATCACTTCAAAATGAGTGTGGGAAGAATGGATGGACACTTCTACCATTACAGCGCTTCTCTTTTATATGAAGATGGTCACCTTGTGGGTGGTAAGGGTGTTGGAAGGAAATTGATTGACAGAATGCATGAGACCTACAAAAACGATTTGGATGGAAAGAATTTTGCCTATGATGGTAAAAAAGGTTTATTTACTATAGGTTCGCTACCAAAACTTCTCGGCTCATCGTTGTGGTCCAAACAACATTGTAAGGGATTTGATTCGTGGCGGAGAAATGAAAGGAATTTGTATTGATCCCCCATTTGATATAATCAATAAGATGAACCAGAATAGGTGCTTTCATCTGTGGTTAGAGTTGAAAAAAGGTTTGAATAGCTCCACAGTTCCTTCTTTGTCTGCTTCTTGACAAGAAAAACTCTGATCTTTATGGGCCATGGAAGCGGAAGAATCTTTGAGTATGGCACTAGCTAGGGTGAATGATCAATACTTTTCTGAAGATCGATGCTAAGCTTGGACGGTCTCTTCATCACTACCGGCTATAATTCTGCGATCGAGTTAAAGTCAGGCCTAAACAAGATCGAGGAAATAAAGGGTAAAATTGAAGAGTTAGAAGCAGTATGGCACAGTTGTGAACTTCAGATCGAGCTTCTTGAAACAAGAGAAGGGCGTTGGAAAGAAGAGCGTCACCATTCCCATGACCGAGTTAGAAGTCAGATTACTTCATGGATGAAACAATAGTTCAGATTCAAGAGGTAGCTGATCATCTACAGACGTTGGCATCACAGACTGATACGTTGAGCATATGAGCTATAGTCTGATCGCAGTCAAGAGCTAGCTTCGTTGCTTAGGAAAATCAAAATTTTAGGACTTAGGATGAAAACATATTTGTAGTTCGTTTTATGTAAAGGATTTTGTTTTCTAATATAGTTTTCTAAAATGAAGTTGAATCAGAATCAATGCCTCTTTGCATTCATGCATTTGCATTACATTGCATTATTTGCATTAGACTTTTACAAAAGGACTCTAATTAGGTAAAATTATCTCAGTTAACCTGGAAAACATGGAACAAAGGTTGGAGAGAATAGAGCAAATGCAAATACAGATATAGGGGCAATTGACCGAGATTCAACAAGAAATACTAGAATTCCAAAGGAATGTGATAGGCCAGCTAACCCAGTTATTAGCTGTAGGACTTGAAAAAAGGAATGGTCCAGTGGTCAATAGTGTAGATGATGATGAAGACATTGTTTTTTCCCCAATTGGTGTCTCGACTCAACCAGACACGCATTTGAATGGGGTACCCGTCATTATTGGACCCCAATATCAGACTAATACTTCAGCCATATTGAGCTTACCGATGGGTTCAGGTCTTAACCTGGATGATGGTGAAGCTAAACCTATTGTGCTGGCAGAAACTCTGAAGAAAAAGGAAAATAGGGCGAGTAGTACGAGAAGGTATAACAAGGGCCATTTAGAGCCGATTACAGTAAGCCAGCCAAGGACAGTAACTACCAGTCATCAGGTCTTCCCAAGGTAAGAATCCAATTCAAGATAGAACTTAGAAAAACCTCAGTTCTCACCCATTCCAATCATGTATGGGGAGTTGTACCGAATTCTATTTGACGCACATGTCATATCCCCTTATTATATAGGACCAATACGGTCCCCATACCCCAAATGGTACGATGTAAATGGCCAATGTGAACACCATGGAGGAATCACAGGGCATTCAATCAAGAATTGTGTCGCTTTTAAAAAAGATGATTGAAAGGTTCGTCAGATTGGGTGTCGTAAAATTCGATGATCCCTCTGGTGCATAAAATTCGTTACCCAACCTTTCTATTAAAGGGATAAACATTGTGAGTTCCACAATAGATAGTGGCAGGGATCCAAGAATGCATCGAGCTCAAGGTCCTTGTGCAAGGCTTGATTAAGAAGATCAAGGACCCAATAGGAATGTTAGGGAATCTAAGAATTAATGACATATTCAAAGAGAGAATCGGGAAATAAAAGTTTCCAAAGCCTTTACATACTTTGGAAGATTTTAAACAATGGAACTGTGGAAAGAATCCCTGTATTTTTTAGATTAGTCTAGAGTAATATTTAGAACGTGATTGTTGCCTTAAGCCTAGAGACAATGAGAATCCTTTTGTAAAATAGGCTTATGTCTAGAATTATCATTTCAATAAAATGCATTTTTTTTATTCTTCATACTGTATATTCTTTTATTTTTTTTACCATATTCTTTCATTCTTTATTCGTGACCATACTATCATCCTTAGAATCATTTATTCTTTGGATTTGTTTGCCTTCGTACCTAGGTACCCAGATACCAATGACTTGAGCGACATTTTTATTGACTCCCTTTTTGAATGAGATATGGGTTTAGAGGATCTCAAGACTTCGAAGATGACAGAGATTGTAACATATCTTTTGATTTGTTAACAATGGTTTAGCAAGATGAAAAACAGACCTTATTCAGCAAAGGGTCAGCAGATATTATGAGCCTAGAAAAGGGGTGAAGATTGAAGCCCAGCTCACTACAAAAATAAGGCAAGACATCATTGAGTTGTTTTCAAGAATTCAAAGATGTTTTTGCACGATTATATCAGGATATGCTTGGGCTAATAATATGCAGACTAAACAAGAGGATTGGGCACTATTGATCTACCATGGAAGGGGATTACATCAGTCATACCGCAAATACTAAATTGAAGAAGATGAGATTTATGTGACTCTTCTATTTTCTTCACAGAATTTTCTATATGTGGGGCATGGATATTATGGGGCCAATCTTGTCAAATGCTTCTAGTTGATATCGATTCACTGTCATGGCCGTCGTTTACTTCACTAAGAGGGTGGAAGTAGCTTCATATGCTAATATTACAAGGTCAAAGTCATTAATTCAAAAAAAAAAAAGGATCAGATGCCAGTAAAGAATGCATAACTGTACAAAGTCAAAGTTTACAGTTTGTCCAAAGATCAGGCAGTGTATCACAGTGCAACAAAAGTTGCCAAAAAAATGAAAGGTTACTAAGACTTGTAAAGATTGGCATAAGAAGCTATCATTACTCTCTATGATTATCGAACATTGGCCAGGATCTTTGCCGGGGCAACATCTTACACATTGATTTATAGATTTGAAGCGTTTTTATCAATTAAACCCAATCGAAGGAAAGGTTAAAAGCTATTTGCCACGACTAGATGATGTGAGCTTACGTTAAAGAAGTTCATCTTAGGGAATTCCACGAAGGAACCTGATGTTGAAGATGATTTTTCTTCTACAAAATGATTTTAGAGGAAAGCATATGCCAAACTGGGAAGGACTTATTAGGACCTATTCTAAAGGAGCATTGATATTTGGTGAAGACTTGCCCAATCTAGTGACTTCAGGTTTAGTCAAGAGATATTATACCTGAAAGAGGAAAGATCAAGGTGAAAACCCGTAAAAGGCGCCTCGAAATTAAAAAAAAAAGAGGAGAGGCCAAGGTGAAAATCCGCAAAGGGAGCTTTAAGACCAAAGGGGATTTGAGTTGAAAACCCGAAAAGGGCGGCTCAAATTTTGACCAAAAAGCGGGGCATACGGTAGTCTTGCTATGTCTGAATTAACAATGAGGAAGTATGTTATGTCTTGGGGCATTGACAAAGTACTCTGGATCCCCTAAACACATATTGAACAGAGAAGCTCAGGCTGTGATATCTGGGGCACCTAACTTCTATCTTACTTATTTTTTTGAATTTGTTATCTTTGATTGTTTTATTCTTTTCAAGATACACCCAAATCAATTTTCTTTTATTGTCTGAGAGATCTTTGATTAGCTTATTTGTTTCGAGCCATGCTTTGGATTAATTTCTTTCTCGTCCATTTTTGTGACCTTTTTCAAGCATTTTATATTGAAATAACAATTACTGGACTAATAACCCTTTCATAAAAGGAGTTTCACATATTACTCTGGAATCTTCTAAATAATATGAGGAATCTGAAACATGACTATTGTTCAGAACTCACCAAGCCTAAGGGTTGAAAACATTGAAAAATGATTATCTCTTCAGATTCTTATTAGATAAGACAATTTTGTTGGTAATGACACATCGGCAAATGACGAATAAGGTCAATCCAAGTGTAAAAGGGGGTCATTGTCGGGATACCCTGCATTCATGAAAATTTCAGACACATACATTTGGTCATTACACCCAGGGAATGGTGTAATAGATCAAATTGATTGAAAGTAATACAAGTTCTATACCTTTGAGTAGTAACAGAAGGATGGAAGAAACCAAATGTTACCTTCCTGAAGTTGCAGTGGGAGGTACCAACTTCATGTCCCCAAGGTTCAAGGAGAGAAGACTCAGAATTACTGTGGGGCAAATTATTTAAGCAGAATATGATTGATACTTTAAGAGGAATGAAGATGAAACCTTGACGGATAAATGAGTGATGACAGCTGAAATAGGAATCATTTTTCAAAACATTTTCGCATTCATATATCATAGCATGTCTAATTAATAGCATTTGATGCATTTCGATCAAAGCATCCTAATTATTAGACATAAGCATATACCCATTCTACAGGTTATGTCCTCTAGAGGACAATATAGTCAGATTAAAGACATCAGTCTGGCATCCCTGAGATTGCAGGGAGTAAATTGGAAATAGCAGATTTGGCATTCCTGAGGTTGCAGGAAGCAGATCGAAGACATCAGTCTAACATCCCTGAGGTTGCAGAGAGTAGATTGAAAATAACAGATTTGGCATTCCTGAAGTTGTAGGAAGCAGATCGAACACATCAGTCTGGCATCCCTAGAGTTACAAGGAACAGATTGAAAATAACAGATTTGGCATTCCTAATGTTGCAGGAAGCAGATCGAAGACATCAGTCTGGCATCCTTGAGGTTGCAGGAGCAAATTGAAAATAGAAGATTTGGCATTCTTGAAGTTGCAGGAAGCAGATCGAAGACATCAGTCTGGCATCCCTGAGGTTGCAGGGAACAGATTCAAAATAGAAGATTTGGCATTCCTGTAGTTGCAGGAAGTAGATCGAAGACATCAGTCTGGTATCCCTGAAGTTGCAGGGAGGAAATTGAAAATAGCAGATTTGACATTCTTGAGGTTGCAGGAAGCAGATCGAAGACATCAGTCTGGCATTCCTGAGGTTGCAGGGAGCAAATTGAAAATAGCAGATTTGACATTCCTGAAGTTGCAGGAAGCAGATCGAAGACATCAGTCTGGCATCCCTGAGGTTGCAGGCAGCAAATTGAAAATAGTAGATTTGGCATTCCTAAAGTTGTAGGAAGTAGATCGAAGATATCAGTTTGGCATCCCTGAGGTTCCAGGAAGCAGATTGAAAATAGCAGATTTGGCGTTCCTGAAGTTACAGGAAGCAGATCGAAGACATCAGTGTGGCATCCCTGAGGTTGCAGGGAGTAGGATGAAAATAGCAGATTTGACATTCCTGAAGTTGCAGGCAGTAGATCGAAGACATCAGTCTGGCATCCCTGAGGTTGCAGGGAATAGATCGAAAAAAGCAGATTTGGCATTCCTGAAGCTGCAAGAAGTAGATTGAAGACATCAGTCTGGCATCCCTGAGGTTGCAGGGAGCAGATTGAAAATAGCAGATTTGACATTCTTGGGGTTGCAGGAAGCAAATCAAAGACATCAATCGGGCATCCCTGAGGTTGTAGGAGCAGATTGAAAATAGCAGATTTGGCATTCCTGAAGTTGCACGAAGCAGATCGAAGACATCAGTCTGGCATCCCTGAGGTTGCAGGGAACAGATTGAAAATAGCAGATTTGGCATTCCTGAAGCTGTAGGAAGTAGATCGAAGACATCAGTTTGGCATCCCTGAGGTTGCACGGAGGAAATTGAAAATAGCAGATTTGGCATTCCTAAGGTTGCAGGAAGCAGATCGAAGACATCAGTCTGGCATCCCTGAAGTTGTAGGGAGCAAATTGAAAATAGTAGATTGGGCATTCCTGAAGTTGCAGGAAGCAGATCGAAGACATCAGTTTGGCATCTCTGAGGTTGTAGGAAGCAGATTGAAAATAGCAGATTTGGCGTTCCTGAAGTTACAGGAAGCAGATCGAAGACATCAGTGTGGCATCCCTGAGGTTGCATGGAGCAGGTTGAAAATAGTAGATTTGACATTCCTAAAGTTGCAGGAAGCAGATCGAAGACATCAGTCTGGCATCCCTGAGGTTGCAGGGAACAGATTGAAAATAGCAGATTTGGCATTCATGATGTTGCAGGAAGCAGATCGAAGACATCAGTCTGGCATCCCTGAGGTTGTAGGGAGTAGATTGAAAATAGCAGATTTGGCATTCTTGAGGTTGCAGGAAGCAGATCAAAGACATCAATCTGGCATCCCTGAGGTTGCAGGAGCAGATTGAAAATAGTAGATTTGGCATTCCTGAAGTTGCAGGAAACAGATCGAAGACACCAGTCTGGCATCTCTGAGGTTGCAGGGAGCAGATTGAAAATAGCAGATTTGGTATTCCTGAAGTTGCAAGAAACATATCGAAGACATCAGTCTGGGATCCCTGAGGTTCCAGGGAGCAGATTAAAAATAAAAGATTTGGCATTCCTGAGGTTGCAGGAAGCAGATTGAAGACATCAGTCTGACATCCCTGAGGTTGCAGGGAGCAGATTGAAAATAGAAGATTTGGCATTCCTAAGGTTGCAGGAAGCAGGTCGAATACATCAGTCTGGCATCCCTGAGGTTGCAGGGCGCAGATTGAAAATAGCATATTTGGCATTCCTGATGTTACAGGAGGTAAATCAAAGACTTCAGTTTGGCATCCCTGAGGTTGCAGGGAGCAGACTACAAATAGTAGATTTGGCATTCCAGAAGTTGCAGGAAGCAGATCGAAGACATCAGTCTGGCATTCCTGAGGTTGCAGGGAGCAGATTGAAAATAGCAGATTTGGCATTCCTGAGGTTGCAAGAAACAGATTGAATATATCAGTCTAGCATCCCTGAGGTTGTAGAGAGCAGATTGAAAATAGTAGATTTGGCATTCCTGAAGTTGCAGGAGGCAGATCGAAGACTTCAGTTTGGCATCCCTAAGGTTGCAGGGAGAAGATTGAAAATAGCAGATTTGGCATTCCCGAAGTTGCAGGAAGCAGATCGAAGGCATCGGTCTGGCATCCCTGAGGTTGCAGGGAGCAGATTGAAGATAGCAGATTTGGAAAATTCATGAAGTTGCAGGAAGCAGATTAAAAGACAACAGATCTGGCATTCTGGAGGTTGCAAGAAGCAGATCAAAAATATCAGATCTTGTCTCCCTGAGTTTGCAGTGGAGCAAATTAAAAGATAGTGGATAATGCATTCCTGAAGTTGCAGCGAAGCATATTGAAGCTATCAAACTTACTGAAATCAAGATGAAATTCCAATACCATTGAAGTTGCAGTGGAGTTGGAAACCGTTTGAAGAAGACGAGGACCAAGAAGTCGAGACTCAGCCAAGACCGGGCAAAATTGGTCCTTCTATTGTCTTTGCTCTATTCTCGTTACACGACAATGAACAAAGAGGGGCAGATGTAGAGGCCCATTTTTGCCCAGGCCTATACAATAAAAATAAATTTCTTTTAACAGTCCAAGTTACAAAGTTAAAACCAATAGCCTAAATACTATTTGTGGCCTAATACCCAAATAGAGCTAGCTACGCCCTGACCCATTAACCCAACAGACTCACAGGGCCCAAAAGGCCCAAAACTTAATCAGAGACTAATGGTGTCTGAAACCTTAAGCTACCCTCGCGCTGCAAGCCAGCATAGCCCCCTCTTCGTGCTGCAAGTGCCGCAGCTACCAGCCCCTCGTTAAGCCGTGATTCGCACGTGACGCCCTTATCTCCGCCGCTCTCTTCGTCTCTACTTGTAAAAAGGGAAAGAAACGATAACAAAAAGGCAGAATCGGAGTTTCCTTTTTTATTTCAGGGTTACAAAAACCCTAACAATTTGTAAAACAGGGGGACACGATTTTTCTTTAGAAGCAATATACACAATACAATATTCAAAGAAATCAAAAGAAAACATGTCTCTTTTTATTTTTATTTTTTTAGTCTATTTTTTCCGAATCTGATTTATTATTATTATTATTATTATTTATTTTTAGTTTATATATATAATAGTTTAAAATATATTAAAAAAACTAACGTCGTATACACGACGTCGCCCAGCAGAGGATTCGGAGAGCCTTTCTTTTTTTTTTTTTGAGAAAACAGAATGAAAATGATTTTTTTCAGAAACATTAGCCTTTTATACGAATTGAAAACGACGTCGCTTTGGCCTGGGGCTTTAAGGCCCAAAACGGCGTCGTTTCATGGCTCCGACCCGCTCAACCCGACCCGCCATCATAAGATCCGCGTGTTTTTTTAGTTAAATGGGCTATTTGCGCATCAGACCCTTCCGCATTTTCAATTTGTTTAATCCAGTTTTTATTATTTTCTAATTTATGCCTCAAAATTTATATATGTTCCAATTAAGCCCCTCTGACTGTTTTAAAGGCCAAATCCATTGCGTCGCCGTTTTGGTAAAAAGGTATATTTTCCCCATAAGTCTCTATGATTTAACGCGTGTTTTTAAGTAAGCCCTTATTATTTATTTTTATTGTTATTTAGCCTTTTTTCTTCGATTTTTTAAATAAACCTTTTTATTTTATTTTGTTTTAAATTATTCTTAAATTATTTATCATATTAAATGTTTAAGTATTTTCTTTAGTATTTATATATTAATTTATTAATATTATAAAATTCATATATAATTATTATTATTTATTATTTTATTTAAATATTTTTTACATATTATTTTAATATTTATACATATTAATTATTATATTGTACTTTAAATTTTGTACATTATATAATATTATATTATATCATTTTTTTAAAAAATAAATTTATTTAGATTGTTAACATATTCTGTTTACATTATTATCATATATATATATATGTAATTTTATATATCTTTATTTAAAATCATTATGTACTATTTTTTTATTTATACATTGTTTATATTGTTTACATTATATATATATATATGTAATTTTTATTTATTTATTTATTTATTATTTAATCTTGCATGAAAAGTTCATATTTATTTAGTATTTTTTTATTGTTTTATATATATTGCTTTATATATTTTATTTTTCCATGCAATGCCCTTTTATTTATTTATTATTTTATGATTACTTTAGTGTAATTATTTTAGTTGTATTTTATATTGTTTATATTAAATGTTAATGTATTATAATTGCTTTTGATATTTATGTTTGATAGTGTATAAATGCGATATTGTCACATAAATAGTTGTTAAAAATAAAAATATATTTTTACAAAATTAATATATTTTATCTAAAGGTTTTTAAAATAAGGCAATGTTTTGTATTTAGAAATTCGGGAAATAGTGCCCTAACGTGCTGGGTTTCGATTTTCGGTTTGGCTAAATAACTAAATATCCTTTTAACAAGTTTTGTAAATCATGAGATGATTTTGATTACGAAGGTTTTAAAATATCGTGTCCTAACGTGCTGGATATGATGTTTATATTCCTTCAGAATAAAGAAATCTCAAATTTTGACTCAAATTGTTCAAAGTTTTTTTTAAAGAAATCATATTTTTAAACTCTTTTAAATTTCAAACATTTGGACATGATTCTATCGATTAGGTACCAATTTTTGGGCGTTATGAGGGTGCTAATCCTTCCTCATACGTAACCGACTCCCTAACCCATTTTCTCATTTTTCGTGGATCAAAAATCAAATGTTTTGAAATGAAACGTTTTGCAAGGTGATCCAATCACACCTAAGTAAAAAGGGATTGGTGGCGACTCCATTTCTGTTTTTAAAAGTCGACCCCGTTTTTTTAAAACTTTAAAAAATGATTGTTTCAACACCTACGCTAGTGTAGGGATTCGAACATAGGACCTCTAACACACTAACTCCAATTTTTCTGATGTGGTCTAAAACTAACTATGATCACAATAAAGGCAAGCGCACCTATCGTCCAATAGTATAGTTATGGTAAGACCGATAATATCGTATCCACAAGGACCAAGAGTACTAGTAATTACCATCCTTCTATTATTTAGCCTAAGAATTGGAGTGATTTCTGTTTAAACTAAAACTTAATTAAAAACACGACAAAGAAGAATTAGGAAAAATACTTTTAGACAACTTATATGAGATAGGCAATACCTAAGGAATAATCCACCTAGACTTCACTTATTACTTTTGATTCATACGATTTATTCACTTGAATTAATCCTTAGAAATCCCTGATTTATGTTAATATCTCTTTCAAGACTAAAAACAACTGACTTTAGGTTGATTAATTGAAATCTCTTTCTAATTAAAACCCCTATTGTCGCATTAACTCGATCTATGGATCCCCTTATTAGATTTTACTCTAATCCGACAGATTTATGTTGCTCTATTTCTAGGGTTACAATCAACTCCGCTTAATTGTGTTGATCTACTCTTAAATAGGGACTTTTGGTCCACTGAATAAGCACATTCGACTTGAATCAATAACCTGAATTATCAAAACAAGAATAAAAACCCACAATTAAGAATAAGAACAAATATTTATCTTATAAATCAAATAATAATAAGATCTGTCTTAGGTTTCATCCCCTCAGGTATTTGAGAGGTTTAGTTCATAATGATAGAGGAAAACATCTTAAAATAGGAAAAACAACAAAATATAAGAAAACCCAAAAACTTCAAGAGAAATTGATAGGAGATCTTCAGTCTTGATGGAGATCCTTCTCCTAAGTTACTCCCGACGGTTGTCTTCGAGTATTTTCTGCCTTCTACTCGACGTCCTCTTTTAGGTTGCCCCCTAGGGTGTTTATATAGGCTTTGAGATGCCTTTCTTGGCCCACAAGTAGCCTTTTCCAAATAGAATTAATCTTGGGGTCGGCAGGGACACGCCCATGCGCAAGACCTTAAGCTTTGCTCGGCTCTGCTCGTCACACAAGGCCGTGTGATCTTCCCGTGGACGATAGTCCAGGGCGTGTGATTTTTTGTGTAGGCCCATTTAGTCCCTTTTTGGCCCATTTCTTGATCTTTTCGACTCCCAACCTCTCCTGAGTATAAAACATGAAATTAAGGGATTAGGAGCATCGAATTCATCAAATCTAATGAAAATTCATCCAAAAGTAAGCCAAACATGAGGTTAAAATATGTGTAAATTATGGTTTAAAAAATATCCCCACACTTAAGCCTTTAGTTGTCCTCAAGCAAAATCCTCAACTCACAATTAAAATTAACTTCCTCAAATTATAATTTTCATCAATAATGTTTCATCATAATTCATAGATAATTCATACAATGATAATTTAACTAAAAAAAGTCCTAAAGATTCAAACAATCTCAGTCATAAATTGTCATAGCACGAAAACATAGGTGTTTTCCCTTACCTAAATAATTACCTTTGATTCAAAACTGACAAGAATTGACATCCTCACTAAAGATTCACTCAAATCACTCAAAGTGTTTTAAGGTTCAAATTAAGCACTCATAAGTCCAACATGAAAAGTTAATCCCATAGGTTTGCTTGAAAATCAAATATCCACCACTATAGAATGAGATGATACACAAATCAAAAGGTTTTTAAAAGGGTTGTAATGGGGCTTGGTTAAAGACCGAATTAGAGGGTTAGAATCGAGATCGAATTGACGATTTACCTAACTAGAAACAATGAACTAATAATTAATTATTACATAAAAACGAGCTTCTTCTCAAAATGTGAAATTAATTGCTTAATCTCAAAAATATCAAACTAATAAAAGATAAATTTCAAACTTTTTTTTAAAGAATAAGTACATACAATAATAAAATAGAATTTAACAACTAAAATAAAGAAAATAGTTAGGTAGTTGATGAAATCGAATCTCGACATAAGGGGTGTCAAAGTGGGAGAAAAAAATAGTTTTGGGTTAATATTAATTGGTGAGTCAAGAAATGGTTTATTAGGCTAAAAAGGGTTTACTAGGGGTTAATTATGATGGTAGGCTTTTTATGGAGTAAGTGGGTTAAATCCTAGGTGTCTTTATCATATCAGTATATCAAATCAAGGGTGTGGCCTCGACATGCATAATCGAAGCAAGTTCTAGAATAACAAATCAATGTTTGACACACTCATAATAAAAAAAGTGAGCAAGAAAAATATATGCTCTAAAAGGCTCAAAATCTCACAAAAATAATAGTTTTTGATGTCAACCTTATAAATTTCAAACTTCAAAATAATATTTAAATTTAGGGAAACAACCTAATAAGTTTTTAATTCTAAAACTAGACTTATCATGCTTGATTCTCTAATATCTCAAAGTTTAAGCCATCAATGCGCAATTACCTATGATTTAATTCAAAAAATATAGATGAAAATCATAAGTCAAAAGAAATTTCATTCTAATTAGTAATATGAGGAAATTCACTTAAGAACAAAATTTCGGGATTTTCTGGTAATGAAATCAATAACCTCCCCACATTTAAGATGTACATTATCCTCAATGTACGAAGATAAATAATGATAATATAGTAAGAAAATCATAAGATAGGGAGAGAAGTGAAACTTCTTAAATTTTGGATGGAGGCAAAGAAAAGAAACAGTGTAAAGTTGGGCAGGGATGGTGGATACTCCGATGGTGGTGTGGTCGTTCCTTAATAGCCCCTTGAACCTAAATTAAAGAAATCAAAATATAATAATAAAAATTAAAGACAAGAAAAATAAACGGAAATAATTTAAAAATGAAAATAAAAGAAAAAAAATTAGACTCAAAGGTCCTTGTCTTGTCGAGTTAATGAAGTGGCGGGCGTAAACTTACGTAGAGTGGTCGCACATAGGGAGACTGCTCTAGGATCCTTTCGCTTTTTCGACATAGGGATGGTGGCCTTGGTCTTGCCTCTAGTATTAGTCATGGTGGCAAGGATGGTGGTTGGTGTGGTGGCGGTGTTAAGACGGAATAAGAAAAAGGAGGAAAGGGAAATGAGGGGAAGAAGATAATGGGAAGGGAAAAAGAGGTGTTTTCAGGCAGAAGAAGAAGTGAGAAAGTGGAGTAAATGGAGTGAGGGGGCGGTGGCCGGTGGCGGGAAGAAGGGATTTAAGGAAGAAAGTGAACAGAAAAAGAGGTTTTAAATAGAGATTGGGGCACATGGTTGTGGCCCACGCCCGTGTGCCATGGGCATGTTAGGTAACACGGCCGAGTCGCACTGCCGTGTGATGCTTTGTTCATTTCTCCCACGCCTGTGTAAAGGTTTCCATGCCCATATTAATTGATCAGTATCAACCACGGCCTACAGACATGGGCATGTCACACGCCCGTGTTACTTTCTTAGTGTCGACCATGGTCGTATCGCACGGCCGTGGCCTTTAGTCGAAGGCTATGTTTTGGGGAAAATTTTCGTCATGTTTCCGCGTGATCTCCACCATGCTCATGTACCTACCCATGGTTGCCACACGGCCATAGCCATGCCCGTGTGTAAGACTGTGTGGTAGGGACAACATGTGCTTGTTAATTTGGTTAGTTTTTAGTTAGGTGCTAAAAAAATCGAAAATAAAGACATTAATGGGCTTAGTGCTCGGGTTGCCTCTCGAGAAGCGCTTGTTTATAGTCCTGAGCTAGACTTACCTTTCATTCACATCATTATGGTGGTTCGAGGAGTTGAAACTCCTCATTCCTGCTATCAACTTGGGTAAAGTAAGGTTTTAGATGAGTCCTATTTACCTTGAAAGTGTCAAATCTAGAATGAGTTACCTCGACTGTACCGTATGGGAAAATATTTAGTACTGTGAAAGGGGTTGTTCCATTGGGTTCAGAAGCGGTAATATGAGGATCTGTATTATCCATTAGGACTCGATCTCCAACCTTAATTTGACTTGTTTTTCTTTTAGGCTCGTCATGGCTCTACTTTGTTTCATCTTCGTGCATTCTTAGTTTCTCCTTGACATGTGTTCTCCACTTGTCTAGTTCATCGATCTGGAGCCTTCGCTCCTCATTAGTTATTTCATTGTTGGCACGAGGTCTAGGATGTGGCTCATTTGTGTATTTTTGTGGTGCTTCCTAAAAAGAGGGTTGAACCAAATGGTTACTAATAGAATTTATGTTCTCACCTTTATTACTCGATGTCTTAGCTGAGTCACGAGCTTGAAGAGCGATCATTTCATCACCTATACGAAGTGTGAGTTCACCTGTACCAACATCAATTCTTGTTTTAGCAGTTGCTAAAAAGGGTCTCCCTAAAATTAAAGGAACGTTACTATCCTCATCCATGTCTAAAACAACAAAGTCTATTGGGAATATGAATTTATCAATTTTCACTAGTACATCCTCAATTATACCCCTAGGAACTCTAATGGTTTTATCAGCTAATTGAATGCTCATCCTAGTTTGTTTGGGTTTCCCAAGACCTAGCTGTTTAAACATTTTATAAGGCATAACATTAATACTTGCCCCTAAATCACCTAAAGCATTATTAATAGATAAACCACCAATTAAGCAAGGAATTGTAAAACTCCCTAGGTCTTTTAACTTTTGAGGTAGTTTATTTTGTAAAATTGCTGAGCACAATGCATTTAGCTCCACATGTTTCTAAATCCATCTGCACAAAAGAAGAAATATCATTCCTCAACTTAGTCATTTTAGTCGGCGAAAAATATTTTAGTAAAATTTTTTCAGCCATTTGCTCCCGTATAGTGATTGATCCTCGTGGTAACGAGTTCAACCACTATTTAGCTTTGTTCCTCAACGAGAAAGGAAACAATCGAAGGCGAATGGTATCATCAGAAACGCCATTAATTTTGAAAGTGTCACAAAATTCTAGAAAATTTGCCAAGTGATTGTTTGGATCTTCATCCGGCAAACCATCAAACTGAACAAACTGTTGAATCATCTGAATAGTGTTAGGTTTCAGTTCAAAATTATTTGCAGCAACAATAGGTCTAACAATAATTGATCCAGTTCCGGTTAAATTAGGTTTAGCATGATCATACATAGTATGAGGAGCAGGATTTTGATTCACTGAATTTGCAGTAACCACAGGAGGTAGCGGATTATTATCAGCCATCTCTTCGGTAGTGTTGGTATCGTCCTCTTGCTCTTATTCTATGTATTGTAGACTTTGCCTTATTTCTCTTCGGTTTCTGCAAGCTGTACTTTCAATCTCACTGTCAAAAAGTAATGATCCTGACGGGTTCCTTCTAGTCATAAACTAAATGTTCCTACTAGAAGCAAAGAAAGAAAAAAAATCAGTAAACTAAAAAAAAAGAAAAAGAATGGCTAAAGTAATAAAAAGTTAGTGTTCCTAATATCTTAGTCCCTGGCAACAGCGCCAAAAACTTGATGTGGTCTAAAACTAATTATGATCACAATAAAGGCAAGCGTACCTATCGTTCAATAGTATAGTTATGGTAAGACCGGTAATATCGTATCCACAAGGACCAAGAGTACTAGTAATTACTATCGTTCTATTATTTAGCCTAAGAATTGGAGTGATTTTCTTTAAAACTAAAACTTAATTAAAAATACGACAAAGAAGAATTAAGAAAAATACTTTTAGACAACTTATATGAGATAGACAATACCTAAGGAAGAATCCACCTAGACTTCACTTATTACTTTTGATTCATACGATTTATTCACTTGAATTAATCCTTAGAAATCCCTGATTTATGTTAATATTTCTTTCAAGACTAAAAACAACTGACTCTAGGTTGATTAATTGAAATCTCTTTCTAATTAAAACCCCTATTGTCGCATTAACTCAATCTATGGATCCCCTTATTAGATTTTACTCTAATTTGGCAGATTTAAGTCTCCCTATTTCTAGGGTTGCAATCAAATTCGCTTAATTGTGTTGATCTACTCTTAAACAAGGACTTTTGCTCCACTGAATAAGCACATTCGACTTGAATCAATAACCTGAATTATCAAAACAAGAATAAAAACCCACAATTAAGAATAAGAACAAATATTTATCTTATAAATCAAATAATAATAAGATCTGTCTTAGGTTTCATCCCCTCAGGTATTCGAGAGGTTTAGTTCATAATGATAGAGGGAAACATCTTAAAATAGGAAAAACAACAAAACATATGAAAGCCCAAAAACTTCAAGAGAAATTGATAGGAGATCTTCAGTCTTGATGGAGATCCTTCTCCTAAGCTGCTCCTGACGGCTGTCTTCGAGTATTTTCTGCCTTTTCCTCGACGTCCTCTTTTAGGTTGCCCCCTAGGGTATTTATATAGGCTTTTAGATGCCTTTCTTGGCCCACAAGTAGCCTATTCCGAATAAACTTAATCTTGGGGTTGACAGGGACACGCCCGTGCGCAAGAGCTTAGGCCGTGCTCGGCTCTGCTGGCCACACTTGGTCATGTGATCTGCCCGTGGACGATAGTCCAGGCCGTGTGATTTTTGATGTATGCCCATTTAGTCCATTTTTAGCCCGTTTCTTGATTTTTTCGACTTTTAAGCTCTCCTAAGTATAAAACATGAAATTAAGGGATTAGGAGCATCGAATTCATCAAATCTAATGAAAATTCATCCAAAAGTTAGCCAAGCATGGGGTTAAAATATGTGTAAATTATGGTTTATCATTTTCAATTTTGAAAACTGAATTCCAATTTTTCAAATTAGTATGATTTTTGTACCATATATGTATAGCCAACACTTTGGCTAACAATTACAACTTGACAAAATACTTGAGTCCTATACATGCCATACTCAAAATAAGTCTAAATTGTTATACCAAAGTGATGTCAATAGTGTGATTTCTGAACTCCGACGATCCACGTTCCTCGAGTTATCTTGGCAGCACTACAAGGAAGAAGGGCAATGAAAATAGGTAAGCATAAAGCTTAGTCAGTTTGCATGGAAATAAATAGCAACAATAAGCTCACAATATAATCCATCCGTGGCATTAACTAACCATACACAAGTCATAGGCTTTTTGCCATACTTACTTATAATTGCTCTTATTTAGCACATATGCCAGACATCATAATCGTTTCTTCGTGACTCATTCACGAGTACCTGTTTTCACTCAATCACATGACTTTAGTACAATTCTCATTTCTACTTCTAAACTCATCTACTTATCCCCTTAATCACTAGGGATCGTCAAAGACGCATATTTATCATCATTCATGTAGCTACAAAGCCAATTCCACATCCCCGAGGTGGTCTTACATGAAGTCACTTCTAAATGCCAATGCCTTATCCTGTATATGGTCTTATATGGATTTTCACATTAAGTATCGATGCCATATGTCGGATATGGTCTTATACGATTTTCACATTAAGTATCAATGCCATATGCCAGATATGATGTTATATGATTTTCGTATTCATTATCGAAGCCATATCCCGAATATGTTCTTACACGGGGTCTCAACTCGGTGCCGAGGCCATTCTCGGACATGGGCTTATACGGGATCATATCTATTCCATATCTCGATGATAGCATATTCATGTTCAATATGGTCTATTAGGACTTCAACATCTCATTCAACATTAACTACTCAATTTAGTAGAGCGTCATGCATCAATATAATACAAAGCATTCTCAATTATGCTAACATAATTGTTGTATTGGTCACATACAAACTTACCTCGATTTTAAAATGAGCTAACTCGTCGGTTTAGTCCAAGACTTTGTTCTTTTCCCCATTGAGGCGGATTCTCGGTTCTTCTTACTCTATAATAGCAATTTAGCTCGTTTTAATCACCATATCATTAAAAGCATTTCAATAATCATGCTTAGGGAAAATTACTATTTTGCCCCTAGACTTTGGCAAAATGACCATTTTACCCCTAGGCTCGGAAATTAATTCTAATCACATTTCTACCTTCAACAAGCCTAGGTGAACATTTAATACTCTTATAGCTATCATCAAAACTCAACATTTCACATAATTACTACAAATTTGTAACCTTTTCCTCATGATCCAATTAGGTGTTTTCAAGACAACACCTTTCATAAAAGTTGTTCATCTAACAACTAAGACTCAATTTCTTCCATAAAAATGCAGCAAATAACAATGATAGGTTTCATGTAAAAACTCTAAATATTTCACCATAATGCAAGATAATTCCCTCTTTAGAAAGCTTAAGCTCTAGGGGTCTCAAAAGTACAATTATCTTCAAGAAAGATCATCAAAATCACTTACTAGAATGGAGGAGAGCTTGCTGAAAATTTTGAGCTTTCAAACCTCTATTTTGCTTGCAAATTTCTGTGGAGAAAGATGGAGAGAAAGATGATACCTTCTCTTTCATTATTCTAATATTAAACTAGTCAAATTGGTCACCAACTATCACTAACTTTGACCAAATTTTTGTCCATCCTTGTCTCCCATGATAGCCTATGGCCAGCTATACTAATCTTGGGGGTCTAATTGCCTTTTAAAGACCTCCAATTATCAATCTATGGCTATTTGGTACCTTTAGCCTATAGAATGGAACTTTCACACTTAATGCGATTTAGTCCTCTTTCGCAATTAATCAAGAAATCGCAAAAATTAAAGTACCAAAATTCTTATGTACTTATAAAATCATATACTAACTCATAATATAACATGAAAACAATTTTCTCTAACCTCAGATTAGTGATCTCGAGATCATTGTTTCGACTAGCCCCTAAATCGAGCTATTACAATTCTCCCCGTTTAAGGATTTCCGTCCCCGAAAATCTTACCGATGAAAAGGTTGGGGTATTGGTTTCTCATCATTTCCTCAGGCTCCCATGTAGCCTCTTCTATTTCGTGCCTTTGCGATAGAACTTTCACTAGGGCTATGCTTTTGTTTCTTAACTGCTTGACCTCTTGCGCCAAATATCTAGCCGGCTCTTCACCATAAGTCAAGTCCGGTTGTATCTTTACCTTTGTCGGTACTTTGACATGTGAAGGGTCTGAATGGTATTGGTGCAACATGGATACGTGAAAGATGTCATGAATCTTTTCTAGCTCAGGTGGCAAGGCCAACTGATAAGCTACCGATCTTATCCTCTCGGTAACTTCATAAGGTCCGATAAAGTACGGACTCAATTTGCCCTTCCGGCCAAATCTGAGGACTTTCCTCCAAGGTAATACTTTCAAGAACACTTTATCACCGACTTTGAATTCTATCTCTTTCCTTTTGAAATCCGAATAGGACTTTTGTTTAACGAGGTGACTTTTAGACAATCACGTATCACTTTTACTTTTTTTTCACTTTCCTTAACCAAATCGACCCCGTGTATCTATTTCTCTCTGAGTTCTGACCAATACAAGGGCGTTCGACACTTACGCCCATACAATGCCTTATAAGGCGCCATCTTCAAAGTTGACTAAAAACTATTGTTGTAGGCGAATTCCACCAACGGTAAGTACTTCTACCAATTACCTTGGAATTCCAAAACACAACATCGAAGCATGTCTTTGAATATCTGAATTAGCCTCTCTGACTGCCTGTCGGTTTGTGGATGGAAGGCTGTACTGAAACTCATTTTGTGCCCAAGGCCTCTTGCAACTTTTTCCAAAACCGTGACGTGAATCTCGGATCTCTATTCGAAATGATCGATAATAGTACACCATAAAGTCTTAGTATCTCTGAGACGTACAAGTCCGCCAATTTATCAAGCGAATAATCGACTCATATTGGTATAAAATGGGCTGACTTATGAGTCTAACAACCACTACCCATACTACATCTTTCTTCTTTAGAGTCAATGGTAAGCCTATCACGAAGTCCTTGGTGATACGGTCCCATTTCCACTCAGGAACCATAATGGGATGAAGTAAACCCGAAGATACTTGGTGTTCAGCCTTCACTTGCTGACAAATCAGGCATCTCGATACAAACTCAAAAATGTCTTTCTTCATACCAGGCCACCAATACCATTTCCTTAAATCATTGAACATCTTCATGCTCCCAGGGTGCACAGCTAAACATCTGCTATGCGTTTCATGCAAGATCTTACCAATAAGCTCCTTATTCTTAGGTACGCAAACCTTATCTTGAAACATCAAACATTCATCAGGACTTACTCGAAGGTCTGACTCAATATTCGACTCACGTAAGACCCTTTTGGCTTGCAAGCTGTTATCTTCTTTTTGAGCTTCACAAATCTCTTGAAGGAACAATGGTCTAGCCTTCAACTCGGCTAGAATGGAACCATCATCCATCAAAGCCATCTGAGTACACATGGCTCTCAGTGCGAACAATGATTTCCTGCTCAAAAGATCTTTGACTACATTCGCCTTTCCCGGATGGTAGTCAATTATCAATTCATAATCCTTAATCAGCTCTAACCACCTTCGTTGCCTCAAATTCAATTCCTTTTGAGTCATCAAATATTTTATGCTTTTATGGTCAGTGAAAATCCGACACCTTTCACCATATAAATGATGTCTCCAAATCTTCAACGCAAACACAATTGCGGCCAACTCTAAATCATGAGTCAGGCAATTTTTCTCGTTCAGCTTCAATTGCCTAGAGGCGTAAGCGATCACCTTACCCTCTTGCATAAGTACACAACCCAATCCATTCAAGGATGTATCACTGTAAACTACAAATTCTCTTTCCGATTTAGGTTGCACCAAAATTAAAGCTTTTATCATCAGTGTCTTCATTTTTTCGAAACTCTATTGACACTTTTCTGTCCAATCGAACTTCACTTTTTTTTGCAAAAGTTTCTTCATCGGGGTAGCTATCATGGAAAACCCCTTGACAAAATGCATATAATAGCCGGCTAGGCCTAGAAAACTCCTTACTTCGTTACACTCCTCGGCAGTTTCCATTCAACAATTGCTAAAATCTTACTTGGGTCTACTCTAATTCCATCTCCCGAGACAATGTGCCCCAAAATCCCACTTTCTTGAGCCAAAATTCACTCTTGCTGAACTTAGCATACAATTGTTTTTCTCTTAAAACTTGTAGAACCATACTCAAATGCTCGACATGTTCATTCTCATCTTGAGAGTAGATCAGTATGTCATCGATGAAGACTACGACAAATTTATCCAAGTATGGCCAAAAAATGTGATTCATGAAATCCATAAAGATCGTAAGGGCATTCCTTAGACCAAAAGGCATGACCAAAAATTCATAGTGGCCACACCTAGTCCTAAATGCAATTTTCGGTACATCCGAGTCCTTGACTCTCAGCTGATAGAACCCTGATCTCAAATCTATCTTGGAAAATATCGTGGCTCCCTTCAATTGATCGAATAGATCATCGATTCTAGGCAACAGGTACTTGTTCTTCACTGTTACCTTGTTAAGCTGCTGATAATCTATGCATAATCTCATGGAACCATATTTCTTCTTCACGAATAAAACGGAAGCACTCCACGGAGAAAAACTTGGCCTTGTAAAACCTTTATCTGTTAACTCTTGCAACTGTGCTTTCAACTCTTTTAGCTCGGTTGATGCCATTCTATATGGAGCAATAGAAATATGGGCAGTACCCGGAGCTAACTCAATCCCAAATTCAATCTCTCTATCCGGAGGTAGCCCTGGCAACTCTTCCGGAAAAACATCTAGGTACCCGTATATTATGGGTACCAACTCAATTTTTATTCAGTCCCTTTAGTGTTCAACACAAAGGCAAGGTAAGCCTCGTACCCCTTCCTCAAATACCTCTGAGTCAACAAGGTTGATATCACTATTGGTTATCTATCTTGCTTGTCTGATTCAACATGAATAAAATCCCCATTTTCACTTTTCAACTCAATATGCTTCTTCCCACTATTCACAATTACTCCATGAGTAACTAACCAATCCATCCCAAGGATGACATCAAACTCATCAAATGGCAATAGCATAAGATCAACCGGGAAACAATGACCCTTAATCATCAAAGGGCATTCTTTACAAACTCTATCAGCCAATACATACTTGCCTAAGGGATTAGACATTCTTATTACAAATTCAGTAGACTCTATAGGCATGCTCATGCTAGAGAATAATTTCATGCATATGCATGAGTGGGTAGATCCCGGGTTAATTAAAGCTATAACACGAGTATCATAAAGAGAAAATGTACCCATGATTACGTCGGGGGAAGACGCCTCTTTACGAGCACGAATGGCATAAGTTCTTGCCGGTGCTCTACCTTCGACTCTTGCAACTGGTTCTCTAGATCGATTCTTGCTACTCATCTCATTTCCTGGGTTTCTCGGTGGTCTTCCTCTAGCAGCACTTCCCGATCTTGCATTCTGAGGCTTCTCTTTCTCATCCACCTTCTGATAAAGTGGTCCAAGGACCCACATCTGAGACAAGCTTTCTCATTAGCTCAACACTCACCAGAATGACGCCTGCCACACTGCGGTCATTCTGGTCTACTCGGTCAAACGTTGCCCACACTAGCAACTGACATGGTCCGCTCTTTAGGCCCCGAAAATTGTTTGCCCTTGCTTCAGTTTGAAAACCAAGCTGAGGTGTCTGATCGAGTTGCGAAATCCCTTGAATTCTTAGATGAGGAGTGGAGTGACTTGTTCAGCTGCCTTTTTCTCGAGTGACGGGACTCATTCTCAGCTATTCTCTTATCTTTAGCCAACTTTTCTGCTTTACAGGCTCTATCTACCAACACTACAAATTCTTTTAATTCGAGGACTCCCGTGTATAAACGGATATCTTCATTTAACCCGTCCTCAAATCTCTTGTACATGACGACCTCGGTAGACACGCAGTCCCCGGCATACTTGTTAAGCCTTACGAACTCCCGTTCGTAATTAGTCACTGACATACGACCTTGCTTCAGTTCCAAGGAACTCTTTTCTCTTATGGTCGATGAACCTCTGGCTGATGAACTTTTTTCGGTATTCCTCTTGAAAGAATTCCCAGCTAACCGTCTCCCTTGGTACCATCGACACAAGGGTGCTCCACCACTGATAAGCTAAATCTCTCAAAAGAGATACCACACACTTCAAGCACTCTTCAGGTGTGTAGGATAACTCATCGAATACCCTAATGGTATTCTCGAGCTAGAATTCTGCCTTCTCCGGATCATCATCCTTATTGGCCCAAAATTCTTTGGCTCTTTGATTCTGGATCTTATCGACCAGAGGTCTTTCTCTTCTCACTACCTCAACCACTTGAGGAGCTACTAGAGCGGGTTAAGGAATAGGTAGGGGTGGAGGGGGTTGAGCATTAGGATTTTCTCAGGTATACTCAGTATATCAACTGCTCATCATGTGGAGAAAGGCTTCTTGGGCCTCTCCCCCTTGACCCAAGGTCTCGGGTCTACTGTTAGCTGGAGCAGTCCCTTGTGCGAGAGTCGACACGTTACTCGTAGCATTATTAGCTGCAGTTCGGTTTGGATCAGAATCCATATACTACATAAAACACAATTTTTAAACGTCAGGAGCCGTCAAACTATCATTACTCAGATACTCTTACATATGGCATGTATAGCTAGACTCGTACTTACACTATGTTAGTCCTAGAATCGACTAAACCATAGCTCTAATACTAATAAATGTGACACCCCTTACCCGTGTCTGAAACCAGGATTGGGCTTGAGGCATTACCTAACTAATCTCACTTAATATCTCAAACGGGCTATAAAATTTCATTTAAAACCAACACTTGCTCAATCTCAGCCCACGAGGCCCTGTGCATACCTCCGAGAGGTTTCGAAATCAATCTGGGAACTTTTATGGCCTTGGAAAACGTTTCCTCAAAATAGGGGCCACGCGATCGTGTTGGTCTAAGGACACGCCCATGTGCCCATAAGATATGCCCGTGTCTTCCACCCGTGGTGGATCCTGACCAAAATCACACGACCGGACACACGCCCTATCCCTGACCCGTGTCCCTCACACAAGCTCGACACGTCTGGGTCTCAGCCCGTGTGCCAAAACCTTGGCGTTCTGGCTATGACATCATCATCTCACTAAGGTCACACGGCCAAGGCACAAACTTGTGTCCTTAGCCCATGTGTCGAATTAAATTCCACAATTAATGTGCAGACTTCACACGGCCTGGGCACACACCCATGTCCTAGGCTGTGTCTCCTACACGGTTCAGCTGCCTTTTTCTCGAGTCACGGGACTCATTCTCAGCTCTTCTCTTATCTTTAGCCAACTCTTCAGCTTTACAGGCTCTATCTACCAACGCTACAAATTCTTTTAATTCGAGGACTCCCATGTATAAACGGATATCTTCATTTAACCTGTCCTCAAATCTCTTGCACATGATGGCCTCAGTAGACACGTAGTCCCGGGCATACTTCCTAAGCCTTACGAACTCCCGTTCGTAATTAATCACTGACATACGACCTTGCTTCAGTTCCAAGAACTCTTTTCTCTTATGGTCGATGAACCTCTGGCTGATGAACTTTTTTCGGTATTCCTCTTGGAAGAATTCCCAGCTAACCCTCTCCCTTGGTACCATCGACACAAGGGTGCTCCACCACTGTTAAGCTAAATCTCTCAAAAGAGATACCACACACTTTAAGCACTCTTTAGGTGTGCAGGATAACTCATCGAATACCCTAATGGTATTCTCGAACCAGAATTCTGCCCTCTCCGGATTATCATCCTTACTGGCTCAAAATTCTTTAGCTCTTTGATTCTGGATCTTATCGACCGGAGATCTTTCTCTTCTCACTACCTGAACCACTTGAGGAGCTACTAGAGTGGGTTAAGGAATAGGTAGGGGTGGAGGTGGTTGAGCATTAGGATTTTCTTGGGTATACTCAGTATATCAGTTGCTCATCATGTGGAGAAAGGATTCTTGGGCCTCCCCCTTGACCCAAGGTCTCGGGTCTACTATTAGCTGGAGCGGTCCCTTCAGCGGGAGTCAACACGTTACTCGTAGCATCATCGGCTGCAGTTCAGTTTGAATCAGAATCCATATACTACATAAAACACAATTTTTAAACGTCAGGAGTCGTCAAACTATCATTACTCAGATACTCTTACATATGGCATGTATAGCTAGACTCGTACTTACACTATGTTAGTCCTAGAATCGACTAAACTGTAGCTCTGATACCAATAAATGTAACACCCCTTACCCGTGTCTAAAGCCGGGATTGGGTTTGACGTAGTACCTAACTAATCTCACTTAATATCTCAAACGGGCTATAAAATTTCATTTAAAACCAACACTTGCTCAATCTCAGCCCACGAGGCCCTATGCATACCTCCAAGAGCTTTCGAAATCAATCTGGGAACTTTTATGGTCTTGGAAAACTTTTCCTCAAAATAGGGGCCACGCGCTCGTGTTGGTCTAGGGACACGCCCATGTGCCCCTAAGACATGCCCGTGTCTTCCACCCGTGGTCGATCCTGGCCAAAATCAACGACTGGACACACGCCCCTGTCCCTGACCCGTGTCCCTCACACAGCCTCGACACGTCTGGGTCTCAGCTCGTGTGCCAAAACCTTGGCGTTCTGGCTATGACATCATCATCTCACTAAGGTCACACGGCCAAGGCACAAACTCGTGTCCTTAGCCCATGTGTCAAATTAAATTCCACAATTAATATGCAGACTTCACACGGCCTGGGCACACGCCCATGTCCTAGGCCGTGTCTCCCACACGGTTGAGACACACCGCCGTGTCTCTGCCCAGGGAGCAAATTGACTTGCAAACCTAGCATGTAATGGGACACACGATCGATCGACACGCCCATAGGGCTGACCGTGTGTCACACTCAGCCTAGACACATCCCATGTGTCTACCCGTGTGGACAATTAGATTGTTATCTACCAAGCCCTTTGCCACCCTATATTGCACACATACATATTCCAATTTAAAACATCGCAACTCATAACCCAAAGACACATCTAAGAACTCATCAAAACATCCATACATAAGGGCATACACTTCATGAAAATCATCTTCATTAAGCAAAAGAATTTGCCAAGTATTGGCCTAACTTATAAGGCCATTTACAAAATGACTTTTGTAACATATATGTATAGCCAACATTTTGGCTATGAATTACAACTTGATAAAATACTCGAGTCCTATATATGCCATTCTTAAAATAAGTCTAAATTGTTAACCAAAATGATGCCGATAGTGTGATTTCCGAACTCCGACGATCCACGTTTCTCGAGTTATCTTGGCAGCACTACAAGTAAGAAGGGCAATGAAAAGGGGTAAGCATAGAGCTTATTAAGTTTGTATGGAAATAAATAGCAACAATAAGCTCACATATAATCCATCCATGCATTAACTAACCATACACAAGTCATAGGCTTCTTGCCATACTTACTTATAATTGCCCTTATTTAGCACATACCATGCCATACATCGTAATTGTTTCTTCGTGACTCATTCACGAGTACCTGTTTTCACTCAATCACATGACTTTAGTACAATTCTCATTTCTACTTCTAAACTCATCTACTTATCCCCTTAATCACTAAGGATAGTCAAAGACCCATATTTATGATCATTCATGTAGGTACGAAGCCAATGCCATATCCCCGAGGTTGTTTTATATAGAGTCACTTCTAAATGCCAATGCCATATCCCGGATATGGTCTTATATGGATTTTCACATTAAGTATCGATGCTATATCCCAGGTATGGTCTTATATGATTTTCACATTAAGTATCGATGCCATATCCCGGATATGGTCTTATATAATTTTCGTATTCATTACCAAAGCTATATCCCGAATATGGTCTTACATAGGGTCTCAACTCAGTGCCGAGGCCATGTCCCAGACATGACCTTATCTATTCCATATCTCGATGATAGCATTTTCATGTTTAATATGGTCCACTAGGACTTCAACATCTCATTCAACATTAACTACTCAATTTAGTAGAGCATCATGCATCAATATAATACAAAGCATTCTCAATTATGCTAACATAATTTTTGTATTGATCACATACAAACTTACCTCGATTTCAAAATGAGCTAACTCGTCGGTTTAGTCCAAGACTTTGCTCTTTCCCCGATTGAGGCAGATTCTCGATTCTTCTTACTCTATAATAGCAATTTAGCTTGTTTTGATCACCACATTAATAAAAACATTTCAATAATCATGCTTAGGCAAAATTACTATTTTGCCCCTAGACTTTGGCAAAATGACCATTTTGCCCCTAGGCTCGAAAATTAATTCTAATCAGATTTCTACCTTCAACAAGGCTAGTTGAACACTTAATACTCTTATAGCTATCATCAAAACTCAACATTTCACATAATTACTACAAATTTGTAACCTTTTCATCAAGGTCCAATTAGGTGTTTTCAAGACAACACCTTTCATAAAAGTTGTTCATCTAACAACTAAGACTTAATTTCTTCCATAAAAATGCAAAAAATAACAATGATAGCTCTTATGGAAAAACTCTAAATATTTCACCATAATGAAAGATAATTCCCTTTTTAGAAAGATTAAGCTCTAGGGGTCTCGAAAGTACAATTATCTTCAAGAAAGATCATCAAAATTACTTACTAGAATGGAGGAGAGCTTGCTGAAAATTTTGAGCTTTCAAACCTCTATTTTGCTTACAAATTTTGGTGGAGAACGATGTAGAGAAAGATGATATCTTCTCTTTCATTATTCTAATATTAAACTAGTCAGATTGGTCACCAACTATCACTAACTTTGACCAAAGTTTTGTCCATCCTTGTCTCCCATGATAGCCTATGGCTGGCTATACTAATCTTGGGGGTCTAATTGCCTTTTAAAGACCTCCAATTATCAATCTATGGCTATTTCGTACCTTTAGCCTATAGAATGGAACTTTCACACTTAATGCGGTTTAGTCCTTTTTCGCGATTAATCAAGAAATCGCTAAAATTAAAGTACCAAAATTCTCATGTACTTATAAAATCATATACTAACTCATAATATAACATGAAAATAATTTTCTCTAACCTTGGATTAGTGATCCTAAGATCATTGTTCCGACTAGCCCCTAAATCGGGCTGTTACATGAGCTATCAGAAAAATATTGCGATTTAACTGCCAAAATTGCCAAATACTGCCAAAATACATTTCCTCGGTCACATATCAAACCCATCCCGATGTACATCCATAAATAAACTAATATATATTCCATAAACAAATATCATGCTTACTTTCATACATAATTATGCTTTCGGAGTTACCAGAACACAAATCATAGATATATTTTTCATATACCTTACTTGTATCACATACAAACATAAAACATTAGATGTCACATTTCAAGTCTTATTTAACCCAAATGGATCCCACGGAAGGTCTAATTACGAATTTTATAGTCAAATGGGTCTAAGTGAAAATTTTCAAACAATGGGCTACACAACCTATTTGATCTGCCCGTGGGATTTGACATGTTCATGTGTCCCACACGACTTACCTGATTTTCTTGTGTAATCACACATGCTTGTGTGCCTCACACGGCTTACTTGATTTACCCATGCAATCGAACACGCCCGTGTACACCCACACGACCTAATACATGGCCAATAACACGATCATGTGAAGACCAACAGTTTTGAACTTTCCTTGCATTTTTCCAATTTTTTTTGGGTTTTTCGTGGTGGTTTCGAGTTAGAAACACACACCTGATTTGGTCTCAATAATGATTTATGAAGGAGAAATCCAGTAACCTAAATTGGCAATCTACAAGAATTAATCAATTCAATTTTTACAACACCCAATTGCACAAATTTGTGTAACATCATCCAACAAACTTATTTACAAAACAAAAGAACCCTTAAAAAATTACTCACCTTTGAACGAAACAACTTAAGAAAATAATTTAATTACCCTGAGGATTAATCGTCTCACGATCTTCTCCTAATCTCCACAAACAACACAAACTAATCATTAAAAGCCCTTCCTACTCAAAGAACTTAATAAACACAGGTTAAACTGTTGGAAAAAAATGGGTTTGGAAAATGCACTGGAAAATAAATTTAGGGAAAAACCAGAGTTTTAATTTTTTTTTTCCAAAACAAGATCTTGGTTGTGATATCTAAAGTAATAAACATTTAATCAAAATTGTACCTTTTTTATTCATCTAGGATGAGCGCTTCAACCGAGTAGTCTTCTTCGCAATCCTTAAGTTCACGTTTGCCGAGTGTGGGCTCGCTTCTAATAAAAAATTCACAAAAATTCAAGTGGGGTAATTTCATAATTTCTCTAATCTTTTGGGAAAATTTGTAAATTAGAAAAATATATCTAGAAATTATCTAAAATAATCTCTTCAGAAATTTTCTCTCTACAACTTTCTCTTGAATTAAACTGTGTGTAAAATAATGACCCGAGACTCTCTTTATATAAGGAGAGTTTAGAGAGTTCAACTATGATTAAACTTAATCACTTTAATATTAAATCTTATTAAAATAATAGAATGTTTATCTACAATATAAACATTAAATTTAATTTAATATTAAATTAATAAAATAATATTAAGATAAGTATTAAATTTAATGTAATATTAAACTATTAAACTATTATTATTTTTGGAATAGTTAATTTGAAATCAAATTCTCTGGTAGAGTCCCAGTAGGAGTGTAACCTTTCCACTGTTCAACCGAAGACCAGCTGCGCGCATTGTGCACGGGACACCGCTTATCGCGCCACCGCGATCGCGCAGGTGTCGATGATATAGGTGCGACACCCTTACGACACCTTGAGTCGGTTTGGCTACTGCCAGTTCGATCTGGGTTAGTGACAACCCGACTGGTCCGATCTAGCCACCAGTTGGACTGTCAACCTAATTTCACATACTAGGCCTAGTTCAACCAATTTTTCGGTCATAATCTTGGGTTTTCAGCAAGTGGACCCAATTTACCATTTCAGGTCCAATTTTCAAGTTCAATTACCCATTGCGCCAATTGTTTGACTTGAAAATTAATTTCCAAAAGTGTCATATTAATTTTAATTAATTTGATTAATTTAATTTTGCTCGATCAAAATTAATTTTTCCAAAAATCACTTAGACTTTGCAAATTAATTTTTCAAGAAAATTCTTTAATCAAATTCTCTAGTTGAACAATTATCACGCCCACCTAATTTAATTCCACATCGAATAAATCAATTCAATTAAATTATTTTTGAAGTCGTAGAATTTTCTTCTGATTCAAATACAGTCCAATCGAGCTTTTGTCAATCTAGCAAAGGGACCAATTGGACATATATAATTAGGTTCTAGTAATTGAAACTATTTCTAGAAGCATCGTTCCGATAATTCGCAATTACATAATCATGAAGTTAGTCCTCAAGAAGTACCACGATTCAAAACTCCTTATGGTATACTCTTTACGAAAGTAATTTATTCAATTGTTTTGTCTAATGACCTCGTCATGTGTGTGTTACCCTCATATGATATCCTTAATTCATTTCAGTTAAATCCGTTAACTCAATAAAATCCTATTGTATCTCATCGTCACCATTGTATCTTCTTAATGATTAATATGATTATTGTCAACAAATGACTATAATAAATTGCTCGTTCGAGAACAAGCAACCCGTGGCGACATTCAATATTTATCAATCCACATAATGCCAATGAGAGTATAAGCCTTTGCCATATACAAGTCATGTACCCAACATACTGGCTATGCGCTTAATCATCTTTAGAGCAGAAGCCTCCACTTATATCAAAGCACATGAGTTGCATACGAATGGTTAGTGACTAACTCAGGATTTAGGTAAATCACATCATGAACGTCACAAGTGAATTAATTCACAAACGAATTCAGAATTAATTCATCTTGGGTCCAGTCCAATGTATCATTTTACTAATGAATACATCTATGTCTCTACTCGTGGAGTCAATTGCTCTGATAGTCAGGACTAACCATCTGCTCAATTAGAATTGTAGACGACATAATAATTCTTATTAATATTTGAATCAAATGCTCACTTTGATTCTTTTACAGGATTACGGACTTATTGAGATTATTTACTAAAGTAAATTTTCTTTGTCGCAATGTAAACATTCTTACAATGTCACTTATCTTCAGTTTGAACTTAGACAATCAATGAGCTAATATTTGTTGTCACAATTTTGCTATGCATGCAAAATATAAAAGAGATAAATACAAAATACATAATAGTGAATGTGAAATTAACTTTATTTATTTATTCATCGTTCAAATAAATAGAAAATAGTTACATCTTGACTACAATATGGGCACATTTCCCAACAATTTCCCACTTGCCCTAGTGAATTAAATGTGTCATATTTCACATTCCCATATCATTCGATGTGTTTGATAAAACTCCTAGTTACATGAGTCTTAGTAAACGAATCATAAGGTCATCTTCAGAAGCTACTTTCATCACATCTACAATTCATTCGGCTATTGCCTCTCGTATCAAGTGATACTTCCTATCAATGTGCTTGTCCTCTTGTGACTTCTCATTTCCTTGGTATTACCTATTTTAGCACTACTACTGCAATATAGTATTATAGTTTTTTCCATACCAAGAATAACTTCAAGATTGATTAAGAATTTTGAAGCCATATTGCTTCTTTTGTTGCATCGTTTTATTCTTTAGATCCCTAAGGATTTGAATTCCAAGAATATAACTAGCTTCACCTAAGTCTTTCATGCTAAACTATTAACCTTGCCACAGTTTAACTGATAACAAGTCTCCGACATCCTTTCCGATATGTAGAATATAATCGACATACAAAACGAGGAAGACCATCCTTTTGTCCTTTACACGCTTATAAATACAAGGTTCATCAGCTTTTTGCTCAAATCCAAAATTTCTAATTTGATCAAATCTTTTATTCCATGAGCAGGACGCCTGCTTAAGTCCATAAATGGACTTAGCAGTTTGCAAACTTTTGCTCATTTCCTTTGACAACATAGCCAGTGGGTTAAGCCATGTAAATGGTCTCATCAAGATAGCATTTAAAATTGTTGTCTTGACATCCATTTGTCAGATCTCGTAATCAAGAACAGGGACAATAGATAAGATTATGTGGATAGACTTGAGCATGACTACCGGAGAGAAACTCTCATCGTAATCGATGTCTTCTTTCTCTGTGTAGCCTTTCCCTACAAGCCTAGCTTTGTGTGTTTCCACTTTCCCTTCTACATTTCTCTTCTTCTTGTAGATCCATTTACACCCTATGGGTTTAATCTCAACCAGTAACTCTACAAGTTCCCACACTGTATTGGATTTCATAGAATCCATCTCGACATCTATGACCTATTTCTAGAGCTTGGAATCGATGTCCTGTATAGCCTTTTTGTAAGTAAGTGGATCATCATCATGATGAGCTTTTGTATTATAAATACTACCATCATAGATAAAGAAGTCTGATTTCTTAGAAACTCTCTCATTATGAAGGATTCCTCTATGTTGTTGATCATTTGTAGGTCTTTCTACAACTTTATTAAGAATTGAACTCGATGATTGTTCTACCACTCCCGAAAGTTCCTCAAGTACCACTTTACTTCGAAGTTTAAATTCATCCATGTAGCTTTCTTCAAGGAAAGTAGCATGAGTAGAAAATTTAGTCGTATTATCTTACGGATTGTAGAATAACCCTCCATTTGTTCCTTTTGGATATCCTACAACTATACACAATTCTGTTCGTGCATCCAACTTCTTTGCATCCTTATCTAGAACGTGTGCTAGACAACCCTAAATTCTAAAGTGATTTAGAGTGGGTTTCTTTCCATGCCACAATTCATAAGGTGTCTTACAAGAAGACTTGGTTGGCACATCATTCAGAGTATAGCAAACCATTTGTATCGCATCCCTAGATGGAAGTAAGAAATTGTGAATAGCTTAACATTGAATGAACCATGTCAAGCAATGTTCTATTCCTTTCACAGCAACACCATTCTACTGTGGAGTGCCTGGCGCAGTCAATTGGGATAAAATCCTATTCTCTATGGGGTATCTTAAGAACTCGTCAGGCAAGTATTCCCCACCTTAGTCAGACCAAAGATTCTTGGTGCATTTGATACACATATCCATATCGTGAATAGTCGTTAATAAAAGTTACATAATAATTATAACTTCCTTGGGCACTCATGCTCATGGGACCACATACATCAGTATGCACAAGTCCTAAAGGTCGGTTGGCCCTTGAACCTTTTGCATTAAAAGACCTCTTAGTCATTTTACCTTCCAAGCAAGATTCACATTGTGGAAGACTAACTTCCTTACGCATACTTAAGAGACAATCTTTCATGAGTCTAGTGATTCTTTCTTGGTTAGTATGACCAAGTCTTAAATGCCATGTGTACCTCTCATTAGAGTGAGAAGGTTTAAGCTATTTATTCACTATTTCAGTTTGAAGTATCAAGTAGTTATTAGGTTTGATAAAGTAGAGATTGCTTTCCATCCATCTGTTGCAGATTAAAGAACAATTTCTTTGAATTGCAATCCCTTTATTGAATGTCACGGTATAACTGTCATAAAATAAACATGCTACAAAAATTAAATTCCTCTTAAAATGAGTACATAAAACACATTCTTTAAAACAATCATCATAAAATTATCAATGTGTAAAATAACTTCTCCCACTGCTTCGACTGAAACATATCTCCCATCTCTGGTCTACAACGAGAGGCTCCTATCACGTAGACTTCTTGTTTCACTAAACCCCTATAAAGAAACACAAACATGGTTAATGGCTCTAGAATCAAAAACCCAGTTATCAATTGATTTTTCCACTAAGCAAGCTTCAACTGCAAAGAGTTCCATACTTTTGCCTTTTTCGGCTAGGTAATCCAAATACTAATTATAGTTTGATCTAAAATGCCCTTTCTAGTTGTAGAAGAAACATTTAATATTTTTAAGATCTTTTGACTTCTTAGACTTCTTCATATCCACACGAGGTGGAGCTGAAGATTTAGTCGATTTCTTCTTTCTCTTAGCTTTCTGCTTCCCTTTAGAAGGCAAAGGGCCCACAGCTAAGTTTTTTTCAAGTTTCTCCTGAACCAACTTACCATCATTCAGCATCAACTCATAGGATCATAATTTCTTCGTAAGCTAACTTAAGGTAAGCGCCTTATTCCCCAAGTTGTAAGTGGCCCTAAAACCAACAAACTCCTTAGTTAATGATTTGAACGATATTTCAATCTAAGTGTTCACGTCTAGTTCAACCCAATTTTTCTCCGTGTCCGATAGTAATCTCAAAATCATAAGCATATGTTCTTTAACTGGAGTGCCAATTTTCTATTAAGAATTCATCAAATTTGTAATAGCAGATTGTCGATCAATGCGACTTGGCCTCCGAGCAAATCCTCCAAAATTTTCATGATCTCTTTGGCAGTACGAAAATTCTTTGTTGCTTTTGCAACACACTACCCATGCTCACTAACATATAACATCGAGTAATCGAGTCAGAATCTCTCCAGCGATTTCTTGCTTTGGGCTGAGCTTCAGGAGGGCATGTTTCGCCAAGAACGAATTTGTGTGTCTCAAAGTTCAGAACTATTAGCAAGCTTCGTTTCCATTCTCGATAGTTATCCTTATTTAATTTATTATCAGTAAGAATGCTAATAAGAGGAGTAGGAGACATATTTGAACTTTAAAAAATAAAGATTCACTAATTACTATCTTTATATTAAACAAATATTTTTCATTTCAGCAACATATAAAAATTGCAGTACGATGCATGCGGCTTGTATTAAAACCTTGAAAAAAATATTTTTTTTTTGCTGCTAAAATCATTCTCACACCCATCAACCATGTCGTCTTCGGATCCCATTGTAACACCCCAAACCCAACCTAGAAGTTAGGCCCGAATCCAGCGTGTCACATTGAAGTGTTTTAGAGAAAACCTTGTTTTCATTGGAAACCCTTCATAAAGTAAAATGTTGAGTACAAACCCCTTTTTAGTTGCAGAAGTTTTATTTTAAAAAAAAAATTTATAAAACTTGGTATTTAATAATGGAGTTGCGGAAACGTAATAATTGAAAACAACCATAGCTTAGGAAAAACATGTTAAGTTATGATGAAAGCCCATGTTTTAAGAAAGCGTCCATATGTTACAGTTATTTCGAAAACCATGTTAAACTTTAGAAATTTATTTAAGTTTAATAATTAGGCAGTTGAAACAATAAATAAACCCAGATGTAAAGTAAAATTGGAGATACAAGGACCTTTTTACAATCCAAACCAAAATAATTTCAAAATATTAGGAATTTTAAAAAAAATACAAAAAATAATATCTTGCTAGCTGGCCACCTCTAAGTCCCACCATTCGTCGAACCGCCTACTGAGCGTCACCTGAAAAGTTTTAAAAGGAAGGGGTGAGTTTCAAAAACTCAGTGTGTACAACCCTCAACGAGTTTAAAGCAATCACCAGTCATTTTGGGCCTGAGCCCAACTTAGTAGCATTGGCCTTTGGGCCGAAGCCCATTACACATTAATATCACAATAATATCGTACATGCAATACTGTGCAAACCCTCCCCAATAGTCCGTCCGTTACACAACATTTCCCTTCCAACCCTACACTTCTGTGGGGATATAAATATCAACCAACCCATCCCTACACTCCAAAGGTAGCACCAACAGCGGCACTACTCAAACGTTGCAGCAATGCTGCTAAGCATATAATGGGCTTAAAGCTACCAATGGATCCACAGTCGTCAAGCAACCATGCGATCCTCAAATT
Organism: Gossypium bickii; assembly: GCA_025503065.1. Taxonomy (NCBI): domain Eukaryota; kingdom Viridiplantae; phylum Streptophyta; class Magnoliopsida; order Malvales; family Malvaceae; genus Gossypium; species Gossypium bickii. The sequence goes on from CP106711.1 coordinate 103,786,814, forward strand.
CTTCCTCCGTACCATAATTCCCACCCATATGCATCCTAAACAGAATATCATATGAATGCAGCAAATATACGAGTAACATCCATAAAGCTTACATTCAACACATAGGGGTATTTTAGTCATTTCACAAATCAAGGGTATTTCGGTAATCCTACCCTACAGGGGTATTTAAGTATTTCTTAACAGTATGGGTTTTAAATTACGAACTTTTGGCCTGTCAACATGTCCTCGTTGGCTAAAGTGAACAGACACTATGCATCAGGTAGGATTCCGGAGAAGAGGAGGTGGCTCATTAAGACCGCTTAAATACCAGGCTCTCCCTAGATCCAATTCTAGACATGCATATGCCCATTGCCATACTCTAACCTTATGACTTGTCCACAAACGAATTTGATAAATTCATAAGTTTTATGTTATTTAAGGATTTATTAGAAATAGGCCTAAAAGTCCATTATAAAACCTTAGCAAGTCTACAGGCTTTCACACACTCATATAGCCCATCAGACCCAATCGTATTTTTTTACGGCCCATTAGGCTCAATAACACTCATATGGACCATTAGACCCAAATCCATTCCAAATCATTCAACAACTTTAATTAGCCCATCACATATTACCAAGTTATCAACATTTGCTTATTTAGGCTCATGGGCCCGTCGGGCCTATTTGGCCCATTCTTGCCAGTTGGCCAAAACATGACCCAAGTCCATGAGATTGCTCATGGGGTCTCTGGTATCGTATCAAATACCCTCTTACGAGTGTTTGCGCACTCGCAAGACTACCGTAGCCAGACTTTCGGCATTTCGAGATTTGCCGATCAATTGTGTGTATAGTGTATGTACACCCATTCGGCTTTACTATCAAATCATACGGTAGAAATACACACCTTACCACCTGGAGTACTAAGTACTCATAATCGTCAGAACCTATATTCAAACATTACACTCCATTAGTCACTTACTTAATAAATTAAAATAAATCCACTACAACCACTCACCGAAGGACAACCTATACTTGCCTTGATCGACTGCGATTTGCCTATTTAATCCGAGGTTTATTGTAGTCCCCCTTCCGCATCCAGGTGAAAAGTCTCAAACTGCAGACACCTTACGTCGCTTAAACTTGGGAGTGGTGGTCACTTGCTTACACTCAGTCGGCATCTTTACTGACACTTTACTAGATCCCTCTTTGCTCATCATAAATTCCTTATTAATCGGCCAAATGAATGCAATAGCTAGTCCCAGAAGTTTTAGCCAACATGAGGAGAATAAAAGATTTGAAAGAGGGAGAGAATGAATATTCGGTTAAGTAACTAAAAAAAAAAGGATTGCTTTGATCAAATTGTGGAAGAAAATGGGTGGCACACAAGGGATTCGGCAAAAAGGAATATTAGGCTTTAGGGACCAAGAATATTCGGCACAAAAGAAATAGACTAGAAGCAAAGGAAAGAAAAGAGTTTGATGAGAAGGAAGGGAAGAAATCGACGCAAAATAGAAGAGGAAGAATAAGGGATTTTGACTTTCAAGTATTTGAAGAGAAAAGTAGTTTTCGGAAAAATTAAAAGAAAGAATTTGGCATTAGCCTAGAACCCCAAAATTGACACCTATTTATAGCATATAGCCAAATTTCCTATCCCGAAATTCCCCAATTCAACTCAAGCTCTTCCACATATCTCATCTCCTAATTTTTCTCCAGGATAACTCCCCAATCCTTTTCCTAAATTTTCTCTTCTGATCACTCTCCTTAGAGTCCACATCACACCACTTCCAACCTTCTAGAAGGCCAAAATTAAACTCCTAAAAAAAACTAAGCTAGGATTCAAACCTAGGATCTCCTTATTAGCCCATAACGGCACCTTCCTATACCCCAAGTGGCGTCACTTAGCCACTCTACCACAAGGCTCTTTGAAGCCATTTTCCCATATTTTTATTTAAATGCCCAACTACTCACCGCCCTGGTTCCTTTAATAATTAACTAAAAATTCCTTCTCCTCAAAGTTCGAACCCAGAACTTCTCCAACACCCCTAGACACTCCAAGTTTATTAAACCTTTAAAGCCAACATGTCATTTGTCATTTTCTTGCTCACTTAAAAATTTTTTGAGACCCAAAGCCCAATTCATCTAGGCCCAAAATTCGGGACGTTACACCCATGATTAACTAGAAAGAACATGGGTTACATCCAATCAGTTCGTGAATTTTAATTCTCAAGACTCCCCACGAAATAAAGATCGTTTAACATTTGGCCATTATTTCTAGTTTAAATATCATTTCTTAGGAAACTATTTAATAAGATGATATTTAGTGTGTAACCATTGACTCAACACCCTTGTCCCATTTCGCATTATCTAATGCTTCAGAGATGTATAAAATTCATGTACTATAGGAACCCCCGCATTCTCGATAGGAGCAACATATTTCCTTACAGAGATTCATAGAGGGCTCAAACTCTTGTTTCCTGAATCAATGGTCAACCCTTCAACTCAAGATAATATTTCTCAATATTTAAATGGCGAAACTGTACAAGGTCAATAACATGTGGTGTTTCTTGAGCATGGGTTTGCTTGTTTTTATGAGGAGGCATGTTTCTAACAAAAATATGAATAGTTGTAACAGCTCGATTTTGGGCTTAGTCAGAACAGTGGTTTTGGGACCACAAATTCGACGTGGAGAAATTTATTTTATTTATATTTTTATGGTCTACAATTTCACAGAAGGATATCGTGAAAATCTCATTCGAAAATTTTGACATTTGGGCACTCAATTTAGTCAAAAGGACTAAATTATAAAAAGTGCAAAAGTTGAGTTCTACATGTTAGACGTGTCTAATTGTTATGAAATTTTAAATTGGAGGTCCTTAAATGATAATTAGTCCATTGGTTAAGTTGGTGGACAAAATTGGACATGGATGGGTATGTTTCAAAAGATTATTTTTAAGGGGCATTTTGGTAATTTAGTGAATTAAATGAATTAAAAACAAAATTTAAATGCCAAATTTGTCCATCTTCAAGCTTAGGCCAAATTTAACATGTGGGAAGCCATGGATAGGGTTTTCAAGCTTTCCAAGCTTCATGGTAAGTCCATTCTAGCCCCGTTTTTCATGTTCTTTACGTTTTTGGAGTCCCGATAACTTGATTTAGCTTATTCTAGCAATAATTTAACCTAAGGTTCATATTTGGAAAAATACTTAATGTACATAAGTGCATGTTAGAGCAAGAATTTGATGTTGCCATAGAAGGGAAAAATGACCAGCATGTTATAAAACATAAGAATAAGGGATGAAGTTTAATTTTTGAGCCTAGGGGCAAAATCATAATTATGCAAAATTTTAGGGGCAAAATTGTAATTTTTCCAAAGTTTGAGTTAGGGACTGTTTTGAGTAGTACATTAATTAAATAAGTGAAATGTGATGTCTTAGACCCTGAAAAACGAGATTTGGATCTAGAACGGGAGAAAAATCGAAAATCGAGAAAGTTGGTAAAATGACCGTTTGGTATCGAGGTAAGTTCATATGTTTAATAAGCATTTAATTATGCATATTCGAATGATAAATTTATATTTCGGCCATAAATACTATAGTATTGAGTTTCAGATATAATGATTAATGTTCGATAATAATTCAATATTGGAAAGAGAACTTGTATAATTTATATGTTAGACCATATTTTGTATTATGGCTTTGTATGATAACAAGAAAGTATTGACTAGCATAGTTTGATGAGAATAAGTTAAGTTGATGATATGATGAGATTTAGAATGTAAGTATGTAAGTTGAGTAGCATTTTATTATTATGCAATTATTGTTATTAGTAATGTTATTATTGAGTTATGCGACTAACCTTGAGAATTTGAGCAAGTATGTTTCAGCTATGACTTAACAAGGCATTGATATCTCAAAGTCCATGGCTATACCATAGCAATTAAGGAAGAATTGATGGAAAACTCCATGTTCATAACATGGCATTTAAGGAGGAATTGACGGTTAAGGATACCATATAAGACCATGTCAAGACATGGCATTGGTAAGGCAAGGATCCCGTGTAAGACCTTGTCAAGACATGGCATCGGCATTGATTAAGGACTCCATGTAAGACCACATCAAGATGTGGCATTGGCACTAAGGCAAGGATACCATGTAAGACCATGTTTGGAACATGGCATTTGGTAAGACAAGGATACCATGTAAGACCACGTTTGGAACATGGCATTTGGTAAGATAAGGATATCATGTAAGACTATGCCAAGGCATGGCATTGATAAGTTCTATAAGGCAAGGAAATCATGTAAGACCATGTCAAGACATGGCATTGGTGAATTTATAAGGCAAATGTCCCATGTAAGACCATGCCAAGGCATGGCATTGGTGAGTTCATAAGGCAAGGATACCACGTAAGACCATGTCAAGGCATGGAAATGGTAAGTTCAAAAAGGAAAAGGTTCCCGAGTAGTCGAAAGAGTAAGTCAAAGAAATGGCAAGGTTAGAACATGAAGAAAGAGTACAGGTATGCATTTAAGGTTTATTTAATATTGAGATCGTAAGTAATTGAGATTATCAAGTATTAAGTAAGTGATGAGTTTTCAGTTATGCTTGTGACACTTTATGACATGATTGGCAATATGCCTATATTATGAAAGAGTACTCATGTGTTAAATGAGATTGTTGCAGGTATGTAAGCAAGTTATTAAGTAAGGTGCCCTTTGTATTCTGAGCCTTTGGTAAGGTTACCGATGAGTTCACCGGGAAAATCGATTAAGTAAAATTATGTGTGGCTTGTAGTGGTAAGTCTAGGTATATGCATTTCTGACATATAAGCAATATGCTCTATATGTAATCGGAAATTGGAAAGATTGTTATAGGTAAGTAATGAATACAACTAAAGTGAGTGGGAGCAAAAATTTACAATAAAACTGTTTTGGACAATAGCAGTGATGTGAATTTGAAAAATCACCAAAAATAGTAGAAATTGAATTATAAGTTGGATGAGATATTGATTTAAATCTTATTGAGTCTATTTTTATATAAAAGAAACAGAAAAAACAAAAGATTTTTATATTTTGAGATATTTAAATTCTTGTGGGATTGGTTTAGAATGATTACGTGATCCCCTGTTCTACTTTGGAAAAATCATTAACAATTGTACAAAAACAATTAAGGGATATAAGTTATATTCTTGAAATTCTTAATGAGTCTAGTTTGAAATGAAATAAATTATAACATCATTTGAATTCTGTACAAGGAGAAAATCGATTCATAGTGAAAAGTGATCAGAATAGTCTAACAGTGAAATAGGGGAAATTTTAATGAATAAACTGTACTAATTGGCTAAGCCAAAAATTCTAGAAATTTTATGGTATGAAGATATGTGAGTCTAGTTTTAGGGAAAATTAGCGGATTGGAATTTAGAGCTCTGTAGCTCAAGAAATAAATAATTTAGTGACAGTGATTCAAGTAGATAGATTAATGTGAACATGAGTAATAGGGTATAAGCATGTGATTTAATGATTGTATCAATTTGAGAACTTGTTGTGAGGATTTGTCACGTTGAGGCATTGATAAGGCTACAAATGAGTAAGTTGGGAAAGTAAGAACTTAGCATTATTTATGCAAGTTATGACAGCTTAGTAGTAAGCTAAATTCATTGCTAATGCTTAAAATTTTTACATGTGAACTTGCTAAGCTTTATAAGCTTACCCCCTTTTCTTTCCCATGTTACAGAATCCTGCTAAACAAGCTTGGGTTGGAGGTCGTCGGTGATCGCTTCACACTATCAAGCTATCTATGGGTATCTTTATTTATAAATGATTTAAGTTATGGCATGTATAGGGGCTTGACTAAGTCATTTTGTATATGTCTTAATTAATTTGATTAAATGTATTGCTTCATAACGGTAATAAGGATTATTCTGTATTTAGCCACGAGTTGTGGCTCATATTGGTCATGGAGTTATAATGCTTGTGTATGCATGTGTTTGTTAAATTTAAAATTATAAGTGAAATTTTGTGGCTCGGGATTTGGTAGAATGTATTGTTAAGTCTGGTAATGCCTCGTACCCGGTTCTGGCGTAGTATACGGGTAAGGAGTGTTACATTTAGTGGTATCAGAACTAAGGTTTAGTCGGTTCTCGGACTATCATAGTGAGTGTGAGAGTCTAGCTATACATGCCATAATGAACTGTGATAGTGTGACGACTCCCGACCCTGATGTAAATTATTTTATTAGACAGATGCGCACTTCAACCGAGCTAAATTTGATAGTGCAAACAGTGTGTTTATGATGAGTTGAGACTCGTAAAAAGTAAGAATAATAGTTTATGATTTTTATGTGATGATGTATAAATTGTGGATAGGAATTTCTTTTGAAATATGAAAGATGAGATGAAAGGAAAGTTTATACTATGATAAGTGTTCATGTTTGATTGGCATTTGTATGATGCTATGAGTATAACTTGTGAAATTAAGTAAGTGTTATGAGTAATTTTACTTGAGATTTATGAATCAAAGTATAAGTGCATTTGTTTGTATAAGATGATAGGAAGGTTGTGTAAAATGTGTAAGCATTTTAAGTTACTTGAACCAAAATATATATTGATGAGTGTTAAGTTATATGCATGAATATATAAGAGGCAAGTCAGAGGCATTACAACTTCACCCCCTTCCAATAAGGTATGTTATAAAGAAATTTTATGAAATTCAGACCGAATGGATTTACAAGTGGAAGACTAAAGAGTTGAGTTGTAGATTAACTGACAACGTGATCAGAGTTGAGAATGGTTTAGTAAATGAACACAGTTGCAGAAAAGATGTCAGATTAATATGAAGATCATTCAGATTTCGAAATGTTATAGTTAAAGAAAGGTCAGGCTCAGTTAATTAACTCATCCAGGTATGAGACCTAAAGTATGTAATTGCTAGAATTTATTCTGAATTTATATCTGTTTGCAATTGGAATAATATCATATTAGTAATGATAGAATTAGATAGTGCAATCATGATCGAGATGTATTAATGACTGAATGCAGTGTTTATGGTTGAGAAATTACAGCAATCTCTTCCGACTATTATATGTTTCCATTTACTCTCAGAGGTATATATAACTGCAAGATTTCGAATGAAATTCCTATAGTATGAGAATGTCAGCTAAATTTACAGGTAGATGAAAGCATTGAAGTCTATTTGAGCTATGATCGAAATTGCTCTATCTTTTCTGGTTTTTTGCATCATGCACAGATAGAAAGATGACGGTAAGCTCCGTATGATGTTAGCGTCCCATTTTACTAGCTATTGTTCAATGAAAATAAAGGAAGATTGTGTGGCTTTTGTTAAGATTATTTTCAGTACTTATGAGTATTTTCCGTGTAGCTCTATGTTTTGAGATTTTGTTACTTTTGTTTCCTTAATAAATTATTGTTCAAAGTATCAGCCATGAGATATCAGTAGGAAATGTTCCATTGATGAAAATGGTTTCTTCTTATTATTAAAATGCTTATGATGATTATAAGTTTTAACTTGATGGCGAGAGTACTTTGATACAGTTACCATAGGTATAAAAGTTGTAACATCCTTAAATCGGGGTTCTGCATTTTGCTTGTGTTGCATGTGATGAATTGTTTATAATGTTCATTTATCATGTTCTGGGGTCTAGTTATAACCCTGAATTAGGCCTGAGTTAGGGCTAAAAATTTCATTTTAGTACTTAAGAAGAAGGAGCTAGACAAAGTAGGGGTTAAAAGAATTTATTGGAGGTTTGTGACTCAAAGAATCAAGTGGAAAAGTCGCAAGGAGGCGCCACTTAAGCACCAGGGAGATGACGCCACATGCAGGGAGGGAGTGCCTGTGTTCGAGCAGCAGGAATTGCACTCCTGCTTATTCTTTTTCACGCCATAAGCAAGGAGAGGACTGCTCAGGTGGGACTCTCTTGAATGGATGGAGAGGAGAAATTTGTGGAGTTTGACCCGTTCAAACGAATTTGAACTGATGGAAGGGAGGAAATCTAGGGGTTTGAATTATTTCAAACTCATTTGAAGTGTTGGCCGAATTTTGGACATTGGGGGAGAAGGTGTAATCGATTTTGGGGTTATTGGGGAGTGGCCGAATGTGCTATGGGAGATAGTTAAGATCGGCTAGCTTGAGAGGTCATTCTCTTGGCGTTTTATGTCAAAACCAAAACCCCTTATTTTTTTTTGTTTTGTTTGTTTTCTCTTTTCGGCAATAGGGGGTCTCGGCCGAATCTTTTGGGAACTTTTTTGGTGAGCCGAAACTTGCTTCTACTCCCTTCTTCCATTTTACTCAAAAAGCCAAAGGCTCTCTACTTCATCTTCTTATTTCAATCTCCTAGTGCCGAAACTCTATATCCACTCTCTCTTTTCTTTTTCGGTTCACTCATTGTAAACGAAACCATCACATCTTCTTCTCTTTGGATTTCTTTTCCCCATCTTTGGATCATAAGCTGAAACCCTCTTGTTTAGCCGAATCCATCCATCTTTGTTCCACTTCCCTTTTCCATCTTTTCCCGAAATCAACCCATCTTCTTCTTCCTCTTCTTTGCTCAAAAGCCGAATCACCCCTTCCCAATTTCTTCTTCTTCTCTCTTGTTTCAAGCCGATTCATTTAGAGGAACTGTAGCCAATTGCCGGATCATCTCCTTTTTTGGGTTATTGCCTAATTCTCTTAAGGTTGGTAGGGACATACTCTAGACCTATATTTCAATTGAGGCAATGTACATTATTATTATGCCTTAGCCAAATGGCCTTTGGTTTCTGAAACACCCCAAACCCGGCCCACGAGCCTGGACCGGATCTGGTATGTTCCTCGATGTAAACCGGTTCAAATTCGTTTGCACTTTGAAAAATCTTAAGTGATTTTGGGAGAAAGTTCGAATTGGGTTGGGCTCGAGTTGAAAACATGTTTATTTGATATTGAAAACCCTTTTTTTTTTATTTCAGGTAGCAAAACATTTAGAGTTTATTTTAAATGAAATTAACTTAATCTTTAATAAATAAAGTTTCGTAACATAATAAATAAACAGAAATAAAGATAGTTCAATTATGGCCTTATTACATCAAATAAACCGAAATAATTTAAAATACTTAAATAAAAATAAAGAGTCCACATAATAATTTCCTTGCTGGGCATGGCCACCACTAAGCTCCTGCCGACCCGGTCCATTACAATTAGGATTTTTGGGTCTTGTTATAAAGTAATGAAATTTTTGATAAAACTATGGGTAGTTTGACCATTTTATAAATCATATTACATACACATTCATAAATCAGATATAAACAAATGATGCAACCCAAACCCAAACCTAGATGCCATCCGCTACACATCACCCATACCAACCTGCACACTGTGGGGACTACTAAGTCAACCCTCCATCCGCTACACACCATCGAAGGCAGTCGCTGCAGTTGACGTGCTCATCGCCCTTATGAGTATTCGTGGTCTTAGGTCACCATACTCAGATATCGTGGTCTTAGGTCACCACATTCAGATACCGTGGTCTTAGGTCACCACATTCAGATCTCATGGTCTTAGGTCACCACATTCAAATATCGTGGTCTTAGGTCACCACATTCACTTCCCCTTTTCAATAACCCATATGCCCCATATCATACATATTATGCATTAACATGCCAAATTTCACATTCTTATCACTTATCACATGTTAAATATAACATATTTCATAATCCTAGTAGGAGTAGGAAACGTACCTGAGTACTTTGTACCATATCATGGTACCTTAGCCACATTTTTACACTTTCATATAAACACATATATCAAGTTTAAGCCATAAATCTATTAAGATTAGTGTGGGGTACACACCTGATTAACTTAGCAACTTCACTTCAAATCCCGAAAATCGGATCTAAAGCCTTAGATCCTTAGTCCCTACATTCGGCTATTACTTAAAAATTTAATGAAGACCATTCGTCCATAAAACCAAATCCTATTAGGATTGTTGTAACCCAAAACTTACCTTGGTGCCGATTGATGTCTAATCAAATGCCAGAAACTTTGTATCCTTCTTTCTTGAAATTGGCAATCACTAGATTAGTTGAATAGATTAGTTTTGGCTTTTGAATAATTAATGAAACACATCTATTTACCAAACATGGCCTTGGCCGAATGCTATAGACACTTACCTTGTGGATTTTAAATCCCGAAACTCACCGAATAACTAGGGAACACGTGGCCTATGGTGTACCTTCGGGAAAAGAACTTCTCCTTCCTTGTAGTCGACACTTAGTAAATCCCGAAAGAATCACTTGCTTAGGGAGTTGTCGAAATACCTATAGGCTCATATTAGATCCAATTTCAACTTTAAACATAATGAATGGCCTTTGGCCGAATATACACATGTCTTACCTTGAATCTTTAAATCACGAAAAGTCCAGAAAGATCCTTCCTTGAAGTCGACATGACTCCTAAATCTGAAAGATCTCTTCAAAATTTGGCAACAAGATATTAATGGGGTTAGTCCTAGATTTCGGCAAATCTTAAAAGAAAAAGGATGAAACCGAATGAGATCTTACCCTTACTTTAGGAATCGACAATCCTTGCTTGAACCTTTAACAATATTCGGCTATGTAGGCTAGAAGGATCTTGATTTTAGCTTTTTGATTGGTAGAAAGAAAAGAGAAAGAAGAATAAAGATGGAGGATTCGGCTAGAGCACAAGGTATTTCGGCTTGGCAAAAATAAAAGAGAAGGGAGGAGTTATTTGCTAGAGAGAATTCGGCAGAGAGAGAGTTGAAAGAAAGAATGAATGGCCCTCTTTTCCTTTAGTAGCCGAAATTACTAACTTAGAATCCCTTACTTGGCCATCACTCTTCTATTTTGATAGCTTTATCTCTTTAATTATCAATATATTCAAATTAAAAGAATTTAATCCATCAATTATCTCTTATCTCTTAATAAAAATAATACTAATAATAACCTATCATTATCTATCTATTTGCCGAATTTTAAAGAGAATAAAACTCCTCTTTTAAGAGCCTTAATGCCGTCCACCTCTCTGCTCCTTGTAGCAAAAATAAAATTCTTTATTTGCTTCCCATGCGACTCGATCCTTGGCCCATTTGCCTATGTATGTGGCGTCACTTGCTAGGCCCTTAAGTGGCGCCTTGTAGCCATTTTACCAAGGGTATTTGTATGTCATATTTCACATACATTTTCTCTTAAGACCACCTTGCTTCATGTCCCTCTTTTAAACTTTAAACTTGACATTTCTAAAGCATTTCCTTACATTTCTAAGACATTTCCTTACATTTCCAAGACAAGACATTTCCTTACATTTCCAAGTCATTTCCTTACATTTCCAAGTCATTTCCTTACATTTCCAAGACAAGACATTTCCTTCCATTTCCAAGTCATTTCCTTACATTTCTAAGACAAGACATTTCCTTCCATTTCCAAGTCATTTCCTTACATTTCCAAGACAAGACATTTCCTTACATTTCCAAGTCATTTCCTTACATTTCCAAGTTTCCAAAAATGTTCACCATACATTCATAACTCATAAGACATGCCATTTCGTATAATTAAATAAAAAATGCATAGGCCCATTTACAGGATGTTACAGTTTCTAAATGGAATGTTAAAACCGATTGTAAGGAGGAGTACAACCCGAACCTGTGGATCTTCAGGATTTGATTGTTGAGTTAGGTAAAGGTTCTTGTGTGTTTCGAATCTATTCCTTTTTCTTACAAAACCGAAGGCTAATTGTTTCTATTTGTTGGTGGTTGGCCGATTGTGAAGGAGATCAGCATGAAGCTTCGGGATTTGGTTGGAAACCAAATCGGCCTTAAGGTGAGTGCTACATTTGGGCGACATATCCTTCGAGATTTTTTGGTTAAGCCGAAAGACTTTAGATTTAAAAATATGATGTTGGCCGATTGTAGGAAGGGGAAACGACGCTTCGAGATTTCGCTATATTCGAGTAGTTTCGGGATTTTGCTAGGATCTACTGTTAGTCAAGTGTGTAAACGCTTACACACTTTATTAGTATAATATGTTTATTATGTTACCGTTATAACTATTGAATCAGTGATTTTGCCTTGTGGCCATGAGCATGGACTCCGGGTAAGTCCCCTGTTATGTGGTCTTGATATACATCACCATGGTACTGTTAAATGCTATGTGATATGTTATTTGCATGATCATTCGACACTATGACACGTATGTGATGAACATGATGATGGGTTTGATGAGAGGAGGGGGATGATTCATTTTGGACTGTCACCAGTGGTTTTGACCACAAGATGGGTTGGCCCCATCATTTGATTTGTGACTACGGTCACCAGTGGTTTTGACCACACTATTATAATTATTTGTGACTAAGTCCCAGTGGTTTTGACCACCAGTGGTTTTGACCACATGATTGATATTTGTGACTACGGTCACCAGTGCTTTTGACCACACATGGATTATTGTGACTCATCCCAGTGGTTTGGTACCACAGTGGGTTGGCCCCACATGATATATTACAAGATTGTCATCAGTGGTTTTGACCACAAGATAGGTTGGCCCCATCATTTGATTTGTGACTACGGCCACCAGTGGTTTTGACCACACCAATATATTTGTGACTTCGGTCACCAGTGGTTTTGACCACACGGGGTAGAAAAAGGAGATCGGATGGTTAGGTTATGGGTTGCATGATTTGCATGTTTTACTGATGATCTGTGTAAGTGCTTGAACTATCGAGTTGGGGATTTATACACTGAGTCTCGGTGACTCACCCTTTCCCTTATATTTTGCAGATGAGGCATAGATCGCGGATATGGAGCCGGGGAGGACTCAAGGTGGCCATGCATCTTAGTTTGGTTTTGATTTTAACCTGCTATTTCGGTTTTATTAATTTTCTTTAAATTTGGTTTTGGGTTTTGTAATAAGGCCGCTAAGTATTATTTTGGGTTTTATTTATCTTCTTTTATTTTGAGTATCGTATACATATGTTGGATTTATGGACTTGTTAAATTAACCGGTAAAAAGAAATGTTTTCAAAACTATAACTCTTTCGGGTTTTAAACATTACCATCAGGTAACACAACTTATAAGATGATAACAAAAGTAACTTGTATGTTTTAAACTTAAATTTTCAAACAACTTTAAAAAAAGCAAACGGTTTTTAACTCGATTATACGCCTTGCACTCGGTTTCCAACAAGTATCGCATGTTTTCTAAAATTTGTGACAACAAGTAGATTTTCAAGCCTGAGTTTTAAAGCTACCATCACACGATTTCAATATCATCTTTAGCAAGGATTTTTGAACTCTTAAAACTATAAAAGGGTTTTTCTAAGAAAATTAACCGAAAACTTTTGGTTTAAAAATGTTTTCACTCCGTAGCATGCCAGATTCGATCTTGGTGTGTTGACCGGGTTTGGGGTGTTACAATTGTGGTATCAGAGCCAGTTTCAACAGCTCAGCTGTGGGCCGAGGCCTAAAAATGTTTTTAAAAGGATTATGAAAGGCTTTGTATGGGAAAAGTACAGTGGTGAAAGCATGGCACCGAGTCTCCGGCACCAATCCGCCCAGGTAAATACGCCAAACTATTGTTTGTTGATTATATGATTATGATGATGGCATGATTGAGTAGTAGTAGGAACTACTATAGAGACTGGAACTATAGGATGATGTGAACTTACGAAACAAACTCTTATTAAACCCCACATAAGACTGCGCTTTAATAGACAGTGGAATTGAAGTCTAACACATAAAACTTTTAATCAGCTCGTATATATCGGTAGATATGAGTGCATGTGGACGTGGGCGTAACACTCGTAGATGAGGTAGGGGTAGGATAACGATCTCGGAACCAGTAGGGTCCGGACATGGTTCGAAAAACGAGGTACCACCACCACCGGTGTGGGCGCGAGAAATATCGAGGATCGGGACGGTGGTAATGACGCAGTTGTCACAGTCGCATCTGCAGTACTAGAAAGGGTTGCGAGTGCAGGAGTTGGAACTAGAGCTCAGAAATCTATGACCGAGCGACTCAAGGCTAATGGTGCAGAGGTATTCAGAGGTGTGTCTGGTGTGGCACCTAGTACGGCGGAGTATTGGTTGGAGGCGACGGAACGCATTATGGATGACCTGGATTTTTCAGCTGAGGAAAAGCTGAAGGGCATAGTATCTCTGCTGCGAGATGAGTCATATCAGTGGTGGCTCACAGTTAGGGATGGAGCGATGGCAGATGACCTCACTTGAGAGTTCTTTAGGGCAGCTTATCAGAGGAAATACATAAGGGCTAGTTATGTTGATGCGCAGCGCAGGGCATTCTTGAACTTGGTCTAGGGTAATAAGATTGTAGCAGAATATAAGACAGAATTCCTTTGGTTGAGTCGGTATGCACAGGGTATTGTGGGCACAGAGCATGAACGTTGTGTCAGATTTGAGGATGGGCTGAGAGACGAGCTGCGGGTGATAATTGCCCCACAGCAGGAACGAGAGTTTGCCGTTCTAGTGGAGAAAGCTAAGGTTGCTGAAGATGTAAGACGGTCTGTAAGGCGGAATCAGGATAGGGGTTGGAGTAAAAGGAGTTCTGGATCATCTGCGTTTTCTGGGAATCAGCAGAAAAGGGTTAGATATAGTGGGCCGAATCAAGCTGCTAGGCCTGCTGCTGCTAATACTCAGTGGTCGCCACGGTGTGCTCGGTGTGGAAAGTCTCACACGGGAGAATGTTGGACTGGTAACAGGGGATGCTTTGAGTGTGGATCGATGGGGCATCGAGTTAGGGATTGTCCACAGCGGTCAGCTAGGCTGCAGTCTGAGGATCAGAATCGTGCACAGTTTAGGAGAGATAATCAGCAGCCGCAGAGGGGCCATGGTTCAGTCAGGGGAGGTAACGGCTCTGGTAGAGGCCGTGGAGCACCGGGCAGAGGTGCAGGTGGTACAGAGGCGAGACAGCCTAGGTTGGTCTACGCAGCGAGGCATCGAGAGGAGGGCGACGCACCAGACGTCATAACCGGTACGTTCTTAATTTTTGGAGTACCTTATAATGCTTTAATTGATGTTGGTTTGACGCACTCATATGTTGCTAGTAGCATAGAAGAAACCATGAAATTAGACTCTAAGATTACTTCTAGGAAGATGATAGTGATAAGCCCTCTAGGTCACTCTGTAGAAGTAAGTAAGCTATATAGGGATGTACCCCTAGAACTGCAAGGGGTCGTGTTTTTGGCTGACTTGATGGAACTGCCATTTGGGGAGTTTGATCTGATTCTCGGGATGGATTGTCTAGTAAAGTATCAGGCTAGTTTGGATTGCGCATCTAAGCGTATGGTGTTGAAGACCATGGAAGGTGAGGAGGTGGTGATGATAGGTAATAGGAGGGATTACTTATCTAATGTTGTCTCTGCACTGAAGGCTGAGAAAATGGTTAGGAAGGGTTGTGAAGCATTTTTGGTGCATGTTTTTGCCTTGGAAGCTAAGGATGCAGCTGTGAAGAATGTCTGAACCGGGTCTACCTCCTGACCGCGAGGTTGAGTTCGGTATAGACTTGTTACCCAGAACTGCGCCAGTATCTATTGCTCCATATAGGATGGCGCCGAAAGAATTGGTGGAGTTGAAGGCTCAGATTCAAGAATTGTTGGATAGAGGCTTCATCCGACCAAGTGTATCGCCTTGGGGAGCTCTAGTGCTTTTTGTTAAGAAGAAGGATGGAACAATGCGGATGTGTATAGACTTCCGCCAGCTGAACAAGTTGACAATAAAGAACAAGTATCTGTTGCCCAGAATAGACGACTTGTTTGATCAACTCAAGGGTGCATCGGTTTTCTCTAAGATCGACCTTAGGTCGGGGTATCATCAGCTCAAAGTGAAGGAGGCTGATATTCATAAGACGACATTTCGTACTCGGTATGGACACTACGAGTTTCTGGTAATGCCTTTTAGTTTGACCAATGCACCGGCAGTATTCATGGACATGATGAATCGGGTGTTTCAGCAGTATCTGGATCGATTAATCGTAGTGTTTATAGACGGCATTTTGGTGTACTCGAAATCGGAGGAAGAACATGACGCACATCTTCGAGTGATTCTGCAAATTCTAAGGGAAAAGCAGTTGTACACCAAGTTTAGTAAGTGTGAGTTCTGGCTTAAGGAGGTAACTTTCTTGGGTCATGTTGTATCAACTGAGGGAATTAGAGTGGATCCTCGAAAGATTGAGGCGGTGTTGGATTGGAAACCACCTAAGTCGGTTGCAGAGATTCGGAGTTTTCTGGGTTTGGCAGGATACTACAGAAGGTTCGTAGAGGGTTTCTCTTTAATCGCAGCGCCGTTGACTAAGTTGTTGAGGAAAGGGGTTCCGTTTGTGTGGACTGAGAAACAGCAAGAAAGTTTTGACAAGTTGAAGAAGATTCTGACTGAAGCTCTAATCTTGATTCAGTCTGAGGCAGGAAAGGAATTCACAGTTTATTGTGATGCATCACACACTGGCTTGGGGTGTGTGCTGATGCAAGATGGAAAAGTGCTGGCGTATGCATCTCGACAGTTGAGGCCTCATGAAGGTAACTATCCGACACATGACTTGGAATTAGCTGCAGTGGTTTTTGCCTTGAAGATTTGGAGGCATTACTTATATAGAGAAAAGTCAATAGTCTACACGGATCACAAGGGTCTGAAGTACCTCTTGACTCAGAAGGATTTAAATTTGAGGCAGCGAAGGTGGATCGAACTGTTGAAAGATTATGACAGTTCGATTGAGTACCATCTGGGTAAGTCTAATGTAGTAGCTGATACGTTAAGCCGTAAGGTGGTATCGGACTTGCGAACGATGTGTGCTCACCTTAGTCTTTATGATGATGGAAGTCTTTTGGCAGAATTGCAAGTAAAGCCGTCTTGGATTGATCAGGTTAAGGAGAGGCAGCTGACAGATGAGGTGTTGAGTGCTCAAAGGTTGCAAGTGCAGAATGGTGAATCCGAAGGTTACAGTTTGGGCAGTGATGGAGTACTGTGTTTTCAAGGGAAGGTATGTATGCCTAAGGATGTTGAATTGAGACAGCGGATTCTTCAGGAAGCTCATAGCAGCCCATACGCTATGCATCCTGGAGGCAGTAAGATGTATCGTGATTTAAGGGAATAGTTCTGGTGGCCGGGTCTTAAGTGTGAAGTAACTCAGTTTGTGGGCAAGTGTCTGATATGCCAGCAAGTCAAGGCTGAGCATCAGTTACCGTCAGGACTGTTACAGCCAGTAAAGATTCCGCAGTGGAAGTGGGAAAGGATTATGATGGATTTCGTCAGTGGGCTTCCCCTTACGCCTAGTAAGAAGGACTCAGTCTGGGTAATTGTGGATCGTTTGACTAAGTCAGCTCATTTCATACTGGTGAGGGTTGATTATTCACTTCAGAAGTTAGCCAAGTTGTATGTGGCAGAGATAGTACGGTTGCATGAAGTGCCTGTGTCAATTATTTCGGATAGGGATCCCAGGTTTACGTCGAGGTTCTGGAAAGCTTTGCATCAGGCTTTGGGTACAAGGTTGGATTTTAGCATGGCTTTTTATCCGCAGTCTGATGGACATTCTGAAAGGGTAATCCAGATTCTGGAAGATATGTTAAGGGGCAGTGTTCTGGATTTCAGTGATAGTTGGGAGGAGTACCTACCTTTGGCAGAGTTCGCTTATAATAATAGTTATCAAGCGAGTATTCAGATGGCACCATATGAGGCACTATATGGGCGAAAATACCGTACTCCTACGTGTTGGACAGAACTGGTTGAACGACAGATGTTGGGTCCGGAGTTGGTGGCTAAAATAGAGGATAAAGTTAAGGTAATTCGGGCTCGTCCTAAGGAAGCGTCGGACAGGCAAAAATCTTACGCCGATCTTAAGCGCGTGGATATTGAGTATGCAGTGGGTGATAAGGTCTTTCTGAAGGTACCGCCCTAGAAGAAAGTGTTGAGATTTGGTGGGAAGCGCAAGTTAAGCCCTAGGTTTATCGGGCCATATACAGTGTTGAAGCGAGTGGGACCGGTAGCTTATCAGCTTGAGTTGCCAGCAGAATTGAGTCAGATTCATGACCTCTTTCACGTTTCAATGCTTAGGCGCTATCGATCAGATCCGCCACATGTGGTACCAGTTGAGGAGATAGAGGTGAGCCCTGATTTGTCTTTTGAGGAGGAACCGGTATGGATTTTAGATCGGGATGTCAAGGTTCGGCGACAGAAGTCAGTTCCCTTGGTGAAAGTATTATGGTGGAACCATGGTACAGAGGAAGCCACGTGGGAACCAGAGGACGTGATGCGGCAGCAATACCCTCAACTCTTTTGACCAGGTAATTTCGAGGCCGAAATTATTTTTAAGGGGGTAGAACTGTAACATCCTTACATCGGGGTTCTGCATTTTGCTTGTGTTGCATGTGATGAATTGTCTATAATGTTCATTTATCATGTTCTGGGGTCTAGTTATAACCCTGAATTAGGCCTGAGTTAGGGCTAAAAATTTCATTTTAGTACTTAAGAGGAAGGAGCTAGACAAAGTACGGGTTAAAAGAATTTATTGGAGGTTTGTGACTCAAAGAATCAAGTGGAAAAGTGGCAAGGAGGCACTACTTAAGCACCAGGGAGATGATGCCACATGCAGGGAGGGAGTGCCTGTGTTCGAGCAGCAGGAATTGCACTCCTGCTTATTCTTTTTCACGCCATAAGCAAGGAGAGGACTGCTCAGGTGGGACTCTCTTAAATGGATTGAGAGGAGAAATTTGTGGAGTTTGACCCGTTCAAACGAATTTGAACTAATGGAAGGGAGGAAATCTAGGAGTTTGAATTATTTCAAACTCATTTGAAGTGTTGGCTGAATTTTGGACATTGGGGGAGAAGGTGTAATCGATTTTGGGGTTATTGGGGAGTGGCCGAATATGCTATGGGAGATAGTTAAGATCGGCTAGCTTGAAAGGTTATTCTCTTGGTGTTTTATGTCAAAACCGAAACCCCTTATTTTCTTTTATTTTGTTTGTTTTCTCTTTTCGGCAATAAGGGGTCTTGGCCGAATCTTTTGGGAACTTCTTTGGTGAGCCAAAACTTGCTTCTACTCCCTTCTTCCATTTTACTCAAAAAGCCAAAGACTATCTACTTCATCTTCTTCTTTCAATCTCCTAGTGCGGAAACTCTATATCCACTCTCTCTTTTCTTTTTCGGTTCACTCATTGTAAACGAAACCATCACATCTTCTTCTCTTTGGATTTCTTTTCCCCATCTTTGGATCATAAGCTGAAACCCTCTTGTTTAGCCGAATCCATCCATCTTTGTTCCACTTCCCTTTTCCATCTTTTCCCGAAATCAACCCGTCTTCTTCTTCCTCTTCTTTGCTCAAAAGCCGAATCACCCCTTCCCAATTTCTTCTTCTTCTCTCTTGTTTCAAGCCGATTCATTTAGAGGAACTGTAGCCAATTGTCGAATCATCTTCTCTTTTGGGTTATTGCCGAATTCTCTTAAGGTTGGTAGGGACATACTCTAGACCTATATTTCAATTGAGGCAATGTACATTATTATTATGCCTTAGCCGAATGGCCTTTGGTTTCTAAATGGAATGTTAAAACCGATTGTAGGGAGGAGTACAACCCGAACCCGTGGATCTTCAGGATTTGATTGCTGAGTTAGGTAAAGGTTCTTGTGTGTTTCGAATCTATTCCTTATTCTTACAAGGCCGAAGGCTAATTGTTTCTATGTGTTACTGGTTGGCCGATTGTGAAGGAGATCAGCATATAGCTTCGGGATTTGGTTGGAAACCAAATCGGCCTTAAGGTGAGTGCTACATTTGGGCGACATATCCTTCGAGATTTTGTGGTTAAGCCGAAAGACTTTAGATCTAAAAATATGATGTTGGCCAATTGTAGGAAAGGGAAACGATGCTTCGGGATTTCGCTAGATTCGAGTAGTTTCGGGATTTTGCAAGGATCTACGGATAGTCAGGTGTGTAAACACTTACACACTTTATTAGTATAATATGTTTATTCTGTTACCGTTATAACTATTGAATCAGTGATTTTGCCTTGTAGGCATGAGCATGGACTCCGTGTAAGTCCCCTATTATGTGGTTTTGATATACATCACCATGGTATTATTAAATGCTATGTTATATGTTATTTGCATGATCATTTGACACGTATGTGATGAACATGATGATGGGTTTGATGAGAGGAGGGGGATGATTCATTTTGGACTGTCACCAGTGGTTTTGACCACAAGATGGGTTGGCCCCATCATTTGATTTGTGACTATGGTCACCAGTGGTTTTGACCACACTATTATCATTATTTGTGACTAAGTCCCAGTGGTTTTGACCACCAGTGGTTTTGACCACACGATTGATATTTGTGACTACGGTCACCAGTGGTTTTGACCACACATGGATTATTGTGACTCGTCCCAGTGGTTTGGTACCACAATGGGTTGGCCCCACATGATATGTTACGGGATTACCATCCGTGGTTTTGACCACAAGATCGGTTGGCCCCATCATT
Organism: Gossypium bickii; assembly: GCA_025503065.1. Classification (NCBI taxonomy): domain Eukaryota; kingdom Viridiplantae; phylum Streptophyta; class Magnoliopsida; order Malvales; family Malvaceae; genus Gossypium; species Gossypium bickii. The sequence goes on from CP106711.1 coordinate 103,807,265, forward strand.
TGATTTGTGTACGATTACCAGTGGTTTTGACCACACCGATATATTTGTGACTTTGGTCACCAGTGGTTTTGACCACCAGTGGTTTTGACCACACGGGGTAGAAAAAGGAGATCGGATGGTTAGGTTATGGGTTGCATGATTTGCATGTTTTACTGATGATCTGTGTAAGTGCTTGAACTATCGGGTTGGGGATTTATACACTGAGTCTTGGTGACTCACCCCTTCCCTTATATTTTGCAGATGAGGCATAGATCGCGGATATGGAGTCGGGGAGGACTCGAGGTGGCCATGCATCTTAGTTTGGTTTTGATTTTAACCTACTATTTCGGTTTTATTAATTTTCTTTAAATTTGGTTTTGGGTTTTGTAGTAAGGCCGCTAAGTATTATTTTGGGTTTTATTTATCTGCTTTTATTTTGAGTATTGTATACATATGTTGGATTTATGGACTTGTTAAATTAATCGGTAAAAAGAAATGTTTTCAAAACTATAACTCTTTCGGGTTTTAAACGTTACCATCGGGTAACACAACTTATAAGATGATAACAAAAGTAACTTGTATGTTTTAAACTTAAATTTTCAAACAACTTTAAAAGCAAACGGTTTTTAACTCGATTATACGCCTTGCACTCAGTTTCCAACAAGTATCGCATGTTTTCTAAAATTTGTGACAACAAGTAGATTTTCAAGCCTGAGTTTTAAAGCTACCATCACACGATTTCAATATCATCTTTAGCAAGGATTTCTGACCTCTTAAAACTATAAAAGGGTTTTTCTAAGAAAATTAACCGACTAACTTTTGGTTTAAAAATGTTTTCACTCCGTAGCATGCCAGATTCGGTCGTGGTGTGTTGACCGGGTTTGGGTGTTACAATAGTTGTGCTTTTGTATTGGTTTTTATGGAAATTTGTGTTTAAATTTCTCCGATGATCGAGATGTTTTGTTTTCAGCTAGGACATTATCTACTAAAGTAATTGAGAAGTTAGTCTTGTTATGGTACTATGATTTTTAAGCTGTATGAGTATTGTGACATCAGTATAGTTAAGTGCTTGACGAGTAATGATTGAAGTAAGTTCTATTATAAGTTTAATCTTTCACTAGATTTGAGAAGAAATTGAAGTTGGAAAAGTGTGAATGATAGGAAGTTCAATTTAGACCTGTGTATTGGTTTTCATTTTCAAATGATATTTATACATATATTAGCGAGTTAAAGATAGAATGTTATGATGTTTTACATGATGATAATTATCATTTATTTAAGAAGTAAGATGTTGAAGATGCTGAGACTATATGAGAAGCTCAAAGTGACTTGTGAAATTAGACCTAAATCCATTAACTAGTGAGATTTTCGGGGACGAAAATCCCTAGAGGGGGGAGAGTTGTAATAGCCCGATTTTGGACTTAGTCGGAACAGTGGTTTCGGGACCACAAATCCAACGTGGAGAAATTTATTTTATTTATATTTTTATGGTCTACAATTTCACGGAATGATATCATGAAAATCTCATTCGAAAATATTAACGTTTGGACACTCAATTTAGTCAAAAGGACTAAATTGTAAAAAGTGCAAAAGTTGAGTTCTACATGTTAGACGTGTCCAATTATTATGAAATTTTAAATTGGAGGTCCTTAAATGATAATTAGTCCATTGGTTAAGTTGGTGGACAAAATTGGACATGGATGGGTATGTTTCAAAAGATTTTTTTAAGGGGCATTTTGGTAATTTAGTGAATTAAATGAATTAAAAACAAAATTTAAATGTCAAATTTGTCCATCTTCAAGCTTTGTCCGAATTTAACATGTGGGAAGCCATGGATAGGGTTTTAAAGCTTTCCAAGCTTCATGGTAAGTCCATTCTGGCCCCGTTTTTCATGTTCTTTACGTTTTTGGAGTCCCGGTAACTTGATTTAGTTTATTCTAGCAATAATTTAACCTAGGGTTCATATTTGGAAAAATACCCATAGGTGAAATGTGTTTATTTTGATGTTTTATGGAAGAATATGAACCTTATAATTATGTTAAACAACTTTTACTAAGCGATTTTAAGTGAAAACGAGTAAAACGACATAATCGGCAAAAATACCTAATGTACATAAGTGCATGTTAGAGCAAGAATTTGATGTTGCCATAGAAGGGGAAAACGATCAGCATGTTATAAAACATAAGAATAAGGGATGAAGTTTAATTTTCGAGCCTAGGGGCAAAATCATAATTATGCAAAAGTTTAGGGGCAAAATTGTAATTTTTCCAAAGTTTGAGTTAGGGACTGTTTTGAGTCGTACATTAATTAAATAAGTGAAATGTGATGTCTTAGACCTTGAAAAATGAGATTTGCACCTAGAACGGGAGAAAAATCGAAAATCGAGAAAGTTGGTAAAATAACCGTTTTGGTATCGAGGTAAGTTCATATGTTTAAGAAGCATTTAATTATGCATATTCGAATGATAAATTGATATTTTGGCCATAAATACTATAATATTGAGTTTCAGATATAATGATTAATGTTCGATAATAATTCGATATTGGAAAGAGAACTTGTATAATTTATATGTTAGACCATATTTTGTATTATGGCTTTGTATGATAACAAGAAAGTATTGACTAGCATAGTTTGATGAGAATAAGTTAAGTTGATGATATGATGAGATTTAGAATGTAAGTATGTAAGTTGAGTAGCATTTTATTATTATGCAATTATTGTTATTAGTAATGTTATTATTGAGTTATGCGACTAACCTTGAGAATTTAAGCAAGTATGTTTCAGCTATGACTTGACAAGGCATTGATATCTCAAAGTCCATGGCTATACCATGGCAATTAAGGAAGAATTGACAGAAAACTCCATGTTCATAACATAGCATTTAAGGAGGAATTGACGGTTAAGGATACCATGTAAGACCATGTCAAGACATGGCATTGGTAAGGCAAGGATCCCGTGTAAGACCTTGTCAAGACATGGCATCGGTATTGATTAAGGACTCCATGTAAGACCACATCAAGATGTGGCATTGGCACTAAGACAAGGATACCATGTAAGACCATGTTTGGAACATAGCATTTGGTAAGACAAGGATACCATGTAAGACCACGTTTAGAACATGGCATTTGGTAAGATAAGGATATCATGTAAGACCATGCCAATGCATGGCATTGATAAGTTCTATAAGGCAAGGAAATCATGTAAGACCATGTCAAGACATGGCATTGGTGAATTTATAAGGCAAATGTCCCATGTATGACCATGCCAAGGCATGGCATTGGTGAGTTCATAAGGCAAGGATACCACGTAAGACCATGTCAAGGCATGGAAATGGTAAGTTCAAAAAGGAAAAGGTTCCCGAGTAGTCGAAAGAGTAAGTCAAAGAAATGACAAGGTTAGAACATGAAGAAAGAGTACAGGTATGCATTTAAGGCTTAATTAATATTGAGATCGTAAGTAATTGAGATTATCAAGTATTAAGTAAGTGATGAGTTTTCAGTTATGCTTGTGACACTTTATGACATGATTGGCAATATGCCTATATTATGAAAGAGTACTCATGTGTTAAATGAGAATGTTGCAGGTATGTAAGCAAGTTATTAAGTAAGGTGCCCTTTGTATTCTGAGCCTTTGGTAAGGTTACCGATGAGTTCACCGGGAAAATCGATTAAGTGAAATTATGTGTGGCTTGTAGTGATAAGTGTAGGTATATGCATTTGTAACATATGAGCAATATGCTCGATATGTAATCGGAAATTGGAAAGATTGTTATAGGTAAGTAATGAATACAACTAAAGTGAGTGAAAGCAAAAATTTACAATAAAACTGTTTTGGACAGCAGGAGTGATGTGAATTTGAAAAATCACCAAAAATAGTAGAAATTGAATTATAAGTTGGATGAGATATTTATTTAAAGCTTATTGAGTATATTTTCATATAAAAGAAATAGAAAAAACAAAGGATTTTTATATTTTGAGATATTTAAATTCTTGTGGGATTGGTTCAGAATGATTACTTGATCCCCTATTCTGCTTTGGAAAAATCATTAAAAATTGTACAAAAATAATTAAGGGATATAATTTATATTCTTGAAATTTTTAATGAGTCTAGTTTCAAATGAAATAAATTATAACATCATTTGATTTCTGTATAAGGAGAAAATTGATTCGTAGTGAAAAGTTATCAGAATAGTCTAACAGTGAAACAGGGGAAATTTTAATTAATAAACTATACTAATTTCCTAAGCCAAAAATTCTGGAAATTTTATGGTATGAAGATATATGAGTCTAGTTTTAGGGAAAATTAGCAGTTTGGAATTTGGAGCTCTGTAGCTCAAGAAATAAATAATTTAGTGATAGTGATTCAAGTAGATAGATTAATGTGAACATGAGTAATAAGGTATAAGCATGTGATTTAATGATTGTATCAATTTGAGAACTTGTTGTGAGGATTTGTCACGTTGAGGCATTGATAAGGCTACAAATGAGTAAGTTGGGAAAGTAAGAACTTAGCATTATTTATGCAAGTTATGACAGCTTAGTAGTAAGCTAAATTCATTGCTAATGCTTAAAATTTTTACATGTGAACTTGCTAAGCTTTATAAGCTTTCCCCCTTTTCTTTCCCATGTTACAGAGTCCTGCTAAACAAGCTCGGGTTGGAGGTCGTCGGAGATCGCTTCACACTATCAAGCTATCTATGGGTATCTTTATTTATAAATGAAATAAGTTATGGCATGTATAGGGGCTTGACTAAGTCATTTTGTGTATGTCTTAATTAATTTGATTAAATGTATTGCTTCATAACGGTAATAAGGATTATTCTGTATTTAGTCACGAGTTGTGGTTCATATTGGGCATGGAGTTATAATGCTTGTGTATGCATGTGTTTGTTAAATTTTAAAATTATAAGTGAAATTTTGTGGCTCAGGATTTGGTAGAATGTATTGTTAAGTCTGGTAATGCCTCGTACCTGGTTCTGGCGTAGTATACGGGTAAGGAGTGTTATAATAATAATCAATAAAATAGTAAAAAAAATAAAGAAGTTTGAGAATACTTGAACCTCAATGATCGCTGGAATCAGAGTCTTAAAATTTATAAAGAGAGTGATCGAACCTGGAAACTAACTCTGACAACAATTAAAGGCAAGTGTACCCATCGAATAGTAGTATAGCTTAGGCAAGACCGGATTGTCGAACCCAAAGGAACTAAAAGTACTAATACTAACTTTTTTTTATTATCTAGCCTAAAATAAGTGAAGTTGTTTAATCTAAACTTAATTAACTACTAAGCTAAAGACACAAAGACAAAAAGAATGAATTGGAGGAAGAACTTTAGGAAAACTCAGTTGATTAAAACGATACCCTTAGGAAGAATCCACCTAGACTTCACTTGTTACTTAACCCTGAACCATACGATTTATTCACTTAGTTTGATCTGTAAGACTCCCTAACATATATTAAACCCTCTCTCGAGGGGAATAACGTCTAACCCTAGGTTAATTAATGGAAATCTCTTTCTCTCTTAATAACCCCCTAGAATAGCAGTAAATCGATCTATGGACACCCATATTAGGTTTCACCCTAATCCGGTAAAATCTCGTCACCCTATCTCTAGGCGTGCAATCAACTCCACTTAATTAAGCTAGATCTACTCTTAGGCAGGGTCTATTCCTCCTCCACCTAAGCTCATCAAATTTAGATTAAGCTCACATAATTAAGAACAAACTAAGTATTTATCATATAATTCAGAAAACAATAACATGATCCATCATAGGTTTCATCCCTTTCAGGTATCTGAAGGGTTTAATTCATAACTATAAACAAAAACATCTCAAAAGAAAAGATAATCCAAAATATAAGAAATCCCTAAAACACCCTGAAGGAATTGAAGGAGAGATCCGCCGTCTTGAGTAGAATTCTGGCTTCTTGAGTTGGATCAACTGGCTATCTTCGAGTTATTCCCACAACTCTGACCTTTCTGACTTGGCTCCTTGGCCAAGCTAACCGCCCCCTTTCAGCTGACACTTAGGGGGTTTATATAGGCTTTCAAAATACGTTTCTTTCTCCCTAAGTATCCAAATCCGAGTGAAATTACTCTTTCCAGCGATAGGGACAAAGCCATGGCACACGCCCGTGTGGATTGTGGCCAAGCCGTGTTTGGATTTCTTTAATGAGGCACAGCTATGTAAATTGGGGGTCAGGCCGTGTTCTAGATGATCAGTAAGGCACGGCCGTGTGGGCTTTGGTCCAGGCCGTGTCAATTTCATCCTTGGCTCAATTTACTCCGTTTTGGGCCCATTTCTCATTTTTTTATCATCGGGTGCTTTCCTGGGTATAAGACATGAAAAGAAAGGATTAAGAGCACCTTTTTATATGAAATAGAGGATAAATCATCCAAAAGCATATTAAATATGGGATTAAAATATGTTACTATTATGGTTTATCAAATACCCCCACACTTAAGCTTTTGCTTGTCCTCAAGCAAAATTCTCAGTTTACAATTAAAACGAACTTTCCATTATCCATAACTCCTATCAGCAATGTCTTATCATAATTCGTAGATAATTTATACATGGATAATTCAACTTGAATAGTCTTAAAGATTCAAACAATCAAAGTCATATATTTGTGTTGTGAAAATGTAGGTGTCTCCTCTTATCTGAATAATTACCTTTAATTCAAAACCTACAAGGATTGACATCCTCATAAAGGATTCACTCAAATCACTCAAAAAGTGTTTAAGGTTCAAAGTTAAAAGACCACTCATACGTCAAACTTGAAAAGTTAATCCCATAGGCTTGCCTTAAAATCAAATCTCCACCACTGTAAAATGAGATGATATACAGATCAAAAGGTCTTTAACAGGGTTGTAATGGGGCTAGGGTTAAAGGTGTGGATAAAGGCTGAATTAGAAGGTTAGAATCGAGATTGAATTGACAAGTTACCTATCTAGAAATACTGAGACAATAATATTAACTAGAAAGGTCATAACCCTAATAATACGAGCTTTTTTCTTTTGATAATTAGACTTTAACTGTATAAGCTCACTTTATAATACTAATACTGAATATACTTTGAAAATTTTTTTAAGAACAAACTAATTACTACATAATAATGAATGAATTTATTAAAATAAAGATCATAGCTAGGCAACAGATCAAATCAAATCTCGACATAAGGGTAGTTAAATAGAATGGTGATAACAAAAACAAAGGGGTTTTGGGTTAATATTAGTGGGTGAGTCAATAAAAAGGGTTGTTAGGATCAACGGGGTTTACTAAGGGTTAATTATAAAGGTAGGCTTTTTAGTGGAGTAAGTGGGCTAGAACCTAGGTGCCTTTATCATCTCGGTATATCAAATCATAACTTTGGTCTTGACATGTATAATCAAGGCAAGTTCTAGAATAACAATGCATAGTTGACACACTCATAATCAATAAAGTGAGCATGAAAAAGAATATATGCTCTATAAGGCTCAAAATCTCACAAAATTATGGGTGTTTTTGATATCATCCTTGTAAATTTCAAACTTCAAAGTAATTTTCGAATTCAGGTTAACAACCTAAAAATTTTAATTTTTGAAAAATAGACTTATCATGCTTGATTCTCTAGTATTCTTCAAATTTAATCATCAATGCACAATTATCAATGACTTATTCTAAAACATGTCAATAAAAATCATAAATCATCATAAATAAAAATCATAAATCATCATAAATTTCATCCTAATTAGTAATATGAGGAAATTACTTAAGAACAATGACTTATCCTTAGGGTTTGAGAATAATGCAGAAAGTTAGGCATTTTCTCGAAATAACTATTCACCCCCCACACATAAGATGTACATTGCCCTCAATGTACAAAGATAGATAATAGCATTTAAGAGATAAATCAAAAGAGAATGGGAAAGAATACTCCCTGAATTTTGGATAGATTCCTTGGGTCGAAAGTGAAGGAGGATGGGGAGGTCGGTCTGGATGACGACCCTACGCTAGATGAAGAAATTAGGTAGCGCACTAAAAAGTAGCCAGGAATTATTAAGTCCTAATTAAAATAAAATATATAATTAAAGATAAGAAAGATAAAGAAAGATGAAACAAAAATTTAAACAAAATGAAAATTAAAGATAACTGGACCGAAGAGTCCTTATTGTTGGATGGTTCGCGATGTGGGTGTGATCTCTAAGGCTGGGTAGGTGCTGGCGATGGCGGAAGTGGCGTGATTCCCTAGCAGCCTTTCGAACCTGACACTACAAAACTAAACTAAGTTAAACTAAATTAAGCATAAGATTGTCAAAGGGAAGAAAACTGAAGCATAAGAGAAAAGAACAGTAAAAACTAAATGGTCTCAAAGACCCTTGGCCTGTTGTTTGGATGAAGCTACCGGCATGAACTCATGTAAATCATTCTCCTTTGAGGAGATTGGCTTTTTATACTTCCTTGGCATGGTTTCAGTATGGCTCAATGGTTAGTGAGACTTGTTATGGAGAACTCTGAGAAGAGGGAAGAAGAGAAGGGGTGGAGAGTAGAGGGGGGAGGATGGGGGACGGTTTAAATAGAGTTTCAATTCTGGTAAACTCACACGCCCGTGGTCCGAGGGCGTGTCGATTCACACTGCCGCCTCGCACGACCGTGTATCTGGTCGTGTTGGCTCACCCATGCCCGTTTGCAGTTTGCCACAGCCGTTGGTGATAAGTTAGTATATTAGCACGGTTAGACTGCACGGGCATGTTCTGCACATGGTTGGCAAGTCAGTAGCTTCACACGGTCGTGGGGCATGGCCGTGCCACTTTGTCGGTGCCCGTGAGGGAGTGGTTGAGTCCGTGATTTCAAAAATTAGTTGAATTTGACTTGTACCGTCCTGCCATGTTAGTACCAAGGTTCTTACAATACACATGGTCTTGGCCACTGCCATGTGTAAGGCCGTGTGGCCTGGAATTCTGCACCCTTAGTTAGTTTAAAGTGAGGTGACAAAAAGAAAGAATAAAATAAATAATGAAAAATATAGAAGTTAATGAGGTTAGTACTCGGGTTGCCTCTCGAGAAGCGCTCGTTTATAGTCTTAAGCTAGACTTTCCTTGTATTTTAAAATTTCAAGGGGGTTTAAAGGTTTGAATATCTTCCTTCATATTATCAGTTTTATTTTCATTGTATGGTTCAGGTCGAGTAGCATTTATTTTAAAAGTGCCAAAAATAGGATTGCTTACCTCGACTGTTCCGTGTGGAAGAACACTGATTACCTTAAAAAGGATTTCTTTGTTTGTGTCAGGGTCTGGAGGGAAAAGTCGTGGGTCTGCCTTATCTAACAATACCTGATCTCTAATTTTGAACTTGTCTGTCTTGTAGAGTGGTTTTGATTCTGTTTCCTGTATCCCTAATTTTTCCTTGAAGTGCGTTTCCACTCGTCTAAGTCATCGGTTTGAATCCTTTGCTCCTCGTGAGTTATTTCTTTGTTGGCACTGAACTGAGGATCAGGTTTAATCGTACCCTTTTTTGGTGGTTCCTGAAAAGAGAGGTTAATCGAATGGTTATCAATGGATTTTTCTTTCTCACCTTGGTCATTCGATGTCCTGGCTGAGTCGAGAGCTTGAAGAGTGACTGTCTCATTACCTACACAAAGTATGAGTTCTCCTGTGGAAACATCAATTTTAGTCTTAGCAGTTGCTAAAAAGGGTCTTCCTAAAATTAAGGGGATTGAATTATCCTCATCCATGTCTAAGATAACAAAATCTCTGAGAAAACGAATTTACCAATTTTGATAAGAACATCCTCGATAATACCCCTAGGAATTCTAACAGTTTTATCAGCTAATTGAATACTCATCCTAGTTTGTTTTAGTTTCCCTAGACCTAGTTGTTTAAACAGTTTATAAGGCATGACATTTATGCTTGCCCCTAAATCGGCTAACTCACTTTCTATAGATAAACTACCAATTATGCATGGAATTGTAAAACTTCCTAAATCTTTTAATTTCCGTGGTAGTCTATTTTGTAACATGGCTGAGCACTTTGCATTGAGTTCCACATGTGGTTCCTCGTCTATCCTTCGTTTTTCGTTAACAGCTCCCTTAAAAATTTTCTAGAGTCTAGCATCTGCGAAAGAGCTTCGAGTAGCGATAAGTTAATGTGTAATTTCTTTAAAAGTTTAAGAAACTTATCGAACTATTCCTCTGCATCGTCTTTTTTCAAGATTTCGGGATAGGGTATGCGAGGTTGGTACTCTTTGATTACTAGTTTTGTCGTTTCTTGCGTTACCTCAACTTTGCCTTCTTCGACCTTGTTTTCTTGCATTGGATTGGGTTCGCCTAACTCTTATTTTTCCTTAGCTGTTATGGCTTGAATTTGCTCCTTTGGGTTAATCTCAGTGTTACTTGGTAGACATCCTTACGGTCATTCTGACATTAGCTTTGCAAGTTGTTCGACTGCTTTAGTGACTTCCCTTACTGACTTGGTAACTTCCTCGACTCGGTTCCAGGTGCTTTTAAGTGTTTTCTCAGTGTCTTGGAAGCGATATTCTGTAGCTGTCATGAATTTTGTTAGCATTTCTTCGAGATTTGGCTTCTTTTCTTGCAGATAGGGCTGATTTTGGATGTGTTGAGGAGGTTATTGTCTTTGATTTCCTTGATTCCCTTAACCTTCTAACGAAAAGTTTGGGTGGTTCCTCCAACCTGGATTATAATTATTACTATAAGGGTTATCATTGAATCTGAAATTATTACCTATATAATTCATTTGTTCGCTCTCTATACCCAGTTTGTAGGGTGGGTACTCAGAATTCGCCACAGTTCTACTTGCGTCATACTGCATTACTGGATGTAACTGCGAAGAACACAAACTATCAATCTTTTTATTCATCATCTCTATCTGTGTAGATAGCACGGTTACTGTATCGAGGTTGAAAACTCCGGCTAATTTTGTCGGTTTCGTCCTTGTAACTTGCCACTGATAGTTATTCAGTGACATCTTTTCAATGAACTCGTAAGCTGCTTCAGGAGTTTTATTATTCAGGGTTCCACCGGCGGCTGAGTCAATTAGTTGCCTCGTTGAGGGATTTACACCGTTATAAAAAGTTTGGACTTGTAACCACAAGGGTAAACCATGGTGTGGGCATCTTCTCAGTAGGTCCTTGTATCTCTCCCATGCGTCGTATAATGTCTCTAAATCCATCTGCATATAAGAAAAGATATCATTCCATAATTTGGTCGTCTTGGCCGGTGGGAAATATTTTAATAAAAAATTTTCGGTCATTTGGTCCCATGTAGTGATTGACCCTCGTGGTAACGAGTTTAACCACTGTTTGGCTTTATTCCTTAATGAAAAGGGAAATAACCGAATACGTATGGCATCATCAGAAACACCATTTATTTTGAAGGTATCACAGAACTCTTAAAAGTTAGCTATATGCGAATTTGGGTCTTCGTCCTGCAAACCATCAAATTGAATAAATTGTTGAATCATTTGTATAGTGTTAGGCTTTAATTCAAAATTATTAGTAGCTATAATGGGACTAACAATACTCGATTCTGCTCCTGTTAAATGTGGTTTAGCATAATCAAACATAGTACGTGGAGCATTGTTTTCTCCCACATCATGTGGTTGCGAGTTATTCTCGTCCATCCCTTCAGTAGGATTGGATCTGTCTTTTTCCTCTCTTTCTGTGTAGTTTACAGCTCGTCTGATTTCTCGGTGATTCCTGCGAGCAGTCGCTTCGATATCACTGTCGTATACTAAAGGTCCTCTCGGGTTCCTTCTAGTCATAAACTAGAGGTTCCTGCAGAGGAAAGAAGAAAGAGAATTCAGCAAAATCAAATTTTAACCTAAAAAAAAATAAAAACAAAAGTAAATTGCGGAAAATAAAAATAATGGCTAAAGTAATAAAAATAGAGCTTTCTTAATATTTTAGTTCCCCGGCAACGGCGCCAAAAACTTGATCGCTGGAATCAGAGTCTTAAAATTTATAAAGAGAATGATCAAACCTGGAAACTAACTCTGACAATGATTAAAGGCAAGTATACCTATCGTACAGTAGCATAGCTTAGGCAAGACCGGATTGTCGAACCCAAAGGAACTAAAAGTACTAATACTAACTTTCTTTTTATCATCTAGCCTAAAATAAGTGAAGTTGTTTAATCTAAACTTAATTAACTACTAGGCTAAAGACACAAAGACAAAAAGAACGAATTAGAGGAATAACTTTAGGAAAACTCAATTGATTAAAATGATACCCTTAGGAAGAATCCACCTAGACTTCACTTGTTACTTAACCCTGAACCATTTGATTTATTCACTTAGTTTGATCTGTAAGACTCCCTAACGTATATTAAACCCTCTCTTCAGGCGAATAACGTCTAACCCTAGGTTAATTAATGGAAATCTCTTTCTCTCTTAATAACCCCCAGAATAGCAGTAAATCGATCTATGGACTCCTATATTAGGTTTCACCCTAATCCGGCAAAATCTCGTCACCCTATCTCTAGGCGTGCGATCAACTCCGCTTAATTAAGCTAGATCTACACTTAGGTAGGGTCTATTTCTCCTCCACCTAAGCACATCAAATGTAGATTAAGCTCACATAATTAAGAACAAACTAAGTATTTATCATATAATTCAAAAAAAAATAACAAGATCCATAATAGGTTTTATCCCCTTCAGGTATCTGAAGGGTTTAGTTCATAACTATAAAAGAAAACATCTCAAAAGAAAAGATAAAACAAACATAAGAAATCCCTAAAACTCCCGAAAGGAGTTAAAAGAGAGATCCGCCATCTTGAGTAGAATTCCGGCTTCTTGAGTTGGATCAACTGGCTACCTTTGAGTTAGTCCCACAACTCTGACCTTTCCGGCTTGGCTCCTTGGCCTAGCTAACCGCCCTTTTTCAGCTAACACTTATGGGGTTTATATAGGCTTTCGAAATACGTTTCTTTCTCCCTAAGTATCCAAATTCGAGTGAAATTACTCTTTCCAATGACAGGGACATGGCCGTGGCACATGCCCGTGTGGATCGTGGCCAGGCCGTGTTCGAATTTCTTTAATGAGGCACGGCCGTGTAAATCAGGGGTTAGGCCGTGTTTTAGATGATCAGTGAGGCACGACCATGTGGGCTTTGGTCCAGGCCGTGTCAACTTCTTCCTTGGCGCAATTTACTCCGTTTTGGGTCCATTTCTCGTTCTTTTTATCTTCGGGTGCTTTCCTAGGTATAAGACATGAAAAGAAAGGATTAAGAGCATATTTTATATGAAATAGAGGATAAATCATCCAAAAGCATACTAAATGTGGGATTAAAATATGTTGCTATTATGGTTTATCACTCAACTTTTGTTGCACTTGTTTGCACTTCTTCCTTGTTTTGTTGATGAGAACTTCCTCCAATGTAGCTTATTGAATTGGGAATGAGGGATTGAGTTTTAGGAATTAAGGGTTTAAAGAGGAAAGGGGTTTTGAAGGATAGAGGTTTTAGAGGAGTTTGAATGTTTAAAAGGGATATTTTTATGGTTTAAAAATTGGGCATAATTGGGTTCGTTCCGTCGGGTTGCATGAATGGGTCGAGTTGACCCTACAAAAATTTGTAGCGATGTCGCAACACTGGGGTTCCGTGTCGCGACATCCTTAGCAGACTACTCATGTAGCGACACCGGGGTTCGATGTCACAACACACCCTGTAATCTTGAAATTCTAAGAGACTGTCTTCTATGTCACGATACAGGGTAGTGATGTCACGACATTGGGTTGATTTTTGAACTTCTTTGCTACTTTCCACGATGTTACGAAACAAAAGTTTTTGTCTTGATGTTGACCTTGTTTCCAAAATTTCCAATCTTCAGAATGCTTCAAGTGTTTGTTAGACCTATCTTTGACCTATTTGTAAGTTATTAATGATGGTTAGTAAAATATACAATATGTACAATTAGTAAGAATCTTACATAAAGATGTTAGCTCTTGCTGCCAGACTCATTTGTCAGCTCAGTCATTATACATTGATGGACTCTCTATAATTTGTTTCTATATGTATTAGTCCAACACCCATCGTGCCATTCTAGTCATCTGTGGTTGTCTCTTTCCCTGAATTTACTTTCCCAGCTTACTTTAACAACCGACAACTATTTCCACAGGTCATAATTATTAACTATTTGCAAAGCCACATAACCATGCAACCGCTTTAGTCTTTCCTTAGCATACGTGCTTCGTAAGGGAGTCAAAAAGTATGGTTCATACTTGTTGCTTATTATGTCTCTTCTCATCTTATCGCTCCAAACTAATTTGCCAGGTGTACTTGAGGCGATGACACAAAGGGAGGGAAAGAGATTAGCAAGGGATTTTACACTAAGTCTCTTAAATTCCAGTTCTGCAGAATTTTAAATCCATCTATTAGAAATCTTTTAAGTTCCTTTATTTGTTTGCAGATAGCTTTCTTGCATGGATTTTGCAATGACTGAGCATTCTACGCTGATTGAAGCTCAAGGCCTATGCTCATTAGTTGTCCAGCTTGATCAAGTCTTGCTATATTATCATAGGTCCTGTCTATGTATATTTTTTTCAATTTTATTCAGCATCCGAAAAATTCCAAGGCCATCAAATCTCTAAGGTGCTTGGTTTAGGACTAAGGTTAAGCAAAGGATAGTCAATTCAGGTTCATTTGCTAGAACTACTAGAATCTCTTTATTTTGCTCTAGGGATTCCTAAATCGACAGACACTCTTTCACCATATCAACCATTACTATTGTTTCTATTGATTGGTTTGTGTTATACTACTTTTGTATTTCGGCCTTATGGACAGAACCCAAACTTTCTGGGAAAATGAGTTCCATTCTGATTTGATTCTGCGTTTCGTGACCATTTCCCCTACTAGCTCTATATCTTCTTTTTTGACAGTTACATTTAATTTATCAGAATGTTCCTTTGTCTGCTGAGATAGATAACAGTATGAGATTTCTCTATTTTCGCAAGCACGAACAGTGACATTCTCTTCTTTGCTCAATTTTGAACTTAGCACCTATTGATACCTTTCTGATGGCATATCATCTTGGTCATTATCATCTTAGGGAAGAACTGAAGTTTCTCCTCAAAGTTGACTTAATTCAAGCATTAGTAATCGTTGATTCTCCTGGATCTCCCAATCTTCATAGACTCCTTCTTCGTAAATATCTTCGTAATATTCAAAGTCTTCATTAGACCACATATAATAAAAGTCATCTATGACTTTGTGCTGACTGCTTATTTGGTTGACAGTGTCCAGGATTATAACAGCCCGATTTTAGCTAAATTGGAACAGTGGTTTCAGAACCATGAACCTGATGTCAGAAAATTATTTTACTACTATTTTTGGTGTTTACAGCATGATGGCATGTATGTGTGAAATTTTTGTGAGCTAATTTTATCGATTGATAGGTCAATTTGATAAAAAGGACCAAATCGCGTAAAATACAAAAGTTGCATTCCACTTGTTAAAATTACTAAATGTTTATGATATTAAATTGTGAGAGTCCTTATGTTGAAATTTGACCATAGTAAACGTTAGTGGACAATTATATGTTATATTAAAGTTTTATTAAAGGTTAATATAGTAATTATAATAAATTAAGTTATAATTTGATAAAAACAAATTGTTTTCTTCTTCATAAAAGATCATCACCGAATTTAGGGCTTGAAATTCACCATTAGAGAGCTTGGACATTCGACAATGGTGTCCTGAGCATGTAAGTCTATTTTTAGCTCGATTTTTAATGATTTCTATGTTTTTGTGATTGTTGTTTCGTGTTCTAGCTAGCCCATACCTTTAATTTCAAAACTGTTAAAGATTTTAAGAGTTTCCATTCATGAGTTTATGTGTTCTTTGGTGTTTGAAGTTGAAATATGAATTTTTAATGATAGATTTTCATGTTTTGTAAAGTGATTTTTGATAAAAATGCATAATAGCAATTAAATTGTGAAATATGCAAATTGAGTGGTTGAAATTTGAAATAAATGAAATTTTTCGACTGTTAGGGACTTATATGAAATTTGGCCAAGCTTGGGTTTAAAGAAATTATGTGAATTTTGTGTATTTGTGAAAGATGGACTAAATTGAGTAAATGTGAAAGTTTAGGGCTAAAGTGCAAATAGGCCTAAATGTATGTTTTGGACCAATTTGAATGATTGCTTGATTAAAGAAGTTAATTTTGAATATATTTAGATCAAGAAAAGAGGAATTCAGAATTAGATCGGGGGAAAGGCAAGATTATCGAGTAATTGACTCATTTCGCCGTTTTTGTACTCGAGGTAAGTTTGTATGTGACGATTTCTTTATAAATGTAAGTTAAATGCTTTGATATTGCCTAAAATGTGATTATGAGATTTCTTTTTAATGAATGAATTATAAATACGATTCTACGGATATATTCGAAGATGGAATCGACAAGCTAAAAGTCCCAGTTAAACCTTAGGAATAGATTTTGGATATTGATGATATGTTATAAGATGATATACCGATTTGGCTTCGGGCCATGTATATTGGATGTGTTGGCATCGGGCCACAATATCGACACTATAGTTGCGAGTGATACCTTGATTTGGCTACGGGCCATGGTATGGGTATTTCGAAAAGGAGCTACCTTTATTTGTCTACGGGCCATGGTATAGGTACTCCGGGATAAGTTACTTTGATTTGGCTTCGGGCCATGGTATAGGTACTTATTGGTTGAGATCTTTGAGTATCTGACTTCTATTCCAAATGGTTCAACGGGTAAATGAATGATGTGGTTGATAAAGAGGTTAGTACGAGGCGATACAGGTATGTATAGAACCTATTCGAGTAATAATTAGAGAAAGTTCGATGAGATGGTATTTGATCATGTTTTGAGATAAGAAAAGGTTTGTAGTTAATGTGTATATAGTGGTGTTATGTATAATTGGTTGATATGTATTTATATGATGAATTAAGTTATTCACATATGAGCTTACTAAGCTATGAAGCTTAATTTGTGTTTTTTTTCTATGTTTTACAGTGAATAAAGGCTAGCTCGGATCTGGGAGTCGTCGGGAATATCATCGCACTATTGGACATATGTTTGGTACTTCTGAGTTGTGTATATATGGTATATGTCATGTATAGGCTACTTGTGGTATTTTGGTTATGAATATATCCATGAGAGTTGGCTTGTAAATGATGTTAATATGGTTGAGTGTTTAGTTATTAGAAATGGCTTGTAAATGTATATGTTTTGGTTGTATAAATAGCTATGAGTGATGGCTTATTTTGGCATGTTGAGAATGAAAATGGTGATGGTTATATAGTTGCAAATGGTTGAATTCATTTATGGAGTTTAATGCTTGAAAAATGTTTTGGTGAAGTATGATTTTAGAAGTTGAATTGATAAGTATTTGAATAGGTATTTGGCATTGAATTGAGTATTGAATTTGGTTGTAATGGATATGGTATGAATTATGCTTTTGGTTGATGATTTTGGCTGCCTATTGGTTGAAAAAATGGTACCATTTTGGTTGTTTAAGTGAGCATCATGGCAAATTGGCCTTGCAAATGGCCTATATTTGTCCACACGGGCAGAGACACGAGCGTGCGTCTCAGCCGTGTACGATACATGGTCATGCTACATGGCCATGTGTAACACCCCAAACCGGCCCAAATACCACGACTGGATCTGGCATGTCACTAAGAAGATTTAGTAAAACATGTCGCATTTTTTAAAAAAAAAAAACAATAGTCAAGTATAAACATGTATACCGGAAAACTTAATAATTTGGATAGTTTGTAGAAGATATAAATTTTCATTTAAATGCCTTTATGAATTAAAAACCGAAATTTAGTACATGCCTTAACTTAATTAAAATGTAAAATCTAAATGTCTAGTAATAATAAAAGCCCAAAACAAACGAAAATATAAAGCTAGTGGCCCATGGCCTTATTACAATAAAATTTAAAACCCACTAACTGAAAATATTAAAAATTAATAAACTAGTAAATTGTTTTGCTGAAACAAAATAATCTCTCGCATGGCCACCTTGTGCTCCTCTCCAGCCTAGTTCGATGCACTAGGTGCTACCTGAAAGATGTTAAATAATGGAGTGAGTCGCAAGACTTAGTGTGCAACCCTCGTGCGCCATCAGATTGGGCCTTAGCCCCACAGAACAGATAACGGAGTATAATATATCAGTAAATATGCAAGCCCAACCCAATCCTAGGTTTCCATCTACTACACACCACCCTTACCTGCCAAGTACACCATTGGGGATTTCTACAATCAACCCACATCGCTACACACCATCGATAGCAGTCATGCTGTAGTTAGCTGCTCATCGTCAGATCATGGCAAAAGCCACTACAACAGATCATGCCTTCAGCCACTACAACAGATCATGGCAAAAGCCACTACAACAGATCATGGCATTAGCCACTACAACAGAACAATTCCCCTTTCATCAATCACCCAACCCCATGCATACATATAAAACATATCATCTCAACAGAAACATTCACTTTAGAATGACAGAGATTACTAACCTGGTGATTCGCCTTTACCACTTTTCGGGTTTTCAACAGCCATGCCGGTATTTCGGCATTTAACAGAATATACAGAATATAATAGTTTTATATGCATACCAATCAAGCAATCTAAATGGTGTGAGAGTGTTACATACCTGATAACACGTAGTACTACTCTCTATGTCGATACCCTCACTAATCAGATCTACTGCCCTTTGTCTACAACTTTGCTCAAAAGCCGGAAGAAAGCGAAGATAAGGCCTCTCCTATATTAGGCCAAGGGTTAGTGTTTTACCCGAATTATATGCTTAACTTAACAGATCTCCTTACCTTGAAATCCTGAAAGTGGTACAATCCAAGGGCTACTGAACTCTTGCTTAGAAATCTAAGCAATTGAATCCCCTTCAAATCTCGGAATGCCGCAAACGATAGAAAACACCCGATTAGTTAACCATATAGCCATTCGGCTAAGATCTTTAAAAGCCAAAAAAGAATACACAAATCGACATTTACCTCTACAGATGATTTTGGCTACCTGCTTGTAGAAAGATTCGGCAATCCCAGAAGAAGATCGAAGCGTAGAAGAGTATAGATCTAGGAATCTCGGCTTTTAAGAAAATCCTGAAAAGATTAACTAGATGTGTTTTTCGGCTTTTAGACGAATTGAATGATCAGTTTCGACTTTTAGTGAATGGGAGAAGAATAACAATGGGGATCAGAAGATTCGGCTAAAAGGAAGTTTCAAAAAAAAGAAAGAAAAGGTGAGGGAGGTGGTAATTTTCGGCTTTTTGAAGAGAAAAGATGAGAAAAGAAAACAATGGTGATTTTCAGCTTTTGGAAGAGAAAAGATGAGAAAAGAAAACAAGTGAGATGGCCTTCAAATTTTCGGCACACCCCTTTCCATACTAAACCAATTCTCTTTGCCCTCCTCTGTGTTTGATTTTCGGCCAAATCTACAACCAAATGATAACACGTATCTTTCTTCCTTATCTTAATCTACTAACTCCTCCAAAATAAGCCTAATATCCACATATTATAAACATTAAAAACCTCCTAAATAATAGCCTTGTGCCGTCCCCCCAGCTCCTCTTTAAGTGCCGAATTTGGCCCAATAACTTGGGCTCCAAGCAACCAAAACTTTGGCCTTCTCCATCCACTAGTGACGCCTCCCTTTTCTCCTCTATGGCGCCACCCTACTTTGGGCCACAAGCCCAATTTGACATTTTAAATAACCAAAACCTTATTTTAAGCCCTAGAGTATCTAAACAGAATATTTAATCAAGGCCTCAGCCCAAACCTGAACCCAATTTGCACCTCAAATTCTCAAATTAACATATTAAGCATACATCACATAAAATGCATAGACTCAATAATTCAGGATGTTACAGTTTTACCCCCTTAAAATAAATTTCGTCCTCGAAATTTCCAACTAACTATTAATCATACTACCCAAGTCTCTCCACTATGCTTTCGCTGCGAACTCTAATTCTAAAGCCAAAAGAAACACTTAGTGTACTATGATAGAGTACGCACCGATATTCGCATCTAGAGCGTCCTCGTCCCCTTGGCGACATGCTGCATAGACCAAAGCTGGCTGCCTCGCCTCAGCATAACCTGGACCTCCACCTGGTGCTCCGCGACCATGTCCTATGCCGTTACCGCACTTGACTTGACCACGGCCCGTCAGTGATGGCTGTCCACCCCTCTTAACTCGATCGTAACCTCGTCCCGGCTAGTGTGCACGATCCACCTGCGTGGGCGATCCTTAATCATATGCTCCGTGGATCCACACCTAAAGCATCCACTGATTCTCCTTCTACACTTCCCATAATGCACCTTCCCACACAAGTTACATGATCAATTCTGACTCTCAGTAACAGATGTCGGAGCACGAGCTGGCCCATCAAACCTATGCCTTTTCTGAAAACTCCCAAATGATCCCGATGACCCAAAATTCCTCTTATCCCTATTCCTATCCTTATCCTTATTCTGTTTCTCAGTTCGTTTAACCTCCTTAGATATCTTAGCTTTTTCAACCAAAACCGCAAAGTCTCTCTCCCGCTGCGATGCTACTAATACCCTTAGCTCATCCCTTAGTCCATCCTCGAACCGTACGCAACGCTCATAATCAGTCGCCACAATCCCTCGAGCGTAACGGCTCAACTGCAGAAACTCCGCCTCGTATTCCGATACAGACTTACCTCATTGTACCAAGTTCAGGAATGCCTTCCTCTGTGCATCCACATAGCTAGCCCCAACGTACTTTCCCTGAAACGACTCCTTAAAGAAGTCCCAGTCAATCCGGTCTACGGTAGCACCCTCCTTTACCGTGAGCCACCACTGGTAAGCCTCGTCTCGAAGGAGAGACACGACCCCTTTCAACTTCTCCTCCATCGTGAAGTCAAGGTCATCCATTATACGCTTACTTGCCTCTAACCAATACTCAGCTGTATTAGGGGCTACACCAGAAACACCCCTAAACATCTCCGCTCCGTTGGCTTGGAGTAGTTTCGACACAGATTTCTGAGCTCTTAAACCCGTGCCTGCCCCAACAACTCTTTCGAGAACCCGCAACATCGCCTGAGATACCGCATCATCTCTGGGCGCCTGATCCCAAAATCCTCCCTCCACAGCCGGCATATCCGGCATCTCGTTTCCTGATCCGTGGCCAGACCCTACTGGCTTTGACACGGTCATCCTACCCCTACCACGACCACGCGGCGGACGTCCACGACCCCTTGTACTCATTCTATCGATTCGTGTTTATCTGATTAGGAATTTTATGAATCATTAGTTTTCTTCCACTGATTATCCACGAACTGTCTTATGAGTAGTAGTTTTAAGAGTAGTTCTTTCGAATTCGCAATTGTATTTACCATTCAGTCTCAAGTTCACATCTCCTAGTTCTAGGAAGTACATACATTCAGTCATCAAGTATTAACATACAAGCAGCATCCACAAACTTACATTCAGTATGTAGGGGTATCTTCATCATTTCACTACCCAGGGTATTTTCGTAATTTATACTATAGGGGTATTTTCGTAATTTCCCAAAATAGGGTTCCTTGGTGATTTTTTGAAGTAAGGGGATTTTGGTAATTTTGAAATCCGGGGGTATTTTGGTAATTTTAAAATCTGGAGGTATTTTGGTAATTTTGAAATCAGGGGTTCTATGGTCATTTTACAAATCAGGGTAATTTTGTAATTTTTACAGATCAGGGATATTTTGGTTATTTTATAAATCAGGGGTAATTCGGGTATTTTTTTGAAAAAAATAGGATGGCTGGTCCCTTTCGGGTTTTAATTATAAGTGTTGGTCCGTCAACAAATCCTCGTGGCTAGGGTGAATAGTCACTACGCACCAGGTAGGATTCCAGCGAAGAGGAGGTGAGTCACTAGGACTGCTTAAGTACCAGGCTCTTCTGGATCCAATCCTAGACATGCGCATGCTTGTTGCCACACCCCAACCCAGCGATTTGTTCACGGGTTTGTTTGGATAGATTAAGTCTTATGAAAGTTAAGAAGTTGTTTAAGCTAAGCCCAAGTCCATCAAGTTCTAAGTAAAATAATCTACATCCCTTAAAGCCTATCAAGCCCACATACATATATAACACACAGTGAGTTCACAATACTTACCTGGCGGACTTGGGCCGGAGACACAGGTGCCATGCCAAGAAAACCCTCCTGTGTTATTTATAAACATGCATGTTTCCAAAACCCATCTTTAGAAAATGTTTTGAGCCCAAAACCCTAAAGTCGAGTTTTGAACCAGGCTCTGATACCAATTTGTAACACGCCAAATCCGGCCCAAACACTACGACCGGATCTGGCATGTCACTAAGAAGATTTAGTAAAACATGTCGCATTTTTTTAAAAAAAAACAATCGTCAAGTATAAACATGTATACCGGAAAACTTAATAATTTGGATAGTTTGTAGAAGATATAAATTTTCATTTAAATGCCTTTATGAATTAAAAACCGAAATTTAGTACATGCCTTAACTTAAATAAAACGTAAAATCTAAATCTCTAGTAATAATAAAAGCCCAAAACAAACGAAAATATAAAGCTAGTGGCCCGTGGCCTTATTACAATAAAATTTAAAACCCACTAACTGAAAATATTAAAAATTAATAAACTAGTAAAGTCTTTTGCTGAAACAAAATAATCTCTCACATGGCCACCTTGTGCTCCTCTCCAGCTCAGTCCGATGCACTAGGTGTTACCTGAAAGATGTTAAATAATAGGGTAAGTCGCGAGACTCAGTGTGCAACCCTCGTGCACCATTAGATTGGGCCTTAGCCCCACAGAACAGATAAGGGACTATAATATATCAGTAAATATGCAAGCCCAACCCAATCCTAGGTTTCCATCCGCTACACACCACCCCTACCTGCCAAGTACACCATTGGGGATTTCTACAATCAACCCACACCGCTACACATCATCGATTGCAGTCATGCTGCAGTTAGCTGCTCATCATCAGATCATGGCAAAAGCCACTACAACAGATCACGGCATCAGCCACTACAACAGATCATGGCAAAAGCCACTACAACAGATCATGGCATTAGCCACTACAACAGAACACTTCCCCTTTCATCAATCACCCAACCCTATGCATACATATAAAACATATCATCTCAATAGAAACATTCACTTTAGAATGACAGATATCACCAACCTGGTGATTCGCCTTTACCCCTTTTCGAGTTTTCAACAGCCATGCCGGTATTTCGGCATTTAACAGAATATACAGAATATAACAGGTTTATATGCATACTAATCAAGCAATCTAAATGGTGTGAGAGTGTTACACACTGATAACACGTAGTACTACTCTCTATGTCGATACCCTCACTAATCAGATCTACCACCCTTTGTCTACAACTTTGCTCAAAAGCCGGAAGAACACGAAGATAAGGCCTCTCCTATATTTGGCCAAGGGTTAGTGTTTTACCTAAATTATATGCTTAAATTAACAGATCTCCTTACCTTGAAATCCCGAAAGTGGTACGATCCAAGGGCTACTGAACTCTGGCTTAGAAACCTAAGCGATTGAATCCCCTTCAAATCCCAGAATGTCGTAAGCGATAGAAAACACCTGATTAGTTAACCATATAGCCATTCGACTAAGATCTCTAAAAGCTGGAAAAGAATTCACAAATCGACATTTACCTCTACAGATGATTTCGGCTACCCCCTTGCAGAAAGATTCGGCAATCCCAGAAGAAGATCGAAGCGTAGAAGAGTATAGATCTAGGAATCTCGGCTTTTAAGAAAATCCTGAAAAGATGAACTAGATGTGTTTTTCAGCTTTTAGAAGAATTAAATGAGGAGTTTTGACTTTTAGTGAATGGGAGAAGAATAACAATGGGGATCAAAAGATTTAGCTAAAAGGAAGTTTCAAAGAAAAAGAAAGAAAAGGTGAGAGAGGTGGTGATTTTCGGCTTTTGGAAGAGAAAAGATTGGAAAAGAAAACAATGGTGATTTTCGGCTTTTGGAAGAGAAAAGATGAGAAAAGAAAACAAGTGAGATGGCCTTCAAATTTTCGGCACACCCTTTGCCATACTAAACAAATTCTCTTCCCCCTCCCCTGTGTTTGATTTTCGGCCAACTCTGCAACCAAATGATAACTCCTATCTTTCTTCCTTATCTTAATCTACTAACTCCTCCAAAATAGGCCTAATATCCACATATTATAAACATTAAAAATCCCCTAAATAATAGCCTTGTGCCATCCCCCTAGCTCCTCTTTAAGTACCGAATTTGGCCCAATAACTTGGGCTCCAAGCAACCAAAACTTGGGCCTTCTCCATCCACTAGTGATGCCCCCCTTTTCTCCTCTATGGCGCCACCCTACTTTGGGCCACAAGCCCAATTTGACATTTTAAACAACTAAAACCTTATTTTAAGCCCTAGAGTATCTAAACAGAATATTTAATCAAGGCCTCAGCCTAAACCTGAACCCAATTTGCACCTCAAATTCTCAAATTAACATATTAAGCATACATCACATAAAATGTACAGACCCAATAATTCGGGATGTTACACTATGTGTCCCCTGATGTTGATATTAAATTGAAGTCAGTATGCTCCACACGGCCTCGCACATAGGCGTGTGCTTGGCAGTGTGTCACAAGTCAGTATACCTCTTAAATGGCACACGACCTGGCACATGGGCGTGTGACTTGGCTGTGTTGCATAAGTCAGTATACCCTATAGGTTTGGTACAACTTAGTATACGGGCTGACAGACAGGCATGTGGTCAACAATGTGACCCAAGTCAGTATGTATGCCCTATTTTCAGACGACCTAGGACACGGGTGTTTCTGGAGCCGTGTGAGGCACATAGCCCGTTCACACGGGCGTGTGACCCCTGAATGATTGAAAAATTTCTAAGTTTTCCAAGAATTTTTGATGTTATCGGTTTAGTCCCCGAATCACTTCTAAAGCATGTTTAAGGCCATGTAGGCCCTTATAAGGGACAATGTGATTGTATTAAGTGACTTATGAGAATGATTGCTTTATGTTTGTTAAATGTATGCTATATATTATGAATTGATTAGTAATACCTCGTAACCCTATTCTGACGATGAATACGGGTGAAGGGTGTTACATTTATTAGTATTAGTGCTACGGTTTAGTCGATTCTAAAACTAACGTACCATGTCTGAAAGTCTAACTATACATGCCATATATACTCTGAGATAGTGTGATGATTCCTGACAGCTTAAATTGTGTTTTCGTATAGTAATGGATCTCGATCGAGCTGTAGTCGATGATGTAGAAAGTAATGCGCCCGCTCCCGCTCAAGGGGTAGCGCCATCAGATTCTATGCCTATTATGAGTAGCCACAAAGGAGAGGCTAAGCAAGCCTTTTTCCAAATGATGAATGAGTGGTTCACGGAGTTCGTTCGAACGAATTTGGCTGCTAAACAACCTCTACCCCCACCAATTCCTCAACAAATCCCTATTGTTTCTCAAGTTATAGATCTGATATGATTGAACAAGCTGCCAATAGATAAGATTCGTAAACATGGTGCTGAAGAGTTTCAAGCTACTGTTGATGATGATGCTGAGAGAGCTAAGTTTTGGCTCAAAAATACGATTCAAGTATTCAATGAATTATCTTGTACTCCTGATGAATGTATTAAATGTGTTGTATCTTTTCTGAAAGACACCACGTATCAATGGTGGAACACGTTGGTATCTGTGGTTCTGAAAGAACGGGTTACTTGGGAGTTCTTTCAAACTAAATTTCGAAAGAAACATATAAGCCAATGGTTTCTAGATCAAAAGCACAAAGAATTTTTAGAATTGAAACAGGGTCGTATGACAGTAATCGAGTAGGAGAGAGAATTTGTGTGGTTAAGTGAATATGCTCGAGAATATGTTTCCAATGAAGAAATCATGTGTAAACGGTTCATTGATGGGTTGAACAAAGATATAAAACTACTAGTCGGAATTCTAGAGTTGAAAGAATTTGTTGTTTTGGTTGAAAGGGCTTGTAAAGCCAAAGATCTTAGCAAAGAAAAGAGAAAAGTAGATTCAAAAGCTAGAGACTCGAGAAAAAGATCAATGAGTAAGCCGTATCAATCTTCATCAAAGAAATCCAGAGATTCATATGCTTGTCTAAATGTTTCAAATGAATATTCGAGTAGAGATCGTAGAAAACAATAATCTAGTTCTAAAGCTCAATTTACATCAGTGTCCAGTGTTTGCAATGTGTGAGACAACAAACCCGAGTGTTAGCATTGTGGGAGACAACACTTTGGAGAATGCTGGAATAAAAGTACTAAAGCTTGTTTCAAATGTGGCTCACCGGATCATTTTATTAAAGACAGTTTTGATATGGATGAGGAAGATAGACCTCAAAATGTGAGATCGAGTAATATGTTGACTAAGCCATGCCAAAAGCTGTGTGCTGATTATTAAAGTGCTTATTTGGCAAGGCTTTCTAAAGGAGAGGTCCTTATATTGTAAATGGACCATTACTGGCTTGGATGGACAAAAATGGGCTAAGTTAGTGGGATTTTAATGTATTAATAAAAAGGGTATAATGGTAAAATATGTATTAATGAGTATTAAATAAAACAAAACCAAATGCTCATCTTTTTCATACCTTTTTATCACCAAAAATTTAAGAATAAATAAGGGTTTGAAGCTTTTATAATTTCGGCATATACAAGGTTTGATTGAGGTATGTTTTGAGCTCAATTTTTGATGATTTTGATCGTTGCTTTGTGTTCTATCAAACCCATGCTTTAATTTTAGAATTTGATGATAATTTTTAGAAGTGCCATTGATGAATATGTGAGCTTTGTGTTGTTAGTTGGTGGAAAATGAAAGCTTAATGTTGGATTAACATAGTTTGTATTTGGATTTTTGGTGAAATTGAGTAATTTAGGCAAAATTGTGAAAATAAGAAATTGAAGGATTAAAATGTGAAATAAATAAAATATGTGGGCTTGTATGAGCTAGGGTAAAATTTGGACAAGCATGTGTAAATGGAAATTTTGTGTATTTTTGTGATTTTATGAAATAGAGACTGAAGTATTTAAATGTGAAAATGTGAGGGCTATTTTGTAAAATGCCCTAAATATGCATGTTTGGACTAAATTGAATGATTTGATGATTAAATAAGTTAAATTTGAATATGTATAGATCAAGAAAAGAGGGATTTGGGTCAAGATCGAGGCAAAGATAAAGTACTCGATTAATTGACTTGTTTTGTTATTCTGATGTCCGAGGTAAGTTCGTGTATAATACGAATCATTTAATTTATATTCATGTGTTATGAAATGAATGAGTATGTGGTTGATGAATTAGAAATGCTATATATGTGAATTGGAGAAATTTAACACTAAGTGTGCATAATTAGAATTGAGACAGAGGTGAATAGCACTGTGTGTGTAAAATAAAAAAAGCCTTAGCTATATTGATTGGCACTATGTGTGCGATACCAAGTTAAATTCGGTTTAAAATAAAAGCACTAAGTGTGCGATGATATTAAAGCTTTGGCTAAGAAATTAGCACTAAGTGTGCGAGTAAATCAGATGATTACTGAAGATTGTTCGAAATGTGGTATTGGCACAGGTATGTACAGAACCTATGTGGTTGACGATTTTGTGAATGGATAAATGGATGGTTGTGTGAGCATTTGGCTATGGATAAGATTGTGTATTCATGAGAACTAATCTATATGATGGTTTATTTTGTATATTGATTTGAATTATTGAGTTAAATGTATTATATTACGAACTTACTAAGCTTTTGAGCTTACTGTGTGAAGTTTTCTCTGTTTTACAGTGTATTTAAAGCTAGCTCGGATCCTGGGATCGTTAGCGACTCAATCACAATATCAGCTATCTATTTTGGTACTTTTGGAAGTTGTATGTATTTGGTATATGACATGTATAGGCTAGCGATTATGGTATGTTTTGAAGTGTATAAGTCTTGCCAAGTGATTTGGCTTGATAGTTTGATGGTTTGTTATATGTTTTGGACATTTGAAAAGAATGATTTATATGTGTAGTGTGTGGGTTTTATGTGAGTGATCTTTATGGCATAAATTAGCAAAATGGAAATGGTATGTTCATGATAGATTTGGTAAGGATTGAATGATAAATATATATTATGTGATTTGGGATGTGAAATAGATATTTAGATGGATACGTTTGAGTTGAAATTGAGTATGGAAATAAAAGGTGTAGTTGATGATTAATTTGTGCATATATTGGTATGTTTTGGTTGTCATTTGAGGTATAAATGCATATGGTTTGATGCTTGTAGGTGACCCTAAGTGTGGGTGGCAAATTGGCCTTGCAAATGGCCTATATTTGCCCACACGGTTGAGCACACGGGCGTGTGGCTCGACCGAGTTTCTTAAATTTTTCAATTTGAAACAAGTCAGGCTCGCATATGGGCTAGACACACAGGCGTGTGACTGGCCGTGTGGTGCAATTCAGTGTCGACCACGGGTGAGGCACACGGGCATGTCTCCGACCGTGCGGACAAGTCAGTTTGTATGCCCTATTTTGCCACGACTTGGACACATGAGCGTGTCCGAGGCCATGTGAGGCACACGGCCTACCCACACGGGCGTGTGACCTCTATAGCTTGGAAAAATGTTAAGTTTCAAAAAATTTTTGTATGTGTTCAATTTAGTCCCGACCCCTTTCTAATGTATATTTATGGTTTTGTAGACCTCATTAAGGGACTAGATGCTTATATTATGATATGTTATGATAATGATATAATTTGTGTTGTGAAATGGTTGTTAAAAATTCGAAATTGTCTAGTAATGCCTCTTAACCCTAGATCGGCGATGGTTACGGGTTAGGGGTGTTACAGATAGAGGTTTTGCTAGACTGAGTTTCACTCCTTGGGGTGCACAGTTGTTAGTTGTGAAAAAGAAAGATGGCACGATGAGAATGTGTATAGACTATCGACAACTGAACAAGGTGACGATCAAGAATAAATACCCTTTGCCACGTATAGATGATTTGTTTGACCAGTTAAAGGGGCAACGGTGTTTTTGAAAATTGATTTGAGATCAGGTTATTACCAGTTGTGAGTTAAAGACTCCGATGTGCCAAAGACTGCATTTAGAACAAGGTATGGACACTACGAATTTCTTGTTATGCCTTTCGGACTAACAAATGCACCTACTGTTTTTATGTACTGGATGAAATATATTTTCAGGTCATATTTAGATCAATTTGTAGTTGTATTTATTGATGACATTTTGATCTTGTAACACCCCAAACCCGGCCTAAACGTTACGACCGAATCTGGCATGTCACATAAAAGGGTTATTTAAAAACTGTGCATTTGTTAAAAAGTTCGTATTTTTTTTTGAAACTCCGCGTTTTGTGGTTTGTTTATAAAAGCCGATTCATTTAATGCCCACTTTACAAAGTTATTATTAATTTGAATAAAATTGTATTTGTTGTGAAAATCGAGTTTAAGTAATTTTGAATAAAAACGGTTTATTATCATTTCAGGAAAATCCCATATTGAACATTAAATAATAAACAGTAACCAAATTGAAAGCTAAAACCAAATAAAATACCAAAGGCCTTATTACATATTAAAATCCCAAAATTAAAAGTAACTTTAAATATAAGAAATGAGTTTACGAGAAAACATTGCAGGGCCACCACAAGTCTGCCTCGGCTCCCCAAATTCGCGGTCTAATGATTACCTGAAACATTTAAAAAGAGGGGGTGAGTTTACGAAAACTCAGTGTGTGTTTCCCCTTACGAGTGATAACTGGGCCTAAGCCCACAAAAGCAGATTGGGCCTTAGCCCTCACAATAACATACTTGGCCGAAGCACACATAAATCGAATCGGGCCGTAGCCCTAATATCACAGTATAGCAGATAACACATGCCAAATGATGCAAAACCCATTCTTTAGTCATATTCGGCCATAAGCCCATAACATAGCATATCGAACCATAGCATATTAAATCACATGTACATATAAGAATGACAATGCAGTCCCGAACCCACCTAGGTATCCATCCTCTACACACCACCCGTACCTGCTAATCACACCGTGGCGATTACTAAATCGACCTCCATCCGCTACACACCATCGAAGCGATCATTTGCGATCAATCGCACATCGCCCTTATAATCGTGGCATGGCCACCAGATAATATGACAGAGTCACCGGATTCATAATATGTGACAAAAGTCACCGGATACATAATATGTGACATAAGTCACCGGATAATGTGGTAAAAACCACCGGAACACTTCCCCTTTATCAATATCACCCATATGCCCATGCAACATACATATTATTCAGATATTATGCAATGTGTCATGTATGGAAAACATATATCAAATATAAGAATAACATGAGTTACCATCATAATCAAATAGACATAAAACAACAAAATCAAGCTGATCAACCTCTAAGGGTATAATCGTAATTTTACCTACCAAGGGTATTTTCGTAATTTACCCACCAAGGGCATTTTTGTAAATTCGCACCTACAATGGCCTTTCTGAAGGCCTAATGTCGCCACTAGCGACTCAGCTACTATTTCCGGTCGTACCGGACGTTTGGGCCCAAAATCGAATTTCGGCCCATCCGAGCCCACACGCTCGTGTGGCCCACCTAGCACGAATCTAGCCACATATATAAGTTCCACCTAGTCTAGTTCAACATATACTAACCATCATACAATTTACTCATATGGGCCCACGGGCCTATTGGGCCCACTTCGGCCCATCGAGGCCCAAGCAGCCCCAACCCACACGAATACTACTGATGGCCTCAACTATCGCGTCGAAGCCCCACACGTGCGCCCGCACGCTCGTGTGGCTACTAATGCCGTGTGACCGGCATTTCGGCATTTTGCCGCTCTACAGCTAGAGTAGAGAAGTACACACACACACCTGATAGGAATCTGGTGCTAAACCGCGCTGCGACCACTCCTGTGCCCAAACGCCCACCAAGGTATGTTAACTCTCCTCCTGGCATGCTCTTTATATAGCTAGCTTTTCACCTTCATTCTTTGTGTCTTTCCGATGTGGGATCCCTTCACAAGAGAGTTTAAATTCAATCGAAACTCTTACCAGTCAATTCCAAAACAAATACTCCCTTGTTTCTCATGAGATTCGAACCCAGGCTCCCTTGCAACATAATCCACACCGCTAACCACTTGGCCACAAGCTCCCCTTGTGTCTTAAACCATGCGCAACTAAATTTGAATCTATAGCCAAATACTAAAGTCTATTTAAAAAGAAAACTAAAATGCAAAAGCCAAGACTTGAACCTTGGACCTCATTCCTTCCTTGTGGCATCACCCCCTTGTCTCTTATGTGGCGTCACTTTGCCACTACACCACACACTCCTTTTGTGTCTTTTTCTTCCCTATTTTATTCTTAAGGCCTACCTGCCAACTTTCAGGGTTTTTTCACCTAAAACCAAAATTTCCCCAAAGCCAATATTTGATCCCGGGACTTCATAGAAGCCCTCTAACCTTCCAAAATCACTTATCCAATAGGTCTAACTTGCATTAATGCCAGTCTCAAAAATTTTAAACGCTACTACGCCTAAGGCCCATTGGGCTCAATTCTCCTAGGCCCAATTTCGGGATGTTACAGATCTACTCTCGTGATGAATCTGAGCATGCCAAGCATTTGAGAATCATATTACAAACTTTGAGAGATAAATAGTTGTTTGCAAAGTTTAGCAAATGTGAGTTTTAGATATGACAGGTTGGTTTTCTGGGACATATAGTTTTAGCCGAGGGTATCCTAGTTGACCCAAGCAAAGTTTCTGCGATTATAGATTGGAAACCTCCGAGAAATGTATTCGAAGTTTGTAGTTTTCTGGGACTAGCCGACTATTATAGATGATTTGTGAAAGGTTTCTCGATGATTACGACTCTGATGACAAGATTACTTTAAAAAGATGTTAAATTTGAATGGTCAAAAAGGTGTCAGCAGAGTTTCGAGCAGTTGAAAACATTATTAATAGAGGCACCAGTGTTTGTTCAGCCTGAGTCGGGTAAAGAATTTGTAGTTTACAGTGATGCATTGTTAACTGGCCTAGGTTGTGTTTTGATGCAGGAAGGCAAAGTTATAGCTTATGCCTCGAGACAGTTGAAACCGCATGAAAAGAATTATCCGACGCACGATCTTGAATTAGCTGCGATAGTGTTCTCATTGAAAATTTGGCGCCATTACTTGTTTAGTGAGAAATGTCATATTTATACCGACCACAAAAGTTTGAAATATTTGATGACTCAGAAGGACTTGAATTTACGATAGCAAAGGTGGTTAGAATTGCTAAAAGACTATGAATTAGTGATTGACTATCATCTGGGGAAAGCGAACGTAGTTGCTGATACGTTTAGCCGAAAGTCCTTATTTGTTTTACGTGTTTTGAGCACACAAGTAGCGTTGTTTGATGGTGATTCAATAGTAACCGAAATGAAAACGAGACCGTTATGTCTACAGCAAATTTAGGAGGCTCAAAAATTTGATAATGAATTGCAAGCAAAATGAGCTCAATGTGAGTCGATTTCTGATTCAAAGTTTCAAATAAGGCCTGATGACTATTTGATGTTTCATGATAGAATATGTGTACCAAGGAATTCTAAACTCATTCAAAAGATTCTAAATGAAGCACACAGTAGTTGTTTATCAGTACATCCAGGAAGCACGAAAATGTATAATGATTTGAAACAACATTATTGGTCGCACGGCATGAAACGAGATACCTTAAAATTTATTTCGAAATGTTTGATTTGTCAGCAAGTCAAAGCTGAGTATCAAGTCCCGTCAGGTTTATTACAGCCCATTATGATTCCTGAGTAGAAATGGGATAGAGTAACAATGGATTTCGTATCGATTTTACCCTTATCTCCGAAAAAGAAAGATGCGATCTGGGTTATTGTTGACAGATTGACGAAATCAGCTCATTTCATTTCTTTACGTACAGATTATTCACTTGATAAATTGGCTGAGTTGTATATCTTAGAGATTGTTTGATTGCATGGAGTGCCACTATCTATTGTTTCGGATAGAGATCCGAGATTTACTTCGCGATTTTGAAGAAATTGCAATAAGCTTTAGGTACAAAGCTGCATTTTAGCACTGCGTTTCACCCGCAAACGGATGGAAAATCTGAACGAGTTATTGAGATACTCGAGGATATGTTATGTTGTTGCATTTTTTAGTTTGAGGGTAGCTGGGAGAAATATCTACCACTGATTGAATTTTACTTGTAATAATAGATTTCAATCAAGTATAAAGATGGAACCGTAGGAAGCTTTATACGGTTGTAAATGTCGAACACAGTTGTACCGGACTAAGCTTAGCGAAAGAAAGATTCACGGGGTTGATATGATCAGAGAGACAGAAGAGAAAGTGAAAGTAATTTGTGACAATTTGAAAGCAACTACGGATCGATAGGAATCATATGCAGACTCGAAATAGAAAGATATTGAGTTCCAGATCAAAGATAAAGTGATTTTGAAAGTATCACCGTGGAAAAAGATATCGCAGTTTGGTCGGAAAGTGAAATTGAGTCTGCGATTCATCGGACCCTATGAGATTACTGAGCGAGTTGGGCCAATGGCATATTAGCTGTCCTTACCATTTGAGTTGGAAAAGATACATAATGTGTTTCATGTGTCGATGCTTCAACAATACCGATCTAACCCTTTACATGTCATTTCCTCGACCGAGGTTGAAATTCAGCCTGATATGTTATATGCTGAATAACCGATTAGAATATTAGCTTGTGAGATCAAAGAGTTAAGAAATAAGAAAATAGCATTAGTGAAAGTATTATGGAATCAACACGGGGTTGAAGAAGCTACATGGGAACCCGAGGATGCTATAAGAAAATAGTACCCGAACCTATTCACTAGTAAGATTTTCGGGGATGAAAATCCCTAAGGGGAGGAGAGTTGTAACGGCCCGATTTTAGCTAAATCAAAACATTGGTTTCAGAACCATGAATTTGATGTAATAAAATTATTTTAATATTATTTTTGGTGTTTACAGCATGATAGCATGTATATGTGAAAATTTCGTGAGCTAATTTTATTGATTGGTAGGTTAATTTGATAAAAAGGACCAAATCGTGTAAAATGAAAAAGTTGCATTCTACTTGTTAAAAGTACTAAGTGGTTGTGATATTAAATTGTAAGAGTCCTTATGTTGAAATTTGACCATAGTAAAGGATAGTGGACATTTATGTCCATGGTTTATATGTTATATTAAAGTTTTATTAAAGGTTAGTATAGTAATTATAATAAATTAAGTTATAATATGATAAAAACAAGTTGTTTTCTTCCTCATAAACCACCGAATTTAGAGCTTGAAAATCACCATTAGAGAGCTTGGACATTCAGCTATGGTATCTTGAACTTGTAAGTCTATTTTTAGCTCAGTTTTTAATGATTTCTATGTTTTTGTAATCATTGCTTCGTGTTCTAGCTAGCCCATACCTTTAATTTCAAAACTATTAAAGGTTTTAAGAGTTTCCATTGATGATTTTGTGTGTTCTTTGGTGTTTGAAGTTGAAATATGAATTTTTCATGATAGATTTTCATGTTTGTAAAGAGATTTTTGATAAAAATGCATAATAGGGATTAAATTGTGAAATTTGCAAACTGAGTGGTTAAAATGTGAAATAAATGAAAGTTTTGGGCTACTAGGGACTTATATGAAATTCGGTCAAGGTTGGGTTTAAAGAAACTATGTGAATTTTGTGTATTTGTAAAAGAGAGACTAAATTGATTAAATGTGAAAGTTTAAGGGCTAAAGTGCAAATAGGCCTAAATATATGTTTTGGACTAATTTGAATGAGTGGTTGGTTAAAGAAGTTAATTTTGAATATATTTAGATCAAGAAAAGAGGAATCCGGAATTAGATTGGGGGAAAGGCAAGATTGTCGAGTAATTGACTCATTTCGCCGTTTTCGTACTCGAGGTAAGTTCGTATGTGACGATTTCTTTATAAATGTATGTTAAATGCTTTGATATTGCCTAAACTGTGATTATGAGATTTCTTTTTAATGTATGAATAGTAAATACGATTCTACAGATATATTCGGAGATGGAATCGACAAGCTAAAAGTCCCGGTTGAACTTTAGGAATAGATTTTGGATATTGATGACATGTTATAAGATGATATACCGATTTGGCTTCGGGCCATGCATATCGGATGTGTTGGCTTCGGGCCATGATATCGGCACTACGGGTGCAAGTGATTCCTTGATTTGGCTACAGTCCATGGTATAGGTATTTTGGAAAGGAGTTACCTTGATTTGGCTACGGGCCAAGGTATAGGTATTTCAGAAAGGAGTTACCTTGGTTTGGCTACGGGCCATGGTATAGGTACTTAGGGATAAGTTACCTTGATTTGGCTTCGGCTCATGGTATAGGTACTTATTGATTGAGATCTTTGAGTATCCTACTTCTATTTCGAATGGTTCAATGGGAAAATGAATGATGTGGTTGATAAAGAGGTTAGTACGAGGCGATGCAGGTATGTACAGAACCTATTCGAGTAATAATTAGAGAAAGTTTGATGAGATGGTATTTGATCATGTTTTGAGACAAGAGAAAGGTTTGTAGTTAATGTGTATAGTGATGTTATGTATAATTGGTTGATATGCGTTTATATGATGAATTATGTTATTCACTTATGAGCTTACTAAGCTATGAAGCTTAATTTGTGTTATTTTTCTATGTTTTATAGTGAATTAAGGCTAGCTCGGATCTGGGAGTCGTCAGGAACATCATCGCACTATTGGACATCTGTTTGGTACTTTTGAGTTGTGTATATATGGTATATGGCATGTATAGGCTACTTATGGTATTTTGGTTGTGAATATAGCCATGAGAGTTGGCTTGTAAATGATGTTAATATGGTTGAGTGTTTAGCTATTACAAATGGCTTGTAAATGTATATGTTTTGGTTGTATAAATAGCTATGATTAATGGCTTATTTTGGCATGTTGAGAATGAAATGGTGATGGTTATATAGTTGCAAATGGTTGAATTCATTTATGGAGTTTAATGCTTGAAAAATGTTTTGGTGAAGTATGATTTTAGAAGTTAATTTGATAAGTATTTGAATAGGTATTTGGCATTGTATTGAGTATTGAATTTGGTTGTAATGGATATGGTATGAATTGTGCTTTTGGTTGATGATTTTGGATGCCTATTGGTTGATAAAATGGTACCATTTTGGTTGTTTAAGTGAGCATGAGTAAGGGTGACAAATTGGCCTTGCGAATGGCTTATTTTTGTCCACACAGGCAGAGAGACAAGTGTGTGTCTCAGCTATGTCTGACACATGGTCATGCTACACGGTCGTGTGTCCCCTGATGTTGATATTAAATTTAAGTCAGTATGCCCCATAGGGCCCGACACACGGGCGTGCGATTGGTAGTGTGCCACAAGTCAGTATAACCCCTAAACGACACACGGCCTAGCACACGGGAATGTGACATGACCGTGTTGCATAAGTCAGTATACCCTATAGGTTTGGCCCGGCCTAGTACACGGCCTGGCACACGGGTGTATGTGGCCACTTCGAAGGGCACACGGGCTTGACACACGGGCGTGTGGTCAGCCGTGTGGCCCAAGTCAGTATGAATGCCCTAATTTCACACGGCCTGGGACACGGTTGTGTCTGGAGCCATGTGAGGCACACGGCCTGTTCAAATGGGCGTGTGACCCCTGAATGACTGAAAAATTTCTAAGTTTTCCAATAATTTTGTATGTTATAGGTTTAGTCCTGAATCACTTCTAAAACATGTTTAAGGCCTTATAGGCCCTTATAAGGGACAATGTGATTGTATTAAATGACTTATGAGAATGAATGCTTTATTTTTGTTAAATGTATGCTATATGTTATGAATTTATTGGTAATACCTCGTAACCTTATTTTTATGGTGAATACAGGTGAGGGGTGTTTCAAGGATTGCTAAAAACAAATGTTAGAAGTGTTAATTGATAAGACAAACTGAAAGTCATAAGTATAACCTACAAATTTCCTAATTGTTCTTTTAAATTGCAAAAATTAAAATTGACCTAGTGATGTTGCCTCCTCAACAACGGCACCAACAACTTGACCCCTCCAGATGTACTAACGTCCAGAGTGTGAATACTACAATAAGATATAGAATGACAAGGCGGTATATGCAAGTATACGAGTTGCGTTGTAATATAGTTTACAACAAAATAGGTGAGTACTTAGAGGATCATACCCAAGGGAGGCGAGTTCTATATATGTTCTAACCTAAACACTTAAAGATCTGATTAGTACTTTCAAATAAATTATAGTACGGGAGTAAAAAAAGGGTTTTTCTTATGGATTTTATAGTAATATTAAAATAACATAAAATAAACAAAACTAAAGAGATAGAAAAGTAGAGTAAATCAAATCTCGATTATGGGTGATTAGCTAGCTTTGGGTTCCTCGTCAATCAACTAGTTGCTACTCTAGTAGGATATTTCGATCTTCCACTAACATAAAGAGTCAACTAGAACTACTTATCTTCCGACCTCACAATCAAGACTGGCTTGGGGTGAAGGTGTTCACGAATGGGAAATACCAAATTTGGGTTAATTCCCACCTTGATGACTTCCTGGGGTTGTTAGGCCCAAGGTTTGTTTCACGTTCATCCTTTTTCAAACAGCTTATTCGTTGAGTAACCCTTCAAAACAATTAACAGATCGTACTTCCACTCACTAATCCCCCATAAAGGGATTAGTTCTTCATGACTTTCATAAACAATATGAAATAGATAAGAGAATTAATCATAATGAATGAATTGAAGTAAAGAGTTTAAGAAAAGCCTGATTGATATTAATAATAACTGCAAATCCATAGAAGTTGATCTCCATCACAATTCAGATCTCTTGAAGTAAAACAAATATAAATAAACTAAACTTTAGAAAACCTAAGAAAGCAATAAAACAAAACTAAATTTGAAGAAATAATCTAAGCTCATGGAATGGTTTTCATAACATGTGTCGAATGAGCCTATTTATAGCCTTCAGGTGGTCGTCGTCTTTAACCCTAGGTTAGTTGATGTTCCCCGGCTTTAAGTTTGATTGTGGAAACCAAAACACCTTACTTCATGTTTAATTTCTGTCCAAAGCCGATGTTGTGACACACCAGGACCTATGTCGCGACAAATGTAACACCCTATACCCGGCCTTGTCACCAAGCCCGAATAAGGGTTGCCACGCCACCGTCTTATATCATACACAACAGTGAAAACTCATTCTAAACGAAACGTTTTTCATATTATCATTCATATAGGTTTTAAGTCCATTATACTTCTTAGTTATCAATTTGCATGCTAACCATACACCAAATAGTCTTATAATAATAAAACATGCATACAGTCCATTTAACCAAATCTCAAAACTGTCATGTAGCTATCAATACTGCCACTAGGTTATCAATATTTTCTTTAAATGGTATCGATACCACCTGGAAAAACGATACCAAACTTGTATTCTATTTCTCGATTAAAAACCCCAAAGTCTCGAATCGATACCTGTCATGAAATATCGATATTTTAATCCTGAGTATCGATACTCGATCAAAGGTATCGATACCAATTCTCTACTTATACTCCCTACATGTTTCAAAACACAGAGGTATTGATTTTAAAACCCGATTATCGATACCTCCACCCCATACCTAAAAAATGCACAATACATGAGCAATTAATACATTCCACTTTAGTTCCTAAACATCTTACATCAGTTACTTTGACAAATAACCATTCAATGGCCTAATTAGTGATTCAATATCGTAAAATTGTGTTCGAGCAAGTAACGTCAATGCATCCTCATGTTTATGAACTCAAGCATAATAATAACATGTAATCCTTATAAACCAAACAAAATATGAGAAATACATTTAGAAGTTAACATGGCTATAAACAAGTCTACCACATTGCCTTTTTTCCCCCAAAATGAAAATAAATATAGAACACCTAGAAAATAACAAATAAACTTGCTTGGATCACCTCTCAGAAACCACACCACTCACACTAGCACGCAACTAATCTACAAGGGTTTGAAAGGAGTGGGTGAGCTTAACAAGCTCAGTGAATGCTCAAAATAACCAAAATGTAATCAATTCATCAAGCATCAACGAAACAACCATGTA
The DNA here is from genome assembly GCA_025503065.1 of Gossypium bickii. Lineage (NCBI taxonomy): Eukaryota > Viridiplantae > Streptophyta > Magnoliopsida > Malvales > Malvaceae > Gossypium > Gossypium bickii. The sequence continues at coordinate 103,846,396 of CP106711.1, forward strand.
ACATAACCTCAACAGTTCCAACTCTGGTGTCATATTATTCTTACTCCTGCATTATTACTAGTTCTTTTACAAGGTAAACATATTTATTTTTGAGCATATATCACATTACACATATAATTACATAATGTTTAAGCACATATCGCAATACTCATATAATCACATAACGTTCAAGCATATATCGCAATACTAAAAAACTTGTTTATAGATAAATTGAATAATGATCACATTTCGTATAAACACATATCACAATACACACATATTCATAATTTAAGATAATTTGGAACTTGAGCTATGACACTTAAAAGTGAGCTCTATCATCACTCATCGGATACACAAATCTCTAACACACCAAATATAGACTCATAGAATCAAACAAGTCCCAAAAGTGAAGCATAAAGCTAACACTCTCCTTATTTCCCCTCACATGTCCTGTTGAATGGAGCTTAGCTCACATTCCCTTATCCCTCCAACATGTCCCAGGGCCTTAATGTCCAAAATCACTATACATATAGGTGAGTACTCACAATCCTATGGCACACCAACTATATCTAACGATTTCAAGATCATAAGGCGAAAATATCCGAAACAAATACATATCACTTATTGATTATTCGTGCATTATCACTATATATTTGCATTTTTAGCAAAACACTTTCACTAATATTTAACATAAACATGCATGTACACATTTGCACTTTTACAACAATTATCATCACATATCACATGTTTTAGCATCTCATCTCGATTCACATATTCACATTCACATAAGCTCATTGTTCACAAGATAACATAGGTATGAGAAAGCTTACACTACTATAAATAACATAGGTATGAGAAAGCTTACACTCAAAATTTATAGTAGGGGTTTAGGCTACTACTAAATTCTAAAATAAAGCATTGAATCATGTCCACAAGTAATTATTCTAAACACTCACAATGTAACAGCCTGATTTAAGGGCTAGTCGAAACAGTGATCTCCAAAGCACTAATTTGAGGTTGGATGAAATTATTTTAATGTTATTTTATGTGTTATAACATGATTATAAGGGTGCATGAAAATTTTGGTGATTTAATTTTAGCGATTTCATGCTTAATCGCGAAAAAGGACTAAATCACATAAAGTGCAAAAGTTCTATTTTTATTGGCTAGAGGTGTGTAATAACTAAGGAATATTAATTGGAGGTCCCTAATGTGAAATTAGACCTTTCTAAGGTTAATAGCTGATCATAAGGGACAAAGAAATAAATTTTAAATGAATTAGGTGAGGTTTTGGTGGAAATTTGTCTAGAATAAAATAAAATAAAGAGAAGAAAAGATATCATCTTTTCTTTCCCTTCTCTCCACCAAAATTTCTCAAGAAAAAAAACCATGGAAGCTTGAAAATTTTCAGCAACTCCTCACCTCTACAAGTAAGTCATCTTGATGATTATTTTTGGTAATTTTTGTACTTTTGGAGCCCCCAAAGCTTGAGCTAGCTAATGAGGGGACTATTTTGCTAAATGGTTGAAAGTTTAAGGACTTTCCATGAGAGAGAGTTCATGTTGTTTTCTACATTTTTATGGAAGAAAATGAGTCTTAGTTGTTAGATGAACAACTTTTGTGAAAGGTGTTACCATGAAAACACCTAAAATGACCTTTTCGTAAAAGTTGTGAAATAGATGGTAAATGTGTGTAATAGTTGAAATCTTGAGTTGCTATAGGAAGAAATATGAATCGGCTAGGCTTGATTAACAAAGAAATTGGATGAAAATCGATATACGAGCCTAGGGGAAAAATCGTAATTTTGTCAAAGTCTAAGGGCAAAATTATAAAATAGAAATTTTGAAATGTATTGATTAGTGTGGAGATTAAATGAGTAAATTTTATTGTTATAGATCAAAGCAAACGGGGTTCAGACCTAGAACGGGAGAAAAGAGAAATATGGACAATTAGGTCCATTTTTACCCTTTTGGTATCAAGGTAAGTTAATGCGCTAATAATGCAACTTTAAGTGAAGTATTTAATATTCCGATGTTGTATGAATTGTATTTTGTCTCTATGAATATATTTAATACGTTTTTTACGAGATGTCAAGAAATGAAAATCTCCAGTTGAACTTAAGAATGGATGGAATGCAAATATCATGATACTAAAATAATTAAGGTTCCATGTAAGACCATATTGGAATATGGCCTCGGTGTGAGACTTCGTATAAGACCATGTCAGGGACATGGCGTTGATATAATACTTCAAGTAAGACCATATCGGGAATATGACGTTGAAATGATACTATATGTATGAGACTCAAGAGTATCCTTTAGCATTTTGAGTGATTCAACAGGTATGTTGAAAATGAGAAAGTATGTGGTTATGCCATGAGAGGTACAGGTATGTGCCCAGAACTCATTTGAGGTGAATTCGATATATGATGAACCCATGGTGAGTTTATGTGTAAACAATGCATCCTGATTGCATATGTTATATTTATTAATGCATTGCGTGAATGCGAATGATTATTGTAGAAATCTATTTAAAAATGATAGAGTGTGAGGAAATTCCTAGATGGACATTTGAAATAGGAAAATGTATGTGAATAAATATCCGTGAATGTGTAATAAATGGTGGGGCTGTGTGCGATACTACCTTATTATTTGTTAGCGATGGGCTGTGTGTGATACCATCGCAATTATTATTCATGGTGGGCTGTATGCGATACCACCTTATTATTTGTTACTGATGGGCTGTGTGCAATACCATCGCGTTTAGTATTATTGGTGGGCTGTGTGCGATACCACCTTATTAATTATTAAATGGGGAGTTGTGTGCGAAATTATTGAGTATATATATTATTATTCCGAGGTGTTATTGAGAAACTTAACTAAGTAAAATTACATGTGGCTTTGTGGGTATAGATGCAAGTAAAAAGGAACGATGTTTTGTGATAGATGAAGGTTTGGAATAAATAAGCATTATGAATGATTGAATGGGTAACCATGAGCTTAAGTGTAAATCTCATTATAATACCTTTGTGGTTGAGTGAAATAAATGAATGACAATAGTTGATTATTATTTGCATATGAACTTACTAAGCGTTATTGCTTACTCCTCTTCATTTCCTATCTCCTATAGCTTAACTTAACTAGCTCGGGTTGGAGACCGCCAGAGATGCTTTCACACTATCGAGCAGTCATTTGGGTATAAGTTTTCAAGTCTTCTTGAGATATGGCATGTATAGGAATCTTATCTTTTGATTAAGTCATAGTTAACGTAGCCAAATGTGTTGGCCTAAAACTATTGATGGCTCGATTGTGTATAGCCATGGATGATGGCTTATGTTGATTATAGTTATGCTAGTGCTAGCGCTCTCTTGTGTATGCGAAGCTAGTATGGTTATATGGATTAAATGTGAAATTAAGTATTATAAATGTAACACCCCTTAACCCGTCTCTGAATCCGAGATCAGATACGAGGCATTACCATGCTTAACCTTGCTTAAACATGCATTATCGGGCTATAAAGTTTCATTTCAACTTAAAATTTTTCTTTCTTAATCATAACATACTTATCATGGGCCTACGAGGCCTTAAACATACATCCGGAAGGTTTCGGGTTTCAACCGGAGACTTTTACACTCCTCGAAAGCTTTTGCCTAAACAGAGGTCACACGCCCGTGTGACATGGGATACGCCCGTGTGGGCAAGCCGTGTGATCGCACATGCCCATGTCCCTAGCCCGTGTAAATTTATTATTATTTTGAACCTACAGGGGTTTTCACACAGCTACACACACGCCCGTGTCTATAACCCGTGTCCTTCACACGGCCTAGACACGCCCGTGTCTTCTACTCGTGGAGATATCTGATTATGACATCTTCAATCCTTAATTATCACACGGCCAAGGCACACACTCGTGTGCTGGCCTGTGTGACGAATCAAATTCTCGTAAAATAATGCGAGGGACATACGACCTACTAACACACCCATGGGAATGCCCGTGTGTCTACCCGTGTGGACAACTATAGGCTATTTTCCAAACCTCTTGCCACCCTAAAACATAGACTCATTCATTTATTCACAATTAGCACAAGACATAGCCATATTAAACTATGAAAAATCCTTAAAATAACATTCACTCCATCCACATTCATACTCAACAGTTTGCATGAACATTCATTTCATTATACTCAAAAATCTTGTAGCATGAACTTGACACCGTTGACCAATTCACCATGACCATTTATAAAATGAGTATAAATACATTAATAGCCTACCTTTTGGCATTCCAATATAGCATGACACAAAATGATCAAGCTCCTATACATGCCATACTCAAAATAGATTAACTTAGCTATACCAAGATAGTGATTGATAGTGTGATCCGAGCTCCGACGTTCAGTGATCCCCAAGCTAACTTGATGAAACTACAAGGAAAAGGGAAAAGAGAGGGGTAAGCATATGGCTTAGTAAGTTTGCATGAAATTATAAAGCAACGTAAATGCTCAACTATATTCATCCATCTCATGAAACAATAGCAACATACATCTCAAATACTTGGGCATATTTATTTGCACTTACTCACTCTTTGTCTTACCCATCTCATGTTACCTTATGATTTCCTAGCTTGTACACATACAAGGTACCTGTATCACTCAATCATATAACTTAGCACATATGCTTGCATGCACAAAACTCAATTCTTTATCGCTCTTATCATGAATGAATCTCAAATCATTCATAATTGGTTTAGCTCTGTACCATTTTACATACTTAGCATCTTTTGCCCATGACTAAACAAATTATTGTAGGATGTTCAAACTCATTGTGCTTAAATCTGGATACCAATTCCATATCCCAAATATGATCTTACATAGGTTGACCTCTAGATGCTGATGCCATATCCCAGATATGGTCTTACACGGGATCTTAAAGCTCGATGCCGATGCCATGTCCCAGACATGGTCTTATACGAGATCGTACATGGATGCCGATGCCATATCCCAGATATGGTCTTATACGAGATCTTTCTTTGGTGCTGAAGCCATGTCCCAGACATGGTCTTATACGGGACCTTCCTTATCTCTTGTGAATACATAGACATCATTCTTATTCCGGAACTTTAACCGAGACTTTAGCTTAGCTTATACTCACCATTTCTTCATCGAAGCTCCCTTACTCAATTTCATAGAAATGACATACATTATCATAATATCATACAGTTTCAAATATCGAAACATTATGAAACTTTAACTTCATACAAACTTACCTCGAATCTCAAAATGCGTCTCGATGCTCGATTAAGTCCTCGATTTTGTTATTACCTCGATTTCGATCCAGGCTTCGCGTTTCTTGATCTATAGTAACAATTTCACTTGTTAAATTCACACATTGACTAATTCAACTCATAATTCATATTTTGGAAAAATTATAATTTTACCCTTAAACTTTCTCATAATTGCACTTTTGCCCCTAGCTCATAAAATGATTTTTACTCAACTTTCTTGCATTTCAAGCCTAGCCGAATCATATTCATAACTATAGCAACCTTCAATTTCCACTATTTCACTCATGTATGACTATTTTCACAAATTTTATGATTTGGTCCTTTTATGTATTTTTCATGAAAATCACTTAGAAAAAGATGTTTATCATACATCAAACTTTCACATTCTTCCATAAAACATCAAAATACATGCATGTCATAAATGGGTAGATTTTTTAACATGAACCCTAGCTCAAAATATAGCTAGAAATAGCTAGACCGAGCTACGAGGGTCTCAAAAATACGAAAAACATTAAAAACGGGGCTAGGATGCACTTACTATCAAGATTGGAAGTTGAAGAAATCCTAGCTATGGCTCCTTGCAAATTTCGGCTAAGGAAGAAGAAGATTGACATGATTTTTGCTTCTTTTCCCTTTTAATTCTTTTATTAACCAAATGACTAAAATGCCCTTAATGATCCTTTCTTGAGATTTTTCCTTCCCATGTCCATTTTTGTCCACCATCCAATATAATGGTCTAATTGCTAAATAAGGACCTCTAGTAATTTTCACAATTCTATTTCATACTTAAATCTTATAAAATCTCATATTTTCCATTCTTTGCAATTTAGTCCTAATAGACAATTAAATCACTAATTAATAAAATTTCTTCATGAAATTTTCTAACAAGCATACAACCACCTCATAAGCCTCATAAAGACCATAAAAACTTATATTTCTACTTCGAATTTGTGGTCTTGCACCACTATTCCGACTAGGCCCTAAGTCGGGCTGTTACAATAAATGATGATATAGGAATGATTTATAATTTTGTATGAATGGGTGGATGTGAGGGTGGCAAGATGGTTGGAAAATAGCCTAGAAATTTTCCACACGGGCAGACACACGGGTGTGTGTCTGGGTCGTGTGTGGCACACGGTCAGTCCCATGGGTGTGTGATTAGGCCTGTGTCCCCTGCATGTTAATGTTGCAAGTCCGTGTCAACCACGGGCTAGACACATAGGCGTACGCCTAGGCCGTGTGCCCCTTAAGAGGTTGCTGACATCATAAACATAATACCCAGGTTTTCAAACACGGGTGAAGACACAGGCATGTCTAGACCGTGTGAAGGACATGGGCCAAAGACAAGGGCGTGTGTCCAGCCGTGTGAAAACCCCTGTAGGTTCGAAAAGAAAATAAATTCCGCATGGGTGAAGGACATGGGCATGTGTGACTACACAGTCTGCACACACGGGAGTGTCCCATTTTACACGGGACGTGTGGCCCTATTTAGGCAAAAATTTTCTAAGTATGCAAAAGTCCCCGGTTTGATTCTGAGATCCTCCGTTTGCATGTTTAGGGGCTCGTAGGCCCATAGTAAGGATGTTATGAATGTGAATGTGAAGTTTTTAAATGGGAATGAAATTTTATAGCCCAAGGCTGTACGTTCAAGCAAGTTAAGTCCGGTAATGTCTCGTACCTGGTTTTGGCGCTGACTACAGGTAAGGGGTGTTACACACAAATTACACTTTCGTCGAAAAGCCAAAAGCTCAAACTAGCTTTTCCTTGCCTTTATCTCTACTCATAGAAGTTCTTATCAAATCTAGAACTTCAACACAACAATTCACAAACAGTGCATTCAATAATTAGCTAAGAGCTTACGACAAGCAATAAGCCTAAGCTATGTTCCCATGTAACTGAAACCTTTAATATGGAAAACTTTAAATTCAAATATATCGGTCTATACTTAATATTTTTACCTAAAACCAATTTGGTTCATCTTATAATTCACCAACGACTAATTCTCAACCTTTAAACTACACAAAACTACTCAATTCATGATTTCAACTTTTTCAACATGTTTTATGGCTATTTTCTGAAAATTCATTAAAACTCAAGAAATATTTAACGATACTTCAAAGTAAGTTTAGAAACATTCTAATCATGTTAAAACTAATTGAAAAACACTTTGAAACCACGCTTTTATCCATAACCCAAAAATTTACCATTAAAGACCTGATTTTCGAATTTTATTTAAAACATGTGTTTCAATGACTACAAATTCAGTTTAAGGGACTAGATATCATTTAAAACTCGTAGAAAGTTGAATGGTTACCTTCGATGGAAGAAAAATGAGCTTTGACACAAATCAAAAAAAACTCATGTTTAGAGAAGATGATGTAGATGATGAAATTTTTGGGTGATTTTCTTGGTTTTTATATAGGTTTATAACTTAAGAGATGATAGAAATCAAAAGGAATTAGGATTTGAAATTCAAAATTGATTGGAATAGCAAGAGAGAATCAAAAGACGACAAACACAAATTTTGGGTAGTTTTTCGTGAAACAACTTGGTGAATAGAGTTTATTTAGCTTGGATTTTAAAATCTGGTTAAATTACTTCATAAAAACTCTCAATATTTACTCTATTTCAAATCATTCATATTTTTAAAATTAAAGGTATTTAAAAATCATTCTCAAAAATTGATTTAATTTTCTAAAAACCATAATTAAAAAATTACCGGTATGCCATGTCACAAAATTTTAAACACTCTAAGGCTAAAATTACAAAAATACCCTAAAACTCCTAGGCCCTGTTTTGGGGTGTTACAACAGAGGTGGCAGTATACTCTTCCTTGAGACATCTTTAGGGGTATGTTGTGACACCCTCAGTCTGTGTCGCGACATCGAAGGCAATTTTGTACTTTCTCTATTTTGCTATCTATGTTGCCACATCGAACCTGCCGTGTTGTGACATAGCATCTAGTATCAGCCTAAAATGCCTTCTAATGGTCTTATGCACACTTATGAAGTATGTTAGCTTTCCCTTAGGCCTCATTTGGCCATTAAGGTCAATAAAAGACTCAATTCGCAGATTATATTATATATATGTAAAACCAAAGAAACTCAACTAAATTGTAACGAAAATGCTATGGCAGATCACATGCTATAAAAATTTTATAATATTTACATTCATTCACAAGAATCAAAAAACAAAAAATTTTGATTCTCCACTGTTTTTATTTTAAGGGAAAAACCGAAGAAGTGAATGTGAACTGTGCACCAGGTAGGGTCCCAAGAAAGGGAGGTGAGTCAAATTTGACCGTTTAAAAACCAAGCCTTTCCTATCCGGAGCCAATCCTAGACATGCATCTTCTCATTTCCATACTTCTCACAGTTATCGAATAACCTAAAGAAGTGAATGGAACAATACAATACATGTATTTTCTCATTACCACACTTCTTATTTTTTAAACGATCAATTGTGGATCATCTCATATATATATATATATATATCAAAATTATAACATTACAAAATATAAATATTATAAACAATTATAAAACAAATATATAATGAGATAGGTAATTAAAATAAAATTGTCAGTTAAGGTTTCCATGGTTTTATTTCTAGAAAATAAAATTACATAATTTTTCACCACAAGGCATTCCTTGGGTCTTCAACTGCCATCGCATCTTTTCCTCGTCATGGACTGCTTTTCGAAAAATTACATTTAAGTCCTATATTCATTTTCGGCTCACGAGAATTCTATAAATTTTTAAAAAAATAGTCCTACGTGGAAATGATAGCCCACAACCTATTCCGTAATAATCACAACCTCTGCAATAAAAAATAATTATATAACAAATATATAATATCGCATCCATTCCCATATATAACTCAAAACATGCATAAGATATAAAGAATGTCGCTTTCTATGTAATCAAATTATTCAAGAAGAAGAGAAATTTATTTTGATTATCTATTTATACTTATAGATAGAACACAACATGACTCTAATACCAATTATTGGAAAAACGAGTTTGGAAAACGCAGCGAAGAATAAATTTAGGGAAAAACTAGAGTTTTAAAAATTTTTCCAAAACAATATCTTGGTTGTGATATATAAAGTAATAAACACTTAATTAAAATTGTACCTTTTTTATTCGTCTAGGATGAGTGCTTCGACCGCGTAGCCTTTTCCACTATCCTCAAGCTCACGTTTGTCGAGTGTGGGTTCGCTTCGAATAAAAAAATTCACAAAAATTACCAGTGGGGTAATTTTGCAATTTCTCTAAACTTTTGGGTCAAGTTGTAAATAAAAAATATCTCTAGAAATTTTCTGAAATAATTTCTTCAGAGAATTTTCTCTCTACAACTTTCTCTTGAATTCAAGTGCATGTAAAATAATGACACAAGACTATCTTTATATAGAGAGATTAAAGAGTTCAACTGTGATTAAAATTATTAAAATAAACATTAAAATAATATTAGATAAATATTAGATTAAATTTAATATTAAATCTTATTAAAATAATATAATGTTTATCTACAACATAAACATCAAATTAAATTTAATATTTAGATAATCACTTTAATATTAAATTAATAAAATATTATTAAGATAAATATTAAATTTAATTTAATATTAAACTATTTAAATAATAATATTTTTGGAGTAGTTAATCTGAAATCAAATTCTCTAGTAGATTCCCAGTATGAGTGTAACTCTTCCACAGCTTAACCACTTAAGACCAACTATCGCCGACCATCAGGATGTCGTTGTTGCAGCCATCGACACAACTGTGTCCGGTGATGCAGGTGTGACACCCTTACACCACCCCGAGTCGGTTCGGCTACTGTTTTGGGCCCTGGGCCCAATTTATAATCTCAGGTCCAATTTTCAAGTCCAATTACCTATTGGGTCAATTGTCTGACTTGAAAATTAATTTTAAAAAATATCATATTAATTTTAATTAATTTAATTTTACTTGATCAAAATTAATTTTTCCAAAAATCACTTAGATTTTCCTAATTAATTTTTCATGAAAATTTTTAAATCAAATTCTCTAGTTGAACAATTCTCACGACCGCCTAATATAATTCAACATCGAATAAATTGACTCAATTAAATTATTTCAAAGTCATAGAATTTTCTTCTAATTCAAATGTAGTCCAATTGAACTTTTGTTGAGCTAGCGGAGGGACAAATTGGACATATACAATTAGGCTTTAGTAATTGAAATTATGTTCAGAAGCATCGTTCCAATAATTCACAATTAATTAATCATTGAGTCAGTTCACAAGAAGTGCCATAATTGAAAACTCCTTATTGTATACCTTTTACAAAAACAATTCATCCAACTATTTTGTCCAATGACCTCATCATGTGTGTGTTACCTTCATATGATATCCTTGATTCTTCTGAGTTAAATCTGCTCACTCTATACAATCTTATTTTATCTCAAGGTCATCATTGTATCTTCTAAATGATTAATATGATCATTGTCAACAAATGACTGTGATAAATTGCTCGTTCGAGAACAAGCAACCCGTGACCACGTTCCATATTTATCAATCCACATAATGCTAATGAGAGGATATCATTAACTCTTTAATTGAGCTATGAATTTCATTGTTGCTAATAAACCCATGCCATACACAAGTCATATACCCAACATACCGACTATGGCCTTGATCATCTTTAGAGTGTAAGTCTCTAATTATATCAAAGCACGTGAGTTGCATACGTATGGTCAGTGACAAACTTAGGATTTAGGTAAATCACACCATGAACGGCACAAGTAAATTAATTCACAAACGGGTTCAGAATTAATTCATCTTAAGTTCAGTCAAATGTATCATTCTACCAATGAATACATCTATGTCTCTACTCGTGGAGTCATTTGTTCCGATAGCCAAGATTAGCCATCTGCCCAATTGGAATTGTAGATGACATAATAATCATTCTCAGTATCTGAATCAAATGCTCACTTCGTTTCTTTTAAGGGATTACAGACTTATTTAGACTATTTACTGAAGTAAGTTGTCTTTCTCGTAATGTAAACATTTTTACAATGCCACCTATCTTCAATTTGAACTTAAACAATCAATGAGCTAATATTTGCTTATCACAATTTCGCTTTGCATGTAAAATATAAAATATAGAAATACAAAAGACATAATAGTGAAATTAACTTTATTTATTTATTCATAGTTTAAATAAATAGAAAACAATTACATGTTTACTACAATATAGACATATTTCCCAACATAAATACCAACCAACGAGAATCCAAGAAAACTTACCCAACCTCAAGAACGCACCAAATTTAGAACAAAGGAGAAATACTTAAAAGCAATGATTTTGATTATAGCAATCTTGGTGAAGAGGATAAAAGAAACGAAAACTACAAAAAAAAAAAAAGGAAAAATTTGTAAAGAGTAGCAAAGAGAAAGGGTTGAAGAAAAGAAGCGGAGAATGTGGAAATAAAATTGGGAAAAATTAAAGAACAAAATATTTCTACTATTTTTTTAACAAAGAAATAGTACATAGAATAAAAATAAAAATAAAAATTAAATCAAAACAAAACAAAACAAATCTAAAACCACCCACAACTCCACTATATGATCCTTATCAAAACAAAGTTCCTAGAGTTCAAAGCTGACCCAAATTCCACTAAATGGGTGGCTCAAAATAGAGATTAGCAAAAACAATTCCACTTTACTCGCACAATAATTCAAATGCAGGACCAATGGTAAGCTAAATCCTTACCACTAAAAAATATTTATTAACAAGAGGTTCAAAGATAAGGATTGAGACAAAAAAATAGCAAAAAATCAATGAAAAGAGTTCAAACTCAGAACATCTTACATACAAGCATAACACTTAACCATTACAATGGATCAATTTATTTAACAAAATTCCTACAACCTGAATTCAAAAATAAAATATGACCACTCTTGATTTCACTAATCCAATTTCTTCTAACCTTGTTTTTGAGATGTGACATAAAAAAGAACTCACAAATTATAAAAATTAAAAAATTAAAAAAATCAAAATCAATAAAATATAAAAATTAGCATTGAGTATATGTGAATTGTCATGCAGACTGTCGTATTTAAAAAATTAATATTTTAGTTAGTATTCTTGTTAAAAATCATTTTAACTTTTTTTTAGAAGGTTAATAGTTAAGTTTAACTCTTCTTAAAAGATTAAATGTCAAATTTAACTAAAATAATAATAATAATCAAATTAAGAAAAAAATATAAATATTAAAAAATTAAATTTAATATAACACCTTTTATAAATGTACTACTTTTATTAAAATCAACGTGTGATAGATGACACATTCTTTTTTTTTTTTTAATTTAATAGATGACACATTCATTAAAAAAGAGGGAAGATCTTTTTGGAAAAAAAAAATAATAGAGGAAAGTCTCTACCCAGGTTTCATCCAAAACTTTTCTTATGGATTTAAGCAATGTACTCAATCAATTTGCATTTTTTTTAAGAATAATTATAAAATTATAAAAGCACTTAAAACAATGTATGGATGCTAATGTGGCAGTATACAATTCGTCAATGTTTTTTTCCTAATGATGTCAAGATTTGGTAACAGACAAATAGTTTAAATATCACTACTCATAAAAAAAATTTAGGTATCCAGTTGAAAAAAGAGGTGTAGTTTAGAGTATAATTTGTGAATTAAGAAAAAAAATCAATTTTTATTGTGTTTTTCTTAAAGGCATAATGAGAACATTTTCTGTCCATTTAATTTTTTTAGCTGAATTTAATAATTAATCTTTTAAAAAAGACTCAAATTATTTTTTAATAGAAATAATAATTAAAATATTAATTTTTTTTAATATTATTGGTGTGATAACTTGTAAGATAATCTATGTGTATATTATGCTAAAATAATATTATTTATCTTATATATGTCACGTCAATAAATAATTCAAAAAATATAAAAATTAAAAGATTAAAATAAATCAAAATCAAAATTAAAAATATAAAAAGTTTATAAAAATTAACACAGAATGCATATAGATTGTCATATGAGCCCTCATATTTAAAATTTTAATTAATATTTCTGTTAAAAAATCGTTTTAAATTTTTTTAGTTGAAAAAATAAGGATTAAATTGAAAAAAAATAAAAATAAACGTAGTACCAGTTTCAAGTGGACCACTTTTATTAAAATATACATGTGATACCTGACACATTTTTTTTTTTTGAAACAAGATACCTGACACATTTATTATAATGAAAAAGGGTAGATTTTTTGGCAAAAAAACGTGTAAGATTTCTATCCAGGCTTCATTTTTTTTTTTTTTTTTTTTTTTTTTTTTTTTTTTGTAATTTCTAGTCAAAACAAAACGTATAAATGGAGACAAACTGGTTAATTCATAAGAATATGTAGAAAAAAATTATTTTGGAAATTGCGTTGAAATTTTACAAATTTATTTATCTATACTATTTTTAGAGACAGAAAGAAAAATGCATATGGCAGGAAATGTTTTTACTACCACATCAGTGAAAACTGGTCACATAGGACATGCTTTCATTGACGTGGCAGTGAAAATACTTCTTATAGGACACGCTTTAAGAGAGACAATAAAAATACGTATTACGTGATGTGTTTTTATTGCCCTGTAAAATTCATTTTTAATATCTCTTCAAAAACAACATAAATCGGTAAATTTATAGAATTTCAACATTGTTTCTAAAATAATTTTTTAACATATTTTTATAAATTAGCCGAGACAAACTCCTAGTTATAAACTACTACAAACTAATGATTTAATTTATATTTATTGTTTTTATTAAATCATTTTTTAAAATATACTTAATTTAATTAAGTTAGAAGCAATTGAAATTATTTATTTTGATGACTATGGTTTGGCGTGATTTTATGTTTGATTTAATTTTAAGTTTAAATTCTTTAGAGTTAGACTAATTTGGAGTTTACATATTAATCCCATATTCACTTGAAAATAAGAAAGGTGATCGGATCCCACTTTATAAATATATAGTTCCCTTCCCATTTCAATGCTGTGCGAAGAGAGAGAGATGGCAAAAAAAGAATATGTCCCCCTGTTCGAAACAAGGAAAGTTAAGGGACGAATACTGTTCAGGTGCATTGCAGCTTCAATTTTGCTTGGCATCTGCTTCATTATCATGTATAGAATAAGATATTTCCCAGATGGAGGAAAAGCTGAGAGGTGGACTTGGATTGGCTTGTTTCTTTCTGAGCTATGGTTCTCGTTTTATTGGCTTCTCACCACTGTTTGTAGATGGAACGCTGTCATCCGTATTCCATTCATACACAGGCTCTCTCAAAGGTATATACATATCTTAATTATGTTGTCATGCTAGTTTGTTTCATATTTCATAATTGCCTATTTACGTTAAATTCATTACTTTCAATCTTGGAAAGGTTCGGAAAAGAACTACCGGGCATCGACATATTTGTGTGCACGGCAGACCCGTTGATAGAGCCACCGAGCCTGGTGGTGAACACAGTTCTATCAATGATGGCATATGATTATCCACCTGAGAAGTTAAGCGTATATCTATCAGATGACGGGGGATCTAATTTAACGTTTTATGCCATGTTAGAGGCTGCAAATTTCTCAAAGACATGGCTGCCTTTCTGCAAGAAGTTCCAAGTTGAATCAACGTCTCCTGAGGCTTACTTTAGGACAGCTTCTGAACTAGTCAATGTCCAAGAGTGGCTTTCTGTCAAGGTAAATTTTAATATTGAATAGTGGCTTGTTTTCGTACACCGAAGATGGACCAATCATGCATATTTTTGAATGATTGCTTCCAATTTTGTTTTATTGTGCAGTTATTGATGCAATCTTATTGAAAAAGCAAAATGGTTAGGTAGAGTTTTGTGATAGGAAATTATTTAACAAAACAACACCCACTTGCATGAATAAGAAAAAAAACACCATAATCTTACAAGGGAAAAAATTATTTAATGAAATTAATAGAAAAGGATAAGAAAAGTGCTTAAAAAGTACCTCATCTTCCACTTTATCAGCTCATCGCTCCAATATAATTAATGAAACTATTAAAAAATTATTTTTAAGAAAGTAATAAATAATATTATATGGTTGTTTTTTTGTTTTTGTTTTTCCTATTTTTATTAAATTTTTAATGAAATAACTAGAAATTAAGTGTCTTAAAATTGGACTGAAGATTAATGAGAATTTCTTTTTATAAATATAAGTTACCACTCTACTACTATAATTCAATTGTTAAATAATTTTTTTTATAATTATATTTATAATATTGAATTTTTTCTTTCATTCATGAGATAACATTTTAATAACATGTTAAGTAAAACTTCTTAACATGATAACATTTTAACGTGTTACAAAATATAGCAATAGAACTGAAAAACAATTATAGTCCATTTAATATTCTTATGAGGATTGATATAGTTATATAACTTCTTAAATTTTCTAATTTTTTCCTAAACATTTTTTATGTGAGGATACTTATTTATATATATTTTTTGATGAATGCAGAAATTATATGAGGACATGAAAATGAGGATTGAAACCACCACAAAATTGAACCAAATTCCAGAATACATTCAGAAACAACACAAAGGATTTCGTGAATGGGACTTTGTTTCAAGCAAACATGATCATCAGACCATCCTTCAAGTAATTACTCATTTCATAAATTCCTAATTGATAAGCTTTGAATAGTTGAGCTTAATTAGTTAATGGTGCTTTAATTAATGATTCTTAGATACTAATAGATGGAAGAGACACCAATGCTGCGGATATTGAAGGAAACCCTTTGCCAACTCTAGTGTATTTGGCAAGAGAGAAAAGACCCCAATATCACCACCATTTCAAAGCTGGTTCCATGAATGCTCTTGTAAGTTAATATTATGCATGTTTAAATATAAAAAAATACAAAAAGCTTATAAAATTAAAAAATTGTTGGAACTTTTTTTTTTTATTGCAAACATTTAAGTTATCATACCTATAGTACTTTTATATACGTTTCATCCAATAGTGTAATTGATTGAAAAAAGAAAAATGGTAAGAGGCCACGATCAATTTTCGTCCAATTGAGTCAACTGGGTGAAAATAGATGTCTGAAGCTTAATTGATAATCATAAAACAATTTAAGTTCGGATGATTTTTTACCTTTAGTTTAGTATATTTTTATACTAAAGCATGTTATATATAGCTATATCTTTTCTGGAAGGTATATTAATTTGCTTGTTATTGAATGATTTTTATGGTGAAATATAGATCAGGGTATCATCAAAGATAACCAATGCTCCAATTATTTTGAATGTGGATTGCGACATGTATTCCAACAATTCAAAGACAATCAAATCTTCTTTGTGCATTTTCATGGACGAAGAGAAAGGAGATGAAATTGGTTATGTACAGTTCCCTCAATGTTTCTATAATCTCACCAAAAATGAAATTTATGGTAGCTCTTTACGAGTAATGCTACAAGTAAGTAATTCAGCCTATAATTGAAAAGGTTTTATGCACACGATGAATAATCTTGATGATGATCTTGATGGTTCTCTTTGGTCTGTCTGTGTTGGTTATATCAACAATGAAGCTGGAGGTTCTAGGATTTGACGCAAATGGAGGACCAAGCTACATGGGCTCAGGATGCTTCCACAGGAGAGAGACTCTTTGCGGGAAGAAATATGAGAAAAACTATAAGGTTGATTGGAAGAAAATAAATGATGAGAAGGTTAATGAAAGTGCAAGCTTCCTTGAAGAAACATGCAAAGTTCTAGCCAGTTGTACTTTTGAACACAACACACCATGGGGGAAAGAGGTGCATTTCATTCTTCCTCACCATCCCGTATTTGAATTTAGTCAGTTAATTACAGTTACTCATAAGAGGTGGTATCTAACTAGTTTGAGTTAGAATTCTAACGTTTGCAATCTTTTTCTCTATTTCTAAGCATTGACATGTTTTATGTTACATAACTACATGAATTTAATAGGCTAAAGGTATCACTTCATTAATAAGTTTTTGGTGGCAGATGGGTTTAAAGTATGGAACTCCGGTGGAAGATATGGCTACAGGGATGAGTATACAATGTAATGGATGGAAATCCATATACTTAAATCCTGAAAGAGAAGGCTTCTTAGGAGTTGCTCCAATAACATTATTGCAGAACCTGGTACAACATAAGAGGTGGGCGGAAGGTGTACTTCAATTGTTCTTTTCAAGATACTGCCCCTTATTGTATGGACATAGAAAGATCCCTCTTAAACTTCAACTTATTTACTCAACTCCCAATTTGTGGGCTGCAAACTGCTTGGCTACATGGTATATTGTTGTTGTCCCGTGTCTTTGCTTACTTAAAGGCATCTCATTGTTTCCTAAGGTATGAAGCTCCTAAATTCTTAAGTATCTATATCCTAGGATGCTAAATGAACGACTGTAAAACCATGGCCTTGTGCAGATATCAAGCCCCTGGGTGCTCCCATTTGTATATGTTACCTTTGTACACCGTGCCTATAGCCTAGCTGAATTTCTATGGTGCGGAGGCACATTCCGAGGTTGGTGCAATGATCAACGGATGTGGTTGGTCAAGAGAACAACTTCATACTTATTTGCCTTCGTCGAAACCATCTTGAAGCTATTAGGGTATTCACAGCTAAACTTTGTTGTCACTGCTAAAGTAGCTGATGAAGACGTCTCAAAAAGATATGAACAAGAGCTGATTGAGTTTGGTGCTGCTTCACCAATGTTTGATATTTTAGCCACACTTGCAATGTTGAATCTGTTTGGTAGCTTAGGGGCAATCAAGAAGGCCACCATGGATGCAGATCAGGACTCCAAGGTTTTGGACCAATTTGGGTTGCAAATTCTGCTCTGCTTGATTTTGGTTACCATAAACTTGCCAGTATACCAAGCACTCCTTTTTCGAAAAGACAATGGCAAGATGCCTACTTCAGTTATGTACAAGTCAATTGTTTTTGCCTTGCTAGCCTGTATGCTAGCCATGTATTGAATCACTAATGATTCTGTTTTAATTTTGTCAATAAAAGAGAAAATAAACTCTAGTGTTTGTTACTCAAACTACGAGGAACAGAGATGAACATTAGAAGCTATAAATGGAGTTAATTTCGAGAAGTTTAGATTTAGCACGTACTGGAAAATTGAAATCTATTAAATTCAAAAAAAAAAAAAAAAAAAATTATGCAACTTGAAGCATTGTCATGGTATTATCAAAAGTCAAAACATTTATAAACTTCATGTAAAAGAATCATTACTTCCTCAATAGTTTTGTGTAATGCACCAAAGTTTATAATTTCTAAGTTTAATTATATTAAGTAAATTAATTTGATTTAGCGGTTAAGAGTTTTGTTTACGTATCTAAGGTCTAGTGTTCAAATCCTTTTATTAAATTTTTGTTTCTTTTCTCTCTTCATTTAGCCATTCACACGTAGGTTATGTTTTATATTTGTTAGTTTGTTGGCAAGAATGAGTTTATTGGTCTAATGGTAAAGTTTTAGCTTATTTTTATGTAATGCCCCAAAATTTTAAGAATTTAATTGTGAGAATTTGCAGTAATTAACTTTGGTATTTCTGGTACTATGCTCTACTTTTGGGTTTAAGATTTGGAGTTCGAGTCGCTTCATTAAAGGTTTTGTTGTGTTTTTAAATAAACCTATGAGCTCGCGTTACCCGATTAAGTTCAATTCAGTTTGAAATAGTGACAAGAATGAGCCTCCTGATTTACTGGTTAAGCATCTGTTTATATTTTGTCTGGTTCCGAGTTCGAATCCCATCGTACGCATTAGGAAAATATTTTTGCAAATGCCGGGAAGGGTGGCAGTTAATTTAAATCAGTCTAAGAAAAAGTTATCGTTCTTTTTTCTTTCTTTCTTTCTTTCAAAACTTTGGTTCTTTAATTTTTGTTGTTCTTCCTTCTTTTAATTTCTTTTTCTTTTTTCTTTTTTTCTGCAATTAATCATGTGTGATTGTGAAGTCTTGTTACCTGTGAGATCAATTTTGTGTAAGTTTAGTTGTAACTTCCTTTCGTTGTGTTTTTTGTTCTGTTAACATTCTTCTATCAAAAACATGACTTTGCTCGTTTAGTTTATCTTCTGTTAAACACTCAATTGGCTGTTTTGTTTAGGCAAGGATATTGCAAAAGACGGCAATCTGGCGTGTTAGGTTGATTTATCCTGTTTCGTACGAGGTAAGTGTGCGAATTGGAATAGAATTGTGTCGAACCTTTCGACATGTTTTTAACGATAAGTGATCTTGCTAAATGTTGGAATTGATAGTGTAATTGATTGTGGAACGATTATTTAGGTTTCAGGTAGTCTCTGTATTGCTTCAAGTCAAAATGAAATCAGGTGCATGCCGAAAACCTTAATTTTCAAGTTTTGGATCGCCAAAAATGGTGGTTGTCGACGCCACACGGGCATGTGTCTAGGCCGTGTGTAGCCATGCTAGTGCAGGGTTCACATTAGGGACACGGGCGTGTGCTCAGGCCATGTAACTCACTTTTTGTAATATAAAAATGACACGGCCAGGGACATAGGGGTGTGCCCAGGCCGTGTAACTCACTATTTGTAGTATAAAAATCACATGGCCAGGGACACAGGCATGTGCCCAGGTCATGTAACTCACTGTTTGAGGTATAAAAACCACACGGCCAGGGACATGGGCGTGTGCCCAAGTCATGTAACTCAATGTTTGTGCTTAAAAACCACATGGCCAAGGCACATGGGCATGCGCCCAGGCCGTGTGGCAGGATATTGGGTCCAAGAAACTGTTTCTGAGGCTGAAAATGTTGCTAAACTTTGATATTGGTTTCCTCAATGTACGAATGACTGAATTTGTTTATATGAGAACTTTCTGATACACTGAGACTGATCTATGAATCAGATACTTGAATATGCACTGTAATACCACTCTGATACTGAACTGTTTTATTAATTATGTAATGAATTAGAATGATTGAACATGTGTTACAGATAATTGCATTCTGCATTAACATGTGGTGGGAGATTGTGAAGAGAAAGGGAGTCTGTATTGAAATTGTGGCTATGCCACAATGAGTATCACTCTGATTCTCGCGCTTGTCGCATATTGATCTAATAGCTAAGTTGCGTTTCTATGAAAGTGTCATTGAACACTCTAAAGGTGTGTAGGGATGGATGGGCATTAAATGTCCATAGTGGTGTGTTGGAATGGTCGAAGTTGGTGTGTAGCAGATGGAAATAGGAACATTGCATTTGAATCGAATCTGAACTATATCTAAACTGGAAGGGAATATGTACATATATTTTTCCTTCATCACTATTGCTGTCGTCCATGATGTTAGAGTTTCGGTCAAACTCTAATGTTAAACAAACTGATAAGTTGGTAACTAATTAAATTAGATGGTATAATAGCCCATTCTTGCCCGGGCTTAAACAAATAAAAAATAATAATAAAATAAAACTCAAATGTCTAAATACAGTCCATTTACAGGCCCAATTGTCCTCTAATCCATTACAGTAGCCCAATTGCAAGCCAAATACCCAAAACAGATAAACCCATTACCTAATTACACCTACAGACCCAATCCTAACCTAACCCAACAAACTAAGTCGGCCCAAGTGACCCAAATAGCTTGCAGCTGTAGGAAACCCTAGGTTTCCACTGTGCCGCAAGCACTCGACACCAGACCCTCAGGCACGCCGCAATTAGCGAGCAAATTGAGTCCCATTGCTGGATCTCTCGTCGGTCGCCTGCAAAAAAGGAAAGAAGAACACGGTGAAAGCAACAAAAATGGATAGAAAAATTTGTATTTATTATTTCTGGGGTTATTAAAACCCCAGCATAATCTGTAAACAGAAACGAAAAAAATGAATACACACGAATATACAGATACATACAAACATTAATAAAAAAAATAGCAGAGGTGATTTTTTATTCTATTTCGCTTATTTTTTCCTTTTCGATCAATGCTTTTTTTTTTTTTTTTTGTACATATGATGTAAAAAAATAACAAATATGGAGACTACCTTCGATATGGCTTCAAAACGGAGAGATTTGACCTTCCGGCCGCCGCGTGTGGTGGCGTGTGTGGCGAAGCCTAGGCCGGATTCTGGCCTCAGACAGAAGGCTAGAGAGAACTTTTGAGGGCCTCTGATTTTATTTTAAGGGGTGTTAAAAATGATTTTTTTGATTGATTTTTTAGTTTATATAGGTTATCTATACGACGCCGTTTGGGGGTCACCTTTAAAGGCCAAAATGACGTCGTTTAAAGGGCCAGGATCCGCACGTTGACCCTAAACTCGGGGAAGGTCCGCATGTTTTTCATAAAAGGGCAATTTACCTATTTGGCCCTTCCGCAATTTCATTCTGTTCAAATTGATTTTTTTATTTTTAATTCAGCCCCCAAAGTTTGTTGCTGTTTCAATTCGGTCCCTCAGGCACTTAAAGCCCAATATCAGAACGTCGTCGTTTAGGAGATAATGCATAATTGCCTAATGAATCCCTACAGTGTGACGCGTGTTTTGATTTAGTCATTTTACATTTACTTTTATTTAATCCATGTTTCTTTGTTTATTTTTAAACCATTTTCTTATTTTTATTTTATTTTATTTTTAAATTATTTTAACATTATATATAGAATTTTTTTTACTATTTGTATATTAATTTATTAATAGTATAAAGTTTTATGTATTGTTCATTTTAAATACGTACTATTTTTATATATATTAAATTATTACTATTTATTATTTATACTAGGTTATTTTATTTAGTTTAATATTATTTATATATTACATATTATTTTATAATTTATATATTATTTATTATATTATACCTTTTAAATTTTTTTGTATATTATATATTATTATATTATATGTATAATTTAAATTATTTTATCCTTTATGTTATATAAAATCTGTATATTGTATAACATATATTATTTATATTGTTTATATTAAATATGTAGTTTTTATGATTATTGTTTTATAAATATATTTTTATTTAAAGTTATATATACTATTTACTTATAATTGTTTTTATCATATATTATCATTTTTATTTATATATATACACTAAATTATTAAATTATATATTTATTATAAGTATCCCTATATTTTTTATATTATTCATTTAAAATATATTGTTTATACATATTAATTGTTTTAAAATTTATCATATTTTTTATTTTTTATTTTATTTTATTATAATATTTATTCAGTGTTTAAATATATTATTAATTTATTTACTTGTCATATTTGATCTTGTTTGTAGAATTTAATATCCATTTCTTGAATTTTTATGTTTTATATAGATTTTTAATTGTTGTTGCTTATTTTATATCTTGTATTCGTTTATTTATGTTCTTTTATTTGCTTATTATTGCTTTAGCATAGTCATTTCATTTCATGTATTATTTGCTATGTTAGCTTATTCTTTCGTTAATTGTCTATATTAGTATTAATCATTAATATGACTTATGATTATAGTAAATTGCTATTTGATATTTATATTTTGTAATGTGTCAATGCAAAATCGGATTCATATCATTTTTATAAAAAACACATTTTGCAAAATTGTCGTATTTTATTCAAAGTTTTTTTCTAAAAAATACGGTGATACGTAATATTTAGGAACTTCAAGAAAAATTGTGCCCTAACTCACTGGGTTTCGATTTTTCTCGTTGAACTTAAGATTTTAAGTATCCCTTTTATTTTAAATTGAAATCCATAAACTTCAAATCAAAACTTATTCTCGGAAACTCAAAACATTGTATCCTAACTTATTGGATATGATGTTTTGTGTCTCGATATAAGAATTTTCTGCAAGTAAAGGCAAACTTAATTTCGAAGTTTTGAGATGTTGCATCCTAACTTATTGGATGTGGCATTTTATTTCTTTGAGATAAGCAAGTTTTGGTATTTTTTCGAATAAAAGGATTGTATTTTAAATTTTTCAAATTTTCAATATTTGGACATTAAATAATCAATTAGGTACCAATTTTTTAGGCGTTACGAGAGTGCTAACCCTTCCTCGTACGTAACCAACTCCCGAACTCGTTTTTCTGAATTTCGTAGACCAAAATCAATGTTTTGAAATAAACGTTTTATAAGGTGATCCAATCACACCTAAGCAAAAAGGGTTGGTGGCGACTCCATTTTCGTTTTTAAAGTCGATCCCCGTTTTTTCATAAAAACTTAAAAATATGGTTTCGACAGCTTGGCGACTCCACTGGGGACTCAATAAGAGAGTCAAGATGTAAAATTGATTATTTCCTGTCCTTTTGTCCAAATTTAAAAATTCGATATGAAAAACTATGATCCTTTTTATTGCATGTGGTTCTAATTTTATAAAAATATCTTTCCATTGCATTGCATGACCATTGTGGTCACACCCTTTTAAGTGGGAGTGAGAAGTGCAAGATAGTGAATCGCTTTCGGGATACATCCGTACCTATGTCTTCATGAGATTTTCATCTCTGTGCAGCCATAGGGAAATGTATTCCCCTGAACTGAACTCGGTCCATATGAGCCTATAACGAGTGAGGATCGAGGAATATACTGGTTCAGGCACCTCAACTTTAGAGCTAAACCACATGTAGAAAAACTAAGGACTTACCCTAGGTAGAACTATACCAAACCTTAGCAATCACCTAGATATGTGTTTGATTATTTGCTTTATGTTTTACTTCATGTTACTAACTGATTGTGTTTTATTTTGTTGCATGTAATTTCATATTTTAAAAGGTATCGGTTCACGGTCAGTTACTAAGTTAGAAAGCTGGTTATGGAGAACGAATTCCTTGATAAAATGGAATATAATGCAGTCACCCGTATGTGGTCAGAGCAAACACAATTAGAGAAAGGAGATAGCCTAGCCGAAGGGTACAAATCAGAACTATGGGACTACACTCGTATCAGTGTGACACAAAATAATCTTTAGGAATTAAGAGAAGTATGGGACCGGTGGAGTGGTGAGACCAAGCAATTATTTTACTGTAGCCATGGGGATTTGTCGTACTTGCTGGACGTTAAGGTAGATGAGCATTTGTTTTGAGCCATCACCCAATATTGGAACCCTGTGTACAGCTGCTTTACTTTCAGAAGGGTTGATTTGGTACCTACGGTGGAGGAGTATATAATTCTATTGCGTTGTCCCAAGATTAAAGTTGATAAAGCTTACTCAAGGGCTCCTAGTATTCCAACCTTTTGGAGGAAATTGATGAATATTACGGGGATGAGTGAATAGTGGGTCACAGTCAGAATCAAGCAAAAAGGTGAGTATAAGTGTATCTCATGGAAAGCTTTGAAGGATTTGATTTTAGTACATCCTGGTATGAGAAAGAGAGTCGATATATTTACTTTGAGTATATATGGATTAGTGATCTTCCCTAGGGCATTGGGATATGTGGATGAAGTAGCCTCAGATCTTTTTAATTGACTTGACAAACAAGTCACACATGTTCCTGCGATCTTGGCAGAGACATTTCGATCACTGAATGCATGTAGGAGAGCTAGGGAAGGCAGATTTATAGGATGTGCGCAGTTGTTGTTGGCTTGGTTCCACAGTCATTTTTGAAAAGTGGATAAGGTTTCTTATCGAGTCTTTTTAGAAAATTACTCCCCATTAAAAGAGATAGTGGCCACTCCAAGGAGAGATGACATATCAGAAGAAAATTGGATAGCGCTTTTACGAAATCTCCGAGAAAAAGAAGTTGAATAGAGAGCTCCCTGAATGGTTCCTAATGAAGTTCTGTATCGGTGTGGGAGTTTTGATTGGGTTCCACTACTTGGAATTTGGGGAGCCACTGGATATGCGCCCTTGCTCGTAGTAAGGCAATATAGATCAAGGCAGCTTGTACCAGCTACGCATGGATTGGCTCAAAGTGAGTTTTCGTATAAAGGAGATAGCTACAAGAAAAGGGTTAAGGAGATTTCGACTGCTTGGAATCAAACCCGTCACATGAAAAGAGTGGACATAAGCCCAATAATGACCCTAAAGTATAGTGGATGGTGGAGTAGAAGAGTCAATGACAATATCCCTGTGCCAAGTTTAGAAGGCACTCGGTCGATTAAAAAAGAACTTATGAGTGGTCACATTAGAGTTGGAGATTATAAAACAAGATTTTGAAAGGAGGAATTCAGAGCTCGGAAGGAGAATAGAGAAGTTGGAAGAAGAAAAAATGCACCTGAGATTAGACATGGATGTTCAGAAACTGGAGGCCGAAAAGTTAAGAAAAGGGTCGAGGAAGATCTGGATAGTTTAAAGACAGAATATAAGAAGCTACGTCTATCGATGAAAAATGCCAGATTGGGGAAGACTTTAGAATAGTGGCAACAAGAGGGTCAAGAGGAAAAGGCCAAAGCTAACCATTGGGAGAGGAAGTTTCAAGAAATGCGAGCGCAAAATGAGGCCTTAGACAAGAGTTTGGCAGAAAGTCGAAATGAAAAAGGAGAATTAAAAGCTAGAGTGGCTGAACTTGGACGGTTTCTTTATCACCAATCGAAGTCGTAATTTAGCGATCGAGCTAAAGTCAAGTCTGAACAAGATTGAGGAAATGAAGGGTAAGATCGAAGAGTTAGAATCAGCATTGCACAACTGTGAACTTCAGATCAAACTTCTTGAAGCAAGAGAAGAGCATTGGAAGTAAGAGCTGCACCATCCTCATGATCAAGTTAGAAGTCGGGATTATCTTATGGGTGAAGCAATAGTTCAGATTTGAGAAGCAGCTGATCATCTACAGGCTTTGGTAGTAAGGCTGATACATTGAGCATGAAATATAAGCTACAGTCAGATCATGGTCAAGAGTTAGCTTTGTTGTTTAGGAAAGTTAAGACTTTGGGCATTAGGGCGAAAGCATATTTGTAGTCCGTTTTATGTAAAGGATTTTGTTTTTTAATAAATTTTTCTAAATGAAATTGAATCTGAATCGATACCTTCTCTTTTGTATTCATGCATTTGCATTACATCACATCATATGCATTTAAGTCCATAGAAAAATCCGAATTAGTTGAAATTATCACACACTGAGAGAGAGAAAAGGAAAATCTGGAAACCAAACACCATTACAGTACACGTGCCAAGACAAAGAATATCGATCAAAGACTCGAACAGTTCCAGAGAGACATGCAAGACCAGCTGCAAGAGCAGTTGGCAAAAATCCAGCAAGATATGAAGGAACAAATGATGGAAGCCCAAAAGAATATGGTGGCTCAAATGACTCAGCTACTGAATGGGGCGATGGACAAAGGAAAAGGTCCCATGACTATTGCTGGAGAAGATAGTGAGGGAATTCCTCCGGGTTTTACCCCACCACATGCACAAACACAATCTGAGGTGTATCCCTAAAAGCCATCTGTCACGATTAGGCCTCAACAAGGGCAAGCTGATACTGAAATGCCCATGAATTTCCAAGTTCGTACAGGATCCAACCCAGTAGATAACCCTGCTAATCCTGTTATCCCTGACTTAGATATAGCAGAGAGGGAAGGGACAAGAACTGAAATCTCAAGGCAATTAGAGGATCTCTGTAGATGGTTGGAAGAAAAGTTCAAGGCCTTGGAAAATGCTGATAATCAACATGGAATTGATGCTAAAGACTTGAGCTTGGTTCCAGATTTGGTGCTTCCTCACAAGTTCAAAATGCCAAAATTTGAGAAGTACAATAGGACCAGCAACCCTGAAGCCCATATTACTATGTTCTGTAGACAGATGACCGGCTATGTTAACAATGATCAACTCTTGATTCATTGTTTCCAAGACAGTTTGGTAGGGGCAACATCTAGGTGGTACAATCAACTTAGCTGTAATAGGATTAGCTCCTGGAGAGACCTAGCCCAAGCCTTCATGAAGCAATACAATCATGTCACAGACATGACGCCTGAGAGAATCACCTTGCAAAACATGGAAAAGAAGTCAAATGAAAGCTTCAAGCATTATGTGCAAAGATGGAGGGAGGTTGCCATACAAGTTTAGCCACCACTCCTAGAAAAGAAAACTACACTGCTTTTTATCAATACCTTGAAGGCTCCATTCATCACCTACATGATAGGAAGTACTACCAAGAGCTTTGCGGATATAATGATGGCAGGAGAAATGATTGGAAATGCCATAAGGGGTGGCAAGATTGAAGCAGGGGAAACCACTAAAAGGTCTGCTCCTAGGAAAAAAGGATAATGAGGTGAATAATACGAGTACATACAACAAAAGGTACTCGTAGGCAATCACTGTTAGCCAGCCAACAAGGGTCGGCAAGACAAGAATCAGGCGCAAGGCAAAACTCTGAAAAGCTCCAATTTACACCAATCCCAATGACATATAGGAGCTATATCAAAGTTTATTTGACACTTAACGCACATGTAGTGCCCCCATTTTATCTAAAGCCGTTACGCCCCCATATCCTAAATGATATGACTCAAATGCTCATGTGATTACCATGCGGGAATATCAGGGTATTCAATAGAAAACTTCACTGCCTTCAAAAAGGTAGTCGAAAGACTCATCAAGATGGGGATTTTAAAGTTTGATGAAACCCCTAGTGCGGAGAACCTGTTACCTAATCATGGAGATAAGGGGATAAACGAGATTGGTGAAAATATCGTGAGAAGGATCAAGGTGGATATTACGGAGGTAACAACCCCGTTGAAAATGGTCTAGAGAGAAATGGTAAGAAGAGGATTGGTAGAATCAGATTCTGTGGATGTAACACCCCTAACCTGTATCCGTCGCCGGATTGGGGTCACAAGGTGTTACTTAACAAAATTTAAGCACTTTGTTTTATAAATTTTGAGCATGCCGATATATGGATTAATAATCACATGCAAATACTGCATTTTCAAATCCACATTACAATAAAGCAAATTATACAGTCATAAAAATTTTATGCG
Source organism: Gossypium bickii (assembly GCA_025503065.1). NCBI lineage: Eukaryota > Viridiplantae > Streptophyta > Magnoliopsida > Malvales > Malvaceae > Gossypium > Gossypium bickii. The sequence goes on from CP106711.1 coordinate 103,874,522, forward strand.
TTTTTGACTATTTCGAATTAACCATTCATTCACAACATGTATACACTTAGCCATATGTTTCATATCCAATTCGGCTAGCAAGTAAAATATCATACAAATTTCTTTTTATAACCATGCTTTACTCAACTACTAGTAACTGTCCATATACAAATATATATAAATACTCATACCATACTTATATGATCAATCAAATCATACCAATTTATTTTCCAAACACATATGCAACCTTAATATCATAAAAAAAATGCAAAACATAACAATATGTCAAGCTTATACCAGGCACACCACAAATATATGACCAGCATATTACTTAACTAATATATTACTTACTATAACTCATCAAGCATCCATCATTTTCCTCATTGCCAAAACACATAACCAAACACCATAACATATATACCATATGATTATTTTCCATATATGATTAAACCATGACTGAATTTACACAACCATTAGCATTTTAACCAAGCCATTATATCAAAAGCATAGAAATTAAACTTAACCAAAAGAAATAGCCATTTTCGCAAGGCTATACTTATATACAAGACAAAAACTCATTGGTTTTAAAACTTAGTCTAACCTATACATGCCTTTGATTCACAAACCAAGCTTATAAGTACCAAAAGGGATGATAGTGTGGTTGACTTCTCTGACGATCCTCTGAGCTCATAGCTTAACCAAAATCTATAAAATAGAACATTTAACACACACAGAGTAAGCTTACTAGCTTAGTAAGTCTTAAGCAATTATAATATAACATTCAAACATTCAAACAATTTGAACTTTTAGTTTATGGCATTGAATATAAACAATTCAATTTGTAAATTCATCATGGCCGAATGCTGTCATTTTACTTAACCTAACTATTATCATTTTCTTACCATAAGCATGTAAACTCATCGAAACACCTAAATAAAATATGTATTCAAATATTCCAAAGCAAATAAATATAACATACATATCAATCACATATACCCATTTATACACATATGCAAACATATCCAACCTCTTTCACATTTAGCATTTTCACATATGGCCAATTCTCCATAAGCATATTCAAGTTTAAATTCCATTATATATAAATCATACTCATCAATGGTAAGATCAATTGCACATATTAAAATTCTTACCGAAGCTTCAACTATATCACATCTTACTTAATTCAAATGGTAATATACTAACTTACCTTATTTCTTGCAAATATGGAAAACTTATACTTACCCGAGCATTTAGCTTATTGCAATAAACACGTTCCACCTTGTAAATGATTCATGAATTCTCTATTTATAACACGTCACCGGCATTAAGCCTGCTAGGCAGCAAAGCCTGAAATACACACCGGCGTTAAGCCTGCTAGACCCGAGGTCTAAAATTTAATCACCGACATTTAGCCTGCTAGGCAATAAGCCCGATACAATTCACCGGCACAAGGCCTGCTAGGCTCAAAGCCCGATACAATTCACCGGCACAAGGCCCACTAGGCTCGAAGCCCGAAATACGATATTATCACCATCTCATTCACATTACATGCTAACCAAAATTATATAAACCATACATAATTCATATCACTTGTATGTATCAATTCAGTTAAAATTCAATAACGTTTCATGATAAATTGTCTATCCACATTCGGCTTTCACTATATTTATAAATAGGATTCCATAATTCAACATGTATACAAGGTTATAACTAACATTAACGATATTTAACTGCTTATAGACTTACCTCAAAAATCGTCGGACGTCGAGTACCGGCTATTCGTCAACTTTCGCCTTTCCCTGATCCAAGTCCGTTTCTCTTTGTTCTTGAACTAAACACATTCAATTTGAGCTCATTCAAACACATTTCATTTCAATTTAATTCCAAACACATAAATAGGCAATTTACCATTTTACCCCTAACTTTTACAACTTTTTCAATTTAGTCCTTATAACACAAAACACAAAATACACATAATTTGAATTTAATCCCTAAGGGCCGAATCTTTCCCATGGTCTTACAAGTCCCTACATTTTATTTATTTTGCATTTTAACCCCTCAAAATTTTTATTTTTGCAATATAGCACAAAATATTCAAAATCACCAAAAATCTCAATACAAAACGCATTAATCTAAAATATACATTTCATATTTCCTCAATTAACAACAAGAATCAGAACTAGCCATCAATGCATATCACAAAATCTTCATTAAATTCTAAAATTAGGGTATGGATTTGATAGTATATCAAGCAACGATCTTAAAAACGTAAAAATTATCGAAAACTAAACAAAATACATACCCTAATTAAGCTTCCTTGTTTACCGAAACTTGAAGCTTCAACAATGGTGTTTTTCTCACCTTATATTCGGCCAAAGAAGGAAGGTAATGCATGTGCCTTTATTTTATTATGTTTTATATTTCTAACATATAATATAATATATAAGTTTACTTATAATATAAATAACTAATTAAATAAAACATTTTAATGCACACTTAAACATTCATGCCGTCCACTAATGTTCTAAATGGCCATTTTGCATCATAAGGCCTCATTCAAAAGAAAACAAATCAATTTAACCTCTTAATTAAATAGTTGGCCACTTTTTCCACTTACGCGATTTAGTCCTTTTTGACTAACTGAGCACACAGACAATCAAATTTTTATACGAAACTTTCACACATATTAATTCACATATAAAAAACACAGAAAATAATATTTTAAAATTTTTCGAACTCGGATTCATGGTCCCGAAACCACTATTCCAATTAGGGTCAAATTCAGACTATTACAGTGGAAGGATGTGAAGGAGTAAGGGACTACTGTGAGTTCCACAAAGTAGAGAGGCATGAGATCCAGAAATGTGTTGAGTTCAGGGTCTTGGTGCAAAGCCTTATGGACAATAAGGAATTGGAATGTTATGAAGAAGGCTAAGATGGAGGAAACATACGCGCGAAAGAAGAAGAATTGACAAACCAAAAAGTCAATTATCCGAGTATCATCATTTCCCGACCAAGAAACACGGAAGGCGGAGCAAAAATCGCTCATAAGGTCGTAATCCAGAAACCTGTTTCCTTTTCTTACAAAGATAACAAAATGGTACCCTGGAATTACGACTGCAATGTGACAATACCGGGAGTGGAAAACTCAGCTGGCACTTCCAAAGATGTCCAAAATGAAGGATCTTACAACGTAGTGGAAGGCGTTATGACTCAGTAAATGTCAAAACAGAATTCGTGAAAGCAAAGACCTTGTTAGTTGAGCGAGAAAAAGGGGCTGAAGCACTTGTCAATGAACCAGTGAAAAAAGAAGAGGCTAAAGAATTTCTGAAATTCTTGAAGCATAGTGAATATAGTGTGGTAGAGAAACTGCGCAAACAACCGGCTCGCATATCAGTGCGAGCCTTACTTTTAAGTTCAGAACTGCATCGTGATGCATTGATGAAATTATTGAATGAAACTTATGTTACTAAAGATATATCTGTCAACAAACTTGACCGTTTGGTTAGTAATATAAGTGCCAAGAACTTCATCTACTTCAGTGATGAAGAAATTCCACTTGGGGGTATGGGATCGACTAAGGCTTTGCACATCACTACTCGTTACAAAGGATTTACTCTACTGAGCGTACTAATCGATAATGGATCAGCTTTGAATGTTTTACCACTATCTACGCTAAAGAGATTGCCGATAGATAGTTCTCACATGAAGACATGCCAGAACATAGTGAGAGCATTTGATGGCACCGAGAGAAGAGTGGTGGGAAGGATTGACATACCGTTGTTGATTGGGCCATACACATATGAAGTGGATTTTTTGGTGATGGATATCACGCCCTCCTATAATTGCTTGTTGGGAAGACCTTGGATTCATTCAGCAGGCGCAGTGCCCTCATCACTGCACCAAAAATTGAAACTGGTAACAGAGGGTTGATTGGTTACTATAAATGTAGAGGAGGACATCATAGCAACCGTTACTAATGACGCGCCATACTTAGAAGCAAATGAGGAGGCCACTGAGTGTTCCTTTCAATATTTAGAGTTCGTGAATGCAACATTCATTTTGGAAGGGAATGAGATGCCAGTCCCTAGGATATCCAGGAACACGAGAATGGGTTTACAAATTATGATGGGGAAAGGAGCTTTACCAGGAAAAGGACTGGGCAGACATCTTCAAAGAGAGATTCAAGTTCTGACGCTGAAAGAGAAAATAGACCGTTTTGGCTTGGGCTTCAAGCCAGATGCTAGACAAAGGAAGAGGGAAATAGAGAAGAAGCAAGAGAGAAGAAGGGCACGGCTAAACGGGGAAGAAGTCAAGTGGGAATCAATGATATTCCCTCACACATCTCAAACTTTTGTATCATGAGGGATAATTCACCCGGAGAGAAGATTGTTGGAAAATAAAAATCTTCACATCAACGCCATACACGAGGAAGAAACTAGGCAAAGAAACTTGTGGGCATTCGACCTTATGAACCTGGAAGTGTTTTGAACAATTGGACGGCAGAAAAACTTCTTGTAGTTTTTAGAGATTACAAAGAGTAATGTTCAGAACACACTTGTTGTTTTTAAGCCTAGGAACAATAAGATTTCTTTCGTGAAATAGGCTCATGCTTAGACATCTATTGTTTCAATAAAATACATCTTCAATGATCAATTCTTTTTTTTATTCTTTTGATTTTCTAATTTCATTCCAAATTTTTTTATTTCTCATTCATATCATGTGAATAGTTGTTCTTGAATTCATTTGTTCTTTGTATATTCTTTGTACCTACTACAGGTCCCTAGATTTAATGACATGAGAAACGATACTATAGATCCAGAGGTCCTTTTTGAGCAAGACATGTGTTTAGAGCAATCTCAGGATTTTGAGGGTGACAGAGATTGTGACTTATCTCCAGATTTGTTAAGAATTGTAAAGCAAGAGGAGAAACAAATTTTACCCTGTGAAGAGGAGGTAGAGAACATAGCCTTGAAGAAGGAAAGGTTGTGAAAATTGGAACGCGCATAGCCAAAAAGACAAAGCAAGACCTTGTTGAGTTATTACGGGAATTCAAAGATGTCTTTGCATGGTCATACCAAGATATGCCTGGGCTAAGTACTGATATTGTAGTGCATCGCCTTCCCATAAGAGAAGAGTGCAAGCCAGTTCAGCAAAAGCTACAAAGGATGAGGCCTGACGTGGTGTTGAAAATAAAAGAGGAAGTCAAGAAACAGTTTGATGCTGGTTTTCTACAAGTGGTCAAATACTCAGAGTGGGTTGCCAACATTGTTCCTGTCCCTAATAAGGATGGAAAGGTTCGGATGTGTGTAGACGATAGAGACTTAAATAAAGCTAGCCGAAAGGAAATTTTCCTTTGCCTCATATTGACACGTTGGTGGATAGTATGGCGGAATACTCATTGTTTTCCTTCAAAGATGGTTTTCAGGATACAATCAGATCAAGATGCACCTTGAGGATATGGGGAAAACTACTTTCATAACATTGTGGGGTACCTTTTGTTATAAGGTAATGCCATTCGGGCTAAAGAATGCAGGAGCAACATATCAAAGGGCCATGGTAACTTTATTCCATGACATGATGCACGAAGAGATTGAAGTGTATGTTGATGATATGATCGCCAAATCTTGAACAGAAAAGGAACACATTGAAGTCTTGAAGAAGTTGTTTTTGAGATTGAGAAAATTTCAATTAAAGCTTAACCCGGCAAAGGTACTCGGTCAGGGAAATTACTGGGTTTCGTAGTCAGTGGGAGAGGAATCGAGATTAACTAAGACAAGGTCAAAGCTATACAAGAATTGCCACCACCACGCACTCAAAAAGAAGTTCGACATTTTCTTGAAAGATTATGAAACACCCCAAACCCGGCCCACAAGCTTTGACCGGATCTGGTATGTTCCTCAAGTAAACCGGTTTCAAATTCTTTTGTTACTTAGAGAAAATTTGTGCGATTTTTAAAAAAATATTGTTTGGGTTGGGCTTTTATTGAAAACCAATTTATCTTACATTGAAATCCATTTATTTAAGGTGATAAACATTTAGGTTTTATTTCAAAATAAATTTACTTGAATCCATAAATAATAATTTGTAAACATAATAAATAAGAGTAAAAGAATTAAAGAAAACCAACTATGGCCTTATGGCCTTATTACATCAAATAATTCCCCAAACTTTAAGTTTAAGTACTTGATAAAAATAAAAATCCACATTAATTAAATTCCTTGCTGTGCATGGCCATCCCTAAGCTTTTACCAAGCCCGGTCCATTACTGATCGTCACCTGAAAATAGTCCCACAACGGGGTGAGTCAAATAGACTCAATGTGTACACGACACTAAATCATAATAGAATTAGGCATACAAGAGTTACACATTCATAACATAAAATACAAGTTATGCATTCCCAAACCCAAACCTAATTGTCCATCCGCTACACACCCCGTACCTGCCAAACACACCGTGGGGACTACTAAGTCGACCCTCCTTCCGCTACACACCAATTTGCAGGCTTAAGGCTCCGCATCTGTGGTTTTAGGAAACCACTTTTCAGATTACTGTGGTCTTAGGTCACCACTTTTCAGATTACTGTGGTCTTAAGTCACCACTTTTCACTTCCCCTTTCAATATACAACCATATGCCCCACATATTAATATGCATACAATAGCAGAGTTCACATTCTTATCATATTCTCATGTTACGAATAACATTTTTCATATTCCTAGTAGAAGTAGGAAACGTACCTGAGTACTTAGTACCATAACATGGTACTTTAGCCATGCTCATTTTTCTATTAGCACATATTTTAATACATGCAGCCATAATTCATATTACAAAGTAGTGTGGAGTACACACCTGATTCACTTAGCAAATTCTTTGAGATCTCGAAATCTGATCTACCGCTTAGATCCTTAATCCCTACATTTGATTATTCACTTACTATTTTAATAAAAAGCCATTCGGCCATAAATCCAAATCCTAGTAGGATTAGTATTCTTAAACTTACCTTGAAATTCTCAAATCCCGAAATCTTTGTATCCCTCTGTTGAAATCCCTATAACTACATGTTAGATCAATTTTTAACATTTATTCACAACAAATAACCCTTAGCCGAATGTTAAATATGACTTACCTTAGATTCTTAAATCCCGAAATTCACTGAATAACTAGGGAACACGCGGCCTATGGTGTACCTTCGGGAAAAGAACTTCTCCTTCCTTGTAGTCAACACTTAATAAATCCCGAAACTTTCCTTCCATGATTCGGCCAAGATCAATAATAGGAATTAGTCCCTAAATTTCGATAAGTCTAAAATATAAAAGAATGGAAACCAAACTTGGATCTTACCCTTATTTGAAGAAATCGATTGCACCTTCACTTCAACTTTCAGAGATTCGGCTATGGCTAAATGATGCTCTCACAACTTTCGGCTTTTGGAGGGATTAGAAAGAAAAGAAAAGGAAGAATAAAGATGGAGGATTCGGCTAGAACACAAGGTATTTTGGTTTGGCAAAACAGAGAAGAGAGAATTTTGCTAAAGAATTTGCAGAGATGAACAAGAGAAAAGGAAGAATGAAGGTTGGCCTCTCTTTTCCTTTTATAGCCGAAATTACTAGGCTAGAGTCCCTTACTTGGCCACCACTTTTCCTTATTTTCCTCTTTATCTCCTTATTTAAAAATTAAAGAATAATCCCTTATTTATCTTTTTAATCGAATATTTATGAAAATAAAACACCTCATTTCTAGAAGCATGTGCCGTCCACCTCAGTCTTTTGGAAGCAAAAATAAAACCTCCCTTATTTGCTTCCCAAGTGACTCAAACTCAGGCCCATCACCTTGCATGTGGCGCCATTTCCATAGGCCCTAAATGACATCTTCAGGCCACTTTTCCAAGCCTGTTTGTGTGTCAAATTTCACAAACTTTTTCTTTTAAGGCCACCTTGCCTTAATTTCCCCTTTTAAACATTAAAACTCGTCATTTCTAGGTCATTTCTAAGTTTCCTAAAATTTTCGTTCGGCTCTGTAAACTTGACATTTCCTTACATTTCCAAGTTTCCAGAAATGTTCACTTTCCTTTTTTGAATCATTTCTAAATCATTTTCCTAGTTTCCATAAATGTTCACTTTCCTCTTTATTCCTTTACATTTTCAGGACATTTCCCTTCATTTCCAAGACAAGACATTTCCTTGCATTTCCTTACATTTCCATACATTTCCTCACATTTCCTTACATTTCCATACATTTCCATACATTTCCATACATTTCCTTACATTTCCTTACATTTCCATACATTTCCTTACATTTCCAAGACAAGACATTTCCATACATTTCCTTACATTTCCTTACATTTCCATACATTTCCTTACTTCTAGAATTCACATAACACAATGACTAATTCATAAAACATGCCATTTTACCACATGGTTCCTTGTGTCATGCTTCACACGGAGTTTCTTTTAAAGCCTCATTTACCTAGCTCCCCTTTTTACTTAAAAACCAATAATTTTCCAAAGCTTTCTTCTTCCATCCTAGAATTCTAAAAACCCTTAATACACTTCCAACATTGCCAAAACCTACTAACTCATGAATTAGGCACGAACGCATAACCCCTAATCTAGGATGTTACAGATTAAATTACATCGCTCGATTTATTTCACAATTAACCGAGAAATGTGATCTCATATTTTGTCTTCTCAAGAAACACAACCAAGGTGTATGGGACGAGGAATGCCAGAGAGCTTTTGACAAAGTCAAACAATATCTGTCAACTGCACCAGTATTATCTTCACCTAATCCAGATAGACCATTGATACTGTATTTGACAGTATCCGATAACTCCATGAAGTGTGTGCTTAGTCAACATGATGAGTCAGAAAGAAAAGAAAAGGCGATATACTATCTCAGTAGAAAGTTCACTGAATGTGAAATGAGATATTCATCAATTGAAAAATTGTGTTGCGCCTTGATTTGGACAACTAGGAGATTGAGGCAGTACATGCTATATCATACAATCTGGTTAATTTTGAAGCTTGATCCGTTAAAGTATATGATGAAGTCAACTGCTTTGAATGGAAGGATGGCAAGGTAGCAGATTTTGCTTTCTGAATTCAAAATATAGTCTATGTAAACCAAAAGGCTATAAAAGGGAGCGCAATAGCAGAATTTCTGGCTAGCAGGGCCTTAGAGGATTATGAACCTTTGAGCTTTGATTTCCCCAATGAAGAGCTAATTTATGTGGCAGCTACTAAAGAATATCAGTGGAAGCTAAATTTTCATGAGGCGTCAAATGCTGTGGGAAATGGAATTGGGGCAATCTTGGTATCCCCTAGTGGTGATCATTATCCATTCACATGCAAATTGGATTTTGATTGCACAAACAACATGGCAGATTATGAAGCATGCATAATGAGAATTCAAGCAGCTATAGAGCGTAAGATCAGAGTGCTAGAAGTATATGGAAATTCTGCCTTAGTAATCTACCAACTTAAAGGAGAATGGGAGACAAGAGATCCCAAACTAATTAATTACCGAAAAATAATTTTGGGGTTGATTGAGGAGTTTGATGACATTACTTTTAATTATCTCCCACGTGATGAAAACCAGATGGCAGATGCTTTGGCAACCTTGGCTTCTATGATCAAAGTAAATAAACCAGAGGATATGAGACCTATTCAGATGAGTATTTTTGAAGTTCCAGCTCATTCTTATAATTTGGAAGAGGAGGAAAAAGATGACCACCCTTGGTATCATGATGTATTGAGATATGTAAAAAATCGTAAATACCTGCAGCATGCAACTGAGAATGATAAAAGGACATTAAGAAGATTGACCTTTGACTATGTTTTAGATGGAGATATCTTGTACAAAAGAAGAAAAGATCAAGTACTATTGAGATACGTTGATGCTGTTAAAGCTAGGAAAATCTTGGAAGAAGTTCATGAGGGTGTATGTGGAACACACGCTAATGGATTCACAATGGCTAGACAAATAATGAGATTTGGATATTATTGGTCCACCATAGAAGGAGATTATATTAACTATGCCAAGAGATGTCATAAATACCAGATTTATGGAGACAAAATTCATGTGCCACCGTCACCTTTGCATGTTATGACTTCCCCATGGCCTTTTTCCATGTGAGGCATCGATGTTATTGGACCAATCTCATCGAAAGCTTTCAATGGGCATTGATTCATCTTCGTGGTTATTGACTACTTCACAAAATGGGTGGAGGCTAGCGTTACTAAATCAACAGTTAGTCGGTTCCTGAAGAAGGAGATCATTTGTCGATATGGAATGCCCGAGAGGATCATATCAGACAACGCACTGAACTTGAATAACAACACAATAGCAGAAGTTTATAGTTAATTCAGGATCAAAAACCACAACTCGTCTCTATATCGTCCAAAAATAAAGGGGCAGTGGAAGCGGCCAACAAATTATTAAAAAGATAATAGGGAAAATGACGGAGACTTATAAGGATTGGCATGAGAAGTTACCATTTGTACTCTATGCTTATCGGACATCTGTTAGAACCTCCACTGGGGCAACTCCTTTCTCATTGGTCTATGGGATGGAGGCAGTTCTACCTATTAAAGTTAAAATACCTTCTCTTCGAGTTTTGTCAGAAATAAAGTTGGATGAAGCTGAATGGATCCAGGCTCGATATGATCAGTTGAACTTGATTGAAGAAAAGAGGCTAAGGGCTATTCGTCATGGTCAAATGTATCAAAAATGAATGATAAGAGCCTATGATAAAAAAGTCTACCCGAGGGAGTTTCACGAGGGAGACCTTGTACTGAAAAAGATTCTTCCCATACAAAAAGGATTTCAGAGGAAAATGGATACCAAATTGGGAAGGACCATATGTGGTGAAGAAAGCTTTCTCTAGAGATGCACTGATTCTGACCGAATGGATGGAAAAAGCTTACCCAATCCTGTGAACACGGATTCAGTCAAAAAATATTTTGTTTAAAGAGGAGAAGAGGCCAAGGTGAAAACTCGTAAAGGGTGCTTTGAGTTTTTTTTTTTAAAAAAATGAGAGGCCTAGGTGAAAACCCGCAAAGGGCGCCTTAAGACCAAAGAGGTTTTAAGTTGAAAACCCGAAAAGGGCAGTTCAAATTCTGAATAGGCATGCAGTGATCTTACTATACTTGAATCAACAAGAAATGAAGTATGTTACATATCAGGGCATCAACAAAATCCTTTGGGTCTTCTAAACACATGTTAAACTCAAAACAGTCTTTATGGAGTTTGTATATAGAAGCCCAATCTGCGACATCTAGGGCACTTGATCTTTGTCCTATTAATTTTACTATTTTTGGATTCTTTTTCTTCTTAAAGATATTCCCAGTTAATCTTCTTTGTATTTTTGATAATTTATCTAACTCTAACTATCCTTGAGATCAATTTATTTGTTACCCATTATTCATAAACATGTTGCATTGAAATAATGATTGATGAACTAATAATTTCACAAAAGAAGTTCTACATATTACTTTGGAAATTTCTAGATAAAACAAGAAACTGATACAGGACAATTGTTCAGAATTTTTATGTACATAGATTGGAAATATTAGAGGAAAAAGAGTCTAGATGGAGACTATTTCTCTGAATTCTTTGTCCAATTGGTAATTGGACAGAATAATGAGTTGTTGTGATGAAAGTAAGCAATTTCATCAGGTCATTCGGAGAATGGTATGACAGACCAAGTTGACGGGAAAAGATTCAAAAAACCCTAGATTGTAGTAGGGACAGAAAAAAAATTTGATTCTTGGGGGATGGTTTGAAGGTGGTATAAGCCTTGTGTCCCTAAGGTTCAAGAGGAATGGGCCCTAAAATTTCCATGGGGCAAATTATTTGAGCAAGAGTATGATACTTCAAGGGGAACGAAGATGAAACCTTGACAAATAAATGAGTGATAACACCTTGAGTAGGAATCATACTCATGTGATAACACCTTGAGTAGGAATCATACTCATATCATATTTGCATTCATATATCATTGCATGTCTAATTAGGAGCATTTGACTCATATCGATCAAGGCATCCTAGTCATTCGGCATAAGCATATACCCATTCTACAGGTCATGTATTTTATAGGACAACGTAGTAGGGTAAATTGACACTTTCAGCCTTATCTTTCTGAAGTTACAGTGGAGAAGACTGAAGATAATAGATCTTACCTTCCTGAAGTTGCAGGAAGAAGATCGAAGACATTAGCTTTGGCTCTCTGAGTTTGCAGTAGAGCAAGCTAAAAGACATCAGATCTGGCATTCCTGAAGTTGCAGTGAAGTAGATCGAAGACAACAAATCTTACCTTTCTGAAGTTGCAGGAAGAAGATTGAAGACGTTAGCCTTGGCTCCCTGAGTTTGCAGTAGAGCAGGCTAAAAGACGGCAGATCTGGCATTCTTAAAGTTGCAGTGAAACAGATCGAAAACATCAGTCTTACCTCTCTGAGTTTGCAGTAGAGCAAGATAGAAGACAACAGATCTTACCTTCCTGAATTTACAGGAAGAAGATCAAAGACATCGGCTTGACCTCCATGAAGTTGCAGTGGAGCAAACTGAAGAAAGCAGATCTGGCATTCCTGAAGTTACAGTGAAGCAGATCGAAGACATTAGCATTGTCTCCCTGAAGTTGCAGCAGAGCAGACTGAAGACAACAGATCTTACCTTTCTAAAGTTGCAGGAAGAAGATCAAAGATATCAGATTGACCTCCCTAAAGTTGCAGTGGAGCAAACTGAAGAAAGCAGATTTGGCATTCCTGAAGTTGCAGTGAAGCAGATCGAAGACATTAGTCTTATCTCTCTGAGTTTGCAGTGGAGCAGATTAAAATAACAGATCCAGCATTCCTAAAGTTGCAGGAAGAAGATCAAAGACATCATCCTTGCCTCTCTGAGTTTGCAGAAGAGCAGGCCAAAAGATAACAGATTTTGTCTTCCTCAGTTTGCAGTGAAGCAGATCGAAGATACTAGTCCGACCTCTCTGAGTTTGTAGCGGAGCAGATCAAAAATAGTAAATCTTGTCTTCTTGAAGTTGCAATGAAGCAGATATTAGCCTATTTCCCTCAAGATACAGCCATTTGATAGGACCGAGCAAAATGGGTCCTTTTATAGTATTTGCTCTATTCTCGTTACACGACAATGAGCAAAGAGGGACAGCTGTAATAGCCCATTATTTCCCGGGCTTAAAAAATAAAAAATAAAAATAAAATAAAACCCAAATATCCAAATACAGTCTATTTACAGGCCCCAATTGTCCCCTAATCCATTACAGTAGCCCAATTACAAGCCAAATACCCAAAACAGATAAACCCATTACCCAATTACACCCACAGACCCAATCCTAACCTAACCCAACAAACTAAGCCGGCCCAAGTGACCCAAATAACTTGCAGTCGTAGGAAACCCTAGGTTTCCACTGCGCCGCAAGCACTCGACACTGAACTCAGACCCTCGCACGCGTGTGTCAATCGGTCAAATCGCGCCCATTCTTAGGATCTCTCGCCGGTGCGCTTGCAAAAAGGAAAGAAGAACACGGTGAAAGCAACAAAAATGGACAGAAAAATTTGTATTTATTATTTCTGGGGTTATAAAAACCCCAGCATAATCTGTAAACAGACACAAAAAAACGAATACACACGAATATATAGATACATACAGATATTAATAAAAAAAATAGTAGAGGTGATTTTTTATTCTATTTGATTTATTTTTTTTCCTTTTCGATCTATGCTTTTTTTTTGTACATATGATATAAAACAAATAACAAAAATGGAGACTACCTTCGATTCGGCTTCAAAACGAAGAAATTTGACCTTCCGGCCCCCGCGTGTGGCAGAGCCTAGGCTGGATTCTGGACTCAGGCCGAAGGCCAGAGAGAACTTTTGGGGGCCTCTAATTTAATTTTTTTAAGGGGTGTTAAAAATGATTTTTTTGATTGATTTTTTAGTTTTATAGGTTATCTATACGACGCCGTTTTGGGGGTCACCTTTAAAGGCCAAAACGACGTCGTTTAAGGGCAGGATCCACGCGTTGACCCGAAACCCGGGGAGGATCCGCGTGTTTTTCATAAAAGGGTAATTTGCCTCTTTGGCCCTTCCACAATTTCATTTTGTTCAATTTGATTTTTTTATTTTTAATTCAGCCTCGAAAGTTTGTTGCTATTTCAATTCGGTCCCTCAGGCACTTAAAGGCCAATATCAGAACGGCGTCGTTTAGGAGATACGGCATAATTGCCTAATGAGTCCCTACAGTGTGACGCGTGTTTTGATTTAGTCCTTTTACATTTACTTTATTTAATCCCTGTTTCTTTGTTTATTTTTAAACCCTTTTCTTATTTTTATTTTATTTTATTTTTAAATTATTTTAACATTATATTAAGTTATTTCATAAAATTAAAAATTCTATATATATATTTTACAATTTTTATATTAATCTATTAATAGTATAAAGTTTTATGTATTGTTTATTTTAAATACATACTATTTTTATATATATTAAATTATTACTATTTATTATTTATACTAGGTTATTTTATTTAGTTTAATATTATTTATATATTACATATTATTTTATAATTTATATATTAGTTATTATATTATATCTTTTAAAAATTTTTGTATATTATATGTTATTATATTATATGTATAATTTAAATTATTTTATCCTTTATATTATATAAAATTCTGTACATTGTATAACATATATTATTTATACTTGTTTATATTAAATATGTAGTTTTTATGATTATTGTATTATAAATATTTTTTATTTAAAGTTATATATACTATTTACTTATAACTGTTTTTATCATATATTATCATTTTTATTTATATATATATATTAAATTATTAAATTATATATTTATTATAAGTATCCCTATATTTTTTATATTATTCATTTAAAATATATTGCTTATACATATTAATTGTTTTAAAAATTATCATATTTTTATTTTTATTTTGTTTTGTTATAATATTTATTCAGTATTTAAATATATTATTAATTTATTTACTTCTCATATTTGATCTTGTTTGTAGTATTTAATATCCATTTATTGAATTTTTATGTTTCATATAGATTTTTAATTGTTGTTGCTTATTTTATATCTTGTATTCGTTTATTTATGTTCTTTTTTTTGCTTATTATTGCTTTAGCATAGTCATTTCATTACATGTATTATTTGCTATATTACCTTATTCTTTCGTTAATTGTCTATATTAGTATTAACATTAATATGACTTATGATTATAGTAAATTGCTATTTGATATTTATATTTTGTAATGTATCAATGCAATATCGGATTCATATCATTTTTATAAAAAACACATTTTGCAAAATTACCGTATTTTATTCAAAGTGTTTTTTTTAAAAAAATACTGTGATACGTAATATTTGGGGACTTCAAGAAAAATTGTGCCCTAAATCACTAGGTTTCGATTTTTCTCGTTAAGCTTAAGATATTAAGTATCTCTTTTCTTTTAAAATTGAAATCCATAAACTTCAAATCAAAACTTATTCTCGGAAACTCAAAACATTGTATCCAAACTTATTGGATATGATGTTCTATGTCTCGAGATAAAAATTTTCTACAAGTAAAGGCAAACTTAGTTTCGAAGTTTTGAGATGTTGCATCCTAACTTATTGTGTAATAGCCCATTTATGCCCAGGCTTAAAGCAAACCAAAATTAATAAAAATAAATAAATGTTCAGTTTACAGTCCCTGTTACAAGCCCAATTACACCTTAAAGCCCAAAACCTGTTACAAACCCAATAGCCCAGAATCTAATTACCCTACCCAGCAACCCAATTAAAACCCATTTACATTAAGACCCTTGGCCCAAATACTAAAAGCTAAACCCAAACTGCCAACAGACACCAAGCTTGCGAACGCAGGAAACCATAGGTTTCCATTGCGCCGCAAGCACCCCAGTGATCTGTTTCCTTCGCGCAATACCCCAGTCATGCCCCAATCAGCAAATCACGCTCCATTATCGTCAAATTCCTTGCCATTTTGCTGGAGAAGGAAAGAAATAACACAGAATTAGCAGGACATATTTTGTTCCTTTTTTTTTAAGATTTATTTCGAGTTTATATAAACCCCAAAAACCTGTAAAGAAAACACATAAAAAACACAGAGAGAAAAATATCCACAAAATACGCAGACAGAAAATATACTGAATAAAAAAAGAAAAGCTTTAACAGCAAAGGTGATTTTTTTTCGCTTTATTTTATTTTGTTTATTTCTTCTCCTCATATCTATATTCTTTTTTGTATAAATAACTGTTAAAAAGATAAAAGAGGTGGGTCTACCTTTTAACAGCGTTAAAAATTGAAGTTCTGATCTCCGGCTGCCATCCGTGGAAGCGTGTAAGGCGCGCGCGGCGCAAAGCCCCGAAGTTCCGGTGATTGGAACCCAGACGAGAAGGGAGGGGTTCGAAAGGGTTCCGGCGTCGTTTTTTGCTTAAACTAATAAGCATTAAAATGATGCCGTACTATGCTTCCGACCCGAACCTAAACCGGTAAAAAAAGATCCGCGTGTTTTTTTTTCATATAAATGGTTTAATTACTTCACAAGTCCCTCCGCTATTTTAAATTTTCATTAAATACGATTTAAATTTTTTATTTTTATTAGATTAGCCCTGAAATTTGTTTTCTGCTTCAATTTAATCCTCCTTCCTTTATTTTTTATTCTAATATCACATTTAAATTATTTTATTATAGTTAAGTTTTATATTATTTTTTGTTAATTTCGTTAAAAATACATATTTATAAAAAAAAAATTATCTTTATATATATTTAATTATTATTATATATTATTTCACTTAGTTTAATAATTTATATATTATTTTATAGTTTATATATTATTTATTATATTATATTTTTAATTTGTATATTATATAGTATTATATTATATATTATTTTTAAATTTTACATTGTATAAAATCTATTTTATATCATAACATATTTTATTTATATTTTATAACTAGAGTATTATATATATGCCCTTATTTAAAACTATTATATACTATTAATCATTTTCATTATATATAATCATGTATATATGTATTAAATTCATTAAATTATATATATTTATTATAAATATTTTTCTACTTTTTATATATATATATATATATTAAATCGCTTTAAAAATTGTCACATTCTTTTGTTTTTTTTAATGTTTAAATATATTGTTCTTTTTTATTTAATTTTTTTATTTCGTGAAAGTCTTGCTAATTGCTATTTATTTCATATCATATGTTTATTTATGTTCTTTAAATTGTATACTATTGCCTAACATAGTGTTTTACTTATTCTTGTTATTATATAATGTTTTAGTTATGCATGTTATATTATCCTTTCCTTATTTATTGTTAGTAGTTATATAGAATTGCTCTTAAATACGTATGTTATAATATCTTATTCAAACCGTTGCTTTTATAAAAACATATTTTGAATTGACACATTTTACTCAAATAGTTTTCAAAAATACGGCGATATGTGATATTTGAGGGATTTCAAGAATAAATTGTGCCCTAACTTACTGGGTTTCGATTTTTTCTCGTGAAACTTAAGGTATTACATATCTCTTCTCTTTTAAAACTGAAATCTACAAATTTCAAATATAAAAACCTATTCTCGTGAATTCAAGATGTTGTGTCCTAACTTACTGTATATGATGCTTTGTGTCTCGGGGTAGGAATTTTCTAAAATAAAGACATGCCTAGTTTTAAAGTCATGAGATGCTATGTCCTAACTTACTGGGTATAGTGTTTTATTTCTTTGAGATAGGTATGTCTGGGTTTTTTTTCAAATAAAAGGACCATTTTCTAAAATTTCTCAAAGTTTCAACATTAGGACATGATTTTATTGATTAGGTACCAACTTTTGGGCGTTATGAGGGTGCTAACCCTTCCTCATATGTAACTGACCCCCGAACCTTTTTTTTTTGTTTTCGTGGACCAAAATCAGTATTTTGAAATAAAATGTTTTTAAGGTGATCCAATCACACCTAAGTAAAAAGGGATTGGTGGCGACTCCCATTTTCATTTTTAAAAGTCGACCCCCATTTTTAAAATCAAACTTTAAAATGGTTTCGACGGCTTGGCGTGTAACACCCCAAACCCGGCCCAAACACCACGATCGGATCTGGCATGTTACTAAGAAGATTTAGTAAAACATGTTGCATTTTTGGAAAACAATCATCGAGTGTAAACATGTATACCGGAAAACTTAATAATTTGGGTAGTTTGTAGAAGATATAAATTTTCATCTAAATGCCTTTATGAATTAAACTAAAATTATATACATGCCTTAATTAAAAAGCAAAATCTAAATGTCTAGTAATAATAAAAACCCAAAACAAACGAAAATATAAAGCTAGTGGCCCATGGCCTTATTACAATGAAATTTAAAAACCCATCAATTGAAAATATTAAAAATTAATAAAATAGTAAAGCCTTTCGCTGAATCAAAATAATCTCTCGCATGGCCCCTTGCGCTCCTCTCCAGCTCGGTCCGATGCACTAGGTGCTACCTGAAAGATGTTAAATAATGGGATGAGCCATGAGACTCAGTGTGCAACCCTCGTGCACCATCAGATTGGGCTTAGCCCTACAGAACAGATAACAGAGTATAATATATCAGATAATATGCAAAGCCCAACCCATTCCTAGGTTTCCATCCGCTACACACCACCTTTACCTGCCAATCACACCATTGGGGATTTCTACAATCAACCCACACCGCTACACACCATCAACGGCAGTCATGCTGCAGTTAGCTGCTCATCGTCAGATCATGGCAATAGCCACTACAACAGATCATGGCATTAGCCACTACAACAGATCATGACATTAGCCACTACAACAGATCATGGCAAAAGCCACAACAATAGATCATGGCAAGAGCCACTACAACAGAACACTTCCCCTTTCATCAATCACCCTACCCCATGCAATTACAGAAATCGACATACATGTTTATCATATCAAATCGATGGAAACATTCACTTTAGAATGACAGAGATCACTAACCTGGTGATTCGCCTTTACCCTCCTCAGGTTTTCAACGGCCATGCCGGTATTTCGACATTTAACAGAATATAACAGATTTATAAGCATATACTAACAGACAATCTAAATGGTGTGAGAAGTTACACACTTAATAACACGTAGTATTACTCTCTATGTCGATACCCTCACTAATCAGATCTACTGTCCTTTGTCTACAATTTTGCTCAAAAGCCGGAAGAACACGAAGATAAGGCCTCTCCTTGAAATTTCGAAAGTGATACGATCCAAGGGCTATTGAACTCTGGCTTAGAAATCTAAGCGATTGAATCCCCTTCAAATCCCGGAATGCCGCAAAAGAGAGAAAACACGAGATTAGCCAACTATTTAGCCATTCAGCTATAGCTCCAAAAGTCGAAAAAAAGATTGAAAGAAAACCCAAATAGATACTTACCTCTATAGAAGGTTTCAGCTATCCTTGTAGAAAGATTCGGCAATCACAGAAGAAGAGATCTAGGAATTTTGGCTTTTAAGAAAATCCCGAAAAAGAATAAAAAAGAGAAGGCTGATGCGTTTTCAGCTTTTAGAAGGACTGAGTGAAGAGTTTCGATTTCTGGTAGAAAAAGAGAAGAAGAAAAGAAAACAAGAAAGAGTCTTGGAGATTTCAGCTATGGAGATGAGAAAAGAGTTCAGGTTTTCGGCTTTTGAAAGAAAAGAAGATTGGAAGGTTTCGGCTTTTGAAAAAATCAAAAGAAAAGAATTTGCAGAGGAAGACTAGGAATTTTGGCACAAGGAAAGAAGAAAAGAGTAGGGTTCAAATGCCGGAATTGATGAGATATCCCCTCTATTTAAAGAGAATTTCGACACCCCCTAGAGTTGGGAATTCGGCCAACACTGCACTCAGCAGATAAATCCTATCTTTTCTCTCCTTATCCTCATCTGACTACTCATCCACAGTGTCATGGATGACACTACCTCTTCCTTCCTTTATCAACACATTATCTCCCTTATTATCACATTAAATAAATTCCTAAATTTCCTCCCTTATCTTCCATATTATCAAATATAATATCTACATTATCCCATTTACATAAATCCTCCAATTTTTGAGCCTTGTTGCCGTCCAACTCCACCTAATTAATTGCCGAAAATTAGCTAACTTAAACTAAAAGAATTGGGCTCCATGAAACTTGAATTTGGGTCTCCCATTGACGGCACCTCATTGCTCTCTAAGTGGCGCTATTGACCACTGGGCACAAGCCCGTTTTGTATTTTAAAACACAGATAACCTGTTTTAAGCCATATAGTGTCCAAACTAAAAATTTAACCAAGGCCTTGACCACATCCTGAGCCCAATTTGGACCCCTAACACTTAAATTAACACATTAAACATATTCACCCATTAAATGCATAGCCCAAAAATTCAGGATGTTACAGTTCTACCCCCATTAAAGAAATTTCATTCTCAAAATTTCCAACTAACTATTAATCGTACTACCCAAGTCTCACCACTATGCTTTCGATGCGCACTCTAATTTAATAATATTTAAACATTGTACGCATACAGTTTCTATACCCAAAAATATAGTATCCACATAAAACATACCCGACTTAATGGTGATTGAACAATCCCGAGCCTTATACTCCTCAGACCTGCATCTTAAACACGTTCCTGACTTCCTCCGATATTCACCCGGATGACGCCTTCTGCAATATTCGTAAACCCGGAAGTTTGGACGTACCTTAACATGCTTCACAGAACGAGACTGCAACCTTAGAAAACTACAATCTCTTTTTTTCTTACAGTCCACGCACCCAACCCGAAGTGTTTCACCGATTTCTTTAACCTCCTTCAGTACCTCCCTAACTAGCTGAGTCAGAACATCAGTCCTAACACTTCCACGGCCTCGGCCGCGGCCTCTTCTTCCTCTTCTAGCGCTCATTGTTGATTCTCGTATTATCTAAATTAGAAATTTTGTGAATTATTAATTTCTTTCACTGATTAACCATGAACAATCTTATGGGAAGTAGTTTTAAGAGTAGTTCTTTCGAATTCGAACCTATCTACAGTTTCAGTCTCAGGTTTACCTCCTAATTCTAGAAACCACATACATTCACACCTCAACACACATATCACATCCATGAAGTCACATTCATCACATAAGGGTATCTTCGTTATTTCACTACCCAGGGATTTCCCCGTAGTTTTGCCCTACAGGGTATTTTTTCCAAATAAAGTATCTTGGAAATTTTCTTTGAATTAGAGGTACTTTGGTACACTTTTTTTTTTGTAAAACAGGGGTACTTTGGAAATTTTAATTTTTCTAACCGGGTTGCTTTTGTAAATCTAGGGATTTTCGGGTAAATTTGCAAAATATGGGTATTTTATAAAATCACGGTTGTTTTGGAAATTTTCACAAACCAAGGGTATTTTGAAAATTTCACCAATCGAAGTGTTTCAGAAATTTTCACAAATTTTGGTAGTTTTACAATTCTGGGGTATTCTGAGAAATTTTCACAAATCAAGTGTATTTTGGAAATTTTACAAAACTTGGGGGTATTTTGGCTGCGGAATAGGGTGGCTGGTCCTTTCGGGTTTTAATTATAAATTTTGACCTGTCAACAAGTCCTCATGACTAAGGTGAACAGTCACTACGCACCAGGTAGGATTCCAGCGAAGAGGAGGTGAGTCACTAGGACTGCTTAAGTACCAGGCTCTTCCGGATCCAATCCTAGACTTGCGCATGCCTGTTGCCACACCTTAACCTTGCGATTTGTTTACGGGTTCGTTTGAATAGATTAAGTCTTATGGAATTGAAGATTTGTTTAACTAAGCCTAAGGTCCATCAAGTTCTAAAAATAATCTACGTCCCTTAAAGCCCCTCAAGCCCACATTCATATATATCACACAGTGAGTTCAGAATACTTACCTGGCGGACTTGGGCCGGAGACGCAGGTGCCATGCAAAAAAAAAAAATCCTGTGTTATTTATAAAAATGCAAGCTTCAAAAACCCATCTTTTAGAAAACATTTTGAGCCCAAAACCCCAAAGCTGAGTTTTAAACCTGGCTCTAATACCAATTTGTAACACACCAAACCCGGCCCAAACACCACTATCGGATCTGGCATGTTACTAAGAAGATTTAGTAAAACATGTCGCATTTTTGGAAAACAATCGTCGAGTGTAAACATGTATACCGGAAAACTTAATAATTTGGGTAGTTTGTAGAAGATATAAATTTTCATCTAAACGCCTTTATGAATTAAACCAAAATTATATACATGCCTTAACTTAATTAAAACGCAAAATCTAAATGTCTAGTAATAATAAAAACCCAAAACAAATGAAAATATAAAGCTAGTGGCCCATGGCCTTATTACAATGAAATTTAAAAACCCATCAACTGAAAATATTAAAAATTAATAAAATAGTAAAGTCTTTCGCTGAATCAAAATAATCTCTCGCATGGCCACCTTGCGCTCCTCTCCAGCCCGGTCAGATGCACTAAGTGCTACCTGAAAGATGTTAAATAATGGGGTGAGTCACGAGACTCAGTGTGCAACCCTCGTGCACCATCAGATTGGGCCTTAGCCCCACAAAACAGATAACAGAGTATAATATATTAGAAAATATACAAAGCCCAACCCATTCCTAGGTTTTCATCCGCTACACACCACCCTTACCTGCCAATCACACCATTGGGGATTTCTATAATCAACCCACATCGCTACACACCATCGGTAGCGGTCATGCTGCAGTTAGCTGCTCATCGTCAGATCATGGCAATAGCCACTACAACAGATCATGGCATTAGCCACTACAACAGATCATGGCAAAAGCCACAACAACAGATCATGGCAAGAGCCACTACAACAGAACACTTCCCCTTTCATCAATCACCCTGCCCCATGCAATTACAGAAATCGGCATACATGTTTATCATATCAAATTGACGGAAACACTCACTTTAGAATGACAAAGATCACTAACTTGGTGATTCGCCTTTACCCACCTCGAGTTTTCAACAGCCATGTTGGTATTTCGACATTTAACAGAATATAACAGATTTATAAGCATATACTAACAGGCAATCTAAATGGTGTGAGAAGTTTCACACCTGATAACACGTAGTATTACTCTCTATGTCGATACCCTCACTAATCAGATCTACTACCCTTTGTCTACAACTTTGCTCAAAAGCCAGAAGAACACGAAGATAAGGCCTCTCATTGAAATCCCGAAAGTGATACGATCCAAGGGCTACTGAACTCTAGCTTAGAAATCTAAGCGATTGAATCCACTTCAAATCTTGAAATGCCGTAAATAAGAGAAAACACAAGATTAGCCAACTATTTAGCCATTCAGCTATGGCCTCCGAAAGCCGAAAAAAAGATTGAAAGAAAATCCAAATCGATACTTACCTCTACAGAAGGTTTCAGCTATCCTTGTAGAAAGATTCGGCAATCACAGAAGAAGAGATCTAGGAATTTTGGCTTTTAAAAAAATCCCGAAAAAGAATAAACAAGAGAAGGCTGATACGTTTTCAACTTTTAGAAGGACTGGGTGAAGAGTTTTGGTTTCTGGCAGAAAAAGAGAAGAAGAAAAGAAAACAAGAAAGAGTCTTGGAGATTTCGGTTACGGAGATGAGAAAAGAGTTCAGGTTTTCTGCTTTTGAAAGAAAAGAAGATTGGAAGGTTTCGGCTTTTGAAGAAATCAAATGAAAAGAATTTGCAGAGGAAGACTGGGAATTTCAGCACAAGGAAAGAAGAAAAGAGTAGGGTTCAAATGTCGGAATTGATGAGATATCCCTTCTATTTAAAGAGAATTTCGGCACCCCCTTAGAGTTGGGAATTCGGCCAACACTGCACTCAGCAGATAAATCCTATCTTTTCTCTCCTTATCCTCATCTGACTACTCATCCACAGTGTCATGGATGACACTACCTCTACCTTCCTTTATCAGCACATTATCTCCCTTATTATCACATTAAATAAATTCCTAAATTTCCTCCTTTATCTTCCATATTATCAACTATAATATCTACATTATCCCATTTACATAAATCCTCCTATTTTTGAGCCTTGTTGCCGTCCAACTCCACCTAATTAATTTCCAAAAATTAGCTAACTTAAAATAAAAGAATTGGGCTCCATGAAACTTGAATTTGGGCCTCTGATTGACGCCACCTCCTTGCTCTCTAAGTGGCGCTACTGACCACTGGGTCACAAGCCCATTTTGTATTTTAAAACACTAATAACCTGTTTTAAGCCCTATAGTATTCAAACTAAAAATTTAACCAAGGCCTTGACCACTTCCTGAGCCCAATTTGGACCCCTAACACTTAAATTAACACATTAAACATATTCACCCATTAAATGCATAGGCCCAAAAATTCAGGATGTTACATGGCGACTCTACTGGGGACCAATAAGAGAGTCAAGCCGTAAAATCAATAGTTTCATGTCCTTATGTATGAATTTGAAAATCTGGTTTAAAAATTATGGTCCTTTGATTGCATGTGGTTCTATTTGTATAAAATATCTTTGTATTGCATTGCATGACCGTTGTGGTCACACCCTTAAGTGGGAGCGAGAAGCTACTCCTTCGTGAGGTTTTCACCTCCGTACAGGATAGTGAACCGCTTTTGAGATACATCCGTACCTATGTCTTCGTGAGATATTCATCTCCGTGCAGCCATAGGGAAATGTATTCCCCTGAACTGAACTCGGTCCATATGAGCCTATAATGGGTGAGGATCGAGGAATCTACTGGTTCAGGTACCTCAACTTTAGAGTTAAACCACATATAGAAAACCTAAGTGCATACCCTCGGTAGATCTATACCAAAACCTTAGCAATCACTTAGATAGGTGTTTGATTATTTGCTTTATATTTTACTTCATGTTACTAATTGATTGTGTTTTAATTTGTTGCATGTCATTTCATATTTTAAAGAGGTATCAATTCACAGTCAGTTTCTAAATTAGAAAGCTGGTTATGGAGAACGAATTCCTTGATAAAGTGGAGGACAATGCAATCGTCCATAGGTGGTCAGAGCAAACACAATTAGAAAAAAGAGATAGTCTAGCCGAAGGGTACAAATCAGAGCTATGAGACTACACTTTCATCAGTGTGATGTAGAACAATCTATAGGAATTAAGGGAGATATGGGATCAGTGGAGCGATGAGACCAAGCATTCATTTTACTGCAGGTATGAGGACTTGCCATACCTGTTGGATATTAAGGTAGATGAACATCTGTTTCGAGCTATTTCTCAATATTGGAATTCTGCGTATAATTAATTTAGTTTTGGAAGAGTTGATTCGGTACCTACGGTGGAGGAATATACGGCTCTATTGCGATGCCCTAGGATTCAAGTTGATAGAGATTACTCGAGGGCTTCTAATATTCCAACCTTTGTGAGGAAATTGATGAATATTATGGGGATGAGCGAACAGTGGGTCACAGCCAGAATCAAGCAAAAAGGTGAGTATAAATGCATTTCATGGAAAGCTTTGAAAGATCTGATTTTAGAGCATCCTGATATGAAAAAGAAAGTCGATGTTTTTGCTTTGAGTATATATGGATTAGTGATCTTCCCTAGAGCTTTGGGACATGTTGATGAAGCTATCTCATATC
The DNA here is from genome assembly GCA_025503065.1 of Gossypium bickii. Lineage (NCBI taxonomy): Eukaryota > Viridiplantae > Streptophyta > Magnoliopsida > Malvales > Malvaceae > Gossypium > Gossypium bickii. The sequence continues at coordinate 103,900,154 of CP106711.1, forward strand.
TTTTTAATCGACTTGACAAACAAGTCACACCTGTTCCTGCGATCTTGGTGGAAATATTTCGGTTATTGAGTGCATGTAGGAGAGCTAGGGAGGGCAGATTCATAGGATGTGCACAGTTATTGTTAGCTTTGTTTCATAGTCATTTTTGGAAGGTGGATAGGGTTTCTTATCGGGTCTTCTCAGAAAGTTATTCACCGTTAAAAGGGATAATGGCTACACCAAGGAGAAACGACGTATCTGAAGAAAATTGGATAGCGCTTCTATAAAATCTCCGAGAAGAAGATGTTGAATGGAAAGCTCCCTAGATGATTCCTTATGAAGTTCTGTATCGGTGTGGGAGTTTTGATTGGGTCCCTCTACTTGGAATTTGGGGAGCCATTGGATATGCGCCTTTGCTTGTATTGAGGCAATTCAGATCGAGGCAGTTTGTACCGGCTACACACGGATTAGCTCAAAGTGAGTTTTCGTATAGAGGGGATAGCTACAAGAAAAAGGTTAAGGAGATCTCTAGTGCTTGGAATCAGACCCATCGCATGAAAAGAGTAGACGTGAGCCCAATGACTACTCCCGAGTATAGTGGATGGTGGAGTAGGAGAGTCAATGACAATATCCCTGTGCCAAGTTCAGAAGACGCTCGATCGATCGAAGAATTTCTACAAGTGGTCCCATCGGAAATGGAGATGATAAAATAGGATTTCGAAAGGAGGAATTCAGAGCTCGAAAAGAGGATAGAGAAGTTGGAAGAGGAGAAGATGTACTTGAGGCTAAATGTGGATATTCAGAACTCAGAAGCTGAGAAAGTAAGAAAAGAAAAGAGGAAGATCGAGGCAGCTTGAAGATTGAATATAAGAAGATGCGTCTATCGATAAAGAATGCCAGATTGGGGAAGACTTCGGAACAGTGGCAACAAGAGGTCCAGGAGGAAAAGGCCAAAGCTGACTATTGGAAGAAGAAATTTCAAGAGATGCATGCGCAAAATAAGGCCCTAGAGAAGAGTTTGTCAGAAAGCTGAAGTGAAAAAGAAGAATTAAAAGCTAGAGTGGCTGAACTTGGACGGTCTCTTCATCACCATCGAAGCCGTAATTCCGTGATCGAGTTAAAGTCAAGCTTGAGCAAGATAGAGGAAATGAAGGGTAAGATTGAAGAGTTAGAAGTAGTATTACATAGTTGTGAACTTCGAATCGAGTTTCTTAAAACAAGAGAAGGCCGTTGGAAGGAAGAGCTTCACCATTTTCAGGATCAAGTTAGAAATCTAGATTACCTCATGGGTGAAGCAATAGTCTAGATTCGAGAGGTAGCTGATCATCTACAGACTTTGGCATCACAGGCTGATACGTTGAGCATGAAGTATGAGCTGCAGTCCGGTCGTAGTCAAGAGCTAGCTTCCTTGCTTAGAAAAATCAAAACCTTAGGACTTAGGGTGAAAGCATATTTGTAGTCCGTTTTATGCAAAGGATTTTGTTTTCTAATAAAGTTTTCTAAAATTAAGTTGAATCAGAATCGATGCCTCTTTGCATTCATGCATTTGCATTGCATCATATCATTTGCATTTAAATAGAGAGAGTATAATTAGTTGACTTTATAACAGAGAGGAGAGAGAGAGAGAGAGAGAGAGAGAGAGAGAGAGAGAGAGGGAAAGAAAATCTGGAAGCTGAACACCCCTACGGTACACGTGCCAAATCAAGGAAAATGGATCAAAGAATGGAACAATTCCAAAGAGACATTCAAGGTCCAGATGCAATAGCAAATGGAAAAACTCCAACAAGAGATGAGAGGCCAGATGTTGGAGGCCCAAAAGAACATGATGGCTCAAATGGCTCAGATGATGAATGGGATAATGGACAAAGGAAATGGTCCCCTAATTAATACTGAAGACAATGAGGACTTTCATAGGGGATTCACTCCAACACATGTACAAACACAACATGAGGAATATCCCAAAAGGCCACCTACCACGATTAGGCCTTAGCAAGGGCAGGTTGAAACAGGAGTGCCCATGAATTTTCAAGTTGGCATAGGATCCAACCCAGGGGACAACCCCGCTAATCCTGTTATTTTTTATCTGGACATAGCAAAGAGAGAGGGAATCAGAATTGAGTCCTCAAGGCAGTTAGAAGATCGCTGCAAATGGTTGGAAGAGAAGTTTAGGGCTTTGGAGAATGCTGACCATCACCATGGAATCGATGTAGAGGACTTGAGTTTGGTCCCAGATCTGGTGCTTCCTCATAAATTCAAGATGCCCGAATTTGAGAAGTATAATGGGACTAGTTGCCTTGAAGCCCACATCACTATGTTCTGTAGGCGTATAACTGGGTATGTGAAAAATGATCAACTTTTGATTCAATGTTTTCAAGACAGTTTAGTGGGGGCGGCATCTAGGGGTACAATCAACTCAGTCGCACTAACATTAGCTCCTGAAGGGACTTAGCTCAAGTCTTCATGAAGCCGTACAATCATGTCACAGACATGACGCCTGATAGAATCATGTTGCAAAACATGGAAACGAAATCGAATGAAAGTTTCAAGCAATACGCACAAAGATGAAGGGAAGTTTCTATGCAGGTTCAACCACCTCTCTTGGAAAAGAAAACTGCCATGTTGCTCATCAACACTTTAAAGGCACCTTTTATCACCCATATGATAGGAAGTACCACCAAAAGCTTTGCAGATATAGTTATGGCAGGGGAGTTGATAGAAAATGCCATAAGATGTGGTAAGATTGAAGCAGGAGAAAGTAGTAGGCCGAAAGTAGTTACTACTGGACAATAAGGGTAGATGAGACAAGAATCAGGCTCTAGACAAAATTCCGAAAAGCCCCAATATACGCCAATTCCAATGACGTATAAGGAGCTATATCAGAGTTTATTTGAGGCACGTATAGTATCCCCATATTATCTGCAGTCGTTACAACCCCCATATCCTAAATGGTATGACTCCAACGCTCATTGTGATTACCACGCAGGAATATCGGGGCACTCGATCGAAAATTGCACTGCCTTCAAAAAGGTATTTGAAAGGCTTATCAAGATGGGGATCGTGAAGTTCGATGACACACCTAGTTCGAAGAACCCATTACCCAACCATGGAGATAAGGGGGTAAATGCGGTCGGAGAGGATGTCGTGAGAAGGACCAAGGGGAATATCTCAGAGGTAAAAACCCCCGTTGAGAGCAGTAGGGAAAGAAATGGTAAGAAGGGGACTGATAAAATCAAGTCTCGAGGAAGGAGGTGAAGAATCAAGGAACTACTGTGAGTTCCAAAAAGCTGAAGGACATGAGATCCAGGAATGTACTGAGTTCAGACTATTGGTACAAAGCCTCATGGACAGTAAGGAGCTGGAATTTTACGAAGAAGGCTCGGAGGGAGGAAACGTACATGCCACCGAAGGAGAATTGACAAATTAGAAAGTCAACTATCCAAGGATCATTATTTCCCGACCGAGAAATACAGAAGGTGGAGCACAAATCGCGCCTAAAGTTGTAATCTAGATATGTAACATCCTAAATTTATGGGCCTATGCATTTAGTGTAGGGATAAGTTCAATAGGATAATTTAATTTGATAGGGGTCTAAATTTGGGCTTAGAATTAGGTTAAGGCCTTGATTAAATTATTAGATTGGGTATTAAAGAATTAAAAAGGTGGTAATTATGTTTAAAATGCCAAACATGGGCTTGTGGCCCAACATTAAGTGGCATTATAAGGGAATTAGAAGTGACGCCACACACAAGGGATTTAGAGGCCCAAATTTAAGTTTAAAGAGGCCCGGATCTATTAATTTAAGTGAGTTAAATTTGATATTAGGGTTAGTAGGGGTGGACGGCTACAAGGCTACAAAATAGGAAAAACATTTATGTGGATTTTTAAGTGATAATATCATAGATAAAAAGGAGAAAAGTTAGGAGCTTATCTCCAAGGGAAGTGTTGGCCGAAAATCTATCACCTAGAGGAGTGTAAAATTGGCCATCTTGCATGGCAAAAGAGGGTGCCAAATTCTCCTCTCCTTTAGCTTAAATTTTAAGGGAGTTTTCGGTATTTAGCAATAGGTGTCAAAAATCTATAAATAGGGGGCTAGCTCCTTGATTCTGACATTTAAAAACTCTAGTTTTCTCTATTCTTTGTGCCGAATACTTTAGCCACTCTCTCTCAAATTTCTTTCTTCAATTACTTCAAAAGCCCAAACTTCTCCCCACTTTCTTTTCCCTTGTGCCGATTTTTCTAAAAAGCCGAAGCATCCATCGCTTTTTCTTCTATTCATCATATTTGAGGAACTGTTTTATACTTTCGGCATTTAAATCTTCCTTTGGCATTGCCGAATCCTCTCCCTAGTGCTAGCCGAATCTCTAAAGCTAAGGTAAGAGTCGATTTTTGATTAGTTCTCATAATCTATTTTAGAAAGGCAAAAGCCGAAAAGCTAATAGTTTAATGGTTCTATGATTGAGCGGCAATTCGGGATTTGAAGGAAGCTTGGTCAACTATATCTAAAAGCCGAAAATAGCTAGTCTCCAATTTCAGGATTTTAAGGTAAGAAGAGTTGCTTATTCAAATATATAAAATTGGGTAGAACACTAACTATGGCCGAATATAGGAGAGGCCCTAGTTTCACATCCTTCCGGCTTTTTGAAGCAAAGCTGTAGATCGGTTTAGCGAGGGTATCGACATTAATCAGGTGTGTAGATCTCTAACACACTACTAATAAACCTGTATGTATGACTATTTATAAATGTTATGGGCTAAAAAGCCGGAATGAGGCTGTATAGACAGTCGAAGGGAACCCTAAAAGGGTTAGGCAAGGATGCCAGGTACGTAAACATAGAAATCCCTACTTGTATCGAAAAATATATAAGTATGCATGATGTTTTCTTTATGTATGTATGCATGGGGTGGGAATGATGATACTGAAGGGGAAGTGCATGATAGGTCACTTGGTGATCGGTGGTAGAAATCCCACATAATATAAATGTAAGGTCACATAGTGATCGGTGGCTATGCTACGTTTAATGATTCCTACTTGATAGGAATAGGCAGTACGGCTGTCGTTTTGGTGTGTAGCGGATGGAGGGTTGATTGTATAAATCCCCAAGGTGTGATGGTTGGTACGGGTTGGTGTGTAGAGGATGGAAACCTAGGATGGGTTGGGTTATGCATTCCTTATTGTTTATTATGTGATTATGAATGATGCCTTCCTGTATGTGCCAAGGCCCATAATGTGTTTGTGGGCTCAGGTCGATGTGTGTTTTGTGATTTATACACTGAGTCTTTGTGACTCACGCTTTCCTTTTCTCTACTCTTCAGATGCGCAGTAGATCGTGGATATGGGAGCCGAGACAGACTCGAGGGGCCATCAACTTTTATTCCTACAAGTTATTTCCGGGATTTCTTTAAGTTTTATTTTATTTTATTTTTATTTTGAATTATCAATGTAATAAGGCCCCATAGTTTTATCCAATTAAGTAGATTTCAATGTTCTAGAAATTATGATTTTATGACATGATTTATTTATACTTAGTAATAAAAATACAGGGTTTTATTTTCAAAATATCACTTAAGTAATGTTTAATTAGTTTATGACTTCCAAACCAACAAGGCAAAAGTTTTCAATATACAAACCGTGACATACCAGATCCGGTCGAAACGCATGGGCCGGGTCTGGTGTTTTATAAGATACCTATGTCCTTTCATTATAAGGATGACAAGATGGTACCATGGAACTACAATTGTAACGTGACGACACCGGGAGTAGAAAACATAGTTAGCACTTCCAAGGAGGTCCAAAGTGAGGGATTCAACACACGAAATGGGAGGCGTTACAATTCAGTAAACGTCAGATCAAAACCAGCGAAATTTAAGAATGTGCCAGAGGAAGGACTTGATGCCCTTATCAATGTACCTGTAAGGGAGGAAGAGGCTAAAGAATTTTTAAAATTCTTAAAGCACAGTGAATACAATGTAGTGGAGCAGTTGCGCAAACAATCGGCTCTTATTTCGGTGCTAGCCTTACTTTTAAGTTCGAAAGTTCATCGTGAGGCTTTGGTGAAGGTGCTAAATGAAACTTATGTTACTAAAGACATATCTGTCAATAAGCTTGACCGATTAGTTGCTGACAACTTTATTTCCTTTAGTGACGATGAGTTTCCACCTGGAGGTATGGGATCGACTAAGGCCCTACACATAACTACTCGCTGCAAAGGATATACTCTACCAAGCGTGTTGATCGACAATGGATCAGCCTTGAATATCATACCATTGTTGACACTGAAGAGGTTGCCAATAGATAGTTCTCACATAAAAGACATTCCAGAACATAGTGAGAGCGTTTGATGGCACTGAGAGAAGGGTGATGGGAAGAATTGACATACCGTTGCAGATTGGGCCAAACACATATAAGGTAGACTTTCTGGTGATGGATATAAAACCCTCATACAATGGCTTGCTGGGAAGGCCTTGGATTCATTCGGCAGGGGTAGTGCCCTCATCTCTTCATCAAAAACTAAAACTGGTGGTGGATGGTCGACTAGTCACTATAAATGCGGAAGAAGATATTGTAGCGACCGTTACCAATGACGTGCCATATATGGAGACAAATAAGGAAGACATTGAATGTTCTTTTCAATATTTAGAGTTCATCAACGCAACATTGATCTCGGAAGGAAGTGAAATCCCAGTGCCCAAGATATCCAAGACCACGAGGATGGGCTTATAGATGATGGTGGGGAGAGGAGCCCTACTAGGGAAAGGGCTAGGCAGACACCTCCAAGAGGAAGTTAGAGTACCGATACTGAAGGAGAAGAGAGATTGTTTTGGCTTGGGTTTCAAGCCAGATGCTGAACAAAAGAGAAAGGAAATAGAGAAGAAGCAGGAGAGAAGAAGGGCCCAGCTGAATGGAGAAGAAGTGCAGTGGGAATCAATGACATTCCCACACATATCCCAAACCTTTGTATTTGGAGGGATAATTCACCCTGAGAGAGGGTTATTGGAAGATCCCCACATTAACGCCATACATGGGGAAGAAGTTGAATAAAGAAACTTGTTGGGCATTCTCCCTTATGAGCCTGAAAGTGTTCTGAACAATTGGACTGCAGAGGAGCTTCCTGTAGTTTTTAGAAATTATACAGAGTAATATTCCAAATGCTCTTGTTATTTTTTAGCCTAGGAACAATAAGATTCCTTTTGTGAAATAAGCTCATGTTCAGAAATTTTTGTTTTAATAAAATACATTTTGATAATTAACTTGAGCAATATTCTTTCATTTCATTCTTTTGACTTTCTAATTTCATTCAGAATCTTTTATTTCTCATTCATGTCATGTGAATAGTTGTCCTCGAATTCATTTGTTCTTTGTACATTCTTTGGTACCCATCACAGGTCCCTAGATATCCATGATGTGAGCAACAATAATATAGATCTAGAGGTCCGCTTTGAGCAGGACATGTGTTTAGAGGAACCTCAGGATTTTGAAGGTGACCGAGATTGTGATTTATCTCCAGATTTGTTAAGAAGTGTAAAGCAAGAGGAGAAACAAATTTTACCACATGAAGAGGAGGTAGAGAACATAGCCTTAGAGGAAGGGAAGGTTGTGAAAATTGGGACGCGCATAGTTAAGGAGACAAAATAAGATCTTGTTGAGTTATTACGGGAATTTAAAGATGTCTTTGCATGGTCGTACCAAGATATGCTTGAGCTAAGTACCGACATTATAGTACATTGCCTTCCTATAAGAGAGGAGTGCAAACCAGTTCAGCAAAAGCTACAAAGGATGAGGCCTGATATAGTGTCGAAAATAAAAGAAGAAGTATAGAAACAATTTGACGCTGGTTTTCTACAAGTGGTCAAGTACTTTGTAGCTTTTGCTTAAAAGTCATCCTGATATAGTGGGTTGCCAATATTGTTCCTGTCCCTAAGAAGTATGGAAAGGTCCGAATGTGTGTAGACTATAGGGATCTAAATAAAGCTAGCCCAAAAGATAATTTCTTTTTGCCGCATATTGACACATTGGTGAATAATACGGTGGGATTTTCATTGTTTCCCTTCATGGATGACTTTTAAGGATACAATCAGATCAAGATGCACCCTAAGGATATAGAGAAAACCACCTTCATAACACTGTGGGGCACCTTTTTCTATAAAGTAATGCCTTTCAGGCTAAAGAATGTTGGGGTAACATATCAAAGGGCCATGGTAACTTTATTCCAGGACATGATGCATAAAGAGATTGAAGTGTATGTTGATGACATGATCGCCAAATCTAGAACAGAGAAGGAACACATTGAGGTCTTGAAAAAATTGTTCTTGAGGTTGAGAAAATTTCAATTGAAGCTCAACCCGACAAAGTGTATTTTTGAAGCTTGGTCAGGGAAATTACTGGGTTTTGTGGTTAGCGAGAGAGGAATCGAAGTTGACTCAAACAAGGTCAAAGCTATATAAGAATTGCCTCCACCGCACACTCAAATGGAAGTCTGAGGTTTTCTTGGAAGGTTAAATTACATCGGTCGGTTTATTTCACAATTAACTGAGAAATGTGGTCCCATATTTCGTCTTCTTAAGAAACACAATCAGGGTGTATGGGATGATGGGTGCCAAAGAGCTTTTGACAAAGTCAAACAATATCTGTCGAACGCTCCAGTACTATCTCCGCCTAATCCAGACAAACCATTGATACTATATTTGTTAGTGTTCAATAATTCCATGGGATGTGTGTTTGGTCAACACGATGAGTCAGGAAGAAAAGAAAAGGCGATATACTATCTCAGCAAAAGGTTCATTGATTGTGAAATGAGGTATTCGTCGATCGAGAAATTGTGTTGTGCCTTAATTTGGACAACTCGGAGATTGAGGCAGTATATGTTATATCATACAACCTGGTTGACTTCGAAGCTTGATCCGTTAAAATATATGATAGAGTCCACTGCTTTGAATGGAAGGATGGCCAGGTGGCAGATTTTGCTATCTGATCGTTGTTTTGTCGAGTTTTAAAATTTATAAAGAGAATGATCGAACCTGGAAACTAACTCTGACAATGATTTAAGGCAAGTGCACCTATCGAACAGTAGTATAGCTTAGGCAAGACCGGATTGTCGAACCCAAAGGAACTAAAAGTACTAACACTAACTTTCTTTTTATATTTAGCCTAAAATAAGCGAAGTTTTTGTTTAATCTAAATTTACTAACAACTAAGCTAAAGATGCAAAGACAAAATGAATTAATTGGGGAAATATTGTTGGGAAAACTCAGTTGATTAAGACGATACCTTTAGAAAGAATCCACCTAGACTTCACTTGTTATCTAACACTGAACCAGACGATGTATTCACTTGACTTGATTCGTAACATTCCCTAATTTATATTAAACCCTCTCTCGAGGTGAATAACGTCTAACCCTAGGTTGATTAATTGAAACCTCTTTCTAATTAAAACCCCTAGAATCACATTAACTCGATCTATGGACTTGCATATTAGGTTTCACCTTAATCCGGCAAAATCTCGTCACCCTATCTCTAGGCGTGCGATCAACTCCGCTTAATTATGCTAGATCTACTCTTAAGCAGGGACTTTTGCTCCACCACCTAAGCACATTCAACTTGAATCAGTATCCCGTAAGTATTAACACAAGAATTAAGCACACGTAATTAAGAACAAATCAAGTATTTATCATATAGTTCAGAAAAAAATAACAAGATCCGTCTTAGGTTTCATCCCCTTCAGGTATCTGAAGGGTTTAGTTCATAACAATAAAAGAAAACATCTAAGAAGAAAAGATAAAACAAAACATAAGAAATCCCTAAAACCCCCTGAAGGAATTGAAGGAGAGATCCACCGTCCTGAGTAGAATTCCGGCTTCTTGAGATGGATCAACTGGCTATCTTCGAGTGATTCCCACAAATCTGACTTTTTCAGCTCGGCTCCTTGGCCTAGCTAACCGCCTAACAAAAGCCCTGGCAGAAGGCTTCTGCCGGACTCCCCGCTTAAGTTGCCCCCTTGGGTGTTTATATAGACTTTGAGATGCCTTACTTGGCCCCTAAGTATCCTAATTCAAGTAGAATTCCTAATAGGGTGTTTGAATAGGGTTTGGAATGTGTTTCCTTGCCTCCAAGTATCCTATTCCGAGTAAAACTCTTCTTGGTCGTGGCAGGGACACGCCCATGGCACACGCCCGTGTAAATCATGGCCAGGCCGTGTTCGAACCTATTGAATGGGGCACGGCCGTGTGGTCTTGGGCCCAGGCCGTGTGGATTTCTATCTTCGCCCAATTTGGTTCGTTTTAAGCCCGTTTCTCATTCTTTCCGTCCTTGGGTGCTTTCCTGAGTATAAATCATGAAAAAAAAGGATTAAGAGCACCGAATTACATAATTCAAGGCTTAAATCATCCAAAAGCATGCTAAATGTGGGCCTAAAATATGTTACTTTTACGGTTTATCACATACCCCCACACTTAGCTTTTACTTGTCCTCAAGCAAAATTCTATAATTCCTATCAATAATGTCTCATCATAATTCATAGATAATTTATACATGGATAATTTAACTCAAAGAATCCTAAAGATTCAAACAATCAAAGTCATACATTTATAGCATAAAGCATAGGTGTTTCCCCTCATCTAAATAATTACCTCTGATTCAAAATTGACAAGAATTGACATCCTCGCTAATGATTCACTCAAACCACTCAAAGTGTTTAAGGTTCAAAATTAAGCACTCAAAAGTCAAACATGAAGAGTTAATCCCATAGGCTTGCATGAAAATCAAATCTCCACCACTGTAATATAAGATGATACACAAATCAAAAGGTCTTTACAGGGTTGTAACAGGGCTAGGGTTAAACGTGTGGATAAAGGCTGAAATAGAAGGTTAGAATCGAGATTGAATTGACAAGTTACCTATCTAGAAATACTGAGACGATAATAAACAATTACATCAACTGAAAATTAATAACCCTAATAATACAAGCTTTTTTTTTTGATAAATAGACTTTAACTGTATAAGCTCACTTTTCATAATACTAATACTGAATATTCTTCGATCGATTTTTTTTATTTTTGTTTTGTAAGAACACAAATCAAATAATAACGGATAAACTCAACTACTGAAATAATATAATTAGGTAACTAAGTAAATCATATCTCGATATAAGGGTAGTCAAAAGGAATTGTGATAACAAATACAAAGGGTTTTGGGTTAATATCAGTAGGTAAGTCGATAAAAAGGGTTGTTAGAATTAAACTGGGTTCACTAGGGGTTAATTTATGGAGGTAGGCTTTTGTGGAGTAAGTGAGTTAAATCCTAGGTGCCTTTATCATCTCTGTATATCAAATCAAAGGTGTGGTCTCAACATGTATAATCGAGGCAAGTTCTAGAATAACAGTTCAATGTTGACACACTCATAATCAATAAAGTGAGCATGAAAGAATGTATGCTCCATAAGGCTCAAAATCTTACAAAAATTATGGGTATTTTGATATCAACCTCGTGAATTTCAAATTTCAAGATATCATTCAGATTCAGGTAGACAACCTAAAAATTTTTAAATTCTTGAAAAATAGACTTATTATGCTTGATTCTCTAGTATTCGTCAAATTTAACCATCAATGCACAATTATCAATGACTTACTCTAAAACACATCAATAAAAATCATAAATCAAAGAAAATTTCATTCTAATCATAATATGAGAAACTTACTTTAAGTTCAAGGCATAATTAAGGGATTTTCAGATAATACTATAGTTAATCCCCCCACACTTAAGATGTACATTGCCCTCAATGTACAAAGATAGATAAATCAAAATAATCATAAAATCATAAGATGGGGAGAGAAGTGAAACTTCCTAAATTTTGGTTGGAGTCAATGAAAAGAAATCGAATAGGATTGGAGGTGAACGTGGGGAAGCGTCTCGAACCGTTTAAAATTGAATCCTCGAAGCAGCCGGTCGAATTTTGTTATGTCCTAAGCTAAATATAAATGTCATAAAGAATAAGAAGAAAATAAAAATAAAAACAAAAATAAAAACAAAAATAAAAATAAAAGTAAAAATAAAAATAAAAATAAAAGTAAATAATGGAAAATGAAAGAAGAAAGACGACTGGAAAAGAAAAAAGGAGAAGGGGGTTTAATAGAAATTATGGATCTGGTGGTTGCCTCCGCTCTTGTATCTTCCTGTGGTGGCCACACGACTACGGCCACAGCCGTGTGCAAGGCCATGTGGTCTGGGAATTTGCACTTTGGTTAGTTTATGGTTAGGTGCTAAAAGGAAAAATAAAAGTAAAAAATAAAAAATGTAAAAATGTAAAAATTAATGGGGTTAGTACTCGGGTTGCCTCCCGAGAAGCGCTCGTTTATAGTCTTAAGCTAGACTTTACCTCTCATTCGTATGGTCATGGTGGTTTGAGGAGGTGAAAATCCTTTCTCATGTGATCAACTCGGTTTTTGATATAAAGTTTAAGTCGAGTAGTGTTTACCTCAAAAGTGCTAAATATAGGATTGCTTACTTCGACTGTTCCATCTGGAAAGATTTTGAGTACCTGATCTCCTATTTTAAGCTGGGTTGCCCCATCATTAAGTTTGTCATGGAGTTGCCTCGTTTTTGCTTCGTGTGTTTTCCATTCGTCTAGTTTATCGATCCAAAGCCTTCGTTCCTCATGAATTTCTTCTTTATCGACACGAGGTCTAGGATCTGGCATCTGCGAAAGAGCTTCAAGAAACGGTAAGTTAATATGAAATTTTTTTGAAACTTTAAGAGACTTACCGAGTTGTTCCTCTGTGTGGTCTTTCTTTGTCGCATCGAGGTATGGCACACGGGGTTTGTACTCTGTTATTACCGGGTTTGGTAAATCCTGGCTTACCTCAACCTTACCTTCACTTACCACAAGCACTTGCCTTGGGTCAGATTCTACTAATCGTTCACTGTCATGAGCTGTTACGGCTTCAATTTGCTCTTTTAGGTTAGTTTCAGTGTTGCTTGGTAAGCTTTCTTGTGGTTGTTCTAAGATCAGCTTAGCAGGCTGACCTAACTAATCCTCGATCCCTTGAATCGATGCTTCTTGTTTCGTTTCTATATTTTGGTAGCGTGTTTCTGTGTTTGTTATTAATTTTGCCAGCATCTCTTCAAGGTTCGACTTATCTTCCTGTTGGTAAGGTTGTTGTTGAAAATTTGGAGGAAGTTCCTGTCTTTGGCTACTTTGATCATCCCACAAGCAATTGGGATGGTACCTCCAACCTGCATTATAAGTGTTATTATAAAAATTATTTTGAGGTCTAGAATAGTTACCCATATAGTGGACTTGTTCATTCTCCATGCCATATCCGTAGGGTGGGTACTCAGGATTCGCCATGCCTCCTATATTGCATTACTGGGTGTACCTACGAGAGACTACACAAACCATCAATCTTTTTTATTCATCATCTCCAGCTGGATAGATAACCTGGTGAACACGTCGAGGTTGAAGGCACTGGCTAAAGACGCAAAGACAAAAATAGTCAATTGGGAAATACTATTGGGAAAACTCAGTTGATTAAGACGATACCCTTAGGAAGAATCCACCTAGACTTCACTTATTATCTAACACTGAACCAGACGATGTATTCACTTGACTTGATCCGCAAGATTCCATAATTTATATTAAACCCTCTCTCGAGGCAAATAACATCCAGCCCTAGGTTGATTAATTGAAATCTCTTTCTAATTAAAACCCCTAGAATCGCATTAACTCGATCTATGGACTCCCATACTAATTTGGCAAAATCTTGTCACCCTATCTCTAGGCGTGCGATCAACTCCGCTTAATTATGCTAGATCTACTCTTAAGCAGGGACTTTTGCTCCACCACCTAAGCACATTCAACTTGAATCAATATCCCGGAAATATTAACACAAGAATTAAGCACACATAATTAAGAACAAATCAAGTATTTATCATATAGTTCAGAAAACAATAACAAGATCCGTCTTAGGTTTCATCCCCTTCAGGTATCTGAAGGGTTTAGTTCATAACAATAAAAGAAAACATCTTAGAAGAAAAGATAAAACAAAACATAAGAAATCCCTAAAACTGCCTGAAGGAATTGAAGGAGAGATCCACCGTCTTGAGTAGAATTTCGGCTTCTTCGAGTGATTCCCACAAATCTGACTTTTTTGGCTCGGCTCCTTGGCCTAGCTAACCGCCTGAAAAAAGCCCTAGTAGAAGGCTTCTGCCGAACTCCCTGCTTAAGTTGCCCCCTTGGTTGTTTATATAGACTTTGAGATGCCTTACTTGGCCGCTAAGTATCCTAATTCAAGTAGAATTCCTACTAAGGTGTTTGAATAGGCTTTGGAATGTGTTTCTTTGTCTTCAAGTATCCTATTCGGAGTAAAACTCTTCTTGGCCGTGGCAAGACATGCCCATGGCGCACGCCCGTATAAATCGTGGCCAGGCCGTGTTCGAACCTGTTGAATGGGGCACGGCCGTGTGGTCTTGGGCCCAGGCCATGTGGATTTCTATCTTGGCCCAATTTGGTCCGTTTAAGTCCGTTTCTCGTTCTTTCCGTCCTTGGGTGCTTTCCTGAATATAAATCATGAAAAAAAAGGATTAAGAGCACCAAATTACATAATTCAAGGCTTAAATCATCCAAAAGCATGCTAAATGTGGGCCTAAAATATGTTACTTTTACGGTTTATCACTATCTGAATTCGATATAGTGTATATGAATCAAAAGATTATAAAAGGGAGCGCAGTAGTAAAATTTTTAGCTAGCAGAACTTTGGAAGATTATGAACCTTTGTGTTTTGATTTCCCAATTGAAAAGCTAATGTATGTGGCAAATACTGAAGATTGTCCGTGGAAACTAAACTTCGATGGAGCATCAAATGCTGTGGGAAATGGAATTGGGGCAGTCTTGATATCCCCTAGTGGCAATTATTATCCATTCACATGCAGATTGGATTTTGATTGCACAAATAACATGGCAGAATATGAAGCCCGCATCATGGGGATTCGAGCAGCCTTAGAATGTAAGATCAGAGTGCTAGAAGTATATGGAGATTCTACCTTAGTAATCTACCAACTTAAAGGAGAGTGGGAGACAAGAGATCCCAAACTAATTGATTACCGAAAAATAGTTCTGGGATTGATTGAGGAGCTCGATGAGATCACTTTTGATTATCTCCCACGAGATGAAAACCAGATGGCAGATGCTTTGGTGACCCTAGCTTCTATGATCAAAGTAAACAAACCAGAAGATATGAGACCCATTTAGATGAGTACCTTCCAAGTTGCAGCTCACTGTTATGACATAGAAGAGGAGGAAAGAGATGACCACCCTTGGTATTAGGATGTATTACGATACATAAAAAATCGTGAATACTCGGAGCATGCCACTGAGAATGAAAAAAGGACCTTAAGAAGATTGGCCTCTAATTATGTTTTAGACGGGGATATTTTGTACAAAAAAAAAAGAAAAGATCAAGTACTATTGAGATGTGTTGATGCTGTTGAAGCTAAGCAAATCCTTGAAGAAGTTCATAAGGGCGTTTGTGGAACACATGCTAATGGATTCACAATGGCCAGACAGATAATGAGATTTGGATATTATTGGTCCACCTTAGAAGGTGATTGTATCAATTATGCTAAGAGATGTCATAAATGCCAGATTTATGAAGATAAAATTCATGTGCCTCTGTCACCTTTGCATGTTATGACTTACCCATGGCCTTTTTCCATGTGGGGCATGGATGTTATTAGACCAATCTCACCAAAAGCTTCGAATGGACATCGATTCATCTTCGTGGTAATTGATTACTTCACGAAATGGGTAGAGGCTGCTTCATATGCTAGCGTCGCTAAGTCAGCAGTTAGTCGTTTCTTGAAAAAGGAGATCATTTGTCGATATGGAATGCCTGAGAGGATCATATTAGACAACACACTGAATTTGAATAACGTACGATAGTAGAAGTGTGTAGTCAGTTTGGGATTAAACACCACAACTCATCTCCATATCGTCAAAAAATGAATAGGGCAGTGGAAGCGGCCAAAAAAAATATCAACAAGATAGTAGGGAAGATAACTGAGACTTATAAAGATTGGCATGAGAAACTATCGTTTGCACTCTATGCTTATTGAACGTCCGTTAGAACTTCTACTGGGGCAATGCCTTTCTCCTTGGTCTATAGGATGGAGGCAGTTTTACATATTGAAGTGAAAATACCTTCTCTTTGGGTTTTTTTAGAAATAAAACTTGATGAAGCTGAATGGATTCAGGCTCGGTATGATCAGTTGAATTTAATTGAAGAAAAGTGGCTAAGGGCTATTCGTCACAGTCAGATGTACCAAAAACGAATGATGTGAGCCTATAATAAGAAAGTTTGCCCAAGAGAGTTCCATGAGGGGGACCCTGTATTGAAAAAGATCCTTCCCATACAAAAGGATTTCAGAGGAAAATAGATGCCGAATTGGGAAGGACCATATGTGGTGAAGAAGGCTTTCTCTAGAGGAGCACTGATCTTGGCCGAAATGGATGGGAAAATTTTACCAAATCCTATAAACTCAGATTCAGTAAAGAAGTATTTTTCCTAAAAAAGAGAAGAGGCCAAAGTGAAAACCCACAAAGGGCGCTTTGAGTTTCCAAAAAAAAAATAGAGAGGCCAAGGAGAAAACCCGCAAAGGGCACCTTGAAACCAAACGGGTTTTGGGTTGAAAACCCGAAAAGGGCAGCTCAAGTTTTGAGTTGAAACCAAACGGGTTCTGAATTAGCTACTGTTGAGACGATATCTTAGGAGCATCCAGGTGTGTATTCTAATCAGTGGGCACCGTGAAAAGTCATGAAAATTTGAATTTTTAGTGAAAAATCGAATTTGACAGACTACGCCACATAGTCATGTGCCAGGCCGTATGTAACACATGGGCGTGTGAAATTACATGAACAAGTCAGGTAGGGTGTGTGGGCCACACGGTTTTGCTTGGTAGGCCGTGTGGGTTATTTCAGTTGATTTGTTGAGCCCTGTTTGGGCCAAAAATGAGATTCTGAAATCGGATTTGCACTACAAAAATTTAAGACTTTAGCGGCATTTTTAGTGGCTTTTGGACCAAAAATGCCGCAATAAGTAAGCAATAGCAGCGTTTATGAGAAAAACACTGCAAAAGGTAAAGCATAAAACGCCACAAAAGTGAGCAATAGTGGTGTTTTTGGTCCAAACGCCACAAATATGTATTAATTTTTTGTGAAACGGCACCGTTTTGTTAGCCCTAAAATGCCTTGGTCATTTTCCCCAAATCAGTTGTAACACCCAAACCCGGCCCAAACAGCACGACCGGATCTGGCATGTTACTAAGAAGATTTAGTAAAACATGTCGCATTTTTGGAAAACAATCATCGAGTGTAAACATGTATACCGGAAAACTTAATAATTTGGGTAGTTTGTAGAAGATATAAATTTTCATCTAAACGCCTTTATGAATTAAACCGAAATTATATACATGCCTTAACTTAATTAAAACGCAAAATCTAAATGTCTAGTAATAATAAAAACCCAAAACAAACGAAAATATAAAGCTAGTGGCCTATGGCCTTATTACAATGAAATTTAAAAACCCATCAACTGAAAATATTAAAAATTAATAAAATAGTAAAGTCTTTCGCTGAATCAAAATAATCTCTCGTATGGCCACATTGCGCTCCTTTCCAGCCCGGTCTGATGCACTAGGTGCTACCTGAAAGATGTTAAATAATGGGGTGAGTCACGAGACTTAGTGTGCAACCCTCGTGCACTATCAGATTGGGCCTTAGCCCCACAGAACAGATAACAAAGTATAATATATCAGATAATATGCAAAGCCCAACCCATTCCTAGGTTTCCATCCGCTACACACCACCCTTACCTACCAATCACACCATTGGGGATTTCTACAATCAACCAACACCGCTACACACCATCGATGGCAGTCATGCTGCAGTTAGCTGCTCATCGTCAGATCATGGCAATAGCCACTACAACAGATCATGGCATTAGCCACTACAACAGATCATGGCAAAAGCCACTACAACAGATCATGGCAAGAGCCACTACAACAGAACACTTCCCCTTTCATCAATCACCCTACCCCCATGTAATTACAGAAATCAGCATACATGTTTATCATATCAAATCGACGGAAACATTCACTTTAGAATGACAGAGATCACTAACCTGGTGAATCGCCTTTACCTTCCTCGGGTTTTCAATAGCCATGCCGGTATTTCGGCATTTAACAGAATATAACAGATTTATAAGCATATACTAACAGACAATCTAAATGGTGTGAGAAGTTACACACCTATTTAATGCATAGGACTACCCTCTATGTCGATACCCTCGCTAATCAGATCTACTGTCCTCTGTCTAACAACTTTTCTCAAAAGCCGAAAGAACGCGAAGATAAGGCCTCTCCTATATTCGGCCAAAGGTTAGTGTTTACCTGAATTTATACGTCTAAATTAACAGATCTCCTTACCTTGAAATCCCGAAAGTAATATGATTCGAGTACTACTGAACTCTGGCTTAGAAATCTAAGCGATTGAATCCCTTTCAAATCTCGGAATGCCGCAAATGAGAGAAAAACACCAGATCAGTTTCCATATAACCATTCAGCTATGGTTTCTAAAAGCCAGAAAAGATTGAAAGACAAACATAATCGACACTTACCTCTTCAAAAGATTTCGGCTACCCTTTGCAGAAAGATTCGGCAAACACGAGAGAAGAGATCTAAGAATTTTGGCTTTTAAAAAAATCCCGAAAAAGAATGAACAAAGGAAGGCTGATGCGTTTTCGGCATTTAGAAGAACTTAGTGAAGAGTTTCAGTTTCTGGCAGAAAAAGAGAAGAAGAAAAGAAAACAAGAGAGAGGCTTGGAGATTTCGGCTAGGAAAAGAATGGAAAAAATTTCGGCAATAGAAAAAACTGTGAGAGAGAGCTTCAAAGAAAAGAAGAAGAAAGGAAATAAAAACTGACAAAATTCGGCTTTGCCTAACTCTATCTAGCCATCCCCCCCTTTATACACACAGTCCCATATTCGACCACCTCTATCCTCCTAAATAACTCCTCATCCTTTCCCTTATCCTTATCAGAACACACATCCAAAAGAGGCTTAATTTTCTCCAACTCTTTCCTCCTTTATCATCTTTAATTACCCACATATTAAAACAATAAAACTCCTATAATTTAGCCTTGTTGCCGTCCCCCCTTTAGTCCCCTTATAAGTGCCGAATTTGGCCCAAAAACATGGGCTCCAAGTGGCTAGAACTTGGGCCTCCTCCTTTGCCATTGATGCCAACTCCCTTCCCTCTTAGTGGCGCCATTTTGCCACTGGGCCACAAGCCTATTTTGATATTTTGAACACAGATTCCTATCTTAAAAGCACTAGAGTATCTACACAAGAATTTAGCCAAGGCCTCAGCCCAAACCTGAGCCCAATCTGCACCTCTAATTCTCAATTTAATATTTTAAACCATCAACACTCAAAATGCACAGGCCCACTAAATCAGGATGTTACATCAGTTCCCTCCTCCCCAAAATCCCTAAGTATTTTCCCAGAACCCTTCCCTTTTTCCCCAATTCATTTTCCCCAAATTAATTCTCCCTCCTCGAAATCCTTAATTTTTTCCCGAAATCCCTTTCTTTTTTTTTTCCCATTTTATTTTCCCAAAATCAATTATCACTTCCCTAACTTTTTCCCCAATTCCTTTTATTTTTTGCCCAAATCAGTTCCACCCTTCCCTGAAATCCCTAACTCTTTTCCCCAACGTCTGCTGCAGTGCCATCAACAGCCCTCTGCTGCCTCTTCGTTGGCAGCCCTTTCCTGCATCGCTGTGTAGGTTTCATTTTTTTCATTTTGTTTGTTTGTTATTTTTTTCTCATCTTTCAAATCCTAATATTTAGCAAAGCAGAAACATCTCTTCTGGATAAATACTTCACCAGAAACAGCAACCCAGAAAAGAAGATAAAGTAGTAATCTAATAATTTTTCATTTCATTCAATTATTTTTTATATCTAATTTTTTTTAATTTCGGGTAATGTTCTTAATTTGGTTGAAAAGTATATTGTTTTATGTATATGGATTAATTAGTAGTAAACTGTCGTAGGAAGAGTTTGGTTTCTATTTGTTTTATACAATCAATTGAAAAGTATACTGTTTTATGTATTGGTATATGACTGATAGATATCAATTAACTATTTATGCATGGATTCTTTTGGTGATACAATTAATTAAGATTATCTGTTATATTCTCTTTGTTTTAAAGTATTAACTAAGGCTAATAAAAATTGATTAAAAAAACTAATACAATTTTCTTTTAATATTTGAATGAGCTGTCATTTAGTGGTATCTATTTCACACACTAATTTAAATTTAGCAATACGAAATTGCTATTTACTCTGATATTAATTAAAAACGAATAGAGTATGCTATATTGATAGTCAATCTAATTATAAATTTTTTTATTTTCATCAAACAATTATAAGAAAAAAAAATTATTTAATCACTAATTTTAGAAATTTGATTTGCTGGTCATCTTTCCCTCTCAAATGTTTGTAGATTCTGTTAATTTGGTTTTTAGCTCTAAACGTTGATATGTTCTGTTAATTTAGTTTTAATTTTTAAAAAAATCAAATTAAAAATTCAGCGTTTATAAGTATTAAATTGGGAGGAGGTGTCACGTCAAGAGCTAAATGAGTATTTACATCATAGGTTCATTATATTTTTTTTTTATAATTTTTATAAAAAATTATTTGTACTATTTTTTATTTCTATTTAAATTAAGATTAAATTGATTGAATATGTAAATATTGAGAGCTAAATTTATTGAAAATTTTAGAATTATTATCATATGTTTTATAAGTTTTAGATGTTTTTAATTAACTAAGACTTTTGATTTTACTACAAAATCTTCTATCGTTAATACATTTATTAGTGCTTAGAGATAATTTTCATGCAACCATATCCTTATTTTATATCTTATCATTTTCATGCCACGACGAAAATGGATAAATTCTTAAAATTCTCACATTTTCTAATCATTGTAGAAAAAAAATTTAATGAGTTTCACTTTTTTTAATAATTTAAAATATTTTTTAAAAATTTTTAACAGGTTTTCAACTTTTTAATAATTAACTTTTAATAGATTTTATATATATATTTTAAAAATTTTATATATTTTTTTAAAATTCTTTACATTTTTATAATAATATTATTAATTTATATAATTTCTTTTCAACTATCATATTTTTTTATTTTTATAATTTATATTTTTTTTATAGAATTTATATATTTTTCTAATTTAATTTATATTTAGGCTGATCGGCCGAGGGAAGGATTGAAATGATTTATTCCTAAAAAGTTGGCTGCTCTACTTGACATTTACAGTTTATCTTTATCCTTTTGTTGACAATAGTGGATTTGCAACCTTAATTAATTAATTTTTGATTAATTAATTAAATAATCATATTTCATAACAATTCCATGAATAACTAATTAATTTTCGATTAATTAATTAAATAATCATATTTTATAATAATTCAATGAATAATTAATTATCGATTAATTAAATAAATAATCATATTCCATAATAATTTTATGAATATTTATTTAATTTTTGATTAATTAATTAAATAATCATATTTCATAATAATTTTATGAATAATTAATAAATTTTCGATTAATTAATTAAATAATCATATTTCATAATAATTTTATGAATAATTATTTAATTTACGATTAACTAAATAAATAATCATATTTCAGAATAATGATTATCATAACTTACATAAACATTTAAACATTTAAAGTTAAAGATTATTATATCCTACACTATTGTTTTTCCCTACTCTTAATTATTCTTATAAATAAACAACTTACCTGAATTAGTTTACACCCATTAAAATACAATGCATTAAATCTTCAAGGTATATTTTTTATAGCGAATTTGGAATATCCAAACATAAAATGTTGTCACTAATATATATTTTTTGATTTGAGGACTTCAAAAACTATGGAATGGATAAGAGTTGGATGGATTTGTCAAGGGTAAGCAACGATTAACGAAATGGAGTATAAATGTTTCTAAATTTTGCATTTCAAAATGCAAGCTAAGAGAATATGATTCTTTGTACGTGTAAGAAGTGTGGCAACATCAATTGGCATTTTCGTGAAGTTGTCTACGAACATCTAATTGTTGATGGCTTTATTCGAGGGTATAAGAAATAGATTTTCCATGGAGAGTGTACAACTCGTAGAACCTCTTTAATGATTAATCCAACTTATCCTCATAATGCTTACCATCAGTCTATTAGAGAAGATGACATGAAAGGTATATTGCGGGATGTGTTTAATATGCACAGTCATGGTTTGCAACCGTTTCCATCTGAAATTATTGCATTTGATGATTGTGATATTGGTGGAAATGCTTTTACCGAAATAGGAATAAGTGCACCTGATGAAGAGCCAAATGGAGAAGCGGTGAAGTTCTACAAGTTACTTAATGAAATGAATGAAGAACTTTATGAAGGATCGAAACTTTTTGAAATTGTCCTTCTACATTCGTCTTTTTCACTTAAAATATTTTGGAGGGTGAGCCGGAAACCCTTTTACGTTGCTATTAGAGTTTTTGAGAGATATGTTTCCGTTTGCAAAAATCCCTCATCTATGCAAAGATATGAAAAAAATAATAAAAGATTTAGGCATTGGGTACAACAAAATTCATAGTTACCCAAATGACTGCATGTTGTATTGGGGTCATCGAAAAAACCAACAGTCTTGCCATGTTTGCAGTAAATCTCGTTGGATGAATAGGAATGTAAAAGATGTGAATGAAGGTGAAGCACAATCAAGAAAGAAGCCAATAAAGATTTATCGATATTTTTCACTAATACCAAGGCTTCAAAGACCTTTCATGTCGTTAAAGATAGCCGAGTCTATGAGGTGACATCATAATCAACGAACTGATGATGGATTATTAAGGCATCCTGCGGATTCTTTAGCTTGGAAATCATTTGACAATAAATTTCCAAGCTTTGCAAGTGATCCTTGGAATGTGAGGCTTGGGCTAGCGTCTGATGGATTTAATCCTTTTAAAATCATGAGTACTTAGTACAGTACTTGGCCTGTAGTGCTTGTTCCTTACACTTTTCCTTCCTGGATTTACATGAAGCAATCTTCTTTTATCTTATCTATGATTATCCCTAGAGGGAAAGGTCCCGAAAATGATATTGACATTTATATGCAGCCACTTAGTGAAGAGTTGAAACAGTTATGGGTGAGTGTTGAAACATATGATGTCCTGAGAAATGATAACTTTTATTTACATGCAGCTATGTTGTGGACTATTATTGATTTCTCGGCTTATGCCAATTTATCTGGTTGGAGTACCAAAGGATGTTATGTTTGTCCTTGTTCTGCGGCGCAAACATGTTCGAAGTGGTTATATAATGGGAAGAAGTTCTCTCATATGGGGCATCATCGATGATTAGATGGAAATCATAGATTTAGATTTTAGAGGACTTTATTTGATGGTACTGAAGAGTTCAGAGAAGCTCCTGAGCAGACCATTGGATCTGAAATCTTGTTCATGTTAAAATATATCAATTTCAGTTATGGGAAGATGAATCACCATCCAACACACAAACAAAGAGAAGACCGAGGGAGGCGTATGTTGATGATGTTAACAGGCAGAGTGATGATTAATCTAATGAAAAGGATGATCCTAATGAGGCGGATTTGTGGAAAAAACAAGCATTTTTTTAGTTACCTCATTGGGAGCATCACATTTTGCGACACAATCTTGATGTCATTCATATTGAAAAGAATGTTTGCAAGAACATCGTCGGGACTATTTTGAATGTCGATAGAAAATCAAAAGACAGTTTTCAGAGTTGACTTGATTTAGTTGACATGGGAATTCAGCGTGATCTTCATCCCTAATTACTTCTGAATGGAAATTCTTGGTTGTTGGCTTTTATTTTTGCCATGTCAAAGAGAGAAAAAGAAGTGTTCTGTACTGTGTTGGATGATATAAAGGTCTCAGATGCGTATGCATCAAATATATCTCGATGTGCGAATCTTAAAGATCGAAGACTATATTCCATAAAATCACATGATTGTCACATATTGATGCAAGATTTACTGCCAGCTGCTTTACGGTATCGTATGTCAAAAAAAGTGAAGTCTTGTATAATTGAACTATCCAATATAATGAAAGCTATTTGTAGCAAAGTTTTGATTGTTGAAGAACTTGAGAAAGTAGAAGATTGAGTTTCCTTGACTTTATGTGTAACATCCTAGATTAGGGGTTATGCGTTTGTGCATAGTTCATGAGTTAGTAGGTTTTGGCAGTGTTTGGAAGTGTATTAAGGGTTTTTAGAATTTTAGGATGGAAGAAGAAAGCTTTGGAAAATTATTGGTTTTAAGTAAAAGGGAGCTAGGTAAATGAGGCTTTAAAAGAAACTCCGTGTGAAGCATGACACAAGGAACCATGTGGTAAAATGGCATGTTTTATGAATTATGAATGTGTTATGTGAATTCTAGAAATAAGGAAATGTATGGAAATATATGGAAATGTATGGAAATGTATGGAAATGTGTGGAAATGTATGGAAATGTAAGGCAATGTAGGGAAATGTAAGAAAATGTAAGGAAATGTAAGGAAATGTATGGAAATGTATGGAAATGTAAGGAAATATAAGGAACTGTATGGAAATGTAAGGAAATGCAAGGAAATGTAAGGAAATGTAAGGAAATGTCTTGTCTTGGAAATGTAGGGAAATGTCCTGAAAATGTAAAGGAATAAAGAGGAAAGTGAACATTTATGGAAACTAGGAAATGTAAGGAAATGATTCAAAATGGAAAGTGAACATTTCGGAAACTTGAAATGTAAGAAAATGGCAAGTAAAATGAGCCGATCGAAAATTTTAGGAAACTTAGAAATGATGCAGAAATGTCAAATTTTAAGGTTCAAAATAGGAAATAAAGGCAAGAGGGCCTTAAAAGAAAAACTTGGAGAAATTTGGCACACAAACAGGCTTGGAAATGTGGCCTGAAGATGGCACTTAAGGCCTAAGGAAATGGCTCCATATGCAAGAGGAATGGGCCTGAGTTCGAGTCACTTGGGAAGCAAATAAAGGAGGTTTTATTTTTGCTTCCGTAAGACCTGAGGTGGACGGCACATGCTTCTAGAAAGGAGGTGTTTTATTTTCATAAATATTCGATTAAAAAGGTGATAAATAAAGGATTTTTAAATTGGATTATTTTGAAGAGATAAATGTTGGATTAAACTCTTTTATTTATGATAATTAAAGGATAAAGCTATCAAAATAGAAGAGTGGTGGCCAAGTAAAGGACTCTAGCTAGTAATTTTGGCTATAAAAGGAAGAGTAAGGCTATTCTTCATTCATTCTTTTCTCTTCAAGAAAACCTCTGCCGAAATCCTCTAAAGTTTCTCCTCTTCTCTCTGCCGAATTTTCTCTGCCATTATTCTCTTTTTCTCTTTTCTTTTCTTCTTCTATCAAAAGCCCTAGTCGATTTCTAACTAAGTCTCAAGAGCCGAAATTGTTATCCACATCAAAGCCATAGCCGAATACTGCTAAGGGTTCAAGCAAGAGTTCCATCAAATTCTTCAGTAAGGGTAAGATTAGGTTAGATTCTCATTCTATTTCTTTTAAGGTTGTTAAATTAAGATTCTAATACCCTTAATATCTCGTTGTCGAAGAGATCTTTCGGGATTTACTAAGTGTCGACTACAAGGAAGGAGAAGTTCTTTTCAGAGAAGGTACACCATAAGCCGCGTGTTCCCTAGTTATTCGGTGAATTTCGGGATTTAAGAATCTAAGGTAAGTCATATTTAACATTCGGCTAAGGGTTATTTGTTGTGAATAAATGTTAGAAATTGATCTAACATGTAGTTATAGGGATTTTACAGGAGGATACAAAGATTTTGGATTTGAGAATTTCAAGGTAAGTTTAAGAATACTAATCCTACTAGGATTTGGATTTATGGCCGAATGGCTTTTCATTAAAGTAGTAAGTGAATAATCAAATGTAGGGATTAAGGATCTAAGTGGTAGATCAGATTTCGAGATCTCAAGGAATTTGCTAAGTGAATCAGGTGTGTACTCACACTAACTTTCAATATATATATTGGCAATAATTGTTTTAATATATGAATGTGTATAAGAATGAGAATGTGGCTAAGTACCACAAATGTGGCAAAAAGTACCCAGGTACGTATTCCTACTTTTGGTAGGATTATGAATGTGTTATATTCTAAAAAGTGACATGAATGTGAATTTAAGTATGACATGAATGATATGTAATAATTGGGGCATTTGGGATATATGTGAAGGGAGAAAGTGAAGGTGATGACTACGGTCTCACTACTTGAAGGTCTTGACTTTGGTCTCACCAACGAAATATGGTGGCTACGGTCCCATTAATTGAATATGGTAACTTCGGTTACATTATTCGAATATATGTCTAAAGACACAACGTAAGTGGGCGATGAGCACGTCGATCGCGCAATGATCGCCTTCGATGGTGTGTAGCGGATGGAGGGTCGACTTAGTAGTCCCCACGATTGTGCAGGTTGGTACGGGTGGTGTGTAGCGGATGGACAAATAGGCTTGGGTTTGGGTTGCATCATCCTTTATTTTGTATGAACATGAAATTGATATGACTTGTATGCTCGATTTGTTGAAAATTAGTATCTTGTGTACACATTGAGTCGGTGGACTCACCTGGTTGGGGAATTATTTTTCGTGGTGATGAGTAGATGGACCGGGTCGGCAGGAGCTAAAGGTGGCCATGCATCACTTGAAGAATTTATTAGAATTTGGACTTTACTCAATTTTAGTATTTTCAATTTTATCTTTGGGTTTGAATGATGTAATAAGGCCATAAGGCCCAAGTTGGATGGTTTTATTTCCCTGCTTTTATTTTCAGTTGTTATGTTATGAATTATTTTTGACTAAGTTTAATTAAATTTATTTTAAAAATAAACCCTAAATTGTTTTGTCACCAAAATTAAATGTTTTCTAAATTAAATGGGTTTCCAACCTAAGCCCAACCCAAAACCAATATCTTTCTAAAAATTCACAAAATTTTTCTAAGTAACAAAAGAATTTGAAGACGATTTTCTTAAGGAACATACCAGATCCGGTTCAGGCTCGTGGGCCGGGTGTGGGGTGTTTCATTATGCAACTTGGAGAAGATCTTTCCATCCCTCATGAAGTAAAACTTGGTGGATTGGTTTTCTGTGAGTGGATGTATCCTATAGAGAGGTGTTAATTTATTTGCAAAGTTTTCATTCATTCATGAATATACCTTTAATTACAACTTTTGATAATGTTGTATATCGTGTTTAGGTTCCTATGCAAATTGAAGTCTTATTGCAGTAATAAGCGTCATCCAGAAGGATCAATTGCTGAAGGTTACTTGACAGAGGAGTGTATGACTTTCTACTTTATATATTTAGAAGATGTTGAAACAAGACTAAATAGACCAAGTAGAAATGCTGGGCTCACTAATCATAACTTAGCTAAAACTTATCTATTTCGAAGTTATGGACAACCAGTCGATAAAATTGAAATTGCACACTTAGATGATAGATCTTGGGTAAAAGCACATTGATATGTTTTTTTTACCATGATTCAATTGAATCATTACGCAAGTAAGTTTTAGAATTTGATAAATATTCATCTTTTTAATTTGTTTATCTTCTAATCAAGTAATCCACTTTTTAACATAGTGAGTACAAACAAGTCTTGAGATCTTTTTCACGCTCCCGAAGATTACAACATCGAGAGATTTATAAGTTATTCACAAAATCTTTTCATGAATGGTTAGGGCAAACGGTATGCAACTAAAGCTTTCATTGACAGATAATAATGTTTTCATATAACATTTATAATTAATCAATTTACTTTCAATTCAATAGATTTGGAGTGGAAAGGACGTTAATGATGAAGTTAAATGGCTTTCCCAAGGTTCGAATAGAGTAGTAAAAAGATATACTGCCTTCCTCATTAATGGATTTAAGTTTCATACGAAATCTCGGGAAAGATTGAGGAGGACTCAAAATTGTGGAATAGTTATTAATTCTTCAATTACAAGTTATGCTAGTGCTAGGGAAAGTAATCCTGTTGAGGGAAATGTGGAGTATTACAGACTTCTCACGGACATTATTGAGTTGGATTACTATGTCAAACAGAAGGTTGTCTTATTTTGATGTGATTGGGTTGATGTTAATACTACTCGCGAAATTAAACAAGATCAATTTGGTTTTCCAATGGTGAACTTCTCTCGATTAATTCACACTGGACAACAATTGATAGACGAGCTGTATGTATTTTCTTAAGTCAAACAAGTTTTTTACTCGAAAGATCCAACTGATAATGGTTGGTACATTGTACTCCGAAACACCCCTAGAGACTTGTTTGACATGCGCAATGGAAGTAGAGATGATGTAACACCACTCACCCGTATTCAATGCCAAAATAGGGTTACGGAGTATTACCAGACTTATAAAACAATTAAACATTCATTTCACATACAATTTCCAAATCCATACAGCGACATTAACAAACAACCATATTGTCCCTATTATGAGCCTACGAAGCCCAAAACATGCATTCGGGAAGGTTCGGGTCTAAACCGATAACTCAGGAAATTTTTACGAAACTTAGAAAATTTTAAAAAATACAGGGGACATACGCCCGTGTGGCCCGGCAGTGTGAGCGGCCAGGACACACCCGTGTCACAGGACGTGTGGACATTCAAAATGGGATCACATGGCCGTGTCCTAGCTCGTGTTCGACCCCGTGTGACTCACTGACTTGGGTCACACGGCGAACACACATGCCCGTGTGCCAGGCCGTGTGCTAGACCATGCTAAACCTATAGGGTATACTAACTTACGACACACGGCCAATTACACGCCTGTGTGTTGGGCCGTGTCAAGCATACTGACTTGATTTTTAATTCAACACCATGGGACACACAGCCGTGTAACTAGACCGTGTGTCATACACGGCTGAAACACACGCCCGTGTCTCTGCCCACAAGCCAATTTGCCACCCACACCTGCACACACCTAAACCAACCCATTTAGCAACAAAACTTAGCATATAAAGGCATTCATCTAACTCAACGAAGCATAAATTATACCACTTCAATACCAACAACAACAAGTCTCACATGTACCACAAAACGCTATTCCATTTTATACCAATTCACATTTCCAATTCAACTAAATGGACACTTTTAAACATGCATCAATTTACCTACACCCACAAGCATACTAATTCTAAATTCATCAACCATTTGACATCCACAATACCTATTATCAACAAGCATCACATATCCATCATTTAACACATAACCAAAGCCATATGCACATATGTATACACAACCAAACCAACCAAATTAAGCTAACTCTCATGGCTATATACAAAACCATAATTTAGACAATTACAAGCCAATTCAAATGGTTAAATTCATTACCAACACATATATCGAAATGATCAAAGTTGCTATACATGCCATATGCTCAATATACTTAAGTTCAAAAGTATCAAGGTGATAGTAGGATAGTGTGATGAAATCTCCAAGGTCCCCAAATCCGAGCTAGCTTGATTTCACTATAAAACATGAAATTATAAATGATGTAAGCTACAAAGCTTAGTAAGCTCGTATGAAATAAACTTAACTATTCATAAATACACAATTCAATCATTTGAATATTTCAACACATAACTCATATTAACTAACAAACCTTTCACATTTTCATTTACAAATTTGATATGAATTTCACAGCTTTCATCGACTCAATAGTTATATGGTTCATGTACATACTTGTACCATCTCATAACAATCTCATACCCATCGTTATCTTCGATATACCTGTTGAACCATTCAGAAAACTATTGGATACTCGGGAAACTCGCACCCTAAGTGCCACATATATAGCAAAAGCTGTCTCAATCTCGTATCACATATACTGCTCACACTAGAGCTATCAACGAGTCTGCCCATACAAGTTGACGGTCATGACAAAGCTACACGGTGCTGCTCACACAAGCTGACGAGTATCCATAACAGATGCTGGATAACTCAACCACTGGTAGGATGTAAGGGCTAGCACCTAAATCACATAACCCCTAATGACATGTCATTCGTATCCTAATCTATTCCTAAGGTTCAATCGAGACTTCATACTTGCCGAATTGTCATCGAATGTGTCGTATTAACAATTTATGCAATATCAAAGTATTTAAAACACAATTATAACAATGCTTATTACATACAACTTACCTCGGATACAGAAATGGCGAATTAAGTCGATTAATTTGAAACTTTGTTCTTTCCCCGATCTAAATTTGTATTTCACCTTTCTTGATCTAAATGTAATCAAAATTAACTTATTTAATAATCTCTCTATTCAATTTAGTCAAAAACACACATTAAGGTACACTTTTGCTCCTAATATTTCAACATTTTTACAATTTAGTCCTTATTTCATAAAATCACAAATTTCTGAAATTCAACCAAAACCCAAGCTAGCCAAATTTTAATTAGGTCCCTAGCAGCCCATATTTTTCATTTATTTCACAATTTAACCAACAAATTTAAACATTTCATAAATTAATCTCTAATTGGACATTTTACTAAAAATCACTTAACAAATGTTGTTTATCTAACAACAAGCATGCATTTTCTACCATTAAAAATCAAAATACATCAACATTCATCAATGGAAAAACCCTAAACCTTTAACATTTTTGCAAATTAGTCCTTGGGCTAGCTACACTAAGCTGCAACGATCTCAAAAACATAAAAAATCATTAAAAACGGAACAAAAATCGTACCTTAATGAGCAAAGATAGCATGGCCGAATGAAAACCTAGATATGGTGTTTTTCTTTCCTTATGAAACAGCAATGAAAAAGATGAATGTGCTAAATTTTTGTTTTGTTTTAATTAATTAACTTAATTTACTAAATACCAAAATTAACCTTATTACTAATTCAAAATTTCAATTATGCCAAGCCATTATCATCAATTATCTAAATAATGGGCTATTTACCACATGAGGACCTTCACTTAAAGGTTCTATAGCTATTAGACACCTTTTGCTAATAGAACACAAGTTTTACACTTTACGCAATTTAGTCCTTTTTATCAAATTAAACACTCAAACGATAAAATTTCTAAATGAAACTTTCACACAATCATAATATCATTCTGTAAACATTAAAATATTAATAAAATAATTATTTTGACTTTAGATTTGTGGTCTTGAAACCACTGTTTCGATTTGACTAAAAACGGATTGTCACAACTCTTCCGTCTTTGGAAATTTTGTCCCCGAAAATCTTACCAAAAAAGTGGTTAGGGTACTGTTTTCTCATAGCTTCCTCGGGTTCCCACGTAGCCTCTTCAACCCCGTGACGTTGCCATAAAACTTTCACCAAAGCTATGCGTTTATTTCCCAATTCTTTAACTTCTCGAGCCAAAATTCTAATCGGTTCTTCATTATATTTCATATCAGGTTGAATTTCAATTTCTAACGAGGAAATTACATGTGATGGATCTGAACTATATCGGCACAACATCGGCACATGAAACACATTGTGGATCTTTTCTAATTCTAACGGTAACGCTAGTCGATATGCTACTGGCCTTATTCTTTCAATGATCTCATACGACCCAATGGATCTCAGACTCAATTTGCATTGGCAACCAAATCGAAGAATTTTCTTCCACGGAGATACTTTCAGAGATACTTTCAGAAATACTTTGTCACCAATCTAAAATTCAATATCTTTTCATTTCAAATCCGCGTATGATTTCTGTCGATCTGACGCTACTTTTAAACTATCGCGAATTACTTTCACTTTATTTTTAGTCTCTCTAATCAAATCAACCCCGTGAATCTTTTTATCACTAAGCTCAGTCCAGTACAACGGAGTTCGGCATTTATGACCATACAATGCTTCGCACGGTGCCATTATTATACTCGATTAAAAACTGTTATTATATGCGAATTCAACCAATGATAAATATTTCTCACAGTTTCCTTCAAACTCTAAAACATAACAACGAATCATATCTTCAAGAATTTGTATCACTCTCTCAGATTGACCATCGGTTTGCTGATGAAATGCGGTGCTAAAGTTCATCCGCGTACCCAAAGCTTCTTGCAATTTCTTCCAGAATCATGACGTAAACCTCAGATCTCTATCTGAAATAATCGAAATTGGCACCCCGTGCAATCTAATGATCTCTAAAATGTACAACTTAGCCAATTTATCAAGCGAATAGTCTGTACGTATCGGAATGAAATGCGCAGATTTCGTCAATCGGTCAACAACAACCCCAATAGTATCTTCTTTCTTCGGAGATAGGGGTAATCCCGGTACGAAATCCATAGTAACTCTATCCCATTTCCACTCTGGTATTAACACTAGTTGCAGTAATCCCGAAGGCACTTGATTTTTAGCTTTAACTTGCTGACAAACCAAACATCTCGATACAAACTCTGAAATGTCTCGTTTTATGCCTGACCACCAATACAAATGTTTCAAGTCATTGTACATTTTAGTACTCCCCGGGTGAACAGATAAACAACCACTGTGTGCTTCGTGCAGAATTTTTTGAATGAGCTCAGAATTCTTTGGTATGCAAATTCTATCTCAGAGCATTAAACAATCATCGAATCTGATATGATAGTCTGAATCACTAGTCGACTCACATTGCACACTTTTAGCTTGCAACTCATTATCATACTTTTGAGCTTTACAAATTTGCTGAAGAAATACTGATTTAGCTTTCAACTCTACTAGAACCGAACCATCATCAGACAAGGTTAACTGAATATTCATCGCTCTTAAAGAAAATAATGATTTTCTACTCAAAGCATCCGCAACTACGTTCGCTTTCCCCGGATAATAATCAATCACCAACTCAAAGTCTTTCAGCAACTCAAGCCATCTTCGTTGTCGCAAATTTAGATCTTTCTGACTAATTATATATTTCAAGCTATTATGATCGGTAAAGATATGGCACTTTTCACTGTATAAATGATGTCTCCAAATTTGTAATGCAAACATAATAGCAGCCAATTCTAAATCATGCGTAGGGTAATTCTTTTCATGCAGTTTCAACTGTTTGGAGGCATAAGCTATCACTTTACCCTCCTGCATCAAAACACAACCCAAACGTTTAATGACGCGTCACTGAAAATTACAAACTCTTTACTCAACTCAGGTTAAACCAAAACTAGTGCCTCAGTTAACAACGCTTTCAACTATTCAAAACTTTGCTGACAGTTTTCGAACCACTCAAATTTTACATCTTTTTGTAGCAATCTGGTCATAGGTGTAGCAATCATCGAGAACCCTTTAACAAAACGCCGTTACTAACCAGCTAACCCTAGAAAGCTTCTGACTTCGGACACATTTCTCGGTGGTTTCCAATTAACAACTGTAGAAATCCTGCTCGAATCAACTAGTATGCCTTCAACCGAAAGAATATGTCCCAAAAATTTGACTTATCGGAGCCAAAACTCACATTTACTGAATTTAGCAAACAATTGCTTGTCTATCAAGGTTTGTAGTACAATCCTCAAATGCTCGTCATGCTCAGACTGATCTCTTGAATATATTAGAGTGTCGTCACTGAATACAACTACAAATCTGTCTAAATATGGTCTAAAGATTTGATTCATCAAATCCATAAAAACTGCAGGAGCACTAGTTAATTCGAAAGGCATAACAAGAAATTCATAATGCCCATACCTTATTTTAAACGCAGTTTTTGGTACATCCGAAACTTCACATGCAACTGATAATAACCAGAACTCAAATCAATTTTCGAGAACACTGTTGCCTCTTTCAATTGATCAAATAAATCATCAATTCTCAACAAAGGATACTTGTTCTTTAGCGTAACCTTATTGAAATGACGATAATCAATACAAAGTCTCATTGATCCGTCTTTCTTCTTTACGAACAACACTGGCGCACCCTAGGGTGAAAAACTAGCTCGTGCAAAACCTCTATTCGTTAACTCTTGCAACTAAGATTTCAACTCTTTCAATTCTAGTGGAGCCATTCTGTACAGAGCTATAGATATCGGTGATGTTTCCGGCACTAATTCAATGGCAAACTTGACCTATCTAATCGGTGGTAACCCCTGTAACTCTTCTAGAAACACATCTGGATATTTACAGACTACTGGCACTGGTTCAATTTTTGACTAGGGCACTTTTGTATCCAAAACATAAGCAAGGTAAGCTTCGCAATGTTTTCTCACACATTTTTGAGCTGACATAGACGAAATCACAATAGGCAATTCACTCGACTCATCTGATTCAATTCGATTGATTTCACTATTTTGACATTTTAATTCAATAGTCTTTCGTCTACAATTCACAATTGTATCACGCAACATCAACCAATCCATACCAGAATTACATCGAACTCATCAAATGGTAAAAGCATCAGATTTTCTGGAAAACAGTAACCTCGAATCATCAAAGGACAGCTTTTGCAAACTTTATCAACTAAAACATATTTGCCTAAGAGGTTCGACACTTCAATCATAAATTCGATAGACTTAACAGGCAAACTCTTACTAGACACCAAATTCATACAAATATATGAATGAGTTGATCCAGGACCAATCAATGCAATAACATTAGTGTCATAGAAAGAAAATGTACTGATGATAACATTGGGTGACGATGCATCATCGCGAGCGCGAATAGCATAAGCTCTAGCAGGTGCTCTGGCTTCGGATCTCACAACAGAGTCCTTTGTCATTCCTCTACTACTAGTCACATTCCCCACATTTCTAGGTGTCTTTCCTCTATTGGCTGGATTTGTAATAGCCTATTTTTTAGTTAAATCGGAACAATAGTTTCAGGACCACAAATTCGACCAAAAATAAAATTTATTTTTATTTTATTACATGGATCGTATTATGATAGACATGTCGTGTGAAAATTTTGATACGAAAATTTTATCGATTAAGTGTTTAATTATGAGAAGGACTAAATCACATAAAATGCGAAAGTTGAATTCTAGTAGCTATAAAGATTAAAGAGCTATGGAATTAAAAACTAGAGGTCCTTATATGGTAATTAAACCATTAAAGAAAAGTATGTAGATTTTTGGTGACTCATCCATGGAAAAATTAGAAAATAGTAGGGAGTAAATTGGAAATTGAATAATTAATTAATTAAAAAGATGATAAAAGATATCATCTTATTATTTTTTCATCTTCAACCCCAAAATTATATGGAAACCCTAGGGGAGAGAGAAGAAACTTTCAAGGTCTAATTGGATAACTTTCCTTGTCTCGTTTTTAGTAATTTTGATATTTTTGAAATCGGGATAGTCTAATCTAATCTATTTAGGGGATCAATTTGAAAAGTTATCAAAGTATGGAAAATGGGTCATGGATGTATATGCTGAAAATTAGAAATTTATGATAGAAAATGAAAGGTTGTTGATAGATAAACAACTTTTACAAAGTGATTTTTGATGAAAACATGATTTAGGGACTAAAATGTAAAGTTGTGAAATTTGATGAAAAATTTTGAATTTTTATGAAGACATGTGCTGTAAATTTTGTAACGGGGTTTTGGTTAGGCTTGGAATAGCGAGTAAATTGCACAAGTTTCATTTTTCGAGCCTAGGGTTGAAATTGGAATTTATAGAAAAGTTAGGGGCAAAATGGTAATTTTGCCTAGGACGTAAATTGAGTTGCAATGAGTATAAAATGTATGAATTTGATTAGTTATTTATATAGATTCGAAAAACTAAAATTCAAGGTTAGATCGAGGAAAAGAAAAGGTTTCAGATTAGTAGATTACTTATGCGAACAAGTATCTAGGTAAGTTCGTGTAACTTAATCGAGCATGTAAATATGTTTAATTGAGTGTTGTGTTTGTATGGAATTTGACTATATTGATGTACATTATTTGAATGCTAATGAAAAATTTAATACAAGCTTAAAATGGTGAACAAGGTTTAAGTCCCGATTGAATATTAGATTCCGATGATTATATGCGCTTTCCCGAAACGAATAAGGTCCTACATTTGTTATGGATGAGATTTAGCTTGGACGGGTAATCCTATTGACGTTGTTATAGAAAGGATTTAGACTGGATGGGTAGTCCTGATATAATACCTCTCGAGTATACGTTATGATTAGGATTTAGCTTGGACTGGTAATCCTAATCGAGCTCTTTTGAGCATACGTTATATAAAGGATTTAGCCTGGACTGGTAATCCTGTTATACGATATGTGCTTCGAGAGTGTGTTCCTTGATTAAGTGCCCTAATAGGTACCGTTGAATATGAAATTGACGGATTATTGAATCGTACACCTCAAGTGTACTCTTGACATGGTATGAGAATTATGAGATGAAATGTTAATGTCTTGAAAGAATATTGCATAATGAGCTCATCTATCCTTACTTGATGTATATATAAAGTTTGTGACTAACATGTTTGATTGGATGCATGTGTTTAGGCAATTTTTCCAAATGGATGGAAAATAATGATATTTTATGCTTAGATTTAATAAACGAGATTGGTAAGTTTAGTTTCCATTGTACGAACTTACTAAGCATGTAATGCTTACTCCATTTTATTTTCCCCTATTTCATAGTGCTCAGAAGCTCGCGAAGGTTGGAAGATCATTGGAGCATCGTCACTCTATCAACTAGCTATTTTGGGTATATATATAGTAGAATCATTTTGGTATCATGGTATGTATAGGACAACTTGGCCAAAGATGGCTTGAAAATGATGCTTTGTAACCTAGCCATTGGAATGGCTAGTAATGGTTTGTTTTATTATGACTAAGTAGGTTATTATGATAATATTCACATGTGTAATGTTAAGTATTTGTGATCAAATGATGTTACTACCTAAGTTAAACCAAGGTAAGTTTATAAACACCTATGCATGTAATGGTATGTAAGATGAATGATGGAAATTGGTTTAATTTGAATGCTTCAAATGGTTGATAATGGATGTGTGTTTCAAGTGCAGGTCATGGGTGTGATTTTGGATGAGAAATGAAGCTAGAAATGGCTTTATTTTGTCCACACGGGCATGTGTCTAGACCATGTGTGACACATGGCCGGGTACATAGGCGTGTAGTTAGGCCATGTGTCCCCTGCACCTTAATTTTAAGAAACAGAATGCTCAGAATTGAGCACATGGGCAGAGACACAGGTGTGTGGCTCAGCCGTGTGTGCTACATGGCCTAGAACATGGGTGTGTGACTTGGCTGTGTGAAACTTGCACCTAATTTCGAATTCAATTAATTAACCACACAGCCTAGTCACGGGCATGTGGCATGGTCGTGTGCACAAGTCAAGTAGTTACACGGGGTAAAACATGGCCTATGGCGCTGGCATGTCTAAGGGTCACACGGGCGTGTCCCTAAACCACACGGGTGTGTGAGCCCTGCACCTTGGAAAAATTTTGAAATTTTGCAAAAAAAATTCTTAAAGTTTTCAATTAAGTCCCGACTCAATTCCAATGGTCATATTGGGCCTCGAGGGTCTATTTGAGGGACGTTACAAATGATTTCAGAATTTGAATAGTAACTTGCATGATTTATCTGTAAATGTTTTTGAATGTTTCGGTAATGCTTCGTAACCTTGTTCCTGCGA
This sequence comes from Gossypium bickii, assembly GCA_025503065.1. Lineage (NCBI taxonomy): Eukaryota > Viridiplantae > Streptophyta > Magnoliopsida > Malvales > Malvaceae > Gossypium > Gossypium bickii. The sequence goes on from CP106711.1 coordinate 103,937,821, forward strand.
CGGATGCGGTTTAGGGGTGTTACAGGATTGCTCGATCTTGTATTATGGAACTTATCTTTTTTGGCTAACTCTGGGCAATCTCAAATGAAATGATCTTGCAAGCCACATTTAAAACAACTTTTATTATTCAACCAGCACTCACCAAAATGTCGTTGACCACTAGGTTTATTATTTCTCACATTGCCAACACTGGATACTGATGTAGCTTGAGTTTTAGGACTTGAGTATTGCTTTCCACGATCTCTGTTTGGATACTCGATCCCATAATTTATTTGACGAAGACTGATATAGTTTATTCATTCATCTTTCTCTTGAATCTCTAGCTTCGAAGTTCGCCTTTCTCTTTTCTTTGCCAAGTTCTTTGGCTTTACAGGCTCTGTCAACTAGCACCACGAATTCTTTCAATTTTAGAATCCCGACTAGTAATTTGATATCCCCGTTCAACCCATCTTCGAATATTTTACACATAATGGCCTCAGTTGAAACACACTCCCGAGCATATTTGAATATTTTACACATAGTTTTACAAACTCTCGCTCGTATTCAATCACAGACATACGACCCTATTTCAGCTCCAAAAACTCTTTGTGTTTCTAATCGATAAATCGTTCACTTATGTATTTCTTCCTAAACTCAGCTTAAAAGAATTCCCAGGTGACCCTTTCTCTCAGCACCACTAATACTAGAGTATTCGACAACTGATACGATGTGTCTCTCAAAAGTGATATGGTACATTTTAAACACTTAGCCGGTGTGCAAGAAAGCTCATCAAATACCCGAATCGTATTTTCAAGCAAAAACTTGGCTCTCTCAGGATCGTCGTCAACATTAGCTCTAAACTCTTCAGCTCTGTGTTTTCAAATCTTATTAACTGGTGGCTTATTCAGTTGTAGAAGTTCCACACCTTGAGGAGCTACAAGAACCGGTCGGGGATTAGGTGGGGTGGAGGTTGTTGAGCAGTCGAATATGTTCGAACAAACTCCGTAAACCACTCATTCATCATTTGGAAGAAGGCTTCTTTAGCCTCTTCTCTCTGGCTACCCAATACGAGTCTCGACTCGAATTGCGCTACCCCATGAAGAGAGGCTGGCGCATTACTTCCAACATCATCAACTATAGCTCGATTGGGATCCATTACAATACGATAACACCATTTAAATTGTCAGGAGATATCACACTATTGCAAGTTATACATGGCATGTATAGTTAGACTCTCACATATGCTATGTTAGTCCGAGAATCGACTAAATCGTAGCTCTGATACCAATAAATGTAACACCCTTCACTCGTATTCAATGCTGAAAAATGGTTACAAAGCATTACTAGACTTATAAAACAATTAAACATTCATTTCACATACAATTTCCAAATCCATATAAACGACATTCACAAACAACCGTGTTGTCCCTATTATGAGCCTACGAGCCCAAAATATGTATTCGAGAAGGTTTGGGACTAAATTGATAACTCAAGAAATTTTTACAAAACTTAGACACTTTTACAAAATACAGGGGACACACGCTTATGTGGCCCATCTGTGTGTCTCACACGGCCAAAGACACGCTCGTGTCACAGGCCATGTGGACATTCGAAATGGGATCACATGGTTTTGTCCTAGCCCGTGTTCGACCCCGTGTAACTCTCTGACTTGGCTCACACAACCAATACACACGCCTGTGCGGCTAGCCCGTGTGCCCTAAAAATGGCCACACACGCTCGTGTGCCAGGCCGTGTGCTAGGCCGTGCCAAACCTATAAGGTATACTAACTTGGGCCACATGGCAAATCACACGCCCTTGTGTTGGGCCGTGTGGAGTATATTGACTTGATTTTTAATTCAACATCTGGGGACACATGACCATGTAACCAGACCGTGTGTCACACATGGCTGAGACACACACCCGTGTGGACAAAAATAGGCTATTTACCAAGACAATTTGCCATCCAAACCTGCACACACCTAAACCAACCCATTTAGCACCAAAACATAACATATATAGGCAATGATCTAACTCAACCAAGCATAAATTATACCATTTCAATACCAACAACAACAAGTCTCACATATACCACAAAAGGTTTTATACCAAATTCACATTTCCAATTCAACTAAATGGACACTTTCAAACATGCATCAATTTACCTAAACCCACAAGCATACTAATTCTAAATTCAATCACCATTTGACATCCACAATACCTATTATCAACAAGCATCACATATCCATCATTTAACACATAACCAAAGCCATATGCACATATGTATACATAACCAAACCAACCAAATTAAGCCAACTCTCATGGCTATATACAAAACCATAATTTAGACATTTACAAGCCAATTCAAATGGTTAAATTCATTACCAACACATATATCAAAATGACCAAAGTTCCTATACATGCTATATACTCAATATGCTTAAGTTCAAAAGTACCAATGTGATAGTAGGATAGTGTGATGAAATCTCCAACGGTCCCCGAATCCATGCTACCTTGATTTCACTATAAAACACGAAAATATAAATGATGTAAGCTATAAATTTTAGTAAGCTCGTAAAATAAACTCAACTATTCATAAGTACACAATTCAATCATTTGAATATTTCAACACATAACTCATATTAATTAACAAACCTTTCACATTTTCATTTACAGATTTGATATAAATTTCACAGCTTTCATCGATTCAATACTTATACGGTTCATGTACATACATGTACTATCTTGTATCAATCTCATACCCATCCTTATCTTTGATATACCCGTTGAACCATTCAGAATACTATCGGATACTCGGGAAACTCGCACCCTAAGTGCCACATATATAGCCGAAGCTATCTCAATCTCGTATCACATATACTGCTCACACTAGAGCTATCAACGGGCTGCTCACACAAGCTGACGGTCATGACGAAGCTACACGATGCTGCTCACACAAGCTGACGAGTATTCGCAACCCATGGCAGATAACTCAGCCACCGGTAGGACGTACGAACCAGCACCTAAATCACATAACCCCTAATGACATATCATTCGTATCCTAATCTATTCCTAAGGTTCAATCGGAACTTCATACTTGCCGAATTGTCATCAAATGTGTCAGTAAGGTCATATTAACAATTTATGCCATATCAAAGTATTTAAAACACAATTATAACAATGCTTATTACATACGAACTTACCTCGGATACAAAAATGGTGAATTAAGTCGATTAATTTGAAACTTTGTTCTTTCCCCGATCTAAATCCGTATTTCACCTTTCTTGATCTAAATTTAATCTAAATTAACTTATTTAATAATCTCTCTGTTCAATTTAGTCCAAGACACACATTAAGGCACATTTACACTTTTGCCCCTAATATTTCAACATTTTTACAATTTAATCCTTATTTCATAAAATCACAAATCCATGCAATTCAACCAAAACCCAAGCTAGAAGAATTTCAATTAGGTCCCTAGCAGCCCATATTTTTCATTTATTTCACAATTTAACCACCAAATTTCAACATTTCACAAATTAATCTCTAATTGGACATTTTACTAAAAATCAATTAACAAATGTTGTTTATCTAACAACAAGCATGCATTTTCTACCATTAAACATCAAAATACATCAGCATTCATCAATGGCCAAACCCTAAACCTTTAACAGTTTTACAAATTATTTCTTGGGCTAGCTAGACTGAGCTGTAACGATCTCAAAACATAGAAATCATTAAAACGGAAAAAAAATCGTACCTTAATGAGAAAAGATAGCATGGCCGAATGAAAACCTAGATATGGTGTTTTTCTTTCCGTAAGAAACGGCAATGAAGTAGATGAATATGCTAAATTTTTGTTTTGGTTTAATTAATTAACTTAATTTACTAAATACCAAAATTAACCTTATTACTAATTCAAAATTTCAATTATGCTAAGCCATTATCACCCACTATCTAAATAATGGGATATGTACCATACAAGGACTTTCACTTTAAGGATTTATAGCTATTAGACACCTTTTGCTAATAGAACACAAGTTTTACAGTCTACGTGATTTAGTCCTATTTATCAAATTAAACACTCAAACGATAAAATTTCTAAACGAAACTTTCACACAATCATAACATCATGCTATAAACATTAAAATATTAATAAAATAATTATTTTGACTTCAGATTTGTAGTCCCAAAATTACTTTTCTGATTTGACTAAAAACGGGTGGTTATAGATGACATCGACGAAAGATCAGAAATTTTGCCTTTTCTAGAACAAAACTTAAATGAAACTATCCCTAGTACTAGTACACAATTTCAATGGGTTCGCCAGGATGTGGATGAAGATATTTACGAATCATGATGTAGTAAGATTTCACGATTTTATAATTATATGTAATATTATAATTTAAATGTTGATCTTGTTAAATATTTCAACTATTTTATATGTACTATTATTGTTGTAATTAGTTACTAATATTTCAACTATTTTGTGTGTATTGCAGATAATATGCCCAGAAGAAGATTGCAAGATCTAAGTATTATTCAAAATCCTCCAAATTCAGAAGAAATAAATAGTGAATAACAGACTGCTATTGGATCTTCGAATGTTCCAAATACAGCTGACGAACCTGCAGAAATTCAAAGTAATGTTAACTTTAATTTACATGCATGTTGACTTTTATTATTGATTTCTTGTTTAAAATTCTTATATTATCATATACCATTTTTCTGGCTGAAAGTGGCGGGAGGCGCAAAACTCGAGGATGTACGCTATTAAAATATTTATACGATCTAAATTATTTTGAGCATGTCAAAGTAGCTAGAAACAGTCATGGTCAGCCTATTGGATCAGAAGCTTGACTTTTAGCAAGATACTTGGGCATTATAGCACGAAATGCAAATCTGTTGCCAATCAACAACAAGTCATGGCATCATATGCCTGATAGTAACAAAAATCAAGCTTTCGATATTATTAAACTAATAACGTGAATGTAATTTATAATACTTTGGTTTAAGTTTCATTTATATTTACTTTCTAAACTTGCGTTAATTGCAGGAGAGATTTGCTTTAGAGGTATCAGATAATTATGTGAAGAAGGCATTAGGAAAGAAATTGAGAGACCATAAAAGTACTTTAAAGAAGGAATATTTTAAGAAAAATATAAGCCTCGAAGAGAAATTGCAAAATGTCTTGCCGAGATTGCTGAGGTACTAATGGGAAGATGCAGTTAGATTTTGGAATTCAAAGAAAAGAGAGGTATTACGTACTTCCAAACTATTATAATTATTTCATTTTATAGTATTTAATATATACGTAACAATAATTTCATAATGTAGGATCATGAGCGAGTTGGAATTACAAGTAGGCAAAAACAAAAAATCACGCACACAGCTAGGTCGAAAAGTTTTGCTTGTGTAGCTGATGATAAGGTATTTGGAATTTATTAATTGTGTCAAATATTAATTATTTTCTACTAAATAATATTTTTCCTGAGATATTGTAGGAATTGTCGTCTGATCGAAAAGTTGGATGCCTTCAGCTTTTAAATATTACATATAGAAAGAAAGATAGATATCCTATAACTATTGAAGCTGCATAAATTGTGGTATATTTATTAAATAAAATGAACTATTTTAAATTTTTATCATGTTTAATTATAATGGTTTAATTCGTCATTTGTAATGCAAATAATGCCAAGTTATGTTGCATTTCTAACTCCTTGATTGATTATATATTTCGTTTCTAACTCCTTCATTGATTTATTAGGAGAAACTAAAGGATAAAAGGGTGGAGTATGAAACGATCACTTCAAGTGATAGTTCTGTTAATCTGGACGACATTGATAACCGAATTATTACTGAAGTTTTAGGTCCTAAAAGGTATGGTCGGGTTTGATTTCAATGATATTTTGTTAGCCCAACCCAATATTTTGGATCCAGTTCGTAGCAATACATGTCTTCTGCGAATCAGGCTTAAGCTGAAGTTCAGAGGTTAAGAGACTAGATGACTCAAATGCAAGCGAGCACAGTTGAACAAGTTGCTCAAATTAAAGTGGAGGCAGCATCGAGAGAAGCAGAGGTTTAAAGAAAATATGATGAACTCCAGCTACAACTTAAAGTAGAGGCAGCAACGAGGGAAGCAAAGACAAGTAGAAAATATGACAACCTCTAACTATAGCTTTAGAATATGATTAAGATGTTTCAGCAGCCGCAGAATCCGCCATCTTTGACTTTTGTTTTCTTATTGTGAGAATATCTTAACAATATAACTTTTGAATATAATATATTTTGTTATTTCATTTATTAATTTAGATCATATACATTTTTTTTTCGTGATAGTATGATTTAGATTAGAAGTTTTTGGTTGGATTTGATGTTACAGGAAATTATGTTGAAAATTTGGGTTCTATATGAATTCAAATGGTTTGGTAAAATCTACTACAGTTAGCGGCTCTTTTCCTACAAACACAGCTAAAGAACATGACCTTTAGCGACGTTTTTCCTACAAACACCAGTAAAGAACATGACCTTTAGCGTCACTTTTCCTACAAATGCCGCTAAAGAACATGACCTTTAGTGGCACTTTTCCCAAAAACACCGCTATAAAACATGACCTTTAGCGGCGTCTCTCTTAAAAACGCCCTATAGAACATGACCTTTAGCGGCGCTTTTATGAGAAGTGTTGCTAAAGGTCATGTTCTATAGTGGCATTTTCCCAATTTTGTGGCGTTATATAGCAGCGTTTTTTGCGGCGCTTATCAAAACGCCGAAAATTGTTTTAGCGGTGCTTATAAGCACCACCGCTGTAGGGCCAAAAATGCGCTGCTAAAAACCTATTTTATTGTAGTGTTGCAGTTACTTTGAAAGCATGTAAGGTCATGTAATTCATAAATTAGAGCATTTGTATGTCAGTAAATCATGATTTCGATTAGTAAAACTTTGTGTAGGCTATGTTATATAATTTGTTTGTTGACGCTTATGTAAGCATGTCATAAATCTAATTCGCTATGAGTATATGTTACATGAGATATTGTATGTTTTTGCATGTGCATTGAGGTGGGATATGATAATGTGATGGAGGAAGTGTGAATCTAGTAGTATGTCTGGACTATCTGTTTGACGGTATACCCGCAAAATATATATTTTGGCAACTCATCTGTAAATATTCTGAGTGGCATACAATCACATATTGGTGTGATTGGTTGGACGGAGTGGTTTGTAGCGGATGGGGGTAAGATTATTCTACTTGATTATGCCATGCTCGCGCTGATATATGCATTTAAACACATTTCTGATGTGATTTTTGCTTGTAGGCCAATGCACACACTAAGTTTTATAACTCACTTTATTTGGTTAACGTTTTTCAAATAATCCTTAGACTTAGGAATTTGGTGGCGCCCAAGAGCTTGGTTCGGATTTTTCGTAATGAATCTATTCAATAATTTTTATCTTAAATTTACGGACTTTTGGACTATTTTTAGAATTTAGTTATGGTTTCCAGAATCTATTAAGTTTTAGTTAATTATTTTAAAATGAGATATGATTTTCGTTAATTTAGAAAAAACGATCAATTTTCAAGTTAATCAATTCTAAAGGTTTTTCGTTGCAAAAAATTAATTTGGATTACGTGCTTTTACCAAACAAGTATTCGAGGTTGATAGCATGATATTCCTAATTAAACTGAGTTTTATAAGATAATAATTTAATATGCTCTCACACGCCTTTTGTTGAAAAATATTCTTGCCAAAAGTATAAAGCAAGTTTTATAATTTCAAATTTTCAATTTCCAAAATAAGATATGTTTTGAGAACAAATGATCTAAGTTATTAATTTATCAATGTAACATTTATAATCCGGCCATAATGTCTCGACCGCATTTGGAGTGCTACATATTGCCATTTGTTTTAGTGTGAAAGGAAGTATTAATGCGCATTTATGCTATATAACATTTGTTTATATATTCGTGCATTACTATGGGCACAGGAGAAATTAATGAGCAAGGGCGAAGCCCCCAACAATTTTCCTGTATGAACTTGTATATATCGAAATAGACGTAAATATATTTATTTTTTATTTTACTCACAATTTGTTATTTTTAAAATTAAAAAATAATAACAATTATAATTTCAACCCAAAATATTTCTAAAGAAGGTGAATATCCAATAAATAAGTCACAACTCAATATTAATTGTCTTTATAATACTACAAGACTTCAACTAAGAGTAGTGAAAGGTTAATTTTACATGTTGTTACTTATCTACTTGTTAAATTTTTTTTTTTATCTTTGTTTAGTGTTTTTTATGGAGATCTCTATTTAGTTTTGAATTTTTAAGAAATAAACTTTTTATATGCTTCCAATATTGTAACTTATTTGAAGTTAAGTTCAATATAGAAAAATAAAAAAATTTTGTTTCTTTAAGTTAGAATTTAGATTTAAAAAATTATAATATATTATATATAGGTGAGTTGAGGTAGTTATTGTTGGAAAATTTATTTATGAAACGCAATAAAATTTTAAATTTTTTCTATCAAATCGAACCGTTGATTGTGATATATTTTTCTGCGCGATTGGCATGGACATTGTTGCCAATGCAAGAGAACATGAGTTCTAGTGCACTGAAGCGTATTATCCTCCTATTTATGGGTTGATGATGGGTTATGGTTAGTTCTAAGCATTGTGTTAAAAAAGAGCAGATATAATCAAATCCTATTATAAGATTGTTAAAAAAAAAGAGTAACTACAATAACATTAAATTAGTTTATATATACCTATCATTATTTCGTCCCTTGGCTTTTGTAAAGGTTTCTTTTTACTTTTCTCACCTCCCAATCTAATGCCTCATCACTTGCTACTGACCATTGCACCTTTAACATGAGGTCCTTTAGAATGTGAATGTCCTAAAAAAATTGGTTTAATTCTCCGATTAATGGAAAGTAAATTTCTTGTTTTCAATGATATTCTGGATGAGCTTCTCCCAGGTTTTGATGACACATGAGGTAATTCCTAATTAAAAAGGTCATTTCTAAGGTAAAGTGCAATACCAACAATTTACGTGCTACTCCATCCTCATTTTGGAGACTTCCATAAGAGTAGTACATGATGTTAAATCTGGTCTCTGAAAGAGAATAACCAATGAGATAGTCAAAGTCCTTCTGCTCCATCCAATCAAGATGTGGTGAGGATTATTGATTACTACTCTAGATTGACTTAGAGCTAGCCCTCTATTGCACTTCTATGAAGTTTCCCAATTTACGCATGCTTTCTTGGTCTAATTTGGAGCTCATTCTTACCTTAATAACTGCTATTGGGTTCAAATTGACTCTTTCAAATAAAACTTTGTTCCTGTGAATCCAAATATTCCACATGATGGTTGCATTGTTAATAAGAATATCGGTTGTAAAGATCTCCCTTCTATCACCTACAACATGATTTGAATTAACCACTCTTTATTCAAATTTATGTTTCAGCTATTAGTTTAAATTCCAAGGAGTGAACCAAACCAAACTACCTTAGCAAATTTGCATTCCCAAAAAAAGATGGCACATAATTTCTTCTATATTGTGACAGAAAATGCATCCTAAATTCATGGATCTAATCCTCTTTTGCACTTCAGCCTTGTGTGGTAAAGAATTATACAATATCTTCCATATAAACATTACAATTTTGTAAAGTAGTTTAAATACCCATAGTAACCTCCATATTTTCTTTGGGGTACTCGAGTTGGGTGCACTAGTATTCTCATACATCTGACTATTCAATTCATGGAACTATGTCAATTTCAAGGAGAATTTATTGTCAAAAGTGAACTTCCATTTTGGCTTCATGGAACCTTCAAAGAATGACTTTGTTTCCCACCATCTCTATGTCTCCAAATTGGATAGTTCATTGTGAACTAGTTTCGCATTTGCTTCCTCTCTTAAGCTAAATGACTTCCATCTGTTATCACTTTGCCAAGTTATATTATGTTTGATTACATCCCTCTCATGTCACGAGCCGCAGTTCAAAGCTTGTGACCATCACGCCAAATGCATCCGATGGAGGTCTATTGTTTAGATGGGGATCATTTGGCCTGCAAGAACTAACCCAATTCATGAAGTTGTTGGAGAAGCCTATCAGATTGAAGCTTGGTTGGCCCGATAATGAAGATATAGCAACTTAGGCTAATTTGATAACAAATCTTAGAAGATTAAAGGAATCATATCTTGTAAATATTATATTAGATTTAATATGGCATATCTTGTAAATCCTTAAAATTAATGGATATGGTTAATCTCGTCCATCGACGTAAATGTATCTTTACTGTCGGTCTTGGGGGAGCTCAACTATAAAAAGAGAGCCTCGCCCTCATTTGTACTCACTCCATTCATTGTTTCATTATTATTTGTGAATAAGAGAATAGAAAGCATTTACTTAAACACTTTGTGTGCATTCTTTCTGTTGTTCTTTTGTTGCTTCTTTTGGCATAAATCGCTTCTGCCATACAAATTGGTGCCTTAGAGGACTTCTAAAGGAATCCTCACTTGAGTAAAGGCTAACTTAGGTGAGTGTGGACGAACGGATCACCTAAGGCCACACGGATCGTGAGACGGAATATCTAGCCCCCTGACAAGTGGTATTTGAGCTATTGGTTCGAAGGCACCATTGGGATGTCGAAAGAATAGTTCAAATAAAGGTGGGCCAAAATTCCTTGAAGGAGATACTGCAAGTTGTTGAGGAGCACGTGGGTAAACTTGAGAAGCCTATAGAGGATACAAAAGAGTCAGAAAATGCATTTGGGGAAAGCATTAAGGACTTGAGGGAGCAGTCTAGGGACTCTGTGACCATGTGTCTCACTTGCCAAAGGGATAGCATGCAAGAGCTGGGAAGAAGTTGATGGAAAGGAACGATGCTCTCAAAGCCATGGTAAAGGTTTTGAAGGAGGAAACAATAGCCACGATGATGGCTTTGAGCACAAGAATAAAGGAGCTCGAAGGAGAGCTGGCCTTGTGCCGAGCAACCATGGGAAAAGTAGTGGCAAGTGCAGCACTCAGTAACAAGGATGTCCCAAAGCTGAAAGAGTTTATGAGGACAAGGTCTGTATGCTATGTGGATAATTTCTTGTGGAGGATGGAAAACTACTTTCGTACCAAAGGCATCGTGGATGATGCGGTTAAGGTAAATACTGCTTCAATGTTTCTTACTGATATTACACTTTTATGGTGGCGCGGCAGGACCACAGATAAAAGGCAAGATGAGATTGGGATGTGGCAAGAGTTCCAATGTGAGTTTAAGGGATAGTTTTACCCAGAGTTTGCCAAGGAAGAAGCTCGGGCAAAGTTGCAAGGGATAATGCAATGGGGCATAGTGGGGGAGCATGTTCGAGAGTTCAAGGAACTCATGCTCCAAGTTTCAGATGTGGCTGAAAAAGAAGAATTGTTTGCCTTTCTCAATGGATTGAATCTGTGGGTCAGATAGGAGGTGGAACAAAGAGGTGTCCAAAAGCTGTCAGAAGCCATGATGGTAGCAGAATCTGTGATTAAGCTTGATCTAGGGAAAGACAAGCTTAGGTCTTCCAAGTTCGAGGAAAGGGGCTTGTGTGAAAAGGATTGTAATAGGCCAATTTAGCCCTGGCCCATACAAAAAAAATAATAAACCCAAAATAATAAAACAAAGTCCAAGTCCAGTCCAAAATATATCATTTGGCCCGATTGGAATGACACATTACTTGAAAAGATTGAAGGTCCATCTACAAGCTTGACGTATATGGGAACACAATCTTCAAGGATATGCAATCTTAGATATGATATGCAAATCTTAGATGTGATATGCAATCTTAGAAGATATGGTATGCAATCTTAGAAGATATGATTTTGTAATCTTAGAGATTTAATTTGTAGATACCTTTTAATCTTAGTCGTTGATGTAATTGATCTATACCATTGGTGTAATACCCTGGTTTAGGGGCTAGGAAATTCAAGTATAATTCAAGTGTTGGAAAGGTTTTGGGGTGTTTTTGGATGTGTTTTAGAGGTCTAAGAATGCTTGGATGAAAATGAAAGGCTTTGGAAAATTTTGGTTTTTTAGTGCAAAAAGGGAATCGGGCCAAGGGAGGCCTTAAGAATAATTTTTGTAAATTTTTGGCACAAGAGAGGCTGTGGTAGAGTGGCCTCCGTGCGCTGCTTAGGGGGCTGGAAGTAGCGCTAAGGAGGGCCTGGGTTCGAGTCCAGGCGGAAACAAGGGTGTTTTATTTTTGGGTTTTGGGCATTAGGCCTAGGAAGGCCTTATAAATAAATTTGGGGGCCTTATGGGCATGAAAGGCAGGTGGGCGGAGTGGCTGAGGCGCTACAAGAGGAGGCGCGCAGTGCAGTCGCGGGTTCGAGGTGGGAAGCAAAGATTTTGGCATGTTTTATTTTATGCGGATATGGACTCAGTAGCATGAAAGGCCTTAAAAATTAAATGGGTGGCTTTATGGCATAAAAATCAAAGTGGCCGAATGGCTCGGGCGCCGCTACAGAGTTGGCTTCCCCAGTCCCTGTGTTCGAGACTTATGGGCGACAATTTGGGGTGTTGTTTTATTTTGATTTTTTTGCAAACAAATTTGAAGGGTGGACTGCACATGGAACCCGCAGTGGGGATAAAGACTAAGATTAATTTTGTTTTAATTAATTTGGAGTGATAAGGTGGGTTTTATTTCATTTTATTTTTTTATTTATTTTAGATAATAGGATAATTGTAGGAGTATTTTTTAATTAGTTTAAAATTAGTGATAATGGTGGTCGTTGGATTATTTCTATGGGATTAAGTAAAGATAATGATTGAAACCATTCAAACTAGTTTGAATGGATTAAAATAGGAATTTGGGCTAATTCAAATTACTTGGAATTAGCAGTGGTGGCCGAATGCTTTATATAGAGGAAGTCAAGTGCCAGAAATTCTCTCTTTGAATAGGCGATTTTCTTTTGCTTTCTTTTAGACTCTTGTGTCGAATTTCTTCCACCATTCTCTTCCTATTACTTCCATTCTTCCAACCTTATTTCTTCTTTTCTTGACTAGGCCGAAACCTCTCTAGTCTTGAGCATTATTGCCGAAACTCTTCCAACTTTCTTCTACTACCTCTTAAACTCGGTTTGTATCTATTTTGTGCTAGCCAAGAATGTTTGATCTTCCTTGGTGGCCATAGTCGAACATCTAAGGTGTTTTATTTTTTTCTATATATATATAGTGCAAGTTGAGAAGCCAAAATATCCTTGGGGATTAGCGATAAAGGGGTAAGTATCCTTTTTATGAATCGGTTTTGAACTCTTTTCCATAAATTGCCAAATCAAGTGTCTAGACCTTGATTCCTATGGTTGGCCGAATGGTTTTAGGCCCTTAGTGGTGTGGTTCTTTTGCAAGCAGCGGCGTTAAAGGAGGACTTTTGGAGAGTAGATTCATCAAGGTAAGGGTGGTAAGGTATTCGGCCAAAGGGGGTCTCTCTTTTCATAGATTTTGTTATAAGCCATATTCGGCATTTGTGGTAACCGATTCTGACCTTGACCATTTAGGAGTTTTAGCAGTGATTAAGGAGCTTTTGGGATTTCAAGACTCTGTCGGTAAGGATGAGTAGTTTATGATTATTCGTTTAAGATCTGTAGATAACCAAGTTTTGATTAGATATCGTTATGGATGCGAATACCGGTCCAAGGTGAGCAAGGGAAAGTCCCTGTTCCGAAGTTTAAGAAAAGAGCCGTCTCAGCGGTTCGGGATTGGCCACCGGGGTGTGGACGTGCAACAGAAAACGATAGGCAGATAACGGTAGTCTCGCTAAGCGATAGCGTCGAAATCGAGGGTTTAGAGCTTCAGGTTATAAGGTGTGTAATTAACCCCTTTGTTTTTGGGTTTTATGTGTTAAATGTTTTACTAACAAGTGCAAGATAATAAGTGTGCCATGTATACCCTAAAGGGTATAAGCGATGATCGAGTTAGTATCGGACTGTTGCAATGTGATTATTTGTTTGTATATGAGTATGTTTATGAATATTAATAAGCATGTGCATGCATTATCATGATTATATTTTATGTGGCATGTGCATGGGTGGGTTATGAAAAGAAGGTACGGGTGTACTTGAGTACGTGGTTGATGTCACTTTGTGCTACATCGTGGATTGGCATTGATCGAGGTCGCGTTGTGGATCTTTGCGATTTAGTTCGCGTGGTTACCTTGATTGATATCGGCTTTATGCCATATATCGTGGCTTGATTGGTTGCTATGTGCTCCATCGTGGATGGCATTGGTTGCCTTTTGGAGGGAAAAGGAGAGGGTGACCCGATAGTCCCCTGGTGTGTGGTAGGCTGGATAAGGGGGTGTATAGCGGATGGACCCTAGGTTTGGGTTGGGAATCATGTTGCATTATTTTTGTAATAATATGGAAATGGGCCAAGCCCAATATGACATGTGGATAGGTATGTTTTGGGAACATACGTGGAAATGGGCCAAGCCCAGTTGATATGTGGTTTATTGAGAAATGGGCCTAGCCCAGTATTTGAGTATGATTTGAATGTGGGCCAAGCCCAGATTGTGGTAATTGTTAAAATGAATATATTACTTGTTGCATTTGATAATTGGGATATTATGTGGCTAGCATGTGGGTGGATTTCAGTGGTTAACTTACACACTGAGTCATTATGACTCACCCAATTATTTTCAAACATCGCAGGTGACAGGTTGATCGGACCGGGTTGGAGAGGATGCAAGGTGGCCCATGCAGAAGGAGATTGATTTAATTGTTTTTAAGCAATTTTTAATACTAAGTGTTTTGGATTAATTATTTTTGTAATAAGGGCCTTATTATTATTATTTTTGTTATCACTATTTTTGATATTACTTGATATTATGGTTTACTTAAAAGAAATTATTATGTGAAGATGATTTTAATTTTAGCAACCTATTTAATCAAAGTATTTATATATTTTTATACTAAAGTTTTAATATGGATTATTTTTAATAACAAAGCTTTATTTATAATTTTAAAAGAAAAGACATGGTTTCCAAAAGTTAACAAATTTTTACGTTTTAAACTAAAGTCAAAGATTTTCCACCGTCTTTCCGCAGTGACAGAACCGGATCCGGTCTAGACTCGTGGGCCGGGTTTGGGGATGTTACAATTGGATTTGGGGAGGCTCAACTATAAATAGAGGCCTCTCCCTTCATTGTAAAACACATGAGTTTTGAGGAAGCAAGAAGAATTCTTGAGAGCATTCGCTCAAATTTCTCTCCCTCTTGCGTTCTTATTTTCTACTGTTTGTTCTTATTTTATTCTTCACTCATCTTCGTTTTTTCAACCTTTTTTTATTATCTATTTAATTGTTTAATTGTTTAATTATTCTTTTTATTTTATTCGTTTATTTATTATTTCGGTATAGAGATTTATTTTATTTTCACACTTTTGCAAATTTTTATTTTATTTATTTATTCCAAATTTTTATGTGGTATTTATTTCAAGTTGTTTTATTTTATTATTTTTTATATTACTTATTTTAAATACTTTTATTTTGATTAAGTTTTTTTATATTATTACTTTAAATTATCTTATATCATTCATTTTTCTTATTGTTTTATATAACGATTATTTTAAAGTGGTTTTATTTTATATCATTTTAAACTGTTTTATATTATCTATTTTAAGTTTACGTATATTGTTAATTTTAAACTTATACGTATCTTTTTAGGATTTGTCACATATCATTTTCTTTAAGTCATTTTGTATATTATTTATTTAGATTGATATATATATTGTTTTATATATTACTTATTTAAACTTACTTCTTATTTATTTTAAAATCCATTTATATATTACTATTTCATATATTATTTATTTTATCTCTTTTTTTGGATTTATTTCAAAATTTTACATATATTACCTACTTTAAAATTTTTATAAATGAATTTATTTTTAAGTTGCTTTTTATTGTCGATTTCAAAATCCTTTTCTTTCATATTATTTGTTTAAACATTGTCCATTATTATTTGAAAGCTTGGTACATTTTGTTTTTTAGATTTGTTTTTTTTTTTAAAGAAAAATTCATTAATCTTTATTTATTAATGTGGCCAAATATACCTTCATATTTCAAAATCCATGATTTTTTTTAAATTTAAATATAAGGCAGTATTCGATATTTGGGAGTTTTGAGAAAATCGTGCCCTAACTTACTGGGTTTCGATTTTTCTCATTAAGTTCAAATGATTGAGTACCTTTTTTGAAATTAAAACATATGAATTTTTAAATAAAAAACCTATTCTAGGGAATTTAAGATGTTGTGTCCTAACTCACTGGATGGGACGTTTTGTCATCTCGAGGCAAGGATTTCTAAAAAGCAAAGGATATTCAGTGTTTGAAAAATTCGAAAGATCGTGCTCTAACTTACTGAGTTTCGATTTTTCTTTTAAAATCCAAATAATTGAATGTCCATTTAAAGGACATAAGTTTTAAAAATCAAAAGGATCGTATTTTAAAATCTTTTCAAATTTTTGACATTAGGACATTAATTAATCAATTAGGTACCAATTTTTGGGCGTTACGAGGGTGCTAATCCTTCCTCGTGCGTAACTGACTCCCGAGCCCCTTTTTTCAAATTTTGTACACAAAAATCATTATTTTAATAAATCAAAATGTTTTTTTATTAAAATGATCAATTTCAAGGTGACCCGATCACACCTCGAAAAAAAGATTGGTGGCAACTCCATTTTCGTTTTTAAAGTCGACCCCTACTTTTTCAAAATAAAAAAAAAATTGGTTTTGACAGCTTGGCGACTCCGCTGGGGACAATAAGAGAGTCAAGCCGTAAAATTGATTATTTTCTATCCTTTGTCAGAAATTTGAGAATTTGATTTGAAATTTTGATTTGAAAATCACAATCCTTTTGTTGCATTTGCTTGTGTCATTGCATATGATTGTTATTTTTTTTTACGCACATTGCATTGCATGAACGTTGTGGTCGCACCCTTAAGTGGGAGTGAGAAACTATGCCTTCAGGTTTTCACCTCCGCATAGGCTAGTGGATTGCTTTCGGGATACATCTGTACCTATGTCTTCATGAAGTTTTCACTTCTGCATGGCCATAGGGAAATGTATTCCCCTGAACTGAACTCAATCTGTATGAGCCTATAATGGGTAAAGATTGAGGAATCTACTAGTTCAGGTAAACCGCATATAGTGAACCCAAAGAGCCCACCTTAGGTAGAACTATGCCAAACCCTAGTGTCACCCAGATAGGTGCCCTATTTTGTTATTTATTTCTCATGTGCTAACGTGTTGTCTTTTGTTTTGATTGCATTGCATTCACATCATAGAAAAGAGGTGTTGATTCAAATTCGATTGCTAAATACAAGAGTTTATCATGAGAAATGGATTTCTTTATAAAGTGGATTATAATACAGTCATCTGAATGTGCTCCAAGTAAACACAACGAGAGAAGATTGATAGTCCGTAAAGGAATACAAGACTTTATTGCCCAAGGATTCAAGCTAACAAAGACTATTTGAGAGCCGTTCTCGATTTTCAAACAAGCATTGCGAGGATAAGTGGGTAATGAGTCGCGGCCCAAGCAAAAAGGAGCTAGTGGAGGCATCTATTAGAAGTTTGCAAGATTTGACCTTTGCGAAGAAGGGGATTGATGTTTTTGCTTGGAATATGAGGGCAAGGCCGCATATGTAATCCAATTTATGTAAAGAAATTTGCTTGCTCAAACAGTTTTTCTAATGGAATAGAATTCAGAATCAACGCCTCTCTTTCTTTTGCATTCATTCCATGCATCTGCATTGCATTGCATCATTTGCATTAGACGTTAACAAAAGGACCCTAATTAGGTAAAATTATTTTAGTTAAACTGGAAAACATAGAACAAAGGTTGGAGGGATTATAGCAAAGGAAAATACAGATGCAAGAGCAATTGACCAAAATTCTACAAGATATGCAGGATCAAATGTTTGAATTCCAAAAGAATGTGATTGGCCAGTTAAGTCAGTCACTAGCTGAAGAGCTGCAGTGGGGATGATAATGAAGACCTCGTCTATCCCCTAGATTTTACTCCAATAAGCGTCCAGACTCAACCAGACGCGCATCCGAAAGGGGTACTCGTTACTATCAGACCCCAACAGCATCTGGCTGGTATGTCGGCACCAATAAACTACTCGATTGGCCCAGGATCTAACCCAGGAGATAACCCTACTAATCCTGCTATCCCTGATTTAGATATAGCGGAGAGGGAAGGGACGAGAATTGAATTACCAAGGCAGTTAGAGGACCGTTGTAGATGGTTAGAAGAAAAGTTCAAGGCCTTGGAAAACACTGATAATCACCATCGAATTGATTCTAAAGACTTGAGCTTGGCTCCAGATTTGGTGCTTCCTCACAAGTTCAAAATGCCAGAATTTGAGAAGTATAATGGGACTAGCTGTCCTGAAGCCCATATTACCATGTTCTGTAGACGGATGACTGGGTATGTTAATAACGATCAACTATTGATCCATTGTTTCCAAGATAGCTTGGTGGGGGCAGCATCCAAGTGGTACAACCAATTGAGCCGTAATAGGATTAATTCTTGGGGAGACCTTGCACAAGCATTTATAAAACAATACAATCATGTGATAGACATGACGCCTGACAGAATCACCTTACAAAACATGGAGAAGAAATCAAATGAAAGCTTTAGGCAGTATGCACAAAGATGGAGGGAAATTACCATGCAAGTTCAGCCACCGCCCCTAGAAAAGGAAACTACAATGTTTTTCATCAATACTTTAAAGGCCCCATTCATTACTCACATGATAGGAAGTACCACAAAAAGCTTTGCGAATACAGTAATGGCGGGAGAAATGATTGAAAATGCCATAAGGGGTGGCAAGATAGAAACAGGAGAAAGCACCAAAAGATCAGCCCCGAGAAACAAGGAAAATAAAGTGAGTATCCTAAGCATCCATCCCAAAACAGTCACCTTAGGCCAGCCGAGGGCTATAACCACTAGCTATTAAGGCTCTTCAAAGTAGGAATCTAACTTGAGGCGAAATACAAAAAGGCTCCAGTTTACACCCATCCCGATGACATACAAGGAGTTGTATCAGAATTTGTTTGATGCGCATGTGGTGTCTCCGTTCTACTCGGAACCCGTGCAACCTCTGTTCCCAAAATGGTATAATGAAAATGCCCAATGCGAGTACTATGTGGGAATAATGGGTCACTCAATTGAAAACTGTACTACATTTAAAAAGTTGGTCGAAAGGTTCATTAAAATGGGAATTGTAAAGTTCAATGTTCATTAGAACCTGATCACTTTGACGAGGCAGTAAATGCGATATTTGAAGGAGGAGACAAGAAAGTTGTAACTCTTTGAAGAAATCAAAAGCGAAGAGGGGACTAGGGAATGAAGTTTCCAAAGCCCTCGTGTACTTGGGAGTGTTTTGAATAATGGGACTGTGGAAGAGATCCTTGTATTTTTAGCGCTAATCTAGGGTAATATTCAAAACACACTTCTTGCCTTGAGCCTAGAGGCAATAAGAATCCTTTTGTGAAATAGGCTCGTGTCCGAAATTTTTATTTCAATAAAATGTATCTTTTTGAGCAAATATTCTTTTATTTTTTCCATCTCATACTGTACAAAAAATTATTCTTAGTTTTTTTTTTTGTTCAAGTATTCTTCCATTCTTCATTCATGACCATACAAATAATCATTCTTTGAATCATTTATTCTTTAGAATCTTCCTTCGAACCTACAATAGGTCTCCAGATATCAACAATGTGAGCAACGCCGCTACTGAATCAGAGTATCCTTTCGAGTAAGATATGTGTTTAGAGGGATCTCAGGACTTTGAAGATGACAGAGATTGTAATCTATCTTTTGATTTATTAAGGATGGTAGAACAAGATAAAAAATAGACCTTACTCTACAAAAGGTTAGTGGATATTATGTCCCTAGAAAATATGTAAAGATTGCAGCCTAGCTCACCACAGAAATAAGGCAGACATCATTGAGTTATTTTCAAGAATTCAATGATGTTTTTGCACGATCATATCAGGACATGCCTGGGCTACTGAGACGCAGATATGTTGAAATCTTAAAGGAGGTCCATAAGGATGTCAGAAGGACACATGCTAATGGTTTTACAATAGCCAAGCTAATCATGAGGTTTGGGTACTGCTAATGCACATAGAAGGGGATGGCATCAGTTATGCCGTATTTAAGGAGACAATATTCATATGCCTCATTAATTTCTTCACAGACTTCCTCTATGTGGGGCAGGCCAGTCTTGGTGAAGGCTTCTAGTCGACATCAATTCATCGTCGTGGTCGTCATTTACTTCACTAAAAGGGTGGAAGTAGCTTCATATGACAATGTTACAAAGTTGATAGTCATCAAATTCTCAAAAAGAAAAAAAAGGATCAGGTGCCGACAAAGAGTGCTAAAAAAGCTAAAAAAGACAATGTCAAAAGTTTGGAAGTTTGTTCAAAGATCAGATGCCATATCACAGTGCAGTAAAGGCAACAAAAAAAAAATAAAACAAAACAAAACAAGAATCATGGGAAAGATGACTGAGACTTGTAAAGATTGACATAAAGAAGTTACCATTTACCCTCTGCCTTATCGAACGTTGACTAGAACCTTCGTTGGGGCAACTCATTTCTCATTGGAATAGAAACAGTTTTTGCCAATTGAACCTAATCGAAGAAAAGGTTAAAAGTTATCCATCACGGTCAGATGATGCAAGCTTACAACAAAAAGGTTCATCCTAAAGAATTCCACGAGGGGAACCAGATGTTAAAAAAATCTTTCTTATACAAAAAGATTTCATAGGAAAGCAGATGCCAAACTGGGAAAGACCTTATGTAGGGCCTATTCTAGAGGAGCATTGATATTGATCGAGATGGATGGCGAAGACTTGCCCAATCTAGCGAATTCAGGTTCAGACAAGAAGTATTTTACCTGAAAGGAAAAGGCCAAGGTGAAAACCTACAAAGGGCGCCTTGAGATCAAATTCAAAAAAAAAAAAAAGGAGAGGCCAAGGAGAAAACCCCGCAAAGGGCGCTTTGAGACCAAAGGGGTTTTGAGCCAAAAACCCGAAAAGGGCGGTTCAAATTTTGATCAAAGATAGGGCATGTGGTAGTCTTGCTATGCCTGAATTAACAATGAAGAAGTATGCTACGTCTTGGGGAATTGACAAAGTACTCCAGATCCTTTAAACACGTATTGAGCTCAAAATGGTCCTCAAGAAGTTTGTACAGAGAAGTTCAGGCTGCGATATCTGGGGCACCTAGTTTCTATCTTACCCATTGTTAATTTGCTATCTTTGATTACTTTATTCTTTTTAAGATACACCCCAATCAATTTTCTTTTATGGCCTTGGCTATCTTTGATTACTTTATTCTTTTCAAGATACACCCCAATCAATTTTCTTTTATTGCCTTGGTTATCTTTGATTAAATTATTTGTTTTGAGCTATGCTCTTGATTAATTTCTTTCTCATCCATTGTTGTGATCTTTTTCAAGCATTTTATATTGAAATAATGATTAATGAACTAATAATACTTTCATAAAAGGAGTTTCACATATTACTCTGGAAGCTTCTAAATAATATGAGAATCTGAAATAAGACTATTGTTTAGAACTCACCAAGCCTAAGGGTTGGAAACATTGAAAGATGAATATCTATTAGGATTTTTATTGGATAAGACATTTCGTGGGTGATACCATCTCGACAAATGACGAGCAATGTCAATCCAAGTGTAAAAAGGATCATTATCGGGAAAAGAAAAATGATACCCTGCACTCATGCAAATTTTAGGCACATACATCTAGTCATTACACCCAGGGAATGGTGTAACGGATCAAATTGATTGAAGATTATACAAATTTTATACGTCTGAGTGGTAACAGATTGGATGAAAAAAAAACCAAATGTTATTCCCTTAAAGTTACAGTGGGAGGTACAAACTTTATGTCCCAAGGTTCAAGTGGAGTGGACTCAGAATTACCATGGGGCAAATTATTTGAGCAGAATATGATTGATACTTCGTGATAAACAAAGATGAAAACTTGACGAATAAATTAGTGGTGACACCTGAAATAGGAATCATTCTCATAACATTTTCACATTTATATATCATGGCATGTCTAAATATGAGCATTTGACTCATTTCGATCAAAGCGTCCTAATTATTAGGCATAAGCATATACCTATTATACATGTTATATCCTCTAGAGGACAATGTAGTAAGGTAGATTGAAGATATTAGTCTGGTCTCCCTGAGTTTACAGTGGAGCAGACAAAAAATAACATATATGGCATTCCTGAAGTTGCAGTGAAGCAGATCAAAGACATCAGATCTTGTCTCCCTGAGTTTGCAGTGGAGCAAATTAATAATAGATCTAGCATTCTTGAAGTTGCAGTGAAGCAGATCAAAGACATCAGATCTTGTCTCCCTGAGTTTGCAGTGGAGCAGATTAAAAATAAAAGATTTGGCATTCTTGAAGTTGCAATGAAGCGGATCGAAAACATCAGTCTGGCATTCCTGAGTTTGCAGTGGAGCAGATTGAAGATAGCAAATCTTGTCTTCCTGAAATTGTAGTAAAGCGGATCGAAGATACCAGTCTGGCATCTCTAAGTTTGCAGTGGAGGAGATTGAAGATAACAGATCTTGTCTTCTTGATATTGCAGCGAAGCAGATCGAAGATGCTAGTTTGGCATCTCTGAGTTTATAGTGGAGCAGATTGAAAATAATGGATCTAGCCTTCCTCAAGTTGCAGTGAAGTAGATCAAAAACACCAATCTTGTCTCTCTGAGTTTGTAGTGGAGTAGACTAAAAATAAGCAGATCTGGCCTTTTTGAAGTTGCAGTGAAGTAGATCGAAGATATTAGCCTGCTTCAGAACAGACTGAAGATAGCAGATCTTATCTTCCTGAAGTTGCAAGAAGCAGATCGAAAATGTCAGCCTTGCCTCCCTGAAGTTGCAGTGGAGCAGACTGAAGACAACAGATCTTATATTCCTGAAGTTGCAGGAAGCAGATGGAGAATGTCAGCCTTGCCTCCCTGAAGTTGCAGCGGAGCAGACTGAAGACAACAGATCTTATCTTCCTGAAGTTGCAGGAAGCAGATCGAAAATGTCAGCCTTACCTCCATGAAGTTACAGCAGAGCAGACTGAAGATAGTAGATCTTATCTTTCTAAAGTTGTAGGAAGTAGATCGAAGATATTAGCTTGCCTCCTTGAATTTGTAGCGGAGTAGACTGAAGATAGCAAATCTTATCTTCCTAGAGTTGCAGGAAGTAGATCGAAGATATTAGCCTGCCTCCCTGAGTTTGCTGCGGAACAGACTGAAGATAGCAGATCTTATCTTCCTGAAGTTGCAGGGAGCAGATCAAAGATATTAACCTACCTCCCTAAAGCTGCAGCGGAGCAGACTGAAGATAGCAAATCTTATCTTCCTGAAGTTGCAGGAAGCAGATCGAAGATATTAGCTTGCCTCCCTGAGTTTGTAGTGGAGTAGACTGAAAATAGTAGATCTTGTCTTCCTGAATATTGCAGTGAAGCAAGATCAAATATATTAGTTTCACTTTCCTGAAGTTACAGTAGGATGGATTAAATCTACAAGAGCAGGTCTTATCTCCCTGAAGTTGCAGTAGAATAAGATTAAAGCTACAGATTCAATCTCCTTGAAGTTGCAGTTGGGTTAGAGACTACTTGAAAAAGATGAGGATCAAGAAGTTAAGGCTTGGCAAGACCAGGCAAAATTGGTCCTTTTATAGTCTTTGCTCCATTCTCGTTACACGAAAATGAGCAAAAAGGGGCAGCTATAATAGGCCAATTTAGCCCGGGCCCATACAAAAAAAAATAATAAAACAAAGTCCAAGTCCAATCCAAAATATATCATTTGGCCCGATCGGAATGACCCATTACTTGAAAAGATTGAAGGTCCATACAAGCTTGACGTATATGGGAACACAATCTTCAAGGATATGCAATCTTAGATGTGATATGCAAATTTTAGATATGATATGCAATCCTAGAAGATATGGTATGCAATCTTAGATATGATATGCAAATCTTAGATATGATATGCAATCTTAGAAGATATGGTATGCAATCTTAGAAGATATTATTTTGTAATCTTAGAGATTTAATTTGTAGATACTTTTTAATTTTAGCCGTTGATGTAATTGATCTGTACCGTTGGATTTGGGGAGGCTCAACTATAAATAGAGGCCTCTCCCTTCATTATAAAACACATGAGTTTTGAGGAAGCAAGAAGAATTCTTGAGAGCATTCACTCAAATTTCTCTCCCTCTTGCGTTCTTAGTTTCTACTGTTTGTTCTTATTTTATTCTTCACTCATCTTCATTTTTTCAACCTTTTTTATTTATCTATTTAATTGTTTAATTATTAATTATTCTTTTTATTTTATTCGTTTATTTATTATTTCGGTATAAAGATTTATTTTATTTTCACACTTTTGCAAATTTTTATTTTATTTATTTATTCTAAATTTTTATGTGGTATTTATTTCAAGCTGTTTTAATTTATTATTTTTTATATTACTTATTTTAAATAGTTTTATTTTGGTTAATTTTTTTTATATTATTACTTTAAATTATCTTATATCATTCATTTTTCTTATTATTTTATATAACGATTATTTTAAAATGGTTTTATTTTATATCATTTTAAACTGTTTTATATTATCTATTTTAAGTTTACGTATATTGTTTATTTGAAACTTATACGTATCTTTTTAGGATTTGTCACATATCATTTTCTTTAAGTCATTTTGTATATTATTTATTTAGATTGATATATATATTGTTTTGTATATTACTTATTTAAACTTACTTCTTATTTATTTTAAAATTCATTTATATATTACTATTTCATATATTATTTATTTTATCTCTTTTTTTGGATTTATTTCAAACTTTTACATATATTAAATACTTTAAAATTTTTATACATGAATTTATTTTTAAATTGCTTTTTATTTTCGATTTCAAAATCCTTTTCTTTCACATTATTTGTTTGAACATTGTCCATTATTATTTGAAAGCTTGGTACATTTTGTTTTTTAGATTTGTTATTTTTAAAAAAAATCATTAATCTTTATTTATTAATGTGGCCAAATGTACCTTCATATTTCAAAATCCATGATTTTTTTTTTAAATTTAAAAATAAGGCAATATTCGATATTTGGGAGTTTTGAGAAAATCGTGCCCTAACTTACTGGGTTTTGATTTTTTCATTAAGTCCAAATGATTGAGTACCCTTTTTGAAATTAAAACATATGAATTTTTAAATAAAAAATCTATTCTCGGGAATTTAAGATGTTGTGTCCTAACTCACTGGATGCGACGTTTTGTCATCTCGAGGTAAGGATTCTAAAAAGCAAAGGATATTCGGTGTTTGGAAAATTCGAGAGATCGTGCTCTAACTTACTGAGTTTCGATTTTTCTTTTAAAATCCAAATAATTGAATGTCCATTTAAAGGACATAAGTTTTAAAAATCAAAAGGATCGTGTTTTGAAATCTTTTCAAATTTTTGACATTAGGACATTAATTAATAAACTAGGTACCAATTTTTGGGCGTTACGAGGGTGCTAATCTTTCCTCGTGCGTAACTGACTCCCGAGCCCATTTTCTCGAATTTTGTACACAAAAATCATTATTTTAATAAATCAAAATGTTTTTTATTAAAATGATCAATTTCAAGGTGACCCGATCACACCTCGAAAAAAAGATTGGTGGCGACTCCATTTTCGTTTTTAAAGTCGACCCTCATTTTTTCAAAATAAAAAAAAATGGTTTCGACAAGGATCACAAGGAAGATGTTGTTAATGGCAATAGCAACAGTGAGGATGGTGGTAATGGGAAACCACGAGTTGGGAAGAAGAAACCCAAGAGGAAAAGGGACAAGCTGAAACGCTTTCTTTGCGACAATCCACATATATTGAAGAAATGTCTGAAAAAATTTAAGCTTAAGGAAAAGCTAATGAGTAAGGCCTTAGCATTTGGTTCGAGCACAAGGTGTCGAAGCCAAGGAGGCCGAAAGTGAGAAGAAGCCAGTGGAGTGCTTCTTGTGTCATGGTCCGTATAGGTTGCGGAAGTGTCCGATAAAGTCTATCATCGAAGGGAATAATGGAGCAGACAATGAGCCCAAGAAGCTTGGTTCGAGTAAGGGAAAAAATGAAGCCAAGAGGGAAAAGAGGAGCAAAAAGAAGTGAGTAAAGTGCTTATTGTGCCGTGGTCGGCATGAGTTGTGAAACTGTCCAAAGCAAGCCGTAGTCAAAGGAAAGGCAACGCCCGAGCTTGGTGAGTCGTAGGAGGGGCTTCCACCCAAGGAAGTGGTGAGTTTGTCATCAGATCAGACTTAGGAGAAAAAGTTGTAATAAAAATAGTGAAGTTGGGACCAATGAGGCTCGATTTGAGTGAAGCGTCGGAGTTGGTCGAGTCATCGACAAGGCTTCACCTATGGGAGAGGTGGATGGTGCATCGGACTTCAAGGGAAAAGAAGTGATGCATGTTGGATAGTTGACCCAAGTAAATGCAAAGGTACATTTCGGACAGTTTGATAGTGTGTTACATTCTAACTTGTTGACTTGGCAAGAACGTAGGGCATTTTCGAAGTTCTTGAGCAAAAAGGCCGAGAGACTATGGGCAAAGCAAAGCCAAGTGTTGTGAATCAAGAAGATTCTGTTTGAGTCCAGCTAGAATGTAGGCAAGAGAGTGAAATAACTTCTTGTTGTCGAGATGTACAAACGAGTAGGATGGCTTAAGTTCAGAAGTGACGTAAGTCAAGGAAAAAGTCTTGAAGGAAAGGAAAAGCTAAGGCGTTGAGACGAGACTGAGGTGAATCAAGTCAGTTCCATTTGAAAGTCGCAACAAGGGCGTTGCGAGAATGGGTGGGGGAGAATGTCATGGGCCGCAGTGCAAAGTTCGTGACCATCGCACCAAATGCATCCGATAGAGGTCTATTGTTTAGATGTGGATCATTTGGCCCACAAGAACTGGCCCGATTCAGGAAGCTGTTGGAGAAGCCTGGTTGGCCCGATAAAGAAGATATGGAAACTTAGGCTAATTTGGTAACTAATTTTAGAAGATTAAGGGAATCATATATTGTAAAGATTAGATTAGATTTAATATGGCACATCTTGTAAATCCCTAAAATTAAGGGATATGGTTAATCTCGTCTATCGATGTAAATGTACCTTGACCGTTGGTTTGGGGGAGTTCAACTATAAATAGAGAGCCTCCCCTTCATTTGTACTCACTCTATTCATTGTTTCATTATTCTTTGTGAATAAGAGAATAGAGAGAATTTACTCAAACACTTTGTGTGCGTTCTTTTTTTTTGTTGCTTTTTTTGGCATAAATCGCTTCCACTCTACAAATTGGTGCCTTAGAGGACTTCTAATGGAATCCTCACTTGAGTAAAGGCTGAATAAGGCAAATTTGGACAAACGGATTGCCTAAGGCCGCACAGATTGCGAGATAAAAGATCTAGCCCCTTGACACTCACTCAAGATGTTTGTCCACCCCCACAAAGGCCCTGGTTTTGTTTAGCTTTAAAGAAAATTCTCTTCGATATAGTATGTCTTAACTAGAGTTTCTCTAAGAAACCAACTCTAATTATAAATAATTCTCCACCCTTGTTTCTCGAAGAGAGCTTTATTCATGAAGTTCTTTTTCCTTATGCTCAAACCTGCAGATTTTTTTTTTGTTGAGAAAATTAACTAGATTTCAATAAACAAATAATGCCCAATTACAAGTAAGAGAAAATAAAGACACATTCCTCGGGAACCCTTACCTTTGGAAACTAAAACCCAACCTAATAAATGAGCCATCCCAACAGGCATAATTTAAATCAATAACAGTATATCAGAATCTCAATTAGAAATGAACAGTCTCCTCCTAAAAGAGAGCAAAACATAGACAGTTTTTGCAAAACGCCAGTCTCTTCATTCTTTAATCCGGCGATTCTTCCTATCGACAGTCTTGTTCAGCTATTGCGATGACGAACATTAGTACATTTCCAGAAATATAAGTGTTCTTTCCCCTTTTTAAATCCTTCAAATGCATGAATATGAGCTAACCCATTTCTTCTCCTCGATGCATGTTCCAACGTACATCTCCTAAAACACTTAATTCCTTTGAATCTCTAATGTAGGCATTTATGGCTTATCGATCCTAAAAATATGTTTGTAGCTTTTTGTTGAGCTTTGGCCTGCAATGTAACAGCAGATAAGTATTGAAGCTCAACCAGTACAGCAACAACATTTTGTTCATATGTAACTAGCTTTATTTTTTATGTAATTTGTATCTAAAGTTAGTAAATGTTAGAATTAAGTGACGCGAATCATGGTAAATTAAAATAAGGTTTTTTAAACCTTATGAAACTCCATCTATTTGATATTGATTAGAATAAGGTGTTTCAATCTTACTACACTTCTATTAGAATATGATTTTACAAGCCTATAAATAGACAAAGTCTATTCCTCTTGTAATCATTCAAATTCGACATAGTGAATTTTCTTCTCCTCTGCCCGTGGTTTTTTTCCCGAAAGTGTTTCCACGTAAAAATTTGTATGTTCTTTATTTTTATTTCTCTTTTCTTTGCGATATATTGTCATTACCGACATTCTATTTTTTCACAAATTAGTATCAAAGCTTTCAGGTTGTTCATCTCGATCACATTAATGGCGTCTTTGAAGTATGAAATTCCACTGTTGGATCGCAACACCAGATTTATGTTGTGGCAGATTAAGATGCAAGCAGTTCTTGCGCAGATGGATCTAGAGGACTCCCTGCTAGGGGTAGATAAGATGCCTTCGACATTAATGGATGAAGAGAATAAGCGTTAGGATCGAAAGGCATTAACACAATTACATATGCATTTGTCTAACGAAATTTTGCAGGATGTGATGAAGGAGAAGACTGTCGCTATATTATGGAAGAGGCTAGAACAAATATGTATATTGAAAACTCTAATCAGCAAGTTGCATATGAAGTAGCGTCTTTATGCTCATCATTTGGAGGAAGGTGTGTCTGTGCATGAACACTTAATTGTGTTTAAAGAAATTCTCTCAAACTTGGAGGCCATGGAGGTTCAGTTTGATAAGGAAGATCTAGGGTTAATTCTACTTTGTTCGTTGTCTCTGTCTTATTCAACCTTTAGAGACACGATTTTATATAGCTGCGAGTCTCTCACAATTGATGAGGTTTATGATTCTTTAACCTCTTATGATAAGATGAAGCATCTTGTGGTTAAAACTGACTCTCAAGGAGAGGGTCTCATTGTTTGTGGGAGACAAGATTAGAATGCTGATGATGATCGTGGAATGACACAGGAATGAAATCCTTGCGGTAAATCTAAGGATAGATCAAGTCTTCAAACATAGGTAAAACTTGTAACTTCTGTAATAAGAAAGGGCACATTAAATTTGAGTGCTATAAGCTGCAGAATAAGATCAAAAGGGAGGCTACGAATCAAAAGGGAAAACAACCAAAAATTTTTGATGAAACTGACGTTGTAGAATACTACAGCGATGGTGAACTTCTAGTCGCTTTTGTCAACAATTCTAAAGTGAGTGAGGAGTGGATCCTTGATTCGACATGCACCTTCCACATGAGTCCCAATCGGGATTGGTTTACAACTTACAAAATAGTGTATGGATGTGTTGTTTTGATGGGAAATAATGCTTCATGTAAAATCGCAAGTGTTGGAACAATTAAAGTGAAAATGTTTGATGGAGTTGTCAGAACACTAGTGACATACGACATGTTCTAGAATTGAAGAGAAATTTAATTTTGTTGAATACTGTTGATTCAAAATGGTGCGAATACACAGATGAAAGTGGGGTTTTGAAGTTTTCCAAAGGTTCCCTTATTGTGATGAAAGGGTAGAGAAAGGCTGTTAAGTTAAACGTTTTGCAGGGTTCTACTGTTACTGGTGATACAGTTGTTGCTTAATCTACCTTGTCAGATGATGATATTACTAAACTTTGGCATATGCACCTAGGGCATATGATTGAGAATGGCATGGCAGATTAAGCAAAGGAGGACTTCTTGATGGTCAAGGAATTTGTAAACTAAAGTTCTGTGAGCACTGCGTTTTTGGGAAGCAAAAGAGAGTTCGATTCACCAGAAGAAATACATAACACGAAAGGAATGCTGGAGTATATTCATTCTAATTCGTGGGGCCCATTTAGAGTACCTTCGGAAGGTAAAGCTAATTATATGCTAACTTTTCTTAATGATTTTTCCTGAAAAGTTTGGGCATTCTTCCTGAAGCAAAAAAACGATGTCTTCTCCGCATTTAAGTCTTGGAAAACTATGATTGAAAAATAGATGAGAAAACAAATAAAATACCTCTGCACAGACAATGGCTTAGAGTTTTGTTGTGATGTGTTTAATAAACTGTACAAGTCAGAAGGGATCATGAGACACTTGATAGTTCATCATACTCCACAACAAAAAGGCGTTGCAGAACGAATGAACAAAATGATCATGGAGAAGGTTTGATATATATTGTCAAATGCCAACTTACCAAAGTCGTTTTGGGCCGAAGCAGCCTCTACTATATGTTTTTTTATCAGCCGACCTCCATCCATTGCCATTGAGAAAAAGACTCCACAAGAGGTATGGTCTGGTAATCCTGCTGACTATTCTAATTTAAAGATCTTTGGGTGTCCTACGTATGCTCATGCTGATAATGGAAAATTGGAACTGAGATCCATTAAATGTTTATTTCTTGGTTATAAAGCTGGCGTAAAAGAGTATGAGTTATGGTGTCCTGAAAATAGAAAAGTTGTGATTAGTAGAGATGTGTTTTTGATGAAACTATCATGCTACCTAACTTATCTCTTAAAGGCTCTTCCAATAAAGAAAAACAAAAGTAGGTGGTGTATCAGATTAATCCAAAATTTACAACAGAGTTGTAACACCCCAAACCCGGCCCATAAGTTTCGACCAGATCTGGTATGCTACGGGTTGTACATTGAAAACTTTTGCTAAGTTGGCTTTAAAAAATCATAAGTTAATTAGACAAAATTTGAATAAACAAGTGACTTTTATAAAGAAAACCTTGTATTATTATTATTTCGTATATTTAAACCTTTGACATGGTTTCATAAGTTGCAAATATTAAAAACTACTAGATGAAGGTAAACTATGGGGCCTTATTACATAAATGTTCCCAAAATATAAAAAAAATTAAAGAAAACTGAAAATAATCTATAGAAGTAAAACTTGATGGCCCCTCGAGTCCGTCTCAGCTCCCATGTCCACGATCTACTGCTCATCTGAAAGAGTAGAGGAAAATGAAAGGGTGAGTCACCAAGACTCAGTGTGTAAATCCTGAAACACAATGACCTGAGGCCCACAAACACATTATGAGCCCTGGCCTATACATAAAGGCAACAATCATAATCACATGATAAATAATAAATGATGCATAGCCCAACCCAACCTAGAATTTCATCCTCTACACACGAACCCGTACCAACCATCACACCTTGGGGATTTCTACAATCAACCCTCCATCCGCTACACACCATAACAACAGCCGTACTGCCTATTCCTATTATTCAGGAATCATTAAACAAGGCATAGCCACCGATCACTATGTGACCTCATAATATAACGTGGCTCAGCCACCGATCACTATTGTGACCTAATTTTAGATTTTGTGGTTTAACCACTAAGCACCAAGTGACTTATCATGCACTTCCCCTTCATTATCATAATCCCACCCCATGCATATACATAGAAAACATCATACCATCTTTAGGAAAACAGGCCTACATATATTTCGATACACATAGAGATTTCTATGATTACATACCTGGCATCCTTGCCTAACCCTTTTAGGGTTTTATTCGACTGTCACACAGCCACTTTCCGGCTTTTTAACCCATAACACATATAGATTATAGTTGACTAGTGTGTTAGAGATCTACACACCTTATTATAGTTAGAACAAGACTTTCTACGTCGACGCTATTCGTAGTCAACACAGCTGCTATCTGCCCAATGTGTTGTTCAGAAGCTGGCAACGAAACATTAGGTTAAGGCACGCCTAATGAAGAGAAAACGATTGATCATCTTAAGGAGAATTGAAATCCTTACCTAAAAATCCCGAAATTAGAGACTAGCGATTTCTGGCTTTTAGATCTAAACAATCGGGTTTCCTTCAAATCCCAGAATGCTGCCGGAAACGCAAAAAGAGAGAAATATTAGCCTCAATCGACAGCCTTAACAAACCAAGTGGCTATTCGGCCTTGTTTCCTAAAAATCGAAAGAAATCTAATGGAATAGCAGGAGTCGACACTTACCTTAATATAGGGAATTCTGCTAACACTTGAGAGAAGATTCGGCAATCAGAGAAAAACTATGGAGATTTTGGCTTTATAGAGAAATTGGCACAAGAGGAATAAAATGAAGAAGAAAGTGAAATAAGAGATTTCGGCTTTTAGAAGAAAGAAGAGAAAGATGGCTTAAGAAAGTTTTTGGCTTTTTGAAAGAAAGTTGTGAAATTGCAGAGGAGAGAGGCGAGAATTTTGGCACAAAGAATGAAGAAAAAGTAGGGTTCAAATCTGCAAGGGATTGGTGAGATATCCCCCCTATTTATAGGGAATTTCGGCACTTACCTATCAAAACCCGAAAGTGCCCTTCCTGATAACTAATAACTAATCCAATAGTAGGGGAAATTTTGGTACCCCTCTAAGAGATGGAAATTCGGCCAACACTGCACTCAGCAGATAATTCCTATCTTTTCTTCTCTATCTTAATCCATTCACACCTTCAGAAGAAGCCTAGATAACACCACCTCTTCCTTCCTTTATCAGTTATTTTATCATCCATATTATCCACATTATCTATTAGTTATTCTTCCTAATTTCAAGCATTCTAACTGACTCCAACTCTGCTCTCACTTGATGCCAAAATTAATTAAAATAGATGGGGGATCTCCCTTACTGCTTATCACGCCACTTCAAAGTCCCTAAGTGGCACCACTTTGCCACTGGGCCACAAGCCCATTTGTGTCTTAAAACACAGATAACAACTTTTAAGCCCTATCCTACAAAGTGTTCAAACAAGAATTTTAACTACAGTCTCGGCCCAAACTTGAGCCCATTCTGAACTCCTTACACATTCTAATTTACCTATTAAACGCATAGGCCCAATAATTCAGGATGTTACAAGAGTCGACTCCTCAAGCTAGTACAAAAATTCATAATAAAGTTGCTTCTTCACCACAATACTCTATCGCCAAAAATAGAACTAGAAGAGAAATTAAACCTCCAAAGAAGTACATCGAGGCTGATCTAGTTACTTATGCTTTAAATGTAGTTAAAGATATAGATGCAAACCAAGAGCCATCTAATTATTCTGAAGCGATTAGCTGTGAAGACTCAAAAAAGTGGATGTTTTCTATGCAAAAAGAGATTGAATCACTCCAAAAAATAGAACATGGGATCTTGTGAAAATTCCTAAAGATAAAAAGGTTGTTTGTTGTAAATGGGTGTTTAAAAAGAAAGAAGGGACTCCAGAAGTTAAAGAACCCAGATATAAAGTAAAGCTTGTTGCAAAGAGTTATAGTCAAATTCTAGGAGTAGACTTCATAGATTTGTTCTCTCCAATTGTGAAGCATAGTTCGGTTCAAGCTTTGCTTGGTATTGTGGCCATGTATGATTTCGAGCTTGAACATTTAGATGTAAAAACTACATTTTTGCATGGAGAACTTGAGGAGGATATTTACATGCAACAACCAAAGGGTTTTACAGTATCAGAAAAAGAGGACTATGTTTGCTTGCTGAAAAAGTCCTTTACGGTTTGAAATAGTCACAGAGACAGTGGTACAAGAGGTTTGATTTTTTTATGACTTCTCATAATTTCAAAAGAAGTAGCTTTGACAGTTGTGTTTACTTTAAGAAAAATAGCGATGGTTCTTTTGTGTATCTACTCCTTTATGCTAATGACATGTTGATAGCAGTAAAAGATAAAAGAGAGATAAGAAAGGTCAAAGCCCAACTTAGTGAAGAATTTTAGATGAAAAATTTAAGACCTGCAAAGAAGATACTTAGTATGGAGATTCTCAAAGATAGAAAAGCAAGTAAATTGTACCTAAGTTAGAAAGGGTACATTGAGAAAGTTCTTTGCAGGCTCAATATGTAGAGTGCTAAGCCTATTAGTACTCATTTAGCAGCCCATTTCAGACTTTCATCAGTTTTGTCTCCACAATTAGATGATGAGATTGAGTACATGTCACATGTTCCATGCTTAGTGTAGTGGGATCTCTCATGTATGCTATGGTTTGTTCACGCCCAGATTTATCATATGCAGTTAGCATATACATGGTGAATTCCGATAAAGAACATTGGAAATCAGTTCAGTGGATTTTAGGATACTTATGAGGTACTACTAATGTTTGCTTACAGTTTGGAAGAACTAAAGATGGAGTCATTGGGTATGTTGATGCTGATTTTGCTGGAGACCTAGAAAGAAGGTCTCTTACAGGTTATGTCTTTACAATCGGATGTTGTGCAATTAGCTGGAAAGTCACTTTGCAAACTACAGTCGCTTTGTCTACCACTAAAGCTGAGTACATGGCGATTATTGAAGCTTGTAAAAAAGTTGTTTGGTTGAAGGGACTCTTTAGTGAACTCAATAAAGACCTTCAAATTAGTACAGTATTTTGTGATAGTTAGAGTGCCATCTTTCTTACAAAAGATCAAATATTTCATGAGAGAACAAAATACATTGATGTTCGGTATCATTTGCTCGTGATATTATTGCTCGTGGTGATATTGTTGTGAGCAAAATTAGTACTCATGAAAATCCTGCATATATGATGACTAAGTCACTTCCTATAATCAAGTTTTGACCATTGCTTAGACTTGGTTGGTGTTTATTGTTGAAGTTAAACCCTTAAGGGGTTTTATGGATTTGTTTGTTGAGAGTTCGTGATGAAGAACTTGTTCATTGAGAATTCGTGTCAAGGTGGAGATTGTTAGAATTAAGTGACTCGAATCCTTATTTAAATAAATACAATGGTAAAATAAAATAAAAGTAAAATCCATATAAAACTATACTTCTTTTATTTTATTTTAGAATAAGGTTTTTTAAACCTTATTGGACTCCATCTATTTGATATTAATTAGAATAAGGTGTTTCAATCTTACTACACTTCTATTAGAATATGGTTTTACAAGCCTATAATGAAACACCTAAACCCAGCCCACGAGCCTTGACCGGATCTGGTATGCTCCTCGAAGAAAACCGGTTCAAAATTCGTTTATTACTTTGGAAACACCATGTGTTTTGAGAGAGAAATTATTTTTGGGTTGGGCTCGAGTAAAAAAAAAAAAAACAAGTTTATCTTATATTAGAAACCCATTTATTTCAGGTGACAAACATTTAGAGTTTATTTTAAATGAAATTAACTTAATCTTTAATCAATAAAATTTCGTAACGTAATAAATAAAAACAGAAATAAAATAGTGCACTATGGCCTTATTACATCAAATTAAAACCCAAAATAAAATTCAAGGTACTTAGAAATAAAAGAAAGTCCGAAATAAAATAAAATCTGAATTTCGCATGGCCACCCCTAAGCTTCGCTTGGCCGGTCCATCATCGATCATCATCTGAAAAATATTCCCCAACGGGGTGAGTCAAACAGACTCAATGTGTAACCAACACTAAAATTTAACAAGTCAGGCATACATTATCATATTACATACACATTCACATAACATGTAGAAAAGTGATGCAACCCGAACCCAAACCTATATGCCATCTGCTACACATCACCCGTACCATCCTGCACACCGTGGGGACTACTAAGTCATCCCTCCATCTGCTACACACCATCGAAGGCAGTCGCTGCAGTCGACGTGCTCATCGCCCTTATAAATATTTGTGGCATAGCCACCAGATTAAATAATTGTGACCGAAGTCACCACATTCAGATATAGTGGTCTTAATTCACCACATTCAGATAATGTGACCGAAGTCACCACATTCAGATATCATGATCTTAGATCACCACATTCACTTCCCCTTTTTCAATAACCCATATGCCCCATATCATACATATTATGCATTAACATGCCTAATTTCACATTCTTATCACTGTTCACATATGAGTCATAACATATATTCATAATCCTAGTAGGAGTAGGAAACGTACCTGAGTACTTTGTACCACAATATGGTACCTTAGCCATATTCACATTCTTATACATACTTATATTAAATATTGCCATCAATCGTATTAAAAGATAGTGTGGGGTACACACCTGGTACACTTAGCGGTTCACTTAAATCCCGAAAAGCTTGATCTAATGCCTTAGATCTTAAATCCCTACATTCGGCCAACCTTAATATGTTAGCAAAGAGCCTATTCGGCTATAAGACCAATCCTAATAGGATTAGAACACTTAAAACCTACCTTGTTGCCAATTGGGTCACCAAAAAATCCTGAAATCTTTGCTTTATTCCTTCTTGTATTCGGCCAAGCATTAAATTAACAAATGGGTTAGTTTTCAGTTTTTAAGATAATAAGAAATAGATCTAGATATCAAAATAGGCCTTGGCCGAATGTACCTATGTGCTTACCTTCCAAATCTTAAATCCCGAAAGTATCCCTTCTTGAAGTCGACAACACCTAAATCCCAGAAGACCCTTCATAGATTCGGCCATAGAACAATTTGAGGGATTAGTTCCTGAGTTTCGACAAGCCTAAAAGGAATAGAATGAAAATCGAACTTGATCTTACCCCTATAGATGAAATCGACAGCTCCTTTGTCTGACACCACAACAGATTCGGCCTTGGCTTAAAGGGTGGTCGCTTGATTTTGGCTTTTGGAGCTTAACAAGAAATCGGCTAGAGATTATCTGTGTTGTCGGTTTTATCAAAAGAAAAGAGAGGGAAAATAGTCACTAAGGAGAAGGGAATTTCGGCAAGACTTAGGGGATCTTACTTTCGGCTTTTTGGAGAATTGAAAAGAAAAAGAAAAGGGGTTGCAGAGAGAATTCGGCAGAGGCTTTCAAGGAACAGAAAATAATGCAGAATGGCCTCTCTTTTCCTCCTATAGCCGAAATTACTAGGCCAAGACTCCCTTACTTGGCCATCACTCACATATCCTTATCTTTATCACTTTATTTAAAATTAAATAGAAATAATCCTTTAATTATCTCTTATTAAAAATACCAATAATTATCCATCATTTATCCATCCTTTTTAGCCAAATTTTAAAAATAATAAAACTCCTCTTTTAAGAGCCTTAATGCCGTCCACCTCTCTGCTCCTTGTAGCAAAAATAAAATTCTTTTATTTGCTTCCCATGCGACTCGAACTTAGGCCCATTTGCATAGATTGTGGCATCACTTAATGGGCTTTAAGTGGCGGCTCCTTGCCACTTTTCTAAGCCCGTTCTTGTGTCAAATTTCCTCTATTAATTTTCTTAAGGCCACTTTGCCTTAGTTTCCTCTTTTAAAACTTAACATTTTCTAAGACATTTCCTTACATTTCCAAGTTTCCAAAAATGTTCACTTTCCTCTTTTAAACTTAACATTTCCAAAGCATTTCCTCACATTTCCAAGTTTCCAAAAATGTTCACTTTCCTCTTTTAAACTTAACATTTCCAAAGCATTTCCTTACATTTCCAAGTTTCCAAAAATGTTCACAATACATTCATAACACATAAGACATGCCATTTCGTATAATTAAATCAAAAATGCATAGGCCCATTTTCAGATAAATAGACATAGTCTACTCCTTTTGTAATCATTCGAATTCGACATAGTGAACTTTCTTCTCCTCTGCTCATGGTTTTTTCCCAAAAGGGTTTCCACGTAAAAATCTGTGTGTTCTTTATTTTTATTTCTCTTTTCTTTGCGATATATTGTCATTACAGACATTCTATTTTTTTAACAATAAGATTTGATGATTTGAATGATTTCCAATGTGATGTAATAGTTGATATGTCAGCGACATTTTGTGTGTGATTCAAGTTTTGTTTTAGTCAAGTAATTAGAGGGAGTAATTTTGTATTAGGAAATTGTCATGTAACTTATGATTTTATCTCAGTAAGAATCAAGATGAAATCAGTTTTTTGGGGTTTCATTTTTTAATTTTCTTTGCATCCTTTTTCTTTGTTTCCTTTTTTCTTTGTTTTGCTGTCAAAACCCCAACAAATAGTATACAGAGCTTGTCGTCTTTGAGGGCCTTTATTGTTGGTAGCTATTTTGTGAGGAACCTTGAGAAAAAAGAAACTAAAGCTATTGTTTTTATTGTTACTGCAATATGAGCTTTACACCACCACCACCACCACCTGTCTTTTCTAGTGAGAACTACCACATTTGGGTAGTGAAGATGAAAACTTACCTCCAAGCACATAATTTATGGAATGTGGTTGAGAATGATACGGAACCAGCTCCATTGAGGGCTAATCCCACTATTGCACAAATTAGATAACATAGTGAAGAATGTACGAAGAAACATAAAGCAATGTCTTACTCGCAAAATAGAGTGTCTGATGTGATTTTCACTCGAATAATGGCCTGTGACACTCCAAAGCGAGCCTGGGAGAAGCTAAGGAAGAGTTTCTAGGGTTAGACAAAACCAGGCAGTAGTAGTTGATCAACTTCAGGAGGGACTTTGAGAATTTGAATATGAGAAAGTCTAAGACCATTAGTAGTACTATGATAGAATAATGGCCACAGTGAGAGCAGAGCTGTTAAAAAGGTCATTACAAACCTTCCTAAAAAATTTGAGTAAAAATTCTCCTCATTGGACGACTCGAGAGAATTATCAACCATTTCATTGTTTGAGTTGATAAATGCTCTGTATGCATTAGAGCAAAGAATGGCCAACATGCTGGAGGAGCATCCTGAAGGAGCTTTTCAAGTAAAAGCCAAAGAAAGCTCAAGTTTGAGCTACAAAGGAAACAAACCATTGCTTGACAAGAGGGAGAGACCAAAGAGGGATGCTGGGAAGAAAAAGTTTCCACCATGCATTCACTGCGAAAAGTCTACACATTTGGGGAGGTACTGCAAAAAGTCAGGATTGGAGATGGAAACCTTATTAAGGCCAGAGGCATAGGCAATGTTGTGATCAACACAAATATAGACCAAAATTTTCTTAGTGTTGGTCAGATAATAGAGAAGGGTTATTCACTTATTTTAAAGAATAACTCATGTGTTATTGAGGACACATTTGGTCAAGAACTAGTCACAGTAGCTATGACTGAGAGATGCTTTTTGTTGGATGTGAATCAGTTGGAAAAGAAAGCCTATACTAGTCTTGCTGATAAAGCTAGTTTATGGCATAAAAGGTTAGGCCATGTCAATTATAGATCACTTGGTTTGCTGCACAAATTTAATCTGGTTGAAGACATGAAGTCAAAGACAGAGTTTGTGAAATTTGTTAGCTTAGGAAGCATGTGAGACTGCCATTTCCAATTAACAAGGCATGGAGGGCTCAAGACAAGCTTCAATTGGTCCATATTGACATTTGTGGACCAATGAAGAATTCTTCATTGAATGACACCATATACTTTGTGCTGTTCATAGATGATTTTACAAGGTTCTGTTAGGTCAATTTTCTAAAGAAAAAGTCTGAGGTACCTGAAGTATTCAGCAAGTTCAAAGCCTTAGCTGAAAATCAATTAGGTTGCAAGATCAATGCATTGAGATTAGACAATGGCACTAAGAATCTATCTGATAGGTTTCAGAAGTTGTGTGAGCAAGATGGAATTCAACATCAGCAAACAACAATCTATACTCCTCAGCAAAATAGAGTTAGTGAAAGAAATAATCGGATAGTACTTAATATGGCAAGATGCCTACTATTTGAAAGTAAATTACCAAGTAAGTTCTGGGCTGAGGCTTTGAACACCTTAGTGTATCTGCTTAACAGATTGCCAACCAATGCTGTCAAAGAAAAAACTCCTTTTGAAGCCTGGTTTGGACTCAAGCCAATAGTCTCACATCTAAAAGTGTTTGTCTGTGTCTTCTATGCACTTATCCTAGTTGAAAAGAGAAACAAACTGGAGAAAAGATCTGTGCCAGGGATCTTTGCTGGTTACAACAGCACAAAGAAAGGCTATAGAGTCTTTGATCCATCCACCAAAAGGATCATTGTGAGCAAGGATGTGAAATTTATAAAGAAAGTGCATGGAAATGGAATGGTTCAGATGCAAGCTTGAGTGAACAAGGTCAGCAAGATATTGATCTGCAACCGGCTAAAGAAGAAGAGCCAATTGGTGATGATTTTGATAATGTACATATGAGAGGCATAAGAACCATCACTGACATCTATCAAAGATGTGATGTGGCAATACTGGAGCCTTCGAGTTATGATGAACCTGCTAAAGAAAGTGTTGGAAAAGAGCCATGGAAGCTAAAATGGAGATGATACACAAGAACAATACTTGGGAATTGGTTGACAGACCAAACCAGAAGAGAGTTATTGGTGTGAAATGGGTGTTTAGGGTCAAATACAATGCTGATGGGTCTCTAAACAAACACAAAGCAAGACTTGTGGTGAAGAGATACAACTAGCAATATGGCATTGACTTTTTAGAAACCTTTGCCCCTATTACAAGGTTAGATACAATAAGGCTTCTGTTTGCCTTGGCTACACAAAGGAAGTGGAGAGTGCATCAGTCGGATGTTAAGTCTACTTTTCTGAATGTTTTCTTCAAAGAAGAAATCTTTATTGAGCAACCAAATGGGTTCAAAGTTCCTAATGAAAAGGTTAAGGTCTACAAGCTAGAAAAGGCCTTATATGGTCTGAAGCAGGCACCAAGTGCCTGGTATGACAGTGTTGATACATATCTGTCTAGGCTCGAGTTTGAGAAGAGCATAAGTGAGCTTAATCTTTATGTGAATAAATCAGAGAATGAAACCCTACTGATTATGTCTTTTTATGTAGATAACTTGTTGGTTACTGGAAGCTAGGGGGAGTTGATTGAAGAGTTTAAAATGCAGATGCAAAATGTTTTTGAAATAACTAACTTAGGAGAAATAACTTACTTTCTTGGCATGGAAGTGATTCAAACTGATTATGCCATCTTCTTAAGTTAGCAGGCATTTGCCTTTAAGAACTTAAACAAATTTTGCATGTCAAATTACAAAATAGTTAGCACACCAGTAGCTCAAGGTAAGAAACTAACCAGCAATGGGAGCAATGAAAGAGTTGATGAGAAAGAGTATAGAAGCCTTGTAGGTTGTCTGCTTTACTTGACAACTATTGGGCCTAATATCATGTTTGATGTTAGCCTTCTTTCTAGATTCAGGCATTGTTATAATTTTGTTCACTTTAAGGTAGCCAAAAGAGTTCTTAGATATGTGAAAGGTACTTTGGATTATGGAGTGAAATTTGAGAATGCAAAAGAACTCAAGTTGATAGGGTATTCTGATAGTGATTGGGCAAGATCCATAGATGACATGAAGAGATATCTGGTTATTTCTTCACTCTAGGCTCAGGGGTCTTTTGTTGGAGCTCAAAATAACAATAGATTGTTTCTCAATCTATAGCAGAAGCAGAGTACATTGCAGCTGCTGCAGCTCCATTTGGCTTAGGAAACTTTTCTCTGATTTGAATGAAGATCAAGCTGAGGGTACTGAGATTAGAGTTGACAATCAGTCAACTATATCCATATCCAAAAATCAATATTTCATGGAAAAACCAAGCATTTTAAGATTAAATTTCATTTTTTAGAGAGGCTAAGCAATCAAATGAAGTTAATTTGATTCATTGCAGCTCAGAGA
The DNA here is from genome assembly GCA_025503065.1 of Gossypium bickii. Taxonomy (NCBI): domain Eukaryota; kingdom Viridiplantae; phylum Streptophyta; class Magnoliopsida; order Malvales; family Malvaceae; genus Gossypium; species Gossypium bickii. The sequence goes on from CP106711.1 coordinate 103,979,571, forward strand.
ATCAATTTGCTGATATACTAAGTCTCTCAGTGCTACAAGATTTGAGAACTTAAGAAGAAGTATTTGTGTCTGTTGCATACAGTCCAAGGAGGAGTGTTGGACTTTGGCCTGCAATGCAATAGTAGAGAAGCATTGAAGCTCAACCAGTACACAGCAGCAACATTTTGTTCATATGTAACTAACTTTAGTTTTTATGTAATTTGTATCTAAATTTAGTAAGATTTGATGATTTGAATGATTTCCAATGTGATGTAATAGCTGATATGTCAGCTACATTTGGAGTGTAATTCAAGTTTTGTTTTAGTCAAGTAATTAGTGGGAGCAATTATGTATTAGGAAACTGTCATGTAACTTATGCTTTTATCTTAATGACAATCAAGATGAAATCAATTTTTTAGGGTTTTATTTTTCAATCTTCTTTGCATCCGTTTTCTTTGCTTCTTTTCTTCTTTATTTTGCTATCAAAACCCCGACACTTTTTAATTATCGAAAGGGCATCCCCTTAAACTACCATATCCCTAAATCTAAAATCGATACCCATTTTCACTGCTTGAAGACATGCAAAGGCTTCAGCCGCAAAAGAAGTTACGTGTGTGTTAAGGATTATTCTTGAAGCTATAACCCTTCTATTTGAGTTTCTGGCCACCAAACCTGAACATGATTTTCTTGTGTGATTCTGGAATGCAGTGTCAAACTTTATCTTGGCAAGATTAGGCTCTGATGGATGCCATCTCTCCAGCACAATACTTCGTTATGGTAAGCCCACTTTAATGACCTCTAGTTCTCTGATTTAGGCTTGTATAATTTGAACTCAAGCCTGTGCAGATTGCTTTATGCCTTCATGCACCTCTTTGTTTCTCCCTGACCAAATTGCCCACATTGCATACAATATTATCCTGCGTTTTCTATTTGAAACATTAGATAATGTGTACATCACCCATTCTCTAAATATGGACTGTGATATCTCCTGATTCCACGTTATATCTAACTATTTTCATGTCTTTAATAGCGTTGCAGTCACGGAAAACATGCTCTATTGTCTCATTGCCATCCAAGCATCGGGGGATAGGTTGCAGAATTTTGAAGCCTTCTGTAGTGTAGGTTACTGAATGTTGGAATAAAGCTATTAAAAATCCTCCAGTTCATGATTCTTATTATTATTAGAAAATCTATCTGCCACAAATTTTTTTATAAAAAAAACATAATCAGTAGGATAATTATTAGGCTCAAATGTATTTACTTTTTGTAAGAGGAGCTTATATTCACTCCTAACCATATAATCTCCAGTCTTCTCTCCTCGCCAAACTTGCCTGTCATCGTGAGGGTACCAAGAAAGGTGGATGCAAAAGATGAGTGTGACCTTCTCAGAGGAAAAATGATTGGTAATGATATCCTCCCTCCAATTCTTCTTCCTTGATTAATAAGATCAGACTCAATATTTAGGGTCCATCAATAATTGAAATGTAAATCTTGTGATCTGCAACTCTTGGTAACCAAGCATCATTCATATCAAAATATCATCCCTAGTTCCCAGTTGCTAACTCATTCCAGCTTGTAGTAATCCTTTTGTTGCCCAGATGCTCTTATAGGTATAGGATGGGTAATTTTCTAACCTTGGCTTCGTCAAATTAGTATCCTAATAATACTTTTCTTTTGACATACGTGACAACAAAGAATTTGGATAATTAAGAAAACGTCATCCTTTCTTGGCAAGCATTGCCAGATTAAAATTTTGTAAATTTCTAAACTCTGACCCCTATTATTTTTTAAATCACATAACCTTTTCCACTCACACCAATGTATCCCCTTCTTGCTTTTGAAATTCTACCACCAAAATCTATAAATAATATGCTCAGTGTCAATGCAAAAAGACTTAAGCAGTAAGAAACAAGACATCTCATAAGCCAGAACAGCTTGTAAGACACTATTTATAAACACTTCTTTTCCATCTTAAGATATAGGCTTTATACAGCAACTATTGATCCACGCCAACAATCTATCTTTCAAAGCTTGATATGTTAATTCTTCTTCCTACCTACTGCATTTGAAAGCCCTAAATACTTTTTCCGATCCAATAAAAATAGAACCTGCATCGTTTGAGACATTGAATGTTGAACATCCTCTGGAACATTTGAGACAAAAAATATTAGTGATTTGTCCAAATTTATGCACTGGCAAAAACATACTTCATACTATTTTAAAAATATCTTGCAAACTGTTAATATACTTTTTTGATACTTCCCTAAATGCTAGGCAATTATCTACAAAAAGAAGGTGAGTAATGGTCATTGATGACATGCTTTAGCACCCAAAAGTAAACTTTCTTCCTATGCTAACCGTATAAGCGTTGATAACACTTCCATGTCTAAGCCCTCATTTCGGTTTAAAAGGCTCTCCTACCTCCCCATCCATAGTGATCGAGTATGAAACTATAGCGATACAATGCATAATAAATTCCACCCATTACCTTGTGAAACTCATCTTTAGCATAATGTCCTTAAGAAAAGGCCATTCAACCCTATCGTAGGCTTTATCCATGTCCAGCTTAAGTGAAAAAAAAAAAACCTTCCTCCCCATTCTACATTGCTTGGACGAATGAATAATTTCATAATCAAGTAAAATATTATCTTTAATCAATCTACCTGGAACAAATACGCTTCGAACTTCATCTATGCACACATTCAACATTTTTTTGGAAGTGACTCGCTACAATTTCCAAAATTGTCTTATATAAAATTGTACATAAGTTGATTAGACTAAGATGCAATAGATTATCAGGATATGTAATTCTTGGAATTATGATTATCTAACTACTATTAAGGACACCAAGACAAAACCTTCCAATATCTTGCCCCACAATATGTCAGTACCTCTGAAAGAACAATACTAGTAACCTGCCAATTCTAGCAGCTTTTTTTTGTTTTTTTTGGTGCCATATTCTTCAAAGCTGCATAAATCTGCTCCATTTTGTATTCAATAGGGAGTTCTTGATTCATACATTTCGAAATACACTTCTTTACCCTTGCCAATATGCGATCCAGACTACCAACTTCCTCAGATGAAAAAATACTTGAGAAATAATCTTTCACAATCATAGTCGTTTTGTTGGAGTTAAGACACAATACAAAGCAGATGCAGCAAAGTCTTTAGCTGCAAGCAATACTAACTTGCTGAAGAAACAAGAAAATTGAGCTTGAAGAACAAAAAAAAAAAGAAAGCTAAATTTAAGTAGAAACTAAGAGAGAATTTGTTGAAAAATGATTCATTTTATTTTTGATAAAACAAAACATTACATATATCAAGTAATTAACTTGTGGTGTAACGCCCTGATTAATTTATCCCTATTTCTGTAAATATATAACACAAGTGTATATCTGCTTCATTGGTTAAGTGTTCTTGGTGTGTTTGAGAGGTATTGGGTTCAAGTCCCACCTTTTCCAAATTTTGGTTATTTTTTGGATCTAAACCTTATCTTTATTCCGTGGGCTCATATTAGATTGTCTGTAAATTCAAGTCAAGACTGTTGGTTCGAGTGGTAAGGAAGTTAGAGTGTTAGAGGTCATGTGTCTGAACCCCTACACGAGCGTGGGTGTTATTTTTGCTCGGTTATTTGATAGAGTTTCAGTTGAATTTAAATTCCGAAGTGGTTGAGATTGTGTAGTTAATGGGAAGTTGGGGTATATCAAATTGGTTTTTATTTTATTTAATTTCTAAAATTTCCTTCTGTTTGATGTTTTTGTTCTCTCGTCTTCCTTGTCCATTGTTTCTTCTTCTTCTTACTCTTTTTGTTTTATCAAAGCAATTCCTTTTGTGCAATTTTACGGCTTCGTTGTTTGGTAAGTCTTGTTTTAGTCATTCTTATTACTTTTTTGCTAAGTGGTTAATAAGGGGCTTGTTCTTGTTACTTTTAGTTTAGGTGAAGGACACGAATTGGCTAAGTATTTTACAGCAATTTAAGAGTCTGGGGTTTCTGTTCAATAACGGTAAGTTTTATAGTGCGTTGGTTAATCATGTAAGGCTTCGATTGTGAATTAATATTGGTGGAGTTTTCATAAGTGTTACTAAATTCAGGCTCTGGAATTTCGCTGGTGTGTGGCCATGTGAGCAAAACGGGCTAGGCCAAGTTAGGCATGTGGGCCCACACGCCATTCTACACGGGCATGTGGGTTTATGCGCCAAGCTGTGTGTACCACACAAGCTGTGTATAGGCCTATATTTCTGAAATTTCCCTAGGGTCACACGGGTCATTTCAATCGACTGTGGGCCTACTCTAGGGTCGGTAATGGCTAACCAAACCCTAAAAATTTACATTTGATAGTCTGGTATTCTATTCTGAGTATGATAATGCTATGCATGTCTGATTATTCTAATATCTATATGTAAGCATGTTGAGCATGTCTAGTATGTTATTTTGTATCTGTTTCCGTATATGATTGTGGGCAGGATTTTTATATGAGGACGAAGTATTCTGTACGGTGATGATCGCCTTTATTCTGGTAGCTTGGCTGCACATTATTTGACTGGTGTTGTAATGGCAAGTTATGGTGTGTAGGGATGGGTGGGTGTTTTTAACCCCACATGGTGTGTTGGGATGGTCAGAGTTGGTGTGTAGAGGATGGGGGTAGGATTCTGTATATTCTGATCTGTATATCTAACTCTGATGACTATATCTGAAATGGGCATAAGCCTAAATCTATATCTGATTGAATATGAGATTTCTGTATGTTTGCATGCTTAATTCTTTTTGTTACGCACTGAGTTTATGAAAACTCATATATGTTGTTCTGTTCTATTCAGGTAATCCACAAACATAGGTAGATCGGTGCGGCAGAGACTCAGCGGTGACCACTCGACCCAGAACTATTATGCTTAGTAAAATTATGGTTTTTTTTTTTAATTTTTGGATTTAATTGAGAGTTTGTAATTTCTGGGACTCTCTGGACTATATGGTTTTTAACTTGGTTTGGTTTCATTTTCTTGATTTAGCATGCTTTAACAAAATGTTTTATGACCACGATGGTTTCACGCAAATAAAGGTTTTCTAAAAATATAAATCAAATTTCCAAAATATAACGGTTTTATAGGACTTCCACTGTAAAGTTTCTTTTGGCTGAATAACCAATTAACTAACGTTTTTGACAATGGATATAAGGTAATATGAGTTAATAAACGGAAATGGTTTTATCGTATTGACTTCATTTTCAAACCCCTTTCCTTGTGACACCTCCGGATTTGGCCATAACATCTAGGCTAGGTTTGAGGTGTTACATTTAGTGGTATCATAGTCAGGTTGCAAAACTCAGGCTGTGAATTTTGGGTTCCAAAATTGTGATTTAAAAAGAATTGGCTTTCAAATATTTTGTATAAATTTAGAAAGTGATCGTTGTTTTGTCGAGTTTTAAAATTTATAAAGAGAATGATCGAACCTGGAAACTAACTCTGACAACGATTTAAGGCAAGTGCACCTATCAAACAGTAGTATAGCTTAGGCAAGACCGGATTGTCGAACCCAAAGGAACTAAAAGTACTAATACTAACTTTCTTTTTATTATTTAGCCTAAAATAAGTGAAGTTGTTGTTTAATCTAAATTTAACTAACTACTAAGCTAAAGATGCAAAGACAAAAAGAATAAGTTGGGGAAATACTGTTGGGAAAACTCAGTTGATTAAGACGATACCCTTAGGAAGAATCCACCTAGACTTCACTTGTTATCTAACACTGAACCAGACGATGTATTCACTTGACTTGATCAGTAATTATATTAAACCGTCTCTCAAGGAAAATAATGTCTAACCTAGGTTGATTAATTGAAATCTTTTTCTAATTAAAACCCTTAGAATCGCATTAACTCGATCTATGGACTCCCTTATTAGGTTTCACCCTAATCTGGTAACATCTCGTCACCTTATCTCTAGGCGTCCGATCAACTCCGCTTAATTATGTTAGATCTACTCTTAAGCAGGGACTTTTGCTCCACGACCTAAGCACATTCAACTTGAATCAATATCCCGAAAATATTATCACAAGAATTAAGCGCACATAATTAAGACCAAATCAAGTATTTATCATATAGTTCAGAAAACAATAACAAGATCCATCTTAGGTTTCATCCTTTTCAGGTATCTGAAGGGTTTAGTTCATAACAATAAAAGAAAACATCTCAGAAGAAAAGATAAAACAAAAGATAAGAAATCCCTAAAACCCCCTGAAGGAATTGAAGGAGAGATCCACTGTCTTGAGTAGAATTCTGGCTTCTTGAGATGGGTCAACTGGTTATCTTTGAGTGATTCCCACAAATCTGACCTTTTCGGCTCGGCTCCTTGGCCTAGCTAATCGCCCCCTTTCAGGTTACACCAACGGGGTTTATATAGGCTTTCGAAATAGGTTTCTTTGCCCCTAAGTATCCTTTTCCGAGTGAAATTGTTCTTTGCCACGACAGGGACACGGCCATGGCACACGCCCCTGTGAGTGGTCTTTAAGCCGTGTTTCGATTTCTTTAATGAGGCACAACAGTGTGAATCAGGGTCAGGCCGTGTTCTAGTTTCTCTATAAGGCACGGCCGTGTGGGCTTAAGTCCAGGCCGTGTCAATTTCCACTTTAGCCTAATTTGGTTCATTTTAGGCTCGTTTCTCATTCTTTCCATCCTCAGGTGCTTTCCTGATTATAAGACATGAAAAGAAAGGATTAAGAGCACCTTTTTACATAAATCAAGGGATAAATCATCCGATAGTATGCTAAATGTGGGATTAAAATATGTTACTTTTACGGTTTATCACATACCCCCACACTTAAGCTTTTGCTTGTCCTCAAGCAAAATTCTCAACTTACAATTAAAACAAACTTTCCATAATTCATAATTCCAATCAACAATGTCTCATCATAATTCATAGATAATTTATACATGGATAATTTAATTCAAAGAGTCCTAAAGATTCAAACAATATAAGTCATACATTTGTATCACGAAAACGTAGGTGTCTCCCCTTATCTAAATAATTACCTTTAATTCAAAACCGACAAGGATTGACATCCTCACAACAGATTCACTCAAATCACTCGAAATGTTTAAGGTTCAGGAAAAGAGCACTCATAAGTCGAACCTGAAAAGTTAATCCCATAGGCTTGCCTGAAAATCAAATCTCCACAACTGTAAAATGAGATGATAAACAGATCAAAAGGTCTTTAACAGGGTTGTAACGGGGCTAGGGTTAAAGGTGTGGATAAAGACTGAATTAGAAGGAGACTGAATTGACAAGTTACCTATCTAGAAATCTGAGACGATAATAAACAATTACATCAACTGAAAATTAACAACCCTAATAATACGAGCTTTTTCTTTTGATAAATAGACTTTAACTGTATAAGCTCACTTTTCATAATACTAATACTGAATATTCTTCGATTTTTTTAAGAACAAATCAAGTAATAACGGATAAATTCAACTACTGAAATAATATAATTAGGTAACTAATCAAATCATATCTCGATATAAGGGTAGTCAAAAGGAATGGTGATAACAAATACAAAGGGTTTTGGGTTAATATCAGTAGGTAAGTCAATAAAAAGGGTTGTTAGGATTAAACGGGGTTCACTAGGGGTTAATTTATAGAGGTAGGCTTTTTGTGGATTAAGTGAGTTAAATCCTAGGTGCCTTTATCATCTTGGTATATCAAATCATAGATAAGGTCTCAACATGTATAATCGAGGCAAGTTCTAGAATAACAGTTCAATGTTGACACACTCATAATCAATAAAGTGAGCATGAAAAAGGATATATGCTCTATAAGGCTCAAAATCTCACAAAAATTATGGGTGTTTTGATATCAACATTGTAAATTTCAAATTTCAAAGTAATATTCAAATTTAGGTTAACAAGCTAGTAAAAATTTTAATTCTGAAAAATAGACTTATCATGCTTGATTCTCTAGTATCTTAAAATTTAAATCATCAATGCACAATTAACTATGACTTACTCAAAAACATGTCAATAAAAATCATAAATCATCAGAAATTTCATCCTAATTAGTAATATGAAGAAACTACTTAAGAACAAGATATAATTCAGGGATTTGAGAATAATGAAAAAAGTTGGGCACTTTTACCCTCATGGATTGAGAATAATGCAAAAAGTTAGGCAGTTTTACCCCCCACAACTAAGATGTACATTGCCCTCAATGTACAAAGCTAGATAATAACAATTAGTAGATAATCAAAAGAGAGGGGAAAAAGTGACACTTCCTGAATTGCGGATGAAATCCTTGGAGGATGTGAAAAATACGTTGGAGGTGTCGTCTTTCGTTGTGGCAGTTACTAACGAGCTCTGCGCTAGATGAAGAAATTGGGGAGCTCATGAAGAATTAGCCAGGGATTATTAAGACATATTTAAAATAGACTAAATATATATAAAGACAAGAAAGTTAAAGAGAAAGAAAACAAAAAGTAAAATAAAATTAAAAGAAAAGATGGATGGACTGAGGGGTCCTTATTATTGGATAATTCGCGAGGTGGGTGTGACCTCTAAGGCTACTTGTCGTGGCTATGGTCGTGGTCATGGTGATTCCCTAGCAGCCTTTTGAACCTAAAACTGAGAAACTAAAATAAAATAAACTAACTTGAGCATAAGATAGTCAAGGAGAAGGAAAGGAGAAGATAAGAGTAAAACAAAAACTAAATGGTCTCAAAGACCCTTGGCTTGTTGTTTGGATAAAGCGGCCGGCATGAACTTTGTATAGAGGTCTCCCTTGGGGAGACTATGTTTGTCTTATTCCGCTTCTTCGACATCGATATGTGTAGCTCAAGAGTTTTGAAGAATGATATGGAGAGCGGAATTTGGAGAGAAAAAGAAGGGAGGATGAAGTTGGGGAGTGGGTGAGAAGAAAGAGAGGTGGTGTGGGTTTAAATAGAGTTTTGGCTTCTGATACTCTCCCACGCCCGTGGACTGAGGGCGTATCGATTCATGCGGCTGCTTCGCATAGCCGTGTGTCTAGGTGTGTTGATTCATCCACGCCTATTTTACAGATTGCCACGCCCGTTGATGATAAGTCAGTGTCGTCCACGGCCGCATCGCACGGCCGTGGTGCTTTGTCGGTGCCCGTGGAGGGTGGTTGGGTCCGTGACTTCGAAACTTAGTTGGGTCTGATTTGTACTGCCTCTGCCATGTTAGTACGGAGATTCTTGGGGTCCACACGACCACAGCCACGGCCGTGTGCAAGACCGTGTGACCTGGGAATCTGCGCTTTTGGTTAGTTTACAACTAGGTTTTCAGAAAGAAGAAAATAAAATAAAATAAAATGAATGTGCAAATAATTTGGATTAGTGCTCGGGTTGCCTCCCGAGAAGTGCTCGTTTATAGTCTTAAGCTAGACTTTCCTCGTATTTGAAAAAATCAGGGAGATTTAAAGGTTTGAATATCTTCCCTCATGCTTATAGTTCTATTTTCTTGATAAAGTTTAAGTTGAGAAGCGTCTACCTTAAAAGTGCCAAATATAGGATTGCTTACCTCGACTGTTCAGTATGGGAAGATATTTTGTACCTCAAGAGGGATTTCTTTGTTCGTGTTCAGGTCTGGTATGGTGATGCGAGGATCTGTTTTATCTAACAGTACCTAGTCTCCTATTTTGAAGTGGTTTGATGTTCCTATGAGCTCCTCTAGGGGCTCCTTTGGTTTTTCTTTGTGCGGTTTCAGTTCCTCTTCAAAGTGTGTCGTCCACTTTTCTAATTTGTCGATCTTAAGGCTTCGCTCCTTGTGTAATCTTTTTGTGTTGGCATAGGGTCCATGATTCGGCTCAGGTTTGTATCCTTGTGGTGTTTCTTGTGGTGAAAGTTGAACAACCTGGTTATCAACTGAATTTGCTTTTTCACCTTAATCAATTATTGTCCTGGCCGAGTCAAGAGCTTGTAAACTGATCGATTCATCACCTACCTGAAGTATGAGTTCTCCTGTGCTAACATCAATTTTAGTTCGAGCAGTTGCTAAATAGGGTCTTCCTAAAATTAAGGGAATTGAATTATCCTCATCCATGTCTAAGACAACAAAATCTACTGGGAAAACGAATTTATCAATTTTTACAAGAACATCTTCTATAATACCCCTAGGAATTCTGATAGTTTTATCAGCTAATTGAATGCTCGTTCTAGTTTGTTTGGGTTTCCCTAGACCTAGTTGTTTAAACATTTTATAAGGCATGACATTTATACTTGTCCCTAAATCAGCTAATGCATTATCAACAGTTAGCCTACCAATTAAACATGGAATTGTAAAACTCTCTGGATCTTTTAGCTTCCGCAGTAGTATATTCTGTAACATTGCTGAGCATACTGCGCTTAATTCCACATATGGTTCCTCGTCTAATTTATGCTTGTTCGTCAAGAGCTATTTTAAAAATTTCCTCGAATCTGGCATCTGAAAAAGAGCTTCAAGAAGAGGTAAGTTGATATGTAATTTTTCTAAATTAAGAAACTTACCGAACTATTCCTCTGTATCATCTCTCTTCATCGCTTCGGGATAAGGTATGCAAGGTTGGTACTCTTCAATTATTGGTTTTGGCTTTTCATATGTTACCTCTACTTTACTTTTTTCTACCTCGTTTCCTTGTATTGAATTGGGTTCATCTAACCCTATACTATCATGGGCTGTGATGGCTTCGATTTGCTCCTTTGGGTTAATCTCAGTGTTGCTTGGTAGACGCCCTTGCGGTCGTTCGGAAATTAACTTTGCAAGTTGTCCAACTGACTTAGTGACTTCCCCAACTGACTTAATAAGTTCCCCAACTGACTTAGTAAGTTCCCCGACTTGGCTCTTGATCTCTTCAATCGATGTTCGTTTGTTTTTAAGTGTTTTTTCAGTGTCTTGGAAACAGTTTTCTATGGCTGCCATGAATTTTGTCAGCATCTCTTCAAGGTTTGGCTTCTTTTCCTGCGGATAGGACTGATTTTGGAAATTTTGAGGAGGTTGTTGTCTTTGATTTCCTTGATTTCCTTGACCTCCCTATGAAAAATTTGGGCGGTTCCTCCAACCTGGATTATAATTATTACTATAAGGGTTATTATTAGATCTGAAATTATTACCTATATAGTTCATCTGTTCGCTCTCTGTGCCCGGTTGGTAGGGTGGTTACTCAGGATTCCCCACAGTTCCACTTGCGTCACATTGCATTACTGGATGTGCCTGCGAAGAACACAAACTATCAAGCTTTTTATTCATCATCTCTACCTGTGTTGATAGCATGGTTACTGCGTCGAGGTTGAAAACTCTGGCTGATTTTGTTGGTTTTATCCTTATAACCTACCACTGATAGTTATTCAATGACATCTCTTCAATAAACTCGTAGGCTGCTTCAGGAGTTCTGTTGTTCAGGGTTCCACCGGCGGTTGAATCAATAAGTTGCCTCGTTGAGGGGTTTACACCATTATAGAAAGTTTGAACTTGGAGCCACAAGGGTAAACCATGATGCGGACACCTTCTCAAGAGATCCTTCTATCTCTCCCATGCATCGTATAATGTCTCTAAATCCATTTGCACAAAAGAGGAGATATAATTCCGTAATTTGGCCATTTTGGCCGGTGGGAAATATTTTAATAAAAATTTTCGATCATTTGATCCCACGTAGTGATTGACCCTCATGGTAACGAATTTAACCACTGTTTGGCTTTATTCCTTAATGAAAAAGGAAATAACCGAAGACGTATGGCATCATCAGAAACGCCATTTATTTTGAAGGTATCACAAAACTCTAAAAAATTAGCTATATGAGAATTTGGGTCTAAGTCCTACAAACCATCAAATTGAACAAATTGTCAAATCATTTTTATAGTGTTAGGCTTTAATTCAAAATTATTAGTAGCTATAGCCGGCCTAACAATACTCGATTATGCTCCTGTTAAATGAGGTTTAGCATAATCGTACATAGTACGCAGAGCATTTTTTTTTGCCACATCTTGTAGTGGTGGATTGTTTTCGTCCATCCCTTCAGTTGGATTAGATCTGCCTTCTCGCTCTTTTTCCGTGTAATTTAGAGCTCGTCTAATTTCTCTGCGATTCCTGCGAGCGGTTGCTTCAATATCACTACCGTATAATAGTGGTCCTTTCGGGTTCCTTCTAGTCATAAACTAGAGGTACCTGTTGAGAAAAGAAAGAAAGAAAATTTAGGAAAATCAAAATTTAACCTAAAAATAAAAAATAAAAAAAATGGCGAAAAATAAAAATAATGGCTAAAGTAATAAAAATAGAGCTTTCTTAATATTTTAGTTCCCCGGCAACGACGCCTAAAACTTGATCGTTGTTTTGTCAAGTTTTAAAATTTATGAAGAGAATGATCGAACCTGGAAACTACTCTGACAACAATTTAAGGCAAGTGCACCTATTGAACAGTAGTATAGCTTAGGCAAGACCAGATTGTCAAACCCAAAGGAACTAAAAGTACTAAGACTAACTTTCTTTTTATTATTTAGCCTAAAATAAGTGAAATTGTTGTTTAATCTAAATTTAACTAACTACTAAGCTAAAGATGCAAAGACAAAAAGAATGAATTGAGGAAATACTGTTGGGAAAACTCAGTTGATTAAGACGATACCCTTAGGAAGAATCCACCTAGACTTCACTTGTTATCTAACACTGAACCAGACGATGTATTCACTTGATTTGATCTGTAAGATTCCCTAATTTATATTAAACCCTCTCTTGAAACCCTCTCTCGAGGCTAATAACATCTAACCCTAGGTTGATTAATTGAAATCTCTTTCTAATTAAAAGCCCTAGAATTACATTAACTCGATCTATGGACTCCCATATTAGGTTTCACCCTAATTCGGCAAAATCTCGTCACCCTATCTCTAGATGTGTGGTCAACTCCGCTTAATTATGCTAGATCTACTCTTAAGCAGGGACTTTTGCTCCACCACCTAAGTACATTCAACTTGAATCAATATCCCAAAAATATTAATACAAGAATTAAGCACACATAATTAAGAACAAATCAAGTATTTATCATATAGTTTAGAAAACAATAACAAAATCCATCTTACGTTTCATCCCCTTCAGGTATCTGAAATGTTTAGTTCATAACAGTAAAAGAAAACATCTCAAAAGATAAAACAAAAGATAAGAAATCCCTAAAACCCCCTGAAGGAATTGAAGGAGAGATCCGCCGTCTTGAGTAGAATTCCAGCTTCTTGAGATGGGTCAACTGGCTATTTTCAAGTGATTCCCACAAATTTGACCTTTTCAGCTCGACTCCTTGGCCTAGCTATCCGCCCCCTTTCAGGTTACACCTAGGGGTTTTACATAAGCTTTCGAAATAGGTTTCTTTGCCCCTAAGTATCCTTTTCCGAGTGAAATTATTCTTTGCCACGACAGGGACACGGCCATGGCACACGCCCGTGTGAGTGGTCTGTAAGCCGTGTTCAGATTTCTTTAATGAGGCACAGCCGTGTGAATCGAGGTCAGGCCGTGTTCTAGTTGCTCAATAAGGCACGGTCGTGTGGGCTTAAGTCCAGGCAGTGTCGATTTCCACTTTGGCCCAATTTGGTCCGTTTAGGCCCGTTTCTCGTTCTTTCCATCCTTGGGTGCTTTCCTGACTATACGACATGAAAAGAAAGGATTAAGAGCACCTTTTTACATGAATCAATGGATAAATCATTCGAAAGTATGCTAAACGTGGGATTAAAATATGTTACTTTTATGGTTTATCAGAAAGTATGTGGTACATCGAGTCTCCAGCATTGATCCTGTAAGTATCTCTGTACTTAGATAGAATTGTTCTGGAAACATTGTAGTTAGTACTTTCTAAAACTGTACTGAAATAGTTAGAGACTGAAACTTCTGAAAATATCTCTGAACTTTTGATAAGTTATGCATCAAATATCTGTTAACAAATACTAGAACAGATGCATAAAACTTTATAATGTAGATAAATTTGAAATTTTCAATGAGCGCACGTGGAACTCACGGACGTGGTAGTCATGGTCATGGTAGAGGTCGTAGGGGGCTCGAGCTGAGTCTTCTTCTCTGGGTAGTATGCCAAACTTAGATACGAGTGAGACACCGGTTTTGCTTTCTACTGAAACTGGGTCTCAAACCCGTTCAGTTGGGGACAACGCATTGTCTCAAGCCGTGTTGAGGATATTAGAGAGGGTTGCTGGACCCCATTCTGGTTCTGGGGGCCGTGGGTCGGTAACTAAGTGACTCCAGTCCAATAGTGTTGAGCTATTTAGGGGTGTCACTAGAGTCACCCCTACTGTGGCCAAGTATTGGTTGGAGGCCACAGAGAGGATTATGAATAATTTAGACTATACACCAGAGCAGAAACTAAAGGGTGTAGTCTCTTTGCTTCATAACGAGGCATATTAGTGGTGGTTAATAGTTGAGGAGGGTACTCAGCCTGATCGTTTAAACTGGGACTTCTTTAAGACCACCTTCTAGAGTAAGTACGTGGGAGCGAGCTATGTGGATGCTCGTAGGCGTGAGTTCATGAATCTCACGCAAGGTGATAGGTTAATGGCCGAGTATGAGGCTGAGTTTTTGAGGTTGAGCCATTACGTTTGAGGCATGGTAGCATCTAAGTATGAGAAGTGTGTCCGTTTTGAGGACGGTTTGAGAGACAGTCTTGGGTACTAATTGTTCCACAGAGGGAGTGAGAGTTTGCGATTCTGGTTGAGAAGGCGAAGATGAAAGAGGATGTTAAGCGCGTGAAGCGCCAGAATAGGGATCGTGAGTGGGGTAAGAATAAGAAGGATTCGGAGCCCTCTAGTTCTGTTCAGAGGCCTAAGAAAAAGGCCAAACCTGATGGGCCAGTTAGAGTGGGAGCCCCTGTTGCTCCTATTGGGATTTAGGATTGTGGAGACTATGGTAAGCGTCATCCAGGCGACTGTTGGAGAAGGATTAAAGCTTATCTGAGGTGTGGGTCCTCGGAGCATCAGATTCAAGAGTGTCCACAGTGGGCAAATGAGATGCAAGCTTTGGGATTGAGTTCTGTAAAGGTTCAGAGGGCAGTTCAGTAGCCACCTAGGGGCTGTGGACCGGCTAGGGGTAGTAGCGGTATAGGTCGTAGGCAGAAAGCACCGAGTAGAGGTGCTTGTCATACTAAAGTGAGGCAGCCTGAACTAGTTTATGATTCTCGACTCCGAGAGGATAGATATGCTCCAGATGTTATCACCGGTACGCTCTTAATTTTTGATGTACCTTATACTACTTTGATAGACATAGGTTCTACACACTCCTATGTAGCTAGTTCTATATCTGGAAACTTAAGAATTCCTGCCGGGAGCACTTCTAGTGAGATCAGTGTATTAAGTCCATTGGGAAGTCTATTCATGTTAATAAGCTTTATAGCGATGTTCCATTAGTGGTGTAAGAGGTTGCTTTTCTGGCAAATCTGATTGAGCTTCTGTTTAAGGAGTTCAACTTAATTCTGGGTATGGACTAGTTGGTTGAGCACCGTGTTAGCTTGGACTGCGCATCTAAGAGGGTTGTTCTGAGAATGATAAAGAAGTGGTAGTGATAGGTGAGTGCTGATATTATCTGTCCAATGTGATCTCTGCGCTTATTGCTGAGAAACTAGTTCGGAAAGGGTGTGAGGCGTATTTGGCTTACGTTAGTGTTTTTGATTCTAGGGACTCTTCTGTCGGGGATATCAGAACAGTGAGGGATTTTTCAGATGTTTTCCCTAAGGAGCTATAGCGTTTACCTCTGAATCGGGAAGTTGAGTTTGGAATTGAGCTTCTACCGGGTACAGCTCTGGTGTCCACTGCTCCCCACCGAATGGCACCGAATGAGCTTACGGAACTTAAGGCTCAACTTTAAGAACTTCTGGATCGTGGTTTCATCCATCCTAGTGTATCTCCATGGAGGACGCTGGTTCTATTTGTTAAAAAAGAAGGATGGAACCATGGGGATGTGCATCAATTATCGACAGTTGAATAAATTGAAAGTGAAGAATAAGTATCCACTTTCGAGGATTGACGATCTATTGGATCAGTTTTGAGGGGCTTCACTATTTTCGAAGATTGATCTTTATTCTGGGTATCATCAGTTTAGGGTTAAGGAGATAGATGTTTATAAGACTACATTTAAGACTCGTTATGGGCATTACAAGTTCCTAGTTATGCCTTTTGGTCTAACGAATGCTCCGGCTGAACTCATGGATCTGATGAACTAAGTCTTTCAACCATATTTGGATTAGTTCGCCGTGGTTTTCATCGATGACATTCTGGTTTATCCTAAGACCAAGGATGAGCATAATGAGCATATTAGAGTAGTGCTTCAGATTTTTCGTGAAAAACAGCTCTACGCTAAGTTGAGCAAGTGCGAGTTCTGGTTGCGAGAGGTAACTTTTCTGGGGCACGTGGTTTCTGCTGAGGGGATCCAAGTTGATTCTAGAAAGACTGAGGCTGTATTTGATTGGAAACAGCCTAAGAATGTATCTGAAATCTGTAGTTTTCTGGGTATGGTGGGGTATTATTAATGGTTTGTCGAGGGGTTCTCTCTGATTGCAGCTCCTTTGACTAAGCTTTTGCATAAGGGTGTTCCTTTTGTTTAGACTAATGTGCAACAATCGAGCTTCGAAAAGCTCAAGTTTGTTTTGACTCAGGCTTCTGTTCTAATACAGCTTGAATCTGGTAAGGAGTTTATGGTGTAAAGCAATGCATCACACGTCAATTTGGGATGTGTATTCATGCAGGATGGTAAAGTTGTGGCTTATGCAGCCCATCAGCTTAAGACACGTGAAGCAATTTATCCAACACATGATCTCGAGTTAGCTGTAGTAGTTTTTGCATTGAAAATCTAGAGGCATTATTTGTATGGTGAGAGGTGTATTATTCACACTGATCACAAGAGTCTCAAGTATCTCCTTACCCAGAAAGAGTTGAATCATAGACAGCACCCATGGATTGAGCTGCTCAAAGATTATGACTACATGATAGAGTATCATCCTAGTAAGGCCAATGTGGTGGCTGATGCTCTAAGTCGTAGAGCGATGACTGATTTGAAAGCGATGTTTGCTCGCCTTAGTCTGTTTGATGATGGGAGCCTGTTAGCCGAGTTGCAAGTTAAGTCGACTTGGATTGTTCAGATTCGAGATAAGCAGTTAGTGGATGAGACTCTAGGTTTGCGGTTCCCATCAGATTGAGAATATCAGTACTTCTAATTTTGGGTTGAATAATGATTGTGTTCTATGTTGTCGAGGTCGGATCTATGTGTAGAATGATTCTGATTTTAGGCAGTTGATTTTCAGGGAGGCGCATAGTAGCCCTTATGCTATGCATCCCGGTGGTAATAAGATCTATCGCGATATTCGTGAGTTGTATTGGTGGCTGGGTTTGAAGCATGAGGTTACAAATTTCATTGCTCGTTGTTTGACATGTTAGCAAGTTAAGGCTGAGCATCAATTGCCTTCAGGTTTGCTACAGCCCGATAAGATTCCCTTATGGAAGTAGAAGCAAGTGACGATGGACTTAGTTAGTGGGTTGCCCTTGACACCTATTAAGAAAGATTTTGTTTGGGTTATCGCGGATCGATTGACCAAGTTCACTCATTTTATTCCAGTTCAGACGGACTTTTCTTTGTAGAAGTTAGATAAGCTATATATTTCTGAGATAGTAAGACTACATGGGGTTCCTTTTCAGTTATTTCTGATAGAGATTCGCGCTTCACTTCTTGGTTCTAGAAGAAATTACACGAGGTTCTGGGTTCGAGATTGGACTTCAGTACTGCGTTCCATTCTCAGACCGATGGTCAATCTTAAAGGCTGATTCAGATACTAAAGGATATTCTTCGGAGTTGTGTCATTGATTTCTGAGGTAGTTGGGAGGATTATCTACTGCTAGCTGAGTTCACCTACAATAAGAGTTTCAAGTCTAGCATCCAGATGGCACCTTACGAGGCCTTATATTGTCGTAAGTGTCGCACTCCTCTATGTTGGACTGAGTTGGGTGAGCGTCGGGTTTTGGATCCTGATCTAGTTTCTAAGACTGAAGATAAAGTTTGGCTTATTTGAGATCGTCTAAAGGCGGCTTCTGATAGACAGAAGTCCTATGCGGATCTGAAGAGGAGAGATTGAGTACTTTGTGGGGGATTTCATCTTTCTTAAGGTTTCTCGATGGAAGAAAGTTCTGAGATTCGATCGTAAGGGCAAGTTGAGCCATAGGTTTATTGGGCCGTATCAGATTCTAAAGCGTGTGGGACCGGTTGCTTATCAGTTGGAGATACCCCCAGAATTAGACCATATTCACGATATGTTTCACGTCTTAATGTTGAGGCGGTACCAGTTTGATCCATCTCACGTTGTCTTGGTTGATGAGATCGAGGTTAGACCGGATTTGACTTTTGAGGAAGAGCTAGTTCAGATTCTGGATCGTGATGTTAAGGTTCTGAGGTGGAAGTCCATACCGTTACTAAAGGTTCTGTGGCAGAATCATGGCACTGAGGAAGCCACGTGGGAACCTGAGGACTTGATGCGTTAGCAGTATCCTTATTTGTTCTGATCAGGTAAATTTCAAGGTCAAAATTTCTTTTAAGAGGTGGAGTTGTAACGCCCTAATTAATTTATCCGTGTTTTTATAAATATCTGACATAAGTGTATATCTGCTTCAGTGGTTAAGTGTACTGGGTGTGTCTGAGAGGTCTTGGGTTCAAGTCTCACCTTTACCAAATTTTGGTTATTTTTTTGGATCTAAGCCTTATCTTTATTTAGTGGGCTTATATTAAATTGCCTGTAAATTCATGTTAGAATGAGCCTGCTAGTTCAAGTGGTAAGGGAGTTAGAGTGTTGGAGGTCCTGTGTTCGAACCCTTGCGCGAGCGTGGGTGTTATTTTTGCTCGGTTGTCTGATAGAGTTTTGGTTGAATTTAAATTCCAAAGTGGTTGAGATTGTGTAGTTAGTGGGAAGTTGGGGGTATATCAAATTGGTTTTATTTTATTTTATTTTATTTCAAAAAATTCCTTCTGTTCTACGTTTATGTTATGTCGTCTTTTCTGTCCATTGTTTCTTCTTCTTCTTACCCTTTGTGATTTTTTAAAGTGATTCATTTTGTACAATTTTTCGGCTGCGTTGGTTGGTAAGTCTTTTTTTACTAATTCTTATTTCTTTTTGGCTAAGTGGTTAATGAGGGGGATGTTCTTGTTACTTTTAGTTTAGGCAAACGACAAGAATTGGCTGAGGCTTCTGCAACGATTTAAGTGTTTGGGGTTTCTGTTCGATAATAGTATTTTGTGTGTGTTGGTTAATGGTGTAAGGCTTCGATTGTGAATTAATTTCGGCGGTGTTTTTGTAAGTGTTACTAAATTCAGGCTCTAGAATGTCGAGTTTTAGGTTTTGGAGGACTCAGGATAGTTTTCGCATCAAATCGATACCAGGTGTGTTCCCAAAACGTGAAAAACTGAGTTTCGGTGAATACCAAAAATGGCCACTGTCGACGCCACATGGGCGTGTGGCCGACCGTATGGGTGGCCGTGTGCGGGACATAGCCGTGTGATCAACGTAGGCATGGCCGTGCGCAAGACACGGCCATGTGGTAGCTAGAGTGTGGCCTTGTGAGCCACACGGGCTAGGCCAAGTTAGGCGTGTGGGCCACACAGGAGTGTGGGTTTATGGGCCAGGTTGTGTGGGCCACACAGGCAAGGCCAATTTGGGAGTGTGGGCCACATGGGCGTGTAGGCCCATATTTCTGAAATATTTCCTAGGGTTGCACGGGTCATTCCAATCGACTGTGGGCTACTATAGGGTCGGTAAGGGCTAACAAAACCCTAAAACTATAGATCTGATAGTCTGATATTCTGTTCTGAGTATGATAATGCTATGCATGTCTAATTATTTTGATATATTTTCATAAGCATGTTGAGCTTGTCTAGTATGTTATTCTGTATCTATTTCTGTATATGATTGTGGGGTGGGATTTGTACATGAGGAGGAAGTATTCTGTACGGTGATCATCGCCTTTATTCTGGCAGCTTGGATGCACATTATTTGACTGGTGTCGTAATGGCACGTTATGGTGTGTAAGGATGGGTGGGTTTTTTTAACCCCACATGGTGTGTTGGGATGGTCAGAGTTGGTGTGTGGAGGATGGGTGATAAACTGTAAAAGTAACATATTTTAAACCCACATTTAGCATGCTTTTGCATGATTTAAGCCTTGAATTATGTAATTTCGTGCTCTTAATCCTTTGTTTTCATGTTTTATACTCAGGAGAGCACCGGATGATGAAAAGAATGGAAAATGGGCCCAAAACAGAGTAAATGGGCCATATCACGAAATCCAGACGGCCTAGGCCCAAGACCACACGGTCATGCCTCATTCAACAGCTTTGAACTCGGCCTGGCCACGACTTACACGGGCATGTGCCATGGGCGTGTCCCTACCGTGAGAAAGAAGAGTTTCACTCGGATTAGGATACTTGGGGGCACAGAAACACATTCAAAAGCCTATATAAACACCCTAAGTATGACCTAAAAAAGGGGAAACTCAAGGCTTTAGACAAGGGGCGTCCAGCTAGGCCAAAGAAGGCAGATTTGTGGGGAATTACTTGAAGATAGCCAGTTGATCCATCTCAAAAAGTCAGAATTATACTGAAGA
The DNA here is from genome assembly GCA_025503065.1 of Gossypium bickii. Classification (NCBI taxonomy): domain Eukaryota; kingdom Viridiplantae; phylum Streptophyta; class Magnoliopsida; order Malvales; family Malvaceae; genus Gossypium; species Gossypium bickii. The sequence goes on from CP106711.1 coordinate 104,000,142, forward strand.
CGGAGGATCTCTCTTTCAATTCCTTCAGGGAGCTTTTGGGATTTCTTATGTTTTGTTTGATCTTTTCTTTTGAGATGTTTTCTTTTATTGTTATGAACTAAATTCTCAGATACCTGAGGGGGATGAAACCTAAGATGAATCTTGTTATCGTTTGCTGAATTATATGATAAATGTTTCACTTGTTCTTAATTATATGTTCTTAATTCTTGTGTTGATATTTTCAGGATATTACTTCAAGTGTGATGTGCTTAGGTGGAGGAGCAAAAGTCCCTGCCTAAGAGTAGATCTAGCATAATTAAGCGGAGTTGATCGCACGCCTAGAGATAGGGTGACGAGATTTTGTCAGATTAGGGTGAAACCTAATATGGGAGTCCATAGATCGAGTTAATGCGATTCTAGGGGTTTTAATTAGAAAGAGATTTCAATTAATCAACCTAAGGTTAGACGTTAGTCGCCTCGAGAGAGAGATTAATACAACTTAGGGAATCTTACAGATCAAGTCAAATGAATAAATCGTCTGGTTCAGAGTTAGAAAACAAGTGAAATCTAGGTGGATTCTTCCTTGGGTATCGTCTTAATCAATTGGTTTTTCCTAAAGTTATTTTTCTCAAATTCATTCTTCTTTGTCCTTGCATCTTTAGTTTAGTAGTTAGTTAATTTTAGATTAGATAAACAAATCCCTTAATTCTTAGGCTAAATAATAAAAAGAGAGTTAGTATTAGTACTTTTGGTTCCTTTGGGTTCGACATTCCGGTCTTGACTAAACTATACTATTGTTCGATAGGTGCGTTTGCCTCAAATCGTTGTATAGTTAGTTTCCCGGTCCGATCATTCTTTTTATAAATTTTAAGACTTTGACATCGCATAAAACAACGATCAATGGTATATTCTGATCTGTATATCTGATTCTGATGACTGAATTTGAAATGGGCATGAGCCTGAATCTGTATATGATTGCATATGAGATTTTTGTATGTTTGCAAGCTTAATTCTGTTGGGTTAGACACTGAGTTTACGAGAACTCATATATGTTTGTCTGTTTTGTTCAGGTAATCTATAGACTTAGGCAGATCAGTGCGTTGAAGACTCAGCGGTGACCACTCGACCCAAAACTATTATGCTTAGTTAAATTATGGTTTTATTTAAAATTTTCAGATTTAATTGAGAGTTTGTAATTTCTGGGACTCTCTAGACTATATGATTTTTTACTGGGTTTGGCTTCCTTGCTTGATTTAGCATGCTTTAACAAAATCTTTTATGACCACGACAGTTTCACTTAAATAAAGGTTTTCTAAAAATATAAATCAGATTTCCAAAATATAACAGTTTTATAGGACTTCCACTGTAAAGTTTCTTTTGGCTGAATAACAAATTAACTAACATTTTCGACAATGGATACAAGGGAATATGAGTTAATAAACAGAAATGGTTTTATCGTATTGACTTCATTTTCAACCCTTTCGTTGTGACACCTCCAAATTCAGCCATAACGTTTAGGCCGGGTTTGGGGTGTTACATTTGAAAATCAGTAAAAAGTCACCTAAGCACACCTATCTCCACTAAAATTGTCTTGAGCTTATGAAACATTGCTTGCACACTTAGTTATGCTGATTTACCAAATCTATCAGCACTAACTTACAACAAAGTCATTACAAACTTAGTTCAATTGTAACTAAATCAAAACATCATCAAAATATCAAAATGATAGCTGCATGTGCTTCATCTGCTGGCTGCTTGACTCGATCAGTAAGGGCTGCATGCAAGCCAACTTCTAACACATTTCTATCTGACCTACAATAAGTTATTCATCACTATTTCACAGTCCTTTAATGTTATTTGTTCTACACCTTTGGGAAGTGAAATTGTGGAAAAAAGCAATATTACGATCCCCCTATTTTAGCTAATTTTCTCTTAACCATTTCACCCAATATAACTCTTCTCTATCAATATCCATATTGAGATACAAGTCAGTGTCAATCAGCTCCCCATTAATATCCTTACTTCGTTCTTTATTATTTAAGTCTTCAATCTAGCCATGAAGCCTTTTTGATACTCCCACTTGCTCCCCTCTTAGTTCGCTTTGCCCAACTTTGTAACCCTTCACAAAGAAAAGTGGGACGAGTCGGTATATCTTTTTGATTATTTTTTATTAAGTTATTTACCACAATTAGTTAAGAATACCCTTTTGATTTCATCTTCACTAAGGATTACCACCTAAGCCAACCTTCCAGTCTCTTCCTAAGCATACGAATACCTTTCCAGTCTTACTGCGTGACATAAGTTATACTAAGCATACAGGATACCCTCAAAGTCTCACCTATCTAGATTTTCTACCAGGGGTCACTCCCTAATATACTAAGTACTCTTGAATAAATAACCAATTTCATATAAATAAGCAGTTAACAAATAAATTAGTTAAATAATCAAATCATGTAAGATATAAATATAGCACTAGAAATTGTTTTAATTTCCATACAATCATTAGTTGATCAGGTTAACGAAATATAAATAAAAGAATCAAAAAGTAAAGAGAATGCTCATGAATTAATATATTGAAGAGTGAGTTGTGAACAATCTTCGCTCGTAAATGTCTTCACATCGGGATAGGATTTCTCGACTATGAAAAATAAACTAAAACTACACTAAAGAAAAACTAAATAAAAGAAAAGTAGTTTGTTTGAATCTCTTTGCTTTATGCCATAATTTGTGTACATGAGTCTCTCACTTGTAGGCTAAAATATGTGCACTTCATGCTTGATATGCCCCTGATACTAATAAATGAGAGATATCAAACGCCATCTTAAAATCTTGTCAAACATGACCACTGAAGTCATCATTGATTGTGACCCACATTCAGGGTACATCTCAACACATGGTTGTTATGTTGCAACACAAGGGGCGACACGATAGTCATTTTGTGGGCTTGGAAGTTCTTGTCGTGCTTTTGTGGCTTGGGAAGCTTGTGCAACACTTGTCCCAAGTTCTTATGTCAATTGGGCTTAGAATTAAGCATCTTGCACACTTAAATATGTAAATTAAACCTACCTAAGGCTCATGTCAGCCCAATAGGTTACTAACACAAAAAAATGTGTAAAAAAAATTTTATTAACATTTACTACTTAGTTACTAACTATTGAAAATGTAATAATTAATATGATGAGTATATGCGCATATTACATGAAATCAAGAATGGAGGACGGGGGAGTTCCGTTGGAGATAGTGCAAGTTAAGTCCACATCGAAAGTCAGTATTGCACGAAGTAGGTGGCAATGTTGTCTAGAACAAATAAGCTAGGATGGTAGGCTAAAGAATCACCAAACTAGGCCAACCAGGATGATAGTTTATGTATAAAGCCATCTAAACAGGATAGGACGAGATGGTCATTTTAAAACATTATAAAAATTGGACCAAACTGAGGTGGTAGTAATAGTCATCGTCATAGATAACCAGTGAACGACCATTATCAAAAATCAAATCTGGGATGGTCAGTTATTGTTATGTGTTATGTGGGATGGTGTGTTGAGCAATAGTCGAGGGCAGTTCGGATGGACGGGTGAGAAATTAAAACATTAAATGAAAACATAAATGTGCATCATGATTATATTTTGTATATGTACTGATTTATTATATGTTCCTCTTATTATTCCTGAATTATTATTATGTTATGAATTGAATACTTTATTGTACGATTCATTATATATAATGATTTAAGATTAGCCTTAGACTAAGTCGTTGCAAGCTCATTCCCCATTTTCCTTACCTCTCAAGTAACACAAAAAATAGGATTCGAATCGGCATCGAAGGGCCCTCGGATTAGCAAGTCATTTTTTTATTAAGTTATACTATTAAGTTTTCTTCAAAATTGCCTTAATCAATTATTTTTGGGAATTGTTAGTTATTTATTTTATGCATGACGTTTAAATATTGCTACTAGTATTTGCATGCAATTTAGTTTAAAAAATATTATTTGTTTTCCACGGCTTTCTAAAATACTCAAAGTATAAATAATACTTTTCTTGAAAGCCTTTTCATTGTTTTATTTAAATCCTCACATTAATATTATTGTAATTGAATTACTAAATAAATTTAGTTCAAACTAAATAATATTTTTCCTAAAAACTAAAGAGTGATTTTCAATCAAATGGACCCAAGTAAAAAGAATGACTTTACGGGATCACTTCAGTGATCGAATGTAACACCTTTGACATAGTCGAAACTCCTAAGCTGGGTTGGGGGTGTTACAAGACACACCAGAGAAGATATTGCACTATAAGTGTGTTCCCACCAAACACACAAAGAGTATAGCACTAAAAGTGCCTCCAACTACAAAACGTTAGAGATCTCGTAAGACGATGAGTCCAATTGTCTATACAAAGTGCCTAACCATGGAATAACATAACAGAGCTTAAACTCCTAATCAGACCCATATAGAAATGTGTAATAGACCCTAATTGGCTTGCTAACAGTATTCTAACCTTTCTACCAAGTTTAATAAAGCATGTATGAAGAATCAGAGAGTATATCAAGATATTAATGTAATAAGGATTTGATTTATAGAACATATCAGAGTTATAATCAAGACTAGATTATCATTTCTCATTTTCATATCAAAGAAGGGTCTTGTGACCTTATATCATTGAAAGTTAGACTATCATTGTAAAGCCCTGATTAATTTATTCATGTTCCGGTAAATATCTGTAACACCCCAAACCCGGCCTAGGCGTTATGGCCGAATGTGGCGATGTCACATGGCAGTGCTTTAAAAACCCCAATTACGATAAGACCATTTTTGTTATCTTATGCTACCTTCAAAAGCGTGTCGTTTGTTTCAATCATCATCCATTTTCAAAATGTTATACTTTTTCCAAAATATTTACATTTTGTGGAAGCATTTAAATTGATTTGCATATTCGTAGTGTTTTGGTAAAACATTTGTTTATTTTGAAAACTTGAGCTTTCCTACTGCTAAAGGTAAAACCATAAGCGCTGCAAATCCCAATTAAACAAAATACGTAAAGGCCATATTACATAAAACTTTCCTAGATATAAGCAAAACAATAAAACAAGTATAAACCCATGAGGAAGAAACAGTGGTCACCGTCGAGTCCTCCGCTGCACCGATCCATCTATAGCTGAGGATTACCTAAACAAATTAAACAGAAAAGAGTGAGTTTTCGCAACTCAGTGTGTAATTCCTACAGAAAACATGTACAAAACATAGTATCAGAAAATAGTCACGTATTCATAGTTCGGGTCTGAGCCCATTTCAGAATCAGTGTGGACCTTAGCCCACTCAGATACAGAATCAGATACATTCTAGGGCTTTAGCCCATCTCAGATATAATATGTAGAACACAACAGAATAACAGAGTCCTACCCACCAGCCTCTACACACTAACTCCGTCCAACCCTACACACCATGTGGGGATAAAATCAACCTACCCATCCCTACACACCATGCTATATCGAAATGCGGCACATAATTAGATAATCACAGCTGAGCTGCCAGATAACAAGCTTAAGAGCCTTTTATATACTTCCTCCGAATATCGATAACCAACCCCGATGCAATGCAACATACAAAGAATGTCATGTTATTATGCAACTAAAGGTACATACACTCAAACATCTTAATTCATGCTTGGTACAGAAATCAGACAGACAGATCACTCATATAGGGGTCTAAGTATTGCTTACCGACCCTATGGTAGGTCCACAGTCGTCTTGGGCGACCCATGTAACCTTTCAGATCATTTCAGAAATATGGGTTCACACACCCATGTGGCCTGTTGTGTAGGCCCACATGGCCGAAATTGGCCTCGGCCGTATGGATCATACGACCTGGCCCAAAATTCCACATGCCTGTGTGGTTCACCCGTATGGGTTCATACGCCCGTGTGCCCCACATGGCCCAATTGGTCGAGCTCGTGTCTTGCACACGGCCTTGCCCCACCATCACACGGCTGTGTCACTCACGCACGGCCTGGCTCGTCGATCACACGGCAGTGTTTTGGCTCACAGCCTTGCACATAGCCTACTACAGGGTGACCACACGCCCTGTGGCATCGACAGTAAGGTTTTCAGCTTTCGCCAAAATCTCATTTTCTACATTTTCGGGTACACACCTGTATCATTTTGATGCGTTAGCACTCCAAAGCCTACAAATCAGTATACACAGCCTCGATTTAGCAATTTAGAGATTAAAACTAACGAATTCGTCATTAAGAAATCACCCAAACTTGACTTACCGCCGATAGAGAACCTTTGCAACTACTTCTCAATCCCAGAAACGGATTCACTACTAAAAAACCTCCGCCTAAACCAAAAAAGAACCATAAACGGCCTCATTTAGTGAGCTATCCATAAAACAACAAAAGTAAACAACAAAGCGGCCACTTACTGAACGGGTGTAAGCATTGAAGGAGAAGGAGGAGAAGGCTAGAAAAAATCGGCTGCTGCAAGGGAAGTACAAGGTCAGATTGGTGGTGGAATTTTCAGAAAATATGGAGAATGTGAGGAGAGAAAATGTTAGATGGGGAAAATTTGGGAAAAAGAATCAAAACTGATTTGATACTCTCAACTACCCACTACACCACAACTCAAACACTTCAGCATTTCAATTCCACTCAGACTCTACTACGCCACACGCTCAAAGCAAAAATATTACCTATCCAGGAATTCGAACGCAGGACCTCCATCATAATAGCACACCACTTAACCACCAGACCAGCAGGCCCATTTTGATATGTTTTCCTAACAATTAAATAAAAGCCTACTGAACAGAGTTAGGGCTTACTTCATTAAAATGCAAAAATTTACCCAAGTCAAGACTTGAACTTGGGACCTCCCACGCACACCCAAAACACATAACCACTAAAGCAGATAGATATTGTGTGTAACAAATTAACAAAAGCCAAAATTAAGAAAATCGAGGCATTACAACTCTACCCCCTAAAAGAAAATTTCGTCCTCGAACAATTTTACCTAATCAGAAAAAGGTGAGGATAATGCTAATGCATAGAATCCTCCAACTCCCAAGTGGCCTCCTCAGTGCTATGATTCTGCCACAGTACTTTCACTAAGGGGATCGACTTCTTTTGTAACAGCCAAATTTAGGTGCTAGTCAGAACAGTGGTTTCAAAACCACTAATTTGAGGTCGAAGAAAATTATTTTAATGTTATTTTATGTGTTATAGCATGATTACAAGAGTGTATGAAAATTTTGGTGCTTTAATTTTAGCGATTGCATGCCCAATTGTAGAAAAAAGGACTAAATCGCACAAAGTGCCAAAGTTCTATTTGAAAAGCTAGAGGTGCCAAATAGCTATAGAATTTTAATTGGAGGCCTTTAATGTGCAATTAGGCCTTCCAAAAGGTGATGACCGGCCATAGGGGACAAGAGTTTTAAATTTGGTCAATGTTTGGTGACATTAGGTGACTAAATGAATAAAATAAGATAAAATAAAGAAAAGGCTATCATATTTTTCATTTTTCTTCTTCTTCCATTGAAAAAATCATCAAGAGAGGGGTTTAGAAGCTTTAAAATTTTCAGCCACTTCAATCTTTACAAGTAAGTGATTTTAGTGGTCTTTCTTGATAATATTTGTACTTTTGGAACCCCTAAAGCTTAAGCTAGCTAGAGAGGGGACAATTTTGCAAAATGGTTGGAAGATTAAGGTTTTTCCATGTGAGCATTTATGTTGTTTGCTGCATTTTTATGGAAGAAAATGAGTCTTAGTTGTTAGATAAACAACTTTTATGAAAGGTGTTTCCATAAAAACACCTAAAATGACCTTTTTGTAAAAGTTATAAAATAGGTGTTAAATGTGTGAAATAATGAGTATTGAGTGTTGCCATATCTAAGATTGTAAAAGAATAAAATTTAATTAGAATCAATTTACGAGCCTAGGGGTAAAAATTCGATTAGAATCGATTTACGAGCCTAGGGGTAAAATCGTCATTTTGTGAAAGCTTAAGGGCAAAATGGTAATTTTGCCAAAATATGATTATTGAAATGCATTGATTAAGGTGGCAATTAAATGAGCTAATTTGTTATTATAGATCAAGAAGAACGATGAATTAACATTGACCAAGGAAAAGGCAAGGTATCGGACTAGATCGGCAATTTGGCCTATTTTGAAATCGAGGTAAGTTTGTGTGCAATAAATTCAACATCATGTTGTTAAGTTTCTAAATGTTTGATATTAGTGATGTTGTATAATATTTCTATGAATTTGAGTAATTATGTTGAATGAGAAAATGATGAGAATTGTGATGTGGAAGTCTCGGTTGGACTTTAATAAATGAGAGAATAATATCATCAAGACTTGAGAAGGGTAAGGTCCCATATAAGACCATGTCTGGGACATGGCCTCGGCATCGAATTGAGATCCCGTATAAGACCATATCTGGGATATGGCATCAGCATCTAATATGAGAATCGTATAAGACCATATCCGGGATATGGCATCGACAATTAATATGAGATCGCATATAAGACCATATCTGGGATATGGCATCGGCATCTAGAGGTGACCCCATGTAAGACCACATCTAGGATATGGCATTGGTGTTGCATTTATGCGAATGATGATGATTATGTATCTTAGAATATCCCCAAGTAATTCAATGGGTAAATAGCTAAGTTTATAATAGAGATGAAATTAGTGCTAAAACTTTGTAATGAAGTGACACAGGTACATGTGAGTAATTCACGAGAAATGTTTATGATATGAGACATGATATGAAATTGGTAAGAGTAAGCATGAGTAAGTTATGGCAATGTGTTTAAGACTTTATGTTTTATTCAATGCAATGGATGGATGCCATTATGGGCCCTTATGTTGTTATTTATTTCATGCAAACTTACTAAGCTTTATGCTTACCCCTCTCATTTCCCTTTTCCTTGTAGTATTGCCAAGATAGCTCAGGAATTCATGGAACGTCAGAGTTCAAAAATCACACTATCAACTATTCTTTGGTATAGCAAAGTTAGATTTATTTTGGGCATGGCACGTATAGGACTTAGTCATTTTGTTATGTCATATTTGTTAGCCATGGTTTTGGCTATTAATGTTGTTCAATTGATTTTGTAAATGGTCGTTCGAAATTGTCCAATACTTGACATGTTCATGTTTATAAATGGTGATGAAATTCATAAAGTGCATGTTTGTGTGGATGTCTTGATTTTAGGGTTCTTGGAAGTGCCTTATGGCCATGATGTAGGTTGAATTGATTTGGTATTAGTGTGGTTGCTTTGTAGGGTGGCCAATGGCTTGGTAGATAGCCTTACAAATGTCCACAAGGGTAGATACACGGGCATGTGTCTAGGCCGTGTGTGACACACGGTCAGCCCCATGAACATGTTGATAGACCGTGTGTCCCAATGCCCATGCTAGGTGGATAAGTCAGAATACCCAGTAGTAAACACACGGGTTGAGAAACGGTCGTGTGTCTCAACTGTGTGGGAGACACGGCTTAGGATATGGGCATGTGCCCAGGCCATGTGAAGTCTGCACATGAAATTTGTAATTTAATTCGACACATGGTCTAAGGGCACGGGCGTGTGCCTTGGCCGTGTGACCTTATTGAGATGATGACGTCATAAACAAAATGTCAAGGTTTTCACACACGAGTGAAGACACGGGCATGTCATGGCCATGTGAGTAACACGGGCTATGGACACGGGCGTGTGTCAGGCCGTGTGAAACCCCCTATAGGTTTGAATTGGAAAATAAATCCACACGGGTGTGGAACACGGGCATGTGATATGCCACACGTGCGTGTGGCTCTGCTTTCTGTTAAATTTTTCTAAGTGTTCAAAAGTTTCTAGCTTGGTCCCGAATCATTTTGGGTGCAAGTTTAGGGTCTCGTAAACTTATAATAAGGATACTATGGTCTCAAATGAAAAGTTTTAATTTGGAATGAAGTTCTTAAGGTTCGATATTGTATGATTGAGCAGGTTAAGTACAGTAATGCCTCGTACCCGGTTCAGATATCGAATATGGGTAAGAGTTGTTACATCATTCGCAGAACTTTAATGTCGCGATCCAGGATCTGGACCGGCTCCTCCTCAAATGTCAGTCTGGTCTAGCCTCAATGTCCTCAATAGAACAACATGCGTGGGATCAGAGCAGTAGCGTCTCAACATTGAGACGTGGAACGCATCATGAATGTGATCCAACTCCGGAGAAAGCTCCAACTGATATGCAGCTGGCTCCACTCGCTTCAGAATATGGTACAGCCCAATAAACCGAGGGCTCAGCTTACCTTTGCGACCGAACCTCAAAACTTTCTTCTATGGCTAGGCCTTGAGAAAGACTAAGTCCTCTACAGAATACTCAATATCCTTTCTCTTCAGATCAGAATAGGACTTCTGCCTATCACATGCCACTATCAGTCGATCTCAAATCAATCGAACCTTCTCTTTAATTTTAGAAACCAACTGCGGACCTAGAACACGTCGCTCCCCCAACTCAGTCTAGCATAAGAGAGTGCGACACTTACGACCATACAGGGCCTCGTAAGGTGCCATCTGAATGCTAGACTGATAACTGTTGTTATAAGCAAACTCTAGCAATGACAAATAATCCTCCCAACTGCCTCAGAAATCTATAACACGGCTCCTCAGGATATCCTCCAGTACTTGAATCACCCTCTCTGACTGATCATCTGTCTGAGGGTGGAAAGCAGTACTAAAATCCAACATCGAACCCAGTGTCTCATGCAATTTCTTCCAGAACCGAGATGTGAAGCGAGGATCCCTATTGGAGATGATCGAGATAGGAACCCCATGCAGTCTCACTATTTCGAGCACGTACAGCTTAGCCAGCTTCTGCAAAGAGTAGTCAGTACGAACCGGTATGAAATGGGAAGACTTGGTCAATCGATCTACGATGACCTATACAGAATCCTTCTTAGTGGTTGTAAGGGACAACCCAATAACGAAGTCCATGATTACTCGTTCCTATTTCTACATCAGTATCTTTACTGGCTACAGCAACCCCAAAGGCAACTGATACCCAGTCTTAACCTGTTGACAAGTTAAACAGCAAGCAACGAAGTCAGTAACCTCATGCTTCAACCCTAGCCACTAGTATAATTCTCGCAGATCTCATACATTTTATTCCCGCTAGGATGCATAGCGTGAGGGCTACTATGCACTTCCCTCAGAATCGACTATTGCAACTCCTCATCACTCGATACACAAATTCAATCGCAGAAACAAAGTACCCTAACTATTGCAACTCCTCATTACTTGGTACACAAATTTGATTACGGAAACAAAGTACCCTAACACTGTTGATCCCAAAATCAGTAGCATCACTAGTCTCAACCTGACGGAAACGCAACTCAAAAGATTTATCCCTCGTCTGTTTACCTCTAATCTGATCAATCCATGTAGGCTTAACCTGAAGTTCTACTAACAGACTCCCATCGTTGAATAAACTGAGTCGAGCGAACATCTGTCTCAAATCGGTCATAGCCCTATGGCTCAAAGCATATACCACCACGTTGGCCTTACCAGGATGGTACTCAATGGTGCAGTCATAATCCTTACGCAGTTCAACCCATCTACGCTGCCTAAGATTTAACTTCTTTTGAGTAAGGAGGTCTTTGAGGCTTTTATGATCAGTGAAGATAGTACACTTCTCACCGTACAGGTAGTGCCTCCAAATCTTTAGAGTGAAGACCATAGCAGCCAGCTCCAAATAATGTGTCGGGTAGTTAGCCTCATGCGTCTTTAGCTAACATGACGCGTAAGCCTCCACCTTACAATCCTACATCACTCAAACCCACATGTGACGCATCACTGTACACAACAAAATCCTTCCTTGATTTAGGCTGTATCAAAACCGGAGCATATATCAAAATAGATTTGATTTCTTGAAGCTCTCTTGTTACTTATCAGTCCAGACAAAGGGAATTCCCTTGCGAAGGAACTTGGTTACAGTGCCGCAATCAATGAGAACCCTTCTACGAAGCGTCAATAATAACCTGCCAGCCCCAGAAAGCTGTGGATTTCTGACACATTCTTTGGCTGTTTCCAATCCAATACAACCTCAATCTTACGAGGGTCAACACGAATCCCCTCCGCAGAAACCATATGCCCCAGAAATATTACTACTCGGAACCAGAATTCACACTTACTGAACTTTGTGTACAATTGTTTCTCACGAAGAGTCTATAGTACCACTCGAAGATGCTCATTGTGCTCGTCCTCATTCTTGGAATACACTAGGATATCATCAATGAATACCACCACAAATTGGTCCAGATAAGGTTGGAACACATGATTTATCAGATCTATAAATGCTGTTAGGGCATGGTCAACCCAAAGGGCATAAGTAGGAACTCGTAATGTCCATAATGAGTCCTAAATGTCGTCTTATACACGTCGGCCTCTTTAACCCTCAATTGATGATATCCTGAACGTAGATCAATCTTGGAGAACACAGCGGCCCCTCTAAACTGGTCGAATAGGTCATCTATCCTTGGAAGTGGGTACTTATTCTTGATTGTCAGTTTGTTCAACTGCCGATAATCGATGCACATCCGCATTGTCCCATCTTTCTTCTTCACAAACAACACCGGTGCTCTCTATGGAGACACACTGGGACAAATGAACCAATGATCTAACAGTTCTTGAATTTGAGCCTTAAACTCTGTGAGCTCCTTCGGTGCCATTCGGTAGGGCGCGATAGACACCAGAGCTATACCCAAAATGAGCTCAATCCCAAATTCCACTTCTCGGCTCAGAGGCAGAACCGGTAGCTCCTCAGGAAAAACATCCAAAAAATCCCTTACGATTTTGATGTCCTTAACTGAAAAGTCCTCAGAAACAGAAACACAGATGTAGGCCAGGAACGCCTCACATCCTTTCCATACCCACCTTTCTACCACCAACACGGAAATCACATTAGCCAGATAGTTTCAATGCTCCCCAATCACCACTACCTCGCTGTGCTCTTCGATTATCAAAACAACTCTTTTTGTGGCACAGTCCAGACTTACCCTGTGCTTGACCAGCCAGTCCATTCCTAGAGTCAAATTGAACTCCCCGAATGGAAGCTCAATCAGATCAGCTAGAACTACTGTCCCTTGAACCTCAAACGGGATGTTTCTATATAGTTTGCTCACTCGAATAGACTGCCCCAACAGACTCACCACGGTTACCTCACTAGAAGTACTCTCAATTGGAAGTCCCAAGGTTTCAGACATAATACTAGCTACATAAGAGTGTGTAGAGGCTATGTCTATCATTGCCAAGTAAGGTACATTATGAATTAAAAACGTACCTGTGATGACGTCCGGAGCATCTCGGTCTTCACGGTGACGGCCAATATAAACTAGTGCAGGCTGCCTCGCTTCAGTCGGTTGAACCCCTCTGCCCAGTGCTCTCTACCCTCAGCCTATGCCGTTTCCACCCCTGCCTTAACCTTGGCCCCTACGTGGCTGTTGAACTACTCTCTGTGGCTACACAGTACCAGTACCCATGGCTTACATCTGATCGAATCTTAGTGGACAATCTCTAACACGATGCTTGGTATAGCCACATCTTAAACATGCCCCAGTCCTCCTCCAACATTCTTTCGGATGGCGTCTACCATAGTGTCCACAAAGTGCCACCTTAGTAGGTGCAACCGGAGGCCCAACTCTCACTGGCCCATTAGATCTGGCCTCTTTCTTAGGCCTCATCATAGAACTCGAGGGCTTTAATTCCCTCTTATTCTTTCTTCTCTCTTGATTTTGGCGCTCAGCGCGCTTAACCTCCTTGATGATCTTTGCCTTCTCAACCAAAGTGAAAAAATCACGCTCCCTCTGTGGAACTATCAGAACTCACAAAGTGTCCCTGAGTCCATCCTCAAAACAGATATTTCTCTAATACTCAGTCACCACCATACCCCAAGCATAACGGTTCAATATCAGGAACTCCACCTCAAACTCGACCATTGAACAGTTCCCTTGTGTGAGATTAAGAAACTCACGCCTCCTAGCGTCAATGTAAATGGCTTTCATATACTTACTCTAGAAAGTCGTCTGAAAGTAGTCCCAAGTCAGTCGGTCAGGCTGAGTGCCCTCCTTAACCGTTAGCCACCACTGTTAAGCTTCATCGCGAAGCATAGAGATAGCCTCCTTAAGCTTCTACTCGATGGTAAAATCCAGGTCGTCCATGATTCTTTTTGTGGCCTCTATCCAATATTCGGCCACGTTAAGATCGACTCTAGTGACTCCCTAAATAGTTTAGCCCTATTGGCTTGGAGTCGTTCCGTAACCGACCCACGGCCCCCAGATCTGGTGTTAGGCCTAGCGACCCTCTCTAATATCCTCAACATAGCCTGGGACAGCGCGTCGTCCTTAGCCATGCGATCTTGAGAACCAGTCTCTGTCGCAGGTGACACCGGTGTCTCACTAGTACCCAGATTAGGCATATTGCCAGATGACGATGACCCAGCTCGAGCCCCTCAACAGCGTCTAGAACGGCCTCTTGTACCTCGTCCTTAGATATCTCGTGCACTTATCATAAATTCAGAGTTTATCTATGTTAACAGTTTTATGCATTAGTTACAGTTCTAATATTCATTAGCAGATATTTTATGCAGAACAGTATTATAAGTTCAGAATTTGTTATCGCGAATCGCAGTCTTACTACGGTTTTCAGTTTACACTACCTAAAGTGTTTTCAGTACAGTATACTACCTATGGCTGTTTCAAGCATACTAGTAGTATTTTCAGATAAATTTAGACAGAATTTCAGACCACTTATAGGATTGGTGCCAGAGACTCGGTGTACCACATACTCGGTCAAAAAATATTTTAAATCAGTTAAAAAAATCACTCTTTAAAACCAATCTTTAAAACCTAAAATCCACAGTCGAGTTTTGTAACCTAGCTCTGATACCATTAAATGTAACACCCCAAACTCAGCCTAGATGTTATAGCCGAATGTGGCGATGTCACATGGTGGTACTTTAGAAAACCCAATTATGATAAGACCATTTTTGTTATCTTGTCATACCTTCAAAAGCGTGTCATTTGTTTCAATCATCATCCATTTTCAAAATGTTATACTTTTTCCAAAATATTTACATTTCACAAAAGCATTTAAATTGATTTGATTATTCGTAGTGTTTTGGCAAAACATTTGTTTATTTTGAAAACTCGAGCTTTCCTACTACTAATGGCAAAATCATAAGCGTTGCAAATCCCAATTAAATAAAATATGTAAAGGCCATATTACATAAAACTTTCCCAAATAATTGTAAAACCATAAAACAAGTATAAACCCATGAGGAAGAAGCAATGGTCACCGTCGAGTCCTTCGCTGTACCGATCCGTCTACAGCTGGGGATTACCTGAACAGATTAAACAGAAAAGGGTGAGTTTTCGCAACTCAATGGGTAATCCCCAAAGAAAACATGCACACAGCATAATATAAGAAAATAGTCACGTATTCATAGTTCGGGTCTAAGCCCATTTTAAAATCTGTGTGGACCTTAGCCCACTCAGATACAGAATCAAATACATTCTAAGGCTTTAGCCCATCTCAGATATAATATGCAGAACAGAATAGAATAACAGAGTCTTACCCATCAGCCTCTACATACCAACTCCGTCCAACCCTACACACCATGTGGGGATAAAATCAACCCACCCATCCCTACACACTATGTTGTACCAAAATGCGGCACATAATCAGATAATCGCAGCTAAACTGCCAGATAACAGGCTTAAGAGCCTTTCAGATACTTCCTCTAAATATCATTAACCCACCCTGATGTAATGCAACATACAAAGAATGTCATGCTATTATGCAATTAAAGGTACATACATTTAGACATCATAATTCATTCTTGGTACAGAAATTAGACAGACAGATCACTCATATAGGGGTCTAAGTATTGCTTATCGACCCTACGGTAGGTCTACAATCGTCTTGGGCGACCTTGTAACCTTACAGATCATTTCAAAAATATGGGCTCACACGCCCATGTGGCTTGGACGTGTGGGCCCACATGGCCCAAATTGGCCTCGGCCATGTGGATCACACAACCTGGCGCAAAATTCCACACGCCTGTGTGGTTCACCAATACGGGCTCACACGCCTGCGTGGCCCACACGGCCCAATTGGTCGAGCTCATGTCTCGCACACGGTCTTGCCCTGCCATCACATGGCCATGTCAGTCGCACATGGCCTGGCTCATCGATCACACGGCCGTGTTGTGGCTCATAGCCTTGCATACAACTTACCACATGGGCGGCCACACGCCCTTGTGACGTCGATAGTGAGGTTTTCGACTTTTACTGAAACCTAGTTTTCTGTGTTTCCAGGTATACACCTCTATCGTTTTGATGCGTTAGCACTCCTAACCACTCCAAAGCCTACAAATCAGTATACATAGCCTCGATTTAGCAATTTAGAGATTAAAACTAATGAATTCATTTTTAAGGAATCTCCCAAACTTGACTTACCGCCAACAGAGAACCTTTGCAGCCACTTTTCAATCCCAGAAACGGATTCACTACTAAAAAACCTCCGCCTAAACCAAAAAGAACCATAAACGGCCTCATTTAGTGAGCTATCCATTAAACAACAAAAGAAAATGACAAAGTGGCCATTTACCGAACGAGTGTAAATAAGCATTGAAGGAGAATGAGGAGAAGGCTAGAAGAAATCAGCTACTGCAAGAGAAGTACAAGATTAGATTTCTGGTGGAATTTTCGAAAAAGATGGAGAAGGTGAGGAGAGAAAATGTCAGATGGGGAAAATTTGGGAAAAAGAATCAATATTGATTTGATACTCTCAACTACCCACTACACCACAATTCAAACACTTCAGCATTTCAATTCCACTCAGACTCTACTACGCCACATACTCAAAGCAAAAATATTGCCTATCCAGGGATTCGAACACAGGACCTCTATCATAATAGCACACCACTTAACCACCAGACCAGGAGGCCCATTCTGATATGTTTTCCCAACAATCAAATAAAAACCTACTGAACAGAGCTAGGGCTTCCTTCATAAAAATGCAAAAATTTACCCAAGTCAAGGCTTGAACTTGGGACATTCCACACACACCCAAAACACATAACCACTAAAGCAGATAAACATTGTGTGTAGTAAATTAACAAAAGCTGAAATTAAGAAAATCAGGGCGTTACAATATCTGACACAAATGTGTATCTGCTTCAGTGGTTAAGTGTTCTGGGTATATGTGTGAGGTATCGGATTCAAGCCTCTTCTTTGCCAAATTTTGTTATTTTTTTATCTAAGCCTTGCCCTTATTCAGTGGGCTTATATAAAATTGTCTGTTAATTCATATCAGAATGAGCCTACTGGTTCAAGTGGTAAGAGAGTTGGTGTGTTGGAGGTCTTATGTTCAAATCTCTATACGAGCGTGGGTATTAATTTTTGCTCAGTTGCATGAAAGAGTTTCGATGGAGTTGAAATTCTGAGGTAGTTGTTGTTAGTGTGTTAGTGGGGAGGAATTTGGGGGTTTTGATCTTGATTTTATTTTATTTTTATTTTCTTTTTCAAAAATTCCTCTCCTTCTAAGAAAACCGACTCATTTTCTTTTTCCTTGCTCTACTCTTTTGCTCTTCATTTGCTTGTTACTTTCTTCTATTTTATTTCGATCGGTCAATGAATCTTTATATCTCTTTGTTTTACTTCCTATCAACTGTTCAGTAAGTGGAGATTCTTGTGTTTATGTAGTTTCATTTTCCAAAACTTTCGATTGGAGCTTTATTTTTCTATTTTGGCAACGGCGATTCGTGAACAACAAGGCTCTTCTCTTGCAGATTTGTAGTCAAAGTCGTTCGGGATCTTGGGGTAAGTGTTGAATGCTCGAATCAAATTTGTGTTGGTTTTTTGGTTTCGAATTATCTTGGTTTAAGATTGTGTTTGGGGTTTGAGTTTGGGGTTTTGGTTTGTCAAATTTAGGTTCTGGTGGTCTTGGGAGTGGTTTCGCAGCATAATCGTACTAAGTGTGTTCCCAAAACGTGAAAAACTGAGTTTTGACAAAAGCTGAAAATAGCCACTTTTGACGCCACACGAGCGTGTGGTCGACCGTGTGGGTGGCCATGTGCAAGACGCAGCTGCGTGATCGACGTAGGCATGTCTGTGGGCAAGACAAGGTCGTGTGGTGGCTGAAGTGTGGCCATGTGAGCCACACGGGCTAGGCCAAGTTAGGCGTGTAAGCCACACGGACATTCCATGCAGGAGTGTGGGTTTATAGGCTAGGCTGTATGGGCCACACGGGCAAGGCCAATCTGGGCGTGTGAGCCATACGGGCATGTGGACCCACACGGACATATGGGCCCATTATTCTACAACTTTCCCTAGGTCACACGGGTTATTCTGATCGACTATGGGCCTATCGTAGGGTCGGTAAGGGCTAACCAAACCCTAGTTTTATGTGATTTGATATTCTGTTAGTATGCCCTAAGTAGGATATTACTATGCATGACTGCCTATTTTGTTTTTTGTATATATGATACCCGTATATAAGCTTGTTGAGCATGTTTTATCTATTAATTCTGTATCTATTTTCTATACCTGATTTGGGGTGGGTTTGGATATATGTGGAGGAAGTGTTCTGTCTAGCGATCATCACATATATTCTGGCAGCTTGCTTGTACATTATCTGACTTGTGTCAAATTGGCACGATATGGTGTGTAGGGATGGGTGAGTGTTTTTAACCCCACAAGGTGTGTTGGGATGGATAGAGTTGGTGTGTAAAGGATGGGGATAGGATTCTGTATATACTGATCTGTATCTGATTCTGTTAACTGTATCTAAAATGGGCAAAAGCCCGAATTTGTGTCTGACTGTATATGAGATCTCTGTATGTTTGCATGTTTAATTCTGTTGAATAACACACTGCGTTTACGAAAAATCACATACATTTGTCTGTTCTATTTAGGTAATCCACAAACTGATTAGGTTTATGGTTTTTCTATTTTAAGGATTATTTCTGGAGTTTTTCCATAATTGGACTCTCCGGACTTTTTGGTTGATTTTTGAATTTGGATTTTTGTTTTAATACTTTATTTGCGATCGTTATCTAAAAACTAAGGGGTTTTTTTTTAAACAAAGGTTTTTTAAAAATACGAACTGCACTTTTAAAATATAACGGTTTTAAGACTTTCGTTGCAAATTACTTTTTGGCAAATAAATGGATTAAGTAACACTTTCGAAATTGACATAAATGAATATGAATATGACAAGAGGACTCGATTTCCAAAACCCATTCTTTGTAACATCTCCGAATTCGACCATAACGTCTAGGCCGAGTTTGGGGTGTTACAATCATGCATTTGCAACAAGGCTACGTATTCGTTTCCATAATTTCACATCAGAAAAATCATGTAATTCATATTAGTATAATCTGCGTATTTCAAATCAAATTACTGAATGAAATTATATAATTTCAAAAGATCAATATACGTATGATACAATTTATGTTTATTATTTCTCCATCGAAACACATTCAAAAATTGTTTTGTTCCTCATGGTACTTAAGCATAAATATGCATACACTTTTTTGTTTAGTGCATTAGCATAGCCAATCTCTTTTCACATTGTTTTTTCCAAAACAAAACATATCATACCCACATGTTAAAGATATGTGACCCAAATTCTTGTTCAAATAAAATACAAATGGTAAAGGAGGATCTATGGTACAGGCTACACAAGTGAAATCCGTATAGAACTATACTACCTCTATTTGATGTTGATTAGAATAAGGTGTTTTAACCTTACTGCATTACTTAGTTGACTTTGATTAGAATATGGTTTTACAAACCTATAAATAGACATAGTCCTCTCTCCTCATATATTATTCGAATTTGACATAGTAAATTTCTTTCTCCTCTGCCCGTGATTTTTTCCAAAAGGAGTTTCCACGTAAAATCTGTATGTTCTATTTTTCTTTCTTTTCTTTGCGATACGTTGCCATTATCGACATTCTATTATCACACAAGACATTTTATTTTTCTTATACACAACATATATCATGGCCCATTTTAATGAGAGTAATTCACATTTTCTTAATTTCACATTTCACAAAAATATATTAAGGCTCATTTCATTATTTTAGCCATGTCATATCTCATACAATTTCATAACAAAATTTTCCTTAACAACCACCAACTTAATATATATATATATATATATATAAACATAAAATAACAACCTATGTAAGATAAGTTCCATAAGAACTTACTTTTAAAGCACATAAATAGAGAAGAGCATTGAAGAGAGTAATGTGATGATTAGGGGTGAACAAAACTTGATTGGATTCGAAAAAATCAAAAAGGAATTTGAGTTTCGAGTTAATCAAATAGAGTTTTTTTAGTCAACTTGAATAAGTAATTTGAGTTTCGAGTTCGAGTCGAGTTGAATTTTACAATTCGAATAATTCAAATAATTTGAATGACTCAAATAATAGATTGGTGCAAATACTCCTTTGGTCCCTATCAATTTTGAAAATAAGCAAATTGATCTTTCTCTCAACAAAAATTACAAAAAAAAAAAAATCAAATATTTTTAAAAATTCTAAAATTTATATTTTTTTAAAATATATAAAAATTCTAAGAATCCAAAAAATATATTAATAAAGTTAAAAATTTCTAAATAATAATTTTATAAGTTAATTAATTATTCAAGTTTATCAAAGTATCTTTTTTTTTCTTATTTTGTTTTGAAAAAGTTTTCAAATATATATGGTTTCAAATGTATGTAATTTAGCATGGAATTAGTTATATTGTATGTAACACCCCTTGTCCAACCCGACCGTCGGGTCTGAACTATAGGATGCCACATCTGTCGCCGGAGCAACTACAATCAAAGTTACTATAAATAAATCAATAAAACATACAAACATGTCATAAACACATTCTCATTATGATACATAATGAAATTTGAGCCTTAATTGAGCTTACGAAAGCTCTTTTGTTGACCTGAGCATAAAATAGTATCAAATTATAATGTTTTAAAATTTTAGGGTCAATGTCATGGTGTTACCAAATAGTTTATAACGTCACAGCGTTAGACCACTCGACGTTGCGACATTACATACTGTCGATCAATGTTGGGATGAGGAAGATTGCTCGTCGGGACGTGGACTCTATTTTGGTAAATTTTAGGTCATTTGGTATCTATTTCATGTCAACCTTTCAAATTCTAAATTTGGTGTATAATTACACAACTTACTTGCATAAAAACATACCCAAAACACCTACCAAACATTTTATGCTACCATTTCAAGTCAACCAACTCAATATGCCACAATTTGACATCAAATCACATCAGTTCAACTTATACAGAGTCAACATATTCAATCATACATTTAACCATTCAATATAATCATTTTATCATATCATTTCACATTCAAATTTTTCTTTCAAGTATCATATATATGGCTTATCACATTACCAAAACATACATATATAAGGACGTTAGCCTTCCCAAAATCGAACATTATCTAAGGTTCAAAACAAAGCCACCATTCTCAAGTTAACGAAAACTTAACACCTATATACATGCCACATAACCAAACTTTAGAACGTTTGAAAGATTACCGAATCAATAACATGATAGTGTGTGCTTCTCGTCAATCTACTAGACATGTTCTGCAAGTTAGCAATCTACAAGGAAAAAGGGAAGCAATGGAGTAAACATATCGAATGGTTAGTAAGTTCATATGTATTTAAACGAGAAACTAGACTTACAATTAAACATATCAAAACAATTAACTTGGCAAAGTTTGCCTAACATAGCAAATCACAACATCTAGGTGAGCTTTAGTACATAATCAACCATGTAATATGCCAAATATACATAACATACCAATTTATATCATGTTAAGTAACCAACTCAACCTCATTTCAATCATGAATAAAGCGATCATTTATATATACCAATATTTTTATTCAATTTATTTACTAATTCTTCATTTGAACATTAAATACATTTCGTATCATCTTGATTCCTCATTTCATATCATTTGTATCACCCAATGAAACTTAGTAGACGGACTCAACTACACAGGTATCTCTAATATAATAATTGCTCATGCGGTCTAAATACATATTCGTGTCAAGTTACTCATCCAGGGTAAACCTTTAATTACACGTCAAATTGCTTGGTAAAGCTGAAAATATTCATGTCAGGTTACGCGTCTGGGCTAAACTTTTAAAATGACATCAGGTTATTCGTCTGAGCAAAACCTGTGTCACATGTATCTTCAAGTCCACAACAAATGTTGCATCTCGGTAACCATTGGTAATCAATTTGTATCAGTTCTTATAAGACCTTTAATAAGTTCATCCGGACATTTTCAACACACACACACACACACATACACACACACACACACACACGCGCACACACACACACACATATATATTACAATTTAGTCCGAATCTCACCTTTTGTACCAAATCATAAACAACCCAAACTTCAAAAGAACATAAAATAATACACAATCATACCATATGAACTTACCTGGCAAAATAGCAAGCAATCTTATTCTTTAAGGACTAAACCATAATTTTATTTTTTCCCTGATTATCCTTAGTTTGGTTCAATTGTTGATTAATAAAATAATTCAATTCAATTTATCAATTCCAAACATCTTATATCATCCAATTTTATGCATGATTCAATTCAATTTCATTTTTTGAATATTCCCTAAGTTTTGCACTTTATTCAATTTAGCCCCTAAAATCGAATTTGCAATATCTTTCAAATTTGAGCTTTGATTTTGAAACCGATCTCAATTACATCCTTTTAGGACTCTATACTTTCTATAATTATAGAAACTTTACAGCAATTTTGAAATTTATACACTTTAGTCCTTATATTCAAAAACTAGCAATTAAACTTTACAATCTACACATTTTTCACATCCAAACTTAAAATCTAACCGTTTAACACTAATTCCATCAATAACTCATCAATGAAAACTTTTAGAAACTTTAACAGTTTTGCAAATTGGTACATGGCTAGCTAAATCAAGCTTCCACGACCTCAAAAAATTACAAGAAAATGAATAAATTGAACTTACCATTCAAGGGCCAAAAGTTTAAGCTTCAAAATCCTATTTTTATCTTTTGGTTTCGTGAAGAAGACAAGTGGGATAACGAAAAACGATTTGGTTTCTTTTAATTTTACTTATATACTTAGTTTAACTTTTAATTAATCATAATTAACCTAATTAACTTTTAATTAATTAAATTTAAGCATAATTAAAAATTTTAGTGGATGTTAAATGTCATCCACCACAATTTGACACTTTAAAAGGTTCCAATTTCTCTTTTAGTCATTTGGCTATTTAAAAATTTATTTTCTCACTTTTATAATTTATTCATTATACCTTAATTAATTATCAATTTGACACGATTAAGGGACTAAACTTTAATTAACCCTTATACTGACATCATAAATATTAATTAATAATATTTATGGACTTAAACATCGAAAATAGGGTTTCGAAACCACCGTTTCCGACACAACTAAAAAATGAGTTGTCACATTGTAATAAGATTTTAATTTAACATTAATTTTTTTTTAATTTAACTCAAAAAGTTTTACTTGATTCGACTCAGCTCGAATTTCATTTCACTCGACAAAATTCGAAAAATTTTTAAATCGATTTAGGATGATAAAATAGACTCATCAACTCGATTAACTTGAATCTTTTTACTTGATTCGACTCAATTCAATCGGATGCTCACCCCTAATGGTGATGAAACATAAAAGCTCTTACCATGAATAACACTTTTTTTCTCACTAGAATTCTTTTCTATTTCAATCGAGCCAAACCCTAGCTTGTAGATGGTGAAGGTGATGGTGGGAATGGTCTCGGATGAAGTTTTTAGAAGATGGGTTTTCAAGAAATAGAGAAAAAGGGTGAAATTTGGAGAGATTTGAAGGGGAAAAGAAAAGAAGAAGAAATAAAAGATTTTATGTTGTTTTCCACCATGGCCACCCAAGCAAGGAGGAGAGGGTTTTTTTTCCCACCTTTTCTAATATTTTAAGTATGTAAATAATACCAACAAGGGTCAAAGGTCAAACTAATTTTTAAATGGGTGGTCTTTGTCGAAACCATTTTTTTGAAAAGGGTCGACTTTTTTTTTTAAAACGAAAACGAACACGGGAGTTGCCACCAATCTTTTTATTTAGGTGTGATCGGATCACCTCGTAATTCAATCATTTTAATAAAAGTTTAAATTTATTAAAATGATGATTTTTGGTCTAAAAAATCCAGAAAATGGGTTCGGGAGTTGATTACGCATGAGGAAGGATTAGCACCCTCAATACACCCAAAATTGGTACCTAGTTGATTACTTGGTGTCTTTTAGTGTCGAAATTTGAAAATTTGAAAAGATTTTAAAAATATGATCCTTTGTTAAAATATTATTTAATTGAATTTTTTGAGAAAATGGCGTATTCCAGTTAATCGAGAAAAAGAATTATGTCCCGTAAGTTAGGACACAATATCTTAAATTCCCGAAACGAGAATAAACACCAAAAATTATTTATTTTAGAAGATGTTCGACTATCTTGGTTTTAGAAGAAGATCATATTCCGTAAGTTAAAACACAACATTTTCTTAATTCCCGGGATTATTAAAAGAATTAAAAAATGTTCGTTAATTTAAATTTATTGAGAAAGTCAAAACCTTGTAAGTCAGGAAATGACTTTTCGAATTTCCAAATATGAAATATCATTTATTTAAAAAAAATCTTTTTGTGTATCAGATCAAAATTGTAATACGAATTAAAAAGGGTAACAAAATAATGTAAGATGGTAGTACAGGTGAAGCATTAAAATAATAAAATAAAAAGGAATAGAATACTATGATGACAATATTGATAATTAAATTGCATTAATAAAATAAATAAAGTAACTTAAAATAAAAGAAAATGGGAAAAGAAAAAAGAAGTTAACATAACTTGAAAATATAATAATTAAGAAATAATAAAGCAACAAATAAGGAAGATTAAAACTTCAATAATAATAAAACACACAACTTAAAAAAAAAGAATAATCTATTTAATCTATTTTTAATGTAAAAAGGATGAGGAAATAGGAATAAATAAATAAATACATAAAAGTACATGAATGAAATAAATATAAAAAAAAAGGTGAGAGAGTAGAAATTGAGTGGTCGAGGGTGAAATTGTAATTTGGGCAATACTTTAGGGTGGATTTTAAAAATAAGAAAAAGATAGGGCCGATTAAGGGACTAAAATGAAGCACGCGCAAAGGTGCGCGGACTAAAAAATATTCCCATGCCATTTAAACGGCGCCGTTCTTTATAGGATTAAAATGAATAAACAATAAAATCACAGGGTAAATTTAAAGAAATAAAAGAACTGAATTGCAAACTAGCTAAAAAACGGAAGGACCATAATCATAAATAACCCATTCATCCAAAACGCGCGGATACTCAAAGCGGGTCTGGTCGACGTGCGAATCTTAAGGGTAAAATGACGTCGTTTTAAGGCTATTATGCCTAGCCCTAAACAACGCCGTTTAATGGGCTTATAAAAGTCAGATTTTTTAAAAATTTTCATTCTCCTCCCCCTTTCTAAAAAAACAAAGAAATCTCTCTCAACCTCCCTTCTCCTCTCCAAGTGCCGGTCATAAAGAGCCACCGGCCGCCAACGACGGCGATCGCCGTCCGCGGTGGTCAGAGTTCACCGGAGAAAGGCCATTTTGGCCATTTCTCCTCCCTTGGCCCCTTTTTGAGATGAAAACATCCAAAAAAGCAAATAAATAAATAAATAAATAAATAATCCCCTTTCCTATTGGCAACAAAGGTAATGGGTTTGCTTTGAAAATATGTTTGATATTTTTGCTATGTTTGAGATAAAGATACAATAGCGAGTTTGTACCTTAGAGAAACTAAAAAAATTTGCGATTTGCTGTTTTGCTTTTAAAATTTTTGTTCGATTCTCTGTCTTTTTTTTTTTTTTTGTATTCCAGATCTCTCCCCCAAAAAATTACAATGGTTTTAAATGGCTTTTATAGCCATTTTACAACTTGTTCTTGCTTAACGATTATTCTGTTTCTTTGCAGGCAAATGGGCGATGGAGTCAGTGGCGGTGCTGACAGTGGAGCAGAGGCGATGGCAGAGCCCTAGGGGTTAGGGGAATTAGGATTTTTTCTGACAAATTGTTGGGGTATTGGGCTTGTTGGTTTTTTTTTTTTTTTTTTTAAAAAGATTAGGCTAGTTTTGGTTTAATTTGGGATTGTTGGGTTTAGATTTAGGTTTGGGTTTTAATTGGGCTGTCTAACTTGGGTTTTGTTGGTTTTTATTGGGTCTGATGTTGTATTGGTTTGCTTATGGGCCCCGGGCAGAATTGGGCTTATACAATCTTCATTTCTTCCTCGATATTAAAATATTAAAAAAAAATATCATCTCATTACCATACATTCTTATAAACACTTATATTTTAACTCTCACAAGTGTCAAATGACAAAAATACCCTCAACAGGAAAAGTTATCATTTTAGTCTCTCATCTCGTATTTTTACTCAATTAAGTCTAAAACTTTGAAAATAAGTCATAATGCTCACTGATGATACCTTTGAAGTCTAAATTTAAAGAAATCAAATTTCACATCGAAATACAATCATAATTCTTGGAAAAACGTCATATGAAAAATCAAAATATTTTGAGGCAATACAAGATGAATGATCTTGGATTATTACATCATTTTCTTGGTATTGAAATTTATAAAGATGATCATGGAGCTTTTACTTGTCAAAAGAAATATGCTAAAAATATTTTTGAAGAAGTATGATATGCTTGGTCGTGAATGAAAGAAGATAGTGGAATAAAGGTAGATGCAAACATATACAAAAGATTGATTGGAAGTTTATTTTATTTGACAACTACAAGGCTTGATTTGATGATTGTGGTTAGTTTACAAAGGTTTATGAGTAAACTTAGTCATTTACACCTTGGAGCAGCAAAAAGAGTGCTAAAGTATGTCAGGAGCAACACTGAGTATCGATCATGTTTGAAAAACATTCAACATTAAAAGGCTAATGAAATAGTGATTAGGCCGAAAGTGTTGATTATATAAGTATTTATAAGTTATGTGTTTTCTCTTAAAATTGGTGTGATTTTTTGGTGTTCAAAGAAGCAAGAAGTAGTGGCTCTATAATTTGTAGAAGCAGAGTTTCTAGCATGTAGATAAGCGGTACAACAAGAAATTTGGTTAAGAAGAATTATGCAAGACATTGGAGATAAGCAAAAGTAAAGTGTTCAACTTTATTGTGACAACGATTTAGCCACTGCCCAGAAACATTAATATTTAAAATTATTTCTTTCGAGAAGTAATTGAAGCAGGAGAGATCCAACTAGAGTTCTATCCTTCCTGAAGAGCAATTAGCAAACATTTTCACTAAATTAGTTCCAATAGCATGATTACAGCAACTCAGAGAAGCATTGGGTGTCAAAGAACATTGCATTATTGTGATGTTATTAAATTTTGTATTTAATCAATGTGGCTAGAATGAATGAATTTAGGAAAACTAGTAGGCATTTACCAGGATGCATGTATGTATTAAATTAAAGAGTCACATTAATTACTTCATTAAGATGCATGAATAGAATAAAAAAATCAATTGTAACATCTATATAAAGGGTGGTAAGTGATGAAGCTAAGTCAACAAAAACTGAAAATCTAAAATTTCAGAGTATCACTTCTTTTTATCATCTCTAGATTTTCCCAAACAATATCATGTGGACCAAGATTGTAATGCCCTATCGTCTTATCACTTAGAGAATGTAATTTTCCCTAATAATAATATATGCCATCAAATCTAGCAAGGTTCACCTGAATTTGCTAATTGAGCATCCAGAATTCATTTAGCCTTCTTGTTGCAATTCTAGCTTCCCTAATAATCCACAATCTGATGAACCTTCCTGTCATTTAAACTTCTTTTTCTAAGGATGAACACATCAATGACTTCTCCATGTCTATGAAACATCTTTCATAACCATCTCGAGTGTATTTTCAAGGGAATATTTTCACAAAACTATAAGACATGACTTCTACATATCTATTCTGGACTCATGGCAGCTCAATACATAAAATCAAACTTAACCCATTCCTTTATACATCTATTTAGACATTTAACATGTTTGGGATTCAAATTTTAAAAACTTTTGTTTTATTTTAAAATACTATCTAACGATTTTCTTACTGAAAAAATATAATGGTTCAGTACACGGCAAGAGTACAAGCTAGCAAGGCAAAAATAATAGATATGTAAGTAACTGAGCTAGGCATTTTTCCTTTGTCCATTCGGAAAAAGAGTGCTTGGTATACAGGCAAGTTGATTGTAACTAAAACCAAGCAGAGCAGAATTTGCAACCCAAATTGGTCCAAAACCTTAAAGCCTTTATCTGCATGCATGGTGACCTTCTTGATTGCCCCAAAGCTACCCAACAGATTCAAAATTGCAAGTGTGGCTAAAATATCAAACATTGGTGAAGCAACTCCAAATTCAATCATCTCTTGATCATACCTTTTGGAGACGTCTTCATCAGCTACCTTGGTAGTGATGACAAAGGCCAATTGTGAATATCCTAATAGCTTCAAGATGGTTTCAAATGAGGCAAATAAATATGAAGTTGTGCTCCTGAACAACCACATCCTTTGATCGTTGCACCAACCTAGGAACGAACCTCCGCACCATAAGAATTCACCGAGGCTATATGCATGGTGTGAAAAGGCAACGTATGCAAATGGGAGCACCCAAGGGTTTGATATCTGCAAATTTCCATGATTTTACAGTCATTCATATAACATTCATTTAAATACGTTGTCAAAACTTAAGGACTTAAAGAGCTTCATACCTTAGGGAACAACGTGATGCCTTTAAGCAAGCAAAGGCATGGGACAACAACATAATACAATGTAGCCAAGCAGTTTGCAGCCCACAAGTTGTAAGCACAATAAGCAAGTCGAAGCTTAAGAGGGATCTTTTTATATCCATACAACAAGGGGCAATATTTCGATAGAAAAACTTGAAGGTGACCTTCCGCCCATCTCTTATGTTGCACCAGCAACTGCAATAATGTTATTGGAGCAACTCCGAAGAAACCATCTCTTTCAGGGTCTAAAAACATGGATTTCCATCCCCTACATTGTACACTCAACCCAGTAACAATATCTTCCACTGGAAAGCCATATATTAAACCCATCTGCAACCAAAAACTTATTAAATGTTAAAATCCATGTCTATTTACCATGTTAATTAAGTGATATCCTTAACCTATTAGATTCATGCATTATCCTTAAAATATGACATTCATCATGTCAATGCTTAGAAATAAAGAGATTATAAAAATTAGAACTCCAACTTAAAACCTACTATATGCAACCTCTTACAGGTAATTGGGATTAATCAGCTAAATGAAACTATATGGGTTCATGTTCATATGTGTATATATGTAAGAATTAGAAAAATGTACCTCTTTTCCCCATGTTGTGTTGTGTTCAAAGGTACAACTAGCAAGAACTTTACATGTTTCTTCAAGGAGGCTCGCTCTTTCATTAACCTTTTTATTATTTAGTTTCTTCAAATCAAACCTAAAGTTTTTCTCATATTTCTTCCCACAGAGAGCCTCTCTCCTGTGAAAGCATCCTGTACCGATAAAGCATGGTCCTCCATTTGCGTCAAGTCCCTGAACCTCCAACTTAACCAACACAGACAGATCAAATATAACCAAAAGTGAAAATCATTATTAAGATTATATACCATATGATCAGATTAATAATTCTTTGCATGATATCTTTCTACTAATGGCCTAATTACCTTTTGTATTACTCGAAAAGAGCAACCATAGATATCATTTTTGGTGAGATTATCAAAACTTTGAGGGAACTGTACGTAGCCAATCTCATCTCCCTTCTCTTCATCCATGAAAATGCACAAAGAATATTTGATTGACTGTGAATTGTTGGAATACATATCACAATCCACATTCAAAATAATAGGACCATTGCTTATCCTCGATGATATCCTTATCTATTTTTCACCAGAAAATCATTCAATAACAATCAAAAATATAAAATTAATTTTTAAAGTTATAATAATAGTTAATAATACAATAATAAATAATAAATAATAAATAATAAATTTATTATACTAATTCGTTGTCCATTAGTTCATGAGCATAGTCCTAGCCAATTGTATGGATATCAATTAAGCTTTTCAAAATTTATTTTCACCCATGCTAATTGACTCAGACCTTTTATGAGGAGATCGAATCTAGAGAATATACACCCATTGATTCTTTTTCACTAGTGTTAAAACACTAATTAAATAACAAGTGGTGAAAATGGTCTAACTCACCACACCCCTTAATTCTAATTTGATGGAAAAAGCATTCTTCAGTGGAGAAAACTTCAATTTTTTTTTTTTTTTGTTGTTGTTGTTGTTGTTGTTGTTGAAGGTATTTATTTGAGCGAGTTCAATGACTAACATTTTGTCTTTGATAGGCTCATTAAAGAGTAGGCACTAGCCACTAGTTTTAAAATTACTTCATATCCAATGTGAGAGAAAACTCTTATTTTTAACCCTTTACGAACACCCTCAATCAGTGCAATGGGATGTGTCTATTTATCTATTTCTTGAGTCAAAATGGGAATAGGTTTGAAAAAGAATCTTAGAGTGTTTAGGGTTGGGTCAAGAGGGTCTCTTAATGCCTTCTTTTTTTTTTTTCTTTCCATTAGAGTTATTTCTTATTTCACAAATACTTGTCATGGTAAGGGAGAAGGGGGGAACAAGCAGACTTGCAAAGCACAGTACAACGGAGAGTTGTATGCTGCGTTCAGGAAGGATGAATCGCTCCCGAAAAGGAATCTATTAATTCTCTCCCAATTGGTTGGACCATAGGTGCGATAGATTTACTTCATAGGCGAGGTCTCTGGTTCAAGTCCAAGACGGCCCAGCTGCGTCAAGGAAAAGAATAGAAGAAGCATCTGACTTCTTCATGCATACTCTACGTGGCTCGGGGGTAATATCTCAGTTGGTAGAGCTCCGCTCTTGCAATTGGGTCGTTGCGATTGCAGGTTGGGTGTCTAATTGTCCAGGTGATAATGATAGTACATTGTACCTGAATTGATGGCTCACTTTTCTAAATAATGGGGAAGATCAATCGAAACATGTCACTAAAAACTCTATTGAGACAAAAATGAGCTGTCAAGAACATAGAAGAGGTAGGGTGCTATACCTTTAAATTGAGTGAAACTTTTTTCTTTCAGATTAAATATATAAGCAAAGAGGTTATTGTTTTTATTTTCATTTTCATATATATAATTTTAATTTTTTAATAATTTAATAAATATATAAACTTTATATGAATCAATACAAGTTTCTATAATTTAATAAATATTTTATTATAATAAAAAAATAAAAACGTGAAAAATATTTTTTATAATTTTTTATATAATAAAAAATAAATACAAACAAAATTAATGATCTTTATAAAAATTTACCACAAAATATAATCTTGATTTTTGAACATAAACATAGTTTTTAATAATTTTAATTATTATTTAAATTTTTATTAAAAGGTATATTATTAATGGTTTATTTATTAGCCTAAAAGATCAAAAATGTCTTCGGTAAAAAAAATTGAATTAAGCCCTTATAAAAAAAATACTTCAATTGAACCCTCAATAATGAAAATAATTCAATTGGCCTCTTATATTAATAAAAATCATCAGTTGACCAGTTTGATCGTTAATTGCACTACTATAGCTTATAGAAGCCACCAAAAGTTGCCACATGTCATGCCAAAATAGCCAAAAGATAAAAAATTTAAAATCTAAAATCTTTTTATAAAAAATAATTAAAAAGTACATATAGAATGAATCTAGACAACTATGTGTCCAATTTTATTTTGGATGAATACAAAACTAAAAAAATAAAAAATTATAAGAAATATTTATAATTACTAAAATTTCTAAAAAATATATAAAACTTTCGAATGTTTAAAAACTCAAAAAATTATTTATTATTAGTATATATAATTAATTTTAATTCAATTTTATATAGTTAATAATTATACTTATCTTAATAAATAAATTTATTTTGAGAATGTTTGGAACAAATTTAAATCAACTTAAATAAAAAAATTATTTTATTTTAGTGACATAATCTGATCAATAAACATTTTTTTTAATGAATCAATGAACATTTTTCCTTTGAATCCTATGTGATGGCTTGATGGTCAAGCTATTTACTATCTCAGATGTGGCTTGAATTAGAGTCGTGCTAGCCTTTTTTGTTGTTTGGGCTTTGCCCTGTTATTGTAATCCCCCCCCCCAAAAAAAAAAAAAAAAAAACCCTCTCTCCTTTATTATTAGTATTTTGTTTTTCATGCCTACATGCATTTGAATTTGTCTTATACATAGTTGATTCCTTAAATTCTACAAAATAATTATTGATTATGTAAAATTAAATTAAATGTAAATTATATATGCACTAAGAATAAATAATTTTTTTTGAGTTTTTAAGAATTTGAAATTTTATATATTTTTAAAATTTTTCAATAATTATTGATAGTTTTTTTTTATTTTGTATTCATTCAAAATGAATCTAGACAACTATTTGTCTAGATTCTTTCTATAAGTGCATTTTAATTATTTTTTTAAATATTTTTTTGCTAATGTGGCATGCCAGATGGCAACTTCTGGTGGCTTTCATCTATCACGTCAATGTGGTTAATGGTCAAACCAATCAACTGACGATTTTCGTTAATGGAAGGGGCCAACTGATTTTTCTTTGAGGTCACTGATAGCTTAATTGAGTGCACTTTTTTCATAATAGCTCAATTGGTTTTATTGATTTTGTAGTGAGGGCTTTTTTTACCCTTTAGC
Source organism: Gossypium bickii (assembly GCA_025503065.1). Lineage (NCBI taxonomy): Eukaryota > Viridiplantae > Streptophyta > Magnoliopsida > Malvales > Malvaceae > Gossypium > Gossypium bickii. The sequence goes on from CP106711.1 coordinate 104,033,066, forward strand.
ATAATTATTATATACATAAAATTTAACTTTTTATCTTTAATAATTATTTTTCATTCTTACACCACCGCTACAACTACATATGAATTTAAACACATATATCACCATTAATTTTAATCCCATTACTATCATAACTAATTTTATTACCACTATTGTTTGTATTCTCACATAGGTAATTTCACTGCACATCCAAAAAGATCTTTAATGGGAATAAAATTTATTGTTTCCTCTGACTAATTCTTTTTCGAATCAATGACTCAATTGGTTGAAAAACATACGAATCTACGTTTGATAACTAGTTGCTTGGAAGAGTTTGAATGCTTATTTAATTTTATAAGCTATTTATATATGCATTTAAACGTAAAGAATTAATAGTATATTTATAAATAAATCTTATATTGTGATTTATTGATTAAGTGTTTAATTTTTTTAAAAATAATTTTAGATCAAATCACAATTATACCAAAAAAAAAAAAAAATTATACTTACAAGAGCATTCATGGCTCCAGCTTTGAAATGGTGGTGATATTGAGGTCTTTTCTCTCTTGCCAAATACACTAGAGTTGGCAAAGGGTTGCCTTCAATATCCACAGCATTGGTGTCTCTTCCATCAATTAGTATCTAAGAAACATTAATCAAAACATCATTTATTAATTAAGCTCAACTATTCAAAGCCTAACTAATTAGAGGTTTATGAAATGTGCAATTTACTTGAAGGATGGTTTGATGATCACGTTTACTTGTAACAAAGTTCCACTCACGAAATCCTTTGTGTTGTTTATAGATATGTTCTGGAATTTGGTTTAACTTTGTGGTGGTTTCAATCCTCATTTTCATTTCCTCGTATAATCTCTGCATAATTATTGACAAAGAAAAAACAAAATTTTACATCAAATGCAGGTGCAAATAATTGTATATTTAAATTTGGACATTAGTTCAAACAAAAAAATATATTTAAAATAGAAAAGTTGATTACATGAATTTTTTAAAAGTATTCATAGATATAAGTATTGTACAAATTACAAATAATATAATGTTGAATCAAATAGAAATATTATCAACTCAATATCTCGAAATAAAAATGCATATATTTATAATTTTATGTTTATTAGTATTATTATATATATTGCTCGGTCCCTATTGTGCTGGTAAAGATTTTCAATGATATAAGCATAGATAGAAGTCAAAAAGGAGGGAAATAGCATGTATAAGTAACATATTATTGTGCCACATACCCAATTTTTTTGGGGAAGAAAATAAAAGAATATAATTTTCTTTTCAACCTTAAACAAATTATTTTTTATTAACTAGCATGAGACAAAATGCTTAATTTCAAAAACAAACTTATCTGCTTGGAAACAAAAATAATAAAATTAAGCTGGCCTGATTTTTATAATTATATCAACAATAATGGTCTGGTCCTACCAGTTTTTGGGGAAAAAAAGAGTTAGAAATCAATCGATTAAAAGTTAAATGGTGGATTTAAATTGTTGGATAAGTTAATTAATAAAATTTTACATTTCAGTTAATAATGGGTTTTTAAATAAAATTAAGAAAAATTAAAGTATAAATGAAATCTAATCACTTATCAAAATATTTGAAAAATTAGTAAAATAATCTAAATTGATTTTTTTTATCAAATTTTATATACTGGTCTCTTTCTTTAAGTAATATATTGGATTCATTAAACCTTGCATTTTAGAAATCATATTAAATTAGAGTTGATTGCATGATGTCCTTAATTATCACACTCATTTTAAATTAGTTTTCAAACTTTAAAATATTCTAATTACATCTTCAATTTATTGATGTTATATGAATCATATTTTTTCATTATTGAAACTTTTAGATACAAAAAATCTTATGCGACATAATTAAAAATAAAAATATAAAAATAAAAATATAAAGAAAAATAAAATGTAGTCGTATAACTTTTAAAATTAAAAATTTAAAAAAAAAGTAAAACTGAAATGAAAGAGAAAGAAAATGGTAATTTCTATAAAAGATTTGAAAATCACAAAATAATTTTTTTTTAATTTTTCATTTTAATTTATGTCACACAAGATTTAACATTTTATTTAATAGTTAAATTAGCGATTTTAGTAACAAAATAATTTTATTTATATAATATCCACAGTTAAAAAATATAATTAAAATATTTTAAAATTTGAGAAAAATGAAACAGGTCGAAATCATCCAACGAATGGTCTAGATATTTCAAGCATTGATTTAAGCGAAAATGTGGATAAAAAACCAAATGGGACCGAGCTGCTAAGGTTGATGATATATACGGTGCTTTTACTAAAAAGATAAAACTCTATCTTTAGAGACGTGTGTCATCATCAATGATAATGCATAAATGCACCCAATATAAATCTTATAAGATTTTTTAACCACACATAAAAAAATTGCCCTTAACCAAAAAAAGCAAAAAGAATAATAATAATTGCACTTCAAAGCAAGGGCGAAGTCAGAAGCTGGCATGGGCCTCGACCTCTAAAATGTAAAATTGTTATTTAGGTTTTTAAAATTTTTTAAAAATTTTAAATTAATAAATATAAAATTACACTTTGGTCTCCTTAAAATTATAAAAATTCGATTTAATCCTTTACAAATTATAAAGATATAAACTATAAAAAACTAAAATTTTATCCGGCCCCCTAAAAAATTGTTTTGGCTTCGCCCCTGCTTGGAAGCAAACATTCGAACAACTTGCATGATTGATTTAAAATTACCTTAACCGAAGGCCATTCTTGGACATTGAGTGGTTCAGAAGCTGTCCTAAAGTAAGCCTCAGGAGACATGGGTTCCACTTTGAACTTCTTGCAGAAAGGCAGCCATGTCTTTGAGAAATTTGCAGCCTCTAACATGGCATAAAACGTTAAATTCGATCCCCCATCATCTGATAAATATACGCTTAACTTTTCAGGTGGATAATCATATGCCATCATTGATAGAACTGTGTTCACCACCATGCTCGGTGGCTCTAACAACGGATCTGCCGTGCACACAAATATGTCGATGCCCGGTAGTTCTTTTCCGAACCTTTCCAAGATTGAAAGTAATGAATTTAACGTAAATGGTCAATTATGAAATATGAAACAAACTAGGATGAAAACATAATTAAGATATGTATGTACCTTTGAGAGAGCCTGTGTATGAATGGAATACGGATGACAGCGTTCCATCTACAAACTGTGGTGAGAAGCCAATAAAATGAGAACCATAGCTCAGAAAGAAACAAGCCAATCCAAGTCCACCTCTCAGCTTTTCCTCTAACTGGGAAATACCTAATTCTATACATAACAATGAAGCAGATGCCAAGCAAGATTGAAGCTGCAATGCACCTGAACAGTATTCGTCCCTTAACTTGCCTTGTTTCGAACAGTGGAACATATTCATTTTCCGCCATTTCTCTCTCTCTCACACACAGCTGAGCATCGATGTATTTGTTTATGGATTGAATTAACGATAAGCTTGGCTTTTACTTTTCAAAAGAAACAAAAAGGATGAAGTATCTTCCAATGAATATGGGATCATGGGCCCATAATAAAGGTAGTCAAATTGAATTACGTTATCGGTTCAGTAGTAAACTCGTGTAAATTTTAAATTGATTGACATACATTCTAAGGTTTAATCCCTGTAATTCTAAAGCCACATAACATTAACTAGAACAGCCATGGTCCCCACAAAAATTTAAAAAATTTCTTATTAAGCATTTCAAGATTAAATCAAAATGTTTTTAAATTATCTTTCAAAAAATCATAATAATTTGACTCTAATATCTTTGTAATGCCCTAAATTTTATAATTTTGTTTCTGTAAATTCTAGACACAATTGTGTATCTGCTTCAGTGGCTATGTGTTTTAGGTGTATGTGAGAGGTCTTAAGTTCAAGCCTCAACTTTGATAAATTTTGCTATTTTCCGAAATAAGCCCTATCTCTATTCAATAGGCTTATATTTAATTATTTGTAAAATCATATCAAAATGGGCCTGTTGGTCTAGTGGTTAAGTTGAGTGTCAGATTGCTGAAGGTCTCATGTTTAAATATCTATGCGAATGAGAGAGTCTATTTTTGCTCTTTTGACCGAGAGAGTTTTGGTCAAATAGGAGTTCTGAGAAGTGGGTTAGTGGGTAATGGAGCTCAAAACTAACTATTATTTCGACAAAGGCAAGCGCACCTATCGAACAGTAGTATAGTTGTGGTGAGTCCGAAATATCGTATCCTCAAGGACCAAGGGTACTAGTATTAACTATCTTTTTATTATCTAACCTAATAATTAAGGGAATTTGGTTTTTAATCTAAAATTAACTAACTAATTTATTTAACTATGAAAACGACGGAGAGTGAATTTGGGAAAATACTTTTGGACAACTTATATGAGATAGGCAATACCTAAGAAAGAATCCACCTAGACTTCCCTTATTACTTTTGATTCATGCGATTTATTCACTTGGTTTAATCCGTAGAAATCCCTAATTTATATTAATACCTTTCTCCAGGCTACTAACAACTGACTCTAGGTTGATTAATTGAAATCTCTTTCTAATTAAAACCCCTGTTGTCGCATTAACTCGATCTATGAATTTCCTTATTAGGTTTGACCCTAATCCGGCAAATTTTCGTTGCCTTATCTCTAGGGTTGCAATCAACTCCGCTTAATTGTGTTGATCTACTCTTATATAGGGACTTTTGCTCCGCTGAATAAGCACATTCGACTTGAATCAATAACCTGAATTATCAACCAAGAATAAGAACTCATAATTAAGAATAAGCACAAGTATTTATCTCATAAATCAAATAATAATAAAATCCGTCTTAGGTTTCATTCCCTCAGGTATTTGAGGGATTTAGTTCATACTAAAAGAGGGAAACATCATAAAAGAGGAAAAACAACAAAACATAAGAAAACCCAAAAACTTCTAAAAAACTTGATGGGAGATCCTCAGTCTTGATGGAGATCCTTCTTCTAAGCTGTTCCTGACGGCTGTCTTGGAGTATTTTCTCCTTCTACTCGACGCCTATTCGACGTCCTGTCGAACTCCTATTCGACCTCTCGTCGACGTCCCCCTTTTAAGTTGCCTCCTAGGGTGTTTATATAGGCTTTGAGATGCCTTTCTTAGCCCACAAGTATCCTATTCCGAATGAAATTCATTCTTATTTCGGCAGGGACACGCTCGTGGTCGATAGCCCAGGCCGTGTTCGATCCGGCTTGCCACACATGGCCGTGTGATCCGCCCGTGTGCGATGGTCCAGGCCGTGTAGGCCCATTTTGTCCCTTTTTGGACCGTTTCTCGTTCTTGTCGATTCTCTAAGTTCTCCTGAGTATAAAACATGAAATTAAGAGATTAGGAGCGTCGAATTCATCAAATTCAATAGAAATTCATCCAAAATTAAGCCAAGCATGGGGTTAAAATATGTGTAAATTATGGTTTATCAGTGGGAGAATGAATTAAGGGGTTGTGATCTAGTGGGGATTCGATTTTAATTCATATTTTTATTTTTATTCCTTTTTCATATCTTTTTTTCAAAACTTCACTTTGGAATTGGACGTCCTTTCTCCTTCAAGCAAATCCCCATCTTTGCTATTTTCGTTTCTCAACTATTTATCGGAATTAAACTCTTCCCTTAGTTTTTATTACTGTCTCTTACTCTCATTTTGGGTGGTTCAAACTTTTGGTTGCCTTGTAACCAGTAAGTGGGGCTTCTGATTGTATTTATCTTATCGTGATATTCTGAAGGTTGAGTCATTGCTATATTTTTGTGGGGTAGGAGAATTCGACGGACTGTGATTCTTGATTTGTTTGTTGATCGGTGTTAACGATATTCTTTGACGTTAGTAAATCAAGAGTAGGTCGTATTGTGGTTTGAAAATTTGTATTTGTAGTCGCTAAATTGATATTGGTATACTGATTTTAGGCTTCGAAAGGCTTAAGAGTGTTTTCGCATCAAACTGATATCAGGTGTGTACCCGATTATGCAAAAACCAAGGTTTCAGCAAAAGCCAAAAACCCCACTGTCGACGCCACACGGGCGTGTGGTAGGCCATGTACCATAACACGGGTGTGTGATCAACGAAGCCAGGCCGTGCGCTTAAGGCACGATCGTGTGATGGCCAGGTAGGCCGTTGCGACACATGGGCTAGACTGATTCGGACTGTGTGGGATTTTGGGCCAGGTCGTGTGATCCATACGACCAAGGCCAATTTGGGCCGTGTGGGCCACATGGGCAAGCCACATAGGCATGTGATCCCATTTATTTGAAATGATTCCTAGGGTTGCACAGGTCACCCAAGTCGTCTGTGAACCTACTGTAGGGTCAGTAAGCGTTACCTAGACCCCTAAATGTATGATTTGAATGTATGTGATGCATGATTACTGATATATGTATGTATACGTATGACTGATGGTTGCATAAAAGCATGACATATTCTATGTTTGCATTGCATGGGGTTGGGATGATGATATTTGGAGGAAGTGTACTGAAAGGCTTTAAGCCTAATATCTGGCAGCTCAGCTGCAACATACTGATTATGTGCCGCATTCGGTACTACTTGGAGTGTAGGGATGAGTGGGTGTTTTAAACCCCTTATGGAGTGTAGGGATGGACAGAGATAGTGTGTAGAGGCAGGTTGGGTAGGACTCTGTTACTGATTAATGTATATCTAATACTGTTACTGTGATGGGCTTAGGCCCTAATGCATATCTAATACTGAAACTGAAATGGGCTAAGGCCCGAACTGCTACTGAAACTAAAATGGGCTTAGGCCTAGACTGCTTTTGACTGTTTGCTCTGATTCATTGTATGCATGTTATCTATGGGGATTACACACTGAGTTTACGTAAACTCACCTATTTCTGTTAAACTGTGAAGGTAATCCCCATACTTGACGGTTCGGTGCAACGAAGGACTTTACGGTGACCATTTGTTTATCGCACTGTTTAAACTTCATTTATGGTTTTATTCTATATTTTTATGGGATGTTTTGATGTAAATTAGAATTTTGGACTGTTGTTTTTGTTTTGGGTTTAAACTGTTTTCATGAGATTTTAAACTGTAACAAAAACTCGATTTTATTAAAATCAATGGTTTTTCCTAAATGTGAACGGTTTTCATCAAATATCCCAGTTTAAAAGCTTCCGCTACGAGATATGTTTTTAAACGAATCAAATTAGCGAGAAAATAGTTTTGAGATTGACGAAAGATAGGTCCGGAAAAGGTTTAGCATGATAAATTCATTTTCAAATTCCATTCTATGTGACATCGCCAAATTCGGCCATAACGTTTAGGTTAGATTTGGGGTGTTACATTTAGTGGCATCAGAGCCAAGTTACAAAACTCGGCTGTGGAAACTTAAAGCCGTGGACGTGCTTTTAACGGTTAGCCACCACTAATAGGCCTTATCGCGAAGCAATGAGACTGCACCCTTCGAGCTAAGTCCTCATCTCTGGGCAACATGTCGAATCTATACACGAGTGGATCACCCGTGTCACCTGCTACTGAGACCGGGTCTAAGAGTCGATCGGCTGGGGACGACGCATTGTCTCAGGCTATGTTAAGGATACTGGAGAGAGTCACTGGGCCCAACACTGGATCTAAGGGCCAAGGGTCAGTTACTGAATGACTCCAGTCCTATGGAGCTTAGTTATTTAGCGGTGTCACAAGAGTCGCCCCTAATGTGGCTGAATACTGGTTGGAGGCCACAGAGAGGATAATGGATGATTTAGACTGTACTCCTAAGTAGAAATTGAAGGGTGCAGTCTCATTGCTTCGCGATGAGGCCTATCAGTGGTGGCTGACCGTTAAGGAGGGCACTTAGCCCGATCGTCTAACTTGGGAGTTCTTTAAGACTGCGTTCCAGAGTAAGTATGTGGGAGCTAGTTACATTGATGCTCGGAAGCATGAGTTCTTGAATCTCACTCAGGGAGACCGATTTGTGGCTGAGTACGAGGCTGAATTCCTAAAGCTGAGCCATTATGCTCGAGGCATGGTGGCAGATGAGTATGAGAGGTGTGCTCGATTTGAGGACGGGCTGAGGGATAATCTAAGGGTGCTGATTGCTCTACAGAGGGAGCGAGAGTTTGTCATACTGGTATAGAAGGCGAAGATCATCGAGGATGTTAAGCACATTGAGCGCCAGAATAGAGACCGTGAGAGTGGTAAGAACAAGAGGGATTCGAAGCCCTCGAGTTCGGTACAGAGGCCTAAGAAAAAGGCTAGGACCGATGGGCCATTTAGAGATGGGCCCCCTGTTGCTCCTATTAGTTTGCAGCTATGTCGAGATTGTGGTAGACGCATTAGGGCGAGTGTTGGAGGAGGACTGGGGCATGTTTGAGGTGTGGGTCTTACAAAGACGATTCGGGAGTGTCGGTTGAGGCCGATCGATGCAAGCTCCAGTTTACGCATCGCATGACCCCAGAGAGGTAGTTCAGCCAGCCAGAAGGCGGCCGTGGTCAAGCTAGGGGTGGTAACGGTATGGGCCGTGGATAGAGGGCACTAGGCAGAGGTGCTGGACAGACTGAGGCAAGACAGCCTACTCTTGTATATGCTGCTCACCGAGAGGACCGAGATGCTCCTGACGTCATCACTAGTACGTTCCTTTTTTTTATATACCATATATTACTCTGATAGACATAGGATGTACTCATTCCTACATAGCCTGTTCTATTTCTAAAAATCTGGGTTTATCAGTTGAGAGCACTACGAGTGAGTTCACTGCACTAAGTCCGTTGGTGTAACACCCCTAACCCGTATCCGACACTGGAATAGGGTTACAGAGCATTACTGAAACACATACACTTGTAAACGTATTAAACTAAGTCATAAAATTTCATCCAAATTAAAAATTTTCAAATTTTTATCTTCGAGTCCCTAAATAGGTCCTACGAGGCTCAATACATACCTTGGAAGTGGTTCGGGACTAAACTGAGAACTTTTGAAAGCACTGAAAAATTTCTTGAAAAACAGGGGCACACGCCTGTGTCCAAGGCCATGTCCTTCACACAGCCGAGATACACGCCCGTATGTTAGGCCGTGTGGCATTTCAAATTTTCAAAATCAAGTGCAAACTTCACACACCCTAGGCACATGGCCGTGTGGCTGCCCGTGTGACCACAAGTAAGGCAATTTATCAAGCTCCTTGCCACCCCAAAACACTTATACATTTATAAATATTTACCATCACACAACATAGTATTATTAAGTATTCAAACATCCACATTAAGACATCTACATACCATTTACAAACCACATTCATCATGCATAATCGGACACACACACTTAACCATTCACATGCAAGCATACACATCCTTGAAATGCATCATCATAGACTTATAACATAACAAATATTGGCCACATTAAATGGCCTTATACAACAATAACCATCAAATAGCATAGGCCAACATTCTAGACCAACTCATAACAACATATACACACATTATCAAGTCCCTATACATGCCATAGACTTAAAAATACTTCATTGATACAATACCAATCAATAACTTGTTAGTGTGATAGAATCTCCGACGACCTCCAACTCGAGCTAGCATCTGTGACACTATAGGAAAAAGGAAAGGAAGGGGGGTAAGCTTAGTAAGTAGGTATGTAAATAATAAGTGATTTATTAATAAGCTTTTATAAATCTTCACAATATGTTCTCAAGATATTACAATCATAATTGCACATAGTTCCACTATTTACTCAGGTTCATCTCAAGCTGTCTGCTCGAGTCATAGTCACTAAATTATTTATATCCCGAGCAACTCCAAATTAAGATATGCTAATTTTCCCTGAAACTAGACTCACATATCCTATTACCATAAAAGTTTCAAAATTTTTGGCTTAGCCAATAAGTACAGTTTATTCTTTAAACTAACCCCTGTTCCGCTGTCCGATAGTTCCCACCCCTCTTCACTAAAAAATAATTATCTCCTCGTACGAGATTCACATGATGTTTCCATTTGTTTATTTTGAAAATATACTTATTATATATTTTAACATATAAATTATAAACCATAATTAATTTTTTTACAAATTTTAATGATTTTCCCAAGTCAGAACAGGGGATTCCGAAATCATTCTGACTCTGTCTCACAAAAATTTAAATATCTCAGAATATGAAATTCTTTTTCATATTAGACTCAATAAGATTTAATTTCATATCTTATTCAATCTTTAATTTGATTCCCAAAATATTTGGTGATTTTTCAAAGTTATACAACTGTTGCTGTCCAAAACTGTTTTATTGCTAATTTTTATTCTTTCATGAAATGTTTGTATTAACTTCCATTTACACATGCATAACACCAAAACATATCCATTACTAGTCATTTACAAATATTTATATGCCATTCATGGGCCAATTTAACCTATACATCAATAACAAAAACTTAAACATATCATGTCTCAATTTAATTTAGCCTAAAAGCCCACATATGATCATCAATCACATTTACCACGTATTTATACATCATAAGCATAGACTTATAATCACAAGGTCATCACAAGATCATACTCATAGGTATAACTTACTCGTTTATATTCTTACCAAAATTCGATCACATACCAAGCATATTGCTTGTGAGTGTACACATACATATACCTGCACTTAACCTTCACATATTCACATTCATTTGCACTTTAGTCATTTTTTCCATTGAACACATCGAAATATTATTGGATACATCGGAAATTTGCACATAAGGCAACACTTGTAGCCAAAGCTACTTCACATCACTTTTCACATAGAGGCTCGTTCTCAAGCTATTCACTTTCACTGTCCGCCACACACAAGTCGCTTCGGTCATTCGTTGCTACTCAGTGCTGCTCACACAAGCTATCAGGTATCCGTAACACATGCCGGTATACCCAGCCACTGGTAGAACTTAAGGCCAGCACCTGGATTCACTTAGTCACAATCTCGGGTTTGCTCACACAAGCTGTCGGTCATGACGGAACTAGAGGGTACTGCTTACACAAGCTGTCGAGTATCTATAACACATGCCAAATAACTCAGCCATCGGTAGAACATACATACCAGCACCCGGATCACTTATTTCACTTAGATTTCACATAGGTTTCTAGTGAACATGTCACTCGTATCCATTTTTATTCCTATGGTTCAACCGGGAAATTTCTCACTTGTTGATATTTTGTCAATTACATCAAATATTCAGCCACAATTCATACCATTTATCAAAATATGAAAATGTAAGTAAAAACGATGCATTATTTACATACAAATTTACCTCGGTAGCACAATCGGTGAAAAGGATTTATCTGTCATATTCTTTGTTTTCCTCCGTTCTAGATCTGAACCTCATTTTTCTTGATCTATAACAACACATTTCACTTATTTATTCAACATGCTACTCAAATTAACCCAAAATTCATATTTTTGAAAATTACATTTTTGCCCATAAACTTTTTCATATATACAATTTTGCCCCTAAGCTCGTAAAATGATTTTCATTCAATTTCTCTGTATTTTAAGCCTAGCCGAACCATTTTCATAACTACAATAACCCACAAATTTCACTAATTCACACTTTTATGAAAAAATTTATAACTTTTCCAAATTAGTCCTTTTTAGCATTTTCACCAAAAATCACTTAGTAAAAGTCGTTTCTCTAACCATAAACATGCATTTTCTACCATTAAACACAAAAATACACACATATCCATCATGGATCAAAACCCTAGACTTTAACCATATCTCAAATTAGTGATAGAAATAGATAGATATTGTTACGAGGATTTCAAAAATGTAAAAAATATTAAAAAATGGGCTAGAACGGACTTACAATCGAGCTTGGAAGCTTGAAAAACCCTAGCCATGGTTTCCCCTTGTGAAATTCGACCATGGGGTTGAAGATGGACAAAAATTGATTTTTAATTTTGTTTTTAATTCATTTTAATTTCTAAATAACCAAAATGCCCCTAACCTAAAAATATTCTATTTCACCTATTTCATGTCCATTTTTTGTCCAAAATATTAACCAATGGTCTAATTATCATTTAAGGACCTCAAATTTAAAATTTCATAACAATTGGACACCTCTACCATGTAGAATTCAACTTTTCCACTTTTTACAATTTAGTCCTTTTGACTAAATTGAGTGCCCAAATGTCGAAATTTTCGAACGAAATTTTCACGAAATGACTTCGTGAAATCGTCGACCATAAAAATGTAATAAAGGTAATTTTTTTTCTCGTCAAATTTGTGGTCTGAAAACCTCTGTCCTGACTAGGCCCAAAATCGGGCTGTTAGAACTCTCCACCCGTTTAGGGATTTTTGTCCCTGAAAATCTTACTAGAAGAAGTTACTTTCAAATTTTTATCATAATCACAATTTAATTTAGTTTTGTGCTCAGAGTTTCCTGTAGCTTTTTCTATAATCGATAATATAACTCTCGGATGTTGAAATAATCATACGAATTTTCATCATCAATTAAAAACAATCTAAATAACATTTCTCTTTCTCCGAGGATAAGAGAAATACCAATACGGGACCCATAGTATCTTTATCTCAATATCACGCCAATATCATTGTTGACTGTAACAATCCTGATTGTATTTGTTATTTGGCCTTTCCATGATGACAAAACAACATCTCGACTGTTGGAACGCCGATACCCCATGGCGCAGCAGAATAAAATTAGATCCGGCGATCCAAACCATGGATCCATGTGTGAGGAATGAATCGGGGTGAAATAAAGGTTTCGAAATTACCAAAACTTCAATCTGAGTAGACAGCGACGCCTTGGCAACAAGAGTTTTGATCTACTGTCGAATCAAGCCACAACCTTTTCGATGTCGGCCTCTACGTGATTCACCCGGTTTGACTATGAACGGAAGAAATCTCCAAAACTATTTTGGAGGTTTATTTGCTTGATACTGCTAGACCTAACAAGCAATCTCTTAGGGTTTTCACATAAGCTTTGCCTCTTTTAAATACCTTTTATATTGGGTATCCTTTTAATTGGGCCTTTTATAATGGGTATTTTTTTTTTCATTGGGCCCATTATTTGGTATCCTTTTAATACCCTTTTATAATTGGTATCTCTTGAATGTATCATAAGATTAAATAAATATAATAAAGTTTTTAACCGAAAATTATAATTACATTAATTATATCCGAAAATTATAATTACATTAATTATAATAAGGATTTGATAAACTATATTTATTTAAATTTATATATGAATCAAATTCATATATTAATAGAATTATGTTGTCATTATGTGTACAACATCCTTGTACATATAATATGTTCAATATTTGATTGCCCAATTAAATTAATTCTTTAATTAATTTAATTCATGTGACAACTAAAAACAATACCAATTATATTTTATTCCGTTCATTTAAACCATAGGGTGTGACCCTGTAGGTTCTTGCAACGTTAGCGATAATAATAGAACGATTCTAATGTCACAAACAATGAGTGGCATCTAGCAATGCATCATTGCTACCTAAGTTACAAGAAGTCATGATTCCATATAACTTTTTGTGATTAACCTTTCATACATTAATCCTTAAGTCCTTTATCTCTGGAATGGACACAAGTCATGGAATAGTCATACTTGTATAGTCCATCCCATGTTTCTTGATATCTTGAGTAGACTATGATATACAAATTAGTATGACATCTCATGTCAACTTATTTGAGCATGGCCATGCATTTCTAGTCTCACTCAATCAAGTGGCCTAAGATATTACTCCCATTATGTAGGAGGAACTTATCCTATATTGATCAACCATATCCTCTACATAGATTGTGGTATATCCAACATCGTCTTTATAGAACAACCAATTATGGTGTACGTTTGACTGTATCAAAATATACAACTCACGATGTTGAGATAATAATTATCTCAAGTCTGAGGATCATATACATATTAATCACTATGAGTAATGTTGTGACAATTACATAATAATCCAATAAACATACTCATAACTTGGTCAATCCAATATGTTGTTCTCTAACACACATATTCATGCATTGATTTTGACAATCCACATCAATGACAACTCTTTATCATCAATCAACTACATGTTAGTCTTAATGCATTATTGTTGTCCTAGTCAACAATAATACTCGACTAAGGATCTTTTAAGAATAATCATATTATTCTTAGGACATTATTATAAAACAGTTTATTTATACACACATAAAGAAAAAATGAAATAATAATGACAACGCTTTATATTAATAAACATGGTAAATTAAGTATGTTATTACAACCATCTCATGATTGGTCTTTGGGCATACTCTTACAATCTCCCACTAGCACTAAGACCAATCACTCATATATCTAATACCAAGTGACTTAGTGTGACGATCATGCTTCTGTGTGTCGGAGGCTTTGGTCGAGGATCAGCAATGTTATCATCCGGAAGGTACTCTGCATATCTCTACATCCCCTCGATCGATAATCTCACGAATAAGATGGTAGCGTCTAAGTATATGTTTGGATCATTTGGTGAGATCACGGGTTCCTTAGCTTGTGCAATAGCTCCATTGTTATCACATCGGAGCTCTATAGCATCCGATATGCTAGGCACAACCCCTAGTCCAAAGAATGAACTTCTTGATCCAAACCGCTTCCTTTCTTTGCCTCACCGGGTCGCAATATACTCAGCCTCTGTTGTAGAATCGGCTACTGTACTTTGCTTTGAACTCTTCCAGCTCACAGCACCACCATTAAGGCAAAACACAAAACCTGATTGCGATCGAGAATCATCCTTGTCGGTTTGGAAGCTGGCATCAGTGTAACCTTTACACTTAACTCTTCCTCACCTCCATATAATAGAACGTATCCTTAGTTTTTCTTAAGTACTTAAGGATACTCTTGATCGTGTGGTCCAGGTGACCTTCATGGGGATCTACTTGATACCCGCTCGTCATACTTAAGGCATATATGATACATCGGACGGGTACATAACATAGCATACATGATAGATCCAATAGCGGAAGCATATGGAATTTTACTCATACGTTCTCTCTCTTGTGGAGTTGAAGGACACATTTCCTTCGAGAGTGAAATACCATGTCTCATAGGTAGAAATCCTCTTTTAGATTCTTCCATACCGAACCTTTTCGAAGACTTTATCTATGTATGTACTTTGGCTTAGACCTAGTAGTCACCTTGATCTATCTCTATAGATCTTGACTCCTAAGATATAAGTGGCTTCCCCAAGTCCTTCATAGAAAAATAACTTCTTAACCAAGTCTTAATAGATCGCAAAGTAGGTATGTCATTTCCCATGATAAGTATGTCATCCACATATAGTACCAAGAATGTGATAGTGCTCCCACTAACTTTCTTGTAAACACATGGTTCATCTTCATTTTTGACAAAACCAAACTCTTTGATTGCATCGTTAAAACGAAGATTCCAACTTCGAGAAGCTTGCTTTAATCCATAAATGGATCTTTGCACTTACATATCTTTCTAGCATCCTTTGGATTTACAAAACCTTCAAAGTTGTGTCATATACACATCCTCTTCAAGTTTCCGTTAAGGAAAAGCGTTTTGACGTCCATCCGCGATTTCATAATCATGAAATGCGCTATGGCGAGCAAGATCTGATGGATTTAAACATAGCTACAGGAGAAAAGGTTTCATCATAGTCAACACCATGAATTTGGCGAAAACCTTTAGCGACTAATCGCCTTTGTATGTTTGTACATTACCATCCATGTCGCTTTTCTTTTGAAAACCCATTTGCACCCTATAGGTTTAACCCCTTCGGGTGGATCAATCAAAGTCCATACTTGGTTTTCATACATGGAATCCATCTCAGATCTCATGGCCTCAAGCCATTTCTCAGAGTCTGGGCTCGTCACCGCTTCTTGATAAGTCCTAGGCTCATCTTGATCTATAAGAAGAACGTCACCATGCGTTGTAATGAGAAATCCTTATCTCTCAGGTGCACGGCGTTCTCTTAAAGATTTCTTGCAGATGGTTGTGTTTCTACAGTAGTTGTTTGTTCCTCAATTTCTTGTGGAATTTGCTGTTGTTCAATTCTGGTTCAGTGGTATCTTGTGATTCTCGAATTTCTTCAAGTTCAATCTTTCTCCCACTTCCTTTTCTAGAAGTAAATTCTCTCTCTAGGAAAACACCAGTCCGAGCAACAAACGTTTTGTTCTCAGTGGGATTAAAGAAATAATATCCTTTGGTTTCTTTTGGATACCCCACAAAAATACACTTTTCGAGATCCGGGTTCAAGCTTAGTAGACGCGTCGACGCTTAACATAAGCTTCACAAAATTTCAAATTTTCATAAAAGACATACTAGGACGTTTCCCGGTCCACATCTCATATGGCGTCTTTTGAACCCGATTTAGATGGAACACGATTTAATGTGAAAGCAAATTGTCTCAAGTGCATATCCCCAAAAGGAAGTCGGTAGATCAAGATGACTCATCATGGATCGAACCATGTCTAACAAAGTTCGATTTCTTCTCTCGAGATACTCCATTCCATTGAGGAGTACCGGAGGAGTAAGTTGTGAGACAATCCCACATTCTTTCAAAAGATCATCAAACTCTAGGCTCAGTACTCTCCACCTCGATCGGATCGAAGTGACTTGATAGTTTTGCCTAGTTGATTTTGTACTTCATTTTTGAATTCCTTGAACTTTTCAAGGGACTCGGACTTATGGCGCATGAGATAAACATACCCATATCTCTCGAAATCATCGGTGAAAGTAATGAAGTAGTGAAATCCACCTGCGGCTTGTGTATTTATTGGTCCACATACATCGAATGTATTAGGTCCAATAAATCACTAGCTCGTTCACTTTTACCAAGTGAAAGGAGATTTAGTCATTTTTCCCAATAAGCAAGATTCACATACTTCAAATTGTTCAAAAACAAATGAATTCAAGAGACCGTCTTTATGGAGTTTGGATATGCGTTTTTCACTTATGTGGCCCAAACGACAATGCCAAAGATAAGTTTGATTTGAGTCATTTATTTTAGATCTTTTAGTATTTATGTTGTAAATGGGATTCGTTCGATCTAAAATATAGAGGCCATTAATTAATTGTGCCGAACCGTAGAAAACATTATTGAGATAAAATGAACAACAATTATTCTTAATAATTATCTCAAAACCAATTTTGTCTAAACAAGAAATTGAAATAATGTTTTTAGTCAAACTGGGCACAAAATAACAATCCTCTAAACATAAATCAAGTCCACTAGGCAAAGATAAAGTATATGTTCCCACAAACTAATGCAAAGCAACTTTTGCTCCATTTCCAACTCGTGAGGTCCACATCTCCTCTAGCCAAAGTCCTACTCCTTTGTAGTCCCCTGCATGAAGTGCAAATATGAGAACCATAACTAGTATCTAATACCCAAGAAGTAGTAGTTGATAAATTAATATCAATAACATAAATACCTGAAGCAGACATTCCGCTTGCTTTAGCCTTCTTGACTTCTTCAAGATAGACAGGGCAGTTCCGTTTCCAATGTCCAGTCACACCACAATGAAAACAGTTTCCTTCCTTAGACACCCCACCTTTAGGTTTCAGTGTAGCCTTTCCTTTTCCAAATTTGGGCTTACCTTTGCCCTTAGGCTTTGTTTGAACTTTGGCCTTTCCCTTGCCCTTGTTATTACGGACCATCAGTATGGGCTTGGGTCCAACCTTTTTCAAGTTGCCTTCAGCAGTTCGTAACATACTGAGCAATTGTGGTAGAGTCTTGTCAATTTCATTCATATTGAAATTGAGGACAAACTGGCTGTAGCTATCAGGCAACGATTGCAAAATAACATCAGTGGCCAACTCTTGGCTCAATGGAAACCCAAGCTTAGATAGGCTTTCAATATAGCCAATCATCTTAAGGACATGAGGTCCTACTGGGCTTCCTTCAGCCAACTTGCATTGGAATAGGGCTTTAGAGATATCAAACCTCTCTTGCCGTGCTTGCCCCTGATAAAGTTCTTTCAGGTGCTCGATCATATCATAAGCAACCATGTCCTCATGTTGCTTCTGAAGTTCAGGATTCATAGTGGCAAGCATAAGACATCCAACATCTATCATGTCATCGAGATACTTCTTGTAAGCATCTCTATCAGTCCTCGAGGCATTAGCGGGTGGTTCATTAGGAAGTGGTTGTTCAATGACATATAATTTCCGTTCTTGTTTAAGGACAATCCTTAAGTTACGGAACCAATCAAGAAAATTCAAACCATTCAATTTGTCCTTCTCAAGGACCGATCGCAATGAGAGTGTGCTAGTGTTTCATGACCATAATATATCTACAACAATTAAATATGCATGTGAGTAAATTTACCATTTTTATATCAATCATTAAAAGACTTTATTAAATGATATTCCCACTATTTTATTTCAAAATTAATAACCCTCGTATATTAATTTGGAAAAACTTTCTCAAAAGTATTTCTAGTAGGTTAAGGATCCATATTTCACCACCTCTTAAGTCAGCTTTGGCTTTACTCTTAAGATTATGGTTATTTAGGTAAGCAACATTTGCTAATTACATCATATGTAACTCCTAATATTTGGTGAACAACTCTTGTTCTAATCATCTTATGATTTATCCAATTTACTTGCCTCTAGGTTTCTAATCCTATTAGAGTAACCTAGTTAAGTCATTAACTAATTTTTAACCAGCGAATATCACTTGTTTATTCTTCGCGTTTAACCAAGTTAAATACTAGTACTTCGCTTTAAGCGTAACCTACATAGTATTGATCGAGGCCTTAACGAGGGCAAAATTGGAAGGCCATGCTGACTTAATATTTTAATAGAGGGATTTTATTAAGGTTGTTGCATCTCACCAATTACAGTCTATTTCAGCCCATTTAGTCTTCTAATCGATCTCATCAATTAATAAGGTTTATTATCTTCAAATTTTAATATATATAAAAAAATTGGCATGCTTTAGACATCCATAGCATCTCATACATGAATAAATAAAGCAATAAATAAATGCAATAGTTATAGCCCATAAACTAAGGTGGTTCAACCCAAGCCAATGGGAAAACCAAAAAGAAACCTAAAGGTGTAAGCCATTTCACAAGCTATCATTCTAAATCATTGTCCCACCTTCCTTCTCGTTTGGCCCCAAAGAACTCTTGCAAATTACAATATACGTGAAACTCGTTTTACATACGAGGGAATAAGATGAGAAGAGAAATACAAGAGAATAGTAGTAAGGCACGACATGCAGGCCGTATTTAAAAAAAATACAACCTTTTATCGAATGGGTCATTGGGCTATAACTAAGCATTTCAAACACCATGCTAGTCAAAAATAGCATACATAATTCAATTATTATTATTTTAAAGTGAATTATAAAATATCCTTTCAACCTTTTGTAGCCCATCAAGTTTATAAATTTCTTTTATTAACAAAACTTTTTGCGAGGGTCTGAGGATGTCGGAGGAAGCGGGCCGAAGGGGGCGG
This sequence comes from Gossypium bickii, assembly GCA_025503065.1. Classification (NCBI taxonomy): domain Eukaryota; kingdom Viridiplantae; phylum Streptophyta; class Magnoliopsida; order Malvales; family Malvaceae; genus Gossypium; species Gossypium bickii. Next base: position 104,052,507 of record CP106711.1, read on the forward strand.
AGCCCCCGCGGTATAGACCAGGGGTACGGTGGCAGAGCCCCTGCGGTACAAATCGCATATCCCAGTCAAATGAAACCTCACGATTTGATAACTTTTTATCAACAGAATCGTGTTTTTAGGATTTTAATCCTTGAGGTTTCATATCGGAACAACCCTTGTTCCACTAGCCAGTTAACACTTACTGGAAACTATAAATACCACCGTCGCATTATTACAGATTTGTTAATAGTTAACAGTAATAACATAAAATCAAGTAGGCCACAACACCATGATTAACATTTAATCAATTTTCGAAAGGAACAGTTATCAGGTTATGCTTAAACGATTTAAACAATCGAAAATACAATAAGATCAAAACATGAATCTCATACAATTGCATCACCCAAGTATTTAAACCCGAGTTCGTATCACACAAGTGGCTCTGATACCACTGTTGGAACGCCGATACCCCATGGCGCAGCAGAATAAAATTAGATCCGGCGATCCAAACCATGGATCCATGTGTGAGGAACGAATCGGGGTGAAATAAAGGTTTCAAATTACCAAAACTTCAACTGAGTAGACAGCGACGCCTTGGCAACAAGAGTTTTGATCTCATCGTCGAATCAAGCCACAACCTTTTCGATGTCGGCCTCTACGTGATTCACCCGGTTTGACTATGAACGGAAGAAATCTCCAAAACTATTTTGAGGTTTATTTGCTTGACTATTGCTAGACCTAACAAGCACTCTCTTAGGATTTTCACATAAGCTTTGCCTCTTTTAAATACCTTTTATATTGGGTATCCTTTTAATTGGGCCTTTTATAATGGGTATTTTTTTATTGGGCCCATTATTTGGTATCCTTTTAATACCCTTTTATAATTGGTATCTCTTGAATGTATCATAAGATTAAATAAATATAATAAAGTTTTTAACAGAAAATTATAATTACATTAATTATATCCAAAATTATAATTACATTAATTATAATAAGGATTTCTTGTAAACTATATTTATTTAAATTTATATATGAATCAAATTCATATATTAATAGAATTATGTTGTCATTATGTGTACAACATCCTTGTACATATAATATGTTCAATATTTGATTGCCCAATTAAATTAATTCTTTAATTAATTTAATTCATGTGACAACTAAAAACAATACCAATTATATTTTATTCCGTTCATTTAAACCATAGGGTGTGACCTGTAGGTTCTTGCAACGTTAGCGAGTAATAATAGAACGATTCTAATGTCACAAACAATGAGTGGCATCTAGCAATGCATCATTGCTACCTAAGTTACAAGAAGTCATGATTCCATATAACTTTTTGTGATTAACCTTTCATACATTAATCCTTAAGTCCTTTATCTCTCGAATGGACACAAGTCATGGAATAGTCACACTTGTATAGTCCATCCCATGTTTCTTGATATCTTGAGTAGACTATGATATACAAATTAGTATGACATCTCATGTCAACTTATTTGAGCATGGCCATGCATTTCTAGTCTCACTTAATCAAGTGGCCTAAGATATTACTCCCATTATGTAGGAGGAACTTATCCTATATTGATCAACCATATCCTCTACATAGATTGTGGTATATCCAACATCATCTTTATAGAACAACCAATTATGGTGTACGTTTGATCAGTATCAAAATATACAACTCACGATGTTGAGATAATAATTATCTCAAGTCTGAGGATCGTATACATATTAATCATTATGAGTAATGTTGTGACAATTACATAATAATCCAATAAACATACTCATAACGGGTCAATCCAATATGTTGTTCTCTAACACACATATTCATGCATTGATTTTGACAATCCACATCAATGACAACTCTTTATCATCAATCAACTACATGTTAGTCTTAATGCATTATTGTTGTCCTAGTCAACAATAATACTCGACTAAGGATCTTTTAAGAATAATCATATTATTCTTAGGACATTATTATAAAGCAGTTTATTTATACACACGTAAAGAAAACTCGAAATAATAATGACAACGCTTTATATTAATAAACATGGTAAATTAAGTATGTTATTACAACCATCTCATGATTGGTCTTTGGGCATACTCTTACATCGACACACAAAAAAATCAGAAATACCGAGTTTCATATCCGTATACCAGAACATTTACTTCAAATCACTGTACTTTTATCTTTCTTTGGATGAACAGACAAGCCACTACGGTGAGTTCTGAACCAAAACTCTCTGCATAAGCCCTGAGTTCCTTAGTACATGAATTCTATCTCGGAATATTAATATCAATAATCAGGTCTGATCTAAAAATTCAGAATCAAAAGTTGGTTCATACTGTATTCATTTAACTTATCACTTACCAATCCATTTTTAAGCTCTTCTGATTTATAACGGAAACTTCAGTTTAGCTTTCACTTTAGCTAGAATTAGAACACCATCAATAAGATAAATCTTGGAACAAATACTCACAAAGTATACAAAGATTTTCATTCAAGCATCCCCAAGTATTTCAGCTTTACCTAGAGGTTAGTCAGTATTCAAGCACATTCTTTCAGTTAAGAGAAACATATTCGGTATGTCCCTGTATCATGCTTTCAAGAATATAAATTCTTCACTTAGACTGTTCGTCTATAAACCTATATATGCACAACATCATTTCTGGACTAGAGGATAAACATAAATACACATAGCTTATTTTATCTTCTAATTGAACAGCTCATTCTGATTGAAAAAACCGAGTTAATTTTAATTATTCAATAATATCCCACAGTGATCACCTCTTCATGTTCTTAGGACAGTTTAAACATAAAATTGTTCATAGTTCTTTCAACATGCCAGTCATAGATATTTACTAACTGTATTAACTCAGAAGAAACATAACATATTGCTTGAACTCACTGATAACAATCAAAATTATCCGAGGGAAAAAAATCAGTATACAATTTGAACTTGACTGTCATAATCCACACTTTTGCCGATATCGACTTCAAAGATACGCCATACTTGATAAATTAAACAATAAGGATGATAAGAAAATCGAGATGATGAAATCCGAGATATAAGACCATACTGAATGTCCGAGAACACCACTCATATGAAATAATAGAGAATCTTGACGATTCTTAAGAGAAAACCAGAAGAAAGAGAAACACTATTGATACATTCTAAAATCAATTGTAACAGATATAATATATATTCCATACAGATATAAACAGAACAATAGCTAGAAGAAGCAGGATAATAGTTTCATATGAATTCACCGTCAACTTTTTCTCTCAGACATAATGGAATAGAATACCAATGGAAGATAGAGGAATGTTGATCATAAATCAACCAAACCAACGATGCTTTCATTAGAAAATGAACAATTACATATGCCTCTGAGAATGTATGAAGACATAGAATACCTAGAAGAGATAGTCATAAATTACTTAACTGTAGTTGTCATACTCAAACATCTTTACAATTCAAACATCATTCCTCAAACTAATTCTCTCATTATTAATCCCCTAATATTTCATTCATTAACAAAATTCAATTTATAAGAATTCCCAGTAAGTACAGTTTTTAGACATCATACCTGAATGAGACGATTAGCCGAGATTAACTTCTTCTCTAATCGTGGCATTGTACATTCCAAATAATCTTTAGAATAATCTGATATCTCTCTCATAACCGTTTTTACTTGCTAAGTCTTTCCCATCTCTGATCACATTATTAATTATTCCACCACTGAACTCTTTAATTCCCCACTTGTGAGCTTATTCAATGTCAATCTCGTGAACTTCATCATATGACACTATACCGGTAAGGGGGTGAAGATTGCAAAGCCTTTAAAGTTTTGACTCTCATATGCACATATACAATATAGCATTTAATACCAACACAATATCATGTACTTTGATTACACATCTCTAGGTTTCTACTATTCATGAACACATTTTCAAATATCTTAGTAACACACTCAGCATTATCACATATAAATATCAACCAATCATAATAAGGTCATCTCAAAATAAATTTTTCATGTTATTCACTACAAAAGTCACTTTGATTTATCAAAATGCAACGTTCAATCGGAACGATAACACTTTATCCATATTTTTCAACTTATGGTTAATTCATTGTATCCATTAACACATACATATCATCGAAAATCATAGAGAATCAATTCAGGCAAATCAACATATTCACTAAGTTACACAAACTAGCTTAACACCTTTCAGCATTATCGATGGTAGCTCGGTTGGAAAGCATCCCTGCTTTAACCAAAACAAATCTCATCGGAGTCGGGAGATATCACACTATCACAGTTCACTTATGGCATGTATAGTTAGACTCGTATATACTACGTTAGTTCAAGAATCGACTAAACCATAGCTCTGATACCATTAAAATGTAACACCCCTAACCTATATCCGACACTAGAATAGGGTTACGGAGTATTACCGGAACACATATATTTGTAAATGTATTAAACTGAGTCATAAAATTTCATCCAAATTTAAAATTTTCAATTTTTTATCTTTGAGTCCCTAAATAGGTCCTACGAGGCCCAATACATACCTTAAAAGTGGTCCAGGACTAAACCGAGAACTTTTGAAAGCACTGAAAAATTTCTTGAAAAACAGGGGCACACGCCCGTGTCCAAGGCCATGTCCTTCAAACAACCGAGATACACGCCTGTGTGTTAGGCCGCGTGGTATTTTGAATTTCTGAAAATCAAGTGCAGGCTTCACACACCCTAGACACATGGATGTGTGGCTGCTCGTGTGGCCACACGTAAGGCTATTTACCAAGCCCTTACAAACTCTGCGTTATAAGTAATTGTATGCAAAGTTTAGTAAATGTGAGTTCTGGTTGCGCGAAGTTGGCTTTTTGGGGCATATTGTGTCAGCATCCAGTATACGAGTTGATCCGAGCAAGATTTCAACTATTTTAGAGTGGAAGCCTCCGAAAAATGTGTCTGAAGCCCATAGTTTTCTAGGACTTGCTGGTTATTACTGATGCTTTGTAAAAGGCTTTTCGATGATTGCAACTTCGTTGATGAGATTGCTTCAGAAAGATGTGAAATTCGAATGGTCTGAAAAGTTACAGAAAAAGCTTTGATCAGTTGAAAGCCCTTTTGACTAAAGCTCTAGTTTTGGTACAGCCAGAATCGGGAAAAGAGTTCATGATTTTTAGTGATGCTTCATTAGACGGTCTGGGTTGTGTCTTGATACAGGAAAGCAAAGTTATAGCTTATGCCTCGAGACAATTGAAACCGCATGAAAAGAATTATTTAACGCATGACCTTAAGTTAGTTGCGATTGTCTTTGCTCTAAAAATTTGGCGCCACTATCTTTTCGGTGAGAAATGTCATGTGTTTTTAGATCATAAAAGCCTAAAATATTTGATACCTCAAAAAGATTTGAATCTGTGACAAAGAAGATGGTTAGAACTATTAAAAGACTACGAGCTTGTGTTGACTATCATCCGGGAAAAGCAAATGTTGTTGCTGATGCTTTGAGTCAAAAATCGTTGTTTGCCTTACTTATGATGAATGCTCATTTAGTTCTGTCTGATGATGGTTCAGTTTTAGCTGAATTGAAAGCGAGACCGTTGTTCTTACAGCAGATTTGTGATGTCCAAAAAGTTGACAATGAAATGCTAGAGAAACAAGCTCAGTGTGATTTGAACTCTGATTCAGAATTTCAAGTTGATGATGATGATTGTATGAGATTCTGATATCGGATTTGTGTTTCAAGAAATCCAGAGTTGATTTAGTTGATTTTGAAAGAAGCTCATAGCAGTTGCTTATTGGTTCATCTGGGAAGTACAAAGATGTGTAATGATTTGAAACAACTTTACTGGTGGCCTGGAATGAAAAGAGATATCTTTGATTTTGTTTCAAAATGTTTGGTTTGTCAGCAAGTTAAAGCTGAACATCAGGCACCATCTGGTTTGTTACAATCGATTATGATTCTCGAGTGTAATGGGATAGAGTGACGATGGATTTTGTTTCAAGTTTGCCCTTAACTCCAAGGAAGAAAGATGCAATCTGGGTTATAGTTGATAGATTGACAAAATCAGCTCATTTTATTCTGGTGAGAACGGATTATTTGCTTGATAAGTTAGCTAAATTTTACATTTCTGATATTGTGAAATTGCATGGGGTGCCACGATCTATTGTGTCTGACAAAGATCTGAGGTTTACTTTGCAGTTTTGGAAGAAACTGCAAGAGGCTTTAGGTACGAAATTGCACTTTAGTACTGCGTTTCACCCATAAATGGATGGTAAATCCGAGTGGATTATTTAGATACTCAAGGATATGTTGAGATGTTGCATTCTTGAGTTTGAAGGTACGTGGGAATAGTATTTGTCATTGATTGAATTCGCGTATAATAATAGTTTTCAATCGAGCATTACAATGGAACCGTATGAAGCCTTGTATGGTAGGAAATGCCAAACACCTCTGTATTGGTCTGAACATAATGAAAATAAAATTCATGGGGTTGATTTGATTAAAGAGACTGAACAGAAAGTAAAAGTGATACGAAATAGTCTGAAAGTAGCGTCTGATTTGAAACGAAAAGATATTGAATTTGAGATCGGTGATAAATTATTTTTGAAAGTGTTTCCATGGAAGAAAATACTTCGATTTGGAAGAAAAGGTAAATTGAGTCCGAGATTCATCAGGCCGTATGAGATTACCGAGCATGTTAGGCTGGTTGCTTATAGACTGTTGCTACCATATAAGTTAAAAAAGATCCATAATGTGTTTCATGTATTGATGCTTTGATGATACAGATCCGATCCCTCGCATGTGATTTCTCTGTCTGAGATAGAGATTCAGTCTGATATGACTTATAAAGAAGAACCGATCCGTATATTAACTCAAGAGATTAAAGAATTGCGAAATAAGAAAATTTCGTTAGTAAAAGTAATGTGGCATCGACATGGTGTTGAAGAGGCTACGTGGGAGCCAGATGATGCTATGAGACAACAATATTCAAATTTGTTCAATGGTAAGATTTTTAGGGACGAAAATCCCTAACGGGGAAAGTTGTAACAGTCCGATTTAGACCTTAGTCAGAATAGTGGTTTCGTGACCACATATTCAAGGTTAGAGAAATAATCTAATATTATTTTTGATGTTTATGGCATGTGATAAAGTGTGTATGAAAGTTCTATGTGAAAATTTTATCGTTTGTGTGCCAATTTGTGAAAAAGGACCTAATCGCGTAAAATGCAAAAGCTGTGTGCTAGTAGTTAAAAATGCTTATTTGATAAAAGGTACTTATGTTGATATTGGACCATTGATAGTGGAATTTGACTTATATGGCCATTAAATGAAAGTTTTTAAATGTTTTAAGTAAGGGTAATTTGGTAAATGGAAAATTAATGTATGATTAATTAAAACAAAAACAATTTGACAGCCATTATCATCTTCTTTCACTGATTTTAGAAGAAAAAGAAAGTGTTTTAAGCTTTGTTTCATTCGGCCATCAACAAGGCTTAATTGAGGTATGATTTTGATCCATTTTCGATAATTTCTACGTTTTTGTGATCGTTGCTTTGTGCTCTATAAAGTCCATGCTTAAACTCATGAAATTAATGATGATTTTGAGTTATTCTGTTGTTGATTTTATGAGCTTTGTGATGTTTGATGATAAAAATTAAGTGTTTGATGATTGATATACATATTTTCTAAAGTGATTTTGGGTAAAAATGCATTTTTGGGATTTAATTGAGAAATGTAAAAACTTTTAGTTGAAATGTGTAATAAATGTGAAATATGGCCTGCTAGGGGCACTATAGTAATTCAACTAAGCATAGATTAAATTGGATTTTGTGAATTTGATGTATTTGTGAAATAAGGACTAAAATGCTAAAGTGTGAAATTATAAGGGCTAAAGTGCAAAATGCCCTAATTGTGTATTTGTGAATTGAGTTGAGTAAAGATGAGATTGAAAGAGTTGAATTTGATATTATATAGATTAAGAAAATAGAAATTTGGGCTTAGATCGGGGCAAGAACAAAGTACTCGATTGATTGACTAGTATCGTTGTTTCTGCGTCCGAGGTAAGTTCGTGTATAATACGTATTGTTTAAACAATATGTGATGAAATCAATGGAAATGTGATTGAGGGGTTTGGTAATGTGATTGAGGGCACACGGAAATATTCACATACAAAATCATACATTCAATCATTCACAGGCATAGTGTCCCTTAAAACGGTCATCGAGGCCCTAAGCATGCTTATAAACCGAGTCGGGACTAAACTGAAACACATAAGAAATTCCATGAAAATTTGAAACTTTTCTAAAATAAAGGGGAGACATGCCCGTGGGAGGAGACCGTGTGCCCTCCACCGCTTCTAGACACCCCCGTGTGTCCCTTCGTGTCTATATACTAACTTCCCCACCACAGCCACAAGACACACCCGTGTTAAGGCCATGTTAATTTAGGCTGCATTCTGCCAATTTACCCACGGTCTAAGGCACGCCCGTGTGCCACAACCGTGTGACATTATAGGCCATTTACAAGGCCAAAATGCCACCTATAAGGGTCAAACCGATAATCAACATATAACATCCCATTTCATTCACCTATGACCATCAAAACATACCAAATAGCCAACCAAATCATGCATATTTGTCAACTAAAATAACCACACTACAATCCATTCAATATTCATTAAATCTAACCCTTCAAACCAATTCCAAACACACCAATTTGCATGATCAAATCTCATTTATGCTCAAGCACCAATCATCTATATACTTACCATTTCAAAACCATTTCATATATCTACTAATCTTACCAAAACAACTTCTCAAATCACCTTCATTTAAGCATAATACCAAAACTTAACTAGCCAAATCACATGGCTAAGTTCACTTTACAACTCATAACAAAAACTAGCCTATGCATGCCATATCTAGCTATATACATATCCAAGATGTACCAAAATGATATTAGTAGTGTGATGACGATCCTTGACGGTCCTGAACCTTCAGTAGCTTTGACGACCTATAAAATAGATTAAACACACACAGAGTAAGCTTTCCAAAAGCTTAGTAAGTCAATACTGTAAAGCATATAAACATATAACCACATTGGCATATTTCTTCTACAAGGTAAATTTCTCACATTTATACTTTGATTCATATTCTTGGCCAAATTGCCACATTTATCAATTCAAGAATCATAGACACATAGCTTTTCATATATGCTTTCATGTGACATATTTCCAATCCATCATAATAAAACACAGAGTCACTTACCTTATATACATATTTGGTGTATAATCAACGTACCTGAATCGGACATTCATTTACTTAATCTATCAAAGCTAGGACTTGTCATTCGTATTTTAGACTTGCCCGTTGAACCAATAGGAAACCTAATAGGATGCTCAGAAAACTCGGAATAGTCGTACAAAGCCAACGTCCTAGACAAGGTCTTATATATAAACAAATAATGATGCCTACGTGTAACACCCCAAACCCGGTCAATACGCCATGACCGAATCTGGCATGCCACAGAGGAAAACATTTTGAAAAGAATCGAATTTAACAGATAAATTTTTAGTGAGAAACTCTTTGTAATTCTATATTTGTAGAAATCAGGTGTAAAATAAGTTAACACCGAAAATTTACTTGAAATTTCATAAATAAAAACCTTAAAACTTAGTCGATAAATCATAGGATAGAAAACATTTATATCTTTTAAGAAAAATCCAAATTATTACTTTGGAAACCGATTGCATTTGAGTATAGAAACTTGAATTTTTTTGGAAATCACTTAAATTGTAGAAAACACTTAATTTATAATTTTGCCAATAAACAATTTGTATTACCCGATGGTAAGATTTTAAAACCATTGCGATTTTATAGTTTAGATAATTTTAGGTTCAATTATTAAATTAACCAAGTAATTTATAAATCACATTTTAAAGCATGTCCAAAACATATAAATAATCCAAAAACATAATTTAAAGAGGCCTTATTACAAATCCATAAATATATGAAAACCAAATAAAATAAGTACCCAAATGGAAGTTCATATAAAACCAACTTTTATTTCATGGCCTCCTCGAGTTCATCCGGCTCCTCGTCCGCAATCTCACGAATCACCTGAAATGATAAGGGAGAAGGTGAGTCACTAAGACTCAGTGCATAATCCCTCTCCTGGGTAAATGCCACATACATACACAAATTATAACAAAGAAACATATATGTATAATGCACCCAACCTAGCCATCCATAACTCCTTTTCTACCCCGTGTGGTACCAAACCACTGGTGGTGCCAAACCACTGGTGTCTCAAAGACACAAATGTGATACCAAATCACTGGTGACCGTAGTCACAAATAATCCATCTGTGGGGCCAACCCACGTGTGATACCAAATCACTGGTGACGATCCCATATCTCAAAAGTGGGGCCAACCCACGGTGGTGTTAAACAACAGGGACAAGTCCCTATGAGGTGCCAAACCTCTGATGTCCGAAGACACAAATGTGATACCAAATCACTAGTGGTGCCAAACCACTGGTGACCGAATTCACAAGTCATCAAGTTGTGGGGCCAACCCACGTGTGATACCAAATCACTGGCGACAATCCCATATCTCAAAAGTGGGGCCAACCCACGGTGGTGTTTACCACAGGGACGAGTCGCTATGAGGCGCCAAACCTCTGGTGTCCGAAGACACAAATGTGATACCAAATCACTGGAGGTACCAAACCTCTGGTGTCCGAAGACACAATATCAATCTTCCCCCTCCTCTCATATTGCCCATACCAATGCAATAGATAGACAAATCATGTCAATATACTTTGATATAAATCACATAATGAAAATATCATAAATCATAGATCATGATTTCAATCCACATATATCAACAACATATAGAAACGGACTTACCCGAATCCTCATTCATACCATCATGGTATCATATCAAGATCTCATCGTATTTCCCACTTTGTTAATATGATCGTGAAATTAATAATATTATAAGTACATATACAAAACCGAAGTTATAAAGTGTGTAAGGTACACACATATATATACATATATAAACCAAGTTATAAAGTGTGTAAGATACACACCTTTCACCAAAAGCAAATACTAACGTCCGAAGATCCGATCTACCACACTAGATCACTTGTCCTACAATCGGCCAAATCACAATATTTTAAACAAAGGCCATTCGACCAACATCATAACACTTTAATCCCAAAAACTTTAATCTTTTCAAAAGAATGATGAATCGACAAGAATCCTTACCCCCTTGACTGACCAACCTTAGATTGCTAGAGAGATAGGGCTTAAATCGATTGCTTCCGAAATCCCAATGAGCCCTTTTTATCCAAAATCTATTGAAGAAACCAAAGAGAGTCTACCCTTGAATAATCGGCCAAACTAAAACTAAAAGGAAGTACAAGATTCGGCTATTTGGTTATGAGAGAAGAAAACAATTGATTTGAGTCTAATAGGATATGAAATACGAAAGTAGAAGAGAAGATAAAATGATAGAGAGAATTCGGTTTAATCAACAATGGAAGAAAGAAAAGAGAGTGTTTGGAGAAGAGAATGGTTCGGCCAAAAGAAAGAGAAAGAAAATGTGGTTGATCAAAAATCAAAAGAAGAAAAGAAAAGAGAGAGATGGGAGAAATAAGGTTCGGCCAACACCTATTTTGCCTAAAAGAAAAGTGCACAAAAGTCCAATGTTGTTTCGGTTTCAAAAGGATAAAATGAAAGAAAGAAAAAATAGAATTTGGTTCCAACAAAATAAGAGCTAAAACAAAAGCAAAATTTGCACAAAATGCACAATAGACATTCAGCCAAGGTGAAAGTTTTTTTGGAGAGGAAAAACAAAAATACAAAAAGATGCACAAAAGAAAAATTGGCCAACTATCCCCCCCAAGCTACCTATCAAAATTTGGCCACCCCCTAGCCTTACATGCTGTCCACATACATGCTCTAAATGCCTAGGAATACTTTCTAAAACATCCTCCTAAAACCAAGCCTTATGTCTCCCCGACCTTCCATAACTTTAAGATTCTTATCCCCAATTTCATGCTTTCCTTAAACCAACATTCAACTTGCCAAAAGATGAAAGTCCAACCTATCATAAACATAGGTTGACCGTCCATAAATGCTATGAAAGAAAAATAAAATCCTCAAAATGCTTTCCATACTACTCGAACCACTAACCTCAAGCAACCCTTCAAGCATCCTAACCACCTTGCCACTAACTCCTATTGTGCTTTAATTAACACTTAAATTAACTTAAGTGCTAAGCTCACTTAATCCACTTCATTAAATAAACCATACTAAAAATTATTCTAACTTTCAAAATAAAATCAAGCCTTCACAAGACTATGCTAACACACAAAATTCATACCCGAGCCAACACAAATGATACTCAAATTTTGGGATGTTACACTACGTCTCAGACGAGGTCTTATATATAAACAGATAATGATGCCTACGTCCCAGACGAGGTCTTATATATAAACAGATAATGATGCCTATGTCCCAGACGAGGTCTTATATATAAACAGATAATGATGCCTACGTCCCAGACGAGGTCTTATATATAAACAGATAATGATGCCTACGTCCCAGATGAGGTCTTATATATAAACAGATAATGATGCCTACGTCCCAGACGAGGTCTTATATATAAACAGATAATGATGCCTACGCCCTGCATTTGCAGGTCTTATATATAAACAGATAATGATCCCTACGCCCTGGGCGGTATTATATATAAACAGATAATGATCCCTACGCCCTGCATTTAGGTCTTATATATAAACATATAATGATGCCTACGACCCAGACGAGGTTTTATAAATAAACAGATAATGATGCCTACGACCCAGACGAGGTCTTATATATAAACAGATAATGATGCCTACGTCCCAGACGAGGTCTTATATATAAACAGATAATGATGCCTACGTCTCAGACGAGGTCTTATATATAAACAGTTAATGATGCCTACATCCCAGACGAGGTCTTATATATAAACAGAATAGATACCTTTGTATTCTTAAGTTCATACAAAACTTCTCCGACTTAACACTATATCGACCGTATCCCAGAATTTATATACATAACATCACAAATACAATCATTATCATTGATAGTCATGTAAATAAACTTAGTTGAATACATTTACATTTATTTGCAGTATGACTTACCTCGGATTCGGTTTATCGGGATGAAAATGGCTACTCGGTAACTTTTGGTTTCGCGTGATCTAAATCTGTTTTCCTCGATTCTTGACCTTAAACATATTCAGAATTAACTCTTTTATTCACTAGTTCATTCAATTCAATCCCAAGACATACATTTAGGGCAATTTGCAAATTAGCCCTTACGTTTGCACACCTAATCATTTTTGTCCATTTTTCTCAAAACATCAAATTCACAAATTTCAAACATACACATGCTTAGCCAAATGTATACACATCTCATACAAGTCCATATTTTTCATCAAATTTGTAATTTAGTCCCTCAATTTACCATTTTCTCAATTTAACCCTATTTAGCTAAATTCCTCAAAATTTCAAGAACAAGTATGTTCATCTAACTCATATCTTTCATTTAACACCAAAAATCATCAAAAAGCTTAACAAATCATCAATGGCATATCACAAAAACATCATCAATTCATTAAATTAAGACATGGGTTTTAATGCTCTCGAAGCAACAATTACAAAAACGTAGAAATTATCAAAAATGGATCAAAAACAAACCTTTAATTCAAGCTTGAACAATGGCCGAATATTTGAAAGCATATAACCTTTCTTTTTCTTTTGATTTTTCGGTGGTATAAGCATGAATGAATTCCACTACCTTGTTTTCTTTTATTATAATATAATATAAATTATAAAATAAACATAATATAACTTTTAACATATAATATAACATATAAAAACATATCATAAAAACCATGTTGCCATCCACTAGCCATATTTTGGCCAAATTGCAACATAAGACCTTGCTATTATAAAGCCACATCACTTAAGCACTTAAATAATTAGCATACAAATTTCACACTTAATGCAATTCAGTCCTTTTTGTCAAATTAAACACAGACGGACAAATTAGCTTGCGAAAATTTACCACATGCTCAATCACACATCAACAGCACAGAAAATAATATTAAAATATTATTCAAACTCGAATTCGTGGTCCCAAAACCACTGTTATGACTAGGATATAAACCAAACTGTTACAATAGCCATGGATGAGATTGAGTAGTGATGTGAATTGAACTAAGTGTTAGTTAATTTTCCATATTGAATTTGAATTGTTGAGTTAATTGTGTTATATTACGAACTTACTAAGCTTTAAAGCTTACTGTGTGAAGTCTTTCTCTGTTTTACAGTGGTATTTAAAGCTAGCTCGGATCGGGGGATCGTCAGCGATTCAATCACACTATCGGACATCTATTTTGGTACCTTTTGAAAGTTGTATTTATGGTATATGGCATGTATAGGCTAGTGATGTTGTGGAATGTTTTGAGATGTACAAATCTTGCCATGTGATATGGCTTGATAATGGATGAGACTTTGGATTGATTTTGGTCTATGTTTTGCTATGTGAAAATGGTGTATGTGATGTGTATATATGGTCTTGTATGAATGGCCATTACGGTATGCTTTAGTGAAATAGAAATAGTATGTTTCATACTTGATTTGGTAGTTGAGATGGTGAATATATTACATGTTTGAAATGGTTTGAAATGAGATGCGAATCATATGCTTTTGGTATGGAATTGGTTCATGAAATAGACATGTTTTGAGTTGAAATTGTATATGGAAATGAATGAGGATATTGTAGCATGAATTGTGCATGTTTTGGCAAGGTTTTGACCATTAATTGGGCATGAATTGAGTATAGAGTGATGCTTGTAGGAATGACCAAAAGTGGGTAGCAATTTAGCCTTGTAAATGGCCTATAATTGCCCACACAGTTGAGCACAAGGGCATGTGTCTCGACCGTGTCCTTCAATGTCCCAATTCGAAGCAAGTCAGATTTGTACGCCAGACACAGGGGCGTGTCACAGGTCGTGTGATTCAAGTCAGTGTTGCACACGAGCCAAACACACGGGTGTGTGACAGGTAGCGTGACCCAAATCAGTGTTGCACATGGGGTAAGACATGGTCTAAGGCATGGCCGTGTGAGGCACACGACCTAACCACACAGGCATGTGCCCTGTTTTGAATTTTTTTAATGCTTCGTAAAAGTTTTAAATGTGATCGGTTCAGTCCTGAACCACTTCTAAAGCATGTTTAAGGTCTCGTAGACATTCTAAAGGGACTTTGTGTTATTGATTAACTATGATAGACTGATGTGTGAGCAATGGTTGTTTAAATGTTATGATTCGATCGGTAATACCTCGTAACCCTAGTCTGGCGATGGATACGGGTTAGGGGTGTTACATGTATGGTCATAAGTGTCACACTACCTTGTCTTGTACTGAGTTGGGTGAACAACATGTTCCGGGTCTTGAGTTGGTTTCTGAGACTGAGGATAAGGTCAGATTGATTCGGGATCGACTGAAATCTTATGCGAATCTGAAGAAACGCGAGATTGAGTATTTTGTGGGGGGCTTCGTTTTTTTAAAGGTCTCGCCATGGAAAAAGATTCTGAGGTTCGATCGTAAGGGCAAGCTGAGCCCTAGGTTTATTAGGTCGTACTGGATTCTGAAACGAGTGGGACCGGTCGCTTATCAGTTGGAGCTACCTCCAGAGTTAGACCGTATTCACGATGTGTTTCACGTCTCAATGTTGAGGCCCTACCTGAAACACCCCAAACCCGGCCCATGAGCCTTGACCAGATCTGGTATGTTCCTCGAAGAAAACCGGTTCAAATTCTTTTGTTACTTAGGAAAAACTTGTGTGTTTTGAAAGAAGGATTGTGTCGGGTTGGGCTCGAGTTGAAAACAAGTTTATTTCATTATTAAAATCCTTTACTTTAGGTGACAAAACGTTTAGGCTTTGTTTTAAAAGAAATCTATTTAAACTTTAATTGATAAAAATTTGTAAACATAATAAATAAAATAAATGTAAAATAGTTCAACTATGGCCTTATTACATCAAATAAACCCAAATAATTTAAAATACTTAAATAAAAATAAAATGTCCAAATAAAATTCCTTGCTGAGCATGGCCACCTTTAAGCTCCTACCGACTCGGTCCATTATTGATCATCACCTGAAAAATGTTCCCACAACGGGGTGAGTCAACAGACTCAATGTGTACACAAACACTACGTCCAAATAAATTCAGGCATTTCATATCATACATATTCATATATCACTAAATTAGAAATGATGCAACCCGAACCCAAACCTAGATGCCATCCGCTACACATCATCCGTACCATCCTGTACACCGTGGGGACTACTAAGTCAACCCTCCATCCGTTACACACCATCGAAGGCAGTCGCTGCAGTCGACGTGCTCATCGCCCTTATGAGTATTCGTGGTCTTAGGTCACCACACTCAGATATTGTGGTCTTAGGTCACCACATTCAGATATCGCGGTCTTAGGTCACCGCGATTCGGATATCGCGTCTTAGGTCACCGTGATTCGATTTCGTGGTCTTAGGTCACCACATTCACTTCCCCTTTTCAATAACCCATATGCCCCATATCATATTATGCATTAACATGCCAAGGTTCACATTCTTATCATTATTCTCATGTTAAATATAACATATTTCATAATCCTAGTAGGAGTAGGAAACGTACCTGAGTACTTTGTACCATAACATGGTACATTAACCACATTCTTACACTTTCATATTCTCAATATCACATACATATATTTATTAAACATGCCATAAAACTTATTGAGAAATAGTGTGGGGTACACACCTGATTAACTTAGCAACTTCACTTCAAATCCCGAAAATCCGATCTAAAGCCTTAGATCCTTAGTCCCTTGGTGCCGATTTCACTATAAATCAAATCCCGAAAACTTTGTGCTACTCCTCCCTTCAATCGGCCAATGCTAGATCATTTAACTTGATTAGTTTCAGCTTTTTAAACAAATAAAGAATAGATCTAATTACCAAAATAGACCTTGGCCGATTGTACTTATGCACTCACCTTGCAATTTCAAATCCCGAAAGTATCCCTTGTCTTAATTATCTGTCGAAATACCTATACACATATGTTAGATTCGATTCTAACATTAAATCATCATAGATGGCCCTTGGCCGAATGCTATAGACACTTGCCTTGTGGATTTTAAATCCCGAAACTCACCGAATAACTAGGGAACACGCGGCCTATGGTGTACCTTCGGGAAAAGAACTTCTCCTTCCTTGTAGTCGACACTTAGTAAATCCCGAAAGATCTCTTCAAAGTTTCGGCAACAAGATATTAATGGGGTTAGTCCTAAATTTCGGCAAATCTTAAAAGAAAAAGGATGAAACCAAATGAGATCTTACCCTTACTTTAGGAATCGGCAATCCTTGCTTGAACCTTTAACAATATTCGGCTATGTAGGCTAGAAGGATCTTGATTTCGGCTTTTTGATTGGTAGAAAGAAAAGAGAAAGAAGAATAAAGATGGAGGATTCGGCTAAGCACAAGGTATTTCGGCTTGGCAAAAATAAAAGAGAAGAGAGGAGTTATTTGCTAGAGAGAATTCGACAGAGAGAGAGAGTTAAAAGAAAGAATGAATGGCCCTCTTTTCTTTTAGTAGCCGAAATTACTAACTTAGAATCCCTTACTTGGCCATCACTCTTCTATTTTGATAGCTTTATCTCTTTAATTATCAATATATTCAAATTAAAAGAATTTAATCCATCAATTATCTCTTATCTCTTAATAAAAATAATACTAATAATAACCCATCATTATCTATCTATTTGCCGAATTTTAAAGAGAATAAAACTCCTCTTTTAAGAGCCTTAATGCCGTCCACCTCTCTGCTCCTTGTAGGAAAAATAAAATTCTTTATTTGCTTCCCATGTGACTTGATCCTTGGTCCATTTGCCTATGTATGTGGCGTCACTTGCTAGGCCCTTAAGTGGTGCCTTGTAGCCATTTTACAAAGGCTATTTGTATGTCATATTTCACATACATTTTCTCTTAAGACCACCTTGCTTCATGCCCCTCTTTTAAACTTTAAACTTGACATTTCTAAAGCATTTCCTTACATTTCAAAGACATTTCCTTACATTTCCAAGACATTTCCTTACATTTGCAAGACAAGACATTTCCTTACATTTCCAAGTCATTTCCTTACATTTCCAAGACAAGACATTTCCTTACATTTCAAAGTCATTTCCTCACATTTCCAAGTTGTTTCCTTACATTTCCAAGACAAGACATTTCCTTACATTTCCAAGTGATTTCCTTACATTTCCAAGACAAGACATTTCCTTCCATTTCAAGTCATTTCTTACATTTCAAGACAAGACATTTCTTACATTTCAAGTCATTTCTTACATTTCAAGACAAGACATTTCCTTCCATTTCCAAGTCATTTCCTTACATTTCGAAGACAAGACATTTCCTTACATTTCCAAGTCATTTCCTTACATTTCCAAGTTTCCAAAAATGTTCACCATACATTCATAACACATAAGACATGCCATTTCGTATAATTAAATCAAAAATGCATAGGCCCATTTCAAAGATGTTACGATTCTACTTCTTAAAAATAATTTCGTCCTCGAAATTACTTACTAACGAATAATCGTACATCTTAACTCATCGCACTACGCTTATATCTTTGCGACTCGATCTTAATAGAACCATCATACTTCCTAGGCACAATCTCTAAGTTCACGCCCCTAGAACTCATTTCTAACACCGCGATTTAATCTGATTAAAAAGTTTTATGCATCAGAACTTTGTTCCACTAATTAACCGCAAACAATTTTATGAAATAAAGATATTTAGAAGTAGTTCTTTCGATCACACAAAGTTTCAGTTCAAGTTCACTACTCTAATTCAGAGAATCACATTCACATTCATCAACAGAGACACCTTCATTCCTCAATAGAGGCACATTCATTCATCAACATAGACATATTTATTCAGTGGTATCTACCACCCATATTCACTATTCGAACACTCTTTTGCCTTATTCCTATCCTGTGGGGTATTTTTTCGTAATTTGTCCTACAGGGGTATTTTCGTAATTTTTCAAAATAAGGTTCCTTGGTAATTTTGTCAGTAAGGGTATTTTGGTAATTTTGTGTTCTTGGGGTATTTTTGGAGATTTTGAAATCAGAGGGTATTTCGGTAATTTTGGAACACAGGGGTATTTTGGTAATAAACCAGGGTAAATTTGTAAAGTTTTAATAATTTCGGGGTATTTCAAAATTTGCAGAACTTTGAGGGTTCTCTTTGAGAATTTATTTTCCAAAACGGCGACGTTGCAAAAATTTTGGAAATTAAGGTCATTTTGGTAATTTTGTACGTCAGGGGCAACTTCGTAATTTTCCAAAATCAAGATATTTTGATATTTTGCAAATTAGGGTTTTTGGAAATTTATAAAGTAAGGAAATTTTGATTAAACTATGGGTAGTTTGGACATTTTATAAACCAAGGGCATTTTTGTAATTTCACAATCAGGGGTATTTAGGTAATTTTTTGATAAATCAAAAATTTTTCGGAAAATTTTGTAAAAGTAGTTCTCACAAATTAAAAAGGTAATTTTAAGAGTTTTAAAACTAGGGTTTTTATAAAAACATGGCAAGTTCCCTTTCGGGTTTTAGTTATTGTGTTTAGCCTATGACCGAGTCCTCTTGGTTAGAGTGAACCGAAGCTACGCACCAGTTAGGATTCCAGCGAAGAGGAGGTGAGTCACTAGGGCTGCTTAAGTACCAGGCTCTTCCAGATCCAATCCTAGACATGCGCACAGGGGTTACCACACCCTAACTCGTCGACTTAGCCATAGGGTTGTTTAGTTAGGCACTTAAGTCTTATGTAAGTGTTGGGAAAAACTAATCCCAGGGTTCAAGTACTTATCATGCTAATCTACGTTCCATTCCATTTCTACCCTTCTACACATCATACTATAAACCACACAAACGGATAGAAGTACTTACCTGGTGGACTGCGGGTCGGAGACTTAGGTGCCATGCCAGAAACCTACTTATTTCAAAAATATTTTCATAAAACTCATTTAGGCTCGCTTTGAAAATGTTTTGGGCCTTAAACCCCTAGGCAAAAAGTTTGAAACCTGGCTCTGATACCAAAATGAAATACCCCAAACTCGGCCCACGAGCCTTGACCGGATCTGGTATGTTCCTCGATGAAAACCAGTTCAAATTCTTTTGTTACTTAGGAAAAACTTGTGTGTTTTGAAAGAAGGATTGTGTCGGGTTGGGCTCGAGTTGAAAACAAGTTTATTTCATTATTAAAATCCTTTACTTTAGGTGACAAAACGTTTAGGCTTTGTTTTAAAAGAAATCTACTTAAACTTTGATTGATAAAAATTTGTAAACATAATAAATAAAATAAATGTAAAATAGTTCAACTATGGCCTTATTACATCAAATAAACCCAAATAATTTAAAGTACTTAAATAAAAATAAAATGTCCAAATAAAATTCCTTCACGAGCATGGCCATCTTTAAGCTCCTACCGACCTTGGTCCATTACGATCATCACACTGAAAAATGTTCCCATTAACGGGGTGAGTCAACAGACTCAATGTGTACACAAACACTACGTCCAAATAAATTAAGGCATTTCATATCATACATATTCATATATCATTAAATTAGAAATGATGCAACCCGAACCCAAACCTAGATGCCATCCGCTACACATCACCCGTGCCATCATCCTCGCATACACCGTGGGGACTACTAAGTCAACCCTCCATCCGTTACACACCACCATCGGCGCGTCGCTGCAATCGACGTGCTCATCGCCTCTTATGAGTATTCGTGGTCTTAGGTCACCACACTCGGAGATATCGTGGTCTTAGGTCACCACATTCGGATATCGCGGTCTTAGGTCACCGTGATTCGATATCGCGGTCTTAGGTCACCGCATTCGATTTCGTGGTCTTAGGTCACCACATTCACTTCCCTTTTCAATAACCCATATGCCCTATATCATATTATGCATTAACATGCCAAGGTTCACATTCTTATCATTATTCTCATGTTAAATATAACATATTTCATAATCCTAGTAGGAGTAGGAAACGTACCTGAGTACTTTGTACCATAACATGGTACCTTAACCACATTCTTACACTTTCATATTCTCAATATCACATACATATATATATTAAACATGCCATAAAACTTATTGAGAAATAGTGTGGGGTACACACCTGATTAACTTAGCAACTTCACTTCAAATCCCAAAAATCCGATCTAAAGCCTTAGATCCTTAGTCCCTTGGTGCCGATTTCACTATAAATCAAATCCCGAAAACTTTGTGCTACTCCTCCCTTCAATCGGCCAATGCTAGATCATTTAACTTGATTAGTTTCGGCTTTTTAAACAAATAAAGAATAGATCTAATTACCAAAATAGACCTTGGCCGATTGTACTTATGCACTCACCTTGCAATTTCAAATCTCGAAAGTATCCCTTGTCTTAATTATCTATCGAAATACCTATACACATATGTTAGATTCGATTCTAACTTTAAATCATCATAGATGGCCCTTGGCCGAATGCTATAGACACTTGCCTTGTGGATTTTAAATCCCGAAACTCACCGAATAACTAGGGAACACGCGGCCTATGGTGTACCTTCGGGAAAAGAACTTCTCCTTCCTTGTAGTAGACACTTAGTAAATCCCGAAAGATCTCTTCAAAGTTTCGACAACAAGATATTAATGGGGTTAGTCCTAAATTTCGGCAAATCTTAAAAGAAAAAGGATGAAACCAAATGAGATCTTACCCTTACTTTAGGAATCGGCAATCCTTGCTTGAACCTTTAACAATATTCGGCTATGTAGGCTAGAAGGATCTTGATTTTGGCTTTTTGATTGGTAGAAAGAAAAGAGAAAGAAGAATAAAGATGGAGGATTCTGGCTAGCAGAGCACAAGGTATTTCGGCTTGGCAAAAATAAAAGAGAAGAGATGAGTTATTTGCTAGAGAGAATTTGCAGAGAGAGAGTTGAAAGAAAGAATGATCGCCCTCTTTTCCTTTAGTAGTGTAAATTACTAACTTAGAATCCCTTACTTGGCCATCGCTCTTCTATTTTGATAGCTTTATCTCTTTAATTATCAATATATTCAAATTAAAAGAATTTAATCCATCAATTATCTCTTATCTCTTAATAAAAATAATAGTAATAATAACCCATCATTATCTATCTATTTGTTGAACTTTAAAGAGAATAAAACTCCTCTTTTAAGAGCCTTAATGCCGTCCACCTCTCTGCTCCTTGTAGCAAAAATAAAATTCTTTATTTGCTTCCCATGCGACTCGATCCTTGGCCCATTTGCCTATGTATGTGGTGTCACTTGCTAGGCCCTTAAGTGGCACCTTGTAGCCATTTTACCAAGGCTATTTGTATGTCATATTTCACATACATTTTCTCTTAAGACCACCTTGCTTCATGTCCCTCTTTTAAACTTTAAACTTGACATTTCTAAAGCATTTCCTTACATTTCTAAGACATTTCCTTACATTTCCAAGACATTTCCTTACATTTGCAAGACAAGACATTTCCTTACATTTCCAAGTCATTTCCTTACATTTCCAAGACAAGACATTTCCTTACATTTCCAAGTCATTTCCTCACATTTCCAAGTCATTTCCTTACATTTCCAAGTCATTTCCTTACATTTCCAAGATAAGACATTACCTTCCATTTCCAAGTCATTTCCTTACATTTCCAAGACAAGTCATTTCCTTACATTTCCAAGTCATTTCCTTACATTTCCAAGTTTCCAAAAATGTTCACCATACATTCATAACACATAAGACATGCCATTTTGTATAATTAAATCAAAAATGTATAGGCCCATTTCCAGGATGTTACACTACCGCTCTGATCCCACGCATACTGTCCCTGTTGAGAAGATTGAGGTGAGGCCAAACTTGACCTTTGAAGAGGAACCGGTTCGGATTCTGGATCATGACATTAAGGCCCTGAGGAGGAAGTACTGTGGCGAAATCATAGCACTAATGAGGCTACGTGGGAGCCTGAGGATGCGATACGCCACCAGTATCCTCATATGTTCTGATCAGGTAAATTTCAAGGTCAAAAATTTCTTTTAAGGGGTAGAGTTGTAACGCCCTAAATTTTATAATTTTGTTTCTTTAAATTCTAGACACAACTGTGTATCTGTTTCAACGGCTATGTGTTCTAGGTGTGTGTGAGAGGTCCCAAGTTCAAACCTTATCTTTGGCAAATTTTGGTATTTTTCTGATGTAAGCCCTATCACTGTTTAGTGGGCTTATATTTAATTATTTGTAAAACAATATCAGAATGGGCCTGCTAGTCCGGTGGTTAAGTTGAGTGTCAGATTGCTGAAGGTCTTGTGTTTGAATCCCTGCGCGAGCTAGGGAGTCTATTTTTGGTTGTTTGACCGAGAGAGTTTCGGTCAAACATGCATTCTGAGAAGTGGGTTAGTGGGAGAGTGAATTAAGGGATTGTGATCTAGTGGGGATTTAGTTTTAATTCATATTTTTATTTTTATTCCTTTTTCATATCTTTTTTCAAAACTTCTCTCTGGAATTGGGCGTTCTTTCTCCTATAAGCAAATCCTCATCTTTGCATTTTCATTTCTCAACTATCTATCAGAATTAAACTCTTCCCTTAGTTTTTATTGATGTCTCTTACTCTCGTTTTAGGTGTTTCGAACTTTTGGTTGCCGTGTAACCAGCAAGTGGGGCTTCCGATTGTATTTCTCTTATCGTAATATTCTAAAGGTTGAGACGTTGCTGTATTTTGTGGTGTAGGAGAATTCGACAGACTGTGATTCTCGATTCGTTTGTTGATCAATGTTAACAGTATTCTTTGATGTCGGTAAGTCGAGAGTAGGTCGTATTGTGGTTTGAAAATTTGTATTTGTAGTTGCTAAATTGATGTTGGTATATTGATTTTGGGCTTCGGAAGGCTTAAGAGTGTTTCTGCATCAAATCGATACCAACTGTGTACCAGATTACGCATAAACTGGGGTTTCAGCGAAAGATAAAAACTCCACCGTCGACGCCACACGAGCGTGTGGTTGCTCGTGCAGTAGGACTCGTGCCATAACACGGGAGTTTGATCGACAAGGCCAGGCCGTGCGCTCAAGACACTGCCATGTGATGGCCAGGTAGGCCGCGTGCGACACATGGGCTAGACTGATTTGGACCATGTGGGCCCACATGGGCAAGCCACATGGGCGTGTGAGCCTATTTATCTGAAATGATTCTTAGGGTTGCACGGGTCACCTAAGTCGACTGTGAACCTACTGTAGGGTCAGTAAGTGTTACGTAGACCCCTAAATGTATGATCTGAGTGTATGTGATGCATGATAAATTATGCGTGATTGCTTATATATATGTATATGTATGAGTGATGGTTGCATAAAAGCATGACATATTGTATGTTTGCATTTCATGGGGTTGGGATGATGATATTTAGAGGAAGTGTACTGGAAGGCTTCAAGCCTAATATCTAGTAGCTCAGCTGCAACTTAGTGATTATGTGCCACATTCAGGTACTACTTGGAGTGTAGGGGTGGGTGGGTGTTTTAAACCCCACATGGAGTGTAGGGATGGACGGAAATGGTGGGTAGAGGCTGGTTGGGGAGGATTCTGTTACTGATTATTGTATATCTGATACTGTTACTGTGATGGGCTTAGGCCCTAATGCATATCTGATACTGAAACTAAAATGGGCTTAGGTTTAGACTACTTTTGACTGTTTGCTCTGATTGACTATATGCATGTTATCTGTGGGGATTACACACTAAGTTTACGTAAACTCACCCATTTCTGTTAAATTGTGCAGGTAATCCCCAGACTTTACGGTTCGGTGCAACGGAGGACTCTATGGTGACCACTTGTTTATCGCATTGTTTAAACTTCATTTATGGTTTTATTCTCTAATTTTATGGGATGTTTTGATGTAAATTGGGCTTTTGGACTGTTACTTTTTTTTGGGGTTTAAACCGTTTTCATGAGATTTTAAACTGCAATGAAAACCCAATTTTATTAAAGTCAATGTTTTTTCCCTAAATGCGAATGGTTTTCTTCAAATATCTCGGTTTAAAAGCTTCCGCTTCAAGATATGTTTTTAATCGAATCAAATTAGTAAGAAAGTAGTTTTGAGATTGACGAAAGATAGGTAATAGTTAATAAACGGAAAAGGTTTAGCATGATAAATTCATTTTCAAATTCCATTCCATGTGACATCGCCAGATTCGACGATAATGTCTAGGCTGGGTTTGGGGTGTTACAATCTTTCTTGTTTTTCTAGGCATACAAGTTAACTAGCTCTGATTTTCAAGAATAATTTGATTTTAGTTTGATAAAACTTAAATGGTTTGATGTGAATATATGTATGAGTTCTCATAGTACTAAACTACTTTTTGTTTTTCTGAATTGACATGTAAATTTCATTCACATTTCTTCTAAATGCATTATATATCTTGTATATGATGTAAATCTTAGTTTAAAGGTAAGTATATAAGGTTGTATCCTTATTATCTCACTAAGCTTTATGCTTAACGTGTTATTACTTTTATGCATAGGTCTTCCGAACTAAGGCTCGGTGCTTCTTGAGGATCACAAGCATACACCATTGTTATCATTGAAGAGTATGAAACATTTGTATTTGTTATTAATAACTAGTGACATGTACTAAAAAAGTCATTTAGGGGTGCATATATGATTGTTTCATACTACTATAAGTTGTAATGGGATATTAACCATATCTACTTTGGTTGGCCTTAAGCCACATGCTATATATACTTTGAATGTATGAATGTGTGCTTTGGTTTTTTGTACTTTAGTTTGGTCATTGAATGGTTTTATATAAGTTTATTATGCTAGATTAACAATTTGATTGTTTTGACTTGTTTTGCCTCTTTTTAAATATGTTTCATGAACAAAGTTAACATGCTTTTAGTTACTTTTCGAATATGGTTTATAGAAATCTAGTTTGAAGGTGTTTTGGAATTCGTTTTTGGCTATTAGAATGTAAGTTACTTAAGTTTGGCCTTTGATATGGTGAAGTTTGGGGTTGAAAGAGGGGAGTTTTAGTGTAACGACTCGAAAGTTAGTGATGTCAAAAAATACGGTTTCGGAACCCCATTTTCGGCAAGAAAGTTCTTAAATATTATTATTTAACATTTATGAGATTAGTATTAAAGTTTTATTAAAGTTTGGTCCATTAATTTTGTTAATCAGATAGTTAATTAAGGTACAAGGACTAAATTGTAAAAGTGCTAAAAGTTAATGGAAAAACGGTGGTGGGTAGGGGTGAGCGTTTGATGGAATCGAATCGAATCGAGTGAAAGAAATTCGAGTTAACGAGTCCTATTTTATCATCCTAACTTCATTTGATTTTTTTTTCAAATCAAGTTGAGTGGAATTGTTCAAGTTAAATTAAAAAATTAAACATGTCAAATTAAAATCTTGTTACAGTATAACTAATCTCATGTTAGAGCACATAAATTTGAAACCATATATATTTAAAAACTTTTTCAAAAGAAAAATAAAAAAATACTTTAGTATGATAAATTTGAATCATTAATTAACTTATTTAAGTCCCAAAAATTATTATTCTAATTTTTTAAAATTTTAAAATTTTATTTATATATTTTTTAGAATCTTTTATATATATTTTTTAAAAATATAAAGTTTGGAATTTTTATAAATATTTTGAAATTTAAAAATTACTTTTAATTTTTTGTAATTCTTTTTGAGAGAGACCAATTTGCTCATTTTCAAACTTGATAGGGACCAAAAGAGTATTTACACCAATCTGTTATTCGATTTGTAAAGTTCAACTCAATTCAAAGTTGAAACTCAAATTACTTATTCATGTTGACTCAAATAATTTGAATAACTCGATCTATTTAACTCGAAATTCAATTTTTTTTCCAAATCAAATCGAGTTCTGCTTATCCCTAATGATGGGTAATGATTGGAATCCACTAACTTTGATTAAGCATGTTGATGTCAATTTAATTGAGGTTTTAATTAATTATAATTGAAGTATACAAAGAAAAAAAAGTGCTTATCATCTTTGTTTCTCTTTCTTATTCACTGTATACACACCAAAGGAAACCTAAAGCAAGCCATTAAAGCTTCAAGACATTCGACTCTTTATTATCAGGTAAGTTTTAAATTTGTTTATTATAATTTTTTTATATTTTTGAGATCCTAGGAGCTTGATTTAACTAGTCTGTGTATCAATTTATAAAAGTATTAAAGTTTTCAAAAGTTTCCATTGTTGATTTCTTGAATTTTTTTGGTGTCAATTTATTAGATTTTAATCTTAGATATGAAAAATGACTAATTTGTAAAGTAAAAAATTGTTAGTTTTGAACATAAGGATTAAAATGTAAATAAATCAAAATTGTATGAAATTTCTATAATTATGGACAGTAGATGGTCTTAGAAGGATGTAATTGAGATCGATTTCAAAATCGAAGCTCAAAATTTAAAGTTATGGCAATTTCGATTTTAGGGACTAAATTGAATAAATTGTAAAATTTAAGAGCATTCAAAAAATAAAATTGAACTGATATATACATATAATAGGATAATATACGATATTTGGAATTGATAAATTGAATTGAATTATTATATAGATAAAAAATTAGACCAAATCGAAATTAATCGGGGAAAAGACAAAATTATTGAATAGTCCTTTAAGGTCAACTTGTTTTCTGATTTAACCAAGTAAGTTCATATGGTATGATTGTATTTAAATTTTTTTATAATTGATTTAAGAATTTTTGTATGTTTAGTAGTAGTTCAAAGTTTACAATTTGGTACAAAGGTGAGATATGGACTAAATTGTAAAGAACTAATGAATTGAATTTGATGAATTGTAAGTTTAGATATTTGATGAATTGATAGTTTATTATGATTGATAGAATCATATTGGTATGGATTTGATTAGTTTTTGAGATAGATGATAAAATAGAATAAAATTGAAAATAATGTAACTTAGTGAAATTGGCTTGAAATTAAGATGATTCATACTATGTTATGTATGAATTGATATCTCGATTAATGAATTAATGATATTAAGATTGATAGAATGAGAAATGTAACATCCGGGTTCTAGGGGTTATGCATTTAGTGCATAACTCAAGTAATGATAGGCTTATTGTGTGCTTGGACGAGTTTTAAGGGGTTTGGAGAACCCCTAAAGGTAAAAAAATGCCTTAGGAAATTTTTGAGATTTTAGTGTAAAAAAAAAAAAGGAGGGGGGGGAGCTTGGTTTTAGAGGTCTTAAGAAAATTATTTGGAAGATTAAGACATAAGAATCTCTTTGGTAGAGTGGAAAGGAGGCGCCACTTAAAGCTTTGGAAGGTGACGCCTCAAGGTGCAAGGGGGGCCAGAGTTCGAGCTGCAAAGGCAGCATTTTGGTTTTATTTTTTTCATCAACTAGAGAACTGGGCTAGTTATGCCTTAAAAATAAATGGCAAGGGTATTGGACATGAAAGTCCAGGTGGTAAAGTGGCTCCCATGCGTCACTTAGGAGTTGGAGGGGAGGAAGGGCGCAGGTTCGAATTGTTGAAGCAGCTAGTTTTATTTTTATTTTGGGGTGATGGGCTTAAGTAGGGAGGCTTTAAAAATAAATGTTGTGGTTTTATGACAAGAAAGTCGGGTTGGTGGAGTGGCTTGGGGCGCCACTTGAGGGTCTTAGCAGGGGACTCAAGTTCGAATAACATGGGAAGCACATGGGTTTTATTTTTGGTTTTGGCGTGAGACAAGGGAGCTAGGAGTGAGAGGTGTTAAAAGAGGTTTTGGGTGGATTATATCACAAATGGCGATTGGCAAATTGGTTGGGACGTTAGCTGCAGATTATGGTTCCAGGGAGGTCGCAGGTTCGAAGCTCTTTGGCCAGCATAAAGGGTGTTTTTTTTTAATTTGATTTTGCAGCAAATTGGAAGGCAGTGGACGGCACATGGAGTTTAAATTAGAAGATAAGGATAAGCTTAAGTAATTGTTTTTGATTTGGAATTCGGCTGGAGTGGGGGGATAGCTATTAATTTATTTTGTATTTTTATTTGGAAGAGGTTATAATGGATAAAAAGGTGGATTTTATTTTAGATAATTTTGAATTGGTTTGAATGTTGGTGTTGAGAGAATCTAGGAGAAAAACAAGGATTGGGTGAGAGGTAAAGGTGTTGGACGGCTGGGGGGTTCTTGTATTGGCATTTTTCGGCTATGAAGGTTAGGGGGTGGCCGAATGCTATTTAAAGGGTGGTGAACTCTCTTGTGCCGAATTTTAGCCTTTCTCCTTCACCTTCACTCGTTTCTTCTCCTACACTACCCACACCAAAACACCTCTTTTTCTTCACTTGTTCACCTTGGCCGAAAGTTCAAAGCCACTTCTCCATCCATTTTCTTCTTCAATCTCACTTGTTACTTAACTGAAAATCCCTCTCCAATCTTTGTTGCCGTAACACCTCTTTAAGCCATCAACATTTCTTTTCTTCTCTTATTTTTACCAAAGCCAAAAATACTCATAGCTGAAACCTTGCTCTTCCCTCGTTATTTTGCTTAAAGTCAGATTCTTTGGGGCCGTCAACCTGCACTCCTTAGCCCTTTCGAACTTGAGGTGGTAGGTAATCTCTACTTTAGTTGATTGGTTGTGTTTCTTTTTATTTAGGTGCCGAACTAAGTGTTTGGTATCGGTTTTATTGGATGGCTGAAGGTGTTTTAGGCCATAATCTTGTTTCTTTTGGGTATAGCCAGCAAGGAGGAGCATTAAAGAGGACTCTTAGATTTGATTACTCAAGGTAAGGGTAGTATTCGCCAAAGGCACTTTCTAATGCTTGTTGGTACAAGGGCCGAATTAATGTGGTGTTATTTTTTAGGATTCGGATGGACTTTTAGGTGCCACGCCCGATTTCGGGATTTAGCCGATCAGATCAAACAAAGCGTAATCATCGCACTATTTCTTCGGTTATTTGCTTGCTAACGTTTATACATATGTGTGATGTGTGGTAGCCGATCATAATGGCTAAAGTGGTGAATACCATGTTTTGGGTAATCCGATATCAGGTGAGTGAGTTGTGATATTAAGTTATTATGATGTCTATATATATGCTGTGGTAATGATATGAGATGTATACTCATTTTATATGATGATTTGACAAGAGGCATTTTCATATATGCATGGGATTTGGGCTTG
Source organism: Gossypium bickii (assembly GCA_025503065.1). Lineage (NCBI taxonomy): Eukaryota > Viridiplantae > Streptophyta > Magnoliopsida > Malvales > Malvaceae > Gossypium > Gossypium bickii. The sequence continues at coordinate 104,082,823 of CP106711.1, forward strand.
ATCGAGGAAGGAAGGGAGTACACATTGATGTATGTGGTCTAGTGTTAGCTTCGGGCTACATTAGCGCTTCATGAGTTGCTGTGTGCATCATCAAGGGAGATGTTGGCTTGGTGCCCATCTCAGCGGTTGATAGCTAAGTGCATCACCGTAGACGGATTACTGTTGGGATCACGATGTGATTGGTGGCTCAGCCACGGCCTTGTGCAGCAGGTCTGCCAAGGTAAGATATGTGGGATCACTCGGTTGTGATCGGTGGATTAGCCACGGCCTTGAGCAGGGAGTCTGCTAGGGTTGGTGTAATGGATGGACTTAGGGTGGGCTGTGATGCATGATTGCATGAATGGTTCGTGGATTGTGTGGATATGGGCCAAGCCTATACGTGTGGAAATATGTGTTATGATTATGCACTGAGTCTGTGGACTCACCGAATTTTTCTCAACCATTTCAGGTGATGCGTAAATGTTGGACCGGGTTGGAGTGGATACAAGGTGGCCCATGCAGAAGAAGATATTTGGATTATTTTAAGCATTTTTTTATATTAAGTATTTTGTTTAATTGTTGGATTGTAATAATGGCGTTATTTTATATTATGGCCTGATTAAACTGAGTTACCATGTGAAGATGATTTTATTTTAGTAATCTATTTATTCAAATATATATATATATATATATATATATATATATAATAAAGTTGAAGTTGGACATTTTATAATAACAAAGTCTTACTCAAAACAAAAATGGATGTGGCTTTCAAAAGATGACAAATTTTAATGTTTATCTTGAACAAGTCAAAATGATTTTCAACCATTTTTCGCAGTGACATAACCAGATTCGGTCAAGGCTCGTGGGCCGGGTTTGGTGGTGTTACAGTTTGGTATCAGAGCCCGGTTCAAAACTCGACTTTGAGGTGTTGGGCCCGAAAACAGTTTTCAAAAATGGGCTTTTCAAAATATAGACTTTTATTTCAGGTCATTCTGGCATGGCACTTGTACCTCCGGCCCGAAGTCCACCAGGTAAGTACTTCGGACTCTTGAAGTGATTTGTTATTATGAACTGTTATGGGCTTAGTTGGGCTCGTAGATTAGTGAACTAGGATCTGATGAACCCTAGGACTAGTCTACTCAAACATATGCATAAGACTTAAGGGCTATTAAACAATCCTGTGAAGTAAGTCACCGAGTTAAGGTGTGGCAACCACTGTACGCATGTCTAGGAGTGGTATTCAGTAAGAGCTTGGTATTTAAGCAGTCCTGGCGACTCACCTCCTCTTTACTCGAATCCTACCTGGTGCGTAGCTACGGTTCACCTTAACCAAGAGGACTTGTTCATAAAGCTAAACCAATTATTAAACCCGAAAGGGATTAGCCTTACTGTTTTAAAACCCTTAGTTTTAAAATTTTCAAACTTACCCTTTTTGGTTTGTAAACCCTGAATCTGATTTTAAAAGATGTTTTCTCGATTTACAAAATTACCAAAATGCCCCTAGTGGCAAAATTACAAGAATGCCCCTATATTATAAAATTACCGCACTACCCTCAACTTTTGTTAAAATGACTTTACTTTGCAAAATATTAAAATCTCTAGTTTTCAAAATATCAAGATACTTTGATTTGAGGAATTTTACGAAAATACCCCTGTGTTGAAAATTACTAAAATGCCCCTGACTTTCAAAATTTCTGGTTTAACCCCAATTTTAATAAAATCCCCTTACTTTGCAAAAGTATCCAAATTTCTATATTTCAAAATAATATCCTGACTATGGAAATTTACAAAATTACCCCTGATTGACAAAATTACCAAAATACCCCTGGTTCTCAAAATTCTGTTATACCCTCAATTTGCGAAATTTTCGAAAATACTCTTCAGATTTGGGAATTTTTTTCTAAAAAAAAAAATCCTGACTTATTAAAGTCTTCGAAATCGCTTTGATTTATTATCGAGATACCCCTATAGGAAAAATGACGAAATTACCCCTGGGTGGGGGAATGGATAAGAATGCCCATGATAGTATGTTGGATGGTGTGAAAGTGAAAGTGAATGTGATTCTTTGAATTAGAACTGAAACCTTGGTTGATCGAAAGAACACTTCTGAAAACCTCATTTCATAAAATTTGCTCGTGGATAAATAGTGGAACAAAATTTCTAATGCATAAAATTTCTTAAATCAGACTAAATCGAGGCGCTAGAAATGAGTTCTAGAGGACGTGGTCGTCGTGGACGTGGTCGAGGCAGAATGGCCGTATCGGAACCCGTTAGATCGGGTCAAGGGTCTGAAAATGAAGTACTCCCTCCACCACCAGCATTTGGAAATGAGCAGCAAGAGCAGACGGGGGATGATGCGATATCGCAGGCTGTGCTGCGAGTTTTGGAGATAGTGGCTGGGGTGGGTGGAAGTATGAGAGCAAGGAAGTCTGTACCTGAGCGACTCCGAGCGAATGGAGCTGAGGTATTTCGGGCGATCGCGTGGCACCAGGCATGGTGAATATTGGTTGGAAGCAATCGAGCGAATTATGGATGAGCTCGATCTGAGCCCTGAGGAGAAAGTGAAAGGAATGGTGGCGCTGCTTCGCGACGAGGCATACCAATGGTGGCGAACAATTCGGAATAGTGCCACAGCTGAGGACCTCACTTGGGAGTATGTGAAGACGGCGTACTAGAAGAAGTACGTTGGAACTCATTATATTGATGCGCAGAGGAAGGCATTTCTAGGGCTGGTTCAAGGGAACAAGTCCGTAGCGGAATACGAGGCTGAATTCCTAAGGTTAAGCCGATATGCTCGAGGAGTGGTTGCTACAGAACATGAACGATGTGTCCGATTTGAGGACTGATTGAAGGACGACCTGAGACTGTTGATAGCTCCTCACTAGGAACGAGAGTTTGCTGTGTTAGTTGAAAAAGCCAAGGTAGCTGAGGGAATTAAGAACTCTGTGAGGCAGAACAGAGATAAGGATAGGAACCGGGATAGGAGGAATTTTGGATCGTCCGAACCATCTGAGGGACTTCAGAAAAGACCGAGGGTTGAAAATTCTGTTCATGTTGCTAAGCCAGCTACAGAAATTCCAGATCATGCGTGTGCTCGGTGTGGAAGGTACCATGTTGGTGAGTGCTGGAATCGGGATCGAGAATGCTTCAGGTGTAAGTCTAAGACTCATTTGATTAAGGATTGTCCTCAGGATCCGAACAGGACTCGGACTTTAGGCCAAGGTTATGCACAGCCAGGTAGGAATGGTCAGGAAGCGACAAGGAGTCGTGGTCCAAACCATGGAGGAAATGGTTCAGGCCGAGGACGTAGAGCACCAAACAGAGAGGCTGAAGGTGCAGATGCAAGGCAGGCAAGGTTGGTTTACGCAGCCAGACGTCGCGAGGAAGAAGATGTGCCAGATTTGACCACAGATACGTTCTTTATTCCTAGAATACCCTTCATTGCCTTGCTTGTGGTTAAGTCAGGTTGTTTTCTGTTGTTAGTAAAGTATTTGGAACCTTGAGTATGGACTTAGAAACTGTGCCTAGAAATGTGAATAGCTCTTTAAGATCAGAGTGTGCAGCTATAGCATAGTGTGGTGAATTAGGATGTAGGACCGTTAGGCAGCCAAGTAATTTCGAGGACGAAATTATTTTTAAGGAGGGTAGAATTGTAACATCCGGGTTCTAGGGGTTATGCATTTAGTGCATAACTCAAGTAATGATAGGCTTATTGTGTGCTTGGACGAGTTTTAAGGGGTTTGGAGAACCCCTGAAGGTAAAAAAATGCCTTAGGAAATTTTTGAGATTTTAGTGTAAAAAAAAAAAGGGGGGAGCTTGGTTTTAGAGGTCTTAAGAAAATTATTTGGAAGATTAAGACACAAGAATCTCTTTGGTAGAGTGGCAAGGAGGCGCCACTTAAAGCTTTGGAAGGTGACGCCTCAAGGTGCAAGGGGGGCCAGAGTTCGAGCTTCAAAGGCAGCATTTTGGTTTTATTTTTTTCGTCAACTAGAGAACTGGGCTAGCTATGCCTTAAAAATAAATGGCAAGGGTATTGGACATGAAAGTCCAGGTGGTAAAGTGGCTCCCATGCGTCACTTAGGAGTTGGAGGGGAGGAAGGGCGCAGGTTCGAATTGCTGGAGCGGCAGTTTGCGTTTTTTTTTATTTTGGGGTGATGGGCTTAAGTAGGGAGGCTTTAAAAATAAATGTTGTGGTTTTATGACAAGAAAGTCGGGTTGGTGGAGTGGCTTGGGGCGCCACTTGATGGTCTTAGCAGGGGACTCAAGTTCGAATAACATGGAAAGCACATGGGTTTTATTTTTGGTTTTGGCGTGAGACAAGGGAGCTGGGGAGTGAGGTGTTAAAAGAGGTTTTGGGTGGATTATATCACAAATGGCGCATTGGCAAATTGGTTGGGACGTTAGCTGCAGATTATGGTTCCAGGGAGGTCGCAGGTTCGAAGCTCTTTGGCCAGCATAAAGGGTGTTTTTTTTAATTTGATTTTGCAGCAAATTGGAAGGCAGTGGACGGCACATGGAGTTTAAATTAGAAGATAAGGATAAGCTTAAGTAATTGTTTTTGATTTGGAATTCGGCTGGAGTGGGGGGATAGCTATTAATTTATTTTGTATTTTTATTTGGAAGAGGTTATAATGGATAAAAAGGTGGATTTTATTTTAGATAATTTTGAATTGGTTTGAATGTTGGTGTTGAGAGAACCTAGGAGTAAAACAAGGATTGGGTGAGAGGTAAAGGTGTTGGATGGCCGGGGGGTTCTTTATTGGCATTTTTCGGCTATGAAGGTTAGGGGGTGGCCGAATGCTATTTAAAGGATGGTGAACTCTCTTGTGCCGAATTTTAGCCTTTCTCCTTCACCGTCACTCGCTTCTTCTCCTACACTACCCACACCAAAACACCTCTTTTTCTTCACTTGTTCACCTTGGCCGAAAGTTCAAAGCCACTTCTCCATCCATTTTCTTCTTCAATCTCACTTGTTACTTAACCGAAAATCCCTCTCCAATCTTTGTTGCCGTAACACCTCTTTAAGCCATCAACATTTCTTTTCTTCTCTTATTTTTACCAAAGCCAAAAATACTCATAGCCGAAACCTTGCTCTTCCCTCGTTATTTTGCTTAAAGCCGATTCTTTGGGGCCGTCAACTGCACTCCCTTAGCCCTTTCGAACTTGAGGTGGTAGGTAATCTCTACTTTAGTTGATTGGTTGTGTTTCTTTTTATTTAGGTGCCGAACTAAGTGTTTGGTATCGGTTTTATTGGATGGCTGAAGGTGTTTTAGGCCATAATCTTGTTTCTTTTGGGTATAGCCAGCAAGGAGGAGCATTAAAGAGGACTCTTAGATTTGATTACTCAAGGTAAGGGTAGTATTCTGCCAAAGGCACTTTCAAATGCTTGTTGGTACAAGGGCCGAATTAATGTGTTGTTATTTTTTTAGGATTTCGACGGACTTTTAGGTGCCACGCCCGATTTTGGATTTAGCCGATCAGATCAAACAGGTGCGTAATCATCGCACTATTTCTTCGGTTATTTGCTTGCTAACGTTTATACATATGTGTGATGTGTGGTAGCCGATCATAATGGCTAAAGTGGTGAATACCATGTTTTGGGTAATCGGATATCAGGTGAGTGAGTTGTGATATTAAGTTATTATGATGTCTATATATATATATATGCTGTGGTAATGATATGAGATGTATACTCATTTTATATGATGATTTGACAAGAGGCATTTTCATATATGCATGGGATTTGGGCTTGATCGAGGAAGGAAGGAGTACACATTGATGTACGTGGTCTAGTGTTAGCTTCGGGCTACATTAGCGCTTGATGAGTTGCTGTGTGCATCATCAAGGGAGATGTTGGCTTGGTGCCCATCTCGGTGGTTGATAGCTAAGTGCATCACCGTAAACGGATTACTGTTGGGATCACGATGTGATCGGTGGCTCAGCCACCGCCTTGTGCAGCAGGTCTGCCAAGGTAAGATATGTGGGATCACTCGGTTGTGATCGGTGGATTAGCCACGGCCTTGAGCAGGGAGTCTGCTAGGGTTGGTGTAATGGATGGACTTAGGGTGGGCTGTGATGCATGATTGCATGAATGGTTCGTGGATTGTGTGGATATGGGCCAAGCCTATACGTGTGGAAATATGTGTTATGATATTGCACTGAGTCTGTGGACTCACCCAATTTTTCTCAACCGTTTCAGGTGATGCGTAAACGTTGGACCGGGTTGGAGTGGGTACAAGGTGGCCCATGCAGAAGAAGATATTTGGATTATTTTAAGCATTTTTTTTATATTAAGTATTTTGTTTAATTGTTGGATTGTAATAATGGCGTTATTTTATATTATGGCCTGATTAAACTGAGTTACCATGTGAAGATGATTTTATTTTAGTAATCTATTTATTCAAATATATATATATATATATAATAAAGTTTAAGTTGGACATTTTATAATAACAAAGTCTTACTCAAAACAAAAATGGATGTGGCTTTCAAAAGATGACAAATTTTAGTGTTTTATCTTGAACAAGTCAAAAAGATTTTCAACCATTTTTCGCAGTGACATAACCAGATCCGGTCAAGGCTCGTGGGCCGGGTTTGGGGGTGTTACAAGAAATTTAAGTTGGGATATGTTTTATAGAAATCTAGTTTGAAGGTGTTTCAGAAGTCGTTTTTTTACTATTAGAATGTGACTTTTAAGTTACTTAAGTTTGGTCTTTGATATGGTGAAGTTCGGGGTTGAAAAATGAGAGTTTTAGATTCATTTTTTACTCCAGGGGTCGAAGTATTGGTAGAACCACTCGAAAGTATTAGCACAAGTGTTACAAAATGCTCAAATGAACAGTTCTACACAATTGTATTGGTGCAATTGTATTGATACAACAGTGTCAAAAGAGGTTCCCTGCATTGTTTTGCTAGTTTTAAGCCCTCCGAGCCTCGTTTTGAATCCTGGACACCTCTGATTTGGCCCAATTTGATTCTAAATGCTAATAACATGATTTTCAACTACTAAAATTTAATTTATCTATTTACCATTGTTGACCCAAGCTTTATTTGATAGAATCATTTTGATATAACAAACCTTATGTTTTGAATAAAAAAAAAATTTAAACAACACTTGGCAAAATTGTACTTCAAATTATTCCTAAAATACAAAAATGTTAAATTTATACTTATGAAAATTTTCAAGGCCAAGTAAATTAAAAACAACACTTTAGAACATTTTAAAACAAGTTGAAGATGCTTCAAGCCAAAACGTGTCGATCCGCTACCGATACCTTTTGTCAGGTATCGATAAATTTCTAGAAATCGATACCAAAATAGGCTACTGACTTGCAAATGATGAAACACCCCAAACCCGGCCCACGAGCCTCGACCGGATCCGGTATGTTCCTACAGTAAAACGGTTCAAAACTTGTTTGTCTTCTTGGAAAACTTTGGGATTTTTCTTGATAACTTTGGTGTGTGTTGGGTTTAATTGAAACCTTGTTTATATATATATATATATATAAGACATGCCGAATTTGATTTTTAGTTTTATTTATACATTATAAAACATTTGTGTTTGAGTGTCAAAACGTTTAACATTCATTTTTAAATAAATTACTTAGTCTTTAATGTAGCAATAATACTATCGTGATAAAAACAATTAAACCAACATAAAACAGTTCAATACTTATGGTCTTATTACATCAAAGTAAAACCCGAAACAATCCAAAAATACTTAAAATAAAGAGAGTCCAAAATAAAGTAAAATCTGAACTTCACATGGCCACCACTAAGCTCCTGCCGACCCGGTCCATCACTGAGTGTCACCTGAAAAAAATATTCCCCAACGGGGTGAGTCAACAGACTCAATGTGTAACCACCACTAAAATTCAACAATTTAGGCATACATTATCATATCACATATCAGTACATATAACAGATGGAAATAGTGATGCAACCCGAACCCAAACCTAGATGCCATCCGCTACACATCACCCATACCAACCTGCACACCGTGGGGACTACTGAGTCAACCCTCCAACTACTACACACCATCGAAGGCAGTCGCTGCAGTCGATGTGCTCATCGCCCTTATAAATATTGTGGCATAGCCACCAGATAAAATATTTGTGACATGAGTCACCACATTCAGATAATGTGACCGAAGTCACCACATTCAGATTTCGTGGTATAAAACCACCACATTCACTTCCCCTTTCATAATCACCCATATGCCCCCATGTCATACAAATATGCATAAGTCATGTCATATTACATGTTCACATTCTTATAGTTTCACAAATACCCTAACAGATCATATGATACTCCTAGTAGAAGTAGGAAACGTACCTGAGTACTTTGTACCATAACATGGTACCTTAGCCATAGCTTTCACATCATTATAACACATATATTAATTTTATTGCCTTAAATCTATTAAGTCTTAGGGAAGGGTACACACCTGATATATTTATCGGTTCACTGATTTCCCGAAAACCCGATCTAATGCTTTAGATCCTTTAACTCCTATATTCGGCCAACATTAGACATATTAGCAAAACCTATTCGACTATAAAACCAAATCCCGAAGGATTAAAACAATTAACATCTTACCTTGCTACCGATTTCACTGCTAACCAAATCCCGAAACTTCGTAGAGTTTCTCCTTTGCAATCGGCTATACACTAAATCACTTGGCTTGGTTAGTTTCGGCTTTTGAACATTTAAGAAACATATCTAAGTCACCAAATAGGCCTTGGCCGAATATACATGTACACTTACCGTGCGATTTTAAATCCCGAAACCTCCTTATAGTCGACTAGAGATAGATACCAAAAGAGTCCTTCAAAGTTTCGGCCAAAGACATTAATAGAGTTAGTCCTAGATTTCGACAAGTCCAAAAGTAAAAGAATAGAAACCGAATTTGATCTTACCCTTACCTGAGGAAATCGACAACACCCTTTTCTGACAACACAGAAGATTCAGCTTTGGGATTCAATGAACAATCGGCTAGGGTCTAGCAAGTACTTAGTTTCGGCTTGTATGAACTTGCGAGAAGAAGGAGAGAAGGGTTGAACAATTCGGCAATGGTGGTAATCTTTGAAGAAGGAAAAGATGGAGAAATCGGCTAGGTTACTAGAGTTTTCGGCTTTGGCAAAATAAAAGAGAAGAGGAGATGCACTAGAGAATTCGACAGAGAGAAAGAAGAAAAAGAAAAGAATGCAGAATGGCCTCACTATTCCTCCTTTTGCCAAAATTACTAGGCCAAGACTCCCTTAATTGGCCAACACTATCAAATTCCTTGCTTTTCTCTTTATCTCCTTATTTAAAATTCAAGAAAATAATCCATCATTTATCTATTAAAAATAAAAGGATAAAAACTCCTAAAATTTAGCCTTAGTGCCGTCCACTACTCCCCTCTTTTTGACGTCAATAAGCAAAAATAAAAACCTTAAAATTTTGCTTCCCACGCGACTCGAACTCAAGACCTGCACCAAGCTTGTGGCGTCATTTCTAGAGCCTTAAGTGGTACCTCCAAGCCACTTTTCCAAGCCCAATTGTGTGTCATATTCTCCCTACTAATTCTCTTAAGGCCACCTTGCTTTAGTTCCCTCTTTTTAAGCTTAAAACTTAATATTTTCTAAGACATTTCCTTACATTTCCAAGGTTCAAAAAATGCACACAACACATTCATAACACATAAGACATGCTATTTCATATAATTAAGCAAAAATGCACAAGCCCAATTTCAGGATATTACAGTTCTACCCCCCTTAAAATAATTTCGACCTCGAAATTACCTGGCTAAAACAAATAAGGGTATTGCTGTCGCATTGCGTCTTCTGGGTCCCACGAAGCTTCCTCCGATCCATGATTACGCCATAACACTTTAACTAGAGGAACTGATTTCCTTCGTAGCACTTTCACATCTCGCTCCAAGATCTGAATCGGCTCTTCCTCGTAGGACAAATCTGGCCTTAGCTCCACCTCTTCAACCGGAACTACATGAGATGGATTCGATTGATAACGATGTAACATGGACACATGGAAAACATCGTGCATCTGCTTCAATTCCAAGGGCAACTCTAACTGGTATGCCACTGGCCCAACTCGCTTCAATACCTGATAAGGTCCTATAAACCTTGGACTTAACTTCCCTTTCCGACCAAATCTCATCACCTTTTTCCAAGGCGAAACCTTAAGAAATACTTGATCTCCCACATCAAATTCTATCTCCTTCCGCTTGAGATCTGCATACGACTTCTGCCTATCCGATGCTTCCTTTAACCGTGCACGAATTATCTCAATCTTCTCTTCAGATTCTGTCACAATCTCTGGACCCACAACTCGACGTTCTCCCAACTCTGTCCAACACGTAGGAGTTCGACACTTCCGACCATACAACGCTTCATACGGTGCCATCTAAATACTGGCCTGATAGCTGTTGTTGTAGGTAAACTCTGCTAAAGGCAAATATTCCTACCAACTTCCTCTGAAATCCATCACACAGCCCCTCAACATATCCTCTAACACTTGGATCACTCGCTCAGACTGCCCGTCTGACTGTGGATGAAAAGCCGTAGTGAAATTCAACCTGGTGCCTAAAGTCTGATGTAGCGCTTTTCAAAACCGAGAAGTAAACCTTGGGTCCCTATCTGAGATAATCGACACTGGCACTCCATGCAACCTTACAATTTCCGCCACATATAACCTCGCCAACTTTTGCAAAAAATAATCAACTCTTACCGGAATGAAATGCGCGGACTTGGTCAAACGGTCCACTATTACCCATACCGAGTCCTTCTTAGTAGGCGTAAGACGAAGCCCACTAACGAAGTCATGGTGATTCTCTCCCACTTCCATTGTGGAATCTTGATTGGCTGAAGCAATCCTGATGGAACTTGGTGTTCAGCCTTAACTTGCTGACACGTCAAACACTTGCTGACAAATTTCGTAACTTCCTTCTTCAGACCAGGCCACCAAAACTGTTCTCTTAGATCTCGGTACAACTTAGTGCCTCTAGGATGCATAGCATAAGGGCTACTATGCGATTCCCGAAGAATCCTCTATCTTAGGTCCTTATCCTTAGGTATACAAATCTTTCCCTTGAAACACAACACTCCCTCGCCATTAATACCATAATCCTTCAACTCTCCATTCCGTACTTGCTGTAGCTTAACACTTAGGTCCTCATCAATCAACTGTCCCTCCTTCACCTCATTCAGCCACGTCGGCTTAACTTGCAATTCTGCCAACAGGCTTCCATCATTATACAAGCTCAAATGTGCAAACATCGCCCTCAGATCTGACACAACCTTCCGACTTAGGGCATCCACCACTACATTCGCCTTGCCCGGATGATACTCTATCGAACAATCATAGTCCTTCAGTAATTCCACCCACCTTCGCTGTCTCAGGTTTAACTTCTTCTGAGTCAGTAGATACTTAAGGCTCTTGTGATCTACGTAGATTATCGACTTTTCGCCATAAAGATAGTGCCTCCACACCTTAAGAGTAAAGACCACTGCCGCCAATTCCAAGTCATGAGTTGGGTAGTTAACCTCATATGGCCTTAACTGTCGAGACGCATAAGCGACCACTTTCCCCTCTTGCATCAGTACGCATCCCAATCCTGTATGAGAAGCGTCACAGTACACTACAAAGTCCTTCCCTGCCTCTGGCTGAATCAAGACCGGAGCTTCAGTCAGCACCCTCTTAAGCTTCTCAAAGCTCTCCTGTTGCTTCTCTGTCCATATGAAAGGTACTTCCTTCCTCAACAGCTTCGTCAAAGGTGTGGCTATCGATGAGAATCCTTCCACAAACCTTCTGTAGTAGCCTGCCAAACCCAAGAAACTACGAATCTCAGCCACAGACTTGGGTGGTTTCCAATCTAGCACTGCCTCAATCTTGCGAGGATCCACCCTTATTCCTTCAGCAGACACCACATGCCCTAAGAATGCAACTTTCTTCAGCCAAAATTCACACTTACTGAATTTGGCATAGAGCTTCTTCTCCCTTAGCACTTGTAACACAATCTGAAGATGCTCATCATGTTCCTCCTCAGACTTGGAGTACACTAGGATGTCGTCGATGAACACGACGACGAACCTATCCAGGTAGGGTTGAAAAACTTGATACATCATATCCATGAACGCGGCTGGGGCGTTCGTTAATACAAACGGCATTACTAAAAACTCATAATGGCCGTACCTTGTCCTAAAGGCTGTCTTATGGATATCTACCTCCTTCACGTTCAACTGATGATATCCCGACCTTAAATCGAACTTTGAGAATACTGCGGCCCCCCTAAGCTGATCGAACAAGTCATCTATCCTTGGCAAAGGATACTTGTTCTTGATGGTCAGCTTATTCAACTGACGATAGTCTATGCACATAAGCATAGTTCCATCCTTCTTCTTCACAAACAGGACCGGTGCTCCCCATGGAGACACACTGGGTCGAATAAACCCACGATCCAGTAGTTCTTGGATTTGAGCCATGAACTCAACCAACTCCTTTGGTGCCATTCTATACGGGGCAATTGACACAGGAGCTATTCCCGGCAGCAAGTCAATTCCAAACTCCACCTCTCTATCTGGCGGTATTCCTGGTAATTCCTCTGGAAACATATCTTCAAAATCCATTACAGTTCGAACTCCACTAACTCCCCCTTCTTTTCCATCCAACGCACTAACGAAAGTCAAAAATGCCTTGCACCCCTTCTGAACCATCTTCTCAGCCTTAAGTGCTGAAACTACATTAGACAAGTAGTTTCTTCTTTCTCCTATCATAATGACCACCTCATCCTCCGGGGTCCTTAACTCCATTCGTTTAGCTGCACAGTCCAACACAGCCCGATGTTCCACTAGCCAGTCCATACCAAGTATGAGATCAAATTCTCCAAAAGGTAGTTCCATTAAGTCAGCAGCGAATACTACTCCTTGAATCTCTAGAGGTACTTTCCGAAACATCTTATTCACCACTACAGTTTGACCTAGTGGGCTTACTACAGTTATCTCCCTATCAGAAAGTTCAGAGGCTATGTCTAGAGTTTCAACTACTCTACATGCAACATAAGAATGGGTCGAGCCTACATCAATTAAAGCAACATAAGGCTTGCCAAAAATAAGGAAAGTACTGATTATAATGTCTGGTGCGTCTCCATCCTCCCTCCTGCGAACCGCATAAACCAAACCTACCTTGCCTCAGTATTAGCAACACCTCTGCCCAGTGTTCCACGTCCTCTACCAGTACCATTACCTCTGCCGTTCGGACCATGACCTCGCTGAGGCTGCTGTCCACCTCTACCAGCCTGATTAACATTCTGAGCTGCTGGTCGATTCCAATCTGGTTTCATAGGACAGTCCTTAATCACATGATCTTTGGACCCACACTTAAAACATCCTCCTGTCTTTTTCCAACACTCACCTAAGTGCTTCTTCACACACTGATCACACGTACGATACTGCTCTCCTGTAACAGCTTGCTGACCTCATGGCCTATCCACTCTAGGCCTCTTTTGAACATTCCCAGATGATCCTGACGGCCCAAAACCTCTTTTTGGCCTATTTCGATCCATATTCTACCTCACAGAATCCTTGATCCCTTCAGCTACCTTAGCTTTCTCTACTAATGCAGAAACTCCCGCTCCTGATGTGGAGCTATCAATAACCTCAGGTCATCCCTTAGCCCATCCTCAAATCGAACACATCATTCATGCTCCGTAGCCACCACTCAACGAGCATACCGGTTCAGCCTTAAAAATTCAGCTTCGTACTCCGCTACGAACTTGTTCCCTTGAACCAGCCCCAGAAATGGCTTCCTCTACTCATCAGTGTAACACGTGCCAACATATTTTTTCTGATACGCTGCCTTAACATACTCCCAGGTCAGATCCTCAACCGTGGCACCATCCCAAACTGTGAGCCACCACTGATACGCTTCATCGCATAGCAGTGCCACTATTCCTTTCAATTTCTCTTTAGGGGTCATATCGAGCTCACCCATAATGCCCTCGGTTGCCTCCAACCAATATTCAGCCGTACTGGGTGCCACACTAGATACGCCACGGAATACCTCAGCTCCATTAGCTCGGAGTCACTCGGGAACAGACTTTCGAGCTCCCGAATTTCCTCCGGCACCCTACACCAACTCAAGAACTCGCAAAGACATGACCTCACGATACAAAGATCGCCTCTCTGTCCGATCTTGTTGTTCAAAGACCAACGGTGGTGGTGGTGGTGGCGGTACCTCATTTTCATATCTTTGACCCAATCTAACGGGTTCCGACACGATCATTCTACCTCTACCGCATCCTCATACGTTTCGACCACGTCCCCTAGAGCTCATTTCTACTATCGTGCTTTAATCTGATTAAGAAATTTTATGAATTAGTCCTTGTTTCACTGATTATTCGGGAAGAAATTTTATGAATAGAAGTTCAATAGTGGTTCTTTCGATCAATCAAAGTTTCAAGTCTTCTATCCTAATTTAGAGAAACACATTCATTCAATATTCCTATCACACACATTCATTATTTAAACGTTTTCGGCCTATTCCTATCCCAGGGGTATTTTTGTCATTTGTCCTACAGGGGTATTTTGGTAATGAGCCGGGGTCAATTTATAAATCTTAATAAATCAAGGGTATTTCAAAATTTGCAAAAACTGGGGGTTATTTTTGAGAATTCGTTTTCCAAATCGGTGATGTTGCAGAAATTTTAAAAATCAGGGTCATTTTGGTAATTTTGGTAGGTCAGGGGTATTTTAGTAAATTTTCCCAAATCCAGGTATTTTGATATTTTGCAAATTAGGGTTTTTGGACGTTTTATAAAGTAAGGAAATTTTGATAAGAACTATGGGTAGGTTGGACATTTTATAAACCAAGGGCATTTTTGTAATTTTACAGCCAGGGGTATTTAGGTAATGTTACAAATCGAAAATTCTTTGAAAATTTTCCAAAAATAAGTTTTTGCTACTATTTAAAGGGGTAATTTGGTGATTTTAAAACTAGGGTTTCCACAAAATACTGCTAATCCCTTTCGGTTTTTGGTTATTGTGTTTAGCCTGTGACTGAGTCCTCTTGGTTAGGGTGAACCGTAGCTACGCACTGCAGGATTCCAAACAAGAGGAGGTGAGTCACTAGGACCGCTAAGTACTGTGCTCTTCCGGATCCAATCCTAAACATGCGCACAGTGGTTGCCACACCCTAACTCGGCGACTTAGCCATAGGTTTGTTTAATTAGGCACTTAAGTCTTATGTATTTGTTGGGGTAACTAGTCCTAGGGTTCAAGTACTTAATTTTCGAATCTACGTTCCATTTCTACCCTTCTACAATTCATACCATAATTCACACAATAGATAGGGGTACTTACCGGGTGGACTTCAGGTTGGAGACTTAGGTGCCATGCCTAAAAAACCTGAAAATTTTCACAAATTCATTTTGGGCCTAAATTTTAAAACATTGTGGGCTTTAAACCCCAGGCCGAGAGTTTAAAACTAGGCTCTGATACCAAATTGAAACACCCCAAACCTGGCCCACGAGCCTCGACCGGATCCGGTATGTTCCTACAGTAAAACGGTTCAAAACTTGTTTGTCTTCTTGGAAAACTTTGGGATTTTTCTTGATAACTTTGGTGTGTGTTGGGTTTAATTGAAACCTTGTTTTTATAAATATATAAGACATGCCGAATTTGATTTTTAGTTTTATTTATACATTATAAAACATTTGTGTTTGAGTGTCAAAAAGTTTAACATTCATTTTTAAATAAATTACTTAGTCTTTAATGTAACAATAATACTATCCTGATAAAAACAATTAAACCAACATAAAATAGTTCAATACTTATGGCCTTATTACATCAAAGCAAAACCCGAAACAATCCAAAAATACTTACAATAAAGAGAGTCCAAAATAAAGTAAAATCTGAACTGCACATGGCCACCACTAAGCTCCTGCCGACCCGGTCCATCACTGAGTGTCACCTGAAAAAAATATTCCCCAACGGGGTGAGTCAACAGACTCAATGTGTAACCACCACTAAGATTCAACAATTCAGGCATACATTATCATATCACATATCAAAACATATAACAGATGGAAATAGTGATGCAACCCGAACCCAAACCTAGATGCCATCCGCTACACATTACCCGTACCAACCTGCACACCTTGGGGACTACTGAGTCAACCCTCCAACCGCTACACACCATCGAAGGCAGTCGCTGCAGTCGACGTGCTCATCGCCCTTATAAATATTGTGGCATAGCCACCAGATAAAATATTTGTGACATGAGTCACCACATTCAGATAATGTGACCGAAGTCACCACATTCAGATATCGTGGTATAAAACCACCACATTCACTTCCCCTTTCATAATCACCCATATGCCCCCATGTCATACAAATATGCATAAGTCATGTCATATTACATGTTCACATTCTTATAGTTTCACATATACCCTAACAGATCATATGATACTCCTAGTAGAAGTAGGAAACGTACCTGAGTACTTTGTACCATAACATGGTACCTTAGCCATAGCTTTCACATCATTATAACACATATATTAATTTTATTGCCTTAAATCTATTAAGTCTTAGGGAAGGGTACACACCTGATATATTTATCAGTTTACTGATTTCCCGAAAACTCGATCTAATGCTTTATATCCTTTAACTCCTATATTCGGCCAAACACTAGACATATTGGCAAAACCTATTCGACTATAAAACCAAATCCCGAAGGATTAAAACAATCAACATCTTACCTTGCTGCCGATTTCACTGCTAAGCAAATCTCGAAACTTCGTAGAGTTTCTCCTTTACAATCGGCTATACACTAAATCACTTGGCTTGGTTAGTTTCTGCTTTCGAACATTTAAGAAACATATCTAAGTCACCAAATAGGCCTTGGCCGAATATACATGTACACTTACCGTGCGATTTTAAATCCCGAAACCTCCTTATAGTCGACTAAAGATAGATACCAAAAGAGTCCTTCAAAGTTTCGGCCAAAGACATTAATAGAGTTAGTCCTAGATTTCGACAAGTCCAAAAGTAAAAGAATAGAAACCGAATTTGATCTTACCCTTACCTGAGGAAATCGACAACACCCTTTTCTGACACCACAGAAGATTCAGCTTTGGGATTCAATGAACAATCGGCTAGGGTCTAGCAAGTACTTAGTTTCGGCTTGTATGAACTTGCGAGAAGAATGAGAGAAGGGTTGAACGATTCGGCAATGGTGGTAATCTTTAAAGAAGGAAAAGATAGAGAAATCGGCTAGGTTACTAGAGTTTTCATCTTTGGCAAAATAAAATAGAAGAGGAGATGCACTAGAGAATTTGACAGAGAGAAAGAAGAAAAAGAAAAGAATGCAGAATGGCCTCACTTTTCCTCCTTTTGTCGAAATTACTAGGCCAAGCCTCCCTTAATTGGCCAACACTATCAAATTCCTTGCTTTTCTCTTTATCTCTTTATTTAAAATTCAAGAAAATAATCCATCATTTATCTCTTAAAAATAAAAGGATAAAAACTCCTAAAATTTAGCCTTAGTGCCGTCCACTACTCCCCTCTTTTTGACGTCAATAAGCAAAAATAAAAACCTTAAAATTTTGCTTCCCACGCGACTCGAACTCAAGACCTGCACCAAGCTTGTGGCGTCATTTCTAGAGCCTTAAGTGGCGCCTCCAAGCCACTTTTCCAAGCCCAATTGTGTGTCATATTCTCCCTACTAAAACTCTTAAGGCCACCTTGCTTTAGTTCCCTCTATTTAAGCTCAAAACTTAATATTTTCTAAGACATTTCCTTACATTTCCAAGGTTCAAAAAATGCACACAACACATTCATAACACATAAGACATGCTATTTCATATAATTAAGCAAAAATGCACAAGCCCAATTTCAGGATATTACAAATGAGTTACCAAGTATTAATACGGTATCGATACATTTTTGCTAGCTATCGGTTAATTTTTAAATGGTATTGATTTTGACACACTTTACCGATACAATTTTTAGTATCGATACAAAATTAGCATTCTTCCATTTTGAGGTACTCATTAAGTATCGATACCTTTTATTTGGTATCATAATTTTATCTTGGTATCAATTTTATCAGTTTTAATAGTCACTGAATCAAGGCATTAAATGCTAAAATTATCTATACTTTTCCAAATAGTATCGATACCTTTTGTTGTAGGTGAATTAAATGCACTGGTATTTTCATCCTAACGACTCTATTAACTTCCACAACAACCCCCAACAGTTGGAAATGAATTAGAGGGTATAAATACCATCTTCTAAAGGTCCTACAACAACAAAAGGGAATATTCAAGCAAAAAGATCAATCAAACAACCTTTGTGCCAAATATTTCCATACTTTTCTTTCATACACTTGTGAGCTTCATTGCCATTCTATTAGCTCAAGTGTTTTTATTTGTAATTGACCTTAGTTTGCAAACACTTTGTCTGTAAGAATTATTTCTTTGTCTGCTTATTTGTATATTTTTGAGAGAGTTTGTGTCTTAAGGTTTAGGTAGAAACCTTAAAGAAATTTGTAAGGTTAAACCTTGTCCTCAAAGGTTATCAAATTAGTGAATTTGGAAAAATCCTTACTTGTAGAAAGCTAATGTAGTGGAGTAGACAATTGGGGTTGAACCACTCTAAATTCTTGTGTCAAATTTTTCTATCATTATTCTTTAGCATCCACAAAATTTTTTAAAAGCCAATTTGCCCATTCTTGGCATGTAACACCCCAAACCCGGTCAACACGCCATGACCGAATCTGGCATGCCACGAAGGAAAACTTTTTGAAAAGAATCGAATTTAACAGATAAATTTTTATGAGAAACTCTTTGAAATTCTATATTTGTAGAAATAACATGCTTAATAAGTTAAAACTGAAAATTTACTTTGAAATTACATAAGACTTTAAAATAAGTGAATAAATCATAGATTAGAAAACATTTTTATCATTTTAAGAAAACTCGAATTATTACTTTGAAAACCATTTAAATTATCGAAAACACTTAAGTTGTTAAAATTATCAAATGATTTATGTTACCCGATGGTAACGTTTTAAAAACCATCGCGTTGTGTAGTTTAGAAAACTTTATGCTCAATTTATTATAATAATCAAGAAATTTATAACCCATATTTAAGACATATTCAAAACATAAAAATAATCCAAACCATAATTTAGAGAGGCCTTATTAGAAACCCACAAAAATATAAAACCAAATTTAAATAAAGTAAAGTTCTCAAACCAAAGTTCACGTAGAACCGAAATTTATTGCATGGCCTCCTCGAGTTCATCCAGGCTCCTCATCCGCAATCTCACGAATCACTGAAATGATAAGGGAGAAGGTGAGTCACCAAGACTCAAAGTGCATAATCCTCTCTAGGATAAATGTCACATACTTACACAAATTATAACAAGACAATATATATGTATAATGCACCCATCCTAGCCATCCATAACTACTTTTCTACCCCGTGTGGTACCAAACCACCTTTGGTGGTGCTAAAACCACTGGGTGTCTCAAAGACACAAATGTGATACCAAATCACTGGTGACCATAGTCACGAATAATCAAGTGTGGGGCCAACCCACGTGTGATACCAAATCACTGGCAGACGATCCCATATCTCAAAAGTGGGGCCAACCCACGGTGGAGTTAATCCACAGGGACGAGTCGCTATGAGGTGCCAAACCTCTGGTGTCCGAAGACACGAATGTGATACCAAATCACTGGTGGTGCCAAACCACTGGTGGTGCCAAACCACTGGTGACCGAAGTCACAAATCATCAAGTTGTGGGGCCAACCCACGTGTGATACCAAATCACTGGCCGACGATCCCATATCTCAAAAGTGGGGCCAACCCACGGTGGTGTAAACCCACAGGGACGAGTCACTATGAGGTGACAAACCTCTGGTGTCCGAAGACACGAATGTGATACCAAATCACTGGAGGTACCAAACCTCTGGTGTCCGAAGACACAATATCAATCTTCCCCCTCCTCTCATATTGCCCATACCAATGCAATGGATAAACAAATCATGTCACATACTTTGATATGAATCATATAATAAATATATCATAAATTGTAGATCATGATTTCAGTCCACGTATAAGGACAATAAATATCGAAACAGACTTACCCGTATCCTCATTCATACCATCACGGTATCATATCATGATCTCACGTTTTTCCCACTTTGATAAGAGATTAGTAATAACACACATATACATACATATATAAACCAAGTTATAAAGTGTGTAAGATACACATCTTTCACCAAAGCAAAAACTAGCTTCCAGAGATCCGATCTATCGCACTAGATCACCTTGTCCTAAAGGCTTACCCAAAACGATCGATAAAGATACGAGGCTCAGAAAGATTACTTCCACGTCCCGAGGAGCCTAAAAGAGATCGATTCCTAAAATGATTAGAACCTTGCAAACCAATGCCCAAAGATTCGGCCTATGACCACAAGAAAGTAACTTGAGAAAGAGAAAAGAATTGAAAGAGAAACGGCCATGAACACTTACCCTTTCCAAAATCGATTGAAGAAAAATCAAAGAGAATCTACCCTTTAATATTCGGCCAGAACAAAACAATAAGAGAAAGGGAAAATTTCGGCAAAATGATTAAATGGTCAAAGAAATTCGGCTATGGTTGATTTGATTTAACAATAAGGATTCGATTAAAGTTGAGAAAGGGAAAGGAAAACAAAAGAAGAAGATGGAAGAGATTTCAATGGGAGAGGAATGTTTATGACTTTGAATAAATTAAAAGAAAGTAAAGAGAGATGGAGAGATGAAAGTTTCGGCCAAGAGAAAGTAGGAGAAATGTGATTATGAACCAATGTCAAAGAAGAAAAAGAGAGAGATGTGGGAGAAAGAGAGGTTCGGCCAAACACTATTTTGCCTAAAAGAAATGTGCACAAAATGCCCAAAAAAATCAAATGTTGTTTCGGTTTCAAAAGGATGAATGAAAAGAAAGAAAAAGTAGGATTTGGTTCCAACCAAATAAGGCTAAAACCAAAAGGAATTTTGCACTAAAAGCATAGCACACATTCGGCCAAAGAGGGGAGTTTTTTTTTTTGGAGAGAAAGAAAACAATACAAAAGATGCACAAAAAGCAAAGGTTGACCAACTATCCCCCCATGCCACCTAACAACATTCAGCCACCCCCTAGACACCCATGCCGTCCACATACATGCACTAAAGGCCTAGGATTACTTTCCAAAACATCATCCTAAAGTCTAGCCTTATGTCTCCCAAACCTTCCTTAACCTTAATAATCTTATCCCCAATTTCATGCTTTCCTTAAACAAAAATTCAACTTACCAAAAGAAATAGTCCAACCTATCATAAATAAGGTTTGACCGTCCATCAATGCTATGATTCAAAAATAAAGTCTTCTAAAAGCTAAACATGCTACTCGAACCTCTAACCTCAAGCCACTTTTCAAGCTTCTTAACCAACTTGCCATTTACTCCTCTTATGCTTTAATTAACACTTAAATTAACTTAAGTGCTAAGCTCACTTAATCCGCTTCATTAAATATACCATACTAAAAATTATTCTAACTTCCTAAATAAAATCAAGCCTTCACAAGACTATGCTAACCCTTAAAAAAAATTCATACCCAAGCCAACACAATAATAAATAATATTCTAATTTTCCTAAAGCCCAAGGCCCAAACCTACTAGGCCCAATTTCGGGACGTTACAATTCTACCCTCCTTAAAAATAATTTCGTCCTCGAAATTACTTACTAACGATCAATCATACAGTCTAACTCACCACACTACGCTCTTGCTGCGCACTCTGATCTTAACAACACTATTATACTACTAACAACATTTGAATACGTCGAACCCACATAAATCAAAGCAGAATATGGAAATCCAATGATCAAGAACATACTGGTAGTGACGTCCGGTGCATCGCCCTCCCCTCGACGTCTAGCTGCATACACCAACCCAGGCTGCCTTGCCTCAGATATTGCTTGCACCTCTCGCCCGATACTCCGCGGCCTCGACGAACCATTACCTCTCTACCGTTATCATGACCCTTCTGTGGAGGCGGTCCCTCATTTCTGAACTGAGCATGACCTCGACCCTCAGACTGATTCCTGGCTTGCTTACGTGGACAGTCCCTCACACGATGATCTAGCGAGCTAGACTCAAAACATCCTTTTCCTCCGGTCCAACATTCACCCCAATGAAATTTCCCACGCCGGTTACATCGTGTTGGTCCTCGATTAGCGATGAGTGTGCCTCCCGACCGATTCGCCCATTCTCGCCTAACCCTTTTTGAGAATCTCTACGACCGGATAATTCAAAACCTCTCTTATGACTATTCTTGTCATGATTCTGCCTCACAGATTCCTTTATCCCTTCAGCAATCTTAGAATTTTCAACCAATGCATCAAATTCTCGCTCCTGATGTGGAGCAATTAGCAACCTCAGCTCATCTCTTAAACCATCCTCGAATCTGACACATCGCTCGGTTCAAGCCACAATACCTCCAAAGATACTGGCTCAATCTTAAGAACTCACCTCATACTACGATCTGATTTACTCCCTTGGACCAAACTCAGAAATGCCTTACGTTGCGCATCAACGTAACTAGACCCGATATATTTCTTCTGATACGCCGCCTTAAAGTAGTCCCAAGTGAGATCTTCCACCGCAGCACCATTTCGAACCGTGAGCCACCACTGATATGACTCATCCCGAAGAAGCGATACAATCCCTTTCAACTTGTCCTCAAGACTCAAATCCAAGTCATCCATGATTCGCTCCGTCGCCTCTAGCCAATATTCACCGACGGGAGCTACACGAAACACCTCGAAATACCTCGGCTCCGTTGGATCGAGTCGCCGCTCATGTCTGATTCCGAGCTCCCGTGCCTCCACCCATTCCAGCTACCCTCTCGAGGACCCGTAGCACCGCCTGAGACACTACGTCATCCCCCGTTTGATCCTGATGCTCAACTCCAACCGCTGGTGGTGGAACTGGTGGTACCTCATTCTCGGATGCTTGACCCGACCTCACTGGCTCAGACACAGCCATCCTACCTCGACCACGTCCACGCATAACACGACCCCGACCTCGAGTACTCATGTCCAAAGTCTCGACTTATCTAATTTAAAAGTTTTATGCATTTAATCAATATTCCACTTTCTTTAAAGCACAGTTTTATGAAAAATTTTAATAAGAGGTTGTTTCGCGAGCACACCAAACCTATAGTTTTCTTTTTGGGTCTCTAAAGTAGTTCCTACTACTATACAGTCATATCAACAATATCATATCATCAAAATCAACAGTTTGATGTACTTACCAGGGCGGATTGATGCAGGAGACTCGGGGCCATGCCTTTCCAACCATAAAATTTTCAACAAAAATATTTTAAAACCATACTTTAAAACATTTTGGGCCTCGGACCCACAGCCGAGCTTTTGAACTTAGCTCTGATACCAATTTGTAACACCCCAAACTCGGTCAACACGCCATGACCGAATCTGGCATGCCACGAAGGAAAACTTTTGAAAAGAATCGAATTTAACAGATAAATTTTTATGAGAAACTCTTTGAAATTCTATATTTGTAGAAATAACATGCTTAATAAGTTAAAACTGAAAATTTACTTTGAAATTACATAAGACTTTAAAATAAGTGAATAAATCATAGATTAGAAAACATTTTTATCATTTTAAGAAAACTCGAATTATTACTTTGAAAACCATTTAAATTATCGAAAACACTTAAGTTGTTAAAATTATCAAATGATTTATGTTACCCGATGGTAACGTTTTAAAAACCATCGCGTTGTGTAGTTTAGAAAACTTTGTGCTCAATTTATTATAATACTCAAGAAATTTATAACCCATATTTAAGACATATTCAAAACATAAAAATAATCCAAACCATAATTTAGAGAGGCCTTATTACAAACCCACAAAAATATAAAACCAAATTTAAATAAAGTAAAGTTCTCAAACCAAAGTTCACGTAGAATCGAAATTTATTGCATGGCCTCCTCGAGTTCATCCAGGCCTCATCCGCAATCTCACGAATCACCGAAATGATAAGGGAGAAGGTGAGATCACCAAGACTCGAGTGCATAATCCTCTCTGGGATAAATGCCACATACTTACACAAATTATAACAAGATAATATATATGTATAATGCACCCATCCTAGCCATCCATAACTCCTTTTCTACCCCGTGTGGTACCAAACCACTGGTGGTGCCAAACCACTAGTGTCTCAAAGGCACAAATGTGATACCAAATCACTGGTGACCGTAGTCACGAATAATCAAGTGTGAGGCCAACCCACGTGTGATACCAAATCACTGGCCGACGATCCCATATCTCAAAAGTGGGGCCAACCCACGGTGGAGTTAATCTACAGGGACGAGTCGCTATGAGGTGCCAAACCTTTGGTGTTCAAGACACGAATGTGATACCAAATAACCGGTGGTGCTAAACCACCGGTGACCAAGTCACAAATCATCAAGTTGTGGGGCCAACCCACGTGTGATACCAAATCACCGCAGACGATCCCATATCTCAAAAAAAGTGGGGCCAACCCACGGTGGTGTAAAACCACGTGGACGCAGTCGCTATGAGGTGCCAAACCTCACGGTGTCAGAAGACACGAATATGATACCAAATCACGGAGGTACCAAACCTCCGTGTCCAAGACACAATATCAATCTTCCCCTCCTCTCATATTGCCCATACCAATGCAATAGATAAACAAATCATGTCACATACTTTGATATGAATCATATAATAAATATATCATAAATTGTAGATCATGATTTCAGTCCACGTATAAGGACAACAAATATCGAAACAGACTTACCCGTATCCTCATTCATACCATCACGGTATCATATCAAGATCTCATGTTTTTCCCACTTTGATAAAAGATTAGTAATAACACATATACATACATATATAAACCAAGTTATAAAGTGTGTAAGATACACACCTTTCACCAAAGCAAAAACTAACTTCCAGAGATCCGATCTATCGCACTAGATCACCTTGTCCTAAAGGCTTACCCAAAACGATCGATAAAGATACGAGGCTCAGAAAGATTGCTTCCACGTCCCGAGGAGCCTAAAAGAGATCGATTCCTAAAATGATTAGAACCTTGCAAACCAATGCCCAAAGATTCGGCCTATGACCACAAGAAAGTAACTTGAGAAAGAGAAAAGAATTGAAAGAGAAACGGCCATGAACACTTACCCTTTCCAAAATCGATTGAAGAAAAATCAAAGAGAATCTACCCTTTAATATTCTACGTAACAAAACAATAAGAGAAAGGGAAAATTTCGGCAAAATGATTAAATGGTCAAAGAAATTCGGCTATGGTTGATTTGATTTAACAATAAGGATTCGATTAAAGTTTAGAAAGGGAAAGGAAAACAAAAGAAGAAGATGGAAGAGATTTCAATGGGAGAGGAATGTTTATGACTTTGAATAAATTAAAAGAAAGTAAAGAGAGATGGAGAGATGAAAGTTTCGGCCAAGAGAAAGTAGGAGAAATGTGATTATGAACCAATGTCAAAGAAGAAAAAGAGAGAGATGTGGGAGAAAGAGAGGTTCGACCAAACACTATTTTGCCTAAAAGAAATGTGCACAAAATGCCCAAAAAAAAAATCAAATGTTGTTTCGGTTTCAAAAGGATGAATGAAAAGAAAGAAAAAGTAGGATTTGGTTCCAACCAAATAAGGCTAAAACCAAAAGGAATTTTGCACTAAAAGCATAGCACACATTCGGCCAAAAGAGGGAGTTTTTTTGGAGAGAAAGAAAACAATACAAAAGATGCACAAAAAGCAAAGGTTGACCAACTATCCCCCCATGCCACCTAACAACATTCGGCCACCCCCTAGACACCCATGCCATCCACATACATGCACTAAAGGCCTAGGATTACTTTCCAAAACATCATCCTAAAGTCTAGCCTTATGTCTCCCAAACCTTCCTTAACCTTAATAATCTTATCCCCAATTTCATGCTTTCCTTAAACAAAAATTCAACTTACCAAAAGAAATAGTCCAACCTATCATAAATAAGGTTTGACCGTCCATAAATGCTATGATTCAAAAATAAAGTCTTCTAAAAGCTAAACATGCTACTCGAACCTCTAACCTCAAGCCACTTTTCAAGCTTCTTAACTAACTTGCCACTTACTCCTCTTATGCTTTAATTAACACTTAAATTAACTTAAGTGCTAAGCTCACTTAATCCGCTTCATTAAATAAACCATACCAAAAATTATTCTAACTTTCTAAATAAAATCAAGCCTTCACAAGACTATGCTAACCCTTAAAAAAAAAAATCATACCCAAGCAAACACAATAATAAATAATATTCTAATTTTCCTAAAGCCCAAGGCCCAAACCTACTAGGCCCAATTTTGGGATGTTACATGGCAATTTCAGTTTGTTTATTTAACCTAACAATTGGTATCAAAGCTAGTGTCTTTTTGATGGTGTAACAACCAAAGAAGAAATCCTTGAAGAAGTTCAATTTTCAACCAATAAATCCACAAGAGATGACGTCTACATCTGGTTCAATTTTCCTTGGATAATCATAATCTATATGTAACGACCCAAATTTAGGCCTAGAATAAATGGGTTTCATGTGTTCAGAGAATGGATTTTTGTCGATCGAAAAAAGAAAGAAAGAAAGAAAGGGAATAATGAATTAAGTGTGATTAAAAAAAATTTATTTATGATTTCATATTTAGTTTAATTTTTTGGTGATTTAGGAAGGGTTGGTAGTGTTGGAAAAGTCCTAGGCTCGATCTAGGGCTTTAGCAAAAATGTTGTTTTTTACCCTTAAGGGAGGTTGGTGGTAGTCATAAGGCTTTTAAAATGTTGTTGGGTTAAAAGATATCACAAAGAAGTAGGTGGTTTGGTGGCTTGGGGAGTTTGGAATAAGCTGGTGGTCAGAGGTTCAAGTCCTAGACTTGGCAAAAATTTTTATTGCGCATAAGTAGTATGAAGGCTAGAGTTTACGCCTTATAATTAGTTGGGGTTGATTACCAACACAAAGAAACGGCTGGCGCAGTGGCAAAGACGTTAGGAGCAGGAGGGGGAGCAGGGTTCTAGTCGCGGCGTGCGCTAAATATTGGTTTTTTTAAGTAAACCTGGAGCGTGGCAGAAAGGGTTATAATTAATTCGGTAGGAAATATGACTCAAATATAATAAGTGGCGCAGTGGCAAGGAACGTGCCTCATAGTGAAGAGGTCAGAGGTTCGAATCGGGGTGTTGGCTAATATTTTTAGATTTCTTTGGATGATTCAGCCGCTGGAAAATATGCTTTAAAACAAGTTGAGAATGGAATATATCATAAGAACGGTTGTGCTACAGTGGCGAAAAGCGTGTGGTGGTGCTTGGAGGTCTTGGTTTCGAGTTGCCTTGTGCATAATAATATGTTATTTTGCTGCTGGCCTGGGGAAGGTATTTGAAGTGGACCAAAATACCAAAAGATGGATGCTGTTCGGGGAAGCTATTGGAATGAAATTCAAATTGAATTTTGGCTAAATAAAAGGACTTTTTCGGATGAGGATGAGGATAAATTTTGGAGATAATAATGGAATTTAATTGGTGATAAGTTTGAGTTGATTAGGGGGTGTAGGTTTATTCTATTTATTTATTTATTTATTTTAGTATATATATGGGTGTCGAAATTCTCTTTAAATAGAGGAGATATCTCATCAATTCAGGCATTTGAACCCTACTCTTTTCTTCATTCTTTGTGCCGAAATTCTCAGTCTTCTTCTGAAATTTCTTTTCTTTTGATTTCTTCAAAAGCCGAAACCTCCCAATCTCCTCAACATCTTTTCTTTCAAAAGCCGAAACCCTGAACTTTCTTCTTATCTCCATAGCTGAATACTCCCTATTCTTTTGCCTATTTCTTCAACTAAAAGCCAAAACTCCATTGTTCTTTTCTCTTCTTTCTTCTAAAAAGCCAAAAAAAAAAAACACATCTAGTTCATCTTTTCGGGATTTTCTTAAAAGTCAAAATTCCTAGATCTATACTCTTCTACGCTTCGATCTTCTTCTGAGATTGCCGAATCTTCCTGCAAGAGGGTAGCCAAAATCATCTGCAGAGGTAATTGTCAATTTGTGTATTCTTTTTTGGCTTTTAGATCTTAGCCGAATGGCTATATGGTTAACTAATCGGGTGTTTTCTATCGTTTGCGGCATTCCGAGATTTGAAGGGGATTCAATCGTTTAGATTTCTAAGCCAGAGTTCAGTAGCCCTTGGATCGTATCACATTCAGTATTTCAAGGTAAGGAGATCTGTTAATTTAAGCATATAATTCGGGTAAAACACTAACCCTTGGCAGAATATAGGAGAGGCCTTATCTTCATGTTCTTTCGGCTTTTGAGTAAAGTTGCAGACAAAGGGCAGTAGATCCGATTAGCGAGGGTATCAACATAGAGGATAGTCTTACGCTTTAATTAGGTGTGTAACTTCTCACACCATTTAGATTGTCTGTTAGTATGTGTAAATACATTTGTTTATATTCTGTTAAATGTCGAAATCCCGGCATAACGGTTGAAAACTAATGAAGGTAAAAGCGAATCACCAGGTTAGTGATCTCTGTCATTCCTAAGTGAATGTTCATGTTAAGATGACATATGTGATAAGTATGCCAATTTCTGTGATTGCATGGGGTTGGGTTTGATGAAAGGGGAAGTGTTCTATTGTAGTGGCTTTTACCGTGACCTATTGTAGCAGCTTTTGCTGTGACCTGTTGTAATGGCTTTTTCCATGACCTGTTGTAGTGGCTACGACCATGATCTGACGATGAGCAGCATGACTGCCATCGATGGTGTGTAGCGGTGTGGGTTGATTGTAGAAATCCCCAATGGTGTGATTGGCAGGTAAGGGTGGTGTGTAGCGGATGGAAACCTAGGATTTGGGTTGGGCTTGCATAATTTTTGTTATATATTAATCTGTTATTCTGTTCTATAGGGCTAAGGTGCAAATCTAATGGTGCATGAGGGTTGCACATTGAGTCTCGGGACTCAACCTATTATTTAACATTTTCAGGTAGCACCTAGTGCAACGGACCGGGCTGGAAAGGAGCGCAAGGTGGCCATGCGAGAGAGAGTATTTGGATTCAGTAAAGGACTTTTCAAGATTTAGTTATTTTAATATTTTTATTTTTATTAGTGGATTTTAAGTTTCAATGTAATAAGGCTATGGGCCACTAGACTCAAATTTATTTTGGGTTTTATGTCGGGTTTTTATTATTAGACATTTAAGTTTCATGCTAAAATTAAGCTAAGACATGTAACAACTTAGTTTTTTTTTTCTAATTCACCAAGGTATGATTTAAACTTATATCTTATACAGAATATTAAATTACTAAGTTTTCCGGTTAAAATGTTTAAACCTGATACTCGTTTTCCAAAATGTTACATGTTTTATAAAATTCCTTAGTGACATACCAGATCCGGTTGTAGTGTTTGGGCTAGGTTTGGGTGTTACAAATTGGTATCAGAGCCCAGTTCAAAACTCGACTTTGGGGGTTTTGGGCTCAAAACGCTTTCTAAAGATGGGTTTTGAAAACATGCATGTTTATAAATAACACAGGATGGGTTTTTCAGCATGGCACCTGCGTCTCCGGCCCAAGTTTGCCAGGTAAGTATTCTGAACTCACTGCGTGTTATATATGTATGTCGGCTTGATGGGCTTTAGGGGACGTAGACTATTTAAATTAGAACTTGATGGACTCTAGGCTTAGCTTAAACAACTTCTTAAACCTCACAAGACTTAAGTGAACTAAACAAACTCGTGAACAAGTCGCTGGGTTGGGGTGTGGCAACACGCATGCGCATGTCTAGGATTGGATCCGGAAGAGCCTGGTACTTAAGCAGTCCTAGTGACTCACCTCTCTCTCATTTGGATTCCTACAGTGCGTAGTAGTGGACTTCACCTTAACCGTGAGGACTTGTTAACGGGCCAAAAGTTTCTAACTAAAACCCGAAAGAGACCAGCCACCCTAGTTTTGAAAAAAATTACCAAAACACCCTTGATTTGAAATTTTCAAAACACCCTTCATTGGGAAAATTAACAAAATTTGCAAAATTACTGAAATACCCCCAGGTTGCAAAATTTCCAAAATACCCCTATTTTTTAAAATATATATATACCTTTTATTTCGAAAATCCTCAAGATACTTCATTACAAAGAAACCCTGTAGGATGAAATTACGAAAATATCCCTGGGTAGTGAAATGACGAAAATACCCCTATGTGGTGAATGTGACTTCATGGATGTGATATGTATGTTGAGGTGTGAATGTATGTGGTTTCTAGAATTAGGAGGTAAACCTGAGACTGAAACTATAGATAGGATCGAATTAAGATTGTTCGTGGTTAATCAGTGGAAGCAATTAATAATGCATAAAATTTCTAATCAGATAAACGCGAATCGGTAGAATGAGTACAAGGGGTTGAGGACGCTCTAGATGTGAATACCGGTGCGTATTCTACCATAGTATATTAAGTGTTTCTTTTGGCTTTAGAATTAGAGTGCGCAGTGAAAGCATAGTGGTGAGACTTGGGTAGTACGATTAATAGTTAGTTGGAAAATTCGAAGACGAAATTTCTTTAAGGAGGGTAGAATTGTAACAACCTGAATTTGGGCCTAGTATAAATGGGTTTCGTGTGTTCAGAGAATGCATTTTTGTCGATCGAAAAAAGAAAGAAAGAAAGGAATAATGAATTAAGTGTGATTAAAAAAAATAATTATGATTTCATGTTTAGTTTAATTTTTTGGTAATTTAGGAAGGGTTGGTAGTGTTGGAAAAGTCCTAGGCTCGATCTAGGGCTTTAGCAAAAATGTTGTTTTTTACCTTTAAGAGAGGTTGGTGGTAGTCATAAGGCTTTTAAAATGTTGTTGGGTTAAAAGATATCACAATGAAGTAGGTGGTCTGGTGGCTTGGGGCATTTGGAATAAGCTGGTGGTCAGAGGTTCAAGTCCTGGACTTGGCAAAAAATTTTATTGCGCATAACTAGTATGAAGGCTAGAGTTTACGCCTTATAATTAGTTGGGGCTGATTACCAATACAAAGAAACGGCTGGACCAGTGGCAAAGGTGTTAGGAGCAGGAGGGGGAGCAGGGTTCTGGTCGCGGCGTGCGTTAAATGTTGGTTTTTTTTTTAAGTAAACCTGGAGCGTGGCGGAAAGGGTTATAATTAATTAGGTAGGAAATATGACTCAAACAAAATAAGTGGCGCAGTGGCAAGGGACGTGCCTCATAGTGAAGAGGTCAGAGGTTCGAATCGGGGTGTTGGCTAATATTTTTAGATTTCTTTTGATGATTTTGTCGCTGGAAAATATGCTTTAAAACAAGTTGAGAATGGAATATATCACAAGAACGGTTGTGGTGCAATAGCGAGAAGCGTGTGGTGGTGCTTGGAGGTCTTGGTTTCGAGTTGCCTTGTGCGCAATAATATGTTATTTTGCTGCTGGCGTGGGGAAGGTATTTAAAGTGGACCAAAATGCCAAAAGATGGCTGCTATTCGGGGAAGCTATTGGAATGAAATTCAAATTGAATTTTTGGCTAAATAAAAGGACTTTTTGGGATGAGGATGAGGATAAATTTTGGAGATAATAAAGGAATTTAATTGGTGATAAGTTTGAGTTGATTAGGGAGTGTAGGTTTATTCTATTTATTTATTTATTTTAGTATATATATGGATACCGAAATTCTCTTTAAATAGAGGGGATATCTCATCAATTCCGGCATTTGAACCCTACTCTTTTCTTCATTCTTTGTGTCGAAATTCTCAGTCTTCCTCTGAAATTTCTTTTCTTTTGATTTCTTCAAAACCCGAAATCTCCCAATCTCCTCAACATCTTTTCTTTCAAAAGCCGAAACCCTGAGCTCTCTTCTCATCTCCATAGCCAAATACTCCCTATTCTTTTGCTGATTTCTTCAACTAAAAGCCAAAACTCCATTGTTCTTTTCTCTTCTTTCTTCTAAAAAGCCGAAAAAAACACATCTAGTTCATCTTTTTGGGATTTTCTTAAAAGCCGAAATTCTTAGATCTATACTCTTCTACGCTTCGATCTTCTTCTGGGACTGCCGAATCTTCCTACAAGGGGGTAGCTAAAATCATCTGTAGAGGTAAATGTCAATTTGTGTATTCTTTTCCAGCTTTTAGATCTTAGCCGAGTGGCTATATGGTTAACTAATCGGGTGTTTTCTATCGTTTGCGGCATTCTGGAATTTGAAGGGGATTCAATCGTTTAGATTTCAAAGCCAGAGTTCAGTAGCCCTTGGATCATATCACTTTCAGGATTTCAAGGTAAGGAGATCTGTTAATTTAAGCATATAATTCAGGTAAAACACTAACCCTTGGCAGAGTATAGGAGAGGCCTTATCTTCGTGTTCTTCTGGCTTTTGAGCAAAGTTGTAGACAAAGGGCAGTAGATCTGATTAGCGAGGGTATCGACATAGAGGGTAGTCTTACGCATTAATCAGGTGTGTAACTTCGCATACCATTTAGATTGTCTATTAGTATGTGTAAATACATCTGTTTATATTCTGTTAAATGCCTAAATCCCGGCATAACGGTTGAAACCCAATGAGGGTAAAAGCGAATCACCAGGTTAGTGATCTCTATCATTCCTAAGTGAATGTTCATGTTAAGATGACATATGTGATAAGTATGCCGATTTCTGTGATTGCATGGGGTTGGGTTTGATGAAAGGGGAAGTGTTCTGTTGTAGCGGCTTTTACCGTGACCTATTGTAGCAGCTTTTGCGGTGACCTGTTGTAGTGGCTTTTGCCATGACCTGGTGTAGTGGCTACAGCCATGATCTGATGGTGAGCAGCATGACTGCCATAGATGGTGTGTAGCGGTGTGGGTTGATTGTAGAAATCCCCAATGGTGTGACTGGCAGGTAAGGGTGGTGTGTAGCGGATGGAAACCTAGGATTTGGGTTGGACTTGCATAATTTTTGTTATATATTAATCTGTTATTCTGTTCTGTGGGGCTAAGGCCCAAATCTAATGGTGCATGAGGGTTGCACACTGAGTCTCGCGACTTAACCTATTATTTAACATTTTCAGGTAGCACCTAGTGCAACGGACCGGGCTGGAGAGGAGCGCAAGGTGGCCATGCGAGAGAGAGTATTTGGATTCAGCAAAGGACTTTTCAAGATTTAGTTATTTTAATATTTTTATTTTTATTAGTGGATTTTAAGTTTCAATGTAATAAGGCTATGGGCCACTAGACTCATATTTATTTTGGGTTTTATGTTGGGTTTTTATTATTAGACATTTAAGTTTCATGCTAAAATTAAGCTAAGACATGTAACAACTTAGTTTTTTTTTTCTAATTCACCAAGGTATCATTTAAACTTATATTTTATTCAGAATATTAAATTACTAAGTTTTCCGGTTAAAATGTTTAAACCTGATACTTGTTTTCCAAAATGTTACATGTTTTATAAAATTCCTTAGTGACATACCAGATCCGGTTGTAGTGTTTGGGCCGGGTTCGGGGTGTTACACTATCTCAAAGCCTCCTTACTTCAACGATGCCAACTACTCCTATTGGAAGACAAGAACGATGTTGTTCATACAAGCGAATGGTCTTGCTGTATGGGACATCGTCATGGATGATCCCTTAATACCTCTCAAGCAAAAAGGAGAGCTTAGTATTCCAAAGAGTAAGAAAGAGTGGAATAAGGAAGATAGAAGAAGTATTCAGTTGAATGCCGAAGTTATGCACACTTTATTTTGTAAACTTAGTCCAGAATAATATAGTAGAGTTTTATCTTGTTCCAATGCCAAGGAGATATGGGATAAGCTTGAAGTCACACATGTCTAAGGTTGAAATTCTTACTCTTAATTATGAAGCCTTCAAAATGAAGCCCAGGGAAGATATCAAGGCAATATCGAATCAATTTACTATCATCATCAATGGATTATAGTCTTATGGGAAGACATATCAAAATGGAGAGGTGGCAAGGAATATGCTTTAAAGCTTGCTTGGATAAGCAAAGAATTTAAAAATGTTGGCTTTGGATAAGCTCATCGATTCTTTGCTTACACACAAGATGAGACTTAATAAAGGGGTTGAAAAAGCCAACATTGAGAAGAAAATGGTTGGTGTTGCTCTCAAATCCACCATTAATGAAGATAGTGAATCAAGTGAAGAGGTGGATGAGGATAAAGAAATGACAATGTTTGTTAGAAGATTTACTAAGTTTATGAGGTCCAATAGAGGGAGAAAATTTCTAAATAAGAAAGGACTTAAGCTTGAATCACCAAGGAGAAGGATCCCATAATATGCTATGAATGCAAGAAGTTGGGACGCATCAAGTTCAATTGTCCCAAATGGAAGAAAAATGGATCAAGCAAACAAAAGTTGAAGGCTCATGTTGCTACTTGGAGTGATTAGGATTTATTTGAAGATGAAGATAAAGAAATAGCCAACCTTTGCCTTATGACTATTGATGATCCTAAAATAACTTCTAACTCATCTAATTCAATTTATTATTCATTTGATGAGTTACAAGATGCCTATGGTGAGTTGGGTTTGGAGTTTGAAACTATGGTTTCAAAATATATAAAAAAACATTTCAAAATTAAAAGATGAAAATAGTTCACTCTTCAAAGTCAATCATGAACTTGAAAGTAAAATTCATGATATGCAAGCTATTATAAATTATTTTGAGAAAAAAGAACCAAGACTTACATAATTTGCTTTCAAAAGTTCAGGATGATCATAAAAAGCAACTTGGGTTGCTTGAAAAAGAAAAAGTTTTATCTAACAAAGTATCTCCAAAAAGTGAGAGCTCAAGATCAAACTTTGATGGAACAAGCTTTAATTTCTGTAAACATAAAGGTCCGTCAAGATTTTATAAAGGAAACTTGTTAAGAGTATATGGATCCCTAATGTGTTGGAAAATCGGGTTTGGAAAACGCAGCGGACAATAAATTTAGGGAAAAATCAGAGTTTTAATTTTTTTTTTTCAAAACAAGAACTTGGTTGTAATATCTAAAGTAACAAACACTTAGTCAAAATAGTTCCTTTTTGATTTGCCTATGATGAACGCTTCGATCAAGTTTCAACCGAGTAGTCTTCTCTGATATCCTCAAGCTCACATCTGTCGAGTGTAGGCTCACTTTCGAATCAAAAAATGTTTCACAAAAATTACCAGTGGGGTAATTTCGCAATTTCTCAAAAATTTTGGGCCAAGTTATAAATAAAAAATATCTCTAGAAATTTCCTAAAATAATTTTTTCAGAGAATTTTCTCTCTAAAACTTTCTATTGAATTCAAGTACGTGTTAATAATGACTGAAGACTCTCTTTATATAGGGAGAGTTTAGAGAGTTCAATTATGATTAAACTTAAACACTTTAATATTAAATCTTATTAAATTAATAGAATATTTATGTACAAGATAAACAGTAAATTTAATTTAATTAAGATATTAAATTAATAAAGTACTATTAAGATAAGTATTAAATTAAATTTAATATTAAATCTATTAAAAAAATTATTTTTGGAATAGTTACTCTGAAATCAAATTCTCTGGTAGAGTCCTAGTAGAAGTGTAATTCTACCATTGCTCAACCACAGAAGTCCCACCGCCGCCAACCATTTCTCGGCCATCGGAATGTTGCCGTCACAACCGCTGGCACCCTGAGCTAGTTTGATTTTTGTCAGTTTGGTTTGACCACTTGTTGGACCACCGACCCGGTTTCACATATCAGGCTTGATTCGACCAATTTTTGGGTCTTGGACTCATGTTTAGGCTTTTGGGCCCAATTTACGATATTAGGTCCAATTTTCAAGTTCAATTATCCATTGGGCCAATTGTTTGAGTTGAAAATTAATTTTCAGAAATATCATATTAATTTTAATTAATTTGATTAATTTAATTTACTTGATCAAAATTAATTTTCCCAAAAATCACTTAGATTTTCCAAATTAATTTTTTAAGAAAATTCTTTAATCAAATTCTCTAGTTGAACAATTCTTACGACCGCCCAATTTAATTCCACATCAAATGAATCAACTCAATTAAATTATTTTCAAAGTTCTAGAATTTACTTCTAATTCAAATGCAGTTCGATCGAGCTTTTGCTGAGCTATCGGAGGGCCCAATCAGACATATATAATTAGGCTCTAGTAATTGCAAGTATGTTTAGAAGCATCATTCCGATAATTCGCAATTACTTAACCATGGAGTTTGTCCACAAGAAGTACCATGATTGAAAACTCATTACTGTATACTATTTACAAAATCAATTCATCCAATTGTTTTGTCCAATGACCTCGTCATGTATGTGTTACCCTCATATGATATCCTTGATTCCTTTGAGTTAAATTCTTTCACTCAATACAATCCTATTTTATCTCATTGTCACCATTGTGTCTTCTTAATGATTAATATGATCACTATTAACAAATGATTGTGATAAATTGCTCGTTCGAGAACAAGCAACCCGTGGTCACGTTTCATATTAATCAATCCACACAATGCCAATGAGAGGATATTGTTAACTCTTTAATTGGGCTATGGATTCCACTGTTGCTACTAAAGCCATGCCATACATAAGTAATGTACCCAACGTACTGGCTATCGGCTTGATCATATTTAGAGCATAAACCTCCATTTATACCAAAGCACATGTGTTACATATGCATGAACAGTGACTAACTCAGGATTTAGTTAAATCACACCATGAATGACACAAAAGAATTAATTCACAAACGAATTCAAAATTAATTCCTCTTAGGTCCAGTCTAATGTATCATTCTGCCAATGAATACATCCATGTCTCTACCTGTGGAGTCAACTGCTCTGATATAGCCAAGACTAGCCATCTCCTCAATTGGAATTGTAGGTGACATCATTATCCTTCTCAATATTTGAATCAAATGCTCACTTTGATTCTTTTACAGGATTATGGACTCATTTAGATTATATACTGAAGTAAGTTGTCTTTCTCGTAATGTAAACGTTATTACAATGTCACTTACCATTAGTTTGAACTTAGATAATCAATGAGCTAATATTTATTTGTCACAATTTTGCTATGCGTGCAAAATATGAAAGACATAAATACAAAAAGACATAATAGTGAAATGTGAAATTTATTTATTCATTGTTCAAATACATAGAAAACAACTACATGTTTACTACAATATGGACACATTTCCCAACATAATGGACTTAGTGTTACTCAAGACAAAAAGAATCTTTCAAAATGGATTCCCAAATGAACAAAAATTGTAGGAACTAATACTTATGGAGCCAAAAGAACTTGGGTACCAAAAACAAAAATTTAATTCTATGTTTGTAGGAAGAGGAGCATTGCTTCAAGGTGAACAATTCAAACAAAAACTCATGGTACCTTGATAGTGGATGCTCAAGGCACATGACTGGTGATAAGAGTCACTTTATCAAATTGAAGCCAAAAAGTATAAGAGAAGTTATACTTGGTGACAGCTCCAAAAGACGAATAGAAAGAATTGGATCTATTGGTAAAAACTCTTTAATTCTTATTGAAAATGTTTTGTATGTTAACGGTCTTAAACATAATCTATTAAGTACTAGTCAATTGTGTGATAAAGGTCTCAAGGTCATTTTTTAGTCTAGTGTATGTAAAGTAATTAACATTGTGTCTAATAAGATTATGGTTGTAAGACATAGGATAGGAAATAATTATATGGTGCATTTAGATAACTTGCATGATTCATTCATATGCCTTGTTGCTAAAAATAAAAATAATTCATTATTGTGACATAGAAAAATAGGACATGCTAGCGTGAGCATATTGCATAAACTAGCTAAAAATGACTTAGTAAAAGGTTTGCCAAAAATTGATTTTAATTTAGATGAAGTTTATGATGTATGTGTTAAAGGAAAACATAAGAGAGTTTCTTTTAAACATATCAATGATGTATCTACTAAGAGTTCTCTAACTAATTCACATTGATATTTTTGGACCAATCAGGAATACTAGCTTGGGTGGAAAACAATATGCTTTTGTGCTTTTATTCTAGATTTACTTGGGTTCTTGTAACACCCTAAATAATTTAAGTCTATTTTTGTGAAATCTGACACAAAATGTGTATCTGCTTCAGTGGTTAAGTGTTTTGGATGTGTGTGTGAGGTCTTAGGTTCAAGTCCCACATTTGAAAAATTTTGTTATTTTTTATCCAAGCCTTATCCCTATTGGGTGGGCTTATATTATATTGTTTGTAAACTCATATCATAATGAGCCTGTTGGTTCTACTGGTAAAGAGTTAGAGTGTTGGAGACTTGTGTTTGAATCCCTGAGCAAGCGTGGGTGTTAACTTTTGTTCCAATTGTCTGTTAGAGGTTTGTTGGAGTTGGGAGTCTGAAGTAGTTGGATGTGGTTAGTAGGGAGGATATTGTAGGATGTGGTTGTTAGTGGGGAGTTGGGATATTAATCTAATTGATTATTTTTATTTTATTTTTAAATTTTCAAAAATTTTCTCTCTTCCCAACAATTTGACGTCAATTTTGTTTCTTCCCTTTCTTTGCATTTTCATTTCTTTTCTTCTTCTTGCTTCCTCCTCCTATCCTATTCAAAAACTATCGTTAAATCTTTGCATCTTGGATTTTCAGGTTCCTTCATTCATTTTGGTAAGTGGGATTTTGGTGTTTCTATAGTTTTCAATTTCCAAAACGTCGATTAGAATTATACCTTTTTGTTTTAGCGGGATGGTAAGTAGCTAAGGGATTTAATTTATGTGAATGTGTATTGAGTAGGAGAGGACTGTGAAGCAGCAAATTGCGATCCAACGACCTGATTCACGGTAGAGGTTGTTTCAGTTGCCGGTAAGTTTGTAAGCCTTGTTCGGGTTTTGTTGTCGATTTGTATTTAATTGTTAATATGGCGTTTGGTATATTGTTTTAGGATTTTAGAGGTTTCAAGATTGTTTTCACATAAAAACGAGCCAGGTGTGTACTCCTAACACGAAAAATTAAGTTTCGGCGAAAGCCAAAAATGGAGTCTGTTGACGCCACACGGGCGTGTGGTTGGTTATGTGCGAGACACAGACGTGTGAGTGATGAATGCGTGGTAATACGCAAGACACGGCTGTGTGACGGTGCGAGTGTGGCCGTATGGGCCACACACGATAGGCCAGATGGGGCGTGTGGGCCCACACAGGCATACCACACAGGCATGTAGGCCACACGGGCAAGGCCAATCTAGCCATGTAGGCCCACACGAACATGTGGGCCCAGAATTTTGAAATTTTCCCTAGGGTCACCCTGGTCATTCCGATCGATTGTGAGCCTATCGTAGGGTCGGTAAAGGCTAATCAAACCCTAATTCATGTGATTTGATATTCTGATAATCCGATTTGAGTAAGACACTGGTATTTATGCTTAACTGTTCTGTTTGAGTTTATATGTGTTATCTGTATACGAGCATGTTAAGCATGTTAATTCTATATTTTGTATGTGTTTGGGGTGGGATTTGAATATGTGGAGGAAGTGTTCTGTACGACGACCTTTCGCCTATATTCTGGCAGCTTGACTGCATAGTATTCTGTCATGTGTCGGATCGACACTATATGGTGTGTTGAGATGGGTGGGTGTTTTTAACCCCACATAGTGTGATGAGATAGTGGAAGATGATGTGTAGAGGATGGGGGTAGGATTCTGTATATATGATCTGCTTATCTGATTCTGCTATCTGTATCTATCAGGGACTTAGGTCTGAATCTATACCTGATTATATATGAAATATTGTGTATGATGCATGACTATTTTTGTTGGGTACACACTGAGTTTATGAAAAATTAGACCTATTTGTCTATTCTGTTTAGGTAATCCACAGACTTAGGCGGGTCGGTACGACGGAGGCTCAGCGATGTCCAGTTGACCGATATCTGTTCTTGCTTAGTAATAATGGTTTTATTTTAAAATCTGAATTTCTTGAGAGTTTTGTAATTTTTAGACTCTTCGGACTTTTTGGGACTGTTTGGTTTAAATTTTTGGTTTGATTGCGTCATGGCTTCTAAACTGTGACAAATTCGGCAAAATATCGATTTTACGCGAGCAAGTGTTATTTTTGAATACTCGAGCGTGGTTCTAAATTGAATGGTTTTTCAAACTTCCGCTACGAAATGATTTGACTAACCTTTTGGATAACATGTAAAGGTTTCAGTAATAAATGCATAAGTGGTTATGTTTTATAAAACTTGGACGTTTTATCGAAGTATCATCAGTTTCAAAACCCTTCTTTGTAACACTCCCAGATTTAGCCATAACGTCTAGGCCTTGTTTGGGGTGTTACAATTTTTTTTATTAAGTACTAAAGACAAAGTTTTAGAAAAATTCATCACATTTTCAAAAATTAATCAAAATGAAAAAGATTACTCTATCTCTAGTATTAAAAGTGACCATGGAACCAAATTTGAAAATCTTGGTTTTGAAAAATTTTGCAACTCAAATGGAATTACCATTATTTTTCAGCACCTAGAACCCCTCAACAAAAAGGATTTGTTGAGAGGAAAACTACAACATTAGAAGAAATGGCTATTTTAAAGAAAACTCCATATGAACTTTTCAAAAACAAAAAAGAAAACATAACATTAGCATTTTCATCCATTTGGATGCAAGTGTTTTTTTTCTAAATAATAACAAAGACAATCTTGGTAAATTTGATGCAAAAAATGATGGAATAATTTTTCTTGGTTATTGTTTAAAATCTAAAGCTTTTAGAGTCTTTAATAAAATAACTTTAGTAGTTGAAGAATCAATACATGTTTTTGATGATGCTAACCCTCTTCCTAGAAAGTATAATTGTGTTTATGACGATGATGTAGGAATATTAAATAATGATGATAAAGTAGATCATTCATCAAATGATAAGATTCAAGAACAAACACAATAAGCTCTAAAGGAGCTCACCATAGAGGAAAGAAAATTCAATCATCTAAGTGAGTACAACTATAAGAAAGATGATAAGATTTTGGAAGATCCACCCAAAGGCATAACTACTAGATCTTCTTTTAGAAATATATGTAATTATGTTGCATTTATTTCATGCATTGAGCTTAAAAATATCAAAGAAGTATTAAATGATGAATATTAGATATTGGCTATGAAGGATGAATTAAATCAATTTGTGAGAATCAATTTATGGACCCTTGTAGAAAGACCATGTGATAAATATAATATAGGTACTAAGTGAGTTTTTAGTAATAAACTAGATGAGAGTGGTAACATGGTGAGGACTAAGGCTAGGCTTGCTGCTCAAAGTAACACTCAAGAATAGATTATGATGGAACATATACTCTCGTAGCTAGAATGAAAGTCATTAGAATGCTCTTAGCTTTTGCATGCTTTAATGATTTTAAATTATATCAAAAGGATATGAAAAGTTCTTTTCTAATTAGTTTTATAAATGAATAAGTGTACGTTGAACAACCACCCGGTTTTGACGATCCAAAATTTCCAAACCATGTTTTTAATTATCAAAAAATTTATATGGTTTGAAGCAAGATCCTAGAGCTTAGTATGAAAGACTTTCAAATTTTCTTTTTGAAAAAGGTTTTTCTAGAGGGAAGGTTGATACAAAACTTTTTATCAAAAGAAAAAACAAAGATTTATTAGTGGTTCAAATATATGTTGATGATATTATTTTTGGTGATATTGATGATCTTATTTGTCAAGAATTTTTCAAGCTAATGCAATGTGAATTTGAGATGAGCATGATAGGAGAACTAAACTTCTTTTTCAGATTCCAAATCAAGCAATGAAGGATGACATAATCATCAATCAAGCTAAGTACCCAAGGAAAATGCTCAAGAAGTTTAGGATTGAAATCTCAAGCCACAAGCTACATCTATGAGCTCTTCTACAAAGCTTGACAAAGATGAAGAAGGTAAATGTGTGGATTTAAAATTATATAAGTCAATAATTAGTTCTTTAGTTTATCTTACTGCAAGTAGACCCGAAATTATGTTTCGTCTTTGTTTGTGTTCTAGATATCAATCTTGTCCTAAGGAATCTCATTTACAAGCCATCAAGAGAATTTTTAGGTATCGTAGAGACACTCCTAATTTAGGACTCTGGTATCCTAAAGATAGTTCATTTATCTTGCATGTTTTCTCGGATTCAGATTTTGGAGGTTGCAACTAGATAGGAAGAGCACCTCTGGTACTTGTCAATTCTTAAGCAACGTGCTAATTTCAGGGTTTCCAAAGAAACAAAATAGTGTTACGTTGTCCACCACTAAAGCAGAATACATTTCTATCGGTAGTTGTTGTGCTCAAGTTTTATGGATGAAACAACCACTTAAAGACTATGGAATTGATATAGATACTATTCCTATCAAGTGTGACAATACTAGTGCTACTTGTCTCACTAAAAATCCCATCCAGCATTCTAAGATTAAACACATTGAAATAAGTCATCACTTCATTAGAAATCATGTCCAAAAAGGTGAAATTGTTTTAGAGTATGTAGACACTTTGCATCAATTAGCTGATATTTTTACAAAATCATTAGATAAAGAAAGAATTTGGACACTTAGGAGAGAGCTAGGTATCACTACCTTACCTTGATTTTATGTTCAAATAATTTTATGCACTTTGTTGTTTTTCAAAATATTTTATGATTGCAATTGTTTGAAATAAGCATGAACAAATTATTTAAATGACTCTCATATGGAATTAGTTAGGGGGAGTTGATTTAGCATGATTAGTCTATTTTTGACTCATTTGATCTAATTTACAATATTACAGAATGCCTTTAAATATGTCGAATTGGACTTTGTTTAATGTTAATATTCAATTTTTGCATGCCTTATAGTTCTTTATGTTTCATATGTATTGTGAAAAATATAGCGTCGGTAATGACAATATATCGCAAAGAAAAGAGAAATAAAAATTTAAAGAACACACAGATTTTACATGGAAACCCTTTCGGGAAAAAAAACCACGGGCAGAGGAGAAGAAAATTCACTATGTCGAATTCGAATCCAAATTACAAGAGGAATAGACTATGTCTATTTATAGGCTTGTAAAGCCATATTCTAATAGGAGTGTAGTAAGATTGAAACTCCTTATTCTAATCAATATCAAATAGATGGAGTTTAATAAGGTTTAAAAAACCTTATTTAAAATAAAATAAAAGAAGTGTAGTTCTACAGGGATTCTTCTTTTATTTTATTTTACCATTGTATTTTATTTAAATAAGGTTTCGGGTCATTTAATTCTAATAATCTCCACCTTGACACGAATTCTCAATGAACAAGTTCTTCATCGTGAACTCTCAGCGAACAAGTTCTTCACCTCTTCCATAAACCCCCTTAAGAGTTTAACTTCAACAATGAACACCAATTTTGCTCAAACTTGGTTATAAGAAGTGACTTAGTCATCATATCTGTAGGATTTTCATGAGTACTAATTTTGTTCACAACAATATCACCACGAGCAATAATATCACGAACAAAATGATACCGAACATCAATGTGTTATGTTCTCTCATGAAACATTTGATCTTTTGTAAGGAAGATGGCACTTTGACTGTCACAAAATACTGTGCTGATTTGAAGGTCTTCATTGAGCTCACTAAAGAGTCCCTTCAACCAAATAGCTTCTTTACAAGCCTCAGTAATCGCCATGTACTCAGCTTTAGTGGTAGACAAAGCGATTGTAGTTTGCAAAGTAGCTTTCCAACTGATTGCACAACCTCCAACTGTAAAGACATAACCAGTGAGAGATCTTCTTCTATCAAGGTCTCCGGCAAAATCAACATCAACATACCTAATGACTCCGTCTCTAGTTCTTCCAAACTGTAAGCAAACATCAGTAGTACATTGTAAGTATCTTAAAATCCACCAATCGCTTTCCAATGTTCTTTCTAGGGATTCACCATGTATCTCGCTAATCTGATCGATTGCATATCATAAATTTGGACGTGAACAAACCATAGCATACATGAGAGATCCCACTGCACTAGAGTATGGAACATGTGACATGTACTCAATCTCATCATCGATTGTGGAGACAAAGCCGATGAAAGTCCGAAATAAATTTTGCTAAAGGAGTACTAATGGGCTTAGCACTCTGCATATTAAACCTACAAAGAACTTTCTGAATGTACCCCTTCTGACTTAGGTACAATTTACTTGCTTTTCTATCTCTGAGAATCTCCATACCAAGTATCTTCTTTGCTGGTCCCAAATCTTTCATCTCAAATTCTTCATTTAGTTGGGCTTTGAACTTTCTTTCTCTCTCTTTTATCTTTTCTTTGCTATCAACATGTCATCAACATAAAGAAGTAGATACACAAAAGAACCATCAACATTTTTCTTAAAGTAAACACAAATTTGTCAAAACTACTTCTTTTAAAATCATGAGAAGTCATAAAAGAATCAAACCTCTTGTACCACTGTCTTGGTGATTGTTTCAAACTGTAAAGGGACTTTTTTAGCAAGCAAACATAGTCCTCTTTTTCTGAGACTGTAAAACCCTCTGGTTATTGCATGCAAATATCTTCCTCAAGTTCTCCATGCAAAAATGTAGTTATTACATCTAACTTCTCAAGCTCCAAATCATGCACGGCCACAATACCAAGCAAAGCTCGAATCGAACTATGCTTTACAACTGGGGAGAACACTTCTGTGAAGTATACTCCTGGAATTTGACTGTAACCTTTTGCAACAAGCCTTGCTTTATATTTGGGTTCTTCAACTCCTGGAGTCCTTTCTTTCTTTTTAAACACCCATTTACAGTGAACAACTTTTTTACCTTTAGGAAGTTTCACAAGATCCCATGTTCTGTTTTTATGGAGTGATTCCATCTCCTATTGCATAGCAAACATCCACTTT
The DNA here is from genome assembly GCA_025503065.1 of Gossypium bickii. NCBI lineage: Eukaryota > Viridiplantae > Streptophyta > Magnoliopsida > Malvales > Malvaceae > Gossypium > Gossypium bickii. Next base: position 104,127,701 of record CP106711.1, read on the forward strand.
TCTGAGTCTTCACAGCTAACCGCCTCAGAATAATTAGACGGCTCTTGGTTTGCATCTATATCTTCAGCCACATTTAAAGCATAAGCAACTAGATCAGCCTCGGCATACTTCTTTGGAGGTTTAATTTCTCTTCTAGTTCTGTTTTTGGCGATAGGGTATTATGGTGAAGAAGCAACTCTATTCTCAATTTTTGTACTGGCTTAAGGAGTCGACTCTGTATTAATCTGATACTCCACCTGCTTTTGATTTTCTTTATTGGAAGAGCCTTTAAGAGATAAGTTAGGTATCATAGCAGTTTCATCAAAAACAACATCTCTGCTAATCATAACTTTTCTATTTTCAGGACACCATAACTTATACCCTTTTACACCAGCTTTATAACCAAGAAAAACACATTTAATAGATCTCGATTCCAATTTTCCATTATCAACATGAGCATATACAGGACATCCAAAAATCTTTAAATTAGAATAATTAGCAGGATTACCAGACCATACTTCTTATGGAGTCTTTTTCTCAATGGCAATGGATAGAGATCGGTTGATCAACAAACATATAGTAGAGGCTGCTTCGGCCCAAAATGACTTTGGTAAGTTGGCATTTGACAACATACATCGAACCTTCTCCATGATCGTTCTGCTCATTCGTTCTGCAACGCCATTTTGCTGTGGAGTATGACGAACTGTCAAGTGTCTCATGATCCCTTCTAACTTGCACAGTTTATTGAACTCATCAGAAAAAAAAACTCTAAGCCATTGTCTATGTGAAGGTATTTTATTTGTGTTCCCATCTGTTTTTCAATCATAGTTTTCCAAGACTTAAATGCGGAAAACATATCACTTTTCTGCTTCAGGAAGAATGCCCAAACTTTTCTGGAAATATCATTAATAAAAGTTAGCATATAATTAGCTCCACCTCTTGAAGTGTAACATCCAGGATTTAGGGGCTCTGCATTTATCTTGTTTCTGTATGTTGGTATACTTTGGGTGTTGTTTGAGTGTGTTTGGGGGTCTCTGGGAAGGCCCGGGGTTAAGTCGGAACCTTGGCCAAATTTTAGTTTTGGGCACTTTAGGACGGAAGCTGCCTGGGGTAGGACTTAAAGTTTATTGCTTGTGGTTGTTGACACAAGAACTAAGATGGTAAAGTGGCAAGGAGGCGCCACTTAAGGAGCAGGTAAGTGACACCTCAGGGGAAGCAGAGGGGGGAACAGGTTTGATTCGCGTTGTCAGCAATGGGGATTTTTATTTTTTTGATTAGGCGCCAAAGAGATGGGATGATGTATTCAGTTGGGAGCCTTGAAGAGTGGAGGTGGACTTGGTCAAATATTTTAAAATTATAGACAAGAGAAAAAATGGGATTTTGAATTTTTCAAATGATTTCAAATGGGAGGTTGTGAGTGAAGATAGGAAAAAATTTAGGAAGTTGATGTTGGTGAAGTTGTTGGCCGAATATTGCTTGAAGGTTGGAAGGGGGGAGGTTCAGTTTTGAGCTAGGAGGGTATGAGCCGAATTTTGAAGTTGGTAGCTCTAGGTCCCTCACTTAGTTGTGGTTCGATAGGGTTTATGAGGTACCTTGGGTGTGCCGAATTTTTCCCTTAGAGTCATAAGGTACATAAGGGGGGAAAACATTGAGAAAACATTCTTTTTCTCTCCTTTTGCTTTGTATCTTTTCTTCACTCCTTTAGAAACCAAAAATTGAAGCTCACATTTGCCTCTCCTCTTCACATCTTTCTCCTTTGTTTGCCGCAACTCCCATGAACTTTTGCTTCTTTTTCGATTGGTAAAAACCGAAACTTGTAGCACCCTTCTCATCCTTCTCTTCTCTTCTCTCTTTGTTGCACCACACTTTCTCCATCCACTTCTTCAAAAGCCGAATCCCAACACTCTTTCTTTTCCTCTCTTTCTTATTTCTCTTTTGTTCATATTTTGATTACACCTCTAAACCCCTTAACTGAAACTTCTCAACTCCAACACCACTCTATTATTTTCTTCTTCAATTGTTCTTCATAGCCAAACCCATCTCTCAATACTTTTATTTGGAACCTCTCTTTTATTTGTCATTCAAGCCGAAATCCACTTCTCCTCTCAATCTTCTCAATTGGATTCTTCTTAGTGGTGGTAAGTGTTCTTTTCTTTTCTTTTAATTCTCTCTTCTCTTTTAGTTGCTGAATCAAGGGCTTTGATCCTATTCCTTGGGTATGTTGGCCGAATATAGGAAGGGCTTGGTTTCGTTTCTTCTACACTTGGACAACGTTTGAAGGGTCTTAGGGGATGGACGGATTCGATCAATCAGGGTAAGAAGTTTCATACCATTCGTTTGGCCGAAGGCCACTGTTGCTAACCCAAATCTTAGATGGCCGATTCTAATATAGAGTTTGTGTAGGGACTTCAGTGCTCTATTAATCCAAGGGTAGTAGCCTCTGGATTTGTGTCGATCTAGGTAAGAAAATCTTCACATCTTGGGTGCCCATTCTTATCTTCTCCGTTCCAATGACTTAACTCAGTCTTCTGACCAAGATCTTTTGATGGAATCAAATGCCAGCCAAGCAAAGGAGAGGGTTGGACCCGTAATCCCAGTCCCTAAGTTCAAAAGGCGAGCGGTGTCTGCAGTTCAAGATTGGCCACTAAGTTGTGGATATAGCAGTCGTTCCTGCTAGCGATAGTGTCAACATAGGTAGCATAATATTGCGTGTTATCAGGTGTGTAAAACTTCACACTTTATTTTATCTGTATTATTAATTGTATGGGCTGAAAAGCTGGAAAAGACTGTGTAAACAGTCGTAATACCCTTGTAGGTAAGGCTAGGGATGCCAAGTACGTGACTTTAACATTTTCTTTGCGAGTATGGATGTATGTGGTAATCTTTTACTTTGTTTATAACATGTTGCATTCATTGTGACATGTATGTTATGCATGGACTTGGATTATAACGTGAAAGGGGAAGAATGTAGGACTGTCACGGTGGTTTGGTACCACTACTGGGTTCGCTCCATGTATATCTGATTTAATGACCATGTCTCAGTGGCTTGGTGCCACGGTGGTTTAATACCACGTATATACGATCTAGTGACTCGTCCCGGTGGTTTGGTACCATAGTGGGTGGGCCCCACATATATTCATTAGGGATTATCACGGTGGTTTGATACCACGGTGGGTTGGCCCCACGTATGTTAATAGTGACTCTGTCACGGTGATCTAGTATCACGGTGGTCTGGAATCACGAGTGGCTTGGTGCCACGTACGAGGCGTGTAGCGGATGAAGGGTTGATTGTAGATATCCCCACGGTGTAATGGGCTGGTACGGGTGGCGTGTAGAGGATGGAAAAACTAGGTTGGGCCGGGACATATTGCATTCATTACTTTGGTATGCCATCTTAAGTGGGCTAAGGCCCAATATACGATTGTAGGCCATGAGCCGTTTATGTGATATAGGGGATGTACACACTGAGTCTTGGTGACTCACCCCTTGCTTAACCTTTTAGGTAATTAGTAGATCGTGGATATGGGAGCCGAGCCAGACTCGTGGAGGGCATAAAGTCTTTTCTTTTTGTAAACTCGTTTCTTGTATATTTAATTTTAATTGGGGGTTTTTGTCATATAATAAGGCCTTCTTAAGTTAATGTTTGGTTTTTGTTATTTATTATTTATTTAAGATTTGACACTATGATAATTTAATCATTAAAGTGAAAGTGGAGTTTTTAAAATACAAGCAACATAAAATAAAACTTTTCTTTAAAGTACCAACAAATATAACGAATATTCGACTATAATAAATTGGGAATTTTTCTTAATCTATATATCACTGTTTTCAAGACATCACCTTAATCGAAAAGTTTTCAAACTTATGGTATTTTCCTAAATTTATCAAAATTTGTTTTTACATCACCCTGTGACTTACAGATCTGGTCGTAACGTTTAGACCGGGTTTGGGGTGTTACAATTTTTGTATCAAAGCCTAGGTTACAAAGCTCGGGCTATGAAATGAGTTCAACAGTGTCTTATAAAATCGATGTAAATGTCAATTGGAGGAAATGTGTTGATTGAAATATGGCATCTGAGTCTACCGGCACCCGATCCACGCAGGTAAGTGTTCTAACTTTTGGTGATGTATGCATGAAATGCTTATTTGCTTGAATGAATGTGGTTACTAGCACTAGAAGATTCAGACTTTAGAGACTGAAACCTTTATATATAGATACGAACTCGCGAGAACTACTATTAATGCTACTCCTCATAAGATTGCTCGGTATTAAACAGTGAAAGAAAGTACTAATTCATAAAACTTTTAATCAGATTAAGTCGTATCTGTAGCCATGAGTACTAGGGGATGTGGACGTGCTGTACGCAGCCGTGGTAGAGGCTGAAGTGTTGAGTCTGAACCCTCAGAGTCAGGACATGGGTCAAGAAATGAAATGCCAGTACCGCCAGCAGCGAAAGCAGATCTTCAGGATCAAACGGGCGGAGACGATGCGGTGTCTCAGGCGATGTTGCGAGTTTTGGAGAGGGTTGCTGGAGCGAGCATCGGATCTGGGGCTCGAAAATCTGTGTCTAAACGACTTCGAGCCAATGGAGCAGAAATGTTTAGGGGTGTGTCTAGTGTAGCTCCGAAGGTAGCTAAGTATTGGCTAGAAGCAGTAGAGCGTATCATGGATGATCTTGATTTATGATGGAGGAGAAGTTGAAAAGAGTTGTGTCTCTTCTGCGGGATGAGGCGTATCAATGGTGGCTGACGGTCAGGGATGGTTCAGTGGCTGACCGCATTACCTGGGATTTCTTCAAGTCAACATTCCTGAGTAAGTACATCGGATCGAGTTATGTCGATACGCAGCATAGGGCATTTCTGAATTTGGTTCAGGGAAATAAATCGGTGGCTGAGTATGACGTGGAATTTTTATGTCTTAGTCGTTATGCCCTGGGTATGGTAGCCATAGACCATGAGCGTTGTGTTCGATTTAAGGACGGTCTGATGGATGATTTATGGGTACTGGTAGCTCCACAACGGGAAACGGAATTTGCTATTTTAGTGGAAAAGGCTAAGATAGCCGAGGAAGTAAAGCGGTCCAAAAAGCAGAATCAGGATAGAGATAGAGGTAGAAATAAAAGGAATTTTGGATCGTCGGGGTCAGCTGGGCGTTTTCAAAAAAGACCTAGGTTGGATGGGCCGAATCAGGTTGTGATACCTATTGTTGATAATCAGCCTCAGAGATGTGCTCGATGTGGTAAATCTCATTTGGGCGAGTGTTGGACGAGTAACAGAGGATGTTTCAGGTGTGGGTCTACTGATCATCGGGTAAGAGGCGATCTCTGAGAGCGGGCGAGTGCGTGGCGATGGGGTCGGGGTTGTGCTCAGCCAGGTAGAGGTGGTCAGCAACCGCAGAGAGGTCGTGGTCCAGCCAGAGGAGGTAATGGTTTCGGTTGAGGCTGTGGAATAGTAGGCAACGTACAGGGAGCACTGATTCGAGACAGTCGGGGTTAGTCTATGCAGCTAGACGGTGAGAGGAGGGTGATGCACCGGATGTCATTACTGGTAAGTTCTTAATTTTTAGATTGCCTTTTACTGCATTGATTGATATTAGGTCGACATATTCTTATGTTGCTAGTGTGGTATCTGGAACTTTAAGCATGGACTCTGAGATTGCTTCTAGAGAGATGACTGTACTTAGCCCTTTAGGACAATCAGTAGTGGTGAACAAACTCTTTAGGGATGTACCTCTAGAAGTTCAGGGGATGGTTTTCTCGGCAGATCTGATGGAACTACCGTTCGGGGAGGTTGATTTAATCCTAGGTATGGATTGGTTGGTAAAATATCGAGCGTATGGTGTTAAGAACTCCTGAGGATGATGAAGTTTTAGTGATAGGAGAAAGGAGGAACTATTTGTCAAATGTAGTGTCTACTTTAAGGGTAGAAAGAATGGTGAGGAAAGGATGTGAGGCATTCCTAACTTTTGTTCGGGCTCTGGAAGCTAAGGAGCTAACTGTAGGGGATGGTAGAGCAGTGAAGGAACTTTCTGATGTTTTCCTAGAAGAGCTTCCTGGATTACCTCCGGATCGTGAAGTGGAGTTCAGTATTGATCTTCTTCCAGGAACAGCGCCAGTGTCTATTGCCCCATATAGAATGGTGCCAAAGGAGTTAGTAGAACTAAAAGCGCAGATTCAAGAACTGTTGGATCAGGGTTTTATCCGACCGAGTGTATCACATTGGGGAGCACCGGTGCTATTTGTTAAGAATAAGGATGGGTCAATGTGGATGTGCATCGACAATAGGCAGTTGAACAAGTTGACGATCAAGAACAAATACCCGCTGCCGAGGATTGACGACCTGTTTGATGAATTGAAAGGGGCTTCAGTCTTCTCAAAGATAGATTTGACGTCAGGATATCATCAGCTTAAGGTCAAGGAAGTAGATATTCATAAGACGGCTTTCAGGACTCGCTATGGTCATTACGAATTCTTGGTGATGCCCTTTGGGTTGACCAATGCACTAGCAGTGTTTATGGACATGATGAACCGAGTATTCCAACCTTACCTGGACCAATTTGTTGTGGTATTTATAGACGGTATCTTGGTCTATTCAAGATCAGAGGAGGAGCATGATTCGCATCTTCGAGTGGTTTTGCAAATCCTGAGGCAGAAACTGTTGTACGCCAAATTCAGTAAATGCGAATTTTGGCTAAGTCAAGTTACTTTTCTGGGCCATGTTGTGTCAGCAGAGGGGATTAGAGTTGATCCCTGGAAAATTGAAGCTGTGTTGGATTGGAAGCCGTCTACGTCTGTGGCAGAAATCTAGAGTTTTCTTAGTCTGGCTGGGTATTACAGAAGGTTTGTTGAGGGATTCTCGTTAATTACGACACCATTAACTAAGTTGTTGCAGAAAGGGGTTCCGTTTGTCTGGTCTGATAAGCAGCAGGAGAGTTTTGAGAAGCTAAAAAGGATTTTTGTGAGGCTCGGTGTTGTCTGACTGAGGTGGGAAGGAGTTTGTTGTTTACTGTGATGCGTCACACACAGGATTGGGATGTGTGTTGATGCAAGAAGGGAAGGTGGTAGCATATGCGTCTCGGTAATTAAGACCACATGAGGTGAATTATCCCACACGTGATTTGGAATTGGCAGCAGTAGTATTTGCCTTGAAGATTTGGAGACATTATCTGTATGGGGAGAAGTCCGTCATTTATACAGATCACAAGAGCCTAAAATACCTTCTCATCTAGAAGGAGTTGAATTTAAGGCAGAGGAGGTGGATCGAATTGTTAAAGGATTATGATTGCTCAATCGAAAATCATCAGGGTAAAGCTAACGTGGTGGTGGATACATTAAGTCGTAGGGTAATCTCTGACTTGAGAGTAATGTTTGCTCACCTCAGTTTATACAATGATGGAAGTCTATTAGCTGAGCTTCAAGTGAAACCTTCTTGGGTCAGACAGATTAAAGAGAAGTAGTGGGCTGATGAGTGGTTAAAGTCGAAGTTGTAGTTGGTAACAGATGGTGAGATAATAGGTTTTAGTGTGAATAGTGATGGGGTATTTTGTTTTCGAGGAAAGACTTGCATGACAATGGATCCTTAGTTGAGGCCTAAGATTTTACAGGAAGCGCATAACAGCCCATACGCTATGCATCCTGGAGGAAGTAAGATGTATCGGGATTTGCGAGAACATTTTTGGTGGCCAGGTCTAAAGCGAGAGGTAACCGAATTTGTGAGTAAATGTTTGACGTGTCAACAGGTAAAAGCAGAACATCAGTTACCTTTAGGGTTGTTGCAGCCAGTGAGTATTCCACAGTGGAAATGGGAGAGGATCACAATGGACTTTGTTAGTGGGCTACCTCTCACACCTACTAAGAAGGATTCGGTTTGGGTAATTGTTGATCGTTTGACGAAGTGTGCTCATTTCATACCGGTTCATGTCGACTACTTTTTACAGAATTTGGCTAAGTTGTATGTAGCAGAGGTGGTGAGGTTGCATGGGGTACCAGTGTCTATCATATCAGACAGAGACCCTAGGTTTACGTCGAGATTCTGGAAGGCGTTGCATCAAGCGTTTGGTATGAAGTTAGATTTCAGTATAGCATTCCATCCTCAGTCTGATGGTCAATCTGAGAGGATAATTCAGATCTTAGAAGATATGTTGCGAGGCTGCGTCATAGACTTTAGAGGTAGTTGGGAAGAATTTCTACCGTTGGCGGAATTCACATACAACAACAGTTACCAATCTAGTATTCAGATGGCACCATATGAGGCGTTGTATGGTCGGAAGTGTCAAACTCCTACTTGCTGGACAGAGTTGGGCGAGCAACAGCTGTTTGGTCCAGAATTGGTTTCTGAAATGAAGGACAAGGTTAAGTTAATTCGGGCTCGGTTAAAGGAAGCTTCTGATAGACAGAAGTCCTATGCAGATCTGAAGCGTAAGGACATAGAATTTGCAGTGGGTGACCGGGTTTTCTTAAAGGTTTCACCGTGAAAGAAGTTTCTAAGATTTGGACGAAACGGTAAGCTAAGCCCCAGGTTCATCGGGCCTTATTGTATGGTGAAGCGTATGGGACCGGTAGCCTATCAGCTCGAGCTACCTACGGAATTGAGTCAGATTCATGATGTGTTCCATGTTTCGATGTTGAGACGCTACCGTTCGGATCCATCTCATATAGTGCCTGTGGAAGAAATCGAAGTAAGGCCTGATCTATCCTTTGAGGAGGAACCAGTTCAAATCTTGGATCGTGACGTTAAGGTATTGCAGAGAAAGACGGTTCCGTTGGTTAAAGTGTTGTGGCGGAATCACGATTCAGAGGAAGCCACGTAGGAGCCAGAGGATGTGATGCGACAGCAATACCATCATCTCTTTTGACCTAGTAATTTCGAGGCCGAAATTTCTTTAAGGGGGTAGAACTGTAGCATCCAGGATTTAGGGGCTCTGCATTTATCTTGTTTCTGTGTGTTGGTATACTATGGGTGCTGTTTGAGTGTGTTTGGGGGTCTCTGGGAAGGCCCGGGGTTAAGTCAGAACCTTGGCCAAATTTTAGTTTTGGGCACTTTAGGAGGGAAGCTACCTGGGGCAGGACTTAAAGTTTATTGCTTGTGGTTGTTGACACAAGAACTAAGATGGTAAAGTGGCAAGGAGGCGCCACTTAAGGAGTAGGTAAGTGACGCATCAGCAGAAGCAGAGGGTGGAGCAGGTTCGATTTGCGTTGTCTGCAATAGGGGATTTTTATTTTTTTGATTAGGCGCCAAAGAGCTGGGATGATGTATTCGGTTGGGAGCCTTGAAGAGTGGAGGTAGACTTGGTCAAATATTTTAAAATGGTGGACAAGAGAAAAAAAGCGATTTTGTATTTTTCAAACCATTTCAAATTGGAGGTTGTGAGTGAAGGTAGGAGAAAATTTGGGAAGTTGATGTTGGTGAGGTTGTTGGCCGAATATTGCTTGAAGGTTGGAAGGGGGGAGGTTCGGTTTTGAGCTAGGAGGGTGTGAGCCAAATTTTGAAGTTAGTAGCTCTAGGTCCCTTACTTAGTTATGGTTCGATCGGGTTTATGAGGTACCTTGGGTGTGCCAAATTTTTCCCTTAGTCATAAGGTGCATAAGGAGGGAAAACGTTGAGAAAACATTCTTTTTCTCTCCTTTTGCTTTGTATCTTTTCTTCACCCCTTTAGAAACCAAAAACCGAACCTCACATTTGCCTCTCCTCTTCACATCTTTCTTCTTTGTTTGCTGCAACTCCCATGAACTTTTGCTTTGTTTTCAATTGGTAAAAATCGAAACTTGTAGCACCCTTCTCATCCTTCTTTTCTCTTCTCTCTTCGTTGCACCACACTTTCTCCATCCACTTCTTCAAAAGCCGAATCCCAACCTCTAAACCCCTTAACTGAAACTTCTCAATTCCAACACCACTCCATTATTTTCTTCTTCAATTATTCTTCATAGCCGAACCTATTTCTCTGTAACACCCTGGTTTAGGGGCTATGCAGGTTGTGTGTAATTTAGGTGTTGGTAGGTTTTTGGGTGTGTTTGAAGGTGTTTTTGAGGCTTTGAGAATGCTCGGAAAAAAAAAAGGGAAGGTTTTGGGAAATTTTGGATTTTAGTGTTAAGGGGGGGGAGCTTGGAAAAGGGGACTTAAGAGAATTAATTGGGCGTTTAAAGCACAAGAAAGAGGCTGGGTGGAGTGGCTTAAGGGCGTCACTTAGGGCCTTGTCATGGGCGCTTCAAGGAGCAAAGGGGACAAGGTTCGAGTCATGGTAGAGGCATGGGATGCATTTTTTTGTGGCGTCATAGATAAGAAATTTGGGTTAAAGAAGGTTTTAAGAATTAATTTGAGGAGTTTAGGACGCAAGAAGTAGCTTGGCGTAGTGGCTAGCGTCGTCACTTAGGTCTTTGGGGAGAATGGGCGCTGGTTCGAGTAGAGGCGTGTGATTTTGGGCGTGATTTATTTTTGGCGGTAGTGGGCTGGAGCGGGAAGGGTTTAAAGTTTAAATAGTGGGGCTTTATGTCAAGAAATGCAAGGTGGCCGAGTGGCTGGGCATTGGGGATAGGCATGCAGCAGTGACAAGGGTCTTGTGTTCGAACCCAGGTATTTGTGCATTTGGTTTTTATTATTATTTTCTCTTTGGCTTTTGGCTAGTGGGACGGCACATGGAGTTTAATTGGAGGATAAGGATGAGTTTGGTATTTTTTATTTTTTTATCTGTTGAATTCGGTGGGATAATGACTTGAAATTGGTTTGTTTTTTTTTATTTTTAAATTAAAGGGGGTAATGGATAAAGGTGGGATTTTGTTTTTAATTTGAATTGTTTTTTTTTAATGGTTGGTATTGAGTGTGTTTTAGGAAAGAATTTTGGATATGGAGCGACCATGGCCGAATGTGGGATTAGTTTTATCTAGTGTTTGTTTTTATTATGGTAGGATAATTATTATTTATTTTGATTGGGATAAGTGGGAAAAATGTTGAACCATTCAAACTATTTTTGAATGGATGGAGATGAGTAAGTTAAGGGATTTACTTAATTCAAATTAATTTGAATTAAGTGGCGTGATAGGTGGCAAATAGAATGTTATATATATGGGGGGGTGCTCACTTTTGGTTCCTTTCACCGTTTGCTCTCTTTGCCGAATTGCTAGTATTTTGCTCTCAACCACTTTGGTAGCCGAAGCTTTTTCTTACGAAAAATTTCTTTTCATCTCAAGTTTGCTAGGTGGCCGAACCTCCTACTCTTCCTTCTCCTATTCTTTTAATCTTCGTTTTAATGAAACCACCTCCAAAACTTGCCTTTGGCCGAAACCCCTATTGCCTTCCCTTGATTTTCTTGATAGCAGAACCTAAATCCCACCCTTGTGCCGTGTCCCTTTTTCTTTCATATATTAGCACCTTGGCCGAATGTTAGCATAGGTCTCGTTGGGTTCTCATTTCAACCATTGTTAGGATAAGCCTCTGTTTGTAGCAGTCAGTTTGGTAAGTGGTGTAAGGCTTTTTGGTAAGCTATGTATGTGATATTTTGATTAAGTTTAAGGTTGTTAAGTATATGATGCTAAGACCGCTTGTAGGGGGAGAAGAGCCTAACGCAGGAGATCTTTCGAGAGGCGATTATTCAACGGTTGCAGAGGCATAGAGTAGCGTTTCGGGATTTGAGTCATTTGTAGCAATTAGGTGCGTAATCATCGCACTATTTCTCGGTTTGATTGCTAACGTGTTTAAACCCGTGTGTTATGTGTGGTAGCCATTTTTAATGGCTTAAGTGATGAGTAACTGGTGATGGTAAGATTATTTGTGATGTATATTTATATATGTGTATATTTATATACTTATGTGATATGATGACTTAACATGTAGCATCTATATATTTGCATGAGGTGGGGCTTGATTCGATGAAGGAGGAAGTGTACACAAGGTGTACGTGGTCTAATGATAGCTCCGGCTACATTAGCGCTTGATGATTAGCTTTGTGCTACCTCAAGGGAGGTGTGGCTCGGTGCCCATCTCGGCGGTTGATGGCTATGTGCATCACCGTAGGCAGAGTATGTTGTTGGATCATGTTGGTTGATCGGTGGCTCAGCCACGGCCTTGTGCAGCGAGTTGCCAAGGTAAGGTTTTGGATCACGATGTGATCAGTGGTGGTTTATCCACGGCCTTGGCGGAGTCTGCTAAGGTTGGCGTACGGTTGGTTTGTGGGTTGGGCTGAGATGCATATGTGCATGACTTGCTATGTGAATTGTTTGGTATGGGGCCAAGCCCATACGCGGGAAATCTGTGTTTTGATTATGCACTGAGTCTGTGACTCACCCAATTATTTTCCAAACATTTCAGGTGATTCATGAGATGGTAGGGATCGGAGAGGACACATGGTGGCCCGTGCCGAAGGCGTTGTTTTTAGTTTTATTAAATATTAAGTATTTCTTTTCAATAATAGTTGTAATAAGGATTTATTTTATTATTTTTGGTATTATTTTATTATCAACTCTATTATGGTTTGTTCAAATTGAAACACTATGTGACGATGGATATATCTTTATAACTTACTTATTCAAATATGGAATTATTAAACATGTGGCTATAATTTCAAAAGAACTTGGTTTCCGAAATAAAATAAATTTTTACTATTTTATTCTAAGTCAAAAAAATATTGTCACTAACATAACCAAATTCGGTCGTAGTGAATGGGCCGGGTTTGGGGATGTTACATTCTCAATAATTTTATTTGGAACCTCTCTTTTATTTGTCATTCAAGCCAAAATCCACTTCTTCTCTCAATCTTCTCAATCGGATTCTTCTTAGTGGTGGTAAGTGTCCTTTTCTTTTCTTTTAATTCTCTCTTCTCTTTTAGTTGCCGAATCAACGGCTTTGATCCTATTCTTTGGGTATGTTGGTCGAATATAGGAAGGGCTTGGTTTCGTTTCTTCTACACTTGGACAACGTTTGAAGGGTCTTAGGGGACGAACGGATTCGATCAATCAGGGTAAGAAGTTTCATACCATTCATTTGGCCGAAAGCCACTGTTGCTAACCCAAATCTTAGATGGCCGATTCTAATTTAGAGTTTGAGTAGGGACTTCAGTGCTCTATTAATCCAAGGGTAGTAGCCTCCGGATTTGTGTCGATCTAGGTAAGAAAATCTTCACATCTTGAGTGTCCATTTTTATCTTCTCTGTTCCAATGACTTAACTCGATTTTCTGAGCAAGAACTTTTGATGGAATCAAATGCTAGCCAAGCAAAGGAGGGGGTTGGACCCGTAATCCCAGCCCCTAATTTCAAAAGGCGAGCGGTGTCTGCAGTTCAAGATTGGCCACCGGGTTGTGGACCGGCTTCAGAATAGAATAGTAGGAAAATAGCAGTTGTTCCTGCTAGCGATAGTGTCGACATAGATAGCATAATATTGCGTGTTATCTGGTGTGTAAAACTTCACACTTTATTTTATCTGTATTATTAATTGTATGGGCTGAAAAGCCGGAAAAGACTGTATAGACAGTCGTAATACCCTTGTAGGTAAGGCTAGGGATGCCAGGTACGTGACTTTAACGTTTTCTTTGTGAGTATGGATGTATGTGGTAATCTTTTACTTTGTTGATAACATGTTGCATTCATTATGACATGTATGTTATGCATGGGCTTGGATTATAACGTGAAAGGTGAAGAATTTGTGACTGTCACGGTGGTTTGGTACCAGAGTGGGTCCCCACATATATCTGATTTAGGACCATGTCTCGGTGGCTTGGTGCCACGGTGGTTTAATACCACATATATACGATCTAGTGACTCATCCCAGTGGTTTGGTACCATAGTGGGTTGGCCCCAAATATATTCATTAGGGATTGTCACGGTGGTTTGATACCACGATGGGTTGGCCTCACTTATGTTAATAGTGACTCTGTCACGGTGATCTAGTATCACGGTGGTCTGGAACCATGAGTGGCTTGGTGCCACGTATGAGGCGTGTAGCGGATGAAGGGTTGATTGTAGAAATCCCCACGGTGTGATGGGCTGGTACGGGTGGCGTGTAGAGGATGGAAAAACTAGGTTGGGCCGAGACATATTGCATTCATTACTTTGGTATGCCATCTTGAGTGGGCTAAGGCCCAATATGCGATTGTAGGCCATGAGCCCTTTATGTGATATAGGGGATGTACACACTGAGTCTCGGTGACTCACCCCTTGCTTAACCTTTTAGGTAATCAGTAGATCGTGGATATGGGAGCCGAGGCGGACTCATGGAGGCTATAAAGTCTTTTCTTTTTGTAAACTCATTTTTTGCTATATTTAATTTTAATTGGGGGTTGTTGTCATGTAATAAGGCCTTCCTAAGTTAATGTTTGGTTTTTGTTATTTATTATTTATTTAAGATTTGACACTATGATAATTTAATCATTAAAGTGAAAATGGAGTTTTCAAAATACGAGCAACATAAAATAAACATTTTCTTTAAAGTACCAACAAATATAACGAATATTCGACTATCATAAATTGGGAATTTTTCTTAATCTATATATCACTGTTTTCAAGACATCACCTTAATCAAAAAGTTTTCAAACTTACGATATTTTCCTAAATTCATCAAAATTTATTTTTACTTCACCCTGTGACATACCAGATCTGGTCGTAACGTTTAGGCCGGGTTTGGGGTGTTACACAAAGGCACTCTTGATGGCCTCCACGGATCAGAATGAATATACTCCAACGTTCCCTTCATGTTATGGATTCCTCTGGTGAATTGAACTCACTTTTGCTTCCCAAAAACGCAGTGCTCACAGAACTTCAGTTGGCAAATTCCTTACCCATCAAGTAGTCCTCTTTTGCTCAATTCTACCATTCCATTCTCACTCATATGCCCTAGGCGCATATGCCAAAGTTTAGTAATATCATCATCTAACAAAGAAGAGGAAGCTACAGCTGCATCACCAATGACAGTAGAACCCTGCAAAACATATAACTTGTCAGTCTTTCTCTGCCTTTTCATCACAACGAGGGAACCTTTGGAAATCTTCAAAATCCCACTTTCACCTGTGTATTTGTACCCTTTTGAATCAAGAGTACTTAACGAAATTAAATTTCTCTTCAATTCTGGAACATGTCGTATGTCACTAAGTATTCTGACAACTCCATCAAACATCTTAACTTTAATTGTTCCAACACCTACGATTTTACACGAAGCATTATTTCCCATCAAAACAACACCTTCAGACGCTGTTTCATAATTTGTAAACCAATCCCGATTGGGACACATGTGGAAGGTGCAACCCGAATCAAGTATCCACTCCTCGTTCACTTTAGAATTGTTGACAGAAGCGACTAGAAGTTCACCATCGCTGTAGTCTTCTTCAGCTTCACCAGAATTTTCTGGTTGTTTTCCCTTTTGATTCGCAGCCTCCCTTTTAATCTTGTTCTATAGCTTATACCACTCAGATTTAATGTGCCCTTTCTTCTTGCAGAAGTTACAAGTTTTACCTAGGTCTTCCTTATAATACTGAACCTCCATGGCCTCCAAGTTTGACAGAATTTCTTTAAACACTGTTAAGTGTTCGGGCACAAACGCACCTTCCTCCAAACGATGAGCATAAAGACGTTGCTTCATATGCAACTTCCTGGCTAGAGTTTTCAACATACATATTTGTTCTAGCCTCTTCCATAATGCAGCGACGGTCTTCTCCTTTATCATATCCTGCAAAATTTCGTTAGACAAATGTAGATGTAACTGTGTTAATGCCTTTCGATCCTTGCGCTTCTTCTCTTCCTCCATCAATGTCGAAGGCATCTTATCTACCCTTAATAGGGCTTCCTCTAAATCCATCTATGCAAGAACTGCCTACATCTTTATCTGCCACAACACGAATATAGTGTTGCAAGGAATTTCATACTTCAAATACGCCATTACCGTAATTAAGATGAAAAACCCAGATGCTCTGATACCAATTTGTGAAAAATATAACGTCAGTAATGACAATATATCGCAAAGAAAAGAGAAATAAAAATTTAAAGAACACACAAATTTTACGTGGAAACCCTTTTGGGAAAAAAACCACGGGCAGATGAGAAGAAAATTCACTATGTCGAATTCGAATCCAAATTACAAGAGGAATACACTATGTCTATTTATAGACTTGTAAAGCCATATTCTAATAGGAGTGTAGTAAGATTGAAACTCCTTATTCTAATCAATATCAAATAGATGGAGTTTAATAAGGTTTAAAAAACCTTATTTAAAATAAAATAAAAGAAGTGTAGTTCTACAAGATTTCTTCTTTTATTTTATTTTACCATTGTATTTTATTTAAATAAGGATTTGGGTCACTTAATTCTAACATGTATCATGCACAATTTTGACATATTTAAGCATATGAAATCATTAGAATATGATAAAAAGTCGTTCTAAGTTAGTTTAAAACATATGAGTACTTAGAAACCAAGTTGGGAAAATTTTTCCACACTTTAAAAAAATGGGGAATTTGGTATCGATACCAGCAAAAATCATCGATACCCCTTTAAAAATATTCATTCCTATCAGGTTTTATAATTATGCACCATGTTTTTAAACACAAATGTTGTTTTTCCCCCAAAATTTCTTCACCCATTATTCATCCCTCCAAAACCATAACTCCTCAAAAATTTCAAATCTTCCATTTTCTCTTCAAAATCACTAAACAAAGCAACTATCATTATCATTTTCATCAAGGATTACACAAGGTTTCTCAAGGATTTCATCCTTTTAAAACACATTTTGAGGTAATTTTTTGTAGTTTCGAAATTTCATTTAACTTTTTGTTAAATTGTTGTTTTGAAATTGTGTTTTTGGGATGATTTAAAAGTTATTTGTTCTGTTTTTATGCAGCATGTCACCTATTTTTTCCTATATTGTTGAAACCTTTTGTTTTAACCTCTTGCGCACCAAGTGTTTGCAGAGATTTCCAACAAAATTTCTTAATAAAATGAAAAGTTTCAAAATTTTAGGGCCTATGTCATGATGAGAGGGAATTCCTCATCATGACGTAACTTGTTGTCTGGTTTCATCACAACAACATAAATTCTCGTTATGCCGTAACTTGGGCTCAAGCTCGTCCCGATGACTCGTGATCTCCATCACAACATGGTTGTCTCATCATGACGATGTTTGAACGACGTCACCTACTGCTTTGGCCAAAAATGTACCAAAAGTACTCAATGCAATCCCAACACTCAATTTCTTATTTTATGCCTAAGTCATTGATGATTTACCTGCAAAAATTAACCAAATTTCATACCAAATCTGTAACATCCTGGAAAGGGCCTATGCATTTTCGGTTTAATTGTACGAAGTGACATGTTTTATGTACTAAGAATAAATTTTGAATATTTTTGGAAACAGAAAATGAATGAAAATGATTTGGAAATGAACATTTTGGAAACACGAAAATGTATGGACATGATTTAGAAATGATTCAAAAGAGGAAAGTGAACATTTGGAAACTTGGAAATGTAAGGAAATGATTCAAAAGAGGAAAGTGAACATTTCGGAAACTTGGAAATGTAAGGAAATGTCAAGTTTCTGAGCGAACGAAAATTTTTGGAAACTTAGAAATGACTTAGAAATGTCGAGTTTTAAAGTTTAAAAGACGAAATTAAGGCAAGGTGGCCTTAAAAGAAAAAGTTGGTGAAATTTGACACACAAATAGGCTTGGAAAAGTGGCCTGAAGATGCCACTTAGGGCCTCTGGAAATGGCGCCACATGCAAGGTGTTGGGCCTGAGTTCGAGTCACTTGAGAAGCAAATAAAGGAAGTTTTATTTTTGCTTCCAGAAGCCTGAGGTGGACGACATAAGCCTTCTAGAAAGGAGGAGTTTTATTTTCATAAATATTCGATTAATAAGGTGATAAATAAGGGATTTAATTTGGATTATTTTTGAAGAGATAATAAAGGATTATTCTCTAATTATTTTAAATTAAGGAGATAAACTTATCAATAAAGAAGAGTGGTGGCCAAGTAAGGGAGTCTGAGTAGTAAATTCGGTTATAAAAGGAAAAAAATAGGGCTACTCATCAATTTTTCTTCCTCCTCTTCTCTCTACCGAATTTCTGAGTGCTCTTTTCTCTTCTCTTCTCGTTTTCTTTTGTCAAGCCGAATCTTGGAAGGGCTTCAAGCATAGGTGCTGTTGATTTCTTCAAAGGTAAGAACAAGTTTGATTTCCATTCTTTTCTTTTAGATTAGCTGAGAGATAATCTAACCCCATACATATTATGGTTGCCGAATATGGAAGGATCTTTCGGGATTATTAGAGTAGTCGACTAAAAGGAGGAGTATTCGGGATTTCTAAGATTAAGGTAAGACATGTGAATATTCGGCCAAAGGCCTTGATTTATGTTTCGATGATTAAGATTAAGTCTAACGTAAGGTTTTAGGGATTTCGACATTCCTAGGGAAACAAGGAACAGTTTTGGGATTTGTTGGTGTTCCAATCGGCAACAAGGTAAGAATACTAATCCTACTAGGATTTGGAATTTTGGCCGAATGGCTTTTTATTAAGGTAATAAGTGATAAATCAATGTAGGGATTAAGGATCTAAGCATTAGATCAAGCTTTTGGGATCTCAAGGAAATTTTAAGCTAATCGGTGTGTACCCACACTACTTCATAATACGTTTTATGGCATGTTTAATTAAAATATGTGACATTAAGAATATGAAAGTGGCTAAGGTATCATGTTATGGTACTAAGTACTACTCAGTCGTTTCCTACTCCTACTAGGATTATGAAATATGTTAGTTATAACATGAGAATAAGAATAAGAATGTGAACTCTGGCATATTTATGCATATTATTATATTATGGGGCATATGGGTTTGTTTGAAAGGGGAAGTGAAAAGTGGTGACCTAAGACCACAGTAATCTGAACGTGGTGACCTAAGACCACGAATGCGGTGACCTAAGACCGCAATTTGGTGTGCTCTTGTGGAAGGAGGGTCGACTTAGTAGTCCCACGGTGTGTGACCATGGCAGTCACGGGGTGTGTAGCGGATGGACAATTAGGTTTGGGTTTGGGAATGCATCATAACTTGTATTCGCTGTTCTGAATGTGTAACTCTTGTATGCCTAATTCTATTATGATTTAGTGTCGTGTACACATTGAGTCTGTTTGACTCACCCCGTTGTGGGACCATGTTTTAGGTGTTGAGCAGTGATGGACCGGGACGGCAGAACTTGTGGTGGCCATGCTCAACATGAAGTCTTTATTTTTATGGACTATTATTTTTATTTAAGTACTTGAACTATTTGGAAATTATTTGATGTAATAAGGCCATAAGGCCATAGTTGAACTCTTTTATTTCTGTTTGTTTATTTATCATGTTACGAACATTTTGTTCATTAAAGACTAAGCAAATTTAATTTGAAATAAACTTTAAATATTTTGTCACCTGAAATAAATGGGTTTTCAATATAAAACAAACTTGTTTTCAACTCGAGCCCAACCCACAAACAAACTTTCTTCAAAACACACAGTTTTCCAATGTAATAAAAGAATTTTTAACCGGTTTACTTCGAGGAACATACCAGATCCGGTCCAGGCTCGTGGACCGGGTGTGGGGTGTTTTAGTTTGGTATCAGAGCCCAGTTTTAAAACTCTCGGCCTGTGGGCTAAGGCCCAAAACATTTTCAAAGCGAGCCCAAATGAGTTCTTTGAAAATATTTTATGAAATAAGCAGGTTTTGGCATGGCACCCAAGTCTCTCGACATGATCCACGGTAAGTACCCTATCTTACGTGTGAGATTACGGTATGAATTATAGAAGGGTAGAAATGGGCGTAGATTAGATTGTTAAGTATGTGAACCACAGGACTAGTTTACCCAACAAATACATAAGACTTAAGTGCCTAAACTAAACAAACCCATATGGCGAAGTCGCGGGAGTTAGGGTGTGGTAACCCCTGTGCGCATGTTCAGGATTGGATCGGGAAGAGCACAGTACTTAGCGATCCTAGTGACTCACCTCCTCTTCATTTGGAATCCTACCGGTGTGTAACTTCGGTTCACCACAACCAAGAGGACTCGGTCATAGGCTAAACACAATAACTAAAACCCAAAAGGGAACTAGCCGTGTTTTTATAAAAACCCTAGTTTTAAAACTCTTAAAATTTCCTTTTTAATTTCTGAGAACTATTTTTTCAAAATTTTTCGGAAAAAAATTTCCGATTTATGAAATTACAAAAATACCCCTAGTGGTAAATTACACAAAATACCCTTGGTTTATGAAATTCCCAAAATACCCACAGTTCTTATCAAGATTTCATTACTTTATAAATGTTTTAAAACCTTAATTTGCAAATTATCAAAATATCTTGATTTGTGAAAAATTACCAAAATACCCCCGAGGTCTAAAATTACCAAAATACCCCCGGATTTCAAAATTTTTCCAAAATACCCCGAGAATTTAAAAATACCAAAATACTTTGTGACAAAATCACCAAGGAACTTTTTCTTTTGAAAAATTACGAAAATACCCTGTAGGACAAAATTACTAAAATACCCCACAGGTAGTGGAAAAACAACGACAACGAAAACTACAACATTTCTCGAATGAGCGAAGGTTCATAATTGTTTGATGGATGTATGAATGGATGGAAAGAGGCGTGTGCATGTATGAATCACGAAAGAACCACTCCTAAAACTCTTTTCATAAAATTCCTTCGCTAGTAATCAAGTGAAACAAAAGTATTAATCCATAAAACTTCTTAATCAGATCACGACGTTAGAAATGAGCTCTAGAGGACGTGGTTGTCGTGGACGAGGTAGAGGAAGGATGACCGTGTCGGAACCCGTTAGATCGAGTCAAGGGTTTGACAATGAGATACCACCGCCACTACCACCCCCAGCTGTGGGTGTTAAGTAGCAAGCTCAAACAGGAGAAGATGCTGTATCGCAGGCTGTGCTACGAGTTTTGGAATTGGTAGCTGGTGCAGGAGGAAATTCGGGAAATCGTAAGTCTGTGCCTGAACGGCTCCGAGCTAATAGAGCCGAAATGTTTCATGGAGTATAGGGTGTGGCACCCAAGATACCGTGAAATCTTGGTTGGAAGCAACTGAGCGCATCATGGATGAGCTTGACCTGACCCCTGAGGAGAAGTTAAAAGGGATGATCTGAGACTGTTAATAGCACCGCATCAGAGCGGGAATTTTCTGCGTTAGTGGAAAAGGCCAAGGTGGCTGAGGGAATTAAGGATTCGCAAGCGCGAACAACGATCGGAATAGGCCAGAAAGAGGTTTTGGATCGTCTGGATCATCTGGGAATAAGAGGCCTAGAGTTGATGGGCCGCGAGGTCAGCAAGTTGGTTCAGAAGGGCGGTATCGACCTTGTGATGTGTGTGGAAAGAAGCACTTAGGAGAGTGCTGGACGAAAACAGGAGGATGTTTTAGGTGTGGGTCCAAGGATCATGTGATCAAGCATTGTCCTAAGAACCTAGATGAAAGTCGACCAGCAACTCAGAATGTTAATCAGGCTGGTAGAGGTGGACAGCAGCCTCAGCAAGTCGTGGACCGAACCATGGAGGAAATGGTTCGGGCCGAGGACGTGGAGCACCAAGCAGAGATGCTGAAGGTGCAGACGCGAGGCAACTAAGGTTGGTTTATGCAGTTGGCCGTCGCGAGGAGGAAGATGTGCCAAATGTGACAACGGGTACTTTCCTTATTTCTAGAATACCCTTAATTGCTTTGCTTGTTATAGGGTTAGCTTATTCTTGTATTGCGGGTAAAGTGACTGAAACCTTGGATGTGAACCTAGAGAATGTGCCTAGAAAGTATGATAGTTCTTTAAGATCAGAGTGCGCAGCAATAGCGTAGTGGGGTGAGTTAGACCGTACGATTGTTCGATTAGTAAGTAATTTCGAGGACGAAATTATTTTAAGGGGGTAGAACTGTAACATCCTGGAAAGGGCCTATGCATTTTCGGTTTAATTTATGAAGTGACATGTTTTATGTACTAAGAATAAATTTTGAATATTTTTGGAAACAGGAAATGAATGAAAATGATTTGGAAATGAACATTTTGGAAACACGAAAATGTATGGACATGATTTAGAAATGATTCGAAGAGGAAAGTGAACATTTTTGGAAACTTGGAAATGTAAGGAAATGATTCAAAAGAGGAAAGTGAACATTTCGAAACTTGGAAATGTAAGGAAATGTCAAGTTTCTGAGCGAACGAAAATTTATGGAAACTTAGAAATGACTTAGAAATGTCGAGTTTTAAAGTTTAAAAGAGGAAATTAAGGCAAGGTGGCCTTAAAAGAAAAAGTTGGTGAAATTTGGCACACAAACAGGCTTGGAAAAGTGGCCTGAAGATGCCACTTAGGGCCTCTGGAAATGGCGCCACATGCAAGGTGTTGGGCCTGAGTTCGAGTCACTTGGGAAGCAAATAAAGGAGGTTTTATTTTTGCTTCCAGAAGCCTGAGGTGGACGGCATAAGCCTTCTAGAAAGGAGGAGTTTTATTTTCATAAATATTCGATTAATAAGGTGATAAATAAGGGATTTAATTTGGATTATTTTTGAAGAGATAATAAAGGATTGTTCTCTAATTATTTTAAATTAAGGAGATAAACTTATCAATAAAGAAGAGTGGTGGCCAAGTAAGGGATTCTGAGTAGTAAATTCGACTATAAAAGGAAAAAAATAGGGCTACTCATCAATTTTTCTTCCTCCTCTTCTCTCTGCCGAATTTCTGAGTGCTCTCTTCTCTTCTCTTCTCTTTTTCTTTTGTCAAGCATAGGTGCTGTTGATTTCTTCAAAGGTAAGAACAAGTTTGATTTCCATTCTTTTCTTTTAGATTAGCCGAGAGATAATCTAACCCCATACATATTATGGTTGCCGAATATGGAAGGATCTTTCGGGATTATTAGAGTAGTCGACTAAAAGGAGGAGTATTCGGGATTTCTAAGATTAAGGTAAGACATGTGAATATTCGGCCAAAGGCCTTGATTTATGTTTCGATGATTAAGATTAAGTCTAAAGTAAGGTTTTAGGGATTTCGACATTCCTAGGGAAACAAGGAACAGTTTTGGGATTTGTTGGTGTTCCAATCGGCAACAAGGTAAGAATACTAATCCTACTAGGATTTGGAATTTTGGCCGAATGGCTTTTTATTAAGGTAATAAGTGATAAATCAATGTAGGGATTAAGGATCTAAGCATTAAATAGAGCTTTTCGGGATCTCAAGGAAATTTTATGCTAATCAGGTGTGAACCCCACACTACTTCATAATACGTTTTATGGCATGTTTAATTAAAATATGTGACACTAAGAATATGAAAGTGGCTAAGGTATCATGTTATGGTACTAAGTACTCAGGTACGTTTCCTACTCCTACTAGGATTATGAAATATGTTAGTTATAACATGAGAATAAGAATAAGAATGTGAACTCTGGCATATTTATGCATATTATTATTATATGGGGCATATGGGTTTGTTTGAAAGGGGAAGTGAAAAGTGGTGACCTAAGACCACAGCAATCTGAAAGTTGTGACATAAGACCATAGTAATCTGAACGTGGTGACCTAAGACCACGAATGCGGTGACCTAAGACAGCAATTTGGTGTGTAGCGGAAGAAGGGTCGACTTAGTAGTCCCCACGGTGTGACTGGCAGGTACGGGGGTGTGTAGCGGATGGACAATTAGGTTTGGGTTTGGGAATGCATCATAACTTGTATTCACTGTTTTGAATGTGTAACTCTTGTATGCCTAATTCTATTATGATTTAGTGTCGTGTACACATTGAGTCTATTTGACTCACCCCGTTGTGGGACCATGTTTCAGGTGTTGAACAGTGATGGACCGGGACGGCAGAACTTGTGGTGGCCATGCTCAACATGAAGTCTTTATTTTTATGGACTATTATTTTTATTTAAGTACTTGAACTATTTGGAAATTATTTGATGTAATAAGGCCATAAGGCCATAGTTGAACTCTTTTATTTCTGTTTGTTTATTTATCATGTTACGAACTTTTTGTTCATTAAAGACTAAGCAAATTTAATTTGAAATAAACTTTAAATATTTTGTCACCTGAAATAAATGGGTTTTCAATATAAAACAAACTTGTTTTCAACTCGAGCCCAACCCACAAACAAACTTTCTTCAAAACACACAGTTTTCCAAAGTAATAAAAGAATTTTTAATCGGTTTACTTCGAGGAACATACCAGATCCGGTCCAGGCTCGTGGGCCGGGTGTGGGGTGTTTCAAAATCATTCTCTTTTAATATACCCAAATCAACCAATTCACCATGCCTTAATTGATACCCAATCACTTCATTCAAATCTAAGAATACAAGCAACTCTACCTAGCATTTCAAGCTTCTCAATCCACAATCATCCTTTCAACAATACATACTTTTCCTATTTTACAATGACCAATTCAATTCTATCAAACTCAAACCACATTCATAATATCTCAACATGCGAAATGCATAACCAATTCAATCCCATCAATTGTATGCATATCACTAACCTATTTCAACTTAAATCTTGCATGTTTGCTCATAGTCATATTTGTAGCATCATTAAAATATTCAACCAACGTCATATATATATTCATATACATACATGGTTCATGTCATCTTAAGTAACATTAACATATATCCAAACTCCAATTCATCATTCAATTTAACACTATATAAACATAAGACTCCCTTAGGTACATGCCATTAGACTAACAAGAAACTTCACCAATTTGATGATTCCGGGATTTTGGCTAGTTGCTGATTTTGTCACGCAATCATAAACAAAACCTAACCTGTGCACGAGAAAACAAAATCGTACGCTGGGTATAAATTCAGTGGTATTTCTATAATCGAACAATAGATATAACATAACTAAGTTAAATCACGAAGATAAAATTTCATACATTACAATACCAAATCATATATTATTATCCAACATTTCATCATGCGCATCAATTCGTCAATATACAACTAACCAAAATAAGAACGTCATACTTTTATACAACAATTTTTGAATTGAGTCAATTGATTTATTGCTTATTTATGCTAATTTATTATTTCGTTGCTATCATTATAGCAACCAACCATCAACTTATATAACTAATAGCATAATTCATCTCAATTTCGCATCTATATCAATACATAATATTTTTAAATCTATTCAATTTAGTCTTCGTTACAGACGAAAAATCCAAATCAAATTGATTCAGCTCGATTTAACATTCCCAACTCACTTTAGGATCTTACCATGCAATACAATTCATAAATGCATCAATAGAAGTGAGTTCAGATTATAGAGATACAAACCATAAACTCCAAGCTATTTGCAGATGGCTTTGTCTTTTCCTTTCTTTTTCGAGGAATCTGAGTCGAGTTTAGCTATGGATTAACACAAACATACTAAATCAATCAATGTACAAACAATTTTACATTCAATTGCAACTTTAAGCAACTTTTGCATTTTATTTAATTTAGTAATTAAAATCGGGACTAACATAAATTTAAATCTAGAACTCAAAATTTCAAGCTAATTTCACTATAACCCCTAATAGACCTCTTATTTCTCATTTTTACCCGAAATTTTTTAAATTTTTACATTTTAGTCCCATTTGCACGAAACTATAAAGTAACTTCACAATTTAGTCCATTTTCACTCTTAAGCTTATAATCTATCAATTTAGCACCTAAAACTTCAAGAATTCATCAATGACATCTTTCCAAAACTTTAATAGTTATGAAAATTAACACCCAGTCCAACTAAATTAAACTCTGAAATTTTCAAAAACATAAAAATTACAATAAAAAAAACTAAACTGCACTAACCAATTGAAGTTTAAACTTTGAAACCTCTTGACTATGGGTTAAGAGTTTCTCCTTCTCCAATTTCGGTTGAAAAGATTAAAACATTCATTTTTTTCTTTTTCCTCCCACTGTAACACCCCTAACCTGTATCCGTCGCCGGACTAGAGTTAAGAGGCATTACTGGACAAATTGGAATATTATATTCCCATAACACAACATCAATCATACAACATCAATTCATAAGCATTCATACTCATAAGGTCCCTTTATAAGGTCTATGAGACCTTAAACTCGATTAAAAGAAGGTTCGGGACTAAACCAAGCACATACGAAACTTTGCAGAACTTAGAAAATTTTTCTTTCGAAATAGGGCACACGCCCATGTGGCTAGGCCGTGTGCCTCACACGACCGTGCCTAGGACCATGTCTCAGCCCGTGTGAAAAACTGACTAGAACCACACGGCCTGTCACACACCCATGTGTCTAGCCCGTATGCAACACTAAATTGCTTCAAAATAGGATAGTGAAGGACACGGTCGGGTCACACGCTCGTGTGATCAACTGTGTGGGAAATTATAGGCCATTTACTAGGCCAAATTACCACCCATTTTGGGTCATCCCTACAAGCATCAAGCAAGCATCAATATATGTCCCATAAACAGTCAAAATATACCAAATTATGCACAATTTAACCCATAACAATATCATTCATAAGCACATTAAATACATATCAACTTATGCATCACATAACATGGACTAAATTCACATATCTTCACATTCATCATCAAGTCATATCACATGGCTATATACACATTTTCCAAAACATATCTTAACATTTCTAGCCTATATATGCCATACTTCATTATATACATTTTCAAAAGGTACCAAAGTATAGTTTGATAGTGTGGTGATGATCCTCGACGATCCCTGAGCTTCCAGTAGCTTTGATAATCTATAAAACAATGCAAACACACATAAGTAAGCTTTCGAAAGCTTAGTAAGTGATATACAAATAAACTCATAACATAGAACAACTATAAACTATTTCATACAAATTGCTCATGGCATAACACCATCACAAGTCATATTTCTCTTATATCTTAATTGATCATGTTCACTTGTTCATAATCACGTATCATGTAATATAGCTCACATATCTAATGTTCATTTACATACCTACCTTTCATTTCCAAATTTCATATACATATATATACGTACCGAAATTTGGTTGCACATTCTTTTACTCATTCATATCTCAGAGTGCCCGTTGAACCATTCAGAATCAAATAGGACCTTGTACAATGCCAACGTCCCAGACGTGCTCTTACATGTAATCAATATCGATGCCACTGTCCCAGACAGGGTCTTACACGAAATCAAATACGATGCCAATGTCCCAAACATGGTCTTACACGTATAACTCAAATCGATGCCAACGTCCCAGATGTGGTCTTACACGATAACATATATTGGAATCCTATGTCATGACATATGTATCCTAACTATTTCCTAAGGTTCGTACGTGACTTTTCGGATATCGTCTCAATACCATAACTTTTCTGGAATTCACATATTTAGTTCAATTTGCCATACATCACAATTTATACATATATACACAATAATAGTTCATTTCAAATGCATTTATTTTTATATAGACTTACCTCTTATGGATACGAACGAATAGAAACGACTACTCGACCACTTTCGATTTCCCCCGATCTAATTCTGTTTTCTTTGGTTCTTGATCTATACACTTTCAAATTTAACTTATTCATTCACCAAATCATTCAATTCAACTCATATACACATATTTAGGGTATTTTACAAATTAGCCCTCACATTTTCACATTTTGACATTTAAGTCCCTATTTCATAAAATCACAAAATACACAAAATTTCATTACACTATAGCTTGGCTGGATATTCCTACACTTCATATAAGCCCATATTTTTCATTTATTTCACATTTTAGTCCTTAAATTTCTCATTTTGACAATTTAGTCCAAAATAGTCAAATTCATCAAAATTTCAAAGACAAAACATGTTAATCTAACATCAAGCTTTCATATTTCACCATTTAACATCACAAAGCTCACAATATCAACAATGGCATAACTCAAAATCATCATCAATTTCATGGAATACAGCATGGGCTTAAAAGAACACGAAGCAACAATCACAAAAACGTAAAAATTATCAAAAACCGAACAAATTACATACCTCAATCAAGTTATACCAAGGCCAAATGTTCAAAAGATTCAAAACCCCCTTTTTCTTTTCTTATTTCGGTGGAAACAACAAAGATGAACATTATTTCATCAATTTGTTTTATTAAATTAAGTTTATTAACATAATTACCATTTTATCCTTAATGAAATAATATAAAAGCTTAAAAATGGTTGTCCACTACTATCCATACTATCATAAAATAGCCTAATTTCATTTTAAGGCCTCCACATTAGAAGAACATAACAATTTAGCACTTTAACAATTAGCAAGTCACTTTTTTCTAACAATTTCATTTTCTACGATTAAGTCCTTTTTACAATTTAAGCACACAAATG
The DNA here is from genome assembly GCA_025503065.1 of Gossypium bickii. Taxonomy (NCBI): domain Eukaryota; kingdom Viridiplantae; phylum Streptophyta; class Magnoliopsida; order Malvales; family Malvaceae; genus Gossypium; species Gossypium bickii. The sequence continues at coordinate 104,155,987 of CP106711.1, forward strand.
ACAAAATTTTCATACGAAACTTTCACACATATAAATTCACATGCTATAAACACGAAAAATAATATGAAAGTATTTTTCTGACTCGAATTTGTGGTCCCAAAACCACTGTTCCGACTAGGGTCTAAATCTGGCTGTTACAACTATCCCCCTTAAGGACTTTCGTCCCCGAAAATTTTACTAGTGAATAAATTCGGGTATTGCTCTCTCATAGCATCCTCAGGCTCCCATGTAGCCTCTTCAACCCCGTGTCTGTGCCATAACACTTTCATTAAAGAAATTTTCTTATTTCTTAACTCTTTGATGTCATGAGTTAGAATTTTAATTGGTTCTTCGCTATATAATAAATCGGACTGAATCTCAACTTCAGTAGGAGCAATCACATGTGATGGGTCAGATCTGTATCGTGGAAGCATCGATACGTGGAACACATTATGAATCTTCTCTAGCTCAGGTGGTAATATCAATTTATATGCAACCGGCCCGATACATTCAATAATCTCATACGACCCAATGAATCTCGGACTCAACTTGCCTTTTCTGCCGAAACGATGTTCTTTCTTCCACGGAGACACTTTCAAAAACACTTTATCCCCAATCTCAACCTTAATATCTTTTCGTTTCAAGTCTGCGTATGATTTCTGTCGATCACATGCTGCTTTCAAACTATCATGGATTACTTTCACTTTCTACTCAATTTCTTTTATCAAGTCAACCCCGTGAATCTTATTCTCACTAAGCTCAGTCCAATATAATGGAGCTCTGTATTTACGACCGTAAAAAGCCTCATATGGTGCCATTTTAATGCTTGATTGAAAGCTGATAAACCATAAAAGTAACATATTTTAACCCACATTTAGTATGCTTTTGGATGAATTAAGCCTCGATTTATGTAAAAAGGTGTTCTTAATCCTTTCTTTTCATGTCTTATACCCAGTAAAGCACCCGAGGATGAAAAGAACGGGAAACAGGACTAAAACGGACCAAATTGGGCCAAAGAGGAAATCGACACGGCCTGCACTTAAGCTCACACAACCGTGTCACATCAATCAACTAGAACACAGCCCGACCCCGATTTACACGGTTGTGCCTCATTAAAGAAGTCTGAACATGGCCTGAGCACGATTCACACGGGTGTGTGCCATGACCGTGTCCCTGTCGCTGGAAAGAGCAATTTCATTTGGGAAAGGATACTTGGAGGCAAGGAAACACATTCCAAAGCCTATTCAAACACCCTAGTAGGAATTCTTATTAAGGAATAAAACCAAACAGTGGTTAAACTCATTACCACGAGGGTCAATCACTACATGGGATCAAATAACCAAAATTTTTTTGTTAAAATATTTCCCACCGGCCAAGACGGCCAAATTACGGAATGATATCTCTTTTTTTGTGCAGATGGATTTAGAGACATTATACGATGCATGGGAGAGATACAAGGATCTCTTGAGAAGGTGTCCACACCATGGTTTACCTTTGTGGCTCCAAGTCCAAACTTTCTATAACGGTGTAAACCCCTCAACGAAATAACTAATTGATTCAACCGCCAGTGGAACCTTGAACAATAAAACTCCTGAAGCAGCCTATGAGTTTATAGAAGAGATGTCACTGAATAACTATCAGTGGCAAGTTACAAGGACAAAACCAACAAAATCAGCCGGAGTTTACAACCTCGATGCAGTGACCATGCTATCAACACAGATGGAAATGATGAATAAAAAGATTGATAGTTTGTGTTCTTCGCAGGTACACCCAGTAATGCAGTACGATGCAAGTAGAACTGTGGCAAATCCTGAGTACCCACCCTACCAACCGAGCACAGAAAGTGAACAAATGAACTATATAGGTAACAATTTCAGAACTAATAATAACCGTTATAGTAATAATTATAATCCAGGTTGGAGAAACCACCCAAATTTTTCATAGGGAGGTCAAATAAGTCAAGGAAATCAAGGAAATCAAAGACAACAACTTTCTTAAAATTTCCAAAATCAGCCCTATCCACAGGAAAAGAGGCCAAACCTCGAAGAAATGCTGGCAAAATTCATGGCATCCACAGAAAATCCTCTCCAAAAAACTGAGACAACGCTCAATGTAAGGGGATTGAGAGCCAAGTTGGAGAACTTACTAAGTCAGTCGGACAACTTACTAAAATAGTTTTTGAAATTCGATCAGAGATTTCTGAACGACCACAAGGGTATCTACCAAGCAACACTGAGATTAACCCAAAGGAGCAAACCCAAGCCATCACAGGTCATGATAGTATAGGGTTAGACGCACCAAATCCAATACAAGAAAGCAAGGTAAAAGAAGGTAAGGTTGAGGTAAAACAGGAAAAGCAAAAACCGATAATAAAGGAGTACCAGCCTCTCATTCCTTATCCCGAAGCCATGAAAAGAGACGATACAGAGGAACAGTTTGGTAAGTTTCTTAAACTCTTAAAGAAATTACATATTAACTTACCCTTTCTTGAAGCTCTTTCACAGATGCCAGATTCGAGGAAATTTCTAAAACAACTCTTGACGAACAAGCGTAAGTTAGACGAGGATCTACATGTAGAGTTAAACGCAGTCTGCTCGGCAATGTTTCAGAATAGACTACCCCAAAAGCTAAAAGATCCAGGGAGTTTTACAATTCCATGTTTTATTGGTAGACTAACTGTGGATAATGCCTTAGTTGATTTAGGGGCTAGTATAAATGTTATGCCTTATAAAATGTTTAAAGAACTAGGTCTAGGGAAACCCAAATAAACTAGGATGAGCATTCAATTAGCTGATAAAACTGTTAGAATTCTTAGGGGTATTATCGAAGATGTTCTTGTAAAAATTGATAAATTCATTTTCCCAGTAGATTTTGTTGTCTTAGACATGGATGAGGATAATTCGATTCCCTTAATTTTAGGAAAACCCTTTTTAGCAACTACTAGGACTAAAATTGATGTTAGCACAGGAGAACTCATACTTCAGGTAGGTGACGAATCAATCAGTTTACAAGCTCTCGTCTCGGCTAGGACAATAATTGATGAAGGAGAGAAGGTAAAAATAGTTGATAATCAGGTTTTTCAACTTTCACAATAGGAAAAACCACAAGGTTACAAACCTGAGCCGAAGCATGGCCCCCATATCAACACAGAAAGATCACACAAGGAACGAAGCCTTAAGATCGACAAATTGGAAAAAAGGAAGACGAACTTTAAAAAAGAACCAGAACCGCACAAAGAACCGAAAGAGCCTCCAAAAGAGCTCATAGGAACATCAAATCACCTCAAAATAGGAGACCAGTTACTGTTAGATAAAGCAGATCCTCGTATCACCATACCAGACCTGAACACAAACGAAGAAATTCCTCTTGAGGTACGTAATATTTCCCCATACGGAACAGTCAAGGTAAGCAATCCTATCTTCGGCATTTTAGGTAAACGCTTCTTAACTTAAACTCTATAGTGAGAACAACACTGATAACATGAGGAAAGATATTCAAACTTTTAAACCACCATGAACACACAAATGACAGGAGAGTCTAGCTTAAGACTATAAACAAGCGCTTCTCGGGAGGCAACCCGAATACTAACCTCATTAACTTCTATATTTTTCATTTTTATATTTTATTCTTTCTTTTTATCACCATATTAAACTAACCAAAAGTGCAGATTTCCAGGCCACACAGCCCTACACACGGTCGTGGCCGTGGCTGTGTGTACCTCAAGAATCTTTGTACCAATATGGCAGAGGCAGTACGAATCAGACTCAACTAATTTTTAAAATTACAGATCCAACCACTCTCTCACGGGCACCGACAAAGTAACACGGCCGTGCCTTATGACCGTGTGAAGATACTGACTTACCAACATGCCTATGCCTTCTAATCGTGCCAACATACTGACTTGTCACCAACGGGTGTGGCTGGCCAAAAAAAGGGCATAGAGAATCAACACGCCTGGACACACGGCCGTGCGAGGCGTCCGTGTATATCGACACGCCCTTGGACCACGGGCGTGGGGGAATGTCAGAATTGAGCCTCTATTTAAATCCAACACCATTCCCTCCCTCTTCTCAACCATTTTCTTCCTTTTTTTCTCTCAAAATTTCTCACCTCTCCATAAAAAGTCTCTATACTCTTGTGCTATACCAACTCAATGTCGAAGAAACAGCGAAATCTATGCAAAGTCCTCCTTAGGGAGACTGACATTCATAAGTTCATGCTGGCTGCTTCATCCAAACAATAAGCCAAGGGTCTTTGAGACCATTTAATTTCTATTTTTCTTTTCTCTTTTGCTTCAATTTCCTTTTCTTTGACAATATTATGCTTAATTTAGTTTAACTTATTTTACTTTCTTAGTGTTAGGTTCTAAAGGCTGCTAGGGAATTACACCAGAACAACGACCACCAACTCAACGCAGCCTTAGAGGTTCTAAAGGTTGTTTGGGAATCACGCCACTTCTGCCACCGCCAGCACCTCCGTAGCCTTAGAGGTCACACCCACCTCGCGAACCATCCAACAATATGGACTCGTCGGTCAATTCATCTTTAATTTTCATTTTGTTTACATTTTTGTTTCCTTTTTCTTTATTTTTATTATCTTAAATTATATATTTAGTTTATTTTAAATGTGTCTTAATAATCCCTGGCTAATTCTTCACGAGCCCTCCAATTTCTTCGTCTAGCACAGAGCTCGGTAGCAGAAACCACATCTCCGAGAAACCATCCAAATTCAGGAAGTTTCACTTCTCCCCTTCTATTTTCATTATCTCTTAAATGTTATTATCTATCTTTGTACATTGAGGGCAATGTACAACTTAAGTGTGGGGGGTGAATAGTTATTTCGAGAAAATGCCTAACTTTCTGCATTATTCTCAATTCCTGAGAAAGTGCCTAACTTTTTTTCACTATTCTCAAATTCCTGAATTATACCTTGTTGTTAAGTGATTTCCTCTTATTACTAATTAGGATGAAATTTCTGATAATTTATGATTTTTATTAATATGTTTTAGATTAAGTCATTGATAATTGTGCATTGATAATTAAATTTGAAGAATACTAGAGGATTAAGCATGATAAGTCTAATTTTACAGAAATATTTTTTTTTCTAGGATTGTCTACCTGAATCTGAATGTTATCTTGAAATTTGAAATTTATGAGGTTGATATCAAAACACCCATAATTTTTGTGAGATTTTGAGCCTTATAGAGCATATATTCTTTTTCTTTCTCACTTTTTGATTACGAGTGTGTCAACATTGAACTGTTATTCTATAACTTGCCTTGATTATACATGTCGAGACCACATCTATGATTTGATATACAGAGATGATAAAGGCACCTAGGATTTAACCCACTTACTCCACTAAAAAGCCTACCTTCATAATTAACCCCTAGTGAACCCGTTTAATCCTAACAACCCTTTTTATTGACTTACCCACTAATTTTAAGCCAAAACCCTTTGTATTTGTTATCACTATTCCTTTTTAACTACCCTTTTTGTCGAGATTTGATTTTGAACAGTTTCCTAACTATGTTCTATATTTCAGTTGTAAAAGTTCTTTCTTATTATTATAATGACTTGTTCTTAAAAAAACAAAGTATGTTCATTATTAGTTATGTAATTAAGTGAGATTACATGTTTAAAGTGCAAATCTTGAAAAAAAAAAGCTCGTATTATTAGTTTTCAATTGATGTAATTATTTAATATTAGTTCATTTTTCTAGTCAGGTATTTTGTCAGGTCAATCTTGATTCTAACCCTCTAATTTAGCCTTTATCCACAACTTTAACCTAAGCCCCGTTACAACCCTGTAAAGACCTTTTGATCTGTTTATCATCTCATTTTACAGTGGTGGAGATTTGATTTTCAGGCAAGACTATGGGATTATCTTTTCGGCTTCGACTTTGGAGTGATTAAATTTTGAACCTTAAACACTTTTTGAGTGATTTGGGTGAATCTTTAGTGAGGTTGTCAATCATTATCAGTTTTGAATTAAAAGGTAATTATTTAGATAAGGGGAGACACCTACGTTTTCGTGTTACAAATGTATGACTTATATTGTTTGAATCTTTAGGACTCTTTGAATTAAATTATCTATGTATAAATTATATATGAATTATGATGAGACATTGTCTGTAGGAATTATGAATCATTGAAAGTTCGTTTTAATTGTAAGTTGAGAATTTTATTTGAGGACAAGCAACAGCTTAAGTGTAGGGTATTTGATAAACCATAAAAGTAACATATTTTAAGCCCACATTTAGTATGCTTTTGGATGAATTAAGCCTCAATATATGTAAAAAGGTGCTCTTAATCCTTTCTTTTCGTGTCTTATACCTAGGAAAGCACCGAGGATGAAAAGAACGGGAAACGGGCCTAAAAAGGACCAAATTGGGGCAAAGAGGAAATCGACACGGCCTAGACTTAAGCCCACACGGTCGTGCCATGTCAATCAACTAGAACACGGCCCGACCCTGATTTACACGGCCGTGCCTCATTAAAGAAGTCCGAACACTGCTTGACCATGATTCACACCGGCGTGTGCCATGGCCGTGTCCCTGTCACTGGAAAGAGCAATTTCATTCTGGAAAGGATACTTGAAGGCAAAGAAACACATTCCAAAGCCTATTCAAAAACCCTAGTATGAATTCTACTTAAATTAAGATACTTAGGGGCCAAGTAAGGCATTACAAAGTCTATATAAACACCTAAGGGGGCAACTTGAAAAGGGAGTTCGGTAGAAGCCTTCTTGCTAGGCCAAGGAGCCAAGCCAAAAAGGTCAGATTGGTGGAGAATCACTAGAAGATAGCCAGTTGATCCATCTCAAAAAGCTAGAATTATACTCAAGACGGCAGATCTCTACTTCAATTCCTTCAGGGAGTTTTAGGGATTTCTTATGTTTTGTTTTATCTTTTCTTCTGTGATGTTTTCTTTTATAGATATGAACTACACCCTTCAAATACCTGAAAGGGATGAAACCTATGACGGATCTTGTTATCGTTTTCTAAACTATATGATAAATACTTGATTTGTTCTTAAATATGTATGCTTAATTCTTGTTTTGATATTTCGCGAATATTGATTCCAGTATGATGTTTTTAGGTGGTGGAGCAAAAGTCTCTGCCTATTCATAGATCTAGCATAATTACAACGGAGTTGTTCGCGCGCCTAGAGATAGGGTGACGAAATTTTGCTGGATTAGGGTGAAACCTAATATAGGAATCCATAGATCGACTTAATGTGATTCTAGGGGTTTTAATTAGAAAGATTCAATTAATCAACCTAGGGTTAGTCGTTATTCGCTTCGAGAGAGGGTCTAATGTACATTAGGGAGTCCTACAGATCAAGTCAAGTGAATAAATCATCTGGTTCAGTGTTAGATAACAAGTGAAGTCTAGGTGGATTCTTCCTAAGGGTATCATCTTAATCAACTGAGTTTTTCCAACAGTATTTCCCCAATTCATTCTTTTTGTCTTTGCGTCTTAGCTTAGTAGTTAGATAAATTTTGGATTAAACAACTTCACCTTATTTTAGGCTAGATAATAAAAAGAAAGTTAGTATTAGTACTTTTAGTTCCTTTGGGTTCGATAATCCGGTCTTGCCTAAACTATACTACTGTTTGATAGTTGCACTTGCCTTAAGTCGGTGTCAGAGTTAGTTTCTAGGTTCGATCATTCTCTTTTTATAAATTTTAAGACTCTGATTTCCACGATCAAAAGCTATTATTATACGCAAATTCAATCAACAGCAGATACTTTTTCCCACGTAGTTTCAAACTCAAGAATACAACATCTTAACATATCCTCGAGAATCTGAATGATCAGCTCGAATTGACCATCCGTTTGTTGATGAAAAGCGGTACTAAAGTGCAATTTCATATCTAAAGCCTCTTGTAGTTTCTTCCAAAACAATGAAGTAAACCTCAGATCTCTGTTAGACACAATAGATAATGGTACCCCATGCAATTGTACAACCTCAGATGCATACAATTCAGCTAACTTATCAAGCAAATAATCTATTCTCACAGGAATAAAATGAGCTGATTTCGTTAATCTGTCGACTATACCCAGATTGCATCTTTCTTTTTCGGAGATAAGGGGCAATCCGGACACAAGTCCACCGTGATTCTCTCCCATTTCCACTCAGGAATCATGATCGGTTGTAATAAACCCGAAAGTACCTAATGTTCAGCTTTGACTTGCTGACAGACTAAACATCTTGAAACAAAATCAGAGATATTCTGTTTCATACCAGGCCACCAATAAAACTATTTTAGATCATTATAAATTTTCGTACTTCCTGAATGAACGGAGAAGCGACTGCTATGTGCTTCTTTCAAAATCAACTGAATCAACTATAGATTTCTCGGAACACAAATTCGATCTCAAAATCTTAGACAATCATCATCATCAATTTGAAATTCAAAATCAGAGTTCAAATCCCACGAAGCTCGTTTCGTTAACATTTCATTATCAACTTTCTAAGCATCATAAATTTGCTGTAAGAACAACGGTCTTGCTTTCATTGAGCGTTCATTGCACGTAGCGCAAATAATGATTTCTGACTCAAAGCGTCAGCAACAACATTTTCCTTTCCCAGATGATAATCTATAATTAGCTCGTAGTCTTTTAACAGTTTTAACCATCTTCTCTGATGCTGATTCAAATCTTTCTCACTGAAAAGATAGTGGCGCCAAATTTTTAGAGCAAACACAATAGCTACCAATTACAGATCGTGTGTAGGATAGTTCTTTTCGTGTGGCTTTAACTGTCTCGAGGCATAAGCTATAACTTTGCCTTCATGCATCAAAACACAACTTAAACCGTTCAAAGATGCATCACTATAGATAACGAATTCTTCACTCGATTCTGGCTGAACTAGCACTGAAGCTTCAGTCAGCAAAGCTTTCAACTGAGCGAAACTTTTCTGGCACTTTTCTGACCACTCGAACTTAACATCTTTCTGAAGCAATATTGTAACATCCTGGAAAGGGCCTACGCATTTTCGGTTTACTTGTACGAAGTGACATGTTTTATGTACTAAGAATAAAATTTTTAATATTTTTGGAAACCCGAAAATGAATGAAAATGATTTGGAAATGAACATTTTTGGAAACCTGGAAATGTATGGAAATGATCTGGAAATGAACATTTTTGGAAACCTGAAAATGTATGGACATGATTTAGAAATGATTCAAAAGAGGAAAGTGAACATTTCTGGAAACTTGGAAATGTAAGGAAATGATTCAAAAGAGGAAAGTGAACATTTCTGGAAACTTGGAAATGTAATGAAATGTCAAGTTTACAGAGCCGAACGAAAATTTTTGGAAACTTAGAAATGACTTAGAAATGTCGAGTTTTAAGGTTTAAAAGAGGAAATTAAGGCAAGGTGGCCTTAAAAGAAAAAGTTGGTGAAATTTGACACACAAATAGGCTTGGAAAAGTGGCCTGAAGATGCCACTTAGGGCCTCTGGAAATGGCGCCACATGCAAGGTGTTGGGCCTGAGTTCGAGTCACTTGGGAAGCAAATAAAGGAAGTTTTATTTTTGCTTCCAGAAGCCTGAGGTGGACGGCACAAGCCTTCTAGAAAGGAGGAGTTTTATTTTCATAAATATTCGATTAATAAGGTGATAAATAAGGGATAAATAATGGATTTATTTTAGATTATTTTCAAGAGATAAATGAGGAATTATTCTTTAATTAGGAAAATAAGGGAGAAGTGATGGCCAAGTAAGGGACTTTGAGTTTAATAATTTCGGCTAAGTAAGGATAGTTGCTGAATTATCTTTTATTTTAAGTGATAATTAAAGAGATAAAGCTATTAAAATAGAAGAGTGATGGCCAAGTAAGGGATTCTAAGTTAGTAATTTCGGCTATAAAAGGAAAAGAGAGGCCATTCTGCATTATTTTCTGTTCTTTGAAAGCCTCTGCCAAATTCTCTTCACCAAATCTTCTTCTTCTTTTATTATTGCCAAGCCGAAATACCTTGTGTTCTAGCCGAATCCTCCATCTTTATTCTTCCTTCTCTTTTCTTTCTAATCCCTCCAAAAGCCGAAAGTTGTGAGATCATCATCTAGCCATAGCCGAATCCCTGAAGGTTGAAGTGAAGGTGCAATCGATTCCTTCAAGTAAGGGTAAAATCTCATTCAGTTTCATCCTTTTTCTTTTATGATTTGCCGAAATCTAGGACTAACCCCATTAATATCTTGTTGTCAAAACTTTGAAGAGATCTTTCGGGATTTACTAAGTGTCGACTACAAGGAAGGAGAAGTTCTTTTCCCGAGGGTACACCATAGGCCACGTGTTCCCTAGTTATTCGGTGAGTTTCAGGATTTAAAATCCACAAGGTAAGTGTCTATAGCATTCGGCCAAGGCCATGTTTGGTAAATATATGTGTTCATTAATTATTCAAAAGCCGAAACCTAACCAAGTTAATTGATTCAATGTTGGCCGATTGAAGGAAGGTATAGCACAAAGTTTTCGGGATTTGATTAGTAGTGAAATCGGTACCAAGGTAAGTTTAAGAATACTAATCCTACTAGGATTTGGATTTTTGGCCGAATGGCTTTTTATTAAGGTAATAAGTGATAAATCAATGTAGGGATTAAGGATCTAAGCATTAGATCAAGCTTTTCGAGATCTCAAGGAAATTTTAAGCGAATCAGGTGTGTACCCCACACTATTTCATAATATGTTTTATAGCTATGTTTAATTAATATATGTGATATTAAGAATGTGAATATGGCTAAGGTACCATAATGTGGTACAAAGTACTCAGGTACGTTTCCTACTCCTACTAGGAATATGAAATATGTTATTTGTAACATGAGAATATGATAAGAATGTGAACTCTGGCATATTTATGCATATTATTATTATATGGGGCATATGGGTTATTGAAAGGGGAAGTGAATGTGGTGACCTAAGACCACGAACACAGTGACCTAAGACCGTGATATCTGAAAAGTGGTGACCTAAGACCACAGTAATCTGAACGTTGTGACTTAAGACCACGAATGCGGTGACCTAAGACCGCGATATGGAGTGTAGCGGAAGGAGGGTCGACTTAGTAGTCCCACGGTGTGTGTGACTGGCGGTGTACGGGGTGTGTAGCGGATGGACAATTAGGTTTGGGTTTGGGAATGCATCATAACTTGTATTCATTGTTTCAATGTGTAACTCTTGTATGCCTAATTCTATTATGATTTAGTGTTGTGTACACATTGAGTCTGTTGACTCACCCCGTTGAGGACCATGTTTGAGTGTGATGAGCAAGAATGGACCGAGCAGCAGAACTTGTGGTGGCCATGCTCAACATGAAGTCTTTATTTTATGGAACTATTAGTTTTAAGTACTTGAATTATTTGGAAATTATTTGTTGTAATAAGGCCATAAGGCCATAGTTGAATCATTTTACATTTAATATTATTTATTATGTTTAGGAACCTTTTTATTAAAGTTTAAGTAAAAATTTCTTTAAACTAAATCCTAAATGTTTTATCACTTAATATTAAAAAGGGTTTCCAAAATAAAATCGAGTCTGTTTCAACACAAGCCCAACCCAAACAATATATTTTTTTTAAAATCGCACAAGTTTTCTTTAAGTAAAAAGAATTTGAAACCGGTTTTCTTGAGGAACATACAAATCTGGTCAAAGCTCGTGGGCGGGTTTGTGGTGTTTCGATTTGGTATCGAGCCCGATTTTAAACTCTCTACTGTGGGCTAAGGCCCAAAACGTTTTCAAATCGAGCCCAAATAAGTTTTATGAAAGTATTTTTGAAGATGAGCGGGTTTTTCGGCATGGCACCTAAGTCTCCGACCATGATCCACGGTAAGTACCCCTAACTATCTCGTATGATTACGTGATTTACGAATTATGGAAGGGTAGAAAAGGCATGGAACGTAGAATAGCATGATAGGTACTTGAACCCTAGGACTAGTTTACTCAAACACAAACACATAAGACTTAATTGACTAACTAAACAACCCTATGACTAGTCGCCGAGTTAAGGTGTGGTAACCCCTATGCGCATGTCTAGGATTGGATCCGGAAGAGCACGGTACTTGCAGATCCTAGTGACTCACCTCCTCTTCGCTGGAATCCTACCTGGTGCGTAGCTTCGGTTCACCCTAACCAAGAGGACTTGGTCACAAGGTTAAACGCAATAACTAAAACCCGAAAGGGAACTAGTCGTGTTTTTATAAAAACCCTAGTTTTAAAACTCTTAAAATTACTCCTTTAATTTGTGAAAACTATCTTTACAAAATTTTCCGAAAAATTTCCGATTTATGAAATTACAAAAATACCCCTAGTGGTAAATTACAAAAAAATACACTTGGTTTATAAAATGTCCAACTACTCAACAGTTTTTCTAAAATTTCATTATAAACATTCAAAAAACCCTAAATTGCAAACTATCAAAAATACCTTGATTTTGGGAAAAATTACAAAATTGCCCCTAATTTACAAAAATTACAAAAATTACCCTGATTTTCAAATTTTTGAAAACATCACTGTTTTGGAAAGTACAAATCTCAAAAAGAACCCTCAAAGTTTTGCAACTTTTGAAATATCCCTGATTTATTAAATTTTACAAATTTACCCCGACTTGTGGAAAATTACCGAAATACCCCCGGATTTCAAAATTTTTCCAAAATACCCTGGGAATTTAAAAATACCAAAATACTTTGTGAAAAAATCACCAAGGAACTTTTTCTTTTGAAAAATTACAAAAATACCCCTGTAGGACAAAATTACGAAAATACCCCGGGGTAGTGGAAAAACAACGACAACGAAAACTACAACATTTCTCTAAATGAACGAAGGTTCATAATTGTTTGATGGATGTATGAATGGATGGAAAGACTGTGTGCATGTATGAATACGAAAGAACCACTCCTAAAACTCTTTTCATAAAATTCCTTCGCGGGTAATCAAGTGAAACAAAAGTATTAATCCATAAAACTTCTCAATCAGATTAAATCGCGGCGTTAGAAATGAGTTCTAGGGGACATGAACTTAGAGATTGTGCCTAGAAAGTATGATGGTTCTATTAAGATCAGAGTGAGCAACATAAGCGTAGTGCGGTGAGTTAGACCGTACGATTGTTCGTTAGTAAGTAATTTCGAGGACGAAATTATTTTAAGGGGGTAGAACTGTAACATCCTGGAAAGGGCCTATGCATTTTCGGTTTAATTGTACGAAGTGACATGTTTTATGTACTAAGAATAAATTTTTAATATTTTTGGAAACCCGGAAATGAATGAAAATGATTTGGAAATGAACATTTTTGGAAACCTGAAAATGTATGGAAATGATCTGGAAATGAACATTTTTGGAAACCTGAAAATGTATGGACATGATTTAGAAATGATTCAAAAGAGGAAAGTGAACATTTTTGGAAAATTGGAAATGTAAGGAAATGATTCAAAAGAGGAAAGTGAACATTTCTGGAAACTTGGAAATGTAAGGAAATGTCAAGTTCACAGAGCCGAACGAAAATTTTTGGAAACTTAGAAATGACTTAGAAATGTCGAGTTTTAAAGTTTAAAAGAGGAAATTAAGGCAAGGTGGCCTTAAAAGAAAAAGTTGGTGAAATTTGACACACAAATAGGCTTGGAAAAGTGGCCTGAAGATGCCACTTAGGGCTCTGGAAATGGCGCCACATGCAAGGTGTTGGGCCTGAGTTCGAGTCACTTGGGAAGCAAATAAAGGAAGTTTTATTTTTGCTTCCAGTAGCCTGAGGTGGACGGCACAAGCCTTCTAGAAAGGAGGAGTTTTATTTTCATAAATATTCGATTAATAAGGTGATAAATAAGGGATAAATAATGGATTTATTTTAGATTATTTTCAAGAGATAAATGAGGAATTATTCTTTAATTAGGAAAATAAGGGAGAAGTGATGGCCAAGTAAGGGACTTTGAGTTTAATAATTTCGGCTAAGTAAGGATAGTTGCTGAATTATCTTTTATTTTAAGTGATAATTAAAGAGATAAAGCTATTAATATAGAAGAGTGATGGCCAAGTAAGGGATTCTAAGTTAGTAATTTCGGCTATAAATGGAAAAGAGAGGCCATTCTGCATTATTTTCTGTTCTTTGAAAGCCTCTGCCGAATTCTCTTCACCAAATCTTCTTCTTCTTTTATTACTGCCAAGCCGAAATACCTTGTGTTCTAGCCGAATCCTCCATCTTTATTCTTCCTTCTCTTTTCTTTCTAATCCCTCCAAAATCTAAAAGTTGTGAGATCATCATCTAGCCATAGCCGAATCTCTGAAGGTTGAAGTGAAGGTGCAATCGATTTCTTCAAGTAAGGGTAAGATCTCATTCGGTTTCATCCTTTTTCTTTTAAGATTTGCCGAAATCTAGGACTAACCTCATTAATATCTTGTTGCCGAAACTTTGAAGAGATCTTTCGGGATTTACTAAGTGCCGACTACAAGGAAGGAGAAGTTCTTTTCTCGAAGGTACACCATAGGCCACGTGTTCCCTAGTTATTCGGTGAGTTTCGGGATTTAAAATCCACAAGGTAAGTGTCTATAGCATTCGGCCAAGGCCATGTTTGGTAAATATATGTGTTCATTAATTATTCAAAAGCCGAAAACTAACAAAGTTAATTGATTCAATGTTGGCCGATTGAAGGAAGGTATAGCATAAAGTTTTCGGGATTTGATTAGTAGTGAAATCGGCACCAAGGTAAGTTTAAGAATACTAATCCTACTAGGATTTGGATTTTTGACCGAATGGCTTTTTATTAAGGTAATAAGTGATAAATCAATGTAGGGATTAAGGATCTAAGCATTAGATCAAGCTTTTCGGGATCTCAAGGAAATTTTAAGTTTAATCAGTGTGTACCCCACACTATTTCATAATATGTTTTATGGCTATGTTTAATTAATATATGTGATATTAAGAATGTGAATATGGCTAAGGTACCATAATGTGGTACAAAGTACTCAGGTACGTTTCCTACTCCTACTAGGAATATGAAATATGTTATTTGTAACATGAGAATATGATAAGAATGTGAACTCTGGCATATTTATGCATATTATTATATGGGGCATATGGGTTGTTGAAAGGGGAAGTGAATGTGGTGACCTAAGACCACGAACACGGTGACCTAAGACCGTGATATCTGAAAAGTGGTGACCTAAGACCACAGTAATCTGAACGTTGTGACTTAAGACCACGAATGCGGTGACCTAAGACCGCGATATGAAGTGTAGCGGAAGGAGGGTCGACTTAGTAGTCCCCACGATATGACTGGCAGGTACGGGGGTGTGTAGCGGATGGACAATTAGGTTTGGGTTTGGGAATGCATCATAACTTGTATTCATTGTTCCGAATGTGTAACTCTTGTATGCCTAATTCTATTATGATTTAGTGTTGTGTAGACATTGAGTCTGTTGACTCACCCCATTGAGGGACCATGTTTCAGGTGATGAACAGTAATGTACCGGGACGGCAGAACTTGTGGTGGCCATGCTCAATATGAAGTCTTTATTTTATGGAACTATTAGTTTTTAAGTACTTGAATTATTTGGAAATTATTTGTTGTAATAAGGCTATAAGGCCATAGTTGAATCATTTTACATTTAATATTATTTATTATGTTTAGGAACCTTATTTATTAAAGTTTAAGTAAAAATTTCTTTAATCTAAATCCTAAATGTTTTATCATTTAATATTAAAAAGGGGTTTCCAAAATAAAATCGAGTCTGTTTCAACACAAGCCCAACCCAAACAATATTTTTTTTTTTTAAATCGCACAAGTTTTCTTTAAGTAACAAAAGAATTTGAAACCGGTTTTCTTGAGAAACATACCAAATCTGGTCAAAGCTCGTGGGCCGGGTTTGGGGTGTTTCAAATATCGTCAGTGGAGTTGTAATCATCAAAAAGCCTTTTACGAACCGTCAATAATAACAAGCAAGTCCCAGAAAACTGTGGACTTCAGATACATTTTTCGAAGGCTTCCATTCTAAAATAGCTGAAACCTTGCTCGGATCAACTCGTATACCAGATGCTGACACAATATGTCCCAAAAAGCTGACTTCACGTAACTAGAACTCACATTTACTAAACTTTGCATACAATTGCTTATCACGCAGAGTTTGTAACACAATTTTCAAATGTTCAGCATGCTCAATTTCATTACACGAATAAATCAAAATGTCGTCAATGAATACAACAAAAAATCGATCTAAATTCAGTCTGAAAAATTCTGCTCATCAAGTCCATCAAAACAGAAGGAGCATTTGTTAGTCCGAAAGGCATAACTAAAAACTCATAATGCCCGTACCTCGTTCGGAAGGCAGTTTTCGAAATGTCTGAATCTTTTACTCGTAACTGATAATATCCCGATCTCAAATCTATTTTGGAAAACACAGAAGCTCCTTTTAACTGATCAAACAAATCATCAATTCTGGACAGAAGATACTTATTCTTAATGGTCACTTTGTTTAACTGATGATAATCAATACACATTCTCATTGTACCGTCTTTCTTCTTCAAAAAACAAAACGGAGCACCCTAAGGTGAGAAACTCGGTCGTGCAAATCCTCTATCGGTCAACTCTTGCAACTAAGACTTTAATTCTTTCATTTCTGTCGAAGCCATTCTATACAAAGCTATTGAGATAGGGGTCGTCCCTGGTACTAACTGAATGCAAAACTAAACTTCTCGTATTTGAGGCAATCCTTGTAATTCTTCAAGAAACACATCAAGGAACTCGCAAACCACAGGGATAGATTCAACTTTCTTTTCATACACTTTCGTATCAATCACGTATGCAAGATAAGCTTCACATCCCTTTTTCACATAATTCAGAGCTTTCATCGAAGATATGATAGCCGGTAACCCATTTAAATCACTAGACTCTATCCATATTATTTCATGATTCTGACATCTCAAATCAATAGTCTTTCGTTTGCAGTTCACAATAGTATCATGAAAAGTTAGCCAATCCATACCTAGGATTATATCAAACTCATCAAAAGGTAATAACATCAGATTAGTCGGAAAACAGATATCTCGAAACATCAACGGACAATTCTTACACATTTTATCAACCAGAACACACTTGCCTAAAGGGTTCGATAATCTAATTACAAATTCAGTAGACTCTATAAGCAAAGTCTTACTAGATGCTAAGTTCATGCATATATATGAATGAGTAGATCCTGGGTCTATCAATGCAATCACAGAAGTATCATAAAGAGTAAAAGTACCAGTAATGATATCTGGAGACGAAGCTTCCTCACGAGCTCGAATAGCATAAGTTCTGGCAGGTGCTCTCGCTTCAGATCTCGCAACTGAATCCTTTGTAGCTTTCTGGCTACCACTCACATTTTTCGTGTTTTTGGGAGGTCTACCCCTAACTAAAGCATTATTTTACTTCAGATTTTGTACAATCTCTTGCTCAACTAACTCCAGACAGTCTTGGATAAAATGATCTAAAGATCCATATTTGAAGCAAGCTCGATCCATTAATTGAAAATTGCCTGGATTTCTTTTACCACAATGTCTACACTCGAGTCTCTCAGATCTAACATTTCTAACACTTGCAATCGAATTAGCTAGAGTTCGGAAGCTCGAATGTGATCTTGCACAATCTTTGCTTGAATGACCCGCATTAGCCTTTGAACGACTATACTCATCTCGAAATTTCTTTGATGCAGACTGAAAAGATTTACTTAAAAATCTCTTTCTCACATCTCTTGCTTCTGACTCAGCTTTTCTTTTATCTCAAGAATTCCAACTAGCAAGTAAATCATTCAAGCAAGATCAACAACCACAACAAATTCTTTTATCTCAAGAATTCCAACTAGCAAACATATATCTTCATTCAAATCGTCTTCGAACCTTTTACACATTATTGCTTCAGTTGAGACACATTCTTGTGCATATTGGCTCAGTCTCACAAATTCTCGCTCGTATTCTGTAATGGACATACGACCCTATTTGAATTCAAGAAACTTTTTTTGCTTTTGATCAATGAATCTCTGACTAATATATTTCTTACGGAATTCAGATTGAAAGAAGTCCCAAGTAATGCGTTCTTTTGAAACAATGGAAATCAAAGTTTTCCACCATTGATAAGTTGCATCTCTCAATAAAGAAACGACACATTTCACATATTCCTTAGAGGTACACGACATTTCATCAAATACTTGAATTGTATTTTCAAGCCAAAACTCTCTCAGCATCATCATCACTAGCAGCCTTGAACTCTTCAGCCCCATATTTATGAATTTTATCGACCGGAGGCTTTTTCAACAGATTCAGATTTATAACCGGAGGTACAAAAGAAGTCTAAGGAGGATTAGATGGGGGTGGAGGTTGAGGACCAGCCAGATTTGCTCTAACATACTGAGTGAACGACTCATTCATCATTTGGAAGAAGGCTTGTTTAGCCTTTCCTTCCTGACCACTAGTAACCAGTCTAGAATCAGACGACGCTGTCCCTTGGGTGGGAGCAGGCACATTATTTTCAACATCGTCAGCTACGACTCGTTTGGGATCCATTTACTATAGAAAAACACATTTTCAAATGTTAGGAGTCATCACACTATCACAGTTTATATATGGCATGTATAGCTAGACTCTCACACGCTACATTAGTCCTAGACTCGACTAAACCGTAGCTCTGATGCCAACAAATTGTAACACCCCTAACCTGTATCCATCGTCGGACTAGAGTTAAGAGGCATTATTAGACAAATTGGAACATTATATTCCCATAACACAACATTAATCATACAACATCAGTTCATAAGCATTCATATTCATATGGTCCCTTTATAAGGTCTACGAGACCTTAAACACGCTTAAGAGAAGGTTTGGGACTAAACCGAGCACATACGAAACTTTGCAGAACTTAGAAAAATTTTCTTTCAAAACAGGGCACACGCCCATGTTGCACGGCCGTGCCTTGAACCATGTCTCAGCCCGTGTACAAAACTAACTAGAACCACACGGCCTATCACATGCCCGTGTGTCTAGCCCATATGAAACACTGATTTGCTTCGAAATAGGACAAAGAAGGACACGGTCAGGTTACACGCCCTTGTGATCAGCCATGTCGGTAATTATAGGCCATTTACAAGGCCAAATTACAACCCAGTTTTGGTCATCCCTTCAAGCATCAAGCAAGCATCAATACATGTCCCATAAACAGTCAAAATATACCAAATTATGCATAATTTAACCCATAAAAATATCATTCATAAACACATTAAATACTTATCAACTTATGCATCACATAACTTGGACTAAATTCATATATCTTCACATTCATCATCAAGCCATATCATATGGCTATATACACATTTTCCAAAACATATCTTAACATTTCTAGCCTATACATGCCATACTTCATTATATACATTTTCAAAAGGTACCAAAGTATAGTTTGATAGTGTGGTGATGATCCTCGACGATCCCTAAGCTTTCAGTAGCTTTGATAATCTATAAAACAATGCAAACACACACAAGTAAGCTTTCAAAAGCTTAGTAAGCGGTATACAAATAAACTCATAACATAAAACAACTATAAACCATTTCATACATATGGTTCATGGCATTAACACCATCACAAGTCATATTTCTCTTATATCTTAATTGATCATATCCACTTGCTCATAATCACATATCATGTAATATAGCTCACATATTTAATGATCATATACATACCTACCTTTCATTGCCAAATTTCATATATATATATATATCCATACCGGAATTTCATTGCACATTCATTTACTCATTCATTTCTCAGAGTACCCGTCGA
Source organism: Gossypium bickii (assembly GCA_025503065.1). Lineage (NCBI taxonomy): Eukaryota > Viridiplantae > Streptophyta > Magnoliopsida > Malvales > Malvaceae > Gossypium > Gossypium bickii. Next base: position 104,175,751 of record CP106711.1, read on the forward strand.
ACCATTCGGAATCGAATAGGATACTCGGATAGCTCGAAAAGCTCGTACAATGCCAACGTCCTAAACATGGTCTTAAATGTAATCAATATCGATGCCATTGCCCCAGACAAGGTCTTACACGAAATCAAATACGATGCCGATGTCCCAGACATGGTCTTACACGTATAACTCAAATCGATGTCAACGTCCCAAATGTGGTCTTACACGATAACACATATCGGAATCCTATGTCATGACATATGTATCATAACTATTTCCTAAGGTTCGTACGAGACTTTTCGGATTTCGTCTTATTACCGGAACTTTCCCGGAATTCACATATTCAACTCAATTTGCCATACATCACAATTTATACATATATACACAATAATAGTTCAATTCAAACGCCTTTATTTTTATATAGACTTACCTCGTACGGATACGAACGAATAGAAACGACTACTCAACCACTTTCGGTTTCCTCTGATCTAATTTCATTTTCTTTGGTTCTTAATATATACACATTCAAATTTAACTTATTCATTCACCAAATCATTCAATTCAACTCATATACACATATTTAGGGCATTTTACAAATTAGCCCTCACATTTTCACATTTTGACATTTAAGTCCCTATTTCATAAAATCACAAAATACACAAAATTTCATTACACTATAGCTTGGCCAAATATTCCTACACTTCATATAAGCCCATATTTTTCATTTATTTCACATTTTAGTCCTTAAATTTCTCATTTTCATAATTTAGTCTAAAATAATCAAATTCATCGAAATTTCAAAGACAAAACATGTTAATCTAACATCAAGCTTTCATATTTCACCATTTAACATCACAAAGCTCACAATATTAACAATGTCATAACTCAAAATCATCATCAATTTCATGAATTACGGCATAGGCTTAAGAGAACATGAAGCAATGATCACAAAAACATAAAAATTATCAAAAACTAAACAAATTATGTACCTCAATCAAGTTATACCAAGGCCGAATGTTCAAAAGCTTCAAAACCCCATTTTTCTTTTCTTATTTCGGTGGAAACAACAAAGATGGACATTATTTCATCAATTTGTTTTATTAAATTAAGCTTATTAACATAATTACAATTTTATACTTAATGAAATAATATAAAAGCTTAAAAATGGTTGTCCACTACCTTCCATACCATCATAAAATGGCCTAATTTCATTTTAAGGCCTCCACATTAGAAGAACATAGCAATTTAGCACTTTAACAATTAGCAAGTCACTTTTACATTTTCTACGATTAAGTCCTTTTTTGCAATTTAAGCACACAAATGATAAAATTTTCATACGAAACTTTCACATATAAATTCACATGCTATAAACACAGAAAGTAATATTAAAGTATTTTTCTAACTCAAATTTGTGGTCCCAAAATAACTGTTCCGACTAGGGTCTAAACCAGGCTGTTACACCCAGTTTCATACTTTATTACTTATGTTTTGTTTTATTAATTTAATTTTAGGGTAAACTATCAAAATAGTCTCTTTTGTTTCCCTCGGGTTACATTTTAGTTACTCATGTTTGAAATGTTACGTTTTAGTTAGTTACGTTAACATGTTGTAACATTTTAGTCACTGAGACATTAATTGTCATTAACGATGTAACGTAAGCTGATGTGGCACGTTAAACCATCATTTCAAACAAATATTTTAGGTTAAATTATACAATTGTCCCCCTTTTTTTTTGAGTAATTTAATTTTTTTCTTTTATATTCTTTTAACATTCCTTTATTTTCTTTATTTTTCATTCTATTCTGCTTTTCCTTCTATTTTCCTCCCCTCTCCATCTCTTTTAACATAAAAAAAATTTAAATTGCTCAAAACAAAAAGATAATATAAGGACCAATTGTATAATTTAACCTAAAATTTTCATTTAAAATAATGATTTAACGTGCCACGTTAGCTTACTATTACACCGTTAACAACAATTAACGTTTAGTGACTAAAATATAACCTGAAAAAAATAAAAGTGACATTGTTTACACTTAATTTTAATATTTTTTATATATTATAATTTATACATATATCACCCACTAATTCCATTATGGTATAATTTCCAAATTGGTTCTTAATCTAAGTTTCCACTTAAAAAACTATAGTAATTTAACTTTTACCACTTTTACAAATTAGTCTTTGTACCTTAAACACTAATTCAATAAAATTTCCTATCCAAAACTTAATTCACTTATAATATAACTCCATAAATATTTAATAAGAATATTTACGATCTCATTTTACGGAAACAGAGTCCCAAAATAGGATTTTCCGATACCACTGATTTTTGGGTCATTACATTAACATTATACAAGTTTTGTCTAAAAAGTAATTAGCTTAGTGCTCAATATTTATACATTCTATCAATTTTATTTTTAATTTTAAAAGTTCAAAAATACATAATTCAAAAATATATAAATTATTATAAATTATTAAATTATTCAAAGAATATTAAATAAAAATTACTTTTAAAAAACACATAAAAGAAATTGTAGGAGATCAACCCGATTAAGTAACAAACAAGCAAAAATAGCGGAAGAAATTGAGAATTTGAGCACACAAATTTAATGTAAAAAAATCCCTCAAAAGAGGATAAAAAATCACGAGAAAAGATAATTTTACTATAATGGAAAAAGATCGAATAGTACAAAAGATAGGAATAAAACTAAACCCAAAAACAAAGAACCCTCAAAACGTAAACACAAAATTCTCCAAAAGTGTTATGAGTTCTAATCTTTTAATGGGTGTGTTTTCTGAGGTTGTAAAAGAGTCAATTTATAGGCTAAATTCGTAGGTCAAATAAATTATACTAATAAATGCTTAATATATTATACTAATAAATATTAAATATTCTAGAAAAAAATATTTTTTGTTTAACTTGACTTGAAAGCAATATCCTATTTTATTTAACAGGACTTTGGGTTACACAACTCTAATAATCTCCACCTTGACATGAATTCTCACAACGCCATCTTTGCCAAAGCCCGCCACGAGCCTATCTTGAATTAGTAGGGAATTAACTAAGTCGAATCCGTGCTTAGAAGTTGGAAGACTTCTAGCCTTCGACTTGTGCATTGCCAAATCAAAACTAACTTGGGTCTGATTGTAATGCCCCAAACCTGACCTAGACGTTATGGCCGATTCTGGGAATGTTACAAAGGAAAACTATAAATCCAACCTTATTGTATTGAAAACTTCATATAATTTGTTACTATCTCCTTTTTATAAAAACATAATATTATACTCATTAATGAAACCATCGATTGTATGCCCTTTCAAGTAAAACATTAATTTGCAGTGGAAGTTTAGAAACTCGTTAAGTTTTGAAAAATGAGGTTGTGATCTCAAAAATGTTTGTTTGTGTGAAACCATTATTTTCGTAAATTGTTTTATTGAGCATCGCAAAAAACTTAAATCAAACCCAAATCCAAAAACAAAACCAAAAAGTCCAGAGAGTCCCAAAATTACAAAACTCTCAAAAGAAAACCGGAAAATCAAATGAGCTATTAAGTAAATACAATTTACGGACTAGTGGTCACAATTGAGTCTCCATCGCACCGACCCACCTAAGCCTAAGGATTACTTGAACAGAACAAACAAAAAAAATGTGAGTTTTAAAAACTCAGTGTGTAACTCAATGGATACATAAATTCAGATTTAACCACATACAGAACAGAAACTGACATAAATCCTTAATAGAATCAGATTATCCACAGAATCATACAGATATGCAAAGTTCTATCCCCATTCTTTACACACCAACTCTAACCATCCCAACACACCACGCGGGGTATAAAATTGTAACACCCCAAACCCGGTCAAAACGCTACGACTGCATCTGGTGCGTCACGGGAAAAATCGTTTCTGGAAAACAAGTTGTCGTCTCTAACTTTAAGAAAAATTTTCGAGTTTATGAAAAGTCGAGTTGTTTTAAGTAAATTGGTTAAACCGTTTTGGAATTAGTTTTAGAGAAAATTGAGTTAACTTGTTGTTACTACATATTTGCCGTTACCCAATGGTAAAGTTTTAGAAAAACACGATAAATTGTGAAGGTTTAGAAAACATTCATTTCATAGGTTATTGAGGCAATGCCGTTTTATTTAACTTAAACAAAATTTAGTGAAAACTCAAAACGGATAAATAATCCCAAAAATGAAATCTAGTGGCCTTATTACAAAACCTAAAACCAAACTTAAAGCAAACTAAGTCTGAAATAATAGTTTGAAACAAAACCCGAAAACGTGCGCATGGCCACCCCGAGCCCGTCCCGACTCCGTATCCGCGATCTATGGATCATCTGCAAAATGTAAAGAAAGGGGCGAGTCACCGAGACTCAATGTATAAATCCCCATCCCAAAAATATCAAGCCCTTACACAGTTTCATAAGTCAATAAGTATGTCATGCAACCCAAAACCTAACTATCCAAAACTCCTGAATCTACCCAGTGTGGTACCAAACCACTGGTGGTCAAAACTGCTGGTTACCGTAGTCACATATAATATAAGTGTGGTGCCAAACCACTGGGGGTCAAAACCACTGGTGACTGAAGTCACAAATAATATGTGTGGGGCCAACCCACATTGTGGTACCAAACCATTGGTGACAATCCCGTACATCAATATGTGAGGCCAACCGACTGTGGTACCAAACCACTGGGACGAGTCACAAAGATAGATACATGTGGTACCAAACCATTGGTGGTCAAAACTACTGAGACTTAGTCACAATATTATAGAAAGCGGGGCCAACCCACTGTGTGGTCAAAACCACTGGTGACAGTCTGAAATTATACCTTCCCCCTCCTCTCAACACTCGTTTTTATGAACATACTTTTCATGGCATAATAATCATGCTTATCATACAGAAATATCATGGCATGGCATATGCAGATTTAACACAGGCATTTAACGTTAGCCAATTAAAGTGGACTTACTCGGAGTCCTCATTTTACCCACAAGGGTAACATACCCATTTCAACAGCTATTCCGGCTTTTGGCAATATACATGATAAAAGATATTAACGTATGAAGTGTGTACGAGTTACACACCTGATTACTCGTAATACGACACTCTCTACGTCGATACTGTCGTTAATTGACACTACCGCTATCTATCTACTGCTTTGCTCAGATGCCGGCCCACACCTCGGTGGCCAATCACGAACAACCGACACAGCTCATTTCTTAAACTTAGGGGCTGGGTTTGCGGATCCAACCCCTCCCTTTGCCTGACCGGTACTTGAGTCCATAAGAAAGCGGTCTTGGTCAGAAGATCGAGTTAAAACACAGTATAAGATAGTAACGAAATCAGTTGCTTAAAGGGAAGAGGTTCTTACCGACACTTATCGGGATTCTGCGGGTTCCCTCACTTGGGTTAGAAGAAATGCTTGTCCCTACATAACGCCATGTTAGCCTGACTCTCTATAACATGGACTTAAAGAAAGTGGCCTTCGGCCAAACAAATGATATGATTCCCTTACCCTTAACCGATCGAACCCAACTGGCCTCAAAGATCCTTCACGCACTATCGGAAAGTAAGAGTCTACGAACTAACTCCTTCCTAGAATCAGCCAAAACCCAAGAATGAGATTAACACCCTTAGTCGACAACCAATAGAGAACAAAACTACAAAAAAAAAAGAGATAAATAACACTTACCTCACTGCGAAAGAACCGAATGAGAGACTTAAATGGAGAAATAGATTCTGAAATAACATATAAAAGAAAATCTTCAAGTAAAGGTGCTTAGAATGATATGAACAATCGGGAAATGAAAAGAAGATGAAAGAAAGATGGACGAGGGGGATTCGGCTTCCAAGGAATGAAAAAGATGATAAGAAAGATAGGAGAATGTGGTTTCGGCTAACAACAGAATAAAATTGAAAAAGATGGAAAAGGAGAAGTGGTAGATGAGATTTCAGTTCTTAAAGATATGGCAAGAAAATGAATCGCAAATGGTGAGTGGAGAGTAAGGTGGGTTCGGCCAAACACAAAAGAAGTAAAAAGGAAAGAAAAGAAAAATATGCTTAGGAGGGGTTTCGATTTTGGGGATTGAAGAGAAGATAATCGAAGAGATATATGGTTTTCTAGTTTCAGGTATGGTCAAGAGATGAGAGAAAGAAGAATTCGGCTATGGCTTTGAGAGGAAAGAAAATGGAATATCGGCACAAAGAAGATGGGACAATATGAGTTCTAATTGTTTCCCCTAACTAGCCGAATATACACACTCCCTAAAGCACATTCGGCCACCTAACCCCCTAGCACACCAAAACTGAAAATGTAAAGAACCCACACCAAGTTTTGGCACACCCCTAAACACACAAGAACCAAATGCTTAACCCCCTTCTAGCTCCCCTCAAATTCGGCTACACATCACAACTCTCCTCAAACACATGCCGTCCCTTCCAATGCTCCTTGAATTCCTCTCTTCCACTTATTCAAACCAATTTGAATAAGTCAAACTCCTACAATTTCTCCTCTCCACACATTTAAACCTGCTGACTCTTTCAACAGCTATCCACCAGAGTCCATCCTGAGTACTCCTCCTCCAGGTCCTAGCGTAAAAAAGAATAAGCAGCAAAGGGATTCTTGCAGCTCGAACCAAGGCTCTCCCACTTGTATGAGGCGTCACACCCTTGCTTCCTAAGTGGCGCCTCCCTTGCCACTTTACCACCTAGATTCTTGTGTCAAAACACACCAGTAATTTCCCTTAACACCTAACTCACTTAGCTTTCCTTCTTAGCGCCTTAAAAGAAAATTTTTGCAATGGCTTAGGCCTACCCCTGGCTCATGCCTGGACCCCAAAACACCCTAAACTAACATAACATTCACACTATCAACATACAGACAGATAAAATACAAAGGCCCCATTTTAAGGATGTTACAGTTCTATCCCCTTAAAAATAATTTCTGCCTCGAAATTTCCTGGTCAGAAGAGTTGAGGGTATTGCTGCCGCATCACATCCTTTGGCTCCCACGTGGCCTCTTCTGCTCCATGATTCCGCCATAACACGTTCACCAAAGGAACTGATTTCCTACGTAAGACTTTGACATCCTGATCCAGAATCTGCACTAGTTTTTCCTCAAAAGACAAGTCCGGCCTCACCTCAATCTCCTCCACCGGCACAACATGAGACGGATCTGAGCGATAGCGTCTAAGCATGGAGACATGAAACACGTTATAGATCTGATTCAACTCTGATGGTAAATCGAGCTGATAAGCTACTGGTCCTACCCGCTTCAACACCGTATAAGGCCCGATAAACCTAGGGCTCAGCTTGCCCTTCCGACCAAACCTTAGCACTTTTTTCCATGGCGATACCTTTAGAAAGACCTTGTCACCCACTACATAATCTATATCCCTTCACTTAAGATCGACATAAGATTTCTGCCTGTCCGAAGCTTCCTTCAGACGAGCTCGAATTAGCTTAACCTTATCTTCTGTTTCAGCCACCAACTCTGGACCCAACAACTAACGTTCACCCAATTCGGTCCAACACGTAGGGGTACTTGTCTGATACTTGTCTGATAACTATTGTTGTACGCGAACTCTGCCAACGGTAGAAATTCCTCCCAACTACCGCTGAAATCCAACACACAACCCCTCAACATATCTTCTAAAATCTGGATTACCCTCTCTCACTGCCCATCTGACTGTGGATGAAATGTCGTGCTGAAATCAAACCTTGTGCCCAATGCCTGATACAACGCTTTCTAGAACCTCGATGTGAATCTAGGATCCCTATCTGAGATAATCGACACCGGCACTCTATGCAATCTCACGATTTCCGTTACATACAACTTAGCCAACCTCTGAAGTGAGTAATCAACCCGCACCGATATATAATGAGCTAACTTTCTCAGACGATCAACAATCACCCAGACCGAATCCTTCTTGCTAGGCATAAGGGGTAGCTTACTGACAAAATCCATCGTAATCCTTTCCCACTTCCATTGCGGGATCTTTACCGGCTGCAATAGACCTAATGGTAGCTGATGTTCAGCCTTGACTTGCTGGCACGTCAAACACTTACTTACAAATTCTGTTACTTCCCGCTTCAGACCCGGCCACCAGAACTGTTCCCGTAAATCTCGGTACATCTTACTACCTCTAGGATGCATAGCGTATGGGCTGCTATGAGCTTCCTGAAGAATCCTCTACCTTAACTCAACATCCTTTGGCATACAAACTTTCCCTTGGAAACACAACAATCCATCGCCACTCAAGCTATATCCCTCCAATCCACCATTCTGCATTTGCAAAAAGCAAGCACTTAAGACTTCATCCACTAGTTGTTTCTCCTTAACCTGATTTACCCAAGTCGGCTTCACCTGTAATTTCGCTAACAGACTACCGTCATCATACAGACTAAGGTGGGCAAACATTGCTCTTAAGTCCGCTACCACCTTACGGCTCAACGCATCAGCCACTACGTTAGCCTTACCCGGATGGTATTCAATCGAGTAGTCATAGTCTTTTAACAACTCGATCCACCTCCTCTGCCTCAAGTTCAATTCCTTCTGCGTCAAGAGATACTTCAAACTCTTGTGATCTGTGTAGACTGTAGACTTCTCCCCATACAAGTAATGCCTCTAAATTTTCAGGGCGAAAACCACTGCAGCCAATTCCAGATCATACATCGGGTAATTCATTTCATGAGGTCTCAACTGCCGAGATGCTTACGCCACTACTTTCCCCTCTTGCATCAGCACACATCCTAATCCGGCATGCGATGCATCACAATACACCATAAACTCCTTCCCTGCTTCAGGCTGAATTAAAACTGGAGCTTCTACCAGAATCTTTTTTAACCACACAAATGGAACCCCTTTCCTCAGTAACTTGGTCAACGGCGCTGCAATCAAGGAAAACCCCTCCACAAACCTTCTGTAATATCCTACTAAACCCAGAAAACTCTGAAACTCTGCCATAGACTTAGGTGGTGTCCAGTCCAATACCGCCTCAATCTTCCGAGGGTCCATTCTAATCCCCTCAGTTGACACCACATGACCCAAGAAGGTTACTTCTTTTAGCCAGAACTCGTACTTACTAAACTTTGCGAAAAGTTATTTTTCCCTCAGAATCTGTAAAACCACATGTAGATGCGCATCATGCTCCTCCTCAGATTTCGGGTACATTAATATGTCGTCTATAAACACCACGACGAATCGATCTAAGTACGACTGAAAAACCTGATTCATCATGTCCATGAACGCTGCTGGCGCATTGATACAACCCAAACGGCATTACCAAGAACTCGTAGTGCCCATAATGAGTGCGAAATGCCGTCTTATGGATATCAGCCTCCTTTACCTTAAGCTGATGATACCGCGACCTTAAATCAATCTTAGAGAAAACTGATACACCCTTGAGTTGATCAAATAGATCATCTATCCTTGGCAACGGATACTTGTTCTTAATCATCAACTTATTCAGCTAACGGTAATCTATACACATCCGCATTGTTCCGTCTTTCTTCTAAACAAAAAACACAGGCGCTCCCCAAGGTGATACGCTCGGCCGGATAAAACCCCGATCCAACAATTCTTGAATCTGTGCTTTCAGTTCCACCAACTCTTTCGGTGCCATTCTATATGGAGCAATAGACACTGGCGCGATTCCAGGTAATAGATCTATACCAAACTCAACTTCGCGGTCCGAAAGCAGACCCGAAAGCTCTTCTGGGAACACATCTGTAAATTCCTTCACCGTTCGGACATTTCCTACAGTTGATTCCTTGGCCTCCAATGCACAAACATGAACCATGAACGCTTCACAACCCTTCCTTACCAGTTTCTCGGCCTTCAAAGCGAATACAACATTGGATAGATAATCCCTTCTATTACCTATCATCACCACCTCTTCACCTTCAACAATTCTCAATACCATGCGTTTAGCTGCGCAGTCCAAACTTACCTGGTACCTCACTAGCCAGTCCATCCCTAGAATCAAATCGAACTTCCCGAATGGCAGTTCCATCAGATCAGCCAAGAACACTACCCCTTGAAGTTCTAGGGGTACATCCCTATACAGTATGTTTACTTCTACAGAGTGACCTAGAGGGCTAATTACTGTCATCTCCCTAGAGGAAATCTCATAGGCTAATTCATAGTTCCCACTATACTACTGGCAACATAAGAGTGCATCGAACCAACATCTATCAAAGTAGTATAAGGCAGTCCAAAAATTAAGAACGCACCGGTTATGACGTCCGGTGCGTTGCCCTCCTCTCGACGCCTCGCTGCATACACCAACCTAGGCTATCTTGCCTCTGAGCTCCCAGCACCTCTGCCTGGTGCTCTGCGGCCTCGTCCAGAACCATTACCTCCCCGGGCCGAACCGCGACCCCTCTGTGGTTGCTGACTATCCCTCCTGAATTGTGTACGTCCTTGACCCCCAGACTGGATCCTAGCTGACCTCTGCGGACAATCCCTTACCCAGTGCCCCATTGACCCACACTCGAAGCACCCCCTGTTTCCGGTCCAACACTCTCCCGAATGAGACTTCCCACACCGAGCACACCGTGGCGGCCACTGAGTAGTAGCAGTAGGCTTTGCAGCTTGACTCAGCCCACTATATCTGGCCCTCTTCTGCGAATTCCCGGCAGACCCTGATGACCCAGAACTCCTCTTAGTCCAATTCCTATCCTGATTCTGTCTCACCGACTGTTTCACCTCTTCAACTATCTTGGCCTTCTCCACCAAGATCGTAAATTCTCTCTCCTGCTGTGGAGCAATCAATATCCGCAGCTCATCTCTCAACCCGTCCTCAAATCTGACATAGTGCTCGTGTTCCGTAGCCACGATACCCCGAGCATAACAACTTAACCGAAAAAACTCTGCCTCATACTCCGATACTGACTTACTCTCCTGGACCAAATTCAAGAATGCCTTACGCTGCGCATCAATATAACTGGACCCAACATACTTCCTTTGATAAGCCGCCTTAAAGAAATCCCAGGTGATGTCATCAGCCATTGCTCCATCCCTGACCGTGAGCCACCACTGATAAGACTCATCCCGACGAAGAGACACTATCCCTTTCAGCTTCTCCTCAGCCGTAAAGTCCAAATTGTCTATTATGCGTTCTGTCGCCTCCAACCAATACTCAGCTGTATTGGGAGCCACACGAGATACACCCCTGAATACCTCTGCTCCATTAGCTCAGAGTCGTTCGGACACAGATTTTGAGCTCTCATTCTGATGCCTGCACCCGCGACTCTCTCCAGAACCTGCAGCATCGCCTGCGACACTGCGTCATCACCACTTGTCTGATCTTGAAACTCCTCGCCCACAGCTAGCGGCGGTGGTACCTCATTTTCTAACCCATGGCCAGACCCTACCGGTTCCGACACAGTCATTCTACCTCTACCATGACCACGCGTATTACGCCCACGTCCTCGGGTGCTCATGACTACCGTTCTCGAATTAATCTGATTTAAGAATTTTATGCATTAAGTTTGTTCCACTATTATTACAACACAGTTTTATGAATAGTTTATTATAGGGATTGTTCTCATAAGTTCACACAATCCTACAGGTTTCAGTCTCTAAAGTACATTCCTATACCTAGCATTAATATCGCAGTCATTTAAATCATAAAAACAGTAGTTCGGGGACTTACCTTCGCGGATTGGTGCCGGAGACTAGGTGCCATGCTTTCCCAAATCATGCATTTTCCATCCAAATCATTTCGTAACCCCTTATTGAAAACATTTTGGGCCTCAGGCCCACAGTCGAGCGTTTGAACCAGACTCTGATACCAAAATTGTAACACCTCAAACCCGGTCAAAACGCTACGACCGCATCTGGTGCGTCATGGGAAAAATTGTTTCTGGAAAACAAGTTGTCGTCTTTAATTTTAAGAAAAATTTTCGAGTTTATGAAAAGCTGAGTTGTTTTAAGTAAATTGCTTAAACCGTTTTGGAATTAGTTTTAGAGAAAATTGAGTTAACTTGTTGTTACTACATGTTTACCGTACCCCGATGGTAAAGTTTTAGAAAAGCACGATAAATTGTGAAGGTTTGGAAAACATTCATTTCATAGGTTATTGGGGCATGTCGTTTTATTTAACTTAAACAAAATTTAGTGAAAACTCAAAACGGATAAATAACCCAAAAATGAAATCTAGTGGCCTTATTACAAAACCCAAAACCAAACTTAAAGCAAACTAAGTCTGAAATAATAGTTTGAAACAAAACCCAAAAACGTGCGCATGGCCACCCCGAGTCTGCCCCGGCTCCGTATCCGCGATCTATGGATCATCTACAAAATGTAAAGGAAGGGGAGAGTCACCGAGACTCAATGTATAAATCCCCATCCTGAAAATATCAAGCCCTTACACAGTTTGAAAAGTAAATAAGTATGTCATGCAACCCAAAACCTAACCATCCAAAACTCCTGAATCTACCCCGTGTGGTACCAAACCACTGGTGGTCAAAACCACTAGTGACCGTAGTCACAAATAATATAAGTGTGGTGCCAAACCACTGGTGACCGAAGTTACAAATAATATGTGTGGGGCCAACCCACATTGTGGTACTAAACCACTGATGACAATCCCATACATCAATATGTGGGGCCAATCCACTGTGGTACCAAACCATTGGGACGAGTCACAAAGATAGATACATGTGGTACCAAACCACTGGTGGTCAAAACCACTGAGACTTAGTCACAATATTATAGAAAGTGGGGCCAACCCACTGTGTGGTCAAAACTACTGGTGATAGTCTGAAATTATACCTTCCTCCTCCTCTCAATACCCATTTTTATGAACATACTTTTCATGGCATAATAATCATGCTTATCATACAGAAATATCATGGCATGGCATATGCAGATTTAACACAGGCATTTAACGTTAGCCAATCAAAGTGGACTTACCCGGAGTCCTCGTTTTACCCACAAGGGTAACATACAGATTTCAACAACTATTCCAGCTTTTGGCAATATACATGATAAAACATATTAACGTATGAAGTGTGTAAGAGTTACACACCTGATTACTCGTAATACGACACTCTCTACGTCGACACTGTCATTAATCGATACTACCGCTATCTATCTACTGCTTTGCTCGGATGATGCCACCCACACACACGGTGGCCAATCACGAGCAATGAAACCACGACCCATTTTTTAAACTTAGGAAATTTGGGTTTGTGGATCCAACCCCTCCCTTTGCCTGACCGGTACTTGAGTCCAGAAGAAAGCGATCTTGGTTAGAAGATCGAGTTAAAACACAATATAAGATAGTAACGAAATTGGTTGCTTAAAGCGAAGAGGTTCTTACCGACACTTATCGGGATTCTGCGGGTTCCCTCACTTGGGTTAGAGGAAACGCTTGTCCCTATATAATGCCATGTTAACCTAACTCTCTATAACATAGATTTAAAGAAAGTGGCCTTCGGCCAAACAAATGATATGATTCCCTTACCCTTAACCGATCGAACACAGCTGGCCTCAGAGATCCTTCACGCACTATCGGAAAGCAAGAGTCTACAAACTAACTCCTTCCTAGAATCGGCCAAAACCCGAGAATAGATTAACACCCTTAGTCAACAACCAATATAGAACAGAACTTAAAAAAAAAAAAAGAGATGAACAACACTTACCTCACTGCGAAAGAACCGAATGAGAGACTTAAATGGAGAAATATATTCTGGCTCAATAACACATAAAAGAAAAGCTTCAAGTAAAGGTGCTTAGAATGATATGAATAATCGAGAAATGAAAAGAAGAAGAAAAAAAGATGGATAGAGGGGATTCGGCTTTCAAGGAATGAAAAAGATGATAAGAAAGATAGGAGAATGTGGTTTCGACTAACAACAGAATAAAAGTGAAAAAGATGGAAAAGGAGAAGTGGTAGATGAGATTTTGGTTCTTAAAGATATGGCAAGAAAATGAATCGCAAATGGTGAGTGGAGAGTAAGGTGGGTTCAGCCAAACACAAAAGAAGTAAAAAGGAAAGAAAAGAAAAGATGCTTAGGAGGGGTTTCAGTTTTTGGGATTGAAGAGAAGAGAAGAGAAGAGAAGAGATATATGGTTTTCTAGTTTCAGGTATGGTCAAGAGATGAGAGAAAGAAGAATTCGACTATGGCTTTGAGAGGAAAGAAAATGGAATATCAGCACAAAGAAGATGGGACAATATGAGTTCTAATTGTTTCCCCTAACTAGCCGAATATACACACCCCGTAAAGCACATTCGACCACCTAACCCCCTAGCACACCAAAATCGAAAATGTAAACAACCCATACCAAGTTTCGGCACACCCCTAAACAGCTAAGAACCGAATGCCTAGCCCCCTTCTAGCTCCCCTCAAATTCGGCTACACATCCCAACTCTCCTCAAACACATGCCGTCCCTTCCATCCCTCCCTGAATTCCTCTCTTCCACTCATTCAAACTAATTTGAATGAGTCAAACTCCTACAATTTCTCCTCCCCACACATTCGAACCTGTTGACTCTTTCAATAGCTGTCCCCAGAGTCCATCCTGAGTACTCCTCCTCTAGGTCCTGGCGTCAAAAAGAATAGGCAACAAAGGGATTCTTGCAGCTCGAACCAAGGCTCTCCCACTCGTATGAGGCGTCACACCCTTGCTTCCAAAGTGGCGCCTCCCTTGCCACTTTACCACCTGGATTCTTGTGTCAAAACACACCAGTAATTTCCCGTAACACCTAACTCACTCAACTTTCCTTCTTAGCGCCCTAAAAGAAATTTTTTGCAATGGCTCAGGCCAACCCCAGGCTCATGCCTGGACCCCAAAACACCCTAAATTAACATAACATTCACACTATCAACATGCAGACAGATAAAATGCAAAGGCCCCGTTTTAAGGATGTTACAAAAACACCTACCCAGACCTACACACCACATAGTGTTTGTACGACACTTATCAGAATAATCACAGTTGTGCTACCAATGTATTGGCAAAATAACACTTCCCAAAATACTTCCTCCAAACATCACATATCCCACCCCGCAATCAGATACATCAGTATATTAGATAAATCAAAATAATCGGATACTAGAAATCGAAATTACCATAACTAACATGCTCGTATAACAGATAACAAACATGCATATTTAGCACTACATTACATACATTTAGGAGTCACTTATACTAGGTACCATACATATAGTTTATAAAACCTCATGTTCAAAGGCCTACCTAAGCCCATATTGATCCCACGAAAGACCCACAGTCGATCGAAATGACGTGTACAACCCTAGGGAAAAATTCTGAAATTTGGGCCCACATGCCTATGTGGCTTGCTCATGTGGGCCCATATGCCTATGTGACTTGCCTGTGTGCGCCTATACGCCCAAATTGGCCTAGGTTGTGTGATCCACACGGCCACACACACATCCGTCACACGATTGTGTGTCACACACGGTCCACCATACGACAGGGCACATGCCCATGTAGCGTCAATAGGCTCGATCATCGTTTTCTCGCGTTTTCGTTATAGCTTTGGTTCATTTTTTATGTGAAAGCAATCCTGAGACCTCAGAAATCGAAGCAGATACAACAATCCAAACACACTACACAATAGAAAATGAGTTTTGGCCCCCTTGATTAACACCCGGATAAACAGATTGCCAAGAGAGAAAATGTATGAAAGCAAAACGTAGCAAAACTACAACAATTACAGAAACGGTAATGCACCAAAAAGAAAATAGAGAAGAGAAAAAAAAAGAAAAGGGGAAAAGAGTAGGAACAAATGTGAACAAGAGAATTGGGATTTGTTTTTGGGAAAAATAATAAAATTAAAAATTAAAAATAATTAAATCACTAATATCCCAACTCCCACTATTCTACTAACTAAAAAATCTCCCCAAAACCGGCCCACTAACTCTCAACCACCAGTACAAACTTTCAATCCCACTGAACTTCTGCTATATAACCAGCACACACTAATAAAAGAAAAAATAAAATCCTTCACTCACATAAGGGTTAGAACACGAGACCTTAGGACAAGCTAACACATTACCATTGGATCAGCAAGCTCATTCTGATATGAGTTGACCGAAAATATAACATAAGCCCAGCTAATAGGGGTAAGGCTAGGATCAAAAGTAATAGAATTTTCCAAAATTGTGACTTGAACCCAAGACCTCAAACACACATACCAACCACTTAACCACTGAAGCAGATACCAACTTATGACAAAATTCAAAAAAAAAAAATTAAATAATTTAGGGTGTTACACTGATTTTCATGAACACAGTGCCTTAACTTTTCAAAATCTGCATCCAAAAGAGAATCTCTCTTCAAGAAAACAATCATACATTTTTCCCTCCTATGACTAGGTTGCCTATGCTCCAAACGAGTTGACTTAGACTCTGTAGCGGACGAAAGACATCCGATTTCACCGATCACTATAGAACCTTCCAAAATATTAAGATTGTCGGTTCTTTTACCTTTTAACAAAACGAGAGCTCCACGAGACACTTTAATGGCGCTAGACTCGATATTGAATCTGTAACCTTTCGAGTCTAAAATACTTAATGAGATGAGATTCTTTTGTAAATCAGATACATACTCGGCATCTGAGAGTATTCTAGTCATCCTATCGTGCATCCTAATTTTAACAGTACCAATACTGATTACCTTACTGGATGAATCGTTACCCATGCGCACAACTCCACCTTCAACCAAAATGTATGTAGAGAACCATTCCTAGTTGGGACACATGTGGAAAGAACATCTCGAATCTAGGACCCACTCAGACGTAAGATCGGAGCTAACGCTTATTGACACTAACAAAAAATCATCACCGCTTTCGTCGACCAAATTAGCACTAGTTACTTATTCCTCGTTACTCTCAGCAGCCTTTTTATTTTGTAGTTTATAACAATTTGCTTTGACGTGACCTAACTTCTTACAATAACGACACCTTTTGTCTCGCTTCTTTGATGCTACCAAAATGAAAGTTTTCCCATCTGCCTTGCTATCTGAACCAAACTCATTGTCGAGTTTATCTTTACTTAAAAAATGACCCTTCACATATTCGAACAAGAGTTTGTCTCTACCATAAATCAGGGTCTCCTTAGAAGACTTGTATGAAAAGGGTAAATAGCACAATAAAAGCATAACCTAATCTTCGTCGTCAATCTTAACCTCAACATTCTTTAAATCATTCAACAGAGTAATAAAATAACTAATGTGATATCTAAGAAGCTCACTTCATTCATGCGAAACATAAATATATGTTGTTTCAACACTAAACAGTTAGCTAGAGATTTACTTGCATAAAGATTTTCTAACAAGTTCCATAAGGCAGATGAGGTTTTCTCCATAAATACCTCTTACAATTCCCTATTCGCGAGGCATAATTGGATTGTAGATAGGGTCTTTTCATCAAGCTCTTCCTATTTTATCTGATCTAGATTCTTAGGTGTTTTTTCTCAGTAACAACCTTTTTCAAGCCGACCTGAACTAGAATTGCCATCATCCGAACTTGTCACAAATTGAAATTTGTGACACCATCGAACTTCTCAATGTCAAACCTTGTTGCTGTCATCTCTGAATGGACTGATCTATGAAAATTGAATTAGCTCTAATACCACTTGTAGGGGATCGACCCAATTAAACAGCGAACAAGTAAAAATAGCGGAAGAAATTAAAAATTTGAACACACAAATTTAACGTGGAAAAACCCCTCAAAAGAGGATAAAAAACCACGGGCAAAGATAATTTTATTATAATGAAAAAAATGAAGAGTACAAAAGATGGAGATAAAACTAAACCACGGAACCCAAAAACAAAGAAATCTCAAAACGTAAACAAAAAATTCTTCAAAAGTGTTATGAGCTCTAATCTTTTAATGAGTGTATTTTCTAAGGTTGTAAAAGGGTCTGTTTATAAGATAAATTCGTAGATTAAATAAATTATGTTAATAAATGCTAAGTATATTATACTAATAAATACTAAATCTTCTACAAAGAAAATATATTTTGTTTAACTTGACTTGCAAGCAATCTCTTACTTTATTTAACAGGAATTTGGGTCACACAACTCTAACAGAAATATTAAAAATACATAAAAGATCCTTTGTTGAGGAGAAATATTAAAGGAAGAACAAGATATACAAATACAATATACCATTTCTTTTTTCATTTTCTTGTAACTTTTTATTCTCCTCCATAATTGCATGCATTACTTTTCGTCAACATCCTCTCTCACGTTAAACATTTTTTGTCGATTCCTCTCTCTTTTCTCTCTTCTTCCATTTGTCAAAGATCCACTTCAAAAAATAGTCAGACAATGTAGATTTAATTTGAAATTCAAAACCCACAACCCTTAAATATGTGAAAGCCCAATGTTCGCAATTCTTCTTAAGACTCATGTTGCCTTTTCATTGTCCATTATGTAAAAGAAAATGGGTATTGACACTCATAAATCTCAAAGTAGTCTTAAAAAATACATATTTTAAGAATAATTTCAAAACTACCTTAATTTTAAAAAAAAAAATTAGTGTTAAAAAAAGTTCTCAGTAAAAAATTAAAAAGCCAATTAAGCTCTTATAAAAAAAATTGCACCCAATTGAGCTTTTAAGGGTGAAAGAAGAAAAAACAATTACCCCTTCCAATAATGGAAACCATCATTAAGTGGTTTGGCCATTAAAAGTTACTGAAATGGTTGATAAAACCACCAAAAGTTGACACTTAATGTGCTACATGGAAGTATGCTAAAATCGCATGTTGCATTAGCAAAAAAAAAAAAAAAAAAATCTAAAAAAATTAAACCATTTATTTAGATTTATTTTTACCAAGTGCTTAGTTATAAAAAAAAAATTAAAAGTTATAAATGCATTTTTTTCACTCTTTCATATTCTAGGGGATTTAACTTGGAAAAAGAACATTTCATACTAATGGGTTCTAGTCCATAACTGTGGGTTCCAATGCATGAGATCTTGTAGCACTTACCAATGAGGCTCTATTGATTAGTATTACACAGAAGAAATCAATTATAGACACAAATACAATTAGATCTGCTCTTTATAGACAAACTTGGGATTTACGATCTACGATAAGATGGGTTAAAGGTCATGATATCTTTTTCTATCAAATTGGAAGGGTTGTCGTACAAAATGTACTTCTAGATAATTGCCCTTTAGATCCTATATCTGTCTATATGAATAAGAAATCATGTAACGAAAAGGATTTTTATTTTTACAAATGACACTTCGAGCTTAAAACGAACTTGAAGAAATTAATAATACTTCTTAAAAATTTTAAAAATTCAAAGAAATGAAAATTCTCAAAAATTTGAGTCCCACAACATCATTAAGTTCTTTTTCTTACATAGAATCTCTAAAAATATCATCATCCGTGTGTTTCCCATCATCTATAACGACAAAAGTTTGAGTTTTATATTCATTAATTAAGTGTTTTTAAGATTATAAGGTGTATAGAGAGTTTTTTTTTTCACCTATTTATTTTTAAAATATTTTAAATTTTTTTTATAATTTTACACCCGTCCATAATAAATTAGATAATTATTGATTTATATTTATTCTAATGTTGATTTTTATTAATGTTGATTTATAATTTTTTTGAAATTTGTATTCTTTTTATAATTTTTAATATCTATTAACGTTTTATAATTTCTAATTATATTTTTTTAGTTTTCCACTCTTCTAGAATGAATATAGATAAACGAAAGTCATTCTCAAATGATCCTCGAAAATCATTTACCCAGGTTCATTTTAGTTTTGCACTTATTATTATTATTATTATTATTATTATTATTATTATTATTTTGTATTGATGTAACATGCCACATGTAAGCTTTTAGTGGCTTCCGATAATCACATCAATATTGTTAACAGTCAACGACAATTTCTGTTAACGAAAGGGGCCAATTAATTTCTTTAATCACTTAGGGCTCATTGAATGTATTTTTCTATGGTCAAACTCTGCTTTTAGACTCAATGGTAACAGTTAAATTTATTTGGTTAAATTATGTCTTTAGTCCTGCATTATACGTAAAGTTATAGATTTAGCCCATGTTCACTAATTGTTTCATTCTTAGTGACTATATTTTTTAATTTCAAAATTTTAGTCTTAACGCAAACGACAGTTGTCCAATCTATTAATTAATTTTTTTTGTGAGTAATATGTGAAAATAACAAATAGACATAGTATTACACATGTGATAATATGTTTGACACATCAAATTTTAAAAATAACATATTTTAACTTAATGAATTTAATACTTATCATTTGGTTCAAAATCTAATTTACAAAGACTGAAAATAACCAATTTAAAATACATGTACTAAATCCACAACTTTCACAAAATACAACCTCCATTAGATACTTTTTCAATAAATGCTTGCAATATTATCATTTAACCTTTCTTATGTTATTATGAATCATATATACACACAAACAAAGTTATGACACATGTAAATTACAAGTTATTTCTGCCAATGTGGATTAATAATTAATGTGAATAATTGAAATTTTGTATCATAAACAAAAAAATTTTGGTTTCCGCAATCAGTTATTCCATGTGTTTAAAAATTATATAATTGTTTCTACCAAAAATATATATAATTTTGGAAATATTTATAAATGTAATTATTAATAAAACATATTATATTCATGATTATTTTATAGTATATATTGGAATAAATATTAGATTTTTTTTCATCGGCAAATGTCCCAATTTGACAAATATACTAAATTTTTAGCACATTTTAAATACAATTCTTTAGTGTAAAATCTTAAAAAAGTTTATTTATCAAAATAATAATAATCTTTCTAATCGCAACCCAAATTTTTGCTAATCATTATAATATTACCATGTATAAAAATAGAACCTTTCACGAGTTAATAAGGGATATGTGTTGATTATAAAGGAAATTTAGGGATTGAATTGTTTTTTTTTTTAATTGAAGGAAATATGTTATTTTTTAGAGAGAAAGTGAAAACGTCTCCTGCAGGGAGCATTTCTGAAAACTCGTGACTCCTAAACCCTAACCCTAAAATTGGGAATCCGGAGATAAAATTTACATTTCATCCCATCGTTTCCTTGGTAAGATAGAAATCTTTAAAAAAAAGGCTTCTTGTTAGAAGCATTTTCTTGAGTTGTCATGTCCAATCTTTTCTAATATTTTGAAATTATGTTAAATATTCGGCAATAGAGCTTCCTATAAAATGAAGACATTTTGTGGAGAGATTTTCATGGTTAAATTTTGAGTAGATTATTTTCATAAGGAGGTTTGCATAAGGATAAGATTGTTTATGTTAAAAATCTAAAATTCAAAAATCGACCCAACAAAGTAAATTAGTTCAAGTAAGTGTCATTGTTTGAATTTGGATAATGGGTACATATTTTTTCCTATAATGTTGTTGTTTTAAACATGTGAAACATGTTTTTGGGGCGAAGATTACTAGACGAATTAGAGCCGTTATTTATTACAATGGTCAAGACTGATATAGGGGTCTTTTTTTTGTATCAACCCAATCTATAGAATTGGCTTTCAACTAGAGCATAAAATTAAATGAGTTTCGATCAAAAATTAGGAGGAAAGTGTTGACTTCAAGTCGAAGTGGAAATGGTATATTTGAGCTCAAAGGTGACATGGATGTCAAGGCAATGCTCGAAACACATTTCTCTAGTGGAAATGGTATACTAGAGTAGGAAGGTGGTCTGAGTTTGACAACATTTCTAGTAAATTTGTTTCAGGAATAGGAAGCAAAAAGTCCAATGACACATTTGTGCGATGGTTTCACGGCATTTTTACAAAGCTATTAACAAGAAATGTCGGAATCATCAATGGAAAGACATTCATCAATTTTAGCCCTCATTTTCAACTTTGGTGCACAATCGTGGTTAGTTGGTAACATGAACTTAGAGACCCCAGCACGACATTCTATAAGTGCTTTTGATTTCAACTTTTTGAACAGCAATGTTATATAATGGAAACACTTAACACGGGTGGACAATCTGCAAGTAATATTGGTTTTAATGTAGGGTTGACCAGAACGGATGATGTACTCCCCACAACCTGTACCAGTAAAGGGGTATCCAACCCTGGACATGCAACTGGAGTTGATAACGAAGAGGAAGCTGAGAATAAAAAGGAAGCTGAGAATGAAGAGAACGAAGAGTGAGCTAAGAACGAATAGGAATCTGAAATCGATTATGATCCAATTCGAGAGTCCAGGCTGAATGGTTCAAAAATTGTATTATTTTCTGAACCTGAGATCTTTCCTATTGAACCAAAAGAGAGTGGTTTTGACGATGGAGGAACCCATCCAGATTTTACGAAATATGCCACAATATTGTATACATCATATAAAGTGAAATTACATGGGTATTTTTCACAAGGACAATGAGTGCGATATGTTATGAACATGGGTACGTAGTAAATATTATTTTTTATATAATTCTTTAACACATTGTTTGCATTCATGGATATGCTCTTTATTTTCTTCGACAAGGTACGAGCTCTGTAATGACGCAAAATTCAATGGTGTCGAAAAATGCAATTTTAGAACCCTATTTTTGTAAATCAAGTCCATGAATAAAAAATCAAAATATTTATAGAATTATTATAAAAATATATTGAAATTCGGTTAAATAATTTAGTTGAAAAATTAGTTAATTAAAGCTTAGGGACTAAATTGTAAAAGTTCAATTGCTATTGGTCTTAATTAATAAAAGGCTGGGGATGTAACACCCCAAAATTCTAGTTTTTGAATTGTTAAAACGTGTTAAGTGAGTTAATCTAGTTTAGTGGTTGAGTGTTGTGTTTGTTTGTGTGAGGTTCTGGGTTCGAATCCTTTTCTTAAATTTTTATTTTTATTTTATTTCCCAATCCAAATCTTTGTACATTTGGCTTAAATTTAATTTCCGCTCATCTAACGTTAAGGTTGAGCCTGCTAGCTCAGTGATAAGGCTTCACCTTACCCTTAGGTCTTGTGTTTGAATCCCTGTGCATGCAAAACTAAAATATTTTTGTTGTTCCCCCAGTCTATGCCGCCCACATTGTAACACCCATAACCCGTATCCATCACCGGACTAGGGTTACGATGTATTACCGGTCAAATCATAACATTTTTACCATCATGGCTCACATATTAACACATCATAATAATCAACAGCACAAAATTCATTTAGTAGGTCTACTAGACCTTAAACATGCTTTAAATAAGGTTCGGGACTAAACTGATCTCATTCGAAAACTTTACAAAACTTAGAAAATTTTTCATCTTAAACAGGGCACATGCCCGTGTGGCTAGACTGTGTGCAACACTGAATAGGATCACACGGCCTACCACACGCTCGTGTGTGTGGCCCGTGTGCAACTCTGACTTGTGTTTGGCCTGTGTGCAAGTTTGACCTGCATCGAATGAGAACAGTGATGGACACAGGCGAGACACACACCCGTGTGCTCACCCATGTGGACAATTATAGGCTATTTACAAGTCCAAATAGCCACCCAATTTGGGTCAACCCTACATGCTCAATTCCAACATCAATTAACATACATTTCAATCACCATTCTCAACTACCAAATCAATTATGAAATATACCATTTCAATATCACCAAAACATACCTTAATGGCCATTCACACAAGACCATATTTACACATTACTTACATCATTTTCACATAGAAAAACATGTACCAAAATCATCCCACAACCTTACTAGCCTATACATGCCATATACCATATATACAACTTCCAAAAAGGTACCAAAATAGATGGCCGATAGTGTGATTGAGTCGCTGACGATCCCCGGATCCGAGCTAGTTTTAATAACACTGTAAAACAGAGAAAGACTTCACACAGTAAGCTTGAAAGCTTAGTAAATTCGTAATACAACACAATTAACTCAACAATTTAGATTCAATAACCAAAATTAACTATCACTTGATTCAATTCACATCACTACTCAATCTCACCCCTAGCTATTGCTCACTTTCATATCATTTCTATAGATTAAAGTACAAGCATTTTTAATGCTACTAAAACCATCTCTTTTTCATCATTCATTCACATATTCATCCATTGATCTCATACACAATATCATCAATCACATAGGTTCTGTACATACCTGTACCATCACGTATTTATATATCACATTTACCAGTCAATGCTCGAAGCCATAATTCATTCGGTCCTCTTTAAACGTTCGATGAACTCGCAAACTCAGTGCCATTTAATTAGCTGAAGCTACAATAGTATCGCACACTTAGTGCCATCACATTAAACTGAAGATATCTAGATATCGCACACACAGTGCCAGTTAATATAGCCGATACATTTCTTTATCTTGTACACTTAGTGCAATTCATCGCAGTAACTATTCTATTCACGCACACTTAGTGCCACTTAGTGCCACATATCTTCGAACTCACATATCGCATTACTAACTCAACAATCACATTTCCATTCATTTCATAGTAGAATAACATTATTTAAACAATTCATATTATACACGAAGTTACCTCAAACGTAAAATAACGACACTAGTCGATCAATCGAGCACTTTGTTTTTGCCTCGATCTCGATCCGAACCTCTCTTTTCTTGATCTATATAATATCAAATTCAACTCATTCAATCACATTTTCATCCAAAACAATCCCCAACACATAGTTAAAGCATTTTACACTTTAGCCTCCATAATTCCATATTTTGACATTTTAATCCCTATTTCATAATTACAAAAAATACACATAATTTACTCACACCCAAGCTTGGCTGAATTTTGTAACACCCTAAACCCGGCCCAGACGTTATGGCCGAATCTGGTGATATCACATTGAAGTGTTTTATGAAAACATAATTTCATTAGAAAACCCGTTCTATATAAATCTCGATTATGATCATAACGGAAATTTAAGGGTATCTTGTTCATTTAAAACTCAAGTTGCTTTTAGCAATTTGTTGATCATATTAGTTTGTTACTATATTTAAAACAATGTTTGATGCGAAAGCTTTTATAGTATGTTACGAGAACATGGTGTTTTGAAAAGCATTTTCCTTTTGAAAATCCGCGTCCTACTTCTTTTCGTTATGAATTAAAATAAGTAAAATCCCAAATTAAAAGATAAAAATTTAAAGAGGCCTTATTACAAAATAAATACCCAAAATAAATTTCTTGCAAATAAAAAGTCAAATATAAAAGCAAGTGCGATTGTGTGGCCACCTCCGAATCCCTCGCAGCACTAACCCGCCTAAGACTAGGGATTACCTATATAGATAAATAGAGGGGTGAGTTTACGAAAACTCAGTATGTAACCCCATGTAAGTAAATAGCCAATGCAGTTACAGTCTAGGCCTAAGCCCAAATCAATAACAGCTCAGCTCAGTTGGGCCTTAGCCTATTACAGTATCAATATCAGTGTGGCATTAGCCTACTTCAGTGACAGTAGCAGTTTAGGCATGCAATCAGAAATCCTACCCAACCAGCCTCTTCAATCCACTCCGTCCAGCCCTACACTCCATGTGGGGATAAAATCAACCTACCCATCCCTACACTCCAAAAATTAGCATCGGTTGCGGCACTACACAGTATTTGCAGCAGAGCTGCTAGTACAGTACACTTCCTCCAATCATAATAATTCCATCCCCATGCAACATATCAAACATGTATGCAACATATATATATATATCATGGCATGCTCATATACAGTCATACATAACATAAGGCATACAGTTATTTAATATTATAGGTGCATAACGATCATTTCATCAGTCTGGGGTCTAGGTATACTTACTAACCCATCAGTAGGTCCACAGTCGTCTCGGGTGACCTGTGCAACCTTTAACAATCAAACAGTAAAAATGGGCCCAAGGCCCATAATGCGGGCCTACACGCTCGTGTGGCCCGCATGGCCCAGAATTGGTCTCGTTCATGTAAATTACACAGCTCGGCCCAATATTCTCCACATGTCCGTGTGGTTTACCTGTGTGGGGCCCACAAGCCCGTCGGGTCCATACGGCCCATTTCGGCCCAACATGGCCTAAAATGGCCTAAGACCATGAAATCACTCATGGTGGCTTCAATAGTCTAAAACTCACGTTTACGCATTTAGATTACAACAGGAGCGAGCGCACGCTCGTGTAGTGCTAATGGTCATATTTTTCGGCTTTTGTCGATTCATGCTTTGGGCAGTGTTTACACACTTGTTTGCGAAAACGTGCGAATAACCTATGAGCACCAAACTTGCCTTAGTTGGGCAAATGTGGCTTAGCCCTCTTAGATCACTGACGAAGGTTGATTACCACCTTCTTGAGGATTATCTGCGTTACAAGCAGATTTTATTAAACAAAGTTGTTTATACATGGCTTAAAGCCCTATGTAATAACTTACAGCACCACTGAACCCCAAAAGTAGGGGAAAGAGCATTCGACCTTTACCCACAATGCAAGACAAAATAATTACCTTTGATCAAGTGATGAAAGAAAGGTTTCGAATGCTTCAATACCATTCACAACTCCTTCACTCCTCGAGAAGTTCTAAAAATCGAAAGAAACACAAGAGTATTCGGCTTTGTTAGTGTAAGAATGGAGGAGACTTTATACAAATTAAAAGAAACAAGAAGGAGTCGAGTGCTCTTACCGATTGTCAAAGAATAATCACTAAACCAAAGACACAATAGCTATAGAGGAATGAAGTAATCTACCTAGGTATCAAGATGATACGAGAAATCGATTTAAGGGAGAAAGAGAAAAGAAAATGAAGGACGGGAAAAAGGTATATTCGGCCAACAACAGAAAAAAAGAAAACATGAAAAATGTTTGTTGTGAAAAAGGGCAAAACTAAAAAGAACAATGGTCTAGCCGAACACACCTTACACAATTCAAAAAAAGAAGAAAGAAAGAGAGATACTGTAGACTTGAGAGTAGAGATAGCACAAATAAAAACTGACTTTACAAAAGAGAGCAAAAGAGAAAGGGAGCACTAGGAGTACTTTCAGTCAAAGAAAGGTTGTCAAAAACGAAAAAAAAAGTGAACAGAATAATACCCAAAGGCCTATGCCACAATCGGCCTTCAAGCAAAAAGAGAAAAGCAATGCAAAATCGAAATGTGGAGCATACCAAATGAGGAGTATCACTCAGGCCAAAATTCTTGAGTGCTAGAGTCTATTTTCAGCATAACACTCCCTCTCCTCTCATCTCCCTTGATTTTCTCTTAAAATCCCTCCTTAAATCTCTCCACCTGATCACACCTCCCCTCAACCACTCAATTTGAATTCTCCTCAACCACTTTAGTGTTTCAGTCAAACTTCAACACCTCTACGGCACAGTAGCAAAATAAATACTCCCTTGCCTCCACCAGGATTCGAACCTCAGTCCTCTAGCATAGGTAACACACTGCTTACCCCCTAGGCCAGCAGGCTTTTTATGTCTTGCTTTAAACACAGTAATTTAAAAGCCTATTGACTATAGGCAAGGGTTTATTCCTTAAAAACAAAACTTTTTACACAAGCCCAAGCTTGAACCCAGGACTTCTTAGACATTCCCGAACATACCCAAATCACTTAACCCCTAAGACAGGTAGATAGTTGTGCTACAAACATACAAAAATAATTACTAAGATTTTGGGGCGTTACAACTTACCCCGTAAAAGAAAATTTCGGCCTCGAAATTTACTTGATCAAAACAGATGAGGGTATTGTTGACGCATCGCCTCTTCGGATTCCGACCTGGCCTCCTTTGAGGTGTGATTTAGCCAAAGTACTTTAACCATTGGGATAGTCTTCTTCCTCAGAACTTTCATATCACAATCTAAAATCTGAACCGATTTCTCCTCAAAAGTCAGGTCCGGTTTGACCTCAATTTCCTCAGTCGAAATCACATGTGTGGGATCAGAGCGATAACGCTTCAACATAGAGACGTGGAACACATCATGAATTTGATCCAACTCTAGAGGTAACTCAAGTTGATAAGCAACTAGTCCCACACGTTTCAGTATGCGGTAAGGCCTAATAAACCTAGGGCTCAACTTGCCCTTCCGTCCAAATCTCAGTACCTTCTTCTGTGGTGAGACCTTAAGAAAAATGAAGTCCCCCATAGAATACTCAATCTCCTTGCGCTTCAAATCTGTATACGACTTCTGTCTGTCTGATGTCACCTTCAATTGATCCTGAATTAATCTAACTTTGTCCTTGGTATCAGAAACCAATTCAGGGCCCAGAACAGGCCACTCGCCTAACTCACTCCAACATGAAGGAGTAAGACACTTACGGCCATATAAGACCTCGTAAGGTGCCATCTGGACGCTAGGCTGGTAGCTATTTTTATACGCAAACTTTGCTAATGGAAAATAGTCTTCCCAACATCCTCAGAAATCTATTACACAACACCTTAACAAATCCTCCAGTATTTGAATCACCCTCTTTGACTGACCATCTCTCTGGGGGTGAAACGCAGTACTGAAGTCCAATCTTGTACCCAAAGCCTCGTGTAACTTCTTTCAGAACTGAGACGTGAAGCGAGGATCTCTATCTTATATAATAGAAACCGGTACCCCATGCAGTCTCACTATCTCAGCCACATACAGTTTAGCCAGCTTCTGTAGAGAGTAATCAGTATGAACTGGTATGAAATGGGCTGACTTGGTCAATCGATCCATAATGACCCATATTGCATCCTTCTTAGTAGGCGTTAGGGGTAGCCCACTAACAAAGTCCATAGTTACTTTCTCCCACTTCCAAAGTAGAATTTTAACTGGCTGAAGCAACCCTAAAGGTAACTAATGTTCAGCCTCAATCTGCTGACAAGTCAGACACTTACTTACAAAGTCGGTAACTTCACATAAAGACCTGGCCACCAATATAACTCACGAAGGTCTCGGTACATTTTATTCCCACCAGGATGCATAGCATAAGGACTACTATAGACCTCTCGCATTATAGACTTCCTCAAATCAATATCCCTTGGTACACAGACTCTCCCACGGAAACAAAATACCCCTTCGCTATTCAGTCTAAAATCTGAAGTTTCCCCACTCTCAATCTGTCTGAATCGAGGACCCAACGACCCGTCTTCCAACTGTTTACCCTTAATCTGTTCAATCCACGACGGTTTAACTTGCAATTCAGCCAATAAACTACCATCATCAAATAAGCTGAGACGAGCAAACTTCGCCCTCAGATCCACCACAGCTCTACAGCTCAGTGTGTCAGCCACCACATTGGCCTTACCAAGATGGTTTTCAATCGAGCAGTCATAATCCTTAAGTAGCTCAATCCATCTACGCTGCCTAAGATTTAGCTCCACTTGAGTGATGAAGTATTTGAGGCTCTTGTGATCTGTGTAAATGATACACTTTTCACTGTATAGGTAGTGCCTCCAAATTTTCAATGCGAATACCACCGCGGCCAATTCCAAGTCACGCGTCAGATAATTTGCCTCATGAGACTTAAGCTGGCAAGATGTATATGCCACTACCTTACCCTCTTGCATCAACACACATCCCAAACCGACATGTGATGCATCATTGTAGACAGTGAATTCTTTTTCAGACTCTGGTTGTATTAAGACAGGGGCCTCTGTCAGAACCTTCTTAAGTTTCTCAAATCTCTCTAGCTACTTATCAGTCTAGTTAAACAGCACCCCTTTACGCAACAATTTAGTCAGAGGTGTAGCAATCAACGAAAACCCCTCAACAAAACGTCTATAATACCCTGCCAGACCCAGAAAACTTCGAATCGTGAATATCATCTTAGGCGGCTTCCAAACCAAAATAGCTTCAATTTTTCAAGGATCAGCCCTAATCCCTTCAGCAGATACCACATGGCCCAGAAATGTTACCTCTCGTAGCCAGAATTCACACTTGCTGAACTTAGCGTATAATTGTTTCTCCCTCAGAATCTGCAGAACAACTCAGAGATGTGTGTCACGTTCATCTTCAGTTCTCGAATACACCAAGATGTCATCTATAAAAACCACTACAAATCGATCCAAATAAGGCTGGAACACTCGGTTCATCAGATCCATAAAACCTCCTACTACTGCTGGAACTCGTAATGACCATGACGAGTCCTAAACGTTGTCTTGTGAACATCAGCCTCTTTGACTCTTAGTTGATAGTACCTCAATCGAAGATCAATCCTAGAGAAGACCGAAGCTCCTCAAAACTGGTCTAATAGATCATCAATCCTTGGCAGGGGGTACTTATTCTTAATAGTCAGTTTATTCAATTGCTGGTAGTCGATGCACATACGCATGGATCCATCCTTTTTTTCACAAATAACACCAGTGCTCCCCATGGAAACACACTAGGACGGATGAACCCTCAATCTAGCAACTCTTGAATCTAAACCTTAAGCTCCACTATCTCATTCAGTGCCATTCTATAAGGAGTGATAGACACCGGAGCTGTACCAGGTATTTAGAGGTAGTCTAGGTAGTTTATCAGAAAAAAATCCGGAAAATCTTTGACTGTTCTGATATCTTGAACAAACGAAACCTCAGAATCAACAACATCGATGTAGGCCATATACGCCTCACAACCCTTACGAACCAACTTCTCGGCCTTCAAGGCAGAAATCACATTTGACACATAACTCCGACGCTCCCCTATTACTACCACCTCATCACCCTCCACAGTTTTCAGTACCACTCGTTTAGTAGCACAATCCAAATTCACTTTATGCTTAACCAGCCAATCCATGCCTAGTACTAAGTTGAATTCTCCAAAAGGAAGTTCCATCAAATCCGCCAAAAAGATGTTTCCTTGAACCTCCAATGGTACATCTCTGAACAATTTGTTTACCCTAACTGACTGCCCTAAAGAACTCAACACAGTAACCTCACTCGCAGTGGTTTCAACCATTATACCCAAAGTCTCAGACACCGAACATGTTATATACGAATGCGTAGACCCAACATTACTCAGTGTAGTATAAGGTACATTATAGATAAAGAACGTACCAGTAATAACATCTGGAGCGTCTCCGTCCTTTCGGCGACGTGCAGCATAAACCAGAGCTGGCTGCCTCGCCTCAGTATAACCAGTACCTCTGGCCGGTGCTCCACGACCACGACCCATACCATTTCCATCTCTATCCTAACCACGGCCTCTCGGTGGCTGCTGAACACCTCTCGGCGACTGAACAGTACCCCGACCTATAACTTGCATCTGTTTGGGCCTCTATGGATAATCTCTGGTAGGGTGCTCTAGTGATCCGCATCTCAAACATGCCCCAATCCTTTTCCAGCACTTGCCCTTATGGTGTCTACCACAATCAACAAATGGTTACGAT
This sequence comes from Gossypium bickii, assembly GCA_025503065.1. Classification (NCBI taxonomy): domain Eukaryota; kingdom Viridiplantae; phylum Streptophyta; class Magnoliopsida; order Malvales; family Malvaceae; genus Gossypium; species Gossypium bickii. Next base: position 104,207,016 of record CP106711.1, read on the forward strand.
CCAGTAGCAGCATTAGGGGCCCTAACTTTGACTGGCCCATCTACTCTGGCCTTTTTCTTCGGCCTTTGAACGGAACTTAAGGGCTCCGAATCCCTCTTATTCCTACCCTTTTTTCTGTTTTGACGCTCAGTACGCTTCACCTCCTCAGTAATCTTCGCCTTATCTACCAGTGTGGAAAAATCTCGCTCCTTCTGTGAAGTTATTAAAACTCTCAAACTATCCTTGAGGCCATCCTCAAAACGAACACACCGCTTATATTCAGTTGCCACCATCCCACGCGCATAGCGGCTTAATCGCAAAAATTCATCTTCATATTCAGCCACTGATTTATCCCCTTGAGTCAAATTTAAAAACTCCCTCCTCTCGGCATCCACATACTTCCCTTAGAAGGCAGTCTGGAAGAATTCCCATGTCAATCGGTCGGCCTGAGTACCCTCTTTAACTATAAGCCACCACTGATAGGCTTCATCTCTTAACAATGATACTGCACCTTTTAGTTTCTGTTCGGGGGTACAGTCAAGGTCATCCATGATCCTCTCTGTGGCCTCGATCCAATATTCAACCACGTTAGGGGGAACTCCAACAATACCAATAAAAATCCCAGCCCCATTAGACCGGAGTTATTTCGTAACTGACCCACAGCCTATAGTACCATTATTAGGCCCAGCGACCCTCTTCAGAATTTGCAACATAGTTGGGACAATACGTCGTCCCCAGCCGCTCGATCGTGAGACCCATTTTTAGTCACAGGTGAAGCCGGTGCCCCTCTAGCTTCAACCTCAGGCATGTGGCCCGATGATGAGGACCCAACCCGAGCACCTCTATAGCCTCCGCCACGGCCTCTTGTACACCTTCCACGAGTACCTCTAGTGTTCATTATCTATTGCATATTATCTATTTTTAACAATTTAATGCATCAGTTTACAGTTCCAGTGTTGATTAACAGATATCTTATGAAAAACAGTATCAATATTTAAGAGTTTTTTTCGTGGAATGCAGTCTACTACAGTTTTAGTTTTCCCTAATCAGAATATTTCACTATAGTCTACCAACTATAGTAGTCTCCTTATTCACTTTAAACAAACAGAAGTTTCATAGGTCTTACTAGATCGGCGCTGGAGACTCGGTGTACACACATTCAGTAAAAATATTTCAAAATACTTCCAAATCGTTTGAAGTAGTTCTTTTTGAAAATTCCAAGTTTTAGAAGAAACCGAAAAACCACAGCTGAGTTTTGAAACTTGACTCTGATGCCACTAAATATAACACCCCAAACTCGACCTAGACATTATGGCCGAATCTGGCGATATCACATTGAGGTGTTTTTCGAAAACATAATTTCATTGGAAAACCCGGTCTATATTAAATCTCGATTATGATCATAACGGAAATGTAAGGGTATCTTGTTCATTTAAAACACAAGTTGTTTTTAGCAGTTTGTTGATCATATTAGTTTGTTACTGTATTTAAAACAATGTTTGATGAAGAAGCTTTTATAGTATGTTACGAAAACATGGTGTTTTGAAAAGCATTTTTATTTTGAAAATTCGTGTCCTACTTCTTTCCGTTGTGAATTAAAATAAGTAAAATCCCAAATTAAAAGTTAAAAATTTAAAGAAGCCTTATTACAAAACAAATACCCAAAACAAATTTATTGCAAATAAAAAGCCAAATATAAAAGCAGGTGCGATTGTGTGGCCATCTTCGAATCCTTCGCAACACCAATCCGCCTAAGACTTGGGATTACCTGTACAGATTAACATAGGGGTGAGTCTACGAAAACTCAGTGTGTAATCCCCTGTAAGTAAATAGCCAGTGCAATTACATTCTGGGCTTAAGCCCAAATCAATAACAGTTCTGTTCAGTTGGGCCTTAGCCCATTACAGTATCAATATCAGTGTGGCCTTAGCCCATTTCAGTGATAGTAACAGTTTAGGCATGCAATCAGAAATCCTACCCAACTAGCCTCTACACTCCACTCCGTCCAGCCCTACACTCCATGTAGGGATAAAATCAACCCACCCATCCCTACAATCCAAAAATTAGCACCGATTGCGGCACTAAACAATATTTCCAGCCAAGCTACGGTACACTTCCTCCAATCATAATACTCCCATCCCCATGCAACATATCACACATGTATGCAACATATATATATCATGGCATGATCATATACAGTCATACATAACATAAGGCATACAGTCGTTTAATATCATAAGGGCATAACATTTATTTATACTTTAGGGGCATAACGGTCATTTTATAACATAAGGGCATAACAGTCATTTTATAACATAGGGGCATAACAGTCATTTCATCAGTCTGGGGTCTAGGTCTACTTACCGACCCATCAGTAGGTTCACAGTCGTCTCTAGCGACCCATGCAACCTTTAACATTCAAATAGTGAAAATGGGCCCAATGCCCATAATGCAGACCCACACACTCGTGTGGCCCACATGGCCCAGAATTGGTCTCGGCCATGTAAATTACACAGCTTGGCCCAATATTCTCCACATCTCCATGTGGTTTACCCATGTGGGGCCCATAAGCCCGTTGGGCCCACACGGCCCATTTCGACCCAAAACGGCTTAAGACCATGAAATCGCTCGTAGTGGCCTTAGTAGTCTAATGTTCACATTTACGCATTCAGATTACCATACAAGCGAGCGTACGCTCGTGTAGTGCCAATGGTCATATTTTTTGGCTTTTGCCGATTCACGCTTTAGGCAGTGTTTACACACTTGTCTGCGAAAACGTGCGAATAACCCGTGAGCACTAAACTTGCCTTGGTTGGGAAAATGTGGCTTAGCCCTCTTAGATCACTGATGAAGTGTGATTGCCACCTCCTTGACGATTATCTGTGTTACATGCGGATTTTATTAAACAGAGTTGCTTATACATGGCTTAAATCCCTATATAATAACTTACAGCACCATCGAACCCTAAAAGTAGGGGAAAGAGCATTCGGCCTTTACCCACAATGCAAGACAAAATAGTTACCTTTGATCTAGTGATGAAATGAAGGTTTCGAATGCTTCAATACCACTTGCAACTCCTTCACTCGTCGAGAAGTTCTAAAAATCGAAAGAAACACAAGAGTATTCGGTCAGTGTAAGAAAGAAGGAGACTTTATACAAATTAAAAGAAACAAGGAGTCGAGTGCTCTTACCAATTGTCAGAGAATAATAGCTAAACCGAAGACACAATAGCAATAGAGGAATGAAGTAATCCTCCTTGGTATCAAGATGATAAGAGAAATTAGTTTAAGGGAGAAAGAGAAAAGAAAACGAAGGAGTGGAATAAGGTATATTCGGCCAACAGCAGAAAAAGAAGAGGAAAGGAAAAAATTTGTTGTGAAAAAGGGGAAAATCGAAAAGAACAATGGTCTAGCCGAACACACCTTACACAATTCAGAAAATGAAGAAAGAATGAGAGATACAGTAGACTTGAGAGTAGAGAAAGCACAAATAAAAACCAAGTTTGCAAAAGAGAGCAAAAAAGAAAGGGAGCACTAGGAGTACTTTCAGTCAAAGAAAGGTTGTCAAAAAAAAAAGTGAACAGAAGAATACCCAAAGTCCCTTACCACAATCGGCCTGCAAGAAAAAAGAGAAAAACAATGTAAAACTGAAATCTGGAGCATACCAAATGAAGAGTACACCTCTTGCCGAAATTCTTGAGTGCTAGAGTCCATTTTCGGCATAACGCTCCCTCTCCCCTTATCTCCCTTGATTTTCTCCTAAAATCCTTCCTCAAATCTCTCCATCTAATCACACCTCCCATCAACCACTCAATTTGAATTCTCCTCAACCACTTCAGTGTTTTAGTCAAACTCCAACACCTCCAAGGCACAGCAGCAAAATAAATACTCCCTTGCCTCCACCAAGATTCGGACCTCAGTCCTCTGGTATAGGTAACACGCCACTTACCCCCTAGACCAGCAAGCTTTTCATGTCTTGCTTTACACACAATAATTTAAAAGCCTACTAACTATAGGCAAGGGTTTATTCCTTAAAAATAAAACCTTTTGCACAAGCCCGGGCTTGAACCCAGGACTTCTCAGACACTCCCAAACACACCCAAATCACTTAACCCCTAAGACAGGCAGATAGTTGTGCTACAAACATACAAAAATAATTACTAAGATTTTGGGGCGTTACAAATTTCACACTAGTCCCTAGCAGCCCATATCTTTCTTTTATTTCACATTTTAACCCTTTAAAGTTTCATTGTCACAAATTAGTCCTTAATAACCAATTTCATCAAAAATTCCAAATACAAAATATGTTTATCATCCATCAAGCTTTCATATTTCACCAACTATCAAACAAAGCTCACATATTCAACAATGGCATAACTCAAAATCATCATTAATTTCATAAATTCAAGCATGGGCTTTATAGAACATGAAGCAACGATCACAAAAATGTAAAAATCATAAAAAACGGATCAAAACACATACCTCAATCAGGCCAAATTATGGCCGAACCCTAAGACTTTTTTTTTTCGTTTTCCTTTGTATTTTCGGCAAAGATGAACATAAAATGCCACTAATTCATGTTTTGTTTTAATTAATATTAACTTAATTATCCTTTTACAATTTTAACCTTAATGAAAACCATTTAAAAGCATTCATTTAATAGCCATTTATGTCAAATTTCACTACCAATGGTCTAATATCAATATAAGAACCTCTCATTAATAAGACATGACAATTAAGCACTTTTAACTTCTAGCACACAGCTTTTGCATTTTACGCGATTAGGTCATTTTTCACAAATCGACACACAAACGATAAAATTTTCATATAGAAATTTCACACACACAAACGATAAAATTTTCATATAGAAATTTCACACATACTTTATCAAAAGCCACAAACATCATAAATACTATTAAATTATTTATCTAACTTCGGATTAGTGGTCCCAAAACCACTGTTCCGACTAGGGTCTAAACCAGACTGTTACACACATAGTAGAGTTTGGAGTGAATTTAAATTCTGAAGGAAATCTGATAATGATAATGTACCAAATATAGAGGGGAAGTGAAACATCCCAAACCCGGCCCATGAGCCTTGACCGGATCTGGTATGTTCCTCGAGAAAACATTTGAAAATCTGTTTGTTACTTAGGAAAAATTCGTGTGGTTTTGAAGAAGGATTTGCTTGTGTTGGGTTCAATTGAAAACTTTTGTTAATTTAGAAATCAGGGATTTATTAAAAACCTTGTTTCATATTAAAAGATATGTCGAAATTGTTTTAAAAATTTTACCTTTAAATTGAAAATTATTTGTGATTAGGTGGTCAAAAACACTTCATATTTATTTTTAAGAAAAACCATTTAACCTTGATTTAACCTTAATCATATTGTAATAAAATCAATTAAAAAGCATGCATAAAACAGTTCATACTACGGCCTTATTACATCGAAAACGAAACCCAAAATAAATCCAAAATACTTAAAATATAACAAGTCCAAAATAAAATAAAGTCCCGAACTAAGCATGGCCACCACTAAGCCCTTGCCGACCCGGTCCATCACTGAGTGTCACCTGAAAAATATTCCCACAACGGGGTGAGTCAAATAGACTCAGTGTGTAACAGACAACACTAAGTCCCAATAGTTTAGGCATATCAGTTCATACATGTACATATAATTAAGTATAATGATGCAAACCCGAACCCAAACCTAGGTACCATCCGCTACACATCACCCGTTCAACCTGCACACTGTGGGGACTACTAAGTCAACCCTCCATCCGCTACACATCATCGAAGGCAGTCACTGCAGTCGACGTCCTCATCGCCCTTATATATATTGTGGCATAGCCACCAGATAAAACTTTGTGATCGAAGTCACCACATTCAGATTATGTGACCGAAGTCACCACATTTAGATATTTGTGGTATAAACCACTAGATCACTTCCCCTTTTCATATAACCCATATGCCCCATGTCATACAGATATGCATAAACCATGTCATATTTCTTATTCACATTCTTAAAGTTTCACATATGTGCCATAACAGATATTTATCATATTACACTTATAGTAGGAGTAGGTTTATGTACCTGAGTACTTTGTACCGTTGCATGGTACCTTAGCCATAGCTTTCACATTCTTAATAACACATGCATTAAAACAACACCATAAATCTATTAAGACTTAGGATAGGGCTACACACCTGATTTACTTATCGCTTTCACTGAGACTCCCGAAAATCCCGATCTAGCGTCCTAGATCCTTATTTCCTACATTCGGCCAACACTTAGTGCTTTAGCAAAAGCCTATTCGGCTATATAACCAAATCTCGAAGGATTATCACAATCAAAATCTTACCTTGCTGTCGATTTGATTACTAATCAAATCCCGAAACGTCGTGATGTTTCCCCCTTGTAATCAGCTAACACTAAATCACTTTAACAGGTTAGTTTCGGCTTTTGAATGGATAATGAATAGATTGAACCACCAAATATGGCTTGGCCGATTAGTATATTCACTTACCTTTGCGAATCTAAAATCCCGAAAATTGTCACTTGACTATGAGGATGCCGAAGTCCTACATGGTACACACTAGGGTCAACGTTCTGTATAAAATCTATAAAATGGCCCTTGGCCGAATACCACATGACTTACCTTGGATGTTGGAATCCCGAGAATCTCCTCTTTATAGTCAACTATAGCCAAATCCCGAGAGATCCTTCAAGTTTTCAGTCACAACAATAATGAGATTAAAGCCTTGCTTTTCGTCAGTTAGAGAAGGAAAAGAATAAGGGTTCGGCTAAGAGAGATTCTTACCAAAAGGACAATCGAAACGCAATTGACCACTACCCTTAAGAAATCGGCAAAGAGCTTGCAGGAGAAATCAATTCAAAAGAAGTGAACTTTCGGCTTAAGGCTTTGCTGAACAATCGGCTAAAGGTTGCCTTGGGGTTCGGCTAAGCCTTTTCAAATGGTGATGGAAAAGTCGGCCACAAGAAGAAAAGATGTATAATCAAGGTTGAAAAGGAAAAATATGTAAAGAGAAAGGCTAGAAGAATTCGGCTAGGAGGTTAAAAGAAAAAGAAGAAGAAAGTGGATGCTCAATAACAAAAAGAAATTCGGCACCTACTCCCCTTACATGATCGAAATTCATCACTAAAAGAGTCCCTTGGCCGGCCACTTCTCATCCTCCTCTATCATATCCCAATTTTCCTCCTATTTTTCCTCTTTTCTATCCATTCAAAATAATTTGAATGGGTCAACTATTATCTCCTCTTAATAGCTGAATTTTAAAAGAACAAAACAAGTCTTTATCCTTATCTTTCAAAAGTCCCATAGCCGTCCATCACCTCCCCCTCTCCTTGACGCAAACATGCAAAATAAAAGCCCCAAAATATTGCTTCCCACGCGACTCGAACCTTGGCCCATTTGCACCTGTTTGTGGCGTCATTTATAGAGGCCTTCAGTGGCGCCTTCAAGCCACTTTACCAAGCCTATTTCTGTGTAATATTTCCCCTACAATTTTCTTAAGGCCACCCTGCTTAGCTTCCTCTTTTAGATTTAAAATCTAATAATTTCTAAAGCACTCTCCTATTTTCTGAAGTTCACCAAAATTCATACAACACGTTCATAACATACAAAAGCATGCTTCCACATATATTTAAGCACAAATGCATAAGCCCAAAATCCAGGATATTACAGTTCTACCCCCTTAAAATAATTTCGACCTCGAAATTACCTGGCTAAATTAAGTGAGGGTATTGCTGTTGCATTGCCTCCTCTGGCTCCCACGAAACTTCTTCCGATCCATGATTTCGCCATAACACTTTGACTAAAGGGACTGATTTCCTTCGCAACACTTTCACATCTCGATCCAGGATCTGAATCGGCTCTTCCTCGTAGGACAAATCTGGCCTTATCTCCACTTCCTCAACTGGTAATACATGAGATGAATCCGATTGATAACGATGTAGCATAGAAACATGGAATACGTCGTGCATCTGCTTCAATTCCGAAGGCAACACTAACTGGTATGCCACTGATCCAACTCGCCTTAATACCCGATAAGGTCCTATAAACCTTGGACTTAACTTTCCTTTGCGACCAAATCTCATCACCTTCTTCCAAGGCGAAACTTTAAGAAACACTTGATCTCCCACATCAAATTCTATTTCCCTCCGTTTGAGATCTGCATACGACTTCTGCCTATCCGATGCTTCCTTCAACCATGCCCGAATTATCTCAACCTTCTTCTCGGACTCTGCCACAATCTCTGGACCCAAAACTCGACGTTCCCCTAATTCTGTCCAACACGTAGGAGTTCGACACTTTCGTCCATACAACGCTTCATACGGTGCCATTCGAATACTAGCTTGATAGCTATTATTATAAGCAAATTCTGCTAAAGGCAAATATTTCTCCCAACTTCCTCTGAAATCCATCACACAGCCCCTCAACATATCCTCTAACACTTGGATTACTTGTTCAGACTGCCCGTCCGGCTGTGGATGAAAAGCTGTAATGAAATCTAATTTGGTGCCTAAAGCCTGATGTAGAGCTTTCCAAAACCGAGACGTAAACCTTGGATCTCTATCTGAGATAATCGATAGCGGCACTCCATGCAACCTTACAATTTCTGCCACATATAACTTTGCCAACTTCTACAAAGAATAATAAACTCTTACAGGAATAAAGTGCGCGGACTTGGTCAATCGGTCCACTATCTCCCATACCGAGTCCTTCTTAGTAGGCGTAAGGGGAAGCCCACTAACGAAGTCCATGGTGATTCTCTCCCACTTCCACTGTGGAATCATTATCGGTTGAAGCAATACTGACGGAACTTGGTGTTCAGCCTTAACTTCCTGACACGTTAAGCATTTGCCGACAAATTCTGTAACTTCCCTCTTCAGACCAGGCCACCAAAACTGTTCCCTTAGATCTCTGAACAACTTAGTGCCTCCAGGATGCATAGCATAAGGGCTACTATGCGATTCCTAAAGAATCCTTTGCCTTAACCTTTTGTCCTTCAGCATATAGACTTTTCCCTTGAAACACAAAACTCCCTTGTCATTAACAACATAATCTTCCAACTTTCCACTCTGCACTTGTCGTAGCTTAGCACTTAAATCCTCATCATCCAACTGTCCCTCTCTCACCTCATTCAACCATGTTGGCTTGACTTGCAATTCTCAGATCCGACACTACTTTTCGACTTAGGGCATCTGCCACTACATTCGCCTTGCCCGGGTGATATTCTATGGAACAGTCGTAATCCTTTAATAGCTCCACCCACCTTCGCTGTCTCAAATTTAACTCCTTCTGAGTCAACAAATACTTAAGACTCTTGTGATCTGTGTAAATCACCGACTTTTCTCCATAAAGATAATGCCTCCATACCTTAAGAGCAAAGACCACTGCCACCAATTCCAAGTCGTGCGTCGGGTAGTTAACCTCATGAGGCCTCAATTGTCGAGACGCATAAGCAACAACCTTCCCGTCTTACATCAGTATGCAACCCAAACCTATATGGGAAGCGTCACAATACACCACAAATTCCTTCCCTACCTCAGGTTGAATCAAAACCGGAGCTTCCGTTAAAACCCTCTTAAGCTTCTCAAAGCTCTCCTGTTGCTTATCCGTCCATACAAAAGGTACTTCTTTCCTCAACAACTTTGTCAAAGGTGCGGCAATCGATGAGAACCCTTCCACAAACCTTCGGTAGTATCCTGCCAATCCCAAGAAACTATGAACCTCAGCCACAGTCTTAGGTGGTTTCCAATCCAACACTACCTCAATCTTTCGAGGATCCACCCTTATTCCTTTTACGGATGCCACATGTCCTAAGAACGCAACTTCCTTCAGCCAAAACTCACACTTGCTGAATTTGGCATAGAGCTTTTTCTCCCTTAACACTTGCAACACAACCCGGAGATGCTCATCATGTTCCTCCTCAGACTTGGAATACACTAGGATGTTGTCGATGAACACCACGACGAGCCTATCCAAGTAAGGTTGAAAAACCCGGATCATCATATCCATGAACGCGGCTGGGGCATTTGTCAATTCAAACGGCATCACTAAGAACTCATAATGCCCGTATCTTGTTCGGAAGGCTGTCTTATGGATATCTGCTTCCTTCACCTTGAGCTGATGATATCCAGACTTAGATCTATCTTCGAGAATACCGCTGCCCCCTTCAGTTGATCGAACAGGTCATCTATCCTTGGCAAAGGATACTTGTTCTTGATGGTCAGCTTGTTCAACTGACGATAATCTATGCACATGCTCCCCATGGAGACACACTGGGTCGAATAAACCCACGATCAAGCAACTCTTGGATTTGAGCCTTGAGCTCAACCAACTCCTTTGGTGCCATTCGATAAGGGGCAATTAACACAGGAGCTGTTCCGGGCAGCAAATCGATTCCGAATTCCACCTCCCTATCCGGGGGTATTCCATGTAATTCCTCCAGAAAGACATCCAAAAATTCCTTTACGGTTCTAACTTCACTAACTCCCCCTTCTTTTGCATCCAATGCACTAACAAAAGTCAGGAATGCCTTACACCCTTTCTGAACCATCTTATCAGCCTTTAATGCTGAAACTACGTTAGACAAGTAGTTTCTTCTTTCTCCTATCATAATTATCTCCTCATCCTCCGGGGTCCTTAACTCCATTCGCTTAGCTGCACAGTCCAACACAGCCCGATGTTCCACTAGCCAGTCTATACCAAGTATGAGATCAAATTCTCCGAAGGGTAGTTCCATCAAGTCAGCAGAAAATACTACTCCTTGAATTTCTAGAGGTTCACTCTGAAAGATCTTATCCACCACTACCATTTGACCTAGTGGGCTCACTACAGTCATCTCCCTATTAGAAAGTTCAGAGGCTATGCCTACAGTTTCAACTACTCTACATGCAACATAAGAATAGGTCGAGACCACATCAATCAAAGCAAAATAAGGCTTGCCAAATATAAGGAACGTACCGGTTATGACGTTTGGCGCGTCTCCATCCTCCCTCCAGCAAACCGCATACACTAGACCCGGCTGTCTTGCCTCTGTGTTACCAACACCTCTGCCAGGTGTTCCCCGTCCTCTTCCACATTGTTACCTCTACCATTCGGACCACGACCTCGCTGAGGCTGTTGTCTTCCTCTACCAACCTGATTAACACCCTGTTCTGTTGGGCGGCTCCCATCTATCTTAATGGACAGTCCTTAATCATGTGATCCTTAGATCCACACTTAAAACATCCTCCCGTCTTCTTCCAACACTCCCCTAGATGCATCTTCCCAGACTGATTACAAGTAGGATATTTCCCTCCTGTACCACCTTGCTGACCTCGCGGCCCATCAACTCTAGGCCTCTTCTGCACTTTCCCAGACGATCCTGACGATCCAAAACCTCTTTTTCGCTGCGTTCGATCGTGTGTTCGCCTTACGAGTCCTTAATTCCCTCGGCTACCTTAGCCTTCTCTACCAACGCAGCAAACTCCCGCTCCTGATGTGGGGCTATTAATAACCTCAAGTCATCCCTTAGTCCGTCCTCAAATCGAACACATCGCTCATGCTCCGTAGCCACTACTCCTCGAGCATACCGGCTCAACCTTAGGAATTCGACCAGACTCGCTACGGACTTATTCCTTGAACCAATTTCTGAAATTCCTTCCTCTGCGTATCAATGTAATAAGTACCAACATACTTCTTCTGATATGCCGCTTTAACATATTCCCAAGTGAGTTCCTCAGCCGTAGCACTATCCCGAACTGTGAGCCACCATTAATATAACTCATCGCGGAGAAGCGACACCAACCCTTCCAACTTTTCCTCAGCGGTCAGATCGAGCTCATCCATGATCCGCTCAATCGCTTCCAACCAATACTCAGCCTTACTGGGTGCCACCAGATACGCCACGAAACACCTCAGCTCCATTGGCTCAGAGTCGCTCGGGTACAGATTTTCGAGTTCCCACATTTCCTCCTGCTCCAGCCACCATCTCAAGAACTCGCAGCACAGCCTGCGATACAGCATCATCCCCCGTCTGATCTTGCTGCTCAACACCAACAGCTGGTGGTGGTGGTGGGGGTGGTACCTCATTCTCAGATCCTTGACCCGATCTAACGGGTTCTGACACAGTCATTCTACCCCTACCACGTCCTCGTACATTACGACCACGTTCCCTAGAGCTCATATATACGATCGTGCTTTCGTCTGATTACAAAGTTTTATGAATTAGTCCTTGTTTCACTGATTATCCGCGAAGAAATTTTATGAAAGAAGTTTTGAAGTAGTTCTTTCGATCGATCAAAGTTTTAAGTCTTCTATCCTAATTCAGAGGAGCACATCCATTCAATGGTATCTACCACACACATTCACTATTCAAACATTTTTGTCTGTTCCTACCCCAGGGGTATTTTGGTCATTTGTCGTATAGGGGTATTTTGGTAATAAACCAGGGTCAATGTGAAAATCTTAATAAATCAGGGCACTTGGAAATTTTCAAAACTCGAGAGTATTGTTGAAGATTTTCTCAAATCAGAGGTATGGCAGAAATTTTGGAAATCAGGGTCATTTTGGTAATTTCTATAAACCAGGGGTAATTTAGTAATTTTCCAAATCAAGGTGTCTTGGTATTTCGCAAAACAGGGTTTTTGGATATTTTAAAAGTAAGAAAGTTTTATTAAAAACAAGGATAGTATGGAAATTTTAGAAACCAAGGGCATTTTAATAATTTTACCACTAGGGGTATTTAGGTAATTTTATAAATCGAAAATATTTCGAAAAAATTTTCAAAGTAGTTTTTCCACTATTCAAGAAGGTAGTTTGGTGATTTTAAAGCTAGGGTTTTCATGAAAGTATGGCTAGTCCCTTTCGGGTTTTAGTTATTTGAGTTTCGCCTGTGACTGAGTCCTCTTGGTTAGGGTGAACCGTAGCTACGCACCTGGTAGGATTCCAGCGAAGAGGAGGTGAGTCACTAGGACTGCTTAAGTACCAAGCTCTTCCAGATCCAATCCTAGACATGCGCACAATGGTTGCCACACCCCAGCTCGGCGACTTAACCACAGGTTTGTTTAATTAGGCATTAAGTCTTATATAATTGTTGGGGTAAACTAGTCCTAGGGTTCAAGTATTTAATATACTAATTTACATTCCATTTATACCCTTCTACAAGTCATACTATAATTCACACAACAATTAGAGATACTTACCTGGTGGACTTCGGGTCGGAGACTTGGGTGCCATGCCTGAAAACCTACTCATTTCATAAAAATTTTCACAAAATTCTTTTGGGCTCAATTTTGAAAACGTTGTGGGCTTTAAATCAAAGGCTGAGAGTCTAAAACTGGGCTCTGATACCAAGCTGAAACACCCCAAATCCAGCCCACGAGCTTTGACCGGATCTGGTATGTTCCTCGAGAAAACATTTGAAAATCTGTTTGTTACTTAGGAAAAATTCGTGTGGTTTTGAAGAAGGATTTGCTCGTGTTGGGTTCAATTGAAAACTTTTATTAATTTAAAAATCAGGGATTTACTAAAAACCTTGTTTTCCTATTAAAAGATATGCCGAAATTGTTTTAAAAATTTTACCTTTAAATTGAAAATTATTTGTGATTAGGTGGTCAAAAACACTTAATATTTATTTTTAAGAAAAACCATTTAACCTTGATTTAACCTTAATCGTATTGTAATAAAATCAATTAAAAAGCATGCATAAAATAGTTCATACTATGGCCTTATTACATCGGAAACGAAACCCAAAATAAATCCAAAATACTTAAAATATAACAAGTCCAAAATAAAATAAAGTCCCGAACTGAGCATGGCCACCACTAAGCTCCTGCCGACCCGGTCCATCACTGAGCGTCACCTGAAAAATATTCCCACAACGGGGTGAGTCAAATAGACTCAGTGTGTAACAGACAACACTAAGTCCCAATAGTTTAGGCATATCAGTTCATACATGTACATATAGTTAAATATAATGATGCAAACCCGAACCCAAACCTAGGTACCATCCGCTACACATCACCTGTACCAACCTGCACACTGTAGGGACTACTAAGTCAACCCTCCATCCGCTACACATCATCGAAGGCAGTCGCTGCAGTCGACGTGCTCATCGCCCTTATATATATTGTGTCATAGCCACCAGATAAAACTTTGTGACCGAAGTCATCACATTCAGATTATGTGACCGAAGTCACCACATTCAGATATTTGTGGTATAAACCACCAGATCACTTCCCCTTTTCATATAACCCATATGCCCCATGTCATACAGATATGCATAAACCATGTCATATTTCTTATTCACATTCTTAAAGTTTCATATATGTGCCATAACAGATATTTATCATACTATACTCATAGTAGGAGTAGGTTTACGTACCTGAGTACTTTGTACCATTGCATGGTACCTTAGCCATAGCTTTCACATTCTTAATAACACATGCATTAAAACAACACCATTAATCTATTAAGACTTAGGGTAGGGCTACACACCTGATTTACTTATCTCTTTCACTGAGACTTCCGAAAATCCCGATCTAGCGTCTTAGATCCTTAGTTCCTACATCCTATTCGGCTATATAACCAAATCGCGAAGGATTATCACAATCAAAATCTTACCTTGCTGCCGATTTGATTACTAATCAAATCCCGAAACGTCGTGATGTTTCCCCTTGTAATCGACTAACACTAAATCACTTCAATAGGTTAGTTTCGGTTTTTGAATGGATAATGAATAGATTGAACCACCAAATATGGCTTTGGCGATTAGTATATTCACTTACCTTTACAAATCTAAAATCCCGAAAATCGTCACTTGACTATGAGGATGCCGAAATCCTACATGGTACACACTAGGGTCAACGTTCTGTACAAAATCTATAAAATGGCCCTTGGCCGAATACCACATGACTTACCTTGGATGTTGGAATCCCGAGAATCTCCTCCTTATAGTCGACTATAACCAAATCCCGAGAGATCCTTCATGTTTTCGGTCACAACAATAATGAGATTAAAGCCTTGCTTTTCATCAATTAGAGAAGGAAAAGAATAAGGGTTCGGCTAAGAGAGATTCTTACCAAAAGGACAATCGAAACGCAATTGACCACTACCCTTAAGAAATCGGCAAAGAGCTTGCAGGAGAAATCAATTCAAAAGAAGTGAACTTTCGGCTTTAGGCTTTGCTGAACAATCGGCTAAAGGTTGCCTTGGGGTTCGGCTAAGCCTTTTCAAATGGTGATGGAAAAGTCGGCCACAAGAAGAAAAGATGTATAATCAAGGTTGAAAAGGAAAAAGATGTAAAGAGTAAGGCTAGAAGAATTCGGTTAGGAGGCTAAAAGAAAAAGAAGAAGAAAGTGGATGCTCAATAACAAAAAGAAATTCGGCACCTGCTCCCCTTACATGATCGAAATTCATCACTAAAGGAGTCCCTTGGCCGACCACTTCTCATCCTCCTCTATCAAATCCCAATTTTCCTCCTATTTCTCCTATTTTCTATCCATTCAAAATAATTTGAATGGGTCAACTATTATCTCCTCTTAATAGCCGAATTTTAAAAGAACAAAACAGGTCTTTATCCTTATCTTTCAAAAGTCCCATAGCCGTCCATCACCTCCCCCTCTCCTTGACGCAAACATGCAAAATAAAAGCCCCAAAATATTGCTTCCCACGTGACTCGAACCTTGGCCCATTTGCACCTGTTTGTGGCGTCATTTACAGAGGCCTTAAGTGGCGTCTTCAAGCCACTTTACCAAGCCTATTTCTGTGTCATATTTCCCCTACAATTTTCTTAAGGCCACCCTGCTTAGCTTCCTCTTTTAGATTTAAAATCTAATAATTTTCTAAAGCACTCTCCTATTTTCTGAAGTTTACCAAAATTCATACAACACATTCATAACACACAAAAGCATGCCTCCACATATATTTAAGCACAAATGCATAAGCCCAAAATCCAGGATATTACAGGAAGTGGGTAGTGTTTTTAAAAAATTCCTTTTGGAGAGTTATCCAAAAATCTCCTCCACGACTGTTCATTCTCTTTCCATTCATCTAATCTATTTTTTTTTACGTTAGTTTACTAGGAAAAATATTTTCAAACTTCTTTCTCTTATTTTTTCCAAATTTTCTCTTCTTTCTTGCTTGTTATTTTCTTTTTTGTCTCAATTTCGGTGGTTCGTCTTGGTGCTGGTATGTTGGTGTGTGGTAAAATTGTCGGGTAAGAGAGGCTATTCTTGTAATGTCGTATTTCTCGTTATTAAGTTTCTTAAGGTATTGGAATATTTTTTTCAAGTGGTCGGTGGGCTCTAGTTTACTTTGTTTTCAGTGTGTTGTTAAGAAAATATTGGGAGACGCGTGAATTGCCTCCAGCAAATTAAAAAAATTGTTGGGCTGCTTTTATGTTTGGTAAGTGATTAAAGTTTTTGATTAGGGGCTGATTCGGTTGTCTAGGCCAAACGTTTAGTATTTGCAATCAAATTAGTGACTTGGATTTAGCGTGTCACTGATAATTCTTACATTCTAAAATGTCAATTTAGGTACTGGAATCCTCGTTGTGGAGATCGTATTGAAAACTGACCAGGTGTATAACGAAAACCTCGAAAAAACAACAAACGACACGATGGTGAAAAGGCCACCGTCGATACCACACAGTCGTGTGTCAAGCCGTATGGGTCATACTGGCTGGGTTGGTTAGGTCGTGTGCTAGGCCATATGGGCCACACAGGTTGGTCCATTTAGGCTATGTGGGCCACATGAACGTGTGGGCCATTTTTCGTAAAAAAAATTTAGTGCCAGTTCAAAGTACGATTTGAATTAGTCACTTTGTAGATTTCGAAATGTGTTATGTATGTAATACAGATATGAAATATGATATTCTGGCTCTATTAATATGATTCTTGAAAGCATCACATTATATTATGTTATGTATAGCATGTATGACTGTAACACCCCCTGACCTGGGCCCAGATGTTATGGCCGAATCCGGGAATGTCACATCAAAGGCATAAATTCAAAACGATTTTGCTAAGTTAAAATTTAAGACCCAAAAGCCCAAAATCCTTGAGTCTTGTTCAGTAATGATAAAATCCCATTTAATTATTTTAAATATTCCAAAAACCAAGTTTAAACATACGAAATTTACTCAGGTTTAATAATTAAGTAAATAGTTGAAACAACAAAACTCAAAATCCAAAGTCAAATCGGAGTACAAGGCCTTATTACATCCAACGAAAATAAAGTAATTAAAATCATGTCTTTTGAGACAAATAAATAAAACTTCTAAGTATCTTGTAGTATGGCCATCTCCAAGTCCGCTCCCATGTCGAGCCGTTTACTGAGGATCACTTGAAACATTTAATAAAAAGGGGGTGAGTTTCGAAACTCAGTGTGTACAATCCTTGGTAATCCAATCAACATACAATTATCACATTGGGCCTAAGCCCTATCAAAAATGGTGGTCTTGGGCCTTAGCCCACAATGACCTCATATCACATCAGTATCACATGAATGCAATGCACCCATCCCGAATCCAACCCTGCACTCCATTTCCCTTCCAACCCTACACTCTTGTGGGGATATAAATATCAACCCACCCATCCCTACACTCCAAAGGTAGCACCAGTAGCGGCACTACTCAAACGTTGCAGCAAAGCTGCTATAATGGGCTTAAAGCCACCGGTGGATCCACGGTCGTCAAGCGACTATGCGATCCTCACATATCTTCCTCCGTATCATCAAACCCACCTAAGTGCAACATATATCTCATGAATGCAACATACACATTTTCATACATTAAGCACCTAGGGGTATTTTAATCAGTTCACTACCCAGGGGTATTTCCGTAAATCTACCCTACAGGGGTGTTTCGGTAATTTTGAAAATTAGGGGCATGTTGGTAATTTTACAAAATAGAGGTATTCTGGTAATTTTGCAAATCAGGGGTGTGTTGATAATTTTGCAAATCAGAGATATTTGGGTAATTTTACAAATCAAGGGTATTCTGGTAATTTTATAAATCAAGGGTATTTTAGTAATTTTGCAAGTCTAAGGATATTTTGGGAATTCTCAAATTAGGGGTATTTGGTCCCTCTCAGGTTTTAGTTATGAACTTTGGCCCATTAACAAATCCTTGCGGCTAAAGTGAACAGACACTATGCACCAGATAGGATTCCAGAGAAGAGGAGGTGGGCCACTAGGACCACTTAAGTACCAAGCTCTCCCTAGATCCAATCCTAGACATGCATATGTCCGTTGCCACACTCTAACCCAGCGACTTGTCCACGGACATGCTTAATTATTAGATTAAGTCTTATGCGGTTTAAGAGTTGTTCAGAACTAGGCCTAAAGTCCATTAAACCCTAGCATAGTTGTCTACTGTTGGAACGCCGATACCCCATGGCGCAGCAGAATAAAATTAGATCCGGCGATCCAAACCATGGATCCATGTGTGAGGAACGAATCGGGGTGAAATAAAGGTTTCAAATTACCAAAACTTCAATCTCGAGTAGACAATGACGCCTTGGCAACAAGAGTTTTGATCTCATCGTCGAATCAAGCCACAACCTTTTCCGATGTCGGCCTCTACGTGATCCACCCGGTTTGACTATGAAGCGGAAGAAATCTCCAAAACTATTTTGGAGGTTTATTTGCTTGACGGCCGCTAGACCTAACAAGCAATCTCTTAGGGTTTTCCATAAGCTTTGCCTCTTTTAAATACCTTTTATATTGGGTATCCTTTTAATTGGGCCTTTTATAATGGGTATCTTTTTCATTGGGCCCATTATTAGGTATCCTTTTAATACCCTTTTATAATTGGTATCTCTTGAATGTATCATAAGATTAAATAAATACAATAAAGTTTTTAACAGAAAATTATAATTACATTAATTATATCAGAAAATTATAATTACATTAATTATAATAAGGATTTGGTAAACTATATTTATTTAAATTTATATATGAATCAAATTCATATATTAATAGAATTATGTTGTCATTATGTGTACAACATCCTTGTACATATAATATGTTCAATATTTGATTGCCCAATTAAATTAATTCTTTAATTAATTTAATTCATGTGACAACTAAAAACAATACCAATTATATTTTATTCCGTTCATTTAAACCATAGGGTGTGACCCTGTAGGTTCTTGCAACGTTAGCAGTAATAATAGAACGATTCTAATGTCACAAACAATGAGGGGCATCTAGCAATGCATCATTGCTACCTAAGTTACAAGAAGTCATGATTCCACATAACTTTTTGTGATTAACCTTTCATACATTAATCCTTAAGTCCTTTATCTCTGGAATGGACACAAGTCATGGAATAGTCACACTTGTATAGTCCATCCCATGTTTCTTGATATCTTGAGTAGACTATGATATAAAAATTAGTATGACATCTCATGTCAACTTATTTGAGCATGGCCATGCATTTCTAGTCTCACTCAATCAAGTGGCCTAAGATATTACTCCCATTATGTAGGAGGGACTTATCCTATATTGATCAACCATATCCCTCTACATAGATTGTGGTATATCCAACATCGTCTTTATAGAACAACCAATTACGATTATGTACGTTGATGTTGTATCAAAATATACAACTCACGATGTTGAGATAATAATTATCTCAAGTCTGAGGATCATATACATATTAATCACTATGAGTAATGTTGTGACAATTACATAATAATCCAATAAACATACTCATAACGGGTCAATCCAATATGTTGTTCTCTAACACACATATTCATGCATTGATTTTGACAATCCACATCAATGACAACTCTTTATCATCAATCAACTACATGTTAGTCTTAATGCATTATTGTTGTCCTAGTCAACAATAATACTCGACTAAGGATCTTTTAAGAATAATCATATTATTCTTAGGATATTATTATAAAATAGTTTATTTATACACGTAAAGAAAAAGCTGAAATAATAATGACAACGCTTTATATTAATAAACATGGTAAATTAAGTATGTTATTACAACCATCTCATGATTGGTCTTTGGGCATACTCTTACAATCTCCCACTAGCACTAAGACCAATCACTCATATATCTAATACCAAGTGACTTAGTGTGACGATCGTAGCCTGTGTGTCGGAGACTTGGTCGGGGATCAGCAATGTTATCATCGAAGGTACTCTGCATATCTCTACATCCCCTCGATCGATAATCTCTCCAATAAGATGGTAGCGTCTAAGTATATGTTTGGATCATTTGGTGAGATCGGGTTCCTTAGCTTGTGCAATAGCTCCATTGTTATCACATCGAGCTCTATAGCATCCGATATGCTAGGCACAACCCCTAGTCCAAGAATGAACTTCTTGATCCAAACCGCTTCCTTTCTTTGCCTCACCGTTGCAATATACTCAACCTCTGTTGTAGAATCACATCTTTGTACTTTGCTTTGAACTCTTCCAGCTCACAGCACCACCATTAAGGCAAAACACAAAACCTGATTACGATCGAGAATCATCCTTGTCGGTTTGGAAGCTGGCATCAGTGTAACCTTTTACACTTAACTCTTCCTCACCTCCATATAATAGGAACGTATCCTTAGTTCTTCTTAAGTACTTAAGGATACTCTTGATCGTGGTAGTCAGTTGACCTTCACCGGGATCTACTTGATACACCGCTCGTCATACTTAAGGCATACGATACATCCGGGACGGGTACATAACATAGCATACATGATAGATCCAATAGCGGAAGCATATGGAATTTTACTCATACGTTCTCTCTCTTGTGGAGTTGAAGGACACATTTCCTTCGAGAGTGAAATACCATGTCTCATAGGTAGAAATCCTCTTTTAGATTCTTCCATACTGAACCTTTTCAGTACTTTATCTATGTATGTACTTTGGCTTAGACCTAGTAGTCGCCTTGATCTATCTCTATAGATCTTGACTCCTAAGATATAAGTGGCTTCCCCCAAGTCCTTCATAGAAAAACAACTTCTCAACCAAGTCTTAATAGATCGCAAAGTAGGTATGTCATTTCCCATGATAAGTATGTCATCCACATATAGTACCAAAAATGTGATAGTGCTCCCACTAACTTTCTTGTAAACACATGGTTCATCTTCATTTTTGACAAAACCAAACTCTTTGATTGCATCGTTAAAACGAAGATTCCAACTTCGAGAAGCTTGCTTTAATCCATAAATGGATCTTTGCAGCTTACATATCTTTCTAGCATCCTTTGGATTTACAAAACCTTCAAAGTTGTGTCATATACACATCCTCTTCAAGTTTCCGTTAAGGAAAGTTGTTTTGACGTCCATCCGCGATTTCGTAATCATGAAATGCAATTTATGGCGAGCAAGATCTGATGGATTTAAACATAGCTACAGGAGAAAAGGTTTCATCATAGTCAACACCATGAATTTGGCGAAAACCTTTAGCGACTAATCGCCCTTTGTATGTTTGTACATTACCATCCATGTCAGTTTTCTTTTTGAAAACCCATTTGCACCCTATAGGTTTAACCCCTTCGGGTGGATCAATCAAAGTCCATACTTGGTTTTCATACATGGAATCCATCTCGGATCTCATGGCCTCAAGCCATTTCTCGTAGTCCGGGCTTGTCACCGCTTCTTGATATGTCCTAGGCTCATCTTGATCTATAAGAAGAACGTCACCATGCGTTGTAACGAGAAATCCATATCTCTCAGGTGCACGGCGTTCTCTTAAAGATCTGTGCGGTGGTTGTGTTTCTCTGAGAGTTGTTTGTTCCTCAATTTCTTGTGGAATTTCTTTGTTATTCAATCTCTCTGTTCGGTGGTATCTTGTGATTCTCGAATTTCTTCAAGTTCAATCTTTCTCCCACTTCCTTTTCTAGAAGTAAATTCTCTCTCTAGGAAAACACCGGTCCAGAGCAACAAGCGTTTTGTTCTCGGTGGGATTAAAGAAATAATATCCTTTGGTTTCTTTTGGATACCCCACAAAAATACACTTTTGAGATCGGGTTCAAGCTTAGTAGGCGTCGACGTTTAACATAAGCTTCACATGCCCCAAATTTTCATAAAAGACATACTAGGACGTTTCCAGTCCACATCTCATATGGCGTCTTTTGAACCGATTTAGATGGAACACGATTTAATGTGAAAGCAGCTGTCTCAAGTGCTTATCCCCAAAAGGAAGTCGGTAGATCAGCATGAGTCATCATGGATCGAACCATGTCTAACAAAGTTCGATTTCTTCTCTCAGATATTCCATTCCATTGAGGAGTACCAGGAGGAGTAAGTTGTGAGACAATCCCACATTCTTTCAAAAGATCATCAAACTCTAGGCTCAGTACTCTCCACCTCGATCGGATCGAAGTGACTTGATAGTTTTGCCTAGTTGATTTTGTACTTCATTTTTGAATTCCTTGAACTTTTCAAGGGACTCAGACTTATGGCGCATGAGATAAACATACCCATATCTACTGAAATCATCAGTGAAAGTAATGAAGTAGTGAAATCCACCTCGGCTTGTGTATTTATTGGTCCACATACATCGAGAATGTATTAGGTCTAATAAATCACTAGCTCGTTCACTTTTACTGATGAAAGGAGATTTAGTCATTTTTCCCAATAAGCAAGATTCACATACTTC
The DNA here is from genome assembly GCA_025503065.1 of Gossypium bickii. Lineage (NCBI taxonomy): Eukaryota > Viridiplantae > Streptophyta > Magnoliopsida > Malvales > Malvaceae > Gossypium > Gossypium bickii. Next base: position 104,229,622 of record CP106711.1, read on the forward strand.
AAATTGTTCAAAAACAAATGAATTCAAGAGACCATCTTTATGGAGTTTGGATATGTTTTTCACTTATGTGGCCCAAACGACAATGCCAAAGATAAGTTTGATTTGAGTCATTTATTTTAGATCTTTTAGTATTTATGTTGTAAATGGGATTCGTTTGATCTAAAATATAGAGGCCATTAATTAATTGTGCGAACCATAGAAAACATTTTTGAGATAAAATGAACAACAATTATTCTTAATAATTATCTCAAAACCAATTTTGTCTAAACAAGAAATTGAAATAATGTTTTTAGTCAAACTGGGCACAAAATAACAATCCTCTAAACATAAATCAAGTCCACTAGGCAAAGATAAAGTATATGTTCCCACAGCTAATGCAAAGCAACTTTTGCTCCATTTCCAACTCGTAGGTCCACATCTCCTCTAGCCAAAGTCCTACTCCTTTGTAGTCCCCTGCATGGAAGTACAAATATGAGAACCACAACCGAGTATCTAATACCCAAGAAGTAGTAGTTGATAAATTAATATCAATAACATAAATACAAGCGGACATTCCGCTTGCTTTAGCCTTCTTGACTTCTTCAAGATAGACAGGCGATTCCGTTTCCAATGTCCAATCACACCACAATGAAAACAGATTTCCTTCCTTAGACACCCCACCTTTAGGTTTCAGTGTAGCCTTTCCTTTTCCAAATTTGGGCTTACCTTTGCCCTTAGGCTTTGTTTGAACTTTGGCCTTTCCCTTGCCCTTATTATTACGGACCATCGGTATGGGCTTGGGTCCAACCTTTTTCAATTTGCCTTCTTGATTCGTAACATACTTGAGCAATTGTGGTAGAGTCTTGTCAATTTCATTCATATTGAAATTGAGGACAAACTGGTTGTGTAGCTATCCGGCAACGATTGCAAAATAACATCCGGTGGCCAACTCTTGGCTCAATGGAAACCCAAACTTAGATAGGCTTTCAATATAGCCAATCATCTTAAGGACATGAGGTCCACTGGGCTTCCTTCACCAACTTACATTGGAATAGGGCTTTAGAGATATCAAACCTCTCTTGCCGTGCTTGCCCACGATAAAGTTCTTTTCAGTGCTCGATCATATCATAAGCAACCATGTCCTCATGTTGCTTCAAGTTCAGATTCATAGTGGCAAGCATAAGACATCCAACATCTATCATGTCATCGAGATACTTCTTGTAAGCATCTCTATCATCGATCCTCGAGGCATTAGCGGGTGGTTCATTAGGAAGTGGTTGTTCAATGACATATAATTTCCGTTCTTGTTTAAGGACAATCCTCAAGTTACGGAACCAATCAAGAAAATTCAAACCATTCAATTTGTCCTTCTCAAGGACCGATCGCAATGAGAGTGTGCTAGTGTTTTATGACCATAATATATCTACAACAATTAAATATGCATGTGAGTAAATTTACCATTTTTATATCAATCATTAAAAAGACTTTATTAAATGATATTCCACTATTTTATTTCAAAATTAATAACCTCGTATATTAATTTGGAAAATCTTTCTCAAAAGTATTTCTAGTAGGTTAAGGATCCATATTTCACCACCTCTTAAGTCACTTTGGCTTTACTCTTAAGATTATGGTTATTTAGGTAAGCAACATTTGCTAATTACATCATATGTAACTCCTAATATTTGGTGAACAACTCTTGTTCTAATCATCTTATGATTTATCCAATTTACTTGCCTCTAGGTTTCTAATCCTATTAGAGTAACCTAGTTAAGTCATTAACCAATTTTTAACCAATGAATATCACTTGTTTATTCTTCGCATTTAACCAAGATAAATACTAGTACTTCGCTTAAGCGGAACCTACATAGTATTGATCGAGGCCTTAACGAGGCAAAATTGGAAGGCCATGTTGACTTAATATTTTAATAGATGGATTTTATTAAGGTTGTTGCATCTCACCAATTACGGTCTATTTCAGCCCATTTAGTCTTCTAATCGATCTCATCAATTAATAGGGTTTATTATCTTCAAATTTTAATATATATAAAAAATTGGCATGCTTTAGACATCCATAGCATCTCATACATGAATAAATAAAGCAATAAATAAATGCAATAGTTATAGCCCATAAACTAAGGTGGTTCAACCCAAGCCAATGGGAAAACCAAAAAGAAACCTAAAGGTGTAAGCCATTTGAAGCTATCATTCTTAATCATTGTCCCACCTTCCTTCTCGTTTGGTCCACAAACAACTCTTGCAAATTACAATATACAGAAACTCGTTTTACATACGAGGGAATAAGATGAGAAGAGAAATACAAGAGAATAGTAGTAAGGCACGACACGCAGGCCGTATTTAAAAAAAATACAACCTTTTATCGAATGGGTCATTGGGCTATAACTAAGCATTTCAAACACCGTGCTAGTCAAAAATAGCATACATAATTCAATTATTATTATTATTATTTTAAAGTGAATTATAAAATATCTTTTCAACCTTTTGTGGCCCATCAAGTTTATAAATTTCTTTTATTAACAAAACTATTCCATGACTTTTGTGGCCCATCAACTTTTTGCGAGCCCCCGCGGTACAAATCGCATATCGGTCAAATGAAACCTCACGATTTGATAACTTTTTATCAACGAGAATCGTGTTTTTAGGATTTTAATCCTTGAGGTTTCATATCGGAACAACCCTTGTTCCACTAGCGATTAACACTTACATGGAAACTATAAATACCACCGTCGCATTATTACACATTTGTTAATAGTTAATTGATAATAACATAAAATCAAGTAGGCCACAACACCATGATTAACATTTAATCAATTTCCGAAAGAACAGATTATCGAGTTATGCTTAAACGATTTAAACAATCGAAAATACAATAAGATCAAAACATGAATCTCATACAATTGCATCACCCAAGTATTTAAACCCGAGTTCAGTATTACACAAGTGGCTCGATACCACATTGTTGGAACGCCGATACCCCATGGCGCAGTGAGAATAAAATTAGATCGCGATCCAAACCATGGATCCATGTGTGAGGAACGAATCGGGGTGAAATAAAGGTTTCAAATTACCAAAACTTCAATGAGTAGACAAACGACGCCTTGGCAACAAGAGTTTTGATCTATTGTCGAATCAAGCCACAACCTTTTCCGATGTCGGCCTCACGTGATCCACCCGGTTTGACTATGAGCGGAAGAAATCTCCAAAACTATTTTGAGGTTTATTTGCTTGACGGCCGCTAGACCTAACAAGCAATCTCTTAGGGTTTTCCATAAGCTTTGCCTCTTTTAAATACCTTTTATATTGGGTATCCTTTTAATTGGGCCTTTTATAATGGGTATCTTTTCATTGGGCCCATTATTAGGTATCCTTTTAATACCCTTTTATAATTGGTATCTCTTGAATGTATCATAAGATTAAATAAATACAATAAAGTTTTTAACCAGAAAATTATAATTACATTAATTATATCCAGAAAATTATAATTACATTAATTATAATAAGGATTTCGATAAACTATATTTATTTAAATTTATATATGAATCAAATTCATATATTAATAGAATTATGTTGTCATTATGTGTACAACATCCTTGTACATATAATATGTTCAATATTTGATTGCCCAATTAAATTAATTCTTTAATTAATTTAATTCATGTGACAACTAAAAACAATACCAATTATATTTTATTAGTTCATTTAAACCATAGGGTGTGACCCTGTAGGTTCTTGCAACGTTAGCAGTAATAATAGAACGATTCTAATGTCACAAACAATGAGGGGCATCTAGCAATGCATCATTGCTACCTAAGTTACAAGAAGTCATGATTCCACATAACTTTTTGTGATTAACCTTTCATACATTAATCCTTAAGTCCTTTATCTCTGGAATGGACACAAGTCATGGAATAGTCACACTTGTATAGTCCATCCCATGTTTCTTGATATCTTGAGTAGACTATGATATAAAAATTAGTATGACATCTCATGTCAACTTATTTGAGCATGGCCATGCATTTCTAGTCTCACTCAATCAAGTGGCCTAAGATATTACTCCCATTATGTAGGAGGGACTTATCCTATATTGATCAACCATATCCTCTACATAGATTGTGGTTTATCCAACATCGAGTCTTTATAGAACAACCAATTACGTGTACGCGTTGATTGTATCAAAATATACAACTCACGATGTTGAGATAATAATTATCTCAAGTCCGAGGATCATATACATATTAATCACTATGAGTAATGTTGTGACAATTACATAATAATCCAATAAACATACTCATAACGGGTCAATCCAATATGTTGTTCTCTAACACACATATTCATGCATTGATTTTGACAATCCACATCAATGACAACTCTTTATCATCAATCAACTACATGTTAGTCTTAATGCATTATTGTTGTCCTAGTCAACAATAATACTCGACTAAGGATCTTTTAAGAATAATCATATTATTCTTAGGACATTATTATAAAATAGTTTATTTATACACACAGAAAGAAAAACTGAAATAATAATGACAACGCTTTATATTAATAAACATGGTAAATTAAGTATGTTATTACAACCATCTCATGATTGGTCTTTGGGCATACTCTTACATCTACGTCCTTATAAAGCCCATCAAGCCCATTTCACGTTCATATAGCCCATTATGCCCAAATCACATCCTTATGGCCCATTAGGCCCAGATCTCATTCATATGGCTTATTAGGCCCAAAACAATTCCAAATCATGTAACATGCATGACTAACTCAATTCATATAACCAAATCAATCAATTTCATCAAACTTAGCCTCAGGGCCCACCGAGCCCATTTAGCCACTTCGACTTTTTCTAAGATTGCCGATATCATGTGTGTGTAGTGTTTGTACACACCTGGTTACTGTGACGTGCTATACTATCCTTAGCCTTGAACCTACAACCAACCAACCTTCAATCAATCAACCATACTTAATCAAAACATTTACCAAAAGCCAAAGCCTTACCATAACATTACTGTGTGCCACCGAGTTCTAATAGCCCTTCCTTAGCTACTAATCACGAGTATCCCCAAGATCTGCACTCACACATACACCATCAAACTTCGAGTGACTCATAATCCACACAAGTCACCCCTATAAATCATACTCACATTCGGCCATTTACTTAAACCATAATCGAGTTTAGCACACTTATACTTTGCTAACGATCCTTACCACCTTTTCGATCTCTGAACCATACCCTTGTTAATACAAGATTAACGAAAATGAGAAGTTAGATAGCTCTTCGACTTTTAACAAAACACACTAAGGGGTTAACTGAACACTTACCCAATCCACCTGTGATATTGCGGCCTAGATAGCTACTAAACGAGATTCAGCTTTTAACCTTGACTGATAGTAGATAACAATCGATCTGTGATGGAGGAAAACAACAAAGATTCAGCACTAATAGGGATTTTAGCAAGAGAAGATGTTGATACTTTGGCAATAAAAGAGTTTGGCTATGAGAGAATTCGGAAAAAAGGGATTCGGGTATAGGAGATTTCGGCAACAAGGTAAGGTATTTTCGGTTGTGGAAAAATAATGTTTCGGCAAGGAAAAGAAAAAGAATGGAAAATCTGGCATTACCTAGGACCCTAGATTCGGCACACACACATTTATATAGCCTATAGCCGGAACTTAGCCACCCCTAAAGTCCAATTCAGCACCACTTCATCCACTGCTCATCTCCTAATTTTTCTCCATGATATCTCCCTTATCCTTCTCCTAAATTCTCTCTACTGATCACTTCTCCTTAAAGTCCCTCTACACGCCACTTCCAGCCTTCTAGAAGCCTAAAATTAAACTCCAAAATAAAACTAAGCTAGCACTCGAACCTCAGACCTCCCTGCATGCATATATCGCCACCTCCCTACACCCTAGTGGCGTCACTTAGCCACTTCACCATAGGATTCTTTGTGCCATTTGTCACCTTTTTTTATTTAAAAGCCCACTACTTACAACCCTAGTTCCTTAATTAATTAAATTAAGAATCCTCTACCACAAAACTCGAACCCAGAGCTTCTTCAACACACCTAGACACTCCAAATTCATTAAACCCTTAAAGCCATCATGTCATGTTCTCGCTCACTTAAAATTTTTCTGAGACCCAAAGTCCAATAGGCCCAATTCTACTAGGCCCAAATTCGGGGCGTTACAATGACATATGTGCATTTGATATTTGTATAGTATTGCATGTGCATTTGGGTGGGATAATGATGTGATGGAGGAACTATTTGCAGTATAATGGTTTGCCGCCTCTAGTGTTTGTAACCACATATCTATTATGGTGGTTTGGCCACACTTATCTACTTCTGGCAGGCTATTGTATATATCTGGCAGCTTGACTGCACTATTCTGAAAAGTGACATACGCTCACTTAGAGGTGTGTGGGGTAGGATGGGTATTATTACCCTAATTGGAGTGTAGAGATGGATGGAGATGGTGTGTAACGATGGAGGTAGGATCTGGTTTTGTATTTGAAATTGCATTTGATTCTGTATTTGAAATTTGCATATGTACCTGTATATGTTTGTTGCGTGGGTTGAGTTAACATTGAGCTCGTAAGCTCACCCGTTGTTTTCATCCTCTTAGGTAAGTAACTGACTTAGGACTGAATGGTGTGTAGGAGCTCGAATTGGATTTTCAGTATTTAAACGGATATTAAAGACTTTGTGTTAATAATGGACTTTTTGAACTTTTGGACTGTAAATTGTTTTAGACTTTCTTTTTTGTTTTTGACTTGGTTTTTCAGATGAAGTGCTATTATATTTCTATCGGAAAAATTATTTTGTTTCAAATCAAGCCACAATTTTCAAAACTTTATAACTAGAAAAATTCCATTGAAAGACGAAGTGATCACTTAAATGTTTTCTATAATAAAGTAAATAGTTTTAATGAGTATTTTTCCCTAAGAATTGGAAAATGATTTATCAAAACTTAACATTGTTTTACTACACGATTACAAGTTCAATTTCTGGGTTTTTAAAGAAGTTAGTCTAACTCCTCAAGATTCGTTCATAACGTCTAGATTGAGTTTGGGGTGTTACATTTGGTGGTATCAGACCCCAGTTTAAAACTCAAGCTATGATTCTCGGGTTTAAAATTTTTTTGCATGAAATTTCTTTAAAAATGATTTGGATTTTTGATTAATTTTGATATTTTGGTTTTAAAAAGTGAACTCGAATCTCCAGCGCCAATCCAAGTAAGTACTTTAGTTACTTTAGTAGATACTATAGAGTAGAACTCTTCTACTTTTGAAAATAAGATTAAGATAACTCTAATAAAACTATAGACTTAGAATTTTTCATAAATCTAAGCTAATGCATAAAATTCTGAATTGTAGATAATTAATCGTAATGAGTGTTGGATCACTGGTACACCTCGTGGAGCAGCTGAAAAATTATTTCGGCGATCATCAACCACATATCCATGTACAAGGAAAGAATTGGGTTGAAATAGGGTTGAAAATTTATCTTTACTGAAAATTTTGAAAGGATGCTACTGATTCGATTTTGATTCCAAGCCACAACGAAAACATCCCAGCCTCTATGTAGTCTACCCGATCAAAAATAAACAACCACTTTCTCTTGAACTTTTCAGAGAGAATTAAAAATGGTTGCTAGACCTTTATTTTATTAAGTTGGTAACCTTAACAAACTAATGGATTATCATCATTTTATCCTCTTTGATATCACATATTTAAAAGGAAAACTAGGATTATTACCTTATTAATAGAGAAGGCAAATGGAAAGTTAGAAAAAAGGAATTATATTCTTTCCAAAATAATATTAATTTCCATGCCTTTTATATTTTAACCGAAATTAATTAATATAACTATTTATATTAATAAATTCAGTAATATATATAATGAATATTTTGTATGAATCAAAGTCATATATTAATTCGATTTTGTTCAAAAGAATATTGATTTTCATGTCTTTTGTATTTTGATCGAAATTAATTAATATAACTGTTTATATTAATAAATTCGGTAAAATATATACAATTAATATTTTATATGAATCAAATTCATATATTAATTATATTCTTTCTAAAAGAATATTAATTTTTATTTCTTTTTTGTTTTAACCGAAATTAATTAGTATAATTGCTTATATTAATAAATTCGGTAAAATATATACAATTAATATTTTGTATGAATCAAATTCATATATTAATTATATCTATGTTCTCTATTTGTGTACAACAAGTTTGTACAGATAATGTTTTTAATATTTAACAATCAAATATAATTAATTCAAAAATTAATTTAATTCATGTAACAACTAAAAACAATATCAAGTGTATTTGGATTTTGTTCGTTGCAACTATAGGGTGTGGCCTTGTAGCCTCTTGTAATGTTGGTAGTAATACTAGAACGTTTCTAGCATTACAAGTAATGAGTGGCATCTAGCAATGCATCGTTGCCACCCAAGTTAGAAGAAGTCATGATTCGACATAACCTTTATGTGATAACCTTTTCATGTAATATATCATTTTATGCTTAATATCATAAAATAGTCATACTTGCATAGTTCAATCTCATATTTCTTGATTTTATAAGCAGACTACTATAAACAAATAAGTGTGATATCTCATATGAACTTATTCGAGCATGGCCATGCCTTTTTAGTCTCACTCCATCAAAAGGCCTAACATATTGCCTCTATTATGTAGAAGGGACAAATCCTTTCTTGATCAGCCATATCCCACTACATGGATTGTGGTATATCCAATATTAGTCTTTATAGTATAACATGTTACAGTAGACATTTTGACTGTATCAAAATATATGACTCACAATGTTGAGACAATAATGATATCAAGCCTGAGAATGATATCACCTCTGCCACGACCCCTCCCTCGAGCCAGAGCAGGTGTAGCAGCAACAACAGTAGCAGTAGGTTGGTCTCGAACCACAATTGCTCTCCCCAAGAAATTACTAACACAATGCTCCATCAACCCGCAAACAAGACAAGCACTAGTCATCCTCCAACACTCACCATGATGACGACTTCCACAATGCTCACATAACGACCATGTAACACCATGATGACGACATCCACAATGCTCTCTTGCCCTTCTAGCTAGATCCCTTAACAGACTCGGACGTCCTCTTAACAGCACCAACAGAAATAGCTTTGGGCTCCTCCCCCAAAGTCTCCTCTAAAGCACGGGCCTTCTCAACCAACTCATCAAAGACCACAATAGACTGTTCTACCAGATACAACTTAATATCACGGCTCAGTCCAAACTGAACCTCTTACAACGACTCGAGTCGTGAGCCACAAACTCAGGTGCATACTGGCTCAAACACACAAACTCAGCTTCGTACTCATCCATAGACAAGGTACCCTGGACTAACTGTAACACCCCTAACCTGTATCCATCGCCGGAATAGGGTTACGAGGCATTACCGATCAAGTCACAACATACAACATACGTTTATGCATCCATTCTCAAACACCATTCAATCATATTCACATTGTCCCTTATAAGGGCCTACGAGGCCTTAAACATGCTTTAGAAATGTTTCGGAACTAAACCAATAACATACTAAAATTCTTGAAAACTTAGAAATTTTTCAAACATACAAGGGTTACACGCTCGTGTGAACATGCCGTGTGAAAACAGGGCATACATACTGACTTGGGTCACATGGCTGACCACAAGCCTGTGTGCCCTTCGAGATGGACACACATACCCATGTGCTAGGCCGTGCCAATTCTGTAGGTTATATTGACTTATGCAACACGGCCAAGTCACACGCCCGTATGCTAGACCGTGAGCCATTTAGGGGGTATACTGACTTGTGCCACACGACTGGTCACACGCCCATGTGTGAGTGAGGCCGTGTGGAGCATACTGACTTCAACTCAATATCAACACCACGGGACACACAGCCGTGTATCATGATCGTGTGTCATACACAGCTGAGACACACTCCCGTGTGGACAAGAATAGGCCATTTGCAAGGCTAATTTGCTACCCTTTCTCATGCTCTCCTAAATAACCAAGATAATACCATTTCATCACATTTATAGGGAACCAAAACATGCTATTTCATATACAAATCATGCCATTTAAAATCCATCTATTTCACTACTCAAATCATAATCCAAAACTTACTAAAACAATATACCATTACCAACAATTTTAATCTATTTCAAACATGTATCTTTTTACCAATACACACTATAAAATCAAGTCTCAAAATCATACCAATTCAACATCTCAATTTCATACCAATACATGCCATTTCTTAAACCACATTGTTACCCCATTTGCATTCCAAGCCAAACCAAAAATACATAACATAAGCCAAATACACATTTTAAATCAACCATGCCAAAACATAAGGCCACATTATATCCATCAATCAAAATCATTATTAAGCCATTTCAAATGACCATATACATATCTAACAACCATACCAAAATGACCATAGCCTATACATGCCATATAACCAATATCACAAAACTTATAAATACCAAACCATAGCTAGATAGTGTGATGAGATCTCCGACGACTTTCAACCTGAGCAAGCCTTCGAAACTCTATAAACATAGGAAAGAAAACAAAGTAAGCTATAAAGCTTAGTATGTTCACAAGGTATTAAACTCAACTTATTTAATAAACACATATTAAACATTTATTATAATGTCTTCATATGCTTTCACCTTTATATCATGAATTTATTTACATAGTTAACCAAGAGTTTCACATGTTTACTCATATCATTGTTCATATAGATCTATCACATTCTCACCAATTCATTAACATTTACATGTACATGAACAAATATATATATATAAAAATAACATGATTCAATCCAATATCCAACATATCTTATTTAATAAATATGAATCATGTTAAATATCATCAAATAACGGTATTTCGCACAATTTGTGCCATATGTATATTTAATTAACACAACTATAACTCATATCTCACATATCATTCAATTCATACCTCATTATAGCCAAATAAACACATTTTGGCATGAAACATACTTATACACAGATCTTTTTCATTTCAGATACATGATACATTACAAACTCACCAAATTACCTTTATTCAATTCTCATATAGGTTCTATTCATACCTATATTACTTAATTCAATTGTACTTTCATTCTCGTCTTGACTATGCCCATTGAACCATTCAGAATTGCTAAGGATACTCAGAAATCTCGTATAACTCGTACAATGCCATATCCTAGATATGGTCTTACATGGTCTTACATGAATCTCATATTGATGCCAATGTCCCAGACACGGTCTTACACAAATCTCATATCCCGGTAATACTAATATCAAGTCATTTATATCTTGAGCTATTTCGAATATTCATACGGGACTTTCGGACGTCGTAACTCTGTCGATTCATGCTCTTACTCATCCATTCAATATTCAATTCAATTCAATGATAAATAAACATTTATAACACAATTTAAGAACGTTATCTAACATACGAACTTACCTCGTACGTTGAAACGACAAATTAAATCAAATAATTTGATACTTTGTTTTTCCCTTGTTCTAGATCCAAATCTCGTTTTTCTCAATCCAATATAATATCAAATTTTACTTATTTAATCAGTAATTCATTCAATTTAGCACAGTTTACTCATTAAGGAAATTTTATACATTTACCCCTAAACTTTCACACTTTTACAATTTAGTCTTTATTACATAAAATCACAATTTCATGCAATTTCATCCTACCCATGCTTAGCCAAATTATTCTTATTGCCTTAGCAGCCCACATTTTCCAAATAATTTAACCACATAATTTCAATATTTCATAATTTAATCCCTAATTTGCATTTTCATCAAAAATTACTTTATAAAATATGAAAATCTAACATCAAATATTCATATTTCACCATTAAACATCAAAGATCACATAAGCTCATCAATGGCCACTATCAAAATCTTTAACAGTTTTGAAATCGAAGACACGGGCTAGCTAGTACTACTTGCAACGATCACAAAAACGTAAAAATCATTAAAAACGGAGCTAAAGCCGTACCTAATCAAGCATTTGAAGCTTGGCCGAACCAAAAGCTTCTCCCATGGCTGCCATTCTTTCTAATTTTTGGTGGAGAACTGGTGAAAAGATGATGATTTTAATTTGTTTTTATTAAACATTAACTTAATTAACTAATTACCAAAATATCCTTTAAAAACATTAGTAATTACACCAAATGCCACTCCACTATCATCCACTAACTCATAAATGGCCTATTTACCACTTAAGGACCTTTACTTTACTGTTCTATAGCTATTAGATACTTTTAGCTAATAAAACTCCACTTTTACACTTTACATGATTTAGTCCTTTTTACCAAATTAAGCATTCAAACAGTAAAATTTCTTTATGAAACTTTCACATAATAATTCTATCATGCTGTAAACTTACATAAAATAATAAAATTCAGATTTTTTGTCCCAAAACCACTATTTTGATTTGGCCCAAAAACGGGCTGTTACAACTCTCCTGCTTAGAGATTTTCGTCCCCGAAAATCTTATCAGAAAATTGATCACTGTAAAATCAGAGTTTTAAATATTTATATAAGAATGATCAAACCTGGAGACTAACTCTGACAATGATTAAAGGCAAGTGTACCTATCGAACAGTAGTATAGCTTAGGCAAGACCGGATATCGAACCCAAAGGAACTAAAAGTATTAATACTCACTTTCTTTTTATTATATAACCTAACTAAGATAAAAGTTGCTTTTAAACTAAATTGACGACAACTAAACTAAGGAAACTAAGACAAAAAGATGAATTTGGGGATAACTTGGAAAAAGACTCAGTTGATTTTTATGATACCTTCGGGAAGAATCCACCTAGACTTCTCTTATTATCTAACTTTAGATTATATGATTTCTTTTACTTAGCTTAATCCGTGAGACTCCCTAACCTATGCTAAACCCTCTCTCGAAGTGAATAATATCTAATCTTAGGTTAATTAGTGGAACTCTCGTTCGCTTATAATAACCCCCTAGGAAAGCAGTAAATCGATCAATGGATTCCCATATTAGGTTTCACCCTAATCCGGCAAAATCTCGTAACCCTATCTCTAGGCGCCGGATCAACTCCGCTTAATTATGTTAGATCTACTCTTAGGCAGGGTCTATTCCTCCTCCACCTAAGCACATTGGATTTGGATTAACCAACATAATTAAGAACAAACTAAGTAATTTATCATATAACTTAAAAATCAAATAATAAAATCTGTCTAGGTTTCATCCCCCTTCAGGTATCTGAGGGGTTTAGTTCATAATGTAAAAAGAAAACATCACAAGAGAAAAGATAAAACAAAACATAAGAAAAATCGTAAAACTCCCTGAGGGGATGGAAGGAGAATTCTGCCGTCTTGAGTATAATTCTGGCTTCTTGGGATGGATCAACTGGCTATCTTCACGTTATTCCCTAACTTTGACCTTCTTGGCTGGGCTCCTTGGCCTAGCTTTGACCGGTTTGGGCTTCTGCCGAACTTCCCTTCAAGTTGCCCCATTGGGTGTTTATATAGACTTTGAGATGCCTTACTTGGCCCCTAAGTATCCTAATTTAAGTAGAATTCCCAATAGGGTGTTTGAATAGGCTTTGGAATGTGTTTCTTTGCCTCTAAGTATCCTTTCCCGAATGAAATTGCTTCTTCCAGAGACAGGGACACAGCCATGGCACACGCCTGTGTGGGTCGTGGCCAGGCCGTGCTCGAACTTCTTTAATGAGGCACGGCCGTGTAGATCGGGAGAAGGCCGTGTTCTAGATGATTGGCGTGGTACGGCCGTGTGGGCTTAAGTCCAGGCCGTGTCGATTTCTTCCTTGGCCCGAATTGGTCCGTTTTGGGCCCATTTCTCGTTCTTTTTATCCTCGGGTGCTTTCCTGGGTATAAGACATGAAAAAAAAGGATTAAAAGCACCTTTTTACATAAATCAAGGGATAAATCATCCAAAAGCATACTAAATGTGGGATTAAAATATGTTACTTTTGCGGTTTATCAAGAATAAAATAGAGATTTGCTTTCTTATAACCTTATCAATTTCTCACATAGCTTCGGATTTCTCAACTCTTTAATCTCATGAGTTAAGATTCTGATCTATCCTTCGCTATACGTCATATCATGCTGAATTTCAACCTTTGAAAGTGTATATATAAATGGTCTTATATGAATCGCCGTATTATAGATATAAGAAACACATTATGGATCTTCCCAGGTTCTAACAATAAGATAAGTTGAATAAGCCACTGGCTTCATTTTCTCAATAATCTCATATGGCCCGATGAATCACAAATTCAACTTCTCTTATAGCTAATTCGAAAAATTCTATTCTCACAGCAATGTTTTCATAAACATTCAGTTCATTAACTGATATTCAATGCTCTTACGTATCAAGTTTGCATATGTTTTCTATCAATCTAAAATTGCTTTCTAACTGTTACGAATTACTTTCACCCTCTCTTCAATTTTCTCTATTAAAACCATTCTCGTGAATCGTTTTCTCACAAAGCTCGATCCCATAACAACATAGTTCAATAATTGTAATCATACAATACCTTATACAATGTCATCTTTATACTCATATGATAACTATTAATATGCTCAAACTCAACCAACAATAATTATCTTCCTTAATTGCTTTCACATACTAAGATACAATAACAAATCGTGTCTTCGAGAATTTGCATCACTTTCCTATATTATCCATCATCCGGTAAGATCAATTGCGTATTCATCGCTTGTAAAGCACACAAAGATTTCTTGTTCAAAATATCCATGACTATAATCGTTCTTCCCTAGATGATAATCAATTACTAACTCAAAATCTTTCGATGGTTCAAGCCACCTTTGCTTTCCCAAATTCAGATCTCTCTTTAATATCAAATGTTTTAAAACTTTTGCAGTTAACAAATAGGTTACATTACTCACCAAACAATCAATTTCACTGACTATTTAATGCGAATACAATATCAACCATTTCTAATTCACGTGTCGAATAACTCTTTTCATGCAGCTTTAACTATATACAACATACGTAATCACTATTCTTTCTTGTACTAGAACCCATTTTAAACCATTCAATGACGCATGACTGAAAATCATAAACTCTTTACCCGACGCAAGCTGAACCAGAACTGATGCTTCAGTTAACAATATCTTCAACTGTTTACCACTTTATTAATAAGTATCATATCATTCAGACTTCACAATCGCGATGACTTCCTTAATTAAAACCATTGCAATAAATATAATTCGGTATCACGTCTTCTAGAATATGAATTCTTCATTCGGACTATCCCTCCATTAACCCGTGAACTTACAAGATTTATTTTCCCGACTCAAGGATAAACTAAAATACATATACTCAATTAACTCTTCAAGCAAATAATCCCATCAAGCTAAACAACTGAATCAATCTTGGCTGTCGAGCAATAACTTTTCGAAGAAAACCTTTCTTCTTGTTGTCAAGATAACTCAACCATACATTTTATTGCAATTTCTTCAGGATACTAATCAAAGATCTTTAAAAACGGCATAATTCAAACGTAACATAACATCCCGCTTTCAACTCGTAGACATTTATCAAGATTACCTGGGAATGATAACCGATATACAAATTTGAGTTGATCTTTCATCGTTTACACTTTTGCCGATGTCAAACCTCTTTCAAGAAACTAGAAAGGATTATATAATAAAGCTATCTCAACTATTCATCATCAAAGCGTTGAACTATACTGAAGCCACCTCCATCATATAAAAATCATAATGCCATAATAAGACCAACGTCTGAACCGTATAAATAGATAAAATCCCCAACTTTTAATAATGCATTTTGAACACAAAAGAAAATAAAAAATGGTTCCTTCAACAACCAATGCAGATTCACAACCTCTATAATTTGATGACAGTACCACTGTACTCTCGTGATCAAACCAGAAATTATAATCATAACAAGTATAATCATCATCTTCAAAAGAACATTTATTGTAGATATCTCATGCTTAGTAAATTAAACAATAAAATGCTAAGGAAGCCAAGATAGCGAAATCTCAAAATGTGGAACTATACAGAATTTCTGAAAATCACAACTGATATAAAATAGTAGAAATCTCGATAATATCCTAGAAAATTTCCAGAAGGAAAAACGTCATTCACAAGTACTGAAATTGATAGTGACAGAAGTAATATGATCTCCATATACATTCAATAGAATAAGAACCAGTAGAAACAAAATACTAGCATCATACAGATTTTATCGTCGACTTTCCTATCAACACAAGGGAATAGAATACCGGAGAAAGATAGAGTAATGCCAATCATAACTCAAACAGACCAACAATGCTTTCGTCTATCAATATGTTCTACTAACGTTCTCATATGATAATAATTTCATCTGAAAATATATAGCTACATATATCTCTGAGAATAGTTGAACACATAGAGTACCCAGAAGAGTTCGTCGTAAACCAATCGACTATAATCGTTGTACTCAACTATCTTTATAATTCAAACATGATTCCACTATCTATCCCTGACATTACTGATTTCTCATTATCCCAACACTAACAGAAATCAATTCAGAAGAACTTCCAGTTAATATATTCTTTAGATATCATACCTGAATATTTGGTTTCATCTAATTCAACTTCATCTTTAACAATGAGTTTACATAATCTAAATGATCTTCAAAACGATCCAATATATCTCCTATCTGATTACAATATTAATCCTTCAATTGAGGAACTCTGAAATTCTACAATCGTGAGCTTATTCAGTCTAAATATTACAAGTTTTCATTGTAATACCTTATTGATGAGGGGGTGAGGGTCGTAAAGCCTCAAATTTAACTCTCACATATATACACACATAACATAACATTTATCAAGAACATGATATTATGAACTTTTACTCATACCTTTATAAGTTTTAACTCATCATAAACACATTTTCACTTAAACATTTGAGTACCACTTTCTGCACTATCAGAATTAGCTCGGCTGGAAAGCACATCTGTCTAATTAAAACAATTCTTTTCAGAATCAGGAGATATCACACTATCACAGGTTAAATATGGCATGTATAGCTAGACTCACATATGCACCGTTAGTCCTAGAATTGACTAAACCGTAGCTCTGATACCTATAAATGTAACACCCTTAACTCGTATCCGTCGCAAGAATAGGGTTACGAGGCATTACCGATCTAGTCACAATATACAACATACATTTATGCATCCATTCTCAAACACCATTCAATCATACTCACATTGTCCCTTATAACGGCCTACAAGGCCTTAAACATGCTTTAGAAATGTTTTAGAACTAAATCGATAACATAATAAAATTCTTTAAAACTTAGAAAGTTTTCAAAGATACAAGCCTCACACGCCCATGTGAACAGGCTATGTGCCTCACACGGCTCCAGACACGCCTGTGTCCCAGGCCGTATGAAAACAGGGCATACATACTGACTTGGTTCACAAGGCTGACCACACGCCAGTGTGTCTAGCCCGTGTGCCCTTCCAGACGGCTACACACGACCGTGTACTAGGCCGTGTCAATCTTGTAGGGTATACTGACTTACGCAACGCGGCCAAGTCACACGCCCGTGTGCTATACCGTATGCCATTTATGGGGTATACTGACTTGTGCCACACGGCCGGTCACACGCCCGTGTGTGAGGTCGTGTGGAGTATACTAACTTCAACTCAATAACAACACCAAGGGACACAAGGCCATGTCTTTGCCCGTGTGGACAAGAATAGGCCATTTGCAAGGCCAATTTGCCACCCTTTCTCATGCTCTCCTAAACAACCAAAATAATACCATTTCATCATATTTATAGGCAACCAAATGCTATTTCATATACAAATCATGCCATTTAAAATCCATCTATTTCACTACTCAAATCATAATCCAAAACTTACTAAAACAATATACCATTACCAACAATTTTAATCTATTTCAAACATGTATCTTTTTTACCAATAAACACTATAAAATCAAGTCTCAAAATTCAACATCTCAATTTCATACCAGTACATGCCATTTTTTAAACCACATTGTTACCTCATTTGCATTCCAAGCCAAACCACAAATACATAACATATGCCGAATACATATTTTTTATCAACCATGCCAAAACATAAGGCCACATTATATCCATCAATCAAAATCATTATTAAGCCATTTCAAATGACCATATACATATCTAACAACCATACGAAAATGACCATAGCCTATACATGCTATATAACCAATATCACAAAACTTATAAATAGCAAACCATAGCTGGATAGTGTAATGAGATATCCGACGACTTCCAACCCGAGGAAGCCTCCGAAACTCTATAAACATAGGAAAGAAAACAAAGTAAGCTATAAAGCTTAGTAAGTTCGTAAGGTATTAAACTCAACTTACTTAATAAACACATATTAAACATTTACATAAATTATCATGTCCTCATATGCTTCCACCTTTACATCATGAATTCATTTACATAGTTAACTAAGAGTTTCACATGTTTACTCATATAGGTCTATCACATTATCACCAATTCATTCACACACATGAACAAATATACATAAATAACTTCATTCAATCTAATAAAAAACACATCTTATTTAATAAATATGAATCATGTTAAATATCATCAAATAACGGTATTTCGCACAATTTGTGCCATACGTATATTTAATTAACACAACTATAACTCATATCTCACATATCATTCAATTCATACCTTATTATAACCAAATAAACACATTTTGGCATGAAACATACTTATACATTGATCTTTCTCATTTCAGATAGATGATACATTATAAGCTCACCAAATTACCTTTATTCGATTCTCATATAGGTTCTATATATGCATGTATTACTTAATTCAATTGTACTTTCACTCTCGTCTTGACTATGCTCGTTGAACCATTCAGAATTATTAAGGATACTCGAAAATCTCGTATAACTCGTACAACACCATATCCCAAATATGGTCTTACATGTTATCATATATCGATGCCAATATCCTAGGTATGGTCTTACAAGAATCTCATATCGATGCCAGTGTCCCAGACATGGTCTTACACAAATCTCATATCTCAGTAATACTAATGTCATGACATTTATATCCTGAGCTATTCCTAAGGTTCGTATGGGACTTTCATACGTCGTAACTTTGTTTATTCATGCTCTTACTCATCCATTCAATATTCAATTCAATTCAATGATAAATAAACATTTATAACACAATTTAAGAACGCTATTTAACATACGAACTTACCTCGTATGCTGAAATGACGAAATAAATCAACTAATCTGATACTTTTTTTTCCCTCGTTCTAAATCCAAATCTCGATTTCTCAATCTAATATAGTATCAAAATTTACTTCTTTAATCAGTAATTCAGTCAATTTAGCACAATTTACTCATTAAGGCAATTTTATCCATTTGCCCCTAAACTTTCACACTTTTACAATTTAGTCTTTATTACATAAAATCACAATTTCATGCAATTTCATCCTACCCACCCTTTTCTCTATTCAGACACTCAGTACGCTTCACCTCCTCAATGATCTTCTCCTTATCTACTAGTGTGGCAAAATTTTGCTCACTCTGTGGAGCTATCAAAACTCTCTGACTATCCCTGAGGTCGTCCTCGAAGCGAACACACCGCTCATAATCAGTTGCCACCATCCCACGTGCATAGCGGCTTAATCACAAAAATTAGCTTCATAGTCAGCCACTGATTTATCCCCCTGAGTCAAATTTAGAAATTCCCTCCTTCTGGCATCCAAATAACTAGTGCCCACATACTTCCCTTGGAAAGTAGTCTTGAAGAATTCCCATGTCAATCGGTCAGCCTGACTGCCCTCTTTAACTGTAAGCCACCACTGATAGGCTTCATCTCGTAACAATGACACTGCACCTTTTAGTTTCTGCTCGGGGGTGTAGTCGAGGGCATCCATGATCCTCTCAGCCCTATTAGACCAGAGTCGTTCTGTGATCGACCCATGGCCCACAGTACCCTATTAGGCCCAGAGACCCTCTCTAGAATTTGCAACATAGCTTAGGACAATACATCGTCCCCAGCTGCTCGATTGTGAGACCCAGCCTCAGTCACAGGTGAAGCCAGTGCCTCTCTAGCTTCAGCGTTAGACATGTGGCCCGATGACGAAGACCCAGCCCGAGCACCTCTACGGCCTTCGCCACGGCCTCTTGTACCCCTTCCACGAGTATCTCTGGTGCTTATTATCTATTTGCATATTATCTGTTTTTAACAATTTCATGCATCAGTTTACAATTCCAGTATTGATTAACATATCTTATGGAAAGTAATATCAGTATTTATGAGTTTTGTTTTCGCAGAACTCAGTCTTACTACAGTTTCCGTTTCCCTAACCAGAATATTTTAGTACAGTCTACTATTTATAATAGTCTCTATATTTCACTATAAACAAACAGAGGTTTCAGAGGACTTACAATATCAGCGCCGGAGATTCAATGTACCACACATAAGTAAAAATATTTCAAAATACTTTAAGATTGCTTAGTTCTTTTTGAAAATTTTGAGTTTTTAGAAGAAACCCAAAAACCACAGCTGTGTTTTGCAACCCGACTCTGATACGACAAAATGTAACACATCAAACTCGACTCAGACGTTATGGTCGAATCTGTCAATATCACATTGAAGTGTTTTCCGAAAACATAGTTTCTATGGAAAACCAATGCTTATTATTAAATCTCGTGTATGAATCTTAACAAAAATTTAGGGTATCTTGTTCTTTTAAAACTCAAGTTGTTTTTAGCAAAATGCTGATCATATCAGTTTGTTACTATACTTTAAAACCATGTTTGATGCAGAAGCTTTTATAATACGTTATGAAAATGTGGTGCTTTGGAAAACAATTATCTTTTGAAAAATTACATCCTACTACTACTCAGATGTGAATTGAATTAAAAAAATCCCCAAAATTAAAAGTCAAAAATTAAAGAGGCCTTATTACAAAACAAATACACAAATTTAATTTATTGGAAATAAAACTCAAATATAAAAATAGGTGCGGTTGTGTGGCCACCTCCGAATCCATCGCAGTACCGATCCGCCTAAGACTGGGATTACCTCTACAATTCAACAGAAGGGTGAGTTTACGAAAACACAGTGTGTAATCCCATATAAGCAAAATGGCCAATCAGGCCGTAAACAATCTGATGCCGCCTAAGCCCAAATCAATAATGATTCGATTGATTGGGCCTTAGCCCATTACAAGATCAAGGCATCGGTGTGGGCCTTAGCCCATTCTGATGATAGTGTGATTCTGTGCATGTAATTAGAAATCCTACCTAACCAGCCTCTACACTCCACTCCGTCCAGCCCAACACTCCATGTGGGGATAAAATCACCCACCCATCCCTACACTCCAAAATTAGCACTTTGATTGCGGCACTAAATGAGATTTGCGGCAGGGTGCCAATAAAGTACACTTCCTCCAATCATAATAATCCCATCCCATGCAACATACCACACATGGATGCAACATATATATATCATGGCATGCTCATATACAGTCATACATAACATAGGGGCATAACAATCATTTTATATCATAGGGGCATAATAGTCATTTCATCAGTTTAGGGTCTAGGTATACTTACCGACCCATTAGTAGGTCCACAGTCGTCTCAAGTGACCCGTGCAACCTTAACAGTCAAACAGTGAAAATGGGCCCAAGGTCCATAATACGGGCCCATGTGGGCCCACATGCTCGTGTAGCCCTCATAGGCCAGAATTGAGCTCGGCCATGTAATTTACACAGTTTGCCCAATATTCCCCACAAGTTTGTGTGGTTTACCCGTGTGAGGCCCACAAGCCTATTGGGCCCACACGACCCACTTAGGCCCAACGTGGCCTAAAACGGCCTAAGACCACGAAATCGCTCATGGTGGCCTCAACAGTCTAACGCACACATTTGGGCAGTGTAGCGTCAATCGTCTTACTTTCTTCAGCTTTTGCCGGTTTACGATTTGGGCAGTGTTTACACACCTAGTTTCAATTCGTCACGAACAGTCACTCAAGTACTCACCAACTTACATTTGGTCAATCAAACATCACCATCAATCCTACTTTACAATTAACAAGAAACTCAAAATCAACAATCTATTCATAGAATAGAGTAGGGTTACCATCAATCGAAACACTGTGATTCCCACAAATCTTAGTCCCTAGCAATTGATTAGGAGTTCCCTGAATCCTTCCTTAACTACCATATAATTGCTATCAGTTATCACTTAAGGTTGAAGAAGAAAATGAATAATGATTCATTTATAGTACTTACCGAATAGTGAAAGGATTCGGCACTAGCACAGGCCCTCACCCTTGATTTAAAGCTGTCAAAAATAGTTAAGCAAACCCCACTTTAGTAACTCAAAAGTTGAAACTTCAAGTGCCATACTCACTTACCGAAAAGAAAGGTGGTTTTGGCAGTGATCAGAACTGGAAATCCGTAGCACAACACTTGAGGGAGAGAAAGAAGAGAATCGATTTAGGGGAGAAGAGAGAAAAGAAATTGAAGGAGGCAAATAAGGTATATTCGGCCAACACAGTGCCAATTGGGAAGAGGCAATATTCAACCAACACAGAGAAAGAAGAGAAGAGGAGATGAAAAGAAAAGAAAAGGTGTATTCGGCCAAAGAGAAAGGTTGTCAGAAAGTGAAACAGAAGAATGTGCAAACACCCTTACCACATTCGGCTTCAAGCAAAAGAGAGAAAAACACCAATACGAAAAACCCAAAAATGGGGAGAAGAGGTTTCGACATAGGGAACAACACATACAAAGTAAAACTGAAAAATGAGAAGCATCCCTTTAGCTGAATTCTTGAGTGCCACAGTTCAATTTCGGCACATCTCTTCCTCTCCCCTTACTTCCCTTGATTTTCTCCTAAAATCCCTCCTCCAATCTCTTCACCTGATCACACTTCCCCTCAACCAGTCAATTTGAATTCTTTTCAACCCCTTCAGTGTTTCAGTCAAACTATAACACCTTCCATGGCACAGCAGCAAAATAAATTCTCCCTTGCCTTCAGCAAGATTCGAACCTTAGACCACTGGCATAGGTAACACACCACTTGCCTCCTAAACTAGCAAGCTCCTTATGTCAAGCTTTACCCACAATAATTTAAAAGCCTACTAACTACAGGCAACGGTTTATTCCCTAAAAATAAAACCTTTTGCACAAGCCTTGTAACATCCCAAAAACGGGGCTATTTGGAATTTCATTATTTCTATTATGTAAGAACTATTGTGGTATTATTTATGAAATAAATAAGCTTAATTTAAGGTTTTGAGTGTGCTCGATTTGATGGAAAAATTTAGTTTTTTAACTTAAAAGGTAGGGAGCCTTAGCAGAAGGGTGTTAAAAGAATAAGTGGGGATAATTTGACACTAAATAGGCCTTGGAAAAGTGGCAAAAGGGATGCCACTTAAGTGCTTGGAGTTGACGCCACAATGCACAAGGGAGAGCTTGTGTTCGAGTCACATAAATCTTTTTTTTGGCTCCTTATTTGGACGGCACAAGGGGAGAGAATTTCTCTCCTTAAATTCTTTTATTTTGGATAAAAAGGAGGTTTTTGTTAATTATTATTTAGGGATAATTTGAGCACTTTAAATTGGTTTTAATTTGCTTAAAATTGGTGATAATAAGGGATTTTATTATAATGATAATAAGAGGATAAAGAAGATATTAGTTGGATTATTATTGGATTAAGAGGGGATTAATTCAATTAAGTTTGAATTAAAGTGAATGGGTGGCTTGGAGCAAAATAAGGTAATGGCCGAATTTTAAACTCCTTGGTAGAGTAGTGTGGACGGCAATGCTACTAGAAGGGGTGTCGAATGTGTATAAAAGGAGCAACCTAACACCATTCTCTTCTTTTTCTTCATTTTGCTACTTGCCGAAATCTCTTAAGCCCTCTTCATTCTTCTTTTATTTTTCTTCCAGCCTCCCAAACCCCTTTAGCCGAAACTTCTATTCCCTCTCATCTCCATTATTTTCCTACCTTCAATAAGCCGAATACACCCCCCCTTGAAGTGCCGAATCTCACACTCCTCCTTGGCAGCGTGGTTAGCCGAATACTAAAGGAAGTATAAGACCCTACGAAAGTTAGCTTTCAATCGGTTTGAGGAAGGTAAGAAGGGACATAGCCGAATGGTTTTTGTTATTTCTTTTATGATTCTGTCGATTTAAGCATGGGGAAAAACAGGAGTCCGGCACAGACTGATATTTGGCTATCTTTTGTCTAAACCGAAATGTTGTAGGGACTCTGAGATATTTGGAATCGGGTGATCTAGGCTCCATCTTCTACCAACTGAATTTGGTAAGTATAGGTAAGGCTTATATTAGTATTTAAAAGCCGAAGGCTATGGTTATTAGTGCTATTAATTGACTAATCGAAGTTTGTAAACCAGATTCGCAAATCGGACGCTGAGGCTAGTACTCGAAGCGATTTGGGTAAGGATTCGGGTACAAAGTATGACCCCTTTAAATTATTTGGTTTGGCCGAATGGCCCATATCACTAACCTTGATAGTTGGCCGAATATAGGAGCAAGGACTTAGAGTGTGGCCGATTGATTAACTTCGAGATTTAAGACTATCGTGGTAATGTGTGTGTACATACACACCATTTAACTTATTAAATTATGTTAAGTAATGTGATTGCTAACGTGATGTATGTAGCAATGGCTTGAATACCATAACGGTATACGGGGTAACCAGGTAAGTACCTGTGCATATGATTTGCTATTTTATGCTTTTGGGAAGCATGTTGTGATAATACATATGATAAATCTATATGTGACTATTGACCATGTGGGTTGACCGAGAGGAGGGGCGGTGTATTCGTGCCGACGGGCACCGATGTTTTGGTAACACATCGTGACTACGGTCACCGAGGTTTGGCACCTCCAGAGGTTTGGTACCTCATAGCGACTTGTCCCTGTGGTTGACACCACCGTGGGTTGGCCCCACTTGAGAAATGGGATCGTCTGCCAGTGATTTGGTATCACACGATGGGTTGGCCCCATCACCCGATTTGTGTCTACGGACACCAGTGCTTTGGTAGCACATCGTGACTATATGTCACCGGTGGTTTGGCACCACCGGTGGTTTGGTACCACAACGGGGTAGACAAAGTGGCGTATGGGTGGGCTAGGTTGGGACACATGATGACTTGCATAATTAATTTGTTATATGTTGTGTATGAACATGTTTAAACCGGGGGAAGGGTTACATACTGAGTCTTGGTGACTCACCTTCTCTTTACATTTTTCAGGTAGCGAGTAGATAGCGGATGTGGAGCCGGGTTGACTCGAGGTGGCCATGCAGTGGATTTAAGTTTTAACGAACCTTGAATTTCAATTTATTTATCATTGGATTGTGGATTTAAATTTTATTTCAGATGTAATGAGGCCTCCTAGTCTTTCTATTTTATTTTTATTTCATGCTCGAATAATTGTTTTAATTATCTCTTTATGAAATGAGTTAAAAGGGTTTTCTAAACTAACTCGCAAGCGTTTTTATCGAGCCATCGGGCACATTAGTAATTTTTATAATAACTTGACTTGTTTTTAATTTTCAATTAAAAGTAAGTATGGTTTTCGCAACTTCAAATAAATGAAGGGTTTTCAAAATTTGAGTTGGTTTTCAAAAAGGGACGTCAAAAATGTTTTCACTGTAATAGACCAGATTCGGCCATAGCGTTTGGGCCGGGTTTGGGTTGTTACAAAATTGGTATCAGAGCCCAGTTCAAAGCTCGGCTGTGGGGGCCCAAGGCCCAAAAATGTTTTAAAAGGCCTTATGAAATAATTTTTGGATTTTGAACAGCATGGCCCGAGTCTCCGGCACCGGTCCGCCCAGGTAAGTACTTCTGAACCTCTTGGTGAATTATATTCTGTAGAAGGGTAGGAAGTATGGAACGTAGATAGACTTATAGGACTTGAACCCTAGGATTAGATTACTCAAACACATGAACCACACATAAGACATTAAAGAACTAAACCAATCTATGACTTAGCGGTGAGCTAGGGGTGTGGTAACCCCCGCATGCATGTCGAGGATTGGATCGGAAGAGCACGGTATTTAAGCGATCGTGTGTGACTCACCTCCTCTTCGCAGTATCCTACCTGCACGGTGCGTAGCTTCGGTTCACCCTAACTCGAGAGGGCTCGGTGGTGTGGCAACCTGCGTGCGCATGTCTAGAAAGGTTCGGTGAGAGCTTGGTATTTAAGCGGTCCGCATGACCCACCTCCTCTTCACTCGAATCCGCTCGGTGCGTAGCCTTGGTTCACCCCGATCAAGATGGCTCGGTCATAAAGCTAAACCTAATGACTAAAACCCGAAAGGAACTAGCCATGTTTTCAAAAAAAGAACGAAACAACAACAACCCTAATGTTTCAAAATTTTTACAATGACTCTTTTTAAATCCGAGGACATCATTTTTACAATGTTTCTTCGAAAAACTCAAATTTGTGGAAAATTACAAAAATACCCTTAGGGGTAAAATTACTAAAACGCCCCTGACTCATAAAATATCAGTTCAATGGTTTTGCTCAAAAATTTCAACTACTTTACAAATATCCAATAACTTAGCTTTGAAAAATCAACACTGAAATATTTTGGTTTTAGAAAATTACGAAAACGCCCTCAATTTGTGAAAATTTTCGAAATGACCCTGATCTTTGGAAAACTTTACCAACATCACTATTTGAAAAGGAAAACTTTCAAAAAGGGACCCTCAAAGTGTTACAACTGTCGAAAATATCACTGATTTATCAAAATGACAGAATTGCCCCTGATTGACAAAATTACCAAAATACCCCTGGTTCCAAAACGATTACAATTTTACAAATTTTCCTAAATATCCTCCAGTTTTGGGAATTTCAAAATGACCTACTTTACTAAAATTTTAAAACTTCTTTTGTTACGAAAATACCCCTGTAGGGAAAATGACGAAAATACCCCTGGGTTAGAAATGGGCAGAAATGTCCGAAGAGTGAATAGGTATGGAAAGTATTAAGGAATGGATGCATGAACTCTTTTGTGTGAACTAGGATAGAAGACTGAAACCTTGTTTGCTCGAAAGAATCCCTAATTAAATTCTGTTCATAAAATTTCTTCGTGAATAAGAAAGTGAAACAAATGCTAACACATAAAATTCTCTTAATCAGATTAAAGCGCAGTAGATAGAATGAGTTCTAGAGGACGTGGACGTCGTGGACGCGGTAGGGGTAGGATGACGATGTCTGAACCCGTCAGGTCGAGTCAAGGTTCTGAAAACGAGGTACCACCGCCACCGCCACCTCCTACTTTCGTGTGGCGAGCGCAGACCAGGCCGGTGGTGAGGCCGTGTCGCAAGTCGCTTTGGCGAGTTTTGGAGATGGTGGCCGGGGTGGTGGGAATTTGGGAGCTCGAAAGTCCGTTCCCGAGCGCGATTCGGTCTAACGGGGCCGAGGTATTTCGTGATGTCTCAGGAGTGGCACCCAGTGCCGCAGAATATTGGCTGGAATCTACGGAAAGGGTCATGGATGATCTCGACCGACCGAGGAGGAGAAGCCGAAAGGGCGGTGTCGCTTCTAAAGGATGAAGCGTATCGCTGGTGGCCGATCGTCTCGGGATGGAGCCGCTGGTGATGATCTCACGTGGGACTACTTTAAAACGGCCTTTCGTAGAAGAAGTATGTGGGCACTTTAGTTACACCGATGCTCAAAGGAAAGCCTTCCTAGGTCTAGTGCAAGGAGCTAAGTCGGTGGCCGAGTATGAGGCGCGAGTTTTTAAGGGTGAGTAGGTATGCCGGAGGAATCGTAGCCACCGAACATGAGTATTGTGTCCGTTTTGAGGACGGACTCGTAGAGATGATCCGAGATTAATAATTGCCCATGCAGCAGTTCGTGAGTTCTCGTCCCTAGTGGAGAAGGCCAAGGTGGCAGAAGGGATTAAGGAGGCGTGAGACAAAACTATAGTAAGAATAACCAAAAGAGAGGTTTTGGGTCGGCGGGATCAGTGGTAATAGTGCACCGGAAAAAGGGCTAGGCAGAGTGGGCCAAATCAGGCACCAGTGAGGCCCACGACTACTAATCGAGAGGCCGACTCGGTGTAACCACCGTGGGAAAACCCATTGGGAAGTCGTTGGACCGGTGGTAGAGGTTGTTTTGAATGTGGGTCTTTGGAGCATCGTGTCGAGATTGCCCCGGAAACTAGCTAGCTAAGAATCACCGTAAGGGCGTAACCGCACTCAAGATGTAAATATGGGACCACGGAGGGGTCGCGGGAATGGTCGAGGAGGAAATGGTCCGAATAGAGGTCGTGGAACTCGAGGCGAGGATCGGGTAACACAGAGGCTAGGCACTGGCTTAGTCTATGCAATGAGGCGTCGCGAGGAGAGGGAGACGACGGACGTCATAACCTGTGACGTTCCTAATATTTGGTTTACCTTATGTTGCATTAATTGATGTGGGTTCGACGCACTCGCACATTGCTAGTAGTGTGGTAGGAACTATGGACCTAGACTCGAGACTACTCTTAGGAAGATGATCGTGCTAAACCCCCAGGACACTCTGTAGTAGTGGACAAACTTTATAGAGATGTACCCTAGAACTCCAAGGGGTCGTATTTGTAGCCGATCCGATGGAACTACCTTTCGGAGAGTTCGATTTGATCCTTGGAATGGACTGGTTGGTTAAGTATCAAAGTGAATTTGGATTATGCGGCTAAGCACATGGTGCTTAAGACTACGGTGAGGGTGATGAAGTGGTTATGATAGGTGATAGAAGGAATTACCTATCCATGTGGTGTCGGCCTTGAAGGCCGAAAGGATGGTCAAGAAAGGTTGCGAGGCATACTTGGTTCGAATATGTGCTTTGGAAGCTAAGGAGTCGGTAGTTGGAAAGGTTCGAACGGTTGGGGAATTTGGTTGATGTATTCCCGGAAGAACTTCCGGTCCGCCTCCGGATCGGGAAGTTGAATTCGGTATAGACTCGCTACCCGTAACGGCACTGTGTCTATAGCACCATACCGAATGGCACCAAAGGAATTGGTGGGAGTGAAGGCCCAAATTCGGAGCTCTTGGATAGAGGTTTATTCGACCAAGCATATCCCCGGGGGGAGCACTGTGCTATTTGTCAAGAAGAAGGACGGGTCCATGCGAATGTGCATCGATCACCGCTTGATTGAACAAGTTAACGATCAAGAACAAGTATCCGCTACCTCGGATCGATGACTTGTTTGACCAACTGAAGAAGGTGCGCGGTGTTTTCAAAGATAGACCTTAGGTCGGGCTACCATCAACTAAAGGTGAAGGAAGTTGATGTCTACAAGACGGCATTCGAACTCGGTATGGACATTACGAGTTTCGTAATGCCATTCGGGTTGACCAACGCGCGCGGCATTTATGGACTTGATGAACAGAGTATTTCAAAGAAGATTTCAGACCAATTCGTCGTGGTATTCATTGGCGACATCTTGGTTTACTCTAGGACGGAGGAAGAGCATGACAAGCATTTGCAAATAGTGTTGCAAGTACTAAGGAGAAGCGATTATATGCCAAATTCGATGTAAGTGCGAATTTTGGCTAAGGGGAAGTAGCTTTCCTAGGTCACGTAGTGTCGGCGGAAGGATTAGAGTGGACCTCGCAAGATTGAAGCGGTATTGGATTGGAAACCGCCTAGGTCGGTGGCGGAAATTCGAAGTTTTTCGGGGCTA
This sequence comes from Gossypium bickii, assembly GCA_025503065.1. Taxonomy (NCBI): domain Eukaryota; kingdom Viridiplantae; phylum Streptophyta; class Magnoliopsida; order Malvales; family Malvaceae; genus Gossypium; species Gossypium bickii. The sequence continues at coordinate 104,259,430 of CP106711.1, forward strand.
GCGGGGTACTATCGGAGATTTGTAGAAGGATTCTCTCGATCGCAAAGACCGTTGACGGCTACTAAGAAAAGGAGTCCCATTTGTATGGTCGGAGAAGTTGAAGCAGGAAAGCTTCGATAAGCTAAAGAAAATTTTGACTAAGCTCCGATTTTTGGTGCAACGTAGCGGGGAAGTTGTTCACCGCTTATTGTGATGCGTTTCACATCTTTGGTTTGGGATGTGTGCCGATGCAGAGGGGAAGGTAGTAGCCTATGCATCACGGCGATTAAGGCCACATGAATCGAACTATCCAACGCACGACTTAGAGTTAGCAAAGCAGCTTGTCTTCGCTCTGAAAATATGGAGACACTATCTTTATGGGGAGAAGTCGATAGTTTATACAGATCACAAGAGTTTGAGGTATCTCGACTCGGAAGGATCTAAATCGAGACAACGTCGGCATGGATCGAACTTTTGAAGGATTACGATTGTTCGATCGAGTATCATCCGCAAGGCCAACGTGGTGGTCGACGCGCGTTGAGCCGGAAGGTTGTGACGGACTTGAGAGCAATGTTTGCTCGGTTAAGTCTATATGATGATGGAAGTCTCTTGGCGGAACTTGAGTTAAGCCAACATGGATCGAGGAGGTTAAGGAAAAAGCAATCGGTGGATGAAGGGTTGAACGCTAAGAGAGCACAAGTTCGGGAGGGTGGTTTGGAAGGATATAAACTGTCGAGTGATGGAGTATTATGCTTTCAAGAGGCGAGCGTGTATGCCAAAGGATGTGGAGTTGAGGCGTAAGATTCTTCATGATGCACATAGTAGCCCCTACGCTATGCATCCGGGAGGCAAGCAAGATGTACAGGATCTCAAAGAGCAACCGGTGGCCGGGTTAAACGCGTGAAGTAACAGAGTTTATTGGTAAAGTGTCGACTTGTCAACGTGTTAAGGTGAACACCGATTTGCCGTCGTGGTTGCTTCACCGGTGAAGATTCCCAATGGAAGTGGGAACGGATCACTATGGATTTCGTTAGTGGGCTACCCTCACGCCCAAGCAAGAAAGACGCAGATTTGGGTAATAGTAGACCGCTTAACTAAGTCGGCTCACTTCATACCGGTGAGGATGGATTTTCTTCGTGAAGCTAGCTAAGTCGCACGCGTCTCGGAGATAGTAAGATTGTATGGTGTTCCAACATCAATCATCTCGGATAGGGATCCCGGTTCACGCGTCAAGGTTTTGGAAAGCCCTGCATCAAGCTATGGTCACGCGGTTGGATTTTAGTACCGCTTTCCATCCACAGTCTGATGGACAATCGGAAAGGGTGATACAGATTTTGGAGGATATGTTAAGAGGATGTGTCTTGGATTTTCGGGGTAGTTGGGAGGAATTTCTACCGTTAGCAGAATTCGCTTATAACAATAGTTATCAAGCGAGCATCCGAGATGGCTCGTGATGAGGCAATCAGATGGACGGAAATGTCGTGATCTCGACATGTTGGACGGAATTGGGTGAACGACAGATTTTGGGTCCAGAGTTAGTGACAGAGATGGAGGATAAAGTCAAGGTGATTCGGTCTCGTCTTAAGGAAGCATCGGATAGGCAGAAATCCTATGCTGATCTTAAGCGTAAGGAAATGGAGTATGCGGTAGGAGACAAGGTTTTTCTGAAGGTGTCACCTTGGAAGAAGGTGTTGAGGTTTGGCCGGAAAGGGAAGCTAAGCCCAAGGTTTATCGGACCCTATACGGTGATTAAGCGAGTAGGACCGGTAGCTTATCAGCTTGAGTTACCAGCAGAACTGAACCAGATCCATGATGTCTTTCACGTATCAATGCTGAGAAGGTATCGGTCAGACCCATCGCACGTAGTGCCAGTGGCAGAAATCGAGGTGAATTCAGATTTATCGTTTGAAGAGGAACCAGTTCAGATCTTAGACCGAGATGTGAAGGTTCTACGTAGGAAGTCAGTGCCCTTGGTGAAGGGGCTGTGGCGGAACCATGGTACAGAGGAAGCTACGTGAGAACCCGAGGATGTAATGAGGCAGCAATACCCCCACCTTTTCTAGTTAAGTAATTTCGGGGACGAAATTTATTTTAAAGGGGGGAGAACTGTAACATCCCAAAAACGGGGCTATTTGGAATTTCATTATTTCTATTATGTAAGAACTATTGTGGTATTATTTATGAAATAAATAAGCTTAATTTAAGGTTTTGAGTGTGCTCGGTTTGATGGAAAAATTCAGTTTTTTAACTTAAAAGGTAGGGAGCCTTAGCAGAAGGGTGTTAAAAGAATAAGTGGGGATAATTTGACACTAAATAGGCCTTGGAAAAGTGGCAAAAGGAGGCCACTTAAGTGCTTGGAGTTGACGCTTACAATGCACAAGGGAGAGCTTGTGTTCGAGTCACATAAATCTTTTTTTGGCTCCTTATTTGGATGGCACAAGGGAGAGAATTTCTCTCCTTAAATTCTTTTATTTTGGATAAAAAGGAGGTTTTTGTTAATTATTATTTAGGGATAATTTGAGCACTTTAAATTGGTTTTAATTTGCTTAAAATTGGTGATAATAAGGGATATTATTATAATGATAATAAGAGGATAAAGAAGATATTAGTTGGATTATTATTGGATTAAGAGGGGATTAATTCAATTAAGTTTGAATTAAAGTGAATGGGTGGCTTGGAGCAAAATAAGGTAATGGCCGAATTTTAAACTCCTTGGTGGAGTAGTGTGGACGGCAATGCTACTAGAAGGGGTGCCGAATGTGTATAAAAGGAGCAACCTAACACCATTCTCTTCTTTTTCTTCATTTTGCTACTTGCCGAAATCTCTTAAGCCCTCTCCATTCTTCTTTTATTTTTCTTCCAGCCTCCCAAACCCCTTTAGCCGAAACTTCTATTCCCTCTCATCTCCATTATTTTCCTACCTTCAATAAGCCGAATACACCCCCCCTTGAAGTGCCGAATCTCACACTCCTCCTTGGCAGCATGGTTAGCCGAATACTAAAGGAAGTATAAAACCCTACGAAAGTTAGCTTTCAATCGGTTTGAGGAAGGTAAGAAGGGACATAGCCGAATGGTTTTTGTTATTTCTTTTATGATTCTGTCAATTTAAGCATGGGGAAAAACAGGAGTCCGGCACAGACTGATATTTGGCTATCTTTTGTCTAAACCGAAATGTTGTAGGGACTCTGAGATATTTGGAATCGGGTGATCTAGGCTCCATCTTCTACCAACCGAATTTGGTAAGTATAGGTAAGGCTTATATTAGTATTTAAAAGCCGAAGGCTATGGTTATTAGTGCTATTAATTGACTAAGCGAAGTTTGTAAACCAGATTTGCAAATCGGACGCTGAGGCTAGTACTCGAAGCGATTTGGGTAAGGATTCGGGTACAAAGTATGACCCCTTTAAATTATTTGGTTTGGCCGAATGGCCCATATCACTAACCTTGATAGTTGGCCGAATATAGGAGCAAGGACTTAGAGTGTGGCCGATTGATTAACTTCGAGATTTAAGACTATCGTGGTAACAGGTGTGTACATACACACCATTTAACTTATTAAATTATGTTAAGTAATGTGATTGCTAACGTGATGTATGTAGCAATAGCTTGAATACCATAACGGTATACGGGGTAACCAGGTAAGTACCTGTGCATATGATTTGCTATTTTATGCTTTTGGGAAGCATGTTGTGATAATACATATGATAAATCTATATGTGACTATTGACCATGTGGGTTGACTGAGTGGAGGGGGCAGTGTATTCGTGCCGACGGGCACCAGTGTTTTGGTAACACACTGTGACTACGGTCACCAGAGGTTTGGCACCTCCAGAGGTTTGGTACCTCATAGCGACTTGTCCCTATGGTTGACACCACCGTGGGTTGGCCCCACTTGAGAAATGGGATCGTCTGCCAGTGATTTGGTATCACACGATGGGTTGGCCCCATCACCCGATTTGTGTCTACGGACACCAGTGCTTTGGTAGCACATCGTGACTATATGTCACCAGTGGTTTGGCACCACCAGTGGTTTGGTACCACAACGGGGTAGACAGTGGCGTATGGCTGGCTAGGTTGGGACACATGATGACTTGCATAATTAATTTGTTATATGTTGTGTATGAACATGTTTAAACCGGGGGAAGGGTTACATACTGAGTCTTGGTGACTCACCTTCTCTTTACATTTTTCAGGTAGCGAGTAGATAGCGGATGTGAGTAGGGTTGACTCGAGGTGGCCATGCAGTGGATTTAAGTTTTAACGAACCTTGAATTTCAATTTATTTATCATTGGATTGTGGATTTAAATTTTATTTCAGATGTAATGAGGCCTCCTAGTCTTTCTATTTTATTTTTATTTCATGCTCGAATAATTGTTTTAATTATCTCTTTATGGAATGAGTTAAAAGGGTTTTCTAAACTAACTCGCAAGCGTTTTTATCGAGCCATCGGGCACATTAGTAATTTTTATAATAACTTGACTTGTTTTTAATTTTCAATTAAAACTAAGTATGGTTTTCGCAACTTCAAATAAATGAAGGGTTTTCAAAATTTGAGTTGGTTTTCAAAAAGGGACGTCAAAAATGTTTTCACTGTAACAGACCAGATTCGGCCATAGCGTTTGGGCCGGGTTTGGGTTGTTACAAGCCTGGGCTTGAACCTGGGACTTCTCAGACACTCCCAAACACACCCAAATCACTTAACTATTGAAGCAAACAAGTAGTTATGCTTAAAACATGCAAAGATAAATACTTAAATTTTTGGGGCGTTACAAAGCTAGACCTATTTTTGGGGCCTTACACCATTGTAATCCTTTCTTACTTCTATTTAGGAATCGCAATAAGTTGCAATAACCCCTAAGGAAATTGATGTTCAACTTTTACTTTTTGACAAACCAATCATCGATCCACAAAATCCGTAATGTCATGCTTCAACCCAGGCCACCAATAAGTTTCATGAAGATCATGATACATTTTACCACCACCGGGATGCATAGCGTAAGGCTACTATGCATCTCGGTAAAGATCGTTTGCCTTAAATTCATATCTTGCGACACACACAATCAACCTCGAAAATTCAAAATGCCTTCTGCATCAATATCAAAATCCCCCTTAACACCTTGCTCCACTTTTTGAATCCTTTTCAACAAATCTCTATCTAAAGGTTGATTTTCCTTAATCTGCCGTAACCAAGTTGGCCTCACTTGAAGTTCAGCACACAAACCACCATTACTAGCTAGACTCAAGTGCGTAAACATAGCTCTCAACTCCATCATTGACTTCTTACTCAAAACATCAAGAACAACATTCGCCTTACCAAGGTGATACTCAATCACTCAGTCATGGTCCTTTAAAAGCTCAATCCAACACCTTTGCCTTAAATTCAACTCCTTTTAGGAGAGGAGGTACTTAATGCTCTTATGATTAGTGTAAATCACACACTTCTATCCATAAAGATGATGGCACCAAATCTTAAGGGCAAACACCACAGTAGCTAACTCCAAATCATGAGTAGGATAGTTCCGCTCGTACGTCTTCAATTACCTTGAAGCATAAGCCATAGCTTTACCCTTTTGCATCAAAAAGCAACCAAGTCTCGAATACGAAGCATCACTATAAACTACAAAATCTTTTCTAGGTTCCGGTAGACTCAACACAGGTGCCTTCATCAACATTGCCTTAACCTAATCAAAACTCTTCTGCCTTTCATCAGTCCATTCGAACACTACACTCTTTTGAAGTAGTTTCATTAAAGGTGGGACAATGAGAGAAAATCTTTCAACGAATCTACGATAGTAACCATCTAATCCTAAGAAACTCCAAACTTTAGTAACACTCCTAGGCGGCTTCCATTCTAAAATTGCCTCAATCTTCTTTAGGTCCACACGAATCCCTTCTGCCGAAACCACATGACCTAAGAATGCCACTTTCTTAAGCTAAAATTCACATTTACTCAGCTTCGCAGACAACTGGTTATCCCGAAGAATCTGTAGAACAACCCTTAGGTGTTGGTCATGATCCTCTTCGGAATGAGAATAAATCAAAATGTCTTCTATGAAGACAACCATAAGTTGATCCAAGTATGAACGGAATACTCGGTTCATCAAATCCATGAACGTATAGGGGCATTAGTTAACCCAGACAGCATCACCCAAAACTCACAGTGCCCATACCGAGTCCTAAAAGTAATTTTTAACACATCCGAATCCTTCGCCTTCAATTGGTAATACCCAGATTTTAAATCAAACTTTGAGAACACTATTACACCTTGAAACTAATCAAACAAGTCATCAATTTGAGGAAAGGGATACTTATTCTTAATAGTCAACTTGTTCAACTACCTATAATCAATACACATCCTTATCGTATCATCCTTCTTGTTCACAAACAAAATCGATGCACCCACAGAGATACACTCGGTCGAACAAACCCTCTATCCAACAACTCTTGCAACTTAATCTTTAACTCCTTGAGCTCTTTTAGTGCCATAATATAAGGTGCAATAGACACCGGTGTAGTACCAAGATAGAGCTCAATACCAAACTCAACTTCACGATCCAATGGCAAACCAGACAACTCTTCAGGAAACACATCAGGAAATCCCTAACAGTACAAATATCCTAAACTCTCAGCTCCTTACTATCTGAACTCATCACATAGGCTAAGTAAGCATCACAACCTTTTTCTATCATCTTTTCAGCCTTCAATGTCGAAACCATATTAGACATAAAACCCTGCCTTTCACCCACAATAACTATTTCCAAACCATCACTATCTCTCAAAGTAATTCACTTAGTCTCAAAATCTATTTTAGCTTTATGCTTGGTTAACCAGTCCATGCCCAAAATGACATTGAACACATAAAATGGCAATTCCATAAGATCAATAGAGAAAACATGCCTTTGTATCATAAGAGGACACCTACGATAAACTCTATTCACAATAACACTATCTCCAAAGGAACTAATTATAGCCATGCCCAAATCAATTATCTCTACAAAAATCCCTAGCTTACTAGCTAATTAACTCAAAATGTACGAATGCGTAGATCCAAAATCAACCAAGGCAAATAATGGGATAGATCGCAAAGTAAAAATACCTACAATAACATCAATTGGATCTTGATCCTCGGGTTCCCTAATAGCATAAACCCGAGCAAAACCACCAGACTCAACCTGTGAGGCAATAGTATGAGCAACAGTCCACTAACCAACATGTCTCCTAGTACCTGTAACACCCATAACCCATATCTATCATCGAATTAGAGTTACAAAGCATTATCATACAATCGAAACATTAAAACATTCATTTCATATATCATCCAAAACATATTAAAATAAATTCATTCACATACATATCGTACCTAACTAGAACCCTCAACGCCCTGGAAATACCTTAGAAACAATTTGGAGCTAAATTGGAAACATTTGGAAAGTTTAAGGAAAAGTTAGAAAAAAATATGACTGCAGGGGTCACATGGTGGTGTCCCAGCCCATTTTCTCACCTGTCTAACTCTCTTAGTAGGGTCATATGCCCATGCCACACGGCTCTCAAAATAGCCCCACATGTCCATGTGGCAGGCCATGTGCTAGACTGTGTAACTAACTAACTTGTATGAAAAGAAACCTACAGTAGACACACAACACACGGCTGAGTCACACGCTCATGTCTCAGACTGTGTTGACCTAAAATTGACCTAAAATCAAGCCATTTCCAATACCAAATCATGCATGATCCTTTAGGCCAATTGTGCACATATTCAAGGCATCAAAACCATAACAAAACATATATATAATATCAATTTAAGAGTCATAAATCAAATAAACAATATGCCATTCAAGGTACCTCAAAGACACAAACCATCAAATGATACTAATAAACCATTTATAATTCATCAGCTACTAGTTCCAAAATTTACTTGCCTACAACATAAGGTACCTGAAAGACACAAACCATCAAATGATACTAATAAACCATTTTTATCCATGATAAAAAGTGACCAAAAGTACATTCTAAAGCAAACATTACAACCTATTGTATATACATGACACCAAAACACAAATACACTTAGTTATTATTTACATATTCATCAAACACCACTTTAAAACATCCTATATACATTTCAACCACAAATTCAACTACATAAGTTTATACATGCCACTACCCTAGGATATACGAAAACTACCAATATCGATGGATAATATGAGCTAAAGTTTTTATCTGTCCAAAACGTCAGTAATAATGATCTACGAAATAATCCACAGGAATGAATAAGCTTATAGAGCTTAGTAAGAACATAGTATATCATTTAATCTAACAATAATTGAATACGATTCATATATTATTCAATTCAGAGTTACTAGAGTCTAAATAGGGCACAAAAGTGCATTAAGAGGTACCGAAGTACAAACAAGGCATGTATATGCAAGTCAGGGGTACCAAAGTATAAACAGGGCATGTATATGCAAGTCAAGGGTACCGAAGTACAAACAGGGGCATGCTTGTGCAATACAGAGTCATCAAGTACAAACAGCAGTGCACGTTTGTGAAAATTAGGTACCTAAGCAGTAAAAGCGAGAACACGTATGTGCAAATTAAGGGTACTAAAGTACAAATAGGGATACGCATGTGCAATTCAACAATAATCTTCTAAAAACATAATAATTGAAGCATCATAACATAAGTAACAATATCCCTTTTTTGCTTGCAATAGGATTCAAACCCTTGCCCTCTCCTTATGCTTCAGACGCTACATGCCACCACAACACAAGCACCTTTTGTGTCTTAAAACATGCGCAACTAAATATAAGCCTATGGGCCAAAGTTTAAGTTCATTTAAAAAGAAATCAAAATGAATTGTAAGCACCAAGACTTGAACCTTGGACCCCTTGCTTCCTCTATGGCGTCACTTCCTTGTCTCCCATGTGGCACCATTTGCCACTAGACCACAACTCCTTTTGTGTCATATTTCTCCACATTTTATTCTTAAATCATACTTACTAACTCTCAGGGTTTTATTCACCTAAAACCAAAATTTTTCCTAAAGCCCAGGTTTGATCCCAGGACTTCATGGAAGCCCCCTAACCTTCCAAAATCACTCACCTAATAGGTCCAACTTGCACTAGGGCCATTCTCTTGTTCTCAAAAATTTTAAACACTCCCATGCCCCAGGCCCAATAGGCCCAATTCTACTAGGCCCAAATTCGGGGCGTTACAAATCTACCCCTTAAAGAAATTTCGTCCTCGAAATTTCCAACTATATAATAGTCGCAAAACATATGTTACACCACTACCCTTTCGCTGTGCACTCTAATTCTAATAGCCGTATCATATTTTAACTAGAACATAGAACTCCCTACACATAGTCAAAACACCTAACCATTGAAGCAGACAGATATTTCACACGCAACCAATTTATATATCTAACATCACATCCAAGCAGAACACACAGAATAAATACCAAAAATACAGTCCAATATCTAAAGAAACCACCGTATTTCTAACTCACTATATTTCAATTTCTAAACAGAAAAAAGTATTTAGAAAACTTACGGATTCGGCGCCGGAGACTCGGTGTACCACACTTTCGGAAAATGGTCAATACAATTTCAGAACTTTAAATCTTTTCAAGTCGTTTTGAAATAATACTTTAAGAAATTCAATTTTGAAGACCCAATCCACAGCCGAGTTTTGCAACTGGGCTCTGATACCATTAAATGTAACTGTAATAGTCCAGTTTATACCCTAGTCAGAACAGTGGTTTCGGGACCACAAATCCGAGTCTGAATAATATTTTAATATTATTTTCTATGCCATTGATATGTGATTAAGCATGTGATAAATTTTTGTGAGTTAAATTGTCTGTTTGTGTGTTTAATTTGACAAAAAAGGACTAAATTGCATAAAGTTTAAAAGTGACTTTTCATATGGTTAATGATCCAATTGAGATGGCTTTATTAAAGTGAAGTCCTTAAAGGACAATTAGTCCATTATTGTTTATAGTGGACGGCAATATGGTTTCATAACATGTTTTTATATGTTATTTTATTAGTTAAAAGTTATATTATATTTATTTAATAAGTTATAATTATATTATAATAAAAGAAACATGAGTGAGTGGATTCATTTTATCATCTTCTTACCGAAACCATAAAACAAAAAGAAAGAAAAAAACCAAGCAAGGGTTCGGCCATGGTTTGGATTAATTAAGGTATGTTTTGAGTCGGTTTTCGATAATTTCTATGTTTTTGCAATTGTTGCTTTGAGAGCTACAAAACCCATGTCTTAATTTTGTGTATTGATGATGTTTTTGAATTATGCCATTGATGATATGTTGAGCTTTGAGATGTTTTAAGGTGTTAAATGATAGGTTGGTGGTAGATGAAAATATTTTGTTCTTGAATTTTTGATGAATTTAGCTAATTAGGGCTAAATTGAGAAAATATTATTTTAGAGGACTAATTTGTGAAATTTATGAAACATATGGACTTATATAGTCCCTAGGAAGATTCGGCTATGCATATGTGTGAACAAAATTTGTGAATTTGATGTTTTGTGAAAAAGTAGACTAAATTGATAAATTGTGTAAATATGAGGGCTAATTTGCAAATTTCCCTAAATAAGTGTTTTTGGGTTGAATTGAATGTGTTATTAAATAAAAGGGTTAATTCTAAATATGTTTAGATCAAGAACCGAGGAAAACAGACTTAGATCGCGGGAAAACGAAAGTAACCGAGTAGCTATTTTCATTTTGATATATCGAATCTAAGGTAAGTCACTATGCAAATAAATGTGTATGTATGCAATTGTAATTGTTCATATGATTAATGATGATAATGAATGCTTATGTTATGAGAGGTTATGCATTTGAATTCCGAGATAAGTTTGATATAGTGATTAAGTTCGGAAAGCCCCGTACGAACCTAGGAATAGATAGGATTGACTAAGTGACAACATAGACATCTGTTCTGTTGTTATTATGTAAGACCACGTTTGGGACATTGGCATTGATTTGAGATTCGTGTAAGACCCTGTCTGGGATAGTGGCATCGATATCTGATTACGTGTAAGACCACGTCTGGGACATTGACATCAAAATAAGCTTTACGTATAAGACCACGTCTGGGACGTTGGCATTGTTATGATCCTGTAATATCCCAAAATTAGAATATTATTTTATTATTATGTTGACTTGGGTATGAATTTTTGTGTGTTTAGCATAGTCTTGTGAAGGCTTGATTTTATTTAGGAAGCTAGAATAATTTTTAGTATGGTTTATTTAATGAAGTGGATTAGGTGAACTTGACACTTAAGTTAATTTAAGTGTTAAATTAAGCACAAGAGAGTTAGTAGCATAGTGGATAAGGGGCATGAAAGGTTGCTTGAGGGAAATGGTTCGAGTAGCATGATTAACATTTTGGAGACAATATTTTTTTATCCTAGCATTAATGGACGGTCAAGCTTTACATATGGAAGGTTGGACTTTCAAATTTTTTCTTTATGGCAAGTAGAATATTAGTTTAAGGTAAGTTTGATGTTTGGGAAAGAAATCAATGGTTTTAAGGCTAATGGGAGAACATAAGGCATGATGTGGGGTGTCTTGTTATGGAAAGAATTGGGTGGTAAGATTTGACTTGGAAGTCCATGTATGTGGACGGCATGTGTGGCTAGGGGGAGAGTGGTCGAATTTTTGGTTTGGTTGGTAGCTAGTTAGTGCCAAATTTCCCTTTGGTTAGTAGTCATTTTCGGCTAGCTTGGTAGGCATTCAACCTTTGCGTTGTGTCAAAACCGAAACTCCTTTGAACCTTACCAATTCTTCTCTTTTGTGCACCTTTTTGCATTTCCTCTTTTATTTTTCCCTTGAAACCGAAACTACATTTGAACTTTGTGCATTTTTGTGCACTTTTCTTCTTTGGGTAAAATAGGTGTTGGCCGAATCTCTTAATCCCATTTTCTCTATTTTCTTTCTTTTGAATATTGTTCAAAATCACAACATTTCTTTTACTTTCTTGGCCGAATCTCTTTCTTCCCCTTTCCTCTTGATTTTTCTTTCATTAGTTGCTAAAGTCGAATCATCCTTCTTCCCTTTTCATTTTTTTTTCTTTTCTTCTTTGCCATACTAATTCTTCATCTCTTTTGAGCCGAATATCAATTGTTTTCTTTCAAAATCATAGCCGAAACTCTCATATCCTATTTGATTTATCTTGGCCAAATTTCTTCAAGGGTAGGACTTCATTTGGTTTTCTTCAAACGGTTTTGGGAAATAGGTAAGTGTTATGGCCGTTTTTCCTTATTCTTTTTCTCATTTCTATGTTGTTCCTCTTGTGGACAAAGGCCAAATTTTGGGCAATTGTTTCAAGGTTCTGATCATTCTTAGAAACCGATTTCTTTTAGGCTCCTCGGAACGTTGGAAGCAATCAATCTAAGCCTCGTTTCTTTGTCAATCGTTTTGGGTAAGCTTTTAGGTAAGACTTGGTTTTTCAAGTGATAACTCATTGGGATTTAGTGGTATGGCCGAATGGCCTTTGTTTATAATCTAAATATTGGCCGATTGTAGGACAAGGTGATCTAGTGCGGTAGATCGGGTCTTCGGATTTTAGTACTTGTGTTAGTGACAGGTGTGTATCTTACACACTTTATAATTTGGTGATATGTTTTTATATATATACTAATCGTTTTATTAAAGTGAAATACTATGAGATCTTGATTTGATACCTTGAAGGGTATGTGCAAGGATTCGGGTAAGTCCGTTTCGATATGATGTTAATATATGATTGATTGATATCATGATCTACGATTTAAATATGTTATATGATCATATCAAAGTATGATGGCATGTTTTATACTATTAATACATTGGTTTGGGAACATGAGTGGAGGGGGAAGAATTTGATATCCGTGTCTTTGGACACCAAAGGTTTGGCACCTCCAGTGATTTGGTATCACATTTGTGTCTTTGGGACACCAGAGGTTTGGCACCTCATAGCGACTCGTCCCTGTGGATTAACACCACCGTGGGTTGGCTCCACTATTGAGATATGGGATCGTCGCCAGTGATTTGGTATCACACGTGGGTTGGCCCCACAGATGGATTATTCGTGACTTTGAGTCACTAGTGATTTGGTATCACATTTTTGGATATCGTGACTTTGGGTCACCAGTGGTTTGGCACCACCAGTGGTTTGGTACCACACGGGGTAGTAAAGGTGTTATGGATGGCTAGGTTGGGTGCATAATATATATGTTGCTTGATTATAAATTGTGTAAGAATTTTTGTATTATCCGGGAGAGGGATTATACACTGAGTCTTGGTGACTAACCTTCTCCCTTATCATTTCAGTTGATTCGTGAGATCGCAGATGAGGAGCCGGATGAGCTTGAGGAGGCCATGCAATAAAATTTGATTTTACATGAACTTCGATTTGGGGTACTTTAATTTATTTTAAATTGGTTTTTGTTTTATTTTGGGTTTGTAATAAGGCCTCTTTAATTATGTTTTTTTGGATTATTTATATGCTTTGGGATTTATTCTAAACATGATTAAGTATATCACTTGATTAATTTAATAATTGAGCCCAAAGTTTTCTAAACTATAAAAACACTATGGTATTTTTTTTTAAAAATCTTACCATCAGGTAATCTAAATTGTTGATAGTAAAATTATAAATTAAGTGTTTTCTACAATTTAAATGATTTCCAAAATTTAAGTTTCTACATTCAAATGCAAACGGTTTCAAAGTATTAATTCGAGTTTTCTTAAAATGAAACAAATGTTTTCTAACCTATGATTTATCCACTTAGTTTATAAGTTTTATTTAAGGAATTTCAAAGTAAATTTTCAGTTTTAACTTATTAAACATCTGATTTCTACAAATATTGAATTACAAAGAGTTTTTCACTAAAATTTAATCGTTAACTAAATTTTCTCCAAAATATTTTCCTCAGTGACATACCAGATTCGGTCGTGGCGTATTGACCGGGTCTGGGGTGTTACAGATCCTTACGTGTAAGACCATGTCTGGGACATCGGCATCGTACTGATTCGTGTAAGAACCTGTCCGGGACAGTGGCATCGATATATGAGTACACGTAAGACCTCGTCTGGGACGATGGCATTGTACGATTATTTCGAGCTTCTGAGTATCGTACTGGGTTCCTTATGATTCAACGGGCAGGTCTGAGATACTAATGGAAAATGCCGGCTTTGATAGATTAAGTAAATGAATGTTCGATTCAGGTACGTTAATTATACACCGTGTGTATATAAGGTAAGTGATTATGTGATCTACTATGATGATTTGTATGATGGTTTAGAAATATGTTACATGAATGCATACATGAAAAAACTATGTGTATATGATTCTTAAATTGATAAATGTGGCAAATTTGGCCAAAGATATGAATCAAAGTATCAATGTGAGAAATTTGCTTTGTAGAAGAAATGTGCCAATGTGGTTATATGTTTACATGCTTTACATATTAAGATTGTTTGTATATTGACTTACTAAGCTTTTGGAAAGCTTACTCAGTGTGTGTTTTCTCTGTTTTATAGGTCGTCAAAGCTACTAAGGCTCGGGACCCTCACGGATCGTCTTCACACTACTAAAATCATTTTGGTACACTTTGAAAATATATATGGCTAGATATGGCATGTATAGGCTAGTCCTTGATATGAGTTGTAATGTGAACTTAGCCATGTGATTTGGCTAGTTATGTTTTGGTAATATGCATTATGAATATGATATGGCAAACATGTTTTGGCATGGTTAGTAAATTCATGAAATGGTCATGCTTTTGAGTGAAGCAAGTGATTGTAATATGTTTTGATATATGTTGTGATCTTGATAGATGACATAGATTGAATGGATATTGAATGTATTGATGTGTGATTACCTTAGTTGTCATATATGCATGATTTGGATGGCTATTTGGTATATTTTGGTGGTTATATGTGTATGAAATGAGATGATATATGTTGATTGTAGGTATGACCCTTGTGGGTGGCAATTGGGCCTTGTAAATGGCCTATAATGTCACACGATCGAGGCACACAGGCGTGCCTAATGACCGTGGGTATATAATAGGATGTAGCTTAGTAGTACACGGCCTCAACATGGGGGTGTCAGCTAACCATGGTGTACAAGTCAGTAGCTAGCTAAAAGTACACGGCCATAGCACACAGGCGTGCCTGGTGGCCGTGG
The DNA here is from genome assembly GCA_025503065.1 of Gossypium bickii. NCBI lineage: Eukaryota > Viridiplantae > Streptophyta > Magnoliopsida > Malvales > Malvaceae > Gossypium > Gossypium bickii. Next base: position 104,274,607 of record CP106711.1, read on the forward strand.
GGACCAAGTCAGTATAGATCCATGGGGAGGACACACGGGGGTGTCTTGAAGCCGTGGGAAGCACACGGTCTGCTTACATGGGCATGTGACCCCTGAAACTTAGAAAAGTTTTTAATTTTCATGAAATTTTCAAAACCATATTTCTTGTTGTTAAAACTTGTTTGAGAGTTAAAGCCTCTTTGTTAAAACTCAACACTTAAGCAATTGTTATCCACTCGAAAACGTAATTACCCTTAAAACCTTATCTATTGCGGAAGCGTATTTAAAATAACCAATTTACTAAAATGTGATGTTTAAAAATTCAATTGCAGAAGCATTTGAAAACGTTGCGGAAACGTAGTGTTTTGAAGACAATTATCGTTTTGGAAATCATATTCCACTTTTAGCAGTTAGAAAACATCATAAATGAATATCACAAATAATAAGTTAAAAGTAGAGAGGCCTTATTACAACCCAAATCAAAATATTTAAAAGTAATTAATCAAAACGGAAAGCATAAACAGTGTGTGGTCTTCTTCGAGTCCCTCGCAGCTACGAACCGTCTAAGGCTGAGGATTATTGAAAAGTTAAAATGGGGTGAGTTTATGAAAATTCAGTGTGTAATACCCTATTACGGTCATAATCTGGGCCCGGGCCCATACGGTATCGGTCTGGGCCTAAGCCCTATTCGATAACAATCTGGGCCTAAGCCCCAAAATCATATCAATGCAATGGACATGTACCCAACCCATTCTAACCAAACTCTCCACCTGTACCAACCAATCTCTTCATGTGGGGACCATGTCAACCCATCCAGCCAAACTCTCCAAAAATGCAGCCAAGCTGCTAATAACGATATACGTGGCTGAGCCACTAAATTAAGAATATGTTGCGATGCCACTATAATGGTATGTGGCGATGCCACTATAACGGTACTTCATCCAATCAGCAAACCCAACCCAATGCAATATGTTATGCATGCAGTGTATCATAATCATTTACGGTTATATAACTATCACATAAACATCATTTAAACTACCACTAAGGGTATGACGGCCATTTAGACGGTTAGGGGTATAACGGTCAATTCACCCCTTAAGGGCATCTCAGTAATTTTACCCATCGAGGGTGTTTTGGTAACTTTACCCGTGAAGGGTATTTCGGTAACTTTACCCGTGAAGGTGTTTCAATAACTTTACCCATAGAGGGTATTTCGATAACTTTACCCATAGAGGGTATTTCGGCAACTTCACAAATCGAGGGTATTTCGGTAATTTTGCAAACTAGGGGTCTTTCAGTAATTTCACAGATCAGGTGTGTTTCGGTAATTTCACAAATCAGGGGTCTTTCAGTAATTTCACAAATCAAGGGTCTTTCAGTAATTTCATAAATTAGGGGTATTTCGGTAATTTCACAAATCGGGTACTTCGGTAATTTTACAAGTCGAAGGTATTTCAGTAATTTTATAAGCCAAGGTATTCTAAACAGAGATAACGATGTAGATGGGCCTAGGGCCCATTCTCGGCCCAAATAGGCCCACACGCTCGTCTGGCCCATTTAGCTCAAATCTAGCCACATATATGAGATTCACATAGATCTGTCCAATATCTACTACATAATCATACTGTTTATTCATATGGTCCCACTTGGCCTAAGGCAGCTTAGACTCATAATAACACTCATGAGGGCCTCAACTATCGCGTCGAAGCTCCCACACGTACGCTCGCACGCTCGTGTGGCTACCATTGCCGTATGACTGGCATTTCGGCATTTGTCGTTCTACAGCTAGAATAGTGCGAAATACATACCTGATAGGAATCTGGAGTTAATCCACGCTCCGAACACTCCTATGCCCAAACGCCAACCAAGGTATACTTACTCTCCTCATAGATCGCTCTATTTAAAGCTAGCTTCTTGCCTACTCTCATGATAGCTTCCCGATGTGGGATCCCTCCTTCAGCAAAGTTTAATTCCATCACAACCACCTGTCGCTCCAACTTAGCAAAATAAATATCCCCTTTTTGCTTGCAATAAGATTCAAACCCTTACCCTCTCCTTATGCTTCAGACACTACATGCCACCACAACACAAGCTCCTTTTGTGTCTTAAAACATGCGCAACTAAATATAAGTCTATGGACCAAAGTCTAAGTTCATTTAAAAAGAAATCAAAATGAATTGCAAGCGCCAAGACTTGAACCTTGGACCCCTTGCTTCCTCTATGGCGTCACTTCCTTGTCTTCTATGTGGCGCCATTTGCCACTAGACCACAACTCCTTTTGTGTCATTTTTCTCCACATTTTATTCTTAAAGCATACTTACTAACTCCCAGGGTTTTATTCACCTAAAACTAAAATTTCTCATAAAGCCCAGGTTTAATCCCAGGACTTCATGGAAGCCTCGTAACCTTCCAAAATCACTCACCTAATAGGTCCAACTTGCACTAGGGCCATTCTCTTGTTCTCAAAAATTTTAAACGCTCTCATGCCCAAAGCCCAATAGGCCCAATTCTACTATGCCCAAATTCGGGGCGTTACAAGATGTACCATCCAATCTATCTAATTCAATTCAGATCTGTTTACTGTTCTAACATTTTAACATGATATGCTTTCGTCTATAGTTCACAGCAACATAATACAGAGTAAACCAATCCATACCCAGAATCACATCAAACCCATCTAAGGGTAATAACATCAAACTAGCGGGAAAATCATAACCCCTAACTTTCAGTGGACATGATCTACATGACTGATTAACAAGAAGACACTGACCCAGTGGATTTGTAACCTTGACAGTATATTCAGTAAACTTAACAGGCAATTTCTTTTTTTCTACTAATGTAGTGCATATATATGATTAAGTTGATCCAAGATCAAGTAATGCATAGACATTAATATCAAAGAGAGAAAAAGTACCTGCAATAACGTCTAGAGCAGCAGCTTACTCACTCGGATTGCATAGGCCCTAGTTGGTGTTCTTGCTTCAGATCGTTCATTCATTTCGCTATTCTTTCCTTGACCTAGAGTAGCATTCCTCACAAATAGGGACGTTTCTCTCAAAATTTCTTACATTTCCAACACCAGCCACTGGAGAATTTATAGACTCAAAATTAATGCGCCTCGGTATCTCTCTACTCGTGAACCCTGAAGGGGCAGCTAATCGACTTGTGTCATATCTAAACTTCTTTGATGCAGACATTTGACCAAGCTTGAATGACCCTCTTTTGTTATAGTCTCAAAATTTCTAATCTGATTTTCGTTTACTTTTACAAATTTCTTCAACTTGCTGAGCCTGTTCTAAAAGTTTTTGTAACACCCCTAACCCATGTCCATCACCGGAATAAGGTTACTAAGCATTACCGATCAAATCAAACCATACAACATATAACACCCCGAACTCAACCTAAAAGTTAGGCCCAAGTCCGAAATGTCACATTAAAGGCACACTTCAAAACGATTTTACCATTTAACAATTCAAGGCCCAAAAGTCCAAAACCCTTGTATCTTGTTAAGTTATGTTGAAAAGCCCATATTTTAGAAAACATTCATAAGTTCGAAAACCATGTTAACTTTAGAAATTTTATGAAATTTATTAAGCGGATAGTTGAAACAATAATAATAAGACCCAAAATCTAAAGTCAATTAAGAGTTACATGGCCTTATTACAATTTAATGAAAAACAACGTATTTAAAATAAGTTCATTTGAACAAAATAAAAAATTTGATCAGCTTGTAGTGTGGCCATCTCCGAGTCCTCTCCTACGCCGAGCCATCTATTCAAGATCACCTGAAACATTAAATAAAAGGGTGTGAGTTTCGAAACTCAATGTGTACAACCCTTGGCAATCAAACCACATACAAATATTCACATTGGGCCTAAACCCTATCAAAATCGATGGTCTTGGCCTTAGCCCACAATGACCTCACCTCATATCATATCATATCATATCATATCATAAGCAAAATAGGGTAATGCAAAACCCTCCCCAAAAATCCATCCGCTACACACACCATTTCCCTTCCAACCCTATACACCTGTGGGGATTTCTAAATTGACCCACTCATCCTCTACACACCAAAGGTAGCACTCACAGCGGCACTACTCAATATTGTAGCAAAGCTACTAATCATATAATGAGCTTAAAGCCACCGGTGGATCCATGGTCGTCAAGTGACTATGCGACCCTCAAGTCTTCCTCCGTACCATAATTCGCACCCATATACATCCTAAACAGAATATCGTATGAATGCAACATGCACATGAGTAACATCCACAAAACTCATATTCATCACATAGGGTTATTTTCATCATTTCACAACCCAAGGATATTTCTGTAAATCTACTCTACAGGAGTATTTAGGTAATTTTGCAAAATAGAGGTACTTTGGAAATTTTGTAAATCAGGGATGTTTTGGTAATTCTGCAAATTAGTAATTACACAATTCAGCTATTTTAGTGATTTTGCAAATCTAAGGGTATTTTGGATATTTTCAAATTAGGGGTATTTGGTCCCTCTCGGGTTTTAGTTATGAAATTTGGCCCATTAACAAGTCCCTGCGGCTAAAGTGAACAGACACTATGCACCAGGTATGATTCCAGAGAAGAGTAGGTGGGCCGCTAGGACCGCTTAAGTGCCAAGCTCTCCCTAGATCCAATCCTAGACATGCACATGCTCGTTACCACACTTTAACCTAGCGACTTGTCCACGGATATGTTTAATTATTAGAAAGTCTTATGCGATTTAAGAGTTGTTCAGTACTAAGCCTAAAGTCAATAAAACCCTAGCATACTAGTCTATGTCCCCATAAAGCCCATCAACCCATTTCACGTTCATATAACCCATAATGGCCACATCACATTTTTATGGCCCACTAGGCCCAAATCTCAATCATATGACCTATTAGGCCCAAAAAATATCCAGATCATGAAACATGCATGCTTTACCCAATTCATATAATCAAATTAATCCATTTCATCAAACTTAGCCTCAGGGCCCACCGGGCTCATTTAGCCACTTTCGGCTCTTCGGCTTTCTAGCATTGTCGATATCATGTGTGTGTAGTGTTTGTACACACCTGGAAACCACACGCATTGCAAACCCCTTAATCACGAACCTATAATCGACATCACCTAATGATTAATCATAACTTAATATACACTTTAGCAGAAACGGAAACCTCACCGTAACCTTACAATGTGCTACATGTTCTAGTAGCCCTTCCTTAGCTACTTTTTGCGATTACCCCCTAGATCTGCATCCAAACATACATCGTCACAATCAAGTGACCTATATTCCTCATAAGTCACCCCTATAAGCCATGTTACATTCGGCCATTTACTAACCACAACCGATACGAGTGTACTTACCTCTTACTAACAATCCTTACATACCACATTTGTGATCTCTGAATCTTACCCTTGTTAATACAAAGTTAACAACAATGAGAGGTTAGATAGCCCTTCGGCTTTTAACAAATCGTACAAGAGAGGTTAACCATACACTTACCAAATCTACTTTCGATCCTGTGGCCTAAATTCGACTTTTAAGATTAGTATGGAGACAGAGACAATTCGGTACCACTAGGGAGAAAAAGAAGAGAAATGATCGGCTAGAACTAAAGGTGAATAAGAAAAGGAATTTTAATAAGAGAAGGTATTAGGAATTCTACTAGAGAAGAAACCAAAAATTTCGGGAAAGGAATGATGGGGTTTTTTTCTGCAATTGGAAGAATTCGGCTAAGGGAGAAACAGAATGAGGGGGGAAAAGAAAAGTAATGGAAAACCCAAGGAACCTTTCAAAGGAATTCGGTAAAGAAAAGAAAGACTGACCTATTTGCAAAACTCTCCAAATGCCGAAAGCCACAATGAAAATTCGTAATACCCTCTAAAAGACCCAAAAATGGCACTCATCTGCCATCCTAAGCTGAATTTATACACTCTCTACTTCCCAAAATGGCACCAACTCTTCACACTTCTCAGCTCCTAACTTTTCTCCCTAATAACACCTTAGCCTTCTTTGAATTTTCCTCCATTATCAGTTCCCTTTACCACTCAAACACTCCAACGCAAGAGTTCATATTCAACACAACTTTGGCCATCCACCTATGCAAAATAAAACATTCCAAAAATACCAATCCTAATGCTCAAACCTTGGACACCCTCAGCTGACAACACGCCACCTTATAGCTCCCCAAGTGACACCACTTGCCACTGGACCACAAGCCCATTTGTGTCCTATTTTCTCTTAATCTGATTAAGAGGCCTAATGCCTGAGACTAGGGTCCGCTAAAGCAAGAAAAATAATTTTTTCCCTATGGTCTTCCCTATCTCTAAGACTTCAAATAATCCCGATAATACCTTAAAATTAATATTCTAAGTGCTACTCATACATACCAACCTCAATGCACAGAAATTTAGAGTTTCAGGATTTTTAGGGCGTAAACCAAAATTTTTACTATACCCCTACTTGATCCCAGGACATCCCCAACACTCCTAGACACTCCAAATTCATTAACCCTCAAATCCCACATGCCAATTTTCATTTTCTCACTCTCTTTAAAGTTTTTTAAGACCCAAAGCCCAAAGCCCAATAAGCTCAATTCTACTAGGCCCAAATTTGGGGCGTTACACAACAAGCATTTATGCATCCATTCTCAAACACCATTCAATCATTATCAAATTGTCCCTTATAAAGGCCTACGAGGCCTTAAATATGCTTTAGAAGTGGTTCAGGACTAAATAGGTAACTTACGAAAATTCTCAAAAACGTAAAAATTTTTCAAACATACCAGGGTCACACGCCCGTGTGAACGGGCCGTATGCCTCACAAGGCTCCAGACACGCCCATGTCCCAGGCCGTGTGAAAACAGGGCATAGATACTGACTTGGGTCACACGGTTGACCACATGCCTGTGTGCCCTTTGAAATAGCCACACGCGCCCGTGTTCCAAGCCGTGTGTTAGGCTGTGCCAATCCTGTAGGATATATTGAATTATGCAACACGGCCAAGTCACACGCTGGTGTGCTAGACCGTGTGCCATTTAAGGGGTATACTAACTTGTGCCACATGGCCGATCACACGCCCGTGTGTGAAGCCGTGTGGAGCATACTGATTTCAATTTAATTCCAACACCAGGGGACACACGGCCTTGTATCATAACAGTGCATTGTACAAGGATGAGACACACGCTCGTGTCTCTGCCCGTGTGGACAAGAATAGGCTATTTACATGGCCAATTTGCCACCCTTTCTCATGCTCACCTACACAAACAAAATAGTTGTAATGCCCTAAAAATCCCAAAACTTTAAATTTCTGTGCACTGAGGTTGGTATGTATGAGTAGCACTTAGAATATTGATTTTAAGGTATTATCGGGATTATTTGAAGTCTTAAAGATAGGGAAGACCATAGGGAAAAATTTATTTTTCTTGCTTTAGTGGACCCTAGTCTCAGGCATTAGGCCTCTTAAGCAGATTAAGGGAAAATAGGACAAAAATGGGCTTGTGGTCCAGTGGCAAGTGGCATCACTTGGAGAGCTATAAGGTGGCGTGATGGTCAGCTGAGGAGGTCTAAGGTTCGAGGCTTAGGAATGGCATTTTGTGGAGTGTTTATTTTGCATAAGTGGACGGCCAGAGTTGTGTTGGTTTTGAACGCTTGCCGTGGAGAGTTTGAAGTAATCTGGTATGAGGGTTGTAGAGGAAATTTCGGATAAGATTAAGAGACGAGGAGAGGGAGGAATTGGTGCCGAATGGAACTGTGGGGAAAAGAGTATTCGGCTAGTGGCTATAAAAGGAGAGGGTCGAATGCTTTGAAAGGATGTTTGAGCTTTCAGTACTTTTTCTTTTCTCTCCTTAATCGGTTTTTCCCAATTGCCGAAATATCCTATAGTCGAATTCTTTTTGCCGAATTCTCTCTTATTGCCGAATTACTATCATCCTCCCTTGCCGAAATTCCTATTGGTGCCAAACCCTTGTTGTTTTCCTCCATCACAAATCGGTTATTATCTACTATCCGTCAAGGTTGAAAGCCGGATCTAGTTAATAGCTATCCAGGCCGCAAGATCAAAATGGGATTGGTAAGTATTCAGTTAACCTCTTTTGTACATTTTGTTAAAAGCCGAAAGGCTATCTAACTGTTGTAACACCCCAAACCCGGTCAAAACGCTACGACCGAATCTGGTATGTCACAGGAAAGAAAAACGTTTTTGGAAAACAAGTTGTCGTCTTTAAATTAAAAAGAAACTTCTCATTTAATAAAAACTCGTGTTGTTTTAAGTAAATTACTAAAACCGTTTCGAAATTAGTTTCAATGAAAATTGAGTTAACTTGTTGTTACTACATGTTTGTCGTTACCCGATGGTAAAGTTTTGGAAAAAATCCCGATAGTTTGTAAATGTTTTCGAAAACATTCATTTTATAGGTTTATTAAGCATTCCGTTAATAACTAAACAAAATTTAGTGAAAATTCAAACAGATAAATAATCCCAAATGTAAAATTTAGTGGCCTTATTACAAAACCGAAAACCTGAAATTTAAAGCAAACTAAGTCCGAAATAATGATTTAAAACAATAACCCGAAATATCATGCATGGCCACCTTGAGTCCGTCCCGGCTCCATATCCGCGACCTAAGAATCACCTGCAAAATGTGTAACATCCTAAAATAGGGGTTATTCGTGTTTGAATTATTTTTTGCTTATGTTTGAATTGCTGTGATAGTATCCAAGGTGTAATAAGACTTGATTAGGGGTCTTGAGTAGGCTCGGAATGGTAGAAAAATATTTTTGTAAGCTTTAAAGGTAGGGAGCCTTAACAAGTAGGGGTTACAAGGATAAAAGAGGCAACATTTAACACAGAAATGGCCTTGAAAAAGTGGCAAAAGGAAGGCCACTTAGGAGCTGCAAGTGACGCCACAAGGAGCAAGGGGGAGCCTGTGTTCGAGTCATGAAAATCCCCTTTTTGCTCTTTATTTGGACTGGCATAGGGGAGAGTTTTTTCTTTTAAACTCCTTTAAATAATAAGGATAATATTAGCTTTTAATTAGATTTTATTTTGATTAATCTTAAAAGGTGGCAAGGAGGAAAAATAGGCAATTGAGTATTCAAATTATTTTGAATAATTTTAAACTAGTGGCCTAGAGGAATTTTAGGTGTTTGCCGAAATTTGAACTCTTCATGGAAGAGTGGACGGCAAGCATGGGGGGGGAGGTGCCGAATTCTTTTTAAGGCACATACCTATCATCTTGTTTCTCTTTTCTTCATTCTTGCACATAGCCGAATTCCCTATTGAGCACTTTTCTATTTTCTTTTCTTTCTACAGAATTGTACAAAGTCCCAAAACTCCTTTCTTTTGTTTTCTCTTTTGCCGAAATCCCATCTACCTCACTTCTTTCTTTCCTCTTCTCAAAACCCTTAGCCAAATTTACCCCAACCCTTGTGCCGAAACTTCTGTTCTTTCTATTAAACTCACCATTGGCCGAATATCAAGTGTGGTGTTGATCTCTTTGGGTTTTCTCTTTCAATCGGTTGGAGAAGGTAAGTGTTGAAAGCCGAAAGTCTATTTCTTCCTATATTCTTGTTCTCTGTCGATTTGGTTGACTGATAAAGGACCGAAATATACTAATGGTTGGCTAATCTTTCTGATTGAAACCGATTTCACCTAGGACTCCAAGATCTCAAAGCAGTAGATCTGATCCTTCATTCTCTGTCAATCGAGATTGGTAGGTATGGGTAAGGATCTATTTTACTATTCGAAAGCCGAAGGCTATTGTTATTGATATTGTGGATTGATCGATTGTAGTTTGGTGAAACAGATTCGGGTACTGTGCTGTAGTTAGTACTTAAAGGCAAATAGGTAAGGTTTCGGGTTCAGATGATAACCCCTTGAGTTTATTTTGGTTTGGCTGAATGGAAAATGGCACTAACCTAATGTTGGCCGAATATAGGGGCAAGAAGTCTAGGGTGGCCGATTGGTTTCGTCTGGATTTAGGACTATCGTCAACATCAGGTGTGTACATACACACTTTATAATGAATTAGTATGTTAAGTGTTTGTTAAATCTGACTTGTGTAGATGCGAGGTTTAATACCGTAATGGTATAAGCGAGAAATCAGGTAAGTCTCGTGGTTATGACTCTTTTTATGATGCTTTCGGGAAGCATGACAAGTTGTTATATGTGGTTATGGCTAATGGTAAATTTATGGCATGATCTCTGTTAAATGTGTATCCTTGATTGATGTGGGATATGTGAGTGGAGGGGGAAGTAATATTCGTGTCGACGGGCACCAGTGGTTTGGTACCACATTGTGACTACGGTCACTAGAGGTTTGGCACCTCCAGAGGTTTGGCACCTCATAGCGTCTCGTACCAGTGGCTTAGCACCACAGTGGGTTGGCCCCACAGTTTACATTATGGGATTGACGCTAGTGATTTGGTATCACACGATGGGTTGGCCCCATCATCTAGTTTGTGACTACGAGTCACCAGTGGTTTGGCACCACAAGTATTGACAGATATCGTGACTATAAGTCACCAGTGGTTTGGCACCACCAGTGGTTTGGCACCACACGGGGTAGAGAAATGTGTTACGGATGGCTAGGTTGGGTGCATGATTTCGTGCGTGTTAATTTGTTATAAATTGTGTATGTTGTCGCACTAAACCGGGTGAAGGGTTACACATTGAGTATTGGTGACTCACCTTCTCTCTTATCTTTTCAGGTGACCCGTAGATCGCGAATGAGGAGCCGGATGGACTCGAGGTGGCCATGCAGTGGAATTAGATTTGATGGACTTTAAATTTTACTTTATTTTTGTTATTGGTTTTACTTGATTCAAGTTGTAATAAGGCCTCCTAATACTTTACTTTATTTATCTACATGTTTTGGACACTTGTTTTAAACTATTTTATGATATTAAAATAAGTTCACACGTTTTCTCAAATTAAATCGAAAAACGTTTTATCGTGCCATTGGGCACAATGGAAATCTACAACAACTTGACTTAATTAACATTTTTAAACAAGCTAAGTACGGTTTTAGTAAAAAAATTGAAAATGAAGGGTTTCAACAAAATTTAACTCGGTTTAAAGGGATTTTACAAAATGTTTTCCTCCGTAACAAACCAAATTCGGTCATAATGTTTGGGTCGGGTTTGGGATGTTACAAAATTGGTATCAGAGCCAGGTTCAAAGCTCGGCTGTGGGGGCCCAAGGCCCAAAAATGATTTGGTAGGCCTTTTTGAAGTATTTTTGGTTTTTGGAACAGCATGGCACCGAGTCTCCGACACCAATCCGCCCAGGTAAGTACCTCTAACTTTTTGTTTGGATTATTACTTGTAGAAAGGGTAGGAATGGAACGTAGAATAGTCTTATAGGAACTTGAACCCTAAGATTATACTACTCAAACATAAAAACAAAACATAAGCTTTAATGAACTAAACCAACCTATGGCTAAGTCACTGAGCTAGGGTGTGGTAACCCCTGTACGCATGTCTAGGATTGGATCTGGAAGAGCTTGGTATTTAAGCAGTCCTAGTGACTCACCTCCTCTTCGCAGGTATCCTACATGGTGCGTAGCTTCGGTTCACCCTAACTCAGGGGGCTCAGTGGTGTGGTAACCTCTGTGCGCATGTTTAGGAATGGTTTCGGTGGGAGCTTGATATTTAAGCAGTCCGCGTGACTCACCTCCTCTCTACTCGAATCCTGCCTGGTGCGTAGCTTTGGTCACCCTGACCAAAGAGGGCTCGGTCATAGGCTAAACATAATGACTAAAACCCGAAAGGGAACTAGCCATGTTTTTAGAAAAAGAAGAAAACAACCAACCCTAGTTTTTCAGAACTTTTTAAAATCACTCTTTCAAAGTTGAGAACAACCCTCTTTACAACTTTTTCCGAAAAAAATTTTGATTTGTGGAAATTACAAAAATGCCCTTAGGGGTAAAATTACCAAAATGCCCTTGGTTCATAAAATATCAACTACTCAATGGTTGTGCCTAAAATTTCATTATTTTATAAACATTCAAAAACCCTACTTTGCAAATTATTAAAAATACTTTGGTTTTGGAAAATTACGAAAACGCCCTCAACTTGCAAAATTACCGAAATGACCCTGAGTTCTAAAATTTTTGCAACAACATCGTTTTAAAAAGGGAAACTCTCAAAAAGGAACCTTCAAAGTTTTACAACTATTAAAATATCCCTGATTTATTAAATTTACAAAATTACCCCTGATTGATAAAATTACCAAAATACCACTGGTTTCCAAAAATTATGCTATACCTTTAATTTGTGAAATTTTCGAAAATACCCTCCAGTTTTGGAAACTTTCAAAATGTTTTGATTTAATAAAGTTTTAAAATTTCTTTTATTACGAAAATACACCTGTAGGAAAATGACGAAAATACCCCTGGGATAGAAACAGGACAGAAATGTTCGAAGAGTGAACAAGTATGAAAGATATTAGGGAATGGATGTTCTTTTCTGTGTGAACTAGGATAGAGAACTTGAAGCTTTGTTTGATCGAAAGGATTCCTATTAAACTTTCCATAAAAATTTCTTCGCGAGTAAGCAAGTGGAACAGTCACTAATCCATAAAAACTTCTTAATCAGATTAAAGCGCGGTAGTTAGAATGAGCTCTAGAGGACGTGGACGTCGTGGACGCGATAAAGGCAGGATGACCGTGTCAGAACCCGTTAGGTTGGGTCAGGGTTCTGAAAATGACGTACCACCGCCACCACCACCCCCAACTTTTGGAGCGAGGATCCAGGATCAGAGAGGGGTGAGGCCAAGATCGCAAGCTGTGTTGCGAGTCCTCGAGATGGTGGCTGGTGCTAGTGGAGGAATGGGAGCTCGAAAATCTATTCCCGAGCAACTCTGATCTAACAGAGCTGAGGTATTCCGGGATGTGTCGGGCGTGGCACCCAGTGCAGCGGAATACTGGTTAGAATCAACTGAGAGAATCATGGACGATCTCGATCTGACCAATGAGAGAAGTTAAAAGGGGCGGTGTCGCTTCTAAAGGATGAGTCATATCAATGGTGGCTCACGGTTCGGGATGGTGCTACGGCAGATGATCTGACTTGGGAGTACTTTCAAAGCGCCCATCGGAAGAAGTATGTGGGTACCGATTACACCGACGCAGAGAAAAGCTTTTCTGGGGTTGGTACAAGGAAATAAGTCAGTGTCGGAGTATGAGGCAGAATTCTTGAGGCTGAGTCGCTATGCTCGGGGGATTGTGTCAACCGAGCATGATCGTTTCGTCTGTTTTGAAGACAGACTTAGGGATGAGTTAAGGTTATTGATTGCTCCACAGCAGAGCGTGAGTTTCTTTATTGCAGTGGAAAAGGCTAAGGTAGCCAGAAGGGGTCAAGGAGTCGTGAGACGTAACTATGATAGGAACAAGCAGAAGAGAGGCTTTGGGTCGTCTGGGTCAGGTGGTAATGTTCAGAAAAGGGCTAGGCAGAGTGGGTCAAATCAGGCAGGAAGGCTCATGGCTACTAATCAGAGACCAGCCCAGTGTAGTCGCTGTGGAAAATCACATTGGGGAGGTTGTTGGACCAGTGAGAGGGGTTGCTTTGAATGTGGGTCTCTGGATCACCGTGTAAGGGATTATTCTCGGAAGTTAGTTAAGAATCAGCCAGAGGGGCAGAACCGTACTCAAAATAGAAATGTGGGACCGCAGAGGGGTCGTGGTGATGGTAGAGGAGGCAATGGTCCTAATTGAGGTCGCAGAATTCAGGACAGAGGTGCAGGCAACACAGAGGCTAGGCAGCCTGGCTTAGTCTATGCAGCGAGGCGTCGCGAGGAGGGTGACGCACCGGACGTCATAACCGGTAAATTCCTAATTTTTGGTCTTCCATATGTTGCACTAATTAATGTGGGTTCGACGCATTCATACGTTACTAGTAGTGTGGTAGAGACTATGAACCTAGACTTTGAGACTGCTTCTAGGGAGATGACTGTAATTAGTCCTTTAGGTCACTCTGTAGTCGTAAACAAACTATATAGAGATGTACCCCTAGAACTCCAAGGGGTAGTGTTTGTGGCCGATCTGATGGAACTACCGTTTGGGGAGTTCGATTTGATCCTTGGAATGGACTGGTTGGTTAAGTATCAGGTGAGATTAGATTGCGCTGCTAAGCGCATGGTTCTCAAGATGGCTGAGGGTGATGAAGTGGTCATGATAGGTAATAGAAGAGATTACCTATCCAATGTGGTGTCTGCCTTGAAGGCTGAGAAGATGGTCAAGAAGGGTTGTGAGGCGTTTCTGGTTTGAATATGTGCCTTCGAGGCTAAAGAGTCGTGATTGAGAAGGTTGAACAGAGAGGGGAATTCACGATGTGTTCTCGGAAGAACTTCCGGGTCTGCCTCCAGATCGGGAAGTTGAATTCGGTATAGACTTGCTACCCGGGCGGCTTTGTGTCTATAGCACCCACCGAATGGCACCAAAGGAGTTGGTGGAGTGAAGGCTCAAATTCGTGGAGCTCTTGGATAGAGGGTTTATCAGACCAAGTATATCTTCGTGGGGAGCACCGTGTGTTGTTTGTCAAGAAAAAGGATGGTTCGATGCGGATGTGTATAGACTACCGCCAGTTAAACAAGTTAACGATCAAAAACAAGTATCCGTTGCCTCGGATTGATGACTTGTTTGACCAACTGAAGGGTGCAGCTATGTTCTGAAAGATAGATCTTAGGTCGGGCTATCATCAACTTAAGGTGAAGGAGGTTGATGTGCACAAGACGGCATTCCGAACTCGGTATGGGCATTACGAGTTTCTAGTGATGCCATTTGGGTTGACCAACGCGCCTGCAGCTTTCATGGACTTAATGAATCGGGTGTTTCAGTAGTACTTGAACCAATTTTTCGTAGTGTATATAGACGACATATTGGTTTACTCAAAGACGGACGAGGAGCATGACATGCATTTGCGGATAGTTCTACAAGTACTGAGGGAGAAGCAATTATATGCCAAATTCAGTAAGTGCGAATTTTGGCTTAGGGAGGTAGCTTTCTTAGGTCACGTAGTGTCGGTGAAGGATTAGAGTAGATCTGCAAGATTGAAGCGGTGTTGGATTGGAAACCGCCTAGGTCAGTGGCAGAAATTCGAAGTTTTCTGGGTCTAGCAGGGTACTATCGGAGATTTGTGGAAGGATTTTCCTTAATCACAGCGCCGTTGACTA
The DNA here is from genome assembly GCA_025503065.1 of Gossypium bickii. Classification (NCBI taxonomy): domain Eukaryota; kingdom Viridiplantae; phylum Streptophyta; class Magnoliopsida; order Malvales; family Malvaceae; genus Gossypium; species Gossypium bickii. Next base: position 104,289,757 of record CP106711.1, read on the forward strand.
AGTTATTAAGGAAGGGAGTCCCTTTTGTTTGGTCGGAGAAGCAGCAAGAAAGTTTCGATAAGCTAAGGAAGATTCTGACGGAAGCTCCAGTTCTGGTACAGCCTGAGGCAGGGAAGTTGTTTACGGTTTATTGTGATGCATCCCACACTGGATTGGGATGTGTGTTGATGCAGGAAGGGAAGGTAATGGCCTATGCATCCCGGCAGTTAAGACCGCATGAGGTTAGCTATCCAACGCACGACTTGGAGTTAGCAGCAGTAGTCTTCGCTTTAAAGATATGGAGACATTACTTGTATGGGGAGAAGTCGATAGTCTACACGGATCACAAAAGTTTGAGGTATCTCTTGACGCAGAAGGATTTGAATTTGAGGCAGCGTCGATGGATTGAGCTGTTGAAGGACAATGACTGTTCAATTGAGTACCATCCCGGTAAGGCTAACGTGGTGGCTGACGCGTTGAGCCGAAAGGTCGTGACAGACTTAAGAGCGATGTTCGCTCACCTCAGTCTATACGACGATGGAAGTCATTTGGCAAAGTTACAAGTTAAGCCAACTTGGGTCGAGGAGATTAAGGAAAAGCAATTGATGGAGGATAGTTTGAATGCACGGAGATTGCAAGTTCAAGACGGTGGTTTGGAAGGGTATAGTTTGACTGAGGATGGCGTATTATGTTTTCAAGGGCGGCCTTGTATGCCGAAGGATGTGGAGTTGAGGCAAAGAATTCTTCACGATGCACATAGCAGCCCGTATGCTATGCATCCGGGAGAAAGCAAGATGTATGGAGATTTGCGGAAACAGTTCTGGTGGCCAGGGTTGAAGCGTGAGGTAACTGAATTCGTGGGTAGGTGCCTGACGTTTCAGCAGGTGAAGGCTGAACACTAGTTGCCATCAGGGTTACTTCAACCAGTAAAGATCTCTCAATGGAAATGGGAGAGGATCACTATGGATTTCGTCAGTGGGCTACCCCTCACGCCCAGCAAGAAGGATGCAGTTTGGGTGATTGTGGACCGTCTGACTAAGTCAGCTCACTTCATACCAGTGAGAATGGATTATTCTCTCCTGAAGCTAGCAAAGTTATATGTGTCAGAAATAGTAAGATTGCATGGTGTGCCAGTATCAATTATCTCGGATAGGGATCCGAGGTTCACGTCAAGGTTCTGGAAAGCGTTGCATCAGGCGTTGGGTATACGATTGGATTGCAGCACAGCTTTCCATCCACAGTCTGACGGGCAATCGGAAAGGGTTATAGAGATCTTAGAGGATATGCTGAGAGGGTGTGTGTTGGATTTCAGTGGTAGTTGGGAAGAGTATCTACCATTGGCGGAATTCGCTTATAACAATAGTTATCAAGTGAGTATACAGATGGCTCCATATGAAGCGCTATATGGGCGAAGGTGTCAAACTCCTACGTGTTGGACGGAGTTGGGTGAACGACAGGTTTTGGGTCCAGAGTTGGTAACGGAAACTGAGGATAAAGTGAAGGTGATTCGGGTTTGTCTCAAGGAAGCGTCGGATAGACAGAAGTCTTATGCCGATCTCAAGCGTAAGGAAATGGAGTATGCGGTAGGAGATAAAGTCTTTCTGAAGGTGTCGCCTTGGAAAAAAGTATTGAGATTTGGGAGGAAAGGGAAGCTAAGCCCAAGGTTCATTGGCCCATATACAGTGTTAAAACGAGTGGGACCGGTAGCTTATCAGCTCGAGCTACCGGCAGAGTTGAGTCAGATTCATAACGTCTTTCATGTGTCAATGCTGAGACGGTATCGGTCAGATCCATCACACGTTGTGCCAGTGGCTGAGATTGAGGTGAACACGGACTTATCTTTCGAGTAAGAACCAGTGCAGATCTTGGAATGAGATGTCAAAGTTTTGCGTAGGAAGTCAGTACCTTTGGTGAAAGTGCTTTGGCAAAATCATGGTGCAAAGGAAGCTACGTGGGAACTCGAGGATGTGATGCGGCAGCAGTACCCCCACCTCTTCTAATCAGGTAATTTCGAGGCTGAAATTATTTTTAAGGGGGGTAGAACTGTAACATCCTAAAATAGGGGTTATTCGTGTTTGAATTATTTTTTGCTTATGTTTGAATTGATGTGATAGTATCCAAGGTGTAATAAGACTTGATTAGGGGTCTTGAGTAGGCTCGGAATGGTAGAAAAATATTTTTGTAAGCTTTAAAGGTAGGGAGCCTTAACAAGTAGGGGTTACAAGGATAAAAGAAGCAACATTTGACACAGAAATGGCCTTGAAAAAGTGGCAAAAGGAAGGCCACTTAGGAGCTGCAAGTGACGCCACAAGGAGCAAGAGGGAGCCTGTGTTCGAGTCGCGGAAATCCCCTTTTTGCTCTTTATTTGGACAGCATAGGGGGGGAGAGTTTTTCTCTTTTTAAACTCCTTTAAATAATAAGGATAATATTAGCTTTTAATTAGATTTTATTTTGGTTAATCTTAAAAGGTTGCAAGGAGGAAAAATAGGCAATTGAGTATTCAAATTATTTTGAATAATTTTAAACTAGTGGCCAAGAGGAATTTTAGGTGTTTGCCGAAATTTGAACTCTTCATGGAAGAGTGGACGGCAAGCATAGGGGAGAGGTGCCGAATTCTTTTTAAGGCACATACCTATCATCTTGTTTCTCTTTTCTTCATTCTTGCACATAGCCGAATTCCCTATTGAGCACTTTTCTATTTTCTTTTCTTTCTACAGAATTGTACAAAGTCCCAAAACTCCTCTCTTTTGTTTTCTCTTTTGCCGAAATCCCATCTATCTCACTTCTTTCTTTCCTCTTCTCAAAACCCTTAGCCGAATTTACCCCAACCCTTGTGCCGAAACTTCTGTTCTTTCTATTAAACTCACCATTGGCCGAATATCAAGTGTGGTGTTGATCTCTTTGGGTTTTCTCTTTCAATCGGTTGGAGAAGGTAAGTGTTGAAAGCCGAAAGTCTATTTCTTCCTATATTCTTGTTCTCTGTTGATTTGGTTGACTGATAAAGGACCGAAATATACTAATGGTTGGCTAATCTTTCTGATTGAAACCAATTTCACCTAGGACTCCAGGATCTCAAAGCAGTAGATCTGATCCTTCATTTTCTGTCAATCGAGATTGGTAGGTATGGGTAAGGATCTATTTTAGTATTCGAAAGCCGAAGGCTATTGTTATTGATATTGTGGATTGACCGATTGTAGTTTGGTGAAAATGATTCGCATCTTGTCTTTGTAGTTAGTACTTAAAGGCAAATAGGTAAGGTTTGGGTTGGATGATAACCCCTTGAGTTTATTTTGGTTTGCATTTGAATGGAAAATGGCACTAACCTAATGTTGGCGAATATAGGGTCAAGAAGTCTAGGGTGGCCGATTGGTTTTAAATCTGGATTTAGGACTATCGTCAACATCAGGTGTGTACATACACACTTTATAATGAATTAGTATGTTAAGTGTTTGTTAAATCTGACTTGTGTAGATGCGAGGTTTAATACCGTAATGGTATAAGCGAGAAATCAGGTAAGTCTCGTGGTTATGACTCTTTTTATGATGCTTTCGGGAAGCATGACAAGTTGTTATATGTGGTTATGGCTAATGGTAAATTTATGGCATGATCTCTGTTAAATGTGTATCCTTGATTGATGTGGGATATGTGAGTGGAGGGGGAAGTAATATTCGTGTCGACGGGCACCAGTGGTTTGGTACCACATTGTGACTACGGTCACCAGAGGTTTGGCACCTCCAGAGGTTTGGCACCTCATAGCGTCTCGTCCCAGTGGCTTAGCACCACAGTGGGTTGGCCCCACAGTTTACATTATGGGATTGACGCCAGTGATTTGGTATCACAGGATGGGTTGGCCCCATCATCTAGTTTGTGACTACAGTCACCAGTGGTTTGGCACCACAAGTATTGACGGATATCGTGACTATAAGTCACCAGTGGTTTGGCACCACCAGTGGTTTGGTACCACACGGGGTAGAGAAAGGTGTTACGGATGGCTAGGTTGGGTGCATGATTTCGTGCATGTTAATTTGTTATAAATTGTGTATGTTGTCGCACTAAACCGGGGGAAGGGTTACACATTGAGTCTTGGTGACTCACCTTCTCTCTTATCTTTTCATGTGACCCGTAGATCACGGATGAGGAGCCGAATGGACTCGAGGTGGCCATGCAGTGGAATTAGATTTGATAGACTTTAAATTTTACTTTATTTTTGTTATTGGTTTTACTTGATTCAAGTTGTAATAAGGCCTCCTAATACTTTACTTTATTTTTCTACATGTTTTGGACACTTGTTTTAAACTATTTTATGATATTAAAATAAGTTCACACGTTTTCTCAAATTAAATCGAAAAACATTTTATCGTGCCATCAGGCACAATGGAAATCTACAACAACTTGACTTAATAAACATTTTTAAACAAGCTAAGTATGGTTTTAGTAAAAAAAATTGAAAATGAAGGGTTTCAACAAAATTTAACTCGGTTTAAAGGGATTTTACAAAATGTTTTCCTCCATAACAAACCAAATTCAGTCGTAATGTTTGGGCCGGGTTTGGGATGTTACAAAATGTAAAGGAAGGGGTGAGTCACCGAGACTCATTGCATAAATCTCCATCCTAAAGATATTAAGCCCTTACACAGTTTCATAAGTGAATATGTATGCCATGCAACCCAAAACCTAACATCCGTAACTCCCAATTCTACCCCGTGTGGTACCAAACCACTGGTGGTCCCAAACCACTAGTGACCGAAGTCACAAATAACATATGTGGTACCAAACCACTGGTGACTGAAGTCACAAATAATCATGTGTGGAGCCAACCCACATTGTGGTACCAAACCACTGGTGACAATCCTGTATATCGATATGTGGGGCCAACCCACTGTGGTACCAGCCCACTGGGACGAGTCACAAAAATATATGTGGTACCAAACCACTGGTGGTGCCAAACCATTGAGACTTAGTCACAATATCATAGTAAGCGGGGCCAACCCACTATGTGGTACCAAACCACTGGTGACAGTCTGAAATCATACCTTCCCCCTCCTCTCATCACCCATTTTTATGAACATGCTTTTCAAGGCAAAATAGTCATGCTTAACATCCAGAAATAATATAACATGGCATATGCAGATTTAACAGAGGCATTTATCGTTAGCCAATCAAAGTGGACTTACCCGGAGTCCTCACTTTTACCCACAAGGGTAACTTATCATTTCCTACAATTATTCCGGCTTTTGACAACATGCAAGATAACAACATATTAACGTATGAACTGTATAAGAGTTACACACCTGATTACTCGTAATACGACACTCTCTACGTCAACACTGTCGTTAACCAACACTACCACTATCTGTCTACTACTTTTCTCAGATGCCGGCCCATACCCAGGTGGCCAATCACGAACAGCCGACACCACCCTCCTCTTGAACTTAGGGGCTGGGGTCTCAGATCCAACCCCTCCTAACGCTTGGCTAGCCTTCGAGTCCATAACACACCTTAGTCACTAACTCAGATTAAAGCAATGAAATAACGACAAATAGAGGTATAAACCCGAATGAATAGATCCCTTACCTAGATTGACAAATCCTGGAGATTCAGTGACTTAGACCAAAGCACTGATCGAGTACCCAGTCGACTAACACCAAGCCTTCCTTAACACCCTTCAATCGGCCAAGATCCTACAAGATTTAGTTACTGCCTTCGGCATTTAACGCAATAAGAAAAGATTGAACGGCAGGGACACTTACCATAACACTAGCAAAATCGATTGGGAGTGGATAGATAACAACGATCTGCTATTACAAGAATCGAAGAAACGACTATAAGAGCTAAGGGAATTCGGCTAAAGAACTACCCAAAATAGATGTCAAATCCCGGCTTTTCTCCCTATAGAAAACAATAGAGGGAAGGGAATAAAGAGGGAAGAGATTCGGCCATAGTGCCAAGTACTTACCCCAAATGCCGAAGTTTGCTCCACTACACACAGAGAAGATGAAAAGAAGGGTGATCCCTAACAGTTGATATTCGGCCAAAGTGCTTGAAGAGAGGAAGAGAAAGTGATAGAGGTTTCGGCAACCAAGGAATGAAAAGATGACGAGAAAGAATGGAATATGTGGTTTCGGCTATGGCTTTTGAGAGAGAAGAAAATGAAGAATGATGTTTCGACAGGCTACAGAGGGTTTTCAGCTTCAAGAGGATATGAGAGTGATTTCGGCTTTTGTGAAAAAAAAGGAAAAGAACAACCCAATCCAATGCAGAATATACGCTAGAGAGGCTTCAAGAAAGAAAATGAAAACTCAAGTGAAAAGGAAGGAAGATGTGATATTTTTGGCTTTTGAAAGTGAGAAGAAAAGATGAACAAAAGTGACCCTAATGGTCTTCTAGGTTTCGGCAATGAGTCAAAAGAGAGAAAAGAGTTGAAATGCTAGGTGATTTTCGGCACAAGAGAGGATGAAAGCAAAACTACAACAAAATGTGAAGTACACACCAACTGCCGAAAAAAAAAACACTATACACTAGCACCTTAAGCTAGCTTCCCTTTGAATTTCAGCACACCCCTCCCCAAACTCCAAAACCGAATGCTCCATCACACCTTAGCCACTACCAAAGTTCGGCTAACACACACTCTAACTCAATCCCTTCTTTCTCTCCTTACTTCCCTCTCATCCAATCATTCAAACGAATTTGAATGATTCAAACTCCTAAATATTCTCTCTTCCACACATTCAAATCCTGTTGACTCCTTCAACACTCATCCACCAGTGTCCATCCTGAGTACAACTCTCCCTTGTCCTGGCGTCAAAAAGAATGCCCAAAAGGAGATTCCTGTAGCTCGAACCAAGGCTCCATCCACTCACATGAGGCGTCACTCCCTTGCTCCTTAAGTGACGCCTCCCTTGCCACTTTTCCATTTGGATTCTTGTGTCAAAACACCCCACTAATTTCCCTTACCTCCTGCCCCCGTCCAGCTCCATCCTTCCAAGTGCTCAAAAATAAAATTTTTGCTATGGCTCTAGCCTACCCCTGGCTTATGCCTAGACCCTAAAATAGCCCAACGAACATGACAACCATACTATACACATGCACACATACAAAATGCAGAGACCCCGTTTTAAGGATGTTACAACTGTCCTGTCGTTAACTCTATGATAACAAGGATAAGGTTCAAAGATCACAAGCGTGGTAGGATCGTTAGCAAGGGTAAGTGTACTCAACTTGATTCTGGTTTAAGTGAATGGCCGAATGTGTGTATGATCTATAGGGGTGACTTGTGTGGATTATAAGTCACTCAGATTTTGATGGTGTATGTGTGAGTGCAGATCTAGGGGATACTCTTGATTAATAGCTAAGGAAGGGCTATTAGAACCCAGTGGCACACGGTAAGGTTACGGTAAGGCTTCGGCTTTTGGTAAATATTTTGATTTAGTGATTGATTGAAGGTCGGCTAGTTGTAGGTTCAAGGCTAATGATATTATAGCATGTCGTAGTAACCAGGTGTGTATAAACACTACACACACACGATAACGGTAATGTCGGAAAGCCGAAAAGCCGAAAGTAGCTAAATGGGCCCAATGGGCCCTGAGGCTAAGTTTGATTAAATTGATTGGTTTGGTTATACGCATTGAGTTAGTCATGCATGTTACATGATCTGGAATTATTTTGAGCCTAATAGGCCATATGTGAAACAACCCAAACCCAGCCTAAAAGTTAGGCCCGAATCTGGCGTGTCACATTGAAGAGTTTTTTGAAAACCATGCTTTCATTAGAAACCCTTCTTACAACTTAAAACTTTCTGCTATTCAATACCTCAGATTTCATTTGCTTATTTTCAAAACGTGGTTTATTAGAAATCATTCTTGGAAAACATTATTATCTTTAAAACCTTGTTTGTTGCGAAAAGTTTAATTTAAAACAGTTGCGGAACGTGATATTTTGAAAAACAGTAGTTATTTTCGATAAATCGTGTTCTACTTCTAGCAATTATAAAACAATCAATAAAATCCCAAAACTTAAAGTTCAGAAATCTTAATCCCTTATTACAAAATTTATAACCTAACAAATTAGACCAAAATGAAAATAGGACGTGTACTTTAAAGCCAATCGGACGTGTGGTCACCTCCGAGTCCCTCGCAGCTCTGATCTGTCTAAGGCTGAGGATTATCTGCACAGTTAAAAACGGGGTGAGTTTATAAAAACTCAGTGTGTAATCCCCTTACGAGTAATGATCAAGATCTGTAAGTAGAAACCTAAGCGATGCGGGTGAAGCCCTTTCAACAGTCATAGTACAGTACAGATCAAAGCATACATGGGTCAAAGCCCACTACGCAATTATTTGGGTCATAGTCCATAACAGTATCAATTGGGCCTAGCCTAAACCAATAGCAGAACAAGTGGCCTAAGCCCAGTACAGTGACAGATCTCATAAATAGATATGCAATAGTATGAGGATGCATCCCAACCCAGTCCAGCCAACACACCACCCGCACCAACCCTAACACCATGTGGGGACCAAGTCGACCCACCCAGCCCTACACACCAATAACGCAGCCGAGCTGCTAATATCAACGCAGCAAACCTGCTAATAACAGTATACGTGGCTGAGCCACTAGAATCAATATATGTGGCAAAGCCACTAAATCAGTAAAACGTGGCATAGCCACCAGTACAGTACTTTCTCCGAAATACAAATCCCAACCCCATGCAATATGTGGTGTATGTCATACTCAATCATTACACATGTATGCAAAATGGCCATGCTCAATAACAGTTATCTAAACATGTCATAAAAGCATATCAGTCATACAACCACAGTTAAGTCAGTTAAACTCATAGTTATACAATCACAGTCAAATTCACAATCTAAATCAGTCATTTACCTACAAGGGCAAAATAGTCATTTTACCCTATAAGGGTATTTCGGTAATCCTATCCTTTCGGGGTATTTTGGTAATTTCGTAAATAGAGGATATTTCGGTAATTTAACAAATCGGGGGTACTTCGGTAAATTTACAAGTTAAGGGTCTTTTGGTAATTTCACAAATCAGGGGTATTTCAATAATTTCACAAATCGGGGGTATTTCAGTAATTTTGCAAGTTAGGGGTCTTTCGGTAATTTTACAAATTAGGGGTATTTCGGTAATTTTACAAATCGTGGATATTTTAGTAAATTTGCATGTTAGGGGTATTTCGGTAATTTCACAAATCAGGGGTATTTCAGTAATTTTATCAACCAAGGTATTCTAAACAGAGATAACGACGCGAATGGGCCTAGGGCCCGTTCTCGGCCCAAATGGGCCCACACACTCGTGTGGCCCATTTAGCCCAAATCTAGCCACAGATATAAGATTCACATAGACCAGTTCAATATCTACTACACAATCATACAATTTATTCATATGGGCCCACGGGCCCATTGGCCCCACATGGCCCATCAAGGCCCAAACAGCCTAGACCCTCAAGAACACTCATGATGGCCTCAACTATCGCATCGAGGCTCCCACACGTGCGTTCGCACGCTCGTGTGGCTACCATCGCCGTATGACCGGCATTTCGGCATTTGCCGCTCTACAGCTAGAGTAGTGCGAAATACACACCTGATAGGAATCTGGAGTTGATTCGCGCTCCGACCACTCCTATGCCCAAACGCCCACCAAGGTATCCTTCCTTTCCTCATAGATTGCTCTATTTAAAGTCAGCTTCTCACCTTCCCTCTTGCTAGCTTCCTGATGTGGGATCCCTCCTTCAGGAGAGTTTAAATCCAACACAAACTCTGGCCGCCCCAACTGAGCAAAATAAATATCCCTTTTCGCTTGCAATAGGATTCAAACTTAGGCTCCCCTGTAACATAATCCACGCCGCTCGCCACTTTACCAACTAGCTCATTTTTGTCTTAAAACATGCGCAACTAAATATAAGTCTATGGGCCAAAGTCTAAGTTCATTTAAGAAGAAAACAAAAAGAATTACAAGCGCCAAGACTTGAACCTTGGACCCTTTGCTTCCTCTGTGGCGTCACTCATTTGTCTCCCATGTGGCGCCACTTTCCACTAGACCACAACTCCTTTTGTGTCATTTTTCTCCACATTTTATTCTTAAAGCCTACTTATTTACTCCCAAGGTTTTATTCACCTAAAACCAAATTTTTTCCTAAAGCACAGGTTTGATCCCAGGACTTCATGGAAGCCCTCTAACCCTCCAAAATCACTCACCTAATAAGTCCAACTTGGTTAGGGCCGTTCTCTTGTTCTCAAAAATTTTAAACACTCCCAAGCCCAAGGACCAATAGGCCCAATTCAACTAGGCCCAAATTTGGGGTGTTACAATATGGATGAGATCTGGGCCTAATGCACTGTAAGGATATGATTTGGGCTTGATGGGCTTTATGGGACGTAGACAAGTATGCTAGGGTTTAATGGACTTTAGGCCTAGTTCTGAACAACTCTTAACCGCATAAGACTTAACCTAATAATTAAACATGTACGTGGATAAGTTGCTGGGTTAGAGTGTGGCAACGGACATATGCATGTCTAGGATTGGATCTAGGGAGAGCTTGGAACTTAAGCGGTCCTAGTGGCCCACCTCCTCTTTTCTGGAATCCTACCTGGTGCATAGTGTCTGTTCACTTAGCCGCGAGGACTTGTTAATGGGCCAAAGTCCATAACTAAAACTCGAGAGGGACCAAATACCCCTAATTTGAAAATTACCAAAATATCCTTAGATTTGTAAAATTACTAAAATACCCCTAATTTGAACATTACCAAAATATCCTTAGATTTGTAAAATTACTAAAATACCCCTAACTTGAAATTACCAAAGTATCCTTAGATTTGTAAAATTACTAAAATACCCCTGATTTATAAAATTACCAGAATACCCTTGATTTGCGAAATAACCAAAATATCCCTGATTTACAAAATTTTCAAAATATCCCTATTTTGTAAAATTTCCTAAATACCTCTATAGAGTAGAATTACGGAAATACCCTTGGGTAGTAAAATGACTAAAATACCCCTAAGTGCCAAATGTGTGGAAATATGTATGTTGCATTCATGGAATATATGTTGCACTTGGGTGGGTTTTGATGATACGGAGGAAGATTTGAGGATCGCATAGTCGATTGACGACCGTGGATCCACTGGTGGCTTTAAGCCCACTATAGCAGCTTTGTTGCAATGTTTGAGTAGTGCCGCTGCTGGTGCTACCTTTGGTGTGTAGGGATGGATGGGTTGATATTTATATCCCCACAGGTGTGTAAGGTTGGAAGGAAATGGTGTGCAGGGTTGGATTTGGCATGGGTGCATTGCATTCATGTGATACTAATGTAATATGAGGTCATTGTGGGCTAAGGCCCAAAACCACTGATTTTGATAGGGCTTAGGCCCAATGTAATATTTGCATGTTGATTTGATTGCCAAGGGTCATACACACTGAGTTTCGAAACTCACACCCTTTTTATTAAATGTTTCAGGTGATCCTCAGTAAACGGCTCGACGTGGGAGAAGACTCAGAGATGGCCACACTACGAGATATTTAGAAGTTTTATTTATTTGTTTCAAAAGACATGATTTTAAATGCTTTATTTTCATTGGATGTAATAAGGCCTTGTACTCCTTTTTGACTTTGGATTTTGAGTTTTGTCATTTCAGCTGTTTACTTAATTATTAAACTTGAGTAAATTCTTATGTTTAAACATGGTTTTCGGAATACTTAAAATAATTAAATCGGCTTTTATCATTACTTAAAAAGATTCAAGGATTTTGGGCTTTTAGGCCTTAAATTTTAACTTAGCAAAATTGTTTGAAATTGTGTCTTTGATGTAACATTCCCGGATTCGGCCATAACGTCTGGGTCGGGTTTGGGGTGTTACAATAATACCATTTCAAACATTTATAGGCAACCAAAACATGCCAATTCATATACATATCATGCCATTTCATCTTCAACCATTTCACTACTCAAATCATAACCATAAACATACCAAAACAATATATCTTCACCAACCATTTCACCTATCTTCCCTATGCATTATTCTCATAATTTTATCAACTAATTCATGCCACAAAACATACCAATTCCTCATCCCTATATCATACCAAATCAACCATGATATATCATTGGTAATTAATCAAAACTATTAACCACTTAGCTATCAAAACAACCATACCAAACATGTCAAAACACAAGGCCATATATACATCATATATCACTTACCAAATTCATAAATTAAGCCAACTTAGATGGCCAAACACACACCAACATGTACATCATTTAAAAGCTAATTCTCATGGCTAAAATCGCAACTGAAAATATATCATGTTAACACTAGCCTATACATGCGATATACTATATTTACAAAGCATCAAAAGTACCAACAAGTTGTTTGATAGTGTGACGATGTTCCTGATGCTCCCCGAGTCCGAGCTAACTTCGATTCTCTATAAAATAGGGAAAGAACACACCAAGTAAGCTTTAAAAGCTTAATAACCCATATACAAATAAATTACAACATGAATCAACATCATCTCCATCAATAGGCAAACTATAAGTATGCACATATAAGTTCACAAACCTTTCCCAATGTATACATATTCAATATCATAAACGAATTCATCAAATACTTCCCTTTTCAATACTCGTATGAATCTCGTACGTACCTAAGTCACTTAACTCATTCACACATTCGTTCTCAACTTGACTTTGCCCGTTGAACCATTCGGAATCGTTAAGGATACTCAAAAATCACATATAGCTCATACAATGCCATATCCCAAATATGGTCTTACATGTTATCACTTATCGATGCCACTGTCCCAGACAGGGTCTTATATGAAAACATATAACGATGCCAATGTCCAGACATGGTCTTACACGTAATCAAATCTCGGTAATCCTAATGTCATGACATTTGTATCCTATACTATTGCCAAGGTTTGTACGGGACTTTTGGATATTGTAACCCTATCGATTCTTACTCGTATTTGATCGTTCAACATTCATAACAGTTCAATGACAATTAAATCTGATTTCTTTTGTTCTTAATCTATATACATTCAAAATTAACTTATTTACTCTTCAAATTATTCAATTCAGTCCACAAACACATATTTGGGCATATTTACACTTTAGCCCCTAAAGTTCCACATTTATTCAATTTAGTCCCCATTTCATAAAAACACAAATTACACAAAAACTCAATATTCCATGCTTGGCAGAATTACCTTAAACCCCTAGCAGCCCATATTTATCAACATTTCACACATTTAACCATACATTTTATCTTTTCACAAATTTAGTCCTTTTCTCAAATTAAGCATCCAAACGATAAAATTATTTCACGAAACTTTCACACATACATGCTATCATGCTGTAAACACATAAAATAATATTAACAATAATTTTTGACCTCAGATTTGTGGTTCCAAAACCACTGTTCTGATTTAGCTAAAATCAGGCTGTTACAGTTCTACAAATTCTCATAACTTCAGCGCTGCCACGGACATACATATATCATCATTCAACCCGTCCTCAAATCTAATACACATTTCCTCTTCACTGGATACTATGTTACGAGCGTACTTGCTCAACTGCAGAAATTCTCATTCATACTCAACTATAATCTAATTTCTTTGTTTTAACTCGAGAAATTCTTTCTTTTTCCTATCAATAAATAGCTGGCTAACATACTTCTTCATGAATGCAATCTGAAAAAAGTCATAATTAATACGATCATTCGATGTCATTGTGCTCAAAGTACCCCACCATAAATAAGATTCATCTTTCAATAACGATACCGCACATCTCAAACAATCTTAAGGAGTGCACATCAACTCCTCAAGAACTATTTTTGTATTCATTAGCCAATACCAAGCTTTTGAAGGATCATTATCTACCTTACCTTTGAATTCTTCCGCCCCAGACTTTTGAATTTTATCTACTAATACTTAGGTAACCGTCACAGGTATAGGGTTTGGAGTAACTAGGGGTGCCATAGGAGGCACAGCAGGGGGTGGAGGTGGCGGAGTTGCAAGATTTTCTTGCTTAAACTCATTGAACCACTGGTTCATCATTCCAAGGAATACATTTTTTCATCTCATCACCAATGGATTGTGGAATAGAGGCACTACTACTCGCTTCAGGATTCGAAGCTTGAACATTACTTCCAGCTTCAATAAATATAGCTCGGTTCGATTCAGCTAACATCTTGAATCTATAAGAAAATACAATATTAGAATAGATCAAAAGTATCACACTATCACAAAGTATATGTGGCATGTATTTACTAAACTTTACTCCACTACGTTAGTCCTAGAATCGACTAAACCAAAGCTCTAATACCACTAAATGTAACACCCCTATCCCATATCTATTGTCGAATTACGGTTACAAAGTATTACCGTACAATAGAAACATTAAAACATTCATTTAATAAATCATTCAGGACATATTGAAATACATTCATTCATCTACATATCGTACCTAAATAGAGCCCTCAAGGCCCTAGAAATACCTTAGAAACAATTCGAGACTAAATTGTGAACATTTGGAAAGTTGAAGGAAAAGTTAGAAAAAAATTTGATTACAGAGGTCACATAGCCGTGTGGTCAGGCCGTGAGCGTCACATGGTTGAGACACACGCCCGTGTCTCAAGCCATGTAACCTTTGAGCTAGAGACACACGGCCATGTCCCAACTCATATTCTCACTCGTGTAACTCTCTGAATAAGGTCACACGGTTATGTCACATGCAAAGAAACCTATAGGAGACACACGGCCTGTCGTTAGGCCGTGTGTCACACACAGTTGAGTCACACGCCCGTGTCTCAGACCGTGTCGACCTAAAATTTGCCTAAAATCAAGCCATTTCCAATAACAAATCATGCATGATCCTTTAGGCCAATTGTGCACATATTCAAGGCATCAAAGCCAAAACAAAACATACGTATAAATATCAATTCAAAAGTCCTAAATCAACTAACCAATATGCCATTCAAGGTACCTCAATTTCAATAAACAAGAGCTACCTAAACATGCATATTTTACCACTTACCATTCATCAACTACTAGCTCCAAAAACTTACTATCCTACAACATAAGGTAGCTCAATGACACAAACCATCAAATGATACTAATAAACCATTTTCATCCATGATAAAAAGTGACCAAAAGTACTTTCTAAAGAAAACATTATAACCTATTATGCATACATGACACCAAAACACAAATACACTTAGTTATTATTTACAATTCATCAAACACAAATTTAAAACATCCTATATACATTTCAACCACAAATTCATCTACATAAGTTTATACATGTTACTACCCTAGGAGATACAAAAACCACCAATATAGATGGATCGTGTGAGCTGAAGGTTTGATTCATCCAAAACGTCAACAGCGATGATCTACAAAATAATCCACAAGAACGAATAAGCTTATAGAGCTTCGTAAGAACATAGTATATAATTTAATCTAACAATAATGAATACGATTCATATATTATTTGATTTGGAGTTACCAGAGTCTAAACAGGGCACAAAAGTTCATTCAATGACACTGAAGCATAATTAGGGCATGTATATGCAAGTCAGGGGTACCGAAGTACAAATAGGGGCACGTTTGTACAAGTCAGGGGTACCGTAGTACAAACAGTCGCATGTTTGTGCAATTCAGGGGTACCGAAGTACAAACAGGGGCACGCTTGTGCTATTTAGAGGTATCGAAGTACAAACAATAGCACGTTTGTGCAATTCAGGGGTACCCAGGGGCACATTTGTGCAATTCAGAAGTATCGAAGTACAAACAATAGCATGTTTGTGCAATTCAGGGGTACCAAAGTACAAACAGGGGCACGCTTATGCAATTCAGGGGTATCAAAGTACGAACAGTGGCACGTTTGTGCAAATCAGGGTACCGAAATACAAACAGGGGAACATATGTGCAAATCAGGGGTACTGAAGTACAAATAGGGCCACGTATGTGCAACTCAAAAATAATATTCTAAAAAATAATAATTAAAGCATCATAACATAAGTATACAACTAGAATTTTATTTACATATTACAACACTACGAACTTACCTCGACGACTAGGGCGTAGAAACGAGATCGACTAATCCAAGGTTTTAGCTTTGTCCCAATTTAAAGCCGTACGTGGTCTGTCTTGATCTAAATAGACAAATTCAATACATTTAATAACCCTAGCATTCAATTTAGTCCACATTTCATATTTTTACAAAATTACTATTTTTCCCTAACATTTTAACTTTTCACAATTTAGTCCTTAAGCTCATAAATTTAAATCTAAGCATTTTAATCCTCTTTTCAACCTAGCCAAATTCTCTAGGGGCTTAAATCAATCAATACGAACCATCATTTCATAAATTTACCATAAACTTTTACCCTTTTTAGAAACAAGTCCCCAAACACCATTTTCATCAAAAATCACATTACAAAACTTGTTTATTTATCAACAAGGACTCATAGTATATCATTAAACATCAAGAATCATACAAAACATTCATGGCATAACCCTCAATCTATAGCTATTTCACAAATTGATCCCCGGGCTAGCAAGAGTAAGCTAAAATGACTTTAAAAACATAGATATCATCAAAAATGAGACTCAAAATCTTACCATGCAAGTGACATAAGCTTAGCCTGTAACACCCCTTACCCGTATTCGACGCCGAAACTAGGTACGAGGCATTATGGACTCACATCACAAACAGTCACACAATTCTGAGTCATAAAATTTGCGTCCAAATTAAAACCAATCATAATCAATCATATAGCCCTTTATAAGAGCCTACGTGGCCCAAAACATGCTTTAGAAGTAGTTCGGGACTAAACTGAGAACTCAGGGATTTTTTATAAAACTTAGAAATTTTTTGCTAGAAGTAGTGTAACATCCCGAAATTGGGCCTTGTAGGATTAGGCCCAATGGGCCTTGAGCGTAGTAGCATTTAAATTTTTGGAGAACAAGAGATCGGCTTAAATGCAAGTTGGACCTATTAGATAAGTGATTTTTGGAAGGTTAGAGGGCTTCTGTGAAGTCCCGGGATCGAACTTTGGCTTTGGGGAAATTTTGGTTTTAGGCGAGAAAACCTTGCTTAATATGTAATAGCATGCCTTTGTGTGTTATAATGTGTTTTATGAATTTTGTGAACCCTAGAGTGTAGTGAATACCTTAGGAATTATTTGATTTAAAGTTTAAAAGAGGGAACTGAAGCAGAGGGGCCTTAAGAGAAAATATAGGGGAGATTTGACACACAAATAGGCTTGGTTAAGTGGCTTGGAGGCGCCACTTAAGGCCTCTGGAAATGACGCCGCAACAGGTGCAGATGGGCCAAGGTTCGAGTCACAAGGGAAGCAATATTTTGGGACTTTAATTTTCAGCAATAGGGGTGTAGTAGTGGACGGCAATGGGACACCAAGGGGGTAGCTTTGGATATGATTAATTTCCTTTTAAAAATTTGGCTAAAGGGTGGTGATAATTATGGATTTATTTTGAATATTTTGAATAGGTGGGAAAGAGATAAAATAGGAGAAAAGCAAGGAAAGGCTAGTGTTTGAGTGTTAGCCGAAATTCTTAGCAAGAGTTTCCATCTTTTTACTTTGCTTTTCTTTTTCTTACTCATCTCCTCCTCTAGCCGAATTTCCACTTTACCTCTCTCGAAGTCTTCTTTTTCTTTTATTTGTTCTAGCCGAAACCTCCTTCTCCCTAGTTCATCTTTGCCGTAACCCCTAAAAAGATTCATACTCTTCCTCTTGTGTTCCTTGAGATAGCCGAATATCCTATTTCTATTAGGAGCCATAGCCGAATCTCAAAGTAAGCTATTCTTTTCTTTTTGCCGCAAGTCTTAAAAGCTGGAAGGGTAGCAAAAATTTTTCCTCTTTTAGTATCTTCAGACAAACGTTGGTGGTAAGTATTCCTTTTAGCAATCGGTTTATCTTCTCTTATTTGGTATGCCGAAATCAAGGGTAGGCCTTGATTTCTAAGGATGGTCGAATATGCCTAAGGCCATATTAATGTGTTTCTTTTGGTTGTAACCAGTGTAACAGTGTTCTTTCGAGAGTTGGAGTATTCAAGGTAAGCAGTATGTATTCGGCCAAGGGCCATTTAGTGAGGTTAAGTGTCAGAACCGAATCTAACAATATACTTATAGGGATCTCGTCATCACCAAGTACAAGTTGCAATTTCGGGTTTTAAAATCTCAAGGCAAGTGAACATACACATTCGGCCAAGGCCAAAATTAGGTATTTCGATCTATTTCATAATTATTCAAAAGCCGGAAGCTAACCTGTTATGTGATCTAGTGTGGGCCGATTGCAAGGAAGAGATATCGTGGAGTTTCGGGATTTGATTAGTAATCAAATCGGCAACGAGGTAAGATTTTGGTTGCGTTAAATCCTTTGGGATTTGATTATGTAGACGAATGGCTTTTTGCTAAAGTGCTTAAGGTTGGCCGAATGTAGGAGTTAGGGATCTAAAGTATTAGATCGGGTTTTCGGGTTTTCAGGAAAGCGTTAATACCAGGTGTGTACCCCACTCTAAGCCTTAATAGATTTATGGCTATGTTTTAATTAAATGTGTAATAAGAATATGTAAAATGTGGCTAAGGTACCATGCAATGGTACAAAGTACTCAGGTACGTTTTCCTACTACTACTATGAGTATGATATGATCTATTATGGCATATGTGAAATTATAAGAATGTGAATAAGGGATATGACATGGCTTATGCATATTTGTATGACATGGGGCATATGGATGATTATGAAAGGGGAAGTGAATGTGGTGGTTTTATACCACAATATCTGAATGTGGTGACTTCGGTCACATTATCTGAATGTGGTGACTCATGTCACAATTATTTTATCTGGTGGCTATGCCACGAATTTTATAAGGGGCGATGAGCACGTCGATCGCAAATGATCGCTTCGATGATGTGTAGCGGATGGAGGGTTGACTTAGTAGTCCCTATGGTGTGCAGGTTGGTACGGGTGATGTGTAGCGGATGGCATCTAGGTTTGGGTTCGGGTTTGCATCACTATTTTTATCTGTTATATATTTGTATGATATGATATGACATACCTGAATCGGTGAGATTTAGTGTTGGTTACACATTGAGTCTGTTTGACTCACCCTGTTGGGGAATATTTTCTTTCAGGTGACACTCAGTGATGGACCGGGTCGGCAGGAGCTTAGTGGTGGCCATGCTCAACTCAAAGTTTTTATTTGACTTTGGACTTTCTTTTATTTTTTTAAGTATTTTGATTTGTTTCGGAAAATGTTTTTGATGTAATAAGGCCATAGTATGAGACTGCTTTACGTTTGCTTTTTATTTATTTCTATCACGATATTATTAAGATTAAATCAAAAGTTGTCTAAATTGTTTTTGTTAAAATAAACGTTAAATGTTTTGACACCTAAATATAAATGATTTTCAATTTAAGATAGACTTTGAAACGGAGAAATAAAGTTTTATAAATAGCTAGATCTCAAGAGTAAACTTGTTCTCAACTCAAGCCCAACCCAAAATTTAAAATTTCTTTCAAAACCATCCGAATTTTCCAAAGTAATCAAAAAGTTTCGAACCGTTTAATTCAAGGAACATACCAGATCCGGTCAAGGCTCGTGGGCCGGGTTTGGGGTGTTTCAGTGTGGTGTAGTGGCAAAATGACGCCACATAAGAGGCAAGGGGGTGATACCACAAGGAAGGAAAGAGGTCCAAGTTTCAAGTCTTGGCTCTTGTATTTTGGTTTTCTTTTTACATGGACTTTAGTATTTGGCTATAGATTCAAATTTAGTTGCGCATGGTTTAAGACACAAGAGGAGCTTGTGGCCAAGTGGTTAGCAGCGTGGATTATGTTGCGAGGAGCACGGGTTCTAATCTCATGAGAAGCAAGGAGTATTTATTTTCATGATGCGGACGGGAAGAGTTTGATTGAATTTAAACTCATCGTGAAGGGATCCCACATCGGAAAGATACAAAGAAGGAAGGTGGAGAGCTAGCTATATAAAAAGCATTCCAGGAGGAGAGTTAACATACCTTGGTGGGCATTTGGGCACAAGAGTGGTCGCAGCGCGGTTTAACACCAGACTCCTAGCAGGTGTGTAACTCTCTCTACTCTAGTTGTAGAACGGCAAATACCAAAGTGCCGGTCACGGCAATAGTAGCCACATGAGCGTGCAAACGCACGTGGGGGGCTTCGACGCGATAGTTGAGGCCATCAGTAGTATTCTTGTGGGTTGGGGCTGCTTGGGCCGCGATGGGCCGAAATGGGCCCAATAGGCCCGTGGGCCCTTATGAGTAAATTGTGCGATTGTGTAGTATATAGTGAACTAGACTAGGTGGAACTTATATACATGGCTAGATTTGTGTTAGGTGGGCCACACGAGCATGTGAGCCCGAATAGGCCGGAATCGAGTTTTAGGCCCAATCGTCCGATACGACCGAAAATGGTAGCTGAGTTGCAGGGGCGACATTTGGGCCTTTGGGAAAGGCCATTGCAGGTGCAAAATTACCGATATACCCTTGGTGGGTAAATTACGAAAAAACCCTTGGTGGGTAAATTACGGAAATGCCCTTAGTGGGTAAATTACAAAAATGCCCTTGGTGGGTAAATCACGGAAATGCCCTTGGTGGGTAAATTACGAAAATGCCTTTGGTGGGTAAATTACGAAAATGCCTTTGGTAGGTAAAATTACGGTTATACCCTTAAAGGTTGATTAGCGTGATTATGTTGTTTTATGTCTATCTGATTATGATGGTAATTCATGTTATACTTATATTTGATATATGTTTAGCATACATGACATACTGCATACACGAATTATTATGTCATATTGCATGGGTGTAATGAGAGGAGGGGGAAGGCATGATTCTAGACTGTCACCAGTGGTTTTAACCACATAGTGGGTTGGCCCCGCTTTCTATATTATAATCGTGACTAAGTCTCAGTGGTTTTGACCACCAGTGGTTTTGACCACACATATATTATTTGTGACTGTGGTCACCAGTGGTTTTAACCACACATGGATTATTTGTGACTCGTCCCAGTGATTTGGTACCACAGTGGGTTGGCCCCACATGTTGATTACGGGATTGTCATCAGTGGTTTTGACCACAAGGTGGGTTGGCCCCACCCATATTATTTGTGACTACGGTCACCAGTGGTTTTGACCACACTTATATTATTTGTGACTACGGTCACCAGTGGTTTTGACCACCAGTGGTTTTAACCACACGGGGTAGATACAAGAGTTCGGATGGTTAGGTTTGGGTTGCATGACTTGCATATTGACTTATGAATTGTGTAAGTGCCTTGATATTATCGGGATGGGGATTTATACACTGAGTCTCGGTGACTCACCCCTTCCCTTACATTTTGTAGATGATTCATAGATTGCGGATGCGGAGCCGGGGCAGACTCGAGGTGGCCATGCGTATTGTTTTCGGGTTATGTTTTAAATACTATTTTGGTTTTACTTCACTTTGAATTTGGTTTTTGAGTTGTAATAAGGCCACTAAATTTTATTTTTGGGGTTTATTTAACTGCTTTGAATTTACATTATATTTTGCTTAAGTTAAACGAAACGGGATGCCTAACAATTTAATAATGAATGTTTCTAAACTTTTTACAAAGTACTAGTTTTCTCTTTTAAATTTTACCATCGGGTAATAACAAATTAGTGATGACGACAAGTTAACTCAATTGCTTTCAAAACTAAGTTTTAATTTAAGTTCAAATGCGAAACAGATTTCAACTTTATTGCTTAAACACAGATGGGTTTTCATAAACTCAAATGGCTTTTCAAGATAAGAAGTTTATGCATGCTTTTTTTTTTTTTGGGAAATGTTCTTCTTTTTGTCCAAAACATCAAACGACAAAATGATTTCAATAACGTTCTTCACGGGTTTTAAAGCAACATCTTGATTACTTCAAAAATGTTTTCCCTGTGACATGTCGAATTCGGTCGTAGCATTTTGACCGGGTTTTGGGGTGTTACAAGTAGGGCTCACATGCCCCGTGTGATCCAAGGGACACACCCTGTGACCCTAGGACACGCCCGTGCTTCAGACTGTGTTCAAATTAGGGAGCTCTCTGACTTGTGCCAAACAACCATGCCACACGCTCGTGTGCTAGGCTGTGTAGCACACACGGCTGAGACACACGCCCGTATGCTCAATTCTGGACATTCTGTTTTGCAACAATTAAGGTGCAGGGGACACACGGCCGGAACACATGCCCATGGGGCAGACCGTGTGGACAAAAAACAAGGATATTTACCAAGCCATTTTGCCACCCTCACTTGCACACATCAACACAACATCACATGGCACAAATTCAAGCATATAAGAGCAACTAAACAACCACAAACAAGACAATAACATGTCATTCTTATACCATCATTCATCATGCTTAAAACATCATACTTAGCCCGTTAAGAACATACTAATTTCACATTCACAAGAGGGCATTAACATACGAATAAACTTATTATCAACATAAGCCATCATTCATGCTATATATAAGATGAAGCATTAGCAATTACAATCTAACACATATGGCCAAATTAATAATGACACACATAACAAATTGGCCTAGTCCCTATACATGCCATAGACTTAAAATACTTGAATTCCTTTATACCCAAAATGACAGCTTGATAGTGTGATAGGATCTCCGACGATTTCCAACCCGAGCTAGCTTAATAACCCTAAAAGACATGGGAAAGGAAGGGGGTAAGCTACATAGCTTAGTAAGTTCATATACAAACAATATAATATATTATTCATGCACTTGACATACAAATAACTTAATAAATATTAACATAAATGTCATTAAAAAATCAAAAACACAACTTACTCAATCCCAATCTTACCGACAGCTCATCATGTAAATAGCACAACATATTTCCACATGAATGTCATTAAACTTCATGAGTATAATTTGCTCAATCACATTCTTGCATATAGCTCATCATATGAATAACATAACATATATCATTATAAATGTCATTAAACTTCATAAATGTCATATGAACTTAAATGTCATTTGATATCAACATAACACATATCAATATAATTGTCATATACCAATAGCTCATCATATGAATTACATAACACGTATCAACATAAATGTCATTTAAGTTTCATACGCACAACTTACTCAATCACAGTCTTACCAATTGTTCATCATATACTGAGCTCATTTCCTTTTTGTTTTCGTACATACTTGTACCATCTCATAACAGATTCACATACTTTCTCATCTTTGACATACCCGTTGAAATTCCTATTGAACCACTTGGAATACTAAAGGATACTCAGGGATCTCGTACACACAGTACCATACCAATGCCATATCCCAGGTATGGTTTTACATGTAATCTCGTATCGATGCCAATAGCACAGCTATGGTTTTACACGAAGTCTCACATCGATGCCATATCCCAAATATGGTATTACACACAAAGTCTCATATCAATGCCATATCCCAGATATGGTCTTACACGAAGTCTCATATCGATGCCATATCCCAGATATGGTCTTACACGTAATCTCAGTGACCCTAATGTCATGACATTTGTATCCTATCTATTCCTAAGGTTCAACCGGGATTTACTTGTTTGTCAAAACTTCGTCAATTTCATCGATAGAGTCAATCATACAATTCATGCAATAACAAAACATTAGAAATACAATTATAACGTTGCATTATTTACATACAAAACTTACTTCGACATAAAAAATGGCGAAAAGGACTAAATCATCAAATAATTATTTTCCCCCGTTCTAGGTCCAAACCTCGTTTTTTATCTATAATATCACATTTAACTTATTCAATCATTGTACAATTCAAATTAGCCCAAAATCAAATTATGGAAAAAATTTCATTTTTGCCCCTAAAGTTTGACATTTTTACAATTTAGTCCTTAGGCTCGCAAAATGAAATGTACTCAATTTCTTCAATACCCATGCCTAGCCAAACTTTATGCATGCTTATAATAGCCCAAAATTTTCATTCATTCACATTTTTACACCATACTTTATAACTTTTATAAATAAGTCATTTTAGGTATTTTCACCTAAAATCACTTTGTAAAAGTCGTTTATCATACACCAAACATGCATTTTCTACCATTAGACATCAAAATACACAAACATCCATCATGGATAAAATTTTAGACCTTGACATCTCTTCAAATTGATGGTAGAAATAGAAAGATCAAGTTACAACGACTTCAAAAATGTAAGGAGCATTAAAAACGGGGCTAGAACGGACTTACAATCGAGCTTGAAAAACCCTAGCCATGTCTTTTCCATGTAAAATTTGGCAAAGGAAGAAGATGGAAAATTTTGGCTTTATTTTGGCTTTTTAATTCATTTTAATTACCAAATTACCAAAATGCCCTTAATGAAAAACTTTAGAAACATGCCAAACCATGTCCATTTTTGTCCACCAACTTAACCAATGGTCTAATTACCATTTAAAGACTTTTAATTTAAAATCTCATAGCAATTAGACACCTTTAACACATAGAATTCAAGTTTTGCACTTTTTGCAATTTAATCCTTTTGACTAAATTGAGTGTCCAAACGAAAAAAATTTCAAACGAAATTTTCACAAAATCGTTCCATAAAATTGTAGACCATAAAAATATAATAAAAATGAATATTTCTTTGTTCAATTTGTGGTCTCGAAACCACTGTTCTAATTAGACCCAAAATCGAGCTGTTACATAGCCGAAACCTCGTCTTCTTCAATGTCTAAAAATCGGTTAGGGTAGATGAAATGAAGAAGATGAACATTTTTGTTTTATTTAATTTAGCCATAATTTACTTAATTACCAAAATAACCTTTAAAAACTTTAATAATTTCAATAAAACCATATCCATAAACATCCACTAATAGCTCAATTGGTCAATTTACCATCCAAGTCACTTAGATTAAAATTCATAGCTATTTGACACCTTTAACTAATAAAAATATACTTTTTCACTTTTTATGATTTAGTCATTTTCACTTAATTAATCATGCAAACATCAAAATGTTTTAATGAAATTTTAATACAACCTTACTAATATCCCATAGAAATTAAAATAATAATAAAATAATATTTTACTCGTAAAATTTGTAGTCCTGAAACCATTGTTCCGATTTAACTAAAAATAGGTTGTTACAGTACCTTTACCACGGCCTCAGCCTCTAGCAGGCACAGAAACAGGTACTGAACTCTGAGTCTGCGAAACTTCTACTCTATTTGGGTAGTCCCACAGAAAATGTTCCTTTGAACCACACTTATAGCAACCACCAGTAAACTTAAGACACTCTCCAGGATGCCTACAATCACAATGAGCACAAAACAGCCATCCGGAACCACCAGTGCTAGCCACAGCATTACTATGTTGTTTAAGCTGACTTGGTTGAAACCCACGTTTTGCACCCCTACTAGAGCTATAATTATCACACGACCTTTTGGGAGGACGTCAAGAAGCCCTCTTACTAGTCTCAACCACTACCGAACAAGCTGACTTAGCCAAACTTTCCTCTACAGCCTTGGCTATTTCCACAAGCTGATCAAACAACCATGTATTTTGAGGCACTAAATAAACCTGAATCTCACGATTGAGCCCAAAGTAGAACCTCTTACAACGATCCTTCTCTGTCAAAATCATCTCAGGAGTATACTAACTAAGACGCACAAACTCTGCCTCATAGTGAGCCACAGGCAAGCTACCTTGCACAAGATCCAAAAATTCCCACTTACAAGCTTCCATATACTGCTCGCCCATGAACTTCCTTCTAAAAACCTCTAGAAAGTAATCCCAAGTTAAACAATCAGCTGTCGTACCTCTCTTAACTGTATTCCACTAATGACGTGCCTCCCTATCAAGTAGGGACATGGTACAACCCAACTTCTTGTTAGAACAGGACATCTGCTCGATGATCTTTTCTTCCAACCAATACTCAGCTACGGTCGGGTCAGTCCCTTTAACCTTAAAAAACTCTTTACTGCCCAACTACTAAAGACGTTTAAGCTGTAACCCACAGTTCACAGGTGCAGGATTGGCAGGTGTAGGAGCAGGGTTAGCACTAGAAATCCGCTGGAACACTTCAGTTATTGCTTTCATTAGAGGGCCTACACTCTCATCAGGTATGTTCACTCTACATGGAGGGACAGAAGGTGCGGAGGATGTACCATCCGCTTGAGCACTAGCTCTTACATTCACACATCTAGAAGGCATATCTAGTAATCTACCATACAAAGACACATAAATCAAATAACAAACGATGTGAGTGGAGGGAAAATGATCCAAGTCTCGTTTCTGCAAGCAAACTACAGAATTAAAGGTAATGTTTTCCATTCGTACCCCACACGCATTAAAATCAAGAGACATCTCATGCTATTCAAACAATCAAAATAGTTTAATCACTTAGGTTTCCAAGATCCATAGGTTGTGAAACCCCCAATCAACACATTAGCAACAATCACTTAGGTCCAAGAATTATTGAACCTAAGCTCTAATACAATCAAATGTAACACCCTATACCCGGCCTGACGTCAAGCCGGATATCGAAATGCCACACCACCGTCTCATATTGATTTTGTTATTATTGTCATGTTTGATATACATGCATTTTTTCATTGTTACAATGACATACA
Source organism: Gossypium bickii (assembly GCA_025503065.1). Lineage (NCBI taxonomy): Eukaryota > Viridiplantae > Streptophyta > Magnoliopsida > Malvales > Malvaceae > Gossypium > Gossypium bickii. The sequence continues at coordinate 104,316,413 of CP106711.1, forward strand.
TGCGAATAATAAGTCATACAGGGTCAAATTAACATTTAATCATACTAACATACAACAATCAACCATAAAGTAGGCATAAATAAAGCATTAGGACCATTTATCAAATTTCCCAAAAATGTTACGTAGGTATTGATACCGCCTCTTTGGTATTGATATTTCCTTTAAGTGATATCGATACCACCTGGAAAATCGATACCAAACTAGCATTCTGTTTCTCACCAAATTTTAAAATATCAAAAAATATCAGTACCTTTCATAAGGTATCGATAATCACACCTCGAGTATTGATACTTTGGCCATGGTATCAATACCAAATAAATATTCTGACTCCCTACATTTTTTTTAAAATATAGAGGTATCATTCTAAAAGCATTAATATCGATACCTCTACTTCAGGTTACAAAAAATTAGCATAAAAAAGCATTTAAACCATTCAAACTTAGTCCCTACACATCATGCTTCAATCACTTAGTCCCATATGCATTAAAATGTCTAAACAATGAACCAAGCACCATGTCCAAGTTCACAAGCTTTCCAAACATATGTAACATACAAATAATCCAAAATATTTCTTAACAAAATCAATAAAAATGTCTACCACATTGCCTTTTTATTCCCTAGAACTAGAATGAGCAAAACACCTACTATAATGAGTAAAGAATAGCTCGGATTAATCCCTCGATGGCTACACTGCTCACACCAGTAATGTAACTACTCTGCAAAGGATAAAATGGAGTGGGTGAGCTTAACTAGCTCAGTGAATGCCTAGAGTAACCACTACGTAAACAAATCGCCATGCATCAACCAAACAACATACAACATATTTCCAAAACATCACTAAGTAAGTGCCATAATTCACATATCTAGTCATATTCCATGCATTCCTCTACATATTATTTATACGAACATTTAGGCATATATATATTTTGACATGTATTAATCACATATAAGCACATATAATCACATATAATCACAAAGTACGATAATTTGGCTCTTGAGATTATGAAATATAAAGTGGAATCTATCACCACTCATCGGATACACCGATCTCCAGCACACCATACATAGACTTGTAGAGTCATATCCCATAAGCGAAGCATATAGCTAACGTTCTCCATTACACCACACATACGTATCCCAGTGAATGGAGCTTAGCTCATATTCCCGTATCTCTCCAAAATTGTCCTTGGCCCTCAATGCCCATATATCACAACACATATAAGTGAGTGCTCATAATCCTATGACATGCCAACTATATCCAACAGTCTCATTAAGTCACAAAGAAAAAATATCCATAATGTCATCAAATAAAACTTACCGATCATCCGCACACATTCACTGCATAATCATATCATTATCATATTGTACACATTATCACATGGCATAAATAACATACCCTCATATTTACCGTCAGAACAGTCATCACAACATGTTCATATTTCATCACATCATAATTTACAAACATAATTATCATAGGTAAAAGAACACTTACACTCGAAATTTAGAGTAAGGGTTTAGGCTACCTCTAAATTCCCAAATAACACAACGAATCACTTATGAGCAGTTATTCCAAAACACTCACCGAAATATTCGCTTCTGCTGAAAAACTAAAAGCTTAGGCAACCTTTTCTTTGCCTTTATCTCTACTCGTTGAAGATCTAATTGACTCCGATACTTCGACAAGACAGACCACACATATATTCAGTCAAAAATCAGTCAATAACTCATCTCAAATAGCCACAAACACAAGCCTAAGCTACATTCTTTTCTACCCAAAACCTTTCACACGACAAAATTAAAATTTGAATAACTCAGTCTACGCTTAATCTTTTTGCATGAAATGAATTTCATTCATCCACGGCTAATTCCCAACCTTTAAACTACACCAAACTATGCGTTTTAAGGTATCAAAAATTTTCAACAAGTTTTAGCCTGTATGACAAAAATTCATTAAAACTCAATAATTTCTTAACGAAACTTCAAAGTAATTTTAGAAAGTTTCTAATCATGTTGAAAAATACTTTAAAATCAAGTTTTTATCCACAAATCTGAAATCCACCATTAATGACCAAAATTTCAGCTTTTATCTAAATCATGTGTTTTACAAGTTAATAATTTGATTTAAAGAACTAAATAACATTTTAAACTAATATAAAGATGATTAGTTACCTTGAATACAAGAAAAATAATGTGTAACACCCCAAACCAGGTCTATGCGTTTAAACGAGATTTGGTTTGTCACACCAACCGAGTATTCATTTAATTCTCTAGCGATTAAAGTAAAACATTACTACAAAACCCTTTTTGGAAATAGAGTTTAATAAAAATTTTGTAAGATGATTTAAAATTTATGATTTAAGGAAATACTGGTTTGAAAATCTTATTTATATTTGTCAAAACCTTAAAGTAATTTCTAAAGAATTTGAAAGAGTAATATGGATGTTCAAAATGTTATGAAACACAATATTTTAAGAAAAACTTTTTAAAATTTATCATAAACCCATATTGAATGTCTTAAACGAAATTAAATCCATCCACGCAATAAAATCCATATGACATAATTAGAGGCCTTATTACATCAACCCAAAATAGCAATTAAAATAAGTAACCAAATTAAAGTTTATAGTTTATAAAAAAAACCATGCTTGTAGTATGGCCTCCACCAAGTCATCTCCGGCCCAAGTCCACATCAATTTCCATTACGAAATGGATAATAAAGCGGGGTGAGTTACAAAGAACTCGAGTGTGCAACCCACTTACCATCTTTATTGGGCGGACCATCGAGGCATTAATTTGGGCTTGAGCCCAATTGCGCATTTTTAGCAATATAGCATAAGATAACATAAATATAATGTATGTAAAAATGAATTTCCCAACCAAGCCTAATTTCCATCCACTAACACCCCCGTACCAACCAACACACCTGTGGGGATCAAGTCAACCCACCCCGCCAAACACACCAATCGTAGGCATTAAGCCTTTTTAATAAAATTGTAGTGCACTACCGAACTAGATTGTGACATTGTCACCGAACTAGAGGCATATAGCCAAATTTGTGGCAGAGCCACCGAACTAGAGGCATTTAGCCAAATTTGTGGCAGAGCCACCGAACTAGATTTTTGGCAACAGGCCATTCTTCTCTTCATCAAATACCCCGTCCCATGCAATCATGCGTGCATAGCAAAATATAGCCATATAACAATTTATCAAATAATCCACAACATACATGGGTTTATCAAAAAAACATTTCATTTGGGCCCATAAAACAATTTAGTAACTTGTCCATTTAGCAATTTAGCGGACTTTGGCCCATATATCGAACTAGAATATTTTTGGCCCATTTATCGAACTAGAGTATTTTTGGCCCATTTTATCGAACTAGAGTATTTTTGGCCCATTTTATCGAACTAGAGTATTTTTGGCCCATTTTATCAATTTAACAGTTTTTCGCATATTTCTCGGTTTTAACCGTTTTCATGTATTTACAAGAAAATATTGATTACTACCAAATTTCCGTTTTTACCGTTTTCACGATTTTAACACAGTACTCACAGTTTGATATCTAACCCGAAAGATGAGTGTGATGTTACACACCTGGTTATTGTGAGAACTAGACTTTTCCGCTCGTCAACACCTATACGTATCACGATAATTAGAACACTATAATCTAATAATAAAACCGATCTAAACATAACGATCTAAAGTTTTTACCATCGGATTTTCGAAATACTTTTACTTGCGGTTTCTCCCCGATTGATGGTTCGCTAACCGATGAAAATCCACGAACAAATAGGGGTTCGGGAGTACGAACAACTTCAAACAATTGATCCTCCCCGGATGAACGTCCACAACCCGGTGGAAAATCCCGGATTCCCGAAATAGTCCTTTGCTTATACTTAGGGGGAATAACGGAACCTCCCCTCTTCCGAAGACTAAACACCGCCCTCTTCTTCCCTATCTTGAATGTCTTAAAAGACCAAAAGGTTATTAATCCATCCTAATAATATATCAAAAATAATACTAAAGGTTTTAAGGATGTGATTTCCTTACCACAATAAATCGATTCCAATGTTTCTACGATACTTTCGAACACTTGAGTCCCGATCTTTCGTTACCGCACTAACGTATAATGAATAAAACGTTAATAGGGTGAACCATAATTTCGATCTAAAGAGATCCTTTTTACCACTTCAAGATTCGGCCAAATACTATTAACTAATCGAAAACGAAAAAGAACCTTTACCTATTGTCCACGATTGAAAAGAAACGATTGAGAAAGATATTTGTGATTAAAGAAAGATTCGACTATGGGCACTCTAGCATTCGGCCATGAGAGAGTTTAATGGAGAAACTTTGAGTGAAAAGAAATAAAATATGAAAGAAGAGATGGTGATGATGTTGTTTCGATTTCAAGGAGAATGGAAGTGAAAAGAAAGAAAAAGATGAGTTTTGAGAGAGATGTATATTCGGCAATGGGGAGAAGAAAAGAGAAAAATAGCTTTTTGGTATAGATGATTTCGGCACTCAAAGAAAAGGCAAACAAAGAGTACCAAATGATGTGCAAAAATGACTAAATGGTCAAAATAATCAAGGCTTACCAATATTCAATTTCGGCCAAAAGGAAAAGTTGAGAAGAGAAATGCAAAATTTTGCACAAAGTTGCTAGGAATGACCAAAAGAAATTTCAAATCCTAGCCATACTAGCACCAAAAATTCGGCTCCCCCCCTAGACCATATTGCCGTCCCTATGCATGGTCAAATGGCCATGATATTATTTCCATAACCTTTTCCTTGATAATTGCCCCATATCTTCATATCTTTCCTTAAGTTCTTGATTCCCTTCCATAAGTTAACAATTTCCTTAATCCTTTGATACACTAACCAAAAATAACAAGTCAACACTTACCATATATGCACTTGGCCGACACTTGCTATACATGTGCAGAAAATTAAAAATAAAAATTCATCTATATGCTAAACAAGGGATTCGAACCTCTCCCCTCATGCTAATATCCATGTGCCAACACCACCTTGCCATAACTCATCTTATGCTACACTTTGACACTTTAATTAACTTATGTGTCAATGCCACTTGCTCCACTTCAATAAATTTTCAAAACTAAAAATTATTCCATCCCAATTAATTCTAATTCTTCTTCAGGACTATACTAAATACGAAAATATAAGTAAGAAAATTTTCCTTCATAAACTAAACACCAAATCATGCTATATAACAACACTCAAATTTTTAGGGTGTTACAACTCTACCCTCCTTAAAGAAAATTTCGTCCTCGAAATTTACCTGGTTGAAAGAGGTGAGGGTATTGTTGCCGAATTGCATCCTCAGGCTCCCACGTAGCTTCCTCCACTCCGTGGTTACGCCATAGAACTTTGACCAACGGCACGGTTTTCTTTCTTAGCACCTTAACATCTCGATCTAAGATTTCCACTGGTTCTTCCTCAAAAGACAAATCTGAGTTCAACTCCACTTCTTCTACCGGTACAATGTGCGATGGATCTGATCTATAATGCCTCAGCATGGAGACATGAAAGACATTATGAATTTGGCTCAACTCCGGAGGTAATTCGATCTGATAGGCCACTGGACCAACTCGCTTCATCACACGATATGGTCCAATGTATCTCGGACTCAATTTGCCCTTCTTCCCAAACCTGAAAATCTTCTTCCAAGGTGAAACCTTCAAGAAAACTTGATCCCCCACGGCATACTCGATATCTTTACGCTTCAGATCTGCAGACGACTTCTGTCTATCCGAAGCTTCCTTTAACCGTGCTCGAATAGCCTTTACTTTTTCTTCCGTTTCAGAAATCATCTCAGGACCTAACATCTGTCGTTCGCCTAATTCAGTCCAACAAATAGGAGAATGACACCTACGACCATACAACGCCTCATAGGGTGCCATCTGAATGCTAGACTGATAGCTGTTGTTGTAAGCAAATTCTGCCAGCGGTAGAAAATCCTCCCAACTACCTTTGAAGTCGATTACACATCCCCTTTACATGTCTTCCAAAATCTGAATTACTCTTTCTGACTGACCATCTGACTGAGCATGAAAAGCCGTACTAAAGTTAAGCTTTGTACCCAAAGCGTCATGCAAAACTTTCTAAAACCGTGATGTAAACCTAGGATCCCTATCCGATATAATCGACATGGGTACCCCATGCAACCTCACGATTTCAGATACATACAACCGCCAACCGCAACGAGTAATCCGCATGCGAGCGGGTAGAAAATGAGCGATCTTCGTCAAACGATCAACAATTACCCAAATAGAATTTTTCTTAGTAGGTGTTACAGGTAACCCACTAACAAAATCCATTGTTATCCGCTCCCATTTCCAAAGAGGAATCTTTACTGGTTGTAATAAACCTGACGGTAATTGATGCTCCGCCTTCACTTGCCGATGTGTTAAACATTTTTCCACAAATTCGTAAATCTCATACTTCAACCACGCCACCAATATCATTCACGAAGGTCCCGATACATCTTATTTCCTCCGGGATGCATAGCATAAGGGCTACTATGCGCCTCAGTAAAATCATCTCGCCTCGGATCCGAGTCCTTAGGCATACAAACTCTTCCTCGAAAACACAACACACCTTCCGAATTTATACCAAAATCCTCTATTCCCCCAGTTTCAACTTGTTGAATTAAAAGTCCCAACTTCTTATCTGATATCTGTTTTTCCTTGATTCGTTCCGACCACAAAGGCTTCACCTGAAGTTCCGCTATCAGACTACCATCCTCATACAAACTCAAATGGGCAAACATTGCTCTCAATTCGGATACCACCTTACGACTTAACGCGTCTGCTACCACATTAACTTTTCCGGGATGATACTCGATTGAGAAATCATAGTCCATTAACAGCTCCACCCATCTTTGTTGTCTCAAGTTTAATTCCTTCTGAGTAAGAAGATACTTAAGACTCTTGTGATCCGTGTAGATGATAGACTTTTCACCGTAGAGGTAATACCTCCAAATCTTTAAAGCAAACACTACCGCAGCTAACTCCAAATCATGAGTAGGGTAGTTTACCTCGTGCGGTCTCAGCTGACGTGAAGCATAAGCCACCACTTTCCCACTTTGCATCAATACACAACCTAGTCCCGTATGCGACGCATCACAGTAAACTATAAACTCCTTTCCGACCTCCAATTTGAATGAGATCGGCGCTCAGTCAAAACCTTCTTTAATTTCTCGAAGCTTTCTTGCTGTTTGTCGGTCCATATAAACGGTACTCCCTTACGCAAAAGCTTAGTTAGGGGTGCAGCAATCAATGAAAACCCCTCAACAAAGCGTCTATAATAACCAGCCAAACCCAAGAAACTCCGAATCTCAGCTACTGACTTTGGTGGTTTCCAATCCAATACAGCCTCAATCTTCCGAGGATCCACCCTTATTCCTTCGGCTGATATCACATGACCCAAGAAAGTCACTTCTCTTAACCAAAATTCACATTTACTGAATTTGGCATACAATCGATTATCTCGAAGCAACTGCAATACAATTCGCAAATGTGAGTCATGCTCCTCTTCATTCCTCGAATATACCAAAATGTCTTCTATGAATACCACCACAAACCGGTCTAAATATGGTTGAAAGACCCGGTTCATCATGTCCATAAATGCAGCTGGTGCATTGGTCAACCCAAACGGCATCACCAAAAACTCATAGTGTCCGTAACGGGTTCGGAATGCCGTTTTGTGAATATCCGCTTCTTTTACCTTAAGCTGGTGATAACCCGACCTCAAATCAATTTTGGAGAAAACTGAAGCTCCCTTCAATTGATCAAACAGGTCATCAATTCTCGGTAGAGGGTACTTATTCTTGATCGTCAGCTTATTCAACTGCCTATAATCGATACACATACGCATCGACCCATCCTTCTTCTTAACAAACAAAACCTGTGCTCCCCACGGAGATACACTCGATCGAATAAAACCCCGATCTAGCAATTCTTAAATTTGAGCTTTAAGCTCCGACAACTCCTTCGGTGCCATTCTATAAGGAGCAATGGACACTGGGGCCGTTCCGGGCAAAAGCTCAATACCGAATTCCACTTCCCGATCTGGAGGTACACCGGGAAGTTCTTCAGGAAATACATCCAAAAATTCCTTCACTGTTCTCACATCTTCTACTGATAACTCCTTGGCATAAAGCACTAACAAATGCTAAAAATGCTCCATACCCTTTTCGCACCAACTTTTCCGCCCTCTGCGCAGATATCACATTTGCCAAGTAATTCCTTCTGTCACTTTATCATAATTATCTCCTTATCCTCCACGGTTCTTATTAACATCCGCTTTTCAAAGATAATCCAATTGCGCGCGGTGTTTAACCAACCAATCCATGCCCAAAATGATATCGATTCGCCAAAAGGCAATTCCATCAGATTTGCCAGAAATATTTCTCCTTGAGTTACTAAGGGCACGTCTTTAAATAGTTTATTAACCAACACCGACTGTCCTAAAGGACTAATTACCCTCATCTCACTATCAGAAATTTCAGATTCTAAATTCAAGTTTCTAGATATGGAGGTAGCAACATACGAATGGGTAGAACCGATATCTATCAAAGCAAACAATGGTACATCGAGAGATGAAAACGCATCGATTATCACATCAGGTGCATTACCATCCTCACGGCGTCTGACTGCATACACCAATCCTGGCTGTCTTGCATCTGTATTGCCTCTAGGACCATTGCCTCGACCCGCTGCACCTTGACCACGTCCAGCCCCATTACCACCACGACCCGATCCGCGACCTCTCGTTGGTTGCTGAGCTCCTCTTGCCGGTGGTGCATCAGTAGTGCGAGCTTCTTGAGTTGTATCCATACGTCGAGGGCAATTCCTATATTGATGATCCGTTGATCCACATTTATAGCAAGCACCCATTTTCCTTCAGCATTCTCTAGAATGCCGTTTTCCACAATCAGCACAGTTTCGACTCTGATTAACAGCTACCGTTGTTCTACCTTGAACTGGCTCATCATTCCTAGGCCTCTTCAGAAACCTTTTTGAAGAACCCGAATGCTTCAGATCTCTCTTGCTTCGAACTTGCTCCCGATTCTGACGTTCCGAGTTCTTAGCCTCTTCGGCTATCTTGGCCTTCTCCACAAGCGTGGCAAAAGTTCTAACTTGTTGTGGGGCTATCAGAACCCGCAATTCATCTTTCAAGCCATCCTCAAAGCGTACACAATGCTCATGATCCGTCGCCACAATAGTTCGAGCATAGCGACTCAAACGTAAAGCTTCGGCCTCATAAGTCGCCACCGTCTTATTCCCTTGAACCAGATTCAAGAATTCCTTCCTTCGGGCATCCACATAGCTTGTTCCCACATATTTCCCTTGAAAGGAAGCCTTGAAGAGTTCCCAATTTACTAACGCAGTTTCAGTGCCTTCTCGGACAGTAAGCCACCATTGGTATGCTTCGTCCCTTAACAAAGACACCGCTCCTCTTAGTTTTTGTTCCACAGTGCACTCAAGATCGTCCATAATTCGCTCCACTGCCTTAAGCCAATATTCAGCGACATTTGGAGCTACACCAGAAACACCTTTGAAAACCTCAGCTCCACTTGATTTCAATCTTTCCGATATTGACCCACGAGCTGCTGGCCAAGTTCTAGCTCTAGCGACCCTTTCAAGGACTCGCAGCATTGCTCGTGTCACAGCATTATCTTCATCCATATGGTCATGTGATCCCATCTCACTTTCAAGTGACGCAGGTGCATCCATTTTCGGCATATGATCCGGCGCTACAGTTGCGCCCCTAACACCTCGTCCTCTACCACGGCCACGTCTACCGCGTTCACGACCACGTCCTCTAGTGCTCATGACGACTAATTCAATTTAATCTGGTTATGAGTTTTATGAATCAGAATACTATTTCAGTGTTTATTAACGATGTTTTATGATATGAAAGAGATAGAGTTGTTTTCGCAATCATATCCTATTGTCTCAATCTCTACGGTTTTCAACACCTAAAACTAGAAGTTCTAGAGTGTTTCCTTAAGATCATATCACAATGATAATAAACAATCAGTATACAGATACTTACTTGACTTGGCGCGGGATGCTCATGGTGCCATACTACCTTTAAATCAAAAAGTCTAAAAATTTAAATTGTTTTTTTTCAAACAGATTTTATTGTTGAACCCAAACCACAAATGAGTTTTGGCGGCTCTGATACCATTAAATGTAACACCCCAAACTAGGTCTATGCATTTAAACAAGATTTGGTTTGTCACACCAACCGAGTATTCATTTAATTCTCTAGCGATTAAAGTAAAACATTACTACAAAACCCTTTTTGGAAATAGAGTTTAATAAAAATTTTGTAAGATGATTTAAAATTTATGATTTAAGGAAATACTGGTTTGAAAATCTTATTTATATTTGTCAAAACCTTAAAGTAATTTCTAAAGAATTTGAAAGAGTAATATGGATGTTCAAAATGTTATGAAACACAATATTTTAAGAAAAACTTTTTAAAATTTATCATAAACCCATATTGAATGTCTTAAACGAAATTAAATCCATCCACGCAATAAAATCCATATGACATAATTAGAGGCCTTATTACATCAACCCAAAATAGCAATTAAAATAAGTAACCAAATTAAAGTTTATAGTTTATAAGAAAAACCATGCTTGTAGTATGGCCTCCACCAAGTCATCTCCGGCCCAAGTCCACATCAATTTCCATTACCTGAAATGGATAATAAAACGGGGTGAGTTACAAAGAACTCAGTGTGCAACCCACTTACCATCTTTATTGGGCCAGACCATCGAGGCATTAATTTGGGCTTGAGCTCAATTGCAGATTTTTAGCAATATAGCATAAGATAACATAAATATAATGTATGTAAAAATGAATTTCCCAACCAAGCCTAATTTCCATCCACTAACACCCCCGTACCAACCAACACATCTGTGGGGATCAAGTCAACCCACCCCGCCAAACACACCAATCGTAGGCATTAAGCCTTTTTAATAAAATTGTAGTGCACTACCGAACTAGATTGTGACATTGTCACCGAACTAGAGGCATATAGCCAAATTTGTGGTAGAGCCACCGAACTAGAGGCATTTAGCCAAATTTGTGGCAGAGCCACCGAACTAGATTTTTGGCAACAGGCCATTCTTCTCTTCATCAAATACCCCGCCCCATGCAATCACGCGTGCATAGCAAAATATAGCCATATAACAATTTATCAAATAATCCACAACATACATGGGTTTATCAAAAAAAACATTTCATTTGGGCCCATAAAACAATTTAGTAACTTGTCCATTTAGTAATTTAGAGGACTTTGGACCATATATCGAACTAGAATATTTTTGGCCCATTTATCGAACTAGAGTATTTTTGGCCCATTTTATCGAACTAGAGTATTTTTGGCCCATTTTATCGAACTAGAGTATTTTTGGCCCATTTTATCGAACTAGAGTATTGTTGGCCCATTTTATCAATTTAACAGTTTTTCACATATTTCTCGGTTTTAACCGTTTTCATGTATTTACAAGAAAATATTGATTACTACCAAATTTCCGTTTTTACCGTTTTCACGATTTTAACACAGTACTCACAGTTTGATATCTAACCCGAAAGATGAGTGTAAAGTTACACACCTGGTTATTGTGAGAACTAGACTTTCCCGCTCGTCAACACCTATACGTATCACGATAATTAGAACACTATAATCTAATAATAAAACCGATCTAAACATAACAATCTAAAGTTTTTACCCTCAGATTTTTGAAATGCTTCTACTTGCGGTTTCTCCCCGATTGATGGTTCGCTAACCGATGAAAATCCACGAACAAATAGGGGTTCGGGAGTACGAACAACTTCAAACAATTGATCCTCCCCGGATGAACGTCCACAACCCGGTGGAAAATCCCAGATTCCCGAAATAGTCCTTTACTTATACTTAGGGGGAATAACGGAACCTCCCCTCTTCCGAAGACTAAACACCGCCCTCTTCTTCCCTATCTTGAATGTCTTAAAAGACCAAAAGGTTATTAATCCATCCTAATAATTTATCGAAAATAATACTAAAGGTTTTAAGGATGTGATTTCCTTACCACAATAAATTGATTCCAACGTTTATACGATACTTTCGAACACTTGAGTCCCGATCTTCCGTTACCGCACTAACGTATAATGAATAAAACGTTAATAGGGTAAACCATAATTTCGATCTAAAGAGATCCTTTTTACCACTTCAAGATTCGGCCAAATACTATTAACTAATCGAAAACGAAAAAGAACCCTTACCTATTGTCCACGATTGAAAAGAAACGATTGAGAAAGATATTTGTGATTAAAGAAAGATTCGACTATGGGCACTCTAGCATTCGGCCATGAGAGAGTTTAATGGAGAAACTTTGAGTGAAAAGAAATAAAATATGAAAGAAGAGATGGTGATGATGTTGTTTCGATTTCAAGGAGAATGGAAGTGAAAAGAAAGAAAAAGATGAGTTTTGAGAGAGATGTATATTCGGCAATGGGGAGAAGAAAAGAGAAAAATGGCTTTTGGTATAGATGATTTGGCACTCAAAGAAAAGGCAAACAAAGAGTACCAAATGATGTGCAAAAATGACTAAATGGTCAAAATAATCAAGGCTTACCAATATTCAATTTCGCCAAAGGAAAAGTTGAGAAGAGAAATGCAAAATTTTGCACAAAGTTGCTAGGAATGACCAAAAGAAATTTCAAATCCTAGCCACACTAGCACCAAAAATTCGGCTCCCCTAGACCATATTGCAGTCCCTATGCATGGTCAAATGGCCATGATATTATTTCCATAACCTTTTCCTTGATAATTGCCCCATATCTTCATATCTTTCCTTAAGTTCTTGATTCCCTTCCATAAGTTAACAATTTCCTTAATCCTTTGATACACTAACCAAAAATAACAAGTCAACACTTACCATATATGCACTTGGCCGACACTTGCTATACATGTGCAGAAAATTAAAAATAAAAATTCATCTATATACTAAACAAGGGATTCGAACCTCTCCCCTTATGCTAATATCCATGCGCCAACACCACCTTGCCATAACTCATCTTATGCTACACTTTGACACTTTAATTAACTTATCTGTCAATGCCACTTGCTCCACTTCAATAAATTTTCAAAACTAAAAATTATTCCATCCCAATTAATTCTAATTCTTCTTCAGGACTATACTAAATACGAAAATATAAGTAAGAAAATTTTCCTTCATAAACTAAACACCAAATCATGCTATATAACAACACTCAAATTTTTAGGGTGTTACATAATGATTTTGACACAAACCCAAGAACCCATGCTTTGAAGAGGATGAGGAAGATAATGAAGTATGGGGGGTGATTTTCTTGGTTTTAATAGAGGTTTATAGTTCAAAGATGATAGAAATCGAAATGAGCTAAGAATTGAAGAGAAAAAACTATTAGAAAAGCAAAAGGAGAGCAAGATACAGCACAAGCAAGAAGAGAGCAAAGTTAACGTGAAAGAAAACTGAAATTAAGGGTTTATTAGGTTGGTTTTAAAATTCTAGGCAAATTACTTTCTAAGAACACTTAGTTTTGACACTTTTGCAAATTAGTCCTATTTTCAAAATTGAAAGCACTTAATATTCATTTTAAAAGGTTGACTTAATTTCCTAATAGTGATTGCTGAAAACAGTATCGAATACCAAACTTATGAAGTTCTGAACTCATCTAAGACAAAATTCCTAAAGTACCTCTAAAACTTGTGGCCTTATTTTGGGGTGTAACATATAGTATTTTATCTATGTAATGCATGTGTTGCATATTATAATAGTACAATGTAAAAGGGAATTATCGATAGGTTAGATGAAGTTAGGATTGGGAAAAATGGATGATTCTATTAAATATCGTCATACTATGTTGCTGAGTGCACCCGTGATGTTCGAAGCTCTAAGCCTTGCGGAGGAGACACTACGGTGTTCGAGCATCAAGGTTAGGACATCGAATAGATGAATCGATGGAGGAATAGGGAAAAAGGGGAATAGAATTCTATTAAGGTACCACCATACGGGCTGTTGTGTACAAACTATGTTGTACGAAGCTTTGGGCCTTACGGGGGGAGACTTCAGTGTTCTAGCATCAAGGTGGATGTGAGAAGGGTCGATATCGATAGTTATAAGGTTCTATAGAGCAACACCATGACGAAAATCAGCAGGCTCTACGGGACGACACCTTAAAAGAGGTCTAATGGGTTAGACTATAGCTCGACTCTAGAAACCAGTATAGTCCACCGGGACAGTAAACATGGGGTAGTCCACCAAGAAAGTAACCATGGGAATATCCATCGAGATAGAAACACGGGGAAGTCCGTCGAGTTGTTAAACATGGAATCATGACATGTAAAATCATAGCTCGGTTGTGGCAGCATAAGAGAGTCCGTCGGGATAATGAACACAAATGGATAATCAGGACAGTAATTGTAGGAAATCCCACAGACCAGGAAAAAGGGTTAAAAGGAAAATAAAAGTGTGGACAAGCATTAGTTAGCCAGCATGTCAAAAGAGTTCATCGATGAAAGAAAAATGTAATAGAAATGGGAAAAGACTGCTAAAATAGTTTTCATGAGAGCCAAAATGGCATATGGGTGGTAACCCAGCAAGACTCAGACAGAGGAAATGACATGTTAGTAAATAACTGGGGTAAAGACAAACGAGAGGAGAAGTATCCAAGGATCCCAAATAAGGAATCCATCAACAAGGATCACCAGAAGTGTTCAATCAAAATCGAAAGGCGAGAGAAATGTACCAATAAGAGGGTATTAAATGATAGATACGTCTGTCAAGACTAATCATCTTAGAGGAGGATCTAACGCAGTAACTGCCATAGAGTTAGTTCTATAAGAAGACCCTCACATAAGAGATATAGTAAGCTTGAATGGTCGTTGGGATGATCGTTTGATGGAAGTTCTCGGCTAGAGAAACTCTATATAGATGGATGTGTTTCATCTTAAAAGAAAGGTATAGTGAACAGGGTAGATTACCAAGGCGTACTCCAAACAAAATTGCAACCTGAGTGTAGGGCAAGATAAAGAAAGGTAAGATAAGATTAAGTCAACCAGCGTGGAGTGGCGCTTACTAGTAGCCTTATTGAAGAAATAATGGTAAGTATGCCAAACTATTATGAGAATAGAAACTCAGTAAAGAGGACAATAACATATTGGGAATTCTATTGAGGATAGAGTGTACAATTAAACTCCATCTTGAGAAAGACGATAGGGGTACATCTCAATAAACTTCGAGATTTCAGTATTCAACCTTGGGGCAATGGGAAATGATGATTCATTCCCAATAGTATGTAGATGAAGTGAGAATCTACCAAGATCACAAAGCCTCTAGAAACCATTAAAACTCTGCATTGGGACATAAGCTTGACCAGGAACTTATGGTATTAGCGATCAGATTGCCGTGAAAGAAAGGTGGAAGGGGTATAAGGGTCCGACAATCCAGATAAGGCACCAAAGTTTGGGTAAAATAGAGGGTTAAAGTATTTTATTTTCTATTTAAAAAATTTCCTAATAAAGAAGGGGTAGGATATGTAGTTTGGTAGTGAAGAAACGTACTAAGTTCATTGGAACTTACAGAATTTTGACATGTGGTTGCATAATTTGTAGAACAAGGAACTCGAGGAGGAGAGGTCAAGCTAGATTGTGTTGGATCAAGGATCACTTTCAGTAAAGAGTCATGCATTAAGGCAGAGGGGTACCCTTAGAGGCTTCGCCTTAAGGTGGAACATGTTATAGTTATGTAGATCTTTTAAAGTTTAAGTTTGAAGATAGAAAAATTTTGTTTTAAATTTTAAGGTTTCTATTGTAAGTAAATAGTTATTACTTAATAAAGTCTATCCTGATTATCAAGCTTATAATTTGATATCTAGTCCAAATCGGTCCATTTGTGGCAAACTACACTCGAATTTGGTGATCAGGTCGGGTGAGGGTGTTACATGAATGATATATATTGAATTATGAATATGTTAAATTTTATTTTGTGGTTAGAATTGAGCATATGAATATGGTATTATTAATTAAATGGTTGAATTGACAATTGGTTAGGTGCTGATATGGTTTGAATAGGTACCAAATTGGACTTTATTGGAAACAAAGGTTACGTCACGACGTTAGGACTTTAATGTCGCGATGAGTCTAGTCAATGTGTTGCATCGCGACGAGGAACCCCTAGAATTTGCAACGTTAACCCGATATTTGTAGACTTTTACATTTTGGTTCTAATTCGACCTCGAGTTAGAAAAAGAGCTTTTGTAAGCTCGTATAAGACCCAAAAATGATGGAAAATCATATTAAGATTTAATAATATTGTTTATATTATATATAAAAGGGTAAATTGAATAGTAGATGCTTTGGAAATTAATGTGGCATCCCATAGCTCATATTTTGCGATCGAATTGGGTATAGGGTGTTACAAATTCGTCCAATATCGATTCCATGAAATGTTGGAGAATTTGCAAGCAATAAATGAATTTGATGCTCAATACCTCAATGAGATACCCAAGGAATAGTGGAATCAATTATATGGTAGAGGTTTACAATATAGACACATGACAACGAACCTAGTGGAATGCATAAGTTTTGTATTAAAGGGGACGCATCATTGTCGATAACATCAGTGGTCAAAGAAACATATTTTTACTTATCAGCCTTGTTTCCAAAACGGACGGAAAAATATGATGAAGAGACAAAGGACAGACACATTTGGTGAGAGGAAATAATGAAATATATTACAAAAAATGCAGAAAAAGTGAACTCTATGTCTATAGTGTGTCACTCACGTCCAAATGACATATTTCAATTTACAAAGTTCTATAGACCCGATGAGGGTATTATCAGAGAATTGTACCGTGTATACTTAAGACAAAGGACCTATGACTATGGGAGATTTCAAGTACTTTGTTTTCCATGTGTACATGCAATTGCTACATACTCCTCGGCACATCTGGATTGCATAAGGTATGTTAATGAAGTGTACAAACTAAAACATATATATAAAGCATAAAATTCTGAATTCCCACTAGTCCCAAATGAAAGTATGTGGCCGCCTATTTTGAGCGCTCCATTTGAGTTGCTACCAGATATTATGTTGCATCGCAAGCCAAAAGGTTGATCAAAATCTAGTCGGATACACAACAATATGGATATTCAGGAGAAGTTAGGCCAACCGAGGTTATGTAGTTATTATAGAAACCTGGGGCATAATAAGATAACATGTCCACATTTTGGGGCAACATTGAGGCGAAGATCAAATTAAAAATTTTATTAAGTTTTCTAATAAACATACAAAAAAAAAAAAAACAATTTGCCCATTTTTTTTCATTTTTTTGGGTAAATTGTAAATAATTATATTGTTGATGTAAAAAAACAATAGAATACAATACAAACAATTTTTTCATTTTTTTGGTAAATTGTAAATAAATATATTATTGATGTAAAAATTCAATACAACATACAATACAAACAATTTGTTCTCTATTTTTTTATAAACATCCAAAATAAAAAAAATAAACAAACATTTTTTTATATAATGTGAATAAGTAGATTATGGATGTAAAAAATCAATACAATATAAATTAAAATTTAACAAACTAGATAGTGATGTGCATGACAGAAATTTAAATTAGAAAGTCATCTTATTCGTCAACTCGAATGTGTGCCACAACCTTGTGAGTGTCAATTACGAGGAGTATTCTGTCATGGTCAAAATTCTGGCTCTTCATCTTTATCTTCACTTCCATCTCCAACCTCTATCTTGATCTTCATATTTATCATCATCTCCAACATTGTCTTCATCTTCATCTTGTTCTTTCGTGCTAGATTATATTTGCATCCTAAGTTGTCATCATATATCTTCGATTGTATTAAAATGTGGTTGAAAAGATGTCCCACCTCTGAAGAATAGTGATTTTAGGGGTGTTTGCGACATTATCGATGGAGGAGTATATGGTGTCGAATAACCTAATTGTGCATAAAATGCTGGAATTGTATGCAATGGCATATACATTGGTGTTGTTGATGACAACAACGTGTAATATGTTCCTACGGATGAAAGTGGTGCAAAAATATATTCCTGAAGAAGGTGTTGATGCATGGTATAATGGTGCATAATGCGGTCCTTGTGTGAAAAACATAGAGTTAGTAAAAATACCAAAAAAATATGAACCATACTAACTGGGAGGTGGTACTCCCATCAGTATAGAATTTGGGGTTAGAGCTGATGATGATGAACTTGATGCATGTACTCCTAGTCGCAACCTCATGTGGAGTTGTGTTGGCCTTCTTTGACGAAATTGTCTACTCCTTCACTCCTGGGACTATAAATATGGCTTACCGTGAAGTCTAAACCATGTCATGTAATTCGAAGATGATGCCAAATCTGGTCGAACAATTGGTTCGCACAAAGGTATGTGAAAACTCGATGAAGCAACTGAAAAAGCCAATAGGGGGTGAATTGGCCTTAAAATTTTTTCGGTGAAAGCAAAAACAAGAATGAAATAAAGAACACAAAGAATTTAGAATGGTCCGGCCCTAATTGCCAACTCCACTACCTCAGCTTTTCACCACTAAGAATTTATCCCAAATTCACTAATTTTTTCAACTTTTGAGGACAAGGTTTAACCTTACAACTCCTTAAGATTTCTACCCCAAATCTTAAGTTTCAAAACCTTTCAAAGAGATACAAATGAGCAAACAAAGAAACAACCCTTACAAGATAATTTTCTTTTGCAAATTAAAGCGCAAATGCAATGAAATTCACTTGAGCAAAATAAAGGAAATAAAGCTCACAAGTGTATGTAAGAAGAATATGAAAATTTAAGCTCTAAGATTGTTTGATTGATGATTTTTGCTTGAAGCACTTTTCTTAGAAGTTGCAGGACTTTAAAAGATGGTATTTATACCCCCTAATAGATTTCCAGCTGTTGAGGATGTTGGAGAAATTAGTATGGCCATTGAGGATGTAAAACCAGAACATTTATTTCACCTACAACTTCGAGTATCGATACCTCCAAAAAGGATATCGATATTTTTTGTCATAAATGCTAATTTATTGATCGTTGGAATGAAAAAAATCGATACTTCAAAAATATTTTATCGATACTTCCTCAAATAGGTATTGATACCTTGTATGGTTTTTGAGAAACATAATACAAGTTTGGTATCGTTTTTAAGAAATGTATTGATTATTTTCAAAAAAGTACCGATACCAAAAACATGGTATGGATAATTTCTAGGGTTTTGATAGAATGCCTTTTTGGTCTCGATTTTACTAAGGGTATTAATTATTTTCAAAAAATATCGATAGTTATCCAAATGGTACCGATACTTTTTGGCCTAGAGCAGTTCTGACTTGTTTGAAAATCATTTTGATGTGTTAAAATGATTTAAACTTAATTGAGATCATTTTGACTTGGTTAAAAACAATTTCACTTTATTTTAAACTTGTTTCAAAATTTTCTAAGACTTTATTGTAAGTATTAAAAAAGTTTATTTCTGAGAATTCAAATTTAAAAATTATTTTGTCAAATTTAGCTTATATTCAAAAACCCTTTTAATGTGTTATATCAAAATCTTTTATCAAATAAAGCTTAGTTTAACAATATGAAATCGTATTTATGTTCCCAAATGTAGATATACTTGGTGATAGAGAATTGGAGCGGAGGAAGCAGAAGAAGGATCGTATTCAAGATGCTCAATTCAAAAAGGAAAGATTTGGATTTGATCTAAAAAGAAGAAAAAAAATAGTAATAAAGAAATTGAAAATAGTAAAAGAAGATTGAGATAAAAATCATAAATAAATAAGAGATAAAAATTAAAAAAAAATAAAGTGGAAGATGGACGAGTAAACCGATGGATCTGATGGATAGAAAGATAAATGTCCAATTGAGCCCTTTGATATATAAATCCCAACAAACTCAATTAATGGCTCTAGTTAACCCTCCAAGAAATAATCCTTGGCAATTTGAAAGGTGAAGAATGAATTCCCACGACTCCTTAAAGAAAATTGAGAAGAAAACTATTTCTAAAAATCACAATAAATAAATCTTGCACAAGAAACAAACTCCAAGAGTTGAAAACTTTATCAATGAAAACAGTTCTCTTTAATGAACAATGAAGAAGCCTTTATATAGGCTAACTAAGTACACTTAAATAAAACTTTAAAGTATACTGAAACTCTAATTAATCTAAATAAGAAGTAGTTTTAATATTAAACTTTCTTGTTTGACTAAGAAACATAGAACTTATAAACAACTTAAAATACTTAAACAATATCCAAAATTCGGAATAAATAAACCTGGATTAAAATCTGAAACTCATAATTTCTGTAATAATCTCGTCCAAAAATTCTACTCACATAGTCTTCACTAAAACGGTCATAACTTGAGCTTACGAACTCGAAATCGAATGATTCAAAGGCGTTTCGAAGCTAAGAAATAGATGTTTGAATGCCATGAAGACTTATCAACCCAAAAATGCCTAGATCCCATCCAAAAAGTCATTGCAAGTCTGCTGATTTCCCAAACTTGAAAATTGGCAGCTTTGAATGGAATTTAATAAATTTTACCCCATCCATGCATGTATCACTTGACATAGAATTTAGGCCTATCTTCATCGGCTCTCCCTCATAAATCATGTAACACCCCTAACCCGAAACCGTCACCGGAATAGGGTTACGGAGCATTACCAGAACTTACAGATTAAATAAACAGATATTCTACACCATACAATATTCATGTCAGAAATCAATCATTAAGTCCCTTATATGAAGCCTCGAGGTCCAAAACATGCATTAGAAATGAGTCGGGACTAAACCGGGTACTCAAAGAATTTTTCACAACATCTCAAAATTTTTCCTAGATGCAGGGGTCACACGCCCGTGTGGTCAGGCCGTGTGGCTCACACGGCCAAGGACACGCCCGTGTTTCAAGCCGTGTAACTCTCTGACTTAGGCCGCACGGCCAATCCACACACCCGTGTGCTAGGCCGTGTGATCAACTTTGAGCATTCTATTTTGACATTTTTAAAGATGCAGGGGACACACGAGTCACACGCCCATGTGCTAGGTCGTGTGTCACACACGGCTGTGACACACACCCGTGCCTTTGCTCGTGTGGACAAAAATAGGCTATTTTCCAAGCCACATTTCTCACCCATTTTGTCTTCCTCTTACACCAATACTTTAACATATTCGCAAGCCATTTTAAAACAATTAATTCAAGTCAAAACTGAGTCTCATGCATTACATATCATCACATACAACCCATATACTCTTAAGCACTTCAGATGACACTTTACCATCATGTAACCAAACTTATCAAATTCGCCTATATGCGTATTTTACCAAATATGCTAAAATTAATCATCAATATGCCAACAAGATTTCTATCAATCAACCATTTAAGCACACACCAAACATGTCATAACCTCATTTATACATATCAAAACATGTTCATCACAAGCCATTCCAATGGCTAGTTATAACCAAAACATTTGCATGCTAATTTTGGCTAATTAACCTATACATGCCATTATAACCTTAATTGATTTACCATATATACCAAAATGGGCCGATGGATAGTGTGAGTGATCTCTGCCAAGCTTATAATCCAACGAGCTTCCGAATTGCTATAGAACAGGGGAAAAAATAGAGTAAGTATGAAATGCTTAGTAAGTTCGTATAACATGGTAATTAACTTACTATTCATTCATGTTCAAGATAAACATGCGAGACACAATCAACCAATTTGGTCACAAGCCCTAACACATATCCTTATCACCCTTGTTAGTCATAAATTTCATATAAATATCAAGAAACATGTTTGGGCTCAACAATAATTAGATTTCCATGTACATGTACTTTCCACATCATGTATTCATATAACATATACAAATCATATCCGTGTATTTCAAGTACCTTTTCATAATAATTCATATTAAGTTCAGATTATTTCATGTCGGAACTTTGCCTATTAAATCATTTGAAATGTCAGTGTCACTCGAGTAATACACTCAAGATGTACAAATCTATAATCATGAATGAACATATTCATCAAACAAATTCCATGTTCATATTTCAACATGTCTTGTAACATCAGTTTCATGTATTTCAGACATATACGAGATTAAGGATAAACAAAGTCATTACGCATGTTCCACACTAGTGTACCAAGCATGTCATGCTTCATTATATCAAGTGATATCATTTCCATATATCATGTATCATCATTTTTCATGTATTTCAAGCAGATACATGTTGAAACACCCCAAACCCGACCCACGAGCCTTGACCGGATCTGGTATGCTCCTCGAAGAAAACAGGTTCAAAATTCGTTTATTACTTTGGAAAAACCATGTGTGTTGAGAAAGAAATTATTTTTGGGTTGGGCTCGAGTAAAAAAAAAAAACAAGTTTATCTTATATTAGAAACCCATTTATTTCAGGTGACAAAACATTTAGAGTTTATTTTAAATGAAATTAACTTAATCTTTAATCAATAAAATTTCGTAACGTAATAAATAAAAACAGAAATAAAATAGTGCACTATGGCCTTATTACATCAAATTAAAACCCAAAATAAAATTCAAGGTACTTAGTGTTGGAACGCCAATACCCCATGGCGCAGCAGAATAAAATTAGATCCGGCGATCCAAACCATGGATCCATGTGTGAGGAACGAATCGGGGTGAAATAAAGATTTCAAAATTACCAAAACTTCAATCTGAGTAGACAGCGACGCCTTGGCAACAAGAGTTTTGATCTACTGTCGAATCAAGCCACAACCTTTTCGATGACGGCCTCTACGTGATTCACCCGGTTTGACTATGAACGGAAGAAATCTCCAAAACTATTTTGGAGGTTTATTTGCTTGACGGCTGCTAGACCTAACAAGCAATCTCTTAGGGTGTTCACATAAGCTTTGCCTCTTTTAAATACCTTTTATATTGGGTATCCTTTTAATTGGGCCTTTTATAATGGGTATTTTTTTTTCATTGGGCCCATTATTTGGTACCCTTTTAATACCCTTTTATAATTGGTATCTCTTGAATGTATCATAAGATTAAATAAATATAATAAAGTTTTTAATCGAAAATTATAATTACATTAATTATATCCGAAAATTATAATTACATTAATTATAATAAGGATTTGATAAACTATATTTATTTAAATTTATATATGAATCAAATTCATATATTAATAGAATTATGTTGTCATTATGTGTACAACATCCTTGTACATATAATATGTTCAATATTTGATTGCCCAATTAAATTAATTCTTTAATTAATTTAATTCATGTGACAACTAAAAACAATACCAATTATATTTTATTCCGTTCATTTTAAACCATAGGGTGTGACCTCGTAGGTTCTTGCAACGTTAGCGATAATAATAGAACGATTCTAATGTCACAAACAATGAGTGGCATCTAGAAATGCATCATTGCTACCTACGTTACAAGAAGTCATGATTCCATATAACTTTTTGTGATTAACCTTTCATACATTAATCCTTAAGTCCTTTATCTCTGGAATGGACACAAGTCATGGAATAGTCACACTTGTATAGTCCATCCCATGTTTCTTGATATCTTGAGTAGACTATGATATACAAATTAGTATGACATCTCATGTCAACTTATTTGAGCATGGCCATGCATTTCTAGTCTCACTCAATCAAGTGGCCTAAGATATTACTCCCATTATGTAGGAGAGGACTTATCCTATATTGATCAACCATATCCTCTACATAGATTGTGGTATATCCAACATCGACCTTTATAGAACAACCAATTATGGTGTACGTTTGATCAGTATCAAAATATACAACTCACGATGTTGAGATAATAATTATCTCAAGTCCGAGGATCATATACATATTAATCACTATGAGTAATGTTGTGACAATTACATAATAATCCAATAAACATACTCATAACGGGTCAATCCAATATGTTGTTCTCTAACACACATATTCATGCATTGATTTTGACAATCCACATCAATGACAACTCTTTATCATCAATCAACTACATGTTAGTCTTAATGCATTATTGTTGTCCTAGTCAACAATAATACTCGACTAAGGATCTTTTAAGAATAATCATATTATTCTTAGGACATTATTATAAAAGCAGTTTATTTATACACACGAGAAAAAGAAAATCAAATAATAATGACAACGCTTTATATTAATAAACATGGTAAATTAAGTATGTTATTACAACCATCTCATGATTGGTCTTTGGGCATACTCTTACAATCTCCCACTAGCACTAAGACCAATCACTCATATATCTAATACCAAGTGACTTAGTGTGGCGATCATGCCTCATTGTGGTCGGAGGCTTGGTCGAGGATCAACAATGTTATCATCTGAAGGTACTCTGCATATCTCTACATCCCCTCGATCGATAATCTCACGAATAAGATGGTAGCGTCTAAGTATATGTTTGGATCATTTGGTGAGATCCGGGTTCCTTAGCTTGTGTAATAGCTCCATTGTTATCACATCGGAGCTCTATAGCATCCGATATGCTAGGCACAACCCCTAGTCCGAAGAATGAACTTCTTGATCCAAACCGCTTCCTTTGCTGCCTCACTGGCTGTAATATACTCAGCCTCTGTTGTAGAATCGGCTACTATACTTTGCTTTGAACTCTTCCAGCTCACAGCACCACCATTAAGGCAAAACACAAAACCTCATTACGATCGAGAATCATCCTTGTCGGTTTGGAAGCTGGCATCAGTGTAACCTTTTACACTTAACTCTTCCTCACCTCCATATAATAGGAACGTATCCTTAGTTCTTCTTAAGTACTTAAGGATACTCTTGTAATGGTCCGATGACCTTCACCGGGATCTACTTGATACCGCTTTCGTCATACTTAAGGCATACGATACATCCGGACGGGTACATAACATAGCATACATGATAGATCCAATAGCGGAAGCATATGGAATTTTACTCATACGTTCTCTCTCTTGTGGAGTTGAAGGACACATTTCCTTCGAGAGTGAAATACCATGTCTCATAGGTAGAAATCCTCTTTTAGATTCTTCCATCTTGAACCTTTTCAAGATTACTTTATCTATGTATGTACTTTGGCTTAGACCTAGTAGTCGCCTTGATCTATCTCTATAGATCTTGACTCCTAAGATATAAGTGGCTTCCCCAAGTCCTTCATAGAAAAACAACTTCTTAACCAAGTCTTAATAGACTACAAAGTAGGTATGTCATTTCCCATGATAAGTATGTCATCCACATATAGTACCAAGAATGTGATAGTGCTCCCACTAACTTTCTTGTAAACACATGGTTCATCTTCATTTTTGACAAAACCAAACTCTTTGATTGCATCGTTAAAACGAAGATTCCAACTTCGAGAAGCTTGCTTTAATCCATAAATGGATCTTTGCGACTTACATATCTTTCTAGCATCCTTTGGATTTACAAAACCTTCAGTTGTGTCATATACACATCCTCTTCAAGTTTTCCGTTAAGGAAAGTTGTTTTGACGTCCATCCGCGATTTCATAATCATGAAATGCACTATGGGCGAGCAAGATCTGATGGATTTAAACATAGCTACAGGAGAAAAGGTTTCATCATAGTCAACACCATGAATTTGGCGAAAACCTTTAGCGACTAATCGCCCTTTGTATGTTTGTACATTACCATCCATGTCGCTTTTCTTTTTGAAAACCCATTTGCACCCTATAGGTTTAATTCTTCCGGGTGGATCAATCAAAGTCCATACTTGGTTTTCATACATGGAATCCATCTCGAGATCTCATGGCCTCAAGCCATTTCTCGAAGTCCGGGCTCGTCACCGCTTCTTGATAAGTCCTAGGCTCATCTTGATCTATAAGAAGAAGCGTCACCATGCGTTGTAATGAGAAATCCATATCTCTCGTGTGCACGCAGCGTTCTCTTAAAGATCTGCTGTGGGTTGTGTTTCTACTGAGAGTTGTTTGTTCCTCAATTTCTTGTGGAATTTCTTTGTTGTTCAATCTTTGGTTGGTGGTATCTTGTGATTCTCGAATTTCTTCAAGTTCAATCTTTCTCCCACTTCCTTTTCTAGAAGTAAATTCTCTCTCTAGGAAAACACCGGTCCGAGCAACAAACATTTTGTTCTCGGTGGGATTAAAGAAATAATATCCTTTGGTTTCTTTTGGATACCCCACAAAAATACACTTTTCAGATCCGGGTTCAAGCTTAGTAGGCGTCGACGTTTAACATAAGCTTCATGACCCAAATTTTCATAAAAGACATACTAGGACGTTTCCCGGTCCACATCTCATATGGCGTCTTTTGAACCGATTTAGATGGAACACGATTTAATGTGAAAGCAAATTGTCTCAAGTGCATATCCCCAAAAGGAAGTCGGTAGGGTCAAGCATGACTCATCATGGATCGAACCATGTCTAACAAAGTTTGATTTCTTCTCTCGGATACTCCATTCCATTGAGGAGTACCGGGAGAGGAGTAAGTTGTGAGACAATCCCACATTCTTTCAAAAGATCATCAAACTCTAGGCTCAGTACTCTCCACCTCGATCGGATCGAAGTGACTTGATAGTTTTGCCTAGTTGATTTTGTACTTCATTTTTGAATTCCTTGAACTTTTCAAGGGACTCAGACTTATGGCGCATGAGATAAACATACCCATATCTATTGAAATCATCAGTGAAAGTAATGAAGTAGTGAAATCCACCTCTGGCTTGTGTATTTATTGGTCCACATACATCGAATGTATTAGGTCCAATAAATCACTAGCTCGTTCACTTTACAAAGTGAAAGGAGATTTAGTCATTTTTCCCAATAAGCAAGATTCACATACTTCAAATTGTTCAAAAACAAATGAATTCAAGAGACCATCTTTATGGAGTTTGGATATGCGTTTCTCACTTATGTGGCCCAAACGACAATGCCAAAGATAAGTTTGATTTGAGTCATTTATTTTAGATCTTTTAGTATTTATGTTGTAAATGGGATTCGTTCGATCTAAAATATAGAGGCCATTAATTAATTGTGCCGAATCAGTAGAAAACATTATTGAGATAAAATGAACAACAATTATTCTTAATAATTATCTCAAAACCAATTTTGTCTAAACAAGAAATTGAAATAATGTTTTTAGTCAAACTGGGCACAAAATAACAATCCTCTAAACATAAATCAAGTCCACTAGGCAAAGATAAAGTATATGTTCCCACAAACTAATGCAAGCAACTTTTGCTCCATTTCCAACTCGTAGGTCCACATCTCCTCTAGCCAAAGTCCTACTCCTTTGTAGTCCCCATGCTGAAGTACAAATATGAGAACCACAACCAGATATCTAATACCCAAGAAGTAGTAGTTGATAAATTAATATCAATAACATAAATACCAAGCGGACATTCCGCTTGCTTTAGCCTTCTTGACTTCTTCAAGATAGACAGGCGATTCCGTTTCCAATGTCCAATCACACCACAATGAAAAACAGATTTCCTTCCTTAGACACCCCACCTTTAGGTTTTGGTGTAGCCTTTCCTTTTCCAAATTTGGGCTTACCTTTGCCCTTAGGCTTTGTTTGAACTTTGGCCTTTCCCTTGCCCTTGTTATTACGGACCATCGGTATGGGCTTGGGTCCAACCTTTTTCAAGTTGCTTCTTGATTCGTAACATACCGAGCAATTGTGGTAGAGTCTTGTCAATTTCATTCATATTGAAATTGAGGACAAACTGGTTTGTAGCTATCGAGCAACGATTGCAAAATAACATCGATGGCCAACTCTTGGCTCAATGGAAACCCAAGCTTAGATAGGCTTTCAATATAGCCAATCATCTTAAGGACATGAGGTCCTCTTGGGCTTCCTTCACCAACTTACATTGGAATAGGGCTTTAGAGATATCAAACCTCTCTTGCCGTGCTTGCCCTCGATAAAGTTCTTTCAGTGCTCGATCATATCATAAGCAACCATGTCCTCATGTTGCTTCAAGTTCAGATTCATAGTGGCAAGCATAAGACATCCAACATCTATCATGTCATCGAGATACTTCTTGTAAGCATCTCTATCAGATCCTCGAGGCATTAGCGGGTGGTTCATTAGGAAGTGGTTGTTCAATGACATATAATTTCCGTTCTTGTTTAAGGACAATCCTTAAGTTACGGAACCAATCAAGAAAATTCAAACCATTCAATTTGTCCTTCTCAAGGACCGATCGCAATGAGAGTGTGCTAGTGTTTGCGACCATAATATATCTACAATAATTAAATATGCATGTGAGTAAATTTACCATTTTTATATCAATCATTAAAAGACTTTATTAAATGATATTCCCACTATTTTATTTCAAAATTAATAACCTCGTATATTAATTTGGAAAAACTTTCTCAAAAGTATTTCTAGTAGGTTAAGGATCCATATTTCACCACCTCTTAAGTCACTTTGGCTTTACTCTTAAGATTATGATTATTTAGGTAAGCAACATTTGCTAATTACATCATATGTAACTCCTAATATTTGGTGAACAACTCTTGTTCTAATCATCTTATGATTTATCCAATTTACTTGCCTCTAGGTTTCTAATCCTATTAGAGTAACCTAGTTAAGTCATTAACCAATTTTTAACCAGCGAATATCACTTGTTTATTCTTCGCGTTTAACCAAGATAAATACTAGTACTTCGCAGCGGAACCTACATAGTATTGATCGAGGCCTTAACGAGGGCAAAATTGGAAGGCCATCTTTGACTTAATATTTTAATAGAGGATTTTATTAAGGTTGTTGCATCTCACCAATTACAGTCTATTTCAGCCCATTTAGTCTTCTAATCGATCTCATCAATTAATAAGGTTTATTATCTTCAAATTTTAATATATATAAAAAAATTGGCATGCTTTAGACATCCATAGCATCTCATACATGCATAAATAAAGCAATAAATAAATGCAATAGTTATAGCCCATAAACTAAGGTGGTTCAACCCAAGCCAATGGGAAAACCAAAAAGAAACCTAAAGGTGTAAGCCATTTCACAAGCTATCATTCTAAATCATTGTCCCACCTTCCTTCTCGTTTGGCCCACAAACAACTCTTGCAAATTACAATATACTGAAACTCTTCGTTTACATACGAGGAATAAGATGAGAAGAGAAATACAAGAGAATAGTAGTAAGGCACGACATGCAGCCGTATTTAAAAAAATACAACCTTTTATCGAATGGGTCATTGGGCTATAACTAAGCATTTCAAACACCGTGCTAGTCAAAAATAGCATACATAATTCAATTATTATTATTTTAAAGTGAATTATAAAATATCCTTTCAACCTTTTGTAGCCCATCAAGTTTATAAATTTCTTTTATTAACAAAACTTTTGCAGGTGCGAGGATGTGGAGCCCCCGCAGTATAGACCAGTGGTACGATGGCGAGCCTGCGGTACAAATCGCATATCGATCAAATGAAACCTCACGATTTGATAACTTTTTATCAACGAATCGTGTTTTTAGGATTTTAATCTTGAGGTTTCATATCGGAACAACCCTTGTTCCACTAGCGATTAACACTTACTGGAAACTATAAATACCACCGTCGCATTATTACGCATTTGTTAATAGTTAATGATAATAACATAAAATCAAGTAGGCCACAACACCATGATTAACATTTAATCAATTTCGAAAGGAACAGTTATCGAGTTATGCTTAAACGATTTAAACAATCGAAAATACAAAAAGATCAAAACATGAATCTCATACAATTGCATCACCCAAGTATTTAAACCCGAGTTCGTATCACACAAGTGGCTCGATACCATTGTTGGAACGCCGATACCCCATGGCGCAGTGAGAATAAAATTAGATCCGGTGATCCAAACCATGGATCCATGTGTGAGGAACGAATCGGGGTGAAATAAAGATTTGAAATTACCAAAACTTCAATCTGAGTAGTGAAATGACGCCTTGGCAACAAGAGTTTTGATCTCTTGTCGAATCAAGCCACAACCTTTTCGATGACGGCCTCTACGTGATTCACCCGGTTTGACTATGAAGCGGAAGAAATCTCCAAAACTATTTTGAGGTTTATTTGCTTGAATTTGCTAGACCTAACAAGCAATCTCTTAGGGTGTTCACATAAGCTTTGCCTCTTTTAATACCTTTTATATTGGGTATCCTTTTAATTGGGCCTTTTATAATGGGTATTTTTTTCATTGGGCCCATTATTTGGTACCCTTTTAATACCCTTTTATAATTGGTATCTCTTGAATGTATCATAAGATTAAATAAATATAATAAAGTTTTTAATCGAAAATTATAATTACATTAATTATATCCGAAAATTATAATTACATTAATTATAATAAGGATTTCGGTAAACTATATTTATTTAAATTTATATATGAATCAAATTCATATATTAATAGAATTATGTTGTCATTATGTGTACAACATCCTTGTACATATAATATGTTCAATATTTGATTGCCCAATTAAATTAATTCTTTAATTAATTTAATTCATGTGACAACTAAAAACAATATCAATTATATTTTATTCCGTTCATTTAAACCATAGGGTGTGACCCTGTAGGTTCTTGCAACGTTAGCAGTAATAATAGAACGATTCTAATGTCACAAACAATGAGTGGCATCTAGAAATGCATCATTGCTACCTACGTTACAAGAAGTCATG
The DNA here is from genome assembly GCA_025503065.1 of Gossypium bickii. Classification (NCBI taxonomy): domain Eukaryota; kingdom Viridiplantae; phylum Streptophyta; class Magnoliopsida; order Malvales; family Malvaceae; genus Gossypium; species Gossypium bickii. The sequence goes on from CP106711.1 coordinate 104,347,161, forward strand.
ATTCCATATAACTTTTTGTGATTAACCTTTCATACATTAATCCTTAAGTCCTTTATCTCTGGAATGGACACAAGTCATGGAATAGTCACACTTGTATAGTCCATCCCATGTTTCTTGATATCTTGAGTAGACTATGATATACAAATTAGTATGACATCTCATGTTAACTTATTTGAGCATGGCCATGCATTTCTAGTCTCACTCAATCAAGTGGCCTAAGATATTACTCCCATTATGTAGGAGGGACTTATCCTATATTGATCAACCATATCCCTCTACATAGATTGTGGTATATCCAACATCAGTCTTTATAGAACAACCAATTATGGTGTACGTTTGACTATATCAAAATATACAACTCACGATGTTGAGATAATAATTATCTCAAGTCTGAGGATCATATACATATTAATCACTATGAGTAATGTTGTGACAATTACATAATAATCCAATAAACATACTCATAACGGGTCAATCCAATATGTTGTTCTCTAACACACATATTCATGCATTGATTTTGACAATCCACATCAATGACAACTCTTTATCATCAATCAACTACATGTTAGTCTTAATTCATTATTGTTGTCCTAGTCAACAATAATACTCGACTAAGGATCTTTTAAGAATAATCATATTATTCTTAGGACAATATTATAAAACAGTTTATTTATACACACAGAAAGAAAAACTGAAATAATAATGACAACGCTTTATATTAATAAACATGGTAAATTAAGTATGTTATTACAACCATCTCATGATTGGTCTTTGGGCATACTCTTACACTTAGAAATAAAAGAAAGTCCAAAATAAAATAAAATCTGAATTTCGCATGGCCACCCCTAAGCTTCTGCCGACCCGGTCCATCATTGATCATCACCTGAAAAATATTCCCCAACGGGGTGAGTCAAACAGACTCAATGTGTAACCAACACTAAAATTTAACAAGTCAGGCATACATTATCATATTACATACACCTTCACATAACAGATAGAAAAGTGATGCAACCCGAACCCAAACCTATATGCCATCCGCTACACATCACCCGTACCATCCTGCACACCATGGGGACTACTAAGTCAACCCTCCATCCGCTACACACCATCGAAGGTAGTCGCTGCAGTCGACGTGCTCATCGACCTTATAAATATTTGTGGCATAGCCACCAGATTAAATAATTGTGACCGAAGTCACCACATTCAGATATCGTGGTCTTAATTCACCACATTCAGATAATGTGACCGAAGTCACCACATTCAGATATCATGGTCTTAGATCACCACATTCACTTCCCCTTTTTCAATAACCCATATGCCCCATATCATACATATTATGCATTAACATGCCTAATTTCACATTCTTATCACTGTTCACATATGAGTCATAACATATATTCATAATCCTAGTAGGAGTAGGAAACGTACCTGAGTACTTTGTACCACAATATGGTACCTTAGCCATATTCACATCCTTATACATACTTATATTAAATATTGCCATCAATCGTATTAAAAGATAGTGTGGGGTACACACCTGGTACACTTAGCGGTTCACTTAAATCCCGAAAAGCTTGATCTAATGCCTTAGATCTTAAATCCCTACATTCGGCCAACCTTAATATGTTAGCAAAGAGCCTATTCGGCTATAAGACCAAATCCTAATAGGATTAGTACACTTAAAACCTATCTTGTTGCCGATTGGGTCACCAACAAATCCCGAAATCTTTGCTTTATTCCTTCTTGTATTCGGCCAAGCATTAAATTAACAAATGGGTTAGTTTTCGGTTTTTAAGATAATAAGAAATAGATCTAGATATCAAAATAGGCCTTGGCCGAATGTACCTATGTGCTTACCTTCCAAATCTTAAATCCTGAAAGTATCCCTTCTTGAAGTCAACAACACCTAAATCCCGGAAGACCCTTCATAGATTCGGCCATAGAACAATTTGAGGGATTAGTTCCTGAGTTTTGACAGGCCTAAAAGGAATAGAATGAAAATCGAACTTGATCTTACCCCTATAGATGAAATCGACAACTCCTTTGTCCGACACCAGAGATTCGGCCTTGGCTTAAAGGGTGGTCGCTTGATTTCGGCTTTTGGAGCTTAACAAGAAATCGGCTAGAGATTATCTGTGTTGTCGGTTTTATCAAAAGAAAAGAGAGGGAAAAGAGTCACTAAGGAGAAGGGAATTTCCGCAAGACTTAGGGGATCTTACTTTCGGCTTTTTGGAGAATTGAAAAGAAAAAGAAAAGGGGTTGAGAGAGAATTTGCAGAGGCTTTCAAGGAGCAGTAAAATAATCTGAGAATGGCCTCTCTTTTCCTCCTATAGCTTGAAATTACTAGGCCAAGACTCCCTTACTTGGCCATCACTCACATATCCTTATCTTTATCACTTTATTTAAAATTAAATAGAAATAATCCTTTAATTATCTCTTATTAAAAATACCAATAATTATCCATCATTTATCCATCCTTTTTAGCCAAATTTTAAAAAGAATAAAACTCCTCTTTTAATAGCCTTAATGCCGTCCACCTCTCTGCTCCTTGTAGCAAAAATAAAATTCTTTTATTTGCTTCCCATGCGACTCGAACTCAGGCCCATTTGCATAGATTGTGGCGTCACTTAATGGGCTTTAAGTGGCGCCTCCTTGCCACTTTTCCAAGCTCGTTCTTGTGTCAAATTTCCTCTATTAATTTTCTTAAGGCCACCTTGCCTTAGTTTCCTCTTTTAAAACTTAACATTTTCTAAGACATTTCCTTACATTTCCAAGTTTCCAAAAATGTTCACTTTCCTCTTTTAAACTTAACATTTCCAAAGCATTTCCTCACATTTCCAAGTTTCCAAAAATGTTCACTTTCCTCTTTTAAACTTAAAAGCATTTCCTTACATTTCCAAGTTTCCAGAAATGTTCACAATACATTCATAACACATAAGACATGCCATTTCGTATAATTAAATCAAAAATGCATAGGCCCATTTTCAGGATGTTACAGTTCTACCTCTCTTAAAATAATTTTGTCCTCGAAATTACCTGGCTAAAATAGATTAGGGTATTGTTGTCGCATTGCCTCTTTTGGCTCCCACGAAACTTCCTCCGATCCATGGTTGCGCCATAACACTTTGACTAGAGGAACTGACTTCCTCCGTAACACTTTCACGTCTTGCTCCAAGATCTGAATCAGCTCTTCTTCGTAGGATAAGTCTGGCCTTAGCTCCACCTCTTCAACCGGTACTACGTGAGATGGATCCGATCGATATCGACGTAGCATGGAAACATGGAATACGTCGTGCATCTGCTTCAACTCCGGTGGCAACTCTAACTAGTATGCCACTGGTCCAACTCGCTTCAACACTTGATAGGGCCCTATAAACCTTGGGCTTAACTTCCCTTTGCGACCAGACCTCATCACCTTCTTTCAACGAGACTTTCAGAAACACTTGGTCCCCCACTTCAAACTCTATTTCCTTCTATTTGAGGTCTGCGTACGACTTTTGTCTATCAGATGCTTCCTTCAACCGTGCCTGAATTATCTCAACCTTTTCCTCGGATTCTGCCACAATCTCAAGACCCAAAACCTGACGTTCTCCTAATTCAGTCCAACACGTGGGAGTTCGACACTTCTGACCATACAACGCTTCATACGGTGCCATCCGAATACTGGCTTGATAGCTGTTGTTGTACGCAAACTCTGCTAAAGGCAAATACTCTTCCCAACTTCCTCTGAAGTCTATCACACAGCCTCTCAACATATCCTATAACACTTGTATTACTCGTTCAGACTGCCCGTCAGACTGTGGATGAAAATCTGTAGTAAAATCCAACTTAGTGCCTAAAGCTTGATAAAGAGCTTTCCAAAACCAAGAAGTAAACCTTGGGTCCCTATCTGAGATAATTGACACTGGCACTCCATGCAACCTCGCAATTTCCATCACGTATAACTTGGCCAACTTCTGAAGAGAATAATCAACTCTTACCGGGATGAAGTGCGCGGACTTGGTCAAACGGTCCACTATTACCCATACCGAGTCCTTCTTAGTAGGTGTAAGGGGAAACCCACTAACAAAGTCCATGGTAATTCTCTCCCACTTCCACTGTGGAATCTCGATTGGCTGAAGTAATCCTGACGGAACTTGGTGTTTAGCCTTAACTTGCTGACACGTCAAACATTTATCGACAAATTTCGTAACTTCCTTTTTCAACTGTTCTCTTAAGTCTCTGTACAACTTAATGCCTCTAGGATGCATAGCATAATGCGATTCCTAAAGAATCCTCTGCCTTAGGTCCTTGTCCTTAGGCATACAGACCTTGCTCTTGAAACACAACACTCCTTCGCCATTAATGCCATAATCATCCAGCTCTCCGCTCTGCACTCGCTGTAGCTTAACACTTAGGTCCTCATCCACCAACTGACTCTCCTTTACCTCATTCAACCATGTTGGTTTGACTTGCAATTCTGCCAACAGACTTCCATCGTCATACAAACTCAAGTGTGCGAATAACGGCCTCAGATCCGACACTACCTTCCGACTTAGAGCATCTGCTACCACATTCACCTTGCCCGGGTGATACTCTATCGAACAGTCATAATCCTTCAGTAACTCCACCCACCTTCGCTGTCTTAAGTTTAACTCCTTCTGAGTCAACAGATACTTAAGGCTCTTGTGGTCTGTGTAGATTATCGACTTTTCACCATAAAGATAATGCCTCCACACCTTCAGAGCAAAGACTACTGCGGCCAATTCCAAGTCATGAGCCGGGTAGTTGACTTCATGAGGCTTTAACTGTCGAGACGCATAAGCGACTACTTTTCCATCTTGCATTAGAACACAGCCTAATCTCGTATGCGAAGCGTCACAGTACACCACAAAATCCTTTCCGGCCTCCGGCTGAATTAGACCTGGAGCTTCAGTCAAGACCCTCTTAAGCTTCTCAAAGCTCTCCTATTACTTATCCGTCCATACAAAGGGTACTTCCTTCCTCAACAACTTTGTCAAAGGCGCGGCTATTGACGAGAACCCTTCCACGAACCTTCTGTAATAGCCTGCCAAACCTAAAAAACTACGGATCTCAGCCACTGACCTAGGTGGTTTCCAATCCAACACTGCTTCGATCTTCCTAGGATCCACCCTTATTCCCTCTGCGGATACCACATGTCCTAAGAATGCCACCTCCTTAAACCAAAATTCACACTTGCTGAATTTGGCATAGAGCTTCTTCCCCCTTAATACTTGTAACACTATTCGTAGGTGCTCATCATGCTCCTCCTCCGACTTCGAATACACAAGAATGTCATCGATAAACACGATGACAAACCTATCCAAGTAGGGTTGAAAAACCCGGTTCATCATATCCATGAAGGCGGCTGGTGCGTTCATCAATCCAAACGGCATTACTACAAACTCATAATGGCCGTATCTTGTCCTAAAGGTTGTCTTGTGGATATCTGCCTCCTTTACCTTCAACTGATGATATCCCGACCGTAGATCTATCTTCGAAAACACAGCTGCCCCCTTTAGCTGATTGAACAAGTCGTCTATCCTTGGCAAAGGATACTTGTTCTTGATGGTCAGTTTATTCAACTGACGATAGTCTATGCACATTCGCATAGTTCCATCCTTCTTCTTCACAAACAAGACCGGTGCTCCCCACGGAGACACACTGGGTCGGATGAACCCACGATCCAACAATTCATGAATTTGAGCCTTGAGCTCCACCAACTTCTTTGGTGCCATTCTGTACGGGGCAATTGACACAGGAGCTGTACCAGGTAGCAAGTCTATTCCAAATTCCACCTCCCTATCTGGGGGTATTCCGGGTAACTCTTCTGGAAAAACATCCACGTAGTCCCTTACCATTCTAACTCCACTAATTCCCCCTTCCTTCGCATCCACAGTACTAACAAAGGCCAAAAATGCCTTGCATCCTTTCCGAAGCATTTTCTCCGCCTTCAATGTCGAAACTACGTTAGACAAGTAGTTTCTTCTTTCTCCTATCATAATGACCACCTCATCCTCCGGGGTCCTTAACTCCATTCGCTTAGCCGCACAATCCAACACGGCTCGATGCTCCACTAACCAGTCCATGCCAAGAATAAGGTCGAATTCTCCGAAAGGAAGTTCCATTAAGTCAGCCCAAAAGTTCACTCCCTGAATTTCTAGGGGCACACTCCGAAAGATCTTATCCACCACTACAGTTTGGCCTAATGGGCTTACTATAGTCGTCTTTCTATCAGAAAGTTCAGAGTCTAGGCCTAGTGTTTCCACTACATAACATGCAACATATGAATGGGTCGAGCCCACATCAATAAGAGCAAAATAGGGCTTGCCATGAATAAGGAACGTATCGGTTATGACGTCCGGTGCGTCTCCATCCTCCCTCCGTGAATCGCATAAACCAAACTCGGTTGCCTTGCCTCGATGATAGCGAAGCACCTCGCTCGGTGTTCCACGTCCTCTGCCAGCACCATTACCTCTATTATTCGGACCACGACCTCGCCGAGGTTTCTTTGCCCACCTCTACCGGCTGATTAGTATTACAAGCTGGCTGGCCAATTCCCATCTGGTTTCATAGGACAATCCTTGATCATATGGTCCTTGGACCCACACCTATAACATCCTCCCGTCTTTTTCCAGCACTCTCCTAAGTGCTTCTTTCCAAACTGATCACAAGGACGATACTGCCCTCCTGTACCAACTTGCTGACCTCGCGTCCATCAACTCTAGGCCTCTTTTGAACCTTCCCAGCTGATCCCGACGATCCAAAACCTCTTTTTAGCCTATTCCGATCCATAATCCGCTTTGTAGAATCCTTAATTCCCTCGACTACCTTGGCCTTTTCTACTAAAGCAGAAAACTCCTGCTCCTGATGCGATGCTATCAACAATCTCAGATCATCCCTTACTCCATCCTCAAAACCGACACAGCGCTGATGCTCCGTTGCCACTACTCCTCGAGCATATCGGCTCAACCTCAGGAATTCAGCCTCATATTCTGCAACGGACTTGTTCGCTTGAACCAACCCCAAAAATGCTTTTCTTTGCTCATCAATATACCGTGTGCTGACATACTTCTTCTGATATACCGTCTTAACATATTCCCAGGTCAGATCCTCAGCTGTGGCACCATCCCGAACTGTTAACCACCATTGGTACTCTTCATCGCGTAACAGTGCCACCATTCCTTTCAACTTCTCCTCAGGGGTCAGATCGAGTTCATCCATAATGCGCTCGGTTGCCTCCAACCAATATTCGGTCGTACTGGGTGCTACACCAGATACGCCACGGAATACCTCAGCTCCATTGGCACGAAGTCGCTCAGGTACCGACTTTCGAGCTCCCAAATTTCCTCCGCACCACAGCCACCAACTCAAGAACTCGCAAAGACGACCACGACCAAAGATCATCATCCCCGTCCGAGCTTTGCTGCTCAATACCAACAGCTGGGGGTGGTGGTGGCAATGGTACCTCATTGTCAGATCCTTGACCCGACCTAGCGGGTTCCGACATGGTCATCCTACCTCTACCGCATCCTCGCACATTTCGACCACTTCCCCTAGAGCTCATTTCTACTACCGTGCTTTAATCTGATTAAGAAATTTTATGAATTAGTACTTGTTTCACTAATTATCCGCGAAGAAATTTTATGGATAGAAGTTCAGTAGTGGTTCTTTCGATTCAATCAAAGTTTTCATGTCTTCTATCCTAATTCAAAGAAGTACATTCATTCAAACATTCATTCAGTGACATCCATTCCATAGTATCTCCCATACACATTCACTCTTCGGACATTTCTGTCCGTTCCTATCCCAGGGGTATTTTCGTCATTTGTCCTACAGGGGTATTTTCGTAATTTTTCAAAATAAGGTTCCTTGTTGATTTTGTCAATAAGGGTATTTTAGTAATTTTGAATTCCCAGGGGTATTTCGGTAATTTTGAAACTCGGGGGTATTTTGGTAATAAACCAGGGTAAATTTGTAAAGTTTAATAATTCAGGGGTATTTCAAAATTTACAAAACTTTGAGGGTTCTTTTTGAGACTTCTATTTTCCAAAACGGTGATATTGCAAAAAATTTTGGAAATCAGGGTCATTTTGGTAATTTTGTAAGTTAGGGGCAATTTCATAAATTTCCAAAATCAAAGTATTTTTGATAATTTGCAAATTAGGGTTTTTGAACATTTTATAAAGTAATGAAAATTTTGATAAGAACTGTGAGTATTTTGGAAATTCCATAAACCAAGGGCATTTTTGTAATTTTTACCACTAGGGGTATTTTTGTAATTTTATAAATCAAAAAAAAATTTGGAAAAATTTTGCAAAAATAGTTCTCACAAATTAAAAAGGTAATTTTAAGAGTTTTAAAACTAGGGTTTTTATAAAAACACGGCTAGTTCCCTTTCGGGTTTTAGTTATTGTGTTTAGCCTATGACCGAGTCATCTTGGTTAGGGTGAACCGAAGCTACACATCAGGTAGGATTCCTGCGAAGAGGAGGTGAGTCACTAGGACTGCTTAAGTACCAGGCTCTTCCGGATCCAATCCTAGACATGCGCACAGGGGTTACCACACCTTAACTCGGCGACTTAACCATAGGTTTGTTTAACTAGGCACTTAAATTTTATGTAGTTGTTGGGGTAGACTAATCCTAGGGTTCAAGTACCTATCATACTATTTCTATGTTCCATTCCTACCCTTCTACCGATCACATTATAATTCACACAAGGGATAGAAGTACTTACCTGGTGGACTACGGGTCGGAGACTTAGGTGCCATGCCAGAAAAGCCTGAAAATTTCCACAAATTTCTTTTGGGCTAGATTTTGAAAACATTTTGGGCCTTAAACCCAAGGCCGAGAGTTTAAAATCTGGGCTCTGATACCAAACTGAAACAACCCAAACCCGGCCCACGAGCCTTGACCGGATCTGGTATGCTCCTCGAAGAAAACCGGTTCAAAATTCATTTATTACTTTGGAAAAACCATGTGTTTTGAGAGAGAAATTATTTTTGGGTTGGGCTCGAGTAAAAAAAAAACAAGTTTATCTTATATTAGGAACCCATTTATTTCAGGTGACAAAACATTTAGAGTTTATTTTAAATGAAATTAACTTAATCTTTAATCAATAAAATTTCGTAACGTAATAAATAAAAACAGAAATAAAATAGTGCACTATGGCCTTATTACATCAAATTAAAACCCAAAATAAAATTCAAGGTACTTAAAAATAAAAGAAAGTCCGAAATAAAATAAAATCTGAATTTCGCATGGCCACCCCTAAGCACACTGACCCGGTCCATCACCGATCATCACACGAAAAATATTCCCAACGAGTGAGTCAAAACAGACTCAATGTGTAACCAACACTAAAATTTAACAAGTCAGGCATACATTATCATATTACATACACATTTACATAACAGATAGAAAAGTGATGCAACCCGAACCCAAACCTATATGCCATCCGCTACACATCACCCGTACCATCCTGCACACCGTGGGGACTACTAAATCAACCCTCCATCCGCTACACACCATCGAAGGTAGTCACTGCAGTCGACGTGCTCATCGCCCTTATAAATATTTGTGGCATAGCCACCAGATTAAATAATTATGACCGAAGTCACCACATTCAGATATCGTGGTCTTAATTCACCACATTCAGATAATATGACCGAAGTCACCACATTCAGATATCGTGGTCTTAGATCACCACATTCACTTCCCCTTTTTCAATAACCCATATGCCCCATATCATACATATTATGCATTAACATGCCTAATTTCACATTCTTATCACTGTTCACATATGAGTCATAGCATATATTCATAATCCTAGTAGGAGTAGGAAACGTACCTGAGTACTTTGTACCACAATATGGTACCTTAGCCATATTCACATTCTTATACATACTTATATTAAATATTGCCATCAATCGTATTAAAAGATAGTGTGGGGTACACACCTGGTACATTTAGCGGTTCACTTAAATCCCGAAAAGCTTGATCTAATGCCTTAGATCTTAAATCCCTACATTCGGCCAACCTTAATATGTTAGCAAAGAGCCTATTCGGCTATAAGACCAAATCCTAATAGGATTAGTACACTTAAAACCTACCTTGTTGCCGATTGGGTCACCAACAAATCCCGAAATCTTTGCTTTATTCCTTCTTGTATTCGGCCAAGCATTAAATTAACAAATGGGTTAGTTTTCGGGTTTTAAGATAATAAGAAATAGATCTAGATATCAAAATAGGCCTTGGACGAATGTACCTATGTGCTTACCTTCCAAATCTTAAATCTCGAAAGTATCCCTTCTTGAAGTCGACAACACCTAAATCCCGAAAGACCCTTCATAGATTCAGCCATAGAACAATTTGAGGGATTAGTTCCTGAGTTTCGACAGGCCTAAAAGGAATAGAATGAAAATCGAACTTGATCTTACCCCTATAGATGAAATCGACAGCTTCTTTGTCTGACACCACAACAGATTCGGCCTTGGCTTAAAGGGTGGTCGCTTGATTTCGGCTTTTGGAGATTAACAAGAAATCGGCTAGAGATTATCTGTGTTGTCGGTTTTATCAAAAGAAAAGAGAGGGAAAAGAGTCATTAAGGAGAAGGGAATTTCGGCAAGACTTAGGGGATCTTACTTTTGGCTTTTTGGAGAATTGAAAAGAAAAAGAAAAGGGGTTGCAGAGAGAATTCGGCAGAGGCTTTCAAGGAACAGAAAATAATGCAAAATGGCCTCTTTTTTCCTCCTATAGCCGAAATTACTAGGCCAAGACTCCCTTACTTGGCCATCACTCACATATCCTTATCTTTATCACTTTATTTAAAATTAAATAGAAATAATCCTTTAATTATCTCTTATTAGAAGTACCAATAATTATCCATCATTTATCCATCCTTTTTAGCCAAATTTTAAAAAGAATAAAACTCCTCTTTTAAGAGCCTTAATGCCGTCCACTTTCTGCTCCTTGTAGCAAAAATAAAATTCTTTTATTTGCTTCCCATGCGACTCGAACTCAGGCCCATTTGCATAGATTGTGGCGTCACTTAATGGGCTTTAAGTGGCGCCTCCTTGCCACTTTTCCAAGCCCGTTCTTGTGTCAAATTTCCTCTATTAATTTTCTTAAGGCCACCTTGCCTTAGTTTCCTCTTTTAAAACTTAACATTTTCTAAGACATTTCCTTACATTTCCAAGTTTCCAAAAATGTTCACTTTCCTCTTTTAAACTTAACATTTCCAAAGCATTTCCTCACATTTCCAAGTTTCCAAAAATGTTCACTTTCCTCTTTTAAACTTAACATTTCCAAAGCATTTCCTTACATTTCCAAGTTTCCAAAAATGTTCACAATACATTCATAACACATAAGACATGCCATTTCGTATAATTAAATCAAAAATGCATAGGCCCATTTTCAGGATGTTACACATGTATTAATTCATTTCATGTTCATATTTTCTCATGTCAGGATTTTGCCCGTTGAATCATTAAAAACATCGATAGATACACCGGTAGTACACTCGAAGTGTACAAATTAGAAATCCGTCAACTCATATTCAGGGGTACCCACTATGGCACAAAATCAGGAAGTACTCTCTCGAGCCATGTAACAGGAAGCTCACAAAGAGCCATTAATCAGGAAACTTAAAAAGTGCCTATCAGGAAGCTTATTCGAGTTATATAATAGGAAGCTCATAAGAGTTATAATCAGGAAGTTCACAAAGAACTTTTAATCAGGAAGCTCACGAAGAGCCTTTAAACGGGAGGCTCACGAAGAGCCATGTATGGGAGCTCCTAATAGCCATATATCGGGAAGTTCAAGCAAGCAATATCGGGAAGCTCTGGAAAGCCATATAACAGGACGTTCATAAAGAGCTGCGGTATGTCCGCAACACATGCAGGATCACTACCGATCATATAACAGGACGCTCACAAAGAGCTGCGGTAGTCTGCAACACATGCAAGATTACTACCGATCAGGATGCTCACAGGAACCATATAATAGGAAGCTCAAGAGGGCTTATAATGGGATGCCCGTAGTAGCTGTGGTGTGTCCGCAACACATGCAGGACCACAACCAATCAGGAAATCTTGTATCCATCGAATTCCATTATTCAAACGGGATTTAATATTTATCGGGCTTTGTTGGATATGGAACCTATTTCATATATTTGGCATTTATACAATTCACATACACAACATTTAATTCAAGAATATAAATATACACAATTTAGTTACACGAACTTACCTCGACAAATGTTAGTGTACGTGAAATCTACTAATCAGACATTTTCTCTTTTCCTCGTTCTAACTCCGAATTTGGTCTACTCGGATCTATACGAGAAAATTTAACATCAATTTAATAAAATTCATATTCAATTCATTCCAATTCACATCTTAGGAAAAATTACCATTTTGCCCCTAAACTTTTAATTAATGATGATTTTGTCCCTAGGCTCGGAAAATGAAATTCATGCAATTTAATCATTATTCCAAGCCTAGTCGAATTTTACATATAACATTTACAACCTATGTATTTCATAAAAATTTAGAATTTTCCATTAATTTTTACAACTTTACAATTTAGTCTTAAAATCATAGTTTCATCAAAATTCACTTTACAAAAGTTGTTTATCTATCAACAACCTAAACCCTAAACCCATAAATTTCAAAATTTCAGCATACTCATCCATGGAAAAACCCTAGTACTTTGATAACTTTGCAAATTAGTCCCCGATATATCTAAATTAAGCTATTACGATCTCAAAAATATAAAAATTACTAAAAACGGGACAAGATTACTTACCCAATTAAGACAAAATAGCTTGCTTGAGCTCACTTTCTCTTAGCTAGGGTTTCCATGTTTTATTTGGGAAAGATGATGATAAATTGATGATTTTTTCATTTTTTTATCATTTATCATCTTTATTTTTTTCACTTTCCAATTTCATCCTTTTCTTTATTTTATTTTCCATGGATGAATCATCATCCTTAACCACTAAGCATTTTTAAATGGTCTATTTGCCATATAAGGACCTCCACTTTAAAGTTCTATAGCTATGTAATCCCTTTAGCTATTAGAACTCAACTTTTGCACTTTGTGCAATTTGACCTTTTATCAAATTAAACATGTAATCGATAAAATTTCTTTACAAAATTTTTATTCGACATTACTATCATACTATATACCATAAAATAATATAAAAATAAAATTTTCTTCCAAAATCGAATTTGTGGTCCCGAAACCACTATTCTGATTTTACCGAAAACGGGCTATTACAAATCAATCTTGTTGTAACATCCTGAATTAATGGGCCTTTGCGTTTAATGTGTGGTTATGTTTAATGTGAGTGTTAGGGGTCCAGATTGGGCTCAGGGTCAGGCCGAGGCCTTAGTTAAAAATCTTTTGCTTGGGCACTCTAGTGGAAAGCCAGTATGATAGGGCTTAAAAGATGTTATCTCGTGTTTTAAGGCGCAAAATGGGGGCTTGTGGCCCGATGGCAAAGTGGCGCCACTTAGGGGCTTTGAGGTGGCATGATAAGCAGTAAGGGTGGTCCAAGGTTCGAGTTGCATTACCCATCTATTTTAATTAATTTTGGCGTCAAGGGAGAGCAGAGTTGGAGTCAGTTAGAATGCTTGAAATCAGGAAGAATAATTGATGGATAATGTGGATGATATGGATGATAATGTAACTGATAAAAGGAAGAAAGAGGTGGTGTTATCCATGCCACTTGAGGATGAGTGATCAGATGTAGATAAGGGAAAAAAATCTAGGAATTATCCAGTAAGCTAGGAGGTGGCCAAATTTCCATCTCTTAGAGAGGGGAGAAATCGGTTTTGTTATACTAAGGGGGTGTCGAAATTTCCCTTATTATTGGATTAGTTGTTAGTTATCAGGAAGGGCACTTTCGATTTTTGATAGGTAAGTGCCGAAAATCTCTATAAATAGGGGGTTAAAAGATGTTATCTGTGTTTTAAGACACAAAATGGGCTTGTGGCCCCACTTAGGGGCTTTGAGGTGGCATGATAAGCAGTAAGGGAGGTCCAAGGTTCGAGTCGCATTACCCATCTATTTTAATTAATTTTGGCATCAAGGGAGAGCAGAGTTGGAGTCAGTTAGAATGCTTGAAATCAGGAAGAATAATTGATGGATAATGTGGATGATATGGATGATAATGTAACTGATAAAAGGAAGGAAGAGGTGGTGTTATCCATGCCACTTGAGGATGAGTGATCAGATATAGATAAGGGAAAAAAATCTAGGAATTATCCAGTGAGCTAGGAGGTGGCCGAATTTCCATCTCTTGAAGGAGGAGAAATTGGTTTTGTTATACTAAGGGGGTGCCGAAATTTCCCCTACTATTGGATTAGTTGTTAGTTATCAGGAAGGGCAATTTCGGTTTTTGATAGGTAAGTGCCGAAATTCTCTATAAATAGGGGGTATCTCTTCAATTCTGGTATTTGAACCCCATTCTTTTAAAGCTTTTCTCCCATTCTCTGCAAAAGCCAAAATCCCTAAGCCTATTCTCTCATCTTCACTTCCATGCAAAAGCCGAAAGGCTATTATTCTTTTTCTGTTTTCTTCTACAAAGCCGAAACCACCTAATTCTTCTCAACATCTTTCTCTTAAAAAGTCGAAACTCTGAACTTTCTTCTCATCTCCAAAGCTGAATACCTCCTATTCTCTTTTGCCAATCTCTTCACTAAAAGTCGAATCTACATAGATCTCTTCCTATCATTTTCTCTTCTCAAAAGCTGAAATCTTCTAGGAGTAGTCGAATCTCCTGTGATAGGGTAAGTGCCGATCTTTTTCTCTTCACTTTCTCTTTCAGTTTTTGGAAGTTAAAAGGCTATTGAGATTGGTAAGGTTGACTTTGATTAATGGTTTGATGTTTTCTTGTTAGGCGACGTCGGGAATCTAAGTAGATCGTTTAGATCTAAAAGCCGGAAACTACTAGTCCCTGAATCTCATATCACTTTTTGGGATTTCAAGGTAAGGATTTCAATTCTCCTTAAGATGATCAACCATTTCCTTTTCGTTAATTGTGCCTTAATCTAATGTTTCGTTACTAGCTTCTGAACAACACCTTAGGCAGATAATGGTTGTGTCGGCTACGGATAGCGTTGACATAGGAAGTCTTGTTCTAATGATAATCAGGTGTGTATATCTCTAACATACTAGTTAAATGTATTATATATGTTATAGGCTAAAAAGCCAAAAAAGGCTGTGTAGACAGTCGAATAAAACCCGAAAAAGGGTTTACAAAGGATGCCAGGTACGTAATCATAGAAACCACTCTATGAGTATCGATATATGTGAAAACATGTTTTCTTGTTTTTCTTTAAGTATGTATGCATAGGGTGGGACTATGATATTGAAGGGGAAGTGCATGATAGGTCACTTGGGGATTGGTGGTTAAACCACAAAATCTAATGTTAGGTCACATAGCGATCGATGGCAATGCCATTTTTAATGATTCCTGATGTAACATCCCGAAATTGGGCCTAGGAGAATTGAGCCCAATGGGCCTTAGGTGGAGTAGCGTTTAAATTTTTAGAGAATAAGAGATTGGCTTAAATGCTAGTTAGACCTATTGGATAAGTGATTTTGGAAGGTTAGAAGGCTTCTATGAAGTCCCAGGATCAAATATTGGCTTTGGGGAAATTTTGGTTTTAGGTGAAAAAAACCCTGGAAGTTGGCAGATAGGCCTTAAGAATAAAATATGAAGGAAAATAACACAAGTGGAGTATGTGGTGTAGTGGCAAAGTGACGCCACTTAGGGGGCAAGGGAGTGACGCCACAAGGAAGGAAGGAGGTCCAAGGTTCAAGTCTTGGCTTTTGCATTTTGGTTTCTTTTTACTTGGATCTTAGAATTTAGGCCATAGTTTATATTTAGTTGCGCAGGGTTTAAGACACAAGAAGAGCTTGTGGCCAAGTGGTTAGCGGCGTGGATTATGTTGCAAAGGAGCACAGGTTCGAATCTCATGAGAAAGCAAGGAGTATTTATTTTGCGGCCTCAGAGGCGGTAAGAGTTTGATTGAATTTAAACTCTCACGAGGAAGGATCCCACATCGGAAAGACACAAAGAATGAAGGTGAAGAGCTAGCTATATAAGGAGCATCCTAGGAGGAGAGTAAACACATCTTGGAGGCGTTTGGGGGCAAGAGAGTGGTCGAGCGCGGATTAGCCCTGAGTCCTATCGGTGTGTACTTTCTACTCTAGGCTGTAGAAGCGGCAAAAAATGCCGAAATGCCGGTCACACACGGCATTAGTAGCCACACGAGCGCGCGAGTGCATGTGTGGGGCTTCGACGCGATAGTTGAGGCCATCAGTAGTATTCTTGTGGGTTGGGTTACTTGGGCCACGATGGGCTGAAGTGGGCCCAATGGGCCCGTGGGCCCATATGAGTAAATTGTATGATTGGTTAGTATATGTTGAACTAGAGTAGATGGAACTTATATACGTGGCTAGATTTGTGCTAGGTGGGCCACACAAGCGTGTGGGCCCGGATGGGCCGAAATCAGGTTTTAGGCCCAATCGTCCGGTACGACCGGAAATGGTAGCTCAGTCGCTAGTGGTGACATTAGGCCTTTGAAAAGGCCATTGCAGGTGTGAATTTATGAAAATACCCTTGGTGGGTAAATTACGAAAATGCCCTTGGTAGGTAAAATTACGATTATACCCTTAGAGGTTGATTAGCATGATTATGTTGTTTAGTTTTGGCCGATTGTAGGGGAAGGCTTGATCTCACATACCTCGGGTTGTGACTAGTGCTCTAAAAGCGTTAAGGAAGAGGGATCTAGTGCGTTAGATCTTGATCTACTGGATTTGATAGTCAGCGTTAGTAACGGTGTGTGTAAACTTACACACTCTATTACTTAGTAATATGTTTTAATAACCTAAATATGATAAAGCTGAAACAGTGTGGATGTTGATATGATACCCTATGGGTATGAGCAGGGATTCGGGTAAGTCCGTTTCGATATGTATGATATTGTGATTTATGACATATATGTATTATGATTCGTAATAAAGCATGATGACATGATTTGCATGATTTACATGAGTATGGCATGACAATGGGTGATATGAGAGGAGGGGGAAGTTGATATCCGTGTCTTTGGGACTCCAAAGGTTTGGCACCTCCAGTGGTTTGGTACCACAGATTGATTTAGTGACTTTGGGTCACCAGAGGTTTGGCACCTCATAGCGACTTGTCCTAGTGGCTTAGTACCATAGTGGGTTGGCCCCACAGTTGACATATCGGGATCGTCGCCAGTGATTTGGTATCACACGTGGGTTGGCCCCACACTTGGATATTGATATTTTGTGACTTTGGGTCACCAGAGGTTTGGCACCTCATAGCGACTTGTCCAAGTGGCTTAGCACCACAGTGGGTTGGCCCCACAGTTGATATTACGGGATTGTCTCCAGTGATTTGGTATCACACGTGGGTTGGCCCCACAGATGGATTATTCGTGACTTTGGGTCACCAGTGGTTTGGCACCACATTATTGGATATCGTGGTTTGGCACCACCAGTGGTTTGGTACCACACGGGGTAGAAAAAGGAGTTTCGGATGGTTAGGTTATGGGGTTTGCATGATTTGCATGTTTTATCAATGATCTGTGTAAGTGCTTGAATTATCGGGTTGGGGATTTATACACTGAGTCTTGGTGACTCACCCCTTCCCTTATATTTTGCAGATGAGGCATAGATCGCGGATATGGAGCCGAGGAGGAGTCAAGGTGGCCATGCATGTTAGTTTCGGGTTTTGACTATAAAATACCTTCTCAGTTTTATTTATTTTCTTTAAATTTGGTATGATTTTTGTAATAAGGCTGCTGGTTGTTATTTTGGGTTTTGGTTATTTGATTTATTTCTGATGTTGTTATCATGTGATTAGAACTTGTTTGCTTAATTAACCGTTAAATACAGCGTTTTCAAAACTATACCTCTTCAGGTTTTCCAAATGTTACAAGATAATAAAGGTAACTTGGATGTTTTTATAAACTCTCATTTTCAAACCACTTTAAAGGCAAATGGTTCTAAACTTGATTTTTCTTATCGCGTTCAGTTTTAACAAGTGTCCAATGTTTTCTAAAATCGGCAATCACAAATGGGTTTTTACTCACGAGTTTTCCAAGTATTACGACAACTCTTAAAACAAACTCAGCATCAATTATTACTAAGTTTTCTAAACCCTAAAATAAAATAGAGTCTTCTTTAAACATTTTCGACAAACTTATGATTTTAAGATGTTTTCACTCTGTAACATGCCAGATTCGGTCGTAACGTTTAGGCCGGGTTTGGGGTGTTACACCTGATTAATAGGAAGAGGTAGTACGGCTGTTGTTATGGTGTGTAGCGGATGGAGGGTTGATTGTAGAAATCCCCGAGGTGTGATGGTTGGTACGGGTTGGTGTGTAGAGGATGGAATTCTAGGATGGGTTGGGCTATGCATTATTTATTATTTATCATGTTATTATGATTGTTGCCTTTATGTATAGGCTAGGGCTCATAATGTGTTTGTGGGCCTCAGGTCGTTGTGTGTTTCGGGATTTATACACTGAGTCTTGGTGACTCACCCCTTTCATTTTCCTCTACTCTTACAGATGAGCAGTAGATCGTGGACATGGGAGCCGAGACGGACTCAAGGGGCCATCAAGTTATTCGTTTTTACACTTTTCATTTTATTTTAAGTTTTAATTTCGGATTTATTGGATGTAATAAGGCCTCCGTAGCTTAGGTTATAAGTTGATGCTTATGATTTATTTTTTTATTTATTCATGATCAAAGACTTTTGTTTTAAAGAAATAAAAGTGGGATATTTAAACATTAATTAAGTAACACTTATTTGGAAAGAGAAATTACAAAGATTTTCTACAAGTGCCACCTATTTAACAAATATCTTCAAGAACGAACTAAGTTTTACAAAGCCCTTTTAACGAAAAGTTCTTAACATCAAACCCGTAGCAAACCAGATCTGGTCAAAACATATAGGCCAGGTTTGAGGGTCTTACATTTTGGTATCAGAGCCCAGTTCAAAACTCGGGCTGTGAAATGGGTCTAGTAATGCTTTGTAAAGTTGATGTGGATTTGGGAAAAAAAATTCTGAAAGAAGATATGGCCTTCGAGTCTACCGGCACCCGATCCACGCAGGTAAGTATTCTAACTTTTGATATGATATGCATGATTGGGCTTGACGGGCTTGATGGACGTAGACTAGTATGTTAGGCATTGATGGACTTTAGGCTTAGTTTAAACAACTTTTTATATTCATAAGACTTAATCTATCCAAACAAACCCGTGAACAAATCGCTGGGTTAGGGTGTGGCAACAGGCATACGCATGTCTAGGATTGGATTCAGGGAGAGCTTGGTACTTAAGCAGTCCTAGTGACTCGCCTCCTCTTCGCTGGAATCCTACCTGGTGCCTAGTGACTGTTCACCTTAGCCACGAGGACTTGTTGACGGGCCAAAATTTATAATTAAAACCTGAAAGGGACCAGCCACCCCATTTTACAAAATTACTAAAATACTCCCTAGTTTTGTAAAATTTTCGAAATACCCTTGATTTGTGAAAATTTCCCAGAATACCCTGGATTTGTAAAACTACCAAAACTTGTGAAATTACCGAAACACCCCGATTGGCAAAATTACCAAAATACCCATGTTTTGCAAATTTACCTGAAAACCCCAAGATTTACAAAAGTACCTGGTTTACAAAATTATCGAAATTTGTGAAATTACCAAAATACCCTTGTTTGAAAAAAATTCCCAAAATACCCCTGCTTTAAAAAATACCTCTATTTCGAAAAATCACCAAGATACCCTATTTTGAGGAATTACGAAAATACCTTATAGGACAAAATTACAAAAATACCCCTGGGTAGTGAAACAACAAAAAATACTCTTACTTGATGAACGTGAGTTCATGGATGCTACTGGTATGTTGATGTATGATGGTTGAATGTATGTGGTTCCTAGAACTAGGAGATACAAACTTGAGATTGAAACCGGTAGATATAGTTTCGAATTCGAAAGAACTACTCTTGAAACTACTGTCCATAAGATTGTTCGTGGTTAATCAGTGAAAGAAATTAATAATTCATAAAATTTCTAATCAGATAAACGTGAATCGGTAGAATGAGTTCAAGGGGTAACTCTTCGGGCTGATCTGATGGAACTGCTGTTTGGGGAGTTCGATTTGATCTTAGGAATGGATTGGTTGGTGAAGTATCAAGCGCATTTGGACTGTGCAGCCAGGTGTATAGTGTTAAAAACTCCCGAGGGTGGTGAAGTGTTGGTGATAGGTGAAAGGGGGAACTGTTTGTCAAATGTAGTGTCTGCCTTAGGAGCAAAAAGGATGGTGAGAAAAGGATGCGAGGCAACTTTAAAGTTTGTTCGAGCTCTGGAAGCCAAGGAACTAATGTTGGGGACGTTAGGACGGTGAAAGAATTTCCTGATGTTTTCCCAGAAGAGCTTTCAGGATTATCTCCAGATCGTGAAGTGAAGTTTGGTATTGATCTTCTTTCGGGAACAGCGCCAGTATTTATTGCTCCGTATAGGATGGCGCCAAAGGAGTTGATGGAATTGAAAGCGCAGATTCAGGAGTTGCTGGATAGAGGGTTATTGGAATCAGAGTACACAGCGTGAGAGTAGTGTTGTAGGTTAGGTTGTACGACTGTTCCTGTAGTTGGAAATTTCGAGGATGGAATTTGTAACACCCCTTACCCGTGACCGTCGCTGAAGTTGAGTAAGAGGCATTACTAGACTTGATTACAAGTTCAAGACATAAAAATTTAAAGCTGTCAAACTGTGTCACGCCGACTAAAATGACTGTAACTCGAGTTACAAAACTCGAAATTCAGATCCGTAAATTTTCCTTGAAACTAGACTCATATAAATCTTCACCATAATTTTTCCAGAATTTTTCAAGTGGCCAATTAGTACAGTTTATTCGTCAAAGTTACCCTTATTACACAGCTTGACAATTCTGACCTGTCTCTATAAAAATGCAGTTATCTCATTGCAAAAATTTCATATACTGTTCTTGTTTATACCAATGAAAAATAGACTCATTAAGGGTTCTACACATATAAACCATGACTCCTAATTATTTTTGTACAATTTTTGACAATTTTTCCAAAACAGAACAGTGACTCACGAATTCATTCAGAGCAGGTCTCGTTAAAACTTAATTATCTCATAATATATAAATCTTTTCCCTATTCTGTTTCTTTCATGTGAAAATAGACACTCTAAGGTTCAATTTCATAACTCATTCACCTCCAAATTCAATATACTCTATTTTTGGTGATTTTTCTAACTCACGACACTGCTGCCATTACAAGCTGTTTTGTCATGAATAAAAAAATGAACTAGCTTCTAACCGAACCTACCTACATCTTGAATTCAAGGATTCAATTCATATACAAACATTTCCTTAATAAAAACGATTAACTTGATTAAGAATGCATAACCATTGCCACCATGAACCAACATACATTTCAAAAACACACCAACGTATTTTAACTAAAAATTTTAGCCATATTCGCATGGCTATTTTTACACATAAACCTTAAGATTCCATCAAGCAAAACCAAGTCTTTCCTATACATGCCTTCGCTTAAAACTAAAATGAAAGAGTACCCAAAATGTAGATTGATAGTGTGAGCGACTTTCCGACGATCCCGATGAGCTTATGGCTTGCTTCTAATCTATAAAACAGAGGAGACATTTCACATAATTAAGCTTACTAGCTTAGTAAGTCCTAACTCATGATAATAAAGCATTTAACTATTTACGAAATGAGAACAATCAACATATGGCATTTCACATAGGCAAATAAGTAAATAGTTTATACAAAGCCAAAAACTAGTAATTCAGTAACCTAAGTGAATTAGAAATCAATTCCTTAGACCTACATTTCTTAAGTAGTTCATATAAGCATATCGCATGGGAATCTACTTCCTTAACGTTTATACATGAAAACCAATTGTTCCATAATAACACGTTCTAAGCTCGACTTCCGTCATATTACATCTATCAATATTAACTTCGAACACATATAACACAATTCTCCTGATATTAATTTGATCCAAGTAATAATAAACATAACATACCTTACATGTTTACCTGAACCATATACTTAACAAATTAGCTGTAATTAGTCTTGAACAATAATTCGATTCCCTTTGGTAAAATACATCACCGGCATCAAGCTCGCGCTAGGCGAAAAGCCTGAAAAGTAACACCGCAAGACAAGGCACGCTAGGCGTAAAGCCCGATAAATAACACCAAGACGAGGCACGCTAGGCGTAAAGCCCGATAAATAACACCCAAGACGAGGCTCGCTAGGCATGAAGCCCGATTATGTCACCCAAGCACAAGGGCACGCTAGGCATAAAGCCCGAATGTCAAGAATAGTTTTACATACTTTTCGCATTTATTTGTCACATATTGAACCATATGCGTTTATTCACATTACGTTAAGTATATTTGAAATCAACCCAATTCATCATCATCACATTCGCCCGACTTATGGTTTTACACCAACTCATACGATTTCTATCATTTATTAAATTTGTAAATAACCTTAAAACATAAGATTGCTCAAAAACTTACTTGTGCACCTTGCATTAGCCAAATAAATTCACTTCAATACTATACATTTACATTCGGCTATGTCATGAATTCATACTTTAAATTTCTACAATTTATCATTCATCGAATTCGTAATTAACTTATTTACATATTTTAACTAAAGGACTTACCTTAGAAGTAGATAGATTCAAAATCTCCAACTATTCGCTTTAGTTTAGCTTTTCCTCGCTCCAACTTCTTCTCTTTTTGATCTTGATCTAATTTGGTTCAATTAAACCAATTAAACCACACTTCCATTCAATTCGAAAGCAAAATCATAAAATAAATAATTTCAAGACATAAACATTTATGCGTTGGCATTCATCCACTACTTTGTTCAAGTGCATTCAAAAATACTTGGGAACACTTTGATAGTAATCTCATCGATGTGCTTTAACTTATAACTTACTTTCTTAACTATAGCCATACATTAACTTTATATAATTATACATATATAACCGAATACAATAGCTCAAATTCATTCTCTCTTATGGCCGAAAATGTCAATTTAGTGCACCCCTACTTCTTCTTAAACATGAGACCAAGTAACAAGCTAATTACTTACAACTTAATTTCATTTTTCCAGTATTAATATTAGCTTGCTAAAACCCTTTCATTATTTTTTTTTTTTTGAGTAACTTTGTCATCATACTTAGTTCACCCATTAACTATATCTAAGTATAATCCTCCATCCATGGCTAATTACCATATATGTGTATAATCGAGCATCAAAACAAGAGAAAGGTTTCTTGAATGGTTGTCTCACATTCGGCCAAAAACAAGAACATCCCCACGCCTAAATCCAACAATCTTCTTAAACATGCTCAAGATACTTTTCTCATTTTGTCTAGATTTATGTATACAACAAAGTATAATTTCTCATCCATGGCCGAATTTCCTCAAGTTTAAGATCAACCATTTTCTACTTGTTTTTCCCTAATGATCAAAGAAATTAACACAATCTAAGGGCAAAGTTATTAAGCTAGAATTCAACTCTTACCTTCATTCACACATGCAATGGCCGAATTTGAGAGGATGAATTTCCTTCTCTTCTTGATGATGTTTTGGGTAGAAGATGAATGGGGGAAGAGAAAAGAAATTTTCTTTTGTTTAATTCAATTTTTCACCCATTTTAGCATGCTTATGATATAATAATACTAAAAAAATAATATACATAGGAAGCATAATATTCTTGCATGCTTGCCGTCCACCTTGTTGTTCAAAAATGGGGAATTTGACATGCAAATCCCCATGTTTAATGGACAATTCACTTAGCCCTCTTTTTATTAATGCCCACTACATTGGTTTTTCTTGCAATTTAGACCTTTTGCAAATTAAACACTTAGATGGCTAAGATTTTCCACTAAATTTTCACATTCACTAAATCACATATAATGAGACACAAACATAATATTTAAAATATCTCTCGTGCTCGGATTTGTGGTTCAAACCACCGTCCGATTAGGGTCGAATTGGGTGCGCTACAACTCTCCTCTCCTTAAGGATTTTTCGTCCCCAAAAATCTTACCGTTAAATAAGTTGGGTATTGTTGCTTCATTGACTCTTCAGCTCCCACGTAGCCTCTTCAACTCCGTGACGATTCCATAGAATCTTTACTAGTGGAACCCTTTTATTTCTTAACTCTTTGGTTTTCGAGCCAAGATACGGATCGGTTCCTCGTCATAGGTCAAATCGGATCGAATTTCAATCTCGACGGGGTGATCACATGGGATGGATCCGACCAGATCTGCGAAGCATCAAACGTGAAATACATTGTGTATCTTCTCTAAGTCAAGGGGCGCGATTTGGTCGATAAGCAACAGGCCCTATACGCTCGATGATTTTATACTGATTCGATAAATCTCGGACTCAACTTGCCTTTCTCGACCGAATCGGAGTATTTTCTTCCACTGAGAAACTTTCAAGAACACCCGATCTCCGACTGAAATTCATTGTCCTTTGCGTTTTAAATCGGCGTAGGACTTTTGACGATCCGAAGCAGCTTTCAAATTACTTCTAATTACAACCACCTTCTGTTCAGTTTCTTTAATCCAATCGACCCCGTGTATCTTATTCTCACTGAGCTTAGTCCAATACAACGGTGTGCGACATTTTCGACCATATAAGGCTTCATAAGATGCCATTTTTATGCTAGATTGAAAGCCATTATTGTAAGCAAATTCAATCGAGAGGTAGGTATCGTTCCCACGCACCTTCAAACTCGAGAACGCAACACCTCAACATGTCCTCAAGTATCAAAATAGTTCTCTCTCGATCGACCGCCTGCATTTTGCGGATGGAAGGTGTACTAAAATGAAGTTTAGTACCTAAAGCATCTTGCAATCTCTTCCGAAACGCGATGTAAATCTTGGGTCCCTATCTCAAACAATGGAACTCTCTGGTGACACCGTGCAATCTTACAATCTGACACACACACAATTCGGCGAGTTTGTCAAGTGAATAGTCGGTATGTACCGGCACAAAATGAGCTGATTTAGTCAGTCTATCAACGATAACCCATACGGCATCTTTCTTACTAGGTGTCATAGGGAGACCGGATACGAAATCCATGGTAATTCTATCCCATTTCCATTCGGGTATCATGATTGGTGAAGTAATCCGGATGGTACCGATGCTCGGCTTTCACTTGTTGATGATTAAGCACTTTGAGACAAATTCGGATATATCTCGTTTCATGCCAGGCCACCAATAGAACTGTTTCAAATCATTATACATTTTTGTGCTACCCGGGTGTATCGACATTCGGCCATTATGGGCCTCACTCAGAATCATCTGTATCAACTCTGAGTTCATCGGAACACACAATCGACTTTTATAATTCAAACAGTCATTTGCATCTATCTGGAAATCTGATTCTGTAGCGTTTTCACACTGAATCCGAATAGCAACTAGCTTTTCGTCATCTTTCTGTGCATTGCAAATTTGCTGAATAAACATCGGTCTTGCTTGCAACTCTCGCTATGATCGAACCATCATCGACATAGCCACCCGCGCGCGTTTAATGCACGAAGAGCAAATAATGATTTCGACTCAACGCATCCAGTAACAACATTAGCTTTCCCGGATGGTAGTCAATCACTAATTCATAGTCTTTCAAACAATTCTAACCATCAGCGTTGTCTCAAATTTAGATCTTTCTGAGTCATTAAATATTTTAGACTTTTATGATCTGAATAAACATGACATTTTTCACCGAATAAATAGTGACGCCAAATTTTCAATGCGAACACAATGGCTGCCAACTCCAGATCGTGAGTTGGATAATTTTTCTCATGTGGCTTCAATTGTCTTGAAGCGTAGGCTATCACCTTGCCTTCTTGCATTAAAACGCAACCCAACCCATTCAAGGAAGCATCACTAAAAATAGTAAATTCTTTACCTGGTTCAGGCTGAGTTAACACTGGAGCCTCGGTTAAAAGGGCTTTCAACTGTTCGAAACTTTTTTGACACTTTTCTGACCACTCAAATTTGACATCTTTCTGTAGTAGTCTCGTCAAGGGTGTAGCTATTACGGAAAAACCCTTTACAAATCGTCTATAATATCCCGCGAGGCCTAGAAAACTTCGGATCTCGGAAACATTTTTAGGTGGTTTCCAATCAAGTATGGCTGCTATTTTGTTTGGATCCACGCGAATACCTGACACCGAAACCATATGACCCAAGAAGCTGACTTCGTTCATCCAGAACTCACACTTACTGAACTTTGCATATAACCGTTGATCTCTCAAAGTTTGTAGTACTACTCTCAAATGTTCAACGTGTTCCACTTCATTCTTGGAGTAGATCAATATATCATCGATAAACACTACTACAAACCGATCCAGAAACTGTCGGAAGACTCGGTTCATTAGATCCATAAAAACAGCCGGTGCATTAGTGAGTCCAAAAGGCATAACCAAAAACTCATAGTGTCCGTATCTCGCTCGAATGCGTCTTTGGCACATCCGAATCTCGACTACATAGAATCGATAATAGCCCGATCTCAAATCTATCTTCGAAAACACTGAAGCCCCCTTTAACTGATCAAATAAATCATCAATCCGAGGTAATGGGTACTTATTCTTTATAGTCACCTTATTTAGTTGCCGGTAGTCGATACACATTCGCATTGCCCCATCTTTCTTTTTCACAAATAAGACTGGTGCACCCACTGAGAAAAACTTCGGCCGTGCGAAACCCTCTCTGTCAATTCTTGCAATGCGCTTTCAATTCTTTTAATTCAATGAGGGCGCCATTCGATGCACGGAGCTATCGAAATTGGGGTCGCATCCTAGCACTAATTCAATGCCGAACTCAATCTCGTGCTGGGGGTAAGCGGGTAGCTCTTCAGGAAACACATCGGTGTATTCACATACAACTGGTACCGATTTCATTAGTTTCTCAGACATTTTATTATCTAGTACATAAGCCAAATAGGCCTCACACCCTTTCCTCACATACTTTCGGGCTACCATTGAAGATATTATCTGTAGGTAACCCATTTACATCACGATTTTTATCTCGATTGTCTCACCGTTTCGGCATTTCGGATCGATAAACTTTCTTTTACAATCCACCACCGCCTCATGTGAAGTTAACCAATCCATACCCAAGATTATATCAAATTCGTCGAAGGGTAATGACATTAAATCAAGCGGAAAGCAATAATCTCGAACCATCAACGGTCAACCTCTACACACTTTATTAACAAGCACACATCTACCCAAAGGGTTGGACACACGAATTACAAACTCGGTGAGACTCAACTAGCGAGTCTTGCCAAATTTTAAAGTTTCACACACATAAGAATGAGTCGAACCGGGATCAATTAGTGCAATCACAAAGAGTATCAAAAGAGTGAAAGTACCAGATCGACGTCGGGAGGAAGCATCCTCTCTAGCTCGCGCAAAGATATGCTCTAGCCGAGCTCTAGCCTCGATCGACCGTAGTGTTCTTCGTTCCTTTCGCTACCACCTACATTGCCGAATATCCGGGTGGTCTACCTCACATTGACACGTTGCTCGGTTTAGTGTTCGAATCGTATTCTCTTTCACTAACTTCGGACACTCTCTCGATAAAATGATCGACGATCCACATTTATAGCAAGACCGATCATGGAACCTACAACTCCTCGAGTGCCATTTTCCACGATGATTTGCATTCAACTCTATTTTGTGGAACGTTACCAACATCAAGCTATCGAGGTAGCTCGGGAGCTCATAGGAGGTCGATCCCGTCTAGGTGGATCTGTAGTAGCTTTCTGTCGACTGTAGTCATCTCTGGGCTTCTTACTCGTGGAATGAAAGACTTTACCCGAAGACCTTTTTCGGATGTCTCAGCGCTTCAGAGACCTTTTTTCTCTTTTTCGAGCTCTTGACTTTGCAAGCTCTCTCAACTAAAGTTACAAACTCTTGGATTTCAAGAATGCCAACAAACATCTTGATCTCTTCATTAAGGCCGTCTTCAAATCTTTTACACATAATAGCTTCAGTAGAAACACACTCTCTAGCATAACGGCTGAGCCTGACAAATTTTCTTTCATACTCCGTTACGGTCATTCGTCCTTGTTTCAACTCAAGGAACTCTTTTCATTTTTGATCAATAAATCTTTGGCTAATATACTTCTTGCGAAATTTAGTTTGGAAGAAATCCCATGTCACTTTTTCTTTCGGAACCACTGATACTAGTGTATTCCACGGTGATATGCACGATGTCCCGTAGTAAGGATATAGTACACTTCAAGCATTCATCCGAGTACAAGACAACTCATCAAGTACCGAATAGTGTTATCAAGCCACATTTCGGCTCTCTCAGCGTCATCATCGTCATTGGCTTTAAATTCTTCGGCCCCATATTTTCGAATTTTATCAACTGGGGCCCTACTAGATCTCATTGGATTTATCATTGAGGAGCTAAAGGATCCGGAGTTGGATTATTCGGGGCGGAGGTTCAGTACAATGGGTTATTTTGGATAAATTGGGCAAACCACTCATTCATCATCCGATAAAAGGCTTGTTTAGTTTCTCCTTCTTGGCTACCCGAAACAGGTCGAGAGTTTATCGGCGCTGATCCGTGGGTACGGTCAGGCGCCACGCTCTCCACATCATCAGCTACAGCTCTTTCAGGATCAGAGTCCATTTACTATACAAAACAAAGTTCAGGCTGTCAGAAGTCACCACACTATCAACATATGACCACAGGCATGTATAGCTAGACTCACACGCGCCACGGTAGTCCTAGAATCGACTAAACCGTAAGCTCTGATACCAATCAAATGTAACACCCTTACCCGTGACCGTCGCTGAAGTTGAGTAAGAGGCATTACTAGACTTGATTACAAGTTCAAGACATAAAAATTTAAAGCTGTCAAACTGTGTCACGCCGACTAAAATGACTGTAACTCGAGTTACAAAACTCAAAATTCAGATCTGTAAATTTTCCTTGAAACTAGACTCATATAAATCTTCACCATAATTTTTCCAGAATTTTTCAAGTGGCCAATTAGTACAGTTTATTCGTCAAAGTTACCCTTATTACACAGCTTGACAATTCTGACCTGTCTCTATAAAAATGCATTTATCTCATTACACAAATTTCATATACTGTTCTTGTTTATACCAATGAAAAATAGACTCATTAAGGGTTCTACACATATAAACCATGACTCCTAATTATTTTTGTAAGATTTTTGATAATTTTTTCAAAACAGAACAGTGACTCACGAATTCATTCAGAGCAGGTCTCGTTAAAACTTAATTATCTCATAATATATAAATCTTTTCCCTATTCTGTTTCTTTCATGTGAAAATAGACACTCTAAGGTTCAATTTCATAACTCATTCACCTCCAAATTCAATATACCCTATTTTTGGTGATTTTTCTAACTCACGACACTGCTGCCATTACAAGCTGTTTTGTCGCATTGTAAAAAAAATGAACTAGCTTCTAACCGAACCTACCTACATCTTGAATTCAAGGATTCAATTCATATACAAACATTTCCTTAATAAAAACGATTAACTTGATTAAGAATGCATAACCATTGCCACCATGAACCAACATACATTTCAAAAACACACCAACGTTACTTAACTAAAAATTTTAGCCATATTCGCATGGCTATTTTTACACATAAACCTTAAGATTCCATCAAGCAAAAACCAAGTCTTTCCTATACATGCCTTTCGCTTAAAACTAAAATGAAAGAGTACCCAAAATGTAGATTGATAGTGTGAGCGACTTTCCGACGATCCCGATGAGCTTATGGCTTGCTTCTAATCTATAAAGCAGAGGAGACATTTCACATAATTAAGCTTACTAGCTTAGTAAGTCCTAACTCATGATAATAAAGCATTTAACTATTTACGAAATGAGAACAATCAACATATGGCATTTCACATAGGCAAATAAGTAAATAGTTTATACAAAGCCAAAAACTAGTAATTCAAGAACCTAAGTGAATTAGAAATCAATTCCTTAGACCTACATTTCTTCGTAGTTCATATAAGCATATCGCATGGGAATCTACTTCCTTAACGTTTATACATGAAAACCAATTGTTCCATAATAACACGTTCTAAGCTCGACTTCCATCATATTACATCTATCAATATTAACTTGAACACATATAACACAATTCTCCGATATTAATTTGATCCAAGTAATAATAAACATAACATATACCTTACATGTTTACTCGAACCATATACTTAACAAATTAGTCGTAATTAGTCTTGAACAATAATTCGATTCCCTTTGGTAAAATACATCACCACGGCATCAAGCTCGCTAGGCGTAAAAGCCTGAAAAGTAACACCGGCACAAGGCCTGCTAGGCGTAAAGCCCGATAAATAACACCGGCACGAGGCCTGCTAGGCGTAAAGCTCGATAAATAACACCGGCACGAGGCCTGCTAGGCATGAAGCCCGATTATGTCACCGGCACAAGGCCTGCTAGGCATAAAGCCCGAATGTCAAGAATAGTTTTACATACTTTTCGCATTTCGCTATCACATATTGAACCATATGCGTTTATTCACATTACGTTAAGTATATTTGAAATCAACCCAATTCATCATCATCACATTCGCCCACTTATGGTTTTACACCAACTCAAACAGGTTTCTATCATTTATTAAATTTGTAAATAACCTTAAAACATAAGATTGCTCAAAAACTTACTTGTGCACCTTGCATTAGCCAAATAAATTCACTTCAATACTATACATTTACATTCAGCTATGTCATGAATTCATACTTTAAATTTCTACAATTTATCATTCACTGAATTCGTAATTAACTTATTTACATATTTTAACTAAAGGACTTACCTTAGAAGTAGATAGATTCAAAATCTCCAACTATTCGCTTAGTTTAGCTTTTCCTCGCTCCAACTTCTTCTCTTTTTGATCTTGATCTAATTTGGTTCAATTAAACCAATTAAACCACACTTCATTCAATTCGAAAGCAAAATCATAAAATAAATAATTTCAAGACATAAACATTTGCATTCGGCATTCATCCACTACTTTGTTCAAGTGCATTCAAAAATACTTGGGAACACTTTGATAGTAATCTCATCGATGTGCTTTAACTTATAACTTACTTTCTTAACTATAGCCATACATTAACTTTATATAATTATACATATATAACCGAATACAATAGCTCAAATTCATTCTCTCTTATGGCCGAAAATGTCAATTTAGTGCACCCCTACTTCTTCTTAAACATGAGACCAAGTAACAAGCTAATTACTCACAACTTAATTTCATTTTTCCAGCCGAATATTAGCTTGCTAAAACCCTTTTCATTTTTTTTTTTTGAGTAACTTTGTCATCATACTTAGTTCACCCATTAACTATATCTAAGTATAATCCTCCATCCATGGCTAATTACCATATATGTGTATAACCGAGCATCAAAACAAGAGAAAGGTTTCTTGAATGGTTGTCTCACATTCGGCCAAAAACAAGAACATCCCCACGCCTAAATCCAACAATCTTCTTAAACATGCTCAAGATACTTCTTCTCATTTTGTCTAGATTTATGTATACAACAAAGTATAATTTCTCATCCATGGCCGAATTTCCTCAAGTTTAAGATCAACCATTTTCTACTTGTTTTTCCCTAATGATCAAAGAAATTAACACAATCTAAGGGTAGGTTATTAAGCTAGAATTCAACTCTTACCTTCATTCACACATGCAATGGCGGATTTGAGAGGATGAATTTCCTTCTCTTCTTGATGATGTTTTGGGTAGAAGATGAATGGGGAAGAGAAAAGAAATTTTCTTTTTGTTTAATTCAATTTTTCACCCATTTTAGCATGCTTATGATATAATAATACTAAAAAAAAATAATATACATAGGAAGCATAATATTCTTGCATGCTTGCCGTCCACCTTGTTCAAAAATGGGGAATTTGACATGCAAATCCCCATGTTTAATGGACAATTCACTTAGCCCTCTTTTTATTAATGCCCACTACATTGGTTTTTCTTGCAATTTAGACCTTTTTGCAAATTAAACACTTAGATGGCTAAGATTTTCCACGAAATTTTCACACTCACTAAATCACATATAACAGACACAAACATAATATTTAAAATATCTCTCAGGCTCGGATTTGTGGTTCCGAAACCACCGTTCCGATTAGGGTCAGAATTGGTCTGCTACAGAATTTCTTTAAGGGGGTAGAACTGTAACATCCTAAATTAATGGGCCTTTGCATTTAATGTGTGGTTATGTTTAATATGAGTGTTAGGGGTCCAGATTGGGCTCAGGGTCTGGCCAAGGCCTTAGTTAAAAATCTTCTGCTTAGGCACTCTAGTGGAAAGCCAGTATGATAGGGCTTAAAAGATGTTATCTGTGTTTTAAGACGCAAAATGGGCTTGTGGCCCAGTGGCAAAGTGGCGCCACTTAGGGGCTTTGAGGTGGCATGATAAGCAGTAAGGGTGGTCCAAGGTTCGAGTTGCATTACCCATCTATTTTAATTAATTTTGGCGTCAAGGGAGAGCAGAGTTGGAGTCAGTTAGAATGCTTGAAATCAGGAAGAATAATTGATGGATAATGTGGATGATATGGATGATAATGTAACTGATAAAAGGAAGAAAGAGGTGGTGTTATCCATGCCACTTGAGGATGAGTGATCAGATGTAGATAAGGGAAAAAAATCTAGGAATTATCCAGTAAGCTAGGAGGTGGCCAAATTTCCATCTCTTAGAGAGGGGAGAAATCGGTTTTGTTATACTAAGGGGGTGTCGAAATTTCCCTTATTATTGGATTAGTTGTTAGTTATCAGGAAGGGCACTTTCGATTTTTGATAGGTAAGTGCCGAAAATCTCTATAAATAGGGGGTATCTCTTCAATTCCGGCATTTGAACCCCATTCTTTTAAAGCTTTTCTCCTATTCTCTACAAAAGCCAAAATCCCTAAGCATATTCTCTCATCTTCACTTCCATACAAAAGCCGAAAGGATATTATTCTTTTTTCTGTTTTCTTCTACAAAGCCGAAACCACCCAATTCTTCTCAACATCTTTCTCTTCAAAAGCCAAAACTCTGAACTTTCTTCTCATCTCCATAGCCGAATACCTCCTATTCTCTTTTGCCGATCTCTTCACTAAAAGCCGAATCTACATAGATCTCTTCCTATCATCTTCTCTTCTCAAAAGCCGAAATCTTCTAGGAGTAGCCGAATCTCTTGTGATAGGATAAGTGCCGATCTTTTTCTCTTCACTTTCTCTTTCAGTTTTTGGAAGTTAAAAGGCTATTGAGATTGGTAAGGTTGACGTTTGATTAATGGTTTGATGTTTTTTTGTTGTACTGCGTCGGGAATCGAAGTAGATCGTTTAGATCTAAAAGCCGGAAACTACTAGTCCCTGAATATCATATCACTTTTCGGGATTTCAAGGTAAGGATTTCAATTCTCCTTAAGATGATCAACCTTTTCCTTTTCGTTAGTTGTGCCTTAATCTAATGTTTCGTTACCAGCTTCTAAACAACACCTTAGGCAGATAGCGGTTGTGTCGGCTACGGATAGCGTCGACGTAGGAAGTCTTGTTCTAACGATAACCAAGTGTGCAGATCTCTAACACACTAGTTAAATGCATTATATATGTTATGGGCTAAAAAGCCAGAAAGAGGCTATGTAGACAGTCAAATAAAACTCGAAAAAGGGTTTACAAAGGATGCCAGGTACGTAATCATAGAAACCACTCTATGAGTATCGATATATGTGAAAACCTGTTTTCTTGTTTTTCTTTAAGTATGTATGCATGGGGTGGGACTATGATATTGAAGGGGAAGTGCATGATAGGTCACTTGGTGATCGGTGGTTAAACCACAAAATCTAATGTTAGGTCACATAGTGATCGATGGCAATGCCATGTTTAATAATTCTTGATTAATAGGAATAGGCAGTACGGCTGTCGTTATGGTGTGTAGCGGATGGAGGGTTGATTGTAGAAATCCCCGAGGTGTGATGGTTGGTACGGGTTGGTGTGTAGAGGATGGAATTCTAGGATGGGTTGAGCTATGCGTTATTTATTATTTATCATGTTATTATGATTGTTGCCTTTATGTATGGGCCAGGGCTCATAATGTGTTTGTGGCCCTCAGGTCGTTGTGTGTTTCATGATTTATACACTGAGTCTTGGTGACTCACCCCTTTCATTTTCCTCTACTCTTACAGATGAGCAGTAGATCGTGGACATGGGAGCCGAGACGGACTCAAAGGGCCATCAAGTTATTCGTTTTTACACTTTCCATTTTATTTTAAGTTTTAATTTCGGATTTATTGGATGTAATAAGGCCTCCGTAGCTTAGGTTATAAGTTGATGCTTATGATTTATTTTTTTTATTTATTCATGATCAAAGACTTTTGTTTTAAAGAAATAAAAGTGGGATATTTAAACATTAATTAAGTAACACTTATTTGGAAAGAGAAATTACAAAGATTTTCTACAAGTGCCACCTATTTAACAAATATCTTCAAGAACGAACTAAGTTTTACAAAGCCCTTTTAACGAAAAGTTTTTAACACCAAACCCGTAGCAAACCAGATCTGGTCGAAATGTATGGGCCGGGTTTAGGGGTGTTACACTTGTGAAGTTTATTGAGTTCTTTGGGTGAGGGTGGAATATTTTGCATAAACCCAAACTAGCGCATCACTTGATCAAATTCGTGCATCTCAACAGTTGCAAAAATTATCAATGGCACTTTGAAGTGCCAAATATTGCGATTCATCAAAAATTTGGTCAGGATGCATTCTTGAATTTTTAGGTTCCATTTAAACTATAGTACAAAATTATAAATTTTATTACGAACCTAATATTAAATTTCAAATCCTTGCGTAATTATTATATAATTGAAAAATTTTAAAACTAACATCGGCTTCTGGCCGTTGATCTAATAATAACTGAATATTTTCAAGCTCTTTTGGGCACCCACATGACTCTCGTCATTGTTTCACCTATTCAAATAATATGTTATTTCAAAAATATATTAATGAAAAAGAATATGATAACTATATTATTAAATGAATATTGCCTTATTACGAGTGGGAATTAATAAGGGAAGTCTACTCGGGGACGTAAAAATAGTAAGCGGTACTATGCCCATGACTGAAGAAGGAGTATGCAACCACCAATTTTAATTTTCTGTGCTTCAGTTGTCCGACACATCTCTCGGTACAATGTAGCCAAGACACCTCATCCCCAACTAAGTTGCCCGACTTCTTTTAAGTTGATTAGTTGTCGGAGCCACCTTAAATATACCATATTTCGAGATTTAACTGGCATTAGAAGACCCCAATCAACCTCAGTATGAATGCTCAAGCAAATTGTTATCTTTCAACTGCACTAGAAGAGTTGTCGAGATGTGAGAAATTGTCTTCTAACCAATTCATTTCTATCCAGCTAATACTAAACTTGTTTGACACATTGCCTAATAGTTGGTGGCAAATTGCGCTCCAATTGCCAATGCGCACTACCCTTATAATGATTGGCCCATCAACTGGTAAATCGAGTTGTAATACAACATCCTCGAGTGTAATTATACACTCACTGCACGGAAGATAGAATGTGTGTGTCTCAGGTCTCTATCTTTCTAGCAAAATGCTGATAAGTGTGGGTTCCAGTTTAGCCTCACCGAGCATACGATACACGTGCAATAATTTTGCCTTTTCCAAGTGTTGGTCAATAACAAGAGGTGCCTTCGCACTTAAATTGTGTATATATGTCTCGATAATTTGATATTTGGTCTGATTATATAAACATAAAAATTTTAAAAATAATATTAACTTAATAATTATATTAATTAAAAATTAAGTAATATTTTATTACCATTTGTAATTGGACGCCAGAAATGTGGTTGTGATCCAAATGAATTAGAGACATTGACATTTTTTAAATTTTTTAAATTATGAAAATCAAATAAAACTCAAAGAAATTACAAAATAGAAAATCAAGAGAAGAAGAATTTGAGAGAAATTGAATGAAAAAAATTGAAAATAAAATAGTTGAGAGAATAGAATTATAAAATTGAGAGAATTGAAAAAATATGGTTGAAATAAAAAAAAAAAGAAAAAGAAAATGGGCAAGGTATATTTAAAAAAAGAAAAAGAAAATAACTGTTGGAGTAAAAAAAAAAGAAGTTACCCTTATAAAAAAAGTTAACGTTGATTTCTAGCCATTATCCGATGGATTACAAATAATTTTCTTTTAAAATGGAGCTATTTTCTTAAATTTTAAAAAATGTACTTAAATCCTTACATTTTTTTCAAATAGGTATAATGGTCAATTTTTTCTAACTTTTTTTTTTGGTAAATGATAAATAGGATAAAGTCCAAATAATAAATGTGACTAGCATAATTTGATCTAGATCACATCTAATACAATGGACACCCTTAACCATCAAACTATTATATATAGTTCAAATTTTCTAACTTTTGATCCACTTTTTAATAGAATTTAAAATAATAATTACAGATAACATTTAAAGCAATTAAATCGTACCTCATCTTAGACACCTTTGCTTAAACCCTAATTATAAGGCCTCTATCCCTATATGTACTTGTTACGCTCATACCACCCGCAAAAGTTTACATAAATTTTAAATAATTTGTATTGACTGACAGAATTATTATTTCTTATTTTATTTTTTCAGGTAGAAACCCTTATAATCATTCATCATCATCATCTCTATTACAATTTTCCCATTGAATCGTTTAAAATTTCCTAATGTAGTAATTTAATTTCTATGCATCATAATAAATTTACAAATTTGGTCAAATATGTCTTTCTTTTCTCAAATATCCAATATATTATATGGATTCACTTTTTATGACTTCGAATAATTATTTTCAATTTTTTTATTACCAATATTACTGTCAATCACTATGAACAATAATTAATATAATTATCTATACCTTTTCTCCAACTCATAAATAAGAGAATAATACATTTTAATGTACTCGAATTCACATCCTCTTGTATTAACAACAATGCCCATATCAATCAATCTAACATCCAATCGACTCTCAATGAGTTTTAAAATAACATGTTATCATATTTCTTAATTTGTAGTTAATTTAACTTTATATTAAATATTGAAAATTTGAATTCTTCATCATAATACAAACAGTAAATAATTTAGAAATTTAACAATTATATTATTTTAATTTTTCTTTCTAAATAATCTGAAATGTTACAAATTTTATAAAAAATATTAAAAAAAATATAATATATTTTAATTGATATATGGTAAGATTATTGGATTATCCAAAACTATTAATAGATCATGATGTTTTAGTACCTTGATATAATAAATTGTTGCTTAAATATGGTAATATACCAACAAATAAATGTGTGAATGTAAAATAAAAAGGGCTTGAAGCCCAAAAATTAGACCTGCCTTGCCCATCACTCGTACTTTCTTCATTGTTTTTGTTTAGCTAAGCAAATCCCCTTTACACCCACACAGACACATACACGAGGCACGGCTCTTAATCCAACATCATCAACGACAACCAATCATATAAATAAGCTTTACATTCAACTGTTCAAATCTTAAATTCCAAAGCCTACAATGCTTTCCCAAAAGCAGAGCAATTTTTAGACCCTTCGAAGAAAAAGAACCAAATTAGCAGCCAAGTCAGTGATTATATTAGATTTTACCCATTTCCAAGAAAATAGCCCACACCCCCCTGCTTCCCCTCCCTTTCCCCCTAATTTAATCTATATCTTTCTTTATTTTTTATTCTTTTTCTGGGTTTCAGTTTCGCCCCCCTTTTTTTCTGGTTGTTGTTGTTGCTGTGAACTCTCTCTCTCTCTCTCGCTCTCTCTCTCTCTCTTTTCTTTTTTTGGTTTTATAAATCATTTCCAGGAATGGGTTCTTCTTCTGTTAATTTGTTTTTCTATATCATATCTATATGTTTAATACGCTGCGTTTGGAGTTCTTCTATTTGCTCTGATGAAGCTGATGTGTTCATAAAAAATCT
The DNA here is from genome assembly GCA_025503065.1 of Gossypium bickii. Taxonomy (NCBI): domain Eukaryota; kingdom Viridiplantae; phylum Streptophyta; class Magnoliopsida; order Malvales; family Malvaceae; genus Gossypium; species Gossypium bickii. Next base: position 104,385,310 of record CP106711.1, read on the forward strand.
TCATTTTCAATGTTCTCCTTCGTTTTCTCCGATTCCCCCTCTCAAGGTACGTGTTTTAGCTTAATCTTGGTGGAAATTTCATTTCATAATTGAGATTAATCTGTTAATTGGTTTAGGAAAATGGGTTCTTGATATTTAATTTATTTTTTATTGGAATGTTTTATTATAATTTTTTTGTTTGATTTTGGATTCTTGGTATTTATGATTTTGCATAATCATGTTAAAAGAAGGCAAATTTCTAGGAAATTATGAGTTTTTAGCCTGAAGGATTAGGGTATTTTTATGGAATTTTCATGGCTGTAAAATTGTGAAGAATCAGAATAAAGGTTTTATTGCATTATGGGGGTATTGGATTCTTACATTATACTCTAATTTGAATTCTGAAAAAAAAAAAAAAATAAGGAAGATAGAAATAAAGTTGCAAAAATTATTAGCCATTCATTATTTAATATCAGTCAGTCTTGGTTAAGACTTCTCAATAGATTTATTCTCTTCTAGAACATTTGGACTGGAATGGCATTTTTATGTATTCCCAAGCAAAGATAACATAATTTTTTAAGGCTACATGAGCTACAAGGAAGTACTGGAGATGCAGCTTAGGATCTTCTATTTCAGGTTTTAAGCCTTATGCAAATCAGATGAAACATAAGCCTAATTAGTGAAATATGTTATATGTTTTCTAAAGCATTAATTGAATCTATGAAATATTAATAGTGTTTGCTTTATTGACATACTTATAGGTGTATGTAGGGGTGAGCGTTCGATCGAATCGAATCTAATGAAAAAATTTCGAGTTAATCGAGTTGACGAATCATATTTTATCATTCTAATTTGATTTGAAATTTTCTCGAATCGAGTCGAGTGAGATGGAAATCGAATCGAATATATGTGTTCCAGTTAAATTTTAAAAAATAATTTTGGGCCCTTGTAACCATTGTCACCTATCGTAATAAAATTTGTCCACCTTAACTAAATTTTTTTATTAACTTTCACACCAAATAATTTATTTATTAATCTTTTATATACGGGTTAGCTTCTTTGCTTGTTTAGTTCTTTTAATTATCTTCAGATTCTTGTCACTATGTATTTTGGAATTAAAAAATATATTAAAAGTAAAAATGTGATTTTTTAATAAAAGTTATTTTAAAGATAAAATGTGAAATTGATATCAATACAAAATTTTAACACGAATATTTTATGGCATAATTAATAATTTAATTTTAATATAAATATTCAATATGACTAAACAATTCAATAATATAAATAATATAAAATGTAAAATTTAATTTAATAATATAAATAGTAGATATAAATAAAATTATTACTAAATTTATGTTTAGTGATTTTTTTTTTTGAATAATTTTGATTTTTTACTTGAGAGTAAAGGGTGAGAAGTAAAAGTTTAGGGGGAAAATAAAAAGTTTTGGAGAATAAAAGTTTTGAGGGAAAATAGATAGGGGGAGTAAAATTTTGACGGGAAAATATTAAAAAAATTGGAGGGGGATGGGTTTGGGGTAGATGGGAGGTGAGATGGGAAGGGAGTAAAAGTTTTAGGGGAAAAGTGGGAGGGAGTAAAAATTTTGGAGGAAAATAAAAAGTTTTGAGGGCTTTTAGAAGCAAAATTTTGAGAAAAAGTAAATGGGAGAGTAAAATTTTGGTGGGAAATGAATTTTGGATAGATTGCGGGGTTGGAATGGGAGGAGAGTAAAAGTTTTGGGGGGAAGTGGGAAGGAGTAAAAGTTTTGAGGGAAAAGTAAAAAAGTTTGGGAGTTTGGGGTAAAAATGTAAAATATTATAGTTTGATATTCAAATTATTCGAATTATTCGAGTTACTCGAATTCGAAAACTCAACTCGATTCGAACTTGAAATTCGAAAAAGAAATTGAGTTGACTCGAATAACTCGATTAACTCGATTCGTTTAACTCGAAATTCGAATTTTTTTTCGATTTTTTCTAGTCGAATCGAGTTTTACTCACCCCTAGGTGTATGGTGGCAGGATTATGTTGATTAGTTTGTGGCTGAAAAAGGATCTATATGTCTAAATGACAGAGGATGTAAATTTTGTATCTTTTGATGTTTTGATCCCTTTTAAGGGGAGGCTGATTCCATCAGAAGAAGTCTGCAACATGTCGTCGGCCGGGAGCCTGTAGACCCTTCAACAACTCCAGTATTGTTCTCAGTGGGGTTTTTTTCTTTCGACTGTACTGTGCTTGAAGAGGCAGTAGGTTCGCAGAGTAGGAGCGCCTCACAGGTGCTTGAGAAGGAGAACCATGTGCATTAGTTTGCCTTCTTAGGCACTTGACAAGGCTCTCTCCATGGACTCGGCGCCTCCTCAGGCATAACAGGGTCGGGAAACAAAACTCCCCACCACGGACAATACCAACCCATTGAGGGGTCCACCGGCCTTGGATAGATGACACCTCGTAGACTTCTCCTAAAGGAGTTGGAAACCTTCAACAATCTCCGAATTTCATCTAGTAATAAATGAGCCAAAATATACAACTAAGTAAATATCCCAATCCCTCATCAGAAAGTCTTTGTGCTTTATGTAAGGTATAGACCTACCATATCAGTTGGTGTAAGGATCATCAAATCCATAGTTAAGGCTTTGTTTTCAATTTGCTGGTTTTAGAAAATACATATATATATATTTGTCCGTAGTTGAAATCATAGTCTATCCATCCTCTTTTTACATCTTTCATACGTAATAGTAGAAAAAGCTAGAAAAAAAGTTCTCGTCCATGAGTCTGTTTATAGGATATATAATGCCCCCCAAAAAGTGAACTTAAACATACAAAATGGGTGTACATGAGATACAGGCACTTGATGCCCTCTCACCTGATCAAGGATAATAATATCCTTGAAGATGAGTGCCTATGCAAGTGTAAGTCCATCCAAGTTTCTTCAGTTAACCCTCTTCTATGGTGCAACCAATGTTCTGTCATTTGAGTATTACCCACTCATCCAAAGCATTATGTTTAACTTGAATTGCTTGGTTCTATGCTTATGTGGCTTATGATGCTGTTGTTAGCTAAATTCTCTGTGCAACTGATCGGTTGACAACTTTACTATTTACATTACGAAGCTCCATAAAACTTCATTGATTTACCAAAAAGGCAAAAAAGAAAAAGAAGAAAAGAACTGTGCTCATCTGGATGGCACTGATTTTATGAGGCATAGAGACTAAAAGTTGTTGATGTGGACAGAAATTTGAAAGGCAAACCAGGGATGGCATACAACTCCCTTTGTATTCACTACCCTTTTTCTTTCTACCTTAAAGGGAAATATTCACTTTTAGTTCTATAAAATTTTGTGTAGAGTGCCATTCATCTTGACCACCAACTTGGATTTTTAACCATTACGAATAATTAGGGCTCATGCAATTTCCTTATCGAGGATCCTCTAATTATCATATTATGGTTTGTAAATTTGCCTTCTTTCCAGTAAATTAGCTTAGATCAGTTTACAGTTGATTGCTGTTTCATGGTGACAAAACTCCTGATAATCTTTTATGCATGTTTTTAATTTTCTTTGCAGGTGGATGGGAACTTCTTGGACCGAGCATTGTCTTCCAAACAGAGAAATGGTTATGCTTCTGTGCTCTTTTATGCTGCCTGGTGCCCGTTCTCACGCAGTTTGTACCCAAAGTTCGACATTCTCAGTTCCATGTTTCCTCAAATTGAACATCTGGCAGTTGAAGAGTCTTCAGCTTCACCAAGGTGTGCAGCTAATTATCCTGCTTTAAGGTTTTGCTTAGTAGAGTAGAAAAAAATTGGAAGGATTGAAAATTAAAGGGGTAGAAATCTAGGAGGATTGAAAACATTATTTTTCTTTCCATAGTTGTGCTTGGTAGGAAAGATGGAAAAGTGGAAAGAAAAAGTAATTTTCTTTCCATCCATTGCATGGTAGGGTTGAAAATTGCAAGGAAAGAAAATAGAATAATACATAATTTTGAACTAGCATACACCTCTCTCATTTTCTTCCCTCTCATCATTTTGATTTAGAAGGATTGATTTTTATGCATTAGGATGGAAAATGATCATCTTTCCTATACTTTTCTTCCCACCAAGCACACTCAATTTTTATTATCTTTCCACTTTTCCATTCCCTCCTCCCATCCCTCCACTTTTCCACCCAATCAAGCAAAGCCTAAGCGTTGGTATTGTGAACTAATTATTGAATTGATGTTTCATGTGTTATTTATATGTTCTTGATTACAAAGACTGTCAAACCTTAAGGAAAGAGACATTGAACTGTTATAATTGAGCTGCTTACATTGTCTACCATGAATTTAACCATGGAATCAATTGATCATTTTATGTCTGCATCCTAATGTTTAAGTCAATTTTAGTGGTGTTGGACCACTTGGTTTGGTTCACCGTGGCCAAAAGTACGCAAAAGCTTCGTTGAGAAAAAAGTATGCATGTCCACCAACATATCAGTTGAAGTGATTTGTCTGCTCATGATATCTGGTATAGCTGTAACTTGTGGAAACAGAGACCGATGTCCAAAGTCCAATACTTACAAAGTAGTTATGCGTTTCGAAGCAGTTTTCTATGAATTATATATTTTTGCTGTTGGTTTTCCTGTCTGTGATGGACAATGAGATGCTCACTTCTGCTACTTTAAGTAAAATACCGAATATATATAATTTTGTATTCCTTAATAATGAGTCCTTAACTGATGCCTGAATAAGTTCTTTTATGAAGAAACTCCTTTAACTTGACATAGCTTTGTGATTATATTAGTACACGATACATAATAATCAATCAGATGAGCTATTCTTTTGCTTCCCATTGAAATCTAATGACAAATCTTATAACTAACACCTTTGATATAAATCATATCACAGCATATTTTCAAGATATGGAATTCATAGCTTGCCGTCAATTTTAATCGTGAACCAGACGTCAAGGGTACGATATCGTGGTTCAAAAGATCTCCCCTCAATCATACAATTTTATGAGAAAACAACAGGTAATCACTCTCCTCCCCCAAAGATATATCTTTTTACTTCTTCGTCTTCTCAAGGGAATAACCCCCGACATTGGCGATTTCAGCTAAATCTCTAGATGCAAAAAAGTATTATAACATAAAAACTGATATTCTGTGTACCATGAAGCATAATAGAACTGTAGCTCCTTATAACTAAGCCTAGTTTGTGACTAAAACGTAATTCCATGTTTATTAACATGAGTGTCTGCGTTGCAGGATTTGAACCAGTTCAATATATTGCTGGAAACGAATCAGTTGTGTTAGGAGACCACAATAAGTACATGATACAGTTGTGGAATGAAACCCCTATGGAGATAGTAAAACGGGAGCCCTACTTAGCATTTGCCTTGTTGTTTCTCTGTTTTAGAGTACTTCTATCCGTATTCCCTGAAGTACTGTCTCATCTCAAGGCTTTCTGGGTCTCTTATGCTCCGCACTTGAACTTTGAAATATTTGGTGAGACAAGTCAATTGTTTGCACGAGCCCTTCACATGGTTGATGTGAGGAGAGTTTGGACAAAACTCAAGCTATGCAAAACCAGGAACTTTCATCAAGGTGCAAAGAGTGCCCATGTTTGGGCTTCTTCACTGGCTTCTGTCTCTTTGGGTGAATCTTCTGGTAGATCATCATCCTCATCCTAGTTTGGCGTTTTTCGGAGCTAAGCTAAAACGCAAGGAGTTTATCGATCATAATGCGTATTACAAACCACAATGATGCTTTGAGATCTTGTAGTCCCCTCCCTCAATCTCATCCTGTCTCTGATATTAAATTTGATTGATTGTCTTGATACCAAAATCTGTAAACCTTGTTTGCGTTCTAGTTTTTTTTTGGGAGGAATCGACTAGCATGTATATTTGAGAACAGCTTCTTTTCCTTTTCCTTTTTTCTTTTTTTTCTCTCTTTTTGTGTTCATATCGCTTTTTATTTGGAGGAACATCTCTTGCTTAACACATCTGTGGAATGTAAACTTCTCTGTGTAAGAAGTGATGGCAATGGCAGGTAATATTATTTTCCCAATCAAAAAGCTTAGTCTCCTTTTTCACCTTACATAATAGAACTGTTAGCCTTTGGTCTTGTTGGAAAGAATCATCTCTCATTGTGTGCTGAATCTACAAAATAGATGATGACTTTCTCTCTCTCCCTCCCTCCCTCTCTCTCTCTCTCTCTCAACTCATACTCCAAGTTGTGACTGCACATTAACGTTCATTAACTAGGACCCGTAATTAGACTACAACTTGTGATTGTATCAGCACTGTAAATTCGGAGCTTGAGCTACAATGTGATGGAGTTCTAATGTAATGTTTTCGTCCTAACACGGTAGATGAAATATGCGGGTTTGGGACTACTATCGCATCATTGTGAACTCAGAGACACCTTAAAATTAGCACATTAGCTCTCTCAAACAGAAATAAATTTGTCTGTCAAAAAAGTTAAACACTGGAAAGTAAAATATAAATAATGGTGTAGAGAAGCTTTTAGGGGTAGGGGAGGTAGCTAAGAGAGTTGATGGAGTAGGTGGAGCAAAACCCCCTTATATATGCAATCGAATGGGCAACGAGTGAAAGAGGAGAAAAAGGCGCTTAGGTTAATCTAAAAATATTTCAGGAATCACAAGATATCTGAAAAATGAGGATTGGGATTCTTGAGGTTTGGAAACTTTTCAAGGGGTTAAAAATGGAATAAAGAAAATGATCTGGCCAGGGCGCGTTTCCAGTGTATGTGATAGAAAAATACCAGTTGAAAACGCATCCAGCTGGGCACGCTTTTAGTATATCTTTCTGCCACATCACCGAAAGTGTGTGCCTAGCAAAGCATTTTCCCTTCCCAATTTCAACCCCTTATGAAAAGTTTCTAGAACCCAGGAATCCCAATCTTCGTTTTCCAGATATCTCGAGATTCTCGAGGTATTATTTTCAGACATCTCGGTCAAGTGATTTTGTTTTTATTTTGAAAACACTTTTAAGAACATACGCTTTTTTTTTTAGATATCTTAAAAAAGTTTCCAGAACTCGAGAATCCCGGTTATCAGTTTTCAGATATCCTAGGATTCACAGGGTATTATTTTCAGACATCTCGATCAAGTGATTTTGGTTTTATTTTGAAAACACTTCTAAGAACATGCATTTTTTGTTAAATCTCTCAGAATTATAATGTCCAAACTGTTATACATATGTCAAGTTATGTTTGATATCTGGGGTAGTATTTACTATAAAGTGAGTGGTCATTCTGTTAGAGACGTTCCAACTTGAAATTCCAAGTAGATTGTCGCTAGAAGGAGATTTGCGTATGGATAAGGTTATTTGAAAGAATTGAATTTTGGAAATCGACCTAAAACACGTAATTATATCAAATAAGTTTTTTTGTTGTTGTTAATGGATAACCAATACTCTAGTTTCCTGCATAATGTTTTGGGTTTAAACATGTGGAACAGGTAATTTGGCTGAAAATGAGCGGACGAGTTAATGCTATTGTTTATTATGATGGTGAAATTTGTGACACCGACATTGGGGTCATTTTTTCATCTGCCTACACAACACAATTGGCTTTCAACTTGAACATTCAATTGTCAGAGCTACAGGCAAGAATTAGTTGGAAAGTGGGCAGTCCGAGTTGCAAAATATCGTCCTTAAAGTATAGATATTTAGCGTAAGAGGACCCCTTGAAATATGAAATATTTAATGTCAATGGTCCAATGGCGATCAAAGCGATGGTCCAGACGCATAATGGTATTGGATTACCTATACTTGATTTATACGTTTAGTTTGTTGATGTTGATGAAGGTGGTCGGAGGTCGAAAACTATTCTAATTAATGCTAGAACAGAATAGGAAGCTAAAAGTCTAACCACACGATGTGCAGTAGGTTTACGGCTTTGTTAGAAAGTTTCCTTTATGAAATATAAGAATCATTAATGGGAAGGCATTCCTCGGTTTCAGCCCAAGATTTCAAATTTTACACACAGCTCGTCTAACAGTTGGGGTTTGTTGATAATCAAAACTTGGACACCTTGATACGACATTTTGTTAGTGTTTTTGATTTCAACTTCCAAAAGTTGATGTTCTATGCCAGAAACACTTATATGGTTTCATCATCAAGTTACACCGATTGGCAACCCGCAAATGATTTTGGTTGTAATGACTAGTATACAAAAAGGGATTATGTACTCCCTACAACCTACACCAGTAAATGGACATCCAACCTTGGGCACTGAATCCGTCAATGATTCAAACCAGGAATCTGGGTCAAATGGTTCAAAATTGTATTTTTTTTTGAACCAGAGTCGGTTCCAATTAAACCAAAAGATGGTGGTCCCGACGGTGAAGGTCTGGACAATGCTGGCAAAACCAATACGTGGTTCAGGGCATATTCACCTCCGATGCACATGCATAATATGGAACTTTCAGCTAAAGGTGGGTTAGAGTTTCAAGAACTCCTTAACAAAAGATCGAGTCATGCGAATTCTTAGTTAGATGTGGGTGATTTACAAGTAGGGATGGAGTTTTCCTTGAAATATGCTTTTGCCGCTATAGTGAAACGATACAACATAAAATACGGGGTAAACTTCTATGTTGTTAAATCTTGATCGGAGAAATTCAAGGCCAAGTGTGCAATACGTGACAACAGATGTCCATGGAAAATCGTGGCACATGTGAGAAAGAAGGAGTTCTGGAAATCAAGAAATACAAACCCTCTACATACTTGTATTGTCATAGGTACGTGACAAGACTGTCCGATTTGAACGTATAGTGACCTCATATATGATATTGAATTCGTAATTTTGAAATATTCGTGTTGCAGGTATGACACGAGATCATTTGAAGTTGAATTCGAGCATGATCTCAGACATTATATTTCCTATGGTGAAAGTGAGTCCTAGGATTCCCGAGCCAATTATAATTGCCAGTATTCATAGTCAGTTCGATTACACACCATCGTACCACAAGGCATGGATTGCAAAATAAAAGGCCATGGAAAAGATGCTTAATGAGTGGGACAATTCGTATAATGATTTGTGGAAATGGTGTCAGGTATTGTATTAGTAAGTAACAGGTTCCATAACTGATCTGCAAACGAAGCCTGTGCACTTCCACGATCACGTGGTATATGGGAAAAGAGTTTTTCATCATTTCTTCTGGAGTTTCGCGCAATGCAGAGAAACATTTCAGCACTGTAAGTCCTTGGTAAAAATTGACGGGTCCTTCCTGTACAAGAGAAATGAGCATCAGTTTGTTGTTGGTTGTTACACAGAATGGTAATTGAGAAATCATGCCAATAGCCTTTGCAATAACATTTGGAGAAAAGGCAGATGATTGAGATTTCTTCCTGTCTAACTTGAGAAGGCATGTTGTGCCGCAACCCGATATGTGCATCATTTCCAATAGGGGATCTATAATACTTACAACAATTAAATGATATGAAAGCCATTAGGATCGTGACCGTCGTTAGACGTGCAGACGTTTAGACTAGAAAAATTGCAGCAAAATAAATAATAAATAAAACAACGATGCCCACAAGTACATGAGTCAAATTGTAATATAGCATGTGTTACAACGAAACACTCCGAAAAGTATTTTGAGATTATACCCAAGAGAGGTTGAATTAAACCGAAATTAATTATTTACACTATTAAATTTAAATAGTATCAATTTAAAATTAGATTACGAAAAATCAAATGAACATCAATTAATCTAATTAACCTAAAAATTATTTAAACAAAAAATTAACAAATTTAACAATAAAAAATAACCCAATAAAATAGGCAAGAGCTGAAGTCACTTCAGTGATCCTAATTAACGTAAAAACTCATGTTTTATCAAGTTAGTTATTAATTAACTAGTTCTTATCTTTCGACCTCTAACTAGTTAATTAATCGACCAATACACGCTTACCTCTTGACCTCACTTTCTTGACCAGGATAAATTTTGAGATACTTGGTAAACTTATCTCTCGATCTCGTTTATCTTAAATTACCTCCTAGGGGTGTCACTCTCTAGGGTTTAATCACACATAATTTAAACTAACCCAAATTTCAGCCCTCGTTCATCAGTTAATTATTCACACATCTGTTCGTTAAACTCTTTTAGGAAATTAGCTACTCATGAATCAAAATACAAAAATTCCTAAACTTATATTTAATATGCAAAAATATAAAAGTAAGGAGTAGAGAAAGAAATTCATTTTCGATATCGATTGAAGCTCGGAAGTGAAATCTCCTTTAACAGTTGCGAAGATCTCCTTGATTGCAATTGGAATCAACAACAAAATAATGAAAAACAAATATATTAAAGCCTTGGATCAAAATCAAATCCAAGTTAAAATAGTAACAAAAGTATAAAAAGGACTAAATTAAAAAGAAAATAAACCTCAAAATATTAAAACGGCTCACTTAGCCAAGCCTCCTAAAAGGAAACTTAACATGCTTATTTATAGAGTTTATGCTCAAACCAAATTAGGGTTACTAACAACCCAAAATTCTTATTAAGATACATTGTGCAGACTAAAAAACCTTAATTAATTTTTCCTATTCGTCACTTGATGTCGCAACACCACAGGACTAGTATCACAATACTACCTTCAAAATTTGGGTATTTTGGCTTTGAAGTTTGATGTTGCGACACCACTTCCTGGTGTTACAACGTTGCAATTGTTCTTTGCCTTCTAAGCCCGAAAATAGTGTCCTACACACTAGATAAATTCGTGAGATTATCCATAGGCCCATAGTGGCTCATTAGGTCATATCATAACTCAAAATTACGTAAAAATGCTTATTTTGCATAAATTAAATATAAAACAATAAAAATAAAAAATGAAATAAAAACATATGTAAATTCTATAAAAAAAACTCGTTAAGTGCAGGAAAGACCTTAATTTGCCATAACAAATTGTGGTAGACTAAACTCCCCCACACTTAAGTCGTTTCTTGTCATTAAGTAACAAGATAAAAATAAAAATAAAAACATGCACACACAAGAAAATAAAATCAAACAGTGCTTGAGCATGTCATAGACAAGGACTAAATTAGAGCTATGTAAATAGAACAATGTGAATGAATACGAACTCTAACACGATATACAATTCACTCTTGACCTTCAATATCACACACATTAGTTCATAAAATTACAAAACAAACAAATTGAAGAGTGTTAAGTACAGTGATCCATCAAAATAGGTACACAAAATATACATTTGTGCTCAAAGAATACAAGTAATTAGAAACATCAAAATTTAGTCAATTTTCATCCACAAATCATATCACTTAGGTCACATAGGTCTTTCAGCTTGTAACGTTCTGCGGCTGAAGTTGGTTCGGAACCAAGGAATATGCATACAAAATGGTTAAAGCACGAAATTAGTTGGCACATTATATTGACCCCAATACTTCCCCAATTAGACCATTTAGTTCACTACCTTATATCCCTTTCTCTCACCTCCTTTTATCTCCTATTCCTAAGGTATAGTAAAGTATTAGTAAATACAATTGTCCTAGCGAGACTGATGTGCAAGACTGAGTAAATTTTTATTTTATGTTTCTTTTTCTTTTTCGCTTATTTTCTTTTTTATTTTCTCGAGAACGTCTCGCTCGACTATTTTGGCCTTTTCAAACTTTTTCTTCTGATTGATTCTCAAAATTTTCTTTTTAAGCACAATTTTGTAAGACTTTTATACTCACCATACTATATTATTACTTAGGTTCACTCTTATTTTTGTTTTAATTTGGAAACCACCATGGCGTATGTAACATCCTGAAAAGGGCCTATGCATTTTCGGTTTAATTGTACGAAATGACATGTCTTATGTGTTATGAACATTTTTAATTGGAAACCTGGAAATGTATGGAAATGTTAGGTTTAAAAGAGGAAAGTGAACATTTTTGGAAACTTGGAAATGTAAGGAAGTGATTTAGAAATGATTCAAAAGAGGAAAGTGAACATTTCTGGAAACTTGGAAATGTAAGGAAATGTCAAGTTTAAAGAGGCAAACGAAAATTTTTGGAAACTTAGAAATGACATAGAAATGTCGAGTTTTAAAGTTTAAAAGAGGAAATTAAGGCAAAGTGGCCTCAAGAGAAAAAGTATGTGAAATTTGACACGCAAACAGGCTTGGAAAAGTGTGAAATTTGACACGCAAACAGGCTTGGAAAAGTGGCCTGGAGATGCCACTTAGGGCCTCAGGAAATGGCGCCACATACTGGGGTATTGGGCCAAGGTTCGAGCTGCAGGGGAAGCAAAATAAAAAGTTCTATTTTGCAGCAGAGAGTAGCAGCAAGGGACGACACAAGGCTATAATTTAGGAGCCTTTATTCTTTTATTTTTTAAGAGATAAATAGTGGATAAATAAGGGATAAATAATGGAATTATTTTAGATTATTTTCAAGAGACAAATGAGGAATTATTCTTTAATTAGGAAAATAAGGGAGAAGTGATGGCCAAGTAAGGGACTTTGAGTTTAATAATTTCGGCTAAGTAAGGATAGTTGCTGAATTATCTTTTATTTTAGGAGATAATTAAAGAGATAAAGCTATCAAAATAGAAGAGTGATGGCCAAGTAAGGGATTCTAAGTTAGTAAATTCGGCTATATAAGGAAAAGAGGGCCATTCATCATTCTTTCTCTCAACCCTTCTTTCTGCCGAATTTCCTAGAGCATTTGTTCTTCTTCTTTTGTTAGCCAAAGCTGAAAATTCAAGATATCACCATTAGCCAATTTTTCTTTCCAATCCATCAAAAGCCGAATCTTTTGAGGGCTTCAAGCATAGGAGTCTTTGTCGATTTCTTCAAGAAAGGGTAAGAACAAGTTTTGATTTCTATTCTTTTCTTTTAGATTTGTCGAAATCTAGGACTAATCCCATCAATATTCTTATTTGCCGAAATTTGGAAGGATTCTTTCGGGATTTTTGCCATAGTCGACTATAAAGGAAAAGATCTTGGGATTTGACCATCAAGGTAAGTCATATTCGACATTCGCCAAGGGCCATTGATTGTGATTAAAGGTTAGAAGTTGATCTAACATGTGGTTTTAGGGATTTCGATGTAAGCTATAACCAAGGGATAATTTGGATTTAAGATCCTTTAGGTAAGTGACTATAAATATTCGGCCAAGGCCTATTTTAGTAGTTAGATCTATTTTTATGTGTTTTAAGCCAAAACTAACCGATTCAAGGGATCTAGTGATTAGCCGATTTCAAAGGGGAAGAATACAAGTTTCCGGATTTGATTAATTATCAAATCGGCAAAAGAAGGTAAGAAAGTAGATACGATAATCCTTCGGGATTTGATTAAATTAACCGAATAGGCTTTTTCCTAAAATACTAAATGTGGCCAAATGTAGGGATTTAGGATCTCAAGCGATAGATCGGTTTTTCGTGATTTCAAGGAATTCGTTAAGCTAATCAGGTGTGTACCCCACACTATTTCATAATATGTTTTATGGCTATGTTTAATTAATATATGTGATATTAAGAATGTGAATATGGCTCAGGTACCATAATGTGGTACAAAGTACTCAGGTACATTTCCTACTCCTACTAGGAATATGAAATATGTTATTTGTAACATGAGAATAAGAATGTGAACTTTGGCATATTAATGCATATTACAAAATGGGGCATATGGGTTATTGAAAGGGGAAGTGAATGTGGTGACCTAAGACCACGAACACGGTGACCTAAGACCGTGGTATCTGAATATGGTGACCTAAGACCACAGTAATCTGAACGCGGTGACCTAAGACCGCGATATCTGAATGTGGTGACCTAAGACCACAAATGCAGTGACCTAAGACCGCGATATGGAGTGTAGCGGAAGGAGGGTCGACTTAGTAGTCCCCACGGTGTACAGGTTGGTACGGGGGAGTGTAACGGATGGCTTACTAGGTTTGGGTTTGGGAATGCATCATAATTTGTATGCTATGATATGAATGTGTAATATTTGTTATGCCTGATTCTATTATGATTTAGTGTTGTGTACACATGGAGTCTGTTGACTCACCCCGTTGTGGGACCATGTTTCAGGTGATGAACAGTAATGGACAGGGACGGCAGAACTTGTGGTGGCCATGCTCAACATGAAGTTTTTATTTTTATGGACTATTAATTTTTAAGTACTTCGAATTATTTGAATTTACTTGATGTAATAAGGCCATAAGGCCATAGTGCACTATTTTATTTCTGTTTTTATTTATTATGTTACGAAATTTTTATTAAGTTAAAGATTAAGTAATTTACTTTAAAGGTATTCTATATGTCTTATCACCTAAAATTTAAAAGGGTTTCATTATAAAATGATTTTGTAACACCCTGAAAATTCGAGTAATTTATTTTCATTGTGTGCTTTGAGTAATTATTCTAGAAGATGGAATTTCTTTATTTATTTTTGTGTTTAGTATAGTCCTGAAGAAGAATTAAAATTTATTGGGATGGAATAATATTAATTTTGAGAATTTGTGGAAGTGGGATTAAGTGGCTATGACACATAAATTAATTTAAGTGTCAAAGTGAAGCATAAGATGAGTTATTGGACAAGTGGTGATGGCGCATGGGTTAGGCATGAGGGAGAAGGTTCGAATCCCTTGTTTAGCATCTAGGTGAATTTTATTTTGAATTTTTCTGCACATATATAGCAAGTGTCGGCCAAGAGCTTATATGGTAGGTGTTGACTTGTTATTTTTGGTTAGAATATCAAAGGAATAAGGAAATTATTAACTTAAGGAAGGGAATCAAGAAAATAAGGAAAATGTGAAGATATGAGGCAAGAATCAAGGAAATATTTTTGGAAACAATATCTTGGCCATTAGACCAAGTACATGGACGGCAATATGGCTAGGGGGGGGAGCCGAATTTTTGGTGATAGTTTGGCTAGGAGTTTAGTCTTTTGGTTTTGGTCATTTTTACTTTTGTGCAAGTTTTGAAAATTCTCTCAAACTCTCTCCCTTGGCCGAAATTGTGCATTTGGTAAGCCTTGTTTCTTTTGTCAAATTGGTCATTTTTTTTTACACTTTAGTGTCAATTTTGTGCCTTTCTCTTTGTGCCGATTTTACCAATACCTAAAAGACCATTCTTTTCTTTTCTTCTCCCCATTGCCGATTATACATTGCTCTTAAAACTCATCTCTTTCTTTCTTTTCTTTTCCATTCTATTTGAAAACCAAACATCATCATCTTTTCTTCCAATCTTACATCTCTTACTTCTATTTCTTTTCAATCAAATCTACCCCAATTTCATTATCATGGCGAATGTTAGAGTGCTTATAGCCGATTTTATTTTCTCTTTTTCTTTGATTCTTCATAGCCGAATCCTTCATAAATCAATACCATTCTCAAATCCTTTCTTTTCAACGTGGAAAATAGGTAAGAATTCTTTTCGCTTCGATTAGTTAATAGTGGTTATGGCCGAATATTGATGTTGGTTTGAAGGCTATATTAGATCAAAATAAACGTTCATCCTATTGACGTTTATTTGTTATACTTTAGTGTGATAACGGAGGTTGGAAATCAAGAAGTCGTGGGTGACACAAGTCCTTGGAATCGATATTTGTGGTAAGGAAATCACAACTCTAAAAACCTTGGTATTATTTCAAAAATTTATTTTAGATTGGAGTAACGTTCTTTGTCTTTGAAGACATTGAATAGGGAAGAAAAGGGCGGTGTTGATTTCGGAAGAAGAGGAGGTTCCGTTATTCCCTAAGTATAAGCAAAGAACTATTTTGGGAATCCGGATTTTCCACCGGGTTGCGGACGCTCAACCGAGGAAAATCAATTGTTCGAAGTCGTTCGCATACTCTCGAACCATTATTCGCTCGTGGATTCGATTCGGTTAGCGAACCATCAATCGGGAGAAATCGCAAGTAGAAGTATTACTAAAATCCGAGGGTAAATTCTAGATCGTTATGGTTAAATCGATTTATTTATTAGAATATAGAGTTCTAACTATCGCGATACGCTTAGGTGTTGAAGAGCGGAAAGTGTAGTTCTCTCAATAACCGTGTGTGTAATTTCACACTCATTTTGGGTTAGATTTCAAATCATAAGTACTCGTGATAAAATCATGAAAATGGTAAATTTTTGGAAATTATGTAGTAATTGATACTTTTGTGAAAATACATGAAAACAGCTTAAAATCGAGAAAATACTAAAAATCGCTAGTTCGATAAATGGGCCAATAATACTCTAGTTCGATAAATGGGCCAATAATACTCTAGTTCGATAAATGGGCCAATAATACTCTAGTTTGGTAAATGGGCCAATAATACTCTAGTTCGATAAATGGGCCAATAATACTCTAGTTCGATAAATGGGCCAATAATACTCTAGTTGGTAAATGGGCCAATAATACTCTAGTTCGATAAATGGGCCAATAATACTCTAGTTCGATAAAAGGGCCAATAATACTCTAGTTCGATAAATGGGCCAATAATACTCTGGTTCGATAAATGGGCCAAAGCCCACTAAACTGTTAAATGGGCTAGTTGCTAAATTATTTATATGGGCCTAATGAAATGTTTATTGATAAACCCACCGATGTCATGGAATAATTAAAAATCGTTATGTGATTATATTTGTTATACACGCATGATTGCATGGGGTGGGTTATATGAAGAGAAGAATGGCCAGTTGCCACAAATTTGGCTCAATGCCTCTAGTTCGGTGGCTCTGCCACAATATGGCTCAATGCCTTCGGTGGCTCTGCCACAATATGGCTCAATGCCTCTAGTTCGGTGGCTCTGCCACAAATTCGGCTAAATGCCTCTAGTTCGGTGACAATGTCACAATCTAGTTCTGTAGTGCACTACAAAATTATTTAAAGGCTTAAAGCCTATACTTGGTGTGTGTTGGCGGGGTGGGTTGACTTGATCCCTACAGGTGTGTTGGTTGGTACGGGGGTGTTAGCGGATGGATTTTAGGTTTGGGTTGGGAAATTCATTTTACATGCATTCATTTTTAAATTATGTTATTTTATTTTATGATTTACCGTTGAAATCAGAATAGGCTCAAGCCCAAACTTAATGTCTTGACGATCCGCCCAATAATGATGGTAAGTGAGTTCCACATCGAGTTCTTGTAACTCACCCAATTTTATTAACCTTTCGGTAATGGAAATTGATGTGGACTTGGGTCGGAGATGACTTGGTGGAGGCCATACTACGAACTTGGGTTTTATAAACTATGACTTTATTTAAGTTATTATTTTAAATTTCTGTTATGGGTTTTATGTAATAAGGCCTCTTATTATGATTTTATTGATTTTATTGTGTGGATGGTTTAAATTTTATTTCTAAACTTTTAATATGGTTTTATCCTAAATATGTTAAGTTTTCTTAAGAACATTGGTTTTATAACAAATGTTTGGGCACTTTAATTATTTTAAATTCCTTCAAAGTTCTTTTAAACTATCTTAAGATTTTGACATTTAAATTTTGACGATAAGTTTTCAAACAAATATTTTTCTTAAAGCCTCGAATTTCAAATCCTCAAGTTTAATTTTATTAAACTCTATTTTCGAAAAGTTTTGTAGCACTTTTCTATTTTAACTATTGAGTATAAACGAATGTTTGATTTGTGTGACAAACCAAATCTTGTCTAAACGCATAGACCAGGTTTGGGGTGTTACATTTAGTGGTATCAGAGCTTTGTTCAAAACTCGGCTGTGGTTTGGGTTCGACAATGAAATCTGTTTGAAAAAAATAATTTAAATATCTAGACTTTTGATTTAAAGGTAGTATGGCACCATGAGCATCCCGCGCCAAGTCAAGTAAGTATCTGTATACTGATTGTCTGTTACGATTATGATATGATTATAAGAAACACTCTAGAACTTCTAGTTTTAGGTGTTAAAACCGTAGAGATTGAGACAATAGGATATTATTGCGAAAACAACTCTATCTCCTTCATATCATAAAACATCGTTAATAAACAACTGAAATATTATTCTGATTCATAAAACTCTTAATCAGATTAAATCGAATTAGTCGCTATGAGCACTAGAGGACGTGGTCGTGGACGCGGTAGACGTGGCCGTGGTAGAGGACGAGGTGTTAGGGGCGCAACTGAAGTGCCGGGTCATATACCGGAAATGGATGCACCTGCGTCACTCGAGAGTGAGACGGGATCACACGACCATATGGAAGAGGATAATGCTGTGACACGAGCAATGCTGCGAGTACTTGAAAGGGTCGCTGGATCCAGAACTGGGCCAACAGCTCGTGGGTCGATATCGGAGCGATTGAAATCCAGTGGAGCTGAGATTTTCAGAGGTGTCTCTGGTGTAGCTCCCAATGTCGCTGAATATTGGCTTGAGACAGTGGAACGAATTATGGACGATCTTGAGTGTACTGTGGAACAAAAGCTAAAAGGAGCGGTATCTTTGTTAAGGGACGAAGCATACCAATGGTGGCTTACTGTCCGAGAAGGCACCGATGCTGCATTAGTTAATTGGGAATTCTTCAAGGCTTCTTTTCAAGGGAAATATGTGGGAACAAGCTATGTGGATGCTAGAAGGAAAGAATTCTTGAACCTGGTGCATGGAAATAAGACGGTGGCAGCATATGAGGCTGAGTTCTTACGTTTGAGTCGCTATGCTCGAACGATAGTAGCAACGGATCATGAGCGTTGTGTGCGCTTTGAGGATGGCTTGAAAGATGAGTTGCGGGTTACGATAGCCTCACAAAGAAGTTAGAACTTTTGCCACGCTCGTGGAGAAGGCCAAGATAGCCGAAGAGGTTAAGAACTCGGAACGCCGTAATCGGGAGCAAGTTCGAAGCAAGAGAGATCTCAAGAATTCGGGTTCTTCAAAAAGGTTCCCAAGAGGTTTGAAATGATGAGCTCGCTTCAAGGTAAAACACTGTAGTCGTTAATCGTAGTCGAGATTGTGCTGATTGTGGGAAAAGGCATTAGGAGAATGTTGGAGGAAGACGGGTGCTTGCTATAAATGTGGATCGACGGATCATCAATATAGGAGTTGCCTCGACGTATGGATACAACTCAAGAAGTTCAGTACTCATCGATGCACCACCGGCGAGAGGAGCTCAAGAACCACCGAGAGGTCGTGGACCGGTCGTGGTGGTAATGGAGCCGGACGTGGTCAAGGTGCAACGGGTCGGGCAATGGTCCTAGAGGCAACGCGGACGCAAGACGCCTAGGACCGGTGTATGCGATCGACGCGCGTGAGGATGGCAATGCACCGATGTGATAATCGTACGTTCTTCATCTCTCGATGTACCCGTTATTGCCTTGATAGATATTGGTTCTACTCATTAAATGACGTTGCTAGCACCATAATCGGAAACTTGAATTTAGACCCGAAATTTCCGATAATGAGATGAGGTGATTAGTCCCTTAGACGATCGGTGTTGGTTAATAAACTATTTAGAGACGTGCCCTTAGTAATTCAAGGAGAAACATTCCTGGCAAATTTGATGGATTTGCCATTTGGCGTAATTTGATATCATTCTGGGCATGAATTGGTTGGTTAAGCACCGGCGCAATGCTAGATTGTCTTTGAAAAGCGTATGTCGATAAGAACTGTGGAGGATAAGGAGATAGTTATGATAGGCGAGCGGAGAAATTACTTAGCAAACGTGATTTCTGCGTTAAAGGCGGAGAAGTTGGTGCGAAAAGGGTACGGAGCATTTTTAGCATTTAT
The DNA here is from genome assembly GCA_025503065.1 of Gossypium bickii. NCBI lineage: Eukaryota > Viridiplantae > Streptophyta > Magnoliopsida > Malvales > Malvaceae > Gossypium > Gossypium bickii. The sequence continues at coordinate 104,404,938 of CP106711.1, forward strand.
TAGTGCTTTAGATGCCAAAGAGCTGTCAGTGGAAGATGTGAGAACTGTGAAGGAATTCCCTGATGTCTTTCCCGAAGAACTTCTGGTGTACCTCGGATCGGAAGTGGAATTTGGTATTGAGCTTTTGCCCGGAACTGCCCCAGTGTCCATTGCTCCTTATAGAATGGCACCAAAAGAGTTGTCGGAGCTTAAAGCCCAAATTCAAGAACTGCTAGATCGGGGTTTTATTCGACCGAGTGTGTCTCCGTGGGGAGCACCGGTTTTGTTTGTTAAGAAAAAGGATGGGTCGATGCGTATGTGTATCGATTATAGGCAATTGAATAAGCTGACGATCAAGAATCGGTACCCTCTGCCAAGGATTGATGACCTATTTGATCAATTGAAGGGAGCTTCAGTTTTCTCCAAAATTGATTTAAGGTCAGGTTATCACCAGCTGAAGGTGAAAGAAGCGGATATTCACAAGACGGCATTTCGAACCCGTTACGGACACTATGAATTTTTGGTGATGCCGTTTGGGTTGACCAATGCACCAGCTGCATTTATGGATATGATGAACCGGGTTTTTCAACCATTCTTAGACCGGTTTGTGGTGGTATTCATAGATGACATTCTGGTTTATTCGAGGAGCGAAGAAGAACATGACTCGCATTTGCGGATTGTATTGCAAGTGCTTCGGGGTAATCAGTTGTATGCCAAATTCAGTAAATGTGAATTTTGGTTAAGAGAAGTGACTTTCTTGGGTCATGTGGTATCAGCCGAAGGAATAAGGGTGGATCCTCGGAAGATTGAAGCTGTATTGGATTGGAAGCCACCAAAGTCGGTAGCTGAGATTCGGAGTTTCTTGGGTTTGGCTGGTTACTATAGACGCTTTGTTGAGGGGTTCTCGTTGATTGCTGCACCTCTAACTAAGCTTTTGCGGAAGGGAGTGCTGTTTGTATGGACCGACAAACAGCAAGAAAGTTTTGAGAGATTGAAGAAGGTTTTAACTAAGCACGGTATTGATTCAACCCGAGGTGGGAAGGAGTTTGATTTATTGTGGTGCGTCACATACGGGTTTAGGCTGCGTATTGATGCAAAGTGGGAAAGTAGTAGCTTATGCTTCTCGTCAGTTGAGACCGCACGAAGTAAACTACCCTACTCATGATTTGGAGCTAGCGGCAGTGGTGTTTGCCTTAAAGATTTGGAGGCATTACCTATATGGTGAAAAGTCTATCATCTATACGGATCACAAGAGTCTTAAGTATCTTCTTACTCAGAAGGAGTTAAACTTGAGACAACGAAGATGGGTGGAGCTGCTTAAAGACTATGATTTCTCAATTGAGTATCATCCTGGAAAGGCTAATGTGGTGGCGGACGCATTAAGTAGTAAGGTGGTATCTGATTTGAGAGCCATGTTTGCCCATTTAAGTTTGTATAAGGATGGTAGTTTGATAGCGGAACTTCAGGTGAAGCCTCTATGGTTGGATCAAATCAAGGAAAAATAGAAATTAGATGAGAAGTTGGGACTTTTACTTCAGCAAGTTAAAAATGGTGAAATAGAGGATTTTGGAATAAACCCGGAAGGTGTGTTGTGTTTTCGTGGAAGGGTCTGTATGCCTAAGGACTCAGATCTGAGGGAAATGATTTTGAAGGAGGCGCATAGTAGCCCTTATGCTATGCATCCCGGAGGAAATAAGATGTATTGGGATCTTCGTGAGCGGTTTTGGTGGCCTGGGTTGAAACGTGAGATTTCAGAATTTGTGGGAAAATGTCTAACTTGTCAGCAAGTGAAAGCGGAGCATCAATTACCGTCAGGACTTTTACAACCGGTAAAGATTCCTCTTTGGAAATGGGAGTGGATAACAATGGATTTTGTTAGTGGGTTACCTTTAACACCTACTAAGAAAAACTCGTTTGGGTAATTGTTGATCGCTTGACGAAGATCGCTCATTTTTTCTACCAGTGCGCACGGATTACTCGTTGCAGAAGTTAGCGAAGCTGTATGTATCTGAAATCGTGAGGTTGCATGGGGTACCCGTGTCGATTATATCGGATCGGGATCCTAGGTTTACATCTCGATTTTGGAAAGCTTTGCATGAAGCTCTGGGTACAAAGCTAAACTTCAGTACGGCTTTTCATCCCCAGTCAGATGGTCAGTCGGAGAGAGTGATTCAAATTCTGGAAGACATGTTAAGAGGATGTGTAATCGACTTCAAAGGTAGTTGGGAGGATTTTCTACCGTTGGCAGAATTTGCGTATAACAACAGCTACCAGTCTAGCATTCAGATGGCACCCTACGAGGCATTGTATGGTCGTAGGTGTCGTTCTCCTATTTGTTGGACTGAGTTGGGCGATCGACAGATGTTAGGACCTGAGATGATTTCTGAAACGGAAGAAAAAGTGAAAGTTATTCGAGCACGGTTAAAGGAAGCTTCAGATAGACAGAAGTCGTATGCGGATCTGAAACGTAAGGATATCGAGTATGCCGAAGGAGATCAAGTTTTCCTGAAGGTCTCACCTTGGAAGAAGATTTTCAGATTCGGAAAGAAGGGCAAGTTGAGTCCTAGATACATTGGACCATATCGTGGTGGTGAAACGAGTTGGTCCAAAGTGGCCTCATCAGATCAAATTACCTCCAGAATTGAGCCAAATTCATAATGTTTTTCATGTTTCCATGCTGAGGCGCTATAGATCGGATCCTTCGCACATAGTACCGGTAGAAGAAGTGGAGTTGAATTCAGACTTGTCTTTTGAGGAGGAACCAGTGGAAATCTTAGACCGAGATGTTAAGGTGCTAAGAAAGAAGACTGTGCCGTTGGTCAAAGTGTTATGGCGTAACCACGGAGTGGAGGAAGCTACGTGGGAGCCTGAGGATACAATTCGGCAACAATACCCTCACCTTTTTCAGCCAGGTAAATTTCGAGGACGAATTTTTTTTTTAGGAGGGTAGAGTTGTAACACCCTGAAAATTCGAGTAATTTATTTTCATTGTGCGCTTTGAGTAATTATTCTAGAAGATGGAATTTCTTTATTTATTTTTGTGTTTAGTATAGTCCTGAAGAAGAATTAAAATTTATTGGGATGGAATAATATTAATTTTGACAATTTGTGGAAGTGGGATTAAGTGGCTATGACACATAAATTAATTTAAGTGTCAAAGTGAAGCATAAGATGAGTTATTGGACAAGTGGTGATGGCGCATGGGTTAGGCATGAGGAGAAGGTTGAATCCCTTGTTTAGCATCTAGGTGAATTTTATTTTGAATTTTTCTGCACATATATATAGCAAGTGTCGGCCAAGAGCTTATATGGTAGGTGTTGACTTGTTATTTTTGGTTAGAATATCAAAGGAATAAGGAAATTATTAACTTAAGGAAGGGAATCAAGAAAATAAGGAAAATGTGAAGATATGAGGCAAGAATCAAGGAAATATTTTTGGAAACAATATCTTGGCCATTAGACCAAGTACATGGACGGCAATATGGCTAGGGGGGGAGCCGAATTTTTGGTGATAGTTTGGCTAGGAGTTTAGTCTTTTGGTTTTGGTCATTTTTACTTTTGTGCAAGTTTTGAAAATTCTCTCAAACTCTCTCCCTTGGCCGAAATTGTGCATTTGGTAAGCCTTGTTTCTTTTGTCAAATTGGTCATTTTTGTTTTACACTTTAGTGTCAATTTTGTGCCTTTTCTTTGTGCCGATTTTACCAATACCTAAAAGACCATTCTTTTCTTTTCTTCTCCCCATTGCCGATTATACATTGCTCTTAAAACTCATCTCTTTCTTTCTTTTCTTTTCCATTCTATTTGAAAACCGAAACATCATCATCTTTTCTTCCAATCTTACATCTCTTACTTCTATTTCTTTTCAATGAAATCTACCCCAATTTCATTATTATGGCGAATGTTAGAGTGCTTATAGCCGATTTTATTTTCTCTTTTTCTTTGATTCTTCATAGCCGAATCCTTCATAAATCAATACCATTCTCAAATCCTTTCTTTTCAACGTGGAAAATAGGTAAGAATTCTTTTCGTTTCGATTAGTTAATAGTGGTTATGGCCGAATATTGATGTTGGTTTGAAGGCTATATTAGATCAAAATAAACGTTCATCCTATTGACGTTTATTTGTTATACTTTAGTGCGATAACGGAGGTTGGAAATCAAGAAGTCGTGGGTGACACAAGTCCTTGGAATCGATATTTGTGGTAAGGAAATCACAACTCTAAAAACCTTGGTATTATTTCAAAAATTTATTTTAGATTGAGTAACGTTCTTTGTCTTTGAAGACATTGAATAGGGAAGAAAAGGGGGTGTTCGGTTTCCGAAGAGGAGGTTCCGTTATTCCCCTAAGTATAAGCAAAGAACTATTTCGGGAATCCGGGATTTTCCACCGGGTTGCGGACGTTCAACCGAGGAAAATCAATTGTTCGAAGTCGTTCGTACTCTCGAACCATTATTCGCTCGTGGATTCGATTCGGTTAGCGAACCATCAATCGGGGAGAAATCGCAAGTAGAAGTATTACGAAAATCCGAGGGTAAATTCTAGATCGTTATGGTTAAATCGATTTATTTATTAGAATATAGAGTTCTAACTATCGCGATACGTTTAGGTGTTGAAGAGCGGGAAAGTGTAGTTCTCTCAATAACTGGTGTGTAATTTCACACTCATTTTCGAGTTAGATTTCAAATCATAAATCACTCGTGATAAAATCATGAAAATGGTAAATTTCGGAAATTATGTAGTAATTGATACTTTTGTGAAAATACATGAAAACAGTTAAAACTGAGAAAAATACGAAAAACTGCTAGTTCGATAAATGGGCCAATAATACTCTAGTTCGATAAATGGGCCAATAATACTCTAGTTCGATAAATGGGCCAATAATACTCTAGTTCGGTAAATGGGCCAATAATACTCTAGTTCGATAAATGGGCCAATAATACTCTAGTTCGATAAATGGGCCAATAATACTCTAGTTCGGTAAATGGGCCAATAATACTCTAGTTCGATAAATGGGCCAATAATACTCTAGTTCGATAAAAGGGCCAATAATACTCTAGTTCGATAAATGGGCCAATAATACTCTGGTTCGATAAATGGGCCAAAGCCCACTAAACTGTTAAATGGGCTAGTTGCTAAATTATTTATATGGGCCTAATGAAATGTTTATTGATAAACCCACCGATGTCATGGAATAATTAAAAATCTGTTATGTGATTATATTTGTTATACACGCATGATTGCATGGGGTGGGTTATATGAAGAGAAGAATGGCCAGTTGCCACAAATTTGGCTCAATGCCTCTAGTTCGGTGGCTCTGCCACAATATGGCTCAATGCCTTCGGTGGCTCTGCCACAATATGGCTCAATGCCTCTAGTTCGGTGGCTCTGCCACAAATTCGGCTAAATGCCTCTAGTTCGGTGACAATGTCACAATCTAGTTCGGTAGTGCACTACAAAATTATTTAAAGGCTTAAAGCCTATACTTGGTGTGTTTGGCGGGGTGGGTTGACTTGATCCCCACAGGTGTGTTGGTTGGTACGGGGGTGTTAGCGGATGGATTTTAGGTTTGGGTTGGGAAATTCATTTTACATGCATTCATTTTTAAATTATGTTATTTTATTTTATGATTTACTGTTGAAATCTGTAAATGGGCTCAAGCCCAGCTTAATGTCTTGACGATCTGGCCCAATAATGATGGTAAGTGAGTTCCACACTGAGTTCCTTGTAACTCACCCAATTTTATTAACCTTTTCAGGTAATGGAAATTGATGTGGACTTGGGTCGGAGATGACTTGGTGGAGGCCATACTACGAACTTGGGTTTTATAAACTATGACTTTATTTAAGTTATTATTTTAAATTTCTGTTATGGGTTTTATGTAATAAGGCCTCTTATTATGATTTTATGGATTTTATTGTGTGGATGGTTTAAATTTTATTTCTAAACTTTTAATATGGTTTTATCCTAAATATGTTAAGTTTTCTTAAGAACATTGGTTTTATAACAAATGTTTGGGCACTTTAATTATTTTAAATTCCTTCAAAGTTCTTTTAAACTATCTTAAGATTTTGACATTTAAATTTTGACGATAAGTTTTCAAACAAATATTTTTCTTAAAGCCTCGAATTTCAAATCCTCAAGTTTAATTTTATTAAACTCTATTTTCAAAAAGTTTTGTAGCACTTTTCTATTTTAACTATTGAGTATAAACGAATGTTTGATTTGTGTGACAAACCAAATCTTGTCTAAATGCATAGACCGGGTTTGGGGTGTTACAGATTTTGTTTTCTACTCGAGCCCAAGCCAAAACAATATTTCTTTTAAAACACACTATTTTCCCAAAGTAACAAAAGAACTTTGAACCGGTTTACTTGAGGAACATACCAAATCTGGTCAAAGCTCGTGGGCCAGGTTTAGGGTGTTTCAGTTTGGTATCAGAGCCCAGTTTCAAACTCTTAGCCTTGGGTTTAAGGCCCAAAACGTTTTTGAATCGAGCCCAAACAAGTTTTATAAAAATATTTTATGAAATCAGTAGGTTTTTTGGCATGGCACCCAAGTCTCCTACCCGCAGTCCACCAGGTAAGTACTTCTATCCACTTGTGTGATTTATCGAATGATCTGTAGAAGGGTAGGAATGGAACGTAGAAATAGTATGATAAGTACTTGAACCCTAGGACTAGTTTACCCCAACATTTACATAAGACTTAAGTGCCTAATTAAACAAACCTGTGGTTAAGTCGCCGAGTTAGGGTGTGGCAACCATGGTGCGCATGTCTAGGATTGGATCCGGAAGAGCCTGGTACTTAAGCAGTCCTAGTGACTCACCTCCTCTTCGCAGGAATCCTACCTGGTGCGTAGCTACGGTTCACTCTAACCATAAGGACTTATTCATAGGCTAAACTCAATAACTAAAACCCGAAAGGGAACTAGCCGTATTTTTATAAAAAACCCTAGTTTTAAAACTCTTAAAATTACCCTTTTAATTAGTGAGAACTATTTTTACAAAATTTTTTCAAAAAATTTTCGATTTATAAATTACCTAAATACCCCTGATTGTGAAATTACAAAAATGCCCTTGGTTTATAAAATGTCCAAACTACCCATAGTTTAATCAAAATTTCCTTACTTTATAAATGTTCAAAAACCCTAATTTGCAAAATATCAAAATGCCTTGATTTTAGAAAAATTACGAAATTGCCCCTAACTTGCAAATTACCAAAATGACCCTAATTCCCAAAATTTTGCAACATCACCGTTTTGGAAAACAAATTCTCAAAAAGAATCCTCACAGTTTTGCAAATTTTGAAATACCCCTGAATTATTAAGCTTTACCAATTTACCCTGGTTTATTACCAAAATACCCCTGAGTTTCAAAATTACCGAAATGCCCTCGAATTTAAGAATTTCCAAAAATACCCTGGGAACACAAAATTACCAAAATACCCTTATTGACAAAATTACCAAGGAACCTTATTTTGAAAAATTATGAAAATACCCCTGTAGGACAAATTACGAAAATACCCCTGGGATAGGAATAAGGCAAAGAGTGTTCGAATAGTGAATGTGGGTGGTAGATACCACTGAATAAATATGTCTCGGTTGATGAATGTGAACGTGACTTTTTGAATAGTGAACTTGAGCTGAGAACTTTGTTTGATCGAAAGAACCACTTTTAAACATCTCTTTGCATAAAATTTGTTCGCGGATAAACAGTGGAACAAAATTTCTAATGCATAAAACTCTTTAATCAGATTAAATCGCGGCGTTAGAAATGAGTTCTAGGGGATGTGAACTTAGAGATTGTGCCTAGGAAGTATGATGGTTCTATTAAGATCAGAGTGCGCAGCATAAGCGTAGTGCGTTGAGTTAAGATGTATGATTATTCGTTAATAAGTAATTTCGAGGACGAAATTATTTTTAAGGAGGGTAAAACTGTAACATCCTGAAAAGGGCTTATGCATTTTCGGTTTAATTGTACGAAATGACATGTCTTATGTGTTATGAACAATTTTGGAAACCTGGAAATGTATGGAAATGTTAGGTTTAAAAGAGGAAAGTGAACATTTTTGGAAACACTGGAAATGTATGGAAATGTTAGGTTTAAAAGAGGAAAGTGAACATTTTTGGAAACTTGGAAATGTAAGGAAGTGATTTAGAAATGATTCAAAAGAGGCAAGTGAACATTTCTGGAAACTTGGAAATGTAAGGAAATGTCAAGTTTAAAGAGGCAAACGAAAATTTTTGGAAACTTAGAAATGACTTAGAAATGTCGAGTTTTAAAGTTTAAAAGAGGAATGAAATTTGACATGCAAACAGGCTTGGAAAAGTGTGAAATTTGACACGCAAACAGGCTTGGAAAAGTGGCACTGGAGATGCCACTTAGGGGCCTCAGAAATGGCGCCACATCACTGGGTATTGGGCCAAGGTTCGAGCTGCAGGGGAAGCAAAATAAAAGTTTTATTTTTGCAGCAGAGAGTAAAGCAAAGAAGGGACGACACAAGGCTATAATTTAGGAGCCTTTATTCTTTTATTTTTTAAGAGATAAATAGTGGATAAATAAGGGATAAATAATGGAATTATTTTAGATTATTTTCAAGAGACAAATGAGGAATTATTCTTTAATTAGGAAAATAAGGGAGAAGTGATGGCCAAGTAAGGGACTTTGAGTTTAATAATTTGGCTAAGTAAGGATAGTTCTTTGAATTATCTTTTATTTTAGGAGATAATTAAAGAGATAAAGCTATCAAAATAGAAGAGTGATGGCCAAGTAAGGGATTCTAAGTTAGTAAATTCGGCTATATAAGGAAAAGAGGGCCATTCATCATTCTTTCTCTCAACCCTTCTCTGCCGAATTTCCTAGAGCATTTGTTCTTCTTCTTTTTGTTAGCCAAAGCCAGAAAATTCAAGATATCACCATTAGTCAATTTCTTTTCTTTCCAATCCATCAAAAGCCGAATCTTTGAGGGCTTCAAGCATATAGGTCTTTGTCGATTTCTTCAAGAAAGGGTAAGAACAAGTTTTGATTTCTATTCTTTTCTTTTAGATTTGTCAAATCTAGGACTAATCCCATCAATATTCTTATTTGCCGAAATTTGGAAGGATTCTTTCGGGATTTTTGCCATAGTCGACTATAAAGGAAAAGATCTTCGGATTTGACCATCAAGGTAAGTCATATTCGACATTCGCCAAGGGCCATTGATTGTGATTAAAGGTTAGAAGTTGATCTAACATGTGGTTTTAGGGATTTCGACTGAAGCTATAACCAAGGGATAATTTTGGGATTTAAGATCCTTAAGGTAAGTGACTATGAATATTCGGTCAAGGCCTATTTTAGTAGTTAGATCTATTTTTATGTGTTTTAAGCCAAAAACTAACCGATTCAAGGGATCTAGTGATTAGCCGATTTCAAAGGGGAAGAATACAAGTTTTCAGGATTTGATTAATTATCAAATCGGCAGCAAGGTGAGAAAGTGGATACGATAATCCTTTGGGATTTGATTAAATTAGCCGAATAGGCTTTTTCCTAAAATACTAAATGTGGCCAAATGCAGGGATTTAGGATCTAAAGCGATAGATCAGTTTTTCGGGATTTCAAGGAATTTGTTAAGCTAATCAGGTGTGTACCCCACACGATTTCATAATACGTTTTATGGCTATGTTTAATTAATATGTGATATGAAGAATGTGAATATGGCTAAGGTACCATAATGTGGTACAAAGTACTCAGGTACGTTTCCTACTCCTACTAGGAATATGAAATATGTTATTTGTAACATGAAAATAAGAATGTGAACTTTGGCATATTAATGCATATTACAAAATGGGGGCATGGGTTATTGAAAGGGAAGTGAATGTGGTGACCTAAGACCACGAACACGGTGACCTAAGACCGTGGTATCCGAATGTGGTGACCTAAGACCACGAGAATCGAATGCGGTGACCTAAGACCGCGATATCTAAATGTGGTGACCTAAGACCACAAATGCGGTGACCCTACGACGCGCGATATGGAGTGTAGCGGAAGGAGGGTCGACTTAGTAGTCCTACGGTGTACAAAGGTTGGTATGCGGGAGTGTAGCGGATGGCTTATTAGGTTTGGGTTTGGGAATGCATCATAATTTGTATGCTATGATATGAATGTGTAATATTTGTTATGCCTGATTCTATTATAATTTAGTGTTGTGTACACACTGAGTCTGTTGACTCACCCCGTTGTGGGACCATGTTTCAGGTGATGAACAGTAATGGACCAGGACGACAGAACTTGTGGTGGCCATGCTCAACATGAAGTTTTTATTTTTATGGACTATTAATTTTTAAGTACTCCGAATTATTTGAATTTACTTGATGTAATAATGCCATAAGGCCATAGTGCACTATTTTATTTCTGTTTTTATTTATTATGTTACGAAATTTTTATTAAGTTAAAGATTAAGTAATTTACTTTAAAGGTATTCTATATGTTTTATCACCTAAAATTTAAAAGGGTTTCATTATAAAACGATTTTGTTTTCTACTCGAACCCAACCCAAAGCAATATTTCTTTCAAAACACACTATTTTCCCAAAGTAACAAAAGAACTTTGAACCGGTTTACTTGAGGAACATACCAAATCTGGTCAAAGCTCGTGGGCCGGGTTTGGGGTGTTTCAGCGTATCTACCTAACCTTCATTATCAATGGCCCGAAATCTAAGTTCGTGCAAAACCAAGAAAATTGGATAAAGAGATTATTTTTCAAGGCTTAGGGTTTCTTTTGTGATTCATCAAGAAATAGGGATTTAGGCTAAAAAATTAAGGTACTATGGATTTAAATTAAGGTTGACTTTTTGGCTCGAAAATGTCTACCAAACAACGCCTTAGGTCATCCCTAAATGTCTCAATTCATGGATTGCAATTAACTAAATATTAACATACGAAAACATGTTATTCTAACAAACATATATGTTTTTCATGTACCTATTAGTCACTTGGTGCACTTAACACACTATCACTATTGAAATTGTAATAAAATGAACTAAACAGTGTGATATCAAACAACCTAAAATCAATTGCTACCAAATTAAATTTACAATTTAAACGCAATATCTTATTTATATGTTTCTAACCAATCACTTGTATTACTACAAGCTCGCACACAAACAAAATCACTTGTATTACTACAAGCTCGCACACAAACAAACATACCAAAAAAAAATGAAAATTAACAAAAATAACTATGAAAAAACATAAAAACATAAAAAAATTTTGAAAAATTTCTATATTACCCCCATATTTGGCACATTTTCCTTAATGTGCATCCTAAAGGTCGGAGAAGAGATGTAACACCCCAAACCTGGCCTAGACGTTACGACCGAATCTGGTGCGTCACATAAAAGGTTTTTTATGAAGCTTCGTAATCGTCTGAAAATATTTGAATCTCTGTTGAAAACTCCGAGTTCGGTCGGTCATTTGAAAACTCAGTGTTCATTTTTGAAAACTTGTAATTAATTTAGAAACTGCCTTTATTGTGAAAATCGAACTTGAACTATTGTGGGTAGGTGATATTTTGAAAAAGACTTGTTGTCGCTTTAGGTGAAACCGAAGTGTTATCCATTATTGTTTGTAAATCGTTCGTTACATTTAGAAAATAGTTTCTTACATTTTTAGGAAAACACCGTGCTGATTAATTCATAAAAGATAATTAATGCGCTTTAAAAATAAAACCAAATTAAAATATCAGTGGCCTTATTACAGAACAAAATCCCAAATTAAAATAAATTTAAAGAAAGGTAAAATAGCTTTTACTAAAGAAACAGTGCATGGCCACCCCAGAGTCCACCTTGGCACATATCCACAGAACTAAGAATCACCTGTAAAAATTTAAGCAGAGGGGTGAGTCAAAAAGACTCAGTGTGCAAGTCCCCACATGAACCATAACTAGGCTCGAGCCCATTCAAATACCAACTGGGCCTTAGCCCTTACGAAATCACATTGGGCGAAGCCCATACAAAAACGAACTGGGCCTTAGCCCTATTAACACAGTATAGCAGATAATGAATGCAATGTGATGCAAATCCCAGCCCAACCTAGTTATCCGTCCGCTGCACACCACCCATTCTTGCCAAACACACCAGTGGGGATTTCTACAATCGACCCTTACCGCTACACACCATTGATGGCAGTCACGCTGTAGTCAGCTGTTCATCGCCGAAATATGTGGCATAGCTACCGAAATAATATGACAACGTCACCAAAATATGTGGCAGAGCCACCGGAATAATGTGACAACGTCATTGAAATATGTGGCAAAGCCACCGAAATACACTACCCCTTTCATCAATATCATATCCCAAAGCCCATGCAACATATTATCATATTATGATGAATGCAATCATACTTCCAATGTACAATAGATAATCAAATCACACATATATTTTAGGTTATGTTATTCGAAAGGCAGAATCACAAAGGTACTTACTTGATGTCTTCAACCTTACCCATAAGGGTATCTCAACTGTCAATACAGTCATTTCGGCTTTCAGCCAACACAGTTATTAATGCAAAAATTATAAAAGAAGGTGTGAGAATTACACACCTGATTACACGAAGAACTAGACACTCCTGATCGTTACTATTCTCACTAGTGGGAATAACCCCATCTGCTTATCCCAAACGGATGTCGGCTCTCTACCACAACGCGGCAAAAAGTCTCAAACCGCCGACACAGTACGTCATTTGAATTTGGGAGTAGAGACTACGAGTCCACTCCCCTCCTTAGATTGGCTAGCACTCGCATCCATGAAGAGAATCTTGATCAGTGCTCAGAGAGAAACGTTGGTTGTCTAACAAGGAAATTCGGTTAAGGCAGACTAACACGAAAAGGACTAATAGCCAAGAACCGAGAAGTTGACTCCTTACCTTAATAATCAACGTAGATTAGTTCTATCCTCTTGACTAGATTCCCCTAATTCGGCACAAGCAGGTTCTTGATCAATCGAGAATTGAACTCTATTCTTCGTAAGACCCAAGTAGGAGATTCGACCCTTACTACTTAAGAACTCGAATGAATGGTAAGATTCAGCAATCAACGAATCTTCAACCTTCAGACTACAAAATGTTCGGCTATTGGGGTTCACCAGGATAAACGTTCCATAACGAGAGAAGAAAATGAGGGATTAGCCAAAATCTAACATTAACAGAGATAGCCACATCGGTTAAGAGCAACCTAAGACCAAAAAGAGAAATAAAAAGATAAACAGAATTGCACTTACCTTGTGATTACTGATGAATTGAAGGAGAAACGAGATTCAACCACCCCACTCAACAGTTACGAGAGGAGAACAAAATGAGAAGGAGTGAAAAGTGATGGAGTTTCGGCTATCAACCAATGGAGAAGAAACAAATTCCAAAAAGAATAAGAGAATGTTTCATCAATGGGAGAAGGGTAGAATGATAATATGGAAAAGAATGTAGGAGAGAAAGGGAAACCAAATGAAAAGAGAGATGATCTGAGTGAAGAAAGGTTCAGTTATGGTGAAGAAAACAAGTTGTAGGAGATGAACAAAAGGAATTCGGCCTAGGAACAAAATGGAAAGACAGTGAAAGAAGAGTAGGTTTCGGCTATGAGAGAATAGAAGGGAATATAGCAGAGAGAAGAGAATAAAGAAAATGAAGGGAGAAAGAATCACTTTAGTTTCGGCTAACTAAAGAGGCAAGAAAAGGTAAAGAAAAGAGTATTGGAAGTTTGGCACAAGTAAAGAGTAGAAAACTCGAAAGAGAGAAAAGAAAAGAATCCCAAAGAAATTTGCAAAATTCGGCACTTCACTCCCACAAGGTTCGGTTTTTCTATCAAACACCACCAATGCCGAAACTCCCTAGCCTCAACATCACATAGCCAAAATTCTCCCCCCAACTCTCCAACATTCGGCCAACTCTCACTCCACCTCCCACTTCCTTAATTTACTCCTTGCTTCACTCTCCATCCACCAATTTGAATTGGTTGACCAATTCAAACTCCTCAAGTTCCTCTCCTCCACCCATTTCAAACTAGTTGACTCATTCAACAACCACCCCTCAGAGTCCAAGCCGATCACCACTTCTTCCCCTCATTGAGCACAAAAATTAAAGCTCCACAATGCATCAGTGGGATTCAAACTCCTTCCCCCTTATTCTGCTAGTGACGCTACAACCTCCTTGCCACATGCCCAACTTGTGTCATCTAACACAAATAAATATTCTTGAAGCCTACTTCCTCTAGCTCTCCCCCCTTATGCCCAAAACCAAAATTTAACCAAGGCTCTGGCTTGAACCCGAGCCTCCCCAAGACCCCCAAGCACACCTAAATAATAGGCTAAGCGAGCCAAAAGCACAAAATAGCACAAAATGCATAACCCTTAAATTCTAGGATGTTACAAGAGACTACCTAGTTTTATCGTTAAAGGTTCCTTGGATGTGGTTGGGTTGTCCTCCTCGTGTCGATTTAGCTCCAAGATGTTGTTCCTCATATTGTACGGGGTTAATATATACAAATTAGCTAAAAGAAAACTAAAGTGAAAATAAATAAAAAAGTCCAAAAAAAATAAAAACATCCAAAAAATTAAAAATTACAAGTCCCAAAAATTAAAAGTTCCAAAGTTTCCAAAGTGTCTGGTGTGGCGGCTCTCGCACCTGTAGAACTAGTAGGGTTCATATGGCTCGGGGTATGCACCTTAACTCTTTTGACTGATGGATTATCTGATTAGACACCTCATCGAGATCTTCTTTAAAGGGTAGCTCTTCTTTTTCTTCCTCGTCATCACATTCTTCCTCCTCCCATTCCTCACCGGCTTATGGCATGGGTGGGTACCGGTTTGGTGGTGGCTCTGAAATGGAACCTGGAATCGTTGGGCATAGTCTATGCCCAACGGTGTCATCCATTACATCTATCTAATGACCCGCTTCATGTCAGTCATGTCACCAGTCCCTTGGCCTTTTTCCTTCGTTTTGCACTTGAGGGATGGAGTTCCCGTTCCAATCTTAAATGTGTTTATCGTTGAGCTTAACGTATTGGGTGTAGATGGATTTCCTGATAATACTTTTAGTGGGCATAACGAACTGTTCAGTTGTGGACATCAGAACTTTAGCCTTCTTGCATAAGGCAGTCATTAGGTGCGGGAATAAGATCTCGACCTTCTTGCCACTAATATAAGTGAACATCACCTTATAAGATCCACTTACCGATGCACACCTGTCTACATTGCAATATACGGTACAACAAAACAGCTCAAAAAGTGTTAACGTTAGACACCTTAAGTGCCAAAGAAATTCGTGTACAGATGAACTACATCCATATTTTGGTAACCGAAAACACTATTGCCTGATTGAACGTCAATGAGATATTAGTACTCGGTTGGCGTTTCAAACACCTCTCCCATCAGTTAAGTAAATACAAATCTAATCTATATCTATGTTTATAAAGTAATTAATATCTAGTGAGTCTAACGTACCAGAGATAAAATATGGTGCATTATAAATATTACATATTTCCCGAAGTGTGCATAAGACATCCTTGCCTTGGATGGTCACGTGAGTGTGCACATCATGCTGAGATTTGTTCTTTTCCCATTCTTTTAGTAAGGTGTAAAACTCATACACCATCGAGTCGATCGCTGACTCTTTTGGTGTAAGGAAAAAGTTGATCAATTGGTTAGCTATGATTAAACCCTAAATATCACAGTTCAAATTGAAAGAGGGGTCGAACCCTTGTTCTTGGATGAATGTTTTACCTTGAAGTTCTAAGAAGTATTTTTCAACTTCTTGACTCCAAAATAGAGTGGAATCAAATTCCCACTATTCGGTCGGTTGTGCCATTTTTTGAACTTTTCACGAGGCCATTGGTAATTCAACTTAAAAAACAATTGAACAGTTTATAATAAAAAAATTGAGGTGGAAGAGTTTTATCACCAAAATTGTTGAAGGAACTAGCTACCAATAATAAGGAGCGGCAGTAGCATCGACGACCACACTTGCATAAGGAGGTGGTGACTTTGTGAAATTAGAAGCGAAAGAGAGGGAGAGAGTGTTTGGGTGCTATTAGGGGGCTAATGGGGGTGTTTAGAGAGTGATTAGAGGTGGAGATTAGGGTAAAATTTTGTTTAGTATATATACTAAACATCTGAGTCAAGTGAAAATTTGGGTATGAAACTGTAGACACGACGCTGGTTTTGTGAAACTAAGGGTCGGTGTCACGACACCACACTTTGAATGCTCCAGGTTTTTGGGTTTTATATGTTGTGTTGCGATATGGGGTATGGTTTCGCAACATAAACAAAAACTTTAAAGACTAATTTAGGTTCGAACTTCCATGTCACAACATTGAGGTGCTATGTTACGACACGGGGTAGAATTTGAAAAGTTTTTTTTGGTTCAAAGTGCGGTGTCTCGACACCGAGATGTGGTGTTGTAATACCACCCTAAATTTTAAAATCCTGGGAACTTCGAATTTCAGTGTCACAACATCGCCCTAAATTTCCCATTTTTTGAATATTTGGTCATGACCATCCCTTAGTTTGTCCTCTGATTTCAATTAAGTCCCTAATAGGTTTTTTTCCAACTTCCTAAGGCTGAAATCTTACTCTTATTAAACTTCCTTACCTAACAAAAATCCAAAATAAAACCTGGAATTCAAATGTACAAACATTTACAACAAATTATCATAGTTTTAAGTCAAAATTAAGTGTGGCTTCCAGACTCATCCAGTAGCTCTTGCGTTTCGTGCATCACCATCTTACTCATTTAGTGATCATCTTGGTTCGTCCAACAATCGACTTTCCATCCAGGTTTTTCTACTTGTCACGCTCTCTCACTCTTTTGGTTTCTAAACATATCGAACTAAAAACATACTTTAGACCAAAGTTGTTAGGGGTGCTAAATGAAATTACATAACAATCTTCCCCTATTTTATTTTCATATTCCACATTTTGGGAATCATGGCCACATCTAAATACTTTTATTTCTCCATTACTTTTCATGATTAATTCATTCTTTTTAGATCAATGGTCGATCTAGACATAGCTAAAAATGGCCGACCCAATAGAATGGGAACATCTTAGTCTTCCTTGAAGTATAAGACGACGAAATTGAAAAAGATTATAAAACCCCTAACTTTAACCAATACGTCTTCAAGTACTCATTTGGGGTGTACTAGAGACCTATCGGCTAGTGGTAGTTTAATTGTCATCTTTTTCAACTCCCCTAGTCCAAGTTTCAAATACATGGATAAGGGTATCAAATTTATGTTGGCCCCTAAGTCACAAAGGGCCTTGCTAAAATGTTTGTTCTTTATCTCCAAGGGAATTGTAAAACATTCTGAATCTTTTAAATTTTGGGGTATTTTACGAGCAATTATAGCACTACAAGAAGTGTTGATTTTTATTTCCTCACCTTTCTTTAGATTTTTATCCCAGACATCATCTCTTTTAAGTACTTGGCATACTTCAGTATTTTATCTATTAGTTCAAGTAGTGACAAATTTAGGTTAAGGGATTTAAAAAGGTTTAGAAAACTTACGAATTCTTCCTCATCCCTTTGTTGTATGTCCTCCAACCTCTATGGAAACGGTACGTTCTTTTGCACTAGTTTCATACGTGGAGTCTTTTCTGGCTCAACCACTAGTTCGGGCATTCTCTCCATTGGTACTTTAGCTTCTGGCTATTCAAGGTTTTGTTCTTCTGTCTCTACCTCATCTTCCTCCTTATTAGTGGGCTTTTCCAAGTTTACTAAAGTTCTACTCGAATAGAGTGCAATAGCATTTGTATGCTCCTTTCCATCCTTTCGGGGATTATTTATAGTATTACTCAGAATACTAACTACCTCCGGATGTACTAACGTCTAAAGTATGAATACTGTAATAAAATATAGAACGAAAAGGCAATATCCGCAAGTATACGGGTCAAGTTGTAATATAGTTTTACAACGAAGTAGGTGAGTACTCTGAGTATCGTACCCAAGGGAGGCAAGCGCTAAATCAATTTTAACCTAAACACTAAAAGATCTAATTGATACTTTAAATAAATTATAGTATGAGAGCATAAAAGAAAGGTTTTTAAAGTGTTTAGAATATGAAAATAAAATAATATACAGTAAATAAAATTTAGAAGATAGAAGAGTGGAGTAAATCAAAACTCGATTATGGGTGATTAGCTTGCTTCGGTAATCCCCATCAACTGTTGTTTCGGGTTCCTCATCAATAAACTAGTCACTACCTTAGTAGGATGTCTCAATCTTCTACTAACATAATGAGTCAATAAGAACTACTTATCTTCTGACCTCACATCCCAGGCTGGTTTAGGGTAAAGGTGTTCACGAATGGGCAATACCAATTTTGGGTTAATTCCCACCTTGATGAATTTTTAGGGCTGTCAGGCTCAGGGTTTGTTTTACATTCTTCTTATCCCAAATAGTTGATCTGTTGAGTAACCCTATAAAACAATTAATAGATTATACCTCCATTCGCTAATCCCTCATAGCTTTCATAGACAATATGAAATCGAAATAAAGAGAAAGCATGCTAATTCAATCAACAAGATAAAGTAAATGAAAAAGTTTTATTTTATTGAAATTAAGTGCGAATCCACAAAGTTTGAATGCTTCCACAATTCAAATCTCTTAAAATCAACAAGAATAAATAAAAGGAATCTAAAACCTAGGAATGAAAGAAAACTAAACTAAATTTTATAAAGAGAATCTAGGCTAAAGGAATTATGGACATAATAAGTGCCAAAAGAGCTTATTTATAGCCTTTAGGTGGTTATCGTCTTTAACCCTAGGTTAGCTGACATTCTCAAGCTTTAAGTTAGATTGTGCGACCAAAATCCCCCTGCTTCATGTTTAATTTTCGTCCCAGAGTCAATGTTGCAACACAACAGAACCTGTGTCATGACAGAGGTGGCAATATACTCCTCCTTAAGACGTCTTTAGGGGTATGTCACGACACCCACATTTGTGTTGCGACATCAAAGACAGTTTCATACTTCCTCTGTTCTGCTCTCTATGTTACAACATCATGTGTCTCGAGTTGCGACATAGTGCCCAATATTGGTCTAAAATGCCTTCTAATGGTCTCCTGCACACTCACAAGATACGTTAGCTCTTCCTTAGGCCTCATTTGACCCTTAAGGTTAATAAAAGAATCAATTTTCACACTCTATTGAAGGTAAGTAACGCTAAAGAAACTTAACTAAAATATAAAAAATTTCCTTGTATACAGGCTCTTTAAGTGCGAAAACTAGTTTAATCTACTACACCAAATTACAGCAGATCAAATACTCGTGCCTATTTGTCTTCGTATTTCATTCAATACGCTTACTATATTGTGCATCTCTTCATTTAATTTGGCAACGTCCGTGTGAGTTTGCGTGCATTCGGTCTTCACGTTTGAATGTTAGATCTCATAAGATGCATCTCATTCTCGATTTGGTCTAGGCATTGACCACAACTAACATGGATGTAACCTATGGATCTCTCTTGAGATCTTTGCACATATGGTGGTTGATATGGAGGGTTTGGTCGATTCAGAGCTGGGTTTTCGCTTCCTTGATTGCCTCTCCACTTTAGATTTGGATGGTTTTTCCAAATGGGGTTGTATGTGTTAAAATAGGGATTATCACTCTTATTTTTTAAATTGTTTACATCCTCTAGTTGAGCCTCCAAGTATGACGTGTAGCTTCAAGCAGAATCATTCATTGATGGCTTAACAGTGGTCTCTAGACAATGTAAATTTTCTAGAATTTGTTGATACTTACCGTCTTCCCTGACCTCCTTAGCCGCTGACGTCTTCTAGCTATAAGAAAAGCGCTCATTTGACCACATATGAGTTCATCGCCATGTCCTCAATCAATTGATAGGTTTACTGATAGGTGTTATTCATGAAGGCACCGGCCGATACGTCATCTAAGTCTGCTATTAGGCTCTCATCCAATCCATTATAAAAAAATTGCAATAGAAACCAGTCTTGCATACCATGGTGTAGGCATTTCCTAAGCAATGACTGGAAGCATTCCCAAGGTTAGTATAAATTCTCACCTTTAAATTGTTTAAAATTAACAATATCACGCCTTAATTGGATGGTTCGATTAATGGGAAATTTTTTTGTAAAAATTTCTCCGTTAAGTAGTCCCATGTTGTGATGAAACTCGGCTATTGGGAATCGAGCCATTCATAGGCGTTGTCACAAACTGAGAATGGAAAGAACTTGAGACAGATCGTATCATTGGTCACTCTATTGTATTTAAATGTGTCGCACAACTATAGGAATCTCTTTAAGTATTGGTTTGAGTCTTCCATCATATTTACCCAAAATTGCAAGTTGTTTTGTATCATTTGGAGGGTGGCTGTCTTAATTTCAAAATTGTTTGCATCAATCATAGGCCTTTTGATACTACCTCGAATAGCATCTAATGTGGGAAACATGTACTCATGTCATGGGTTACGCATGGGGCCCGCAACCATGGCACAATTGTGTCATCCATCATGTTCAAGGGCGGTCATTTGGCCCAACTAGACTGACCCGTTGCTTAGAAAAATTGAAAGCCTAACTACAAAGCATGAAAAATATGAAACGTAATCTTCGAAGATATGAAATCTTAGAGATAACTTGTAATCTTAGAAGATATAATTCTATAATCTTAGGGATTTGATTTGTAAATAGCTTTTAATCCTAACCATTAATGTACTTTAATTTGTATCATTGATTTTGGAGTTGCTCAACTATAAATAGATGTTTCTCCTCTTCATTGTAATTTATTCACTGAATAACAGAATTCTTGAGAGCATTCACTCAAACATTCTCTTTTATGTTCTCGCTTTTTTTTTTGTGTGGCTTTGTTCATCTTTTGAGATCTTTCAATACTTTTTTGTTTCTTCCTCTTTACTTTTCGTTGATGCCCTGGAGGAATTTTATTTGAATCTTCAATTGTTTGGAGTTAGGCAATTTCCTATGCGGAATAGAGAAATACTTCCGTGCCAAAGGCATCATGGACTATGCCATTCAGGTAAATACTGCTACTTTATATTTTATTGATGTTGTTTTGTTGTGGTGGTGGCGTAGGTCTAAAGATGTGAGACACGATGGGACCAAAATTGGGACTTGGGAGGAATTCCAAAGGGAGTTTCAAGTAAAATTTTACCTAGAGTATGTCGAGGTCAAGGCTTAGGCAAAGTTGCACCAACTTATGCAACAAGGCACAGTTAGGGAGTATGAGTAGGAGTTCGATGAACTCGTGCTTCAAATCTCGGATATGGGCGATAAAGAGGAGTTATTTTCTTTTATGGATGGATTGAAGTCATGGGAAAAGTAAGAGTTGTAATACCGAGGAGTTTAAGAGCTTAATAAAGTCATGACTATAGCAGAATATTTTGGCAAGCTTGGTCCGAAGAAAGACAAGCCTGAGTCTTGCAAGCCCAAATTCAAACCAAAGGGAAATGGTGGTGGAGACAAAGACAAGCTCGCTAAAAATGTTGATGGTAAGGTTCAAAAGCCATGGAAAAAGAAAAAATGGGGCCTTCAATTTACTTCCATTGTGATGGTCCGCATATGGTAATTGATTGTTGTTTTATGCGATGTCAAAGTCTTAAAATTTATATAAAGAATGATCGAACCTGGAAACTAACTATGAAACGATTTGAGGCAAGTGCACCTATCGAACAATAGTATAGTTAAGGCAAGACCAGATTGTCGAACCCAAAGGAACCAAAAGTACTAATATTAACTTTCTTTTTACTATTTAGCCTAAGAATTAAATGAATTTTTATCTAATCTAAAATTAACGAACTACTAAACTAAAGACTCTAAGATAAAGAAGAATGAAATTGGGAAAATAACTTTGAGGAAAAACGAATTGATTAAGACGATACCCAAGGAAGAATCCACCTAGACTTCACTTGTTATCTAACTCTGAACCAGATGATTTATTCATTTGACTTGATGCGTAAGATTCCCTATGTTATATTAATCCCTTTCTCGAGACGACTAATGTCTAACCCTAGGTTGATTAATTGAAATCTCTTTCTAATTAAAACCCCTAGAATCGCATTAACTCGATCTATGGACTCCCATATTAGGTTTCACCCTAATCCGGCAAAATCTCGTCACCCTATCTCTAAGCGTGCGATCAACTCCGCTTAATTATGCTAGATCTACTCTTAGGCAGGGACTTTTTCTGCTCCACCTAAGCACATCATACTTGAAGTAATATCCCAAAAATATCAACACAAGAATTAAGAACACATAATTAACAACAAGTCAAATATTTGTCATATAGTTCAGCAAACAATAACAAGACTCATCTTAGGTTTCATCCCCCTCAGGCATCTAAGGGTTTAGTTCATAATAATAATAGAAAACATCTCAAAAGAAAAGATAAAACAAAACATAAGAAATCCCTAAAACCCCCTAAAGGAATTGAAGGAGAGATCCTCCGTCTTGAGTATAATTTCGGCTTCTTGAGATGAATCAACTGGCTATCTTCGAGTAAATTCCCACAACTCTGCCCTTTTTGGCCTAGCTGAAGGCCCCCTGACTAAAGCCCTGGGTTTCAGCTTCTGCCGAACTATCCGCTTAAGTTGCCCCCTAGGGTGTTTATATAGGCTTTGAGATGCCTTAATTGGCCTCCAAGTATCCTAATCCGAATAGGATTCCTATTTGGGTGTTTATATAGACTTTGGAATGTGTTTCTTTGCCTCCAAGTATCCTATTCCGAGTAAAACTCCTCTTGGCCGCAGAGGGACACGCCCATGGCACAAGCCTGTGTAAGTCGTGGCCAGGCCATGTTCGAGACTGTTGAATGGGGCACGGCCGTGTGGTCTTGGGCCCAGGCCGTGTTGATTTCGTGATATGGCCCATTTACTTCATTTTGGGCCCATTTCTCGTTCAATTCATCATCCAGTGCTCTTCTGAGTATAAAACATGAAAACAAAGGATTAAGAGCACCAAATTACATAACTCAAGGAATAAATCATCCAAAAATATGCTAAATGTGGGCCTAAAATATGTTACTATTACGGTTTATCAATAATAGACTGTCTGAATAAGGTTGTACTTTCTGCCATGGAAGGTGACCATAAGGAAACCAAGAATCTTAGCTCGATATTGACTGGTGTCGAAGACAAACTGAGCCATGGGCTGATACTTGTAGACATCATTGTGGCTGGCAGAAAATCAAATGCACTTGTTGACACATTTGCATCAGATTTGTTCATGTCCAAAGGGACTGCTCGTGATGTTTGGCTCAAAATTGGAAAGGAATCAAGTTGGATCAAGACTGTCAATTCGAATAACATTGAGATAGAGGGCTGAGTGGAACTCTAACTTGGTGATTGGATCGGTAAAGACACTATTAAGGTAATACCACTTGATGATTTTGACTTTGTGACTGGATTAGGTTTTCTTGACTAGATTAATGCGTGTATTTTTCCTTCTGGAAATTACATTGTGATCTCGAATCCAAACCATCAATGTATGGTACAAATGAAAAGGAAATGAGGTATGGAAGGAAAGACCCCATTGCCAATCCAATTTGGTAAAGGAGTAGGTAGAGATGAAGTCTTCCATTTAGCCACCTTGAAGGTCGAGGAAGTCCTGAAGCCAATTGTTGAGATTTCAAAAGAATGGGACAGTTGTTGTGTGTTTTTAGTATGTGATGCCTGCCAAGTTGCCTAAGAAAATACCACCAAAGAGGGAGGTGGATTACAAGATTGAGTTAGTGCCTAACATGGAGTCGCCGACTAGGGCTCCATATTGTATGTCTCTGCAAGAATTAAAAGAGCTGCAAAAAATAGTTGAATGGGCTTTTAGATGCGGGATTCAGCAGGCCATCTAAATCTCCATTTAGTTGCTAGTGTTGTTCCAAAAGAAGCATGATTGGTTGTTGAGGATGTGTATTTATTATTTAGTCTTGAATAAAATCACTGTGAAGAATAGGTACCCAATTTCTCTTATTGTAGTTTTCTTTATCAGCTTGGTAGTGTGAGATGGTTTACCAAGTTAGATTTGAGATTGAGGTACCATAAAGTCCGAATAGCTGAAGGGGATGAGCCAAAAAAACTTGTGTGACATGTTATGGTTTGTATAAGTTCCTTTTGATGCCCTTTGGGCTAACAAATGTTCTAGCCATATTCTACACCCTTATGAATAATGTACTTCAACCCTTCCTTGATCGTTTTGTGGTTGTTTATCTTAACGATATTGTGGTGTACAGTAAGTCGCTTGAAAAGCATATGGGACATTTGATGGAGGTAATCCAAACCTTACGGGGAAATGAGCTATATGTCAAAGAGGAGAAGTGCTTATTTGCCTAATGTAAGGTACCGTTAGGCCACGTTGTAGAAGGTAGCAAGATCCGGATGGACGAAAGGAAATTTGGGCCATTTTTTATTGGGAGCCACCAACCAAGGTGACAAAATTGAGATCGTTCCTTGGGTTGGCAAACTACTACTGGTGTTTCATCGAAGGCTGCTCTAAAATCACCGCACCCTTAAGGGTAAGGTGTGAGATTGGGATCCTTAATGTGAGAATGCCTTAACCAAATGAAGAAAGTGATAATGAGGGAGCCTGTACTTGTTTTGCCGAATTATTTGAAGTTGTACGAGATACGCACAAATGTATCAGACTATCCGATTGGGGGAGTACTGATGTATGATGGGCATTTAATTGCTTTTGAGAGTCTGAAGCTTAATGAGACAAAGCGGAGATATACGTTCCAAGAAAAAGAGATGGCCACTATGGTGCATTGTTTTCGCACTTAGAGGCGCTATTTACTGGGTTTCAGGTTCTTCGTACTCACTGAAAATGTTGCAAATAATTATTTTCTAACTTAGAAAAAGTTGTCTCCCAAGCAGGTTCGTTGGTAGATTTTCCTAACAGAGTTTAATTTTAGCATGGAATACAAGCCGAGGAGTGCCAACACTGTGGCGGATGAGTTTAGCCAAAAGATAGAGTTTATGGTAATCAATCAGCTCGATAGCTCTCTATTAGAGCGCATTCGAGAGGGATTTCCTTATGATCCCACCATAAAAAAATTGATTGAGCTTGCTAATGAAGGGAAAATGAGGCAATTTTGGCTTGAGGAAGAACTGTTATTAACTCAGGGCATCTTCTTTATGTGCCTCAATATGGGAGTATGCACAAGAAAGTCAAAAAGGAGTGCCATGACTCGAGATGGGCTGGCCATCTAGGTAAGCACCGTATTATGGCTCTTTTGAAGGACTACTACTATTGGCATCACATGGGTGATGATATTGAAACCTATGTGACAACTTGTCTAGTGTGCCAACAAGACAAGGTAGAGTTGAAGACTCCAATTAGATTGTTACAACATTTGCCCATTCCGGAGCACCCATGGGAGAATGTTTGCATGGAAATGAATGGCAACAATAAGATCATGATAAAATCCATCCATGACATTAATTAAACATACACAAAGTATTAGGCTTCTTGCCAACTTACTCATACTTGCCCTTATTTAGCACATACCATGCCACATACCGTAAGTGTTCCGTCGTGAATTACTCACGAGTACCTGTATTCACTCATTCACATGACTTTAGTACTAATCTTATTTCTTCTTCCAAACTCATTTACTTATCCCATTAATCACTAGGGATACTCAAAGACCCATAATATCGTCATTGATATAAGCACGAAGCCAATGCCACCTCCTGAAGGGGGTCTTACATGGAGTCACCTCTGAGTGTCGATGCCATATCCCGGATATGGTCTTATACGGAATTTCACATCAAGTATTGATAAACCGTAATATGTACATATTTTAATCCCACATTTAGCATACTTTTGGATGATTTATCCCCTGAATTGTGAAATTTGATGCTCCTAATCCTTTAATTTCATGTTTTATACTTAAGAGAGCATCGGAGGATGAAAAGAATGAGAAATGAGCCAAAAATGGAGAAAATGGCCCAAAGTAAGAAGTCCACATGGCCTGGAGATAACCATACGACCGTGCCACTTTAGCAGACCCGACACGGCCTGGGCTCAATTTACATGGCCGTGCCACATGGGCGTGTCCCTGCCGTGACTCATTTTAATTCCATTCAGATTAGGTTACTTAAAGGCCAAGAAAGACATTCCGAAAGCCTATATAAACACCCTAAGTGTGACCTAAAAAGGGGAGGCCGAGGAGCGAAGCCAAAGAGGGCCGAATTGTGGGATTTACTCGAAGACAGCCAGTTGATCCATCTCAAGAAGCCGAAATCATACTCAAGACGGAAGATCTTCCCTTAAATTTCCTTCAGGGGGTTTTAGGGTTTTTCTTATATTTTGTTTTATACTTTCTTCTGAGATGTATTCTTTTATAAACATGAACTAAACCCCTCAAATACCCGAGGGGGATGAAACCTAATACAGATCTTGTTATTGTTTTCTAAACTATATGATAAATACTTGATTTGTTCTTAATTATGCGTTTTTAATTCTTGCTTTGATATTTCAGGATATTGATTCAAGTATTGATGTGCTTAGGCAGTAGAGCAAAAGTAACTGTTTAAGAGTAGATCTAGCATAGTTAAGCGGAGTTGATTGCACTCCTAGAGATAGGACGACGAAAATCTACCGGATTAGGGTCAAACCTAATATGAGAGTCTATAGATTTAGTTAATGCAACTCTAGGGGTTTTAATTAGAAAGAGATTTCAATTAATCAACCTAGGGTTAGACGTTAGTAGCCTCGGAAGAGGTATTAATATAAATTAGGGAATCCTATGGATCAAGTCAAGTGAATAAATTGTCTGGTTCAGAGTTAGATAACAAGTGAAGTCTAGGTGGATTCTTCCTCGTGTATTGTCTTAATCAATTGGTTTTCCCAAAAGTATTTCCCCAATTCATTCTCTGTGTCTTAGCATCTTTAGCTTAGTAATTATTTAGTTTTAGATTAAACATCAATTCCTTTAATTCTTAGGCTAAATAATAGAAAGATAGTAATTACTAATACTATTGGTCCTTGAGGATACGATATTTCCGGTCTTGCCATAGCTATACTACTAAACGATAGGTGCGCTTGCCTTATTCTTTGTCATAGTTAGTTTGGACACGATCAAGTTTTTGGCGCCATTGCCGGGGACTAAGATATTAGGAAAACTTGATTTTTATTACTTTAGCCATTATTTTTATTTATTTACAATTTATTTTTATTTTTACTTTTCTAATTTTTCTTTTCTTTGCTTCTGATAGGTTTTTCTAGTTTACGACTAGAAGGAACTCGTCAGGACCCTTGATTTTTGACAGCGATATAGAAGGTACCATTCACAGAAACCGCAAAGAAATAAGGCGAAGCTTGCAATACACAGAAAAAGAGTAAGAGGACGACACCAATAATATCGAAGAGATGGCTGATAACAATCCACTACCCCCTGTGGTTGCCGCAAATTCGGTGAATCAAAATCCTGTTCCTCGTACTATGTATGATAATGCTAAACCTAATTTAACAGGAACTGAGTCAAGTACTGTAAGACCTGCTATCGCTGCAAATAATTTTGAACTGAAACCTAACACAATTCAAATGATTCAGCAATTTGTTCAGTTTGATGGTTTGCATGATGAGGATCTAAATATTCACTTGGCAAATTTTCTGGAAATTTGCGACACCTTCAAAATAAACGACATTTCTGACGATGCCATTCGCCTTTGGTTGTTCCCCTTTTCATTGAGAAACAAAGCTAAACAGTGGTTGAACTCGTTACCACGAGGATCAATCACTACATGGGAACAAATGATCGAAAAATTTTTGTTAACATGTTTTCCGCCGGCTAAAATAGCCAAGATGAGGAATGATATTTCTTCTTTTGTGCAGATGGATTTAGAAACACTCCACAACGCATGGGAGAGATATAAGGACCTATTGAGAAGGTGCCCTCACCATGGGCTAGCTCTATGGCTACAGGTTCAAATTTTTTACAATGGTGTGAACCCTTCAACTAGACAGTTGATTAATTCAGCTGCCAGTGGAACCCTAAATAATAAAACATCTGAAGCTGCCTACGAGTTTATTGAAGAGATGTCGTTGAATAACTATCAGTGGCAAGTTACAAGGACAAAGCTAACAAAAGCTGCTAGCGTTTTCAACCTCGACGCAATAACCATGTTATCAAACCATGTAGAACTTTTGACTAAGAAAATTGATGGTTTGTGTGGTTCTTCGTAGGTACACCCAGTGATGCAGTACGAAACGAGTGGAGGAGGAATGAACAATACAGAATATCCATCCTACTATCCTGGCTTAGAAAGCGAACAGATGAACTATATGGGTAATAATTCTAGAACTCAAAATAACCCTTATAGTAACACTTATAATCCAGGTTGGAGGAACCATCCCAATTTCTCATGGGGTGGTCAAGGAAATCAAAGACAACAACCCCCTTCAGGCTTTCAACAACAGCCCTACCCACAGGAAAAGAAGCCGAACCTTGAGGAGATGCTGAAAAATTTCATCATTATGTCAGAAACACGTTTCCAAAACACCGAAACAACACTTAAAAACCAGCAAGCATCGATTCAAGGGATCGAGAACCAATTAGGGAAACTTGCTAAGTTGATCCCTGAAAGACCACAAGGAAGCCTGCCAAGCAACACTGAAATTAACCCAAAGGAACAAACTCATACCATAACTACTCATGAGGGTGAAGGGTTAGACAAATCAGAACCAAGCCAGGAAGCTGTGGTAAGTAAAAGTAAGGTTGAGGTAAGCCATGATAAACCAAAACCAGTAGTTGCAGAGTACCAACCTCGTGTGCCATACCACAACGCAACCAACAAAGACCATACTGAAGAATAATTCGGTAAGTTTCTTAAACTTCTAAAGAAATTACATATTAACTTACTGTTTCTTGAAGCTCTTTCGCAGATGCCCAATTCAAGGAAATTTTTAAAAGAGCTTCTGTCCAACAAACGGAGGTTAGATGATACGACGCATGTGAAGTTGAATGCAGTGTGCACGGAAATTCTATAAAATAAACTACCACGAAGTTAAAAGATCTAGGGAGTTTTACAATTCCATGCTTAATTGGTAGTTTATACATTGATAACGCATTAGCTGATTTAGGGGCGAGCATAAATGTTATGCCTTATAAGATGTTTAAACAGCTAGGTCTAGGGAAACCCAAACAAACGAGAATGAGCATCCAATTAGCTGATAAAACTATTAGAGTTCCTAGGGGTATAATTGAAGATGTACTAGTAAAAGTTGATAAATTCATATTCCCAGTAGACTTTGGCGTTTTAGACATGGACGAGGACAATAATATCCCTTTAATTTTAGGAATACCCTTTTTAGCAACTGCCAAAATTAAAGTTGATGTTGGTACAGGTGAACTCACACTTTGTGTAGGTGACGAAATCACTTTCCAGGCTCTTGACTCGACTAAGATATCGAGTAACAAAGGTGAGAACATAAATTCTATTCATAACCATTCGGTTAGACCTTCTTTACAGGAATCACCATGAAAGGACACATCTGAGCCACATCCAAGACCTCGTGCCAATAAGGAAATTACTCATGAGGAACGAAGGCTTCAAATTGACGAACTAGATGAGTGGAAGCCACATGTCAAGGAGAAACCAAGAACACAGGAAGAAAAACCGAGGCAACCCCCTGACAAGCTTATGGGAGACACAGACCAATTTCAGATAGGGGATCAGGTATTGTTGGATAAAACAGATCCGCGAGTCACCATCTCAGGCCTTGATGAAGAGATCCCTCTCACGGTACTAAATGTCTTCCCGTACTGAACAGTTGCGGTAACTAATCCTAAGCTCGACACTTTTAAAATAAACACTACTCGACTCAAACCACATATCATTAGAATTGATAGCAGGAATGAGGAGTTTTCACTCCCCAAACCACCATGATTATGTGAATGGAAGGTAAGTCGAGCTTATGACTATAAACAAGCGCTTCTCGGGAGGCAACCCGAGCACTAACAATACTAATTAGTTTATTTTTTACTTTCATTTATGCTTTAAGTGTAGGTTTGACCACCACACGGCCTTGCACACGGGCGTGGCCGTGGTCTGTGGACACCACGAGTAGGCATATCGGCGTGGCAGAGGTCGTGCGGACCAAAACACGGGCTATAATAAAGCACCACAATCGTGCGATGCTGCCATGGTCAAAATTGAGTAAGGCACACGGGCGTGGGCAAGAGTGACATGGGTGTGCCTCTGGACTAGGGTCGATACTGTTAAAATGACACGGACGTGAGAGAAGCGAACGGAGCTCAGCACAACCGTGCAACACGGCCGTACGGGCCAACACGTCCACAGCACACGGACGTGGGCTGCAAAACCTGTCATGCCAAAACCCTAATATTCAAAACGCACGGGCTCAAAAAGAGTCACACGGGCGTACGACACACCTGTGTACCACTATTTCTAGATAAACTCTTCACTATTCATATTCTCCACCAAATATTTTCTCTCAACCCTACCAGCCATAATTTTTCTTCCTTCTTCACCATACTAACCACCATCCCCATGTCAAATAAATGAAAGGATCTTACCGAAATCTCCCTGTGCAAGAGCGATCTACATAAGTTCATGCTGGGAGCTTCATTTATCCGACAAGCCAAGGACATTTGAGTCCATTTAATTTTTCTTTTTCTTTTCTCTTCTCCTTTATTTTCCTTCTCTTTATATTTCTTGTGCTTAATTTAGTCTATTCTATTTTAATTTCTTGGTTTTAGGTTCTAAAGGCTGCTTGGGAATCACCACACCACGACCACTGCCAACTCAAGGAATCCATCCAAAATTCAAGAAGTTTCACTTCTCCCTATCTCTTATGATTTCATGCTATTAATCTCTAGATATATATCTTTGTACATTGAGGGCAATGTACATCTTAAGTGTGGGGTGAATTTTATTTTGAAAAGTTTCTAACTTTTTGCATTATTCTCAAATCCCTAAATTATGCCTTGTTCTTAAGTAATTTTCTCATATTAATATTAGAATGAAATTTCTTTTGATTCATCATTTTTATTGATATGTTTTGGATTAAGTCATTGATAATTGTGCAGTGATGATTTAAACTTTAGGAGACTAGAGAACCAAGCATGATGAGTCTATTTTCAGAATTAAAAACTTGTTAGGTTGACTACCTGAATCTAATTATTACCTTGAAGTTTGAAATTTACAAGGTTGATATCAAAAACCCATAATTTTTGTTAGATTTTGAGCATTTTAGAGCATACATTCTTTTCTTGCTCACTTTATTGATTATGAGTGTGTCAACATTGATTTGTTATTCTAGAACTTGCTTCAATTATACATGTCAAGACCACATCATTGATTTGATATACTGAAATGATAAAGGCACCTAGGTTTTAACCCACTTACTCCCAAAAAGCCTACGTTCATGTTTAACCCTTAGTAAACCCCTTTGATCCTAACAATCCTTTCATTGATTTACCCTCAACATTAACCAAAAAAAAAAAAAACTCATTCTTGTTGATTCATAAAGAATTTTTCCCTATTGAATTAACTCCTTTTTGTCTAGATTTGATTTGAGAAGTTGCCTAACTATGTTTTTCATTTCAGTTGTTAAATTCTATTATTGAACTTGATTTGTTCTTAAAAAAATTGAAGTATATTCATCATTAGTTATATGTTAATTGAGCTTATACGTTTAAATTCCACATCTTGAGAAGAAGCTCGTGTTACGGAATTTTAAATGATGTAATTATTCGAATCTTAGTTCATCTTTCTAGTTAGGTAATTTGTCAATTCAATCTCGATTCTAACCCTTTAATTCAGCTTTTATCGACACCTTTAGCCGAAGCCCTGTTACAACCCTTAAAAGACCTTTCGATCTGTGTATCATTCCATTCTATAGTGATGGAGATTTGATTTTCATGCAAGCCTATGGGATTAACTTTTCATGTTCGACTTTTGAGTACTGATTTTTGAACCTTAAACACTTTGAGTGATTTGAGTGAATCTTTAATGAGGATGTCAACCCTTTTCGATTTTGAATTAAAGGTAATTATTTAGGTAAAGGGAAACACCAATGTTTTCGTACTTTAAACACTATGACTTTGATTGTTTGAATATTTAGAACCCTTTTGGTTAAATTATCAATGTATGAATTACCTATGAATTATGATGAAACACTATTGATGAATATTATGAATTGAGAAAGTTTATTTTAATTGTAAATTGAGAATTTTGCTTGGGGACAAGCAAATGCTTAAGTGTGGGGGTATTTGATAAACCGTAATATGTACATATTTAAATCCCACATTTAGCATACTTTTGGATGATTTATCCCCTTAATTGTGGAATTTGATGCTCCTAATCCTTTAATTTCATGCTTTATACTTAAGAGAGCATCGGAGGATGAAAATAATGTGAAACAGGCCAAAAATAGAGAAAATGGGCCAAAGTAAGAAGTCCGTATGGCCTGGAGATAACCACACGGCCGTGCCACTTTAGCAGACCCGAACACTGCCTGGGCTCGATTCATATGACCATGCCACACAGGTGTGTCCCTACCGTGAATCGTTTTAATTCCATTCAGATTAGGTTACTTAGAGGCCAAGAAAGACATTCCAAAAGCCTATATAAACACCTTAAGTGTGACCTAAAAAGGGGAGGCCGAGGAGCAAAGCCAAAGAGGGCCGAATTGTGGGATTTACTCGAAGACAGTAAGTTGATCCATCTCAAGAAGCTAGAATCATACTCAAGAAGAAGATCTTCCCTTCAATTTCCTTCAGGGGATTTTAGGGTTTTTCTTATGTTTTGTTTTATACTTTCTTCTGAGATGTATTCTTTTATAAACATGAACTAAACCTGTAACATCCTGAATTAATGGGCCTTTGCATTTGTTGTGTGTTACGTATAATGTGCTAATTAGAGTGTTTAAGGGGTTTAGATCGGGCTCAGGATTGGGTCGAGGCCTTAGTTAAAAATCTTCTGCTTGGGGACTCTAGTGGAAAGCCATTAGGATAGGGCTTAAAAGATGTTATCTATGTTTTAAGACAAAAATGGGCTTGTGGCCCAGTGGCAAAGTGGCGCCACTTAGGGGCTTTGAGGTGGCGAGATAAGCAGTAAGGAAGGTCCAAGGTTCGACTCGCATTACCCATCTATTTTAATTAATTTTGGCGTCAGGGGAGAGCAGAGTTGGAGTCAGTTAGAATGCTTGAAATTAGGAAGAATAATTGATGGATAATGTGGATAATATGGATGATAAAGTAACTGATAAAGGAAGGAAGAGGTGGTGTTATCTAGGCTTCTTCTAAAGGTATGAATAGATTAAGATAAAGGAGAAAAGCCGAAATTCCATCTCCTAGAGGAGGGAAGAAATCGGTTTCTTCATAGCAAAGGGGTGCCGAATTTTCCTTTTTTATTTGCTTAATTTTTAGTTATCAGGAAGGTCACTTTCAGTTTTTGATAGGTAAGTGCCAAAATTTCTATAAATAGGGGGGATAGCTCATCAATTCTGGCATTTAAACCCTACTCTTTTTTTCATTCTCTGTGCCGAAATTCTCAGTCTCTCCCTCTGCAATTTCTGTTAACTTTTTCTAAAAGCCAAAAACTTTCTCAAGCCATCTTTCTCTTCTTACTTCTAAAAGCCGAAACCCCATAAACCTTTCTCTATATTTCTTTTGATCCTTGCTAAGGCCGAACCTACCCCTAGTTTGCCGAAATTCTCTTTTCTTCTTCCTGCCGATTTCTTCATTAAAAGCCGAATCTACATAGACTCCTTCCAATCATCTTCTCTTCTGATCTTCTCAAAAAGCCAGAATCTCTAAGGGGTAGTCGAATTCTTTATGTAAAGGTGAGTGCCGATTTTTCTATCTCTTCACTTTCTCTTTCGGGTTTGGGAAGACAAAGCCGAAAAGCTAATGGTTTAATGGTTTTATGTCTTCTCTTGTTGGGCGACATTCGAGAATTGCAGTAGATCTCTTAGATCTAAAAGCCGGAAACACTAGCCCCTGAATCTAATATCACTTTTCGGGATTTCAAGGTATGGATTTCAATTCTCCTTAAGATGATCAACCGTTTCCTTTTCATTAGTTGTGCCTTAACCTAATGTTTTGTTACCAGCCTCTGAACAACACCTTAGACAGATAGCGGTTGTGTCAGCTACGGATAGCGTCGACATAGGAAGTATCATCTTGACGGTAATCAGGTGTGTAGATCCCTAACACACTAATTAATTTGTACTAAATATATGTTATGGGCTAAAAGCCAGAAAAAGGTTGTATGAACAGTCGTAAAACCCGAAAAAGGGTTAGGCAAAGGATGCCAGGTACGTAATCATAAAAATATCTCTATGTGTATCGATATACATATATGGATGCCTGTTTTCTTAAAGATGGTAAGACATTCTCAATTTTTCATGTGTGCATGCATGGGGTGGGATTATGATAATGAAGGGGAAGTGCATGATAGGTCACTTGGTGATCGGTGGTTAAACCACAAATTCAAATGTTAGGTCACATAGTGATCGGTGGCTATGCCACGTTTAATGATTTCTGAATAATAGGAATAGGCAATACGACTGTCGTTATGGTGTGTAGCGGATGGAGGGTTGATTGTAGAAATCCCCAAGGTGTGATGGTTGGTACGGGTTGGTGTGTAGAGGATGGAATTCTAGGATGGGTTGGGCTATTCATTATTCATTATTTTCATGGAATTATGATTGTTGCCTTTATGTATGGGCCAGGGCTCATAATGTGTTTGTGGGCCTTAGGTCAGTGTGTCCAGGATTTATACACTAAGTCTTAGTGACTCATCCTTTCATTTTTCTCCACTCTTTCAGATGAGCAGTAGATAGTGGACATGGGAGCCGAGACGGACTCGAGGGGCCATCAAGTTTTTATTTTTTATAGGTTACTTTGGCTTTTCGTTAAGTTTTAATTTTTTTTTGGAATATTCATGTAATAAGGCC
Source organism: Gossypium bickii (assembly GCA_025503065.1). Taxonomy (NCBI): domain Eukaryota; kingdom Viridiplantae; phylum Streptophyta; class Magnoliopsida; order Malvales; family Malvaceae; genus Gossypium; species Gossypium bickii. Next base: position 104,439,825 of record CP106711.1, read on the forward strand.
CCATGGTTTATATTTCGCTGCTTAGTTTTAATATTTGCAACTTATGAATTTTTGTCAAAGGTTTAATTATTCAAAATAATAATAATACAAGGTTTTATTTTCAAAAAGTCACCTATTTATTCAAATATTGTCTAATTAACTTACGATTTCCGAAACCAACAAAGCAAAAGTTTTTAATGTACAACCCGTAGCATACCAGATCTGGTCGAAACGTATGGGCTGGGTTTGGGGTGTTACAAAACCCCTCAAATACCTGAGGGGGATGACACCTAAGACGGATCTTGTTATTGTTTTCTGAACTATATGATAAATACTTGATTTGTTCTTTTATGTGTTCTTAATTCTTGCTTTGATATTTCAGGATATTGATTCAAGTATTGATGTGCTTAGGCAGTGGAGAAAAAGTCCCTGTTTAAGAGTAGATCTGGCATATTTAAGCGGAGTTGATCGCACTCATAGTGATAGGACGATGAAAATATGCCAGATTAGGGTCAAACCTAATATAAGAGTCCATAGATCGAGTTAATGCAACTCTAGGGGTTTTAACTAGAAAGAGATTTCAATTAATCAAACTAGGGTTAGATGTTAGTAGCCTCAAAAGAGGTATTAATATAAATTAAGGAATCCTACGGATCAAGTTAAGTGAATAAATCGTCTAGTTCAGAGTTAGATAACAAGTGAAGTCTAGGTGGATTCTTCCTCGGGTATTGTCTTAATCAATTGGTTTTCCCAAAAGTATTTCCCCAATTCATTTTCTATGTCTTAGCATCTTTAGCTTAGTAATTAGTTAGTTTTAGATTAAACATCAATTCTCTTAATTCTTAGGCTAAATAATAGAAAGATAGTAATTACTCGTACTCTTGGTCCTTGAGGATACGATATTTCCGGTCCTGCCATAGCTATACTACCAAATGATAGGTGCGCTTGCCTTATTCGTTGTCATAGTTAGTTTGGACATGATCAAGTATCGATGCCATATCCCGAATATGGTCTTATACGGTCCTCATATTCAATACCGAAGCCATATCCCGGATATGGTCTTATACGGATTCTCAATTCCGTGCCGAGGCCATGCCCCGGACATGGTCTTATACGAGACCTTATGCACTTCATATCTCGATGATAGCATTTTAATATTCATTATAGTCCACTTGGACTTCAAGATCTCAGCTCAGTAGAACATTATGTATGAATATAATACCAAGCATTCTCAAACATGCTAACATAAATGTTGAATCTATCACATACAAACTTACCTCGATTTCAAAATAAGCTAGATCATCGGTCTAGTCCGAGACTTTGTTCTTTCCCCAGTCGAGGTAAATTCTTGGTTCTTCTTGCTCTATAATGGAAAATTAGCTCATTTCAATCATCACATTAATAAAAGCATTTTAATAATCATGCTTTGGCAAAATTACTATTTTGCCCTTAGACTTTGGCAAAATGACCATTTTTACCCCTAGGCTCGGAAATCATTCTAATCATATTTCTACCTTCAACAAGCCTAGGTGAACATTTAATTCTCTTATGGCTATCATCAAAAACTAACATTTCACACATTTACTACAAACTTTATAACCTTTACAACAAGGTCTAATTAGGTGTTTTCATGGCAACACCTTTCACAAAAGTTGTTCATCTAACAACCAAGACTTATTTTCTTCCATAAAAATACAACAAATAACAATGAAATCTCTTATGGAAAATCTCTAAACTCTTCACCATATTACAAATTAGTCCCCTCATTAGAAAGCTAAAGCTTTAGTGGTCTCAAAGTACAATTTTTATTAAGAAGTGATCACTAAAACACTTATTAGCAAGGAGAAAAGCTTGCTGAAAATTTGAGCTCCCAAACCCCTTAGTTTGCTGCCAATTTTCAAGGGAGAAAAATAGAGAAAAAGATGATATCTTCTTTTTCTTTATTTTAATATAAAACATCAATTTATTCCACCTACTATCAACAACTTTGACCAATTTTGACATAGTTTGTCTCCTATGGCCGGCCACACTATCTCAAGGGGTCTAATTGCCCTTTAAAGACCTCCAATTGTAACATCCTAAATTTATGGGCCTATGCATTTAGTGTAGGGATAAGTTTAATAGGATAATTTAATTTGATAGGGGTCTAAATTTGGGCTTAGAATTAGGCAAAAGGCCCAGATTAAATTATTTTAAAGTGACATCATTAACAATTAAAAAGGAACAAGTTTTGGGTCGCAAGGAGCCCATGTTTTAGGCCAAATTCGGCACTTTAAATGAAGAGAGGGTGACGCCACACACAAGGAATTAGGGGCCCAAGTATTAAGTTTAATGAGGCCCAAATCTTTTAATTTAAATGAGTTAAATTTGGCATTAGGGTTAGTAGAGGTGGACGGCTACAAGGCTATAAAATAGGAGAATTTATATGGATTTTTAAGTGATAATATCATAGATAAAAAGGAGAAAAGTTAGGAGCTTATCTTCAAGGGAAGTGTTGGCTGAAAATCCACCACCTAGAGGAGTGTAAAATTCGGCTACTGCATGGCAAAGAGGGTGCCGAATTTCTCCTCTCTTTTAGCTTGAATTTTAAGGGCGTTTTCAATTTTTAGCAGTAGGTGCCAAAATATCTATAAATAGGGGGGCTAGCTCCTTGATTCTGACACTGATAACCCTAAATTTCTCTCCCATTATGCCAAAATTCCCTAGCCTCTCCCTCTCCAATTTCTTTTCTCCAATTTCTTTAAAAGCCGAAACTCTTCTCCACTTTTTCCTCCTTGTGCCGATTTCTCTAAAAAGTCGAAGCATCCATAGTCTTTTCTTCTATTCATTCTATTTGAGAATTAGTTCTATACTTCCAGCATTTAAATCTTCTGTTGGCATTGCTGAATCCTCTCTCTAGTGTTAGCCGAATCTCCTATGCTAAGGTAAGTGTTGATTTTTGATTTGTTCTCATGATCTATTCCCGGTTTTTGAAAGGCAAAAGCCGAAAGCTAATAGTTTAATGGTTTTATGATGGGCGGCAATTCGGGATTTGAAGGAAGCGATCTAAAAGCCGAAGTTAGCTAATCTCCAATTTTGGGATTTTAAGGTAAGAAGATTTGTTATTCAAATATATAAAATTGGGTAGAACACTAACCATGGCCGAATATAGGAGAGGCCCTAGTTTCGCATCTTTTCGGCTTTTTGAGCAAAGTTGTAGATCAGTTTAGCGAGGGATCGACATTAATCAAGTGTGTAGATCTTTAACACACTACTAATAAATCTGTTTGTATGTCTATTTATAAATGTTATGGGCTGAAAAGCCGGAATGAGGCTGCATAGACAGTCGAATGGAACCCTAAAAGGGTTAGGCAAGGATGCCAGGTACGTAAACATAGAACTCCCTATGTGTATCGAAAAATATATAAGGGGAAGTGTATGTATGCATGGGGTGGGAATGATGATATTGAAGGGGAAGTGTATGATAGGTGACTTGGTGATCGGTGGTAGAAATCCCACATAATTTAAATGTAAGGTCACATAGTGATCAGTGGCTATGCCACGTTTAATGATTCCTGAATAACAGGAATAGGCAGTACGGCTGTCATTTTGGTGTGTAGCAGATGGAGGGTTGATTGTAGAGATCCCCAAGGTGTGATGGTTGGTACGAGATGGTGTGTAGAGGATGGAAACCTAGGATGGGTTGGGTTTATCATTATGTATTGCTTATCATGTGTTATGATTGTTACCTTTATGTATGGGCCAGGGCCCATAATGTGTTTGTGTGCTCAGGTCGATGTGTGCCTTGAGATTTATACACTGAGTCTTGGTGACTCACGCTTTCTTTTTCTCTACTCTTCCAGATGAGCAGTAGATCGTGGACATGGGAGCCGAGACGGACACGAGGGGCCATCAAGTTTTATTCCTACAAGTTATTTTCGGGATTTCTCTAAGTTTTATTTTATTTTATTTTTATTTTGAATTATCAATGTAATAAGGCCCCATAGTTTTATCCAATTAAATAGATTTCAATGTTCTGGATATTATGATTTTATGACATGATTTACTTATACTTAGTAATAAAACTACAGGGTTTTATTTCCAAAATATCACTTAAGTAATGTCTAATTAGTTTACGACTTCCAAACCAACAAGGCAAAAGTTTTCAATGTACAAACCGTGACATGCCAGATCCGGTCGAAACGCATGGGCTGGGTTTGGGGTGTTACACCAATTAACACTCTATGGCTATTTGGAACCTTTAGCCTATAGAATGGAACTTTCGCACTTTATGCGATTTAGTCCTTTTTCGCGATTAAGCATGAAATCAATGAAATTAAAGCACCAAAATTTTCATACACTTATACCATCATACCCTAACTCATAAAATGTCATGGAAATAATTTTCTCTAACCTCAGATTAGTGGTCCCGAAATCACTGTTCCAACTAGCCCCTACTTCGGGCTGTTACAGAAACGTTCATTCTTGCAACCAATGAGTGCAGGCAACTTGCTTGTTCCTTAAACATGGGGTGAAATATTGGGGTGCCAGAGTCTATCACTAGTGATCAAAACAGGAGATTTACAAGCTGATTCTAGACGGAGTTGTTCAAGTTGATGGGCTAAAACTTGAACTTTTCCATTAGTATGCATCTGAAAAACTATAGGCAAACTAAAATGGTGAATGCATTGTTGGATACGTATCTTCGGCACTGTGTGAGTGCCACACAGAGGGACTAGCCAAAGTTGTTGGATGTGGCCCAATTTTCATAAAACTTACAGTGAAATGGGGCCAAAAAACAAAGTCTGTTTGAGATAGTGACGGGGTAGCAGCCATTCGCACACAATACTATTGTAACTTGTTATACAGGACCAAATCCAACAACTTATCATTTTTCAAAGGATTACCAAGAGCAAAATGACTTAGACAGAGCTTGTCTACACAAGTCAAGTAAGTGCAACAAGAAGTGGGCTGATTAGAATCGTAGGGATGTGGAATTTCATGTTTGCTGATTCAGTCCTTGTGAAGTTACATTTGATTTTGTGCCACAATGGCTTGCACAAAGGGCTTGTGCAACGATATGAGGGCCCATTCCAAGTTGTGAAATAAGCATGCAAGGTGGCCTACAAATTTGAGTTGCCACAAACTTGAGTTGCCGAAAAAGCACGAATGGAGGTGAAGGCCTCTTACGATTGTGAAGTTAAAAGCATCGAGGTAGACCGTGTGATTAGATGAAAGTAGTGTAAGCTGTAGCATGAATACATAGTTCAGTGAAAGGGATTTCCTGACATTGAAGCAAGTTGGGAACCTGCCAAAGCCTTATGACAATTCCAAGATAAGACATACCAGTTCAATATGGAATACACGATGAGGGCGTCACTAGAACAGGTGAGGTAGAATGTCATAGGTTATGCATGGCAGCTCGCAACCATGGCACAATTTTATGATCCATCATGTTCAAGGGAGGTCATTAGCCCCAATCGGATTGACTTGTGCTTTGAGAGATTAAAGGTTGATTGCAGTCGTAAACCAACTAAAAATTTGACAAAGGCAAGTGCACCTATCAATTAATAGTATAGCTACGATGAGCAAAGATTTCGTTCCCACAAGGACTAAAAATACTAGTAATTAAAATTACTGTGTTTTTTATTATTTAACTGAAAAATTGGATAGATTGATTAAAACTAAAATTAACTAAATGAAATAAATAAAGAACATGACAAAGAATGAATCAGGAAAACAAACGATTAACAACTAAGAAGCGAAACAATACCCAATAAAGAATCCACCTAGATTTCATCTGTCAATATCAATCAGAATTAAACAATTTCTTCACTTAGTATCTTGATCTGTAGAAATCCATAAATTATGCTAATATCTCTTTCAAGAGTAAGAGCAACCGACTCTAGGTTGATTAATTGAAATTTCTTTATAATTAAAACTCCTATTATCGCATTAACTCGATCTACGGATCCCTCTATTAGATTTGACTCTAATTCAGTAGATTTACGTTATCCTATTTCTAGGATTGCATACAACTCCACTCAATTATGCTAGATCTACTCTTAAAAAGAGATTTTTCATCCTCTGATTTAAGCACATCAAACATGGATTTATGGTCCAGAAATATTAAAGCAAGAATTAAGCACACATAATTGAGAACAAGATCCAAGTATTTATTGCGTAAAAATAGAAGTCAAATAAAAGAATCCATCCTAGGGTTTATCTTCCTAAGTATTTGGAAAAATTAGTTCATGATAACAAATAAAAATATCTCAAAGACAGTATAACCACAAGAAATAAAGAAACTCATAATAAACTTCAAATAAATCAAAAGGAAATCTTCAACCTTGATGGAGACTTTGCTTCAATGGTGTTTTTCAAGTTGTTTTTTTGAGTATTCAATGACGACTCACTCTTCTCTTCTTATCTTTATCATATCTAGGTCTTAAAATGCCTAAAAAATCTAAAAAAACACATTTTCCTGCAGGTTTGGAGTGCGATTCGTGATTTCCACACGGTCTAGCACATGGCCATATGGCAGCCCGTGTGGCTTACATGGGCATGTGATCAGCCCGTGTGGTTCCTGAAACTTGCTTCGATTTTTTTTATTTTCACTTGTTTTTCGCTCCTTTTGCCCACAAATACTCTCTTAAGTATAGAAACATGAATTTAAAGGATTAGGGGCATAAAATTCACCATTTTAAATTGAATAATCATTCAAAAACACATTAAGAATAAGGCTAAAACATGTTACTTTTGGCATTTATCAAATATCCCTATACTTAAGGGTTTGCTTGTGTAACAACCCGAAATTGGGCTTAGTAGGATTGGGCCCATTGGGCATTGGGCGTAGGAGTGTTTAAATTTTTGAGAACAAGAGAAGGACATTATTTCAAGTGGGACTTTTTAAGATGGTGATTTTGGAAAGTTATGGGGTTCTATGAAGTTCCGGGTTCAAGTTGGGCCTTAGTAAAATTTTTATGTTTAAGTACTTTAAGGAGAGAAGGCAAGTGGCATTAAGACTTAAGGAAATAAGTGTGCATTTTGCTAGCACAAGGAGTCTATTGGTAAAGGTGGAAAGTGGCGTGTGGAGTGTACTAATGGTTTAAGGTTCGAATCCCACCTAATGCAAATATTTTGGATTAAATTTTTGTACTATAAGGTAAGTGTCGGTCAAGGCTTTAATAAGGAAAGGAAGACTTTTTAATTTGGGAAAGTTGACTAAGGAATATGGTAAGGAGGAAGATATGGGAAAAAGAAGGAAGGAAATCAAAGAAAGGGATAAGGGAGGGGTACATGTTGGCCTAAAGTGTGGAAGATGTTTTGGAAAGAATTTTGGTCAACATTCTTCCTTTAGGCAAAAGGTAATACACGGTTTGTAGGGGGGAAAAGGATAGCCGAATTTTCTATAGGCAATTGGCAAATTTTTGGTGCTTGAGAGGTTGTTTTCTCCTTAGCATTTTGGTGTCTTTTGCTTTCTCCAATTTTTCCCTCTTTGCCGAAACTCCAAAGCCAAAAAGAGAGCATCTTTTTCTCTTGTTTTGGCCGAAACCCTCAAGGCATCTTTACTTCTTTTCCCTTTGATAGCCGAACCTCTCTAATACTCTTTTGACCATCACCTCATTTCTTCTTCACCATTTTTCTCAACTATTCTCATTTTCTCTTAAATCGATGTTACTTGTAGCCAAACCTTCTTGGTTGTCTTGCTACTAGTGCCAAACCGTGTTCTTCCTTTCTGTTCATCCCTAATATTAAGGTAAAGGTTCTTTCTTCTTATTTCATGTTGTTTGTTCTTTCTTCTCTTGACTTGGTTAAGCCGAAACACTCTTTTGCCGATTCTTTTGATAATCAAAGGGTGAGGATCGTTAACATCAGTTGCAGTAAAGGAGCGTGTAGTGGTAGTTAGAAGGCGGGGTTGAATATCGGGACTCCGTAGAGGGAGATCATGTGTGGTAAGTGATTCAAGTGTAAGTAATACAAAATCTTTTGGAAATCTGAGGCTAACTTTTGGTTGGTATTGTTCAAGGGGCAACGAAGAGTGGTTCTTTAGGAAATCCAAATCAGGTGTGTAATCCCGTACCCTTCCGAATACATGTTTGAAATGGTGTGTAATCTCATACCTCTTTGAATGTTGCATGAAATGTTTTATGATTCGGTCGAAATACCGAAAAGTCAAAAATCGACATCTGTGACCACTCAGGCGTGCGTATGTTCGTAGTAGTAACCATATTTTGCAATGAAACAGTTTGGTCTGTAGCAGTGATTTGAATTTGAAAAATCACGAAAAATAGGAGAAAGGGAATTAGAAAGTGAATAAGATATTGAATTAAATCTTATTGTATTTATTTTTATATGAAAGAAACAGAGGAGGAAGAGGAATTTTATATTCTGTGATATTTTAATTTTAGTGAGACTGGTTCTGATTGACTTTGTGGTTCCCTGTTTTGTCTTGGAAAAATTGTTTAAAATTGTACAAAGTGAATTATGAGTTATAATTTATATGTATAGATTCCTTAGTGAGCCTATTTTCAATAGAAATAAGTGGGAGCAACATATAAAGTCTGTACAGTGAGATATTTGAATTTAGGGTAAGAGAGGTCAGAACCATTGGTAAGTGAAACAAGGGAATATTTAATGAATAAACTGTACTAAATGGCTGAGGAAAAAATTCTGGAAAAATTTTTGTAAGAAGATATATGAGTATAGTTTCAAGGAAAATTTACGGATCTAAATTTCAAGTTTCCTAACTTGAGTTATAATCGATTTAGTCAGTATGAACAGATGGACAGTTTCAATTTTTATGCTCCACATTAGTAGTTAAGTCATCTTAACAGGAACATTCACTTAGGCATGACAGGGATCACTAACCTGGGGATTCGCTTTTACCCTCCTTGGGTTTCACCCGTTATGCCGGGATTTCGGCATTTTACAGAATATTTCAGATTAATAAACATATTTTTAACAAGTAATCTAAATGGTGTGGAAGTGTTACACACCTGATATCGCGTAGTTTTACTCCCTTAGTTAAATCCTTACTATCTGGATCTACAACCCTTAGTCTAAAACCTTGCTCAAAAGCCAGAAGAATATGAAGATTTGGGCTCCCCAACATTCAGCCAAGGGTTAATAAATACCCGAATTTACACGTTAAAATTAATAGATCTCCCTACCTTGAAATCCCGAAAGTAACAAGATTCGAGTGTTACTGAACTTATGACTTAGAGATCTACGCGATTGACTCCTCTTCAGATCCCGGAATGCCAAAAATAAGAGAAAAACAAGAGATTAGTTTCTAAATAGCCATTTGGCTAGAGACTTTGAAAAGCCGAAAAAGATTTGGATCCCACGAATCAATACTTACCTAAAATTTCCTTCAGATTTCGGCACAAGCAGACACCTCAGAGAGAATTCGGCAAACACAGGAGATGAGATCTAAGGATTTCGGCTTTTATGGAAATCCTGAATAAATATGAACAAGAGAAGGCAGATGTGTTTTTCGGCTTTTAGAAGAATTCAATGGGGAGTTTCAGCTTTTAGTGAATAATAATAAAGATCAAAAGATTCGGCTATTGAGATGAGAAGAGAATTCAGGGTTTCAGCTTTTGAAGAAATCAAAAGAAAAGAAATTACGTTGTCAACTTCTTTTAAAGCCTATTTTCCCAGCGACCGAATCATCCAAAGAAATCTAAAAATATTGACCAACACCCAGCTTCGAACCTCTGACCTCTTCACTATGACACACTCCCTTTGCCACTGCGCGGCCCGTTTCATTTGAGTCATAATTCCTTCCCAATTAATTATCAACCTTTATTCCGTGCTCCAAGTTTACTTTAAAAAAAACCCAACATTTCGCGCACAACGCAACTAGAACCTTGCTTCCCCCTCCTGCTCCTAACACCTTTGCCACAGGGCCAGGCGTTTCCTTGTGTCATGAAACAGCCCCAACTAATTATAAGGCCTAAACACTAGCCTTCATACTAACATATGCGAAATAAAAATTTTTGCCATACCCAAGACTTGAACCTTTGACCTCCAGCTTATTGAGAACGCCCCAAGCCACCAGACCACGTATTTCATTGGGTTATCTTCAACCCAAAAATATTTTAGAAGCCTTCTAACTAAAACACCAACCACTCTTAAGGGTAAAACAAAATTTTTGTTAAATCCCTTGATCGAGCCTAGGACTTTTCCAACGCTACCAACCCTTCCTAAATCACCTAAAAATTAAACTAAACATGCAAATCATAATTTTTTTTCCGATCGACAAAAATCCATTCTCTGAACACACGAAACCCGTTTATTCTAGGTCCAAATTCGGGTTGTTACACAAAATAAAGCATAATATCCACAAATATAAACAAAAATCATTAATCCAGAGATTTGTTACGATAAATTGGCCAATTATTGAACTTTGTAATTCGACCCACTAAGGTATTCTAACAATTCGGCCCATAGGGGCATTTTAGTAAATCGGCCCATAGGGGCATTTGCGTAATTCGGCCCATAGGGGCATTTTCGTAATTCGAAAATTTTACCCACTAAGGGTAATTCGGTAATCTCGCAACCCAGGGATATTTCGATAATTTACCCTCTAAGGGTATTTTGGTAATTTTGCAACTTAGACTTAACTACTAATGTGGGGCATAAAAATTGAAACTATCCATCTGTGTCATACTGACTAAATCGACTATAACTCGAGTTAGGAAACTCGAAATTTAGATCCGCAAATTTTCCTTGAAACTAGACTCATATATCTTCTTACTACAATTTTTCCAGAATTTTTGGCTTAACCATTTAGTACAGTTTATTCATTAAAGATTCCCTTGTTTCACTGACCAACGGTTCTGACCTCTCAATGTCATTTTCAAAATTCATGGTTTTAAAGTTCATGACCTCGATTTTCGACTCAACAATCAATCTTTCAAAAATAGCTGTATTTTATCAAATATTTACATTCAAAAAAACTTGTTTACTTAAACAGAACCTAGTAATGCCTATTTTAGTAAAAATCACATGATGTTTTACGTTTTCTTCATGTGACATGTCAGATCCGGTCATACCGCATGGGCCGGGTTTGGGGTGTTACAGCTTGTCCTCAAGCAAAATCCACAACCCACATTCAAGTTAACTGTTCTTAATTCAATGTTTTCACCAATCATATTTTAGGACAACCCATTGATAATCATGCATCGAAAATTTAAACTAAAACGACACTAAAAAGCATAAGCAATCCAAGCAAAGATTCTTAACGCATAAAAAACATTAGGCATCTCCTCTATCTCAATAATTATCTGAAATTCAAACTCAACAAAAATTGACATCCTCACTGAAGATCACTCAAAGCACTCAAAATGTTTAAGGTTCAAGCAATATGCATTCAACAGTCAAATGAAAAATGTTATTACCATATGCTTACTTGAAAATCAACTGTCCACCACTATAAAATGAGATGACACACCAATCAAGAGGTCTTTACACAGTTGTAATGGAGCTTAGGTTAATGGTATGGAAGAAGTTAGAAAATTTGGTTATAATTGAGATCGATATGATAAATTATTAAACTAGAAAAAATAGTTGCTAAATTAAAAGAAATTACATCAACAAGAATAATCACAAATGGACCTGATCTTTTCAACAGAATATTAAACTAATCATTCAAGCTCAATTAAATTTTTTTTTTTTGGATATATTTTTCTCTTTTTTATGTTTTTGATTTTTCCCTTTCCCTTTTTTTCTTTTTTCCTTTTCTTGTTTTGATTTTTTTAAAACAAAATAAAATTTAGCAATTCAAATAACGAAACATAGTTAGGCAACTAACCAAATCAAACCTCGACAAAAAAAGGGAGTCAATAAAAAAGATAATTTTACAACATAGATATGAGTTAAGGGTTAACATTAACGGGTTAGAAAAAATGTGTTAGGATCAACGAGGTTTACTAGGGGTTAATACAATTGGTAAGCTAATTAAAGGTTAGGTGGGTTAAATCCTAAGTGCCTCTATCATCTTAGTATATCAACAATAATGTAGTCCTAACGTGCACAATTGAAGAAAGTTCTAGAACTCCAAATGAAGTTGACATACTCACAACCAAAAATACAATGAGCACGAAATAAAATATATGCTCTATAGGCTTTTGGCTCACAAAAAATTATGGTTTTGATGTTAAACTTGTAAATTTAAAATTTCAAGATAATACTTCAATTCAGGGAGACAACCTAAAATATTTAATTCTAAAAAAAAAAAGTTATCATGCTTGACTCTCTCGTTTCTTGAAGTATAAATCACACAATGCACAAAAAATTACAAATTATTTCAAAGCCGAATCAATAAAAACTCCAAATTAAAATAAATTACTTCAATATTAGGTTCAAGAAAATTACTTAAACACAAACAATAATTCGGTGGCTATATCACATAAACATATAAAATCCTCACCACACTTTAAGTGTAATTAAAATCATAGAATAAGTACAATATCATAAAGAGAAAAAGAACTGAAACTGCCCTAAATTTGGATGAGTTCGTCGGAATATTGAAAACCGAAATTTTGAAAACCGAAATTGTGGGCAATTCAAAATGAAATGCATGTTTATGAGTAAACTAATAAGAAAATAGACAAAATTGAATAAGAAAATAAAGAGATAACAAAATAGAAAAACAACTAACAAAACAATAAAAGAACAGTGCATAATAAAATAAAATAAAAAATAAAAACAAATAAAATATAAAACTTGTAACGCCTTGGATAAATTAATCTTGCTTCTGTGAATCTTGATATAAATATGTATCTGCTTTTGTGGTTAAATATTTTGGGGGTGTGTATGAGGTCTTGGGTTCAAGTCCTATTATCTGAAAATTTTTGTTATTTTTTATCTAAGCTTTATCCCTGTTGGGTCGGCTTATGTAATATTGTTTGTAAACTCATATCAAAATGAGCCTACTGGTTTAGGTGGTAAGGTGTTAACTTATTCTAAGGTCTCATGTTTGATTTCTCATGGGAGCATAGATGATATTTTTGTTTCAGTTGTCTGATAGAGGTTCGGTGGAGTTGGGAGTCTGAAGTAGTTGGATGTGGGTAGTGTGTCGAATTTGGTGGGATAAGGGTGTTAGTTGTTAATGGTTAGTGGGTATGTTGGGTTAATATTTGATATTATTTTTATTATTTTTATTTTATTTTATTTTTCCCAAAACTTCCCTTTCTGTTTAACGTTTTGACATTACTCTTTCTTCTTCTTCTTCTTTCTTTTTTTCTTCTTTCTGCAACCTTTTTCGTGTTATATTTTCATTATTTTGCACAACGAATTGGTCCTCTTAATCATGGGGATCGGCGTTTCATCTGTTCTTCACTCATCGTGGTAAGTCTGTAAGTTGTTTTCGGTTGGATTCCTTTGTTAGTCTGTCGCGTGGGTGTTCTTATTAGTGGGTTTAATTTTTGTAAAAGGTTGCGTTGGAAAAGGTGGTGGAGCAGCGGATTTCGCTCCAACGTCCTAATTCGTGCGCGTGGTCATGTTTGATGGTAGTAACTGTGTGCGAATTGTCCAGTTTAGTTTGATGAATTCATAAATTGGTTGCTAAGCTAGTTGTTGGAATGTTGTTTTTAGGTTCTGGTAGGCTCGGGATAGCAATAGCATCAAAACCATACCAGGTGTGTACCCTAAACACGAGGAAAAGAAGTTAAACGAAAGCTGAAAATTGGGACTGTCGACATCACATGAGCGTGTGGTCGACCGTGTGCAACACATAACCGCGTGACTCTCGAGGGTGTGGCCGTGTGCGAGACATGGTCATGTAATGGTTAACGTGTAGATGGTTCAGTGTGTGGGCCCACACAGGCATGTCATATGGGCGTGTGAGCTTTGGGCCAGGCCGTGTGGGGCACACGGGTAAGGTCAAGTTGGGCGTGGTGGGCCACACGAGCATGTGGGCCCAAAATTTTGAAACTTTTCCTTGGGTCGCACGGGTCGTTCCAATCGACTATGGGCCTACCATAGGGTCGATAAGGCTAACCAAACCCTATTTCATGTGATCTGATACTTTGATAGTCTGATCTGAGTAGGAAACCTATATGTATGTCTAATCGTACTTTTAAGTATGTATTTATCTGTTACAAGCATGTTAAGTGTGTTTATTCTGCTATTTTTTCATCTGTATTCTGTATCTATGTTTGGGATGGGATTTGTATATGTGGAGGAAGTGGTCTGTACGGCGACGTTTTGCCTATATTCTTGTAGCTTGACTACATAAGTGTGATAGGACGGACGAAGATAGTGTGTAGAGAATGGGGGTAGGATTTTGTATGTCTAACCTGTTATGTAATTTTGATATCTGTTTCTGTTATAGGCTTACGTACGAATCTGAAGCTAACTGTATATGAAAGTCTGTGTATGTTGCATGACTATCTCTATTGGTTTACACACTGAGTTTACGAAAACTCACATCGATTTGTCTATTCTGTTCAGGTAATCCACAGACATAGGCGGGTCGGTACGAAGAAGGCTCAGCGATGACCACTTGCCGGAAATTGTTTTCATTATTATCATTTAACGGTTTTACTAAAATTTTTGATTTTCGTGAGAGTTTTGTAATTCTTGGACTCTCTACACTTTTTGGACTGTTTGGTTTGAATTTTTGAGTTTGATTGCATTATGATTTCTAAACTGCAATGATTCGAAAAAATATAGGTTTTACTCAAACAAATTTTTTTTTTTGAAAACACGAGTGTGGTTTTGTTTTAATTGATTTTCAAACTTTCGCTGCAAATTTTACAAATACTTTAAAGGATATATTATAATCATTTTAAATAAGTACATTAAAGGATATATTATAATCATTTTAAATAAGTACATAAAAACAAGTTTTTCTGAAAATGTGGACTCGTTTTGGTAACAAACAATACGAGATGATTTAGCATAAAAGATGTGTCTTAAAACCCATCGTCGTAACACTCCTAGATTTGGCCATAACGTCTAGGCCGGGTTTGGGGTGTTACAAAACTAAATAAAATCACTTTGGTGAAGTAGGAAGGAAACAAAAGGAGAAGGAAAAAAAACTAGCTTTAAAAATGAAAAAAAAAATATATGATATTGTGGCAAGCCAGGCCATGTGCGCCACACGACCGTGTGGAATCATGCAGACCGTGTACGATAAAAATTGAAACACCCCACACCCGGCCCACGAGCCTGGACCGAATCTGGTATGTTCCTCAAGTAAACCGATTCAAAGTTCGTTTGTTTCTGGGGAAAAACTTGTGCGATTTTAAGAAAAATATCGTTTTGGGTTGGGCTTGTGTTGAAAACCAAGTTATCTTATATTGAAAATCCAATTAGTGAAGGTGACAAAACAATTAGAGTTTATTTTTAAAGAAATAAATTTTACTTAACTTTAATTGAAAATAATTCGTCACATAGTAATTAAAAATAAAAGTAAAGAAATGTAACTTATGGCCTTATTACATCAAGTAAAATCCCAAAATAAAATTCTAAAATACTTAAATAAAATTAAATATCCATATTGAATAAAACTTCAAACTGAGCATGGCCATCCCTAAGCTTCTGTCGAACCCGGTCCATTATTGATTGTCACCTGAAAAATAGTCCCACAATGGGGTGAGTCAACAGACTCAATGTGTACACAACACTAAATCATAATAGAATCAGGCATAACAAATATTACACATTCATATCATAGCATACAAATTATGATGCATTCCCAAACCCAAACCTAATAAGCCATCCGCTACACTCCCCCGTACCAACCTATACACCGTGGGGACTACTAAGTCGACCCTCCTTCCGCTACACTCCATATCGCATTCTTAGGTCACCGCATTTGTGGTCTTAGGTCACCACATTCAGATATCGCGGTCTTAGGTCACCGCATTCAGATTACTGTGGTCTTAGGTCACCACATTCAGATACCACGGTCTTAGGTCACCGTGTTCGTGGTCTTAGGTCACCACATTCACTTCCCCTTTCAATAACCCATATGCCTCATTTTGTAATATGCATTAATATGCCAAAGTTCATATTCTTATTCTCATGTTACAAATAACATATTTCATATTCCTAGTAGGAGTAGGAAACGTATCTGTAACACCCTAAAAATGGGGCTAATTGGAATTAAATTATTTTCCCTATGTTTGAACTGCGGTGATATTATTTATGGAATAATAAAGGTTAATTAAGGGTCTTGAGTAGGCTCGGTTTAGTAGAAAATTTCTTTTTTGAACTTTAAAGGCAGGGAGCCTTAGCAAGAGGGGGTTATAAGAATAAATGAAGGATTTCTGACATAAAAATCAGCTGGGTTAAGTGGCAAAAGGAGGGCCACTTAGGGGTTACATGTGACGCCATCAAGAAACAAGCGAGAGCCTTGGTTCGAGTCACAAAATTCTCTCTTTTTGCACTATATGTTGGACGGCAACAAGGGGGAGAGTCCTTCTCAGTTTAAATTCTTTTAAATAATGGGGATAATAATAGGATTAAATTAGATTTTAACTAGATTAATTAGTAGATTAATCTTTAAGAGTTGGCAGAGGAAAAATAGCCTTGTTTTTAATTCAAAGTAATTTGAATTAATTCAAATAATTAGTCAGAAGCAAATCAAGGAGTTTGCCGAAATTTGAACTCCTCATGAGCTGGGGTGGACGGCAAGTAATAGAGGAGGAGAGCCAAAATTACTTAGGCTATTCATCTTTTAGTTTTCTTCCTCTCTTCCTTCTCTACTCTCAAAACTCTCTCATCTTTTAGTCTTTTCTTTTTCCCCTTTTTGTTCTTTCCAAAATCGAAACCTTCCATTAACACCTTCCTCTCCTTTTTGCTCTATCGAAACATCAAAATCTCCCCTACACTCTCTCTTGCCGAAACTCCATCTCCTTCTCCCATTGTTTTCTTTCCCCAATAGCCGAATTCACTCCCTTGGTTTGCCGAAAATTTCCTTTCTCTATTCAAATAGTACTTAGGCCGAATATTTGAGGTAGCATAGATCTCTTCAGATCCTTTTTCGGTTGATAAGGTAAGTAATGGCTGAATGTCTATCTCTTCTTTTCCTTCTTTTCTGTCGACATCTAGGAAAGAAAGAGCCAATTTCGGGCATTTGATTGCAAGGATAATAATAATCTTTTGAAACCGATTTGTTATAGGCCTTCGAAAGTTGGAAGCGAGCAAGTAGGTTCATCGTCCCCTGTCAATCGAATTCGGTAAGTAAGGGTAAGGTTTATTTTAATATTCAAGCCGAAGGCTATTAGTTTTCTTTACTAACCGACAGTAGTTGACAAAGCAGATTCGGGAATTGAGTACTGTGGTTGGTAGCCGAAAGGGTAAAGGTAAGGTTTTGGGTTCACAAGGAACCCCTCTCTAATAATTTGATTTGGCCGAATAGGCCATAATACTAACCCAAGTGTTGGCCGAATATAGGGACAGGTAGATTTAGGGAGGCCGACTTCTCTTTTCGGGATTTAGACTTCTCGTTGGTGATAGGTGTGTACATACACACTTATAATTATCTAAATGAACTCAACTGTTGTGTGTGCTAACCTGATCTATGTAGATTTGGATTTAATACCATGGATGGTATAAGCAAGGATCCGGGTAAGTCCCTGATTGACTATGTGATTTGATGATGCTTTTGGGAAAGTCCCTGATTGACTATGTGATTTGATGATGCTTTTGGGAAGCACGATGTGTGGTTTACGATTAATGATAAATTTGTTATATGTGATTGGACACATGATGGTATGAATATTGTGATTGTTTGGTATGGGTTGATGAGAGGAGGGGGCAGTGATATTGTGTCCACGGACACCAGAGGTTTGGCACCTCCAGTGATTTGGCATCACATTGTGACTATATGTCACCAGTGGTTTGGCACCACCAGTGGTTTGGTACCACACGGGGTAGACAAAGGCATTCGGTTGGCTAGGTCGGGTGCATGACTTGGTACATAATGGTTAATTATATGTTGTGTATGAAATTGCTTAAATCGGGGGAAGGGTTACATACTGAGTCTTGGTGACTCACCTTCTCCTTTACTTTTTCAGGTGACACATAGGTCGCGGATGTGGAGCCGGGTGGACTCAAGGTGGCCATGCAGTGGATTTGAATTAAATGAACTTTAAACATAGTTATTTTATTTTTACTGTTGGTTAAATTCTATTTTGGATGTAATAAGGCCTCCTAATGTGTTATTCTGTTATTCTTCATATGTTGAATACTCTATTTTAAACTATTTCACTGATATTGAATTGAATACACAAGTTTCCTCAAATTAAACCGAAAAATGTTTTATCGTGCCATCGGGCACATTTGAAATTTCTATAATAACTTGACTTAAATAAATTTCCAAATTAAATCTAAGTATGGTTTTAGTAAGGTCACTAAAATAAAAGGTTTTTGACCACTTAAAGTGATTTAAAAAGTGTTTTCAAAAAAAATAAAAAAAGGGTTTTTCCCTGTAACAAACTAGATTCGGCCATAGTGTTTGGGCCGGGTTTGGTTACAAAATTGGTATCAGAGCCCAGTTCAAAGCTCGGCTGTGGGGGCCCAAGGCCCAAAAATGTTTTGGTAGGCCTTATGGAATAATTTTTGGTTTATGAACAGCATGGCCCGAGTCTCCGGCACCGATCCGCCCAGGTAAGTACATCTGAACTTCTTTGTGAATTAATTCTGTAGAAGGGTAGGAAGCATGGAACGTAGATAGACTTATAGGAACTTGAACCCTAGGATTAGACTACTCAAACACACAAAACAAGTCATAAGACTTAATGAACTAAACCAACCTATGACTTAGTCACTGAGCTAGGGTGTGGTAACCCCTGTACGCATGCCTAGGAGTGGACCCGAAAGAGCCTGGTATTTAAGCAGTCCTCGTGACTCACCTCCTCTTCGCAGTATCCCACAGCACGTAGCTTTCTGGCTCACCCTAACTCGAGGGGGCTCGTGGTGTGGCAACCTCTGTGCGCATGTCTAGAAAGGTTCAGTGGGAGCTTGGTATTTAAGCAGTCCGCGTGACTCACCTCCTCTCCACTTGAATCCTGCCTGGTGCGTAGCTTTGGTTCACCCTGACAAAGAGGGCTCGGTCATAGGCTAAACATAATGACTAAAACCCGAAAGGGAACTAGCCATGTTTTGAAAAAGAATGAAACAACAAAACCCTAATGTTTTCAAAACTTTTCAAATCTCCCTCTTAAATTTGAGAACAACCACTTTTACAATGTTTTCCCGAAAAAAAAATTGATTTATGAAAAATTACAAAAATGCCCTTAGGGGTAAAATTACTAAACTGCCCTTGGTTCATAAAATATCAACTCAGTGGTTTTGCCCAAAAATCCCATTATTCTATCAAAATCCAACAACTCTACTTGATTTATCAACAACAAAATACTTTGGTTTTGGAAAATTACGAAAACGCCCTCAAATTGCGAAATTACCGAAATGACCCTGGTTTTTTTGAATCTTTACAAACATCACCTCTTAAAAAAGAAAAACTTTCAAAAAGGAACCCTCCGAGTTTTACAACTGTTAGAAACATCTCTGATTTTCAAAACTACAAAATTACCCCTGATTGACAAAATTACTAAAATACCCCTGGTTTCCAAAATGATGCTATACCTTAAATTTCACAAATTTTCGAAAACACTCTCCAGTTTTGGGAACTACAATGTGACCTGCTTAATTAAAGTTTTGAATTCCCTAGGATTTTATTACTAAAATACCCCTGTAGAAAAATGACGAAAATACCCCCGGGTTAGAAATGGGCAGAAATGTCCGAAGAGCGAATAGGTATGGAAAGTATTAGGGAATGGATGTATGTACTCTTTTGTGTGAACTAGGATAGAAGACTTGAAACCTTGTTTGCTCGAAAGAATCCCTAATTAAAACTCTCTTCATAAAATTTCTTCGCGAATAATAAAGTGGAACAAACGCTAATGCATAAGAATTTTCTTAATCAGATTAAAAGCGCAGTAGATAGAATGAGTTCTAGAGGACGTGGACGCCGTGGACGCGGTAGGGGTAGGATGACGGTGTCTAAACCCGTCAGGTCGGGTCAAGGTTCTGAAAACGAAGTACCACCGCCACCACCACCTCCAGCTTTTGGAACTGAGGAGCAAGATCAGACGGGAGGAGAGGCAGTATCGCAAGCTGTGTTGCGAGTTCTCGAGTTGGTGGCTGGGGCTGGTGGAAATTTAGGAGCTCGGAAATCTATTCCCGAGCGAATCCAGTCTAATGGGGCTGAGGTATTTCGGGGCGTGTCAGGAGTGGCGCCTAGTGCAGCGGAGTACTGACTAGAATCTATTGAAAGGATCATGGACGACCTTGACCTGACTAATGAGGAAAAGTTGAAAGGAGCCGTGTCGCTTCTGAAGGATGAAGCGTACCAGTGGTGGCTCACGGTCCGAGATGGAGCCACGGCAGAGGATCTTACATGGGATTACTTGAAGGCTGCTTTCCAGAAAAAGTATGTGGGTACCAGCTACACTGACGCGCAGAGGAAGGCTTTTCTGGGATTGGTGCAAGGAACTAAGTCAGTGTCGGAATATGAGGCGGAGTTCTTAAGGCTAAGTAGATACGCTAGAGGCATCGTGGCTACAGAACATGAGCGTTACGTCCGCTTTGAGGACGGGCTTAGAGATGACTTGAGGCTGATAATTGCTCCACAGCAGGTTCGTGAGTTGTCGTCGCTAGTGGAGAAGGTTAAGGTAGCCGAAGGGATCAAGGAATCCGTGAGGCAGAATTATGATAAGAATAAGCTGAAAAGAGGCTTTGGGTCGTCTGGGTCAAGTGGTAATATTCAGAAAAAGGCTAGGCAAAGTGGGCCAAATCCGGCAGCAAGGCCCATAGCTACTAACCAGAGACCGGCTCAGTCTAATCGCTGTGGAAAATCCCATTGGGGAGGTTGTTGGACCGGTGAGAGGGGTTGTTTTGAATGTGGGTCTTTGGATCACCGTGTGAGGGATTGTACTCAGAAGCGAGCTTAGAATCAGTCAGAGGGGCAGAACCGTACTCAGAATAGAAATATGGGACCACAGAGGGGTCGCGGTAATGGTAGAGGAAGCAACGGTCCTAACCGAGGTCGTGGAATTCGGCAGGCGAAGTGCAGCAAAGACATGCAGGCTAGGCAGCCTGGCTTAGTCTATGCAGCGAGACGCCGCGAGGAGGGTGACGCACCGGATGTCATAACCGGTACATTTTTAATTTTCGGTCTTCCTTATGTTGCTTTAATTGATGTGGGTTCGACGCACTCGTACGTAGCCAGTAGTATGGTAGAGACTATGAACTTGAACTCTGAGACTGCTTCTAGGGAGGTGACTGTAATTAGCCCTCTAGGACATTCTGTAGTTGTGAACAAGCTTTATAGGGATGTACCCCTAGAACTCCAAGGGGTCGTATTTGTAGCTGATCTGATGGAACTGCCGTTTGGGGAGTTTGATTTGATCCTCGGAATGGATTGGTTGGTTAAGTACCAGGCGAGGTTGGATTGCGCTGCTAAGCGCATGGTTCTTAAGATGGCCGAGGGGGATGAAATGGTCATGATCGGTAATAGAAGAGATTATCTATCCAATGTGGTGTCGGCCTTGAAGGCTGAAAAGATGGTTAGGAAAGGATGTGAGGCGTATGTGGTTCGAATCTGTGCCTTGGAGGCTAAGGAGTCAACAGTTGGGAAGGTTCAAACTGTAAGGGAATTCGCGGATGTGTTCCCAGAAGAACTTCCGGGTCTGCCCCCAGATCGGGAAGTTGAATTCGGTATAGACTTGCTACCCGGAACGGCACCTGTGTCTATAGCACCGTACCGAATGGCACCAAAGGAATTGGTGGAGCTAAAGGCTCAAATTCAGGAGCTCTTGGATAGAGGGTTTATTCGACCAAGTATATCTCCTTGGGGAGCACCTGTGCTGTTTGTCAAGAAGAAGGACGGGTCCATGCGGATGTGCATCGACTACCGTCAGTTAAACAAGTTAACAATCAAGAACAAGTATCCGTTGCCTCGGATTGATGATTTGTTCGATCAACTGAAGGGTGCCTCAGTATTCTCGAAGATAGACCTTAGGTCGGGCTATCATCAACTTAAGGTGAAGGAGGTTGATGTGCACAAGACGGCATTCTGAACAAGGTATGGGCATTACGAGTTTCTGGTAATGCCATTTGGATTGACCAATGCACCGGCAGCGTTCATGGATTTAATGAATAGAGTATTCCAGCAGTACTTGGATCAATTTGTCGTGGTATTCATAGACGACATATTGGTTTATTCAAAGACAGAGAAGGAGCATGATAGGCACTTACGTATAGTTCTACAAGTATTGAGGGAGAAGCAGTTGTACGCCAAATTCAGTAAGTGCGAATTTTGGCTTAGGGAGGTGGCTTTCTTAGGTCACGTAGTATCGGCTGAAGGGATCAGAGTAGACCCTCGCAAGGTTGAAGCGGTATTAGATTGGAAACCGCCTAGGTCGGTGGCTGAAATACGAAGTTTTCTGGGTCTAGCGGGGTACTATCGGAGATTTGTGGAAGGGTTCTCTCTAATAGCAGCGCCGTTGACGAAGTTACTAAGAAAGGGAGTTTCTTTTGTATGGTCGAAGAAGCAACAAGAAAGTTTTGATAAGTTAAGGAAGATTCTGACGGAAGCTCCGGTGTTGGTACTGACACCGAGGCGGGGAAGTTATTCACGATCATGTGATGCATCCCATCTTGGTTTGGGATGTGTCTTTGATGCAAGAAGGAAAGGTAGTAGCCTATGCATCCCGTCGATTAAGACCGCATGAGGTTAACTACCCAACGCACGACTTGGAGTTGGCAAAGCAGCTTGTTTCGCTCTGAAGATATGGAGGCATTACCTGTATGGGGAGAAGTCAGTAGTCTACACGGATCACAAAAGTTTGAGGTATCTACTGACTCAAAAGGAACTAAACCTGAGACAACGTCGATGGATTGAACTATTAAAGGACTACGACTGTTCAATCGAGTACCATCCGGGTAAGGCTAACGTGGTAGCTGACGCGTTGAGCCAGAAGGTCGTGACAGACTTAAGATTGATGTTTGCTCATTTGAGTCTATATGACGATGGAAGTCTTTTGGCAGAGCTTCAGGTTAAGCCCACTTGGATCGAGGAGATTAAGGAAAAGCAGTTAGTGGACAAGGGGTTGAATGCTAAGAGGGTGCAAGTTCAGGATGGTGGTATAGAAGGGTACAGTCTGTCTAGTGACGGACTACTATGTTTTCAAGGGCGAGCTTGTATGCCGAAGGATACAGAATTGAGACGGAGAATTCTCCAAGATGCACATAGCAGCCCATATGCTATGCATCCGGGGGGAAGCAAGATGTATGGAGATCTACGGAAACAGTTCTGGTGGCCGGGGTTGAAACGTGAGGTAACCGAGTTTGTGGGAAAGTGTCTGACGTGTCAGCAAGTTAAAGCTGAATATCAGTTGCCGTCAGGGTTACTGCAACCAGTAAAGATTCCTCAATAGAAGTGGGAGCGGATCACTATGGATTTTGTTAGTGGGCTACCCTTTACGCCCAGTAAAAAGGATGCTGTTTGGGTGATTGTGGACCGTCTAACTAAGTCAGCTCACTTCATACCGATAAGAATGGATTACTCACTCCAGAAGCTAGCAAGGTTGTATGTGGCTGAAATAGTGAGGTTGCATGGTGTGCCAATATCGATTATCTCGGATAGGGATCTGAGGTTCACGTCAAGGTTCTGGAAAGCGTTGCATCAAGCTTTAGGTACACGATTGGATTTTAGTACGGCCTTCCATCTACAGTCTGACGGACAATCAAAAAGAGTGATACAGATCTTAGAGGACATGTTAAGAGGATGCGTCTTGGATTTCAGCGGTAGTTGGGAGGAGTATCTACCACTAGCGGAATTCGCTTATAACAATAGTTATCAAGCGAGTATTCAAATGGCTCCATATGAAGCCCTATATGGACGGAAATGCCGTACTCCTACATGTTAGACGGAGTTGGGGGAGCGACAAGTCTTGGGTCCGGAATTGGTTACAGAAACTGAGGACAAAGTTAAGGTGATTCAAGCTCGTCTTAAGGGAGCGTCAGATAGACAGAAGTCTTATGTCGATCTAAAGCGCAAGGAAATGGAGTATGAGGTAGGAGACAAGGTTTTTCTGAAGGTGTCACCTTGGAAAAAGGTGTTGAGATTTGGGCGAAAAGGGAAGCTAAGCCCAAGGTTCATTGGCCCATATACAGTGTTGAAGCGAGTGGAACCTGTAGTAGCATATCGCTTGAGTGCCGTGGCAGAATCAATCGATCCACGACGTCTTTCATGTGTCGATGCTAAGACGGTATCGGTCAGATCCATCACACATTATGCCCGTGGTGATGAGATTGAGGTTAACTCGGACTTATCTTTTGAAGAAGAACCAAAGGCGAGATATTAGATAGAGATGTAAAGGTTCTCGCGTAGGAAGTCAAGTGCCCTTAGTGAAAGTGCTATGGCGGAATCATGGTGCAGAGGAAGCTACGTGGGAACCCGAGGATGTGATACTGCAAAGCAATACCCCATCTCTTTCTCGATCGTGTAATTTCGAGGACGAAATTATTTTAAGGGGGTAGAACTGTAACACCCTAAAAATGGGGCTAATTGGAATTAAATTATTTTCCCTATGTTTGAACTGCGGTGATATTATTTATGGAATAATAAAGGTTAATTAAGGGTCTTGAGTAGGCTCGGTTTAGTAGAAAATTTCTTTTTTGAACTTTAAAGGCAGGGAGCCTTAGCAAGAGGGGGTTATAAGAATAAATGAAGGATTTCTGACATAAAAATCAGCTGGGTTAAGTGGCAAAAGGAGGGCCACTTAGGGGTTACATGTGACGCCATCAAGAAACAAGGGAGAGCCTTGGTTCAAGTCACAAAATTCTCTCTTTTTGCACTATATGTTGGACGGCAACAAGGGGAAGAGTCCTTCTCAGTTTAAATTCTTTTAAATAATAGGGATAATAATAGGATTAAATTAGATTTTAACTAGATTAATTAGCAGATTAATCTTTAAGAGTTGGCAGAGGAAAAATAGCCTTGTTTTTAATTCAAAGTAATTTGAATTAATTCAAATAATTAGTCAAGAGCAAATCAAGGAGTTTTCCAAAATTTGAACTCCTCATGAGAGGGGTGGACGGCAAGTAATAGGGGAGGGAGTGCCGAAAATTACTTAGGCTATTCATCTTTTAGTTTTCTTCCTCTCTTCCTTCTCTACTCTCAAAACTCTCTCATCTTTTAGTCTTTTCTTTTTCCCCCTTTTGTTCTTTCCAAAACTGAAACCTTCCATTAACACCTTCCTCTCCTTTTTGCTCTATCGAAACATCAAAATCTCCCCTACACTCTCTCTTGCTGAAACTCCATCTCCTTCTCCCATTGTTTTCTTTCCCCAATAGCCGAATTCACTCCCTTGGTTTGCCAAAAATTTCCTTTCTCTATTCAAATAGTACTTTGGCCGAATATTGGAGGTAGCATAGATCTCTTCAGATCCTTTTTCGGTTGATAAGGTAAGTAATGGCCGAATGTCTATCTCTTCTTTTCCTTCTTTTCTGTCGACATCTAGGAAAGAAAGAGCCAATTTCGGGCATTTAATGGCAAGGATAATAATAATCTTTTGAAACCGATTTGTTATAGGCCTTCGAAAGTTGGAAGCGAGCAAGTAGGTTCATCGTCCCCTGTCAATCGAATTCGGTAAGTAAGGGTAAGGTTTATTTTAATATTCAAGCCGAAGGCTATTAGTTTTCTTTACTAACCGGCGGTAGTTGACAAAGCAGATTCGGGAATTGAGTACTGTGGTTGGTAGCCGAAAGGGTAAAGGTAAGGTTTCGGGTTCACAAGGAACCTCTCTCTAATAATTTGATTTGGCCGAATAGGCCATAATACTAACCCAAGTGTTGGCCGAATATAGGGACAGGTAGATCTAGGAAGGCTGACTTCTCTTTTCGGGATATAGACTTCTCGTTAGTGACAGGTGTGTACATACACACTTATAATTATCTAAATGAACTCAACTGTTGTATGTGCTAACCTGATCTATGTAGATTTGGATTTAATACCATGAATGGTATAAGCAAGGATCCGGGTAAGTCCCTGATTGACTATGTGATTTGATGATGCTTTTGGGAAGCACGATGTGTGGTTTACGATTAATGATAAATTTGTTATATGTGATTGGACACATGATGGTATGAATATTGTGATTGTTTGGTATGGGTTGATGAGAGGAGGGGGCAGTGATATCGTGTCGGCGGACACCAAAGTGTTTTGGTAACACATAGTGACTACGGTCACAGAGAGGTTTGGTACCTCCGGAGGTTTGGTACCTCATCGCGTCTCGCCCCCCAGCTGGCTTAGCACCACAAATGGGTTGGGCCCCACATATTATAATAAGGGATTGACGCCAGCGATTTGGCATCACACGATGGGTTGGCCCCATCAATCGATTGTGTCCACGGACACCAGAGGTTTGGCACCTCCAGTGATTTGGCATCACATTGTGACTATATGTCACCAGTGGTTTGGCACCACTAGTGGTTTGGTACCACACGGGGTAGACAAAGGCGTTCGGTTGGCTAGGTCGGGTGCATGACTTGGTACATAATGGTTAATTATATGTTGTGTATGAAATTACTTAAATCAGGGGAAGGGTTACATACTGAGTCTTGGTGACTCACCTTCTCCTTTACTTTTTCAGGAGACACATAGGTCGCGGATGTGGAGCCGGGTGGACTCGAGGTGGCCTTGCAGTGGATTTGAATTAAATGAACTTTAAACTTAGTTATTTTATTTTTACTTTTGGTTAAATTCTATTTCGGATGTAATAAGGCCTCCTAATGTGTTATTCTGTTATTCTTCATATGTTGAATACTCTATTTTAAACTATTTCACTGATATTGAATTGAATAAACAAGTTTCCTCAAATTAAACCGAAAAATATTTTATCGTGCCATCGGGCACATTTGAAATTTGTATAATAACTTGACTTAAATAAATTTCCAAATTAAATCTAAGTATGGTTTTAGCAAGGTCACTAAAATAAAAGGTTTTTGACCACTTAAAGTGATTTAAAAAGTGTTTTAAAAAAAAATAAAAAAAAGGGTTTTTCCCTGTAACAAACTAGATTCGGCCATAGTGTTTGGGCCGGTTTGGGTTGTTACAGTACCTGAGTGCTTTGTACCACATTATGGTACCTTAGCCATATTCATATTCTTAATATCACATATATTAATTAAACATAGCCATAAAACATATTATGAATTAGTGTGGGGTACACACCTGATTCGCTTAGCAAATTCCTTGAGATCTCGTAATCTGATCTACCGCTTAGAACCTTAATCCCTACATTTGATTAATCACTTACTAATTTAATAAAAAGCCATTCGGCCATAAATCCAAATCCTAGTAGGATTAGTATACTAAAACTTACCTTAAGGATCTTAAATCCCGAAATTATCCCTTGGTTATAGCTTCTGTCGAAATCCCTAAACCCACATGTTAGATCAACTTATAACCTTTAATCACAATCAATGGCCCTTGGCCGAATGTCAGATATGACTTACCTTGATGGTCAAATCCCTAAGATCTTTTCCTTTATAGTTGACTATGGCAAAAATCCCGAAAGAATCCTTCCAAATTTCGGCAAATAAGAATATTGATGGGATTAGTCCTAGATTTCGACAAATCTAAAAGAAAAAAATAGAAATCAAAACTTGTACTTACCCTTTCTTGAAGAAATCGACAGCACCTATGCTTGAAGCCCCTCAAAGATTCGGCTTTTGATGGATTGGAAAGAAAAGAAATTGGCTAATGGTGATATCTTGAATTTTCGGCTTTGGCTAACAAAAAGAAGAAGAACAAATGCTCGAGGAAATTCTACAGAGAGAAGGTTGAGAGAAAGAATGATGAATGGCCTCTTTTCCTTATATAGCCGAATTTACTAACTTAGAATCCCTTACTTGGCCATCACTCTTCTATTTTGATAGCTTTATCTCTTTAATTATCTCATAAAATAAAAGATAATTCAGCAACTATCCTTACTTAGCCGAAATTATTAAAATCAAAGTCCCTTACTTGGCCATCACTTCTCCCTTATTTTCCTAATTAAAGAATAATTCCTTATTTATCTCTTGAAAAATAATCTAAAATAATTCCATTATTTATCCCTTATTTATCCACTATTTATCTCTTAAAAATAAAAGAATAAAGGCTCCTAAATTATAGCCTTGTGCCGTCCACCTCACTTCTTCTGGAAGCAAAATAAAATTTCTTTTATTTGCTTTCCCTGTGACTCGAACTCAGGCCCAATACCCTTGTATGTGGCGCCATTTCCAGAGGCCCTAAGTGGCATCTCCAGGCCACTTTTCCAAGCCTGTTTGCGTGTCAAATTTCACATACTTTTTCTCTTAAGGCCACCTTGCCTTAATTTCCTCTTTTAAACTTTAAAACTCGACATTTCTAAGTCATTTCTAAGTTTCCAAAAATTTTCGTTTGCCTCTTTAAACTTGACATTTCCTTACATTTCCAAGTTTCCAGAAATGTTCACTTTCCTATTTTGAATCATTTCTAAATCACTTCCTTACATTTCCAAGTTTCCAAAAATGTTCACTTTCCTCTTTTAAACCTAACATTTCCATACATTTCCAGTGTTTCCAAAAATGTTCACTTTCCTCTTTTAAACCTAACATTTCCATACATTTCGAGGTTTCCAAAAATGTTCATAACACATAAGACATGTCATTTCGTACAATTAAACCGAAAATGCATAGGCCCTTTTCAGGGTGTTACAAAAATTAGTTAAAAAAAGCCCAGTACCCACATGGACAAGGACACACGTGTGTGTCACACACGGTTGTGTGCTAAGCTATGTGCAATGCTCCTTTGCTTTTCTCATGCCCATGAGCGAGCCTGTGTAAGCCACACTTTCTACCACACGCTCGTGATGTCTCTAGCCTATGTAACTCTCTACGCCTGCGTGGGTCAAATTAAAATTGAAAAAATTAGCTCCAATATGCACATGGTCAGAGACATGCTCGTTTGTCCAGCCCGTGTGTCTCACACAGCCGTATGGATCACCCCAAAGTGGACCACTTTGTTTCTATTTTTTTTCAAAAAAAATTCAAGTAATAAAAAATAAAAATAATTTTTTTTGAGGTTTTCTTCCCTTTTTTTTCAATTTTTAAGTGATAAAAATAAATATGAATGTAATTTTTTGTGAAGTGTTTTTTCAAAAAAATTTATTTTACTTTCTTTCTAAGAAAGTAAAATAAATAATAATAAAAATACTCGGGTTGCCTCTCAAGAAGTGTTTATTTACAGTCTAAGCTTGACTTCTCTTTTTAAGCTCACGGTTAAGGCGGATATTGGAGCCGAAGCTCCTTTCTCTCGTTATCAGAATTACCACCAATATAAAGTTTGAAACGATGATTGTTTACCTTAATTGTGTCGTAACTGGGGTGTGTTGTAACATCCTAGAATTAGGGACTCTGCATTATTGTGTGTTACTGTGTGTTTGGCATGCTTTATCTGTTAATTTGGTATGTTTGGGGGCCCCGGGAAGGCTCGGGGTTAAGTTTGAGCCTTGGTAAAAATCTCAGTTTTTAGACACTTTAGGGGAGAGCTAGCAAAGATAGGCCGTAAGGGTAATTAATTGTGTTTTGTTAACACAAGAAAGAGGTGGTAAAGTGGCATGGAGACGCCACTTAGAGTGCATGGAAGTGGCGTCACATGGGAGCTGCAGGGAGAAGGGGTTCGACTTGCATCGTCAGCAATTAGAAACTTTATTTCTGCACCTAGGGAGCTAGAGTGATGGATTCGGCAAGGGCTCTTCAAGGTGGTTGGTGGAATGAGTCAAATATTTTGAATAAGTGGCCATGAGATGATAGTGGGGTTTGAATGAGTGAAACCGATTCAAATTGTTAGAGAGGAGTGAATGTAGGAGGAAAGTGTGGGACTGGGTGTTGGTGGAGTGGTGGCCGAATGTGGGAAGCTATAAGTGGGGAGGGGTTTCGGTTCTGGTACTAGGAGAGGTGGGTGTGCCGAAAATCCTTTGGGGTCTTAGGCTTTTCTCTCTTTTCTTTTGGAGCATATTCGGTCTTTGAGGGGGGTGTTGAGTGCCGACTTTTGGCAAGTTTCTTGAGCTTTCTTTTTGTTTTTCTTCCCTCATTCATTTAGTTCTCTTATTTTTCTCAAAGCCGAAATCAACTTTGGTACATTTCTTCTTCACCAAAATCGTAGCTCTCTTTCTCTCATTACTATTCCTCTTCATCTTTTCCCTTCAATTGAAACCCTCATCCCATTTCTTTGCTTCATATTTCTTTTATTCTTTTGAGTGCTAGCCGAAATATTCTCTCTTCCTCACTTTTCTTCTAGTGTTCTCTCCTTAAGCCGTATATTTCCACTTGTTTCATCGAAACCTTCTTACCATCATTCTTTGCCAATAGCTGAAATTCAACCTTCGTTTTTCTTGTTTAGTCGATTGATCATTCTCATCTATTACTTCTCCTGTGCCGAATCTTTTTGTGTGCCATTCGGTTTTTCTGCTGAGGATAAGAGTCTTTCTTTTATTTTCTTATAGACATCCTTTTGTTTTCTTCTTCCTTTTCTTTATGAAGCCGAATCTGTTTTGGTAAACATCTAAACCCATTTCTTCTATTTTGTGCTTCTTAGCCGAATGTTGGAAATCCTAGGTTGCTGAGAGCCTATACAATTGGTTTTTGTTGATCAAGGTAAGGGGTTCTTATCAACTTGTTTGGCCGAAAGCCACTCCTTTTAATCTATTTGGAGAATCGATTCTGATATGGTGATGGTGTAGGGACTCAATCGGTTTCTTAAGCCAAGTCTGCTAGCATTCGGCTTCTGTTGATCAAGGTAAGGAACTTCATCGATTTGAGTTCTTATTCTCTCTGTTTTCTTTCAAAGTCTTAACCCTGTTTCTTGATCAAGCTCTTTTTATGGATTCGAATGCAAGTCAAGTGAATGAGGGGGTTGGACTCGTAGTCCCCTCCCCAAAGTTTAAGAAACGTGCAATATCGACAGTACGATACTTTCCACCGGGCTGTGGTAGAGAGCCGACATCTGCCTGGGATAGGCAAATAGCTGTCGTCCCTGCTAGTGAGAGCGTCTACGTAGAGAGTCTAGTTTTACGCGTTACCATGTGTGTAATGCTCACACTTTACTTTATTAAATAATTCATGTTAATAATTGTGTTGGCTGAAAGCCGAAACGTCTATTCTGTTGGTCGAGATACCCTCGCGGGTAAGGTGGGAGACACCGGGTAAGTTTCACTATGATGATACTTTCGTATTATTGAATGCATGAGTTAATTATATGTTGTACATTGAAAGTATATAGCACTCAACTTAGTATGATATTATGTGCATGGGTTATGGGAGATGATGGAGGGGAAGTGCTATTCAGTGGCTATTGTCACAGTGGTCTGGGACCACAGTGGTTTGGAACCATGTATACATATGCTTATCAGTGACTTGTCTCAGTGGTCTGGGACCACAGTGGGTTAGCCCCACGTATACTTATCAGAGATCATCACAGTGGTCTGGGACCACAGTGGGTTGGCCCCACGTTTATATATTCTGTGACTCTATCACAAGTGGTTTGGGACCACAGTGGTCTGGGACCACAGTGGCTTGATGCCACGGGTGTTCGGGGGATACAGTTGATGTAGTG
Source organism: Gossypium bickii (assembly GCA_025503065.1). Classification (NCBI taxonomy): domain Eukaryota; kingdom Viridiplantae; phylum Streptophyta; class Magnoliopsida; order Malvales; family Malvaceae; genus Gossypium; species Gossypium bickii. Next base: position 104,471,452 of record CP106711.1, read on the forward strand.
GATGAAAATCTAGGATGGGCTGGGTTGCATTGCATGCACTATTAATATGCCATGTCATTAGGGCTTAGGCCCAAACTGTGTTCGTAAGGGGAATTACACACTGAGTCTCGGTGACTCACCCCTCTGCTTAATTTTACAGGTAACCGTTAGATTATGGATTTGGAGCCAAGACGGACTCGAGGTGGCCATGCGTTACTATTTCTTCCATAAACTACGTTACTTTATTTGAACTTGTTTTAATTTGGGATTTTATTATGTAGTAAGGCCGCTACAACTTTAACTTTGGGTTTTGATTTAATGTTGATATCGTGTATTTTACAAACGGTCGAATATGGGGTTTTCTAAAATTAAAAGCATAAGCAAATAGTTTTCAAAACGTTAGCAAAAGATGACAAGCGAATAGCCAATTAACTCGGAAGTTTTCTTAAAACCTCAACTTGGTTTTCAAATGACACGTTTATGGAATTTCTTGATTTTGGCTTTTATAAAACAAAATTTGCTTACAGCCTTTTCGATCAATTCAATAAAAGACGGAACGAAACCCTAAAGCAAAATTTGCAAATCGTTTTTAAGATGAAGAGACCAATCAAAATGTTTTCTATGTTACGATGTTTCGTTGAGATTTTCAAACTACCCTTCCTGTGACATACCAGATCCAGTCGTAACGTTTAGGCCAGGTTTGGGGTGTTACAATTATGCTATCAGAGCCTAGGTTGCAAAAACTCAGCTGTGGGTATGGGGTTCAAAAATATTTTCAGAAGTTGGTGTAGAATATGGTTTTGAAAAATATATGTTTTCTAGAAGTATGGCACCCGAGTCGCCGGTATCGATCCACACTGTAAGTTTTCTGATTGTTGCTTGAATTCTTATGAAATACTATGGTAGATAGTTTTAACTTTAGAAATAGAGACCTTAGAGATACGTTTTGGCAGAAAACTACTCCTAATACTACTTTCATAAGATTTCTCGTTAATAAATAGTGGAAGAAATACTAATTCATATAACTTTTAATCAGATTAAGTCGAATCGGTAGTCATGAGCACTAGAGGACGTGGACGTGGTATGCGCGGCCGCGGTAGAGGCCGGGGTGTTGGGTCTGAACCTTCGGAATCAGGGCCGGGGCCGGAGGGTGAAGTGCCCGCATCACCAGTTGCGAAAGCAGAATTTTAGGACCAAACTAGTGGAGACGATGCTGTGTCCCAAGCGATGTTACGTGTTTTGGAATGGGTTGCTGGAGCGAGCGCGGGGCCAGTAGCTCAAAAATCTATTTCTAAGCGACTCCGAGTTAATGGGGCTGAGATGTTTTGAGGCATTTCTAGTGTGGCTTCTAGCGTAGCTGAGTACTGGCTAGAAGTAGTTGAATGGATCATGGACGATCTTGATTGTACTGCAGAGGAAAAATTGAAAGGAGTTATGTATCTTCTTCGAGACGAGGCATACTAGTGGTGGCTCATGGTAAGGGATGGTACAGTAGTTGACCGCATCACCTGGGACTTCTTTAAGTCGGTGTTCCAGGGCAAGTATATTGGATCGAGCTATGTGGACGCTTAGAGAAAGGCATTTCTAAATTTGGTTCAGGGGAGCAAGTCAGTAGCCGAGTATGAGGCGAAATTCTTACATTTAAGTCGTTATGCCTGGGGTATTATTGCAATAGATCATGAGCGCTGTGTCTGATTTGAAGATAGTCTGAGGGATGAGTTGCGAGTGCTGATAGCTCCGCAACGGGAAAGGAAGTTTGCTGTTCTGGTTGAGAAGGCTAAGATAGCCGAAGAGGTGAAGCAATCTGAAAGACAAAATCAGGGTAGGGACAGAGGTAGGAATAAGAGGAATTTTGGGTCGTCAGGATCTGCTGGGGGTTTCCAAAAGAAGCCTAGGTTGGATGGGTCGAGTCGAGTTACGAGAACTGTTACGGTTGGGCGGTCTCAGCCATGTGCTAGATGTGGGAATTATCATTCAAGGGAGTGTTGGGCAAGAAGTAAGGGATGTTATAGGTGTGGATCTGTAGATCATTTGGTAAGGGACTGTCCACAGGAGCCAAGTAGGCACGGCCAGTTGGTCACGGTTATGTACAGCCTGGAAGAGGTGGACCGCAAGCACCGAGAGGTTGTGGACCGGCCAGAGGATGAAATGGTTTTGGCCGAGGGTGTGGAGCACTGGGCCGAGGTGCTGGGAATACAGATGCGAGAGGAGGGCGATGCACCGGACGTCATAATCGGTACGTTCCTTATTTTTTGATTGCCCTTTTCAGCATTGATAGATATTGGGTGTGCACATTCCTATGTTGCTAGTAATGTATCTGAGACTTTAAGTATAGAATCTTAAACTACTTCTAGAGAGATGATTGTGATTAGCCCTCTAGGACAATCTGTAGTGGTAAACAGACTCTTTAGGAGTGCGCCTCTAGAAGTGCAAGGGATGGTTTTCCCGGCTGATTTGATGGAACTACCGTTCGGGGAGTTCGATTTAATCTTAGGTATGGATTGGTTTGTGAAATATCGAGCAAACTTAGAATGTGCTACTAAGCGCATGGTGTTAAGGACTTTGGAGGATAATGAAGTCTTAGTGATAGGTGAAAGGAAGAACTATTTGTCTAATGTAGTGTCCGCTTTAAAGGCTGAAAGAATGGTGAGAAAAGGATGCGAGGCTTTCTTAGCTTTTGTCAGTGTTCTGTAGGCCAAGGAGTTGACTGTGAAGGATGTCAGAATAGTGAAGGAATTCTCCAATGTTTTTCCAGAAGAGCTTCAAAAGTTACCTCCAGATCGCGAGGTGGAGTTCGGTATTGATCTTCTACCGGGAACCGCGCCAGTGTTTATTGCCCCATATAGAATGGGACCGAAGGAGTTAGTGGAACTTAAAGCTTAGATTCAAGAACTGTTGGACCGGGTTTTATCTGACCCAGTGTGTCACTTTGGGGAGCGCCGATGTTATTCGTTAAGAAAAAGGACGGGACGATGCGAATATGCATTGATTACAGGCAATTGAACAAGCTGACGATTAAGAACAAGTACCCATTGCCACGGATTGATGACTTGTTCGATCAACTGTGAGGCGCTTCGGTCTTTTCAAAGATAGACTTGAGGTTAGGTTATCACCAGCTTAAGGTCAAGGAGTCAGATATTCATAAGACAGCTTTTCGAACTCGTTATGGTCACTACGAGTTCTTGGTGATGCCGTTCGGGTTGACAAATGCACCAGCTGCGTTTATAGACATGATGAATCGGGTATTCCAACCCTATCTGGACCAGTTTTTCGTGGAGTTCATAGATGATATTCTGGTTTATTCAAGTACGGAAGAGGAACATGATTCGCATCTTCGGGTGGTTCTGCAGATTCTGAGGGAGAAGCAGCTGTACGCCAAATTCAATAAGTGTGAATTTTGGTTGAAAGAAGTTACCTTTTTGGGCCATGTTGTATCCGCTGAGGGGATTAGAGTTGATCCCTGGAAAATTGAAGTTGTGTTGGACTGGAAACCGACTAAGTCTGTGGCGGAAATTCAGAGTTTTCTTGGTTTGGCTGGGTACTACAGAAGGTTTGTTGAGGGGTTTTCGTTGATAGCTGCACCGTTAACCAAGTTATTACGGAAAGGGGTACCGTTCGTTTGGGTAGATAAACAGCAGGAAAGTTTTAAGAAGTTGAAGAGGATTTTGACTGAAGCACCGGTGTTGATTCAGCCAGAGGCTGGGAAGAAGTTTATCGTCTACTGTGATGCGTAGTACACAGGGTTAGGATGTGTGTTGATGCAAGAAGGGAAAGTGGTAGTTTATGCGTCTCGGCAGTTAAGACCGCATGAAGTGAACTATCCCACGCATGATCTTGAGTTAGCTACAGTAGTTTTTGCTCTGAAGATTTGGAGACAATACCTGTATGTGGAGAAGTCCATCATCTACATGGATCACAAGAGCTTGAAGTATCTCCTTACCCAGAAGGAGTTGAATTTGAGGTAGTGGAAGTGGATTGAGTTGTTGAAGGATTATGACTGCTTGATCGAGTACCACTTGGTAAGGCTAACGCAGTTGCAGACAAGTTGAGTCGTAAGGTGATATCGGACTTGAGGGCAATGTTTGCTCATCTCAGCTTATATGATGATGGAAGCTTGTTGGCTGAACTTCAAGTGAAGCCTTTTTGGGTCAGTCAGATAAAAGAGAAGCAGTTGTCTGATGAATCACTAAGTGTTAAGTTTCAGCTAGTGGCAGAGGGTAAAATGGCAGGTTTTAGTGTAAACAGTGATGGAGTATTGTGCTTTCTGGGAAAGGTCTGCATGCCGAGGGATTCCGAGTTAAGGTAGAAGATCCTTCAAGAAGTGCATAGTAGCCCATATGCTATGCATCCTGGCGGGAGTAAGATGTATCGGGATCTACGTGAGCAGTTTTGGTGGTCGGGTCTGTAAGCAACAGGTTACCGAGTTTGTGGGTAAATGCTTGACGTGTCAGCAGGTGAAGGCGAAACACCAATTGCTGTAACATCCCCAAACCCGGCCCACGAGCCCTGACCGGATCTGGTTATGTCACTGTGGAAGGACGATTGAAAATCTATTTAACTTAGAATAGATCATTAAAACTTGTTAACTTTTGAAAAACCATGTCCCTTTATGATTATAAAAGAAACCTTGATGTTATAAGATTTGCCAAATTCATCCATAAGGACACATTCATTCAGTGGTATCTACCACTCACATTCACTATTCAGACATTTCTGCCCGTTTCTACCCCAGGGGTATTTCCGTCATTTTCCTACAGGGTATTTTTGTGATAAACCAGAGAAATTTTAAAACTTTAACGAATCAAGACACTTTGAAATTCCCAAAACTGGAGGGTATTTTCGAAAATTCTTCAATTTGAAAGTACAGCAGAAGTTTGGAAACCAGGGGTAATTTGGTAATTTTGTCAATTAGGGGTAATTTTGTAAATTTTCAAATCAGGGTATCTTGGATTGCCGCAAAATAGAGTTTTTTAAATACTTTTGCAAAGTAGGGAAATTTTATTAAAATTGGGGTTAAACCGAAAATTTTGAAAGTTAAGGGCATTTTAGTAATTTTCAACACAGGGGTATTTTTGTAAATTTCCCCAAAACCAGGGTATTATTTTGAAATACAAAATTTTGGGATGCTTCTACAAAGTATGAAAATTTTATCGAAGTCGAGGTAATATAATAATTTTAGAAATCAAGGGTATTTTTGTAATTCTTTTGCCACTAGGGGTAATTTCACTAATTTTGTAAATAAAAAAAACGTCTTTCAAAATTGGATTTAGGGTTTACAAACCGAAGGGGTAAATTGGGTTTTGAAAACAGTAGGACTAATCCCTTTCGGGTTTTATTAATGGTTAAGCCTATGAACAAGTCCTCTTGGTTAAGGTGAACCATAGCTACGCACCAGGTAGGATTCAAGTAAAGAGGAGGTGAGTCGCTCGGACTGCTTAAATACCAAGCTCTTACTGAATACCAATCCTCGACATGCGTACAGTGGTTGCCACACCTTAACTCGGCGACTTAGTCGTAGGTTTGTTTAGTAGCTTTAAGTCTTATGCATGTGTTTGAGTAGACTAGCCCTAGGGTCCAATAGCCCTAACATTCTACTCTACGTTCCCATAAGAGCCCAAACAAGTTCATATAAAAATCACTTCAACAGTCAGGGTACTTACCTGGTGGACTCGGGCCGGAGGTACAGGTGCCATGCCAGAATAACCTGAAAATATTTCATAAAACCCATATTTTTGAAAAGCCTATTTTGAAAATATTTTTGGGCCCAAAACCCTCAAAGTTGAGTTTTGAACTGGGCTCTGATACCAATTTGTAACATCCCCAAACCCGGCCCACGAGCCCTGACCGGATCTGGTTATGTCACTGTGGAAGGACGATTGAAAATCTATTTAACTTTGAATATATCATTAAAACTTGTTAACTTTTGAAAAACCATGTCCCTTTATGATTATAAAAGAAACCTTGATGTTATAAGATTTGCCAAATTAACACTTTATTAACTTATAAATATAAGTTGCTAAAATAAAACCATAATTTAAAAATAATATCCAAAAATAGTGTTAAGACCCTTATTACAATCAATATTTAAAACCAAATACTTAATATAAATAAGCTTAAAATATTTAAACTCTTCTTTCTGCATGGGCCACCTTGTGTCCTCTCCGATCCCGGTCCAATTCTACGCATCACCGAAATGGTTAATAAAATAGGGTGAGTCCACTGACTCAGTGCATAATCACAACACATATTTCCACACGTATGGGCTTGGCCCATACCCACACGATCCTCAGAACAAATCATGCAAGAATGCATTTCAGCCCAACCTACTATCCAACCGTAACACCAACCTTAGCAGACACTTCGCTAAGGCGTGGCTAACCCACCACCGATCACATCGTGATCCATAAACTTTACCTTGGCAAACTCATTTGCTCAAGGCCGTGGGTGAGCCACCGATCAACCAAAGTGATCCCAACATCGAGACCGTTTACGGTGATGCACTTAGCCATCAACCGCCGAGATGGGCACCGAGCCACACCTCCTCGAGGTAGCACACGACTAATCGTCAAGCGCTAATGTAGCTGAGCTAACATTAGACCACGTACCTCATGTGTACACCCTCTTCCTTCATCAGATCGAGCCCAAATCCCATGCAAATATGTGTAAGTGCAACATGTTAGATCATATCAAAGAGTAGGCATCACATGTTAATAACCATATCATATATATATATATATATACATCACAATAACATAAATTCACCAACCAACTCACCTGGCATCCGATTACCCAAAACATGGTATTTACTACTCAAGCCATTATGATTGGCTACCACACATCATGCATATGTAAACACATTAGCAACCAATAACCGTAGAAATAGTGCGATGATTACGCACCTACTTGACACAAATGATCAAATCCCGAAACGTTACTTTATGCTTCTGCAACCGTTGACTAACCGACTCTCGAAAGGTCTCCTGCGTTAGGCTCTTCTCCCCTACAATCGGCCTTAGCACAACAAAGAACACTTAGGGCCATTCGGCCAAGACAAGAAACCATAGAATAAGGAAAAGCTAACACACCCTTACCTTGCTAACCACTCCCTTTTATTCTAACAAGAATCGATCACCACAAGAAAATAAGGTTCGGCTCAGGGACTTGTAACCAAAGTGGAGAGAATGAGAGAATGGATGATTCGGCAAGGCTCCTAGATGGAGTTTGGGATATTCGGCAAGGCAAGCTTTAGAGGTGATTTCGGTCTAAGAGAAGTTTAAAAGAAAAGTGTGAAGAAAGAGGGGAAAATAGATACACCAACTTTCGGCTTTCGCTCAACAAAATAAAAGGAAAAGAAAGAGTGTTCTTTGACTTACTTTTGGCAAGAGACTAAGGGAAGAAAAGAAATAATTTCGGCACAAGGGGGATGGTGAAACAATTTCGGCAGAAGGGAAACAAATGAAGAAAAGGGTGGCCAAAATGGTGAGCACCTCCTATTTATACTACTAGCTACCTAACACCCTTAATAAAACCGAAAATACCCTCCCCCAAGCTCCCCAAAACCGGCCACTAGCTCCCCTCCTCCTAAATCCCAAGATTTTCTCCTATTTTTACTCTACACCAATCTTTCAAACTATTTCAAATTAAATCCAACTCATCTCTTCTCCTAGCCATCCATTCAAAACATTTTGAACAAGTCAAAATCCCCCTTTTAAGTACCTTGGCCGAATCCAACTCTCCCCCCTTGCTCATGACGCAAAAACAAAAGAAAATGCTGCCTTTGCAGCTCGATCCTGAGACCCCAAAGCTCCCTTGAGGCGTCACTTCTCCATGCTCTTAGTGGCGTCTCCCTTGCCACTCTGCCAAGCTATTTCTTGTGTCTAATTCTCCCAAATAATTCTCTTAAGACCCCTTTTAGCCAAGCTCCCCCTTTAAACACTAAAAACCAAAAATTTCCTAAGGCACCATTTACCTTCTAGGGTACTCCAAAGCCCTTAAAACTTATCCAACCCCACCATAAGCCTCCCATTAGTTGAGATATGCACTAAATGCATAAGCCCTAGAACCAGGGTGTTACAATTGCCTTCAGGGTTGCTGCAGCCAGTAAAGATTCCACTTTGGAAGTATGAGAGAATAACAATGGATTTTGTGAGTGGGCTACCCCTTACGCCTACGAAGAAAGACTCAGTGTGGGTAATTGTGGATCGGTTGACGAAATCCGCTCACTTCATACCGATTCGAGTTGATTATTCTTTACAAAAGTTAGCCAAGCTGTATGTGGCGGAGATTGTGAGGTTACATGGGGTACCTGTGTCTATCATATTAGACAGAGACCCCAGGCTTACGTCACAGTTTTGGAAAGCGTTGCATCAGGCGTTGGGTACAAGACTAGACTTCAAAGACAAGATTTCATCCATGCATCGATGGTCGATCCCGAGAGGGTAATTCAGATCTTGGAAGAGATGTTGAGAGGCTGTGTCATTGACTTCAGGGGTAGTTGGGAGTAGTTCCTACCGTTGGCAGAATTCGCATACAACAACAGCTACCAATCTAGTATTTGGATGGCGCCCTACGAACCGTTGTATGGTCAGAAATGTCGTACTGTCGTACTCCTAATTGTTGGACAGAGTTGGGGAAGCGTCAGATGTTGGGTTCAGAATTGGTTTTCGAAACAGACGAAAAAGTTATGTTGATTCAAACTCGGTTGAAGGAAGCTTCCGATAGGCAGAAATCCTATGCTGATCTGAAGCGTAAGGATATAGAATTAGTAGTGGGTGATCAGGTGTTTCTCAAAGTTTCACCTTGGAAGAAAGTTTTGAGGTTTAGACGGAAGGGCAAGTTGAGCCCCAGGTTCATCGGGCTTTATCAAGTGTTGAAATGAGTGGGACCAGTAGCATACCAGCTCGAGCTACCTCCGGAATTGAGGCAGATACATGACGTATTCCATGTATCGATTTTAAGGCGCTACCGTTCGGATCCATCTCATGTAGTGCCAGTGGAAGAAATCGAAGTGAGACCTGATTTATCGTTTGAAGAGGAACCAGTTCAGATCTTAGACCGAGATATTAAGGTGTTGAGGAGAAAAACAATTCCATTGGTTAAAGTTTTGTGGCGAAATCACAGTTCAGAGGAAGCTACATGGGAGCCAAAGGATGTGATGCGACAGCAATACCCTCAGCTCTTTTGATCAGGTAAATTTCGAGGCTGAAATTTCTTTAAGGTGGGTAGAACTGTAACATCCTAGAATTAGGGACTCTTCATTATTGTGTGTTATTGTGCATTTGGCATGCTTTATCTATTAATTTGGTATGTTTGGGGGCCCCGGGAAGGCTCGGGGTTAAGTTTGAGCCTTGGTAAAAATCTCGTTTTTTAGACACTTTAGGGGAGAGTTAGCAAAGACAGGCCGTAAGGGTAATTAATTGTGTTTTGTTAACACAAGAAAGAGGTGGTAAAGTGGCATGGAGACGCCATTTAGAGTGCATGGAAGTGGCGTCACATAGGAGTTGTAGGGAAAAGGGTTTGAGTTGTGTTGTCAGCAATTAGTAACTTTATTTTTGAGCGTAGAGAGCTAGAGTGATGGATTCGGCAAGGGCTCTTCAAGATGGTTGGTGGAATGAGTCAAATATTTTGAATGAGTGGCCATGAGATGATAGTGGGGTTTGAATGAGTCAAACAGATTCAAATTGTTGGAGAGGAGTGAATGTAGGAGGAAAGTATGGGATTGGGTGTTGGTGGAGTGGTGGTCGAATGTAGGAAGCTTGAAGTGGGGAGGGGTTTCGGTTTTGGTACTAGGAGAGGTGGGTGTGCCGAAAATCCTTTGGGGTCTTAGGCTTTTCTCTCTTTTCTTTTGGAGCATATTCGGTCTTTGAGGGGGGTGTTGAGTGCTGACTTTTGGCAAGTTTCTTGAGCCTTCTTTTTGTTTTTCTTCCCTCTTTCATTTAGTTCTCTTATTTTTCTCAAAGCCCAAAATCAACTTTGGTACATTTCTTCTTCACCAAAACCGTAGCTCTCTTTCTCTCATTACTATTCCTCTTCATCTTTTCCCTTCAACCGAAACCCTCATCCCATTTCTTTGCTTCATCTTTCTTTTGTTCTTTTGAGTGTTAGCCGAAATATTCTCTCTTCCTCACTTTTCTTCTAGTGTTCTCTCCTTAAGCCGCATATTTTCACTTGTTTCATCGAAACCTTCTTACCATCATTCTTTGCTAATAGCTGAAATTCAACATTCGTTTTTCTTGTTTAGTCGATTGATCATTCTCATCTATTACTTCTCCTGTGCCGAATCTTTTTGTGTGCCATTCGGTTTCTCTGCTGAAGGTAAGAGTCTTTCTTTTATTTTCTTATAGACATCCTTTTGTTTTATTCTCCCTTTTCTTTATGAAGCCGAATCTATTCTAGTAAACATCTAAACCTATTTCTTCTATTTTGTGCCCCTTAGTCAAATGTTGGAAATCCTAGGTTGCTGAGAGCCTATACAATCGGTTTTGGTTGATCAAGGTAAGGGGTTCTTATCAACTTGTTTGGCTGAAAGGCCACTCATTTTAATCTATTTGGAGAACCGATTCTGATATGGTGATGGTGTAGGGACTCAATCGGTTTCTTAATCCAAGTCTGCTAGCATTCGGCTTCTGTTGATCAAGGTAAGGAACTTCATCAATTTGAATTCTTATTCAATCTGTTTTCTTTCAAAGCCTTAACCCTGTTTCCTGATCAAGCTCATTTTATGGATTCGAATGCAAGTCAAGTGAATGAGGGGGTTGGACTCGTAGTCCCCGCCCCAGAGTTTAAGAAATGTGCAGTATCGGTAGTACGAGACTTTTCACTGGGCTGTGGTAGAGAGCCGACATCTGCCTGGGATAGGTAAATAGCTGTCGTCCCTGCTAGTGAGTGCGTCGACGTAGAGAGTCTTGTTTTACACGTTACCAGGTGTGTAATGTTCACACTTTACTTTGTTAAATAATTCATGTTAATAACTGTGTTGGCTGAAAGCCAAAACGACTATTCTGTTGGTCGAGATACCCTCGCGGGTAAGGTTGGAGACCGGGTAAGTTCCACTATGATGATACTTTCATATTATTGAATGCATGAGTTAATTATATGTTGTACATTGAAAGTATATAGCACTCACCTTAGTATGATATTATGTGCATGGGTTATGAGAGATGAAGGAGGGGAAGTGCTATTTAGTGACTATTGTCACAGTGGTCTGGGACCACAGTGGTTTGGAACTACGTAGACATATGCTTATCAGTGACTTGTCTCAGTGGTCTGGGACCACAATGGGTTAGCCCCACGTATACTTATCAGAGATGGTCACAGTGGTCTGGGACCACAGTGGGTTGGCCCCACATTTATATATTTTGTGACTCTGTCACAAGTGGTCTGGGACCACAGTGGCTTGATGCCACGGGTGTCCGGCGGATACAGGTGATGTAGTGGATAGAAATCTAGGATGGGCTGGGTTGCATTGCATGCACTATTGATATGCCATGGTATTAGGGCTTAGGCCGAAACTGTGTTCGTAAGGGGAATTACACACTGAGTGTCAGTGACTCACCCCTCTGCTTAATTTTGCAGGTAACCGCTAAATTGCGGATTTGGAGTCGAGGTGGGCTCGAGGTGGCCATGCGTTACTACTTCTTCCGTAAACTACGTTACTTTATTTGAACTTGTTTTAATTTAGGATTTTATTATGTAATAAGGGCGCTATAACTTTAACTTTGGGTTTTGATTTAATGTTGATATCACATATTTTACAAATGGTCGAATATGGGTTTTCTAAAATTAAAAGCATAAGCAAATAGTTTTCAAAACATTAACAAAAGATGACAAGCGAATAGCCAATTAACTCTGAAGTTTTCTTAAAACCTCAACTTGGTTTTCAAATGACACATTTATGGAATTCCTTGATTTCAGCTTTTATGAAAACAAAATTTATTTATAGCCTTTTCGATCAATTCAATAAAAGACAGAACGAAACCTTCAAGCAAAATTTACAAATCATTTTTAAGATGAAGAGACCAATCGAAATGTTTTCTAAGTTAAGATGTTTCGTTGAGATTTTCAAACTACCCTTCCTGTGACATACCGGATCCGGTCGTAACATTTAGGCTGGGTTTGGGGTGTTACATGTGTTACCTTAATGGTTCCGTATGGAAATACGGCTTTTACCACACATGAGTCGGACCCTCTTGACTTAAACTCTGAAGGAAAAATTCGTGAATCTGATTTGTCTAACAGCACCTTTGTCGTCAGCTTGGAGTTGGTTCATTCACTTTACATGCACATCATGGCATTGCTTTCTTACTTCCTTTTGCTTTTTTGATTCCTCATCAACTTTTATTTTCCATTCATCTAGTTTATCAAGCTCCAGCATTGTTCCTTGAGTTCTATCACTTTGAATAAAATATGGCTCCAACACGTTTTCATGAGAGATTTTCTACAAAAAAATGTTAAGCCACATGATTACTAACATTAACAGAACAATTAGTATCATCTCGCTCACTAGGGACTCTCACAAAATCATGTGCTTGAAGAGTAATCTTTTCATCACCTACATGTAGCACAAGTTCACCAATACCCACATCAATAACAGTTCTAGCAGTGGCTAAAAAGGGTCGACCAAAGATTATAGGTACCTTAATAACCTCATTCATGTTCAATACAACAAAATCAACAAGGAATTTAAATTGATCTATCCGCTAATTGAATACTCATCCTAGTGGGTTTGGGTTCCCTAAGAACAAGTTGTTTGAACATCTGATAAGGCATGAGATTTATACTAGCCCCCAAATCTGTCAAAGCTTTTTCAACATTTAAACTACCATTGAGATAAAGAATAGTAAAACTCTTTGGATCTTTAAGTGTGTTGGGTAGTTTGTTTTGGAGAATGACCGAGCAAACTACACAGTCGATAAGTTGCCTAATTTCCTTTTATCTTTTAACAACTCCTTTAAAATTTTTACATACTTTGGCATCTGCAAAAGAGCTTCAACAAACAGTAAGTTAATGTGAATTTTTTTAAGAGTTTAAGAAATTTACCATATTGCTCTTTTATGTGCCCTTTCTTAAATGATGTTGGATATGAAACTCGTGGTTTGTAGTCTTTGATTACAAACTTATGCTCTTTCTTACTTTCTTCAACCTCATCACTTTTCACAACAGCTTCTAGTTTCAACTTCTTTTCAGGCTCGACTAACCCTTCCACGTTCCGAACAGTGATTGTGTGGTTTTGATCCTTTGGGTTAGTTTTAGTGTGCTAGGTAAACTACCTAGTGGTATTTTCAAAATAAGTTTGGCAAGCTGTCCAATTTGATTTTCAAGCCTATGAATCGATAATTGTTGATTTTTAAATGCTGTTTCAGTGTTTTGAAATCGAGTTTCTGACACCGAAATAAATTTAACTAACACCTCCTCAAGGTTCAGTTTCTTTTCTTGTTGATAAGGTTGCTGAAAACTCGGAGGGGGTTGTGACCTTTGATTTCCTTGTCCACCCCAAGAGAAATTTAGATGTTTCCTTCAACCTATATTATAGTTATTATTATAATAGTTATTTTGAGGTCTAGAATTATTACCCATAAAGTCGGCTTGCTCATGTTCCATGTTAAACTTGAAGGGTGAATATTCTGAATTAATCATCCCCACACCATTAACATTACACTGCATCATTGGGTTCACCTCCTTAGAGACATTCAAACCATCAATTTTCTAACCAAGAGCTTCAACCTAATTTGCCAACATAGAAACTGTAGCAATATCAAAAACTCCGGCTACCTTGACAGGTTTTACTCTCGTAACTTGCCACTAATAGTTATTTAGTGTTATCTCCTCAATAAATTCTTAAGCTGCCTCGGGTGTTTTTTTATTCAATGTTTCATTTTTCGATAGTTTCCGCATCAATCATCTGTCTAGTTGAGGGGTTCAAACCATTATAAAAAGTTTGAACTTGGAGCCACAAAGGTAGTCCATGGCGAGGACACATTCTCAAAAAATCCTTAAATCTCTCAAATGTATCATAAGGTGTTTCAATATCAAACTGAACAAAAGAAGAGATGTCACTCCTCAACTTAGTTGTTTTAGCTAGTGGAAAATATTTTCAGAAAAACTTCGTAGTCATTTGCACCCAAGTAGTGATAAAAACTCATGGCAATGAATTTAACCATTGTTTTGTCCTGCTCCTCAAAAGAGAATGGAAACAACCGTAAGCGTATGGCATCATCAATAGTGCCATTTATCTTAAACGTGTCGCAAATCTCTAGAAAGTTAGCAAAATGAGTATTCGAATCTTCATCTTGCAAACCATCAAACAAAACATACTGTTGTACCATCTAAATTGTGTTTGGCTTCAGCTCAAAATTATTTGTAGCAATAATCGATTTCACAATATTCGATTAAGCAACAATTAGAGTGGGCTTAGCAAAATCATACATAGTATGAGGAGCAAGAGTTGTAGAAAGCTTTTGATTATTTTGATTATCACCCATCTCTACAGTAATATCATCTTTCTCTTGATCGTCTATTATATTCTGTTGATTTTTCCTTACTTCTCTAACCTCTCTACAATTTATGCGAGTAGTCTTTCTAATCTCACTGTCAAAAAGTAATGGACCCAACGGGTTTCCTCTAGTCATAAACCAAAAGAATCTGCTAGAAGCAAACAAACGGAAAATTTGAATATAAAATTTAAAAAATATATATTAAAATAAAAAATGGCTAAATTAATAGAAATAAAATTTTCCTATTATTTTATTCCCCGGTAACAATGCCAAAAACCTGATTGCAGTCGTAAACCAAATAAAAATTCGACAAAGGCAAGTGCACCTATCAATTAATAGTATACATACGATGAGCAAAGATATCGTTCCCACAATGACTAAAAGTACTAGTAATTACTGTCTTTCTATTATTTGACTGAAAAATTGGGGAGATTCATTCAAACTAAAATTAACTAAATGAATTAACTAAAGAACATGACAAAGAATGAATCAGGAAAACAAATGATTAACAACCAAGAAGCAAAACAATACCTAGGAAAAAATCCACCTAGGTTTCATCTGTCAGTATCAATCTGAATTAAACAATTTCTTCACTTAGTATCTTGTCCTGTAGAAATCCATAAATAATGCTAATATCTCTTTCGACAGTAAGAGCAACTGACTCTAAGTTGATTAATTTAAATTTCTTTATAATTTAAACCCCTATTATTGTATTAACTTGATCTATGGATCCCATTATTAGATTTAACTCTAATCCGGTAGATTTATGTCGTCATATTTCTATAATTGCTTGCAACTCCACTCAATTATGCTAAATCTACTCTTAAATAAGGACTTTTCCTCTTCTAATTTAAGCACATCAAACATGGATTAATAGTCCAAAAATATTAAACCAAGATTTAAGCACAGATAATTAAGAACTAGATCCAAACATTTATTGCGTAAAAATAAAAATCAAATTACAGAATCCATCCTAAGGTTCACCTCCCTATGTATTTGGAAAAACTAGTTCATGATAGCAAATAAAAATATCCCAAAAATAGTATAACCATAAGAAATAAAGAAACTCATAATAAACTTGAAAGAAATCAAAAGGAAATCTTCAATCTTGATGGAAATATGCCTCAGAGTCAGCTTTAATAGTGTTTTTCGAGTTATTTTATTGAGTATTCTATGACAGCTCACTCCCCTTTTCTTATCTTTGTCATATCTAGGTCTTAAAATCCCTGAAAAATCTAAAATGTTTTCCCATTGGTTTAGAGTGCGATATGCAATTTTTATGTGTTCTAACACATGGCCGTATAGTAGCTCGTGTGGCTCACACGGCTGTGTGTCCATCCCGTGTGGAATGGCCCAGCTCGTGTGGCTCTTGAAACTTGCTCTGATTTTTTAATTTTCACTTGTTTTTTGCTCCTTTTGCTCCCAAATGCTCTCTTAAGTATGAAAACATGAATTTAAAGGATTAGGGGCATAAAATTCACCATTTTGAATCAAATAATCATCCAAAAATGCATTAAGAATGAGGCTAAAACATGTTACTTTTTTCATTTATCAAAGATCCATCTACAAAGCATGGAAAATATGGAAAGTAATCTTCGAAGATATGCAATATGAGAGATAACTTGTAATCTTAGAGTATATGATTTTGTAATCTTAGAAATTTGATTTGTAGATAGCTTTTAATCCTAGCCATTGATGTACTTTAATCTGTACTGTTAATTTTGGGGAGGCTCAACTGCAAAATTGAAGTCTCTCCCCCTTATTGTAATTCATTTATTGAGTAATAGAATTCTTGAGACTATTCACTCAAACATTCTCTCTTGTGTTCTTGCTTTTTTGTGGCTTTGTTCATCTTTTTAGTTCTTTCAACTTTTGTTTTGCTTCTATTTATCTTTTCGTTGGTGCCTTGGAGAAATTGCCTAAGGACATATGGATTGCAAGACTAAAGTTCTAGCCCCATGATACTCGTGCAATGTCCTCTCCAGTTGAGCATCAGTGGCACCCGTCGTACTGGTGCAGGCGATTCGATGTTCTCCTCGAAAAGTGGGTCTCCTTGTGGTAAGTCAGCCACTACAGATGGATTATTTGCATTTGTTGACGGACTCACCTTAAAGTTCTCTCTAGTTCGGGATTTGGCTCAATAGGAAGATGTCATACACTAAATCAAAGATAAGTTGAAATCAATTAAAAAAATCAAATGAATAAAAATAAAAATTTGTATCTATAATTCTAAATTTTCCTATTAACTTATCAAGAAAATTAAGTTCAATTCTAATGATGAGACCTCCCCGGCAATGACACCAACAACTTGATCGCTGCCAAACATGCAAATGTCTAGACTAGAAGTGCTGCAGAAAACTAATCAATTAAACAACGGTGTCCACAAGTATACGGGTCAAATTGTAATATAGTATGTGTTGCAAAGAAACACTCCAAAAAGTATTTCGAGGATCGTACCCAAGAGAGGTTGAATTAAATTGAAATTAATTCTCTACATTGATAAGTCTAAATAGTATCGATTTAAAATTATATTACGAAAAATCAAATAAACATAAGTTAACTAATTAACCTAAAAATTACTTAAACTAAAAATTAACCAATTTAACAATCGAAAATAACCCAATAAAACAAGTAGGAGCATAACTCACTTCAGTGATCCTAATTAACTTAAAAACTAGGTTTTTATCAACTTTAGTTATTAATTAATTAGTTATTAGCTCTCGGCCTCTAACTAATTAACTAATCGACCAATATATGCTTACCTCTCGGCCTCACTTTCTTAAACAAGATAAGTTATAAGGTACTTGGTAAACTTATCTCAATCTCGTTTATCCAAAATTACTTCCTAGGAGCGTCACTCCCTAAGGTTTTGTAACAGCCCAAGATTTGGTGAAATCGAAACAGTGGTTTCGGGACCACAAATCCGAGCCAAAAATAAAATTTATTTTTATTTTATTATATGGAACGTATTATGTTAGAAAATTCATGTGAAAATTTTGATACAAAAAATTGATCGATTTAGTGCTTAATTACGAGAAGGGCTAAATTGGATAAAATGTGAAAGTTGAATTCTAGTAGCTATAAGGATCAAATAGCTATGGAATTCAAAACTAGAGGTCCTTATATGGTAATTAGACCATTAATAAAAAGTATGTAGATATTTTTGGATGATTCATCCATGGAAATTGATAAAAAGGCTAGGGATTAAATTGGAAAGTGAAAATATTAATTAATTAAAAAGATGAAAAGAATATAAAAATCATATTTTCTCATCTTCTTCCCCAAAATAAACATGGAAACCCTAGGAGAGAGAGAAGAAACTTTCATGGCCAAATTGGGTAAGTTTCCTTGGCTCATTTTTAGTAATTTTGATATTTTTGGAATTGGGATAGCCTAAACTATCTATTTTGGGGATCACTTTGAAATGTTATCAAAGTATAAAAATTGGGTCAAGGATGTATATACTGGAAATTTGAAATTGATGGTAGAAAATGAAAGATTGATGATAGATAAACAACTTTTACAAAGTAATTTTTCATGAAAACTTGATTTAGGGACTAAAATGAAAATTGGTGAAAATCCATGGAAAATGTTGAAATTTGTGAAATGTATGTGCTGTAAAATTTGTATGTATATTTCGGCTAGGCTTGGGTAGAGGGTCGGATTTCATGAATTTCATTTTCCGAGCCTAGGGATAAAATGGTAATTTATGGAAAAAAGGATAAAAATTGAGTCCAAATAAGTGTAAAATGTGATAAATTGACATTAAATTTACTCGTATAGATCTGGATAGACCAAATTCGGAGTTAGAATGAGGAAAATGTCGGATTAGTGGATTTATGTACACGTACATTTGTCGAGGTAAGTTCGTGTAACTAAATTGTATATGTTTTTATGCTTGATTTAAATATTGTGTTTGTCAATTTTATTAATGTCATAAATATGTGAAATGATCACCTACTCGATATAGCTTGATAAATGAAAATGCCCGATAAACTGGTAAATGAATAAAATGTTACTTGTATGGTTGACATGAATTTGGAATGTGTTTCACTTGAATTACATAAATGTTACAGAGGTATGAAATAATCAAATGCCCGATAATACTTGAAAAGTGTTCAAATCACGGTTGAATAAATGGAAAACCGATAGATATGTAATTTCCTAAAACGAAAGAGGTCCTACATTTGTTGCGGATAGGATTTAGCTCGGATGAGTAATCCTTCGACCCCAATTCTGATAGGATTTAGCCCGGACGAGTAATCCTGATATAAGTCCTCTCGAGCATATGTTATGGATTGGATTTAGTCCGGACGGGTAATCCAAATCAAGCTCTTTAGAGCATATGACGTAAAAAGGATTTAGCCTGGACTGGTAATCCTATCGTTTACATATATGTGGCTCGAGAGTGTCTCTAAAATTGTACCATATGGGTACCATTACACGAATTGACGGATTCTGATTCGTACACCTCGATTGTACTACATGTGTATCAATCGATGTTTTGAATAAATTCAACGGGTAAAGCTCTGGAAAAGGGAAAATATGAATTTAAGACAAATTGATATGGAATGATATATATATATGATATGAAATATGACATGAAAAAGGATATTACATGAAGTACAAGGAAATGATGATTTATGACTAGTGATGTATGAAAATATGAAAAGATGATAAGTGTAGATGGAAATTATTTGATGAGAGTGATCATCCTTGATTATATAATTGTACAGCTTGAGTGTACTACTACTTGGTGACCTTAATACTCGAATAAAATGGGTAAAGTACTGACATGAAATGATCTGAACTCGAAACGAACTACTATGAAACTATACTTGTAATAATAAGAGATAATATATACATGCTTAATGAATACATGTTGTGTAAAGAATATATGCATGAAAACTTGATTTTTGATTGAGCTTATACATATCTTGATGTTATCATGCATTATATGACTAACAAGGGCAATGAGGATGTGTGTAGGGCTTGAGGTCAAATTAAGTGAATATGCCTTACATAGTTGCCTCAAAATAGAATGAATGGTAAGTTAAGTACCATGTTATACGAACTTACTAAGCATTTTATGCTTACTCCATTTTATTTTCCCCTATTTTCGAGTAATTGGAAGCTCGTTGGATTGGAAGCTCGACGGAGATCACTCACACTATCCATCGGCCCATGTCTGTATAGTATGGTAATTCAATTGCGGTTGTAATGGCATGTATAGGATATGTTGGCCATACTGGCATGTAAATGTAAATGATGCTTGTAATCTAGCCATTGGAATGGCTAGTGATGATTATGTTTTGATACATGCATATATGTATTTAAGTTCATGTTCTGGTGATAACATAGGTACTATATATTGTTTGATTAAGAAAGGGGAAACAAGTATGCTTATTAAAGAGTAAGATTGTAAACATGAATGCTTGTGATGATATCATGTTGAATGATAGAGTTGCTTATCTTGAATACTTGAACTGGTTGGTATTTGTATGTGTGATTCAAATGCAGGTCATGGGTGAAATTTTGGGTGAGAAATAAAGATATTTTGTCCACACGGGCATGTGTCTAGACTATGTGTGACACTTGACCTAGTAACACGGGCATGTGGTTAGGCCGTGTGTCCCCTACACTTTGAATTCAAGAAAACAGAATGCTCAGAATTGAGCACACGAGCAGAGACATTGGCGTGTGTCTGAGCTGTGTGGGTGACACGGCCTTGAACACGGGCATATGTCTTGGCTGTGTGAAACCTGCACCTAATTCGAATTGAATTAATTAACCACACGGCCTAGCACACGGGCGTGTGGCATGGCCGTGTGGCACAAGTCAGAGAGCTACCTAGTTTTGAACACGGCCTGCAGCACAGGCGTGTCCCTTTGACCACACGGGCTTGTGAGCCCTATACCTTGGAAAATTTTGGAATTTCGCGAAAAATTCCTTGAGTTCCCGATTTAGTTCCGACTTGATTCTAATGCTAGTATTGGGCGTCGAGGGTCCATTTACTGGACATTATGAATGACCTCGGTAAATGAATAGTAAATTGCCTGGATTAATTGATAAATGTTTTGAATGTTCTGGTAACGCTCCGAAACCCTGTTCCAGCGACAGATACGGGTTAGTGGTGTTACAGGTTTAATCACACATAATTTAAACCAACCAACCTAAATTTCAACCCTCGTTCGTCCGTTAATTATTCACACATTTTTTTGTTAAACTCCCTAAGGAAATTAGCTCCTCATGAATTGAAATACAAAAATTCCTAAACTCAAATTTAACATGAAAAACAAAAAATTAAATAAAATTAAGGAGTAAGAAGGAAATTCATTTTTTATATTGATTGAAGCTTGGAAGTGAAATATCCTTTAACAGATGCAAAGATATCCTCGATTGCAATTGGAATAAACAAAAAAAAAATGAAAAACTAATATGTTAAAGCCTTGGATCAAAATCAAATACAAGTTAAAACAATAACAAAAGTATAAAAAGGACTAAACTGAAAATAATAAAACTAAAATAAAAACCTAAAAGTATTAAAATGGCTCACTTGGCCAAGCCTCCCAAAATGAGAATTAACATGTCTATTTATAGAGTTTATGCTCAAACCTAATTAGGGTTACTAAACAACCCAAAATTCTGATTAAGATATATTGTGAGGATTAAAACACCCCTAATTAATTTTTCCTATTCTTCACTCGGTGTCACAACACCACAGGACTGGTGTCGTGACACTGCGTTAAAAATCTGGGTATTTCGGCTTCGAAGTCTGATGTTGCGACACCACTTCCTGGTATTGTGACATTACAATCGTCATTTACCTTCTAAGCCTGAAAAATAGTGTCCTACAGACTAGATAAAATCGTTAGATTATCCCTGGGCCCATAGTGGCCCATTAGGTCATAACATAACTCAAAATTGCGTAAAAATACTTATTTTACATAAATTACACACAAGGAAATAAATATCAAAAATGAAATAAAAACATATAAAAATGCTATAAAACAAGCTTTTTAAGTGTCGGAAATACCTTAATTTGCCACAACAAATTGTAGAAAATCAGATCGCACACATCATAGGTATTATGTAAGATATGTAACTGCTAACTACTATGAACAAAACCATTCAAATACTCAGCGGACACAAGTCATTAACATGGGTATGTATTTGCCACTATTTTTATTGTAATGCTTTAACATATGCAATGCTTGCGTTAATAGATACACTATTTATTTTTTGCAATAGGGTACAAGTTCGTCAAACATCATTTTCATGAAATATTGGAGAACTTGCACTCCATTAACTAATATGGTACGGTGTACTTCTCTAACCTACCCTTCGACCAGTGGATTCAATCATACTATGGGGGTTTATAATACATGCACATGACAACGAACCTAGCAGAATGCATCAATTTCGTATTGAAGGGGATGCATCTTTTGTCGGTAACATCTGTAGTGAAAGAAACATATTTTAGCTTAGCAGCTTTATTTCCAAAGTGAGTAGAAAAATATGATGAACAAATTAAGGGCTATCACATTTTGGTGAGAGGATGTGATGAAAGAAATTAGAAACAATGCAAAACAAGCAAATTGTATGGCTGCAGTGTGTCACTTGCATCCAAACCTATCATTTTGGGCTACGATGTTCAACAGACCTGAAAAAGGTATTTTTGGGGGAGTGTACCGTGTAAACCTAAGACGACAAACCTACGACTATAGGAGATTTGACACACTTTGTTATCTATGTGCACATGCAATTAATGCATGTTCTTTGGTATGAGTGGATTGCATGACCGTCGGTCAAATTCTACTCAAATACGCAACAATATGGATATTCGAGAGAGGACAGACCAACCGAGGTTATGCAATTATTGTAGGAACCCAGGGCATACTAGGCCAAAATGTCCACACTTAGAGGATACATTGAAAATAAGACCTCGTTAACAAATTTAAAGATGTTTATAAGCAATTTGTTAATATTTTCATTGATTCTCATTTTTTGGTAAATTGTAAATATCTGTATGTTATTGATGTGCAATACAAAACAATACAATATAAAACTTTGTTCCATTTTTTCATGGAAACTAAAAAAAATCATCAACGTCGTCAGTCCGAATGTGTGTCCCAACCCGATGGGTGTTAGTTGCGAGATAGAATTCTTTCGTACAAGTTGGGGTTTTGGCTCTTCCTTTTTTTCATCTTTATCTTCACCTTGACCGTCGTTTTCATTTTTATCTCCTTCCTCTGTGGTTGAATGTGGTGTCGTCCTAGGTTGCCAATGTATGTCCTCTTTTCTAGGAACAGGTGATTGCAAAGATGAGCCACCTTGGTAAAACAAGGATGTCGAGGGTGTTTACGACACTATCGGCGTATAAGTGTATGGTGTCGTATGCATCGATTACGGATAATATGGTGGAATTGTCGGAGGGGGTGGATACGTCAATGTTGTTCTCGATATTGGTGTGTAATATGTTGGGGATGAAGGTGGTGCTAAAAACATATCTGCATAAGGTGTTGAAGCAAGGTATAATGGTGCATAGTGTGGTGCTTATGTAAAAAATACGGGGTTAGTGAAAGCACCAAAATAAGTTGAGTCATACCGACCAGAAGGTGGTGTAGCCATTGGTGCCTCTTGATGGGTTGGAGCCAATGATAAAGCCATCTCGACACCTAATCTAGACCTTGGATTCTGGTGCAATCATTGTGGCCTACTCCTACAACATTGCCTACCCCTCGCCCACTCCGACAGTAGGTATGGCTTGCCATGGTGCTTAAACCAAGGCATGTACTTCGGAGTGGTGACCAATTCCTGAGCTATAATTGGTTCACGAATAGGTAATAACTCATACCTATGCTCCCAAATGTTGATATATTGCTCGTGGAATATAGGTCAATCTTCACCGGTTCTCCTACACAAGTCGACATGTGCAGTGCTTAGATATCTTGAGGCGATAGCGGAATAGTTTGCCTAAACTTGAACTGTCGCAATACTCGATTGGATTCGTGCATCTCTACCATGGCGTAAACTATCAATGGCACTTTCACGTGCCATACATTGGGATTAACCAAGAATTCGGACTAGATGCATTTTTGAATTCTTAGATAGGAGTATACTGTTCATTCAAATTATAGTATGAAATAATGAAGTTTATTATCTACTTATTACTAATTTTGAAATCCTTAAATAAATATTATATAATTAATTTTTTTAAAAGACTAACATCGACATTTGATCGTTGATCTAATAGTAGCCAGATATCTTCGAGCTTCTCTGGTAATCCCACATAACTCGGGTTATGGTTTCACCTATTCAAAAAATATTTTTTCCAAAAACTGATCTAATTAAATAATATTATGATGAATATATAGAATTAATTTTACCTTGTTACAAGTGGAAAGCATAAGGGTAGTTGAATCAAGGATTTAAAAATGGTAGCCGGAACTATGCCCATGACTACAAGAGTACGAAACCACCAATTTTAATTTTTTTGTGGTTGCATTGCTCAACACTTCTTTTAGTACAACGTCGCCAACACAACTAACTCCCAACTAAGTCGGTCCGCTTCTTTCAAGTCGACAAGTTGTAGCAACCACCTTAAATGTACAAGAGTTTGAGATTTATCAGGTACTAGAACACCTACGATTAACTTTACGATGTATGTTCAAATGTGTTGTTCTCTTCAAGGGGACTCAAACTCTCGTGGAGATTTTGGAAATTTCTTGCAACCATTTCATCTCTACTCGGCTACCAATTAACTTGTGTAGCACCTTACCTAACAGTTGCTCGTAAACGCTGTTCCAATCGCCAACAACCATTGATTCCGTAATGATTGGTCCATACACCGATAACTTGAGCTGTAATTGAACGTCCTCGAGTGTGATTTTACACTCACTGCATGAAAAATGGAATGTGTTTGTCTTGGGTCTTCATCTTTTACCAACACGTTGATAATTGTAGGGTCCAATTTACACCCCCGTACATATGGGACACATGCAAGAATCCTGCATCTTCCAAATGGGGTTCAATCATACGCGGCGACCTCAAAGATAGATTATGTATATATGTCTCCAAAATTCGATCTTTGGCGAAATTATAAAAAAAAATCAAAAAATATTGATAATGAACTTAAATAAAATTAGAAATATCAGAAATATTTTCTTACCACTTGCAATTGAAACACAGAAATGTGTTTATAATGCCCCAAATTTCTTTAATTCTGGCTTATGTGATTTTGGAGCACAAAAATATCTGTATGTGTTTCTGAAGTTAATTGACACAATTGGGTAAATTTTGGCATTTTTATGAATAAAGCTATCACTGAGGTCGATAGGCTTTTAAGTAATTGTTTGTAATTTTATATCAAAATGGGCCTGCTGGTCTAGTGGTTAAGTGGTGTGTTATTATGCTGGAGGTCTTGGGTTCGATTCTTCGCGTTGACAAGGGATGTAGTTTTTTCCTATGTGGTTCGGCTAGAGTTTGAATTAGTTTGGACTCCGAGTAGTGAGTGATTAGTAGGATTTGAGGGAGAAAAATAAGGTTGTGGATGTAGTGGGGTCTTTGTGAAACTCATTCCCTCCTTCAAAATTCTTCCTACAGAAAAAACTGACATCTTTTTCCTCTTCCCTTCTCTTCTCTCTCTACCGTTTCCTTCCCCCTTGCTGCCTAAATTCCCTTTTGTTTTCCTCTTCTCCCTTCTCTTTTGTCTCCCAATACACTTTTTTTCCTGCAAGGCTAATTGCGTTGTGCGTTAGGTGGTAAGTTTCATTTTTTTAAACTCGTTTATTCACTGGTTGAGTGATTAAGAGGTGTGCTGTTGCTATTCATGAGGAGGCTATGTGGCTGGAAATTGCTTTTTATTGATCTGATTCAGAGTCGTGTTCATTCGATACTGATAAGTAGACTTTGTAATGTGGGGATTAATCGATTTAGACTTGTTTTTGGTTACTAAGAGATGAAGTATTCTGATTATAGGTGTTGACGATCTCAGGGTTGTGAAAACAGCAGAAATGATACAGGTGTGTACCCGAAAACATAGAAAACAAGAATCGGTGAAAGTCAAAAAAAAATTATGTCGACGTCACACGGCTATGTGGTAGGCCGTGTGCAAGGCTGTGAACCACAATACGATCGTGTGATCGACGAGCCAGGCCATGCGCAAGTGACACAACCGTGTGATGGTTGGGAAAGGCCATGTGCGACATACAGGCTTGACCTATTGGGTCGTGTGGGCCACACGAGCATGTGGAATTCTGGGCCAGACCGTGTGATCCACACAGGGCAGGCTGCATGGGTATGTGAGCCCATTTTTCTGAAATGATCTGTAAGGTTGCACGGGTCGCCCAAGTTGACTGTGGACCTACTGTAAGGGCGGTAAGCGTTACTTAGACCCCTATTTATGTGATCTGATTATATGGTGTCTGACTGAGCATGATATCTGTACTAAACTGAATGTATGATCGGTTATTTGCATGTTGCATGTCGTATTGAGTATGTTGCATTGCATCGGGGAGGGTTGATGATATTTCAGAGGAAGTGCCTGGCAGCTCAGTTGCATTATCCTGTTCATGTGCCGCAGTTCGTACAGTATGGTGTGGAGGGATGGGTGGGTTGATTATATCCCCACATGGTGTGTAGGGTTGGATGGAGATGGTATGTAGAGGCTGATGGGTAGGATTTTGATATTCTCATATGCATTCTGTATCTGATTGGGCTGAGGCCCTAATATACTTCTAACTCTGTATCTGATTGGGCTAAGGCCCTGTTATATATATCTAATTCAGCATCAAGTGGGCTGAGGCCCAAATTGTTTCTGTAATGGGCTCTGGCCTAGTATGTGATTTTTTATTTTTGATAATTACTCTGTACGTTTGATATCTGTGGGGATTACACACTGAGTTGTGAAACTCACCCTTTACTTTTTAATCTGTTCAGGTAATCCCCAGCATTAGACGGATCGGTGCAACGAAGGACTCGACGGTGACCACTGCTTCTGCTTCACGATAGAGTCACGATTTTTATACTTAATTATGGTTTTGATTATATCTGGGAAAAGTTTTATGTAATATGGCCATTACGGATTTTTATTTAAATTTAGGATTTGCAATGTTTTGTGGTTTTAATTGCTAGAAGTAGGAAAGCGCGGGTTTCCAAAAGAAACATGTAACACCCCAAACCCGGCCCATGCAGTATGACCGGATCTGACATGTTACATGAAGAAAGCGTAAAACATCGTGTGATTCTTACTAAACTAGGCACTACTTGGTTGTGGTTAAGTAAACAAGTTTTGTATATAAATATTTGATAAAATACAACTATTTTGAAAGATTGTTTGATGAGTTGAAAATCGAGGTAGTGAGCTTTAAAACCGTGACTTTTGAAAATGTCGTAGATAATTTTGAAAGAGAATCCGAGTTAAATCATTTGTAAAAGTTTGTTATAAAATCCATTTATTAATCAATTTTGGAAAATTTGTAATTAAGTTTTTAAAAAAATTCCCATTTAAAACAATTCAAGCAAAATAAAAGTACGTCAAACATAAAGCAAAAATAAAATACTCCAGAGGCCTTATTACATCATAAAAACCCAAAATAGTAAAGTGAACGGAAATAGAAATCTAAAGTTCAAAATAAAACACCAT
This sequence comes from Gossypium bickii, assembly GCA_025503065.1. NCBI lineage: Eukaryota > Viridiplantae > Streptophyta > Magnoliopsida > Malvales > Malvaceae > Gossypium > Gossypium bickii. Next base: position 104,498,569 of record CP106711.1, read on the forward strand.
TTCAGAAGTATGGCTTCCACCGAGTCATCCATGGCCCAAGTCCACATCACTAAGCATTACCTACAAGGGTTAAGAAAAAGGGGGAGTGAGTTACAAGAACTCAGTGTGAAATCCTCTTACCGTCATCCACTGGGCCTGAACCCATATAGCAATCATCTTGGACCAAAGCCCATTAACATAACAATATTAAAATGAAGCAAATGTATGCAACCCAACCCATCCAACCAACACACCCCCATACCAACCAATCTCACCTGTGGGGATCAAGTCAACCCACCCCGCCAGTCACACCAAATCACAGCCAAATTGCCATTTATAATATTTTATTGTGACCAAGCCACTAATATCATATGTAAACATTATAATAAACATTTTATTGTCGCAATGCCACCAGGCTACACTTCTCTTCGACATTTTTCCCATCCCATGCAAATTATGTAAATGCAACATACATAATAAAGCATAATATCCACAAATATAAACAACAATAATTAATCCAGTGCTTTATTACGGTAAATCAAACAATTATAGAACTTTGTAAGCATTTCCGTAATTCGGCCCATAAGGGCATTTTCGTAATTCGGCCCATAGGGGCATTTTCGTAATTCAGTAATTATACCCACTAAGGGTAATTCGGTAATCTCAAAACACAGGGGTATTTCGGTAATTTACCCTCCAAGGGTATTTTGGTAATTTTACAACCCAGACTTAACTACTAATTTGGGCATAAAAATTGAAACTGTCCATCTGCGTCATACTGACTAAACTGACTATAACTCGAGTTAGGATACTCAAAATTTAGATCCGTAAATTTTCCTTGAAACTAGACTCATATATCTTCTTACTACAATGTTTCCAGAATTTTTGGCTTAGCCATTTAGCACAGTTTATTCATTAAAGTTTCCCTTATTTCACTGACCAACGGTTCTGACCTCTCTTACCCTAAATTCAAATATCTCACTATACAGTTTTCATATGTTGCTCCCACTTCTATACATATAAAGTATAAATCATAATTCACTTTGTACAATTTTAAACGAATTTTCCAAGACAGAATAGGGAACCACAAAGTCATTCAGAACCAGTCTCACTAAAATTAAAATATCACAGGATGTACAATTCCTCTTCCTACTCTATTTCTTTCGTATAAAAACAGACACAGTAAGATTTAATTTAATATCTTATTCACTTTCTAATTCCCTTTCTCCTATTTTTTTGTGATTTTTCAAAATCACATCACTGCTGCTGACCAAACTGTTTCATTGCAAAATATGATTACTACTACAAACATACGCACGCCAGAGTGGTCACGGATGTCGGTTTCTGGTTTTTCGGTCTTTTGACCGAATCATAGAACATTCATACAAACATTCATAGAGGTATGAGATTACACACCATTTTAAATAGGTATTCGGAAGGGTACGGGATTACATAACTTATTTTGATTTCCTAACGAACCACTCTTCGTTGACCCTAGAACAATACCAACCAAAAGTTAGCCTCGGATTTCCAAAAGATTTCATACCCAACGTATTACTTACACTTGAATCACTTACCACTATATCCGAAGGATTAGCAAATAGAATTTATCGAGTGATTTTGTCCCTAAAACATAATCGATTAGTCAAAACTTCGATCCGATTTGCAACATAGCCAAGTAGAGATATAACGAAAAATCCAAAAATGAACCCCTTACCTTAATGATGATAGATTCGACTTCAATCGATTGACTTAAGACTAGAGAGGAATCAAAAAGAATGTGCTTTCCAGCCAGACACTAGAACATGATTCAATCAAAGAAGATGTGTTCAACTCGCAAGATGGAGAAGAGAAGATAATAGAAATTCGACTATTGATGAGAAAAGAATTATAAGGGTTCGGCCAAACAAAGTTGTGTCGATTAGAGAGAAAAGGAGAAAGTTGAAGAAATGGTAAAAAGAAAAGAAGAGATGGAGGATAGTACTAGATGATTTCGGCTATCAAAGAGAAATGACCAAGAATGCATTGAAGATTTCGGCCAAAACAAAAGAGAAAAATGGACAAATGGACTAGGAGATTTCGACCAAAGCAAAAGGGAAAAGAGTTTGGAAAAGAGACACAAAATGCTCAAAGAGAAAACACCACTCATGCACCAAAACTAGCAAAATAATCCTAGCAAATTCGGCTCCCCACTCCCTTCACAAAACCGTGTGTAACTCTTGCCAAAAGAAAGAATGTTGACCAAAGAAAAAAAACTTTCCAAAACATCACCCACGAAAAAGGCCAACATGTTCCCTACACTTACCTTTTTCTTTTGATCCTTTCCTTCATTATCCCTTATCTTCCTCCTTAACATAATCCTTAGCCACATTTCCATAATTTAAAACGTCTTCCTTGCCTTAAATACCACCATGGCCGACACTATGGAAAGAAAGCACAAAATAAATCCAAAATTGTAATAGATGGGATTCAAACCCTTTCCCTTCATGCTCTCCACTTGATGCCATAACCTCTTTACCATATGCTCATTTATGCTAACAAAATACGCACTTATTTCCTTAAGCCCCAATGTGCTTAAATACAAAAATTTTACTAAGGCCCAACTTTAACCTGGAACTTCATAGAACGCCGTAACTTTCTAAAATCACCTTTCTAATAAGTCCACCTTGAAATAATGTCGTTCTCTTGTTCGCAAAAATTTTAAACACTCCTATACTCAAGGCCCAATGGGCCCAATCCTACTAGGCCCAATTTTGGGTCGTTACAATTCTACCCTTCTTAAAGAAATTTTTTACTCGAAATTTCCAACCAACTACTAAACACGCCGCTTAAATCACACCATTATACTTTTGCTGCGCACTTTGATCTTAATAACACTAATGTACTTTTAACATAATCTTGAATCCTCTTTCACACATCCAAACATCTAACCACAAAAGCAAGCAGTTATCTACCACTTATACCTACAATTTTCAACATTCAATCATCACGTCCAACCAAAACATACCTGACTTGATGGTGATGAAACAATCCCGAGCCTTATGCTCCTTAGACCCGCATCTCAAGCATGCTCCTAACCTCCTCCAGCATTCTCCCGGATGACGCCTTCCGCAATAATCGCAAGCTGAAAAGTTTGGACGTGCCTTAACACTCTTTACGGAACGAGACTGCGACCCAAAAGAATCGCGATCTCTTTTCTTCTTATAGTCTACACACCCAGGTCGAAGTGCTTCACTGATTCCTTTATCCTCCTCCAATACCTTCTTAACTATCTGAGTCAGCTCATCAACCCCAGCTCGATCATGAGATCCCGTCTCAGCCACTGGCGATGCCAATGCCTCCCTTTCGGGCACATGCCTCGGTGCCGAAGATCCAGCCCAAGCACCTCGGCCTCTATCACGGTCGCGTCTACCATGTCCACATCCTCTAGCGCTCATGTTCACTAAATCGATTTAATCTGATTAAGAGTCTTATGAATCAGTGTATTATTCAATGTTTATTAAACGATGATTTATGGAGTATAGGAAGTAAAGTCGTTTTTGCAAACGTATCCTAAGGTCTCAATCTCGATAGTTTCAACAGCTAAGAGTTCTAGAGTATTCTACAGTCATACCACAATAATCATAAATTGAAAGCATAAACTTACTTGACTTGGTGCCGGATACCCGTGGTGCCATACTTCCTTTAGAACATGCATTTATAAATTAAAATTTTAAACAACTTTGGAAAACGATTTTGAACCCAAACCACAGTCGAGTTTTGCAACCGGGTTTTGATACCATAAAATGTAACACCACAAACCCGGCCCATGCGGCCTGACCGGATCTGACATGTCACATGAAGAAAGCGTAAAACATCGTGTGATTCTTACTAAAATAGGTGCTACTTGGTTATGTTTAAGTAAACAAGTTTTGTATGTAAATATTTGATAAAATACAGCTATTTTGAAAGATCGTTTGATGAGTCAAAAATCGAGGTAGTGAGCTTTAAAACCGTGACTTTTGAAAATGTCGTAGATAATTTTGAAAGAGAATCCTAGTTAAATCATTTGTAAAAGTTTGTTATAAAATCCATTTATTAATCAATTTTGGAAAATATGTATTTAAGTTCTTAGAAAAATTCTCATTTAAAACAATTCAAGCAAAATAAAAGTACGTCAAACATAAAGCAAAAATAAAATACTCCAGAGGCCTTATTACATCATAAAAACCCAAAATAGTAAAGGGAACGGAAATAGAAATCTAAAGTTCAAAATAAAACACCATTTCAGAAGTATGGCTTTCATCGAGTCATCCATGGCCCAAGTCTACATCACTGAGCATTACCTACAAGGGTTAAGAAAAAGTGGGAGTGAGTTACAAGAACTCAGTGTGAAATCCCCTTACCATCATCCACTGGGCCTCAACCCATATAGCAATCATCTTGGACCAAAGCCCATTAACATAACAATATTAAAATGAAGCAAATGTATGCAACCCAACCCATCCAACCGACACACCCGTACCAACCAATCACACCTGTGGGGATCAAATCAACTCACCCCGCCAATCACACCAAATCGCAGGAAAATTGCCATTTATAATATTTTATTGTGGCCAAGCCACTGATATTGTAACATCCTTAAATAGGGGCTATTATGTTTGAACTGTTTGCATGTGTATGGCTTGGTTGTGATATTAATTGAGGTGTTTTAGGGTCTAGGGATAAGCCAAGGGTAGGCCCGAACTATAGGAAAATTTTTATTTTTTTAAGCTTTGGTTAAGGGGAGCTGAAGGAGCTAGGGGTTAAGAATATTCCATGGTAAACTTTAGCACAAGAATAGCCTTTGTAAAGTTGCAAGGAGGTGCCACTTAAGGCCTTGAGAAGTGACGCCACATGTAGGGAAGGAGAGCTTGGGTTCGAGCTGCAGAAATCCCTTGCTGTTAATTCTTTTTTACGCTAGAGAGGGGAAGAGTTGTACTCAGCTCAAACTCTGGTGGATAACTGTTGGACAAGTCAACAGATTTGAACGGGTGGAGAAGAGAGAATTTAGGAATTTGAACAATTCAAACTCATTTGAATGGTAGGCCAGAAGAAGTTTGAAGAGTTTACCGAAATTTGAATTGTGTGAGGAGGTGTATTCGGCTGGAAGACTTAGGAGGAGTGTCAAAATTCCTTAGTGACATTTTCGGCTAGTCAATGCCTTAGTACATTCGGTTGTGAACCAAAAGCCAAAACCCCCTTAGCCCTTGCCGATTTCTTCCTTAATGCACCATGTTGAACTAAAAGTTGGAAGCTTTTAGGCTATTATCGAATTCCTTTTGAAGTATCTAGCCGAATCCCAAAAGAACCATTTGAGCATTTCTCTTTTTTCTCTTTGAAACCAAAACCGAAACCTATTCTTTTCTCAAATCGACAGTTTTCTTCTCTCCATCTTCTCTTGTGCCTAAAGTCCATCAACCTTTTCTTGATTCTTTGCAAAGCCGAATCATCTTTTGATTACTTTTCTTAAGCCATAGCCGAATCTCCCTTGATTATTTCACCACCATTGCCGAAATCTCTCTCTACATTCTCTTCTTATTTAACCACTTTGGCCGAATATCAACCATTGAAGATCTCTTTCGTTTCTTTTCTCTCGTTGTGTTGTAGATCTCTCTTGTCTTCTGCTCTAGTCGATTTTGGAGTGGGTAAGTGTTCTTGGCTGAATCTTTACTATTTTCTTCTCTTTTCTCTATCGACTCACATGGAAACAAAAGCTGAATTTCAACATTTGTCTTGATTCTCATTCATCTATGAAATCAGATTCTCCTAGGTTCTTCGGGATTTGGAAGCAGTGGATCGTGGTCATCTACTCTCTCTGCCAATCGGTTTCGTTAAGTTAGTCGTAAGATTCAATCCTTCTCTTATTTGTTTGAAAAGCCGAAGGCTATTAAGGTTAAGTTGTTTAGTGTTGGCCGATTGTAGGGGAAGGCTTGATCTCGCATACCACGGGTTGTGGCTAGTGCTCGAAAGGCGTTAAAGTAAGGATTGTGGTTGTGCGTTAACTCTTCGGGATTTACAAAGTGTAGCCGATTGGCTTTTTACTAATAGATTTCATTGGCCGAATGTAGGAAAGGGGTATTCTGTATGTTAGACCTTGATCTACGGGATTCGATAGTCGCGTTAGTAATCAGGTGTGTATCTTACACACTACATAATCTATGTAAACTTGCTAAAAACCTAAACTACGTTAAAACCCGAAACTGTCTAGATTTCGACATGGTACCCTTATGGGTATGAGCAAGGATTTCGGGTAAGTCCGTTTGATGAGTTAAAATACTCGATTCTGATGAAATCACATATGTTATGTTTCAATATATGTTTAATGATTAAGCATGTTAGCATGATATGTATATGCATTGCATTATTGTGGGTGATATGAGAGGAGGGGGAAGATTGATATCTGTGACTTTGGGTCACCAGTGGTTTGGCACCACCAGTAGTTTGGTACCACAGTTGATATTCGTGACTGTAGGTCACCAGAGGTTTGGCACCTCATAGCGACTCGTCCCAGTGGCTTAGCACCATAGTGGGTTGGCCCTACATTTGATAAAACAGGATTGTCGCCAGTGATTTGGTATCACAACATGGGTTGGCCCTACATATGGATTATTTGTGACTTTGGGTCACCAGTGGTTTGGCACCACCAGTGGTTTGGTACCACACGGGGTAGAATAAGGAGTTGTGGATGGCTAGGTTTGGGGTGCATGATATGTTTACTTGGTTATGACTTGTGTAAGGATGTTGCTATAATCGGGAGGGGGATTATGCACTGAGTCTTGGTGACTCACCTTCTCCCTTATCTTTTTCAGGTGACTCGTAGATCTTGGATGAGGAGCCGGGTGGACTCGAGGTGGCCATACAACATTTGCTTTCGGTTTTACTTGGACTTTCGATTTGGGTACTTTCATTTTAAATTTCAGTTTTATTTGGGCTTGTAATAAGGCCATTAGTATTTTTATTTTGGGTTTTATTATATCTGCTTTAAATTTTCAAATGTTGCTAAGTAAACTTCTTAAATATGTTTTAAATAACCTGAAAATCAAAGTTTTCAGAATTATACTACGCAATGGGTTTTCTAAACCTTACCATCGGGTAATAATATTCACAAGATGATAAGAAAGTTAACTTAAATGATTTTTAAACCTAAGTTTCCAAGCTCAAATACAAACGGTTTTAAATTAACTATGTTCAAATCACTCGGGTTTTTAACAGACTTGAATGTTTTCTAAAGTTAAGAATGACAAACGAGTTTACAAAAAGAGATTTTCGGGTTTTGAAAGACAACATAACATTCTCACTACATCTACACAGGATTTCTACAAATACAAAGTAATAAAGGAGTTTTTAATAAAAATAAACCGGTAACTTGCTTTCTTTTCGAAATGTTTGCATTCCGTAACATGCCAGATTCGGTCGTGGTGTGTTGAACGGGTTTGGGGTGTTATAATTTTGGTATCAGAGCTAAGTTCAAAAGCTCAGCTATTGGCCCGAGGCCCAAAATATTTTAATATGGGATTTGAAAAAGGTTTAATTGAAAATACATGGTTTGGAAAGCATGGCACCGAGTCTCTGGCACCAATCCGCCCAGGTAAGTACCCCTAATTGTTGTTTGCAAATGATTTTGATGATATATGATATGAATAGTATTAGTGGACTACCCTAGAGACTGAAACCTATAGGATCTTGTGAACTCGCGAAGATAAAACTCTTTAATAAGAATTGTTCATAAGACTGTGCCTTAATAACAGTGGAATAATGACTGACGCATAAAACTTTTAAATCAGATAAGTCGAGACATTAGACATGAGCACTTGGGGTCATGGTCGTAATACACGTGGACGCGGTCGGGGTAGGATGACAGTGTCTGAACCAGTGGGGTCTGGTCAGGGGTTGGAAAATAAGATGCCACTACCACCACCAGCTGCAGGTGTTGAGTTTCAGGATCAGACGGGGGATAACGCAGTGTCGCAGGCGATACTGCGAGTTCTTGAGAGAGTGGCTGGAGCAGGTGGAGGTGCGGAAGCTCAAAAATCTGTATCTGAGTGACTCCGAGCCAATAGAGCCGAGGTATTCCGAGGTGTTTCTGGTGTGGTGCCCAATACGGCTGAGTATTGGTTGGAGGCGACGGAGGGAATCATGGACGACTTGTTTGATTAGCTCAAGGGGGCAACTGTTTTCTCGAAGATTGATTTAAGGTCAGGGTATCATCAGCTCAAGGTGAAAGAAGCTGATATCCACAAGACGGCGTTTCGCACTCAATATGGGCACTACGAATTTCTGGTAATGTCGTTTGGGTTGACTAACGCACCGGCAGCATTTATGGACATGATGAACCGGGTGTTTCAGCAGTATTTGGACCAGTTTGTCGTGGTGTTTATAGACGACATTTTGGTGTACTCAAGGTCTGAGGAGGATCATAATGCACATTTGCGGGTGGTTTTGCAGATTCTGAGGGAGAAACAGTTATTTGCCAAATTTAGTAAGTGCGAATTCTGGCTTAAGGAGGTGACTTTCTTGGGTCACGTGGTGTCGGCTGAAGGGATTAGAGTGAACCCTCGAAAGATTGAGGCGATGTTGGACCGAAAGCGCCTAAGTCGATGGCGAAGTTCGAGTTTCCTCGCCAAGGGCGGTATTACCGAAGATTTGTTGAGGGATTTTCTCTGATCGCGGCACCGTTGACCAAATTGCTGAGGAAAGGTGTTCCATTTGTGTGGTCTGAGAAACAATAAGAAAGTTTTGATAACCTAAAGAAGATTCTGACTGAAGCTCTGATTTTGATTCAGCCTGAGGCAAGAAAGGAATTCACGGTATATTGTGATGCATCGTATACTGGCTTGGGATGTGTGCTAATGTAGGAAGGGAAGGTAGTGGCATATGCATCTCGACAGCTGAGACCGCATGAGGTTAACTATCCGACACATGACTTGGAATTGCCTGTAGTGGTTTTCGCCTTGAAGATTTGGAGGCACTACTTGTACGGAGAGAAGTTGATAGTCTACACGGATCATAAGAGTCTGAAATACCTTCTGACTCAGAAAGACTTGAATTTGACACAGCGGAGATGGATTGAGCTGTTGAAGGATTACGACTGCTCAATTGAGTATCATCCGGGCAAGGCTAACGTGGTGGCAGACGCGTTGAGCCGTAAGGTAGTGTCGGACTTGAGAGCGATGTTTGCTCATCTCAGCTTGTATGACGACGGGAGCTTATTAGCGGAATTGCAAGTTAAGCCGACTGGGGTAGTGCAGATTAAAGGGAAACAATTAAAAGATGATGGTTTGAATACTCAGAGGTTGCAAGTGCAGAGTGGTGGTTTGGAAGGTTACAGCTTGACCAGTGATGGAGTGTTGTGTTTTCAGGGGAAAGCTTGTATGCCAAAGGACGTCGAGTTAAGGCAGAGGATTCTTCAGGACGCACATAGTAGCCCATACGCTATGCATCCTAGGGGTAGCAAGATGTACCGGGATTTGCGAGAGCAGTTTTGGTGGCCAGGATTGAAACGGGAAGTAACTGAGTTTGTGGGTAAATGTTTGATGTGTCAGCAGGTCAAAGTTGAGCATCAATTACCGTCGGGTTTACTTCAGCCGGTGAAGATTCCACAGTGGAAGTTGGAAAGGATCACTATGGACTTTGTCAGTTGGCTACCCCTTACGCCTAGTAAGAAGGACTCAGTCTGGGTGATTGTGGACCGTTTAACGAAATCAGCTCATTTCATACCGGTAAGGGTTGATTCCTCGCTTCAGAAGTTAGCTAAGCTGTATTTGGCAGAGATAGTGAGGTTGAACGGTGTGCCAGTGTCGATTATCTCAGATAGGGATCCCAGATTTACGTCGAGGTTCTGGAAAGCATTGCATCAGGCGTTGGGCACGCGATTAGATTTTAGTACAGCATTTCATCCGCAGAAAGACGGACAGTCGAAAAGGGTTATACAAATCTTGGAAGATATGCTAAGGGGCTGTATTTTGGACTTTAGAGCAGCTGGGAAGAATTTCTACCATTATCTAAATTCGCGTACAATAATAGTTACCAGGCAAGCATTAAGATGGCACCATATGAGGCGTTGTATGGTAGAAAGTGTCGTACACCTACATGTTGGACAGAGTTGGGTGAGCGTCAGATGTTGGGTCCGGAGTTGGTTACAGAAACTGAGGATAAGGTCAAGTTGATTCGGGATCATCTGAAGGAAACTTCGGACAGGCAGAAGTCCTACGCTGATCTTAAGTGGAGAGATATAGAGTTTACCGTAGGTGACAGGGTTTTCTTGAAGGTCTCGCCATGGAAGAAAGTGCTGAGGTTTGGAAGGAAAGGCAAGCTAAGTCCAAGGTTTATTGGCCCGTATAAGGTGTTGAAACGAGTGGGACCAGTAGCTTATCAGCTCGAGTTGCCAGCAGAGCTGAGTCAGATACATGATGTGTTCCACGTCTCTATGCTTAGGCCTTACCATTCAGATCCATCGCATATTGTTTCAGTGGAGGAAATTGAGGTGAGCCCAGATTTGACCATGGAAAAGGAACCAGTGCAGATTCTAGATCGGGATGTGAAAGTTTTACACAAGAAGTCAGTCATATTAGTAAAGGTATTATGGCGAAACCATGGCGTGGAAGAAGCTACGTGGGAACCAGAGGATGTGATGAGGCAGCAATACCCTCAACTCTTTTGACCAAGTAATTTCGAGGCCGAAATTATTTTTAATGGGGGTAGAACTGTAACATCCTTAAATAGGGGCTATTATGTTTGAACTATTTGCATGTGTATGGCTTGGTTGTGATATTAATTGAGGTGTTTTAGGGTCTAGGGATAAGCCAAGGCTAGGCTCGAACTATAGGAAACTTTTTATTTTTTTAAGCTTTGGTTAAGGGGAGCTGAAGGAGCTAGGGGTTAAAAATATTCTGTGGTAAACTTTAGCACAAGAATAGCCTTGGTAAAGTGGCAAGGAGGCACCACTTAGGGCCTTGAGAAGTGACACCACATGCAGGGAAGGAGAGCTTGGGTTCGAGCTGCAGAAATCCCTTGCTGCTAATTCTTTTTGACGCCAGAGAGGGGAAGAGTTGTGCTCAGCTCAAACTCTGGTGGATAACTGTTGGACAAGTCAATAGATTTGAACGGGTGGAGAAGAGAGAATTTAGGAATTTGAACAATTCAAACTCATTTGAATGGTTGGCCAGGAGAAGTTTGAAGAGTTTGCCGAAATTTGAATTGTGTGAGGAGGTGTATTCGGCTGGAAGACTTAGGAGGAGTGCCGAAATTCCTTAGTGACATTTTTGGCTAGTCAATGTCTTAGTACATTCAGTTGTGAACCAAAAGCTGAAACCCCCTTAGCCCTTGACGATTTCTTCCTTAATGCACCATGTTGAAGCGAAAGCCTGAAGCTTTTAGGCTATTGTCGAATTCCCTTTGAAGTATCTAGCCGAATCCCAAAAGAACCATTTGAGCATTTCTCTTTTTTCTCTTTGAAACCAAAATCGAAACCTATTCTTTTCTCAAATCGACAGTTTTCTTCTCTCCATCTTCTCTTGTGCCGAAAGTCCATCAACCTTTTCTTGATTCTTTGCAAAGCCGAATCTTCTTTTGATTTCTTTTCTTAAGCCATAGCCGAATCTCCCTTGATTATTTCACCACCATTGCCGAAATCTCTCTCTAGATTCTCTTCTTATTTCACCACTTTGGTCGAGTATCAACCATTGAAGATCTCTTTCGTTTCTTTTCTCTCGTTGCATTGTAGATCTCTCTTGTCTTCTGTCTAGTCGATTTTAGAGTGGGTAAGTGTTCTTGGCCGAATCTTTACTATTTTCTTCTCTTTTCTCTTTCGACTCACATGGAAACAAAAGCCGAATTTCGGCATTTGTCTTGATTCTCATTCATCTGTGAAATCAGATTCTCCTAGGTTCTACGGGATTTGGAAGCAGTGGATCGTGGTCATCTACTCTCTCTGCCAATCAATTTCGTTAAGTCAGTGGTAAGGTTACATATCGATTCAATCCTTCTCTTATTTGTTTGAAAACCCGAAGGCTATTAAGGTTAAGTTGTTTAGTGTTGGCCGATTGTAGGGGGAAGGCTTGATCTCGCATACCATGGGTTGTGGCTAGTGCTCGAAAGGCGTTAAGGTAAGGATTGTGGTTGTGCGTTAACTCTTCGGGATTTACAAAGTGTAGTCGAATGGCTTTTTGCTAATAGATGTCATTGGCCGAATGTAGGAAAGGGGTATTCTGTACGTTAGACCTTGATCTATGGGATTCGATAGTCGCGTTAGTAATCAGGTGTGTATCTTACACACTTCATAATCTATGTAAACTTGCTAAAAACCTAAACTATGTTAAACCCGAAACTGTGTAGATTTCGACATGGTACCTTTATGGGTATGAGCAAGGATTTCGGGTAAGTCCGTTTGATGAGTTAAAATACTTGATGATTAAGCATATGTTATGTTTCAATATATGTTATGTTTCAATATATGTTTAATGATTAAGCATGTTAGCATGATATGCATATGCATTGCATTATTGTGGGTGATATGAGAGGAGGGGGAAGATTGGTATCTGTGACTTTGGGTCACCAGTGGTTTGGCACCACCAGTGGTTTGGTACCACAGTTGATATTCGTGACTTTGGGTCACCAGAGGTTTGGCACCTCATAGCGACTCGTCCCAGTGGCTTAGCACCATAGTGGGTTGGCCCCACATTTGATAAAACAGGATTGTCGCCAGTGATTTGGTATCACAACATAGGTTGGCCCTACATATGGATTATTTGTGACTTTGGGTCACCAGTGGTTTGGCACCACCAGTGGTTTGGTACCACACGGGGTAGAATAAGGAGTTGTGGATGGCTAGGTTTGGGGTGCATGATATGTTTACTTGGTTATGACTTGTGTAAGGATGTTGCTATAATCGGGAGGGGGATTATGCACTCAGTCTTGGTGACTCACCTTCTCTCTTATCTTTTTCAGGTGACTCGTAGATTGCGGATGAGGAGCTGGGTCGACTCGAGGTGGCCATGCAACATTTGCTTTCGGTTTTACTTGGACTTTCGATTTGGGTGCTTTCATTTTAAATTTCGGTTTTATTTGGGTTTGTAATAATGCCATTAGTATTTTTATTTTGGGTTTTATTATATCTGCTTTGAATTTTCAAATGTTGCTAAGTAAACTGCTTAAACATGTTTTAAATAACCTTATAATCAAAGTTTTCGGAATTATACTACGCAATGGGCTTTCTAAACCTTATCATCGAGTAATAATATTCACAAGATGATAACAAAGTTAACTTAAATGATTTTCAAACCTAAGTTTCCAAGCTCAAATACAAACGGTTTTAAATTAACTATGTTCAAATCACTCGGGTTTTTAATAGACTTGAATGTTTTCTAAAGTTAAGAATGGCAAACGAGTTTACAAAAAGAGATTTCCAGGTTTTCAAAGACAACATAATGTTCTCACTACACCTACACAGGATTTCTACAAATACAAAGCAATAAAGGAGTTTTCAATAAAAATAAACCGGTAACTTGCTTTCTTTTCGAAATGTTTGCACTCCATAACATGCCAGATTCAGTCGTGGTGTGTTGACCGGGTTTGGGGTGTTACAGATATCATACATAAACATTATAATAAACATTTTATTTTCGCAATGCCACCAGGCTACACTTCTCTTCGACATTTTTCCCATCCCATGTAAATTATGTAAATGCAACATACATAATAAAGCATAATATTCACAAATATAAACAACAATAATTAATCCTGTGATTTATTATGGTAAATCGACCAATTATAAAACTTTGTAATTCGGCCCACTAAGGCATTCTAGCAAATCGACCCTTTAGGGGCATTTCCGTAATTCGGCCCATAGGGGCATTTTTGTAATTCGGCCCATAGGAGCATTTTCGTAATTCGGTAATTTTACCCACTAAGGGTAATTCGATAATCTCGAAACCCAGGGGTATTTCAGTAATTTACCCTCCAAGGGTATTTTGGTAATTTCGCAACCCAAACTTAACTACTAATTTGGGCATAAAAATTGAAACTGTCCATCTGCGTCATGCTGACTAAATTGACTATAACTCGAGTTAGGAAACTTGAAATTTAGATCCGTAAATTTTCCTTGAAACTAGACTTATATATCTTCCTACTACAATTTTTCCATAATTTATGGCTTATCCATTTTGTACAGTTTATTCATTAAATATTCCCTTGTTTCACTAACCAACGGTTCTAACCTCTCTTACCTAAATTCAAATATATCATTGTACGGTTTTCATATGTTGCTCGCACTTATTTCTATTGAAACTAGACTCACTAAGGAATCTATACATATAAATTATAAATCATAATTCACTTTGTACAATTTTAGACGATTTTTCCAAGACAGAATAGGGAACCACGAAGTCATTCAGAACTAGTCTCACTTAAATTAAAATATCATAGAATATACAATTCCTCTTTCTCCTCTGTTTCTTTCATATAAAAATAGACACAGTAGGATTTAATCCGATATCTTATTCACTTTCTAATTCCCTTTCTCCTATTTCTTGTGATTTTTCAAAATCAAGTCACTGCTGTTGACCAAACTGTTTCATTGCAAAATATGATTACTACTACGAACATATGCACGCCCGAGTGGTCACGGATGTCAGTTTTTGGGTTTTTAGTCTTTCGACTGAATCATAGAACATTCATACAAACATTCATAGATGTATGAGATTACACACCATTTCAAACAGGTATTCGTAAGGGTACGGGATTACACACATTATTTTGATTTCCTAACGAACCACTCTTCGTTGACCCTAGAACAATACCAACCAAAACTTAGCCTCGGATTTCCAAAAGATTTCATACCCAACATATTACTTACACTTGAATCACTTACCACTATATACAAAAGATTAGCAAATAGAATATATCGAGTGATTTCGTCCCTAAAACATAATCGATTAGTCGAAACGTTGATCTGGTTTGCAACATAGCCAAGTAGAGATATAACGAAAAATCCAAAAATGAACCCCTTACCTTAATGATGATAGATCCGACTTCAATTGATTGACTTAAGACTAGAGAGGAATCGACAAGAATGTGCTTTCCGACCACACACTAGAACATGATTCGATCAAAGAAGATGTGTTCAACTCGTAAGATGGAGAAGAGAAGATGATAGAAATTCAGCTATTGATGAGAAAAGAATTATGAGGGTTTGGCCAAACAAAGTTGTGTCGATTAGAGAGAAAAGGAGAAAGTTGAAGAAATGGTAAAAAGAAAAGAAGAGATGGAGGATAGTACTAGATGGTTTCGGCTATCAAAGAGAAATGACCAAGAATGCATTGAAGATTTCAGCCAAAACAAAAGAGAAAAATGGACAAATGCACTAGGAGATTTCGGCCAAAGCAAAAGGGAAAAGAGTTTGGAAAAGAGACACAAAATGCTCAAAGAGAAAACACCTCTCATGCACCAAAACTAGCAAAATGATCCTTGTAAATTCAGCTCCCCACTCCCCTCCCAAAACCGTGTGTATCTCTTGCCAAAAGGATGAATGTTGACCAAAGAAAAAAATCTTTCCAAAACATCACCCACGAAAAAGGCCAACATGTTCCCTACACTGGCCTTTTTCTTTTGATTCTTTCCTTCACTATCCCTTATCTTCCTCCTTACCATAACCATTACCCACCTTTCCATAATTTAAAAAGTCTTCCTTGCCTTAAATACCACCATGGCCGACACTATGGAAAGAAAGCACAAAATAAATCCAAAATTGTAATAGATGGGATTCGAACCCTTTCCCTTCATGCTCTCCACTTGATGCCATAACCTCTTTACGATATGCTCATTTATGCTAACAAATTACGCACTTATTTCCTTAAGCCTCGATATCCTTAAAGTGCTTAAACACAAAAATTTTACTAAGGCCCAACTTGAACCCAGAACTTCATAGAACCCCGTAACTTTCTAAAATCACCTTCCTAATAAGTCCAACTTGAAATAATGTCATCCTCTTGTTCTCAAAAATTTTAAACACTCCTACGCCCAAGGCCCAATGGGCCCGATCCTACTAGGCCCAATTTCGGGTCGTTACAAAACAAATGTTTTACCAAAACACCATGATTATGCAAACTATTTTAAAAGCTTTCGCGAAGTATCAATGTTTTGGAAAATGGACAGCGTCTTGGAAACGAACGAAACTATTTAGAATTAACATAAAATAATGAAAAACTTTTAAAAAGGAGAAAGGGTTTGAGCATGGCTACGGTTTTAAAAGCACTATCATGTGACATCGCCAGATTCGGTCATAACATCTAGGCCGAGTTTGGGGTGTTACAGTGTTTATCATTGAAACAAATAAGAGTATTTGTTTTCTAAAATTGAATTAAAACGAATAAAAATTAAAAAATAGAATTAAATCAAGACGAACTTGAGAGAATTTTAATTAAAACTTTAGAACTAAAATCTTGAGAATTTTGAGAGATTTGAGAGAATTGATAGAAATGGATTTGAATTAAAAAATGAGGAAAAGATTTGGGTTTATATAGAAATAAAACTAGCCATTTCTTGTGGTCATTGGGAATTCGACCGTTAGGCACCCTCTCTCTCCAAAATTAGTCTATTCTGGTAAATATGCCAGAAATTAGCCTATTCCATTGATTTTTTTTTAATAAATTAGCCCTGTTTTAACCTAGTTTGTTAGTTGCCATATGGAATATTTTATTAATGGACAATTATTTAATGTGTTAAACATTTATGCAAACCTTTGTAAGATATATTAGAAAGTAAATATATTTTATTTGCAATTTACATCTTTTATGGAAATTAATAGAATTTCCATTTATCATTATTTAATATCGTTCAATTATAAGCACGGCAAGTTATAATGTGACCAAAAAATAATATTTGACTAATAATGTGAAAAGGTAATTTTATTAAATGATATTAGACTGATAATATGAAAAGGTAATTTATTAAATAATGTTGGGATAATGTAACTTTTTTCCCTGAACTTGGTAATCGTTATTCATTTAAGCTTATTATGTTAATGATTGTGAAAAAAAGTGTAACAGCCCGATTTTGGGCCTAGTCGAAACAGTGGTTTTGGGGCCACAAATTCGACGAGGAAAATCTTATTTTTATTATATTTTTATAGTCTACAGTTTCACAGAAAGATTCCGTGGAAATTTCGTTCGGGCACTCAATTTAGTTAAAAGGACTAAATTGTAAATAGTGCAAAAGTTTAGTTCCACATGTTAGAAGTGTCCAATTTCTATGAAATTTTAAATTGGAGGTAAATTGTAATTAGACCATTGGTTAAATAGTTGGACAAAACTCGACATGAGATAAGTGAAATAGGATATTTTTAAGTTAAGGGCATTTTGGTAATTTGGTAATTAAATGGACTAAAAGACAAAATAAAAGCCAAAAACCTTTTTCCATCTTCTTCCTTGGCTGAATTTAGCATGAGGGAAGCCATGGCTAGGGTTTTCAATGTAACATCCCGGTCTAGGGGTTATGCATTTAGTGCATAACTCAGGTGTTGGAAGGCTTATGGTAAAATTGTAGGAGTTTTTGAGGGTTTGGAGAACCCTGGAAGGTAAGAAATGCCTTAGGAAATTTTTGGTTTTTAAGTGTTGGAAGGAGAGCTGAGGAGTTAGGGGTTATAAGTATTTTAGGTGGGTTTAAGATGCAAGAAATGGTTTGGTAAAGTGGCTTAAGGGCGCCACTTAGAGCATGGGAAGGTGACGCCTCATGGTGCTTAGGGGTCTCACGTTCGAAATTTGCAAAGGCAACATTTTGGTTTCATTTACGTCAATTAAGGAGCTGGGCGGTATGCTTTAAAAAGAAATCGCAAGGGTAATGGACATGAAAGTCCAGTTGGCATAGTGGTTTCCATGCGCCACTTAGGGGTTGGAGGGAGGAAGAAGGCGCAGTTCGAATGGATGGGGAGCATTTTGCGCTTTATTTTTTTTGTATATGCGGTGATGGGCTTAGGTAGGGAGACTTTATAAATAAATGGTGGGGTTTTATGACAAGAAAGACGGGTTGGTGGAGTGGCTCGAGGCGCAACTTGTGGGTCTTGGCAAGGGACTCAAGTTGGAATAACATGGAAAACACCTGGGTTTTATTTTTTTGGTTTTGGCGTGAGACAAGGGAACTAGGGGGTGAGGTGTTAAAAGAGGTTTTGGGTGGATTATATCACAAAAAGCGCTTTGGCTGAATGGCTCGGGCGCCACCGCAAACATGGGGTCTAGCGAGTCCCATGTTCGAGACCTATGGGCAAAGATGCAGGTGTTTTATTTTATTTTCATTTTTGCAGCGATTTGGAGAGGCGATGGGACGGCACATGGGAGCTTCAAATGGATAAAGATTAAGCTGATGTTGTTTAGTCCTTTTAGAATTCGGCTGGAAGGAGTGATAAGGGTTAGGTTATTTTAATTATTTTAGATAGTGGTAGGATAATTGTAGGATTATTTTATTTAGTTTAAAATTTGTAAATAGGAGATAATAGTTGCTATTTGATTATTTTATTTTCTTTTAATTTGATAAGGGGATAGAATATGAGATGAAATAGGAAGGAATTTTGGAATTTGATGAAGCCATGGCCGAATTAAGTAGTATAAATAGGGGGGTGCTCACCTTTGGCCACCCTTTCTCCCATTTGTTTTCTCCCAGCCAAAAATTGTTTCCCATCTCTTTTTGGTGCCGAATTTTGGTGTTTCTTTTCTTGGTCCCTTTAACCGAATTCTTAGTCTTCTTCTAAGCCTTCATTTATTTTTCTTCTCATACTCTATTCACACCAAAATGTCCCTCCTCCTTACCTATTTATTTATTGGCCGAAACTTCAGGGTCACTTAGCCAAATTCTCCACTTGTTTTCTCCCATTTGATCACTTGAGCCGAAATCACTCTAAAGCTTGCCTTGGCCGAATATTCCAACTCCATCTAAGAGTCATTGCCGAATCTAGGAGGGTGACTTCGGGAGGTTGATCGATAAGGCCAGCGCAAGGGAGCACTTAGAGGCTGTCGGAATTCGGTTACTCAAGGTAAGGTGGTAATGGTAAATATTCGGCCAAGGGGCCATACTCATGGATTTTTATTAGTAGCCGATTCTGATAGTTGTATAACAGGGATTACGATAGTTCAAGAGCAAGGAGTGGTTTTCGAGATTTAGATCCGTAAGGAGGATTCGACAAAGTTGGGTGCATATCGTTTAGATGTAGAGTTTCGGGATTTGTTCGATTGTATCAAACAGGTGCGTAATCATCACACTATTTCTTCGGTTAATTGCTTGCTAATATTTGTACATATGTATGATGTGTGGTAGCCGACATAATGGCTAAAGTACTGAATATCATGTTTTGGGTAATCGGATATCAGGTGAGTAAGTTTGTGATATTAAGTTATTATGATGTATATATATATATGATGTGGCAATGATATGAGATGTATACTCATTTTATATGATGATTTGATAAGAGGCATTTTCATATATGCATGGGATTTGGGTTTGATCGAGGAAGGAAGAGAGTACACATTGGTGTACGTGGTCTAGTGTTAGCTTCGGGCTACATTAGCGCTTGATGAGTTGCTGTGTGCATCATCAAGGGAGATGTTGGCTTGGTGCCCATCTTGGCGGTTGATAGTCGAGTGCATCACCGTAGACGGATTATCGTTGGGATCACGATGTGATCGGTGGCTCTCACCACACGCCTTGTGCGGCAGTGTCCGCCAAGGTAAGATATGTGGGATCACTCGGTTGTGATCGGTGGATTAGCCACGGCCTTGAGCAGGAGTCCGCTAGGGGTTGGTGTAATGGATGGACCTAGGGTGGGTGTGATGCATGATTGCATGATTGGTTCGTGGATTGTGTGGATATGGGCCAAGCCCATACGTGTGGAAATATGTGTTATGATTATGCACTCGAGTCTCGTGGACTCACCCTATTTTTCTCAACCATTTTGGTGATGCGTAAAGATGGACCGGGTTTGAGAGGATACGAGGTGGCCATGCTTTGATGAAGAAGATTACGTTGAATATTTTTATGCATTTTTATAATAAGTATTTTTTGGAAATTTCTCTGATGTAATAAGGGCCTTATTATCATTATTAGTACTATTTTTGATATTATTTTATATTATGGTTTAATTAAAATAAATTACTATGTGAAGACGATTTTAATTTTAGCAATATAATTTTTCAAAGTATATGTATACACCAAAGTTTTTAATTTGGACATTTTATAATAACAAAGTTTTAAGTATAATTTTAAATGGACATGGTCTTCAAAAGTTAACAAATTTTCATGTTTTATTCAAAAGTCAAAAGATTTTCAACCGTCTTTTCGCAGTGACATAACCAGATCCGGTCAAGGCTCGTGGGCCGGGTTTGGGGGTGTTACAGTTTGGTATTAGAGCCTGGTTCAAAACTCGGCTTTGAGGGTTTTGGGCCCAAAAACATTTTCAAAGTGGGCTTTTCAAGATATGGGTTTTATGAAATATTTTCAGGTTATTCTGGCATGGCACCTGGATCTCCGACCCGCAGTCCACTAGGTAAGTACTTCGGACTCTTGAAGTGATTTGTTATTATGAACTGTTATGGGCTTAGTTGGGCTCGTAGATTAGTGAACTAGGATCTGTTGAACCCTAGGACTAGTCTACTCAAACACATGCATACGACTTAAGGCTACTAAACAAACCTGTGAAGTAAGTCGCCGAGTTAAGGTGTGGCAACCACTGTACGCATGTCGAGGATTGGTATTCAGTAAGAGCTTGGTATTTAAGCAGTCCTAGCGACTCACCTCCTCTTTACTTGAATCCTACCTGGTGCGTAGCTATGGTTCACCTTAACCAAGAGGACTTGTTCATAGGCTAAATCAATTATTAAAACCCGAAAGGGACTAGCCATGCAGTTTTTTAAAAAAAAAAATTCCTAGTTTTAAAATCCTTAAATTACCCTTTTTACTGTAGTAAAAGATTCTTGTAAAAAAAAAATTTCTAAAGTATCTCCGATTTACAAAATTACAAAAATGCCCCTGTATTGTAAAATTACCGTATTACCCTCAACTTTTATTAAAATGATTTTACTTTGCAAAATACCAAAATCTTTAGTTTTCAAAATATCAAGATACTCCGGTTTGGGGAAATTTACGAAAATACCCCTGTGTTGAAAATTACTAAATACCCCTGACTTTCAAAATTTCCGGTTTAACCCCAATTTTAATAAAATTTCCCTACTTTGCAAAAGTATTCAAAAACTCTATTTTGCGAAAATTCAAGATACCCTGATTTGAAAAAAAAAATTTACAAAAATTACCCATGCTTGACAAAATTACCAAAATACCCCTGGTTCTTAAAATTCTGTTATACCTTCAATTTGCAAAATTTTCGAAAATACTCTTCAGTTTTGGAAATTTTAAAAAGATCCTGACTTATTAAAGTTTTCGGAACCGCTTTGATTTATTACCGAAATAACCCGGTAGGAAAAATGACGAAATTACCCCTCGGTGGGGAATGGATAAGAATGCCCATAATAGTAGGTTGTGTGAATGTGAATGTGATTCTTTGAATTAGAGTAGTGAACTCGAACTGAAACTCTGATTGATCGAAAGAACAACTTCTGAAAACCTCATTTCATAAAATTTGCTCGTGGATAAATAGTGGAACAAAATTTCTAATGCATAAAATTTCTTAAATCAGACTAAATCGAGGTGCTAGGAATGAGTTCTAGAGGACGTGGTCGTCGTGGACGTGGTCGAGGCAAAATGGCCGTATCGGAACCCGTTAGATCGGGTCAAGGGTCTGAGAATGAGGTACCACCTCCACCACCAGCCTTTGGTAATGAGCAGCAAGATCAGATGGGGAATGATGCGATATCGCAGGCTGTGCTACGAGTTTTGGAGATAGTTGCTGGAGCGAGTGGAAATATGAGAGCGAGGAAGTCTGTACCTGAGCGACTCCGAGCGAATGGAGCTGAGGTGTTTCGGGGCGTATCAGGCGTGGCACCTAGTGCGGCTGAATATTGGTTAGAAGCAACCGAGCGAATTATGGATGAGCTCGATCTGAGCCCTGAGGAGAAAGTGAAAGGAATAGTGGCGCTGCTTCGCGACGAGGCATACCAATGGTGGCTAACAGTTCGGGATAGTGCCACAGCTGAGGATCTTACTTCGGAGTATGTCAAAGCGGCGCATCGTAAGAAGTATGTTGGAACCCATTATATTGATGCGCAGAGGAAGGCGTTTCTTGGGTGGTTCAAGGAACAAGTCCGTAGAGCGAATCACGAGGTGAATTTCTAAGGTTAAGCCGATATGCTCGAGGAGTAGTTGCTACGAACATGAACGATGTGTCGGGTTTGAGGACGGATTAAGGGACGACACCGAGATCGTTGATAGCTCCTCACCAGAGCGGAGTTCGTTGTGTTAGTCGAAAAAGCTAAGGTAGCCGAGGAATTAAGAACTCGTGAGGCGTAACGAGAGATAAGGATAGGAGGCGGGATAGGAGGAATTTTGGATCGTCCGAACCATCTGAGGGTCTTCAGAAAAGACCGAGGGTTGAAAATTCTATTCGTGTTGATAAGCCAGCTACAGAAAATCTGGATCGTCCGTGTGCTCGGTGTGGAAGGTACCATGTTGGCGAGTCTTTGGAATCGGGATCTAGAATGCTTGTGTGTAAGTCTAAGTCTCACACGATTAAGGATTGTCCTCGTAATCCGAATAGGGCTCGGACGGAAGACCAAGGTTATGTGCAACCGGGCAGAGGTGGTCAGCAAGGGACAAGGGGTCGTGGTCCGAACCATGGAGGGAATGGTCCCGGCCGAGGTCGTGGAGCATTAGGCCGCGGAAGTGGTAGCACTGAGGCAAGACAGCTAGGTCTGGTTTATGCAGTTCGTCGGAGGGAGGATAATGAGGTGCCAGATGTGTCAGCGGGTAAGTTTCTTATGCCTGGATCATTCTTTATAGTGTTATTCACTATTGTGGTAGTTTGTTTTGTTGCTAGTAAAATATCTAGAACCTTGGAGGTGAACTTAGTACTGTGCCTAGGAAGTATGTTAGCTCTTTTGAGATCAGAGTGCACAGCAGTAGTTCCTGTTTAATCTAGCCGAGTAATTTCGAGGACGAAATTATTTTTAAGGAGGGTAGAATTGTAACATCCCGGTCTAGGGGTTATGCATTTAGTGCATAACTCAAGTGTTGGAAGGCTTATGGTAAAATTGTAGGAGTTTTTGAGGGGTTTGGAGAACCCCAGAAGGTAAGAAATGCCTTAGGAAATTTTTGGTTTTTAAGTGTTGGAAGGGAGAGCTGAGGGAGTTAGGGGTTATAAGTATTTTAGGTGGGTTTAAGATGCAAGAAATGGTTTGGTAAAGTGGCTTAAAGGCGCCACTTAGAGCATGGGGAAGGTGACGCCTCATGGTGCTTAGGGGTCTCACGTTCGAGCTGCAAAGGCAGCATTTTGGTTTCATTTTACGTCAATTAAGGGAACTGGGCTAGGTATGCTTTAAAAAGAAATCGCAAGGGTAATGGACATGAAAGTCCAGTTGGCAAAGTGGTTTCCATGCGCCACTTAAGGGTTGGAGGGGAAGAAGGGCGCAGGTTCGAATGGATGGGGGAGCATTTTGCGTTTTATTTTTTTAGTATATGCGGTGATGGGCTTAGGTAGGGAGACTTTATAAATAAATGGTGGGGTTTTATGACAAGAAAGACGGGTTGGTGGAGTGGCTCAGGGTGCCACTTGTGGGTCTTGGCAAGGGACTCAAGTTCGAATAACATGGAAAGCACCTGGGTTTTATTTTTTTGGTTTTGGCGTGAGACAAGGGAACTAGGGGGTGAGGTGTTAAAAGAGGTTTTGGGTGGATTATATCACAAAAAGCGCTTTGGCCGAATGGCCTGGGCGCTACTGCAAAGACATGGGGTCTAAAGAGTCCCATGTTCGAGACCTATGGGGGCGTGAATCTGGTGTTTTATTTTATTTTCATTTTGCAGCAGTTTGGAGAGGCAGTGGACGGCACATGGGAGCTTCAAATGGATAAAGATTAAGCTGATGTTGTTTAGTCTTTTTAGAATTCGGCTGGAAGGAGTGATAAGGGTTAGGTTATTTTAATTATTTTAAATAGTGGTAGGATAATTGTAGGATTATTTTATTTAGTTTAAAATTTGTAAATAGCAGATAATAGTTGCTATTGGATTATTTTATTTTCTTTTAATTTGATAAGAGGATAGAATATGAGATAAAATAGGAAGGAATTTTGGAATTTGATGAAGCCATGGCCGAATTAAGTAGTATAAATAGGGGGGTGCTCACCTTTGGCCACCCTTTCTCCCATTTGTTTTCTCCCTGCCAAAAATTGTTTCCCATCTCTTTTTGGTGCCGAATTTTGGTGTTTCTTCTCTTGGTCCCTTTAGCCGAATTCTTAGTCTTCTTCTAAGCCTTCATTTTCTTTTCTTCTCATACTCTATTCACACCAAACCGTCCCTCCTCCTTACCTATTTATTTATTGGCTGAAACTTCAGGGTCACTTAGCCAAATTCTCCACTTGTTTTTTCCCATTTGATCACTTGAGCCGAAATCACTCTAAAGCTTGCCTTGGCCGAATATTCCAACTCCATCTAGGAGTCATTGCCGAATCTAGGAGGGTGACTTCGGGAGGTTGATCGATAAGGCCAGCGTGAGGGAGCACTTAAGGGCTGTTGGAATTCGGTTACTCAAGGTAAGGTGGTAGTGGTAAGTATTCGGCCAAGGGGCCATACTCATGGATTTTTATTAGTAGCCGATTCTGATAGTTGTATAACAGGGAATACGAAAGTTCAAGAGCAAGGAGTGGTTTTCGGGATTTAGATCCGTAAGGAGGATTCGACAAAGTTGGGTGCATATCGTTTAGATGTCGAGTTTCGGGATTTGTTCGATTGTATCTAACAGGTGCATAATCATCGCACTATTTCTTCGATTAATTGCTTGCTAACGTTTGTACATATGTATGATGTGTGGTAGTCGATCATAATGGCTAAAGTGGTGAATATCATGTTTTGGGTAATCGGATATCAGGTGAGTAAGTTTGTGATATTAAGTTATTATGATGTATGTATATATATATGATGTGGTAATGATATGAGATGTATACTCATTTTATATGATGATTTGATAAGAGGCATTTTCATATATGCATGGGATTTGGGTTTGATCGAGGAAGGAAGGGAGTACACATTGGTGTACGTGGTCTAGTGTTAGCTTCGGGCTACATTAGCGCTTGATGAGTTGCTGTGTGCATCATCAAGGGAGATGTTGGCTTGGTGCCCATCTCGTCGGTTGATAGTTGAGTGCATCACCGTAGACGGATTACTGTTGGGATCACGATGTGATCGGTGGCTCAGCCACGGCCTTGTGCAGCAGGTCTGCCAAGGTAAGATATGTGGGATCACTTGGTTGTGATCGGTGGATTAGCCACGGCCTTGAGCAGGGAGTCTGCTAGGGTTGGTGTAATGGATGGACCTAGGGTGGGCTGTGATGCATGATTGCATGATTGGTTCGTGGATTGTGTGGATATGGGCCAAGCCCATACGTGTGGAAATATGTTTTATGGTTATGCACTGAGTCTGTGGACTTACCCTATTTTTCTCAACCATTTCAGGTGATGCGTAAAGATGGACCGGGTTTGGAGGGGATACGAGGTGGCCATGCTGATGAAGAAGATTACGTTGAATATTTTTATGCATTTTTATAATAAGTATTTTTTGGAAATTTCTCTGATGTAATAAGGGCCTTATTATCATTATTAGTACTATTTTTGATATTATTTTATATTATGGTTTAATTAAAATAAATTACTATGTGAAGACGATTTTAATTTTAGCAATATAATTTTTCAAAGTATATGTATACACCAAAGTTTTTAATTTGGACATTTTATAATAACAAAGTTTTAAGTATAATTTTAAATGGACATGGTCTTCAAAAGTTAACAAATTTTCATGTTTTATTCAAAAGTCAAAAGATTTTCAACTGTCTTTCCGCAGTGACATAACCAGATCCGGTCAAGGCTCATGGGCCGGGTTTGGGGGTGTTACATTCAAGCTTTCAAGCTCAATAGTAAGTGCATCCAAGCTTCGTTTATGTTCTTTACATTTTTGAGATCCCCGTAACTCGGTTTAGCTATTTCTACCATTATTTTGAGCTAGGGTTTGTGTTTAAAAATTGACTCATGGATGACATGCATGTTATTTAATGTCTAATGGTAGAATATGAATGCTTGGTGTGTAGTAAACGACTTTTACTAAGTGATTTTCAATGAAATCGCGTAAAAGGACTAATTTGTAAAAAGTTGAAAAATGTATTAAAATGTGTGAATGAATGCAAATTGAGGACTACTATATTTATGAAAATTGTTCGGCCAGGCTTAAAATTCAAGGAAATTGAATAAAAATCATTTTACGAGCCTAGGGGCAAAAGTGTATATATGACAAAGTTTGGGGGCAAAAATGTCAATTTTCCATAGTATGATTTTTGGGTCACAATGAATAATGTGACTAGTAAGTAAGCTAAATGTGATGTTAGAGATCAAAGAAAACGAGGTTCGGACCTAGAACGGGGGAAAATGAGAGAAATTAATGATTAGGTCACTTTTTACCATTTTGGTATCGAGGTAAGTTCGTGTGTAAATAATACAACCTTATGTTATGTATTTTAATATTTTGATAGTACATGAATTGTATATTGTCTCTATGAAATTGATTAATGAAAATTTTGACGAAATGTCAAAGAATGAAAATCTCCGATTGAACCTTAGGAATGGATAGAATACAAATGTCATGACACTAAGGTTACTGGGGTCCAGTATAAGACCATATCGGGGATATGGCCTCGGCACCAAATTGAGATCCCGTGTAAGACCATATCTGGGATATGGCATCGGCATCGAATAGTGATTCCGTGTTAGACCATGTCTGGGACCTGGCTTCGGTATGAAATCGTGTAAGACCATGTTTGGGATATGGCATCGACATGTGACCCCATGTAAGACCATATCTGGGATATGGCATTGGCATCTTACTACGTGCATGATAATTTCTGAGTATCCCTAGATATTCCAAGTGGTTCAAGCGGGGCAAAAAAATTAAAGTTTTTGATAAAGATGGAAAAAGGGCTAAAGTTATGTGATGGAGTGATATAAGTACATATGAGAAATTCATGAGAAATGAGTTCGGTATGTGATTTCGTATAAGACCATGTCAGGGACATGGCGTCGATATAATGTTTCATGTAAGACCATATTGAGGATATGGAGTTGATACGGTACTATATGTATGAGATTCCCGAGTATATGTAACATCCTAGATTAGGGGTTATGCGTTCGTGCCTAATTCATGAGTTAGTAGGTTTTGGCAGTGTTGGAAGTGTATTAAGGGTTTTTAGAATTCTAGGATGGAAGATGAAAGCTTTGGAAAATTATTGGTTTTCAAGTAAAAAGGGGAGCCAGGTAAATGAGGCTTTAAAAGAAACTCCGTGTGAAGCATGACACAAGGAACCATGTGGTAAAATGGCATGTTTTATGAATTATGAATGTGTTATGTGAATTCTAGAAATAAGGAAATGTAAGGAAATGTAAGGAAATGTATGGAAATGTATGGAAATGTAAGGAAATGTAAGGAAATGTAAGGAAATGTATGGAAATGTAAGGAAATGTAAGGAAATGTGAGGAAATGTATGGAAATGTAAGGAAATGCAAGGAAATGTAAGGAAATGTCTTGTCTTGGAAATGTAGGGAAATGTCCTGAAAATGTAAAGGAATAAAGAGGAAAGTGAACATTTATGGAAACTAGGAAAATGATTTAGAAATGATTCAAAAAAGGAAAGTGAACATTTCTGGAAACTTGGAAATGTAAGGAAATGTCAAGTTTACAGAGCCGATCGAAAATTTTAGGAAACTTAGAAATGACTTAGAAATGTCAAGTTTCAAAGTTTAAAATAGGAAATTAAGGCAAGGTGGCCTTATGAGAGAAAAAGTTGGTGAAATTTGACACACAAACAAAGCTTGGAAAAGTGGCTGAAGATGTCACTTAGGGCCTATGGAAATGGCGCCATATGCAAGAGGAATGGGCCCGGGTTCGAGTCACTTGGGAAGCAAATAAGGGAGGTTTTATTTTTGCTTCCAGAAGACTGAGGTGGACGGCACATGCTTCTAGAAAGGAGGTGTTTTATTTTCATAAATATTCGATTAAAAAGGTGATAAATAAAGGATTTTTAAATTGGATTATTTTGAAGAGATAAATGTTGGATTAAGCTCTTTTATTTATGATAATTAAAGGATAAAGTTATCAAAATAGAAGAGTGGTGGCCAAGTAAGGGACTCTAGCCTAGTAAATTTGGCTATAAAAGGAAAAGAGAGGCCATTCAGCATTATTTACTCTTCCTTGATAACCTCTGCCGAATTTTCTCTGCAACCCCTATTCTTTTCTTCTTTATTCTTCTCCTCTCAATATTTCAAAAGCCGAAAGCTTGCTAAGATCAAGGCCATAGCCGAAGGTTGAAGTGAAGGTGCAATCGATTTCTTCAAATAAGGGTAAGATCCAAGTTTGGTTTCCATTCTTTTATACTTTAGACTTATCGAAATCTAGGGCTAATTCCATTAATGTTCATGGTTGCCGAAACCTTGAAGAGATCTTTCGGCTAAGTGTCGATTACAAGGAAGAGAGAAGTTCTTTTCAGAAGGTACACCATAGGCGCGTGTTCCCTAGTTATTCGGTGAATTTTGGATTTAAGAATCTAAGGTAAGTCATATTTAACATTCGGTTAAGGGTTATTTGTTGTGAATAAATGTTAGAAATTGATCTAACATGTAGTTATAGGGATTTCGACTGAGAGAGGATACAAGGATTTTGGATTTGAGAGTTTCAAGGTAAGTTTTAAGTATACTAATCCTACTAGGATTTGGATTTATAATAGAATGGCTCTTTACTAAGTATTAAATGATTGAATGTAGAGAATTAAGATCTAAGGCATTAGATCAAGCTTTTGGGATTTGGATTGGAAACCTTAAGTTTAATCGTGTGTGTACCCACACTACTTTATAATATGTATTATGGCTATGTTTATTAATATATGTGTTATTAAGTATATGAAAGTGGCTAAAGTACCATGATATGGTACTAAGTACTCAGCACGTTTCCTACTTCCATCGGGATTATGAAATATGTTATTTATAACATGTGAAACTTTATAAGAATGTGAATTTAAGTATGATATGCATGATATGGATAATATGGGTCATTCGGGATATATGAAAAAGGGGAAGTGAATGTGATGACTACGGTCTCACTATCTGAATGTGGTGACTTCGGTCACATTATCTGAATGTGGTAACTTCAGTTACATTATCTGAATCTGGTGTCTCTTGACACAATTATATCTGGTGGCTATGCCACAAATTTTATATGGGCGATGAGCACGTCGACTGCAGCGACTGCCTTCGATGGTGTGTAGCGGATGGAGGGTCGACTTAGTAGTCCCCACGGTGTGACTAGAAGGTACGGGGGTGTGTAGCGGATAGACAATTAGGTTTGGGTTTGGGAATGCATCATAACTTGTATTTTATGTTTTGAATGTGTAACTGTTGTATGCCTGATTCTATTATGATTTAGTGTCGTGTACACATTGAGTCTGTTTGACTCACCCCGTTGTGGGACCATGTTTTGGTGATGAGCAAGTGATGGACCGGGACTAGAAGATTTGTGGTGGCCATGCTCAACATGAAGTTTATATTTTTATGGACTCTTGAATTTATTTTAGTACTTTGAAATATTTTGGAAACTATTTGATGTAATAAGGCCATAGTTAAATTCCTTTGTTTTTACTTTTATTCATTATGTTTACGAATTACTATCGATTAAATATTAAGTACATTTTTTTTAATAAACTTTAAATATTTAGTCACCTTAAATAAATTGGTTTTTATACAAAACAAACTTGTTTTCAACACAAGCCCAACCCAAAGCAATATTTTCTTTAAATTGCACAAGTTTTTCCTAAGGAACAAAAGTATTTGAAACCGGTTTTCTTGAGGGACATACCAAATCTGGTCAAAGCTCGTGGGCCGGGTTTGGGGTGTTTCAGTATATTTTAGCATTCCGAGTGGTTCAACGGGTACGTTAAAAATGAGAAAGTAAGTGACTATGTTACGAGTAGTACAGATATGTACATAGAACTCACGTGAAATGAATTCAGTATATGATGAATTCTTGAGAAGAATGAACACAAATAAGTTATACTTGTGAAATATTGATAACCTTATGATTAGTGATCTTCATTCATGATGAATAGATACATGATAAGATTTGATGATGATCATGTGTGAGGCTTTTAGGCCAAACTGAATTGAGAAATGATATGTTCAAGTCTTTGTTGTTGATGTATAGATTAAATTGGCCAATGAATGGCTTATAAATATTTGATAATGATTAGTTATTGGAATGGCTAACCATGGGTATATATTGGTATTATATGTGTGTAAATGAGAATTAGTAAAAAGAAAACATGATAGAGTAAATTTAGAAATAAAAACAGTTTGGACAGCAGCAACTGTATCACTTTGAAAAATCACCAAAAATGGTAGATGTAACACCACAAACCCGGCCTAGAAGTTAGGCCCCAATTTGGCATGTCACGTTGAAGTGTTTTTCGAAAACCATGTTTTCATTGAAAACCCTTCTTAGAGAAAGCTCAAATAAAATCCCAGTTATGTTAGTTTATTTTTTTAAAACATGGAAAAATTATTAGCTTTATTCCCAAAACATCTTTTCAGATGCGGAAGCTAATTTTGAAAGTAATTGATTTACGAAAAAGATTAGGTCGTGAAACCATTTTGAAAACTGTAGCGAAAATGTAGTCTTGTTTTAAAAAAAGTTAACATTTTGGAAAAAATCATGATTTACTTTTAACATTTATAAATTAAAATAAAACCAATCTAAAATTTAAAGTCTGAAAACTTTAAGAGGCCTTATTACAACCCAAATTAAAATATTTAAAAGTAAATAATCAAAACAGCAAGCATGAGCAGTGTGTGGTCTCCTCCGAGTCCCTCGCAGCTCTGATCCATCTAAGGCTGGGGATTACCTGCACAGTTAAAAACGGGGTGAGTTTGCGAAAACTCAGTGTGTAATCCCCTTACTAGAGTAACACAAGATATCTGAAACAAAAACCTAAGCGATGCTGGGCCAAAGCCTTTTTAAAGATAAGATGCGATCGGTTCAATGCATACATGAGCCAAAGCCCACCACGATATCGTTTGGGGCACAGCCCATAATAGAATCAATTGGGCCTGGCCCAAACCAATAGCAGAACAAGTGGCCTAAGCCCAATACAAATGACAGATCTCATAAACAAATATGCAATGAAGATGAGGATGCATCCCACCTCGATCCAAACCAACACACCACTGCACCAACCAACACACCCGTGCAGATAAAATCGACCCCACCGGCCAACACGGGCTTAGCTTAGCAGGTTGCGGCACTAAGTCAACGAACGCTCGCAAGACCGTGAATAGAACAAAGCTAGGCACCGTGGACGCGAGCGGCTAAAAAGCCATAAATATCACAAAGCAACGCCGCGGATAATGAATGGCTAAAAGTCAGAAAGCGTAATGGTTATAAACCATAATCAGGATGACACAGAGCCATAATCAGGGTGGCACAAAGCTATCGATGACTGTAATAAGTTTGGCACATAGCCATCAGTGACGGTAATATAATTCAAACACAGCCATGGGTAATTATGATCGACATAGAGTCATCAATATATATGTTAGGCACATAGCCACGGGTAAATATGGTTGGCACAAAGCCATAATCAAGATGGCACAGAGCCATAAATATCGCAGAAAGGCTGAAAGCCTTGTAAAGAACGGCAAAAGGGCCGTACACTTCCTCTGTAACTTTGTCCCAACCCCATGCAATATGTCGTGTATGTCATGCACAATCATTACACATGTATGCAAAATGGTCATGCTCAGTAATAGTCATTTAAACATAATTTAAAAGCATACTAGTCATACAACCATCATCAAGTTAGTTAAAACACAGTCATACAATCCCAGTCAAATCAGTCCAGTTCATAATCTAAGTCAGTCATTTACCCACAAGAGCAAAACAGTCATTCTACCCTATAAGGGTATTTTGGTAATCCTAGCCTTCAGGGGTATTCTCGTAATTCTTCCCTACAGGGGTATTTCAGTAATTTTACAAGTTAAGGGTATTTCGATACTTTTGCAAATTGGGGGTATTTCGATAATTTCACAAATTGGAGGTATTTTGGTAATTTTGCAAATCGAGGGTATTTTGGTAATTTCACAATCTAAGGGTATTTCGGTAATTTCACATATCATGGGTATTTTGGTAATTTTGAAAATTATGGGTATTTCGGTAATTTTGCAAACTGAGGGTATTTTGGTAATTTTATAAATTAGGGGTACTTTGGTAATTTCATAAATCGATGGTATTTCGGTAATTTTACAAACTGGGGGTACTTTTGTAATTTTACAAGTCGAGGGTATTTCAGTAATTTTGTAAACTAGGGGTATTTCAGTAATTTTGTAAACCTAGGTATTCTAAACAGAGATAACAATGCGAATGGGCCTAGGGCCCATTCTCAGCCCAAATGGGCCCACACACTCATGTGGCCCATTTAGCCCAAATCTAGCCACAGATATGAGATTTACATAGACCAGTCCAATATCTACTACACAATCATACAATTTATTCATATGGACCCACGGGCCCATTGGCCCCACATAGCCCAAACAGCCTAAACCCACAAGAACACTCATGATGGCCTCAGCTATCGCGTCGAAGCTCCCACACGTGCGTTCGCACGCTCGTGTGGCTACCATCACCGTGTGACCGGCATTTCGACATTTGCCGCTCTACAACTAAAGTAGTGCGAAATACACACCTGATAGGATTCTAGAGTTTATCTGTTCTCCGACCACTCCTATGATCAACTCCGACCACTCCTATGCCCAACGCCAACCAAGGTATGCTTACTCTCCTCATAGATCGCTCTATTTAAAGCCAGCTTCTTGCCTACTCTCATGCTAGCTTCCCGATGTAGGATCCCTCCTTCAGCAGAGTTTAATTCCAACACAACCACCTGTCGCCCCAACTTAGCAAAATAAATATCCCTTTTTTCTTGCAATGGGATTCGAACCCTTGCCCTCTCCTATGCTCCAGACACTACATGCCACCACAACACAAGCTCCTTTTGTGACTTAAAACATGCGCAACTAAATATAAGTCTATGGACCAAAGTCTAAGTTCATTAGAAAAGAAATCAAAATGAAATGCAAGCGCCAAGACTTGAACCTTGGACCCCTTGCTTACTCTATGGCGTCACTTCCTTGACTCCCATGTGGCGTCATTTGCCACTAGACCACAACTCCTTTTGTGTCATTTTTCTCCACATTTTATTCTTAAAGCCTACTTACTAACTCCCAGGGTTTTATTCACCTAAAACCAAAATTTTTCCTAAAGCCCAGGTTTGAACCCGGGACTTCATAGAAGCCCCCCTAACCTTCAAAAACCACTCACCTAATAGGTCCAACTTGCATTAGTGCCGGTATGATCGCTCCCATGCCCAAGGCCCAATAGGCCCAATTCTACTAGGCCCAAATTCAGGGTGTTACAGTAGAAATTGAATTAGAGGTTGAGTAAGATATGAAATTAAAGCTTATTGAGCCTATTTTCACGTAAAAGAAACGACACAAGCAAAAGAATCTCATATTCTGAGATATTTTAATTTTTGTGAGACAGAGTTAGAATGATTTTGGAATCCCCTGTTTTGACTTGGGAAATTCATTAAAAATTGTATAAAAATAATCAAGAGATAAAATTTATATACTCGAATTTATTGATGATTATATTTTCACTAGAAAAAAATGGGAACGTTATTTGAGTTCTGTACAATGAGAAAATAAATTTTTAGTGAAGAGGGGTCAGAATGTTGGACAATGAAACAGGGGAGACTTTAAAGAATAAATTGTACTGATTGATTGAACCAAAGATTCTGGAAATCCTGTGGTAAGAAGATATGTGAGTCTAGTTTCAAGGAAAATTAGTGGATCTTAATTTGGAGTTCCGTACTCCGGATAAAAATAATTTAGTAACTGTAACTCGAGTAGACAGCTCAAGATGAACACAAATGAATTGTGAAATTTTATGTAATAATAATGGCATTATTTTGAGAGCTTATATTAAGGGTTGTTAAAAGCATGGTAATCAGTTGTTTATTATTTACATACATACTTACTAAGCTTTGTAGCTTTCTCCCCTTCCTTTCTCATATCTTATAGGGTTTTATGCTAGCTCGAGTTGGAGATCGCCGGAGATGCTATCACACTATAAGCTATCATGTTGGGTATAAGTGAATGCAAAACCCTTTGAGTTTATGGCATGTATAGGGACTTAGTCAATTGTGTATGTGTCATTTGATTTGGCCAAATGTGTTGGTTCATAATGGTAATATGATTCATTTTGTATATGGCCATGAGATGTGGTTCAAATTGGCTAATGAGTTGTAAGGCCTATTTATACGTGTGTGCTTATACTAAAGGTTTCATGTGATGTGGTTATGTGTGTTTGGTATGGATGGATTGAAGTTGTGTTTAAGTATGTGCAAATGAGGGTGCAAATGGTTTGGTAAATAGCCATTTTCTTGGCCACACGGGCAGGGACACGGCCGTGTGTTTCAGCCGTGTGGAGGACACAACACCGGGACATGGGCATGTGCCCAGGGCGTGTGAAGTCTACATCTATTTTTCAAAATTTAATTCGCCACACGGCCTAAGCACACGGGCGTGTGACTTGGCCGTGTGACCTTATTTTGTTGATGATGTCATGAACAGAGAGTTACACAGGATAAGGACATGGGCGTGTGTGACCACACGGCCTACCCACACGGGCGTGTCCCAAGCTACACGGGCGTGTGACCCTTGTTTGATGAAAAATTTTCTAAGTCTTTTTAAAGTTTCCTAAGTTCTCGGTTTAGTCTCGAACAGTTCCCAATATATGTTTTGGGCCTCGTGGGCCCATATAAAGGGGAGATTTGCATATGAATGAGAAATTTTAAATTAAATGAAATTTTATAGCCTGATTTTGTATAAGGTTTTTGTTTAAGTTCGGTAATACCTCGTTTCCTATCCTGGCATTGGACACGGATAAGGGGTGTTACAAAAAGGGAATAATGTAACTTTTGGCCCCTGAACTTTGCAAGTAGGTCCACATCGGTCCCTAAACTTTACAACTTGGTTCACTTTGGTACTTGCACTTTTTTTATTCACTTTGGCACTTGAACTTGAAAGCTAGGTCCATTTTGATCCTTGAACTTAAAAAATCTAAAAGTTTGATGATGTGGCATTTTGAGTTTGAAAAATAAAAAAAAATTAGATGATGATGTGGTACAATCTCAGAGTGTTGATAATAAAGGTATTGGAAATGGTAAAGTTTGATCTTAGCCAACTCATCTATGAAGAAATGGTCAAACACGTAGAAAAGGCCCATGCTACTTACCTTCTACCCTTTCTCATTTTTCAAGTATCTTATTGTTCAAAATCCAAGGCTTGTTCGTGCAACTAAGCAACATGAATGCGTTATTACTAAGCTAAAGCTTTCACCAATGAGCATATCTCCATTGATCCTACTGATCAACTTGATGATAAGGAAGAAGCATTTACAAATGCAACAACAGAAATGGCTCCTAAAGTGCCTACTGTCGCATGCACTTTGAACAATCCCACCAGTTTCAACAAGAGAATGATTAACTTAACATCCTCATTATGCCACGGAGTTAGAAACAGTACTAGTCAGGTCAGGAATTTTAGAGAATTTTAAAAAATATATAACATAGGAATTTCGAGTAATAGTATAGAAAGTAGTTAGAGCTGGTAGAAAATTAAAAATACTTCTGAGATGAGAAAAAAATTAAATTAATTCAAAGTATTGACTTAATTGTAGGAGAATGGAAAGTGTTGGGGTAAAAGTACGAAAATCAAAAATTTGAAATGAGTGCATTGAATTAGAGGAAAAAGGAAGAAGGACTAGAAATAAAATTTTACCAAAGTAAAGTATGAATCATGCATGGTATTGTAGAAAAGGTTGAAGGATTAAATGGTAACTACTTAAATTAGATAATTATGAAAAACTTAATGATTAAGGATTAAATTGCGGAAAACTTTAATTGGTTGGAATATTTAATTATTTATCATTTTTATTATTAAATTAAGTATATATTTCATAGAACAATATAGAAAGATGAAAAATCATCCAATTCATTTTCATCTTCATGTCACCTCTATTTTCTCCACCATTTCAACTTTTTCTTTTGTTATAAATAGGTCATTTCCATCAATTTCTAGCTTTTCAAGCTTAATTTCTTCAATTTCTTTCATAAATCCTTAGTGAAATCAATAGAGAAGCCTATTATCCACCTTAATTTCATGAAAAGAGAATTAATAGTTGTCTTGAAGGGGAGAGAAAATAAGAACTATGATTTGATTTCAAGAAATCAAGGTAAGGATGATAAGTTCTTCATGAAATTCAGGTTAGTTTCATTAAAATAGCATAGATATGTCATTTGATTATGATTTTAACAAATGGATGTTATGTGTTTTGATAAGAAAATGAAGAAAAATAGAAGAAAGGTGATGGAGTATTTGAAGTAAAAGGAAAATAAGTTGTCAATGAGTAAAAAGAGAAAAAAATACCTCATCCAAGATTTGATTGTAAGTACTTAAGAATTATTCTCTATTTAATTTTAGTTTAGGCATTAATCATGTTAAATTAGTTAATTTCATTATGAATATGTTGATATAATGTGTGAATTTTAGTAGTGAAAATGATAAGTTGGATTAGATTTTAATTATGCTATGAAATTGAATTAATGTATTAAAATAGTAAATAAAGGATTAAATTATAGATTTAGCAAAATAAGTCATTTGTATTCTGAGTGTTGAAAAGAAAAGTAAATGATTTGTAATGAACTAGTGATGATGTGAAAAGGATTGTGTAATGAAATTACTGGTTATATTGAATTCATGAAAATAATTACTAAATTGAGACAAATGGGAATGTTTGAATTACATTTCATTAATTGAATGTATGCAACGGTATAAAAGCATTAAAACACATGTAGATGTAATGTGAACTATTAGGATAAGAATGGCATGCCATTTGGATGAATGATGAACTTAATTGTAATTGAGCACTTCGATGTGATATTGTGAATTGAGCACCACAGTGCGATACTAGAATTGTCTAAAATATCCTATGTGTTCTACTTAGTCTACATTGGGTTGTACAAAGAAACATGGTAATAAAGGTTTAATGGGATGGTAAGTAAACTATGAAGTATTATATTTTGATTTATTTATATGATGACAATGAATTAGAATGATACTTATCTAAATGTATAAATTAATGCTAATTAGACTTTGAATGACGAGTTAAATTCTTGTAGTACTTACTAAGTTGTCACAAGCTTAACGCGTTTCTTTCTAACGTGTAGGTAGAAGCTAGACTTGAACAGCTAGGATCAAGGTTGTTGTCGGCTCATCTCATCACATCTTCAAGCTTGGAAGAGAGTATGGTTAACATTGTAGTTTTAGTTTTGGCATGTACATAGGTAATATTGGTTATAGATGAAATGTTTTAATGGCTCTAAATGTAGAACTTGGATACTTTTTAATCTTAAAAGTTTAGCCTTAATTAAATAAGTTTATGATGAATTATGTGATTATTGAAATTGAAATTAAGCTTATGTGGTTGAATTGTGAATTGGATTGGTTGAATTTTGTGTTTTTATGTAGGGACTTTAGTAATACTTAGGAAAAGTTAAAAACATCCAACCATTAACAATATTCAAAAGTTTGTTGGATTAAGGATTGTGCTAAGGGGTAGCTATGGTTGTTTTGCTGATTAGCTTCCTGACTTTATGATTTAGTTAAAAAACTTGTCCAAGGGAAAGATTGTTGAGACAAGTTTTGAAGTGGTCGGTTAAGTTCCGAAAAGAAGTGGTCACTTTCATCATCACTATGACATGTTATAACTTGCCATATTTGAAGTTAAATATTTATTGAAACAAAATCCTTGGCCTTTGAATAATTTTAATACTATGGATGTATGGAAAGACCAACATTAGGTCAAAACAAGAATAGATGTAGTACATAATTTATCTTTAAGTGCATTAAATGCCAAATCTTGTTTTCTCTTTCCAATTGAATTTCAAATCCTTTTTAATTAGCTGACTTAAAGGAGAAGCAATGGTAGAAACATTTTGTACAAACTTGTGGTAAACCCATCCAATCCTAGAAAAGATCTTACCTCAAACATAGTTGTTGGAATAGGCCACCTTTTAATAGCACTTACCTTATCGTTGTCGACATGAATACCGAAAGAACTAATCACAAAACATAAGAAAATAAAATTTTCAATATATGCATTCATTTTTCAAGGTTATCAAATAATTGTTCTATCCTTAAAACTTCCAAAACAACTTTTACATGCTCAATCAAATATGCACGATAAATAAGAATATTATCAAAATAGACTACTCCAAATTTAGTTTAAAAAGTCTAAGTACGTGATTCATTAGGTACATGAAAGTGTTAGGAGCATTAGTTAAACTAGACGATATTACTAACCACTCATAAAGACCATACTTATTTTTAAAAGTACTTTTTCACTCATCTTCATGTTTCATTCTGATTTGGTGATAACTACTTTTTAAATTTATTTTAGTAAAAATGCAAGCACCATTTAATTCATCTAGCAAGCCATCAAAATAAAGATTGAGGTGGTGTTACTATACTAAAATTTGTTGACAGCACGATAATCAACAAACATTCTTCACGAGTCATCTTTCTTAGGTATAAGGAGCACTTGGACAGCAAATGGACTTAGGCTCTCACGGATGTGGCTTTTCTCTATGAGCTCGTCAATTTGACATTCCAACTCTTTAGTCTTTTTAGGATTACTTCAATAAGTCGATCGATTAGGGATACTCACACTAGGCACAAAGTCTATTAGACGCTCATTCCTCGTAAAGGAGGAAAACCTTTAGGCATTTTTATGGGAAACAAGTCTACAAAGTCCTCATTTCCTTTGCCCATTTCTCTTGTAATTTTTAACTGATCATTGTAGACTTCTTGAGGAGCAAGTGGTGCCAAGGTAAATTTCTTTTTGTGGAACACAATGGAATGATGATTTTTAAAACCATCATGATGCTCATATCGATAGAACTCCTTAATGTCGTTAAGCCATTGGGGTCGATATTGCTTTGGATGTTTAAGACATGATAAACCAAGTTTAGAAATAAGTGACTAATTTATAGCATTAGTGTAGTTCCTACTTTTAATGATCAAGGATCTTCACTTTCCAGTGTGGAAGATATTTTTTCTTTGCTCTTGCTCTTCGTCTTTAACATGGTCATTCAAAGCTCTCCTAGCAATAAGGGCTTGCTTACTTTTTTCAAAAATTTCCTCAAACTCACAGTCATCATATAAAATATTACCATGGTCATCCACCAAATGAGGCTGATGGAGCTCGAAACTAACTATTATTTCGACAAAGGCAAGCGCACCTTTCGACTAGTAGTATAGTTGTGGTGAGTCCGAAATATCGTATCCTCAAGGACCAAGAGTACTAGTATTAACTATCTTTTTATTATCTAGCCTAATAATTAAAGGGATTTATTTTTAATCTAAAATTAACTAACTAATTTAACTAACTATGAACGCGACAGAGAGTAAATTGGGAAAAATACTTTTAGACAACTTTATATAAGATATGCAATACCTAAGGAAGAATCCACCTAGACTTCACTTATTACTTTTGATTCATGCGATTCATTCACTTGGCTTAATCCGTAGAAATCCCTGATTTATGTTAATATCTCTTTCAAGACTAGAAACATCTAGCTCTAGGTTGATTAATTGAAATCTCTTTCTAATTAAAACCCCTATTGTCGCATTAACTAGATCAATGGATTCCCTTATTAGGTTTGACCCTAATCTGGCAGATTTTTGTTGCCCTATTTCTAGGGTTGCAATCAAATCCGCTTAATTGTGTTGATCTACTCTTAGACAGGGACTTTCGCTCCTGAATAAGCACATTTAACTTGAATCAATAACCTGAATTATCAAATAAGAATAAGAACTCACAATTAAGAATAAGGACAAGTATTTATCTCATAATTCAAATAATAATAAGATTCGTCTTAGGATACATCCCCTTAGATATTTAAGTGATCTAGTTCATACTAATGTAGGGAAACTTATTAGAATAGGGAAAACAACAAAACATAAGAAATCCCAAAAACTTCTAAAGAAATTGATGGGAGATCCTCCATCTTGATGGAGATCCTTCTCCTAAGCTGCTATCGACGGCTGTCTTGGAGAATTTTTTCCTTTTACTCAGCGTCTATTCA
Source organism: Gossypium bickii (assembly GCA_025503065.1). Lineage (NCBI taxonomy): Eukaryota > Viridiplantae > Streptophyta > Magnoliopsida > Malvales > Malvaceae > Gossypium > Gossypium bickii. The sequence goes on from CP106711.1 coordinate 104,538,998, forward strand.
ACGTCCTTTCGAACCCCTTTTTAGGTTGCCCCTTAAGGTGTTTATATAGGCTTTCGAGATGCCTTACTCGGCCCACAAGTATCCTATTCCAAATAGAATTCATCCTAGTTTCGGTAGGGACACGCCCGTGTGACACGCCCGTGGTCGATAGTCCAGGCCGTGTTCGATCCTGTTTGTCACACACGGCCATGTGGTTCGCCCGTGTGTAGTGGTTCAGGCCGTGTAGGCCCATTTTGTCCCTTTTTGGCCCGTTTCTCATTCTTTTCGACTCCCTAAGCTCTCCTGAGTATAAAACATGAAATTAAGAGATTAGGAGCATCGAATTCATCAAATTCAATGGAAAATCATCTAAAATTAAGCAAAGCATGGGGTTAAACTATATGTAAATTATGGTTTATTAGAGGCATACACTTAAGCCTTTGCTTGTCCTCAAGCAAAATCCTCAACTCACAATTAAAATTAACTTCCTCAATTCATAATCAGCATCAATAATGTTTCATCATAATTCATAGATAATTCATACATTGATAATTTAACTAAAAGAGTCCTAAAGATTCAAACAATCTAAGTCATAAATTTTTATAACGCGAAAATATCGGTGTTTCCCCTTACTTAAATAATTACCTCTGATTCAAAACCGACAAGAATTGACATCCTCACTAAAGATTCACTCAAATCACTCAAGGTGTTTAAGGTTCAAATTAAGCACTCAAAAAGTCAAACATGAAGAGTTAATCCCATGGGCTTGCATGAAAATCAAATCTCGACCACAGTAAAATGAGATGATACACAAATCAAAAGGTCTTAAAAAGGGTTGTAACGGGACTTGGGTTTGAGGTGTGGATATAGGTGAATTAGAGGGTTAGAATTGAGATTTGAATTGACAAATTACCTAACTAGAAAAATGGCCTACTACTGAATGATTACATTAATTGAAGACTTTATTACCAATAACATGAGCTTCTTCTAAAGATATGAAATTAATAGTTCAAGCTTAAACTAAAAATTAATAAATCTCCAATATTTTTGTATATGTTCTTTTTTAAGAATAAGAATAAGCACAAATAATTAATAAGAAAGGACTTAACAATGGAAATAGAGAACATAGTTAGGTAACTGCTCAAATCAAATCTCGACAAAAAGGGACTTCAAAAGATTAGGAAAATTAAAAATTTGGTTTTAGGTTAATATTAATGGGTGAGTCAAGGAACGGTTTATTAGGCTAAAAAGGGTTCACTAGGGGTTAATTATGAAGGTAGGCTCTTTATGGAGTAAGTGGGTTAAAACCTAGGTGCCTTTATCATCTCAGTATATCAAATCAAAAATGTGGTCTTGACAAGTATAATCGAAGCAAGTTCTAGAATAATAATTCAATATTGGCATATTCATAGTCAATAAAGTGAGCAAGAAAAATATATGCTCTAAAAGGCTCAAAATCTCACAAAAATTATGGTTTTTGATGTTAACCTTGTAAATTTAAAACTTCAAAGTAATATTTAAGATTAGGGAAACAACCTAATAAAATTTTAATTTCGAAAATAGACTTATCATGCTTGATTCTCTAATGTCTCAAAGTTTAAATCATCACTGCACAATTACTTATGGCTTAATCCAAAAGATATTAATAAAAATCATAAATCAATGGAAGTTTTATTTTAATTAGTAATATGAGAAATTTTCTTAAGAACAAGACTTAATTCAAGGATTTTTCTGATAATCAGTTAAATAACCTCCCCACACTTAAGATGTACATTGTCCTCAATGTACAAAGATGGATAATAACAATATAGGAAAAAATAAGAGAGGGAGAGAAGTGAAACTTCCTGAATTATGGATGGAATCCTTAGAAAGTAATCAATGATGGACATGATAACTAGGCAGAGGTGAAGTTGAGGTAGAGTACTCCAGTGGTGTGTTCGTTCCTTTAGTGGCACCTTGAAACTGTGAAGTCATCAGCAAAATTTTTAGGGAGTTCTATTAGTGGACGTTGTTATTTTTACTCGAGAATTAGACAGCTGGAGATAAAAGAAATCGAACTATACTAATAAAATTTTTAAGAAAGTTAAAAATTTGAACAAGAAAATGAAGATAAAAATAAACGTAAAAATAAAAATAAAAGGACTCAAAGGTCCTCATCATCGGATGGATCGTGAGGTGGTGGTGGCAACGATATGTGAAAGTGATGACAAATCTACTGAAGAGTTACCTTGATGCCGTCAAATCGTCGAGCGGTGTCATTAAATTGTTGAGTACAATAATGCTCGAACCGAGTAAGGCGTTAAGAGATGTCTGAAAGTGAAGCTGTCGCATGAATTGGTCGGTGAGGAGGGTGTGGCGCCGAAGGTGGCTCCTCGTGCTGTGGAGGGACATCATCAGTAATGTCTTCTGGGTCATCTGTGCCTTGTGATAGCCTATATTGGGGAGGATCGAACCCACGGCAGCACTCAATCATCCTCATGTAGAGCATCGTCTGGATGCCATGTGGGGACATCTGTCCTATCAGTGTGAGTGAGGATGACTGAGCAGTGGTGTTGAGGAGCCCAAAATATCGAGCCAGACGTGTGATGTAGGGACCCATGGAGATAACCCCTCTCCTATGCGGCTCCGTCTGATGTTGAATGGCGCGAGCTATGAAGTAGGCTAAGTCGAAGACGTGCTCGTTTGCTATGCACCATAGGAAGTAGGCGTCGTAAGTGTTGACGACGTCGGTTCTCTCTCGCCTACCTGTCAATATATGAGCTAAGATGGCTTGTAAGTACCTCAGGGACGGGGTGAGAACTGTCACCTTAGAGCGACTGGGATCATAGGTGGCCGAGACGGGGGCTTGTTATTTAACTCTGAACCAGACGATTTATTCACTTGACTTGATCTGTAGGATTCCCTAATTTATATTAATACCTCTCTCGAGGCTACTAATGTCTAACCCTAGGTTGATTAATTGAAATCTATTTCTAATTAAAACCCTTAGAATTGCATTAACTCGATCTATGGACTCCCATATAAGGTTTGACCCTAATCCGGCATATTTTCATCATCCTATCTCTGGGGTTGTGATCAACTTCGCTTAATTATGCTAGATCTACTCTTAGACAGGGTCTATTCCTCCTCTACCTAAGCACATCAATACTTGAATCAATATCCTGAAATATCAAAACAAGAATTAAGAACACATAATTAAGAACAAATCAAGTATTTATCATATAGTTCAGAAAATAATAACAAGATTCGTCTTAGGTTTCATCCCCCTCAGGTATTTGAGGGGTTTAGTTCATAATAATAATAAAAGAATACATCTCAAAAGAAAATATAAAACAAAACATAAGAAAACCTTAAAACTCCCTGAAGGAATTGAAGGGAAGATCCTCCGTCTTAAGTATGACTCTGGCTTCTTGAGATGAATCAACTGGCTTTTTTCAAGTGAATCCCACAATCTTGGTCTCTCTGGCTCGGCTCTTCGGCCTAACTGGACGCGCCTTTGAAGGTTGGCTTCTAGGGTGTTTATATAGGCTTTTGGAATGGCTTTCTTTGCCTCTAAGTACCCTAATCTGAATGAAACTCTTCTTTGTCACGTCAAGGACACGCCCATGGCACACGCCCGTGTAAGTCGTGGCCAAGCCGTGTTTGGGTCTGTTGATGAGGCACGGTCGTGTGGTCTTTGGCCCAGGCCGTGTCGATTTCGTGATTTGTCCCATTTACTTCGTTTTAGGCCCGTTTCTCGTTCTTTTCATCCTTCGGTGCTCTTCTAAGTATAAAACATGAAATAAAAGGATTAAGAGCACCAAGTTCCACAATTCAAGGCTTAAATCATCCAAAAGTATGCTAAATATGGGATTAAAATATGTATATGTTATGGTTTATCAAATACCCCCACACTTAAGCATTTGCTTGTCCTCAAGCAAAATTCTCAATTCACAATCAAAATGAACTTCCTTGATTCATAATATTCATCAATAATGTTTCATCATAATTCAAGGATAATTCATATATTGATAATTTAAATAAAAGGGTCTTAAAGATTCAAACAATCAAAATCATAGTTTTTGTGGCACGAAACATAGGTGTTTTCCCCTTACCTAAATAATCCCCTTTAATTCAAAATTGACAAGAGTTGACATCCTCACTAAAGATTCACTCAATTCACTCAAAGTGTTTAAGGTTCAAAATTAAGCACTCAAAAGTCGAACATGAAAATTTAATCCCATAAGCTTGCCTGAAAATCAAATCTCCACCACTGTAATATGAGATGATACACAAATCAAAAGGTATTTAAAAAGGGTTGTAATGGAGCTTGGGTTAAAGGTGTGGATAAAGGCTAAATTAAGAGGGTTAGAATCGAGATTGAATTGATAATTTACCTATCTAGAAAAAATGAACTAATCCTGAATAATTACATCAATTGAAAACTTGTACTACCAATAATACGAGCTTTTTCTTCAAGATGTGGAATTTAAACATATCAGCTCACTTAATTATAAAACTAATAATGAATATACTTTGATTTTTTTTTTTAAGAACAAATCAAGTACAATAATAAGAAAGAATTTTAATAACTAAATTATAGAACATAGTTAGGAAACTGCTCAAAATCAAATCTCGAAAAAAATGGAGTTAAGGAATGGTGATAACAAATACAAGATGGGTTTTGGGGTGATATTAGTGGGTGAGTCAATAAAAAGGGTTGTTAGGATCAACGGGGTTCACTAGGGGTTAATTGTGAGGGTAAGCCTTTTAGTGAAGTGAGTGAGTTAGATCCTAAGTGCCTTTATCATCTCTGTATATCAAATCAATAATGTGGTATTGACATATATAATCGAAGCAAGTTCTAGAATAACAAATCAATGTTGACACACTCATAATCAAAAAGTGAGCACGAAAAGAATGTATGCTCTAAAAAGCTCTAAATCTCACAAAAATTATGGGTTTTTGATATCAACCTTGTAAATTTCAAACTTCAAGATAATAATAGATTCAGGCAGATGACCTAATGAAATTTTAGTTTTTGAAAAATAGGCTCATCATGCTTGATTCTCTAGTTCCCTAAAGTTTAAATCATCACTGCACAATTATCAATGACTTAATCCGAAACATATCAATAAAAATCATGATTCACAAGAAATTTCATTCTAATTAGTAATATGAGAAAATTACTTAAAGACAAGATATAATTTAGGGATTTGAGGATAATGCAAAAAGTTAGGCACTTTCTCGAAATAAATATTTACCCCCCACACTTAAGATGTACATTGCCCTCAATGTACAAAGATAGATTATAGAAAAATAATAATAAAATCATAAAACATGGAGAGGAGTGAAACTTCCTGAATTTTGGACGGATTCCTTAAGAGTGGAACTTGTAGGGATGGAGTAGATCAAAGACATGATGAACTAAGCAGAGGTGAAGGTATGTGAAAATATTACAGTTCCTTAGTAGCACCTTGAACCTTTTGAAACTGCAGAGTCATCAGTAACTTTTTAGTGGCTTTTGTTATGATTTTTACTCGAAGATTAGACAGCCGCAGATAAAAGAAATTGGAATTTTCTAATAAAAGTTTTGAACAAAATAAAAAGTAAAGGTGTGAACTAGCAAATTATAAAAAAAGGGTACATCAAAATCAAATAAAAGCAAAAATAAAAATAAAAATAAAGATAGAACTAAAAATGAAAAGGACTCAAAAGTCTCCATCATTGGTTGGGTCGCGAGGAGGTGGTGGGGGCGATATGTGAAAGTGATGACAAATTTGCTGAAGAGATGCCTCAATACCGTCGAATCGTCGAGTGGTGTCATTGAATTGTTGAGTACAGTAATGCTCGAACTGAGTGAGACGTGCAGAGATGTCTAAAAGTGAAGCAGCCGCATGAGCTAGGCGATGGCTCGATTGTGGTTCCTTATGTGGGTGTGGGACATCGTCAGGAATGTCCTCAGGATCCTCCTCTTCGATGGTAGGTGCTAGCCGATATTGGGGGGATCAGTCCCACGTCGACGTTGGATCATCCTCATGTGTAGCATCGTTTGGATGCCTTGTGGGGACATCTGACCTATCAGTGTGAGTGAGGAAATCTGAGCGGCGGTGTTGAAGAGCTTGAAATATCGAGCCAAGCGTGTGATGTATGGACCCATAGATATGACCCCTCTCCTATGTTGCTCCATCTGATGTTGAATGGCACGAGTTATGAAGTAGGCTAGGTCAAAAACGTGCCCGTTTGCCTTGCACCATAAGAAGGAGGCATCGTGAGTGTTGACGACGCCAGTGCTCTCACCTACCTGTCAGTGTATGAGCTAAAATAGCGTGTAAGTACCTCAGGGATGGGGCAAGAGCCGTTGCCTTGAAGCGACTGAGGTCATAGGTGGCTGAGTTGGGGGCTATATTGTACCAACATCTCGTGGGAGAGTTATGGATGTGGCGGTGGAGATTCGTGAGATCTTATCCTCTATGAATTTGTCGGTCTAGAGTCCCAATGCAGCCCTAAATTGTGGTACACTCAGTTCTCGTACAATGCCTCCGAGATGGAATTGGATCGTGCTGGAGTCATCATGGTGCGTCATTACCGTCTAGAGGTGGAACGTGGAACAGAACTCCAAGGTGAGCTCTAAATATGTGGGCTCGATGATATTGAAGAATCGATCCCATGGTTCAGTAGTCAAGAGAGCCCGTACATCGTCAGCTAGTTGGACCTGCTCCAAAGTGGCCCAATCAATACACCTCCCTGCGCTGAGAGGTCGCGTGCTAAGTATCTTATAAAGGTCGTCTTGGGATCCTAAAGGAAATTATAAGAATGGGTTGCGCACTTCAGCGGATGCGCTGGCTGATGACGAACCGAGTCCCTTCCGTTTTTTGGAACTAAGGACTGCGGTTTTCTTGCCTCGGGACGATGACATTATGGTCCTGAAAATAAAAAATATTCAACGATTCAAGTAACATTTCCAGCCAAGACATATAACATTTAAGAACTCAACAATATCAAAAATATAACAAGGACAAGAACCATGATAAGAATAAACTAATATTTTGCATAAATACTAATCGTTCTTAAAAGACATATTTTGCATAAATACTAATTGTTTCTTATTTAAAAAAGGACGAAATGAATAAATCAATCTAATAATGAATATAACTAATAGTAAGCAATAAGAATAAACTAACTAAAAACTAAATAAAATTCTAGTGATAATATAGTTCAATGGAGTAAAATGTGAAAATGAGAGGTGACCGGTGGAGTTTTTGGAGAGAAGCAGCGCGGTGGAGGCGGTGGTCGGAGCACGGGCTTGGTGGTGGCGCGCGGGCATGGGAAGGTGTAGTTGTGGCATCTGTGCACAGGCGTGGGCTGCATGTTTTGTGTAATAGGAAAGGAAAATAGAGAGAAAAGAGAAGGAAAAGGAAGAAGGGAAAGGGAGGATGGTGGCCGGACTTAGGGGAGGGGAAAAAACGGCTATGGTTTGGGAGGAAGAATTTGGGGGGAAAAGATGATGAATAGTGAGGGATTTATATAGAAATAAGGGTACACGAGTGTGTTACACGCCCGTGTAAATTGTTTTTAGCCCGTGCATTTCGATTGTTCAGGGGTCTGGCGCGCATATGTTGTGTCCCACGCCTGTATCGCACGAGCGTGCCTAGCTTCGTTTGCTTCTCCCACGCTCGTGTCAATGGTCCTACGCCCTTGTTCGTAAGTTAGTGTCATCCACGAACTTAGAGCACGAGCGTGTTTAATGCCCATGTCCTTTACTCAGAATCGACCACTGGTTGGATGCACGGGCGTGTCACACGCCTGTGTCTATAAGTTAGTTTCGACCACGGTCGCGTCGCACGGCCACTGCCATGTACTTGTTCGTGGTATCCACACGGCCACAAAACATTTTGTCCTATTTTTACACCATCTTTGCCACGCCCATGTACTTGTTCGTGGTACCCACACGGCCAGGGCGACGCCCGTGTGCAGGGCCGTGTGGTAGAGAAACATGTGCTTATTAAATTGGTTAGTTTGTAGTTAGGTGCTAAAAATTGAAAATATGATATTAGTGAAGTTAGTGCTCAGGTTACCTTCCGAGAAGCACTCGTTTAAAGTCTTAAGCTAGACTTACCCTGTTTCATTTCTAATGAAGGTTCATAAAGCCGAAGCTCCTCTCTCATATCCTTAAAATCTTCACCATTATAACTTTTCAGTCGCTGACCATTTACCTTGAATGTGCCACGAGTTGGATGAGTTACCTCTATTGTGCCATAGGCAAAAATAGTTTTGATCACGAATAGACCTGACCATCTTGATTTCAGCTTTCCAGGAAACAATTTGAGCCTTGAATTGTATAACAGGACTAAGTCTCCTACATCGAATTGCTCTGATTGCTTTAAACGAGCATCATGGCATTGCTTTGTTGCCCCCTTATATACTCGTGAGTTCTCATAGGCATTAGCTCGCCATTCATCAAGTTCGTTTAACTGCATCATCCTCTTCTCACCTGTGGTTTTAAGATTGTAATTTAAGAATTTTATAGCCCAAAAAGCTTTGTGCTCTAACTCAAATGGTAGATGACAACTTTTTCCATAAACCAATTTGTATGGGGATGTTCCCATGGGAGTTTTAAACGCTGTTCTATAGGCCCATAAAGCATCGCCTACTTTTAATGCCTAGTCTTTCATAAAGCATCGCCTACTTTTAATGCCTAGTCTTTCCTGTTTGATTCAACTGTTTTCTCTAGAATACGTTTAAGCTCTCGATTCGCTACTTCTACTTACCCACTGGTTTGAGGGTGATAAGGGGTAGCTGTTCTGTGGTGCACTCCATATTTTTTTAAGACTTTATCAAATTGAGTATTACAAAAGTGAGTACCCCTATCACTAATAATTACTCCGGGTGTTCCGAATCGAGAGAAAAGTTTCTTAAAAAACCTCACTACTACTGTAGCATCGTTAGTAGGTAAAGGTTGAGCTTCCACCCATTTTGACATGTAATCTACTGCTACTAAGATGTTTTTATTTCCAAATGAACTAGGAAATGGACCCATAAAGTCAATACCCTATACATTGAATATTTCACATGATAGCATATACGTTTGAGGCATTTCATCACGTTTAGAGATATTACCTTTTCTTTGACATTTATCACATGAGGCAACATATCTGTTGGCATCTTTAAATAGAGTTGGCCAATAAAAACCTAATTTAAGCGTTTTATGTGCTGTCCTAATCCCGCTATAATGTCCTCCTGAAGGTCCTAAGTGGCAATGTTCTAGGATTTTGCTTGTTTCTGCCTTTGTAACACATCTCCGAATTACTTGATCTGTACATATACAAAAAAGAAAAGGATCCTCCCAAAAATAGTTTTTCGCATCAGCAAAGAGTCGCTTCTTTTGCTGATGTGTTAACCTTTTTGGTAGGATGTTAGTAGCTAAGTAATTTTCAATGTCTGCGAACCAAGGTACCTCAAAGTTAGTTATAGCAAATAGTTGTTCTTCAGGAAACAAGTCATTTATCTCATTCTCATCAAGTTTTTCACTATATGGATGTTCAAGCCTAGAAAGATGATCTACTGCAAGATTTTCAGCTCCTTTCTTATCCTGAATTTCTAAATTAAATTCCTGTAGGAGTAAAATCCATCTTATGAGTCGAGGTTTCGCATCAGATGTAGTTAAAAGATGACGAAGAGCTGAATGGTTAGTGTAAACGACAACTTTAGATAACATCAAATACTGTCTAAATTTATCAAATGCAAAAACTACAGCTAGCAATTCTTTTTTTGTGGTGGCGTAATTTTCTTGTGCAGCCGTTAATGTCTTGCTAGTGTAATAGATTGACTAAAAGTGCTTGTCTCTTCACTGTCCCAAAACTGCACCTACTGCAAAATCACTGGCATCACACATTAGTTCAAAGGGTAAATTCCAATTAGGTGCAATTATAATTGGAGCATTTATTAATTTATCTTTGAGCATATTAAATGCATCTAAACATTCCTGATCAAAATTGAAAGGTACATCTTTTTCTAATAATTTCGTTAAAGGCTTAGCTATTTTAGAAAAATCCTTCATAAATCTTCTACAAAATCCAGCATGTCCTAAAAAGCTTCTAATAGCCTTAACTGAACTACGAGGAGGTAATTTTTCTATGGTTTCGACCTTTGCTTTGTCTACCTCAATCCCTTTACTAGAAATTTTATGTCCTAACACAATCCCCTCTCAAACCATAAAGTGAGACTTTTCCCAATTTAAAACAAGGTTCGTTTCCTCACATCTCATTAGAACTCGTTTTATATTTTTAAGGCAAAGATGAAAACAATTACCAAATACTGAAAAATCATCCATAAATGCCTCTATAATGTCTTCCACAAGCTCATCAAAGATAGCCAGCATGCAGCGCTGGTAACAAGCGCATTACATAATCCAAAAGGCATTCTATGATAAGCAAATGTACCATATGGACATGTGAATGTTGTCTTTTCTTGATCCTCAGGGGCTATTGGGATTTGGAAGTAGCCAGAGAGTCTGTCCAAGAAGCAGTAGTGCATATGCCCAAATAATCTTTCCAACATCGGATCAATAAAGGGCAAAGGGAAGTGATCTTTTCTGGTGGCGTCATTCAACACCTGTGACTGTTCTTGTAGGAATTAACTCATTCTTTTCGTTGGCTACAACAGTCATGCCTTCTTTCTTTGGAACGACATGCATAGGACTTACCCAATTACTGTCAGAAATAGGATAAATTATTCCAGCATCTAGGAGTTTAATTACCTCAGCTTTAGCAACTTATTTCGCGTTGGGATTCAATCATCTTTGAGGTTGCACACATAGTTTATACTCATCTTCCATAAAAATTTTGTGGGTACAAAATGATGGGCTTATTCCTTTAATGTCAGAAATTTTCCAAGTTATGACTCTTTTATGTTCCTTTAGTACCTTTAGCAACTCATCTTTCTCTTTGGGTTCCAGTTCTGAAGAGATAATTACTGGTACCATAGAATTATCCCCGAGGAATGCATATTCTAAGTGTTTTGGAAATTGTTTTAATTCCAATTTCAGTGGCTCATCAATAGAGGGGGTTTTTTTTAGTTCGTCGTTGATTTCAATTCCCTCTTCTTTCTTTTGTCTAGAGGTAGATGTATTGGAATTCAACGCATCTGTATCATCATCTTCCCCCTCACCTTGTGTAAGACACAATTCTATTGTGTCGTTATGTATTATTTCTTGCAAAAAATATTGAATAAAATGATCAATGGCATTAATAAAATAACAGGAATCATCTTGTTCTTTAGAGTACCGCATAGCATCGTAAATTTGGAAAATAATTTCTTCGTCGCCTATCCTTAACGCGAGTTTACCATCGCCTACATCAATAACAGCCCTAGCAGTAGCTAAAAAGGGGCGTCCCAAAATTAAAGGTACCTCAATGTCTTCATCCATGTCAAGCACAACAAAATCAACAGGGAATATAAATTTATCAACTTTTACCTGAATATCTTCAATAACTCCCCTAGGATATTTAATAGATCTATCAGCTAATTGAATACTCATCCTAGTGGGTTTTGGTTCCCAAAGACCGAGTTGCTTAAACATTTTATAAGGTATTAATACTGGCGCCTAGATCAGCTAGTGCTTTCTTAATATTTAAACTACCAATTAAACAGGGAATAGTGAAACTTCCTGGATCTTTAATTTGGTTGGTAGCTTGTTTTGGAGGATGGCTAAACATTCTTCATTAAGTTCCACTATTGATATCTCTTCAAACTTCCCTTTATTTGGTAGAAGCTCTTTTAGGAATTTTGCGTATGGCGGCATCTGTGAAATAGCTTCAAAAAAAGGTAAGTTAATATGTAACTGTTTAAAAAGTTCAATAAATTTACCATATTGTGCATCTAATCGGTCTTTCTTCAACTTTTTTGGATATGGGATTGGTGGTTTACATTCTTTATGTACCGGTGTTACATTCTCAACTTCCTCATCCTTTGCCTTATCAGTTTCGTGTGGTATCTTCTTCTTTGTTTCAACTAACTCCTTTCTACTTCTTAGTGTAACTGCCTTCACCTGCTCTTTTTCCCTAGGTAAACCTTATGGTTGCCTTTCAAACATTAACTTAGTTAGTTGTCCCACTTGATCCTTAAGCCCTTGAATTGATGCTTACTGGTTGTTCAATATTGTTTCGGTATTTTGGAGACGGGTTTCTGACACCTCTAGAAGTTTTGTCAGCATCTCTTCAAGGTTTGGCTTATTTTCATGTGGGTATGATTGTTGTCTTTGGTTTCTTTGACTACCCCATGAGAAATTTGGATGGTTCCTCCAACCTGAATTGTAAGTGTTACTATAAGGGTTATTTTGAGGTATAAAATTGTTACCCATATAGTGAACTTGTTCATTTTCAGCACTCGAGTTGTAAAGCCGATATTTTGTGTAGTTCATCCAACCTCTATTTGTATTATATTGTATCTGTAAAGAATCACATAAACCATCAATCTTTTTATTTAAAAGTTCTACCTAGTTTGATAGCATGGTTACTACGTCGAGGTTGACAACACTGGCTGCTTTTGTTGGCTTTGTCCTTGTGACTTGCCACTAATAGTTATTCAGTGACATCTCTTCAATGAATTTGTAGGTAGCCTCAGGTGTTTTGTTATTCAAAGTTCCACCGGCTGCTGAATCGATTAATTTCCTGGTTGAAGGGTTCACACAGTTGTAAAAAGTTTGGACCTGTAGCCACAAGGGTAATCCATGGTGTGGACACCTTCTCAATAGATCTTTGTATCTCTCACATGCATCGTAAAGTGTTTCTAACTCCATCTTCACAAAATAAGAGATATTATTCCTTAAATTGGTCGTTTTAACCATCGAAAAATATTTTAATAAAAATTTTTCGGTTATTTGTTCCCATGTAGTGATTGATCCTCATGGAAGAGAATGCAACCATTGTTTAGCTTTATTCGTCAAAGAAAAGGGAAACAACTGAAGATGGATGGCATCATCAGAAACCCCATTTATTTTGAAAGTATCGCAAAATTCTAGGAAATTTGCCAAGTGATTGTTTGGATCTTCATCCTGCAAACCATCGAACTGAACAAACTGTTGTATCATATGAATAGTGTTAGGTTTCAGTTCAAAATTATTTGCAGCAATAGTTGGTCTAACAATACTTGACTCAGTTCCTGTTAAATTAGGTTTAGCATAATCATACATAGTTCGAGAAGCATGATGTTTGGCCGCCTCTAGAGGTAGCGGATTATTCTCAGCCATCTCTTCGGTGGTATTAATTTCGACTTCTTGCTCTTCTTCAATATAATTTAAGCTTCGCCTTATTTCTCTACGATTTCTGCAAACAGTACCTTCAATATCACTGTCATAAATTAGGGGTCTTATCGGGTTCCTTCTAGTCATAAAGTAGAGGTACCTGCTAAGAAAAAATAAAAGAAGGAAAATTAGCAAAGTTAAAAGCAAAATAAAAATAAATTGCAAAAATAAAAATGGCTAAAGTAATAAAAATTGAGCGTACTTAATATTTTAGTTCCCCGGCAACGGTGCCAAAAACTTGATCGTGTGTTAGAGTCTTAAAATTTTATAAAAAGAATGATCGAGCCTAGAAACTAAGTATGACAACGATTAAGGCAAGTGCACCTATCGAACAGTAGTATAGTTTAGTGGCAAGACCAGATTGTCGAACCCAAAGGAACCAAAAGTACTAATACTAGCTCTCTTTTTATTATTTAGCCTAAGAATTAAGGAATTAGTTATTTACTCTAAAATTAACTAACTATTAAGCTAAAGATGCTAAGAAAAAGAGAATGAATTGGGGAAAATACTTGTGGGAAAAACTAATAGATTAAGACAATACCCGAGGAAGAATCCACCTAGACTTCACTTGTTATTTAACTCTAAACCAGACGATTTATTCACTTGACTTGATCTGTAGGATTCCCTAATTTATATTAATACCTCTCTCGAGGCTACTAACATCTAACCCTTGGTTGATTAATTGAAATCTCTTTCTAATTAAACCCCTAGGATTGCGTTAACTTGATCTATGGACTTCCATATTAGGTTTGACCCTAATCTGATAGATTTTCGTCATCCTATCTCTAGGGTTACGATCAACTCCGCTTACTTATGCTAGATCTACTCTTAGACAGGATCTATTCCTCCTCTACCTAAGCACATCAATACTTGAATCAATATCCTGAAATATCAAAATAAGAATTAAGAACACATAATTAAGAACAAATCAAGTATTTATCATATAGTTCAGAAAACAATAACAATATCCGTCTTAGGTTTCATCCCCCTCAGGTATTTGAGGGTTTTAGTTCATAATGATAAAAGAATACATCTCAGAAGAAAATATAAAAAAAATAAGAAAACCCTAAAACCCACTAAAGGAATTGAAGGGAAGATCCTTCGTCTTGAGTATGACTCCGACTTCTTGAGATGAATCAATTGGCTTTCTTCGAGTGAATCCCACAATTCTGGCCTCTCTGGCTCGGCTCTTCGACCTAACTGGACGCGCCCTTGAAGGTTTGCCTCTAGGGTGTTTATATAGGCTTTTTGAATGGCTTTCTTTGCCTCTAAGTACCCTAATCCAAATGAAACTCTTCTTTGTCATGCCAAGGACACGCCCATGGCACACGCCTGTGTAAGTCGTGGCCAGGCTGTGTTCGGGTCTGTTGATGAGGCACGACCGTGTGGTCTTAGGCCCAGGCCGTGTTGATTTTGTGATTTGGCCCATTTACTTTGTTTTAGACCTGCTTCTCGTTCTTTTCATCCTCCGGTGCTCTCCTAAGTATAAAACATGAAAACAAAGGATTAAGAGCACCAAGTTCCACAATTTAAGGCTTAAATCATCCAAAAGTATGCTAAATATGGGATTAATATATGTATATATTACGGTTTACCAGCTCCAAAGTGGCCCAATCAATACACCTCCCCACACCTAGGGGTCGAGCACGAAGTATCTGAAAAAGGTCCTCTTGGGATCCTAGAGAAAACTGTAGGAATGGATGGCGCACTTCGGTAGAGGCGCTCGAGGAGGTCGCACCGGGCCCCTTCCACTTTTTAGAGGTAGGGATAGCGGTCATCTTCCCACGTGGGGGAGTCATTATGTACCTAAAATGTTTTCAATAAATTACATATCGTTGCCAGCTAAAACATGTATTATCCTATGATCCTATATCAAGTAGTCCTAAAATTATTGAGAAATAGTAAATGACTAAATTAAGTAATTAAACTAAATAAAGTATATTATAAACTTAAGAAATAGACATTAAGGATGAAAATAAACATAATAATGATAGAAGGGAATAAAATCAAATAAAATAAAATAAAAGTGAATGAAATAAGCAGCAATGGTGAAGAAAGGTGAACCGATGGAGGTGGAGTGGTGGCACGGACGTGGTGGTGGTGCACTGATCGCGTGTCAGAGTCTTAAAATTTATATAATGAATGATCGAGCCTAGAAACTAACTGTGACAATGATTGAGGTAAGCGCACCTATCGAACAGTAGTATAGTTTAGTGGCAAGACCGGATTGTCGAACCCAAAGGAACCAAAATTACTAATACTAACTCTCTTTTTATTATTTAGCCTAAGAATTAAGAGAATTGTTATTTATTCTAAAATTAAATAACTACTAAGCTAAAGATGCTAAGACAAAGAGAATGAATTGGGGAAAATACTTGTGGAAAAAACCAATTGATTAAGACAATACCCGAGGAAGAATCCACCTAGACTTCACTTGTTTTCTAACTCTGAACCAGACGATTTGTTCACTTGACTTGATCCGTAGAATTCCCTAATTTATATTAATACCTCTCTCGAGGCTACTAATGTCTAACCCTAGGTTTATTAATTGAAAGCTCTTTCTAATTAAAACCCCTAAAATTGCATTAACTCGATCTATGGACTCCCATATTAGGTTTGATCCTAATCCGGTAGATTTTCGTCATCTTATTTCTAGGGTTGCGATCAACTCCGCTTAACTATACTAGATCTACTCTTAAACAGGGACTTTTGGTCCACTACCTAAGCATATCAATACTTGAATCAATATCCTGAAATATCAAAGAAAGAATTAAGAACACATAATTAGGAACAAATCAAGTATTTATCATATAGTTTAGAAAATGATAAAAAGATCTGTTTTAGGTTTCATCCCCCTCAGGTATTTGAGGGGTTTAGTTCATAATGATAAAAGAATACATCTCAGAAGAAAATATAAAACAAAACATAAGAAAAACCCTAAAACCCCCTGAAGGAATTTGAAGGGAAGATCCTCCGTCTTGAGTATAACTTTGGCTTCTTGAGATGAATCAACTGGCTTTCTTCGAGCAAATCCTGGAATTCTGGCCTCTCTGGCTTGGCTCTTCGGCCTACCTAGACGCCCTCTTTTAAGTCATACTTAGGGTGTTTATATAGGCTTTCAGAATGTCTGTCTTCGCCCCTAAATATCCTAATCTGAGTGAAATGAAAATAGGTTGCGGCAGGGACACGCCCGTGGCACACGCTCGTGTAAGTCGAGGTCGGGCCGTGGTTGGGTCTGCTAATGGAGGCATGGTCGTGCGGCTTGGGCCCAGGCCCTGTGCATTTCGTACTTTGGCCCATTTTCTCTGTTTTTGGCCCATTTCCCGTTCTTTTCATCTCCGGTGCTCTCCTAAGTATAAAACATGAAATAAAAGGATTAGGAGCACCAAATTCCACAATTCAAGGCTTAAATAATCCGAAAGTATGCTAAATGTAGGATTAAAATTTGTATATATTACGGTTTATCAAATACCCCCACACTTAAACATTTTTTTGTCCTCAAACAAAATTCTCAACTCACAATTAAAATGAACTTCCTCAATCCATAACATTCATCAATAGTGTTTCATCATAATTCAAAGATAATTCATACATTGATAATTTAAGTAAAAGGGTCTTAAAGATTCAAACAATCAAAGTCATAGTTTTTGTAACACGAAAACATAGGTGTTTCCCTTTACCTAAATAATTACCTTTAATTCAAAATCGACAAGAGTTGACATCCTCACTAAAGATTCATTGAAATCACTCAAAATGTTTAAGGTTCAAAATTAAGCACTCAAAAGTTGAACATGAAAAGTTAATCCCATAGGCGTGCATGAAAATCAAATCTCCACCACTATAAAATGAAATGATACACAGATCAAAAGGTATTTAAAAAGGGTTGTAATAGGGCTTGGGTTAAAGGTGTGGATAAAGGCTGAATTAAAGGGTTAGAATTGAGATTGAATTGACAATTTACCTAACTAGAAAAATGAACTAATCCTAAATAATTACATCAATTGAAACTTGTAATACTAATAATACGAGCTTTTTCTTCAATATGTTGAATTTAAATGTATAAGCTCACCTAATTATAGAATTAATGTAACACCCCAATCCCGGCCTAGACGTTACGACCGGATCTGGCATGTCACATGGAAAGATTGTTAAAGAAACTTCGCAATTGTTTAAAAAACTACGTGTTCGTTAAATACTTCGTATTCTTTTGAAACTCAAAACTTTGTTGTTTGTGAAATTCAGATTTGTTATAATTGTTTTCTTGTAAAAATGATATTATTATTTTTGAAAACTTTGTTTATTACTGAAGTTTGATTAAGAAATTGCGGAAACGTGATATTTTGTAAAACGGTTATTATCGTCTTAAGAAAACCCAGAGTTTAATCATTAATAATTTAAAAATAACTAAAATGAAAGTTTAAAAGGAAATAGGATCTAATGGCCTTATTACATAATATTAAACCCAAATTAAATAATCTTAAATAAAGTAAAACCAGATTTACGTGAAAACTACTCCGATGTGTGGCCACCACCGAGTCCTCTGCAGCTCCAAATCCTCTAGCTAGGGGTTACCTGCAAGATTAAGTAGAGGGGTGAGTTACGAGAACTCAGTGTGCAATTCCCCTTACAAACAAAAATTGGGCCTAAGCCCACAGAAGCAAATTGGGCCTTAACCCTCACGGTACAAATTGGGGTATTTCAGTAATTTTGTAAACCAAGGGTATTTCAATAATTTTGTAAACCAAGGGTATTTCAGTAATTTTGTAAACCAAGGGTATTTCAATAATTTTATCCACCCCTTAGAAGGTCTACAGTCGCCTCGAGCGACTCAAGCATTCTAAACAGATATAATGATGCGAATGGGCCTAGGGCCCATTCTCGGCCCAAATGGGCCCACACGCTCGTGTTGCCCATTTTGCCCAAATCTAGCCACAGATATGAGATTCACCTAGACCAGTTCACTCTCTGCCACACAATCATAAAACTTATTCACACGGGCCCACGGGCCCACTTGGCCCCTTTCGGCCCATCGTGGCCCAAACAACATCAACCTACAAGAATACTCATGGTGGCCTCAACTATCGCGTTGAAGGCCCCACACGTGCGTTCGCACGCTCGTGTGGCTACCATGGCCGTGTGACTGGCATTTTGGCATTTGCAGCTCTGCAGCTAGAGTAGGGCAAAATACACACCTGATAGGAATCCGAAGCTACTAATCCGCGCTCCGACCACTCCTGTGCCCAAACGCCAACCAAGGTGTCTCCTCCCTCATAGATTGGTTCTATTTATAGCCAGCTTCTTACCTCCCCTCTTTCTAGCTTTCCGATGTGGGATCCTTCCATCAGTGGAGTTTAAATCCAACACAAACTCTTGCCGCCCCAACTTAGCAAAATAAATATCCTCTTTTTTCTTGCAATGGGATTCGAACTCAGGCTCCCTTGTAACTTAATTCACACCGCTAGCCACTTTGCCAACTAGCTCCTTGTTGTCTTAAAACATGCGCAACTAAATATAAGTCTATGGCCAACGTCTAAGTTCACTTAAAAAGAAATCAAAATAAAATGCCAACGCCAAGGCTTGAACCTTTGACCTCCCTTGTTTCCTTGTGGCGTCACTCCCTTGCTCCCTAAGTGGCATCACTTTGCCACCACACCACACTCCTTTTTGTGTCATTTTTCTCCATATTTTAATCTTAAAGCCTACTTACTAACTCCCAGAGTTTTATTCACCTAAAACCAAAATTTTTCCTAAGCCCAGGTTTGATCCCGGAACTTCATAGAAGCCCCCTAACCTTCCAAAATCACTCACCTAATAGGTCCAACTAGCATTAAGTGTTGTTCTCATGTTCTCAAAAATTTTAAATCCTCCCGTGCCCAAGGCCCAATGGGCCCAATTCTACTAGGCCAAAATTCGGGTCGTTACAACTAATAATAAATATACTTAGATTTTTCTTTTTAAGAACAAATCACAATGTTAGGAAAGAACTTTAACAACTGAAATATAGAACATAGTTAGGCAACTGCTCAAAATCAAATCTCAACAAAAAGGGTAGTCAAGAGAAATGGTGATAAGAAATACAAGATGGGTTTTGGGTTAATTATTAGTGGGTGAGTCAATAAAAGGGTTTATTAGGATCAAAGGGGTTCACTAGGGTTAGTTATGAGGGTAGGCTTTTTGGTGGAGTGAGTGGGTTAAATCCTAAGTGCCTTTATCATTTCAGTATATCAAATCAATAATATGGTCTTGACATGTATAATCGAAGCAAGTTCTAGAATAACAAATCAATGTTGACACACTCATAATCAAAAAGTGAGCACGAAAGGATGTATGCTCTAAAAGGCTCAAATTCTCACAAAAATTATGGGTTTTTGATATCAACCTTATCAATTTCAAACTTCAAGGTAATAATTAGATTCAGGTAGACAACCTAATCAAAATTTTAATTTTTGAAAATAGACTCATCATGCTTGATTCTCTAGTTCCCTAAAGTTTAAATCATCACTGTACAATTATCAATGACTTAATCCCAAACATATCAATAAAAATCATGAGTCAAAGGAAATTTCATTCTAATAGTAATATGAGAAAATTACTTAAAAACAAGATATCATTCAGGGATTTGAGAATAATGCAGAAAGTTAGGAACTTTTTCAAAATAAAATTGACCCCCACACTTAAGATGTACATTGCCCTCAATGTACAAAGATATATATGAAATTATAAAGATAGGGAGAGGTGAAACTTCCTGAATTTTGGATGTTCCCTTGAGTTGGGAGTGGTCGTGCTGTTTAGTCGGAGCACGTGGCTTGAAGATATTTTTCGTCCTATTTCGTACTATCTCTGCCATGTCAGTACTGAAATCCGTAGTATCCACATGGCCACGGCCGTGTGTGAGGCCGTGTGGTATGGAAATCTGCACTTTGGTTAGTTCGTAGTTAGGTGCTAAAAAGGAAAAATAGAAGTAAAAATAAAAATGTAAAAATTAATGGGGTTAGTGCTCGGGTTGCCTCCCGAGAAGCGCTCGTTTAAAGTCTTAAGCTAAACTTACCTCTCATTCGCACATTCATGGTGGTTTGAGGAGTTGAAAATCCTTTCTCATGCTATCAGTACTATTATCAATATATAGCTCGAGTCGAGTAGCGTTTACTTTAAAAGTGCCGAATATAGGATTACTTATCTCAACTGTCCCGTATGGGAAAACATTGAGTACCCTAAAAGGGATTTCTTCGTTTGTATTAGGGTCAAGAGGAGATATTCAAGGGTCTGCTTTATCTAACAATACCTAATCTCCGATCTTGAAGTTGTTTGTCCCACAGAATGGCGTTGGTTCTGCTTTGTGTATTCCTAATTTCTCTTTGAAATGCGTCTGTAACGCCCCGAATTTGGGCCTAGTAGAATTGGGCCCATTTGGCCTTAGGCGTGGGAGCGTTTAAAATTTTTGAGAACGAGAGAACGGCACTAATGCAAGTTGGACCTATTAGGTGAGTGATTTTGGAAGGTTAGGGGGATTCTATGAAGTCCCAGGATCAAACTTGGGCTTTAGGAAAATTTTGGTTTTAGGTGAATAAAACCCTGGGAGTTAGTAAGTCGGCTTTAAGAATAAATGTGGAGAAAAATGACACAAAAGGAGTTGTGGTCTAATGGCAAGTGACGCCACTTAGGGAGCAAGGGAATGACGCCACAAGGAAGCAAAGGGTCCAAGGTTCAAGTCTTGGCGCTTGCATTTTGATTTTTATTTTTAAGTGAACTTAGACTTTGGCCCATATACTTATATTTAGTTGCGCATGTTTTAAGACAACAAGGAGCTAGTTGGTAAAGTGGCTAGCGGCGTGGATTATGCTACAAGGGAGCCTGAGTTCGAATCCCATTACAAGCAAAAAGGTGATATTTATTTTGCTAAGTTGGGGCGGCAAGAGTTGTGTTGGATTTAAACTCTACTGATGGAAGGATCCCACATCAGAAAGCTAGCAAGAGGGGAGGTGAGAAGCTGGCTATAAATAGAACCAATCTATGAGGGAGGAGACATACCTTGGTTGGCGTTTGGGCACAGGAGTGGTCGGAGCACGAATTAGCAGCTTCAGATTCCTATCAGGTGTGTATTTCGTCCTACTCTAGCTATAGAGAGCAGCAAATGCTGAAATGCCGGTCACACAGTGATGGTAGCCACACGAGTGTGCGAGCACACGTGTGGGAGCTTTGACGCGATAGTCGAGGCCACCATGAGTATATTCTTGTAAGCTGATGCTGTTTGGGCCGAACGGGGCCAAGTGGGCCCATATGAATAGGTTTTATGATTGGGTAGTAGATGTTGGATTAGACTGTATGAATCTTATATCTATGGCTAGATTTGGGCTAAATAGGCCGGCCGAGAATGGGCCTTAGGCCTATTCGTATCATTATCTCTATTTAGAATGCTTGAGTCGCTCGAGGCGACTGTGGACCTTCTGAGGGGTTGACAAAATTACTGAAATACACTTGGTTTACAAAATTACTGAAATAGCCCCAGTTTGCGAAATTACCTAAATACCCCTGGTTTGCAAAATCACCGAAATACCCCTAATTTCTAAAATTACCAAAATACCCCCAGTTTGCAAAATTACTGAAATACCCCAGTTTGTGAAATTAGCAAAATACCCACGATTTGCGAAATTATCGAAATACCCCCGATTTGTGAAATTATCATTTTACCCCTAAACGATAAAATGATCGTTGTACCCTCGTGGTAGTACTAGAGTTGTATGTGTTAATTGTATGATTGATTATGTTTGAGATGCATTGCATACATGGATTGGTTATGAGTAGAATTACGAACTACCCCTGTAGGGTAGAATTACTGAAATACCCTTATAGGGTAAAATGACTGATTTGCCCTTGTAGGTAAATGATCGACTTGTGCAATGAGTGGACTAATTAGACAATGGTTGAATGACTGATATGCTTCTATTACATGTTTAAAAAATTGTTACTGAGCATGGCTATTTTGCATACATGTGTAATGATTACGCATGACATACACGACATATTGCATGAGGTTGGGATTATTAATGCGGAGGAAGCGCTAATAGGATCGCATGGTCGCTTGACGACTGTGGATCCACCAAAGGCTTTATAGCCACCGTAGGCTTTTTAGCCACCGAGCAGCCATGCTGCACCGATAATGTTACTGAGGGCTGTGTGCCATTAATATGGGCTTCGTGCTGTAATTATGGGCTTTATGCCAATACCGAAGGCTTTTTAGCCACCGAAGGCTTTATAGCCACCGCAAGCTTTTTAGCCACTTAGCAGCCATGCTGCACCGATAAAGTTAGTGCCGCAACCGGTGCTACAAAAGGAGTGTAGGGATGGGTGGGTCAATTAAATCCCCACAGGATTGCAGGGTTGGACAGGATATGGAGTACATGGTTGGTGTGGGCATTAATGCATTGCATTCACATGTTCTGACGTGATGGGCTTAGGCCCGGATAAATATGATATGTGACTTTTGTTATGGGCTAAGGCCCAACCGAGGCTATTCTGGGCCAAGGCCCAATTGCCATCGTTTCTGTAATGGGCTTCGGCCCAGATTGTGGTGACGCATGTTTTGACTGATGAGGGTTGTACACACTGAGTTTTTGTAAACTCACCCCTCTTTTAAAATGTTTCAGGTAACCCTTAATAGGCGGTTTGACGTACTGGAGGACTCAGAGGTGGCCACACTGCGAGCAGTTTTGGACTTTAGTATTCTACTTTACTTTATTAAACCGTTTTTATTGGGTTGTAATAAGGCCTCTCTTACATTCCAGTTTTTAGTTTGGGATTTTTACTTTAATATGTCTAAATCTGCTCAACATTGAATCGTTGTTTTTCAAAATAATATATATTTTCAAAACACTACGCTTTCGCAACTAAGTTGTAAATATCACGTTTTCATAAGTCAATTGTTTTAAATTAAGCTTCCGCAACGAACTAGGTTTTGAGGGTAATAACTTATTTACAAATCTCGAATAATGTTAATAATAAACCGTTGTAACTGGGATTTTACTCACAAGAAAGGTTTCCCATAAAAGCTTGGTTTTCAAAAAACACCTCTATGTGACACGCCAGATTCAGGCCTAACTACTAGGCTGGGTTTGGGGTGTTACAGCATCTTCCACTCGTCTAGTGCATCGATCTAAAGCATTCGTTCCTCATGAGTTATTTCCTTGTTGGTGTGAGGTCTAGGATCTGGCTCAATTGTGTAGATTCGTGGTGCTTCTTGAAAAGAAGGTTTAATCGAATAGTTATTAATAGAATTTATGTTCGCACCGTGATTACTCAATGTCCTAGCCAAATCGACATCAATTTTAGTCCTGGCAGTTGCTAAAAAGGGTCTTCCTAAAATTAAAGGAATATGATTGTCCTCATCCATGTCTAAAATGACAAAGTCTACTGGGAATACGAATTTATCAATTTTCATGAGAACATCTTTGATTATACCATTAGGAATTCTAATAGTTTTATCAGCCAATTGAATGCCCATCCTAGTTTGTTTGGGTTTTCCTAGACCTAGCTGTTTAAACATTTTATAAGGCATAACATTTATGCTTGCCCCTAAATCAGCTAAAGCATTATCAACAGATAAACTACCAATTAAACAATTCTCCCTAGATCTTTTAATTTTTGTGGTAGTTTATTTTACAATATTGCTGAGCACACTGCATTTAGTTCCACATGCGATTCCTCGTCTAACTTCCGCTTGTTTGTCAGAAGCTCTTTTAAAAATTTCCTTGAATCTGGCATCTGCGAAAGAGCTTTAAGAAATGGTAAGTTAATATGTAATTTCTTTAATAGTTTAAGGAATTTACTA
Organism: Gossypium bickii; assembly: GCA_025503065.1. Taxonomy (NCBI): domain Eukaryota; kingdom Viridiplantae; phylum Streptophyta; class Magnoliopsida; order Malvales; family Malvaceae; genus Gossypium; species Gossypium bickii. The sequence continues at coordinate 104,563,084 of CP106711.1, forward strand.
AACTGTTCGTCTGTGTTGTCTTTCTTCATCGTATCGGGGTATGGTATACGAGGTTGGTACTCTTTAATTACTGGTTTTGGCTTGTCATGGCTTACCTCAACCTTACCTTCCTCTACCACATTCTCTTGGCTTACCTTGGGCTCATCTAACCCTTCACTATCATGAGCTGTTATGGTTTGAAGTTGCTCATTTGGGTTAGTTTCAATGTTGCTCGGCAAGCTCCCTTGTGGTCGTTCTGATATCAGCTTAGCAAGTTGCCCTAATTGGTTCTCGGTCCCTTGAATCGATGCTTGTTGATTTTTAAGTGCTGTCTCCTGTTTTGGAAATGTGTTTCTAACACCGCTATGAATTTTGTCAGCATCTCCTCAAGGTTCGGCTTCTTTTCCTATGGGTAGGGCTGTTGGACGCCTGAGAGGGGTTGTTGTCTTTGGTTTCCTTGACCACCCCATGAGAAATTGGGGTGGTTCCTCCAACCTGGATTATAAGTATTACTATAAGGGTTATTTTGAGGTCTAGAATTATTACCTATATAGTGACATTGCTCGTTTTCATTGCTCGGGTTGTAAGGTGGATATTCTGTATTGCTCATCCCTCCTCCATTCATATCGCACTGCATAACTGGATGTACCTGCGAAGAACCACGTAAACCATCAATCTTTTTATTTAACATCTCTACCTGATTTGATAGCATGGTCACTGCATCAGGTTGAAAACACTGGCGGCTTTCGTTGGCCTTATCCTCGTGACTTGCCACTGATAGTTATCAGTGACATTTCTTCAATAAATTCGTAAGCAGCCTCAGGTGTTTTGTTATTCAGGGTTCCATCGGCAGCTGAATCAATCAACTGCCTGGTTGAAGGGTTCACACCGTTGTAAAAAGTTTGGACCTGTAGCCACAAGGGTAATCCATGGTGTTGACACCTTCTCAATAGATCTTTGTATCTCTCCCATGCATCATAAAGTGTTTCTCAATCCATCTGCCCAAAAGAAGAGATATCATTCCTTAACTTGGCTGTTTTAGCCGGCGGAAAATATTTTAATAAAAAATTTTCGGTCATTTGTTCCCATGTAGTGATTGATCCTCGTGGGAGAGAATTCAACCACTTTTTAGCTTTAATCCTCAAAGAAAAGGGAAACAACCGAAGACGAATGGCATCATCAGAAACGCCATTTATTTTGAAAGTATCGTAAAATTCTAGGAAGTTCGCCAAGTGATTATTTGGATCTTCATCCTGCAAACCATCAAACTGAACAAATTGCTGTATCGTTTGAATTGTGTTAGGTTTCAGTTCAAAATTATTTGCAGCAATAGGAGGTCTAACAATACTTGACTCAGTTCCTGTTAAATTAGGTTTAGCATAATCATACATAGTTCGAGGAGCATGATTTTCGGCTACTTCTTGAGGTAGCAGATTATTCTCAGCCATCTCTTCGGTAGTATTAATTTCGTTTTCTTGCTCTTCTTGTATGTACTGTAGGCTTCTCCTTATTTCTCTTCAGATTCTGCGAACTATGTTTTCAATTTCACTGTCGTAGAGTAAAGGTCTTGATGGGTTTCTTCTAGTCGTAAACTAGAATACCTGCAAGAAGAAGAGAAGAAAATTTAGAAAAGTAAAAATAAAATTTAATTGCAAAAATAAAAATGGCTAAAGTAATAAAAATTGAGCGTTCTTAATATTTCAGTTCCCCAGTAATGGCGCCAAAAACTTGATCGTGTGTCAGAGTCTTAAATTTTATATAATGAATGATCGAGCCAAGAAAATAACTGTGACAACGATTGAGGAAAGGGCACCTATCAAACAATAGTATAGTTTAGTGGCAAGACCGGATTGTCAAACCCAAAGGAACAAAAATTACTAATACTAACCTTCTTTTTATTATTTAGCCTAAGAATTAAGAGAATTGTTATTTATTCTAAAATTAACTAACTACTACGCTAAAGATGCTAGCACAAAGAGAATGAATTGGGGAAAATACTTGTGGAAAAAACCAATTGATTAAGACAATACCCGAGGAAGAATCCACCTAGACATCACTTGTTATCTAACCCTGAACCAGACGATTTATTCACTTGACTTCATCTATAGGATTCCCTAATTTATATTAATACCTCTTTCGAGGCTACTAACGTCTAACCCTAGGTTGATTAATTGAAATCTCTTTCTAATTAAAACCTCTAGAATTACATTAACTCGATCTATGGACTCCCATATTAGGTTTGACCCTAATCTGGCAGATTTTCATCATCCTATTTCTAGGGTTGCGATCAACTCCGCTTAACTATGCTAGATCTACTCTTAAACAGGGACTTTTGCTCTACTTCCTAAGAACATCAATACTTGAATCAATATCCTGAAATATCAAAGCAAGAATTAAGAACACATAATTAAGAACAAATCAAGTATTTATCATATAGTTCAGAAAATGATAACAAGATTTGTCTTAGGTTTCATCCCTCTCAGGTATTTGAGGGGTTTAGTTCATAATGATAAAAGAATAAATCTCAGAAGAAAATATAAAAAAAAACATAAGAAAAACCCTAAAAACCCCCTGAAGAAATTTGAAGGGAATATCCTCTGTCTTGAGTATAACTTTGGCTTCTTGAGATGAATCAACTGGCTTTCTTTGAGTAAATCCCACAAATCTGGCCTCTCTAGCTTGGCTCTTCGACCTACCTGGATGCCCTCTCTTAGGTCATACTTAGGGTGTTTATATAGGCTTTTAAAATGTCTTTCTTTGCCCCTAAGTATCCTAATCCGAGTGAAATTAAAATAGGTCACGGCAGGGACACGCTCATGGCACACGCCCGTGTAAGTCGAGGCCAGGGCGTGGTTGGGTCTACTAATCGAGGCACGGCCGTGTGGCTTGGGCCTAGGCCGTGTGCATTTCGTACTTTGGCCTATTTTCTTCATTTTTGGCCCGTTTCTCGTTCTTTTCACCCTCCGGTACTCTCCTAAGTATAAAACATGAAATTAAAGGATTAGGAGCACCAAATTCCACAATTCGAGGCTTAAATCTTCCAAAAGTATGCTAAATGTAGGATTAAAATATGTATATATTACGGTTTGTCATGCACGAATGTAGTGCTCGGGTTGTGTGTGTGGAGAAGAAAAGGGTAGGAAGGGGAAAATAAAATGAGGGGAAGGGGAGAAAAGAAAGTGAAGGGAGGAAAGGAGAAAGGTCGATAGTGGCCGGAAAGGGGAGGAGGGGGTTCTGCTTGGGTGAAAATGGCTAGGTTTTGGCGAGGAGGAAGATGATTAGTGGGGGCTTTAAATAAGAAATGGGGCACACGGTTAGTTGCCACGCCCATAGGGTACTTATTTAGCTCGTGTGATTCTTGAATTTTAAATTTGGGCGCGTCTGAGTTGTGGCCCACACCCGTGCTCCGAGGGCATGTTGTGTGATATGGCTGAATCGCACGAACGTGTACTTCTTCATTCGCTTCTCCCACACCCGTGTATATGGTCACCCACTCGTGTTCATTAATCAGTGTCGACTACGGCCTTGAGGCACAGGCGTCTTCTATGCCCGTGTAGATGTCTCAATTTCAACCACGACTTGGGGCCACGGGCGTGTCGTATGCCCGTGTCATATAGTCAGTATCGACCATGGCTGCATCACACGGCCATGGCCTTTTTATCACAGCCTGTGTTTTTGAGTCAGTTTCAGCCACGACCTCATCTCACGGCTGTGTTTTATCGTAGCCCGTGTTGGGCAAATTTTTTTCTTTCTTGACCTGCACGGTCACAGCCATGCCTATGTCTCTTCCCGTGGTGTCGACACGGCTACAGCCACGCTCGTGTGCTATTTCGTGTGGGTAAGAAATCCTGCGCCTATTAAATTGGTTAGTTCTTAGTCAGATGCTAAAATCAAAAATGTGAATGTTAGTGAGGTTAGTGCTCGGGTTGCTTCCAGAGAAGTGCTCGTTTAAAGTCTTAAGCTAGACTTACCCTGTTTTCATATCTAAATGAATGTTCACGGAGCTGGAGCTCCTCTCTCATATCCTTAAACTCTTCACCATTATAAATTTTCAGTCGCTGACTGTTTACCTTGAATGTGTCATAAGTCAGATGAGTTACCTCGATTATGCCACAGGGAAAAATAGTTTTGATTATGAATGGACCTAACCTTCTTGATTTCAGCTTTCCAGGAAACAATTGGAGCCTTGAATTGTATAATAGAAAAAGATCTCCTACTTTGAATTGCTTCGGTTGCTTCAAACGGGCATTATGGCGTCACTTTTTTGTCTCTTTATATAGACGTGAGTTCTCGTTGGCATTTGCTCGCCACTCATCTAACTCGTTCAACTGTATCATTCTTTTCTCACCTGCAAGTTTAATATCATAATTTAAGAATTTTATTGCCCAAAATGCTTTGTACTCTAATTCAAATGGCAGATGACAACTTTTTTCGTAGACAAGTCTGTATGGGGATGTTCCTATGGGAGTTTTAAAAGCGGTTCTATAGGCCCATAAAGCATCGTCTACTTTTAATGCCCAATCATTCTTGTTTGATTCTACTTTTTTCTCTAGAATATGCTTAAGCTCTCGATTTGCTACTTCCACTTGTCCACTGGTTTGAGGGTGATAAGAGGTAGCTGTTCTGTGGTGTATTCCATATTTCTTTTAGACTTTATCAAATTGAGTATTACAAAAGTGAGTACCCCTATCACTAATAATTGCTCTGGGTGTTCCAAATCGAGAAAAGAGTTTCTTAAGAAATCTCACTACCACCCTAGCATCATTAGTAGGTAAAGCTTGAGCTTCCACCCATTTTGACATATAATCCACTACTACTAAGATGTATTTATTCCCAAATGAACTAGAGAATGGACCCATAAAATCAATACCCCATACATCAAATATTTCACATGACAGCATATACGTTTGAGGCATTTCATCGTGTTTAAAGATACTACCTATTCTCTGACATCTATCACATGGAGTAACATACCTGTTAGCATTTTTAAACAGAGTGGGCCAATAAAAACCTAATTCGAGCGTTTTATGTGCTGTCCTAATCCCATTGTAATGTCCTCCTGACGGGCCTGAATGGCAGTGTTCTAGGATTTTACTTGCTTCCGCCTTTGTAACACATCTCCGAATTACTTGATCTGCACATATTCGAAAAAGAAAAGGGTCCTCCCAAAAATAGTTTTTTGCACCAGTAAAGAATCGTTTCTTTTGATGATGTGTTAACCTTTTTGGTAGGATGTTAGCAGCTAAGTAGTTTGCAATGTATGCAAACCAAGGTACCTCGGAGTCAAATATAGAAAAAAGTTGTTCTTCAGGAAACGAGTCATTTATCTCACTCTCATCGAGTTCTTTGATATGTGGATTTTCAAGCCTAGAAAGATGGTCTGCTGTAAGATTTTTAGCTCCTTTCTTATCTTGAATTTCCAAATCAAATTCTTGTAAGAGTAAAATCCATCTGAGTCGAGGTTTTGCATCAGATTTAGTTAAAAGATAACAAAGAGCTAAATGGTTAGTGAGACGACAACTTTAGATAATATCAAATACTGTCTAAATTTATCAAATGCAAAAACCACAGCTAGAAATTCTTTTTCTGTGGTGGTGTAATTTTCTTGTGGGGCCATCAATGTTTTGCTAGCATAATAGATTAGCAAAAAATGCTTGTCTCTTCGCTGTCCCAAAACCACACGTACTGCAAAATTACTGGCATCACACATTAATTCAAAGGGTAAATTCCAATCAGGTGCAATTATGATTGGAGCATTTATTAATTTATTTTTGGGGTTATTAAATGCATCTAAACATTCCTGATCAAAATCGAAAGGCATATCTTTTTCTAATAGTTTTGTTAAAGGCTTAGCTATTTTATAAAAATCCTTAATAAATCTTCTATAAAATCCAGCATGTCCTAAAAAGCTTCGAATAGCCTTAACTGAACTAGGAGGTGGTAATTTTTCTATGGTTTCAATTTTTTCTTTATCAACCTCAATCCATTTACTAGAAATTTTGTGACCTAACATAATCCCTTCTTGAACCATAATGTGACACTTTTCCCAATTAAGCACAAGGTTTATTTCCTTACATCTCATTAGAACACGTTTTAAATTTTTAAGGCAAAGATGGAAAGAATTACCAAATACCAAAACGTCGTCCATAAATACCTCCATAATATCTTCCACGAGTTCATCAAAGATTGCCATTATGAAGCGCTGAAAAGTAGCAGGAGCATTACATAATCCAAACGGTATTCTGCGATAAGCAAACGTGCCGTATGGACATGTAAATGTTGTCTTTTCTTGATCCTCAAGAGCTATTGGGATTCGGAAGTAGCCAGAAAGTCCATCCATGAAACAATAGTACATATGCCCAGATAATCTTTCTAACATCTGATCAATGAAGGGTAAAAGAAAGTGATCTTTTCTCGTGGCATCGTTCAACTTTCTATAGTCAATGCAGACTCTCCAACCTGTGACTGTTCTTGTTGGAATCCATTCCTTCTTTTCGTTGGCTATAACAGTCATGCCTCCCTTCTTTGGAACAACCTGTACAAGACTTACCCAAGTACTGTCAGAAATAGGATAAATAACTCCAGCACCTAGAAGTTTAATTACCTCAGGTTTAACAACTTCCTTCATATTGGGATTCAATCGTCTTTGAGGATGCACACATGGTTTATATTCATCTTCCATTAAAATTTTGTGGGTGCAAAACGATGGACTTATCCCTTTCATGTCACAAATCTTCCAAGCTATGGCTTTTTTGTGCTCCTTTAGTACCTGTAGCAACTCGTCTTTCTCATTGGGTTCTAGTTCTGAAGAGTTGATCACTGGCAGTATAGAATTATCTCCGAGAAATGCATACTCTAAGTGATTTGGTAATAGTTTCAATCCCACTTTGGGCGGTTCTTCAATAGAGGGTTTTTGTTTTAGTTCGTCGTTTATTTCAATGCCCTTGTCTTTCTTTTGTCTTGGGGAAGAAGTATTAGAATTTAACTCACTTTTTATCTCCCTTAACTCAATGGTATCTTCATCTTCCCCCTCACCTTGGATAAGACATAGTTCCAACATGTTGTCATGTATGATTTCCTGAAAAGAATCTTGAATAAAATGATCAATGGCATCAATAAAATAACAGGAATCATCTTGCTCTCTAGAATATTGCATAGCATCGTAAATTATAAAAAAAAATTCCTCGTCGCCTACCCTAAGCACAAGTTTACCATCACCTACATCAATAACAGCCCTAGCAGTAGCTAAAAAGGGGCGTCCTAAAATTAAAGGTACCTCAACATCTTCATCCATGTCAAGCACAACAAAATCAACAGGAAATATAAATTTAACAACTTTTACCAGAATATCTTCAATAATTCCCCTAGGGTATTTAATAGATCTATCAGCTAATTAAATACTCATCCTAGTGGGTTTTGGTACCCCAAGACCAAGCGCTTGAACATTTTATAAGGCATTAAATTAATACTGGCACCTAAATCAGCTAGTGCTTTCTCAAGGAATAGTAAAACTTCCTGGATCCTTCAATTTGGTTTGTAGCTTATTTTGGAGTATAGATGAACATTCCTCATTAAGCTCCACGATCGATAGCTCTTCAAACTTCCTTTTATTTGTTAGAAACTCTTTTAAGGATTTTGCGTATGTTGGCATCTGTGAAATAGCTTCAACAAAAGGTAAGTTAATATGTAACTGTTTAAAAAGTTCAAGAAATTTACCATATTGTGCGTCCATGTGGTCTTTCTTCAACTTTGCCGGATATGGGATCAGTAGTTTATCATGGCTTACCTCAACCTTACCTTCCTCTACCATATTCTCTTGCCTCAATTTTGGTTCATCTAACCCTTCACTATCGTGAGCAGCTATGGCTTGAAGTTGCTGTTTTGGGTTAGTTTCAATGTTGCTTGGCAAGCTACCTTGTGGTCGTTCTGAGATCAGCTTAGCAAGCTATCCTAGTTGGTTCTCGATCCCTTGAATCGATGCTTGTTGGTTTTTAAGTGCTGTTTCAGTGTTTTGGAAATGCATTTCTGACACCGCGATGAATTTTGTTAGCATCTCTTCAAGGTTCAACTTCTTCTCTTGTGGGTAGGGTTGCTGTTGAAAGTCTGGGAGGGGTTGTTGTCTCTAATTTCCTTGGCCACCCCATTCGAAGTTTGGGTGGTTCCACCAACCTGGATTGTAAGTGTTACTATAAGGGTTATTTTGAGGTCTAGAATTATTACTCATATAGTTCATATGTTCGCTTTCTATGCCATGGTTGTAGGATGGATATTCTGTGTTGTTTGTCCCTCCTCCATTTGAATCGCAATACATTACTGGGTGTACCTGCGAAGAACTACACAAACTATCAATTTTCTTACTAAGAAGTTCTACCTGATTTGATAGCATGGTTACTGCGTCGAGGTTGAAAACACTAGTGGCTTTTGTTGGCTTTGCCCTCATGACTTGCCACTGATAGTTATTCAGTGACATCTCCTCTATAAACTCATAAGCTGCTTCAAGGGTTTTGTTATTCAGGGTTCTGCCGGCGGCTAAATCAATTAACTGCCTAGTTGAGGGGTTCACACCGTTGTAAAAGGTTTGAACCTGTAGCCACAAGGGTAACCCATGGTGAGGGCATCTTCTTAATAGATCCTTGTATCTCTCCCAGGCATCGTAAAGTGTCTTTAAATCCATCTGCACAAAATAAGAGATATCATTCCTCAACGTAGCTGTTTTAGCCGGCTAAAAATATTTAAGTAAAAATTTTTCGGTCATTTGTTCCCATGTAGTGATTGATCCTTGTGGTAACGAGTTCAACCACAGCTTAGCTTTGTTTATCAATGAGAAGGGAACCAATCAAACACTAATGGCATCATCAGAAACGCCATTAATTTTGAACGTATCGCATAATTCCAAGAAATTTGCCAACTGATTGTTTGGATCCTCATCCTGCAAACCATTAAAATGAACAAATTGCTGAATCATCTGTTTAGTGATAGGTTTCAGTTCAAAATTATTTGCAGGAATAGTAGGTCTAACAATACTTGATTCGGTTTCTGTTAATTTAGTTTAGCATAATCATACATAGTACGAGGAGCAGGATTTTGATTCACCGGATTTGCGACAACCATAAGAGGTAGCGGATTATTATCAGCCATCTCTTCGGTAGTAGTTGTTTCGTCTTCTTGCTCTTCTTCTATGTATTTGATAAACCGTAATATGAACATATATTAATACCACATTTAGCATACTTTTGAATGATTTAAGCCTTGAATTGAGGAATTTGGTGCTCTTAATCCTTTGTTTTCATGTTTTATACTTAGGAGAGCACCGGATGATAAAAAGAATAAAAAACGAGCCCAAAACAGAGTAAATAGGCCATATCACGAAATCAACATGGCCTGGGCTCAAGACCACACGGCCTGGGTTCAAGACCACACGGCCGTGCCTCATCAACAGATCCGAACATGGCCTGGCCACGATTCACACGGGCGTGTGCCATGGGCGTGTCCCTAACGTGACAAAGAAGAGTTTCATTCGATTAGGATACTTAGAGGCAAAGAAAGCCATTCTAAAACCCTATATAAACACCTTAGAGGCCAACCTTCAGGGGGTGTCCAGTTAGGCAGAATAGCCGAGCCAGAGAGGCCAGAATTGTGGGATTTACTAGAAGAAATCCAATTAATTCATCTCAAGAAGCCGGAGTTATACTCAAGACAAAAGATTTTCTCTTCAATTCCTTCAGGGGGTTTTATGGTTTTTCTTATGTTTTATTTTATATTTAGTTCTGAGATGTATTCTTTTACTATTATGAACTAAACCCCTCAAATACCTGAGGGGGATGAAACCTAAGACGAATCTTGTTATTGTTTTCTGAACTATATTATAAATACTTGATTTGTTCTTAATTATATTCTTAATTCTTGTTTTGATATTTTAGGATATTGATACAAGTATTGATGTGCTTAGGCAGAAGAGGAATAGACCCTGTTTAAGAGTAGATCTAACACAATTAAGCGGAGTTGATCGCAACCCTAGAGATAGGATGACGAAAATATGTCAGATTAGGGTCAAACCTAATATGAGAATCCATAGATCGAGTTAATGCAATTCTAGGGGTTTTAATTAGAAAGAGATTTCAATTAATCAACCTAAGGTTAGACGTTGTAGCCTCGAGAGAGGTATTAATATAAATTAGGGAATCATACGGATCAAGTCAAGTGAATAAATCGTCTGGTTCAGGGTTAGATAACAAGTGAAGTCTAGGTGGATTCTTCCTCGGGTATTGTCTTAATCAATTGGTTTTTCCACAAGTATTTTCCCCAATTCATTCTCTTTGTCTTAGCATCTTTAGCTTAATAGTTAGTTAATTTTAGATTAAATAACTATTCCTTCAATTCCTAGGCTAAATAATAAAAAGAAAGTTAGTATTAGTACTTTTGGTTCCTTTGGGTTCGACAATCCGGTCTTGCCACTAAGCTATACTACTGTTCGATAGGTGCACTTGCCTTAATCGTTGTCATAGTTAGTTTTTAGGCTCGATCATTCATTATATAAATTTTAAGAGTCCGACACAACGATCAGTATTGTAGGTTTCGCCTTATTTCTCTTCGATTTCTGCGAACGGTACCTTCTATGTCACTGTCAAAAATCAAGGGTCCTGACGGGTTCCTTCTAGTCATAAACTAAAAGTTCCTACCAGAAACAAAGAAGGGAAAATTAGCAAAGTTAAAAATAAGATAAAAATAAATATAAAAATAAAGTAAATTGCAAATAAATAAAATGGCTAAAGTAATAAAAATTTTGTTTCCCTAATATCTTAGTCCTCGGCAACGGCGCCAAAAACTTGATGGAGCTCGAAACTAACTATTATTTCGACAAAGGCAAGCGCACCTATCGAATAGTAGTAAAGCTGTGGTGAGTCCGGAATATCATATCCACAAGGACAAAGAGTACTAGTATTAACTATCTTTTAATTATCTAGCCTAATAATTAAGGGGATTTATTTTTAATATAATATTAACTAACTAATTTAACTAACTATGAACGCGACAGAGAGTAAATTGGGAAAAATACTTTTAGACAACTTTATATGAGACAGGCAATACATAAGGAAGAATTCACCTAGACTTCACTTATTACTTTTGATTCATGCGATTTATTTACTTGGCTTAATCCGTAGAAATCCCTAATTTATGTTAATATCTCTTTCAAGACTAAAAACAACTGACTCTAGGTTGATTAATTGAAATCTCTTTCTAATTAAAACAACTATTGTCGCATTAACTCGATCTATGGATTCCCTTATTAGGTTTGACCCTAATCCGGCAGATTTTCGTCGCCCTATTTCTAGGGTTGCAATCAAATCCGCTTAATTGTGTTGATCTACTCTTAGACAGGGACTTTTGCTCCACTGAATAAGCACATTCGACTTGAATCAATAACCTGAATTATCAAACAAGAATAAGAACCCACAATTAAGAATAAGCACAAGTATTTATCTCATAAATCAAATAATAATAAGATTCATCTTAGGTTTCATCCCCTTAGATATTTAAGTGATTTAGTTCATACTAATGAAGGGAAACATATTAGAATAGGGAAAACAACAAAACATAAGAAAACCCAAAAACTTCTAAAGAACTTGATGGGAGATCCTCCGTCTTGATGGAGATCCTTCTCCTAAGCTGTTCCCGACTGCTATTTTGGAGTATTTTCTCTTTTTACTCGGCATCTTTTCGACGTCCTGCCGAACCCCCTTTTAGGTTTCCCCCTAGAGTATTTACATAGGCTTTCGAGATGCCTTACTCGGCCCACAAGTATCCTATTCTGAATAGAATTCATCCTAGTTTCGGCAGGGACACGCCCGTGTGACACGCTTGTGGTCGATAGTCCAGGCCGTGTAGGCCCATTTTGTCCCCTTTTTGGCCCGTTTCTTTTTCTTTTTGACTCCCTAAGCTCTCCTGAGTATAAAACATGAAATTAAGAAATTAGGAGCACCGAATTCATCAAATTCAATGGAAAATTATCCAAAATTAAGCCAAGCATGGGGTTAAAATATGTGTAAATTATGGTTTATTAGAGGCATACCAACTAACTCATCTCCATCATCAGATTCAAAGTTAACATCACCATCATTACGCAACATAAGAGCTTGTCATTCTGCACAATCTCTAGCATATCGACCCCTTTCTAAACATTTGTAGCATGCGTTGTACTTTAGTTTTCTCGGAACACTTTGAAAAAGAGAAAATGAAAAAGATGTAAGTTGAACTTTAGAAGCAGAATTTGACCTTTGAAAAGCATTAGACATTCCTCTCTCTTTGGTTGCATTTTTTTGGCTCAATTGGAGTAACTTTTTCATTCCCTTGATATTATGGTTATTCCCCTTTAATTCTCCATGGAAACTTGATCTAAAACAAACACCCCTTGATTATCTACATTTTTGCAACTATTGCTCAATCTTTAGGGTTGATTGATACATCTCTTCAATGTCAACATGTTGATACATTTCCATTTTGTCTCCAATATTAGGATTTAACCTTGCTAGAAATCTCGCCATGGTGACATAATGTTCTTCCACTATATTAGCACAAATCTTGATAACTTCCATTTCTTTTTACAACTCATCAATGGTCTCATTACCTTGAGTAAGGCATTGGAACCTTTGATGTATCTCACGATAGTAATATAGTAGGATAAAGTGCTTTTGTATAATGGTATTCAGCTCAACCCAAGACCTAACCAATGTCTTACGATTAAGGATCCCGGAAATACACAGCTAATTCCACCATGTTAGAGCATAATCAATGAACTCAACGAAGGCATAGTTTATCTTAGTTTCATCGGAATAGTTGTAGCATTAAAAAATTGCCTCAATCTTTACTTTCCACTCAAGGTAAGCATTAGAAACATTATTTCTAGAGAAGGAAGAACTCTTCAACTTTAGTACATCTCTGTTATATTCCATTTTAAGAACATATTCAGACTCAACATCAGCACCACCAGACTTTGGGTCTGGATCAGCTATGTCAACCTCCTTTCTTTTAGAAGTTTGATCTTTAGAGATTGAATGATTAGTAAGGCCTCAGTAAGCTTTTGAAAACTATCTGTGAAAAATATAACGTTGGTAATGACAATATATCGCAAATAAAAGAGAAATAAAAAATTAAAGAACACACAGATTTTACGTGCAAACCCTTTCGGCAAAAAAAACCACGGGCAAAGGAGAAGAAAATTCACTATGTCAAATTCGAATAATTACAAGAGGAATAGACTATGTCTATTTATAGGCTTGTAAAACCATATTCTAATAGGAATGTAGTAAGATTGGAACACCTTATTCTAATCAATATCAAATAGATGGAGTTTAACAAGGTTTAAAAAACCTTATTTAAAATAAAATAAAAGAAGTGTAGTTCTATAGGGATTTTTTTTTATTTTACCATTATATTTTATTTAAAGAAGGATTCAAGTCACTTAATTCTAACAATCTCCACCTTGACACGAATTCTCAATGAACAAGTTATTCATCATGAACTCTCAACGAATGAGTTCCCCACCTCTTCCATAAAACCCCTTAAGGGTTTAACTTCAACAATGAACACCAACCAAGTTAAGTAATGCTCAAACTTGGTTATAGGAAGTGACTTAGTCATCATATTTGCAGGATTTTCATGAGTACTAATTTTACTCACAACAATATCACCACGAGCAATAATATCACAAACAAAATGATACCGAACATCAATGTGTTATGTTCTCTAATGAAACATTTGATCTTTTGTAAGGAAGATGGCACTCTGACCGTCACAAAATATTGTGCTGATTTGAAGGTCTTCATTGAGCTCACTAAAGAGTCCCTTCAACCAAATAGCTTCTTTAAAAGCCTCAACAATCACCATGTACTCAGCTTCAATGGTAGACAAGGCGACTATAGTTTCCAAAGTAGCTTTCTAACTAATTGCACAACCTCCGATTGTAAAAACATAACTAGTGAGAGATCTTCTTCTATCAGGGTCTCCAGCAAAATCAGCATCAACATACCCAATGACTCCATCTCTAGTTCTTCCAAACTGTAAGCAAACATCAGTAGTACCTCGTAAGTATCATAAAATCCACTGAACTGCTTTCCAATGTTCTTTACTGGGATTCACCATGTATCTGCTAACTACACAGACTACATATGATAAATGTAGACGTGAACAAACCATAGCATACATGAGAGATCCCACTGGACTAGAGTATGGAACATGTGACATGTACTCAATCTCATCATCTGATTGTGGAGACAAAGCCGATGAAATTCTAAAATGGGCTGCTAAAGGAGTACTAACAGGCTTAGTACTCTGTATATTGAACTTGCAAAGAACTTTCTCAATGTACCCTTTCTGACTTAGGTACAATTTACTTGCTTTTCTATCTTTGAGAATCTCCATACCAAGTATCTTCTTTACTGGCCCCAAATCTTCACTTAGTTGGGCTTTGACCTTTCTTATCTCTCATTTATCTTTTGTTGCTATCAACATGTCATCAACATAAAGAAGTAGATACACAAAAGAACCATAACTGTTTTTCTTAAAGTAAACACAACTGTCAAAACTACTTCTTTTAAAATCATGAGAAGTTATAAAGGAATCAAACATCTTGTACCACTGTCTTGGTGACTGTTTCAAATCGTAAAGGGACTTTTTCAGCAAACAAACATAGTCTTCTTCTTCTGAGACTATAAAACCCTCTGGTTGTTGCATGTAAATATCTTCCTCAAGTTCTCCATGCAAAAATGCAGTTTTGACATCTAACTACTCAAGCTCCAAATCATGCATGGCCACAATACCAAGCAAAGCTCGAATCGAACTATGCTTCACAAGTGGGGAGAACACTGATAAACCATAATTCACGCATACTTTAACCCTATGCTTGGCTTAATTTTGGATGATTTTACATTGAATTTGATGAATTTGATGCTCCTAATCTCTTAATTTCATGTTTTACACTCAGGAGAGCTTAGGGAGTCGAAAAGAACGAGAAACGGGATAAAAAGGGACAAAATAGGCCTACACCAAAAATCACACAACCTGGACTAACGTCCATAGGCAGATTACACGGCCGTGTGTGGCGAGCAGAATCGAGCACAGTGGAATGAGTCTACCACGGGCGTGTCCCTGCCGTCCTTAGGTTTAATTCTATTCGAAAAAGGCTACTTGTGCGCCAAATAAGGCATCTTAAAGCCTACATAAACACCTTATGGGGCAACCTAAAGGGGGACGCAGAGTAGAAGGCAGACAATACTCCAAGACTGTTGTCGGGAGCAGCTTAGGAGAAGGATTTCCATCAAGACTGAAGATTTCCCATCAAGTTCTTTAGAAGCTTTTGGGTTTTCTTATGTTTTGTTGTTTTCCCTATTCTAATATGTTTCCCTCTATCAGTATGAACTAAATTCTCTAAATACCTAAGGGGATAAAACCTAAGACGAATCTTATTATTATTTGATTTATAAGATAAATACTTGTTATTATTCTTAATTGTGAGTTTTTATTCTTGTTTTGATAATTCAGGTTATTGATTCAATTCGAATGTGCTTATTCAGTGGAGCAAAAGTCCCTGTTTAAGAGAAGATCAACACAATTAAGCGGAGTTGATTGCAACCCTAGAAATAGGGTGACAAAAATCTGCCGGATTAGAGTCAAATCTAAGAAGGGGGATCCATAGATTGAGTTAATGCGACAATAGGGGTTTTAATTAGAAAGAGATTTCAATTAATCAACCTAGAGTCAGTTGTTTTTAGTCTTGAAAGAGATATTAACATAAATCAGGGATTTTTACGGATTAAGTCAAGTGAATAAATCATATGAATCAAAAGTAATAAGTGAAGTCTAAGTGGATTCTTCCTTAGGTATTGCCTATCTCATAAAGTTGTCTAAAAAGTATTTTCCCAATTCACTCTCTGTCACATTTATAATAATTTAGTTAGTTAAATTAGTTAGTTAAATTTAGATTAAAAAAATAAATCCCCTTAACTATTAGGCTAGATAATAAAAAGATAGTTATTACTAGTAATTTTAGTCCTTGAGGATACGATATTTCGGACTCATCATAACTATACTACTCTTCAATAGGTGTGCTTGCCTTTGTTGAAATAATAGTTAGTTTCGACACCATCAAGTTTTTGGCGCCGTTGCCGGGGACTAAGATATTAGGAAAACTAATTTTTTATTGTTTTAGCCATTTTATTTATTTATAATTTATATTTATTTTATTTTTAACTTTGCTAATTTTTCTTTTATCTGGCAGGTAATTTTAGTTTATGACTAAAAGGAACCCGTCAGGACCATTACTTTTTGATAGTGATATAAAACGTACCGTTTGCAGAAATTTTAGGGAAATAAGGTGAAGCCTATAATACATAGAAGAAGAGCAAGAGGACGATACCAATAATACCGAAGAGATGGCTGATAATAATCCGCTACCTCCTGTGGTTGCCGCAAATCCGGTGAATCAAAATCCTGCTCCTCGTACTATGTATGATTATGCTAAACCTATTTTAATAGGAACCGAATCAAGTATTGTTGGACCTGCTAATGCTGCAAATAATTTTGAACTGAAACCTAATACTATACAAATGATTCAGCAATTTGTTCAGTTTGATAGTTTGCAGGATAAGGATCCAAACAAACACTTGGCAAATTTTCTGGAGTTGTGCGATACTTTCAAAATTAATGGCATTTCTGATGATGTCATTCGTCTTCGGTTGTTTCCCTTCTCTTTGAGAAACAAAGCTAAACAGTGGTTGAACTCGTTACCACGAGGATCAATCACTACATGGGACCAAATGACTGAAAAAATTTTACTTAAATATTTTCCGCCGGCTAAAACGAGTAAGTTGAAGAATGATATTTCTTCTTTTGTCCAGATGGATCTAGAAACACTCTACGATGCATGGGAGAGATATAAGGATCTATTAAGGAGATGCCCTCACCATGGGTTACCTTTGTGGCTACAGGTTCAAACCTTTTACAATGGTGTGAACCCTCAAGCTGTCTTGATTGATTGATTCAACATTGGTGGAACCCTAAATAACAAGACCCCTGAAGCAGCTTATGAGTTTATAAAGGAGATGGCACTGAATAACTATCAGTGGCAAGTTATGAGGACAAAGCCAACAAAAGCCGCTAGTGTTTTCAAACTCGACGCAATAACCATGCTATCAAACCAGGTAGAACTTTTAAGTAAAAAGATTGATGGTTTGCGTGGTTCTTCACAGGTATATCCAGTGATGCAGTGCGATGCAAATGGAGGAGGGATGAACAATACAAAATACCCACCCTACAACCCTGGCATAGAAAACGAACAGATGAACTATATGGGTAACAATTCTAGACCTCAAAATAACCCTTATAATAACACTTACAATCCAGGTTGGAGGAACCATCCCAACTTCTCAATGGATGCCCAAGGAAATTAGAGAAAACAACCCCTTCAGGCTTTCAATAGCAACCCTACCCACAAGAGAAAAAGTCAAACCTTGAGGAGATGCTAACAAAATTTATCGCGGTGTCTGAAACCTGCTTCCAAAACACCAAAATAGCACTCAAAAATTAGCAAGCATCGATTCAAGGGCTTGAGAACCAATTAGGTCATCTTGCTAAGCTGATTTCAGAACGACCACAAGGTAGCTTGCCATGCAACACTGAAACTAACCCAAAGGAGCAACTTCATGCCCTTACTTCTCAGATAGTGAAGGGTTAGATGAACCAAAATTGAGGCAAGAGAATGTGGTAAAGAAAGGTAATGTTGAGGTAAGTCATGATAAACCAAAACTGGTAAGTATAGAATACCAACCTCGTGTGCCATACCCCAATGCCACAAAGAAAGACCGCGCAGATGAACAATTCGGTAAATTTCTTAAACTCTTAAAAAAATTGCATATTAACTTACCGTTTATTGAAGCTCTTTCGCAGGTGCCTAATTCAAAAACAATTTAAAAGAGCTTTTGACAAACAAACAGAAGTTAGACGAGTGGAGCTAAATGCATTGTGCTCAGCAAACTTACAAAATACACTACCACAAAAGTTAAAAGATCTAAGGAGTTTTACAATTCTGTGCTTAATTGGTAGTTTATCTGTTAATAATACTTTAGCAGATTTAGGGGCAAGCATAAATGTTATGCCTTATAAAATGTTTAAATAGCTAGGTCTTGGGAAACCCAAACAAACTAGGATGAGCATTCAATTGGCTGATAAAACTATTAAAGTTCCTAGGGGTATAATCAAAGATGTACTAGTAAAAATTGATAAATTCATAATCCCAGTAGACTTCGTTGTTTTAGACATGGATGAGGACAATAATGTTCCTTTAATTTTAGGAAAACCCTTTTTAGCAACTGCCAAAACTAAAATTGATGTTGGTACAAGTGAACTCACACTTCGTTTAGGTGAAAAGACGATCACTATTCAAGCTCTTGGCACGGCTAGGACATCAAGTAATAAAGGTGAGAACATAAATTCTATTAATGACCATTCGGTTCAACCTTCTTTTCAGGAAGCACCACGAATTACACAACTGAGCCATATCCTAGACCTCGTGCCAACAAAGAAAAAGCTTATGAGGAGCGAAGGCTTCAGATCGATGAACTAGACGAGTGGAAGACACATGTCAAGGAGAAACCAAGAAAACACGATGAACCAAAGCGACTCCATGACAAGCTTAAGGACGGGCCAAACCAACTTAAGATCGGAGATCAGGTATTATTGGATAAAACAGACCCTCGAATCGCCACTTCAGACCTTAATACAAACGAAGAGATTCCTTTTAAGGTACTCAATGTCTTCCCATATGGAACAGTCGAGGTAGCTAATCCTAAGTTCAGCACTTTTAAGGTAAACACTACTCGACTCAAACTGAATATTGATAATAGAACTGATAGTAGAAGAGAGGAGTTTCAACTCCTCAAACCACCATGATTATGCGAATGAAAGGGTAAGTCTAGCTTAAGACTGCAAGCGAGCGCTTCTCAGGAGGCAACCCGAGCACTAACTTTATTAATGTCATGTTTTCGATTTTTAGGACCTAACTCAAAACTAACCAAATTAATAAAGCGCGGGCTTCTCTATCCACACGGCCTTGCACACGGGCGTAGCTGTGGCCGTGTGGACACTACGAATAGGTACATCGGCGTGACAGAGACTGTGCAGACCAAGGACGAAAATTCCTCAAACCACGAGCAGCGATAAAATACCATGGCCGTGCGATATGGCTATGGTCGACACTAAGAAAGTCACACTGGTGTGAGACATGCCCGTTTCCCTAGGCCGTGGTCGATACTGATTAATCAACATGGACATGGAAACCTCTATACAGGCATGGGAGAAACGAACGAAGCACCACACGGCCATGCGATACGGTCGTGTGACCTAACACGCCCTTGGCACATGGGCGTGGGCAGCAACCAGGTGCCCTGATTTCAATTTAAACCCCCATTCTTCTCACTTTCTCCCCAAATTCTTCTTCTATCAAACTCTAGCCACCACACCTCTTTCTTTTTCTATTATCTTTCTACTTTCATTTTCCTCTCCCCTTCTCTCTCATTCTTTCTTTACACCACCATCCCCATGTTGAAGAAGTGAAAGGACCCTAGCACAGTCTCCCCATGCGAGACAAATCTACATAAGTTTATGCCGGCCGCTTCATTAACTCAACAGGACAAAGACCTTTGAGTCCATTTATTTTTTTCTTTTTCTTTTATTTTCATTCTTAAATTCTGTTCCTTTATCTTTCTTGTCTTTAATTTATATTATTATGTTTTGATTTCTTTAATTTAGGTTCAAAGGGCTTATAAGGGACGGCCACACCTCCACCAAAGTATCCACCTCCGCATTCATCTATGCCTAACTTACCATTTCTTTTCCTTGACTCCATCCAAAATTCAGGAAGTTAACTTCTCTTCCTATCTTATGATTTTATATACTGTAGATATCTATCTTTGTACATTGAAGACAATGTACGTCTTAAGTGTGGGGAGGTGTCAACAATACTGAATTATATATTGTTCTTAAGTAATTTTCTCATATTACTATTAGAATGAAACTTCTATTGATTTATGATTTTCATTGATATGTTTCGCATTGATCATAGATAATTGTGCATTGATGGTTTAAACTTTAAAACATTAGAGAATCAAGCATGATAAGTCTATTTTCAGAATTAAATTTTTTTAGGTTGTTTCCCTAATCTTAAATATTACTTTGAAGTTTGAAATTTGCAAGGTTGACACCAAAAACCATAATTTTTGTGAGATTTTAAACCTTTAAGAGCATATATTTTTCTTGCTCACTTTATTGATTATAAGTGTGTCAACATTGATTTGTTATTCTAGAACTTGCTTTGATTATACATGTCGAGACCACATTTTTTATTTGATATACTAATATGATAAAGGCACTTAAGTTTTAACCCACTCACTCCACAAAAAGCCTACCCTCATAATTAACCCCTAGTGAACCCTTTTTAGCCTAATAAACCGTTTCTTGACTCACCCACTAATATTAACCTAAAACCAAATTTTTAATTCCCCTAATCTTTTGACGCCCCTTTTGTCGAGATTTGAATTGAGCAGTTGCCTAACTATGTTCTCTATTTCAGTTGTTAAAGTTCTTTTTCATAATTGTATGTTCTTATTCTTAAAAAAAAAGTTGAAGATTTATTCATTATTAGTGTTAAGAGCTTAAACTGTTAATTTCACATCTTTAGAAGAAGCTCGTGTTATTAGTGATAAGTTTTCAATCAATGTAATTATTCAGTATTAGTTATTTTCTAAGTTAGGTAAATGGTCAATTTAATCTCGATTCTAACCCTCTAATTCAGTCTTTATCCACACATTTAACCTAAGCCCCGTTACAACCCTTAAAAAACTTTGATTTGTGTATCATCTCATTTAATACTAGTGGAGATTTGATTTTCACGCAAGTTTATGGGATTAACTTTTCATGTTTGACTTTTGAGTGCTTAATTTGAACCTTAAAACTCTTTGAGTGATTTGAGTGAATCTTTAATGAGGATGTCAATTCTTGTTAGTTTTAGATCAAAGGTAATTATTTAGTTAAAGGGAAACACATATATTTTCGTGCTATAAAAATTTATGACTTAGATTGTTTGAACCTTTAGAACTCTTTTAGTTAAATTATCAATGTATGAATTATCTATGAATTATGATGAAACATTATTGATAAGAATTATGAATTGAGGAAGTTAATTTTAAGGGTGAGTTGAAGATTTTGCTTGAGGACAAGCAAAGGTTTAAGTATGGGGATATTTGATAAACCATAATTTACACATACTTTAACCCCATGCTTGGCTTAATTTTGGATGATTTTCCATTGAATTTGATGAATTCGATGCTTCTTATCTCTTAATTTCATGTTTTATACTCAGGAGAGCTTAGGGAGTCGAAAAGAACGAGAAACGGGCCAAAAAGGGACAAAATGGGCCTACACCAGAAATCACACGGCCTTGTGTGGCGAGCAGAATCGAGCACGGCCGAAGGAGTCCACCACGGGCGTGTCACATGGGTGTGTCCCTGCCATCCCTAGGTTTAATTCTATTCGAAAAAGGTTGCTTGTGGGCCAAGTAAGGCATCTTAAAGCCTATATAAACACCCTAGGGGGCAACCTAAAGGGGGATGCAAAGTAGAAGGCAGAAAATACTCCAAGACAGCCGTCAGGAGCAGCTTAGGAGAAGGATCTCCATCAAGACTGAAGATTTCCTATCAAGTTCTTTAGAAGCTTTTGGGTTTCTTATGTTTTGTTGTTTTCCCTATTCTAATATGTTTCCCTCTATCAGTATGAACTAAATTCTCTAAATACCTAAGGGGATAAAACCTAAGACGAATCTTATTATTATTTGATTTATAAGATAAATACTTGTTATTATTCTTAATTGTGAGTTTTTATTCTTGTTTTGATAATTCAGGTTATTGATTCAATTCGAATGTGCTTATTCAGTGGAGCAAAAGTCCCTGTTTAAGAGAAGATCAACACAATTAAGCGGAGTTGATTGCAACCCTAGAAATAGGGCGACAAAAATCTGCCGGATTAGAGTTAAATCTAATAAGGGGGATCCATAGATCGAGTTAATGCGACAATAGGGGTTTTAATTAGAAAGATATTTCAATTAATCAACCTAGAGTCAGTTGTTTTTAGTCTTGAAAGAGATATTAACATAAATCAGGGATTTCTACGGATTAAGTCAAGTGAATAAATCATATGAATCAAAAGTAATAAGTGAAGTCTAGGTGGATTCTTCCTTAGGTATTGCCTATCTCATAAAGTTGTCTAAAAATTATTTTCCCAATTCGCTCTCTGTAACGTTCATAATCATTTAGTTAGTTAAATTAGTTAGTTAAATTTAGATTAAAAAATAAATCCCCTTAATTATTAGGCTAGATAATAAAAAGATAGTTATTACTAGTAATTTTAGTCCTTGAGGATACGATATTCCGGACTCATCATAACTATACTACTGCTCGATAGGTGTGCTTGCCTTTGTTAAAATAATAATTAGTTTCGAGACCATCAAACACAACTGTGAAGTCCACTCCTGGAATTTGACTGTAACCCTTTGCAACAAGCCTTGCTTTATATCTAAGTTCTTCAACTCCTAGAGTCCCTTCTTTCTTTTTAAACACCCATTTACAGTGAACAGCCTTTTTACCTTTAGGAAGTTTCACAAGATCCCATGTTCTGTTTCTGTGGAGTGATTCCATCTCCTCTTGCATAGCAAACATCCACTTTTCTGAGTCTTCATAGCTAACCGCCTCAGAATAATTAGACGGCTCTTGGTTTGCATCTATATCTTTGGCCACGTTTAAAGCATAAGCAACTAGATCAGCCTCGGCATACTTCTTTGGAGGTTTAATTTCTCTTTTAGTTCTGTTTTTGGCTATAGAGTATTGTGGTGAAGAAGCAACTCTATTCTCAATTTTTGTACTGGCTTGAGGATTCGGCTCTGTATTAATTTGATGCTCCACCTGCTTTTGATTTTCTTTACTGGAAGAGTCTTTAAGAGATAAATTAGGTAGCATAGAAGTTTCATCAAAAACAACATCTCTGCTAATCACAACTTTTCTATTTTCAGGACACCATAACTTATACCATTTTACACCACCTTTATAACCAAGAAAAACACATTTAATAGATCTCGGTTCTAATTTTCCATTATCAACATGAGCATACGCAGGATACCCAAAGATCTTTAAATCAGAATAATTAGCAGGATTACCGGACCATACCTCTTGTGGAGTCTTTTTCTCAATGGCAACGGATGGAGATCGGTTGATCAAAAAAACATGTAGTAGAGGCTGCTTCAGCCTAAAATGACTTTGGTAAGTTGGCATTTGACAACATACATCGAACCTTCTCCATGATCGTTCTGTTCATTCGTTTTACAACGCCATTTTGCTGTGGAGTATGACGAACTGTCAAGTGTCTCACGATCCGCCGACTTGCATGATTATTAAACTCATCGAGAACAAAACTCTAAGCCATTATGCATGCGAAGGTATTTTATTTGTTTTCCCGTCTATTTTTGAATCATAATTTTCCAAGACTTAAATACAGAAAACACATCATTTTTCTGCTTCAAGAAGAATGCTCATAATTTTCTGGAAAAATCATCAATAAAAGTTAGCATATAATTAGCTCCACCTCTTGAAGGCACTTTTGATGGCCCCCACAGATTAGAATGAATATACTCCAATGTTCCCTTCGTGTTATAGATTCCTCTAGTGAATCGAACTCTCTTTTGCTTCCCAAAAACGCAGTGCTCATAGAACTTCAGTTTGCAAATTCCTTGCCCATCAAGAAGTCCTCTTTCGCTCAATTCTGCCATGCCATTCTTACTCATATGCCCTTGGCGCATATGCCAAAGTTTAGTAATATCATCATCTAACAAGGAAGAGGAAGCAACAGTTGCATCACCAATAACAATAGAACCCTGCAAAACATATAACTTATCAGTCTTTCTCTACCCTTACATCACAACGAGGGAACCTTTGGAAATCTTCAAAATCACACTTTCAGCTGTGTATTTGTACCCTTTTGAATCAAAAGTACTTAACGAAATTAAATTTCTCTTCAATTCTGGAACATGTCGTACGTCACTAAGTATTCTGACAACTCCATCAAACATCTTAACTTTAATTGTTCCAACACCTGCGATTTTACACGAAGCATTATTTCTCATCAAAACAACACCTTCAGACATTGTTTTGTAACTTGTAAACCAATCCCGATTGGGACTCATGTGGAAGGTGCAACCCGAATCAAGAATCCACTCATCGCTCACTTTAGAATTGTTGACAGAAGCAACTAGAAGTTCACCATCGCTGTAATCTTCTACAACATCAGCTTCATCGAAATTTTCTGGTTGTTTTCCCTTTTGATTCGTAGCCTCCCTTTTAATCTTATTTTGTATCTTATAGCACTCAGATTTAATGTGCCCTTTCTTCTTACAGAAGTTACAAGTTTTACCTCTATTTGAAGACTTCGATCTACCCTTAGATTTACGGCAAGGATTCTGTTTCTGTATCCTTCCACGATCATCACTAGCATTCTGATCTTGTCTCCCACGAACAATGAGACCCTCTCTCTGAGAGTCGGGTTTAACCACAAGATGATTCATCTTATCACACGAGGTCAAAGAATCATAAACTTCATCAACTGTGAGAGACTCGCGGCTATACAAAATCGTGTCTCTGAAGATTGAATAAGACGAGGGCAACGAACAAAGTAGAATCAACCCTAAATCTTCCTTATCATACTAATCATACTGAACCTCCATGGCCTCCAAGTTTGAGAGAATTTCTTTAAACACTGTTAAGTGTTCGTGCATAGACGCACCTTCCTCCAAACGATGAGCGTAAAGACGTTGCTTTATATGCAACTTGCTGGTTAGAGTTTTTGACATACATATTTATTCTAGCCTTTTCCATAATGCAGCGGCGGTTTTCTCCTTCATCACATCCTATAAAATTTCGTTAGACAAATACAGATGTAACTGTGTTAACGCCTTTCGATCCTTGCGCTTCTTCTCTTCCTCCGTCAATGTCGTAGGCATCTTATCTACCCCTAGCAGGGCTTCCTCCAAATCCATCTGTGCAAGAACTGCTTGCATCTTTATCTGCCACAACGCGAATCTGGTGTTGCGATCCAACAACGGAATTTTATACTTCAAAGACGCCATTACCGTGATCGAGATGAAAAACTCAGAAGCTCTGATACCAATTTGTGAAAAATATAATGTCGGTAATGACAATATATCGCAAAGAAAAGAGAAATAAAAAATTAAAGAACACACAGATTTTACGTGGAAACCTTTTCAGGAAAAAAAACCACGGGCAGAGGAGAAGAAAATTCACTATGTCGAATTCGAATAATTACAAGAGGAATAGACTATGTCTATTTATAGGCTTGTAAAACCATATTCTAATAGGAGTGTAGTAAGATTGAAACACCTTATTCTAATCAATATCAAATAGATGGAGTTTAATAAGGTTTAAAAAACCTTATTTAAAATAAAATAAAAGAAGTGTAGTTCTATAGGGATTTTTCTTTTATTTTATTTTACCATTGTATTTTATTTAAATAATGATTCGGGTCACTTAGTTCTAATACTATCAACCATTATTCTCTCTTGATTGGAAATGGTCTGAGCAAGAAACTCCATTTGCTCTTTGATCAATGCATTGTCTGCCCTTAAAGCTCAATTTGTTTAGTTTTCATCTGGTTCACTTAACCTTGTAAGGTCTCAATCAACAAAGGGTTGTACTCCTTAGTTGAGTCACCCTTAACACCTTTATTACTCGAATCATCCCTTCTTTTAACCACACTTGATAAAGTCATCATTGAAATTCACTTTGAAACCAACTAATGTGGAACCCACATGATCTGGAACAAATATTAGAGAGAATTCAGTTTTGAATATCAAAATATCACAATAATAATAATAAAATATAAAGTAAACAAAAAGAAGAATGAGATAGAGAACTCTATAAAACTCTTGAACAAGACTGTTCAAAATCCTCAATAATCAGGTGAGTCCTACAAAACCCCTAATTTAGAGGTCGACCAAAGGAAAAAGCTTGAATCCTCTACCACCTCGAAAGAACTTGAAAAGGAAACAAACTTCAAAAAATCAAGAGAAAAATCACTTTTAACTCTTAAATTCACAAACTATTTTTCCAAAGTGAGAAAAACTTCAATATTCATGAACTTAATCTAAAAGTGGGTGGCAAATGTCCAATGAAAAAAAATGAAAGATTTAAAATAAAGATAAGAGATAAAAAAAACAATTTAGAAGAGATAAAAATATTTAAATGGAAGAGATAAATCTCCCCATTTCTCCAAGTCTCCTTATTCAAGCTACCTTCTATCATTTATTGTATGTGGACGTAATTTACTTAGTATAGAATCAACCAAAGTGGGCTGCACTTCTTGTAAAACGGACTATCACAATTTTGCTTTGATTTTCTCTAGGCTTATTAACAGCTAATCCGTAAAGTCCATTGGATCTGTCACGACTCTTTTTCTAATTCAATCCAACAAGAGCATGGCCGAAAGAGAAAATTTTTTCAAAACTCCAAAATTGATCCAACAAAAGTTAAACTTGGACTTCTTAACATCACACTCATCATCAGCCTCATTGAAGCTAATAGAAATGATTTCTTGAATAAGAAATCAATTTGATTTTCACTTGTCTCACCTTGCGTTTAATAATTAGCCCGCAAAGTCATGTTTTGTGGCTTCGGTCTACAACCCATGGGTTGGTATCATCTTCATTTATTAAAAAAATTCTTTTAAATTTTTTAATACATTTATGAATTCAACATATGTTATTTTTAGGAAAAATAAATACTCAATCAATAAATTATCATCTAAAATTTTTTTTTTATATTTTTGATATTTAAAATGATGATTAATATGTCGATTGAGTCTTAACTTAATTGGTATGAATATTATTGTCAATGTAAAAGGATATAAGTTAAAATACGCTGAAGTACATTATTGTCCTATTTATAAAACAGAGAAAAATTGAAAATTGAAAATCTCGAGGAAAGTGGAGAGTGAATGCAGGTTTTATATAAATTAATGAAACAGACCAAGTCTAGGCAGCGTAACGTCGATACATGGTAATAACATATGTATCAGTCTTATATTCTTCTTCTAAATGTTAATATGATATAAGCCATGTTGTATTAATCATATTAAAATTCTATACTAATTACCAACTTGTAGATAGATTCTTTTCTTTATTTTTTTATATTAATTTCTTCCTAGGCCACTCCATGGTTCAACCAAAGCTAGGTTTAGGTTTGGGAGGCAGTTTTTAACAATACGAAGGCTTTAGCTGCAACGTGTTTGGTTTCCATGGAAAACGACTTACCAAAATAGACACAATGCATGTAATATAAAAACACTTCCCTAATGCATACTCAACACGGATTCCCTTCTCTTTAACCTAAACTTGCTATATATATATAAATAAATCCAACTCTCATGAAAGTTACCAGTAAATTCAATACTTTGTTGATGATGGAAGACAAGTTTATTATCTGTGTTTGAAAATATGCCTACCCAATAAAGGTTTTATGAGGTAAAATCTAGATGGTTTAGGAGAGAAACTATCTTTATCTTTTAACTTTGTAATTATAATAAAAGGACGATACCAGTCCCTGGACAGTTGTATGCCCCTTTCACTTTCATCTTTTCTATCTTATTTTTCTCCCTTTTTTTCTTTTTTCTTCGAAAACCTACCAGTCACTATCATTCCAAGCAAACTCCTACAAGCAACCGACACCTCTTTTTCCTTTTCTCTTTCTCTTTATTTTTTTTTCGCATCATCTAAATTGGGAATCATTACTTAGTTTAATAATAATATGAAAAAATATACTATTGGGTGTGGTTATAGTATTCAAAACATTATCTGGTTTATTACCGGCTGTTGGCTTCACTTTAACCAAAGTGTTGGTATAGTATTCAAAGCTTTTAACTGTTGACAAAAAAATAAAGAAAAAATTAAAAAACTAAAAAGAAATATCCTGGAACTGGGTACTTGAACCCTGCAAGGGAAGGCATTCTCTTAGTGGGTCCCTTTGGACCACCCTTAATTTGTCATCCTGTTAGAAGGGATAAGCTCATAAGAACTCAAAACTGTCATTTTTTTCTTGGTTGAAAGGTTTAATCTCTCACTCCAAAGAGCTAGAGGACACCATTTGTGCTGGTGGCCTTTGCTCTCATCACTCATAATTCCACATAAAACTCCTTGTAAAGCCACCTTTTTTGATCCAATAATTCAAACCCCTTCACCCACCTCACTTCCTATAATAACTCCCCCATTTGAATCAAGTTCCATTTCCTAAAAAATATGATTCACCAAGAGATGGATATTGATCATGAATGGGTTTTCCTCCCTGATAATAGATTTCTGGATATCAATCAAGACCATGGTGGAAAACGAGTTTCTGATTCAAACCTTGTTTTCTTCACAGACTACTTCGATGAAGAACAGTCTCCGCCATCAGGGAATTCAGGGAAGGTAGCTAAACAAGTTGTCCCAGTTCCATTTCCATTGGAACCAAGAATCCTTAAGGTTCCAGAAAATGAACTAGGGAAGGAAATCACCAAAAGGGTACCTCTTGATTTCAGTTCTACACCATCCATGATCCTTGAGAAGATCAAAGAAGCTGGTATGGAATCAGTTGAAGGTGATAAAGAAGTGAAGACACAAGTTTCGTTTAGGAAACCAAGTTACAACAACAATGAATCTGTCGACATGACCAACAAAATGGACTCACCAAGGTCCACTACGAAAGGAGTTATCCCTCAATTGGATGCTGCAGGTACGTTTAATTTTGATGATGAAACTGGGTTTTTGGAGAACATGAGTTCCCCCAAAATAAAAGATTTGGTGGAAAAGAAAGCTGAGAACAAAGATGTCAACTGGGAAGAAAGCTCTAGTGGCCTTAATTTATGGAAATGGAGTTTGACTGGTATTGGAGCCATCTGCTCTTTTGGTGTTGCTGCTGCTACCTTTTGCATCATCATTTTTGGAACTCAACAAAGGCACAAACAACAACTGAACCAGAAACTGCTGTTCCAACGTTACAGTGATGACAAGGTATGAAAATTTTCTCACTTTTACTGTCTATTTTTTGAACTTTCCTGGAAAATTGGAAATCTTTGTAAATTTGTAATTTTAACTGATCTGATAAAGATATTTGTTAAATTAAACATGTTGATGTGAACATTAGAGATATATTTTGTCTCCTTTATTACCCCTACAGTGCAAAAAATTATGAAAAGGATATACACATTTCATCATTTAAGAGTCCAAATTCAAAAGCAACACCATTTCTTGCAAATTACATCACATGAAATTTAGGCCCATTTTTAGATAATACTTGTAGATTAAGTAACTTAATTTGTTGCTATTGTAGAGGATGAAGCAAGTGGTTCATCACACAACCAAACTCAATGAAGCAATTTCTGTGGTGAGAGGAGTACCAATCACCAGAGCTCAAATAACATTCGGTGGTTACTATGATGGTATTTAAAGCAATGTTGCCTGGAGAAATCTGGACCACTCATCTGCTGTTTGTTCTCCAAGTGTCAAGGATTTACTATGCCAGTTCTATACAAGAATTTTAAATAGGGTATCTGTGTTTTTGTACATAATAAAAGGGTATATGGATTGTGAATCCTGTTTGTAGTCCTGAAAATTCTATATTATAGTGTTTATTCAGCCACTTATAATGGATGCTTGCATCCTTGGCATATGCAAGCATAGTTTTTAAACTGTGGGAGTTGATGTTAGTGAAATGTCTACAAATTCAGCACTTATATGTAAAAATATTGAGGAACATTAAATCTACCAAAAATTTTATCATTTCTCATCTCCCCATTCAGATTTGTTCTCTAGAACAGTTTCTGCATATGCCATCACCCTTGCAAAAAAATAATATATCTTAATTCACAAAATAAAGAAATTGAATATCACAATTCAGTTTCAAAGGTCAAAGGATCATTTGAAAATGGATGAAATGTTACAAATATTAGATTTTGTGTTTATTAATTAAACAACATAAATGATATTTTTTTGATCTTAATTATTTGGGTCCATCCTACATAATATTCAAATTTATTAATCAACTAGCCACTATTATTTGTGTGACTTAAGACTGAGTCTGGATTTAAGCAATTTTTTAATGTAGTTAATATTATTTGGAATTCTTGTAGTAAATTAAAACAATAAATTTTAAATTCTATTCAAGTACAAAATTCAAGTGGTATTAATCATATCAGTGTTTATCGATTGATTTCACCTTTATCAACCGAAATATGACATATCGATAGATAAAAAATGAATTTTAAAATATAATTTTAAAGTTAAAGTTAAATATTTTATTCTTTATTTTGGATTTTTGGAAGATTAAAATATATCATAAGTTCATAAACTATTTTAAAATTTAAAATTTAGTCCCTATACTTTTATTTTTAGGAATTTAGTTCATCTATTTGTTTGATTTTAAATCAGGGTTAATAGTTGGACTTGAATTTTGAATTCTGAAAAATAGATGGACTAAAGTCTAAATTTTTTAATACTAGAAGGATTTAAGGCATTTTTTCTTTTGAATTATGGATAGTATGGGATGATTTTATTGTTTAATTTATGGAATAATTTTTTTACTTGTTGATTTTGAAATTGTTTGATGATAGGTTGTATTTGCAAGGCTAATTAAAAATTAGTTTGTATAATCGATTATTATTTTATACTTGATATTTATAAATTTGATATATATAAAAAATTTAAATAACAATAAATATGAAACAAACCAGTATAATATTGACTTTATTAATAAAAATAAAAATAATCAAATCTATTTAAGTGCATATTTTTTTAATCAATTGAAATTATTTATTGGTTTGGTTTTGAAGATCACTTATCCACAAAGCATGAATCACTTATTCTATAATCTTTTTTTTTTTAATTTCAATTTTTAATCTCCTTTAGGTGGGTTTTAATCAATTTTTAATCATGTGCAGGCCATCAATTAGCTGTCAAATGAGTTTTAATTTAAAATTCCATGAAGATATTTTAATAAGCAAAGAAAAGAAAAGAGAATGACCCAAAGCAATCCAAACAAATAAGATTGATTTAGCCATGTCCCACCCCCCCCCCCAACAACATTGAATGTTCTATCTTATGCAAAATTATGGAAATAATAAATTGGTGGTATAAATTTCAATATAAATGACTGATGTGATTGGGTTCCTGGAAGGATGTGTAGGATACTTTGAATCATTGCTGCAAGTTTGGTGAGAATGGGGGTGCCATGTTTATAAAAAAATGCTCCAAATGCCAAAATAAAAGATCCAGAATATGCAAATTTGATTTTGGCTTTGGGTTGGAATCTTGAATTTTGGGTTTGGTTTTGTGGACAAACAACAACTTCCTACATTTGGTCAAATCAACTTTGGTTTACTAGTATTTTGTATGCCAAACTTCTCTCCTTTCTATTTCCAATCAAATTGGGTTTATCTACAAATTTAACTCATCAAATATCTCTTTCCCACTTTGCCATCCGTTTTATGTAATGATTCTAAGAAAACGGAATTTCTTTAAATGCACTAATCTTTTATTTTTAGAACATGAAAATACTAACAAACAATATTTACAAAACTTTCAAAAATTACAAAAAAGAATAACATTTTTCTTGTTTATTTATTTTTTGGAATTTAAAATATTTAACAATACCAAATATAAAATTATACAAAATTAAAAAAAATGTAATTTATATATTTTTTAATTAAATTGACTTGCGTTTATTCAAATAAAAAGTAAAGTAAAAAACAATTACCTAAACTAAAAACAAAGGCCCATAAAAAACCAAAATCGACCTTATTTCAAAATCCCTAAAAAACTCAATCCCTAAATAAACAACTATTCCTAACAAAACCCTAAAGAAACCATCTCGCAACCAGTCTTCATCTTCGACAGTCACTCTTCTCAACAGATCTTCTTTCCAAGCTTTAAAAAAATGGTCGTCAACAACCCAGATCTTTTTATAGTCAAAGGCATCTCCTTTATGAGTGATTTTACTCGTTGTTTTGGTTGCTCTTTCACTAAAACAACTTTTAGATCTGAAATGCCTTACCACTTGCCTCCTCATTTTCTTCTCTAAAAAACCGAAGTATTCTCCTTCTAACACTCCGATCTATATTTCCTTATCTTTCAAATCTGTGATGTTCCTTCGATTTCACTACAATCCTGTCAGCTACCCCCTCCTCCACCTTGTTTGTCCTCCTCAACAGCCCAAACTACAGAACTGGAAAGGCCATTAGCCAAATAAGTATTCACATCCTTGTCTAACCCTTCTTTTGCTATGATGTGTGCTACTTTATTTGTTTGTCTTCTTGCATGCTTAAATCTACAAGTTATAAAGTTGCTCCTTAATCTTTTGGTATTTGAAATGTAAGCCCTAATTTCATATATATCCCTCTTCCTCACTTTGTATCTTTTTAATAATAGTTAATGCGTCACCTTCAACTTCAACTCTTAAGAATCTTGACTCTACCCTGAATCTAATCGCTTGAACACATGCAAGTGCCTTTGTTGCAAATGTCGTTGGTATGTACTCGTTATTGTAAACCTTTACTTTTAAAACTTGACCGGATGAGTTTCTAATGATAATTCCTATACATGACTTCTTGTGTTGTTTATCAAATGCAACATCAAAGTTGACTTTAACATTCATGCCCTCCTGTAACACCTCTAACTCGTACCCGTCGCCGGAATAAGGTTACAAAGCATTACCATAAAAATATAACTTAAAATCATTCATTTCCAAACATTTCATAAATCATAGCATAATCCATTTAAACACATGCATATCATCCCTTATTCGAGCATTCGAAGCCTTAAAAACACTTTAGAAACAATTCAGGACTAAATTGGAAACATATGAAATCTTAGGGAAAAAGTTAGAAAAATTCACATTGCAGGGGTCACATGGCTGTGTAGCCAGGCCGTGTGACTCACACGATTGAGACACACGGCCGTGTCTCAATCTATGTCCGTGCCTGTGTAACTCTCTGAGTTGGATCACACACCAAGCCACACGCATGTGTGCCAGGCCGTGTGCTAGGTTGTGTAACTGCCTAACTTGCAACCCTTAAAACCTACAGGGGACACACTATAGTGTCACATGGCCGTGTGTCACACACAGCTGAGACACATGCCCGTGTCTTAGGCCGTGTGGACAAGAAATAGGCCAAAATCAAGCCATTTCTTTCACCCAATTCAAGCATGAACCTACAAGCCATTTGCACATATAACCAAGACTTTAAATCATGTCCAAAACATGCATAATAAGATCAATTCGATAAGCTATTTACTCATACAATCAATATGTTAATAAGACACCTCAATCACAACAATCAAATATACTTAAACATATGCATATTTTGGCCATTCATCAACCATTCACATCTAACCTATTTCCATACCAAACTTACCACAATTGACCACATCCAATTCACATCATAACATACCAAATTGGTTATTCAAAACATGCATTTACTTAGTGTAACAACCCGATTTTCAGTGATGTCGGAAATAGTGGTTCGAGACCACCAAATCTGACAAGTGAGCTTGTATATTTTATTATTTAGTGTTTATAAACCAAATGTGATTTTAGGAAGACATTTGAATTGGCGAATTGTGTTTTAAAATGATTTATTAGGTTAATTGGTTTCGAAAATGAGGTACCGAGACCTCGATTTCATAAACCGAGCTGTAAATATTTTTATAAATATTTACGGAGTGTCATTAAGTTAGTATAAAAGTTTCGTTATAAAATTTTTATAACACCCCTATATTGGTTCGACCCAAGAACTTGATATAAGAATATTACATTTGGTGCCAAAGTGATTTTGGCTAATCACTATTATATTTGAACATTAAAAATAATTTTAGATAATTTATATTTTAGTCCTTACTACTTGAAACACACTTGATCTTCCAAAGTACATGTCATTCTATTCCAAAATTTTGAAACATACCCTCTTGGCACTTGGAGTTGTGATGAGATAGATGCCCACAATCTCAATAACAACTCTTTAAAATAACTGTACCTAATCTGCGCACGGAAAATAAAAATGTACGCTGAGTAAAAACTCAGTGGTATTTTTTATAATCCGAATATTTAAAAACAATATAATATAATATAATAGGCAAATTAAATTATAAGGACATATTTATGTCTAGTATCATAACTATCATTTTTCATTTATTAAACAATATCCTAATTTACACAATTACTATATAAATGGTCATTCACATATCAAACCATATTTATTTGTATAATGACATTAGTCATACAATACTCAATTATCACATAAATCACAATTTCTCATACATTTATTTATAACTTATTCAATCTTTATCATTTGCTATCCCAGATAGCTTTTCACAATATGAACACAAATCACATTTTATTTTCAATTCACTATATCAGTTTCATTTCTCATATTCTTCACTTTGACTTGCATATCATTTCACTATATCAATATCATTTCATTCATTGCATCAATATTTATTTCATGCAACCATTGTTTCATACTTTTCATTTTCATATCTCAATTCAATATTTCATTCCATTTCATATTCATAATCATTCAATATCATTCAATTTTCCAATTCATTTATTTACCCCTATTAACATGACTCGGACTCAAACGGATACACGGATCCAACCAAACACACCAGTACGGCACCCAGTGCCTCATCAGATAGTTCGAAGCAATAGTTGACACCCAGTGTCTCATCGTCCAAGCCGAAGTAAGTGGTACCTAGTACCTCATCGAATCTATCCGAAGTAACAGTATGACACCCAGTGTCTCATCGACTCAAGGTCGAAGTATCCCTGAACACTTCCAATCCTATGGCATGCCAACTATATCCGACCTAGCCCGATACAGTTAATAGGGTATTCAATTCACTTTCCAGTTTCCAATCAATACATATTTCAATTAATCACATATATTCTCAATTCAATACAATTCAATCCACTTTTCAATAACAAATATTCAAATTTCATAATAATCACATATTCATATCAATTTCGTCACATTCCCAATCAATATATTTTTCAAATATAACATATATCCAATATTCAATTTCCACACCAATCAAATATATCCATACAAATTCAATTCAATAACATTTTCTAATACTTACCTTAATTACTTACCATAATATATAGACCAAAACATAACAAATAATAATTAAAATTCATATTATAGAAATACAAACTGTAATTTCTGAGCTACCCCTCGTTAACTTTATCTTTTCCTTTCTTAGTCGAGGTATCCAACACCATACTAGCTACGAAAATTAAACAATTAAAAATCATCAATACAACACAGTTTCACATTGAATATTTCAATTTTTAATTCAACTTTTGCCTAATTTCCAATTTAGTCCCTAAATCGAGACTAACTTTATTTCTTCATAATTAATCTTATATTTTCATACAAATTCTACTTTAAACTAAATTTAACTCCCTAATTTTACTTAAATCCATAAATTTCAAAATTTTCACAATTACTCCAGCTTTTACAATTTTTACAATTTAGTCTTTTAACTAGCTAATCAAATCAACCATTTTTTCTCAATTAATACTTTATCCAAATATTCTAGGCTATCATACAACCCTTAATAAGACAGAAATTGAATACCAAACCCTAATATTTTAACTATTTTCACAATTTGATCCTAACATCAGTATTTAACAAAATTACTTTATAATATCTTCATACAACAAAATTAAAGCTCTAAACCCACTTGATATTAATAATTTCTTCCAATGTATTAATTTATTCATGCAATTTGGTCATTTTAACATTTTTTTTCAAAAATTTCCCCTAAAGTTTTACTTTTGTTCAATTTAGTCCC
This sequence comes from Gossypium bickii, assembly GCA_025503065.1. Classification (NCBI taxonomy): domain Eukaryota; kingdom Viridiplantae; phylum Streptophyta; class Magnoliopsida; order Malvales; family Malvaceae; genus Gossypium; species Gossypium bickii. The sequence continues at coordinate 104,599,049 of CP106711.1, forward strand.
TGAGCCTAAAACATGCAAATTAGCCATTTTTAATGTAAACCCATACTAGCTGAATATTCATATATTTTCCTCCTCCTCCTCTCCATTCCACATCCTTAATGTATATATATAATTCCACTATTTACTTATATGTTCATATCAAGTTGTCCACTTGAGTCATAGTCACTAAACTATTTATATCTTGAGCTACAGAATTCTAAATTAAGATCCGCTTTATGTTTTAGAAACTAGACTCAAATATCTAATTTTCAGAATTTATAGTTTATCCAATAAGTACAATAAAATCTTCAAATTTGTCCTTATTCTACTGTTTGACAGCTTTGACCTTTCTTCACTAAAAATTAATTATCTCTTAGTATGGAATTCGGATGATGTTCCCGTTTGCTTCTATTTAAAATAGACTAATTAAGAATTTAAAAATATAAATTTAAGCCCCTAATTATTTTTTTACAATTTTTTTATGATTTTCTAAAGTCAGAACAGAGGAACCCGAAATCATTCTGATATTATAACTCATAATTTACAATTCCATTGCTTACATCGTTTCTTCTATAAGAAACTAAGCTCAATAAAATTAAATTTAATATTTTATTCAACCTCTAATTATATTTTTACAATTTTTGGTGATTTTTCAAAGTTAGACTATTGCTGCTGTCCAAAACTGGTTTAGTGCAAAATGTTGATTACCAAGTTTATAACACCTTTATTTCCTTTCTCTACAATATTTCCCATCATTTTCTCTTATTTCCCTTCACTAATATATCAAGAATATAGAAATTTATATAAGAAAACTCTACTTTAACATCATTTTCATGCTTTTGATATTATCTTATATAAGAAAACTCTACATAAAATATATTAAAATCTTAAAGTTCTTACCTTGTCCTATTGATTTCAATCTTTAACTTGATTTTTTATCTCCTCCAGCTTCCATTTCTTGAATACATGATATTCTAACTCTCCATTGTCTTTTTATTATTTTACTCTCTTGGTAGCTATGGAAATTCTTTTGATTTCTAGGTGAAAATGATGAACTTTTTTGTGGAAGGACTAAATTGTAAAGAAAGTAAAACTTTCTTTCTTTCTCTCTTCTTCTAACGTGGGTTTATGCATGGAAAGATGAAGAGAATTCTTCATCTTTCCTTCCTTATATACTAAACAAATAATAAAATAATAATAATAAATATCTTATTAATATTAATAAAATAATATTTATCTAATTATTTAATTTAAAATATCATCAACATAATCATTACATTCTAGAATTCTCTCTCTTACTAATTAACCATCTTGCCCTTTATGATCTTTTAAAATTCCATCCTTGAGTCATCACTTAATTTGGTAAAATTGTAATTTAGTCCCTCATAATTCTTCACCTATTCAATTTGGTCCTAATTCATCCATTTTCCTTAGTTTCTAGATCATTCCATGCATAAAATATTTGCACTATTGGTCCTTCAACTTTTTCATATTTACACTTTAAACCCCTCAATTTTTGAGTATTTACTCTTGGGCAATAAAACTTTTCTCACTTTTGCGATTTAATCATTTCTTGAATTAATATGTCATAATATACTTCCCAATGTTGACATAACTCAAAATTTCCCCTTTTTGTCACTTTATTTATTTATTTTACTATATCAAGATACTATCTTACTTTCTTACTGTAGAAAATTTTAGGGTATTCCAATTTTAATGTTTTGATAGTTAATTAAGTAAAAATGACTAAATTGAAAAAGGTGCAAAACTTGCTAATTAAAGAAATAGTGATTAAATAGCTTAAGTGATGAATAAGGGAGGACCAAAGAGACAATTAAACATTTATTAGAAGGATGAAACGACATGTGCATAGAAAAGTCTTCAAATTTGATGACTTAGGGGCAAAATGGTCATTTGGGAATCAAGGTAAAAATTTAAAAAAAAAAGACTAAATTGAAAATCTAGACATTTCTTCATCAATCTTCAGCCAAAAACAACCATAGGAGAGCTTCTAAAGCTGTTTTTTTTTTTTTCATATTTTTACATCATGTGTGTAACAGCCCGGTTTAGACCCTAGTCTGAATAGTAGTTTCGGAACCATAAATCTGAGGTCATAAAATTATTTTAATATTAATTTTGGTAATTACAGCATGTTATTTGATATGTGTGAGAATTTCGTGATTTAATTTTACTGATTGGTTGTCTAATTTGATAAAAAGACTTAATCGCGTAAATTGTAAAAGTGGCATTCTAATTGTTAAAGTGCTTAATTGCTTTGATTAATTAAAGATGGGATCCTTATGTTTTAATTTGGCCGTTAAACCATGGGATGGTTATGGGCTTATGTTATATGGTTTTCTAATTAAATTACAAAGGTTAAATTAGTAAATGGTATATTAATAAGAAATAAATAAAACAAATCAATAAGTTAGTGGGTGTTCATCTTTTATGGCCGAAGGTGAGAAGAAAAGGAAGTCATTTAATTTGTTTAAGGGTTCAGCACTTTGAAGTTAAAATTGAGGTATGGATTTTGTCCGATTTTTGATAATTTTTACGTTTTTGGGATCGTTGCTTCGTAAATTAGCTAGCCTATGCCTTGATTTTCGGATTCGATGATGATTTTGTGTTTTTCCATTATTGAAAGCTTGATGATTTTTGTGTTTGATGATGAAAAATAAATATGTGTTAATAGATTTTCATGTTTAATTAAGTGATTTTTATTAAAAATGCCTATCTGGGATTAAATTGTGAATTTTGTAAATTGAGGGGCTAAAATGTGAAATAAATTGAATAAATGGGCTGTTAAGGTTTATGGAGCATTCTGCCTAACATGGGCATAGTGAAATTTTGAATATTTGGTATTGTTTTGAATTAGGGACTAAATTGAAAAATATGAAATGTTATGGGCTAAAATGCAAATTGCCCATTTATATGTTCTTGGATGAAAATTGAATGAAATGTTGAATAAGTAAGTTAATTTTGATATTAATTAGATTGACAAAAGTGGAATTTGGATTAGATCGAGGGAAAGTCAAAATATCGGATTAGTCGACTTAATTTGTCATTACTACGAACGAGGTAAGTTCGTATTTTAATAGACATTACAAAATCATGTTATAAATACATATTATTTGTATGATTGAATTCAATGTCGAATGGTAATGCAAATGTATGTATTTTGAATAAGTTATATATATGTTATTATGATATTGAACTGTTCGAGAAGCAAAATATATGAATACGAGAAAGTTTTGATAACGTGACGACATCCGAAAAGCCCCGTACGAACCCTAGGAATAGTAGAGGATACATATGTCATGATATAGGATTCCGAGATATGATTTCGTGTAAGACTACGTCTGGGACGTTGGCAACGATTTGAGATATCGTGTAAGACCGTGTCTGGGACACTGGCATCGATTAGAGATTACGTGTAAGACCATGTCTGGGACATCGGCATCGTATATGATTTCGTGTAAGACCCTATATGGGACAGTGGGATCGATATTTGATTACATGTAAGACCACGTCTGGGACGTTGGCATTGTACGAGCTTTTCGAGCTATTCGAGTATCCTTATTGATTCTAAATGGTTCAACGAACGTTCCGAGAAATAAGTGATTAAGTGAATGACATTCCGATTCAGGTACATTGAAATGTATATAATATTTGACAATGAAAGGTAAGTATATATGTGCAAAGAATGTTATGTGATGTATATGCAAATGAAATGTGAATATGTGCAAATGAAACATGAACAAATGAATAAGGTGTGATTTATAAAGTGGCATATGTGAAATTGTCAGATACTATATGAATAAAAGGTGAATTTTGGTATAAATGATTAAATGAGATTCATATGAAAAAGATATATGATTAGATATGCTATTTTCCATAATGTGCTTATTCGGCTATATGAAAGCGTGAATTGAATGATATATGAGAATTGAAATTGAATAAGCTTGTGAAAGCTAAACTTAGTTAAGTAAGCCAGTATAATATTGAATGATGATAATTTGATATGAGAACATGTTATATAATTTAGAAAAGTTGTGTGAGATAGCATATCATGCTTATGGCATTTGAATGAAATTATTTGTTATGTTAAGTTTATTAAGATACGACCTTACTAAGCTTTCAAACCTTACTCTGTGTGTTTTTCCTATGTTTATAGATTTTCAGAGATTTGCTTGGGTTGGAAGTCGTAGGAGGCCTTATCACACTATCCGGATATTGTTTTAGCAAATAAAAGCTTTGAGATTTGGTTATGTGGCATGTATAGGCTTTATGATTTTTTTATGAGTATTTGTAATTTGGGCAATTGATGCCTATGTGTTTGATGCAATTTGCCATGAGATGTGGCTTGGAAATCGATGTTAATTTTGATGTGTATATGTTACCTTATGTAATGGCATAGTTTGGTATGGTTGATGATGGTTCAAGTTGTTTTACTTGATTATTTGGTAGGTGATGAATAATTGCTTATAATGCATGATCTTAAACTTGACCAGTGAATGGTTAGTAGATGATTTATGAGTCGAGCTTGGTGTGTGATTGATGATAAAACACATATTTGAAATAGGTTGAATTAATGAATGTGGTATGTGTTTTGGTATATGATGGAATAAGTGTGAAATGAGAAATGAATCATGTTGGCTTTGGTATGTGTTTTGTATAGGAAATGGTTATGATTTGAGTTGATGAAATGGAGAAAAATTGGTATGGCATGTTTGGTGTATAAAATAACATGTTTTGGCTGCCTATTAATTATACTGAAATGGTACAAAATGATGTGGTTTAGGTGTGCATGAAGAGGGTGAGAATTATGGTTTAAACCAAGCCTAATTCCGTGCCACACGGCTTGAGCACACGGACGTGTGACTCAACCGTGTGACCCCTGCTGCTTAAATAAAACAAGTCAGTGAGTTTCACTGTCTAGACACATGGTCGTGTCTTGTGACCATGTGGATAAGTCAGTATGTATGCCCTGTTTTGCCGCGGTCTGGACACACGGGCGTGTCTAAGCCGTGTGAGGCATACGGCCTGCCCATACGGGCGTGTGACCTCTGTAACTTTGAAAAATGTTTAAGCTTTAGAAAAATTTGTATGTGCGCGATTTAGTCCCGACCCCTTCCTAACGCTTGTTTAAGGTCTCGTAGACCTTTTAAAGGGACTCTATGTGTATATTTCGCTATGGAATGTTTGTGAATATTTGATGTTAGTGAAATGTTTGTGATATGATTTGATATGTCCAGTAATGCCTCTTAACCTTAGTCTGATGACGGATACGGGTTAGGAGTGTTACAATGTGAGTTAAATTCTTGCTCTTTTCTTGAACTTTTTGTGTTTTTAAGACTTTTACAATTAGGTCTAACTATCTATTTCATTAGTTTTTGATTTTATGGGTAATTTTGAAAGTTACCATTACTGAGTGCTGGATGTTTATGATGAATTAACACAGATTTAGAACTTTAATTTTATTATATGATGATATTATCAAGTGATTTCAATAGAAATTGATTTTCAGACCAAATTGTGAAAAAAAAATTAATATTAGGGTTTGGTACTAAAATTCTATTGATCAAAGGATGTATAATATTTTAGAATATTTATATAAATTTTCAATTGAAAAAAATTAGCTCATTTGATAGGTTAATTAGTGAGGGACTAAATTGAAAAAACTGTAAAAGTTAAGGTAATTGTGCAATTTCAAAAATTGAGGGATATTAATTGTGAAGTGAATTGAAATTGAAATATATGCTAATGGATAATTTTACATTTTAGATTAAGAGCCCGTAGATAATCGTGGAAAAGGGAAATTGGCATAATAGTCCTTAAACTATTACAAATCTACAATTTAACCGAGGTAAGTTCGTATGGTTAAACTTTAATGTTATATGTTAAATTGACGAATGGTATTATGTATTTATTCATATCAATTGTTTAAAATAAAATTATTGTTAAAATTATGTAATTGAATTGAATGTTTGAAATGAATGAAATGTGGGACTGAGTACAGTTGTTTAGTGCAAAGGAGGAATTGACGGCAAATTACCCAAGTAAACCGAGGTTCAACATTTGTTGCGAACTTTCATTTTTACTTTCCGTTTAGCTCTCATGATTAACATATGAGTTTCCGTTTAACCCTATTGGGTTTCCATTTAGCCTTTTGAGCTTCAGTTTAACCATTATGGGTTTCTGTTCAGCTCTTACGAGCTTCTGTTCAACCCTTACAGGTTTCCGTTTAGCACTTATGTGCTTCTGTACAGCCTTCGGGCTTCTATATACGATGTACTCATATCTGTAAGACGTTCTCTGATTTGACAAGGTTGGTAAGTGATATATGGAATTAAGGTCTAAAGATTTAAAGTTATTTTGATATCGATCTGAAATAAGTGAATTCATCGATTGAAGTTGTGTTTGGCAGGAATGGTATATTGAATGATTTAGTTAAATGAATTGTACTAGTATGTTTGGTAAGATTTATGTTTAAAAACCATCGAACTTACTAACCTTCATTAAGCTAACTTGTGTTGTTTAATGTTCTTTGTAGATTTTCAAGAAATCGGGAGGTCGGATCAACACTTCGAATCACATTATCCAACTTGCTCTGGTAGATTTTGCTATATATACTATGGCTTATATGGAATGTATAGGGATTGAAATGGTTGTGTAAATGTTAAGAATTATATTTTGTTTATGTTTCAAGTCAACTATTATAGATAAAGTTTTGTCATGTTTGGTATAAGTGTTAGTGTGGTTAATGGATAAATAATTCCTAAGCATAGTAGTGAATGAATTGGTAAAACATGTTGATGTAGGTAGTTACATGTGAAAATTTATTCATGTTCTAGTTTAGAATGTTTGAATATATGTGATAATATAACCATATCAAAGTGAAGAATTGGTTGTTTTGAAGATCTTGTTGTGGCCTATAAATATGCCATTTGAATTGTTTAGGTTGAAGTCAAGAATGGGTGAGAAAAAGAGGCCATAAAATGGCCTATTTTCGTCCACACGGGCAGAGACACGGGCGTGTGTTTTAGCCGTGTGTGACACATGGTCTGGCACATAGGCGTGTGGACTGGTCGTGTATCCCCTGCATCTTAAAATTTAGAAATAGACTGCTCAAGTTTTTGTACACGGCCTAGCACACGGGTGTGTGGCTTGGCCGTGTGACTTAAGTTAGAGAGTTACACGGGTATGGACACGGTCGTGTGCCTTACATCGAATGCCCACACGGCCTAAGACACGGGTGTGTCTTTTGGTTGTGTGAGCCACACGGGCGTGTGTCCCCTGCTTCTAAGAAAATTTTTAAGATTTTGGGAAAAATTCCCTCAGTATCCGGTTTAGTCCCGAATCACTTCTAAGGTGTATATTGGGCCTCAAAGGCTTATACAAGGGACAATATTAGCATTTTATGATTGGTTTTTGATATGTTATTAAGTGTTATAAAATGTTCGTATTTATTCTGTAAAGTTCGGTAATGCTTCATAGCTCTGTTCCGGCGACGGAAAAGGGTTATGGGTGTTACACTTAGCCATATCAACACCAACCATCAAAGCATCAAAATGCCAAAAGCACACCAAACATAATATCATATATACATGCCAAACATAACAACTAGATCATTAAGCACAAGTCTATCTATACATGCCATTATAACCATGACTAAACATCAAAATCTACCGATATAATCTCTGGATAGAGTGATAGGTCTCCGATAAGCTTCCAACCGATCGAGCTTCCGATAATCTATAAAACATGAGAAAGAAAATTATGTAAGCATATAATGCCTAGTAAGTTCGTAAATCATGAACATAGCATACCATTTTAATGCAAAATCTTATAAAATAGACATGAATCAATCCAACATAAGCTTGGCACAAGCTTAAGCATCACCAACAACACAAATCACATGATAAGATAGATTTCATGAACATAGTATCTTTGAATTCATACTTTCCATAATCATGAATACACATAAATTGATCATTGATATTTCATACATTTCCATAGGTTCATAATATAGTCGATTGGAACACTTACCAATCCTTCCATTTTCATGCCCGTTGAACCATTTAGAATAATATCGGATACGCAGGAAGCTTACACAAAGTGTGCTAAACATATGGTCATTCCTTTCCTTTTCCTTTACATCATTGCTCACTCGAGCCATAAATGGGTTTGCTCACGCAAGCTGATGGTCAGAATGTAGCTATATGATGCCGCTCACACAAGCTAACGAGTATCCACAACAAATGCCAAAACTCAGTCATCCGTAGGACATTCATGATCAGCACCTGAAACATGGTAACCCTAATGACATGTCATTTGTATCCTATACATTCCTAAAGTTCAAACGGGACTCAATAGTCATCGAAACGTCGTTGGATTTCTATCGTAACATGATATAATAAATAGCATAATAGCATATAAATTAAATAATATTAAAACGTTATTTAAACATACGGACTTACCTCGATTTTAAAGATGTCAAAATATGATCACTAATTCGAGACTTTATCTTTTCCTCGATCTAGTTCCATACGAGGCCTAACTTTATCTAAATAAGAAAAATCAATCCATTTAATATTCATTCTATTCAATCCAATCCAAAATTCATACTTTTACAAAATTACATTTTTGCCCCTAATGTTTTAACTTCTTTACAATTTAGTCCTTAAGCTCGTAAATGACAATTTATGCAATTTCATCCACATACCATGCTTTTCGATTTACCTAGGGACTCATATCAACCCACACAAACCATCAATTTACAATTTCATCATGATATTTTACTACTTTTACAAATAAGTCTCTAAATGATAATTTCATCAAAAATCACTTCATAAAAGTTATTTATTTAACAATAATGACTTATAATATTTCATCAAACTTCATAAATCATGCAATAAAATTCATGGTGAAACCCTAAGCCTTTAACATTTTTGTAAATTAGTCTCTGGCTAACTAGATTAAGCTACAACGACTTCAAAAACATAAAAATCATTAAAACGGAAGTGAAATACATATCATGCAATCAAAAGAAGGTGACCGAACCCTAGCTATGGAGTTTTGAAGGAAACCAATTTTAGAAGATGATATATTTGTTTTCTTTCTTTTGTTTTTATGATTTTAGCCTTTATTTACTTAATTACATTTTTAACCTTTAAAAACATCCTTAATTTCAATAAAACCAAACCTATAAATTTCCACTACCATACCACTTAAGGACTTTTACATTAAAGTTCTATAGCCATTTGATACCTTTAACTACTAGAACTCTACTTTTGCACATTTTATGATTTAGTCCTTTTCACTTAATTAAGCATGCAAATGACAAAATTTCTTAACGAAATTTTTATACGACACTACTAACATATCGTAGACATTAAAATAATAATAAAATAAATATTTTCATGTCATATTTTTGGTCCCAAAACCACCGTTTCAATTTCACTGAAAATGGACTATTACATCTCAAGTGGTTTTTAGTATTCATTTGCCAGTTGCCACTATACTGACAGGTACTTTCTTATTTACTCCTTCCAATTCCCGTAAATATTCTATAATGAATTAAACCAAACTTTCCCCTATTTGTATCTTATTTTCGTGAACCAATTTATTTTTGGTTGTCCATAATCCCCATATTGCGCACACTATTGTTCTAATTCGATGCTTAGATTTTTTTCGAATAAAGCCTGCATCCAGTCCTTATACTGTAACTGATCTTGCTCTAGGTTCCACTCGATTTGAAGTCTGGACCAAACATCAGCTGCAAATGGGTAGTCTCTAAACACATGATCTGTGGTTTCAATACTGTTTAAGTACCTCGGATAGTTTGTTGCGTTCCCCAATATGTGTCTATATAGATTAGAAAGAGTAGGTAGAAAGTTATTTACGGTTTTCCATACCAAGATTTTTGTTTTTGAGGGTAATTCCACAATCCATAGTTTTTTGTACATGGGCTTGTAATAATTTTGATTTGCTTGTAAATTTGTTGCTTTATCATTCTGTATTAAATTTTTGTAACCACTTCACACCGTATAAACCCCTGAAGCTTCTCCTCTTCATACCATTCTATCTACTTCTTGCTCAATAGGGAGGGAAATACATAAAATCCTCTCAGCATCTTCGGGATGAAAGGTATTTCTAACTAGCTCTTCCCTGTAGCAATTTGAATTTTGTTCAATTAAATCTGAAACATTACAAGATTCTAGTCCATTTCTGATAAATGAATCTTATGATCTTCAGTGCCTGAGACCCACGCTTCGTTCCAAATTCATATTTGCTTTCCTAAGCCAACTCGCCAACACATCCCCTTCTCAAGAAGTCCTTTGCCGACAATAAACTTTTCCAGGTATATGATAGTAAGTTTCCCAATCTTTCTTTCATGAAATTTGAATTTGGATAGTACTACGCTTTTAATGACTTTGTAACGAATCTAGATAATAAATTACACACCAACCTTGCTTTGCTAACAATGCCACATTAAACTTTGATAAGCATCTAAAGCCCATTCCACAATATTATTTCAATTCACCAAGCTTCCTCCACTCACACCAATAAATTCCATGTTTATCATTTCGTTTTGTCACCAAAATCTGCCCATAATGTTTTCCAATTCTGTACAAAACGATTTTGGTAGCAAAAAACATGCCAAATAGTAGGTAGGAATTGCCTGTAGTACTACTTTTATAAACACCTCCTTTCTTCCAATTGACAAAAATCTCGTACTCCACCCCTTGACCTGACTGATCATTTTATCCTTTAAGAGCTAGAAAGTTTTTTTTTATCCCTCCCTACCATATTTGATTGACCCAAGTATTTCTTTGGATTTCTTGAGGTTCGTACTTCCAGTATGTTCACTAATTGCTCCCTCTTCTACTCCGAAACATTTGCGCTGAAATATACCATTGACTTATCAAAATTTATACATTGACCAGAACAAATTTCATACTCTCATAAAATGTTTTTAAGGTCATAGGCTCCTATTTCTGTAGCATCCCCAAATAAAATGCAATCGTTCACAAAAAGTAGGTGCATAATAGTTGGACCCTTACAACATACCTTTTCCCCTTTAATAGTACCTTCCCATTACACTAACCTCCTTAAAGAAGAAAAGCCTTCACTACAAATTAAGAATAAATAGGGGCTTAATGGTTCACCTTGATGCAATCCCCTCATTGGTTTGAAATGCTTACCTATCTCACCATTCATGCATACTAAATAATTCATTAATGTTACACATTGTATAATTAAGGACACAAAGGGCTCTACAAATCCCATACTATGTATAACTTGTTCCAAAAAAGACCATTCCACCCTATCATACGCCTTACTCATGTCTAGTTTTAGAGCTAAACTTCCATGTTGGTCCATTCTTCTCTGTTTTGGAGAATGCATTAATTCATAGGCTAATAGAACATTATCTATAATAAGTCTTCTTGGCAGAAATGCACTTTGGGCTTTATAAAGACAAACATTTAATACTTTTTGGATTCGATTAGTGATGTATCATGAAACTAAATAAAAATATGACAAAGACAAGTACACCTATCGATAAATAGTATAGCTATGGTGAGTACAGATATTGTATCCATGAGGACTAAAAGTATTAGTAATTATTTTTTCCTATTATTTAGCCGACAAATTGGAATGATGGGTTTTAAACTAAAATTACTAACTTAATTTAACTAAGAACTCAACAGAGAATGAATCAAGAAAATAATCGAATAATAACCAATGAGAGAGACAATACCTAGGAAAGAATCCACCTAGACTTCATCTATTATTATGAATCTGAATTAAACAATTTATTTACTTGGTATCTTGATCCGTAGAAATCCCTAAATTATGTTAATATCTCTTTCGAGAGTAAGAGCAACTGACTCTAGGTTGATTAATTAATATTTCTTTCTAATTAAAACCCCTATTATCGCATTAAACTCGATTTATGGATTCCCCTATTAGATTTGACTCTAATCTGGTAGATTTATGTCGTTCTATTTCTAGGATTGCATGCAACTCCATTCAATTATGCTAGATCTACTCTTAAACATAAATTTTTTCTCCTCTGATTTAAGCACATTAAACATGAATTAATATCCCATAAATATTAAAACAAGAAATTAGCACATATAACTGAGAACAAGAATCAAGTATTTATTGCATAAAGTAGAAATCAAATAATAGAACTCATCATAGGTTTCATCTTCCCTTGGTACCTAAGGAATTAGTTCATAATTATGAATAAAAACATCTCAAATTCAGAAAAACCACAAGAAGTAAAAAAACTCATAAAAACTTCAAAAGAAATTAAAAGGAGGTCTTCAATCTTGATGGAAATTACTTTAGAGTTGGCTCCAATGGTGTTCTTCGAGTTGTTTTCTTCAATATTCTCTGATGGCTCTCATATCTCTTCTTCTATTTGGTATTTATAGACTTTAGAATGCTCAGAAAGCCTAAAAATTGTGTTTTCCCACGTGTTTGGGAAGCAAGTTGCGAAATCAACATGACCTGGCACATGGCCATGTGTCCAGCCCATGTGGCTCCTAAAATATGCTCTTTTTGTTTGATTTTCACTCGTTTTTTGCTCCTTTAGTTCCCAAATGCTCAATTAAGTATAGGAATATGGATTCAAAGGATTAGGAGTATCAAATTCACCAATTTGCATAAATAATTATCCAAAAATGCATTAAGAATGGGATTAAAATATATTAGTTTTATCATTTATCAATTAGTCACTGCCTTTGATATAATCTTATAAATTACTATACATAGGCTAATAGGGCGGAAATTCTTGAGGTTGGTTGAACTTGCCACTTTAGGTATAAGAACGATGTTTGTCATATTAACCCCATCAAACGGACCTCCTTCATTTAATATATCAAGACAAAAATCTCCAAGCTCTTGCCCAACAATATGCCAATACTTTTGGAAGAAAAGTGTCGAGAACCCATCACTCCTAGAAGCTTTGGTTGGCCCCGTGCTTTTAAGAGCAATAATAATTTCTTCTTTAGTATATATTTCAATTAAGCCTTGTTTCATTCTGTCCGAAATACACACCTCAATCCCTGAAAGTATGTGCTTAGGATTGCCAACTCCTCTTGAGGAAAATATGTTTTCAAAATATCTCATCGTCACCTCTGCCATCTCTCTTTTGTCCGTAGTTATTTGCCCATATTCATTCTTGAGTTCTTCGACCCGATTTGCTCTTTTTCTTTGAGACACAAAATTATGGAAGAATTTTTTATTTTTATCTCCTTTTTTTAACCAATTCATCATTGCTTGTTGCTCTCAATACCTTTCTTCTTTTTTAATTTCCAAATTTAAATAAATTTTGGCGTCAATTTGTTCTGCCAAGTTCTCATTTGTTCTCTCCATTCCATTGTGTACCTTAATTCGAGCAAGTAATTTCCTTGATAGCCCTCTACGTAATTTTTTTATTCTCATTACCCATATTTGTAATCCTTTCCCTACTAATTCTAATTTCTCCATCACTCCTCCTCTACTCATTGCCTATAACCTCTTCACAAGACGTCTCTATGGTCCACCATGCTTCAAATCTAAAATCTTCCCTTCTTTTACTCATCCCCTTTTGTTTAGTTTGAAAAAATAAAGGACAATGGTCAAAAAGGGAATGAGACAAAAATCGGATTGTGTATTGAGGAAATAGATTGATCCATTTTCTATTTGCAACCCCTTTGTCAAGTCGTTCTTTAATATTTGTTTCAGGAAGATTCCCTCGTTCCCACATAAACCACCTACCAACATATCACACATCCTTTAATCGACAATCATTCAAAGTTATCCTAAATTATTCCAAGTGACCTTCATCCCTTAGCAAACTCCCTTCTTTTTCAAAAGAGTATAGAATCTCATTAAAATCATCACAAACCAACCATGGCGTAGCTTGATTCCTCTCTAGTCTCTTTAGCATGTCTCATGCCTCACTTCTTCTTTGAGCCTTTAGTGCCCTATAAAATCCAATCATTCGCCAAGTTGATCTTACTTCACTATCCTTAATGTCAACATCAATGTAATTATTAGAAAAACTCCTCAATCTTACCGATACCTCACCTTTTCATCCAAGGCTTAACCCACCCCTTGTTCCTATTGCCAGCACATCTATACCACAATAAAACTCGCATCAGCGTCCAACTCTTTCCATTTGAGAACTGTCTAATTTTGTCTCCATTAAGAAGACAACTTAAGGATTGTATAACTTTAGCATATGCTGAAGTCTCCTAACGCCCCATGGACTCCCTAATCCACGAACGTTCCAACTTAATATTTTCATTGTGTCCAGTCGGCTTGCCTATTGGTAACTACTGATATCTGTTTTTTGCAAATTGTTCCTTTTTGTTCTTTTGGTCCAACCTCACCTGCATGCGTAAATCTACCTTGTAATAGAGTGTTTGACCTATGTCTCTCCTTCCATTCTCCAACGGTAGCTCCTTACTATCATCATCCATATCCTCCTTATCCCCCTCACTTAACAATACTACCCTTTTTCCTATGTCTTGGCTCTTCCTACCCTTCAAATTAAACCCTAAAGCATGGTTAATATACCCCAAGTTATGTCGTGTATCGAAGCTACTCATTACTCTATCGTTATTCCCAACTTCTTGCTTGCTAGCTTCTTTACCAAAATTTTTCCCCATATTATCTTCTCTCAACCATATGCTTGGTGTGACGCGTGCTCTCCTTGGTTGTACCCTTAATGATACATCCCATCTGCATTCCACTTCTTTGAACCTTAGATTAATCCTTTTTCGATAGAATCTATCTCCATGCCCCAAACATCCACAAAGAAAGCAAAATAAGGACAGATTTTTATATCGAAATTTCACATAAACCGAATCTGAGTGGAAAATCAAAATCTTTTTCTTTCTTTTCAACGACTTTCTAATATCTATCTAAACCCTAATGCGCATGAAGTTTTTAAATCCTTGATTAAGCTATTTTGTATTGTGTTCAAAAAATTTACCAATAAAATCCCCCAATTATTGCCCCACATAATCAGAGAAGAAACCTAGTGGAAGATCCTGAACTTGCACCTAGAAATCAGCATACACCAATAGTACTAAATTCGAATACTCGCCATCTTTTAATTTATGAAGCAGAAGGAGATGGCTATTGAACGTCAAAGGCGTTCCACTTATCACCCACTCCACATCTACCTCATAAAAGAACTGGAAGAGGTAACGTTTCTCACCTAGGTTAGAGATCTGGATTCCCCCTAACGGGTGCCATAAATTAGCCATCGTATTCTTCACTGCAGGAAAGTGAACCACACTCGTTGTGAGGCAACATCCAACTAAGCACAATTCATACAACGATCTCTGTGGTCTAGCCTCCATCACAAATTGCATGCATTCATCCTCTTCTTTGTCAAGGTTTAAAATCGCCAACTCCTTCTCCATTAGTGTCATCTCTACCGCACTTCAACAAATTCAGCTATTCCCATTTATAATCAAGTCAAATTTTTGTAACTGCTACTTAGAGTATCTTCTTTCTTTAAAAAACTTCTTTATTGGCGGAAAGAAATCTTATCGTAAGCAGAAACCCAATCATAAAAGCCTTAGACTTTGCTAGACGAAATCATGCTACTTTGAGAGCAGGCTTGTAATTTATGTTTTTGAATGTATATAATTGTTATGTATTATAATATATTTTCATTTGTTATTTTTATATTATAGAAATAATACAGAAATTTTATAAAAAAATTTAAATTACAAAAATAACATTTTCCTTTTTTTTTAACTTTTTGGAATCTTAAATCATTTCTATAAATGACAGAAAATCATACTTTTTATATTTTAATTTTATATAATAAATATTACATTTTGAATTTTTATATATATTTATAATTTTTATTTTGAAACGTTATAATTTTCTCTATAATTTATATACTATAAAAAATATTGTTCCAGAAATTTTATATTCTATAAAAATAAGCTAATTTTAAATATTTAATTATTATTTTATTTAATTTACCCCTAAATTCGAATTCATTGATTATTATCAACTTACTAAATATTACCATCTAATTGACGTCAATTTCATTATATATGTAAAAAATTCAAATAATGAATATTTAAAATTTATATTTAAACTCACTTGAATAATAATAAAATTAATATCCAAATGTGAATCAACAAATTGCTCAAATCTGTGATTTTAGAATAATCAAGAGCAAAACAAATAATATGAATATAAGATTTTTCCCTACCATTTTCATATTTCCCAAATAAACCTCTCTTTTCAACGTAACAAATGTTTAGGCACAGACAAAATCAGAAAAATTTTGGGAACAGAATTAAATTATATATTTTTATGATAATAAAAAATGTAATTTTGTCATTTTAGTAATTTATATATTTATATTTTTAGAAGATTAAATTAAATTTTTATTATTTTTAAAAGATTAAAATATGATTTTACCATTACTACTTTAAAATTTTATAAATTATAAATAACCTAACTAGAAAATTTTTTATTTTAGGAGTAGCAATCCCCTCCCCTGCGAAGAATGCTAAGATATGGGAGGATAGGTTGGGAAGGGATGGTTTGGAGTCGCACATTTTGTTTAGGGGCATGAAGATTAATAACATTCTTTCAGTCCCTATTGTGCAACTTTTGCAGAGTGACGTTTATGTTTGGGGTCATTCGACTAATGGGATTTGTCGAGCTTGCTTTTGCAACCTTTGAGCTATAACCAACTCGAATTGTTTCAACACCAATGTCCAACACAATCGGAGACACAGTGATCCATATATTTTAAGATTGTCAAGTCTAGGAGGCATTAATGATAGTTTGTTGGATTTTGGTATAGGTACATGCATAGCCCGGTTACAATATGCAGGTTTATATATATATATATATATAAATAACTCAAAAATTTAGATTAATTATAAAAATATTAATATTTTTTATTATATATGACTTAAAATAAATAATAAAAATTGAAGCAAAAAAAATTTACGTAACCCACTTACCACATCAGCCAATTATTGACTGCTAGGATTAAAAAATTAATTTTTTGAGTGAAACCAATCTATTTGACACCACCTATATAAAAAATCAATTTAATAATAACAATTCTGAATATTTCGAGAACCAAAAAATAAATAATAATAGAACAAAAATAAATAATAGTAGTAAAACCATAGAGAATAAAGTCACCATTTTAATATGTTAAACTTTTTTTTAATAATTATTTTTTATTTAAATTATTATTTTATTTGGTAAAACCATAAAAAATGGCATCACTATCTTTGGACTTTTTATTTTTTTATTTTTAATTTAAAACTAAAATTATTATTTTATTTGATAGAGTTATAAAGATTGATATCACCAAAATAAATAAAAAAATAATTTTTATTATTAAAAAACAATTTAAAAAAATCTACAAAAAAGTCTGACACCATTCTCTATAACTCCAAATAAAATAATTTTAATTTTAAATTAACAACAAATAAGAAAAACTAAAAATAAATGATGCCACCAAATAAAATATTAATATTAATTTTAAATTTAAAAAATTAATTACTATTAAAAAATCTAATATATTAAAATAATGACATTATTTTCTATGACTCCACTATTATTTATTTTTTGAATAAAAATATTAGTATTAAACTGATATTTAATTTTTTAATTCTAATTGGCTGACATGGCAAATTGGTGGCAAAAATCTCTTCACCAAATTTACTATTCATTTATGTACACAATAAAGAAGTGAATATTTTTATAATTAATCAAAAATTTCAGATTATTTTTATAAAAAAGCCGAATATGCAATACAACTTCTAGATATAGATGCTTGATGGTCTTGCTCTCAACGTATGGATAGGGGCAATAATTAAGTTATTCAGGGGGAAGGGTCTCCATCGAGTGTGGGCTCTAATTAGAATCAATACGAAGTAGAAACACTGCATTCGATGGGGTTGGAGAGGCAGCAAACAAAGAGGAGATGGTCCAGTGAGGGGCGGCTTGCTTGTCACATGGAATGGTTTGTAATACCGCCTTGGCTACTGGGTCTAATATTTGTGCAAAACCAAAGCTGAAGAGGATAAATAAAAAAGAGCAAGTTTGAAGAGAAAATAAGACTCTAACCTGCTCTAATGTTTCTAGCACACATTCATCAGTTGAATTGTAATTCAAGATCATACTCATGCATTAAAACCCAAAGTTAGCATTTAATTTTGAGTTTCAATCTACCTTAAAACGGGAAAAATCATATTTAAAACATTTTGTTAAATAATGTAAAGTGCTAAACCCACTAGAACTTAAAACATTAAGTCGATCAACCATATTTTATTTTCTTCTTTCAAAAACTTTAAAAATGACTGCAAAACTGAAAACAAAAATAGGAATGTACGAAAACAATCTAGGAAAGGAACGGAGGAAAATCGTTCCTTACCCTCAAACTGGTTCGACTTGATCTCAGCCTCTGTCTGAACCAAACGGCGTCGGATTACAATCTAACCTTCTGGTTATTCGAGAGGCATTCTTGTTAACACTATATATTATAATATTCACCCCCCAAAAAAAATCGTAAAAAATAGGGAAAATGTCCAAGGCTGCTTGGGGGACAATGAGTGAAGAAAGAGAAGCCAAGAGTCCCCTCAAAAAGGCCTTGGTTAAATCGACCAGAAACATCAGGAACCCGATATCTCTGTTTTTCGAATCGATTTCTGCCTCCTAACTAAGCCAATTGCGAAACTTGGATTTCATTCACATGGCTACTCAAAGAGGCAAATAATGAAGCAAATTTTTAAGAGAAATGGGTTGTTGGCTGGAGAGAAGAGGCGCTCTAGAGTTTTAATAAGATGGGAGGAGATCGGTTAGGGTTTTCTGGTAGAGGCTTATTATAGTAAATGGTTCCCTACAATTACACAGATGCCCTTTCATTATTTTCCTTTTTTTTTAGTGTGTGTACTTCCATTACATGGTTTTAGACTTAAAGCAGTCCAATGGGCTCTGCATCTGGGTTTTAAAAGCCCTTACATATATATGCTTTAAGATTAGCATATAATTTGGGGTATAGGAGTATGAAACCTTTTTATATATGGTATCTGTACCTTTTTTTTCTTTTATATGCATTTGTAAAAAAAAAATTACATTTAGTACTTAAAAGTAATAGTGTTAGTATTTTAGTGTTTAAATTAAGTTTTACAGTTGATCCGATAAAACCTTAAAATTAACTAATAGCATTAAATCAATTAGACAAATTTAACAAATTCAAAATATTAAATTTATTTTATTAATGAAAATTCAAATTTAATAATATTAATAATTAATGTTCATCATATCAATCCTAAAATTTAAATTAAACATAAAAAACTAACAACCTTATCTTTAATTACCAAAGCATATAAGTTGTACCAAATACAAGTAACGTAATAGAAAATAAAATAAGTATCGTATAAAAAAACTAGTGTGCACATAACTAAGCGATGTACGGGCTATAAATAGTGATTAATTATAATGTAAAATTGTAAACTCATGTGATGGACTGAAGATTAATGGTATTCATCGTCCTAGGTGTGGCCTGAATTCGAATTGTGCTAGTTGCGTTAGTTGTTCGAACTTTACCTTATTATTATAATTTATCAAATAAAGTAGTACTGTTAAACTATTGTAAATTTGTATACAATCGGGAGTGATTACCTTTTTAATTTTGTCGGGTAGGAATCGACCTTCATCTTTATATGATATTGCATGCAAACGTGCAACAATGGGATTCTTGCTTCCATTCTTAAAATTGAAGTCATTTAAATCAATTTCAAATATGTACAACCCACCTCTCAATCTTTGAATACTTTTCTTAACCTTTTCATAATCATCATCCTAAATAAAATTAAATTAGATTAAATGTGCACGAATAACAAATGTTTATTTTTAAAATAAGCAAAGTAGCCTTGCTATTTATCTAGAATAATTGATCGGCGATGTAATCAAGAATGCGGATTGCTATTGCATCGAGAATGATGAAAAAAAAGGCCTTCCCGATTGTGCCTACAACGAATGCTGTAAACTTGTACCTTGGAAGAGGCCGTTGGATTTGTTCAGCACAATGTTTGCAACATTATCCTCCTGCGATCTCCGTCACTTTATTCCGATGAATTGGGCATGATAAGTAATACCACCAAAAGTAGTATCAACTTCAATTATTGTAGCATGAATTGCGAACCTTCTAACCAATTCTAATAAATAATTTGATTTAACATGTATGTTGCAATTAATGTTTGTGTGACACCTCACACCCGACCTGACTGTCGAATTTGAATGCGAGAAATACATTCGTTGCCAAGGCAACTCAGACTAATTTCATACATTTAATTCATAAAGAAATCACAATTTAAACTTATTGTATCAACCACTTCTATTAATTAAGATTCATTTTTAAGTCTTTAAAATCATATTGAAAACATTTTAAAATAGATTCTAGGTGTTTGGAGGTGTTCAGGACCATGTATGGGTCTCCGAGGGTTGAAACAACTCCACTTGTACTGATATAAGTCCCTAATACTATCAAAGTTTGGATTCTGCCTAAGTTGTTTCGATACAACTAACTCCATGTACCTATACAATTATACCAAGACCCAAAAACTCTCATATTTTGACCCTTAACATCACCATATTAAAATCATGACTCACAATGCTCAAAAATCAAGTTCACAACATCATTTCCACACTTTAAACATCATGAACGCATGCATGTTAAAATGTTATCATGATTAGGTATCAAATTAGTCTGCTTGGCAAGCAACCAACCAGTCATTCAAGTGCATAATCTTCGTATATCTACTTCATACATCAACCATGGCATGATAAACATATAAACATATCCAAATATGATCAAAACACACATACTTAGCTTAGGTTACAAATTCATCAATTCCATCTATCTAAAAATTATCATATAAGACTCCAACAAATACTTATAATCTAAGTACATGCCAACACATGACTAGGACCAAAAGAACAATACAAACATTGATTGGGCTAAGAGGAGAGTCCTAAATGATGTTGATATAACTGAACCTGTTTGTCACTTGCGCGCAGAAATAGATAAATATGCATGTTGAGCAGATTTCGTTAATTAGTCAACAACAACCCAGATTGCATCTTTCTTTCTCGGAGTTAAGGGTAAACTCGAAACAAAATCCATGGTTACTCTGTCCTATTTCCACTTAGGAATCATGATAGGCTGTAATAAACTTAACGGAACTTGATGCGCAGCTTTGACTTGCTGACAAATCAAACATTTCGAAACAAATTCTGAGATATCCATTTTCATGCCATGCCACCAATAAAACTGTTTCAAATCATTATACATTTTCGTGCTTCTCGGGTGTATTGATAGATAATTACTATGTGCTTCATTCGAAATCATCTGTCAACTCTGAATTTCTCGGAACATATATTCGATCTCTGAATCTCAAACAATCATCGGAATCAATTTGAAACTCTGAATCATAAATTGACTCACACTGAACCCATTTTGCTTGTAGTTCATTATCAAGCTTTTAAGCATCATAAATCTGCTGTATAAACAACAGACTTGCTTTCAACTCGGCTACTAACGAACCGTCATCAGACAAAGCGAAATGTGTATTTAAAGCACGTAAGACAAATAAGGACTTTCATCTTAAAGCATCAACAACTACGTTCGCTTTCCCCGGATGATAGTCTATCACTAATTCATAGCCTTTTAGCAATTCTAACCATCTCCGATGTCGTAAATTTAATTCTTTCTGAGTCATCAGATATTTCAAACTTTTGTGATTAATATAAATATGACACTTCTCACCAAATAAATAATGACGCTAGATTTTCAATACGAACACTATAGCAACTAACTCAGGATCGTGTGTCGGATAATTCTTTTCGTGTGGTTTCAACTGTCTCGAGGCATAAGCTACAACTTTGCCTTCCTGCATCAAAACACAATCCAGGCCATTTAACGATGCATCACTGAAAATTATGAATTCTTTACCCAACTTAGGCTGAACTAACACTGGAGTTTCAGTCAACAAAGCTTTTAACTGCTCAAAACTTTTCTGGCATTTATTTGACCCCTTGAACTTAACATCTTTTTGAAGCAATCTTGTCATTGGAGTTGCAATCATCGAAAAGCCTTTTACAAACTGTCTATAATATCCCGCTGGTCCTAGAAAACTGCGGACCTCAGAAACATTGCTTAGAGGCTTCCAATCTATAATCGCAGATATCTTACTCGGATCAACCCAGATACCATCAGCTGAAATAATATGTCCTATAAATCCAACTTCTCGTAGCCAAAACTCATATTTGCTAAACTTTGCAAACAACTATTTATCTCTCAAAGTTTGTAGTATGATTCTCAAATGCTCAGCATGCTCAGATTCATCACGAGAGTAAATCAATATGTCATCAATGAATATAACTACAAATCGATATAAATATGGCCTGAAAATTCGGTTCATCAGGTCCATAAAAACAGCAGGTCGAAAGGCATAACAAGAAATTCGTAGTGTCCGTTCCTTGTTCCAAATGCAGTCTTTGGCACATCTGAGTCTTTTACTCACAACTAGTAATAACCTGATCTTAAATTGATTTTTGAAAACACTATTGCCTCTTTCAACTGATCAAACAAATTATCTATTTGTGGCAAAGGGTATTTATTCTTGATCATCACTTTGTTGAGCTATCGATAGTTTATACACATTCTCATCGTGCCATCTTTCTTTTTCACAAATAAAATTGGTGCACCCAGGGAGAGAAACTCGGTCTAGCAAAACCTTTATCTGTCAACTCTTGCACTGAGCTTTCAATTCTTTTGACTCTGTCGGGGCCATTCTGTACGGAGTTATTGATATTGGCGTAGTTCCTGGCACTAACTCAATGCCAAACTCAACCTCTTGGATAGGTGATAAACCTGGTAATTCTTCAAGAAACACATCTGGATACTCACACACAACTGGTACTGATTCAATCTTCTTTTCAGTCACTTTTGTATCAAGCACATAGGCAAAATAAGCTTCGCAACCCTTTCTCACATATTTTTGAGCTAACATCGATGAAATCACTGCTGGTAAACCATTCAAATCATCTGACTCAATCCGAATAATCTCATTATTCTGACATCTAAGATCAATCGTCTTTCGTTTACAATTTAATATAGCATCATGTAGTGTTAGTCAATCTATACCTAGAATTATATCAAATTCATCAAATGGCAACAACATCAGATCAATCGAAAAACAGAAATCCCTAATCATCAATAGATAGTTCTTGCACACTTTAATAACCCAAAATAACTTGCCTAAGGGGTTCGATACTTCAATCACAAATTCAGTAGACTCTACAGGCAAAGTCTTACTAGATACTAAATCCATGCATATATAAGAATGGGTTGATCCTAGATCTATCAATGCAATCACATTAGTATCATAGAGAGTGAAAGTACCAATGATAACATCAGGAGATGACGCTTTTTCGTGAGCGCAAATAGCATAGGCTCGTGCAGGTGCTCTGGCCTCAAACCTCGCAGCAGAGTCTTTTATCACTCTCTGACTACCACTCACATTACCATCATTTTTAGGTGGTCTCCCTCTAACTACAGTATTACTCGGCCTCATACTCTGAGCATTATCTTTTTCAACTAACTCTGGGCAATCTCTGATAAAATGATCTAATGATCCACATTTAAAACAAGCCCGATCATTCAATCTAAAATCACCAAAATATCATTTTCCACATTGTTCACATTCAGATCGATTTGGTTTTGCACTCCCCACACTAACTATCGAGATAGTTGGAGTTTTAAAGCTCGAATGTTGCCTTCACGATCTCTGTTTGAATGTCCCACTGATGCATTAGAACGATTAAACGAGTTTTAGAATTTCTTCAATGTAGACTGATAAGATTTACTAGTTGATCTCTTTCTTAAATCTCTAGCTTCAAAATAAGCTTTTCTCTTTTCTTTACTAAGATCCTCGGCTTTACAAGCCCTCTCAACTAGAATGACGAATTCTTTCAACTCTAGAATTCTAACTAGTAGTTTTATATCTTCATTCAATCCATTTACAAATCGTTTGCACATAATCTCTTCAGTTGACACATACTATTGAGCATACTTGCTTAATCGTACGAACTCTCTTTCATACTCAGTGACAGTCATACGGCCTTGTTTTAACTTTAGAAAAGCTTTGTGCTTTAGATCAAGGAATCACTAACTTATATATTTCTTTCGGAACCCCGTCTAAAAGAATTCCCATGTCACTCGTTCTCTCGGCACCACAGATACCAACGTTTTCCACCAATGGTGCGCATTATCTCTCAGAAAAGATACAACGTATTTGATACACTCATCAAGAGTACCAGACAATTCATTGAATACTCAGATCATATTTTAGAGCCAGAACTCAGCTCTCTCAACATCATCATCAACGGTAGCCCAAAAATCTTTAGCCCCATGTTTACGAATCTTATCTACTAGTGGCTTATTCAATCGTATCGGATCTACAACTTGAGGATAAACATGGATTTGTTGAGGAACAGGTGGGGGTGGAGGTTGTTGAGCACCCGGATTCGTTCGAACGAACTTCGTAAACCACTCACTCATCATTTGGGAAAATGCTTGTTT
Organism: Gossypium bickii; assembly: GCA_025503065.1. NCBI lineage: Eukaryota > Viridiplantae > Streptophyta > Magnoliopsida > Malvales > Malvaceae > Gossypium > Gossypium bickii. Next base: position 104,623,674 of record CP106711.1, read on the forward strand.
AGCCTCTCCCTCATGGCTACTAGATACAGGCCTAGAGTCAGATTACACTGCCCTTTCAGTAGGAGTGGGCACGTTACTCTTTACATCGTCAGCTATAGCTCTTTCAGGATCTATTGCTATAGGAAAACACAATTTAAGCTGTCAAGAATCATCACATTATTGCAGAGTATATATGGCTTGTATAGCTAGCCTCTCACACATACTATGTCAGTCCTAGAATCGAATAAAATGTAGCTCTGATACCAATAAATGTAACACCTTAACCTGTATCCGTTGCTAAAATAGGGTTACGAGGCATTACCTATCAAATCACAACATATAACATACATTTATGCATCCATTCTCAAAAACCATTCAATCATAAACACATTGTTCCTTATAAGGGCCTACGAGGCTTTAAACATGCTTTAGAAATGGTTCGAGACTAAACCGATAACTAATAAAAATTTTGGAAACTTGGAAAATTTTCAAACATACAAGAGTCACACGCCCGTGTGAACAAGCCGGGTGCCTCACACGGCTCTAAACACGCCCGTGTCTTAAGACGTGTGAAAACAGGGTATACATATTGACTTGGCTCACACGGTTGACCACACGCCCATGTGTGTAACAGCCCGAATTAGGGACTAGATAGAATAATGATCTCGAGATCACTAACCCGAGGTTAGAGAAATTATTTTCATGATTATTTTATGAGTCAAAACATGATTATATTAGTGCATGAAAATTTTGGTGCTTTAGTTTTAGCGATTTCTTGCTTAATCGCGAAAAAGGACTAAATTGCATAAAGTGCGAAAGTTCCATTCTATAGGCTAAAGGTGCCAAATAGCCATAGATTGAAAATTGGAGGTATTTAAAATACAATTAACCCCTTGATAGATAGTTGGCCTGCCATAGGGTATCATAGGAGACAAAGATGGACAAATTGGTTAAAGTTGGTAATAGTTGGTGACTAATTTGACTTGTATTAATAAAATAAAGAAGAGAAAAATATCATCTTTTTCTCTCTTCTTCTCCACCAAAAATTGGCAGCCAAATAAGGGTTTTTAAAGCTCAAATTTTCAGCAAGCTCTCCTCCATTCTAGTAAGTGTTCTAGTATCATTTCTTGATAAAATTGTACTTTTGAGACTCCTTAAAGCTTAAGCTTTCTAATGAGAGGACTAATTTGTAATATGGTGAAGAGTTTAGAGATTTGCCATGAGAGCTTTCATTGTTGTTTGCTGCATTTTTATGGAAGAAAATGAGTCTTGGTTGTTAGATGAACAAGTTTTGTGAAAGGTGTTGCCATGAAAACACCTAATTGGACTTTGTTGTAAGGTTATAAAGTTTGTAGTAAATGTGAGAAGTGTTGGTTTTTGATGACAGCCATAAAAGAATTAAATGTTCACCTAGGCTTGTTGAAGGCAGAAATATGATTAGAATTGAATTCCGAGCGTAGGGGTAAAATGATCATTTTGCCTAAGTCTAGGGGCAAATTAGTAAATTAGCCAAAGCATGATTATTAAAATGCTTTTATTAATGTGATGATTGAAATGAGCTAGTTTGCTATTATAGAGCAAGAAGAATCGGGAGGGGAAAGAACAAAGTCTCGGACTAGATTGATCGCCTAGCTCATTTTGAAATCGAGGTAAGTTTGTATGTGATAGATTCAATGTAACACTCCTAACCCGTAACTGTCATCAGATTAGGGTTAAGAGGCATTACGAATCATTTCTGAACATTTCATAACATTTTACAACACATAGTCAATCATCATTAAAACATATCACAATATAAGCATTTAGTCCCTAAATGAGGTCTACGAGACCTTAAACACGTGTTAGAAAGAAATCGGGATTAAACTGAACACATACAAAAATTTTCAGAAATTCAAACATTTTTCTAAGTTACAGAGGTCACACACCCGAGTGGGTAGGCTGTGTGCCTCACACGGCCTTGGACACGCCCATGTGTCCAAGCCGTGGCAAAACAGGGCATGCCTACTGACTTGTCCACACGACCTCAGACACGCCCTTGTGCCTCACTCGTGGTCGACATTGACTTGCACCACACGGCCAGTCACACGCCCGTGTGTCCAGCTCGTGGTTGCTATTGACTTGATCCACACGGCCAGTTACACGCCCGTGTGTCTTGCCCGTGGTCGAGTCTGACTTGAATCGAATTACAACCTTGAAGAACACGGTCGAGCCATACGCCCGTGTGCTCAACCGTGTGGACAATTATAGGCCATTTTCAAGGCCAAACTTGCCACCCACACTTGAGTTCACCTACAAGCCTCATCTCACAAGCATTTATACCACAAATGGCAACCAATTGTTTTAAAGTCGTATTAAATTTTTGTTAAGAAATTTTGAAGTTTAAATGGTTAATTAATTCAAAAGGACTAAATTGTAAATGTTGTGAAAGTGAGATTCTATTAGTTAAATAGGTTAAATGGCTATGGAAAGGAAAATTAATGGACTTAGATGATATTTATACCATATGAAAAGTTAATAGAGCATTATGAGTTTAGTTTTTGTCATTTTGTAAGTTATTAAACTAAGGGTATAATAGTAAATAAATAAATAAATTTTAATCTAAATAAAACAAACCAATGTCATATTTCTAATTGCTTTCTTCTCCATCGAATTTAACAACCAAAAAACACTATTGTTTAGCTTTAGGTTTCGGCAAGCTTAAATCAATTTGCATGATATGTATTCAAGCCTGGGGGTTATTTAGTCAAGTTTTTAATGGTTGAGGGACTTGCCATTGGTTCATTTGATGTGTTTGTCAAGTTAATTAATAGATAGTTAAATTTGATTGTTAAATGAACATGTTTGGTTATAAGATTTTTAATGAATTTAAGGTTTTGGGATTTATTTGTTAGAATGGTAAATTCTATTTATATTTTGTGAAATATGGAAAATGTGGGTTGATATGAGTATAAGGAAGAACTGGCTAACATGTTGTGAGTAGAAAAAAATGGTGAATTTTCATGTTATGGGCTTAAGGGTTAAAATCTGAACAGGCTAAAAGTGTAGGGTAAATTCAGAATTTCTTATTAATATGGATTATAGACTTGAATTGCATAATTGAGATTATTTGAAGTACTTAATTGAATTAAATTATTTTTAGATCAATAAAAGAATCAATCGGACTTGAGTAGAGGAAAAGGAAAAATCTCGAGTTAGTTTCAATCTAGCTTAAACAACTGTGGTGGTCTAGGTAAGTTTGTATGAGTTATAATTATATTAATGATTAATTGAATTGATTTTATTCATTGTAATATATTAGGTTTAATTTGACTCGATGATATGATAATACTTCGGAATGTTGACGGTTAATTAATCTCATTTGAACCTTAAGAATTCTTAGGATATGAATGACATGTCATTAGGGTTATATGGTTTCGGGTGTCCTACATTTGTTGAGGATTCTCTACAGTTTGCGTGAGCATTATTGAAAAGGAAATGTTATGATTACATGAAAAGGCACACTATGTGTGAGCATTTTCGATTATCCGATTAAATTCTAGATGGTTTAACGGGTAAGTAAATGAAGAAGGAAAGGTATGTATACACACCTATTATTGTTAATGTTTAATTGAAAATGTATGATGTATATGAATTTAGGAAATGGAAATTTATTATGTGATGAAAAAGTAAGGTATGGAATTCACGTGCTAGTATGTGAGATATTTTCTAACCATGTGATTTATGGTGCATAGGAAAGTTTAATGTGAAATGATGCAATGAGCTTAGTTGAATGAATAGTTAAATGATGTTTGGTAAGTTGAAGTTTACCTTTTACGAACTTACTAAGCATTCGTTTCTTATGTAGTTATTTTCTTTGTTTTGTAGATCATCGGAAGTTCGATCAGTTAGAACTTTATCGAAGACCTATCACATTAACCCGCAATAATTTTGGTAGTTTTTGGTTATTTTGAACTATGGTTATAAATGGCATGTATAGGGTGTAATGTCATTTATGCTTTTGTGTGTTTTGGTTACCTTTGTAAATGGTTGTATGAATATATGGTGTGGTTGGTTTGTTTATATATTAAAAGCTATATGTAAATTGTAACACCCCAAAATTTGATATACATGAATTGTTAAATTTTGTCATTAATTAGTATTTGTTTCAGTAGTTGGGCGCCTTGTTTATGTGTTAGGGGTCTTAGGTTCAAATCTTGGTGTGAACAAAAAAGGGTTTTATTTTTTTGCAATTTTCTTTATGGGGCGTATGGGGTGGAGTTGGGTTGAAAATCAAATACTGGGTAGTTATCAGGTTGTGGGATAGGATTTGATAAGGGATTTTATTTTGTCTGATTTTTCTTTTTCCCAATAATCCCACACTTTGGTTTTTCCCAAAGCCCATTATTCACGATACCAATTTCTTTTGCTAATCTATTCCTTTATTTTCATTTGTTCTTTTTCGTTCTCTCCCCAATCTGTACCTTTGTCTTTATTATTTTCATTCTTGATTTGATTTCTTGGACTATTTTGCCATTCCTTTCGGCTTTTATTTCTATTCACGTTTTTGGGTGGTGATTATCGCAAGAGTTTGTTAGGTAATGTTGCATTTATGGATGTGTTGGGATTTAAGGGAATTTTGAGGTTTATTGAGAAATCAGGATTAGTATCATTTTTTATTATGTTCTTGTGTTTGTTGATAGCGGAGAATCGTGAGAATCGGAACTCCCCTCTTGTGGACTAGTGGTATTAAGAGCTGTTCTGGACGTTTGGGTAAGTGTTTGAACGCTGGGGCTTTCGAGTTTTGACTTAGTAATGTATATATTTTCGTTGTGACTAAGTGAATTATTTGGTTAAATTAAGGAATCGTTGTTGAATTAAGTGATTAATTATCGATTTTAGGTACTAGAAATCTCGTGGTTGCTTCCGTATCAAAATCGAACCAGGTGTGTAACGAGAAACTTAGAAATCAGCGAACGGTGAAAGCCCAAAAACAACACTATTGATGCCACACGGCAGTGTGGTAGGCCGTGTACGACCCACGACCGTGTGACGGGCCATGTGCTGGAACATGTGGGCCACATGGTCTAGGCCATTTGGGTCGTGTAAATCACACGGGCATATGTGAGGCCGTGTGGGCCCAAAATACTAATTTTTTTCCTTAACGTCCCTCAGTATGTGATTAAATAGACTGTAAAACATGAAATTCGATCGTCTTCTAGTTTTAATCCTGTTATTTGTGTATATATATCTGAGATGTTATATGATAAGAAAAATTTGTGACAGGCTATGAGTTATTTGGAAAATGCCTTGTATATGTCTGCTATTTGATATGCCATGCATGTGTAACTGTAACATATATAATTTATGTTCTAATTTATGACTGCATTTGGATGAGTTGTATTCTTTGGAGGAAGTGTTTTTGTTAGTGGCGATACCTTGTCTATTATACCAGCAACTCAGCTACAATTATCTGGTAAGTGTCTTAACGACACTAAGTGGTGTGTAGGGTTGGATGGGTGTTTCAAACCCCATATGGTGTGTTGGGATGTTCGGAAATCGTGTGTAGGGTTGGATGGGTGTTTTTAACCCCATGTGGTGTGTTAGGACGGTTGAAGATGATGTGTAGCTGTTAGGGGTAGGAATTATATTTGTATATCTGCATTTGAACTGCTCTATTAAGATTCTGTATTGATAAATTGTCTGTTAATAACTAACTATTTGAGTTGTTTGTTACACACTGAGTTTCAAAAACTCATATTTTGTTTGATTGTTATTTTCAGGTAATCCTCGGGCTTAGTAGGATCGGTGCAATCAGGAGCTCGATTAATACCGTATGTTTTTTAAATTTAACTTAATCAAAATTTTGGTTTGAGAGTTATGTAAATTTTGGACTCTCTAGACATTTGGGACTATTTTTGGTTTTGGGGTTTTACTTTACGTTTTCGTATAATAATGTTTAAACGTTTTATCGACAACGATTATTTTCTACAAAATTAATAGGTTTCAATTAACAAGTTGTGCTCTCAAAAATACATTTTTCTAAGGGTTTCCACTGCAAAATCATAAGTTTTAAAAAATATATTCAAGCATCGCTGTCAAATAAATAGTTAGATAATATTATTTTTTTAATAATCCGAGATTTTAGAGTTTGCAACAAGTTTCAAGATACACCAAAATCAAATTTTCAATCATTTTACGTGACAACTCTAAATTTGGTCATAATGTCTGGGCCGGGTTTGGGGTGTTACATAAATGGTCATTTTGGTATTCTTATCTTGAATGGTAAAATGGATTGGTAATAGATGACTTTAGGTAGCTATTTTACCTAAGTTTGGTTATTGAGAAGTGGCATTATAGCTTTGTTCTTAAGGGATTTTGTTTTGGTATGAAATAAGGTGTCTTTCAATGGCATATTGGTTAGAAGGTCTAAGTTCATTGAATTGGTATATTATGAATGTTTGAAGTGTGTTTATGGCCTTTGAGTTTGTTAGCAAATGGAGTAGCTTGTTGGTCAAGGTTTGATCTTAAAATGGCTTGTTTTAGGGGCTAATTATGGAGCACATGACCTGAAACACGAGCTTTCATACGGTCGTGTGACACACATGGCTTCGCTACACGTCTGTGTGTTACTTTTTATTTTAGGTGCAGGTTACACATGGTCTAAGACACGGCCATGTGTACCAAGTTAGTGAGTTACACAATCTAGCACACGGCCTGTGACACAGCCGTGTGACCCTATTTTCAATGTACACACGGGTGAACACACGGGCTGGGACACGACCGTGTGACCGCACTTCGAATGTCCACACAGTCTGAGCTATGTCACATGGTCGTATGACCCCTATTTCTCAAATTTTCATGTTCTTCTTAAAATTTTTTGAATTGTTCAAATTGATCCCCTGATTACATCCAACTTATTTTTAGGGCCTCGAATACTCAGTTTAAGGCACAAATGTGTATTACTGCCACGATTAAATTGAGTAATTAGAAAACAATTCGTAAGTTGAATTGTTATTCTGTTTTGAAGTTAAACGTTCTATTTTGTACAGTAACCATTTGTAACTCTAATCCGATGACGGAGACAATTAGGGGTGTTACACTCTATCATTCAAGCAGTTAATTAAGTTCAAGCAATTACAACATGCAAAATATGTAGAAAGCAGAAATTGATTCTAATATTTACACAAAATATTCATCTAACAATGTTAAAGAAAGAAATAGAAAGAAGAGAATAAGGAAAAGAGATGCTCATGGATTTATCGATGAAAGTGTGTTTTTAGAACAATCTCCATTCGCAGAATTCTCACTCCGAAATAGGATCTTCCTATTATAAGAACATAAAATAACATAGGTAAAAACTAAGATTGAAAGCAAAGCCTCATAATCAAAACCTTAAAATTGTATATTTAAATTGATTACAATGGCCTTTATATAGGCTAAACTCATCATATTAAAGTGCCTAAATTATCCTTAAAGTCCTTAAAGTTCAATTACGATAAATACACCTAATTTTCCTCTAAAATGTAATTAAAGCGTGCAGGAATTTTTGGCTGCGCAAAGGGTATGTCGTAACATAGGAGGGCTATGTCGCGACATCGAGGGCAGTTTCATTACAAAACTCGTTTTTAGCTTCTGTCTTCGACGTTGAGACATCAGAACCTGGGTGTCGTGATATAGGTATTAGTTTTGGCCCAAATAAGCATCTTTAGCTCCCAACTTGACCTAAAAGACCATGTAACCTTATTTTGATATATAAAATGCAATAAAAACTATTAGAAAACATAAATTACTACTTTAAGCATGACAACCTAAATATATACTAAAATGCTTTGACTTGCTATCAAACAAGCTATAATTATGTGTAAAAAAGGATGTAAATAACTATGTGTCATTATTATTTTAGGTACAAGTTTCACACTGTCTGAGACACAACCGTGTGACACAACATCGAATGCACACATGATTTGGTACACGACCTACGACACAGCAGTGTGGCCCTTTTTTGAATACCCACATGAGCTAAGACACGTCCGTGTGTCAATACTTCGAATGTCCGCACAGTCTGGGCTATGTCACATGGCCTAGCAACACGATCGTGTGACCTCTGTTTCCAAAATTTTTCATGTTTTCCCAAATTTTTTTGTTTTGTCTTAAATTGATCCCTGATTATTTTTCAAGTTGTTTTTAGTGCCCCCGAAGGCTCGATTTAAAGCCCGATAATGTTTTTTTATTATGGTTATATTGAGCTAATAAATGTTGATATTACACTGCATAATTATTTTTGTTTTGAAGTTAAACATTTTATTTTGTATGGTAATGCTTTGTAACCCTAATCTGGCAACGAAGAAGGGTAAGGGGTGTTACAAATCCCGCAACATCTTGCACCTTTTCTCTTACTTCCTCATGATAAAGTTTGTTCCTATTGTACCATATAGCCCAAAATATGATGTCCAAATTTATTCCATACTGCATACTATTATTTACTAGTTCTGATTCTAACCATTGTCTCCAATTTTGACTAATGTTTGTGCTCAAGAGTGTCAGCTCTATCTCCTATAGTACCTTTTTTTTTTCTGAAAATGCATTCTCTAAACAGATGGGCTACTGTCTCCTCTTCTTCCTTGCAAACTGGGCAGATTGCATCTTCCCTTAACCAGCAAAGTTTTAGATTACCTAGAGTAGGCATATAGTTGTATGTTATTTTCCATAGGTTTATCCTAATTTTGCTATGGATTTTAAGGCTCCAAATTTTTATGAAGTAATCTTTTGTGATTTCAGTTTGTAATGTATTTTGGTCTCCCAGCAAATTCTAGCTTTCTGTAATTAGTCATTGGTAACCGCTTTTTGTTGTATAGACTCCAAAATTATTACTCTTTCATATTATCTCATTTTTCAACATACTACATATTGCCTACCAGCGGGATAGACAAAATCCTCTCCATTTGCTCCTCGCTAAATAGTCCTTGAATGATCTCATTTTTTCCAAGTAACCTTTCCTTTATCTATTAAGTTTGCTACTTTTGAAAATCTAATATCTATGTTCTAAACCTGTACTCTTCCACCACCAGAACTTGGCAACCACACATTGTTTCATAAGTTCGCCGGTTCTCCATTCCCAACTCTTCACCCTGTGCCACTTTCTAATAACCTACAAGCACACCAAATACTACGCCAAGTAAACAAAAGGTAAGATCTTAAACTTGCACTCATGAAATCTCCCCGAGAATAATATTTTGCTTTGATCACTCTTGTCATTAAACTACTGGGATTAACAATTAGTTTCCATCCTTATTTCACTAATAGGGCTACATTAAATTTTGATAACTCCTTAAACCCAATCCCCCCTTATGTTTTTAGGATACACATATTATTCCAACTACACCAATGTATGCCCTTGTTAGATTTTAAATTACGCTACAAAAATCTACATTTCAAATTTCTAATTCTCGGCATAATGACACAGGCAACATAAAACATTGCATTGCATAAATAGGAATGGCTTGTAAAACGGGTTTAATAAATACCTCCTTTCCTCTTAGTGATAGATTACGCACACTCCAATCTTCCATTCTTTTTGATAAAATTTTATTTGATGTTTACAAGTGAGTTCTTTTTTCGTCTTCCTACCATTGTTGGAAGGCTGGGATATTTCTCTAGATTGTTTGAAATTCTAACTCCTAATACATTGCTTATCTGACTCCTTACATTGCTGCACACGTTACTGCTAAAATAGATTAGTGATATATCAAAATTAATCAATTGACCAGATATCTTCTCATATCCGTTCACCACAAATTTTATCACCATAGCTCCTTCATTGTTGCCTTCGCAAAAAGATACTATCATAGGCAAAAAATAGGTGTGTTACTGATAATTCATTTCTTTCCACTTTCGCCCTATAAATTTTGTCTCTTTTTGCAATATTCAACAGTTTTGAGAAGCCTTCCATATAAATTATGAATAAATATGGGCTTAGAGGATCCCCCTGCCTTAATCCTCTTATAGGTTTAAATTCTACCGAATATGCAACACTTTTAACACATCTCATGATAAGTGAAATCCAGTCCTTGTAGAAACCTAAACTACTCAGCATCTTCTTTACAAAACCTCATTCCACTCTGTCATATGTTTTACTCATATCTAATTTTAATGTAAAAGATCCAATTCCATACCCTTTTTTTTCTTTTTGAAAGAATTCAGAATTTCGTATGCCACCAAAATGTTATTTGTTATTTGCCTCCCTGAGACAAAAGCTCATTGTGCTTCCTCAATACACAGCTTAAGTACTTTCCTAAATTTATTCACCATTGTTTTCACGATAATTTTGTATACTACATTACAAAGGCTAATAGGCATGAATTGCCCCCATTTTCTTTAGAGTCGATACCTTAGGAATTAACACAATGTTTGTTTTGTTTACTTCCTCAAATTCTTTGTGATTATTCAATACCTTTAAACAAAATTTCGTTACATCGTTCCCTACGATATGCCAATTTTTTTTTATAGAATAATTCCTAAAACCCATCCTTGCTCGAGGCATTAATTGGTGCCATTAACTTCATTGCATCAACCACCTCTTCTCCCTTGAACTCCAACATTTAGTTCTTCATTGTGACTTCCTATTATGCATGGTTGAATTTCTGCCATTAATTGTTCACAATTCTACATCGATTTTGAAGAAAATAAATCTTTGAAATATTTTGTTGCCAATTCCATAAACTCTTTTTCTCCTTGTACCCACCTCCCGTTCTCATCTTCCAATCCTTTTACTAAATTTCTATTTTTTCGATATGAAGCAAAATTGTAAAAAAAATAAAGTGTTACAATCTCCCATCCGAAGCCAATTCACTCTAGCTCTTTGTTTCTAGAATAATTCTTTCTTATCTGCCTCTATATTCAAGGCCAATTTAACTTCCATGATTTCTACCATGCTTTCCTCATCTGAATATTCCTCTTTTAGCTCATTTAATCTTTCATTCAACTCCTCTTTTATTTTTCTATGAAAATTTTTTATTTTTTGCCTATTCTAGTAACATATAGCCTAGATCTTTCACATTATCTGGAAACTCCTTTTTATTTGAATCCTATCCCTTTCTGACTTGCTCCTCAAAATCCTTTTTTATAATCCAATCTGCTTTAAAGTGAAATGACAATTCCCTTCGAGTAGATTTCTTCTTCCTATTCCCTATGGTATTCACTAAAATTGAGCAATAATCTAAAAAGCTATGATTTAGGTGATGTACTGAATAGTCTAGGAAATGGTTCCACCATGCCTAATTTGCAACTTTCTTATCTAGTTTTTCCCTTATATTATTTTTCGGTAGTTTTCCCTTCTCCCAAGTAAGCCATTATCTAGAGAAACTCAAGTCGTTTAAATCACAGTCCTTCAAAACATCTCTAACAATTGACATTTGTCTTTCTTCTCATAACCTTCCTCCTTTTTTTTTAAAAAAAGAAAACATAATTTCGTTGAAATCACCCAATACTAACCATGGTAATTGATTGTTTTCCTTCAACTTCCAAAGCATATTCGATGATTCAGTACTCAAATGCTCTACTAGATAACCATAGAATTCGGTAAACCTCCAACAAGATTCATCGCTTTCTTCCGACACTTCCACATCTATGTGAGAGCTTGAGAAACTTTTAAAGTTACAGATAATTCGTCTCTCCATCCTAAGGAATGTCCACTTCTTGATCCTTCTACACTAACATCAATCCCATTTGCAAAACCACTTTTCCTTCTTATCCTTTCCATACTTCTTGCACCTACTTTTGTTTCTATAATGAACGAAAGCTAAGGCTGAATTTGTCTCAATCTATTTTTGAGACATCTAATTGTCCGTAGTTGCCCCAAACCACGAACATTCCATCTTAAGGTTTTCATTGTGACTGGTCGACCTGCTTGCTAGCAGTAGCCAATAATTCATTTTCCAGTTCTATTTCCATTGGGCTAATATTACTCTTCTCCCCCGCTTGATGCACTCGTTGCCTTTTCTTCCCATCCACTAAGCCTATCGGTCTATCTTCCAACTCTATATTTGCTTCCTTCAAATAATTGGAATATGATATTCCTCTTGTTCCAAGTATTTGCTCTACATTTAATTTGCCTCCTTTTCTCTCCTTCCCGATCGTAATGCCTTATATCCATTTATCTCCTATTTTGGTTGTTTGTTCACCAAGCGAAACCCCAACATGCTTTCTATCTCTACTCCTGTCCACTTCCATCCCAATCTTTCCCACCTCCCTCGGCTCTTCTCTCAACCATTTGCTTGTAACCAGTGTAGTTCTTCTCAATGGAACTCTTAATGAGATATCCCACCCACCATCTGCCTCTTGCGAACCCAGTGTTAAACGAATTGGACAAAAACTCTCTCCATGTCCTAGTCTTCCACATAAAAAAACAGAAAATGGGTAATTTTTTGTTTTGAAAATTCGCATAAGTTTATCTATTTTGACCATATATGATGCGTTTCTTCCTCTTTAGATATCCAATTGCACCTTGATGCACATAAACTTTTTTATTCCCTTGTTATTAACATCATATCGTACTTTAGGAATTCTCCAATGAAGTTCTCCAACTATCGTGCCATTCCTTCAAACATAGATTCTATTGGTAAATATGAATTTGCACCAAGAAAATAGTATGGAATAGGGGGACTTGTATAAGATCCTCTCCTTTTAACAATTGGTGAAAAATAATCAAGTGTCTGTTGAAAAACCAGGGTATACCATCTATTACCCTTTTCAGATCTATCTTGTTATAAAATCCAAACAAAATTCTTCTTTCTTTGATTTCTATGATGGAGACCCCTTTTAATGGATGCCATAACCCTACAATAACGTTCCTCATTTGATGGAAAGTGTACAGTGCTATCAGTTAGAACCCATCCTACCAGGCATAGATTGAACTCATCTTCATTATCCTCATCATCTTCTTGCCCTAGAGCTGGATCTTCTTCTTTATCGGCAATATTCAGATTTGCTAGCTCATCTTCTTTGATAAGATTTATTGTTTTTTTCTTGGAACAAAACACTAGAAAAAAATCCTTTTTCTCTGATCAGAGAAAAAAACCCCACGAAACTACTACTTTCGCAGAAGAAAAGAACCCTAATAGGAGAAACACCCCCCCGCGGGGGCGAAATTGCTACGTTGGCAGACTACCTTTGCTAAAAATTCTCATCTACTACTCATAAACATTAGATTTCCATTTTTTGTATTTGTATGGTTATATCCTAATGATTAGTTTTTAGAAAAGTGATATCTTTTAATTGGATTTTTTAATTAGAACAAATAAGATAATAATTTTATGCAGTATAGTTAAAATTCAAAACCATTTATATTTAAAGTAAAAAAAAATTATAGATATATATTGTCATTAATATTTCTCACATAAATATGTGCCATTAATCCAAAACCGTACCATTAATTTGTTTTCTTTATCATTTTTTTCATTTAATTAATAAAACAATCAATATTAAAGCCATATAGTATTGGAAATCCACTAAAAATATTTAAATGCGGTAATTTAGGTTGTGAGTCAGATTTCAATTTGTATTTCTGGTGTGGAAAAAATAGTTTGTATTTTGTATTTTTTTTTCTCATAAAATATTTCCTTATGAAATGTAAATTTCAGCGCTAACTTTATGCTCATAAAAATAAAAATAAAATTTCTCTCTGAATGTTATAGAAATTAAACGCGTGGTTTTCGTCAAAAATGTTCAATTAAGTAATTTTAATAAACAAATTTCCTTTCATTGCTGATTTTAAGTGGAGTCTGTAATACAATCCCTGCGGCAGTGTATATATATAAAACTTTAGTTAGTTCTGAAGGTATATGGTATTTTTTTTTTTCACATGCATTTTTTAAATTTTTTTATGATATATTATATTTATTAAATAATGTATAACATTCCAGTAATAATATGATCGATAAAGTTAATATAGGTGTTTAATAATCTTAAAACATTACAAAAAAAATGTTTCTAAAAAGTTGAAATAATTTGCAAATTTAAAAGATACACACAATATTTCTTAAAAAAAATAAGGGATCTAAATTACTAATATCACATATCAATCAATTAGTGTTAGATAAATCAGTAATTAATTTTATAATTTAGATTTCATATGAGAATCCAATTTCAATAAGTAAACTTGATATTCAACATAATATATATATATATATATATATATATTATACATACATATCATATATATAATAAAGCAATGGTTTATTTCGTTTTTTTTTTGAATTTTGAGTTTTGGAGAATGTAATTTATAGTATTCTTACAATATTAAAATATAGTCTCTAAATACTATATACTGTATAATATTTTATATAGTATTTAGACACCATTATTTTATATTATTTGTGAGAAAAATAAATTTTTAAAAAATTACAATAAATTTAATATAAAATAATCAATATACGTCATCAACATGTGCATCACACGTGATAAGAAATTAATTATAACAATAAAATAAATCCTAGAAACAATAAACTAATTTACTAATAATAGAGCTTTATGTTTCTACATCCTTAACTAGAACTATTTAATTGAAATGATTTGAATAACTCAAATTATTGAATTTAAATTTTAAAAGTTTGATGATTTTTTTGAAAACATTCAATTTTTGTTCCCATAATTCCTAATTATAATTGAACAGTGATCTCTAAAGCTGGGGCTGTAGATGAACCAAACTTAAATGGACAGACTTTTGTTTATGCTCATTTGTTTACTTCTAAGTTTGTTTATATTCAACTTGTGTTTATTAAGAACTTCAAAATTGTGTTCATATTTGATTTATTTTTTTATAGCCATAGATGTCTTCATCCGTTTTTCGATTTGAAACTATTTTGGGGGGCCAAGACTGGTATTCAAGTAAAAGTCTCCCAACCATGATGACTCTAAATTTCGAATTTGGTTCAAATGTTTAGGGAAGAAGCCCACTTTTACTTTTTCCAATCACGAGTTGGTGTGTTTATATTTGTTTGTTCGTGAGTATTAAAAGAACATGTTTATGAATATATAATAGAACATGTTCATGAACAATGTTATGAATAATAAAACACTCTCCCTTTGAAATTGTTTATGGTTTCAATCCTTTAACACCTCTAGATTTAATTCCACTGCCTAACGAACAATTTGTAAATGCAGATGCGAAAAGGAAGGCTGAGTTCGTGAAAGGCTTACATGAGAAGGTGCGTAGGAATATCGAAGAACGAACCAAGCAATATGAGCAGAAGGCTAATAAAGGGCGCAAGAAAATTACCTTTGAGCCAGGAGATTGGGTGTGGGTACACATGAGGAAAGAAAGATTTTCAGCCCAATGAAAATCTAAATTAATGCCAAGAGGCGATGGTCCTTTTCAAGTCTTGGAGAGGATCAACGATAATTCTTATAAAATCGATCTCCCCAGTGAGTATAACGTGAGTGCTAGTTTTAATGTGTCTGATTTATCTCCATATGATGTAGGTGATGACTTGAGGACAAGTCGTTTCGAAAGGGGAGGGGATGATACGATCGTGGC
Source organism: Gossypium bickii (assembly GCA_025503065.1). Lineage (NCBI taxonomy): Eukaryota > Viridiplantae > Streptophyta > Magnoliopsida > Malvales > Malvaceae > Gossypium > Gossypium bickii. The sequence continues at coordinate 104,639,164 of CP106711.1, forward strand.
TCGAGCACCCACTAAGGCTACCGAAGATCCGTTGGAGCTACCAAAAAGAGCCTATTATTCGTGCTCGTGCTAAAAGGTGCCGATTGTGGAGTATTTTTTTTAAAGGGGAATCTATGGGTGCCTATTCAACCATGGGGTTAGAATAATGGCCACTTTCCATGCCATTCAAATTGGTGGAAGCACAAATGATAATAAATCATAATGGCCACCATATTTCCAATATTTGTTTCCATGTGAAGAATTCAATGCCATTCAAATTGGTGGAAAAACAAATGGCAATAAAATAATGGCCACCATATTATGTCTTTAATATTTATTTCCAACATGATCAAATCCATAGAATTAAACATGTTGGGCGGCAAAAAAAAAATGGGGATTAAATAATTCCCACTTATATTATTATATTTTTTTTACAATATTTTCTGTCATGTCTTCAATGTAGGGTTATGTAATTTCATCAAAACAATAGTCGCTCTTATGCTTATAAATAGCTTGAGAATTTTCAATGTAAAGACACCTTTGAAATTTGAATGAATTTACCCATAAATTTGTTGAGAAATTTTTTCTCTCAAATTTCGTCCAAAGATTCGTTGACTTATCTATCTAGGTAGTGGCGTCAATAGTTTCTTTGTTTATCCGAACTTATCACGTTCTCGTGTGGCGTTCGAAACTTTATACCGAGGTTCCTATCTCTTTAGATAGTGGGTCGAGGTCTCATAAATTCCTTCCAAATTAACTTAAAGTCTTATAAGTCTCGGGTCAACCTTCATCCGAAGTTTGGTTCATTCTTGACCTTAAGTTATCGATTATCCTATAACCCGACTTTTTCATTTCTTTCATCGTCGAGCCACCTTAATCCATAACCACCTTTCTATCGAGTCCTTACTTGTTTACCATTCTTTTAAAAAAAAATCAAACTTTACAAATCCTTTTTCGAATCCGAACGAAACCTTCTTGTTTAACGATCGGGCAATTTTACGACTCGGAGCAATTACGAAACCGGGTTCATATCATCCTACCTAAATGAATTTCTAGGGTTTGTTTCACGTTCTTCCTTTTCCAAATAGCTAATCCGCTAAGAAACTCTATGTAACAGCTCGATTTCAGTGGTGTCAGAAAAGTGGTTTCAGGACCACGATTCTAGCAATTTAATACGACTCTAGCTAATAAACATTAAACTGTGAATAGTTTATTTAATACGACTCCAGCCATTTAATGTTTATTTAATGTTTATATGCACCATATAATCATCATCTAAATCATTAACTTCCACACTCATTTCTTACTCAAATAAATCCATCCAAATCACCCAATTTCACATCTCAAGTCTTATAGATTAAGCACCATATAAACCTTACCCCAATTCACATTCAAACCAAAATTTTCATCAACCACTTAAAGAAGAAGCATACCATATTTATCACTCACATATTTCCACACATACATAGTAACATTATTCAATCTTTAAGCCATATCACATGGCAAAGATTACACATCATAAAGCATGTCACATTAACTAGCCTATACATGCCATATACCATATTTATACACATCTTTTCAAAAGTACCGAAATAGATAGCCGATAATGTAATTGAGTCGCTGACAATCCCCGGATCCGAGCTAGCTCTACTGACACTGTAAAACAGAGAAACACATCACACAGTAAGCTTTAAAGCTTAGTAAGTTCGTAACATAATACATTCAAATTAACAAACCAAACTCACTAAACAAGTAAGTACATCACATAGATTGATTCTCAAATATTTATACCATATCATCCATAGCTAAAATACTCATTCAACCATTCATAGTTTCATATATAATCTCATCAACCACAAAGGTTCAATACATACCTTAGTCAACACATAGTTATTCAACATCCAAGCTACTCAATGCTCGATATTACATTTCGATCAACCTTTGATACCCGTTTAATTTAATCGCACACTTAGTGCCAAATTCATAGCAGAAGCATATTCGTCATCGCACACTTAGTGGCAATTCTTTTGACCGACTTATCTCGGAATCGCACACACAGTGCCAAATCAACAAGCCGAAGCTTCCATAACTTCGCACATACAACGCTATTTGTCTCTGTTTCGATTTCAATTACGCACACTTAGTGCTACATTTCTCAATCTCATATTTAACATTTCTAATTCAATAATTATACATTCATTGAATTCACATCACATTGATATAATTTAACAACTAATATTATATCCGAACTTACCTCGAACGTAGAAATACCGAAACTAGTCGACCAATTGAGCACTTTGTCTTTGCCTCGATCCCGATCCAAATCTCTCCTTTCTTGGTCTATACATATTAAAATTTAGCTCATTCAATCACCAATTCATTCAATTTAGTCCAAACATACATATTTTGGGCATTTTACAAAATAGCCCTCACATTTTCACATTTCGACACTTTAGTCCCTATTTCACAAAATCACAAAATACACATAATTTCACTTCACCCATGCCTAGCTGAATTCTCTCTATGTTCATACAAGTCCACACATTTCATTTATTTCACATTTTAGTCCTTCCATTTCTCATTTTCACAATTAAACCTAAAATAGCCAATTTCATCAAAAATTAAAATACAAACTATGTTAATCTTCCACCTATCTTTCATATTTCACCATCAACAATCACAAAGCTCAAACATTCATCAATGGCATAGCTTAAAATCACCATCAAACTATAAAATTAAAGCATGGGTTTGATAGTACACTAAGCTACGATCACAAAAACGTAAAAATTATAAAAAACCGAGGTAAAAACACATACCAATTGAAGCTTGAGCTTGCCGAAACCTAAATGAACATAAAACCTCTCTTTTTCTTCTTAATATTCGGCTATGGATGGTGATAATAAGAGAAAATGGCTTTGTTTTATTATAACATATATATTATTTATCAAGTTACATATTTAACCTTATTAATAAACATTATAACATATATATGGTTGGTTATAATTGTCCAGTAACCATCCACTAACTATCTAATGGCTTAATTGCCTCATAAGGCCACTACATTTAAAATCCAACTCAATTAAGCACATTAACAATCAGCACACAACTTTTGCATTTTATGCGATTAAGTCCTTTTCTCAAATTAAGAAACAACCAATTAAATTTTCACACAGAACTTTCACACATGTTCAATCACATATTATAAACACCAAAAATAATATTAAAATATTTTTGACCTCGAATTCGTGGTCTCGAAACCACTGTTCTGACTAGGGTATAAAACGAGCTGTTACATTCAACATTTATGTTAGCGTGTTTGAGAATGCTTGGTATTATATTGATGCATGATACTCTACTAAATCGAGTAATTGATGTTGAATAAGATGTTGAAGTCCTATAGGACTATAACGAGTATGAAAATGCTATCATCGAGATATGAAATAGATAAGATTCTGTATAAGACCATGTCCGAGACATGGCCTCGGCACCGAGTTGAGATCCCATATAAGACCATATCTGGGATATGGCTTCAGTAATGAATATGAAAATCATATAAGACCATATCCGGGATATGGCACTGATACTTGATGTGAAATTTTGTATAAGACCATATCTAGGATATGGCATCGGTATTTAGAGGTGACTCCATGTAAGACCACCTTTAGGATGTGGCATTGGCTTTGTACCTACATTAGTGACGATGAATATGCGTCTTTGAGTATCCCTAATGATTAATGGGATAAGCAGATGAGTTTGGAAGTAGAAATGAGATTAGTACTAAAGTCATGTGAATAGTGAATACAAGTACTCGTGAATGAGTCACGAAGAAACAATTATAATATGTGGCGCGGTATGTGCTAAATAAGGGCAAGTGCGAGTAAGTATGGCAAGAAGCCTATGACTTGTGTATGGTCAGTTAATGCCATGGATGGATTATATTGTGAGCTCATTTGTTGCTATTTATTTCCATGCAAACTTACTAAGCTTTATGCTTACCCTTTTTCATTGCCCTTTTCCTTGTAGTATTGCCAAGATAACTCGAGGAACGTAGAACGTTGGAGTTTGGAAATCACACTATCAACATCACTTTGGTATAACAATTTAGACTTATTTTGAGTATGGCATGTATAAGACTCGGGTATTTTTGTTAGGTCGTAATTGTTAGCCAAAGTGTTGGCTATGTATGTTATCAAAATTCATTTTGTAAATAGTCTTATAAGTTGGGCCAATACTTGGCAAATTCTTATGCCTAATGAAGATGAATTTCATGAAGTGTATGCCCTTGTGTATGTCTTGATCTTCTTGAATTCTTAGAGATACCAATTGGTTATCTTATGTATTGGAATGTTTTGGTTTGAGTATGATTTCTTGATAGGGTGGCAAATGGCTTGGTAGATAGCTATCTAATTGTCCACACGGGTAGACAGACGGGCATGTGTCTAGGCCGTGTGTGACACACGGTCAGCCCTATGGGCGTGTTGATCGACCGTGTGTCCCTTGCATGCTAGAATTGTAAGTCATATGCCTTATAATAAACACACGGGTAGAGACACGACCGTATGTCTCAACCGTGTGGGAGGCACGGCCTAGGACATGGGCGTGTGCCCAGGCCGTGTGAAGTCTGCACATTAAATGTGGAATTTAATTCGACACACGGTCTAAGGATACGTGCATGTGCCTTGGCCGTATGGCTTTAATGAAGTGATGATGTCATAAATAGAATGCCAAGGTTTTGGCACACGGGCCAGGGACATGGGCGTGTGTTCGGCCATGTGAAATAAGTCAGTGTCGACCACCGGTGGAAGACACGGGAATGTCTTAGAGACACGCCCATAGACCAATACGGGCGTGTGACCCCTGTTTTGATGAAAAGTTTTCCAAGTTCGTAAAAATTCCCGGTTAAAGTCTAAAACCTCTCGGAGGTATGTTTAGGGCATCGTAGGCCGAGAAGGAGCAAGAGATGGGTTTAAATGAAATTTTATAGCCCAATGCGAGATGTTTAAGTGAGATAAGTTAGGTAATGCCTCAAACTCGGTTCCGGCTTCAAATACGGATAAGGGGTGTTATAGTGTGTCTAGCCCGTGTGCCCTTTGATATAGCCACACACACCCATGTGCCAGGCCGTGTGCTAGGCCGTGCCAATCCTGTAGAGTATACTGACTTATTCAACATGGCCAAGTCACACGTCTGTGTGCTAGGCTGTGTGCCATGTAGGGGGTATACTGAATTGTGCCACACGGCTGGTCACACGCCTGTGTGTGAAGCAGTGTGGAGCAAACTGACTTCAATTTAATTCCAACATCATGGGACACACGGCCGTTGTAACAGCCTGATTTAGGGGCTAGTCAGAATAGTGGTCTCAGGACCACTAATTCGGGGTCAAAGAAAATTATTTTAATGTTATTTTATGAGTTATAGCATGATTATATAGGTACATGAAAATTTTGGTGCTTTAATTTTAGCGATTTCATGCTTAATCGTGAAAAAGGACTAAATCGCATAAAGTGCGAAAGTTTCATTTTACAAGCAAGAGGTGACTAATAACCATAGAATATTAATTAGAGGCCTTTAATGTGCAATTTGACCATTAATTAGAGGCTTTTGATGTGCAATTTGACCCTTAGACATAGGGGGCAAGGAAGTCAAAATTAGTCAAAGTTGGTAGGGATTTGGTGACTAAATTGATGTTTTATATTAAAATAAATAAAGAAAATATATCATCTTTTCTTCTCATTTCTTCCACCAAAAATTAGCAGCAAATAGGGGTTTTAAAGCTAAATAATTTTAGCAAGCTTTTCTCTTCACAAGTGTTTTAATAATCATTTCTTGATAATATTCAAACTTTTGGAATCCCTAAAGCTTAAGCTAGCTAAAGAGAGGACTATTTTGCAAAATGGTTGAAAGTTTAGAGTTTTACCATGTGAGCATTTATGTTGTTTGCTGCATTTTATGGAAGAAAATGAGTCTTAGTTGTTAGATAAAAAACTTTTGTGAAAGGTGTTTCCATGAAAACACCTAAGAGGACCTTTTTGTAAAGGTTGTATAATATGTGCTAAATGTGTGAAATAGTGAGTATTGAGGGTTATCATAAGAGCAATAAACGTTCACCTAGGCTTGTAAAAGAAGGAAATTTGATTAAAACCGATTTACGAGCCTAGGGATAAAATGGTTATTTTGTGAAAGTTTAAGGGTAAAATAGTAATTTTGCTAAAGTATGATTATTGAAACGTGTTGATTAATTTGATTATTAAATGAGCTAATTTGCTATTATATAGATCAAGAAGAACGAGGGATTAACCTTGACCGAGGAAAAGGCAAGGTATCAGACTAAATCGGTAATTTGGCCTATGTTGAAATCGAGGTAAGTTGTATGTAATAAATTCAACATCATGCTAGTATGTTTGAAAATGTTTGATTTTGTATTGATGCATAAATTTTCTATGAAATTGAGAAATGGTGATGAATGAGAAAATGATGAAAAATTGTTGATGTAGAAATCCCGGTTGGACTATAATAAATTATAGAATACTATTATCAATACACGAGATGGATAAGATCCCGTGTAAGGCCATGTCGGCACCGAATTGAGATCCCATATAAGACCATGTCTGGGATATGGAATCGGCATCTAATATGAAAATCGTATACGACCATATCTGGGATATGACTTTGAGAATCGATATGAGATCCCATATAAGACCATATCTAGGATTTGACATCGGCATCTAAAAGTGACCCCACATAAGACTACATCGGGGATGTGGCATTGGCATCTTATTTATGAGAATAATGATGACCATGTATCTTAGAGTATCCCAAGTGATTCAATGGGGTAAATAGTTAAATTTGAAATAGAAATGAGATTAGTACTAAAGCTATGTAGTTAAGTGAATACAAGTACACGTGAGTAATTCACAAGAAATTGTTTACGATATGTGACATGGTATGTATGCGATAAGAACAAGCAAGAGTAAGTTATGGCAAAGTATTTAAGACTTCGTGTTTTATCCAATGCCATGGATGGATGTCATTATAAGCTTTATGTTGTTATTTATTTTCATGCAAACTTACTAAGCTTTATGCTTACCCTTCTCATTTCCCTTTTCCTTGTGGTATTGCCAAGATAACTTAGGGATCGTAGGATGCCAAAGTTTGGAATCACACTATCGACTTCTCTTTGGTATAGCTAAGTTAGATTTATTTTGAGTATGACATGTATAGGACTTATTCTTTTTGTTATGTCATATTTGTTAGCCAAAGTGTTGGCTACTAATGTTAATCAATTCATTTTGTAAATTCCCATTGGGAATTGGCCAATACTTGGTAAGTTATATATATTCAATGATAATGATGAATTAATGAAGTGTATGTTTGTGTGATGGATTTAGTAATGAGTAAAGTTTATGCATGATGAATGTAGTGTATACTTAAAGTTTATGCATGATGAATGTAGTGTATACTTATGTGTGGACATCTTGATTTTTGAGTATTGGAAGTGCCTCTTAGTCATGATGTACGTTGCAATGAATTGGTATAAGTGTGATTGCTTCGTAGGATGGCAATTAGCTTAGTAGATAGCCTTATAATTGTCCACACGGGTAGACACACGGCCAGCCCCATAGGTGTGTTGATTAGCCATGTGTCCCCTTGCATGCTAGGTTTACAAGTCAGTATGCTCAGTAGTAAACACAAGGGCAGAGACATGACCGTGTGTCTTGGCCGTGTGGGAGGCACAACCATGGACATGGGGGTGTGCCCAGGCTGTGTGAAATCTGCACCTGAAATTAGGAATTTAATTCGACACACGGTCTAAGGACACGGGCGGGTGCCTTGGCCATGTGGTCATATTGAGATGATGAAGTCATAAACAGAATGCCAAGGTTTTCAGACACGAGCGAGGACACGGGCGTGTCATGGCCGTGTGAGAGACACAAGCTATGGACACGGGCGTGTGTCCGGCCATGTAAAAACTCCTATAGGTTTCAAATTGAAAAATAAATCCACACGAGTGTGGAACACGGGCATGTGGTGCGTCAGACGAGCGTGTCTCTTCTTTCACACGGGCGTGTGGCCCTATTTTATGTCAAAATTTTTTAAGTGTTTGAAAGTTCCCAGTTTGGTCTCGAACCATTCCGAGTACAAGTTTAGGGTATTGTAGACCTACAATAAGGACATTAATGTCTTGAATGAAAAGTTTTAATTTGGAACAAAATTTTATAAATCGATGTTGCATGATTGAGCAAGTACGGTAATGTCTCGTACCCGATTCAGGTGTTGAATACAGGTATGGGGTGTTATATTTAGTGGTATCAGAGGTATAGTTTAGTCGATTCTCAGACTAATGTAGCGTAATTATGAGTCTAGCTATACATTCCATATGTAAGAGTATTTGTATAATGATAGTGTGACGACTCCTAACAGCTTGAATTGTGTTTTGTATAGTAAATGGATTCTAATCTCGACCGAGTTGCAACTCATGATGCTGCAAGTAATGCGTTGGCTCCCGCGCAAGGGACCGCGCTAGTAGAGAGTAGACCCGAGACTTTGGGTCAGGGAGAAGAGGCTCTAGAAGCCTTTCTCCATAAAATGAGCAATTGGTACACTGAGTATATTCAAGCAAATCCTAATGCTCAATCCCCTCCACCCCCACCTATTCCTCAGCCCACTCCTGTAGCTCCCCAAGTGGTAGAGTTAGTAAGAAGAGAAAGGCCTCCGATCGATAAAATCTAGAAACAATGGGCCTAGGAATTTTGAGCTAGTAAGGATGATGATCCAGAGAGAGCCGAATTTTGGCTTGAGAATACCATCAGGGTATTCGATGAGTTGTCATGCACGCCTGAAGAGTGCATGAAGTGTGTGGTATCTTTCTTGAGAGATTCGGCCTATCAGTGGTGGAACACCCTTGTGTCGGTGGTACCAATGGAGAGAGTTAATTTGGATTTCTTCCAAGAAGAGTTCCGGAAGAAGTACATTAGTCAAAGGTTCATTGACCAGAAGAGAAAGGAGTCCTTAGAGCTAAAGTAAGGTCGAATGACGGTGACTGAATACAAATATGAGTTCGTAAGACTTAGTAAGTATGCCCGGGAGTGCGTGTCTACTGAGGCTATCATGTGCAAAAGGTTCGAGGATGGGTTAAATGAGGATATCCGCTTATATGTTGGAGTCCTCGAACTAAAAGAATTTGTGGTGTTGGTAGATAGAGCCTGTAAGGCCGAGGAGTTGGCCAAAGAGAAAAGAAGAGCTGAGATTGAGTCCCGTGACTCGAGAAAAAGGCAACTGAGTAAGTCATTCCAATACTCATCTAAGAAGTCAAGGGATTTCGCTACTCGATTAGCCACTTCAACCGGGTTTCTAAACAGAAGAAAGGGCAAACAGTTCTCGGGGTTTAAAGCTCAAACCACATTAGTTGCATAATGTGGCAGACGTCACCCCGGTGAGTGTCGAGCGAATGAGAAAGCTTGTTTCATGTGTGGATCTCTAGACCATTTTATCAGAGATTGCCCCGAGGTGGGTGAGAAGGAGAAACCTTAGAGTGCAAGACCGAGAAGTGTTATTAGAGGAAGACCATAGAAAAATCGGGGAAATGAAATGAGTAGTAAGAATGCATCTAGAGAGCAGACTGCAAGAGCTGAGGGTAGAACACCGGTGAGAACATATGCCATTCGTGCTCGCAAAGAGGCATCCTCCTCCGACATAATTACGGGTACATTTTCTCTCTCCTGTTATAGCTTTAATTTATCCGAGATCTACCCACTCGTATATTTGCATGAAATTAGCCTCTATCATGAACATGCTTGTAGAGTCTACTGAGATTGTGATAAGAGTGTCAAATCCCCTAGGCAAATATGTGTTGGTCGATAGAGTATGCAAATGTTGCCTTTTGATGATTAAGGGTTATTGCTTTCCGGTTAATCTTATGTTATTGTCATTTGATGAATTTGATATCATCTTTGGGATGGATTGGTTAGCTACTCATGATGTGATAGTAAATTGTGGGAGAAAGTTTATTGAGTTGAAATGTGAAAGTGGGGATCTTATTCGTGTTGAACCAAATGAGCAAAACAGATTACTAGTGGTGATATCTTCCTTGTTGACTCAGAAGTATCTAAGAAAGGGGTACGAAGCTTACCTTGCCTTTGTGATGAATGGTAAAGAGACTGTGCTAAGAATTGAGTCATTACCCATAGTATGCGAGTATCTAGAGGTTTTCCCGGAGGAATTTCCAGGGTTACCTCCGGTTAGAGAGATTGAATTTGGGATTGAGTTAACTCCTGGTACTATCCCTATTTCTATCACTCCATACAGAATGGCTCTAACCGAGCTAAAGAATTGAAGGCACAGTTGCCAGAATTAACAGATAAAGGCTTCGCAAGACCTAGTTATTCTCCGTGGGGTGTTCCCATTTTATTTGTGAAAAAGAAAGATGGTTCCATGAGGTTATGTATAGATTATCGGCAGCCCAATAAGGTAACTGTGAAGAACAAGTACCCATTGCTGAGAATCAATGATTGTTTGATCAATTGAAGAGAGCCACGGTGTTTTCGAAGATAGACTTGAGATCTAGATATTATCAGTTAAGAGTCAAGGACTCGAATGTACCGAAAACCACATTCTGGACAAGGTATGACCACTATGAATTTTTGGTCATGCCTTTCGGTTTAACCAATGCCCCTGCAATTTTCATGGATTTGATGAATCGCATCTTTTAACCATATTTGGATAAATTTGTTGTGGTCTTCATTGATGATATACTGATCTACTCATGGAACGAGAACGAGCACACTAAGCATTTGAGAACGGTTCTGCAAATTTTGAGAGATGAACAATTATACGCCAAGTTTAGTAAGAGTGAATTTTGGCTTAGAGAAGTTGGATTTTTGGGGCATATTGTCTCGGAAGATGGAATTCAAGTTGGCCCGAGTAAGATCTCAGCAATTGTGGATTGGAAGCCACAAAGGAATGTAACCGAAGTTAGGAGTTTTCTAGGCCTAGTTGGCTACTATAGACGTTTTGTCAAGGGATTTTCCATGATAGCTACTCTGATGACGAGGTTGCTACAAAAGGATGTAAAGTTTGAATGGAAAAATAAATGCCAACATAGTTTTGAGAGATTGAAGGCATTGTTGACTGAGGCTCCTGTTTTAGTACAGCCTGATTCGGGAAAGGAATTTGTGGTTTACAGCGATGCATCCTTGAATAGATTGGGTTGTGTACTCATGTAAGAGGGCAAAGTGATAGCATATGCCTCTAGACAATTAAAGCCGCACGAGAAGAATTATCCAGCCCATGATTTGGAGTTAGCTGCAATTGTATTTGCATTAAAGATTTAGAGACATCACTTGTATCGTAAGAAATGTCGAGTGTTCACGGATCATAAGAGATTAAAATACTTGATGACTCAAAAGGAGTTAAATCTAAGGCAGAGAAGATGGTTAGAGCTGATAAAGGATTATGAGCTAGTGATTGACTATCATCCGGGAAAGACGAACGTGGTCGTCGATGCTTTGAGCAGAAAATCTTTGTTTGTACTGAGAGCCATGAATACACGGATGGCTTTGTCAGATGATGGTTCTATTTTAGCTGAGTTGAGGGCTAGACCATTTTTTCTCCAAGAGATTTGTGAAGCTCAGAAAGGCAACAATGATTCACAAGCTAAAAGAGTCCAATGTGATTTAGATATTGAGTTGGACTTTCAAATAAGTAACGAGGGATGTTTGATGTTCCGAGATAGAGTTTGTGTACCCATAGATGATGAACTTATTTGGAGTATTATGCATGAATCACATAGTGGATGTTTGTTTGTACATCTAGGCAGCACGAAGATGTATAACGACTTGAGGAAATGGTATTGGTGGCTGAGTATGAAAAAAGACATTTCCGATTTCATATCGAGATGTTTGATTTGTTAACAAGTGAAGGCTGAACATCAAGTACCTTCAGGTCTACTTCAGCCTATTATGGTTCCCGAGTGGAAATGAGACCGTATTACTGTGGACTTCATAACGGGTTTTTTGTTGTCACCAAGGAAGAAAGATGCTGTATGGGTTGTAGTCGATAGACATACGAAGTTAACCCATTTCCTACCAGTACGAGTTGATTATCCGCTTGATAAATTGGCGGATTTGTATGTGTCAGAGATAGTAAGACTTCATGGAGTACCGTTGTCGATTGTTTCAGATAGAGATCCGAGATTTACGTCACAGTTTTGGAAAAAGTTATAAGAGGCATTAGGCACAAAATTGAGTTTTAGCACAACTTTCCATCTGCAAACCGACGGGCATTCATAATTCAGATACTTGAAGACATGCTTCGATGTTGTGTTTTGGAATTCCAAGGTAATTAGGAAAAGTACTTACCGTTGGCGGAATTCACCTACAACAACAGTTTTCAGTCAAGTTTGAAAATGGTGCCTTATGAGGAATTGTATGATGTAAGTGCTGCACGCCCTTATATTGGACAAAAATCAGAGAGAATCAGATTCACGGGGTCGACTTGGTCAGAGAAACCGAGGAGAAGGTAAAAGTGATACGTGAATGTCTAAAAGCTACCTCAGATAGACAAAAGTCCTATTCGGATTTGAAATGGAGAGAGGTTGAGTTTTAAGTCAGTGATAAAGTGTTTATGAAAGTATCACCATGAAGGAAAGTCCTCAGATTTGGCTGGAAGGGCAAATTAAGTTCGCACTTTATCTGACCATACGAGATTACCGAGAGGATAGGGGTAGTAGCTTATCGTTTGGCTTTGCCACCTGAGTTGGAAAAGATTCATGATGTCTTCTATGTGTCTATGTTACACCAATACCGTTCGGACCCTTCACATGTGATTGTACCAACAGAGGTAGAAATTCAACCGGAAATGACTTACGGCGAAGAACCGATTAAGATTTTGGCACGAGAAGTCAGACAGTTGAGAAACAAAAATATAGCCCTTGTTAAAATGCTATGGCAAAGGTATGGAGTAGAAGAGGCTACATGGGAGCCCGAGGAGTCTATAAGAAACCAATATCCCAACCTTTTCACTGGTAAGATTTTCGGGGATAAAAATCTTTAAGGAGGATAATCGTAACAGCCCGATTTAAGGGCTAGTCGGAACAGTGTTCTCGGGACCACTAATCCGGGGTCGGAGAAAATTAGTTTAATTTTATTTTATGAGTTATAGCATGATTATATAGGTACATGAAAATTTTGGTGCTTTAATTTTAGCGATTTCATGCTTAATCGTGAAAAAGGACTAAATGGCATAAAGTGCGAAAGTTTCATTTTACAAGCAAGAGGTGACTAATAGCCATAGAATATTAATTGGAGGCCTTTAATGTGCAATTTAACCCTTTGAAATAGGGTGGCTGGCCATAAGGGACAAGGACATTAATCCCGGTTTGGTCCCGAACCATTCCGAGTACGAGTTTAAGGCCTTGTAGACCTATAATAAGGACATTAATATCTTGAATGAAAAGTTTTAATTTAGAACGAAATTTTATGAATCGACGTTGCATGATTGAGCAAGTTAAGTACGGTAATGTCTTGTACCTGATTAAGGTGTCGAATACGGGTATGAGGCGTTACAGCCGTGTATCATGACTGTGTGTCGCACACGGCTGAGACACACGCCTGTGTGGACAAAAATAGGCCATTTTCAAGGCCAATTTGCCACCCTTTCTCATGCTCACCTAAACAACCAAAATAATACCATTTCAACACATTTATAGGCAAAAACCTGAGAATTCATATACAAATCCTGCCATTTCATCTTCAACCATTTCACTACTCAAATCATAACCATAAACATACCAAAACAATATGTCATTACCAACAATTTCACCTATTTTCCCTATGCATTTTTCTCATCATTTTATCAACTAATTCATGCCATAAAATATACCAATTCATCATCCCTATATCATACCAAAACATGCCAAAACATAAAGCTATATATATACATCACATATCACTTACCAAATTCATAAATTAAGCCAACTTAGATGGCCAAATACATACCAACATGTACATCATTTACAAGCCAACTCTCATGGCTAAAATCACAACTCAAAACATATCATCTTAAGACTAGCCTATACATGCCATATACCAAATATACATAACATCAAAAGTACCAACAAGTTGATCGATAGTGTGACGATGTTCCTGATGATCCCCGAGTCCGAGCTAGCTTTGATTATCTATAAAATAGGAAAAAACACACAAAGTAGGCTTTAAAAGCTTAGTAAGCCATATACAAATAAAAGTACCACATGAATCAACATTATTTCCATCAATAGGTAAACTATGAATAAACACATATAAGCTCACAAACCTTTCCCAATGTATACATATTCAATATCATAAGTGAATTCATCAAATACTTCCCTTTTCAATACTTATATGAATCTCGTAAGTACTTGAGCCACTTAACTCATTCACAAATTCTTTCTTGACTTGACTTTGCCCGTTGAACCAATCAGAATCGTTAAGGATACTCAGAAATCACATATAGCTCGTACAATGCCATATCCCGGATATGGTCTTACATGTTATCACATATCGATGCCACTGTCCCAGACATGGTCTTACATGAAATCAAATAACGATGTCAATGTCCCAGACATGGTCTTACACGTAATCACATAATATGCCAATGTCCCAGACATGGTCTTACATATAATCACATCTTGATAATCCTAATGTCATGACATTCGTATCCTATACTATTCCTAAGGTTTGTACGGGACTTTGGGATATTGTAAACCTGTCGATTCTTGCTCGTATTTGATCATTCAACATTCATAGCAGTTTAATGATAATTAAACATATATAATTCAATTTAAAGACATCTATTTGCATATGAACTTTCCTTGTATTTGGGATAAACGGACTGGATCGACTATTCAATAACCTTTGATTTTTCCCAATCTAAATATGATTTCTTTTGTTCTTGATCTATATACATTAAAAATTAACTCATTTATTCATCAAATCATTCAATTCAGTCCACAAACACATATTTGGGCATTTTTACAATTTATATCCTATTTCATAAAAACACAATTTACACAAAATTTAACAAAACACATGCTTAGCCGAATTACCATAGTACCCCTAGTAGCCCATATTTCACATTTATTTCACATTTCAACCACATAATTTGTACTTTTCACAATTTAATCCCTAAATAGTATTTTTACCAAAAATCACTTAACAAAATATGATAATTTATCAACAAATATCCATTTTTCATTATCAAACTTTTAAAAGCTTAAATAATCATTAATGGCACTTTACAAAATCATGATAAGGCACGAGCTAGCTAGAACATGAAGCAATGATTACAAAAACACAAAAATCATCAAAAGTCGAGCTCAAACTGTACCTTAATCAAGCCAAATGTGTGCCAAACCCTAATGCTCTCTCATGGCTTCTTTCTCTTTTAAATTTTCAGTGAAGATGATGATATTTAGGCTTATTTTTAACTTTGTTTTATTTATTTCATGTATATTATCATTTTTACTAAATTAACCTTTACTAAACCATTTAAAATCATCATATTAATGCCCATTTATGTCAAATTCCACTATCAATGGTCTAATAACATCATAAGGACCTCTCATTTAATAAATCATAGCAATTAAACACATTTAACATATAGAATGCCACTTTTACATTTTACGCGATTAAGTCTTTTTTCTCAAATTAAGCATTTAAACGCTGAAATTATTTCACGAAACTTTCACAAATATATAATCACATGCTATAAACACCAAAAATAATATCAAAATAATTTTCTGATATCAGATTTGTGGTTTCAAAACCACTATTCTGATTTAGCTAAAATTGGGCTGTTACAATCTCAAGAACCCTAAAATCTACAATGAGTACAGAGATTTCATCATCAACCATTACAAGGAAGACCCTTCTCGTCGCCTTCACCGAAATCTGTAAATCCCTCATTGGCGATGTCACTTTACTCCACAAGGTTTTCCGCTTCTTGGAAACATTGGTTTTGATCAACTTCGTCGCCCCACCTTCACCCCACGAAGGTTTCGAGAACAGTAATAGCGTTTAGGTAAAAAACAGGGCCTCGAATAGACTCCGGGTCATTGCTACTCTTAATTTGTTGCGGCCGCTTTCAGTGCCAGTTGTTAAGGGTAAGAACAGTGGTGATGGGGTTGAAAAGAGTAGAGTCAAGTTGCCTCCCCTGGCTTCATAATTGATGTTTTGGGTGATTTGAAGAGACTACATTGTGGTAGTTGTGGAGATAATTGTGATTCTAGGTACTATGAATATAAAATGATATTTCATTTTTTAAAATTTGAAAGATTCTTTTTGTGTTTAATTTTTTTGGAATTGTTTTTATTTGTTAATTTTTTTCATTAGATTAGAACACAAATAAACACAAATATATTCAGTTGAAATGGGTATTTGAGAGAGTGAAATTAGGTGTGGGCTTTGATGAAAATGGTGGTGGGTGTGTCTGTCTCTGTGTTTTTTTTACTGTAATAGCAAGAAAGAGAGAAGAAGAAAGAAGGAAACAAAATGAAAAAAAAATTGTTAAACAAAAATTTTTAGATGATGTCATCGTGCTTATATGGCACCCCACATAGGTTTATTTCATTGACCGACGCTTGACTGACGGTCAACTCACGTTTACCATTAAAATTGGGTTGATTTATGAAAAAATCATAACATTGAGGGTGTCAATAAAAATAACGTCAAGGGCACAAAACCAAAAGCCCCCAAATGTTGAAGTCTTTTTTTTTTTTTTTTACAACTATGCCTTCGTTTTAATACATTATACAATCAAGTCTATGATGAAGACTACTATCTCTTAGCATCATTTCCTTGGTGTTTTCTTATGGTTGTTATAGTTTGGTTCTATTTGGTAAATCAACATCTTGATGTGTCCTCAAGGCTTTCCTTCTCGATCTCATATGTCAAATAACTTGATTCCGTTCATAACATTGTTCATATTTCAATTTCATTCTCAAGCGCAAGTCTTTTTTGTATCTCAATCATATAACACTTTGTACTTTAGCCACATTGCATTAACGTTTTAGCCTCTATTAACCGGACGTAGACTAAAGGACGGATACACAAATTAATACGTTGGTATATTCTCACAGACCCTCAAGGCTTTGAATCTAATGATACATTCTCAGAGCCCTAAGGCTTTAGAGAACTAGTAACATAATGCACCCAATGTTGAATAAATATGATGCGCCCAAAGCTAAAGAGAGTTATGACATAACGAATCATATAACATGCCGAATATACCCGTAACTCTATCTAAGACCGTTTAATAGCAAATTCTTATATTGATATACATGAATTCACATATGATTAATTCATTTCATTATGCTTTCATATTCATACCATGTTGCAAGTATAAGCATACATTTATACACATTAGCTCAACAAAGTTATCAAAGTCATAAATTTATCTTTCCTTCTATGAGATCAAGCATTAACATTATTTCATTTATTTGACCACTTAATAGGCTATGAATTGAGAGCAAATTGTAAAAGCACAAACTAGAATGGTTAATCGTCCATCACCTTCTCTTTTCCTTTTGCCTTCTAGGTTTTAGTGTCATCTTTAGTTGTGTAAGATAATTTGGTTACAAAAATAGTATTAGTTTCACATTCAACATGGACATAACCATATTCAAGCATGAATGCACATTTTACAACTAGGTCCCTTAGAATCCTAATATTTGAAATTCCCATAACTCACAATCTACTTGATCAAATCTTATGAAAAATATAACGTCGGTAATGACAAATATATCAGTCGGTAATGACAAATATATCACAAAGAAAAGAAAAATAAAAAATAAAGAACACACAGATTTTACATGGAAACCCTTTCGGGAAAAAACCACGGGCAGAGGAGAAGAAAATTCACTATGTCGAATTCGAATCAAATTACAAGAGGAATAGACTATGTATATTTATAGGCTTGTAAAGCCATATTCTAATAGGAGTGTAGTAAGATTGAAACTCCTTATTCTAATCAATATCAAATAGATGGAGTTTAATAAGGTTTAAAAAACCTTATTTAAAATAAAATAAAAGAAGTGTAGTTTTATAGGGATTCTTCTTTTATTTTATTTTACCATTGTATTTTATTTAAATAAGGATTCGGGTCACTTAATTCTAACAAATCTAAATTTGATTTCGTAACTATACTTTAAGGACCTCAAACTATCAATATCATTTTCCTCCAAAGTTCTCAACATCTCTCTAAGTTCCAATATTCATCAATCACTATAATAAAAAAAGAAAACCAAGCTTTGATTCAACACTTTCCACTTCATTTCTAGCTTGATTGTACCATAGTTCAAGCTTGACATCAACCATCCATTAATTTAAGCTCTCATCGTCTAAGTTTTCTAAAGCTTTCAATAGTGGAGACTTAATTAAAACTTCATCAATTCCACTATCTAAGGTATAAGCTATTTCTATCTATTATTATAAGTTAAAAATACATTAAGAATTTAAAAGGAGACCAGCCTTACCTCTGCAATTAATGGACGATAATGGTGGCAACCTAAAGGAATTCTTCTTCTTTCTTTCTCTATCAGTTTCAGCTATACTTTTTATTATTTATTGTATGTTATTTTTAAATACACCTCTATGTTCCAAATACATAATTTTAACACTGTCAAAACTATTTTTACACGTAAAATAACTTGACGAATTTATGAAAAATTATGAAAGTTTAAGTTTTTTTAAAACATTGAGATTTGTATTAATAAAAAAAGAGTCACCACCTATCTTTCAATTAGGTGTGATTGGTCATCTATAAAATTACCTTCTTTTTAAAAAAAAAAATAATTTTTAGACCTACATTTAAAAACTAGAATAAAATTGAGTTCAAGAATTAGTTACGCATAGGGAAAGTTATAGGACCCATGTGATGCCCAAAATTGACACCCTGTTAATTATGTGTTGTCACAAGTCTCAAAATTAAAGATTTTGCAGTTAGTATTTAATCATATTCCCGTAAAATAATGAAAGGAAATATATTAACTACAATTTTTTGTTTTTGTTTTGAGTGAATCGAGTTTTGAATATATGTATGTACGTATGTATGTATGTATGCATAACAAGAGAAAATGTTTGATACATTGCAGTGGAGTTTTTAGACTCCACAAACAGAGTTAGGTAGTTGACAAGTGTATATTAAAAAAGTAAATGTTTAAAAAAAAGAGACATCACAATTTTTCAAGGCTACATGTGGAATAAAAAAAAGTAAACTGTCAGTATACCAAATATTAACCCACATAGTAAATAACGTAAGTATTTAATATCTTCCTACATCTCTCGAATCGATGAAATATAGGAATTTTTAAACTAAAATTTTTATTCACTTAGTTTTGAGAAGTATGTCTGGTGATTAAATATAATAGATGAAATCTCTCCCAATAGAATCACAAATTATATTAACCCCGAAAATATTTCCTCATATGCAAAAACTTTTTAAATTATGCTCAACAAAGTGAAATCAAGATGAATCACCAAACTCCCCTTTATAACTTATTACTCTAAAAATAAATAACAAAAGAGATTAAAGAGATATGATAGTCAAAGAAACAAATACACATCATAAGGAAGAAACTCGTAAGACAAAAAAAAACATTGTATCCAAGCATTGAGTACATCATACACAACAAAGTGAAATCAATACATTGGCATCACAGAGAGAAAAAAAAAACAAATTAACTTGTATATAAAATACTAACGAAAGTGCCCTCATGGTCTTGCTACACTCACGCTCTTCCTTTCTCCTCTGGATCGTCTTCAACCCTTTCGTTTGTGTTTGTGTCAAAAATCATGTCACATTTTCTCTCCATTCCTCTTGGTGAAGTTAAAAAAAAAAATTAGGGAGTGAAAAATACTATAGTAAATAGAGATATATAAATATATACAAATTAAATAACAAATATATTTATAAAAATCATATAAAATTAAGATATTGCTTTAGTTCATATGGTAAATGAAAATAATTTACAATTCAAGTTTCACTATGAATAAATTATTATTAATTTATAAAAATATAAAAATTAGATAATTCCCTGTCTGAGTTGTGAACTATGCAAATCATAAATTTTATTAGGTCACAAACAAACAAAAACTAATAAAACTAACAAGAGTTGAACAAGAAATTATAAGCAAACAAAAACTTCATTAGGTCACCAACAAACAAATCACACCAAATATACATTAAAATCAAAACAATGAATACATCAACCAATTGTCATAAGGAAAAATTAAAGTACAAAAAAAAAAAAAAATTTCCACCTTTTCTCTATCTTTTTTCCATCTCCATAAACGAAGGACTAATAAGAATTGTATGGCCTTTAGCGAGAAAGAATAAAAGAAGACAAAAGAACTCTACATAACCCCCAATATTGAAATATCAACAACCAATACAATTCATCCATTTTAAAAGAGGAGACCAAACGCAAGAGCGACAAGGGAAGCAAACGCCGTCGGCACGAATGCGGTGGCATCTGAGGTAGGAGTAGGGGCCGGTGCATCAGCTGCCGCAACATATTGGACCGCCGACATGGCCATCAACACCACCATCATGGCCAAAAATAGTCTCATCCTCAATGCCTCCATTTGTTGGTGTAGTCTCTTCGTGGATTTTGTTGCAAAAGTGAGGAATATGAAATCGAGACAAGCAGTAATGGGGGTGGCATAAAGCCCCATTTATATACATCTCATGCTGGCCAGTTTTCAATTAGTGTCGAAAAAAAAAAATTTCCGTATAACTTTTAATTTAGTTATTCTTGGTTTGGGCTGCCCGTTAGTTGGAACAGGGTGGCTTTAAGTTCAACTTTAGATGCCATACAGCTGTTGCCAAGGGTCTTTTTGGGCGTTGTTTGGAGAGGGTCCCTTGTCTTTGCCCACTTGCCTTAACTACCACTCTTTTTTGGGGCAGTGGGGGCTGTTCAAATCTTAATTTTACAAAATTTTGGACTACCATATAAGGACTATTTTGACCGTATGAGCAAGCGTGTTCTGTGGTTTGAGTTCAACTTCTTTTATGGCAATCTTGGTATTTGATGTCCTTAATTAATAATAAAGTATTATTTTGAAGGGGTAGAAGATACCTTTTTAATTAATTAGGGATTTGTTTATTGGAAATATAGGGCTGTTGGGACCCTTTCTCTTTTTTTGGGTTCAATATGTTGGGACCCTTTCATTCACCCGCGTTCACCATTATCATTTGCCCCAACTATCAATGCCTTTTCAATGTGTGCCTTTGCATATCATATTTCATTATTTTTATCTTTAGTTAAAATTAATTTGTTTTTCAATGTAATTATTTTATTTATAACAATGGTTAATATTTATATTTGAATATCTTATATCTAAAAATATTATATATATTTATTATTGTTTTTTTATTATTCATAACATTGTTCATGAACATGTTCTATTATATATTCATAAACATGTTCTTTTAATAGTCACAAACAAATAAATATAAACACACCAACTCGTGATTGGAAAAGTAAAAGTGGGCTTCTTCCCTAAACATTTGAACCAAATTCGAAATTTAGAGTCATTATGGTTGGGAGACTTTTACTTGAATACCAGTCTTGGCCCCACTAAAATAGTTTCAAATCGAAAAACGGATGAAGACATTTATGGCTATAAAAAAATAAATCAAATATGAACACAATTTTGAAGTTCTTAATAAACACAAGTTGAATATAAACAAACTTAGAAGTAAACAAATGAGCATAAACAAAAGTCTGTCCATTTAAGTTTGGTTCATCTATAGCCCTAGCTTTAGAGATCACTGTTCAATTATAATTAGGAATTATGGGAACAAAAATTGAATGTATTCAAAAAAACCATCAAACTTTTAAAATTTAAATTCAATAATTTGAGTTATTCAAATCATTTCAATTAAATAGTTCTAGTCAAGGATGTAGAAACATAAAGCTCTATTATTAGTAAATTAGTTTATTGTTTCTAGGATTTATTTTATTGTTATAATTAATTTCTTATCACGTGTGATGCACATGTTGATGACGTATATTGATTATTTTATATTAAATTTATTGTAATTTTTTAAAAATTTATTTTTTTCACAAATAATATAAAATAATGGTGTCTAAATACTATATAAAATATTATACAATATATAGTATTTAGAGACTATATTTTAATATTATAAGAATACTATAAATTACGTTCTCCAAAACTCAAAATTCCAAAAAAAACGAAATAAATCATTGCTTTATTATATATATGATATGTATGTATAATATATATATATATATATATATATTATGTTGAATATCAAGTTTACTTATTGAAATTGGATTCTAATATGAAATCTAAATTATAAAATTAATTACTGATTTATCTAACACTAATTGATTGATATGTGATATTAGTAATTTAGAACCCTTATTTTTTTTAAGAAATATTGTGTGTATCTTTTAAATTTGCAAATTATTTCAACTTTTTAGAAACATTTTTTTTGTAATGTTTTAAGATTATTAAACACCTATATTAACTTTATCGATCATATTATTACTGGAATGTTATACATTATTTAATAAATATAATATATCATAAAAAAAATTTAAAAAATGCATGTGAAAAAAAAAATACCATATACCTTCAGAACTAACTAAAGTTTTATATATATATACTGCTGCAGGGATTGTATTACAGACTCCACTTAAAATCAGCAATGGAAGGAAATTTGTTTATTAAAATTACTTAATTGAACATTTTTGACGAAAACCACGCGTTTAATTTCTATAACATTCAGAGAGAAATTTTATTTTTATTTTTATGAGCATAAAGTTAGCGCTGAAATTTACATTTCATAAGGAAATTTTATGAGAAAAAAAAATTCAAAATACAAACTATTTTTTCCACACCAGAAATACAAATTGAAATCTGATTCACAACCTAAATTACCGCATTTAAATATTTTTAGTGGATTTCCAATACTATATGGCTTTAATATTGATTGTTTTATTAATTAAATGAAAAAAATGATAAAGAAAACAAATTAATGGTACGGTTTTGGATTAATGGCACATATTGATGTGAGAAATATTAATGACAATATATATCTATAATTTTTTTTTACTTTAAATATAAATGGTTTTGAATTTTAACTATACTGCATAAAATTATTATCTTATTTGTTCTAATTAAAAAATCCAATTAAAAGATATCACTTTTCTAAAAACAAATCATTAGGATATAACCATACAAATACAAAAAATGGAAATCTAATGTTTATGAGTAGTAGATGAGAATTTTTAGAAAAGGTAGTCTGCCAAAGTAGCAATTTCGCCCCCCGAGGGGGGGGTTTCTCCTATTAGGGTTCTTTTCTTCTGCGAAAGTAGTAGTTTCGTGGGGTTTTTTTCTCTGATCAGAGAAAAAAAGATTTTTTTCTAGTGTTTTGTTCCAAGAAAAACAATAAATCTTATCAAAGAAGATGAGCTAGCAAATCTGAATATTGCTTAGATAAAGAAGAAGATCCATTTCTAGGGCAAGAAGATGATGAGGATAATGAAGATGAGTTCAATCTATGCACAGTAGGATGGGTTCTAAGCGTCTGTTGTACACTTTCCATCAAATGAGAGCGTTATTGTAGAGTTATGGCATCCATTAAAAGGGGTCTCCATCATAGAAATCAAAGAAAGAAGAATTTTGTTTGGATTTTATAACAAGATAGATCTCGAAAAGGGTAATAGATGGTATACCACTGGTTTTTCAATGACACTTGATTATTTTTCACCAATTGTTAAAAGGAGAGGATCTTATACAAGTCCCCCTATTCCATACTATTTTCTTGGTGCAAATTCATATTTACCAATAGAATCTATGTTTGAAGGAATGGCACGATAGTTGGAGAACTTCATTGGAGAATTCCTAAAGTACGATACGATGTTAATAACAAGGGAATAAAAAAGTTTATGTGCATCAAGGTGCAATTGGATATTCGATCCCCACTAAGGAGGAAGAAACGCATCATATATGGTCAAAATAGATAAACTTATGCGAATTTTCAAAACAAAAAATTACCCATTTTCTGTTTTTTATGTGGAAGACTAGGACATGGAGAGAGTTTTTGTCCAATTCGTTTAACACTGGGTTCGCAAGAGGCGGATGGTGGGTGGGATATCTCATTAAGAGTTCCATTGAGAAGAACAACACTGGTTACAAGCAAATGGTTGAGAGAAGAGCCGAGTGAGGTGGGAAAGATTGGGATGGAAGTGGACAAGAGTAGGGATAGAAGGCATGTTGGGGTTCGCTTGGTGAACAAACAACCAAAATAGGAGATAAATGGATATAAGACATTACGATCGGGAAGGAGAGAAAAGGAGGCAAATTAAATGTAGAGCAAATACTTGGAACAAGAGGAATATCATATTCCAATTATTTGAAGGAAGCAAATATAGAGTTGGAAGATAGACCGATAGGCTTAGTGGATGGGAAAAAAAGGCAACGAGTGCATCAAGCGGGGAGAAGAGTAATATTAGCCCAATGGAAATAGAGGCTGGAAAATGAATTATTGGCCAGCTCTGCTTAGCAAGCAGTCGACCGATCACAATGAAAACCTTAAGTTGGAATGTTCGTGGTTTGGGGCAACTACGGACAATTAGATGTCTCAAAAATAGATTGAGACAAATTCAGCCTTAGGGTGCAAGAAGTATGGAAAGGATAAGAAGGAAAAGTGGTTTTGCAAATGGGATTGATGTTAGTGTAGAAGGATCAAGAGGTGGACATTCTTTAGGATGGAGAGACGAATTATCTGAAACTTTAAAAGTGTCTCAAGCTCTCACATAGATGTGGAAGTGTTTGAAGAAAGCGATGAATCTTGTTGGAGGTTTACCGAATTCTATGGTTATCTAGTAGAGCATTTGAGTACTGAATCATCGAATATGCTTAGGAAGTTGAAGGAAAACAATCAATTACAATGGTTAGTATTGGGTGATTTCAACGAAATTATGTTTTCTTTTTTTTTTTTAAAAAAGGAGGAAGGTTATGAGAAGAAAGACAAATGTCAATTGTTAGAGATGTTTTGAAGGATTGTGATTTAAACGACTTGAGTTTCTCTAGATAATGGCTTACTTGGGAGAAGGGAAAACTACCGAAAAATAATATAAGGGAAAAACTAGATAAGGAAGTTGCAAACTAGGCATGGTGGAACCATTTCCTAGACTATTCAGTACATCACCTAAATCATAGCTTTTTAGATTATTGCTCAATTTTAGTGAATACCATAGGGAATAGGAAGAAGAAATCTACTCGAAGGGAATTGTCATTTCACTTTAAAGCAGATTGGATTATGAAAAAGGATTTTGAGGAGCAAGTCAGAAAGGGATGGGATTCAAATAAAAAGGAGTTTCCAGATAATGTGAAAGATCTAGGCTATATGTTACTAGAATAGGCAAAAAATAAAAAATTTTCATAGAAAAATAAAAGAGGAGTTGAATGAAAGATTAAATGAGCTAAAAGTGGAATATTCAGATGAGGAAAGCATGGTAGAAATCATGAAAGTTAAATTGGCCTTGAATATAGAGGTAGATAAGAAAGAATTATTCTAGAAACAAAGAGCTAGAGTGAATTGGCTTCGGATGGGAGATCGTAACACTTTATTTTTTTCACAATTTTACTTCGTATCGAAAAATAGAAATTTAGTAAAAGGATTGGAAGATGAGAACGGGAGGTGGGTACAAGGAGAAAAAGAGTTTACGGAATTAGCAACAAAATATTTCAAAGATTTATTTTCTTCAAAATCGGTGTAGAATTGTGAACAATTAATGGCAGAAATTCAACCATGCATAATAGGAAGTCACAATGAAGAACTAAATGTTGGAGTTTAAGGAAGAAGAGGTGGTTGATGCAATGAAGTTAATGGCACCAATTAAGGCCTCGAGCAAGGATGGGTTTTAGGAATTATTCTATAAAAAAAAATTTGGCATATCGTAGGGAACGATGTAACGAAATTTTGTTTAAAGGTATTGAATAATCACAAAGAATTTGAGGAAGTAAACAAAACCAACATTGTGTTAATTCCTAAGGTATTGACTCTAAAGAAAATGGGGGCAATTCATGCCTATTAGCCTTTGTAATGTAGTATACAAAATAATCGTGAAAACAATGGCGAATAAATTCAGGAAAGTACTTAAGCTGTGTATTGAGGAAGCACAATGAGCTTTTGTCTCAGGGAGGCAAATAACAAACAACATTTTGGTGGCATACGAAATTCTGCATTCTTTTGAAAAGAAAAAAAAAAGTATGGAATTGGATCTTTTACATTAAAATTAGATATGAGTAAAACATATGACAGAGTGGAATGGGGTTTTGTAAAGAAGATGCTGAGTAGTTTAGGTTTCTACAAGGACTGGATTTCACTTATCATGAGATGTGTTAAAAGTGTTGCATATTCGGTAGAATTTAAACCTATAAGAGGATTAAGGCAAGGGGATCCTCTAAGCCCATATTTATTCATAATTTATATGGAAGGCTTCTCAAAACTGTTGAATATTGCAAAAAGAGACAAAATTTATAGGGCGAAAGTGGAAAGAAATGGATTATCAGAAACACACCTATTTTTTGCCTATGGTAGTATCTTTTTGCGAAGGCAACAAATGAAGGAGCTATGGTGATAAAATCTGTGGTGAACGAATATGAGAAGATATCTGGTCAATTGATTAATTTTGATATATCACTAATCTATTTTAGCGATGCAATGTAATGCGATAATGTAAGGAGTCAGATAAGCAATGTATTAGGAGTTAGAATTTCAAACAATCTAGAGAAATATCCCAGCCTTCCAACAATGGTAGGAAGACGAAAAAAGAACTCACTTGTAAACATCAAATAAAATTTTATCAAAAAGAATGAAAGATGAGTGTGCGTAATCTATCACTAAGAGGAAATGAGGTATTTATTAAAACCGTTTTACAAGCCATTCCTATTTATGCAATGCAATGTTTTATGTTGCCTGTGTCATTATGCCGAGAATTAGAAATTAGAAATGTAGATTTTTGTAGCGTAATTTAAAATCTAACAAGGGCATACATTGGTGTAGTTGGAATAATATGTGTATCCTAAAAACATAAGGGGGGATTGGGTTTAAGGAGTTATCAAAATTTAATGTAGCCCTATTAGTGAAATAAGGATGGAAACTAATTGTTAATCCCAGTAGTTTAATGACAAGAGCGATCAAAGTAAAATATTATTCTCGGGGAGATTTCATGAGCGCAAGTTTAAGATATTACCTTTTGTTTACTTGGTGTAGTATTTGGGGTGCTCGTAGGTTATTAGAAAGTGGCACAGGGTGAAGAGTTGGGAATGGAGAACCGGCGAACTTATGGAACAATGTATGGTTGCCAAGTTCTGGTGGTGGAAGAGTACAGGTTTAGAACATAGATATTAGATTTTCAAAAGTAGCAAACTTAATAGATAAAGGAAAGGTTACTTGGAAAAAATGAGATAATTCAAGGACTATTTAGCGAGGAGCAAATGGAGAGGATTTTGTCTATCCCGCTAGTAGGCAATATGTAGTATGTTGAAAAATGAGATAATATGAAATAGTAATAATTTTGGAGTCTATACAACAAAAAGCGGTTACCAATGACTAATTACAGAAAGCTAGAATTTGCTGGGAGACCAAAATACATTACAAACTGAAATCACAAAAGATTACTTCACAAAAATTTGGAGCCTCAAAATCCATAGCAAAATTAGGATAAACCTATGGAAAATAACATACAACTATATGCCTACTCTAGGTAATCTAAAACTTTGCTGGTTAAGGGAAGATGCAATCTGCCCAGTTTGCAAGGAAGAAGAGGAGACAGTAGCCCATCTGTTTAGAGAATGCATTTTCAGAAAAAAAAAAAAGATACTATAGGAGATAGAGCTGACACCCTTGAGCACAAACATTAGTCAAAATTGGAGACAATGGTTAGAATCAGAACTAGTAAATAATAGTATGCAGTATGGAATAAATTTGGCCATCATATTTTGGGCTATATGGTACAATAGGAACAAACTTTATCATGAGGGACTAAGAGAAAAGGTGCAAGATGTTACGGGATTTGTAACACCCCTTACCCTTTTTCGTTGCCGGATTAGGGTACAAAGCGTTACCATACAAAATAGAATGTTTAACTTCAAAAAAAAATAATTATGCAGTGTAATATCAACATTTATTAGCTCAATATAACCATAATAAAAAAACATTATCGGGCTTTAAATCGAGCCTTCGGGGGCACTAAAAACAACTTGAAAAAAAATCAGGGATAAATTTAAGACAAAACAAAAAAATTTGGGAAAACATGAAAAATTTTGGAAACAGAGGTCACACGACCGTGTTGCTAGGCCATGTGACATAGCCCAGACTGTGCGGACATTCGAAGTATTGACACACGGACGTGTCTTAGCTCGTGTGGGTATTCGAAATAGGGCCACACTACTGTGTCGCAGGTCGTGTACCAAATCATGTGTGCATTCGATGTTGTGTCACATGGTTGTGTCTTAGACAGTATGAAACTTGTACCTAAAATAATAATGACACATAATTATTTACATTCCTTTTTTACACATAATTATAGCTTGTTTGATAGCAAGTCAAAGCATTTTAGTATATATTTAGGTTGTCATGCTTAAAGTAGTAATTTATGTTTTCTAATAGTTTTTATTGCATTTTATATATCAAAATAAGGTTACATGGTCTTTTAGGTCAAGTTGGGAGCTAAATATGCTTATTTGGGCCAAAACTAATACCTATATCACGACACCAAGGTTCTGATGTCTCAACGTCGAAGACAGAAGCTAAAAACGAGTTTTGTAATGAAACTGCCCTCGAAGTCGCGACATAGCCCTCCTATGTTACGGCATACCCTTTGCGCAGCCAAAAATTCCTGCACGCTTTAACTACATTTTAGAGGAAAATTAGGTGTATTTATCGTAATTGAACTTTAAGGACTTCAAGGATAATTTAGGCACTTTAATATGATGAGTTTAGCCTATATAAAGGCCATTGTAATCAATTTAAATATACAATTTTAAGGTTTTGATTATGAGGCTTTGCTTTCATTCTTAGTTTTTACCTATGTTATTTTATGTTCTTATACTCAGAAGATCCTGTTTCGGAGTGAGAATTCTGCGAATAGAGATTGTTCTAAAAACACACTTTCATCGATAAATCCATGAGCATCTCTCTTCCTTATTCTCTTCTTTCTATTTCTTTCTTTAACATTGTTAGATGAATATTTTGTGTAAATATTAGAATCAATTTCTGCTTTCTACATATTTTGCATGTTGTAATTGCTTGAACTTAATTAACTGCTTGAATGATAGAGTGTAATACCCCTAATTGTCTCAGTCATCGAATTAGGGTTACAAATGGTTACTGTACAAAATAGACCGTTTAACTTCAAAACAGAATAACAATTCAACTTACGAATTGTTTTCTAATTACTCAATTTAATCGTGGCAGTAATACACATTTGTGCCTTAAACTGAGTATTCGAGGCCCTAAAAATAAGTTGGATGTAATCAAGGGATCAATTTGAACAATTCAAAAAATTTTAAGAAGAACATGAAAATTTGAGAAATAGGGGTCAGACAACCATGTGACATAGCTCAGACTGTGTGGACATTCGAAGTGCGGTCACACGGTCGTGTCCCAGCCCGTGTGTTCACCCGTGTGTACATTGAAAATAAGGTCACACGGCTGTGTCACAGGCCGTGTGCTAGATCGCGTAACTCACTAACTTGGTACACATGGCCTTGTCTTAGACCATGTGTAACCTGCACCTAAAATAAAAAGTAACACACAGACGTGTAGCGAAGCCATGTGTGTCACACGACCGTATGAAAGCTCGTGTTTCAGGTTATGTGCTCCATAATTAGCCCCTAAAACAAGCCATTTTAAGATCAAACCTTGACCAACAAGCTACTCCATTTGCACACAAACTCAAAGGCCGTAAACACACTTCAAACATTCATAATATACCAATTCAATGAACTTAGATCTTCTAACCAATATGCCATTCAAAGACACCTTATTTCATACCAAAACAAAATCCCTTAAGAACAAAGCTATAATGCCACTTCTCAATAACCAAACTTAGGTAAAATAGCTACCTAAAGTCATCTATTACCAATCCATTTTACCATTCAAGATAAGAATACCAAAATGACCATTTATGTAACACCCCAAACCTGGCCCAGACGTTATGACCAAATTTAGAGTTGTCACGTAAAATGATTGAAAATTTGATTTTGGTGTATCTTGAAACTTGTTGCAAACTCTTAAATCTCGGATTATTAAAAAAATAATATTATCTAACTATTTATTTGAAAGCGATGCTTGAATATTTTTTAAAACTTATGATTTTGCAATGGAAACCCTTAGAAAAATGTATTTTTGAGAGCACAACTTGTTAATTGAAACCTATTAATTTTGTAGAAAATAATCATTGTCGATAAAACGTTTAAACATTATTATACGAAAACGTAAAGTAAAACCCCAAAACCAAAAATAGTCCCAAATGTCTAGAGAGTCCAAAATTTACATAACTCTCAAACCAAAATTTTGATTAAGTCAAATTTAAAAAACATACGGTATTAATCGAGCTCCTGATTGCACCGATCCTACTAAGCCCGAGGATTACCTGAAAATAACAATCAAACAAAATATGAGTTTTCGAAACTCAGTGTGTAACAAACAACTCAAATAGTTAGTTATTAACAGACAATTTATCAATACAGAATCTTAATAGAGCAGTTCAAATGCAGATATACAAATATAATTCCTACCCCTAACAGCTACACACCATCTCGGACCGTCCCAACACACTACATGGGGTTAAAAACACCCATCCAACCCTACACACCATTTCCGAACATCCCAACACACCATATGGGGTTTGAAACACCCATCCAACTTTACACACCACTTAGTGTCGTTAAGACACTTACCAGATAATTGTAGCTGAGTTGCTGGTATAATAGACAAGGTATCGCCACTAACAAAAAAAACTTCCTCCAAAGAATACAACTCATCCAAATGCAATCATAAATTAGACCATAAATCATATATGTTACAGTTACACATGCATGGCATATCAAATAGCAGACATATACAAGGCATTTTCCAAATAACTCATAGCCTGTCACAAATTTTTCTTATCATATAACATCTCAGATATATATACACAAATAACAGGATTAATACTAGCAGACGATCGAATTTCATGTTTTACAGTCTATTTAATCACATACGAGATTTCTAGTACCTAAAGTCGATAATTAATCGCTTAATTCAACAAAGATTCCTTAATTTAACCAAATAATTCACTTAGTCACAACGAAAATATATACATTACTAAGTCGGAACTCGAAAGCCCAAGCGTTCAAACACTTACCCAAACGTCCAGAACAGCTCTTAATACCACTAGTCCACAAGAGGGGAGTTCCGATTCTCACAATTCTCCGTTATCAACAAACACAAGAACATAATAAAAAATGATACTAATCCTGATTTCCCAATGAACCTCAAAATTCCCTTAAATCCCAACACATCCATAAATGCAACATTACCTGACGAACTCTTGCGATAATCACCACCCAAAAACGTGAATAGAAATAAAAGCCGAAAGGAATGGCAAAATAGTCCAAGAAATCAAATCAAGAATGAAAATAATAAAGATAAAGGTACAGATTAGGGAGAGAACGAAAAAGAACAAATGAAAATAAAGGAACAGATTAGCAAAAGAAATTGGTATCGTGAATAATGGGCTTTGGGAAAAACCAAAGTGTGGGATTATTGGGAAAAATAAAAATCAGACAAAATAAATCCCTTATCAAATCCTATCCCACAACCTAATAACTACCCAGTATTTGATTTTCAACCCAACTCCACCCCATACGCCCCATAAAGAAAATTGCAAAAAAATAAAACCCTTTTTTGTTCACACCAAGATTTGAACCTAAGACCCCTAACACATAAACAAGGCGCCCAACTACTGAAACAAATACTAATTAATGACAAAATTTAACAATTCATGTATATCAAATTTTGGGGTGTTACAATTTACATATAGCTTTTAATATATAAACAAACCAACCACACCATATATTCATACAACCATTTACAAAGGTAACCAAAACACACAAAAGCATAAATGACATTACACCCTATACATGCCATTTATAACCATAGTTTAAAATAACCAAAAACTACCAAAATGATTGCGGGTTAGTGTGATAGGTCTTCGATAAAGTTCCAACTGATCGAACTTCCGATGATCTACAAAACAAAGAAAATAACTACGTAAGCAACGAATGCTTAGTAAGTTCGTAAAAGGTAAACTTCAACTTACCAAACATCATTTAACAATTCATTCAACTAAGCTCATTGCATCATTTTACATTAAACTTTCCTATGCACCATAAATCACATGGTTAGAAAATATCTCACATACTAGCACGTGAATTCCATACCTTACTTTTTCATCACATAATAAATTTCCATTTCCTAAATTCATATACATCATACCTTTTCAATTAAACATTAACAATAATAGGTGTGTATACATGCCTTTCCTTCATCATTTACTTACCCATTAAACCATCTAGAATTTAATCGGATAATCGAAAATGCTCATACATAGCGTGCCTTTTCATGTAATCATAACATTTCCTTTTCAATAATGCTCACACGAACTGTAGAGAATCCTCAACAAATGTAGGACACCCGAAACCATATAACCCTAATGACATGTCATTCATATCCTAAGAATTCTTAAGGTTCAAACGAGATTAATTAACCGTCAACATTCCGAAGTATTATCATATCATCGAGTCAAATTAAACCTAATATATTACAATGAATAAAATCAATTCAATTAATCATTAATATAATTATAACTCATACAAACTTACCTAGACCACCATAGTTGTTCAAGCTAGATTGAAACTAACTCGAGATTTTTTCTTTTCCTCTACTCAAGTCCGATTGATTCTTTTCTTGATCTAAAAATAATTTAATTCAATTAAGTACTTCAAATAATCTCAATTATTCAATTCAAGTCTATAATCCATATTAATAAGAAATTCTAAATTTACCCTACACTTTTAGCCTGTTCAGATTTTAACCCTTAAGCCCATAACATGAAAATTCACCATTTTTTTCTACTCACAACATGTTAGCCAGTTCTTCCTTATACTCATATCAACCCACATTTTCCATATTTCACAAAATATACATAGAATTTACCATTCTAACAAATAAATCCCAAAACCTTAAATTCATTAAAAATGTTATAACTAAACATGTTCATTTAACAATCAAATTTAACTATCTATTAATTAACTTGACAAACACATCAAATGCACCAATGGCAAGTCCCTCAACCATTAAAAACTTGACAAAATAACCCCCGGGATAACTAAATTAAGCTAAAATAAGCTCGAAAACATAAAAATAACTAAACCAGGGCTTGAATACATATCATGCAAATTTGATTTAAGCTTGCCGAAACCTGAAGCTAAACAATAGTTTTTTTTGGTTGTTAAATTCGATGGAGAAGAAAACAATTAGAAATATGACATTGGTTTGTTTTATTTAGATTAAAACTTATTTATTTATTTACTATTTTACCCTTAGTTTAATAACTTCCAAAATGACAAAAATTAAACTCATAATGCTCTATTAACTTTTTATATGGTATAAATACCATCTAAGTCCATTAACTTTCCTTTCCATAGCCATTTAACCTATTTAACTAATAGAATCTCACTTTCACAACATTTACAATTTAGTCCTTTTGAATTAATTAACCATTTAAACTTCAAAATTTCTTAAAAAAATTTAATACGACTTTAAAATAATCCCATAAACATTAAATAAACATTAAATGGCTAGAGTCGTATTAAATAAACTATTCATAGTTTAATGTTTATTAGCTAGAGTCGTATTAAATTGCTAGAGTCGTGGTCCTGAAACCACTTTTTCTGACACCACTGAAATCGAGCTGTTACATAGAGTTTCTTAGCGGATTAGCTGTTTGGAAAAGGAAGAACGTGAAACAAACCCTAAGCATGACAACCCTAGAAATTCATTTAGGTAGGATGATACAAACCCGGTTTCGTAATTACTCCGAGTCGTAAGATTGCCCGATCGTTAAACAAGAAGGTTTCGTTCGGATTCGAAAAAGGATTTGTAAAGTTTGATTTTTTTTAAAAGAATGGTAAACAACTAAGGACTCGATAGAGAGGTGGTTATGGATTAAGGAGGCTCGACGATGAAAGAAATGAAAAAGTCGGGTTATAGGATAATCGATAACTTAAGGTCAAGAATGAACCAAACTTCGGATGAAGGTTAACCTGAGACTTATAAGACTTTAAGTTAATTTGGAAGGAATTTATGAGACCTCGACCCACTATCTAAAGAGATAGGAACCTCGGTATAAAGTTTCGAACGCCACACGAGAACGTGATAAGTTCGGATAAGCAAAGAAACTATTGACGCCACTACCTAGATAGATAAGTCAACGAATCTTTGGACGAAATTTGAGAGAAAAAATTTTTCAACAAATTTATGGGTAAATTCATTCAAATTTCAAAGGTGTCTTTACATTGAAAATTCTCAAGCTATTTATAAGCATAAGAACGACTATTGCTTTGACTAAATTGCATAACCCTACATTGAAGAAATGACTAGAAAATATTGTAAAAAAAATATAATAATATAAGTGGGAATTATTTAATCCCCATTTTTTTTTTCCCGCCCAACATGTTTAATTCTATGGATTTGATCATGTTGGAAATAAATATTAAAGACATAATATGGTGGCCATTATTTTATTGCCATTTGTTTTTCCACCAATTTGAATGGATTGAATTCTTCACGTGGGAAACAAATATTGGAAATATGGTGGCCATTATGATTTATTATCATTTGTGCTTCTACCAATTTGAATGGCATGGAAAGTGGCCATTATTCTAACCCCATGGTTGAATAGGCACCCATATATTCTCCTTTAAAAAAATACTCCACAATCGGCACCTTTTAGAAGGAGCACGAGTAATAGGCCCTTTTGGTAGCTCCAACGGATCTTCGGTAGCCTTAGTGGGTGCCCGAGCCACGATCATATCATCCCCTCCCCCTTCAAAACGACTTGTCCTCAAGTCGTCACCTACATCATATGGAGATAAATCAGACACATTAAAACTAGCACTCACATTATACTCACCGGGGAGATCGATTTTATAAGAATTATCGTTGATCCTCTCCAAGACTTGAAAAGGACCATCGCCTCTTGGCATTAATTTAGATTTTCGTTGGGCTGGAAATCTTTCTTTCCTCATGTGTACCCACACCCAATCTCCTGGCTCAAAGGTAATTTTCTTGCGTCCTTTATTAGCCTTCTGCTCATATTGCTTGGTTCGTTCTTTGATATTCTTATGCACCTTCTCATGTAAGCCTTTCACGAACTCAGCCTTCCTTTTCGCATCTGCATTCACAAATTGTTCGTTAGGCAGTGGAATTAAATCTAAAGGTGTTAAAGGATTGAAACCATAAACAATTTCAAAGGGAGAGTGTTGAGTAGCCGAATGGGTAGAACGATTATAAGTGAATTCAATGTGCGGTAGGCACTCCTCCCACGACTTAAGATTCTTTCAGATTATAGCACGCAACAACGTAGACAAGATTCGATTCACTACTTCTATTTGCCCGTGCAATCGAGGATGGCGGTAGTTGAAAAAGCGACTTTGTGCCAATCTTTCCCCAAAGCGTTCTCCAAAAATGGCTCAGGAACTTAGTGTCTCGATCAGAAATAATAGTCCTCGGTACTCCATGCAAACGTACAACCTCCCTGAAAAATAGGTTAGCAACATGTAAAGCATCATCAGTTTTGTTACATGCAATGAAGTGTGCCATTTTCGAAAACCTATCTACAACGACGAAGATTGAGTCTTTGCCATCCTTAGTTCTAGGAAGACCTAGAACAAAGTCCATTGAGATGTCGATCCAAGGTCCTTCTGGGATAGGTAACGGGGTGTATAATCCATGGGGTTGAACGTTTGACTTGGCTTTCTTGCAGTTGATACACCGTTCGCACATTCGCTCCACGTCTCGTTTCATTTTTGGCTAATAGAAGTGTTCGCGCAATGTTGCCATTGTCTTTGTTATGCCGAAATGGCCCATGAGGCCTCTACTATGCGTTTCAATCACCAAAATATTCCGGATGGATCCTTGAGGATACAGAGTTTGCCTTCTCGAAATAGGTAATCATTGCTACGATAAAATTTATCATAAGTACCACATTCGCAAGCTTTGTACATTTCAGCAAAATCAGGGTCAGTAATATAGAATTCTTTCAAATACGCAAATCCCATCAATTTTGTCTCTAATGAATTGTAAAGAGCATACCTCCTAGACAATGCGTCCGCCACCATATTTTCTTTACCTTTCTTATATTTGATGACGTACGGAAACGATTCGAGGAACTCCATCCATTTAGCATGCCATTTGTTTAGTTTATGTTGGCCTTTTAAATGCTTCAATGCCTCGTGATCGGTATGGACGACAAATTCCTTTGGCTATAAGTAATGTTGCCAAGTTTCCAAGGCCCGAATCAACGCGTACATTTCCTTATCGTAAGTGGGGTAGTTAAGTGTAGCCCCGTTCAACTTTTCACTAAAGTACGCTACTGGGCGTCCTTCTTGCATAAGCGTGGCTTCAATGCCTGGGCCCGAGGCATCACACTCGATTTCAAATATTTTTTGGAAATCTGGCAAGACAAGTAAAGGAGCGTTAGTCAATAGGTCTTTAATAGTATTAAAAGCACGCTCTTGTTCGTCATTCCAGAAAAAAGCCGAGTTTTTCTTAATAACGCTAGTTAACGGAGCAGCAACAGTGCTAAAGTTTGAAACGAAACGCCTATAGAAACTCCCCAAGCCGTGGAAGCTTCGAACTTGGCTGATGCAAGTAGGTCTCGGCCATTCACGGATTGCCTTAACCTTTTCTTGGTCCACTTCAAGCCCCTTTGCGCTAACGACAAAACCTAAGAAAACAACTTGATTAGAACAGAAAGTGCATTTCTCAAGGTTAGCGTATAATGTTTCCTTACGCAAAACTTCAAGTACGGCTCGCAAATGGTTTATGTGATCTTCCAACGATCTGCTATAAATAAGAATGTCGTCAAAATAAACAACACAAAATTTTCTGATAAAAGCTCGCAAAACATAATTCATTAACCGCATAAATGTACTGGGTGCGTTAGTTAAGCCGAATGGCATAACCAACCACTCATACAAACCGTG
Organism: Gossypium bickii; assembly: GCA_025503065.1. Lineage (NCBI taxonomy): Eukaryota > Viridiplantae > Streptophyta > Magnoliopsida > Malvales > Malvaceae > Gossypium > Gossypium bickii. The sequence goes on from CP106711.1 coordinate 104,676,477, forward strand.
CTTGGTTTTAAAAGCCGTTTTCCACTCATCTCATTCTCGCATTCGGATCTGATGATATCCGCTCTTGAAGTCAATCTTGGAGAAGAGTTGTGCTCCACTGAGTTCGTCTAACATATCATCTAAGCGCAGAATAGGATGCTTATACTTGATGGTGATCTTATTGACCGCTCGGCAATCCACACACATGCGCCAGGTACCATCTTTCCTCGGTACTAGAAGCACAGGAACAGCACACGGACTTAGACTTTCCCGAATGTAGCCCATAGCCATCAATTCGGCCACTTATCGTTGCAACTCTTTGGTTTCTTTAGGGTTGCTTCGGTATGCTGGGCGATTTGGTATTGTGGCACCGGGAACGAAGTCAATCTGGTGATCGATCCCTCGAATAAGCGGTAGGCCACTAGGGATGTCGTCCGGAAATACATCTTCAAAATCCTGCAACAAAGATACAATCGAAGATGGAAGTGAAGCATCTAGTTCGTTAGTATTAAGAAAATTCTCCTTATACATAAGAACTACCATTGGTTGCCGAAGCAACAACATTTTTCGAATCTCTCGTACTTTTGCATACACGTTCAATTTTGCAATCCCCTCCTCATCTCATTTTTCTTGTTCTTTACTCACTTTTTGCTCACTCCCTTTGTTTTTACCTCTTGCCTTTATTTCTCCTTTTTCCTTTATTTTTCAACTCTTTGTCTCTGTTTCTTTTTCCCCTCTCTTTGTTTGTTCTTTCGCTTTCATTTGTTGAACAAAACTTTTCAAGCGTACTTGGTCCTTGTACACTTGTTTGGGAGTCATTGGTGCTAGAGTCACACTTTTGCCACGATGTTGGAAGGTATAGCGATTTGTATAACCATCATGAATGGCTCGTCGATTGAATTGCCATGGTCTTCCCAAAAGTAAGTGGCTCGCATGCATTGTGACCACATCGCAAACCACTTCGTCACTATACTTGATGATGGAAAAAGGGATGACAGCTTGCTTGGTGACTCTCAATTCGCCTCCGTTGTTTAGCCAATGTAATTTGTAAGGCTGAGGATGTTTCGTCGTTGATAAGTCCAACTTTTCAATAAGCATACTGCTAACTACGTTTGTACAGCTACCTCCATCGATGATCATGCTGCATACTTTGCCTTGAATATGACATCTTGAATGGAAGATGTTTTCTCATTGTAGTTCATCTCCGGTACTTTGAATACTCAAACTACGTTTTACCCATCTTCAATAGCAAATTCAAGTTCTTCTTCCTTCTCTTCTTCAGTAGAAGGGCCGTGTTCAATCTCTTCTTCGTCACCCGATTCAATCTCACCATCGGATTTCATGATCATCACTCGCCGATTTGGACACTGACTGGCTATATGACCCCTACCGAGACACTTGAAACACTTGATGTCTCTAGCAGAATTACGTCCAACCTTATTGTTAGGCTTGCTTGTTTCCCCACTTGGCTTGTTAATCTTTGGACTTGCAATGTTTTCTCGTGCTTGAAAAGGAATCTCCTTCTTACCGGCTCCTTGATTCCACTTTTGGGTAGGAGTGGAGTTTGGGTAGAGACCGCGAACGGGGCCTTTCCTTTTGAGCTGCTTCTCTACTTTGATGGCCATGTGCACCATCACTTCGATCTCAACGTAGTGCTGGAGTTCAACCACGTTAGCAATATCTTTATTTAATCCAGCCAAAAATCTCACCATGGTTGCTTCATGGTCTTCTTCGATGTTGGCTCGGATCATGGTTATCTCCATCTCTTTGTAATAATCATCTACACTTCGACTACCTTGAGTGAGATGTTGTAACTTCTGGTACAGTTCTCGATGATAGTATGCCGGAATGAACCTTTTACGCATCAATGCTTTCATTTCGGCCCAAGTGTTAATAGGTCGCTCTCCGTTCCTTCTCCGGCTAGTGGTTAGTTGATCCCACCAGACCATTGCATAGTCAGAGAATTCAATGGCAGCTATCTTTACCTTCTTGGTTTCTGAGTAGTTGTAACACTCGAAGACTAACTCAATCTTCTTTTCCCATCCTAAGTACAACTCCGGGTCGGTTTTGCCTTGAAATGGGGGTATGGACAATTTGAGGTTCTTCAAATCATCATCTACTCGACCTCGATCTCGTTGGCCTCTCCGTCGTCCCCTATAATTGGACCCATGTTCACTTTTGGCCTCACTTGGTTCGGACCATTCTTCTTCGGGTACTTGTTGCCTTCCACGTTGCCTTGGTGGTATTTGAGGAGTTCTTTCTCGACGGGCACGCTCTTTGACTTGGTCGAGCCTATCTTGGATTGGTTCAAGTTTACGGTCGAATAATCGCTCTACTTCACGTAACAAGGCTTGTTGATTGAGATCAGGTACATTTCTAACAGGTTGTCTATCCGATCTCTCGGACATGTTGCGTTTCGGACTTCGGGACATGATTTAAATTTAGTCCTCACTACAAATCCTCTTGATCACTCAGAAAGGAAAGAGTAGATGTCACTCACACTCGTGTTTGCACTCTATTTCGGCTTTTACCTCCACTCTATTGTGGTCACACACTCTTGTCTTTTCCCGCTCGTTTCTTCTCTCGTGATTTCGTATAAGATTCAGGTGACCAGATCTGCTAGGTTAACGGGTCTATTTCAAGATTAGTTAACAGAGGTTTGGCGTTGGGTATCAGGTAGGCTAAAAGAAAGAATAGACAAATGGAGTAAGGATGGGTGGCATTGGGTGAAAAGAAAAAAATACCAATTGATGGTAGAAAAAAAAATTGAAGATCGGGGTAGGAATATGAAAGTAAAGTAAAACTTGCAAACTTCACACCCTTTTTATTTTTTTTTGAATTTTTATATCTCTTTTTTTTTTACAACACCAAATGCACTATATGTGAATTACAAAGAAAGAAAGAAAAAAAAAGAAATTTTTTTTCAAATTTTTTTACTTCGAATTTTTTTTAAAATACGTACCTAATTCGAGTTTGCTTCGAACGTTCGAGCTTCTCGTTTAATTAGGTCTGATTCCAGATGATACGAACCCGGTTTCATAATTGCTCCGAGTCGTAAGATTGCCCGATCGTTAAACAAGAAGGTTTCGTTCGGATTCGAAAAAGGATTTGTAAAGTTTGATTTTTTTTAAAAGAATGGTAAACAACTAAGGACTCGATAGAGAGGTGGTTATGGATTAAGGAGGCTCGACGATGAAAGAAATGAAAAAGTCGGGTTATAGGATAATCGATAACTTAAGGTCAAGAATGAACCAAACTTCGGATGAAGGTTGAGCTGAGACTTATAAGACTTTAAGTTAATTTGGAAGGAATTTATGAGACCTCGACCCACTATCTAAAGAGATAGGAACCTCGGTATAAAGTTTCGAACGCCACACGAGAACGTGATATGTTCGGATAAATAAAGAAACTATTGACGCCACTACCTAGATAGATTAGTCCACGAATCTTTGGACGAAATTTGAGAGAAAAAATTTCTCAACAAATTTATGGGTAAATTCATTCAAATTTCAAAGGTGTCTTTACATTGAAAATTCTCAAGCTATTTATAAGCATAAGAGTGACTATTGCTTTGACTAAATTACATAACCCTACATTGAAGAAATGACTAGAAAATATTGTAAAAAAAATATAATAATATTAGTGGGAATTATTTAATCCCTATTTTTTTTTTGCCGCCCAACATGTTTAATTCTATGGATTTGATCATGTTGGAAATAAATATTAAAGACATAATATGGTGGCCATTATTTTATTGCCATTTGTTTTTCCACCAATTTGAATGGCATTGAATTCTTCACGTGGGAAACAAATATTAGAAATATGGTGGCCATTATGATTTATTATCATTTGTGCTTCCACTAATTTGAATGGCATGGAAAGTGGCCATTATTCTAACCCCATGGTTGAATAGGCACCCATATATTCTCCTTTAAAAAAAATACTCCACAATCGGCACCTTTTAGCACGAGCACGAGTAATAGGCCCTTTTGGTAGCTCCAACGGATCTTCGGTAGCCTTAGTGGGTGCCCGAGCCACGTTCGTATCATAGGAGTTAACCAAAAATTGGTATGGCCTATCCGTGAACACCTTAACCTCAAATCGATTTAGACTGTGAGGTCAGAAGATAAGTAGTTATTGCTGACTCATTGTTCTAGTGGAAGATTGGAAGAACCTGCTAGGGTATCAACTAGTTGATTGATTAGAATTCTACTTCAATAATTAATTAGGTAAAAACCAATGGATCTAGGCTAAAAGGAACTCGCGTAGTTAAAATAAGGAATAGGAAAAGTCGATACAAGAATCTAGGAGTAGATTTAGGTTTAGTTAAATTTATCTAGTTTATTATTATTATTATCATCTTGCTTCTTGATTAACATTAATAATTCGTGACTCGGGTAGATTAGTAATTATTTCCCGTAATTAGCTTGAAAATAGCTTTCCCCATACTGCAATCCCTTGGGTACGATCCTTGGAATACTTACCAAGTGTTTCATTGTAAATAAACTATATTACAATGTAACACCCTTTACCCGTATTCGACGCTGGAACAGGGTATGAGGCATAACCGGAATTATACGCAAGCAGTCATACAAAAATGAGACATGAATTTCCACTAAAATTTAAAACTTTTCATAAACATTCCTATTGTCCCTTAAACGAGCCCGCGAGGCCCAAAACATACATTAGGAGTGATTCGGGACAAAATTAAGAACTTTGGAAAATTTTATGAAACTTAGAAAAAAAAGTTCATGTTACAGGGCTACATGCCCGTGTGGGTAAAGGGACACGCCCGTGTGGCATATCACACGCCCGTGCTTCAGGCCGTGTCCAAAATAGGGGACATTCTATTTATGATGTCATCAACCAAATAAGGTCACACAGCCAAGGCACACCCCTGTGTTCTTAGGCCGTTTGGCGAATTAAATTCCAAAAATTAAGTGCAGACTTCACACGGCCTGGGCACATGCCCATGCCTAATGACATAATCACATCAGGAGATCAAGCCTCTTCGCGAGTGCTAATGGCATAAGTCCTCACAGGTGCTCTACCTTTGGATCTCACAACCGAATCTCTAGGTGCACTCTTGCTACTTGCTCCATTTCTCGGATTTCTCTGTTACCTTACTCTAGGAGCAACATTACCAGATCTTGCACTCTGAAATTTCTCTTTTTTAGCCATCTCAGGGCAATCTCTAATGAAATGATCTTGTGAACCACACTTGAAACAAGTTCGATCATTCACTCGGTACTCACCAGGGTGACGTCTACCGCACTGTGGACATTCAAGTCCACTAGGTCGAGCATTACCCACATTCGCTATTGAAGTAGTTTGAGCTTTATAACCCGAATATTGTTTCCCATGGTTTCTGTTTGAAAACCTAACTGAAGCACTTGATCGAGTAATAAATTTTCTCGGTTTCTTAGATGAGGACTGAAATGACTTACCCATCTGTCTTTTCCTCTAGTCACGAGACTCAATTTCAGCTTTTCTTTTCTCTTTAGCCAATTCATTGGCCTTGCAAGCTTTCTCAACAAGTACAACAAATTCTTTTAATTCTAAAATGCCAACCAACAATCTAATGTCTTCATTCAGTCCATCTTCAATTCTCTTACACATGATAGCTTCAATTGAAACACATTCCCGAGCGTATTTTCTAAGTCTCACAAACTCACGCTCATACTCCGCTACTGTCATCTGGCCCTATTTTAACTCAAGAATTTCATTTCTCTCCTGATCAATAAACCTCTGGCTAATATACTTCTTACAAAAATTTTCTTGGAAAAATTCCTAATTAACTCTCTCCCTTGGTACAACGGGCACAAAGGTGTTCCACCACTGATAAGGCGAGTCTCTCAAAAGTGACACAGCACATTTCATACATTCCTCAGGTGTGCATGAAAACTCATCAAATACCCTGATGGTATTCTCAAGCCAGAACTCTGCCCTTTCCGGATCATCATCTATACTAGCTCGAAACTCTTCAGCTCCTTACTTTTGAATTTTATCCACTGGAGGTCTATTCAATCTCATAAAATCCATACCTTGAGGTGCTATATGAACAGGTAAGGAATAGGTGGGGGTGGAGAGGGTTGAGCGTTCGGGTTCGTTCGAACGAACTCCGTATTCCATGCATTCATCATATGGAGAAAGGCTTCTCTGCCTCCTTCTCATTGACTAACTATAGGGGGTCTACTATCAAACGGCGCTGCCCCTTGAGCGAGAGCCGGTGCATTACTTTCGACTTCATCTGCTATAGCTTGATCGGGATCTATTACTATCTGAAAACACAATTTAAAAAGGTCAGGAGTCGTCACACTATCATAATTCATTCATGGCATGTATAGCTAGACTTGTACATACGCTACGTTAGCCCGAGAATCGACTAAACCGTAGCTCTGATACCATTAAATGTAACACCCTTACTCGTATTGACACCGGAATAAGGTATGAGGCGTTATTGGACTTATACGCAAGTATTCATACAAAAAGAGACCTGAATTTCCACTCAAATTTAAAACTTCTCATAAACATTCCTATCGTCCCTTAAACGAGCCTTCGAGGCCCAAAACATACATCAGGAGTGATTTGGGACTAAATCGAGAACTTTGGAAAGTTTTATGAAACTTAGAAAATATTTCATGTTACAAGGCCATACGCCCGTGTGGCATATCACACACCCGTGTGGGTGAAGGGACACGCCCGTGTGACCTTATTCTGTTTATAACGTCATCAACCAAATAAGGTTACACGACCAAGGCACACGCCCGTGTTCTTAGGCCGTGTGGCGAATTAAATTCCAAAAATTAAGTGCAGGCTTCACACAACCTGGGCACATGCCGATGTCCTATGGCCGTGTCTCTCACACGACCGTGTCTCATGCCCGTGTGTTTAATACTGGGCATTCTGTTTTGCATTAATTAGGGTGCAGGGGACACACGGCCATAACACACGCATGTGGGGCAAGCCGTGTGTGACACATGGCTTAGACACACGCCTGTGTGTCTACCCGTGTGGACAAAATAAGGTTATTTACCAAGCCTTTTTGCCACCCATACTTGCATCAACCTACACAACATCAAAATCACACCAATTCAAATATAGATATATAACTTCAAGGAACTTAACATGACATAACTAAGCGCTCACCATTATCAAACATCCATAACCACATGCAACACATCATCATTCAACCATTAATAACCATAGGCCATATCATAATGGCATTGGTACATGCATGCATATATGAATAGGTTTACAACCAAATAATCATTATGAGCCACATCTCATGGCCTTATACAAAATGAATCAAATATCATCATAAGCCAACACAATTGGCTAAACCAATATGACATATAACAAAAAGAACAAGTCCCTATACATGCCATACTCAAAATATTGAGGCTAACTATACCCAAAGGTTCCAATTGATATTGTGATTGAGTCTTCGACGTCCTTCAATCCCTGAGCTAGCTTGGTGATACTATAACGAATGGAAAGGAAGGAGGGTACATGTAAATAATAAGCAACATTAAACATGTAGTAACATACACGTAGCATATTATAACTTTGCACATAACAATCAAATGATTATAAGCATAACTTACTCATTTGTATTCTTACCAATAATGCATCATAAACCGAGCTCGTATCTCATGAGTTTTCCATACGTACCAGTACCACTTCATAACATAATCATAGCCTTTCATATCATTGACATTATCTTTAAATTACCCGTTGAACCACTTAGAATACTAAAGGATACCTAGGAAACCTTATATACTTAGTAAGATGCTAATGCCATATCCTAGATATGGTGTTACGTAGGATCACATATCGATGCCGATAGCCCAGCTATGGTCTTACACGATGTCTCATATCGATGCCAAGTCCCAGATATGGTCTTACACGAAATCACGTATCGATGCCATATCCCAAATATGGTCTTACACGAAATCACACATAACCCTAATGTCATGACATTTGTATCCTATCTATTCCTAAGGTTCAACCGAGAATTTTACCACATCGAATCTTTGTCGAACGTACTCATAAAAATAAATAAACATTTCATGCAATATCAAATATTAAATGCATAATATAATGTTGCATTATTTACACACGAACTTACCTCAGTACAAAATATGGACAACTAATTCGACTTAGTCAAAAATCTTGTTTTTTCCCCGGTCTAGGTCCGGACTCCGTTTTTCTTGATCTATAATAGCAAATTTAGCTCATTCAATAATCATATTACCCAATTCAGTCCAAAAGTCATATTATGGCAAAAATTACGTTTTTACCCCTAAGCTTTGACATATTTACAAATTTTCCCCTAGGCTCGGAAAATGAAATTTATTCAATTTCTTTGATTCCCAAGCCTAGCCGAACCTCTTTTATACTTCTAGCAGTCCACATTTTTCATTTAATCACACATTTACACACATTTGAAATCTTTTTACAAATAGGTCCTTTTGTCAATTTTCACCAAAAATCACCTAGCAAAAGTTGTTTATCTAACATTAAACTTGCATAATCTACCATTAGACATCAAAATACATGCATGTCACACAGGGTAAGTTTTTAAACATGAACCCTAGCTCAAATAAATGGTAGAAATAGCCAGATCGATTGATAATAACTTCAAAAACATAAAGAACTTTAAAAATGGGGCTAGGATGCACTTACTATTAAGCTTGAAAGTTGAAGAAACCCTAGCTATGGTGTTCTTGAGAATTTCGGCCAAGCATGAAGAAGATGGACCAGATTTTTGACTTATTTTCCCTTTTAATTCTTTTATTAACCAAATGATCAAAATGCCCCTAAAGCCTTTCTTTGAAATTTTTCCTATACATGTCCATTTTTGTCCATAAAAATAAAAATTGGTCAAATTGCTATTTAAGACCCTCTAATTAAAAATCCATGGCAATTTCATGCTCAAAGCTTCTAGAACATATATTTTGTAACTTATTCAATTTAGTCCTAATTATTAAATTGGACACTTTATGCATAAAATTTCTTCACGAAATTTTCACACAATCATGCAATCGTGCCATAGGCCTTAAAATACTCATAAAATAAATATTTCTACTTCAAATTTGTGGTCTCGAAACCACTATTCTGACTAGGCCCAAAATCGGGATGTTACATACAACTTGACTTGTATACTTGCGAACACCGCCTCAAATCTATATCTTTAGTTGCAGTATTCACACTCTTGACGTTAGTACATCCAGAAGTAGTCAGTGTCCCAGGCCGTGTGCTTCATAAATTGCCCCCAAAACAAGCCATTTCAAACCATTTCTTGCACACAAAGACACACCATTTCTACAAACATTCATATAACCAAAACACATTTTAAACATGCTTAAAACAGACCAATTCCATCAACCTATAAGACTAACCAATATACCAACAAAAGGTACCACAATCACAAACTAAATAAAACTCATTCAACATTACGAGTTCATTAAATAAACTTAGATCAAACATACCAACAACATTTTTAGTAGCATAACATTCAACCATGACTTACCTAATATAAGATGGAATATGCACAAGAGCAACTTCACCTATTTACACCATCATTTATACCATAACACCAACTAAACTCTTAATCATAGTAAACTTATCATACTCTTAAAGCATCAAAGGAACGAAGATTACATTTAAGTCCTAAATGTGTCAAAACACATATATCATTCAATCTAAATGCCTATCCAATATACCCTCATTAGTACCACAAATAAACATAAAAAAATAATTCAAACTTAATGCTACAAGACTAATCTTAAACATGCATCTCACATACTATTTGACCACTCTTTCACATCTCAATACTACCATAAGTCACTTACTTCAAAAGATATTCACAAATAACCAAATCACATAAATAAAAACATATGAACAAGTACTCTCAAATCACATCACATTGGCCAAATAACATAATACACCTATTACATGCCATTTATAACCATCAACATAATAATCAAAGTCTACCAAAATGATGATTCAAAAATGTGATCATGCTTCGAAGTAATTCCAATCGATCGAGCTTTCCAATGATCTACAAAATAGAGAAAAACAACTACATAAGCAACTAATGCTTAGTAAGCTCGTATAAAAGGAACTTAAACTTACCGAACATGAAATGATTAAACCATTCAATCATTGATAAAATTATATGGATACTTTTCTTTCCTATTCACAACATTCCACATGGTTAGTAGATATACTTAAAAATATATCAACCTATGAAACATGGTACATATCATGAAATGAATTTCAATATACAACAATTCACCACGTGTTCAATTAGTTCCCTTTTCAATCCATACTTTTCCTTTTCACATGTTCATTAACTTGAACCAACGCATATATACACCTTTCCATTTTATGCCTTAATTTCCATTCAATTACATATATTACATTTTCATTCCATATTTTCAATGACATAGCTCATTCCATAAATACACCTTTTTGTTTTAAACTTTAATTGCCCGTTGAACCAAATAGAATAACATTAGATACTCAGGAAATGCTCACACAAACTGTGCCTTTACATGTAACTGTAATCATCTCTATAATGCTCACACGAGCTATGAAATGAGCTTGCTCAAACGAGGTGTAGGTCAGGATGTTAGCTACACGATGCTGCTCATACGAGCTGTGGAGAATCCGCAACAGATGCAGGACCTCAGCCATCAGTAGGACATCCAAGACCAACACCCGAAATCGTATAGTCCCTAATGACATGTCATTTGTATCTTAAGAATTCTTAATGTTCAAATGAGACACTTTTATATATAAATCCTTTAAATTCTTCCATTTATATCATTTCAATTATGTACATCCATACAACTCATGTTTTTCACAAATATCCATCAATTGTATAAACATTACAAATTAACCCAAATCACTAATTAACATGGGTAAATTCAATAATAATTAAACAAAGTATAACATTCACTAATCATTCATTTAAATTAGAAATTAACTATTTTACCATTATAAGAACTTACCTCGATTGAAACAGTTACTAAAATGGAGTCGAAAACTAGTCCGAAACTTCAGCTTTTCCTCAATTTAAATCCAATTATGGTGTTTCTTGATCTAAATAATAATTCAACCCAATAAATAAATTTTTAGCATTCTAACAAGTACTTTTATGCAATTTACCCCTAATATTTTAACTTTTTTACAATTTATCCCTAAATCCAAAACTTGCAAATTAGCCACTTTTAATTAAAATTCATGCTAGTTGATTTTCCCTTACTCTTATAACAACCCATATTTTTCCTCATTTCACACAATTTATATTGAATTTTACCATTTCAACAATTTAATCCCTAAACATTAAAATCATAAGAAATTATTTAACAAAATACTTAAATTTAACTACCAACTTTAATAATCTATCAATTAAAATAAACAAAACACTCAAACTCATTCATGGCAAGTCCCTAGACTTTTAACATTTTTACAGATTGACCATTAGGTTAGCTAGATTAAGTTAAAAAGATCACACAAAAAACATAAGATCATAAAAAAAAGGGATAAAAAATATACCAAGCACCAAAGACAAGCTTGGCCGAATGTTTCTTCACTTAACAATGGTGGTTTCAACAAACAAGAGGAAAAAATGAAGATGATGATAGCTAATTCCTTATTTGTTTATGCTAATTCCTTATTTGTTTATGCTAATTCCTTATTTGTTTATGTCGTTAATTATTAAATTACATTTTTAATCTTAATAATTTAATTAATAAATAACAATTCTTTGTCCATAAATGTCCACTACAAATTTATATAGTTTAATTACCATCCAAGCCCATTTATCTTCCTTAACCATTTATGTAACACCCCAAACCCGTATCCGTCGTCGAAGTAGGTTACGGAATATTACCAACCAATCAAAGCATTTAACAACTAGTTCATAAGTAATCATAAGCATATTCTAATTTTCAATCATTAAAATGTGCATTGTCCCTAATTGAGCTTTAAAGTTCCCTTAAAAACATTTTGGGACTAATAGAAATCATTTGAAAAGTTAAAAAAGAACTTGCAATATTTTTTTACTATAGGGTTCACACGGCCGTGTGTTAGCCATGTGTCTCACACGGCCAACTCACATCCTCGTGTGTCTGGCCGTGTGGATCTAAAATGTGTCAAAATCACTCAATTTAGCCTAACATAAAGCCAGCTTTAAGTTTCATACACACATCAAGCCTTTGGTCAAAACGCATATTAACACTTAGCTTCAAACATAAACATATACATATAACTCAATTTACATCACATTCACAAAACAACTAACAACCAAAGACATCCCAAGTACATGCCATTACAAAATTAAACATCACCACACTTGAGATCGGGATTGTTGTCGTTGGATGTTGAGTCGGTGATCAAAAGAGAGTATCTAACTTGCGCATGGAAAACAAAATTGCACGCTAAGTAAAACTCAGTGATATTTCTATAATCCAAACATTTTAAGACATTATATGATACATGAATTCTCAAATTGAATTATATCATCATATTACTATCTAAACATACAATTTCAAGATATCACCATTTCAATTTCATGCCTTTCATCACTTTATTTCAGACTATACTCAATTTTCACAAGTATTCACCTTTAGTGGTTTGAACATACATCTCAATTCACATAACTTGTTATATTAATAGCTTTGCATAGATCAATCAAAAGTTTACTTATATTATAGCACAAACCAATCCACATTAAGCAACTTCACATATTTGAATAAACACAAGTATATCTAAAGCATTTGAATTTATTTCACAACTTTAATAATCTAACTTAAGAGCATATCATATCTTCAAATGAATAAATGTGTATACATAAGTAAATATAATCGTCTTTAGTAATACATATAACCATCCTCCTTAGATCGTTCATGAAACCTTTATGTATAGTCCAGTTGATACATGGCAGCCGGTGCCTAGCAGATAATTCGCGAAAGAGTTTGCGCCCAGCGCTAGTCGGATAAACCGACAAATGTGTGCCCAGCACTAGTTAGATAAACTGACGGAGGTTGCGCCCAAAGCTAGTAGGATAAATCGGCGAATAAATAGTGAGCCCAGCTCTAGTTGGATAAACCAATGATTTTTGCGCCCAGCGCTAGTCGAATGAATCGACGATGTCAATTATTCATTTGCAAGTCCATAATTTTTACTTTTCATAACCCAATATCAAATTTCATAAATTAATAACACTTCCACTCCAATTATCGATTAATCATTCATTAATTTATTCCATAATGTCACATTCCATAAACCTCCATTCAATTTAATTAACAATTACATTAGGGATATATATATATATTAAGGCATCACGTAGTAACTAGAATAATTAGAACAATTTATAAAGTTTGAGTTTGGGGACTACGAACTTACCAAAATACGATGGATATCTACTCAGTGATCTTTTCCTTCTCACGGTTGATACTCGATCTATTCTTCACTTGATCTATTTTTTAACAATTTGGCTCAATTAATACCATTCTTGTTTCTACTAAAATTAATCAAATCTTATATCTTAGTGCATACTTTCATTTAACAACAATTGCCATTTACTCAACTCAACTATTAACAATCAAAAATTTAATTGATCATATTTCCTTCTTATTTCAATAATTCACTAAATATACATTAAATTTATTAACAATCCCAAAAAATCTTAAATTTAATAAAGTCATACTTTGCTAAATTTATTTATAGCATTTAACTCATTGATAGTTAATCCTAACCAATTTCATATCACAAAATACTTACTTAATGGACTTAGTAAATAAATCCCAAATTTTTCAGCATAAGAACAGTCCACTAAAACAATCCCTACATTTCACAAAATTAACAATTTAAACTATGTTATTTTGAATATACAACATTTTAGTCCCTAGAAACTATTATCAATAAAACCACCACACAATATGACCAATTTAGTCTACAAAATTTATACTCAAATCATCACTTCAAAAGCATTTAGTATTCAACAAAATAAACTCAAACCTTTGAATTTCTCATCCATGGTATCTTTCATAATTTCCATTCACTCTCAAAATTTCAATAGGAGTAAATTAACTCATAACATTATATCATCAAAAATATAATTTTCATGCAAAAATAATCAAATCTAACTTACAGATTTACACATGCATTAAACCCCCAAGGCCGAACAGCCCCTTCCCCCTTCTTCTTCTAGATTTCGACAGCAAAGAAAAAAAACAAAATTTCATCCGCTTATCTTCTTTTCACCTACTACATCTTTTACATCTTATTATTATTATTATTATATTCTTTAACTTTATTTCTTTTCTACTATATTATATTTATATAATACTAACAAAATAGATTAAGACCATCCACTATCCATAACTCATCAATTTAATGGACTAATTGTTTAAATAGTCCATTATTCTAATCCCACTTGCAATTTAATACTAATTACTAATTTATCACCCATTTAAGTTAATCATTGTACTTAATTAAACCTAATAATTAAAATTATCAAACTATCCTTCTACTCGTTTCTAAAATGACTCTGTAAATATTAATCTCAATTTCATATACCATTCAATTCAATACATTTAGCTATTTATTTACACTTTTACACATTTGCCCCAAAACATTTACATCCTATACAATTTAATCCATCATATCAACCAAGTTAATTCCACAATTAACACATAACCAACTATTGCCAAATACTTAACCCTTAATATATAGCTTGTATATATTTATATATATCTTTAATTTATAATAAAAATCCTTCTCATTTATAATTTACTCAATTAAATCCCTAATTTTTAAATGTAGTAAAATTTCACTCTATAAAATACCACAAATTCAACATCAAGCGCCTAAACAAAACTCTTTCAAATAAAAGACTTCAAAATATCTCAATGACATATTTTTTTTATACATTGATAATTTCACATAAATAAACAATTTAACCCCCCATATTTCAAAATTTTCCATAATAATCCTCAATGTACAATTTCATGAATTGACTTTACAAATCATCTCACTTCACTTCTAATTTTAAAAATCTACCAAAATAATATTAAGAACTTATATTTTCTACCATAGTAATTTCTATTAACTACAATCATTCCACAAATTTCAACATGGATATGCTAGTTCATGATCCTAAGGTTCCAAATATATAAATTATAAGCAAAAAGGATAAAAAAAAATACCAACTAATTTGAGCTTCAAACTAAAACAACAATGGCCGAATATGTTTTCTTCTTTCCCCCAAATCGACATGCACAGAAAATGAAGCTTAAAAGTCATTCCCTCTCTCCACTAAGCTATTTGTTTCTTTTAAATATTATATAACTACCATGTATTCATGATGATGCTCATACATTTCCACTATCATTATTTATCAAATTGGTCTATTTATTTAATGAGTCCTTCAATATAGATTCACCTTGTAATTTAGTATTAATTCTTACTTTTGTCACTTATTTGATTTAGTCCCTTTATTTTAATCAAACACTCTTTCTTCAAAATTACATAACCAAAAATTTAATTCACTTCTAATATGACTCTGCAAATATTTTTTATTAAATATTTACGAGTTCTGTTTAGGGAAACGAGGTCCCGATACGTCAATTTCCAAAATCATCGACTTTAGAACTGATACACTTGTATCTTGTCTAACATTCCAATAATTAAAATTATTAGACCAACTTCAATATAATACTGTAATATCCTCACAAATATTAATAAATAATATTAATTGGTCCTGTCATAGGAAACAGTATTCCAAAACCACTGTTTCCGACTTCATTAACTTTTGGGTCATTACAATCTAACTTATTTAACTAATAGAAACTCACTTTGGCATCCTTTACGATTTAATCATATTTAATTAATTAACTATTTAAACATTAAAATTTCTTAACCAAATTTTAATATGACCATAGTAGCAAATATTTAATAAAATATTTATTGACTTGGTTTATAGAAACGAGATCTTGATGACTCATTTTCTAAAACCACTTAACTTTAATGATTAACCAGCTGAACTCGACTATACAACCAATCAACGAAATTATTAAATCAAAATTTCAATAATATTATACTTGATTCATAAATATTATTAGTTAATATTTATGAACTCTCTCCTCGGATTTATGCTCTTGAAACCATTATTTTCGACGTAACTGAAAACAGGTTGTTACATGATTTATCAAAGCATACATATCAAAACTAAAACAATTGGAAGATATTACTGAGATTAAGCAAAGAACAGGGAAGTAAGTTTTGGAAACACCTGAGCGGGAGATAGTTAAAGTTAACTTTGATACATCTTATTAACAACATTTGAGTAGAGCCATATTTAGGGTTATAATCAGAAATAAAGATGGGTTTGTAATGGGATTGTGCACTTACCCGTGGGAGAATGTTCAAAATCCAACCACTGTAGAAGCATGGGCGTGCTTACAGACAATCAATTTAACAGAAGAAATGAGCTTTAGAAAGATGAGTGTAGAAAGGGACGCTCTAATAATGATAAAGAGGCTAAAATTTACAGAGAATCATAGATTTATCATAGGAAACATTCCTAAAGAAATTAACAATAAATCACACAGGTTCAGATGCTAATCTTTTAGGCATGTATCGGGGACAGCGAATGAGGTGGCACATACACTAGCAACACAAAGACATGGATTTTAAACTTCAATGAACTGGGTGGAAAAAATCCTGTCAAAAGTGGAATAGCTTGTTAAAAAATATAGAAAAGGCTTTCAAAGGGTAAAAACAAAATGATATTTTTTTCTTTGAGTCCGAAGGATAGTAAAGGATAGCCTCCGAGGAACTCAGTGGTGTTATGGACTGGAAAAAACGAGAAACTTCAAATGCAGAAATTTTGGAGGAGAACCAGTCCATCAGGAGACTCTCTCTGATGCAAGTTAGGGATGCTTTTTTTTTTCTAAGAGAAGATAGAAAGTTTCTATTTTTCAATTGTTTTTTTTTCTATTTCTCTTTTTTTGCTTTAGGATTAGGTTCACCGAGTGGTTTTCTTAGGCATAGATTTAGTAATAAATGCTCTTCTGCATTTTGTGTGACCTTAGGCATTGCCGGTTTTAGCCATTAGTGGTGGAACACTTGTAATGGCACTAACAAGGCATATCTTTGTAAACTGAAAGCTTCTTTTATTTAATGCATCGATTGATTGAATTTTCAAAAAAAAAAAAACAATGACTAATAAAAAATTCATTAAATATTAAATCTTTTAGAATTGAAATATATAAGCATGTGAATGTTAAATGACTATGTATAAACTAGGCATAATTGCAAAACAATAGCCCTCAACCTTTGAGGGCTTTTGGATATGTAACACCCCAAAATTTTTAATTTCATTATTGTGAAAATATGACATAAAATATATGTCAACTTTAGTGGTTATGTGTTCTAGGAGTGTTTGGGAAGTCCCAAGTTCAAGCCTTCTCTTGGAAAAATTTTGGTATTTTGAATGAATTAGGCTTACTCTTGTTCAGTAGGCTTTTATTTGATTGTTGGTAAAAATATATTAGAATGGGTCTGTTGGTCTAGTGGTTAAGCAGAGTGTTAGTGTGTAGGAGGTCCTGTGTTCGAGTCCCTGCGCAAGCAGGGGAACTAATTTTTGTTTGAGGCGTGTGGCGTAGTGGAGTTCAAATTAAACTGGACTACTGAGTAATTGTGTTTTAGTAGGTTAATAGGGAATGTTTTTAGGAGATAATTGGGGAGAAGTTATCAAAATAAGATTTTTCTTATCAGTTTTCTATTTTCTTTTTTCCCCAACAAATTTTTTGATAATAGACTTTTGTTTCTCTGCCATTTCTTCTCCTTTCTTGTTCATTGATAAACCATAAAAGTAACATATTTTAATCCCACATTTAGTGTACTTTTGGATGATTTATCCCTTGATTTATGTAAAAATGTGCTCTTAATCCTTTCTTTTCATGTTTTATACTCAGGAAAGCACCAGATGATGAAAAGAACGAGAAAAGGGCTTAAAACGGACCAAATTGGGCCAAAGAGGAAATCGACACGGCATGGACTTAAACCCACACGGTCGTGTCTCATTGATAGACTAGAACACGGCTTGATCACGATTTACACGGGCATGTCTCCTCATTGAAAATCCGAACACGGCCTAAAGACGATTCGTACGGGTGTGTGCCATGGCCGTGTCCCTGTCATGGAGAAGAACAATTTATTCGAAAAATGATACTTAGGAGTAAAGAAACCTATTTCGAAAGCCTATATAAACACCCTAAGTGTAACCTGAAAGGGGGCGGTTAGCTAGGCCAAGGAGCAGGGCCAGCACTCGAAGATAGCCAGTTGATCCATCTCAAGAAGCCGGAATTCTACTCAAGATGGTGGATCTCTCTTTTAATTCCTTCAGGGGGTTTTATGGATTTCTTATGTTTTGTTTTATCTTTTCTTCTGAGATGTTTTCTTTTATTATTATGAACTAAACCCTTCAGATACTTGAAGGGGAAGAAACCTAAGACAAATCTTGTTATCGATTTCTGAACTATATGATAAATTCTTGATTTGTTCTTAATTATGTGTGATTAATTCTTGTGTTAATATTTCTGGGATATTGATTCAAGTATGATGTGCTTAGGTGGTGGAGCAAAAGTCCCTGCTTAAGAGTAGATCTAGCATAATTAAGCGGAGTTGATCGTGCGCCTAGAGATAGGGTGACGAGATTTTACCGAATTAGGGTGAAACCTAATATGGGAGTGCATAGATCGAGTTAATACGATTCTAGAGGTTTTAATTAGAAAGAGATTTCAATTAATCAACCAAGGGTTAGACATTATTCGCCTTGAGAGAGGGTTTAATATAAATTAGGGAATCCTACGGATCAAGTCAAGTGAATAAATCGTCTGGTTCAGTGTTAGATAACAAGTGAAGTCTAGGTGGATTTTTCCTAAGGGTATCGTCTTAATCAACTGAGTTTTTCCTCAAGTTATTTTCCCCAATTCATTCTTTTTGTCTTTACATCTTTAGCTTAGTAGTTAGTTAAATTTAGATTAAACAACAACTTCACTTATTTTAGGCTAGATAATAAAAAGAAAGTTAGTATTAGTACTTTTAGTTCCTTTGGGTTCGACAATCTGGTCTTGCCTAAGCTATACTACTGTTCGGTGCACTTGCCTCAATCATTGTCATAGTTAGTTTCCAAGTTCGATCATTATAAATTTAAAACTCTGAAAAACAACGATCATTCACTTTTGGTTTTTGTTCCCTTTTGGCCAAATCTTGTTTCTTCTCTTTCCCCTCTCTTTTTGTTTCTGTATTTTTTGCGAGTCATCTCTTTGAGTGCAACTTTTGACTTCATCAATTTTAGTAAGTGGAATTTTTTCTCCATAGTTATTGTATTTCGAGTAGGTAATTAACAAAGGATTCGTTTTACTCTCGTTTAGGTGCTGTTCAAAGGTTTTAAGCGGATATTCTAGTGTGTGGAGACGACTGGCTATTGGATTTGTCACGGTAAGTTTTTAAATCATCATTGGTTTAGTTTCTCGAGTTTTATGTTGGGGATATTTGGTTTGATAGATGAATCAAGTGATTAATTAAGGGATATATTGGTCAAATATAGATTTTTGAAGGCTCGGGTTACTTTGCACAGCGAAACGATGCCAGGTGTGTACCTGAAACACAGAAAACAGGATTTAGCGAAAAGCCAAAATTGCTTGCTGTCGAGAAATAAGAGAAAATGATGCGAAAAATTGAAGAGAAAGGAAATAAGGGTGTTATAAACTTGGAAATCAACATTTTTCACTAAAATAGTTTTGGACAGCAGCAATAGTCTAATTTTGAAAAAATCATCAAAAGTAGTGGGAATTGAGTTAGAGGTTGAATAAAATATGAAATTAAATTTTATTGAGTATAGTTTTTCATGGAAGAAACAGTGTAAGCAATGGAATTATAAATCATAATATATAATAAATTTTGTGAGACAAGGTCAGAATGATTTCAGGTTCCCTTGTTCTGACTTAGGAAAATCATCCAAAATTGTAAAAAAATAATTAGAGGCTTAAATTTATATTTTTAAATGCTTAATGAGTATATTTTCAAGGGAAATAAACGGAAACATCATCTAAATTCTGTACTAAGAGAAAAATAATTTTTAGTAAGGAAAGGATGAAGATGTCAAACAGTAGAATAGGGAGAAATTTAAAGATTTTACTGTACTTATTTTATAAACTATAAATTCTAAAAAAATTATGATAGAAAGGTATTTGAGTCTAGTTTCAAAAACATCAAGTGGATCTTAATTTGGAATCCTGTAGCTCAAGATATAAATAATTTAGTGATAATGACTCAAGTAGATAGTTTTGAATGAACATATAAGTAAATAGTGAAAACATATATGAGTATTGAGCTAGCATGTGGGCCCATTTTTATCGAAATGTTTTTGAGGTTGCACGGGTCGCCTAAGTCAACTGTGAACCTACTGTAGGGTTGCTAAGCGCTACTTAGACTCCTAAATGTGTGAAATTGACTGAATGATA
Source organism: Gossypium bickii (assembly GCA_025503065.1). Classification (NCBI taxonomy): domain Eukaryota; kingdom Viridiplantae; phylum Streptophyta; class Magnoliopsida; order Malvales; family Malvaceae; genus Gossypium; species Gossypium bickii. Next base: position 104,697,005 of record CP106711.1, read on the forward strand.
TCTGTACTGAGCATGTTAATATCTGAACTGTATGTACTGAAATTGCATAATAGCATATCATCCATTGTATGTTGCATTGCATTGGGTTGGGGGTTGTTATTCGGAGGAAGTGTACTGAAAGGCTTTAATCCTAATTTTCTGGTAGCTCAGCTACAAACTACTATTTTGTGTCGCATTCGATATTACTTGGAGTGTAGGGATAGGTAGGTTGATTATATCCCCACGTGGAGTGTAGGGTTGGACGAAGATGGTGTGTAGAGGCTGGTTGGGTAGGATTTTGCTACTGCATAACTATTACTGCTACTAATACTGTGGTGGGATAAGCGTAACACCCCTTACTCGTATCCGAAACTAGAACAGGGTACGAGGCATTACCGGACTTAACTCACTAGATCATACAATTTAAAATATCTCTTTCACCATCAAAACATTCCCATTAAGGACCTACAAGGCCTTAAATATGCATACGAAAGGTTTCGGAACCCAACCGAAAACTTTTGCGTACTTAAATTTTTTTACTTAAATAGGGGTCACACGCCCGTGTGAAATGGGACACGCCTGTGTGGTCATACACGTCCATGTCCCTAACCCGTGTGAGATTTATTTCCATATCGAACCTGCAGGGGTTTTCACACGACTGGACACACACCCGTGTTCTTGGCCCGTGCGCTCCACACGGCTTAAACACGCCCGTGTCCTCCCCCGTAAGTAAAAACTTGGGTATTCTATTTGTGACGTTTGCAACCTCACTAAGGTCATACGGCCAAGGCACACACCCGTGTCTAAGGTCGTGCCTCCCACACAGCTGAGACACACGACCGTGTCTCTGGCCGTGTGTTTATTACTAAGCATACTGACTTGCATTTCTAGCATGCAAGGGAACACATGACCTGGTCACACACCCATGGGGCTAACAGTGCGTCACATATGGCCTAGACACATGCCTGTGTGCCTACCCGTGTGGACAAGAACAAGGCTATTTTCCAAGCTCCTTTTATCACCCTAACTCCTACAACATGATTCCATACAACAACTCACTAAGCAACTTAGATTTGCAACATACATATCCATGAATAACCTCATCTTTTCATAACTTAATAATATTGAGCCAATAACTATGCAATATACAAAAGAGTTCCTTTTTAAAAAGGGGGGGCCAATACACTATTGGCCAAAATAACAAAACAATTAGCCTAGTCTAGCCCCTATACATGCCATACTAAAAAAACTAAGTCTAGATGTACTGAGATGAGCTGGTAGTTTGGGTGATCTTCCAATTATCTTTATATCCCGACCCGGCTCTTTGACACTATAAAACATGGGAAAAGAAATGTGGAATAAGATTTAAGCTTAGTAAGTTTACATGTAAACAAATAACATCATAGTATGTGCTAAACAATAAATACCATTACATACTAAGCAAAAACAATCCACATTGCATGATTATGCTTACTCATTTCATCTCTTACCACATTCCAACCATATTACAAGTTTAATGCTCACATTCATTAACATACATTCCTGCACTTGACACCACAAAGTCACATGATACAACTCCTCACAATTTTCCAATAAACCAATCATAATCATACCAATCACTCGGTGGTTTCGCACTTATCCCACCAACGAGAATATTTACGATGGTAATGCACTTAGCCCACCAAATAATATAAACGATGGTATCACACATAGCCCATCGTGAATGAGTAATAAGGTGGTATCGCACTTAGCCTACCATCAAGAATTATTAAGGTGGTATCGCACATAGCCCACCATTTATTACTACAGATATTATTTCACATTTACATATCTATTTCGTCATTCATACTAAAATTATTCAATATCTATCAAATTTAATCCACTTGAATCATACATGTTCTCAATCATACAAAGCACCAATAAGTAACAACATGTGTATTTAAGATGTATCATTTACACATAAACTTACCTCAGTGCAAAATGCGTTAATCAACAGTCTGTTCCATAACCTTGCCTTTTCCCCGGTCAAGGTTGATTCCATGCTCTTCTTGGTCTATAATAACAAAATTCATTCATTCAATCATCTTATATATCATAATACATCAAAATCTATACTTAGTCAAAAATGACCATTTTGCCCTTACACTTTGGCAAAATTATGATTTTCCCCTAGGCTCGTAAATCATTTTTCAACACATTTTCTAATTAAACAAGCCTAGCTGAACATTTATTCCTCCTAAAACTATTCACAAATCTAACTATTTCATTCATTTATTACACATTTTCAATCTTTGCATTCAAGCCTTATTTAGGTGTTTTCATGCTAACACCTCTCACAAAAGTTGTTTCTCACCTCATTAACATTCATTTTCTTCCATAAAAACTAGCTATCAACATAAACTATCTCATGGAAAGTCCCTAAACTTTCAACCATTTCACAAATTAGTCCCCTCATTAGCTAGCTTAAGCTTTGGGGACCCCCAAAAAGTACAAAAATTATCAAATAAACCACCAAAATCACTTACTTACAAAGAGATAGCTTAGCTGAAAGTTTGAACCCCAAAAACTCTATTTTTCTCTTCAATATTTGGTGGAAGAAGGAGGGTGAATAGTGAAAGATGATAACATCTTTTATTCATCTTATTTTATTCATCTTTATCACCTAATTTCCACCAAAATTGACCAACATTTAATATCTTGTCTCCCTAGCCTCTATATGGCCGGCCATCACAAATCCAATGGCCTGATTTTACTTTAAGGACCTCCAATTGATATTCTTTAGCTATTAGACACCTCTACCACTCATAATGGAACTTTCGCACTTATGCGATTTTGTCCTTTTTCACAATTAAGCATGCTATCGCTAAAATTAAAGCACCAAAATTTGCATATAACCATATATTAATGCCATAATACATAAAATAATATTAAAATAATTTTCCTTAACCTCGGATTAGCAGTCTCGGAACCACTGTTCTGACTAGCCCCAAAATCAGGCTGTTACACTAAGGCCCTATTGCATTTTGACACTGCACTGAGATGGGCTAAGGCCCAAACTATCACTGATACTGAAAAGGGCTTAGGCCCAAGGCTGTTCAACTGTGCACTGTGAATATTGACTGTTTGTTTGTTTCTGTGGGATTACGCACTGAGTTTACGTAAACTCACCCTTTTTGTTTAATGTGCACAGGTAATCTCCAGACATAGATGGATCGGTGCAACGGAGGACTCAGCGGTGACCACAGTAATATTTGGACTTCATGGTTTTCAATTTAAGATTTATGATTTGATTATTATTAATTATTTGAGTTGTAATTTAAGGACCCTCTGGAACTTTGGTTTTAAATTTGGGTTTTTATTTATTTATTTTACTTTATGGATTTATACCTGCTGGTCGTAGGAAATTTAGTTTTCAAAAAGTTAAAGTAATTTCTAAACGCATGATCACCTAGACTGTTTTATTAAAGTTTCCGCAACGAGGGATGTTTCAAAACAAATGTTTTAAATGAATAAAGACGACTTCCTAGGTTCTAACAAAGGTTTACTAAAGATAATAACATGGAATATTTTCATCGTAACAACGAGGTTTCAAAAACACTATCGTGTGACATTGATACGACCATAAAGTCTAAGCCGGGTTTGAGGTGTTATAGGATATATACCCCTAACCTTTTTATTTTCTGAAATCGGCCCTCAACGTAACAAAATTTTTAGACATCAACCAAGTTGAAACAGTAATCGTTAACTAGCCATTAGTCAACAGTCAGTAAAAAAAATTGGTCTATGGGGCATTCCAGTTGACTAATGGCATGGCAGACCTTAAAATAATAACACTAACGTGGAAAAAAAATAAACAAATTTAATAAACATAAAATAAAAAACCCTAAATCCCTAAAACATCTCAAACTGTAACTCCCTCATTTTCTTATTTTGGTTTCTGTAAAAATTTGACATAAATGTGTATCTGCTTCAGTGGTTAAGTGTTTTGGGTGTGTGTGTGAGGTCTCGGGTTCAAGCCCTACCTTTAGCAAATTTTGGTTATTTTTGGATTTAAGTCTTATCTTTGTTCAGTGGGCTTATATTAAATTGCCTGTAAATCCATATTAGAATGAGCCTATTGGTTTGAGTGGTAAAGGGGTGGTGTGTTGGAGGTCCTCTGTTCGAATCTCTAGGCGAGCGTAGATGTTATATTTTTGCTCGGCTTCGTGTTAGAGTTTAGGTAGGGCTAAACTTCTAAAGTGGTTGAGATTGAGGTGTTAGTGGGAGTAAAATAAGGGATATGTGGGATATCTGTTAGTTTTTTTTTCTTCTGATTTTTGTTTTTGAAAATTCTCTCTCCCTTTCAAAAAATTAACGTCGATTTTTCTTTGTCCTCTACTATTCTCTTTTCTTCTTCCCTTCCAACATTTCGATTCCTTTTTCTACTGTGGTTCGTTATTTAAGTGTTCATCGTGCATTTTGGTAAGTGAGGTTTCAATTTTCTTAATTGTTTAATTTTTTTTTTTTTGGATAGTGAGGTTTCTTATTAATGGGGTAATTCAGGAGAATAGTAATTCGTTAAGAACGAATTGTGTAGGAATTGAAGCGAAACCTTTCGTTAGTGCTCCAACGGTTTAGAACGTGTTAGCGGTGGTTATCGTTGACAGTAAGTTAATTTCGTGTCGACTTCTTGTTATCCAATTTGTTAATCAATCTATTAAATTATTGTTGGGTACTCTGTTTTAGGCTTTTGAAGGCTCGGGATTGTTTTTGAATTGAATCAATATCAGGTGTATACCCGAAATGTAGAAAAACGAGCTTCGACAGAAGCCGAAAAACCCTACTCTCGATGCCACACGGGCGTGTGGACTCCTGTGTGGTTGGCCATATACGAGACACGGCTGTGTGGTCGACGAAGGCATGGTCGTGTAAAAGATACGACCGTGTGATAGTTGGAGTGTGGCCATGTAGGCCACACAAACGTGTGGGCCCACAAGGGCATGTCACACGAGAGTGTGGATTTTCGGCCAAGCTGTGTGGGTCATACGGGTAAGGCCAATCTGGACATGTGGGCCCATACAGGCATGTAAGCCCATAATTTTAAAATTTTCCTTAGGGTCGCACGGGTCACTCCGATTGACTGTGGGCCTATTGTAAGGTCTGTAAGGGCTATTAAACCCTATTTTGTATGCTATGATAATCTGATAGACTGATCTGAGTAGGATACTGAGTATATGTCTGACTATGTTGCTATACGTATATATGTTATTTGTATATAAACATGTTGAGCATGTTTAATTTGTTATATTTGTATCTTATTTATGCATCTGTTACTAGGGTGAGATTTGCATATGAGGAGGAAGTATTATGTTCGGTGTTAAACGCCCATATTCTGGTAGCTTGGTTGCATGTTATCTGATATGTGTCTTAATGGCACAACGTGGTGTGTAGGGATGGGTGGGTGTTTTTAACCCCACATGGTGTATAGAGGAAGGAGGTAGAATTTATGCATATTTGTTTCCGTAATCTGAATCTGAATCTGAATTTGTAATTTTTCTAACTGAGAATATAATTTTGTATGTGTGCATGCTTAATTCTGTTGGGTTACACACTGAGTTTACATAAACTCACACATGTCTGTTCTGTCAGGTAATCTACAAACTTAGGCGGATTGGTGCGGCAGAGACTTAGCTGTGACCATTCGACCGTAAATTGTTTTAATTTATGGTTTTATTTACGATTTTGGTTTTATTCGTAGAGTTTGTAATTTTTGGGACTCTGTAGACTTTGTGATTTTTAACTGTTGGTTTTGGTTTGTTAATAATTTGTATGCCTTGTTAAATTATTTTATGGAATCGACGGTTTTTACGCAAAAGAGGTTTTTTCTAAAAATAACAAATTGGGTTTCTAAAATTTATCACATTAATCAAACTTTCACTATAGTAAGTTTTTGGTAAACAAATTAATTAAATGATGTTTTCTGTATAATCATGAATGAACACGAGGTATCAAAAATTGAATGATTTATCAAGACAACACCGCTTTCAAAACCCATTCATTATGACATCACCAGATTCGGCCATAATGTCTAGGCCGGGTTTAGGGTGTTACACAAACCCCCCAAATTTGAAACTTTTTTCCCAAATTCTAAAATCCCTAAATCATAAAATTCCCCAATTCTATAACATCCAAAATCTTTATCGAATTCTTAAAATCTTCAGCAATCTCCTTTTTTGAATCATGGATTGAGGGATTTTTCTACATCCTTAATCCCTTAGAACCAAATCGTGAAATCCCTAATCTTTTCGAAAATTTTTATTTTTCTTCCTTGTCGTCTGCAATCATGGATCCACATAGTTCGAATAGTCAGTCTAGAGGTTGGGTAATGTATGGTTCGAAGAAAAAATCATCATATGCAAATATTGTTACTTCATCACGGAGGGAGTATGTCTATGATGGATTAACAGTAAAATGTCACTGCAATAAGTTAGCTCTAAGAGACACTTCATGGAGTGATTTAAATCTGGGGAGGAGATTTTATGGTTGTTTAGATTTTCGGGTAAGTGAAGTTTTTTATTTGCAAATTGAGCTTGAGATCAACTTTGATGATTTCATAAATCTCACTATTTGTTTTGTTTTCATATTTTATTATTTCAATTTGGCTAAATTGAGGTTTATTTGTAGGACGGAGGTTGTGATTTCTTCAAGAGGTACAATGGGAAAATGTGTGACTGTGCGACTGAGTTACTGCGTCAATTGCGTGACAATGAACGAAATCTTTTGAAGGATAATTTAGCACTTAAAAAGAATGTTATTGTAACACCCCCAACCTATATCCATCGCCGGATTAGAATTACTAGGCATTACCGTATAAGACACAATTCAGCACAATTATTTATCACCTTTCATGCACCAAAGAATAACGATACATTTGAAACATTACTAAACTCAAATGTCCATAAATCATTTATACTAGATTAGAATATATGAATCATAAAGCCAATCCAAAACAAATATTTAATCAAACTAACATACGAAAACCAAATTCAAACCATACGTCAAAAATTTATAACATTCTTACATGTGTACCCCTTAACCAACTAACCAAACATATTTTACTATTATAAAACATCATATCGTAATACATATACATTATAACTCTATTAGCCAAATCTTATGGCTATATAGTAAGGCATTGGACACTTAAATAAACATCAATAATATGTCACTTTTATATACTCAACTTACAACAATACATCCATTATATAAACTTACCCACTTGCACATATTTAAACCACAACTAACCATATCAATTTATAAAATTAATTAATACCAATATAAATTATTTATGAGCTTTGTAAATATACATATAAAATTAAGTTGAACTATACCACACGGTAAAATGGGAAAAATTATACAAGTACATACAAGCATTTCTAAATGACCGAATTTCAATTGTAAAACTACCAATTCATACACTGCCCACTTGACTAACCTTAACCAATTTCTAAGTTCAATAATTGAATTTAAACATTCCAATTTCATATGCTATGAACCATGCCAAAATTTCATATACACAACCAAATCCATTAACCCAATATTCTGTCATCAAATTTAGCTTCCCAAAAATTCATACCATTTTCATATTGAACCGTACCTAAAAACTCACTCATTCAAGCATATAATATGTGCATGCTTAACCATTACAAACCGATTTAAATAACCTTTACACAATCGAACATAAATTCATCAATTTATCCCATGCTTGAGCTGAATCACAAGAGCAACCACAAATACAAATCAAATTATGTTTCAAGCTTACTAAATGAACTATTTATAAGTCATTCATATCATTACACAACCAAGACATATAACCAAAACACCATTCATAGATGTCATGGAACATACTTACCAAAATGTGCATATACCATTACCAAAATTACACAACCATCAACTAATTAATCAAACCAAACCATATAACCAAATACAACACATATATATATATCATGAAATATACTTCCATAATAAGCTATTTCCATGACCGAATACACATAAACATTAATATCAAGATTAAGCCATATTTGCATGGCTTTATATTTACAATTTCAAAACCAACCAAAATATATATGCTAGCCTATACATGCCATAAGTCCATAATTCAAGCTTTTAAAATACCAAAATAACGACCTATAGTGTGAAAGACTTCCTTGAAGATCCCCAAGCTCGTAACTAGCTTTCCGAAATTTATAAAACAACGAATAAACACACACAGTAAGCTTAAATAGCTTAGTAAGTCATAAGCAAATAAATTATCAAATAATCATTAGCATTATTATTTCAACTTACCAAAATATGAACATTCTGATGTACATAATGATCACACCTTTAACATGCATAGTTCAAATCATCATCTCAAGTACTATACTTACCTTATTTTCATGAACATTTCACTTCGCACGTACCTGAACTATTTAGCTTGATTTCACATTCGATCTTAACTCAACATTGCCTGTTGAACCATTCGGAATCAATAAGGATACTCAAATAAATCAAAAAGCTCGTACAATGCCAACGTCTCTGACGAGGTCTTACATGTAATCAAATATCAATGCCACTGTCCCAGACAGGGTCTTACACAAAATCATATACGATGTCAATGTCCCAGACATGGTCTTATACGTAAATCTCAATTCGATGCCAACGTCCTAGACGTGGTCTTACATGAAATCACATATCGGAATCCTATGTCATGACATATGTATCCCAACTATTCCTAGGGTTCGTACGAGACTTTCGGACATCGTAATTCGATCGTTTCAAGCTCATAGTTACTTCTGCCGTAATTATATCAATTCGGCATACACATATGTAGTTACAATAATTCAATTCAACATAATTAAATACATTTTAATATGAATTTAACAACAATTATTTACTTATGAACTTACCTCGTACGGAGACGAACAGACCGGAACGACTATTCTACAACATTTGATTTCCCCTGATCCAAATCCGATTTCCTCTTTTCTTGATCTAAATTTAATATAAATTAAACTTATTTAATCACATATATACTCAAATTCATCCAAAAATACATAAAAGGGCAATTTGCACTTTAGCCCCCAATATTATACATTTCTCACAGTTTAGTCCCTATTTCATAAAACACAAAATATTCAAAATTTCACCATACCCAAGCTTGGTCGAATTTCACTAAGGTCTCTAGCAGCCCATTTATTTCATATTTTGACCCTTCAATTTACAAAATTCACAATTTAATCCTAAATAGGCATTTTTTCTAAAAATCACTTAATTAAACATAACAATCCAACAACATGTATTTATTTTTCATCATCAAACACAAAAATCATCAAGCTATCAACAATGGCAAATCTCAAATTCATCATAAATTCTGAAAATTAAAGCATGGGCTAGCTAAAACACAAAGCAACGATCTCAAAAAAGTAAAAATTATCAAAAACCGAACAAATTACATACCTCAATCAAGCAAAAATCAAGGCCGAATTAGCTTATCCTTTTTCCTTATTTTTCTTTAGTATTTTCAGCCAAGGATGAACTAAAATGCATGGCCATTTTATTTTATGTTTTATTATACTAACATATTTAATAAACCATTTACCATTTTAACCTTAATGAAGTAACATTAAAATTCACCTAACCTTGTCCAATATTGTCCACCACTATTATAAATGGTATAATTGACATGCAAGTGCTCCACAATTCCATTTAATAGCCATTAAACACCTTTAACAATTAGAAAGCCACTTTTACATTTTATGCGATTTAGTCCTTTTTATCAAATTAACTAATCAATCGATAAAATTTACACACGAAATTTTCACACATATCACATATCATCCTGTAAACACAAAAATAATATTAAAATATTTTTTTACTCAGATTTGTAGTCCCAAAACCACTGTTCTGACTATGGTCTAAATCGAGCTGTTATAGTTATGGATTTGGTTGCATTTGATAGTAACCATAATGGTGGCAGTAGTGCTGTTGACATTGAGGTTGAAGAAGGTAGACCGATTTGTGGTGTTGAAGAAGAAGTAGCATTAAGGAAGAAAATGTTGACCATGAAGCAAAAAATTAAAGTTATTAAGAAAGAGAAGTCAATGCATAAGATATTATTTTCTTGCTTTATGTTATGTATTGTATGTATCACCATAGGTTTATTTTTTGGCAATAGTGGTAAGAGGCATATGCAGCTAGCAGTTGCAAATTTTGATTGACCAATATTGGTTGTTTTTTATGTAATTTAACAGTATGCTTGGAAGTAATGACTAATATTTGTTGTTTATGTCTAATTTAATTTAGCTTAGTAAATAATGCAGTGACAATAAACACAAGACTGAAAAGAAATTGATCATTTATGCATATGATTTCCCCATTGCAATTTGGATAAATGTACTTTACAAAAGTATATGATTAGTCTATACACCATTCACTCTATACACCATTCACGCTATACCGGCCAAAAACTAGAATGTGAGTGAGCTATACATGAACCACAAAAAAAAAAAAAGCCAACATATTGGTTTTCATTACAACCAAATAACATTCAACAATGGTGTATTCCAAAACTAGAATGTTGTAGGCTCAAAATGTGATTACTATCTCTGTTCCAAAACCAAAATGTTGTAGGTAGAATACCTTAAACTGTCCTTTTTGGATCACGAGCTGTAGCGAGATGGTCCTGCAAAACAGAAAACAGATACAAATAGATAAATGAAATTATGGCACCCTAGATAAAATGATTTGCTTGACAAAGAAACTTCACAGACAGAAAACTATTGCAATAAGAGACTTGTGTTGTTATGGACCTATTTGCAGAAGGTTATATACATAGTTATGAAGTAAATTATGGCATGATTTAACATACAACATAAAGAAAAGGATAGCATCCCTAGTTTCAGAGAAAACAAAACAGATATATATAATGAAGCTACATTTTTTCCATGTAAGATTGCACAAGTTCAAAAGCAAGTTATTATTGTGAATCACAAGATAAAGAGTAGAAGTCATTCAAAAAAAATAACAATGATTTACTCATGTTTCCTGTTACTGATTCTTGTGTTCCCAGATGGTCGAAAGGAGCCTTTCGCTTGTTATTTCGCGACTTGGGTATTGTATAAGTTTGTCCACTACCATATTGGCATGAAGCAATCGTCATGCTTCTTGTGGTTTTACCAGACTACAAGAGTATTTATATTAATATTAACACAATAAACAATGTTTGATCAATAGTAAAAGGAAGAAACTCACGTAAAATATTTGCTTTCCTTTAGATTTATCTATGGTAGTTGACTTTTTAATGGAAGATTTCTCCTTTTGTTTGGGTGGTTGTGCATCTTGCTGCAAAAAACGGACCATAATCATTGGTTAGACAAAATAAAATAAAAAATATACTCAATATATATAACTAAAGAACAACACTATACCTGTTTTGAATTTGTGCTAGACCGCTTGTTATGGCCATGTTGGCCACATTGAGTACATGCCATGAGTAGAACTTTCCTACTAAAGTGACCAGGCTTCAATTTTTTTGGTTCATCTTTGGCCATCCTCTTATTCTTTATGGACCTCCCAGGCATCTTCTTTTCAATAGGAGATAGCACTGGCTCAATACCAGTTTTTTCCTAATCACGTGGCCCATTTATGGGCTGCATTGCAAAAGACTAAGCTTTCTTGTAGGTATCAATGTGATAATATTCATGCAGATATTCATTAGGTTCAAGCCCTAAATGGTACATGGCAGCACTTGCATGGGAACATGGAATCCCACTAATTTGCCAACTTCTACAACTACATATCCTTTGACTTAGGTCCACTGTATATTGATATCTTCCTTTCTTCAACTCGCATCTATGTTCACCATTCCATATCAGTTGCCACTCTACACTGTCCTTCTTTTAGGCATCAATCTTAGCTTTCACCAATGGACCATAATTTTGCTTCCATCTATTACATAACTTTCTTTTTGTACTATCCTAGTCATCATTTTGGTCCTAATATCCTCAAGCGTTCTGATAATGCTTTTGAACCTATCTTCAACAATGTTTGAATTGAATGCTTCACACAAATTGTTATAAACTATATCTGATTTACAACTAGTCCCTAAAAATGCCCTAGTCCACATCTTTGGAAACTTTTTCATCAAATTATCGTAAGCATCCTTATCTTTCTTGTCCAATGCTGAACACAAATCCTCATACTCCTTCTCAGTCCTGCACTTCACAATCTGCCTAAGATCACACTCATAAGATTTCCCTAACTTCCTCCCTAACCAATTTGAAAACACGTGTCTTGCACGATTCCTATGCTCTAACCTTGGTAGTATGTCAAAAATTGCAATCTCAAGGCACTAATTCAAAATAATGAACGAGATAGATTGTTAGAAAATTTTAGTTAAATACAAGCAACAGATTAAAATACAATACCAAGCTTAAATTTGCATATTTACTAACCTTTTGTTGGTCACTGATAATTGTGTACCCATACCAATCTTCCAGCACAAATTAGTTGATAGGAGACTGAGAAACCAATCCCATGAATCAGTGCACTCCACTTCAACCATAGCCCATGCAATAGGGAACATTTGGTTGTTTGCATCCCTTCCAACAGTTGTGAGAAATTCACTCTTAAGTAGGCCTTCTAAGAAGTAACCATCTTACCTAATGAGTAGCCTACACCCCGCTTTCTAGCCTCTCTTTAGTGTATCAAAACACATAATACCTTTTAAAATGAGGAAGGGAGTCTGCTGTCACCTTTTGACTTTAACTCATGAGCATAGTCCCATAGCAAGCCAAATTCGTCCTTATGATTCCCAACCATTTTCTCCTTCAGTATTTTCTTCTCTCTATAACAACAATCAATGGTCACATTTACATGCATCTTAGAAGCACATCTTCTTTGAATTTCCCTCAGCTTCATCTATGGGTGATTCTTGATAGTTGCTTCAAAATGTTGGATAATCATAGCAGTAGTCACCATTTTGTTCTTAAAACTAACCGAACAATGGTGCTCATCTTGAAACATCTTTATTTGTAAGCATTTCACAACAGGACTGTAGCTAGCCTTAATTCTCCATGGACAGTAAGCAATGCACCTCACAACAACCCTTTTTCAGTTTATTCTTAATAAACTTCGATTGTCTTCTACATTCTTTGAAGTACTTTCGAATTGCACTCTTAAATTGTTTTCCATCCTTAAACTGTTTTCCACTAATTGCAGCAGCAACATTATCCACTCCATTTGATGTTGCAAAATCACCAGCAAATTCATCAGCTATAACTTTACTATCATTATCCTCTCTAATAGTAGACCATAAAATAATATGTCCACTACTTTCCACACCAACATACCCATCTACCTCAATACCAGTAGCCAACACACCCTCCCCATCAACTTGTACCCTCCTACATCACCCTCCCCACCAAATTCTACCCTTTCCAGATCACTTTCACCGTCAGATTCTACCCCTTCATCGTCACCTTACCCAACTGTCAATAGAAAATTTTCATTTATAATTATAGGGTTATCAACCTTAAGTTCAACATATAAGTCAATCTCCTTAAACTTGACCCAAAAGTCTAACATAGCTATGGTGGAAGTGTCATCATAAATCACCCTTAGATTATTTGGTAACCCTACTGCACCAAGCTCATGAAAATATATTAACATGACAATGTTAAACCTTAACCTAGTTTTCACTATTTTACATAATTCAAAATAATATATTGTGTCTAGGTCCTCTTTAAGCCTAATCACTTCCCCACCTATATATTTAACATATGGATCCTTTACAAAGTGCCCACCCACATGCAAAATAATGTAATATTCCTCATCTAATGACATTTGCAAAGCATAAACAACAATTTTCTAAGCAAAAAACATTAAAGAAAAAAACAAAACTCACTACCTACATCGGGACCACTTCTTTGAGTACAATAAACACATGTCTACAATTTTAACATCTTTTTGCTTAGGTAACAGAAATCAACAACATTGGGACCAATGTCGCATCATAAATCGACAAAACAAACCCTACATTGTGGCACTGAAATTGTAATAATAAATCACAAGTAACCATCTACAATTTTAACAACAGCTTTATCAACAACATCGGGACCACTATCGCATCACAAATCGACAAAACAAACCTTACATTGTGGCGCTGAAATTGCAACAATAAATCACAAATAACCAACAAATCAAACCAAAAAATGGAATTTATTTTTTCAACAAACCAAATAAGAAAGCACTTACCTTTCTTTTTTGGGTTACAAAAATTGCTCACGATTGTTGAAGCTTTTTCGGTCCTAAAAGTTTTAGGGATTCAATGATTTTATTCGTAAAAATTTTAGGGATTTCAAGATTTAGGAATTTGAAGATTTTATGGATTCAATGAAGATTTCGGATGTTATGAATTTGGGGAATTTCACTATTTGGGGATTTTAAAATTTGGGAAAAAACTTTCGAAATTGGAGGTTTGAGATGATTTGGGGATTTAGGGTTTTTTTTTTGTTTTATGTTTATTAAATTTGTTTTTTTGCCATGTCAACGTTATTATTTTAATGTCTGCCACATCATTAATCAATTGGAACACCACATAGACCAATTTTTTGACCAAATGTTGACTAACGGTCAGCTGACGGTTACCGTTTCAACTGGGTTGATGTCTAAAAGATCCGTTATTTTGAGGGTCGGTTTCAAAAAATAAAAAGGTTAGGTGCATATATCCAAAAACCTTCAAAGGTTGAGGTTTTTTTTTTCCAATTATGCCTATAAACTATGACACATTAGATTATTTACTAAATTATAACTTCATATTGTTATAGTGTATATAACTTTGATTGTCTCATAAATTTTCTTTTTCATTTTAAAATTTAAACTTATGGTAATATAATTTTGTTGGATCCTTTTGCAATTGTTAATGGAGATCGTCATTTTACATTCCAACATTATTTCTACATGATAATAAAAATTTAAAAAGTTTTCACGAACAAAATATATGGATTTCACTTATTCCATCATGCAGATAATTCAACACTCACAACCACCATTGTTCTATTCAATCCCACTACCCAACGACCAATAAAACTTACTGGCTACCCTACCTTCACCATACGAAAAGCCCAAATAGAGATGTTGATACATAGCCACAAGTTGTTTGGCAATCCTAATGGAATTGTAATTGTCTCACCAAAGACATTCACCAAAGAAAATCAAACCACCCCAAACTCAAACTACTAAACCTGACTTTGCCAAAATAAACTTATTCAAAATGCTATTTTAGCTTCTGTTGATCCTACCTTTCCATATGCCATAACAATCACATCTACTACTCATAAAGCATGGCAATCACTGATACAACATTTGCTAAAATATCTCAAACTAGCTTTCAAAACATACTAGCACACACCATCAAAGATGCTCGCTCTATCACTCATTACCTTTATAAAATCCACTTTATTGTTGATAAGCTTGCCACTACTGATGAACCCATCACCAATTCTGCATCATTGTTCGAATCCTACAAGGTTTGGTCACAAATACAAACACATCTCTATAGCCATTCAATCTCATGACACATACATCACTTATGAAGAGCTTTACAACAAGCTCATCGACCATGAAGTTTTTTTTGTGATAGCTCGATTTTTAGTGGTACTAAAAAATGCAGTTTCAGAACCCCATTTGCATAAATCGAGTTCATAAATATTAAATATGAATATTTACGGGGATAACATAAAAGTATATTGATGTTTGTTACATCAATTTTGTCAATAAAATAGTTAATTTAGGTACAGGACTAAATTCTAAAAGTCTAATCGCTATAGGTTTTTAATTGACCAAAGGCTTAGGGACTTAAATTTCAATTATCTAAAGGGCTAAAATGGTTAATAAACCATATTTAATCTTATGCAATGGACAAAAATGATGTGCATGGATTACCTTAAGCAATTAAAGGTTTATTTGATTAAAACATAGTTAAATAAGGTTAATTAACAAGTTAATCCAAGTATTAAAATAAAATTTAAGGGAGGAAGCCATTTTCATGTCATTACATTTGGCCAACAATTAGCTATGCAATTTAAGCTATTTCTTAATTTTTTTTTTTATAGATTTGAAGTAATGAGCTTGATTTAGCTAGCTTATGTACCAATCTATGAAATTGTTAAAGTTTTAGAAAGTTGTCATTGTTGAGAATTGGATGAAATTGGTGTGGAATTGTTAGAAATTAAGCTTAGTTTAAGGAAAGGACTAAATTGTAAAGCTTAATGGTTAGTTATGTACATGAGGGATCAAATTGAATAATATTCAAAACTATTATGAAATTTTGATAGGAATAGGAAGTAAGGGTTCCCTAATGAATATATGTGAAATTGAATTTTAATCTGAAGCTAGGAATCAAATGTTATGACTATTTCGAGTTCAAGGACTAAATTGAATAAAATGTAAAATCTTAGGAATATCGAAAAATTAGTTCATATAGGTTCATTCATATCATGGAATAATATGAAAATATTTGATATTGATTGGTTGTATTAATAATTGTATAAATCAAGATTTGGATCCAAGTGGAGCTAATAGGAGAAAAGCTAAAGTTGCAAACTAGTCCCCGAAGTATCCACTCTTTTCACATGTTTTGGGTGCCATGTTCTAGCCAAAGTTATGCTACAAGAAAGTAGCTTTAAATGCTTAGGTAAAAATAAGGTAAGCATAGTATTTTCTATTTGAACTTACTAAGCATTTCTTAATGCTTATTCAAGTTGTTTCCTTCCCTTGTAGATCGTTACCTTGCGGAACTCGTCAAGTTGAATCATTGTGAAGCTTACACTATCACTGATTTGGTAGTAATGTATTTGTTTTGATTATCAAAGTTGTGGCATGTAAATAGTCATAAAATGTATGGAACTAGTCATTTTCTTGTTAGAATGGTATGCTTGAGCTTGTGGTAAATGTTGAATTGTATAAGAAGCTAGGTGTTTGTACTAAGTGACATATAGATTAACTTTGGTTAATGTTTTTGAGTTAAAGATGTTAATTCCATGCATGAAATGTATATATAATAGGATTTGCATATAGAAGAAAATGGTAAGTTGAGTTGAAAGTGGTTGAAATAGGTATAAGTTTAGAATACGAATGTTATGCCATTTGAAAGATTAAATTATTAAAGTTTTATGGATTTGTTTTAGCTTGATTATGCATGTTTTGGTACAGTTGAAAATGTAAGGTGAATATGTGTATCGGTAGGTTTTGGTCTAAGCATGTAAATAGGAACCAAATGGTATTTTTGGCTAAAAACAAGGGCCACGTCTCGACGACCAATATCTCACGTTGCAACGTTGGTTGATAGTAAGTGATGTCGCAGCGTCATTATGCATGAAGTCGTGAAGTGACATACTGAGTTGGCAACGTCATGATGTGCAAATTTTGAGGTCGCTACGTCGATCCTGAATTTTCAAAACTTTATAATTTGGTCTTAATTCGTGAACGATTTTGCAAAAGAGCTTTCATAAGCTTGTGTGGAACCTGGAAATGATCGTAATACATATTTAGAATGTGAATGATGTTTGTTTGCATATATGATTGGTCGAATGTTGTAAAATTGTCCAGAGTTGCTCCAGCATCAATCGTAACATCCTGCAGCTCAGATCCGACGATTGGGTCGGGCGACGGGTGTTACAATTTTACTACATGAAGGAAAAAAAAAGCCGCTAGCAATACCCATTACTGCAAATATTGCCCAAAACTCATCCTTCATTTCATTACGCTCTGGCAATAACACCAACAACCGTCGACAAAACTCAAATAACAATCCCAACAAATGCAATCAACCTTGGCATCCACGACGTAATAATATACAACAACTTCCCCCATACACAATACACAACCAACTACGTGATCAACCTGGTCGTCCTATACATGTTTTGTTAGATTTCTCGTAATCACATGCAAACAATATCCAATTTTGCTGCTCACTTTTAAAATTCTCGAGCACCTTAGATAATTGATACCGACGCAACTCACCACGTGGCCTTTGATGTTCATAGTATAACCTCTACATATGACTACCATGTTTCAAAACTATCCATAAACATGTATAAGGTCGGTAATTAATATTTTCCCTATTCATCTTTTTTTTTTTTTTTTACGTTGTTAATGGTTGAGGTAAATTGAAACTTCAGGTACTAAACTGATACAAAAATTGAAAACTTCAAGTACTTAAATTGATATAAAAAATTCTCTATGTACCAATGTGATATTTCGGTGCAACTTTGGGGGCAAATAGTACATTAACCCTTATTTTTACAAAGTAAGAAATAGTATGGCTTAAGGGTGTAAAAAGCCCTCAAAGCATTTTTTTGACACTCAATTAGGTACTTGAATTTTCAAAATGCATCAAAAAGGCCCTCAAACTTTTTAAAAAAAAAAGCAATTAAGCCCCTGCTTTCTTTTGCACTCAATTAGGTGCTTGAACTTTCAAAATGCATAAAAAAGGCCCTCAATTTTTTTCAAAAATAGCAATTAAGCCCCCCTTTTTTTGCAATCAATTAGGTACTTGAACTGTCAAAATGCATCAAAAAGACCCTTAGATTGTTAACTTTAACAGTTGATCGTTAAAGTTAACTGCCCCTAATTTTTTTCAATTAAAGTCACCCCGTGTCACAACCATGACGTGACATGTAGCAAGAAAATTATAAAAAGTAAAAATCAATAAAAGTTATAAAAATTATAAAATTTTAATAAAAAATAAAAAAATATTTAATTTTACTAAAAATTAGAAAAAAATATTATAAAAATTGAATACATTAATGATCAAATTATAATTTTTTTAATTAATAGATCAAAACAAAAAAATTACTCATAATTGAGTAATTAATGTATAATTTACCTTAATATATTTTATGTTGAAGAAGCACTTGAGAAAATAAGTAAAACGGAGACAGTAAAAAGGAGAGAGAAAAAAAGGTTGACGTGAAAAGAAAGGAAAGGAAAATAAAAAAAACATTATTAACGGCGTCGTTAATTTGCTATTATACTGTTAATGGTTTAGTAATTTAAATTTAACAAATTGATTTAGTAAATGATACATAAATAAATAATTTTATAGTTTTCCCAGAAATTAACTGTGGACATAAAAGTGAATGTGTTAAGGTAATTTTACAATCGGGATTGTAGTAATTCTGCTATATGGATAACGACCCATATCTATCTGTTTATTAATTTTTTTTTTCTCAACTTGGATGGTAAACTGAAGCAAACCATGTGCATGTGCATGTGGAACAGTAATAGTTTAGTTGGAAGATTTATGGCCACTTGCAAGAGAATGGATAACAAAATCAAATTATCCTACTCTTCTTAATGGAACAAAGTAACAAAAACTTCATTAGCTCACCAACAATCAGATATACATTAAAATCGAAACAATGAAAATATCCACCATTTGTCATAAGTAAAATCCCAACAACAACAGAAAAAAATCCTCCACCTTTTCTCCATAATCAAAGGATTAAAAAGAGTTGTATGGCCTTTAGAGAGAGAATAAACGAAGACAAAAGAACTCTACACAAACCCCAATATTGAAATATCAACAACTAATACAAATTCACCAATTTTAAAAGAGGAGACCAAACGCAAGAGCGACAAGGGAAGCAAACGCCGTCGGCACGAATGCGGTGGCATCTGAGGTAGGAGTGGGGGCCGGTGCATCAGCTGCCGCAACATATTGGACCGCCGACAGGGCCACCAACACCACCATCATGGCCAAAAATAGTCTCATCCTCAATGCCTCCATTTGTTGGTGTAGTCTCTCCGTGAATTTTGCTGCAAAAGTGAGGAATATGAAATTGAGACAAGCAGTAATGGGTGGGGGTGCCATAAAGCCCCATTTATATACATCTCATGCTGGGCAGTTAGTTTACTTTATGTTGATTTGTTTTTTTAAAGTTTGGTCAGTGGAAATGATTTATATTTTTGGGCTGCCCGTTTGTTGGGACAGGGTAGCTTTAAGTTAAACCGTGGGTGTCATACAGCTGTTGCCAACGGTTTTTTGGAGAGGATCCCTTGGCTTTGCCCAGTTGCCTTAACTCCGCCCTTTTTTTGGCAGCTCAATTCCATAAAAAAGAATTTTGGAGTACCATATAAGGACTATTTTGACCCTTTGTGCAGGCATGTTCTGTGGTTTGAGTTGAATTTCTTTTATGGCAATGTTGGTATAATGAAAAATAAAATATTATTTTCAAGGGGTTTGGCTTTTTGGGAGTTTGGGCCTGGGACAAAATGTAGTTTTTAATTAAATTATAGAATATTTTATTGGAAATGTAGGGAGGTGTGCGCTGTTGGGACGGACCCTGGCATTCACCCATTTTCTTGTATCATAACCCTTTTGAAAGTAATGCTTTGCATATTGCTATAAATAACAACAATTCATGAATATAAACACATTTTGAAGTTGTAAACATATCAAACCAAACATAAATTAAGTTTAATAAATAGAAATTCGTTGGATTAAGTTTGTTTCATTATATAGCCCTAGCTCTGGGGAACACTATTAACTTATAACTAAGAATTAGAGGAGCAAATTTTGAACCTTCTCGAAAAGAATTTAATAAAATTTTAAATTAATTAGTTTAAGTTTTTTAAATTAAATTTGATTTATTGAAATAACACAAAAAATTTGAATAATCAACTATAATTCCAAAAATATCTTTTGTGTATAGATTTGATTAAGTAAACTAGTTTTTTTTTTTTTACAATAACATATAAATGTCGAGTATTTGAGCTCTAATCACATATGTTCAATCAACTCTTTTGTTAGCTTGTTGAAATCATTAATAACTTGCATTTAAAATCAATGAATAGAATTGATAAAGTTAAAGTAATAGATTAATTCACAAATGAATGTGGTTTCTCACTAAATATAGAAATGGTCTGAGAATTAATTTAATTTTTTCGAATTATTATTTAAGTAATAATTAAAGTTAAAAAATGAATTAAATTAATTGGTTATTATGAATCCGTTGAATGTATAAATTAAATATATCTTTTTATAGATTCTTTTACAATAAAGTTGTCATGACATTAACAGAATTAGAATTGGGTTAAGAAAATTATTTAATTGGAAAGTTAATTAATTTAATAATATTTATTTCGAGAAATAGAAAAACATGCATTGGGTTGAATTAAATTATAAAGTGTTGAATTAAAAGTTTAAGAAGAATGTATATGTAACACCCCAAATCTGGCCTATACGTTATGACCAAATATAGAGTTATTACATAATATGATTGAAAACTTGGTTTTTGAGTAAATGGAAAATTGTCATAAACTTTCAAAATCTTGGTTTTATTCAAAATCATTTCGTATTGTTCTATTTACTAAAAACGTCGTTTTGTTTATATTTTCTAAAATTTATACATTTCGCAGCAGAAGACTCCTTAAAAAGGGATATTTGAGAAACATAATTCATTGTTTGAAAACCTCTATTTTGGTAGGAATGCATTTTGTCAACTAAAACATTTGAGTAGTATTAAGCAAAATACGAGAATAAGTTTTTAAAAAAAATCTAAACAGTCTAAAAAGTCCAGATAGTTCAAAAATTTTACAAAACCAAAATACCAAAACTTAAATAAATCAATTTAAATAGATTAATACATTAACCGAGCTCCCCGCTTGCACCAACCCACCTAAGTCTGAGGATTACCTAAAAATATCAATCAAACAAAGAGTGAGTTTTTGAAACTCAATGTATAACGAATAACTTAAAGCAGATAAATGCATATTAGACAGATTTATTGTAACACCCCTTACCTGGGTTCTACGCCGGAACCGATCCCGAGGCGTTACCGTACTAAAACCACTTGATCGCCACTTAGGCTCATCGTGACTACTCTCTTAAGTCACCTCAACAACCTCATTCTCGACTTACGATGCCTCACTCATACACACGAGGGCTCTCGAGACTATTCCGAAATTTTTCGAACCTTAAAAATTTTCTCTTTTGTACAGGGCTAACACGCCCGTGCAAGAAGAGACACGCCTGTCCATAGGCCCACACGCCCATGCTCTTCAACCGTGGTGAGTACTGACCACATACACACGGCCTTAAAGCCTAGTCACACGCCAGTGTGGCTAGCCCGTGGCCAACACTGATTAAACTCCCACGGCTTATGCACACGCCCGTGTGGCTAGTCGGTGGTCTATTCTGACTTAAATTGTTAACATGCAGGGGACGCACGACCAAGTCACACGCCCGTGGGCTGACCGTGTGTCACACATGGTCTAGACACACGCCCGTGTGTCTATCCATATGGACAAGAACAAAGCTATGTGCCAAGTTCCTTTCACCCCTCTAGCATACACAATATGCATTCATTCAACATATCCATAAATAACTCAAATTGAAGTGCAATCTCACATAGATAACTACAACCTTTTTATAAAATAAGGTAGCCAATCACTATGGCATTATACAAAATAGACTATCCAACTATGGGCTAACACATCCTAGCCATTTACAACAAAATTCACTAACTTGTCTAGCCTCTATACATGCCATATACAAAACATTGAGTCTCATGTACCAGTGTGTGCTGATAATGTGGACGATCTTCCAATTGATCCTCGTATCTCGATTCAACACGTTTATTCTATAAGACAAGAGAAAAGAAAGGGAGTAAGCTTAGAGCTTAGCAAGTTTACACATAAACAATTAAGGATCATAGTATAAGCTAAACAACAATTAGCATTATACTAACATATAATGTACAACAATGCTTACTCTTTCTATCCCTTACCACAATTCCAACACATCATGAGTCACATACACATAACCATTGAAATGCACCCCTGCATTCCATATCACATTTACACAATATACAACACAACATTATTGCTCGATAATTCATCCACACAGCTAATTAACTCAATATTACAACCACACAGCTAATTCCTCGGTGGTTTCGCACTTAGCCCACCATAATCAATTAATAGGGTAGTATTGCACTCAGCCTACCACAAAGGTAATCATAGTGGTTTCGCACATAGCCCACTAGACGGTATACCTAACGATAGCACCGCACATAGCCAGCTCATCGTCAATATGCATTAGGATGGTATCGCACTTAGCCCACCACTTAGCATTCTCACCATACATTCACATATCTATTTACTTAACCATACATCCATTCACAAATTCTACCACATTCATCCCACATAGGTTCTCAATCATTCTCAATCATGCTACGCACTAGCTAGCATTAACAAATTGTAAGTATGAATGCATTGTTTAAGCATAGAATTACCTCGATACTCAAAAGTATAAAAATATGCAATCTAGTCCACCACCTTGCTCTTGCCTTGGTTTAGATCTGGGCTTCGTCTTTCTTGATCTATAATGAATAAATTAGCTTATTCAATACACACATTGACTAAATTAACACTTATCTCATACTTTGACAAGATTACTCTTTTGCCCTTAATCTTTCTCATAATTACACTTTAGCCCCAAAGCTCGTAAAGTGATTTTTATTCAACTTTCTAGCCTTACATGTTTAGCCGAGTCACTTAATCAACTAAAGCATTCATCAATTCTCATTAAAACACACATGTATGACTAAACTCAAGACTTTTACAAACTAGTCCCTACATGCATTTTCATGGAAAATCACTTAGCAAAAGATGTTTCTACTACATCAAGCTTTCATATTCTTCCATAAAACACCAAAATACATACATGTCATACATAGGCATATTTTTGAACATCCATTTTAGCTCATCAAATAGCTAAGAATAGCTTACTCATGCTACTAGGACTTCAAAAATACGAAGAATATAAAAAACGGGGCTTAGATGCACTTACTAGCAAGCTTGAAAAATTTGAAGAACCCTAACAATGGCTCTTGAAAATTTCGGTAGCCTTGGAGAAGAAGATGAATGAACTTTGTCATCTTTTCTCCTATTTTAATCATTTAATTGGTAAATGACCAAAATGCCATTTTTGATAAACTTTCTATTTTAACTCTTCCATGCCCAATTTTGTCCAAAAATTAAAAATTGGGAAAATTGCTATTTAAGGACCTCTAATTAATATTCTAAAGTTATTTCACACAATTAGCTTCTAGAATCTCACATTTTACAACTTTTGCAATTTAGTCCTTTTAGACAATACAACCGCAATTTCACAAAATTGCTTCATGAAACTTTCGCACTAACATGCAAACATAGCATAAACCTCAAAAACTCATACATAGACCTTAGATTTTTGGTCTCGCACCACTATTCCGACTAGGACCTAAACCAGGATGTTACATTTATCAAAAACAAGTTTATAACAGAATAGAACAAATCCGACATATAATCCTACCTCTAACCACTATACACTATCTCTGACCATCCCAACACACTATATGGGTATAAAACACTCATCCATCCTTACACACCACTTTGTGTCAATAGGACACTTTACAGAATAGTTGCATCTGAGCTGCTTGATCATTAGGCGATTTACTGCCTTTTTACAGAATCACTTCTTCCACATGTTATTTATAACTCAGCCCAGATGCAGATACCGAATATACTATATATCATACTTATTCAGAGCAGAAATTATACATGCTATAATTTTACATGCACAACATATCATATTCGAATCATATATTTAACATAAAGTTACGCATTTATTTATTATTTGGCATCTTAGTTACTCTTACAGATGACATATGCTATACTAACAGTTGTCCAAATTTCATGATTTACAATATATTTAATCACAAACCGTCCTTACGGAAGGCCTGCGATTGATTGAGACGACATGTATGACCTTCAAAAAATCTTGAATTTTGGGCCCACACGGCCTCACACATGCCCGTGTGTCACCCACGGTCTAGTACATGGCCTACCACATGGCCGTGTGGCATCTGTAGCACCCACTTTTGGCTTTCACCGTTTGCTATTTTTCGAGTTTCTCGTTACACACCTGGGTATTTTTAGATGGGATTTCTCCCAAGATACTCCTAAAACATAAAATAACCATCAAAATGATTAATTCCATTAATGATTTAGTAAAATCCAAGTAACACACTAGTTCACAATCGCCAATAAGCACACTAAAATGTCAAAAATTAACCTATTGGGTGTTCAATCGCTTACCCCAAATGATGTTAATAATCCTAAAAAATGCCTAATTTGCTGGTAATATGTTGTTCCCCGCAACCTCTCTTATCAGAACATTAAATAATTAATCCAAAAAGATAATAAAACTCTCACTTCCAAAACCACTAATAAGAATCCAAAAATCACGAACACCTACCCAACCACTTCGCATAGCAAGAATGGAACTCAAAACAGGAACAATTACAAAATGAATAGGAGAAGAATTGAAGAAAGACTTGAAAACAAAAGAAATAATAAAGAAGGAAAAAAACAAAAAGGAACAGAAGCCCAAATTGAAACAAAAAAAAAACGTGAAAAAGCAAAAAGAACTTTGAAAAGAAAAATGAAATAATGAGCGGTTGAAAAAGAGTAACTTGGGGAGGATTTTTCTCAAAATAAAATAAACTCCCTTAACAAATCTAATCCCACAACCTGATAACAACCCAATATTTGACTTCCAATCCAACACCACCAATTTGAATAGTTGACCAAAGACTAACAAAGTAAAATCACCTTACACCCCTGCAGAGATTCGAACTAATGACTTTCAGATGCCACTGAACCACTAAAGTAAGTGCTAACTAAAGACAGAGTTTAACAAAACAAAAATTTAAATTTTTGAGCTTCTCGAAATGGATTTGAGCTTCTTGAAGTTCGACTACTGGTCATTAGTCCAGACAAATGGAGCATTTTTACGCAACAACTTAATTAGAGGAGCTGCAATTAATGAGAACCCCTCGACAAACCTCTGTTAATAACTGCTAGCCCAAGAAAACTGCAAATCTGAGAAACATTCCTAGGTTGTTTCCATTCAAGCACAGCCTCTATTTTCTTAGGATTAACTCAGATCCTCTCAGCAGAAACCACATGGCCCAGAAAAGTTACCTCCCTCAACCAGAATTCGCATTTGCTCAACTGAGCATAGAGCTATTTCTCTTGGAGTATTTGAAGAACTACTCTAAGATGCTCATCATGATCACCTTCGATCTTAGAGTATACTAGAATGTTGTCGATGAAGACCATGACGAACTAATCCAAGTACAGCTAAAAAACCTGGTTCATAAGATCTATGAATGCAATTGGAGCATTTGTCAAACCAAAGGGCATGACTAGGAACTCGTAGTGCCCATAACGAGTTCTAAAAGCAGTTTTATGAACATCAATTTCCTTAACCTTAAGCTGATGGTATCCAGAACAGAGATCTATCTTGGAAAACACAGAAGCCCTACAAAACTGATCAAATAAATCATCGATCCTCAGAAGTGGGTACTTATTCTTTATCGTTAACTTATTCAACTAACGATAGTCAATACACATTCTTATAGTACCATCTTTCTTCTTTATAATAAAATTGGTGCCCCCCACAGAGATACACTGGGACAAATGAGCCCTCAATCAAGGAGTTCCTGAAGCTGAGCCTTTAACTCCATAAGCTCCTTCGGTGCCATATGGTAAAGAGCAATAGAAACTAGAGCTGTACCTTGTAGAAGCTCGATACCAAACTCAACCTCTTGAACCGAAGGTAAACCCGACAACTCCTCAGGAAAATGAAAAAGGACCAAAATGACTAAAAATCTTTATGTTTTTATTTTTATTTTTTAACTTTTTGTTTATGTGTCAATTTCAATTTTTATTATTGATTTTGGCTTTACATATTTCAATTTCCTCGACATTTTTTTTTGGAACTTTAATTTTTTAAAGTAATTTAATTAAAATTTAATTCTTTTAGATATGGATAAATTTTTATTTTTATTATAAAAATATATAAAAAACTCACATAATCATATAACTTATTTTGCAAATAAAATAATTTTTTGGTAATTTCTAACTTGAGTTGGGATTTGATTGATGAGTGACACTAAACCTGATCATGGGTCAGGCTAGGCCAATACATTATTTTTTGTAACACCCCTCACATGTATTCACCGTTAGAATTAGGTCGCGGACTCAATTATACATACTATTAGCATACATTTCATCAATTCAAACACTCGTCAATCTACCTCAATTAATATATCCTTAATATGAACCTACGAGGCCCTATTCTTGCATTGAAAGTGGTTTAGGACTAAACCGATAACCTTTAAAATAGTTTAAGCACTTAGATTTTTTTTTCTCCAAAACAAGGGACACACGCCCGTGTGACCAGGCCCTGTGTCTCACACGGCCACCAGACATGCCCGTGTCACAGGCCGTGTGGACATTTGAAATGAGATCACACGGCCGTGTCCTAGCCCGTCTCCTACCTCGTGTCCAAACAAATGAGCTTACTAACTTGAGTCACACGGCCAACCACACGCCTGTGTGTTTAGCCGGTGTGCCCTTCGAAGTGGCCACACACACCCGTGTGTCAGGCCATGAGCTAGGCCGTGCCAAACTTGTAAGGTATACTAACTTATGCAACATGGCCAAGTCACACGCCCTTGTGCTTGGTCGTATGCCAATTAGGGGGTATACTGACTTGTGCCACACGGTCGATCACACGCCCGTGTGTGAGACCGTGTGAAGCATACTGACTTCATTTTAATTTCAACACCAGGGGACACACACACAGCTGAGACACACGCCCGTGTCTCTGCCTATGTGGAAAAAAAATAGGCTATTTACCAAGCCATTTTGCCACCTGTTTTGCACATACATAAACAAGCTCAAATGGTACCAATTCAAAATACAAATATGCAACCAAATACCATCAACCAAAATTCAAATCATACCAATTCTTTGCCATCAACATAAATGACAAGTATACTACAATTTGCCATATAATTTCATACCTAATTCACATATACCATTCAATTAACTAAACCATTCCAAACATGCAGTATCCATTCAACCTCAATAACTCATTATAGGTCAATTACCTAACTCAAAATAATACCATTTGCACATTTATAAACAACATCAAATTCACCATCACAAGCCAACTCAAATGGCCTAAATATATATTCATCATACATACCAAAATGGCTCAAGCCTATACATGCCATATACCATATATACACACTACAAAAGTACCAAAATAGATGCCCGGTAGTGCGATGAAGTCTCTGACGATCCCCGGTTTCGAGCTAGCTTCGATATACTATAAAACGTAGAAGAAAATAAACAAAGTAAGCTATAAAGCTTAGTAAGCCCGTGTAATTCAGAATTAAACTTACCATTTATACATAATCAAGACAATAAATAAGGTATACTCAATTCAATTACCAAATACCTAAACACAAGCATTCATCAACAAGTTAGTCACATAAGTGCATGTAATCATCCATTATCTCAATTTAATACTCAATACATTGTATTATATCAAATTCATATATCACGTACATCATTTGTAACATTTCACTCTCAATCATATAAACAATAATTCATTCATATAAATAATGCTTCATCCGTATAAACACATAGCTTTTTCACATAACCAATAACAGAATTTATGTCCGTTGAACCTATTAGAATATCAATGGATACTCGGGTGATATACATTATGTGTAAAAATTAGTAATCCATCAATTCATTATCATTTTTGCTATTTCAAGCTATGATCAGTAAGCTCCTCCTGAACTGATGGACAGTAAGCTTTATTGAGCTGAAACGGTAAGCTTTGATGAGCTAAAAACAGTAAGCTCTTACGAGCTGATATATCGGTAAGCTCATACGAGCTGTGGTGAATTTGCAAGACATGCAGGATCTCGACTAAAACGGTCACCCTAGTGACATGTCACTCGTATCCTACAACTTTCTACGGTTCAAATGGGACTCGGTATTCAATAATTCTCATCAATTAAGCATTCAAACTCAATAATACCATTTACTCAATTATATTTTCATTTCAAATAACTTGCAAGTATTTAAAAATTTGATTCTAATTATATGAACTTACCTCGAGTTGCTCGGATGGAAATTATCGACTATTTGTCCACTTTTTCTTTTCCCCGATCTAATCCTGATCTCAGCTTATCTTGATATGCTCAATAAACTATGGCTGAACCTTCCAAAGAATAAATTTTTCCTCTCTTAGTTTCGGCTGGAAGAAGATGAAAGCACCCAAAATTTGTTTTTGTTTTATTTTATGAACTTAATTACATAGATTACTAAATTATCCTTTAACTAAAGCATTATAAATTCACTTATATGTGTCCATCTTTGTCCACTACAATTCAAATGGAATAATTTCAACATAAGGACCTTAACTTTAATAAACCATACTTATTGACACCTTTAGCTATATAACTCAAGTTTTACGTTTTACGCGATTTAGTCCTTTTTTATCAAACTAACTATTCAAACGATAAAATTTCTTCAAGAAACTTTCACACCTACATACTATCATGCTGTAAACACTTAAAATAATATTAAAATAATTTTTTAACCTCAAATTTGTGATCTTGGAACCACTATTTTGATTTGACTAAAAATGATTTGTTACAATTTTATGCTCGTTTTTCAGGCCCAGGCTCGACTCGAAAAATGGGCCTAAAATTTGCCCAAGCCCAGCCCATATTAAAAATACTAAACTTGAGCCTGGCTTGATTGTAATAATTTTTTTTTAGATTTCTTTATATAAAAACAAATGTTTCCCAACAAATTGAAAATATAAAAAAATATATATCTAGGCATGTGATTTGAGTCGGGCTTGAACCAAAAAAATTATACCCGAGGCCCGACCCATTTAGAAAATGGGTCTTATTTTTTGTCCATACCTATTTTTCAGGCCTATATCATTACCCAAACCTTCTCACTTTTCAGGCAGACCATTAGGCCTAGGCGGGTGGTCCAGCCTATGATTAGGTTTAGGTGACATCGACTTAATAAAGGGCTTTATAAATAGTAAGTATAAATATACAATTGATTGAGGTAATAAAGTGTGCATAAGAAAATGGGTTAAATATAAATTGGTACCTAAACTTATCCATTTCTCCCAACTTGGTACTTGTAGGTTTTTTGTCCACTATATAAATTGAGCCTAAGAACATTAATTTTTTGATGATGTGGCAGCTTTGGCCAATTGCACACTACCACGTGTCACCCTCTTTGACCTATCCCCTTGGGAAAAAAATGATTAAAACTATTTCTCTTAAATTAATAACATCATTTATTAAAATAAAAAAATCAAAATCTATTAAATGTTTTCCATCAGTTAGTGAATCGATTGTTGAAGAAACCTTTTCGATTCCCAGATGTTTCCATCATTCAACATCAAAAGTCATCTCTGAATCTTTATTTTAGTTACACTAAATCCTTTCACAAGAAATTTCCATCCTTCAACATTAGTGTAAAAACCTTTTCAATTCCATCCTTCAGCCATCCGAAAAATTCGTTCAATTACCCAACCATTTGAAAAATTCTTCATCATCTCACTAAAAGAAGCCTTGTTTCATCATTGATTACTTAGCCTTTCATATTAGTGAAGTGGTATTGGAATCAAGATTACCCTATTTTCATCATCGATTATTGGTATTTTACTCAATCTTTTTGAGTTTTTTTTTTTGTTTCCATTTAAAAAGCATAAATTTTTTTAAAAACTATTGGTTTCTTGATATGCTTTTTATTGTGTCTTTTTTAAAAATAGAAATTTTTTATTTTTTTTTCCACTGCTTAGATTTTGACTCATTCTAAAAAAATGTCAATTTTTTTATTGAGACCCTCGATTTTCTAGTATAAAGAATGTTTAACAATTTGTAATGGTTTCTTAGTGTTGGGTTAATGTTGAACCAATTTTTAGTAGTGTTTAGGGTTTTCATTGTTTAGATATTTTATTCGTATTATAGCTAATTTGTAATTTTTTTGGCATTTATATGTATGCAGAGAACTCCATTCTGAAGGGAATATTGTTTTTAGGGTGAAATTGATTGAGGTTGAAAGGTCAACCAATTGATATTATTAGTATGTCTATTATGTATGTTATGTATATTACTATTTATATATGTTATGTAGTATATTATTGTTTATGTTATGTATATTACTGTTTATATTATGTACCTGACTTTATTATCTAACTGATTTTGTTTATGTAATGTTTTATCATGACTTGGGATAAATGTGTGGTGCATATGCATTTGGGTGGAACTTTTGTCACAGACCCTTGTGCAGCCTATGTTAGAGGGGAAGTGTTGCAATGGGATTTTGACCCAGGTTTCTTTTATTATTACACTTTGTGTGAGATGGTAGTGGAAGCTGGGTATAGAGCTATGAAAAACTTTGTATACTCTGAAAATGGGTTAGATTTTAGTAAAGGACTAAGTGTTTGCTATGGTAATTCATCATCCATAGTAATGATTAACCATATTAGAAATATACAAGAGGTAGACACACTTGATGTTATTGACGATACCATGTTATTGATGATACCTCCCGGTTGAGTTTAATTAGTTAATATACAATGGAAAATTTGATTGTTCTATTTTGTTGGATAATTTGATGGTTCTACTTTATTGATGTCAATCTGATTTTGTCTTTCCATGGATCCTTTATTTGATGGTTCTATTTTGTTGATGTCAATTTTGGTATATGTATATACTTTAACAACAACATAAAAAATTTTTTCCATTCAATTCATATATTGGTAACTATTGATTCTTTTACAACAACATTTTACAAAAACATAAAAAGATTTTCCATTCAATTCATATATTGGTATATGTTGATTCTTTTACAACAACATTTTATAAAAACATAAAAAGATTTTCCATTCAATTCATTCATTCTTAACAACTAATGCAAAAAATACATGGACAACATTTCACCATCCGCAAGTAAGATAACCCAAAAACACCATCTATGATACAATTAACAACGATTTATAAGCAACTATTACTTTGTTGTTCCTTGACATATTAGCCTTGTACAATGTGATCTTCTCTTCCAAATGAGCTATCTTCAATCGCATTCTTTACATATCATCAATATTGAGCTCATCACGCGCAAGTCTTAATCTCCTATTCTCTGTCAATAGCATCTTATTTTGAAGCATTATTTATCGATTGTGCATCCTTATTTTTCTATAGTTGATTTCGTCTCATTACTGTTACCTTCAACCTATCGAAAAAATCATAACCCTCGGTCTGCATTTCTTGCATACAACAAAAAAAATCAAAATATTAAAAATTTTAGAATATATCTTCAACCCAAATTGCGACAAAATGTCAATACACAAAATTGCACAAAAATCTTCAACTAACATCACAACACCCTTTGTTTCTCACAAGTCCAACTATGACAAACCAAAACACAAACCCTAATTTACCTCTTTGAAGTTTGCACACCCAAAGAATTTTCTCCCCTTTTTTATTTGGTGTATTCGCGTTGCAAACGGGAGCCCTTATCTCACAATGGCAATACAATACCCTTTTTTAAGAACTTGATTTTTTGTTTGTAGATGAAGACAATTTTGCTCATTTTTTTCCTTCAAAAGTGTTATGCCCAGACTCGTGAAAGGAAAAAAAAGAAAAAAAAAAGAAGCCAAAAAGGTAGAAAATAGTTGGTGAAAGGAAAAAATGAAAAAGATGGAAGAGAGGTAAAAGACATAGAGGTCAGGTAGAAAACGAATTGCTTTAAAAAAAATAAAGGGAAAATAAATAAATGGGACGAGTAAAAAAGGATGACACGTGGCAACTTGTTATTGGCCAGAATTGCCATGTCTTCAAAAATGAACATCGTTAGGCTCAATTACCAATAGAGTGGGCGGAAAAAAAGTTCAGGTACCAATCTAGGACAAAAAAAAAAACCATAAGTATCAATTTGGGAGATGTGGGCAAGTTCGGGTACCAATTTTATTTTTGACCCTAATAAAACTAAAATGTATAAATATATCAAAATAAAGCTTTGGTTGAGTGTAGACCTATCTAAGGGTTAGGTAGCCAACCTGACCCAACTGGAGTAGGGCTTGGGTAATGTTGCACCTCCAGCCCAGCCGATCTGGCCCAAATTTTATTTAAATAATAAAGAATATTTTTAGATTAAAATTTAATTATAAAAATGTATAAAGTATCAACTAAAAACATAATTTTAATATTTTATTAATTTTTAAATAGTAAAACATGCTTTTTGGGTGACTTGACCCGACTTGAAAATAAGCTTAGGCTTGAAAAATATTTTGGAACCAGGCCTCAGTCCGGCCCATGGACACCTCTAGTTTAGTGGTAAATTTAAATTTTTTTCAAATGTAATTAGCATGTGCTCAAATTCCACCATATGCATATTTTTATTGTTTTTTAAATTGGAAGACTAAAGCACCCTTAAATAATATAACTTATTTTAAATATGGAATGTTATTTTAGTAATTTCACAAACCAACTTGGGCCTAGGTGACTTGTGACACCAACTCAACCAATAATTTTATTAATAGTTTAGATGCTTGAATGTATAATAACCTTGTATGCATTTAAAAATGGGTAAGGTACATAAATGATCACTAAAGTATTGCTTGCATTCTATTTTGGTCACTAAAATATATGAAATCAAATATTTTCATCACTGAATGTTAATAACCATTTGAAATTTGAAGGAAGTGCTGATGTGGGATTTTTTGTTGGTCTAATAACAAATTTAGCCTTCTAATGTTTACACATTCTATCAATTTGATCCTAAATATAAAAAGTTCAACAAATTTAGCGCTCAATATTTACAAAATTTGTCATTTTAGTTCAAATTCTAAAAAAAAAAATCAATAATCTTAGCTCTCAACATTTACAAAATGGTAAATTTTGTATTTTTTTTAAATAACCCAACACCCAAACCTAGATAAACTGAAAATAATAAAATAATTATCATCACCACTAGCTAATATCTTAGCTCTAAAACAAGGGTTCAACATTGGGTTAACCCAAATACAAGATGGGACCTTGAAAATAGAGGTGTAACACCCCTTACCCATGTCCGATGCCGGGACAAGATACGAGGCATTACCGGACTTAACTTACATTTTTTTTCATAAAAACGACCAAAAAAGGGTCACAATCAATTTATTGCATCTATCAAAATTAACTCATGGATCTCCATGGGATAAAGGGCCCAACAAAAGTTGAAAAAATTATGCTGTTCGGTTTGCTTAAACAAATCCCGTAAATAGTAGCCCAACTTGGCAACATCATTATTCCTCTTGTTGAAGCGGTTGACAAGACAGACGCAGTCAGATTCAATCTCCACTTTATCCCAACTATTAATTCTCACATAGCTAATGCTTTCCTGCATGGTTGTCATTTCCGCCCAAACCACGTCCACCTCTTTGTACATAGTTCCCATCCGACCACTGAGAACAAAACCGTTGTTGTCCCCCATCCCGAAACTAACTTGCTTGCTTGTAACAGGGGCATCAAAGTTAATTTTAACCACTCCCGGAGTAGGCTTTTTCCAGTCTTTTACAACACTCATTTTCGGCACCATCGGTAGCTCTACCAAGTTGAATATATGAAACTCCTGGCTTAAAGATGAGGCCTTCTCCCAGGTGACTTTGGTATCTTCCTTAACTCCTCGAAAGATGCGATTGTTCCTACTATTCCAAATGTTCCACAGGACCGTAATGAAGTCAGACATGGCTATTTTGTCCAGTGCTTGGGCCACCTCTTAGATCCAGTCAATGCATCAAGCAAAACCTCCTTTAAGCAGTCTGTTGTTGAAGCCTCTATATTCCAGCACCGCACTCGCCTTTGGACAATCCTTCATTGTATGAATGAGGGTTTCCCTATCGTTCCTACATCTCGGGCAAGTGCTGTTGAAGCCACTGCGAATGCTTGCAATTTTTTCATAAGTGGGAAGAATATCATGGGCTAACCTCCAGCAGAACACACAGATTTTGGGAAAAGTTTTCAGCTTCCAAGTGATCCTCCAAAAAATCGTATGAGGGCCAAAACCAATCTGTTTCAAAATCAACCATGAATAGGCAGTTTTAGAGGAGAAAATACCACACGAGTTATGGAACCAGATACATTGGTCTTCTTGACCATTATGAATAACGGGAATTTTACAAATTTGGTCCTTCAAACTTTCTCCATAGAGCTTCAAGACCCTGTTCTCTTGCCAACCATCCTGACTCTCTCTAAATAAATCCGACACTTTATTCTCATGCACTAGGCTTCTCTCTATTTGAATGCACGACCTCGAAAGTCCTTTGAAGCCCCAGTTGTCCATCAAAATATCAATGTTCTTACCATTACCCACACACCACTCAAAACTTTCATGCAATATACTGGCCGCCTTTGAGATGCTTTGCCACGTAAAGGACGGTTTGTCAACACTTTGGGGGTAGAAAACATCCCCGTCAGGAAAGTATTTGGAGCTTAACACCCAGTAGCACAATGTATCTTTACAGTTAAAGAGATGCCAGACTTGTCGGCCCAAAAGAGCCACGTTGAAGAGCCGGAGATCCCTGAAGCCCGTGCCTTTTGGATAACACATCCGATCCCATGCCAGCATGTTCCAGCACCTATTATTCTCTCTACCCCCCACCAATCCCGACACATCATAGATTGAATCTCCTTATGCACACTTTTAAGGGCCAAGAACACCGAAAAAGCATAAGTGGGAATCGATTGGAGACCGACTTGATAAAAATTTCCTTGCCACCATATGAAATAAGGCGCTTTGACCAGCTATTAATTCTTCTAGCTGTACGATCCAAGATGTTCTTGAAGGCATTTGATTTGTTATTACCAATCGGGATAGAGAGCCCAAGGTAACCGTCTAAATGATTAACCACCTTCATCTTAAGCAGCCCATTCGTAATCGCCCGTTGGGTCGTAGGAGTATTGGGACTAAAGCAAACCATAGACTTATCAAGATTAATGCTCTGTCCAGAAAATTTCTCGAAGTTGTCTAAAATATGAGTGAGAGCTTCCACTTCCTCCCGTCAGTTCCTAATAAACAAGAGAGCATCATTAGCAAAAAATAGGTGGTTAATTCTAGGACCGTTCTTACTCACACGAATACCCTTTATCCTATTTTTCTCTTAGGCATCAGTTAACATACGTGAAAGGGCGTCCATAAAAAAAAAGAAAAAGATAGGGGATAAGGGGTCCCCTTGACGAAGACCCCTTTCCGGGGTGATAATATCAGTAAGATGCATGTTGTATTTGACTCTGTATCTAACCGTTCGTACACAACACATGATTTTATTTACCCACTCACTAGAGAAACCAAATTTTAAAAGAATATTTTCAAGAAAACCCCATTCCACCCGGTCATAAGCTTTGCTCATATCGAGCTTGACGACGCATCCCTTGTTTGGACCATTCTTGAAACTGAGAAGATAGTGCATGAGCTCATGTGCAATAAGCACATTGTCATGAATCATCCGGCCCAGCACGAACGCGCTTTGGTTTAGGCTAATACACATAGGAAGGACCTCTTTTAATCAATTTGCCAAGACTTTTGAAATCATTTTATAGACAAACATGCACAAACTAATTGGGCGAAGTTAGCCATTTCACAGGGATTTTCAACCTTAGGAATCATGATTAAAAGAGTTTCATTTAAACAGTAAACATTATTGGTGTTACTAAGAATATCGTGACACATTTTTAGCACATCGTTGCCCACAATCTGACAATGCTCCTTGAAAAAGCTCCCTGGAAGACCATCCATACCCGGGGCTTTCCTCGACTTCATTTGATTGAAGCAGCCAAGTTCGCTATCAGAAAAATCTCTATTAAGGGTCCTATTCATATTTTCAGTGGTAGACTGAAAAAATTGTTGAAGTAGTTCCATGCAATAGTGTTGATCTCGGATTTATCATCATGCCACATTCCATGCATATCTTTTAGCTTCTCTATACTATATTCTTTTTGCAACTTGTAGCCCTCACATGGAAATATCGGGTATTTCTGTCTCCCTCTCTGAGCCATTGAGTACGGGCCATTTACGCCCAATATTTTTCCTCCACCTCGTATAAATGTCCCAGGTTTCCCCTAGCTGACTCGAGAATTCTCATCGATCTCTCACTGATAGAACCATCCATAAGATTGCCAATCTTTTTTTCCAGCACATTGATCTTAGCTTTCAATCTTTTGTATCGTTGGTATTGCCACAACCCAAGGTTCTCGCGAACATCCTCAATTTTGTCTAGAAAATTTCTATCTTTATTCGACCATATACGAGTGATAATATCCTTAGCTTCATGTTCCTTCGCCCAGCAAAATTTGTACCTAAACCAAGCTTTAGGATCCCTGCACCTCTCCCTTATTTTACTCTTGAATGCATCCATGAAAATAGCATCATAGTCTGACTTTGACTGATGGATGACATTAGTGTTCATGAAAGGCATTTTATCGATAACTTCTTCCGAAACAAGAAATCTGTCTAATCTTTCCTTCACAAGATCGGGCCCGTCTCTGTTATTACTCCAAGTAAACCACCCGTTATTGGTCTTAACATCAATTAATGAGAGCTCCTCCAAAATATCACGAAACTCATCCATCGAGCTCCTTGGTTTTCTCTGGCATCCTTCTTTCTCAGCATTATTTAGAATAGCATTGAAATCACCCCCCACAATTCAGCCTTCCTTTACCGTTCTTTTAACTCTTCTGAGGATGTCCCACGCATGTTTCTTAAGGTTTGGATCAGTTTGGCCATAGAAGCCAGTGAATCTAATCATCTCGCCATCTTCCACTTTAACCAGGGAGTCGATATGGAACATAGAATAAATTTGGATCGTGACTTTCACCCCTTCTTTCCACATTAAGACCAGTCCACCTATTTTTCCTTCAGCACTTACGGCCAAACAACCTTTCATCCTACACATATAACGAATATGGGTGAAACAGTTAGAATGAATTTTGGTTTCGGATAAAAAAACAATATCGGGTCCATTAGCAACAAGGAGTTGCTTCAATTCTCAAACTATCATAGGGTTTCCAACCCCCCGACGGTTCCAATAGAGGACCTTCATTGCTCTTGGCGGGGCTGATTGCCAGCCACCACCTTTAAAGGTGAAACATTTTCCAACAGTCTTCTCTTGGCCAGTTTTAAAGGGCTCTCATCAGAGTTATCTCCGTTTGGTCCCCTTTGTCTTTTTCTCTTGCTTTTAAACCTCCCCATTCCATCCCGTACTGATTTATAACATTTTCTTTCCAGAGGGGATGTTGACATAGATTCCTCCTCGCCTCCTTTGTCTTTCTTTTTTTGAACAATTTGTCCACTATCCTCTCTCGTATCTGTTTTGCATTCTTCTTTTTCTTCATTCCCTGTGGCCTTTGTCGTCATAACTTCCACACTATTTCTCCAAATTCCCTGACCTTGGTTCGGTGGTGCAATCATAGCTCTCAGCCAATTACCATATTTGAGGGTTGAACCATTTTCCTCATCGCCATTGTTTTTGTCTTGACAACTTTTTATTGTATGTCCAATCAATTCACACAAGTAACAGAAATCTGGTAGTCTTTCATATTTCAAAACACATATTATTTCAATCCCATCTCTGTTGACTAACTTCACTATCCTCCTTAAGGGTTTTAAGATATTGAGCTTAACTTTAATTCTAATAAATTCAGTTCAGCCTCAATTCTATCCCTCCAGTCGATTGCCACCAGCTCGTCTATAGCCTTTCCCACGTCTAGAGCGGTTTGGCGATCCAGTAGCTCCAAAGGAATATTAAGAAACCTCATTCAGAATGGAGATATGTTAAACTCATATGAATCAATGGCCTTTCCTTTTACAAACGGCATCATCGAGAATAAGCAATTGTCAAAGAGTCAGGGCATAAGGTTGAGGATTCTACTTCTATCCTCTAAGCAACCGAACTTCACAATGATTGCCTCATCTTTCATCGCAACATAGTTTACCTCTTCTTTGGTAAACCATAACTATTTGAAAACCCTATACATCGCCTCCCTGTTAGGTTTTTCTTTTGCCATTATTCTGATCACCGCCCATGATTCAAACTCTTGAAGATTCTGTTCATCATTGGATCGGATAATCTGGACAGACTCTTCATCCAAAAATTTCAGTCTTTCCAGAAGCACGTTAATATCGTCTGCCATCGTTGCCTTTTCACTACTGGATCTTTCTTCTATCATACCCCAACAAAAATTGCACAGAGGCTTCCTCAAAACAAGAATGAGCCAAGAACCTTAATCAAGACGCTGTGAAAAGGGAACTAAAACAGAATCAAGGAATAAAAGTAAAATTCATACAGAAACAAAAATAAGAAAGAAAATAAACAAAAACGAGGGAAGAACACAGGAAGCAATATAAAACACCATGAAACACAAAAACTAAGAAAAAACGAAGTAAGCTAAGGGCCAAGATCATGATAAGAAAGACAAAACACAAAAGGAGAAAGCGTTAGAGACAAAAGAATTAAGTTACGAGAAAAACCTTAAAGAAAGAAAAATAAAGACTTTCAATGACATGCACATGAACGAATAAAGAAACTCAAGAAAATGTAAAAAAAACTGAAGAGCATGCAAAAACACATAGAAATCACACCCAGGAATTAATATTTTGACCACCGTGGGTCCTACCAAGAAAATCACCGGGTTTTCCAAGAAAAACCATGCAAAGACTTACATAGAAAATAAAACACAGAAAATAGTAATAAAACTCAAAGAGATAGAGAAAAGAGATTGAAACCCGATAAGACATCCCCCTGCCCAAGGAAAACATCAACCGATGACACCTTTCGTCAGATGAGAATGACTCCTTACGTCAAATCACCAACATAGTACGTCAACAAAGAAAGAAAAAAATTAAAAGATAAGAACAACACAAATCCACAACCATCAATACTCCAGACTCCATCGCAAAACTGCCATTAAACACAAAAGAATAAGGCAGACACACAAACAAAATCAAGAAGCCAAAACACCCAAATCTTTATCAGACTTAACTTACTTAAACATACAACATTGGGTTATAAAATTTCATTTCAACTTAAAGCTTCTCATTCATATTCATAACATCCTTATTATAGGCCTACGAGGCCCTAAACATACATACGGAAGGTTTCAGAATTAAACCGAAAACCTTTGTGCTCTTAGAAAATTTTTGCCTAAATAGGGACACACGCCAGTGTGGGCAGGCCGTGTGGTCACACACGCCCATGTTCCCAGCCTGTGCAGAATTTATTTTTTATTTCGAACCTACAGGGGTTTTCACACGACCAAACACACGCCCGTGTCGACGGCCCGTGTCCCTTACACGGCCTAGACACGTCCGTGTCCTCACCCGTGTGTGAAAAACTTGGGTATTTTGTTTATGACGTCAGCAACCTCTTAAAGAGCACATGGCCTAGTCACACGCCCGTGTGTTGGCCCGTGTGACAAATCAAATTCTCACAATTGGATATAGGGGACACACGGCCTATCAACACACCTATGGGGCTGACTGTGTGTCACACACGGCCTAGACACACGCCCGTGTGTCTACCCATGTGGACAATTAGAAGGCTATTTTCCAAGCTAATTGCCACCCTGAAACATAAGTACACTTATTCCACCACAAACAGCACATAACATGTCAATAATACACTATAAAGAATCACTAAATCATCATTCATACACTTCACATTTTACTCCATCATTTGTATGAGCTTTCACTTCATAAAACTCATCATCATTAAAGTATGAAACTTGACAACTATTGGCCAATTCCCAATGGCCATTTACAAAATGAGTGTGTAACATTAGTAGCCAACACTTTGGCTTTCAAATATTACATAACACAAAATAACCAAGTTCCTATACATGTCATACTCAAAATAAAAAAAAAAACTTTACTATATTAAAAGAGTGATTGATAGTGTGATCCAAGCTCTGGCGTTCTACGATCCTCGAGCTAGCTTGGCGATACTACAAGGAAAAGGGAAAAGAGATAGGGGTAAGCATATAGCTTAGTAAGTTCGCATGAATTAAAATAGCACTATAAGTACTCATAATAAGATTCATTCATCTCATAGAACAATAACAACACAAGTGCTCAAGTACTTTGACATACTTACTCATACTTATTCTTACCCATCACATATCACATTACGATTTTCATAACTCGTATTTTACTCATGGTACCTGTATCACTTCAGCACTTAATTTAGCACTTATACTATTCTGAACATAAACTTATATCATTATCATCCTTATCTTAAATGGAACTCTTTGTCATCTTTGTATAGCTTAGCTCTTTGTCATCTTTGCATACTTAGCTCTTTTGCCCGTTGAACTACTCGGAATATTGGAGGATACTCAGTCTCATCATACAAGTATCACGATACCAATGCCATATCCCAGATATGGTCTTACACGGGATCTCTTAACTCAATATCGATGCCATGTCCCAGACATGGTCTTATACGAGATCTTCCTTTGGTGCCGAAGCCATGTCCCAGGCATGGTCTTATACGGGACCTTCCTTATTCAATGCCGATGCCATGTCCCAGACATGGTCTTATACAAGATCTACATTCAGTGTCGATGCCATGTCCCAGACATGGTCTTATACGGGACCTACATTCGGTGCCAATGCCATGTCCTTGACATGTTCTTATATGATACCTACATTCGGTGCCGATGCCATGTCCCATACATGGTCTTAAACGGGATCGTCCTTATCTTATGTAGTGACATAGGTATCCTCGTTAAATCCGAATCTTCAACCAGGACTTCAATTTAACATATTCTCATCATTTTCTCATCGAGGCTTTATCATTCGGATTTCATAGAAATGATATTCATTATCATGATATCAAACAATTTAAAATATAGAAACATTATAGAACTTTAATTTCACACAAACTTACCTCGGTACTCAAAATAGGTGTGGATGTTCGATTTAGTCCACAACTTTATTCTTGCTTCGGTTTCAGTCCGAGCTTCGTGTTTCTTGATCTATAATAACAATTTCACTTGTTTAATACTCACATTGACCAAATTGACCCATGAATCATACTTTGGCAAAATTACTATTTCCCCCTAAACTTTCACATAATTACACTTTTGCCCCTAGGCTTGTAAAATGATTTTTATTCAATTTTCTTCTATTTTAAGCCTAGCCAAATTATTTTCTTAACTACAACAGCCCGCAATTCCCACTATTTCACTCATGTATGACCATTTTTATAAATTTTACAATTTGGTCCTTTTATGCATTTTTCATGAAAATCACTTAGAAAAATATGTTTATCATACATCAAACTTTTATATTCTTCCATAAAATATCAAAATACATGCATGTCATACATGGGTAAATTTTTGAACATAAACCCTAGCTCAAAATACAGCTAGAAATAGCTAAATCGAGCTACGATGATATCAAAAATACAAAGAACATTAAAAACGGGGCTAGGGTGCACTTACTATCAAGCTTGGAAGTTGAAGAAACCCTAGCTATGTCTTCCTTAGTGATTTTCAGTCATGGGAGAAGAAGATGAACACAATTTTGTCTTTGTTTTCCCTTTTTAATCTTTTATTTACCAAATGACAATAAGGCCTCTTTCTTAAGATTTTTCCTTCCCATGTCCATTTTTGTCCATCTTGACATATAATGGTCTAATTGCTACATAAGGACCTCTAGTAATTTTTATGATTCTATTTCATACTTAAATCTTCTAGAATCTCATATTTTCTAATTTTTGCAATTTAGTCCTAATAGACAAATTGATCACTAATAGATAAAATTCCCTCATGAAATTTTCACACAATCATGCTGTAACGCCCTAAATTTTGGGCCTAGAAGAATTGGGCCTTGGGCTTGAGAGTGCCTAAAATTCTTGAGAGCAAGGTAACGGCACAAATGCATGTTAGTGCTGCTGGGTTAGCAATATTGGAGTGTTTGAGGTCTTGGAGAAATCCTGGTTTCAAACTTGGGCTTTAGCAAAAATTTTAGTTTTTGGTGAATTAAAACCTGGATGTTAGCTTAAAGGGTTTATATATTAAGTTGTGTTATTTTAGGACACAATTGAGCTTGTGTTATGGTGGCAAGTGGCGTGTTGGGCATGCATGAGGGAGGGGGTTCGAATCCTATGGCATGCAAATAGGAGACTTTTATTTTATGACTTGGTGGTATGAAAGGTAGAGTTTGAAGCAAACTCTGCAAAAGAGGTTGGAGACTTGGTCAACAAATTCGAATGGGAGGTTAGGAGCAAATCAAGGAGGAATTGGTAGAGTGTTTGAAGGAGTTGGGATTGACGGGAGTTTTGGTCGAATGAGAGGACTTGAGTAAGGGGGATTTCGGCTAGAGGTGTGTCATTTGAGCATTTTGGCAACTTTGTGTGAGGAGAAAAACCGAAAACCCTCTCTGTAAATTTCAAGATTTTTTCTTTTGTGGCATCTCGTGCAACCTTTTTACCATTCGGGTTTTTTTTCCTTCCATATTTATTCACAATTTCTGCCCATTCTTTGTCGAGACTTAAACGTCAGATGCTGAGTTCTCCTTCGAAGTTCTTCTCTTTCTTTATCCCTTTGCCGACTTGGCATTCCTCTTTTCTTCTTCCCTTAATTCCTTCTTTACCGAATCCATTTCCTTTCTCTTTGTTCTTCTTGTGATGACCGAACCTGTTGAGTCCTAAAGACCTTCTTTTTTACGTTCCTTCTTTTCTTCGTTCCTAACTGTTTCTGAATCTCTTCGATTTTTTGGTAAGTGGATACTCTAGTCAAATCTTGGCTGGTTTCTCTTTCTATACTCGGTTCTGTATCTCTCGGGCCGAAAGGTTGTCTTGTTTTTCTTTGTTGCCGTGGTGATATGTGTAGCTAACACCTTCTTTTTGTTCAAATGTTGCTAGGGACTCGTTTCCCTTAACCAAGGGGTAGGCTGATTACCTTTCCCCTGCAAGAGATCTCTTGATTTATGGTAAATAGCGTTAGTTTGATTAAAACGGTTTCAATATTGTGGTGATGGTTTAAAAGGGTTTGAGACTAATTGATGGGGCTGTTGTATCATAGGTGTTTAATCTTGGAAGCGCTTCAAACTACAACCCGTAACAGGTGTGTAATCATACACCCAATGTTGTTTCTGTAAAAACGATAGATGAAGGTGTGTATTCACACCCTTGATTAATGGTGAATTGGCAAAAGCCGAAAAGCTGAAAAGTCGAAACTTCGGCATCTGAGGGCTCACAAGCGTGCGAACGCTCGTAGGGACAAATTGAGCCACAACCGTTGGCGATAGACTGTAGAGGCCGCCACGAATGTTCTCGTGGGCTTAGGTCGTAATGGGCCTCGTAGGGCCGAAATGGGTAATATGGGCACAATGGGCTCATGGGCTCCACATGGGTAAAATCCACGGTAAGCGAATAATAATAGATTGGGTAGAGAAATTCGTATAGCCGTATTGAAATTTGGGCTGAGTGGGCCACACGAGCGTGTGGGCCCACTTGAGCCGAGTATTGGGCCTTGGGCCTAATTACACTATTTTGGCCATTTAAGTTATCCGAGTCATTCGAGACGACAGTAGGCCTTTGGAAAGGTCGTATACTGTATCGAGACCCCTGGGGAGTAAAATTCACCGAAATACCTCGAAGGGTAAAATTACCGAAATACGCTCGAAGGGTAAAATTTCCAAAATACCCTCGATGGGTAAAATTACCGAAATACCTTCAAAGGGTAAAATTACTAAAATACACCTGGTTTGCAAAATTACTGAAATACCCCTGTAGGGTAGAATTACTGAAATACCCCTGTAGGGTAAAATTACTGAAATACCCCTAAATGGTAGGATTACT
Source organism: Gossypium bickii (assembly GCA_025503065.1). NCBI lineage: Eukaryota > Viridiplantae > Streptophyta > Magnoliopsida > Malvales > Malvaceae > Gossypium > Gossypium bickii. Next base: position 104,741,793 of record CP106711.1, read on the forward strand.
GAAATACCCTTATAGGGTAAAATGACTGTTTTTCTCTATTGGATAAATGATTGTTTTATGTTATGTTTCGACTGACCTGAGCTATGATTTGTCTGTCTTTCTTGAGTATGCTATGTGATTTATATATATGTGCGTTGCATACATGACATGTTGCATGGGATTGGGATTTCCCGAGACGACTGTGGACCCATCGATTTGATCATTAGGGTTGCACGGGTCACCCAAGACTACTGTGGACCCACTAATTTGATTGTTAGGGTCGCACGGGTCGCCCGAGATGAATGTTGACCTACCGATGGCTTTAAGCCGCTTATATTCTGGAAGCTTTGCTGCGATATAAGTTAGTGTCGCAACCGGTGCTAATATTGGTGTGCTGGCTGGGTGGATCGATTTTATCCCCATATGGTGTGTTGGTTGGTACGGGTGGTGTGCTGGCTGGATTAGGGTAGGGTGGGGTGGGGTGGGGTGCATTCGTACACTATTGCATTTCTGTTTATGATATTCGATCCTGATATGGGCTAGCCCAAACAATTCTGTTATGGGCCGAGACCCAAACGGTTTTGCGATAGGATTAGGCCCACTAAAACTGTGATTGTGTTGAATAGGGCTCAGCCTGCATCGCTTCAATTCTATCTATCGATCGATCGTTTTTATATTAGGGGATTACACACTGAGTTTTCATAAACTCATCCCGTTTTTAACTGTGCAGGCAATCCCCAGCCTTAGACGGATCGGAGCTATGAGGGACTCGGAGATGGCTACACAACTATTTCTGTTTTTCCATTAAGTTATTCATAAGTACTGTGTTTTGGTTCGGTTTGTAATAAGGCCTCTTAAAGTTTTCAGATTTTAAATTTTAGGTTTGGTTTTATTTTAATTTATATCTGTTAGAAGTAAATTGTGGTTTTTCCAAAATGATTACTATTCTTAAAACACTACGTTACAACTACTGTTTTCGGTTATCAAATTTTTGCAACATTTAAAAAAAAAAAACTTCCGTAGTTGAAAGAGATTTTGAAGGAAATCAATAACGTTTTAAAAGTGAACAACATTTTTCAACAAACCCCGTTTTGAAAATAAACGAACGCAAGTTGAGGCTTTACACAAGTTTTAAATGCCAAGAAGTTTTTAAATATTAAGACGGGTTTTCAACGAAAACATGGTTTTCGAAAAACACTTCAATGTGACACGCTAGATTCGGGCCTAACTTCTAGGCCGGGTTTAGGGTGTTACACATGCAATCACATCATAAGCCTCATAAAAATCATAAAACACATATTTCTACTTTGGATTTGTGGTTTCGCAACCACTATTCCGACTATGCCCTAAATCGAGCTGTTACAAGAGGTATCCATGGATTGGGCTTAGGCTCAATTCCAAAAAAAATTCAAGGCCAGACCTAATTTCGAGTTGGTTCGACCCGTCCATAAATCTCGTTTTAGTATTCAAAAATTAATAAAATATTATAAATATAATTTTAGTTGATATTTTATATGTAAATTTATTTTTTATTATTTTTTAAAAAGTTACTATTTAAATTGAATTTGAACTAGGTTGAGCCAACCTAAGGTGCGGAAGTCCTTGTTCAAGCCTAGCACAAGTTGGGTTGATTCTACCAGACTAGACGAGCTATCCGACCCTTAGACAAGTCTACTTAAAAGTAAGTATGGAAAATGCCATTGATTCCCCATCCTTTGGCTAAACACATGAATTTGAACAACTATATACACAATTAGCAACAGTTTTTAATTAAAATAAAATAAATTATAATTTAGACACCATCATTACTTACTTTTATCATTTTAATCACTTTCGTTATTCCTAAATAAAATAGATTTATTTATATATTCATATACAAAACACTAACATAAGAATATTAATCTAAAAAAAAAGCACATGGATATAAAATTTAATTAACTTCAAACACATATTTTAAAGGAACTCCAGTTATAGTGCTAACTAAAGTGTTTGAAGTATGAGGGTGGTCAACACAATGAGGCAGTATCCCAGGAAGTCAACATAATCCGCCTTGACTTGACTTATCATGCCCATTTCCTAATCTCAAAGCAATGCAGACCTAACTCCATGGTTTAAAAGTCAAATTCCATTTTCACACAGAAGCTGGAGGATGAAAAACAAATTGTGTGCAAATGGAAATGAAGAGACTGTGAGTTTCATGAAAAATTATTGATGATTTTAAAATTCATATTGTTGATGTGCAGGTAAATTGGATGCTCTTTTTCAGATTTTGAAATGTCAAACCGGGTTGCTGGTCGAGATTAAGTGGATACCATATTGAGTTAAAAAGATGACAATCACCCATCATATTTTTTCATCGCTTTCAAATCATTTTAATTCTAATTAATTTGTTGCTCTACCATGATTTCCTGTCCAAATATTTGACCCTAACTTATATGCACTGTTGTGACCAATTAAATCTTTCTTATTCAACCATTCACAATGTTTCAAAATTTCATAAGAATTTCTTCATAAATATAATTATAGTTACAAAAAAACTCAAAATAAAAGATAAATAAATTTAGTGAAATAATCAAAGTTTTTGTTATTACTGATTTTTCAATTCTCATCGGTTGAACTTTTCATTTATGATTCAACTGATTAATCTAGTTCAACAACATACATGTTTCAGCAAATTTCATTTAAAAATTTAATAATATATTAAAATTTAATGCACATATATATATGAAAATGAAATTAAAATAATTATAATACAAATGATAAATTAGTTATTTTTTTTTCATAAAACAAATCATAAATTAGTTGGTTGTTACACTTGAAAGGTTCCAAATTAAAATTTTAGAAATGAGAGAAAGGTATTTATATAATTTTTAAAATATTTTGATAAATTAAAAACCTTATTTAGTATTTTAATCTTTAAGATAGGAGAAAGATTTTAATTATTTTCTTTATTCAGTTGATGGTTGCATTGCTTTTTTCTATTTTTCTACCATTGTGAGATTTATTTTTATTAATTAGGCTAAAACTTAATTAAGTTTTGGGAGAATTATGGAGCCCATATTTGTAAGCCCAACTGAAATACTTGAAAAGGGAAATGAAGGCCTTTCTAGAAATTTATAAAAGAAGAAATAGCCCAAGCTCCATTAAAATGGAACTAATGCCACTTATTACCCCGCCTACTTGGTTTGGTTAACTAACCCACTCAATGATCCATATATACAACACCACCATATCTTCTCTTCTCGCCTATTTTTGCTTCATCTCCTTTCCCAGAATCTATTACAGGAACAAAAAGAAGAAATCAGAGAAAGGTTAAAGAGAAACAGAAACAGAGAATTTGCACTAATAATTTGGGCGAACAATACAATACAAAACAAAACCTATTTTTTGTTCTTCTCTGGGATGATACCATTTCTTCACTGTAAGAAATCTCCTTCTTTTGCTTTATCTTGTTTCTTTTTTGTTCTTACTTGGTAATTGGTTTCTTTTTTTGTTGGGAGTTTCTGGGTTTTTTTTAGGAAAGATTATAGCGTATCTGTTTAGCTTTTCAAGGTCAGGCAACCGATTTCTCTTGAAGTTCATTTTTTCCCTTTCATATGACATTTCTTCTCCTACTCTAACAAACAGAAAACATCCAGACTTTGTTTTCATCATCTCTTTGATTTTCACAGTATAAACCACTCAAATTGGTTTTCCGGGGAATTTCTTTTTTGAAAAATCAGTTTTTATTATTCTTATTTTCTTCAACCGAAATTGGATTTTGGGTCTTTCTTTAATAAAAAAAAAAAAAACTTTATTGCTCTTCAGCTTTGATTTTATTGGATGTAAGAAAATTGAAACTTTTTTTTTAATTTGTTCTTATTGGTTTAATGACAGAGATGGAGAAAGAAGAGAGGAGCCAAAGAACATGCAAAACAATAGAGCCGGAGTTGTTTTTACAGTGGGGGAATAGAAAGAGGCTAAGATGTGTGAGAGTTAAAGATCCTCAAAAAATCTCTCATAAATCCAATGCTATAATTCGTAGAAGAATCACTTCTCGGCTTTTAGATAAAGAATCCTCTCCTTTTTCTCAATTCAATCCTCGTCTCACTAGGTATGAACATCAATTCTTTCTTGGAATTTTAAAAAAAAAAAAAATCATGTTTTATTTTTCTTGGCTCCTTTTGTTTGTTTGGAAAAAATATGAGATTTTCTTTGTTTTCAAGCTTTTTCTCTTCTTTTTGGGGAATTTTTTTAATTTAATTTTACCCATTTTCTTTGATTTCTGAGAAGCGCTTAGGTTGGGAGAGAGGGGAAAGAGATTGAATTTTGTTTTTTTTCGCCCTTCCCCAAAATTAGCCGGGCATGGCTATGGATTCTTTTCCGGGTAAAAGAGAAAAGGCATATTTATTTATTTTTTCTCAGAAGCCATCTACCAGTGTTAAGGATTTTCCGAGAAAATGACTAAATAAGGTTGTGGACCTCGTTGTCCCCTGTTTGGTTGATCGGATAGGGGAAGTTCCTACTTGTCTGCTTTATACCATTTTAGTTCTCTGACTGCTATTTTTGGTCTCTTACAACCAAACATGGTGTTAAGAAATTTCCCATGTAAAACTTTTATAATTGAAATAAGCGAACTGGTATAATGGTGAAATTTACTTTTTTTGTGTGTTTGATTGTAGGAATTCAGAAGCATCTATACTGCGGTCAGATCACCGGAAAGCGGCGTCACCAGAGAAGGAAGACAGGTACTACACAACAAGAGGGTCAGCAGTGGGATTGGTGGATGAGAATGGGAAGATTGCAGTGGATAGCAATAATGGAGAGGATAACAAAGGGGTAGCGTGGCCAAAGCTGTATATCACATTGTCAAGCAAAGAAAAAGAGGAGGATTTTATGGCAATGAAAGGGTGTAAACCCCCTCAGAGGCCTAAAAAGAGAGCCAAGATTATCCAAAGGAGCTTACTTGTAAGTAAACATTGTTGTATTTGAAGCATATATGTAGGCTCCATATATATAATTTTTGGTGTAAATTTGACATGTATTGGTTGGTTGTGGTGGCAGCTGGTGAGCCCTGGGGCATGGTTGACCGATATGTGCCAAGAAAGATATGAAGTTAGGGAAAAGAAGAGTTCTAAGAAGGTAACATATGATTTGGTTTCTCTTCTTTTACATTTCCTACAATGCAATAATTTTTTATGTTATTATTTATGTTTCTGATGTGGGGTTTTGGCATGATGCAGAGACCAAGAGGATTGAAGGCCATGGGAAATATGGAAAGTGATTCAGATTGAAGATAGATCAATGGCAGCAGCGGGGCCCTTTTCCTTTTCTGATATTTTTTGGGGGAATATTTTTGGAGTTGATGTTAATGGGTTGGAGAAAAATATAGAGAAGTTAAAACATGGGTCTGCTTGCTGGGGTTGGTTTGGTGTATAGATGTTTGATATTTTTCATATATATATAAATGAGAATAATTATTGTTTTTGGATAAATATTAGTAATTTTGGCAACTATGATCCCATGAGATTATGTTTTGTCCTTCATATTAAGCATGCAGTGAGATGAGGCAAAAAAATTGTGTCAAATTTGATGGCTGGAATCACCCATATGACAAAAGATAAGTGTGTGTGTGATATAAGAAGGTAGCATTTGTCAGGACTGGTCTGTATAGATTACAAAATCTTAAAAGTACATTCTTCCCCTATGGATGGACCAAATATGTAAAATTTGCCCATCTTGTTGTACCTCAAAGTAGCATTTGCATAGAAATTTCTGCAATCTATCAAGAATAGTAAAGCAATTTAAGATTTTGTTTGTTTCGATAGTATAGATTTTTGTTTAAGAAAATATCTTTTTTATTCTTCAATTTTTTTAATTTCTGAATATTGAAAAATATTTTAAAAAATATATATATATTTGATCTAGTGGAGTTTTTAAATTTTACAAATACAGTTAAAAAGGTTCACAATAGCGATAAAATATTTAACCATTGGGTTTTTTTTTCTATTTTTGGTTATTTTTTAATGACTGTTAAAATAAACTTACTTTGACCAATGGAAAATTACCATATGGCTTATTTTGGGCAATGAAAATATTTTCATGTGACAATTAAATTTATTTTAAATAATAAATTTAAATTTAAAATAGAAATAGAAATTTATGATATTAAATACTAAATATTTAAATATTAAAAAAACTATTGACTTTGATTGGCGAGTGACTAACTGTTGACTAACACTAACTTGCCATGTGACACTATTAGAATATACCAAGTCTTTTTATTTATTTTTAATATTATATATTATATTGATTAAAAATGTAAAAAAATCATATATTACATATAAAAATATTTAATTTTAATTTTTTATAAAATTATAAAATTTATAATTATAAATTTAAAAATTCAAAATAATATATAAAATTTTAAAATTGATATAAAATTTTAAAAAGCATTTAAATTTCAAGTAATTACAAAAAAAACTTGAAATTTAAATACTTTTTAGAATTTTATAAAAAAAATATTTTTAAACTTTTAAAAAATATATTTCTTTTTACAATTTTTTCACAACTTTTGTAATAATATTATTAATTTCAACTAATTTCTTATCAATTATCATTTTTTTTATAAATTTTATTTTTATAAATTCTTTTCCTAGATTATATATATATATATATTCTGTTTTCTTGTATATTTATTTCTATTTTTATATTTTTTTAATGTCTATATACATTTAATAAAAGAAAGTATTTGTTTTTTTTTTTACATAAAGCCGCCATATGTCTCTTTGTGCGGCTATCAATTATTTTTTTTTTAAGAAAAAAATGAATTCAAAAAATATAATGGAGGCATACTTTAGATACTAAATTGAGAAGTGATTAATACTTTAAATACTAAATTAAGACAAAAAATTTTAGGTACCAAAATGAAAAAATGGATATAGTTTAAGAGTCAAATAATGAATTAAGCCTAAAACGAAATACACTATTCCTAAAAACAAAAGCCTATTTTTAATTTAAACGGAATTTTTTTCATTAAAGATACATGAGAAATTATTAGTAAATGAGATTTTGGATAAAACTAATAATGTACTAATCTAATAAAATGAATTAAAAAATCAAATAAAGTAAACATTATTGTTACAGAAATTGTTATATTTATAATTTCACTATGTTTTAGTTTTGTTGATACTTTTAAATTAATGGTAAATTTACCGTTCTACTTCAACTCTATATTAAATATTTTATTTGAATGAATTTTGAAATTAAATTTTGATTTTTGATTAAATTTTATTATTCAATTTTAACTTTAGTTAAATATAAATTAAAATATTTTAAACATTTATTTAAACAATTAAAAATAATTAACTAGTTAACATAATATTAAATATTTATAAAAACTGCTATTAATAAAAAAACAAAAAAAAGTATTCTTTTTTATATATTTTAAAATTTTTGTTAAATAAAAATTTGACGTTAATATATACTTTTATAAAGTAACTTAATGTTGACTATTAAAATAAAAATAGTTGAAATAATAATTTTTTCATTCAATTTTGCTTTCAAATCATTAAAATCAAAATATAATTTAAAAGATGCAAAATTAATTAAAATTCAAAGTTAGTGTTGAATTTATTAAAGTAAAATGAGTAACATCAATCAAAATAAATTTACACTAACCCTTCTTGCATTTATATGAACTAATTCAATATTGAAATACCGAAGAATAACAGTAAAATTTGCTTTTATATAAATTCAAAGTACCCTTCTTCATTACTGCATATAACTTCTTCAAGGAGGAAACCCAGAATGGAATGTGGGTCATCAAAATAACATCATACCCCCTTTCTCCCTTATCTCTCTCACTAGCTCTGTCCCTTGCTTCGCTTCCTGAAACCTTTCTTTACCTCCTTGAGGAAATTTCTTGTGTTATGCTGCTATTATCTTGCCTATAGCACCCGTCCATGAAATCCTCCTCGGAGAAGCTCAAGCTCATCCTTGTAGTCGCCTCCGACACGTCATTCCGAACAACAGATAATACAGTGGGGAGTTCTTGCACTGTTGGGGCAAAATTACTACATGCTAAAATTATTTTAACGGACATTGAATGTAATTTACCTTAAAAGTTTAAGGGCTTATGTAGATTTAATAAAGGAATAAAGGCTTTTTTTTTTTTTTAAAAAAGTGACAGTTTAAGGACATATTTGTTTACCAATCGAAGTTTTAAGGACTTAATTGGATGTAACAAAAATAAATATAAGGACTTAAATAAAATAACAATGTTCTTTTTAACTTTTTTAAGATTATGTATATTTTTTTTGTTTTTTTTAAGTAAATTTCAAAATTTACAACCAACCAAACACTAAGTATATCCGTATGGTCTGGAAACAACCAAGAGGTTCAAACTTTTGCAGAAGTAAAACTAGGCTGCTTCAGGATTTCAGATTAGATTACTTCAAGAACTTTTCCCAAAAGAGTTGGTGAATAAGATAATTTGCCAGTCACCTTCATATTTCTCTGACAGCCAAACCATTGTATCATGTTTTCAAGTTAAATTCCACCTCCAATAGTTCATGTTTTTATCCAACTCCACTTTGTTATGGCAAAGAAGAAAATATTATACCATGGCAAAGTATATATACATAAATCACAATCCAGTTTCACGTCCCTTAGTTTCAACTTTCAAATGGCATCATAGACTGTAATAGCAATAACTTGAAATGAAAGTTTCCGAGGTATAAGATGCAGAAAGCTGAATTATCCCAGCTGCTTGTCTTCTGTAATTGTATTTTTATTGGATGAATTCTGGAAATATATGTTGGTCCATATTCTGGAGAAGTTTGAAGAAACTGTAACACGATATCCTGTAAAACGAAAGTCAATAAGCATGAGGAGGATCTTCACTATCGGATACCATTTCCAGTATACAGTTCATAATATATGGTAATTTATAATCCTGAAGCTGAGCAATGACAATCATAAGTCTAGATGAAACAGAGATTTAAGAAATTAGATAACTCTCACCACTTAGGTCACTTTTAGCAGTGTGATCAGTTGACTTGAGATCGAGCAGCTTGGAGCATATCAACTATGAGGGTTTTGACATCCCTAATACCATACATAAAAAAACAAAAAAAAAAAACTGACTGAGCAACAATAAAACATGCATGTAACACAGTCACACCCACAACTTGTTCATGCAAGCTATTGTTCTTTACTTGAAGTCTTAGCCAATCGACAAAGAACCCAGATTAAAATACAATATCGTATTCTTATTTAAAAAGCTTGGATAAAGGACAACAATGTGCCATGCCCTCCCCATTTGTTTCAGTGGCTTTCGCCAGGATGGTACAAATTTAGTTCTCATTGAGAAAGAAGATTAAGATGAGAATCCCAGAGCAAATGCCTTGAATAAAATGTAAAAACAATATCTACTAAACAACAGATGACAGGTAAGATATCAAGGAAAGTTTCTTCAGACCAAAAAGTATTTAATATAAAGATATCTCACTTTCTATCTTCTGCACGTCTAGGAAAAGGAACTCGAAGCTTGAAAGTATTCCCTTGATAACCAGCCTGCAGGGAAAAAGATTCATAGAGCAAGAATTTGAATACAGTGAGAACTGATTCACAACTCACAAGGCATAGTGATTGGAAATCTCTATCAGCTAACTTCAAAGTAATGGAGAACGTTACTTTCTGTTAGCCAATAACATAGATTTAATATGAAGGGTTAAAAGTTATTAAAACCTTGACATTGAATCCAAGACTATCCAAATCCAGCATGTAAGCATTGTCTACCTGGAGAAAGACAGATCAGGCAGGAAAAGGAATAGTTCAATAACCAGATATGTTAAATTCCCTATCAATAAAAGGTCTTCAATGAGAAATTTTCAAAGAAGAGTACATCATCACATTGAATAATTGTTAGAGATGATTGGGAAGAAATGGATCAGCAATTCAATTCAGATTTGATTCAGATAATAATTAGGTTTATTTGGTTTGGTCTTTGGTTAAGTTAAAAAGTAATATTCAAATCGAACATAAATCTATGTTTTAATCTTTTATAATATAAAATAAATATTTTTAAAATTAGGAACAATGCTTAAAAATTCTATAGAACCAAGTAAATATTTTAAAGTTTTAAAATTTTTAAAAATGATGAACGGATCCAAACTGGTGCAATTCAGTTTGTGTTGGTTCAATTACAGGGACTTCATTTTGGACTTCAGAAAACCAAAATATACATTGACCTCATTTTCTTTCCTTCCAAAACCAAACAAACCGTCATTGGCCTCCAAAAGAATTACGAGGCACTATATCATTTTTCCATCCAGAACTAAATTGAACCGTCTGAAAATATTAACTTAGATGAAATCTGAGTCGTAACATTGGATCTTCTAGGATGAAGAATCATTTTTCTGTCTTTTCAAGATTATTAGAACCCTACCGCACTTGGGTTGAAGAAATATTCAGCAACTTTAGCCAAATTATTCAGAATAAGTTATTAATTTCTCTTACTCTGATTTTAGGAGGCCTAGGATTAGCTATTGAGGCATGTCCGATGATTTTCCAACTTAACCAGCAAGAGCTAGCTGACTTGCCTCTTCAATACAATATGGATAAAATCTTCCACTTAATATAAGATACTGTCCAAAGAGTAATATTCTTAATTACCGGGATTGACGTTGCAAATTGTACAATGACTTTTGTGTCTTCAGCATGATCCTTATTCATGTGAGACTGAAACAAAAAGCTGGATTAATAAGACAAAAATCGATGTTTTCATGAACAAATGAAATGTTGTACAAGAGAAAATGAACAGCAAAAAATACCGCAACAGGCTTAGAGAACTGAGCTATTGGATCAACTTTCGAGTCCTGGTACTCCTCTCTGCTGAACTCTAAGCATATAAAAAAAAAATTGCAAAATGACATTAAGGAAAAATAAAATAGAAAAAATGATTGTTAGGACAAAGGAATAATAAAACCACAAACAAGTCGATAAGAGTTGCTGAAAACAATAAATGAAACAGGTAAAAGGCAGCAGAAAAAGAACCAGTAGTGACTCGTCTTAAATGGTAGGCAGCATTAATATTCTTCAAAATTATCATAAGAATGTAAGGAATGTAAGATGTAATACAGAAGAGTAATCAGAGCACAAACCTCCTGATCCCAACAAAGCTGTTGCAACACCTGATACATATCTCACAACCTTTGGTTCAACGCGCATAAATTGGAAGTCACCGAAGTCCACCTTCAGAATAGAAACATATGCTGAGTTCTCTATCTAAGCAGATTAGTGACAACATTCATCTAGAGGGACATAGCATGCAGAGGGGTGAGAAACATACCCAGAATGCATTTGGGTGTTTAGCCAAATAAGCAGTTCGAATGGCTGCTTGATCTTTTTCGGATACCTGTATAATTGATCAATACATCATCTCAAATACTTCAGAACACCAAACAATTAGGATGCCCAGCAGGAGACTGGAAATTAAAAACTTACAGCAATAGCATCACCATGCAGAGTGATTACTAAATCAGTCCTCTCTTCAGGATCTCTAGCGACAAGCAACGAGCATTTGGAATTAGCCAATAAGTCCTGCGAAGTAATTTTTGTAAGAATTATTAGGTGAAAGGGACAAAACTTGTCTACCAGTTCACAAGGACAATAGGATTAACAAGGGAGAAATTTCCAAATGGTAGACTGAAAGCAGGTTGGTGACTAGGACATAAGCAACTAATGCTAATAACAAGAGAATAGAGCTTTCCTGGTTCTCAGCAATGGCTTTGTTCAAAATTGGCAACATGACAATACCAAATTATAATCCTAACAATTAACATGCTTCAATAGATGCTTCCATCACCATGCATGATACTAATCCGAACATTACCCAATACCCTTTTGATGTTTCAATTCCCCTTCTCTTAATTCTTCTGAGCTAGGGCATTTAGTCATAGATTACATATCAAGCACTCACTAAGTAAAATTGAAAATCTAAGAGAGAACCTTTGTATGAACTGCCAGGCTGCTAACTGCTAATATTGGAGATCCATTGGCATCACACGCAAAGTCAACCATCGACCCTGATGGATAGCCCTCATGCTTCTGCATGCAGAAAAGAAGTAAAAATGAGTAGGATAACAAGAAAAATGTCCAATGAATAGGGCAAGAAGAAAATTTCCTAACGAGCAGGCCAACAAATAGAAAAAATGTCTTTAAGTGATGAATGTCATAAACAATTATAAAAACCAAAAGAAGAAATGGAAAGCAAATAATAATCCTAGTTCTTACTGAATAAGGAGCTCAAAAAAAGAAAAAAAAAAAAAAAATCCTAATATGAGTTGTTAAGGCACATATAAGTCATCAGTTTAATTCCATTCAAACAACTGCACGAGAAGTGCCAAAGGACCCAAGACTTTGCAAGATCTTGTTTCCATTACAGGTTCTATATAGAAAATAGTAATCGTATGAGCAACACCATGGCCTAAGATACCATAACTGCAACTAGGAAGGATGAAAAAGCAGAAACTTTGCAAGATTCAGTGACAGCTTGTGCAAGTTTAGGTTATAGGAATCTTCTGCAGCTAGTTGATTAAGTTTTTATTCATTATGAATAAATCTAATGATTACAAGATTAATTTATCATGATTAGAATTGTCTGCTAGCCGATGAGATTATGATCTGCATAGCAAGAATCCTTCAAACTTCTTCATTCCAAATCATTACCATGGAAAGGGTAAGCGAACCGAAGTAACTTTAAAAGGCCACAAAGGATTAAAAAGTACCTTTTCACTCCTAAAACTTCAGTAACAAATTTCAAGTAGCTCAGTTCTCTCAACAAGATATATAGACAAAAGTAAAAAGCAATAGCCATCCACAAACTTTCACCTTGTTCATTAAACCTAATCAAGAATCACTCTTGATATTTAGACAATCTTCGTTATAAAGTCTAAACAAGTATCACAGGTGTCTTTAGATTATTCTTCATGCTCAATTAACCCAAATTATAAATGATCAAATCAACTAGTAATATGATCACAAACCTGTGAAAAAGTTGAAAGCATACCGCGCGTGCTTTGATCAAGAACAGTACGGATTTCCTCCACCGGAGAAAGCCTAGCAGCCTTCTCCTGAAAATGGATCAACCACATTTCAGTAAGTTCCCATCCCAATTTGATTACAGTATACATAGACAGAACAAAAAGGGAAACATTACATATGTAAAATTAAACAAACCTGGTGAGCTTGAATTAACTGAAATATATTGGTTTCTTTATTAACATCCTCAGGAGAGACAGCCTAGTAAAACAAACAGAAAACCCATTAATTTTCCTAAACAAAAAAAGAATATTTTCCAATCAATTTACTCCCTTTCAGACAAAAATTAATAAAAAAAAAAGAAAACCCAAATTTCCTTTTTTAAAGATATAGAAAGAAACAGAAAGCTGAGTGTGTAAATTACCTGAGAAGAAGAAGGTTGAATTGCAGAGGCCATGATAGAGAGAAGTCTGGGAGGAGGAATTGGAAAGAAACGAGAGTGGCAAAAATGAAACATGGGAGAAGATGGAGGGGTTTTATAGACATTTAAGCGTGAAACTAACGAGAGAGTAAAAGTTGTTGGTAGAGTCCTCATCCTTTCCACCCAACCTGCTACACCTTCTAGATTGCTACAACCAAACTAAACTAATTATTTTATATATTTTTTATGATTTTCTTTTTGGAGGTCAAACGCTATTTGAAAAAGATGTTGGGAATTTAAAATGAATTAGACAGGAGGTTTTTTTTTTTTTTTTTTTTTTTTTTTTGGGGGCAAAAGAAATAGATACGAGGTTGAAGACGAAGGCTACTAAAACACCATGAAAGGGGCTTACCAGCCTAAAGATATAATATCCGGTCTAAATTTCAGAGGACGAAATATATTTGAAACTTGGGAATTTGGGATTCAGTTACGGTGAAATGGCCGGGCGGGTTCGGATTTGGATCGGGCATATATGCCTAAGCATTCATTCATATTTCAATGAATACTGCATCTTTCCTTTTTTTTTTTTTCTAAAGATAATTTATTTAATATTTAATACTTGAAAGAAGAACAAATTTCGTTTAGTTTCAAAAACTTTTATTTAATATTTAAAAGTACAAAAACGTGGAGGGAAAAGAATTTAAAATTTAAAGCCTGGAATTTTTTTGTGAAAAAATTATTAAAAATTGTATTAAAAATTACGTGAAAACAAAAGAAAATTAAATATTAGTTGTAAATAATTTAATATTTAAAAGTTAAAACAAAAGTGAAACAAAATATTAGTTTTAATTAAAAGTTGAATAAAAATTAATATTTAAAAGTAGAAAGATGTTTAAAACAAAAGTCCTTTTTAGCATTTGATAAAATATATTTTTAATGTAAAAATGTGTACTAAAAATTATGTGAAAACAAAAAGATTATACATTATTTTCAAATAATTTAATATTTAAAAGTTGAAAAAAAAAAAAGGTGAATCGAAATTTTATATTAATTTTAATTAAAGTTGAATTAAAAATATTTATTTAATATTTAATGGTTGAAAGTAGAAAAAAAAATTGGTTTAGTTTCAACAACTTGTATTTAATATTTAAAAGTTGCAATCCAACAAAAACGTGGAGAGAAAATTAATATTTAAAACTTGGAAATTTTTTTGTCAAAAAATTTATCATTTTTTGTCAAAAAATTTATCATTTTTTTGTCAAAAAATTTATCATTTTTTTTAATGGAGGAGAAGAACTTGAAACACTTGAAATGGTAATTGAAGTGCCCATTTCCGCAGAAATTTCAAGAAATTTTGTTAGAAGAACTATTGATCACCTCTGTTGTAGACTCTCATAATTGAGTCATTTAGCAAATAAGGGACCGAGAGTTTACCTTGCACAATGATTTGCTTAATCAACTTAGACAGTAAGGATTTGGCATTTGTTTTGACCAAAAAGGGAGAGGCATGAATAAGAATCAAAGAATTGCATGTTAATGATAATTTAATAAGTTTTCATGCATTTTTTTAATTTATTTTTAGTGCTCCCTCTTATTAGATGTATATCTTAATGATTTTCTAACTCTTTTTTAGATATTGATTATTAATGAATGAAATAAAACATGAAAAAAAATAATGATATAAAAAAAATGAATATTAAAAGCTCATCAAAGCTATAATGATACCAATATTTATAAAAAGACATACTTCATTGAATAAGAAAAATATATGAGCACATAATGTTCATCTCATTCAATAGTTACATTAATCACATATTATCATCATGCTTACATAACAATTGTATAAAACATAAGGCATGACAGTAACATCCAATCGTTCATAAAGCAAGGTGGGTAAATAATGGATACCAATGTGAGCATGATGTGAGGAGGGTGATTATAACATAATTGTATAAATCCTACTTTAATTTAAAGCAGGATGAAGAGAAAGCAATGAAAAAGTGTTTCTCTAGGCTTTGTCCTGATTTCAAGTCTCGTTATCAACTCAACAAGAAAGAGGAAAATGAGGCTGACACCATTGCTAAACTCTTGGACCAAAACAATGAATTTACTAGAGTTTCACACCGCCCTACTCTTGAAGGGATAGGCATTATCAGACCTGTCATAGAGTACGAGGCCTTTGGTGTTTGATTATAACAGAAACTAACAAAAATGAAAAGAGTATTTATTGATCTTCACCTTCCAAACTACACATGAGTATATTTATAGAAACGATGTTAAAGCTGCTAAGCTTTCCAACAAACTAACTTCTTTAACAGCTTTTTAATTGCTAACTTCTTTAACAGTCTAACTTCACAACTAATTATTCAACTACTAACATTCTCCTAATTTTTTGTCTTGTGTTGGTTGTTTGGTTGATTTCTATTGAGAGCAAGTACAGGTAATGCTTCTCGAAAGAAGGAAAATTGTTTTGGAGTAATAGGCTTGGTAAGGACATCTGCAACTTGACTTACTGAGGGCACAAAATTTACATGGAGAATACCATCGTGAACCTTTTCTCAAACAAAATGATGATTAATCTCTACATGCTTAACCTTGGCATGATAAGTCAGATTGGCTGCTATCGATACTGTGGAAGTGTTGTCACACTACACTACTGGTATATGCTGTAGATTGATGCCAATTTCAGTCAACAACTGCTTTAACCATAGCAGCTCAGAAACACAATTTGCAAGACTGCGATACTCTACTTCTAAGGAAGAACGAGAAACAACGACCTGTTTCTTGGAGCACCATACAACTGGATTGGAGCCAAGAAAAATGCAGTAACCAGTGGTGGATCATCTGTCTTCGATTATAGAAGCCCAGTCTGCATCAGAATAACATGTTAACTCAAAACAACCTTTAATGAAGTATAGCCCATGATCCAAAGTACCATTAAGATATCTAGCACACGTTTCACTGCCTGCCAATGTGTATCCTATGGAGCATTCATGTGCTGACTCAGTTTGTTGACACAAAAGGCTATGTCCGGACGTGTAATGCATACATACTGCAGAGTGCCAATAATGATGCGATACAAATTACCATCTAGAAACGGTGTGCCATCTATAGCAGTTAACTTTGGTGTACCTACCATAGGTGTCAAGGTAGGTGATGTTGTCTCTATACCTGTCTTATGAAGTAACTCCAGAATATACTTCTTTTGAGTAAGAAACAGTGCATGTGAAATATGATGCACTTCAATGCCAAGAAAAAAAAAATAAAGATTTTCTACGTCTTTAAGGGCAAATCTTCTATGTAGCTGATGGACAACTTTATCAATCTCCTTAGGTGAACTTCACATGATGATAATATCAACCAAATAGGCCATTAGAAATAGAGAAGGCTCGCCATTTGTTCGTATAAATAATGAATGATCAGCTTTAGAAGCATGGAAACCAAGCTGATCAACCAAGTACTCCCTCAACATATTAAACCATGCTCATGGTGCTTGTCTGAGACCATACAGAGCTTTATTTAACCTGCACACAAGTTGATTACTCATATAGATTTCTTCAGTCCATAAGCCATTAAGAAAGACATTATTGACATCTACTTGTCTTAGAGACCACTGTAACAACCGACTTGGAGTTAGGTACAGTGATGGATCGGGTTAAGAAATAGTGGAGAAAATTTAAAATTTACTAAACAGGGTTTTTTAGTATTAAATTAGGAAGTATTTAGACCAGATAGGAGATTAGAAAATATTTCTAAGATGGAAAATATCTAAATAGAAGCTTAGACCAAATAGAAAGAGTATAAAATTTGTTGTGGTGTAAATAGGGATTTAAAAAGTTAGGAGATACATAGTGGTAGTAGAAAGGAAGGAAGGATTAAGAAGAAATTTAACCGAGTAAAGTATGAGTCATCTTAGGAATTTTAAAAGATGAATTGGGATAAAATGATAAATAGCCAAGTAGATATTTTAAGGTATAAGGATGATGGGTAAAAGTGTAAAGATTAATGGCTTGAGGATTTAATAGCAAATTGACCATTTGATAAAAAGGTGAGGTATTTTAATGGAAATGTATAGAAAAGTAGAGAAAAGATGAAAGATATCACCTTTTCCCAAAACACCAACCGTCACTCACCCCTCAAATCCATCCAAATTTTCTTTTATTTCCTTCCATGTCCTTCCTCTATTGTTGAACCATCCAAGCTCTAAACCTTCATTTTTCTTTGAAATTTCTTTAGTAAAAGCTAAAAAGAAGGCTAGTGAGCAACTTTATTTCATGAGGTAACTTTCATAGATGGGTTAAAAGAGAGAAAAACATGAGTTAGGGTTTTGAGTTTCAAAAAGTTAAGTAAGGATGATGGAACTTCTCATAACATACATGTTTATTTTCATAATCTAGCATAGAAAAGTTATTTGATTTTTAGTTTTAACTTATAAATGTTATATGTTGTTATGAAATTGAAGAAAAAGAGAAGAAGTTTGAGGACAAAAGTGAAGGAAAAGGAAAAGAAGTGGCCAAGGAGTAAAAGAGAAGAAAAATTCATCATCCAAATTTTGGTTATAAGTACTTCAAGTAATAATTTTGTTTAAGCTATGTTAATTAGATAATTATGTTAATTGAGTAGTTAATTACTAAATTAATGATATCATAATAAGAATTTAGTAGGGGTAAATAATGTAAATGTTATGAATTTTGGCTTTGGTGTACCATTATATGATGTATTATAGTGATAATGAAAAAGGACTAAATTGAAAGAAATTAAAATATGTTATGATATTATGAATATGTCGAAAATGAGTTTAAATAAAGTGCTGTAAAATTTGTAGTGTTTTATATGGTAAAAATGAAGAGAATTTACAACTTTTTAGTGTTATTATTGTGATAAGACTAAATCGTGAAAAATACAAAGTTATATTATTTTCTGTTAAGTAAATGAGTGAAAATATTTAATAATAAGAAAAGCCCATGTAGACGAGTCCCGAACTATTGGGATATTGATGGCATGCCATTAAAGAAAAATTAGCGCGTGTTAATTCTGTTAAGTCTTCATAGACTTACCGTGTTAATTCTTTAACGCGTAGGTGAAGTAGATCCGATTTGGCTAATATCGAGGTCATATGCATCCCATCTAATCACCATTCCAAGAACCAATGTTGTATGTATGAATTTTGGGGTTAGCATGGCATGTAAATAGGTTCTTGGCCGTGTGGACCTTGGGACTTAATTTCTCCAAAAATTGACAGAGACACGGCCTGGACAGACGGGCATGTCCTAGGCCGTGTGAAAAATGGAGCTAAATTTTTCAATTTTAAAATAAGTCAGAGAGTTACACGGGCCATGCGAACGATCGTGTGCTAGACATAACCTGTACACACGGGCATGTTAGAGGCTGTGTGAAAACTGGGCTTGTATTTTTAACGCACACGGGCTGAAAACAAGCCACATGGCCATGTGGCCCAACACGGACCTCACATGACCATGTGACCCATTTAAACCCTAAACCCCTTTTATTTTTTTTTATTTTTTGTCTTTTTCATCCCCTTCACCAAAACCCTAGCTGCTGTTCACCCTTTCCGGCCACCGCCCCCCATCTCCCTTCTTTCCCTCGGTCGCCCGACCTCGTCACCAAACTCCCCTCTCTGATTTGTCCCCTTGCACCTATAACCTTCACCGACCCCCTTTTTCTTTCCCTTACCAGTCATCGTCTAAGCTCCACCCCGACACCTCATCTCATCCCCCAAACCCCTGTTCCCGCTTCGAAAAAGCGAAAAGGCCCCGGCATGACCTCATCATCGAGCGCTTCCGTTGAAGTTTGACACCCTTATCTCAAAATTTCTACGGGCCCCCAGGAGGATCTATTTCAATTACTTAGACAGCAACCACTCGGTCTAGGCCGCTGTATCAATTGGGCTACATTGGAGCAGGTCTGCTTAGCTGACAATGTTCGCACCTTAATTACGATAGCCCTGTAAGAAAGATTCTTTTCCATTACCGAGCCCACCTACATGGAGCTTGCCTTGGAGTTCTGTGCAACGTTTCTTGTACAGCAGGTCATGACGGCTCATGACGAGCCAAGCACCACGACTTTTCGACTTGGTGGTTTGGTGCGCCAGATAAGAGTCCCTGAGTTTGGTGCTGCTATGGTACTTTACACTGAGGAATTTATGAGTTCTAAGAACTTCTTTCGACTTCATCGGCACATTCATTACGCTCCATCTTGTTGTTGGACTGAGCTTACAGCGAGTCAGACACCATATGACGCGAGTCGTTCGAAGGCAACTTCTCTCTCTCCAGCTTTATAGTACCTTTATGCATTGTTAGCTCACATTCTGACCAATAGGAGGGAGAGCACTGGAGTCGTTAGTACTCATGACACCTATTTTCTATAGAGCATGGCCACAGGGCATGTAACAGCCTGTTTTTAGTCAAATCAGAACAGTGATTTCGGGACCACAAATCTGAGGTTAAATTAATTATTTTATAATTATTTTAATTTTTACAGCATGATGGGATGATTGTATGATAATTTCGTTAAGAAATTTTATTGTTTGAATACTTAATTTGATAAATAAGGATAAATTGCAATAAATGCAAAACTTGTATGCTAGTAATAAAAAGTATAAAATGCTATGGATTTTAACATGAGTGGCCTTAAATGGAAATTAGACCATTCATATTGTGAGTGGACATTTATGGACACATTATTAGGTGTTTTAAAGATTTGTTGCTAAGGGTAAATTGGTAAATTGATTAATAAACATACTAAAATAAAGAAAATAAAATAACAAGGCATGCATGTTCATCTTCTTGCCAAAATTTGAAGAAGAAAAAGCTTTGGGAGAGGCTTAAACATTCGGCCATTGATATTCTGGCATCTAAGTGCAATTTTGCTTGATTTTTAATGATTTCTATGTTTTTGGAATTGTTACAACTTAGTCTAACTAGTCCAAGGATTAATTTGATTATTTGATAAAATTTTATGGTTTTTCCATTGATGGTTGAGCATGTGTTTTGATGTTTAATGGTAGAAAATGTAGGGTTGTTGTTAGATAAACAACATTTGTTAAGTGACTTTTAGTAAAATGTTCAAATTAGGATTAAATTGTGAAATGTGTAAATTTGTAGTTAAAATGTGAAACAAATGAAAAATATGGGCTGCTAGGAGTCCTTATGATATTCGACTAAGCTTGGGTTGTGGTAAAATTGAATGAATTTCATTTTACGAGCCTAAGGACTAATTTGTAAAAAATGTCAAAATAGTAAGGGCAAAAGTATAATTTTACCATAAGGTGATTTTGGCCTAAATTGAATAGAATAATAATTAAATAAGTTAATTTTGATTACATATAGATCAAGAAAATTGAAATCCAGACTTAGATTGAGGGAAAGATAAGGTTTCGGATTAATAAACTAAATTTGTCGTTTTTATATCTGAGGTAAGTTCGTATGTAATAAGTTTCGTTATAAATTATTTATTATGCTTTGATATTGCATAAATTGTGGATACGAGACTACGGATATGTTCGACCATGATTCGACGACGATTCAGCATTGGAAATCCCGATTGAACCTTAGGAATAGATTAGGATACGAATGACATGTCATTAGAGGTTACCAATATTGTGATTATGTAATCCGGGTGCTGGTCCTGTACGTCCTATTAGTGGCTAAGTATACCGGCATGTGTTGCGGATACTTGGCAGCTTGTGTGAGTAACACTGAGTAGCTACATCTTGACCCACAACCTGTGTGAGCAGGCCCATTGATAGCTCGGGAGTGAGCATATATGTCATGGCACTTAGTGTGCGAGATTTCCCGAGTGTCCAATATTATTCTAAGATGGTTCAACTGGTAAACGAAAGATGTGATTTAGTATGTGATTGATACGAGATGGTACAAGTACGTACATGAGTTGTGTAAGCGTCAAATCGATGAAATTTGTGAAGGTTATGTATAACCTCATGATTGAGTACATGAAAGGGTTGTTAGTTAAAGTAAAATACATATTGATAAATTCGAATTATTGAATTCTATATTTATGACTAATTAAGCTTGTTTCATACGAGCTTACTAAGCTATATAGTTTACTTTATGTAATGTTTTAATATTTTATAGAGAATCAACGTTAACTCGGATTTGGGACTCGTCGGAGACTCCATCACACTATCTATCTATCGTTTTGGTACTTATGAACTTAAGCATTTTGAATATATGGCATGTATAGGGACTTTGGGTCATTTTGGTATATATGTTACTTGTGAAATTAGCCATGTGAATTGGCTTGTAAATGTTAAGAGTTTGATTTTGTATATAGCCATGTAAGTTGGCTTATTTTGGTTGAATTGGTTGTAAATGTATATGTGTTAATGCCTTGTATGTCGTGGCTTATGTTTGCTTGGAAGATGGTTAATTGTGGTTGAATAGCTTAGTATCAAATGGTTGAGATTTGGTTCATTGGTATGATTTGAATTGACAAAATATGATGTTAAAATTGTTTGATGTTGGTGCTGAAATGGCATGTTATAGCCTTAGTTGAGGTTGTTTTAGATGCATATATATGCCTTGTTTTGGTGCCATTTGGGTTAATGTAAGTGTATGGAATTTTGGTGGCAAAATGGTTTGGTAAATAGCCTATTTTTGTTCACATGGCCTAGCACACGGGCATGTGGCTTGGTCGTGTTGCTCCTTATTTTTACATGGGTTGGTCACACGGGCGTGTGGTTGGCTGTGTTGTGCAAGTCAGTATACTCCCTAGTTTTGGCACACAGCCTGGACACGGGCGTGTGTGGCCATTTCAAGGACACACGTGCCAGACACACGGAAGTGTGGTCTGGCCGTATGAGGTAAGTCAGAGAGTTACATGGGCAGGACACGGGCTAGGACACGGCCATGTGATCCCATTTCGAATGTCCACACTGTGGGGCACATGGGTGTGTGACCCTACAGTTTGAAAAAAATTCTATGTTTTGTAAAAGTCTTCTGAGTTCTCGGTTTAATTTTGAACCACTTTTAAAGCATGTTTAGGGCTTTGTAAGCTCGTATTAGGGACAATTTGAATGTATATTTAATCCATAAGTCCGGTAATGCTCTGTAACCTTATTCCGGCATTGAATACGGGTGAGAGGTGTTACAGGGCATGTCTTTGACTTGGCATACTTCATCACCTTGGCCTTTCACCACCATACTGACCACCATAGGAAGGGCCCCTTCTATTTAGGCCCTTATGTGATTCACCTCACTCGACACTTCAGTCTTCTTGACACACCGGATCAGTCTTCTACACTTATACTAGTCGGCTAGATGCTCCCTTAGGGAATCTCAAGCATGATACACATAAGGATAATCGAGCAGCGTCATGGAGTGGATCCTCCTCAGTACAGATTGTTTCATTCTGGCACTTAGAATGACCTCGAGGGCTTCATTGATGATGTTGCTTCCTATTACGAGGACCCACCATAGCCCCCACCTTCGAGTCACCGACCTGTTCCTTCTGTTGCTGGCTTCCGAAGAGTATCCACTGATGAGTTCACTAGCTTCCATCAGTACTGCGTTTAGAGGTTCGACAATAATGACGTGACATTACAGCAGATATGTGACCATTTTCATATAGCTCCTCCAGCACCGCCAGCTCACGACACTGATGCATCTGATCCTAAGTACCATTGAGCCCACTTGTTTTTGTTTTTGTTTTTGTTTTTATTCTATTTTTATGTTTATGTTTATTTTTTTATATTTTGAACTATATGTTTATTTTTGTGGTTGTTCCTAATAGAGTTAGTAATCCTTTAATCTTCTTCAGCATTTGTGTTTATTTTCTTATCAGTTGCTCAGAATCATGCACTATAATTAGATTTGTCTACAATTCCGCTTTTCACTGTTCTGGGAATTTCATCCACTATTTAGGGCAGTTTCAGTTCTCTCCCTCTCTTATGATATTCTATTTATACTATGATTATATTTCTTTGTACATTGAGGACAATGTACATCTTAAGTGTGGGGAGGTTATTTTTATGATTATTAGAAAATCCCTAAATTATGTCTTGTGTTTAAGTAATTTTCTCATATTACTATTAAAATGAATTTTTATCAATTTGTGATTTTCATTTATATGCTTTGGATTAAATTCATAGGTATTTGTGCATTGATTGTTTGAACTTTAAGACATGAGAGAATCAAGCATGATAGGTTTATTTTTAGAATTAAAAAATTTAAGTTGTTTCCCTAAATTAAGTATTACTTTGAAGTTTGAGATTTGTAAGATTGATATCAAAAACCATAATTTTTGTGAGATTTTGAGCTTTTAGAGCATACACTTTTCTTGCTCATTTTATTATTGGTTATGAGTGTGTCAATATTGATTTGTTATTCTAGAACTTGATTCGATTATATACATGTTGAGACTACACCTTTGATTTTATATACTAAGATGATAAAGGCACTTAGGCTTTAACTTATTTATTCCATAAAAAGCCTACTACATAAATAACCCTTAGTGAACCCCTTTGAGCCTACCACACTGTTTCCTGATTCACCCATTACTATTAACCCATAACTCATTCTTTTTAATTCATTGAGAATTTTTTCCCATTTTTATTGAGTCCCTTTTTGTCGAGACTTGATTTGATTAGTTGCCTAGCTATGTTTTTTTGCTTCATTTAATGAGTTATATATTATTGTTATAAAAAAATGAAAAAAAATTATATACATTTGCATTTATATTTATTGATTATTACGTAGTAGTATGTTGATTGAGTTTGAACAGTTATATTCATATTTTGAGAAGAAGTTCATGTTTTATTGAATAGTTTCGATTGATGTAATTCAGTATTTGTTTATTTTTCTAGTTTGGTAATTTATCAATTCGATCTCGATTCTAACCCTCTTTTCAGTCTTTATCCACACCTTAACCTAAGCCCTATTACAACCTTTTAAAGACTTTTTGATTTGTGTATCATCTTATTCTATAGTGGTGGAGATGTGATTTTCATGCAAGCCTATGGTAATGACTTTTCATATTTAACTGCTAAGTGCTTATTTTTGAACCTTAAACACTTTGAGTGATTTGAGTGAATCTTTAGTAAGGATGTCGATTCTTGCCAATTTTGAATTAAAGGTAATTACTTAGATAAAAGGAAATACCTATGTTTTCATCCTTTAAAAATGTTCTACTTGGATTATTTGAATCTTTAGTGCTCTTTTAGTTGAATCATTAATATGTGATTATTTGCGAATTATGATGAAATATCATCGATGAGAATTATGACTTGAGAAAGATTAATTTTGATTGTGAGTTGAGGATTTTTCTTGAGGACAAGCAAACGCTTAAGTGTGGGGATATTTG
The DNA here is from genome assembly GCA_025503065.1 of Gossypium bickii. NCBI lineage: Eukaryota > Viridiplantae > Streptophyta > Magnoliopsida > Malvales > Malvaceae > Gossypium > Gossypium bickii. The sequence goes on from CP106711.1 coordinate 104,766,556, forward strand.
ATAACCCATAAAAGTAACATGTTTTAATCACGTTCTTGATGCGTTTTTTGATTGATTTATTATATAATTTAGTGAATTTGATGCTCCTAATCCTTTAATTTCATGTTTCTATACTTAAGTGAGCATAGGGGAGCAAAAGGAGGGGAGAACGTGCCAAAATTGGACAAAATGAGCTGCTTTCAGGATCCACATGGCCTGGGACATTCCCACACGGGCTAGCCACATGCCCATGTGCCAGACCGTGTCGATATCGCTCCATGTTTCCCAAACACGAGGAAAAACCCAATTTTTAGGGTTTTTGAGCATTCTAAAGTTTATAAATACACACTAGAAGAGGATCTAAGAGGACACACAGAGTAGAACGCAGAAAAGACTCAAAGAACGCCAACGGATTCAACTCAGAAGTAGGATCTCCTTCAAGATTGAAAATCTCCATTCAATTTCTTTAGAAGTTTTTGGGTTTCTTTATGTCTTGTTGTTTTCCTAATTTTGAGATGTTTTTCTTTCAAATTATGAACCAGAATTTCCTAGATACCTATGGAAGATGAAACCTTTGATGGATCTTATTATTTGATTTTTTGAATTACATGATAAATACTTGTTCCTTGTTCTCAATTATATGTACTTATTTCATGTTTTAATGTTTTCAGGATATTAATTCATAGTTGATGTCCTTATTTCAGTGGAGCAAAAATCCCTATTTAAGAGTAGATCTGGCATAATTGAGTGTAGTTGTATGCAATCCTAAAAATAGGACGACATAAATCTACCGGATTAGAGTCAAATCTAATAGGGGAATCCATAGATCGAGTTAATGCGACAATAGGGTTTAATTAGAAAGAAATTTCAATTAATCAACCTAGAATCAATTATTTTTACTCTCAAAAGAGATATTAATATAATTTAAGGATTTCTACAGATCAAGGCAAGTGAATAAACCATTTAATCCAGATTCAGAGTAATAAGTGAAGTCTAGGTGGATTCTTTCCTAGGTATTGTCTATCTCAATTGGTTTATTCGATAATTTCTTAATTCACTCTCTGTTTCGCTCTTAGTAATTAGTTCAACTAATTTAGGTTAAAACAAATTCCTTCAATTTATCAACTAAATCATAAAAAGATAGTAATTACTAGTACTTTTAGCCCTTGTGGATGCAATATTCCTTACTCACCAGAGCTATACTACTATTCAATAGGTGCGCTTGCCTTTGTCGTAATTTTAGTTAGTCTAGTGACGTCACCAGAAATCTTCCAAAAAACAAAAAATATTTTACACTGATTCATCCAAACACTAGAAAATGTTAGCTAATATAGTGAGTAAAAAAACATAAAAAATTTGATTCCGTAACAAATTTGACTATTTTATTGAAATGTTGTTATTGTTATAAAGAGGGCTAAACGTATACCATTTCCCTTTAAAAACACATACGGTTCTCCCTTGACTATGTTCTTACTCTTCTATATCCACTAACTTAAAAAAAGCACTCTTTTCATTCCTCTTCTTTGATATTGATTGGAGAAAAGAATTGAAAGTGAAATGTAAAACCAATTATTGAAAAATTTTAAAATACAAAATAACAAGGAAATTTCAAAATATATTATATATGTACCTATTCTTTGAAAATTTGTTGTATAGTGCTATTAAGGTTGCCTTCCCAACGCTCATTCCATGGTAATGTTAGGCGGTGCAACATTGGTGTGTTTAATTCTCCTTGAGAGAATGTCTGCATATTTGGACAATGGTGCACATATACACTTTCAAAGGATGGGAAGCCAAATGTATAATGCCATGATGAACAGAAGCTTTCTAGCTTTGGTAGAGATTCAAGTATCAATTTGTTGAGTTGGGGAAATTGATTTCTTTCTCATCATCATCATCTCCTATAACATCCCTTACCCATATTCGACGCCGGAACAAGGTTCAAGGCATTATCGGATTTATATCATAAACATACATACAGTTCCGAGTCATGAGTTTGCATCCAATTTAAAACTTTTTATCATTCAATCATAGCATCCCTAAAATGAGACTACGAGGCCCAAAACATGCATTAAAAGTGATTCAGGACTACACCAAGAACTTAGGAAAAATTTTCATATTACAGGGCTACACGCTCAAGTGGATCAGGGGACACGCCCGTGTGGCATTCACATGCCCATGCTTCAGGTCGTGTCTAAACTCAGGATGCTTACTGACTTTCGCACATGGCCAAGCCACACGCCCGTGTGCTAGGTCGTGTCGATTTTAATATGCTCTCTGACTTGTGCACACGGCCGTGTCACATGCCCGTGTGCCAGGCCGTGTGGTCGATTTAATTTTCATGATTTTTCATAAAATAGGTGCAAACTTTACACGCCCGGGATACACGCCCATGTCCAAGGTCGTGGCCCTCACACGGCTGAGACACACGACCGTGTCTCTACCTGTGTGTTCATTATTGGGCATTTTGTTTTGCACAAATTAAGGTGCAGGGGACACACGGTCGAAACACACGCCTATGGGGCAAGTCGTGTGTCACACACGGCCTAGACACACGCCCGTTTGTCTACTCGTATGGAAAAAAATAAGGTTATTTACCAAGCCATTTTGCCACCCTTTAATGCACACACCTATACAACATTATATAGCACCAATCCAAGCACATACAAGCAACCAAAACCACCATAACCAAGGTATTATCACATCATACACATACTAACATCTATCATTCATAAACATTACATAACTTCATTTTCATCTATGCCAATTTCATATTCATGAAAGGCATTATCACATGAATATACGAATGATCAATATATCCAATATAAGCCAACTTTCATGGCCTTAACAAAATAAACATTTAACCATTACAAGCCAACACATTTGGCCAAATCATATATGACACATAACAAAATAACCAAGTCTCTTATACATGCCATATCTCAAAATAATCAATTTCAGTGGTACCCAAAATAATGGTGTGAATGGATCTCTGACGATCTCCGATCCCGAGTTGGCTTGGTGACACTATAAGATAAGGGAAAGAAAGGGGGAGTAAGCTATAAAGCTTAGTAAGTTCATATGCAAATAAATAGCAACATCAACCATACATGTATCATACAATTAACATAATGTAAGTTAACATATATATCATCAAAGTCTTATAGGCAAAACTTATTCATTCATATTCTTACCAAGAATTCATCATATATCGAATTCACTTCTCATGAGTTCTATGTACATACCTATACCAACTCGTAATATATTCACATACTTTCTCGTCTTTGACATACTCGTTGAACACTTGGAATACTATCAGATACACGGAATATTTTGCACACAAGTGCCACATATGTAGCCAATGCTACCTCATATTTCATAACATATCTAGGCTCGCTCTCGAGTTATCCACAGGCCTGCTCACACAAGTTATCAATTGAGACGTAGCTGCTCGGTGCTGCTCACACAAGCTGTCAGGTATCCGCAACATATGCCGACATACCCAGCCACCGGTAGGACCTACAAGACCAACACCCTGGATTACATAAATCACATATACACATGGGTTCCTAGTGACATGTAACTCGTATCCTAATCTATTCCTAAGGTTCAAACGGGATTTTCTCGCTTATCGTAACTTTGTCGAACACATCCAAAGAGGCAATTTCACAATTCATACAATATCAAAGCATATAAAAATATAATTATAGCATTGCATTATCTACACACGAACTTACCTCGGTACAAAAATAGTAGAAATTGATCTAATCATCAAACACCTTGTTTTTCCCTCGATCAAGATTTGAACCTCGTTTTTCTTGATCTATAATAGAAATTTTGACTCATTTAATACTCACATTGATCAATTTAGCCTAGAAATCATATTATGTCAAAATTACATTTTTCCCCTAATGTTTCACATTTTCACACTTTAGTCCATAGGCTCGTAAAATGAAATAGATTCAATTTCTTCAATACTCAAGCCTAGCCGAACCTCTTTCATGCTTATAACAGCCCACATTTTCCATTCTTTCTATTTGCTACTCATTTTAATACTTTTTACAAATAGGTCCCTTTTAGGTATTTTCATCAAAAATCACTTAGTAAAAGTTGTTTATCTTACATCAAACTTGCATAATCTACCAGTAAACATCAAAATACACACATGTCTAACATGGGTCAAACCCTAGACCTTAATCATTCATCAAATTAGTGGTTTGGATGGGCAGTGTGTTTACCTTCGGTGAGGTTAAAAACAGCGGTGGCGGTGAGATTAGTTACTGTAGCGGTGAGATTGGACACTGTAGCAGTGAGATTAGACACAGTGGCAGAGTGTGTGTTTGGATTCAAACGCAACTGTAGCGGTGAGATGAAAATAAAAAATGACTATTAAAGACATCAGATTAGAATGATATATAATAGAAGTTTTAAATTATTTTACTTATATAAAATTATTAAAATATGTGAATTTATAAATTCATTTAATAAAATATTAAAATGTATCTTCTAATATTTTATTATAAATATTTTAATGAATTATATAATCAATTTAAATTATTTATTAGATAAAATGAAAATTATTTTTAAGTTTTTATAGTTAAATATTCTTTTATAACAAAAATAAATATTATTTTTCCAAATATCAAATCTTAACCAAAAAAAATTCATATTGCATATATGAAATAACACTCTTCATAATCTTACAACATTCGCTTAAGCAGTGGAGGCTTTTCTTCATCATCATCAGTAAGAAAAAAGGTGCCGACCTATTCTCCTAAATATCCAATGAATAACATAACTTGCAGCTTTCTCAAATGCAGTTACCCCAAAAAGAAATGGTACCTGTAAACAAACATTTTATTATTACATACATAAACCAACAACTGCTAAAATCTATAGAATAAAAAATAGGAGTGAATGGTGAGGATCCAATGTAGAAGAGATTTTAATATTAAAACACTATTTTAAGTTTAAATAAAGTTGAAGGCTCAAATCTCATTGCTAACAAGTAATTTTTTGATAATAAAAATAAAATAAATATAAAAGCTGGTTTCTCGCAGATTCAATAGGTTTATAACTTGATTCAATGAAATCGTGTTTAATATATGTTATTGAACTAGAGGGGCTACTTGTTAAACCAATTCGACTTTTCATTCCTTTCGCTAAAATCCTTGATATACCAACACTTTGGTGAGAGATAATATGCCGTATAACACACAAAGTATGCCATAATCTATATGCTTTGTTTTACAATCAGCAAAACATAAGATACAATCAACAAAGCACAACAAAGCAAACACAAAGTCATAAACCAAATCTATTCGCACTAAAACAACCAAATTAGAGAACACACTCGAAACATAATGAAAGCTGGAAATGTTGAATAATTCCTTCACAGCGATCTTTGTGTGTGACTAAGCATGTGCAGAACACACACACACACAGAGAAAAATAGCATGTTTTAGCTATTTCATTCATCTATGCATGTTAAGACAAAGAAGCTACCTGCTTATTGCCCCTTGAACCAAGATGAGGTGTCGCAACAGTTATAAAGTTAATAGCCTCTAGTCCACCAATTGTAGCCCTTGGTTCCTCCTTGCATCCATTACCGGATATATCATCTTTAACTTCTTCCTTAGGTGGTCTATAGAGTTTCCCGATCATATATCTAGCCACTAGTCCTCCCACAGAATGTGCAACAAAAGAGATCTTAGATTAGGCTTTTCTTGAATAATATCAAGGACCTAGCATTGAAACATTTTTGTTGATAGCAAATAAGATTATGCAATTGATACTCTTATATTAGAACAGATAAATTTCATTGATTTTTGAGTTTTGACAACTTAAATAGGGTATTATTAACAAAGTGTGTGCTAACCTCATTTGCCAACCGTTCACCCATTATATCCACACCATCTAAAGTAAGCGTAGCCATATTCCGTTCACTGCCTGCAGAACAAATAAATCATCCAAGTAAAATCAAGCAGACATACTCTATCCAGAAACTTAAAAATCAACATTGCTGGCCTTACAAACTAAACACTCAACAACTTACTAAAAAGTAAAAGTCTTATTTAAAAGGAGATTTTTGAGCAATGTAGAAAATCAACTCAATGGCTTTCGATACCACCATGAATGAATTGATGGTTTCAACATCCCCTACATTCTAAAGAAGATATGAACAAGTAACAAACATACAAAAGAAGAAGCAAGCGCTGTTTCTCTGAAAAAGGATGCCCAAAAATGTTACTTACAATGGACAAATACTTTATCGGGTAGCCTTTTAACAAATTGCTCTGCTCCATACTTCCAATTTGAAGAACTGCACAAGCAAGCATACAAGCAATGCCGAAACCAATTTCAGGAGAATTTGTAATAATATTAATATTCGATAATACACTGTAAATAGATATTATAACACGATTTAACACAAGGGAATCGAAAATTTCCATGTGAATTGGAAATGATGCAATGAATGATCATGCTACAACAGAAGAACAAAAGAAAATTTTCAATTCAAATTCAACATTGATAGAGCTAATCCAAGAATCAGATCATAATTTAACAACTTCAAATTAAGCCGAGCATAAAATATGGCTACAACTAAGAAAGAAAAAAATTAATAGTACAAGATAAAATAAATCAAAACAAAATCCAATTGACAAAACATCTCAATGTTCTTTTTAAGGAAAGTATTTTTTACAAAAAAAAGGGACCTGCCGAGGATTCCACGGACCATAATAACAAGATGATCAGCTGATGAAGAAAAAGAATTTTTACAACTCCAAACATCGCGACACCCATTCATCGACTACAACGAACAAACTCCATCGGTGGCAACGTCGTTTTGCATCCACCGTGATGTTCAGTAAACTAGCAATAAAAATAAGTTAATTTCAAATTTGAATTGAAACTAAAGATGAAAAATAGAAGAAGTAGGAGGAAAGTACCTCGATGGAGAAGACGGAAGATGAAGAACGGCGCAATTAAGCTACAAATTTTATGGAGATGTTCAAAAAGGGGTATTTTTGTCTGCTAAAAATACCTACTGCCCCAATTGCCTTTAACTGCTGCTCTCATCTCCACTCGCTTGAACAAAGAATGGGGTTGAAACCAATTTTCATCGTGACCGAAATATCGAACCAAACAACAGTACAATGAGGCTGGTAGCCCAACTGCTCCTCACTGGTGTTAAACGGTGAACCAAAGGAGGCCTTAATATTTTGTAAGCTAACAAGACTGCAGGTTCTCATCCTATCCTTATCTGACCACTCTTCAGATACATCCTCTTTTTCGGAAGCAAGCCAACCACGATCCCCAGAAGCAATAGCAATGGCCACTTCGCAAACTACATCATGCATGTCAAACCGTTCAGGGCTAGAACCAGCAAGTAACAGAGAAAAGTCTTTGAGCTCACTAACCAATGTCAATACTCTCCTCCGTACTTTTTCAATTGTGTCAAAGCCATGGAATAAACCCAACCTCTGCAATATTTCAGCAATTCTTTAGTGACAGCATTATGACCCATTATACTGCAGAGCAAGAAAGTTTCTTTAAGTTCCTCCCTTTCCAAGTAGTTGTAGCTCATCTCTATAGCTGAAGCACATTACCTGATAGCTCCCTTTCCAAAGCATCCTCCCATTCATACAAATTCTCTTTATGTTTCAAAGCCTTTGCAACTGTTGCAATAGCGATCGGCAATCTTGCACATTTTTGGGCGACTTTTTTTGCTGTAGGTTGCAAGTCAGATCTTTCAGCTATAGGACCAGCCAGTTCTTAAGCAGCTTCCATGCTTCATCTTCTTTCAGTAGTTCAATTGGAAGGATTTTCTGAGAACCTATCGACTTCAATACTTCTTGCCTCCTAGAAGTCATCAAGATCTTGCATCCATTGTGGTCGTCTGCAGAAGGAATTCCAAGTGCCTCCAAATCCAGGGTCACCCAAATATCATCCAAATCAACCTTTCTTGTGTGTGTTTGATGACTAGAATCAAGTTTCTCCATTTTTTTTTAAAAAAAATTCGAATTTCTAAACATGAATTTACTTGTTTGAGTAAAAATAATGGAAATTTCAAATTTTGTAATGAATTTTAAGAGAAGATTTAGCAGGTTTTTTTTTTTCAAATTCCACCTAAAAGGGTGGTTTTCAAAATCATTCACAATCTCAATTCATTTAATACATGTGGCCTCACTATATAATAAATGTAAATTACAGCCAATGTCATTGAACTATTAATAAATTCACACTTGTATCACTCCAATTCAAAAAGTTACAAAGTGATCCCTAAACTATTCGAAAGTTTGCATTTAATTCATTAGGATGTTAAGTGTTTAATGGATGACTAATGAGGTCACTAAATCATTGTTTATCATATAAAATATTATACCCCATGCTCGACCAAATCGCCAAGTTTGAGCTATAGGATGTTACATTCGTTGTCGAAGCAACTACGATAATTTGTATTCAATTTATACTGTTAGATGATTAGATTCAACAAGAACATGCATTCAATACGATTTTCAATCATTTTCGGGTCTTATACGAGCTTATGAAAGTTCTAAAGATAACCCGAGATAGAAATAGAACCAAACTGTAAATAATTCGAAGTAAAGAGTCGACATCGTGACTACAAGAATTTCTCTTCATGATGTGACATATTGACTTGGCCTTGTCATGGCAACATGGTTCCTTATCTTGTTGTGGCTTGGTGTTCAAATCTCGTTCCGATGTGATAACCTATTTATGCAATTTCTAATGGTTATCAACTTGTATTTTTTCCAACCAAGTTCTTAACATCTTCAAACATTAACTAGTCAATATATGCAACTATATAGCATCAATGCATGCAACCTAATATGTCACATCCCAAAAACTGGGTTAGTAGAAATTACGCTAGTGAACCGAGAGTGGTCATGGCCTGTTTTTAATTTATGGTTGTAGGAGTTGTGTCAAGTAATTTGATCTGGTTTAGTGGGTAGGAGTCTGGTTGTGTACTAGAGGTCTTATGTTTGATTCTTTTCCCTTAGGAATTTCTTTAGTAATTTTGATTCTATATATGACTTGGTTTGTACAGATTATTTTAAATTTTTGTAAGTCCACTAATAAGATTGAGTTTACTGGTTTAGTGGTAAGACTTTAGCTTACCCTTAGATCCAAAGTTCGAATTTTTTGTGTGCAAAGTGGAATTATTTTTACTCATGTTCTATTGTATCGCCCATGTAGTTAGTGTGTGGGTCAAATCCAAACTTCGATTATTCAAATAGGGTTAGTAGTTAATCTGAGTTATTGGGATATTATATATATTTTTAAAACTTTAAGAGATATTTTCCTAAAAATTCTCCCACTTCTGTCATCCTCTTTCCTCCCTCTTTCTCACATTTGTTTCTTTCTTTTCTGTTCCTTTTTTCTTTTGCTTTTTGTTGTCTTTATTTCTTTTTTTTTTTTAATTCTTGTTGCTGAAATTTTACTTTGTGTTCTTCTAGCTACCTTTCCCTTTCCTTTTCTTTTTCTCATTAGTTTTATTGGTTCGTGGTTAACATGTTCTTTGATTTCTCCCTTGTTGTCGTTCAGACGCCAAATTTTCTTAGTGTCTTGCTAACAACTTTTTGTTTACCTTTGATGTGCAAGTTTTAGAGATCCGGTAAGGTTTCATAGTTTTTGTAAGTATATTCGTTTGTGTTATTTTTAATAAGTAGATTTTGGGACCTGTTGAGATGTTTCTTTGATTCGATTGATGTCGATAGGGTATGGTGAATGTATTGTTTGGTTTTGTTTAGGAGAGGACATTGTAATGGATAACCTTCTAATGAGTTGAGGATTTCGGCAATCTTCTTTTCAAGGGTAAGTGTTTTAAGGCCAAATTAGGGGTTGGTCGGTGTTAGGTGGTAATGGTCGAATGCTTACTGTTCATTTCTGTTGAATACTCTGTTTGAATAAATTCCAAATAAATGTGCCGACCAGGAGAATTTTGTGTTAATTGTTTAGCTATGGATGTCATATGTGCAGATTTTGGTGTGCTACTATTTTGTTGGCATCCCGGAAGTAATCAAGTGTGTGACTCTAGATCAAAAACTTGCAAAATAGTAAAAACTAAAATTATTAATGCCACATGACTTGGTGTTAGGTCGTGTTCCAGACCATGTAAGCCACACGATTGTGTGTGTAACTGTATGCCAAACTGTGTGAGCCACACGACCGTGTGTTAAGCAGTGTGAGCCGCATGGCCATGTGTCAAGCTGTATGCCAGACCATGTGAGCCACACGAGCCGTGCCAGGTAGGGTGTGTAAGCTACATGGGCATGTGGGCTCATTTTGAGTAAGTTTAGTTATGGCTAAATTTTGGATTGCGTACTCGAGGTTAGCGATTTTGTAGACTCTGATGAATGATATTTATGATCGTCCGAACAATGTAGTCTGTTGTTTTTGTTGTGTGTGCCTATTTTTCGTATAAATTGTATAAACATGTAATTTGTAAATCTGATAGTCCCATTAGCATGTTTTTGGGTTGGAAAGCTTATAAATGAGCATATTCAATCTAAATGTGTTAGTATATGTGTGATTAACATACCTAGCCACCAGTAGGACGTACAGGACCAACACCCGGGATCACATAAATCATATATACACATGGGTTCCTAGTGACATGTCACTCGTATCCTAATCTATTCCTAAGGTTCAAACGAGATTTTTCTCGCTTGTCGTAACTTTGTTGAACACATCCAAAGAGGCAATTTCACAATTCATACAATATCAAAGCATATAAAAATATAATGATAGCATTACATGATTTACGCATGAACTTACCTCGGTACAAAAATAGTAGAAATTGATCTAATCGTCAAACACCCTATTTTTCCCTCGATCAAGATCCGAACCTTGTTTTTCTTGATCTATAATAGAAAGCTTAACTCATTTAATACTCACATTGATCAATTTAGCCCAAAAATCATATTATGGAAAAATTATATTTTTGCCCTTAATGTTTCACATTTTTTACACTTTAGTCCCTAGCTCGTAAAATGAAATAGATTCAATTTCTTCAATACTCAAGCCTAGCTAAACCTCTTTCATGCTTTAACAGCCTACATTTTCCATTCTTTCACATTTTTACTACTCATTTTAATACTTTTTACAAATAGGTCCTTTTTAGGTATTTTCATCAAAAATCACTTAGTAAAAGTTGTTTATCTTACATCAAACTTGCATAATATACCGTTAAACATCAAAATATACACATTTCTAACATGTTTCAAACCCTAGACCTTAATCATTCCTCAAATTAATCATTCCTCAAATTAGTGGTAGAAATAGATAGATCGAGTGATAACGACCTCAAAAATGTAAAGAGCATTAAAAACATGACAAGAATGGACTTAAAATTAATCTTGAAAAGTGACCAAACCCTAGCTATGGAGACCCTTCTAAATTTTGGCTTGATTTTTGCTTTTTAATTCATTTAATTACCAAATGACCAAAATGCCCTTAATACAAAACTTTAAATTTCACCTAACTATGTCCATTTTTGTCCACCAACTTAAGTAATGGTCTAATTACTATCTAAGGACCTCTAATTTAAAATCTCATAGCAAATAAACACCTTTAGCATGTAGAACTCAAGTTTTGCATTTCTTACAATTTAGTCATTTTTGCTAAATTGAGTGCTCAAACGTCAAAATTTTCGAAAGAAATCATCACAAAATCATTCCATAAAATTGTAGACCACAAAAATATAATAAAAATAAATTTCTCTGCTTCGGATTTATAGTCCCGAAGACCTAAAATCGGGCTGCTACATCTCCACCACCTATTATTTCTTCTACCTCTTGGCAATACACTATGCTCATTTCGTTTAGATGTACGAGACTTTTGGCTGTAGAATGGGTAACAATTTTTATGATTCCATGGCATTCTTCTACTTCCAAAGCCACTAAATTATGGAAAGATGTCGAGGATGGAACTAAACGCCATCTCTCTTTCACTCCAACATTTCATTTCAAAGTAAGTAGATGTAGATTTGGAAACGTGTGAAGAGAGTTATTTTACGGATTCTCTATTCTCAAAAAAAAATTAAATAAAATAAAGTTAAATAAATAAATATAAAAATAATATTTACCAAACTAACCACTAGAGCACATGCTCATATTATTCTAAAAACTCTATGAAAAGCATAAAAATCTACTCAAAATCTCTGACTTACACGTAAAACCTTAACCCTTCTAACTCCAAATTGATGTTACACCATACATTGTTACATTGATTTTAAAATATATTTCAATATGATATCATAAGGGAGAACAATCAAGTGATTCATACGTAATCTTATAAAATGCTAAAGGCCAAAGATTCGTCATTTGGTTCCAATAACTTATTAAATCTTAGGCTAATCATCTCTAGAAATTTTAGTAATGGCCTACAACAAATTTACTGTAAAAACATTACTTTTTTTGGACATTCGTCAAATTTTAGCTTTGCCATGTCAAAAACAATATCTAAATTGTACCTAAAGTAACAAGTCCGGTCTAAATTATAAAGTTAAAAGTCAAGTAAAATTTTAATTTATTTAGAACTAGTTCTCAATTGTTGTTGCAGTTGAAAAGTTAATTTAGGAAAAAAAAATATTTTTCAAAAGCGATATAGAAAATACTGTGAAAAAGTATGTTTGTAGCTTTTAGAGTTCTCCGTTGTCAAAAATTACTGCTGAAAGTTAAAACTTCTTTTTTAGACATGATATTGGAAAGTAAAAAATTAGTTAAGTTATATGATTTTTAAATAACTTAATATAATGATACATGAAATGTTAATTTTAAATACATTTTAAGTAATTAATATAAATTATTTGTAAAATTGATGATATATAAAATATTTTAAATAATTTAACATAATAATACAAAAAATATTTAAATAATTTAATATAATGATATATAAAATATAAATTAATCTATTTTTAATATACCTATTAAATAGTTAATATAAATAAAAGCATTTTGATAATTTTCACTTCTAAACCCAAAAGTCAAATGCAGCTAAATCTTAACTTTTTGCATTTGGTTAGAATAATACTTTTTGACCGCACTTTTAACTACAAAAGTAAAATGTTTTTCATTACTTCTGCGGTAAAATAACACTTTTAACCCAAAAGTATTTTTCCTCCCCAATGGAACGCACCCTTAATCATACATTAGTAAAACAATTTGTGAATTTCCCTTTAAATTTGTAATACTTAAGTGGTTAATTATTTTATTTTGACGTATATTTTGATTTTTCACGATTATGTGAAAGAACTAGAGAAAAGAAGCTTAAAGATTTTTTTTTGGCAAACTTTAAGCTTTGGACTCATTTTAAGATTTCAACTTGACACTACACTAGTATTTTGATCATATCTTGAATTATCAAGTTTCGACTTAGTCTCATAATGTAGTATTCTGAAGGGAATTAAAAGATTTAATCGAAACTATTTCATGACTCGAGGCCAAAACAAGAAAATGGCAAAAGAAGATTGATAAGTTTGCAACGAAAATCTGCCAAAAACTTGAAAAAGTTGTTTCTCCATTATGCAAATTTTGCCTTATAAATGCAAATTATTAGTATCAATATTAGACATAGCTACATTCAATATTATTTTATTTTTTTGTTTTAGTTGCTAAACTCTTTTTCTAATCAAAGGGATTTTGAAGTTTTAATTCTTCAAGTTTGTGAGATTTAATTTGTTTCGATTTTTTACTTATTCTTTGGTATTTTCATATCTTTTATTTTAATTAAAAATATTTAGGTTTGTTAGATATAAGTCTTGTATTTGATAGCTTAGAATATTTCTCTTATCAATTAGATTTTTTGAATTTGTAATTGTTTAATTATTATAATACATATGACAAATAGCATGGATGTATATCTCGAAGTAGGTGATTTATTATTGTGAGGATATGTGATCCAAATTTAAATAAACCTTTCTTTGGTGTGTGTGATGACTAGAATTATAATTTAAATCCTAAGCATTTCATTATAGAGTTATTTGTTAATAAGAGAAACAATTTCAATAAATTGTTTTTTACCAAAAAGGTAGGGAGAGATTGGTTTGACATCACGTTCACAATTATAACTAATTTATTGAAGAATATCGAAATTTATCTTTACAATGATAATTAAACTCATAAATAAAATTGAGATTTCATCTTTTGACTAGATTTTTATTATATTCATCTTTCTTAAATTTACATTTGTGATTGTTGCTTTAATAGTTTTAATTTTTAAATTCTAAAAGTCTAATTTTTTTTTTTTTACTTATTTTTTCTATCAAAAACTTTTATTAATCCTTGTGGATATCAACTTTTTTACTGTTATCTACAAAGTTATTCTTTTATGAGTTAGGATAGTTATTTTGTTGGATTCAACCCACCACTCTTTATAAAATCAATAAATATAGACAAAAAAAAAAAGCAAGAAAAAATCACCATAGTGGCTCAGGTTCTATGAAAGAATCATGTAAAGCTTGAAACATTGGAGCCAAAGAGCTATGAATCATGTAAAGCTTGAAACATTGGAACCAAAGAGCTATTTTAAAATCTCTGAAATTCAGTATTGTCCTTCATTTTATGAATACATATGTTGTGTAATCCTTAATTTCAATCACCCTTGTCATTTGACACTATACTGCTATAATGAGGAAAGCTTATTGCAATGATAGTATACTCAAAATGCATATACTATAAATATATCATTCTGCATATATATATATATATATATATATGAAGAATATAAGGGGAATAGAAAAATAGAAAGAAAATAAATTTTGAACGTGCTTGATAAAGAATAAAATGAGGAAAGAAAATATGAGAGATACTTTTTTCCATCATACTGCATTAACTAAATAATTCCAAATTGAAATGATAAGAGAGAACTGAGAAACTTATGCATGTTAGGTTAAAATTATGTATTTTTTAAAAAATATTTTTCTCTCCATTTTCAACTCTATCAAGCAATAATTTAAAATAAAATTACATTTTTTTTTATTCAATTTTTTCGTCTCTCATGCAAAGCATACTTATGGAATGAAGATTTATATTTTTTATCCTCTTTCAATTACCCATCTTCCTATTTTTTTCTACTCCAACAAACAAGCTTAAGTCAGATAATTAGGAAAGAACTAGAAAAACCCTTTTCACTTCTAAACATGAGATGAAGGAAGAACGGTTCTTATTGAAAGTAAGAAAAACGTTCAATTTTTTTGCTCTACTAAAAGACACAAATTTATGTATGTACGTACGTACATATGGGCTTTGTTTAGGTTATTGTGTGTAAAGTCACATACATAAAACACCAGTATACCTCCCTTCCCACAAGACTATACTTGCACACACACCAATAGTAAAACCATGATTAAAATATCACACTCAAAACCAAAAGCAACCCTGAATCGACCCCAATATTTATATTCACATAATCTCTATACCCATCTCCAATTCCTATGAACATCTCCCAATTCCAAGGACCCAACAAAAAATGAAACTACAAGATTAATACAAACACATTTAATTTGTAGCCAAAACAAATACCTTCCAATCGCCTCCGATAAGCTAATTAGCTTGTTTTCTGACTCGAGATCTCCACGGTTTTCCCCCAAAATTTGCTCGTCATTATCCATTGACACGACACCTAGTTCCCTTCCTATGTTCCATGTATCCTTTATTTCTTGCAAGGATCACTTAGATCTTCCTCAGAATTTTCATATTCTTCCATAGAATTTTCAGATTCAGATTCTTCCTCAGAATTTTCATATTCTTCCTCAGAATTTTCAGATTCTTCTTCCATATTACTCTGTTTTCATCACGAGTAATAATATTAATCATGGGAGGAAAACAAACAATAATACATTAGAATGACATTAGGCTTACATTTTATTTTCCTTTCGTCAATAAAATATCGAGAAAAGGAAGAAAATGTCAAAGTTTGAATCTATATCATCTAAGATCAAAGTTTGAATCTATATCATCTAAGTACACGTCGAAAGTTTTAATAAATGCTCACACAATTCTTTGTGACTTTAGACTTACTTACGCATTAGAAATCGAAGGATGGCCTAGATATTCTTTAGATTTCTTATATTTTTTTACCATGTCAATATAATATGATAAAAAAAACAAAGACAAGAATTTAATATAATTTATTGTGTTATGATTTAGAGTCTTATCCAACAACCTCAATCTCGCATCAATAGTGACCCATTTGTAAATTCTAATAATATATAGTCAAGCCTCTCTATAATAGTTTTATTTCACAGCCAAAATTTTGGATGATATAGAGAGATAAATGTTGTACACCTATAATAACATTTGAGATTTAGATCATATTTGAATTTAAAAAAAAATTAAACAACTATAATATATTAATATTAATCTTGATTAGTGAGATTTAAATCGTACCTATATAAAACTTACAAATGTAAGCCTATTTATTAAAAAATATTTTCCATTTAATAACATATGACTAATATATTTTTATATAAAATTTAAACATTTTTATTGAAATAATACTTTAACTAAAATTTATTATTTTTATTTCACTTAGTCATATAACTAATTTTACTAAAATTTGAGACAAAAGGTTGCTATAGGAAACTAATTAAGTAAAGAGTATATTCCGCAGCAAATTTGACTGTTATATTGAAATGTTGTTATTGTTATAGAGAGGGCTAAACGTATAACATTATCCTTTAAGAACATACACGGTTCTCCCTTAACTATGTTCTTGCTCTTCTATACCCACTAACTTAAAAAAAGCCTTCTTCTCATTCCAATTCTTTGATACTGATCGGAGAAAAAAATTGGTGGCAAAATGTAAAATTAATTATTGAAAATTTTTAAAATACTAAATAAAAAGGAAATTTTGAAATATATTATTTATGTACCTGTTTTTCGAAAAATTGTTGTATGGTGCTATTAAGGTTGCCTTCCCAACGCTCATCCCAATCTTCCCAAAGCTCATCCGAAACTAAGCTTACTTCGTGTAACAAGGGCGTGTTTAATTCTCCTTGAGAGAACGTCTTCATATTTGGACAATTATTCACAAGTACACTTTCTAAGGATGGGAAACCGAAGGTATAATGCCATGATGAGCAGAAGCTTTCTAGCTTTAGTAGATATTCAAGTCCCAAATTGTTGAGTTGGGGAAAACTGATTTCATCATCATCATCTCCACCACATACTATTTCTTCTATCTCTTGGCAATTCATTATCCTCATTTCTTTTAGATGTACGAGACTTTTGGCTGTAGAAGGGGTAATAATTTTTATGATTCCATGGCATCCTTCTACTACCAAAGCCACTAAATTCTGGAAAGATGTCGAGGATGGAACTAAACGCCATATCTCTTTCACTCTAACATTCCATCCCAAAGTAAGTTGATGTAGATTTGGAAATGTAAACTACATAATTCCCAATTATTTGTTAACATCACATACAGATAAAAGATGCATTATTGAAAATTAAAATAGTCTAACATTAGAAAAGTAATTGTTAGGGTAAATAATTTAAAATCAAAATAAGACTAATAAATAAATAAGAAAATAGTTTTGAAATTAGAATGATACGATTTACCCAAAATAGGGGTTGTTCATTAGTGTTTCCACTTATTTCTTGAGAAGCAAACAATATCTCCACTTTGTTACATTCATGCACATACATCTTCTTCAATGAAGGCCAATTTATGGTCTGCGTCTTATGACATATACTCTTTAGATTTGGCAAGCCAATCAGAGTTAAAGATGCCAGACATGGAAATTCAAATGTAATATCATTCAGTTGAATGAGCTGTGGAGAAAGTGATTGCATAGCACCAGCGTTAACTTCTTGAGATTGGGATTCACATATTACTCCTTCTAATGATTCACAATTCCATATATTCAAGTTCTCAAGCTTTTGAAGTCTCGTCAACATACTCAATGGGAAAACATTCAACAATTTAGGACAACCTTCCAAAGAAAATGAAGTGAGTTTAGAATATGAATGTTCATCAAGTAGATTAGGCCATAGCATTTCCACGTTTTTCATGCCACCACTACTCCTCAAACACTTCTTTACCAATTCTTCCGTGCTGCGCCATCCACAATTTGATTCTAGCGCCAATTCCATTAATTTTGTAATATTGATATCATCACCTACTTCGCGATATTTAACGCCACAAGAAATACCCAATTCCTCTAGCATAGGAAATACCACCTATATTTACATGCATAATTCATTTGAATATGTCAATAACTATATATCATAAAAAATAACAATAAGTAAAACTTAAGATAATATGAAATTTTTGAAGTTTCTTACTACAACTACGTATTGTAATGTTTTACATTTTCTTTTTCACTTATCTCAAAAATCTCATGTTTCAAGAAAAACATTTGATCTTTTAACTTTAAAATGTTAGAATGCCCCTTTAAAATATTGCAATATTTGTGATCTAAAAAAGACCAAACACTAAAATACAAATACTCAAAGTATGATAAATTTTAAAAATTAACTATTTTACTTTTAATCATGAATGACCTTTATATCAAATTAAAATATTAAATAATTGAACTTATTTCTATATTACCATTGAAACCATCATTATTAAATAAATTTTCTTTAATTAATATTTTTATTTAATTAAATATTGGGGCAATTTACCAAAAAAGGCCCTAAAATTTCAAAATTTATCGAAAAGGGCCGGGTTGGAAAAAATTTACGGAAAAGGGCCGAATCCCCCAAAAACGCGTCCACGTAGGCACGTTTTTGGGGGATACGGACCAAAGGCGCGCCCTGCTGAACGCGTTTTTGTCCATGTCAGCAAAAACGTGCCTACGTGGACGCGTTTTGCTGACATGGACAAAAACGCGTCCAGCAGGGGGCGCCTTTGGTCCCAACGGTCAAATTTTTTTGACCGTTGGCTCCCCAACGGTCAGAAAAAAAAACTATAAAAAACCCCCCACCCTTTATTTTCTTCACATTTCAATCCTTTCTCAATTTTCTCTCAATTTTCTCTCAATTTTCTCTCAAGGTCCTTGAAATTTACGCTCAAATTTCAAAATAGTCCTTTACTATTTATGAAAAAGCCCTTCATTATTTTTTAATATATTTTTATCGGAAAATTTTAAAGCGGATTACAATGGCCGGGGAATTACTTCGCCTAAATGACAAACACATCGCCGTCGAGCACTGAAAATGGTAAGTTTTAATTTCAATTTTGCTATATTATTTATTTTTTTCCAATTATGTAATTTTAATTAATTTTGAATTTTATTATTTTTAAACAATCAGTAGATCGGGTGTTGGAATGTTATATTCGCAACATGCATGGCCATCATCGTTGTTGATCGAGAATTACTCGCGGAAGCGGGTTTTTGGCACGCGGGCCACGATAGGCCGGGGTTCAAGTTGGAGCCGCTTTGATCGGGTAGCGTTGATTGAGAGGTGGAGACCCGAGACCCACACTTTCCATCTCGCCATGCGCGGAGAGTGTAGAATCACTCTAGAAGATGTGCAATTGCGCTTGGGATTACGGTGGACGGGTAGGTAGTCACCGGTCCGTAACATCTACCGATTGGATGGCGTATGCTACGAGCTTACGGGTGCCATTTCGGATAGAATTCGAGGAGCTCGGATCGATTTGGTGTGGTTACGAGACACATTCGGAGCCGAACGAGGATTCGACCAAGTAGAAAGAATACGGTATGCTCGAGCATACATTCTTCAAATAATTGGAGGCTATCTCGATGCCGGACTGTCTAGAAACCTCGCCCACCGAGATGGATCCTCGAAACTTGTTGATTTTCGTGAGCAAATTGGTGAATTGAGTTGGGGTCCGCCGCGGTCGCCGAGGTTGTACCGGGAGATGTGCGGGCGACGGTGCGAGTAAAGCAAAAATCGGAGGTTGCCTATCATTATCGCGATCATGGGCATGGTTTCGATTTCCATTTTTACGCCTCGACTCGATCACCCATATTCATTCCTACTGATAACGAGGTAAATTTAATATTATATTTTACAATTATTTCGTAGATTTATAGTATAAATGCATGCTAAAAGTTTATTTAATTAGGTGGAATCATTCGGCGAGTCATGTTGGAATACCGAACTCGCTTGAGGATATACGGCTCCTGTTGGACCAAAGGTCGGAATCACAAGCAAGTTTCGAATTTTGTTATTATAATTTAGTATTTCGTATGTAGTGTCTAATATTAGGTATATAACTACAATTTTCGTAATGTTAATATAGTTTGAATGGACACCGTACGACAAGCCAGAAATTCGTGCAGTAATTCTGGAGGAGTTCCTCCAAAATCCAAACGGTTGGCACGTAAAGGTCCCATTGATCACCTACTCGACCGTGGAGATGCACCAGGCAGATTGGGTTCTGCGGCAATTTGGATTTCGACAACCGATTCCCGTACCATCGGAGGTGCTCGATGATGAGCACAAAGTAGACTTACGGCAAGCACACATGAATTGGCCAAGATTTTGGTCAAAACATATCGAGACGTGGGAGAACCGATATGACTATATACCTGACCGGGAACCGATAGTCGTTCCAGAGTTAGCATGCGTATCGGAGTACATGCCATGGTTTAGGATCCATGGCAAGCCGTATCTATTGTCGGAAGAAGAGAGGCGACGGCAACTTCGATAGCGAAGGGAACGTCGGGCCCCTTTACATCCAAGGAGAAAGGGTGATGAGGCGGGGCAATCATCACCGCCGACACAACGATCACCGCCCAAAGAATGCGCTACTACGATCCACCGCCCCAGGGTTCACCGACAACACCGATATCACAGCATCTACCGTTCATGCAAGGTGCGTACCCTTCCCCTTATATGTATCCTCCTAACCCATATATGTTTCAGTTTCCTAGTCCTAGCCCAGGTTTGAGTGCATGGCCGGGTTCGAGCCCGTTACCGACTACTTCCGCTGGCTATCCGATGGTGAGGCCGACGTCGCATGTGGGTTCAGAGGAGGCGCCGTCGGGAAGCACTTTTTTCTGCCAGGCTCCTTCTCAGTTCGGGATGCAGTCACCCCCGCCATGGTTTATGCAAACACCTCCGGCGTCAATATTTTATCAGAGTGGGTCACCGTCACAACATCCGTAACTGCACTCCATCGCCGAGGAATCGATTCCCGCCCGAGGTTCCACAACCCCCGCCGGAAGCCAGAAGAAGGAGGAATCCAGCGCATAACCGTCGACCGCCCTCGTGTGGCACTGGTTCCCACCGGCATCAGCACTAAACCCTAAACCCCCTAATTTGAGTTGTAATTAAGGTTTTTTTTGTAATTAAGTTTTAATATATTTAATAAAATTTGAGTTTAACTTGTTTCCTTATAATTTAATTTTTTAATTTATTTTAATTTTAATACCTTTGACAAAATAGAATTGGTTTTTTTAATTAATTTTTAATATATTTAATAAAATTTGAGTTTAACTTTTTTCTTATCATTTAATATTTTTAATTCATTTTAATTTTTTAATAAAATTTGACAAAACAGAATTGGTTTTTTTAATTAATTTTTAATATATTTAATAAAATTTGAGTTCAACTTTTTTCCTTATCATTTAATTTTTTTAATTCATTTTAATTTTTTTAATAAAATTTGACAAAATAGAATTGGTTTTTTTAATTAGTTTTTAATATATTTAATAAAATTTGAGTTCAACTTTTTTCCTTATCATTTAATTTTTTTAATTCATTTTAATTTTTTTAATAAAATAAAAGTTATTGTACAAAAGTTCACCGTTTTCCTCCGAAAAAATAGATATTACATAACCGCCATGAGACAAAACACCTAAGAACACGGTCAACTATTCCGACTTGGACACGAGCGAGATGTATGCCCCGGGTTCCTACACCATCCGCACAGCCGACTTTGGTTGCTTGTTTCTCGGATATCCATATTGTTGCGTATTCTAGACGAGCAAGGTCGACCTTTTGGTTTGTGCCTCAATTGTCTATCCGGTAACAGCTTATACGGTGCAAGTGATACCAAGGGCCACTTACATTCATCTGGGACTGGTGGGAATACGTGTCTCCACACATTGTACATGTTTTCTAATTTATACACTTCGTCGACATATCTCATTGGATCAAGACGGAGATTCTGACAAGCCGCAAGTACATGGGCGCATGGGTAACGAAGTGCATCAAATTTCCCACAGTCGCAGGTCCTATTTGTCAAGTGTACACGATAATGGCCGCCAACAATACCTTGGTTCGGTCTGTCAAACTCCATGACACGAAACCATAGGTTGTCGCGATCGTGACACACTGTGTGCATGGTGTTCGCCCGTGCCTTCCCACGGTTGATTTCTTGCAAGACCTTCGGGTTTCATACATTGCCTCCTTCCATCTACCCTCTATAACTCGCTGCTCTCTTCGGAAATAGTGCCGCTAACCGAAAATATGTCTCTCGCACAACTGATGTAATCGGCAGATGACGGGTTCCTTTCAGAATAGAATTTATGCATTCGGCAAGGTTTGTGATCATATGCCCATATCATAGGCCGCCATCATATGCTTGTGTCCACTGTTCGAAAGGAATATTGCACAGGTAGCTTGCGCGCCGGCGTTATCTCGAGCGCAAATCGCCAAAGATCTCCTAAAACGGGCTTTATTGATCTCATACCCTGCCAATATACGTTGATAGCGAATATTACATACCACTCTTCAATTACGAATAAATTGAATTTTTTAATAGATTTATAATATTAATAGATATTTTATACCCATATCGATCACTTGTCGTTTCTGTCTTTTAGATCGATGTTGCCCATAGTAGTTGGATGCGACATGCCTCAGGCAATATCGATGGTGTGTGTGATGCCACATGCTTCCCTGGCGTTCTATTGCCGCAAGTATTCCAGGGCCCCGATCCGATATAACGCATATGTCAGGTTGGGGGCAAACATGCCTCCTTAACCTAGATAGGAAGAAATCCCAATCATCAGTTGACTCCCCCGGTGTTATTGCGAATGCAATCGGAAGGATTCTCCCACAGCCGTCTTGTGCCACAACTAGCAATAGCCGATGCGTATATCTACCATACATAAAGGTACCGTCAATTTGTACCAATGGCTTGCAGTATTTAAAGGCATCTCGGCATTGCTTAAATGTCCAGAACAGATGCTTGAATACTGCGCATCCACGGAGCAGACGATCGTTGTAGTACGCAGGTTCCGTTTCAAGGTCTGTCATGTTGCCTTGGACATATCTCTCCAGCACCTGACACCACTGCCACACTTCATTATATGAAGTGTCCCACCCACCGTGTAACTTTTCTAACGCCTTCTGCTTGGCTATCCAAGCCTTTCTGTAAGAGGGCGTGTACCCCAATTGGCTACGAATACTGCCAATTAAGGCTGGCACCGTAGTCTTTGGATCGGCCTTCAACATCGGGATTATTATGTCAGCCAACATGTCTGAATCCATCCTCGGATGATCTTGTATTACACCTGTCAACGAAGTACGTTAAACAATGCAACATTACATATTATTACTGTTATTCAAAATCACTAAACACATAGTGGTACTGTACCGGCAAGACATGTATGTCGACCTTTGTACATTTTTATCTCCCACAACCCTGTCTTTTTCTTCAACGACGCCATGATTTTCCATTGACATGTGCCATCTTGCACTGCACACTTCGCCTCGAACTTATCGAGCTTCGATTTAACCACCTTGTAGTTAACCCCGTTCTTAATGCTGTACTGTTTCAATGTAGCAAGAAAAGTATTCTTGTTGGAAAACTGGCTACCAACTTCTAATTCGTTGGAATCCAACGATGAATCTGTACGGTCACGCGTCCAGTGTGTTAGTTCAGGAAACTCCAATGCATCATCTTGAGATAGATCGACATTATGCATGTGGGCTGGAGGCGAGTACGCCCTGAATAGCGGATCTTCTTCTTCGTCGTCTGAACCGCCCTCAACTTCTTCAGGTATAATTGGAACGGGCTCCGATTTAGAAAATAATCCAACTTCTGCACCGTCGAGCCCTGCCTCCCGAGGTGGATCCATATCGGATTCATCGTCCGACCCTCCATAACCTGTAACAAACGAGGGCCCCTCACTGGTGGATGTCGTCAGGAGTACATCATCCCTCCTTAAGCATCTTTCGTACAGATTCCAACCGTATGTGGATTGCCAACCACTAGAAGTTGACGATGTCCTCCAATACGTATTTCTATCATCGGACGTCGACTGACTGATATGCATGTTCCATCCACCAACCGAGTGTCGTGCAGGGGTTATGTTTTCCATACTACGACCGCACATGGGCACTTCTGTGTTTGGCCTCCCACTTACAGAGTGTCGGCTTGGGGTCGTGTATTCCCCTTGAACGGCAGTACATGTCGAGGTCGCAGCAAGATCACTTAGAGATGAAAATTCTACATATACCTCCATATAGGGTGATCCACTGGCAAGATGAATCTCCACCATTGCCTCAAAGCCGCGAGCACCTTTGATGTCAAACGACTCATATCTCACCGGATCAACCGAAGCGCAAAATCTATACTTAATACACTGAACTTTCATTGGCGTTGTTCCAAATATTTTACGCCTAATTCTTTTGCAAAGTTCTACCAAATCGATGTTCCGATTAAAACTCAGTCGTGCTGTGTTCTTTGATAAGAAAATAACGCCATTTTCAGTGTCACGAACTTCATCGTCGTAGTAAATAATAGCATTAATACGTTCACTCATTTTCAATTTTTTTTTCCCTTTGCCTCAATTTCCCTTATGCAACCTGAGAATGAAATTTCACTTATTTATAGCCTAATTTTGCGGAGACTCATCAGAGCAAAAAGCGCGCCCACGTGGGAGCATTTTTCAAGACGCATGTCGACAAAGGCACCTGCTGGAAGGCGTTTTTGGCCATCGTTTGTTCGTAAATGTCTCCTCAAAATTATTTTACGGAGACTCATCAGAGCAAAAGCGCCCACGTTGGAGCGTTTTTGACGACGCATCTTTGTTTTGGCCATTGTTTGTCGTAAACGTCTCTCAAAATTATTTTGCGGAGACTATCAGAGCAAAAAAGCAGCCCACATCGGGCGTTGCGCCAAGACGCATGCTATTTTTGCCATTGTTTGTTCAGAAACGTCTCCTCAAAATTATTTTGCCAGAGACTATTGGGCCAAAAACTTTAGCAGAACAGTGAAGGACCAAAACGCGTCCACGTAGGCGCGATTTTGGGGGATTCGACCCTTTTCCGTAAATTTTTTCCTACCCGGTCCTTTTCGGTAAATTTTGAAATTTTAGGGCCTTTTTTGATAAATTGCCCTAAATATTGAGTACTAACTTTTGTGCACATGTTTCATTATTTATCAAAGTAAATTATTGTAATAAACAATTATGAACTACAAAGTTAATTAAATTAAATATTCATGTTATCCTAACAAAAAGAAAAACAATATTAATATTAAATTCGTATTGGTATTAGATAGATAGATAAAATAAATTCAACTAAGAGAGAAGATTTTCTTATATATTATATATATTATTTAACTTTCATAGCATGTTTGGATGGGAGAATAGGAATGCATTCCCCTATTCAGTGGGCCCACCACCAAACATTAGTTTGGTTGGCTGTAATGGCATCATAGCCTGAATCCATTCAGGCCCTATTACACCCCTCGGCTGTAATAGCCATTCATTGCCTTCAGCACTGATTAGGGATTCCATCCACGGTTTCCAACTTTGTTTTTCCTATTTTCCATTTTCTGCCCTCAGCTTCATCTTCTCCTACGTTTCCCTTTTTTTCCATTGATTACAGAGGTAAATTTTTTCTTCTTTATGATTTTTCCTTCTTACATTTGGGTACTTAGAAACTGAAGCAAAGGCTTTTCTGCCCTCAGCTTCATCTTCGTTTCTTTTCTTCATTTTATCAGGAACGAAAAAAATGTTATTTTAACTCTTTGCTTAAAACTCATTTCTTGGGTTAGGGCAGGGAAGATCATTTTTTCTTTTCTTTCTACTCTTAACTCCACAGTAGCATGACAGGTCATTACCAGTATCACTCTTTAGCAGGTCGCACTCTTTCCTTGTTTATTTTACAGGTGAGTTTTGCCTCACCTCTAATCTGGAATATTTGTTATATTATTCACCAAAATAAACATCATCCACTTACCTTGTCATGATCTGAATCTTTTGTTCTCCTAATTTTGATTCTTTTTAAAGTATTTCATTTTTAGCTCAAGATATATGATTTCCATTTGGCTTTTCTTTGACTGATTTTATTGCATGTTCGATTGAACAGATGGAAAGTTTTTCAAGGTGGTTCTCTTCTTGTTCTTTGATTGTTTTCCGAATGGCTTGTGATTTCGACTAGTTGAGTTCTCTTTATTTGCATTTCTTGAATTTTTTAATGATAAAATTGTGGGTTTTAATATTAAGAGGATGTTAACAAGGAGTTTATGTTTTGGTTCCTGTATTAAATTAATTTGATGTTTTTCTTTAGAGAAGATTGATTAGTTGGGTGAGAGTCTATATTTAGGATTTAATCACGAATTCTGCTTGGTAGTATGTGTGGATGCGGATCTGTGAGTTGCCTTCGTTTGTTCCAATTCAAATAAGCAGATCAATAGTATTGATCAATAGAAACATGTTCAATGTTAAGAGTGATTGCATAGATCAATAGTATTGAATTCAGATTCTTGAAAGGTAAACTGTTGTTCTTAAGGCTGTTCTAGAAAATAGAAACAAAAAACCCAGAATCAAAACCGACAGCTTATTTTTTACAACAGATATGTCTTAAATTTACAAGTCAAATTAGGATGAAACTGACCAAGTCTGTAGGCAGAGCGTAAAGACCATATTGGAGCATCCATCTAGTCTTAAAATTTTGTTATTTATTCGATAGTTGTTGGAGCTTTTATTATTGTTGAAATGCTATATAGTTCAAGTCTTCTCACCATTGTCGGAGCCGGCGAACAAGTGCTTCACAAATTTAATCTTTTTTGTTAATGGTATTTTTGTTCTGATTTTTTTTTATTATAATTTTAGTAATCAAGTTTGTAGATGATAATGAATTACTATTGTTGCAGATAAAAGGACTTTAAAGCTCCAAAGTGCACCTATTTGGGATATTTTAGTGCAGATTCTTTTGGCTATTTATGTATGATTTTGTCTAGATGTAACTCAGTGCACTCATTTCATAGGTTTTGCCAAGATCAATTGCTTGACATAGAATAGTTAAGAAATTGATAAGATATATGCTTTAAGGGTCTTTTAGTCTTGTAGAATAGTTAAGAAATTGATAAGATATATGCTTTAAGGATCTTTTAGTCTTGTGTTTCTATGCTATATTTGCTAGATTAATTGCTTGTGTGATGCTTTCTCCATTTTTGCAAGAGCTGGTAGAAATTGCCATGATTGGTGTTTGTTCTGTTAACATATTTAAGCAATCTTTAGTGTGTTCAATGTTGGTAAGATGTTAAAATTTGACAAAAAGGGTCTAAAGACTGCTATGTTATGGCTGGTGCGTAAGTGAAATATATTAGAAGAAATTCTAGAGGGTGCACAACTCAATGAGGGCTTGCCTGAGGAGGTCAAGAAATAGGTTCTTGTTTTTGTGCCATCGATCTGATTTGAGCTTATTTATAACCATATAAAATTAAATAGTATGTGAATAATAGGATAAAGTTCAGTGATGCTAAGACTTTATTTTATACTGTTAATGGGTTGACATGATCAGGATGTAAAAGAATAGGTGAAAGGATAAAGTATATCAGATAAAATACATCTATTACAAGGAACAGAATTAATCTATATCTGATAATCTCTAATTCTTTAACCTATCCTTCTACATCCTCATAATGTAAACCCATTACTAGTATAAATAGAACAGTCTTGTCACATGTTGATATATTATGTCTAGGTAGCTCTAGAGAGTCTTTGCTGTGAAATGCTATTCTCTAGTATACTTTAACAATAGTGTGAAAAGAGTGTATTTAAGTTTGCAAATGAAAATGCAAGTTTTTGTAGAAATTGGGTTATACAAATCTCAGAATGGGCAAAAAGTCTCATTTCAAAAAGACTCTTTGATAATTTAATTCCATTTTCATTTGGTTGTTCTCACATGTTTCTGTTTTCTATGTTTCCTAAATTGAGTCAGCCTTTTATGCGTTATGCTATTATTGTGATTTCAGTTTTGAGTTTTGACTTATTTTTAGTCATACTTAAATGCATTGAGGTTTGTACATTAGTATCTGGCATCGTATTAGATCTATATTACTCCATTGAATATGATTATCTCCTTTTTTTTTAATGAATGCTTAATTTGTGTAATTACAGGCTGCTTGTGTTTTTGCAAGAGAAATTTTATCATTTGAAGCTTTAATATTTTAACAGAAGTGATGTCAATTCTTGTCTTGATAACATCTTTATTATTTACTGATGCAGGTGGACAGATAAGTATCATGTATCGGACATAAACAAATATCTCCACTGCAATAATGATACCATTACTCTTTTCTAGTAATACGGGGAAGACAATATATACATGTTAAACTATATTTACATTTTGGATTTGATCTTTTTACTTTAAACAAGAACATTTTGGTTATATTTAATTTTCGATATGTCTTTTTTATTTTTGATATGTTTCATTTAAAACTATTTTAATCTTTTAATATATTATCAAACTATTTTTATTTTCGATATCTTTAATTTATGTTATATTTAATTTTGGTCTTCAAACAATGTTTTATATTACTTATATTGTCTGATTAAAAATTATAATTAAACAATATTTTATATTAC
Source organism: Gossypium bickii (assembly GCA_025503065.1). NCBI lineage: Eukaryota > Viridiplantae > Streptophyta > Magnoliopsida > Malvales > Malvaceae > Gossypium > Gossypium bickii. Next base: position 104,795,312 of record CP106711.1, read on the forward strand.
TTATATTGTTTGATTAAAAATTATAACTAACACTAAAAAAATTATCTCAACAAACGAAACAAAATAAAAAAGAAAAAGTAAGTAAAATGCTACAAACAAATCATATTTTTTTAAAAAAAGGTATATATTTAACTCACTATATGGGAATTTTTTTAAAAAAAAATTATTAAATGTTAGTCATCAATTAATCAAATCCACAAAAACACACTTTTTTTTCTTTTTTGGGTGATTGATAAAGAAATGAATTTCAAGTTGCAAAGATAGTTTTAATTTCTATTTTGTGCTTTGTAAAGATTCTAAATATGTATTGTTCATTTTTCTTTCATAGTGTGTTATTGCTTAAAATTTTTTTCTAAATTTTATAACATATGGATTATGACATATAAACTAGTGAAATCATATAACCTTTTATTAATATATGAATATTATGTTTATACAAAATATAATTCTCAAGTTATTTATTACTTCTAATATTTTTTTTATTGTAGAATAATTAAACTATTTGTTTCACTAATGATATTTAGCACATTAAATATGTATTGCGGTTTAAAAATAATAAAATAGAATATATATTATTTTTATAGTATTATATATTATGATTTTAGTAAAATCATACAAGAATAATTATATTAAAAATTTTATTAAATTATATTTAATAATAATTATGTTAAAATATGATTAAATTATTTATTATTTATATTAATAATCTTATTAAAATTTAATAACAATAACAATATCATCTACTTAAAAAAATTTCTACTAAAGATATTCTAGTCATTTTAGTTTTTTTCCTTATGCTATTACAATATCATTCCATTCAACCAAACACAAGAATACTATTATAATTCTATTTCATTACAGCTCTATTCCATTACAACGAACCAAACGTAACGTCAATATTTTACTAATCCTAAAGCAAAAAATGTTATAATTAGAAAAAGATACTAATTGGGATGAATCAAATAAAAAAGAAATCATTACGCTATCTTATATAAAATGCATTTGGAACGATAAGTTTATCTTATATTCTAAATTTATTTCATAAAATAAAATATATTTATATATACACGAAAGTAAAAAGGAAAAAAAAAATTAAACATACCTTTGCACAGAAGAGACATTGTGGCTGAAGTATATTTGGATCAAGTGAGATGTTGTTTCCAATACTTGCAGTATCAAAATGGAATGCACTCAAATCAGGACATTTCAGTATTTGTAATTCCCTTAAAAAGGGAAATTCAATTGGGTTAATTCCACAGCAAAATCTTTTGAGATTAGGAAGATTGTCGAGTACCACCGAGTCAAGCTTAGGGAACACGCTTATGCTGTTGTTAATCCTTTCTTCCCCACCTAGTATTCCTTCTATTATGTCTTCCATTTCATCACAATGACCAACATAAAGTGTTTTCAGGTGCACAAAGTTTTCAACCATAGATGAAGTAAATGCACACTTCAACTTATGGCATTCCCACACTTGCAAATTTGTTAAATTTTGAACATCATAAGACACTGTAAGAAGTTGATCATCATGCCATACTTTTTCAATTCCATTGAGTGAAGCCAAATACAAGTTCTTCAATGCAGGAAACAAAACCTACAAATAAAATCATGTTTCACATCATTATTAACAATATTTTATTAATTATCATTCAAAATATGTAAGAAGAAATGGCCATATCAACAACTTTACCTTAATTTTCATTAAGGTAAGAAATACAACTCCATCAACTCTATTTTTTATTGAGTAATTCCATCTATTTGAACTTTTTTAATACAATTTTTACTAGTGTTTATAACTTCCTCTAAACCTTTTAAATTGAAAAATAATACACACTTATAACCTTAATTCTTAAATAAATTTTACTAATTAGTGCATTTACAACCCGTACTTAATATATCATTTATTTATTCAAAAATAACATTATATTAAATTTCCAATAATTTTTAATAAAAATATTTGATATTTTGTTTATAAAAATAGGATATTGGATCATTCAATATCCTTTTTAAGGGTTGAGCTCACCACCTAGCAAGTTTATTCTTAAATTCGAGAGATGGCATACATTACTGACCAAAGAACATACACGGTTCTCCCTTGACTATGTTCTTGCTCTACTATACCCACTAACTTAAAAAAAGCTTTCTTCTCATTCCAATTCGTTGATATTGATTGGAGAAATAAATCGACGGTGAAATGTAAAATTAATTATTGAAAACTTTTAAAATACTAAATAACAAAGAAATTTTGAAATATATTATATATGTACCTTTTTTTCGAAAAATTGTTGTATGGTGCTATTAAGGTTGCCTTCCCAACTCTCATCCCCGTCAGGGGCGTAGCCGGGGGGGCTGGCATGGGCCCCGACCCCCCTAAAATGTAAAATTGCTTAAAAGGTCCTTAGAATTTTTTAAAAATTTTAAATTAATAAAGGTAAAATTGCACTTTGCCCCCCTAAAATTATAAAAATTCAATTTAATCTTTTACAAATTATAAAGATATAAACTATAAAAAATTAAAATTTTATCCGGCCCCCCTAAAAAATTGTTCTGGCTTCGCCCCTGATCCCCGTCTAATCTTACTTCATGTAACACTGGCGTGTTTAATTCTCCTTGAGAGAACATCTTCATATTTGGACAATCGCCCACATATACACTTTCTAAGGATGGGAAGCCGAAGGTATAATGCCATGATGAGCAGAAGCTTTCTAGGTTTGGTAAATATTCAAGTTTCAAATTGTTGAGTTGGGGAAAACAGATTTCATCATCATCATCTCCACCACATACTATTTCTTCTATCTCATCGCACTCCGCTATCCTCATTGCTTTTAGATGTAAGAGACTTTTAGCTGTGGAAGGGGTAATAATTTTTATGATTCCATGGCATCCTTCTACTTCCAAAGCCACTAGATTCTGGAAGGATGTTGAGGATAGAACTAAATGCCATATCTCTTTCACTCCAACATTCCATCCCAAAGTAAGTTGATGTAGATTTGGGAATGTAAACTACATAATTCCCAATTATTTGTTAACATCATATACAGATAGAAGATGCATTGTTAAAAATTAAAACAGTCTAACATTAAAAAAGTAATTGTTAGGGTAAAGAATTTAAAATCAAAATAAGAATAATAAATAAATAAGAAAATAGTTTTGAAATTAGAATGATACCTGATTTACCCAAAATAGGGATTGTTCATTAATGTTTCCACTTATTTCTTGAGAAGCAAACAATATCTCCACTTTGGTACATCCATGCACTTCTATTCAATAAAGGCCAATTTATGGTCTGCGTCTTTTGACATATACTCTTTAGATTTGGCAAGCCAATGAGAGTCAAAGATGTCAGACATGAAAATTCAAATGTAATATCATTCAATTGAATGAGTTGCGGAGAAAGTGATTGCATAGCACCAGCGTTAACTTCTTGAGATTGAGATTCACATATTATTTCTTCTAATGATTCACAATTCCATATATTCAAATTCTCAAGCTTTTGAAGTCTCGTCAACATACTCAATGGAAAAACATTCAACAATTTAGGACAACCTTCTAAAGAAAATGAAGTGAGTTTAGAATAGGAATGTTCATCAAGTAGATTAGGCCATAGCATTTCCACGTTTTTCATGCCACCACTACTCCTCAAACACTTCTTTACCAATTCTTCCGTTGTACCCTCTTCAAGATGTGCTTTTGGCTCCGATTCCATAAGTTCTGTAATATTGATATCACCATATACTTCTCCACCATATTCAATGCCACAAGAAATACCCAATTCCTCTAGCACAGGAAATACCACCTATATTTACATGCATAATTCATTTGAATGTGTCAATAACTATATATCATAAAAAATAACAATAAGTAAAACTTAAGATAATATGAAATTTTTGCAGTTTCTTACTACAACTACGTATTGTCATGTTTTACATTTTCTTTTTCACTTATCTCAAAAATCTCATCATGTTTCAAGAAAACATTTGATGTTTTAACTTTAAAATGTTAGAATGCCCCTTTAAAATATTGCAATATTTGTGATCTAAAAAAGACCAAACACTAAAATACAAATACTCAAAGTATGATAAATTTTAAAAAATAACTATTTTATTTTAACTTTCAATATTTTATTAATCATAAAGCAAAAAATGTTATAATTAGAAAAAGATACTAATTGAGATGAATCAAATAAAAAAGAAATTATTATGTTATCTTATCTAAAATGCATTTGGAGCTATAAGTTTATCTTATGTTCTAAATTTATTTCATAAAATAAAAAATATTTATATATAGACGAAAGTAAAAAGAAAAAAAAAACATTAAACATACCTTTGCACTGAAGAGATATTGTGGTTGAGGTATATTTGGATCAAGTGAGATGTTGTTTCCAATACTTGCAGTATCAAAATGGAATGCACTCAAATCAGGACATTTCAGTATTTGTAATTTCCTTAAAGAGGGAAATTCAATTGGGTTAATTCCACAGCAAAATCTTTTGAGATTAAGAAGATAGTCTAGTGCCACCGAGTCAAGCTTAGGGAACACGCTTATGCTGTTGTTAATCCTTTCTTCCCCACCTAGTATTCCTTCTATTATTTCTTCCATTTCATCACAATCACTAACAGCAATTGTTTTCAGGTTCACAAAGCTTTTAACCATAGATGAAGTAAATACAAACTTCAACTTATGGCATTCCCACACATCCAAACGTGATAAATTTTGAACACCAGAAGACACTGTAAGAAGTTGATCATCATGCCATATTTTTTCAATCCCATTGAGTGAAGCCAAATTCAAGTTCTCCAATTCAGGAAACAAAACCTACAAATAAAATCATGTTTCACATCATTATTAACAATAATTTTATTAATTATCATTCAAAATATGTAAGAAGAAATGGCCATATCAACAACTTTACCTTAATTTTCATTAAGGTAAGAAATACAACTCCATCAACTCTACTTTTTATTGAGCAATTCCATCTATTTGAACTTTTTTAATACAATTTTTACTAGTGTTTATAACTTCCTCTAAACCTTTAAATCGAAAAATAATACACACTAATAACCTTAATTCTTAAATAAATTTTACTAATTAGTGCATTTACAACCCGTACTTAATATATCATTTATTTATTCAAAAATAGCATTATATTAAATTTCCAATAATTTTTAATAAAAATATTTGATATTTTGTTTATAAAAATAGGATATTGGATCATTCAATATCCTTTTAAAAGGTTGAGCTCACCACATAGCAAGTTTATGTCTTAAATTTGAGAGATGACATACATTACTGACCAAAGAAAAACCTTACATACATGGATGCCAAAGCATCCTCCCATTCATACAAATTCTCCTTATGTTTCAAAGCCTTTGCAACTGTTGCAATAGCGATCGGCAATCTTGCACATTTTTGGGCGACTTTTTCTGCTGTAGATTGCAAGTCAGATCTTTCAGCTATAGGACCAGCCACGTTCTTAAACAGCTTCCATGCTTCATCTTCTTTCAGTAGTTCAATTGGAAGGATTTTCTGAGAACCCATCGACTTCAATACTTCTTGCCTCCTAGAAGTCATCAAGATCTTGCATCCCTTGTGGTCGTCTGCAGAAGGAATTCCAAGTGCCTCCAAATCCAGGGTCACCCAAATATCATCCAAGATGATAAGAACATTGTTGATTTTCTTTAGTCGATCATGTAGCCGGGCAGCTCGTACATCAACGCTCCTCTCCTCAATTTTCAGGCCTAACTTCTCAGCAATCTCGTCTTGAATGTTCACCATGTTTGGTGTCTGTGTTACAGCTGCGAAGACCACTTCATCAAACAGCTTTTTCTCCTTGGCAATGACTTGGCTGGCAGCCTCTTTGACAAGTGTGGTTTTGCCCACACTCCCATCCCGTACACTCCTATTTTGTTGACATTATCATCTTCCAACGCCGCCATGACCTCATAGAAAGCACCACTTCTTGACTCAAAGGTCTCATACTCTTTGGGAGGTCTAATAATGTCTATCCCTTCAAGAGCAGGACGGTAGGAAACTCTATCAAATCGATCCTTTTCATTCAAGAGTTGTGTTATGGCCTCCGCCTCCTCATCAGCTTTCTTGGTGGGCTGGTAACGATTCTTGATATCAAGAAGAAATCCAGCGAAATAATTCTCCATTGCTTTATTTTCATCCTCCTGCGATTGTGTTGTAGCCTGGTCGGAGATCTTCTCATTCACCACTGTCAACCACCTTTCAACATCATCAAAAATCTTCTCTCCGTTCCTTTTAGCCTCATCAACAGATTGCTGCACCCTTTGTCTTGCACACTTCAGCTCTTCAACTTTACACTAGAGGTTCTGAAACTTGTTGTCATGCTTGAACACGTAACTAAGTTGTGCTGCAGTGGTGTCAATTATGTACTCAGCAGCTTTGCTAAAAAGAGATTCAAGAAAAGAAGCAAGAGCCTCCATTTTTTTTTCTTTAAGAAATATTTGATAGGAGACAGAACAATCTATACAACAACAGGGAAGCTAATCCGGCAGTCACTAGCAAATAAAAAATTATATATAATCAGTAACGAAATAAACATAAGTATCATTGATACTTAGCTACTTCTACCTCTTAGATATTAAAGTGGAAAAAGAAAAACAGAGAAAGTATCATAATCAAAGATGAAAATAATAGAAGCAGTGAAAGCATAATACCTCCTCTTACTTAAGCAAAAGGATTGATGAGCTTTAGAGTTTTAATCTCTTCTAGTTTACCCAACTTTTGAGAAAGTGAGATTGCAAATGAAAGGAGCAGAGAATCAAAGGAAAACCCTTGAAACACAAAGCGACGACTTTGGTCTTCCAACATTAGTAGTTAGGAACCCTTGCAATAAAAAAAAAAAACTTTGGTCTTCCAACATTACTACATATTTCATTTATTTCCCATTTTATTCTTTCAAAAATTTATTTTTACAATTTAATCTAAATTATTTATCAAAAATTCAAAGACAAAACTTATTAATCTAACACATATATTTTATATTTCATCATCAAACAACACAAACAACAAGCTATCATCAATGACATAACTTAAAACATCCATCAAAATAAAAAATTCAAACATGAATCAAATAGTACTCAAAACAACGATCTCAAAAACATAAAAATTATAAAAAACCAAAGTAAACCTTGAATTTAGCTAGATGAGGACCGAATGTTTCAAAGCTTTTAAACCCTTTTTGTTTTCAAACTTTCGGAAATGAAAGATGAAGAAAGAAAAAAAAATGGTTTTTAATTTCTTATAATATAACATATATTAACATTATTATTAGTTTACTATTTTAACCTTTAATAATTAATAAATATAACTTATATAATAAGGTTACGTTAGTCCTTTTCCTCCCACTAACTTACATAGTGGGTTATTTACATCTTTAAACCTCCTAATTATAAAGATAACCACTATTCGATCCTTTTAGAAATAACCACCTAATTTGCATTTTACGCGATTTTATCATTTTATTTAATCAGGCACTCAAACGACCAAATTAAAGCACAAAATTTTCACACAAATAAATTCACACATAATAAACACAAAATAATTTTAAAATATTTTTCGAACTCGAATTTGTGATCCCAAAACTACTTTTCCAATTAGAGTCAAAATCGAGTTGTTACATAAAGTAAATGTTAAAATATATTTTTAATTTCCATAAAATAAAGTAATGAAAGATTAATTTTTATTTATGAATTATATCAATATATTTTAATACATATAACACAAATAAATGTTAATATAGCAAATTTAAAATTGTTGTTAATTTAAATTGTTATAAAAGTTATGTCGATAATGAAATATTAATAATGAAAATAAAAAAAACATTAATAAAAGAAATTTTGACAAATATAAAAAGTTAATGACCAAATTGTGAATTTGAAAAAATTAAGTGGTAAAATTAAATGTGAGTAAAATTTGATTTGACTCGAAAAAATTAAAAAAGAATTTGAATTTTGAATTATTCGAATCAAATTAATCGAGTCAACTCAATTTTTTTTTCGAATTCTAGATTTAAGTTAAATTTTCAAATTTTAATAAATCGAATAATTTTCCCTCAAAACTTTTACTCCTTCTCACTTTCTCCTTAAAACTTTTACTCCCGTCCTATTCCAACCCTCCATCTACCCAAAATCCATTTCCCACCAAAATTTTACTCTCTCATGTACTTTTCTTCACAATTTTACTCTTAAAAACCCTCAAAACTTTTTTTCCCCCAAAACTTTTACTCCCTTCCACTTCCCCCTAAAAGTTTTACTCCCTTTTCATCCCACATCCCATCTACCCCAAACCTTCCCTCCCCCCCTCCAAAAAAACGTTAGTTCGAGAATCGACTAAACTGTAGCTTTGATACCAATAAAATGTGACACCCCTAACCCTTAACACATACCATTTCTTATAATCGAAATTTCACTTATTTAGTCACATCGAAATTGAAGCATCATTATTCAAATGTCACATAAATACTTAACTATAATCAATTCATGGCTAAAATTCAAATATAACATACACCTATTGTATATTAACTTCTAAAACTAGAAACTTAATATTATTAGCTATTTCATCATTTGCTCATATCATATAAATAAACATCAAGCATCATACATCATGACATATACTTTCATAGTAAACTTTTTCTATGACCGAATTCATGTAGGTTCTATAAAACGAGATTTAGCCATTTTCGTATGGCTTTTATATACATCTCAATCAGAAAGAACTTAATAAAGTATTCGAGCTTATACATGCCGTAATTTCAAAAGTTCATCGCTAATAAAAATACCAAAAGTAGTTGATAGCGTGCTTAACTTCGACAAGGATCCCCGAGTGCGAGTTACAACTTCAAAGATCTATACCATAACCAAACAAACACACAAACGGTAAGCTATTATAGCTTAGTAAGTTATAAGCAAAAGATAATATGTATAACCAAGCCTTATAATAGTTTCTATTTGATTCAACTTAATCATTAATTAGATTGTAACATCAATTCACATAATAGATTACCATTCACCCATATCGTACTCGTTAGGTCTCAAGGAACCGAATACTCGCATGCTTAATAACCATATCAAAATTACTTACCTAATTTACACCAAGATAATAAACTATCATACAATACGTACATATCTGACATTTTTGTTTACCTCCACTAAGTATTTTGATCCTTGAGGAAACCCGATAATCTGCACACACAATGCATCACTCGTAACGTATCGCACACTTAGTGCCGTTACTTGTAAAAGAGCACACACAGTGCCGTTCATTAGTAATGTATCGCACACATAGTGCCATTACTATTTTATTCACACACACAGTGTCATTTATTAGCAATGTATCGCACACATAGTGTTATTACTATTTTATCCGCACACACAATGTCATTTATTAGTAATGTATCGCACACATAGTGCCATTACTATTTTATCCGCACACACAGTGCTTGTTACATGATTTTCTCCTCTTGAACATAACATATATATTCACATATTATAAATATGAACATACCTAAATACGCATATTCAAACCAAATCTTTCTTCCTATAATTTACCATCACATTCGGCCACACTCAATTAAACACATAATTATTTATTCAATCACCACCATCACCTAATTCATGGTCCACAATTAACTACCACTCAAGCCATAAATATTTATCCAATTCAAACATATCAAAATTTCATACATAGGTCAAACATACATTCGGCCAATACAAATATTTAATCTTATACTCTATCACATTGGTAACATTTATATACCCTTATACATATTTCAACCATCCAAGGTATTTATATGAATAAATACATGTTCATGATACTATCACATTCGGCATCATCAAACATATATATATACATTCACACATATCCGAATATTCAATTTCCATATATATATGCCAACTCAATTATTCAATGGTTATACATATACACATGTATTTACTAACCCACATTCGGCTATCACATATAATAATTCCTATGCTTTATTCGGCAATTTGAAAATAAAATTTATTCTGTCACTCAAACATGTACATTTTAATATAGAGATAATTCAAATTAATCCAATCGCTTAAAACTTACCTCGAAAGTCAATGAATTTGAGTTTCTCGGCTATTCGTTTAACTTAGCATTTCCCTGATCCAACTCCTTTTCCTTTTTTTCTTGATCTAAACAATGCCAAGTAAAGCTTATTCAATTTCATTTTTATTCAATTTAATCCAAAACTCATAATTATATACTTTACTATTTTACCCCTATAATTTATAACTTTTTTAATTAAGTCCCCAAAGCATAAAACACAAAATACATGGAATTTGGATTAACCTCTTGAGGGCCGAATTTTCTTCATCCTTACACAAGTCTATACAAACCATTTATTTTGCATTTTTAGACCCTCAACTATTTATTTTCACAATTTAAGCCATCATGCTTCATTTCATCTAAATTTCCTACTCTAAACAAGTTGATTTCAAATATATGCTCAACCTTCTTCCATCAAACATAACAAAGCAAAAACATTCATCCATGGCTAAATCTATCACATGCTTCAAACTCTAAAATTTCAACATGGTTTTGATAGTACTCAAGATAACTAACTCAAAAATGTAAAAATTTTCAAAATCCAAGCTCAAATACTAACCCCTTTAGGTAACATGCAATGACCGAAAATATGATAGCTTATGTTCTTCTTCTTTCTCTTTGTTTTCGTGAAGATGATGAAGAAATTGGGGAGAATAAACATGTCTTTCTAATAATAATAATAGTTTATTTCATATCACCCACTAACTAATAAAATATGCATAAAATAAATATACTAATATTAAACCATGGGCAATGCATTAGAAATCGAAGGATGGCCTAGATATTCTTTAGATTTCTTAGTTTTTTTTTTTTTTACCATGTCAATATAATATGATAAAAAAAAAACAAAGACAAGAATTTAATACAATTTATTATGTTATGATTTAGAGTCTTATCCAACAACCTCAATCTCGTATCAATAGTGACCCATTTGTAAATTCTAAATAATATATAGTCAAGCCTCTCTATAATAGTTTTATTTGACTGCAAAAATTTGGATGTTATAGAGAGATGAATGTTGTACACCTATAATAACATTTGAGATTTAGATCATATATGAATTTAAAAAAAAGAATTAAACAACTATAATATATTAATATTAATCTTGATTAGTGAGATTTAAATCGTATCTCTATAAAACTTACAAATGTAAGCCTATTTATTAAAAAATATTTTCCATTTAATAACATATGACTAATATATTTTTATATAAAATTTAAACATTTTATTGAAACAATATTTTAACTAAAATTTATTATTTTTATTTTACTTAGTAATATAACTAATTTCACTAAAATTTGAGACAAAAGGTTGTTATAGGAAACTAATTAAGTAAAGAGTATATTCCACAACAAATTTGACTGTTATATTGAAATGTTGTTATTGTTATAGAGAGGGCTAAACGTATAATATTATCCTTTAAGAACATACACGGTTCTCCCTTGACTATGTTCTTGCTCTTCTATACCCACTAACTTTAAAAAACCTTCTCATCATTCCAATTCTTTGATATTGATCGGAGAAAACAATCGACGGTGAAATGTAAAACTAATTATTGAAAATTTTTAAAATACTAAATAACAAGGAAATTTTGAAATATATTATATATGTACCTGTTTTTTGAAAATTTGTTGTATGGTGCTATTAAGGTTGCCTTCCCAACACACTTCCCGAAGCTCATCCGAAACTAATCTTACTTCCCAACACACTTCCCGAAGCTCATCCGAAACTAATCTTACTTCATGTAACACGGGCGTGTTTAATTCTCCTTGAGAGAACGTCTTCATATTTGGACAATTGCCCACACCTACAGTTTCTAATGATGGGAAGCCGAAGGTATAATGCCATGATGAGCAGAAGCTTTCTAGCTTTGGTAGAGATCGAAGTTCCAAAAGTTCGAGTTGGGGAAACTGATTTCATCATCATCATCTCCACCACATACTATTTCTTCTATCTCTTGGCAATTCATTATCCTCATTTCTTTTAGATGTTCGAGACTTTTGGCTGTGGAAGGGGTAATAATTTTTATGATTCCATGGCATCCTTCTACTTTCAAAGCCACTAAATTCTGGAAAGATGTTGAGGATGGAACTAAACGCCATATCTCTTTCACTCCAACATCCCATCCCAAAGTAAGTTGATGTAGATTTGGGAATGAAAACTACATAATTACCAATTATTTGTAACATCATATACAGATAGAAGATGCATTGTTAAAAATTAAGACAGTCTTAACATTAAAAAAGTAATTGTTAGGGTAAAAAATTTAAAATCAAAATAAGAATAATAAATAAATAAGAAAATAGTTTTGAAATTAGAATGATACCTGATTTACCCAAAATAGGGGTTGTTCATTAGTGTTTCCACTTATTTCTTGAGAAGCAAAGAATATCTCCACTTTGTTACATCCATGCACTTCCATCTTCTTCAATAAAGGCTAATTTATGGTCTGCATCTTATGACATATACTCTTTAGATTTGACAAGCCAACGAGAGTCAAAGATGCCAGACATGGAAATTCAAATGTAATATCATTCAATTGAATGAGTTGCGGAGAAAGTGATTGCATAGCACCAGCGTTAACTTCTTGAGATTGGGATTCACATATTATTTCTTCTAATGATTCACAATTCCATATATTCAAATTCTCAAGCTTTTGAAGTCTCGTCAACATACTCAATGGAAAAACATTCAACAATTTAGGACAACCTTCTAAAGAAAATGAAGTGAGTTTAGAATAGGAATGTTCATCAAGTAGATTAGGCCATAGCATTTCCACGTTTTTCATGCCACCACTACTCCTCAAACAGTCCTTTACCAATACTTTCATGCTTTCACGACTTGTTCGTAGCTCCAATTCCATAAGTTCTGTAATAGTGATATCATAATCTTCGATATCTATAATGCCACAAGAAATACCCAATTCCTCTAGCACAGGAAATACCACCTATATTTATATGCATAATTCATTTGAATGTGTCAATAACAATATATCATAAAAAATAACAATAAGTAAAACTTAAGATAATATGAAGTTTTTGCAGTTTCTTACTACAACTACGTATTGTCATGTTTTACATTTTCTTTTTCACTTATCTCAAAAATCTCATCATGTTTCAAGAAAAACATTTGATGTTTTAACTTTAAAATGTTAAAATGCCCCTTTAAAATATTGCAATATTTGTGATCTAAAAAAGACCAAACACTAAAATACAAATACTCAAAGTATGATAAATTTTAAAAATTAACTATTTTACTTTTAATCATGAATGACCTTTTTATCAAATTAAAATATTAAATAATTGAACTTATTTCTATATTACCATTGAAACCCATCATTATTAAATTAAATTTTCTTTAATTAATATTTTTATTTAATTAAATATTGAGTACTAACTTTTGTGCACATGTTTCATTATTTTTCAAAGTAAATTATTTTAATAAACAATTATGAACTACAAAGTTAATTAAATTAAATATTCATGTTATCCTAACAAAAAGAAAAACAATATTAATACTAAATTCGTATTGGTATTAGATAGATGGATAAAATAAATTCAACTAAGAGAGAAGATTTTCTTATATTTTCTTTAACTTTCAATATTTTACTAATCATAAAGCAAAAAATGTTATAATTAGAAAAAGATACTAATTGAGATGAATCAAATAAAAAAGAAATTATTATGTTATCTTATCTAAAATGCATTTGGAGCGATAAGTTTATCTTATGTTCTAAATTTATTTCATAAAATAAAAAAATATTTATATATACACGAAAGTAAAAAGGAAAAAAAACATTAAACATACCTTTGCACTGAAGAGATATTGTGGCTGAGGTATATTTGGATCAAGTGAGATGATGTTTCTAATACTTGCAGTATCAAAATGGAATGCACTCAAATCAGAACATTTCAGTATTTGTAATTTCCTTAAAAAGGGAAATTCAATTGGGTTAATTCCACAGCAAAATCTTTTGAGATTAGGAAGATCGATGAGTACCACCGAGTCAAGCTTAAGGAACACGCTTATGCTGTTGTTTTCTTCCCCACCTAGTATTCCTTCTATTATATCTTCCATTTCATCACACTCACAAACAAAAAGTGTTTTCAGGTGCACAAAGCTTTCAACCATAGATGAAGTAAATGCACACTTCAACTTATTGCATCTCCACAAAGTCAAAAGTGTTAAATTTTGAACACCACAAGACACTGTAAGAAGTTGATCATCATGCCATATTTTTTCAATTTCATTGAGTAAAGCCAAATCCAAGTCCTCCAATGCAGGAAACAAAACCTACAAATAAAATCATGTTTCACATCATTATTAACAATATTTTATTAATTATCATTCAAAATATGTAAGAAGAAATGGCCATATCAACAACTTTACCTTAATTTTCATTAAGGTAAGAAATACAACTCCATCAACTCTATTTTTTATTGAGCAATTCCATCTATTTGAACTTTTTTACTACAATTTTTACTAGTGTTTATAACTTCCTCTAAACCTTTAAATTGAAAAATAATACACACTTATAACCTTAATTCTTAAATAAATTTTACTAATTAGTGCCTTTACAACCCGTACTTAATATATCATTTATTTATTCAAAAATAGCATTATATTAAATTTCCAATAATTTTTAATAAAAATATTTGATATTGTGTTTATAAAAATAGGAAATTGGATCATTCAATATCCTTTTAAAGGGTTGAGCTCACCATCTAGCAAGTTTATGTCTTAAATTTGAGAGATGACATACATTACTGACCAAAGAAAAACCTTAGATACATGGGTGCCAAATTCACCCAAACAAAATTTATGTGTTTCTATGGTGCAATGATAATACACACTTTAAAAAAATCATAAAACAACTTTTCTGAGATGAATATTACAACAATGTAATTATATATCTTATGCCCGTAATGTTTCAAACTAATATTTCATCATATTTATAGAAAATGTGCTTTTCTTAATATATTCAACAACTACAAGTTTTTCACATCAAATATTTTAATTTATTCAAAATTTAATCTACTTTACATTTGCGTAAATAAAACATTAAACAAAATCATTGCACTGTTAAAATATTAATCATAAAAAAAATTATAAAAATAATAAAAAATTATTTCGGTACATATTTAAAAGGGTCATCTATCAAATTTAAAAGAAAATAGATGAAAATTCACCCCCAAAAAAAAAAGAAAAGAAAAAGAAAATTTTATTTCGGTGCATATCTTATATTCTAAATTTATTTTATAAGATAAAGAGATATTTATATATACATGAAAGTAAAAAAAAAAATGAAGCAAAAAGCATTAAACATACCTTTACACTCAAGAGATATTGTAGCTGAGGTACATTAAGATCAAGTGAGATGTTTCCAATACTTGCAGTATCAAAATGGAATGTGCTCATAACAGGACACTTTGTTATTTCTAATCTCCTTAACAAGGGAAATTCAATTGGGTTAATTCCACGACAAAATGTTTTGAGATTAGGAAGATTGTCGAGTCCCACCCAGTCAAGCTTAGGGAACACCCTTATGCTGTTCCTAATCCTTTGTTCTCCACCTAGTTTTCCTTCTATTATGTCTTCCATTTCATCACAAGAAGCAACAATAAGTAAATATACACTTCAACTTATGGCATTTCCACACTTCCAAATATGTTAAATTTTGACCACCACAAGACACTGTAAGATGTTGACCACCATGCCATATTTTTTCAATCCCATTGATTGACTTCAACAACAACGTCTCCAGTGCTGCAAGAAACAAAACCTACAAATAAAACCATGTTAACAATACTTTATTAATTATCATTCAAAATATGTAACAATGATTGTGATATCAACAACTCTTACCTTAATTTTCATTAAGGTAAGAAATACAACTCTTTTATTTTTTGATAGAACAATTTCATCTACTTGTATTTTTTTTTTTTAATACTGCTTATAACTTCCTCCAAAAATAATACACACTTACCACATTCAAATTCTTAATTGCATTTTGCTATTTAGTGCATTTACGGCTTAATATATAATTTATTTATCCAAAACTAATACTGTATTAAATTTCCAGTAATTTTTAATAAAAATATTTGATATTTTATTTATAAAAATACGATATTGAATATAATGATAATATACATTCAAACTTTAAAAAAATTCATCAAACCCCCCAGAAACAACGACTCCAAGGAAGAAACCAACATGCTGGGGTTCATAACAAATTTGATATCTGAGACATTAGATACCTGATCAAGATGCTTTAGATGTGGACAACCTTCAGTAATCGGGTCATAAAGCATTTCCATGGCATCTTCTACTCCTACTAGGTATAAGCTTTGAGTTCTTCTCAATAACGTTTTGATTTCATGGGCCAATTGAGGACTTATATTGTTGGTTGTGAGCTTCAACATTCTTGATGTTTTCATCTCCCCATCAAACCAACACCCCTGATCATCTCCAATGGAAATCTTGTATCTTTCCATGTTTCCAAAAAACAACTTCTGTTTTCGTATAGCTCGCACATCAGGAACATGTACTTCCAAAGTGGTCAGACGAGACAAATTCTGCAACTCAACAAGACTAGCATTGCTCCCTGGATTATTCTCACTTCCCTCAACCTCCCAATCCCATCTATTAAAGCTATCATATAAGTAGAGTTCTTCTAATCTGGATAAACTTGACAATACGTTTGGTGATATTTCATCAAGTTTACTACAACCACTCAAGTCTAGCAATTTTAGCCTCCTCAACTGTCCTATTTCCTTTGGTAGCACTCTAATAGTAGACTCACGGAGGTCAAGGATTTCTAAATTTACTAACTTTCCTAACATCCCTATATCTTTTAAAGCACAACCTACCAAACGAAATGTACAAAGAGTTTTCAAGCAACTAATGGAGCAAGGCAAGGATGTCAAATTCATTCTGGTAAAATTTAATACTTTAAGTCCTTTCATCCCCTCAAAAAGATTGTTTGGAATTTTTAAAGACGAATCCACTCCATCCGTAGAAAACAAGAATGGCATTTTGGAAGAAGAATCCTCACTACCCATAGAGAAAAAGGTAAGTTTTGGACATTCTGACTCTTCTAGTAGCTCACTAGCCTTAGTATTTTGTAAGCTAACAAGATTGGAGGTTCTCATCCTATCCTTATCTGACCACTCTTCAGATACATCCTCTTTTTCGGAAGCAAGCCAACCACGGTCCCTAGAAGCAATTGCAGTGGCCACTTCGCAAACAACATCATGCATGTCAAACCGTTCAGGGGTAGAACCAGCAAGTAACAGAGAAGAGTCTTTGAGCTCACTAACCAATGTCAATACTCTCCTCCGTACTTTTTCAATTGTGTCAAGGCCACGGAATAAACCCAAGCCTCTGCTATATTTCAACAAGTCTTCAGTGGCAGCATTATGACCCATTATACTGCAGAGCAAGAAAGTTTCTTTGAGTTCCACCTTTCCAAGTAGTTCTAGCTCATCTCTATAGCTGAAGCACATTACCTGATAGCTCCCTTTCCAAAGCATCCTCCCATTCAAACAAATTCTCCTTATGTTTCAAAGCCTTTGTAACAGTTGCAATAGCGATCGGCAATCTTGCACATTTTTGGGCGACTTTTTCTGCTGTAGGTTGAAAGTCAGAACTTTCAGCTATAGGACCAGCCAGGTTCTTAAACAGCTTCCATGCTTCATCTTCTTTCAGTAGTTCAATTGGAAGGATTTTCTGAGAACCCATTGACTTCAATACTTCTTGCCTCCTAGAAGTCGTCAAGATCTTGCATCCCTTGTGGTCGTCTGCAGAAGGAATTCCAAGTGCCTCCAAATCCAGGGTCACCCAAATATCATCCAAGATGATAAGAACATTGTTGATTTTCTTTAGTCGATCACGTAGCCGGGCAGCTCGTACATCAACGTTCCTCTCCTCAATTTTCAGGCCTAACTTCTCGACAATCTCGTCTTGAATGTTCACCATGTTCGGTGTTTGTGTTATAGCAACCAAAACCACTCCATCAAACAGCTTTTTGGCAATGACTTGGCTGGCAGCCTCTTTGACAAGTGTGGTTTTGCCCACACCTCCCATCCCGTACACTCCTATTATGTTGACGTTATCATCTTCCAACGCCGCCATGACCTCATAGAAAGCGCCACTTCTTGACTCAAAGGTCTCATACTCTTTGAGAGGTCTAATAATGTCTATCCCTTTAAGAGCAGAAAGGTAGGAAACTCTATCAAATCGATCCTTTTCATTCAAGAGTTGTGTTATGGCCTCCGCCTCCTCATCAGCTTTCTTGCTGAGCTGGTAACGATTCTTGATATCACGAAGAAAGCCAGCGAAATAATTCTCGATTGCTTTATTTTCATCCTCCTGCGATTGTGTTGTAGCCTGGTCAGAGATCTTCTCATTAACCACTGTCAACCACCTTTCAACATCATCAAAAACCTTCTCTCCGCTCATTTTAGCCTCATCAACAGATTGCTGCACCCTTTGTCTTGCACGCTTCAGGTCTTCAACTTTACCCCAGAGGTTCTGAAACTTGATGTCGTCCTTGAACACGTAACTAAGTTGTGCTGCAGTGGTGTCAACCATGTACTCAGCAGCAGAGCCGTCCCTGAATTTTTTTGGGCCCTGGGCAAACTAAAAAAAATGGGCCTCTAATGCATTTCTTCTTTAGGGTCTGAATTTTTTTTTAAAAAAATGGGTCGTATTTTTTTATTGGGCCCTGAATTTTTTTAAAAATGGGCCCTTAATGCATTTCAGATGAATTTTTTTTTTAAAAAAGGCCCTAACACACTTATTTTCTTCAAAAATGGGCCCGAATTGAAATTTTTAATGGTATTTAAAAAAATTTTGTTGGGCCTGGCGGGTGCCCCACCGCCTACCCAGTGTGGCCGCCTGCTTTCAGACTTTGCTAAAAAGAGGTTCAAGAAAAGAAGCAAGGGCCCCCATTTTTTTTTCTTTAAGAAATATTTGATAGGAGACAGAACAAACTATACAACAGCTGGGAAGCTAATCCGGCAGTCACTGGCAAATAAAAAATTATAGATATTCAGTAACGAAATAAACATAAGTATCATTGATACTTAGCTACTTCTACCTCTTAAATATTAAAGTGGAAAAAGAAAAACAGAGAAAGTATCATAATCAAAGATGAAAATAATAGAAGCAGTGAAAGCATAATACCTCCTCCTACTCAAGCAAAAGGATTGATGAGCTTTAGAGTTTTAATCTCTTCTAGTTTACCCGTCTTTTGAGAAAGTGAGATTGCAAATGAACGGAGCAGAGAATCAAAAGGAAAACTGGAAAACCCTTGAAACACAAAGTGACGACTTTGGTCTTCTAACATTAGTAGTTTGGAACCCTAGAAATAAAGATTTAAAAGATATTTATTTTCTTTTTCACTTGAATGTTGGTTTAAATAATTAATGTAGAAAAAAAAAACTTTGGTCTTCGAACATTAGTAGTTAGAAAGGGGACAAATTAGAAAATGACACGCATTTTCTAATAAATTTATTAAATGAAAGAAAATTAAAATTTTAAAAATATATAAATATATAAATTTGACTAACATGCTATCTTTTTCATTGTCCCTCTTCTATATTATTCTAATATGAATATAATTACCAGTGTTACCTCATTGCATAAATTTTTTTACAATTAATATTCTAATAATTTAACTATCATATTTCGTATTTTATTTATATAAATTATACATATTAAGTTTAAAACAAAAATAAATAAACTACTTATTTTATGTAAAAAAAAATTTAAACCATTATATATATATATTAATATAGTTAATATTTTAGATCGAAATAATAAAATTTTGTGAGTCCTTTCATCCCCTCAGAAAGATTTTTTGGAATTTTTTAAGATGGATACAATATGTCTATATTTATAGAGAAAAAGGTCAGTTTTGGACATTCTGACTCTTCTAGTAGCTCACTAGCCTTAGTATTTTGTAAGCTAACAAGATTGGAGGTTCTCATCCTATCCTTATCTGACCACTCTTCAAATACATCCTCTTTTCCGGAAGTAAGCCAACCACGGTCCCTAGAAGCAATTGCAGTGGCCACTTCGCAAACAACATCATGCATGTCAAACCGCTCGTGGGTAGAACCAAGCAAATGTGAGAGAAGAGTCTTTGAGCTCACTAACCAATGTCAATACTCTCCTCCGCATTTTTCAATTGTGTCAAGGCCACGGAATAAACCCAAGCCTCGCTATATTTCAGCCAAGTCTTGATGGCGAGATTATGACCTATTATATTTGCAGAGCAAGAAAGTTTCTTTGAGTTCCTCCTTTCCAAGTAGTTCTAGCTCATCTCTATATTTGAAGCACATTACCGATAGCTCCCTTTCCAAAGCATCCTCCCATTCAAACAAATTCTCCTTATGTTTCAAAGCCTTTGTAACAGTTGCAATAGCGATCGGCAATCTTGCACATTTTTGGGCGACTTTTTCTGCTGTAGGTTGCAAGTCAGATCTTTCAGCTATAGGACCAGCCAGGTTCTTAAACAGCTTCCATGCTTCATCTTCTTTCAGTAGTTCAATTGGAAGGATTTTCTGAGAACCCATCGACTTCAATACTTCTTGCCTCCTAGAAGTCATCAAGATCTTGCATCCCTTGTGGCCGTCTGCAGAAGGAATTTCAAGTGCCTCCAAATCCAGGGTCACCCAAATATCATCCAAGATGATGAGAACATTGTTGATTTTCTTTAGTCGATCATGTAGCCGGGCAGCTCGTACATCAACGCCACTCTCCTCAATTTTCAGGCCTAACTTCTCGGCAATCTCGTCTTGAATGTTCACCATGTTTGGTGTTTGTGTTATAGCAACCAAAACCACTCCATCAAACAGCTTTTTCTCCTTGGCAATGACTTGGCTGGCAGCCTCTTTGACAAGTGTGGTTTTGCCCACACCTCCCATCCCGCACATTCCTATTATGTTGACATTATCATCTTCCAATGCTGCCCTGACCTCAGAGAAAGCGCCACTTCTTGACTCAAAGGTCTCATACTCTTTGAGAGGTCTAATAATGTCTATCACTTCAACAGCAGAACGTTAGGAAACTCTATCAAATTGATCCTTTTCATTCAAGAGTTGTGTTATGGCCTCCGCCTCCTCATCAGCTTTCTTGCTAAGCTGGTAACGATTCTTGATATCAAGAAGAAAGCCAGCGAAATAATTCTCCATTGCTTTATTTTCATCCTCCTGCGATTGTGTTGTAGTCTGGTCGGAGATCTTCTCAGTCACCACTGTCAACCACCTTTCAACATCATCAAAAATCTTCTCTCCGTTCATTTTAGCCTCATCAACAGATTGTTGCACCCTTTGTCTTGCACACTTCAGGTCTTCAACTTTACCCCAGAGGTTCTGAAACTTGATGTCGTCCTTGAACACGTAACTAAGTTGTGCTGCAGTGGTGTCAACCATGTACTCAGCAGCTTTGCTAAAAATAGGTTCAAGAAAAAAAGCAAGGGGCTCCATTTTTTTTCTTGAAGAAATATTTGATAGGAGACAGAACAAACTATACAACAGCTGGGAAGCTAATCCGGCAGTCACTGGCAAATAAAAAATTATAGATATTCAGTAACGAAATAAACATAAGTATCATTGATACTTAGCTACTTCTACCTCTTAGATATTAAAGTGGAAAAAGAAAAACAGAGAAAGTATCATAATCAAAGATGAAAATAATAGAAGCAGTGAAAGCATAATACCTCCTCCTACTTAAGCAAAAGGATTGATAAGCTTTAGAGTTTTAATCTCTTCTAGTTTACCCAACTTTTGAGGACCAAAAACAAAAGAAAGTGAGATTGCAAATGAAAGCAGCAGAGAATCAAAAGGAAAGCCAGTGTAGTGTGTCAATCAATTTTTGCCCGTCCATCAAAGAGAAAAAAGAAGGCGAAAATGAAAAGAAAGGGCATGCTGATTTCGTTCGTTTTTTTTCTAACTTTACCTTTTTTTTCTTTTTTAACTTTACAGCTTTTTCTTTTCTTTTCTTTTTTTTTGAACAATTAATTCTTTCAGATTTTTTTTTGGCTGATTTCATTTTTTCTCTGAGTGCACCTATTTTTTTTTAACTTCACCTATTTTCGTAACATATTTTGGTTATAGTATATAAAGGGGGTTTGGTCCCTTTCCCACGGTGAGATAGTAGGGAGAAAAAAACCTCAGTTGTTAAGGGTTTTTTTGGGGCAATTTACCAGAAAAAGCCTAAAATTTTCTAAAATTATCGAAAAGGGCCGGGTTGAAAAAAATTTATGGAAAAGGGCCATTTCCCCCCAAAAACGCGTCCACGTCAGCGCTTTTTTGGGGGATACGGACCAAAGGCGCGCCCTATAGGACGCGTTTTTGTTCACGTCAGCAAAAACGCATCCATATAGGCGCGTTTTTGCTGACGTGGACAAAAACGCGACCTACAGGGCACGCCTTTGGTCCCAACGGTCAAATTTTTTTGACCGTTGGCTCCCCAATGGTCAGAAAAAAAAACTATAAAAACCCCCCACCCTTTATTTTCTTCGCATTTCAATCCTTTCTCAATATTCTCTCAATTTTCTCTCAAATTTCTCTCAAGGTCCTTGAAATTTACGCTTAAATTTCAAAATAGTCCTTTACTATTTACGAAAAAGCCCTTTATAATTTTTTTAATATATTTTTATTGAAAAATTTTAAAGCGGATGACAATGGCCGGGGAATTACTTCGCCTAGGCGAGAAGCACATTGCCGTCGAGCAAAAGAAAATGGTAAGTTTTAATTTTAATTTTGCAATATTATTTAATTTTTTATCCAATTATGTAATTTTAATTAATTTTTAATTCTATTATTTTTTTAAACAGTCTGTAGATCGGGTGTTGGAATTTATATTCGCAACATGCATGGTCCCCCATCGCCGTTGATCGAGAATTACCTGCGGGAAGCGGGTTTTTGGCACGTGGCCACGATAGGCCGGGGGTTCAAGTTGGAGCCGGCTTTGATCAACGCGTTGATTGAGAGGTGGAGACCCGAGACCCACACTTTCCATCTGCCATGCGGAGAGTGTACAATCACTCTAGAAGATGTGCAATTGCGGTTGGGATTACCGGTGGGCCGGTCGATAGTCACCGGTCCGTAACATCTATCGATTGGATGGCGTATGCTACGAGCTCAGGTGCCATTCGGATAGAATTCGAGGAGCTCGGATCGATATGGCGTGGTTACGAGACACATTCCCGGAGCCGAACGAGGGTTCGACCGAAGTAGAAAGAATACGGTATGCTCGAGCATACATTCTTCAAATAATTGGAGGCTATCTGATGCCGGACCTCTCTAGAAACCTTGTCCACCTGAGATGGCTCCTGAAACTTGTTGATTTCAGAGCAGCAGGTGAATTGAGTTGGGGATCTGCCGTCTTTGTCGATTTTGTGCGGGAGATGTGCGGGGGACATTTGCCGAGTAAAGCAAAAATCGGAGGTTGCCTATCACTACTGCAGTCATGAGCATGGTTTCGATTTCCATTTTTACGCCCTCGAGTCGACCACCCATATCCATTCCCACTAATAACGAGGTAAATTTAATATTATATTTTACAATTATTTCGTAGATTTATAGTATAATTGCATGCTAAAAGTTTATTTAATTAGGTGGAACCATCCGGCGAGTCATGTTGGAATACCTAACTCGCTTGAGGATATACGGCTCCTGTTGGACCAAAGGTCGGAATCACAAGTAAGTTTCGAATTTTGTTATTATAATTTAGTATTTCGTATGTAGTGTCTAATATTAGGTATATAACTAAAATTTTCGTAATGTTAATATAGTTTGAATGGACACCGTACGACGAGTGAGAAATTCGTGCAGTAATTCCGGAGGAGTTCCTCCAAAATCTGAACGGTTGGCACGTAAAGGTCCCATTGATCACTTACGCGACCGTAGAGATACATCAGGAAGATCAGGTTCTGCGGCAATTTAGATTTCGGCAACCGATTCCTGTGCCACCTGAGGTGCTCGATGATGAGCACAAAGTAGACTTACGGCAAACACACACGAATTGGCTATATACCTGACCGGGAACCGTAGTCGTTCCGGAGTTAGCGTGCATGCCGGAGTACATACTATGGTTTAGGATCCATGGCAAGTCGTATCTGTTGTCGGAAGAAGAGAGGCGACGGCAACTTCGAGAGCGAAGGGAACGTCGGGCCCCTTTACATCTAAGGAGAAGGGGTGATGAGGCGGGGCAATCATCCGGACGATGCGATCCATCGGGCCAAACAACGGCGCCTACCACGATCCACCGAGCCCATCGGTTCGATCGACAACACCGATATCACAAAGATCTCACTGTTCATGCCGATTCGCGCACCCTTCCCCTTATATGTATCCTCCTAACCCATATATGTTTCAGTTTCCTAGTCCTAGCCCAGGTTGGAGTGCATGGCCGGGTTCGAGTCCGTTACCGACTACTTCCGCTGGCCAGTCGATGGTGAGGCTGACGTCGCATGTGGGTTTAGAGGAGGCATCGTCAGGAAGTACTTCTTTCTGGCAGGCTCCTTCTCCATTCGGGATGCAGTCACCCCCGCCGTAGTTTATGCAAACACCTCCGGCGTCAATATTTTATCAGAGTGGGTCACCATCGCAACATCAAGAACCAGACTCACTGCCGGAGGAACCCGATTCCCCGCCGGAGGTTTCACAACCATCGCCGGAAGCCAGAAGAAGGAGGAATCCAGCGCGTAACCGTCGACCGCCCTCGTGTGGCACTGGTTCCCACCGGCATCAGCACTAAACCCTAAACCCCTTATTTTGATTTGTAATTAAGGTGTATTTTTTTGTAATTAAGTTTTAATATATTTAATAAAAATTGAGTTTAACTATTTTCCTTATAATTTAATTTTTCCTTAATATATCCACTGGCAAGATGAGTCTCCACCATTGCCTCAAAGCCCCGAGCACCTTTGATGTCAAACGACTCATATCTCACCGGATTAACCGAAGCGCAAAATCTATACTTAATACACTGAACTTTCATTGGCGTTGTTCCAAATATTTTACGCCTAATTC
This sequence comes from Gossypium bickii, assembly GCA_025503065.1. Lineage (NCBI taxonomy): Eukaryota > Viridiplantae > Streptophyta > Magnoliopsida > Malvales > Malvaceae > Gossypium > Gossypium bickii. The sequence goes on from CP106711.1 coordinate 104,820,454, forward strand.
TTTTTGCGAAGTTCTACCAAATCGATGTTCCGATTAAAACTCGATCGTATGTGTGTTCTCTCGATAAGAAAACAACGCCATTTTGGTGTCACGAACTTCATCGTCGTAGTAAATAATAAAGATTAATATCGTTCACTCATTTTCAATTTTTTTCCTTTGCCTCAAATTTCCTTATGCAACCCGAGAATGAAATTTGACTGATTTATATCCTAATTTTGCGGATGATATCAGAGTAAAAGCGCGCCCACGCGTGGGAGCACTTTTTTCAAGACATCATGTCGATTCAGCCATTTGGAAGCATTTTTGGCCATTGTTTGTTGTAAACGTCTCTCAAAATTATTTTGCGGAGACTCAGAGCAAAAGCGCGCCCACGCGTCGGAGTGTTTTTCAGTCCGCATGCTATTTTTGGCCACTGTTTGTTCAGAAACGTCTCTTCAAAATTATTTTGTCTGAGATCATCGTAGCAAAAACGCGCCCACGTCGAGCGTTTGCCAAGACGCATCTTTGTTTTTGGCCACTATTTGTTCAGAAATGTCTCCTCAAAATTATTTTGCCGGAGACTATTGGGCCAAAAACTTCAAAAAAACAATCAAAGGGGGAAGCAGGGCAAAAACGCGTACACGTAGGCGCGTTTTTGCCCGAAACTGACCAAAGGCGGGCCCTGTAGGACGCGTTTTTGTCCACGTCAGCAAAAACGCGCCTACGTGGACGCGTTTTTTGGGGAAATGACCCTTTTCCGTAAATTTTTTCCAACCCGGCCCTTTTCGGTAATTTTCGAAAATTTTGGGCTTTTTCTGGTAAATTACCCCTTTTTTTTTAGAAGAGAGTAGAAAAATAAACTAAATTATTAGAATAGTTATTTTATTTATTTTAAGTGATGTGGTAGTTAAAATGAATTTTAGATGTCAGAGTAGATATCTAACAAAGTAAACTAATCAATTTTTAAATAAATAAATTGAATTAATTGATTTTTAAATGTTAATTTGATTTTTCAAAATAATCAAAATTAATGCATTAAATTAATCATTGAACTGGAAAAAAAAGAAGAAGAATATTTGGTCTCCTTTTTCTTTTAGCTTTTGTTTCTATTTTAACTAAAAAATAATTTTTTTCATAGTCATCTTTGTTGAATCGAAACAATATAAACCAAATTGAGGGCTCCATTAATCGATTGGACTTTTTAATCAAAATGGAAAAATAAAGTATCGATTCAATAGAGGGTCCAGACATGAATTATAGTAAGTAATGGGTTTTTTTGTTGTTTACTTAAACTTTGGGTTCAAATATATTTTTTTTTGCAAAAAGATGGTTCCATCTGTTTTTTTTGTATATGCGGCAGACAAAAAAACATGTTTTATCGAGGTTAGTGTTTCCTTTCTTCTTTTTCTCTATTGTTTTGCTTTTCCTTTTTCTTCTTTGATGGTAACAAAAAAAAGCGTAATTGTTGTTTATTTTTAAACTGAAAAAATTGGGTTTTATGACAAAATTTTGTATTCAATTTTCATAAAAAAATTTTAACTTTTCTCATCTTAACTGGACATTCATATTGGCATTTAAAACCTATATTAACTATCACGTTGGACTAACATTTGGGAGATAACAAATCTTAACGGCAAAATAACCATTTTGTAACAAAACAATATCGTAAATGACTAAAACGTAACATTTCAAACATAAGTGACTACAATGTAACCTGAGACAAACAAAAATGACTATTTTGATAGTTTACTCCAAAAAAGTGTGTTGAAAAGAGTAGAAAAAAGTTATGTTAGGATTATTAAGGTATGATTTTTTTAAAAGGTATAAAAAGCTCTCAATCTTAAAAAAAAAAAAAAAAATTAAGCTTCTCTTTTTTTTTTTTTACACTCAATTGAGTACTTAAACTTTCAAAATGTATTAAAAAGGCCCTCAAACTTAAGAAAAAGAAAAGTAATTAAGTCCTTTTTTTTGCATTCAATTGGGTACTTGAACTTTCAAAATGTATTAAAAAGGCCTTCAAACTTTAAACAAATAATAATAATAATTAAGCCCCTACTCTTTTTTTTTCACTCAATTGGGTATTGAGCTGTCAAAATACATTAAAAAATCCTGAAAGTTAAAAAAAAAAAAAAGAAAAGAAAAAGCCCAAAATGTATTTTTAATAGATGTGTGATAAGTTTAAACATCTCAAATAATTGAATAATTATGTCTATAATTTATTGATAATATATGACAAACTTCTTAATTAAAAATAATGATTAGAAAATGGTAAGATAATAATAAATAATGGATAAAAAATAGAAAGTAATAAAATTATAGTAAAAATGCTACCATTCGACATGATAGATGTTTGATAGTATAGAAATAAAGTATTGATTATAATTTTTATAAAATCAAAGTTGAGTTATACTTTACGGTTTTTAATGTAATATTTAGTAGGTTAATTCATTAAATTGTATGTTGTTAGATCGGAAATTTTATTATTATTTCAACTAATTATTAATATAATTAAAATGATTGGATAATACTTGATTTAACTATAAAGATAATGAATACCAATTTACTAATATTGAAACATTTTGTTCGCTCATTCTATCTAACTATCTATAAATTTTTAAATTTCTAATTAAAATGATTGGATATACTTGATTTAACTATCAACATAATGAATACCAATTTACCAATTTTGAAACATTTTGTTCGCTCATTCTATCTAACTCTCTGTAATATGTTGTATAGTTTTGTCACTTATTCATTGGCAATATTCACAAAATATTATAAATTTATAAAAAAAAAATTAATCATTTTTAAAATATAAATTATATTTTGGTCACTTTTTTTTATTTTTTTAATTCACGTAACTTTTGAAAATATTACAACTTAATCAATAATATTGTATTATAATTAACATTTTACTTTAACAATATGAATTTTTCGCATTTCAATTAGAATTTATTAATTGTCTGTTGTAATTTGTGATAAAGTAATGAATTTTAATAGTTTAGTAATTGGATTTATTCAACAAAAATTTTAATTTTAATATATAATTACAATAAAGTAAACGTTAAAATATATTTTTAATTTCCATAAAATAAAGTAATGAAAGATTGATTTTTTATTTTACAAAATTCAAATGTTTATTTAAGTATTATCTCAATATATTTTAATAAATATAAAAAAATAACAAAAAAAAGTTAATATAGCAAATTTAAAATTGTTTTTAATTTAAATTGTTATACAAGTTATGTTGATAATGAAATATTAATAATGAAAACAAAATAAATTAATAAAATAAATTTTGAAAAATACCAAAAGTTAATGACCAAATTGTGAATTTGAATAACTAAAATATATATATCTTCTTGAAAAATTAAGTGGTAAAATTAAATGTGAGTAAGATTTAATTTGACTCGAAAAAATTGAAAAAGAATTTGAATTTTGAATTATTCGAATCAAGTTAATCGAGTCAACTCAATTTTTTTTTTCAAATTCTAAATTTAAGTCGAGTTAAATTTTCAAATTTGAATAACTCAAATAATTCAAACAAATCAAATATCAAACTACCCCACCCCCAACCCCCAACCCCTCTTACCCTACCAACACTTTACCTCATATTTTCAATGTAACATCCTAGATTAGGGGTTATGCGTTCGTGCCTAATTCATGAGTTAGTAGGTTTTGGCAGTGTTGGAAGTGTATTAAGGGTTTTTAGAATTTTAGGATGGAAGAAGAAAGCTTTGGAAAATTATTGGTTTTTAAGTAAAAAGGGGAGCTAGGCAAATGAGGCTTGAAAAGAAACTCCGTGTGAAGCATGACACAAGAAACCATGTGGTAAAATGGCATGTTTTATGAATTATGAATGTGTTATGTGAATTCTAGAAATAAGGAAATATGGAAATGTAAGGAAACGTATGGAAATGTAAGGAAATGTAAGGAAACGTATGGAAATGAAAGGAAATGTAAGGAAATGTATGGAAATGTAAGGAAATATATGGAAATGTATGGAAGTGTATGGAAATGTGTGGAAATGTGTGGAAATGTATGGAAATGTAAGGCAATGTAGGGAAATGTAAGAAAATGTAAGGAAATGTATGGAAATGTAAGGAGATGTAAGGAAATGTGAGGAAATGTATGGAAATGTAAGGAAATGCAAGGAAATGTAAGGAAATGTCTTGTCTTGGAAATGTAGGGAAATGTCCTGAAAATGTAAAGGAATAAAGAGGAAAGTGAACATTTATGGAAACTAGGAAATGTAAGGAAATGGTTCAAAAATGGAAAGTACACATTTTTGGAAACCTGAACATTTTGGAAACTGAACATTTTAGGAAAAACCTGAACATTTTGGAAACTGAACATTTTAGGAAACCTGAACATTTTTGGAAACTTGGAATGTAAGAAAAATGGCAAGTTACAGAGCCGATCGAAAATTTTAGGAAACTTAGAAATGACCCCGAAATGATGAGTTTTAAAGTTCAAAATAGGAAATAAGGGCTAGAGGGCCTTAAAAGAAAAAGTTGGAGAAGTTTGACACACAAACGGGCTAGGAAAAGTGGCCTGAAGATGGCACTTAGGGCCTATGGAAATGGCGCCATGTGCAAGAGGCATGGGCCTGGGTTCGAGTCACTTGGGAAGCAAATAAATAAGTTTAATTTTTGCTTCTAGAAGGCTGAGGTGGACGGCATGGGTTTCTAGAAAAGGAAGAGTTTTATTTGCATAAATATGTGAATAATAAGAGATAAATAAAGGAGTTTTATTCACATAAATATGTGAATAATAAGAGATAAATAAAGGATTATTTTCTAAGGAGATAATTGATGGATTAAAGGCTTTTATCTTTTAATTAAAAGAGATAATATTATCAAAAAGAGGAGTGGTGGCCAAGTAAGGGACTCCTAGGCTGATAACTTTGGCTATAAAAGGAGGGCAGGAGGGCTACTCATTCACTTTTGCTTCCTCTTTGCCGAAATTTTCCTAGCTCTCTCCCCCTCTCTGCCGAATTTTTCTTCAAGCAAAATCCCTCTCTTTCTCTTCTATTTCTTCTCCGTTCTACTGTCAAGCCGAATCTTTGTGGATTCTAAGGAAGAGGCAATCATCACAACACATAAAAGGGGATCTTTCGGGAAATCTAAGGATCTAAGGTAAGGATTATAATATAAATATTTGGTTAAAGATTATGATTCACGTTTTCAAAGTTAGATTTAATCTAACACGAAGTTATAGGATTTCGATGATGGATTATAAAGGAATCCTCTTGATTTGGAATCCCATCATAAGGTAAGTGATATTCGGCCAAGGCTAACTTGTTAAATATTTGGGATTATTTTTCCATTATTTCAAAAGCCGAAAACTAATCTATGGAGAAATATAGTGGTTAGCCGATTTCAAGGAGGAACACAAACCTTCGGGATTTGATTAGCAATCAAATCGGCAAAACAAGGTAGGTGGTAGTAAATTCTACTTCTAGTAGGATTTGGTTTTTTTAGAATAAAAGGGGTCATTTATATGTTTTAATTAATGGCCGAATATAGGAGTGAAAGATTTAGACCGGTAGATCGCTTCTTGGGAATTCACGGAATCTATTAAGCGAAAAAGGTGTATACTCTTACTAACTTTCAATAAATTGCATGGCAATCATTAGATATGTAAATATGTAACAAAGTATGTGAATGTGGCTAAGCACCACAAATGTGGTAAGGAGTACCTGTGCACGTTTCCTACTTATGATAGGATTGTGAATGTGATATATTTTGAACATGTGATTAGTAACATGAATGAAAATTTAGTATGTGAAATATGTTATGAAATAATTGGGGCATTTGGGATATTTGTGGAGGAAGAAAGTGAAGGTGATGACTACGGTCTCACCAACGTAAAGTGGTGACTACGGTCACATAAAGTGAAAATTTGGTAACTTCGGTTATATCCGGTGAATACGAGTGTCTAATGACACAACATAAGTGGGCGATGAGCACGTCGATCGCAATGATCGCTTCGATGGTGTGTAGCGGATGGAGGGTCGACTTAGTAGTCCCCACTGCGATTGTGTACAAAGTTGGTACGGGTGGTGTGTAGCGGATGGACAAATAGGTTTGGGTTTGGGTTGCATCATTATTTGATTTGAATATGCTTGATATGACTTGTATGCTCGATTTGTTGAAAATTAGTATCAGGTACACATTGAGTGTCAGTGGACTCACCCGTTGGGGAATTACTTTTCGTGTGATGAGCAAGTAATGGGTAGGGTCGGGTGGGAGCTAAAGGTGGCCATGCAACACTTGAAGAATTTATTAGAATTTAGACTCTATTTAAATTTAGTACTTTAAATTTTATTTTGGGTTTGAATGATGTAATAAGGCCATAAGGCCCAGTTGGATTTTCTTTATTTCTGTTTATTTTATTTGATTAAGATACAAATTATTTTTTTTTTGAATAAAGTTAAGTAAATTTATTTCTTTTAAAATTATTTTGTCACCTTATTTAAGTTGGATTTTCAAAATTTATTAAATGGATTCCAATTTAAGCCCAACCCAAAACGAATTTTTCTTGATTACATAAATTTTCTCTAAGTTAATCAGGACATTGAAAACCGATTTTCTTAAGGAACATACCAGATCCGGTTCAGGCTCGTGGGCCGGGTGCGGGGTGTTTTAGTTGGTATCAGAGCCCAGTTTTAAACTCTCGGCCTGTGGGCTAAGGCCCAAAACATTTTCAAAGCGAGCCAAAATGATTTTCCTTGAAAATTAAGCAGGTTTATGGCATGGCACCTAAGTCTCCGACCCGCAGTCCACCAGGTAAGTACCCCTAACCATTTGGGTGATTATGTGAATTATGTTATGAACATTAGAAGGATAAAAAAAAAGCATGGAACGTAGAATAGTATGATAGGAACTTGAACCCTAGGATTAGACTACTCAAACACAAAACACATAAGACTTAATACACTAAACAAACCTATGGCTAAGTCACTGAGCTAGGGTGTGGTAACCCTTGTGCGCATGTCTCAGGAATGGTTTGGTGGGAGCTTGGTACTTAGCGATCCGCGTGACTCACCTCCTCTCCACTCGAATCCTACCCAGTGCGTAGCTTTGGTTCACCCCGACCAAAGAGGGGGCTCGGTCATAGGCCAAACATAATGACTAAAACCCGAAAGGGAACTAGCCATGTTTTAAAAAAAAAAAAGAGGGGAACAAAACAACAAACCCTAGTTTTTAAAATTCTTAAAACTTTCTTTTAAATTTGTAAAAACTATCTTTACAAAATTTCCCGAAAAATTTCTGATTTGTGAAAAATACAAAAATGCCCTTAGTGGTAAAATTACCAAAATGCCCTTGATTTACAAAATGTCAAACTTTTCAACGGTCTTGCTAAAACTTCATTATTTTATAAATGTTCAAATTGCAAACTATCAAAAATATCTTGATTTTGGAAAATTACGAAATTGCCCCTAACTTACAAAATTACCAAAATGACCCTGTTTTCCAAAATTTTTGCAACATCACCGTTTTGGAAAATAAAAGTCTCAAAAAGAACCCTCAAAGTTTTACAACTTCTAAAATATCCCTGATTTGTTAACTTTTACAAATTTACCCCAGTTTGCGAAAAATTACCGAAATACCCCTGAGGTCAAAATTTTCCAAAATACCCCCTGATTTTAAAATTTTTCCAAATTACTCCGGGACTTTGAAATTACCAAAATACTTTTTGACAAAATCACCAAGGAACTTTTTCTTTTGAAAAATTACAAAAATACCCCTGTAGGACAAAATTACGAAAATACCCCTGGGTAGTGGAAAAACAACAACAATGAAAACTACAACATTTCTCTGAATGAACGAAAGTTCATAATTGGTTGATGAATGTGAACGTGACTTTCTAAATAGTGAACTTGAGCTGAGAACTTTGTTTGATCGAAAGAACCACTTTTAAACATCTCTTTTCATAAAACTGTTCGCGGTTAATCAGTGAAACAAAAGTTTTGATGCATAAAACTCGTTAACCAGATTAAATCGTGACGTTAGAAATAAGTTCTAGGGGACGTGAACTTAGAGATTGTGCCTAGAAAGTATGATGGTTTTATTAAGATCAGAGTGCGCAGCGTAAGCATAATGCGGTGAGAAGGATCGTACTGCTGTTAATAAGTAATTTCGAGGACGAAATTATTTTTAAGGAGGGTAGAACTGTAACATCCTAGATTAGGGGTTATGCGTTCGTGCCTAATTCATGAGTTAGTAGGTTTTGGCAGTGTTGGAAGTGTATTAAGGGTTTTTAGAATTTTAGGATGGAAGAAGAAAGCTTTGGAAAATTATTGGTTTTTAAGTAAAAAGGGGAGCTAGGCAAATGAGGCTTGAAAAGAAACTCCGTGTGAAGCATGACACAAGAAACCATGTGGTAAAATGGCATATTTTATGAATTATGAATGTGTTATGTGAATTCTAGAAATAAGGAAATATGAAAATGTAAGGAAACGTATGGAAATGTAAGGAAATGTAAAGAAACGTATGGAAATGAAAGGAAATGTAAGGAAATGTATGGAAATGTAAGGAAATATATGGAAATGTATGGAAGTGTATGGAAATGTGTGGAAATGTGTGGAAATGTATGGAAATGTAAGGCAATGTAGGGAAATGTAAGAAAATGTAAGGAAATGTATGGAAATGTAAGGAGATGTAAGGAAATGTGAGGAAATGTATGGAAATGTAAGGAAATGCAAGGAAATGTAAGGAAATGTCTTGTCTTGGAAATGTAGGGAAATGTCCTGAAAATGTAAAGGAATAAAGAGGAAAGTGAACATTTATGGAAACTAGGAAATGTAAGGAAATGGTTCAAAATGGAAAGTACACATTTTTGGAAACTCGAACATTTTGGAAATCGAACATTTTAGGAAAAACACGAACATTTTGGAAACTGAACATTTTAGGAAACCTGAACATTTTTGGAAACTTGGAATGTAAGAAAAATGGCAAGTTACAGAGCCGATCGAAAATTTTAGGAAACTTAGAAATGACCCCGAAATGATGAGTTTTAAAGTTCAAAATAGGAAATAAGGGCTAGAGAGGCCTTAAAAGAAAAAGTTGGAGAAGTTTGACACACAAACGGGCTAGGAAAAGTGGCCTGAAGATGGCACTTAGGGCCTATGGAAATGGCGCCATGTGCAAGAGGCATGGGCCTGGGTTCGAGTCACTTGGGAAGCAAATAAATAAGTTTAATTTTTGCTTCTAGAAGGCTGAGGTGGACGGCATGGGTTTCTAGAAAAGGAAGAGTTTTATTTGCATAAATATGTGAATAATAAGAGATAAATAAAGGAGTTTTATTCACATAAATATGTGAATAATAAGAGATAAATAAAGGATTATTTTCTAAGGAGATAATTGATGGATTAAAGGCTTTTATCTTTTAAATAAAAGAGATAATATTATCAAAAAGGAGTGGTGGCCAAGTAAGGGACTCCTAGGTGATAACTTTGGCTATAAAGGAGGAGGCGGGAGGGCTACTCATTCACTTTTGCTTCCTCTTTGCCGAAATTTTCCTAGCTCTCTCCCCTCTCTCGCGAATTTTTCTTCAAGCAAAATCCTCTCTTTCTCTTCTATTTCTTCTCCGTTTCTCTTTGTCAAGCCGAATCTTTATGGATTCTAAGGAAGAGGCAATCATCCACAACATAAAAAGGGGATCTTTCGGAAATCTAAGGATCTAAGGTAAGGATTATAATATAAATATTTGGTTAAAGATTATGATTCACGTTTTCAAAGTAGATTTAATCTAACACGAAGTTATAGGATTTCGACAGATTATAAAGGAATCCTCTTGATTTGGAATCCCATCATAAGGTAAGTGATATTCGGCCAAGGCTAACTTGTTAAATATTTGGGATTATTTTTCCATTATTTCAAAAGCGAAAACTAATCTATGGAGAAATATAGTGGTTAGCCGATTTCAAGGGAGGAACACAAACCTTCTGGATTTGATTAGCAATCAAATCGGCAAAACAAGGTAGGTGGTAGTAAATTCTACTTCTAGTAGGATTTGGTTTTTTTAGAATAAAAGGGTCATTTATATGTTTTAATTAATGGCCGAATATAGGAGTGAAAGATTTAGACCCGGTAGATCGCTTCTTCGGGAATTTACGGAATCTATTAAGCGAAAAAGGTGTGTACTCTTACTAACTTTCAATAAATTGTATGGCAATCATTAGATATGTAAATATGTAACATATGTGAATGTGGCTAAGCACCACAAATGTGGTAAGGAGTACCTGTGCACGTTTCCTACTTATGATAGGATTGTGAATGTGATATATTTTGAACATGTGATTAGTAACATGAATGAAAATTTAGTATGTGAAATATGTTATGAAATAATTGGGGCATTCGGGATATTTGTGGAGGAAGAAAGTGAAGGTGATGACTACGGTCTCACCAACGTAAAGTGGTGACTACGGTCACATAAAGTGAAAAAGTGGTAACTTCGGTTACATCCAAGTGAATACTGAGTGTCTAATGACACAACATAAGTGGGCGATGAGCACGCATTCGCAATGATCGCCTTCGATGGTGTGTAGCGGATGGAGGGTCGACTTAGTAGTCCCCACGGTGTACAGGTTGGTACGGGTGGTGTGTAGCGGATGGACAAATAGGTTTGGGTTTGGGTTGCATCATTATTTGATTTGAATATGCTTGATATGACTTGTATGCCGACGATTTGTTGAAAATTAGTCATCGTGTGTACACATTGAGTCCGTGGACTCACCCGTTGGGGAATTACTTTTCAGGTGATGAGCAGTAATGGACCGGGTCGGCAGGAGCTAAAGGTGGCCATGCAACACTTGAAGAATTTATTAGAATTTAGACTCTATTTAAATTTAGTACTTTAAATTTTATTTTAGGTTTGAATGATGTAATAAGGCCATAAGGCCCAGTTGGATTTTCTTTATTTCTGTTTATTTTATTTGATTAAGATACAAATTATTTTTTTTGAATAAAGTTAAGTAAATTTATTTCTTTTAAAATTATTTTGTCACCTTATTTAAGTTGGATTTTCAAAATTTATTAAATGGATTCCAATTTAAGCCCAACCCAAAACGAATTTTTCTTGATTACACAAATTTTCTCTAAGTTAATCAGGACATTGAAAACCGATTTTCTTAAGGAACATACCAGATCCGGTTCAGGCTCGTGGGCCGGGTGTGGGGTGTTTCATTCAAATTTTTTTACTTTCTCTTTTAGGAGCGAGCAAAATTTGATTCGACTCGAAAAAATCAAAAAAAAATTAAATTTCAAGTTAAACGAATCGAGTTATTCGAGTCAACTTAAATTTTTTTTTCAAATTTCGAGTTCGAATTGAGTTTAGTTTTCGAATTCGAATAATTCGAATATCAAACTATAATATTTTACATTTTTACCCTAAACTCCCAAACTTTTTTACTTTTCCCTCAAAACTTTTACTCCTTCTCACTTTCCACCAAAACTTTTACTCTGTAACATCCCAAAATTGGGCCTAGGAGAATTGAGCCCAATGGGCCTTAGGCGTAGTAGCGTTTGAATTTTTTTAGAGAATAAGAGATCGGCTTAAATGCAAGTTAGACCTATTGGATAAGTGATTTTGGAAGGTTAGAGGGCTTCTATGAAGTCCCGGGATCAAATATTGGCTTTGGGGAAATTTTGGTTTTAGATGAAAAAAACCCCTGAAAGTTGGCAGATAGGCCTTAAGAATAAAATATGGAGGAAAATGACACAAGTGGAGTGTGTGGTGTAGTGGCAAAGTGACGCCACATAAGAGACAATAGGGTGACGCCACAAGGAAGGAAGGAGGTCCAAGGTTCAAGTCTTGGCTTTTGCATTTTGGTTTCTTTTTGCTTGGACCTTAGAATTTGGCCTATAGTTTATATTTAGTTGCGCATGGTCTAAGACACAAGAGGAGCTTGTGGCCAAGTGGTTAGCGGCGTGGATTATGTTGCAAGGAGCACGGGTTCGAATCTCATGAGAAGCAAGGGAGTATTTATTTTTATGATTGGATGGCAAGAGTTTCAGTTGAATTTAAACTCATCGACGTGAAGGATCCCACATCGGAAAGACACAAAGAATGAAGGTGAAGAGCTAGCTATATAAGGAGCATCCTAGAAGGAGAGTAAACACATCTTGGAGGCGTTTGGGCACAAGAGTGGTCGGAGCGCGGATTAGCCCCAGAGTCCTATCGGTGTGTAACTCTCTCTACTCTAGTTGTAGAGCGGCAAATGCCGAAATGCTTGGGTTACGGCATTAGTAACCACATGGCGTCGCGGCGCGCGCGTGCGCGGGGCTTCGACGCAATAGTTGAGGCTATCGGTAGTATTCTCGTGGGTTGAAATTTGCTTGGGCCTTGATGGGCGAAGTGGGCCCAATGGCCCGTGGGCCCATATGAGTAAATTGTGTGATTGGTTGGTATATTTGAACTAGACTAGGTGGAACTTATATACGTGGCTAGATTTGTGCTAGGTGGGCCACACGAGCATGTGGTCTCGGATGGGTAGAAATCGGGTTTTAGGCCCAATCGTCCCAAGACGACCAGAAAATGGTAGTTTGAGTCGCTAGTGGCGACATTAGGCCTTCAGTAAGGCCATTGCAAGTGTGAATTTACTGAAAATACCCTTGGTAGGTAAATTACGAAAATACCCTTAGTAGGTAAAATTACGATTATACCCCTTAGAGGTTGATTAGCATGATTATGTTGTTTAGTTCGCCGATTGTAGGGAAGGCTTGATCTCGCATATTTCGGGTTGTGGCTAGTGCTCGGAAAGTGTTAAGGAAGGGGATCTAGTGCGTTAGATCTTGATCTACGGGATTTGATAGTCGCATTAGTAACTAGGTGTGTAAACTAACACACTTCTTGCTTTGTATATGTTTAATAAAGCGATTGATTGGTAAACCGAAACAAGATGGTTGAGTGACATGATACCCTATGGGGTATGTGCACGGATTCGTAAGTCCGTTTCATTATGAGTCTTTATTATTGATACATGATGTCATGATTTATGATGTATGTGCTATGAGATGCAACGTTAAACATGTTTGCATGATTTGAATACTATACATGAGTTGGTATGATGATGGGTGATATGAGAGGAGGGGGAAGTGATATTCGTGTCGAGCGGACACCGGTGGTTTGGTACCACATTGTGACTACGGTCACCGTGAGGTTTGGCACCTCGGAGGTTTGGCACCTCATGGCGTCGTCCCCGGTGGCTTAGCACCACGGTGGGTTGGCCCCACGATTTACATTATGGGATTGACGCCCGGTGATTTGGTATCACACGATGGGTTGGCCCCATCACTTGATTCGTGACTTCGGTCACGGTGATTTGGTATCACATTTGTGTCTTTGGGACACCAGTGGTTTGGCACCACAAGTATTGACGGATATTGTGACTTTAAGTCACCAGTGGTTTGGCACCACACGGGGTAGAGAAAGGTGTTTGGAAGGCTAGGCTGGGTGCATATCGTAGCTTGTGCATGTTAAACCTGTTTATGATTGGTGTATGATGTTTTACTAAACCGGAAAAGGGCTACACACATCGAGTCTTGGTGACTCACCTTTTTCCTTTAACATTTTCAGTGATGCATAAAGATGGACTGGTTCGGGAGAGGACACAAGGTGGCCCATGCGAGAAGAAGATATTTGGATTATTTTAAGCATTTTTAATATTGAGTATTTTGTTTTAAGTATGGGTTGTAATAAGGGCCTTACTATTATTTTGGTATTATTTTAATTATGGCTTGATTAAACTGAACCACTATGTGAAGAGGATTTTATCTTAGCAACCTGCTTATTCAAAATAGTATTTAATAAAGTTTAAATTCAGACAATTTTATAACACTAAGGTTTTTCATATTACTTTAAATGGACATGGTTTTCAAAAGTTAACAAACTTTCATGATTATTCTAAGTCAAAAAGATTTTCAACCATCTTTCGGCAGTGACATAACCAGATCCGGTCAAGGCTCGTGGGCCGGGTTTGGGGGTGTTACATACTCCCCTCCCATTTCAACCCCCAATCTACCCAAAATCCATTTCTCACCAAAATTTTACTCTCCCATTTACTTTTCTTCAAAATTTTATTTCCAAAAACCCTCAAAATATTTTATTTTCTCCCAAAATTTTTACTCCCTCCCACTTCCTCCCTAAAACTTTTACTTCCTTCCCATCCTACCTCCTATCTACCCCAAACCTTCCCCCCCTCCCAATTTTTTTAATATTTTTTCTCCAAACTTTTACTCCCCCTATTTACTTTTCCTCAAATGTTCACTCCCCAAAATTTTTTATTTTCCCTATAAACTTTTACTTATCACCTTTTACTCCCAAATAAAAAATCAAAATTATCCAAAAAAATCTTCTAAACAAAAATAGTAATAATTTTATTTATATCTACTATTTATATTATTAAATTAAATTTCACATTTTATATTATTTATATTATTGAATTGTTTAGTCATATTGAATATTTATATTAAAATTAAATTATTAATGATGCCATAAAATATTAGTGTTAAAAATTTATATCGCTAACAATTTCACATTTTATCTTTAAAATAACTTTTATTAAAAAAATCATATTTTTACATTTAATATATTTTTTAATTTCAAAATACATAGTGACAAGAATATAAAGATAATTAAAACAACTAAGCAAGTAAAAAGGCTAACACGTATGTAAAAAATTAATAAATAAATTTTGAGATGATGAAAGTTAATAAAAAATTTGATTACGGTGGGTGACAGTGGTTACAAGGATCCAAATTTCTTTTTTAAAATTTAACTCAAACAAGTATATTCGATTCGTCAACTCGATTAACTCAAAATATTTTTACTCAATTCGATTTGATCGAACGCTCACGCCTATCTTTTTCCCTCCTTCTACCCCAAAAATCAAAATCCACCACACTTTTTATTTCCCCTTTACTTCCAATAATTTTTATTTTCCCTCCCCTCTTTTACCTTCAAAAATCAAAATCCCCAAATATATTTTATTCCCCTTTATCCCAACAATCTTTATTTTTCCACTCCCGCTTTTGTCCCAAAATCAAAACCCCAAAAATCTTTTATTCCCCCTTTATTCCAACAATATTTAATTTTCCGCTTTCTCTCTTGCCCCTAAATCAAAATCCCCCAAAATCATTTATCTTTCCCCTTTTACCCCCAACATCAAAGTACACCCATTCTTCTTTATCGATTGGTTTTATTTGTCCACTTTAACTTTTCTTCCTATGATTATGTTTAAAAATTTTAAAGAAAAATATTTTTTAAAAAAGATTACATAACAAATAAAAAACACCAAAGTCAATTTTTTTAATTAATTCTGAATAAATATATTTGATTCAAATCATCTCACTCAACTCGATTCAAGAAAATTTCAAATTAAATTAGAATAATAAAAGATATCAATTAGATTAATTTTTAATTTGATTCGGTTCGACTGAACGCTTACCTCTAAGTAGAACTATAATTTATTTTCTTTTTAATTTAAAAATTATAAAAATGTGTGGATAATGCTACATAGTATTTGGATGACACAACAATATCGCATTTTTTTCTAGCAGGTGTTTGGCATTATCATATCATCTAATCATCCATCTCAAACTTTGGGTGGCCAATATTTTTAATGTCCTTAATATTGATGCCTAAATTGACAACTTCAATAATTAGATAACCGAATTTAAACCTCTAAAATAGTTCAATAATAAATAATATAATAAATTGTTGATAAATGGTAATAATTTTTTAATAACATAACAATAACTACCAATTTTGTGTAAAGATTATATAATAGTAGTGACTAACAGCATAAGAATAAATATTTGATTACATACTATAATTTTGCAATACTAAAATGGTTAAAAAAATCTCTCTCGTCCTTTCTCTCTTCATTTTAAAATTGAACAAATTGATCTCTCTTAAAAAAATCATATCATTTTTGTCCCTTTCAATTTCGAAAGTGAGCAACTAAAGATAATTCATCATGATGTTCACTTTTTGCTATCCTACTTTTAACTGGTATAATAGCCCTCAATGTTTACACCTTCTATCAATTTGGTTCTAATTTTAAAAATTCAACAAATTTAGTCTTTATTAGATATCAATTTGTAAACATTGAGGTTAAATTTGTTATTATACTAATCAAAAGTAGGATAAATTGACCAAAAAAAGTAAATGTTATGATTAGTTTTCCTTAATTGCTTATTTTTGAAATTGATAGGAATTGAGTTACTTCATTTATTAGAAGAATCAATTTGATTTATGTTGAAATTGAAAGGGAATAGAGAGGTCTTTTTGCCTACTAAAATGTTATTATACTTTAAGTTCTTTAATATGATATTTCATGGGTCAATTTATTAATGTATATTGTAAAACTAGAAACTCTACACATCCATTAACTTATAATTAGTTTTCAGTTTATATGGTTTTATATTATAAATTTTTTATTAAAATTATTAGTAAAATTTGCATAATTGAATGATAATATATTTAAATTTAATAATTTTAAAAATAAATAATTATAAATTAATAATATACTGTAATAAATTAATAACAAAGAAGTAAACACTTCATAACATAGTACTCCCTCTGTCTCAAAAAAAAAAATGTTACCCTTGATACTATTTAAGTTAAACTTTTAAAATTTTACTTCAATTATTTTAAAATTTTAATTAATTAAATTTCATAAAAATATATTTTAAAATTACTTTACTAAAAAATTTGTTAATATTTCTTTAAATTTTTATCCATAATAAATTTTAATAAGAGGTCAAAGTTGAATGTTTTTACTACTAAATGTCAAAAGGTAATAGTAAATGATATATAATATAAAACTAAATAATTAATAATATAATATAACAGTAAACTTTTCAATTATATTGTAAAAAAATATAAATTATTAATTAACTAGAAAAGTTATATATTTTTATAAATACCATTATAATTGAAAATGAATATTGAGTTAATATACATTAATTTTAGAACTCTAACATTTGGCCTATTTATTCATCACATTCTCAAGGTTGTGGGATTGATCTGCAAGTTGTAATTGTGTAGTAGTTTAAGTGGGTGCATTGTAGATGTTTAAGTTTGAGATTCTTTTATATCAAAATAAAGATAATTTACAATTGATAAAAGATGATATAATATTTACTGTTGAAACCATTTTTTTGTTTGAAAAACGGGCCGACTTTAAAAAGAAAAACGGAGTTGTCGCCAATCTTTTTTTGAAGTGTGATTGGGTCACCTTATAAAACATTTGGTCCACGAATTTTAAGAAAATGGGTCCGGGAGTCGGTTACGTACGAGAAAAGATTAGCACCCTCGTAACGCCTAAAATTTGTACTTTATTGATTGATTAATGTCCTAACTTTGAAAATTGGAAGAGGTTTTAAAATACAAATCCTTTAGAAAATGTTTGGATAACTCGAATTAGATATCGAAATTCTCTTGTTCCGGAAAGATGAAATACCACATTCAACACGATAGGACACTATATTTCAAACCCTCGATACCAAGATCATTTCATGATTTCCAAAACTCATGCATTGCAATTTGAAAAGGGTATTCCACTATTTGGCCAAACTAAAAAACCGAAACCCAGCACGATTGGGCACGATTTCTCGCATTTCCAAACATGAAACATTGCCTTATTTAAGAAAACACGGTCAAAAATCTCTAAAGGATATTCAGTCATTTGGACGAACGGAAAATCGAAATCCAGCAAGATTAGGCACGATTTCTCAAACTTCCAAACACGAAACATTGCCTTGTTTTCAAAGGCTCTTAAATAAGCGACTATGAAATTGACCGAGAATGCATTCATTCGATTTGTTTGGGACAAAAATGAAATGGCCGATGTGGGCCAAAACATTGGGGTTTAAACCATAATGTAATAATAAGAACCGCGCAATCATAACGTCGAGCATAGAAAAACATGGTACTAATACTACACAGGAAAAAAGATAAAATAATAATAATACATCGATCTAAACAAATTGCGTACATGAAATAAAACCTTATTATAAAATATGCACAAGTAATGATTTATAAAAACGCTTGAAAATAACAAAACTATATAATAAAATAAGGACTTTAAAAGAAAAATTATATACAATAGGTTTAAGGAATATACATACGTAAATAAATTTAGAAGAAGATATATACACCATATAACATGAAATCAGTAACGTATATATAGAATAAAAATTATTTAGCATGGATAACATATATATACAAAAAAATATAGTAATAATAATGAAGTAAAATAAGAAAGGTAATAATAATATTTTGGAAAAAAATAAAAAAAAACGTAAAATAATGTCAATAATAAAAATAATACTAGTGAAAATAAAAATAGCATTAATAATTAAAATAATGAAATTAACAGTATAATAATAAAATAATAGCAGTAATGAAAGTAAAAATAATATAAATGGTAAATAATAGTATAATAACGTTAATAATATTAATGATAGTAAAATAATAGATATAATAACTATAATAGGACATATGATAATAATAATACTAATGGTACATAGGTAATAATATAGATATCAAATAATAATGATACTAACAATATTAATAATAAATAATAATTGTGAAGAAGGGAAAAAAATATATATATATATATAAAATAATAGTAAAATGATAGTAGTGATACCAGAATTGATAAATAATATTAATAATATTAATAATAATAATATTAAAATAATGGAATGATGACAGTAATAACAAAAAATAAAAGAAAATAAAAAAAGATTAAAATAAAACCGAAATAAAATTAAAGGGAAAAAA
Organism: Gossypium bickii; assembly: GCA_025503065.1. Lineage (NCBI taxonomy): Eukaryota > Viridiplantae > Streptophyta > Magnoliopsida > Malvales > Malvaceae > Gossypium > Gossypium bickii. The sequence continues at coordinate 104,839,231 of CP106711.1, forward strand.
ATTTAAAAGAAATAAAGCATAATTAGACTAAATTGGAAAAGGGTGAGAAAGAGGAGGGATCAAACGGGTAAATAGCCCATTATTGCGGAAAACACGCGGATCCTGAATGGAGCGGGTCGGGTCGATCCGTTTCGTACCAATACGACGTCGTTTTGGTGTCTTTGCACACAGACTCAAAACGACGTCGTTTTATGCTCCTATATAAGTCAAATTTCTCTACAAAAAATCATTTCATCCTTCAAAATAAAAAAAAAAATTCCAAAAACACTTCCCCCTTCTCTCAACATGGGTGATCTCCGGCCTTGGACTCCGGCGCCGCTCGCCGCGGCTGTACACGGCGGCCGGAGACCGAAAAAAATAAGTTTTTCCCTCTTTTTATTTCCTTTTAAAACTCTTAGGTATTTTCTTTTAAAAAAAGAAAAGAAATCCTAAAAAAATAGACTCGAAAATAAAAAAGGAAAAAAGAAAATCGAAACCTTTCTTTTTGCTGATTTTTTATTTCTTGTACTCGTATTCGTGAGGGAAAAAAAATGTTCTTTGTATATCTCCTAAAAAAAAAATTCCCTTTTTACATTGTTCTTCTTTTGGCTTTATAGCCTCTTTTACAACCGATCTTCTCCTATTTTGTAGGTGCGTGATAGAGCACGACGCGGAGGTGAGGGGCGACGTGGCACGGTGGACGTGGCTTAATGGGGCTGCTGGCGGCGCGAAGCTGCTGCTAGGGTTTCTACTTGTATTTTTCTGCTTTGGGTTGTTTGGGCCCTAATTTAATTGGGCCTTTGTAAATTATCAGACCTTTGTTTTTTCTGGTTTTGGTTAATGGGCTCAGGTAAAAAAATTGGGCCCTACATTTACTTTTTTAAATAATTCATTTACAATTAAAGATAACAATATTAAAGAATGTATATTTATTTTCTATTAATATTAAGATTCAATTTGTATGCTATGTTTTTATTAATATTTTAGATTAAAATTAATATAAAGAAAGGGGCAGAGATTCAAAAGTATATAAATAAAGGTTTAGAAGATGTTTTAAATAATTTATTCAGAAACCAAAAGCGTTGGTGGCGGGGAAAGAGAGAAAGGGTTGACACATTAATTTCCATAGAAAATGACATGCATGGATTTTCTTTCAACCTAAACAATCTGGGATCCACCAATCAGAAATTGAAAGTGGCTTTGGTATGATATAATTCATAAATTCAACTTATCATCTAAGTGACTAAATGCAATGGCTAAATTAGTATATATTTTAGTTTTTTGTCCAATTTTTTTTAATTCTAAAGTTGTGAGATGTAGATCACCTTTTAATATTTTAGTTATATACCGAAATTTGCATATTTGTATTAATATATATATATTCACTAAACTTGATGCTTATTTAATATTAAAATCGTGAAAGTTGACTAAGTATTAATTCATTTGATATCGTTATTGTTGCAATAAACTAAAATATTTGGTTCAAACGCATTTAAACATATTTTCTACTTTAAAGACTGAAAATGATATAATTAATTTAGACATTGTATCAATATATATATGTGAGTATATATATACACATATATGAAACAAAAAGAGAAAAAAATATTGCTGCAAAAATGGAATAAAACATCGGTATGAATAAACTGGAGAAAGACCGATGAATTGATTCTGAACTAAGCAAAAAATACAACAAAGCATAGTTAATTTATTGGCTATAAATATTAATTTACTACCCCTAAAAAAGTGCAACTACTCAAAACAAATTCCATAAAAAACAATACTAAATTATTTGACTGAGTAAAAAATAAAAGCAAAACAGAAAAATAATCCCCCTTAGTGCATGCTTACAATCAACAACTCTAAGTGCAACTTTAAACACTTAAAATTTATGCTTTCCTAGTGCTTTTGTGAAAATGTCTTCCACTTGGTTATTTGTAGAGATCCCTTGCAGCTCAAGTTTTTAATTCAACACTTTCTCTCAAATGTAGTGACGACGAACTTCTATATGCTTTGTTTGAGCATGAAAAATAGGATTGGAAGCAAGTTTAACAACAATTTCATTATCACACTGGATCTGTATAACTTATTCAACTTTGCATAGCATATCTCCCATCAAACTCCTCAAGCACATGCATTCATGAGCAACCACGGTTGCTGCCACATATTCAGCTTCAGTGCTAGATATAGAAACCATATTCTGCTTTTTGCTACACCAGGATATCATAGCTGAACCAATATTGAAACAATAGCCTGAAGTTGAATGTCTACTATTTGCATCTCCTGCCCAATCTACATCAGTAAAGCCTTTTAACACAAAATTCTCACTTCTTCCATACATCAAACCATAATCAATAGAGCCTTTTACATAGCACAAGATTCTCTTTGCTGCATCTAAGTGAGTACTCCTTGGACATTGCATAAATTGTGAGACTACACCAACAGAATAGACAATTTTTGGTCTTGTGATAGTTAAATAAATTAAACTACCAACAAGTAGCCGAAATTTTGTAGCATCCTGCAACAACTTTCCTTTATCTTTCATCAACTTTAGATGTGGCTTAAATGCGTGAAAGCCGGTTAAGTTTTAATTCAATTGATATTGTTATTGTTGCAATAAATTAGAGAATATGGTTCAAATGCGTTTAAAAATATCTTCCACTTTAAGAATTGGAAATGATATAATTAACTTACGCATTGTATCAATATATATGTATATAGTGAAAAAAATCAAATCAAATGAGTACTTAAAATAGTTTATGCTTCATTTTGATGAATTTGGATTTAGAAATTTAAAATTTAAAATTTAAAATCCTTTTCAAAATCTTGAAAATCTTGCAATTCTAGTTCAAAACTTTAACTATGTAATCGAAAAAGTGATTTGGAGAAAGATTTTTTTTTTTTTAAAATTTTAAATTTCTTATTAGTTCTTTTGCTTCGTGGTTAACTCTTTCTTTGGTTTCTCCCTTGTTGTCGTTCAGACGCCAAATTTTCTTAGTGTCTTGCTAACAACTTTTTGTTTACCTTTGGTGTGCGAGTTTTAGAGATCCGGTAAGGTTTCTTAGTTTTTGTAAGTATATTCGTTTGTGTTATTTTTAATAAGTAGATTTTAGGACTTATTGAGACGATTCTTTGATTCAATTGATGTCGACAGGGTGTGGTGAATGTATTGTTTGGTTTTGTTTAAAAGAGGATATTGTGATGGATAACCTTCTAATGAGTTGAGGATTTCGACAATCTTCTCTTCAAGGGTAAGTGTTTTAAGGCCAAATTAGGGGTTGGCCGGTGTTAGGTGGTAATGGTTGAATGCTTACTGTTCTTTTGGGTTGAATACTCTGTTTGAATAAATTCCAAATAAATGTGTCAGTTAGGAGAATTTTGTGTTAATTTTTTAGTTATGGATGTCATATGTGCAGATTTTGGTGTGATACTATTTTGTTGGCATCATAGAAGTAATCAAGTGTGTGACTCTAGATCAAAAACTTGCAAAATAGTAAAAAACTAAAATTATTGAAGCCATATGACCGTGTGTTAGGTCATGTTCCAGACCATGTGACCACACGGTTGTGTGTGTAACTGTGTGCCAAACTGTGTGATCCATACGACCTTGTGTTAAGCAATTTGAACAGCATGGCCATATGTCAAGCCGTATGCTAGACCATGTGAGCCACACGAGCTGTGCCAAGTAGGGTGTGTGAGCTACATGGGCATGTGGGCCCATTTTGAGTAAGTTTAGTTAAGGCCGAATTTTGGATTGCGTATTCGAGGTTAGTGATTTCATAGATTCTGATGAATGATATTTATGATCGCCTGAACAGTGTACTCTGTTGTTTTTGTTGCGTATGCCTATTTTTTGTTTAAATTGTATAAATATGTGATTTGTAAATCTGATAGTCCCATTAGCATGTTTTTGGGTTGGAAAGCTTATAAATGAGCATATTCAATCTAAATGTGTTAGTATATGTGTAATGACGTTGCATGTGACATTATGGTGAATCTGATTTGTTATTATTGAATTTGACTCATTTGTTTTGTAAAGCATAGAGTTCTATGACTATTGATTTGTGTTTAATATAAGATTGTGTGATCAACATGCTTACTGTTCTGATTCTATATTTGCATACCATGTCACATTGCATGGGGTTGGGATGATATAGTAAGGAGGAAGTTCTGATAGTTTAATGATCTACATTATCTATTGGTCTAACCACATATCTGTAGTAGTAGCTTGACTGCAAATATGGTGGCTTGACCATATATATCTATTATGATAGTTTATCTGTATAATTTTTGGTGGCTTTGACCATAATTATCTATTGGTATGTTTTGGATGGGTGAGTTCTGGGAAACTTTATTTAGTGTGTAGTGAAGTTGGGCATGAAGTTTTTTGAAAAATTTTGCATTATGTTTTTTAGAAATACCGCATTGACATAAGCATGCATGCTCAAATTTGCTCATTTGAATTTGATAAATTTCTCTGTGATATTTTGATTTGTTTATTATATTATCTATACTTAAGCTTGAGTTAAACTAAGCTTCATAGCTCACTCATTTGTCTAATATTTCAGGTAACCTACGGACTTAGGATTGAGCGGTGTACCACAATTTGGATAGGTTTTCTCGTATAAGATTATTTTTAAATAATTAATAATTTATGGACTTTTGAACTATCAGACACATTTTTGGCTTTTTATTTCAGTTTTGGGTTTTGATGAGTTTTTTTAGTTAATTAGTTAAATGCTTTGCATGATTTCTATTAATTAAAAATAATATTCGATTTTCAAAATTAAACAAGCTAAGGATTTTTCCACTGTAAATTTGAAATGACCAATTCGAAAGATAATAGCAAAGGTTTTAGAGGTTACTCACTTGACAAAAGTAAAGTTTTCTTTGGAGATAAATTAAATCGTGTTTTGCAAAATTATTATTGTTTCTACAAGTTCAAACACTATTTAATAAGACAAGCTTTTTGGTATTTTTAAGTGGTCGATGTAACCTTCAAGATCCAACCGTAACATCTAGGCCGTGTTTGGGGTGTTACATTTTGTGGTATCAGAATTTAGGTTTAAAACTCGGACTGACTTTTGGGATAAAATTGCATGAAACTTTTTTTTAATATTTTTACTTTTTCAAATTTTGATTATTTTTTATATTTCAGTTCATAAAAAGAGAATATGAGACTCCAATGCCAATCCAAGTAAGTTACTTGTACTCTGGTCACTTATAGTTTAGTTATTTTAGTAAAACTGTTGATCTTTAGAGACTCTAGAATAAAACAATATTACTTTAAGATAATTACTTCTATCAAACTTTAGACTTTGGATCTAAAAATAACCTAAATTAAACTTTAAACTTCTGAACTATAGATAAGTAATATGAATACATGTGGTCATGGTGTGTGAGCGTGTGGTGGACATAACCAAGTGGTTTGAGCCAAGTTCTCTTCTCTAGGTAGCATGCCTAATCTGGAGACTAGAGAGATTGTGGAGATGCCCATTTCTTAGGCGGTAATCAGAAAGCGGAAGATGATGTTGAGTCCCAAGATATGCTTAGAGATTCATAAAGAGTCAACGATGCCCAATTTGGAACCGTGGACCGAGGGTTAGTGACTGAATGACTTCGGTTAAATGAGATCAAAATAGTGAAAGAGAGTAATTGTTTGGAGAGTGAGAAAAAAAGGAGTAAAGTGTGACATAAGAGGAGTTCTGGTCCTATTGGCTCGAATCCACAACCTTGGAAGTGGGCCAAAGTAGACAAACGTTAGTAGGTAGAGGCAGTTGTAGGTGTATATCGGGTTCTAATTTGTGCTTTCTATGTTAAGTGTCATCTGTTAGAGTGTTGGAGGAAAACGGGGGCATGTTTTAGATGTAGGTTTGTTGAGCATCGTCTTAGGGATTGTTCATGACATTCTCTTATTTAGATGCAAGCTTCGGCTTAGAATTGAAATTAGAGACTGGTTTACGTAGCTAGGTGTCGAAAGGATTAAGACGCATCTAGCTGTAATTTAGGTTCTTTTATGATCTGTTCCAATTATACATTGCATTGATTAAGAATTTTTTGAACCCAAGTGTTTGCTATCAATAGTGTTTCTGAGAATTTGTAGTAGAGGAAATTGTTAGTGATAATTTTGTAGATAGTTCTTTGAGGTAATTTGAGATAGTAAATATGAAGTTCGTTTGAGGTTTGAGGTTTGAGGTGAAGTATTGTCTGGGTTGCATTGAAATCAAAGTTGTGCAGCAAAAGCATGGTGGTCAGTTGGGAATAAAGAGTTACGAATTTTGTGGTTAAGTAAATGGTGTAACAACAGGAATTTCAAGGACATAATTCTTTTAAGGAGGGAAAAGTTGTCACATCCCAAAAACCAGGCTAGTAGAAATTGGGTTAGTGAACCGAAAATGGTCACGCCATGTTAAAATTTAAGGTTGTAGGAGTTGTGTCAAGTAATTTGATTTGGTTCAGTGGGTAGGTGTCTGGTTATGTGTTGAGGGTCTTGTGTTCAATTCCCTTTCTTTAAGAATTTCTCTATTAATATTGATTATATATCTAATTTGGCTTGTAAGGATTATTTTTAATTTTTTTAAGTCTACTAACAAGAACGAACCTGTTGGTTCAGTAGGAAAGGTTTAGCTTACACTTAGGTCCCAAGTTCAAATCTTGTGTGTGCAAAGTGGAATTATTTTTGCTCATATTCTGTGGTGCTACCCATATAGTCAATATATGGGTCAAATTCAAACTCTGATTAGTCAGATAGGGTTAGTAGTTAATCCAAATTGTTGGGATATTATGTTTTTTTTAAATTTTGTGAGATATTTTCCTAACAATTCTCCCACTTATGTCGTCCCTTTTTCTCCCTCTTTCTCACGTTTGTTTATTTCTTTTTTGTTCCTTTTTTCTTTTTCCTTTCCTTTTCTTTATTTCTTTTTCTTAATTCTTGTTGCTGAAATTTTACTTTTTGTTCTTATGGCTACCTTTCCCTTTTCTTTCTTTTTTCTCTTTACTTCCATTACTCCATGGTTAACACCTTCTTTGATTTCTCCCTTGTTACCGTTCAAACACTGGATTTTCTTAGTGTCTTGTTAACAATTTTTTTTTATTGTTGGTGTTCGAGCTTTAGATATTCGGTAAAGTGACATAGTTTTTGTAAGTACATCCGTATGTGTTATTCTTAATAAGTAGATTTTGGGACTTGTTGAGATGTTTCTTTAATTTAGTTTATATCGGCAGGGTGTGATGAACGTATTATTTGGTTTTGTTAAAAACAGGACACTGTGACAGATAACCTTCCGATGAGTTGAGGATTTCGACAATCTTCTCTTCAAGGGTAAGTGTTTTTATGTCAAATTAAGGGCTGGCCGATGTTAGGTGGAAATGGTCGAATGCCTACTCTTCTTTTGGGTTGAATACTCTATTTGAATAAATTTCGAATAGATGTGTCGGCTAGGGGAACTTTGTGTTAATTGTTTAGTTGTGGATGTCGTATGTGCAGGTTTTGGTGTGCTACTGTTCTACTGGCATCTGGGAAGTAATTAAGTGTGTGGCTCTATCTCGAAACTTGTAAAGCAGTTAAAACTCGAAACCGTTAATGCCACACTGCTGTGTGCCAGACCATGGCTTTGTGTCAAGTCGTGTGTCTAATAACATGTTAAATTTGCATCACCTTTTTAGCTTAATTTGGTTGATTTTTGAATTTATCCCTGCCGAATTAGTGATTTTATGTTTTAATCTTGTCAGGGACGCAATTGGGATGCTATGAGTAAAAAACGCGCAGAAAATGACTAATTTGTAACACAGTTAATAAAATGGGGCTAAATAAAAAATATGAAAGTGATCAAGGACTTATCATGTAACACCCCAAACTTGGCCTAAACGCTATGGCCGAATCTGATGATGTCACACAGAATGGATTTTGAAAACGTAGTCATCACGATAAAGCCTTTAGGTTATTAGTTTCATATTTGCTTAAAACCATCGCCAAATCGTTATTTTTCTTAGTCAATTTGCCTAGAAATGTGTTTTACAGCGGAAGCTTTCGAAAACCATTTAATTTCCACAACTCAGTGCCCTTTTCAAAAAAACTCTAGTTTGTGTTTGAGAACGTGAATTCATAAAATAAATCATCATAAAATAAATCATCATAACATTCAAATATTAATAAAATAAAATCCATAAATTTTAAAAAAAATTCATAAAACCCCGAGAGTCCTTAAAAGTTACACCTCTAAAATGAAAACCTAAATAGTAAAATAATAACCAAATAAAACCTTTAGGCAGTGTTACAGAAGAGTGGTCACTGCTGAGTCTCTGTCGCATCGATCCCCCTAAGACTTTGGATTATCTGAGAGACAAACAAACAGATGTGAGTTTTTGTAAATTTAGTGTGTAACCCATCAGAATTAAGCATGCAAGCATACAATCATCATACATATAACTGGCATCAAATGCAGATACAGACTCATGTCTTTCTCAGATACAGTAACACAATCAGATACTGATATGCAAAGTCCTACCCCCATCCTCTACACGCCATCTCCGACCATCCCATCACACCATGTGGGGTTAAAAACAACCACCCATCCCTATACACCAATTCGTGTCATTAAGATACATATCAAATATAATATGAAGCAAGCTACTAGAATAGAGGCGTTTAATGCCATACAGAATTCTTCCTCCTCATATACAAACCCAACTCCAAAATAGATACCGAGCACATATGCAGAACTAACAGATATAACATGCATACCGTGCTTAAAAATAGATAACAGAGTAATCAGATGTATGTAACAGAATCATGCTCAGAACAGAATATTAGTCCATCATATCATTAAATTTTAGGGTTTAGTTAGCCTTTACTGACCCTATGGTAGGCCTACAGTCGATTAGGACGACATGTGTAACCTTACAAAAAATTTTAATATAATGTGGGCCCACACGCCCAGATTGGCCTTGTCTGTGTTGCCTACACGGCCTGGCCTAATGATCGACACGCCCATGTGGCCTACATGCCCAACTTGGCTCAGCTTGTGTGGCCCACACAACCACACTTGAGCCACAACATGGCCGTGTGCTACGCACGACCATGCATTCATCGATCACGTCACCGTGCACACTCACACGACCTACCACACGGGTGACCACACGCCCGTGTGGCGTCAACAGTGCAGTTTTCGAATTTTTCGAATCTCATTTTTCTACGTTTCGGGTACACACCTGATTCGATTTTGATGCAATAACACACCTGAGATCAACAGAACCTACAATTCACCAATTATTCCGAATTAATCGCCTAAAACAATATATTGAACCGAACTTCCTCGAACTAATCAAGTTATTATTCGAACACTCAAAGCTTACCTGAATTCTTGAACGCATCCAACTAAGATTCTATGAGAGGTAGATCCTCTCCTTCACTATTCGCGGCTGATCAGAACAAAATTTTAATCCAACGAAAAGCTTCGAGAATACAAATATAAATTTTAACGTTTTACCTCACGATCTAACACTATCAAACCCAAAACATAATTAAAGGGAACATAAATCAACTTACTAGCCTACTTAAAAATAGAAAACCATAGAATAACGATTGAACTCAGGATTCACGATCCGAATTAAAGAATTGAAAGAAAGTTTATCGAAAAAGAAAACTAAAAACTGAACTAAAAACCGAAGGGAAGAAGAGAAGAATTTGATGTCAGAAATTTTTGGGGATTTAGGAGGAAAGACAGAAGGTAATAACAAAATCAAGATTATGCTTTCATATCCCTAAATTTTCTCCCCCCACTAACCCACTCAGAAACCTGCATAGTAGAAACTCTAATAGACATGCCAGACAAAAAGATAAACAGCTACATTTACACAGGGATTCAAACATAGGACCTCCAACACACCAATTCCCTTTCCATTTGAACCAACAGACTCATTCTAATATGAAATTTAAGACAATTACATATAAGCCCATTGAAAAAGGATAAGACTTAATTCAAAAAATAACCAAAATTTGGAAAAGGTGAAACTTGAACCTAATACCTCACACACATACACCCAGAACACTTAACCACTGAAGCAGATACACAGTTGTGGCAGTTTTTACAAAAGTCGAGATACAATAATTGGGGCATTAATCAGATTCTTTTGACTTTGTAGAAGCCAAAATTTGAAAAAAAATCTAATTTTATTTTTTATTTAATTTTTATTATGTGTTGAAGTGGTTGAAGCCAAATTTAGTAAATTTCATGTATATAAATAGGGCTTTAAGGTAGTTTGGGAAAGACACATTATATTTTACACTTGATTTTTATTTGGAATTAAATAGAATTATTCTTTTTTCTTCCAAAGTTGATGCGTCAATAGATGCTGTTGATTTATTTTCATTTCTTTGTTCTTTGCCAAATTTGTCTAATTGCTTTCCAAGTACCTTTCTTTCCCATTCTTCTCCGTTATCATCAATCACCTTTCAAAACCTACAAAGCATGGTTAATTTCATGTTTCACTAAATTTCATCTTAGCTTTAGACTATTGTTCTTTCCAGTCGGGAATCATGAGATACCTATCTGTATTAAAAATCCTTACAATCGATATTCATATTTTTTATACAATCGGTATTCACATTTTTCCTAAGTATCGGGATTGACAGCTCATCCATTAAAGTTAACTTGATTTAAAATAAAAAAGCATGTTAAGTTGGATTCGTGCTAGCAGACAGTTGGGGAAATGAGTTAGTTGTGTTGTATTAAGATCTCCGAGAATAAATCAAGGGAGAAGTGATCGGGTTTAAATGTCTCGTGCAGTTGAGGCCGTAAATTTAAGTTGGGTTCTTCAGAATGCAAAGATGCCGAAATCTTGAACCGCGAACACGTGTATCTTGATTAGATAATCGATAAATGTTGTGTAGTCCATTTACAAATACAAAAATCTTGAAAGCCTAAAACCCTAAATACCCAATCTACTAACCTAAAAACCCTAAAAGCCCAAAGCCCAAAACCTAAAAATCAAACAAGAAACCCTAGCCACCTCTAATCCCTCTAGTGCTGCACCCTCGCCACGTCAGCAAGTGCATCGCCCGAGGCCTGCCCCTCTCCTTTCACCGAAAGGTAAAGGTCAGCTCCCCAAAGCCGTTGACTTCGCCCCTCTGCCACCACCTCCTGCAAAAAATATAGAGACAAAAGCAAATGGCAGAAGCAGAAACAAAAGAAAGAAAAGAAAAAACGAATAATATAATGTATTATATTTCGGCTATAAAGGCCTAAAACAATTTGTAACAAAAAAAGAGGAATCAATCGAACAGAGAATAGAAAAAACAAAGTTCTTGAAAAAAGGTGGTTCTTTTATATTTTCTTTTTAAAGCAAATATAAAAAAAATATATAAAAACTGTTGCGCCTCTATCGTGAAGGTCCTTTTCTCTGACTTGAGAGGGCTCCGAATCCTTTGGGATTCTTCGAGGGCCCCAGTTGAAAAAGGGAGAAACCGAAAAGGTCTCTTTGCCTTTGGTTGAATTTTGATAGAGTTTTTGGGGGTTCTAGCCCAAGATCCGACTTCTACGCATTGAAAAGATCAAAAGGGCTATTTTTGGGGATTTTTGGCTACCGGGGTGACGGTCGTCGTGGCTGATGACTGGTGGCCACAGCAGACATGCAACGGCCTTTTGGCCGGACGAGGGGGTGACTTGAGAGAAAAAAAAGGAAGAATTTTTTTTTTTGAAAAAAATAGGTTTTGAAATGATTTTTTTTTAAAATTTTCTAATTTATATAAGCTTAGTAAAATGACGTCGTTTCATAGTGGCTCCAAATGCCTCAAAACGACGCCGTTTTGGGGCTGACACGATGACCTGATCCGGATCTATTTAGAATCCACGTGTTTTCAAGGGAAAGGTCTAATTGGCATTTTGGTCCTTCCGCTTTTTTGTTCTTTTTAATTTTGTCCTATTTAGTTTTTATTTGTTTTAATTTTTACCCCATAATTTTAATTTCTCTGCAAATCAGTCTCTTGACCCACTGTTGACCTACTTAGGGAATGAAACGTATGTTGGGTTGGGGAAAATAAAACCTAGGGTCCCTGTACATTTTATATTGTTTTGATTTAATCCTTTGTTTTGTCTTTTTTTTTTTGTTTTAATTTATACTTTTCTTTTAGGTTTCAATTTAGTCCTTTGCCTACCCCATTTTTCCCTTTTTTATTTGTTATTTTATTTGTTATTTTTTATTTTGAGCACTTTTATTTTATGATTATTTATATTTTCCCCTTTTCTAAATTATGCAATTGTATTTACATGTTATTTTTATTTTTGTCATTAGATATTATTATTGTTATTGTTATTATTATCATGTTGTAGTCTTTTATTATTTTACCCTTGTTACCTTTACTATAATCATTCTATTCTTTTATTATTATTTCATTATAATGTTATTTCTTTTGCATCTATGTAGCTATTTTATTTTTTGTCATTATTTTATTATTTATCATGCTTACATTCACTCGTTCATTTAGTACCAAACTCAAACAAATTAATTACACATCGCTTTAAATGTTATATTCATTTTTACCTGATGCATAAAAAAAGGAAATTTTGAAATCGAGGCAATGTTCTTTGTTTAGGGATTTGAGAAATTATGCCCTAACTTACTAGGTATGACTTTCTCCTTGAACTGAGATAATCGAGTATCCTTTTAAAATTCAAGGTACATAAGACTTAGGTAATAATCAAATAACGAAAGAATCCTTATTTTCAAGGATTCTTGATATTGTGCCCTAATTTACTAGACATGACCTTTTTCTCGATTGACTCGAAATAAGAAGGCTCTTTCCATAAAATTCAATTTAGTTTGCGATATTTTAAAAAATCATGCAAGAAAGGGATCGTATCTTAAATTGTAACGACCCAAAATTGGGCCTAGTAGAATTGGGCCCATTGGGCCTTGGGCGTAGGAGTGTTAAAATTTTTTTTTTGAGAACAAGAGAATGGTGTTATTTGAAGTTGGACTTATTGGGAAGGTAATTTTGGAAAGTTACGAGGCTTCTAGGAAGCTTCGGGTTCAAGTTAGGCTATAGGAAAATTTTTGTGCCTATGCACTTTAAGGAGAGAAGGTAAAAGGCATTAAGGCTTAAGAAAATAAGTGTGCATTTTGCTAGCACAAGGAGTCTATTGGTAAAGGTGGCAAGTGGCGTGTAGAGTGTCCTAATGGTCTGAGGTTCGAATCCCACCTATTGCAACTTTTGGGATTTAATTTTTTATGCTCATCTTGTGGAAGATGGTAAGTGTTGGCCAAGGCTCTGAATAAGGTAAGTAAGACTTTTTGGTAAGGAGAAAGATAGGGGAAAAAGAAGGAAGGAAATCAAAGAAAGGGATAAGGGAGGGGGACATGTTGGCCAACTATTAGGAGTTGCCTAGGATAGAATTTTTGGTCAACACACACATCTTTTTGGTAAGGTAGTACACGATTTTGGGAGGGGAGTTGGGAGCCGATTTTTGCTAGGATCATTTTGCTAAGTTTTAGTGCATGAGAGGTATTTTTCTCTTTGAGAAATTTGTGTCTCTTTTCCAAACTCTTTTCCCTTTTGCTTTGGCCTAAATCTCCTAGTCCATTTGTCCATTTTTCTCTTTTGTTTTGGCCGCAATCTTCAATGCATTCTTGGTCATTTCTCTTTGATAGCCGAATTTCAATCATCTTCTCTTTTCCATCTTGCGAGTTGTGCACATCTTCTTTGATTGAATCGGTAAGTGGCTCTATTCTATCATTGTATTTTCTTGTCTCCATGCCGAATTTTGTGCCCTTGTCTTGAGATGGTTTTCTTAACCGAAAACATCATTTCTTCTATTCTTTCTAAATGTGATCATCTTTCCTTTTGTAGTGTTCTAGTGTGTGGTCGTAAAGCACATTCTTGTTGATTCCTCTCTAGTTTTAAGTTAATCGATTGAAGTCGGATCAATCATCATTAAGGTAAGGGGTTCATTTTTGGATTTTTCGTTATATCTCAATTTGGCTATGTTGCAAATTGGATTGAAGTTTCGATTAATCGATTATGTTTTAGGGACGAAATCACTCGATATATTCTATTTGCTAATCCTTCGGATATAGTGGTAAGTGATTCAAGTGTAAGTAATACGTTGCGTATGAAATATTTTGGAAATTCGAGGCTAACTTTTGGTTGGTATTGTTCTAGGGTCAACGAAGAGTGGTTCTTTAGGAAATCAAAATAAGGTGTGTAATTCCGTACCCTTTCGAATACATGTTTGAAATGGTGTGTAATCTCATACCTCTCTGAAGGTTTGCATGAAATGTTCTATGATTCGGTCGAAATACTGAAGAAAACCAGAAACCGGCATCCGTGACCACTCGGGCGTGCGTATATTCGTAGTAGTAATCATATTTTGCAATGAAACAGTTTTGGTTAGCAACAGTGACGTGATTTTGAAAAATCATGAAAAATAGGAGAAAAGGAATTAGAAAGTGAATAAGATATTGAATTAAAGCCTACTGTGTCTATTTTTATATGGAAGAAATAGAGAAGGAAGAGAAATCTTATATTCTGTGATATTTTAATTTTAGTGAGACTGGTTCTGATTGACTTCGTGGTTCCCTGTTTTGTCTTGGAAAAATCGTTTAAAATTGTACAAAGTTTCAATAGAAACATGTGGGAGCAACATATGAAAACTGTACAGTGAGATATTTGAGTTTAGGGTAGGAGAGGTCAGAACTATTGGACAGTGAAACAAGGGAAACTTTGATGAATAAGCTGTACTAAATGGCTAAGGCAAAAATTCTGGAAAAATAAAAGTAGGAAGATGTATGAGTCTAGTTTCAAGGAAAATTTACGCATCTAAATTTCGAGTTTTCTAACTCGATTTGTAGTCAATTTAGGCAGTATTATGCAGATGAACAGTTTCAAATTTTATGCCCCAAATTAGTAGTTAAGATCGGGGTTGTGAGATTATCGAATTACCCTTAGTGGGTAAAATTACTGAATTAAGAAAATTCCCCTATGGGCTGATTTACCAAAATGCCCCTAATGGGCCGATTTGCTAGAATGCCTTTGTGGGCCGAATGACAAAGTGCTATAATGGGCTGATTCCCTGTAATAAATTATTGGATTGAAAATTGTCGTTTATATATGTGAATAGTATGTTTTATTATTTATGTTGCATTTGCATATTTTGCATGGGATGGGAAAAATGTTAAAGAAGAGAAGTGTATCCTGGTGGCTCTGCCACATATTCTGGAGGCTCTGCCACCAATTTTGATAACGGCTATGTGCCTAGCATATGAACTAATGACTCTGTATCGATCATATTTACCGAAGGCTATGTGCAGATTATATTATCGTATATAGTATCTGGTGGTTCTGCCACAATCTGTATAGTGGCTATGCCACGCATAATCATGACTTTGGTGGCTCAGCCACAAATATTATAAATGGCATCTTGCCTACGATTATAAATGGCCACTGGCCTGCGAATTATTATATTAAATGGCATTTTGCCTGCATTTTGGTGTGTTTGGCGGGGTGGGTTGACTTGATCCCCACAGGTGTGATGGGATGGTACGGGTGGTGTGTAGCGGATGGATTAGTAGGATGGGTTGGGTTGCATACATTGCATATATGTATATTCTGTTATGTAAATGGGCTTCACCCAAAGATTATGCTTTATGGGCTCAGGCCCAAGTTTTTGCAAAACGGGTTCAAGCCTTGTGGACAATGGTAAGGGGATTATACACTGCGTTCTTGTAACTTACCCCCTTTCTTTTCTTAACCCTTGTAGGTAATGCTCAGTGACGAGGACTTGGGGCCATGGATGACTCGGTGGAGGCCATACTTTTGGAATGTGAATTTCAAACTTTAGTAAACTTCTTTTCCGTATTATTTCGTTGCTTTTACTTTTTTGGGTTTTGAAGTTGTAATAAGGCCTCTGGGATGTTTTAAATTGCTCTATGTTTTGAAGTATTTATTTTTTTGCTTGAATTGTTTTAAATGGGGATTTTGTAAAATCTTAATAAAGGTTTTTTTTCAAAATAGATTAATAAATGGATTACATAACAAACTTTTACAAATAAATTAACATGGAAATTCTCTTTCGAATTATCAACGAAATTTTCAAAAGACTCGGATTCTCTTTGGAATTTTCAACGTCATTTTCAAAAGTCATGGTTTTAAAGTTCACTACCCCGATTTTCGACTCATCAATCAACCATTCAAAAATAGTTGTATTTTATCAAATATTTCAAATCAAACTTGTTTTATTGATTATAACAAAATAATACCTATTTTAGTATGAATCAAAAGGATTTAACATGTTTTCTCATGTGACATGTCAAATTCGGTCATAACGCATGGGCCGGGTTTGAGGTGTTACATAAATTCTACTCGAATTTTTAATTTTTGACATCAAAACATCAAGTAATCAACTAGGTACCAATTTTGAGCGTTATGAGGGTGCTAATCCTTCCTCATACGTAACCGACTCCAAACCCATTTTTTGGATTTTGTAGACCAAAAATTATCGTTTTAATAAATCCAACATTTTAATAAAATGACTAAGTTTTGAGGTTATCTAATCACACCTAAATAAAAAGGATTGGTGGTGACTCCATTTCACACTTTAAAATAAAAAGTCGATTTCCAAAAAAGGTTTCGACAGCTTGGCGACTCCACTGCAGACAAAATAAGAGAGTCAAGCCTCGAGTTGATTAGCTTTTAGTCTTTTTGTCAAGAATTGGTAATTCAATTTAAATTGACTATCCCTTCCTTGCATTTCATCCTTCATGTTTTATTTTAGCGGTAAATAATGTCTTTGTTATCTCGGGTTACATAGGGATTTAATATATCGGTTTTGTTGGTTCAAGAGTTTCACTTTATGTTTTCAGATATTGCATGGCATAATCATTCCATTCTTCCCTTCTTAAGTGGGAGTGAGAAGCTATTCCTTCCTGAGGTCTTCACCTCCATATAGGATAGTGGACCGCTTTCGGGAAACATCCTAGCGTATGTTTTCTTAAGGTCTTCACCTCTGCACAACCAAAGGGAAATATATTCCCCTGAACTAAACTCGGTCTATATGAGCCTAGAACGGGGTGAGGATCGAGGAATCTATCGGTTTAGGTACCTTTACTTTAGAACCAAACTGCATGTAATGAACCTTAAGAGCCAGCCCTAGGAAGGACCATGTCAAACCTTTAGCAGTCACCCGAATAGGTGCTCTATTTATTATTTTTTTCTTTGTATTCTAGCTTTATATAAAATGTACTGTCTTGTTTCATTTTGTTTTGGCTGTGATTGCATTTGCATTTTTATCTTAGAAAAATGGTGTTGTTTCGTGTTCAGTTGCTAAATAGAGAGCTTGTCATGGAAAAGGGGTTTCTTGATAAAATGAAATACAATGCGGTCGTGCGAATATGGTTCGGGAAGAGACAACAGCCTATCAGAGGGGTACATGTCAGAAGTATGGGATTTCACCCGGATTAGTATGAACTAGAATAATCTGCAAGAGTTGAAAGAGATATGGGATCAATGGGATCAAGCAACTGTTCTATCGTAATTATGGTAATCTGTCTTACCTACTTACTATTAAAGTGGATGAGTACCTATTCTGAACTCTCACCTAGTATTGAAATATTGCTTATAGCTACTTCACTTTTGGGAGAGTAGACTTGGTGCCCACTATAGAAGAGTACACCACTTTGCTCCATTGCCCTAGGATCTAGGTTGGCAAAGCCTACTCTAGAGCCACCAACGTCCCGAATTTCTTAAATAGACTGATGAACATAATTAGGATGAGCGAGCAATGGGTCACAGCCTAAATTATAAAAAAAGGGGATAGTAAATTAATCATTTGGAAAAGTCTGCAGGATTTGTTCCTACACCCAGATACAAGGAAAAGGGTTGATGTCTTCGCCTTGAGTATTTATGGGTTGGTCATTTTCCCCAAAGCATTAGAGCATATAGATGATGCAGTTTCAGATCTGTTTGACCGATTGGACAAAAGTGTAACACCTCTAACCTGAAATCATAACCAGAATAGGGTTAAGAGGCGTTATCGAACAATTGAAATATTTTTCACATTCATTTAATCAACACAAAGTCAATCACCAATCAAACATATGCAAATACAAATATATAGCCCCTTATCGAGGTCTATGAGACCTTAAACACGTGTTAACAAGAGGTTGGAGACCAAACTAAATACATACAAAAATTCTCAGAAATTTAAAACTTTTTCAAAGTTACGGAGGTCACACGCCCGTGTGGTTAGGCCGTGTGCCTCCCACGGCTACCAGGCACCCCCATGTGTCTCAGTCGTGCTAAAACCTGGCATGCATACTGACTTATCCACACAGCCACCAGACACGCCCGTGTGCCATGCCGTGTGAAATTAAGCTAGCTACTGACTTGTTCACACATCCACCAGGCACGCCCGTGTGCCACGGTCGTGTATGCAAAATAGGCCATTTTCAAGGCCAATTTGCCACCCACACAAGGGTCATCCCTACAAGCACAAAGCAACACCAATTCATGCTTCAAAATGCACCCAAACATACCATTTCATGCACCAATTAATCACCAACTATACCATCTATATTAATACTCAATTTCATCTCACATTGGTTCAACCAAAGTACCAAAATTCATATATCAACACATAGACCATTATCATATAAACCTTACCACCATACATATTTTATCCATCGTTCTCATCAACTAATTCAAACATACTATATATGCCATTCCTGTTTCTACTAATTCATACGTCACTTATCATATTCATAGTCTAGTCTATCTATATGTACCAACATCATTCAATTTTCCAGTCTATATCAAATGACATAGACCAAACATCTCAAAATATACTATACCAACTAGCCTATACATGCCATATACCAACTATATACATATTTCAGAAGTACCCAATTTAGATAGCTGATAGTGTGATAGAGATGCTGACGATTTCTGGATCCGAGCTAGCTTTACTAACACTGTAAAATAGAGAAACAAATCACATAGTAAGCTTTCAAAGCTTAGTAAGTTCGTAACATAACACATATTGTTCATTAATACCATAACATTATACGAAAAACAATCCATCATATAGATTAATTCACAATCACATATACCATACCATCCAAGCTAATATGCTCAATTAACCTTCCATAAACTCATTTATAATTTCATCAACCACATAGGTTACGAACGTACCTTAGCAAACACTTAGTTATCGATCACATTTACTACTCAATGGTCCATACATCATTTCGATCAACTTCTGTCATTTCTTCGATTCAATCGCACACTTAGTGCTCAAATCATAGCCGAAGCTTAATTAACATCGCACACTTAGTGCATCTATATCAAAGCAATCTTAAATCAGTATCGCACACACAGTGCCAACCACAAAGCTGAAGCTTATATTATCTCGCACACACAGTGCTAATCACCTTGGTCACATTTCCAAATACGTACACACTTAGTGCCATCTAACCCGATTTTCTCACATAAAATTTACAATTCATTAATATCATACTATTCATTTCATAACATTAAACATAGTTAAATACACGTATTATGTTCGAACTTACCTCGGATGTTAAAATATCTAAACGGTAGATTAATCGATCATTTTGTCTTTGCCTCGATCTCGATCCGAACCTCTTCTTTCTTGGTCTATACACATTTAAATTTAACTCATTCAATCACCATTTCATTTAATTTAGTCCAAACACATATATTTAGGGCATTTTTCAAAATAGCCCTCATATTTTTATATTTCTACACTTTAGTCTTTAATTCACAATATCACAAAATACACATAATTTCATTTCACCCATGCCTAATCGACTGCTCACTATGTTCATACAAGTCCCACACATTTCATTTATTTCACATTTTTAGTCCTTCGATTTACACTTTTCTCAATTAAGCCTAAATTACACAAATTCGTCAAAACTCCAAAGACAAACTATATTAATCAAACACATATATTTCATTTTCCACCAGCAAACATTCAAGAACTCACATGTTCATCAATGGAATATTTCAAAAACATCATTAATTCACAAAATTAAGACATGGGTTAGCTAGAGCACGAAGCAACGATTACAAAAACGTAGAAATTGTCAAAAACCGAAGTTAAAACTTACCTTAATTTATGATTAAAGCTAGCCGAACCCTAGCTTAGTTTCTTTTTGTTTTCTTTTCTTGAAAATCGGTGCAAAGATTAACACTATGGCTTTATTTTTTTGTTATTTTATCATATTAAATATAATAATACACCTTTTACTATATTACCCTTTATCAGTTAACATTTAAAACATATAAACATCAAGGTCATATTTGTCTAACAACTATCCACTATCTTAAAAATGGTTTAATTGCCACATAAGGACTCCTCATTTATAAAGCCATGCCAAATAAACACTTTAACAATCAGCACACAGCTTTTGCACTTTGCGGGATTAAGTCCTTTTCGCAAATTAAACACACAATCGATAAAATTTTCACACAAAAATTTCACACAGGCTATATCAGATATAATAAACACCAAAAATAATATTAAAATATTATTCTGACATCAGATTTGTGGTTTCAAAACTACTATTCTAACTAGGGTTTAAACTGGGCCGTTACAAAAAGGGTCACTCTTGTCTTGACAAATCCTATGGCAACCCCAGGTACGATTGGTGGTGGGGTAAAAGAATCAGTGAAAATGTTCCTTCATCAAATCAAGAATGCACTCGCCCAATAGAGGAATACTTGCAAGTGATACCGTTTGAATTAGAAATAGTAAAGCGAGACTTTGAAAAGAAGTGTTCAAAGTTAGGAGAAAGGATAGAAAAGTTGGAAGAGGAAAAGATTTAGCTAGGGTTAGACATCGACGTACAAAAGTTAGAAGCCGAGAAAATGAGAAAAGGAAAGAACAAGGCTAAGGAAGACTTGGGTAGTCTAAAAATAGATTATCAGAAACTCCGCTTGTCAATGAGGATTGTCAAGTTGGGCAAAACGTCAGGACAATGGCGGCAAGAAATCCAAGAAGAAAAGATTAGAGCTGACCAGGGGGAAAGGAAATTCCAAGATGCTCGAGTCCAAGAGGATGCTCTAAAAAAGAAACTGTTAAAAAGCCAATATGAAAAAGTTGGATTGAGAGCCCGAGTAGCGGAGTTAGAAAGGTCTCTATGTCAATATTGTAGTCACAACACTGTGACTGATTTGAAAACAACTCCAACACTCCTAGGGTCAGACCAGGGATAGAGACCACATCATGAGCAAAGCTTTGGCTCAAGTACGAGAAGTGATTAACCACTTGCAGACCTCAGCCGTTCAAAGCTTGAAATATGAATCTTAGTCAGATCGATGCCAAGAATTAGTTTGACTTTTTAAGAAAGTTAAGGTTTTGAGTGTTAAAGTGAAGTCGTATATGTATTCGCTTTATGTAAAGAAACTTGTTTTCTAGTAAAGTTGTTCTAATGGAGTTGAACTAGAATCAACGCCTTTTTGCATGCATCTTTTTTATTCATTAACTTTACATTTAATTACATGCATTAAATTTCATGAAATCCAAAAGTGTATCGAATTCAGAACTCTAGTACAGAGCCTGATGGACAACAAAAAGTTGAAATTCTTAAATATATCAAGGGTTTGGAGGAGACTGATGTTTGTGCATTTGAATAAGAAACTGAGGAAGGGAATCGATAAAAAATTTGTCTTTTCATCCCTGGAAGTGTTCTGAACAACTAAACTATGGATGGGATCCTTGTAGTATTTAGGGCTATTTCAGAGTAATGTTTAAAACACACTTATTGCTCTAAGCTTGGGAGTCATAGGGATCTTTTTGGGAAAAGGTGCATGTCCGCTATTTTTTATTTTAATGAAAACAATGCATCTTTGTTTCCCACTTGGCAAATATTCTAATGCATCTTTGTTTCCCACTTGGCAAATATTCTACTTTTTTCTCTTTTTTTTCTCATACTCATAGTACACATTTAATCATTTTTAAATTCAATTATTCATTGGGTCTCCTTTTATTCATATAATAGTTCTCCAGATATCAATGATATGAGCGATGCGTTGTTAACTCAGTGTCTCCTTTCAAGTAGGATATGTGTCTAGAGGAACCTCAGAACTTTGAAGATGATCAAGATTGTAACTTCTCTCCTGATCTATTGAGGATTGTAGAGCAAAATGAGAAACAGATCCTACCTCACAAAGAGTCGGAGGAAATTGTGAGCTTAGGAGATGAACAAGAGAAAAAAGAGGCAAAAATCAAAAGCTGCATCACATCGGAAACAAGACGAATCCTCGTTAAGTTACTTCAAGAATTCAAAGATGTCTTCGCATGGTTGTATCAAGACATGCCTGGTTTAAATACTAATATTGTGGTACACTGGCTTCCTATAAAAGAAGAATGCAAGCCAGTTCAGCAAAAACTTCGAAGGATGATACCTGACGTACTATTGAAAATAAAAAAAAAAGTCAAGAAACAATTTGATGCTGGTTTCTTGCAAGTCGTCAAATATTTGGAATGGGTAGCCAATATAATCCCCATCCCTGAGAAAGATGGGAAAGTGGGAATGTGTGTAGACTATCGATAAACCGTAAAAGTAACATATTTTAATCCCACATTTGGCATACTTTTGGATGATTTATCCTTTGATTTATGTAAAAAGGTGCTCTTAATCCTTTCTTCTCATATTTTATACTCAGGAAAGCACCCAAGGATGAAACGAACGAGAAACGGGCTTAAAACGGACCAAATTGGGCTAAGAGAGAAATCGACACGGCCTGGCCCAAAGACCACACCGTCGTGCCTCATTAAAAGTCCGAACACGGCCTGGCCACAATTCACACGGGCGCCATGGCCGTGTCCCTATCACTGGAAAGAGCAATTTCATTCGAGAAAGGATACTTGGAGGCAAAGAAGCACATTCCAAAGCCTATTCAAACACCCTAGTAGGAATTCTACTTAAATTAGGATACTTAGGGCCAAACAAGGCATCACAAAATCTATATAAACACCCAAGGGGGCAACTTGAAAAGGGAGTTCGGCAGAAGCCGAAGGCATAAAAGCTAGGCCAAGGAGCCAAGCCGAGAAGGTCAGGGTTAGGAAATAACGCAAGGATAGCCAGTTGCTCCATCCTAAGAAGCTGGAGTTATACCCAAGACGACGGAATTCTCCTTCAATTCCTTCAGGGGTTTTAGGGATTTCTTATGTTTTGTTTTATCTTTTCTCTTGCGATGTTTTCTTTATTCATTACGAATTAAACCCCTCAGATACCTGAAGGGGATGAACCCCAAACGAATCTTGGTATTTGGTTTTTAAGTTATATGATGAATTACTTAGTTTGTTATTAATTATGTTGCTTAATCCATATCTAATGTGCTTAGGTGGAGGAGGAATAGACCCTTCCTAAGAGAAGATGTAACATAATTAAGCGGAGTTGATCGAACACCTAGAGATAGGGTTACGAGATTTTACCGAATTAGGGTGAAACCTAATATGGGAGTCCATTGATCGATTTACTGCTATCCTGGGGGGTTATTATAAGTGAACGAGAGTTCCACTAATTAACCTAGGGTTAGACGTTATTGGCCTCGAGAGAGGGTTTAATATAGGTTAGGGAGTCTTACGGATCAAGCTAAATAAAGAGATCATATAATTAAGGGTTAGATAACAAGTTAAGTCTAGGTGGATTCTTTCTGAGGGTTTCGTCGTGATTAATTGAGTTTTCTTCAAGTTATTTTCTAATTCATCCTTTTTGTCTTTGTGTCTTTAGTTTAGTTCTTGTCGATTTAGTTTAGAGGAATCTTCACTTTAATTTTAAGGCTAAATAATAAAAAAAAAGTTAGTAATAATACTTTTAGTTCCTTTGGGTTCGATAATCCGGTCTTGCCTAAGCTATACTACTGTTCGATAGGTATACTTGCCTTTAATCGTTGTCAGAGTTAGTCTCTAGGTTTGATCATTCTTTTATAAATTTTTAAAGCTCTGATTGCAGCGATCAAGTTTTTGGCGCCGTTACCGGGGAACTAAAATATTAAGAAACCTTAATTTTTATTAATTCAGCCATTTTTTTATTTGTTTTATTTTTACTTTGCTAATTTTTCTTTGCTTTGACAGGTAATTTTAGTTTAGAGGAGATGACACTAAATAACTATCAGTTGCAAGTTATGAGGACAACGCCAACAAAGGCCGCCAGTGTCTCCAACCTCGACGTGGTCACCAGGTTATCTAACCAGCTGGAGATGATGAATAAAAAGATTGGTGGTTTGTATAGTTCCTCGCAGGTACACTCAGTAATGCAATATGGCTCGAATCTAGGAGGAGTGGCGAATCCTGAGTACCCACCATACTATTATGGCATGGAAAACGAGCAAGCTCACTATACGGGTAACTACTCTAGACCATAAAATAATTTTTATAATAACACTTATAACGCAGGTTGGAGTTTCCATCCCAATTTCTCGTGGGATGATCAAAATAGCCAGAGACCGGAACTTCCTCAAAACTTTCAACAACCACTTCACCAATAGGAAGAGGAGTCGCACCTTGAAGAGATGCTGACAAAATTTTCTGCAGACACAGAGAAACGTATCCAAGAAATTGAGAGAACAATCAAAAGCAATGAGAGCCAAATCATGGAAATTACTAAGTCAGTCAAGGAAGTCACTAACGCAGTCGAACAACTTGCAAAGCTGATGTCAGAATGACCGCAAGGGCGTCTACCTAGTAACACGGAGATTAACCCTAAGGAGCAAAATCAAGCCATCACCGCTCAGGACAGTAAAGGGTTAGATGAACCTAATGCAATACCAGAAAACAAGGTAGATGAAGGTAAAACATAGGTAACATAAGAAAAGCCACAACCGGTAATCGAAGAGTACCAACCTTGCATAACTTACCCCGAAGCCATAAAAAGAGACAATTCAGAAGAACAGTTCGATAAGTTCCTTAAACTTTTAAAGAAATTACATATTAACTTACCTCTTCTTGAAGCTCTTTTTCAGATGCCAGACTCGAGGAAATTTTTAAGACATCTCTTGACAAACAAATGCAAATTAGATGAGGAGCACCACATGGAATTAAACGCAGCATGCTCAGCAATGTTACAGAATAGACTAGTGCAGAAGCAAAAAGACACAGGGAGTTTTACAATTCCATGTTTAATTGGTAGTTTATCTATTAATAATGCTTTAGCTGATTTAGGGGCAAGCATCAATGTTATGCCTTATAAAATGTTTAAACAACTAGGTCTAGGGAAACCCAGACAAAGTAGGATGAGCATTCAGTTAACTGATAAAACTATCAGAATTCTTAGGGGTATAATAGAAAATGTTCTAATCAAAAGTGATAAATTCATATTCCCAGTAGATTTTGTTGTCTTAGACATGAACGGGGACAATTTGATTCCCTTAATTTTAGGAAAACCCTTCCTAGCAACTGCCAGGACAAATTGATGTTGGTACAGGAGAACTCATTCTTTGTGTAGGTGACGAATCAATTAGTCAACAAGCTTTTGACTCGGCCAAGACATCAAGTGACGAAGGTGAGAAAGTAAATTCAGTTGATAATCAAATTGTTCAACTTTCACCACAGGAAACACCACATGGCTACAACCTGAGCTGAATCATGGGCCCCAAGCTGTACAAGCTCATAACAATGAATTGTTAGTGGAATCTGACCCAAGGCAAGAAACTGTGGTAAGTGAAGGTAAGGTTGAGGTAAGCCATGATTTACCAAACTCGGTAAATACAGAGTACCAAGCTCGTGTGCCATATCCCGATGCAATAAAGAAAGACCACACAGAAGAAGAATTCGGTGAACTCACACTCCGTGTAGACGATGAAAAAATCACTCTTCAAGCTCTTAACTCAGCTAGGACATCGAGTAATAAAGGTACGAACATTAATTCTATTAATAATCATTTGGTTCAACCTTCTTTATAGGAAGCATCACGAAATCACTTAACTGAGCTAGATCTTAGACCTCGTGCCAACAAAGAAGAAACACATAAGGAACAAAGCCTTAGGGTTGATAAACTAAAAGAGCAGGAAACACAAATCAGAGAGGAATAGGAACCGCACGAAGTGAAACTGAAGGAGACCCTAGACAAGCTGATAGAAACAACAAATCATATCAAAATAGAGGATCATTTATTGTTGAATAAGGAAGACCATTGAATCACCAATTCAGAGCTCAAGACAAATGAAGAAATCACTTTTGAGGTACTTAATGTCTTTCTATACGGCACAGCCGAGGTAAGCAATCCTAAATTCGACAGTTTTGAGGTAAACATTACTCGACTTAAACTATATATCCGTAACCGAAGTGATCGCATGAGAAAGGATTTTCACCTCCTCAAACCACCATGACCATACGAATGAGAGGTAAAGTCTAGCTTAAGACTATAAACAAGCGCTTCTCGGGAGGCAACCCAAGCACTAACCTCATTTTTACATTTTTTTATTTTTTTCTTTCTTTTCTTTTTCTTTTTAACACTTAACCATAAACTAACCAAAGAGCAGATTTCTAGGCCACACGGCCCTACACACGGGCGTGCCTGTGGCTGTCTGGAAGCTAAGGGATACACCATGGGCGTGCCAGTGGCCATGCACGACATAGAAAAAATTTCTTTTCCCAACACGGGTGGCGATAATAAACCACGCCCGTGTCGACGCCCCGTGCGAGATTACTGACTTGTTAAGCACGGGGCTAAACACGACCGTGCCTTCCAACCGTACCAACATTCTGACTTATCAAACACGAGAGGAGCACACCCGTATTAAATGACTGTGTGAAGAAAGACACGGGCGTGCCACTGCACCCACAACCGTGTCCGAACACCCTGAACGCGCCCAAAAATTCACCCAAAAATTCAAAATCTCAAAACACAGGCTACATCTCTATTTAAACCTCATTCTCCCCTTTTTCTAGTTGTCTTTCATTTTCCATTATTTATTTTTATTTTTAATTTTATTTCCATTATTATTATTTTTTTTCTTCTTCTTATTCTTTATGATATTTAGATTTAGCTTAGGTACAATAAAATCAGACCGACTGCTTCGAGGATTCAATTCGAGACACTTCCCCACGTTCACCTCCAATCCTATCCGGATTATTTTCATTGACTTCATCCAAAATTTAGGAAGTTTCACTTCTCTCCCCATCTTATGATTTTATGATTATTTGATATTATCTATCTTTGTACATTAAGGGCAATGTACAACTTAAGTGTGGGGGGGTTAAATACAGTATTATTTGAAAATCCCTGAATTATGCCTTGTTTAAAAGTAAAGTTTCTCACACTATGATTAGAATGAAATTGCCCTAATTTATGATTTTTATTGATATGTTTTGGATTAAGTCATTGATAATTGTGCATTGATGATTAAATTTGAAGGATACTAGAAAATCAAGCATGATAAGTCTATTTTTCATAAATTTAAAACTTTTAGGTTGTCTACCAGAATCTAAATGTTACCTTGAAGTTTGAAATTTACAAGGTTGACATCAAAAACCCATAATTTTTGTGAGATCTTTAGCATTATAGAGCATATATTCTTTTTCCTGCTCACTTTATTGATTATGAGTGTGTCAACTATGAACTGTTATTCTAGAACTTGCCTCGTTTACACATGTTGAGACCATATTTATGATTTGATATACAGAGATGATAAAGGCACCTAGGTTTTAACCCACTCACTCCACTAAAAAGCCTACCTTCACAAATTAACCCCTAGTGAACCCCGTTGATCCTAACAACCCTTTTTATTGACTCACCTACTAATAACCCAAAACCCTTTGTATTCATTATCACCCTTCTTTTTGACTACCCTTTAAATCGAGATTTGATTTGATTAATCGACTAATTATATTATGAGTGGAATTCATCCATTATTATTGATAAGTTTGTTCTTAAAAAAAAATGAAGTACATTCAGTATTAGTAAGTGAGCTTATACAGTTAAAAGTTTATTCTTTAAAAGAAAAGCTCGTATTAGTAGGATCATTGCTTTTCAATTGATGTAATTATTATTTTGGTAATTTTTAGGAAGGTACTCGTCAATTCAATCTCGATTCTAACCTTCTAATTCAGCCTTTATCCATACCCTTAACGTAAGCCCCGTTACAACCCTGCTAAAGACCTTTTGATTTGGGTATCATCTCATTTTACAGTGGTGGAGATTTGATTTTCAGGCAAGCCTATGGGATTAACTTTTCATGTTCGACTTATTGACTGCTTAATTTTGAACCTTAAACATTTTGAGTGATTTGAGTGAATCTTTAGTGAGGATGTCAACTCTTGTCAATTTTGAATCAGAGGTAATTATTCAGGTAAGGGGAAACACCTATGTTTTCAGACTATAAAAATTATGACTTAGATTGTTTGAATCTTTAAGACTCTTTGAGTTGAATTATCCATGTATGAATTATCTTTGAATTATGATGAAACACTATTGATGAATGTTATGAATCAAGAAGTTCGTTTTAATTGTAAGTTGAGAATTTTGCTTGAGGACAAGCAAAAGCTTAAGTGTGGGGGTATTTGATAAACCGTAAAAGTAACATATTTTAATCCCACATTTAGCATACTTTTGGATGATTTATCCTTTGATTTATGTAAAAAGGTGCTCTTAATCCTTTCTTTTCATATTTTATGCTCAAGAAAGCACCCAAGGATGAAAAGAACGAGAAACGGGCTTAAAACGGTCCAGATTGGGCCAAGAGAGAAATCGACACAGCCTGGCCCAAAGACCACACGGCCGTGCCTCATTAAAAGTCTGAACACGGCCTGGCCACGATTCACACGGGCGTGTGCCATGGCCGTGTCCCTGTCGCTGGAAAGAGCAATTTCATTTGGGAAAGGATACTTGGAGGCAAAGAAACACATTCCAAAGCCTATTCAAACACCCTAGTAGGAATTCTACTTAAATTAGGATACTTAGGGGCCAAACAAGGCATCACAAAGTCTATATATACACCCAGGGGGCAACTTGAAGGGGAGTTCGGCACAAGCCGAAGGCATAAAAGCTAGGCCAAAGAGCCAAGCTGAGAAGGTCAGAGTTAGAGAATAACGTAAGGATAGCCAGTTGATCCATCCCAAGAAGCCGGAGTTATACCCAAGACGGCGAAATTCTCCTTCAATTCCTTTAGGGGGTTTTAGGGATTTCTTATGTTTTGTTTTATCTTTTCTCTTGCGATGTTTTCTTTATTCATTACGAACTAAACCCCTCAGATACCTGAAAGGGATGAACCCTAGACGAATCTTGTTATTTGGTTTTTGAGTTATATGATGAATTACTTAGTTTGTTATTAATTATGTTGCTTAATCCACATCTAATGTGCTTAGGTGGAGGAGGAATAGACCCTGGCTAAGAGAAGATTTAACATAATTAAGCGGAGTTGATCGAACGCTTAGAGATAGGGTTAAGAGATTTTGCCGAATTAGGGTGAAACCTAATAATGGAGTCCATTGATCGATTTACTGCTATCCTTGGGGGTTATTATAAGCGAACGAGAGTACCACTAGTTAACTTAGGGTTAGACGTTATTGGCCTCGGTTAGGGAGTCTTACGGATCAAGGTAAGTAAAGAGATCATATAATTAAGGGTTAGATAACAAGTGAAGTCTATGTGGGTTCTTCCTGAGGGTGTCATCATGATTAATTGAGTTTTCTTCAAGTTATTTTCCAATTCATCCTTTTTGTCTTTGTGTCTTTAGTTTAGTTCTTGTCGATTTAGTTTAGAGGAATCTTCACTTTAATTTTAAGGCTAAATAATAAAAAGAAAGCTAGTAATAATACTTTTAATTCCTTTGGGTTCGATAATTTGGTCTTGCCTAAGCTATGCTATTGTTCGATAGGTACACTTGCCTTTAATCGTTGTCAGAGTTTCCAGGTTTGATCATTCTTTTATAAATTTTTAAAGCTCTGATTGCAGCGATCAACTATAGGGATTTAAAAAAGGCCAGCCCGAAGGACAATTTCCTGTTACCTCACATCGATACCCTAGTTGACAACACAACAGGTCATTCACTATTTTCCTTCATAGATGGTTTCTCTGGATACAACTAGATAAAGATGCATCCTGAAGATATGGAGAAGACCACATTTGTGACAATGTGGGGAACATTTTGTTACAAAGTGATGCCATTCGGGCTAAAAAATACAGGGGAAACATATCAAATGGCCATGGTAATTTTATTTTATGATATGATGCACAAATAAATTGAGGTTTTTGTCGATGATATTATTGCAAAATCCTGAACAGAAAAAAAAATGTGAAAGTCTTGGGAAAACTATTTTTGAGGTTGAGGAAATTCAAGCTAAAGTTGAATCCAACAAAATGCACTTTTGGGGCCACGTTAGGTAAATTGCTGGGATTTGTAGTAAGCAAGAAATGAATTGAGATTTACCCAGATAAAGTCAAGGCCATACAGGAGTTACCACTATCGCATACCCAAAAGGAGGTCCAGGGTTTCTTAGGGAGATTAAATTACATTGCCCGATTCATTTCACAACTAACCGAGAAATGTGACCCCATATTCCATCTCGTTAAGAAACGTGACCTAGGTGTATGGGATGAAGAATGATAGAAGACCTTCGACAACGTCCAATGCCCTAGTGTTGATACAACCTAGCCCAGATAAACCATTGATATTATATATGGTAGTATTTGGAAATTTTATAGGACGCGTACGTGGCTAACATGATGAGTCAGGGAGGAAAGAAAGAACAATTTATTATCTCAACAAGAAGTTTACTGAATGCGAGACAAAATATTCGCCAATCGAGAAGTTGTGCTATGCCTTAATTTAGACCACCTGGAGGATAAGACAATATATGTTGTATCATACGACTTGGCTGTAACACCCCAAACCCGGCCTAGAAGTTAAGCCCGAATTTGGCGTGTCACATGGAAGTTTTTTTTTTTTTTAAAAACCATCTTTGAGATTGTTAAAAACTTGTTCGAGATTAACGGCCTCTTTGTTAAAACCCAAAACACTTAAGCAATTGTTATCTACTTGAAAACGTAATTATCTTTAAAAACCTTTTTGGTTGTGAAAATATATTTGAAATAACAATTTACGAAAATGGGACGTTTGGGAATAGAGTTGCAGAAGCATTTTGAAAGAAAATCCAAGGCCTTATTACAATATTTAACCCAAAATAGTAAAGTAATAAAATAAACGAGAAAGAAGTCTAAAGTCCAAATAAACCCATTTCTGAAGTATGGTCTCCATCGAGTCATCCAAGGCCCAAGTCCCCATCACTGAGCATTACCTGAAAAGGTTAAGAGAAAGGGGGGTGAGTTACAAGAACTCAGTGTGTAATCTCCTTACCATCATCCACTGGGTCGGAACACACATAGCAATATTTTGGGCCCAAGCCCATTTACAATCATAGCATAATATCATATATAACATGCATGTGCTATGTAATTCCCAACCAAGCCTGAATTTCCATCCGCTACACACCCCCGTACTAACCAACACACCTGTGGGGATCAAGTCAACCCACCCTGCCAACACACCAATAGCAGGCATTAAGCCAATTATAGTATTTGTGGCAGAGCCACCGAACTAGATTGTGACAAAGTCACCGAACTAGAGGCATTAAGCCATTTAAAATAATTGTGGCAGAGCCACTGAACTAGATTGTGACAAAGTCACCGAACTAGAGGCATTAAGCCATTTAAAATATTTGTGGCAGAGCCACCGAACTAGATTTTTGGCAACAGGCCATTTAAAATATTTTGGCAACAGGCCATTTAAAATATTTGTGGCAGAGCCACCGAACTAGATTTTTGGCAACAGGCCATTTAAAATATTTTGGCAACAGGCCATTTAAAATATTTGTGGCAGAGCCACCGAACTAGATTTTGGCAATAGGCCTTTCTTCTCTTCGTCATTTATCCCAACCCATGCAATCATGTATGCATATACAAAGCATAACAATATTCATAGAATAATTTCAACATAAGGCCCATAACGCAAGTTGGCCCATTAAGCAATCTAGCAATTTGGCCCATTAATCGATCTAGCAAATCTGGCCCATTAATCGATCTAGCAAATTTGGCCCATTAATCGATCTAGCAAATTTGGCCCATTAAACGATCTAGCAAACTTGACCCATTAAACGATCTAGCAAATTTGGCCCATTAATCGATCTAGCAAATTTTACATTTGGCCCATATAGCAAATATAACATTTTGCCCATATAGCAAATATCACATTTGGCCCATATAGCAAATATCATATTTGGCCCATATAACAAATATCGCATTTGGCCCATATAGGGTATTTTCAATAATTTACCCTCTAAGGGTATTTCGGTAATTTCGCAACCCAGGGGTACTTCGGTAATTTACCCTCTAAGGGTATTTTGGTAATTTTGTAACCCAGGGGTATTTCATTAATTTACCCTCCAGGGGTATTTCGATAATTTCGCAACCCAAAGGTATTTCGATAACTTACCCTCCAAGGGTATTTCGGTAATTTCGCAACCCAGGGGTACTTCGGTAATTTACCCTCTAAGGGTATTTCGGTAATTTGTTTGCAACTGAGGGGTATTTTGGTAATTTACCCTCTAAGGGTATTTCGGTAATTTTTGCAACCCAGGGGTATTTCGATAATTTACCCTCTAAGAGTATTTCAGTAATTTTGTAACCCAGGGGTATTTCAGTAATTTACCCTCCACGGGTAATTCGATAATTTACCCACCAAGGGTAATTCGGTAATATACCCTCCAAGGGTAATTCGGTGATTTACACTCCAAGGGTAATTCGGTAATTTACCCTCCAAAGGTAATTCAGTAGTTTTAACCACCAAGGGTAATCCGGTAATTTTACCCTCTAAGGGTAATTTGGTAATTTACCCTACAAGGGTAATTCGGTAATTTCATATTTAACGGTGTTTCCGAAGATTCACTATCGCCTCGAGTGGCACAGAATTCTATTTGGGTCTCTTCGGAACTATAGGGTCAAAAATCCATTTTAGGCCCAAACGGGGTAATTTCGCAATTCTAGACTTAACTACTAATTTGGGCATAAAAATTTAAAACTGTCCATCTGCGTCATACTGACTAAATTGATTATAACTTGAGTTAGAAAACTCGAAATTTAGATCCGTAAAATTTCCTTGAAACTAGACTCAAATATCTTCTTACTATAATTTTTCCAAAATTTTTGGCCTAGCCATTTAGTACAGTTTATTCCTTAAAATTTCCCTTGTTTCACTGTCTAATGATTCTGATCTCTCTTAACTTAATTTCAAATATCTCACTGTACGGTTTTCATATACTGTTCCAAATTATTTCTCTTGAAAATAGACTCACTAAAGAATCCATACATATAAATTATAACCCATAATTAATTTTGTACAATTTTATATGATTTTTCCAAAACAGATCAGTGAACCCCGAAGTTAATCAGAACCAGTCTCACTAAAATCAAGATATCTCAGAATATAAAATTTCTTTTTCCTTCTCTGTTTCTTCCATATTAAAATAGACACAGTAAGCTTTAATTTGATATCTTATTCACTTTCTAATTCTATTTCTCCTATTTTTAGTGATTTTTCAAAAACACGTCACTGCTTCTAACCGAAACTATTTTATTACAAAATACTACGATCATACGCACACCCGAGTGATTACGGATGCCGGTTTTTAGTTTTCTTTGGTATTTCCACCGATTAAATGCATATTTCATACAAAATTTCAGAGAAGTGTGAGATTACACACTATTTCAGATATATATATGGAAGGGTATGAGACTACACACCTTATTCGGAATCCGTAACGCGATGCTCTCCGCGACACCAAAAATCCAAGTCACCTATTACGAGGGATAGGTTTTCGATTGAACCTTTGATAAAGTACTTTGAGACCTTGCAACCAGGATAAAATCTCTCATGGCAAGTCCCTAGACTCTCAACCATGTTACAAATTAGTCCCCTCATTAGCTAGCTTAAGCTTTGGGGGTTCCAAAAATATAAAAATTATCAACTAAAGCCATCAAAATCACTTACTAATAAGGGGGATAGCTTGGCTGAAAGTTCAAACCCACAAAGCTCCATTTCTTCATCAATTTTCGGTGGAGAGAAGATAGCTGAATAGTAAAAGATGATAGCATCTTTTACTCATCTTATTCTATTCATTTTATCACCTAATTCCCACCTATTTTGACCAAAATTAAAATTATTGTCCCCTATGTCACATGGCCGGCCTACTCACTTAAAACAAGGCCAAATTGCACAATTGGGGCCTCCAATTAATAGCCCATAGCTATTTGGCACCTTTAGCAATTAAAATTAAACTTTAGCACTTGATGCGATTTAGTCCTTTTTCGAAATTAAGCCCTCAATCGCTAAAATTGAGACACCAAAAATTTCATGCATGTTTATAAACATGTTATAACACATTGAATAACATAAAAATAATTTTCTCTATTCTTGGTTTAGTGATTCCGAGATCACTGTTCCGACTATCCCCTAAATCGGGCTATTACACCCTCCATGCATTTTTTTTTCTCACCTACCCCATTCTTTTCAAATCTCATCATTATATTTTTTTTTCTTTTTCAACAAATCACTCTCCATCATTCTTTTTTCCACAAACCACTCTCCATCATTCCTTTTTCTCCCATTTCTTTTTTTATTCTTTTTCTTTTATTTCTTTTCTTTAATAATGTCATGGTTGACACTTGGAAGAGTACACAAAAATAAATCAAAATTTTGCAAAAGATGGGATTTGAACCCCTTCCCTCCATGCTCTCCACTTGATGCCATAACCTCTTTACCAATAGTTCATTTATGATAACAATTTACTCACTTATTTCCATAAGTTTTGATGCTTCTTACTATTTCTCCTTAATAGGCTTAAACAATAACTTTCATTAAGGCCCAACTTGAATCCGAAACTTCATAGAACCCCGTAACTTTCTAAAATCATCTTCTTAATAAGTCCAACTTGAAATAATGCCATTCTCTTATTCTAAAAAAAAAATTTAAACACTCCTACTCCCAAGGCCCATTGGTCTCAATCCTACTAGGCCCAATTTCAGGATGTTACATTGGCTCATTTTGAAAATGGACCCTCTAAAGTTCATGATAGAGTCGATCGCATTGAATAGAAGAATGTCTCAATGGCAGATCCTGCTCTCCGAATTTGGCAAAATTTATGCAAACCAGAAGGTAGTAAAGGCAAGTGCAATAGTGAATTTTCTGGCTAGTAGAGCTCTAGAGGGTTACAGGCTTTTAAATTTTGATTTTCCAAATGATGACCTGATGTATGTTGCGACCATTGAAGAAGGTGCTCTAAGATAATATCCTTAAAAATTGAATTTTAATGGGGCCTCAAATGCTATGGGTAATGGAATTAGGGTAGTCTTGGTATCCATAGATGGAGATCATTATCCTTTCACCTGTAAATTCAATTTTCATTGTACAAATAACATGAAGGAATATGAAACGTGCATCATGGGTATTTGTGCAGCTATAGAACGCAAGATTAAGGTACTAAAGGTATATGGGGACTCTGCACTGCTAATCTATCAACTCAAAGGTGAATCGGAGATGAGAGATCCCAGGTTGATTTATTATCAAAAGCTGGTTCTCGAGTTAATTAAGGAGTTTGATGACATCACTTTCTGCTACCTCTCACGAGATTAAAATCAGATGGCTGATGCCTTGGTCACCTTAACTTCCATGATCAAAGTGAACAAATAAGAGGATGTAAAACCTATCGAGATGAGCATTTATGAGGCCCCGACCCTTGGTACCATGACATATTGCGATATGTAAAGGACCATTAATACCCTGAGCAGGCAACTGGGAATGATAAAAAGACTTTAAGAAGGTTGGCCAATGAGTACGTCTTAGATGGGGAGATCCTATACAAAAGAAGAAAGGACCAAGTGTTGTGAAAGTGTGTAGATGTTGTTGAGGCAAAGAAAATCCTTGAAGAAGTCCATGAGGGTGATTGTGAAACACATGCTAATGGTTTCACAATGGCCAAAAAAATCATAAGATTCAGATTTTATTGGTCCACCATGGAAGGGGATTGTATAAATTATGCCAGGAGATGTCATAAATGCCAAATCTATGGAGACAAAATTCATGTGCCTCATTCACCTCTTCATGTTATGACTTTTCCATGGCCTTTCTCTATGTGGGGCATGGATATCATTGGGCCGATCTTGCCAAAAGCTTCCAATGGGCATTGATTCATCTTTGTGGTCATCGATTACTTCACTAAGGCAGTTAGCAAATTTTTGAAGAAAGAGATCATATGTCGATTTGGAATGCCAGAAAGAATCATATCTGACAACGCATTAAATTTAAACAACAACACGATAGCAAAGGTCTGTAGTCAATTCAAGATAAAAAATCACAACTCGTTACCATATCACCTAAAAATGAATGGTGCAGTGGTGGCATCCGATAAGAACATTAAGAAGATCGTAGGGAAAATGACAGAGACTTATAAAGATTGGCATGAGAAGTTACCATTTGCTCTCTTTGCTTATCAAACATCTGTCAGGACCTGCACCGGGGCAACACCTTTCTCATCGGTTTATGGAATGAAGGCAGTCTTGCCCATTGAAGTCGAGATTCCTTCTCTCTGGGTCTTATTAAAGGTAAAGTTAGATGAAGCAGAATGGATCCAATCTCGATGTGGTCAGTAGAACTTGATCGAAGAGAAGAGGCTAAAAGCTATCCATCATGGTCAGATGTACCAAAACCAAATGATGCAAGCTTATGACCAAAAGGTCCGACTTAGAGAGTTCCATGAGGGGGACTTGGTGTTGAAAAAGATTATTTCCATACAAAAGGAATTTAGGGGAAAATGGATGCCGAATTGGGAAAGACCTTATGTGGTAAGAAATGCCTTTTTGAGAGGAGCATTAATTTTGACTGAGATGGATGGCAGAGGCTTGCCTAACCCTATGAATTCAAATTCAGTTAAGAGGTATTTCACCTAAAAAAAAGAAAAAGAAAAAAAGAGAGGCCAAGGCGAAAACCACAAAAGGCATCTTAAGACTAAAAGAGTTTTGAGTTGAAAACCCGAAAAGGGTGACTCAAATTTTGACCAAAGAATGGCCATGTAATAGTTGCTTCCCCTCAAAAGTAATAAGGAGGACAAACTTTACATCTTGGTGCATCGATAGAGTACTTTAGGTATCCCAAACACATATCATGCTAAGATTGGTCCTCAGCAAGTTTGCTTGGAGAAGCTTACTACGATATCTGGGGAACTTGGCTTCATTTTACCCACTTTATGTTTTAGCAATATTTGTCACTTTGATTAATGTTTTCATTATGAGCTTTGCTCCTAAATTTCCTTACCCATTTTTTTACGACTTTGTTCAAGCATTTTTGCATTGAAATAGCGGCTAGTGGACTAACCATGTCAAAGTATAAAAGGATTTCTGCATATCACTCTGAAACATTTCTAAATAGTACAGAGACCTAAAATAGGACCACTAGTTAGAACTAACTAAATTTAAGGGTTGGAAAGATCTTGAAATGAATAGTTCAGATTGTGGTTACCTCTTCGGGTTTCCTGTCAAAGATACCAAGCCCGAACAAGAAGGCATGGTAACACACTAGTGATAGAACCTTGGCGAACAACGAGCAATGTCAACCTAAGCACTAAAAAGGGGATCATTCTAAAAAATGACATTCTACATTCATCCAAAAATAATTCATATACATCTAGTTAGGAGCATTTGATTCATTCTGATTGTAACACCCCTAACCTGTATCCGTCATCGGATTAGGGTTACAGAGCATTACTAACTAAGTCAAAACTTTTATTCAATCATTTAAATCAATAATAAACATAATTATATAATAATACAAATAGATTACAAAACGATCACATATACATATATACATTTTATTCGAACCACATGACAATGCAAATACCATAAGCCTCATTTACCGCATCTTTATTGTGTATACATAATCAAATCATCAATCAACTTTAGGCATAATTCTTATTCCTCCTTATTAAATTACTAAGTACTTGGACAATTAAACCAACAATATCTATAAAAGATAATTTAAAACATACTTCATTCAATTGACTAACATCACCCAAGTATATCACATATATTATTTACTAAATTTAAGTTCATTTAAAAGACAATGTCATATCATTCAGTAAGATCAAAACACACTCGAGTAACTATTACAAGTTTGTTTATATATATACTTCAAATGGATCATTGTAATAAATGACAAAAGGTTCTATTCATTTAGCAATTCAAGCCACCTTAACCGAATATACACATATCCATAATTAGTTCTTAAACTAGATAATAATCATGGCTTTTTAAAAAAAACACATATGAGGTCACATGTTACACTGCTCTTATCAAATTCAAATAGATCCAATACACTCAACCAAACCAATGTACACCTTAATTCATTTACATGCACACAATCGAATCAAAAATAGTCATATAATTCATTCATTATTTTACATTCACCAACTGTTCCACATTAGCAAACCATTCAAGCATATTATAAGTGCATACATTGCCTTTACAACTGAATCAAAATAACCAATACAAAATCGAATATATAATGTTCCTTTTTATCCCATTACTAAGTGAATTTATAACCATACTCAAAGATAAGACATACCAAGAATCAAGATTATCAAGAATGAGCTAATCATAAGCTCTTCACATCATTTCCCAAACAAGCCATATAATCAAAATACTATACTCACATGCCATATAACATAGTTACCAAAGTAAGCTTATAACATGACCGAATATGTATATATCACACTAGCATCATGGTCAAGCCATTTTCACATGGCTTATACACATCAACAAAAATGTAGTTCGAACATTAAGCTAGCCTATACATGCCTTAAGTTCAAAAATTCAACTTTTAGGTACCAAAATAAGTAGATAGCATGGATGACTTTGATGACGATCCCCGGAGCTCGTAGCTTGACCAAAATCTATAAAACAGAGTGAAAACATATCACATAAAGTAAGCTAACTATCTTAGTAAGTCTTAAGCAAAAGTATTAAATCAAATAATCATTCAAGCATTTTCAAATCCAAAATTAATATCATAAAATTTCAAAGCTTTGTATTTATATGGTCTACTAATGTCGAAGGCTAATACTTTTTCTTTGACAACCTCAAAATATCCTTATCTCACCTTAAATGTGCAAATTCACTAAATACACATAAATTTAATATGTTTCCACATATAATCAAATCAAGTAAGTACTGTATACACATTAACCACATATAATCGATTGTACACATATGTACATATATCCATTCATCCTCACGTATTGCATTTACATGTATGGCCGAATCTCAAAGACACAACCAAGATCAAATTTCAATATATTATACTCATTATTTGTAAGACCGATTACACATATTAAAATTTTACGAATATACCTCAAATATATCACATATTACTAATATCGAATAGTAATATATCAACTTACCTTGTTCCTTGCAAATATGAGATTTATACGTACCTGAACATTTAGCTTATTTGCTGTAATTAAATTCCACATTGTTATTGATCCATGAACCCTCTATTTATAATAAATCACCGGCATTAAGTCTGCTAGGCAACAAATCCTGAAACACACACTGGCACTAAGCCTGCTAGACCCAAGGTCTGAAATTTAATCACCGGCATTTAGCCTGCTAGGCAATAAGCCTGATACACTTCACCAGCATAAGGCCTGCTAGACCCGAAGTTTGAAATTTAATCACTGTCATTTAGCCTGCTAGGCAATAAGCCTGAATATCGATATTATTAAACCGTCTCATACACATTACATATTAGCAATATCACATATATCACACATAATTCATATCACCTTCACATATCAAACTCAATTAAATTTAACTACATTTCATTATTAAAACACTTATCACATTCGGCTTTGGCCAAATTCCCATTTATAAATTCAAAATTCAGCATGTAATTAAGGTCATAACCGATATTAACGGTATTAAATTGCTTAAAGACTTACCTCGAATATCGTCAGACGGCAAAAACTGACTATTCAATAACTTTCGTTTTTCCTCGATCCAAGTTCGTTTTCCTTTGTTCTTGATCTAAACATATTCAAATTAAGTTCACTCAAGCACATTTCATTTTAATTTAATCCAAAAACACCTAAATGGGCTAATTACCATTTTGCCCCTAATATTTCCCACTTTTACAATTTAGTCCTATTTACACAAAACATAAAATATGCAAAATCTCACAACAACATAGCTAGGCCGAATCTTCCAAATGATCATATAAGTCCCTGCATTTCATTTATTTTGCATTTTAACCCCTCAAAAATTTATTTTCTCAATTTAGCCCTATTTAGCTAAATTCATCAAAAATTCAAGAACAAAATATATTCATCAAATAAATATATTTCATCTAACCTCATAAATCATCATAAATCACATGAGTTCATCAAAAGCTCATCTCAAAAACATCATCAATACTCAAAATTAGTACATGGGTTTGATAGCTCTCGAAGCAATGATTACAAAAACATAAAAATTATCGAAAACTGACCGAAAACATACCTTGAATTTAACTAAATAAGTGCCGAAACCAAAACTTGTTTTCTTCTTTTCTTTCTTAGCTACATTCGGCCAAATAGGATGAAAAATGGCCATATTTTATGATTATTATGTAATAACATATATTATTAATTTATTTACAAAATTAACCCTTTATTAAACAATTAAAACAAACATGGAATAAGGGCATGATTGTCTTTCATTCATCCACTAACTATGTTTCTTTTATTACAATATATTAATATACAATATAAAATACATATATATTTAACAAAACATATAAAATAATCATATATAAACATAATGGATTTACACATTGCCGTCCACTATCTAATATTTTGGCCAAATTGCCACTTAAGGCCCTCACTTTTATAAAGCCACATCAAATTAATACTTTAACAAATAACATGTAACTTTCACATTCAATGTAATTTCATCCTTTTGCAAATTAAACACACGAACAGACAAATTAACTTATGGAAATTTAACACATGCTAAACCACATATCAAAGGCACAGAATATAATATTAAAATATTGTTCGAACTCAGATTTGTGGTCCCGAAACCACTGTTTTGACTAGGGTATAAATCGGATTGTTACAGTTCTCCCCCTTAGGGATTTTCGTCCCCGAAAATCTTACCGTTAAACAAAGTCAGATATTATTATCTCATTGAATCTTTAGGCTCCCATGTAGCCTCTTCTATTCCATGACGATTCCATAGTACTTTTACTGACAGAATTTTCTTGTTTCTTAACTCTTTCATTTCACAGCTAAGATACGGATCGGTTCTTCCTCGTACGCCATATCAGTTCGGATTTCAATCTCAGACGGGGCAATCACATGCGACGGATCAGATCTATATCTACAATGCACCGAGACATGAAATACATTGTGTATCTTTTCTAGTTCAGAAGGCAACCTTAATCAATAAGCAACAGGCCCAACACGTTCGATCAGCTCATACGATCTGATGAACGCCGGACTTAATTTGCCTTTACATCCGAATCTGAGTACTTTCTTCCACGGTGAAACTTTTAAGAATACTCGGTCTCTAATCTAAAACTCAATGTCTTTACGTTTCAAATCTGCGTATGACTTTTGACGATCTGATGTAGCTTTCAAACTATCACAGATCACTGCCAATTTCTGTTCAGTCTCCTTAATCAAGTCAACCCCGTGTATCTTATTTTTACTGAGCTCAGTCCAGTATAGTGGTGTCCGACATTTACGTCAGTACAGAGCTTCGTAGGGTGCCATATTGATACTAGATTGAAAGCTATTGTTATAAGCAAATTCAATCAGAGGTAAGTATCATTCCCACGTACCTTCAAACTCGAGGATGCAACATCTCAACATATCTTCAAGTATTTGAATGGTTCGTTCTGATTGACCATCTGTCTGCGGATGAAAAGCTGTGCTAAAGTATAGTTTAGAACCTAAAGCATCTTGCAATTTCTTCCAAAACCGCGACGTGAATCTCGAGTCTCTGTCTGAAACAATGAAAATCGGCACACCATGCAATATCACAATTTGAGATACATACAACTCAGCAAGCTCATCGAGCAAAAAGTCCAAACGAACTGGAACAAAATGAGCTGATTTAGTTAGTCTATCCACTATAACCCAAATTGCATCTTTCTTGCTCAGTGTCATAGGTAAGCCAGATACAAAATCTATAGTAATCCTATCCCATTTCCATTCAGGTATCATGATCGGCTGAAGTAACCAAGAAGGCACCTGATGTTCGGCCTTTACTTGCTGACAAACTAAGCATTTCGAGACAAGTTCAGATATGTCCCGTTTCATACCGGACCACCAATAGAACTGTTTCAGATCATTATACATTTTCGTGCTACCCGGGTGAACAGATAATCGACCACAGTGAGCTTCATTCAATATTGTCTGAATCAAATCCAAATCCCTTGGAACACATATTCGATCTTTGAATTTCAAGCAGTCATTCTCATCGATTCGAAACTCTGATTCAACGTTGCTTTCACACTGAACTCGTCTTGCCAACAAATCCCTGTCAACTTTCTGAGCATCACAAATTTGTTGAATATACAACGGTTTGCTTTTAATTCGGCTACTAACGAACCATCGTCAAACATAACCATATGTGCGTTCAAAGCACAAAGAGCAAATAATGACTTTCGACTTAAAGCATCTGCAACAACATTAGCCTTTCCCGGATGATAGTTAATCATTAACTCGTAATCTTTCAACAGCTCTAACCATCTGCATAGTCTCAGGTTCAAATCTCTATGTGTCATTAAATACTTCAAACTCTTGTAATCTAAATAAATATGACATTTCTCACCACACAGATAATGATGCCATATCTTTAACATGAACACAATGGCTGCTAGTTCTAAATCATGCGTCGGATAATTTTTTTCGCGTGGCTTTAATTGTCTCAAAGCATAGGCTACGGCTTTACCTTCCTGCATCAAAATGCAACCAAAACCATTCAAAGATGCATCACTATAAACAACAAATTCTTTACCCGATTCAGGCTGGACTAACACTAGAGCTTCGGTTAAAAGAGCTTTTAACTGATCGAAACTTTTCTGACACTTTTCCAACTATTCAAATCTATCTTTGAAAACACTGAAGCCCCTTTGAACTAATCAAATATGTCGTCAATTCGTGGCAACAGGTATTTATTCTTTATAGTTACCTTATTGATCTGTCAGTAATCAATGTACATTCGCATAGTCCTATCTTTCTTTTTTTTCACAAATAGAACTGGTGCTCCCCAAATAGAGAAATTCGGTCGTGCAAAGCCCCTATCTGTTAACTCTTACAACTGCGCTTTCAACTCTTTTAATTCTGTAGGTGCCATCCGATACGGAGCTATTTAAATCGAAGTCATCCCCGGTACTAATTCAATGCCAAACTCTATTTCTCAAACTGGTGGTAAACCCGGTAATTTTTTAGGAAACACATCTGGGTACTCGCACACAACTGGTACAGATTCAATCTGCTTCCCAGTCACTTTACTATCAAGCACATAAGCCAAGTAAGCTTCATACCCTTTTCTCATATAATTACGAGCTAACATCTTGGATATTACTGTTAGTAACCCATTCAGGTCATTAGATTCAATCCAGATAATTTCACTGTTCTGACATTTCAAATCAATGGTCTTTCTTTTGCAATTAACGACAGCATCATGCAAAATCAACCAGTCCATTCCCAAAATTATATTGAACTCATCAAAAGGCAACAACATCAAATCAGCTGGGAAGCATGAATCCCGAATCATCAATGGGCAATTTTTACACACTTTATCAACCAGAACACATCGACCCAAGGGGTTTGATACACGAATCACAAACTCAGTAGACTCAACAGGTAGAGTCTTACTGGATACTAATGTTTCACACACATAAGAATGAGTTGAACCAGGATCAATCAACGCAATAACACTAGTATCATAAAGAGTGAAAGTACCG
Source organism: Gossypium bickii (assembly GCA_025503065.1). Taxonomy (NCBI): domain Eukaryota; kingdom Viridiplantae; phylum Streptophyta; class Magnoliopsida; order Malvales; family Malvaceae; genus Gossypium; species Gossypium bickii. The sequence continues at coordinate 104,883,227 of CP106711.1, forward strand.
GTAATAACATCTAGGGAAGAAGCATCCTCCCGGGCGCGTATAGCATATGCTCTAGTAGGTGCACGAGCCTCTAACTGAATCGCTATATCTTTTGTTCCCCTCTGACTGCCACCTATATTACCCGAATGCCTGGGTGGTCTGCCTCGTGCTGACACGTTACTCTGTCTCGCATTTTGAATAGTGTTTTGCTCAGCTAACATCGAGCACTCTCTAATAAAGTGATCCATCGATCTACATTTATAACAGGACCGATCATGGAATCTACAACTCTCGGAATGTCATTTCCCACAATTCTTGCACTCAATCCAGTTCTGTTAAACATTACCAACATTGGCCATCGAAGTTACTCAGAAACTCATAGGAGGTCGATCTCGTTTGGAGAAGTCTTAAGTAGCTTTATGTCGGCTGGATTCATCTTTGAACTTCTTTGATACAAAATGACAGGTCTTACTCAATGGTCTTTTACGGATATCTCTAGCTTCAAATTCAGCTTCCCTTTTCTCTTTCCCAAGCTCTTCGGCTTTACAAGCTCGTTCGACAAGTACTACGAACTCTTTAATCTCCAGTATGCCAACTAGCAGCTTAATGTCTTTATTCAAATCGTCTTCGAATCTTTTACACATAATAGCCTCAGTTGAAACACATTTACGAGCATATCGGCTCAATCTCACAAATTTTCGTTCATATTCAATCACGGTCATACGACTCTGTTTCAATTCTAAAAATTTTTTACGCTTTTGATCAATGAATGTCTGACCGATATATTTCTTACGGAACTCCGTCTGAAAGAATTCCTAGGTCACTTTCTCCTTCAGAACCACCGATACTAGTGTATTCCACCAGTGATATGTGGTGTCCCTCAATAGTGACATTGCACATTTTAAACATTCCTCCGGAGTACATGATAACTCATCGAACACACGGATAGTATTATCAAGCCACAGCTCATTCTGCATCATCATCATCATTAGCTTTAAATTCTTCGGCCCTGTATTTCCTGATTTTATCTATAGGAGGCCTGCTAATTCTCATCGGATCTATCATCGGAGGTGCCATAGGTATTGGAGATGGATTATTGGGGGGTGGAGGTTGTTGTACAACCGGATTAGTCTGGACATATTGAGTAAACCATTCATTCATCATCTGGTAGAAGGCTTGCTTAGCCTCCCCCTCATGGCTACTCGAGATAGGTCGAGAGTCTACCGGTGCTGACCCATGTGCGGGATCAGGCGCTACGCTCTCAACATCATCAACTCCTGCTCTATTGGGATCCATTTACTAAATAAAAACACAATTCAGATGTCAGAAGTCACCACACTATCGCATTATAATTTAAGGCATGTATAGCTAGACTCACACGTGCTAGGTAGTCCTAGAATTGACTAAACCGTAAGCTCTGATACCAATAAAATGTACCACCTCTAACCCGTATCCATCGCCAGATTAGGGTTACGGGGCATTACTAGCTAAGTCATAACTTTTATTCAATTGATCGCTATAAAATCAAAGCTTTAAATATTTATAAAAGAATGATCAAACCTAGAGACTAACTCTGACAACGATATTAAGGCAAGCGTACCTATCGAACAGTAGTATAGCTTAGGCAAGACCGGTTATCAAACCCAAAGGAACTAAAAGTATTAATACTCACTTTCTTTTTATTATTTAGCCTAAAGTTAGAGTGAAAATTACTTTTAAACTAAATTGACCACAACTAGACTAAGGACACAAAGATAAGAAGACGAATTAAAGAATGACTTTGAAGAAAAACTTAGTTGATTTCGATGATGCCTTCGAGAAGAATCCACCTAGACTTTACTTATTATCTAACCTTAAATTATATGATTTCTTTTACTTAGCTTGATCCGTGAGACTCCCTAACCTATATTAAACCCTCTCTCGAGGCGAATAACATCTACCCCTAGGTTAATTCGTGGAACTCTCGTTCGCTTATAATAACCCCCTAGGATAGTAGTAAATCAATCAATGGACTCCCATATTAGGTTTCACCTTAATCCGAAAAAATCTCGTAACCCTATCTCTAGGCGTTTGATCAACTCCGCTTAATTATGTTAGATCTTCTCTTGGGCAGGGTCTATTCCTCCTCCACCCAAGCATATTAGATTTGGATCAAGCAACATAATTAAGAACAAACTAAGTAATTCATCATATAACTTAAAAGTCAAATAACAAAATCCATCTAGGTTTCATCCCCTTCAAGTATCTGAGAGGTTTAGTTCATAAGGAATAAACAAACCATCGCAAGAGAAAAGATAAAACAAAACATAAGAATCTCTAAAACCTCCTGAAGGAATTAAAGAAGAATTTCGCCGTCTTGAGTATAATTTTGGCTTCTTGGGATGGATCAACTGGCTATCCTCGTGTTATTCCCTAACTCTGACCTTTTTGGCTTGGCTCATTGGCCTCGCTTTCACCCCTTTCAAAGGTGGTACTTGGGGTTTATTTATAGGCTCTTAGAATGCGATTCTTTCTCCCTAAGTATCCTTTTTCCGACTGAAATTGCTCTTTCCAGCGACAGAGGCATGGCTATGGCACACGCTCATGTGAATCGAGACCTGACCGTGTTCGGATTTCTTTTAAGGCACGGATTTGTGTGACGGAGTTGAGGCCGTGCTCTAGGTGTTCGTCGAGGCACGACCGTGTATGCTTTGGATCAGGCCGTGTCGATTTTGTGCTAAGGCCCATTTGCTTCATTTTAGGCCTGTTTTATGTTCTTTTTATCCTCGAGTGCTTTCCTAGGTATAAGACATGAAAAGCAAGGATTAAGAGCACCTTTTTACATAAATCGAGGGATAAATCATCCAAAAGCATATTAAATGTGGGTCTAAAATGTGTTATAATTATGGTTTATCATCAATCATTTAAATCATAAATAAACATAATTATATAATAATACAAATAGATTAAAAACAATCACATATACATATATACATTTTATTTGAACCACATGACAATAAAAATACCATAAGCCTCATTTACCGTATCTTTATTGTGTATACATAATCAAATCATTAATCAACTTTAGGCATAATTCTTGTTCTTCCTTATTAAATTACTAAGTACTCGGACAACTAAACCAACAATATCTATAAAAAACAATTTAAAACATACTTCATTCAATTGACGAACATCACCCAAGTATATCACATATATTATTTACTAAATTTAAGTTTATTTAAAAGACAATGTCATATCATTCAGTAAGATCAAAACACACTCGACTAACTATTACAAGTTTGTTCACATATATACTTCAAATGGATCATTGTAATAAATGACAAAAGGTTCTATTCATTTAGCAATTTAAGCCACCTTAATCGAATATACACATATCCATAATTAGTTCTTAAACTAGAAAATAATCATGGCTTTTTAAAAAAAATACATATGAGGTCACATGTTACACTGCTCTTACCGAATTCAAATAGATCCAATACACTCAATCAAACCAATGTACACCTTAATTCATTTACATGCACACAATCGAACCAAAAATAGTCATATAATTCATTCATTATTTTACATTCACCAACTGTTCCAAATTAGCAAACCATTCAAGCATATTATAAGTGCATACATTGCCTTTACAACTGAATCAAAATAACTAATACAAAATCGAATATATAATATTCCTTTTTATCCCATTACTAAGTGAATTTATAACCATACTCAAAGATAGGACATGCCAAGCATCAAGATTATCAAGAATGAGCTAATCATAAGCTATTCACATCATTTCCCAAACAAGCCATATAATTAAAATACTATACTCACATGCCATATAACATAGTTACCAAAGTAAGCTTATAACATGACCGAATATGTATATATCACACTAGCATCATGATCAAGCCATTTTCACATGGCTTATACACATCAACAAAAATGTCGTTCGAACATTAAGCTAGCCTATACATGCCTTAAGTTCAAAAATTCAACTTTTAGGTACCAAAATAAGTAGATAGCGTGGATGACTTCGATGACGATCCCCGGAGCTCGTAGCTTGACCAAAATCTATAAAACAGAGTGAAAACATATCACACAAAGTAAGCTAACTAGCTTAGTAAGTCTTAAGCAAAAGTATTAAATCAAATAATCATTCAAGCATTTTCAAATCCAAAATTAGTATCATAAAATTTCAAAGCTTAGTACTTATATGGTCTACTAATACCGAATGCTAATACTTTTTCTTTGACAACCTCAAAATATCCTTATCTCACCTTAAATGTGCAAATTCACCGAATACACATAAATTTAATATGTTTCCACATATAATCAAATCAAGTAAGTACTATATACACATTAACCACACATAATCGATTGTACACATATGTACATATATCCATTCATCCTCACGTATTGCATTTACACATATGGCCGAATCTCAAAGACACAACCAAGAACAAATTTCAATATATCATACTCATTATTTGTAAGGCCGATTACGCATATTAAAATTTTACGAATATACCTCAAATATATCACATATTACTAATATCGAATAGTAATATATCAACTTACCTTGTTCTTTGCAAATATGAGATTTATACGTACCTGAACATTTAGCTTATTTGCTGTAATTAAATTCCACATTGTTATTGATCCATGAACCCTCTATTTATAATAAATCACCGGCATTAATCCTGCTAGGCAACAAAGCCTGAAACACACACCGGCACTAAGCCTGCTAGACCCGAGGTCTGAAATTTAATCACTGGCATTTATCCTGCTAGGCAATAAGCCTAATACACTTCACCAGCACAAGGTCCGCTAGACCCGAAGTCTGAAATTTAATCACCGACATTTAGCCTGCTAGGCAATAAGCCTGAATATCGATATTATTAAACCGTCTCATACACATTACATATTAGGAGTATCACATATATCACACATAATTCATATCACTTTCACATATCAAACTCAATTAAATTTAACTACATTTCATTATTAAAACACTTATCACATTCGGCTTTGGCCAAATTCCCATTTATAAATTCAAAATTTAGCATGTAATTATGGTCATAACCGATATTAACGGTATTAAATTGCTTAAAGACTTACCTCGAATATCGTCGGACGGCAAAAATCGACTATTCAATAACTTTCGCTTTTCCTCGATCCAAGTTTGTTTTCCTTTGTTCTTGATCTAAACATATGCAAATTAAGTTCACTCAAGCACATTTCATTTCAATTTAATCCAAAAACACCTAAATGGGCAAATTACCATTTTGCCCCTAATATTTCCCACTTTTACAATTTAGTCCTATTTGCACAAAACACAAAATATGCAAAATCTCACAACAACATAGCTAGGCCGAATCTTTCATATGATCATATAAGTCCCTACATTTTATTTATTTTGCATTTTAACCCTTTAAAAATTTATTTTCTCAATTTAGCCCTATTTAGCTAAATTCATCAAAAATTCAAGAACAAAATATATTCATCAAATACATATCTTTCATCTAACCTCATAAATCATCATAAATCACATGAGTTCATCAAAAGCTCATCTCAAAAACATCATCAATACTCAAAATTAGTACATGGGTTTGATTGCTCTCGAAGCAACGATTACAAAAACATAAAAATTATCAAAAACCGACCGAAAATATACCTTGAATTTAACTAAATAAGTTCCGAAACCAAAACTTGTTTTCTTCTTTTCTTTCTTAGCTACATTCGGCCAAATAGGATGAAAAATGGCCATGTTTTATGATTATTATGTAATAACATATATTATTAATTCATTTACAAAATTAACCCTTCATTAAACAAGTAAAACAAACACGGAATAAGGGCATGATAGTCTTTCATTCATCCACTAACTATGTTTCTTTTATTACAATATATTAATATACAATATAAAATACATATATATTTAACAAAACATATAAAATAATCATATATAAACATAATGGATTTACACATTACCGTCCACTATATAATATTTTGGCCAAATTGCCACTTAAGGCCCTCACTTTTACAAAGCCACATCAAATTAATACTTTAACAAATAACATGTAACTTTCACATTCAATGCAATTTCATCCTTTTGCAAATTAAACACACGAACAGACAAATTAACTTATGGAAATTTAATACATGCTAAACCACACATCAATGGCACAGAATGTAATATTAAAATATTGTTCGAACTCGGATTTGTGGTCCCGAAACCACTGTTCTGACTAGGGTATAAACTGGACTGTTACACTGATCACAACATCCTAATTGCTTGGCATAAAATATAGGCTTATGAAATGGATTCTGCAGGTCCTGTTCCCCAGAGAACGGTGTAACAGACCAGTAAAACCACAAATCTTGTACCCCTGAAGTTGTAGTGGGTCGGATTGAAGTTACCATAGTGAATCTTATCTCCCTAAAATTGCAGTGGAGCAGATTGAAGCTACAAATCCTATACCCCTAAAATTGAAGTGGGTCGGATTGAATCTACCATAGCAAATCTTTACTCCCTGAAGTTGTAGTGGAGTAGATTGAAGTTACAAATCCTATAACCTTGAAGTTACAGTGGGTCAGATGGAAGCTACCATAGCGAATCTTATCTCCCTAAAGTTGTAGTGGAGTAGATTGAAGCTACAAATCCTATACCCCTGAAGTTTCAGTAGGTCGAATTGAATCTACCATAGCGAATCTTATCTCCCTAAAATTGCAGTGGAGCAGATTAAAATACCCCTAAAGTTACAGTGAGTTAGATCGAATCTACCATAGCGAATCTTATCTCCCTAAAATTGTAATAGAGTAGATTGAATCTACAAATCCTATACCGCTAAAGTTGTAGAGGGTTAACTGAATATACCATAGCGAATCTTATCTCCCTGAAGTTACAGTAGAGCAGATTGAAGCTACAAATCCTATACCCCTGAAGTTGTAATAGGTCAGATTAAATTTACCATAGCAAATCTTATCTCCCTAAAGTTGCAGTATAGCAGATCGAAGCTACAAATCCTATACTCCTGAAGTTGTAGTGGGTCAGATTGAATCTACCATAACGAGTATTATCTCCTTAAAATTACAGTGGAGCAAGATGAAGCTACAATTCCTATACCCTTGAAGTTGCAGTGGGTCAGAATAAAACTACCATAGTGAATATTATCTTCCTAAAGTTGCAGTAGAGCAAGATGAAGCTACAAATCCTATACCCCTGAAGTTATAGTGGGTCGGATTGAAACTACAACAAAAAAATTTATCTCTTTGAAGTTGCAATGGAGTAAGATTTTGCCTTCCTAAAGTCGTAGTGAAGCAGATACAATGAAGTAGAGTAACCAATGAATTGAAAGAATGGGTTACTTGAAAAAGAGAAGCACTAAAGAAGTCGAGATTTTAGTGGGACAGAACAAAATTGGTCCTCCTTTAAAGTCTTTGCTCCATTCTCGTTTCACGATAATGACCAAAGAGGGGCAGCTGTAGTAACCCAATTTCGTTCGACCCAACTAAAAATAAACAAAAAAAATGAAAAATAAAGAGTCCATTAAAAGTCAATTTACAAATACAAAAAAACCCCAAAGCCTAAAACTGTAAATACCTAATCTGCTAACCTAAAATCCCTAAAAGCCCAAAGACTAAAACCTAAAAACCAAACAAGAAACCCTAGCCATATCTAATCCCTCCAGCGCTGCACCCTTGCCACGTTAGTAGGTGCGTCGCTTGAGGCCTGCCCCTCTCCTTTCATTGAAATGGCAAGGCTCGGCTCCCCAGCGCCGTCGACTTCACCCCTCTACCACCACCACCTACAAAACAACAGAGAAACAAAAGCAAATGATAGAAGTAGAACAGAAGAAAGAGAAGACAAAACAAATAATATAATGTATTATATTTTGGTTATAAAGGCCGAAAATAGTTTGTAACAAAAAAGGAGGAATCAATCGAATAGAGAATACAAAAAGCAAATTTCTTCAAAAAATGTGGTTCTTTTATAAATTTTTTAAGAAAATATAAAAAATATAAAAGGAGATTTTTTTCTTTTTACCCGTTTCACCGCGCCTTTGTTGTGAAGGTCCCTTTCTCCAGCTTGAGAGGGCTCCAAATCCCTTGGGATTTGTCGAAGGCCCCCGTTCGAAAAAGGGAGAAACCGAAAAGTTCTCTTCACCTTTGGTTGGCTTTTGGTAGAGTTTTTTGGGGGTTCTAGTCGAAAATCCGCGTTTTAAGTGTTTAAAAGATCAAAAGGACTCTTTTTGGGGATTTCGGGCCACCAGAGGGTGGCAGTCATTGTCGAGGACCGATGGCCACAGCAGACGTGTGATGGCCCTTTGGCCGGACGAGGTGGTGACTTGAGAGAAAAAAGAAGGAAGAAATGTTTTTTGAAATGATTTTTTTTAAAATTTTCTAATTTATATAAGCTTAGTAAAATGACGTCGTTTCATAGTTGCTTCAAATGCCCCAAAACGACACCGTTTTGGGGCCAACCTGATTACCCAATTCGGATCCATCCAGGATTCGCGTGTTTTCAAGGGAAGTGTCCAATTTGCATTTTGGTCCTTCTGCTTTTTTTCTTCTTTTTCATTGTGTCCTTTTTATTTTTTATTTGTATTATTTTTTACCTCATAATTTTAATTTCTCTGTAAACCAATCCCTTGACCCATTGTTGACCTACCAAGGGAATGACACGTATGCTGGGTTGGGGAAAATAACACCCGAGGTCACTATACGTTTTATCTTGTTTTGATTTAATCCTTTGTTTTTCCTTTTTTGTTTTTTTAATTTATACTTTGAATTTCTTTTAGATTTCAATTTAGTCATTTGCCTACATTTTTTTTCCTTTTTTAGTTGTTATTTCATTTTTTCATTTTTTTTATTTCGAGCACTTTTATTTTATGATTATTTATATTTTCCCCTTTTCTAAACTATGCAATTGTATCTACATGTTATTTTCATTTTTTTCATTAGATATTATTATTATTAGTAGTAGCAGCAGCAGCAGCAGTAGTAGTATTAGTAGTAGTAGTATCATGTTATAGTCATTTATTATTTTACCCTCGTTTCCTTTACTATAATCATTCTATTCTTTTATTATTATTTCATTATAATATTATTTCATCTGCATCTATGTAGCGATTTTATTTTTTGTCATTATTTTATTATATATCATGCTTACATTTTTTCGTTCATTTAGTACCAAACTCAAACAAATTAATTACACATCGCTTTAGCTGTTATATTCATTTTTACCCAATGCATGAAAAAGAAATTTTTTAAAATCCAGGCAATGATCTTTGTTTATGGTGCCCTAACTTACTAGTTATAACTTTCTCCTTAAACCGAGATAATTTTTCATCCTTTTAAAATTCAAGATACATAAGACTTAGGTAATAATCAAATAACGAGAATACTTATTTTTGAGGATTCGAGATATCGTGCCCTAACTAACTGGACATGATCTTTTTCTCGATTGACTTGAAATAAGAAGGCTCTTTCCATAAAATTCAATTTAGTATGCAATATTTTATAAAAATCATGCAAGAAAAGGGATCGTATGTTAAATTCTCTTCAAATTTTCAATTTTTGACATCAAAACATCAAGTTATCAAATAGGTACCAATTTTGGGCGTTATGAGGGTGTTAATCCTTCTTCATAAGTAATCGACTCCCAAACCTATTTTTTGGATTTTGTAGATAAAAAATTATCGTTTTAGTAAATCCAACATTTTATTAAAATGACCAAGTTTTGAGGTGATCTAATCACACCTAACTATAAAAGATTGGTGGCTACTCCATTTCACGTTTTAAAATAAAAAAGTCGATTTCCAAAAAGGTTTCGACATGTTGGTTTTTAAGTCGTATCGGGGCCAGCTACGAGAGGAAGAATTGGTGGTTAGGATATTCTTAATGGCTATAACCACCTTATTGTTTAGAGGAGGAAATTAATTTTCAAGGATCGATTCAAAAATCTGGAATCCACTGAGTCTAGGGCTAAGGCTTATTGTCCAAATTTATTTCCCGATTTAAATTTATTTCTAATATTAATTAATTGTTTATTTATGCTCTTTCGATTATTTCTTTCTAAAACATTTTGAAAACTCCCCTAATTTATTTGTTTATTTTTAGCAGGTCCGTTTGAAGTCGTGGGCACGACTTTTTCCACGACTTTCGACATTACGAAAATTCTGATCACAAGTTAAACGCAGAAGTTGATTATAATATCCAATCCCAGTGGAGTTGACCCTACTACCACTCTTTACTACTGTTTAGAGTTATTCTACTGTAGGAATTTTTTTTGTGGTTTTGATGCCTATCAAATTTTGATGCTGATGCTGGAGATTGGAGATATTTTTCTAATTTCTGTTTGTTTACCTTATGACTAGATTAGAACCAAGAATTTTAGAGTTTGAACCAGAGATTGAGAAGTTGGCCTGACAATTATGAAGAGAATCCATTCAACGCGGTAAACGACCAAATCCTGGATTCGAAACCATATCTTACACCGAGAGAATTTTCCAGTTCGACGAACCAGATGAGGTGGCCGAACAAACTGTACGCCAACTCGCAGAGGCACTGAATGAACAACAAACCTTATGTATAACCTATCCGGTGGGAGGAATGCCGTTCGAGTTAAAGTTAGGTTTGATTCATTTACTACCTACTTTTCGTGGATTACAAAATAAAAATCCGTACACCCACCTTAAAGAATTTCATATGGTGCGCACAATCCTGAAGCCTCAGGGAGTAATTGAAGACCAAATTAACCTTCATGCTTTTCTTTTCTCATTAGCTGACTCTGTTAGAGAGTGACTATTTTATTTACCTTTAGGATTTGTCAACACAGGGTTTGACATGTCACGTTTGTTTCTTGACAAGTTCTTCCCTACAACTTGAGCGGCTGAACTAAGGAGAGACATAGTAGGAATCTTTCAAAAGGATACTGAATCGCTTTACAATTACGGGGAGCGGTACAAAAAGTTGTGTGCATGTTGCCCACAACATGGACTGACTAAACATTCACTCTTGCAGTATTTCTATGAGGGGTTACTCCCGATGGAAATAAAAATGTTAGATATTGCAAGTGGGGAGCACTTGTTAATATGATGCCTTAGATAGCGAGAGAGTTGATTTCAACCATGGCTGCTAACTCTCAACAATTTCGGTCGGCCACAGAACCCATGAAACGGGTTCATGGGTTAAGTTCTCTATCTTTAGAAGACAAGATTGATAACTGACTAATGTCTTTACTTACAGATAAGATGGGCCCAACACGATTGTGTGGAATTTGCATTAGGCAAAACCACCCAACGGACTCATATCTAATTTTTCATGAGGATTCGACAAAACAAGAAAATATGGTCAGGAACTTTCCAGGACCATCCAAAAGGCGATATGACCCCTACTCGAACTCATATAATGTAAGGTGGAAAGATCATCCAAATCTAAGTTATGGGTCAAATCCTTAGTTCAATCAACCTTAGCAACAAAAACTGCCTCCGAATCAACAATTATTGCCCCCAAAGTTATCTTTGGAAGCCATAGTGGAAAGGCTAGCCAATAGTACTAAGAAGTTTCAGCAAAAAACTAAAATGCATTTACAGGACTTAGATAAGCAAGTAAGCAAGCTTGCATTCATGGTTAGCCATTTGGAGTCCCAAGGTAAGCTATCGTCCCAAACTAAGTGTAATCCTCGACACAATGTAAGTGGTATGATGTTGAGGAGTAAGAAGCTTTTGGAGCTCGTACCTGACACAAATCGTGTCCACGACATTGCTCAAGATAAGGAGGAACTTGACATAGAAACTCCAATAGAGTCAGTACCACAAAAATCATTTGCAGTGCCACATCCGTTTCCTGGAAGACTTGTCCAATGCAAGAAGGAGAGAGAAGAGAAAGAGATCTTCGACACCTTTCGAAAGGTAGAAATCAACATACCTCTTCTTGATGTGATTAAGCAAATTCCACGATATGTAAAATTCTTAAAAGAATTATACACGAGTAAGAGGAAGCTTTTGGGTAATGAAAAGGTAATTGTCGAAGCAAATGTCTCGGTCGTTCTACAAAGGAAGATTCTGCCCAAATGTAAGGTCACAGGTATTTTGTCATATCCTGTAAAATAGGTAGTGTCAGTATTAAAAATCAATGTGTGACTTGGGCGTATCAATTAATGTTATGCCTTTGTCAATTTACAAACTAATTAACGCAGGTTCTTTAAAGGAAACATATGTAATTATTCAACTAGCGGATAGATCTGTACTACATCCGGAGGGACTGCTATAAGATGTTCTTGTTAAGGTAAATGAGCTAATATTTCCTGCAGATTTCGACATTATCGACATGAACAATGGCAGCTCAGCCAATTCATCTGACATACCTCTTGGAAGACTATTCTTGAGTACCGAACATACGAAGATTGACGTACGAAATGGGATACTCACTATGGAGATTGATGAGGAAATGGTGAAATTCAACGTTTATGAGGCCATGAACTGCCCTAGCATGATTTCTAATGTTTCTAATATTGATGTAATCGAACCTTTAATAGAATTTTGTTTGGATTATCATGAAGAGGATGAATTATGAATTGTTCTTTGCAGCAGTCTAAACGTTGATGCCTTGAAAGAACTAGAGGAGTGAATAACCTTTGAAGAGTCTTTTCACGAAATAGTAGCCCATATAGAGGCACCGCAATTACGAAAACATTCAGTTAAGATTTTTAAATTGTCCCTTCACAAACTAAGCTTTTACCATATATTTTGTAGGCCTCAGAATTGGAACTTAAGCCATTTCCAGACCATTTGAAGTACACTTACCTCGGCAAAGGAAATACCTTACCAGTAATAATCTTGAGTAAGCTCTTCAAAGTAGATGAGGAAAACTTAGTACAAGTTCTTAAAGATTATAAAGGGGTAATCAAATGGATGATAGTTGACATTAAGGGTTTGAGTCCCTCGACTTGCATGCATAAAATTCAAGTTGTAGAGAATGAAATTCCCAAAAGAGAGGCTCAAAGGCAATTTTATCCACTCATGATGGAAGTGATAAGGAAAGAAGTTCAAAAGTTACTAGATGCTGGGATGTTCTACCCCATTTCTGATAGTAGTTGGGTTAGCCCAGTCCATGTAGTGTTGAAAAAACTGGCGTGACCGTAATTGAGAATTCGGCAAGTGAGATGGTTCCCACCCGGGTCCAAAATGGGTGAAGAGTCTATATCGATTATGGGAAGTTGAATTTTTTAACTCGAAAAGATCATTTTCCACTTCCTTTTATTGATCAGATGCTAGAACGTTTAGCTGAAAAATCTCATTATTGTTGTCTTGATGGTTACTCAGGTTTTTTTTCCATATTTCTGTAGCACCGGAGGATTAAGATAAAATAACATTTACATGTCCATTTGGCACGTTCACTTACAAACAAACGCCGTTTGGACTTTGCAATGCACCAGCCACATTTCAAAGGTGTATGGTAAGTATATACTCTGACTATGTCGAGAAAATAATTGAGGTGTTCATGGACGATTTTACCGTGTATGGTAAGTCTTTTGAAGAGTGTTTGTTAAATCTTGCAAAAATATTGGAAAGGTGTTTAGAATTCAACCTTGTTCTAAATTATGAGAAATGCCATTTTATGGTGGATAAATGATTAGTTCTAGGTCATATCATTTCTGCGGAGGGAATTTCTGTCGATAAAGCAAAAATTGACATCATTAACTCACTGCCATACCCCACAACTGCGAGGGAGATTCGTTCTTTCCTTGGTCATGCAGGTTTCTACAGGCAATTCATTAAAGATTTATTGAAAGATAGCGCAACTGCTTTGTAATCTCTTTTAGAAGGACAAGGAGTTTGAGTTTGACCAATCATGCAGGGAAGCATTTGACACACTCAAACATAAGCTTATTTCGGCACCCATCGTTCAACCACTGAATTGAAACTATCCTTTCAAATTAATGTGCGACGTAAGTGACCATAGCGTAGGAGTAGTCCTTGGGCAAAGAATCGAGAAAGAGTAACATGTTATCTCCTATGCGTCTAAGGCCTTGGATGCTGCCCAAGGAAATTACTCGACCACTAAAAAAGAGTTTCTAGCTGTAGTCTTTGCCTTGGAAAAAATTCGTTCATATTTATTAGGGATTAAGATTGTTGTTTTCTCTGATCATGCAGCTCTTAAATATCTGATCGGGAAAAATGAAGCAAAATCGAGGCTTATTAGATGGATATTACTTTTGCAAGAGTTCGATCTCGAGTTAAAAGATAAGAAGGGATGCAAAAATTTGGTAGTTGACCATCTGAGTCGAATACCTCCATCAAAGGATGTCACACCACTTAAAGACTATTTTCCAGATGAAAGTCTGTTATCTACTCAGACAATTTTTCCTTGGTACGCAAACATGGTGAATTACCTTGCCACAAGTATAGTCTCTTCAAACTTATCGCAATTTGAAAAAGATAAGATATGTGAATCATGATACTATGTTTGGGGTGACCCCTATCTTTGGAAATACTATTCTGATCAGGTAATTCAACGTTACGTTGCATTGCAAAAACTGAGGTAAAACTAATTCTATCTTTTTGTCAGTCTTACACATGTGGTGAGCTTTTTGGCCCTAAACAAATTGCATATAAAGTACTTGAATATAGACTGTATTCGCCACATATTTTTTGAGATGCATATTTATTCTATAAGACATGCGAAAAGTGTCAAAAGATAGGAAAATTGAGTCGAAAAAAATGAAATGCCTTTAACCCCTATACATATCTGTGAAATATTTGATATATGGGGCATAGATTTTATGGGTCCTTTTGTCTTATCATACTGCAACGCTTATATTTCACTTGCAGTTGACTATGTGTCAAAGTGGTGGAAGCAAAAGCTACTTGTCATGCTGATGCCAAAATGGTAGTCAATTTTCTAAAGAGTAATATTTTTCCAGATTTGGCACACAATGAGCATTCATCAGTGATTGGGGAACGCATTTTTTAATAAGGTAATCAACACACTTTTGAAAAAATACGGGGTAGTACAACGAGTAGCTACAGCTTATCATCCTCAGTCAAATGGTCAAGTGAATGTGTCAATCGAAAAATCAAGTTGAATTTGGAGAAGGCAATTAAGCCAGATAGGAAAGCTTGGAGTTTGCGGCTAAATGATACACTGTGGGCGTACTGTACAACCTATAAAGGACCCATAAGTATGTCTCCTTATTGACTAATTTTTGGTAAACCATGTCATATTCCTGTAGAACTGGAACATAAAGCATTTTGGATGGTCAAGCAATGCAACATGGACCTGGAAGCTGCATGTAAGTATCGTAAGTTACATATTCAGGAACTTGAGGAAATTCAACGAGAAGCGTATGAAAGTGCCTAAATTTATAATGATAAAATCAAGGTATACCATGATCAAAAGATAACCTGTAAACAATTTTCGGTAAGGCAGAAAGTATTACTTTATGACCCTACATTAAGAATTTTTGTAGATAAGCTTGGAACTAAGTGGTTAGGGCTTTTTGTTATTACTCACTTATTTCCACATGGTGCAGTCGAGATTAAAAGCAAAGAATCCAGAAAAATTTTTAAGGTCAACGGACAACAATTAAAGCCTTTCTATGAAAATTTTCAAGTCTACATGGTTGAGGAATTAGTCATCAAGCTAACGGCGTTAAACAAAAATGTTTTTTGGAAGGCAACCAATTTTATTTTCATATATTTAATTTTGAGTTTTAGTAAAACTTAGGTTGTAAAGGAATAAATAAAATTTTATTTTAATCCAATTAACTTGAAATTTTCAGGAACGTAATAGAGGTTGTAAATTTTCCAAGAATTAGATAATGATAATGGCGTGAGCATGACATGCTAAATGGTGATAATTATTTACATACAAATAAAAAACCAACACCCTTGCCTTTATAAAAAACCCAAAACCTATGTCTAATACCCACCTACCCACCAAACCAATACCTAACCCAAATCCACTTACCCAAATACCAATCCAAATGACCCACATAATAAAACCAATACCTAATACCAATATCCAAAACCCTTAGAAGCCCAAATAGGCCCGAAGAAAAAAAAAAGGGGGAGAAAGAAGGCCAACCAGCCACAAGAAAAAAAATAAACACCCAAATCCCTAAATCCCCAAACTCTATTTTTTCTTCATCTTCTACAAAAAAGAGAAACAAACCCTAACTTCTTAAAACACCACCCAACACCACCGCCACCATCATTGAGTGTCATCGCCACCAATGTCGTTCTCCATCACTGTCGAGCACGAACCTCACGAGTCGCCATGGTCCCTCCACTTCTACTAGCGCCAAACTTGGATGCCACCACATTATCGCGGCCTCGTCACTTCTCCCATCATTAATCTAGGCTCTCGCACCGCCCCTCCTCCCTTTTCACATCACCACCTATTATATTTTTCTTTATTTTCCTCCATAATCACCAAAAAACAAAACCACCCCTCCAACCACCTTAACCGATGCCATATCTAAAATCCCCACCATCACCTTTCAAAAAATCATCCTAGCCCACATCGTCAACGCCATCTATTACCATCGTTATTGTCTATAGCTGTCGCCACCGTGAGCAAATAGAACTATTTGTTTTTAAAGCCCATATGGAAACCATGGTTCGAACTTAGAACCAAACAACCAACAATGTTTAAACTTCACTCAATCGAAGACGACATCGATTTTCAATGCCACCAATCGGCGATTTAGACGACAAAGACTCAGAACCTTTTCCACCTCCAACAAGATGAATGACTACATCGATAAGAACTCGTCTTCGATGAAGCCCCAACTCTAGTTAAAATAGAACATTCGAATAGTAGCCTCGCTACTCCTGAAAGGATAATTCCTAATCCTCAACCTGTTTTACCTATACTAACGTATTATGCAGGTTACTCAGATGAGGTTGGTACTCTTAACGACTGTGTCGAAAGTCCCTCTACTAGAAACGAACATCTTTTAGTGTCAAACACGATCTTTCACCACTCGAGCCTGTAGACCACTGACACATAAGCTAGCGACACCTCCATACAGCAGTACTGACGCTGTTGGAAATTCAAGTCCACAACCCGACTCACCGAACGAAAACGTTCGACCATCACGAGACGATCAACATAATAGATGAGGTTGTGCAAACATTATTCCTACCAAAGGACGATTACGAGGGTTTCTTAAATTTTTGACCTCAAAACATCGTGCAAAATACGACGACATCCAACAATACCCGCTCCCGGTCCGTAAACAAATTGATCTTTACACTCTTGATATGTTAAATATTCATGATGCTGTGATTGGCTATTTTGATGTTATTGGTTGGAATTCATTTGCAAATATTTTATGTCGTGCATATTATGAATTAATTTATGAATTCTACACCGCATTTAGCTTCATTATTAATGCATTATGAACTATTGAAACACTAAGCATTATCTATTTTCGGTTACTTGGTAAGGACTTTAGGATGTCAATTTTTGAATCTAACATTGCCATGGGTTTCGTCGACCCTAACAATATTCAAGTCGACTCTTATCATATTGCTCTGTTAGATATTCCAAGTAACTTTGATGCTCAAGATGCTTATTGTGCTTTAACTCATTCTAGAAATCAACTTTATAGTGCAAAGACCTCTAAAGACTTATTGGTGCATGAACCCTTCTTAAGATATATTCATCTATTTTTAGCCTTTAGTTTTTTAGGTCGAAATGATTTGTCATCTGTTTTAACTAAAACTGAATTGTTTTTTTTTTGTGGTGTATTCATTCTAGATTTAAAGTTAATTTAGGATATTTGTTTGCATGAAACTTTCATGTTGTTTTGCGTTGTAATCGTCCATTAATACTTGGGCCATATATTACCAATTTAAGCTCTCGACTTTTTCCCTTTGAAGTTGATTGCTCGTCCTTAACATGTGCATATACTATGGATAGCCTAGATAAATATTGTTTGGATTCTCTGGTTTTGCTTGTCGGCACCCCTACTACGTGTTATTTTTTTCCTCTAGGTGCACGAACTACTCGCAAAAATACGGTATTTTGCGAATGTCCACACTTCACTACTAGGGAGCAAGAGGAGCAACCTCTACCTATAGAGGCACGTTTAAATAGGATCGAGGCTCAACTTGAAACAATGGAAACACAAGTCTCCACAATCCTCAGCATTCTGCAAAGCCGTTACCCCCAACACTGATAACATCGTTAAAACACACATAGGGAGTATTCTTAACATTTCTTTTTACTTGTTATATGGGTTACTATCATTTACTGCATATAAAACATGCTTGAGGACAAACATAGATTAAGGGGGGTTGAAATGGTAAGTAAAGTGGTAAATATGCATGATTTTTGCTGCATGTTTCTCTTTTGCATATATTCAATCTTATGTTAGATTTATTTGATAGTTTATTTGAAATTGAGCCTCTAATCTCATTACTTAGTCAATTTGGACAATTGGGTAATTTTTGAGTTAAAGTGTTCAAGTATCTTGAATAATCGACATGTGTGTTTAAAGTTGATATATGTAACTAGATTTTTCATGAAAATTGATTGTTTGAAAAATGTTGGCTTGTAAATAAATAAATAAAATGAATAAATTAATAAAAGGCTCAAGTTATGAGTGAAAGTTTCGAAAACGTGACCAAATTAAGGAACTGCGGTGAGGTTCTTGGGTTGTCATCTTACGTTTAAGTGGCAAATTGAAAACTTAAAAACATTCCGCTAACCTAGCTAAAAAAAAGATTGTTTGAACTGGGTAACTGGGATAAAGTGCTTGGGTTGTCATCCTAGTTCGCGTAAAAAAGTTTTACCATGTCTTAAAACTTTTACTGTATGATTAATTAATAATACATAGAAAATTTTTGGATTCAAACTCAAATTAGTGAAATGATTTAGTTCACATATTTCAGTTTTATGACACTTGTTGATCAAACTTGTAACACTCTAAACCCGGCTTAGAAGTTAGGCCCGAATTTGAAGTGTCACATAGAAATGTTTTTCAAAAACCATGTTTTCATTGAAAACCATTCTTAAGGAAATTTAAACTTTTTGCCATGTAAAACCTCAGATTTCATTTGCTTATCTTCAAAACGTAGTTTATTAAAAGTCATTCTCTTTCAAAAACATTATTACTTTCAAAACCTTGTTTGTTGCAGAAGCCTGTTATTTTGAAAACAGTGGTTATAGTTTTAAAAATCTGTATTTAACAGACCAGCAGTTTGTAATTTAAAGAAATACCAGACAAACGTTAAAAAGAAAAACCCAATGGCCTTATTACAAAAATTATTAACCCAATAATTTTAAAATAACTAAATTAAACTAAAATCGCTAAGTTTAATCTTTAAACCATATCTGACATATGGCCACCTCTAAGTTCTCCGCAGCTCCAAATCCTCTGAGGTTGGGGATTACCTGCACGGTTAAAAGAAAGGGGTGAGTTACGAGAACTCGGTGTGTAATCCCTTTACTAGAGTAACAATTAGTATACAGAAACAGAAACTGAAATAGTATAGGCCAAAGCCCTTTAAGAGTAACAGTACAGTTAGTTCAAAGCATACGCGAGTCAAAGCCCACTACAATATCATTTGGGTCACAGCCCATAACAGAATCAATTAGGCTTAGCCTATACAAATATCAGAACAAGTAGCCTAAGCCCAGTACAGTGATAGATCTCATAAACAGATATGCAATAGTATGAGGATGCATCCCAACCCAGTCCAGCCAACACACCACCCGTACCAACCCTACACACCACGTGGGGACCAGGTCGACCCACCCAACCCTACACACCAATAACACAGTCTAGCTGCTAATAATAACGCAGCAAAGCTACCAGTAACAGTAAACGTGGCTGAGCCACTAGAATCAGTATACGTGGTAGAGCCACTAAATCAGTAAATCGTGGCATAGCCACCAGTACAGTACTTCCTCCAACACAAGTCCCAACCCCACGCAATATGTTGTGTCTGCCATGATCAATCATTACACATGTATGCAAAATGGCCACGCTTAGTAACAGTCATTTCAACACATATTAAAAACATATCAATGACACGACCACGGTCAAATCAGTCAAAACACAGTCATACATTCACAGTTAGATCAGTCATAATCCTAATCAATCAATTGCCCGCAAGGGCAAAATAGTCATTTCACCCTATAAGGATATTTCAGTAATCCTACCCTTCAGTGGTATTTCGGTAGTTTTACCCTAAAGGGGTATTTTGATAATTTCACAAATCAGGGGTATTTTAGTAACTTTACAAATCAAGGGTATTTTAGTAATTTGTCATCTAAGGGTATTTCAATAATTTGTAAACCAAGAGTTTTTCAGTAATTTCATAAATCAGAGGTGATTTGGTAATTTTATAAATTAGGGGTATTTCGATAATTTTCCAAACTAGGGGTATTTCAGAAATTTTCCAAATCAAGGGTATTTCGGTAATTTTCCAAATCAGAGGTATTTTCGTAATTTTCCAAATCAGGGGTATTTCAGTAATTTTACCATTTGAGGGTATTTCGGTAGTTTTATGACCTTCTAGAAGGTCTATAGTCGCCACGAGCGACTTAAGAAACCTAATTCGACTTAACAATGAAAATGGGCCTGAGGCCCATTACCCTGCCCAAGTGGGCCCACACACTCGTGTGACCCATTTAGCCTACAAGCAACCACGGCTCTATGACGGCACAGCCCAAATCAATAACTTGTCACATCACATACATTTCATCTGTGTGGGCCCACAAGCTTATTGGGCCTACACGGCCCCTTTCAGCCTTCTGCGGCCTAAAACACCTAAGTCATGTGCGCGACATGATAAGCCTATCTATTTCCCATTTAACAGTGAAATTTAACCCAATGGGCCCATTGGGCCCTCTCGGCCCATCGAAGCCAGTATGGCCCAAGCCCATGTATTCGCTCATGATGGCCTTTTTCATCACACGCTCACGCTTCGTGAGCTTGGTTCACCACAAGCACGATCACACGCTTGTATAGCATCGTTTACCGGTATTTCGGCTCTTTGACATAATACTGGTCAACAGTCAAGATAGTACAATATACGCACATTCAGCTTTTCAACCAATTAACAATCAGAACAGGGTACACGAATACACACCTTATCACGTAGAGTACTAAATAATCACGAGCGCCATCACCTGCACTAGAGCGATCATGTAACACCCCATACCCAAGTCCGAGGCTGAGACTAGATATGAGACATTACTATGCTTGAACTTTCTTAAACATGCATTTATAGGATTTAAAATTTCGTTCCCCTCTTTTTTAGCCTAATCATACATTTCATGGACCTACGAGGCCTTAATCATGTATCTAAAAACTTTCGGAACTTAATCAAAAACTTTTCTTTAAAGCAGGGGTCACACGCCCATGTGGCTTGGGACACGCCCGTGTACCCCTTTGGCATGCCCATGTCTTCCAATCGTGGTCGACACTGACTATATTCACAAGGCCTTAACACGCCCCTGGACTAAGACCGTGTGCTATTCCTTGATATACTGGCTTGATCACACGGCATGGGGCACATGCCTATGTTCTGACCGTGTGACATACACGACTTAAACAAATGGCTGTGGGATTTGCCTGTGGCTTATCCTAATTTCCATTATAAAGGTGCAGGGGTACGCACGGCCTAGACACACTCCCGTGTGTCTAACCGTGTGGGCACTTAGAGGCTATATACCAAGCCAAATGCCACCCTGAAATCAAAATCATACTCATGCTCAATTCAACAATTTAATGCAACCCATCTTTCATGAATAATAGGACATACTTCATTGATATCTATATACAAACAAACTTAGAAAAATTTGGCTAATCACTTAGCCATATACAAAAGAATATTAAATTTAATAGCCAATACTTTGGCTCTTCTTAAAGCATATTCTCAAAATGAATGCTTCCTATACATGCCATACTTAGTAAAATAACTTGGCTATACCAAAATAGCGATTGATAGTATGCTCCGAGCTCCGACTTCAATGATCCACAAGTTAGCTTGGTGGGACTACATAGAAAGAAAGAATTAAAGGCGTAAACAATTAGCTTAGTAAGTTTGCATGTAATGCACATATCAATATACTTGCTTAATATAAACCATTTGACATAACAATGATACCATAAATTTCAGCTATAGAGCTTACTTACTCATACTGATTCTTACATGTCTCATGATACTTTCTATTCTCATACTCGTGAGGTAAACAAGGTACCTGTATCACTTGATCACATAGATCAGCATACTTTACAATAATAATCATAATCTCTAGTTCATCATTCATATTATGAATGATAATCATTTCCAACTTGATAATAGCTTGGCTTACTTATCTTTCTTATTATCTCATTTTAACATTACTCATTTGCCCGATGAATTTTTACGAATAACCGAGGATACTAAATCTCACTCCACTTATAACTTGATGCCAAAGCCATATCCTAGATACGGTCTTACATGGAGTATCTCATCTTGGGTTCGAGGCCATCTCTTGACATGGACTTATACGAAGTCTTTCTCGTGTGTTCCCTTGGGAACTTACCATTGCCATGTCTTGACATGGTCTTACTTGGTATCTTTACTTGTGGACTGGTCATTGCCGAGCCTTGGCTTGGACTTACATGAAATCTTGCTTGTTCTCACCAATACCATGCCTTGGCTTGGACTTACATGGGATCTTTATCCCTTGCTAGCTTTTAAATGCCAAGGCTTGCCTTAGACTTACATGATATCTTTTCAATGCCAAGACTTGTCTTGGACTTACATGACATCTTTGCTTGGAGACTCACCAATGCCATGCCTTGGTTTGGACTTATATGGGTCTTCATCTCATAATAACTCTTCAATGCCAAGACTTGTCTTGGACTTACATGATAACTTGCTTGATTGCCGATGCCATGCCTTGGATTGGTCTTATATGGACTTTCTCATTTCATGTGGTAGATCGAGTATCCTGGGTAATTCTTCTTCAATCGAGACTTCCTTTTGCTTAATCTTATTGATTTCTTCGTTTAGCATAGCATCAAACATTCCATGGTAATAGTGTACATTATACTAAGCAATTCAATGATAGAAATCATAAAGCTTAGAAATCATACAAACTTACCTCAAAATACAAAATGTATGTAGATATGCAATCTAGTCCTCGACTTTGTTCTTACCTTGGTTTCGATCCGGGTTTCATTTTTCTTGATCTATAATCATAAATAGATCATTTATTACTCACATTGACTAAATTGACTCTTTACTCATACTTTGGCAAAATTACTATTTTACCCCTATACTTTCTCATATTTGCACTTTTGCCCCAAGGCTCGTAAAATGATTTTTATTCAACTTTTTTTAAACTTCATACTTAGCTGCTTCATTTTCTCTACTATAACAATCATCAATTCTCACTATTTCTAATATGTATGACCAATTTTCATAACTATTACAAATTTGTCCATACTATCATTTTTCATGAAATTCACTAAGGAAAAGATGTTTATCTAACATCAAACTCTCATAAATTTCCGTAAAACATCATTTAACAAGCATATCATTCATGGGTAGATTTTTGAACATGCATCTTAGCTCATTTTATAGCTAAAAGTAGCTAATTCATAATACGAGAACTTCAAAAATACGAAGAATATTAAAAATGGGGCTAAGATAAACTTACTAGCAAGCTTGAAAAAAATGAAGAACCCTGGCTATGGAGTCTCCAAATTTTCGGCAATGTGAGGAAGAAGATGAATAGATTTTTATCATCTTTTTCCTATTTAATCATTTATTAGACAAATGATCAAAATGCCATTCTCTTTAAAAATTTCTATTTTACTAACTCAATTCCAATTTTGTCCAAAAATTATAATTTAGGAAAATTGCTATTTAAGGACTTCTAATTATTATTCTAAATCTATTTCATACAAAAAGCTTCTAGAAACCCATATTTTGCAACTTTTACAATTTAGTCCTATTGGACCATTCAATCTCAATTTAACATAATTGCTTCATGAAACTTTCACACTAGCATGCAAACATGGCATAAACCTTAAAAACTCAAATTCACCTCAGATTCATAGCCTCACACCACTATTCTGACTAGGCCCTAAATCGGGCTGTTACAGATCAACTACGATTTGCCCAGTTAAACCAAAGTATTCTAAACAGAGATAATGATGCGAATGGGCCTAGGGCCCATTCTCAGCCCAAATGGGCCCACAAGCTCGTGTGGCCCATTTAGCCCAAATCTAGCAACAGATATGAGATTCACAAAGACCAGTCCAATATCTACTACACAATCATACAATTTTTTCATATGGGCCCATTGGGCCGACTTGGCCCAAAGCAGTCTAAACCTTCAAGAACACTCATGATGGCCTCAACTATCACATCGAAGCTCCCACACGTGCACTCACATGCTCGTGTGGCTACCATCGTCATGTGACCAGCATTTCGACACTTGCCGCTCTACAGCTAGAGTAATGCTAAATACACACCTGATAGGAATCTGGAGTTGATCCGCGCTACGACCACTCCTATGCCCAAATGCCCACCAAGGTATGCTTACTCTCCTCATAGATTGCTCTATTTAAAGCCAGCTTCTTGCCCCCTCTCATGCTACCTTCCCGATGTGGGATCCCCCCTTCAGCAGAGTTTAAATCCAACACAAACTCTAGCCGTCCCAACTTAGCAAAATAAATATCCCATTTTACTTGCAATGGGATTCAAACCCTTGCCCTCTCCTATGCTCCAGACGCTACATGCCACCACAACACAAGCTCTTTTTGTGTCTTAAAACATGCGCAACTAAATATAAGCCTATGGGCCAAAGTCTAAGTTCTTTTAAAAAGAAATCAAAATGAATTGCAAGCGCCAATACTTGAACCTTGGACCCCTTGCTTTCTTGTGTGGCGTCATTTCCTTGTCTCCCATGTGGCTCCATTTGCCACTAGACCACAACTCCTTTTGTGTCATTTTTTTCCCACATTTTATTCTTAAAGCCTACTTCCTTGCTCCCAGGGTTTTATCCACCTAAAACCAAAATTTTTCCTAAAGCCCAGGTTTGATCCCGGGACTTCATGGAAGCTCCCTAACCTTCTAAAATCACTCATCTAATAGGTCCAATTTGCATTATTGTCGTTCTCTTGCTCTCAAAAATTTTAAACACTCCCATACCCAAGGCCCAATAGGCCCAATTCTACTAGGCCCAAATTCGAGGCGCTACAATTCTACCTCCCTTAAAGAAATTTCATCCTCGAAATTTCCAACTATCTAACACTCGCACATTCTAATCTAGCACACTACGCTCTCGCTGTGTACTCTGATCTTATTAACACTAATACACTTTTAACTTAAAATAAACCTCTTACACATAACCAAATATCTAACCACAGAAGCAAATCGATATTTATCACACATACATACAATTTCTATATTCAAACATCACATCCAAACAAAACACACACAAAATAAATACCAAAAATACTGTCCAATATCTAAAGAAACCACCATATTTCTAACTCACTGTATTTAAATTTCTAAACAGACAAAAGTATTCAGAAAACTTACAGATTCGGTGCCAGAGACTCAGTGTGCCACACTTGCAGAAAAAACGGTCAATACAACATTTCAGATCTTCAAAACTTTTCAAGGCTTTTTGAAACAACACTTTCAGAAATTCAATTATGAAAACCCAATCCACAGTCGAGTTTTACAACCTAGCTCTGAGACCATTAATGTAACACCCCAAACTCAACCTAAAAGCTAGGCTCGAATCTGGCGTGTCACATGAAAGTGTTATTCGAAAACTATGTTTTCATTGAAAATGTAACATCCTGAAAAGGGCCTATGCATTTTCAGTTTAATTGTACGAAATGACATGTCTTATGTGTTATGAATGTATTTTGAACATTTTTAGAAACCTGGAAATGTATGGAAATGTTAAGTCTAAAAATAGGAAAGTGAACATTTCTGGAAACTTGGAAATGTTAAGCTTAAAGGAGGGAAACGAACGTTTTTGGAAACTTGGAAATGTAAGAAAATGTCTTAGAAAATGTCAAGTTTTAAAGTTTAAAAGAGGAAATTAAGGCAAGGTGGCCTTAAGAGAAAATGTATGTGAAATATGACACACAAACGGGCTTGGAAAAGTGGCCTGGAGATGCCACTTAGGGCCCTGGAAGTGACGCCACCAGTATGTGAGGAAGGGCCAAAGATCGAGTCACATGGGAAGCAAAATAAAGTTTTATTTTTGTTTTCAAAAGCAGAGAAGTGGACGGCACTAAAGAGCTCAAGGGAGGAGTTTAAATTCTCTTAAAATTTCGGCTAATAGATGGATAAATGATGATTTATCTTAAATTATTTTTCAAGGAGATAATAAGGGATTATTCTTTAATTTTAAAACTAAGGGATAATGGTAAGGAAGAGTGATGGCCAAGTAAGGGAGTCTTGGCCTAGTAATGTCGGCACAAAGAGGAGAACTAAGGCCATTCATTCATTCTCCTTCTCTATTCTCTCTGCCGAATTTTCCTAGCAAAAATCCTCTTTTCTCTTTTCTTTTTCCAAAGCCGAAATACCCTATGTTCTAGCCAAAAACTTTTTCCATTGGTGCCGATTCTTTCTAAGCCTAATATCCTTCTCTTTTTATCTTGAAATCGAATACATAGGTGGATCATAGCCGACTATTCTCTAGGCCTTAAGCCGAATCTTTGAGGACTCAAGAAAAGGGGCTGTCGATTACAAAGATTGAGGGTAAGATTAATAGTTATCGAAAAGATTGAGGGTAAGATTAATAGTTATCGATTTTCATTCCTTTCCTTTTAACCGAAATCAAGGGACTAATTACCCTTAATGTCTTTGGCCGAAATCATGAAAGTTCTTTCGAGATTTAGTGGTTGTCAACTACAAGAGGAGATCTGTCGGAACTTTCAAAGATCTAAGGTGAGCCAATCGGTCTAAGGTTATTTCTTATGTTTAAGTGATTGAAAATCAGATCTAATATATATAAGTCTATAAGGATTTCGACAGAGGTATACAGGGATTTCGGGATTTGAGAATTTCAAGGTAAGACCATATGTACATTCGGCCAAGGCCTTAATTGTTGACTAAGATCTATTCCTTATTTTTGCAAAGGCCGAAACTAATTTGTTAAAGTGATTTAAAGCTTGGCCGAATACAAGAAAAGTATAGTAAAGATTTCGGGATTTGGCGCCAAGGTAAGTTTTGGGTTATACAATCCTAATAGGATTTGGATTTATGGCCGAATGGCTTGTTATTAAATTTTTAAGTTTGGCCGAATTCAAGAACTTGAGATCTAAGGCAATAGATCAGATTTCGAGATTGTCAGTGAAGTTGCTAAGTGAATCAGGTGTGTATCCCACACTAACTTTTAATAAGATTTATGGCAATATTTAATATGTGCATGTTTATAAGAATGTGAATATGGCTAAGGTACCGTGTTATTGTACAAAGTACTCAGGTACGTTTCCTACTCCTACTAGGATTACGAAATATGTTATCTTTAACATGTGAAAAGTGACAAGAATGTGAATTTAAGTATGATATGTATGATATGAATAATATGGGGCATTCGGGTTATATGAGAAAGGGGAAGTGAATGTGGTGATCCAAGACCACGATATCTGAATATGGTGACTTCGGTCACATTATCTGAATGTGGTGACTACGGTCACATTATCTGAATGTGGTGTCTCATGACACAATTATTTAATCTGGTGGCTATGCCACAAATTTTATAAGGGCGATGAGCACGTCGACCGTAGCGACTGCCTTCGATGGTGTGTAGCGGATGGAGGGTTGACTTAGTAGTCCCCACGGTGTGCAGGTTGGTACGAGGATGTGTAGCGGATGGCAACTAGGTTTGGGTTCGGGTTGCATCATTATTTTATCTGTATATGAATATGCATGTGATATGATAAGGTATGCCTGATCTATTAAATTTTAGTGTTGGTTACACATTGAGTCTGTTGACTCACCCCGTTGTGGGAACATGTTTCAGGTGATGAATAGTGATGGACCGGGACGGCAAAACTTGTGGTGGCCATGCTCAACTTGAAGTTCTATTTAAATTTGGACATTTTATTTCATTTAAGTACTTTATGATTTTATTTTGGGTTTTTATTTGATGTAATAAGGCCAAAGTGAACTCTTTTATTTCTGTTTTGTTTATCTATCATGTTACGAACTTTTGGGTTCATTAAAGACTAAGCAAATTTAATTTGAAATAAACTTTAAATATTTTGTCACCTGAAATAAATGGGTTTTCAATATAGAATAAACTTATTTTCAATTTAAGCCCAACCCACAAACAAACTTTCTTCAAAACACACAGTTTTTTTCCAAGGTAATAAAAGAAATTTGAACTGGTTTTCTTCGAGGAACATACCAGATCCGATCAAGGCTTGTGGGCCGGGTTTAGGGTGTTTCAGTTTGGTATCAGAGCCCATTTTAAACTCTCGGCCTATGGGCTAAGGCCCAAAACATTTTTCGAATCGAGCCCAAATAAGTTTTCTAAAAATATGTTATAAAATCAGCAGGTTTTCTGGCATGGCACCTAAGTCTCCAACCCGCAGTCCACCAGGTAAGTACCCTTAACCATCTGTGTGCTTTATGAATTGTAGAAGGGTAGAAATGAAATGGAACGTAGAGTAGTATGATAGGTACTTGAACCGTAGGACTAGTTTACTCAAACACAAATACATAAGACTTAAATGCCTAGCTAAACAAACCTATGGCTAAGTCACCGAGTTAGGGTGTGGTAACCCCTGTGCGCATGTCTAGGATTGGATCCGGAAGAGCCTGGTATTTAAGCAGTCCTAGTGACTCACCTCCTCTTCGCAGGAATCCTACCTGGTGCGTAGCTTCGGTTCACCCTAACCGAGAGGACTCAGTGGGTGTGGCAACCTCTGTGCGCATGTCTACGAATGGTTTCAGTGGGAGTTTGGTACTTAAGCAGTCCGCGTGACTCACCTCCTCTCCACTCGAATCCTACCTGGTGCGTAGATTTGGTTCACCCTGACCAAGAGGACTCGGTCATAGGCTAAACACAATAACTAAAACCCGAAAGGAAACTAGCCGTATTTTTATAAAAACCCTAGTTTTAAAACTCTTAAAATTATTTTTTTTAAATTGTGAGAACTATTTTTACAAAATTTTCTGAAAAAAATTTTCGATTTGTAAAATTACAAAAATACCCCTAGTGGTAAAATTACAAAAATGCCTTGGTTTATAAAATGCCCAACTACCCAACAGTTTTACCAAAATTTTATTATTTTATAAATGTTCAAAAACCCTTATTTGCAAAATATCAAAATACCTTGATTTTGGAAAAATTACAAAATTGCCCCTAACTTACAAAATTACCAAAATGACCCTGATTTCCAAAATTTTTGCAACATCATCGTTTTGGAAAGTAAAATTCTCAAAAAGGACCCTCAAAGTTTTGCAACTTTTGAAATACCCCTGAATTATTAAACTTTACAAATTTATCCTGGTTTGTGAAAAATTATCGAAATACCCCTGGAATTTCAAAATTACCAAAATACCCTCGGACTTCAAAATTACCAAAATACCCTTATTGATAAAATCACCAAGGAATCTTATTTTGACAAATTATGAAAATACCCCTGTAGGACAAATTACGAAAATACCCCTGGGTAGTGGAAAAACAACAATGAAAACTACAACATTTCTCTGAATGAACGAAAGTTCATAATTGATTGATGAATGTATGTATGAATGCAAAGACTATGTGCATGTGTGACTACGAAAGAACCACTCCTAAAATTCTTTTCATAAAACTTTTTCGCGGGTAATCAAGTGAAATAATGACTAATTCATAAAACTTCTTAATCAGATCACAACGTTAGAAATGAGCTCTAGAGGACGTGGTCGTCATGGACGAGGTAGAGGAAGGATGACCATGTCAGGACCCGTTAGATCGGGTCAAGGGTCTGACAATGAGATACCACTGCCACCACCACCAGCTGTTGGTGCTGAACGGCAAGATCAGACGGGGGATGATGTCGTATCGCAGGCTATGCTGTGAGTTCTGGAGTTGGTGGCTGGTGCAGGAGGAAATTCAGGAACTCGGAAGTCTGTGTCTGAGCGGCTCCGAGCTAATGGAGCTGAAGTGTTTTGTGGAGTATCTGGTGTGGCACCCAGTACAGTTGAGTACTGGTTGGAGGCAACTGAGCGCATTATGGATGAACTTGATCTGACCCTTGAGGAGAAGTTAAAAGGAATGGTGGCACTGCTACGCGATGAAGCTTACCAATGGTGGTTAATTGTTCGGGATGGTGCCACAGCTGAAGATCTGACCTGGGAGTATGTTGGAACCAGGTATACTGATGAACAAAGGAAGGCTTTTCTGGGGCTAGTTCAAGGGAACAAGTCTGTTGCGGAATATGAGGCTGAATTCCTGAGGTTGAGCCGATATGCTCGAGGAGTAGTGGCAACGGAGCATGAGCGCTGTGTCCGTTTTGAGGACGGACTAAGGGATGATTTGAGATTGTTGATAGCACCGCATCAGGAGCGGGAGTTTTCTACTTTAGTAGAAAAGGCCAAGGTAGCCGAAGGAATTAAGGATTCTACAAAGCAGACTATGGATCAGAATAGGCCAAAAAGAGGTTTTGGATCATCTGGGAAGGTTCAAAAGAGGCCTAGAGTTGATGGGCCGCGAGGTCAACAAGCTGGTATATGATGGCAGCATCGTCCTTGTGATCATTGTGGAAAGAAGCACTTAGAGGAGTGCTGGAAAAAGACGGGAGGATGTTTTAGGTGTAGGTCTAAGGACCATATGCTCAAGGATTGTCCTGTGAAACCAGACGGGAGTCGACCAGCAGCTCAGAATGTTAATCAGGCTGGTAGAGGAGGACAGTAGCCTCAACGAGGTCGTGGTTCGAATAACAGAGGCAATGGTGCTGGCAGAGGACGTGGAACACAAGACAGAGGTGCTGCTAATGCTGAGGCAAGGCAACCAGGTTTGGTTTATGCGGTTCACCGTAGGGAGGATAGAGACGCGTCGGATGTTATAACCGGTACGTTCTTTATTCATGGCAAGCCCTATTTTACTCTTATTGATGTGGGCTCGACCCATTCATATGTTGCATGTAGTGTAGTGGAAACACTAGGCCTAGACTCTAAACTTTCTGATAGGCAGATGACTGTAGTAAGCCCATTAGGCCAAACTGTAGTGGTGGATAAGATCTTTCGGAGTGTACCTTTAGAGATTTAGGGATTGAACTTTCGGGTTGACTTAATGGAACTACCCTTTGGGGAGTTTGAACTCATACTTGGAATGGACTGGTTAGTAGAGCACCGGGCCGTGTTAGATTGTGCGGCTAAACGAATAGAACTAAGGACCCCGGAGGATGAAGTAGTAGTAATGATCGGAGAAAGAAGAAACTACCTGTTTAACGTAGTTTCGGCGTTAAAGGCTGAGGAAATGGTTAGGAAAGGGTGCAAGGCGTTCTTAGCCTTCGTAAGTGCATTGGGTGGAAAGGAAGAAGGTGTCAGTGGAGTTAGAACTGTAAGGGACTTTGAAGATGTATTTCCAGAGGAATTACCAGGAATACCCCCAGATAGGGAGGTGGAATTTGGAATAGACTTGCTATCGGGAACAGCTCCTGTGTCAATCGCTCCATATGAATGGCGCCAAAGGAGTTAGTTGAGCTCAAGGCTCAAATTCAAGAGTTGTTGGATCGTGGGTTCATTCGACCTAGTGTGTCTCCATTGGGAGCAGCGGTCCTGTTTGTAAAGAAGAAGGACAGAACTATGCGTATGTGCATAGATTACCGTCAGTTGAATAAGCTGACCATTAAGAACAAGTATCCTTTGCCAAGGATCAATGACTTGTTCGATCAGCTTAAGGGGGCTGCAGTATTCTCGAAGATAGACTTGAGATCAGGATATCATCAGTTGAAGGTGAAGGAGGCAGATATCCATAAGACAGCTTTTAGGACAAGATATGGCCATTTTGAGTTTGCAGTAATGCCGTTTGGATTGACGAACATACCAGCCGCGTTCATGGATATGATGAACTGGGTTTTCCAACCCTATTTAGATAGGTTCATCGTTGTGTTTATCGATGACATTCTTGTGTATTCGAAGTCGGAGGAAGAGCATGATGAACACCTACGGGTTGTGTTGGAAGTGTTAAGGGAGAAGAAGCTCTATGCCAAATTCAGCAAGTGTGAATTTTGGCTTAAGGAGGTGGCATTCGTAGGACATGTGGTATCCGCAGAGGGAATAAGAGTGGATCCTAGGAAGATCGAAGCAGTGTTGGATTGGAAACCACCTAGGTCCGTGGCTGAGATCCGAAGTTTCTTAGGTTTGGCAGGCTATTACAGAAGCTTCGTGGAAGGATTCTCGTCAATAGCCGCGCCTTTGACAAAGTTGCTAAGGAAGGAAGTACCCTTTGAATGGACTGATAAGCAACAGGAGAGCTTTGAAAAGCTTAAGAAGGTGTTGACGGAAGCCCCAGTGTTAATTTAGCCGGAGGCAGGGAAGAATTTTGTGGTGTACTGTGACACTTCACATACAGGGTTAGGATGTGTCCTAATGTAGGATGGAAAAGTAGTCGCTTATGCGTCTCAACAGTTAAGGCCGCATGAGGTTAACTACCCAACCCATGACTTGGAGTTGGCAGTAGTGGTTTTCGCTCTTAAGGTTTGGAGGCATTACCTTTATGGAGAAAAGTCGATAATCTACACAGACCACAAGAGCCTTAAGTATCTGTTGACTTAGAAGGAGTTGAACTTGAGGCAGCGAAGGTGGGTGGAACTATTGAAAGACTACGATTGTTTGATAGAGTATCATCCAGGCAAGGCGAATGTGGTAGCTGATGCCCTAAGTCGGAAGGTTGTGTCGGATCTAAGGGCTATGTTCGCTCACTTAAGTTTGTATGATGATGGAAGCCTGTTGGCAGAGTTACAAGTCAAGCCCACATGGCTGAATGAGGTGAAAGGGGACAGTTGGCTGATAAGGACCTAAGTGCTAAGTTACAACAAGTACAGAACAGAGAGTTAGCGGATTATGGCGTTAATGATGAAGGAGTATTGTGCTACAAAGGAAAGGTCTATATGTCGAGGGACGAGGAGTTAAGACAGAGAATTCTTCGGGAGGCGCATAGTAGCCCTTATGCTATGCATCTCGGAGGCATTAGGCTGTATAGAGATCTAAGGAGCAGATTTTGGTGGCCACGATCTTAAGCAGAAGTTATCAATTCATGGGTAAATGTCCGACGCGTGTAAATAAGTTAAGGCTGAACACCAGGTTCCATCGGGATTGCTTCAGCCAATTGAGATTCCGCAGTGGAAGTGGGAAAGAATTACCATGGACTTCGTTAGTGGACTTCCCCTTATGCCTACTAAGAAGGACTCAGTATGGGTAATAGTGGACCGTTTGACTAAGTCCGTGCACTTTATCCCGGTAAGGGTGGATTATTCTCTTCAAAAGTTAGCCAAATTATATGTGGCGGAAATTGTGAGGTTACATGGAGTACCAGAATCGATCATCTCCAATAGAGACCCAAGGGTTACGTCTCGGTTTTGGAAGGCACTTCATCAAGCTTTAGGCACTAAGTTAGACTTCACTACGGCTTTTCATCCACAATCGGACAGGCGATGCGAGCAGGTTATACAAGTGTTGGAGGATATGTTGAGAGGCTGTGTGATGGATTTTCGAGGAAGTTGGGAGGACTATTTGCCTTTAGCAGAGTTCGCCTACAACAACAGCTATCAGGCTAGCATTCGGATGGCACCATATGAAGTGTTGTATGGTCAGAAGTGTCGAACTCCTACTTGTTGGACTGAGTTAGGAGAACAACAAGTGTTGGGGCCAGAGTTAGTGGCAGAAACTGAAGAGAAGGTTGAGATAATTCGAACACGGTTAAAGAAAGCCTCTGATAGGCAGAAGTCGTACGCAGACCTTAAGCGGAAGGAAATAGAGTTTGAAGTGGGAGACCAAGTGTTTCTGAAAGTCTCGCCTTGGAAGAAAGTGATGAGGTTTGGTCACAAAGGGAAGTTAAGCCCAAGGTTTATAGGGCCTTATCGAGTACTAAAGCGAGTTGGACCAGTGGCATATTAGTTAGAGTTGCCACCAGAGTTGCAGTGGATGCACGACGTATTCCATGTATCCATGCTACGTCGCTACCGATCGGATCCATCTCATGTGGTACCAGTTGAAGAAGTAGAGCTAAGGCCAGACTTATCCTACGAGGAAGAGCCGATTCAGATATTGGAACGTGATGTGAAAGTGTTACAGAGGAAGTCAGTTCCTCTAGTCAAAGTGTTATGGCGCAATCATGGATCAGAGGAAGCTTCGTGGGAGCCAGAAGAGGCAATGCGACAACAATACCCTTAATTATTTTAGCCAAGTAATTTCGAGGACGAAATTATTTTAAGGGGGTAGAACTGTAACATCCTGAAAAGGGCCTATGCATTTTTGGTTTAATTGTACGAAATGACATGTCTTATGTGTTATGAATGTATTTTAGACATTTTTGGAAACCTGGAAATGTATGGAAATGTTAAGTCTAAAAATAGGAAAATGAACATTTTTGGAAACTTAGAAATGTAAGGAAATGATATGGAAATGCAGGAAGTGAACATTTTTGGAAACTTGGAAATGTTAAGCTTAAAGGAGGGAAACGAACGTTTTTGGAAACTTAGAA
Source organism: Gossypium bickii (assembly GCA_025503065.1). Classification (NCBI taxonomy): domain Eukaryota; kingdom Viridiplantae; phylum Streptophyta; class Magnoliopsida; order Malvales; family Malvaceae; genus Gossypium; species Gossypium bickii. The sequence goes on from CP106711.1 coordinate 104,917,880, forward strand.
ATGTAAGAAAATGTCTTAGAAAATGTCAAGTTTTAAAGTTTAAAAGAGGAAATTAAGGCAAGGTGGCCTTAAGAGAAAATGTATGTGAAATATGACACACAAATGGGCTTGGAAAAGTGGCCTGGAGATGCCACTTAGGGCCCTGGAAGTGACGCCACCAGTATGTGAGGAAGGGCCAAGGATCGAGTCACATGGGAAGCAAAATAAAGTTTTATTTTTGTTTCCAGAAGTAGAGAAGTGGACGGCACTAAGGAACTCAAGGGAAGAGTTTAAATTCTCTTAAAAGTTTGGCTAATAGATGGATAAATGATGATTTATCTTAAATTATTTTTCAAGGAGATAATAGGGGATTATTCTTTAATTTTAAAACTAAGGGATAATGATAAGAAAGAGTGATGGCCAAGTAAGGGAGTCTTGGCCTAGTAATTTCGCACAAGGAGGAGAACTAAGGCCATTCATTCATTCTCCTTCTCTATTCTCTCTGCCGAATTTTCCTAGCAAAAATCCTCTTTTCTCTTTTCTTTTTCCAAAGCCAAAATACCCTATGTTCTAGCCAAAAACTTCTTCCATTGGTGCCGATTCTTTCTAAGCCTAATACCCTTCTCTTTTTATCTTGAAACCGAATACATAGGTGGGTCATAGCCGACTATTCTCTAGGCCTTAAGTCGAATCTTTGAGGACTCAAGAAAAGGGGCTGTCGATTACAAAGATTGAGGGTAAGATTAATAGTTATCGATTTTCATTCATTTTCTTTTAACCAAAATCAAGGGACTAATTCCCCTTAATGTCTTTGGCCGAAATCATGAAAGTTCTTTCGGGATTTGGTGGTTGTCAACTACAAGAGGAGATCTGTCGGGACTTTCAAAGATCTAAGGTGAGTCAATCGGTCTAAGGTTATTTCTTATGTTTAAGTGATTGAAAATCAGATATAATATATATAAGTCTATAGGGATTTCGACAGAGGTATACAGGGATTCCGAGATTTGAGAATTTCAAGGTAAGACCATATGTACATTCGGCCAAGGCCTTAATTATTGACTAAGATCTATTCCTTATTTTTGCAAAGGCCGAAACTAATTTGTTAAAGTGATTTAAAGCTTGGCCGAATACAAGAAGAGTATAGTAAAGATTTCGGGATTTGGCACCAAGGTAAGTTTTGGGTTATACAATCCTAATAGGATTTGGATTTATGGCCGAATGGCTTGTTATTAAATTTTTAAGTTTGGCCGAATTCAGGAACTTGAGATCTAAGGCAGTAGATCAGATTTCGGGATTTTCAGTGAAGTTGCTAAGTGAATTAGGTGTGTATCCCACACTAACTTTTAATAAGATTTATGGCAATATTTAATATGTGCATGTTTATAAGAATGTGAATATGGCTAAGGTACTGTGTTATGGTACAAAGTACTCAGGTACGTTTCCTACTCCTACTAGGATTACGAAATATGTTATCTTTAACATGTGAAAAGTGACAAGAATGTGAATTTAAGTATGATATGCATGATATGAATAATATGGGGCATTCGGGTTATATGAGAAAGGGGAAGTGAATGTGGTGATCCAAGACCACGATATCTGAATATGGTGACTTGGTCACATTATTCGAATGTGGTGACTACGGTCACATTATCTCGAATGTAAGTGTCTCATGACACAATTATTTAATCTGGTGGCTATGCCACAAATTTTATAAGAGGCGATGAGAGCACGTCGACCGTGTGACGCTTCGATGGTGTGTAGCGGATGAGAGGTTGACTTAGTAGTCCCCACGGTGTGCGAGGTTGGTGCGGGGATGTGTAGCGGATGGCAACTAGGTTTGGGTTCGGGTTGCATCATTATTTTATCGTATATGAATATGCATGTGATATGATAAGGTATATGCGATCTATTAAATTTTAGTGTTGGTTACACATTGAGTCTGCATTGACTCACCCGTCGTGGGAACATGTTTCGTGGTGATGAGCAGTGATGGACCGGGACGGCGAGAACTTGTGGTGGCCATGCTCAACTTGAAGTTCTATTTAAATTTGGACATTTTATTTCATTTAAGTACTTTATGATTTTATTTTGGGTTTTTATTTGATGTAATAAGGCCAAAGTGAACTCTTTTATTTCTGTTTTGTTTATCTATCATGTTACGAACTTTTGGGTTCATTAAAGACTAAGCAAATTTAATTTGAAATAAACTTTCAATATTTTGTCACCTGAAATAAATGGGTTTTCAATATAGAATAAACTTATTTTCAACTTAAGCCCAACCCACAAACAAACTTTCTTCAAAACACACTGTTTTTTTTCCAAGGTAATAAAAGAAATTTGAACTGGTTTTCTTCGAGGAACATACCAGATCCGGTCAAGGCTCATGGGCTGGGTTTGAGGTGTTTCAGAAAACCCTTCTTAAGGAATTTTAAACTTTTTGCCATGTAAAACCTCAGATTTCGTTTGCTTATCTTCAAAACATAGTTTATTAAAATTCATTCTCTTTCAAAAACATTATTACTTTCAAAACCTTGTTTGTTGTGGAAGCATGTTATTTTTGAAAACAGTGGCTATAGTTTTAAAAATCCGTATTTAACAGACTAGCAGTTTGTAATTTAAATAAATACCAAATAAAAGTTAAAAAGAAAAACCTAATGGCCTTATTACAAAAATTATTAACCCAATAATTTTAAAATAACTAAATATAACTAAAATCGCTAAGTTTAATCTTTAAACCATATCTAACGTGTGGCCACCTCCGAGTTCTCTATAGCTCCAAATCCTCTAAGGCTGGGGATTACCTGCACGGTTAAAAGAAATGGGTGAGTTACGAGAACTCAGTGTGTAATCTCCTTACTAGAGTAACAATCAGTATATAGAAACAGAAACTATAACAGTCTAGGCTAAAGCCCTTTAAGAGTAACAGTACAGTCACTTCAAAGCATACGTGAGTCAAAGCCCACTACAATATCATTTGGGTCACAGCCCATAATAGAACCAATTGGGCCTAGCCTAAACCAATATCAGAACAAGTAGCCTAAGCCCAGTACAGTGACAAATCTCATAAATAGATATGCAACAGTATGAGGATGCATGTCAACCCAGTCCAGCGAAGTACACCACCCGTACCAACCCTACACACTACGTGGGGACCAAGTCGACCCACCCAGCCCTACACACCAATAACGCAGTCTAGCTGCTAATAATAATGCAGCAAAGCTGCTAGTAATAGTAAACGTGGCTGAGCCACCAAAATCAGTATACGTGGCAGAGCCACTAAATTAGTAAATCATGGCATAGCCACCAGTACATTACTTCCTCCAACACAAGTCCCAACCCCATGCAATATGTCGTGTATGCCATGCTCAATCATTACATATGTATGCAAAATGGCCATGCTTAGTAACAGTAATTTCAACACATATTATAAACATATCAGCCACAGACCATAATTAAATCACTGGTATTTCGGTAATTCTACCCTACAGGGGCATTTCAGTAATTCTACCCTACCGAGGTATTTCGGTAATTCTACCCTACAGGGGTATTTCAATAATTTCACAAATCAGGGGTATTTCAGTAACTTTACAAACTGAGGGTATTTCAGTAATTTGCAAACCAAGGGTATTTCAGTAATTTGTAAACCATGGGTTTTTCATTAATTTTATAAATTAGGGTTATTTCGGTAATTTTCCAAACCAGGGGTATTTCAAAAATTTTCCAAATCAGGGGTATTTCGGTAATTTTACCCTTCGATGGTATTTCGGTAATTTTACGCCTCCTAGAAGGTCTACAGTCACCTCGAGCGACTTAAGAAACCTAATTTGACTTAAAGGTAAAAATGGGCCTGAGGCCCATTACCCTGCCCAAGTGGGCTCACACATTCGTGTGGCCCATTTAGCCTAGAAGCAACCACGGGTTTGCGACGGCACAGCCCAAATCTATAACTTGTCACATCACATACATTTCATTTGTGTGGGCCCACAAGCCCATTGGGCCGACACAGCCCCTTTTCGGCCTTACACGGCCCAAAACACCTAAGCCATGTGCGCGAGATGATAAGCCTATCTATTTCCCATTTAACAGTGAAATTTATCCCAATGGGCCTACGAGCCCATTGGGCCCTCTCGGCCCATCGAAGCCCAGTACAGCCCAAGCACATGTATTCGCTCATGGTGGCCTTTTCCATCACACGCTCGCGCTCCGTAAGCTTGGTTTACCACACGCGCGATCGCACGTTTGTATGATATTGTTCGTCGATGTTTCGGCTCTTCGGCATAATGTCGATCAACAGTCAAGATAGTACAATATACTCACCTTCGGCTTTTCAACCGATTAACAATCAGAACAGGGTATATTCAAACATCTAACCACAGAAGCAAATCGATATTTATCACCATACATACAATTTCTATATTCAAACATCACATCCAAATAAAACACACACAAAATAAATACCAAAAATACTGTCCAATATCTAAAGAAACCATCGTATTTCTAACTCACTGTATTTAAATTTCTAAATAGACAAAAGTATTCAAAAAACTTACAGATTCGGCGCTAAAGACTCGGTGTACCACACTTGCAGAAAAAACGGTCAATACAACATTTCAGATCTTCAAATCTTTTTAAGGCCTTTTGAAACAACACTTTCAAAAATTCAATTTTGAAAACCAAATCACCGTCGAGTTTTACAACCTCGCTCTGGTACCATTAATGTAACACCCTAAAATCTGGCGTGTCACATGAAAGTATTTTTTGAAAACCATGTTTTCATTGAAAACCCTTCTTAAGGAAATTTAAACTTTTTGCCATGTAAAACCTCAGATTTCATTTGCTTATCATCAAAACGTAGTTTATTAAAAGTCATTCTCTTTCAAAAACATTACTTTCAAAACCTTGTTTGTTGTGGACGCGTGTTATTTTGAAAACAGTGGTTATAGTTTTAAAAATTCGTATTTAACAGACCAGCAGTTTGTAATTTAAAGAAATACCAAATAAAAGTTAAAAAGAAAACCCAATGGCCTTATTACAAAAATTATTAACCCAATAATTTTAAAATAACTAAATTAAACTAAAATTGCTAAGTTTAATCTTTAAACCATATCTGACGTGTAGCCACCTCCGAGTTCTCCGCAGCTCATAATCCTCTAAGGCTGGGGATTACCTGCACGGTTAAAAGAAATGGATAAGTTACGAGAACTCAGTGTGTAATCCTCTTACTAGAGTAACAATCAAGATATCTGAAAAGTAAAGTAAGCCCAAACAGTTTGGGCCAAAGCCCTTTAAGAGTATGATCTGATCGATTCAAAGCATACGTGAGTCAAAGCCCACTACAATATCATTTGGGTCACAGCCCATAACAGAATTAATTGGGCCTAGCCTAAACTAATATCAGAACAAGTAGCCTAAGCCCAGTACAGTGACAGATCTCATAAACAGATATGAAATAGTATGAGGATGCATCTCAACCCAGTCCAGCGAAGTACACCACCCGTACCAACCCTACACACTACGTGGGCACCAAGTCGACCCACCCATCCCTACACACCAATAACACAGTCTAGCTGCTAATAATAACGCAGCAAAGTTGCCAGTAACAGTGAATGTGGCTGAGCCACCAGAATCAGTATACGTGGCAGAGCCACTAAATTAGTAAATCGTGGCATAGCCACCAGTACAGTACTTCCTCCAACATAAGTCTCAACCCCGTGCAATATGTCGTGTATGTCATGCTCAAACATTACACATGTATGCAAAATGGTCATGCATTGTAACAGCCATTTCAACACATATTAAAAACATATCAGTCACACGACCACAATTAAATCACTGGTATTTCGGTAATTCTATCCTATAGGGGTATTTTGGTAATTCTACCCTACCAGGGTATTTCGGTAATTCTACCCTACCGGGGTATTTCGGTAATTCTACCCTACAGGGGTATTTCAATATTTTCACAAATTAGGGGTATTTCATTAACTTTACAAACTGAGGGTATTTCAGTAATTTGTAAACCTAGGGTATTTCAGTAATTTGTAAACCAAGGGTATTTTAGTAATTTTTAAACCAATGGTTTTTTAGTAATTTCATAAATCAGAGGTGTTTCGATAATTTTATAAATTAGGGGTATTTCGGTAATTTTCCAAACTAGGGGTATTTCAAAAATTTTCCAAATCAGGGGTATTTCGGTAATTTTCCAAATTAGGGGTATTTCAGTAATTTTACCATTCGAGGGTATTTCAATAATTTTACGACCTCCTAGAAGGTCTACAGTCGCTTCAAGCGACTTAAGAAACCTAATTTGACTTAACGGTGAAAATAGGCCTGAGGCCCATTACCCTGCCCAAATGGGCCCACACATTCGTGTGGCCCATTTAGCCTAGAAGCAACCATGGCTGTGCGATGGATAGCCCAAATCTATAACTTGTCACATCAATAACATTTCATTTGTGTGGGGCCAAAAGCCCATTGGGCTGACACAGCCCTTTTTTGGCCTTACACGGCCCAAAACACCTAAGTCATGTGCGCGACATGATAAGCCTATCTATTTCCCATTTAACAGCGGCCCATCGAAGCCCAGTACAGTCCAAGCCCATGTATTCGCTCATGGTGGCCTTTTCCATCACACGCTCACGCTCTGTGAGCTTGGTTCACCACACGCGCGATCGCACGCTTGTATGACATTGTTCACTAGTATTTCGGCTCTTTGGCATAATGCCGATCAACAGTCAAGATAGTACAATATACACACCTTCGGCTTTTCAACCGATTAACAATCAGAATAGGTATACGAATACACACCTTATCACGTAGAGTACTAAATAATCACGAGCGTCGTCACCTGCACTAGAGCGATTAACTGTGATTTGCCTAGTTAAACCAAAGTATTATAAACAAACATAATGATGCGAATAGGCCTAGGGCCCATTCTCAGCTCAAATGGGCCCACACGCTCATGTGGCCCATTTAGCCCAAATCTAGCCACAGATATGAGATTCAGATAAACTAGTCCAATATCTACTACACAATCATACAATTTATTCATATGGGCCCACGGGCCCACTTGGCCCAAAGCAGCCTAAACCCACAAGAACACTCATGATGGCCTCAACTATCGCGTCGAAGCTCTCATACATGCGCTCGTATACCCGTGTGGCTACCATCGTCAAGTGACCGGTATTTCAGCACTTGCCGCTCTACTGCTAGAGCAGTGCTAAATACACACCTGATAGGAATCTAGAGTTGATTCGCACTTCGACCACTCCTATGCCCAAACACCCACCAAGGTATACTTACTCTCCTCATAGATTGCTCTATTTAAAGCTAGCTTCTTGCCCCCTCACATGCTAGCTTCCCGATGTGGGATCCCTCCATCAGCAGAGTTTAAATCCAACACAAACTCTGGCCGTCCCAACTTAGCAAAATAAATATCCCTTTTTGCTTGCAATGGGATTCGAACCCTTGCCCTCTCCTATGCTCTAGACGCTACATGCCACCACAACACAAGCTCCTTTTGTGTCTTAAAACATGCGCAACTAAATATAAGCCTATGGGCCAAAGTCTAAGTTCCTTTAAAAAGAAATCAAAATGAATTGCAAGCGCCAAGACTTGAACCTTGGACCCCTTGCTTCCTTGTGTGGCGTCAGTCCTTTGTCTCCTATGTGGTGCCATGCCACTAGACCACTACTCCTTTTGTGTCATTTTTCCCACATTTTATTCTTAAAGCCTACTTACGTACTCCCATGATTTTATTCACCTAAAACCAAAATTTTCCTAAAGCCCAAGTTTGATCCCGGGACTTCATGGAAGCCCCCTAACCTTCCAAAATCACTCACCTAATAGGTCCAACTTGCATTAGTGCCGTTCTCTTGTTCTCAAAAATTTTAAACGCTCCCGTGCCCAAGGCCCAATAGGCCCAATTCTACTAGGCCCAAATTTGGGCCGTTACAAAACTATATATTTTGAACATTTATTTATTTTTACCTATGTTGTTTGCATTTATTATGGATGCGGAAAATAGGCTCGATTTTTAATAAATTGTAGAATAATTTCTAAAGTTTGAAAGTACAATATGTTTGAGTGCAAACATGAGCTAAGTAGGGGGGATTTGGTAACATGTTAAATTTGCATGTCTTTTTGTGTTTAATTCGGTTAATTTTTTAATTGATCCCTACTGATTAGTGATTTTATGTTTTAATCTTGTCAAGTATACAATTAGGATTCTATGAGTCAAAAACGAGTAGAAAAAGACCAATTTGCAACATAGTCAATAAAGTGGGGCCGACTCAAAAATGTGGAAGTGGCCAAGGACTCATCAGATTCTTTTGACTTTGTAAAAGCCCAAATTAGAAAAAAAAAATCTAATTTTATTTTTTATTTAATTTTAATTATGTGTTGAAGTGGTTAAAGCCAAATTTAGTAAATGTCATGTATATAAATAGGGCTTTAAGGTAGCTTGGGAAAGACACTTTATATTTTACACTTGATTTTTATTTGGCAATAAATAGAATTATTCTTGATTTTTATTTGGCAATAAATAGAATTATTCTTTTTTCTTCCAAAGTTGATGGGTCAATAGCTACTGTTGTTTTATTTTCATTTCTTTGTTCTTTGCCAAATTTGTCTAATTGCTTTCCAAGTACCTTTCTTTCCCATTCTTCTCTGTTATCATCAAATCACCTTTCAAAACCTACAAAGCATGATTAATTTCATGTTTCACTAATTTTCATCTTAGCATTAGGCTGGTGTTTTTTCCTGTCGGGAATTGTGAGATACGTATATGTATTAAAAAACCTTCCAATTCGATATTTACATTTTTCCTGAGTATCGAGATTGACAACTCATCCCTTAAAGTTAACTCGATTTTTAATCAAAAAGCACATTGGGTTGGAGTCGTGTTGGCTGACAATTGGGGAAATGAGTCGGTCATGCTGTATTCAGATCTTCGAGAACAAATCAAGGGAGAAGTGATCCGGTTTAACCGTCCAGGGTGGTTGAGCCCGTTAATCTTGGTTAGGTTCTTCAGAATGCAAGGCTGCCAAATTCTTAAACCGAGAACACGTGTATCTTGGTTAGATAATCGGTAAAGGTTTGTTTGTAGGTCGTACCGGGACCAACTACGAGAGGAAGGATTGGTGGTTAGGACGTTCTTAACTGTTATAACTAGCTTATTGTTTGGAGGAGGAAATCAATTTTTGAGGATCGATTCAAAACTCTGGAATCCACTGAGTCTAGGGTTAAGGCTTATTATCTGAATTTATTTCCCGATTTAAATTTATTTCCAATATTAATTAATTTCTTATTTATAATGTTTCGATTATTTAATTTGTAAAACATTTTCAAAACTCCCCTAATTTATTTGTTTATTTTTTAGCAAGTCCGTTTGGAATCATGAGCACGACTTTTGCCACGACTTTCAACACGATAAAAATTCTGATCACAAGTTAAACACAGAAGTTGATAATAATATCCAATACCTGTGGACTCGACCCTACTATCATTCTTTACTACTGTTTAGAGTTATTTTACTTTAGGAATTATTTTTCGTGGTTTCAACGCCCATCAGTGCCAGACTGTGTGAACCACACAATCATGTGCCAGATTGTGTGAGCCACATAGGCGTGTGTTTGATTGTGTGGGCTACATGGGTTGTGCTAGGTAGGGTGTGTGAGTTAGACGGGCATGTGGGTCCATTTTGAGTAAGTTTAGTTAGGGCCAAGTTTTGGATTGCGTATTCGAGGTCAGCGATTTTGTACTCTGATGAATGATATATATGATTGTCCAAACAATGTAATCTGTTGTTTTTGTTGTGTGTGCATATTTTTTGTATAAATTTTATAAATATGTGATCTATAAATCTAATAATCCCATTAGCATTTTTTTTTGTTTGAAAAGCTTATCAATGAGCATGTTTAATCTGAATGTGTCAATATGTATAATGATGTTGCATGTGGCATTATGGCAAACCTGATTTGTTATTATTGAATTTGACTCGTTTGTTATGTAAAGAATGGATTTCCATGACTATTGATTTCAGTTTAATATAAGTGTAACACTCTGTACTCGGCCTAAATATTAAGACCATATCTGGAGAGCTACACCAAAAAATATAGGAAAGTCCTACCTTTAATTATATAAAATTTATGGTCCGAAAAACATTCAAAGCCTCTTGTAAAGCCAAACTTACAACTAAAATTCAAAGAGAACGTACGATAGTATTAGTTTATTTAAACTATAAAAGTAATTAGAAAGGAGAGATGACCAAACTCTTGATACGTCGAGCCTCCTAAGACAATGGGTTAGTTGAAATCTAGTCAAGCAAACGATATGAGTTTAACACTCAATGTGTAACAGACAAAAAAACAATCAAAATAGCAATTTAAATATAACAATAATTTCCCAAATTCAGATATAGAATCAGTAGCAGAAAATATCAAGTATTATAGCAACATGTCAGATAAGATCACATAACAGATCATATAAGATCGCAAAACATATCAGATGCAGATGCAGTTTCCTACCTTTATCCGCTGCACACCATCTCCAATCAATCCAACACACCATATAGGGTATCAAGTACCCATCTAGCCCTACACACCACTTAGTGTTGGTATGACACATTCTAGAGCAAGTGCAAACTAGCTGCCAGAATAGTATGCGATAGATCACCAGAATAAGATATAGAATTGTGGCTTAGCCACTCAATTCAAAAGGTCCTTAAATGCTAACACTTCCTTCTTTACCAGTCCCACGCAATATAGATGTTAAATACAGATGTCAGATGTCAAGGTAGTACATACAGTTATCCAGATATAATTCATAATCAGATAATATAAATCAGTATCGTTTAACAATCATCGCATTCATTATATATACAAAATATTAATTATGCAAGCTCAGAACATTGGATACCAAGTTATACAGTCTAAATCAGATCATATAGACTCTAGAGAAGGCCTACGTTCGATTCAAACGACGCTTACGACTCTAGAGAAAATTTTAGTATCTTGGCCCACACACCCGTATAGATTGACATGGCCTGGGTATTTGGCCCGTCTGGTCTACACGACCTAGTACACGCCCATGCGACCATTTTTATGTCACACATGGTCCGTCACACGGCTTTGCACACAGTTGTGTGACTCAAAACAATGAGTTACACGATCTAGCACATCCAAGCGCATACCGATGTAATTCAAATCTCATAATAATGCTCACACAACCTAGACACACGTCTATGTCTCTAGCCCTTGTAACTCTAATTCCAAAATAGTGAGTTACACGACCTAGACACACACCCGTATCCTTGGCCCGTGTGACCTTACTTCACAAACAGTGAGTTACACAACCTATCACACGGTCGTATGACCCCCACGGCCTATCATACGGCCTTATGGCATCGATAGCCATGTTTTTCGGCGTCCAAACTTGTAGAAATTTGCATTTTCGTTACACACATGATACAAATTTGACGTATAAACAATCGAGGTGAATCCAAGGCCTATAAACGACAATCCAACGACCAATTACACAGTTATTCACAACAAAAATGCTAAAATTCAAAGTATAAAATCAAGTTAATTTAAAAAGTTCTGACTGTAACACCCCTAGCCCGTATCTGTCTCCGGATTAGGGTTACGAGGTATTACCAAATAAGACATCACTCAGAATAGGCAAATTTTTTTTTATAAACATATCATGCACATTCAAGAGTAAAAATAATCAATACCTAACATATTATATTCACATACTTAACATTCAGATTAAAGCTAGCGTTTATGTATTGAATCATCCAAACAGAATGAGGTTGCTCATTTTCTATTTAAATCAAACCATACTAATCTTTATAAATTCAAACATATCTATCATCTTATACTTACCAAACAATAGGACATTCATTATTTCAATTTCATTTATTAACAAATATCAAACGCATTTATACTTAATCATTTTAATACATATCATTAATCAGATAAACCACATGTTTAGTCACTCATTCCATGTACTATTCGAATATTATGCTAAACAACTTGATTAATTTATTATACATATCAACCATTTAAACAGGTAAATGATATGCCTAATTATATTACCTTTCAAAATTAATACACCCATGTTCTTAGATAACATATTAATCACTTTTCCATAATCTCACAAATATCCTATAAAGAACAATTAATTAACAACCATCAAATATTTCAAACAAGTATAGTCAAATACCTATATAAATACATGCATAATTTCCTAGTCAAATTCTTAGGCTGAATATATATACACCTACCTACTTGATTTTTTCTATTCTAATTTATGTCACATTATATATATTCAAATTGATTATGGAACATATCCATTATTTCTCACATGACCAAAATTAAAACAAAAACTTACCATTTACCAATATAATTTTTTTCAAAATCTAATTACAAAACTAAATCCATTATCATCACATTCAAACATCTATCACAAATTCATTCCATAGCCGAATGTATCTAATTAACACCATCAATACAAACAAATTTATTCATAACTTATTGACTAAACCAACCTTATACCTATTTATCCAATCCAAATCTTTATATCATGAAAAACCAAATTACATCATATAAGTTCATACACTTACTAAAACTTATTACACATAAATTACACTTAACCACAACCAAAATGTCTATATGTATACATTCGGTTTAGTCCACTTCTTAATAAGTCATTCCATCGTACAAAGCATATCAAATATACTTATATTAATTACATAACCAAGTTCAACATATCTAACTTAAAAACATATCACATACTTACCTATCATGAACATATACCATAATCGAATATGCATAAATAGAAACTCATTTTTTTTAACGACCATTATCAACCATAAACACAGAACCCAAATCAATCAAAAGAAGATAAGCCATCTTCGCATGGCCATTAATTACATACAAAGTACCTAATTCCTATTCCACCTTTTACTATGCTATACATGCCATATATTAAAATTTTCAACTTAGTAAAAATACCAAAGGAAACTGTCGATAGTGTGAGTAGTCTTGCTGACGATCCCCGAGCTCGTAACGTATATCCAAATCTATAAACAGAAGTAAACAAGAATACACACAGGGTAAGCTATTTAAGCTTAGTAAGTCATAAGCAATTATATATATATACCAACTATTATATATATTAACACTAAGTTAACAAAACCGAATATACATGTTCTCAAATACAAGGTTATCATTTAAATCTCTCATACACATATCATATGGCTAATTGTACAAATACACATGAACTTATATAAATCTCACTATTAAGATCACATATACCCCATTTGGCAGAAATATACACAATCACATATACATTCACATTTTTTTTTCATTTGTAACTTTAACATTTATATAATCAATTCAACAACTGACTTACCTTATTTTAACATATACAATAGCATTTTGTCAACTTACTTGCTCAATAAACATCACATATGCACTTACCAATTTGGCTGAATATATAAGACACATCTATGCTCATATCTAAAATTAATTCCATAATGTCATACTATTCATTTATAAGGCCGAATACACTTACTAAAATTTACATATATTCCTCAATTGTATCACATATAACTAGTATCAAATAACAATTTAATAATTTACTTTATCTCTCACAACCATTAGATTTTCACATACCTGAACATTGAGCTCATTTGCCATATTTAAACTCCACATCGTTAAAAATCTATTGAAGCATACACTTATAATAAATCACCGGCATAAAGCCTGCTAGGCATAAAGCCTGATATTATCCACCGGCACAAAGCTTGCTAGACCCACGGTCTGATATTTATTCACCGGTAATAAGTTCACCAGCACAAGGCTTGCTATGCCAAGGCCTGAATAATGGTACTATAAATTGTCTCACACACATTTATATATCAAACTTATATGCATTTCATAATTCTTGTATGAACTTTCAAACATCATATCTCAGCTGAACTAAACTTGATCATATCAAATTCTAGGTATAATCACATTCGGCTACTCAACATTATAATTACAAAATTACCAAATCAGCATATACTAAGTTACGTACATAATTTACAATGTTTTATTGCTTAAGGACTTACCTCGGACGTCAACGGTCGGTAGAATCGACTAATCGACTACTTTCGTTTTTTCCCGATCCAGATCTGATTTATTTGGTTCTTGATCTAAACATATTCAAATTAAGCTTGTTTAAACACCATTCCATTCAATTTAGTCTAAAAACACATAAATGAGAAAATTACATTTTTACCCCTGATATTTCACATTTTCACAATTCGGTCCCTATTGCACAAAACACAAAATATTCAAAATTTGACTACATCATACAAGGGCCGAATATTCCAAGTCCTCATACAAGTCCATACATTTCATTTATTTCACATTTTAGTCCTTTAAAAATTTATTTTTTTCAATTTAGTCCAAATTACTCAAATTCATCAAAAATTCAAAGACAAAACTTGTAAATCTAACACATATATTTCATTTTTCATCATCAAACAACAAAAATCACAAGACATCATCAATGGTAAAACACAAAATATTTATCAAAATCAAAAATTAGAACATGGGCTTGATAGTACTCAAAGCAACGATCTCAAAAACATAAAAATTATCAAAAACTGAAACAAAAACATACCAAAATCAAATGATCAAAGTGCCGAACCCCAAACTTGTTTTTATCTTCTTATTTTTTTGTGTTTTTCGACAAAGAAGAAGATGATAGCAATGCATGGCCACTTACTAATTGTTTTATTATTATATTATGTTTTATAATACATTATTATTAATTAACATATATAACATTATTTAATATTATTTAAAACATAAATTTAATGGCCATATTAGCCCATTGCCGTCCACTATAGTTAAAATTGGGCAAATTACAACTTTAATGCTTCCATTTAAAAAGACATCAACAATTTAGCCCTTACACATTAAAATATCAAATTTTCAATTTATGCGATTAAGCCCATTTTAATAATTCGGCACCCAAACAATAAAATGAAATCATGAAAATTTCACACATAATAATTCACACATAATTAACACAGAAAATAATATTTAAATATTTTTCAGACTCAAATTTGTGGTCCCAAAACCACTATTCCGATTAGAGTCAAATTTGGGCTGTTACAATGACGAACCCCCAAAATCAAATATTCAACCCTTGCCTTCGCAAAACATAGAAATCCATAGAACTACAACATTTAAGGAACGTTATTCTCACGATCTTCAACTAAAAGAAGACCAAACGAACACTTAAACAAATAATTCAAGCAATTAAGAAAAAACTATTTTTACAAAATGAACGAGCAATACTAATAGAAATTCACATCAACTTACGCAATTATTTCGATAAACGAAGCTAATGAAATACGAAGTTCTCCTTGTCGTAACAGTAGCAAAATGACAAAAAATTAAAAAGAAATAAGGCAATAAAAGAAGAATAAAATGGAAGAAAAAGAAAAAGAAAGAAATAAAGAAAGAAAATAAGAGGAAGAGAAGAAGGAGAACGTACGGGAAAGAGGGAGAATTTCATTTAATTGGTTTTCAAAAAAATAACTACACTTAACGAAGTACTAACAAAAATTATTTTCTTATTGGACACGTAGAGACTCGAACATAGAACCAGAAAGTATACAAAAACTTAACTATCGAACTAGCAGGCTCATTCTTAACACAATATTATACAGAATTAAACTTAAGTTGATAGTTCAAGGATAGAGATTAAGTCAATTAAAAAATAATCGCAATACGTCTAATGGTGATAATCGAACCCTGACCTCGAACATATAAGCGGAACACTTAACCATAGATACCGAGACTTAATTATTGACAGACATTAACAAACAAACATTCTAATTTTTAGGGCATTACAGCTCTCTCCCCCTAAAAGAAATTTCATCCTCAAAATTTACCTCACTCAAACAGATGAGGGTATTACTAACGAATCAAATTCTTAAAGTTCCTAAATAGCTTCTTTAGTGCCATGATTCTACCACAGAACTTTAACCAGATGAACAATTTTCCTTTGTAAGACTTTAATATCTCGCTCCAGGATCTGAACAAGCTCCTCATTGAAGGTCAGATCAGGCCTCACCTCAATCTCCTCAACAGGGACGATGTGAGAAGGGTCAAACCTATACCTTCTCAACATCGAGAAGTGGAACACATCATGAATTTGATCTAACTTAGAAGGTAACTCTAGCTAATGAGCGACAGGCCTGACACGAGAATACGATAAGGTCTAATGAACCTCAGACTCAACTTGTCCTTACGTCTGAACTGGAGAACCTTTCTCGAAAACTTTTAGAAACACTTGATCACTTACAGAATACTCGATACCTTTTCTCTTTAAATCTACCTACGATTTCTGTCGGTCGGAAGTTGCCTTGAGATATTCTTGAATCAGTTTAACAGTATTCTTAGTCTCGGAAACTAGTTCTGGACCAAAAACCTGAGGCTCAACTAACTCGGTCCAACACAAAAGGATACGACACTCACGACCATATAGAGCCTCGTAAGATGCCATCTAAATGCTAGCCTGAAAGCTATTATTGTACACGAATTCAGCCAGTGATCCCAACTACCCCAAAAGTCAATTACACAGTTTCGTAACATATCCTCCAAAATCTGAATCACTCGTTCAAACTGTCCATCGGTCTTAGGATGATACACAGTACTAAAATCCAATCGGGTGCCCAAAGCCTCGCGAAGTTTCTTCCAGAACTAAGAAGTAAAATGCAAATTTCTATTAGAGACAATCAAAATTGGAACCCTGTGTAGTCATACAATTTCAAAGACATAAAACTTAGTTAGTTTCTAAAGCAAATAATTTGTCTTGATAGGTAATAAATGAGCACACTTGGTCAATCGATCGAAAATAACCCAAACCGAGTCTTTCTTAGAGGACACAAGAGGCAACCTACTAACGACGTTCATCGTCACACACTCCCACTTTCACATAAGAATTTTAATCGGCTGTAGCAAACCAGAAGGCAATTGATGCTCAGTCTTAACCTTCTAACATATCAGATAGTGAATAACGAAGGTCATAACCTATCGTTTCAAACTGGGCCACCAATAGAGTTCTCGAAGATCCCTATACATTTTATTTCCACCGAGATGCATATCATAAGGGCTATTATGAACTTTTTGTAAAAAAATTACCTTAACTCAATATTGTTATACACACAAATCTGACCCCTAAAACATAAAACCCTATTATTATTTAATCCAAAATCAGAGGTTTCCCTGTTTCAACCTGACATGAACGTAGAACCAGAAACTCATCACTCAGTTGTTTGGCTTGAATTTGATTAACCTAGGTTGGTTTAACCTACAACTGAGCTAGCAAACTCCTATCATCGAACAAACTCAGACGAGCGAACATCGCTCTCAGATCATTCATTGCTCTAGGACTAAGAGAATCAGCCACAACATTGGCCTTACTGGGATGGTACTCTATCGTGCTGTCGTAATCCTTAAGCAACTTAACCTATTTACATTGTTTAAGGTTTAACTATTTTTGATCTAGCATATATTTGAGGCTCTTGTGTTTGGTGTAGATGATTCACCTTTCACCATATAGATAGTGCCTCTAGATTTTTAGAGCGAAGACAACTGCTGTTAACTCAAGGTAGTGCATAAGATAGTTGCCCTCGTGCAACTTAATCTATTGGGATGCATAAGCCACTACCTTACTGTTTTGCACCAGAACGCACCTTAAACCAATATATGAAACATCATTGTAGACAATAAACTCCCTACCAAACTCAAGCTGTACCAGAATAGGTGTTTGGGTTAAAACAGACTTGAGTTTCTTGAAGCTCGCCTATTACTCATTAGACCACACAAATGGAGCGTTCTTATGCAACAACTTAGGAAAATTGCGTAAGAGAGAACCCCTCGACAAACCTCCTATAATAATCTGCCAAACCTAGGAAACTACGAAGCTCAAACATAATCTTCGATTGTTTCCACTCGATCGCAACCTCGTTTTCTTAGTATTAACCTGAATCCCCTTAATAGTCACAACATGCCCAGAAAGGTAACCTCTTGCAACCGGAACTCACACTTGCTAAACTTAGCATACAACTGTTTCTCATGGAGTGTCTATAAAACTATTCGAAGATACTCATCATGCTCATTCTCATTCTTTGAATAAATTAGGATGTCATCAGTAAAGACTACAACAAACTAATCCAGATATGGTTGAAATACCTGGTTCATCAGATCCATAAATGCAGCTGGAGCATTCATCAACCTAAAAGGCATAACTAGGAACTTGTCATGTCCATAACGAGTCATGAAAGCAGTTTTATACACATCGGTTTCCTTAACCTTGAACTGATGATACCCAAAAAGGAGATCAATTTTAGAGAATACAGATGCCCCGAGGAACTGATAAAAAATTTATCTATCCTCGGAAGCGTGTATTTATTCTTTGCTATCAACTTATTCAGTTGACGATAATCTATACACATTCTCGTTGGTCCATCCTTTTTCTTAACAAATAGAACCAATACTCCCAATAGGGACACACTCGGCTAATAAACTTGTAATCTAGAAGTTCTTAAAATTGAGCCTTTAGCTCCATAAACTTATTCAGTGCCATACGATAATAAGATATGGACACAGGAGCAATATCCGATAACAGTTCTATGCCAAACTCAACATCTTTGTCCGGAGGTATCCTCGACAGCTCCTCAAGGAAAACATCCGAAAAGCCTTTTACAGTTTTAATATCTTTAACAGAAAGCTTTGTAGAACCAAAATCAGATACAAAGGCTAGGTATGCCTCGCACCCTTTTTGAACTAGTACAAGAGCAAAGATTATGTTAGAGAGGTAATATGGACACTCAACAATCATAATTATCTCACTATTGTCATCAGATCTCAAAGTAACCCTTTTAGAGGCACAATCTAAGCTAACCTGATGTTCCACAAGCCAATCTATTCCCAAAATCAGATTAAACTCTCCAAAAGACAACTCCATCAGGTTAGCCAGAAATACCACTCCCTGAATTTTTAAAGAAACTCGTATATAAACTTTGCTAACTTGGATCAACTGACCCAAGGGGCTGACTATAAAAATATCTCTAGCAGTACACTCAGCAGATATACCTAAGTTCATAGATGCGGGACTAGATACATATGAATGTGTAGACCCAATATCAATCAGAGCAAAGTATGGAACAATATGAATAAAGAACGTACCCGCTGTCACATCAGCATCATCGTTATCTTGGCGACGCCTCCCCACGTACACAAGAGCAGGCTATCATGCCTCAGTCTAAACCACACCTCTACCCTATGCCCACTAACCTTTACCTAAACTGTTATCACTCGTGGTAGTTCCACAACCCCTAGGTGGCTGTTGTACTACTCTCGAAGGCTGAACGAGACCTGGAGCTGCAGCCTGTGTAAGAACTTGCACCAGATCAAATCGCTGGTGGCAGTATTGAACACAGTGCTCCATCAATCCACACTAAAAATAAGCCCCCATATTCTTCCAAAGATTCGCTGGATGACTTATTCTCACTGATCGCTGAGTTTGAATCTTAGTCATTACAGCTGAAGCCTCAATCCTCTGAGGTCTCTCAAACCTCGCCCTTTTTGGGGGCACTAAACAGAATTAGAGGGACTCTAATCCTTCTTAACATTACTCTGGCCTCTCTCTTTTGGTCTCTTCTTTCGCGCCCAATGCGCTTAACCTCTTTCGCTATCTTTTCCTTGTCAACCAAGGATACAAACATTCACTCTCATTGAAGAGCTATTCGAACTCTCAGACTATACTGCGGACCTTCCTCAAATCGTACACCTTTATCATAGTTGGTCGCAACCAATGCTCGAGCATACCTACTTAATCTCAAAAACTCGGCCTCGTACTCAACCACAAATCTCTCACATTGAACTAAACATATAAACTCGTACCTACGAGCCTCCACATAACTCACACCCATATACTTGTTTTGGAAAGTATTCTTAAAAAAAATCTGAAGTAATCTTAAAAAAAATCTGAAGTAATCTGTTCGAGCTGAGTGTCCTATTCAGAATTCAGCCACCATTGATAGGCCTCATCTCTTAAAAGAGACACGACACCCCTCAATTTCTGAGTAGGATGTAGCCTATGTTGTTCATGATGTGCTTAGTGGCCTCCAACTAGTACTCGGCCACCGTAGGGGTGACTCTAGTGACACCCCTAAATAGCTCAGCACCATTCGATCAGAGCTGTTCAGTAATCGACCCTCAGCTTCCAGATCTAGAAGTGATTTCAATGACCCTCTCTAAAACTCACAGCATGGCTTGAGACAGTGCGTTGTCCCCAGTGGTAGGAGTTTGAGACCCAGTCTCAACAGTAGGAGTACCTATCAACTCACTAATATCAATATTGGGCAGACTGCCCATCGGGGAAAACGCAGCTCGAGCTCTCCCTTAGCACCTATAGACACCACGTTAACTCATACATCATTGTATCTACAATGTTAGAAGTGCTCAAATCAGTTTAGAGTCTTTATCAGATTCGTTATGACAGTTCATAATAGAATTCTTAATTAAGCAACAGAATCAAACATCATAGCATGTGCAACTAAATGGCATAACTAAGTAGGAATATTAAAAGGTTCAGCATTGGAACTCTGTCTTTACAAAATTAGTTATTTGAGTTTTCGAATCAAGATTTCATTAAACACACATTTTTATCAAAATAAAAAACCCAGAAAACACAAACAAGAGCATAGAAAACACAGTCTGAGTGTTGTAATCCTGACTTTAAAACCACTAAATTTTACACCTTATACTTGGCGTAAACGCTAAGACCAAGTCTGGAGAGCTACATAAAACATCTAAGAAAATCCAACATTTAATTATATAAAATCTATCGCTCGAAAAACATTCAAAGCCTCTTGAAAAACTGAACTTACAACTAAAATTCAAAGAGAATGTACAATAGTATTAGTTTATTTAAATTCTAAAAGTAATTAAAAAGGAGAGATGACCGAGCTCCTGATACGTCAAACCTTCTAAAACGAGGGGTTACCTGAAATCTAGTCAACCAAACGGAATGAGTTTAATACTCTGTGTGTAACAAAAAAAAATCAAAACAACAATTTAAATATAACAGTAATTTCCCAAATTTGGATATAGAATTAATAATAGAAAATATCTAATATTATAACAACATATCATATAAGATCACAAAACAGATCATATAAGATTGCAGAATAGATCAGATACAAATGCAGTTTCCTACCTCCATCCACTACACACCATCTCCGACCAACCTAACACACTATATAGGGTATCAAGTACCTATCCAACCTTAATGTAACACCCTAAAATTTTAATTTTTGATTTTGTGTATGTGTGACAGACAATGTTTATCTGCTTCAGTGGTTATGTGTTCTGGGTGTGTATGAGAGGTCCCAAGTTCAAGCTTTACTTAGGCAAATTTTGGTATTTCTATAAATAAAGTCTTAACCTTATGCAAAGGGCTTAAGTTTAAATGTTGGGTAAATTACATCAGAATGGGCTTGCTGGTCTTGTGGTTAAGTGGTGTGTTATTATGGTGGAGGTCTTGTGTTCGAATCCCTGCGCAGGCAAAGGTTTTTTTTTTGCTAAAATTTCGGGATAGAGTTGTGTAATAGGGGGATTCTGAGTAGTGGATGTGAAGTGAGAATTAGGGGAGAATATTAAGGGATTTTGGGAGTTATCAGGATTTTATTTTATTTTTTTCCCCATAATCAAATTTTGGCTCCCTTTTCTAAAAAAAAAATTCTACCGTCTATTCTTCTTCCTCCCCTCTTGCCAAATTTCTCTAAGTTTTTCCATCTTTTTCTTCTTCTTGATTTTTCCCTAATCCATTTATTTTCCTTCGTTTTCGCACGTGGTTAGTGCTCGCTTAGTTTTGGTAAGTGTTTCTCTTCGTTTCTGTCATGAATCTCTTAGCGACTGAAGTGGTAATATTTTTTCTCTGCGATTTGGGCGTAGGGGGAGGCTCAGACTGGTGAATTCAATGTTCTCGTCTTAAAAATAGTTAAATAGAGGGGTATCATTAGCGGTAAGTTGGGTTTCTGTTCATTCTTGTTTGTCAATTCGCTTGTAAATCCGTTAAATTGATGTTGAGTATCTTGATTTTAGGCCTTGAAGTGCTCGGTAGTGATTAGGCATCAAAACGATACCAGGTGTGTACCTGAAATGCAGAAAACGAGGTTTGGCAAAAAGCCAAAATTGCTTGCTGTCGAGAAATAAGAGAAATAAGAGAAAATGATGCGAAAATTTGTAGAGAAAGGAAATAAGGGTGTTAAAAACTAGGAAATCAACATTTTGCACTAAAACAGTTTTGGACAGCAACAGTAGTCTAACTTTGAAAAACCATCAAAAATAGTGTAAATTGAGTTAGAGGTTTAATAAAATATGAAATTGAGTTTTATTGAGTCTAGTATTTCATGAAAGAAACAGTGTAAGCAATGGAATTGTAAATCGTGAGTTATAATAAATTTTATGAGACAAGGTCAGAATAATTTCAGGTTCCCCTGTTCTTACTTTGGAAAATCATCAAAAATTGTAAAACAATAATTAGGGGCTTAAATTTATACTTTTAAATCCTTAATGAATCTATTTTTAAGAGAAATAAACAGAAACATCATATAAATTTCCTACTAAGATATAAATAATTTTTAGTAAGGAAAGGTCGAAGCTGTCAAATAGTAGAATAGGGATAAATTTAAAGATTTTACTGTACTTTTTTGATGAACTATAAATTCTAAAAATTTTATGGTAGAAAGGTATTTGAGTCTAGTCTCAAAAACATCAAGCGAATCTTAATTAGAAATTTTGTAGCTCAAGATATAAATAATTTAGTGATAATGACTCAAGTAGACAGCTTTGAATGAAATATTAAGTAAACAGTGAAAACATAAATGAATATTGAGCTAGCATGAGTTACTTTAAAAATGGATCACACGGCCAAGGCCAATTTGGGCCGAGTGGGCCACACGGGCGTGTGAGCCCACACGTAGACAGCTTTGAATGAACATATAAGTAAACAGTGAAAACATAAATGAGTATTGAGCTAGCATGAGTTACTTTAAAAATGGATCACACGGCCAAGGCCAATTTGGGCCGGGTGGGCCACACAGGCATGTGAGCCCACACGGACAGATCACATGGGCATGTGGGCCCATTTTTATCGAAATGTTTTTAAGGTTGCACGGGTCGCTCAAGTCAACTGTGAACCTACTGTAAGGTCAGTAAGCGCTACTTAAACCCCCTAAATGTGTGAAATTGACCGAATGATACCTGTACTGAGCATGTTAATATCTGAACTGAATATATGTAATGAAATTGCATAATAGCATATCATTCATTGTATGTTGCATTGGGTTGGGTTAGGGGTTGTTATTCGTAGGAAGTGTACTGAAAGGCTTTAACCCTAATTTACTAGCAGCTCAACTACAAACTACTGTTTTGTGCTGCATTCGGTACTACTTGGAGTGTAGGGATGGGTGGGTTGATTATATCCCCACATGGAGTGTAGGGTTTGACGAAGATGGTGAGTAAAGGCTGGTTAGGTAGGATTTTGCTACTGTATAACTGTTATTTGCTACTGATACTGTGATGGGCTAAGGCTCTACTGCATTTTTGACACTGTACAGAGATGGGCTAAGGCCCAAACTGTCACTGATACTGAAATGGCTTAGGTCCAAGACTGTTCAACTGTGCACTGTGAATACTGATTGTTTGTTTGTTTCTACGGGATTACACACTAAGTTTACGTAAACTCACCATATTTGTTTAATGTGCACAGGTAATCCCCAGACTTAGACAGATTGGTGCAATGGAGGACTCAGCGGTGACCACAGTAATTTTTGCACTTCATGGTTTTCAATTTACGGTTTATGATTTGATTATTATTGATTATTTGGGTTGTAATTTAAGGACCCTCTGGGACTTTAGTTTTAAATTTGGGTTTTTATTTATTTATTTTACTTTTATGGATTTATATCTGCTAGTCGTAGGAAATTCGGTTTTCAAAAAGTTAAAGTATTTCCTAAATGCATGATCACCTAGACTGTTTTATTAAAGCTTTCGCAACGAGGGATGTTTCAAAACAAGTGTTTAAAATGAATAAAAGACGACTTCCTAAGTTCTAACAAAGGTTTACTAAAGATAATAACATGGAATGTTTTTATCATAACAACGAAGTTTCAAAAATACTATTGTGTGACATTGCCAAATACGACCATAACGTGTAGGCCAGGTTTGGGGTGTTACACTTACACACCACTTAGTGTCGGTGTGACACATTCCAGAGCAAGTGCAGATTAGCTGCCAAAACAATATTTAATTTAATAAAAGTTAAAATTAGATCTAATATAAAGGTTAAAATGAAATAATTTCTTTTCCGCACTTTATCCAAACAAGAGGAGTTGAAATTCTTTTCTTTTACTTTATTTTAACTATTTAAATAAAATTAAATATATACTTTCCTTTCTTTAATATTTTTCTACTCTCCCTTTTTTTTTTCTTTCTTTTAATTATATTTATCCAATCCATTTCATTCATCCTTGGGACACTTTTATTTACTCGTTTGTGTTAGAGAGGAATTTTCTGGGTTTGGAATTTGAGGGACAAATTCTTAATTCTTCGTATGCGGAGAGATTAAGAATAAATCTCCTAATCCGTTAAAAAATATAAAGAAAGGATCTAATATCATTTTTTCAAATAGTTATAGATAATTCAATAAATTTTTTATGTCATTAATATATAATTTTAGTAATTTTTTTAACTTGAAACTTAAACTTTAAATTCTAAACTATGAACCTAAACTTAAATCTTGAATTTTGAACTCCAAATCTTAAATCTTAAACCCTAAACCTCGAATCAAAAGGCCAAATTTAAGGTTCAAGGTTAAAAAAATTATTAAAATTATGCATCAATAACATCAAAAAAAATTACTGAAATATCATTAAATAATAATAAAAATATTGAATGACGTAACATCCCTAATTCATATAATTTTTTCTCAAAAATATATTAATAAAAGTAAAATTAAGGAATTAAATTGCTAAGATAATGTTTATAACAATTTTTTTGGGAGGCAATATTGGTGCATTTCAATTTATATTATCATACGAGATAAGTGAGCTGTTATAACTAGTTAACTCCCAACAATGTAACAATGATCATAGAAATAACGGCACGCACATATTCATATATTAGTATAGATTCCATCCCGCTTTGTGATTAATTGATTTTTTTAATGAAATTATAGAGTAAATTTTTTAATATCAAAATATGTTTTAAGTTTATATTTTTTAAAAATTTAATCTTGATATTTTTTTGAGAATTTAATTTTTTTTATTTTTGGATTTAAAAGTTAGGTTCTATTGTTGGCACTATTAAGATTATTTTGTTAAATTAGTTAGTATGATAAAGTTTAAAAAATATCCAGTTGAGAGCCATGTAATGTAATAAAAAAAATCTAATAGATTTGAATTTAATAAAAAAATTTGACAGTGTTGACAATTCTTAAAGATTTACGTCAATATTTTAATCAGAATAAGGTATTTAGACTAAATAATGAGATTAAAAAGTTGGAGTACCAAATAATGAAAAAAATTAAAGCATAGATATTAAATTTAAAATTTGAGCATGTACAATGACTAAAATTGAAAATTAACCATTTCTATATAATCTAAAAAAAAAAAGAGTAAAAGGCTAAGTTTTGGACACTTATACATCAACATTTTAATTAGAATGACAATAACATTATATATTTCACCAAAAAAATAATAACATTATAAAAGTGGAGGTACTAAATTATGTAAATAAGTTAGAGTATATAGATTAACTTTTAAATTTTACCATAATAAAACCAAAACTCAAATTTGAGCATAATATAAAAAAATTAATGATAAAAATAGGCTTTTTTTAAATATTAAAAATCAAATATAAATAAAAATAACAGCCAAATTGATTAAAAAATCAATATTGAAGGTTTAAATTTAACATTTTTTTTACTTTAGGAAAAGCTCTCCCTCTGTG
The DNA here is from genome assembly GCA_025503065.1 of Gossypium bickii. Taxonomy (NCBI): domain Eukaryota; kingdom Viridiplantae; phylum Streptophyta; class Magnoliopsida; order Malvales; family Malvaceae; genus Gossypium; species Gossypium bickii. Next base: position 104,943,943 of record CP106711.1, read on the forward strand.
CCGAGTCTCTCACGGCTTTTTGAAGCCAACGTTAGCTTCTTCCTAACTTGTCGTGTACTCAATTGGCACCAAGCATCTCACCTACTTGTGCATTTTATCATTGAAATCATGTACTCATTCAATGCTTATTCAATACTTATTCACTTTTATACTCTCAATTATGCATCAAACCATTCACTAGGATAAATAAAACATTGGGTTCCATCACTCATACACATATATTGAGATACAAGACATTCATTTACATTTCATGCCAATTTATCAAAACTAATTTCACAACTCAAAACACTATATTTAATACCTAAACATAAATGAATCCCATCTATGTCCATATCATTCATTTTAAACATTCATATGCCTTAATCTTAACTTATCATATTGTCATCAAGCTTATATACATATATTTTATAAGTATTCAAGAACAACTAATTCATATGAACCATAACCATTATCACTCAAGATGAACACTTATACATTTCAAACCTATATAAATGTCACATAATTGAGTCTAGAACAATTTTAAGGTCTACCGATACTGAAGGTGGATAGTGTGAACTCTGAGATGACCCGATAGTTGAGTTTCGTAAAATGCCAACTATAGACAAAAAACAAATCAGAGTAAGCATTTACATACTTAGTAAGTTCATAAATTTAAAAACTGTAACTTACCTCATTATACAATTAACAAAACAAAATAGCTAATTACATAACTTTCCTGTCATCACATTTTGAAACATTGAGGTGATTTCAATATAACCATATAATCTATACATATCAGTTCAATATAATACCATCAAATTTTAATCATCAAAACATTCCATCAATCATTCATTTCTTTTTTTTTAAATAATTTAGTTCAATGAACTATAATAAAAATACGGATATGTGGGTGACTATTCCACACCAACAGTAGGCACTGAAGTGCCGAGCAGTAGTGTAACACCCCAAACTCGGCCTAGACGTTGTGGTCACATCTTGAGGTATTATGCTTCCCAATTGAAAACCCAAATCAAAATTTAGCTTTGGAAATCATTAGTTCTAAAAATATTATTTTCGACAAAACACTTACAAGTCCCTTATGAAATCACGCGCAGAATATATTTATTTTACGAAAAATGCTTAATTTGATATTTAGATTTGTAGCGGAAATTCCGGAGTAGCTAGTTCAAAAACTGTGATTTAGATTAGAGAAAACGTATGTTTACCGATGTGCATTTTCTGAAACTTTCATTGTTAAATTTTGTAAAACTTATTTCAAATTTACAGCGAAAAATCCATATTTTGTTTAATTTTAAAAACCAAGTCCTCCTTTAACTTTACAGAAAACATGCAGAAAACTTAAGCCAAATAACAAAACCCAAAACCAAAATCAAATCCAAAAAATTCGTCCAAAAATCAAAAGTCTAGAAAACTTAGTTATAAATAATTCAAACCATCTTAAGCGAGAAATCAATATGAGTTCCCAAACGCCGCCCAATCTTAATTCTGTCATTTACCTGAAATGGTGGAAAGAGAGGGATGAACTATTAAGCTTAGTGTATAACCAAACTCAAACAAATAACACAAATAACACAATAATCAGATCAAAGTATCGCAGAGAGCTTCATAACAATCACATGAGCAGAACTGAAAATGCATGCTTATGTTAATGTAGTATTTTTTAGAAAAACATAATGCAATTTTTTCAGAAAACTTCCTACCCAACTCGGCTACACACCAAATTAGAGTTTCCCAGAACTTGTTCATTCAAAACAAACCAACAGATAATTGTGGGCTATGTCACCAGAGTTGCAGTTAAACTGCCAGATCAAATATATGTGGTTCACACCATTATATTATAGCCAAGCTGCCAGAATAGATATGTGTGATCATGCCACTATAATTGCAGACAAGATGCTAGACAAAAATGTAGATAAACCACCAGATAATGCAAATCATTAAATTGTCAGAACTTCCTCCTTACCATATTATCTCAACCCCATGCAATGTGACATAGCATGCACATGCAGAATATGAATGAAAAGCATGTAAGACATGTAGTTGTACAATAACAAAAATTCGAAGGCATGGAATTCCACGTTTTGCAAAACAAGTGTGTCACAAAATCAACAAAAGGAAACAAGTTTCGCCATAACATCACATGCATGGTCATATAGCTGATTCAAATATACATAAAATAACATAATCAGACATCATATGTTCATATACAAACATAGCAAAATAGAAACATGCCATCAGAATTAACAATATATAGATCATGCATATATATATTTCACCTGCCATTTCCACATTACATATGGTATCATACTATCATATATCATGTTTTTAAGTATTATTTATACACTATGAACTTTACAAAGTAGCTAAATACACATCATAGATAAATACGACTCTAGGTGAAATTTCCAGAAAATGGGCTCACACGATTGTGTGGCCTTTATGACCCAACTGACTAGCCTATGTGCACCACACGACCCAATTAACCCATACGGTCTAGCACATAGTCGTATGACTCATATGATCTGCCACACAGTGGTGTGACATCGATAATGAGTTTTTTGGCTTCGCGCTGTTCGCCATTTTTTGAGTTTGCCATTACACATCTGATAGTTTTTCGATGCCCACATCATAATCATAATCCCAACACCTAAAAACAACACTTAAAACGTGAGATTGACAACGACAAACTAAGATTATGAGTCCCTAACTCAGTCGCAAACACTAACAACATAGTCCCAACACTAAGATTTGACTTAAAACACCGAGTCAAACACTCACCCTTGAGAAAACAATAGCCCGCCAATCGTAACTAGATCGCCGAAGGATTAATCATCTTGTGAACTTCACTTATTACGAACACAAAATTAATCAAAACTAATACTTAATCCTTTAACAATCAACCAAAACCACAGAATCAAAAATATGCATTCCCGCATCACAACCCCATGAAAATATTTAATTTACATCAAAACTTGATACTGTAGCGATGAAATTTCCAAAATAGATATGGCAACGAACTAATGAATAGCAAGCAAATGAAGAAAGAAAGGATAATTTTCAAGAAGAAAGAAAAAAGAATCAACGAAACTAGAGAAAATCTTTACCAAAAATCCAACGTGAAAGCAAAATTGACAGAGTGGGGAGAGAGAGAGGAATACTAGACGGTTGAAATAGACTTTTGGGAAGAGATTTTAGGATAATTAATTTAAAAAAAAAAACTACTTGTTACCCCACTAAATCTGATTAGTTATCCTATAGAATTTTCTCTAATAGTTCAAATCCTATCGAAACTCTGCCACATGGGTGGTAACACCAGAAAGTAGCAAAAACATTTTGGTTGCAAGCATAGGGGTTTGAACATAAGACCAAAAGGTAAATTGATACCTTACCACTGAACTAACAAACTCATTCTTGTTTATAGTTGAACAAGAATAATATGTAAGCTTAATAATCCAAGTTAGAGATTGGAATAATAATAACAAAAATTCCAAGGGAAAGAATTTAAACATAGAACCTCAGACACACATAATTTGTAATATCCTAAATTAGGGGTTGTGCGTTTGGAGCATAACTCAAGTGTTAATAGGCTTTAAGTGTCTTTGGAAGTGTTTTAAGAGTTTTTAAAACTCTAGGATGAAGGTGGAAGCTTTGGGAAAATGATGGATTTTAAGTCAAAAAAAGGGAGCTAGGTGAAAGAGGTCTTTAAGAGAATTTGTGTGGAGTTTATGTCACATGAATGGGCTTGGTAAAGTGGCTACAAGGCACCACTTAGGGCCTTGGAGTATGACGCCTTGTGCAGGTTCGATTTGCGAAGGAAGCAGGAAGGAGCATTTATTTTTGCGTCAAGAAAGAGCTTGGCTAAGGTGGTCTTAAAGAAATTCTGGGTGAAGCATATCACAAAAAAACACCTTGGCAAAGTGGCTTGGGACGCTACCTTAGGGGCTTGGAGGCTTGCGTCAAAGGGAGTGCAGGAGGGAAGAGGTTCGAGCAACGTAGGAAGCAAATGGGCTTTTGTTTTTGCGTCAAAAAGGGGAACTGGGCTAAGGAGGCTTTAAGGGGAATTCGTGAGGGACTTATGCCATAAGAATCACCTTGGTAAAGTGGCTGCAAGGCGCCACTTAAGGCTTGGGCAAGTGACGCCTCAAGCAGGTGGTAGAGGGCTCAGGTTCGAGCCTTGTTGGCGGCAGTAGGTGTTTTTATTTTGCATTCTGGCGTTAGGGAGAAGGAGCAGTGGACGACACATGGGACTTTCAATTGGATGAGGATAAAACTTATTTTTATTTTGGAATTCGGCTAAGGTAGGATAATTACTGATTACTTTATTTATTTTATTTATTTTAGTTTAATAGGTGATAAGAGAATATATAGGAGTTTGATATGGGATAATGTGATGATTTATTTTATTTATTTTGAACGAGTGTCAAAGAGATAAAATAGGAGATGAAGTTGTGGCCGAATGGGGGGTTCTTTGGGTGGTATATTCGGTTATGGAAGGGGGTTTAAGGGATGAATTTTATTTGTTTCTTCTCTAGTGATTTTGTCGAAATTTGGTAGCCAGGAAAATCCTCTTCTTCTTCATTATTTTGCTAAGCCGAAACTTCCCCATTGTGCAGCTTTGCCGAATGCTCCTAAGTCTCTAACAATCTCCCAAATTTCTTCCTTTAATTGGTGTTAGCCGAATATACTTTTCTCTTGTGACCGATTGTAAGTGCTTTCTTCCATTCGTATTTCATGTTCTTAATTAAAGGCCATATCCGAATCTCAAGTGCCTTGACTCTCTTTTCTTCTATCGCAAGTTCTAAAAGCCGGGATCCATTCTCTTTTAGTCCTCGCAAGCAACGATAGTGGTAAGTAATCCTTCCTTAGTAATCGGTTTTATCTTCTTTTCATGGATGTGCTGAAATCAAGTGTTTAGTCTTTGGTTTTGGGGTTAGCCGAATATTTATAGGCTATAATGTGGTGTTTCTTTTGTATGTACCAACGTTAGAGAGCATTAAAGGAGTTTCGGGATTTGGAGCACTCAAGGTAAGCCATTGTGGTATTCGGCCAAGGGTTATTTTCTATGGATTTATGCTTAAGCCGATTTTTGTTATGGTTTCACTCAAGGATTTCGACAGCTTCGTAGTTAAGTGGTGATTCATGATTTCGGTAAGTAAGGTAAGTGATTCATGGTATTCGGCTATAGGTCATATTTTGATATAAGTGATGACCGATGTTGAGTACGATATTTTAGGGCCAAGTCGACAGTGGTGAGCAAGCCTTTGGGATTCTAGATTGTTTCGGTAAGAACATTTAGATTATAGTTTTATTCGTTAAGATCTCAAATTAACCGTTTGATTCTGATTAAAGTTCTACGATGGACGTAAATATCAGTCAAGGAGGACAAGAAATAGTCCCTATTCCAAAGTTTAAGAGAAGAGCAGTTTTTGCGGTACGGGATTGGCCACCGGGGTGTGGACCAGCGTTAGAACAAGAAAGTAGGCAGATAGCCATAGTCTCGCTTAGTGATAGCATCGGTATCGAAAGCGTAGTTCCTCAAGTAATCAGGTGTGTAGTTAGCCTACAGTTTTCCGGGTTTATGTTATGTATGTGATATTGTGCATGTGCTATGAATGTGCTAACTAGTGCAGTGGAAATTGTGATATGGATACCCACATGGGGTATGTCGATAATTCGGTAAGTACCGAATCCGATGAACTGTGATTATTGATGTGAATATGTGATAATATGCTAAATAACATGTACATGCATTATCATGGCATTATTTTATGTTGCATGTGCATGGGTGGGACATGATATGAAAGAAGGACAGGGTGTACTTCGAGTACATGGTTTGATGAATGGCTCTGTGCCTCATCGTGGTTGATATCGGCCATGTGCCATATCGTGGTTGATGAGTGACTATGTGTCCCATCGTGGTTTTGGTGTTAGCTACGGCTACATCGTGGATTGGCTCTGACTGAGGTCGCATTGTGGATTTTTGTGCTTAATTGCACGTGGACGGCATTGATTGCCTTTTGGAGTGAAAAGGAGAGTGTCATTTGATAATCCCCTAGTGTGTGGTGGCTGGATACGGGGGTGTGTAGCGGATGGACCCTAGGTTGGGTTGGGTGCACTTTGCATATTATATCTGATATGAGTATTTGTTGTGGAAAAAGGCCAAGCCCAGTATATGAATGTGGATTAATGCGGTAATGGGCCAAGCCCCAGTATGTGGAAACATGTGGTTAATTACACTATTATATGAATGTGATATGGATATGGGTCAAGCCCAATATGTGAAAGCATGTGAATAAGTTGCATTAATATTTGTTATGTGGGTAAGTATGTGGTTTAACATGTGGGTGGAATTCAGTGGATTAATTACACACTGAGTCTGTGTGACTCACCCAATTTTTATTAAACATCGCAGATGATTCGTGGTGATCGGACCGGGTTGGAGGGGATACGAGGTGGCCCATGCAGAAGACATTTTATTTATTTTAATCAGATTATTATTCCGTATTTTGTTTAATTATTTATTGTAATAAGAGGCCTCCTAAAGTATTTAAGGTTTATTATTATGTTTTAGCTGGATGGAAAATTAAACTATTATTTGGAAAATGACTTTTATTTTGGCAACTTACAACTTAAAAGCTTATAATAAAGTTTTAATTCGTATATTTTTATCAAGCTTATATTATTTAGAATTTTTAAATGGACATGGTTTTCAAATGACAACAAAATTTTCAAGATTTCATCACAAGTTAGAGTCAATTCAAACGTTTTTCCGCAGTGACATACCAGATCCGGTCAGGGCTCGTGGGCCGGGTTTGGGGTGTCACATAATTAATACTTAGCCATTGCATCAAATCAATCCATTTGACGTAATTTTCACAACCTTAACTTAAAAATAGGACGTGACCACCCTTGGTTTTACTAACCCAATTTCTACTATCCCGGTTTTTGGGATGTGATAAGTAGGCATCTTAGTGCGAATTAGTAGGCACTAAAGTGCTGAACCGTAGTACGAATCAGTAGGCACTAAAGTGCTGAACCGTAGTGCGAATCAGTAGGCACCGAAGTTCTAATCCCATACAAGCACACAACTAACCCTATTGGTATGCCAATTGTCTATCATATCTTACGTTCATCCGGGCATAATTAACATATCAATACAATTCTTTACAATTCAATCCATTTATCACATTTTGTGCTAATTTTCAAACAAATTAAAGTACATTCAAATAAAATAAATTCATCATTCAAACATATATATTATTATTAAAATTATATATACACAACCAAACCATATGAACTTACCTAAAAAAATGGCTAACAAGTTGAAGTGTAGGGACTAATCAACAATTTTCCCCTTTCTTTGATTATCTACTAGTTGGTTCAACTCTTGATCAATACGGTAATATATTTCGATTCATCATTTTAAACTATCTTATAACAATTTATTTCATGCATATGACAATTCAATTTTATTTTATAAAATTTCCCTATAATTTTGTATTTTATTCAATTTAGTCCTTAAAACAAAAACAACCATAGCTTTCACATTTAAGCTTCGCTTTTCAATCTATTTTCAATTTCATCCCTTTATAACCGTCTAGAATTCATAACTATAGAAATTCCATAGCAATTTCAAAATAATTATATTTTAGTCCCTAAACTCAAAACTAACAAATTTCACTTTACCAGTTAGTCTCTATTTCATCTCCAAGCTTATAAACTAACATATTAACACCAAAAGCTTCAAAATTCAACAACAGTAGCATTTTAAAACTTTAACAATTTTGCGATTTAATACCGGAGTTAATTAAGTCAAACTACAATGATCTCAAAAATATAAAATTAAAAAAAAAAAAAAAGACCTCAAAGAACCTACATGCAATGGTCGAATGTCCAAGGGAGTTTGGAGCTTTTCTTCCTCTTCAATGGAGAGTAATCGGTGGGGAAGATGAGAATTATGGCTATTCTTTTTCTTTCCACCTTTTTGTTTTCTATTAATATTAAATTAACTTTTATTATTCTAACTAAAACCATGCAAAATTTCATGCCCTAACTGTCCACTATCATAGAAGATGGCACAATTGTCGTTTTAGGCCTTAACTAAATATTATTTAACTTAATTATTGAATAAAACCAATTGAAATCATTTTTTACTGTTTTTAAAATTTAGTCATTGTACTTTAGTTATTAATCGATCAACAAAATTATCAGACCAAAAATCACTAGCACTTTAATAGGTTTGTAAATATTAATAGATAATATTTAATAACTCGATCATTAGAATACATGGTTCTAGAATCGCTGTTTTCGATACTACTGAAATACGGGTTGTTACAGGCCATATGACGACAATAAAGAGAGGCTTAAAATTCAATTGTTGCTGCCACTTGGCCAAGAACTCAAAAAAAAAAAAACTTAAAACAAAGTAATTTAGATTAAGTTAATTTACAACCCTTTCCAAAAAAACCTTTTTTATCCATGTGGAAATTACATGGTTAATATATATTATATATAATAAACAATGATTTAATGACCTCATTAGTCATCCGTTAAAGACTTAACATCCTAATGACTTAAACGCAAACTTTCAAATAGTTCAGTGACTATTTTGTAACTTTTTAAATTAAAGTGACCCAAGTGTGAATTTATTAATAGTTCAATGACATTAGGTATAATTTACATTTTATTTTAGAGTGAAACCATATGTATTAAACGAATTGAGATTGTGAATAATTTTGAAAATCACCCTTTTAGGTAGAATTTGAAAAACAAATTTAAACTTCTGTTGAAAATCATTACAAAATTTGAAATTTTCATTATTTTTACTCAAACAAATAAATTCATGAAATTTGAAATTAATTTTTTTTTTCAAATCACTTTTCAAACTAGAATTACAAGATTTTCAAAAGTTTAAGAAGGATTTTAAATTTTAAATCTCTAAATACAAATTCATCAAAATGAAGCATAACTATTTTAAATACTCTATTGATTTGATTATTTTCACTACATACATATATATATTGATGCAATATCTAAATTCATCATATCATTTTCAATTTTTAAAATGGAGGATATGTTTAAATGCATTTGAATTATGTCCTCTATTTTATTGCAACAACAACGATATCGATTAAATTAAAACTTAAATCGATTTTCACGCAAGTATAATAAAAATATATATTCAATACAAATGTACAATTTTGGCTATATAACTAAAATATTAAAAGGTGATCTACGTCTCACAACTTTAAAATAAAAAAATGGACGAAAAAAAATTAAAATATATAAAATTTATTTTTACTAATTTAGCCATTGCATTTAGTGTCCATTTTTACTACTTAGATGATAAACTTGAATTTATGAATTATAAAATCACTTACTTTTCTAGTGAAAAAGATAAAAAATATTATATTAAACAGTCATAATAAGAAAATTTGAAACTTTAACAATTTCAACAATTGCTGCTATCTCTTCTAGAATTTTTGCAAATATATACTTGCAACGTTGAATCTCTTTGAAGTCATTTCTTGCAAGCTTGTCTGCAACTTGATTTGTCTATCCGGGGATATGTTTGATTTCTCATTGCTTCATAGTTTGTAAGATCATATGAATTCTTTTAATTAAGGCCGAAGTTAATTTAGTTATGTGGATGTCTTGAAAAGCTTTGACCACCTCCAAATTATTTGTGTGAATGAAAACCGTCTTATATTCCTCCCTCCCTCTGAACAAGAATTAGGCCATCTAAAATTAGCCACAATTTAACATAAAAATCTGAACAAAATCCCAAGTAGCGATTCATTGCCCGTCTTGCTTATACGCTTATACGCCAGCCCTCTGAAGGCAACCCATCTGTATTCAACTTAAGAGCGCAAACGGTAAATAAATGAATCCAAATAATAAGAATAATAAACCGCTTTCGGTGGACCTCAAATTGTTTAGGTTGAAAGAAAATCAATGAATTGTCATTTTCTATATGGAATTTAATGTGTAAACCCTTTCTCTAACTCCCCGTGACTGAAGTTAGAAGACCAAGACTTTTGGTTTCAAAACAAATTATTTAAAGCAACATTTAGGTAATTGAAAAAGAAAGAAATATATTCTAAAGCTTTATTTATATATACTTATAGTAGTAGTAGTATTTATCCAACTTTGTAGCTTTGGGTATTTACCTTTGATTCTCTGCTCCTCCATTCCCACTCTCACTTGCTTTTCAAAAGGTGGTATAATTAGAAGAAATTAAAACTCTAAACCTCAGGCGGAGGGGGAGGAGGTGCGATGCTCTGTTTTTTTCATTTTTTATTTATGATATTTACTCTCTTGTTTTTTTCCCACATTGACATCTAGGAGGAGTATCTATAATAATAATGTTCTTTTGTTATTGAATACATGCTACGCAGGTGAGATTATCAAATTATAATATGATTATTTAATTTAATCTATGTCATTCGGCCCGATCTAAAAAGTGGGAGGATTTGAGTAAAAATATAAGTCCAAAAATTGGGCTTGAACAATAAAAAGGCCCGTTTAAAAATGGGCTTGGCCTCAGGTAAAATGTTTTTGGCCCAAGCTAAGTCCGACCCGAATATGCAAATTTTTTTATTTATTTTCCTATTTTCTTGCTTTTTTTATTGTTTTGTTGCTATTTTCTTATTATTATTTTCATTATTTTGTTACTATTTCACTATTATGTTGCTATCATTTTTTTGCTATTATTTAGATGTTGTATAACTCTTGTTCAATTGTTAATTTTTTTACTATTTTAGAGACATTTGCTTGTTAAGTTACACTTATCTTAGTGTTATTTAAATATACGTATTTTTTTAAAATTTATTTTCAACAAATTGTTGAGAAACATTTATTTTAATGTTTTTAGTATTTTTAATGTATTATTTTTTTTAACAAAAATTATATAAAAGAAATCATATAAAAAGATTAATACGGCCGAATATGAATTTTAACATTTTTATCCGTGCCGGACCCAACAAACAAGTTTAAAATTTTAGTTGGGCTCGACTTGAGCCATAAACACCTTTAATTTGTATTAACGTGACATTAATAAGCTAAAGGGTTTTGATATATCGAAAAAGTTTACAATTTTTTATGAATAAATCTAATTACCAAAATTGTTAAAATTCATTACTTGATATCTAAATCGTGAAATAATTAAGTGCTTAATCAATTAAAATATTCTAACCAATATATAATTTCATAATATCAATCATTTTACAAATGCTACCAACTAATTTGTTAAATTTTCAAAGTCAGGAAAACATTCCAAAAAAAAGTTGATCAAAACCACTGAATAGCATTTTTAACTTTGGTGTATAAATTGATTACTCTAATAATTTGATGCTAAATTATTTCATGAATAATTGAGTATTACCTTTTTGTTATTTACCATTTACTACTCATTCATTAACGGTTTACTATTAATAATATTAATCACGCATTATCATTTTACAATTATTAATATTTATAATTACAAAGTTTATTATCAATATTTTCTATTAATTTCTACTAATAAAAAATGAACTAATAATTTTATTTTAAAATATTTTACATTACTAAAATCATACAATTTTATTATCTAATAATTGTAAATTAACTTGTATAAAAAATATTTGTAAGTTAACTTGCAAAATTAATATAATTTTAAATCTAAATTAATGTTATAAGAATGATGGCGTATAAAATCTTTATTAATATCTAATGCAAATTTTAACATTTTAATAAATATATTTATGAATACTGTGTAATCTATTATAAATATATATATAAAATGATTTTTTTTCAAAGTTTAATAATATAAAGGAGTTTAATAATTAACAATTTTAATAGATAAATTCATATTTTTTAAAATATTAACATATTTTAATAAAATTAATATTTTAATTTAAAATATTTTCTGGTCAAACACGATCAATTATTTTTACATAAATCAATTAAACTGAAAACTAAAAGTTGATCTTCAAAGCCCTTTAGTTTTTGCTTCATTGTACTAGATTTAGTGCTTGGGGCTAGCACGGGATAAATTTATTTATTTATTATTAAATGAATTAATTTAATCCATGCACTATTATAAAAAATCAAATAAGATCAAATTAGAACAAATATATTATTTACTATTTAAAAAAGTGACATAAATTTTATTTTATAAAATATTTTTTTATTTTGTATACATCCTAAAAGGTACCAATAATATTAAAATAATGAAACACATCTCAACTTTTTTAAATGAAATTAATTTTAATATTTTTTAAACCTTATATAATTTAAAAAAATCGTTTGGAATGGACATAATTATGGACTTACCTATTAATGATTTTTATTAAAATTTTTGAAAATTTTAAATTTATTTAATATTTCTTATAAATTTTAATAATGTTTTAAAATTTTAAAAATTATTTTGTAAAAAATTAAGCTTTTAAACGAATGAACTTGAACAACCATATGTTCAGTAAGCATTCCCTTTTTTTTTTTTTTTACTTTTTTAAAAAATTGAAATTTTTTATTTTGTTGATGTGGTAACTGACATCAGCAATTGTCACTAACATGGAGCATCACATTTGCAACATTAATGGCCAGGTCAGTATTGTAATAGTCAACGTTGGTCAAATGGTCAATTTTATTAGTTCAACAGCTCAATTGATTACAAAAAGATTGTAATAATTTAATTAATTTTTTCGAAAAAGTTTGAGGTACTTTTATACCTTTACATGACATGTAGATATAAAATTCTATTAATAAATTTGACATTGACAACCTATTATACCTCTTGTGATCTAAACATCTATCCCTGGTTTGTGTCCTCTTTGTGCACCACCAACACCTGTGGAATAATTTTGGTAATTAACATTTATCCAGCTTTTTCTTGCTAAACCAAGAGAAAAACACAAGTCTATCACTCATCACAGGCAACCATCGGAGCAGAACTGTCATTAGAACTAAGTTCCAGTGTGGATTATCAACAAAGATTCAAACACTTGGAAGTTATATATGATTTGAATGAAGTGTTTTTATGACTACTTCCCCGTGGAAACATCACAAGTGAAGAAATATGGCCAACAAATATCAAAATAAAAGTGGCATTAGTAAAGAAGAAATTTTACAAGCCATTATAATAAACTGTAAGAAAAAGGTATGAAGTTTCTTAGCACCCAAATCCCAGTTGTGGAATAAGACCAAAAACCCATAAACTTTAATATTTGTTGACCATTTGTGATGTTTCCATGGAGGAAGTAACCCTAGAAACACTTCATTCAAATCCTATATAACTCCCAAATGTTTGAATCTTTGTTCTAATGACAGTTTTGGTTTTCCCATTGCAACATAAAACTCCACTCATTATCAAAATGAAATCATCAAATACCACTAGGAGCAAAAACAGGACAGCCACCTAACCCCACTCAAATCTGCCCCATTAATTAAACTCTTAATTCACTCTATGATCTCGCCTTTATATCATTAGTAACTTGTGGTTGTTACAATTATTTCAAAGAGTTGAATATAATAAAAGAGTCTAATTTTAATAAAATTAAATATTTTAGTTTAATAAAAAGTTATTTTAATCAATTACTTTTTTGTTTTTTTTCCAGTGAGTGCCATTGTTCCAAGGATTTGCTTCCCGGTTGCTGTATAGTTTGAAATACTTCTCAAAAGAAAAACAATGGAGGCTCTTGCTTCCATTCTTGAATCTCTTGCTAGCAAAGCTGCTGAGTACATGGTTGACTCCACTCCAGAACAACTTGGTTACTTGTTCAATCATGAGAGCAAGTTTCAGAACCTTTGGAGTAAAGTTCAAGAGCTGAAGGATGCAAGACAAAGGGTGCAGCAATCTGTTGATGAGGCTAATAGGAATGGAGAGAAGATTTTCGATGATGTTGAAAGGTGGTTGACAATGGTGAATGAGAAGGTCTCTGACCAGGCTACAACACAATTGCAGGAGGATGAAAAGAAAGCGATGGAGAGTTATTTCGCTGGCTTTCTTCTTGGTATCAAGTCTCGTTACCATCTCAGCAAGAAAGCTGAAAAGGAGGTGGAGGCCATAACACAACTCTTGAATGGAAAGGATCAATTTGATAGAGTTTCCTACCGTCCTGTTCTTGAAGGGATGAGCATTAGACCTGTCAAAGAGTATGAGGCCTTTGGATCAAGAAGCGATGCTTTCAATGGGGTGGTGGCGGCATTGGATGATGATAATGTCAACATAATAGGAGTGTACGGGATGGGAGGCGTGGGCAAAACCACACTTGTCAAAGAGGCTGCCAGACAAATCATTGCCAAGGAGAAAAAGCTGTTTGATGAAGTGATCTTGGTTGCCATAACACAAGCATCAAACATTTCAAATATTCAGAATGAGATTGCGGAGAAGTTAGGCCTGAAAATTGAGGAGAGGAGCGTTGATGTACGAGCTGCCCGGCTACATGATCGGCTAAAGAAAATCAACAAGGTTCTTATCATCTTGGATGATATTTGGGAGGAACATGACTTGGACGCACTTGGAATTCCTTCTGTAGATAAACACAAGGGATTGAAGATCTTGATGACGTCTAGGAGGCTTGAAGTATTGAAGTCGATGGGTTCTCAGAAAAGCCTTCCAATTGATATCCTGAAAGAAGATGAAGCATGGAACCTGTTTAAGATCGTGGCTGGTCCTATTGCTGAAAGATCTGACTTGCAGTCTAAAGCAAATAAAGTCGCCCAAAAATGTGCAGGATTGCCAATCGCTATTGCAACAGTTGCAAAGGCTTTGAAACATAAGGAGAATTTGCATGAATGGGAGGATGCTCTGGAGCAGCTAAAGCCCTCTGAAATAAACTTCAGGGGGGTACCAGGTGCTGTGTATTCAGCTATAGAAATAAGCTACAAATATTTGAAAACAGAGGACCTCAAATCCACTTTCTTGCTCTGCAGTATAATGGGTCATAATGCTGCCATTGAAGACTTGCTGAAATATTGCACAGGCTTGGGCTTATTTCATGGTCTTGACACAATACAAAAAGTACGGAACAGAGTATTAACGTTGGTTAGTGAGCTCGAAGACTCTTCTCTGCTACTTGCTGGTTCTACCCCTGAATGCTTTGACATGCATGATGTTGTTTGCGATGTTGCCATTTCAATTGCTTCTAGGGACCGTGGTTGGCTTGCTTTAGGAAAGGAAGATGTATTTGAAGGGTGGTCGGATGTCGAAACAATGAGAAACTACAATCTTATTAGCCTACAACATACTAAGGTTAGTGAGCTTCCTGATGAGTTGGAATGTCCGAACCTTACCTTTTTCGCTATGTTTAATGGGGATTCTTGTTTAAAAATTCCAAATAACTTTTTTAAGGGTATGAAAAGACTCAAAGTCTTGAGTCTCGAGAAAGTGAATTTGTCGTCCTTGCCTTCCTCCATTGGTTCCTTAAGAAGTCTTTGTACGTTGCGTTTGATAGATTGTGGAGTAGAAGACATAGTGATGTTAGGAGAGTTAGTAAATTTAGAAATCCTTGACCTCCGTAATTCTGGTATTAGACTGCTCCCAAAGGAGATAGGACAGTTGAGGAGGCTAAAGTTGCTAGACTTGAGCTATTGTTACAGTCTTAAAGTTGTATCACCAAACGTGTTGTCAAGTTTATCAAGATTAGAAGAACTATACTTTTTTCATAGCTTTGATAGATGGGAGGTTGAGGGAACTGATAATCTTATAAGAAGCAATGCTAGTCTGGTTGAGTTGCAGTATTTGTCACGTCTGACCACTTTGAAAGTACGTGTTCCTAATGAACAAGCCATGCCAGAAGATAACATTTTTCTTGGAAAGCTGGAAAGATACAAGATTTGCATTGGAGATGGTAAGTGGTATTGGACTGAGACGAGGACGGAAGCGTCAAGAATGTTGAAGCTGAAGATGAAAAGAAGTAGTAATTTGTATGGTGGAATTAAACTATTGTTGAGAAAAACTGAAAGTCTGTACGTAGATGAAGCGGAAGATGTTAGGGAAATGCTAGACGACCCAGTTAACCAAGGCTTACCACATTTAAAGCATCTCAAGCTCTCGAATGTCTCAGATATGAAATTTGTGATAGGCTCCAGGATGTTGGTTTCTTGTTTGGAGTCATTGGATCTTCATAGTTTGATGAATTTGGAGTCAATATGTGAAGCTCAACTCAAAGCTGAATCATTTGGGCGACTAAGGTTCTTGGAAGTCAGCGAGTGCAAGATGTTGAAGAATTTGTTCTCCTTCTCCATAGCCAAAAGGCTCCGCCAACTTGAAGAAATTGAGGTATCACATTGCAACAACCTGAAAGAGTTCATAATTGTTGAAAAGGAAGAAGAGATTGGCGAGAATGATAACTTGGAATTCCCTCAATTACGTTCTTTATCGTTACGATATTTGCCCACATTCAATGGCGCCTGGTATTCACAGAAAACCATTCAATCTGTCACGTGGCTTTTCGGTAAAATGGTATTTATTTCAATATGTATCTTTCCTTCTCTTATTTATCACTTCTAACAAGCCTTTCCTTTTTTTATTATTTTAAATTTAGTGGGAGAGTTTATTATTATTATATTTTAAGGATATTAAATGATATATTAAGTACCGTTTTAAGGGTAGAAAATGCACTAGTTAGCAAAACTTATTTAAGAATATAGGGTAATTCCCCTAGTACGGAGCGTGTTTGAAACCATTTGACATAAAAAAGGAATCCGAGCAGATGGAGTTATAATTCTTAGGTAGACCATCCTTATTATATCTTTTGAATGATAATTAAGACATGATGCGAAACATGGTTTTATTTGTAGGTTTTGTTTCCTGTGGCATTGGAGGAGTTGTATTTGGATTCAGTCAATGGGATCGAAAAAATATGGCATGATGATCAACTTCTTACGGTGTCTCTTGGTGTTCAAAGTTTAACACGTTTGGAAGTGTGGGAATGCCATAAGTTGAAGCACATATTTACTTCATGTATGGTTAAAAGCTTTGTGCAACTAGAAACACTTATTGTTTCTCATTGTGATGAAATGGAAGACATAATTGAAGGAATACTTGGTGGAGAAGAAAGGATCAACAACAGCAAAAGGGTGTTCCCTAAGCTTAACTCGTTGAAACTCAACAATCTTTCTAATCTCAAAAGATTTTGTTGTGGAATCAATCCAATTGAATTTTCATCTTTAAGGAAATTAGAAATAAAGAAATGTCCTGTTTTGAGTGCTTTCCATTTTGAGACTGCAAGTATTGGAAACAATATCTCATTTGATCCTAGTGTACTTCGGCCACAATATCTCTTCAGTGAAAAGGTATGTTAATATTATATATATATATATATATATTTGTTCTTTCTTTAATTTCGTGTATATATATAAATATCTCTTATCTTATAAAATAAATTTAAAATATAAAATAAACTTATCGTTCCAAATGAATTCTATATAAGATAACATAATATTTTCATTTTAATTTGATGGATCTCAATTAATATCTTTTATAATTATAACATTTTTTGCTTTTATAATTAGTAGAATATTGAAAGTTAAAGAACATATAGAATTTATTTTATCCATTTATCTAATACCAATAGGAATTTAATATAAATATTGTTTTCCTTTTTGTTAGGATAACATGATTATTTAATTTAATCATATGTATATATATGCATGTTGAATAAAAGTTGATAAATAATGAAACATGTTCATAAAAATATTAATTAAGGAAAATTAATTTCATAATGATGATTTCAATGGTAAAATAGAAATAACTTCAATTAATTAATAATTTAATTTGATAAAAAGGTCATTGATGATTAAAAATAAAATAGTTAATTCTTAACATTTATCATATTTTGAGTATTTAGTGTTTGATCCTTTTACATTTAGTTTTTTATATTACAAATATTGTAATATTTTAAAGGGGCATTCTAATATTTTAAGGTTAAAAGATTAATTTTTGTTTTGTTTTGTTTTGAAACATGACGACATTTCAGAGATAAGTGAAAAAGAAAATGTAAAACATGACATATGTAGTTGTAGTAAGAAACTGCAAAAAAATTCTATTATCTTATCTTTGCTTATTGGTAAATAGTTATTGACACATTCAAATGAATTATGCATGTAAATATAGGTGATATTTCCTGTGCTAGAGGAATTGGGTATTTGTTGTGGCATTGAATATGAGGTACAAGATGTTGATTTGGATATTAGAACAACTATGGAATGTGAGCTAGAAGCATGTCGTGATGATGATAGTGTGAAAGAATTGGTAAAGAAGTGTTTGAGTAGTAATGGTGGCATGGAAAACGTGGAAAGGTTATGGCCTAACCAACTTGATGAGCATTCCTATTCTAAACTAACTTTTTTGTTCTTGGAAGGTTGTCCTAAGTTATTGAATGTTTTTCCATTGAGTATGTTGATGAGACTTCAAAAGCTTGAGAATTTGAGCATATGGAATTGTGGATCATTAGAAGAAATAATATGTGAATCCCAATCCCAAGAAATTAATGTTAGTGCCATGCAATCACTTTCTCCCCAACTCATTCAATCGAATGTTATTGCATTTGAATTTCCATGTCTGCCATCCTTAACTCTTATTGGCTTGCCAAATCTAAAGAGTATATGTCATAAGACGCAGACCATAAGTTGGCATTTATTGAAGAAGATGGAAGTGTATGGATGTAACAAAGTGGAGATACTGTTTGCTTCTCAAGAAATAAGTGGAAACATTAATGAACAACCCCTCTTTTGGGTAAATAAGGTATCATCCTATTTTCAAAACTATTTTCTTATTTATTATTCTTATTTTGATATTAAATTCTTTACCATAATAATCACTTTTTTTAATGTTAGGCTGTTTTAATTTTCAAAAATGCATATTCTATCTGTCTGTGTTGTTTAACAAATAATTGGGAATTATGCAGTATACGTTTCCAAATCTACATCAACTTACTTTGGGATGGAATGTTGGAGTGAAAGAGATATGGCATTTAGTTCCATCCTCGATATCTTTCCAAAATTTGGTAATTTTGGAGGTAAGAGAATGTGATGGAATCATAAAACTAATTACACATTCCACAGCCAAAAGTCTAGTGCGGCTCAAAGAAATGAGTATACTGAATTGCAAAAAGATAGAAGAAATAATAGAAGGTGGGGACAAAAATGATCAAGATGAAATCATTTTTCCACAACTCAACAGTTTGGAACTTGAATCTCTACCAAAGCTAGAAAGCTTCTGCTCATCATGGAATTATACCTTTAGATTCCCATCCTTACAAACTGTAATTGTGGAAGATTGTCCAAAGATGAAGATATTCTCTGAAGGACACTCAAACACTCCAATGTTGAATGAAGTAGAATTCCATTGGAGTGGGTGTTATGAAGAGAGTTGGGAAAGCGACCTTAATAGCACCATACGACAATTTTTCAAAGAACATGTATGCGCATTTCCAAATTTCCTTATTATTTATTATTTATTATTTAAAAAAATCAGTAATTGGTTTTAGGTTTCACTCTCGCTCATATTCTCTAATAAATACCAAAGAATTGGAATGAGAAGAAGCTTTGTTATGGTTAATAGATATAATAGAGAAAGAGCATAGTGAAGAAAAAACTATATTTATTATTAAAGGAGGATGTTGTTATATATTGTTTAGAATTTACACAAGTGGCTCATTAATTTTTCTACTCTCTTGTTGATCACAGCAAATTGACATGGTAGAAAAATCCAAGAATTCTGAGGAATATCTAAGCCATCTTTCAACTTCTAATTCCCAAGTAAGCCTAAACTCATTCTAATTTATTATTCTTTGTGTCCTTTCCAAGACTAATATTATTACTGGTTATGAAAATAGAATGACCTGATAAAAGAATATGAGAACTCTGAGGAAGATCAAAGCAATCCTTGTAAGAAACAAAAGAGACATGGAACATAGGTAGGGAACTAGGTCTCATGTCAATGAGTAATTACAAGTAGGTTTTGGGGGAAAATCATGGAGATCCAAAGTAAGAAAATGAGCTAATTGGCTAATCGGAGGCAACTGAAAGGTAATGACTCATCTATTTGTTTTGGCTATTAATCGATTGTTTCTGTATGTCTAATATTGGATCATGTCCATTTATTGTATCTCGTTTAGAGATGAATGTGAAATCATTGTGAAACAAGTTGATTTTCAGGTTTCATTTTAGCCTTGGAGTTTTGCTTTTGTTGTGTTTTTGGAATTGTGAGTTGTTCTTAGCTCGGTATATGAATTGGAGTGGAGAATAGTCAAGTTTTGTGAATATGAATATTGGGTTCGATTCATGTTTTAGTGTTGAATGTGATATTTTAATGATATATATTCTATTTTGTGGTTTTGCTATTGGTTGTGTACGTGAGTGTAGTCTTGTGGAAAGGGAGGTATATTTGGTGGTTTTGCATTATGTATGTTCTTGTACACCCAATAACCTAAACTAAACAGGCCCACACATACATACGTACATACATAAACAATTTTGAAGGTTTTTATGAAGAGAAAAAGAGAGGGTTTTTATTACCTTCAATAACATATGTTTTTTCTTCAACTTGGGTTTAAAAGTGGAGAGGATTCTAACTCTTATATCCCTAGTATCTCGCTTAATGTATCTTTAGGTATTTATATTATATTATTTTTCTTTCTCACATGCACGAGAATATACACATTTATTTTTTATAAATAAAAATTAAATAATAAATAATATATACCATATTTAATACAAATAATATTTAAGATAAATAATATTTTATAAATAAAAGAGATTTTGAATAATAATTTAAATAATGATATAATTGTAACGGCTCAATTTTCAGTGTACTAGAAAATGCAGTTTCGGAGCCCCATTTCTATAAACTGAGTCTGTAAGTATAAAATAGGAATATTTAAGAAGTTAATATGAGAATATAACAAAGAATGATCAAGTAATTTAGTTGATAAAATAGTTAATTAAATTGCTATTGAGTTTTAATTAAGAAAAGGCTTAAGGACCTAAATAGCAATTATCTAGAAGACCAAAATGATAATTAAACCATTATTTTCTTATAGTTAGTGGATGATGATGACATTCTCATTATGTTTGATTAATAATTAGACTATTATAATTAAACTATAATTAAGTTAATTAACTAAGATTAAATAATTTTGAATCTAAGTATAAATAGGTAAGTTAGTGGGAAATTTCATCATCTTCCTCATTCCCCACCGTCCATATAGATAAAAATTAGATGAAAGCGTCAAAGTTCTCGTAGCATTCGACCATTATCAATTGAAAGGTAATTTAAGCTAAATTCATGTATTTTTTTTTATAGATTTATGACCATGAGATCTTGATTTAACTAGCCCATCTATCAACTTGTTCAATTGTTGAATTTTTAGTAAATTTCCATTGTTGATAAATTGATTAAATAAGCTTGGAATTGATAGATATTGAGCTTAGATTATGAAAAGGAGTAGATTGTAAATTTTAATAGACTCGTTTGTTAGCTTTGTAACATAAGGGACCAAATTGAATACATGTAAAACCTATCATGAAATTATGCTAGAAATAGGAAGTATAGGGTCTCTAATGAAAGAATGTGAAATCATATTTTGTTTCGAAGCTAGGAATCGAAAAATATGATTATCTCAAGTTCAAGGGCTAAATTGAATAAAATGAAAAATATGAGTGTTTTAAAAAAAAGAGTTAATTTGAATCATGAATCTCATGACTTTTTTTTGTGAGTCATTGAATGACTATGGTGGGTTAAATATGATATTGATTTGGTATGTATATATATTTGTATAGAACAAAAATTAGATAAAGGTGGAGCTTGTAAAGGAAAGACAAAAATGGTGGAATAGTCCCTAAGAAACCAACTCGTTTTGTGTTTTGAAAGGTAAGTTCTTATGGAACTTGTTACCTTTGTTGAATAGGTATTTCTGCGTTTATTTTCATTTTATTTATGCTTGAAGTTAAGATTTTGGGGGAAATTGACATACTTGGCTAGAAAATGTAATTGAATTGAGATAAGTGATTGATGTTATATTTATTGGTTGTAACTATAAGAATAAAAAAAAAAATTCTTAAAATGTATCTTCAAATGTATGTGTGACTATTGTTCAGATTCAATTGATAGAATTCAAAAACTGATATAAGATAGTTACGGGTTATGAGTATGCAAATATGGATGACTGATGCCCATGTGAACTTAGTAAAAGGCTAGGAAACAATGGCATGCCAATAGGGTCATATGCATGCTTTTGTACGGGTTAGTTGACGATGTGGAGATTATGTAACACCCCTATCCCGAGTCTGTCGCCAGATTAGGATTAAGAGCGTTGCCGAAGAGATCGAAAAGCATTTACAGAAATTCATACAATCATTAATCATTATCAAACACAATGTCCCTTAAATGAGTCCTTGGGACCAATAGCATGCTAATAAATCAGGTCAGGACTAAACCGAAACACATACAAAATTTCTTAAAAATTAAAAACTTTTCTAAGTTTCAGGGGTCACACGCCCGTGTAAATAGGCTGTGTGCTTCCCACGGCTTCAAGACACCCCCATGTGTCCTCCCCGTGGACCTATACTGACTTGGTCCCCAAGGCCACCAAGCACGTCCGTGTGTTCAGGCCGTGTACTCTTAGGCCATATACTGACTTTCCCACCACGGCCACCAAGCACACCCGTGTACCATGGCCGTGTACTTTTAGCTAGCTACTGACTTGTACACCACGGTTAGTTAACACCCCCGTGTCGAGGTCGTGTACTACAAAGCTACATCCTGCAATTCACCCACGGTCTTTAGGCACGCCCGTGCACCTCAACCGTGTGACATTAAAGGCCATTTTCAAGGCCAAAATGTCACCCACTTGGGTCAAACCTACAACAACACACACCAAGACATATCATGCATATATGGCAACCAAAAACATACTAATTTGTCCATTCAATTATACATTCAATACTCATTTCATTCATGCCATCTTTCAAGACAAAACACATATATATAACTAAAGCATATCTTCATCATTTAACTATCCAAAAACTTGACTATTTCATGGACATTAAACCATACCAAAACTATAACATATACCATATTCATCAAGGCATAATATGAACCAAAATAGCCACATTTCATGACCAAGTTTATACATCAACTTATAGCAACAACTAGACTATACATGCCATATCTAGATATATCCATTTCCAAAATGTACCAAAATGAGTCTATTAGTAGTGTGATGACGATCCTTCACGGTCCCAAGCCTTCAGTAGCTTTGACGACCTATAAAACAGAGAAAACACACACAGAGTAAGCTTTCCAAAAGCTTAGTAAGTCATATACAAATAAACTTAACATACTATCACATATTTGCTTTGGTTCATACACTTTTGACCATATTAGCCATATTCACAATTAAAGAATCATATAAACACATAACTCATCTAACCAAAACTTTACATATCATATCATCAATTTCATATTCATAGCATCATAGTAAGATCATATAGATGCTTACCTTGTATACACAATTAGTGTATAATCAACATACCTGAAATGGATTTACAATCACATATTTGTTCATAGCTCGGATTTGCCATTTGTATCACAGACTTGCCTGTTGAACCGTTAGGAATCTAGTAGGATACTCAGAAAGCTCGGAATAGTCGTACAAAGCCAACGTCCCAGACGAGGTCTTACATGTACTCGAATATCAATGCCACTGTCCCAGACAGGGTCTTATACAAATCAATACGATACCGATATCCCAGATATAGTCTTACACGTAAGGTTCATAATGATGCCAACATCCCAGACGTGGTCTTACACATAATCAGATATCGACGCCACTGTCCCAGACAAGGTCTTACACGAGTTTCAAGTCAACTCCATCGTCCCAGATGTGGTCTTACATGATAAAAACAAAACAAATATCTATGTCGTAACTTAGCCAATCCTATCTATTCCTAGGTTCGTACGGGGCTTCCCGGACTTAATCACTATATCGAAGTTATCTTGGAATTCATATGCAAAACCTCTCATAGGCATTCATTATCAACATTAATCATATGAACAATTATAATATCATACAAGTACGTTTATTTGCATAGTGACTTACCTTGGATTCGATATGTCGGAATGAAAATGGCTACTCGGTTATTTTCGCTTTCCCGCGATCTAAGTTTGTTTTCCTCGGTTCTTGATCTAAACATATTCAGAATTAACCCTTTTATTCACTAATTCATTCAATTCAATCCAAAGACACACATTTAGGGCTATTTACACATTAACCCTCACATTTGCACATTTTATCAATTTAGTCCATTTTTCTCAAAACATCAAATTCACAAAATCCACACATACACATACTTAGCCGAATGCATATACATCACATACAAGCCCACATATTTTATCAAATTTTCTATTTAGTCCCTCAAGTTACCAGTTTCTCAATTTAGCCCTATTTAGCTAAATTCATCAAAACTTCAAGAACAAAACATGTTCATCTAGCTCAAATCTTTCATTTATCAACTAAACTCATTTCAAAACTGAACATATCAATAATGGCATCTCACACAAACATCATCAATACTTAAAATTAGTACATGGGTTCGATAGCTCTTGAAGCAACGATTACAAAAACGTAGAAATTATCAAAAACGAATCAAAACATACCTTGAATTTTAAGCCTTAAGATAGCTGAATATGAAAAACTCAAACCCTTGCTTTCTCTCTTTTAAAAAATGGTGGATGAACATAAAAGATGATGAAATTTTGGCTTTTGTTTTTGTTTATTAACAATTTATTATCACTTTACCATTTTAGCCCTTTTAAAACATATAAAACAAAATAAATTCTAAGGTTATTTAGTCATTTGCCCATCCACTAACCTTAATATTGGCTTAATTGCCACATAAAGCCTTCACACTTATAAAGGCATGACAGCCAAGTATCTCTTCATAAAGCATACAAATTTACATCTCAATGCAATTTAATCCTTTTATCAAATTAAGCACACGGATAGGCAAATTAACTCACAGAAATTTACCACATGCTTAGTCACATATCAACAGCACAGAAAATAATATTAAAATATTATTTAGACTCGGATTTGTGGTCTCGAAACCAATGTTTCGACTAGGGTATAAACTGGACTTTACAGATTATGATATGTTATTTTGGGATCCAACATTTGTTGCAGATCATCAAGTATCCACTGCCTTTACAGAGACCTTGGTGTGGTGGAGGGATGTATTTGAATATGTATATACATTTGATGCATATGGGCTTTGCACTTCGGAGCTTTGTGTGGTGTAGTTTATGCCCATATGAGCTATCTTAGTGTGGTTTAGTTCACCCACGTTTGAGCCCGATTTACTAGGGTTCCATTAGGCGAAACTTTAAAAGGGAATCTTGAAATAGAAAAATGAAAATGAATCGAATTTGATAACGTAACACCCCAAACCTGGCCTGGACGTTATGGTCGAATCTGCCGATGTCACATTGAAGTGTTTTTCGTAAAATATGTTGTCGTTGAAATCCTCATTTCTATTTAATCACTTTGTGTTATTCAATGATGATTCTAAAAACGGGTCATTCATTCAAGCATGGGTCATTGAAAAGTTATTCACTTTAAAAAAAACGTCATTAATTTTCAAAGCGTCATTTATTACGGAAGCTTTTAAACCAATTGCGTATTTTAGGAATTTTGATAAAACATTTTATCTTTCTGAAAACTCGCGGCTTTTCCTATTGCTAGCTGTTATAAACCAAAACAACAATAAAATCCCAAATTAAAAATATAAATCCAAATGCCCTTATTACAATAAAATACACCAAAAATTAAGTTGAAATCATAAAATACTAAATCGAATTAGATAGGTCGTGTGGCCACCGTTGAGTCATTCGTTGCACCGATCTGCCTATGATTAAGGTTTACCTGTATAGTTAAAACAAATGAGAGAGTTTACAAAAACCCAGTTTGTAATCCTATAATAACAAACAGATAGCAAACGGATGGTAAGCTGTGGCAATCTTGTGCTTCACTCCATGTTTGTCAAGTAACCATTTCAACCACTTGTTCACAAAATAGGACCCTTCATCATTGATGATGGCTCTTGGGGTTCCAAACCTTGTGAATACATGCTTCTGCAAAAACTTCATCACAACCTTAGCATCGTTTCTCAGATATGCCTTGGCCTCAACCCATTTAGACACATAGTCTACTACTACCAATATGTACTTGTGACCAAAAATAGAGGAAAAGGACCGATGATAAACTGTAAAAGTAACATATTTTAATCCCACATTTAGCTTACTTTTTGATGATTTATTCCTTGATTTATATAAAAAGGTGCTTGTAATCCTTTCTTTTCATGTTTTATACCCAGGAAAGCACCCGAGGATGAAAAGAACACAAAACGGGCCCAAAACGAAGTAAATGGGCCTTAGCACAGAATTGACACGGCCTGACCCAAAGTCTATACGGTTGTGCCTCGATGAACACCTAGAGCATGGCCTCAACTCTGCCTCACACGGTCGTGCCTCAAGTTAGAAATTTGAATACGGTCTGGTCTCGATTCACATGGGCGTGTGCCATGGTCGTGCCTCTGTCGTTAGAATGAGTATTTTCATTCGGGAAAGGATACTTGGAGGCAAAGAAACACATTCTAAAGCCTATTCAAACACCTTATTAGGAATTCTACTTAAATTAGGATAAGGGGCCAAGTAAGGCATCTCAAAGTCTATATAAACACCCAAGGGGGCGACTTGAAAAGGAAGTTCTGCAGAAGTCGAAACCGGCGTCAAAGCTAGGCCAAGGAGCCAAGCTGAGAAGGTCAGAGTTAGAGAATAATGCGAGGATAGCCAGTTGATTCATCCCCAGAAGCCGGAATTATACTCAAGACAGTGGAATTCTCCTTCAATTCCTTCGGGGTTTTAGGGTTTTCTTATGTTTTGTTTTATCTTTTCTCTTGAGATGTTTTCTTTTTACAATATGAACTAAACCCTTCAGATACCTGAAGGAGATGAAACCTAGATAAACCTTTTTATTTGATTTTTAAGTTATATGATAATTGCTTAGTTTGTTCTTAATTATGTTGCTTAATCCAAATCTAATGTGCTTAGGAGGAGGAGGAATAGACCCTGCCTAAGAGTAGATCTAACATAATTAAGCGGAGTTGATCGAACGCCTAGAGATAGGGTTACGAGATTTTGTCGGATTAGTTTGAAACCTAATATGGGAGTCCATTGATCGATTTACTGCTATCCTAGGGGTTATTATGTTTAACGAGAGTTCCACTAATTAACCTAGGGTTAGACGTTATTCGCCTCGAGAGAGGGTTTAATATAGGTTAGGGAGTCTTACGATCAAGCTAAGTAAAAGAAATCATATAATTTAGGGTTAGATAACAAGTAAAGTCTAGGTGGATTCTTCCTTTAGGGTATTGTCATAATCAACTGAGTTTTCCTTCAAAGTTATTTTCCTATTCATCCTTTTTGTCTTTATGTCCCTAGTTTAGTCTTCGTCAATATAGTTTAAAGGAACTTCACTCTATTTTTAAGGCTAAATAATAGAAAGAAAGTTAGTATTAATACTTTTAGTTCTTTTGGGTTCGATATCCGGTCTTGCCTAAGCTATACTACTGTTTGATAGGTACACTTGCCTTTAATCGTTGTCAGAGTTAGTTTCCAGGTTCGATCACATTCATTATAAATTTTAAAGCTCTGCTTTACAGCGATCAACCGAGAAAGTCAATACCTCAAATATCAAATAATTCTACCTCAATGATGTTTTTTAGAGGCATCTCATTTTTGTTGGTGACATTTCCAACTCTTTGACATCGATCACAGCTCTTTACGTAAGCATATGTATTTTTAAATATTGTTGGCCAAAAGAATCCGGCTTGTAATACTTTGGCTGCAGTACATGTATCTCCGAAGTGTCCCCCAATCGGAGCTGAGTGATAATGATATAGAATCTTATGTACTTCATCTTCTGCCACGCACCTCCTGATCATTTGATCTGTGCACTTTTTAAACAAGTATGGTTCTTCCCAGAAATAGTACTTCACATCGTGAATAAACTTTTTCCTTTTGATGATACGTCTTATCAATCGGCATCAAACCACAAGCTAAATAATTGGCAATATCAGCAAACCAATGGGTATTATAGACATGATTTACCTTCATTATGTGTTCATCTGGAAATGTCTCCTGAATTGGTATAAGTGGAGAATTCCCTTTCTTATGGCTCCAATCTGGACAAGTGGTCTGCTACTTGATTTTCTACTCTCTTTCAATCTTGAATTTCTAGATTAAACTCTTGAAGTAGAAGTACCCATTGGATCAGTCTCGGCTTAGCATTTTTCTTGGCAAGTAAATACTTAATCACTGAATGGTCCATATAGACAGTCACCTTGGTACCTACAAGATAAGATCACAACTTGTCAAAAGTAAACACAATAGCAAGTAACTCTTTCTCTGTTACCGTGTAATTCTGTTGAGCTCCTGCTAGAGTTTGACTTGCATAGTAGATGGGATGAAAAACTTTGTTCCTTCGCTGGCCCATTACAGCTCCTATCGGGAAGTCACTTGCGTCACACATCAATTGAAATGACAAATCCTAGTCTGGTGTGACGATTATGGGTGCTGAAACTAGTTGACTCTTCAAATATTTGAAAGCTCTTAAGCACTCTTCATCAAATTTGAATGTCTCGTCCTTCTCTAGTAACTTGCATAAGGGTTTAGCAATTTTGGAGAAGTCCTTGATAAATTTTTGATAAAAACTGGCGTGGCCCAAAAAGCTTCTAACACAGTTTACAGATGTTGGAGGTGGGAGTTTCTCAATAACGTTTACCTTTGCTTTATCTACCTTAATTCCATGTCCCGTTATCCGATGCCGTAGAACAATACCTTCTTATACCATAAAATGACACTTTTCCCAGTTGAGTACGAGGTTTGTTTCTTCGCATCGCCTTAGTACCTTAGCTAGATTTGCTAGGCAATCATCATATGTATCTCCAAATACTAAAAAATTATCCATAAAGACTTCCAAGTATTTTTTAACCATGTCAGTAAAAATAGACATCATACATCTTTGAAATGTAGTGGTGCATTACATAAACCAAATGGCATGCTTTTAAATGAAAATGTACTGTATGGGCAGGTGAATGTTGCCTTGTGTTGATCTTTTGGTGCTACTGTAATCTGATTATACCCCGAGTATCCATCAAAAAAATAGTAATAGTCTCGCCTCGCGAGTTTATCCAGCATCTGGTCCAAAAATGGCAAATGAAAGTGATCTTTCCTGGTCGCTTTGTTCATCTTCTGGTAATCGATGCAAATTCTCCATCTCGTAATCGTTCTAGTTGGTATCAACTCATTATTCTCATTTTTGATGATCGTAATACCTCCTTTCTTTGGCACGCACTGGACCGGACTTACCCATAAACTGTCTGAGATAAGTAAATTATACCCATATCTAACCACTTGATGATTTCCTTTTTTACCATGTCCTTCATGATGGGGCTCAGTCTTCATTGTCCATCAATCGTCCCTTTTTCACCATCTTTCAGGATAATCTTGTGCATGCATACAAACGGATTAATATCGCGAATATCGGCTATGGTCCATCCAATAGCCTTCTTGAATTGTTTCAATACTAGGATGAGTTTTTTTTCTTGCTCAATAGTTAATTCTACTGAAACAATCACAGGCAGAGTAGAAGCGTTACCTAAATAAACATATTTTAAATGTGAGGGAAGTACCTTCAATTTTAATTTAGGTGGCTCCTCGATTGACGCTTTTGGTTAGACACAATTTTTTTTCTCTAACTTTAAATATTCAAAGCGGGTTACGGATTAAATCCTGATAACGGTCCGTCTCGGGTTAGGAGGCGAATCGTAAAAGTTGCCCGATCGTAAATTAGACAGTTTCTCGTTCAACTAACAAAAGGAATAATTTTATTGGAAATGATATCTTTGAAATGTAAGGATAGGTGATAGGTTGAAATGGATACGTATTTGAAACAAGAAAGAACCTTTAATAAAGATTAAAGACCTGAATCTTATAAGTTTCAAATTGATGGAATGAGTTTCGAAACAAAACCAAGACCCACTATCTAGCGAGATAGGAACCAACGGTATGGTATTTCGAAATAAAACCGAGACCCACTATCTAGCGAGATAGGAACTAACGGTATAGGTAGATGAAAGCCACACCTGTAAGGATGATAAGTTCAAAATAAGGAAAGAACGACGCACTAGAAAACTAGATAAGTCAATTCAAACCTCGAGAATAAGGAGAGTGAATACTCACCAAAAGAAATTCTTCTTTTCATTCAAATTCAAAGTTGTTTTTACAAAATGAAAGATACAAAATATTTATAGGCCTTTCAAGAGTTAGCCGAATGGCCATAAATTATTTTAGAAAAAGGGCTCCTCATCTTGTTGTCCACATTGAGCCATTGGAACATAAAAAAAATTCCCCCTTCTAGAAAACTTTGAGCCGTCCACTATCAAATTTTTTTTTTAATTGCCGTCCACCATAAGGAAATCATGGCTTGATTTTTGGAATAAAAAAATTAAGACATGGATACCATGGTTTTGTCCCCACGCATGGCACAAACATTCTTCAATATTAGCACATGTTTTGTTTCCATTTTTTTATACTTATACTTCCAATATTTAATCCACTCCATTTCCATAATGCTTTGATGTTTGATGCTCCACTTACAAACTCATGCTCCAATTTACTTTTAAAATTTCAGCCAATGCTCCATTTTGCTTTGCCATCCAAAATTAATTGTTTCTTCTCTAACCCAATTTCAATTTAAATAAAATCCCAATCCTTCAAGCACTAATAGCCGTACATGCCTTCCTTCAACTTTCAATTGTTTATTTCATTCATTATCATGTAGTCCAAAGCAATGGTTCAACACTCATGCACATGGTTTGTGCTCTCCATCTTCTCCCACTCAATTCACTATTTTTATTATTTAATTCTATTTCCATTTGCCATCCAAGTTTCATGCCTCAATCCATTTATCCATTTCATGCTCCAATTCTTTGAATATTCTTCATGCCGTCCAACAATTTCCACAACACACTTGCACATTTTTTTTTTAAATCTCATGCATCCACATGCTTTATTATTTAATGTTTCACACATCATACTCATGCTCTTGTTTATTTAATTTCACATGGGTTTTGCCATCCTTATTGCCGCATGCACAATGCTCTATTTGGCTTTATTTATCTTCAAAAGTCAAACTTCCTTATCCTATCTTTTGCCGTCCCACCTTGCTTGATTTCCTATAAAACATATATCCCAAACATTAATTTGAATAAAATTTAACCTAAACCAAAAATTAAAATACTTTACTTTAGACACTAGACATATTAAAATACAAAGACTAATTATTTGGTAAAATTAAGTTGCTATAGAAAATCAATTAAACAAATTAAGATGTTTAATTCATTTAATTAAAATTCAGCAATTTAATTTTCAACAAATTCAAAGGCTCGATTTATTTAAAGCAATAAAAATTAAAATTTGGAGTCGAGCTTCGTCGACTTGAAAATTCGGTGGGTGCCCCGGGCGTGCCCGTATCAAATCCCCTTTGATTAGCTTCTAGCAAAGCTAAGTATTCATCCTCCTATTCATCATTTGGAGGGTCCGATGTCAAAATTTGTTCCAATGGGTCCTCAACATAATTGAGTTGTTCCTTTTCCATGGTTAATTCCACTAAATCAGAAACTGTAGAACAATCATCAATTGTGTCAAGAAATCTCATAGACTTAAAAACATTAAATGTTACACGATCATCTTGAACACGCATAGTAAGCTCGCCTTTCTACACATCAATAATGGTCTTTCAGGTTGCTAGGAAAGGCGTTCCTAGAATAATTGACACTTCTTTGTCTGCTTCAAAGTCTAGAGCCACAAAGCCAGCAAGAAAAATAAATTTGTCTACATGTAGCAATACATCCTCGATTTTTCCTTCTGGATGTGCTAAGGATCGATCTGCTAGTTGAAGTGTAATCCTAGTAGGTCTTACTTCTCCTATCCCTAACTTTCTAAATGTTGACATGGGCATCAAGTTGATACTCGCACCCAAGTCACATAGTGCTTTACCACAATATGTTGCTCCAATATTGCAAGGTATGGTAAAAGATCCAGGATCCTTCAATTTTGGGGGTAGTTTGTCTTGAAGATATGTACTGCACTTTTTCGTCAAGGCTACCGTCTCAAATTCTCCAAGCCTTTTTTTTACAGGATATCCTTCATGAATTTGACGTAGTTCGGCATTTGTTCAAGTGCTTCAACCAACTAGATGTTGATATGAAATTGCTTGAGTATGTCTAGGAACTTCTTGAATTGAATTTCCTGTTTTTTCTTTTGAAGTCTTTGAGGGTAGGGTGGTAGAGGCTTCTTTACTTGAACTAGTTGATTCATCTTTTGTGGTGCATCTATCGAAGTTGTTAGTTTATCAAAATTAGCTGGTTCCGAAGTAACCTTGTTAGATTTTGTAGATTCCAATTTTGGTGAAACTAGAATTTCAACACTTGATTGAACGTCCTCTGAGTCTTAAGCATCAGCTGGCTCCTTTTCAACTTTGATGGTGTTGGGCTCTAATGTCTTTCCACTCATCAATGTCAATACTTTACAATGCTCATTTCCTAAATTCCTCAGATTCTCCGTATCACTAGGTAAAACACATTGTGGTCGGTTTCTGAGTTCAGTTGCAAGCTGACCCATTTGGTTTTCCAGGTTTTTCAATGTGGGTGCTTGGCTTTGGATTAAGGCATCATTCTTGGCTATATATTCCTTCAACAAGTTTTCTAAGCCATTAGATGGTTCAACTTAAGGTTTTTTTTAAACTTGTTGGGTAAAAATAGGTGGCTGGGTCGGTTTAGCTTGAGCGTATGTGTTACTGGGTCCAGCCCCTTGGTTACTCTAGGATAAATTAGGGTGGTTTCGCCACGATGGGTTATAGAAATTGGATTGTAGTCCTTGCCTTCCTCGGTTTTAGTTCTGGTTACCCATGTAATAAGCAAATTCTGAGTTCAATGGACATTCTTCGAGTAGATGTCCTTCCCTACAATAGACACAGGCTACATTTTCAAATTGATTCAGTAGCTGTGCTGCAAAACTTTTAAACCCATTAGTGGTAAAAATTTTAAGCATTGAGGAAATCGAGGATACCTGAGATGCAAGTGAAGTGAGAGCGTCTATTTTATGTACTCCAGCGACTCGTCTTCCTGACACTACTCGAGCCATTGATAATTGTTGCTGGCAATCCTCTCAATGATTTCATAAGCCTCATTATAGGACTTAGAAAAGAGAGTACCATTAGCAGAAACGTCCACTACCATCCTCGTGTGGGCATTGATGATACAATCTTGCCTCGATGAAGTGATTTGAGTCGTTTAGATTCCCGATCATTAAAATGAGAAGTTCCGTTCTATTTGGAGCTTATATGAATTCGGCTAAGTGATGGTTTAAAAAAAGGGGTTTCAAAGAGTTTTTAAGATATGTTAATGGTATATTGGCTAAACAAAGAAATTAAGGTAAAGTTTAGATGGATAGTATGGATGGAAAATGGGATTAATGCCAATGAAGAACCAATATTATAGAAAGTATTGACCTGAACCTTATACGGTGCTTAAGATGGATGGAAGATGGAAGATATGATCTTGACCCGCTATCTAGGTAGATAGGAACCAAAGATATCAATGGGGTGAATGCCACACTCAGTTTAGGAGTGATAAGTTCAAAGAAACAAAATGATGCCACTAGCAAGCTAGATAGGTCAAGCTGAGTCTAAAACAAATTAAGAGAGTTGAAAAACTCACAAATGTTATAAACATTCAACAATGAGAAAAAAGTATTAACAACATAAAATTGGCTAAGTATTTATAGCTAAACATCTAGCTAGCCGAATAGGCACTTAGGGAGCTGAATGGGCAACAAATATTCAGCTTAAATGAGCTGAAACTTCTTGGAAACTTCCTAAAACGTCCCTTGAAGCTTCTTTAAAGGTTCCTAGCATGAGAGACACCAATGGTCATTAAAGAAACTAAATGGAAAGCTCAAATAAGCTTAATTAAGCTGAAGTTTCCTTGAAGCTTCCCAAAAACATCCAATGGTATGAATAACCCTTTAATGAGCTGCTTTGATCAGCTGAATAGTTTTGAAGGTGCTAAATGATGTATTGAGTTCTCCAATGGACATTAGGTGTGAAACAAAATATGAGTAGTCCCTCAAATATGAATGCACAAACTCGAATGGACATCTAAGGTGAAAGGAATTTTCCAGCAATGTGAGTGTGTTTATTCCTTTCTTGGGAAGCCGAAAATGCTGCAGCCATTTTTAATGGGAATGTGATGCATGAACAGCCAAATTGGTGTGAACACTTGATCTCCAAGTGCGAATGGACGAAAATGAATAGCTCTCATGGTGTGAAAATGTTTTGTGAGCTAAATGGTCTTGTGTGAACAACTCCTTGTCCATTGCTCTTCATGAACAACCCCTTATAGAAGAGAAACAACTACTAGACTTTAATTTAGCTTAATGCTCCAGCTCCAAACACATCTACGCATTAATGTCGTCCATGCACTAGCTGAATTCAACTGAATGATCACCTAAACACATCAATTAAAATTTGGTAAGGACACATTAACTAGCTCAATTAAGTTGTCTAAGTCTAAGACACTTTAAATGGCTGTTTGAGCTAAGACAAATTAAATAGTTTTCAGGCAAATTAAGTGGTTGTGCAAATTGATACAAATTAATTAACTAAGACATATTTAGTGCCGAAAATACTTAGACATATTAATTAACTTAAGACACATTTAATACTTAAACTAAATTAACTAATATTATTTGAAGCTTATTCCAGTAACTAAAGTGCATAAATTAAAAAGATGGAACGAGCTCAATGAGCTAAAGTTGAGCTAGATTAAGCTTAATAAGCTAAAATTCAAGCTAAATCAAGCTCAATAGGCTAGGATCGAGATGATCAGCTTGCAAAAGATTGCTAGCCTCGCTTGGTGAGCTGGACCAAGGGCGTTTCGGGAGCGTCGCCATATCAATTGAGACCATTATAGAATGTCTCAAGTTGGATGCAATGTGGGATTCCGTGATGATGGCATTTTTGTAATAATTCTTTGTGCCTTTCCCGTGCCTCATACAAGGACTCATCATCCATTTATTGGAAAGCAGTGATCTCGTTCCTCAACTTAGCATTCTTGCTAGGTGGGAAATACTTCATGAAGAATCTTTCTGCTAACTCTTGCCATGTGGTAATTGAATTTGGTGGCAATGAGTTCAACCAGGCTCGAGCTCTGTCCCTTAGTGAATATGGGAACAACTTCAATCGCAGTGCATCTTCGGGTACTCCGGCTAACTTGAAAGAATCGGTCACCTTCATAAAAAATCTAAGTGAAGATGAGGATCTTCGGTAGGCAGTCCACTGAATTTGCCCACTGTATGAAGCATCTGAAACATGACTGGCTTCAATTCGAACTGTTGTGCCTCGATTTCGGGTTTCCTAAAACCCAAATTAAGATCATGAAACACTGGCACGACATATTGTCTTAGAGCTCTATCCCTATAATCAGCAATAAGGATAGGATTTTGAGCGGGTTTGCTCCATTTCCTTGATTCCGATTTTTGAAGTTCATCTCTTCGGTCCTTCTCTGACTTGCTTGTCTTCTTCACTGTCGAAAAGTTCGTTCAATCTCAGGGTCTACAGGGAGTAAATTGATAATTCGGTCAATACTCATAAACACCTGAAATAATCACAGAAAAATTAATTAAGTTAAAAGTGAATAGAAAAATAAACCAGAATGCAAAACTAACAAATTCACAAATAATGACTTTTTAAAACAGTCCCCAGTAACGACGCCAAAAACTTAGAACGACGGAAATGTGCAAGTGTACACAATCGCAACAAGTAATAAAGTGACAAGTAAATGTCGAGTTATCGTACCCACAGAGACTGTGAAAAGAATTATTTATGAATGAAATTTAAAACACTGTGGTGAAGAAAAATATTTTGAATTGAGAGGGTGATTAAAAACTAGGATTTTAACAAAGTAAAATAAATAAAAATAAAGTAAAATTTCTAATGCACGATTTCAGAAGATGATTTTAATCAAGATGACATAATTGTGTTAGATTAATTACATTTCTTAACTTAGGATTATTAA
This sequence comes from Gossypium bickii, assembly GCA_025503065.1. Classification (NCBI taxonomy): domain Eukaryota; kingdom Viridiplantae; phylum Streptophyta; class Magnoliopsida; order Malvales; family Malvaceae; genus Gossypium; species Gossypium bickii. The sequence continues at coordinate 104,980,126 of CP106711.1, forward strand.
ACTCATGTTTATGTTGTTACGAATAAATTCACGGTAACTCTGTAATTTGATAACTTATGAACATACTTACCTACCAAAATCCATTTATCTCTTGACTATATCTCTATGTCAATTCAAACAATTAAACAAATTTTAATAAGCAAATGTGTTAATGCACATACATACTTATGAAATCAAAATAATTTCTTGTACATATCTCTATGCCAATTCAAACAATTAATTCAATCGCATAAGCACATAAAAGATTATGTGAGGTAACAGTGTATTTCTACCTTGAAACAATTTAATCACAAGAATCTTGCAAGTTATGCAAGGCAAATGTATCACTCGATACCGTTGCTAATTTAACCCTCAGCTACCTTAGATGATTAAACATGCACTGATTAAGTATTGTGTCAATTAATTACAATTTCAATCCGTTTAAATAATTAATTCATTAGTTACCTTACAATTGTAATGCAAGAATAACTTAGCCATGGTTTTACTTAATCAAACATCTTACCGAGGCCTATAACAACACAAACACAATTTTAATAAATTAAGAAGATGAAATGCAATCAACCTAACAAGAATTAAATTTAAGCCATATCAATTAAATTAAACATATCAACATCACAAATATTCAAGGACATGTTCATAAAAACAATAGAAATAAAAAGGATAGGGAACAAGAAGCAAATCCGGTGTTTCCCTGTGGCTTGACTGGTTTGCTCCACTCTTCCTTCTTCACTTGTTCTTGTCGGACCGAGACTTCTATGAACACTTGAATGTTACTCCAAATGATGGATGAATAATTCTTTTTCAAGAGGTGAAATTGGCAAGAGGACAAGGAAAAATGGATTGGAAATAAAGAGAGAAAGTTGAGAGAGAATAGAAGAGATGAGAAAGTTGAGGTGTGTTGAAATGAGCAGCCAAGGGGGGTTTCTATAGGGTGAGAGGGCTGCTAAAAATAGCCAAAATTAGCAGCCAAAGAGCTCTCCCATGGCCGGCCACACATGTGGCAGGTTTGAAGTTTTCTAACTTGCTATATTAAGGCTGGGGCAAATCTAAAAAGGTAAAAATAATGGAGGGGTTTGTTTGCAATTTGACGAAGTCTTCAAGGGCCATTTTACAAGCCAATGAATCACCCAAGCAAGCTGATTGGGTTAGCATGCTGGACGGTTTTGGGCTGCCCAAAGCTTGGTTGGTTCAGTTCTCTCGGTTCAGCTCAACTGGGCCACTTTTCATAATTAATTAATAATAATTTATTTAACTCAAATTAAATTTGATTAAAAATTAAAGTTAATTGTATTATGAATTAGTACACATAATTTGGACCGTCTTTAGTTGACAAATTCATTCGTCTCGATGCTTCAAAAATCGCTTCTCGGTTTTGCACTTCTAGCAGTGTCTGCCGAGCTAATTTTCACATTTTGTGCAAATATGTTGAAAATGATTAAAATTAATCAAAATTTATTATAAAATTAATTAAAATTCATAATGTTAATAATTTATGTACAAAATAATTATTTTATAATAATTATATATTTTTCGACAATAATTTTACTAAAATTGCATGAATTTGAGTTAAAAAGGGCATGAAAAAGTGTGTATATTTTCGTGTTTGCACCTTTCCATTTTTCTATTCCCCTTTTATTCTTCATATATATATATATGCAGAATGATGTATTTATAGTATATGAATTTTGAGTATACTATCATTGCAATAAGTTTTCCTCATTATAGCCGTACAAGTTGTTTGATATAAAATAATGGTAATCCTTTTATCATCTCATCATCAAATCCTAAACATTGCATATATTGATTGCTTTTATCACGAAAAGTTAGTGTTGCCAAGCTATTCTATCAGTAAAAGTTTAATTATTTTTCAAGCGTTACATGATTGTTTCATAGAACTTGTGTTACTATGGTGAATTTTTCTTGCTTTTTTTCTCTCAATATATATATATATATATATATATATATATATATATTAATTTTATAAAGAGTGGTGTGGTTGAATCCAACAAAATAAATATCCTAACTCGTAAAAGAATAACTTTGTCGATAGTAGTAAACAAGTTGATATCCACAAGGATTAATATATATATATTGATTTTATAAAGAGTAGTGGGGTTGAATCCAACAAAATAAATATCCTAACTCGTTAAAGAATAACTTTGTCGATAGCAGATAAACAAGTTGATATCCACAAGGATTAATAAATAAATAAATATTATATATATATATATATATATATATATATATATATATATTAATTTTATAAAGAGTGATGGGGTTGAATCCAACAAAATAAATATCCAAACTCGTAAAAGAATAACTTTGTCGATAGCAGTAAACAAGTTGATTTCCACAAGGATTAATAAAAGTTTATTTTTTAGTAAAAATATGTAAAATAAAATTTAGTCTTTTAGAATTTAAAAATTAAAATTAAAACTATTAAAACAACAATCACAAATGTAAATTTTAGAAAGATGAATATAATAAAAATCTAGTCAAAAGATGAAATCTCAGTTTTATTTATGGGTTTGATTATCATTGTAAAGATAAATTTCGATATTCTTCAATAAATTAGTTATAGTTGTGAACGACATGCCAAACCAATCTCTCTCTATCTTTTTGGTAACCAAAAAAAAAAAAAAAAACCTCATTGAAATTATTTCTCTTATTAACAAATAACTCTATAACGAAATGCTTAGCAGTGGCGAATCTAGAGGGGGGCTGGCATGGGCCCCGACCCCCTAAAATGTAAAATTCCTTTTTAAGTCCTTTAATTTTTTAAAAATTTTAAATTAGTAAAGGTAAAATTATACTTTGGCCCCCCTAAAATTATAAAATTCTATTTAATCTTTTAAAAAGTATAAAGATATAGACTATAAAAAATTAAAATTTCATTCGGTCTCCCTAAAAGATTGTTCTGGCTTCGCCCCTGATGCTTAGGATTTAAATTATTAATAGCATGAAAAAAAAAAAATAGAGAAACTTGATTCTAGTCATCAAACACACACAAGAAAGGTTTATTTAGATTTAGATTACATATACATACTTTGAGATATACATCCATGCTATTTATCATATGTATTAGAATAATTAAACAATTATGAATTCAAAAAATCTAATTGATGAGGGAAATATTCTAAGCTATCAAATACAATACCTATATTTAACAAACTTAAACATTTGTAATTAAAATAAAAGATATGAAAATACTAAAAAGTAAGGAAAGAATTGAAACAAGTTAGATCTGACAAACTTGAAGAATCTAAACTTCAAAATCCCTTGGATTAGTAAAAGAGCTTAGCAACTAAAACACAAAAATAAAATAATATTGAATGTTTTTTTATCCTAATAATTTGCATTTATAAGGCAAAATTTGAATAATGGAGAAACAACATTTTTAGGTTTTTGGTAGATTATCCTTGCAAACTTATCAGTCGTCTTTGGCCATCTTCCTCGCACGTCTTGGTCTCGAGTCATGAAATAGTTTCAATTAAATTTTTTAATTCCCTTCGAAACACTATTATAAGATTAAATCAAAATTTGGTAATTCAAGATACGATCAAAATACTAATGTAAGTGTTAAGTTGAAATCTTAAAATGGTTCAAAGCATAAAGTTTGCCAAAAAAAATCTTTAAGCTTCTTTTCTATGGTTCTTTCACATAATCGTGAAAAATCAAAATATACGTTAAAATAAAATAATTAACCACTTAAGTACTACAAATTTAAAGGGAAATTCACAAATTGTTTTAGTGATGTAGGATTAAGGGCGCGTTCCATTGCGAAGGAAAATAAAATGTTTTTTACTTCAAAAGTAGTGAAGAACACTTAATTTTTTGTAGTTAAAAGTGCGATCAAAAAATATTTTTTCCAACCAAATGCAAAAAGCTAAGATTTAGCTGCATTTGACTTTTGGGTGTGAAAATTATTAAAATACTCTTATTTATATTAAATATTTAATAGGTATATGAAAAATGGATTAATTTATGTTGTATATATCATTATATTCAATTATTTAAATCTTATTTATTATTATATTTAATTTTTTAAAGTATTTTATATATCATCAAATAATTTATATTAATTACTTAAAATATATTTAAAACTAACATTTTATATATCATTATATTAAATTATTTAAAAATTATATAACTTAACTAATTTTTTACATTCTAATATCATGTCTAAAAAAGACATTTTAACTTCCAACCGCAATTTTTAATAGCGAAGAACACTAAAAACTACAAACATACTTTTTCACAGCATTTTCTATCACACTTTTGAAAAATATTTTTTTTCCTAAAATCACTTTTCAACCTCAACAACTATTAGGAACTAGTTCTAAATAAATTAAAATTTTACCTGACGTTTAGCTTTTATGATTTAGATAGAACTTGTTACTTTGGGTACAATTTAGATATTGTTTTTGACATAGCAAAACTAAAATTTGACGAATGTTCCAAAAAAAAAAAAAAACGCAATATTTTTACAGTAAATTTGTTGTAGGCTATTACTAGAATTTTTAGAGACGATTAGCCTAAGATTTAATAAGTTATTGGAACCAAATGACGAATCTTTGGCCTTTAGCAATTTATAGGTTTACGTATGAATCACTTGATTGTGTCCCTTATGATATCATATTGAAATATCTTTTAAAATCAATGTAACAATGTATGGTGTAACATTGAAATTTGGGGTTAAAAGGGTTAAGGTTTTGCATGTAAGTCAAAGATTTTAATAAGCTATAAATGTAACATATTTTAATCTCATTCTTACTGTGTGTTTTTGGATGATTAATTATGCAAATAAGTGAATTTGATGCTCTTAATCTTTTAAATTCATGTTTCTATACTTAGGAGAGCATTTGGGAGCAAGAGGAGCGAAAAACAAGCCAAAATTGAACAAAAAGAGTTGTTTTTAGGATCCACACAGGTTGGGCATTTCCACACAGGCTGGACATACGCCTGTGTGAGCCACACGGGCTAGCCACACGCCTATGTGCCAACCCATGCCGATTTCATACCCTACTTCCCAAATATGCAAACTCCCCCCAATTTTTAGGGTTTCTGAGCATTCTAAATTCGATAAATACCCATTAGAAGAAGACACAAAGGAGCCATCAGAGAAGATTGAAGAAAACACTCGAAGAACGCCATTGAAATAAACTCGAAAGCGGATCTCCATCAAGATCAAATATCTCTTTTTAATTTCTTTCAAAGTTTTATTAAGTTTTTTTTATGTCTTATGGTTATTCTAACTTCGAGATGTTTTCATTCAAGATAATGAACTAAATTCCCTAGATACCTAGGGAAGATGAAACCTATGATGAATCTTATTATTTGATTTCTAATTTACACGATATATACTTGATTCTTGTTCTCAATTATATATGCTTATTTCTTGTTTTAATATTTCTTGGATATTAATTCTTATTTAATGTGCTTATTTCAGTGGAGTAAAAGTCCCTGTTTAAGAGTAGATCTAGCATGATTGAGTAGAGTTGCATGCAATCCTAGAAGTAGGATGACATAAATCTACCAGATTAAAGTCAAATCTAATAGGGAAATTCATAAATCGAGTTAATGTGACGATAGGGGTTTTAATTAGAAAGAGATTTCAATTAACCAACCTAGAGTCAGTTGTTCTTACTCTCGAAAGAGATATTAACATAAGTTAGGGATTTCTACGGATCAAGACACAAATGAATAAATCGTTTAATTCAGATTCATAATAATAGGTGAAGTTTAGGTGGATTCTTTCCTGGATATTGTCTTTCTCATTGGTTATCTTCGATTATTTTCTTATTTCATTCTCTATTGCGTTCTTAGTTAATTTAGTTTAGGAATTTTAGTTTAAAGCACAATCACCTCAATTTGTTAGCTAAATAATAAGAAGATGGTAATTACTAGTACTTTTAGTCCTCGTGGATACGATATTCCCTACTCACCATAGCTATACTATTTTTCGATAGGTGCACTTGCTTTTGTCGTATTTATAGTTAGTTTAGTGACCATCAATGTAACACCCTTAACCCATAACCATCGCCGGTCTAGGGTTAAAGGCATTACCGGACAAATCAGATCTTATACAAACATTTCATGTCATAATTTAACCAATCAAATCAAAGTGTCCCTTAAACAGGTCTACGAGACCTTAAATATGCATTAGAAAGAGGTCTGGACTAAACCGAACACATACGGAAATTTCTGAAAATTAAACATTTTTCAAAGCTACAGAGGTCACACGCCCATGTGGGCAGACCGTGTGCCTCACACAGCCTCAGACACGTCTGTGTGTTTAAGTCGTGGCAAAACAAGGCATACATACTGACTTGTCCACACGGCCTGAGACACGCCCGTGTGCCTCACCCGTGGTCGAAACTGACTTGTTTTGAAATGTCACCATGAAGGACACGGGAGAGCCACACGCTCGTGTGCTCAACCGTGTGAGCAAATATAGGCCACTTGCAAGGCCAATTTGCCACCAACACTTTGGGTTATACCTACAAGCACAAATAAGCATCATTCCATGCATCAAAAACAACCAAAACATACAAAAATGATCATCTTTACTATTTGTTTAAAAGCATAACAAGCATCACAACTTATGTACCATTTAGCTCAATTTAAACACAAGCATTTCTAATCTAAAATTCAACCACAAACTTACCAATTCATTATGACATCTTTTCATCTATAATATACTAACTTTGCAATCATCAAACTTATCATAAATTTGGCCATTTCATTAGCCCAACCATTACCCATCCAACCATACCAGCATAAACTACTCATTCACATCATATTCATTATCTAGCCATATCACATGGCTATTTTTACACCCTTCAAAATATAATCAAAACTCACTATACTATACATATCAAACGTACCTGAATCGATTACATATTTCACATAGTCTTTCATTTCTCAGAATTGCCCGTTGAGCCATTCGGAATCAAATAGAATACTCGAATAACTCAAAATACTCAAACAATGCCAACGTCTCAGACGTGGTCTTACATGTAATCAAATATCAATGCCACTGTCCCAGACAGGGTCTTACACGAATCAAATACGATGCCAATGTCCCAGACATAGTCTTATATGTAAATCTCAAATCGACCCCAACATACCCGACGTGGTCTTACACGATATCACATATCGGAACCCTATGTCATGACATATAATTCCTATCTATTCCTAAGGTTCGTACGAGACTTTTCGGACTTGACACATTGTCGATACTTTCTCGGATTTCACCCATATATCATCCAAAGCCATTCATCACAATTCAATATTAAATGAACATGAATAATTCAACTTGAATACATTTATTTGTATATAAACTTACCTCGTATTCAGGATAAACGAACGGATTCGACTACTCGATCACTTTCAACTTCCCTCGGTTTAAATCCGATTTCTTTGGTTCTTGATCTATTTATATTCAAATTTAACTCTTTTATTCACCAAATTATTCAATTCAATCTAAAAACACACATTTAGGGCATTTTACAAATTAGCCCTCACATTTTCACATTTTGACATTTAAGTCCCTATTTCACAAAATTACAAAATACACATAATTTCTTTGCACCCATGCTTAGCTGAATTTTCATATGCCTCATATAAGTCCACACATTTCATTTCTTTCACATTTTAGTCCCTCAAAATATTATTTTCTCAATTTAGTCCAAATTACTCAAATTCACCAAAAATCCAAAGACAAAACATGTTATTCTAACACATATATTCCATATTTCAACAACTATCACCGTAAATCTTAAACATTCATCAATGGCACATCTCAAAATCTTCGTCAAATTCCAAAATTAAAGCATAGGGTTTGTAATACTCGAAGCAACAATTACAAAAACGTAGAAATTATCAATAATCGAAACCAAAACATACCTTAATCAAAGAACATCAATGGCCGAATATCACAAAGCTTCAAACCTTCTTTTTCTTTTCTAGTTTCAGTGGAAGAAAGATGAGAATGGCCATTTTCATGCTTTTTTTTTAAATTAAGCTTAATTACCATTTTACCTTTTTACCCTTAATGATATATTAATATAAAACATTTAATCTATGGATATAATTGTCCACTAACTTAAAAAAGGAATAATAACATTTGGGCACATGGGCGTGTGGAACACACGGCCTGGACATATGGACATGTTGTAGGCCGTGTGTGAAATGAGGTAATCAACAGTGAGTTACACGGCCTGACGACATGGCCATGTGAGCCACACAGCCTGGACACATGGGCTTATCCTTAGCCGTGTGAGACCTGGGACTTAATTTTTAAAAAAAATTGAAGGTTACACGGACTAAATTAGTCTACAGGGCCTAGAAACACAACTGTATGGCACACACGGGCATGTCCTAAGCCATGTGAATCCTAGAGATAATTTTTTCAATTTTTTTCTAAGTCAAAGAGTTACACGAGCAGGAGACACGGTTGTGTGAGAGACACAGCCAAGCTACACAGGTGTGTGAGATCTTACGTGGGTGTGGGAGAAGCGACAGAAACACACACGGCCAAGCCACACGGGCGTGTGGGATCTCACATTGGTGTGGGAGAAGCAAAAAAACACACACGGACAAGCCACACGGGCATGTGGGATCTCACATGGGCGTGGGAAAAGTGAAGGAAAACACACACGGCCTAGACACACAGGTGTATCCGAGGCCATATGAAGATTGAGCTTAATTTTTAATTGCATATGGGCTAAAAATACTCCACATGACTGTGTTACACGGCCATGTGGCCTAAAACCTAAAATTTCTTTCTCAGTTTGTCTTTTTTCTTCTTCCCTAAACAAGCCAACCCCTTTCCCTCCCATCACCCACCTCCTCTCCCTTCTCCCCATCACCGACTAACCCCACCCCCACCCACGCATGACACCGCCTCCCACGCGCGTAACACCCCAAACCCGGCCCAAACATTATGACCGAATTTGGGTTGCTACGGAGAAAACATTTTGAAAACTTTTTAAAGTCGATTTAAGTTTTGTTGGAAACCTTGCACTTTCAAGTTTCTTGTTAAAATCGTACGTTGTGTTGATTAGAAATATTTATTAAGTCGGGTTGTTTATAGATTACAAATGTGCCCGATGGCATTTTTTTTAAAACATTTTAGATTTAAATAAAAACAACGTGCGAATTCGTTTTTAACATAATTAAAAGTTTAAATAAATATTTCAAGCATGTAACAATAATAAAATAATCCTAGGAGGCCTTATTACAACTTTAACAAAATAAAACCAACATCCAAAATTTAATAAAATTAAATCCAAGTCCATTAAATGAAAGTTTTCTTTGCATAGCCACCCCAAGTCCACCGGCTCCATCTCGCGATCTACTCATACGCAAAATGTTAAGGGAAGGGTGAGTCACCAAGACTCGGTGTATAAATCCACTACCGGAAAAATATATCTCATACACAATTTATTAATAACATGCTCATGCAACCCAACTAGCCATCCATACACCTTTTCTACCCCGTATGGTCAAAACCACTGATGACTTAAAGTCACAATTTAAATGATGGGGCCAACCCATCGTGTGGTCAAAACCATGATGACCATAGGTCACAAAATATCAAAGTGTGGTCAAAACCACTGGTGGTACCAAACCACTTTGGGACTTAGTCGCAAATATTCAATCGTTGTGGTCAAAAAACACGCGATGACCATAGGTCACAAATAATCTGATGGGGCCAACCCATCTTGTGGTCAAAACCACTGACGATAGTCCATATTTCATCCCCCTCCTCTCATCAATCCTACCATCACATGCTTTAATAAAAATTTCATAAATCATATCATAGCATTTAATCATCATGTGATGGCATACAAATCATATATCAAAATCACAAATTAGGGGACTTAGCCGGAATCCATGATTAAGCCCACAAGCATATCATAGGTCACTACCAAAATCCATACACAAGACAATAATATTGCAAGTTTAATAATAAAGTGTGTAAAGAGTTTACACACCTGTTTTTACCGAAATTCCTAGATCCCGAAGATCCGATCTACAACACTAGATTTTTGTCCCTTGAATAGATTTGATTTCCAATCAAATCCCGAAGCCTAACTTAGTCCCTAAATCCATGGCATACGTTAGTTTTGGCATTTAAACAATAAGCTTTTATCAAAGGCCTTTGGCCGAATGTGCTTACCGACTTACCCTTGGAAAAATAAACCCCGCAAGCTTTCCTACAACGATCTAATCGTATTAGCAAGAATCATAGGCCATAACTTAAATTTTAAAGGAGAGGATTACCCCTTACCACACTTATTGAAAATCAACAAAGACCCTTTTTCCTCAAGGAGATTCACCTAAGCACAATTGGAAGGGCTGAAATTTTGAGAAGAGGAGAAAGGGTATTAATTAAAAAGAAACAAACAAAGGTGGAAATTTCTAAGCAAATTTTGCTAAGAGTTAGGAGAGAATTCGGCAAGACTATGAAGGGAGAAACAAAGAAAAGAATTTGCTGGAAATTTTGGCACTTCTTTTCTTTGTAACAAAATAAAATATGGACTGCCCCCAAGGAGTCCAACAATCGGCAACCACCCTTTTGCTTTGTGATAATTTCTAGCCTTGAATTATCACAAGTAAATCTAGCTTCATCATATTTTTAATCTCCTAATCCCCTCAACAATTTAATAGCAATTAAAACACTAGTAGCTCTCCCTCTTCCAGCCGAAAATAGGTAAAAATAATAAAATAAAAAAATAAAAAAATAATAATAAAGACCAGCATATACCCCAGCCGAATTCAACATCAAAACTAGCTTAATCGTGTATCAATTTCCTATATATTCTCCTATCCTGTAGCAAATAAATTAATCCCATGCATAATCCTTATCTTATCACCTCTTCAATTAAAATATGATAATAATAATAATTAAAATAATACACCCACACTTCCAACCGAATGTAAATACAAAGCTTCTAGCCTATCCTAATTGAAGACCCCACGTGCAGACCAATTCATGCCAGCAGCATAAAAATAGAATAAAAATAAAAAAAACCAAAGTGCAGCCCTTGGGGTTCGAACCAGTGACCCCAAGCAGCAGCAACAGCCCCCCCTTAAAGCGCCCAGACCAACTCTCCCAATTTGACTTTCATGTCAATTACCCACAACATTTAATTATAAGGCCTTCCAACGTGAGCCCAGCACCGCATATAAAAAATTAAAACACAAAACCTCTGCTTCAGCTACTCGAACCTAGGACCAGCTAGGTCCCTTGCTGCATGATGCGCCCCAAGCCAACTCTTCCCTTTGGGCTTTCATGCCATGAAGCCCTCACCTTTTAATTATAAGCCTTTCCCTTGGCCTTCTCCCTTAACGCCCAAAACTCAAAAAGAAAGCTCCTTGCTTCCTTCATGTATCGAACCCAGGACCTACTACCGTAACTCCTGCTTCCAACGCCCTTTGCCGCTCCACCGAACCTGACTTTTGTGTCACAACCCTCTTTGATTTAACTTTTAATGTCCTCTTTCCTGGCCCCCTTACCTTAACGCAAAAACCCCAAAAATACAGCCCCTTATTTCTCCCATGAATCAAACCCAAGACCTCCTTGGACGCCACCTCCAAGGCACCTAAGTGGCGCAGGAAAGCCACTTAGCCATGCTGTTTTTTTGTGTCACGTTTCGCCCAAAATTCTATTTGAGCCCTAACTTCTCCTAGCTCCTTTCTTTTAAGTACTAAAAAAAATAGTTTTAACACTAGGTCAGGCCTAACTCGGGTTTAATTCTAGACCCTAAAATATGCTAAATAATCATAGAATTTAATTCTTCAAGCACACACATGGGAAAATATTTAAAATAATTAAATTTTCAACAACCCCTGATTTAGGGTGTTACAATTCTACCCCCCTTAAAAATAATTTCGTCCTCGAAATTACTTACTAACGAATAGTCGTACATCTTAACTCACCGTGCTACGCTTATGCTACGTACTCTGACCTTAATAGAACTATCTTACTTCCTAGGCACAACCTCTAAGTTCACAACCAAGGTTTCAGGCACTTCCCTAGTAAAACAAGAAAATCTACAATAATCAAAGCAATTAAGGGTATCCAGAAGTAAGGAACATACCCGTTGTCGCATCTGGCACATCCTCCTCCTCGCGACGGCCAACTGCATAAACCAACCTTGGTTGCCTCGCCTCTGCACCTTTAGCACATCGGCCATGCCCGTTACCATTTCCATTACCTCTAGCTACACCTCGACCCCTCTGTGGTGGTCTTTCATTTCTAACCTGAGCATGGTTCTGACCCTCTGGTTGATTCTTAGCTAACTTCTGAGGACAATCCCTTACACGGTGATCGAATGATCCACACTCAAAACATCCTCGATTACCGTTCCAACACTCCCCCTTGTGAGGCTTGCCACACATGTCACACCGTGGCGGCCATTGAGGATTAGTAGCAACAGCAGGCCTAGCAGCTTGATCCGACCCATCAAATCTCGTCCTCTTCTATTCATTACCTGAGAACCTTGAAGGTTTCGAGCTCCTCTTATTCCAATTCCGTTCTTGGTTCCGCTTAACGGACTGTCTAACTCCCTCAGCCACTTTAGACTTCTCCACAAGGACAGCAAACTCTCGTTCCTGTTGTGGAGCTATCATCATTCTCAGCTCATCCCTAAGCCCATCTTCGAACCTGACACAGCGCTCATGCTCGGTACCCACAATACCACGAGCATACCTACTCAACCAGAGGAACTCGGCCTCATATTCGCCAGCGACTTATTTCCCTGAACGAGTTCAAGAAAGCCTCCAGTTGTGCATCTACGTAGCTAGTTCCGATATACTTCTTTTGATAGGCATCCTTGAAAAATTCCCAGGTGAGATTTTCTGCCACAGTTCCATCCCTTACAATGAGCCACCACTGATATGACTCATCCCGAAGCAAAGAAATTATACCCTTTAATTTCTCCTCAGCTGTAAAATCTATGTCATCCATGATCCTTTCGATTGCTTCCAACCAAGACTCGCCGTCTTTGGGTGCCACTCGGAAACTCCCTAAATACTTACGCCCGTTAGCGAGTCGTTCAACCCGCAGATTTACGGGCTCACTGCGCGCGCGACCTCAAAGAACTCGTTCCAATACCCGTAATATAGCTTGAGATACAACATCATTACCACCCGTCTGATCTTGAAATTCAATTTTCTCCGCCGGCAGATCCGGCATCTCATTTTCGGATTCGTGGCGGACCTTGTCGCTGGCTCCGACAAGGTCATCCTACCCCTACCACGGCCACGCGGCGGACATCCACGACCTCTAGAACTCATCTTAACTCATCTGCGCTTTTGTCGATTAAGAAAATTTTTATGCGTTAGCATTTGTTCCACTTTCTTATTCGCGAAGAAATTTTATGGATAGAGTTTTAATCAGAGATTCTTTCGAGCAAACAAGGTTTCAGTTCTCTATCCTAGTTCACACAAAGGAGTTCATGCATCCATTCCTTAATACTTTCCATACCTATTTGCTCTTCGGACATTTCTGCCCATTTCTAACCCAGGGGTATTTTCGTCATTTTCCTACAGGGGTATTTTCGTAATAAAAGAAGTTTTAAAACTTTAGTAAAGTAGGTCGTTTTGTAATTCCAAAAACTGGAGGGTTTTTCTGAAAAATTTGTAAAATTTAGAGATATAGCATCGTTTTGAAACCAGGGGTATTTTGGTAATTTTGTCATTCTGGGGCAATTTCGTAGTTTAACAAGTCGAGGATATTTTTTATGATTGCAAAACTTGAGGGTTCCTTTTTGAAAATGTTCCTTTTCAAATAGTAATGTTTGTAAAGATTTCTAAAACCAGGGTCATTTCGGTAATTTTGCAACTTGAGGGCGTTTTCGTAATTTTCCAAAACCAAAATATTTTGTTGATGATTTTCAAAACTAAGTTGTTGAATATCTGTAAAATAGTTGAAATTTTTGAGCAAAACCATTGAACTGATATTTTATGAACCGAGGGCATTTTAGTAATTTTACCCCTAAGGGCATTTTTGTAATTTTTCACAAATCAAGTTTTTCGAGGAAAATGTTGTAAAAATGACGTTCTCAGATTTGAAAGAGTTATTGCAAAAGTTTTGAAAACATTAGGGTTGTTGTTTCATTCTTTTTCGAAAACATGGCTAATTCCCTTTTCGGGTTTTAATCATTATGTTTAGCCTATGACCGAGCCCTCTTGGTTAGGGTGAACTGAAGCTACGCACCAGGTAGGATTCCTGCGAAGAGGAGGTGAGTCACACGGACTGCTTAAATACCAGGCTCTTCCGGATCCACTCCTAGACATGCGTACAGGGGTTACCACACCCTAGCTCAGTGACTAAGTCATAAGTGGGTTTAGTTCTTTAAGTCTTATGTTTGGTTTGTGTGTTTGAGTGCTCTAATCCTAGGATTCAAGTTCCTATAAGTCTATCTACGTTCCATGCTTCCTACCCTTCTACAGAATATAATTCACAAAGAGGTTTAGATGTACTTACCTGGGCGGATCGGTGCCGGAGACTCGGGCCATGCTGTTCAAAAATCAAAAATCATAAGGCCTACCAAAACATTTTTGGGCCTTGGGCCCCCACAGCCGAGCTTTGAACTGGGCTCTGATACCAATTTGTAACACCCCAAACCCGGCCCAAACATTATGACCGAATTTGGGTTGCTACGGAGAAAACATTTTGAAAACTTTTTAAAGTCGATTTAAGTTTTGTTGGAAACCTTGCACTTTCAAGTTTCTTGTTAAAATCGTACGTTGTGTTGATTAGAAATATTTATTAAGTCGGGTTGTTTATAGATTACAAATGTGCCCGATGGCATTTTTTTAAAACATTTTAGATTTAAATAAAAACAACGCATTTAATTCGTTTTTAACATAATTAAAAGTTTAAACAAATATTTCAAGCATGTAACAATAATAAAATAATCCTAGGAGGCCTTATTACAACTTTAACAAAATAAAACCAACATCCAAAATTTAATAAAATTAAATCCAAGTCCATTAAATGAAAGTTTTCACTGCATAGCCACCCCAAGTCCACCCGGCTCCATCTCCGCGATCTACTCATCTGCAAAATGTTAAGGGAAGGGGTGAGTCACCAAGACTCAGTGTATAAATCCCCTACCCGGAAAAATATATCTCATACACAATTTATTAATAACATGCTCATGCAACCCAACTAGCCATCTATACACCTTTTCTACCCCGTGTGGTCAAAACCACTGATGACTTAAAGTCACAATTTAAATGATGGGGCCAACCCATCGTGAGGTCAAAACCACTGATGACCATAGGTCACAAAATATCAAAGTGTGGTCAAAACCACTGGTGGTACCAAACCACTGGGACTTAGTCGCAAATATTCAATCGTTGTGGTCAAAACCACTGATGACCATAGGTCACAAATAATCTGATGGGGCCAACCCATCTTGTGGTCAAAACCACTGACGACAGTCCATATTTCATCCCCCTCCTCTCATCAATCCCACCATCACATGCTTTAATAAAAATTTCATAAATCATATCATAGCATTTAATCATCATGTGATGGCATACAAATCATATATCAAAATCACAAATTAGGGGACTTAGCCGGAGTCCATGATTAAGCCCACAAGCATATCATAGGTCACTACCAAAATTCATACACAAGACAATAATATTGCAAGTTTAATAATAAAGTGTGTAAAGAGTTTACACACTGTTTTTACTGAAATTCCTAGATCAGAAGATCCGATCTACAACACTAGATTTTTGTCCCTTGAATGGATTTGATTTCCAATCAAATCCCGAAGCCTAACTTAGTCCCTAAATCCATGGCATACGTTAGTTTCGGCATTTAAACAATAAGCTTTTATCAAAGGCCTTTGGCCGAATGTGCTTACCAACTTACCCTTGGAAAAATAAACCTCGCAAGCTTTCCTACAACGATCTAATCGTATTAGCAAGAATCATAGGCCATAACTTAAATTTTAAAGGAGAGGATTACCCCTTACCACACTTATTGAAAATCAACAGCACCCTTTTTCCTCAAGGGAGATTCGGCCTAAGCACAATTGGAAGGGCTGAAATTTTGAGAAGAGGAGAAAGGGTATTCGGCTAAAAAGAAACAGCAAAGGTGGAAATTTCTAAGCAAATTTTGCTAAGAGTTAGGAGTGAATTCGGCAGCACTATGAAGGGAGAAACAAGAAAAGAATTTGCTGGAAATTTTGGCACTTCTTTGCTGTAACAAAATAAAATATGGACAGCCTCCAAGGAGTCCAACAATCGGCAACCACCCTTTTGCTTTGTGATAATTTCTAGCCTTGAATTATCACAAGTAAATCTAGCTTCATCATATTTTTAATCTCCTAATCCCCTCAACAATTTAATAGCAATTAAAACACTAATAGCTCTCCCTCCTCCAGCCGAAAATAGGTAAAAATAATAAAATAAAAAAATAATAATAAAGACCAGCATATACCCCAGCCGAATTCAACACCAAAACTAGCTTAATATTGTATCAATTTCCTATATATTCTCCTATCCTTTAACAAATAAATTAATCCCATGCATAATCCTTATCTTATCACCTCTTCAATTAAAATATAATAATAATAATAACTAAATAATACACCCACACTTCCAGCCGAATGTAAATACAAAGCTTCTAGCCTATCCTAATTGAAGACCCCACGTGCAGACCAATTCATGCCAGCAGCATAAAAATAGAATAAAAATAAAAAAAACCAAAGTGCAGCCCCTGGGGTTCGAACCAGCGACCCCAAGCAGCAGCAACAGCCCCCCCTTAAAGCGCCCAGACCAACTCTCCCAATTTGACTTTCATGTCAATTACCCACAACATTTAATTATAAGGCCTTCCAACGTGAGCCCAGCACCGCATATAAAAAAATTAAAACACAAAACCTCTGCTTCAGCTACTCGAACCTAGGACCAGCTAGGTCCCTTGCTGCATGATGCGCCCCAAGCCAACTCTTCCCTTTGGGCTTTCATGCCATGAAGCCCTCACCTTTTAATTATAAGCCTTTCCCTTGGCCTTCTCCCTTAATGCCCAAAACTCAAAAAGAAAGCTCCTTGCTTCCTTCATGTATCGAACCCAAGACCTACTACCGCAACTCCTGCTTCCAACGCCCTTTGCCGCTCCACCGAACCTGACTTTTGTGTCACAACCCTCCTTGATTTAACTTTTAATGTCCTCTTTCCTGGCCCCCTTACCTTAACGCAAAAACCCCAAAAATACAGCCCCTTATTTCTCCCATGAATCGAACCCAAGACCTCCTTGGACGCCACCTCCAAGGCACCTAAGTGGCGCAGGAAAGCCACTTAGCCATGCTGTTTTTTTGTGTCACGTTTCGCCCAAAATTCTATTTGAGCCCTAACTTCTCCTAGCTCCTTTCTTTTAAGTACTAAAAAAAATAGTTTTAACACTAGGTCAGGCCTAACTCGGGTTTAGTTCTAGACCCTAAAATATGCCAAATAATCATAGAATTTAATTCTTCAAGCACACACATGGGAAAATATTTAAAATAATTAAATTTTCAACAACCCCTGATTTAGGGTGTTACAACGCGCGACCCCCCATCATAACTCCGGCCACCATCTTCCGTCGATCTTCCCCTTTTGCCCTTTTCTTTATTCTATTCTATTCTATTTTATTTATTTATTTATTATTGTTTGTTATATTGTTTATTTTTATTTTACTGATTTGTTCTTATTCCTTTATTTACTTTTAGTGTTATTTTTATTATTATATTTATTGTTTTCCTTTGTCGTTTTAGTGTTAGTAGAACCCTTTAATAATTTTTTTAGTTGTCATTTTTATTGTTATTTTCATTACTATTATGATTTGTTTTACTGTTATTATTACGATTATAAATATTATTATCATTGATTTTATTTGTTTTTGTTTTTATTTTTATGTTTTGTATTTAGTTGTATTATTTTTATTTTCTTAGACTTATTTTATTTATTATTTTTTGAACTATATTTTTATTTTTATAGTTGTTTCTAATCGAGTTATAATCCCTTAATCCTCTTTACTATTTCTTTTTGTTTTTTTATTAGTTTGCTCAGAATCATGCGTTACATTTAGATTTGACAACAATTTCGCTTTTCACTATTGTGGGGATTTCATCCAATATTCAGGGTGGATTCAGTTTTCTACCTCTCTTATGATATTTCGCTTATACTGCAATTATATCTTTTTGTACATTGAGGATAATGTACATCTTAAGTGTGGGGAGGTTATTTATATAATTATTAGAAAATTCCTTAATTATGTCTTGTGTTTAAGTAATTTTCTCATACTTCTATCAGAATGGATTTTTATCGATTTGAGATTTTTGTTGATGTGTTTTGGATTAACTTGTAGATATTTGTGCATTTGTTGATTTAAACTGTAAGATATGAGAGAATCAAGCATGATAAGTTTATTTTCAGAATTAAAAATTTTAGGTTGTTTCCCTGAATTGAGGTATTATCTTGAAGTTTTAAATTTACAAGTTTGACATAAGAAAACCATGATTTTTTGTGACATTTTGAGCCATTAGAGCATACATTTTTCTTGCTCATTTTATTATTGGTTATGAGTGTGTCAATTTGATTTGTTATTCTAGAACTTACTATGATTATGCATGTCGAGACCACACGTTTGATTTGATATACTGAGATGATAAAGACACTTATGTTTTAACTCACTTATCCCATAAAAAACCTACCTTCGTAATTAACCCTTTGTGAACCCCGTTGAGCTTAACATACAGTTTCTTAATTTACCCATTAATGTTAACCCATAACTCATTTTTTGTTCGTTGAGAATTTTTCCTGTTTTACTGACTCCCTTTTTGTCGAGATTTGATTTTGTTAATAGCCTAATTTACTGAATTATTTGTTATTGTTCAAAAAAAAAAAAAAAAGAAAGAGAAGAAAATGAAAAAATTGATTATTATTTAGTTCTATGATTAAGCTTAATCAGTTAAATTCATATTTTGAAAAGAAGCTCATTTTCTTATTCTTGAATGTTCTTGATTTATGCACTTGGTTTTAATTCAACATTTGTTTATTTTTCTAGTTTGGTAATTTATCAATTCGATCTCAACTTTAACCAACTTTTTCAGCCTTTCTCCACACCCTTAACCTAAGCACCCTTACAACCTCTTAATGACCTTTTGATTTGTGTATCATATCATTTTATAGTGGTGGAGATTTAATTTTCATGCAAGCCTATGGTAATGACCTTTCTTTTTTGACTATTGAGTGCTTATTCTTGAACCTTAAGTACTTTGAGTGATTTGAGTGAATCTTTAGTGAGGATGTCAATTCTTGTCGATTTTGAATTAAAGGTAATTACTTAGATAAGGGGAAATACCTATGCTTTTGTGCTTTAAAAATTTTTGACTTGGATTTTTTGAATCTTTAGTGCTCTTGTAGTTCAATTTTGGTCTACGAGATTCAGAAAAACAGGTCTGGGAGTCGGTTACATGCGAGGAACGGTTAACACCCTCGTCACGCCCAAAATTGGTACCTAATAGATTAATTAATGTTTAAGCATCGAAAATTGAAAATTCAAAATGATTTTTAAAATACGATCCCTTTTTATCAGTATTCATTTTTTAAAATGCTTGATTTGAATTGAAACAAGCTTCAAAGGCTCACTCGTCCCGAGATAACGAAATGCCACGTCCCGTAAGTTAGGATACGACCTTTGAAACCCTCGAGGACAAGTTCGCCTTTAAATTTTCAAAACATAGTACTTTGAAATTTAAAGGGATATTTAGCTATTTAGGTTAACGAGAAAACTGAAACCCTGGAAGTTAGGGTACAGTTCCTCGAATCTCCGAAACGCAAAATATTGCCTTTGTTTTTTTTTTTTTGAAGATTTTTCTTTTAAAATGATAACGGGTACAATATTTGAATGGCATGCATTATTTAGTTTGGGGTAAAATACGACGATTTAAGTTGGATAAATACATTAGGGTTTAATTCACGATACAACAACATGAAGCAACAGTATGGTAATGAGCATGAAACATGAATAAAACATTAAGCAGGTGAACGGTGATGATATGAAAATACAAATAAATGAATTATAATACATGCGATGGCAATAATCTCACAACATACATCACTTCAACGAACATGAGTAATCAAAAGAATGAAATAAATGACATAAAATAATTTAAAATAAATAATAAGACAATTTTAAATTAATAAAACATAAAAACAAATTTAAAATTGATACTATAAAAAAGCAATTTAAAATAAGTAGTATATATTTTTTTAAAATAATTAATATACAAAACAATTTAAAATAAAATGAAGCAACTTAAAATAAATAAATATATGTAACAATTTAAAATAACATATAAAAAAATCTAAAGTAAATAAAATGTAAAAAAAAGGAAATTTGAAATAACAATATATATAAAGCAAAAATAGTTTAATATAAAAATTAAAATAAAAAATGTATATAGAAAGAGTTTTAAAATAAACAGTATATAAAAATTTGAAAATAAATAATGTATATAAAAAAGGATTTTTAAAAAGGACAGTATATACATAAAAATTATAATGATAAAACAATTCAAAGATAAAATATAAAATTTTTTAAATAAATGAATAAGCAACAAATTTGTAAAGATAAATCGAAATTAAACAAGTTTTGGACTAAATCAGGACAAAAATGAAATTAAAGGTAAAATGTGTAAATAAATAAACAAATAAGGACCCAAATGAAAAGGCGCTAGTGCGTGAGGACTAAATGGGGAATTATCCCTGTCCATCAAAACGCCCAGCCTTAACAAGGACAGAATCAAAATCAAAATAAAATCTATGGGGCAAATTTAAAAGAAACGAAAAGACCAGATTGCACCGAATAATAATGCAGAAAGACCTGGGGCATAAATAGACCCAAAAAGGGAAAACACGCGGATCCCCTGGCTTGGGTCGGGTCGGCTTTCGGATCTGAAACGAAACGGCGTCGTTTTGGCAGTGGAGCTTAAGGCCAAAATGGAGCCGTTTTAGACCCTATATAAATTTCCCAAATCAGAAAAAAAAAGAACATTTCCCATTGCATTTTTAAAAAAAACTCTGAGAAAGCTCTCAGATTCTCTCTCTCACCTGCGACTCTGGCCCAGAATCTGCCATCGGACCACCGCTGGTGGCCGCCATGCGCGGTGGTCGAAAAGGTGAAAAGGCACCTTTTGAACCCCTTTTTTAAAGCGCGCCCAAAGATCAAGCCTTCTCAACCCTAGAGGCTGACAGAAAAGGGGCCCGTGTCTTAATCCCGATTCCAACGATGGAGGGGGTTCTCCGACGACGAGACAACAAGCGATTCAGGTATTTTCTTCCCTTTTCTTTTATTTCATTTGTAAAAAAAATTTAAAATAATAAATAAAAATAAAAAGCAGTAGATAAAAAGAAAACCAAAAAATGAAATCAACCTTTAAGACTTCTATTCTTGTTTTTATTTCTGATGTTCGTAAAGTCCAAAAAAAAAACAATGGGGTTGGTTTCAGTTTTTATAACCGAGTTACAAAGATCCCTTTTCGTCTGTTTCCCTCTTGTTTTCTATTGTTCCTTGTCGTTTTCTTCTTCGTATTTGCTCGCATAGAGTCTCTTTGCTTGTCTTTGCTTCTCTGTTGTAGGTGTCAGAAGCGTGCGAGGGTCGATGGGATCTGCTGACGTGTTGTGACGGCGGCTAGGGGTAGAGGCATATGCAGCAGCTGCGGCGTCTAGGCTTTAGGGTTTCAGAAACCCTAAAATTTTCTAAGAAGCTTTGATATTTTGGGCCTGTTGTGCCTTTTAGATTTTGGGCCGTGTTTTTTTATTGTAATTGGACTCTTAATCTGGACTTTTTGGGTTTTAATTTGGGTTTTAAACTTGGTTGGGCCCCGGGAAAATTGGGCCTGCTACAATTATAAGTTGAGAAAGATTGATATTAATGAGATTTGAGAATTTTGTTTGAGGACAAGCAAACGCTTAAGTGTGGGGATATTTGGTAAGCTATAAAAGTAACATATTTTAATCTAATTCTTAATGTGTTTTTAGATGATTAATTATGCAAATTAGTGAATTTGATGCTGCTAATCCTTTACATTCACGTTTCTATACTTAAGAGAGCATTTGGGAGTGAAAGGAGCGAAAAACGAGTCAAAATCAGACAAAAAGAGCTGTTTCCGGGATCTATACGGGCTGGCCACACGTCCATTGCCAGCCCGTGTCGATTTTGCACTCTACTTCCAAAATATGCAGAAAACCTAATTTTTAGGGTTTCCGTAACACCCCAAACCCGGCCCACGAGCCTTGACCAGTTTTAGCATGCCACGGAGTAAAAATATTTTGAAAGATTTGAATTGATGGTGGAAATCGGAGGATTTGCTGAGATTATGAAACGGTGTTTATTAAACCTCAGGTGGGATCGATTTTATAAACATGGTTGAGTTGAAAACTTTGAAAACATTTGATTATCTAATTTTGAGGAACGTCAGAGTTATAATTAACTTGGTAAGTTTTGTTACCCGATGGTAACATCTTTGAAAATGCGTACGAGTACTTTATTTTGAAAACGTTACTTATAATCGATTGATTTAACAGTTTATAAGTTCATTTGTAATATAATAGCAGTAAAGTAAAGCAACTACTTAAACATCCAAAATAGTAATTAGCGGCCATATTACAAACCAAACCAAAATTAGTAAATAGTAAACTTTAATGATACGAAATAAAATTTCAAAACCGAGGAACAAACATGGCCGCCTCGAGTCCTCTCCGGCTCCATCTCCGCGATCTACTCACCTGTGAAAAGGCATGGGAAGGGGTGAGTCACCAAGGCTCAGTGTATAAATCCCCAACCCGAAATTACAACTCATATACAAGATATTAGTAAGACATGCAATTATGCAACCCAAACTAGCCATCCATACTCCTTTTTCTACCCCGTGTGGTACCAAACCACTGGTGGTGCCAAACCACTGGTGACCAGAGTCACAAATATCAAATGATGGGGCCAGCCCATCGTGTGGTGCCAAACCACTGATGACCATAGGTCACAATATCAACATGTGGTACCAAACCACTGGTGGTGCCAAACCACTGGTGACCGAAGTCACAAATATCAATATGTGGTGCCAAACGACTGGTGGTACCAAACCACTGGGACTTAGTCACAAATATCAATATGTGGTGCCAAACCACTGGTGACCAAAGTCACGAATATCAATTAATGGGGCCAACCCATCGTGTGGTACCAAACCACTGGTGACAGTCCATAGAGATCATCTCCCTCCTCTCATCAATCCCACCATCATCATGCTCACATAACAAGTATCATGATCCCATATATCATGTATTCATATATAGCATGGCATTTAATAGCATATGATGGCATACACAACATACATCATAAATCAAGTAGTCGGGGACTTACCCGAAATCCAAGCTTATGCCCACAAGTCAAAGTTACTACATGAGAGGTTATATTTATATTTTATCATATTAACAGTCTATACTAATAAGGTGCGTAAGAGTTTACACACCTATTTAATCGTAAGTCTAAGTGAATCCCGAACTACTCAATAATGGAAACCCGAAGAATCGATCCACCGCACTAGGTCCCTTGCTCCTACATTCGGTCAAACCATAGGGTCATTAACAAGACCATTCGGCCACATCAATAAATCCCGAAGGATATGTCATTCTCGAAATACTTGGACCAAAACTTACTATTGCTTATCAAAACGAACCGAAATCCCGGAAACCTCTATTTTTCCCTAGCCGATTTGCCCCTAAAATCAAAACACACATGCGGTTACCACATGCATACCAAAAATGGCCTTTGGCCGAATATGCTCAACCTTTTTTCATACTTACCGAAATCCCAAAGTTGCCACTTGACTAGTCGAGCTCCCTACCAAAAATATTTGTTAGAAACGGCATGCACACTATATTCATAATTAAGGCCCTTGGCCGAATCTACATGTCACCTTACCTCGAAGAAACGAAACCCGAAAGACACCTTCAAAGCCCCTAAGTGTCGGCTACCTCAAAAAGGAACACCTAGAATGGCCTAAAGAGCATTCGGCCAATCTTACCAAAGTTTAGTCTCATGCTTTTGGCACTCTTTAAGAAAGATAAATCAAAAACCGATTGTTAAGGGAGAGTTTGCTTACCAAGGGATTCGGCTATGGCTCCCAAGCACACTTGATTTCGACACATACTATGACCAAAGGAAAACGCAAGGGGAGGGCTAATAAGCAAGGTATTCGGCCATCACAATGTAAAGAAGAGAAAATATTTTCATGAACTTTTGGCCAAGAAATGAATTGAAAGGAAAGAGAACAAAGCCAAAGAATTTCGGCACCCTCTTGCTCTACTCAAAATCGAAAGTGGAGGCCCCAAAAACATGCTTCAATCGGCCATGCTCTCTTTTGCCAAACCTATGGCTGGCCATGCCTCATCCTTTGTTTTACTTGCCCATCACCATAAAAATAATAAACATCATTGTTTAATCATTCTCCCATCTCTATTTGAAATAAAACAATAAATTTTCCCATCACTTATTCATCTTCCAATGAAAAAAAATAATAAAACATTACCCATGCTTCCAAATAAAATAAAATAAAAATAATATAATAGCACCCATCCAGCATTTGCATGCCTTTTAAATGCCCATGCGCAGACCCTCCTTCACGCCAGCAAAAGCAAAGCAAAAAAATAAAAACCCCCCAGATGCCGCCCCTAAGTCTCGAACCCGAGACCTGAAGCAGCCACTCCTCTCCCCTTGCCATTCTGCCATTGCGCCTTTCATGGCATAACTCGTCGCAACTTTCTTTTAAGCTCTCTTCCCTTGGCTCCTTCATGCGTTAACGCCAAGGAAAAAATAAAACGCCCAACTGCTATCCGCGCCACTCGAACCTAGGACCAGCTGGGCTGCCCACAAGTAACGTCCCAGGCCACTAGGACCAGGCGCTGTTTGTGATATAAACCCCTTTCAATCTCTTTTAAGGCTTCTTTCCTTGCTCCCCTTAAATGCCAAAAATAAAAACTCCCCATCACGAATCATGCAGCTCGAACCCCTTCCCTCTTAGAGCACCCTAGCGCCCCAAACCACCTTGCCAGACGATTCCTTATGTCATGCTTCACACCATCAATTATTTAAAGGCTCCTCACCTGGCTTTTTCCTCTCAAGCACAAAAAGGGACTTCAGCCCTAAACTCGACCTAACCCGGGGTTATGACTAGGCCCTATAACAACCCTAACATAGGCATTTATCCAGGCAACACATGAAAATAAAATAATTTCAAACAACCCCTAATTCGGGATGTTACAGTTTCTAAGCATTCTAAAGTCTATAAATACCCATTAGAAGAAGAAAGAAATGGCCCATCAAAAAAGATTGAAGAATGCCATCAGAATCAACTCGGAAGCGAATCTCCATCAAGATAGAAGAACTCCTTTTAATTTTTATCGAAGTTTTATTGAGTTTCTTTATGTCTTGTGGTTATTCTAACTTCAAGATGTTTTCATTTAGGATTATGAACTAAATTTCCTAGATACCTAAGAAAGATGAAACCTATGATGAATCTTATTATTTGATTTCTGGTTTACGCAATAAATACCTGATTCTTGTTCTCAATTATGTATGCTTATTTCTTGTTTTAATATTTCTAGTATATTAATTCATGTTTAATGTGTTTATTTCAATGGAGTAAAAGTCCCTATTTAAGAGTGGATCTAGCATGATTGAGTGGAGTTGCATGCAATCCTAGAAATAAGACGACATAAATCTATCGGATTAGAGTCAAATCTAATACGGGGATCCATAGATCGAGTTAATACGATGATAAGAGTTTTAATTAGAAAGAGATTTCAATTAATCAACTTAGAGTCAGTTGTTCTTACTCTCGAAAGAGATATTAACATATTTTAGGGATTTCTGCGGACCAAGACACAAGTGAATAAATCGTTTAATTCAGATTCATAATAATAGGTGAAGTCTAGGTGGATTCTTTCCTGGGTATTGTCTTTCTTATTGGTTATCTTCGATTATTTTCCTATTTCATTCTCTGTTGCATTCTTTGTTATTTGAGTTTAGTAATTTTAGTTTAAAACACAATCAGGCCAATTTGTCAGCTAAATAATAAGAATATGATAATTACTAGTACTTTTAGTCCCCGTGGATACGATATTCCCTACTCGCAATAGCTATACTATTATTCAATAGGTGTGCTTGCCTTTGTCGTATTTATAGTTAGTTTAGTGACTATCAGATTTTGAGTAGATTTTTTTGCTTTTCTGAATGTTTTTAGAACAATATGAGCATTTGCTCTAGTGGTTAGTTGTTCAGTTTACTCTTGGTCTTTTGTTCAAATCCTAATGTGCATAAAAAGAAAAATTTGTTTTAAATTTTGGTTCCAACCTTGTAAAAAGAAAAAAAAAATGATTTGCATATTGGTAAATATTATTTTTATATTTAGTTATTTATTTAATTTGTTTTGAGAATAAAAAATATCTAAAATGTCTCTTTCTTCAATCGTTAGTTCTAGTTCCTCTTTTCCTCAGTTGTTCAGATTTTGATTTTTGATTTTCGGTGTTCTTCTCCCTTTTTTTGGGGGTTTCAATACCATTGTTAACTGTTGCTGTAAAGACTTTGTGGTGCTTTTTATTCTTCGCTTGTTCGAATGTCGAATAAGGTGAGTTTAGGGGTGTCATCTTATATTTGGGTTTATGATGTTATTTCTTATAATTTGATATGAGGTTTAGATCAAAATTGTTTATAGGTTTATTATGCTTGTGAAATTGAGTTTTAGTTCGTTAGAGTGAAGACGAAGTGGTCGTGTAACACCCCAAACCCGGCCTATTCACTACGGCTGAATTTGAAATGCCACTGCAGAAAATGTTTGAAACAAATTTGAACTTAAGGATAAAACGTGAAAATTTTGTTAAGTTTAGAAAACAGTGTTCATTAAAATTTTTAAGTAAGGTATGGTGTTTATGAAAATATCTGAATTAAAACTTTATTATATATAGATTTAAGAAAAATAAAATAATTTGCAAATGGTATTTCAATTGTCAATCCATAATAAATATAATAATAAACTTAATGAAAAATACTTAAACAACCTTAAATACTTTAATGGGCCTTATTACAATAATTGAATAATCAAAGTTCTAAAAATATAAAGGCTTATTTAATTAAAAATATCTTTCTGCATGAAAATCTGCTTCTGCATGGCCACCTTTGTATTCCTTCTAGCCCGATCCAAAGAAATCACGATCACCTGCGATGTTGATAAATATTTGGGTGAGTCACACGGACTCAGTGTGTAATTAATCCACTGGATTCCATCCACATGTTATACCACAATTTAACCCATATAACAAATAACAAGATAACATGTTCAGATAATATCACACACTGGGCTTGGCCCATATTCATATCACTTATCAGATAAATAGGTAACTAACCACTTGATTTCACATCTCGGGCTTAACCCATTTCCACACTGATCCACATTCTTAAACTGGGCTTGGCCCTTTTCACATTAATCCACATATCACTGGGCTTGGCTTTTCACGTTAAATACTCATATCACATTAATTCACATATCATATTGGGCTTGGCCCATTTCCACATATGTTCACATACGAAATCATGCAATTATGAAGCCCAACCCAAACCTAGGGTCCATCCGCTACACACCCCCTTATCCAGCCTACCACACACCAGGGGATTATCAAATCACCCTCTCCTTTTCACTCCAAAAAGGCAATCAATGCCGTCTACGTGCAATTAAACACAAGAATCCACAGCGCGACCTCAGTCAGCGCCAATCCACGATGTAGCCGTAGCTAACATCAAAACCACGATGGGACACATAGTCACTCATCAACCACGATATAGCACATAGCTTATATCAACCACAATGAGGCACATAGCTACTCATCAAGCCACGCGAACTTAATCGCAAATAATCCACAACGTGACCTCAGTCAACGTCAATCCACGATGTAGCTCAAGGCTAACATCAAACCACGTACTCGAAGAACACCCTGTCCTTCTTTCATAATCATATCCCATCCCATGCACATGCAACATATATAATGAAATAACGAATAAAGCATGTACATGATATTCAGGCATACAATCATATTCATAGGCATACTCACATATACAAATTAATAATCACATCTCAATAGATTTGATACTAACCTGGTTATCGACATACCCTTATGGGTATCTGTAACACCCCTAACCCGTATCCGTCGCCAGATTGGATTTAAGAGGCATTACTTCTCTAAGCTAAATTTCGAAATAGTCTTCAATTGGATTCAAGCACAAGCAATGCAATCATTTCCATATTATAATACACTACAACCGATTAAAAATTTAAAAAAAATAATAAATGTATAATGAGTATTATTACCATGCTAAATACACACAATATCTGAACCACATAACTTAAACATTCATGACATATATATATTCTATATATATATATCGGGTATCAACCAGAATTTATATAACATAAACTAAATTTCATTTATAATACAATAATACATATACATTTTAAAATCAATTGAACCATTTTACCAGTTAATAATCAACTTCATAAAACAACATATTAGTATACACCCTGGCCGAATATACTATTGCACCTTTCATTTAGATTCGTAACTAACCAACCAAAAATAATATATTTATTTCTTATCGCTAACAATGACATTTGAATATCTATCACTATTGATCAACTATTCTCATAATTATATATATATATATTTTCTAGACCATCCGAAACATTTCACAAAATTTAATAGCCAATATCACATACGGCATTGAAAATGGTTATTATGAACAAATAACTTGTTACAATAAATAAAGAATAAACATAATATCACATACGGTATTGAAAATGGTTATTATGAACAAATAACTTGTTAGAATAAATAAAGAATAAACATACTTATTTACCATTTATAAGACCATGCGCATGTGACCATTATAAAAAGAAATTATAATCATCACATAGTCAACTTACTTAAGCATATCATTATTTAATTCTTACTAAACATATCAAGCATATGATATTTGCCAAGGCCGAAATAAATGTATTACTCAAATATCATTAATAAACATGACAAACAAGTATACATAAATTTACCTTAATCACGATTATATACGCATCATAAAAATGGTAAACATGATTCACGTATCAACCAAAAACAAAGACTAAATTTTCTAAAACCATCACCTAATGTCTATATACATATATAAATATACATGTATCAATAGCACATTCCATATATAACATAGGTTACGATCGAATTTAAAACATCCGCTAACATTATGAACAAGCTATGAAATTCAAAACATAAAAACGATACATAATCGAAAGAAATAGCCATTTTCGCAAGGCTATATTTATATACATGATCAAACATCATATGTTTCAAAACTTAGTCTAACCCATACATGCCTTCAAAATCATAACCAAAATTTTAAAATACCAAAAATGAGGCGATAGTGTGGATGACTTTCTTGACGATCCCTCTCGAGCTCGTAGCTTAACCAAAATCTATAAAACAAAGGAGAACATTTCACACAAATAAGCTTACTAGCTTAGTAAGTCCTAAGTTCATGATAATATAACATTTAAATTATTCAACTTATGACATTGCACATAAACATTTAAATATAATGATTCACGCAAGGCCGAATACTGTTAGTTCATTAACCGAAGTAATTGTGCTTCATTTCCATAAACCTGTATTACTTCGAAACACGATTACATACATTACAAGAATCACATACTCCAGATCGTATAATTATAGCATTCATATCAATCAAACTACCGTATTAAAATTTCCTTTATTCTTAGCATTTATACATGAAACCGAATCTCCATAATAGTACATTAAACTCAATTTCAATCATATGATACTCATACACATCAATCTTAGCCTCAAATATACATAACATAGTTTTCATAGTATTAACTTGACTCAAGTAATATTAAGCATAACATACCTTACATGCTTACGAGCCGTTAGCTAGATACATTAATTAAGGTTTGCCTTGAAGAATATTCGATTCTCCTTTATAAAACACATCACCCAAGGATCAAGCTCGCTAGGCGGTAAAGCCCGATAAGTAACACCCAAGACGAGGCCCGGCCGGGCTCAGAGCCCAAAGTAATCATCGGCACTAGGCTCGCTAGGCTTAAAGCTCGAAATAAATCACAGGCACTAGGCACTGCTAGGCTTAAAGCCCGAAACACATCAACACGATAAATCATTGCAAACACCTTTCATGACTATATCACATATCGAGTTTAATTTGGCTTATTTACATTAAACAATTAAAACCATGCTAATATACTTATATACATTCGGCTATGACATAAATATGTACTAAAATTTCTCAAACATTATCATATAATAGATTCATAAATAATTCTTCAATATATTATAGCTTAAGGACTTACCTCGGTTGTCGATAGACCGTGTAAATCAGCTATTCGAGAACCTTTGTCTTTCCCCGGTCCAATTCCATTTTTCTTTGTTCTTGATCTAAACACATTAAAACTTAACCCATTCAAGCATATTTCATCTCAATTTAATCCAAAAAAACTTAAATAAACAATTTACCATTTTGCCCCTAATGTTTCCCATTTCTTACAAATTGGTCCTATTTACACAAAACACAAAATATGCAAAATTCCCCAACACCATAGCTAGGCCGAATCTTCCCCATAGCCATATGAGTCCATGCATTTCATTTATTTGTCATTTTAACCCTTCACAAATTTATTTTCTCAATTTAGCCCTATTTACTCAAAATTACCAAAAACTTCAATACGAAACTTGTAAATCTTTAACATATATTTAATCTAAAACCATCAAATATCAAAACCATCCAAGCATGTTAATGGCCGAATCCTATATACATAATATTTTCAAAAATTTAGGCATGGGTCGGGTAATATACGAAACAACGATCTCAAAAACGTAAAAATTATCAAAAACTAAAAACCGACCATACCTTAATCAAGCTCCCTAAGTTGCCGAAACTCAAAGCTCTACAATGGTGTTTTCTTTTCCTACATTCGGCTATGAGAGGAGGAAGGTGATGTTGGCTTTATTTTATGTTTTGTTTAATATATACACTAACATTATTTCTTTATAAAATACTAACATAACCTTATATAAAAAAATAATTAAACTAACATATATATAAGGCTAACTTGGCCCATTGCCGTCCATCACTAGTCAATGGGCTAATTGTCCTTTTAGGACACCCACTTAAAAAGCCACAAGCAAATTAGTACATTACACCTTAGCATGCAACTTTTACGCTTTTCGCAATTAAATCCTTTTTATCAAATTAATCACTTAAACGATAAAATTTTTCTACGAAACTTTCGCACATATTAATTCACATTTAATAAACACAAAATAAAATATTAAATATTTCTCGGGATCGGATTCGTGGTCCCGAAACCAACGTTCCGATTAGGGTTAAAAATTGGTCTGTTACAACTCTCCCCCCTTAAGGATTTTCGCCCTCGAAAATCTTACCGTTAAACAATTTCGGGTATTGCTGTCTCATTGAATCCTCAGGCTCCCACGTAGCCTCTTCAGCTCCATGTCTATTCCATAATATTTTTACTAATGGAATCCTTTTATTTCTCAACTCTTTCATTTCTCGAGCTAAGATACGGATCGGTTCTTCATCATATGTTAAATTGGATCGGATTTCAATCTCTGACAGTGTGATCACATGAGACGGATCCGATCTGTACTTGCGAAGCATCGAAACGTGAAATACATTGTGTATCTTTTCTAACTCAGAGGGCAATTTCAATCTATAAGCGACAGGCCCAATACGTTCGATGATTTCATACGGTCCGATAAATTTCGGACTCAACTTGCCTTTCCGACCAAATCGGAGTACCTTTTTCCACAGAGAAACTTTTAAGAATACACGATCTCCGACCTGAAATTCAATGTCCTTACGTTTAAAATCGGCATAAGACATTTGACGATCCGAAGCAGCTTTCAAATTACCTCTAATAATAGCTACCTTCTGTTCTGTTTCTTTAACCAAATCAACCCCTTGTATCTTATTCTCACTGAGCTCAGTCCAATATAACGGTGTACGACATTTTCGCCCGTATAAGGCTTCATAAGGCGCCATCTTTATACTAGATTGGAAGCTATTATTGTAAGCAAATTCAATCAAAGGTAGGTATCGTTCCCACATACCTTCAAACTCGAGAACGCAACATCTCAACATGTCTTCAAGTATCAGAATAGTTCGCTCGGACTGACTGTCTGTTTGTGGATGAAAGGCTGTACTAAAATGAAGTTTAGTACCTAAAGCATCTTTCAATTTCTTCCAAAACCGCGATGTGAATCTCAGGTCTCTATCTGAAACAATGGAACTCGGTACACCATACAACCTTACAATCTGCGACACATACAATTCGGCGAGTTTATCAAGTGAATAGTCGGTACGTACCGGTACAAAATGAGCTAATTTAGTCAGTCTATCAACAATAACCCATACGGCATCTTTCTTACTCGATGTCATAGGAAGACCAGATACAAAATCCATTGTAATTCTATCCCATTTCCATTCAGGTATCATGATTGGTTGAAGTAGTCCGGATGGTACCTGATGCTCAGTTTTCACTTGCTGATAGATTAAGCACTTGGAAACAAATTCAGATATATCCCGCTTCATGCCAGGCCACCAATAGAACTATTTCAAATCGTTATACATTTTCGTGCTACTCGGGTGTATCAATAGTCGACCACTATGGGCCTCACTCAGAATCATCTGTATCAAATCTGAGTTCCTCAGAACACATATTCGGCTTTTAAAATTCAAACAGTCATTCGCATCAATTTGAAAATCTGATTCTGTACCTTTTTCACACTGAATTTGACTAGCAATCAAATCTTTGTCAACTTTCTGTGCTTCACAAATTTGCTGAATAAACATTGGTCTTGCTTGTAACTCGGCTATGATTGAACCATTATCAGCATAGCTAATCGTGTGTTCATTGCACGAAGAGCAAACAATGACTTTCGACTTAACGCATCTGCAACAATGTTAGCTTTTCCCGGATGGTAGTCAATCACCAGTTCATAGTCTTTCAACAATTCCAACCATCTGCGTTGTCTCAAATTAAGATCTTTCTGAGTCATTAAATACTTTAGACTTTTTTGATCCGAATAAATGTGACATTTCTCGCCGAATAAGTAGTGACGCCAAATTTTCAATGCGAAAACAATGGCTGCTAATTCCAGATCATGAGTTGGATAATTTCTCTCATGCGGCTTCAATTGTCTTGAAGCGTAGGCTATAACCTTGCCTTCCTGCATTAAAACGCAACCCAACCCATTCAAGGAAGCATTACTAAAAACAATAAATTTTTTACCCGATTCAGGCTGAGCTAACACTGGAGCTTCGGTCAAAAGGACTTTCAACTGCTCGAAACTTTTCTGACACTTTTCTGACCACTCAAACTTGACATCTTTCTGTAGTAGTTTCGTCAAGGGTGTAGCTATTACAGAAAAACCTTTTACAAATCGTCTGTAATATCCCGCAAGGCCTAAGAAACTTCGAATCTCGTAAACATTCTTTGGTGGTTTCCAATCGAGTATAGCTGCTATTTTGTTTGGATCCACCCGAATACCTGATGCTGAAACAACATGATCCAAGAAACTAACTTCATTCATCTAGAACTCACACTTACTAAACTTTGCATACAGTTGTTGATCTCTCAATGTTTGTAACACCAATCTCAAATGATCAGCATGCTCGGTTTCATTTTTGGAGTAGATCAGTATATCATCAATAAACACTACTACAAACCGATCCAAAAACTGTTTGAAGACTCGATTCATTAGATCCATAAAAACAGCAGGTGCATTAGTAAATCCAAAAGGCATAACTAGAAACTCAAAATGTCCGTACCTCGTTCAGAATGCAGTCTTTGGCACATCAGTATCTCTGACTCGCAACTGATAATAGCCCGATCTCAAATCTATCTTCGAAAATACTGAAGCTCCTTTCAACTGATCAAACAAATCATTAATCCGAGGTAACGGGTACTTATTCTTTATAGTTACCTTATTTAGTTGCCAATAATCGATACACATTCGCATAGTCCCATCTTTCTTTTTCACAAATAAAACCGATGCACCCCAAGGAGAGAAGCTCGGTCGTGCAAAGCTCTTATCTGTCAACTCTTGCAACTGTGCTTTCAACTCTTTTAACTCAGTAGGTGCCATCCGATACGGAGCTATCGAAATCAGACTCGTCCCCGGTACTAATTCAATGCCGAACTTAATCTCTCTTATTGGTAGGAAACCTGATAGTTCTTCAGGAAACACATCTAGGTATTCACATACAACCAATACAGATTCAATTTGTTTCTCGGACAATTTATTGTCCAGTACATAAGCCAAATAAGCTTCGCACCCTTTTCTCACATATTTCCGGGCTAACATCGAAGATATTCTTGTAGGAAACCCATTTACATCATTGGATTTTATTCTGATGGTCTCCCTATTTTGACATCTCAAATCAATAAGCTTACTTTTACAATCCACTATTGCCTCATGTGAAGTTAACTAGTCCATACCCAAAATTATATCAAACTCATCAAAGGGCAACAACATTAAATCGGCTGGGAAGCAATGATCCTGAATCATCAACGGGCAACCCTTACACACTTTATTAACAAGCACACATCTACCCAAAGGGTTGGACACACGAATCACGAACTCGGTAGACTCAACTAGCAGAGTCTTACCGAATTCTAAAGTTTCACACACATAAGAATGAGTCAAACCCGGATCAATTAGTGCAATCACAGTAGTATCGTAAAGGGTGATAGTACCAGTAATGACATCGGGGGAGGAAGCATCCTCTCTAGCTCGTGCAGCATAAGCTCTAGCTGGAGCTCTAGCCTCAGATCAAACTGTAGTGTTCTTTGTTCCTTTCTGACTACCACCTACCTTGCCTGAATGTCTGGGTGGTCTACCTCGCACTGACGTGTTGCTCGGTTTAATGTTCTGAACTGTATTCTGCTCAGCTAACATCGGACATTCTCTAATAAAATGATCTGATGATCTACATTTAAAGCAAGACCGATCATAAAATCTACAACTCCCAGAATGCCATTTCCCACAGTGCTTGCATTCAACTCGATTCTGTGGAACGTTACCAACACTGGCCATCGAGGTAGCTCGGGAGCCCACAGGTGGTCGCTCCTGTCTAGGTAGATCTGTAGTAGCTTTATGTCGGCTTTAGTCATCTCTGAACTTCTTGGATGTGGGATGGAAGACCTTACCCGAAGATTTTTTACGAATGTCTCTAATTCTGTCTCAGCCTTTCTTTTCTCTGTCCCGAGCTCTTCAGCTTTGCAAGCTCGCTCAACTAGAGTCACAAACTCTTGAATTTCAAGAATGCCAACAAACATCTTTATATCTTCAGTCAGGCCATCTTCAAATCTTTTGCACATAATAGATTCAGTAGAAACACACTCTCTAGCATATCTATTGAGCCTAACAAATTTTCTTTCATATTACGTCACGGTCATTCGCCCCTGTTTCAGCTCAAGAAACTCCTTTCGTTTTTGATCAACGAATCTTTGACTGATATACTTCTTGCGGAATTCATTCTGGAAGAAATCCCATGTCACTTTTTCTTTCGAAACTACTGATACTGGAAAAGTGATATGCAGTGTCCGGTAATAAAGATATAGCACACTTCAGGCATTCATCTGGAGTACAAGATAGCTCATCAAGTACCCGAATAGTGTTATCAAGCCACATTTCGGCTCGCTCTGCGTCATCATCATCATTGGCTTTAAATTCTTCGGCCCTAAATTTTCGGCTTTTCTCAACTGGGGGCCTACTAGATCTCATCGGATCTATCATTGGGGGTGTTGAAGGAATCGGAGTTGGATTATTCGGGGGTGGAGGTTGGTGTACAACTGGGTTAGTCTGAATAAATTGGGTGAACCACTCGTTCATCATCTGATAGAAGGCTTGTTTAGTCTCTCCTTCATGACTACCCGAAACAGGTCGAGAGTCTACCGGCACTAATCCGTGTGCACGGTCAGGCGCTACACTCTCTACATCATCCGCTACGGCTCTTTCAGGATCAGTGTCCATTTACTATATAAAACAAAGTTCAGGCTGTCAAAAGTCACCACACTATCAATATATGATAAAGGCATGTATAGCTAGACTCACACGCGCTACGGTAGTCCTAGAATCGACTAAATCGTAAGCTCTGATACCAATAAAATGTAGCACCCCTAACCCGTATCTGTCGCCAGATTGGGTTTAAGAGGCATTACTTCTCTAAACTAAATTTCGAAGTAGACTTCAATTAGATTCAAGCACAAGCAATGCAATCATTTCCATATTATAATACACTACAACCGATTAAAAATTTAAAAAAAATAATAAATGTATAATGAGTATTATTACCATGCTGAATACACACAATATCTGAACCACATAACTTAAACATTCATGACATATATATATATATATATTATATATCGGGTATCAACCAGAATTTATATAACATAAACTAAATTTCATTTATAATACAATAATACATACACATTTTAAAATCAATTGAACCATTTTACCAGTTAATAATCAACTTCATAAAACAACATATTAGTATACATCCTGGCCGAATATACTATTGCACCTTTCATTTAGATTCGTAACTAACCAACCAAAAATAATATATTTATTTCTTATCGCTAATAATGACATTTGAATATCTATCACTATTGATCAACTATTCTCATAATTATATATATATTTTCTAGACCAGCCGAAACATTTCACAAAATTTAATAGCCAATATCACATACGGTATTGAAAATGGTTATTATGAACAAATAACTTGTTACAATAAATAAAGAATAAACATACTTATTTACCATTTATAAGACCATGCGCATGTGACCATTATAAAAAGAAATTATAATCATCACATAGTCAACTTAAGCATATCATTATTTAATTCTTACTAAACATATCAAGCATATGATATTTGCCAAGGCCGAAATAAATGTATTACTCAAATATCATTAATAAACATGACAAACAAGTATACATAAATTTACCTTAATCACGATTATATACGCATCATAAAAATGGTAAACATGATTCACGTATCAACCAAAAACAAAGACTAAATTTTCTAAAACCATCACCTAATGTCTATATACATATATAAATATACATGTATCAATAGCACATTCCATATATAATATAGGTTACGATCGAATTTAAAACATTCGCTAACATTATGAACAAGCTATGAAATTCAAAACATAAAAACGATACATAACCGAAAGAAATAGCCATTTTCGCAAGGCTATATTTATATACATGATCAAACATCATATGTTTCAAAACTTAGTCTAACCTATACATGCCTTCAAAATCATAACCAAAATTTTAAAATACCAAAAATGAGGCGATAGTGTGGATGACTTTCTTGACGATCCCTCTCGAGCTCGTAGCTTAACCAAAATCTATAAAACAAAGGAGAACATTTCACACAAATAAGCTTACTAGCTTAGTAAGTCCTAAGTTCATGATAATATAACATTTAAATTATTCAACTTATGACATTGCACATAAACATTTAAATATAATGATTCACGCAAGGCCGAATACTGTTAGTTCATTAACCGAAGTAATTGTACTTCATTTCCATAAACCTGTATTACTTCAAAACACGATTACATACATTACAAGAATCACATACTCCAGATCGTATAATTATAGCATTCATATCAACCATACTACCGTATTAAAATTTCCTTTATTCTTAGCATTTATACATGAAACCGAATCTCCATAATAGTACATTAAACTCAATTTCAATCATATGATACTCATACACATCAATCTTAGCCTCAAATATACATAACATAGTTCTCATAGTATTAACTTGACTCAAGTAATATTAAGCATAACATACCTTACATGCTTACCTGAGCCGTTAGCTAGATACATTAATTAAGGTTTGCCTTGAAGAATATTCAATTCTCCTTTATAAACACATCATCAGGCATCAAGCACGCTGAAGCGGTAAAGCCCGATAAGTAACACCGCACGACGAGGCTCGCTGGGCTCAGAGTCCGAAAGTAATCAGCGGCACTAGGCTCGCTAGGCTTAAAGCCTGAAATAAATCACCGGCACTAGGCCTACTAGGCTTAAAGCCCGAAACACATCAACACGATAAATCATTGCAAACACCTTTCATGACTATATCACATATCGAGTTTAATTTGGCATTTACATTAAACAATTAAAACCATTCTAATATACTTATATACATTCGACTATGACATAAATATGTACTAAAATTTCTCAAACATTATCATATAATAGATTCATAAATAATTCTTCAATATATTATAGCTTAGGGACTTACCTAGGTTGTCGATAGACCGTGTAAATCGGCTATTCGAGAACCTTTGTCTTTCCCCGGTCCAATTCCCTTTTTCTTTGTTCTTGATCTAAACACATTAAAATTTAACCCATTCAAGCATATTTCATCTCAATTTAATCCAAAAACACTTAAATAAACAATTTACCATTTTGCCCCTAATGTTTCCCATTTCTTACAAATTGGTCCTATTTACACAAAACACAAAATATGCAAAATTCCCCAACACCATAGCTAGGCCGAATCTTCCCCATAGCCATATGAGTCCATGCATTTCATTTATTTGTCATTTTAACCCTTCAAAAATTTATTTTCTCAATTTAGCCCTATTTACTCAAAATTACCAAAAACTTCAATACAAAACTTGTAAATCTTTAACATATATTTAATCTAAAACCATCAAATATCAAAACCATCCAAGCATGTTAATGGCCGAATCCTATATACATAATATTTTCAAATATTTAGGCATAGGTCGAGTAATATACGAAACAACGATCTCAAAAACGTAAAAATTATCAAAAACTAAAAACCGACCATACCTTAATCAAGCTCCCTAAGTTGCCGAAACTCAAAGCTCTACAATGGTGTTTTCTTTTCCTACATTCGGCTATGAGAAGAGGAAGGTGATGATGGCTTTATTTTATGTTTTGTTTAATATATACACTAACATTATTTCTTTATAAAATACTAACATAACCTTATATAAAAAAATAATTAAACTAACATATATATAAGGCTAACTTGGCCCATTGCCGTCCATCACTATGGTCAATGGGCTAATTGTCCTTTTAGGACACCCACTTAAAAAGCCACAAGCAAATTAGTACATTACACCTTAGCATGCAACTTTTACGCTTTTCGCGATTAAATCCTTTTTATCAAATTAATCACTTAAACGATAAATTTTTTCTACGAAACTTTCGCACATATTAATTCACATTTAATAAACACAGAATAAAATATTAAAATATTTCTCGGGCTCGAATTCGTGGTCCCGAAACCACCGTTTCGATTAGGGTCAAAAATTGGTCTGTTACAGTATCCATTTCACATCACTGTCACTGCACTTATTAACACACATGTAATACCCAATTTCTGCCCGGGCCCATTTTGTCAAAATAAAACCGAATTAAAAACCCAAAATATTAATAAAAAGTCCAATGTAAACAATTCATGTACAACGAAACCCAAATCAAACTATTGGCCCTTAACAAGCCCAAACGCCAGTTCAAGCCCACAATGAACTAGCCCAAACATTTCAGCCAAACAGAGAATCCTAGCCCCAACACTACCACCACCGACCCTTCATCTGCCCCGCGCGTCTCCCACACGCACACCCACCTCGTTTCGGCTTCCCACGCGCGTCACTCCCCACACCCGCAGGCACCTTGGTTTTCACGCTTCTGACCGTCGCACGCCCCAGGCAACCCACACACCTGGCCTCCATCGCCGCACGCCTCACTCCCATACCCTGAAAATAGAAACAGGAGCAACAGAAACCATGAAGCATAGAGCATGTAATAGAATACTAAAATAGTATGGTTTTTTCGGCTATAAAGCCATTCGAAATCGGTGTAACGAGGGTCCTTTTTGGGGCCCCCTTTTTTTTGTACGAAATTTCAGCAATAAAAAAGCAAAGAAAAGCATTCAAAAGGTGGATTTCATTTTCTTATTTACTGCTATCTACTGTTATTTTATTTTTCTTTATTTTTCGTGATTTCAAAACCATACAAAAAGGCATAGAAAGGGACTTACCCGGGGCTCAAAGGCGCGTCATCGGGGTTCCTTATCTACCGACGAGGCCAGATCGGGGGCGAAAAGGGGCGAGTTCTCTCCCTCCCCCTTCTCTGCTCCGTCTTTCGATCTTACGAGCACCAAAGCTCAGCCCTTGAAGCGAGGGCCTCGAACGGAGTCGAAGGCTCACCCCCATTCGTCGTGGCCACCGAAAATGATGGCGAGTGATCGTCGGAGAACCCTACTCACCGGAGAAGGAGAAATGAAAGGAGGAGAGAAAGTATTTGGGCGGCTGTTGGTTTAAGGGATCTTTTAGGGTAGAAAACCTGGTTTTGGAGAAGTAAAAAAGAATAAATATATAAACCTTTAACCAAACGGTGTCGTTTGGTGCGTACGGTTACTGCGCATATTTTTTAAAAGGACTATTTGCGTGGTCGGTCCCCCGTTTGTTGCGGCGTTGGTCGGTTAAGTCCCATTATGTGATTTCATTTTTACGATCTGGCCTCGCTATTTCCGTTTCATTTCAATTCGGCCCGCGCTTTGACCGACAGAAACGCAGCGCATTTGGCTGCGGGTTATTCACCCATTTAGTCCCCGCGAATTCATGCGCGTAGTGACATGGTCCCTGTTCATTTTCTATCTATTTACAATTTTGGTCCTCGTTGTTTAAATCCCGTTTCAATTTAGTTTCCAACTTGTTTAAAATGTTTATATTTTATTTATTTTCATTCATTCATTATTATTATTATTATTGCTACATTTATATTATATTGTACATATTTTGTACTATTAGTATTTGTGTTGTTATTGCTGCTACTATTATATTATCTTTTTATATATATATATATATATGTATATATCATTACTTGCTTTTATTTTATTTTATTATTTTATGTTACATTAACTTGTCCATGTTATTTATTGTTTATATATTAGTATATTATATGTATATTTCGTATTGTTATATTATTATATTTATTATTATTATTATTATTGTTATTTTATGTTTATATTATTATGTTGAACATATTTGTATTATTATGGTATCATTACTTGTACATACTAACTTTATCATATTACTGTTACTACACGTATATTAGTATATTGTATATATTGCACATTATTATTATTATTATTATTATTATTATTACTATTATTACTATTATTATTTTTACCATTACTATTATTATTATCATTATAACTACATTTGTATTATTGTGTTGTATATATTTTGTATTATAATTATTATTATTTTTATTATTACTATACTATTTACTATTACGAGCATTATCACTATTATATTATTATGTTGTAAATATTTGGTATCATTATTATTATTTTTATTATTATTATCAGTGTGTTAACATATTATTATTATTATTATTATTATTATTATTATTATTATTATTATTATTATTATTATTATTATTATTATTATTATTATGTTATTATTATTTCTATATCACTATTATTGTACTATGACTTGTATACTTATTATTTTAGTTTTATCATTATTTCTGCGTTGTTCTTTGCCCATTTGTTTTAGACTCGTTTTATTTTGTTTTCGCCTTCATCATTGTTGTTCATATTAACACATTCATTTCCATATCACTATGCATATCAGTATTGTAATTTGTTTTTACATTTCATTTTAAACTCGTGCTATATTGCTTTTGCTCGATACAAAATCGCATCTTTTCGTAAAGGTGATATTCCTTATTTAGAAATTCGAGTGGTCGTGCCCTAAAGTATTGGGTTGCAACCTTCTTCGTTAATCTAAATGACCGAATATCCTTTAAGACAAGCATATTTTTTAAACGGCAGGCTTACTCCCGGGGATTTAAATTATTGCATCCTAAAGTATTGGATGTGATACTTTACTCCTTTGGGAACGAGAAAGTTTTGGTATCCAATTTGAAAAATCATGAGGTAATCTTGGATTCGAGATTTAAATTATCATGTTCTAAAGTATTGAATGCGATACTTTATCCCTTCGAAACGAGAAAATCTTAATGTTTAATTTGAAAAAAAACCACGAGAAGATCTTGGATTCAAGGATTTAAATCATTGTGTCCTAAAGTATTGGATGTGATATTTTATTCCTTCGGAATGAGAAAATCTTGATATTCAATTCGAAAAAATCTAAATATTTTAAAGGGATCATATTTTTTTAAATTCTTTTTAAAATTCTCAACTTTCGACATTGGGACATTAATTAATCAATTTGGTACCAATTTTGGGCGTGACGAGGGTACAAACCCTTCCTCGCATGTAACCGACTCCCGAACCTATTTTCTCAAATTTTCGTAGACCAAAAACATTGTTTTAGTAAATCAAAAATGTTTTATTAAAACAAAGGTGATCCGATCACACCCCATAAAAGATCGGTGGCAACTCCCATTTTATTTTCGTTTTCAAAACCAAGAGTCGATTCCCGTTTTGTCAAAAAATGGTTACGACAACACATATATACAACACAAGCAAACATCACATAAATCCCGGAAAACAATAGGCTAACTACAAACCTGATTACTTGGAGTTCTAAACTCTCGATCCCGACGCTATCGCTAAGCGAGACTACGGCTATTTGCCTATAGCTTTCTCCTGCTGCTGGCCCACACCCCGGTGGCTAATCCCGAACTGCCGAGACAGATCTTTTCTTAAACTTCGAGATAAGGACTTTCCCTTTACCTTCTTGACCGGCATCCATGTCCATTAATGATATCTTAATCAGAACCAAACGGTTAACCGATAACATCATAATCTAAATATACCAAATCTAAACTATACTTACTGAATATTCTTACCAACGAATCGAATCCTGGAAGCTTCTGATTACCTTTGTCGAAATTCCTAAATGACCACAGTCAGAATCAGTTATCACTTATTTACCAAATACGGCCTATGGACGAATACTATGCATCACTTACCTAGCTTACTTAAACCCCGGAATATTGCTTACATCCTGAGTTGTCGAAATCCCTGCTACACATTTGTTAGAATCGACTTCTATATCCAAAAATCATTAGAAAGTGGCCATAGGCCGAATACTTCATTAACTTACCTTGAACACTTCAAATCCCGAAACTTCTCCTTTAATGCTCCTTCTTTCGGCTACACACAAAAAGGACACACTTAATGGCACTAAGACATTTGGCCATGCTCTAAAAATCAAGACCAATCATGGGTTCGGCACACCCATGAAGAAAGAGTAAAACGATTACTAAGGAAGGATTACTTACCACTATCGTTGCTTGTGAAGACTAAAAGAGAATGGATCCCAGCTTTTAGAACTTGCGATAGAAGAATGGAGAAGGCTTAGGAGAATTCGGCTTTTGTCAAAGAGAAAATAAGGTGCAAATTTGGCAAAGTAACTTAAAGGAAGAAATATAAAAAGATGAATGCTTCATTAAAAGGAATTTCGGCACCCCAAATAAGCATACCTCCAAAGCCGAAATACCACCCTAGGAAGTCCTATATTTGGTGTAACAACCCCAAACCCGGCCCACGAGTCCTGACCGGATCTGGTTATGTCACTGCGGAAAGATGGTTGAAAATATTTGTAACTTAGATTAAAATATGGAACTTGTTGACTTTAAAAAAAAATATCCTTTAAAGTTATACTTAAAACTTTGTTATTATAAAAATGTCCACATTAAAACTTTAGTATATAAATAAAATAAATAAGTAGATAAAAAAAAAATAAAAGTCTCCTTCACAATTTAGTCAAGACATAATTAAAGTAATACCAAAAATAATAATAAAATAATATCAAAAGAATAACAATAACAATAATAACTCCCAAAATAAATAAAAATAAAAAGGCCCTTATTACATCCT
This sequence comes from Gossypium bickii, assembly GCA_025503065.1. NCBI lineage: Eukaryota > Viridiplantae > Streptophyta > Magnoliopsida > Malvales > Malvaceae > Gossypium > Gossypium bickii. Next base: position 105,024,215 of record CP106711.1, read on the forward strand.
TTATTTAAAACCAAGTACTTAATATAAAAATGACTAGAAACATCTTTTCAAGCATGGGCCACCTCGCATCCTCTCTGTACCCGGTCCAACTTTACGCATCACCTGAAATGGTTAATAAAATAGGGTGAGTCCACCGACTCAATGCATAATCAAAACACAGATTCCCACACATATGGGCTTGGCCCAATGCCGTACCCTTCTCGTAACAAGTCATGCAAATATGCATCTCAGCCCAACCTACTGTCCCACCGTAACACCAACCTTAGCAGACTCCCTGCCTAAGGCCGTGGCTAACCCACCACTGATCACATCGTGATCCATAAACCTTACCTTGGCAAGGTCGCTGCTCAAGGCCATGGCTGAGCCACCGATCACCCGAAGTGATCCCAATATCATAAACCATCTACGGTGATGCACATAGCCATCAACCGCCGAGATGGGCACCTAGCCAACATCTCCCTTGAGGTAGCACAAAGCTAACCATCAAGCGCTAATGTAGCCTGAGCTAACATTAGACCATGTACATCATGTGTACACTTCTTCCTCCACCGAATCAAACCCAATCCCATGCAAATATGTAAGTGCCACATGTTAAGTCATCATATAAAACAAGTATACAACTCATATTATATCCCAATAACATTATATATATACATATCACAATAACATAATATCCCAAACTTCCTCACCTGATATCCAATTACTCAACCGTGGTACTTACCACTCAGCCATTAAGATTGGCTACCATACATCATGCATATATAAACACATTAGTACACAAAGAACCGAGAATTAGTGCGTTGATTACGCACCTAAATAGTACAACTGATCTATTCTCGCAACTTTAACTAAAACTCCTCTGCCACACCCTTGACGAATTGAACTTAAGAGTCCTCCTTACCGCTCCTCCCTGCTGGCTACACATGAAAGAATTACCCCACTAAGACCACAAGAATATTTAGCCAACCTCAAACATTAAGACCACCTTTGGTTAACGAAACACCAAAAGAAATAAACCATAACGTAAACCTTACCCCTCACAAAGATTGCAACGGAAGCCCAACAAGATCTATGCTAACATTCGACCAAGGTGTTACCAATTAAAAGAAAAGAAGCACGGCACAAGGATGGGGTTTAGATTCGGCTATCAATAAAATAAAATCAAGGGAAGGGAATAGGGGTTTCGGCCAGAGGTTTGAGAAAGGAGAAAGAAAAGATGTGAGGTGTACTTTCGGTTTAGCAGAATGAAAGAAAAAGGAGGGATGCAAGATGAGTGATTCGGCCAAGGGTCCAAAAAGAAGAGAAAAGGATGGAAATGAAGGTTTCGGCTCAGGTTGAAAATGAAAGAAATTAGTGAAGTATATTTTCGGCAAGAAAGCAAATGGGAAAAACCAAAAAGATGAACACCTCCCCCTATTTATAACATTCAGCCAAGCTCCCCCCTAAAGAAAACAAAATTCGGCCAACACTCAACTCCCCCTTCAAAATCCCTCAAATCACTCCTAAAACACCTCCCTTTCATCTATTCAAAAAGATTTGAAAAAGTCAAACCTCTCTCCTTACCTACCTAGCCGAATTCAAAAAGAGAAGACCAAGTCTTCCTCCATCCTTCAAGCCTTTCAAAATCGTCCAACACCTTACCAAGTTGACGCAAAAACAAAGCCCCATCTGCTGCTCTTGCGAATCGAACCTGAGACCCCTTCCCCCTGCAAGTGGCGTCATCTCTCCAAGCTCTAAGTGGCGCCTCCCTTGCCACTTTGCCAAGCCATTCCTTGTGTTTTATTTTCCCAAATAAAACTCTTAAAGCCCCCTCCATCCAAGCTCCCCTTTTAACCCTTAAACTAAAAATTTCCTAAGGCATTTCCACTACACTTAAGAGTTCTCAAGACCCCTAATACTCACCCAATCTTACCAAAAGCCTACCGTCATTTGAGATATGCACTAAATGCATAACCCCTAGAACCAGGGTGTTACAATTCTACCCTCCTTAAAAATAATTTCGTCCTCGAAATTACTTGGTTAGACTAACGGTCGTACACCTTAATTCACCTTGCTATGCTACCGCTGCGTACTCTGATCTTAAAGAGCTATCATATTTCTAGACACAGTATCAATCATACTCAAGGTTCTAGTACTTTACAAGCAACATAACAAACTGCCACTATAGCGAACAAAACCATAAAGAATATTCCAGGCTTAAGAAACTTACCAGCTGACTCATCTGGTACATCGTTATCCTCTCTTCGACGAATTGCATAAACCAGACCTGGCTGTCTTGCCTCAGTGCCACCATTACCGCGGCCTAAAGCTCTACGACCTCGGCCGGAACCATTCCCTCCATGGTTCAGACCACGACCCCTTGTCGCTTGCTGACCATTTCTACCCAGTTGCACATAACCTTGGTCTTCCATCCTAGCCCTATTCGGCTTCTGGGGACAATCCTTAATCAGGTGGGACTTAGACTTACACCTGAAGCATTCTCAATCCCGATTCCAGCACTCGCCCACATAGTACCTTCCACACCGAGCACATGGACGTTCCGGATTTTCTGAAGCTGGCCTAGTCACACGAGCAGAATTTTTAACCCTGGGTCTTTTAGAAGACCTCGCATTTATCGGTCGATTCAAAATTCCTTCTATCTCGGTTCCTATCCTTATCTCTATTCTGCCTTACAGAGTCCTTAACTCCCTCAGCTACCTTAGCTTTTTCGACTAACACCGCGAACTCCCGTTCCTGGTGAGGAGCTATCAACAGCCTTAGGTCATCCTTAATCCGTCCTCAAACCGTACACATCGTTCATGTTCCGTAGCAACTACCCCTCGAGCATATCGGCTTAACCTTAGGAATTCAGCCTCGTATTCTGCTACGGACTTGTTCCCTTGAACCAGCCCTAGAAACGCCTTCCTCTGCGCATCAATATAATGAGTTCCAACATACCTCTTCTGGTACGCCGTCTTGACATACTCCCAAGTGAGGTCCTCAGCTGTGGCGCTATCCCGAATTGTTAGCCACCATTCCTTTCACTTTCTCCTCAGGACTCAGATCGAGCTCATCCATAATTCGCTCGATTGCTTCCAGCCAATACTCAGCCGTACTGGGTGCCACTCCAGATATGCCACGAAACACTTCAGCTTCATTAGCTCGGAGCCGCTCCGGCACAGACTTACGTGTTCCCGTATTTCCTCTTGCACCAGCCACCAATTCCAAAACTCGCAAAGATCGCTGCGACACACGGCATCTTCCCTGCCTCGAGCTCTTGCGCGCTCAACATTAATAACTGGGGGCGGGGGTGGCGGTGGTACTTCATTATCTGATCCCTGACCCGATCTAACCGGTTCTGACCTAGTCATTCTTCCTCTACCTCTTCCACGACGACCACGTCCTCTAGAGCTCATTGTCTAACGTCTCGATTTAATCTATTTAAAAAGTTTTATGCATTAGAAATTTTGTTCCACTATTTATCCACGAGCAAATTTTATGAATAGAAGTTCTAGAAGTGGTTCTTTCGATCACGCAAAGGTTCAGTCCAAATTCTCTATTCTAATTTAGAGAATCACATTCAATGGTATCTACCACACACATTCATTATTCGGACATTTCTGCCCGTTTCTACCCCAGGGGTAATTTCGTCATTTTCCTATAGGGGTATTTTTGTAATGAACCAAAGAAATTTTGAAAACATTAATAACTCAAAACACTTGAACACTTTCCAACACTAGAGGGTATTTCTGAAAATTTGTCAATTTAAAGATACAGTAGAATTTTGGATATCAGGGGTATTTCGGTAATTTTGTCAATCAGGGGTTATTTTGTAAATTTTTCAAATCAGGGTATCTTGAATTTTCACAAAATAGAGTTTTTAAATACTTTTGCAAAGTGGAGAAATTTTATTAAAATTGGGGTTAAACCGAAAATTTTAAAAGTCAGGGGCATTTTAGTAATTTTCAACACAGGGGTATTTTTGTAAACTTACAAAGTCAGGGTATTATTCTAAAATACATAATCTTGGATACTTTTACAAGGTTTAAAAATTTTATCGAAATCGAGGTCATACTATGATTTTAGAAATTAAGGGCACTTTCGAAATTTTTGCCACTAGGGGCATTTTGGAAATTTTAGTAAGTCAAAAATATTTTTGAAAATTTTTCGAAAATAAATTTTCGCTACTATTAAAAGAGATGTTCTAATGATTTTAAAACTAGGGTTTTCGTAAAACAATGCTAGTCCGTTTCGGGTTTTATTCAGTGTGTTTAGCCTATGACTAAGTCCTCTTGGTTAGGGTGAACCGAAGCTACGCACCAAGTAGGAATCCCGCGAAGAGGAGGTGAGTCACGAGAACTGCTTAAGTACCAAGCTCTTCCGGATCCAATCCTTGACATGCGCACAGGGGTTACCACACCCTAACTCGGCGACTTAGTCGTAGGTTTGTTTAGCAACCTTAAGTTTTATGCATATGTTGAGTAGACTAGTCCTAGGGTTCAGCAGATCCTAGTTCACTAATCTACGTGCCCAACTAAGCCCATAACAGTTCATAATAACAAATCACTTTAAGAGTTCGAAGTACTTACCTGGTGGACTTCGGGTCGGAGATAGAGGTGCCATGCCAGAATATCCTGAAAAATATTTCATAAAACCCCATATTTTTGAAAAGCCCATTTTGAAAATGTTTTTGGGCCCAAAACCCTCAAAGCCGAGTTTTGAACCGGGCTCTGATACCAAACTGTAACAACCCCAAACCCGGCCCACGAGTCCTGACCGGATCTGGTTATGTCACTGCGGAAAGATGGTTGAAAATATTTCTAACTTAGATTAAAATATGGAACTTGTTGACTTTAAAAAAAAATATCCTTTAAAGTTATACTTAAAACTTTGTTATTATAAAAATGTCCACATTAAAACTTTAGTATATAAATAAAATAAATAAGTAGATAAAAAAAATAAAAGTCTTCTTCACAATTTAGTCAAGACATAATTAAAGTAATACCAAAAATAATAATAAAATAATATCAAAAGAATAATAATAACAATAATAACTCCCAAAATAAATAAAAATAAAAAGGCCCTTATTACATCCTTTATTTAAAACCAAGTACTTAATATAAAAATGACTAGAAACATCTTTTCAAGCATGGGCCACCTCGCATCCTCTCCGTACCCGGTCCAACTTTACGCATCACCTGAAATGGTTAATAAAATAGGGTGAGTCCACCGACTCAGTGCATAATCAAAACACAGATTCCCACACATATGGGCTTGGCCCAATGCCGTACCCTTCTCGTAACAAGTCATGCAAATATGCATCTCAGCCCAACCTACTGTCCCACCGTAACACCAACCTTAGCAGACTCCCTGCCTAAGGCCGTGGCTAACCCACCAATGATCACATCGTGATCCATAAACCTTACCTTGGCAAGCTCGATGCTCAAGGCCGTGGCTGAGCCACCGATCACCCGAAGTGATCCCAATATCATAAACCGTCTACGATGATGCACATAGCCATCAACCGCCGAGATGAGCACCTAGCCAACATCTCCCTTGAGGTAGCACAAAGCTAACCATCAAGCGCTAATGTAGCCTGAGCTAACATTAGACCACGTACATCATGTGTACACTTCTTCCTCCACCGAATCAAACCCAATCCCATGCAAATATGTAAGTGCCACATGTTAAGTCATCATATAAAACAAGTATACAACTCATATTAGTACCACATTATATATATACATATCACAATAACATAATATCCCAAACTTCCTCACCTGATATCCAATTACTCAACCGTTGTACTTACCACTCAGCCATTAAGATTGGCTACCATACATCATGCATATATAAACACATTAGTACACAAAGAACCGAGAATTAGTGCGTTGATTACGCACCTAAATAGTACAACCGATCTATTCTCGCAACTTTAACTAAAACTCCTCTGCCACACCCTTGACGAATCGAACTTAAGAGTCCTCCTTACCGCTCCTCCCTGCTGGCTACACATGAAAGAATTACCCCACTAAGACCACAAGAATATTTAGCCAACCTCAAACATTAAGACCACCTTTGGTTAACGAAACACCAAAAGAAATAAACCATAACGTAAACCTTACCCCTCACAAAGATTGCAACGGAAGCCCAACAAGATCTATGCTAACATTCGACCAAGGTGTTACCAATTAAAAGAAAAGAAGCACGGCACAAGGATGGGGTTTAGATTCGGCTATCAATAAAATAAAATCAAGGGAAGGGAATAGGGCTTTCGGCAGAGGTTTGAGAAAGGAGAAAGAAAAGATGTGGGGTGGGTGTACTTTGGTTTTAGAGAATGAAAGAAAAAGGAGGGATGCAAGATGAGTGATTCGGCCAAGGGTCCAAAAAGAAGAGAAAAGGATGGAAATGAAGGTTTCGGCTCAGGTTGAAAATGAAAGAAATTAGTGAAGTATATTTTCGACAAGAAAGCAAATGGGAAAAACCAAAAAGATGAACACCTCCCCCTATTTATAACATTCGGCCAAGCTCCCCCCTAAAGAAAACAAAATTCGGCCAACACTCAACTCCCCCTTCAAAATCCCTCAAATCACTCTTAAAACACCTCCCTTTCATCCATTCAAAAAGATTTGAAAAAGTCAAACCTCTCTCCTTACCTACCTAGCCGAATTCAAAAAGAGAAGACCAAGTCTTCCTCCATCCTTCAAGCCTTTCAAAATCGTCCAACACCTTACCAAGTTGACGCAAAAACAAAGCCCCATCTGTTGCTCTTGCGAATCGAACCTGAGACCCCTTCCCCCTGCAAGTGGCGTCACCTCTCCAAGCTCTAAGTGGCGCCTCCCTTGCCACTTTGCCAAGCAATTCCTTGTGTTTTATTTTCCCAAATAAAACTCTTAAAGCCCCCTCCATCCAAGCTCCCCTTTTAACCCTTAAACTAAAAATTTCCTAAGGCATTTCCACTACAGTTAAGAGTTCTCAAGACCCCTAATACTCACCCAATCTTACCAAAAGCCTACCGTCATTTGAGATATGCACTAAATGCATAACCCCTAGAACCAGGGTGTTACATTTGGCCATCACCTTCCCACTTAACAAATCGCAATTAATCTCTTATTTTATCACTTAACACCCATTCAAAAATAAATAAAATACAACAGCCCTTATCCCTTATCTTACTAATTTAACTAAAATAATTAAAACAACCCAAATTTATCTACCTATTAAACTAAAATAAAAAAATAAATAAATAAAGCTGTATTTATCCTACCTTACTGCAGCCGAGTTTTAATAGGAGAGTTTAAGCCAAATCCTTATCCAATTGAAACTCCATGTGCCTTCCAGTTACTCTCCACCTAAAGCAAAAAGCCAAAAAAATAAAATCCCACTCCTTGCTGCCCATGTGAATAGAACCCCAGCCCTCACTGCTGCAGGCTGCCATAACGCCCCAAGCCACTCTGCCCAGGCCTTTTTTTGTGACATAAACTCACCCCAATTCTTTTTAAGTCCTCCTTAGCCCAGCTTCACTTGTTGACGCAAAAAGGAAAAATAAAACACTCCCATGCCATCACCAAGACTCGAACATGAGACCTGCTCCTTGCTCCACAGATAATGCCCCAACCATCTTGCCAAGGCGCTGTTTGTGATATGAGTCACCCAGAACTTCTTTTAACACCTCTTTCCCTAGCTCCCCATTGTCTTAACGCCAAGCAAATATAAAAACATGCCCAAGCCGCCAATAGGATTCGAACCAAGGTCCCTGTTGGCGTCATTCCCAGGCCTTAAGTGGTATCCTTAAGCCACTCTACCAAGCCTCCTTCCATGTCCCAAAACACCCACAAATTACCCTTAAGGCCTCCCTGGCCTTGCTCCTCTTCCAGGCGCAAAAAGAAAAAGTCCCCGCTACGCCCAGCGTTACTCGAACCTCTTCCCTCCTGCACTCCCTTGCACCTTAGCGCCTCAAGCCACTTTGCCAATTAATTTCTTGTGTCCTAAACTCCACAAAATTCTTTTAAGGCCTTCTTGCCTGGTTTCCCCTTTTCACTTAAAATTCTAATATTTTACAAAGTTTTTCCCCTTCACCTAAAGTTCTCAAAAACTCCTAAAATATATCCAACCACACTTAAAGCCTACTAATCATTTGAGTTATGCTCCAAATGCATAACCCCTAATTTAGGATGTTACAATTCTACCCTCCTTAAAAATAATTTCGTCCTCGAAATTACTTACTATTAAGCAATCGTGCATTTTTAACTCATCACCCTACTCTACCGCTGCACACTCTGATCTTAACAAAACTAACACATTCCTTAGATACTATCTCAAGATTCACATTAAAGGTTCCATACACTTTGCTATCATACAACCACGAACTATCGCATAACAATCAAGTCAATAAAGAGATTTCAGGGTTAGGGAACATACCTTGGTTTCCTAAGCTAACCTTGGTTGCCTCACATTCGAACCATCACCGCTTGGTGTTCCATGACCTTGACCTCGAGCCCTATCCATCACTTGAGGACATTTCTTAACCAAATGAGCCTTAGACCCACACCGGAAACATACCTTACTATTACCCCAACACTCTCCTGTGTGCCTTAGACCCACACCGGAAACATACCTTACTATTACCCCAACACTCTCCTGTGTGAGCTCTCCCATACTGAGCACATGAACGATTCTGATTCTCAGCAACTGGTATTGGGGCACGTATAGAATTCTCGATCCTTGGTCTTTTCTGAACATCTCCAAACGATGCTGACGGTCCAAAACTTCTCTTATTCCCATTCCTATTCTTTTCTCGGTTTTCTCTTACAGTCTTCTTAACTTCTTTAGCGGTCCAAGCTTTCTCCACCAAAATGACGAAGTCTCTTTCTCTGTGCGGAGCAATCAACTCTCGCAACTCATCCCGCAATCCGTCCTCGAATCGAACACACCTTTCATAATCAGTAGCCACGATTCTTTTGGCGTACTGACTTAACCGCACAAATTCAGCTTCATACTTTGCTACCGACTTACTTCCTTGAACCAAGTTTAGAAACGCCTTTCTCTGCAAGTCTAAATAGCTAGCTCCAACGTACTTCCCTTCAAACTTAAGCTTAAAATATTCCCAATCCAGTCGATCTGCTGGAACACCTTGCCTGACAGTGAGCCACCATCGATAAGCTTCATCTCAAAGCAACGAGATAGTACCTTTCAGCTTTTCCTCAGGAGTACAGTCCAAATCGTCCAAGATTCTTTCGACTGCCTCCAACCAATACTCCGCTACATTTGGAGCTACTCCTGACACTCCTCTAAAGATCTTGACTCCGTTCGATCTAAGCCTTTCCGATACTGACTTTCGAGTTCCATTTCCCGCACTAGCTCCTGCCACACGTTCTAGCACTCGTAACATGGCCCACGATACTGCGTCATCTTCTCCTATCTAATCTTGCTCCTCCGAGCTCACTGCTGGCGGCGGCACTTCATTTTCTGACCCATGGCCAGACCCTACCGGTTCTGATACTGCCATTCTACCTCTATCGCATCTACGACGACCACGTCCCCTAGAACTCATCTCTAACATCGCGATTTAATCTGATTAAAAGTTTTATAGGTTAGTATTTGTTCCACTATTTAACCGCGAACAATTTTATGAAAAGAATTTCTAGAAGTGGTTCTTTCGATCGAACAAAGTTTCAGTTTCAAAATCACTATTCTAATTCAGAGAACCACATTCACATTCACATTAATCCATCTTGATTCATTCATCAATAACATCTAATCACACTTCCATGGGCATTCCATCCATTTCCCTACCCAGGGGTAATTTCGTCATTTTCCCTATAGGGTATTTTGGTAATAAACCGGGTCAATTCAAAAATCTTTACAAATCAAAGGTTACTTCAAAATTTTCAAAACTTAAGGGTATTTTGAAAATTTCAAAATCAAAAGTATTGCGAAAATTTCAGAAGTCAGGGTTATTTTGGTAATTTCAGAAGTTAGGGGTATTTTAGTAAATTTCTAATCTGGGAATCTTTACATTTTGCAAAAATAAAATTTTCTGATATTTTTGTGAAGTAAGAATATTTTAAATAAAAGTCGAGGGTAATGTGAAAATTTTAGAAACTAAGGGCATTTTAGTAATTTTACAACACAGGGGTATTTTTGTAATTTTGTAAATCAGAAATATTTTTGAGAAATGTCTTTAAAATAGTTTGTGCAAATCAAAAGGGTAATTTAGTGATTTTTAAAAAAACTAAGGTTTTTATAAAAATATGGCTAGTCCCTTTCGGGTTTTAGTTATCGGGTTTAGCCTGTGAATAAGTCCTCTTGGTGAGGGTGAACCGTAGCTACGCACCAGGTAGGATTCGAGTAAAGAGAAGGTGAGTCGCTAGGACTGCTTAAGTACCAAGCTCTTACTGAGTACCAATCCTAGACATGCGTACAATGGTTGCCACACCCTAACTCGGCGACTTACTTCACAGGTTTGTTTAATGGTCCTTAAGTCTTATGTACTTGTGTTTGAGTAGACTAGTCCTAGGGTTCAATAGATCCTAGTTCACTGATCTACGTTCCTATAAAAGCCTATACAGATCACATATTCAAATCACTTCAGAAGTCCGAAGTATTTACCTGGTGGACTTCGGGTCGGAGGTACAGATGCCATGCCAGAATAACCTGAATAATAATTCATAAAAGCCCATATTTTTTTTTGAAAAAAACCATCTTTGAAAACATTTTTGGGCCCAAAACCCTTAAAGCTGAGTTTTGAACCGGGCTTTGATACCAAACTGTAACACCCCAAACCCGGCCCATTCACTACGGCCGAATTTGAAATGCCACTGTCGAAGTACACCCTGTCCTTCTTTCATAATCATATCCCATCCCATGCACATGCAACATATATAATGACATAACAAATAAAGCATGTACATGATATTCAGGCGTACAATCATATTCATAGGCATACTCACATATACAAATTAATAATCACATCTCAACAGATTTGATACTAACCTGGTTATCGACATACCCTTATGGGTATCCATTTCACATCACTGTCACTGCACTCATATATACAACATAAGCAAACATCACATAAATCCCAAAAAACAATAGGCTAACTACACACCTGATTACTTAGAGTTCTAAACTCTTGATCCCGACGCTATCGCTAAGCGAGACTACGGCTATCTGCTTATAGGTTTCTCTTGCTGCTGGCCCACACCTCGGTGGCCAATCCCGAACTGCCGAGACAGATCTTTTCTTAAACTTCGGGATAAGGACTTTCCCTTTACCTTTTTGATCGGCATCCATGTCCATTAATGATATCTTAATCAAAACCAAAGGGTTAACCGATAACATCATAATCTAAATATACCAAATCTAAACTATACTTACTAAATATTCTTACCAACGAATCGAATCCCGGAAGCTTCTGATTACCTTTGTCGAAATTCCTAAATGACCACAGTCAGAATCGGTTATCACTTATTTACCAAATATGGCCTATAGACGAATACTATGCATCACTTACCTAGCTTACTTAAACCCTGGAATATTGCTTACTTCCTGAGTTGTCGAAATCCCTGCTACACATTTGTTAGAATCGACTTCTATATCCAAAAATCATTAGAAAGTGGCCTTAGGCCGAATACTTCATTAACTTACATTGAACACTTCAAATCCCGAAGCTTCTCCTTTAATGCTCCTTCTTTCGGCTACACACAAAAAGGACACACTTAATGGCACTAAGACATTTGGCCATGCTCTAAAAATCAAGACCAATCATGGGTTCGGCACGCCCATGATGAAAGAGTAAAACGATTAATAAAGAAGGATTACTTACCACTATCGTTGCTTGTGAAGACTAAAAGAGAATGGATCCCGGCTTTTAGAACTTGCGATAGAAGAAAAGAGAATCAAGGCACTTAAGATTCGGCTATGGCCTTTAATAAAAATAAAATATAAATAGGAGTATGGCACTTACAAGGTTTGGCTAACACAAGGAACAGGTTTGGAGTTGGAGAAAGAAGGAATAGAAGAATGGAGAAGGCTTAGTAGAATTCGGCTTTTGTCAAAGAGAAAATAAGGTGCAAATTCGGCAAAGTAATTTAAAGGAAGAAAAATAAAAAGATGAATGCTTCATTAAAAGGAATTTCGGCACCCCAAATAAGCATACCTCCAAAGTCGAAATACCACCCTAGGAAGTCCTATATTTGGCCATCACCTTCCCACTTAACAAATCCCAATTTATATCTTATTTTATCACTTAACACCCATTCAAAAATAAATAAAATACAACAGCCCTTATCCCTTATCTTACTAATTTAACAAAAATAATTAAAACAACCCAAATTTATCTACTTATTAAACTAAAATAAAAAAATAAATAAATAAAGCCATATTTATCCTACCTTACTACAACCGAGTTTTAATAGGAGAATTTAAGCCAAATCCTTATCCAATTGAAACTCCATGTGCCGTCCAATTACTCTCCACCTGAAGTAAAAAGCCAAAAAAATAAAATCCCAGTCCTTGCTGCCCACGTGAATCGAACCCCAGCCCTCACTGCTGCAGGCTACCATAACGCCCCAAGCCACTCTGCCCAGGCCTTTTTTTGTGACATAAACTCACCCCAATTCTTTTTAAGTCCTCCTTAGCCCAGCTTCACTTGCTGACACAAAAAGGAAAAATAAAACACTCCCATGCCATTACCAAGACTCGAACATGAGACCGACTCCTTGCTCCACAGATAACACCCCAACCATCTTGCCAAGGCGCTGTTTGTGATATGAGTCACCCAGAACTTCTTTTAACACCTCTTTCCCTAGCTCCCCATTGTCTTAACGCTCCCAGGCCTTAAGTGGCATCCTTAAGCCACTCTACCAAGCCTCCTTCCATGTCCCAAAACGCCCACAAATTACCCTTAAGGCCTCTCTGGCCTTGCTCCCCTTCCAGACGCAAAAAGAAAAAGTCCCCGCTGCACCCAATGTTACTCAAACCTCTTCCCTCCTGCACTCCCTTGCACCTTAGCGCCTCAAGCCACTTTGCCAATTAATTTCTTGTGTCCTAAACTCCACAAAATTCTTTTAAGGCCTTCTTGCCTAGTTTCCCCTTTTCACTTAAAATTCTAATATTTTCCAAAGTTTTTCCCCTTCACCTCAAGTTCTCAAAAACTCCTAAAATATATCCAACCACACTTAAAGCCTACTAATCATTTGAGTTATGCTCCAAACGCATAACCCCTAACTTAGGATGTTACAGGTCGGTTCTTAGTGCCTTAGAATGTTAATCAGGTGTGTTTTTTAACTATTAAAGGTTAAGGACCGCTTTGCTGTCAAAGTACACAATTTTCAACCAGATTCGATGTAGTTTCATGACCACACGGGTAGCCACACAGGCGTGTGCCGCACATGGGCAGGCCATATGACCATGTGTCGTGGTAAAAATTAGGGTATTTTTGAGTCACACGGTTTGAGGTGTGCTGTAATTCCCAGATTTTAGGTTTAAAGGTTTTGAGATTTGTAGGTATGGTCAGCAGCTAGATCAGGCATTTGTGTTTGTTTTCGCGTTTTAGTGTCAGAATGGGCCTACTGGTTTGGTGGTTGGTTGAGTGTTAGTTTAGCTTGGTGTCTCGGGTTCAAGTCCTCAAGTGCGCTTTGAAGGATTGTTTTTTATTTAGTTTTGTTTTTATTTTAAAAGTCTAAAATACTTATTTATATTTCTTTAATTTATTTTTTGAAAAAAAGAGAGTTTTTGGGGAAACTTCCTAAAATCATGTTTTGTTTTCTCTTTTTTTTTTCTTTCATGTTAGAACTCTGCCCCTTGCTTTTTCCATTATTTTGGTTTTGCTTTGTGATTCCATCAACAGTTGTTTCGAGTTTCAAAATTGGTGGTTTTGAGGCATTTAGGCTTTAAGTACGTATCTCACAAATCAAATGTAGGTTTCGAAACTCTTTTACTTTATTTGTGAATTGGTATTCTATATTTTCGTATGTGTTCAGAAGCCCTTCCCCTTTGTTATCGAATTTTTGATTTGTTTTGGTGAAATTTGACATTATTTGTGTGCTTTTGAAATTGACCATTCGAAACATTGATTATCGTAGATGGCTTGAAATTGGGTGTGATTTTGATATATTTTTGAGTTACTAAGGATTGGGGAACATTTCAACAACAAAGGCATGTTCAATAGCCTGTTTCAGTGTGGTTTCATGACCACACGGGTGGCCACACGGGCGTGTGCCCCAGTTGGGAAGGTTACCCATCGTGTGGCTAATTTTGGGATTTTAGTTAATTCCCACATGACCGTGTCCTAAGGGTACACGGGCCTGTGCATTTGGGAATTACGATTTTAATGATTTGGTGCCGCACAACTGTATAGCTACTTTGGGGATTTAGGAATCTCACATGGGTGTGTTTTTTAGACACATGGTCGTGTCTAGTGGGCACACGGACGTGTGAGACCTTTATACGGCTGTGTCTGCCCTACACCTTAATTTACCACAAATACACAGAGAGTTACACAGCCTGTTTATATGGCCATGTCCCTAGGTTTTACGGGTGTATGCCTTAGCCACACAGTCGTGTGCCTCCTTTTATATGGGTGTGTGCCTCTTTTCACATAGGTGTGTTCCTTTCTACAAGGGCATGTGCCTCTCTCACATGGGTGTGTTGACCCCTACATGGCCTAGGCATTTCCACATGGCCGGAGCATACAGTCGTATGGCCCTATCTCGCCAATTTTTGTACCGTGCCAGTTTTTAATCTGATTGTGTTTCTGTGTGTTTCGACCCTTGTCTAGGTCTTAGTAAAGATGGTCGGGACTCTGTTTTGGCTTGGTCTTGTGTACTACTTGCAATCATAGCTAGTTTAGCAATTCATTTGAGTGTTATTTGATGTTATGATGCAATTGATTCTGGATCTAGGCATTTGAACGTGTGCATTTCTGACACTATGTTCTGTATCGGTAAGTCTATCTACATACAAGCATTCACATAAAGTTTTTGATTTTGAATTCTAATTCAGTATCCTGTCAAGTAGGTTTATGTAATTCTGATTATGTCTAACTATCTGTACGATGTGTTTATTACACTATGAGATTGTTCGCTTTCATGCATTTGCATAAAGTAATTTTGAGGTTGGCTGTGAAGAGAAGGAAGTTTTTGTTTTCTCCTAGATATTCTTTTTGCGGTTTCTTTTCATTTTGCTTTCCCTTTCATTTTTTTCGTTCTCTTGGGAAATTGTTTCGCTGTGTATATTTCGAAGAATTTCACTCTACCGTCATCAAAGAAGGTGTGGGTTTCGTACTCTTTCTATTGTATTTGTTAATTCTAATTTGACTCTTTGAAGAGTCGACAATTGGTGTGTAAGTGATCACAAGTCTGTTATTTTTGATGTGGTATCATTGTTATATGCTTAGAACCTATTAGTTATGGTACTATCTCGAGCTATCGAGGTCGAGAAAATGCTATGAGGGTGAAAGCATGATCTTTGGGGCTGTTTGGGGTGTGATCGGGGGACGGAGAGGTGTGTTAGCTGGATAGATGGGAATTTTATCTTCATACGCATCTGTTTGAGCGTTCTAGGTGCTAGATTATCTGACTCTATTTCGTCTGACTAAAAACTCATATAATTGAGTGTTTATATGTAAAATGGTGTGTGTTGAAATGTTACATTCCGTAGGGACGTTGATCTCGGTAATACCTTTTGTTTCTATGTATATACCTGTAGTTGTTTGATATTGAGCTGTGGTCTGTATTTCTATTTTATCTTGATTCAGACTCACACTGAGCTCGAGTAGCTCACCCCCTCTTAGTGTTTCCTTTTCAGGCACATTTCTGAATTCTGATGCTGGACTCGGTGTGCGGAGGTCTTGAACAGTCTCGATTTAAATAAATTATTATCAGTTGATATTTTTAGTTTTAAATGATTAAATGTTTTGATTTGTTGTGACAACATGTCTTGTAAAAATTACCTACGATCACTACGGTAATCAATGTGACATCCTAGATTCGATCTAAACTTCTAGGCTGGGTTTAAGGTGTTAAATTTAGTGGTATCAGAGCCAGGTTTACAAAAACCCAACCTGTATTTTTACGTACCCGTGTGCGCACGTGGTTGTTTTAAAAGGAATTTTTGAGAAAACTTTACCATAGTAAGCTGGAACGATTTGTGTTTTGGGAAAAGTTTTACGGAAAAGAACTGTTTAAGACTTTGATGCTGGTCCAGGTAGAAATCTGAAACTGTAAGATTAGAAATATAGATTTCTATATTTAACTTGTGTTCGTTTTCTGAAAGTGTAGATATCTTATGTTAGCCACAAGACAGATATGGATTCTGAAGGTAAGCAAGATCGCGAGAAGTCGTCTATTTCTCCAGAACGTGTGTCTGTTCAGGAGTCGGAGGTCAGTACAATTCGCCAACTTCGGGTAGCTATAACCCAGAGCTTGGTACTGAGGCATTGACTCAGGTAGTGAGGGAAGTACTAGAGAAAGTGTTTGAGTCTAGGATAAGGAAGGCTAGTGAAATGTTTCATAATAAGTATAAAATTGTAGGAAGAAAAGAGATTCAACCCTCCGAGGTTGGAGCCTCGTTCTACGAAGCGTGTTAGAACACATTTGAGTGGCAATAGCAATTCTGTAAAGGGTGCTAGTGGTGGTGCGAATGTTCTATTTTGTGAGCACTGTAATAAGTGTCATCCGAGCAAATGTTGGGAAAAGGCGAGAGTTTGTTTTCGATGTGGGTCCACAGAACATTGGACCCGAGAGTGTCCTTGATGATTTTGAGACAGGTAAGATTTTGAATGTTTCGATGTTTAGATTAAAGTAATGAAATTGTGTGTGATAGGATAATTCTGTATCTGCTTCAGTGGTTAAGTGTTCTGGGTGTGTGTATGAGGTCTTAAGTTTAATTTGATTCTGCTCGGGCTAGAGTGCACAGCGAGAGCTTGGTGGTGTAGCTTGTGTTATACCATTGTTCTGTTAGTTGGAAACTTCGGGGACAAAATTTCTTTAAGGAGGGGTGAACTGTAACACCTCAAATTTTGGGGTTAGAAGTTTTAAGGTTTTGTGGTTAGGGTCACAAAGAAGGGTGTGCTATTGTGTCTAGTCGACTGTTTAAGTGACAGAATGGGCCTGCTGGTCTGGTGGTTGAGTGAGTGTCAGTGTACCTCAAGGTTCGGGGTTCGAGTCTTTAGGTGCGCATTTTGGAGAGGCAATGTATTTTGTTTCGTTTTAAGTTAATATATTCTTTAATTATTTTTGGTTTTTTTTAGTTTTTTTTCTTTTTGTTTTCTCTTAGATGTTCTTTTTGTGGTTTCTTTTCTTTTTGCTTTCCCTTTTATTTTTTTCGTTCTCTTGTGAAACGGTTTTGCTGTGCATATTTTGAAGAATTTCACCCCGCCATCATCGAAGCAGATGTGGGTTTCGTACTCTTTCTATTTTATTTGCAAATTCTAATTCGACTCTTTAAAGAGTCGAAAATTGGTGTGTAAGTGTTCGCAAATCTGTTATTTTTGATGTGATATCGTTGTTATATGCTTATAACATGTTAGTTATTATACTATCTCGAGCTATCGAGGTTGGGAAATTTCTACGAGGGTAAAAGCATGATTTTCGGGGCTGTTTTGAGGTGTGATCAGGGCACGAAGAGGTGTGTTGGCTAGATAGGTGGGAATTTTGTCTTCATACGCATCTGTTTGAGCATTCTAGGTGCTAGATTATCTGACAGTATTTTGTCTGACTGAAAATCCATATGACTGAGTGTTTGTGTGTGAAATGGTGTGTGTTGAAATGTTACATTCCTTTGGGACGTTGATCTCGGTAATACCTTCTGTTTTTATATATATACACATGTAGTTGTGCGATATTGAGCTGTAGCCTGTATTTCTATTTTTCGTCTTGATTCGAACTCACACTGAGCTCGAGTAGCTCTTCCCCTCTTAGTGTTTCCTTTTCAGGTACAATTCTAAATTTTGACACTAGACTTGGTGTGCGGAGGTCTCAGACAGTCTCGGTTTAAATAAATTATTATTAATTGGTATTTCCAGTTTTAAATGATTAAATGTTTTGATTGTAAAATTGTACCTATGATCACTACGGTGATCAATGTGACATCCGAGATTCGGTCTAAACTTCTAGGCCGGGTTTAAGGTGTTACAATCTGAGTGGCCTAGTCTACATACATGGTGTGGAGGGTTGGATGGGCATTTCGAGGTCTTATATGGCGTGTTTGGTTGGATGAGCTTAAATAGCTCTTTCGTACTGTGAACATGGGACGGAGAGGTGTTTGGCTGGATGGGTGGGTTTTTATTACTTGACTGCATTCATACGCATTTGATTAAGTGACTGGGTGTAAGCTTATTTGTCTGTATTCTGTTTATCTTAACATTTGTGACTAATTTTGCGTTTAGCGTAATGACATTTTGGATCTTAGTGTTTGTGATGATGAGTGTTTTGGTATCGACCCATTGACGGGTTTATCAGTTGAGTTTCTGTGTATGATATGGTGTGCTTTGAATGTTATGTTCGGTTGGGACATTGGTATCAAGTTTACCTTTTGTTTCTGTGTATCTCTGTAAGTACAATTCGCTATCGAACTGCTATTTGGATTTCTGTTCTGTAATCCCATTATTAGTTACGATTCGAACTCACACTGAGCTCGTGTAGCTCACCCCCTTAGTTTTACCTTTTTAGGTATTTCCGTCTTCTGTAGCTAGACTCGGCACGCCGGAGGCCTCGAAGTAACACGTTTTAAAACGAGCTAATGAAGTAGTATTTTATTTAACTGGGAGTTTTACATAAATGGTTTAAGTACTGTTTTGAAAACTGTGGTACGAGTTTTGTGTTATATACACGTAAGCATTATTTAGACTATTTTTTTTTTGTAATATAGGGACTTTGTATCTGAATGTTTTCATGTAACTTAAATTCTGGTTTGCAATGCAATTTGTTAAACTAAAAATGTTTTCAGATCACTTCGGTGATCAATGTAACCTTCGGGACTCTGTCTAAACTTCTAGGCCGAATTTTGGGGCATTTCATGTGCCACACGGGTTGGCCACACGTCCGTGTGACCTTTGTTTAGGGATTTTATCGTTTTTCACATAGGTGTGTGCCTTAGACACACGACCGTGTTTTTCAGCCACACGGGCGTGTAAGTTAGCCACACGATCATGTCTACTCTACTTCTTAAATTATGCTAAATTTTGTACAATTGCACAATGAGTTACACGGGCTGGCCACACGACCATGTAACTCTATGACATGAGTGTGTGTCTTAGCCAAATGGGTGTGTGCCTCTGTCACATAGGCGTGTCACTCTCTACACAGCCGTGTAGACCCCTCATACGGTCTAGACTCTTTCATATGGCCTGGGCACATGACTGCGTGGCCATATTTTGCAACCTTTTTGTAAAATGTTACGTTTAAGCTCTATAAGGGTGTATGAGTAATTAATTTGGTTTAAATTTGATTGCGAATGAGCATTCATTATATTTAAATTTTGTGAATTGTATAAATGTGTTTGTGGTATGGTAAATTAGTTTTGACCTTCGTATGATTTTTGGGATGTGATAATTGTGGCATCGTGATTAGCGTGTCTGTAGGCTATAACTAAATACAAGTATTTTTTATTCTAAGTCTGTTCAACCAAATATGTGTTCCAGTTTCTGAATGTCTGTTGCATATTGTGTGCATTTTTGCACTTGCATAAAATTTTGGATTTTGGTTGTAAAGAGAAGGAAGACTGAATTGGCAGTTTATCTGCAATATTTCTGTACAGCAGATTACCGCATATTATTATACAAATTTCAGCTCAGCTGCACATTTTAATTCGAGTGGCTTAGTTCCACATTTGTGGTGTGTAGGGTGGATAGGCCGATCATGGTCCTATGTGGTGTGCAGGGTGCATGGGCTTATTATAGCCCTAATGTGATGTGTAAGGCGGGCAAAGTGGTGTTCGATTGGTTGGGTGGGTTTTTAATTTGCTACATTCATTTCCATATTTGAGTATAAGTCAGTCTGTAAGGATAGTAGCGTAACTGCAAAGTATTTTGGGTAGTCCAACTTGATTAGGTATTTGGTGCGTTAAGAATAATATTATTATGTCATGTTTGGAAATGACATTGTTTGTATGTCTGATTCTGAAATGAGATTTTCATACTTTTTCTGTAAGATTCCTTTTAAAATATATGTATGGTACTCTGTCGTTTGCCTTAATTCCTATTTTGAGCTCATTCCCTTAGTTTCCTTCTTTTTGAGGTTAACTTTGAGCTTTGCTGTTGGACTCGGCAAACCAGTGGTCTCAGAATTTTAAAGAGTTTGGTTTATTTTTAATGTTTCTTAAAATTCAGTTTATTATTTTCAGTTAATTTGTAAGGAAGATTACATAAATCATGGTATGGGTTTTGTGTTTGAATTTTTCGTTAGATTCCATGTTTTTGATTTTGAACAGATTTTTCTGAAAAATTCATGCATGGTTTTTAACTAGTCTTTTTTGCAACTGTTCTAAAGCTCACACGATTTTTGAGAAATGACCTAAGGTTTTCTGTCAGAAAGTAAACATCTTTTTTACTGCATCATTGGTTTAGGATTTTGCTTGACGTCAACTAAACACTATTTGCAAAGAATAGATTTAGTTTTTACTAAATTTGTTAAGCAACAAAGAGATTGATTGTTGACGAGTGTAACAACTTATTTTTCAATGGTGTCGGTAACAGTGGTTTCAGGGCTACAAATTCAACGAATAAATTCGTAAATATTAAATATTAATATTTACGAGTCAAATATAGTTTTAATATTTATGAGTCAAATATAGTTTTAAAAGGTTTTTGATATGGTAATTTATGTTATATGAATGATTAATTAAGTTCAAGTGGTAAGAGTCTAAAGTCAAGTGGTTTTAGAAAATGAGGTATTAGGATCTCGTTTCTATAAATCGAGCTGTAAATATTTTTATAAATATTTATGGAGTGTTATTAAGGCCGTATTAAAGTTTCGTTAAGAAATTTTGACATTTGCATTCTTAATTAAGTAAAAATGACTAATTTGTAAAAGATGTAAAACCTAGTTGCTATTAAATTTTAATGATTTAATGGATTACTTAGTGGAAGTAGGTGGACTTATATGAAAATTAGACCACAATGAATTATTATGGATGGTCAATGCTTGTTTTTATGATAAGTATGTGTTATTTTTATTAATTAAAATAATAATAATAATGTAATAAAAACATAAAATAAGTAAAACAAAAAGAAAAACATTTTATGCTTACCATCCTCTCCAAATCACGAAAACATCGTGGCAAGAAGAACTAAGGTAAGCCCTTTTTCACCCGTTTCTTTTAATTTTTATTTTTTTGAGATAGTTGCAATTAAGTTTAGCTAGCACGTACTTTCATTTTTAAAACTGTTAAAGATTTTGAATGTTGCCATTGATGAATATTTGTGATTTAAATGTCAAATTATGGCATTGGAGTATTAGTTGTGATTTATAAGTATTTTGTTAAATTATTTTGATGAATTTAACGATTAAGGATTAAATTGTTGAACTAGTAAAAATAGGACTTGGTGTGAAATTGTTGCAAAAAAAGGCTAAAATAGAAGCTATCAATATTTGACTAATATGAATTTGCAATAAAAATGATTAAATTGCATGTTTTAGGATCAGAGACTAAATTGAATAAAAGTAAAATATTAGGGGTAATTTTGTAAAAATGTCAAAATAACTAAATTGCATAAAATAAATTTTTTACAATCTAAATTAATAATTTAATGAAATTATTAATTTAGATCAAGATCGAGTGGAAAATCGATGAGAATGAAAAATTACCAAAAAACCCTTGTACTTTGACTTTTCTGCAATTTAGCCATGTAAGCTTGTAACTTCATTAAATCTATTAATTGTGGTTTTGATTGTTTAATATCTAATTGTTTATATATGAATTGAGTTTATTGGCTTGAAGGAAAATGATTAAGACCATAGTTGAAAGGCATTGCACTACACCAGAGAATAAATAAGACCACAGTTGAAAGACATTATGGCACCATATAGAAATGAGTAAGACCATGACTGAAAGATGTTATGGAATCACGCTTCTATCGAGTAAGACCATGATTGAAAGATGTTATGGCATCACGGTTCTATCGATTAAGACCATGAATAAAAGTTGTTATGGCATCACAATTCTATCGAGTAAGACCATAGCTGAAAGACATTATGGCATCACAAATCAAAGGAATAAGACTATTGTAACACCCCAAACCCGGCCTAGACGTTATGGCTGAATCTGGGAGTGTTACGACGAATTGTTTTGAAATTGATAATACTTTATAAACATTGTATAGTTATTAGATAAAAATGTCAAAGTTTTACTAAGCATATTCATTTATATAATCATTACTAAAACCGTTACATCTTGTCCTTCAAAGTTAACCAAATATTTCATAGCGGAAGTTTGAAAAATCATTTAAGTCAAAAACCATGCTCGTGTTTTCAAAAAAAATTGTTCGGGAAAAACCAAAGTTTTGTCAATCATCATAATCTAAAAATCATAGGTGCAACTAAACCAAATATCCAAAATGAACAGTCCCAAAATTCCGAAGAGTCCAAAAATTACAAAACTCTCTTGATAACTAGAAATTAAGTAAAACCCGTAAACAAGGATAAGAAAAATAATAATTTTCCAACACATGGTGTAATAGCCCAATTAAGGGCCTAGTCGAAATAGTGGTGTGAGACCATGAAACTGAGACGAATTTATGATTTTTTAAGGTTTATGTCATATTTGTATGCTAGTATGAAAGTTTCATGAAGCAATTTTACTAAATTGTGGTTGAATGGTTCAAAAGGACTAAATTGCAAAAGTTGCAAAATATGAGTTTCTAGAAGCTTTTCGTATGAAATAGCTTTAGAATAGCAATTAGAAGTCCTTAAATAGTAATTTTTTCAAAAATATAATTTTGGACAAAATTGGTCATAAGATGGTGTTATAGAAATTTTTTAGTGATAAGGGCATTTTGGTCATTTATGTATTAAATGATTAAAATGGGAAAAAGATAAGAAAAATCTACTCATCTTCTTCCCCCCTTGCCAAAAATTGAAGGAAGCCATAACTAGGGTTCTTCAATTTTTCAAGCTTGCTAGTAAGTGTTCCTAAGCCCAGTTTTTGATATTCTTCGTATTTTTGAAGTCCTGGTAGCATGAGTAAGCTATTTTTAGCTATTTGATGAGCTAAGATGCATGTTTAAAAATTTAACCATGAGTGACATGCATGATAAATGATGTTTTATGGAAGTTTAAGAGAGTTTGATGATAGATAAACATCTTTTCCTTAATGAATTTCATGAAACATGATAGTGTGGACCATTTTGTAAAAGTTATAAAATTGGTCATACTTACTAGAAATAGAGAGAATTGATGATTGCTGTAGTAGAGAAAATGATTCAGCTAAGCATGTAGTTTAATAAAGTTGCATGAAAATCATTTTACGAGCCTTGGGGCAAAAGTGAAAATATGAGAAAGTATAGGGGCAAAATAGTAATTTTTCCAAATTACGAGTTATGAGTCAATTTAGTCAATATGATTATTAAATGATCTATTTATGATTATAGATCAAGAAAAAGAAAGCCCGAATCAAAATCGAGGCAAGAACAAAGTCGATGACTAAATTGCATAGTTACATACATTTTGTATTTTGAGGTAAGTTTGTATGATTTCTAAGCTTTATGATTTATATCATTGAATTGCTTAATATGATGTACAATATCTTCATGAATTATTTAATGTTATGTTCAACCGAGAAATCAATGAGATTAAACAAGAAAAAGTCCCGATTGAAAATGAATCCCAAGATACTGGGTCTATCACAAGAGATAAGAAAGTCCGTATAAGACGGCAATCAAGTACAAATATCATGCTAGTCCAAGGCAAGCTTGGAATTGAACAGATATCATATAAGTCCAAGGCAAGCTTGGCATTGAAC
This sequence comes from Gossypium bickii, assembly GCA_025503065.1. Lineage (NCBI taxonomy): Eukaryota > Viridiplantae > Streptophyta > Magnoliopsida > Malvales > Malvaceae > Gossypium > Gossypium bickii. The sequence goes on from CP106711.1 coordinate 105,048,155, forward strand.
AGTTATCAAGAAAAAGACTTCGTATAAGTCCATGTCAAGGATGGCCTCGAAACCAAGATGAGACTTAGTATCCTCGGTTATTCACAGAAATTTATCGGGCAAATGAGTAAAGTTAAAATGAGATGACAAGAAAGCTAAATGAGTAAAGTTATTGTCAAGTTGGAATTGAGTAATATTTATGTTATGAATGATGAATTAGAGATCATGATTATTATGTTAAAGTATGCTTATCAGTGTGATCAAGTGATACAAGAATCTTGTTTACCTTACAAGTATGAGAATATTAAGTATCATGAGACACGTAAGGATCGGTATGAGTAAGTAAGCTCTATAGCTGAAACCTATGATACCATTGTTATGTCAATTGGTTTATATTAAGCAAGTATATTGATATGTACTTTACATGCAAACTTACTAAGCTAAATGCTTACTTCTTTAATTCTTTCTTTCTATGTAGTCCCGCCAGTCGGAGCTCGTAGCACACTATCAACTCTTATTTTGGCATAGCCAAGTTATTCTACTAAGTATGGCATGTATAGGAAGTATTCATTTTGAGAACATGTTTAAAGAAAGGTTAATGTATAAGTTAGTAAGTTATTATTCTTTCGTAAATGGCTAAGTGATTGACCAAATTGACTATATATGTATGTTTATTGAAGTCAATGAAGTATGTAGTATTGATATTGAAAATGTATTAGCTAACCCTAGTTTCAAAGTGTAAAATGGCTTGGTAAATAGCTTTTAAGTGCCCACACGGTTACACACACGGGCGTGTATTTAGGCCGTGTATACCCTGCACCTTATTGTTTTAAAACAAGATATGCCACGGTTACTCCCTACAGCCGTTTGTATGAGCCGTGTAGGACACACAGTTTGGACATGGGCGTGTGCCCAAACTGTGTGGATCAAGTCAGTAACTTCCCACGGCTGGAATACACAGGCGTGTCAAGATCGTGTGAACGAAGTCAGTAACTCCCCACAGTTGTAGGCATGGGCGTATGAATTCTGCTTCAAGGAAGAGTTTTCGACTAAGTCTCGAAAGTTTTCGGATAAGTGTTTAAGGCCTCGCAGGCCCATAAAATGCATGATTAGTCTAAGAAAGAGAAGTTTTAAGTCAGAACAAAATTTTACAGCCCGTAAGTGTATGTTTATGTGAAATCAAGCATGTAATGTCTCGTATCCAGTCCTAGCATCGAATATGGGTATGGGGTGTTACATTTAGTGGTATCAGAGCTACAGTTTAGTCAATTCTAGGACTAGCGTAGCACGAGCATGAGTCTAGCTATACATGCGATACGTAAGAATGTTTTTATAATGATAGTGTGACGACTCCTGACTACTTAAATTATGTTATTCATATAGTAAATGGATCTCGAAAGAGCTATGGCGGATGATGTAGAAAGTAATGCACCAGCTCTCGCTGAAGGGACGGTGCCGAATGAGAACGAGAATAGACCCACTACGGTGAGTCAAGGAGGAGGAGAAGAGGCTAGAGAAGCCTTCCTCCATATGATGAATGCCTGGTATACGGAGTTCGTTTGTGCGAACCCGAATGTATAACCCCATCCACCCCGCCTGTTCCACAACCTGTTCCTGCAGTCCCTCAAGTAGTAGAGGTGGTAAGAGGAGATAAACCTCAAATTGATAGGATTAGGAAACATGGGGCAGAAGAGTTTCGGACGAAAAGAGATGATGATCCAAAGAAGACTGAATTTTGGTTAAAAAACACCATCAGGGTATTTAATGAGCTGTCATACACCCCTAAAGAATGCATAAAGTGTGTAGTCTCTCTTTTAAAAGACTCTGCTTACCAATGGTGGAACATACTTGTGTCGGTAGTATTGATCGTTGAAATCAGAGTTTCAAAATTTATAAAAGAATGATCAAAACCTGAAAACTAACTCTGACAGTGATTAAAGGCAAGTGTACCTATCAAACAGTAGTATAGCTTAGGCAAGACCGGATATCAAACCCAAAGGAGCTAAGAGTACTAATACTAACTTTCTTTTTATTATTTAGCCTTAAAAATAGAGTGAAGTTGCTTTAAACTATATTGACGAAGACTAAACTTAAGGACACAAAGACAAAAAGGACGAATAGAAAAATAACTTTTAAGGAAAAGTTAGTTGATTACGACGATACTCTCAAGAAGAATCCATCTAGACTTCACTTATTATCTAACCCTAAATTATATGATTTCTTTACTTAGCTTGATCTGTAAGACTCCCTAACCTATATTAAACCCTCTCTCAAGGCGAATAATGTCTAACCCTAGGTTAATTAGTGGAACTCTCGTTCACTTATAATAACCCCCTAGGATAGTAGTAAATCGATCAATAAACTCCCATATGAGGTTTCACCCTAATTCGACAAAATTTCATAACCTATCTCTAGGTATTTGATCAACTCCGCTTAATTATGTTAGATCTACTCTTAGGCAGGGTCTATTCCTCCTCCACCTAAGCACATTGGATTTGGATTAAGCAACATAATTAAGAACAAACTATATAACTTAGAAATCAAATAACAAAATTCATATAGGTTTCATCCCCTTCAGGTATCTGAAGGGTTTAGTTCATAATGAATAAAAAGAACATCACAAGAGAAAAGATAAAACAAAACATAAGAAAACCCTAAAACCCCCTGAAGAAATTGAAGGAGAATTCCGCCGTCTTGAGTATAATTCTGACTTCTTGGGATGGATCAACTGGTTATCCTCACGTTATTCCCTAACTCTGACCTTCTCGACTTGGCTCGTTGGCCTAGCTTTGACGTCGGTTTCGGCTTCTGTCGAACTCTCCTTTCAAGTTGCCCCATTGGGTGTTTATATAGAATTTGAGATGCCTTACTTGGCCTCTAAGTATACTAATTTAAGTAGAATTCATAATACGGTGTTTGAATAGGCTTTGGAATGTGTTTCTTTGCCTCAAAGTATCCTTTCCCGAATGTAATTACTCTTTCCAGTGACAGGGACACAACTATGGCACATGCCCGGGTGAATCGTGCCGGGCCGTATTTGGACTTTTAATGAGGCACGACCGTGTTTGTCGAGGTCCAGGCCGTGTTCTGGTAATTTAATGAGGCACGGCCATGTGGCTTGAAGTCTAAGCTGTGTCGATATCGTGAATTGGCCTGTTTTAAGCCCGTTTTACGTTCTTTTCATCCTTGGGTGCTTTCCTGAGTATAAGACATGAAAAGAAAGGATTAAGAGCACCTTTTTACATAAATCGAGGCTTAAATTATCCAAAAGCATGCTAAATGTGGGCCTAAAATATGTTACTTTTACGGTTTATCAAATACCCCCACACTTAAGCTTTTGCTTGTCCTCAAGCAAAATTCTTAACTTACAATTAAAACGAACTTTCCATAATTCATAATTTCTATCAACAATGTCTCATCATAATTCAGAGATAATTCATACATGGATAATTCAACTCAAAGAGTCCTAAAGATTCAAACAATCAAAGTCATACATTTATAGCATGAAAACATACGCGTTTCCCTTTACCTAAATAGTTACCTCTGATTCAAAATCGATAAGAGTTGACATCCTCACTAAAGATTCATTCAAATCACTCAAAGTGTTTAAGGTTCAAAATTAAGCACTCAATAAGTCAAACATGAAAGGTTAATCCTATAGGCTTAAATGAAAATCAAATTCCACCAATGTAAAATGAGATGATACACAAATCAAAAGGTCCTTTAACAGGGTTGTAATGGGGCTTAGTTAAGGGTATGGATAAAGGATGAATTAGAAGGTTAGACTCGAGATTGACCTGACAAATTACCTAACTAGAAATACGAAATAATAATAAGTAAATGAAAATTTGAAATACCAATACTCTAATACGAGCTTTTTCTTCAATATTTGAAATTTAAACATATAAGCTCATTTAATTATAGAACTAATACTGAATATACTCTTCTTCTTTTTTAAGAACAAACTAAGTATAATAGTAAGAAAGCACTTTTACAACTGAAATATAGAACATAGTTAGGAAACTTGTTCAAAATCAAATCTCGACAAAAGGGTAGTTAAAAAGGAATGGGGATAACAAATACAAAGGGTTTTGGGTTAAAATTAGTGGGTGAGTCAATAAAAAGGGTTGTTAGGATTAAACGGGGTTCACTAGGGGTTAACTATGCGGGTAGGCTTTTTATGAAGTAAGTGGGTTGAATCCTAGGTGCCTTTATCATCTCTGTATATCAAATCATAGGTGTGGTCTCGACATGTATAATCAATGCAAGTTCTAGAATAACAAATCAATGTTGACACACTCATAATCAATAAGGTGAGCAAGAAAAAGAATATATGCTCTATAAGGCTCAAAATCTCTCAAAAAATTATAGGTTTTTGATGTCAACCTTGTAAATTTCAAACTTCAAAGTAATATTCAAATTCAGGTAGACAACCTAGAAAAAAATTTAATTTCTGAAAAATAGACTTATCATGCTTGATTCTCTAGTATCCTTCAATTTTAATCATCAATGCACAATTATCAATGACTTAATCCAAAACACATCAATAAAAATCATAAAGCAAAGGAAATTTCATTCTAATCCTAATATGAGAGACTTACTTTAAACAAGGCATAATTCAGGGATTTTCAAATAATACTATAGTTAACCCCCACACTTAGGATGCACATTGCCCTCAATATACAAAGATGGATAATAGCAAAATAATCATAAAAGTTATAAGATGGGGAGAGAAGTAAAACTTCCTAAATTTTGGATGAAGTCAATGAAAAGAAACCAGATAGGATTAGAGGTGAACGTGGGGAAGCGTCTCGAATCGTTTGAAATTGAATCCTCGAAGCAACCGGTCTGATTTTAATGTATCCTAAGCTAAATCTAAATATCATAAAGAAAAAGAAGAAGAAAATAAAATAAAATAAAGTAAAAAAATATATAATAATAATGAAATGAAAATAAAATTAAAATAAAAATAAATAATGGAAAATGAAAGACAACTAGAAAAAGGGAGAATGAGGTTTAAATAGAGATGTAGCTCGTGTTTTGGGATTTTGAATTTTGGGCGCGTTCAGGTGTTCGGGCACGGCCGTGGGTGTAGTGGCACGCCTGTGTCTTTCTTCACACTATCATTTAATATGGGTGTGCTCCTTCCGTGTTCAATAAGTCAGAATGTTGGCACGGTTGGAAGGCACGGTCGTGTTTAGCCCGTGCTTAACAAGTCAGTAACTTCGCACGGGGCGTCGGCACGGGCTGGACTATTATCGACACCCGTGTTGGGAAAAAAAATTTCTATGTCCTGCACGGCTACTGGCACGCCCATGGTTCATCCCTTGGCTTCCACATGGCAACGAGCACGCCCATGTGTAGGGTCGTGTGGCTTAGAAATCTGCTCTTTGGTTAGTTTATGGTTAGGTGCTAAAAGGAAAAATAAAAAAAATAAAATAAAAAACAAAAAAATGTAAAAATGGGGTTAGTGCTCAGGTTGCCTCCCGAGAAACGCTCGTTTATAGTCTTAAGCTAGACTTTACCTCTCATTCGTATGGTCATGGTGGTTTGAGGAGGTGAAAATCCTTTCTCATGCGATCACTTCGGTTATGGATATATAGTTTAAGTCGAGTAATGTTTACCTCAAAAGTGTCGAATTTAGGATTGCTTACCTCGACTGTGCCGTTAAGTACCTCAAAAGTGATTTCTTCATTTGCCTTGAGGTTTGAATTGGTGATTCGAGGGTCTTCCTATTCAACAACACCTGATCCCCTATTTTGAAGTGTTTTGTTGTTCCTATAAGCTTATTTGAGGTCTCCTTCGGTTTCACTTCGTGCGGTTCCTGTTCCTCTTTGATTTGTGTTTCCTCCTCTTTTAGTTTGTCAACCCTAAGGCTTTGTTCCTTAGGTATTTCTTCTTTGTTGGTACGAGGTCTAAGATCTACCTCAACTAAGTGATTTCGCGATGCTTCCTATAAATAAAGTTGAACCAAATAATTATCAATAGAATTAACGTTCGTACCTTTATTACTTGATGTCCTAGTTGAGTCAAGAGCTTGAAGAGTATTGTTTCGTCGTTTACACGAAGTTTGAGTTCACTGAATTCTTCCTCTGTATGGTCTTTCTTTATTGCATCGGGATATGGTACACGAGGTTGGTATTCTTTATCACTTGATGTTCTGGCCAAGTCAAGAGCTTGAAGAGTGACTATCTCGTTGCCTACGCAAAATATGAGTTCACCTGCATAGATATCAATTTTAGCTCTGGCAGTTGCTAAAAAGGGTCTTCCTAAAATTAAAGGAATATTATTGTCCTCATCCATGTCTAAAACGACAAAGTCTACTGGGAATACGAATTTATCAATTTTGATTAGAACATTTTCAATTATACCCCTAGGAATTATGATAGTTTTATCAGTTAATTGTACGCTTTTCCAGTGGAGTAGGTTGAGGCTACAAATCCCCCATCCCTGAGTTTACAATGAGGATCCAACTTTATTTCTTTGAAGTTTCAGTGAAGAAGATTGAGGTTACGAATCTCTTCTCCCCGAATTTTTATCTCCTCGAAGTTTTAGTGGAGTAGGTTGAGGCTACAAATCCCTCCTCCCTGAGTTTGCAATAAGGATCAGTCCATATTTCTTTGAAGTTTCAGCAGAGAAGATTGAGGTTACGAATCTCTTCTCCCTGAATTTCTATCTCCTCGAAGTTCCAGTAGAGTAGGTTGAGGCTACAAATCCCTTCTCCCTGAGGTTATTAAGGATCAACCTTTATTTCTGAGAAGTTTCAGCATGAAGATCAAAGTTACAAATCACTTCTCTCTGAATTCGTATCACCATGAAGTTCCGATCGAGCAGATTGAAGCTACAAATCTCTTCTCCAGGAAATTACATCGAATTGGATCGAAGCATTAGTTTTCATGCCCTTGAAGATTCAGTGGGATGGAATAAAGCTACTCAAAGAAGAAAGGCACCGAATGAAGTCAAGATTTGACAAGACCGGGAAAATTTGGCCCTTTTAAAGTCTTTGCTCTATTCCTGTTACACGACAATGAGCAAAGAGGGGCAACTGTAGGGCCTAAAATTTGCACGGGCGCATGTCATAACCAAATTAACCAAATAAAACCAAAATAGAAATTAAAAACCCAAAAGAAATTATTATTATTATTAAGCAGTCCATTAAAAGTCCACAACCCAATTGGCCCAAATCTAAACTGTGGCCTGATTGGCCCAATAACTAAAAAAACATTTCAAAAACTCCTAGAGTCTCCAGAATGATCTAGCGCCCCAACCTAAAGCTTGGACTCTCTCGCGCGTGCCTCGACGTGGGATGCTTCAGCAGTCTCCACGCGCATCGCGTCACTTCAGCAACTCACACCTCACGTGCGCACGACGCCACAGTCTCCGTACTGTGCCACATCTGCACAACAACCTCCGTACCTTAAAACAAATACATCAAAGCAAACGAACAACAAAAAATAGCAGCAAAACAAAAAAAAAAAGAAAATCAGAAGAAAGGGTTTTTAATTTTCGATTATTTTCATTTTCTTGTTCCGGCTATATAAAGCCGATTGTTAACAGTGTAAGGGGGATTCCCTTTTTTTTTTATGTACACAGACTCGCATTCATACAAAAGAAAGAAATACAAAATCAAAAACAGAAAGGTGATTTTCAACAGATCCATCGAGTTTTCATTTTCTTTTTTTATCTATGTATTTACTGCACGTGGGGAAAAAAGAAGAGAACCCTTATCTGTTAAATATCATTGTCAGATCCTTGTTTTGCTTCATCAAAATCGGAGTTTAAATGAGGATTCAGAGACAAAAATAGGCTGTTCTCGAGCCCAGGATCTGAACAGAGCAAAGAGGGGGTCACCGGACGCCATCATACATCGTTTACAACGGTGGAGTGGTAGTCAGACGGTGTGGATTCCTGGATCGGCCGAATAGCAGAAGGAGGAGCTCTATTTTGGTTTTTTTTTTTTTTAGCGGCTAGGGTTCGTATTTTACAAAAAGGGTGGCTGATTATTTTTTTAAGGATAATATTGTTTTAAAGAAACGGCGTCATTTAGGCTTATTTCGATAGCCTTGAAACGACACCGTATAGGCCAACCCGACTCGACCCTATTCAGCGCCCATGGGATCCGCGTGTTTTTGCGGTGATGGGATATTTATGCAATCCGTCCCTCTGTGTTGTGTGGTCATTTGATTAGACTTTTATTTTCTCTTTAATTGATCTCCGTAATTTAAGTGTGTTTTCAATTTAGTCTGTTTAGACACTGTGTTTCGAGTTATAAAAATATTTACTGATTTAGTCCCTGATAGTGCACGTCCATGACTATTTGATCCTTGCGCATAGTTAAATGATTTTAGTTATTTATAAATTAGCATGTTAATCTTATTTTTATTTCGATTTAGTATTTTTTTTAGTTTTCATGTACAATCTGTGCAATATCCTTTTATAGGAATAGATTTATATTATATAAGTTGTTTTGATAAATTTTTTTAGATCATTTTATTGATTTTATAATGTTTTGAGTTTTCTAAAACTTCCATTTGTATATATAATAAATATTGAATTTTAAATTTCCTATTTATTTGTTTTAATAATTTGCACAATTTTTGACTTAAACACTCTTACATACTATTATTATATATATATATATATATACACACATATAATTTATATTAAAATTACCTCATCTTATGTATATATTATTAGTTTCATATAATTTTATGTATGTATTTCCTTTTAAATTTATCTATGTACATATTTTATCGTTAATCTCTATATATGTAAATATACCTAATCATTTTCTAAATACCCTATTTTGAATTATATATTTATTTATTCCAAACACTTTCATATGTCATTATTATTTTAATATATATTACATCAAGTTTATTACGCATGTATTATTTAAGTTGACGCCTATTATTCTGTATGTATTAGATGTTCATTTGTTTGCTATTGTATGTACTATATCTCTTAATTCGTGATCGTTAATTATTTACGACTTATTGTTGTAATATTTGATGTATGGATTAATATATTGCTTGGTGTATTAATATTCCATTGTATCTTAGGAAAACTGTAGTGTTTTAATGTCATTTCGATTTTAAACTCACAAGGCAAGGCTCGTGTTAGAGGTTTCGGGAAAATCGTGCTCTAACTAACTGAGTTTCGGTTCTCCTCGTTTAAAACCTAGCAACCGAGTATCCTCTCTCTTTTAAATCAAAATATATAATATTTCAAATATAAAAACTTATTCTTGGGATTTTTGAGATATTGCACCTTAACTTACTGGGTGTGATATTTTATTATCTCGAGATAAGATTTTTAAAAGAACAAAGGTAATATTCCGTATTCGGAAATTTTGAGAAATAGCGCCCTAACTTACTGGGTTGCGATTTTTCATTTGACCCAAATAAAAGAATATCCTTCTTATTTTTTTAATACACAAGTATTGAATGTCGAAGGATAAAACTAACTTCAAGAATATAAGAAGTCATGCCCTAACTTACTGAGTATGGCATTTTATTTCTTCGAAACAGAGAGCCTTGGCATGCAATACGATTTTGTCCTAATACATATATATATTAAATAAATGGAACGTAATCTAGAATCTTTTCAAATTTTCGACATTAAGACATTAGTTAATCAATTCGGTACCAATTTTGGGCGTTACGGGGGTGCTAACCCTTCCTCGTACGTAACCGACTCCCGAACCTTTTTTCTCAAATATTCGTAAACCAAAATTATTGTTTTAATAAAAATGTTTTATTAAAATAATACATCTCAAGGTGATCTGATCACACTTCGAATAAAAGATCGGTGGCGGCTCCATTTCCATATTTTTTAAAGTCGATCCCCGTTTTTTTCCAAACTTCGATTTTAAAAATGGTTTCGACAGGCGCCAAAAAATTGATCGCTGAAATCAGAGTTTCAAAATTTATAAAAGAATAATCAAAACCTGAAAACTAACTCTGACAATGATTAAAGGCAAGTGTACCTATCGAATAGTAGTATAGCTTAGGCAAGACCGGATATCGAACCCAAAGGAACTAAGAGTACTAATACAAACTTTCTTTTTATTATTTAGCCTTAAAAATAGAGTGAAGTTACTTTAAACTATATTGACGAAGACTAAACTTAAGGAAACAAAGACAAAAAGGGACACGCCATGGCACATGCCCATGTGAATCGTGGCCAGGCCTTGTTTGGACTTTTAATGAGGCACGGCCGTGTTTATCGGGGTCCAGGTCGTGTTCTAGTAATTTAATGAGGCACGGCCGTATGGCTTGAAGTCCAGGCCGTGTCGATTTCCTGAGTATAAGACATAAAAAGAAAGGATTAAGAGCACCTTTTTACATAAATCGATGCTTAAATTATCCAAAAGCATGCTAAATGTGGGCCTAAAATATGTTACTTTTAAGGTTTATTAAGTACCGAGGGAAAGAATCATATGGGAATTCTTCCAAGAAGAGTTCAAGAAAAAGTATATCAGCCAAAGATTTATAGACCAAAAGAGGAAGGAATTTCTAGAGCTGAAGCAAGGCAAGATGTCAGTAGCTGATTATGAACGAGAGTTTGTACGACTTAGCAAGTACGCTTGTGAATGTGTATCCACTGAGGCCATTATGAGTAAAAGGTTTAAAGATAGATTAAATAAAGACATAAAGTTGTTAGTTGCGGTCCTGGAGATAAAGGAATTTGTTGTGCTAGTAGAAAGGGCTTGTAAAGCCGAAGAACTAGTAAAAGAGAAGAAGAAGTCTGAAATGGAGTCTCTTAACTCTAGAAAGAGACAGTGGAATAAGTCATTCCAACCTTCGTCCAAGAAGTTAAGAGATTTCCTTTCTCGATCGGCTACTTCCATTGGATTTTCAAGAAAAGACAAGAGTAAGCAATATATGGGAAATAAAGCACAGACAACTTCAGTTGCTAGTGTGGGAAATATTCGATCTGACAGAGCTGAGTGCCCACTGTGTGGCAGACATCATTTTGGGGAATGTCGAGCACATGAAAATGTAAGTTTTAGATGTGGTTTCCAAGACCATTTCATAAAAGATTGTCCAGAGATAATTAAAGAAGAGAGAACTCAAAACCCGAGATCCGGGAGTATGGTCAGAGGGAGACCGCAAAGGAACCTAAGAAGTGGGGCAAGTGGAAGAGATAACCCTCGAGAGCAAGCCACAAGACCTGAGGGTAGAGCGCCTGCAAGAACTTATGCCATTCGCGCTCGCGAAGAGGCATCGTCCCCTGATGTTATTACGGGTACCTTTTCTCTTTACAGTATCAAATTTATTGCTTTAATAGATCCCAGATCCACACACTCTTACATTTGTATGAAATTAATGTCTGATTTGAGTATGCCTATAGATTTACAGAATTTATGATTAAAGTGTCCAATCCTTTAGGCAAGAGTGTGTTGGTTGATAAAATTTGTAAAGATTGTCCATTAACGATTAGAGGTCATTGTTTTAAAGCAAATCTTATGTTGTTACCATTTGATGAATTTGACCTCATTCTTGGAATGGATTGGTTGACTACTCATAATATAATAGTCAATTGTGGGAAGAAGTGCATAGAGATGAAATGTGAAAATGGGGATATTATTCATGTCGAATCAGATAATATGATAGATTACTGTCAGCTTAATAAAGTGACGGTAAAGAATAAGTACCCTTTGCCTAGGATCGATGATTTGTTCGATCAATTGAAAGGAGCTACTGTGTTCTCCAAAATAGATTTGAGGTCAGGGTACTACCAGCTGAGAGTGAAAGATTTAGATGTATCCAAGACTGCTTTTTGAATAAGGTATGGGCATTACGAAATTTTAGTTATGCCCTTTGGGTTGACAAATGCTCCTGCGGTATTTATGGATTTAATGAACTACATCTTTAGACCATATCTCGACAAGTTTGTGGTCATTTTCATTGATGACATACTGATTTATTCCCAAGACGAGAATGAGCATGCTAAGCACCTACGGACAGTTTTGCAGACTCTTCGAGAAAATCAGTTATATGCCAGGTTCAGTAAAAGCGAATTTTGGCTCATGGAAGTAGGATTTCTTGGGCACATTGTCTCGAAAGATGGAGTCCGAGTAGATCCTAGTAAGATCTCAGCCATAATGGACTGGAAGCCACCTAAGAACATCTCTGAAATTAGAAGTTTTCTAGGCCTAGCCGGCTATTACAGACAATTCGTCAATGGGTTTTCCATGATTGCAACCCCAATGACTAAATTGTTACAGAAAAATGTGAAGTTCGAGTGGGATGAGAAAGATGCCAACAAAGTTTTGAGGCTCAAAGCAATGTTGATGTGAAGCTCTCAGCTTTTAGTACAATCCGAGCCAGGGAAAGAATTTATAATTTACAGTGATGCATCCTTAAATAGATTGGGTTGTATACTTATACAAGAAGGCAAGGTGATTGCTTATGCCTCCAGACAGTTGAAGCCTCATGAGAAGAATTATCCGAGGCATGATCTAGAATTAGCTGCCATAGTCTTCGCTTTGAAGATTTAGAGACACCATTTATATGGTGAAAGATATCAGATTTTTACTGATCACAAAAGTCTGAAGTACTTGATGGTACAGAAAGAGTTGAACTTAAGGTAATGGAGATGGTTAGAGTTGATAAAAGACTATGAGTTAGTCATTGACTACCATCTAAGAAAGGCGAATGTGGTCGCTGATGCTTTGAGCAGAAAGTCCCTTTTTGCATTAAGGGCAATAAATTTGCGGATGACCTTATCCGATAATGAATCCATTCTAGATGAGCTGTGAGCTAGACCAATGTTTCTTCAAGAGATCTTTGAGGCTCAGAAAGAAGATAATGAATTGCAAGTCAAGAGAGCTCAGTACGAGTCAGGTATTGAATCCGACTTTCGGATAAATTCTGATGGATACTTGATGTTTAGAGATAGAGTTTGTGTACCGAGAAAATAAGAGCTTATTCAGAGAATTTTGCACGAGGCACATAACAGATGTTTATCTGTACATCTAGGTAGTACTAAGATGTACAATGACTTGAAGCAACAGTATTGGTGGCCGAAAATAAAGAAAAATATTTTAGAGTTTGTTTTTAAGTGCATGATTTGTCAGCAAGTAAAGGCTAAACACCAAGTACCTTCAGGTTTACTTTAGTCCTTCTTGGTTCCTGAGTGGAAATGAGACCGTATCACCATGGATTTTGTAACAGGCTTACAGTTGTCTCCCAGTAAAAAAGATGTTGTATGGGTAGTGGTTGATAGACTTACAAAGCCAGCTCATTTCTTACCTGTATGAGTTGATTATTCTCTAAACAAGTTGGCAAACTTGTATGTTTTAGAAATAGTAAGGCTTCACAGAGTTCCCTTATCGATCATATCGGATAGGGATCCAAGGTTCACCTCCAGATTTTGGAAGAAGCTGCAAGAAGCTTTGGGTACAAAGTTAAACTTTAGTACGAATTTTCATCCTCAAACTGGCAGTCAGTCAGAGAGATTAATCCAAGTACTCGAGGATATGCTCAGATGTTGTATTCTCAAATTCCAAAGTAGTTGGGAAAAGTTTCTCCCATTGGTAGAATTCGCCTATAATAATAGCTTTCAGTCGAGCTTAAGGAAAGCCAAATTCACGTGGTTGATTTGGTTAGAGAAGCTGAAGAGAAAGTGAAGATAGTATGAGAATGTTTAAAGGCTGCATCTGATAGACAGAAATCCTATTCGGATTTAAAAAGCAAAGAGATAGAGTATCAAGTGGGGGATAAAGTTTTCTTGAAATTATCGTCGTGGGAAAAAGTTCTCAAAATTGGCCGAAAGGGCAAGTTGAGTCCATGTTTCATCGGACCTTACGAGATTACTAAGAGAGTTGGGCCGGTAGCTTACCGTTTGCCTTTTCCATCAGAATTAGAAAAGATACATGATATGTTTCACGTGTCAATGTTGAAACGCTACCGATCAGATCCTTCACATGTAATTACCCCGACAGAGATAGAGATTCGTCCCGACATGACTTATGGTGAAGAACCAGTCAAGATTTTGGCTCGGGAAAAGTACTGGCTTAGTGAAAGTATTGTGGCAAAGACATGGAATAGAAGTAGCTACATGGGAACCAGAAGAGAGTATGAGAAACTAGTATCCAAACCTTTTTTCTGGTAAGATTTTCGAGGACGAAAATCCCTAAGAAGGAGAATTGTAACAGCCCGATTAAGGGCCTAGTCAGAATAGTGGTGCGAGGTCACGAAACTGAGATGAATTTATGAGTTTTTAAGGTTTATGTCATGTTTGTATGCTAGTATGAAAGTTTTATAAAGCAGTTTTACTAAATTGTGGTTGAATGGTCCAAAAGGACTAAATTGCAAAAGTTATAAAATATGAGTTTCCAGAAGCTTTTTGTATGAAATAGCTTTAGAATAGTAATTAGAAGTCCTTAAATAGCAATTTTTCCAAAAATATAATTTTGGACAAAATTGGTCATGAGATGGTGTTATAGAAATTTTTTAGTGATAAGGGCATTTTGGCCATTTATATATTAAATGATTAAAATGGGAAAATGATGAGAAAAATCTACTCATCTTCTTCCCCCATTGCCGAAAGTTGAAGGAAGCCATAGCTAGGGTTGTTAAATTTTTCAAGCTTGCTAGTAAGTGTTCCTAAGCCTGGTTTTTTATATTCTTCGTATTTTTGAAGTCCCGGTAGCATAAGTAAGCTATTTTTAGCTATTTGATGAGCTAAGATGCATGTTTAAAAATTTACTCATGAGTGACATGCATGCTAAATGATGTTTTATGGAAGTTTAAGAGAGTTTGATGATAGATAAACATCTTTTCCTTAATGAATTTCATGAAACATGATAGTATGGACCATTTTGTAAAAGTTATAAAATTGGTCATACCTACTAGAAATAGAGAGAATTGATGATTGCTGTAGTAGAGAAAATGATTCAGCTAAGCATGTACTTTAAGAAAGTTGCATGAAAATCATTTTACAAGCCTAGGGGCAAAAGTGCAAATATGAGAAAGTATAGGGGCAAAATAGTAATTTTGCCAAATTATGAGTTATGAGTCAATTTAGTCAATATGATTATTAAATGATCTATTTATGATTATAGGTCAAGAAAAACGAAGCTCGAATCAAAATCGAGGCAAGAACAAAGTCGAGGACTAAATTGCATACCTACATACATTTTGTATTTTGAGGTAAGTTTGTATGATTTCTAAGCTTTATGATTTATATCATTGAATTGCTTAATATTATGTACACTATCTTCATGAATTGTTTAATGTTATGTTTAACTGAGAAATCAATGAGATTAAACAAGAGAAAGTCCCGATTGAAAATGAATCCCAGGATACTCGGTCTATCACAAGAGATAAGAAAGTCCGAATAAGACCAAGCCTAGGCCTGGCATCGGTAATCAAGTACAGATATCATGTAAGTCCAAGGCAAGCTTGGCATTGAACAGATATCATGTAAGTCAAAGGCAAGCTTGGCATTGAATAGATATCATGTAAGTCCAAGGCAAGCTTGGCATTGAACAGATATCAAGAAAAAAGACTTCGTATAATTCCATGTCAAGACATGGCCTCGAAACCAAGATAAGACTTAGTATCCTCGGTTATTCGTAGAAATTCATCGGGCAAATAAGTAAAGTTAAAATAAGATGACAAGAAAGCTAAATGAGTAAAGTTATTGTCAAGTTGGAATTGAGTAATATTTATGTTATGAATGATGAATTAGAGATTATGATTATTATGTTAAAGTATGCTGATCAATGTGATCAAGTGATACAGGAATCTTGTTTACCTTACAAGTATGAGAATATTAAGTATCATGAGACACGTAAGGATCGGTATGAGTAAGTAAGCTCTATAGCTGAAACCTATGATACCATTGTTATGTCAGTTGGTTTATATTAAGCAAGTATATTTATATGTACTTTACATGCAAACTTACTAAGCCAAATGCTTACTTCTTTAATTCTTTCTTTCTATGTAGTCCCGCCAAGCTACTTGTGGATCGTTGAAGTCGGAGCTCGTAGCACACTTTTAACTCTTATTTTGGTATAGCCAAGTTATTCTACTAAATATGGCATGTATAGGAAGCATTCATTTTGAGAACATGTTTAAAAAAGGGTTAATGTATAAGTTAGTAAGTTATTATTCTTTTGTAAATGGCTAAGTGATTGGCCAAATTGACTATGTATGTATGTTTATTGAAGTCAATGAAGTATGTAGTATTGATATTGAAAATGTATTGGCTGACCTTAGTTTCAGGGTGGCAAATGGTGGTAAGTAGCCTTTAAGTGCCCACACAGTTAGACACATGGGCGTGTGTTTAGGCCATGTATACCCTGCACCTTATTGGTTTTAAAAAGATAGGCTAAGGTTACTCCCCACGGCCGTTTGTATAAGCCGTGTAGGACACACGATTTGGACATGGGCGTGTGCCCAAGCCGTGTGGATCAAGTCAGTAACTTCCCACGGTTGGACTACACGGGCGTGTCAAGACCGTGTGAACGAAGTCAGTAACTCCCCACGACTGTAGGCATGGGTGTCTCTAAGGGTACACGGGCGTGTGAACCTTGCTTCAAGGAAGAGTTTTTGACTAAGTCCCGAAAGTTTTTGGAAAAGTGTTTAAGGCCTCGTAGGCCCATGAAATGCATGATTAGTCTAAGGAAGAGAAGTTTTAAGTCAGAATGAAATTTTACAGCCCGTAAGTGTATGTTTATGTGAGATCAAGCATGGTAATGTCTCATATCCAGTCCTAGCATCGGACATGGGTATGGAGTGTTACACATGGTCACCGTTAAGCCTCCATCATACCGACCTAACTATGTCTGAGGATTACCTGAACAAAATAGAAAAACAGATGTGAGTTTTCGTAAACTCGGTGTGTAACCCAACAAAGATAGTTATTCAACATACACAGAATCAAATGTGCAGACAGATACAAATTTAGACATATGTCCTTAACACATACAAATATCAGAATGAAATAGACAAAACAGATATACAAAATCCTACCCCCATCCTCTACACACCATCTCCAACCATCCTATCACACCATGTACAGTTAAAACACCCACCCATCCTTACACACCATATAGTGTCGATGCGACACATGATAGAATAATATGTAGCCAAGCTGCCAGATAATAGGCGAAAGGTTGCCACATAGATCACTTCCTCCACATATGCACATCCCACCCCAAAAATAGATACAGAATTAACAGAATTATCATGCTTAACATCCTCATATACAGATAACATATATACTCAAACAGAATAGTCAGACATACATATTCGTTTCCTACTCAGATCAGACTATCAAAATTTCATATCACAAGAACTAGGGTTTGGTTAGCTCTTATCGGCCCTACAGTAGGCCCACAATCGATCGAAATGACCCGTTCCACCTTAGGAAAAATTTTAGAATTTTAGGCCCAGATGCCCGTGTGGCCCACACACCCAAATTGGCCTTGCCCGTATGGCCCAGACTGCCCGGCCCAAAACCTACACCCCCGTGTGGTTCAGCTGTATGGGCTCACACGCCCAATCTGGCCTAGCTCGTGTGGCCCACATGGCCACAGCATCGCTGTCACACGGTCTTGTCTCACATACAGCCACACCTATGACATTCACATAGCCGTGTCTCACACACGGCTGGGCCCACCCCCATATGGCGTTGACAATGCCCTTGTTTTACTTTTGCTGAACTTTAATTTTTCATGTTTAGGGTACACGGCTGGTTCGTTTTTGATGTTATAGCAATTCTGAGCCTTCTGTAACCTAAGAAATAGCATCCCATTGACCAATTAGCAACCAATCTACAAATCGACAACATAACCTGAAATAATGCACATAACTTATTATCGACAAGAACAGATACTAATGCAGTTTAGATCGTTGAAGCAAAACCCCCTTCTCCACAGCCTTTTCCTACACAAAATTTTGCAGAAATCAAATCCCTTATCTGCATCACTATTCTACTATGAAAAGAATAAACCAACAGCTTACCCAAATCACATAAAAATGCCAAGCTTCATAATGTAAAGTGAAGAACAAAAGATGTAAACAGATTTGAAGGGGAAAGAAAACGAGAGAAAGAATCAAAGATGTAGAGAAGGAGAACAATAAGGAAACGTCAGAAAGAATGGAGAAACTAACGTCAAAATTTTCCTTGGGAATAGAGAGAAAAGAAAGGAAAAATTAAAAATAAAAACAAATAAAATTAAAAATAAACCAAACTCCCTTAATCCCTCAAATTAAGGCATGATCAACCCAATCCCAACTACCCACTCTCTCATCCACTTATACAAACTTCCAAACCCATCCAAACTCTCTCAGACAATTGAAGCAAAAATCATCACCGTTGCTTACGTAGGGATTTGAACACAAGACCTTTAGCAAGCTAACTCCTTACCATTTGAACCAGCAAGCTCATTCTGATATGAGTTTACAAGGAATATTACATAAGCCCACCCAACAGAGAAAAGGCTAGAATAAGCAAAATAACAGAATTTCCAAAGAGTAGGACTTGAACCCAAGACCTTAAACACACCCTTAGAACACTTAACCACTAAAGAAGATACATATTTTTGTCAGAAATCACAAAACCAGGATTAAGTTAATCGTGGCGTTACAACTCTACCCCCTAAAAGAAATTTCAGCCTTGAAATTTACCTGATCCGAACAGAGGAGGATATTGTTGACCCATCGAGTCCTCAAGTTCCTATGTGGCTTCTTCCATAGAACCTTAGCAAACGAAATGAACTTCCTCTTCAGAACCTTACGGCATGTTTGGTTCGCTGTAATGGAATAGAGCTGTAATGGAATAGAGGTGTAATGGAATAGAGGTGTAATGTAACAGAGATGTAATAAGTAATTCAACTGTTTGGTTGAATGGAATGGAATAGAGCTGTAATAGAATTCTTGTGTTTGGTTGAATGGAATGATGTTGTAATAGCATGAGGAAAAGAACTAAAATGACTAGAATACCCTTAGCAGAAATTTGTTAAGTAGATGATAATTGTTATTAAATTTTAATAGGATTATTATTAAATATAATTTAATAAAAAATAAAAATAAAAATTTAATTATATTTTAATATAATTATTATTAAAAATAATTTAATAATATTTGATATATAATTTAATAACATTCTTAATATAATTATTTTATATTAAATTATATTAAAAGATTTTTTATTTTTATATTAAATTATATTAAATTATTTAAAATGTTTTATTTACTTTATTTTAAAATAATACAATATTATTTGAATCAATTACTTCTGAAGTTATTCACTATAGTTGACACACAATAAACCCATGGTTAGAGTAATGCATTTGCATAGTTTTTTATGATATTTAAAACTTCAAATCACAACCACTTGCACTGTAATTGCTAGAATATGAGGCCAAGTTTGTGGCATAAAATGTTGTTTCATTACAAAAAAAAAAAAAATTCAAATTTAACATTCATTGTGGAATATGCATGATTTCCTTCTGCACTCACGTATGTTGAATACTCAAATATTGAGAAGTAGAGAGTTTGATATCATTCATTTCCTTACTAGTAAACAAAGGTAGAAAACTCCAAATTCAATCAGACAAGCATTTTTATGCCTATCGCCTTACAAAAAATAACGCAATTAAGAGCACCAGAAGTGAGCCTAATCAAATGCGTCTCATCTGAAAGGGTCAAGGTGCTTTTGTTTCATAGCACTAAGGCGCAAGGCATAGGCGTGCCTAGGTGCAAAACTTGAGAACACCAATAAATCCAACTATGAAAAAGGCTGAGTAATGCCAAGAAGTGTATTTTTTTCTCATGTACAATCAAGGACCCTAATTAATTCATCCAACATGCTAGTATATATAATACTAGAAAACAGAACAATACAGAAACCAGTCATAAACCTAGATCACTGCTAGACAATGAAGAAGTTGGACTGATCATTGGGGTTGAATATGGAGTAATACCATCTCGTTTTACAAATTCTCTTCCTTGCCTCTCCCAACATAATTTATACGACCGAATTGGGTCTCCACTACAAGATATTAAAGCATTACCATTCTCCAGTTTCCTTTTGTCTTCACTGGTCTTTGTAATTTCAGCACCACAGTAATAATACATGCTATACATCTGATGAAATAAGAACTCCAACCAATTCAATCACCTATTGGATAGAAAAGGGAGATAAGACCCTTGTGCAAAATAATATATTTTTTTCTAAATCACTCCAGTTTCATATACATGTACGAAATAGTTCTTGAAAAGCAGCAGGATACAGTATCAGAAAATTCATCAGCAGATAAGCGTAGATACCAAATATTTGCAATTTTTATATACCAAATCCATTATTGATCATGCAACACGCCTTAGAACTAGCAAAACATAAACTAAAATTTCAAGTTAACTAGCAGTACATAAACTTATGGGACTGTCCAAGTTTGGGTGTCCTAATTTTGCAAAAGCTCAAGCTGTGTTGTATCTGTATCGTATTATGCAGATTAAAAAGAAAAGTGGAAGACGAGTGTTGGAGGATGGTGAAGTCAATCAGCGTGTTCAACAAGCAGCAAATTGCCCGATGAAAGGACTAAAATCATCACAAAGAAAGCAAATTGGAAATGAAAAATTCCGAAAAACAAAACTCCTTCCTGAGTAAATAAATGAAAAATGATGAATCTTCTTTCATCTCACCTTATTGTCCAGCTAAAGAGCAGCTAGAAAAACCCACAAGATATCCCCATATCAAAATTAAATAAATAGAGGAAGCAAAGTAACTTAGAGGTTGCATCTGCATTAGTTAAAAGACACGCCACAACAGTTAAAGCTACTTTAACAAATCAATTGAAAATCTCATCTGTACCAAAAACATTGGGATGTTTCCTTGAGAAAACATAGCTTTAAAACAAGTACCTGATGCTTGTCTGACCACCTGCAAAAAATAAAACTACATTTGATTTAAGCTGGAACAAAGAGTTAAATGAATGTTGCAAGTTTATAGAATCTCAAAGCTGATAAGCAAAACAGAGCTACATGTTTAAACTTAACAATTGAAACAATTTCTCTGTAAATTCAAGCCACAAAAGTTTCTGCTGATATAATCTTATACAATTCAAACTATATCTAAAATTCCCAAAGGTCTTATGGCAAATGCCAATGCAAGCAGCCCAACCAGATAACTATAGGATCAAAAATGAAATTCAATGATTCAATTTTAAGTAAAAGGATTAAGGCAAATTTCAATGATTCGATAAATTAAATTGAACTCCATTTGTATAAACTACATCAGCTACTATTTCAGATTTATTAACGTTAACTTACCTAAATCCCATACTTGAAACTTGATGTTGTTGTTTTGTACAGTCTCTACATTAAACCCAATCGCTGCAAAAAAAAAAAAGAGTTGAAAAAAAACAATAGAAAGAAATGAAATAAAATCAAACACAATGAAATGAAATAAAATAAAGTCAAGGGAGATCTCCTCATCAATCATCCAACAAATTACATGAAAAACAATAGAAAGAAAGTAAGAAACAAGCTAAACGTGGGAACTAAATTATAATTTTCTATGATCTAGAAAGGGTGTCTGACAATCATCATTTAAACAATCTCAAAAAGATTAATAGTTACATACTTACATATCATGTGAATAAATAAAGAAAGAGAGAGAGAGATACCAGAGTAAAGACGGAGAGAGACAACAGTATAGAGATCAATGCAGGAAGAAACAGCAGTATATCCATGAACCACGGCATGTTAACCGGCGAGAATAACTTTCCCCAGAGCTCTGGCAGTGATATCCATTTTTTTGGTTCTTTCTCCGTTTTTTCTTTAATCCAAGAAATGTTGAATTTGAACTTTTTAATTGATGATGATTATTGGGTTTCTTCCAAAATCAACTTCTTTTCTTTTTTAAGATAAAAGAGACTTGAAAGAACAGAAACTTTGAACTTTTTGATTGTTGCAAGAACAGAAATCAAGCGAAATTAAACTAGAAAAGAAGAATCTGCTAACCTGAAAGTGTATTGTTGTGATAAAAGATGCAACTTTGAACGAATTTGCAGAGAAAGTTTGAAGGAGATTTTGGGAAAAATTTTCTTCATTCCTATTCGGCGATGATTGGAATGGCTATTCAGAGGTTTCATCACTGAATCCCTATTACGCGCGTTTAAGGAATAGGAACGTAATACATAATACGGCCGAATGAAGAAACGATGAACCAAACAAAAGCTTTAAGTGGGCCTACGAAATAGGGGTGTAATGGCATAGCCATTACACCCAACCAAACATGGTGTTAATATCTCGATCCAAAATTTGAACCCATTCCTTCTTAAAAGTCAAGTTTGGTTTAACCTCGATCTCCTCAACAAAGACAACGTGAGATGGATCAGACCGATAATGCCTCAACATTGAGACGTGAAACACATCATGGATACGGTCCAACTCTAGAGGTAGCTCTAATTGATAAGCGACTGGTCCCATACGCTTTAGAATCTGATACGGCCCAATAAACCTATGGCTCAACTTGCCCTTATGACCGAACTGCAAAACCTTCTTCCATGGAGATACCTTAAGGAATACGAAGTCACCCATAGAATACTCAATATCCCTCCTTTTCAAATCCGCATAAGACTTCTGTCTATCAGAAGCCGCCTTTAGATGATCTTGAATCATTCTAAGCTTATATTCAATCTCAAAAACTAACTCAGGACCCAAAACCCATCGCTCACCCAACTCAGTCCAACATAGCAGAGTACGACACTTACGAGCATACAGAGCCTCGTAAGGTGCCATCTAGATGCTAGTCTAGAAACTATTATTGTAGGTGAACTCAGCTAATGACAGAAAATCCTCCCAACCCCTTCGAAAATCAATTACACAGCTTCGAAGCATATCCTCCAGTATCTGAATCACCCTCTCAGATTAACCATCGGTCTGAGGATGGAATGCAGTACTAAAGTCCAATCTCGAACCTAGAGCTTCATGCAGTTTCTTCCAGAATCGAGAAGTGAAGCGAGGATCCCTATAAAAGATTATCGAAACCGATACCCTATACAATCTTATAATCTCGGAGATGTAGAGCTTTGCTAATTTTTGCAGAGAAAAGTTCATCCAGGCTGGAATAACATGGGTGAACTTGGTCAATCGATCCATGATGACCCACACAGAATCATTTTTAGTGGGTGTGAAAGGCAACCCATTGATGAAGTCCATCGTCACACATTCTTATTTCTACAAGGAAATCTTAATGGGTTGGAGCAAACTCAAAGGCAACTGGTGCTTAGCCTTAACCTACTGGCACGTCAAACAACGAGCAATAAAATTTGTTACCTTTCATTTCAAACCCGGGCACCAATACAGTTCATGGAGATCCTGATACATCTTACTGCCACCGGGATGTATAGCATAAGGGCTATTATGCACCTCTCTCAGTATTGACTGCCTTAGATCAAAATCATTTGGTACACAAACCCGACCATGGAAACACAAAACTCCATCCTTATTCAGCCTAAAATTAGAGTATTGCCACTCTCAACCTGATGAAACCATAAACCCGGAGACTCATCCCCTAACTACTTTTCCCGAATTTACCCAATCCATCTCGGCTTAACTTGTAACTCGACTAACAGACCCCCATCATCGAACAAACTAAGACGAACAAACATCATTCTCAAATCAGTCATCGCTCTACGACTGAGAGCATCATCCACCATATTGGCCTTACCAGGATGATACTCTATCGTACACTCATAATACTTGAGTAGCTCAATCTATCGACGCTGCCTAAGGTTCAACTCTTTTTTAGTAAGGAGATATTTGAGACTCTTGGGATGGTGTAGATGATACACCTCTCACCATACATATAGTGCCTCCAGATCTTTAAAGCAAACACCACAACAGCTAACTCGAGATCATTCGTCAGATAATTCCTCTCGTGTAACATAACCTGATGGGACGCATAAGCCACAACCTTACCATTTTGCATCAATACACATCCCAAAACTGACGTGCGACACATCACTATACACCACAAACTCCTTACTAGATTCAGGCTATATTAGAACTGGAGCCTGAGTCAGAACAGACTTGAGCTTCTCAAAGCTCGATTGTTGTGCATCAGTCCAGAAAAAAGGAGTATTCTTACGTAGAAGCTTAATCATAGGAGCTATAATCAGTGAGAACCCCTCAACAAACTGCCGATAATAACATGCCATACGCAAAAAACTCTGGATCTCAAATATATTCTTAGGCTATTTCCAATTAAGCACAACCTCAATCTTTCTAGGATCAACTCGGATCCCCTCAGCTGAAACCATATACCCCAGAAATGTTACATCTTGCAACCAAAATTCACATTTGCTCAACTTAGCGTAGAGTTGTTTCTCTCAAAATATCTGAAGTACTACTCTAAGATGCTCATCCTCAGTCTTAGAGTACACCAGAATATCATCAATGAAGACTATGATGAATTGATCTAGATACGGTTGAAAAAATTGGTTCATCAGATCCATAAATACAGCCAGAGCATTCGTCAAACCAAAGGGCATAACTAGGAACTCGTAATGCCCATAACAAGTCCTAAATGTCGTTTTTTGAATATCAACTTCTTTAAACCTAACATGATGATACCAAGATCGAAGATCTATTTTTAAAAATATTGAAGCCCCACAAAACTGATCAAACATGTTTTCAATCCTTAGAAGTGGGTATTTATTCTTCATAGTCAATTTATTCAACTGTCGGTAATCGATACACACCCTTATGGTACCATCTCTTTTCTTTTACAAAAACAGTCAGTACCCCCACGGAGATACACTAGGACGAATGAAACCATGATCCAAAAACTCATGAAGTTTAGTCTTAAGCTCTTGAAGTTGAGTCTTAAGCTCTGTAACCTCCTTCAGTGTCATACGGTATGGAGTGATAGACATCGGAGCTGTATCCGTTAGAAGCTTCATGTCAAACTCAACTTCCTGATTCAGAGGTAAACCCAATAACTCCTTAGGAAAAACATCTGGAAATTCCCTTACTGTTCTAATATCCCTACAAAAGAGTCTTCAGAAACTGAAACACTGACGTAGGCCAAATATGCCTCACACCTTTCTGAATCAATTTCTCGGCTATAAGAGCAAAGATCACATTAGATAGATAATCTCGATGCTCGCTGATCACAACTATTTCCTTATCATCTTCAGTTCTTAGAACGACCCTCTTAGTCGCGTAATCCAGACTAACTCAGTGCTCTACTAACCAGTCCATACCCAGAATTAAG
This sequence comes from Gossypium bickii, assembly GCA_025503065.1. Classification (NCBI taxonomy): domain Eukaryota; kingdom Viridiplantae; phylum Streptophyta; class Magnoliopsida; order Malvales; family Malvaceae; genus Gossypium; species Gossypium bickii. The sequence continues at coordinate 105,073,379 of CP106711.1, forward strand.
TTGAGCTCCCCAAACGGTAGCTCCATCAAATTTGCCAGAAACATAGCCCCTTTTACTTCTAACGGGACATTCTTATAAAGTCTATTTACCTGAACAGATTACCCCAACAGACTCAGTGCAGTAATCTCACCAAAAGTACACTCAACATAAATCCCCAAGTTTCCAGAAACAATACTAACTATATAGGAGTGTGCAGAACCTATGTCTATCAAAGCAGTATATGGGGCATCAAAAATAAAAAACATACCTATGATCACATCAGGGGTATCTCTGTCCTCGTAGCGTCGAGTAGCATAAACCAGTACAGGTTGCCTCCCCTCAATTTGATTAGCACCTTTTCCTAGTGCTCTTTATCCTCGACCCATACTATTACCACCCTTGGCCGGTCCACGGCCTCTAGGTGGTTATTGTACTACCTTCTCAGGTTGAACAAGACCCAGTCTCGAAGCTTGCATCTAATCAGAAATGTGGCCACTCTCTAATTCGATGTTCCAAAGACCCACACCACAGACAAGCCCCCAACCTCCTCCAACACTCGCCTGGATAGCGCCTACCACAACCACAACAAGGTTGAATCCTAATAGGAGCAACAAGAACTCCCACTCTAATAGGGCCATTAGGTCATCCTATTTCTTAGGCTTCTGAATAGAACTAGAAGGCTCTGAATCCCTCTTATTCTTGCCTCTCTCACAGTCTCTATTCTAGCACTCCATACGTTTAACCTCTTCGTGATCTTCGGCAATCTTCTCCTTATCCACTAGAATAATATACTCACGCTCCCTCTACGGAGCAATCAGAACCCTCAGACTATCCCTCAAACCATCCTTAAAATGGACACAGTTCTCAAACTCGGATCTGACCATGCATCGAGCGTAGCGACTCGATCTCAGAAACTAGGTCTCACACTTGACCACAAACTTATCACCTTGCGTGAGATTCATGAACTCAAAGCCTATGAGCATCCACATGGTTCTCGCCCTTGTACTTCCTCCAGGAGGAAGTCTTAAAGTAATCCCAGTTCAGACGATCCAGTTGAGTACCCTCCTCAACTGGCAACCACCATGATAAGCTTCATCGCGAAACAAAGAGACTACACCCTTTAGCTTCTGCTAAGGAGTGCAGTCAATGTCGTTCAGAATCCTCTTGGTGGCCGCCAACCAATATTCAACCATAGTAGGGGCAACTCCAGTAATGCCTCTAAACAACTCAGCTCCATTGGACCGGAGCCATTCAGTTACCGACCCACGACCCCCAGATCCAGAATGGGGTCCAGCAACCCTTTCCAAAACCCTCAACATAGCTTGGGATAATGCGTCGTCCCCAGCTGAGCGACTTTGAGACCTAGTCTCAGTAGCAGGTGAAACTAGCGTCTCGCTCGTATCCAGATTTGGCATACTACCTAAAGAAAAAGACTCAGCTTGAGTCCCCCTATAGCGCCTGCCGCGCCTGTGCATACCTCGACCGCGTGTTCCACATGTGCTCATCGAAATTTTGAATGTTTATCTACATTTTAAAATTTTGTGCATCAGTTCCAGTGTTTATTAACAGATATTTTATGTTTAAACTATTAAAAGTTCAAAAATATTTCAGAGGTTTTAGTCTCTAACTAACTCAGTGCAGTTTCAGAAAGTACTAACTACTGTGTTTTTAAAAATTTCTAACTACAATGTTTTCTAAATTTAGAGATACTTATAGGATCAATGCTGGAGACTTGGTGTACCACATATTTACTCAAAATAATCCAAATTATTTTAAAACCAATCTTTTTTCAAAACACAATTTTGAAACTCAGAATTCACAGCCCAAGTTTTGAAACTTGGCTCTGAAACCACTAAATGTAACACCCTAATCCTGACTTAGACTTTATAGCCGAATCCGAGAATGTTACGAAAAAGGGTTTTGAAACTGATGATACTTTATAAACATTGTATAGTTATTAGATAAAAAGGTCCAAGTTTTACTAGGCATATTCATTTAAATAATTATTCTGAAAACTTTTATATCTTGTCCTTCAAAGTTAAACAAATATCTTGCAGCGGAAGTTTAAAAAATCATTTAAGTCAAAACCACGCTAGTGTTTTCAAAAACATTTGTTCATGAAAAAACTATAATTTTTTCAGTCATCATAATTTAAAAATCATCGGCGCAACCAAACCAAATCCAAAATGAACAGTCCCAAAAGTCCAGAGAGTCCAAAAATTACGAAACTCTCTCGATAACCAGAAATTAAGTAAAACCCGTAGACAAGGATAAGAAAAATAATAGTTTTTGGACACGTGGTCACCGCTAACCTCAATCATATCGACCCGTTTACATTTAAGGATTATCTAAATAGAACAAACAAACATATGTGAGTTTTCATAAACTTAATGCGTAACCCAACAGAGATAGTCATACAACATACACAGAATCACATGTACAGACATATACAGGTTTAGACCTATGTCCTTAATAGATACAGATCAGAATTAAATAAACATAACAGATATACAGAATCCTACCCTCATCCTCTACACACCCTATCCTGCCATCCCATCACACTATGTGTGGTTAAAAACACCCACCCATTCCTACATATCATATAGTGTCGATGCGACACATGGTAGAATAATATGCAGCCAAGCTACCAGATAATAGGCGAAAGGCCACCGCACAGATAACTTCCTCCACATATGCACATCCCACCCCAAACACAGATACAAAATACAGAATTAACAGAATAATCATGCTTAACATGCTCGTATATAGATAACATATATACTTAAATAGAACAGTCAGAAATACATATCTATTTCTTACTCAAATTAGACCATCAGAATATCAAATCACAAGAATTAGGGTTTAATTAGCCCTTACCGACCCAACGGCAGCCATAGTCGATCGGAACAACATGTGTGACCCTAGGAAAAATTTTAAAATTTTTGGCCCAGATGCCCGTGTGGCCCACATGGCCTAGCCCAAAACCTATACACCCAATCTAGCCTAGCTCGTGTGGCCCACACGGCTACACCATCACCGTCACATGGTCGTGTCTCGCACACGACCCCACCTATGACATTCACACGATCGTGTCTCGTACATGACCAGCCACATGGTTGGGCACACGCCCGTGTGGCATCGACAGTGCCCTTTTTTTTACTTTCATCGAACCTCAATTTTTCGTGTTTAGGGTACACACCTGGTTTGTTTTTGATTCTATAGCAATCTTGAGCCCTCCAAAACCTAAGAAATAGCATCCCATTGACCAATTAGCAACCAATCTATGAATCGACAACATAACCCGAAATAACGCACATAACTTACTGTCGACAAGAACAGATACTAACGTGGTTTAGACTGTCAGAGCAAAACCTCCTTCTGCACAACCTTTTCCTACACAAAATTTCGCAGAAATCAAATCCCCTATCTACATCTCTACGCTGCTACGATAAGAATAAACCAATAGCCTACCCAAAGTACATAAAAATGCCAAGTTCTAGAGTGCAACATGAAGAACAAATGATGTAAATAGATTTGAAGGGGAAAGAAAACAAGAGAAAGAATCAAATATGTAGAGAAGGAGAACAAGAAGGAAACGTCAGAAAGAATAGAGAAACTGACATCAGAATTTTTTCTTGGGAAGAAAGAGAAAAGAAAGAAAAAAATAAAAATAAACCAAACTACCTCAAATTAAGCCATGATCTCTTATCAACCCAATCCCAACTACCCACTCTTTCATCCACTTATATAGACTTCCAAACCCATCCAAACTCACTTAGACAACTGAAGGAAAAATTATCACTCATGCTCACGTAGGGGTTCGAACACAAGACCTCAGCAAGCTAACTCCTTACCACCTGAACCAGCAGGCTCATTCTGATATGAGTTTACAAGGAATATTAAATAAGCTGTCACACCCTAAACCCGGCCAATACGTTTTGATCGAATCTGGTATGCCACGGGTTGTGCGTTGAAAACTTTTACCTTGTTGGTTTTGGAAATCGTAAGTTAATTAGACAATATTTGAATAAATAAGTGACATAAAAAAACCTTGTATTATTATTATTTCATAAAATTAAACCTTGACATAGTTTCATAAGTTGCAAATATTAAAAACTACCTAGGCGAATATAAACTATGGGGCCTTGTTACCTAAATATTCCCCAAATGAAACTTAAAGGAAAAACCAAAAATAATCTGTAGAAATAGAAACTTGATAGCCCCTCGAGTCCGTCTCGGCTCCCATGTACACAATCTACTGCTCATGTAAAAAGTTAGGGAAAATAAAGGGGTGAGTCGTGAGACTCAGTGTGCAACCCTAGTGCACCATCAGATTTGGGCCTTAGCCCCATAGAACAGATAACAGAGTATAATATATCAAAAAAATATGCAAAGCCCAACCCAATCCTAGGTTTCCATCCGCTACACACCACCCTTACCTGCCAATCACACCATTGGGGATTTCTACAATCAACCCACTCCGCTACACACCATCGATGGCAGTCATCCTACAAATAGCTGCTTATCGCCAGATCATGGCAATAGCCACTACAACAGATCATGGCATTAGCCACTACAACAAAACACTTCCCCTTTCATCAATCACCCAACCCCGTGTATACATAAAAATTGGCATACATATAAAACATATCATCTCAACAGAAACATTCACTTTAGAATGACAGAGATCAGTAACCTGGTGATTCGCCTTTACCCTTTTTCGGGTTTTCAACAGCCATGCCGGTATTTTGGCATTTACAAAATATAAAGAACATAAAAGGTTTATATGCATACTAATCAAGCAATATAAATGGTGTGAGAGTGTTACACACCTGCTAACACGTAGTACTACTCTCTATGTCGATACCCTCACTAATCAGATCTACTACCCTTTGTCTTCAACTTTGCTCAAAAGCCAGAAGAACACGAAGATAAGGCCTCTCCTATATTCGGCCAAGGGTTAGTGTTTTACCCGAATTATATGTTTAAATTAACAGATCTCCTTACCTTGAAATCCTGAAAGTGATACAATCCGAGTGCTACTGAACTCTGGCTTAGAAATCTAAGCGATTGAATCCCCTTCAAATTCCGGAATACTGTAAATGAGAGAAAACACCTGATTAGTTAACCTTATAGCCATTCGGCTAAGATCTCTAAAAGTCAGAACGGAATACACAAATCGACATTTACCTCTACAGATGATTTCGGCTACCCTCTTGCAAGAAGATTTGGCAATCCCAGAAGAAGATCGAAGCGTAGAAGAGTATAGATCTAAGAATTTTGACTTTTAAGAAAATCCCAAAAAGATGAACTAGATGTGTTTTTTTCGACTTTTTAGAAGAATTGAATGAGGAGTTTCGGCTTTTAGTGAAAATAAAAAAGAGAAGATGATTTGAAGAAATCTATAGAGACTCGGCTTTTAAATAAAGAAATCGGCAGGAAGAAGAAAAGAGAATTTCGGCATACTGGGGGTAGGTTCGACCTTAACAAGGATCAAAAGAAATATAGAAAAAAGGATTATGAGTTTTCAGATTTTTTGAAGGAAGAAGAGAAAAGAATAATGGAGTTTTTGGCTTTTAGAAGAAAGAAGAGAAAGAAAAGATGGAAACCTTAAATACCGAAAAATAAAGAAGAGAACCCTCACCTGACTATTTAAAGTTTCCTCCCCCTCAGAGTTTGAAATTTGGCCATCACTGTGACCAGCAGATAGAACCCTAAATTTCCTCCCTTATCTTCCATATTATCAACGATAATATCTATATTATCCCTTTCACATAAATCCTCCTATTTTTAAGCTTTGTTGCCTTCCACTCTACCTAACCCTAATACTGAAATTTAGCTAACTTAAACTAAAAGAATTGGGCTATATAAAACTTAAATTTGGCCCCTTACTCCCTTGTGTGGAATCACCTCCTTGCTCCCTAAGTGGCGCCACTGACCACTGGGCCACAAGCCCATTTTGATATTTTAAACATAGGTACCACCCTTTTAAACCTTATAGTGCCCAAACAAAAATTTCACCAAGGCCTTGACCACATCCTGAGCCCAATTTGGACCCCTAACAGTTAAATTAACATATTACACATGTTTTCTCATTAAACGCATAGGCCCAAAAATTCAGGATGTTACAGTTCTACCCCCTTAAAGAAATTTCGTCCTCGAAATTTCCAACTAACTATTAATCATACTACCCAAGTCTCACCACTATGCTTTCGCTGCGCACTCTAATTTAATAATATATAAACATTGCATGCATACAGTTTCTATACCCAAAAATGTAGCATCCACACAAAACATACCCGACTTAATGGTGATTGAACAATCCCGAGCCTTATGCTCCTCAGACTCGCATCTTAAACACGTTCCTAACTTCCTCCAATATTCACCCGGATCATGCCTTCTGCAATATTCGCAAATCCAAAAATTTGGACATACCTTAACATGCTTCACAGAACGAGACTGCAACCCTAGAAGACTGCAATCTCTTTTTTTCTTACAGTCCATGCACCCAAATTGAAGTGTTTCACCGATTTCTTTAACCTCCTTCAGTACCTCCCTAACTAGCTGAGTCAGCACATCAGTCCTAACACTTCCACGGCCTCGGCCGCAGCCTCTTCTTCCTCTTCTAGCACTCATCGTTGATTTTCATATTATCTGAATTAGAAATTTTATGAACTATTAATTTCTTTCACTGATTGACCACGAAAAATCTTATGGAAAGTAGTTTTAAGAGTGGTTCTTTCAAATTCGAACCTATCTACAGTTCCAGTCTCAAGTTTATCTCCTAATTCTAGAAACTACATACATTCAATCATCACACATCAACATACAAATAGCATCCATGCACACACATTCATCGCATTAGGGTTTTTTTTTTTATATAACGTAGGGATACTTTGGAAAATTTAATTTTGCAAACCGGGTTACTTTTGTAAATCTAGGGGTTTTTGGGTAAATTTACAAAACATGGGTATTTTATAAAGTCACGGTTGTTTTGGAAATTTTCACAAACCAAGGGAATTTTGGAAATTTTTCCAACCAGAGTGTTTCGGTAATTCGCACGAATTTTGGTGGTTTTACAGTTCTGGGGTATTCTGGGAAATTTTCACAAATTAGGGGAAATTTAGTAATTTTAAAAAGAAAAGATGGCTGGTCCCTTTCAGGTTTTAATTATAAGTGTTGGCCCATCAACAAATCCTTGTGGCTAGGGTGAACAATCACTACGCACCAGGTAGTATTCCAGCGAAGAGGAGGTGAGTCACTAGGACTGCTTAAGTACCAAGCTCTCCCAGAATCCAATCCTAGACATGCGTATGCCTGTTGCCACACCCTAACCCAGTGATTTGTTTACAGGTTTGTTTAGTTGGATTAAGTCTTATGGATTTGAAGAGTTGTTTAACTAAGCCTAAGGTCCATCAATACTATCATACTAGTCTATGTCCATAAAACCCATCAACCCAACAAATATATCACATCAAGAGTTAGAATACTTACCTGCGTGGATCGGGTACCGGTAGACTCGAAGGCCATATCTTCTTCCAGATTTTTTTCATATCCACATAAACTTTTCAAAACATTACTAGACCCATTTCACAGCCCGAGTTTTAAACTGGGCTATGATACCAAAATGTAACACCTCAAACCGGCCCATACGTTTCGACCGGATCTGGTATGCTACGGGTTGTACGTTGAAAACTTTTGCCTTGTTAGTTTTAGAAATCGTAAGTTAATTAGACAATATTTGAATAAATAAGTGACATAAAAAAACCTTGTATTATTATTATTTCATAAAATTAAACCTTTGACATAGTTTCATAAGTTGCAAATATTAAAAACTACCTAGGCGAATATAAACTATGGGGCCTTATTACCTAAATATTCCCAAAATGAAATTTAAAGAAAAAATCGAAAATAATCTATAGAAATAGAAACTTGATGGCCCCTCGAGTCCTTCTCAGCTCCCATGTCCATGATCTACTGCTCATCTAAAAAGTTAGGGAAAATAAAGGGGTGAGTCGTGAGACTCAGTGTGCAACCCTCGTGCACCATCATATTTGGGCCTTAGCCCCACAGAACAGATAACAGAGTATAATATATCAAAAAAATATGCAAAGCCCAACCCAATCCTAGGTTTCCATCTGCTACACACCACCCTTACCTGCCAATCACACCATTGGGGATTTCTACAATCAACCCATTTCGTTATACACCATCGATGGCAGTCATGCTGCAGATAGTTGCTCATCGTCATATCATGGCAATAGCCACTACAACAGATCATGGCATTAGCCACTACAACAGATCATGGCAAAAGCCACTACAACAGATCATGGCAAAAGCCACTACAACAGAACACTTCCCCTTTCATCAATCACCCAACCCCATGCATACATAGAAATTGGCATACATATAAAAGATACCATCTCAACAGAAACATTCACTTTAGAATGACAGAGATCACTAACCTGGTGATTCGCCTTTACCCCTTTTTGGGTTTTCAACAGCCATGCCAGTATTTTGGCATTTACAGAATATACAAAATATAACAGGTTTATATGTACACTAATCAAGCAATCTAAATGGTGTGAGAGTGTTACACACCTGCTAACACGTAGTACTACTCTCTATGTCGATACCCTCACTAATCAGATCTAGTACCCTTTGTCTTCAACTTTGCTCAAAAGCCGGAAGAACGCGAAGATAAGGCCTCTCCTATATTCGGCCAAGGGTTAGTGTTTTACCCGAATTATATGTTTAAATTAACAGATCTCCTTACCTTGAAATCCTGAAAGTTATACAATCCGAGTGCTATTGAACTCTGGCTTAGAAATCTAAGCGATTGAATCCCCTTCAAATCTCGGAATGTCGTAAATGAGAAAAACACCCAATTAGTTAACCCTATATCCATTTGGCTAAGATCTCTAAAAGCCAAAAAAGAATACACAAATCAACATTTACCTCTACAGATGATTTTGGCTACCCCCTTGCGGGAAGATTCGGCAATCCCAGAAGAAGATCGAAGCATAGAAGAGTATAGATCTAGGAATTTTGGCTTTTAAGAAAATCCCGAAAAGATGAATTAGATGTGTTTTTTCAGCTTTTTAGAAGAATTGAATGAGGAGTTTCGGCTTTTAGTGAAAATCAGGAAGAGAAGATGATTTGAAGAAATCTATAGAGACTCGGCTTTTAAATAAAGAAATCGGCAGGAAGAAGAAAAGAGAATTTCGGCAGACTGGGGGTAGGTTCAGCCTTAACAAGGATCAAAAGAAATATAGAAAAAGGATTATGAGGTTTCAGTTTTTTTGAAGGAAGAAGAGAAAAGAATAATGGAGTTTTCGACTTTTAGAAGAAAGAAGAGAAAGAAAAGATGGAAACCCTAAATACTGAAAAATAAAGAAGAGAACCCTTACCTAACTATTTAAAGTTTCCTCCCCCCTCAGAGTTTGAAATTCGTCCATCACTGTGACCAGCAGATAGAACCCTAAATTTCCTCCCTCATCTTCCATATTATCAACTATAATATCTACATTATCCCTTTCACATAAATCCTCCTATTTTTAAGCCTTGTTTCCGTCCACTCTACCTAACCCTAATGCCAAAATTTAGCTAACTTAAATTAAAAGAATTGGGCTCCATAAAACTTAAATTTGGGCCCTTTACTCCCTTGTGTGGTGTCACCTCCTTGCTCCCTAAGTGGCGCCACTGACCACTGGGCCACAAGCCCATTTTGATATTTTAAACATAGGTACCACCCTTTTAAACCTTATAGTGCCCAAACAAAAATTTCACCAAGGCCTTGACCACATCCTGAGCCCAATTTGGACCCCTAACAGTTAAATTAACACATTACACATGTTCTCTCATTAAACGCATAGGCCCAAAAATTCAGGATGTTACATAAGCCCACCCAACAGAGAAAAAGGCTAGAATAAAAAAATAATAGAATTTTCAAATAGTGGAACTTAAACCTGATACCTCAAACACACCCTTAGAACACTTAACCACTAAAACAGATACATATTTTTGTCAGAATTAAAAAAAAAGATTAATTTAATCGGGGCGTTACAACCATGGTTGAGAGACACTATTGTAACCCAACGGGAAATGAATAAGACCATGGTTGAAAGTCACTATAGAATTAAAACGAGAATAAATAAGACCATGGTTGAAAGACACTATAGCACACTCCGATCATATGGTATTCAGGTAACACGTTTTAAGTGAGGTATGCATCGTAATTATGAACACGAGTTGAATGTTTGGCTAGTATAGTCCAATAATGAATATTAATTCCTTAGTGTAATTATATATTCTTATTATGTCTATAAATACATTAAATCATGATGTTGTAGTGTGTTTAGATAATTAAATGGTTTCTTGAGTATTTTCCTAATATTCGATGTTATTTCATTTGATTCAACAGGCATGAAAAGGGAAAGGTATGTGTTCAAATAAACTGTGTCATGAAGTTATAAAAAAGAAAGGAAAGGTATGTATTCAGATGAACTATGTCATGAAATTATGAAAAGGATTGGAATGGAAATTTTATATGAAAGTATGTTATGTTCATGGAAATGATGCAATTAAAATAAGTGTGTTCATGAATCATTAGTTCACCTTATGTTAATTGAAGTGAATTACATTTAAATGGAGTAACATGTGCTGTTGATGTGCATAGACTTATACGAAGCTTGTGATTATGATTGATGCTTATGCTTATGATTTGAACTATGTAAATGAAAAGGGTGAGAAAAGGGAATGAAATAGTAATCTCATAATTGGGATGTAATATGAGGTTATAAAAGGTTTGATGTGATAAATGATGTACTTATATGTGAGAAGTCTACTTACGCTATGGAAGAATTACCTATGTCATAGATAAATACACTAACTCGTTAAATGATAATGTTTTTTAAGCTTATGCTATACATTTGGTATGGATGGGAAAGTAAGTAAATAGAATTGAAACACCCCAAACCCGGCCCACGAGCCTTGACCAGATTTGGTATGTTCCTTAGGAAAAATCGGTTCAAATTTGTTTGCACTTTGAAAAAAACTTTAAGTGATTTTGGGAGAAAGTTCGAAATGGGTTGGGCTTGAGTTGAAAACAGGTTTATCTTATATTGAAATCCCTTTATCTTAAGTGACAAAACATTTAGGGTTTAGTTTGAAACAAATTTACTTAAGCTTTAATTGATAAAAAATTGTAAACATATTAGATGGAAATAAATGTAAATTAGTTCCACTATGGCCTTATTACATCAAAACAATTCCAAAATAAATTTAAAGTACTTAAATAAAATAAATGTCCAAAACAAAATAATTCCTTACTGAGCATGGCCACCACTAAGCTCCTGCCAACCCGGTCCATTACTGATCGTCACCTGAAAAAAATGTTCCCACAACAGGGTGAGTCAACAGGCTCAATGTGTACACAACCACTAAGTCCAAATAGATTCAGGCATAATAAATCATACACATTCATATCATAGTATACAATTAATGATGCATTCCCAAGCCCAAGCCTAGTTACCATCCACTACACACCCGTACCAACCTATACACCGTGGGGACTACTAAGTCAACCCTCCATCCGCTACACACCATCGAAGGCAGTCGCTGCAGTCGACATGCTCATCGCCCTTATAAAATTCGTGGTCTTAGGTCACCACATTCAGATATCGTGGTCTTAGGTCACCATATTCAGATATCGTGGTCTTAGGTCACCACATTCACTTCCCCTTTTCATATAACCCGAATGCCCCATTTCAAACATATCATGCATATCATGCCTTAATTTCACATTCTTATCATTGTTCAAATATGAGTCATAACATATTTTCATAATCCTAGTAGGAGTAGGAAATGTACCTGAGTACTTTGTACCATCACATGGTACCTTAGCCACATTCTTACACATTATAATAAACACATATATTAAATTGCCATAAACCCACTAAGAGTTAATGTGGGGTACACACCTGATTAACTTATCGAATTTACTGATTTCCTGAAGAATTCTGATCTACTGCTTTAGATCCTTAATCCCTACATTTGGCCACATTTAGTATTTTAGGGAAAAGCCTATTCGGCTAATTTAATCAAATCCAGAAGGATTATTGTATCCACTTTCTTACCTTGCTGTCGGTTTGATAATTAATCAAATCCCGAAAACTTGTATTCTTCCCCTTTGAAATCGGCTAATCATTAGGTCCCTTGAATCGGTTAGTTTTCGGTTAAAACAAATAGATCTAGGTACTAAGATAGGGCCTTGGCCAAATATGAGAGTACACTTACCTTGAAATTCTCAAATCCCGAAAAGTATCCCTTGCCTCAGATGTCAGTCGAAATTCCCATGGATACATGTTAGATCAATTCCTAACATTTAAACACATTAAGAATGGCCTAAGGCCGAATGTCATCTTACCTTGAATCTTAAAAATTGTGAAAGATCTTTTCTTGATGTCAACAACACAGAAATCCCGAAACCTCCCTTCCATAATTCGACCAAGATTAATAATAGGGATTAGTCCCTAAATTTCGATAAGTCTAAAATATAAAGAATAGAAACCAATATTTGGATCTTACCCTAACTTGAAGAAATCGACAGCACCTATGCTTGAAGCCCCTCAAAGATTCGACTATGAAGACTTGAAGAATAATCGGCTATGAGCCACCTATGTATTCGGCTTTTCAAAGATGAAAGGAGAGAGGAATATTAGGCTTAGAAGGAATCGGCACTAATGGAATTTGGAAGAAGTTTCAGCTAAAACACAGAGTAATTCAGCTTTAGTAAAAATAAAAGAGATGAAGAGATGCTTAGAGAATTTGGCATATGAGAAAAAGGAGAAGAAAGAATGTTGAATGGCCTTAGTTTTCCTCCTTTTGCCGAAATTACTAGGCCAAGACTCCCTTACTTGGCCATCACTCCTCTATATTTTGATAGCTTTACCTCTTTAATTATCACTTTATTCAAATTAAGAGAATTTAATCCAACAATTATCTCCTATCTCTTAATAAAAATAATACTAATAATAACCCATCATTTATCCTTTATCTTCATTTATTCAAAATAAATAAAATAAATAAATAAATCAACATTTATCTATCCATTTAGCTGAATTTTAAAAAGGATAAAACTCCTCCTTTTAGTGTCGCCCCTTGCTGCTAATCTCCCTAACGCCAGAATGCAAAATAAAAACACTTACTGCTGCCAACAAGGTTCGAACATGGGACCTGTAGTAGTCACCACATGCTACCAGCCACTTCGCTGCTAGCTCCTTTGCGTCATAAACTCCCAACAATTCTTTTTTAGACCTTCTTCTCCCTTAACGCCAATCTTGCAAAAATAAAACGCCTTCCTGCTGCCAACAAGACTCGAACCAAGGCCCTTGTCCAGGCGTCATTTCCAGGCCCTTAAATGGCACGTTACTGCCACTTTACCAAGGCGTTCTTTGTGTCCAAAAGCACTTATAACTTCCCTTAAGGCCTCATTAGCCCAATTCCCCTTTTAACGCCAAAAATAAAAGTCTCTAATGCGTCCCACGTTGCTCGAACCTCTTCCCTCCTGCACTCCGCTTGGCGCAAACTCCCAAGCACCCAGGTGGCGTCCCTTGCCACCTTACCACACGACTACTTGTGTCCTAAACTCCCTAAAACTTTTCTTAAGGGCTCCTTCACCCAGTTCCTCTTTTTATACTTAAAATCCAATATTTTCCCAAAACTTTCACCTACACCCTAGGGTTTTCAAAACCCCTAATACACCTCCAAATACACTTAAAGCCTACTACACTTGAGTTATGCGCCAAACGCACAACCCCTAATCTAGGATGTTACAGTTCTACCCTCCTTAAAAATAATTTCGTCCTCGAAATTACTTACTAACGAATAATCGTACATCTTAACTCACCACACTACACGTACGCTGCGCACTCTGATCTTAATAGAATCATCATACTTCCTAGGCACAATCTCTAAGTTCACATCCCTTAGAACTCATTTCTAACCCCGCAGTTTAATCTGATTAAAAAGTTTTATGTATCAGAATTTTGTTCCACCTATTAACCGCGAACAATTTTATGAAAAAAAGGATATTTAGAAGTAGTTCTTTCGATCACGCAAAGTTTCAGTTCAAGTTCACTACTCTAATTCAGAGAATCACATTCACATTCATCAACAGAGACACCTTCTTTCCTCAACAGAGGCACATTCATTCATCAACATAGACATATTTATTCAGTGGTATCTACCACCCACATTCACTATTCGAACACTCTTTGCCTTATTCCTATCCCAGGAGTATTTTCGTAATTTGTCCTACAGGGGTATTTTCGTAATTTTTCAGAATAAGGTTCCTTGGTAATTTTGTCGATAAGGGTATTTTGGTAATTTTACATTCCCGAGGTATTTTTGGAATAAACCAGGGTAAATTTGTAAAGCTCAATAAATCAGGGGTATTTCAGAATTTACAAAACTTGAGGGTTATTGTTGAGAATTCATTTTCCAAATCGGTGATGTTGCGAAAATTTTGAAAATCAGGGTCATTTTGGTAATTTTGTACGTCAGGGGCAATTTCGTAATTTTTTCCAAATCGGGTATTTTAGTATTTTGCAAAATAGGATTCTTGCGTACTTTTATAAAGTAAGGAAAGTTTTATTGAAATTGGGATAGTACGGTAATTTTAAAAACTAGGGGCATTTTTGTAATTTCGCCACTAGGGGCATTTTGGTAATTTTTGTAAATCGGAAATTTTCTGGAAAATTTTGTAAAAGTAGTTCTCAAAAATTATAAGGGTAATTTTAAGAGTTTTAAAACTAGGGTTTTTAAAAAAATACGGCTAGTTCCCTTTCGGGTTTTAGTTATTGGGTTTAGCCTATGAATAAGTCCTCATGGTTAGGGTGAACCGTAGCTACGCACCAGGTAGGATTCCTGCGAAGAGGAGGTGAGTCACTAGGACTGCTTAAGTACCAGGCTCTTTCGGATCCAATCCTAGACATGCGCACCATGGTTACCACACCCTAACTCGGCGACTTAACCACAGGTTTGTTTTAATTAGGCCTTAAGTCTTATGTAAGTGTTGGGGTAAACTAGTCCTAGAGTTCAAATACTTATCATACTATCTACGTTCCATTTCTACCCTTCTACAGATAATAATTCACACAATAGATAGAAGTACTTACCTGGTAGACTGCGGGTCGGAGACTTGGGTGCCATGCCAAAAAAACCTGCTAATTTCATAAAATATTTTTATAAAACTTATTTGGGCTCGATTCAAAAATGTTTTGGGCCTTAAACCTCAGGCCGAGAGTTTAAAACTGGGCTCTGATACCAAATTGAAACACCCCAAACCCGGCCCACGAGCCTTGAGCAGATTTGGTATGTTACTTAGGAAAAATCGGTTCAAATTCGTTTGCACTTTGAAAAAAACTTTAAGTGATTTTGGGAGAAAGTTCGAAATGGGTTGGGCTTGAGTTGAAAACAGGTTTATCTTATATTGAAATCCCTTTATCTTAAGTGACAAAACATTTAGGGTTTAGTTTGAAAGAAATTTACTTAAACTTTAATTGATAAAAATTTGTAAACATATTAAATGGAAATAAATGTAAATTAGTTCCACTATGGCCTTATTACATCAAAACAATTCCAAAAAAAATTTAAAGTACTTAAATAAAATAAATGTCCAAAATAAAAGAATTCCTTGCTGAGCATGGCCACCACTAAGCTCCTGCCAACCTCGTCCATTACTGATCGTCACCTGAAAAAAATGTTCCCACAACGGGGTGAGTCAACAGACTCAATGTGTACACAACCACTAAGTCCAAATAGATTCAGACATAATAAATCATACACATTCATATCATAGTATACAATTAATGATGCATTCCCAAGCCCAAGCCTAGTTACCATCCGCTACACATCACCCGTACCAACCTGCACACCGTGGGGACTACTAAGTCAACCCTCCATCCGCTACACACCATCGAAGGCAGTTGCTGCAGTCAACATGCTCATCGCCCTTATAAAATTCGTAGTCTTGGGTCACCACATTTAGATATCGTGGTCTTAGGTCACCACATTAGATATCGTGGTCCTAAGTCACCACATTCAGATATCGTGGTCTTGGATCACCACATTCACTTCCCCTTTTCATATAACCCGAATGCGCCATTTCAAACATATCATGCATATCATGCCTTAGTTTCACATTCTTATCATTGTTCACATATGAGTCATAACATATATTCATAATCCTAGTAGGAGTAGGAAACGTACCTAAGTACTTTGTACCATCACATGGTACCTTAACCACATTCTTACACATTATAATAAACACATATATTAAATTGCCATAAACCTACTAAGAGTTAGTGTGGGGTACACACCTAATTAACTTATCGAATTTACTGATTTCCCGAAGAATTCTGATCTACTACTTTAGATCCTTAATCCCTACATTTGGCCATATTTAGTATTTTAAGGAAAAGCCTATTCGGCTAATTTAATCAAATCCCGAAGGATTATCGTATCCACTTTCTTACCTTGCTGTCGATTTGATAATTAATCAAATCCCGAAAACTTGTATTCTTCCCTTTGAAATCGGTAATCACTAGATCCCTTGAATCGATTAGTTTTCGGTTAAAATAAATAGATCTAGGTACTAAGATAGGGCCTTGGCCGAATATGAGAGTACACTTACCTTGAAATTCTCAAATCCTGAAAAGTATCCCTTGCCTCAGATGTCAGTCGAAATTCCCATGGATATATGTTCGACCAATTCTTAAAATTTAAACACATTAAGAATGGCCTAAGGCCGAATGTCATCTTACCTTGAATCTTAAAAATCGCGAAAGATCTTTTCTTGATGTCGACAACAGATAAATCCCGAAACCTCCCTTCCATAATTCGACCAAGATTAATAATAGGGATTAGTCCCTAAATTTCGATAAGTGTAAAATATAAAAAATGGAAACCAACATTTGGATCTTACCCTTACTTGAAGAAATCGACAGCACCTATGCTTGAAGCCCCTCAAAGATTCGGCTATGAAGACTTGAAGAATAATCGGCTATGAGCCACCTATGTTTTCGGCTTTTCAAAGATGAAAGGAGAGATGGATATTAGGCTTAGAAGAAATCGACACTAATGGAATTTGGAAGAAGTTTCGGCTAAAACACAGAGTATTTCGGCTTTAGTAAAAATAAAAGAGGTGAATAGATGCTTAGAGAATTCGGCATATGAGAAAAAGGAGAAGAAAGAATGTTGAATGGCCTTAGTTTTCCTCCTTTTGCCGAAATTACTAGGCCAAGACTCCCTTACTTGGCTATCACTCCTCCATATTTTGATAGCTTTATCTCTTTAATTATCACTTTATTCAAATTAAGAGAATTTAATCCAACAATTATCTCCTATCTCTTAATAAAAATAATACTAATAATAACCCATCATTTATCCTTTATCTTCATTTATTCAAAATAAATAAAATAAATAAATAAATCCACATTTATCTATCCATTTAGCTGAATTTTAAAAAGGATAAAACTCCTCCTTTTAGTGTCGCCCCTTGCTGCTAATCTCCCTAACGCCAGAATGCAAAATAAAAACACTTACTGTTGCCAACAAGGTTCGAACATGGGACCTGCAGTAGTCACCACACACTACCAGCCACTTCGCTGCTAGCCCCTTTGCGTCATAAACTCCCAACAATTCTTTTTAAGAACTTCTTCTCCCTTAACACCAATCTTGCAAAAATAAAACGCCTTCCTGCTGCCAACAAGACTCGAACCAAGACCCTTGTCCAGGCATCATTTCCAAGCCCTTAAATGGCACATTACAGCCACTTTACCAAGGCGTTCCTTGTGTCCAAAAGCGCTTATAACTTCCCTTAAGGCCTCCTTAGCCCAATTCCCCTTTTAACGCCAAAAATAAAAGTCTCTAATGTGTCCCATGTTGCTCGAACCTCTTCCCTCCTGCACTCCGCTTGACGCAAACTCCCCAGCACCCAGGTGGCGTCCCTTGCCACTTTACCACACGGCTACTTGTGTCCTAAACTCCCCAAAACTTTTTTTAAGGGTTCCTTCACCCGGCTCCCCTTTTTTATACTTAAAATCCAATATTTTCCCAAAACTTTCACCTACACCCTAGGGTTCTCAAAACCCCTAATACACCTCCAAATACACTTAAAGCCGACTACACTTAAGTTATGCTCCAAACGCACAACCCCTAATCTAGGATGTTACAAGAATGATTCATAATCTTATGAAAAGGTTGATGATTATGTTTTACGACTTATAAATTCCAATATGTTATATATGAAAAGTATATGTGATGTTATTTAATATACTCAATTGTGAGTTCAATAGTGTTCAATAGGTTTATACTAAGTTTAAAGTATTAGTGTTGAATCATGTTTAATCTATGTATTATAGTATTGAAGTGATAAGTTATGTTACATGTTCTACGAGCTTATTAAGCATTTATTGCTTACTAGTTGTCTTTCTCTTACTTTACAGATTATCAAAAGCTCGATAGGGTTTAAAGCTCCTCGGAGATCAATCACACTATCCAGCGTTTATATTGGTTGATTGATGTCTTGATCAAGGCTATAATGGCATGTATAGGTGGATTTGTGTATATGTATAAGTATCATTATGGTTAATGTACTTATGGTATCTTGATGGTTAAGGATGCATGATTTTATGACCAAAAAGATAAGTTTAGCATGTCTGTAATATGGTTAAGTAAGGGATGCTTGAATATGAAATTTAGTTAAGTGTGTTTATATGAAAATTGACCAACTAGGTAAATGTTGGTGTAGTTCAATGTGGTCGATTATGGTATAACTTGGTATGGAATTAAGTTAAATATATATGGATGAGTTATGATCAAATATGTATAAGTTTAGGTATATGTGTGTTTGAGATGCATGAGAATAATGGTTCAAATAGTAAGTTATATTGACATGGTATAAGTCAATTATGGTATGTTTTAAAATAGTAGCAAGGTAACCAATTATGCATATGTTTGATTAAATTGAATGCTTGCTTTTGAGGTGCCTTATATGGCATATTGGTAGAATGAAATTTGGTCATTCAAATTGGTCTTATTATGCATGTTTTAGGTATGTTTTAATGCTTGATTGTGTGTGCAAATGGCTTGTTGGTGTGTACTTGAATTGGGTGAAAGAAATGGCTTGAATTTGGCCTATTTCTTGTCCATATGACCTAAGACATGGACGTGTGTCTCAGTCGTGTGTGACACACGTCCATGCAACACGGTAATGTGTCCCCTGTAGGTTTCGAAGGGTAGTAGGTTAGGCAGTTAGATGGCCTGATACATGGGCGTGTGTCTCAGCCGTGTGAGGTACACGGCCTAGCCATACTGTAACAGCTCGTTTTCAGTGAAATCAGAATAGTGGTTTTAGGACCACAAATTTGACATAAAAATATTATTTCTACCATTATTTTAAGGTCTATAGTATGTTATTATTACCATATAAAAATTTCGTTAAGAAATTTTACCGTTTGCATGCTTAATTTGATAAAAAAGACTAAATTACATAAAGTGAAAAAATTGTGTTCTAGTAGCTAAAGGTATTAAATAGCTATAGAACCTTATAGTATGAGTCCTTATGTGGTAATTAGATCATTAATGTTATTAGTGGATGTACATGGCTTGGTATTAGTGAAATTTTTAATGTTTTAAAAGGGCAAAAAGGTAAATGAGAAATTAAAATAAAAAATAAATAACAAATTATGCTCATCTTCTTCATTCTTCATATAACCACTGAAAATCCTCCATTAAAACAAGCTAGGGCATTTGGTCAACTCCATTTGAGTGCATGGTATGTATATTAGTCCTGTTTTTAATGATTTATATGTTTTTAGGATCGTTGTAGCTTAATCTAGCTTACCGGGGACTAATTTGTGAAACTGTTAAACTATTAGAGTTTTTCCATGAATGAATGTGTATGAATTTTAATGTTTTATGGAAGAAAATGGTTAGGTGTTGTTAGATAAACAACTTTTGTTAAGTGATTTTTGGTGAAATTGTCAAATAGGGATTAATTTGAAAAATATAAAATTTCACATGGTGAAATTGTCAAATAAATGAAATATATTGCTTGCTAGGGACTTATATGAAATACGGCTATGATGGGTTTTGGAAAATTTGTATAAATTTCTATTTTTTATGAGCTAGGGACTAAATTGAAAAGAAATCAAAATTATAAGGGCAAAATTATATTTTTACTAAAATGTGAATTTGGGTTAAATTGAATAGAATAATTATTGAATTGAGCTGAATTTATCCGTTTAGATCAAGACAAACCTCGTACGACTTTAGATCGGGGCAAAGATAAAGTTTTGGAATAGTTGCCTCCATAAATATGTTTAATTGCCGAGTTAAGTTCGTCTATTTAAATTGTATTTATATGTTTTAATTGAATTATACATGTATTATGAATTGCCAAATATATATATACTGATTGCATATCCAATTATGTTACATCGATTACTGAGTCCCGTTTGAACCTTAGGAGTTCATAGGATACAAATGACATGTCATTAGAGTTTAATGATTCGGGTGCTTGTTCTGAACGTCCTACCGATGACTGAGGTCCAACATGTGTTGCGGATACTCCACAGCTCGTGTGAGCAGACCTATTTTCACAGCTTGTGTGAGCATACATGTATAGGAATTAACAGATTACAGTTATATAAGTTAGAACACTATGTGCCAGCTATCCCAGGTATCCAATGGTATTCTAAACAATTCAACAGGCATTATTCGGAAATGAAATGATAAGAGTTCAATATGAACCAAAACATGAACACATGAGAAATTCATTGAATTGGTGACACATGATATATTGAAAGCTGATATGGATGATATATGCACATGATATATGTTTAAAGGTTGAGTTCATCCATGATTATTGCTTATGTTTCATGCTTATATGGCTAACATGTTTGAAGTAAATGCTTAGGTTTTGGTGAAGATGTGGTTGGATTATGCCATGTTAACTTACTTATTATGAGGTAAAATGGTAAGTTGTGTTTTATATTATATGAACTTACTAAGCATTTATGCGTACTCTGTGAAATTTTTCGTGTTTTATAGTGAATAAAAAGCTCAATCAGGTTGGAAGCTTGTTGGAGTTATATCAAACTGTCCATCGGATGTTTCTAAGTTTGGTTATAATGGCATGTATAGGTTTTTTGGTTGTTGAAGTAGCCATTTGTTTTGGCTAATGAGTTTTGGTTTGTGAATTTGGTATTTTGAATGTTTGAAATGGTTGAATATGTCATTATATGTTTGTGGCCTTGTAATGGTTGAATTTATAGTTTATGGATGCTTAGATGATGGAAGTGAACATAGTCATTTTGGTATGAAAATGTAGTTGGCGTATATGAGTTATGATGTTATTTGCTAAATGGTAAATTTGGTATTTGTGGATGTGAATTTGTTATGTGAACAAAGTGATAGTTTTTTGTTAAATGATGCACATGGTTATATATCTTTATATGTTGTCATTGAGGTGCCTTTAGGCATATTGGTTGTATGTTTTATTGACCTTATTTGAATAACTTGATTATGCATGGTTTTGGTGCATTTTGAAGGCTTGTTTATATGTGCAAAAGTGATTGTAGGTATATGCATGAATGGGTGAGAAAAATGGCATGGAAATGGCTTATTTTTCATCCACGCAGGTAGGGACACAGGCGTGTGTCTCAGCGTGTGTCCCCTGTAGCTTTCAAAGGGTTGCAAGTCAAGCTATTACATGGCCTAGTATACGATCTGACACATGGGTGTGTGAGGTTATTTCGAAGGGTACACGGCCTGGCACACGGGCACAGACACAGACACAGACACAGACACGAACACGGCCGTGTGTCCCTACTTCGAATGTCCACACGGTCGTGTGACCCCTGCAATTTTGAAAATTTTCATTGTTTTTCAAAAAAATTCTATAAGGTTTCAATTTAGTCCCGACTTGTTTCTAGTGTGTTTTCAGGGCCTCGAGGGCTCGTATAAGTGATAATATGCATGTTATGGATTGATTTTTCTATGATTAATGATATAAATTAAAATATTTAAAACTTTTGTTCATTTTGAAATAAAAACTCCAGCAATGCTCTGTAACCCTATTTCGGTAACGAATATGGGTTAGGGGTGTTACACACACGACCGTGTGACCCCTACAGTATGAAATTTTCTATCTTTTTCCATAAAGTTCTAAATGTGTTTTATTTAGTCTTAAATTCTTTCTAATGTGTTTTTTTGGCCTCAAAGACTCAATTAAGGGACGATACACTTGTGTATGAATGAACTTTAATATGTTTAACGAAGTGAGTGGAAATGTATGTTTTTAAGTTATGGTTTTACGGTAATGCTCCGTAACCCTATTCCAACGACAGATACGAGTTAGGAGTATTACAATGAGGATTTCGAAATTTAATATTATGACTTTCAAAATCTGACAGAAACTTCTAGGCCAGGTTTTAAGGTGTTACATATAGTAAAGGAAAACTAGTCAAAATGCCTCTCTTATTTTTCTTATATGTAGTCACTATCTAGAAACTAGATATTGTTGTGGCTCGTTGCATCTTTTTGATAAGCCATGAACAATTTGATCACCTTATCTTCTTCCTTTGCATAACTTGCTTGTTCTTGCCTTTGTCTTTTCCAACAATCTACCTTCACATGCACAAACCTTTTACAACAATAACATTCGATGGACCTTTTGTTATCTCATTGTTGAGTTTGATTTTGGTGCTTATCACCTTGACCTCATCCTCAGCTACAACCTCCTCTTCCTAGAGATCCAACTTTACCACGCCATTTTTTGTTCATTTCTCTTGGGTGGTGCCTCTCCTTTCACATGAAAAGCCTTTTCTTTAATCTTCTCTTCTGACCTGTTCAACCTTGCCTTATGGGACCGTAGTGATCCTATCAACTCATCAAATGTGAATCATTTCAGGTCTTTAGACTCTTCAATGGCAGTCACTACATGATCAAACTTAGGAGTAAGACTCCTTAGAATTTTCGCTACAATCGTTTGATCAGTAATATTTTCTCTAAAGGACTGGGTCTAGTTGAAAATTGCAGCAACTCTAGATAAAAAATCTTGTATTGACTCTTCACCTTTCATTTGCAAAGTTTCAAAAACTTGACGAAGAGATTGAAGCTTTATCATGATTACGTTAGTGAAGCCTTGAAATGTAGTCTGCAATATTTCCTAAGCTTTTTTGGCAGTAGTTGATGTAGCAATTTTCAAAAAAATAATCTTCTGAATAGCTTGTTGGATAAAGATTAATGCCTTCGAGTCATTCTTCTTATTTTCTCTCAATCTTGTCTCTTCATTCGCTTCGTCATAACAATTCTCAACTAAGTCTCAAAGATCCTGAGACTTGAACAAAGTCTTCATCTTGATGCTCCAGAACTCATAACTTTCTCCATTGAAGATTGGAATTGACAGTTGAGATGCATTCACGAAATTGCAGTTAGTTTCCATTAGTTAGATTCCCAATTACAAACAAATCTAGCTCTGATACCATAAATATTGGAAAAATTGTCAATAACCAAGAAATAGTCACATAAGACTTTT
The DNA here is from genome assembly GCA_025503065.1 of Gossypium bickii. Lineage (NCBI taxonomy): Eukaryota > Viridiplantae > Streptophyta > Magnoliopsida > Malvales > Malvaceae > Gossypium > Gossypium bickii. The sequence continues at coordinate 105,096,963 of CP106711.1, forward strand.
AACAAATAGTTGCTAAATAAAGATAAGACTACAATAGACTTGAATTTAACCGAAGTAATAAACTGAAAAAAACTCAGAGTTACACGAGAAAGCGAGGATTTGATTGACTGAAATTGTTATATTATTCACTACACTAATGAAACAAATGATAGGCCAATAAATAGGCTTTACACCATAACAAACTAACGTAAAAAGTACAACATTAATCTTAGACGATCACAACAGAAAATAGATAGTTAAGGGAAAACAAAACAAGCACAACTCAGTCAAAGCTAAGATTTAGGCAACTGATAACTGACTTTGTATCATTCTTCAATACTATTCCCAGCTAGTGTTTATTTTATTGGAAGGTTGTCTTAAGATATTGAATGTTTTTCCATTGAGTATGTTGATGAGACTTCAATAGCTTGAGAATTTGAGCCTACGGAATTGTGAATCATTAGAAGAAATAATATGTGAATCCCAATCTCAAGAAATTAACACTAGTGCTATGCAATCACTTTCTCTACTACTCATTCAATAGGATGTTATAATTACAATTGAATTTTCGCGTTTAACATCCTTAACTCTCTTTGGCTTGCCAAATCTAAAGAATATTTGTCATAAGATGCAAAGCATAAATTGAACATCTTTGAAGAAGATGAAAGTGCATGCATGTAACAAAGTGGAGATATTGTTTGCTTCTTAAGAATCTAATGGAAACACTAATCAATAACCCCTCTTTTGGGTGAATCGGGTATCATCATCCTAGCTAATTTCCCAACTATTTATTTATTTATTTTAATTTTATATGAGTATAAATGATTACAGAAAGATAGATGAGATAATAGAAAGTGGGGATGATGATTGTGGTCATGATGAATCTTAAATCTCTACCAAAGCTAGAAAGCTTATTCAAATCAATGAATTATGCCTTTAAATTCCTACCCTTACAATATGTAAATCTGAAAGATTGCCCAAAAATTAAGATATTCTCTTAAGGATACTTGATCACTCCAAGATTGCACTAAGTACAACTATTTTTTAGAGATGAATATTGATAACCAAGTGAAGCCTGTTGAGAAGGCAATCTTAATAGCATCATACAAAAGCTTTTCAAAGAACAAGTACACATGCTTTTTCAAATGTCCTTATTATCTAGTATTTTGAAAATTTTCAATAAATGATAAACATTCCTGTTGAGAATGTGCCTTAGACTTGTTGAATAATAAGTCTGTAAACCAAGTCTTTAGGAATTTTTACTTTTGTGGCATGATTTTATGAGTAAGTTAAGTGGTTGGATATAAGTGGGATATGTTTTCTATTACTTTTTTTAGCTATATAATCTGAACAATACAACAAATTATAGTGTGCTTCCAATTTATTTTTATTTCACATTTTTTATGTTTCATATGTTTTTACTAAAATACCAGCATTGGTATCTGAGCTCTTATCTTAAGGGATCTGTGAGTTAAGAGAAACATAAAATGTAATGGCTCGTTTTTCGTGAAATCGAAACAGTGATTTCGAGACCACAAATTTGATGTTTTAAAATTTATTTTAATATTATTTTGAGGTCTACATCATGTTAGAATTATGGTATAAAAAATTTGTTAAGAAATTTTATTGTTTGAGTGCTCAATTTGTGAAAAAGGACTAAATCACATAAGGTGCAAAAGTTGGGTTCTATTAGCAGAAAATGTTTAATAGCTATAAAACCATAAAGTAGAGGTCCTTATGTGGTAATTAAACCATTAAAGGAGATAGTGGATGTACATGGAGTGTAATCATGAAATTTTATATGGTAAGTTGTTATTAGGTTAATAATAGATATAATAAACAAAAAAAGAATATCATATTTATTGCCATCTTCTTCCACTGATTTTTTCCATCAAGAAACAACCATTGGAGAGCTCAAATTTTCAGCAAACTTAAAACCTTGCATGTAAGTGAAATTGGTGTTTGTATTTGTTGATTTTTTATGTTTTTGGAACCCTTGAAGCTTAAGTTAGCTAAATAGGTGACTAATTTGCAAAATAGTTGAAAGACTAGGTTGTTGCTATGAAATCATGATATTTGGTTATGCATTTTAATGGAAGAAAATGAGACCTAGTTAGGCGTTAACACTATTTTTGTTTAAAATTCAAGTAGGGGCTAATTTGTGAAATATGAAGATTTTGAGTTAAATGTGTGAAATTTGGGAATATATGGGCTGCTATGAGCACCTAGAGAATTCGGCTACGATTAGATGTGGATGAAATTGCATGAATTTCATTTTACTAGCCTAAGGACTAAATTGTAAAGAGGTAAAAAGTGTAAGGGCAAAATAGTAATTTTTCATAACATGAAATTAGATTGAATTGAATAGAATAAGTATTGAATTAGTTAAATTTGATGATTTAGATCAAGAAAAACAACCTTCGAGCATAAATCAGAGAAAAGAAAAAGCAGTTGATTGATTGGTTGATTCTCCATATAGATACGAGGTAAGTTTGTATAGTTAAACATTTAATGTTTATTCATTAAATTGATGAATGATATTATGAAATTGTTCATGTCTATTGTTAAACTTCAAAATGAAATTAATTGTTCAAACAAGTACATCGTAGGATCAAGTACAATCGGTTTATGTAAATGAGGAATTGATGGATAAGACCATGGTTGGACCATGGCAACATTAGTATGTAAGACTATAGTTGGGCTATGGTATTCTAATGATAAGACTATAACCGGGTTATGGCACTATGAATGCAAGACCATGGCAGGGCCATGGCATTATATGTGAAAGACCATAGTTGGACTATGGCATCGAGAAAATGATGTACTCACATCCGTAAGCCATTCAAAAATTTGGAAATACGAGGTAAGTATACTCATTGATATTATGAGATGAATCAAGTTATTACAAATTCGTGTAATATTTGGAAGAAATACGGAAAATTAATATATAGTGATTGAATTCATTTATAGCTAATTACTCGTGTTGTTGTGTGATAGGCTTTGGGCCGAATTGGAACTCATATATGTTTTAAGTTATGTTTAATTAAACTATGTTTGATTTTGGCAAGTTGAAATTATTGATTGTAAGAACTTACTAAGCTTAATTGCTTATTCGGTTTATGTTTTCGTGTTTTATAGCTTTAAAATCTCGCTCGATCTAGGAGTCGTCGGAGATAGCCTCACACTATCAAATCTTCATTTTGGTACTTTTGAATCTATGTTTTGGTTATATTGCATGTATAGAGACTATGATCATTTTGATAAATGTTTTGGTAATGATTTTTGCCATTTGAATTGGCTTGTAAATATTTATGTTTTGATTTGTATATGTAGCCATGAGTGGTGGCTTATGTTTGGGTTATTTTGGTTAATATGGTTATGCGATTAAGTTTGGATTCATAATGCTTATTGATAATAGGTAATTTAAATGTCAAATGGTTAAAAATTGAGAAGTTATGTGCTTGTGAACGGGTGCATGATTAATACATGTTTGGATGGGTTTAATTAGATGATTTGAATATGTGGAGTTAGTGTGTTTTAGCCTTTATTGTGGTTGAATTGGATGCACACTACTGTTATGAATTGGTGCCATTTGAGATTGTGTAGGTGCATGCAAATTGGGTGGCAAAATGGCTTGTAAATAGCCTATTTTTGTTCACACGACCTAGCACACGGGCATGTGGCTTAACGGTGTGGTGTAAGTCAGTATACTCCCTAGTTTTGACACAGCCTGGACACGAGCGTGTGTGGCCATTTCTAAGACACACAGGCTAGACAGACGGGCGTGTGGTCTGGCCGTGTAAGGTAAGTCAGAGAGTTACACAAGGTAGGACACGGGCTGGGACACGGCCACGTGATCCCATTTCGAATTTCCACACAGCCTGAGACACGGGCGTGTCCCTTCCCACACGACTGAGGCATACGGGCATGTGACCCCTGCAGTTTGAAAAATATTCTAAGTTTTGTAAAAGTTTCCCGAGTTATCAGTTTGGTCCCGAACCACTTCCAATGCATGTTTTAGGCCTTGTAGGCTCATATTAGGGACAATATGATTGATGTTGAATGGTGATTAAATGTTTTGTGAAAAATTACGAGAAATGTATGTTTAATTGTTTAATAAGTCTGGTAATGCCTCGTAACCCTTTTCTGGCGTTGGATATTTATTGGTATCAGAACTACGATTTAGTCGATCCTAAGATTAACGTAGCATATGTGAGAGTCTAGCTATACATGCCATATATAACCTGTGATAGTATGATGACTCTTAACAATTAAAATTGTGTTTTCATATAGTAAATGGATCCCCGTCAAGCTATAGTTGATGAAGTTGAAAGTACTACGCCAGCTCCTGTTCCTACAGCAGCGCAGGCTGAGCCTAGACCGGTACCTGGGAGTACGAGAGGAGAGGCTAAGGAAGCCTTCTTCCAAATGATGAACAAATGGTTCACGGAGTTCGTTCGGATGAACCTAGCTGCTCAACAACCTCCACCCCCACCTGCTCCCCAATCAGTTCCCATAGTTCCTCAAGGTTTGGAATATTTATGATTAAATAAACTACCAGTTGATAAGATTCGTAAATATGGGGCCGAAGAGTTTAGAGCGATCGTGGACAACAATATCGAGAGAGCCAAATTTTGGCTTGAAAATATTATCAGAGTATTTGATGAATTATCCTGTACACCAGTCAAATGTGTAAAGTGAATTGTTTCACTATTAATGGACACTGCGTATTAATGGTGGAATAATCTAGTATTTGTGGTACTGAAAGAGAGAGTCATCTGGGAATTCTTTCAGACTGAGTTCAGGAAGAAATATATCAGTCAACGGTTTCTCAATCAAAAGCATAAAGAGTTTCTTGAATTGAAACAGGGTCGTATGACCGTGACCGAGTATAAAAGAGAATTCGTAAGATTGAGTAAATATGCTTGGAAATTGTTTCTACTGAAGAGATGATGTGCAAACGGTTTGTAAATGGGTTGAACGAAGACATAAAACTTCTGGTCGAAATTTTAGATTTGAAAGAATTCATTGTTCTGTTTGATCGAGCTTGCAAAGTTGAAGAACTTAACAAAGAAAAGAGAAAGGTTGATTCAAAGGCAAGAGATTTGAGGAAGACATCGATGAGTAAACCTTATCACTCATCGTCAAAGAAATCATGAGATTTATTTAACCGTTCGACATCTCTGGTAGGACATTCCAACAGTGATCGTGGTAAACAACCTGTAGGTTCGAAAGCTCAAAGTACTTCGATAACAAGTGTTGGTAGTGTGAGAAACAACAAAGCAGAGTGTTCACGTAATAGCAAACGAAATTTTGGGGAATGTCGACTTTATGAAAAAGCCTGTTTTAGATGTGGCTCGTTAGAGCATTTCATTCGAGATTGCCCTGAATCACTAGAGAAAGATAAACTTTCGATTGCTCGACCAAGCAATATATCTGCTAGAGGGAGACCACCCCGAAATACTAGAAATGTGAATGGCAGTCGAGGTGCAACGAGAGATTCTACTGTGAGATCCGGGGCTCGGGTGCCAGCCTGAGCTTATGCCATTCACGCTCGAGAGGATGCATCCGCACCAGATGTTATTACCGGTACATTTTCTCTTTATAGCATTCTTTTGTATGTACAAAGTTAGTGTTTATAAAAGTTTGCATGTCGAGTCCACTGAATTTTTAGTTAAAGTATCGAACCCCTTAGGTCAATATGTTTTAATTGATAAAGTATGCAATAATTTTCCTTTAATGATTTAGGGTTACTATTTTTCGGCAGATTTGATGCTTTTATCATTTGATGTGATTTTGGGTATGGATTGGTTGACTTAGCACGATGCTGTAGTGAATTGTAGATGAAAGGTTATTGAATTGAAATTCAGAATAATGAGATCTTTTAGAGTTAATCAGATAAACCTACTGATTTGCCTAGTGTAATTTCATCCATGTCGGCTTTGAGATATGTGAGAAAGGGATGCAATGCCTACTCACCATATGTTTTAGATACCAAAGTGTCTGAAACGAAGATTGAATCAGTGCTAGTAGTCTACGAGTATTCGAGTGTATTTTCTAAAGAGTTGCTAGGGTTACCACCGATTAGAGAGGTCGAGTTTGCAATTGAGTTGATACTGGGAACTTCACTGATATCTATAGCTCTGTATGGAATGGCTCTGACAGAGTTGAAAGAAGTGAAATCTCAATTGCAAGAGTTGATCGACAGAGGTTTTACGAGACCAAGTTTTTCGCCTTGGGGTGCACTGGTATTGTTTGTGAAGAAGAAAGATGGATCCATGAGACTTGGTAACGATTATCGTCAACTCAATAAGGTTACGATAAAGAACAAATACCCGTTGAAAGGAGCAATAGTGTTCTAGAAGATTAATTTGAGATCTGGCAATTATCGCCACTGAGTTAAAGATTCGGATATCAAAAGCGCATTCGTAACTGTGCAGGAATTATGAATTTCTTGTTATGTCGTTTAGGTTAACTAACACTCCTGCAGTTTTTATGGATTTGATTAATAGAATTTTCAAACCGTATTTGGATAGATTTGTTGTTGCGTCCATTAATAATATATTGATATATTCTTGATACGAATCGAAGCATGCTGAGCATTTAAGGATTTTGTTGCAGACTTTGCGTGATAAACAATTATTTGCCAAATTTAACAAGTGTGAATTTTGGCTCCGTGAAGTTGAATTTTTAGGAAACATTGTTTCAGCAGAGGGCATTAGAGTTGATTCGAGCAAAATTTTGGCGGTTGTTGACTGGAAACTATCGTGAAATGTAACATCCTAGAACTAGGGGTTCTGCATTTTGTGCTATTCTATGTGTTTGACTCGTTTAGCATGTTATTTTGGTGTGTTTGGAGGTCCTAAAGAGGCTCGGTTCTGAGCCAGAGCTTTGTTAAATTTTTCTCTTTAAGGCACCTTAGGGGGGAGAGCTAGGAGAAGCATGCTTTAAGAATATTAATTGGTGTTTAAGGACACAAGGATGAGCTTATGGTGGAGTGGATGTGGCGTCACTTGTAGGAGCAAAAGAGGAAGGAGTTCAAATCCCATCTGCCACATTATAGAGCTTTATTTTTGGTGCCAGGATGGAGAAGAGGTGGCATTCGGCTGGGACTCTACATGGTGGTTGTGGAATGAGTCAACAAGTTCAAAATGGATAGAGGAGAGGTGCTTGAGGAGTTTGAATTGGTCAACCAATTTGAATTGGTGGATGAAGAGTGAATAGAGGAGGAAATCATGGGATGTGGGGAGAAAGAAGAAGTTTGGCCGAATATGGGAAGGTGTGGGGGAGCATGTTCTTTTTTAGCTAGGATAGGTGAGTGCCGAATTTCCTTTTTGTTCTGAGGCATTTCCATCCTAGTATTTTCGGTAAGTGTGTGTAGGGAGAGAGTGCCGAAACTTTCTAGTGAGTGCTTCTAGTGATTCTTTTGCTTTCCTTTCAATTGTTGCACTTTTATTCTCTTGAGCTTGCCGAATTTTCAGATTGCTTTCCTCCCCTTTTCAATCGTTTTCTTCTATTGTCACCTAAGTCCACTTCTACCTTTTCTCTTCTCATTTTTTTTCTTTCTCTTGAGACCTCTATAACTGAATTTTTGTTCTCTTCTATTCATCTCTTTCACCCTTTTCTTCACAAACCTAAAACCCTCTTCCTCTTCTACTACTTCTTTTTCTTTTTCTTTTTCATCTTTTCTCCTCTATTTCTTTCTCTTCTAGCCGAATCCTCTTCTAGCTTTTCTTTTCTTTTAGCTGAACCTTATCAACTTTTTGGTATCCCCTATTTCTTTCTTCTGGTGACCGAAACACTTCTTCTATTTCTTTCATTTTCTCTTTTTGCACCTTCATTTCTTGTTTCTTTAAGCCGAACCTTGAAAAGCAGAGTAGTTAGTTTTCTGTCTGTCGAGATTTCCTCTGTATTCGGTGGGTGCTATTTGCAAGGTAATGTTCTTTTTCCTTAATTCCTTTGCCATCGATTCTATTTCTCTTCCCTTCTATCTTGTTCATTCTAAAAGTCGAAAGCCTCACTCTATTCTTCTTCTTAAGGCCGAACCTCTTCAGTTGACTTTCGGGTTCTCTTTGGCTTAGTCCATAGTCGAATCTGGTGTGGTGTGACTTCGTGTTAACCAAGGTAAGGAGTTTTCTCTAAGTCCTATTCGAGTAGTCTCCCTTTCGCTCTACTCTACATTAACTCAATCCCTTTGTTAGACAATCATCGATCTCTCTGAAAGTACTATACTGATCAAATATTCTCTTCATAGATGCAAGTGCTAGCCAATCTAAGGAGGGGAGTGGACTCGTAGTCTCTGCTCCTAAGTTTAAATGACGTGCTGTGTCAGCGGTTCGAGACTTTCTGCCAGGTTGTGATAGAGAGCCGACATCTGTTTGGGATAGGCAAATCGCGGTTATTCCCTCTAGTGAGAGTGTCGACGATCTACAGTGCTTAGTTCTTCGTGTAATTAGGTGTGTAATGCTCACACTTTCTTTTATTAATTTGCATTAATAACTCTAATGGCTAAAAGCCGAAACGACTATATCGGCAGTTGAGATACCCTTGTGGGTAAAGTGGAGACACTAGGTAAGTACCTTTATGACTCTGCCTTTCGAGTAACATGGCCTAAATATATGTATGATTTGATTATCTACGGTACATTGGAATTATGAGTGCATTCATCACACGATGATAATATGTTGCATGGGCTTTGAGATATGGTATTGATTGAAAGGGGAACTCTAATTCAGTGGTTTGGTACCATAGTGGTTTGGTACCACATATATTAGTGACTATGTCACATTATTTCAGTGGTTTGGTACCACATATATATATATCAGTGACTCTGTCACAGTAGTTTGGTACCACAGTGGTTTGGTACCACAGTAGCTTGGTGCCACAGGAGTTTTGGCTGGTTCAGGTGATGTAGAGGATGGAATACTAGGTTAGGCTGGGTTGCATTACATACACTTTTTAATATGCCATGTTGTGAGGGCTAAGGCCTAATGTGCTTCTGTGGGCTGAAGCCCAGATTGCATTCGTAAGAGGAATTACACACTAAGTCTTGGTGACTTACCCCTCTGCTTAATTTTGCAGGTAACCCCTAGCTGAGGATTTGGAGCCAAGGAGGACTCAGCGGTGGCCATGCATTACTTCTTCCGTAAATTTCGTTTTCTTTATTTAGAATTACTTTTAATTTGGGAATTTGTTCTGTAATAAGGCCTCTGGGAATTTACAATTTGGTTTTTGATTTATTGTGATTATTATATTTTATGAAATGTTAAATTGGGAGTTTTCTAAACAAAATGTAAACAAGCATTTTTTAAATAATAACACACGGATAACAAGCAAATAAATTATTAAACTCGGAAGTTTTCTTAGAACTACAAACACTATTTTCAAAATGTCACGTTCGGAATAACATTAGTTTCAGTTTTTCGTATCACCAAACCTATTTTTGACTGATAGTATTATTACTAAAGGTTTGTTAAAAAAAACCTTAAATTTGAATCTGATTTTCAAAATGAGAAACGTGGTTTTTTTTAAAAATTTTCTTCAAACGATCTTTCCATGTGACATATCAGATCCGGTCGTAACATTTAGGCCGGGTTTGGGGTGTTACAATTGTGGTATCAGAGTCCAGTTGTAAAACTCGACTGTGGAATGGGTTCGAAATTGTTTTCCAAATTTGTTTGAAACATGGTTTAGAAAAATATATGTTCTTCCGGAAGTATGGCACCCGAGTCTCCGGCACCAAATCCGTACTGTAAGTCTTCATGCTATTGGTTGATTTGTATGAAAAGATTTTTATGGTGTTATGATTGTTAGTTATAAGAGATACAACTTTAGAGATTGAGACTTTTAGGAATACGATTTGTGAAAACTTCATAAGCTATCTGTTAATAAACAGTGGAAGATATACTAATTCATAAAAATTTTAATTAAATTAAGTCGATTCTGTAATCATGAGCACCAGAGGATGTGGACGTGGTATACGCGGCCGTGGTAGAGGCCGGGGTATTGAGGATGGACCCTCAAAATCAGGGCATGGGTCGGAAGGAGAAGTGCCAGCGTCACCAGTAGCAGAAGCAGGGTCTCAAGATCAATCTGGAGGGGACGATGCTTTGTCCCAAGCTATGCTGCATGTTTTGGAGCGGGTTGCTGGAGCGAGAACAGGATCAGCAGCTCGAAAATCTATTCCTGAATGACTTCGAGCAAATGGGGCTGAGATATTTAGAGGTATTTCTGGTGTGGCTCCAAATGTAGCGAAATATTGGCTGGAGGTAGTTGAGCAGATTATGGATGATCTGAACTGTGGTAGAGGAGAAGTTGAAAGGAGTAGTGTCTCTCCTTCGAGATGAGGCATATCAGTTGTGGCTCACAATAAGGAATGGTATATCAGCAGACTGTATTACCTGGGACTTCTTTAAGACAGCGTTCCAGGGAAAGTATGTTGGAGTGAATTATGTGGATGCTCAGAGGAAGGCATTTTTAAACTTGGTCTAGGGGAATAAGTCGGTGGCTGAGTATGAGGCGGAGTTCCTGCGTTTGAGCTGCTATGCTCGGGGTATCATCGTAACTGATTACGAGCGTTGTGTTCAGTTTGAGGATGGTCTGAGGGACGAGTTGCGGGTACTAATAGCTCCACAACAGGAACGAGAGTTTTCCATTCTGGTTGAGAAGGTAAATATAGTCGAAGAGGTGAAACGGTCTGAGTGGCAGAATCGGGATAAGGATAGGGGTAGGAATAAGAGGAATTTTGGGTTGCCAGGATCTACTGGGGGTTTCCAAAAAAGGCCTAGGTTTGAGGGGCCGGGTCGAGTTACTGTGCCTGTTGCTGTTGGTCAGTCTCAACCGTGTGCTCGATGTGGGAATTTTCATTCTGGGGAATGTTAGGTTAGAAATAGAGGATGTTTCAGGTGTGGATCTATGGATCATCAGATAAGGGACTGTCCACAAAAGCCAGACAGAACGCGGTCAATAGGTAAGGATATGCATAGTTTGGAAGAGGTGGGTAGCAACCACTGAGAGGTCATTGTCCGGTCAGAGGTGGAAATTGATTTGGTCGAGGGAGTGGAGCATCGGGCATAGGTGCTGGAAGTACAGATGCAAGACAGCCTGGGTTGGTTTATGCAGCTAGACGTCGAGAGGATGGCGATGCACCGGACGTAATAACCGGTACGTTCCTTATTTTTGGTGTGCCCTTTATAGCTTTGATAGATATTGGGTCTACACATCCATATGTTTCTAGTACTGTGTCTAGGACTTTGAATATAGAATCTGAAGTTGCTCCTAGAGAAATGACTATGATTAGCCCTTTAGGACAATTTGTAGTGGTGAACAAACTCTTTAAGGATGTGCCTTTATAAGTGCAAGGGATTGTTTTTCCGGTTGACTTGATGAAATTACCGTTCGGCGAGTTCGACTTGATTTTAGGCATGGACTGGTTAGTTAAGTATCAAGCAAACTTGGATTGTACTGCTAAGCGCATGATCCTGAAGACTCCCGATGATAAGGAGGTGCTGGTAATAGGTGAGAGAAGGAATTACCTGTCTAATGTGGTGTTTGCATTAAAAGCTAAAAGGATGGTGCGAAAAGGGTGTGAGGCTTTCTTAGAATTCATCAGTACTTTGGAGGCCAAAGAATGGTCGGTAAGAGATGTTAAAATAGTGAAAGAGTTCTCAGACATCTTTCCCGAAGAGCTTCTAAGGTTACCTCCGGATCGTAAGGTAGAGTTCAGCATTGATCTACTTCCAGGAATAGCTCTGGTGTCAGTTGCCCCATATAGAATGGCACCGAAAGAGCTGGTAAGCTTAAAGCTCAGATTTAGGAACTACTGGACCGTGGTTTTATCCGACCAAGTGTGTCACCATAGGAAGCCCGGTGTTGTTTGTTAAGAAAAAGGACGGGTCAGTGAGAATGTGCATTAACTACAGGTAATTGAACAAGTTGACAATTAAGAACAAATACTCGTTGCCAAGGATTGATGACCTATTCGATTAGCTGCGAGGCGCTTCTGTCTTCTCGAAGATAGACTTGAGGTCAGGGTATCATCAATTAAAGGTCAAGGAGGCGGATATTCATAAGACTGTTTTTCAAACTCGTTACGGTCACTACGAGTTCTTGTTGATGCCGTTTGGGTTGACGAATACACCAGCTACGTTTATGGATATGATGAACTAGGTATTCCAACCCTACCTGGACTAATTTATCGTAATGTTCATAGATGATATCTTGGTATATTCAAGGACTGGGGAGGAGCATGATTCGCATCTTCGGATAGTTCTGCAGGTTTTGAGAGAGAAGCAGCTGTATGCCAAATTCAACAAGTGTGAATTTTTGTTGAGGAAAGTTGCCTTTTTGGGGTATGTTGTTTTTACCGAAGGGATTAGGGTTGATCCTCGAAAGATTGAAGTAGTTATGGGTTGGAAATCGCCGAAGTCAGTAGCAGAAATTTGAAGTTTCCTTAGGTTAGCTGGGTACTATAGAAGGTTTATTGAGGGATTCTCATTGATTGCTACACCATTAACCATGTTGTTACGGAAAGGGGTACCATTTGTGTGGGCCGATAAATAGCAGGAAAGCTCTGAGAAGTTGAAGAAGATATTGATGAAGGCACCAGTGTTGATTCAGCCTGAGGCTGGAAAGGAGTTCGTCGTCTATTGTGATGCGTCACACACAAGGTTAGGATGTGTGTTGATGCAAGAAAAGAAGGTGATAGCGTACGCATCTCGACAATTAAGACAACATGAAGTGAATTATCCCACTCACGATTTGGAATTAGCTGCAGTAATGTTCGCCCTGAAGATTTGGAGACACTACTTGTATGAAGAGAAGTCAATTATCTACACCGATCATAAGAGCCTAAAATATCTCCTTACCCAGAAGAAGTTGAATTTAAGGCAGCGGAGGTGGATTGAATTGTTGAAAGACTATGACTGCTCGATCGAGTACCACCCGAGTAGAGCTAATGTGGTGGCGGATGCGTTGAGCCGTAAGGTAATATCAGAATTGAGGGTAATGTTTTCTCATCTCAGTTTGTATGAAGATAGAAGCTTGTTAGCCAAACTTCAAGTGAAGCCTTCATGGGTAAGTCAAATTAAAGAAAAACAGTTGTCAGATGAGTTGTTGAGTTCCCGACTTCAGTAAGTGGAAGGTGGTGAGACAGAAGATTCTGGTCTGAGCAGTAAAGGGGTATTATGCTTTCTTGGAAAGGTTTGTATGCTGAAGGATTTTGAGTTGAGACAGATGATTCTGCGGGAGGCGCATTGTAGCCCATACGTTATGCACCCTGGTGGGAGTAAGATGTATCAAGATTTGCGTGAACAGTTTTGGTGGCTAGGTCTGAAGCAAGAAGTTACTAAATTTGTGGGTAAGTGTTTGACGTGTCAATAGGTGAAGGCAGAGCATCAGTTGCCTTCGGGGTTGTTGCAGCCAGTGAAGATTCTACTTTGGAAGTGGGAGAGGATAACGATGGACTTTGTTAGTGGGCTACCTCTTACGCCCACTAGGAAGGATTCGGTGTGGGTGATTGTCGATCTGTTGACGAAGTCCGCTCACTTCATACTGGTTCGTATCGACTACTTATAGAAGTTAGCCAAGCTATATGTAGCAGAGATTGTAAGGTTACACGGGGTACCAGTGCCTATCATATCAGACAGGGACCCTAGGTTTACATCGCGATTCTGGAAGGCGTTACATAAAGTGTTAGGTATAAGACTGGATTTCAGCACGGTATTTCATCCACAAACTGATGGACAGTTAGAGAGGGTAATTCAGATTCTGAAAGACATGTTGAGAGGTTGTCTAATCGACTTCAGATATAGTTGGGAGGATTTCTTACAGTTGGCAGAATTCGCGTACAACAATAGTTATCAATCCAGTATTCAGATGGCACCCTATGTAGCGTTGTATGGTCGTAAGTGTCGTACTCCTACCTGCTGGATAGAGTTGGTGAGCGACAGTTGTTGGGTCCGAAATTGGTCTCAGAGATGGAGGAAAAGGTTAAGTTGATTCGAGCTCGGTTAAAGGAAGCTTTCGACAGGCAAAAATCGTATGCAGATCTGAAGCGTAAGGAAATAGAATTTTCAGTGGGTGATCAGGTTTTTCTGAAAGTTTCACCTTGGAAGAGGGTTCTAAGATTTGGACGGAAAGGCAAGTTGAGCCCCAGATTCATCGGGCCTTATCGAGTGTTGAAACATGTTGGGCCAATAGCTTATCAGCTAGAGTTACCTCCGGAGTTGAATCGAATACATGATGTATTCCATGTTTCAATGTTAAGGCGCTATCGTTCGGGTCCATCTCACATAGCACCAGTGGAGGAAATTGAAGTAAAACCTGATCTATCTTTTGAAGAAGAACCAGTGAAGATCTTAGATCGAGATGTTAAGGTATTGAGAATGAAGTCGGTTCTATTGATTAAAGTTTGATGGTGAAATCACGATTCGGAGGAAGCCACGTGGGAGCCAAAAGATGTGATGCGACACCAATACGCTTATCTCTTCTGATCAAGAAAATTTCGAGGCCAAAATTTCTTTAAGAGGGTAGAACTGTAACATCCTAGAACTAGGGGTTCTGCATTTTGTGCTATTCTATGTGTTTGGCTCGTTTAGCATGTTATTTTGGTGTGCTTGGGGGTCCTGGGGAGGCTCGAGTTCGAGCCAGAGTTTTAGTAAATTTTTCTTTTTAGGACACTTTAGGGGGGAGAGCTAGGAGAAGCATGCTTTAAGAATATTTATTAGTGTTTGAGAGCACAAGGATGAGCTTATGGTAGAGTGGATGTGGCGTCACTTGTAGGAGTAAAAGGGGAAGGAGTTCGAATCCCACCTACCGCATTATGGAGCTTTATTTTTGGTGTCAAGATGGAAAAGAGGTGGCATTCGGCTGGGACTCTACATGGTGGTTATGGAATCAGTCAACAAGTTCAAAATGGATGGAGGAGAGGTGCTCGAGGAGTTTGAATCGGTCAACCAATTTGAATTGGTGGATGGAGAATGAATGGAGGAGGAAATCATGGGATGTAAGGAGAGAGAAGGAGTTTGGCCGAATATGGGAAGTTGTGGGGGAGCATGTTTGGTTTTAGCTAGGATAGGTGAGTGCCAAATTTCCTTTTTGTTCTGAGGCATTTCCATCCTAGTAGGGGGAGAGTGCCGAAACTTTCTAGTGAGTGCTTCTAGTGATTCTTTTGCTTTCCTTTCAATTGTTGCACTGTTGTTCTCTTGAGCTTGCCAAATTTTCAGATTGCTTTCCTCCCCTTTTTAATCGTTTTCTTCTATTGTCACCTAAGCCCACTTCTACCTTTTCTCTTCTCATTTTCTTTCTTTCTCTTGAGACCTCCATAACCGAATCTTTGTTCTCTTCTATTCATCTCTTTCACCCTTTTCTTCACAAAGTCGAAACCCTTTTCCTCTTCTACTACTTCTTTTTCTTCTTCTTCTTCATCTCTTCTCCTCTACTTCTTTCTCTTCTAGCTGAATCCTCTTCTAGCTTTTCTTTTCTTTTAGCCGAACTTTATCAACTTTTTAGTATCCCCTATTTCTTTCTTCTTCTGACTGAAACACTTCTCATTTTCTCTTTTTGCACCTTTATTTCTTGTTTCTTTAAGCCGAACCTTGAAAAGCAGAGTAGTTAGTTTTCTGTCTGCTGAGATTTCCTCTGCATTCAGTGGGTGCTATTTGCAAGGTAATGTTCTTTTTCCTTAATTCCTTTGCCATTGATTCTTTTTCTCTTCCTTTCTATCTTGTTCATTCTAAAAGCCGAAAGCCTCACTCTATTCTTCTTCTTAAGGCCGAACCTCTTCAGTCGACTTTCAGGTTCTCGTTGGCCTAGTCCATAGTCGAATCTGGTGTGGTGCGACTTCGTGTTAACCAAGGTAAGGAGTTTTCTCTAAGTCCTATTCGAGTAGTCTCACTTTCACTCTACTCTACTTTAACTCAATCCCTTTGTTAGACAATCATCGATCTCTCTGAAGGTACCATACTGATTAAAGATTCTCTTCATGGATGCGAGTGCTAGCCAATCGAAGGAGGGGAGTGGACTCGTACTCTCTGCTCTTAAGTTCAAATGACGTGCTGTGTTGGCGGTTCGAGACTTTCTGCCAGGTTGTGGTAGAGAGCTGACATCTGTTTAGGATAGACAAATCGCAATTATTCCCTCTAATGAGAGTGTTGACAATCTAGAGTGCTTAGTTCTTCGCGTAATCAGGTGTGTAATGTTCACACTTTCTTTTATTAATTTGCATTAATAACTGTAATGTCTGAAAGCCGAAACAACTGTATCGACAGTTGAGATACCCATGTTGGTAAAGTGGAGACACCAGGTAAGTACCTTTATGACTCTGCCTTTCGAGTAATATGGCCTAAATATATGTATTATTTGATTATCTGCGGTACATTGGAATTATGATTGCATTCATCACGATATGATAATATGTTGCATGGGCTTTGGGATATGATATTGATTGAAAGGAGAAGTGTAATTCAGTGGTTTTGTACCACAGTGGTTTGGTACCACATATATTAGTGACTATGTCACATTATTTCAGTGGTTTGGTACCACATATATATATATCAGTGACTCTGTCATAGTGGTTTGGTATCACAGTGGCTTGGTGCCACAGGTGTTTTGGCTGGTTCAAGTGATATAGAGGATGGAATACTAGGTTGGGCTGGGTTGCATTGCATACACTTTTTAATATGCCATGTTGTGAGGGCTAAGGCCCACTGTGCTTCTGTGGGCTGAAGCCCAGATTGCGTTCGTAAGGGGAATTACACACTGAGTCTTGGTGACTCACCCTTCTGCTTAATTTTGTAGGTAACCCCTAGTTGAGGATTTGTTGCCGAGGAGGACTCAGCGGTGGCCATGCGTTACTTCTTCCATAAATTTCATTTTCTTTATTTAGAATTACTTTTAATTTGGTAATTTGTTCTATAATAAGGTCTCCAGGATTTTAAAATTTGGTTTTTGATTTATTGCGATTATTATATTTTATGAAACATTAAATTGGGAGTTTTCTAAACAAAATGTAAACAAGCATTTTTTAAATAATAACACACAGATAACAAGCAAATAAATTATTAAACTCAGAAGTTTTCTTAGAACTACAAACACTGTTTTCAAAATGTCACGTTCGAAATAATGCTAGTTTCAGTTTTTTGTATCACTAAACCTGTTTTCGACTGATAGTATTATTACTAAAAGTTTGTTAAGAAAACTTTAAAACTGAATCTGATTTTCAAAATGAGAAACGCGGGGGGTTTTTTAAAAAATTTCTTCAAACAATCTTTCCATGTGACATACCAGATCCGATAGTAACGTTTAGGCCGGGTTTGGGGTGTTCCAAGAAACATTTCCGAGGTCTGAAGCTTTTTAGGTTTAGTGGGCTACTATCAGAGATTTGTGTAAGGTTTCTAAATGATAGCTACATCGATGACTCTATTGTTACAGAAAGATGTGAAGTTTGAGTGGTCTGAGAAATGCCAACAGAGTTTTAATCAGTTGAAAGCACTGCTAATCGAAGCACCAGTTTTAGTTTAGCCTGAGTCAGGTAAAGAGTTTGTAATTTTTAGTGATGCGTCATTGAATGGTTTGGGTTGTGCTGTGATGCAAGTAGGAAAAGTGATAGTTAATGCTTCGAGACAATTAAAGCTGCATGAAAAGAATTATTCGATGCATAACTTAGAGTTAGCCACGATAGTCTTTGCATTGAATATTTGGTGACATCATTTGTACGGTGAAAAGTGCCACATCTTTACTGATCATACGCGTAGCTACGTCTCGACTGATAGCTTGGGTGAGCAGGCCCGAGGATATCTCGAGAGCGAGCCTATATGTGTTATGAGATTTGTGGCAGCATTGGCTACTTATGTGGCACTTATGTGCAAGAATTCTGTGTATTCGATAGTATTCCAAGTGGTTCAACGGGTATGTCAAATATAAGAAAGTATGTGATTATGTTACGAGTTGGTACAGGTATGCACGAAAAACTCAAAAGAAATGGACTCGGTATATGATGAACTATTGGTAAGAATGTGATTGAGTAAGTTATGCTCATGAAGTTTTAATGACATTTATGTTGATATATGTTATGTTATTCATATGAAAAATGTATAATTAATGTTGTTTATTATTTGCATATGAACTTACTAAGCTATATAGCTTACTCCCCTTTCTTTCCCTTGTCTTATAGTGTCATAAAGCTAGCTCGGGATCAAAGGTCGTCGGAGATCCATTCACACTATCAACCATTATTTTGGGTACCATTGAAAGTTAATATTTTGAGTTATGGCATGTATAGGGACTTGGTCATTTTGTTATAGGTGTCATGGTTAATTTGGTCAATGTGTTGGCTTATAATAGTTTATGATTCATTTTGTATATAGCCATGAAAGTTGGCTAATATTGATTATGATCCCATTCTTATGTTGATGTTTATATGATTATAAAAATAGTATGATTTGAATGGATAAGTTGATGTTATAAGCATGAATGAAGTAGGTATGTGAATGACTTGTTAATGCCTTGATTATGGATATTTAGTTGCTTATGTATGCTATGAATGGTGCCATATGATATGGGTGTAGGTGTGTGTAAAAAAGGGTGGCAAATGGTTTGGAAAATAGCCTTATTTTGTCCACATGGGTAGACACATGGGTAGACACACGGGTGTGTGTCTAAGCTGTGTGTGACACACTGCCAGCCCCATGGCCATGTGCTTCAGCCGTGTGTCTCCTGCACCTTAATTGTTGCAAACAGAATGCCCAGTATCGAGCACACGAGTAGAGACACGGGCGTGTGTCTCAGTCGTGTGAGGGCCACGGCCTTGGACACGGGCGTGTGTCCTGGCGTGTGAAGTCTACACCTATTTTCGAAAATTAAATTCGCCACTCGGCCTAGGGACATGGGCATGTGTTTTGGCCGTGTGACTTCATTTTGTTCATGAGTTACAAGTTAGAGAGTTATACGGGGTTGGGACACTGGCATGTGTGACCACACGGCCTGTCCACACGGGCGTGTCCCAAATCCACACGGGCGTGTGACCCCTGTAACATGAAAATTTTTCTAAGTTTTGTAAAATTTTCTAAAGTTCTCGGTTTAGTCGTGAACCACTTCCAATGTATTTTTTGGGCCTCTCGTTTTAGGGACGATATGAATGCATGTGAATAGTTTTATTTTGGATACGAATTTATGAGTCAGAATGTATGTTTGTCAATGATGAAAGTACGGTAATGCCTCGTACCCTATTCTGACGTCGAATACAGGTAAGGGTGTTACAATAACAAATTGACATGGCAGAACAATTTAAGATTGCTAAATATCAAACAAGTTCTTCAACTTCTAAAGAAACAATACATCATATTGGCGACCAAAATAGAATAATGATAGAAGAATATAAGAATTCTGAAGAAGATGGGAATGCTCCTTCAACTAGTCAAGCAAAAAGAAAATGAAAATTCGATCCTTGAACTTCTAGTACCTAGGTAAGCATAAATTTATTCTAATATATTATTTATTTTCCCTTCCATGTCTAATATTATTATTGATGAATGACATGATAGAAGAATATGAGAATTCTAAAGAAGATTAAAGAAGTCCTTGCAATAAGTAGAGGAAATATGGAATACGTGGGGGAAATAGGTCTCTTGTCAATAGATAATGACAAGGAGATTTCAGGGGGAAAAAATGGAGATCTAGAGTGAGCCTAGAAAATAAGGTAATTAGTTGATCAGAGGCAACAAGAAGGTATGTGATTATCCATTTCTTTTGGTGATTAATTGACCATCTCTATATGTTGATTTTGTGTGAAATGTTATTGATGATGTTTATCTTTTATCTAGGTAGATGATTATTTTATGGGATGTGTTGTTGCTTTCTTCTTTACAATTAGACTTTTTCTATTTTAATCCTTAATTTATTTTTGTTCATATTTCTCTCTAAATTTAGTAGCGTTAACTACGTTCATATTGAATTTCGATTCCATTACATTGATATTGAATTTGGATTCTGTTAACATTTGATAAGAAGGTACTATTTGAGGTTGTCACTTCATCTTCAATTTTCTTCTAAATAATTTCTTTACAAATTTCAAATAATTATTAATATTTTAAGATTTTATATGAAAATAAAAATTTTATGCGTTGGTATGATAAAATTTTAAAATATCACATCATCATATCTTATAGAATCTAAAATTAATGTTATTGAAAAAAGTTTAGAAAGGAAGTTGAAAAATTTTGACAAAGTGACTTGTCTCTTTTGTGTTTTCAAGGTAGTGCAAAAAGTGGTTTTCTATGGCTGAGATTGGATTGTGTCCCTTTATTGTATTTCATTTGAAGATGAGAGAACCTTATGAAGAAAATTGGTTTCCAAGTTTCATTTGAACCTTGGAGTTTCATCCGATGGTTTTTTTGGAATTTTGAGATGTTATTTTTCAGTGTATGAATTGAAATTTGGTAGAGTTTGATTTTGTGAATATAAATATGGAGGTTGATTTAGGGTTGCTTATTATTTTTTGAGTATAATATTGTAATGTTAATTATTCTATTTTTGGTGTTATTATTGATTGTGTCTGTGTGAGAGTATAGTCTTATGGGAGGGGAGGTGTACTTGGTGGTTTGCATTATGTTTGTGCCTTTCCTTTTGGTGTGTGAAACAGGTTACAGGTGTTTGAAGGAAAGATTATGCCGCTGAACAAAAAAAATTTCTACTCTTATAAAAAATTTCTTTTGGCTGAGGAAAAAAAAAGTAAGCCTAAATTCATTTTAGTATATTGTTCTTCCCTTCTCTATCATTATATTAGTATTTTGTGTGAATTGGTTTATGTAGAATGCTAATGGTTAGTAATTGTTTACATTTAAAACATTAAAGTTAAATTGATATTTATTACCTTTGACTTGTGAATTCTTTATTTTTTTTCTTTATATGAGTCAAGTTAAAATGTTGATAGTAGAGTTTTTGATAATAATATTTTGTGGTTTAGGATGGATCAGATCTTTGATCTTTTGGGGGTGATGAAGCTAACAAAAGAAATGATCATGACGAAGATGAACATGAAGACAATTGGAACGCTAATAAAATAATTAAATTTGTTTCATTTGAGTTTTGAACTTTGGATTATGCGTTTGACATTTGGAATTTGGATTGAGTTTGTATTATGCATTTTTATGTGTTCAGCCTTTGGATTATAAATTTGAATGCTTTTAATGTTTGAATTATTTATCAGAATGTTTTAAACTTTTAATGTTTTAAAATTACTATAACTTAGGTTGGACTAATATTGGATATTAGAGTTTGAATAATGTAATTAACTTTGTTGATATTTCAAAATTTAAATTGATTTTATAATATATAATTACTTTTTATGATTATTTAAATGTTTTCTAAAATTTTTACATTTTTTTCTATTCTTAGGATGCTTTCTTTTTAATTTTTATGATATGTGTAGTTTCTTTGTTTTTGTTATTATTATTATTATTATTATTATTATTATTATTATTATTATTATTATTATTGTTTGAAGTCCAAACTTTAACAGAGAGGAATTTATTTATTGAAAGAAAAATGAAATGAGTTTTCTAGAATAAAGAGCGAAAAAAATGAAAAAAATTACACTTTATTTTTTAATATAATGATCATTGATTGGACTTTAGGCCTAATTTATGTTCTTTATTCGGGCTTTATTTTGGCTCATTACCGTGTTTAAATACAAATTAAAGTTAAATTTTATTCATATAATAAATGATTTCTTAAATTAGACTTTATATTAATTATCTATAATATTAATTCTTAGATTACCGTTCAAAAATTTTTCTTTTAACTTAAGAAAATATCTTTTATTTTTCATCATAATATTAAATTCACATTTCAAAATAATTATTATATTTAGTGTAGAATTATGTTGAGAAGGTTAATAGTTAGTTGAAGGTTAATAGTTAGTTTAACAGTTATAGATTAGTCTTAAGGAAGTTAGTTTGTTGGATAGTTTAGTATATAAATATGTGAATATACACTCAATATTAATCATGTATGTATGAATGAATTCTTGATCATTTCAACATAGTATCAGAGCTACAGGATTCATTGTTTTCTTAGGGGTCTATCATCGTTGGCATTGTCGCCGTTCATAATCACTGCTTGTCGATCATAGTTCTGCAGAGTTGATATTTTTTAGGTGTTTCTTTGTGCCTATTTTTTGCTATCTGTTTCTTTTGGGGCTTTAAAATTTAGCCCTGTTTATCGTTGGATTTTTGGCCCAAATTTTTGAGTGTTGGACTTGCTCTAGTAGTTCATTCTAGGGCACTTGTTTTTGCATCAAAATTTCGATTGTCTTTCGCCTCTGGTCTGCTCGTCGTTTCCTCCAGATTCTAGCATTGGGAATTTCAAATCATGACGCAGAATCCGTCCTTGATTTCAGCCATCCACTTTTTCTACATCCTTCTGATACTCCAGTTACTTTGCTCATTTCTCATCAATTGACTGGTGTTGAAAATTACAATGTTTGGAGTCGAACCATGAATATTGCATTGCTAGCTAAAAATAAGTTAGGATTAGTTGATGGTTCTTATTCTAAAGCGTCGTTTCCAGAAGAACTAGGATATCAATGGGAGAGATGCAATGCTATCGTTTTATCTTGGATACTAAACACGGTCAGTAAAGAACTTTCGGCAGGAATTGTATTTGCGTCTAGTGCAGCAGTGGTATGGGACAATCTCAGTGAACGATTCCATAAAGTTGATGGTTCGAGGATTTTTTTTCTTGCATCGAGAAATTGCATCACGAGTTCAAGGTACGACTTCTATTTCTGCATATTTCACTAAGCTACGGTTACTCTGGGATGAGTATGATGCATTCGTGCCTTCTTCTTCGTGTGGATGTGTTTAATCCAGGCAAAATATTGCGCATGTTTCACAGCAACATCTGTTTCAGTTTCTTATCGGGTTAAATGACACCTATAATATGGTGCGTAGTCAGATTTTATTAATGAGTCCTTTGCCCTCAGTCAATCATGCCTACTCGATGCTTATGCAAGAAGAATCGCAAAGACAACATACATCCAACAATGTTGGGACTGATTTAGTTTCATTTTCTTCGGTTTAGATGGTGAAGAAGCGTTTTACTAGAACCTGTGATTATTGCAAGATTAAGGGGCATAAATGAGAGAATTGCTATAGGTTAATTGGGTATCCTACCGATTTTGAGTTCACCAAGAGAAAGGCAACAGATAACTCCAAATCTACCATAAATAATGTCTCTACTACTATTTCTACCTATGACAGTAAAGTGGTTGATCCTATTGGTTCTCATCTGCAGGCACCAGTTTTTACACAGGATCAGTACAACCAAATTCTTGGTCTGTTGAACAAGGCACCACAGATTTACCTCTGATGAGGTCGCTACCCGATATAGCAGGTATGATAGATATTGGTCGCAAGTGGATTATCGATACTGGTGCTACTGACCATATACTGTCTGATCTTCAATTTTTAGAATCTCCTGTTGCATGTGCCTTGGGTTCACCTCATATTCGACTCCCTAATGGTTCTATAGTTTCAGTTACTCATATTGGTTCTTGTACAGTTTTACCTTATCTCAAACTTTCTAAAGTTCTTTATGTCCCAAGTTTTCATTATAATCTTCTTTCCATTTCAAAACTTACCACTGATCTTAATTGTGTTGTTTCTTTTTATCCCTAATTTTGCCTTATCCAGGATCTCTCTAGTGGAAAGATACGGGGGATTGGTAGAGCACGAGGTGGTCTTTACATCCTGGATCAGTCTCAACAGACCAGTATGGATTTGCCTCCTTTTGTTGCAACTGTTGCTTCTGTTGATCCTTCTTTTCTTTGGCATACGCAGCCTGGCCATGCCTCAGTTTCAAGACTCAATAAGGTCCCTAATCTTCCCTGTATAATCTCCACTACTGATAGCATTCATAAATGTCCTATCTGTCCTCTAGCTAAACAGACTAAGCTTCCGTTTCCTGTTCATAAGTCTCGTGTTACTCAAGCTTTTTCCCTTAATCATATCGATTTATGGGGACCATATCGAGTTTCTACTCATAGTGGTCATAGGTTTTTTTTGATAATTGTTGATGATTTTACACGGATGACATGGGTATATTTGTTACGACATAAGAATGATGCGATTATCAGTCTAAAACAATTTTTTGCCTTAATAAAGACTCAATTTTCATCTCGCATTAAAATTGTCCGTAGTGATAATGGGTATGAGTTCTTTAATTGTGAATGCAACGATTATTTTAGTATGCTTGGCATTATTCATCAAAGCTCATGTGTTCACACTCCACAGCAAAATGGAGTTGCTGAACGAAAACATCGTCATTTGCTTGAAGTCGCTCGATCACTCAAATTTCAATCTCACATGCCTAATAAATTTTGGGGTGAATGTGTATTAACTGCATGTTTTTTGATAAATCGTCTCCCTACCCCTCTCTTAAATTAGAAATTTCCTTTTGAACTTTTATATAAATACGCCTCTAGATTTTTCCCGTCTGAAGGTATTTGGTTGTCTCGCTTATGCTACTACACCTAACTATCATGATAGGTTTTCTCCTAAAGCCATTCCGTCTGTGTTTATAGGTTATTCTCTTAAACAAAAGGGTTACTTATTGTTCAATCTTGAAACCAAAACCTTCTTTGTTAACCGTGATGTTATTTTTCATGAAACAATTTTTCCCTTTGCTTTTCCCACCAAGCATTTTTTGTCTTTTCCAATTACTGATAACTTTACCTTTCTCCATATAGAACCACTGACTCCCATTCCTATTCTTTCCTCGTCCCCTGTTTTACCCGTACCTTCTTCTCCTCCGTTACCTTCTACGCCAGCTGTTATCCCTTTGCGCCGCACCACACGATCTGTTGAGCCATCAGCTTGGATGAGGGACTACGTCTGTTCCAACCACTCTTCTGCCTCTTGTGCTACTAGTTTGTTTCCTATTCTCAAGTCTATTCTTCCTTACATTTGCCTATTCAAACTCAGTTATTTGCAGCCCATATTTTTTCTTTTACTGAACCCCGTACTTATGCTGAGGCCATGTCGGATCCGAGATGGGTCGAGGCTATGCAACAAGAGCTTCTGGCTTTGGAGGCCAACGGTACGTGGGAGGTTGTTCCTTTACCTGCTGGTATAAATCCTATTGGCCGCAAGTAGGTCTATAAAATCAAATTTAAGTCTGATGGTTCGGTGGAACGTTTTAAGGCCCGATTGGCTCGGAAGGGATATAATCAGCAAGCTGGTATTGATTTTCAAGAGACATTTTCTCCTGTGGTTAAACACATAACTGTTCGAACTACTATTAGCTTGGCAGCCATTCATGATTGGCCTCTCTTTCAAATGGGTGTGTATAATGCCTTTTTGCAAGGTGACTTGTGTGAGGAAGTATATACGCAACTTCCGGATGGTTTTCGCAGCCAGGGGGAGTCTCGGGTATGTCGTTTACGTAAGTCTCTATATGGTCTGAAACAAGCCTCTCGACAGTGGAATTTAAAGCTTACTGAGGCTTTAATGAAAGGAGGTTACCTGCAAAGCAAACATGACTATTCCCTGTTTACAAAGAGGAATGGGAATAACATAGTCATTTTACTCATTTATGTTGATGACCCGTTAATTACAGGGAGCAGTATGTCTATGATAAATGAACTGAAACTGCTTTTGAACCAAAGCTTTAAGATGAAGTACTTAGGTGTGTTAAAGTATTTCCTTGGCATAGAGGTGATGCGATCGAGGGAAGGGATTGTATTGAACCAACAAAAATATGCCTTGGAATTGATAGCTGATCTGGGATTAGGAGAGGCAAAAACAACATTTACACCACTAAAGCAGAACCAAAAACTTACTTTAGTTGAATACGATGAATCAGTAGGTAAGAAGGTTGATGGGGATGAGTTAATTGAGGACATTGCAGTTGCAATAATTAGAAATAAAAGTTACAATAATTAGAAATAATTATAATCTAAAAAAAAGTTATGAAATTTGCATATTGAAAAATAATTAGAATTTAAATTATAATTGTGTTAATTTTAAAATAGAAGTATTATTTGAATATAATTTTAAGCATAAAATAAGAGGAAAAAAAGTTGTATAAGTATAACTATAATTTGCAATTATTAGTCTAAAATATTAAAATAGAATTATAATTTGCAAAAGTGTAAAATAGAGTTGTTAGTTGTTACCTGAATAGAATATAAGCATCTTAATTTATCACTTGATGAATATTAAAACTAATTATGTTATTTAGTTATTATTTTGAATATTATTTAGTTTGCATTAATTACCTAAAGTAGAACTATATTATGTTGAATATGTTAGAAATGCTTTAGAGTGCGTCTGGATGAAGAATTTTAAATTTTTTTTTTTTTTTTGTGATTCTTAAAATGCTAGCACTTTAAAATTCATCAATTCAAAAATGCTAGCCTGTGTAATTACTTGTTTGGATAAGTAATTGATTTAATAAAAAATAGGTTATTAAAATTTTACAAATTAAAAAATAATTATATTAAAAATAAACGACATAAAAAGTATTCAATATAAATATCATTATAATTATAAAAAAAATATAAATAGTTTTTTATAATAAGTTCTAAAAAAGCATATATTTTTTGTCTTATAATGTAACCATGTGTATTAATGAGGAATTTTGAAAACTTACTTTTTTTTTTTTAGGGTGGAATTTGAAAAATGAAATTAAGTTTATGAAATCACCAAATGTTTAAAATACATTAAAACATGTTAAATGTTTAAATTAAGGAAATGTTCCAATCATTTAAGAAAAATTGGTGAATTATAAGAAAAGAGCAAAACCCTAAACAACACCACAACTAATGCAACTTGAATCCTAATCACACTTAGGGCAATGAACACCTTAACCATCAAATCAACATAACATTCATTATATTTAAAATTTTATTATTAGATGAGAGTGCACATGGATGAATGTAATTCTAGAATAAATGTATAAGGTGAAGAATTAGAGTAATAAACTGTGAGGGTTATATTAAATATAACAAACTACAGAAATTTCAACTTTTATAAGTGAAATAACTACAATTTTAGTATCTACAATATGGTACCATATATTAAATTGAAAAGCAACACCATTCAAGTATCTTTTGTTTCGGTTAGTTCACTATATAGACAAATTGAGCCAAGGGTCGTTAATTAGAGCCACTAAAAGGCATTGGTCAGCTTGGTCTACCGCATTCACTAAGCTAACTACCAACTTCATCACCATGTCTTGAAAGAGCTTCCCAAGAATAATAATCTGTAACAGGATAAGGGTTAGGGTTTGAATGCGTTTGAGATAAAGCTGTTCCAGGACACTTAAGTTCATTCTCCTGTTGTTTGGGTGCAGAAATAGTAGCAGGAGCTGTTGAGGAAGCGGCTGGGAGAACTAGGGAAGGAACAGCAGGGGCACCAGTGGTGGCGTTGTGTTTTTTCTCGCTATCTTGCTGTAGCAATGCTCTACAATTTGGTTCCTCCATCTGCTCTCCAAGGGGACAAGGTGGCACCTTTTCGTCTGTAATGTATAATAGAAAACTTCCATCAACTAACAAGAATCAAATTTTTTCTACTAAACTTAGGAATGAACGCCTTACTGAAGGTTGCCTCGATTCTACTAAATTGCACCATTTAACAGCACTAATTAACTTTGGTATAGTTATGACTTAATTTACAGAGCATTCAATTCAATGGAGTTACTACACATGCATTAGACGTCTAAAGGAAGTAATGGCTATGAAAACCGAAAATAAGAGACCTTCATCGGTAAGGGAGATTCATCTATAAGCATACAGAAAAGGCATATGAAAACTGATGGCAACATAATTTGTCATAACACTGTTCAAGGTAACTATCGATGAAGACCATTCAAGAGAAAGCACACCTTCCTCCACTCAAATGCAACTGACAAGATTTAGAACAGGAAAGATGCGACTACAACGAACTGTTAGTATTAGAAACAATCATCAATGACACAAGACTAACGTAGTCGACTAGAACAAATGTCTTGAAGTCAAAATATGCTCTTTATAGCTGAAACCACTATGTTAACGATTATCACTAAACTTGGGACTAATATCTATTCCTCAGTCAAAAAGAGAAATGGATGAAATCAAGGGCTTAATGAACAATAGCCTACAAACAAATGTCATAATATAGTGAACAAATTGTAATTTTTCAGTATTAACTACAACCACTATGTGCAGTAAACAAAAATACTTGCATTATAAAGAATGACAATGACTAGGTAGGAACCTTACAAAGAAATGGAGTGTGCAAAAACCATTATAAAGAATGCTTACCTTGTTTTAAATCTTTTAGATGCTTAGAATCCATTTTAGTGGTTGTGGCACCGAGAGGGGCATCTCCAACAATTTGTGTTTCCATGAACTCTCGTGGCCGCTTAATACCACCATGTTGCTGTGATGGGGTGTCACTCTCACGAGCAGTGCAAAGGACAGGGTTAGCTTTTGGGAAGGTAAGACTGCTGCTTTTATTTTCTTTTTCAAGACAGATGATTAAATCCTTAAGGTTCTTAAGGTTATAAGGTCGGTACTCCTCTTCAAGCTTATGGTCTTCAATGCATTTCACAACAGCCCTCAGATCAGCCAATCTTTTGATGTCTGCCTCATTCTGTTAATTTACATATCTTACATGGCTTAATGTTAAGTGACATAGTAGGCATTTAAATAGAAAGAGAGGAAGGTAAACAAACCCGT
The DNA here is from genome assembly GCA_025503065.1 of Gossypium bickii. Lineage (NCBI taxonomy): Eukaryota > Viridiplantae > Streptophyta > Magnoliopsida > Malvales > Malvaceae > Gossypium > Gossypium bickii. The sequence continues at coordinate 105,125,659 of CP106711.1, forward strand.
GCTTCAGGTGTTTTATTCCCATTCCTAAAAATTCTTTTAGCTTCAATCTTAGAATGGTTGATGAAATCTTTCAACACAGGTAGCGGTGGGAACTCATTAACCTGTTCAAAAGCATAAATAAATCTAATTGCTTCCATATGCTGCTTCTTTTCGACAAGCTTCCTTATGAAACCTGTCAAAGAAGCCATCCAAGTTATAACTCCTATCAGACCTCCCCGTATAAAAAAAAAAAACTATATAACTCCAAACTACATTTCATTTTAGGAGCAAGGCCATAGATTTATTGAGAATGAAACAAAAGAGTGATCAGTAATTTTCATTTTATCTTGCAAAATCAGCTCATTTATGCATATCTCTGGTTCTCTTGTTTTGATTACAAGAACAAAATCAATAATGGACCATCATGATAAAAGTTGTTACTACACGAAAGGAGATGGAGCAATTGCATGTTATCTATAAAAGAAAAGTTATATTATCAGATATGCATGTAAATCAGAGAAGGTAAAACAGTTTTATAAACTTACCCTTGATCTTATCTCCCAAACCAAGAACTTTGAATAATTCAGGAGTATGAATATGTTGAGCAGCAAACACCAGAAAGTTGACAAGCTCATCAGCATCAAAAGCATCTGCCAATTGGAAAGAGGCTAAAAGCCGCAGAAAACCCAAAACCTCCAATTCATGGCCAGGTTCAACTCTCATTTTTGTTATCCAATCAAAGGCAAGCTTCATAGCTTCTTTTCTAACATTAGGCTTAATTTCAGGTGAAAGTTTCATCAATTGCTCTAACAAGAGAATGCAACTTCTTCTGGCAACATCCCCTTCAAACTCTCTATCTCCCTTACTCAAATGTGGAGGGTAAAACCCTTCCATTGCATCCAAGACAAGCTTTGCAGGGTCTCCTGAAAGTTGAAGAGCCATAGCAACTTCAGTACCTATTGAACCGTGCTCTTTCCAGCACCTATTTAGGAACATTTGCAAATCCTTTCCATCCATATGTATGCAAAACCGAAGGTGTGCTGGTGAAGAATGATCCATGGAACATTTAATCGACAAACTACCTGCTGCTTCGTTTTTCACTTGAGGATGCATGGCAGAAGCAAGACTCTTCCTTTCAAGTTCTTTAGACCATTCTGCAAGTTTCTTCTCCTTTGAATGAAGATCTTTGAACTGCTGCTCACACTTTTTAACAATGAACTCAAGACCGCTGGACTGTTGCTCATACTTTCTCCTATGTTCTGCAGATAATTCTTCAATCTCCTTCTTTCTCAGTTCGACTTTTCTCAAGCATTCATCATAATGCTTCTCTTTTGCTTTGAGGTCCCGATAAAGTACCTCAAGGCATTTTTCTTTCAACTCAAACTCTTTATAGTGACATTTTTCTTTTAACTCAAAATCTTTAGAACACTGCTCAAAATGCCTCTCTTTCAACCCAAGTTGTTCCTCTTTGGCCTCGATCTGTTCAAACTGATCATTAACCAATTTCTCCTTAAGCTCCAGCTCCATAAACCTCTGATCATATTGCTTAACTTTACATTCAAGATCTTCGAATTGTAATTTATATTTTCTCGCCAGTTCCTCAGATGATTCTTCTATTCTCTTCTCTCTCAATTTTATTTCTCTCAAACACTCTTCATTATGTTTCAGTTTTGCATCGAGATCTTGGCGACCCTTTTCAAGAGATGTCTCCTTCATTGTATAATCTGTAGAACGCTGCTCAAAATGATCCAATTTCCATCTAAATTTCTCTTCTTTCTCCTCAAGATCCTCAAACCGGGTTGTTACTGATTCTTCCATTAACTTCAGCTCTCTGAATCTCTCCTCACATTGCTCAGACTTTAATTTTAGATCTTTAATACCATTCTGAAGACAATTCTCTGACAACTCAACCACCCTACATCGCTGCCCAAGATCCCTCTCTCTCAGCTCAAATTCCTCCTCTTTCCTTTTCATTTCTTCCAACTGTTTTTGCACCCATTTCTCTGTCACTTCAAGCCTCTTATATTTCTGCTCATTCAGTTTTACATTAACTTCAAGATCTCTACAACGTTCTTTGAAAGCCTTCTCTTCCCTCTCAAACTCCATATAACGCTTCACAAAACTCTTCTCTTTCAACTCAAATTGTTCTTCTTTCAACTCGTACTCGCTCAAGTACTTCTCCAAATATTTCTCTTTCACCCCAACTTCCTCCAACTTATCTTTTACTGATTTCTCCATCAACTTAAACTCTTCACATTGCCGCTCACATTGTTTTACACTAACTTCAAGATCCCTGCGACGTTCTTCCAAAGCCTTTTCTTCCAACTCAAACTCCATACACCGCTTCTCAAAACTCTTCTCTTTCAACCCAAATTGTTGTTCTCTCAACACATAATCACTCAAGCAATTCTCCAAATCATTCTCTTTTAACCCAATTTCCCCCAACTTATCATTTACCACTTTCTCCATCAACTTAAACTCTTTACATTGCTGCTCCCATTGTTCTACACTAAATTGGAGATCTTTACGACTGCGTTCAAGATCCTTCTTCTCTAACTCAAAATCCCTACAACACTTGTCAAAAGCCTTCTCCTTTAACACGAACTCCTCCTGTTTCTCTTCAAGTTCCTTCTGCTGTAACTCGACTTCTCTTAACCTTTTTTCGCAATACTTCTTTCCCAACTCCAAATCCCTAAATTGCCTCCCTAATTCCTCCTCTTTAACCTTAAGCGTTTCAAACTGGTCTTTAACCGAATTCTCCCTTCTTTCAATCTCCTTTTCGAGTTTCTTAGCACGTTCCTCCATTTCTTCTTCTTTCGAAATCACTTCCTTCAGTCGTTCTTCGATAGAACTCTGAGCGGAATCCAAAACTTTCTCCATATCTTTCCATTGAATATTAAGTAAAAGAATGGAAGAAGCGCGTTCTTGAATCTCGTCCATAGTTCGTCGTAGATTGGCTTTGTTCAGCTCAATGAGTTCTAAATCAGTTAACTTCTCCATCAAGTAACTCAAACCAAATATTCAAAACTTGAAAACTCAATGCATGTAGCAAACCTAAACTTGCAAAATGAAAGAAAATTAAAAAATAAAAAATAAAAATTATTTTTTTAAAAAAAAAAAAAAAAAACCTGCTTTTGTCTTTAAGGGAGACGGAGACGGAGATGAGAGAGAAATTAAGGGGTAACAGTGAAATAATTAGGGAAAACTTCATAGCAGTTGTTAGTCACTTTCAAAACATATGTTTACGGCAGCAATATCCAAAAGCCTACAGTGGCTTGAGATGTCAGCCCAGTTATGCCCATTTAAAGCCTATTTTCCTAAAATAATTCAAAAGAACAAAATATTTACAACAATGACCCAAGTACAAAAACATTAACCTAAATGTTTAGTGATTTTAAACACCTCATGGTCGATACTAATGTTTCCAATCCCCCAAAAATCACCTGATGGTGAAGCTTTTGTTCTTGAAATTTCCTTTTCCCGATTCGTAATATTAATTAAATTGTAACTCTTACTATCATTATTATTACTAAGCATATTAGAAATGAGATCATTGAACAATTTGCCTTGGTTTCCTTTTTATCTGATCCTTTAAAGATACACCCCTACTGAGTTTTGTTGGAGTGTCCAATGTAATTTCATCAGATAATTGCTTTTCATTCTTCCCAAGCGGCTTCGCCTCTTGCTGATAGATTTAAACCGATCATCACATAATGCAAGTTACGAGTTACAACTACTCTAAATCAAACCAATATTTTTTTATTAAAAATGAAAATTAAGTTGAGGAGGAGAGCAATGAAATAAAACCAAATAAAAAAAATTCAAAATGGACACTAAATAAGAAATTAAGAAAAAGAACTCTGAAAAGGAAGGAAAAACTTGCCTGTTGAAGGAGAGTTTCAGCGACTTTAAGCTTGAGGAGATCCAATTTGTCATATAAAACTTGTTGCTTTTTCTTAAGATTAGGTTAGCATAACCCTCGTTTTCGAGTAGGGAAGGAGGTAAAGAGGAGTAAATGCTGAAGTAACAAAAATATTTTTTTAAATAAAAATTGGTGTCGGTCAGCATCAAGCCAAAATCAAAAACCTTTTTTTTAAATAAAAAAATTGTGCCGGCCACCACAAAACTAAAACCATTTTTTAATCAAAAAGTGGTGTCGGTCACCACAAAGTCAAAACCCAAAATTTTTATATATGTTGTTATGATATGTATACTAGTGTAATACGGGTGGGAAAAAATACACATAGCCTGAACTAAAAAAATAATTTTTTAAATATTTTTTCAATCATCAGATGATTTTTTGGAGATTGGGGGCATGGGATGTCCAAAACCCCTCAACGTTGCTCATTTCAGGTTATTTAGGTGAAAGTTTTTACACTTGGGTTATTGTTGTAAATATTTTATTTTTTTGTGTTATTTTGGTAAAATTTATAATTTGTAAAGAATTAAATTAAATTTTTTAATTTTAAGGGGGCTAAAGTGTAATTTTACATTTATTAATTTAAAATTTTTAAAAAATTTTAAGCGTCAAAATTGTAATTTTACATTTTAGGGGGCCGGGGCCCATGTCAACCCTCTGTCTTTGCCCATGCATTTCATCTTCTTGTAACCTCTTTTCTATTTATGTATTAGAAAATGAGGAGTCTAATCTCCCTATTTATATATAAAAGTATACTACTTGCAATGAAGATACAAAAGAAGAGAAATGCAATAAAAATCTCTCTTATTCTCATTTATTATTTTTGTGTTCTTTGCATTATTATTATTTTATGACACGTTATTGGCACGATTTTATTCAAGAGTGATAGGTCCTTAGTTTACGTCAAAAATTTTGTGGGGCTCAAAGTATTGAAATTTAATTATTTGGTTAAAAAAAATCATGAGTGGTTGTTCGAGATATGCTTGGGGCTGATTACTTTCTCTTCACTATAAAGAATGCTCGTAGTCTCTACTTCTCATCCACAATTACTTGAATAAGTCTAATCATTTTAAAAAGAAAATTTACCCGATTTCTATTTAGAAGTTCAATTTATATAATTCTCTATTTGCATCTCTATGAATTTATAAATCATTTCTCAAGTTTATTTGTTGTGTTTTCTATGTGGATATATATATATTTGTTATTTGTTTTATAGAATTTATTGGTTTAGTTTTAATTTTGATTAAATTTTATGATAGTTCTTATATGTTCATGTCTATTGTAAATGTGTATTAATTTTGGTTTAGTTTGGGCTTTAAATCTTTACATGCTTGAGAACTGTATAATTATATTAATCATGTACATAAAAGATTCTTTAAAATTATGGATTAGTTTTTGAAAGAAAATTATAATAATGAAAAAAATTCTCATTAGATATGCTTCATTCCCTAAGGTGAATGTAGCATTGCATAATCAATCTTAAAAATGACATAGTTATAATTGTGGTTGTGAGCATGATTTTTGATGGGTTAGTATGGGTATACCTATAGTGATTATAATAATTTTAATGAAAATATTTATATAATACCCATAGATCATTTTACACATGCATATCGGTTTAATATTTTGCCAAGGTTTGATTAAAAATAAAAGGGAACAATGTATAGACATATTTGATTTATCACAATGGTATTGAACTAAATTTGCAAACAATGATGACATTATTGGCTTTGCTAACAAATTATATTGTTTATTCATTCCTAGAAGTGAATGGAACTTATTGTTGATAATAGCAAGTAGATGTGGAAGATGGGTAGTCCAAAATGTTGTTAAATGTTTATTCCTGGAAAAAATTATTAATGGTTCATACTAATTAATCATTCTTTGGAGTGGATAATATCTTATGATCTTATCAGCAAAGAATATGATGTAAGTTTACATTATTTTTTGAATTATTTCTTATACATTCCTTAAAGTAAATGTTTGCAATAAATATAATAAATTGCATGATCACTTTTGATCATTGAACTCAATTTGGATATTTGAAAATTTCGACATATTCCCTTAAATGAATATTGCATATACTTTTATAAAAGAATATATTTCTTTTGTTGAAATAATGACATTTTGGACCTCTCATTGGTTTAGATATTTCTAGAAGTAAATATCATAATATTACTTATATGTGAATACTAGATAAAATGAATGACAATGAAATTATCAATTATCATAGTTTATATTGACATTATAATTCTACTCGTTGTGAAAAAATATAAGGCTAAAAAAAAGGATGATGCTAATAAATATTATGATAAATATGAATGCATTGTGTACATGTCTGCATATCTAAAACAATATGATAAATATGAATGCATTGTGTACATGTCTGAATATCTAAAACATTAAATTTTGCAAAGGCTTATAAAGAAAAAAGAGATGCTCCATAAAGCATGATGATAAAATTTGAATTTGAAATTATGCATGCTATAAGAAGTGGAGGTTTTTAGAAAATTTTAATTTTAAACCTTTATAGTTATAGCTTTAATATATTATGGTGATCTTATAATATTTTGTATTTTATTGTGTTATAGTATATAAAACAATTTATCTAACTGCATACTTCTTAAAGTGATTGATTAGTGACATGAACTTCTTCTTTACAATGTTTTATATATTTTATTTATACTTATTCTTTATGTAAAAATACATTTTCTTTTATATGAAGAGTTAATTTTGCACCTCCTTATGATGCAAAATTTTGTAAAACATAATATTATTTTTTAGATCAAGAAGATATATATTGAAAGTAATCTTTATGTGTTTTAGATTAAAACCATGGATAGAAATGACATAAAATACTCGTGTTTTTGTATGGTAAATATTCTCCGAATGAATACATTACACATATATGATTAACATATGAGATAGTGAAAAGAAGTTCATAGTGTTGGTATGACTGGTTAGACCATCCCGAGTCAATGATGATGCAAAACAATTTGATGAAATTTTATTGAAGAATTAGAAGATGTATTTTAATAATTGTTATCAATACTAATTATTTTGACAACATATTGAACTAACATTAGTTAAAGTTAGAGGTTAGTTGCATTTTTGGATGATAACCAGATAATATATGAGCTCATGTGTAACGCTCCAAGAATCTAGGTTTTGGATTGTTGGTTGTTGTCATGTGATTTGGTCTAGTTAAGTGTTTGATATATCTGGTTAAGGTCTCGTGTTCGAGTTTTCGTGTGCGTAAGGAATATTTTATTTTTCTTCAAGCAAGCTTGTGGATGAATTCAAATTAAATTTAAACTGTAGGAAAAAAATCTGATTAGTTAGTGGGATAGGATTTGATTTCTTTTGAAGATAAATTGGTTGTTAATTGATTAATTAAATTTCTTTTTCCAAAATATCCCACGTTCCCCCCTGTTTCAAGTCCATTTTGTTGTATTTTTATTTTATTTTATTCATTTTCTTTCCCTATTTCTCATGTTTCATTAGTTCTTTCTCTTTTTCTTTTATTTTTTTCTCCCTTCCCATGTTTAGATCCTGTTTTTTTTTTTTTTTGTTCTTTTGTTTTGTGTTCTTTCTCCTGTTGCCATCACTTTCATTGGTTTTGGTTCTTTTGTTCTTTTGTTTTGTGTTCTTTCTCCTGTTGCCATCACTTTCAATTGGTTTTGGTTCTTTTGTCTTCGTTTAGTCGGGTTCAATTCACAGAGGTAAGGTTTTATTGTTTTTACTCAATTCCTTCATTACAATTGTTCGTTGGGCATTTGGCTTTGCTGAAATTTCAAGATTGTGGTGTAAAGATTCGTATTTTGGGTTACCTAATTAATTTGATTCATTTTAGGGGAAGTTCGTAAGACGATTTGTGATCCTTCAGCGTCCTAAACTTCGTGTGATTGCTATCTGTTTAGTGGTAAGAGTTTTGAATGTGTTTTCGGAGGGTTTTAATTAGTTTATGTAACACCCCCAAACTCGGCCCACGAGCCTTGACTGGATCTGGTTATGTCACTGCGGAAAGACGGTTGAAATTCTTTTTGACTTTAGAATAAAACATGAAAAATTTGATAATTTTTGAAAACCATGTCCACTTAAAATTATAAGTAAAACTTTGTTATTATAAAATGTCCATATTATAACTTTAGTATATATATATCTTGAATAAATAGATTGCTAAAAATAAAATCATCTTTATATAGTAATTTAATTTTAACCAAACCATAATTAAAATAATGCCAAAAATAATAATAATAAGGCCCTTATTACAACCAATACTTGAACAAAATAATAAATATAAAATGCATAAAAACAATTTGGACATCTTCTTCTGCATGGCCACCTCGTATCCACTCCAACCCGGTCCAAGTTCATGAATCACCTGCGATGGTTAAGAAAAATAGGGTGAGTCCACAGACTCAGTGCATAATCATCACACATGCCTCCACATATGGGCTTGGCCCATATCCACACAGATCATACAAATCAATATGCAATTACGAAACCCAACCCATCCTAAGTCCATCCGTTACACCAACCTTAGCAGACTCCTTGCTCAAGGCCGTGGCTAATCCACCCCTGATCACATCGTGATCCCGCATATCCTACCTTGGCAAACTTGCTGCTCAAGGCCGTGGCTGAGCCACCGATCACATAAGTGATCCCAATATTAATCCGTCTACGGTGATGCACACAGCCATCAACCGCTGAGATGGGCACCTAGCCAACACCTCTATTGATGTAGCACACAGCTAATCATCAAGCGCTAATGTAGCACGAGGCTAACATTAGACCACGTACATAAATATGTACTCCCCGTCATTCTTTGATCAATCCAACCCCATGCACATATGCCAATGCATCATGTCAAATCATCATATCGAATAAGTATACATCACATGTTCATTTTTATAACACATATACATCATAAATAATTTACTATCACATCATACTAACCTGTTAACCGATTACCCCAACCATGGGTATCCACTACTTTAGCCTTTGTTGTCGGCTATTACACATCATACACCAAGTATGTATATACATATTATAACAGTACACAAAATATGAGGAACAGTGCGATAATTACGCACCTAATTATTTAGCGAAATCCTGATCTATTTGGATCTAACACAATCTAGAATCCCGGAACTCTTTATTTCTGTCGATTTACCTTGAATGCTTTAAATCCCGAGAGTCTCCTTATCCTTGTCGATTAGCCCCTTAATGTTCCAAGACCCGATAGATCTCTTTTAAGGCTCCTTAGCGTCGACTACACACAAAAGAATACATAATCATGGCTTAAAGAATATTCGGCCATCCCTAGGCCTATCCTCATGATTTCGGCACACTAGCAAAAAGAGCACAAAACCGAACGATAATGAAAGAACTTACAACTACACGTTAAAGAGAATAGAAGATCACAAGCACGTAGTTGACAGCCCCTCCCAAAAAGATTCAACTATGGTGTTTCGGCACTTTTAATAATAGAGAAATAGAGTAGAACAATGAGGCTTTAAGGTTCAGCTATGATTCTAATTGCAAATGAGGTATTCGGCCATATAGGAAAAAGTTGTAGAATTTGGAATTGAAAGAAAATAATGAAGAAAAGAAAAAGAATAAGAAAAGAATGCTAGGGATTCGGCAATGGAGACTAAAAACAAATAAAAAGATGGACACACTCCTCAAGCAAAATTCGGCACTTATTTGCTCCCTAATGTGATAAGTTTTATCCTTTAATTATCCCCCGATTTGAAATAAAATAACATTATCTTCCATCCTATCTTTCAGCCACCTCTTTAAATAAATAAATTAAAATAATAACAATACTTACCCTTCCAGCCGAATTTAGAAACAACCATTAAACTTATCCCCATCCATTTAAAATTAAAAACAATACCTATTTCCATCTTATCCCTTATCACCTCTTCAAATAAAAAAATAAAAGGAATAAAACAATATTTATTCCATACTTCCAGCCGAATTCAAAGACAAGCCTCCAGCTTATCTTCATCCAATTTAGAGCCCACATGCTGTCCACCACCTTTCCAATCTGCCACAAAATAAAAATAAAAATAAAACACCACCTTGTGCTGCCATTAAGTCTCGAACCCGAGACCTGCTAGCACCCATGCTGCAGGTAGCGCCCTCCCACGCCACTCTGCTGTTGTTCTCTTTGTGTCATAAACTCCCCCCATATTCTTTTAAAGCCTCCTTCCCTAGCTCCCTTGTCTCAACGCCAAAACCAAAAACAAAATGCACCCAGCCGCTTCCTTCATGGCTCGAACTTGGGTCCCTTTCCAAGACCCTCAAGTGGCGCCCCAAGCCACTCCACCAACCCGTCGTTCTTGTCCACCAATGCCCACAACATCCTTTAAACCCTCCTTAACTCAGGCCCTTCCTTTTTAACGCCAAAACCAAAAATAAAATGCACCTTTTTCAGCCCCCATGATTCGAACCCCTATGCTCAAGGCGTCCCCCAAAGCCCTTAAGTGGCGCATGGAAGCCACTTTACCAAGGCGTTTCTTGTGTCCAAAAATGCCGAAAATTTTTCTTAAGGCCTCCTTAGCCCACTTCCCCTTTTACACCTAAAAAAAAAATAAAATTTCTCCTATAGCTCGGGCCTTCCCCTAGCTTATCACTAGCACCTAAAATACCATAATTAACACCATGATGACCACACTTATGCAAAATAATTTAATAAAATTTTACCTCTATTTCAGGATATTACAATTCTACCCCCTTAAAATAATTTCGTCCTCGAAATTACTTATTATCGTTCAATCGTGCATTCTTAACTCATCATACTACACTACAGCTGCGCACTCTGATCTTAAAGAACTATCATACTTTCTAGACACATTCTCTGAGTTCTTAATCAAAATTCCATACACTTTACTAGCAACATAAGAACGAACTAACTTAGCCACAAACAAGATAATAGAGGGTATTCCAGAAATAAGAAACTTACCCGATGTCACCTCTGGCACATCTTTCCCCTCGCGACGGCCGACTGCATAAATCAACCTTGGTTGCCTTGCATCTGCACCTTCAGCCTCTCTGTTTGGTGCTCCACTACCTCAGCCTGAACCATTTCCTCCATGGTTCGGACCACGACCCCTTGTTGCTTGCTAACCATCTCTACCCGGCTGCACATAACCTTGGCCTAATGTCCGAGTCCTACTCAGATCTTGAGGACAGTCTTTAATCAGGTGTGATATAGACTTACACCTAAAACATTCCCGTTCCCGGTTCCAGCACTTGCCAACATGATACCTTCCACACTGAGCACACGGACGATCCGGATTATCCGTCGCTGGCTTAGCAACACGAACAGAATTTTCAACCCTCGGTCTTTTCTGAAGACCCTCAGATGATTCGGACGATCCAAAATTCCTCCTGTCCCGGCTCCTATCCTTATTTCTGTTCTGTCTCACAGAGTCCTTAATTCCCTCAGCTACCTTAGCTTTTTCGACTAACACCGCGAACTCCCGTTCCTGTTGTGGAGCTATCAATAACCTCAGGTCGTCCCTTAATCCGTCCTCGAATCGGACACATCGCTCATGCTCCGTAGTAACTACTCCTCGAGTATATCGGCTTAACCTAAGGAATTCAGCCTCGTATTCTGCTACGGACTTGTTCCCTTGAACCAACCCCAGAAATGCCTTCCTCTGAGCATCAATGTAATGAGTTTCAACATACCTCTTCTGGTACGCCGCCTTAACGTACTCCCAAGTGAGATCTTCCGCCGTAGCACTATCCCAAATTGTGAGCCACCATTGATACACCTCGTTGCGAAGCAGCGCCACCATTCTTTTCACTTTTTCCTCAGGGTTCAAATCGAGCTCATCCATAATTCGCTCGGTTGCTTCCAACCAATATTCAGCTGTACTGGGTGCCACCCCAGATACTCCACGAAACATTTCGGCTCCATTAGCTCAAAGCCGCTCCGGCACAGACTTACGCATTCCCGAATTCCCTCTTGCTCCAGCCACCAATTCCAAAACTCGCAGATGCGACTGCGACACAAAGATCTTCCCCGCCTCGAGCTCGCCGCTCAACATTAATGGTGGGGTGGTGGTGGCGGTGGTACTTCATTATCTGATCCTTGACCCGATCTAATGGGCTCCGACCTGGTCATTCTGCCTCGACCACGTCCACGACGACCACGTCCTCTAGAACTCATTTCTAGCTCCTCGATTTAGTCTGATTTAAGAAATTTTATGCATTAGAAATTTTGTTCCACTATTTATCCACGAGTAAATTTTATGAAATGAAGTTTTCAGAAGTTGTTCTTTCGATCAATCAGAGTTTCAGTTCGAGTTCACTACTCTAATTCAGAGAGTCCCATTCACGTTCATAAACAGAGACACATTCATTCATCAACACATTCATTCAGTGGTATCTACCACACACATTCACTATTCAGACATTTCTGCCCATTTCTACCCCAGGGGTATTTCCGTCATTTGTCTTACAGGGTATTTTGGTAATAAATCAGGGTTAATTTGAAAATCACAAAAGTCATTTCGAAATTTTTTTTCCAAACTCATGGGTATTTTGAAAGAAAGATTTTCCAAATCAAGGTTTTGCAGAAATTTCGAAAATCGGGGTTATTTTGGTAATTTCGTAATCTAGGGGTAATTCAGCAATTTTCCAAATAGGGTATCTTTACATTTTGTAAAAATAGAATTTTCTGATATTTTTGTAAAGTAAGAATATTTTAATAAAAGTCGAGGGTAATATGAAAATTTTAGAAACCAAGGGCATTTTGGTAATTTTATCAGCCAGGGGTATTTTCGTAAATTTCCCCAAATCAGAGTATCTTGATATTTTGAAAACTAGAGATTTTGGTATTTTTGTAAAGTAGGATTATTTTAACGAAAGTTGAGGGTAGCATAGTAATTTGACAATCAAGGGTATTTTAGTAATTTACAACACAGGGGCATTTTAGTAATATTGTAAATCGGAGATACTTTGGAAAAATTTTCACAATAATCTTTTACTATAATTAAAAGGGTAAATTAAGAACTTTAAAACTAGGAATTTTATAAAACTGCATGGCTAGTCCCTTTCGGGTTTTAATTATCGGGTTTAGCCTATGACCGAGTCCTCTTGGTTAGGGTGAACAGAAGCTATGCACCAGGTAGGATTCCTGCGAAGAGGAGGTGAGTCATGAGGACTGCTTAAGTACCAAGCTCTTTCGAATCCAATTCTAGACATGCGCATAAGGGTTACCACACCCTAACTCGGCGACCTAGTCGTAGGTTTGTTTAATTAGGCACTTAGAGTCTTATGCATGTGTTTGAGTAGACTAGTCCTAGGGTTCAACAGTTCCTAGTTCACTAATCTACGTTCCCATAAAAGCCCATAATATTCACATATAATTCACTTCAACAAATAAAGGTACTTACCTGGTAGACTGCGGGTCGGAGTTACAGGTGCCATGTCAGAATAACCTGAAAAATTTTATGAAAGCCCAAATCTTTGAAAAGCCCATAAAAAAATGTTTTTGGGCCCAAAACCCTCAAAGTCGAGTTTTGAACCGGGCTCTGATACCAATTTGTAACACCCCCAAACCCGGCCCACGAGCCTTGACCGGATCTGGTTATGTCACTGCGGAAAGACGATTGAAAATCTTTTTAACTTTAGAATAAAACATGAAAAATTTGATAACTTTTGAAAACCATGTCCACTTAAAACTATAAGTAAAACTTTGTTATTATAAAATGTCTATATTATAACTTTAGTATATATATATCTTGAATAAATAGATTGCTAAAAATAAAATCATCTTTATATAGTAATTTAATTTTAACCAAACCATAATTAAAATAATGCCAACAATAATAATAAGGCCCTTATTACAACCAATACTTGAACAAAATAATAAATATAAAATGCATAAAAACAATTTGGACATCTTCTTCTGCATGGCCACCTCGTATCCACTCCAACCCGGTCCAAGTTCATGAATCACCTGCAATGGTTAAGAAAAATAGGGTGAGTCCACAGACTCAGTGCATAATCATCATACATGCATCTACATATGGGCTTGGCCCATATCCACACAGATCATACAAATCAATATGCAATTACGAAACCCAACCCATCCTAAGTCCATCAGTTACACCAACCTTAGCAGACCCCCTGCTCAAGGCCGTGGCTAATCCACCCCTGATCACATCGTGATCCCAAATATCCTACCTTGGCAGACTTGCTGCTCAAGGCTGTGGCTGAGCCACCGATCACATAAGTGATCCCAATATTAATCCGTCTACGGTGATGCACACAGCCATCAACCGCCGAGATAGGCACCTAGCCAACACCTCCCTTGATGTAGCACACAGCTAATCATCAAGCGCTAATGTAGCACGAGGCTAACATTAGACCACGTACATAAATATGTACTCCCCGTCCTTCTTTTATCAATCCAATCCCCAGGTACATATGCCAATGCATCATGTCAAATCATCATATCGAATAAGTATACATCACATGTTCATTTTTATAACACATATACATCATAAATAATTTACTATCACATCATACTAACCTATTAACCGATTACCCCAACCATGGGTATCCACCACTTTAGCCTTTGTTGTCGGCTATTACACATCATACACCAAGTATGTATATACATATTATAACAATACACAAAACAGAAGAAACAGTGCGATAATTAGGCACCTGATTATTTAGCGAAATCCCGATCCATTTGGATCTAACACAATCTAGAATCCCGAAACTCTTTATTTCTGTCGATTTACCTTGAATGCTTTAAATCTCGAGAGTCTCCTTATCCTTGTCGATTAGCCCCTTAATGTTCCAAGACCCGATAGATCTCTTTTAAGGCTCCTTAGCGTCGACTACACACAAAAGAATACATAATCGTGGCTTAAAGAATATTCGGCCATCCCTAGGCCTATCCTCATGATTTCGACACACTAGCAAAAAGAGCACAAAACCGAATGATAATGAAAGAACTTACCACTACACGTTAAAGAGAATAGAAGATCACAAGCACGTAGTCGACAGCCCCTCCTAAAAAGATTCGACTATGGTGTTTCGGCACTTTTAATAATAGAGAAATAGAGTAGAACAATGAGGCTTTAAGGTTCAGCTATGATTCTAATTGCAAATGAGGTATTCGGCCATATAGGAAAAAGTTGTAGAATTTGGAATTGAAAGAAAATAATGAAGAAAAGAAAAAGAATAAGAAGAGAATGCTAGGGATTCGGCAATGGAGACTAAAAACAAATAAAAAGATGGACACACTCCTCAAGCAAAATTCGGCACTTATTTGATCCCTAATGTGATAAGTTTTATCCTTTAATTATCCCCCCATTTGAAATAAAATAACATTATCTTCCATCCTATCTTTCAGCCACCTCTTTAAATAAATAAATTAAAATAATAACAATACTTACCCTTCCAGCCGAATTTAGAAACAACCATTAAACTTATCCACATCCATTTAAAATTACAAACAATACCTATTTCCATCTTATCCCTTATCACCTCTTCAAATAAAAAATAAAAGGAATAAAACAATATTTATTCCATACTTCAAGCCGAATTCAAAGACAAGCCTCCAGCTTATCTTCATCCAATTTAGAGCCCACATGCTGTCCACCACCTTTCCAATCTGCCACAAAATAAAAATAAAAATAAAACACCACCTTGTGCTGCCATTAAGTCTCGAATCCGAGACCGCTAGCACCCATTTGCAGTAGCGCCTCCCACGCCACTCTCTTCTTTGTTCTCTTTGTGTCATAAACTCCCCCCATATTCTTTTAAAGCCTCCTTCCCTAGCTTCCTTGTCTCAACGCCAAAACCAAAAACAAAATGCACCCAGCCGCTTCCTTCGTGGCTCAAACTTGGGTCCCTTGCCAAGACCCTCAAGCGGCGCCCCAAGCCACTCCACCAACCCATCGTTCTTGTCCACCACTGCCCACAACATCCTTTAAACCCTCCTTAACTCAGCCCCTTCTTTTTAACGCCAAAACCAAAAATAAAATGCACTTTTTTCACCCCCATGATTCGAACCCCATGCTCAAGCGCCCTCAAAGCCCTTAAGTGGCGCATGGAAGCCACTTTACCAAGGCGTTTCTTGTGTCCAAAATGCCGAAAATTATTCTTAAGGCCTCCTTAGCCCACTTCCCCTTTTACACCTAAAAAAAATAAAATTTCTCCTATTGCTCGGGCCTTCCCCTAGCTTATCACTAGCACCTAAAATACCATAATTAACACCATGATGATCACACTTATGCAAAATAATTTAATAAAATTTTACCCCTATTTCAGGATATTACAGTTTATTTGTGAGAAACTTTCAGTCAAATTCATGAACCATTACTGATATAGACTATGTTAACTATTGCTTTAGGTGTGGGATTATTCGTTTTTGGGAACTACATTGGGAAATTCCCATGTGTGTAACGAGACACACGAAAAATAGTGAACGACAGAAGCTGAAAATCTGCTCAGTCGACGCCACACGGTCGTGTGTCAATTGTGAGAAACTTTCAGTCAAATTCATGAACCATTACTGATATGGTTTGTGTTAACTATTGCTTTAGGTGTGGGATTATTCGTTTTTGGGAACTGCATTGGGAAATACCCATGTGTGTAACGAGACACACAAAAAATAATGAACAAAAGAAGCTGAAAATCTGCTCAGTCGAAGCCACACGGTCGTGTGCGACACACGACCATGCGACAGGTCATGTGCTAGACCGTGTAAGACATACAGTTTGGGCTATTTAGGCTGTGTGGGCCACACAGACGTGTGTGAGGCCGTGTGAGCTACACAGGCTGGCCATTAAAGTCGTGTGGGTCACACGGACAGGTAGGCCTAAAATTCTGGATTATTCCTTAGGGACATAAACAATATTTAGATCAAACGTAGGCCTTCCGTAGGGCCCGTATGATGTTAAACAAACGATAAAACATGATTTCTCTAGTTATTTGTTAGCACAAAACTAATATATGCATGATTTATATGTGTATGTTTGGCATGTATGTGTAATTATATATATATATAAATAAACACATCTGATCTGTATAAGCTATATGAGTGTGTATGTTATGTATAATTTGAACATCTGTAAATCTATATGTGCATTGGGGAGGGATATATGTTTTGGAGGAAGTGTGATAACCGGTGGCACCACCACATCTAAATTTTGTACATGGCGATAATTGCTTACGAATTTGGCAGCTAAGTTGCAAATATATTTTAAAAAGTATCATACCGACACTAAGTGGTGTGTAGGGCCAGATGAGTATTTAATACCATATATGGTGTGTAGGGATGATCAAAGATGGTGTATAGCAGATAGGGGTAGGATTGTAAATTTGCATCTGATACTGGTTCTGTATATGATATGTGTCATGTATCTGTTCTGACATGAGATACGTCTGAAATTAAAACTGAGATTCTGTTTTGTTTTAAGTTACACACTGAGTTTCGAAAACTCATTCTTCGTTTGTTTGTCACTTTCAAGTAATCCCCAGACTTAGGTGGATTGGTGCAATAGAGCTCGGTTAAATTTATTTGGTTTCATTCTGTTTTATTAAAATTGGGGTTACTGTGTTTCGTTAATTCTAGACTGTTTTGGACACTTTGGGACATTTTTGGTTTGGACTTAATTTTTATTTTTCCATCTTTTCAACTATTTTATGGATTTTAACTTGTTTTAAAACTATATGCAAAACTTTGGTTTTTTGTCATCAAAACACGTTTTTCTAAACCGAGTTGAATTAAGGTTTATGCTACAAATTCAAACGGTTATAATATTCGTAAACATAAAAGCAATGTTTTCTTAAAAACAAAGAAATATATATTTTTCTCTAATAAACTGGATTTTGTTTATATACAAATAACTAATTACGTTATTTTTTTATATACAAACGAGCACTAAATTTTCATTCAATTTACGTAACTTCTCTAGATTTGACCTTAATGTCTAAGTCAGGTTTGGGGTGTTACATTTAGTGGTATCATATTCAGGTTGCAAAACTTGGGCTATGAAATTTTGGGTTCAAAATTTTTGTGAAAACTGTTTTCCGAATAAAATTCATTTCTACTTTAATTTGAAAAATAATTCTGTGGAATACCAAGTCTCTGACACTGATCCTGTAAGTACTTTTGACTTAGTTAAACTCTTAGTTTGAAAAAAAAAACACTCTGAAATGATTAAAACTACTTTGAAATAGTTAAATTGTATTAAAACTCTGTAAATTCTTCTAATAAACTCCTGAGCCTAAAATATCTGTTAATAAATATCAAAACTGATGCATAAAACTCTGTAATGTAGATAAACAAAATATGAGTGCACGTGGAACTCGTGGAAGAGGTACACGTCGGTGCGACGAGCGCCAAAAGGGGGCTTGAGCTGAGTTGTCTTCGAGGGGCAGTATGCCCAATTTGAATACAAGCGAAACAGTGGGTACACCTACTGCTGAGACTGGGTCTCAAAGTTGCACGGCTGGGGACGACGCATTGTCCCAAGCCATGTTGAGGGTCTTAGAGCGGATCGTTGGTCCTCATTTTGGATCTAGGAGTCTTGGGTCTGTAACTGAACGACTCCAATCCAACAGTCGCCCCAACGGTGATCGAATACTGGTTGTTGGCCACTTAGAGGTTAATGAACAATATTGACTGCAACCTCGAGCAGAAATTGAAGGGTGCAGTATCTCTACTTCGTGATGAGGCATATCAGTGGTGGTTGACGATTGAAGAGGGTACTTAGCTGGATCAGATATCTTTGAAGACTTTTAAAAGTGCCTTCCAGAGCAAGTATATGGGTGCAAGGTACGTGGAGGCTCGTAGATGCGAGTTCATGGACTTACTCAGGAAGATAGGTTTGTAGCTAAATATGAAGTTGAATTTGTAAGATTGAGTAGATATGTTCGTGGGTTGGTATCAGTTGGCTATGTTAAGTGCATTTGCTTCAAGGAGGGGTTGAGGTATGACCTCAAAGTTCTGATAGCTCCGTAGAGGGACCGAGTTTTTGTCGTCTTAGTGGACAAGGTGAAGATTGTTGAGGAGGTTAAGTGTACAGAGCGTGAAAAGAGGGACCAGGAGAAGGGTAAGAATAAGAGTGATTCAAAGCCTTCTAGTTCTATTTAGAGGCCTAAGAAACAGATCAGACCTGATAAACCTTCGAGGGTTGAGATTCTTGTTGCTCCTACTGTGGTTCAGGCGTGTAGAAATTGTGGTAGACGCCATATAGACGAATGTTGGAGGAGGTTAGGAGCTTGTCTACGATACGGGTTAATAGAACACCATATCAAAGATTGTCTACAGCATTCTGATCAGATGCAAGCTCCAGCTCCAAGTTGGTTTAGCCGCAAATGACAATAAAACAACCGCCTAGGGGCCGTGGTCCAGCCAGAGGTGATAATAGTATGGATAGAGGTGATGGTCACAAAATTAACTATAAATATAACAAAGGCAAGAGCACCTATCGAATAATAGTATAGCTATGGTGAGTAGAGAATATCATATCCACGAGGACTAAAAGCATTAGTAATTACTGTTTTTCTATTATTTAGCCGACAATTTGGAGTGATGTGTTACTAAACTAATTTAACTAATAACGCAACAGAGAATGAATCAAGGAAATAATCGAATATTAACCAATGAGATAGACAATACTCAAGAAAGTTCTACCTAGAATTCACCTATTATAATGAATCTAAATTAAACGATTTATTCACTTGTGACTTGATCCGTAGAAATCCCTAAATTATGTTAATATCTCTTTCGAGAGCAAGAACAACTGACTCTAGGTTCATTATTTGAAATCTTTTTCTAATTAAAACCCCTATTGTTGCATTAACTCGATTTATGGATTCCCTTATTAGATTTGACTCTAATCTGGTAGATTTATGTTGTCCTATTTCTAGGATTGCATGCAACTCCACTCAATTATCCTACATCTACTCTTAAACAGGGACTTTGCTCCACTGCATTAAGCACATTAAACATGAATTAATAATCCAGAAATATTAAAACAAGAAACTAGCACACATAATTGAAAACAAGAATAAAGTATTTATCATATAAATCAAAGATCAAATAATAAGATTCATCATAGGTTTCATCTTCCCTGCGTATCTAGGGAATTAGTTCATAATCCCGATTAGAAACATCTGAAAGTAAAAATAAAATAAAATAAAATAAACCACAAGGCATAAAAAAACTCAATAAAACTTCAAAAGAAATTAAAAAGAGGTCTTTGATCTTGATGGAGATCCGCTTCTGAGTTAATTCTAATGGTGTTTTTTGAGTGTTTTCTTCAAGCTTCTCTGATGGCTCTATTATGTCTTCTTCTAATTGGTATTTATAGACTTCAGAATGCTTAGAAAGCCTAAAAATTGGGTTTTTTCATGTATTTGGGAAGCAAGGTGTCGAATCCACAGGGGTTGGCACATGGGCGTGTGTCCAGCCTGTGTGGAAATGCCCAGGCTGTGTGGCTCCTAAAAACAACTTTATTTGTTCGATTTTGGCTCGTTTTTCACTCATTTCGCTCCCAAATGCTCTCCTAAGTATAGAAACATGAATTTAAAGGATTAGGAGCATCAAATTCACTAATTTTCATAATTAATCATCCAAAAATGCATTAAGAATGAGATTAAAATATGTTACTTTTATAGCTTATCAAAAAGTCAAAGAGCACCGAGTAGAGGTTCTAATTAGACTGAGGCTAGGCAGTCTATACTGTTTATGTGGCTAGACGTCGTGAGGACAGAGTTGCCGTAAATGTTATCACCGGTACATTTTTCATTAATATTGCTCCATATTTTTCTTTAATAGACATAAGATCAACACACTCCTATATAGCTACTTCTACTTTTGTGAATTTGGGGATGTCTGTTGATAGCACTTTTGGAGAGGTTCCTGTAATTAGTCCATTGGGTCAAGTAGTTTGGATTAATAGGCTTTATAATAATGTATCGTTGGAGATATAAGGAGATGTGTTTTTTTGGTTAATTTGATGAAATTGCCATTTAGAGAATTCGATTTAATTTTGGGAATGGATTGGCTCGTGGAACATCAATCGGCTTGGACTGTGCTATAAAAAGGGTGGTTTTGAGATTTGAGCATGATTTGGAAGTGGTTATGATCAGCAATAGTCTAGATTATCTCTCAAATATGATCTCCGCTCTTGTGGCCGGAAAGTTAGTTCGAAAAGGGTATGACGGATTTTGGCTTTTGTGTATGGTTCGAATCCTATGAGTTCTTTTGTTGGGGATATCTGTACGGTTCAAAAGTTTTTAAATGTTTTTCTTGAGGAATTCTCGGGTTTGCCTCTTGATCAGAAGGTTGAGTTCTGTATCAAGATTCTACTAGGTACAGCTCTGGTGTCCATTTCTTCCTACCGCATGGCGCCGAAGGAGCTTATGGAATTAAAGGCTTAATTTCAGGAACTCCTCAATCGAGGGTTCATTCAGCCAAGTGTGTCCTCGTGGGGAGCATCAATTTTGTTCGTAAAAAAAAGATGGTACAATAAGGATGTGTGTGGATTACCGTCAACTGAATAAATCGACGATAAAGAATAAGTACCCACTTCTGAGGATCAATGATTTATTTGATCAGTTTTATGGGGATTATGTGTTCTCCAAGATAGATATTTGTTCTGGATACCATTAGTTTAAGGTTAAGGAGGTTGACGTCCATAAGGCTACTTTTAAGACTCGTTATGGGTACTACGAGTTCCTAGTCATGCCTTTTGGTTTGACGAATTCTCCTGATGCATTCATGTTCATGGATCTTATAAACTAGGTCTTCTAGCCATTTTTGGAGCAATTCATTGAAAATATTCTGGTATACTTTAAGACTAAGGATGATCATGATGAGCATCTTATACGCTAAGTTGAGCAAGTGTGAGTTCTGGTTAAGGGAGGTAACTTTTTTGGGCCATGTGGTTTCTACTGAGAGGGTATAAGTTGATCCTAATAAAATCGAGGCTGTGTTTGAGTGGAAACAACCAAGGAATGTTTTAGAGAACTATAGCTTCCTTGGGCTAGCGAGATACTATAACACTCCTAACCCGTCTCTTTCACCAGATTAGGGTTATAGAGCATTATCATACAATCAGGAAACATTTATCAATATAACATTAAATAAATAATTGACATTCAAAAATATCAATCATAAGCATTTCATCTCTAAATCGAGCTTTCAAAGCCCTAAAAATAGCTTTGAGGCAAATCGAGACTAATTTGAAACAAACATAACTTTTAAGAAAAAGTTTAAAAAAATTGAAAACAGGGGTCACACGGCCATGTAGCCAGGCTGTGTAACATTCAAACTAGGGACACACAACAATTTCCTAGCTCGTTTCCTCACCCGTGTAACTCACTGAGTTGCCCTACACACTCGTGTGCTAGGCCGTGTAACTATCTGAGTTGCCACACATGCCCATGTGTCAGGCCATGTGCTAGGCTATGTAACTCGCTAACTTGGAACACTAAGAAACTCTCAAATGACACACGGCTATGTCCCAGGCTGTATGCACTAATTTTGACCCAAAAATCATGCCCTTTTAATACCAAACCTCACCTATTCCATTGTTCCAATTATACACACATTCAATAGACCTAGGCATTATTACAACATTCCTAAATATACCAAATCAATTAATCTATATCATCCAACCAATATGCCATTCAAAGGCACCACATTTATATACTAAACAATTAATCACAAAAATGCTTAAAAGACCTCCTTTATAAGACATTAAGCAAATAAACATTGCACCATGATTAAATTCACTTCATTCAATAACTAACCATTAAGGTGTTCATCAATGTAATATATAAGCATACTTGTTTCATCCATACAAAACATACCCTAAACAAAACACACATATCATTCTTAAACTACACCTATCAACATTTCAAAACCACATATTTATCTATATATACATGCCACTACCCTAAGAAACACAAAAACTACCAACTTAGATGGATAGTGTGAGTCAATTGATTGATCATTCCAAAATGTCAGTAACGATTATCTACAAAACAATCCACAAAAATCGGTAAGCTTACATAGCTTAGTAAGGACATAGAATAACATTTAATTTAAATATAATTAAACACAGTTCACATATTATTTGATTTAGGATTACCAAAGTACAAACAGGGACATGTATGTGCATTCATGGGTACCGAAGTACAAACAGGGGCAGGCATGTGCATTCAGGCAATAATTATCTATAAACATATTAACTAAAGAATAGTAATATAAAATTTCAAGTAAAGTTTTATTTACATATTGAAATACTATGGACTTACCTACGATTTAAGTCTGGTCAACACGCAGGGACTATTTCGCTATTTTCCCTTTTCCTTGGTTAGTGTCTTTTTTATTCAAGTCTTGATCTATATAATAATTAAACATAATGTATTAATATCATACACATATCACATTCCATTCAATGCATATGACCCTTAACTTTTCATTAATTATATATTTCCCCTAAATTTTTACAGCTTTTGCAATTTAGTCCACTAACCCAAAAATAATCAAATTAACCATTTTCTCAAGTTAACAATCACAGCCGAATAATCTAGGCCTTTAAAAAGTCCCAATTCTACTTTTAAATCACCATCAAACCTGACATTTTAACAATTTAATCCTTAAATCAAAATCTAACAAAAATCACTAGCCAAAGCAACCAAATACCACAATCAAAACTTCAAACATATAGTTATCACCAAAAACATTAAATTTTCATCAATGACAACTTCTAAAATTTTTAACAGATTCAAAAATGAAGGTACGAGCTACTTAGACCTAGTTGCAACGATATCAAAAACATAAAAATTACAAGAAATAGGTGAAAAACTCATTTACATGCAAGCATTAACCTTGCCGAAACTTCAAAGCCTTCAATGGAGGTTTTCCAACTTGGTTTTTAGGTGGTAATTTCCACTAAAGAAAATGATAATATTTTTACCATTATTTTACTTAAGTTTAATTTATTAAATTAAAAATTTACCCTTAATATAACATACATTTTAAGCCAATTCTATCCCTAAACTGTCCAACACTTAATAACAAGGGTTTAATTGCTACATAAGTACTCCCTCTTGTGATGATTAAGCTATTAAATAATATGATTGCCATAATTAACAAGTTCTACACCTTTTACAATTTAGTCTGTTTTTCTTTAAACAAGTTTTACACCTTTTACAATTTAGTCTGTTTTTCTTTAATTAGTTATCTAAACGTAAAATTTCTTAATTAAATTTTAATAGGACTCTAATGGCTCTATAAATATTCTATAAATAATATTTATGAGTCACCATGATAGAAATTTGTGGTCCCGAAACCACTATTCCTTCACCACTAAAATACGAGCTGTTATAGCTACTATCGAAGGTTTGTCTAAGGGTTTTCACTGATCGCAGCTCCTTTGACTAAGCTACTGCGTAAGAACGCACTATTTATCTAGATTGATGAGCAGCAATCGAGCTTTGAGAAGCTCAATTTTGTTTTGACTCAGGCTCTTATTCTGATAAAGATTGTGTCCGGTGAGGAATTTGTATTCTACAGTGATGCATCTCATGTTAGATTGGGTTGTGTTCTGATGTAAGATGGTAAGTTAGTGGCTTATGCATCACGACATCTTAAGTCACACGAATGCAACTATCCCAGCACGATTTGGAATTAGCTGCAATTGTCTTCATCTTAAAAATCTAGAGGCACTATCTGTATGGTGAGAGGTGTATCATTTACACCTATCACAAGAGCCTCAAGTATCTCTTTACTAAGAAGGAGTTGAACCTTAGACAACATAGATGGATTGAGTTGCTTAAGGATTCTGACTGCACGATTGAGTATCATTCTGGTAAGGCCAATATTGTGGCCGATTGAGTAAGGATTCTATTAGTCGTAGAGAAATGTCTAATTTGAGGGCGATGTTTGCTCGCCTAAGTCTGTTCGATGATGGGAGTCTGTTAGCCAAGTTGCAAGTTAAGCCAAGTTGCAAGTTAAACCAACTTGGATTGATCAGATTTGGGTTAAATAGTTGGGGATGACTCTTTGGTTCTACGATTCTGTCAGGTTGAGGATGGTAATACTTCTGATTTTGGGCTAAATAATGATGAAGTTTTATATTTCTGAGGTCGAGTTTGTATGCCTAACGACTCTGATTTGAGGCAGTCAATTTTGCGGGAAGCGCATAGTAGCCCTTATGCTATACATCCCGGTTGAAATAAGATGTATTGTGATTTGGGTGAGTTATACTAGTGATTGGGTTTGAAACAAGAGGTAACAGATTTTGTGTCTCGATGTCTGATGTGCCAGCTAGTTAAGATTGAGCACCAACTACCTTTGGGTTTACTTTAACATGAGCATACGTAGGACACCTAAAGATATTTAAAATCAGAATAATCAGTAGGATTTCCACATCATACCCCTTGTGGAGTCTTTTTCTCAATGGCAATGGATGGAGATCGGTTGATCAGCAAACATGTAATAGAGGCTGCTTCGGCCTAAAATGACTTTGGTAAGTTAGCATTCGACAACATACATCGAACTTTCTCCATGATCGTTCTGTTTATTCGTTCTGCAACGCCTTTTTGTTGTGGAGTATGACAAATTGTCAAGTGTCTCACGATCCCTTCTAACTTGAATAGTTCATTAAACTCATCAGAACAGAACTCTAAGCTATTGTTTATACAGATGTGTTTTATTTGTTTTCCCGTCTGTTTTTTCAATCATAGCTTTCCAAGACTTAAATGTAGAAAACACATTTCTTTTCAGCTTCAGGAAAAATGCCCAAACTTTTCCAGAAAAATCATCAATAAGTGTTATCATATAATTAGCTCCATCTCTCGAATGCACTTTAGATAGTCCCCGCAGATTAAAATGAATATAGTTCAATGTTTCCTTCGTGTTATGGAATCCTCTGGTGAATCGAACTCTCTTTTGCTTCCCAAAAATGCAGTTCTCACAAAACTTCAATTTGCAAATTCCTTGCCCATCAAGAAGTTCTCTTTTACTCAATTCTGCCATGCCATTCTCACTCATATGCCCTAAGCGCATATGCCAAAGTCTAGTAACATCATCCTCTGACAAAGTAGAGGAAGCGATGGCTGCATCACCAGTAATAGTAAAACTCTATAAAACATATAACTTGTAAGTCTTTCTCTGTCCTTTCATCACAGCAATGGAACCTTTGGAAATCTTCAAAACCCTACTTTTAGCTGTGTATTTGTACTCTTTTCAATCAAGAGTACCCAACGAAATTAAATTTCTCTTCAATTCTAGAACATGTCTCATGCCACTAAGTGTTGTGACAACTTCGTCAAACATCTTAACTTTAATAGTTCCAACACCTGCGATTTTACACGAAGCATTATTTCCCATCAAAACAACACCTTCAGTGACTGTTTCATAAGTTGTAAACCAATCCTGACTGGGATTATGTGGAAGGTGCAGCCAAAATCAAGGATCTACTCCTCACTCACTTTAGACTTTTTAACAGAAGCGGCTAAAAGTTCACCATCGCTGTAGTCTTCTATAACATTAGCTTCACCAAATTTTTCTGATTGCTTTCGTTTTTAATTCACAGCCTCCCTTTTGATCTTGTTCTATAGCCAGATTTAATTTGCCCTTTCTTCTTGCAGAATTTACTAGTATTACCTCTGTTTGAAGACTTCGATCTACCCTTAGATTTACCGTAAGGATTTCGTTCCTGTGTCCTTTCACGATCATCATCAATATCTGATCTTGTTTCCCTCGAACAATGAGACCCTCTCTCTGAGAGTCGGGTTTAACCACAAGATGCATCATCTTATCATACAAGGTCAAAGAATCATAAACCTCATGAACTATGAAAGATTTGCAGTTGTTTAAAATCGTGTCTCTAAAGGTTGAATAAGACAGAGGCAACGAACAAAGTAGAATCTGTAGCATTCCTGAAATTAGGGGTCTGGCATTTTTGTATTATTGCATGTGTGGAGCTTGCTTGGCTTGTTATTTGAGTGAGTTTAGGGGTCCTAGGGAGGCTCGGGTTTGAGTCCAAGCCCTGGAGAAATTTTGGTTTTTAGCCCTTTAAGGGACAGGGCTAACAGAAGCTGGACTTAAGGTTAATTAAATATGTTTGCTGGGATAAGTGAGTAAGTGGCACAGTGGTATGGCGTCACAAGAGAAGTAAGGAGGGAGAGAGTTTGATCCTCACAAGCTGCATTTTTGGTGGCTATTATTTTGCGCTCAGGAAAGGAAGATGTAGAGTTAAGATTAAACTCTACCTTGGAGGATGGAGACTTGGTCAAATGGTTTGAATGGGAGGTGGAGAGAAAAGGTAGGAGGAAATTGGGGAGGAAATCATGGAAGTGATGGTGTGGCGAGTGTTTGGCCGAATGTGGAGTGTGTGGGAGGAGAATTTCTGTGTAGTAAGTGTGTCTATTTTTCTAAAGTGTTATTTTGTGAGTTTTTGACCTTTTTGCATTTTCGGTGATAGGATTTCGAGACACATTGCTTCAATTTTCTTTGCCGAAACCCTAAGCTTGCTATTCTTTCTTCAAAACATTTTTTTCTTTACTTATTAGTGCCTGAATAGTATTGGCCGAATCCTTCCCTTACCTTTTTTCTTCCTATAGTCAAATCTTTCCTACACCTACCATTTCAGCTTGTGTTCTTTGATTGGTTTTCATTTCGGTTTAGCCTCCATAGTCGAACCTTGAGTTCTTTTGTTTTGCTGCTAGTGCCGAATCTTGTCATTCCATTCGGCTCATCCTTGGTATTAACGTAATGGTTCTTCTTTTTCCACTTTCTTTCGTTCTTTCTTCTCTTGACTTTGTTTAAGCCGAAACTCTCACCTCTTGGCTAGCCGAACTTAATCACTCGTTTCTACTTTGAACCCCTTTTTTTCTCTTTTGGTAAGGGCCGATTAGGGGTGTTAGTCTCCTATCTTGGTTGAATTCATTGGGGCAGAAAAGGCCATTTCTCTCATTATTATCTTGAATAACATTCTTAATACAATCTTTTCGTTAGGGGCACGGATCTCGAATTAGTAGAAGGTGGATCGAATACTCTCTTTAGAAGGGAGGGTAGTATTCGTTGGTAAGCTAAACCAGGATTTTTCGTTTTGTTCTCTTAAGTATTCAAAGTTTGGGGTTTGCGAATGGGAAGATTAAATAATAGCCATTCATTGTTCCTAGGTGGTTCAAAGAGTAACGTGATCCATTATCCAGAAACAGGTGTGTAGTCTCACACTAAACTAGATAATTGCATGTGTTGCTCTGTGAAACGGCTAAAAGCCGAAAAGCCAAAAAGCCGACAAAGATGACTACACGAGTGTGCGAGCGCTCGTAGTGGCAAACCGAGATGCAAATGTTGGCGGTAAGTCGTTGAGAGTGTCACGAGTACTCTCGCGAAACTGAGGCTGTAACGGGCCTGATTGAGCCAAAACGGGCCAAATGGGCCCAATGGGCTATCCGACCCACATGGGCAAAATTGATGGAAAACTATCAAATGATAGGTGTGATTGCATAATCTGAAAAAAATTGAGACCGAAATCGTATGAAATGGGCCACACGAGCGTGTGGGCCCGTTTAGGCCTGAAATGGATTTTGGCCCAATAGTTTCGTAAAGACCCAAAAAGGGTCCCATGTCGCTCGACGCGACAGTAGGCCCTCAGAAAGGTCGTTAAATGCAAAATTATCAAAATACCCCTAGAAGGGTAATTACTAAAATTCCCCTAGAGGGTAAAATTACCAAAATACCCTCGATGGGTAAAATTACCGAAATACCTCTGGAGGGTAAATGACATTTATACCCTTGATTATGGTTGGTTATTTTGTATATGCTTTACTTACACTTTTGTACGTATGATGCATTGCATTTATGATGTGTTGCATGGGTTAGGTTTGACGATCGGAGGAAATGTATTCTGCTGGTGCTGCCACATTCTGTGTAGTGGCCATGCCACGTATATTCTGTTATTCTGGTGGCTCCACCACAAATTCTGTGATTAGCAGCTTGTCTTCCATATTAGTGTGTAGGGTTGGGTGGGTTGACTTGATCCCCACAGGTGTGTAGGGTTGGTACGAGGGTGTGTTTGGTTGGATTGGGTTGGGATGCATTCTCTGTTTGCATTATCATGTTATTAGGGCTAAGGCCCAGATTGCTTCTATATGGGCTCGGGCCTAGTTAATGACCGATTAGAGGATTACACACTGAGTTCTCGTAACTCACCCCTCTGCTTTAACCGTGCAAGTGATCCCCCACGTTAGAGGATTTGGAGCTGCGAAGGACTCTGTGGTGGCCATGCATCGAAGTAATTCTCACGAACTTCAGTAAATTTCAGTTTTGCTTCATTTTAAAATTATTTTAAATTGGGTTTAATATTTTGTAATAAGGCCATTGAACTTTATTTATTTTTCCTTTAAACCTTCATTTCAGTTATATTCAAACTATAAATGATTAAACTCTGGGTTTTTCTTAAAACGTCAATAACTGTTTTCAAAATATCACGTTTCTGTAATTCACTGAATTCGATTTCTATTGTAAACAAAGTTTTCAAAAATAATAATAACAACGTTTTTACCAGAAAACCATGAAAGCAAATCTGAATTTCACAAACAAAAAAGCCCGAAATTTCACAAAGAATACGAAGCTTTTAACGAACAGCAGTTCTTAAACAACCCTTTTATGTGACATGTCGGATCCGGTCATAATGTCTAGGCCGGGTTTGGGGTGTTACAGAATCAACCCTAGATCTTTCTTGTCATACTAAATCTCCATGGTCTCCAAGTTTGAGAGAATTTCTTTAAACACTGTTAAGTATTCATGCACAGACATACCTTCCTCCAAACGATGAGAATAAAGATGCTGCTTCATATACAGCTTGCTGGTTAGAGTTTTCAACATGCATATTTGTTCCAACCTCTTCCATAATGTAGCGGCGGTCTTATCCTTCATCACATCCTGCAAAATTTCATTAGAAAAATGTAGATGTAACTATGTTAACGCCTTTCGATCTTTTCGCCTCTTTTCTTCATCCGTCAATGTCAAAGGCATCTTATCTATCCCTAGCTGAGCATCCTCTAGACCCATCTACGCAAGAACTGCTTGCATATTAATCTGCCACAACGGGAATCTGATGTTGCGATCCAACAGCGAAATTTCATACTTCAAAGATGCCATTATTGTAAAAAATAGAATGTCGATAATGAAAATGTATTGCAAAGAAAAGAGAAAGAAAAAGAAAGAACAGACATATTTTACGTTGAAACCCTTTCGAGAAAAAACCACGAGCAGAGAATAAGATAATTCACTATGTCGAATTTGAATTATTACAAAAGGAGTAGATTATGTCTATTTATAGGCTTGTAAAACCATATTCTAATAGGAGTGTAGTAAGGTTGAAACACCTAATTCTAATCAATATCAAATAGACGAAGTGTAATAAGGTTGAAAAACCTTATTCTAAAATAAAATAAAAGAAGTGTAGTTCTATATGAGATTTTACTTTTATTTTATTTTACCACTGTATTTTATTTTAATAAGTATTCGAGTCACTCAATCCTAACATACACAAAAATGAATTGGACCATACATTTGCAACTTGAACACATTCTATCTTACCTAGAATTCATAGAACATTGAAAATATTAAAAGATATATACAAAATAAGCTCACGTAAGACTTCAAATATAACTAAAGTAATAAAATTCGAATAAAGTAAAGTATCATCTCAAGATACTAGACACTCCATTAATATTTCATCATTAGATAAACTATTAACCTATAAGTGATATCTTGTTGTAGTAATCAAATAAAGAACATGTTGTACAATAAATCTTCTCGTGGGTCGATTTATTACTCACATGTAAACTAAATTATCATCACATGTTTATTACCATAGTTGCACATGTAATTTTGTTAAATATTAACATTCCTTTGGGTCGGTCAATATTAACATGACTTAAACTACATGCACACAACTTTTTGTATTTTAAAACAAAATAATTTCAGCAACAAATGTCACTTTGGCAACTTATTGCTTCAACTATGTTCTTTAAAACAATATATAAACATACCAAAATTCAAATTTAATATTTTCATAATAATTGACGGTCAAAATTAAAATTTTTTTATTGCACTATAATTTTCGAAATAATCCAAAATAAAATTATTTAAATGGCAAAATAAAAAACGAAAACTTTAATGTTTGATTTTTTAAACCCTAACCAATTTATTCAATTCTATTTAAAAATATAATAATATGTTTCATAAAGCAATATTCATACCAAAACACAAATAAAAAAAATAATTATATATTACCAAGCAAAATAAGTCGTCTCATGAATACAACCAAATGCATTCAACCAGAATCGAGCAACTATTTTATTTCAAAGCAAAAATTAACCATAGCCTACTTTAAATAACAATGGGTTTATTCATACTAAATGGACAAAATATAATAATCGAAAACCATTGTATTATTGAGTAAAAATCATTTAATCAAAATATCAAATTCATGAAATTTCAAGAAAAAATCATTTAAAAATAATAAAAAATAATTTATTTTCAATAATTCAACATGATAAATCTCGAATGCCACTTATTAAATTGTAAAATATTGTAACACACCAAATCCGACCTAGACGTTATGGCCGAATCTGGAAGTGTTACGAATAAAATTTATAAAACCAACTTCCTTGTTATTTACAAATCAACGTAACCGTTGTTACTTAGTAAGTCCCATTTGTTTGGAAAACGTATTGATTTACTTATTTATTTAAAATCGTTGTTTGTTTATATCTTTCTATTAAATTGAATGTTTTCCAGCGAAGTTTCTTTAAAAACCGTTATTTCGAAAAAACCATTTATCAGTCATTATGCTAGAAAACTAAAATAAAATCCGAAACCAAAAACATTCCTAAAAAGAAGTTCGGAGAGTCCCAAAATTACAAAACTCTTAAAAAAATAGAAATTAAGAAAATTTATAAAAATAAGGTTTTACAGAAAAGTGGTCACAACTGAGCTTTCGTCGCACCGACCCGCCTAAGTCTGAGGGTTACCAGAACAAAATAGACAAACAAAGTGTGAGTTTCGATAACTCAGTGTGTAACGCATATATAAACATAAATTCAGATTCAATTTTATGGCAGAACAGACATAGATGTAAATCTTTTACAGAATCAGAGTTATACAGAATCATACAGATATAGATATGCATAGTCCTACCCCTATCCTCTACACACCAACTCTGACCATCCCAACACACCACGTGGGGTATAAAACACCCACCCAACCCTACACACCGCATAGTGTCTATACATCACTTTTCAGAATAATCGCAACAGTGCTGCCAGTCTAATGGCAAGATATCACCTCATACAGAACACTTCCTTCTCATAATACAAATCCCTCCCCATAACTAGATACACACAGAATATCAGATAAATCAAAATAGTAGATGCCAGCACGTAAATCACATGCGTACTCGTATAATCAGATACTAAACATGCTTATACGTAATAGTTCAAACATATCACATTTCATTACATGTGTTTTTATATTGTTTACGCCAAGTTCATCTTTAAAGATTAGCAGTTTCCATGCTTTAGGCCTAATAATAACTCATAGCAACCCTACGGAAGGCCCACAGTCGATCGGAATGACGTGCACGACACTAGGAGAATTTTATGAGATTTAGGCCCACATGCCAAAAATGGCCTAGGTCATGTGTCACACACGGACTCACACATGCTTGTCACACGGTCGTGTGTCGCACACGGCCTGCCACACAGCTAGGTACACGGCCGTGTGTTATCGACAGGCATTAATTTTGGCTTTCGCTAATCACTATTTTTCGGGTTTCTTGTTACACACCTGACTCAATTTTGATGCAAAACAACCCCGAGACCTCCAAAGCCTAAAACAACATTCCAACGATTATTTTAGTACTTGATTTACGAATTCAAACAAAAAAAAATTAACCATGACTTAGCCTCCCAAATCCGAACAACGCACGATATACTTACCGCCTACGAATAGAAATCACCCACACACTGTTGGAGTAGGAGCCATTGCTTCACAATCTTCTCCTAAACAACACATCCATAGAAGTTAAAATCCCAAACTTCAACACCACTAGCCACTTCAAAAGAAAAATTCAAACTTACAAAAACCAAAAACTAAAGGAATGCAAAGCCCCTACTTACCAAGACGAACAAAGAACAACTGGAAAATCTGAATCCCAATGATTAGAAGGATCAATTTGTGAATAGAGTTGAAAGAAGAAGCAACAGAAATTTGCAGAGGAAAGGAAAAGGAAGAAAGGGAAAAAAAGTCAGAAAGAAAGAAATTTTGGAAAAGAATAAAATTTAAAATTTAAATATTAAAAAATAAAAATTAAATCAAAGTAATATCCCAACTCCCCACTATCCCACTAATTAACAAATCCCCCCAAAACCGACCCACTAACTCTCATCCACTACCACAGAATTTTAATTCCACCAAGCATCTACAATTATTGCCAAACGCTCACTCGGGATTTGAACACAGGAGCCTAGGGCAACCTAACACTTACCACTTGAACTAGCAGACTCATTTTAATAAAAGTTGGCCGAAAATATAATATAAATCAACTAGCAAAGATAAGGCTAGGATAAAAATTAGTAGACTTTTCAAAAGTGAGACTTGAACCCAAGACCTCAAATACACACTCAAATCACTTAACCACTAAAGAAGATACTTAATTATGACAAAGTTCATAAAAAATAGAGTTTAGTAAATTAGGGCGTTACAATGATTCAAATAAATTTGTACATTGTGCCAATTTAATTTTGATACTAAAAAGTAAACCCTCAATGTTTATACATTGAGTAATTTGATCATTTTGCAATTTTAGTTTTCTTTGTGACTTTTTCTAGCGCTGTTCATCGGTTTGGTTCAATAGAAAAATAATCAGCATGTAACACCCCAAACCCGGCCCACGAGTCATGACCGGATCTAGTATGTCACGGAGTAAAAACTTTTTGAAAGATTCGGGTAAACATTGGAAATCCGAAAATATTGCTGAATTTGTAAAACAACGTTTGCTAAAACTAAGATAGTTTGGTTTGATAAACACGATGGGGTTGAAAACTTTTTCTCTTCCTTTGAAATCATTTGATTATTTATATTTTTAGAAATATCGAGGTTATTGATAACTTGGTAAAATTGGCTACCCGATGGTAACGTCTTTGAAAACGCGTACGAGAACTAATTTTTGAAAAACGTTGCCTTTACCAATTTGCTTAACAATTCATAAGTTCGTTAGAAATAAGTTAGAACTACTACTTAATCATACGAATAATAATAAAAATAATAAGCGGCCATATTACAACCAAACCGAATTTAGCAAATAGTAAACTTTAATGGTGCGAAGTAAAACTTCAAAACCGAGGAACAAGCATGGCCACCTCGAGTCCTCTCCGGCTCCGTCTCCGCGATCTACTCACCTGAAAAGATAAGGAAAGGGGTGAGTCACTAAGACTCAGTGCATAGCTATAACACATGTTCCCACATATGGGCTTGGCCCATATTCACACAGTCCATACACATGAATATGTAATTATGAAGTGAGTATGCAATTATGAAACCCAACCTAGCCATCCATACTCCTTTTTCTACCCGTGTGGTACCAAACCACCTGGTGGTGCCAAACCACCGGTGACTCAAGTCACAATATCCGTCAATACGTGTGGTGCCAAACCACTGGTGGTGCCAAACCACTGGTGACTCGAAGTCACAATAAAATGATGGGGCCAACCCATCGTGTGATACCAAATCACCGGGCGCCGATCCCGTATCTCAAATGTGGGGCCAACCCACGGTGGTACTAAGCCACAGGACGAGACGCTATGAGGTGCCAAACCTCCGGAGGTACCAAACCTCTCGTGACCGTAGTCACAATGTGTTACCAAAACACCGGTGTCCGTCGACACGAATATCACCGCTTCTCCACTCATTTATCCCACATCATCATGCTCACATAACAAGTATCATGATCCCATATATCATGCATTTGTATATAGCATAACATTTTACAAAGATATGATGGCATACACACAACATATATCATAGATCGAGTATTGGGGACTTACCCGAAAACCCGACTTATGCCCACAAGGAAAAGATACTACGTGATAAGTGATAAAATATCATTATACAACAATTTATACTAATAAAGTGTGTAAGAGCTTACACACCGATCGAACGATCACCCACCTTGGGTATCCAACATCTTAGCCCTTATTTCGCTAACATGCACAACATGTATATTTACAATAACATACATAAACCAAAGAAGAGAAAAAAGGCGATAACTACGCACTGACTATAGCGATATTTTGACTTATCGAATCTAACATCGATTAAAATCCCGAAACACCACTTGCTCTCGTAGATCGATCTCTCAAGTCACCGAAAGTCCTATCCTTTCCAAGTCTCAAAAGATTTGCATGCCTTGGTAGTTACCAACCCTTGTATAGCCGCAAAACCCATAGGCTCCTTTAAGAACCCCTTAACATTAGCACAACAAAAACACATTAATATAGCCTTTAGCATGCTTGGCTATTCTTAGAATCAAAATCTAGCCTTGATCCCTTACCTTGCCATAGGTTTGGTTTCCTACCAAAACCGGAACCAACAATGGTTCTTCTTTTAACAATCGGCACACCTTAATAAAAGAACAGTTAAACCTTTGTCACCCTTGGCTTAATCGAAACCAAAAGATTGAACTAAAAGAATCCTCTCTTACCACCACTTACCAATGATCCCCAGTGAACGTAGGCTATGCTTTGATTGCTTCGAATCCTGGATATCCTATGCCCAAAACGATTCCAAACAAAGATCAACATACTTCTAAATAAAAGCCAAATCAACTCTTACCCTTAAAGATGTCGACAGAGAACAAAGGATAGTCCATAGGGCATTCGGCCTTACCTATACACCTTCTCCGAGGTTAGATACCAAAATCCAAAAAGAAAGGAGACCACTCCACACTCAACAATCGGTCAAGATAACAGCACCTAGAAAAGGGAAATTTCGTCGCACAAGAGTAGGGAAAGTTCAGCTAGGAACAAAGAAAGGAGTCCATGCAAACACATAAGCTAGACGAGAGCTTTTCTAGCTCCTTCAAAACCGAACTTAACTCCCCTAAGCCTTTATTTGGCCGTGAATAGCTTGAGAAAAGAAGGAAACAAAATTAAAAGTTTTGGTATCTTCTTGCTATCCGAAAACCAAATAGATAGTCCCTAGAAAGATGCTTTACTCGGCCATGCTCAAGAAGAAGAATAGCTTAAAGACTTCTACAATCGGCTAAGCTTTCAAAAGCAAAGAAGGAAGCCACCATATGCATGCATTTGACCATGCACTAAGCAAAGAAAACAAGGAATTTTGGCTATCCTTTCTCAAACACAAGGCCAACCTTCACGCATGCTCTCCTTCCCTTTTGCAAATTTTTATTATTCTATCACCTTACCACTTACCTATTTTGCACCATTTTCCAAATAATATAAAATAATAATCCTTCCTTCTCTTTCCTTTTTCTTTCGGTCATCAAGCAAAGAATGGAAAGACAAATTCCAAGCATGGAATTTGGCCATGCTTAGCACAAGGCCAAGGCCGGCCATAACTTACAATTTCCAATGCTGCACATGCTCTCTTTTCTAAGTTCAATATTGTTTATTCTTTACCCACGTCCCAATTTCTTTTTTTTTTTTTTTTTTTTTCCAACTAATATTATAAGCTAACAAAACTTCAAAATAATAATACCCCTCTGCCGCATGCTTTCATTCCCCCAAGGCCAAAACCCAATTTGCATAAACTAATAACAGTGATAATAATAAAATACTTCCCATCACTACAACATAATTTATTAATAAGTTAATAATAAAAATAAATAAAACAAGGGCAGCTGGTATCAAGCATGCGTCCCACGATCATGCTTTTCTTTTGCTAATTTTTTTAACAACAATTTCCATCACTTAACCCATTCCAAAATATAATAATAATAATAATAATTAAACAATCTCATCTATCTAAGCAAACAAAATAATAAAATGTAAAGGTTTAAACCCATGCTTACAATTAAATTCAACTCCCCATAATAATTAAAAGAAATAATAATAAAAATATCTAGCACCCAGCAGCTTTTGAAAACAATAAGCAAATTAAAATAATAATAAAACAAATTAAAATCCCATACATAATATAATAATAATAATAATAATAATAATAATATATATACATATATACTATCCCGTTATTCAAAGCAAATAAAAAAAATAAATGGTTTACCATGCTCTTACAGCTTTGAAACAACAAAACAAAGAAAAATTAAAATGAATAAAAATAGAATAAAGAAAATAAAAGAAAACGACACCCATTTGATTCACGTGTGCATGGGCCATGCAGGCTCTTCACGTCGGCGCAAAAAGGAGAGCCCCATGCGCAATCTCCAGACGCTGCCCCCAAGTCTCGAACCCGAGACCTGGGGAAGACCCTCCCTACTTCCTGCCAATTCTGCTACTAAGACTTTCATGCAAATAATGCTTCGAAAATTCTTTTAACCCATCCTTGCCTTGGCTCCCTGCACTTTAGCGCTAAAAATAAAATAAAATCACCAGCGCGCCTCCACTAGGACTCGAACCCCCGACCCCGAGAGCCCTCCTGCTGCTAGCGTCTTCGCCAACTCGCCCAGATGCCGTTTTGTGACATGGAACACTCCGATTTTCTTTTAAAGCCTCCTTATGCAGCGCCCTTACAAAAATAAAATGCTTTTTGCTGCGCCTAAGACTCGAACCAGGGACCTATTTTGGCGCTGACTCTTAAGTGGCGCATAGAAGCCACTCGGCCAAGGCATTTTTATATGCCTCAATTTTACAAAATTTTTACTTAAGGCCTCCATCCCCCAAATTTTCACTTTTGACCCAAATTTTCAAAATTTTCCAAAATAGTCCCTTTTTATCCTCGGGCTTAAATAACCCCTAAAACTCATCAAAACAATTCTTAAAGCCTATCGACTCGTGAATTTGGCTACAATGCGCAGCCCCTAATTTAGGATATTACAAATCTACCCCCCTTAAAACAATTTCGTCCTCGAAATTGCTTACAAACGATCATCCGTACATTCCAATTCACCGCACCATGCTTATGCTGCGCACTCTGATTCAACAAAACTAACACATTTCTTAAATACTATCTCGAGATTCGTATTCAAGGTTCCATACTCCACTAGCATACAAACACGAACTATCTTACCTTCTAAGCACAGTTTCTAAATTCACATCCTCGGTTGCCTCGCATCCACACCATTAGCATCTTAGCTTGAAGTTCCACGTCCTTGACTTCGCGCCCTATCCATCACTTGAGGACAGCCTTAATCAAGTGAGACTTAGACTTACACCTACAACACCTTCAATTCTGGTTCCAACACTCGCCGTCATGATATCTTCCACACTGAGCACACGGACAGCTCCGATTTCCCACAGCTGGCTTAATCATACTAGCAAAATTTTCAATCCCTGGTCTTTTCCGAAGACCCTCAGATGATTCAGACGATCCAAAAATTTCTCCTATCCCGGTTCTTATCCTTATCTCTGTTTTGTCTCATCGAATCCTTAATCCCTTCGGCTACCTTAGCTTTTTCGACTAACACCGCGAACTCCCGTTCCTGACGAGGAGCTATCAATAATCTTAGGTCGTCCCTTAATCCGTCCTCGAACCGGACACATCGTTCATGCTCCGAAGCAACTACCCCTCGAGCACAACGGCTTAACCTTAGGAATTCAGCCTCGTATTTCGCCACGGACTTGTTCCCTTGAACCAGCCCCAGAAACGCCTTCCTCTGAGCATCAATGTAGTAAGTACCGATATACTTCTTCTGGTACGCCGTCTTGACATGCTCCCAAGTGATGTCTTCAGTTGTGACACTCTCTCGAACCGTGAGCCACTATTGATACGCTTCGTCGCGAAGTAGCGCCGCCATTCCTTTCACTTTTTCCTCAGGGCTCAGATCGAGCTCATCCATAATTCGCTCAGTTGCTTTCAACCAATATTCAGCCTTACAAGGTGCCACGCCGGATACCCCACGGAAAAAAAAAACTCCGCTCCATTGGCTCGAAGTTACTCGGGAACAGATTTTCGAGCTCTCATATTTCCCCTTCTCCAACCACCATCTCTAAAACTCGCAGCACAATACAGCATTATCCCTCGTCTGATCTTGCTGCTTATCATCAAGGGTTAGTGGTGGAGGTGATACCTTATTATCAGACCCCTGACCCAATCTAACGAGTTCCGGTACGGCCATTTGCCTCGACTACGTCATCTAGAACTCATCTCTTATCGCGCGATCTGACTTAAAAGTTTTATGCATTATACAATGTGTTCCACTGATTAATCGCGGACAATTTTATGAACTAAAGTATTTAGAAGTGGTTCTTTCGATCACACAAGGGCTCAGTTCAAGTTCGCTACTCTAATACAGAGAGTCGTATTCATGCTCATAAACAGAGACATTCATATCACCTCAATAGTCAGAGGTACTTACCCGTGCGGATCGGTGCCGGAGACTCGGTGCCATGCTATTTAAAACAACCCATTTTCATAATATTCCACAAAAGCCTATTAAAAAAAAAAAAATTTTTTTTTTGGGCCTTGGGCCCCCACAGCCGGGTTTTGAACCGGGCTCTGATACCAACTTGTAACACCCCAAACCCGGCCCACGAGTCATGACCGGATCTAGTATGTCACGGAGTAAAAACTTTTTGAAAGATTCGGGTAAACATTGGAAATCCGAAAATATTCTTTGAATTTGTAAAACAACGTTTGCTAAAACTAAGATAGTTTGGTTTGATAAACACGATGGGGTTGAAAACTTTTTCTCTTCCTTTGAAATCATTTGATTATTTATATTTTTAGAAATATCGAGGTTATTGATAACTTGGTAAAATTGGCTACCCGATGGTAACGTCTTGAAAACGCGCATTTGAGAACTAATTTTTGAAAAACGCGTTGCCTTTACCGATTTGCTTAACAATTCATAAGTTCGTTAGAAATAAGTTAGAACTACTACTTAATCATACGAATAATAATAAAAATAATAAGCGGCCATATTACAACCAAACCGAATTTAGCAAATAGTAAACTTTAATGGTGCGAAGTAAAACTTCAAAACCGAGGAACAAGCATGGCCACCTCG
Organism: Gossypium bickii; assembly: GCA_025503065.1. NCBI lineage: Eukaryota > Viridiplantae > Streptophyta > Magnoliopsida > Malvales > Malvaceae > Gossypium > Gossypium bickii. The sequence goes on from CP106711.1 coordinate 105,165,790, forward strand.
AGTCCTCTCCGGCTCCGTCTCCGCGATCTACTCACCTGAAAAGATAAGGAAAGGGGTGAGTCACTAAGACTCAGTGCATAGCTATAACACATGTTCCCACATATGGGCTTGGCCCATATTCACACAGTCCATACACATGAATATGTAATTATGAAGTGAGTATGCAATTATGAAACCCAACCTAGCCATCCATACTCCTTTTTCTACCCCGTGTGGTACCAAACCACTGGTGGTGCCAAACCACTGGTGACTCGAAGTCACAATATCCGTCAATACGTGTGGTGCCAAACCACTGGTGGTGCCAAACCACTGGTGACTCGAAGTCACAATAAAATGATGGGGCCAACCCATCGTGTGATACCAAATCACTGGCGTCGATCCCGTATCTCAAATGTGGGGCCAACCCACGGTGGTACTAAGCCACAGGGACGAGACGCCATGAGGTGCCAAACCTCCGGAGGTACCAAACCTCTCCGTGACCGTAGTCACAATGTGTTACCAAAACACCGGTGTCCGTCGACACACGAATATCACCGCCCTCCACTCATTTATCCCACATCATCATGCTCACATAACAAGTATCATGATCCCATATATCATGCATTTGTATATAGCATAACATTTTACAAAGATATGATGGCATACACAACATATATCATAGATCGAGTATTGGGGACTTACCCAAAACCCCAACTTTATGCCCACAAGGAAAAGATACTACGTGATAAGTGATAAAATATCATTATACAACAATTTATACTAATAAAGTGTGTAAGAGCTTACACACCTGATCGAACGATCACCCACCTTGGGTATCCAACATCTTAGCCCTTATTTCGGCTAACATGCACAACATGTATATTTACAATAACATACATAAACCAGCAAGAGAACAGTGCGATAACTACGCACCTGACTATAGCGATATTTTGACTTATCGAATCTAACATCGATTAAAATCCCGAAACACCACTTGCTCTCGTAGATCAGCTCTCGAAGTCACCGAAAGTCCTATCCTTTCCAAGTCTCAAAAGATTTGCATGCCTTGGTAGTTACCAACCCTTGTATAGCCGAAACCCATAGGCTCCTTTAAGAACCCCTTAACATTAGCACAACAAAAACACATTAATATAGCCTTTAGCATGCTTGGCTATTCTTAGAATCAAAATCTAGCCTTGATCCCTTACCTTGCCATAGGTTTGGTTTCCTACCAAAACCGGAACCAACAATGGTTCTTCTTTTAACAATCGGCACACCTTAATAAAAGAACAGTTAAACCTTTGTCACCCTTGGCTTAATCGAAACCAAAAGATTGAACTAAAAGAATCCTCTCTTACCACCACTTACCAATGATCCCCCGCAGAACAGAGGCTATGCTTTGATTGCTTCGAATCCTGGATATCCTATGCCCAAAACGATTCCAAACAAAGATCAACATACTTCTAAATAAAAGCCAAATCAACTCTTACCCTTAAAGATGTCGACAGAGAACAAAGGATAGTCCATAGGGCATTCGGCCTTACCTATACACCTTCTCCGAGGTTAGATACCAAAATCCAAAAAGAAAGGAGACCACTCCACACTCAACAATCGGTCAAGATAACAGCACCTAGAAAAGGGAAATTTCGTCGCACAAGAGTAGGGAAAGTTCAGCTAGGAACAAAGAAAGGAGTCCATGCAAACACATAAGCTAGACGAGAGCTTTTCTAGCTCCTTCAAAACCGAACTTAACTCCCCTAAGCCTTTATTTGGCCGTGAATAGCTTGAGAAAAGAAGGAAACAAAATTAAAAGTTTTGGTATCTTCTTGCTATCCGAAAACCAAATAGATAGTCCCTAGAAAGATGCTTTACTCGGCCATGCTCAAGAAGAAGAATAGCTTAAAGACTTCTACAATCGGCTAAGCTTTCAAAAGCAAAGAAGGAAGCCACCATATGCATGCATTTCAGCCATGCACTAAGCAAAGAAAACAAGGAATTTTGGCTATCCTTTCTCAAACACAAGGCCAACCTTCACGCATGCTCTCCTTCCCTTTTGCAAATTTTTATTATTCTATCACCTTACCACTTACCTATTTTGCACCATTTTCCAAATAATATAAAATAATAATCCTTCCTTCTCTTTCCTTTTTCTTTCGGTCATCAAGCAAAGAATGGAAAGACAAATTCCAAGCATGGAATTTGGCCATGCTTAGCACAAGGCCAAGGCCGGCCATAACTTACAATTTCCAATGCTGCACATGCTCTCTTTTCTAAGTTCAATATTGTTTATTCTTTACCCACGTCCCAATTTTTTTTTTTTTTTTTTTCCAACTAATATTATAAGCTAACAAAACTTCAAAATAATAATACCCCTCTGCCGCATGCTTTCATTCCCCCAAGGCCAAAACCCAATTTGCATAAACTAATAATAGTGATAATAATAAAATACTTCCCATCACTACAACATAATTTATTAACAAGTTAATAATAAAAATAAATAAAACAAGGGCAGCTGGTATCAAGCATGCGTCCCACGATCATGCTTTTCTTTTGCTAATTTTTTTAACAACAATTTCCATCACTTAACCCATTCCAAAATATAATAATAATAATAATTAAACAATCTCATCTATCTAAGCAAACAAAATAATAAAATGTAAAGGTTTAAACCCATGCTTACAATTAAATTCAACTCCCCATAATAATTAAAAGAAATAATAATAAAAATATCTAGCACCCAGCAGCTTTTGAAAACAATAAGCAAATTAAAATAATAATAAAACAAATTAAAATCCCATACATAATATAATAATAATAATAATAATAATAATAATATATATATACATATATACTATCCCGTTATTCAAAGCAAATAAAAAAAATAAATGGTTTACCATGCTCTTACAGCTTTGAAACAACAAAACAAAGAAAAATTAAAATGAATAAAAATAGAATAAAGAAAATAAAAGAAAACGACACCCATTTGATTCACGTGTGCATGGGCCATGCAGGCTCTTCACGTCGGCGCAAAAAGGAGAGCCCCATGCGCAATCTCCAGACGCTGCCCCCAAGTCTCGAACCCGAGACCTGGGGAAGACCCTCCCTACTTCCTGCCAATTCTGCTACTAAGACTTTCATGCAAATAATGCTTCGAAAATTCTTTTAACCCATCCTTGCCTTGGCTCCCTGCACTTAGCGCTAAAAATAAAATAAAATCACCAGCGCGCCTCCACTAGGACTCGAACCCCCGACCCCGAGAGCCCTCCTGCTGCTAGCGTCTTCGCCAACTCGCCCAGACGCCGTTTTGTGACATGGAACACTCCGATTTTCTTTTAAAGCCTCCTTATGCAGCGCCCTTACAAAAATAAAATGCTTTTTGCTGCGCCTAAGACTCGAACCAGGGACCTATTTTGGCGCTGACTCTTAAGTGGCGCATAGAAGCCACTCGGCCAAGGCATTTTTATATGCCTCAATTTTACAAAATTTTTACTTAAGGCCTCCATCCCCCAAATTTTCACTTTTGACCCAAATTTTCAAAATTTTCCAAAATAGTCCCTTTTTATCCTCGGGCTTAAATAACCCCTAAAACTCATCAAAACAATTCTTAAAGCCTATCGACTCGTGAATTTGGCTACAATGCGCAGCCCCTAATTTAGGATATTACACAGCAAGAAACCAAACAAGTCAATTTTTGAAAAGAAGCCAATTTAAAAGCTAGAAAATAAAAAATACCCGCTTTATTAATTCAATCCAATTGTGAGTTTAATAACTTAAAAAAAAATTCAGCTTTGATTTGCTTCATCAATCACGGTTAACTCAAGCAAAAAAAAAATAATTTATTTATCGCTGAGAGTTATTAAGTTATTTCCCATTTGAAGTACAAAGAAATCAAGCGAATTGTTTAGTTTAATAATAAATTATTTAAAAAAAATATTTTTATTTTATTTCTAAATTTCACATCGTGTATTGAAATATATTTTCTAGCACTGGCAAAACAAGCCTGAGCTCAAAGTCCGCACGTACCGATCCAAACTTGTAATGATCTGAATTTGAGCTGGTTCAAGCTCGAAATAATTTGAGCCCAAGCTTGGGCCTAGGATCGAGATAAATCGAAGATCAAGCCCGAGATAGATTGTAATAACTGTTTTTCAGTGGTTTTAAAAAATGAGATATTGGGACCTCGTTTCCATAAATTGAGGTGTATTTAATTTTGGTCCAAAAATTTTAATGATTGGATGATTAATTAAGGCACAAAGTTGTAAAAACCGTAAAAGTTAATGTCTGTTAATTTATATGTGTTAGATTAGAATAAAAGCATAATGGAATTATTTTAAACGGCAATTATGCCATAATTATTTTAGGGGACGATAGTACTTATTTTCTTTATTAATTAAACTAAGATTTAATAATAATAAATTATTAAAAGCATAAAACAAAAGATTCCTTCATCCATTTTTCTTCTTTCCACCGAAAAACACCATTGTTAAAGAAAATAGAATGCTTCAAACTCATCCCAACATTCGACCTTGCATGTAAGTCCCTCCGAGGCCTGCTTCTCGCAAATTTTATATTTTCGGGATCATTGTAACTCATTTTAGCTAATCTATATGTTCATTTTTAAAAATTTTATGATTTTAAAGTGGTACCGTTGTTAATATTTGAAGCTTTTGATGTTAAGTTGTTAGATTTTGATCTTAGAAATGAAAATTGATTAGTTTACAAAGTGGAAATTGTTAGTTTTAAACACAAGGACTAAATTGTTAATATCTTGAAATTGGTATGTAATTTATTTAATTGAATATATTTGAAGTTGGTTTAAATTTTGGAGTTAAAATTTGGAAGTTATGACAAATTTGATTTTATGGACTAAATTGAATAAACTTAAAATTTAAAAAATAGCCAAAAGATGAAATTGAACTTACATTTATTTGTAACAGACTTTTATACGATATTTGATTGATTAAATTGAAATAAATTTATATCATAGATCAAAATTTGAACAAGATAGAGGGAAGTAGCAAAAAAGGATAATTGTAAAATAGTCCTTACCTTCATGATTATTGTTTTTGTACCAGGTAAGTTAATACATATTAATAAGTTTAATTTGTTGTTGAATCATGTTTTAAATGTGTTTACTTGTGTTATTGGAAGTTTGGAGTAGTTATGAAATAGTATACAAGTTGGTATTAGATTTGATTGAAGTAAAATAATATTTAATGGAAATATTGAGATAATCCCAATGAACTTAGCAAAAGTATTGTATTCAAGGTTATGAGTTGATGTCCGATGATTCCGAGCTCTAACATTTGTTGCGAACTCGAATATACATGTGAAACAAGTTTAGCTCGTATGAGTAACCTGATGTTGTCTTATAGGTTTAGCCCAGACAGGTAACCTTACATGTATATTAAGCCCTAGTTAGGCTATTGTTGTATAGGTTTAGCCCAGACGGGTAACAGCCCGTTTTCAGTGGTGTCAAAAATAGTGGTTTTGGGACCACAACGAGTGAGTTATTATTTTAATATTTAATTAATGTTACGAGAATATATTTAGGTCGTATTAAAAATTTGTTAAGAAATTTTGATATTCAAATGGTTAATTAGGTAAAAGGACTAAATTGTAAAAAGTGTAAAAGTTGAGTTATATTAGTCAAAAGGGCTAAATGGCTATGGAAAAGAAAGATAATGGACTTATATGATAATTATACCATGTATATGTGTTAGAGGATTGTGATGGATAGGTTTAATGGTAGTTTAAATGATTTATAAAGGTTAAATTAGTAATTTAATAAATAAATGAAAAAGATAAACTAAAACTATGTAACCTAAACTAACCAGTGGAGAAGAATAAGAATTCAGTTAAGCTTATGTTTATGCATGTAAGTGAATTCGAGTCATGTTTTTAATGATTTTTATGTTTTTGAGTCTATGTTAGCTTAATCTAGCTAGCCCGAGGGTTAAATTGAAAAACTATTAAAGGTTGAGGGAATTTTCATGGATGTTTTTGAATAGGTTTTGATGTTATTTGATGGATTATTTATCTTTGTTATAAAATAAACAAGTTTTGTTAAATGATTTTTGATGAATTTTGGAATTAGGGATTAAATTGTTTAAGGTGTAAATCTATAGGTTTTCTTGTGGAATGTTGGTATTGATGGGTTAATTCAAGGTCCTTTGTAACATTGGTTAACATGGATTTAGGTTAAAATGGTTAGATTTTAAGTTATGAGCTTAAGGACTAAATTGTGAAAAATTAAAATATTAGGGATAAATTCATAATTTTTCATAAATATGAGTATTTGATTAAATTGAAATCTAGAAGTACTTAATTGATTTAAATTATCTATTTAGATCAAGACAAATGACATTCAGACTTAAATCGAGGAAAAGCTAAAGCTTCAGATTAGTTCGACTATACTACTACGCCCTAGTTATCGAGGTAAGTTCATCTGAACTATAATCATTTTAATGTTAGCTAAATTGACTCTTTTTTATATTGTTTTAATGTAAATGAATTTGGATATAAATGTATCAATGTTGTGATGAATTGATGGATAACGAGTCCCGGTTGAACCTTAAGGATTCTTAGGATAAAAATGACATGACATTAGGGATTTCATGTTTCGGGTGTTGATCTTGAATGCCCTATCGATGGATGATGTCCTGCATTTGTTGCAGATTCTCCACAACTCACATGAGCAGCATTGTGTAGCTTACATTTCGACCCACGGCTCATGTGAGCAGTCCCATTTCACAGCTCGTATGAGCATTGATGTAAAGGAAAGGTTACGGTTATATGCAAATGCACACTATGTGTGAGGTTTCTCGAGTATCTGATGTAATTCTAGATAGTTTAACGGGTAAGAAAAGGGAAATGAAATGGTAAGTATGCAAATGGAATGAATCATGATCTTATGGCAAAATTGATAAGTTAAATGTTATATATATATATGGTAAACTACATATCTTATGGTTGATTTCATATGTATCATGAACAAGTATACTAACTTGTGAATTTGATGATGTTGTATAGGCTTTTACTAAGCTTATGAAATTGATAATGGTTTATACTTAATCTATGAATTGTATTATTGGAAGTGGTAAGTTATGTTTAAAGTTTATACGAGCTTATGTAGTTAATTTCCTTTATTTTATAGATTATCAGAAGCTCGATCGATTGGAAGCTTGTTGGAGACCTATCACACTATCCAGCAACTAATTTGGTAGATTTTGTGTATTTTGGCCAAGGTTAATAATGGCATGAGTAGGTTGTTTAATAATGGTACTTTGTAAAGGTGTTAATGGTGATTTGATAAGTATGAGATTTGAATTTCATGGTTGGTTTGGTGAACATTATCTTCTCGCCAAATTACGTCATTTTGGTCATTTTCAAATGCTTGTTTATAAGGTTCTTTTGGCATGTTGATGATGGCTTGAAAATGGTTACTTGTGACATGTTTTAGTACATATTTGAACTAGGTTATTATGTTTGGAAAATGTCAATATTGACATGTTTAGGTAAATGATGTTTGGATACAATTGTGGTGCATTTGAACGGCATATTGGTTAGGTGAATTAGGTTGTTTGAAATGGCATGATTATGTGTATTTGAATAATGCTTAAGGCCCTTGAAAGTGTGCACAAATGGATTGGTTAGTTATGCATGAATTTGGTATGAAATGGCTTGATTTTAGGTAAATTTTGGGCTCACACGGCCTGGGACACGGGCTGTCATATGGTCGTGTGTGTCACATAGCCTGATGACATGGTCATGTGTCATTTGAGAGTTTCTTAGTGTTTCAAGTCATTGAGTTAAACGGCATAGCACATGGCTTGCCACACGGGTGTGTGTGGCAATTCAAAGAGTTACACGGCCTGACACATGAGCGTGTGGGGCAACTCAATGAGTTACACGGGTGAGGACACGAGCTGGGACACGACCGTATGTCCCTTGTTCAAATGTTACATGGCCTAGGGTGTTTTCACACGGCCTACCCACATGGCTGTGTGACCTCTGTTTTTCAATTTTTGCAACTTTTTCTTAAACTTTTTTTTATTTCAAATTAGTCCTGAATTGCTTCAAAGCTATTTTTAGGGCCTTAAAGGCTCGATTTAGGGACAAAATACATGTGAATGATTGGTTTTTAGTCTATTTAATTTATTTAAATGCTATGATGTTAAATGTTTTTGATTGTTTGGTAATGCTCAATAACCCTAATCCAGCGACGAAGACTGGTTTGGGGTGTTACAAGCTCAGACGAGCATTTGACATTATTTTCACTTGTGTACTGAGTTCTTTTATGATGTTTCATCAGGTAAAAAAATAAAATGTGGGAAAAATGTGGAACTATGGAATTGATGTTTGCAAAAGATGAACATGATATTGTAACACCCCTTACCCGTATTCGATGCCGGAACAGGGTATGAGGCATTACTGAGGAGTACGAAACACTTACAGATGATTTAAACCATTTATCGCTCAAATATCAAAATTGATTATAAAAGTTCCTTTACGGACCCTTGAAGTCCAAATCATGCATTGGGATTGGGTCGGGACTAAATCAGAATCGTATGAAATTTTTCGCAAAATCCCTAAGTTTATCTCATTTACAAGGGTCCCACGCCCGTGTGGCTCACATGGCCGTGCCTCTGGGGCGTATAACTCTCTGACTTGCATCTATGAAGGAAATTGGGTCACACGGCCTTAGTACACGCTCGTGTTGCTAGGCCATGTAGTAAGGTTAATTTTCACAAATTAGACAATTTTCCAAGCCATATTTCTCACCCATTTGATCCTTATTCTTCACCCACATTTAATACATACAAAAACCAATTTAAGATATTCAACTGAGCCTTATACTTAATTCCATTTGTTAGTTGTACACTTCATATAAATAACAAGAAACGTATATGGGCTCAATTCTCACTAAATTTCTCTTGTACTTTATACTTTTTCACACTATGTATTCATTTAACATATAACAATCACACCTCTGTATTTCATATACATTTTTATAACAATTTGTCTTGGTTTCAAACTACTTCTATTTGAATTTTACTTATCAAATCATTTGAAACATCATCTTTACACATATAGTGCACTTGAGATGCACAATTCTATAATTATGAATGAACACATTTATCAAACATATTCCATGTTTTTTTATATTATAGTCTCATATTTCCATGTATCAATTACCATCATTTCCTCGTATTTTGACAACTACATGTCACAATTCATAAACATACAATTCACTAACTCTTCTTGCCAATCACAATTTAAATTGATAAATCACTTATTGAGCCCAATTTCAATGTTCACAAAAATCTATTAGGATGTACGTATCCACCAATAAATTACATGTACAGGTATCATCACCTCATATTTTCACATACATTTACTTTCCATATTATGAACTCAAATAACATATACAAGACATACCAATGTATTCCAAGTACGTTTTCATAATATTTCATTTCGAATTTAGATTATATCATATTAGAACTCTTCTCATTAACTCATTTGGAATACGGATAATACACTCAAGGGTGTACAAATATATAATCACAAATGAACTCATTCATCAACCAAGTTCTATGTTCATGTCTCATCAACTCATATTTCCTTATATCACATAATTCTGTGTAACACTTACCAACTTCATCAAAATTAGTGAATGTCTTACGGAATTGTTCTGCACCGGTATGCATTGAATTTCACTGATAATCACTGATGTCATAACATAGCTATGGTCTTTTCACTAGAATGCCATAGCTCAGCCATGGTCTTACACCTTCACTATCATTATGCCATGGTGAAACCATAGACTTATCCGTCAATTCATCACTTTTCACTAGAATGCCATAGCCCAACTATGGTCTTACATCTTAAACACATATCACACCGATGCCATATCTCAGATATGGTCTTACATAGAAATCACTTGTCACTTCTAGCCGGAGCTACCACTATTCACTGATCAGGTAGCTAGAGCTACCACTTTTCACTGATCAGGTAGCCGGAGCTACCACTTTTCACTTTCACTTATCATTGATCAGATAAGTGTAGCCAAAGCTATCACTTATCACTTTTACTTGTCCTTGATCAGATAAGTATAGCCGAAGCTATCACTTATCACTTGTTGCCATGGTTCAACCATGTTCTTTTCCGTCAATTCATCTTGTCACTGAACTGAAGTGCTCAATTTGATCATTTATTCAATTTTCATGCTTTTACATTATTCAAGATTTTATCATCAATTCATCTTATTACTATAATTTTTCCAGAAATTTTGGTGTGGCCAATTAGTACAGTTTATTAGTTAAGTTCTCCCCTATTACACAGTCTGACGGCTCTGACCTCTCTTCACTAAAAATAAAGTATCTCATAGTACGATTTTCATATAGTGTTTCTGGTTATTTCTAATGAAAATAGGCTCAATAAGGAATAAAAAAATATAAATTATAACTCATAATTATTTTTTTACAATTTTTAGTGAATTTATAAATTAAGAATAGGGGATCACAAAGTTATTCTAAACTAGTCTTACAAAATTTAAATATCTTAAAATGTAGACTTTGTTTGCTTTCTCTGTTTCTTTTATATGAAAATAGACTTAACAAGCTTTAATTATATATCTCATTCAACTTCTAATTCAATAAATATCATTTTTGGTGATTTTTCAAAGTTAGACAACTGCTGCTGTCCAAAACTGCTTTAGTATAACATGTTGATTTCTATTTTGTCCCAAATTCCACATTTCATACAATTCAATCCTTGCTCAATTAACCCCTCAATTGAGCTAATTTTATAATTTAATACTTTATTATATCATTTTAAACTACTTCATAACCTTTAAAAATCAGAATTTTAAGACTAGGCCTTAATTTCAACTCTTTCACAATTAGGTCCTAAAACCAATTTCCATCAATTTTACTTGATAACATCATCATATAACAAAATTAAAGCTTCAATTCAATATTTATTCATCATATTCTTCTAGCACTAATCCACATCAACTTTAAAAATTAGTCATAGAATCAAAAACTAATGAATTAATAAGTTGGACCCAATTGTAAAAGTCCAAAAACATAGAAATTTCAAGGAGAAAGCAAAAATTAAACTTACATGAAGCTTGAGTATGAAAACCAGCTTGAACTCTCTACCATGACTATTTTTCAGCTGAAGAAAATGAAGAGAATTCTAGATATTCCAATTTGGTCCCATTTTTATTTAACTAATTTTGGCAATTTTCCAATTTTGCCCTTATTTCACCCATTTCCTAATTTTTCTCAGCTATTGCCGCCCAAAATATCTCCTTTGGGCTTATTTGCACTTTAGGTCCTTCCTCATTTGACAATTAAGCTATTTAATCCTTCTAGCAACTTTTATACCTTTTTCAATTTAGTCCTTTTTGTTTAATTAACCACCCAAACGTCAAAAATTTTCTAACGAAATTTTTATACTACCTTATTGACATTTCGTAAATATTCATAAAAATATTTATGACTCGGTTTATAACACGAGACCTCTTTTTCTCGATTTCTTGACCAAATAAATCTTTATAAAACACAATTTACTATTTCAAAAATCTTTTTAAAGCTACATTTGGCTCGTAAATATTAAATAATACAATCTACGAGTTCATTTGTTAGATTTGATGGTCTCGAACCACTATTTCTAATATCACTAAATTTTGGGCTATTACAAATATGGAAATGTAACGACCCAAAATTTTAAGTTTTTGAATTGTTAGAACTTAACAAGTGAATAGATTTGATTTAGTAGTTAAGCATTGTGCTTGTGCGTGTGAGGTTCTGTGCTCGAATCATTTTCCTTATATTTTTGTTAATTTTTTTTCTAAACCCCTAACTTTGAGTATCTAGTCTAAAAACTATATGTGCGCATTTGTTGACAAGGATGAACTTGTTGGTTCAGTGGTAAGGCTTTAGCTTACCTTTTGGTCCTGTGTTTGAATTATTGTGTGAGCAAACGAGAATTATTTTTGCTAAATACTCTCTATGCCGCCCATGTGGTAGTGTTTGGGCTAAATTCCTGTGTTTGAATTATTATGTGAGCAAACGAGAATTATTTTTGCTAAATACTCTCTATGCCACCTATGTAGTAGTGTTTGGGCTAAATTCTAACTCTGATAGGCTGATTTGGTTATCAGAAAGTGGGATTTGGTCAGATTTGTTTTGTTAATAATAACCAATTTTACCCAAAAACCTCTCTCACGTTTTCCATTTTCCCTCATTTGTTGTCCACACTTTTTTTTTCCAATTTTTTTGCTTTCTTCCCTATTTGAACTTTCACCCCTCTTTGCTTTCTTTTTCCAAATTGCTTCTTGTTCGTAGCTTGCTTGTTTTTCTTTTTTTTGTTCAAATCCTGTGCGGGTGTGGTGTGAATCCATTTCTTGAAATGCTCTTGGGTATTCTGATTTTGGTCGGGTAAGAGAATGATTTTTCTATTGTTATTATGGTAAATTTTGTTTGCTAAGTTTCAATCAAAGGAAGTGATTTTTACATTTGGTTCTTAGTTTTTAATTCATTCGATGTGCTTCTAGGAGAAGATCAAGGGGCGTTTGGTGTCTTTCAGGGGGCCAAATGTGGGCGTTTGTGATCAGAATCTTGATTAAGTTTCGCGTATCGTTACTGTAACAACCCGATTTTAGGGCTAATCGGAACAGTGGTTTCGGGACCGCTAAATCCAGGTCGAGAAAAATTACTTTGATGTTATTTTATGTGTAATGGTATTAACATATGGCTATGTGAAAATTTTGGTGCTTTAATTTTAATGATTGCATGCTTAATTGTGAAAAAGAACTAAATCGTATAAAGCACGAAAGTTCTATTTTTCAAGGTAGAGGTGTCAAACAGCCATAGAATGTTAAATTGGAAGTCCTTGAGGGCATGGCCGGCCATAGGAATGAAGGGGGACAATAGCATTAAATGTTGGTTAAATTTGGTGGAAATTAGGTGATTAAAAATGAATAAAATAAGACAAAAATGAGATATCGTCTTTTACTATTCCTTCTTCTTCTACCACTAAAATTTGAAGAGAGAATAGGGGTTTTCGAAGTTCAAAATTTCAGCTACATTTCATCCTTGCTAGTAAGTCAATTTGATGATTATTTTTGATGATTTTTGTACTTTTGGAGCCCCCAAAGCTTAAACTAGCTAATGAGGGGACTAATTTTTGATATAGTTGGAAGTCTAGGGACTTTCCATGTGTGTGGTTATGTTGTTAGCTGAGTTTTATGGAAGAAAATTAATACTAGGGAGATGAGAAACAACTTTGGTGAAAGGTGTAGTCATGAAAACAACTAAATGTATTTTGTAATAAATGGATGAAATAGATTTGTGAGTAGCTATAGGAGGAATAAATGATCAGCTAGGCTTAATTAATGAGAAAATGTGCTGAAAAATGATTTATGAGCCTAAGGGCAAAGTCATAATTTTGCCAAAGTGTAAGGGCAAAATGGTCATTTTTTCCTAAGTATAGATTATGATGTATTATGATCATAAATGTGTTAAGTGGGCAAATTTTATTGTTATAGATCAAGAAGAGTGCGGAATTAACCTTAACCGGGGAAAAGGCAAGGTTACGGAATAAACCGCCAGTTAACGCGTTTTGCACCGAGGTAAGTTTATATGTAAACGATGCATTTTTATATACATATTGTTGTTGCTAATTAGTGCATGGCATGATTGAGAACATGTGTGGTTCAAGTGGATTGAATTTGGTAGTTATTGAATAATTATCGTATGAATTACGAAATAGATATGTAAATGTGTAATGACAACACTTAGCGGTGGGCTAAGTGCGATACCATCTTATTACGTAACTATGATGGGCTATGTGCGATACCATCGTCTATTTATCATTTGGTGGGCTATGTGCGATACCACCGTAACTATCCTTTTGGTGGGGTTTGTGCGATACCAACCTATTAGAGATTGATGGTGGGCTAAGTGTGAAACCACCGAGTGATAGGTAGTATGAATGACTTATTGAGAAATTATGATGTGTTGTATCATGTGACTTTGTGGTGCTAAGTGCAGGGATGTATGTTAATGAATGTGAGTACTAAGCTTGTGATGTGGTCGGAAAGTGGTAAGGGAGGAAATGGGTAAGCATGATTATGAATGTGGATTGTTCTTGTTTAGTATGTAGTGCTATTTATTGTTTAGCACATACTATAATGCTATTTGTTTACATGTAAACTTACTAAGCTTAAAGCTTACTCCCCTTTCTTTTCCCTTGTTTTATAGAGTTTAAAAGCCGAGCCAGGATACACAGCTAACCAGAAGATCGCCCATACTATCAGATCACTTCGGTATATCTAGACTTGTTTACATACTTTTCCTTACTTTTTGTTAAGTTTTTAAATTAGTCATTGCTTCCTTCTGAGATGATTTTAGAGCTTTCATAAGCTCGATTTAAACCCGATGTTATTTTTAAAGCATGAATTGCAGGTTGTATGAGATTTATTGAATATTAAATGAAATATTGATTTGAAATTTCTTGTAAATGTTTTGATATTTGTTGTTGCTTCCTTTAATTAGATCCCGCTGTCGGGGATGGGTTAGAGGTGTTACATAGATCCAATCTAAAATATATTTTAGATATTATATAATTATATTAAACTTTATAAATAAAAATAGTCAAATTAGAAACTAATATAAATTTTATAAATAACAATAGTCAAATTAGAAACTAATATAAATTTTAAAAACATTAATTATGAATATAAATTAAATTTTGATGCAATTATTATATAGTTATAATAAATATTCAAAGTTAGTAATTATTTAAATTTACAAAACTTAAATTTTTATAATTCATATGAAAATGAACAAGAAAACCTCTTAAAATAATTTTTATTATTTTAAGACATTTTGATAAATAGCAGCTTGACTTATGAAACTCAACAAATAACATGACTTTCGTTTTACTTTTTAGTAGGTTACAAAAATTTTCTAGCAAGACAAAATGGGGTATTTAATACCGGCACATAACATAGAAAAAAAAAGGATAATTTTTATTATTTTTATTGATATTTTAACATTGTATAGCAACTTATGATTTTTCTAATTGTTAGAATTTTTATTAATTATTATAATTTTACAATTATATATATTTTTATAATTTTATCATATTTTTAAATTTTTTAAATTTTGATTTTTTTATTACATAGTACGTGGCATGTCAGATCAGTATACTTATCCAGGTGGCATATCATGCATTAACTTCTCATTGATTTTGTCTAGTGTAAGCATCTATTAACAATCAAATCGGTCAATGAAGGTTTTGTTGTAAATTAAATGGATGTTTATAACCCCCTTAAGCATATTAAAGTAATGAGATTAAACTCTTTAGTTTATTTATAATTAAGGGACCATTAAATGGAGTAATTAAGAAAACTTAGTTAATTAAATGCATTTATTGATTGTAAAGGAGCCTATAAATAGCACCTTGTAAATGAAAATAAAACAATGAAATTCTCTCGTATTTTTCATCCTCTTTTATTTATTGTTTTATTAATTTTTCTATAACACGTTATCAGCACGAGTTTCTACGAGTTCATAGTGAAATTCACATCATTTTGACTTTATATAATTTGCCCGTATAACTCCCATTAAACTATGTACGGTATGCGTATTTTCATAATTCTTTTATTTTATTTTCTAGATAAAATATTTGCTTTAGGTAACATTTGCACATTTATTTTTACAACTAAAATCTAATAATGATAATTATATATTCATGATTTTTTTATTAAAAGATATTTCAATTAATTTAATTTGTGTTAAGTTATTATTATGACTATTCCTCTTTATGCAAATATTTGATATACATATTATTATTTAGCAAATTTGGTATATATAATTGAATTATTTCACGATTGAGAATACTTATTATTTTACTAATATTTTTTTTATTTTGATTCAAGTGATTATAATGTCAAATCTTGCCAAACTTGAATTTGCGGCCTTAGACATCTCAGGCAAGAATGATTTGTCATGGGTGTTAGATGCTGAAATGCACCTAGATGTTAAAGGTCTAGGAAATACTATATTAGCAGATAAAGAAGCATCTAATCAAGACAAGGCAAAAGCAATGATTTTCATCCGTCATCATCTACATGAAGGATTAAAAGTAGAATATCTCACTGTGAAGACCCTCTTGAGTTGTAGAAAAATTTGAAAGAACGATTTGACCATCAGAAAAATGTGATACTCCCTAAAGCTCGTTATGATTGGATGCACTTACGGTTACAAGATTTTAAGACTGTAAGTGAATACAATTAAGAACTTTTCAAAATTAGTTCTCAACTAAAATTATGTGGAGAAAACATAACTGATGGGGACTTGTTAGAGAAAATATTTTTAACCTTTCACGCTACTAATGTGCTCCTGCAGCAGCAATACCGTAAAAAAGGTTTTAAAAGGTATTCTGAATTGATTTCATGCCTTTTGGTGGCTGAACAAAATAATGAGCTATTGATGAAAAATCATGGAATTCGTCCCACTGGTTCTGCACCATTCGCTAAAGTGAATGTACCAGTACACAATAATTACGAAAATAGAAAATATAGAAGTCGCGGCTGTGGTCGTGGACGTAGTGGGGGACGTGGTCGAGGACGTATTAGTAATCGTTATCATGGTGGTCATAATAATGATACTTCTAACCACCAGAAAAAGAATAACAATGAAAGACAAGAAAGAAGTGGTAAAAATAATCCTTCAAAGATTGTTGAGAATATATGCTACCGATGTGGTGTGAAGGGGCATTGGTCACGTACCTGTCGTACGTCTGAGCATTTAGTGAAACTTTATCAAGAATCCATTAAAAGGAAGGGAAAGTGTATGGAGACAAATTTTATATCCTAAAATGATGAAATGGAGGTAAAAGATGAAGATATTCACTATAATAATAAAACTAACCATGCCTATGAGGATGATAAATTTAATGACCTTAATAATATAACTTACCTAGATGTGGCAGATTTTCTTTGAGAATTATTAGAAAAATTGATGTTATATTGACATTTTTATGTTGTTTTAAGTATATTGTATTTTCTTGCATAAAGAACAATTTATATATTTAATAAATAATTGCAATGTTTCTCATATTATATTTTGTTTGTTTTTATGAAGAATATGAATATTCAATAAAATTTCGATGGACCCAAAATCAATGAAGACATGTGTCTTGCAGATAGTGCTACAACACATACGATACTTAAAGATAAAAAATATTTTTCTCATTTGACAATGAGTAATGCCCATGTTAATACAATATCGGGTAGTTCAAAACTTATTGAAGGATCTGGAAGAGCTATTATATTATTACCTAAAGGTAGAAAATTTATCATTGGTTATGCTTTATATTCCACCAAGTTTCAAAGAAATTTATTGAGTTTTAAAGATATTCGTCTTAATGGATATCATATTGAGACTATGAATGAGAAAAATGTTGAATATATATATATATTACAAATGTTGAATATGGAAAGAACTATATTTTGGAAAGGTTACCGGCTTTTTCATCAGGTTTATATTATACACATATTAGTACAATTGAGTCACATGTTACTACAAACCAGAAGTTTGTAGAACCACATACTTTTACTATTTGGCATGACCGATTAGGCCATTCCGGATCTATTATGATGCGAAGAATGATCGAGAATTCAATTGGACACCCATTAAAGAAACAAAAGATTCTTGAATTCAAGGATTTATCTTGTGTCACTTGTTCTCAAGGAAAATTGATTATTAGACCATCACCAACTAAAGTTGGGATTGAATCTTCAGCATTTCTGGAACGTATTCAAGGTGATATATGTGGGCCCATTCATTCACCATGTGGACCATTCACATATTTTATGGTATTAATAGATGCATCTAGTAGGTGGTCACATGTGTGCTTATTATCGACTCGCAACCTAGCGTTTGCGAGACTACTTGCTCAAATAATTCGATTAAGAGCATAATTTCCAGATTATGTAATCAAAACTATTCGTCTTGATAATGCTAGTGAGTTTACATCCCAAGCTTTTAATGATTATTGTATGTCAATTAGGATAAAAGTTAAACATCCTGTAGCTTATGTTCGTACACAAAATGGTTTAGTTGGATCATTTATCAAACGCCTCCAACTAATAGCTCGACCATTACTTATGAGAACAAATCTCCCTGTTACAGCTTGAGGATATGCTATTTTGAATGCAGCAGCATTTGTGCGCTTAAGGCCAACAAGTTATAATAAGTACTCCCCATTACAATTGGCTTTTGGTCAGGAGCCAAATATTTCCCATCTTGGAATTTTTGGATGTGCAGTATATGTTCCAATTGCTCCACCACAACGCACAAAGATGGGTCCTCAAAAGAGGTTGGGAATATATGTTGGTTATAAATCTCCTTCTATAATTAAATATGTTGAACCATTAATAGGAGATTTATTTACTGCACGATTTCTTGATTGTCATTTTGATGAAACAACATTCCCAACATTAGGGGAGAGAAAATACAAGTGGTAAAAGAAATTACATGGAATGGATCATCATTATCTCAATTAGATCCTAGTACAGGTCAA
The DNA here is from genome assembly GCA_025503065.1 of Gossypium bickii. NCBI lineage: Eukaryota > Viridiplantae > Streptophyta > Magnoliopsida > Malvales > Malvaceae > Gossypium > Gossypium bickii. Next base: position 105,184,372 of record CP106711.1, read on the forward strand.
TGTGAACAAGAAGTTCAAAAGATTATACATTTGCAAAACATTGCAAATCAACTGCCAGATTCATATATTAGACCTAAAAAGAATTACAAAATCTCACATACCAGCTGAAAATGCGCCAATACAAATTGATATCCCAATAAAGGAAATTGTTAGTGCAAAAGAAAGTAATCCACGCCTGAAGCATGGAAGACCAATCGGTTCCAAAGATAAAAATCCTCATAAAAAGAAAGGATCAATTATTCAAGATGGTAATATTGTGGAGGCAAGTGCCCCAGAAGAGGCCAAAGATATAACTAATCAAAAAACCCCTGAAGAGGTTCAGGTACCTGAAAATGGTGATAACGAAGAAATCTCAATAAGTTATGTTACTTCAGGAAAAAGATGGAACCGAAAAAAATATAGTTGCCGACAACAATTTTGCTTATAATGTTGCTATTGAAATAACAAAAGAAAATGAGGATCCTGAGCCTAAATCTATTGAGGAATGTAGAAATAGAAAAGATTGGCCAAAATGGAAAGACGCAATTCAAGCATAATTAAATTCACTTTCTAAACGCGAGGTTTTTGGACCTATAGTCCAAACACCTAAATATGTAAAGCCGGAATATAAATGGATATTTGTGTGAAAACGAAATGAGAAAAATGAAGTCGTAACATATAAATCACGACTTGTAGCACAAGGATTTTCGCAAAGACCCGGCATTGATTATAAAGAGACATATTCTCTTATGGTGGATGCAATCACGTTTAGATACCTTATTAGTTTGGCGGTATGTAAAAAACTTGACATGCATCTAATGGATGTTGTTACAGCCTATTTGCATGGTACACTTGATAGTGAAATTTATATGAAAATCCCAGAAGGATTTAAAATCCCTGAAGGATATAGTGTTTCCCGAGAAAATTGCTTAATCAGATTAAAGAAAAGTTTATATGGATTAAAACAATCTGGACGTATGTGGTACAATCGTCTTAATGAATATTTATTAAAAGAAGGTTATAAAAATGATCCAATTTTCCCATGTGTTTTTATAAAAAGGTCTAAATCAAACTTTGTGATAATTGCTTGTAACAGTCCGAATTTGACCCTAATCGGAACAGTGGTTTCGGGACCACGAATCCGAGTCCAAAAAATTTTTAAATGATATATTCTGTGCTTATTATATGTGATTTATGATGTGTGAAATTTTTGTATAAACATTTGATCGTTTGTGTGTTTAATTAGATAAAATGGGCTTAATCACGTAAATTATAAACTTGATAGTTTAAAGTGCAAAGAATAATTTAAAGTTGTTCTTCTAATTGGGAGCATTTAAAGTGCAAATTACCCAATTCAAAGGGTAGTGGACGGCAATGACTAGTGGTGTATCATTACATTATATGTTTATTTCATTTATTAAATAATTAAAGTTATATTTTAATTATTTTATAAAGTTATGTTTATAATAAAATAAAAGAAACATAGAAAGTGGTCTCATTTGCATTGTTCTTACCGAAACATACAAAAAGAAAATAAAAGAAAAGAAGAACAAGGTTTAGCATTCGGTCAAGGAGAAATTTGGTTATTTAAGGTTAGTTTTTGGTCGGTTTTCGATAATTTTTACGTTTTTGTAATCGTTGCTTCGAGAGCTTTAAAACCCATGTCTTAATTTCATGAATGGATGATGTTTATGTAAAATGCCATGGTTATATGTTTGTGTTTTATGATGTTTGTTGGAAAAATATTAAAGGTATGTTAGAAATTAATAAGTTTTGAATGGGAAATTTTGGTCAAATTGAGTATTTAGGGCTAAATTGTAAAAAATAAATTTTTGAGGGGCCCAATTGCAAAATAAATGAAATGTATGCATTTGTATAGGTATATGGAGCATTCAGCCCTTGATATGTATAATCAAATTTGGTGTATTTCGTGTTTTATACAAATTGGACTAATTTGTTAAATTGTGAAATATTAGGGGTAAAATAGTAAATTGTACATCTATGTGTTTTGGGACAAAATTGAGATGAAATGTGCTTGAATGTGCTAAATTTTAATGTGTTTAGATCAAGAACAAAGAAAAACGGATTTGGATCGGGGAAAGGCGAAGGTTATCAAATAGCCGGTCTTCGTTGTCCGTCGATAGACAAGGTAAGTCCTTAAGCAAGTTATTACTGTAAATATTGTTCGTAATATAGTTTACATGTCAAACTTTGAACTGTTGGATTGAAATTTAATCATAGTCGAATGTGACATGAAGATTTGATTATGAATGGTAGTTAAACTTATTTGATTTCATTTTGTACAAGTGATTTAAAATAAGCACGGTACATGTTATATTTGAATTATATCGAAAGTATAGGGCTAAATGCCTAGCAGGCCTTGTGTCGGTGGAAAGTATCGGGCTAAATGCCTAGCGGGCCTTTTGCCAGTGAAATGTATTGGGCTTTGAGCCTAGCAGGCCTCGTGCCGGTGAAGAGTTTCGGGCTTATTACCTAGCAGGCTAAATGCCGGTGATTTTTAAATACGAGCTTATGCATATAAACTAGTGGAGTTATGTTGGCAAAAGGACAAACTTAAGCTTATTCTATGAATTAAATTACAGAGCCATATAAGTAAGTACTTGTGAGTTGTTTAATCGAGTTTATATATTCGTTCAATTATAAATGTATATATATATGTGATGTTGGACGAAAATGTGGCATATGATTATGTATGTATATTCGGTTATTTGTTTAGGAAATCATATTGATATTTCGTGCATATTGAACCTTTGGAGTGATAAGATGTGAAGTGAATGAGCGTATATATATATGCTCTTGTATATGATTCCATTTAAAATGATTTGCATACGAATTGAGTATTTGGCAAGAAATGGATGTTTATCATTTGAATTTTGAGTTGATATAATGAACTATTTGTTAAAGGTAGGATAATGAGAAATGTCAGGTTAAAGATGATATTGAAGTTCGATAATGTGACACCATATGTGTGATTTGTTAAAGTTTGAAGTAATATCAAGTATTTGACTTGGAAAGTTTAGGTGTCAAATTGAATTATTTTCTTTAAATTTGCTTAAGACTTACTAAGCTAGTAAGCTTATTCTGCATGTGCTCTTTGTTCTGTTTTATAGATTTTGATCAAGCTACGGGCATCTGAAGATCGTCGGAAACGTCAACCATACTATCACCCCTTTTTGGTACTTAATCTTAGTTTTGAATCGAAGGCATGTATAGGTTAGACTAAGGTTTAGACTAATGACATTCGGTCTTGTATATATGTATAGCCTTGCGAAAATGGCTATTTCTTTTGATCAAGTTTAATTCCCATGCTCTTGATATAATGGCTTGATTATAATATTAAGGGATGTGAAATTTGGCCATGGTTTAATCATGTATGGAATGTGGTTATATGATATGCATGTTGTGGTGTGTAGTCATGTGTTTTAACAATGAAGAAAATGACAGATGCTTGACGAGTTATAACATGTAGTATATTAAATAAGTAATACGCCTATTATATATAGATGTGATACGTTTGGGATAAGCATGATATATTGATATGTTTTGCATTTGTTTTGATTTGGTTCTAATGAGGTAGATATAGTTGAGAGAATGTACTTTCGGTTGTGAATTGATTTGGTCTATTTGGATTATTAAAGATGCCATGTTAATGTTTATGAGTGGTAAGTTATTAGTAAAATATGTACATATGCCATTGTAATAATCATAAGAAATTGAATACTTGGGTTCGGCTTGTGATGGCTAAGGATGATTACAAATTGTACTGACAAAGGTTAGCTTAATATTGCATGGTAAAGCTCTCTGTGCTACCCTTGAACCTAATTTTAATAGCCGAAATGGGTGAGAGAGAGGAATCAGTTTGTGAATGCGACTTATGCTTGGTAATTAACAAGCGAATATGGTATATAAGGGTTACATTTTATGCTTATATAAATTGGTTCATGATGATAGACTATTATACGTATTAAAAATGTTGCATAAATGTTGTGTTTGTCCATAGAGTGATGATATTAAAGTTGCATATGTGTTTGGACAGAAAATAGTATGATATTTTACTTGCTAGTCGAATAGGATATGAGTCACATGGTTAAGTGTATACATGCCGTGAATGAATGGCTAATTTCGAAATAGTTAACAATGCATATAATTTTTGTGGTTTATAATTTGCTTAATTATACATGGTGGATTGAAAATGCAATATTGCTTGTGGTTGTTATATCTGTATGTATGCTCAAATTTTTAAAGCAAAGTGTTCAAATTTTGTTAAGTAACACCTTGTAACCCCAATTCGGTAGCGGATACGGGTTAGGGGTGTTACATTGCTATTTATGTTGATGATCTAAATATTATTGGAACTCCTAAAGGGCTTCAAAATGCAGTAAATTATTTAAAGAAAGAATTTGAGATGAAAGATCTCAGAAAAATAAAATTTTGTCTTGGTCTGCAGATTGAGCATTTAAAAGATGGAATTCATGTCCATCAGTCAACTTATACGAAAAAGATCTTAAATAAATTTTATATGGATAAAGCACATCCATTGAGTACCCCAATGGTTGTACGATCGTTAGATGTGAATAAAGATCAATTTCATCCTTGTGAGACTGATGAAGAGTTTCTTGGTCCTGAAGTACCATATCTAAGTGCAATAGGAGCATTGATGTATCTTGCAAATAACACAAGACCTGATATAGCTTTTGCTGTAAACTTGTTAGCAAGATTTAGTTCCTCTCCAACACGTAGACACTAGAATGGAATTAAACATGTATTTAGATATCTTATAGGGACCATTGATATTAGGTTATTTTATTCAAATGATTCAAAATCCCTATTAGTTGGTTATGCTGATGCTGGATATTTATCGGGTCCACATAAAGGTCTATCTCAAACGGGATATTTATTTACATGTGGAGGTACTTCCATATCATGGCATTCGACAAAGCAAACATTAGCTACTGCCTCTTCAAATCATGCTAAAATAATTGCAATGCATGAGGCAAGCCGAGAGTGTGCTTGGCTAAGGTTATTAACCCAACATATCCAGAAGATATGTAATTTGCCTTTATAAGAAAATATGCTAACTATCTTATACGAAGATAATGCATCATGTATAGCTCAATTAAAGGGTGGTTATATCAAAGGTGACAAAACGAAACATATTTCACCAAAATTATTCTTTACTCATGATCTTGAGAAGAAAGGTGACATAGAAGTTCAACGAATTTGTTCTAGTGATAATTTAGCAGATCTTTTTACCAAGGCGTTGCCAACTTCAACATTTGAAAGACGATGAAACAATGCGTCGACTCAAAGACATAATGTGATGTCGTCAGTAGGGGGAGTCTAAAACACGTTGTACTCTTTTCCTTTAACCAAGGTTTTGTCCTACTGGGCTTTCCTGGTAAAGGTTTTTAATGAGGCAGCTTGTAATAGGAGATTGTGTACTCTTTTTACTTTATTAGGTTTTTATCTCACAGAGTTTTTATTAATAAAGGTTTTAATGAGGCACATTTTTTTAAAAGACATCCAAGGGGGAGTGTTGTAAATTAAATGGATGTCTATAACCCCCTTAAGCATATTAAAGTAATGAGATTAAACTCTTTAGTTTATTTATAATCAAGAGACCATTAAATGGAGTAATTAAGAAAACTTAGTTAATTAAATGCATTTATTGATTGTAAAGGAGCCTATAAATAGCACCTTGCAAATGAGAATAAAACAATGAAATTCTTTCGTATTTTCATCCTCTTTTATTTATTGTTTTATTAGTTTTTCTATAACAGGTTTTCATTTTTGGAAGGACCTAGTTGATTTTTTATTTGTCATTTAAGGCTTAATTGAGTGCATTCTTAAGGGCTTAATTTATTTATTTTATTTTATTTTTAATAGGGACCTTTTTTACCCTTAAACTTAAATATCATAAATATTTTTCAATATTCAAAACTTAATAATAAATAAAAATCATTCAAATGTCAATTTAGTAATATGATAAATAACAAAATATTTTTTTTGTCAATTTAAAAGTTTTTCCAAACTCGTGCCTTATATATATATATTCTAGATAATAATTTAAATAAATAAAATTTATATAATATCATATAACCATAAATATTACTTACAAATATGTTATACATCAGTAATAACTGACTTGGGCCCTATTAGGGATTTGAGTCTCCGAGCCATGATCCGAATAGGTCCCACCAGAAGACTAAGTGTAAAGCGAGCCACAAGAAGATAGCAACGCGAGCTCACGGACCCTGCTCGCAGAGAGAGCTCACGGACCTAGCTCACAAGCCAAACCAAGGACCAGCTAGTAATGCAAGGCCACATATCCAGCTCGTAGGGACTCACGGAGCTCGTAGAAAGGAATCATGTGCTCTACAGGCCACCCAGACACGTGTTTAGTAGGTACAAAGCCCGCCTAGAATGTCAGTGCCAGGATCAGAAAAGATCACATGCTCTACAAACATGTCCCAACAAACCTGGAGTTCATAAAGAATGTCAGTACTAGAGGTAGCGGAGTCAGGACAAAATAGTGGGGCCCTATCATGAGCTGAATAGCATCTATAATAACATGTATAAATATCCGAACACTCCTATCAATAACATATAACATATAAGAAAATATTACTCAACAATTGGTGCAGTGAACACGGACGAACTTTCGATCATCAGATTTTTTTTGAGTTTGATTAAGTTTTCTTCAGTTTTAGAAGTAAATAAATCACCCGAGTGAAAATTTCCCCTTCAACTCTTCATCAAGATAGGTTGGAGTGTCATGTTCCGGTGACCAGCATAACAAAATAGACTTATTTGCTAGATGGTTCGCCGATAAACCAGAAAACCTCAACAACACGGTTTATAGGGGAGCTTCTGGCCCTCTAGACTTGCATATCTCTACCAGTCAGGGGTTGCCACTCCCTCTCAACCAAGAGGCACCCCTGCAATAGTTCTTCGCCCTTCAGGAGCAAATAAGACTTATAAGATAGCAGATGGTCGCTTAAGAGGCACGAGTCGAATAGCAACAAACTGTTCAGTAAGAGTTGCTGAAGTAGAATGATGAGTTGCGAAGGAAGACACATTCTGATAACTTTGGTTTCTAGGATATGTAAACATTTAGGACAAGGTCGCCGACACCCAGGCTAAGGAGTGACAGAACGAGATAGGCGAGTTGTGAAGAGACGTATGAGCGTTACATCCTGAATCGTAAGACATGGATTGATTATTCTGCTCCAATAACCCACTAACCCCCGAGCTCGCAACAATAAACCTACCACGTGGCTTCAAGGTCCCAAAAGACATGTTTGAAGGAAGAAGGGACTGGTGAGCTCATTTGATGCAATAGAATGACTACATGAACTTACTGGGAGCATCAGATGCAGTAAAATACAAAGCTTTTTCCACAATGCTTAAAAGGAGCGCCAAGGATTGGTACTTGCTTCTTTCGTAAGGTTCAGTTCAAAACTTCTCACAGTTGGGACAGATGTTCTTGGGTAGATTTAGGGCCCACAAAACAATTATTAATACGCCCATGAGACTCATGTCTATGAAACAAAGGGAGGGAGGGCGAGTCCCTTCATGAATACATAAAGAGGTTCCACAGGGCGAACCTAAACACGAAGAACTTAGAGGATCAGTAGGTCATTGACACCTTTATCATGAGGGTATAGAACGACCATGTATAGTACTCCTTTATAGATAATAGTCCACAGAGTCTAGTTGACCTCTACGAATGAGCTCACAAGTTCATAGTAGTAGAGGAGATCAAGCAGACATTGTGCACCACTTTCTAAAGAGTAGATAAACAGTTCAGAAACAGGGAGGGTCCTTGCAGCAAGCAAGGCCCTCTAGCCAATCACTACAAATAAGAAGGGACAGGCCATTGAGGAATTAGCCCTGAGGTGATACAATTAGAGCTCCTCAGAGACCTTAACAAGACTACGCCAGAAGATACGTTTCTCAAGAAAGGTTTGAAGCTTACACTTTTTTGAGCGCCATCCATACCTACATTCTCAACCAAATCAGAAGCCTTGGCATCTTACCCAAGCCACTTCTGATGAGGAGCATTGGGAGAAGGACAAACTCGAGAGACTGATGTGCTTATCATGATGACGTGGAACATAAAATCTAGGATTTTTCACATTGAAAGTGTAACAGCTCGATTTTGGGCCTAGTCAGAATAGTGGTTTCAGGACCACAAATCCGACGTAAGAAAATTTGTTTTCATTATATTCTTTACGGTCTACAATTTCACGAAATGATTTCGTGAAAATTTCGTTTGAAAATTTCGACACTTGGGCACTCAATTTAGTCAAAAGGACTAAATCGTAAAAAGTACAAAACTTGAGTTCTAGAAGCTAGAGGTGTCTAATTGCTATGAAATTTTAAATTGGAGGTCCTTATATTGTAATTAGACCATTGGTTAAGTTGGTGGACAAAAATGGACATGGTTAGGCATGTTTCCAAAGCTTTTCATTAAGGGCATTTTGGTTATTTAGTTATTAAAATGAATTTAAAACAAAATTAAAAGCCAATTTTTGTCCATCTTCAACCCCTTGGCTGAAAATTGCATGGAGAAACCTTGGCTAGATTTTTTCAAGCTTCCAAGCTTGATTATCAAAGAAAACGAGGTTCAGACCTAGAACGGGAAAAAACGAGAAATTGACGGTTATGTCCCTTTTTGCCTTTCTTGGTATCGAGGTAAGTTCGTGTGTAAATAATGCAACCTTATATTATGTATTTAATTTTTGATATTTCATGAATTGTTTAATTATTGATATAAGTACGTTCGACGAAGATTCTATGTGGTAAATTCCCGGTTGAACCTTAGGAATAGATAGGATACAAATGTCATGACATTAGGGTTATGTATGACATTGTGTAAGACCATAGCTGGACTATCGGCATCTATATGTGATCCCACGTAAGACCATATATAGGATATGGCATTGGCATCTTATTATGTGTATGAGGTTTCCTGGGTATCCTTTAGTATTCAAAGTGGTTCAACAGGTAATTTAAAGATTTTGTTAATTATATAAAAGGCTATGATTATGTTACGAGTGGTATAGGTATGTACACAGAACTCATGTGAAGTGAATTTGGTATATGATGAATTCTTGGTAAGAATGTACACGAATAAGTTATGCTTGTGAGATATTGATAACCTTGCGATTAATGATCTACATTTATGATGAATGGATGCATGATAAGATTTGAAAATGATGGGTTGTGAAATAGTTTGATGTATATACTTAAACTGTGATTCATTGGATATGAGAAAAAAGAAAGATAAGCATAATCGTCAATTAAAGTCATTATGAAAACATAGAGAGATATGAACTATAGATAAGTGAAAGATTGTTGAGCTATATGTCGAAATTATGATTACTCGTAAATGATGTAAATGTTGTTAAGAGAGTTGAAATATCTTGTTAAATAATGTGATATGCTATAATGGGGAGATTATGGTTGCTAGTCTAATGCCAAGACATGCAAATAGTGTTTGTAAGATAAAAGAGTAAGCATTATGAATGAGCAAGTGGAAATCATGAGATTTAATGCAAATTGTATTAATAATATTCTTATGGATGGATAAAGTAAATGAATGTTAATAGTTGTTTATTATTTGCATATGAACTTACTACGCTCTATAGCTTATTCCCTTCCTTTCCCATCTCTTATAGGTTAATTTAGCTAGCTCGGGTTGGAGATCATCGGAGATGCTATCACACTATCAAGCTACCATGTTGGGTATAAGTGAATGTAAACCCCTTTGAGTTTATGGCATGTATAGGAACTTAGTCATTTGGTGTATGAGTAATTATGATTTGGCTAAACGTATTAGCTTGTGATGGCTAAATGGTTGTAAGCCCATATAAGTATGTTTATGCATATGCCAATGTTTTGTGATGTGGTTTATATTTGCTTGATATATGATGGTTATGAGTTCATCCATATTCTAATGCCCCTTTGAGTGCGAATCTAGCATGAAATGATTTGGCAAGGCCTAACGTTATAATGCATGATAGATGATAGTATGAAAATGATACGTTAATGCTTGATTGTAGTTGTTTTTTTTTTGTGAAGGCATTATATGTCATGATTTGTGCCATGTGATGTTGTGTGAATATTTGCAAGTAAGGGTGACAAATTGGCTTGGAAAATAGCCTTGTAATTGTCCATACGGGTAGACCCATGGGCGTATGTCTAGACCATGTGTGACACATGGTCTGCCCTCAGGGGCGTGTGATCGACCGTGTGTCTCCTAAACCTTAATTTAGCAAAATAGAATGTTCAGGATTGGCTACACGGGTTGAGACACGGCTGTGTGTCTCGACCGTGTGAGGGACACGACCTTGGGACATCAGCGTGTGACCTGGCCATGTGAAGTCTGCACCTGATTTATGAAAAATCATGAAAATAAAATCGACCACACGGTCTAGCACACGGGCGTGTGATTTGGCCGTGTGACTACTATTTTTTGCTGATGTCATAAATAGAATACACGCTAAAATCGACATGGCCTAAGAACACAGGGATGTGACCTGCCAGACGGGCATGTCTATTAACCCACACGGACGTGTGCCCCTAAATTCTCAAAATTTTTCTGAGTTTCATAAAATCTTCCTAAGATCTCGATTTAGTCTGAACAACTCCCGAAGCATGTGTTGGGCCTTGTAGGCTTATATAAGGGACGTTATGAATGTGTGTGAAAGGTTTTAATTTGGAAGGAAATTTAAGTCTCGGTTTTGTATGATTGCTTGAGTTTATGTCCAGTAATGCCTCATACCCTGTTCTGGCGTCAAATACAGCTAGAGGGTGTTACAGAAAGATGCTATAGAAAGAGCGTCTGAAATGGCGAGCTCGTAGAATTCATAAATTGGAGTGCTCCTCATTAGATAATCCCAAGGGCAAGCAAAAAGTTAAAGGCACCATCCATGTGATTGTAGGCACAAACGAAGATTGGGCAGGCTCCAATGCAAAGAGGAGGGAGTACATGAGAACTGTGATGTTAGCCAGTGCTCTTAAGAGGTCGCGACAGCAGGAAAAATGGAATGTTAAGTTTAGCAGTGATGATGAAGAATTGGTTCAAGATGAGGAAGGAAACAATCCAATGGTGGTTTCAGCAACAGTCACGAGTTTTTATGTTAAAAGAATACTCTTGGATAGTGAAAGCACGGTAGAAGTGCTATCTTGGGACGCGTATTAGAAGATGGGACTAAAGTAACATGCGTTGTCTAAGACTAGTCCGTTGTATGGTTTTGCAAACCATCCCGTTAAGGTGAAAGTATCAATCACTTTGCCAGTCACATTTGGGATGGCGAGCATACAACCATAGAATATGTTCAGTTCTACGTGGTAAACCACCTAATGGCATACAACGTCATCTTCGGAAGACAGATAATAAGGATGGAAAAGATGGTGATTACAATGTTCTGTATGAAAATTAAGTTTTCGACAAAGATGGAATTGGATTCCTGCAATCTGATTAGTGAACTGCGAGGCAATGCCATATGTTGTCTGTCAAAGAGGCGAGAGAGCCTATAGCTAAAGGACAAAGTTTGTAGAGGTTGAATTGGCGAGCTAAGTTCTTGATTTAGATATTAAGAGATGTACATAGGAGAAAAGAATCTAAAGCTATAGAACATACTAAGACTCTGCAGTTATTTTGTGATAACGAGGAAAGAACCGTTAAAATGTCATCAACTTTAGAAGAAGAAGAAAAAAAATATGTTGATCCAATGTTTGAGGAAGGACTCAGATATTTTTGCCTGGTTCATAGCAAACATGTTAGATGTGGGCTCCCAAGTAATTGTGTACAAGTTGGACATACTCCCAAAGGAGAAGTTGGTAAAATAGAAGAGAAGGAAGTTCACACCACAAGTGGTGGAAGCAGTGAGACATGAAGTAACTAAGTTACTATCAGTAGGATTCATTAGTAAGGTAGAATATCTGGATCGAGTTTTGAATGTTGTAATAGTGAAGAAGGAAAATGAAAAATGGAGAATGTGCATTGACTTCACCAACCTGAACCATCAATTGATCAATTGGTAAACACCACTGCCACAAGTCCACGAGCTTCATGGACGTTTTCTCGTGATACAATCAGATTCTGTTGGATCGAGAAGACCAAGAAAATACAACCTTCGTCACCAAGGAAGGAATTTTTTGCTATCAGGCCATGCCATTTGGGCTCCAAAATGTGAGAGCAACCTATCAGAGACTCTGTAACACCCCTTACCCGTATCCAACACTAGAACTGGGTATAAGGCATTACCAAACTTAACTTGCTTAAACATGCAACATCGGGACATACAATTTCTTTTTGGCTTAAAACTACTCATTCGAGATCATAATGTCTCCATTATAGGTCCACAAGACCCTAAACATACATACGGAATGGTTTGGGACTAAACCAGAAACTTTTGAACACATAGAAATTTTTTGCTTAAAACAGGGCCACACGCCCATATGGTGAGGGGCACGCTTGTGTGGGCAGGCCATGTGGTCACACACGCCCATGTCCCTAGTCCGTGTGGATTTTATTTTTTTATTTCGAACCTATAGGGGTTTTCACACGGTCGGACACACGCCCGTGTCCACGGCCCGTGTCCCTCACATGGCCACGACACGCCCGTGTCTTAGCTCGTGTGCAAAAAGCTTGACATTCTGTTTCTAACGTCATCACCCCATAAATGCCACATGGCCAAGGGACACGCACGTATCCTTAGACCGTGTGGAAAATTAAATTCCTAATTTAGGTGCATACTTCACATGGCCTGGGAACACACCCATGTCCTATGGTCGTGTATACCACACGGTTGAAACACAAGGCTGTGTCTCAGCCCGTGTGATTACTACTAGGCATTCTGTTTTGCCATCTTGGAATTTAGGGGGACACATGGCCAAACCACACGCCCATGGGGCAGACCGTGTGTCACACACGGCCTAGACACGCACCTGTATGTCTACCCATGTGGACAAGAACAAGGCTATTTACCAAGCCCTTTCTAACACCCCTGCTTGCACCATTCTAAGCCACATTAAGCAGCCAACTCATTCATGCATAATTCCACCAATGAATCAACCAAGCAACTTGCACATTCTTGAATAACATCATCATTTCATAGATTAATAAGAAAGAGCCATCAACTATGGCCTTATACAAAAGAATTCATGTCATGACAAGCCAACAGCTTTGGCTAAAATAAAATGACAATCTGATAGTCTTCGTATCCCGAGCTTGCTCTTCGATACTATAAAACAAGGGAAAAGAGAAGGTAGTAAGCTTTAAGCTTAGTAAGTCTATATGTAAACAATAAACATCATACCACATACTTATCAATCAAGAACAATTCAAATCATTGTAATTATACTTACTCATTTCAAATCTTACCACACCCCAAACACGTATCATAATCATTGCTCACATTTGCATGTACTTATACCCTGCACTTATCACCACAAAGCCACATGAACTTTCACCTAAACAAAGTTTCTCGATGAACACCTCGAAATAATATTAGATACACGGTGGTTTCGCACACAACCCACCATTTAATAATTAACAAGGTGGTATCGCACACAGCCCACCAATAATAATTATGATGGTATCGCGCACAACCCATCATTGATAAATAACAAGGTGGTATCGCACACAGCCCACCAATAATAAATAAGGTGGTATCGCACACAGCTTACCAATAATCACATGTTCACGGATATTTATCCGTACCTATTTTCCTATTGCGAAGGTTCATCCGAGAATTTCCTCACTCTCTATCATTTCAAAAAATATCAATGACATTCATTTATATTTCACATATTTCATTAATATGTAAAAACATAAATAAAAAGGATGTATCATCTACATATAAACTTACCTCGATACAAAATATGCCAATTTGCAATTTAGTCCGAAACCTTGCCTTTTCCTCGATCAAGGTTGATTCCACATTCTTCTTGATCTATAATAATAAAATTTACTCATTTAATCACTACATAAATCAAGACACTTTAAAATTTCTACTTTGGAAAAAATTACCGTTTTGCCCTTAGACTTCAAAAAAATTATGATTTTGCCCTTAGGCTCGTAATTCGTTATTCATCAAATTTCTTCATTTAACAAGTCTAGCTAAACATTTATTACTCTTATGACAACTCACAGTACCAATCATTTCATGAATTTACTACCCATTTTATAACCTTTATAAAAATGTCCCTTTTTAAGTGGTTTCATGAAAAATCTCTTCACAAAAGATGTTTATTTAACAAACAAGTTTCATTTTCTTCCATAAAATTTCAGCAAACAACACTAATGCTCTCATGGAAAAACCCTAGACTTTCAAAAGTTTTGCAAAATAGTCCCCTCATTAGCTAGATTAAGCTTTAGGGGTTCCAAAAAAACAAAAATCATCAAAAATAACCATCATAATCACTTACTTGCTAGAGGATAGCTTGGTTGAAAATTTGAGCTTCAAAAAACCCTAATTCTTGCTGAAAATTTCGGTGGTGAGGAAGATGGACACTGTGCTTTCTTTCTTTATTTTATTTTTAGTCAATTTAGTCACCAAAACCCTACCTAATCCTTTGACATTTCATGATTTTGTCTCCATGTCCAGCCACTAACAAATTTGTGGTCTATTTACCCAATAAGCACCTCTAATTTAATCTTTCATAGCTAATTGACACCTCTAGCTATTAAAACAAAACTTTCGCACTTTATACGATTTAGCCCTTTTTCGGAATTAAATATGAAATCACCAAAATTAATACACCAAAATTTTCATGCACTCACATAATCATGATATAACATATAAAATAATATAAAAATAATTTTCTTCGATCTCGTATTAGTGGTTCCGAAACTACTGTTTTAACTAGACCCAAAATTGGGCTATTACAGACTCGTAAATAGGATATTCAAGAACCAAATAGGTTATGGGCACGAGGTCTACGTGGATGACATGTTAGTAAATAACGGGTTGATGGGGATGGAAACACAAAAATATATAGACTTTTTTAGCCCCTTTTGAGCCCTAATTCGTGCAGTTTCGTAGTATTTTTTTGTCGAAATTCATACTTTAATTATATAATAATTAATTTACACTTAAATTATTAACATATTTAATTTTAATTATTTTTATAATAAATTTACACAAATTTGGTTTATTTTCAAAAATTTTGCACAAATGGTGAAAATTAGCTTGGTAAACACCTCGTGAGATTTAAATCGTTGGGGCAATGTTGTGCATCAAGTGATCAAGAGCAAGGCTAATAATATTTTCCATCCATGGAATATCCAAAAGTATGTATTAAAAATATTTTATAATTAATTTTAATCCAACATTATCTGGGTTAAAAATTAATATAAAGTTTGAAGGAGAAAAGTTGCCCATTTGTGCTAAGTAAATAAAATTGATCTACCAAGCAAATGGGCAGCCCAAAATCGTCCTTATAACTGATCCAATCAGCTTATTTAGCTGATTTTTTAATTGAAAAACAACCATTGAATTTTCCTTAAATTCTGTTCAAGCCCCTCCACTTTTCATACCTTTCACCTTTTGCCTTAAGCTAAAAATGGAAAGTTTGAGCCATTCAAACTTGCACCATGCATGGCCGACCAAGGGAAGAGGAGAGGCTGAAATTTATATGCTATTTTTAGTAGTCATTCCCACCTATATCTTCCCTTCCTCTTTCACACAACATTCAACATATCTCTCTCTCCCTCTTTCACTTTCTTTCTCTTATTTGTTTTTCCCATTTTCTTGTCCATTTCCCTTGCCGATTTCCCTCTTAAAAAAGATCCTTCTTCCACCTAGGAATAGTATTATTCAATTGTTCATAGAGGCCTTGGTTCAAGAAAATAAGCAGAGAAGAAGAGGAACACACTAGTTTGGCTTCAGAGAAATACTGGATTTGCTTCCTAGTTCCCTTCTCTTTAATTTTTCTTGTTATGTTGTGATTGTGAATATGAATAATTGTTTTGTTGTTGTTGTTCTAATTAAAATGACTTAAATTAGTTCATGTTAGATTGATTTCATTCTATCCACTTGAATTATTAAATTCATGTTTGTGTTGTTATAGGCCTTGGTAAGTTGTTCAATTAAATAAAAGCATGCTTATGTTATGCTTGCATTATAAAATGTAAGGTAACGAATGAATTAATTATTAAACATATTGAAATTGTAATCAATTGAAAAATATTTAATTAGTGCATGTTTAATCTTCTAAGAAAGCTGAGGGTTAAATTAGCGACGATATTAAACAGTACATTAACCTTGCATAACTTGCAAGAGTATTCTGATTAAACTATTTTAATATAGAAATATATTGTTACCTCACTTAATGTTATACGTGCTTATGAAGATTGATTAATTATTTGGATTGGCATTGAAAAATGTTTCAAGAGATTGGTTGATTTAGAAAGTATGCATTTGCAATAGTAAACACATTACCAAGTTGCTGTGAAAATATTCGTAACAATATGAACATGGGTTTAGTAATTCTAAGTTATGGAATGTAATCGATCTAACACAATTATGTCATGTTGATTAAAACTCATCTTTTTAATAACGTGCATTGGAATTTTTACTTTTTATTTCTATTACTTAGTTAAAATTTTAGTTTTTAAATTACTTCTTCAAAACAACATATTTTTCCCATCACCGAAGTGTTTGATTTACATTTCATAAATATTTTCTTTCACAGTCCTTGTAGGTACGATAACTCGACATTTAGTTGTCACTTTGTTACTTGATACAATTGTGTACACTTGTACATTTCTGTCGTTCCAAGTTTTTTGTGCCGTTGCCAGGGACTGTTTTAAAAGACATTATTTTTGAAATTGTTAATTTTGCATTTTGGTCTTTTTTTCTGTTAAATTTTAATTCAATTATTTATTTTGTGTTTGTTTCAGGTGTTATGAGTATTAATCAAATTATTGACTTACTCCCCATAGACCTTGAAATTGAAAGGACTTTCAGCAAAAGGAGAAGACAAGCGAACCAAAGAAGGACCGAAGAGATGAATTTCAAAAATCAAAACATAAATCAAGGAGTAGCATTCACTTATAATACTCACAATCCGATCATTGTTGTTGATGACAAAAACTGCGCCATTCAACAATATGTCATTACTCTTTTCAACGAGCTCAATCCGAGTATTTTGAAACCCAAAATTGAGGCACTGCAATTCAAACTAAAGCTAGTCATGTTCCAAATGTTGCAAAATATGGATCAATTTAGTGGGATGCCTACTGAAGATCCACATATTCATCTTCGGCTATTCTGAAAGTGAGTGACTCATTCAAACTAGTATGGGTTACCGAGGATGCCTTGAGACTGAGATTATTTTTCCATACTCTTTAAGAGATAAAGCATGAACGTTGTTGAACTCCCTACCGCCAGGTTCCATAACTACCTGGCAAGAGTTGGTTGAATGTTTCTTAATGAAATGCTTTCCTCCATCTCTGACCGCCAAGCTTCAAAATGAAATCACTTCATTTCAACAACTTGACGAAGAATCTTTATATGAGGCATGGGAGAGGTTTAAGGAGTTATTACGAAAGTGCCCTCATCATGGCATTCCTTACTGCATTTAAATGGAGACTTTCTATATTGGTCTCAATATTCATACTAGAATGATGATGGATGCTTCGGCAAATAGAGTCCTTCTTTCTAAGTCTTATATCTATGCTTATGAGATTATTGAAAGAATTGCCAGTAATAACTACCAACCAACAGAGTAGCCTTAGAAAGATGAGTAGCAGGAGTACATGAAGCGGACACAGTTGCTTCTTTGGTAGCCAATGTATCCTCTATATCTTCTATACTTAAGAACATAATTGTTAATGGTTTCAATGGTAACTTGACAGGTTAGTAGCCAAACTAGTTCTAGAATACTTCTTGTGAATACTGTAGAGATGGTCATTTCTTTGAAAATTTCCCATCGAATCAAGAGTCAAAATTTTATATGGGAAATCAGAATTGGAATGGTCCGCAATCAAATTCTTACAACTCTTTATGGTAGAATCATCCAATTTTTACATGGAGTAATCAATGGGCCAACCATAACGACTCTTCTATGCCATTTCGACCAAATTATGTGCCAAAATATTCTCAAAAAGTGCAACAACCCCTACCAACTGAATCTTCAAGTGATTTTAAGAATCTATTGAAGGCATACATAGCGAAGAATGATGCCACTTTAAGAAATCTGGAGAATCAAATGGTTCAGGTAACTAATGAACTTTGAAATAAACCCCAAGGAGCTTTGCTGAGCGATATTGAAAATTGAAGAATTTCGTGCAAAGAACATTTCGAAGTGGTCACTTTGCCCAGTGGAAAGACATTGGAGCCCAATGTGGTTGAGGTTCAAAATGTGCCTGTTGTAGCTCAAGACAAAGAGGAAGTTCAACTGAGTGTTGAAACTCCCATTCCAAAGAAGTCAGATTCGATGATCGTTGATGTGGTAAACTTTAAACCAGTCAGTTCTAATTATCTGACACCTTGTCGGATGCATAAAAATTTCCACAAAAGAGTTGTCCGATTAAAGCTAAGATTCCACCACTACCATATCCTCAACGATTCCAGAAGCAGTAAAAATATACTCAGTTGAAAGAAATCTTTGATGACGAGGTGACTTTTAATGACTTCGATGCTTCTAAATCCCTAGATATAGTTGAAGACTGCTCTGTTATTTCCAAGATGGAATAGTTGGCTTCTACATCGTTGGAGCTCAATTCTTTAGAAGATCCATTAGAACATATCTGAAGGATTCGCAAAGTGATGATGAAGAAAAGGAATGTTTAGATTAGTTAGAAGCTAATTCGAAGGAATTCACTCAAGAAGTTCCACTCGAATCATTAGAGTTATCATCTCAGAAGTATACGCAACCAAAGACATTGATTGAAGAGCCACCTGAATTTGAACTGAAGATTTTGTCTCCTCATTTGAAATATGACTATTTGGGTCTGTCTTCGACTTTACCTATCATTATTTCAGTTGAGTTCACCAAAAATAAAGAAAAAGAGACACTTGTGATTTTAGAAAGGCACAAAAAGGGTACTTGACGGATTATTTCATATATTCGAGTCTTGGGTTAGAGGATTTGTAGGAATTATAGGAAGTTAAACAAGGCCACCAGAAAAGATCATTTCGGGTTTTCTTTCCCTAATAAGATGTTGGATGGATTTTATGGGAAATAATATGATTACTTCCTAGATGGTTATGGTTGGTATGAAAAATAGCCATTTGACACCACCATGGTCAATGATGGTCCTGAATAAAATGGAGGGAGTTCTCTTCACTTTCTCTATTGTTATTTTATATTTTTAGTTTTTTTTTCTCATTTGGATAAAATGGTAGACTTAGATAAAATTTTCTTTGGGTCATTACATTAATTAAAATTCTGTCTAGGAGATTGGGACTTAAGCAGGACCATCTGTGACCCTTCCAATCTTTCTTGGGAGTTTAATTTAATGTAATTTTTTGAAAAATATTTTTCTAAATAGCCTGAAGAATTTAGTATTATTTTTGTTAAAAAAAGGGGTCAACTTTTAAACCGAACACTAATTTCTTTGAGTTTTTTTTAGTTTACTTTTAATACAGGAGCTTAGGATCTAAAAATGAGCTTCCATTGGGCTTAAGACACTGCTAGGAAGGGAAATATTAAACCCTTTTCTGCTCAAACCTATAGCCCTTACCTTGCTCCATCACTATTCTCAAGTAGCCCAATAGTGCATCTCACTTAACCCCTTAACATTGCAACCTTTAACTCTTTAACCACCACCTTAAACACCTTCATTCGAAGCCACCAACTACTACACCTAAACTGTCCTTAAACTACCACCCCCTTCAACTCTACACCTTACCATCGACTACTCAACCACTTGCCCAAAACTGAAACCACCCTTGACATATTTTCTAAGTCCGACACCGAGAGTCCCTTCATCTAGCACAATTTGACAAAGTGAATAGTTTGATGTAATGGCTATGCTGCAACACATGCAGTTGCATCAACAAGCTTTCTGGAGATACTAAAAAATACGGGATGACTTAATTAGAGATGCATTAAAACATATATTTCATAACCCATTTGTTTTTGTGCTTGAATTTCCAGACTTTATACTTGAACCATGGACTCCAATGGTAACGAAGGAACAAGGCGATCATATTCAGAGGGGACTGCAAATAAAAATGAGAGGTGAAACACCCCAAACCCGGCCCACGAGCCTCGGCCAGATTTGGTATGTTCCTTAAGAAAAACCGGTTCAAATTCGTTCTCACTTTGAAGAACTTTAAGTGATTTTGAAAGAAAATTCAAATTGGGTTGGGCTCAAGTTGGAAACCAATTTATTTTTGAAATATAAGTTTTATAAAATCTCATTGTTAAGTTTCAAACCGTTAAGTTAGAAGATATGCCAAATTTCTTTTTAGATTTTATCTTTATTTAGAAATCATATGAATTTAAGCGTCAAGACGTTTAGGGTTTATTTTTAATAAAATACTTAAACTTTAATTTGATAAAATTTCGTAACATAGTAAAATAATTAAACATGCATGCGAAACAAATCATATTAAGGCCTTATTACATCAAAACAAACCCAATTAATTTAAAGTACTTAAATAAAAATAAAATGTCCAAATAAAAATAAAATGTCCAAATAAAATTCCTTGCTGAGCATGGCCACCACTAAGCTCCTGCCAACCCGGTCCATTACTGATCATCACCTGAAAAATGTTCCCACAACGGGGTGAGTCAACAGACTCAATGTGTATACAAACACTAAGTCCAAATAGATTCAGGCATATCAAGTCATACACATTCATATCAAAATATACAGTTAATGATGCAATCCCAAGCCCAAGCCTAGTTACCAACCGCTACACATCACCCGTACCAACCTGCACACCGTGGGGACTACTAAGTCAACCCTCCATCCGCTACACACCATTGAAGGCAGTCGCTGCAGTCGATGTCCTCATCGCCGTTATAAAATTCGTGGCACAGCCAATATCTTGTGTCATGTGACACCACATTCAGATAATGTGACAGAAGTCACCACATTCAGATAATGTGACCGAGTCACCACATTCTTATATCATGACAATAGTCACCACATTCATTTCCTCTTTCATAATCACCCATATGCCCATGTCATACGCATTATGCAATATCATGCCTTAAACCTTATTTCACATTCTTATCACATTCATTTATATGCCATAAATCATACTCACAGTAGGAGTAGGAAAACGTACCTGAGTACTTTGTACCATTACATGGTACTTAGCCATATTTTCCACATTCATATTAACACATGCATATAATCAATACCATAAAACTATTAAGGTTTAGTGTGGGGTACACACCTGGTATTAATGCTTTCCTGAAACCCGAAAACTCGATCTAACACTTTAGATCCTTAACTCTTGCATTCGGCCAATATTAAAGATTTAATGAAAACCCATTCGGCCACAAATCCAAATCCCAATAGGATTATTGTAACCCAAAATTTACCTTGGTGCTGATTTCTCTAATAATCAATTCCCGAAAACTTTGCTTTGTTCCTTCTTGTATTCGGCCAAGTACTAGATCTCTTCATAGGTTAGTTTTCGGTTTTTAAGATAATAAGAAACAAGTCTAAATACTAAAATAGGCCCTTGGCCGAATATCCAATATGACTTACCTTGATCACTTCAATCCCGAAAGACTCCTTTGATGATCCTTAATGCTAGCTACACACAAAATGCTTATTATGGCACTATGCACATTCGGCCATTCCTAAAATCAAGGCCTAATCACAAGATTTCGGCACACTTATGAAGAAGAGATCAAATCGATTACTAGCATAGGAAACACTTACCCTTACACGTTGCTTTGAAGAGTCTAAAGTAAGTAGTCGATAGCACCCTCCTTTAAAGATTCGGCTTGGAGCACAACAAGGGTGGTTCGGCACTTTATGGTGGAGAGAAGAACCGCAATAATGGAGAGGGTTTTATGCTTGGAGATTTTCGGCAACAAGGAACAATGGTAGATACAATATTCAGCTATCACTCTTGGTGTCAAAGGGTACACGGTTTCAAAGGTATAGAAAGGAATTTGAGGTTACAAGAAAATAAGAAAAAGAGGAGAAGAGTAGAGGAATTTCAGCAAAGAGTTGGATGCTTTTACTAAAAGAAATTCAGCACTTAGCTCCCCTTTTTGATACATGACTGAATGCCTCAACCAAGAGTCCCTTGGCCGGCCACCTCATCATCACTTATCACATTCCTCATACTTCTCTTATTATCCCTTCTTTATCACCTTAATAAAATAAATTAATCCTAACACCTAATCTCTTATCTTACCCCTTTAAAAAAAATAAAATAAAACAATAATCACAATTATCCTAGCCAAATGAAACAAGCTTAATCCTCATCCAATTAAAAGTCCAATTGCCGTCCAACCTCTTCTCACCTTTCTTCCTTGACGCCAAAACAAAAATAAAATCACTTAATGCTGCCAACAAGGCTCGAACATGAGACCTGCTAGAGCCCTTGTCGTAAGCTGCAGGTAACGCCCCAAGCCACTTTGCCAAGGCGCTTTTTGTGACATAATTCACCCAGAATTTCTTTAAAGACCTACTTAGCCCAATTCCCTTTTTGACGCAAAAATATGAGTCCATTTGCTTCTCACGCAACTCGATCCTTCTACCTTCCCCCCAGTTTATGGCGTAATTTTCCCAAGCCTTAAGTGGCGCATTCCAGCCACTTTACCAAGCTCACTTCCATGTCTTATTTTCCTTACATTTTCTCTTAAGGCCCTATCCTCTTAGCTTCCTCTTTTATACTTAATATTTAATATTTTCTAAGGCTTTTTCCTATTTTCTAAAGTTCACAAATTTCATTATACACATTCACAACATACTCAAGCATGCTATTTCATATAATTAAGCATAAATGCATAAGCCCATTTTCAGGATATTACAGTTTTACCCTCCTTAAAAATAATTTCGTCCTCGAAATTACCTGGCTAAAATAAGTGAGGGTATTGCTGTCGTATTGCTTCTTCTGGCTCCCATGAAGCCTCTTCTGATCCATGATTTCTCCATAATACTTTGACTAAAGGAACTGACTTCCTTCGTAACACTTTCACATCTCGTTCCACAATCTGAATCGGCTCTTCCTCGTAGAACAAATCTGGCCTTAGCTCCACCTCTTCAACCGGTACAACATGAGATGGATCTGATCGATAACGAAGTAGCATGGACACATGGAATACGTCGTGCATCTGCTTCAACTCCGGTCGCAATTCCAACTGATATGCCACTAGTTCAACCCGCTTCAAAACCTTATAAGGTCCTATAAATCTTAGACTTAACTTCCTTTTTCGACCAAATCTCATCACCTTCTTCCAAGGCGAAACTTTGAGAAATACTTGATCTCCCACATCAAATTCTATCTCTTTTCGTTTGAGATCCGCGTATGACTTTTGCCGATCAGATGCTTCCTTCAATCGTGCTCGAATTATCTTCACTTTCTCTTCGGATTCTGCCACTAACTCTGGACCCAAAACTCGTCGTTCCCCTAATTCAGTCCAACATGTAGGAGTTCGACACCTCCGACTATGCAACGCTTCATACGGTGCCATCCGAATGCTAGCTTGATAGCTGTTGTTGTATGCAAATTCTGCTAGAGGCAAATATTCTTCCCAACTTCCTCTGAAATCCATCACACAGCCCCTCAACATATCCTCTAACACTTGGATTACCCGTTCAGACTGTCCGTCCGACTGTTGATGAAAAGCCGTAGTGAAATCTAACTTAGTGCCTAACGCCTGATGTAGCGCCTTCCAGAACCGAGAAGTAAACCTTGGGTCCCTATCTGAGATGATTGACACCGACACACCATGCAACCTTACAATTTCTGCCATATACAATTTTGCCAACTTTTGCAGGGAATAGTCAACTCTCACTGGAATAAAATGCGCGGACTTAGTCAACCGGTCCACTATCACCCATGCCAAGTCCTTCTTAGTAGGCGTAAGGGGAAACCCACTAATGAAGTCCATGGTAATTCTCTCCCACTTCCACTGCGAAATCATTATCGGTTGAAGTAATCCTGACGGAACTTGGTGTTCAGCCTTTACTTGCTGACACGTCAAACACTTGTTTACAAATTTTGTAATTTTCTTTTTCAAACCAGGCCACCAAAACTGTTCTCTTAGGTCTCTGTACAACTTAGTGCCTCCAGGATGCATAGCATAAGGGCTACTATGCGATTCCTGAAGAATCTTCTGTCTTAGGTCCTTGTCCTTAGGCATACAGACCTTACCCTTGAAACACAATACTCCCTCATCGTTAATACCATAATCTATCAACTCTCCATTTTGTACTTGCTGTAACTTAGCACTTAACTCATCATCAACCAACTGTCCCTCTTTGACTTCATTCAACCACGTTGGCTTAACTTGCAATTCTGCCAACAGGCTGCCATCATCATACAAACTCAAGTGTGCAAACAACGCCCTCAGATCCGATACAACCTTTCGACTTAGGGCATTTGCCACTACATTCGCCTTGCCCGGATGATACTCTATAGAACAGTCGTAATCCTTTAGTAATTCCACCCACCTTCACTGCCTCAGATTCAACTCCTTCTGAGCTAATAAGTACTTGAGACTCTTGTGGTCTGTGTAGATCATTGACTTTTCCCCATAAAGATAGTGCCTCCACACTTTCAGAGCAAAGACTACTGCCGCTAATTCCAAGTCATGAGTCAGGTAGTTAACCTCATGAGGCCTTAATTGCCAAGACACGTACGCGACTACCTTCCCGTCTTGCATTAAAACACACTCTAGACCCGTGTGAGAAGCATCACAATACATCATGAAATCCTTTCCTGCCTCTGGCTGAATCAATATCGAAGCTTCGGTTAATACTTTCTTAAGCTTCTCAAAGCTCTCCTATTGCTTATCTGTCCATGCAAAGGGTACTTCCTTCCTCAACAACTTTGTCAAAGGCGCAGCTATTGACGAGAACCCTTCTATAAACCTTCTGTAATAGCCTGCCAAACCTAAGAAACTACGAATCTCAGCCACGGATCTAGGTGGTTTCCAATTCAACACTGCTTCGATCTTCCTATGATCCACCCAAATTCCCTCTGCGGATACCATATGCCCTAAGAATGCCACCTCCTTAAGCCAAAATTCACACTTGTTGAATTTGGCATAGAGCTTCTTCTCCCTTAATACTTGTAACACTATCCGTAGGTGCTCATCATGCTCTTCCTCTGACTTCAACTATACTAAGATGTCGTCGATGAACATAACGACGAACCTATCCAAGTAAGGTTGAAAAACTCGGTTCATCATATCCATGAACGCGGCTGGGGTGTTCATCAACCCAAACGGCATTACTACAATATCATAATGGCCGTATCTTATCTTAAAGGCTGTCTTATGGATATCCGCCTCCTTCACCTTTAACTGATGATATCCCGACCTTAAGTCTATCTTCGAGAATACAGCGGCCCCCTTAAGCTGATCGAACAAGTCGTCTATCCTTGGCAAAGGATACTTGTTCTTAATGGTCAGCTTATTCAACTGACGATAATCTATGCACATTCGCATAGTTCCATCCTTCTTCTTCACAAACAGAACCGATGCTTCCTATGGAGACACACTGGGTCGGATGAACCAACGATCCAGTAATTCTTGGATTTGAGCCTTGAGCTCCACCAACTCCTTTGGTGCCATTTTGTACGGGGCAATTGACACAGGAGCTGTTCCCGGTAGGAAGTCAATTCCAAACTCCACCTCCTTATTTGGGGGTATTCCTGGTAATTCCTCCGGGAACACATCTTTAAAATCCCTTACAGTTCTAACTCCATTGACACCTTCTTCCTTTCCATCTAACGTACTTACGAAGGCTAAGAACGCCTTACACCCTTTTCGAACCATCTTTTCAGCCTTTAGTGCCGAAACTACATTAGACAAGTAGTTTCTTCTTTCTCCTATCATAATGACCACCTCATCCTCCGGGGTCCTTAATTCCATT
This sequence comes from Gossypium bickii, assembly GCA_025503065.1. NCBI lineage: Eukaryota > Viridiplantae > Streptophyta > Magnoliopsida > Malvales > Malvaceae > Gossypium > Gossypium bickii. The sequence goes on from CP106711.1 coordinate 105,210,413, forward strand.
CACTTAGCTGCACAGTCCAACATAGCTCGATGCTCCACTAGCCAGTCCATACCGAGTATAAGGTCGAACTCTCCGAAAGGTAGTTCCTTAAGTCGGCAGGAAATAGTACGTCTTGAATTTCTAAATGTACACTCTGAAAAATCTTATTCACCATTACAATTTGACATAGTGGGCTTACTACAGTCATCTCCCTATCAGAAAGTTCAGAGACTATGTCTAGAGTTTCCACTACTCTACATGCAATATACGAGTGGGTCGAGCCCACATCAATCAAAGCAACATAAGACTTGTCAAATACAAGGACTGTACCGGTTATGACGTCCGGCGCGTCTCCATCTTCCCTACGGTGAACTGCATATACCAAGCCCGGCTGTCTGGCCAACACCTTTGCCAGGTGTTCCACGTCCTCTTCCAGCACCATTACCTCGACCATTCGGACCACGGCCTTGCTGAGGCTGCTGTCCACCTCTACCAGCTTGATTAACATTCTGAGCTACTAGTCGATTTCCATCTAGCCTCATAGGGCAATCCTTAATCATATGGTCCTTTGACCCACACTTGAAGCATCCTCCTGTCTTTTTCCAACACTCCCCTAAGTGTTTCTTCCCACACTGATTACAAGTACGATATTGCCCTCCTGTACCAACTTGCTGACCTCGCGGCCCATCAGCTCTAGGCCTTTTCTGCACATTTCCAGACAATCCAAATGATCTAAAACTTTTTTTTTGCCTGCTCCGATTAGAGTTCTACCTCACGAAGTCCTTAATTCCCTCGGCTACTTTTTCCTTCTCGACTAACGCAGAAAATTCCCGCTCCTGATGTGGAGCTATCAATAACCTTAGATCATCCCTTAAACCGTCTTCAAACTGGATACACTGCTCATGCTCCGTAGCCACTACTCCTCGAGCATATCGGCTCAACCTCAGAAACTCAGCTTCATATTCCTCAACAGACTTATTCCCTTGAACCAGCCCCATAAACGCCTTCCTCTACGCGTCATTGTAACGCGTACCGACAAACTTTTTCTGATACACTGCCTTAACATAGTCCCACGTCAGTTCCTCAACTATGGCACCATCACGAATAGTGAGCCACCATTGGTACGCTTCATCGCGTAGCAATGCCACCATTCTTTTCAACTTCTCTTCAGGGGTCAGATCGAGCTCATCCATAATTCGCTCGGTTGCCTCCAACCAATATTCAGTTGTACTGGGTGCCACCCGACATACTCCACGAAACATTTCAGCACCATTGGCTCGGAGTCGCTCGGGTACAGATTTACAAGCTCCCATATTCCCACCTGTGCCAGCCACCATTTTAAGAACTCGCAGCACAGCCTGCGATACAACATCATCCCCCGTCTGATCTTGCCGTTCAGCACCAATAGCTGGTGGTGGTGGCGGCGACGGTGGTACCTCATTGTCAGACCCTTGACCCGATCTAACGGGTTCTGACACGGTCATCCTACCTCTACCGCGTCTACGATGGCCACGTCCTCTAGAACTAATTTCTATCATCGCGATCTGATTAAAAAGTTTTATGAATTAGTCCTTGTTTCACTTATTATCCGCGAAGAAATTATATGAAAGGAGTTTAAGAGCAGTTCTTTCGATCAATCAAAGTTTTCGTTCAAGTTCTCTATCCTAATTCAGAGGGGCACATTCATTCGAGCATTCATTCACACGCATTCTCTATTTCTCTATTTTTGTCTATTCCTACCACAGGGGTATTTTCATAATTTATCCTACAGGGGTATTTTCATAATTTTTCAAAATAAGGTTCCTTGTTGATTTTGTCAATATGGGTATTTTAGTAATTTTGTATTCCCGGGGTATTTTGGAAATTTTAAAATCTGAGGGTATTTCGGTAATTTTGAAACTCGGGGGTATCTCGGTAATAAACCAGGGTAAATTTGTAAAGTTTAATAATTTAGGGGTATTTCAAAATTTACAAAACTTTGAGGGTTCTTTTTGAGAATTTGTTTACCAAAATGGTGATGTTGCAAAAATTTTGGAAATTAGGGTCATTTTGGTAATTTACGGGTTAGGGGCAATTTCATAAATTTTCAAAATTAAGGTATTTTGATATTTTGCAAATTAGGGTTTTTGGGACTTGTTATAAAGTAAGGAAATTTTGATTAGAACTGTGGGTAGTTTGGACATTTTTATAAACCAAGGGCATTTTTGTAATTTTACAACCAGGGGTATTTAGGTAAATTTGTAACTTAGAAATTTTTAGGAAATTTTTCAAAAAAAATCATAATTTTCACAATTCAAAAGAGTAGTTTGTTGACTTTTAAAAACTAGGGTTTCCATGAAAACGTGGCTAATCCCTTTCGGGTTTTAGTTATTGTGTTTAGCCTGTGACTGAGTCCTCTTGGTTAGGGTGAACCGAAGCTACGCACCAGGTGGGATTCCAGCGAAGAGGAGGTGAGTCACTAGGACTGCTTAAGTACCAGCTCTTCCGGATCCAATCCTAGACATGCGCACAATGGTTGCTACACCCTAACTCGGCGACTTAGTCACAGGTTTGTTTAATTAGGGCTTAAGCCTTATGTAAGTGTTGGGGTAAACTAGTCCTAGGGTTCAAGTACTTATCATGCTAATCTACGTTCCATTCCATTTCTACCCTTCTACACATCATACTATAAATCACACAAGGGATAGGGGTACTTACCTGGTGGACTTTGGGTCGGAGACTTGGGTGCCATGCCAGAAAACCTGCTTAGTTCACAAAAATTTTTAGAAAACTTATTTGGGCTCGACTTTGAAAATGTTATGGGCCTTAACGCAAGGCCGAGAGTTTTAAAACTGGGCTCTGATACCAAGCTGAAACACCCTAAACCCGGCCCACGAGCCTCGGCCAGATTTGGTATGTTCCTTAAGAAAAATCGGTTCAAATTCGTTCGCACTTTGAAGAACCTTAAGTGATTTTGAAAAAAAATTCGAAATTGGTTGGGCTCAAGTTGGAAACCAATTTATTTTTGAAATATAAGTTTTAAAAAATCTCATTGTTAAGTTTCAAACCGTTAAGTTAGAAGATATGCCGAATTTCTTTTTAGATTTATCTTTATTTAGAAATCATATGAATTTAAGCGTCAAGACGTTTAGGGTTTATTTTTAATAAAATACTTAAACTTTAATTTGATAAAATTCCATAATATAGTAAAATAATTAAACATGCATGCGAAACAAATCATACTACGGCCTTATTACATCAAAACAAACCCATTTAATTTAAAGTACTTAAATAAAAATAAAATGTGCAAATAAAATTCCTTGCTGAGCATGGCCACCACTAAGCTCCTGCCAACCCGGTCCATTACTGATCGTCACCTGAAAAATGTTCCCACAACGGGGTGAGTCAACAGACTCAATGTGTACACAAACACTAAGTCCAAATAGATTCAGGCATATCAAGTCATACACATTCATATCAAAATATACAGTTAATGATGCAATCCCAAGCCCAAGCCTAGTTACCAACCGCTACACATCACCCGTACCAACCTGCACACCATGGGGACTACTAAGTCAACCCTCCATCCGCTACACACCATCGAAGGCAGTCGCTGCAGTCGACGTGCTCATCGCTCTTATAAAATTTGTGGCATAGCCAATATCTTGTGTCATGTGACACCACATTCAGATAATGTGACCGAAGTCACCATATTCAGATAATGTGACCGAGGTCACCACATTCTTATATCGTGACAATAGTCACCACATTCACTTCCCCTTTCATAATCACCCATATGCCCATGTCATACGTATTATGCAATATCATGCCTTATACCTTATTTCACATTCTTATCACATTCATTTATATGCCATAAATCATACTAACAGTAAGAGTAGGAAAACACACCTGAGTACTTTGTACCATTGCATGGTACTTAGCCATATTTTCCACATTCATATTAACACATGCATATAATCAATACCATAAAACTATTAAGGTTTAGTGTGGGGTACACACCTGGTATTAATGCTTTCCTGAAACCCGAAAACTCGATCTAACACTTTAGATCATTAACTCCTACACTCGGCCAATATTAAAGATTTAATGAAAACCCATTCGGCCACAAATCCAAATCCCAATAGGATTATTGTAACCCAAAATTTACCTTGGTGCCGATTTCTCTAATAATCAATTCCCGAAAACTTTGCTTTGTTCCTTCTTGTATTCGGCCAAGCACTAGATCTCTTCATAGGTTAGTTTTCAGTTTTTAAGATAATAAGAAACAAGTCTAAATACTAAAATAGGCCCTTGGCCGAATATCCAATATGACTTACATTGATCACTTCAATCCCGAAAGACTCATTTGATGATCCTTAACGCTAGCTACATATAAAACGCTTATTATGGCACTATGTACATTCGGCCATGCCTAAAATCAAGGCCTAATCACAAGATTTCGGCACACTTATGAAGGAGAGATCAAATCGATTACTAGCATAGGAAACACTTACCCTTACACGTTGCTTTTGAAGAGTCTAAAGTAAGTAGTCGACAGCACCCTCCTTTAAAGATTCGGCTTGGAGCACAACAAGGCTGGTTCGGCACTTTATGGTGGAGAGAATAACCGCAACAATGGTGAGGGTTTTATGCTTGGAGATTTTCGGCAACAAGGAACAATGATAATGCAATATTCGGCTATCACTCTTAGTGTCAAAGGGTACACGGTTTCAAAGGTATAGAAAGGAATTTGAGGTTACAAGAAAATAAGAAAAAGAGGAGAAGAGTAGAGGAATTTTAGCAAAGAGTTGGATGCTTTTACTAAAAGAAATTCAGCACTTAGCTCACCTTTCCTATACATGACCGTATGCCTAAACCAAGAGTCCCTTGGCCGGCCATCTTATCATCACTTATCACATTCCTCATACATCTCTTATTATCCCTTCTTTATCACCTTAATAAAATAAATTAATCCTAACACCTAATCTCTTATCTTACCCCTTTAAAAAAAATAAAATAAAACAATAATCACAATTATCCTAGCCGAATGAAACAAGCTTAATCCTCATCCAATTAAAAGTCCAATTGCCGTCCAACCTCTTCTCACTTTTCTTCCTTGACGCCAAAGCAAAAATAAAACCACTTAATGCTGCCAACAAGGCTCGAACATGAGACCTACTGGAGCCCTTGTCGCAAGCTGCAGGTAATGCCCCAAGCCACTTTGCCAAGGCGCTTTTTGTGACATAATTCACCCAGAATTTCTTTTAAGACCTACTTGGCCCAATTCCCTTTTTGACGCAAAAATATAAGTCCATTTGCTTCCCACGCAACTCGATCCTTCTACCTTCCTCCCAGCTTATGGCGTCATTTGCCCAAGCCTTAAATGGCGTATTCCAGCCACTTTACCAAGCTCACTTCCATGTCTTATTTTCTTTACATTTTCTCTTAAGGCCCTATCCTCTTAGCTTTCTCTTTTATACTTAAAATTTAATATTTTCTAAGGCTTTCTCCTCTTTTCTAAAGTTCACAAATTTCATTATACACATTCACAACATACTCAAGCATGCTATTTCATATAATTAAGCATAAATGCATAAGCCCATTTTCAGGATATTACAAGAGGATCTTGTTTTTACTTTATATTACTTTTTATGATATTTTAATTTTTTAGTTTTAAGCTCTTCTAGGAATTTATTTCTCGCATAATAAAATAAAAGGTTGAAATCATTAATAAAATTGAACAATTTACAAAATAAGACGTGTGGCGATAGATATGTGCATGTCTGGGCCGTATGGAAGTACCTAGGTCGTGTGGGGGTCTACACGCCTATGCGAGAGAGGCACACGCCCTTGTGTAGATGACACACGCCCGTGTGTCTGGGAAACATGGCCGTGTGGATAGCCCATGTAACTCTTTGTCCATTTTTGCTAAAATATAGTGCAGGATAGACACGACCGTGTGGAAGTCTCACACATCTGTGTGCCCACGGGGCACGACCGTGTGTCTAGAACACATGCCCATATGAAAATCGACTAAAATCCCCAAAATTAGACACATGGCCGTGCAGCACCAAAAGTTACCCAATTATTGGCCACACGGTTGTGTTGCGCCAAATTTGTCCCAAAAACCCTAATTCCTAATTCTACACAGTCGTGTGGATCGCCCATGTGCAGTACACCTCCTTGTGGCCACTCGTGTGGTCATGAAACCCCCCGAAACAGGCCGAAAATGTGAATTTTAATTTGCAAGGAAATCCCTAGGTACTAAGGGTTCAGAAACACACCTTAAAACGAAGCCCCAACTACCACAAATTGATCGTTTCGGCTCCCCAAAATTGATTGGAAACCTTAATTGCAAACACAAACTATACTATAAGAATTTGATTAATCAACACAACAAAATCGAAGCAGTTCCTCCATTAAAACAAAAAGAAACACTTACCTGATCTTGACACTAGTCAAACGAAACACACAAGTTCAATCAATCAACAAGGATGACGACAATACCCAAAATTGATTCGAAGAACAAGAAAAAAAAAACGTACAATGGTCCAACAAAATCAACCCAGAAAGATCAAAAATGGAAAAGAAGAAAATAAAATAAAAAGAAATGTGTGAGGGTGAAGGGGGAAAAACCACTAACATGAGGAACAGAGAGAGAAATAAAAAGAACATGAAAATTATTTTGGCCCTATTTTAGTTAAAAATTAAATAAATATAAATAAGAAAAATTTTAAACTTTAAAACAAAACTAAAAATAAAATTGATCCCCCTAAAACTCCTCACAGTGCTTCAAACACGAGACCGGAAGGTACACTAACACTCAACCAACCACTGGACCAGTAGGCTCATTCTGACACTAAAACAAAGAAACTTATCCAATTGGTTGACGTATTCACAGACCCTTAATTCAAACCTCAAATCTTTTAACCCAAAAATCTGAGATGTTACAACTCACCCCTCCTTAAAGAAATTTCGTCCCTAAAATTTCCCACTAATAGAACGAATGCTTAACCCTGGGTCTACCACACGCTCCCGCTGCGCACTCTAAACCCGAACACTAGCATGCTATATTCTAACCATAAAAACCCACACACATACAGAACACACAACAACTGACCAAATCAATTACTTACATACACGAACGCTCGAACCCAGAACCTCAAACAAATACCCATATCACTTAACCACTAAAGTACATACTTAATTATCCATCACACACACACACACACACACACACACACACACACACACACACACACACACACACACACACTCACTATATCATAATTTGAAAGTTGAAACACTCTCAATCATCACCCCAACAATAATACACAACTATACATGTCTCAATGTCATCGTGAACACTCCTTAATCCGATGCTCTGTGAATTTGCATATGAGGCACGCTCCTTACTTTTTCCAACAATCACCCGAATGGCGCTTCTTATAGTGCCCGCAAACCAAAACACTCACATCACTACTAGAACCTTTCATATTACCTTTACTTACACTCAATTGCGATCTCATACACTTCGCAGACCGAGGCTCCAACCTCAAAGGATTGCGATCTCTCTTTTTCCCACAATCCACACACCTACATTGGACTAACTCACTATTCCACTCTAAACTAGCCTCAAAAACTTTTTCTAAAACCTCTCTCACTACCCAAGTCAATGCCTCGGCAATAACTTCCGGGTTATCACTACCCGAAGCTAGCAGAACCACATTGATTTTTGACTCTCATACAGGCACACATCCTGGAGAAGCTAACGACTCCTCAAGAGTCTCGTTAGACTGATCTTCGCGATCTCGCTTACCTTAAGAATTCATATCAAACCTCAAAATCAACCTTATGAAATCTATATTTTCAAAATAGAACACAACATAAATATCTAATAGAAAAGTTCTAATCTTATAGTTTCGAATTTCCACTCGGACCAGCATTAGAGTCTCAGAAACTTTACTTTTGTAAAACATTTCCAAAACACAAATCATTTCAAAATAATGTGGTAATATCTTTTTAGAAAAAACACGAGCAAACACGGATACGTAAAACATAGGTCAAGTTTTTGCAAACCTAGCTCTGGTACCACAAAATATAATGCCCCAAAACCCGACCTAAAAGTTTAGACCCAATCCCAAAGGTCACATTGATCATTGAAGTGATCTGAAAATAATTTTACAAAATGAGTTGTTAAAATCTCATACAAACACAATTTGCTAGAAACGAATTAAATCGTTTATCCCTTTAGGATTCAAAACAGCGAATTAAAATTACGTCAAAAGCATTCAAAAATAAATTTCTACAGGTTCTAGATTTTATACCAAGGAAAACAATTTACGAAAACCCAAGTTAGAATTGTACCATGGTCCCTATAGATTTTTTTACAGTAAAAAACAATTCACAAATTAAAGTATTTGAAGAAACATTTTATTAGCCTAATTTAAATCACATCACTCCGAGACCTCCAGCATGCCAAGTCCAGCTATAGAAAATGAAAGTACCTGAAAAAAGGAAAAATAAGGGGTGAACTACACGAGTTCAGTGTGAGTCTAAACCGAAAGTAAATAGCAAGTGACTAAAAATCAAACCAATATACGATCCACCACAAAAACTGGATCAAACGGTTAGACATACGAAACATTCATTTGGTCATAGAAATTGTGTTTACAAAATTGCAAACAAACACAAAATTGATCAACCAACCATGCACACCACAAAGGACCTCAAAAGACCCATCCAACCCTACACACCACATATGTGGAACTAAGCCACTCAAATAAAAATCTGCAGTTAAGCTAACATATGTATTGTATAGTGCGGTAAACGACTGTATAGGTGTAATGCAGTTCAAACTACCGAATCAAATCAGACTTCCTTCTTTTCGAAACCAAACCTAGAATTTTATACAAATGAATGTATGCAAATAGGCTTATAGAATCAATGTAAACAACTTACAAACAGTCACACATCAGTCAAGCAGAATCAGAGGTGCACATATCCAAATGACCAGGTTCAGAATTAGATATTACGGTACTTAATTACTAGGCAACATCACTTACGCAAAACAATAAGTTAGTGCTATGATTACTAGAAACATGTAAGTTTGAGCCAAAACAGAGCCCCAACCACCCTTACTAAGACCTAGCCAAGGGTCGAAACACATAGACTCACAAACAAATAAAAAATCTGACACAGCCGTGTGCCCCAGTTATATGGAAGTGCCTAGGCTGTGTGAAGGTCTACATGCCCATGAACTGATCGTTTTGCCTCTTTGAAACCGATCGAAAACCTCAATTGCAAACATAAACTATACTATAAGAATTCAATTAATCAATGCAACAAAATCAAAGCAGTTCCTCCATTAAAACAAAAAGAAACACTTACCTGATCTCGACATCAGTCAAACGAAACACACGAGTTCAATCAATCAACTAAGACAATGACAAGACCCAAAATTTATATGAAGAAGAAGAAAAAATGTACAATGGGCAAGAAAGATCAACCCAAAAAGATCAAAAACAAAAAAGAAGAAAATAAAATAAAAAAAATATTTGAGGGAGAAGGGGGAAAACCACTAACGTAAGGAACAAGGAGACAAAGAAAAAGAACGTGAAATTTATTTTAGCCTTATTTTAGTTAAAAATTAAATAAATATAAATAAGTAAATTTTTAAACTTTAAAAAAAACTAAAAATAAAATTGATCCTCCTAAAACCCCTACAAGGATTCGAACACGAGACCCAGAGGTACACTAACACTCAACCAACCACCAGACCAGCAGGCCTATTCTAACACTAAAACGTAGAAACTTACCCAATTGTTTGACCAACTCAAAGATCCTTTCTTCAAACCTCAAATCTTCTAACCCTAAAATTTGGGGTGTTATAAGAGGATAGAGGTGAACCTGGAAACGATCGAAGCCATAGAAAAAGACCTACATGTTATCAACAAGCCTCTACCTATTGGGGCTGTAACCCTCTAAGCCGTACTGAAAAACATTCCTCGCCATGATAAGATCCTCCAAAATCAAGAGACACCCAATGTAAAGCCTTCGAAAATGGGCTATAGATTCGTCTGTAGGGAGAGTCTGTTGGAACAAACACATGTCCTGACTCGGGAAAGACCACATGATTGGAACCCAAAGTCTGTTACAAACTTGGACATATTTCCCCTATTTCAGACGAAAGTTGGAACATTAGTTTACAATAATCGTCCTCACCTTTTTGCAATGAGAGAAGCAATAGAACCCCAACAAGTTCTCTAGATTATGGCCCTTCAACTGATATAGATGTTAGAAGACAACAAGCAAGAGAACCTCACCATACTGAGAATAGTCGGTAAAGTACACCATACAAATCCACTAAGAAAAGCTCGAGGGTTGGCCAGGTGCAATCTTATAGTCCTTGAGCAGACTACAGAAGAATGAGTGCATTCGTAAGTGGAACCCAACTCAAGCGCATGAATCAGAAGAAGGAAGCTATATTTAATGGTTTTACACAGCCGGTGCGACCCCTCTGGGATGGACAACCCGTACGCAAAATTGGAAAGTTTTATTCCCCGAATGGCCAAGACTCTTAAGAGTTCCTCTTGCTTAGTAGTGCAGGGATACAGTTTTTTTGTCACCAGAATCGGAGACAATCGTTCTCACGATGGATAGGCTGGGACTATTTGATTATTGATTCCTCTAATCCTCACCATAATTCAAGTAAAAAAAGAAAGCGAAAATTTAAAAAGCAAGAATGTTTGAAATTACCTTTGTTTTAGGTCGCTACACACCAGCAATCACCAACTCGAAACCTACTAGGGATCGATAACACCCCAAACCCGGCCTAGACGTTACGACCGGATCTGATGTGTCATATCAAAGTGTCTTTTGAAAATTGAGCTTGTCGATAAAAGTTCGTTGCTAAATTTTAAATCCCATTTAATCAATTGCTGTTGAAAATGTTAGTGTTGTAAAATCAAAACATATTCTCCAATTATAGGTCATATCAATTGTTATAAGTTTATCAATCTGAAATAAAACCGTATAAGCCTTTTCTAGTTGTAAACTTTAAGATTTGAAAAACGTGATTTTTTTTAGAAACAGTTATTGTTTTAAAAACTCCTGTTTCCTAGTCTAGCAGGTTGAAATAAAAAGAAAACACCAAATAAAAAGTAAAACCTCAAATGGCCTTATTACAAAAATATCAACCCTAAAATAAAATATTAAAAAGGTTAGATATAATTTAAAATACTCGCGAACATGTGGCCACCTCCGAGTCTCTCGCAGCTCCAAATCATCTAAGGTGGGGATTACATGCAGATTAAAAAGAAAGGGTGAGTTACGAGAACTCGAGTGTGTAATCATCGTATCATTCAGATGATCCAGGCGAGCCCTATTGATATGAGATCAATGCGGGCTTTAGCCCTATCTGATGAATGAGTGGGTCTAAGCCCAAAGTCATAATGATGCGAGAAGCAGATGCAACCCAACCCAATCCAGCTAGCACACCACCCATACCAACCAACACACCATGTGGGGACTAAGTCGACCCACCCAGCCAACACATCAATATCACAGCATAGCTGCTAATAGTAACGCAGCAAAGCTGCTAATAACAATTAACGTGACCAAGCCACTAGAATCAAAACATGTGGCGAAGCCACTAGAACAGTAAAAACGTGGTAGAGCCACTAGTACAGTACTTCCTCCAAATCATAATCCCAACCCCAATGCAAAATGTCGTGTCATAAATATTACATGTACGCAGTATGACATACTCATAACCAGTCATATATATATATATCATAGACACATCACTTAAACTACCACAAGTGGTCTAATGGTTATTTTTTAGTTAGGGGTAAAATGGTAATTTTCACCCTTCAATGGTATTTCGATAATTTTACCCTTCAAGGGTATTTAACTAATTCTACCTTTCGAGGGTATTTCAATAATTCTACCTTACGATTGTATTTTGGTAATTCTAACATTCGAGGGAATTTTGGTAATTCTACCCTTCGAGGCTATTTCGGTAATTCTACCCTTCAACGGTATTTCAGTAATTCTACCCTTCGAGGGTATTTCGATAATTTTACACTTTGAGGGTATTTAGGTAATTCTACCCTTCGAGGGTATTTTGGTAATTTTTCTCTTTAAGGGTATTTTGGTACAGTTTACGACCTTTCCAAAGGCCTACCGTCGTCTTGAACGACTCGAATAACTTATATGGCCAAAATAGTGTAATTGGGCCCAAAGCCCACTATTTAGCCCAAGTGGGCCCACTTGCTTAGGTGGCTCATTCATCTCGATTTCAGTGACGACTATGCGAACTTCGCAGCCCAATCCATTATTTGTCACTATTGTAAATTTTACCCCATGTGGGGCCCATGAGCCCATTGGGCCTACATAGCCCAACGAGGCCCATTACGACCTAAGCCCACGAGATCGCTCGTCGTGGCTTCTACGGTCTAACGCCCATGTTCATAGGCTCAGTTTACCACATGCACGATCGCACGCTCGTGGCATCCCACGCCATAGTTCTGGCTTTTTGGCATTTAGCTGATTCTACAGTCTCAGCAGTGTAACCATAACGTACTTTCGACTTTTCAGCCTATTATTGAATGCTGCATATGATTACACACCTGATTGCAACAATGACGAGTGCGAATAATCTGGAGCACACAACTTATAACCAACACAACACACGATTAATGCATACTCTTAATCCCCCACCTTTTTTGCTTAAAACACAACCACTCACCTTGCTAGAACTAATAGATACTAGCACCTCCCTGCTGATCAAGGCGATTTTCCCCTCCTAACATGATTTGGCATAACAAAAGTTGTTAGAAACAACCAAACATTCGGCCCCCAGGAGAAGAGAAAGCCGAAGCTTGTTAATAGAGTCAAAAAAAATATTTACTAAGAACGAAACAATAAAGTGGTTGTAGAAACCTCTTACGAATATCAATAACCAAACGTATTTCAGCAATATTAAGTCAAGAAGATTCAGCCCTAACCACGAAGAAAAAAGATATTTGAGAGGGAGAGAGTACGAAAATTTAGCCTAACAAAGAAGGGAAAACGAAGTTTGAAAAATAAAAGATAAAAGTAAAAGAGGGTCGGCTATAGCAGAAAACAATTAGAGAAGAGATGAGAGAAAAAGACTTCAAAAGAAATTATCAGGATTACGCCCTTGGTGTCTAATGATTTCGGCAGAGTGACCAAAAGCCAAACGAAAAGGTAATGTTGAAAGAAAGGAGGACCCGAATGGTCAAAAATGTGCCAAGATGAGAAATCAACACCCGAAAATACCAAAGAAAATTCAACACCTCTACACTCTCTCAAAGCCGAAAATGCACCAAATGCCCTACCGTTGGCCGAATTTCCGTTACTTAACCTTTCCCAAATTTGGCTATGACTCCTTCACGTCCTAACTCCTATCCGTTCAAATTTGATGACCAAGTCTCCAACCTCCTCTGTAGAGTTTGATTCAAACTCTATCCCTCACGTTACCGAGTCATAAAATAAAAACCCCCTACTTGCATGCCATGGGATTCGAACCCCAATTCCCTTGCCACCTTAGTGACGCCACAACCATCAAGCCGCAAGCTCTTTTTGTGACATAAAATCACACACATTTAAACATAAGTCCTAACTACTAACAACCAATTTCACTTAAGAGCAAAACTAAAAATTTTCAAAGCCCAGACTCGAACCTAGGCTTCCTAAAAACCCTCGAATACACTCAAATACTTAGCCATTGAAGCACACATGGAATTTAAGACAAAACATGCAAAATTACAAACCCTATATTTTTAAGGCGTTACAACTCTACCCCTTTAAAGAAATTTTGACTTCGAGTCAAAATAGGTGAGGGTATTGTTGTCGCATCACCTCCTTAGGTCCACGTGGCTTCCTCTGAATTGTGATTACGCCAAAGCACCTTGACCAACGGAACAGATTTCCTCATTAATACCTTAACATCGTAATCCAGTATCTACACTGGTTCTTCCTCAAAAGTCAGATCAGGTCTAACCTCGGTCTCCTCCACAGCACTATATGTGAGGGATCAGAGCGGTATCACCTCAAGATGGAGACGTGGAACACATCATGTATTTGGTTTAACTCAAGAAGCAGCTCAAGTTGATAGGCGACCAGTCCCACATGCTTTAATATCTGGTAAGGTCAGATGAATCTAGGGCTCAATTTGCCTTTTCGTCCAAATCTTAAAATCTTCTTCCATGGTGAGACCTTCAAGAAGACATAATCCCCTACAGAGTACTCTATCTCCTTACGCTTTAAATTAGCATACAACTTCTATCTATCAGATGCTTCCTTTAACCGATCTCAGATCAACTTTACTTTTTCTTTGGTTTCAAAAACTAACCCTGGCCCCAAAACTTGCAGCTCACCAAGTTCTGTCCAACGGGTAAAGGTGCGACACCTGTGACCATATAACACCTCATACGATGCCATCTGAATACTGGCTTGGTAGATATTGTTATATGCGAACTCTGCTAACGGCAAGTAGTCTTCCCAACTACCTTTGAAATCAATTACACAGCTTTTTTGCATGTCCTCCAATATCTAGATCACCCTATTTGGCTGACCATCTGTCTGAGGGTGGAACGCAGTACTAAAATCTTGTACCCAATGCCTCATGTAACTTCTTCTAGAATTGAGATGTGAATGTAGAATCTCTGTCAGATATGATAGGAACCGGCACCCCGTGTAGTCTCACAATCTCAGGCACGTATAAGTTAGCCAACTTCTGCAGCGAATAATCAGCGTGGACCGGTATAAAGTAGGTAGATTTAGTCAGTCGGTCAACAACAACCCATACCGAGTCTTTCTTAGTCTGCGTTAAGGGTAGCCCACTTACAAAGTCCATCGTCTCGAGTGTAATTTTTACTGGTTACAGTAACCCAGAAGGTAGTTGGTGCTGAGCTTTAATTTGTTGGCATGTTAGACACTTACCCACGAAATCCATAACATCGCGTTTAAGCCCTGGCCACCAGTACAAGTCATGCAGATCTCGATACAAATTATTTCCACCGGGATGCATGGCATAAGGACTGCTATACGCCTCTCGTAGGATAGACTGCCTCAGATCAGAATCTCTCGATATACAAACTCTCCCACGAAAACATATTACTCCCTCACTATTCAGCCTAAAATCCGTAGTCTCCCCCTTCTTAACCAATCAGAAACAAGGAACCAACGATTCATCCAACAACTATTTCTCCTTAATTTGATCGGTCTAGGTCAGTCTCACTTAGAGTTCAGCCAACTAACTACCATCATCAAATAGGCTGAGACAAGCAAACATTGCTTTCAAATCAGATACAATCCTATGGCTCAGTGCATCGGCTACTACGTTAGCTTTACCAGGATGGTACTCAATCGAGCAATCAAAATTCTTAAGCAACTCAATCCATCTTCGTTGCCTAAGATTTAACTCCTACTGAGTAAGGAGGTACTTGAGGCTCTTTTGACCTGTGTAAATAATAGACTTCTCACCATATAAGTAATGCCTCCAAATCTTCAGTGTGAATACAACAGTACCTAACTCTAAGTCATGAGTGGGGTAATTCACGTCGTGAGGCTTCAGTTGATGAGACACGTATGCAACCACCTTACCCTCTTGCATCAACACACAACCCAATCCAATGTGCGACGCATCATTGAAGAGAGTGAATTCTTCCCAGACTCTGGTTGAATTAACACAGGGGCTTTAGTCAGAACTTTCTTTAGTTTCTCAAAACTTTCTTGCTGCTTGTCAGTCCAATTAAACAATACCCCTTTACGCAGTAACTTAGTTAGAGGTGTAGCAATTAGTGAAAACCCCTCAACAAAACACCTATAATACCCAGCCAAACCTAGAAAGCTTGGAATCTCAGATATAATTTTTGGTGGTTTCCTATCCAATACGGCTTTAATTTTTCGAGGATCAACCCTAATCCCCTCGACAGACACCACGAGACCCAGAAATGTCACTTATCGCAACCAGCACGCACACTTGCTAAACTTTACGTATAGCTACTTTTCCCTCAGAATTTGCAAAACAATTCTAAGGTAAACATCATGATCCTCCTCGGTTCTGGAATACACCAGGATGTCATCTATAAACACCACTATGAATCGATCCAAATAGGGTTGGAATACTTGGTTCATTATATCCATGAAAGTAGCTGGTGCATTCGTCAACCTAAACGACATTACCAGAAACTCGTAATGACCATAACGAGTCCTGAACACAGTCTTATACACATTCACTTCATTAACCTTTAGCTGATGGTACCTAGATCGAAGATCTATCTTGGAGAAAATCGAAGCTCCTCGCAGCTGGTCAAACAGATCATCTATCCTCGATAAAAGGTATTTGTTCTTAATCATCAGTTTGTTCAGTTGACGATAATCGATGCACATACGCATGGATCCATATTTATTCTTCACGAATAACACTGGTGCTCCCCATGGAGACATACTCAGCTGAATGAACCCTCGGTCTAGTAGCTCTAGAATTTGAGCCTTTAACTCCACCAGCTCTTTCGGTGCTATCCTATAAGGAGCCATGCACGCCAGAGTTGTTCCCGGTAGGAGCTCAATACCGAATTCGACCTTACGGTTTGGAGGCAACTCAAGAAGCTCTTCTGGAAATACATCCAGAAACTCCTTAACAGTTCTAACATTTCCCACAGAAGGACCTTTTGGATCAGAAATGCTGACATATGCTAAAAACGTCTCGCAACCCTTGTGAACCAGTTCCTCGGCCCTTAATGCTGAGATTACATTGGACAAATAGTCTCTTCGCTCCCCTAATACAACCACATCCTCATCCTCAGAAGACTTCAACACCATATGCTTAGTAGCACAATCCAAATTCGATGGTGTTTCACTAGCCAATCCATGCCCAAAATAAGATCAAATTCACCAAACGGCAATTCCATCAAATCTACTGGAAAGACAACCCCTTGGACCTCTAGGGGCACAATTCTGAACAACTTATTCACCCTAACCGACTATCCCAGTGGACTTAACACAGTCATCTCACTATCAATAATTTCAAATTGAGAACCCAGCGTCCCAGACACAGTGCATGCAACAAATGAATGTGTAGAGCCAATATCAATTAAAGCGGTGTATGGTACATTATAAATTAGAAACGTACCAGTTTTGACGTCAAGAGCGTCGCCATCCTCTCATCCCCGAGTAGCATAGACCAAAGCTGGCTGTCTGGCCTCAGTATTACCAGTACCTCTACCAAGTGCTCCACGACCTCTTCCCAAACCATTTTCTCTCTAGCCTAACCATAACCTCTCGGTGGCTGCTGACCACCTCTCGCCCGCTGAACATAGCCCTAACCTGCGGCTTGCATCTGAACAGGCCTCTCAGTATAGTTCTTAACCTGATGCTCCATGGACCCACATCTGAAGCACGCCCCAGTTCTTTTCCAGCATTCATCTTGGTGAGATCTCTCACAATCAGCGTAAGGCTGCGGTCTAACAGCAACAATAGGAACCCTAGCTTGGATTAGCCCCTCAAATCTAGGTTTCTTCTTAGGCCCACCAAAGAACTTGAGGGCCGAAAATCCCTCTTATTTCTGTCCATATCTTTTTCACAGTTCTGGCACTCTGAGCACTTTACATCCTCGGCAATTTTTGCCTTCTCAACAAGGGTAGCAAAGTCCTATTCCCTCTGCGGAGCTATCAACACCCGCAACTCATCTCGAAGGCCATCCTCGAAATGCACACAACGTTCATACTCAGTTGTGACTATGCCCCGAGCATACCGACTCAATCGCAGAAACTCTACCTCATACTCTGCCACAGACCTATTCCCCTGGACTAGGCTCAGAAATTCCTTCCTCTGGGCATCCACATAACTCGCCCCAACATATTTTCCTTGAAAGGCCGCCTTAAAGAAGTCCCATGTCAAGCGGTCGACCTGCGTACCTTCTCTCACAGTGAGCCGCCATTGGTATGCCTCTCCCCATGATGAGGACACCGCTCCCTTTAGTTTTCGTTTCCACAAGATGCAGTCAAGGTCATCCATTATCCATTCAGTAGCCTCTAACCAATATTCTGCTACATTCAGGGTTACACCAGAAACACCCTTGAAGATTTCCTCTCCATTAGATCGGAGTCGTTTAGAAATTGACCCTCGGCCCACTGATCTAGTACTCGCTCTAGCATCCCTCTCAAGAACACGTAAATTACTTGGGATAGCGCATCATCCCCAACTACTCTAGAGCATCATCCCCAACTGCTCAGTCATCAACCCTGTCTCAATTACTGGTGAGGCTGGTGCCTCCCTAACAAGAATATAACCCGATGCTGAAGACCCAACCCTAGCACCTCAGCCTCTACAGCGACCTTGTGTACCCTTTCTACGAGTGCCTCTTGTGCCCATATCGATATAGCGTATTATTTGTTTTAAAAGTCTTATGAATCAGTTCATAATTTCAATAATTATTAACGGATGTTTTATGACAATCAGTATTTAAAGTTTTTGTTTTCGCAGATCATGATATCCCACTACATTTTCTAGTTTTCTACAGTCTCAATTTACCCTAACAAAAGAGTTTGAGCATAGTACTACTATCTATGGTAGTTTCTCAGTATAACATTTAAATCTATAATAGTAAACAATGTCAGATATCTTACAAATTTGGCGCCGGAGACTTGGTGTGCCACACTTTCAGTAACAACCTTTCAATTTTCTTTCCAAACCAAAATTTAAACAATTTTAGAAAATTTTCAAGAACCCATTCCACAGCCGAGTTTTACAACTTGGCTTTGATACCACTAAATGTAACACCCCAAACCCGGCCTAGATGTTAGGATCGGATCTGACGTGTCACATTGAAGTGTCGTTTAAAAATCGAGCTTGTCGATAAGAGTTCGTTACTGAATTTTAAATTCCATTTAATCAATTGCTGTTGAAAACGTTAGTGTTGTAAAATCAAAACATGTTTTCCAATTATAGGTCATATCAATTGTTATAAGTTTATCAATCTGAAATAAAACCATGGAAGCTTTTTCTAGTTGTAAACTTTAAGATTTGAAAAATGTGACTTTCATTAGAAACAATTATTGTTTTAAAAAACCCATGTTTCCTAGTCTAGTAGGTTAAAATAAAAAGAAAACACCAAATAAAAAGTAAAACCTCAAATGGCCTTATTACAAAAATATCAACCCTAAAATAAAATATTAAAAAGGTTAGATATAAATTAAAATACTCGCGAACATATGGCCACCTCCGAGTCTCTCGCAGCTCCAAATCATCTAAGGCTGGGGATTACTTGTACAGTTAAAAGAAAAGGGTGAGTTACGAGAACTCAGTGTGTAATCCCGTATCATGCAGTAACAGTCTGGGCCAGAGCCCTATTCAGTAACAGATCAGTCTGGGCTTTAGCCTTATACAGTAACAGAGTGGGTTTAAGCCCAAAGTCATAACAATGCAGAACGGAGATGCAACCCAACCCAATCCAACCAACACACCACCCGTACCAACCCAATATCGCAGCCAACACACCAATATCGCAGCATAGCTACTAATTGTAATGCAACAAAGCTGATAATAATAGTAAACGTGGCCAAGCCACTAGAATCAGAATACGTGGCTAAGCCACTAGAACAGTAAAAACGTAGCAGAGCCACTAGTACAGTACTTCCTCCAAATCAGAATCCCAACCCCAATGCAGAATGTTGTGTCATAATTATTACATGTATGCAGTACGACATACTCATAATCAGTCATATAAATATCATACACATCACTTGAACTACCACTAGGGGTATAATGGTCATTTTTCGGTTAGGGGTAAAAAGGTAATTTTCACCCCTCAGGGGTATTTCGGTAATTTTACCTTTCGAGTTATTTCAGTAATTCTACCCTTTGAAGGTATTTCAGTAATTCTACCTTACGAGGGTATTTCGATAATTTTACCTTACGAGCGTATTTCAATAATGCTACCATTCGAGGGTACTTCGGTAATTTTACCTTTCAAGGGTATTTCGGTAATTCTACCTTTCTAGGGTATTTCAGTAATTTTACCCTTCAAGGGTATTTCAGCAAGGGTATTTTAGTAATTCTACCTTTTGAGGGTATTTCGATAATTCTACGCTTCGAGGGTATTTCGGTAATTCTACCCTTCGAGGGTATTTCGGTAATTCTACCCTTTGAGAGTATTGTAACATCCTGAATTTTTGGGCCTAAGCGCTTAATGGGTGAAAATGAGTAATGAGTTAATTTAAATGTTAGGAGTCCAAATTGGGCTCAGGATGTGGTCAAGGCCTTGGTGAAATTTTTGTTTGGGCACTATAGAGTTTTAAAAGGTGGTATCTGTGTTTAAATTATCAAAATGGGCTTGTGGCCCAGTGGTCAGTGGCGCCACTTAGGGAGCAAGGAGGTGATGTCACAACAAGGGAGATAAGGGCCCAAAATTTAAGTTTCATGGAGCCCAATTCTTTTAATTTAAGTTAGCTAATTTTCGGCATTTGGGTTAGGTGGAGTGGATGGCAACAAGGCTCAAAAATAGGAGGATTTATATGAATAGGATAATATAGATATTATAGTTGATAATATGGAAGATAAAAGGAGAAAAGATAGGAGCTATCTACAAGGCTAAGTGTTGGCCCAAATTCCATCACCTAGAGGAGTAAAGAATTCGGCTACTTCATGGAAAAGGGGTGCCGAATTTTCCCTTTTTAATTAGCCTGATTTTTAGTTATCAGGAAGGGTACTTTTGGGTTTTTGATAGGAGTGCCGAAATTTCTATAAATAGGGGGGGATATCTCATTGATTTTGGCATTTAAACCCTAATTTCCTCTTCATTCTTTGTGCCGAAATTCTTAGTATCTCCCTGTACAAATTTTTTTTTCTTTAATTTCTTCAAAAGCTGAAACCTCTCCCTTCACTCTCTTTTCCATTCTTTTCCTCTTGTGCCGATTTTTCTAAAAAGCCGAAATCTCCATAGTTTTTCTCTATTCATCCCATTTGTGAGTTAGTTCTATTCTTTCGGCATTTAAATCTTTTTCTTTGGCATTGTCGAATCTTCTCTCTAGTGCTAGTCAAATCCCCTGTGTTAAGGTAAGTGTTGACTTCTGTTAGTTTCTCACGTTTTATTTCATTTTTTGGAAGGCAAAAGCCAAAAACCTAATAGTTTAATGGCTCTATGTTGGGCGGCATTCCAAGATTTGAAGGAAACTTGGTCGTCTAGATCTAAAAGCTGAAAATCGTTAGTCTCTAATTTCGAGATTTTAAAGTAAGGAGATTTTCCCTAGATTTTTACTAGATCCGTTCACTGTATACAAGATCTTAACTTTATGATGAGGATTAACAATCATATATTATGATAGTAGTTCTGAGAAGGACTTATAATGGATTAAATATGGATCAGGCAAAGGAGAGAATCCCTAAGTTTAAGAAACAAGAGGTATTTGCCGTTCGAGATTGGCCACTTGGTTGTGGATCGGCTTCTGAACAACACCTTAGGCAGATGGCAGTGGTGTTGGCTACAGATAGCGTTAACTTAGAGTGTCTCGTTCTAATGGTAATCAGGTGTGTAGATCCTTATCACATAAGTTTTATTTTGTATTATACCTGTTAGGGGCTGAAAAGCCAGAAAATGAGGCTGTATGAATAGTCGTGTGTAGATCTCTAACACACTAATAATCTATATGAATATATGTATGTTTATGTTATGGGCTAAAAAGCCGAAAAGTGGCTGTGTAGACAGTCGAATGAAACCCAAAATGGGTTAGGCAAGGAATGTCAGGTACGTAATCATAGAACTTCTCTATGTGTATCGATGTATTACCAAAAGGTTTCATACCAGAAACTAAACATGTTTGGTTCAATGGAATGGTCATTCTGTTCTGTCTTTGTTTCACGCGCTACACTGAAGCACCTATTTGGTTCATTGAATTATCTAAACATCGAATGACTGATTCCTACTTTATTACACAAAATCATTGAACAACCATTTGGTAGAGGTGGTGTTGAATGGCTATTCTAGCTTATTCCTTAAACGACATCATTTTCTTCATCTTCAAATACCATTTTTCGAGCATTAAAATCAAATAAACATAAAATAAAACAAAACTTGAAATCATTCAACACAACAACAAAGTAAAATTACAAAAATAAAGAGAGAAAGAAAGCAATGAGAAATAATTTGAGCCATTTGAGAACTGTTACAAAGAAAATTGCTTGATGATTGCTTTGGTTTTAGGTAATTTTCTTTTTAGTGATAAAAAAAAGCATGGGTTTTTAGGTTTTGGTACTTGATTTGGGGCTTTTAACTTAGGAAAGAATAATTTTTATTTGACACATCAATAACTAGAGTTTAAATTAGAGGTATTGAGGAGTTTTTATTTGCCGATAGTAGTAGTTGTAGGGTTTTTCCCCTTAACCTTTAATTTTAGGGTTTTGATTAAAAAAAAGCAAAGCTATTGAGACGGTACGCAAGATAATGGAGGAAAAATTGGCGAATTTAAACATTATCCATGAAGAAGATGACCTAGTTCGCGATCAAGAAGATGAAGAGGATAGCGACGATGAATTTAATCTGTGCTTGGTAGGCAAGGTGTTGACGAATAGTGCAGTCCACTCCCCATCTATAAGGATTGTCCTTGCAAAATTATGGCATCCAATTAAAAGAGTTTCAATAACAGAAATCGAAGATAAAAGAGTCCTCTTTCGATTTTACAATGAGCTAGATCTAAGGAGGGTAATGAATGGTACTTTGTGGTTTTTTAACAGACATCTAATTATCTTCCATTGCTTGGAGAGAGGAGAGAATCCAATTCAAGTTCCTCTAATCTACTCAAACTTTTGGGTACAAATTCACAATCTGCCTTTAGGCTCGATTTCAGAAGGGATGGCAAGACAATTGGGAAATTTCATTGGACGCTTCCTAGAATAGAACACAATAATAACAAAATGTGTGAAGAAATATATGCGGATAAAGGTATGCTTGGATGTGCGAAGTCATTTGAAAAGGAGGAAGCACATAATTTATGGATATGACAAATCTACCTATGCAACCTTTCAATACGAAAAGTTATCATTATTCAGTTTTTTATGTGGAAGGTTAGGGTATGGAGAAAGTTTTTTTCCTTTTACGATTAACAACAGGGATATAAAAGATGAATGTAACATCTTAAAAAGGGCCTATGCATTTTCGGTTTAATCGTACGAAATGACATGTCTTATGTGTTTGTGTTTGAGTGAATGAAATTTGAACATTTTTGGAAAACCTAGAAATGTATGGAAATGTTAAGTTTAAAGTGAACATTTTTGGAAACTAGGAAATGAAAGGAAATGATTCAAAAGAGGAAAGTGAACATTTTTGGAAACTAGGAAATGTAAGGAAATGATTCAAAAGAGGAAAGTGAACATTTCTGGAAACTAGGAAATGTAAGGAAATGATTCAAAAGAGGAAAGTGAACATTTCTGGAAACTTGGAAATGTAAGGAAATGTCAAGTTTACAGAGCCGAACGAAAACTTTTGGAAACTTAAAAATGACATAGAAATGTCGAGTTTTAAAGTTTAAAAGAAGAAATTAAGGCAAGGTGGCCTTAAAAGAAAAAGTTGGTGAAATTTGACACACAAACAGGCTTGGAAAAGTGGCCTGGAGATGCCACTTAGGGCCTCTAGAAATGGCGCCACATGCAAGGTGTTGGGCCTGAGTTCGAGTCACAAGGGAAGCAAATAAAAGAAGTTTTATTTTGCTTCCAAAAGAAGTGAGGTGGACGGCACATGGCTATAAATTAGGAGCTTTTATTCTTTTATTTTTAAGAGATAAAGGGTGGATAAATAAGGGATAAATAATGGATTTATTTTAGATTATTTTCAAGAGATAAATGATGGATAATTATTGTTATTTTTATTAGGAGATAAGAGATAAATATTGGATTAAGTTTTGTTGATAATTAAAGTGATAAATCAAGGGATAAAGTTATCAAAATAGAAGAGTGGTGGCCAAGTAAGGGACTCTAGCCTAGTAAATTCGGCTATAAAAGGAAAAGAGAGGCCATTCTTCATTCATTCTTTTCTCTTCAAGGAAACCTCTGCCGAAAATTCCCTAGCAAAACTTTCTTCTTTCTCTTTTATTTTTGCCAAAGCCGAAATCTTCTTCTCCCCAAGTCCACCATTGTTGATCCCTCCCAAATCCCATACTTTTCCATTGAAGCCGAAAACAAGTTCCATCTAGGCCATAGTCGAATAGTCTCCTAGTCTTTATAGCCGAATCTTTGAGGGGCTTCAAGAAAAGGTTCTGTCGATTTCTTCAATAAGGGTAAGATTAAATTCAGTTTCCATTCTTTCTACTTTTAGACTTATCGAAATCTAGGGCTAATCCCATTAATGTTCATGGTTGCCGAAACTTTGAAGGAGAAGTTCTTTTCCCGAGGGTACACCATAGGCCGCGTGTTCCCTAGTTATTTGGCGAGTTTCGGGATTTAAAATCCACAAGGAGGAGCATAGCATAGATTTCGGGATTTGAATAAAAGAGAAATCGACAACAAGGAACTTGAGATCTAAATCTGTAGATCGTTCTTCGGGATTTGTTGGTGTCCCAATCGGCAACAAGGTAAGAATACTAATCCTACTAGGATGTGGTAACTGTTGTGCGCATGTCTAGGAGTGGATTCAGTAAGAGCTTGGTATTTAAGCAGTCCAAGCGACTCACCTCCTCTTTACTCGAATCCTACCTGGTGCGTAGAAACCGTTCGCCCTAACCAAGAGGACTTAGTCATCGGCCAAACCAATAACTAAAACCCGAAAGGGAACTAGCCGTGTTTTTATAAAAACCCTAGTTTTAAACTCTTAAAAAAAAATTTACCCTTTTGAATTGCAAACACGATTTTATAAAATTCTCTCAAATATTCTTGATTTGTGAAAAATTGCAAAAATACCCCTATTTGCAGAATTACAAAAATGCCCTTGGTTTATAAAAGGTCCAACTACCCAACAGTTTTTCCAAAATTTCCTTATTTTGTAAAAGTGTTTAAAAGCTCTATATTTGCAAACGTCCAAAGTACCTTGATTTTGGAAAATTACAAAATCACACCGACGTATAAAATTACAAAAATGACCCTAATTCCCAAAATTTTTGCAACATCACCATTTTGGAAAATAAATTCTCAAAAGTAACCCTAAAGTTTTGTAAAATCTGCAATACCCACGATTTATTGAGCTTTACAAATTTACCACAGGTTATTACCAAAATACCACGAGTTTCAAAATTACCGAAATGCCCATGGATTTCAGAATTTCCAAAAATACCAGAGAGCATAAAATTACCAAAATAGCCTTATTGACAAAATCACCAAGGAACCTTTTTGAAAAATTATGAAAATACCCCCATGTAAGACAAATTACGAAAATACACAGGTAGTGGAAAAACAACAACAATGAAAACTACAACATTTCTCGAATGAACGAAAGTTCATAATTGGTTGATGAATGTGAGCGTGACTTTCTAAATAGTGAACTTGAGTGAGAACTTTGTTTGATCGAAAGAACCACTTTTAAACATCTCTTTTCATAAAAGCTGTTCGTGGTTAATCGAGTGAAACAAAAGTACTAATGTATAAAACTCTTAATCGAGATAAAATCGTGACGTTAGAAAATGAGTTCTAATGGGCGTGAACTTAGAGATTGTGCCTAGAAAATATGATGGTTCTATTAAGATCGAGTTCGCAGCGTAAGCATAGTGCGGTGAGAAGGATTGTACGACTGTTAGTAAGTAATTTCGAGGACGAAATTATTTTTAAGGAGGGTAGAACTGTAACATCCTGAAAAGGGCCTATGCATTTTCGGTTTAATTGTACGAAATGACATGTCTTATGTGTTTTGTTTGAGTGAATGAAATTTCAACATTTTTGGAAAACCTGGAAATGTATGGAAATGTTAAGTTTAAAGTGAACATTTTTGAAAACTAGGAAATGAAAGGAAATGATTCAAAAGAGGAAAGTGAACATTTTTGGAAACTAGGAAATGTAAGGAAATGATTCAAAAGAGGAAAGTGAACATTTCTGGAAACTAGGAAATGTAAGGAAATGATTCAAAAGTGGAAAGTGAACATTTTTGGAAACTTGGAAATGTAAGGAAATGTCAAGTTTACAGAGCCGAACGAAAATTTTTGGAAACTTAGAAATGACTTAGAAATGTCGAGTTTTAAAGTTTAAAAATTAAGGCAAGGTGGCCTTAAAAGAAGAAGTTGGTGAAATTTGACACACAAACAGGCTTGGAAAAGTGGCCTGGAGATGCCACTTAGGGCCTCTAGAAATGGCGCCACATGCAAGGTGTTGGGCCTGAGTTCGAGTCACAAGGGAAGCAAATAAAAGAAGTTTTATTTTGCTTCCAGAAGAAGTGAGGTGGACGGCACATGGCTATAAATTAGGAGCTTTTATTCTTTTATTTTTAAGAGATAAAGGGTTGATAAATAAGGGATAAATAATGGATTTATTTTAGATTATTTTCAAGAGATAAATGATGGATAATTATTTTTATTTTTATTAGGAGATAAGAGATAAATATTAGATTAAGTTTTGTTGATAATTAAAGTGATAAATCAAGGGATAAAGTTATCAAAATAGAAGAGTGGTGGCCAAGTAAGGGACTCTAGCCTAGTAAATTCGACTATAAAAGGAAAAGAGAGGCCATTCTTCATTCATTCTTTTCTCTTCAAGGAAACCTCTGCCAAAAGTTCCCTAGCAAAACTTTCTTCTTTCTCTTTTATTTTTGCCAAAGCCGAAATCTTCTTCTCCCCAAGTCCACCATCGTTGATCCCTCCCAAATCCCATACTTTTCCATTGAAGGGGAAAACAAGTTCCATCTAGGCCATAGTCGAATAGTCTCCTAGTCTTCATAGCCGAACTTTGAGGGGCTTCAAGCAAAGGTTTTGTCGATTTCTTCAATAAGGGTAAGATTAAATTCAGTTTCCACTCTTTCTACTTTTAGACTTATCGAAATCTAGGGCTAATCCCATTAATGTTCATGGTTGCCGAAACTTTGAAGGAGAAGTTCTTTTCCCGAGGGTACACCATAGGCCGCGTGTTCCCTAGTTATTCGGCGAGTTTCAGGATTTAAAATCCACAAGGAGGAGCATAGCATAGATTTCGGGATTTGAATAAAGAGAAATCGACAACAAGGAACTTGAGATCTAAATCGTAGATCGTTCTTGGGATTTGTTGGTGTCCCAATCGGCAACAAGGTAAGAATACTAATCCTACTAGGATTTGGATTTATGGCCGAATGTTTTTATTAAAGAAGTAAGTGATTAATCAAATGTAGGAACTTGAGATCTAAGGCGATAGATCGATTTGGGATTTTTAGTGAAGTTGTTAAGCAAATCAGGTGTGTACTCACACTACTTTGTAATATGAATTATGGTTATATGCATTAAAATATGTGTTAATAGAAATATGAGCATGGCTAAGGTACCACGTTATGGTACTAAGTACTCAGGTACGTTTCCTACTTTTACTAGGAATATGAAAAATGTTATTCGTAACATGAGTATATGATAAGAATGTGAACTCTGGTATATTATGCATATTAATATATATGGGGCATATGGTTGTTTGTTGAAAGGGGAAGTGAAAAGTGGTGACTTAAGACCACAGTGATCTGAAAAGTGGTGACTTACGACCACGATGAATCGAAAAGCGGTTTCCTAAGACCACGGATCACGGAGCCTTAAGCCCGCAAATTGGTGTGTAGCGGAAGGAGGGTCGACTTAGTAGTCCCCACGGTGTGTTTGGCAGGTACGGGGGTGTGTAGCGGATGGATAATTAGGTTTCGGTTTGGGAATGCATCATAACTTGTATTTTATGTTTTGAATGTGTAACTATTGTATGCCTGATTCTAATATGATTTAGTGTCGTGTACACATTGAGTCTGCATTTGACTCACCCGTTTGGGAATATTTTTGGTGATGAGCGATAATGGACCGGTCGGCGAGGAGCTAAAGGTGGCCATGCTCACTGAAGTTTTATTCAATATGGACATTTTATTTTATTTAAGTACTTATAATTTTATTTTAAGGAATTATTTGATGTAAAAGGCCATAAGGCCATGATTGAATTTCTTTATTTCTTTTTACTTTTATTTATTTTGTTTACAAATTATTATTTAGGGTCAAGTAAATTTATTTTTAAAATAAACTCCAAGTGTTTTGTCACCTTAATTAAAAGGAATTTTTAATATAAGATTAACTCATTTTCAACCCAAGCCCAACCTAAAACTAATTTTCTTTCAAAACACACAAATTTTTCCAAAGTAATAAAAGAATTTTTAACAGGTTTACTTGAGGAACATACGAGATCGGCCAAGGCTCGTGGGCGGGTTTGGGGTGTTTCAGATTTAATATCAGAGCCCAGTTTTAAAACTCTCGGCCTGTGGGCTAAGGCCCAAAACGTTTTCAAATCGAGCCCAAATGAGTTTTATGAAAGTATTTTTGAATATGAGCAGGTTTTCTGGCATGGCACCTAAGTCTCCGACCCGAAGTCCACCAGGTAAGTACTTCGATCTCTTGTGTGATTTATATTATGATTTGTAGAAGGGTAGAAATGGAATGGAACGTAGATTAGTGAACTAGAATCTATTGAACCGTAGGACTAGTCTACTCAAACACAAGTGCATAAGACTTAAGGACCATTAAACAAACACGTGATTAAGTCACGAGTCGAGTGTGTGTGGTAAAGTTGTTGTGCGCATGTCAGGAGTGGATTCGATGAAGAGCTTGGTATTTAAGCAGTCCAAGCGACTCACCTCCTCTTTACTCGAATCCTACCTGGTGCGTAGTAACCGTTCGCCCTAACCAAGAGGACTTAGTCATCGGCCAAACCAATAACTAAAACCCGAAAGGGAACTAGCCGTGTTTTTATAAAAACCCTAGTTTTAAACTCTTAAAAAAAATTTACCCTTTTGAATTGCAAACACGATTTTATAAAATTCTCTCAAATATTCTTGATTTGTGAAAAATTGCAAAAATACCCCTATTTGCAGAATTACAAAAATGCCCTTGGTTTATAAAAGGTCCAACTACCCAACAGTTTTTCCAAAATTTCCTTATTTTGTAAAAGTGTTTAAAAGCTCTATATTTGCAAACGTCCAAAGTACCTTGATTTTGGAAAATTACAAAATCACCCCTGACGTACAACATTACCAAAAATGACCCTAATTCCCAAAATTTTTGCAACATCACCATTTTGGAAAATAAATTCTCAAAAGTAACCCTAAAGTTTTGTAAAATCTGCAATACCCCTGATTTATTGAGCTTTACAAATTTACCCTGGGTTATTACCAAAATACCCCTGAGTTTCAAAATTACCGAAATGCCCATGGATTTCAGAATTTCCAAAAATACCCCGGGAACGCAAAATTACCAAAATAGCCTTATTGACAAAATCACCAAGGAACCTTTTTTGAAAAATTACGAAAATACCCCCTGTAAGACAAATTACGAAAATACCCCTGGGTAGTGGAAAAACAACAACAATGAAAACTACAACATTTCTCTGAATGAACGAAAGTTCATAATTGGTTGATGAATGTGAACGTGACTTTCTAAATAGTGAACTTGAGCTGAGAACTTTGTTTGATCGAAAGAACCACTTTTAAACATCTCTTTTCATAAAACTGTTCGCGGTTAATCAGTGAAACAAAAGTACTAATGTATAAAACTCTTAAATCAGATAAAATCGTGACGTTAGAAAATGAGTTCTAATGGACGTGAACTTAGAGATTGTGCCTAGAAAATATGATGGTTCTATTAAGATCAGAGTGCGCAGCGTAAGCATAGTGCGGTGAGAAGGATTGTACGACTGTTAGTAAGTAATTTCGAGGACGAAATTATTTTTAAGGAGGGTAGAACTGTAACATCCTGAAAAGGGCCTATGCATTTTCGGTTTAATTATGCGAAATGACATGTCTTATGTGTTTTGTTTGAGTGAATGAAATTTCAACATTTTTGGAAAACCTGGAAATGTATGGAAATGTTAAGTTTAAAGTGAACATTTTTGGAAACTAGGAAATGAAAGGAAATGATTCAAAAGAGGAAAGTGAACATTTTTGGAAACTAGGAAATGTAAGGAAATGATTCAAAAGAGGAAAGTGAACATTTCTGGAAACTAGGAAATGTAAGGAAATGATTCAAAAGAGGAAAGTAAACATTTTTGGAAACTTGGAAATGTAAGGAAATGTCAAGTTTACAGAGCCGAACGAAAATTTTTGGAAACTTAGAAATGACTTAGAAATGTCGAGTTTTAAAGTTTAAAAATTAAGGCAAGGTGGCCTTAAAAGAAGAAGTTGGTGAAATTTGACACACAAACAGGCTTGGAAAAGTGGCCTGGAGATGCCACTTAGGGCCTCTAGAAATGGCGCCACATGCAAGGTGTTGGGCCTGAGTTCGAGTCACAAGGGAAGCAAATAAAAGAAGTTTTATTTTGCTTCCAGAAGAAGTGAGGTGGACGGCACATGGCTATAAATTAGGAGCTTTTATTCTTTTATTTTTAAGAGATAAAGGGTGGATAAATAAGGGATAAATAATGGATTTATTTTAGATTATTTTCAAGTGATAAATGATGGATAATTATTTTTATTTTTATTAGGAGATAAGAGATAAATATTAGATTAAGTTTTGTTGATAATTAAAGTGATAAATCAAGGGATAAAGTTATCAAAATAGAAGAGTGGTGGCCAAGTAAGGGACTCTAGCCTAGTAAATTCGACTATAAAAGGAAAAGAGAGGCCATTCTTCATTCATTCTTTTCTCTTCAAGGAAACCTCTGCCAAAAGTTCCCTAGCAAAACTTTCTTCTTTCTCTTTTATTTTTGCCAAAGCCGAAATCTTCTTCTCCCCAAGTCCACCATGGTTGATCCCTTCCAAATCCCACACTTTTCCATTAAAGGGGAAAACAAGTTCCATCTAGGCCATAGTCGAATAGTCTCCTAGTCTTCATAGCCGAACTTTGAGGGGCTTCAAGCAAAGGTTTTGTCGATTTCTTCAATAAGGGTAAGATTAAATTCAGTTTCCACTCTTTCTACTTTTAGACTTATCGAAATCTAGGGCTAATCCCATTAATGTTCATGGTTGCCGAAACTTTGAAGGAGAAGTTCTTTTCAGAGGTACACCATAGGCGCGTGTTCCCTAGTTATTCGGCGAGTTTGGGATTTAAAATCCACAAGGAGGAGCATAGCATAGATTTGGGATTTGAATAAAGAGAAATCGACAATAAGGAACTTGAGATCTAAATCATGTAGATCGTTCTTGGGATTTGTTGGTGTCCCAATCGGCAACAAGGTAAGAATACTAATCCTACTAGGATTTGGATTTATGGCCGAATGTTTTTATTAAAGAAGTAAGTGATTAATCAAATGTAGGAACTTGAGATCTAAGGCGATGAGATCAGATTTGGGATTTTTAGTGAAGTTGTTAAGCAAATCAGGTGTGTACTCACACTACTTTGTAATATGAATTATGGTTATATGCATTAAAATATGTGTTAATAGAAATATGAGCATGGCTAAGGTACCACGTTATGGTACTAAGTACTCAGGTACGTTTCCTACTTTTACTAGGAATATGAAAAATGTTATTCGTAACATGAGTATATGATAAGAATGTGAACTCTGGTATATTATGCATATTAATATATATGGGGCATATGGTTGTTTGTTGAAAGGGGAAGTGAAAAGTGGTGACTTAAGACCACAGTAATCTGAAAAGTGGTGACTTACGACCACAGTAATCTGAAAACTGGTTTCCTAAGACCACAGATGCGGAGCCTTAAGCCCGCAAATTGGTGTGTAGCGGAAGGAGGGTCGACTTAGTAGTCCCCACGGTGTGTTTGGCAGGTACGGGGGTGTGTAGCGGATGGATAATTAGGTTTGGGTTTGGGAATGCATCATAACTTGTATTTTATGTTTTGAATGTGTAACTATTGTATGCCTGATTCTAATATGATTTAGTGTCGTGTACACATTGAGTGCATTTGACTCACCCCGTTGGGAATATTTTTTGGTGATGAGCAAGTAATGGACCAGGGTGGGGCGAGGAGCTAAAGGTGGCCATGCTCACTGAAGTTTTATTCAATATGGACATTTTATTTTATTTAAGTACTTATAATTTTATTTTAAGGAATTATTTGATGTAAAAAGGCCATAAGGCCATGATTGAATTTCTTTATTTCTTTTTTACTTTTATTTATTTTGTTTACAAATTATTATTTAGGGGTCAAGTAAATTTATTTTTAAAATAAACTCCAAGTGTTTTGTCACCTTAATTAAAAAGGAATTTTTAATATAAGATTAACTCATTTTCAACCCAAGCCCAACCCAAAAACTAATTTTCTTTCAAAACACAAAAATTTTTCCAAAGTAATAAAAGAATTTTTAACCTAGGTTTACTTGAGGAACATACAGATCCGCCAAGGCTCGTGGGCGGGTTTGGGGGTGTTTGATTTGGTATCGAGCCAGTTTTAAAACTCTCGGCACTGTGGGCTAAGGCCCAAAACGTTTTCAAATCGAGCCCAAATGAGTTTTATGAAAGTATTTTTGAAGATGAGCGGGTTTTTACGGCATGGCACCTAAGTCTCAGGCAGAAGTCCACCAGGTAAGTACTTCAATCTCTTGTGTGATTTATATTATGATTTGTAGAAGGGTAGAAATGGAATGGAGCGTAGATTAGTGAACTAGAATCTATTGAACCGTAGGACTAGTCTACTCAAACACAAGTGCATAAGACTTAAGGACCATTAAACAAAACTCGTGATTAAGTCATGAGTCGGGGTGTGGTAATTGTGTGCGCATGTTCAGGAGTGGATTCAGTAAGAGCTTGGTATTTAAGCAGTCCAAGCGACTCACCTCCTCTTTACTCGAATCCTACCTAGTGCGTAGTAACCGTTCGCCCTAACCAAGAGGACTTAGTCATCGGCCAAACCAATAACTAAAACCCGAAAGGGCGGCCGTGTTTTTATAAAAACCACGGTTTTAAACTCTTAAAAAAAATTTACCCTTTTGAATTGCAAATACGATTTTATAAAATTCTCTCAAATATTCTTGATTTGTGAAAAATTGCAAAAATACCCCTATTTGCAGAATTACAAAAATGCCCTTGGTTTATAAAAGGTCCAACTACCCAACAGTTTTTCCAAAATTTCCTTATTTTGTAAAAGTGTTTAAAAGCTCTATATTTGCAAGCGTCAAAGTACCTTGATTTTGGAAAATTACAAAATCACCCCTGACGTACAAAATTACCAAAAATGACCCTAATTCCCAAAATTTTTGCAACATCACCATTTTGGAAAATAAATTCTCAAAAGTAACCCTAAAGTTTTGTAAAATCTGCAATACCCCTGATTTATTGAGCTTTACAAATTTACCAGGTTATTACCAAAATACCACGAGTTTCAAAATTACCGAAATGCCCATGGATTTGAATTTCCAAAAATACCAGGAAGCATAAAATTACCAAAATAGCCTTATTGACAAAATCACCAAGGAACCTTTTTGAAAAATTACGAAAATACCCCCTGTAAAACAAATTACGAAAATACCCCTGGGTAGTGGAAAAACAACAACAATGAAAACTACAACATTTCTCTGAATGAACGAAAGTTCATAATTGGTTGATGAATGTGAACGTGACTTTCTAAATAGTGAACTTGAGCTGAGAACTTTGTTTGATCGAAAGAACCACTTTTAAACATCTCTTTTCATAAAACTGTTCGCGGTTAATCAGTGAAACAAAAGTACTAATGTATAAAACTCTTAAATCAGATAAAATCGTGACGTTAGAAAATGAGTTCTAATGGACGTGAACTTAGAGATTGTGCCTAGAAAATATGATGGTTCTATTAAGATCAGAGTGCGCAGCGTAAGCATAGTGCGGTGAGAAGGATTGTACGACTGTTAGTAAGTAATTTCGAGGACGAAATTATTTTTAAGGAGGGTAGAACTGTAACATCCTGAAAAGGGCCTATGCATTTTCGGTTTAATTGTACGAAATGACATGTCTTATGTGTTTTGTTTGAGTGAATGAAATTTCAACATTTTTGGAAAACCTGGAAATGTATGGAAATGTTAAGTTTAAAGTGAACATTTTTGGAAACTAGGAAATGAAAGGAAATGATTCAAAAGAGGAAAGTGAACATTTTTGGAAACTAGGAAATGTAAGGAAATGATTCAAAAGAGGAAAGTGAACATTTCTGGAAACTAGGAAATGTAAGGAAATGATTCAAAAGTGGAAAGTGAACATTTTTGGAAACTTGGAAATGTAAGGAAATGTCAAGTTTACAGAGCCGAACGAAAATTTTTGGAAACTTAAAAATGACTTAGAAATGTCGAGTTTTAAAGTTTAAAAATTAAGGCAAGGTGGCCTTAAAAGAAGAAGTTGGTGAAATTTGACACACAAACAGGCTTGGAAAAGTGGCCTGGAGATGCCACTTAGGGCCTCTAGAAATGGCGCCACATGCAAGGTGTTGGGCCTGAGTTCGAGTCACAAGGGAAGCAAATAAAAGAAGTTTTATTTTGCTTCCAGAAGAAGTGAGGTGGACGGCACATGGCTATAAATTAGGAGCTTTTATTCTTTTATTTTTAAGAGATAAAGGGTGGATAAATAAGGGATAAATAATGGATTTATTTTAGATTATTTTCAAGAGATAAATGATGGATAATTATTTTTATTTTTATTAGGAGATAAGAGATAAATATTAGATTAAGTTTTGTTGATAATTAAAGTGATAAATCAAGGGATAAAGTTATCAAAATAGAAGAGTGGTGGCCAAGTAAGGGACTCTAGCCTAGTAAATTCGACTATAAAAGGAAAAGAGAGGCCATTCTTCATTCATTCTTTTCTCTTCAAGGAAACCTCTGCCAAAAGTTCCCTAGCAAAACTTTCTTCTTTCTCTTTTATTTTTGCCAAAGCCGAAATCTTCTTCTCCCCAAGTCCACCATTGTTGATCCCTCCCAAATCCCATACTTTTCCATTAAAAGGGAAAACAAGTTCCATCTAGGCCATAGTCGAATAGTCTCCTAGTCTTCATAGCCGAACTTTGAGGGGCTTCAAGCAAAGGTTTTGTCGATTTCTTCAATAAGGGTAAGATTAAATTCAGTTTCCACTCTTTCTACTTTTAGACTTATCGAAATCTAGGGCTAATCCCATTAATGTTCATGGTTGCCGAAACTTTGAAGGAGAAGTTCTTTTCCCGAGGGTACACCATAGGCCGCGTGTTCCCTAGTTATTCGGCGAGTTTCGGGATTTAAAATCCACAAGGAGGAGCATAGCATAGATTTCGGGATTTGAATAAAAGAGAAATCGACAATAAGGAACTTGAGATCTAAATCTGTAGATCGTTCTTCGGGATTTGTTGGTGTCCCAATCGGCAACAAGGTAAGAATACTAATCCTACTAGGATTTGGATTTATGGCCGAATGTTTTTATTAAAGAAGTAAGTGATTAATCAAATGTAGGAACTTGAGATCTAAGGCAATAGATCAGATTTCGGGATTTTTAGTGAAGTTGTTAAGCAAATCAGGTGTGTACTCACACTACTTTGTAATATGAATTATGGTTATATGCATTAAAATATGTGTTAATAGAAATATGAGCATGGCTAAGGTACCACGTTATGGTACTAAGTACTCAGGTACGTTTCCTACTTTTACTAGGAATATGAAAAATGTTATTCGTAACATGAGTATATGATAAGAATGTGAACTCTGGTATATTATGCATATTAATATATATGGGGCATATTGTTGTTTGTTGAAAGGGGAAGTGAAAAGTGGTGATTTAAGACCACAGTAATCTGAAAAGTGGTGACTTACGACCACAGTAATCTGAAAAGTGGTTTCCTAAGACCACAGATGCGGAGCCTTAAGCCCGCAAATTGGTGTGTAGCGGAAGGAGGGTCAACTTAGTAGTCCCCACGGTGTGCTTGGCAGGTACGGGGGTGTGTAGCGGATGGATAATTAGGTTTGGGTTTGGGAATGCATCATAACTTGTATTTTATGTTTTGAATGTGTAACTATTGTATGCCTGATTCTAATATGATTTAGTGTCATGTACACATTGAGTCTGTTTGACTCACCCCGTTGGGGAATATTTTTCAGGTGATGAGCAGTAATGGACCGGGTCGGCAGGAGCTAAAGGTGGCCATGCTCAGCCTGAAGTTTTATTCAATATGGACATTTTATTTTATTTAAGTACTTATAATTTTATTTTAAGGAATTATTTGATGTAATAAGGCCATAAGGCCATGATTGAATTTCTTTATTTCTTTTTACTTTTATTTATTTTGTTTACAAATTATTATTTAGGGATCAAGTAAATTTATTTTTAAAATAAACTCCAAGTGTTTTGTCACCTTAATTAAAAAGGAATTTTTAATATAAGATTAACTCATTTTCAATCCAAGCCCAACCCAAAAACTAATTTTCTTTCAAAACACACAAATTTTTCCAAAGTAATAAAAGAATTTTTAACCGGTTTACTTGAGGAACATACCAGATCTGGCCAAGGCTCGTGGGCCGAGTTTGGGGTGTTTCAATGAATCTGGGATGGGATCTTTCTTTAAGGGCACCACCTAGAAAGAAAGTGCAGTTTGAGAGTAGATGGTTGTAGGAGGAACCTAGAAACATGGTCAAAAGTGAAATAAGTATCGATGGGCGAAGGGGAGAAGAACTAATGGTTAGTACATTGTATGCTCAAACACTTAGAATGAGAGGGAAAGAAATAGTAACAAGGTCAAACAGAAGAGGGACTTAGAGGGTTACCGAAGAGAGGTCCTTGGACATGGTTTTGACGTTAGGTTAGAACATAGCATTCTAAAGGGGGAGGACAAAGACCACCAAGAGGATCCAATAGACATCTTAGAAGGGAAGAAAAGGAAAAGGATGATCCATCTAAAAGACACACACAAAACGTATTGAAACTGATCTAAACAATAATTTATCGGCAACCACTAGTAAGCAAGCTGACCGGTCGTAGTGAAAACCCTAAGTCGGAATGTCCAAGGTCTAGGAAAATCGCAGAAAGTAAGACGTCTCAAAAATCTTTTGAGACAGTATCGGCCCCAGCTTTTCTTATAGAAACAAAAGCCAACTAAAAAATATGGAAAAAAAAATTCGGAGAAAGTGTGGCTATAAAAATGAAATAGACATAAGTACGGAGAGATCTTAGGAGCCTTTCCTTAGGGTGGAAAGAAAGCTTATCAATAAATCTAAAAAGTTTTTCTAATTCTCACATTGATGTGGAAATCAAAGAAAAAGTGGAGAGGTCGAATGGAGGTTTACAGATTTCTATGGATCCCCAACAGATTATCTAAAGAGGGACTTATGGAATAAGTTAAGGCAAGTAAAGGAGGATTGTTAGCTCCTATGGTGATTTTAATGAAATAATGTATTCATTCGAGAAAAAAAAGGGGGAGGTTGAGAGAAGAAAGACAAATGGTAACGTTCAAAGAAGTTTTGGTAGAATATGAATTAAGCGATCTTGGCTTCTCAGGCCAATGGTTTACTTGGGAAAGAAAACAATTAGTAGAAAACAATATACGTGAAAGATTGGATAGAGGAGTGGCAAACCTAGAATGGTGGGGTCATTTTCCTGGTTACTCTTTGTGCCATTTAATGTATAGCTTCTCAGACCACTACCCAGTACTAATGAACACATTGGGGCACCAACGTGACAAAGCAGTAAGGAGAGGTTTTCCCTTTCGATTCAACGTAGAATGGGTACCTGAAGAGGACTTTGAGGAACAAGTGAAGATCGCATGGAATTCAAATAATGATGAACCCCCAAGAAAACTTGCAATGTTGGGCAACTCGTTAAAAGAATGATCCAAGATCAATAAAGGGAACCGACACAAAAGAAGAGAAAAATTAAACCAAAAGCTCACCTAGCTTAATGAAGATGATCCCAAAGAAGAACGATTAGTAGAAATAACAGAACTCAAGCTAGCGTTGAATATGGAAGCAGATAAGGAAGAAATTTTTTGGGAAAAACGAGTAAGGGCAAACTGGCTTAGAATGGGCGATCAAAATACAACATTTTTCCACAATTTTACGTCCTACCACAAAAAGAGAAACACAGTAAAGGGGCTTGAAGACAAAAGTGGTAGATGGATGGAAGGGGATAAAAAATTACTTGAGTTAGCAACAAAATATTTTTAAGATATTTTCTCTTCAAAACCCTTACAAGATTGTGAGAATTTATGGATGGAAATTCAACCTTGAATATCTGGATACCTTAATGAGGAACTTTCAACTAGTTTTAAAGAAAACGAATTATTTGATGCGTTAAAGTCAATGGCTCCTCTAAAGGCTTCAGGTAAGGATGGCTTCCCTACTCTGATACGGGCCGGCTCGGGGTGAGTCGAAACGTATACGGGTTGCCCAATCGTCTACGAGGAGGAATCAAGCCTTTGGAAGATAATCGAAAAATATAAATGAGTTTGCAGAAGCTTAAATAAATAAAAATAGGATTTGGTTCGGTTTGGAGGAACAAAATAAAAATAAAAATAGATAAAAGATAATTTTGATGGAAGCAGATAAAAGAACTTAAACGAGAAGCGATTCAACACTAAAAAATGTCACCCCGGGTTCTATAATGTTTAAGGTGAATAAATGGATTCGAAGGTGGAAATAGAAATACGAACTTAACTTAAGAAAGATTCAACACTATATAACAGTGTCACCCTGTTTCTTATATCGTTAAGGTAGATAGGTGAAGATAGGTTGATGAACGCCACACGAAACAAAATTTGGTGATAACTTCAAACAAGTCGAAGACGCCACAAGCAAAGCTTGATAAGTCTAACAAAACTTGTACGAAAACGAAGAGGAGATAATCTCACTCAAATGAACAAAAGTTCATAAAATTTCATTCAAAAAAATTCTGTATGTACAAATGAAAATAGTAAATATTTATAGGCCATTATGGAGCTAGCCTAATTGGGTCACTATTATAATTTAAAAACTAAGAAAACTCTAGAATAAAATAACCATTAAACTAAAGGCTGAAAGTGCGTCTTCAAATGCTTGCATATTCGGCTTGGAGAGATCAAAGTGGGTTGACCGAATATTCCTTTGAAAATAATACCAAAGTGCAGCTCATAATTTCACTCAAAGGATATTTCTTGAATTATTCGGTCAAGGGAATTGGATGAGATCTAGTCACGTTTGGAGGCATAGTGATATGGGCAAGGTTACATGAAAAAAAAAATTGAAAAACATGGGTACCTTGGTTTTGTCCCCCACCACGCATTGCCACAAACATCTATTAACAAAGGAATGTCTTAGCATGGGTTGAAGGTTATGGTGGGATTTTTTTTTAATTTGCATTTGCCGTCCAACAAGTGTTCCACACCCTAGGATTCCAACGTCCATGCACCTTGTTCATGCACTCAAATAGATAGAAATTCATCTCCATATTACCGTCCACTTAATTGTACACTCAAACATGTGAGCAAAACCATTAATCATTATTTATTTTCCATGATCAAATGTTTCTCCCTTAAAATATTAAGCTTCCATGCCGTCCCATGGTGGTTCTTCATGCCTCCAACTTGATTAAATAATTTCAATATGTGCCATCTTGTGCCGCATGCTCTAATTAAGTTCCATTGTTTATTCAAAATGTCCATAGTCAATGTCTTGCCATTCATGCATTACTACAACCAACCCATTGCACACTTTTTTATTCCATCATGCCATGAGTCTTCCCACTTTCAAAAATTATTCCCATGCTCCCCATTTGTTTAT
The DNA here is from genome assembly GCA_025503065.1 of Gossypium bickii. Lineage (NCBI taxonomy): Eukaryota > Viridiplantae > Streptophyta > Magnoliopsida > Malvales > Malvaceae > Gossypium > Gossypium bickii. Next base: position 105,250,142 of record CP106711.1, read on the forward strand.
TCAACCACACCAAAATCATGCTTGATTAAAATAACAATAAGCTCCACCTTTGCCGTCCAAGGTAAGTGCATTTTAAAATGGCTTGTTTCTTTGTATTATTTAATTTCACATGCTCTCTTTTAAATCACAAAGTGTGCCGCCCCTTCTCCATGTCCTTTGCCAACATTTCATGCATTTGTTTATTTAATGCAAAGCTCCCATTTAATCCTTCACCATTGAACATTAGGCCTTCATATTCTCTTTTTAAAAATATTCCAAGCACCATACCGTCCATGAACCACATGCAACCTTGGGTGATCTCAGGCTCCACAAATTAAAATTCGTGGTGCCTCGGGCGTGCCCGTATCATCCCCTCCCTCTTCAAGACGATTCGTCCTCGAATCGACCCGTTGGTTGTTCGAACAAAGCTCATTGTTCCTCTTTCTTCGATCAAACGGGACGGATGATAAACGCGATACCTGAAAAAGATAACCAAGACTTAGTAGGATTGGCTTCAAACAATCTTGCAACCCAACTATGGACACCATCAAACAAGTGAATCGCATGTGATCGGGCAGCACCAAATTATCGTACAAAAGAAGTAATGCCTTGTCAAACATTTGCAATAAATTTGAAGAGATCTCAAGGCGTGCATATGATCTACTTGGAGTCCAAAATGTATGCTTATCACGCGAATAGTAAATTAAATGATATACATAAGCATCACAAGCAGGTAGATGATAAAATTTAAATGGAAAACATAATTGAACAACCAAACCTTGCATTGTTCGATATGTGGGCTTTCTCATACACGAATGATAACAAGTATCAGACACAAGAATCCTTTTGTCGACCATTAAAACAAATAGACCATCAATAGGTAATATAAGACAATTAATCATAACATGATCTAGATGTTTGGCAAAAACAAAGTTAGCAACACAAAGCTTATCGTAATCCGAAGAAAGCAACAATGCATCAACAGTTTCAGAAGACTTACCCTTATACTCAGAAAGATAAAGATCAGTCTTACCTTGATCGAGTAATACAAACCTTCTTTTTTCTAGATTGTAGTGTAATCGAAGATGCGCGTTGGATTCAATCTTTTTCAAATGGTGGGTGAACAACCATAAGAATTGTTTAAGGAACGAATAAAGATTAAAAACAAAGTTGTTAAAATTTGTTACCTTATTCAAAAACCAAGTATCAAGAATATAGAAATCTTTCAAACTTACCGAATGATACTTGAGTTTTTTCCATAAAACAAATCGAAACATATGCCCTATTTATGGGACTTAGGTTCCGAAAAATCAATCACGTTAGACCAATAAGAATTATGTACATTCAAGATAAGGCGATCAAAACTCTTAACATATTTCAAAATGTATTTACAAAAACTCAACGATTTCATACTAGACAACGAATTAATCTTATAATATCTACAATCAAACAAATTGGGGTTAGAAGAAAAATCATCTTTATACAAAAAATTTGATGCTTCAAAACGCTTACCTTCCTTACCTTTTTTAATCAAATGGAAACGTCGTTCTTCCGAGAGGTATTGGAGTGGGTATTCGTCATTTGGCTTCTCGGAAACCTGAAAAGAAGAAATAGAACAAGTACACTCTTCAAGTGGGTTAATTAATTCAACACTCATATTTTCTCGCTCTTCTTGTTCTTTTGTTTCTTTTTCTCTCACAAGCTCTTTTCTTTTCCTTTCAAATTTCTCTTCCTTTTCTCTCTCTTTTTCTTGTTCTTTTTCAATTATGTTCTCAATGGCCCTTTCAACCTTTCTCAAAACTTGCTCATTGTCTCTCTTTATTGCCTCTTTTCTTTCTATTTCTTTTTCTTTTTCTTTGCTTCTATTACATGAAGTTACAAAAGAATCATAAGAATTTCCAAAAGAAGAAAGATTATTTACGGATGAATCACGATAATTTCTTCGGGAAGAATACTCCAAAAACGTTTTCTTGGAAGTTTCTGAATGAATATATCGATCAACTCACGTGTTTTCTTGGAGGGAATAAGAATCATAATATGTACCACTTCTAGAATAATCTTTCGTGGATGAATACCGTTTCGAACTTCTTGAGAAATAAGAATTTCGATCACAGTCTCTTCTTGAATATTCTTCGAAAGTGTGTCTTCGGGATGATCTTGACTCTGTCCTTCGACTTGAAGAAAGTCGATCTCGTTGGTCTAGTTCCTCAATCCGATCCAAGTTCTTTTCCAACTTGTTTATGGCTCTTCGCACTCCATTCAACAAGTATTGGTAATCATTAGATGAGAACTCTTCTTGAGACATATTTATTGCTGAAAAAAGAAACTATTATAACAAAGGGAAATAAACCGACAAAATTAAAATACCTTACCACAAAATCTCACAAGTTACTCACAAAAAAAATCGCTCACACTCGTATTTTCACTCGTATAAGGCTTTTTTTTAATGAATCACTCGTGCCTTTTACCACTCAATCTCGTCTAACAAATTCGTACTTTGTTTTGAAAGACTTATTTGCGGCTTAAGGGTCAGCTTCAAAATTGGTACAAGGGAAAATGATGTTATGGGGTGGAGATCGGCTGAGAAAAAAAAATCGGTATAATGGCTTTGGGGTGAAGAAGGGTGGCTTGAAGATTGGGAAAGAAGTAATGAAACAAAACTTGCAAATTTTCAAAAAAAAAATTTCCACACACTTTTTTTTTAAATCCTTTTTTTACTACTCTTTTTTTTTTGTATTCGTATATTCTTTTATACGATTTTTTTATTTGAACTTTTTTTCTTTTTTTTTTTATCTTTTTTTTGACTTCAAATATACTATAATGAAATACAATAAACAAAAATTATAACTTGAATTTTTTTTGAATTTTTTTAAACTTACGGACTAACTTCTGACTATCGTCGTCGTCGTGCCCCTCGTTTTGTAGCTCTGATACCATATGATACGGTTTATTTTTAACTTCACCTTGGTTTTTTTTGTGAGTGACTTGTGAGAGATGATACGAGCACGCCCGGGGCACCAACATTTTGTAAAGTAACAAAGCTCGAATTAAATGCCCTAAGTGTTGAAAACATTGATTTGCACCTTGATGCATTTCTAATTGAACCGGATTAGTCCATTTGGGTTCAATTTGAGCTCACTCGAGCTCATCTCAGCTCATTGAGCTGTCTGTTTTAATTTAAAATTTGTTTTGGCTCCATAAATTGTTCTTCATGCATCAATCTTCCATGTATGCTTCATAAGTCTCCATGAATTGTGGCCTTCCACTTGCCGTCCAACTTAATGTAAACTCAAACATGTGAGCAAAACCATTAATCATTTTTTATTTTCCATGATCAAATGTTTCTCCCTTAAAATATTAAGCTTCCATGCCGTCCAAAGTAAGTGCACTCACGCATGAACACACCTTCCATCACTTTTAATTTCCTCATTCCTTCTCCATTAGTGCCGTCCAAGTCTTGAAGGATAATTTAAAATTCATGAAAGGCATCAATCTTGCATGTGCCGTTTAATTCTAGCAATTAAATTTCATTCATCATGCTCATCCAACTTAATCAACACATGTCTTCTTTTATTTATTTATTCCTCTACCAAGTTTCATGATCAAGACAAGGTTGTCGTCCCACCATTCATACCTTCACCCATAATCTCACATGCTTTAATTCATGCTTCCATCTAGGCGTTTTCCACTTCAAATATCTCCCTTGAAAGATTAAAATTTAAGCCACCATTAATCCTTTGCCGTGGCACCTATTTTGGAAGAAATTTCAACTCCACATGGGCTGCACTATGTGGTCCCACTCATGCACCTATACAGGGAAATGGATCACCTCATTAGTCTTAAAGCTTAGCTAATTTAAACTTCAGCACTTAGGACTTATTTAATACATGTTTTTGAGCTGCCACAAATTATATTGGAACCCATTAAATCATGTCTAAACGTATACGGGTTGCCCAATCGTCTACGAGGAGGAATCAAGCCTTTGGAAGATAACCGAAAAAATAAATGAGTTTGCGAAAGCTTAAATAAATAAAAATAGGATTTAGTTCGGTTTGGAGGAACAAAATAAAAATAAAAATAGATAAAAGATAATTTTGATGGAAGCGGATAAAAGAACTTAAACGAGAAGCGATTCAACACTAAAAAGTGTCACCCCGGGTTCTATAATGTTTAAGGTGAATAAATGGATTCAAAGGTGGAAATGGAAAACGAACTTAACTTAAGAAAGATTCAACACTATATAACAGTGTCACCCCGTTTCTTATATCGTTAAGGTGGATAGGTGAAGATAGGTTGATAAACGCCACGCCAAACGAAATTTGGTGATAAGTTCAAACAAGCCGAAGACGCCACAAGCAAAGCTTGATAAGTCTAACGAAACTTGTACGAAAACGAAGAGGAGATAAACTCACTCAAATGAACAAAGGTTCATAAAATTTCATTCAAAAAAATTCTGTATGTACAAATGAAAATAGTAAATATTTATAGGCCATTATGGAGCTAGCCTAATTGGGTCACTATTATAATTTAAAAACTAAAAAAACTCTAGAATAAAATAACCATTAAACTAAAGGCTGAAAGTGCGTCTTCAAATGCTTGCATATTCGGCTTGGAGAGATCAAAGTGGGTTGATCAAATATTCCTTTGAAAATAATACCAAAGTGCAGCTCATAATTTCACTCAAAGGATATTTCTTGAATTATTCGGTCAAGGGAATTGGATGACATCTAGTCACGTTTGGAGGCATAGTGATATGGGCAAGGTTACATGAAAAAAAAAATTGAAAAACATGGGTACCTTGGTTTTGTCCCCCACCACGCATTGCCACAAACATCTATTAACAAAGGAATGTCTTAGCATGGGTTGAAGGTTATGGTGGGAATTTTTTTTAATTTGCATTTACCGTCCAACAAGTGTTCCACTCCCTAGGATTCCAACGTCCATGCACCTTGTTCATGCACCCAAATAGATAGAAATTCAGCTCCATATTGCCGTCCACTTAATTGTACACTCAAACATGTGAGCAAAACCATTAATCATTCTTTATTTTCCATGATCAAATGTTTCTCCCTTAAAATATTAAGCTTCCATGCCGTCCCATGGTGGTTCTTCATGCCTCCAACTTGATTAAATAATTTCAATATGTGCCATCTTGTGCCGCATGCTCTAATCAAGTTCCATTGTTTATTCAAAATGTCCATAGTCAATGTCTTGCCGTTCATGCATTACTACAACCAACCCATTGCACATTTTTTTATTCCATCATGCCATGAGTCTTCCCACTTTCAAAAATTATTCCCATGCTCCCCATTTGTTTATTCAACTACACCAAAAACATGCTTGATTAAAGTAACAATAAGCTCCACCTTTGCTGGCTTGTTTCCCTTGGCGTGCCCGTATCATACTCTCTTTTTTCAAAAATATTGAAATATTGTAGGAAAGGATGTGACTAGCTTCTCTTTAGAAATTTTGAATAACCAGAAAGTATTAGGCATTATAAACAGAACCAATATCATTCTAATCCCTACAGTATTGAAGCAAAAAAATATGGGTCAATTTAGACTGATTAGCCTTTGCAATGTAGTATAAAAAATAATTTTGAAAGCTATAGTTAACAGATTGAGAAAGCCCCTTAGCTATTGCATTTGAGGAAACATAATGAGCATTTGTGCCAGGTAGACAGATTACTGATAACATTCTAGTGGCATATGAATTATTGCATTCTTTCCAAGAAAAAAAAAAAAGATATGGACCAGGTTCTTTTGCCTTAAAATTAGACATGAGCAAAGCAGGGTAGAATGAAATTTTATTGAAATGATCTCATTCCATCAACAGAAATAGAACCTCATTCCATCTGCATGTCTTCTGCAGGATCAAGCAACTCATCAAGGTTGGTGGGAAGAGCAGCAGGATCCAACTCAATTGATCCCACAGGAACATCTTCTCTTTCATTGCCACTCATCCTGAATGATGGAACTTGATGCGAAAACCTATACAGCTCCTGTGATGACACATAAAAAGAGATAACCCCATATCGTGCAGTTTGTCGGAAAATACTGATAAACCCTTTCACTTTGCCCAGATGAGCGACCTTAACGCCGATTACGTCGTCAAAATCAGTGACTACCTCCACAATAACATACTCGTATGAGCGTTTACGGTTTTCTGGATTTGAAGCCCATTTAATATCCCAGTCTTTGAAGAGAGCCCAAGTTTCCCCTTTTTTAGGATACACGAAGAAGCATTTACTGAATTTTAAGGGATCAATCCGATGAGAGAACACTAGACGATCTACACACGTCTCTGTGAACCCATTGCGGTAATAACCACAAGAAACAGGCAGATCCAAATCAACCCAATTTTGCTCATTTTCCTCATCTGGATCAGCCTCTAGCCATGTAATTCGTAGGTTGAAGCCAGGATTGAACACCGTCTTGATCCGGGCATAAAATCTTGGCATGCCATCCAGTGGATCATACAGAGCCCATACTTGATTAACAGCAAAACCACTCTCTGCCCTCTGGCTCTCAAAATCACTGAACTGTGGATCAGGATATTCAATCACCTCAGGAGATGGGTTCTCTGCACCTGATTCTGAACCACTATTAGCCGCGGACACTTTATGGGTCTTCTTGACAGTTTCCTCTTCCTTCCCTCTAGACTCTCCAACTTTGACCGTACGACCAACTGAACTATCCTTTTTAGTTCCATGATCACCCACCTTTTCCTCCTTGGTTTTTGGTGCTGCAGCTACCTTGAATCTCTTACAAGGAGAGCTTACACAAGCATCATCATCAATCAACAACTTTTCGTAATAAATATGATGTTTTTTCCTCGAAGATCTCCTAGGAGAATGACCCGCATTTGCTTTTGAACTCAGTCCACTATTATTTCCCCAATCTTCCTGACCAAGAGTATCTTCAGTTTCAGTTTCACTACCAATCTCCCATTCAGTTTCAGTTTCACTACCAATCTCCCAACTTTCATCAGATTCCTCTACTGACTTCCCCCATCTATTCTTGTTCGCATTTTCACTACCAATCTCCCAACTTTCATCAGATTCCTCTACTGACTTCCCCCATCTATTCTTGTTCGCATTTCTTGAAGTTCCTGGCTCTTTGGGCATCCCTGCATTAGGCATAGGCATCTCAACACATCTAACAGAAATAATGTGATGAAAACTGAAAGGAGATTCATTTATAAACAAACAAAAGGCATACGAAAACTGATGGCAACATAATTTGTCAGAACCAAGTGTAAGTATTACGAACAATCATCAAGGACATAAGACCGACATAACTGATAAAAGTCTGGAAGTCAACATGTGCTCTTGTAGTTCTAGAAGTCAAGACGAAGAAGTGGGTGAAATTAAGGGCTTAATAAACAATAGCCAACAAATGTCATATCATAGTGAACAGATTGTAATTTGTCAGCATAAACAACAGCTACTAATAGCAATAAACAAAATTATTTGCATTATAAAGAATGAGACAAGGACTACGTAGGAACCGATACAAAGAAATGGAGTGTCCAGCTATCATTGTAAAGCTTACCTTGTTTTGACCTTTTCAGATGCTTAGAAGCCATTTTCTTAGAGGAAACAGTGGTTGTGGCACCAATAGGGGCAGCTCCAGATATTTCTGTAGCTATGAACTCTCGTGGTCGCTTAACACCAACATCTTGCTGTGATGGGGTCTCAGTCACGGGAGCAGTGCAAAGGGCAGGGTTTGCTTCTGGGGAGGTAAGACTTCTGCTTGCATTTTCTTTTTCAAGAAAGGCAATTAAATTCTTAAGGCTCTTAAGCCTATGGGGTAGGTACTCGTATTCAAGCTTATGATCTTCAATGCATTGGACAACAGCTCTCGCATCAGCTATTCTTTTGGTGTTTGCCTCATTCTGTTGATTAGATGGCTAAATGTTAAACGACTTAAAAGGCATTTAAAGAAAAAGAGAGGAAGGTAGAGACAAACCCGTGCTTCAGGGGTTTTTTTCCCCTTCCTAAAAGTTCTTCTAGCTTCAGTCTTAGAATGATTGATGAAATCTTTCAACACAGGTACCGGTGGGAACTCATTAACCTGTTCAAAAGCATAAATAAATCTAATTGCCTCCATATGCTGCTTCTTTTCGACAAGCGTCCTTATGAAACCTGTCAAACAAGCCATCCAAGTTGCAACTCCTATCAGACCTCCCCATATAAAACAAACAAACAATACAACTACAACTAAAGTTCATTTTAGGATGAAGGCCTCATGTTTATTGAGAATGAACCAAAAAACTTATCATTAAGTTTCATTTCTCTTGTTCTAATTTCAAGAACAAAATCAGCAATGCACCACCTTGACAAAATTGTTACTACTTGAAAGGAGGTAGAGCAATTGTTTGTTAACCATAAAATAAAGCATGTAAATAAGAAAATGTAAACGGTTTTATAGACTTTACCAGTGATCTTATCTCCCAAACCAAGAACCTTGAACAATTCAGGAGTTTGAATATGTTGAGCAACAAATACCAAAAAGTTAACAAGCTCATCAGCATCAAAAGCATCTCCCAATTGGAAGGAGGCTAAAAGCCACAGAAAACCCAAAACCTCCAATTCATGACCAGATTCAACTCTCATTTTTGTTATCCAATCAAATGCAAGCTTCACAGCTTCTTTTCTAACGTTAGGCTTAATTTCAGGTGAAAGTTTCATCAATTGCTCTAACAAGAGAATGCAACTTCTTCTAGCAACATCCCCTTCAAAATCTATGTCTCCCTTACTCAAGTGTGGAGGGTAAAACCCTTCCATTGCATCCAAGACAAGCTTTGCAGGGTCTCCTGAAAGTTTAAGAGCCATGGCAACTTCATTACCCATCGAACCATGCTCTTTCCAGCGCCCATTTAGGAACATCTGCAAATCCTTTCCATCCATACTAACGCAAAACCGAAGATGTGCTGGTGAAGAATGATCTACGGAACATTTAGCCAACAAACTACCTGCTGCTTCATTTACTTTCACTTGAGGATGCAGGGCGGAAGCAAGACTATTCCTTTCAAGTTCTTTAGACCATTCTGCAAGTTTCTTCTCCCTTGCTTCAAGATCTTTGAACCGCTCCTCACACTTTTTAACATTGAACTCAAGATCGCGGGACTGTTGTTCATGCTTTCTCTTATGTTCTGCAGATATTTCTTCAATCTCCTTCTCTCTTAGTTCAACTTTTCTCAAACATTCATCATAGTGCTTCGATTTTGCTTCAATTTCCTGATATCGCAGCTCAAGACATGTTTCTTTTAACTCAAATTCTTTTAAACACTGCTCAAAATGCTTCTTTTTCGAACGAAGCTGTTGCTCTTTGTCCTCAATCTGTTCAAACTGATCATTAACCAACTTCTCCTTAAGCTTCAGCTCCATGAATCTCTGGTCATGCTGCTTAACTTTATATTCAAGATCTTCGAATTGTAATTTATATTTTCTCGCCAGTTCCTCGGATGATTCTTCTTTTTGCTTCTCTTTCAATTTTATTTTTCTCAAGCACTCTTCATTATGTTTCTGTTTTGCTTCAAGATCTTGATAACCCTTTTCAAGAGAAGTCTCCTTCCTTGCAAAATCTCTACAACGCTGCTCAGAATGATTCATTTTCAATCTAAATTGCTCTTCTTTCTCCTTAAGCTCCTGAAACCGAGTTTTTAACGAATTTTCCATTAACTTAGCCTCTCTGAATCTCTCCTCACATTGCTCAGACTTGAATTTTAGATCTTTAAGATCTTTCTGAAGACAATTCTGTGAAAACTCAAAGTCCCTACGTCGCTGCCTGAGATCCCTCTCTCTCTGCCCAAATTCCTCTTCTTTCCTTTCAATAACTCCCAACTGCTTTTGCACCCACTTCTCTGTCACTCCAAGCCTCTTATATAACTGCTCGTATTGTTTTATATTAACTTCAAGATCTCTACGACGTTCCTTGAAAGCCCTTTCTTCCATCTCAAACTGCACACAATGCTCCCCAAATCTCTTCTTTTTCAACCCAAATTGCTTTTCTTTCAACTCATACTCACTCATGCACTTCTCCAAATATTTCTCTTTCACCCCAGCTTCCCGCAACTTATCTTTTACTGATTTCTCCATCAATTTAACTTCTTTACAATGTTTTACACTAAATTCGAGATCTTTACGACGCCGTTCAAGTTCTTTCTTCTCTAACTCGAACTCTCTACAACGCTTCTCAAAAGCCTTCTCCTTCGACACAAACTCCTCTTCTTTCAGTTTAAGCTCTTCATGTTGCTTTTGCTTTAACTCAACCTCTCTTAACCTTTCTTCGTAAAACTTGTTTCCCAACTCCAAATCCCTAAATTGCCTCCCTAATTCCTCCTCTTTAACCTTAAGCGTTTCAAACTGGTCTTTAATCAATTTCTCTTTCCTTTCAATCTCCTTTTCGAGCCTGTTAGCACGTTCGTTCATCTCATGTTCTTTTGAAATCACTTCCTTGAGTCGTTCTTCGACAGAACTCTGAGCGGAATCCAAAACTTTCTCCACATCTTTCCATTGAAGATTAAGTAAAAGAACGGAAGAAGCCTGGTGTTGAATCTCGTCAATAGTTCGTCGCAGATTGGATTTGCTCAACTCAATGCGTTCTGAATCAGTTAACTTCTCCATCAAGTAACTCAAACCAAACACTTATAACTTCAGAACTCAATACATACAGGAACCAAACGACCTAAACTCACAAAAATAAAACCAAAATCAAAAAAGGAAAACTGCGAATCTGGAGACAGACAGAGACGAGAGGAATTTAGAGGAAACAGTGAAAATAATTAGGGAAAACTCGAAACTTGAGGATCAACAAGCGGTTCCCCAAAAGACAACGTTTATAGAAATCATTTAAAGTAGCAATACACAAGGCGTACAATGGGCTGGGTTTTACGCCATTTATGCCCCAAATTATCTAAAACGATTTTGCGAATAAATCATTTTTTTTTCTAAAAGATTATGTTCCAACTAATATATATATTATTTCTTAAAGATTTTTTATCTCGAATTTTTTATGTAATTTAAATATTATATTCATTTTTTTGGTGAAAATTATATTAATATTGCTAAAATTGTGAAACAATTAATCTTAAATTTCAATATTTAATCTTATTAAATTATACTCTTATAGTTTGAATTGTTATAAATATCTTGTTGCGACTACAATAAGAATTCTCATGTATAATAATATAATAAAGATTCTTATATATTGTTAGGATTCCATTTGGATTAAAATTCTATATTATAAGAACCCTCATGTGATGGTCTGATTGTCAAGAGTGTTCATCGTTCTAGGTATGGTCTGGATTTAAGTTACGCTAGTCGTGTTAGTTGCTTGAATTTTACCTTGCTATTGTAATTTCCCAACAAAATATTCAGTCGCGGAGCCAAGGTTAGTAGGAGCTCGATTCCCCCTAAAATGATAAAATTTTAAATTTAAACCTTTTATAATTTATAGAATTTTAAATTAGTAATGGTAAAACTACACTAACTCTTCTAAAATGATAAAATTATATTATTATTATCGTAAAAATATATAATTTAATTTCGTCTCTCAACAAATTTTCTAACTCTACAATTGTAAATATTGATGTTGAAAACCATTGTAAGTATTGTGTTAAAATAAATACATCCCTCCCTTTCTATTCTCAAAATATATTTTTGTGGTTTATTGTAGTTGTTCAGAACTAGGTTGTTCCATGATTTTGGAGCTGACTATGTAATTTTGGTTACTCGTGTCCGTGCTTTGGCTCTACGTGCAGGTAATGCTTTTCACGCTCTTCGTTATACCTTACAATTAGTTTAAAAGAAAATAGTTTATACAGTTTTAATTCTATTTAACCGTGAGAGTTGCAGTGTGCTAGTACCATTTTATAAACAACAGGTTCTTGTTTAATTTGTTTACTGTTGCAATTAATTCATTTGATTTCTAAATTATATTCTTTATTTCATTTAGGTATTTATATTTGTTTTGTCTAACCATTCTTAAAAATTTTGTATCTAAAATATGTCTGTGTTATATTTTTTATTTTAAATTTTAGAGACATTGAAAATGTTTTTATAGCCACATGGCATTTTATATAAAATAAATAATTTTTTTATTAAATGTACCTACACATTAAAAACTATAAAAATTTATAAAAAATTTAGAATATATATAATTTATGAAAAAAATTATAAATTGTTTTAAAATATGATAATTAAAAATATTGAAATTAATAATATTATTAAAAATGTAAAAAATGTAAAAAATATTTTTGATAAAATTCTAAAATATATAATTCTAAAATTCTAAAAAGGTATTTAAATTTCAATTTTTTTTGCAATTACTTGAAATTTAATTTTTTTTAAAAAACTTTATAACATTTTAAAAATCTTTATATATTATTTTTAATTTTTAAAATTTACAATGATATAATTTATAATTTTATAAAAAATATTTTTAAACCTTTTTTAAAAAATGTATATATTATATACTATATATACATTTTTTTTACATTTTAATCAATATAATATGTATAACACTAAAAAATAAAAAAGATAAATGGCATGTTCTACTAGTGTCACGGGCCAACAGTTGATCAAAGTAAAAATTTTTTAATATTTAAATACTTAATATTATAATTTTTTATTTTTAAATATAAATATAAATATAAATTTTATTTCAAATAAACATAATTGTCACATTAAGTTTTTTCATTGGCCAAAACAAGTTACGTGGCACTTTTTCATTGGCCAAAGTTTCTAATAGGTTTTTTTAAACCTTTGTTATAAAATCAACTAAAAATATAGGAAATTGATACTTTAAGTGCTAAATGGGTTTGGAAAATGCACGAAAAATATGTTTTATGGAAAACCATAGTTTTTAATTTTTTTTTTCCAAAATAATAATTTGGTTGTGTTATCTAAATTACTAAACACTTAATCAAAATCATACATTCGTCTAGGATGAATGCTTCAACCGAGTAGTCTTCACCGCTATCCTCAAGCTCATGTCTACCAAGTATGGGCTCGCTTCGAATTAGAAAATTTTCCACAAAATTACCAGTGAAATAATTTGCAATTTCTTTAAACTTATGAGTCAGTTTGTAAATAAGAAAAATATCTCTAAAAATTTTTAAAATAATTTTTTTCAAAAAAAAAAATTTTCTTTACAACTTTCTTTTATGGCCCTCCTTAAATAGGGAGAGTTTAGAGAGTTCAACTATAATTAAACTTAATCACTCTAATATTAAAACTAATATAATACTTTTCAAAATAAATATTAGATTAAATTTAATATTAAATCTTTAAATTAATAGAATATTTATTTACAAGATAAATATTAAATTAAATTTAATATTAAGATAATAACTTTGATATTGAATTAATAAAATACTATCAAGATAAGTATTAAATTAAATTAAATTAAATATTAAAACTATTAAAATAATATTATTTTTGAAATAGTTAATCTAAAATCAAATCATCTGATAGAGTCTTAGTAGAAGTGTGATTCTTCCACTACTCAATGTTGAAGGACCACCCACCGGCCATCGGAATGTTGTTGCCGTTGGCTCCGTCGTGTCTGGTGGTGCCATTGTAGGCACGACACCCGCATGACACTTCAAGCCGATTCGACTGTTGCTAGTTTAGTCCGACCATCAGCCCAATTTCACATATCAAACCTGGTTTGACCAATTTTAGGGTCTCGATTTTGGGTTCTCGAGCACAATTTTTAATCTCATGTCCAATTTTCAAGTTCAGCTATCTATTGGGCCAGTTGTTTGACTTGAAAATTAATTTCCAAAATATTATATTAATTTTAATTAATTTGATTAAGTTAATTTTACTTAATCAAAATTAATTTTCCTAAAAATCAATTAGATTTTCTAAATTAATTTTTTAAGAAAATTCTTTAGTCAAATTCTCTAGTTAAACAATTCTCACAACCGCCTAATTTAATTCCATATCGAATAAATCAACTCAATTAAATTATTTCCAAAGTCGTAAAATTTTCTTTTGATTCAAATGCAGTCTGATCAAGCTTTTGTTGAGCTAGCAGAAGGACCAATCGAACATATACAATTAAGCTCTAGTAATTGCAATAATGTCCAGAAGTATCGTTCCAATAATTTGCAATTACTTAATCATGGAGTCAGTCCATAAGAAGTATCATGATTGAAAACTCCTTATTGTATACTCTTTACGAAAGCAATTCATCCAACTATTTTGTCCAATGACCTCGTCATGTGTGTGTTACCATCATATGATATCTGTAACGGTCCGATTTTGGCCCTAATCGGAACGGTGGTTTCGGGACCACGAATTCGAGTCCAAAAAATATTTTTTTTAAAATTGTTTTGGTGTTTATAATGTGTGAATTTGTCTGTATTAAATTTTCGTTTAAAAATTTTATCTTTTGGAGGTTTGATTTAATAAATGGGCTTAATCGCGTAAGTTAAAAAAATGGTGATTATTAGTAAAAGGTGATACGAACCGGCTCGGGGTGAGTCGAAACGTATATGAGTTGCCCAATCGTCTACGAGGAGGGATCAAGCCTTAGGAAGATATTCGGAAAATATGGATGAATTTGCGGAAGCTTAAGTGAATAAATTAGGTGATGGTTCGGTTTGGAGGAACAAAATAAAAATAAAAATTGATAAAAGATAATTTTGATGGAAGCGGATAAACGAACTTAAACGAGAAGCGATTCAACACTAAAGAGTGTCACCCCGAATTCTATAATGTTTAAGGTGGATAAATGGAATCGATGATGGAAATGGAAATACGAACTTAACTTAAGAAAGATTCAACACTATATAATAGTGTCACCCCGTTTCTTATATCATTACCAAACGAAATTTGGTGATAAGTTCAAACAAGCCGAAGACGCCACAAGCAAGCTTGATAAGTCAAACGAAACTTGTACGAAACCGAAGAGGAGATAAACTCACTCAAAATGAATAAATTTCATAAAATTTCATTAAAAAAAATTTTGTGTTCAAAATTCTGTCTCTACAAATGAAAATAGTAAATATTTATAGGCCATTATGGAGCTAGCCTAATTTGGTCACTATTATAATTTAAAAACTAAGAAAACTCTAGAATAAAATAACCATTAAACTAAAGGCTGAAAATGTGTCTTCCAAATGCTTGCATATTCGGCTTGGAGAGATCAAAGTAGGTTGACCGAATATTCCTTTGAAAATAATACCAAAGTGCAGCTCATAAACTCACTCAAAGGATATTTCTTGAATTATTCGGTCAAGGGAATTGGATGACATCTAGTCACGTTTGGAGGTATAGTGATATGGGCAAGGTTACATGAAATAAAAAAAAATTAAAACATGGGTACCTTGGTTTTGTCCCCCACCACGCATTGCCACAAACATCTATTAACAAAGAAATGTCTTAGCATGGGTTGAAGGTTATGGTGGGATTTTTAAATTTGCATTTGCCGTCCAACAAGTGTTCCACTCCCTAGGATTCCAACGTCCATGCACCTTGTTCATGCACCAACTTAAAAGATAGAAATTCAGCTCCATATTGCCGCCCACCATGGTCTCTATGCTCAATCCATGTTGAATAAACAATGATCCAACATAGTGCCGCATGCCTCATATATCCATAAAAAAAATTATTTTATCCCATGCTTCCAAAACATTCCTCTTAAAATTCGGCCAAGCTTCTACTTCATGTTTTTCTATTTTTAATATAACTTTGTTTCAACCAACACAATAATACTCCATGCCGTCCTATGCTCATCAAAGCCATGAAGAGCCCTTCAAGTATTTAATTCAACTCCCATGAGCTTGTGCCATTGGTTGACCTTGTAGACATAAAAGTATGGGCAAGGAACATGGTCAACGTTGGAAACATATGGGGATGGGTATGGTGGATTCCTTTGATTATTCCCACGCATGGAAATAAGAGATGGCATGGAAATAAGCTTGTACCATGCTTTTGCCGTCCATATAAGGAAACATAGATGGTGCTTATATTTTGTTTATTCAATTCTATAGCTTGTGCCGTCCACCATATTTTCCATATTCAATGGTCTAATTAACTCAAGCATGCTCAATCAAATTAATAAAAGAAGAGGTGGCAATGCTTAATTATTCCCACACCATAGCTTGTGCCGTCCATGCACATTTGGGTCTTCTGTCAAGCTTGAAAGTACTCCTTATTTTGATGGCACCTGTAATACATGAACCAACATCAATTTAAATGCAATTTAGCTGAACATAGTTAAAACACAATCTAAACACTTTATTTAAATACTAGGTAAAAACAAAGATTAACAAGACACCTTAAAACACACAATAATTAGGACATAGTGGTACATGACTAAATTATTTAATTAACTTAAATTAAATTAATTAAATTTTATTCCAGACATTTAATTAACTCAAACTAAGTTAACTAATTTTTATTCCAACAATTAATTAAAAATGAGTTAAGAATGAGCTAATAACGAACTCCATAAATTTAAAATCGTCGGTGCCTCGGGCGTGCTCGTATCAAAAGGGCTTAATTGATGATGTCTTTTTAATTAGAAATATTAAAAGAGTAAATAGCCCAAATTTTTAGATAGTGGCCGGCCATGGACAAAATTAATCTTATGTTATAATGTTTAGTTATTTTATAATAAAGCTTAAATAGGTAAATAAAAAAATGTTAATATATATGTTATTTATAATAAAACAAAGCCATGGTTATCATCTTTTTTTTAAGCCATAGCCAAAACTTAGCAAAAGAAAAAGAAAGAAAAACCTAGTTACATTCGGTCTTGTCTAAGCTTAATTGAGGTATGTGTTTAGCTCGATTTTTGATAATTTTTACCTTTTTGAGATCGTTGCTATGTGATTTAGGCTCCGTTCTTCATTCCATTTCTGATGAGCTTTTGCTCAAAAAAGTGCTTTTTCTTCAAAAGCAACGGAGAACAAACAACTTTTGCTCAAAAATTTCTCCTTTTCCAACGGTGTAAAAGTGCTTTTCTGAAGGAGAAATTTTTAGCTTCTGGAATCCAAACGGGCTTCTTAGCTGGTATTGTACGATTTTAACCTTCTCTTTCCTTCTCTTCTTCTCTACTCTCCTCTGCTCTGCTACGCCTAGAACTCATGCCCAAGTCCAAGCCTTATCCCCCAAACTTCTTCATTGTTCCATCTGCCGTCACCGGTGCTGTTTTTAATAAGAAGAGACACTGGAAGGAAGGAGAGTAACCTAGCCTGTCGCACCATTCCATTCTTGGGTCTTCCAAGAGAATCCCCTTCAAGAATCTCAAGAAGATACTTGACTGCAAGAACGTCGCCAAGACCTGGGTCTCCACCGTCACCGAAACCTTGTCCGATTGCATCCTAAAGAAGCAGCGGCTTCAAGCTCTCGAGGTTCACTCTTTACTTCTCCTCTTCTTTTAGCAGTAATAGGAACAACCGTTTTTAATATTCAGGTATTTGAGATGCTTAGGGAACAACCATTTTTAATATTCAGCTCTCCAGGATGGTTGTCTCATCCTTGTTCTCTATCTTTGGTAATATGTTTAATGTTGAGAGAATATTGGCCATGCTTTGTTGTTCCACATAGTCACGTTGGAAAGATTGAAGACATGGGAGCATGGGCTATAAAGATTCCTCTAAAACTTCCATAGACATTCGGCTAACTTTGAGTATGGCCATGGTCACGTTGGTATCATGAAGGTATAGGCAAACATTAAAGAAACATGAGAAAAAAAAAATCAAAACAAGGGCAATTGGTTTGTATTACCGTCCATGATTTTCTTTTCTTTCACATGGGCAAGCATCGATATGAAAAACAAATTGTGAAAATATAATATGATGGGCATGTATTATTTAATCCAATTATGGTTTTCTTTTCCATATTATATAATATGATGGACATGTATAATATAATATGATGGGCAAGCATGGTTTTCTTTTTCCATATTATATAATATGGAAAAAAGTTGTTTTTCTATGTATTTCTCCTTATCAGCTTTATGTATCTAATTTTATGATAAAACCAGAACTTCATGCCACCAAGTTTGTAGATAATTTATTGTAAATGTTATTGTAAAATTTTTTGTATTTATATTTGGTATATAAATATTATCTTTTTTTTTGAAACTTTAATCCAAATATATGTAATATTTTAATTTGTTACATTTATATTTTCTATGTTATGTTAATATCTAATATGGGTTTTACAAATGAGTTAAAAGCATTAAAATAAAAAAATAATTTTTAAAATAATACAATTGTGGCAATATCTAATTATAAATATTTAATTATTATATCTAAATATTTAAATCTAGTTTATATATTCTAATTAAATTTAATAAATAATTAATATTAATTACGTAGAAAAATTTTAAAATAATATTATTTATTAAAATAATAATAAATTATAATAAATTATTTTTATATTTTTACTAAAATATCATAATATTAAATAATTTGAACATTATTTAAATATATATTTGTTACTTTATAATATCATGTCTAAAATAGACATTTTACTTCTCAAAAGCACTTTTTAACAGCAATGCCAAACACTTCAATTTTTCAAAAGTACTTTTCAAAAGCACTTCTGAAAAGCACTTCTCAAAAGCATTGCCAAACTGGCCCTTAGTTATCCCATGCTTGAATTTTTGATTTGGTTGTGTACTTCATGAATTGCCATTGAAGAAAGCTTGTTGTTTTTGTGGTTTTATGATGAAATATTGATTATATGTATTAGATTAACAAGTTTTATTTTTGAAGTTTTGATGAAATTGAGTAATTTGGATTAAATTGCAAAAAATAATTTTTTGAGGGACTAAAATGCAAAATAAATGAAATGTATGAGCTTGTATTAGGACTATGAATATTTGGCCCTAAAGAAGTGTGGTCAAATTTTGAATATTTTGTGTTTTGTGCAATAGGGACTAAATTGTGAAAATGTAAAATATTAAGGGTAAAAATGTAATTTGCTCATTTATTCATTTTTGGACTAAATTGAATGAAAATATGTTTGAATAAGCTTAATTTGAAATTATTTAGATCAAGAACAAAAGGATCAGGATTGGATCGGGGAAAGGAAAAGTTAATCAAATAGTCGGAAAACGTAATCCGTCGATACTTGAGGTAAGTTTTTAAGCAATTGAGTTGAATTAAATTTTTCTATAATGATGCATATGTATTTAACGGTGGTAAATTTGTACAATGTTGATATTGCCGAATGGATTATTAGTTGGAAGATGATTAGAGTTGAATGTAATGTAAACATATATGTTAATGGTATAACTATATGTGATATTGATTTGAGAAATAGATATAGCCGAATGTGATGCATGCTTATATAAAAATGACTTAGCCGAATGTACTGTTGATTTGAAGATGAAATAAGCTAATTTGTATATATGCAATTGAGATGTAAGTTTATGTATATATAAATGAGGAGTAAGTTCGGGAAATGCAAGAATGTATGAAATTAAAATACCGAGCACTAAGTGTGCGAAATCAGTCAATGAGCACTAAGTGTGTGAAATTAAATACCGAGCACTAATTGTGCGAAATTGATTGTTTAGTACTAAGTGTGGGATACGTTACAAGAATTTGGCACTAAGTGTGCAAGGTATTAATATGACGACATTAAGCATGTGATACGTTAATAGATTTTTGCATGGAGTGTGCAGGTTTGCTAATCTTTTAATTGTAATAGTTATTGAATGTACTAAACAGAATATAATGACCAGGTATGCGATGATAAATCATCTTTTGGATGATAAGTAAGTTTAGTTGTTGAAATGATAATTCCGTATTATACATGTTAATATGTGATTTATATGGATTGAAATGTAAGTATGAACTTCAGTAGTACCTATATGTGTATTTGTTTTGAGGTGAGAAGAGGATTATAGATCTAGATAAATGTTATTATTAAATGTTGGGATATTCGGCATTAAGGATTATGAAATGTGAAAGTTGTCTATTATAATGTTTGATACATTGTTTTGTAATTGCTTATAACTTACTAAGCTATGATAGCTTACTTTATGTGGTTGTTGTATTGTTTATTAGATTTTGGAGTCAAAGTTCATGCTCAGGTATCATCGTCAAGTCTATCACACTATCAACAGATTTTGGTATTTCATAAACTGTACTTCTTTTGAAACTATGGCATGTATAGGCTATGTTACTTTTGAGTTGATTTTGAATGGTGTGTATATGTATAAATGCCATGCGAAAATGGCTAAATTGTGGTATTATGGTTTTATATAGATTCGGCCATGGTATTAACTTATTTTGGAGTATAAATCCTAATGCGTTTATGTTTGGTATTTGGTTATGAGGTTTAAATGAATTGAATTAAATCATAGTTGTGAATATTCGGTCATGGCATTTGTATGATATAGTAAATATACTTTCATGATTGGTATGAACGGCATTATAGGTCATGTCCTTGGGTTGTGCATATTCGTACATGATATGTATATGATTATGTATGGAGCTTGATTTTTATATGTTTAGGATATTGTAAGATATGTTCGAATTTGATAATTTGGCTATGATAATTATAAGAAATATGATCTATAGTATAGTTGAATGCTTTTGGCAATTGGTATGATTTTGGGTACATCCTAGTTTCAGATAGGTAAGGTCTTGGTATATAGGTATATTTGGTCTTTAACAATTGAGAAATTGTTTAGCAAATTGATTATAAACATAAGCATATTCGACTAATAAAAATTTAAATGACCAAATGAATAGTGACCTTTGCTAATTGTTGAAAAATGCTTGCATATATATATATGTGTGTGTGTGTGTGTGTGTGTGTGTGTGTGTTTGGTTGAATATTAAACATTCTTTGAAATTATATCATTATTTACAATGTATTCGGTTATGGCTACTTAAATAGTAATTATTTGCTATGATCTGTGCTAAGTCTAGTAATGCCCTGCAACCCTAATCCGACGATGGATACGGGTTAAGGGTGTTACAATATCATTAATTCCTTTGAGTTAAATTCGTTCACTCAATACAATCTTATTTTATCTCATTGTCACCATTGTGTCTTCTTAATGATTAATATGACCATTGTCAACAAATTATTGTGATAAATTACTTGTTTGAGAACAAACAACCCGTGGCCACATTTCATATTAATCAATCCACACAATGTCAATGAGAGGATATCAATAATCTTTAATTGAGCAATGAATTTCATTGTTTCTAGTAAAACCATGCTATACACAAGTCATGTACCCAACATACTGGCTATAATCTCGATCATCTTTAGAGCAAAAACCTCCACTTATATCTATAGCACATGAGTTACATATGAATGGTCAGTGATTAACTCAGGATTTAGGTAAATCACACCATGAATGTCACAAGTGAATTAATTGACAAATGGATTTAGAATTAATTCAACTTGGTTCCAGTCCAATGTATCATTCTTCCAATGATTACATCCATGTCTCTACTCGCGGAGTCAATTGCTCCGATAGCCAAGACTAGTCATCTTTCCAATTGGAATTGTAGATAACATAATAATCCTTCTAAGTATTTGAATAAAATGCTCACTTTGATTCTTTTATGTGATTACAAAATCATTTAGGTTATCTACTGAAGTAATTTGTCTTTCTTACAATGTAAATTTCTTACATTGCCACTTTTCATCAGTTTAAACTTAGATAACCAATGAGATAATATTTTCTTGTCACAATTTTATTATCTATGCAAAACATGAAAGATAGAAACATAAAAGACATAATAGTCAAATGAGAAATTAAATTTATTTATTCATTTTTTAAACACATAGAAAACAATTATACGTTTAATATAATATGGACACATTTCACAACAAAGAGGAGAGTGAATCAATTGATCATTTGTTCTTAACTTGCTCTTTTGCAAAATTTGTATGGTTGGGATCACCATTTGCTAGGGAGTGACAACATATGTAACACCCCTAACCCGTATCCATCGCCGGAATAGTGTTACAAAGCATTACAAGAGTTTACAGATCAAACAGACAAAAATTTCAAACATTTCATAACATAGCAATATTCATAATAAAACCAATCAAAATCATATATATTGTAATGACACAAGATTTTAAATTTTGTTTTTGTGAAAGTGTGACACAAATGTGTATCTGCTTCAGTGGTTATGTGTTCTGGGTATGTGTGGGAGGTCCCAAGTTCAAGCCATGACTTGGGAAAATTTTGTTATTTTTATGAATAAAGCCCCGTCTTTGGTCAATAGGCTTTTATTTAATTATTGATAAGCTTATAACAGAATGGGCCTGCTGGTCTAGCGGTTAAGTTGAGTGTTAGTTTACTGAAGGTCTTGTGTTCGAATCCCTGTATGTGCATGAGTGTATATTTTTACTATGTAAACTGAAGGAGTTTCGGTTTAGCCAAAATTCTGTAGTGGTTGTGAGTAGTGGAGGGTTGTGAGTAGTGGAGATATAGGGAGAAAAATAAGAGATTGGAGAGTTATCGAGTTATCCTGTTGTTGTTCGTTGTTGCATTCAGCTCTCCCTCCTTATTCTCCCAAGTTTTTTGACGAATTTTTCCCTCTTCCTTCTCCCTTTCTCTCTGCCATTTCTTTTCCCCACTTGTTGTCGATTTTCCATTTGATTTCTCCTTTCTTATTTTATTCCCTTATTCAATCTGTTTTTGACGTACTGCGGTTTTTTTTCCTTGTTCGATAAGTGGTATTTTTCTTAGTTCTGTCGTTGTTTTGGTTAAGCGTTTAATAGAAGGTTCATTTTACTCATGTTTAGGTGATGCACAAAGGTTTTAAATGGGTTTCCCAGTGTGTGGTGACTGCTGGTTATCATATCCATCTTGGTAAGACTTCGAATCATTGTTTGACATAGTTTTTAAGTTTTTTGTTTAGGGTTTTGGTAAGAATGGCTTCTATAATCGAAATTAATTGAGTTTTGGGTGTTGATATGCCGTTTGATAGGTTCTGGAAGGCTTGGGGTTTGTCTTAGCTTCAATCAAAACCAGGTGTGTACTTGATTGCATAAAAAACGAGGTTTCGGTAAAAGCCGAAAACCTCACTGTCGACGCCACACGGGCATATGGTTGCCCGCGTGGTAGGTCATGTAACACAATACGGGCGTGTGATCGAGACAATGCTAGGCCGTGCTCATAAGACACGACTGTGTGATGGTCTAGTGGGCCGTGTGTGACACACGGGCTAGTCTAATTTGGGCCATGTAGGCCTACACATAGTCCACACAGCCAAGGCCAATTTGGGTCGTGTGGGCCACATGGTTGTGTGGGCCCACACAGGCAGGCCATATTGACGTGTGAGCCTATTTTACTGAAATGTTTTATAAGGTTACATAGGTCACCCAAGTCAACTGTGAACCTACTGTAGGGTCGGTAAGCACTACTTAGACCCCTAGATGTGTGAATTGATTATATGATGTATGTACTGAGCATGATATATATATATGCATGAATATTGAACTGTATGTGTAATTGGGAATATTGTGATAGCATGTCATTCATTGTATATTGCATTACATTGGGTTGCGATGATATTGTTGGAGGAAGTGTACTGAAAGGCTTTTAAGCCTAATATACTGGCAGCTCAGCTGCAAATTACTGTTTTATGCTGAAACACCCCAAACCCGGCCCACGAGCCTTGACCGGATCTGGCATGTTCCTTGATGTAAACCGGTTCAAAATTCTTTTTGTTACTTTGGGAAAAACTGTGTGTTTTGAAAGAAAGGTTATTTTTGGGTTGGGCTCGAGTTGAAAACAAGTTTATCTTATATTGAAAACCCTTTGTTTTAGGTGACAAAACATTTAGAGTGTATTTTAAATTAAATAAACTTAATCTTTAATTAATAAAAATTCGTAACATAATAAATAAAAAAAGTAAAGTAGTTCAACTATGGCCTTATTACAACAAAATAAAACCCAAAATTAAATTCAAAGTACTTAAAATAAATCCAAAGTTTAATAATCTTCAAGTTGAGCATGGCTACCACTAAGCTCCTGCCGACTCGGTCCATCACTGATCGTCACCTGAAAAATGTTCCCACAACGGGGTGAGTCAACAGACTCAATGTGTAACCACAACGCTAAGTCCTAACAAATTCAGACATATTAAGTCATACATATTCATAAATCATTAAATTAATATGATGCAACCCGAGCCCAAACCTAGATAGCCATCCACTACACGTCACCCGTACCAACCTGCACACCGTGGGGACTACTAAGTCAACCCTTCATCCGCTACACACCATCGAAGGGTGCCGCTGCAGACAACATGCTCATCGCTCTTATAATTTTCGTGGCATTGCCACCAGATAATATTTGTGTCATGTGACACCACATTCAGATAATGTGACCAAAGTCACCACATTTAGATAATGTGACCGAAGTCACCACATTCACTTCCCCTTTTCATATAACCTGAATGCCCCATATCATACATATCATGCACATCATGCCTTAATTCGCATTCTTATCACTTTTCACATGTGAGATATAACATATATTCATAATCCTAGTAGGAGTAGGAAACGTACCTGGGTACTTTGTACCATTGCATGGTACCTTAGCCATATTCTTACACTTTCATATTGACACATACAATTAGTTAGGGCCATAAATCTATTAAGACTTAAGGAAGGGTACACACCTGATTCGCTTAACAAATTCACTGAAATCCCGAAATCTGATCTACTGCCTTAGATCTTTAACTCCCTACATTCTGTCAATCATTCAATGTTGAGTAAAAACCTATTCGGTTATAAGATTAAATCCCGAAGGCTTATTGCACCCCAAACCCTTACCTTGATGCCGATTTGATTACTAATCAAATCCCAAAACATTGTAGACTCTCTTCCTTGCAATCGACTAATCCTTTAATCACATCATAAGTTAGTTTTCGGCTTTTTGAATAATATGAAACAGATCTAATCATTGAATAGGGCCTTGGCCGGATTTACATATATACTTTACCTTGTGATTTGAAATCCCGAAGTTGCTATTTACCCTTGGTATCTGTCGAAATCACCTTGACATATGTTAGATTAATTTCTAACATTAAATCATAATAAATGGTCCTTGGCCGAAAACTTACCTTACCTTAGATCTTGATACCCGAAGCTCTCCTCTTTATAGTCGACTATAGACAATCCCCGAAAGATCCTATGTAGTTTCGGCAACCAAGGATATTGATGAGATTAGTTCTTAACTTCCGGCTAAAAGAAAGAAAAAGATTAGAGATCGAATAACCATGGATCTTACCTTTAATGTTGTAGTCGACTACTCCCTTGCTTGCATCCACCGAGAAATTCAGCTATGGCTAGAGGGAATTCGTTTTCGGCTTTAGAGAGTTTCGGCTTCAACAAAGATGAGAAGGAAAAAAACTTGAGGGTTTCGGCAATGGTGGAATGTAAATTCGGCTAACACAGGAAGTATTTCGGCTTAACAAAATAAAAGAGAAGAAGAGAATTGTTGCCAGAGAATTTCGGCAGAGAGAAAAGGAGAAAGAAAAAGAATAATGAATGGCCTTATTTTTCCTCCTTTTGCCGAAATTACTAAGCCTAGAGTCCCCTACTTGGCCATCACTATCATATCCTTATTTCCCTCTTTATCTCCTCATTTAAGATTAAAAATAATCCATCATTTATCTCTTGAAAATAAAAGGATAAAAACTCCTAGAATTTAGCCTTAGTGCCGTCCCCCTACTCCCCTCTTATTGATGTCATAAGCAAAATAAAAACCTTAAAATTTTGCTTCCCACGCGACTTGAACACAAGTCCTTCCCCCCTAGCATATGGCGTCATTTCCAGAGCCCTAAGTGGCACCTCCAAGCCACTTTTCCAAGCCCAATTTCATGTCATATCTCCTCTATATTTTCTCTTAAGGCCCATCTGCTTCGGTTTCCTCTTTTAACTTAAAAATCTAATATTTTCTAAGGTATTTGACTATACACTAAGATTCACAAAATTCATAGAACACATTCAGAATATTCATAAGCATGCTTTCACATTCAACTAAGAAAAATGCATAAGCCCTAATCCCGGATGTTGCATGTTCCGCATTCGGTACTACCTAGAGTGTAGGGATGTGTAGGTTGATTTAATCCCCACATGGAGTGTAGGGTTGGACGGAGATGATGTGTAGAGGCTGGTTGGGTAGGACTTTGCTACTGTATATCTGCTACTATTACTGTGATGGGTTAAGGCCCTAATGCATATTCGATACTGTACTGAAATGGGCTAAGGCCCAACTGCTATTGATATTGAAAAGGGCTTAAGCCCAAGACTGATTTTGACTATGCACTGTGGTTATTGTTGGTTGTTTTCCGTGGGTTACACACTGAGTTTACAAAAACTCACTCATTTTGTTTAATGTGCATAGGTAATCCCCAGACTTAGATGGATCGGTGCGGTGGAAGACTCGACGGTGACTACGGTTTTGGACTTCTATGATTTTTAATTTATGATTCATGGGATCATTTCTATTGGTTAAGTTTTTGGTTGTAATTGGGATTTACAGACTTTTGTTTTAATATGGTTCTTAGTTTTCTTTACTTTATGGATTTACAACTGCTAGATGTAAGAAAGCTCAGTTTTCAAAAATAACAAATGATTTCTTTAAACACATACTTAAACTGTTTTTAAAGCTTCCGCAACAAGTTGTGTTTTAAAACAATCGACTAAATGAGTTAGCAATTTCTGGAATCAATAAGAGTAATAAAACGAACGCGGTTTTATCATAATAAACTAGTTTTCAAAATTCCATTCCATGTGACATCGAAAAATTCGGCCATAATGTATGGGCCAGGTTTGGGGTGTTACATATACTGTCCCTTATACGGACCCTCGAGGCCCTAATTACTCATTAGAAACAAGTCAGGACTAAATCGAAAACTTAGTTTTTAGAAAATATTAAAAAAAATTCAAAGCTGCAGGGGTCACACGGCTGTGTGGGCATTCGAAATGGGGACACACTGTCGTGTCCCAGCCCATGTCTATTTTCGTGCCCGTGTAACTCTCTGACTTGGTCACACGGCTAAGCCACACGCCCGTGTGCTAGGCCGTGTACTTCGAAGTAACCTCACATACCCATGTGCTAGGCCATGTGCTAGGTCATGTAACAACCTGACTTGCAACCCTTCAAAAACTACAGGGGACACATGGTCGTGTCACCTGGCCGTGTGTCACACACGACTGAGACACATGCCCGTGTGGACGAAAATAGGCCATTTTACAAGTCATATTTCTCACCCAATTTGGAATCAACCTAGACTCAACATTATGCATATAAACAAGCCATATTAAGGCATCCAAAACAAGAAAAATCAAGCCTTAAACATATATTATATTCACGTACAACCAATATGCCCTTAGGGTCCTCAAATGACAATTCAAAACTTGTGCAAATAAAAGCACAATTTGCTCATTTAACCAGCAAAGGCTTGACCAAAACTAAGCCATATTATGGCACTTGGTTTACCCTTTGAAAACATACCAAAATGTACCATATATGACATACAAAAACTAGCTCCCAATGGTCATATAATTCACATATAACTTGTGCACTAAAAACACCAAACAAGTACCAATTCACAACCATTCAAGGCCTACACAAAATGCATATTCAAACCACCATTTTACCTTCCATCATTCTACCATATCAAGCCATACCTCAACCATATAAGGCATCTTATATAGACATCAAAATATACCATTTCACTAACACAAGGCCAAAATGCAAACCAACCAAATGGTCATATCCACAACCAAGACACATAGGCTAATATTAGCCAAAATAACCTATACATGCCATTACAACCAAATTTAAACCAACCAAAAGTACCAAAAGAGCCGGTGGATAGTGTGATATAGCTTCGACAAGCTTCCAACCCAAACAAGCTTCCGATTCACTATAAAACACGAAAAATAACATAAAGTAAGCATTTATGCTTAGTAAGTTCGTATAACATGGAATTTAACTTACCATTTATTCACAAATAAAGTAAGTAAACAAAGCATATCCCAACATATATTTGTCAAATGCCTAAGTACATATACATCAACCATATTAGTCATGTAAACACATATATAAACCTAGTCATGGATGGGCTCAACAATTAATCAAATTTCATATATATGTATCATCCATTTCATATACCTATATACCATGTAATATTATGTTCCATGTAATTCATATCTATACCTATAATAGTTCATATCAAACTCATGTCTCATCGTATCAAAACATTTCATGTTGAACCATTTAGAATATTGTTGGATACGCGGGATAACTAAAACATAGTATGCTAAACTGTAATTTATCAATTCATGTACATGTATGCTCATATGAGCTATGAATCGGTATGCTCTCACGAGCTGGAAATCGATAAGCTCATACAAACTGAGAATTGGTAAGCTTTCACAAGCTAAAATCGGTAAGCTTATACGAGATGTGGTGTGTCCGCAACACATGCAGGACCATAACTAAATCGGTAACCCTAATAACATGTCATTTGATCCTACGAATTCCTAAGGTTCAAAGGGGCTCGATAATCATTGTACGTCCTCAGATATGCAATCGGCATTTATACATGGCGATTATGCAAATCACATACAATTTAATTCAATCAATACATGTAAATACTCAATTTAATTACACGAACTTACCTTGACGAGTACACGTAGATACGGAGGCGATTAATTTGAGATTTTCTCTTTGCCTCAATCTAACTGTGTACGAGGCCTGACTGGATCAATTGAGCAAAATAAGCTTGGCGGAACCTAGCTTCAAGAAAAATGGTTTCTTCTCCTTGATATTCGGTTGAGAAAGATGAAAGAAAAGATTATACTAATTTGGATTTATTTTAATTATCATTTACTTAATTACCTAATTAACCTTTATAAACTTTAATAATTACACAAAATGCCAAGCCATTATCATCCACTAACAAAATAATGGTCTAATTACCATATAAAGACCTCCACTTTAAGGTCCTATAGCTATTTAATACTTTTAGCTATTAGAACTGAACTTTTGCACTTTACACAATTAAGTCATTTTTATCAAATTAAGCATGTAAACGATAAAATTTCTTAAAGAAATTTTTATATGATATTTCTATCATGCTGTAGACCATATAATAATAAAATAATTTTTTTGACATCAGATTTGTGGTCCTAAAACCACTGTTTCGATTTTACTGAAAACGGACTGTTACAGTATAGGAATGAAATCGGTAAAGAACTGGATATAAAATGTGATCATGAAATGAAAATGAACAAGGATATAGATTACACTAGATTCCAATGGCATACATTATATAGGGGAATATGGACTCACAAGAAAAAAATCATCTTTGAAAGTTAAGAACAAAATCATATTTGAAAGTCAAGAACAAAATCTGATTATGGTGATTAGACAAGTGATTGATAATTTAGAATTGGTTAAACGCATGTTTAAGCCAGATGAAAGACAAAGGAACTGTATAAGCACCAAGCAAAGTCAAAAGAACAATCAGCAGATTATTGCTACCTTAAATTAGAACAGAAGCAAGTGACGTAAACAGTAGGTGAAACTTTTATGTTGAAATGAATTACTACTGAAACCTTATGGTAGCAGGATGCAAGATTCTTATCTAATGATCGAGAGGCAAGCAAATTAATTATCATAAGACTAGCACTTCGAAAGCTACTAGATATGAAACACCCTAAACCCGGCCCACGACCCTTAACCGGATCTGGTATGTTCCTCGAGTAATACGGTTCAAAATTCTTTTGTTACTTTGGAAAAACTATGCGTTTTGAAAGAAATATTGTTTTTGGGTTGGGCTTGAGTTAAAAACAAGTTTATTTTTATATTGAAAACCCATTTATTTCAGGTGATAAAATATTTAAAGTTTATTTTAAATTAAATTGACTTAATCTTTAATAAATAAAATATCATAACATAATAAATAAAACAGAAATAAAATAGTGCACTATGGCCTTATTACATCAAATTAAAACCCAAAATAAAATTCAAGCTACTTAGAAATAAAAGAAAGTCTGGAATAAATTAAAATCTGAATTTTCGCATGGCCACCCCTAAGCTTCTGTCGATCCGGTCCATCACTGATCATCACCTGAAAAATATTCCCCAACGGGGTGAGTCAACCCGACTCAATGTGTAACCGACACTAAGATTTAACAATTCAGGCATACATTATCAATTCACATACATATTCGTATAACAGATAAAAATAATGATGCATTCCCAAACCCAAGCCTAATTAGCCATCCGCTACACTTCCCTGTACCAACCTGCACACCGTGGGGACTACTAAGTCCCCTACATCCACTACACACCATCGAAGGCAGTCGCTGCAGTCGACGTGCTCGTCGCCCTTATAAGTATTCGTGGTCTTAAGTCACCACATTCAGATAATGTAACCGAAGTCACCACATTCAGATATCGTGGTCTTAGGTCACCACATTCAGATATCGTGGTCTTAGGTCAGCACATTCACTTCCCCTTTTTCAATAACCCATATGCCCCATATCATACATATTATGCATTAACATGCCAAATTTCACATTCCTATCACTGTTCACATGTTATTTAAAATATATATTCATAATCCTAGTAGGAGTAGGAAACGTACCTGAGTACTTTGTAGCATTGCATGGTACTTAGCCATATTTTCACATTCTTATTATCACATTTAATTTAAAACATAGCCATGAATATATCAAAACTTAGGGTAGGGTACACACCTGATTCGCTTTATCAAATTTACTGAAATCCCGAAATACTTGATCTAATGCCTTAGATCTTAAATCCCTTGTTGCCGATTTGACTATCACTCCAAATCCCGAAAACTTTATTGCGTTTCTTCTTGGATTTCTCAAATCCCGAAATTAACCACCTAACCAAGGAGATGTCAAAATACCTTAACGAATCGAATCCACGAAACTCCTTTGATGCTTCCTTAATGTTGGCACTCTACGTTGCTTGAAGAGAACCCAAAAGTAAGTAGTCGACAACCCCCTTTCCTTAGAGATTCGGCTTTGAGCACAACAACGGTGGATAAGAGATGTAGGTTCGGCCAAGAACAATTAGAGAAAGAGGAAGAGTTTGAAGAACTTTGGCTATGGTGACAAGGAGGGTTCGGTCTTAGAAAATAAAAGAACAAAAGAGAAAAAGAAGGACTTCTTTTGACTAACAGTTTCGGCAAAAGGAGAAACAATTGAAGAAAAGAATTCCTAAAGGATAATCACCCTTACATACTACTCAAATTCGGCTATCCTTTTTCCTAGCTTAGCCGAAATTACCAAGCTTAAAGTCCCTTACTTGGCCATCACTCTTCCTTATTTTCCTCTTTATCTCCTTATTTAAAATTAATAGAAATAATCCTTCAATTATCCCTTATCTTAATTAATATATCACTTTTTATCTCTAAATAATAAATCCTCATTTATCTCTTGAGAATAATCTAAAATAAATCCATTATTTATCCTTTATTTATCCACCATTTATCTCTTAAAAATAAAAGAATAAAGGCTCCTAAATTATAGCCTTGTGCCGTCCCTTGCTGCTAATCTCTGCTGCAAAATAAAACTTTTATTTTGCTTCCCCTGTAGCTCGAACCTTGGCCCAATACTCCTGTATGTGGTGCCATTTCCAGGGCCCCTAAGTGGCATTTGTGTGTCAAATTTCCTCTATTAATTTTCTTAAGGCCACCTTGCTTCATGTCCCCCTTTTAAACTTTAAACTTACATTTATTAAGCATTTCCTTACATTTTTAAGACATTTCCTTACATTTCCAAGTTTCCAAAAACGTTCGTTTCCCTCCTTTAACCTTACATTTCCTTACATTTCCAAGTTTCCAGAAATGTTTACTTTCCTCTTTTGAATCATTTCTAAATCATTTCCTTACATTTCCTAGTTTCCAAAAATGTTCACTTTCCTCTTTTAAACTTAACATTTCCATACATTTCCAGGTTTCCAAAAATGTTCAAAATACATTCATAACACATAAGACATGTCATTTCGTACAATTAAACCGAAAATGCATAGGCCCTTTTTAGGATGTTACAAGATATGGGTATCGAATCGTTCATAATATGGAGTAGAGATAGAGCTAAAAGGCATATTTTAAGCAATGGAGAAGGTTCAATCCATTAAAGGTGAATACCACTGATGAATGATATCCACACCATGAAGAGCCAACTCTAGTGCATATAGTGCTCGAAACAAAGTCACTATAGCAACAAACAAATTATTTAATGGTAACAAAAGCTCTGCCTCTAGAACAAAGCAATAATGACTAACCAGTTGTATCCAAAATTGTGTGATTGGGTAACGAAAAAAAGTAGACTTCCTCTACTGTTTCATACTTTATAAACATTTTTTGAGTATAAACTTAATAGAAGATAAAATTCTGAATATCTTATTCTCAGTCCAATGTCTTCTTAAAATCTAATTGACCATCTGAAACAATTTATCCTTGGAATACCTTTAATTAAATCCTCTCTCACCAGAATGCTTGACCATTATAAAAATAGGTTTGGTTCCAGTTAAACCTAATCATGGACCGAGTCACCTGCCCATGCCCGAAGGTCTTTCCAAAAAATGAGAAGGTTTGAGCAAAAATATAGGCTCGAAAAATGGGTTTGGAAAAAAATAAGGCCCATTTAGAAAACGAGTCGAGCCTCGGGTAAGACTTTTTTTCCCAGGCCCGACCCAAATTTGACTGTTGTTTTCTTCCTGTTATGTTGTTCTTTTGTTATCATTTCGCTATTATATTGCTACTATCGTGTTGTTTTTGTTTGGATATTGTATAACTCTTGTTTTATTGTTAATTTTACTACTATTTTATAGGCATTTGCTTGTTAAGTTGCAACTATGTTAGTGCTATTTAAAGTACAAAGACTTTTTTTTTATATATATTTTCAATTTATTAGGAAACAATTATTTTAATGTTTTTAGTCTGTTTGATATATTATATTTTAAAATTTACTTTTATATAAAAATAATCTAAACAATCAATATGGGTGGGGCGAGTCGGGCTCGGGTTTAGTATTTTTTATTCAGGTCAAACTTGGGAAAAATTTTAAGCCCATATTTTGGGTCAGGCCTAGAAAACGGGCTTGATTTCTTGCACTGGCCTAACATATGATCAATTCTAGTCCACTCATGTAACACCCCCAACCCGTCTTCATCGCCGGATTAGAGTCATAGGGCATTATCATATAATTAAAAAAATTAACATTATAACATTAAATAAATTAAACTTACTATAAACCAGTCAACCATAGGCATTTTGTCCCTAAATAAAGCTCTCAAGGCCTAAAAATAGCTTAGAAGCAATTCGGGGCTAATTTGAAACAAAATAGAAGTATTAAGAAAATGTCACAAATGTGAAAACATGGGTCACACGACTGTGCAGCTAGGTCATCTTACATAGCCCAGGTCGTGTAACATTCGAATAAAGGGACACACGTCCATGTACCAGCCCATGTCCTCACCCGTGTAACTCACTGAGAAGGGTCACACGGCTGTGTCGCATGCCATGTGCCAGGTCAAGTAACTCTCTGAGTTGCCACACACGATCGTGTGCCAGGCCATGTGCTAGATCGTGTAACTCACTGACTTGAAACACAAAGATATTTCAAATGACACACAATCATGTCGCTAGATCGTATGTGTCACACGGCCGTGTGACAGCCAGTGTCCCAGGCCGTGGGATGCATAATTTGACCCTAAATTCATGCCATTTCAAAGCCAAATCATACCTAGCCATCCATTCCATTTGGACATACATTCAAAGGATTTAAACATCATTCAAACACACATAAACATGCCATTACAAACATCCTAATTCATCTAACCAATATTCCATTCAAAGGCACCACAATTATACAAAAACGTCATTTACCAAAACAAGTCAATGTTGCTATATTCCAAGCATACAAACCTAATTCAATTAACTATCATATGATACCATACATAACCATTTACAAGCCATAAAAAAACATTAAAAGAACCTTATTTACAAGCACTTAAAAGTGACCAATATGACATAATTTGGTAGGGCATTAAAGTTCACCAAACCAAAGATAACTTCAAAAGCTTAAACATACCAAAACATCCTTTATAAAAATCCTATACGTGCCATTATTAACCTTGGCCAAAATACTCAAAAACTGTAACACCCCAAACCCGGTCCAAACACCACGACCGAATCTGGTATGTTACGAGGGAAAACGTAGTTGAAAACTTTGAGGTTGTACTAGTTAGACTTGATAAAACTTTGTTTCTTTTCGAAAAACGAGTTGTTGAATATTGTTACGAGAACATTGATCTTAGAAAAATTTTTGGTTTCAAGTTTGAATCAGATTGTTTTTCATTCAATTATAAAACGGTGTGATACCCGATGGTATAGTTCAAAACATATCGCTTGTTGGTTTGAAAACGTCGTCTTTCCAAATTTTAATCAAAATTCGCACCAAGTTATTTTCACATTCTGACATATTAAAATCTAATGTAAAAATATAAACATCATAAAGCACATCTTAGAAAGCTTTTACAAATCCAAGATAAACCCAAATAAAAATAAATAAACTAAAGTACCCAAATGCAATAAATCGAGCAAAACTTTTATTAGAGCATGGCATGTGCACCCCGAGTCCATCCCGGGCCCAAGTCCGCGTCTCACGAGTCACTGAAATGTCAAAGGAGAGGGTGAGTTGAGTGACTCAGTGTGTAAACCCGCTCCCGATAAAACAACATGCTAACACACATCATACATAGCAACATAATTAATGCAACCCGATCCTAACCATCCATACACCTTTTCTACCCCGTGTGGTACCAAAACCTTTGGTGGTGCCAAACCACCGGTGACGTATAGTCACAATGTGTTACCAAAACACCGGTGTCCCAAAGACACATTATCCATCAATGTGGTCCCAAACCCTTTGGTGTCCCAAAGACACAATGTGCTACCAAAGCTTTGGTGACCGTAGTCACAACTCGATGATGGGGCCAACCCATCGTGTGTTACCAAAACACTAGCAGACGATCCCATATCTCAAGTGGGGCCAACCCACGGTGGTCAAACCACAGGGACTAGTCGCAATGAGGTGCCAAACCTCTGGTGTCCCAAAGACACAATGTGCTACCAAAGCACTGGTGACCGTAGTCACAAATCAGGTGATGGGGCCAACCCATCGTGTGTTACCAAAACACTGGCGTCAATCCCGTATAATCATCTGTGGGGCCAACCCACTGTGGTACTGAGCCACTGGGACGAGACGCTGAGGTACCAAACCTCTGGAGGTGCCAAACCTCTGGTGACCCAAAGTCACAAAGTGTGCTACCAAAGCACTGGTGCTCGTCAGCACAATATATATCACTGCTCCCTCCTCTCGTATCACCCATCCATCTCATACTCATGTAATCATGCATCTCATGCAAGTCATGCATATTATGCCAACATACCAAGCATTATCTCTCATAGCATACATACAAAACATAAGTCATGATATTATACTTCATTAATAGCACTCATAATAGAACAGACTTACCCGAATCGTACACATACCCTATTTGGGTATCCCATTGTCCATCACACTTTTAAAAACTTTAACATGCAAATTAGTTTATTAATTATCTTACTAAGTATCAGTGTGTTAGTTACACACCTGGTAATCACGAGTCCAAAATCCCACGAGAACGATCTAAGCCCCTCGATTACAAGATCCTATAATCGGTCAAACATTGGGGTTAGGCACTAAGACATTCGGCCAAGGACACTTAATCAAAGGGGTTAATGTCGAACCCTTACCTTGAAGGTGATTTGGTTTCCTACCAAATCCGAACCACAATGGCCTTCTAAGACACTCACCTTCACCTTGAAAAGAATAATGCTTAATCCTTTATCATTCATGCCTTAATCGAAACCGAAGATCAAACTAACAACAACCAATCACTTACCCTTACTTACCAACAAAGATTCGGCTAACCACACTAGGAGAGAACCACCAAAGATTCGGCCAAGGAGACTACTAGGAGAAGAGAAGATATTCGGCTACAATGAGAGCAAAAAGAAAGAAGGAGATTTCGACAACACTGGGGATTTCGATTTATCGGCCTTGAAAACAAAACAAAGGAGTGTGGTTTAAGAAAAGAAGAGAAATCGGCCACAAGTTGCAGGAGGATTCGGCTTCACCCAAAAGAAGAGAACACAAGCGGAAAATGAATAGAAAAGGGGTTGATATATTCGGCCAAAAAGGGTCACAAGAAGAAAAGAAATGAAAGCAAGTAAAATGGTGACACAAAAGGGCATTCGGCTATTAAGAGAACTAATCATGAATGAAGCAAATTCGGCATGTGTTGCTTGGGCTTTCGGGTTCAAGGAAGAAGAATGAGAAGAAACAAATGAGGTTTCGGCTACTAAGGTTTCAAGAGAAGAAAGGAAGAGAGTATGAAAAGAATGGGTGCTAGTTTCGGTTTCCAAAAGAAAATAGAAGAATTGTTTTTGACAAGGAGTGGCCGAAATCACCAAAAAATGCCAAATGCATTTTCGGCACACACACCTTCCCTTACCAAGCCGTCATTCTCCCACTCCACACTCCCCAAAATTCGGCCAAAATCCCTCCAAAGGCTCTCCACCACTCATTTCAAATGAGTGGACCAAGTCTTCCTCCACAATTTGCTCTCCCCCTTTCATTTGAAATTGAAGACCAAGTCCAAGTAGAATTTCACTTGTCTTCTACTTCTTCCTCCATGCCGCCCAAAAAGGAGCCAAAAGGAGAACTCTGCAGATTCAACACTGGACCTCCCTCTCTCACGGAGATGACGCCACATCAAGCTCCCCATGTGGCGCATGCTTTGCCACTCCACCAGCTCCTCTTTTGTGCTCGAAACACAACATAAAATACACATCCTCGGCTCCATCCGCTCCCCGACTTAACACCCAAAACCAAAATTTTTCCATACACTCAAGCACACACCTAGGCTACAATTAAGCCCCTAAAACACCGAAATAGCAACACAACACACAAAACCCATGCAATATCATGCAACACAAAATAGCCCCTAACCAGGGATATTACAGTTCTACCCCTCTTAAAATAATTTCGCCTCGAAATTACCCAGTCAAAAGAGTTGCGGGTATTCTTTGTCTCATCGTATCCTCGGGTTCCCACGTAGCTTCTTCCACATCATGATTCCGCCAAAGTACCTTAACCAAAGGCATGACTTCCTACGTAGAACCTTGACATCTCGATCTAGAATCGCGGTGGTTCTTCCTCTATGGTCATATTCGGATTTACCTCGATCTCTCCATCGCTACTACATGCGATGGATCGAACGATACCTCAAGCATCGACACGTGAAAAACATCGTGAATCGACTAAGCTCTGTAGCGGCAACTCAAGCCGATACGCCACTTGGTCCAACTCGTCTCAATACCTTATACGCCCAATGAACCTCGGACTTAGCTTGCCTTTTTTCGCCAAACCTCAAAGACCTTCTTCCAAGGTGAGACCTTTAAGAAAACCCGATCTCCCACAAATAACTCTATATCTCTTCGCTTAAGATCGGCATAAGACTTTTGCGGTCCAAGCTTCCTTCAAACGAGACCGAATCAACCTAACCTTGTCTTTCGTCTCAAAGAACCAACTCGGGTCCCAACCACCGACGCTCACTAACTCTGTCCAACAAGTAGGTGAGCGACACTTCCTACCATCAACGCCTCATATGGTGCCATTTTGATGCTTGCTTGGTAGCTTTGTTGTTATAGGCGAACTCCGCCAACGGCGAAACTCATCCCAACCGCCTCAAGTCCGAACACAACCTCTCAACATGTCTTCCAAGATCCGAATGACCTTTCGATTGCCCGCCGATCGCGGGTGAAAAGCCGTCTTTGAAATCCAAACGAGTACCCGAGCTCGATGCAACGCTCTCCGTAACCTCGACGTGAACCTCGGATCCCTATCCGAGATTATCGAAAGCTCGAACGCCGTGCGATCTCACTATCTCTCGACACATAAAGCTTCGCCAATCTCTCGAAGTGAATAGTCCCTCTCACCGAATGAAATGGGTCGACTTAGTCGACGGTCCACGATAACCCAAATCGAATCCTTCTTGCTTGGCGTAAGCGGTAAACCACCGACGAAATCCATAGTTATCCTTTCCCATTTCCACCGAGGAATCTTTCACAGTGAAGCAAACCCGACGGCAATCGATGTTCGCCTTGACTACGACAAGTCGGACATTTTCCAACAAACTCTGTCACCTCTTTCTTCAAGCCAGCCACCAAAATCGCTCTTTAAGATCCCTATACATTTTACTACCTCGGGATGCATAGCATAAGGATCGCTATGTGCGTCCTGAAGAATCCTCTGCCTCAGCTCAACATCTTTAGGCATACAAGCCTTCCCTTGAAAACACAGAACCTCATCCCTAGCCAAGCTGTAACCCTCCAAACCACCATTCGCACTTGTAACCTTCGCGCACTCGTAACCTCATCCTCCAACTCGCTCTTTGATCCGCTCAACCCAAGTAGGCTTAACCTGCAGCTCTGCCAGAATACTCCCGTCGTCATACAAACTCAAATGGGCAAACAAAGCTCTTAAGTCTGAAACAACCCTACGGCTCAACGCGTCTGCCACCACGTTAGCCTTGCCCGGATGATACTCGATCGAACAGTCGTAGTCCTTGAGCAACTCAACCCATCTACGCTGCCTCAAATTCAGATCCTTCTGAGTCAATAGATACTTCAGACTCTTATGATCTGTGTAGACGATTGACTTCTCCCCGTACAAGTAGTGCCTCCAGATTTTTAGAGCAAAGACTACAGCTGCTAGCTCCAAGTCGTGCGTCGGATAGTTGACCTCGTGTGGGCTCTCACCGCCGAGAAGCGTAAGCCACAACCTTACCCTCCCGCATCAAGACACAACCCAATCCCGTATGTGATGCGTCGCGAAGACAATCGTGAATTCCTTACCGACCTCAAAGTTGAATTTAACACAGAGCCTCTCACAAGATCTTCTTCAACTTATCAAAACTCTCCTCTTTTTTCTCGGTCAAACAAACGGAACTCCCTCCTAATGCGGCTTAGTCATCCGGTGCTGCAATTAACGAGAAACCTCAACAAACCTTCGGTAGTATCCCGCCAAACCCAGAAACTCCGAATCTCAAATGACCGACTTAGGAGGCTTCAATCCAAAACCGCCTCAACCTTCCGAGGATCTACTCTAATCCTCACGGTGATACTACATGACCCAAAAACGTCACTTCACTAAGCCGTAACTCACACTTACATCGAACTTAGCATAGAGTTGCTTCTCCTCAAAATTTGCAACACCACCACTCTTAAGTGTGCATCATGCTCTTCTTCCGACCTTGAATATACCAAGATATCGTCAATAAAAACCACGACGAACCGATCCAGATATCTTTGAAACACCCTATTCATCATATCCATAAAAGCTACCGAGCGTTAGTCAACCCGACGGCATTACCAGAATTCGTAGTGCCGTGCATCGAGTCCAAACTTATTTGTCTTATGGATATCCGCTTCCTTAACTTTCAACTGATGGTACCCAGACCTCAAATCGATCTTCGAAAACACCGATGCACCTTTCTGCTGATCAAACAAGTCATCTATCCGTGGTAACGGATACTTGTTTTTAATCGTCAGCTTATTCAGTTGGCGGTAGTCGATACACATCCGCATCGAGCCGTCCTTCTTCTTGACGAATAATACCGGCGCTCCCCACGGCGAAACACTTGGCCTAATGAAGCCTCGATCCAACAGCTCCCGAACCGAGCCTTAAGCTCCACCAATTCCTTTGGTGCCATCCTATATGGAGCAATAGACACGCGCGCACCCCCAGTAGCGAGATCTATCCCAAACTCTACCTTGCGATCCGGTGGCAAACCCGGAAGCTCCTCTGGAAACACATCAACAAATTCCTTAACAGTACGAACCTTCTCAACAGCGGACTCTTTAGCCTCTAAGGCATACACATGAACCACATACGCTTCACAGCCCTTCCTGACCATCTTTACTGACTTTTAGTGCCGATACTACGTTGGATAAGTAATCTCTCCTATTACCTATCATACTCACTTCATCTCCCTTATCCGTCGATAGGACCATGCGCTTAGCCGCGCAATCCACCTTGGCCTGGTACTTCACCAGCCAGTCCATCCCGAGAATCAGATCGAACTCCTCAAACGGCAGTTCCATCGGATCGAAAGAAAACTACCCCTTGGAGTTCTAGGGGTACATCCTTATACTGACTTATCTACCACTACTGAGTGACCTAGAGGGCTAAATACAGGTCATCCGCCTAGAAGATATCTCTCGAATCTAAGTCCATGGTCTCAACTATACTACTAGCAACATACGAATGCGTGGAACCCAAGTCAATTAAAAGATAGGAGAACCAAAAATCAAAAACGTCACGGTGATTACGCCCCGGTGCGTCGCCTCTCGCGGCGCCTAGTGCATACACACTGCATCAGCCGCCGCGTGCCTCGTAACTACCCGCACCTCTGCGCCGGTGCTCCACGACCTCGACCAAATCCATTACCACCTCCGCCATTACCACGCCTCTCTGCGGTGGCGGTCCATTACCTCTGATCGACACGCCCGACTCTCGATCGAATCCACTCGCCATCCCACGGGACAGCCCCTAATGCGATGATCCAGAGAACCACACTCGAAGCAACCTTTTCCACCACCCAACAACCACCCCAATGAGATTTCCCCGCGCGATAACACTGCGGCGGTCCTCCGCCTAGCAAAGAACAAACCTAGCGGATCGATTACGCCACTCGGTCTAGCCCTCTTCTCGCGGATTGCCGACGATCCGAAGACCCAAAGCTCCTCTTAAGCCTACTCCCGTCCATGCTTTGTCTTATCGACTCCTTAACACCTTCGGCTACCTTAGCCTTCTCGACTAAGACGGCAAACTCGGCGCTCTGGCGAGGAGCAATCAGCACCTCAACTCGCCTCGAAGCTCGCCCCCTCGAAACGAACACACCTCTCATGCTCGGTGGCTACAATGCCCCCGGCATACCTACTCGGCCAGGAACTCACTCGTGACTCAAGAACAGATTTACTCCCGAACGAGCCTCGAAATGCCTTTCTCGGGAGTCGATGTAACTAGCCCCGATGTATTTCTTTTGATATGCGCTCTAAAATAATCCCATGTCGGATCCTCGGTGCCATTGCCCCGAACCGTGAGCCACCATTGATATGACTCATCCCAAGAAGCGATACGATGCCCTTCAACTTCTCCTCGATCGTCAAGTCCGGATCGCCCATGATCCGCTCCGTTGCCTCGGCCAATACTCGGCGGTGCTAGGAGCAACACCCGATACACCTCGGAAGAACTCGGCCCCCGTTAGCGAGTCGCCAGAGATGCATTTCCTAACTCCCGCACCACCACTTACACCGGCTACCCTTTCCAACACCCGCAAAGATCGCTGTGACATCGCATCGTCTCGGCCCGATCTCGAACTCACCACCTCCGGTGGTGGCGGGCAAGCATCTCATTTTCGACCCTTGACCGGATCCTACGGGTTCGTAAACCGTCATTCTACCCCTACCTCTACCACGAGTATTACGACCACGCCCGCCTCGAGTGCTCGTGTCTAACGATCTACGTTTCGATTAAAAGATTTTTATGCATTAGTATCGCTCCACTTTCTTAACCGCAAAGAAATTTTATGGATAGAGTTTATTCAGGGGTTCTTTCAAGCAACCAAGGTTTCAATCTTCTATCCTATTCATCCAAAAGAGATTATACATACATTCCTTAACCCTTTCCATACCTATTCACTCTTCTGGACATTGTCGCCCATTCTAGCCAAGTGGTATTTTCGTCATTTTCCTACAGGTATTTTCGTAATAAAAGATATTTTAAACTTTCGTAAAACCGGTCAATTTGAAATTCCAAAAAATTTGAGAGTGTTCTTTGAAAATTTTGTAAAATACTTCGTTTTGGAAACCAGGGTATTTTAGTAATTTTCACAAACTGAGGGCGTTTTCATAAATTTTCCAAAATCAAGATTTCCGATTGATATTCTGTAAAACAGAGTGTTTGAATTTCGTAACATCATTGAAAATTTTGGGCAAAATCATTGAGTTGCTATTTTATAAACCGAGGGCATTTTAGTAAATTTACCCCTAAGGGCATTTTTGTAATTTTCCCATAAATCAGGTTTTTCGAGAAAATTGTTGTAAATGTGACATTTTCGGTTTTGAAAGAGTTTATTGCAAAAAGTTTGAAAACATTAGGGTTGTTGTTGTATTTTCAAAAACATGGCTAATTCCCTTTTTCGGGTTTTAGTCGTTAGGTTAAGTCTATGACTGAGCCTTCTTGGTCGTGGTGAACTCGAAGCACGCACTGTGGGATACTGCGAAGAGGAGGTGAGTCACGAGGATCGCTTAAATACCAAGCTCTTAGGATCCTCTCCTAGACATGCGTGCGGAGTTACCACACCCTAGCCCCGTGGGTGAGTCATAGATTGGTTTAGTGCTTTAAGTCTTATGCTTTAGTTCGAGTGTTTGAGTGATCTAATCCTAGGGTTCCAAATCCTATAAATCCAACTACGTTCCATATCACCTACCCTTCTACAAATAATAATTCATGTAAGAGTTTAGAGTTACTTACAGGCGAATCGGGTGTCGAGACTCGGTGCCATGCCTTGTAAACCATGTATTCCATCCCAAAAACACTTAAAACAAACTTTTGAAAGCAGTTTGGGCCTCAAGCCCACACCGAGCTTTTGAACTTAGCTCGATACCACAATTGTAACACCCCAAACCGGGCCCAAACACCACGACCGAACTGCAGTGCGTTACGAGGAAAACGTATTTGAAAACTTTGAGGTTGTACTAGTTAGACTTGATAAAACTTTGTTTCTTTTCGAAAACGAGTTGTTGAATATTGTTACGTAACATTGATCTTAGAAAAATTTTTGGTTTCAAGTTTGAATCTGATTGTTTTTCATTCAATTATAAAAACGGTGTGATACCCGATGGTATAGTTCAAAAAACATATCGCTTGTTGGTTTGAAAACGCCGTCTTTCCAAATTTTAATCAAAATTCGCACCAAGTTATTTTCATATAAAGATATTAAAATCTAATGTAAAAATATAAACATCATAAAGCACATCTTAGAAAGCTTTTACAAATCCAAGATAAACCCAAATAAAAATAAATAAACTAAAGTACCCAAATGCAATAAATCGAGCAAAACTTTTATTAGAGCATGGCATGTGCACCCGAGTCCATCCGGCCCAAGTCCGCGTCTCACGAGTCACTGAAATGTCAAAGG
Organism: Gossypium bickii; assembly: GCA_025503065.1. Classification (NCBI taxonomy): domain Eukaryota; kingdom Viridiplantae; phylum Streptophyta; class Magnoliopsida; order Malvales; family Malvaceae; genus Gossypium; species Gossypium bickii. Next base: position 105,293,449 of record CP106711.1, read on the forward strand.
AGAGGGTGAGTCGAGTGACTCGATGTGTAAACCCCGCTCCCGATAAAACAACATGCTAACACACATCATACATAGCAACATAATTAATGCAACCCGATCCTAACCATCCATACACCTTTTCTACCCCGTGTGGTACCAAACCACCGGTGGTGGTGCCAAACCACCGTGACGTATAGTCACAATGTGTTACTAAAACTTTGGTGTCCCAAAGACACATTATCCATCAATGTGGTCCCAAACCACTGGTGTCCCAAAGACACAATGTGCTACCAAAGCACTGGTGACCGTAGTCACAAATCTGATGATGGGGCCAACCCATCGTGTGTTACCAAAACACTAGCAGACGATCCCATATCTCAAGTGGGGGCCAACCCACGGTGGTCAAACCACAGGACTAGTCGCAATGAGGTGCCAAACCTCCGTGTCCCAAAGACACAATGTGCTACCAAAGCACTGGTGACCGTAGTCACAAATCAGGTGATGGGGCCAACCCATCGTGTGTTACCAAAACACTGGCGTCAATCCCGTATAATCATCTGTGGGGCCAACCCACTGTGGTACTGAGCCACTGGGACGAGACGCTGAGGTACCAAACCTCTGGAGGTGCTAAACTCTCGTGACCCAAAGTCACAAAGTGTGCTACCAAAGCACCGGTGCTCGTCAAGACAATATATATCATCGCTCCTCCTCTCGTATCACCCATCCATCTCATACTCATGTAATCATGCATCTCATGCAAGTCATGCATATTATGCCAACATACCAAGCATTATCTCTCATAGCATACATACAAAACATAAGTCATGATATTATACTTCATTAATAGCACTCATAATAGAACAGACTTACCCGAATCGTACACATACCCTATTTGGGTATCCCATTGTCCATCACACTGTGTTATAACTTTTAACATGCAAATAGGTTTATTAATAATCTTACTAAGTATCGGTGTGTTAGTTACACACTGGTAATCACGAGTCCAAAATCCCACGAGAACGATCTAAGCCCCTCGATTACAAGATCCTATAATCGGTCAAACATTTGGGTTAGGCACTAAGACATTCGGCCAAGGACACTTAATCAAAGGGGTTAATGTCGAACCCTTACCTTGAAGGTGATTTGGTTTCCTACCAAATCCGAACCACAATGGCCTTCTAAGACACTCACCTTCACCTTGAAAAGAATAATGATTAATCCTTTATCATTCATGCCTTAATCGAAACTAGAAGATCAAACTAACAACAACCAATCACTTACCCCCTTACTTACCAACAAAGATTCTGGCTAACCACACTAGGAGAGAACCACCAAAGATTCGGCCAAGGGAGACTACTAGGAGAAGAGAAGATATTCGGCTACAATGAGAGCAAAAAGAAAGGAGATTTCGACAACACTGTGGGGATTTTGCTATCACCTTGAAAACAAAACAAAGGAGTGTGGTTTAAGAAAAGAAGAGAAATCGGCCACAAGTTGCAGGAGGATTCGGCTTCACCCAAAAGAAGAGAACACAAGCGGAAAATGAATAGAAAAGGGGTTGATATTCGGCCAAAAGGGTCACAAGAAGAAAAGAAATGAAAGCAAGTAAAATGGTGACACAAAAGGGCATTCGGCTATTAAGAGAACTAATCATGAATGAAGCAAATTCGGCATGTGTTGCTTGGGCTTTCGGGTTCAAGGAAGAAGAATGAGAAGAAACAAATGAGGTTTCGGCTACTAAGGTTTCAAGAGAAGAAAGGAAGAGAGTATGAAAAGAATGGGTGCTAGTTTCGGTTTCCAAAAGAAAATAGAAGAATTGTTTTTGACAAGGAGTGGCCGAAATCACCAAAAAATGCCAAATGCATTTTCGGCACACACACCTTCCCTTACCAAGCCGTCATTCTCCCACTCCACACTCCCCAAAATTCGGCCAAAATCCCTCCAAAGGCTCTCCACCACTCATTTCAAATGAGTGGACCAAGTCTTCCTCCACAATTTGCTCTCCCCCTTTCATTTGAAATTGAAGACCAAGTCCAAGTAGAATTTCACTTGTCTTCTACTTCTTCCTCCATGCCGTCCAAAAAGGAGCCAAAAGGAGAACTCTGCAGTTCGAACACTGGACCTCCCTCTCCTGGAGATGACGCCACATCAAGCTCCCCCATGTGGCGCATGCTTTGCCACTCCACCAGCTCCTCTTTTGTGCTCAGAAACACAACATAAAATACACATCCCTCAGCTCCATCCGCTCCCCTGACTTAACACCCAAAAACCAAAATTTTTCCATACACTCAGGCACACACCTAGGCTACAATTAAGCCCCTAAAACACCGAAATAGCAACACAACACACAAAACCCATGCAATATCATGCAACACAAAATAGCCCCTAACCCGGGATATTACAAAAACTACCGAATTGGTTGTTGGATAGTGTGATAGGTCTTCGACTAGCTTTTCAAATGATCGAGCTTCTGATAATCTATAAAACAAAAGAAAGTAACTACATAAGCAACAAGAGCTTAGTAAGCTCGTATAAACTTAAACATAACTTACCACTTCATTAACAAAACTCATAGATTAAGCATAAACCATTACCAATGCCATAAGCTTAGTATAAGTCTATTCAAGCACCATCAAGCTCACAAGTTAGTAGGTTCATCAACATCACATATAAGTTCATTTAAATCATAAGTAAATTTCATAAGATACATTTCATATTCATCAACCTTTTCATAAGATCATGAACATTTCCATTAACTTACTTACCATTCCATTTCTTACCCGTTGAACCATCTAGAATTATATTGGATACTCGAGAATGCTCACACATAGTGTGCTTTTCTATATAACCGTAACCTGTCCTTTACATCAATGCTTACACGAGCTATGAAATGGGCCTGCTCACACTAGTTGTAGAGAATCCGTAACAAATGCAAGATCTTAGCCATCGGTAGGACATGCAAGATTAGAACACGAAACATAAAATCCCTAATGACATGTCATTCGTATCCTAAGAATTCTTAAGGTTCAAATGGGATTCGTTATCCGTCAAATATTCATATCATTAATACATTTATATTCGAATTCATTTATATTACAACAATTAGCAAATAGTTAATTTAGCTAACATTAAAACGATCATAGTTCATATAAACTTACATCGATAACTAGGGTCGTAGTAGTAGAGTCGAACTAATCCGAAGCTTTAGGTTTTCCTCGATTTATGTTCAATTGTGGTTTATCTTCATCTAAATAAATAATTCCATTCAATTAAGTACTTCTAGAATTCAATTTAATCCATAATTCATATTTATGAAAAATTATGAAATTGCCTCTAACATTTTAACTTGTCACAATTTAGTCTTTAAGCTTATAACTTAAAAGTAACATATTTTAACAATGTTACAAGGGACCTTGAAACAACCCATTATTACCAACATTTCACAATAAAACCCATGCATTTACACTTTTAACAATTAAACCCCTATTTCAAATTTCATCAAAAATCACTTAATAGAACATGTTTATTTAACAACCAAGATTAATAATCTATCAACTAACATCAAAACACATTCAAAAAATCCATGGAAAGTCCCTCAACCTTTAACAATTTTGCAAATTAACCCCCAAGCTAGTTAGATTAAGCGAAAACAAACTCAAAAACACACAAATCATTAAAAACGGGATCGAAATCACATACCATGCAAGAACCTATGCTAGCCGAAACTTCAAGCCCTAAAATGGCTATTTCTTTCTTCAATTTTTGGTGGAGATTATGAAACACCCCACACCTGGCCCACGAGCCTGAACCGGATCTGGTATGTTCCTTAAGTAAACCGATTTTTGAATTCCATGTTACTTAGAGAAAACTTATAAATTTAGGAAAAATATTGTTTTGGGTTGGGCTTAGATTGAAACCCATTTAATAAATTTTGAAATTTCAAATCAAATAAGGTGACAAAATAATTTTAGGGTTTATTTTTAAAGAAATAATTTTTTACTTAGACTTTAATCAAAATAGTTTGTAACATAACAATTAAAAGTAAAGCAAAAATAAAGAAAATCCACTTAGGCCTTATGGCCTTATTACATCAAGTAAACCCAAAAATAATATTAAAAGTACTTAGAAAATATAGAGTCCAAATTCTGAATAAAATCTTCAAGTGAAACATGGCCACCTCAAGGTCTACCGTCCCGGTCCGTCAATATTCATCATCTGAAAAATGGTCCCACAACGGGGTGAGTCAACAAACTCAATGTGTACACAGTACTAACATTCAACAAATCAGGCATACATGTTCATATCAAATTCATATTCATATAAAAATAAATGATGATGCAACCCTAACCCAAACCTAATGATCCATCCGCTACACACCACCCGTACCTGCCAGTCACACCGTGGGGACTACTAAGTCAACCCTCCATCCGCTACACACCATCGAAGGCAGTCGCTGCAGTCGACGTGCTCATCGCCCATATACGTTGTGTGTAACAGACCAATTTTGACCCAAATCGGAACGGTGGTTTCGGGACCATGAATCCGAGCCTGAGAGATATTTTAATATTATATTTTGTGTTTGTTACATGTGATTTAGTGAGTGTGAAAATTTCGTAGAAAAATTTAGTCGTTTAAGTGCTCAATTTGATAAAAAGGATTTAATCGAGAAAAGCGCAAAAGTTGCATGCTAAAGTGAAGAGTACTAAATTGATTGTGGCTTTTTAAGTGGGTGTACCAAAAGGGCAATTAGCCCATTCATCATAGTAAGGGACGGCAATGGGCTTTTATAAGTCCAAATTATATGTTAAATTAGCCTATTATATGTTATGTTGATATATTAGTAAATAAGGTATATTAAATGTGTTATTATAACATAAAATAATAAAGTTAAGTGGGAAGAAAGAGAACATCACATTGTTCATCTTCTTGGCCGAATGTTTGAGGAGAAAAACTCCATTTTGGAGCTTGAAGTTTCGGCAACTTAAGGCTTGATTTGGGGTAGGTATTTTACTTAGTTTTTGATAAATTTTACGTTTTTGAGATCGTTGTTTCGTGTATTACCCGACCCATGTCTAAATTTTTGAAAATACTATGTATATAGGATTCGCCATTAACATGTTTGGATAGTTTTGATGTTTGATGATTTTAAATTAAATGTATATTAAAGATTTACAAGTTTTGTATTGGAATTTTTGGTAATTTTGAGTATATAGGGCTAAATTGAAAAGAATAAATTTGTGAAGGATTAAAATGTCAAATAAATGAAATGCATGGACACCTATGACTATAATGAAGATTCGCCAAGCTAGGATGTTGGAAAATTTTGCATATTTTGTGTTATGTGCAAATGGGACTAAATTGTAAAAATGGGAAACATTAGGGGCAAAATGGTAAATTGCCCATTTGGGTGTTTTGGGACTAAATTGAGATGAAATGAGATTAAATGAGCTAAATTCTAATGTGTTTTAGATCAAGAGCAAAGAAAGACCGAATTAGACCAGGGGAAAGACGAAGGTTCTCGAATAGCCGATTCGCACGGACTATCGACAACCGAGGTAAGTCCTTTAGTTAAATCATGTCAAAGAATTAATTATGGTTATCTTGACTATTAAAAATTTATGAATGTTAATATCCAATTACATCATGGCCGAATGTATATTGACATATTGGTTGATGATTTATGTTGAGTATGTGATGGAAATTATTTTGGCTAATGCAAGGTGAATAAGTAAGTTCTTGAGCTACTTCATATTTAAAGATCATTTACATATCTAGTGAATGATAAAATTTGTATAAGCTTGGTGTAAAACCATGAGTTGGCCGATTGTGATAATGATGGATTGGATTGATTTCAAATTTATTTAATGCAATGGGAATAAATGTATATGATTCGATATGTATAGTGAAATGTGAAAAGCATGTAAAAATATTCTGACATTCGGGCTTCGAGCCTAGCTTGAGTGCCTCGTGCGGTGACATAATCGGGCTTTATGCCCAGCGTGCCTTGTGCCGGTGTTATTTATCGGGCTTTTATGCCTAGCAGGCCTTGTGCCGGTGTTATTTATCGGGCTTTTATGCCTAGCAGGCCTTGTGCCGGTGTTATTATTCGGGCTTCTACGCCTAGCAGGCTTGATGCCGGTGATGTGCTTTACAAAATAGAAACCGAAATTTATGTTCAAGGCGAATTAAAGCAAATATATCGAGTTAACGGCTCAGGTGAGTATGTAAAGTAGGAATGAGTTTCTTACTTAATTAAGATAAGGTAAACTAGTGATTCAGTGATTATTACCAATGGTATGTATTTCTCGGTTCTATTGATAAATGATGTGGTATCGTGACTTTGGCCGTTTAATATGTAAATATATAAGACTAGGTGTATTCGGCCACAAGGGTGGTTGTATAATTAATAACATGTTATAATAATTGATATCCAAGTATATGAATAATGGTACCTATGGTTATATGATGACACATTGGGTTTTAAAGATCTGATTACTGACGAATATTTTGATCATAAATATGTGGGTAAGGAGAAACTTTCCTATCAATTTCATACTTAGTTACATGGATATGAAATTGAAAGCTTGATAATGAAAATGAGCATAAGTATAAGTTGAGTTGTAGAAATTGAATTGTTAGTGTTTGAATGTTATATTTTTATGAAATTAGGACTTACTAAGCTAGCGAGCTTATCGTGTGAAATGTTTCCTCTGTTTTATAGATTAGGCAAGCTACAAGCTCGTCGGGATCGTTCGGAAGGTCGCCCACACTATCAATCTACATTTTGGTACTCTTTCATTTTGGTTTTAAACGAAGGCATGTATAGGGAAGACTTAGTCTTTGTTGATGAACTCTTAAGGTTTATGTATGTAATAGCCATGCGAATATGGCTAAATTTTTAGTAAGTATGATGTTGGGTTTCGATATGTATGTTGGTTCATGATGGCAAGGTTTATGCTTTCTTAATCAAAGTTTAATCATTTTGTTAAGGAAATGTTTATATACTGAAATGAATCCTTGAATTAGGAATGTAGGTAGGTTCGGTTAGAAGCTAGTCTTTCATAAAATGCAACAAAACAGCTTGTAGTAACAGCAGGGATGTGAGTTAGAAAAATCACCAAAAATAGGGTATATTGAATTAAAAGGTGAATGAGATATGGAATTAAACCTTATTGTGTCTATTTTTACATGAAAGAAACAGAGTAGGCAAAAGATTTATATATTATGAGATAATTCAGTTTTAGTGAGACCTGCTCTGAATGAATTCGTGAGTCACTGTTCTGTTTTGGAAAAATTACCATAAATTGTACAAAAATAATTAAGAAGCATGGTTTATATGTGTAGAACCATTAATGAATCTATTTTTCATTGGTATAAACAAGAACATCATAGGAAATTTGTGCAATGAGATAACTGCATTTTTGTAGGGACAGGTCAGAATTGTCAAGCAGTGTAATAAGGGTAACTTTGATGAAGAAACTGTACTAATTGGCTACATGAAAAATTCTGGAAAAATTATGGTGAATAGTTATATGAGTCTAGTTTCAAGGAAAATTTACGGATCTAAATTTCGAGTTTTGTAACTCGAGTTATGGTCGATTTAGTCAGCGTGACGCAGTTGGACAGCTTTAAAAATTTTTACTTCCCGAGTTAACGGTCAAGTCTAGTAATGCCACGTACCCGACTCCGGCAAGGGTTTCGGGTAAGGGGTGTTACATTTGATTGGTATCAGAGCTTACGGTTTAGTCGATTCTAGGACTACCGTAGCGCGTGTGAGTCTAGCTATACATGCCTTTATTATATGTTGATAGTGTGGTGACTTCTGACAGCCTGAACTTTGTTTTATATAGTAAATGGACACTGATCCTGAAAGAGTTGTAGCTGATGATGTGGAGAGCGTGGCGCCTGACCGTACCCATGGATCAGCGCCGATAGACTCTCGACCTGTTTCGGGTAGCCACGAAGGAGAAACTAAACAAGCCTTTTATCGGATGATGAATGAGTGGTTTGCCCAATTTATTCAAAATAACTTACCGTACATTCCCAACCTCCACCCCGAATAATCTAACTCGATTCCTTCACTCCCCAATGATAGATCCGATGAGATCTAGTAGACCCCGATTGATAAAATCCGAAAATATGGGGTCAAGAATTTAAAGCTAATGACGATGATGACGTGAGAGAGAGCCGAAATGTGGCTTGATAACACTATTCGGGTACTTGATGAGGTGTCTTGTACTCGGATGAATGCTTGAAGTGTACTATATCCTTATCTGCGGGACACTTCGCATATCATCTGGTTGAATACACTAGTATCGAGTGGTTCGAAAGAAGAAAAAGTGACATGGGATTTCTTCAGAATGAATTCGTAAGAAATATAGCCAAAGATTCATTGATCAAAAACGAAAAGAATTCCTTGAGCTGAAACAAGGACGAATGACCGTGACGGAATATGAACGAAAATTTGTCAGACTCAGCAGATATGCTAGAGAGTGTGTTTCTTCTGAAGCTATTATGTGTAAAAGATTTGAAGATGGCCTGAATGAAGATATAAAGATGTTCGTTGGCATTCTTGAAATTCAAGAGTTTGTGACTTTAGTTGAAAGAGCTTGCAAAGCTGAAGAGCTCGGGAAAGAGAAAAGAAAGGCTGAGACTGAAGCTAGAGACATTCGTAAAAGATCTTCGGGTAAAGTCTTTCATTCCACGACCAAGAAGCCCAGAGACGACTACAGCCGACAGAAAGCTAATACAGATCCACCTAGACGGGATCGACCTCCTATGAGCTCCCGAGCTACCTCGATAGCCAGTGTTGGTAATGTTCCACAAAATAGAGTTGAGTGCAAGCATTGTGGGAAATGGCACTCAGGGAGTTGTAGATTTCATGATCGGTCTTGCTATAAATGTGGATCATCGGACCATTTTATCGAGAGAGTGTCAGAAGTTAGTGAAAGGCGAATACTGACCCGAACACTAAGCCGAGCAATGTGTCAATGCGAGGTAGACCACCCGCACATTCGGGCAATGTAGGTGGTAGTCGAAGGAACGAAGAACACCACGGATCGATCGAGGCTAGAGCTCGGCTAGAGCATATCTTTGCGCGAGCTAGAGAGGATGCTTCCTCCCCGACGTCCACACGGTACTTTCACTCTTTATGATACTACTGTTGATTGCACTAATTGATCCTGGTTCGACTCATTCTTATGTGTGTGAAACTTTAAAATTCGGCAAGACTCTGTTAGTTGAGTCTACCGAGTTTGTGATTCGTGTGTCCAACCCTTTGGGTAGATGTGTGCTTGTTAATAAAGTGTGTAGAGGTTGCCCGTTGATGATTCGAGATTATTGCTTCCCAGCTGATTTAATGTTGTTGCCCTTTGACGAATTTGATATAATCTTGGGTATGGATTGGTTAACTTCGCACGAGGCAGTAGTGGATTGTAAAAGAAAGCTTATTGATTTGAAATGTCGAAACGGTGAGACCATCAGAATTAAATCCTGTGACATAAATGGGTTGCCTACAGCAATATCTTCAATGTTAGCCCGAAAGTATGTGAAAAAAGGGTGTGAAGCTTATTTGGCCTATGTCATTGGATAATAAAATGTCTGAGAAACAAATTGAATCTGTATCGGTTGTGTGTGAATACCCGATGTGTTTCCTGAGGAACTACCGGGTTTACCCCCTGTGCGAGAGATTGAGTTTGGCATTGAGTTAGTGCAGGCACACCGATTTCGATAGCTCGCATCGAATGGCACCTACTGAATTAAAAGAATTGAAAGCGCAGTTGCAAGAGTTGACAGATAGGGGTTTTGCACGATCGAGTTTCTCTCCTCGGGGTGCACCGGTGTTATTTGTGAAAAAGAAAGATGGGACTATGCGAATGTGTATCGACTACCGGCAACTAAATAAGGTAACTATAAAGAATAAGTACCCGTTACCTCGGATTGATGATTTATTTGATCAGTTGAAGGGGCTTGGTGTTTTGAAAATAGATTTGAGAACAAGCTATTATCAATTACGAGTCAGAGATTTAGATGTGCCAAAGACTGCATTTCGCACGAGGTACGGACATTATGAGTTTTTGGTTATGCCTTTTGGACTCACTAATGCACCTGCTGTTTTTATGGATCTAATGAACCGGGTCTTCCGACAGTTTTTGGATCAGTTTGTAGTAGTGTTTATTGATGATATATTGATCTATTCCAAAAGTGAAACGGAACATGCTGAGCATTTGAGATTAGTACTACAAACTTTGAGAGATCAACGATTGTATGCAAAGTTCAGTAAGTGTGAATTCTGGATGAATGAGGTCGGCTTCTTGGGTCATGTTGTTTCAGTGTCAGGTATTCGGGTGGATCCAAATAAATTAACAGCTATACTTGATTGGAGACCACCAAAGAATGTTTCTGAGATCCGAAGTTTCCTAGGCCTTGCGGGATATTATAGACGATTTGTAAAAGGTTTTTCTGTAATAGCTACACACCTTTGTGAAACTACTACAGAAAGATGTCAAGTTTGAGTGGTCAGAGAAGTGTCAGAAAAGTTTCGAGCAGTTGAAAGCCCTTTTGACCGAAGCCCCAGTGTTAACTCAGCCTGAATCGGGTAAAGAATTTATTATTTTTAGCGATGCTTCCTTAAATGGATTGGGTTGTGTTTTAATGCAAGAAGGTAAGGTGATAGCCTACGCTTCGAGACAATTGAAGCCGCATGAGAAAAATTATCCAACTCATGATTTGGAGTTGGTAGCCATTGTGTTCGCATTAAAAATTTGGCGTCACTACTTATTTGGCGAAAAATGTCATATTTATTCAGATCACAAAAGTTTGAAGTATTTGATGACTCAGAAAGACTTGAACTTGAGACAACGTAGATGGTTAGAAATGCTGAAAGACTATGAATTAGTTATTGACTACCATCCGGGGAAAGCTAATGTTGTTGCAGATGCGTTAAGTCAAAAATCATTATTTGCTCTTCGTGCATTGAATGCACGGGTGGCTATATCTGATGATGGTTCGATCATAGCCGAATTACAAACAAGGCCGATGTTCATTCAGTAGATTTGTGATGCACAGAAAGTTGACGAAAAGTTGATTTCTATTCGGATTCGATGTGAAAATGGTATAGAATCAGATTTTGATTGATGCAAATGATTGTTTGAGTTACAAAAGTCGTTGTGTATTCCTAAGAACTCGATTTGATCTGAGATGATTACGAGGAGGCCCATAATGGTCGAATGTCGATACACGGGTAGCACGAAAATGTATAACGATTTGAAACGATTCTATTGGTGGCACGGCATGAAGCGGGATATATCGAATTTGTTTCCAAGTGCTTAATCATTAACAAGTGAAAAGTGAGCATCAAGTACCGTCGGATTACTTCAACCAATCATGATACCCGAATGGAAATGGGATAGAATTACAATGGATTTTGTATCCGGTCTTCCTATGACACCGAGTAAGAAAGATACCGTATGGGTTATCGTTGATAGGACCGACTAAATCACTCATTTTGTGCCGATGCGCACCGATTATTCACTTGATAAACTTGTCGAATTGTATGTGTCATGATTGTAAGGTTGCATGGTGTGCCGAGTTCCATTGTTTCGATAGGGACCCAAGATTCACATCGCGGTTTTGGAAGAAATTGCAAGATGTTTTAGGTACTAAACTTTATTTTAGTCTGACCTTCCATCCGCAAAAGCAGGCGGTCGATGCGAGCGAACTATTTTGATACTTGAGGACATGTTGAGGTGTTGCGTTCTCGAGTTTGAAGGTGCGTGGGAGCGATACCTACCTTTGATTGAATTTGCTTACAATAATAGTTTCCAATCTAGCATAAAAATGGCGCCTTATGAAGCCTTATATGGTCGAAAATGTCGCACACCGTTGTATTGGGTGAACTCGTGAAAACAAGATACACGGGGTTGATTGGATTAAAGAAAGCGTAAGCAGAAGGTGGTACTTATTAGAAATAACTTGAAAGCTGCTTCGGATCGTCAGTAGTCCTATGCCGATTTGAAGCGTAAGGATATTGAATTTCAGGTCGGAGATCGGGTGTTCTTGAAAGTTTCTTCTTGGAAGAAAATACTTCGATTCGGTCAGAAAGGCAAGTTAAGTCCGAGATTTATCGGACCGTACGAAGTCATTGAACGTATTGGACCGGTTGCTTATAGATTAAGATTGCCCTCCGAGTTAGAAAAGATACACAATGTATTTCATGTTTCGATGCTTCACAAATATAGATCGGATCCGTCCCATGTGATTTCACCATCAGAGATTGAAATTAGATCTGATTTGACATATGATGAGGAACCGATCCGTATCTTAGCCCGGGAGATAAAAGAGTTGAGAAATAAAAGAATTCCATTAGTAAAAGTTTTATGGAATCGTCACGGGGTTGAAGAGGCTACGTGGGAGCCTGAAGAGACAATGAGGCAACAATATCCGAACTTATTTAATGGTAAGATTTTCGGGGACGAAAATCCTTAAGGGGGGGAGAGTTGTAACAGACCAATTTTGACCCAAATCGGAACGGTGGTTTTGGGACCATGAATCCGAGCCTGAGAGATATTTTAATATTATATTTTGTGTTTGTTACATGTGATTTAGTGAGTGTGAAAATTTCGTAGAAAAATTTAGTCGTTTAAGTGCTCAATTTGATAAAAAGGATTTAATCGAGAAAAGCGCAAAAGTTGCATGCTAAAGTGAAGAGTACTAAATTGATTGTGGCTTTTTAAGTGGGTGTACCAAAAGGGCAATTAGCCCATTCACCATAGTAAGGGACGGCAATGGGCTTTTATAAGTCCAAATTATATGTTAAATTAGCCTATTATATGTTATGTTGATATATTAGTAAATAAGGTATATTAAATGTGTTATTATAACATAAAATAATAAAGTTAAGTGGGAAGAAAGAGAACATCACATTGTTCATCTTCTTGGTCGAATGTTTGAGGAGAAAAACTCCATTTTTGGAGCTTGAAGTTTCGGCAACTTAAGGCTTGATTTGGGGTAGGTATTTTACTTAGTTTTTGATAAATTTTACGTTTTTGAGATCGTTGTTTCGTGTATTACCCGACCCATGTCTAAATTTTTGAAAATACTATGTATATAGGATTGACCATTAACATGTTTGGATAGTTTTGATGTTTGATGATTTTAAATTAAATGTATATTAAAGATTTACAAGTTTTGTATTGGAATTTTTGGTAATTTTGAGTATATAGGGCTAAATTGAAAAGAATAAATTTGTGAAGGATTAAAATGTCAAATAAATGAAATGCATGGACACCTATGACTATAATGAAGATTCGGTCAAGCTAGGATGTTGGAAAATTTTGCATATTTTGTGTTATGTGCAAATGGGACTAAATTGTAAAAATGGGAAACATTAGGGGCAAAATGGTAAATTGCCCATTTGGGTGTTTTGGGACTAAATTGAGATGAAATGAGATTAAATGAGCCAAATTCTAATGTGTTTTAGATCAAGAGCAAAGAAAGACCGAATTAGACCAGGGAAAAGGCGAAGGTTCTCGAATAGCCGATTCGCACGGACTATCGACAACCGAGGTAAGTCCTTTAGTTAAATCATGTCAAAGAATTAATTATGGTTATCTTGACTATTAAAAATTTATGAATGTTAATATCCAATTACATCATGGCGAATGTATATTGACATATTGGTTGATGATTTATGTTGAGTATGTGATGGAAATTATTTTGGCTAATGCAAGGTGAATAAGTAAGTTCTTGAGCTACTTTATATTTAAAGATCATTTACATATCTAGTGAATGATAAAATTTGTATAAGCTTGGTGTAAAACCATGAGTTGGCGATTGTGATAATGATGGATTGGATTGATTTCAAATTTATTTAATGCAATGGGAATAAATGTATATGATTCGATATGTATAGTGAAATGTGAAAAGCATGTAAAAATATTCGACATTCGGGCCGAGCCTAGCGAGCCTCGTGGTGACATGTCGGGCTTTATGCCTAGCGAGCCTTGTGTTGGTGTTATTTATCGGGCTTTTATGCCTAGCAGGCCTTGTGCCGGTGTTATTTATCGGGCTTTTATGCCTAGTAGGCCTTGTGCCGGTGTTATTATTCGGGCTTCTACGCCTAGCAGGCTTGATGCCGGTGATGTGCTTTACAAAATAGAAAAGCGAAATTTATGTTCAACGCGAATTAAAGCAAATATATCGAGTTAACGGCCCGGTGAGTATGTAAAGTAGGAATGAGTTTCTTACTTAATTAAGATAAGGTAAACTAGTGATTCAGTGATTATTACCAATGGTATGTATTTCTGGTTCTATTGATAAATGATGTGGTATCGTGACTTTGGCCGTTTAATATGTAAATATATAAGACTAGGTGTATTCGGCCACAAGGGTGGTTGTATAATTAATAACATGTTATAATAATTGATATCCAAGTATATGAATAATGGTACCTATGGTTATATGATGACACATTGGGTTTTAAAGATCGGATTACTGAGCGAATATTTTGATCATAAATATGTGGGTAAGGAGAAACTTTCCTATCAATTTCATACTTAGTTACATGGATATGAAATTGAAAGCTTGATAATGAAAATGAGCATAAGTATAAGTTGAGTTGTAGAAATTGAATTGTTAGTGTTTGAATGTTATATTTTTATGAAATTAGGACTTACTAAGCTAGCGAGCTTATCGTGTGAAATGTTTCCTCTGTTTTATAGATTAGGCAAGCTACAAGCTCGTCGGGATCGTTCGGAAGGTCGCCCACACTATCAATCTACATTTTGGTACTCTTTCATTTTGGTTTTAAACGAAGGCATGTATAGGGAAGACTTAGTCTTTGTTGATGAACTCTTAATGTTTATGTATGTAATAGCCATGCGAATATGGCTAAATTTTTAGTAAGTATGATGTTGGGTTTCGATATATATGTTGGTTCATGATGGCAAGGTTTATGCTTTCTTAATCAAAGTTTAATCATTTTGTTAAGGAAATGTTTATATACGAAATGAATCCTTGAATTAGGAATGTAGGTAGGTTCGGTTAGAAGCTAGTCTTTCATAAAATGCAACAAAACAGCTTGTAGTAACAGCATGGATGTGAGTTAGAAAAATCACCAAAAATAGGGTATATTGAATTAAAAGGTGAATGAGATATGGAATTAAACCTTATTGTGTCTATTTTTACATGAAAGAAACAGAGTAGGCAAAAGATTTATATATTATGAGATAATTCAGTTTTAGTGAGACCTGCTCTGAATGAATTCGTGAGTCACTGTTCTGTTTTGGAAAAATTTCCATAAATTGTAAAAAAATAATTAAGAAGCATGGTTTATATGTGTAGAACCATTAATGAATCTATTTTTCATTGGTATAAACAAGAACATCATAGGAAATTTGTGCAATGAGATAACTGCATTTTTGTAGGGACAGGTCAGAATTGTCAAGCAGTGTAATAAGGGTAAATTTGATGAATAAACTGTACTAATTAGCTACATGAAAAATTCTGGAAAAATTATGGTGAATAGTTATATGAGTCTAGTTTCAAGGAAAATTTACGGATCTAAATTTCGAGTTTTTTAACTCGAGTTATGGTCGATTTAGTCAGCGTGACGCAGTTGGACAGCTTTAAAAATTTTTACTTCCCGAGTTAATGGTCAAGTCTAGTAATGCCACGTACCCGACTCCGGCAAGGGTTTCGGGTAAGGGGTGTTACATTGTGTCATTAGACACTATGTTCAGATAATGTAACCGTAGTTATCATGTTCACGCAATGGGGCCGTAGCCACCATTTTTCGTTGGTGAGGCCGAAACCAACACCTTCATTGGTGAGACCGAACTCAACACCTATTCTTCCCCTTTCACATATATCCCATATGCCCCAAATATTTATACATATCTTATTTCTCATTCATAATACATATTCACATGTTAAAGATATAACATATTCATAATCCTATCAGAAGTAGGAAACGTACCTGAGTACTTTTTGTACCACATTAGGGCACTTAGCCACATTCATAATCTTATGCATATTCATATTCAAAATAATTATTGCCATCATATTGAGGGTTAGTAAGGGTACACACCTGATTTGCTTAATAGACTCCTTGAATTCCCGAAGAGTGATCTACCAATCTAAGTCTTTGACTCCTATATTCGGTCATTCATTAAAACATATTAACAAACCTATCTGGCTTAAAAACCAAATCCTAGTAGGATTAGTATACTTAAAACTTACCTTGAAATTCTCAAATCCCGAAATCCTTGTATCCCTCTGTCGAAATCCCTATAACTACATGTTAGATCAATTTCTAACATTTATTCACAACAAATAACCCTTAGCTGAATCTTAAATATGACTTACCTTAGATTCTTAAATCCTGAAATTCACCGAATAACTAAGGAACACGCGGCCTATGGTGTACCTTCGGGAAAAGAACTTCTCCTTCCTTGTAGTCGACACTTAGTAAATCCCGAAAGATCTCTTCGGCAACAGATATTAGGGGTATTAGAATCTTAATTTCGACAGCCTTAAAAGAAATAGAATGAGAATCTAACCTAATCTTACCCTTACTGAAGAATTTGATGGAATTCTTGCTTGAACCCTTAGCAGTATTCGGCTATGGCTTTGATATGGATAACAATTTCGGCTCTTGAGGCTTAGTGAGAAATCGACTAGGGCTATTGGTATCTTCGGCTTTTGATTGTGTTTGTAATAGAAGAAGAAAAGAAAAGAGAAAAAGAGAATAATGGCAGAGAAAATTTGGCAGAGAGAAGAGGAGAAACTTTAGAGAATTTCGGCAGAGTTTTCTTGAAGAGAAAAAAAAGAATGAATGAAGAATAGCCTTACCCTTCCTTTTATAGCCAAAATTACTAGCTAGAGTCCCTTACTTGGCCACCACTCTTCTATTTGATAACTTTATCCTTTAATTATCACCTAAAATAAAAGATAATTCAAAGTCCCTTACTTGGCCATCACTTCTCCCTTATTTTCCTCTTTATCTCTTTATTCAAATTAAAAGAATTTAATCCAACAATTATCTCTTGAAAATAATGATAAATAAATCCCTTATTTATCCACTATTTATAAAAGAATAAAAGCTCCTAATTTATAGCCATGTGCCGTCCACCTCTCTGCTCCTTGTAGCAAAATAAAATTTCTTTTATTTGCTTCCCATGTGACTCGAACTCAGGCCCAATACCCTTGTATGTGGCACCATTTCCATAGGCATCTTCAGGCCACTTTTTCCAAGCCTGTTTGTGTGTCAAATTTCACAAACTTTTTCTTTTAAGGCCCCTTAGCCTTAATCTCCTATTTAAAACTTTAAAACTCATCATTTTGGGGTCATTTCCAAGTTTCCTAAAATTTTTGATCGGCTCTGTATACTGGCCATTTTCTTACATTTCCAAGTTTCTCGAAATGTTCACTTTCCATTTTTGGATCATTTCCATTTTCATTTCTTGGTTTCCAAAAATGTGCACTTTCTATTTTTGAACCATTTCCTTACATTTCTAGGTTTCCTAAAATGTTCATGTCCTAATGCATTTCCAGGTTTCCAAAATATTCATTTCTATTCATTTTCA
The DNA here is from genome assembly GCA_025503065.1 of Gossypium bickii. Classification (NCBI taxonomy): domain Eukaryota; kingdom Viridiplantae; phylum Streptophyta; class Magnoliopsida; order Malvales; family Malvaceae; genus Gossypium; species Gossypium bickii. Next base: position 105,311,013 of record CP106711.1, read on the forward strand.
TACATTTCTGAGTTTCCAAAAGTATCAAAAATTTATTCATAATGCTTAAGACCTGTCATTTCATACAATTAAGCTGAAAATGCATAGGCCCTTTTCAGGATGTTACAGTTCTACTCTCCTTAAAAATAATTTCGTCCTCGAAATTACTTACTAACGAACAATCGTACGGTCTAACTCACCCTACTACGCTATTGTTGCTCACTCTGATCTAAAAAAAAAACTATCATGCTTTCTAGGCACAATCTCTAAGTTCACATCCCCTAGAACTTATTTCTAACGTCGCGATTTAATCTGGTTAACGAGTTCTATGCATCAAAACTTTTGTTTCACTGATTAACCGCGAACAGTTTTATGAAAGGAGATGTTTAAAAGTGGTTCTTTCGCATTCATACAAACACAAAGTCTTTCCATTCATTCATTCATCCATCAAACAAGCATGAACTTTCGTTTATTCAGAGAAACATTGTAATTTTCATCGTTGTTGTTTTTCCACTACCCAGGGGTATTTTCGTAATTTTGTCCTACAGGGTAATTTTTCAAAAGAAAAAAGTTCCTTGGTGATTTTGTCAAAAAGTATTTTGGTAATTTCAAAGTCCCGGAGTAATTTGGAAAAATTTTGAAATCCAGGGTATTTTGGAAATTTTTGACCTCGGGTGGGTATTCGGTAATTTTTAAAGTCAGAAGGGTAAATTTGTAAAAGTTAACAAATCAGGGATATTTTAGAAGTTGTAAAACTTTGAGGGTTCTTTTTGAGACTTTTATTTTCCGAAACGGTGATGTTGCATAAGTTTTGGAAATTAGGGTCATTTTGGTAATTTTGTAAGTTAGGGGCAATTTCGTAATTTTCCAAAATCAAGATATTTTGATAGTTTGCAAATTAGGGTTCGTGAACATTTATAAAATAATGAAGTTTTGGCAAAACCGTTGAGAAGTTGGACATTTTATAAACCAAGGGCGTTTTCGTAATTTTACCACTAGGGGTATTTTTGTAATTTTTGAAAATCAGAAATTTTTCAGAAAATCTTGTAAAGATAGCTTTCACCAATTAAAAGAGTGATTTTAAAAGTTTGGAAACTAGGGTTTGTTGTTTTTCATAAAAAAAACGGCTAAGTCCCTTTCGGGTTTTAGTCTTTGTGTTTAGCCTATGACCAAGCCCTCTTGGTCAGGGTGAACCAAAGCTACGCACCAGGTAGGATACCTGCGAAGAGAAGGTGAGTCACTAGGACTGCTTAAATACCAGGCTCTTCCGGATCCAATCCTAGACATGCGTACAGGGGTTACCACACCCTAGCTCAATGACTTAGCCATAGGTTTGTTAAGTTCATTAAGTCTTATGAGTTTCATGTGTTTGAGTAGTCTAATCCTAAGGTTCAAATTCCTATCATACTATTCTACGTTCCATGCCTTTTCTACCCTTCTAAAGTTCATAATATAATTCACATAATCACACATAGAGTTAGGGGTACTTACCTGGTGGACTGCGGGTCGGAGACTTAGGTGCCATGCCATAATACCTGCTTGTTTTCAAAGAAAATCATTTTGGCTCGCTTTGAAAAACATTTTGGGCCTTAGCCCACAGGCCGAGAGTTTAAAATTGGGCTCTGATACCAAATTGAAACACCCCACACCCGGCCCACGAGCCTGAATCGGATCTGGTATGTTCCTTAAGTAAACCGATTTTCGAATTCCATGTTACTTAGAGAAAATTTATAAATTTAGGAAAAATATTGTTTTGGGTTGGGCTTAGATCGAAACCCATTTAATAAATTTTGAAATTTCAAATCAAATAAGGTGACAAAATAATTTTAGGGTTTATTTTTAAAGAAATAATTTTTTACTTAGACTTTAATCAAAATAGTTTGTAACATAACAATTAAAAGTAAAGCAAAAATAAAGAAAATCCACTTGGGCCTTATGGCCTTATTACATCAAGTAAACCCAAAAATAATATTAAAAGTACTTAGAAAATATAGAGTCCAAATTCTGAATAAAATCTTCAAGTGAAACATGGCCACCTCAAGGTCTACCGTCCCGGTCCGTCAATATTCATCATCTGAAAAATGGTCCCACAACGGGGTGAGTCAACAGACTCAATGTGTACACAGTACTAACATTCAACAAATCAGGCATACATGTTCATATCAAATTCATATTCATATAAAAATAAATAATGATGCAACCCAAACCCAAACCTAATGATCCATCTGCTACACACCACCCGTACCTGCCAGTCACACCGTGGGGACTACTAAGTCAACCCTCCATCCGCTACACACCATCGAAGGCAGTCGCTGCAGTCGACGTGCTCATCGCCCATATACGTTGTGTCATTAGACACTATGTTCAGATAATGTAACCGTAGTTATCATGTTCACGCAATGGGGCCGTAGCCACCATTTTTCGTTGGTGAGGCCGAAACCAACACCTTCGTTGGTGAGACCGAACTCAACACCTATTCTTCCCCTTTCACATATATCCCATATGCCCCAAATATTTATACATATCTTATTTCTCATTCATAATACATATTCACATGTTAAAGATATAACATATTCATAATCCTATCAGAAGTAGGAAACGTACCTGAGTACTTTTTGTACCACATTAGGGCACTTAGCCACATTCATAATCTTATGCATATTCATATTCGAAATAATTATTGCCATCATATTGAGGGTTAGTAAGGGTACACACCTGATTCGCTTAATAGACTCCTTGAATTCCCGAAGAGCGATCTACCAATCTAAGTCTTTGACTCCTATATTCGGTCATTCATTAAAACATATTAACAAACCTATTTGGCTTAAAAACCAAATCCTAGTAGGATTAGTATACTTAAAACATACCTTGAAATTCTCAAATCCCGAAATCCTTGTATCCCTCTGTCGAAATCCCTATAACTACATGTTAGATCAATTTCTAACATTTATTCACAACAAATAACCCTTAGCTGAATCTTAAATATGACTTACCTTAGATTCTTAAATCCCGAAATTCACCGAATAACTAGGGAACACGCCACCTATGGTGTACCTTCGGGAAAAGAACTTCTCCTTCCTTGTAGTCGACACTTAGTAAATCCCGAAAGATCTCTTCAGCAACAGATATTAAGGGTATTAGAATCTTAATTTCGATAGCCTTAAAAGAAATAGAATGAGAATCTAACCTAATCTTACCCTTACTGAAGAATTTGATGGAATTCTTGCTTGAACCCTTAGCAGTATTCGGCTATGGCTTTGATGTGGATAACAATTTCGGCTCTTGAGGCTTAGTGAGAAATCGACTAGGGCTATTGGTATCTTCGGCTTTTGATTATGTTTGTAATAGAAGAAGAAAAGAAAAGAGAAAAAGAGAGTAATGGCAGAGAAAATTTGGCAGAGAGAAGAGGAGAAACTTTAGAGAATTTCGGCAGAGTTTTCTTGAAGAGAAAAAAAAGAATGAATGAAGAATAGCCTTACCCTTCCTTTTATAGCCAAAATTACTAGCTAGAGTCCCTTACTTGGCCACCACTCTTCTATTTGATAACTTTATCCTTTAATTATCACCTAAAATAAAAGATAATTCAAAGTCCCTTACTTGGCCATCACTTCTCCCTTATTTTCCTCTTTATCTCTTTATTCAAATTAAAAGAATTTAATCCAACAATTATCTCTTGAAAATAATGATAAATAAATCCCTTATTTATCCACTATTTATAAAAGAATAAAAGCTCCTAATTTATAGCCATGTCCCGTCCACCTCTCTGCTCCTTGTAGCAAAATAAAATTTCTTTTATTTGCTTCCCATGTGACTCGAACTCAGGCCCAATACCCTTGTATGTGGCGCCATTTCCATAGGCATCTTCAGGCCACTTTTTCCAAGCCTGTTTGTGTGTCAAATTTCACAAACTTTTTCTTTTAAGGCCCCTTAGCCTTAATCTCCTATTTAAAACTTTAAAACTCATCATTTTGGGGTCATTTCCAAGTTTCCTAAAATTTTCGATCGGCTCTGTATACTGGCCATTTTCTTACATTTCCAAGTTTCCCGAAATGTTCACTTTCCATTTCTGGATCATTTCCATTTTCATTTCTTGGTTTCCAAAAATGTGCACTTTCCATTTTTGAACCATTTCCTTACATTTCTAGGTTTCCTAAAATGTTCATGTCCTAATGCATTTCCAGGTTTCCAAAATATTCATTTCTATTCATTTTCATACATTTCTGAGTTTCCAAAAGTATCAAAAATTTATTCATAATGCTTAAGACCTGTCATTTCATACAATTAAACTGAAAATGAATAGGCCCTTTCCATGATGTTACAGATTAAGTGAGGAAGATGAAACAAATTTTTTTTTATTTAGTTTAGGTTTTAATTATTCAATTACAAAAACTATCAAAATTTCATTAAAACCTACCCAAGTACATCCACTAACATATAACATGGTATAATTACCATATAAGTCGTACTTTTCCTTTCCATAACCATTTAACCCTTTTAACTAATAAAATATGTAACACCCCCAAACCCGGCCCACAAGTCCAGACCGAATCTGGTTATGTCACTGCGGAAACCGTTTGAAAAATCTTTGACGTTAGAATAAAACTTGAAAATTTCATTAACTTTTGGAAAGTGTGTCCATTAAAAATTATTTACTAATATAAGCTCGATATAAAATATGTGAATTAAAACTTTATTATAATTTATTATATTATAACCCATTTGAAGAAAATATATCTAAGTATAATATAAACTTCCCTAATCGTAAATAGAATACTTTAAATAAAAAGTGGCCCTTATTACAACCAATATTAAACAAAACACTTAGTATTAAAAATTTCTTAAAAATAATTAAATCAATCTCCTTCTGCATGGGCCACCTTGCATCCTCTCCAACCCGGTCCGATCAACATGTCACCTGCGATGTTTAAAAAGTTGGGTGAGTCATACAGACTCAGTGTGTAATTTAACCACTGATATCCACCCACATATTAACCATAATCAACCCAATTATCATATGCAACTTGTAATCATAATCATTTAAATATTACCACAATCTGGGCTTGGCCCATAATCAATTCACATCCAAGTACTGGGCTAGGCCCTTTTTCTCAATAAACCATATATCAACTGGGCTTGGCCCATTTCCACGTATGTTCCCAAAACATACCTATCCACATGTCATATTGGGCTTGGCCCATTTCCATATCATTTTATAAAGAACCAATGCAACATGATACCCAACCTAAACCTAGGGTCCATCCGCTACACACCCCCTTATCTAGCCTACCACACACCAGGGAACTATCGAGTCACCCTCTCCTTTTCCCTCCAAAAAGGCAACCAATGCCATCCACGATGGGGCACATAGCAACCCATCAAGCCACGATATGGCATAAAGCCGATATCAATCAAGGTAACCACGCGAACTAAATCGCAAAGATCCACAACGCGACCTCAGTCAGCGCCAATCCACGATGTAGCACAAAGCTGACATCAACCACGTACTCGAAGTACACCCGTACCTTCTTTCAAAACCCACCCATGCATATGTAACATAAAATGATGATAAGGTGGTGCATGTACATATTAAACACAATCATTGGCATACTCACATAATAAAATCAGTGATCACATATTTACAACTACGATACTAACCTGATCATCGCTATACCCTTTAGGGGTATATATATGGCACACTCATTACTGCATTTGTTAGCAAAACATATAACACATAAAACCCGGAAACAGTGGGTTAGTTACACACCTTATAACCTGAAGTTCTAGACTTTCAATCCCGGCGGCCTCCCTTTGCTTCTGTCGACTTGCCCCTTTCTATTTGGATCCCGAAACACCAATGGTCTTAAGAAGTTGCCTTGTTGAATAGCCGAATTCAAACAGTCCCTAAGTGCTTCCTTGCACTACTCTAACCGATTGAGAAATACCCCAAAGAGATCGACACCACACAAATATTCGGCCAAGATGAAGACAAATAGAAGAGGGGAAGTTTCGGCAACCACAAAAGATATCTCTGGCTTAAAGGTTTCGAGAAGAGAGGAGAAATAAATAACAATATGTAGCTTAAGGTGTTACGGCAAGGAGAAGTTGTGAAGGAAAATAAAGTGAGGAACCCTCCCTTGATAGTCTAGATTCGACTAGAGGTATAAAAGAAAGGAGAAAGGTTGAACACCTATTGGTTTTCGGCACTTGGGAAAATGGGATGAGAAAACAAGCTTTTGGCCGAAATAAAAGGGTAAAAGGTTGCCAACAAGATGGTCACCCCCTACTTATACCACTAGGTTCGGTACACCTACTAATTCAAATTAAATTGAATTAGTCCAATTCCCTATTTTAATCCATTCAAAATTAGTTTGAATGGTCACCCATTATCCCACTTATTCCAATTAATAATAATAAACCACCAGCAGCCATTATCTCAAATTGACTAATTTTAAACTAACTATAATAATCCTATAATTATCTAAAATAATAAACTAACAAAAGCTACCCACCAGCCGAATTTAAACACCACCAATTCCTTTTTAATTCCAATCCAAATTCCTTCCCTATTTAAACCTTTATCAAATAAAAAAAATAAAAGATAAACTAATAATTATCTCCTCCAGCCGAATTCAAGAAGAGCTAAACAATTCTCCCATGTGCCGTCCAATTGGCAAAAATCCAAAGAAGAAAAAATAAAAAAACCCATTTGCACAGCCTTGGGTTCGAACCTGGGACAACCTGCTGCTGCTCACCTTTCCTCCAACGCCCAGGCCACTCGGCCTCATTGAATTTCATGCTAAAAACCCCCATCATTTTATTTTAAACCCTTCCTACTTCAGCCCATCACCAATAACAAAAAAATAAAATGCCAAAATGCCGCTTCCAGCCCTCGAACCTGCGCCCTCTCTCCCCTCCAGCGCCTAAGTGGCGCATGAGTGCCACTTTGCCAACTGGACTTCCATGTCCACCAACCTAGCCATTTATTTTTAAAGCATGCTTGGCCCAGTCCCTTGACGCACAAAAATAAAACAAAATTGCTGCCCCAGCAACTCGAACCCTTGCTCCCTTAGGCGTCACTTTCCAAAGCCCCCAAGCAGCGCCTCCACGCCACTTTGCCAGATCCTTTCTTGCGTCCTAAACTCCCCCAATTTATTTTAAGGCCTTCCTGCCCTATTTCCCCTTTTTACCCTAAAAATCTAATTGCCTTCTAGGGTTCTCCAAACCCCTAAAAATTCCTCCAACATGACCATAAGCCTATTAACTGCTCGGGTTATGCTCCAAGCGCATAACCCGTAAACCAGGGTGTTACAAAATAAAACTTTTACACCTTTTTTTATTTAGTCTTTTTTACCTAATTAACCATTTAAACATCAAAATTTCTTAAAGAAACTTTAATACGACCTTAATTTAATCCCATAAACTTTAAATAAATATTAAAATAATAAATCACTCATCAAAATTGTGGTCCCAAAACCACTGTTTCTGACATAACTGAAAACGGACTATTACAACTCAATTACTTTTTCATCCATTAATATCCAATATAATGATTTATCATTAAAATGTGTAACCCCCCTCCTATAAATAATGGATATTAATGGATGAAAAAGTAATGGATTGGATCTTAACCTTGACCTATACCTAACCTCTCTCATATAAATACCCCTCTCAACAACTATGGTAAAGTAGAAAAAGACACATACACTCTACTCAACCTAAAACTTCATTCACTAAACTCCCAAAAGGGCCACTGGTGTAGTGATTTTTCTCACCTTCCACAATGTGGATTGCCCTCGTTCTTGCGGCTTTCCACACCTTCTGTGGTGTGAACCACAATAACAAACTTCTTTAAATTTTGTGTTGTAACAATTGGTACTATCTATGGGAACCCAACAAAAGCTAAGTGTTTAACCTTTAAAGGCTACAATCACTAGAAGCAAGAAAGTCAAAACACTCCCCATGGTTCACATCGGAATAGATCTAAAGAACGAAGCCTAAGCAACATGGCAGAAACCAACCAGCTCTCCTACCTGCAACTGAGGTACTAGAGTGGCGAACTTGCCTCTGCTCTCTTTTTTGGCACCTCAAATAGACCACCAAGAAGAAGAATATTGTCATAGTCCCAAAGAAAAAGATGACTTTCAGTGAACTATACAACATCAAGATTTACAAGCACAAAATAAGTTTCTTTTGTCCCAATTCCAAGAGTATGCTTGATAAAATATTAAAAAGAGTGAAGAGCAATCTAAGGAAGAAGAAGAAGAAGTGTGTGTATATGCAACATATTTGGGCATTAACTCTAATTATTTTGGGATTGTTTATGTAACACCCCAAACCCGGCCTAAACGTTACGACCGGATCTGGCATGTCACATAAAAGGTTGTTTAAAAACTACGCGTTTGTTAAAAATTTCGAGTTTAAATATTTATTCACTTGTTATCCTTTTGTTAACACTTTGGAAAATGGTTATTAAGGGTTTAGGAAATTCCCATATTGAACATTTAATAATAATAGGCAGTAATCAAATTAAAAGCTAAACCAAATAAAATACCAAAATTAAAGTTATAGTGGCCTTATTACATAACAAAAACCCAAGTAAAAATAAGTCCAAATAAAAGAAACAAGTTTACGAGAAAACATTGCATGGCCACCACAAGTCCGCCTCAGCTCCCAAATCTGTGATCTAATGATTACCTGGAAAAATAAGCAAAGGGGTGAGTCAAGAAGACTCAGTGTGCAATCACTCCACACCAACCATAGATGGGCCTGAGCTCATTCAAATACCAACTAGGCCTTAGCCCTTACAAATCACTTTAGGCAAAGCCCATACAGAATCAGACTGAGCCTTGGCCCATTTAGCAGAGAATGGTAGATAATCAGAAATTAATGCATTATGATGCAAAACCCCAACCCATCTTAAAATTTTCCATCCTCTATACACTATCCCGTACCAGCCAATCACACCATGGGGATTTCTACAATCAACCCTCTATCCGCTACACTCCATATGTGACACCTAGCCACTGGTGACAGGGTCACAAATTATCATATATGGGGCCAACCCACTTGTGGTACCAAACCACTAGTGACAATCCCTACTAATCATGCATGTAGGGCCAACCCATTGTGGTACCGAACCACTGGGACAAGTCACGAAATCATATATATATGGTACCAAACCACTAGTGACAAAGTCACAAATTGTAACACCCTGGTTTAGGGGCTAGGCAATTTGGGTAGAATTCATGTGTTGGAAGGTTTTGGGGTGTTTTTGGATGTGTTTTAAAGGTTCAAGAATGCTTGGATGAAAGGGGAAGGCTTTGGAAAATTTTGGATTTTTTTGTGTAAAAAGGGGAAACTGGGCCAGAAGGCCTTAAAATAATTTTATGCGGTTTAAGACACATGAAAGGCTTTGGCAAGGTGGCTTCATGCGCTGCTTAAGGGGCTGGAAGTAGGGCCATTGAGGGCCTGGGTTCGAGTTTAGGCGGCAACAAAAGTGGCGTTTTATTTTTGTTTTGGGCGTTGGGCTTAGTAAGGCCTTAAAGATATATGGTGAGGAATTCGGGCAAGAAAGATGGGCTGGTGGAGTGGCTCTCATGCGCCACTTAGGCGCTGGAGGAGAGCAAGGGCGCAGGTTCGAGCGCCTGGAGCTGCATGTTGGCGTTTTTATTTTTATATGCGGTTTTGGGTCTGGAGTAAGAAGGGTTTAAAATTAAATGGTGTGGCTTTATGGCATAAAAATCAAAGTGGCCGAGTGGCCTGGGCGTTGGAGGAGAGGTATGCAGCAGGTTGGTGCTAGGTTCGAACCAAGGCAGTGGCATTTGGAGTTTTAATTTTTTTTTATTATTCTTTTTGGGCAGCAGATTGAAGATGGACGGCACATGGAACCTTTAATTGGGGATAAGGATTGAGTTAACTTTGTTCGATGGGATAATGGTTATTATTAATTTTATATTTGTTTTTATTTTAAATTGAAAGGGGTTAAGCTTTTATCCTTTTAAATTCGGCTGGAAGGAGTGATAAGGGTGGGTTTTGTTTATTTATTTTTGATAATGGTAGGATAATTGTAGAAGTATTTTAATTAGTTTAAAATTAGTAAATAGAGATAATGGTTGCTATGGGAATTCGATCAGGAGATAAAATAGGAGGAAAAATAGGCCTTCGGGTGTTCTAGTTACTTTTGAATAATTTTAAATTAGTGGTTGGGAGCTCTTGAAGGTGGCAGCCGAAATTGGGAGTCTTCAAGGGGGAAGCATGTGCCGAATTTGCTATTTAATGGGCAGCTTCCTTCTTGAATTTTTTTTTTGACCCTTTAACCGAATGTTTAATCTCTTCTAGGCCTTCATTTTCTTTTTCTTCTCATACTCTATTCTCACCAAAACCATCCCTTCTTCTCACCTGTTATTTGGCCGAAACTACAGGGTCATTTAGCCGAATATTCCATTTGTTTCTCTCCACTTCATTCAAGCCGAAATCACCCCTAAAAGCTTACCTTGGCCGAACATTCCAACTCCATTTAGGAGTCATTGCCGAAACATTTAGCCTCTCATTCTCTCTGCTTTGTTTACAAGTCTCTGAAGCCGAACCTATTCCTTGTGGTGGCCGATTATTGGTTAGGCAAAGGTTGGAACGTTGGGTCGTTTCTTTAGTCGTTGAGAAGGGTAAAGATTTATGTTATTAACCTATCTCTTTTAGTAGTGGTTAATCAAAGGGTTGGCCTTAGTTTGGTGTGGCCGAATGTTTTCGAGGGCCTCAAGTGTTATGTTTCTAAGTTTTGGGCCAAATCTAATATGGTATTATTATGGGTTGTTTAAGGTGTTTCGGCAGAGTGTTAGTCAAGCAGCATTTCGGGATTTGATCATTTGTGCTATTAAGGTGCGTAATCATCGCACTATTTTCTACGGTTATTGGTTGCTAACGTGTTTATATGTGTAATATGTGTTGTAGCCGATTATAATGGCTTAAGTGATGAGTAACTGGTGATGGTAAGTTATTTATGATGTATATATATGTATATGTGTGTGATGTGGTGATGATAAATGATAAATATTCACTCTATATGCTATTTGACATGATTTGTTGACACATGGGCATGGAGTTGATCACAGAAGGAAGGAGTGTACACATAATGTACGTGGTCTAATGTTAGCTCGGGCAATATTAGCGCTTGATGGTTAGCTGTGTGCTACCTCAAGGGAGATGTTGGCTAGGTGCCCATCTCGGCGGTCGATGGCTATGTGCATCACCGTAAGCGGATTATGGTTTTGAGATCACTTTGGTTGATCGGTGGGTCAGCCACGGCCTTGAGCAGTGAGCTTGCCAAGGTGAGATTTATGGATCACGATGTGATCAGTGGTGGATTAGCCACGGCCTTAGGCAGGGAGTCTGCTAAGGTTGGTGTTACGGGTGGATTGTAGGTTGGGCTGAGATGCATATTTGCATGACTTGTTATGTGAACGGTATGCTTATGGGCCAAGCCCATACGTGTGAAAATATGTGTTGTGATTATGCACTGAGTCAGTAGACTCACCCTATTTTATTAACCATTTCAGGTGATACGTAGAATTGGACCGGGATCGGAGAGGACACATGGTGGCCCATGCGGAAAGAAGAGTTAAAATATTTTAAGCTTATTTACGTTAAGTACTTGGGTTTAAATATTGATGTAATAAGGCCCTTTTGATTTTTCATTTATTTTGGGAATTACTTTATTATTATTTTTAAATTATGGTTGGATTATATTACCATGTGCAAACAAACTTTTCTTACAACTTGATTATTCAAATTGGTTTTATATATTCACTGAGGTTGACTTAGACATTTTATTACATTTAAATTTTAGATATGATTTCGAAAGGACTTGGTTTTAAAAAGATAATTAATTTCCATGTTTATTTCAAAGTAAAAAAAATATTTTTCAATCATTCTTTCACAGTGACATAACCAGATTCGTTCATAGTGAATGGGCCGGGTTTGGGGATGTTACACAAATAATAATATGTGGGGCCAACCCACTTGTGGTACCAAACCACTGGTTACAATCCCTAATGAATATATGTGGGGTCAACCCACTGTGGTACCAAACCACTGGGACAAGTCACAGAAATAATATCTATGTGGTACCAAGCCACTGGTGGTTCCAAACCACTGAGACATAGTCACTGTATGAATTATGTGGGGCCAACCCACTTGTGGTACCAAACCATTAGTGACAGTCTTTAAAAACACTTTCCCTTTCACATCATATGTCAAGCCCATGCAACATGTCATGACATAATAATTCGTGTATGCAGTATGACATGTATGCAAATCATATATCAAATATAACGTATGAAATGAATTACCATCATAATCAGAATAACAAATACAATATAATCAAGCTAATCAACCTCTAAGGGTATAATAGTAACTTACCTACCAAGGGTATATCAGTAATTCTGCATCTGGAATGGCCTTTCCGAAGGCCCAATGTAGCCTCTAGCGACTCAACTACCATTTTCAGTCGTATCGGACTATTGGGCCTAAAACTCGATTTCGGCCTATTCAGGTCCACACGCTCGTGTGGCCCACCTAACACAAATCTAGCTACGTATATAAGATTCACCTAGTTTAGTTCACTATATACTACACCATCATACAATTGTATTCAATTGGCCCCACTTTGGCCCATCGTGGCCCAAGCATCCTCAACCCACAAGAATACTACTGATGGCCTCAACTATCGCTTCGAAGCCCCACACGTGAGCTCGCATGCTCGTGTGGCTACTATTGCCGTGGCTGGCACTTCGGCATTTGCCTCTCTACAACTAGAGTAGAGAGAGTTACACACCTGATAGGAATCTGGTGTTAATCCGCGCTCTGACCACTCCCGTGCCCAAACGCCCTCCAAGGTGTATTCATCCTCCTCCTAGAATGCTATATATATAGATAGCTTCTCACCTTCCTTCTTTGTATCTTTTCGATGTGGAATCCTTCCGTCAATAGAGTTTAAATCCAACTCAAACTCTTGCCGTCGAATTCGCAAAATAAATACTCCCTTGCTTTTCATGAGATTCGAACCCAGGCTCCCTTGCAACATAATCCACGCCGCTAACCACTTGGCCACAAGCTCCTCTTGTGTTCATGCGTAGCTAAATATAAATCTATAGCCAAATTCTAAAGTTCATGTAAAAAGAAAACCAAAATGCAAGAGCCAAGACTTGAACTTTGAACCTCATTCCTTCCTTGTGGCGTCACCCCCTGGCCTCTTATGTGGCGTCACTTGCCACTATACCACAACTCCTTTTGTATCATTTTCCCCATATTTTATTCTTAAAGCCTACCTACTAACTCCCAGGGTTTTTCTCGCCTAAAACCAAAATTTCCCCAAAGCTAAAGTTTGATTTCGGGACTTCATAGAAGCCCCCTAACCTTCCAAAATCACTTATCTAATAGGTCCAACTTGTACTAAAGCCAATCTCTTGTTCTTCAAAAAATTTAAACGCTACTACGCTCAAGGCCCATTGGGCCCAATTTTTCTAGGCCCAATTTCAGGATGTTACAGTTTACTACTAAAACAAGTGCATCGCTCTTCTTTTTAACTATTCATCACTTTTGAGATAACTCTTCACAATATTTCAACACCTGCAATACACCCTCCTCTATACGCTGAGAGCATCAGCTTGGTGGATAGCACTATGCCACTCAGATTACTATTCAGTTTACTTGCCAAATTCAGAACCTGCCAAAATTGGGTGTTAAATTTAACATCATTCACGTAACTTTCTTCAAGGAAAATAGCATGAGTTAACACTATAACAGTTTACTCTTTTGGGTTATAAAACAAATCACCCTTTGTTCCCTTTGGATATCCTACAAACATGCACAATTATGTCCATAAGTCCAATTTCCTCGTATATTTTTCCAACATATGGGTCGGGCATCCCCTAATCCTAAAATGATTATGATTTGGCTTCCTTTCATGCCATAATTCGTATGGGGTTTTCGATGCTACCATAGTTGGCACATCATTCAGAATATAGCAAGTTGTTTGCACAACATATCCCAAAAAAGAGATTGGCAGCTTTGAATAACTTAACATCGAACGTACCATGTCTAACAACATTCAATTTCTTCTCTCTACCACGTCATTTTGTTGTGGAGTTCCTGGTGTGGATAATTGGGATAGAATCCTATTCTCTATGAGGTACCCTAATAACTCATCAGATAAATATTCCCCACCTCGATCAAATTAAAATGCCTTTGTGGGTAAACCTAGTTGTTTCTCCACTTCCGCACGAAACTCTTTGAGTTTATCAAATATTTTGCTCTTGCAGTGCATTAGGTATACATACACATATCTGGAATAATCATCAATAAAGGTTACATAATACTCATAACCACCTCTAGCACTAATGCTCATAGGGCCACATATGTCAATGTGTACAAGTTATAGGGGTTTTCGACCCTTGTTCCTTTTGCATTAAAAGATCATTTATTCATCTTACCTTCCAAGAAAGATTCACATTGTGAAAGATCAATTTCTTTAAATGAACTTTAGATGTCGTCTTTCAAAAATCTAATGATTCTTTCTCGGGTAATATGACCAAGTCCCAAATGCGAAAGGTACACCTCATTACAATGAGAAGTTTTAAGTCTTCTATTAGATATTCCAGTCTTAAGTAGTGTGTACATCTTTGGTTTGATAAAATAGAGATGATTTGACATTCATCCATTACAGAAAAGATTTTGATTTATAAATATTGCAATTCCATTATTAAAAGTCACGGTCAAGCCGTCTTTATATAAACATGCAACAGAGATTAAGTTTCTTCCTTATGTCTTCAACCGTCATCGCTTCATCTTCTCCTCATCATGAACTCCTTTTAAGAAAAATTACATTTAAGTCCACGGTCTATTTCCTAAGAACCATAACCTAAGAAAAATAACAATTATATAATAAATATATAATATCACATTTATTCCCATATATTCCTCCCAGATATGCGAATAATTACAAGAATGTCAAATCTTATCAAATATCAATAAAAAAGATGAAAAGAGAGATTCGGTCTTGGTTTACACTATAAACATAGGACAACCTGGATTTGATATCAAATCTTGGAAAAATCTTATTTGAAAATGATTTTCTTGTAAAGTAGAAAATTAAAATTTTGAAAAGTGACCCGATTTCTTATATTTTTAGCAATAAACCCTAACTAAATCATACATGTGTTATTGTCTTAGGAATGTTTGCTGTTCCCAACTTTCAACCACATCAACTTCTTTGTTATTCTCATACCATGAACTGTTTCGATTGTGGGGTTGAACCAGTTGAATTGAAACAGAGAACTAGAAAAAAAGTTCTCTCTTTTATTTGGGTGAAAACGAAAATTCTCTCTTCTTAATAGAAATCGGTAGAATTGTTATTTTAGAAAAATATATTTGATAGCTGAGAATAATTTTTTTCTCTATTTATCGGTAGAGTAACAACCTCTGAAAGTTGTATTAATAGCTCTATCGGTGTCACTATTTTTGGAAGAGAAGGTAGAACCTTTGTTGAGTTGTTATGGTTTATTTCAAATAGAAAAACAACTTCTTACTAGATGGTACACCCTAGTATTCCTACTAGGGTTGTCGCCCCCTTCATGTTATATGAGGGGTTTGAGACTTTTTCACAACAATTCCAATTACGATTACTTTATAAGACTTTTGACCCAATACCTTATAATGTGATCCAACTCGAATCAATTTTTCTATTTCCTAAAATAAACATTAATTTTTTATATTAAACAATTTTCTCATCCCTATTTTACCTTCAATAAATTTTTTGATGATTTTAACCTCGGTGAAATTTTGAGAAAATATATTCAATATTTCATAACTCAACATATTCATTGTGATTGAATAGTTTATTTTCATTTTCAGGCTTCAAAACAGCTTAAAAACATAAGCTCATTTCTATTTTTCTATTCGTTATGTTTATCTCTATTCAAACTTGAAATTCATTTCTGATTTCAATGAACTAGCAGATGGACCGATTGGACATATGTAATTAGGGATAAAATCATTTATAATTATGTTTCGACTATTTCCTATTAATTATTAACTCATTTAGTCACGGAGTCATTCTAATATAGTATTGTGACTAAGCCCGGCCAGAATTTGACATAAATTTTTTTTTCTACTTTTGTTTGTTGTTTGTTTTCTTACTATTATGTTGCTGTTTTGCTAGCATTTCGCTATTATATTGCTTTTATTGTGTTGTTATTATTTGGATATTATATAACTCTTTTTTTATTATTAATTTTGCTACTATTTTATAGGCATTTGCGTTGTTAAGTTGCAACTATGTTAGTGTTATTTAAGTATAAAGACTTTTTTATATGTATTTTCAATTTGTTAAGAAACATTTATTTTAATGTTTTTAGTCTATTTGGTGTATTATATTTTTAAATTGATTTTTATATAAAAAATAATCTAAAAATTCAGTACGGGTGGGCTGGGCTCAGGTTTAGCATTTATTATCTGGATCGAGCTTAGGAAAAATTTTAAGCCTATATTTTGGGCTGGGCCTAGAAAACGGGCTTGATTTCTTGCACTGGCTCGATCCATGATCAATTCTAGTCCACCCATTACTTTTTCATCCATTAATATCCAATATAATGATTTATTATTCAAATGTATAACCTCCCTCCTTTAAATAATGGATGAAAAAGTAATGGATTGGATATTAACCCTGGCCTATGCCTAACCTCCCTCCTATAAATACCCTTCTGAGCAACTGTGGTAAAGTAGAAAAAACACATGCACTCTACTTAACCCAAAAATCCATTCACAAACTCTTAAAAAGGCCACTAGTGTAATGATTTGTTACACCTTCCACAATGTGTGGCTCTCCACATCATCTACAGTGTGAAAAACCGTAACAATCTTCTCTAAATTTTGTGTTGTAAAAATTGGTGCTATTTGTGGGAACCCAAAAAAAAGCTATGTCTTTACCCTTTAAAGGCTAAAATTACCAGGAGCAAGAAGGTCAAAGCACCCCCTATGGTTCATATTAGAACAGATCTGAAGAACAAAGCCTAAACAACATGGTAGAGACTAACCAACTCTCCTACCTGCAACTTAGGCACTACAGTGGCGAACCTGCATCTGCTCTCTCTTTAGGCACCTCAAGTAGACCACCAAGAATAATATTGTTGCAGCCCCAAAGAGAAAGATGACTTTCAGCCAACTATACAACATCTAGAGTTACGAGCACAAAACAAGTTTCTTTTGTCCCAACTCCAATAGTATGCCTGATAAGAGACTAGAAAGAGTGAAGAGCAATTTAAGGAAGAAGTAGAAGTGTGTGTATATACAACATGTTTAGGCATTAATTCAAATTATTTCGGGACTGTTTACTACTAAAACAAGTGTGTTGCTAATTTTGTAGGGACCAAAGGCATCAATGGAACATGCATGATTTTGAATTGAAATTTATATAGCACTAAAAATTTGAAAATGAGACGATGGATTGTTGGAAAAATATTGGTCTGGAAATGGTTTTCTTGTACAGCAAAAATTTAAAATTTTGAAAACTGACCCAGTTTGTGATAATTATAGCAAAAACCCCTAATCGAATTCATACATGTGTTTTTGGCTTAACAGACGTTTATTGCTTCTGACTTTCAACCATATGATCTTCTTAGCTATTCTCGTACCACGAAGTGATTTGAGTGTAGGCTCGAACCAATTAAATCGAAACACAGAACTAGAAAAAGTTTTCTCTCTTTTATTTGGGTGAAAACGAAAATTCTCTTTTGAGTAGAAACTGATAAAATTGTTATTCTAGAAAAATATATTTTATAGTTGAGAATATATTCTCTATATTTTTTTGACAGGGTAACAATCTCTGAAAGTTGTGTTAATAGCTCTACCGGTGTCATCTATTTATAAAAAGAGAAGGTAGAACCCTTGTTGAGTTGTAATGGTTTATTTCAAATAAAAAAAAACCTCCTACTTAGAGTAGGAGTGGGGTGGACAACACACCCTAGTATTCCTACTAAGGTTGCCACCCTCATCATGTTATATGAGAGGTTTTGGGGCCTCTCTCAGATCGGGTCAAATTATGAGTGTAACACCCCAAAAATCTAAGTACTTATCTTTTCATTTTTTTAGCACAACTACTGGCTTGCTTTAGTGGTTAAGTGATTTGGGTGTGTTTGGGAGTGTTTGAGAAGTCCTGGGTTCAAGCCTGGGCTTGTGCAAAAAGTTTTATTTTTAGGGAATAAAACCTTGCCTATAGTTAGTAGGCTTTTAAATTATTATGGGTAAAGCATGACATAAGGAGCTTGTTGGTCTAGAGGGTAAGTGGCTTGTTACCTATGCCGATGGTTTAGGGTTCAAATCTTGGTGGAAGCAAGGGAATATTATTTTGCTACTATGCTGTGGGCAGGAGTTGTAGGTTGACTGAAACATTGAGGTGGTTGAGGAGCGTTCAAATTGAGTGGTTAAGGGGAGGTGTCATCAGGTGGAGAGATTTGAGTAGGGATTTTAAGAGAAAATTAAGGGAAGTGAGGGGAGAGGTAGAAGTGTGCCGAAAGTGGACTCTAGCACTCAAGAAATTAGGCCAGAGTGGTATACGGCTCAGGTGGTATGCCTCATTTCAGTTTTGAATTACTTTTTTCTCTCTTTGGCTGAATGTAGTAGGAGTTTGTGGCGCATTCTTCTTTCTCTCGTTTTTGACAAACTTTTGGCCGAAATTACTCCTAGTGTCTCATTTCCCTTTTGCTCACTTTTGCAATATTAGTTTTTACTTTTGCTTCTCTGCTCTTAAGTCTATTGTCCATCTCCTTTTTCTTCTTCTTCTTTTAGCCGAATTGTGTGAGGTTGTGTGTTCGACTATTCGGTTCTTCCTCCTTCATTCCACATTGTTTTCCCTTAGCTGAATCTCCTTTCTTTCATCTTTTCCTTTCTTTCCTATTGTCGAATCTTTCCTTTTCTTTTGGGGTCGACCGAGTTCCCTTCTCTATTTTCTGGTCGATTAAGTACTTACCCATTTTTTGTTTGTGCCTAGGAACCTGTCGAAGGGTAGAAGGCTTGTAATCAACGGTTGGGTAGGCGAAACTTCCCTCTTTACTTGATAGAAGGTAATGTGGTGTGAGTTTAACGATTGAGACTTGTGTGTATTCGTTGAGTAAACGTTTAAATGATTAATTGGAATTTTTGGTCAAGTGTAGGTTTCAAAGGTGTGGGCGGTTTTTTCAACAAACAGAAACCAGGTGTGTAAGCACTGCCCAAATCATAAACCGGCAAAAGCCGAAAAAATATGGCAATTGATGCTATACGAGCGTGCGCTCGCTCGTGTGGTAAACCGAATGCATAAAATGTGGGTGTTAGACTGTTGAGGCTACCACGAGTGATTTCGTGGTCTTAAGCCGTTTTGGGGCATGTTGGGCCGAAATGGGCCGTGTGGGCCCAACAGGCTTGTGTGCCCCACACAGGTAATTCATATGATTGTGTGGAGATTTGTGGGCCAAGCTGAGTAATTTACATGGCCGAGGCCAATTCTGTGCTATGTGGGCTACATAGGCGAGTGGGCCCATATGAGCCCGCATATGGGCCTTGGGCCCATTTTCACTGTTTGACTAGTAAGGTTGCACGGGTCGCTCGAGACGACTGTGGACAAACTAATGGGTCGATAATTACACCTAGACCCAAACTGATAAAATTACTGTTATGCCCCAATGGTAAAAATGACTATTATGCCTCTATGGCAAAAATGACTATTATGCCCATATGATATTAATTGACTGTATGCTTTATGTTATGTATGATTGTATATGAGCATGCCACAACATATATATATATATGTTGTAGCCATGTATGATATGTTGCATGGGGATGGGTTTATTATGATTGGAGGAAGTGTATCTTGCATCTTGGCGACCCCTACTGCGCAATCTTTTGTTTAGTGTCGCATGGCAGGTGCTAATCTTTGGAATGTAGGGATGGGTGGGTGATTTTATCCCCACATGGAGTGTTGGGCTGGACGGAGTGGAGTGTAGAGGCTGGATAGGTAGGATTTCTGATTGCATACCTAAACTGTTACTGTCATTGAAATGGGCCATGGCCCATATTGATACTGATATTGTTATGGGCTAAGGCCCACACTGATACTGATATTGTAATGGGCTAAGGCCCAGCTGAGCTTAACTGTTATTGATTTGGGCTTAGGCCCAGACTGTAATTGCATTGGCTATTTGTTTATGGGGTTACACACTGAGTATTCGTAAACTCACCCCTCTATTTATCTGTACAGGTAATCCTCAATCTTAGGTGGATCGATGCTGCGAGGGATTTAATTAGGGTTTTTGTTTGATAATAAGGCCTCTTTAAGTTTAACTTTTAATTTGGGGATTTTACTTACTTTAATTCACATCTGAGTAGTAGCAGGACTCGATTTTTCAAAAGATAAATGTTTTTTCAAAAAACCACTCTTTTGTAACATACTATAAAAGCTTCTGCATCAAACATTGTTTTAAAGTATAGCAACAAACTAATAAGATCAACGTTCTACTGAAAACAACTTGAGCTTTAAAGAAACAAGATACTCTAAAATTTTCCATTAAGATCATAAACGAGTTTTAATAGAATGGATTTTCCAAAGAAACTATGTTTTCGAAAAGCACTTCAATGTGATACCACCAGATTCAGCCATAACGTCTAGGCTAGGTTTGGGTTGTTACAACAAATACTTCCGCGGCCTTTTGACCTAGTACTTTGTAATGTAATCCAACCTAATTCGGTTTTTCTAGTTCTCAAAATAAACTTTAATGTTCTATATTAAACAATTTTCTCATCCATATTTTACCGTCAGTAAAATTTTGATGATTTTACTCCCGATAAAATTTTTAACGATTTTACCCTTAATGAAATTTTGAGAAAATATGTTAAATATTTCATAACTCAACATGTTCATTGTGACCGAATGGTTTATTTTCAGTTTTGGGCTTCAAAATAGTTCAAAAATATAAACTCATTATTTTGATCATTTTTAAGTAAACCTATAGAATAGCAAATGGATCATTTCCATTTTTGGAAAACTACATTCATTTCCAAATGTTTCATTTTTTTCATTTGAAAAAAAAAAACCATAATTGTAACATCCTACCCGGTGGAATCTTAGGATCCAAATATTGTTTAAAGGAATAGGTCAGATAGAATAAGTTTAGAGTTGAGTAGAGCCAAAGTTAGTTAAAAGATAAGAACCATGCGAGTGCGCTTGTGACGCCTTGATGTAGGCGGACACTGGGTTAGCACGTGGAATTTTAGAATTAAGGAAGGTCTCGCCCTAGAAGCCCAAGATTGGTGTGGACAGGATGGATAACATTTGTTATAAGAAACAAGGAAATAAACTATAGACGTCGAAGTCAGTAATGATTATACTTAGTAATGATGGCTTTGAGCCAGCAAGGAACAATGGTTAGAGATTAATTGAAAATGAACTAAAATAGTTAGGAACCAATGAAAAGTACTTGATTAGTATTCTTGGAATTGGTAAAATTTGAACAAGACCACCAAATGATTCATGGGATATTTATCGTGTCCTAATAAGGGAATAGGTTTGGTCAAAGATTTTGAGATTTCTCATTGGGAGAATAAGATAAAGGAAGATAAAAAGAATTCCCTCAAACTTAGTAAAAGGCCAGACGGGCAAGATATGTAGTTTGTAAGTAAGTAAAATGTTGAACGCCTACTAAGACACTTTGTGTACGTAGACACATAAATTCTTAAGATGTGAGATATCCTTTGGGGAGATATTACTAAAGCATTAGTAATATGCCATCAATAATGCTCTGATGAAATGACTAAAGACCTCGGCTAAGTGGAGACTCAAGGCTAAGCCACGAATTTTCACACACACATGACTGTACATTTGTCATGCATCTAACTGGTGATGACATGGATTATTACACATATTGAACATCCACTGAAACTAAAGAAAATATTTGGCTAACTGGGAACTATTCATTATTTACCCAAAAAGTATTCTTTACGTATAAAAGGGTGAGCTAAGGGGAAAAATCCTCTCATCATTTAGGATGAGATTGGAATGAGAGGATCAACCCTAAGAAGCCCCTTGTGAGGTAAATCTTCTGACCTTATAAGTTAAGCTATCGGAGAGTAGTTTTGTTTAACTCGATAGAGCAAGCTTAATAGTGCTTTGCTACATGATTATGATGTTCAAAAAAGAAGGAGAAATGAGTTAGATGAATAGACTTTGATGTGTTTTCTATGGTTTAACATTTAAGGACAACTGATCTACTCGAAGGAAGTTTAGATCTAACGCCTGAAGTTGCTAATGGTGAGTAGTAGGTAAGGCTCTGCAAAGCTCTGTGATTATTGTGTGAGTTTTGTAAGGCTCCATGAGACTCCATGAGGATCTGTAAATATTATATGTGTAGATGTCTCTTGTAAATGGTAAGACAAGGTGAGAAAGTTATGTGTACCTTGTGAGGTTTCGGTGAGTAACCCTTTTAAACTCTTTGAGTGTTCTGACTATTGATGCATGTATGTGTACATGTGTGATTCTTTGGGCTATGTGGCCATTCTTGTGATAAATATGTGAACTATGCGTGATATGTTGATTCTGTGAAAGAAATGTGTATCTGATATGTTAAATGTATGGCTAGACACCAAGATGATAATAAGCCTCTGTTGTGAATGAAAGTATGAGATGAATGATATGCCTCTATTTTGTTAAGATTTATATACTTGATATATATGCATCTGGTGAGCTTGAGTATGTCGCTCGTATGATACTTTTGTCATGATATCTAGGTGCATGCATATGGTCATGTGTCTGTTACGAGTCTTTGCATGAAAAGTCATGCATGAGTATAAAAAAAGTGTGTCACATGAATAAAAGTGTAAATTTATATGCATGTCGAAGCCTATGTAAAGAATCAATCATGCATAAATCTACATATTGAGTTTGCTTACGTGTGCGGGTTCGTCGAGACAATAAACACGAATTTTGATATGTGGAAGACCATGGCCATAGAAAGCGAAGACCATATCGTGGAAGACCTAGTCTAGGACAATGGCATCATATGGAGTTGATGGAAACAATAAGTTTGGAAAACACAACGGAAATTTTTTTTTAAGGAATATCAGAGTTTTAAAAATTTTTCCAAAACTAGAACTTGGTTGTGATGTCTAAAGTAATAAACACTTAATCAAATTTGTACCTTTTTCATTCATTTAGGATGAAGGCTTCAACTGAGTAGTCTTTTCCATTATCTTCAAGCTTACGTCTTCCGAGTGTGGGCTCACTTCAAATCAGAAAATTTTTCACAAAATTACCAGTGGTGCAATTTCGCAATTTCTCTAAACATCTAGGTCAAGTTGTAAATAAGAAGAACATCTTTAGAAATTTTCCAAAATAATTTCTTTAGAGAAGTGTAAAGAAATAACAACTCAAGCCTCTTTTTATATAGGGAGAGTAGAGGGAGTTCAACTATGATTAAACTTAATCAAATTAATATTAAATTAAGGGTTAAATATAAAATTAGTACCCAAACTTGTCCATTTCTCCCAGATTTGTACTCGAACTTTTTTTTGTCCACTGGTTTGGTACCTGAGCCTAACACCATTTAATTTTTGCTGACATGGCAGCATTGGCCAGTTGCGCGTCGCCACATATCGCAATCTGGGAACCCCATTTGACTCCTTTTTTTAGCTGCTGACCTGACCCTTTTGGTTTTATTTTATTTTAATTTTTTTTCCTTTAAATTTATATTTCATTAATTTTTCCATCATTTTGTACTATCTTCTTTAACATTTCTTTTTCTTTCATTTTCTCTTTACATCGTCTTCTCTGCCAATTTATTTATTTATTTTTTCAACATCTTGCATCTTTCATCTCTTTATTTTTTCCAACTTTGGTTTTCTCTTAGATTTTCTCCTCTTTCATTCCCATGTTTTCTTTCCTTTTCTTTGTTCTCTATCTCCTTCATGTCTCCACCATGTCTTCTTCGACAAACAAAAAATCAAGTGGGAAAAGAAGTGTTATATTGCATGTCAACGACACCAATTTACAATGTGAATACTTTAAAGAACAAAGGGAAAAAATTCTTTGGGTGTTCAAAGTTCAAAGAGGCAAACTAGGATTTAAGGTTTTGATATGTCATTACAATTTGCAGAGAAGTGTTATGTACTGCCATTTTTTCAAAATTTTGTTTGTTTTTTTTGTATGTGTAAAATGAGGACCGAGGGATGTGATTTTTTTCGGTAGGTTGAAGGTGACAGTGAGGGGATGGACTTAACTGTAAAAAAATAAGGATGCAAAATCAATGAAATAATGCTAGAAAATAAGATGTTATTGTTAGAGAAAAGGAGATTAAAACTTGAGGATGATGAGCTCAATATTAACGAAATGCGATGGAGGGTAACTCGTTTGGAAGAGAAGATAAAATTGTACAAGGATAAAATGTCCAAGAACAACAAATTAGTAGTTTCTTATAAGTTATTGTTAATTGTATCATGGATGATGTCTTTTGGTTATCTTGCTTCTGGATGGTGAAATGTTTTTCATGTATTTCCATTAGTTGTTAAGAATGAATGAATTGAATGAAATGAAAAATATTTTTTTTCTATAAACCGAGATCCATAAATTGAGCCATCCATTACAAACAAAACTGAACCATCCATCAAAACACAAACATCAATAAAATGTCCATCAAAATACAACCATCAATTAACCCGTCCATCATCGAAATACATCCAACAAAATAAAACCATCAATTGTATGTTAACAAAATAGGACCATCAAATTAAACATGGATTAATATCAACTATCTCCATAGCTTATGATTGTGCTTGGGTGGGTCTTTAGACTTAGCCTTTTTCGTGTTCTTACTTTCCTAAGTCCCACCAATAGTTTCATTGTCATTCCTTTTATTGGTGCACGTAGTCACCGTGGTTTCCCCTCTCATTTCAGGCTACAATGCATAAAATACATAATTAAGAAACATGTCATCAAAATACAATAAACAATTTAGAGGTTGGCTTCTTACATTCAAAATTTGTATCATTGTCCTCTCATCAGTGTATAACCCAATCCCTTGCACAGTTCATTTTCCCCTACTACAAATACTTGTAAGAATTTTTTGTCTTAAAGAGGTTGGCATGGTGGGAGGAGTTGGTTGTGTTGAAGGAGCTAGTGGTGGTGATGATGCAGATGCTTCGGATGCAACAGTTTGAGAAGGAGTTGGTGGAGTAAGAGCTGCTATGGCTGGTGGAACAGGAGCTGTTACGGCTGGTGGAACAGGAGCTGTTGGAGTAGGAGTTGCTGGAGGTACTCTAACTGGTGGAGGTGTACTCTTGCAAATTAAACATGTTAGTAGTTTTCAAATTAAACATGTTTTTCATTAAAATTATTGGGACAAAATTACACTTATAGTCCATGAATTCTGATAGCTTTTGGAGTTCTATCCATCCATGGAACACTTCTGGCACTTTATCTTCCTCTCTCTTCTAGAGGGTTTACTCCCACTTATCTCTCATTCTTCTCTGACTCTGGTTTTTTTATCTCTCAGGAATTTTCCTTAGAATGGGAGAGTCAATTGGTCCCATATCAATTTTCAACCAGAATTTCTCACTTGGGATAGTAAGTAATACAAAGCCATACAACTTTTCATAAACATATTTTTTAAACCCCTTATAAACAAAATTAGAAATATTAGCTTTTTTCTACAAAATTGCTACAACAGCATGTGGACATCGGATGCTAGTAAGATCCCATCTCCTACATCTTCATGAACACTGAAATAAGTCAACAACTACAACATCACCAAAGTTTGCCACTTCAAACCCTTTTGCTCCATTCCATTTAAAATGACAGTATGAACCTATTTGGATAATCTTGTGAAACTTCTCACATATCTTAGGACAAAATTGATCATTCTAGTTTTTAGTTTTGGCCAAATTGTTTACAATTTTACTGTAACACCCTAATTCCGGCCTAGAAGTTAGACCCGAATCTGGCGTGTCACATGAAAGCGTTTTTCAAAACCTTCTTTGTAATTGTTAAAAACTTGTTTGAGAATTACAGCCTCTTTGTTAAAATCCAAAACAACTAAAGCAATTGTATCTACGTGAAAACATAATCATCTTTAATAAACCTTTTCGATTGCGAAAGCATATTTGAAATAAACGATTTACGAAAATGTGACGTTCGAAATAGAGTTACAAAAGCATTTTGAAACATTGCGAAAACGTAGATAAAATACAAGTATTTTTGAGAGATTGATTGATGAATCATAAATCAAGGAATTGAACTTTAAATCTGTGACTTTTAAAAACGACGTTGAAAATTTGAAAGAAAGTTCGAGTTAAATCATATTTGTAAAAGTTTATTTTGAAATCTATTTGGTAATCGATTTTGGAAAACCGTTATTTACGTTTTTAGAAAAATTCTCGTTTTAAACAATTGAAGCAAAATAATAAGTATATCAACCATAAACCAAATAATAAAATACTCCAGAGGCCCTATTACAACTTAAACCAAAATAGCAAAATAATAAAATAAACGAAAATAGAAAATTTAAAATTCAAAAACACCATTTCGGAAGTATAGCCTCCACCGAGTCATCCATGGGCCCAAGTCCTCACTACGGAGCATTATCTACAAGGATTAAGAAAGAAAAGGGGGTGAGTTACAAGAACTTAGTGTGTAACCCACTTACCGTTGTTCACTGGGCCAAAATCCATTAAGCAAATATTTGGGCCTAAGCCCATTTACAATAATAAAAATTGAATCGATTATAATATGCATGTGAAATGCAATTCCCAAACCAAGCCTAGTATTTCCATCCGCTACACACCATCCGTACCAACCAACACAGATGTGGGGAGCTTTAGTCACCCACCCTGCCAACACCCCAAACTGGGCATTAAGCCATATATCAAACTGGGCATAAAGCTATATATCAAACTGGGCATTAAGCCATATACTAATTTGTGGACAAGCCACCAGAATTTTGTAGCAAAGCTACCAGAACTTCTCTTCGTCAAATATCCCAACCCATGCAAATCATGTATAAAATATGTACATTCAATTACTACAATCCATTCTTATATTTATTACAAACATATGGCCCATTATAAAAATTCTCACAATCTGGCCCATATCACATTTTGGCTCATGTAGCCAATATCACATTTGGCCCATAAATCAAGTATCACATTTGGCCTATAAATCAAGTATCACATTTGGCCCATTTATCACATATCACATTTCGCCCTTTTATCGCATATCACATTTGGCCCATTTATCACATATCACATTGGGCCCATTAAGCAAATATCGAACGGCCCATTAAGCAAATATCAAACGACCCATTAAGCAAATATCAAATGGGTCATTAAGCAAATACTGAACGGCGCATTAAGCAAATATCAAATGGCCCGTTAAGCAAATATCGAAGGGCCCATTAAGCAAATATCGAACGGCCCATTAAGCAAATATCAAACGGCCCGTTAAGGGTATTTTTGTAATTTTTGTAATTTTACCCACTAAGGGTAATTCGATAATCTCGCAACCCAGGGGTATTTCGATAATTTACCCTCTAAGGGTATTATGGTAATTTCGTAACCTAGGATTAACTACTAATTTGAAGCATAAAATCGAAACTATCTATCTGCGTCATAGTGACTAAATTGACCATAACTCGAGTTAGAAAACTTGAAATCTAAATCTGTAAATTTTTCTTCAAACTAGACTCATATATCTTTCTCCTATAATGTTTCCAGAATTTTCAGCTTAACCATTTAGTACAGTTTATTCCTTAAAGTTTCCCTTGTTTTACTGTGCAATGATTCTGACCTCTCTTATCTTAATTTCCAATATCTTACTGTACGCTTTTCATATACTGCTCCCACTTGTTTTTATTGAAAATAGGTTCACTTTTGGAATCCATACATATCAATTATAACTCTTAATTCACTTTGTACAATTTTATACAATTTTTTCAAGACAGAATAGAATACCCCAAAGTCATTCAGAACCAGTCCACTAAAATTTACATATCTCAGAATATAAAATTCCTTTTCCTTCTCCGTTTCTTCTATATTAAAATAGACACAGTAATCTTTGATTTGATATCTTATTCACTATGTAATTCCTTTTCTTCTATTTTTCGTGATTTTTCAAATACATAACACTATTTTTGATTGAAACTATTTTATTACAAAATACGATTACCACTACGATCATACGCACACCCGAGTGATCACGGATGCTGGTTTTCAGTTTTCTTCGGTATTTCAACCAATTCACAGAATATTTCATACAAAATTTGAGAGAAGTGTAAGATTACACACCATATAAGGAAAGTACGGGATTACACACCTTATTAGGAATCCCTAACACGATACTTTCCGCGGCACCTAAAGGTACAATCGGTCAACTATTAGTCCAAACCCAATTTACAACTTCAACCAAATATTATGATTGATTAACAATCTATCACTTACCAACAATCCGAGTCTCTTATTACGAGGGATAGGTGTTCGATTGGCCCTCTGATAAAGTACTTCAATTCCTTAGACGTGATTAACACAAAAACAATGTTAGCCACACCTTATTCGGCTTGAGAAAGAATCACCACAATACACCCCTTCACCTATATACGGCTTAGAAGAAAAAGAAGAAGAAATGAAAAGAGGAATATACGATCACTTACCGATTTGATTAAGAAGAGATTGTCCAACACGAAAGGAAAAGAAATGGTGAAGAAGTAGTGTAACATCCTGAATTTTTGGGCCTATGTGTTTAATGGGTGAATATGTTTAATATGTTAATTTAAGTAATAGGGGTCCAAATTGGGCTCGGAATTAGGCAAAGGCCTTGGTTAAATTATTAGATTGGGCATTATAGAGTTAAAAGAATGGTAATTATGTTTAAAATACCAACATGGGCTTGTGGCCCAACAAAAGGTGGCACTGTAAGGGAATTAGAAGGTGACGCCACACACAAGGAGTTAGGGGCCCAAAATTTAGGTTTAATGAAGCCCAAATCTTTTAATTTAAGTGAGTTAAATTTTGGCTTTAAGACTTGATGAGGTGGACGGCTACAAGGCTTAAAAATAGGAAGATATATTTGGATTTTATAATTGATAATATAGAAGATAAAAAGGAGAAAAGATAGGAGCCTATCTACAAGGAGAGTGATGGCCGAAAATCCACCACTGAGAGGAGTAAAGAAATAGGCTACTGCATGGCAAAAAGGTGCCAAATTTTCCCTTTTATTTAGCTTGAATTTTAATTAATTAGGAAGGGCATTTTCTATTTTATACAGGAGGTGCTGAAAATCCTATAAATAGGGGGGATAGCTCCTTGATTCTGACACTTAAGACCCTAATTCTCTCCTCATTCCTTGTGCCAAAAATCCCTAGCCTCTTCCTCTCTAATTTCTCTTCTTCAATTTCTTCAAAAGCCAAAACCTTTTCTCTATTCTTCTTTCCCTTGTGCCGATTTCTCTAAAAAGTCGAAACCTCTATAGTTTTTCTTTATTCATCCTATTTGTGAGTTAAATCTATTCTTTCGGCATTTAAAATCTGTTACTTTGGCATTACCGAATCCTCTTTCTAGTGCTAGCCGAAATCCCTATGTTAAGGTAAGTGTCGACTTCTGCTAGTTTCTCATATTCTATTCCGATTTTTGGAAGGAAAAAGCCGAAAAAGCTAATAGTTAATGATTTTATGATGGGCAGCAATTCGAGATTTGAAGAAAGCTTGGTCAATTAGATCTAAAAGCCGAAAATAGCTAGTCTCCACTTTCGGGATTTTTAAGGCAAATGAGAAAATCCCTAAGTTTAACAAAAGAGCAGTATCTGCCATTCGAGATTGGCCACTTGGTTGTGGACTGGCTTCTGAACAACACTTTAGGCAGATAGCAGTTGCAACGATTAAGGATAGCGTCGATATAAAAAGCATTGTTTTACCAGTAATCAGGTGTGTATATCCTTATCACATAAGTTTTATTTTGTGTTATATACTGTTAGAAATTTGAAAAAGTAGAAAAATGAGGTCAGTATGAACATCGTGTGTGTAGATCTCTAACACACTACTAATCCTGTATGTATGTCTATATATTTATGTTATGGGCTAAAAAAGCCAAAAAGAGGCTGTATAGACAGTCGAATGGAACCCAAAAAGGGGTTATGCTAAGATGCCAGGTACGTAAACATAGAACTCTCTATGTGTATCGAAATATGTATAAGTCTGCATGATGTTTCTTTTATGTGTATGCATGGGATGGGATTATGATATTAAAGGGGAAGTGCATGATAGGTCACTTGGTGATCGGTGGTAGAAATCCCACAAATATAAATGTTAGGTCACATAGTGATCGGTGGCTATGCCACGTTTAATGATTCCTGAATAACGAGAATGAATAGATGCATTTTGTTGTTATGGTGTGTAGCGGATGGAGGGTTGATTGTAGAAATCCCCAAGGTGTGATGGTTGGTATGGGTTGGTGTGTAGAGGATGGAATTCTAGGATGGGTTGGGCTTTACATCATTTATTATCTGTCACGTGATTATGATTGTTGCCATTGTGTATGGGCCAGGGCTCATAATGTGTTTGTGGGCCCAAGCCTTTTATGTGTTTTTGGGATTTACACACTGAGTCTTGGTGACTCACCCTATTATTTTCCCCTAACCTTTCAGATGAGCAGTAGATCGTGGACATGGGAGCCGAGAAAGACTTGAGGGGCCATCAAGTTTTTATTTCTATAGATTATTTTTGGTTTTTCCTTTAAGTTTTATTTTGGGAATATTTAGGTAATAAGGCCCCATAGTTTATATTCGCCTAAGTAGTTTTTTTAAATATTTGCAACTTATAAAATTTTGTTAAAGGTTTAATTATTCACAATAACAATAATACAAGGGTTTTTTTTAAATGTCACTTATTTATTAATTACTGCCTAATAAATCTACAATTTTCAAAACCAACAAAGCAACAGTTTTCAATGTACAACTCGTAGCATACCAGATTCGGTCGAAATGTATGGGCCAGGTTTAGGGTGTTACATTTTGGTATCAGAGCCCAGTTCAAAACTCGGGCTGTGAAATGGGTCTAGTACTGTTTTAAAAAGTTGATAAAAAAATGTTTTGGATGAAGATATGGCCTTTGAGTCTATCGGCACCCGATCCACCCAGGTAAGTATTCTGAACTCCTGATTGCGATATAAATGTAGGCTTAATGGGCTTTATGGGAAGTAGACTATCTAGATTAGAACTTGATGGACTCTAGGCTTAGACAAACTACTCTTCAAAATCCATAAGATTTAACTTTCACTAAACAAAACCTGTAAACGAGTCACAAGACTAAGGTGTGGCAACAGACATATGCATGTCTAGGAGTAGATCCGGAAGAGCTTAGATTTAAGCAGTCCAAGTGTGAAACAACCCAAACCCGGCCCACGAGCCTTGACCGAATCTGGTATGTTCCTCGAGAAAACATTTAAAAATCTGTTTGTTACTAAAGAAAAATTCGAGTGGTTTTGAAGAAAGATTCGCTTGTGTTGGGTTCAGTTGAAAACTTTGTTAATGTAGAAATTAGGGATTTATTAAAAACTTTGTTTTTATATTAAAAGATATGCCGAAATTGTTTAAAAAATTTTACCTTTAACTTGAAAATTATTTGTGTTTAGGTGGCAAAACACTTAATAGTTATTTTTAAGAAAAATCGTTTATCCTTGATTTACTCTTAATCGTATCGTAATAAAATCAAATAAAAAGTATGCATAAAGCAGTTCATACTATGGCCTTATTACATTGAAAACGAAACCCAAAATGAAACCAAAATACTTAAAATATAACAAGTCCAAAATAAAATAAAATCTCGAACTGAGCATGGCCACCACTAAGCTCCTGCCGACCCAGTCTATCACTGAGCGTCACCTAAAAAATATCCCACAACGGGGTGAGTCAAACAGACTCAGTGTGTACAACCAGCACTAAGTCCCAATAATTTAGGCATATCATATCATACATATACAATTAGCAATAAAATATAATGATGCAATCCCGAACCCAAACCTAGATACCATTCGCTACACATCACCCGTACCAACCATCACACCGTGGGGACTACTAAGTCAACCCTCCATCTGCTACACATCATCGAAGGCAGTCGTTGCAGACGACTTGCTCATCGCCTTTATAAATTCGTGGCATAGCCACCAGATAATATGTTTTGTGACATAAGTCACCACATTTAAATTACGTGACATGAGTCACCACATTCAGATATTATGGTATAAAACCACCAGATCACTTCCCCTTTCATAATCACCAATATGCCCCATGTCATACAAATCATACTTTTACTATGCCTTATGCCATATTTCACATTCTTATCGATATTAACATACGTGACATATTCCAAATATTCATATCTTATATTAACTTAAAGTTAAAGTTACATACCTGAGTATTTTGTACCATTTCATGGTACCTTTGGCCACATTCACATTATTATAAACACATATATTAAATAAAGCCGTAATCTATTAAGAGTTAGTGTGGGATACACACCTGGTTTACTTAGCGAGTTTACTTGAAATCCCAAAAATCCCGATCTAGCATCCTAGATCCTTAGTTCCTACATTCGACCAACCCTACACATGTTAGCAAGGCGTCATTCGGCTAACTAGGCAAATCCCGAAGAATTCTTACAACCCGAAACCTTACCTTGTTGCCGATTGGGTTACTAAACAAATCCCGAAAACTTTGTGTTGGCTCTTCTTGCAATCGGCCTAAACACTAAGTCACTGAGTTAGTTTCGGCTTTTTAAACGAAGTAAGCAATAGATCTGAGTCACTTGGCCGAATGTCAGATTCACTTACCTTATAGATCTGAATCCCGAAATTGATCCTTGCTTCTCTGGTCATATCGAGATTCCTATAGGCACATGTTAGATTTAATCTAACATTAAAACACAATAAAATGGCCTTTGGCCTAAGATCTTATTGCTTACCTTCGATCTAAAAAAAATCCCGAATGCCTCCTCCCTTGTAGGTGCCTATAGTAGAATCTTGAAATTCCTAAAAGAACCGATTTCTTATTAGATTAAATCCCGAATTTCGGCTTTTGTTCTACACATGTCGATAGAGAAGAAATAAAGATAAATAATAGAGATTCGGCCATAGTAGACTTACCTATCCAAACCGATTTGAGAAGGGATCAAAAGAGATCTCTAACTTGGGTGCTATTCGGCCAAGACTGAGAAGAGATGAGGTGGAAGAATTTCAGGAATAGCTTAGGAAAATAATGAAGATCCGGCTTCAATGGAAAAGGAAAATAATATTATGGTTCGGCCTTTTAAGAATGTGGAGAGGAAGAGTGTGAAGCTTAGGAGTTTCGGCTATGGTGGATATAGGAAGAAGAAGATTTCGGCTAGAAAAGAAAACTGTGAGAAAAGGAAAAGAAGGAAATTCGGCTAGAGAAAGAGATGTGAAAGAAAGAGAAAAGCAAAGTAAAAAGATGGACACTCTTGCTAAGAATTTCAGCTAACACTCAAACACTAGTCTTTGCTTGCTTTTCTCCTATTTTATCTCTTCTTCCTCTATTCAAAATAATTAAAATAAATCTACATTTATCTCCTTAGCTTTAGCCGAATTTTAAAAGAATTCAAACCCATCTAAAGCTCCTTCCTCAGTCTCCCTATGCCGTCCACCTCTACTCCTTATTGTCGCAAAATAACAGCTCTTATTTTGCCTCCCTTGTGACTCGAACCCTGGCCCATTTGCACCTGCTTGTGGCGTCACTTACAGAGGCTTTAAGTGGCGCTTTCAAGCCACTTTACCAAGCCCATTTTTGTGTTATATTTCACCTACAATTTCTCTTAAGGCCACCCTGCTTAGCTTCCTCTTCTGGAATTAAAATCTAATAATTTCTAAGGCATTTATCTTCATTCTAAGGTTCACAAAATTCACAAAACACGTTCAACATTCACATAGGCATGCTATTTCATAAAATCAGGTAATTATGCATAAGCCATAAATCCGGGATATTACGGTTCTACCCTCTTAAAATAATTTCGTCCTCGAAATTACCTGGCTAAAATAAGTAAGGGTATTGCTGTCGCATTGCCTCTTCTGGCTCTCATGAAGCTTCTTCCGATCCATGATTGCGCCATAACACTTTGACTAGAGGAACTGACTTCCTCCGTAACACTTTCACATCTCGTTCCAAGATCTGAATCGGCTCCTCATCGTAGGACAAATCTGGCCTTAGCTCCACCTTCTGAATCGGCACTACATGAGATGGATCCGATCGATAACGACGTAGCATAGAAACATGGTATACATCGTGCATCTGTTTTAATTCCGGAGATAACTCTAACTGGTACGCCACTAGTCCAACTCGCTTCAATACCTGATAAGGTCCTATAAACCTTGGAGTTGGTTTCTCTTTTCGACCAAATCTCATTACCTTCTTCCAAGGCAAAACTTTAAGGAACACTTGATCCCCTACATCAAATTCTAGTTCCTTCCGTTTGAGATCCGCATACGACTTTTGCCTATCAGATGCCTCCTTCAACCGTGTCTGAATTTACTTAACTTTTTCCTCAGACTCTGCCACAATCACTGGACCCAAAACTTGACGTTCTCCCAATTCTGTCCAACATATAGGAGTCTGACACTTCCGACCATACAGCGCTTTATATCGTGCCATCCGAATACTAGTCTGATAGCTATTATTATACGCAAATTCTGCTAAAGGCAAATACTCTTCCCAACTTCCTCTGAAGTCTATCACACAGCCCCTTAGCATATCCTCTAACACTTGAATTACCCACTCAGACTGGTCGTCCGACTGTGGATGAAATGCCGTAGTGAAATCCAATCTGGTGCCTAAAGCCTGATGTAGAGCTTTCCAAAACTGAGACGTAAACCTTGGGTCTCTATCCAAAATAATTGATACCGGAACTCCGTGCAACCTCACAACTTCCGCCACATACAACTTCGCCAACTTCTGCAAAGAATAGTCAACTCGCACTGGAATGAAATGCGCGGACTTTGTCAACTGATCCACTATCATCCATACCAAGTCCTTATTAGTATGCGTAAGGGGAAGCCTACTAACGAAGTCCATGGGGATTCTCTCCCACTTCCACTGCGGAATCTTTATTGGTTGAAGCAATCCTGACAGAACCTGATGTTCAGCTTTGACTTGCTGACACGTTAAGCACTTACCGACAAACTCAGTAACTTCCTTCTTAAGACCAGGCCACCAAAACTACTCTCTTAGATCTTTATACGATTTACTGCCTCCAGGATGCATAGTATAAGGGCTACTATGCGATTCCTGAAGAATCTTCTGCCTTAACTCCTCATCATTCGGCATACAGACCTTACCCTTGAAACACAATACTTCCTCGTCATTAATACCATAGTCTTCCAACTCTCCATTCTGTACTTGCTGTAACTTAGCACTTAAATCCTCATCCATTAACTGACTTCCGTTTACCTCATTCAACCATGCTGGTTTAACTTGCAACTCTGCTAGCAGACTTCCATCGTCATACAAGCTCAGATGTGCAAGCATCGCCCCCAAATCTGACACAACTTTCCGACTTAGGACATCTGCTACCACATTCGCCTTATCCGCGTGATACTCTATCGAGCAATCATAATCCTTCAATAACTCCACCCACCTTCGCTGTCTTAGGTTCAACTCCTTCTGAGTCAACAAATACTTAAGACTCTTGTGGTTTGTGTAGATCACTGACCTTTCTCTATAAAGATAATGTCTCCATACCTTAAGAGCAAAGACCACTGCCGCCAATTCCAGGTCTTGCATCGGGTAGTTAACCTTATGTGGCCTTAGTTGCCGAGATGCATAAGTGACTACCTTTCCGTCTTGCATCAGAACTCATCCTAATCCTGTATGAGAAGCGTCACAGTACACCACAAAGCCCTTCCCTGCCTCAGGCTGAATCAAAAGTGGAGCTTCCGTCAAAACCCTCTTAAGCTTTTCAAAGATCTCTTGCTGCTTATCTGTCCATACGAAAGTACTTCCTTCCTCAATAACTTGGTCAACGGTGTGGCTACCGATGAGAACCCTTCCACAAACCTTCTGTAGTAGCCTGCCAAACCTAAGAAACTACGAATTTCAGCCATAAACTTAGGTGGTTTCCAATCCAACACCGCCTCAATCTTCCTAGGATCCACCCTTATTCCTTCTGCAGACACCACATGTCCTAAGAATGCAACTTCCTTCAGCCAAAATTCACACTTGCTGAATTTGGCATAAAGCTTCTTCTCCCTTAATACTTGCAACACTACCCAAAGATGCTCATCATGCTCTTCCTCAGACTTGGAGTACACTAGGATGTCGTTGATGAACACAATGATGAACCGATCCAAGTAAGGTTGAAAAACTTGATTCATCATATCTATAAACACGGTTGGGGCGTTCGTCAATCCAAACGGCATTACAGGAACTCGTAATGGCCGTATCTTATTCGGAAAGCTGTCTTATGGATATCTGCCTCCTTCACCTTCAACTGATGATATCCAGACCTTAAATCGATCTTTGAGAATACTGCTGCCCCCTTAAGCTGATCGAACAAGTCGTCTATCCTTGGCAAAGGGTACTTGTTCTTAATGGTCAGCTTATTCAACTGACGATAATCTATGCACATACGCATAGTTCCGTCCTTCTTCTTCATGAATAAGACCGGTGCTCCTCATGGAGACACACTGGGTTGGATAAACCCACGATCAAGCAGCTCTTGGATTTGAGCCTTGAGAACGAACTCCTTCGGTGCCATTCTGTACGGGGCAATTGACACAGGAGCTGTTCCCGGTAGTAAATTAATTCCAAACTCCACCTCCCTATCCGGGGGTATTCCAGGTAATTCCTCCAGAAAGACATCCACAAATTCCCTTACCGTTCTAACTCCACTAACTCCCCCTTCTTTGGCATCCAATGCCCTAACGAAGGTCAAGAATGCCTTACACCCTTTCTGAACCATTCTATCAGCTTTTAATGCCGAAACTATGTTGGACAAGTAGTTTCTTCTTTCTCCTATCATGACTACCGCTTCATCCTCCAGCGTCCTTAGCTCCATTCGCTTAGCCGCGCAATCTAATACAGCCCAATGTTCCACTAGCCAATCTATGCCAAGTATAAGATTGAATTCTCCGAAGGGTAGCTCCATTAAGTCGGCAGAAAATATCACTCCCTAAATCTCTAGAGGTACACTCTGAAAGATCTTGTTCACCACTATAGTTTGACCTAATGGGCTTACTACTGTCATGTCCTTATCAGAAAGTTCAGAGGCTATGCATAGTGTTTCAACTACACTACATGCAACATAAGAATGGGTCGAGCCCACATCAATCAAAGTAAAATAAGGCTTGTTCGCTATAAAGAACGTACCGGTTATGACGTCCGGCACGTCTCTATCCTCCCTCCGGTGAACCGCATACACTAAACCCGGCTGTCTTGCCTCTGCATTACCAACACTTCTGCCAGGTGTTCCACGTCCTCTTCCAGAACCATTACCTCTTCCATTCAAACCACGACCTCGCTGAGGCTGCTGTCTACCTCTACCGGACTGATTAACACCCTGTCCTATTGGGTGGCTCCCGTCTACCTTAATGGGACAGTCCTTAATCATGTGATCCTTAGATCCACACTTAAAACATTCTCCCGTCTTCTTCCAACACTCTCCTAGATGCATCTTCCCACAACGGGTACATGTACGATATTGCCCTCCAGTACTAGCTTGCCGACCTCGCGGCCCATCAACTCTAGGCCTCTTCTGCACATTCCCAAACGATCCTGACGATCCAAAACCTCTTTTCTGCCTGTTCCGATCAGTGTTCTGCCTTACAGAGTTCTTAATTCCTCGGCTACCTTAGCCTTCTCTACCAATGTAGAAAATTCCCGCTCCTGATGTGGAGCTATCAACAACTTCAGGTCATCCCTTAGCCCGTCTTTAAACCAGACACATTGCTCATGTTCCGTAGCCACTACTCCTCGAGCATGCCGGCTCAACCTTAGAAATTCAGCTTCGTACTCCTCTACGAACTTACTCCCTTAAACCAGCCCCAGAAATGCCTTCCTCTACGCATCAGCGTAACATGTGCCGACGTACTTCTTCTGATATGCCGCCTTAACATATTCCCAGGTAAGATCCTCAGCTGTGGCACCATCCCGAACTGTAAGCCACCACTGATATGCCTCGTCACGAAGTAGCACCACCATTCCTTTCAGTTTCTCTTCGGGGGTCAAATCCAGCTCATCCATAATTCGCTCGATTCCTTCCAACCAATACTTAGCCATACTGGGTGCCACACCCGATACACCACAGAACACCTCAGCTCCATTGGCTCGGAGTCACTCAGGTACAGATTTCTGAGCTCCCATATTCCTACCTACTCTAGCCACCATCTCAAGAACTCGCAGCACAGCCTGTGATACAGCATCATCCCCCATCTGATCTTGCTGTTCCACACCAACAGCTGGGGGTGGTGGCGGCGGTGGTACCTCATTCTCAGATCCTTGACACGACCTAACGGGTTTCGACACGGTCATTCTGCCTCGACCGCGTCCTCGCACATTACGACCACGTCCCCTAGAGCTCATGTCTATGTTCGTGCTTTAATCTGATTAAGAAATTTTATGCATTAGTATTTTGTTTCACTGATTATTCGCGAGCAATCTTATGAAAAAGAGCTTAGTAGTGGTTCTTTTGATCATTCAGAGTTTTCATTCAAGTTTTCTACCCTAATTCAGAGGAGCACATTCATTCAAACATTCATTCAGTAGTACCTATCACACACATTCACTATTCAAACATTCTTGTCTATTCCTATCCCAGGGGTATTTTCGTAATTTGTCCTACAGAGGTATTTTGGTAACAAACCAAGGTCAATTTGAAAATCTTAATAAATCAAGGCACTCTTGAAATTTTCAAAACTTGAGAGTATTTTGAAAATTTTCCCAAATCGAAGGTTTTGCAGAAATTGTGGAAATTGGGGTTATTTTGGTAATTTGTAAGTCAGGGATAATTTGGTAAAATTTTCAAATCAAGGTATTTTGATATTTTGCAAAATAGGGTTTTTGGATATTTTTGTAAAGTAAGCAAATCTTAGTAAAAATCGAGGGTAGTATGGTAATTTAAGATTTTTCAAGCCAAGGGCATTTTAGTAATTTTACAACCAGGGGTATTTTAGTAATTTTGTAAATTGGGAATTTTTAGAAAATTTTCGAAAATAAGTTTCTCAATTCAAAAGGGCAACTTGTTGATTTTAAAACGAGGGTTTTATAAAAATATGGCTAATCCCTTTCGGGTTTTTAGTTACTAAGTTTAGCCCGAGAGTAAGTCATCTTGGTTAGGGTGAACCGTTACTACGCACCAGGTAGGATTCGAGCGAAGAGGAGGTGAGTCACGAGGACTGCTTAAATACCAGGCTCTTCCTAAATCCACTCCTAGATATGCGCACAATGGTTGCCACACCCTAACTCGGTGACTATCTCACAGGTTTGTTTAATTAGGTATTAAGTCTTATGTAATTGTTGGGGTAACCTAGTCCTAGGGTTCAAGTACTTATCATACTAATCTACGTTCCCATTATACCCTTCTACACATCATGCTATAAATCACACAGTAGATAGGGGTACTTACCTGGTGGACTGCGGGTTGGAGACTTAGGTTCCATGCCAGAAAAACCTGCTCAATTTCACCAAAATCTTCAAAATTCATTTGGGCTCGATTTGAAAATGTTATGGGCTTTAAACCCAAGGTCGAGAGTTTAAAAACTAGCTCTGATACCAAGCTAAAACACCCCAAACCTGGCCACGAGCCTTGACCGGATCCGGTATGTTCCTCGAGAAAACATTTAAAAATCTGTTTGTTACTAAGGAAAAATTCGAGTGGTTTTGAAGAAAGATTCGCTTGTGTTGGGTTTAGTTGAAAACTTTGTTAATGTAGAAATCAGGGATTTATTAAAAACTTTGTTTTTATATTAAAAGATATGCCGAAATTGTTTTAAAAATTTTACCTTTAAGTTGAAAATTATTTGTGTTTAGGTGGCAAAACACTTAATAGTTATTTTTAAGAAAAACAGTTTAACCTTGATTTACCCTTAATCGTATCGTAATAAAATCAAATAAAAAGTATGCATGAAGCAGTTCATACTATGCCCTTATTACATTGAAAACGAAACCCAAAATGAAACCAAAATACTTAAAATATAACAAATCCAAAATAAAATAAAATCCCGAACTGATCATGGCCACCACTAAGCTCTTGCCGACCCGGTCCATCACTGAGCGTCACCTGAAAAATATCCCACAACGGGGTGAGTCAAACAGACTCAGTGTGTACAACCAACACTAAGTCCCAATAATTTAGGCATGTCAGATCATACATATACAATTAGCAATTAAATATAATAATGCAATCCCGAACCCAAACCTAGATACCATCCGCTACACATCACCCGTACCAACCATCACACCGTGGGGACTACTAAGTCAATCCTCCATCCGCTACACATCATCGAAGGCAGTCGCTGCAGATGACTTGCTCGTCGACCTTATAAATTCTTGGCATAGCCACCAGATAATATATTTTGTGACATAAGTCACCACATTCAAATTACGTGAGATGAGTCACCACATTCAGATATTGTGGTATAAAACCACCAGATCACTTCCCCTTTCATAATCACCCATATGCCCCATGTCATACAAATCATACTTTTACTATTCCTTATGCCATATTTCATATTCTTATCGATATTCACATAGTGACATATTCCAAATATTCATATCTTATATTAACTTAAAGTTAAAGTTACGTACCTGAGTACTTTGTACCATTTCATGGTACCTTTGGCCACATTCACATTATTATAAACACATATATTAAATTAAAGCCGTAATCTATTAAGAGTTAGTGTGGGATACACACCTGGTTTACTTAGCGAGTTTGCTTGAAATCCCAAAAATCCCGATCTAGCGTCCTAGATCCTTAGTTCCTACATTCGGCCAGTCCTACACATGTTAAAAAGGAGCCATTCGTCTAACTAGCCAAATCCCGAAGGATTCTCACAACCCGAAACCTTACCTTGTTGCCGATTAGGTTACCAAACAAATCCCGAAAACTTTGTGTTGGCTCTTCTTGCAATCAGCCTAAACACTAAGTCACTGAGTTAGTTTCGGCTTTTTAAACGAAGTAAGAAATAGATCTGAGCCACTTGACCGAATGTCAGATTCACTTACCTTGTGGATCTGAATCCCAAAATTGAT
The DNA here is from genome assembly GCA_025503065.1 of Gossypium bickii. Lineage (NCBI taxonomy): Eukaryota > Viridiplantae > Streptophyta > Magnoliopsida > Malvales > Malvaceae > Gossypium > Gossypium bickii. Next base: position 105,352,300 of record CP106711.1, read on the forward strand.
CCTTGCTTCTCTGGTGATATCGAGATTCCTATAGGCACATGTTAGATCTAATCTAACATTAAAACACAATAAAATGGCCTTTGGTCTAAGATCTTACTACTTACCTTTGATCTAAAAAAAAATCCCGAATGCCTCCTCCATTGTAGGCGCCTATAGTAGAATCTTGAAATTCCTAAAAGAACCGATTTCATGTTTGATTAAATGCCGAATTTCGGCTTTTGTTCTACACATGTCGACAGAGAAGAAATAAGGAGAAATAATAGAGATTCGGCCATAGCAGACTTACCTATCCAAACCGATTTGAGAAGGGATCAAAAGAGATCTCTAACTTGGGTGCTATTCGGCCAAGACTGAGAAGAGATGAGGTGGAAGAATTTCGACAATGGCTTAGGAAAATAATGAAGATTCGGCTTCAATGGAAAATGAAAATAATATTGTGGTTCAGCTTTTTAAGAATGTGGAGAGGAAGAGTGTGAAGCTTAGGAGTTTCGGCTATGGTGAATATAGGAAGAAGAAGATTTCGGCTAGAAAAGAAAACTGTAAGAAAAGGAAAAGAAGGAAATTCGGCTAGAGAAAGAGATGAGAAAGAAAAAGAAAAGCAAAGTAAAAAGATGGACACTCTTGCTAAGAATTTCGGCTAACACTCAAACACTAGCCTTTCCTTGCTTTTCTCCTATTTTATCTCTTCTTCCTCTATTCAAAATAATTAAAATAAATCTACATTTATCTCCTTAGCTTTAACCGAATTTTAAAAGAATTCAAACCCATCTAAAGCTCCTTCCTCAGTCTCACTATGTCGTCCACCTCTACTCCTTATTGCCACAAAATAAAAGCTCTTATTTTGCCTCCCTTGTGACTCGAACCCTGGCTCATTTGCAACTGCTTGTGGCGTCACTTATAGAGGCTTTAAGTGGTGCCTTCAAGCCACTTTACCAAGCCCATTTCTGTGTTATATTTCACCTACAATTTCTCTTAAGGCCACACTGCTTAGCTTCCTCTTCTAGAATTAAAATCTAATAATTTCTAAGGCATTTATCTTCATTCTAAGGTTCACAAAAAACGTTCAACATTCACATAGGCATGCGATTTCATAAAATTAGGCAATTATGCATAAGCCATAAATCCGGGATATTACAAAGTGACTCACCTCCTCTTCACTGGAATCTTACCTGGTGCGTAGCGACTGTTCACTCTAGCTATAAGGACTTGTTCATGGGCTGAACCCATAATTAAAACCCGAAAGGGACCAACCACCCTATTTTGCAAACAAAAACCCCTAAGTTTTGAACATTTCCAAAAAGATACACTTGATTTGAAAATGTTCACAGCTATGAAAAATTTACCCAAAAACCTTCTGTTTACAAAAGTGCCCTTGCTAAAAAAAATAACAACAACATCAAAATATTCTTGGTTTGTAAAATCACCAAATTACCCTTGTTTCGCAAAATGACCAAAATATCCCTAGTTTGTAAAATTACCAAATTACCCTTGATTCACAAAATTACCGAAATACCCCCGGATTGCCAAATTACCAAAATACCCCCAGATTGCCAAATTACCAAAATACCCTCGAATTTCAAAATTATCAAAATACCCCCGAATTTTAAAATTACTGAAACACCTCTAGATTTCAAAACTATCGAAATACCCCTAAATTTCAAAATTACTGAAATACCCCCAGATTGTAAAATTACCAAAATACCCTTATTTCACAAAATCACCAAGGAACTTTATTTTGAAAAATTACGAAAATACCCATGTAGGATAAAATTACGAAAATACCCCTGGGTTGTGAAAACAACAACAACAACACTTTTCTGTAATGAACGTGAGACTGAATTGTGAATGCGAATTTGAAAGAACTACTCTTAAAGCTATTATTCATAAGATTGTCCGTGGTTAAAACAGTGGAAGAAAACTAATAATTCATAAAATTCCTAATCAGATAAATGCGAATCGATACAATGAGTACAAGGGGATAAGGATGCTCTAGATGCGAATACCAGTACGTACTCTATCATAGTACACTAAGTGTTTCTTTTGGCTTTAGAATTAGAGTTCGCAGTGAAAGCATAGTGGAGAGACTTGGGTAGTACGATTAATTGTTAGTTGGAAATTTCGAGGATAAAATTTCTATAAGGGGGTAGAATTGTAACATCCTGAATTTTTGGGCCTATGCGTTTAATGGATGAATATGTTTAATATGTTAATTTAAGGAATAGGGGTCCAAATTGGGCTTAGTATTAGGCAAAGGCCTTGGTTAAATTATTAGATTGGACATTATAGAGTTAAAATAATGGTAATTATGTTTAAAATACCAACGTGAGCTTGTGGCCCAACAAAAGGTGGCACTGTAAGGGAATTAGAAAGTGACACCACACACAAGGAGTTAGGGGCCCAAAATTTAGGTTTAATGAAGCCCAAATCTTTTAATTTAAGTGAGTTAAATTTCGACATTAAGACTTGATGAGGTGGACTGTTACAAGGCTTAAAAATAAGAAGATATATTTAGATTTTATAATTGATAATATAGAAGATAAAAAGGAGAAAAGATAGAAGCCTATCTACAAGGAGAGTGATGGCCGAAAATCCACCACTGAGAGGAGTAAAGAAATATGCTACTGTATGGTAATAGGATGCCAAAGTTTCCCTTTTATTTAGCTTGAATTTTAATTAATTAGGAAGGGCGTTTTCGGTTTTATACAGGAAGTGCCAAAAATCCTATAAATAGGGGGGATAGCTCCTTGATTCTGACACTTAAAACCCTAATTCTCTCTTCATTACTTGGCCGAAAATCCCTAGCCTCTTCCCCTCTAATTTCTCTTCTTCAATTTCTTCAAAAGCCTAAACCTTTTCTCCATTCTTCTTTCCATTGTGCCGATTTCTCTAAAAAGCCAAAACCTCTATAGTTTTTCTTTATTCATCCTATTTGTGAGTTAAATCTATTCTTCCGGAATTTGAAATCTATTTCTTTGGCATTGCCAAATCCTCTTTCTAGTGCTAGCCGAAATCCCTGTGTTAAGGTAAGTGTCAACTTCTGCTAGTTTCTCATATTCTATTCCGGTTTTTGAAAGGAAAAAGCTAAAAAAGCTAATAGTTAATGGTTTTACAATGGGCGGCAATTTGGGATTTGAAGGAAGCTTGGTTAATTAGTTCTAAAAGCCAAAAATAGCTAGTCTCCACTTTCGGGATTTTTAAGGCAAAGGAGAAAATCCCTAAGTTTAAGAGAAGAGCAGTATCTGCCATTTGGGATTGGCCACTTGGTTGTGCACCAACCTCTGAACAACACCTTAGGCAGATAGCAGTTGTGACAACTAAGGATAGCGTCGATATAAAAAGAATCGTTTTATCGGTAATCAGGTGTGTAGATCCTTATCACATAAGTTTTATTTTGTATTATACCTGTTAGGGGCTGAAAAGCCAGAATATGAGGCTGTATGAACAGTCGTGTGTAGATATCTAACACACTACTAATCCTATATGTATGTCTATATATTTATGTTATGGGCTAAAAAGGCCAGAAAGAGGCTGTATAGACAGTCGAATGGAACCCAAAAAGGGGTTATACTAAGATGCCAGGTACGTAAACATAGAACTCTCTATATGTATCGAAATATGTATAAGTCTGCATGATGTTTCTTTTATGTGTATGTATGGGGTGGGATTATGATATTAAAGGGGAAGTGCATGATAGGTCACTTGGTGATCGGTGGTAGAAATCCCACAAATATAAATGTTAGGTCACATAGTGATCGGTGGCTATGCCACGTTTAATGATTCCTGAATAACAGGAATCGGTAGTACGGCTGACGTTATGGTGTGTAGTGGATGGATGGTTGATTGTAGAAATCCCCAAGGTGTGATGGTTGGTACGGGTTGGTGTGTAGAGGATGGAATTCTAGGATGGGTTGGGCTTTGCATCATTTATTATCTGTCATGTGATTATGATTGTTGCCATTGTGTATGGGCCAGGGCTCATAATGTGTTTGTAGGCCCAAGCTTTTTATGTGTTTTTGGGATTTACAAACTGGGTCTTGGTGACTCACCCTATTATTTTTCCCTAACCTTTCAGATGAGCAGCAGATCATGGACATGGGAGCCGAGACAGACTCGAGGGGCCATCAAGTTTTTATTTCTATAGATTATTTTTGGTTTTTACTTTTAGTTTTATTTTGGGAACATTTATGTAATAAGGCCCCATAGTTTATATTTGCCTAAGTAGTTTTTTTAAATATTTGCAACTTATGAAATTTTGTCAAAGATTTAATTATTCACAATAACAATAATACAAGGGTTTTTTTAAATGTCACTTATTTATTAATTATTGCCTAATAAATCTACAATTTTCAAAACCAACAAAGTAATAGTTTTCAATGTACAACCCGTAGCATACCAGATCCGGTCGAAACGTATGGGCCGGGTTTGGGGTGTTACAAGTAGGGCGGTAATAGGTTCGGCTATGGAGAGAATCAAACAATGATATTCGGCACAAAGAGGAATAGAGTTTAGGGAGAAAAGATGATATCAAAATGGTCACAAAGATGAAATGGCCAAAAGAAAACAAAAACTTTACCTTTTTCTTATGACAAAATTCGGCTAGAAGGAAAAGTTTGGAGAGAAGTTTTTTGATACACTTGATGCTAAGAAATTGAACAAAACTAACTCTTAATCCTAGCCAAACTACTAACAACATTTGGCCACTCTCCTTAGCCCAAAAAACCGTCTATGTTCAAGCCAAAAAGGGGTCAACATTTGCCAACTTTACTTTCCATAGCACATTTCTCAATTTAAGCCACTTGTTCCCCTACATACCTTATCCTATTGATTCCTTTCCCTATGTTCAATTCTTACCTTAATCCATAAGCCACCTTGCCATAATCTAAAAGTCCAACCTTCCAAAAATAAAGCTTGGCCGACACATGCTAGATGAGTGCAAAAATTTAAGTCACAAAAAATGCATACCATGGAATTCAAACCTCTCCCCTCAAGACAATACATGTGGCGCATATCCTCTTTACTACTTGCTCATTTATGCTAGCAATTTACTCTTTTATTTCCATAAGCTTTGATGCCATTTACAAACTCTCCTTAATAGGCTTAAACACAAAATTTCACTAAGGCCCAACTTGAACCCGAAACTTCATAGAACCCCGTAACTCTCTAAAATCACATTCCTATTATGTCCAACTTGAAATAATGTCGTTCTCTTGTTCTCAAAAATTTTAAACATTCCTATGCCCAAGGCCCATTGGGCCCAATCCTACTAGGCCCAATTTCGGGGTATTACACTTACCCATAACACACTGTCTAATTTTTTTCTAACATGGAAATTATAGACATTGACCTAGATCCAAAAATTTAAGCATTAAATGACTCAACAAAATTGTTGTCAGCTACATCACATATGGACCTACTAGAAAAAAAAAGGCCTTTGACCATTGCTCACGATCAATCCTAAGTAGGCTTACCTTGGTACTATGTTTGATACAACCAATTTTTTCGACGTGCTCTTCAAAGTCAGCAGTTATGTATGATTTAGAGGATCCCCAAAATGCTTGTTGTAGGTCTCCTCCAAGATTTTCATTCCTTCAGTTGGCATATAGATGACTTGCATAGACTCTGTGCTCAACCCTTTGAAATAACTTAGAAATCTCTTCTGTCAATCCCTAAATGCAAACAAAAAAAATAATATTAGATGGTTGGTTTAATAAAATAAGCATAATACCAAAGAATTATTTAAGTAAACATATTTTTTATTTGTTAGTCAAAAAAGTGAATCCAAAACCATCACCAATTACTAAATCTAAAATAAGATTATGAAGAAACCATCTATAACACCCCTATCCCAAGTCCATCGCCGGATTAACGTTAAGAGCGTTACTGAACAGATCGGAAACATTCACAGACGAAATCATACATTCAATCATCATTCTCAGACATAATATCCCTTAAACAGGTCCTCGAGACCTTAATCATACTTATAAGTCAAGTCGAGACTAAACTGAAACACATATGAAATTCCATGAAAATTTGAAACTTTTCTAAAATACAGGGGAGACACGCCAGTGGGAGGAGACTGTGTGCCCTTCACGGCTTCTAGACACCCCCGTGTATCCATCCTTGTTTATACTAACTATACCAACACGGTCATAAGGCACGCCCGTGTGCCATGGCCGTGTCCTTTTAGGTCATATACTGACTTCCCCACCACGCCCTGGGCATACGCCCATGCTTTGAACATGTGTCCTACACGGTCCTTACACACGACTGTGTAAAATGACCGTGGTCTAATTTTATTTAAGGTACAGGGTACGCACGGCCTAGACACATGCCGGTGTGTTTGACCGTGTGGGCACTTAGAGGCTATCTACCAAGCCTTCTTACAACTCTCAATTGCATGCATACATATACTAATTCAATGGAAACTCACATTATCAACTAAAACATATGAATTTATACATTTGATTCATGAAAATAAGGTGTTCCTCCCATACAATTACAACATCTTAAGCCATCATCAATGGCCATACACATTTAAACTATGAACCCTTTTGGGCCAACACACTTAGGCACATCAACAACAACTTAATCAATATTAAACTCTAGCCCTATACATGCCATGACTCATAAGGACTTGATATCTCATACCAAGAGTCTGCTCGATAGTGTGAAAACATCTCCGGTGACCTCCTATTCGAGCTAGTTAAAAGTAACCTATACGAAATGAGAAGAGAAAGGTAGTAAGCCATAATCCTTAGTAAGTTCATCTGCATAAATTAATAATTTCTGATATTCATTGAATAGACATAACCCGAAGGTATTTTAAAGAGTTTCTCTCACAAACCCTTCGTTACATACTTAAACATTATTGAAACTTACTTAATCAATCTTTTACCACACTCTTACCATGTCACAAGCCAACTACTCGTTCAACCAACATACATTCCTGCACTAATTTTTATGTAATCACAAAAAACAACTCATCAAGCATTTGTAATAAGCTACTCATCTCTCGGTGGTTTCACACTTAGCCCACCATTAACTCTCTAATAAGGTGATATCGCACATAGTTCATCGTTATTTACATTCATGGACAGTAATCTACTAGTATCTCTCTGTTTCAAATGTTTATTCAAGATCATCCTCACATACTTTTAATCTTACTTAACTTTCTACGATAATCATTTGCATTCACTCAGTACATTAATAAATCTGTCTCATGCAACTAAGGTACATCAACTACACATATTCCACTAGGGGTTCATCATATATATTGAGTTCGTCTCAATTCAATTCTAACACATACTTGTGCTTCTCGTGGTACAACCACATATACATTCCACATAATCATTGAATCATTTGAATTGTTAACTAACTCTCTCTTGAGTCTCATACACATAGCTCTCATCGACATCTTACTCTAATAGGGTCTTACATACATTAACATGCCGATGCCATGTCCCTGACATCATCTTATACTAGTTCTTACACTGAGGCCATATTCCAATATGGTCTTACTCGAGACTTTAACCTTCATCATATCATGCTATACACTTTTCTCATTACTCTAAATTCAATTCCATTGACATCCCATCAAAAAATATTTCATAAATTCATATAGTAAACATACATTGCATTCAACATTGGAATACTAAATTAACTCATACAGAATAGCAACATCCGCGCATGAACTTACCTCGATGTCAAAATAGCCAAAAAGGACTATTTGCCCACATTTTTCTTTTCATCCATTCTAGGTTCGAAACTCGTTTTCTCTGATCTAGAACAATGAAATATACTAATTTATTCATTCATAAATCATAAAATACCATAATACACACTTTAGGCAAAAAAATGACTATTTTGCCCCTATATTTTGGCAAAATTATGATTTTGCCCCTAGGCTCGTAAATAAATTTTCATCACATATTCTTGTTAATCAAGCCTAGCTGAACATTTAATCCTCTTATAACAATCCAAAATTCCAACTATTTCATGCCTTAATGAACAATTTACAACCTTTTCATTTTAGCCCCAATTAGGTGTTTTCACAACACCACCTTTCACAAAAGTTGTTTATCAACATCCTATCATTCATTTTCCTCCATAAAAACTCACCAAAAGACATAAATCTATCGTGGTAAGTCCCTAGACTTTCAACCATGTTGCAATTTAGTTCCCTCATTAGCTAGATTAAGTTTTGGGGACTCCAAAAATACAATTTTTATCAAGAAAAGTCATCAAAATCACTTACTTGAGTGGAATAAAGCTTGCTGAAAATTTGAAGCTTTCAAACCCCTCCGATGGCTTATATTTTTGGTGGAAAGAGAGAAGAAATAAAAAGATGATAGCTCCTTGTTTTTTTCATCTTATTTTATTTCTTTTTCCTACTGATGTCACCAACTATACATCATAATAAATGCTCTTGTCCCCTATGTCTTTTATGACCGGTCAACCTATTTAAACAAGGTCAAATTGCACATTTACGACTTCTAATTAATAATCCATAGCTATTTGGTGCCTCTAGCAAATAAAATAGAACTTTTGCACTTTATGCGATTTAGTCCTTTTTCACAAATTAGCTAAAAATTGCTAAAATTAAGGCACCAAAGTTTTCATGCACCCCTTATAAACATGTTATATCACATAACATAACATGAGAATAATTTTCTCTAACCTCTAATTAGTGATTCCGAGATCACTGATCCAACTAGCCCCTAAATCGGGCTGTTACAATTCTCCTCCCTTAGGAATTTTCGTCCTCGAAAATCTTATAAAGAGGATTTGCTAGCAACATTCTTAAAACATTTCCATACTACTCTCTCAAATCACAAGTCTACTTATCCTCAAGTTTCTCTTGCCAATAACTCTTAAGCTATGGCACCTAAGGTCGAAACGTAACTTGAGACCTAAGTTACTCTTCCTCTAGGGCATATCCTATATCCAGAAATTTACTAATTTGAAACTCTATACGTGTCCAGACGATCGTTCAGATCTTTACTGGTTGATTCACTACAACTCGAATGACATCCCTCTCTTTGGGAATCTTGTCAAACTCAATTTGAAATCTATAAAATTTTATCTCACTTTCTCATTAAAGCATTCACCAACTGTAATAGTCTCGACTTGTATGCATTGAAAACTCAGCTTTTAGTGGTCTAATACTTCTGATCATAACTCAATCATATCATGAAATGTACTCTACTGTCAAAACATTTATGCACATAATTGTACTTCCTTATTCTTGCTTTAGCAGATATGCTACCACTAAATCTCATACCAAGACTCTGTATAAGTTTTGGATTCATCATCATTCCAATTCTATTCAAGAAATCATCAATAGCGGAAGAACTTATACAACCTATATTCATCATCTCAAATAGACTCATTCGGAGCTTATTTAAAAATACCATTTACTATATCTCTTCTGAACCTTTTGATTCTGAAAAGAAAACTCGCTCTAGTCATTAACCTTGCTGAAACTAAGATGTTACCAACTAAAATTCACTGAGTAACCTTCTCGTTTTGCTTAACATGGATCTTTCACTCAACTCCAATACTATGTCTACTATCTAGGAAGTATAATAGCAACTATACCCACTATGGTAATAGCTCAAGTCATTTCCACTACCTTACTATAATAAGATGTTCTCACTCATAAAAATTTCAGAAAACACTCATCGTTTTTCCCATAGATCATTACAATATATCTAGTTCTCATGTAGATGCAAAAGTGATCATATCGGGATCACCAATCTGTCAACTCAATTCTCTATTCAGACTGAACTTAGTACTAGAATTTTCAATTAATAGTTCCTTTTATAACCTTCAACTTGACTATTATGGTTTGAACATTTTGATGAGCATACCCTTGAATCATGCTCCCTACTCATGTTCACACAGAATTTTATTCTCTTTATTGGTTCATGCATGAATATACGTAGAACTCGGATCATATCTCATTACATTAATCCATTGTTTTTCCCACACTGAAAACAGTTTTCAAGCACACTCTCATTTGAGTTTCCCTTGCTATGCTAATTTAAGACCTTTACTATCGTCATATCTCACAATAGTAGGGGCATCTCTGTAGGATTCATTAACTCTAGTCGAACTGCTTGAAAACTCATCACGCAACGTAAAACTCATGATTTTATTCTTTATACTTGAACCATCACCAACTTCCTCCTCAAAGTACCCGAATAAGGTTACGGGGAGATAAAGATATGTCAATTCCAATTACTAAGTCGATAACCATTTAATCTGATTACACAATCAGCTAATATTCTCGCACAATCTCGATTCATGAGATAAACAACTACATCATCTTTGGAAGGTAAAAGATATTAACTCATAATACTTAGAGAGAGATCGTTAAGACCCCTACATCAATGGTTATCATAATTGAACACTCTCACAATTCAAACGTTGTTTCTTTAACCTTTCTGTCCTCAAAATTCCTTAACAATTTCTTTCATTAATGAATATCAATTTAAGAAAAACTCAATAATCATAACCTTAGGCTTCCTACTCACTTGAGTCAAATAGCCTAGGCTAACTCTTTCTTTGCTCTTAACATTATATAATCAATACAATCATTAAAGCATTCGAACATACTTTCTTACGATTGCCTTTATTAAGCACCTACCATGCCACACATCGTACTCATTTCTTCATAACTTGTTCACTATATTTACCCATTCACATGGCTTTAGTACAATTTTCATTTCTACCTCTAGACTTATTTATATGTCCCATTAATTCCTAGGGATAATCAAAGACGCATATTTATCATCATTCGTGTTGGTACGCAACCAATGCCACATTTTCGAGATGGTCTTATGTAGACTTCCACATCAAGTATCGTTGCCATATTCTAAATATTATCATATTCATTTCTGATGCCATATTACAGATATGGTCTTACATGGGATCTTATCTATTTCATATCTCAATGATAGCCTTTTTATTATAGTCTCCTATGACTTCAACCTCATATTCAACAATGATTACCTTATATAGTAAAATATCATGTATCAATATGATACAAAGCATTCTCATAATGTTAACATAATTACAACATTAATCACGTATAAACTTACTCAGTTTAACTCTCATAACATTTCCTCCTAATTCAGCAGTGGTAAGGGGAATGAGGTCACAGAGCCTCTTAACTGGACTCTCGTGACTACATGCATATGATTTACTATTTATCATCAATAAAATATCATCATAATCATACAACTCATCTCAAGTGAGTTTTGACATTTATCACGCTACAATCATTTCTATTACTCATACTTTTGAATTGTGACTTTAATAATTCATGTTCCACTTTAATATCTGCTCGAGTACTCAGCATTTAACTCTACTTTCTTGTATAATCACTTATCAATTAGTGAATGTCTTACAGGTTTGAGTACATCGTTTACCTGATTGCCATAGTCCAACTATGGTTTACTCGTATCACGACAGCATAGTCTAGCTACTTCTTTATACGTCATCATGATGCCATAGCCTCGCTATGGTTTTACATGAAATCTCATATCAATACCAATACCCTATCCTTGATACAGTCTTACATGGAACGTATGTCAATGCCGATGCCATATCCCAGATATGGTCTTACACCAGCTCTTATCTTAATGCCAATGCCATGTTCCAAACACGGTCTTACACTGGCACTTATATCAATGTCGATGTCATATTCCAAACATGGTCTTACACTGGCACTCATATCAACGCCGATGCCATGTTCCAAACATGGTCTTACACTGGCCTTCTCTTTGCCGTGGTCTAACCATGGTCTTATTCATCTTTTCATCATTGAAGGACCGTACTCATCTCCTACATTCTACTTAGTCAAATTTATCAGTTTTAGCTCTCATACCATGATATGTGTGGTTTCTTGCTCTTACTGCTTTTCGCATACATCATGGTCCTTACTATTCTCATGCTTGTAAGGTAGACAAGGTACCTGTAACACTTGATCACATAGATCGGTATACTTTAACCTAATGACCATAATCTCTAATTCATCATTCATAACATAGCTGATATCTAATTTCATCTAGATAATAACTTTGCTCTCTAAATTTTCTTGTTATCTCATTTTACCTTTACCCATTTTGCCTGATGAATTTCTGAGAATAGCCGAGGATACTAAATCTCGTCTCAGTTTCGAGGCCATGTCTTGACAGGGACTTATACGAAGTTTTTACTCATGAACTGGTCAATGCCAAGCTTTGCTTAGAATTTATATGAAATCTCTTTCTCTTAATAACTTTTTAATGCCAAGACTTGTCTTGGGCTTACATGATATCTATTCAATGCCAAGCTTACCTTGGACTTACATGATATCTGTTCAATGCCAAGCTTGCCTTGGAATTACATGATATTTGTTCAATGCCAAGCTTGCCTTGGGCTTACATGATATCTGTTCAATGCCAAGCTTGCCTTGGACTTACATGATATCCGTACAATGCCAAGCTTGCCTTGGGCTTACATGATATTTGTTCAATTTCAAGCTTGCCTTGGACTTACATGATATCTGCTCAATGCCAAGCTTGGCTTGAACTTACATGATATCTGTTCAATGCTAAGCTTGCCTTGGACTTACATGATATCTGTTCAATGCCAAGCTTGCCTTGGACTTACATGATATCTTACTTGATTGCCAATGCTATGCCTAGGCTTGGTCTTATACGGGCATTCTTGTCTCATGTGGTAGATCGAGTATCCTGGGAAATTCATCTTCAATCGGGACTTGCTCATACTTAATCTCATTAATTTCTTTGCTTATCATATCATTGAACATTTTCATAGGAATAATGTGCACATAGCAACATCATAAGCCATTCAATGAAATATTCATGAGACTTGAAAATCATACAAACTTACTGAAATTTTATCAGTTTAGAATCATCTCTGTCTTAACAAAACAATTTCGTTAGTGCCGGGAGACATCACACTACCACGGTCTACATATGGCATATATAACTAGACTCTTACTTATGCTAGGTTAGTTCTAGAACCGACTAAACCATAGCTTTGATACCACTAAATGTAACACCCCTATCCCGAGTCCATCACCGGATTAAGATTAGGAGCGTTACCAGACAGATCAGAAACATTCACAGATGAAATCATACATTCAATCATCATTCTCAGACATAATGTCCCTTAAACGGGTCCTCGAGACCTTAATCATACTTATAAGTCGAGTCAGGACTAAACTGAAACACATATAAAATTTCATGAAAATTTGAAACTTTTCTAAAATACAGGGGAGACACGCCCGTGGGAGGAGACCATGTGCCCTCCACGGCTTCTAGACACCCCCATGTATCCATCCTTGTTTATACTAACTATACCAACACGATCATTAGGCACGCCCGTGTGCCACGGCCGTGTACTTTTAGGTCATATACTGACTTCCCCACCACGGCTTGGGCACACGCCAATGCTTTGAACGTGTGTCCTACACGGTCCATACACACGGCCGTGTAAAATGACCGTGGTCTAATTTTATTTAAAACATTAAAGTGCAGGGTATGAACGGCCTAGACACATGCCCGTGTGTCTGACCGTGTGGGCACTTAGAGGCTATCTACCAAGCCTTCTTACAACTCTCAACTGCATGCATGCATATACTAATTCAATGGAAACTCACATTATCAACTAAAACATATGAATTTATACATTTGATTCATGAAAATAAGGTTTTCCTTCCATACAATTACAACATCTTAAGCCATCATCAATGGCCATACACATTTAAACTATGAACCCTCTTGGGCCAACACACTTAGGCACATCAACAATAACTTAATCAATCTTAAACTCTAGCCCTATACATGCCATGACTCATAAGGACTTGATACCTCATACCAAGAGTCTGCTCGATAGTGTGAAAACATCCCCGGTGACCTCCAATTCGAGCTAGTTAAAAGTAACCTATACGAAATGGGAAGAAAAAGGAAGTAAGCCATAATCCTTAGTAAGTTCATCTGCATAAATTAATAATTTCTGATATTCATTGAATAGACATAACCCGAAGGTATTTTAAAGAGTTTCTCTCACAAACCCTTCGTTACATACTTAAGCATTGTTGAAACTTACTTAATCAATCTTTTACCACACTTTTACCATGTCACAAGCCAACTGCTCGTTTAACTAGCATACATTCCTGCACTAATTTTCATGTAATCACATAAAACAACTCATCAAGCATTTTTAATAAGCTACTCATCTCTCGGTGGTTTCACACTTAGCCCACCATTAACTCTCTAATAAGGTGATATTGCACATAGTTCACCATTATTTACATTCATGGACAGCAATCTACTAGTATCTCTCTATTTCAAATGTTCATTCGAGAACATCCTTACATACCTCTAATCTTACTCTAAATTCAATTCCATTGACATCTCATCAAAAAATATTTCATACATTCATATAGTAAACATACATTCTATTCAACATTGGAATACTAAATTAACTCATATAGAATTGCAACATCCGCACATGAACTTATCTCGATGTCAAAATAGCCAAAAAGGACTATTTGCCTACATTTTTCTTTTCATCCGTTCTAGGTCCGAAACTCATTTTCTCTGATATAGAACAATGAAATATAGTGGTTTATTCATTCATAAATCATAAAATACCATAATACACACTTTACGCAAAAAAATGACTATTTTGCCCCTACACTTTGGCAAAATTATGATTTTGCCCCTAGGCTCGTAAATAAATTTTCATCACATATTCTTGTTAATCAAGCCTTAATGAACAATTTACAACCTTTTCACTTTAGCCCAAATTAGGTGTTTTCACAACACCACCTTTCACAAAAGTTGTTTATCAACATCCTATCATTCATTTTCCTCCATAAAAACTCATCAAAAGACATAACTCTATCGTGGTAAGTCCCTAGACTTTCAACCATGTTGCAATTTAGTTCCCTCATTAGCTAGATTAAGTTTTGGGGACTCCAAAAATACGATTTTTATCAAGAAAAGTCATCAAAATCACTTACTTGAGTGGAATAAAGCTTGCTGGAAATTTGAAGCTTTCAAACCCCTCCGATGGCTTATATTTTTGGTGGAAAGAGAGAAGAAATAAAAAGATGATAGCTCCTTGTTTTTTTTCATCTTAGTTTATTTCTTTTTCCCACTGATATCACCAACTGTACATCATAATAAATGCTCTTGTCCCCTATGTGTTTTATGACCGGTCAACCCATTTAAACAAGGTCAAATTGCACATTTGGGACTTCTAATTAATAATCCATAGCTATTTGGTGCCTCTAGCAAATAAAATAGAACTTTCGCACTTTATGCGATTTAGTCCTTTTTCACAAATTAGCTAGAAATTGCTAAAATTAAGGCACCAAAGTTTCTGTGCACTCTTATAAACATGTTATATCACATAACATAACATGAGAATAATTTTCTCTAACCTCTAATTAGTGATTCCGAGATCATTGATCCAACTAGCCACTAAATCGGGCTGTTACACCATCTCTATGTTTCTCTGCTTTTATTCTCCACAACTACCCATGAGATAAGGTATATTTGGTCATTCCCATATCTCTTCACAGCATCCAGAAGTTCCCCTTTGAATCTCCCATTCAAAAAGCATCCATCTAGACAAATAAGTGGTCTAGAACACTCTAGAAACCCTTTTCTCAAAGCACTAAACCTTACATAAAATCTCCTAAACTTGGGAACTTTAGTAAAGGTTGGTCTTTCTACCATCACCTCTATATTGACATCCGAATCTGCCTTTCTAAGTGCATTTTCATAGTCCTATAGTCTGTTAAACTCATAGTAAACCCTTTCATTTATTTCTTCCAGTGCCCACTTTCTAGCTCTGCTGCATGTACCCTTGCTCAGTTCAACTTTCAATTCTTTCTTGGCTAGTTTTTGCATTTCAGTTAACTTTAGCTTTGGGATCTTTAACACCCCTAACTTGTATTTGTCGTCTGAATGGGGTTACAAAGCGTTACTGTAAGAACGTAACTTAAAATCATTAATTTCCAAACATTTCATAAATATTAGAAAAATCCATTCAAACGCATGCATATCGTCCTTCATTCAAGCCCTCGTGACCTTAGAAACACTTTAGAAATGATTCGGGACTAAATCGGAAACATATGAAACCTTAAGAAAAAAGTTAGAAAAATTCACACTGTAGGGGTCACATGGTCGTGTGCTTCACACGGTTGGGACACACGCCCATGTCTCAGGCCATGTAACATTCAAAATAGGGACACACGGCCGTGTCCCAGCTCGTGTCTGTGCCTGTGTAGCTCTCTGACTTGGGTCACACGGCCAAGCCACACGCTCATATGCCAGGCTGTGTAACTGTCTGACTTGCAACCCTTTTAAACCTACAGGGGACACACGCCTGTGTCGTAGACAGTGTGTACAAGAATTGGCCAAAATCAATCCATTTCTTTCACCCATTTCCAATAAGTACCTACAAGCCATATACACCGATGATCAAGGTCCTAAAAACATGCTAAAGCATACATAATATGACCATTTCAATAAGCTATTTACTCATACAACCAATATGCCACTAAGGCACCTCAATCACAACAATCAAATATACTTAAACATATGCATAACTAACCTTTCCTACAACATACACATCTAGTTCCATATCATCTTAAAACATATAACAACTGAAACCATTTCTAGCATAACAACTTAATTCATCAACAAACTAAAAAAAATCAATAAGTATTTACTTTCATACCATTCTATTTGTACCAAAAAGATATCTATTCACAAACTTAGAAAAGTACCTAACAATTTAGTTTAGTAATTTTTCATAATTTACCATAACAACCTATGTAGCCACATATACATGCCACAACCCTAAAGGACACAAAAACTGCCAACATAGGAAGATAGTGTGAGCCGAAGATTTGATCCGTCCAACATCATCAACAATGATCTACAAAATAATTCACAAATATAAATAAGCTTATAGAGCTTAGTAAGAACATAGTATATCATTAAACTTAACAAAAAATGAGTATAATACATATTTTAATCGATTCAAGGTTACCAAATGTGTAAATAAGGGCACATAAGTTCTATTCGAGGTACCGTAGTACAAACAGGGGCACGTATGTGTAATTTAGAGGTACTGAAGTACAAACAGGGAACGCATGTGCAATTCAGGGGTACTGAAGTACAAATAGGGGCACGTATGTGCAATTTAGATATAATTAACTTAAGCATTTAATTATATAATTGTAAGATGAAAATACATATTGAAATTCAATTATACAATTAAGTACTATGAACTTACATTGACAACTAGTGCGTTGAAATATGATTGATCTAATCCGTGACTTTCGCCTTTCCTCAGTTTATATCCAGTTGAGATTTATCTTGATTTAAATAAATAATTATATTCAATTGAGTGTTTCAATCAATCTCAAGCATTCAATTCAATCCATAATCCATAATTATATATAATTACAATCTTACCCCTAACATTTTAACATTTCACAATTTAGTCTTTAAGCTCATAAATGGAAATTTATACAATTTCATCCCTAACCCATGCTAGCCGAATCTATTATGAACACGTATCAACCCATACAAATCATTATTTCTGTAACGCCCCAAAAATACATGTTTATGATTCTGTATTAATTGACACAACTATGTATCGACTTCAGTAGTTAAGTGTTCTGGGTATGTGTGAGAGGTCCCAAGTACAAGCCTTAACTTGGGCAAAATTTTTGTTTTTATATGAATTAAGCCCTATCTCTGTACATTAGAATTTTATTTAATTGTTTGTAAAAACATGTCAGAATGGGCCTGCTGGTCTAGTGGTTAAGTGGAGTGTCAATATGCTGGTGGACTTGAATTTGAATCCATGTGCGTGCAAGGGAGTTGTTTTTTTTTTTTTTTTGTACTTATCATGTAGGAGTTTGAAGTGGGGTAAAATGCTAAGTGTTTGAGGTGTGTAGGAAGTAGTGGACGGTTTTAGAGTGTTTGAGGGGTGAGGGGAAATGGGAGTGAATTTAGGGACAAGTGGGAGAAAATTAGGGGATTATGCAGGAGAATATCCAAAATCTAATCATTTTCTTTTCTTTTTCAAAAAAAAAGTCAGTTCTCTCTCCATCTTTTTGACAATTTCTCTCCCCCATCTCTACCATTTTCATTCCTCAATTATTTCACTTCTTGCTTCTTCCCTTTTTTCCGGTCCTTTTTTCTTTATCTTTTACTTTATTCCTGTGGATCATCCTCTTCGCTCTTTCGGTAAGTTGAGTTTTGTTTAAACTTTTAACTAAGATGTGGACAAGTGTTTATATGGTTTCTTTTTAAAGGTTTATCGAAAGGCTGTTGATCGCTTGTCAACATTCTGAAGATGGGGAATTCCTACTACTCGATATAAGGTAATGGCTCATCGCTCGAAAAATGATTACCGTGCTTCGACATTTAGAGGAATTTAATGGTTTTATTGATTAATCAATTGTATATTATCGATTTTAGGTACCGGGAGTGCTCGAAAATTTTGGACGTCAAGATCAAAGCAGGTGTGAGTAACCAAAATACTGAAAATAGAAACCGCTGAAAAGTTAAAAATTGGGGCAGTCGACGTCACACGAGCGCATGGCCACTTGTGTGGTAGGTTGTGTGACGGAACACATGTGTGTGATCGATGAGGCGGGCCGTGTGTGACACACGGGGCAAAACTAAATTGGGTTGTATGGCCCACAAAAGTGAACCACATGGGCGAATAGAATTTTTGGGCTAGGCAATGTGATCCACACGGGCAGGGCCATTTTGGGCCTTGTGGGTCATACAAGCGTGTGGGCCCACACGAATAGACAGCATGTGCGTGAGCCCATTTTCACTACTTGTTGCTAAGGTTGCACGGGTCACCTGAGTCAACTGTGAACCTATTGTAGAGTCGGTAAGCTTACCTAGACCCTTAATTGACTGAAATAACTGTATGACTGATATATATATATGCATGTTATTGAGCATGTTGAGATTCTACTGATCTAATATTGTATATACCGTTACCATGAGATAGCATGTCGTAACTGTATATTGCATTGCATTGGGTTGGGGGTTGATGTTAATCAGAGGAAGTGTACTGAAAGGCTTTGAGCCTAAATTTCTGGCAGCTCACCTGCAAACTACTGTCTAGTGCCGCTTACGGTACTATTTGGAGTGTAGGGATGGGTGGGTTGATTATATCCCTGCATGAAGTGTAGGGTTGGATGAAGATGGTGTGTAGAGGCTCGCTGAGTAGGATTCTGTGACTATATATCTGTTATTGTTATTATTATTTTGAGAGGCTAATGCCCTACTACATGACTTCTTCTGTACTGAAATGGGCTAAGGCCCAAACTGATACTGTTACTGAAAAAGGGTTTAGACCAGACTGTGATTAAATGCATACTATCTGTTTATCCTTATGGGGATTACACACTGAGTTTACGTAAAATCACCCCTTCTGTCTTATTTGTACAGGTAACCTCCAGACTTAGGCAGATTGGTACGACGAAGGACTCAACGATGGCCACACGATCTCTTGACATTGTTTCGTACTTACTTATGACTTTAAATTTTATTTGGGTATTTTATTGTAAATATGGCCTCTGTGGATTTTTATTTTTGTTTGGGATTTTTATTAGTTATGGTTTATAATTACTAGTATTGGGATATCTTGGGTTTTCAAAAGAAACAAACATTTTAACAAAATACTCACAAATACGCAAACTATTCTAAAAGCTTCCGCATTGAATAAACGTTTTGAAAACTTTTGACTAACTAAATAACACGATGTTAGAAGTAGTAAGTAATAATAAAAGGTTTCTAAACGGGAATTATTTTAAGCAAAGTTACGGTTTTCAAACACACTACCATGTGACATCGCCTGATCCGGCCATGACGTCCAGGTCGGGTTTGGGATGTTACATTTAGTGGTATCAAAGTCAGGTTACAAAACTTGGCTATTGATTTGGGTTTTAAGACTTGATTTCCAAAAAAAAAAATAATTTTTAAGTGATTTGAAATGTTTCTACTGAACTGTGGTACACCAAGTTCCTAACACCAATCCTGTAGGTTCACTGTAACTGTTACGTGTGTTAAACTGAAAATACTATGAATTGTATATACTGAGACTACTGCAGGTAGTATGTTATACTAAAAACAATTTAGTTAATGCACACTGAAAATTATAGTTAGACTGCGATTTACGGAAATGAACTCTGAATGAACGATACTGATTTGCATAAAACTTTGCTAATAAATAACTGAAACTGTAAACTGATACATAAAACTGTTAATATAAATAAAATATGGTTAGATAATGAGCACAAGCGGTACTCGCGGACTGCGTACAAGAGGCCATGGTAGAGGCCGTAGAGCGGCATGAGCTAGGTCCTCTTCACTGGGCGGTATGTCAAATTTAGATACTAGTGAGACGCTGGTGTCGCCTATTACAAAAACTGGGTCTGGGTCTCATGATTGTCTGGCTGGGGACAATGTACTATCCCAAGCCATGTTAAGGATTTTGGAGAGGGTTGCTGGGCCCAATACTGGAGTTGGAGGTCAAAGGTCGGTTACGGAACGACTCCAGACTAATAGAGTTGAGATATTTAGGGGTGGAGCTGGGGTCACCCCTAATGTGGCTGAGTACTAGATTGAGGCCACAGAGAGGATCATGGATGATCTAGACTACACCCCTGAGCAGAAAATAAAGGTTGCAGTGTCACTGCTGCGTGATGAGGCTTTCCAGTGGTGGCTTAGTGTTAAGAAGGTCACTTAGCCCGGACGACTGACCTGAGAGCTCTTCAAGTCTGCCTTCTAGGGGAAATATATGGAGGCCGCTATGCTCGAGGTATGGTGGCGACTGAGTATGAGCGATGTGTTCGCTTCAAAGATGGCCTTAGGGATAATTTGAGGTATGAGCGATGTGTTCGCTTCAAAGATGGCCTTAGGGATAATTTAAGGTTCTGATAGCTCTACAGAGGGAGCGTGACTTTGTTGCACTGGTTGATAAGGCGAAGATCGTTGTGGAAGTGAAGCGTGCTGAGCACCAAAACTGAGAGAGAGGTAGGAGCAAGAGGGATTCAGAGCCCTCGAGTTTCGTTCAGAGACCTAAGAAAAAGCCCAGAGTTGAGGGGCCGATCAGATTTGGGACTCCTATTGCTACTATTAGATAGCTGCCGTACACTGAATGTGGTAGACACTGTCAGAGCGAGTGTTGGAAAAGAACTGGGGATTGCTTGAGGTGCAGCTCATTGGAGCACCATATTAGAGAGTGTTCGAGGAGGCTTGATTAGATACAAGCTCCGGGTACTAGTACTACACCACCACCGAGAGGCCGTGGTCAGGCCAGAGATGGTAATGGGTTGGGCCGTGGTCAGAGAGCACTGGGCAGAGGTACTGGTCATACTGAGGCAAGGCATCCGGCTCTAGTTTATGCTTCAGGTTACCGAAGGGATGGAGATGCTCCAGAAGTCATCACGGGTATGTTCTTTATTTACGATGTACCTTATACTGCACTAATAGATATAGGATCTACTCACTCCTATATAGCTTGTACTATGACTGAAAACTTGGGTATCTTGGTTGAGAGCACTACGAGTGAGGTTATTATACTGAGTCTGTTAGGGTAGTCGATAAGGGTAAATAAATTGTTTAGAGACGTCCCTTTAGAGGTCCAAGGGGCTATCTTTCTAGCTGATCTGATGGAACTGTCTTTTGAAAAGTTTGATCTGATACTGGGAATGGACTGGTTGGTTAAGCACTGAGTGAGCTTGGATTGTGCCACAAAAAGGGTCGTATTAAGAACCAAGGAGGACATTGAGGTAGTTGTAAATGGGAAACGTCGGAACTATTTGACTAATGTGATTTCTACACTGATGGCAAAAAAGTTGGTTTATAAGGGATGTGAGGTGTACCTAGCCTACATTAGTGTTTTATATTCTTCAGTTAAAGATATCAAAATGGTGATAGACTTTAAGGACGTTTTTCCTTAGGAGCTACCTATATTACCTCCGAGTCGTGAAGTAGAGTTTGGGATTGAGCTCCTTCCTGGAATAGCTCCGGTGTCCATGGCTCCTTATAGAATGGCACCGAAGGATCTTGTAGAGCTTAAGGCTCAGATTCAAGAGCTCTTGGATCGTGGGTTCATTCGCCTTAGTGTGTCTCGGCGGGGAGCACCGATTCTATTTATGAAGAAAAAAGATGGTCTATGTGAATGTGTATCGACTATCGACAACTGAATAAGTTGACCATTAAGAATAAATGCCCCCTACCGAGGATAGATAATTTGTTTGATCAGTTCTGGGGAGCTTCAGTTTTCTCGAAGATTGACCTTCGATCAGGGTATCACCAGTTGGGAGTTAAGGAGGCTGACGTGCATAATACGGCGTTTAGGACTCGCTATGGTTAATACGAGTTCATAGTAATGCCATTTGGACTGACTAATACACCGATGGCTTTCATGGATCTGATGAATTGAGTGTTCTAGCCCTATCTGGATTGGTTCGTAGTGGTATTTATTAGCAACATACTGGTGTATTTGAGGACTGAGGATGAACATGATGAACACCTTAGAGTGGTTCTGCAGATTTTACGAGAGAAATAATTGTATGCCAAGTTCAGTAAATGTGAGTTCTGGTTACGAGAATAGCATTTTTGGGCGATGTGATTTCTGTGGAGGGAATTAGGGTTGATCCTCGAAAGATTGAGGCGGTGGATTTGTATCTAAGATTCATCATTTTCTGGGACTGGCAGGGTATTATCAACGATTTGTAAAGGGTTTTTCACTGATTGCAGCACCCTTGACTAAGCTGCTACATAAGGGTGTGCCATTTAACTAGACCTATAAGCAACAAGAGAGCTTTGAAAAGCTTAAGACTGTACTGACTGAGGCCCTTGTTCTGATACAGCCAGAGTTTGGAAAAGAGTTCATTGTTTACAACGATGCATCACATGTCTGTTTGGGATGTGTCTTGATGCAGGAGGGAAATGTTGTAGCGTAAGCATTTCGTCAACTTAAGACTCATGAGGCGAATTATCCGACGCATGACTTTGAGTTGGTCGCGGTGGTATTCACACTAAAAATCTAGAGGCATTATTTGTATAGTGAGAAGTGTATCATCTACACGGATCACAAGAGCCTCAAGTACCTTCTCACTCAAAAGGAGCTTAATCTTAGGCAGCATAGATGGATTGAGCTGCTTAAGGACTATGACCGTACTATTGAGTACCACCCTGGTAAGGCTAATGTGGTGGCTGACACATTGAACTATAAGGTTATGACTAATTTGAGGGCGATGTTTGTTCACCTCAGTTTATTTGATGATGGTAGTCTGTTGGCCGAACTTTAGGTTAAATCGACGTGGATTGCACAGTTTAAGTGTAAGTAGTTGGAGGACCAGTGTTTGGGTCTTTATTTTTGACAGGTTGAGAGTGGGAATATTGTGAATTTTGTATTGAATAGCGAAAGGGTACTCTATAGTCATTGGAGAATCTATGTACCGAATGATATTGAGTTAAAGCAGTCTATTTTAAGGGAGGTGCATCGTAGCCATTATGCTATGCATCTTGGAGAAAACAAGATGTACCAAGATCTTCGTGAGTTATATTGGTAGCCAGGTCTTAAGTGAGAGGTTACCGAGTTTATGGCTAAATGTCTGACATGCCAACAGGTTAAGGTTGAGCATCAGTTACTTTCGGGTTTGCTGCAGCCGGTTAAAATTCCTCTATGGAGGTGAGAGCGCGTAACTATGGACTTCATTAATGGGTTGCCTCTAACACCCACTAAGAAGGATTCAGTATAGGCCATCATGGATCGATTGACCAAGTCTTACCACTTCATACCGATTTGTACTGATTATTTACTGCAGAAGCTGGCTAAACTGTATAATTCTGAGATAGTGAGACTGCATGGGGTACCGGCTTTGATTATCTCTGATAGGAATCCTCGGTTCACGTCTCAGTTGCGGAAAAAGCTACATGAGGCTCTGGGTTCAAGGTTGGACTTTAGTACAGCTTTCCATCCTCAAACAAATGGTCAATCTGAGAGGGTGATTCAGATACTGGAGGATATGTTGAGGAGCTGTGTGATTGACTTCTGAGGCAGTTGGGAGGAGTATTTACCGTTGGCAGAGTTCGCTTACAATAATAGTTACCAGTCTAGTATACAGATGGCACCTTACGAGGCACTTTATGGTCATAAGTGTCCCCCTCCTTTATCTGGATTGAGTTGGGCGAGTGAAGAGTTTTGGATCCTTAACTGGTTTCTGATACCAAGGATAAAGTTAGACTGATTCGAGACCGATTGAAAGCGGCATCTGATAGAAAAATGTCTTATGTGGACTTGAAGTGATGTGAGATCAAGTATTCTGTAGGAGACTTCATTTTTCTCAAGGTCTCACCACGAAAGAAAGTATTGAGGTTTGGTCGCAAGGGCAAGTTAAACCCTAGGTTTATTGGGCCTTACAGCATTGTGAAACAAGTGGGATCGGTTGCTTACTAGTTGGAGCTACCTCTAGAGTTAGACCGGATCCATGATGTATTCCATGTCTTGATGCTTAGGTGCTACCGCTCTGATCCCATGCATATTGTTCTTGTTGAGGAAATTAAGGTTAGGCCAAATCTAACGTTCGAGGAGGAGCCGGTTCAGATATTGCATCGCGACGTAAAGATTCTGAGGAGAAAATCTATCCCACTGGTTAAGGTTCTATTGCGTAATCATAAAACGGAGGAGGCAACGTGGGAGCCTAAGGATACGATGCGTCAGCAGTTTTCTCATCTGTTCTGATCAGATAATTTCGGGGCCAAAATTTTTTTAGGGGGTAAAGTTGTAACGCCTCAAAAATACCTATTTATGATTCTGTATTAATTGACACAACTATGTATTGGCTACAGTGGTTAAGTGTTCTGGGTATGTGTGAGAGGTCCCAAGTTCAAGCCTTAGCTTGGGCAAAATTTTTGTTCTTATGTGAATTAAGCTCTATCTCTGAGCAATAGAATTTTATTTAATTTGTAAAAACATGTCAGAATGGGCCTTTTGTCTGGTGGTTAGGTGGAGTGTCATTATGCTGGTGGACTTGAGTTCGAATCCCTGTACGTGCAAAGGAGTCGTCTTTTTTGTACTTACCATGTTGGAGTTTGAAGTGGGGTAGTGTTGGGAAGTAGTGGACGATTTTGGAGTGTTTGAGGGGTGTGGAGAAGTGTGGGAGCAAATTTAGAGATAAGTGGGAGAAAATTAGGGGATTATGCAGGAGAATATCCTAAATCTAATCATTTTTTTTATTTTTTGAAAAAAAAGAGTTAGTTTTCTCTCAATCTTTCTGACGATTTCTCTCCCCCATCTCTACCGTTTTCATTCCTCAATTCTTTCCCTTGCTACTGAATTATGCTTTTCTTCCTCCACCCTTGATGTTTCTTTTTACTTTTATTTGCGTCAATCGTTCTTTTGTGGCAAGCTTCATTTCCGTCTGTACGGTAAGTGAAATAAGGTGGATTTGGTTTCTTCTCAATTTTCGGTTTATCCCCTTCTTGCTGGAAGTCTCTTAATGTTTCTCCTATTCTTTCTCTAGCCAAAACTTCGCCTTACTTCTTCCCCCTTTTTTGGTCATTTTTTCTTTATCTTTAACTTTCTTTCTACGCATCGTCCTATCCGCTCTTTCAGTAAGTTGAGTTTTGTTTAAAATTTTAACTAGAATGTGGACAAGTGTTTATATGGTTTCTTTTGGTGGTTAGGGGTTTATCGAAAGGATGTTGATCGCTCGTCAACGTTCTGAAGATGGGAAATTCCTGCTACTCGATATAAGGTAATGGCTCATCGCTCGAAAAATGATTACAGTGCATTGGGATTTAGAGGAATTCGATGGTTTTTTCGATTAATCAATTGTATATTGCGAATTTTAGGTACAGAGAGTGCTCGGGAGTTCTAGACGTCAAGATCAAAGTAGGTGTGTGTAACCAAAATACTAAAAATAGAAACTAGCGAAAACCAAAAAATGAGGCTGTCGACGCCATATGAGTACATGGCCGCCCGTGTGGTAGGCTGTGTGATAGAACACGAGCGTATGATCAACGAGGTGAGCCATGTGTGACACACAGGGTAGACCGAATCGGTCCTTATGGTCCACACGAGTGAACCACATGGGCATGTGAGCCCACACTAGCAGACAATATGGGCGTGTGAGCCCATTTTCACTTCTTGTTTCTAAGGTTGCACAGGTCATCCGAGTCAACTCTGAACCTACCGTAGGGTCGGTAAGCTTGCCTAGACCACTAATTAACTGAAATAACTATATAACTGATATATATATATATGCATGTTATTGAGCATGATGAGATTCTATTGATCTAATATTGTATATATCGTTACCATGATATAGCATGTCATATTTAGTATATTGTATTGCACTGGGTTGGGGGTTGTGATCATTTTTCAGAGTATTAAAAATTTATATAAAGAAAGATCGAGCCTAGAAACTAACTATGACAATGATTGAGGCAAGTGCACCTATCGAACAGCAGTATAATTTAGTGGCAAGACCGGATTGTCGAATCCAAGGGAACCAAAAGTACTAATACTAACTTTCTTTTTATTATTTAGCCTAAGAATTACAGGAATTTGTTATCTAATCTAAAATTAACTAACTACTAAGCTAAGGATGCTAAGGCAAAGAGAAGGAATTGGGGAAAATACTGTTGGGAAAACCAATTGATTAAGACAATACCCGAGGAAGAATCTGTAAGAGTATGCCCAAAGATCAATCATGAGATGGTTGTAATAACATACTTAATTTACCATGTTTATTAATATAAAGCGTTTTCATTAATATTTCAGTTTTTCTTTCTGTGTGTATAAATAAACTATTTTATAATAATGTCCTGAAAATAATATGATTATTTTAAAGGATCCTTAGTCGAGTATTATTGTTGACCAGGACAACAATAATACATTAAGACTAACATGTAGTTGATTGATGATGTTGGATATACCACAATCTATGTAGAGGAATATGGTTGATCAATAAAGGATAAGTCCCTCCTACATAATAGGAGTAATATCTTAGGCCACTTGATTGAGTGAGACTAGAAATGCATGGCCATGCTCAAATAAGTTGATATGAGATGTCATACTAATTTGTATATCATAGTCTACTCAAGATATCAAGAAACATGGGATGGACTATGCAGGTGTGACTATCCCATGACTTGTATCCATTCCAGAGATAAAGGACTTAAGGATTAATGCATGAAAGGTTAATCACAGAAGGTTATGTCGAATCATGACTTCTTGTAACTTAGGTAGCAATGATGCATTGCTAGATGCCACTCATTGTTTGTGACAATAGAATCGTTCTAGTATTATTGCTAACGTTGCAAGAACCTACAGGGTCACACCCTATGGTTGAAATGAACGGGATAAAATATAGTTGGTATTGTGTTTGGTTGTCACATGAATGAATTAATTTAATTGGGCAATCAAATATTGAACATATTATATGTACAAGGATGTTGTACACATAATGATAACATAATTTTATTAATATATGAATTTGATTCATATATAAATTTAAATAAATATAGTTTACCAAAATCCTTATTATAATTAATGTAATTATAATTTTCGGTTAAAAACTTTATTGTATTTATTTAATCTTGTAATACATTCAAGAGATACCAATTATAAAAGGCCCAATTAAAAGGATAGCTATTATAAAAGCCCCAATGAAAAAGACACCCATTATAAAAGGTATTAAAAGGAGACAAAGCTGAATAGAAAACCCTAAGTGATTGCTTGTTAGGTCTAGCAGCCGTCAAGCAAATAAACCTCCAAAATAGTTTTGGAGATTTCTTCCGTTCATAGTCAAACCGGGTGGATTACGTAGAGGCCGACATCAGAAAAGGTTGTGGCTTGATTCGACAGTAGATCAAAAACTCTTGTCATCGTGGCGTCGTTGTCTACTCAAATCGAAGTATTGGTAATTTTGAAACCTTTATTTCACCCTGATTCGTTCCTCACACATAGATCCATGGTTTGGATCGTCAGATCTAATTTTATTTTGCTGCGCTATGGGGTACCGACGTTCCAACAGTGGTATCAGAGCCACTTGTGTGATACGAACTCGGGTTTAAATACTTCGGTGATGCAATTGTATAAGATACATGTTTTGATCTTATTGTATTTTCGATTGTTTAAATCTTTTAAGCATAACCTGATAACTATTTCTTTCAGTAATTGATTAAATGTTAATCATGGTGTTGTGGCCTATTCAATTTTATATTATTACTGTTAACTATTAAAAAATCTGTAATAATGCGACGATAGTATTTATAGTTTCCAGTAAGAGTTAACTGGCTAGTGGAACAAAGGTTGTTCTAATATGAAACCTCAAGGATTAAAATCCTTAAAACGCGATTCTGTTGATAAAAGTTATCAAATCGTGAGATTTCATTTGACTGGGGTATGTTGTTCGTCCGACCACCTCAGAGCCCATCATTGTTTATGGTTTTTTATTTTTTTAAAAAAGAAATTTATAAACTTGATGGGCCACAAAAGGTTGAAAGGATATTTTATAATTCACCTTAGTTTATGGGCTATAACTATTGCATTTATTTATTGCTTTATTATTCATGTATGGGATGCTATGGATGTCTAAAGCATGCCAATTATATATATTAAAACTTGATGATAATAAACATTATTAATTGATTAGATCGATTAGAAGACTAAATGGGCTAAAGTAGACCATAATTGGTGAGATGCAACAACCTTAATAAAATTGCTCTATTAAAATATTAAGTCAACATAGCCTTCCAATTTTGCCCTCGTTAAGGCCTCGATCGATGCTGAGTAGGTTCTGCCAAAGCGAAGTACTAGTATTTATCTTGGTTAAACGCGAAGAGTAAACAAGTGATATTCGCTGGTTAAAAATTGGTTAATGACTTAACTAGGTTACTCTAATAGGATTAGAAACCTAGAGACAAGTAGATTGGAACAAGAGTTGTTCACCAAATATTAGGAGTTACATATGATGTAATTAGCAAATGTTGCTTACCTAAATAATGATAGTCTTGAGAGTAAAGCCAAAGCTGACTTAAGAGAAGGTGAAATGTGGATCCTTAACCCACTAGAAATACTTTTGAGAAAGTTTTTCCAAAATTAATAAGTGAGGGTTATTAATTTTGAAATAAAATAGTGGGAACATCATTTAATAAAGTCTTTTTAATGTTTGATATAAAATTGGTAAATTTACTCACATGCATATTTAATTGTTGTAGATATATTATGGCTGCAAACACTAGCACTCTCATTGCGATCGGTCCTTGAGAAGGACAAATTGAATGGTTTGAATTTTCTTGATTGGTTCCGTAACTTGAGGATTGTCCTTAAACAAGAACGGAAATTATATGTCATTGAACAACTACTTCCTAATGAACCACCTGCTAATGCCTCGTGGACTGATAGAGACGCTTACAAGAAATATCTCGATGACATGATAGATGTTGGATGTCTTATGCTTGCCACTATGAATCCTGAACTTCAGAAGCAACATGAGGACATGGTTGCTTATGATATGATCGAGCACCTGAAAGAACTTTATCAGGGGCAAGCACGGCAAGAGAGGTTTGATATCTCTAAGGCCCTATTCCAATGTAAGTTGGCTGAAGGAAGCCTAGTAGGACCTCATGTCCTTAAGATGATTGGCTATATTGAAAGCCTGTCTAAGCTTGGGTTTCCATTGAGCCAAGAGTTGGCCACTTATGTTATTTTACAATCGTTGCCAGATAGCTACAGCCAGTTTGTCCTCAATTTCAATATGAATAAAATTGACAAGACTCTACCACAATTGCTCAGTATGTTACAAACTGCTGAAGGCAACTTAAAAAAGGTTGGACCCAAGCCCATACCGATGGTCCGTAATAACAAGGGCAAGGGAAAGTTCAAAGTTCAAACAAAGGCCAAGGGTAAAGGTAAGCCCAAATTTGGAAAAGGAAAGGCTGCACTGAAACCTAAAGGTGGGGTGTCTAAGGATGGAAACTGTTTTCATTGTGGTGTGACTGGACAATGGAAATGGAACTGCCCTATCTATCTTGAGGAAGTCAAGAAGGCTAAAGCAAGCGGAATGTCTGCTTCAGGTATTTATGTTATTGATATTAATTTATCAACTACTACTTCTTGGGTATTAGATACTGGTTGTGGTTCTCATATTTGTACTTACATGTGGGGACTACAAAGGAGTAGGACTCTGGCTAGAGGAGATGTGGACCTACGAGTTGGAAATAGAGCAAAAGTTACTGCATTAACTGTGGGAACATATACTTTATCTTTTCCTAGTGGACTTGATTTATGTTTAGAGGATTGTTATTTTGTGCCCAGTTTGACTAAAAACATTATTTCAATTTCTTGTTTAGAAAAAGTTAGTTTTGAGATAATTATTAAGAATAATTGTTGTTCATTTTATCTCAATAATGTTTTCTATGGTTCGGCACAATTGATTAATGGCCTCTATATTTTAGATCAAACGAATCCCATTTACAACATAAATACTAAATGATCTAAAATAAATGACTCAAATCAAACTTATCTTTGGCATTGTCGTTTGGGCCACATAAGTGAAAGCATATCCAAACTCCATAAAGATGGTCTCTTGAATTCATTTGTTTTTGAACAATTTGAAGTATGTGAATCTTGCTTATTGGGAAAAATGACTAAATCTCCTTTTCTTGGTAAAAGTGAGCGAGCTAGTGATTTATTGGAGCTAATACATTCGATGTATGTGGACCAATAAATACACAGAGCAGCAGAGGTGGATTTCACTATTTCATTACTTTCACTGATGATTTGGTAGATATGGATATGTTTATCTCATGCGCCATAAGTCCGAGTCCCTTGAAAAGTTCAAGGAATTCAAAAATGAAGTACAAAATCAACTAGGCAAAACTATCAAGTCACTTGATCCGATCGAGGTGGAGAGTATGAGCCTAGAGTTTGATGATGTTTTGAAAGAATGTGGGATTGTCTCACAACTTACTCCTCTGGTACTCCTCAATGGAATGGAGTATACGAGAGAAGAAATCAAACTTTGTTAGACATGGTTTGATCCATGATAAGTCATGCTAATCTACCGACTTCTTTTTGGGGATATGCACTTGAGACAGCTGCTTTCACACTAAATCGTGTTCCATCTAAATCGGTTCAAAAGAGCGCCATATGAGATGTGGGTAGGAAACATCCTAGTATGTATTTTATGAAAATTTGAAATTTTGTGAAGCTTATGTTAAACGTCGGATGTCTACTAAGCTTGATCCCAGATCTGAAAGGTTTATTTTTGTGGGGTATCCAAAAGAAACCAAATGATATTATTTCTTTAATCCCACTGAGAACAAAACATTTGTTTCTCGGATTGGTGTCTTCTTAGAGAGAGAATTTACTTCTAGAAAAAGAAGTGGGAGAAAGATTGAACTTGAAGAAATTCGAGAATCACAAGATACCACTGAACTAGAGATTGAACAACAACAAATTCCACAAGAAATTGAGGAACAAACAACTGCTGTAGAAACACAACCACCGCAGTGAGATCTTTAAGAAGAGAACGCCGTGCACACGAGAGATATGGATTTCTCATTACAACGCATGGTGGCGTTCTTCTTATAGATCAAGATGAGCCTAGGAGTTATCAAGAAGCGTGTGTGAGCCGGACTACGAGAAATGGCTTGAGGCTATGGGATGCGAGATTGATTCCATGTATGAAAACCAAGTATGGACTTTGATTGACCCAGAAAGGAATTAAACCTATAGGGTGCAAATGGGTTTTCAAAAAGAAAATAGACATGGATGGTAATGTACAAACATACAAAGGGAGATTAGTCACAAAAGGTTTTCGCCAAATCCATGGTGTTGACTATGATGAAACCTTTTCACCTGTAGCTATGTTTAAATCCATCATGATCTTACTCGTCATAGCTGCATTTCATGATTATGAAATCTGGCAGATGGACGTCAAAACAGCTTTCCTTAATGGGAAACTTAAAGAGGATGTGTATATGACACAACCTGAAGGTTTTATAAATCCAAAGGATGCTAGAAAGATATGTAAGCTACAAAGATCCATTTATGGATTAAAGCAAGCTTCTCGAAGTTGGAATATTCGTTTTAACGATGCAATCAAAGAGTTTGGTTTTATCAAAAATGAAGATGAACCATGTGTTTACAAGAAAGTTAGTGGGAGCACTATGACATTCTTGGTACTATATGTGGATGATATACTTATCATGGGAAACGACATACCTACCTTGCAGTCTACTAAGACTTGGTTAAGAAGTTGTTTTTCTATGAAGGACTTGGGCGAAGCCACTTATATCTTAGGAGTCAAGATCTATAGAGATAGATCAAGACGACTACTAGGTCTAAGCCAAAGTACATACATAGATAAAAAATCTTGAAAAGGTTGATGCGGAAGAATCTAAAGAGGATTCCTACCTATGAGACATGGTATTTCACTCTCGAAGGAAATGGGTCCTTCAACTCCACAAGAGAGAGAACGTATGAGTAAAATTCCATATACTTACACTATTAGATCTATCATGTATGCTATGTTATGTACCCGTCCAGATGTCTCGTATGCCTTAAGTATGACGAGCAGGTATCAAGTAGATCCCGGTAAAGGTCACTGGACCACAGTCAAGGGTATCCTTAAGTACTTAAGAAGAACTAAGGATACGTTCCTATTATATTGAGGTGAGGAAGAGTTAAGTGTAAAAGGTTTGCGATGCGGCTTCCAAGCCGACAAGGCGATTCTCGATCGCAATCGGGTTTTGTGTTTTGCCTTAATGGTGGTCTTTGAAAGTGGAAGAGTTCAAAGCAAAGTACAATAGTGATTCTACAACAGAGGTGAGTATATTGCGCCATGATGGCAGACGAAAGGAAGCGGTTTGATCAAGAAGTTCATTACTAGACTAGGGTTGTGCCTAGCATATCAGATGCTATAGAACTCCGATGTGATAACAATGGAGCTATTGCAAAAGCTAAAGAACCCAGATCTCACCAGCGATCCAAACATATACTTAGACACTACCATCTTATTCGAGAGATTATCGATCGAGAGGATGTAGAAATATGCAGAGTACCTTCAGATGATAACATTGATGATCCCCTAACCAAGCCTCTGACACAGTAGAAGCATGATCGTAAAAATAAGTCACTTATTATTAGATATATGAGTGATTGGTCTTAGTGCTAGTGGGAGATTGTAAGAGTATGCCCAAAGATCAATCATGAGATGGTTGTAATAACATACTTAATTTACCATGTTTATTAATATAAAGCGTTGTCATTATTATTTCAGTTTTTCTTTCTGTGTGTATGAATAGACTGTTTTATAATAATGTCCTGAGAATAATATGATTATTTTAAAAGATCCTTAGTCGAGTATTATTGTTGACCAGGACAACAATAATACATTAAAACTAACATGTAGTTGATTGATGATAAAGGGTTATCATTGATATGGAGTGTCAAAATCAATGCATGAATATGTGCGTTAGAGAACAACATATTGGATTGACCCGCTATGAGTATGTTTCTTGGATTATTATGTAATTGTCACAACATTACTCATAGTGATTAATATGTATATGATCCTCAGACTTGAAATCATCATTATCCCAGCATCGTGAGTTGTATATTTTGATACAGTCAAATGTCGGTTGTTCTATAAAGGCTGATGGTGGATATACCACAATCTGTGTAGAGGGATATGGTTGATCAATAAAGGATAAGTCCCTCCTACATAATAGGAGTAATATCTTAGGCCACTTGATTGAGTGAGACTAGAAATGCATGGCCATGCTCAAATAAGTTGATATGAGATGTCATACTAATTTGTATATCATAGTCTACTCAAGATATCAAGAAAAATGGGATGGACTATACAGATGTGACTATCCCATGACTTGTATCCAGTCCAGAGATAAAGGACTGAAGGATTAATGCATGAAAGGTTAATCACAAAAGGTTATGTCGAATCATGACTTCTTGTAACTTAGGTAGCAATGATGCATTGCTAGATGCCACTCATTGTTTGTGACAATAGAATCGTTCTAGTATTACTGCTAACGTTACAAGAACCTACAGGGTCACACCCTATGGTTGAAATGAACGGAATAAAATATAGTTGGTATTGTGTTTGGTTGTCACATGAATGAATTAATTTAACTGGGCAGTCAAATATTGAACATATTATATGTACAAGGATGTTGTACACATAATGATAACATAATTTTATTAATATATGAATTTGATTCATATATAAATTTAAATAAATATAGTTTACCGAAATCCTTATTATAATTAATGTAATTATAATTTTCGGATATAATTAATGTAATTATAATTTTTGGTTAAAAACTTTATTTTATTTATTTAATCTTGTAATACATTCAAGAGATACCAATTATAAAAGGCCCAATTAAAAGGATAGCTATTATAAAAGGCCCAATGAAAAAGACACCCATTATAAAAGGTATTAAAAAGAGACAAAGCTGAATAGAAAACCCTAAGTGATTGCTTGTTAGGTTTAGCAGACGTCAAGCAAATAAACCTCCAAAACAGTTTTGGAGATTTCTTCCGTTCATAGTTAAACCGGGTGGATTACGTAGAGGCCGACATCGGAAAAGGTTGTGGCTTGATTCGACAGTAGATCAAAAACTCTTGTCGCCGTGGTGTCGTTGTCTACTCAAATCAAAGTATTGGTAATTTCGAAACCTTTATTTCACCCCGATTCGTTCCTCACACATGGATCCATGGTTTGGATCGTCGGATCTAATTTTATTTTGCTGCGCTATGGGGTACCGACGTTCCAACAGAATCCACCTAGACTTCACTTGTTATGTAATTCTGAACCAGATTATTCACTTGACTTGATCCATAGGATTCCCTAATTTATATTAATACCTCTCTAGAGGCTACTAACGTATAACCCTGGGTTGATTAATTGAAATCTCTTTCTAATTAAAACCCTTAGAATTGAATTAACTCAATCTATGGACTCCCATATTAAGTTTGACCCTAATCCGGCAGATTTTCGTCATCCTATCTCTAAGGTTGCGATCAACTCTGCTTAACTATGCTAGATCTACTCTTAAATAGGGAATATTCCTCCTCTGCCTAAGCACATCAATACTTAAATCAATATCCTGAAATATTAAAATAAGAATTAAGAACACATAGTTAAGAACAAATCAAGTATTTATCATATAGTTCAGAAAACAATAACAAGATCCGTCTGAGGTTTCATCCCCCTCAGGTATTTGAGGGGTTTAGTTCATAATTATAAAAGAATACATCTCAGAAGAAAATATAAAACAAAACATAAGAAAAACCCTAAAACCCCTTGAAGGAAATAGAAGGGAAGATCTTCCGTCTTGAGTATAACTCCAGCTTCGTGAGATGAATCAACTGGCTTTCTTTGAGTAAATTCCACAATTCTGGCTCTCTGGCTCAACTTCTAGGCCTACCTGAAATGCCTCCCGAAGGTTGGCCTCTAGGGTGTTTATATAGGCTTTTGGAACGTCTTTCTTTGCCTCTAAGTACCCTATTCCGAGTGAAATTCCTCTTTGTCACGATAGGGACACTCCCGTGCAACACGCCCGTGTAAGTCGAATCCAGGCCGTGGTCGAGCCTGCTAAAGGGGCACGACCGTGTGGCTTGGGCCTAGGCCATGTCAATTTCGTACTTTGGCCCATTTTCTTTGTTTTAAGTCCATTTCTTGTTCTTTTCATCCTCCGGTGCTTCCCTTACACGAAATTAAAGGATTAAGAGCACCAAATTCCACAATTTAGGGGATAAATCATCCAAAAATATGATAAATGTGGGATTAAAATATGAACATATTACGGTTTATCAAATACCCCCACACTTAAGCATTTGCTTATTCTCAAGCAAAATTCTCAACTCACAATAAAAATGAACTTCCTCAATTCATAATATTCATCAATAGTGTTTCATCATAATTCAAAGGTAATTCATACATTGATAATTGAAGTAGACGGGTCCTAAAGATTTAAACAATCAAAGTCATAATTTATATAGCACGAAAACATAGGCGTTTCCCCTTACCTAAATAATTACCTCTGATTCGATATCGACAAGAGTTAAGATCCTCACTAAAGATTCACTCAAATCACTCAAAGTGTTTAAGGTTCAGAATTAAGCACTCAAAGGTCGAACATGAAAAGTTAATCCCATAGGCTTGCATGAAAATCAAATCTCCACCACTATAAAATGAAATGATACACAAATCAAAAGGTCTTTAAAAAGGGTTGTAATGGGGCTCAAGTTAAAGGTGTGGATAAAGGCTAAATTAGAAGGTTAGAATCGTGATTAAATTGACAATTTACCTAACTAGAAAAATGAACTAATCCTGAATAATTACATCAATTAAAATTTCATAACATGAGCTTCTTCTTCAAGATGTGGAATTTAAACATGTAAGCTCACCCAATAATGAATATACTTCGTTTTTTTTAAGAACAATATTTACATTAATAAGAAAAAACTTTAACAATCGAAATATAGAACATAGTTAGGCAACTGCTCAAAAATAAAATCTCGACAAAAAGGGAGTTAAGGAATGGTGATAACAAATACAAGATGGGTTTTGGGTTATTGTTAGTGGGTGAGTCAATAAAAGGGTTGTTAAGATCAAAGGGGTTCACTAGGGGTTAATTGTGAAGGTAGGTTTTTAGTGGATTAAGTGGGTTAAATCTTAAGTGCCTTTATCATCTCTGTATAGCAAATCAATAATGTGGTCTCAACATGTATAATCGAAGCAAGTTCTAGAATAACAAATCAATGTTGACACACTCATAATCAATAAAGTAAGCACGAAAAGAATGTATGCTCTAAAAGGCTCAAAATCTCACAAAAAATTATGGGTTTTTGATATCAAATTTTGTAAATTTCAAACTTCAAGGTAATAATTAGATTCAGGTAGACAACCTAACAAAATTTTAATTTTTGAAAATAGACTTATCATGCTTGATTCTTTAGTATCGTAAAGTTTAAATCATCACTGTACAATTATCAATAACTTAATCCAAAACATATCAATAAAAAACATGAATCACAGGAAATTTCATTCTAATTAGTAATATGAGAAAATTACTTAAAGACAAGATATCATTCAGGGATTTGAGAATAATGCAGAAAGTTAGGAAATTTCTCAAAATAAAATTCACCCCCCATACTCAAGATGTACATTGTCCTCAATGTAAAAAGATAGATACTAACAATATACTGAGAAAATCAAAAGATAGGAAGAAGTGAAACTTTCTAAATTTCAGATGGATTTCTTGAGTTGGAAGTGTGGAAACTTGATTCGGAGGTGAAAGATAAGTTGAAGGAGGCATCTTTGGTGGTGGTATAGTGGCCGCCAACAATCTCTGCACTAGATGAAGAATTTAGGAAGTTCATGAAGAATTAGCCAGGAAATAATAAAAATAATTCAAAATATACTAATTACATACTTAAAGAAAAGAAAAATAAAAAGAAAGAGTGTAAAAAATGAAATAAAACTAAAAGAAAAGATAAATAGACTAAAAAGTCCTTATTGTTTGATGGTTCGCGAGGTGGGTGTGATTTCTAAGGCTTGGTGTGGTGATTCCCTAACAGCCTTTAGAATCTAAATCAAAGAAAACAAAATGTTAAAAATTAAAGATAAGAAAGATAAATGGAAGAAAAATAAAGGAGAAAAGAAAAGAAAAAGAAAAATGAAATGGACTCAAGGGTCCTTGTCCTGTCGAGTTAATGAAGCGGCTATCATAAACTTATGTAGATCAGTTTCACAGAGGGAGACTGTGCTAGGATCCTTCTGTTTCTTCGACATGTATAAGGTGTAGACTAAGAGTTTTGGAGAATGAAGAATGGTGAAGATGAAAAGCGAGGGGAGTGTAAAGTGTGTGGAAGAAGGGGAATGGGTAGTAAGTGAGAAGGGGAGAGGTGTGTCTTAAATAGAAATCTCAAACCTGGTACATCCCCACACCCGTGTACCTTAGGCGTGTTGAGTCACACGGCCGTATCGCATGGCTGTGTTGTGCTACATTTGTTTCTCCCACGCCCATATGTACAGGTCGCCACGCCTGTGTTGGTCCAATAGTATCAACCACGGCTGTATCGCACGGTCGTGGTGGTTAGTCGGAGCCCGTGGCTTGAAGATATTTTTCGTCCTGTTTCGTACTATCTCTGTCACATTGATACGAAAATATGTGGTGTATACACGGCCACGGCCACGGCCTTGTGGAAGGCCGTGTGGTATGGAAATCTACACTTTGGTTAGTTTATAGTTAGATGCTGAGAGTAAAAATGAAAAGAAAATAAAACAATGAAAATATGAAAATTAATGTGGTTAGTGCTCGAGTTGCCTCCTAAGAAGCACTCGTTTATAGTCTTAAGCTAGACTTACCTCTCATTCGCATAATCATGGTGGTTTGAGGAGTTGAAAATCCTTTCTCATTCTATCAGTTCTATTATCAGTATATAGTTCGAGTCGAGTGATATTTACCTTAAAAGTGCTGAATTTAGGATTAGTTACCTCGACTGTTCCGTATGGAAAGATATTCAGTACCTCAAAAGGGATTTCTTTGTACGTGTTAAGGTCTGAAGTGGTGATTCAAGGGTTTGTCTTATCCACCAATACCTGATCCCTGATCTGGAACTGGTTGATGGTTTTACTTTGGGTCTACTTCGCGTGTTCTTGGTTTCTCCTTGACATGTGGCTTCCACTCGTCTAGTTCATCGACCTGAAGCCTTCGTTCCTCATGAGTTATTTCTTTGTTGGCACAAGGTGTAGGATGAAGCTCAGTTGTGTAGTTCCGTGGTGCTTTCTGAAAAGAAGGTTTAACTGAATGGTCATTAATAGAATTTATGTTCTCACCTTTATTGCTCGATGTTCTAGCCATGTCAAGAGCCTACATAGTGATCATTTTGTCACCTGCACGAAGTATAAGTTCTTCTGTACCAACATCAATTTTAGTTCTAGCAGTTTCTAAAAAGGGCCTTCCAAAAATTAAAGGAATATGATTGTCCTCATCCATGTCTAAAACGACAAAGTCTACAGGGAATACGAATTTATCAATTTTCACGAGAACATCTTTGATTATACCCCTAAGAATTTTAATAGTTTTATCAGCTAATTGAATGCTCATCCTAGTTTGTTTGGGTTTCCCTAGACCCAGCTGTTTAAACATTTTATAAGGCATAACATTTATCCTTGCCCCTAAATCAGTTCAAGCATTATCAACAGATAAACTACCAATTAAGCATGGAATTGTAAAACTCCCTAGATCTTTTTATTTTTGTGGTAGTTTATTTTGCAACATTGCTGAGCACACTACATTTAGTTCCACATGCGACTATTCGTCTAACTTCTGCTTGTTTGTCAAAAGCTCTTTTGAAAATTTCCCTGAATCTGGCATTTGCGAAAGAGCTTCAAGAAGCAGTAAGTTAATATGTAATTTCTTTAAAAGTTTAAGAAATTTATCAAATTGTTCATCTGTATTGTCTTTCTTCATCGTATCTGGATATGGCACACAAGGTTGGTACTCTTTAATTACTGGTTTTGGTTTGTCATGGCTTACCTCAACCTTAGCTTCCTCTACCATATTCTCTTGCTTTAAATTGGGCTCATCTAACCCTACACTATCATGAGCTGTTATGGCTTGAAGTTGCTCCATTGGGTTAGTTTCAATTTTGCTTGGCAAGCTACCTTGTGGTCATTCTAATAACTGCTTAGTGAATTGCCCTAATTGGCTCTTGATCCCTTGAATTGATGGTTCTTGATTTTTAAATGTTGTCTCGGTGTTTTAGAAACAAGTTTCTGACACTACGATGAATTTTGCCAGCATCTCCTCAAGGTTTAGCTTTTTCTCTTGTGGGTAGGGTTGCAGTTGGAAGCCTAAGAGGGGTTGTTGTCTCTGATTTCCTTGGCCACCCCGTGAGAAATTGGGATGGTTCCTCCAACCTGGATTATGAGTATTACTATAAGGGTTATTTTGAGGTCTAAAATTATTACCCATATAGTGAACTTGCTTGTTTTCAACGCTCGGGTTGTAAGGTGGATATTCTGTATTGCTCAACCCTCCTCCATTCATATCGCACTGCATAACTGAATGTACCTTCGAAGAACCACATAAACCATCAATCTTTTTATTTAACATCTCTACCTAGTTTGACAGCATGGTCACTGCGTCGAGGTTGAAAACACTGACGGCTTTCGTTGGCCTTGTCCTCGTGACTTGCCATTGATAATTATTCAGTGACATCTCTTCAATGAATTCGTAGGTAGCCTCAGGTGTTTTGTTATTCAAGGTTCTGCCAGCGGCTGAAACAATCAATTTTCTGGTTGAGGGGTTCACACCATTGTAAAAGGTTTGGACTTGTAGCCACAAGGGTAAACCGTGGTGAGGGCACCTTCTTAATAGATCCTTGTATCTCTCCCATGTATAGTAAAGTGTTTCTAAATCCATCTGCACAAAAGAAGAGATATCATTCCTCAACTTGGCTTTTTTAATCGGTGGAAAATATTTCAACAAAAAGTTTTCGGTCATTTGTTCCCATGTAGTGATTAATCCTTGTGGAAGAGAATTCAACCACTGTTTAGCTTTGTTCCTCAAAGAAAAAGGAAATAACCGAAGACGGATGGCATAATCAGAAATGCCATTTGTTTTGAAAGTATCGCAAAATTCAAGGAAATTCGCTAAGTGATTATTTGGATCTTCATCCTGCAAACCATCAAACTAAACAAATTGCTGTGTCATCTGAATTGTGTTAGGTTTCAATTCAAAATTATTTGCAGCAATAGCAGGTCTAACAATACTTGACTCAGTTCCTGTTGAATTAGGTTTAGCATAATCATACATAGTTCAAGGAGCATGATTTTCAGCCACCTCTAGAGGTAGCAGATTATTCTCAGCCATCTCTTCGGTAGTATTAATTTCGTTCTCTTGCTCTTCTTGTATGTACTGTAGGCTTCTCCTTATCTCTCTTCGATTTTACAAACTGTTCTTTCAATTTCACTATCGTAAAGTAGCGGTCCTGATGGGTTTCTTCTAGTCATAAACTAGAATACCTGCCAGAAGCAAAGAAGAAAATTTAGAAAAGTAAAAATAAAATTTAATGGCAAAAAAACATATGGCTAAAGTAATAAAAATTAAGCGTTCTTAATATTTCAGTTCCCCCGCAACGGCGCCAAAAACTTGATCATTTGTCAGAGTCTTAAAAATTTATATAAAGAATGATTGAGCCTAGAAACTAATTGTGACAACGATTGAGGCAAGTGCACCTATTGAACAGTAGTATAGTTTAGTGGCAAGACTAGATTGCCGAACCCAAGGGAACCAAAAGTACTAATACTAACTTTCTTTTTATTATTTAGCCTAAGAATTAAAGGAATTTGGTATCTAATCTAAAATTAACTAACAACTAAGCTAAAGATGCTAAGACAAAGATAAGGAATTAGGGAAAATACTGTTGAGAAAACTAATTGATTAAGACAATACCCGAGGAAGAATCCACCTAGACTTCACTTGTTATCTAACTCTGAACCAGAAGATTTATTCACTTGACTTGATCCGTAGGATTCCCTAATTTATATTAATACCTCTCTCGAGGCTACTAATGTCTAACCCTAGGTTAATTAATTGAATCTCTTTCTAATTAAAACCCCTAGAATTGCATTAACTCGATTTATGAACTCCCATATTAGGTTTGACCCTAATCCGATAGATTTTTGTCATCCTATCTCTAGGGTTGCGATCAACTCCGCTTAACTATGCTAGATCTACTCTTAAATAAGGAATATTCCTCCTTTGCCTAAGCACATCAATACTTGAATCAATATCCTGAAATATTAAAAGAAGAATTAAGAACACATAGTTAAGAACAAATCAAGTGTTTATCATATGGTTCAGAAAACAATAACAAGATCGTCTTAGGTTTCATCCCCCTCAGGTATTTGAGGGGTTTAGTTCGAAATTATAAAAGAATACATCTCAAAACAAAATATAAAACAAAACATAAGAAAAACCCTAAAACCCCCCTGAAGGAAATAGAAAGGAAGATCTTCTGTAT
Source organism: Gossypium bickii (assembly GCA_025503065.1). Lineage (NCBI taxonomy): Eukaryota > Viridiplantae > Streptophyta > Magnoliopsida > Malvales > Malvaceae > Gossypium > Gossypium bickii. The sequence goes on from CP106711.1 coordinate 105,394,453, forward strand.
TGAGTATAACTCTGGCTTCTTAAGATGAATCAACTGGCTTTCTTCGAGTTTCACAATTTTGGCTCTCTGGCTCAGCTCCTCGGCCTACCTAAAGTGCCCCCTAAAGGTTGGCCTCTAGGGTGTTTATATAGGCTTTTGTATGTCTTTCTTTGCCTCTAAGTACCCCATCTCGAGTGAAATTCCTCTTTTTCACGGTAGGGAAACGCCCGTGCAACACGCCTGTGTGAGTCGAATCCAGGCCGTGGTTGAGCCTGCTAAAGGGGCACGGCCGTGTGGCTTGGGCCCAAGCCATGTTGATTTCTTACTTTGGTTCATTTTCTCCGTTTTAAGCCCGTTTCTCGTTCTTTTCATCCTCCAGTGCTTCCCTAAGTAGAAAATATGAAATTAAAGGATTAAGAGCAACAAATTTCACAATTCGGAGGGATAAATCATCCAAAAATATGGGATTAAAATATGAACATAATACGGTTTATCAGGTTGATGTTAATCGAAGGAAATGTACTGAAAGGCTTCGAGCCTAAGAAATGTACTGAAAGGCTTCGAGCCTAACTTTCTTGCAGTTCAGCTGCAAACTACTATCTAATGCTGTTTACGGTACTATTTGGAGTGTAGGGATGGGTGAGTTGATTATATCCCCACATGGAGTGTAACACCCCAAACTTGGCCCAAAACATCATGGCCAAATTCGAAATGTTACTGGGAAAACGTTTGAAAAGAAATGGGTTTAAGGGTGAAAACACGTATTGGGTTTAAAACAAACTTTCAGTTTAAAAGGGTTAACATATAATAAGATGTTTGTCATTTTGAAAGTAGTTTACCGGGAAATTAAAACTTTGAAGGTCGTGTGTAGTTTAAATCATTATACGTTTGAGAATTCGAAAAAAAACCGAGTTGTTGAGAGTATTCCGGGTTTGAAAACTTTAATTTAAGTTTTTAAGTTGTAAGTGTTTCCAAAATCATTCTCAGTTATTAGTCCGATAATCATTCTAACTCAAAACATAATAAAATCCCACAATAAAAATTATCCCAAACGTAACTGAAATTTAAAATGTATATAAATAAATAAAAACCGCCTCTGCATGACCACCTTGAATCCACTCCAGCCCGGTCCAGAAAATCATGTGTCATCTGCATTGTGTTTCGTAAAAATAGGGTGAGTCAAACTGACTCAGTGTGTAATTAATCCACGTATTTGCACAATTGGGCTTGGCCCAAAACCACACAAATCTGCATACCGTACATGATGATGCGAAATGTTATCCATCCCAACCTAGTATCCTACCGCTACACACCCCCGTATATCCTGCCACCACACACCAGGGGATTACTAAATCGACCCTCCATCCGCTACACACCAATTCGGCAATCAATGCCGTCCACTTAGTGGTCTAGCCACTGCTCCACGTGATTAAATCACAATATCCACAATGTGACTCAAGGTCAATGTCAATCCACGATGTAGCTCAAGGTTAACATCAATCCACGATGAGGCACGAAGCCAACATCAATCCACATACATAAATGTACACTCTTTCCTTCATTAAATATATCCTGAACCCCATGCATATGCAACATATTATAATGATATGGCGAGATAATGTATGAACATATTAGATAGGCACATATGACATGCTTACATGTATCCATAATAATTAACCACAACCACACCATACATATTGTACTAACCTGGTTACTGGACTACCCAATAAGGGTAACAACACCACCATAGCCACTGTATCAGCTACCACACACATATCACATGCAATTAACAAATTAATAAGGAAACAGCATATTAACTACACACTTGATAACCCGAAGCACGAGACTATCGATTTCCCTAACGTCCTCACTCGAAGAGACTACAGTGATCTGCTTGTCTCTTTCTGACGTTAGCCCACACCCCGGTGGCCAATCCCGAACCGCTGAAACTAAACACTTCTTGAATTTAGGGGTAGGGACTACGTGTCCAACATTTTTCTCTCATTGGCTGGTACTCGCATCCATCGAATAGTAACTTAATCAGAAGACCTGGCTAAAGATGTTAAATCAGATCTAAACGAGACTAAACAAGATCTTAATCAAATAATCTTACCAAGATAGATCCAAATCCCGAAAGCTATCACTTAACCTTAAAAGTTGTCAAAATCCCTACACAAACCATGTTAGATTCGGCCTAACACTTATGGACAAAAGAAATGGCCTTTGGCCGAACCAAATACCATCTTACCTTACTCGATCAAATCCCGAAAGCTATTAGATACCCCTAACGCTGGCTTCCAACGAAAGAGACACAAGGTTAAGACCTTGAATAGATTCGGCCATCCAGACAAACACAAAGTTAGGCTTCTAGATTTCGGCAAACCAAAGAGAATGAAGAAAATCGAATAAAAGAGAACTCTTACCATAATCACCAAAACACGATTGAGAAAATTAAGAGAAGATGAATGACATCACTACCCTTAGAGATTGTCAAATGAACACGATCACTACACTCAAGGAGATTTGGCTTTTGAAGGTAAAAAAATCGATGGAATGAAAAATGAGTAGAGAGGGTTGAGGCTTACAGAGTTTCGGCTATAGGGACTAATAAAGAGAGAGGTTCGGCTTCCTGATGTGAAAGTCTTAAGATCAACAAAATGAAAAGAAAAGAGAATGAGAGGGTGATATGATTCGGCTATGATCCCCAAAAGAAGATAGGTTATTCGGCGACCAAGAGAAAATTATAGAGAGAGATGGCTCATGAGGTTGAGAGAAAACAAAAGAGAAGTAGAAGAAACCAAGAAGAATTCAGCAAGACACCCAAAAGGAACAAAATGAACAAATGGTTCTTTGCTAACATTTTCGGCAGGGAACTAAAGACAAAATGCAAAAGATGAACACTCATACTATTAGCACAAATTCGGCACTTTATTCCCCTCCCCAAACCAAATATGCCCACCTCTAGAACCCCACATTTGGCCTCCTCTTCCCCTCTCTCCCAAATCCCTTATTTTTCTCCTAATTTTACTCATATCCACCCATTCAAATGAGTTTGAAAGAGTCAAACTCCTATCTCCTCTCTTAGCCACCACTATGAGTTGTTTGAACCAATCCACACCTCATCCTTGAAGTGCCCACGCCAACTCCAACTCCTCCGCCCTTGACGCAAAAAGCAACCTCCCAAAATGCAGTCCATGCTACTCGAACCTTGTCCCTTTAAACTCCCTGAGGCGTCCCTCCCTTGTGCTCTAAGTGGCGCCTCCTTGCCCATTTACCACTTGAATTAGTGTGTCAGTGAACACTACATCAAATCCTTTAAAGCCTAGCTCCCCTAACTCCCCCCTAATCAGCTTAAACCAAAAAGTCTCACTAAGGCTTCCACCTAACGCCAAAGTTTCCCTAAGCCCCCAAACACATTCAAACAGCACACAGAGCACACTAACACATATATATGCAAAATGCGAGACCCCTAAATCCCGGGTATTACAGTTCCACCCCCTTAAAGAAATTTCGGCCTCAAAATTACCTGGTCAAAATAGGTGAGGGTACTGTTGTCGCATTGCCTCCTCCGGCTCCCAAGAAGCTTCTTCTGATCCATGGTTCCACCATAACACATTGACTAGAGGAACTGATTTCCTCTGCAATACCTTCACATCCCGCTCCAAGATCTGAATCGGCTCTTCCTCATAGGATAATTCTGGTCTCAACTCAACTTCCTCAACTGGAACCACGTGAGACGAATTCGATCGGTAATGACGTAGCATCAAAACATGGAACACATCATGCATCTGCTTCAATTTTGAAGGCAACTCTAACTGATACGCCACTGGCCTAACTCGCTTCAAAACCCGATAAGGCCCTATAAACCTGGGACTCAGCTTACCCTTACGTCCAAATCTCATCACCTTCTTCCATAGCGAAACTTTTAGGAACACCTGATCACCTACTGCAAATTGTATCTCTTTCCGCTTAAGATCTACGTACGATTTCTGTCTGTCAGATGCCTCGTTCAATCGTGCCCGAATTACCTTAACCTTTTCTTCTGATTCTGCCACTATCTCTGGACCCAAAATATGACGTTCACCCAGTTTCGTCCAACAAGTAGGAGTCCGACACTTCTGCCCATACAGTGCTTCATATGGCACCATCCAAATACTAGCTTGATAACTGTTGTTGTAAGCAAATGCTGCCAAAGGCAAGAATTCCTCCCAACTACCTCTAAAATCGATAACACATCCCCTCAGCATATCTTTCAAAATCTAAATTACCCTTTTAGACTGGCCATCCGTCTACGGATGAAATGCCGTACTAAAGTCCAACCTGGTGCCCAATGCCAGATGCAACGCCCTCCAATACCATGACATAAATCTAGGGTCCCTATCTGATATAATCGATACTGGCACCCCATGCAGCCTTACAATTTCTGCCAAATACAACTTTGCCAACCTCTGCAGAGAATAGTCAACACAAACAGGTATGAAATGAGCGGATTTTGTCAACCGATCCATGATCACCCATACGGAGTATTTCTTAGAAGGCGTAAGGGGAAGCCCACTAACAAAATCCATTGTGATTCTCTCCCATTTCCACTGCAGATTCTTCACTGGTTGCAACAACCCTGAAGGCACCTGGTGTTCAACTTTGACTTGCTGACACGTTAAGCACTTCCCGACAAATTCAGTAGAACTCTCGCCTGCGGACTGGGCCACCAAAATTGATCCTGCAGATCCCTATACAACTTACTCCCTTCAGGATGCATAGCGTAAGGGCTACTATACGATTCCCAAAGAATCTTTTGCCTTAATTCCACATCCTTCGGCATACATACCATGCCCCAGAAGCATAACACTCCGCCGTTGTACACACTGTAGTCCGCTAATCCCCTATTCTGAACCTGTAGAAGTCGAGCACTTAGATCCTCATCCATCGGCTATTTCTCTTTTACCTAACTTAACCATGTCTGCTTCACTTGCAGCTCCGCTAACAAACTCCCGTCGTCATAAAGACTAAGATGAGCGAACATGGCCCTCAGATCCGACACTACCTTCTGGCTTAGCGCATCCACCACCACATTCGCTTTACTCGGGTGGTACTCAATTGAGCAATCATAATCCTTTAATAATTCCACCCACCTCCGCTGTCTTAAGTTCAGTTCCTTCTGAGTCAGCAGATACTTTAAACTCTTATGGTCCGTGTAGATCACCAACTTTTCTCTATACAGAAAATGCCTCCATACTTTCAACACGAAAACCACAGCTGCCAACTACAAGTCGTGAGTCAGATAGTTAACTTCATGAGGTCTTAACTGTCGGGACGCATAGGCAACAACCTTCCCTTCCTGTATCAGTACACAACCTAATCCCATATGGGACGCGTCACAATACACCACAAAATCTTTCCTACTTCAGGCTGAACTAACACCAGAGACTCTATCAAAACCCTCTTCAGCTTCTCAAAACTATCCTGCTGCTTATCCGTCCTCACAAAAGGTACCTCATTCCTCAACAACTTAGTCAAAGGTGCTGCTATCGAAGAAAACCCTTCAACAAACCTTCTATAGTAGCCTACTAATCCTAAGAAACTGTGAATCTCTGCCACCGACTTAGGTGGTTTCCAATCCAATACAGCCTCTATCTTCCGAGGATCCACTCTTATCCCTTCTGCAAACACCACATGACCCAGAAAAGCAACTTCTCTCAACCAAAATTTGCACTTGCTAAACTTGGCATACAACTTCTTTTCCCTCAAAATCCGTAGCACTACTTGAAGATGCTCATCATGTTCCTCTTCAGAGTTGGAATATACTAGGATGTTGTCTATAAACACCACGACGAACTGGTCCAAGTAGGGTTGGAAAACCCGATTCATCATGTCTATGAATGCAGCTGGTGCATTCGTCAACCCGAACGGCATTACCAGAAATTCATAATGCCCGTATCGAGTCCGGAAAGCTGTCTTATGGATATCCACTTCATTCACCTTAAACTGATGATATCCCGACCTCAGATCTATCTTCGAAAATACTGCAGCCCTTTTAAGCTGATCAAACAAGTCGTCTATCCTTGGTAGCTGGTACTTGTTCTTGATCGTCAGCTTATTCAACTGACGATAATTTATACACATACGCATAGACCTGTCCTTCTTCTTTACGGACAACACCGGTGCTCTCCATGGAGACACACTGGGTCAAATAAATCCGCGATCTAGAAACTCTTAGATTTGGGCTTTAAGTTCAACCAACTCTTTGGTGCCATCCTATAAGGAGCGATGGACACCGGCGCTGTACCTGGCGGCAAGTCGATTCCAAACTCCACCTCACGATCCGGTGCATCCCTCTCCTCACGACGTCTGGCTGCGTAAACCAACCCAGGCTGTCTTGCATTTGAGCTTCCAGCACCTCTGCCCAGTGCTCCACGACCTCAATCGAAACCATTCCCTCCTCAGTTCGGACCACGGCCCCTCGACATCTGTTGACCACCCCTTCCCGGCTGTACATACCCTTGTCCTACTGCCCAAGTCTTATCCACATCCTGAGGACAATTCTTAACCAAATGACCCTTGGACCTACACCTGAAGCACTTTTTATTCCTTCCACAATACTCTCCTACATGAGACCTCCCATACTGAGCACACGAATGAAACTTACTTCTGGTAGATGGCAAAAGAGTGCGAGCAGAATTCTCAACCCTAGACTTTTTCTGAAAAACCCCAGATGATACTGACGGTCTAAAACTCCTCTTATTCCTACCTCTGTCCTTATCTTTGTTCTGTCTCTCAGTTCGTTTGACCTCCTCCGTTATCCTAGCTGTTTCTACCAGAGAAAATCCCTCTCCCGCTGAGGAGCGATCAACATCCGCAGTTCATTTCGCAACCCATCCTCAAATCTAACACAGCACTCATAATCTGTAGCCACAATTCCCCGAGCATACTGACTTAACCTCAAGAACTCTGCTTCATACTCCGCTATTGACTTACCCCCTTGCATTAAATTTAGGAACACCTTCCTCTGTGCGTCCACGTAACTAGCCCTGACATACTTTCTCTCAAACTTAATTTTAAAGAAACTCCAATCCACTTGGTCCGCCACAGTACCCTCTCTGACAGTGAGCCACCACTGGTAGGCCTCATCTTGTAGTAAAGAAACAGCACCCTTCAACTTCTCCTCAGCAGTGCAGTCCAAGTCATCCATGATCTTCTCAACTGCCTCTAGCCAGTACTCTACTACGTTCGGAGCTACCCCCGAGACACCCTTAAATATCTAGGCTCCATTCGCTCTGAGTCGCTCAGACACTGATTTTCGGGCCCCAGTACCCAAGTTTGCTCCTACAACCCTTTCAAAAACCCGCAGCATAGCCTGCGACACTGCGTAATCTCCACCTGTCTAATCTTAAAATTCAGCCTCCGCAGCTGGCGGTGGTGGCTCATTCTCTGACCCATGACAAGACCCAACCGGTTCAGATGCAGCCATTCTGCCTCTACCACGCCCACGTGCGTTACGACCACATCCCCTAGAACTCATGTCTATCATCGTGTTCTAATCTATTTTAAAGAGTTTTATGCATTAGCTTTCTTTCTACTGTTTGATTAAAAGAGAAGTTTTATGATATAGAATTTCAAGTTATTCTTTCGTAAAGAGCACACATCCTAAAGGTTTCAGTCTCTAAGGAGAAAATCTTAAATTCTAATATCCATATCCATAACAATACATCACATATCTACTTTTATGCAATTCATTTAACAAGTCAGAAGACTTACCTGGCAGACCTGGGCCGGAAGATTCGAGTGCCATGCCTTCACAAATCTATTCCGCAGAAAATTTCTTTTAACCAGCTTTAAATACCTATTTTGAAAATGTTATGGGCCATAAAACCCAAAGGACGAGTTTAAAATCTGGGCTCTGATACCAAATTGTAACACCCCAAACTCGGCCCAAAATATCACGGCCAAATTCAAAAAGTTACTGAAAAAACGTTTGAAAAGAAATCGGTTTAAGGGTGAAAACACGTATTGGGTTTAACACAAACTTTCAGTTTCAAACGGTTAACTTATAATATGTTTTTCGTTTTGAAAGTAGTTTACCGGGAGAATAAAACTTTAAAGGTCGTGTGTAATTTAAATCATTATAAGTTTGAGAATTCGAAAAAAAATTGAGTTGTTAAGAGTATTCCGGGTTTGAAAACTTTAATTTAAATTTTGAAGTTGTAAGTGTTTCCAAAATCATTCTCAGTTATTAGTCCGATAATCATTCTAACTCAAAACATAATAAAATCCCCAAATATTTAAAGTGGCCTTATTACAATAAATAAAAACCATCTCTGCATGGCCACCTCGAATCCACTCCAGCCCGGTCCAGAAAATCATGTGTCACCTGCATTGTGTTTCGTAAAAATAGGATGAGTCAAACTGACTCAGTGTGTAATTAACCCACGTATTTCCACAATTGGGCTTCGCCCAAAACCACACAAATCCACATACCGCACATGATGATGCAAAATGTTACCCATCCCAACCTAGAATCCAACCGCTACACACCCCCATATATCCTACCACCACACACCAGGGGATTACTAAATCGACCCTCCATCCGCTACACACCAATTCGGCAATCAATGCCGTCCACTTAGTGGTCTAGCCACTGGTCCACGTGATTAAATCACAATATCTACAACATGACTCAAGGTCAACGTCAATCCACGATGTAGCTCAAGGCTAACATCAATCCACGATGAGGCACAAAGCCAACGTCAATCCACGTACATAAATGTACACCCTTTCCTTCATTAAATATTTCCTGAACCCTATGCATATGCAACATATTATAATGATATGGCGAGATAATTTATGAACATATTAGATAGGCACATATGACATGCCTACATGTATCCAAAATAATTAACCACAACCACACCATATATAGTGTACTAACCTAGTTACCGGACTACCCAATAAGGGTAACAACACCACCACAGCCACTGTATCGACTACCACACACATATCACATGCAATTAATGAATTAACAAAGAAACAACGTATTAACTACACACCTGATAACCCAAAGCACTAGACTCTTGATTTCCCTAACGTCCACACTCGAAGAGACTACAGCGATCTGCTTGTCTCTTTCCGATGTTAGCCCACACCCCGGTGGCCAATCCCAAACTGTTGAAACTAAATGCTTCTTGAATTTAGGGGTAGGGACTACGTGTCTAACTCCTTTCTCTCCTTGGCTGGTACTCGCATCCATCGAATAGTAACTTAATCAGAAGACCCGGTTAAAGATGTTAAATCAAATCTAAACGAGACTAAACAAGATTTTAATTGAATAATCTTACCAAGATAGATCTAAATCCCGAAGGCTCTCACTTAACCTCGAAAGTTATCGAAATCCCTACACGAGCCATTTTAGATTCAGCCTAACACTTATGGACAAAAGAAATGGCCTTTGGCCGAAGAAAATACCATCTTACCTTGCTCGATCAAATCCCAAAAGCTTCTAGATACCCCTAACACTGGCTTCTAATGAGAGAGACACAAGGTTAAGACCTTGAATAGATTCAGCCACCTACATAAACAAAAAGTTAGGCTTCTAGATTTCGGCAAACCAAAGAGAAGGAAGAAAGATCGAATAAAAGAGAACTCTTACCACAATCACCAAAACACGATTGAGAAAATTAGGAGAAGATGAATGACGTCACTACCCTTAGAGATTGTCAAACGAACATGATCACTACACTCAAGGAGATTCAGCATTTGAAGGTAAAGAAATCGATGGAACGAAAAATGAGTAGAGAGGGTTGAGGCTTATGGAGTTTCAGCTATAGGGACTAATGAAGAGAGAGGTTCGGCTTCCTGATGTGAAAGTATTGAGATTAACAAAATGAAAAGAAAAGAGAATGAGAGGGTGATATGATTCGGCTATGATCCCCAAAAGAAGATGGGTTATTCGGCCACCAAGAGAAAATTATAGGGAGAGACGGCTCATGAGGTTGAGAGAAAACAAAAGAGAAGTAGAAGGAACCTAGAAGAATTCGGCAAGACACCCAAAAGGAACAAAATGAACAAATGGCTCTTTGCTAACAATTTCGGCAGGGAACTAAAGAAAAATGCAAAAGATGAACAGTCACACTATTAGCACAAATTCGGCACTTTACTCCCCTCCCCAAACCGAATATGCCCACCTCTAGAACCCCACATTCGGCCACCTCTTCCCCTCTCTCCCAAATCCCTTATTTTTCTCCTAATTTTACTCATATCCACCCATTCAAATAAGTTTGAAAGAGTCAAACTCCTATCCCCCCTCTTAGCCGCCACTTTGAATTATTTGACCCAATCCACACCTTATCCTTGAAGTGCCCACGCCAACTCCAACTCCTCCCCCCTTGACGCAAAAAGTAACCTCCCAAAATGCAATCCATGCTACTCGAACCTTGTCCCTTTTAACTCCCTGAGGCGTCCTTCCCTTGTGCTCTAAGTGGCGCCTCCTTGCCCATTTACCACTTGAATTATTATGTCAGTGAACACTACATCAATTCCCTTAAAGCCTAGCTCCCCTAACTCCTCCCTAATCAGCTTAAACCAAAAAGTCTCACTAAGGCTTGTAGTGGCTCACTGCGTAGGATTCTATGACTGCATATCTGTTGTTCTTACTATTATCGTGAAGGGCTAATGCCCTACTACATGACTTATTCTATACTAAAATGGGATAAGGCCCAAACTGATACTGTCACTGAAAAAGGGCTTAGACCCAGACTGTCATTAAATGCATATTGTCTTTTTATCCTTATGGGGATTACACACTGAGTTTATGTAAACTAACTCCTTCTATCTAATATGTACAGGTAACCCTAGACTTAGGTAGATCGGTACGACAGAGGACTCAGCAGTGGCCACGCAATCTCTTGACACTGTTTCGTACTTATGATTTTAAATTTTATTTGGGTATTTTATTGTAAATATGGCCTCTGTGGATTTTTATTTGTGTTTGGGATTTGTATTAGTTCTGGTTTATAACTGCTAGTATTAGGATATCTCTGGTTTTCAAAAGAAACAAACATTTTAACAAAATACTCACAAATAAGCAAACTGTTCTAAAAGCTTCCGTATTGAATAAACGTTTGGAAAACTTTCGATTGATTAAATAACACAATTTTAGAAGTAATAAGTAATAATAAAAGGTTTCTAAATGGGAATTATTTTAAGCAAAGTTACGACTTTCAAACACACTACCATGTGACATCGCCTGATCCGGCCATGACGTCCAGGTCGGGTTTGGGGTGTTACAATTTCACATTTCATCGTGTACTTTTACTATTTTAACAAATAAATCCCTAAATGATAAATTCATCATAAACCACTTTTAAAAAGTTGTTTATTTATCAACAAGGACTCATAATATTTCATTAAAATTCAAATTCTATACAAACATGTTCATGGAAAAACCTTAATCCCTTAACATTTTTGCAAATTAGTACCCGGGCTAAATAGATTAAGCTACAACGATCCTAAAAACATAAAAATAATTAAAAATCGGATGAAAATACATACCATGGAAGCAATTCAATATGGCCACATGAAGAACCCCAGCTTGGCTAATTCTTTCTTCAATTTTTAGTGGTAGCTCATTGGAGAAGATGAATGGAATTTGGTTTTATTTAATTTGACCTTATTAATTCTTTTACCATTTTATCCTTTAAAATTATTCATAATTTCAATAAAACAAAACCTATCAATGTCCACTATCACAAAAATGGTCTAATTACCACCTAAGTACCCTTATATTAAAGTGCTATAGCCATTAGATATCTTTAGCTACTAGAACTCTACTTTTGCACCTTTTACGCCTTAGTCCTTTTTACTTAATTAAGCATGCAAACGTCAAAATTTCTTAAAAAATTTTTATACGACACCACTAACATATCGTAGACATTAAAATAATAATAAAATAAATATTTTCTCAATGAATTTGTGGTCCCAAAACTACTGTTCTAATTTCAGTGAAAACGGGTTATCACAGGATCACTTTAATCTTACTGAAGAAATGCTCCTAAACAAACTTGTATGATGCCCTTTTGTTCTTAAAATTAATAGAAACACTCATGTGTTTATATAAAGGTTATTATCTTGTAAAACCCATCAATGTTATCTACGGCAACATATATTCTAAATGAACATCCATCTACCCTACATTTAGCCCTAGTCCTACCCTTCTCATTCTTAAGATACACAATATTAAACCTTTTTTTTTTTACTACATTCTTTGCTAATGCAGTCTTAAATACCTTTGGTCCCCTAAACACCATACTAAGCTCCAAATGTGGTATTGGGTTATTAGGATCGAAACATACATGACTGCTTCTTCTACAAACTACCTCACTATCTGAATCACTTCCATAAGACCCTAGATCCGATGAGTCAACGTATTCAGTTCACCCATTTGATGAAACCGCACCATTTCTCTCTCCACTTTTACTACTTTTACCTACCATTGCTTCTTCTTTTTGTTTTTGTTTTCCTTTATATTTCTTACCTCTTCATCCTTATCCTCATTTTCTACCCCTAAAGCCCCTTCACTGGCTAATGAGTTGCCTGTATCATTGGCCCCACTACTTTCAGTACTTTCTCCACTCTTAGCATATGCATACTACTCCTACTAAAGTTTGATCCCATATTAGATACCCCACCTAACTATGTAAATGTTTCCCCATCCCCCAACACTAACTCTCTCATTGCAATTTAATTCTTTATTACAATTTTGTTCCCCAACACTATTATTTACATCCTTTTCCCTACTACCAAGCAACAACATGGTATCATCAACAATATTAGGTGTGTCTACCTCGTGCTCAACATATACATATATGGACCCTCTTTGTCTAATATGGTTAATTATTGTTATGAATGATGAATTATCATAGCAAACACATAGTCCCTTACTAAAATCCACGTCACCCTCACAATATACAAAGTTTCTCACAACTCTATACCCAGCTTCCACTGCCATCTCACACAACGTGTACTAACACAAAAAATCAGGGTCAAAATCCCATTGCAACACGTCCCCTCCAACATAGGTCCATATGGCTTGTAACAAAAGTTCCACCCAAATGCATATGCACCACACATTAATCCCAAGACATTATAGCAAACTGCACATTCATAATATAAATTGTAATATACATACAAATTTTTAACAATGCTAAACATAACTTATATACATAACATACATACATAAACATTAATAAACGATCATACACATAACAATAATATACCACATAATATACATACATTAAACATGACATACATAATATACAAACATAATAGTAATATAACACATAGCAAACATACAAATATACATACATAATATACATAACAATACATAACATAACGTACATACTAATATACAAACATAATAGTAAACATAAGATACATACATAACATACATAATATATATAACAGTTAAAAAGCATAACATACATACATAAACAATAAAGAAACATACACAACAAACATACCTTTCACCTTCAATCTCCTAAACGTTCGAAGAAAATCCCCGTCACTCATGAAATCCAACAAAAACAAAAAATAAAAATCAGATATAATACGAATTAAAAATTGAAAGTCAGATATAATACGTACAAAAAATCAGTTTGAGAGAATGAGTCCAAACAAAAGGGTTTACTTCTTTAAAAAAACATAAAAATAAAAACCTATCGAAGATGAAAAACGATTTGTATGCTAAAAATATAGCAATCTTAATTCGATGATGAAAAATAACCGTAACACCCCAAACCTGACCTAAACATTATGGCTGAATATAAAAAATTACATTAACGATGTGTGAAATTATTTGCTTACTTGAAAAATAAAGGTTTTGAGTTTGAAACGTAAAATTCTGAAGTTTGACTAACTTTATTCTTCGAAAAATATTTAGTAAAACTTGAAATTATTTGCTTACTTGAAAAATAAAGGTTTTGGTTTTATAAAGAAACTCGCTACAAATTTTCATAAAACTATTTAGAAAATTTACGAATTATTATTTTGTTTATAATTTAAGAAAAACATAATAAATTTGGAGAAAAAGTGATTTTATCAAATATACTTAAAATTCCACAATATTATATGCATGCATGATAGTTTTAAAGTCATAAAAATAAAAAAAAAAACAAACCAACTAGAGGTAAAGTCCAAAGTCCAAAGTTCAAAGTCCAAAAGTCCACAATCCACAAACCTAAAATCCAATTAAGTTAAAATCCATAAAAATATCAATGTAATAAAATATGTTCCGAGAAGCTCCACCAAGTGCTAATCCAAGTCCTATGTTTAAGTGTTACCTGAAAGGTTGAAACACTAATGGGTGAGCCTTTACGCCCAGTGTGAGATTAACACAAACTCAATCACATACGTTATAAACCTATACGATAAATAATCATAAAATCATATAACTCAATTTTCATAAATCTATCATGCATGATTGTGTCAATGCATATTTCATAAAAATGATGTAGATTTTTGGAAAATGTCATACCCATTTCCGCTACATGCCATAATCGAGTTTTCAAAAAACTCGTCCAATCAGCACATTGAATTGTGAACAGTGTCACAAATGCAGATAGACTGTAACAACCCGCTTTTCAATAGTGTCAAAAATAGTGGTTTTGGGGCCGTCAAATCTGACAAGTAAGTTTATAAATATTATATTTAATATTTACGATTTAATTGTGATTTTAAAAAGGTTTTTTGATATAGTGATTTTTGTTATATAAATGATTTATTGAGTTCAAATGGTGTTAGAAAATGAGGTATTGGGAGCTCTTTTTATAAACCGAGCTTTAAATATTTTTGTAAATATTTACGGGGTGTCATTAAGGTGGTATTAAAGTTTCGTCGAAAAATTTTAACGTTTCGATAGTTAATTAATTAAAACGAACTAAATCGCATAAAGTGCAAAAGTTAAGTTCTAATAGCTAAAGGTATTAAATAGTTATACAACTTTAAAGCGGAGGTCTCTATATGGTGATTAGACCATTAATGTGTTAGTGGATAATAGTGGTTTGGTAATGTTGTAATTTTTTAATATTATAAAGGTTAATAAAGTGAATTAGGTAATTAAATGATATATTAATAAAACAAAACAAATTTTTATTTTGTTCATCTTCTCCAAAACACCATAGCTGACTCTACTTGGAGAAAATAAAGTTTGGTTCAGCCATGTTTCATTCCTTGTATGTAAGCCCCTAAATTATCAGTTTCTTATAATTCTTATGTTTTTGAGATCGTTGCAACTAGGTCCACCTAGCCCTCACCTTCAGTTTTGAAACTATTAAAGATTTTAAATGTTGCCATTGATGAATTTTGTGATGATGAATTTGGAATGTTGATTTATATTTAAAAGTATTTTCTTAAGTGATTTTGATGAATTTTTCGATTAGGGACTAATTTATTAAATTTATAAAAGTACAAGGATTTAATGTGAAATTATTCATAAATGGGCTGTTTTAGATACCATGAACATTTGACTAAGCTCAATTCTGGGTAAAAATGGTTGATTTGTATGTTTTGGGCTCAAAGACTAAATTGAATAAAATTAAAACTTTAGGGGGTAATTTTGTAAAAAAGTAAAAAATGACCAAATTGTATGAAATGAATTGTTTATTTTCTAAATTAATATGTTGGATGAAATTATTAATTTAGATCAAGAACGAGTGGAAAAATTGAGGAAAATGGAAAATTACCAAAATGCCCCTAAACTTTGGTATTTCGCAACTTAGCCAGGTAAGTTCGTATATTTAATTAGCATTAAATTGCATTTGATTTAAATGCTTTTGTGTCATATTATTGGTATTATGACTTTACAAAAATATCCAACGAAGTTTTGGCGACTTACGGATCCCATTTGAACCTTAGGAATAAATAGGATACAAATGACATGTCATTAGGGATTACCATGTTTTGAGTGCTGGTCTCGTACGTCGTATCGGTGGCTAAGATTTTGGCATTTTTGCGGTTACTTGATAGCTTGTGTGAGCAGCACCATGTAGCTACGTCTTGACTGACAGCTTATGTGAGCAGACTTATTTATGGCTTGAGAGAGAGCACTGATATGAGATATGAGATAGTAGTGGTTTCGACCACGTGTTGGCACATAGTGTGTGAGATTTTCACGTATCCAATATAATTATAAGTGGTTCAAGGGGCACAATTCTGTTACGAGGTTATATGGGTTCGATACGAACTAGAATAAGTATTTACGTGAATTACATGGAAATGGTTTATATATTGATATATTGAAATGAATGATATATGTATATGATGAAACGGTAAGATAATGATATGTATCATGACATGTACACATATGAATATCTTTGATGTGTTGATTCATGGTAATTATGTAAGTTGAGACGAGTAATAAACTAAAGTGTAACATGTTGATAAATAAGGTTATCAAAGTTGAATTTATATGAAATGTGTTCAAGTATGCTAACATGTGTTATTGTTTGATGCTTAGGCAAGTGCCAAGCTATTGGTTGAATGGTATTCTGTTTACTTATAAGTTGCATTGAAATGGTAAGTGCTCAAATGAAAATATGGTTGTACTCATGAAAAAGTGGTAAGGTTTAAAATTATGCAATTTCTTATGAAATGGTTTATTATGTGATTAATTCGAAAAGGCTATGTTTAAATGCACTAGCTTATGGATATGGTTGAATGATATGCTATGTCTTGTATGTTATGCATATGGAACAGGTGTGGAAAGTAATAAGATACAAATGAAAATAAAGAAATTTGGAAGAGTTTAAAGTTGCTTAAAATCCTACTATGCTAGAGATAATATGTATAAGTGATACAATGTATTTACACATTATGTGAGTTGTTGAATTTGGTTCATGAATCTTGTGGTATCTATATATGATTATTCTTGATATGTATAAATTTCATATTGGAAATTAATTGATCTAATTAATGTTTATACGAGTTTACTAAGCATTCATTGCTTACGTAGTTATTTTTCTTTACTTTTCAGACTATCGAAAGCTCAATCAAGTTGGAAGCTCGTCGGGGATTTATCACATTATCCAACGATTATATCGGTAGATGTTGACGTCTTGGTTAAGGTTATAATAGCATGTATAGTTATTTTGGCTAATGTTAGCCTATGTGTTTTGGTTGTGGAAATGACCATTTGGTTACTTTGCATTTTGGCCTTGGGTTGGTAAAATGATATATATTGTAAGGTGTATATAAGTAGCCTTGTAATGGTTGATATATGACTTGTTATGGTTGAATGATGGTAGATAGAAAAGTAGTTGAATGTGCATATTAGATATGACATATAACTTGTTGTGAGTTGGCATTTTGCTATGGTATGTTTTGATAAGTGATTTACATGTTGTTAATGATGCAAACTTAGTTAGATGTTAATAAATTATTTTGGCCAAATTGAGTACATAGTTATACATGTTTTAATGTTGTCATTTGAGGTGCCTTTGGGCATATTGGTTGGATGTTATTATACCATATGTGTTTGGCTTGATTATGCATGATTTTGATGCCTTTTGAGGGCTTATGTATATGTGAAAAAGGGATTATAGGTACATGTTGAAAAGGGTAAGAAAAATGGCTTGTAAAATAGCCTATTTTCGTCCACACAGGCAGAGACATTGGCATGTGTCTCAGCCCTGTGTGACAAATGGTGAGGTAGCACATCTGCGTGTCCCCTGTAGTTTTCAAAAGGTTGCAAGCCAAGTTTTACACGGCCTAGCACACGGCCTGGCACACAGACATGTGAGGTTATTTCGAAGGGTACACGACCTGGCACACGGGCGTGTGGTTTGGCCATGTGACCCAAGTTAGTGAGTTACACGGGCATGGACATGGGCTGGGACACGGCCGTGTGTCCCTATTTTGAATGCCTACACGGCCTAAGACATGGGCATGTCTCTTGGCTGTGTGAGTCACACGGCCGTATGACCCCCTGCAGTTTATAAATTTTCATCTTTTCCCTGAAATTTCTATATGTTTCTGATTTAGTCCCAATTTGTTTCTAATGTGTTTTTAGGGCCTCAAGGGCTCGTATAAGGGACAATATTATGCTATTGATTGGTTTTATTATGATTGATGATATGAATTAAATGTACTAAAATTTTTTATAGTTCTGAAATACAAACTCTGGTAATACTCTATAACCCTATTTCGATGACGAATACGGGTTAGGGGTGTTACATAGACTACCATAAAATCAAATTCGTAGACAAGCCATTAAAGTTATAGATAAACTGCCATATAGTCATAATCATGAACATTGTTACATTAACGCAGATAAACTGCCATATAATCCCACTTTTCACATATCCCACCCCATACATGTGATATGGCCAAAACACTTGAAATCATATAGGCATGTTTAACATGGAAATCACATACGTACTCAAGGTACCAAATTTTCACATTTTATTTTCATATGAATATCACATATGCCAAATAAGCACATATCATGAGAATGAAATGTAAATGTTTTTCATATTATTAACAAACATCAATAACACACTACATGCATTTCACAAGTGTATGGTTTAGGAAAGATACTTACTTGATAAAAATCCACAATAATGACTTATCTCTCTTCAAGGGTACAACTAGTATCCATATTTAATCATGATTTAAATAATCATGATTTTAACAATAAAAAAACTATAGATTTATTTGTTTAGTGTTAAAACCCATACCTAACTTGTAAATCCGATGTGAAACACTCCTTATGAGCGCTCTCACTTAGATTTAGCCCCAAAAGTCTTATATAATAAAATCAAACGATGATTAAAAGTTAGGATTTATCAAGAGCGTCATACATAGTATAACTTAAGTCTCACCACTTTACTTACCCCACTATCAAACACTCGGATCAATGATTTCATCTCAAACGCTAGGGATTTTCCATATTATTTTTAAGCCCTTCAATAAACATAAGGATCAAGCACTAGTACATGAGGAGAAATAAATCTCAAGGACCACTATACCATTAGGTTAAGAAGGGGATTAAAGGGAAGAGGATGATTTCAAAATTACTTTTGTCCTTATACTATTCGGTCAACACAATAAGATCATAGATTCGTCTTGATGAAGAATGGTAGAGTAGATGATTTATCAAAAGCTCACTAGATGAATGAGTCCAAAAAGAAATACAAATGGTTTAAGTTTGATCATTAGAGAAAGATGGATGATTTAGGAAGAAAAAGGAAGAAAAAGGGAGAATTTTCAACCACCGGCGATGGAGCTACGGCGGCGACAAGAAAGGTGGCGGCCTGTCGAAGGGTGTAGAAAAAAAATTGCCAAAGGGATTTACACACTAACAAAAGGTAGAGAAGAAAATAAAAGAAAAAGGGTGGAGGAGAAAAGATAAACCGCGGTGGCATACAGTGGTTGTCACGGTGGAGGAAGCGATGCTTGGGGCAGCGTTTGAAGAGAAAAGAAGAGGGGAGAGATAGTTAGTGGTCCGACGCTAAGGTATTGGTGGTGCACAACTAGGAAGGGTGGTGGAAAAAGTAGAAGAAAGGGAAAAGGCGGATGCTCAGACCTAAACAAAATAGAAAAAAAAAAGGAGAGGAAATGGAGAGGAGAATGGGAGGTTGGATGGCAAAAAGTAGTGAACCTAGTCTAGGTTCAATGTACCTTGCACAAGGTAAAAAAAAGGAAGAAAATGCAAGATAAGGAGATAAGGGAGTCAGAAGAGGATCATGTTTCATCTTTATAAGGTACGTTTGACTCATAAAAGATGGAAAGAATCTCCTAAGTATGACATGTATAGGGTGGACGGCAAGGCACATTAAGCACATAGGAATAATTGCAAAAAAAATATCTTAAAGGATTTTAATGAGGAAACTTGAACCTAAGGCTTTTAGGAAACTAACTAAGAACTTAACCACTTGACCACTCATTTCCTTATTAAAATTTTATCAAAAAAATATTTAAAAACATGGAATAACATTTGTTAAGGGTTTAAAACAAATTTGCACCAAATAGAAATTAACGAAAGGGAATGGATTTGAACTCAGATCATCAAGGACAGCTCCACCACTACTCAATCACTATAATTGATATTTATTTGTAACACCCCAAAATTTATAATTCTATTTCTGTAAATTTTGGACACAATTGTGCATTTGCTTCAGTGGTTAAGTGTTCTGGGAGTGTGTGAGAGGTTCCAAGTATAAGCCTTGCATTTGGCAAAATTTTGATATTTTTCTGATTTAAGCCCTATCCCTGTTCAGTGGGCATATATTAAATTATTTATAAAACCATATCAAAATGGGCTTACTGGTCTGGTGGTTAAGTTGGGTGCCAGATTACAGAAGGTATTATGTTCGAATTCCTGCACAAGCATGGATATTCATTTTTGTTTGATTATATGCAAGAGTCTTAGTAGAGTTCAGTTTCTGAGTTGGTTGAGATGTAGTGGATTAGTGGGTGAAAATCAAGGGATGTTCACATATTTTTTCCTTTTTTTCCAAAATTTTGACTATCCCTCTTTTTGGAAAAAAATCTGACGTTTCATCTCTCTCTCCCTACGTTTTCTTCTTCTTTTTTTCCTCCATTGATTTTGATCTTTTGTATCGTAGTCCTTCTGTCTTGTTATTTTGGTGTTGCGCGCTATTCTGGTAAGTGGGATCATTGTGTTCATTTAGTTTTCATTTTTGAAGATTGAAGTTCTTTAATTTGTTATGTAGGGGACGGTAGTGAACTGTAGTTTCACTTCAACGTTCTACTTTGTGTGATTTAATGGTTGTGATTGTGGTAAGTGAGTGTGTTTGGCTCAGTCTGGGTTTGAAAAATTCGTTAATCAATTTCTAAGTCGTGATTGGGTACTCTGGTTATAGGTTCTGGTGGCCATAGGAGTGCTTTTTTGTCAAAAATGAACCAAGTGTACACCCAAAAATACAGAAAATGAGGTTTCCATGAAAGCCAAAAACCCCACTGTCGACATTACACGGGCATGTGGTTGCCCATCTGGTAGGCCGTGTGCCATAACAGGGGCAAGCGTTCGACGAGGCCAGGCAGTACGCGCATGACATAGCCGTGTGACGGCTAGGTAGGCCGTGTGTGACACACGAGCTAGATTGATTTGGGCCGTGGGCGCCACATGGGCGTGTAGATCCACACGAACGTGTGGGATTTTGGGCCAGGCCGTGTGATCCACACGACCAAGGCAAAGTTGGGCCGTGTGGGTCCACATGGGCATGTAAGCCCATTTTTTTTGAATTGATTACTAAGGTTGCACGGGTCGCCCAAGTCGACTGTGAACCTATTGTACATGTCATGCATTGTATGGGGTTGGGTTGATTTTATTTAGAGGAAGTGTACTGAAAGGCTCTTAAGCCTAATATACTGGCAGCTTAGCTACAAACTACTATTCTGTGCCGCATCCGGTACTACCTGGAGTGTAGGGATGGATGGGTTGATTTAATCCCCACATGGAGTGTAGGGTTGGACGGAGATGGTGTGTAGAGGCTGGTTGGGTAGTACTTTGTTACTGAATACTGTATATATGTTATTGATACTGTGCTGGGGTAAGGCCCTTGTGCATATTGATACTAATACTAAGTTAGGCTAAGGCCAAAACCATTACTGATACTAAAAGGGGCTTAAGCCCAAGACGTTTTGTTGCTGTGCACTATGTTTACTGTTGTTTATTTTCTATGGGATAACATACTGAGTTTATGTAAACTCACCCCTGTCTATTTAATGCGCACGAGTAATCCCTAGACCTAGATGGATCGGTGCGGCAGAGAACTCGATGGTGACCATAGTTTTTACACTTTTATGATTTATAATTTAAGATTTTTGGTTTATTTGGATGTAATTTGGGGACTTTTGGTTAAATTTGGTTTTTATTTATTTTTATGGATTTATAACCGCTAGACATAGGAAAACTCATTTTTAAAAAGGCAAAGTGTTCTCTAAACACACGATTTACTTAAAACGGTTTTAAAAGCTTCCGCAACGAATTATGTTTAAAACAACCGACAAAACAAATAAGGATTTTGAAATTAAGAGAAGATAAGAAAAGTAAGTAAATGGAAATGGTTTTATCGTAGAAACTTAGTTTTCAACACGCTATCATGTGACTTCGCCAGATTCGACCATAACGTCCCAGCCAGGTTAGGGGTGTTACATTTAGTGGTCTCAAAGCCAAGTTGCAAAACTCAACTATGGATTGATCATATGTCTATCGAGTTTTAAAATTTATAAAGAGAATGATCGAACCTGGAAACTAACTCTGACAATGATTAAAGGCAAGTGTAACTATCGAACAGTAGTATAGCTTAGGCAAGACCGGATTATCGAACCCAAAGGAACTAAAAATACTAATACTAACTTTCTTTTTATTATCTAACCTAAATATTAAGTGATTGTTTGTTTAATCTAAAATTAACTAACAGCCAAGCTAACACGCAAAGACAAAAACACTAAATTGGGGAAATAACTTTTAGAAAAACTCAGTTGATTTACGTGATACCCTTAGGAAGAATCCACCCAGACTTCACTTGTTATCTAACACTGAACCATACGATTTATTCACTTGGCTTGATCCGTAGGACTCTCTAACGTATATTAAACCCTCTCTCGAGGCGAATAACGTCTAACCCTAGGTTAATTAATGGAAATCTCTTTCTCACTCAATAACCCCTTAGAATAGTAGTAAATTGATCTATGGATTCCCATATTAGGTTTCACCTAATCCGGCAAAATCTCGTCACCCTATCTCTAGGCGCACGAACGTCTCCGCTTTAATTATACTAGATCTATGAAAAGGCAGGGACTTTTGCTCCACCACTTAAACACATCATACTTGAATCAATATCTTGGAAATATTAACACAAGAATTAAGCACACATAATTAAGAACAAATTAAGTATTTATCTTATAGTTCAGAAAACAATAACAAGATTCATCTAGGTTTCATCCCCTTCAGGTATCTGAGGGTTTAGTTCATAATAAGTAAAGAAAACATCTCAAGAGAAAAGATAAAACAAAACATAAGAACTCCCTAAAACTCCCAAAAGGAATTGAAGGAGAGATCCGCCATCTTGAGTAGAATTTCAGCTTCTTGAGATGGATCAACTGGCTATCTTCAAGTGATTCCCAGAAGTCTGACCTTTTTGGCTTGGCTCCTTGGCCTAGCTTGACTGCCCCCTTCAAGGTGGTACTTAGGGATATATATAGGCTCTTAAAATAGGTTTCTTTGCCCCAAAGTATCCAAATCCGAATGAAATTGCTTATTGCCACGACAGGGACACAGCCACGTCACACACCCGTGTGACTAGTCTTTAAGCCGTGTTCGGATTTCTTTAATGAGGCACGGCCGTGTGATTCGGGGGTAAGACCGTGATCTAGATGATTAGTGAGGCAAGGTCGTGTGGGCTTAAGTCCAGGCCGTGTCGATTTCTTTCTTGGCCCAATTTGCTTTGTTTTATGCTCGTTTCTGATTCTTTTGATCCTCGGGTGCTTTCTTGGATATAAGTCATGAAAAGAAAGGATTAAGAGCACCTTTTTACATAAATCAAGGGATAAATCATCCAAAAGTAAGCTAAATGTGGGATTAAAATATGTTATTATTATAGTTTATCAAATACTCCCACACTTAAGCTTTTGCTTGTCCTCAAGAAAAATTCTCAACTTACAATTAAAACGAACTTTCCATAATTCATAATTCCTATCAACAATGTCTTATCATAATTCATAGTTAATTTATGCATGGATAGTTCAAACTCAAAGAGTCCTAAAGATTCAAACAAGATAAGTCATACATTTGTATCACGAAAACGTAGGTGTCTCCCCTTATTTAAATAATTACTTTTAATTCAAAACCGACAAGGATTGATATCCTCACAAAATATTCACTCAAATCACTCTAAGTGTTTAAGGTTCAGTAAAAGAGCACTCATAAGTCGAACCTGAAAAGTTAATCCCATAGGCTTGCCTGAAAATCAAATCTCCACCAATGTAAAATGAGATGATAAATAGATCAAAAGGTCTTTGTCAGGTTTGTAACGGGGCTAGGGTTAAAGGTGTGGATAAAGGCTGAATTATAAGGTTAGAATCGAGAGTAAATTGACAAGTTACCTATCTAGAAACAAATAATTACATCAACTGAAATTAATAACCCTAATAATACGAGCTTTTTCTTTTAATAAATTGACTTTAACTGTATAAGCCCACTTTATAATACTAATACTGAATATACATCTATTTTTAAGAACAAATCAAATAGTAAGGGATAAATTCAACTGTTGAAATATAATTAGGTAACTAATCAAATCAAATCTCGATATAAGGGTAGTCAAAAAGTAATGGTAATGAAAAGTACAAAGGGGTTTTGGGTTAATATTAGCTGGTAAGTTAATAAAAAGGTTGTTAGGATCAATGGGGTTCACTAGGGGTTAAATTGTGGAGGTAGGCTATTTAGTGGAGTAAGTGGGTTAAATCCTAGGTGCCTTTATCATCTCTGTATATCAAATTATAAATGTGGTCTCGACATGTATAATCAATGCAAGTTCTAGAATCACAGTTCATAGTTGACACACTTATAATCAATGAAGTGAGCATGAAAAGGAATATATGCTCTATAAGGCTCAAAGTCTCACAAAAATTATGGGTGTTTTTTACATCATCCTTGTAAATTTCAAATTTCAAAGTAGTATTCAAATTCAGGTTAACAACCTAAAACTTTTAATTTTGAAAATTAAACTCATCATGTTTGATTCTCTAGTATCTTAAAATTTCAATCATCAATGCACAATTATCAATGACTTACTCAAAAACATATTAATAAAAATCATAAACCATCAGAAATTTCATCCTAATTTGAAACACCCCAAACCTGGCCCACGGGCCTCGACCGGATCTGGCATGCTCCTTGAGTAAAACATTTCAAAAGCTTGTTTGTTAATTCGAAAAATTTGGGTGTTTTGAAGAAAAATCGATTTGTGTTGTGATTGAAAACTGTGTCGTTATTGGAGTCTTTATTTTATTAAATGTTATTTCCATACTTCAAAACTATAAGTTAAAAGAAATGCCGAATTTTAGAGTTTACCATTAAGTTGAAAATCATTAGTGTTTAGGTGTCAACACATTTGAAATTATTTTAAAGAAAACTTGCTTAACCCTTTTGTTTAATACTAATCGTATCATAATAAAAATTAAAACGCATGCATAAAATAGTTTAGCAATAATGGCCTTATTACAACAAAAGCAAAACCCAAAAATAAATCCAAAACTTAATATAAAAACTCAAAATAAAATAAATACTGAGCTGAGCATGGCCACCACTAAGTCTCTGCCGACCCGATCCAATTACTGAGTGTCACCTGCAAAATGTTAGCCCAGGAGGGGTGAGTCAACAGACTCAGTGTGTAACAACCAACACAAACTCCCAAACGATTTAGGCATATCAAACCATATATGACAAATATAGGCAATGATGCAATCCCAAACCCACCTAAATAACCATCCTCTACACATCACCCGTACCTACCAATCACACCGTAGGGATTACAAAATCGACCCTCCATCCGCTACACACCATCGAAGGCAGTCACTGTAGTCAACTGCACATTGCCCGTATAATCGTGGCATAGCCACCAGATAATGTGACAGAGTCACCAGATAATAATATGTGACATTAGTCACTAGATTCAGATTATGTGACATGAATCACCCGATAACGTGGTAAAAACCACCAGATCACTTCCCCTTTTCATTATCACCCATATGCCTACGCGTCATACAAAACATGCAGAATTCATACAGTATACCTTATTCCATATTCATAACGGATTCACATATGTGTCATATTCAAATGTTCATAACATTATTAACATAGTATTAAAGGTTAACGTACCTGAATACTCTGTACCATTGAATGGTACCTTTAGCCATATTTTTCATATTTCCATTAACACATGTATTAAATCAATACCATAAATCTATCAAGAATTAGTGTAGGGCTACACATCTGGTACTAACACGATTACTGAATCCCAAAAATCTACCGAAATAGGTTGTACTCCTCCCTAAAAACCATGGTCAGAATCGGCTAATCACTAACACTTAATATGGCCTTGGCCAAATATTAGTACTCTCTTACCTTGCGGATATAAATCCCGAAATCGTCACTTGTCTAGGGAGATGTCAAAATCCCTACAAACTTTATGTTAGATTTAATTCTAACATTTAATTGAACCAAAGCAAATGGCCTTCGGCCTAATATCACACTTCTCTTACCTTAGCTAATCAAATCCCGGATGATCTCCCTTATAGGCGGCTACAAACAAATCCTGAAACTCACCTTCAAAGTTTCGGCCAAAGAGAGGGAAAGGGATTAGATTCCTAATTTTGGCTAAATCAAAAGAAAGAGATAGGAAAATTAAATGCCAAGAATCCCTTACCAACTCAATCGAATGTCCTTGCTTGGAACAGAGAGATTCGACTCCTGATTAATTGATCAAATCGGCTCCTAGAGGGTAGAGGAGCATTCGGCTACGGCCACAAAATAGGGAATTTGGCTTAGGCAAGACAATCGGTTATGGCTAGGAAAGACTTACTTTCGGCTTTAGGAGAATTGTGGAAAGAAGAAGAGAAGAAAAGAGATATTCGGCCTTAACAAATGGGAAGAAAAGAGATGAAGAGAGGTTCGACAATGGTGGTGTTTTGACTTAAAAAATTTCGGCACACTACTAAAGGAAGAAAAGAGAATCGAAAATAACACCCAAACCTCCTTAAAGAATTTCGGCTACTCCCCTTCTCTTACATGACCGAAATGGTCATCAAAAGAATCCCTTGGTCGACCAACACTCATCCTCTTCTCAAATTCTACCTTTTTCTCCTAATTTTCCTCTTCTCCCCTCATTCAAACAAGTTTGAATGAGTCAACACTTATCTTCTGCCCTTAGTTAAAATTTTTTAAAAAGAACTTGACCACATCTAATGCTCATCCATCCAGTCTCCCTATGCCGTCCAACTCCCTTCCTCCCTGACGTAAAAACAACTCCAAAAGTGCTCCATTGCTGCTCGAGCCTAGGTCCCTCCTGCACTGCTAGTGGCGTCACTTCTTAAGGCTTTAAGTGGCGCCTCCTTGCCACTTTACCAAGCCAATCTTTGTGTCCAAATCCTCTACAAATTTTCTTAAGGCCTAACATGCTTAGCTCCACCTCAAGACTTAAAATACAATATTTTCCAAGGCATTCTCCTACACTTTAAAGTTCCCGAAATTCCCAAAATACATTCAAACCACCCATAGACATGCTTCCACATATATTTAAGTAAAAATGCACAAGCCCTAAATCCTGAATATTATAGTTCTACCCCGTTAAAATAATTTCAACCTTGAAATTACCTGGCTAAAATAGACGAGGGTATTACTGTCGCATCGCTTCTTCCAGCTCCGACGAAGCTTCTTCTGATCCATGGTTACGCAATAACACTTTGACTAGAGGAACTGATTTCCTCCGTGATACCTTCACATCCCGTTCCAAAATCTGAATTGGCTCCTCCTCGTAGGACAAATCCGGTCTCAGCTCCACCTCCTCAACTGGTACTACATGAGATGGATCCAATCAGTAACGACGTAGCATAGAAACATGGAATACATCGTGCATCTGCTTCAACTCTGGAGGCAACTCTAACTGGTATGCCACTGGTCCAACTCGCTTCAATACTCGATAAGGTCCTATAAACCTGGGACTTAACTTCCCTTTGCTACCAAATCTCATCACCTTCTTCCATGGCGAAACTTTCAGAAACACCTGATCTCCCACAACAAACTCTATTTCCTTCCGCTTGAGATCTGCATATGACTTCTGCCTGTCAGATGCCTCCTTTAACCGTGCCTAAATTACCTTAACCTTCTCTTCAGATTCTGCCACAATCTCTGGACCCAATACTCGACGTTCCCCTAATTCTGTCCAATACGTAGGAGTGCGACACTTCCGTCCATAGAGCGCTTCATACGGTGCCATACGAATACTGGCTTGATAGCTAGTACTATATGCAAATTCCGCTAAAGGCTAATATTCTTCCCAACTTCCTCTAAAGTCTATCACACAGCCCCTCAACATATCCTCTAACACTTGGATCACTCGCTCAGACAGGCCGTCCGACTACGAATAAAATGTCGTACTAAAGTCTAATCTGGTGCCTAAAGCCTGATGTAGTGCTTTCCAAAACTGAGACGTAAACCTTGGATCCCTATCTGAAATAATTGACACCGATACTCCATACAATCTTACAATCTCTGCCACATACAACTTGGCCAACTTCTGTAAAGAATAGTCAACCCGCACTGGTATGAAATGCGCGGACTTTGTCAATCGATCCACTATCACCCATACCGAGTCCTTCTTAGTAGGCGTAAGGGGAAGCCCACTAACGAAGTCCATGGTAATTCTCTCCCACTTCCACTGCGAAATCTTTATCGGCTGAAGCAATCCTGACGGAACTTGGTGTTCAGCCTTGGCTTACTGACACGTTAAGCACTTCCCTACCAATTCTGCAACTTCTCGCTTAAGACCAGGCCACCAAAACTGTTCCTGTAGATCTCTATGCAACTTACTACCTCCAGGATGCATAGCATAAGGGCTACTATGCGATTCTTAAAGAATTCTCTGCATTAACTCCTTATTCTTAGGCATACAGACCTTGCCATGAAAACACATCACTCCCTCACTATTAACACCATAGTTTTCCAACTCCACACTCTGCACTTGCCGCAACTTAGCACTTAGATCATCATCTGCCAACTGTCCTTCTTTCACCTCATTCAACCATGATGGCTTGACCTGCCACTCTGCCAGCAAACTTTCATTGTCATACAAGCTAAGATGTGTAAACATCGCCCTCAGGTCTGACACTACTTTCCGACTTAGGGCATCTGCCACTACATTCACTTTGCCCAGATGATACTCTATAGAACAATCGTAGTCTTTCAATAACTCCACCCACCTTCGCTATCTTAGGTTCAGCTCTTTCTGAGTCAGCAGATACTTAAGGCTTTTGTGGTCTGTGTAGATCACTGACTTTTCTCCATATAGATAGTGCCTCCATACCTTAAGAGCGAAGACTACTGCTACCAACTCTAAGTCATGCATTGATAATTAACCTCATGTGGCCTTAGTTGCCGAGACGCATAAGTGACTACCTTCCCGTCTTGCATCAGAACAAATCCTAATCCTGTGTGAGAAGCATCGTAGTACACCACAAAATCCTTCCCTGCCTCAGGCTGAATCAAAACTGGAGCTTCAGTCAAAACCCTCTTAAACTTCTCAAAGCTCTCTTGTTGCTTATCTATCCATACGAAAGGTACCTCCTTTCTCAACAACTTTGTCAAAGGTGCAGCTATTGATGAGAAACCTTCTACGAACTTTCTGTAGTAGCCTGCTAACCCTAAGAAACTACGAACCTCAGCCACAATCCTAGATGGTTTCCAATCTAGCACTGCCCCAATCTTCCTAGGATCCACCCTTATCCCTTATGCAGACACTACATGCCCTAAGAACGCAACCTCCTTCAGCCAAAATTCACACTTGCTGAATTTGGCATAGAGCTTCTTCTCTCTTAACACTTGCAACACTACCCGGAGATGCTCATCATGTTCTTCCTCAGACTTGGAATACATTAGGATGTCGTCTATGAACACAATGACGAACCGATCCAAGTAAGGTTGAAAAACTTGGTTCATCATATCCATGAACGCAGCTGGGGCGTTCGTCAATCCGAACGGCATTACTAAGAACTCATTGTAATATCCCGGGTTAGGGGCTATTTTGTGGTTGCATGATTTTGCATGTGTTGGATTGTTATGTTGTTGTTTGTGTGATTCGGGGCTTAGTTGTGGGCTAGAAGTGTGCCTGAGTAGGTAGGAAAATTTTTATTTTTTGACTTTACTTGAGAGGAGCTGAAGGAGTTGGGCCATATGTATTTTAATTGGTATTTTTGAGCATAACAAGCAAGCTAGCAAAGTGGCAGAGCTTGCGCCACTTGGAGCTTGGTTTGGCGTCATGTGCAAGGGGGAGGTCTTGGGTTCAAGCAACGAAAATCCCCACTTTTTGGCTTCTTTTTGGACGGCATAGGAGGGAGGAGTTGGATGGAGTTCAAATTCCTCATTGGACCAAGTCAAATTTTTTTTAAAAGATGGGTGGAGAGTGAATATAGGAAGGAGACTTGTTCAAAGTGTTTGAATGTGTGGTAGGGAGTGTTTATAGGGATTGTGGCCGAATTTTTGGGGGAATTGGAGGTGTTGGCCGTACCTTGGGAAGCTTGTTGGAGGGTGGTCGGTTTTGGTAAGTAAGTGGGAAGGCTATGCCGAAATTCTTTTTGGCATTTTGATGGGTTCGGTCAAAGGTTGATAGCTAAAATTCTTTCTTTTTGTCAATAGCCTAAGCCGAGTTTCAAAAGAGAGTTCTCTCATTTTTCTTCTCTTGTCATAACTAGCCGAAAATTCTAAAGAGCTCTATCTCATCTTCTTTTTCTTGAACCGAAAGTTTAAGCATCCATTTGGCAAGTTCGTTCTACTTCTCTTGAATTTGTGTGTGTGTGGCCGAATGTTCTCTTCTCTTTTACCTCTTTTCTTTTTGTTCATCTGTGTGTAAACTGAAACTCCATCCTCTAAAAACAATTGTTTTCTCTCTTCTCTCACTCTGAACCGAACACAGGTGTATTAAACACCTAAGGGCAATTCTCTTTTCTTTCTTTTAAGGTGTTGGCCGAATCTTTTCTTCCTTCCATAGCTCTCTCTTTTGACCGAATATTAGTGAAGGGTGATCCTGTTTGGTTGATCGATCTTTGGTGTTTGGTAAGTGGTGGTAAGAGGGCATTCTATTAGTCTATTTGTTTAGTTTTGATTTAGCCAAGCTATTAAGTATTGATGGTTTTTCTTTTAGGAGTGGCCGATTGTCAAAGGGAATCACTGCTTGACTCGGATTTGATAGGAAACCAAATCAAGTGAAGGTAAGGGATTGAAATTAACCCCTTTGGGTTTATAAGTCTTTGGCCGAATGGTTTATGTGTACTAACCCCTATGTTCGGCCGATTTTAGGAGCAAGTTAATCAAGGGACTTAGATCGTTTTCGTCGGGATTTCTAGACTCGTGTTACCAGGTGTGTAACTAACACACTGAAACTTAGTAATGTTATTAATAAACCTGTTTGCCTGTTAAAAATCATAACAGTGTGATGGATGATTGAATACCCAAATGGGGTATGTGTACGGATCCGGGTAAGTCTATCTTATTACGAGTTTTATTGTGATACCTGTGATGTATGATTTATGCTATGTATGCTATGAGATGCATTTTGGGGCATGTTGGCATGTATTACATGATGTGCATCGATATGACATGTTGGGTGGTTTGAGAGGAGGGGGATATGATATCCGTGTCTTTGGGACACTGTGTCTTTGGGACACCAGAGGTTTGGCACCTCCAGTGGTTTGGTACCACAGTGATATTTTGTGACTTTGGGTCACCAGAGGTTTGGCACCTCAGCGTCTCGTCCCAGTGGCCTAGTACCACGGTGGGTTGGCCCCACAGTTGATTATACGGGATTGACGCCAGTGATTTGGCATCACACGATGGGTTGGCCCCATCACTCGATTATCATGACTACGGTCACCAGTGGTTTGGTACCACATTGTGTCTTTGGGACACCAGAGGTTTGGCACCTCATTGCGACTCGTCCCTGTGGTTTGACACCACCGTGGGTTGACCCCACTTGAGAGATACGGGATTGTCGCTAGTGATTTGGTATCACGCGATGGGTTGGCCCCATCATCGGATTATTTGTGACTTTGGGTCACCAGTGGTTTTGCACCACACTTATGGATATCGTGACTTTGGGTCACGGTGGTTTGGCACCACCCGGTGGTTTGGTACCACACGGGGTAGAAAAGGAGATACGGATGGTTAGGACCGGGTTGCATTAATTGTGTTACTATGTATGATGTGTGTTAGCATGTTGTTTTATTGGGAGCGGGATTTATACATCGAGTCATTCGACTCACCCTCTCCTTTGACATTTCAGTGATACTTAGACGCGGACATGGAGCCGGATGGACTCTGGTGCTCATGCCATTTGAATAAAAAGTTTTACTCGGACATTACATTTTGGGTACTTTAGTTATTTACTTTCAGTTGGGTTTTATTTCGGATTTGTAAAAGGCCTTTAAATTATGCCTTATGATGTTTATGTTTTAAGTTAGATTTTAATATGCTTTGACAAAATAATTGGGTTAATTTGCTAAAACTTGAAATGACAACGATTTCAAAATTTTAACGATATGTTTCCAACTATACCATCGGGTATCACACTGATTTTATAAATAATTGAAAATCAATCGTCTTCAAACTTGAAATAAAATTTTTACTAAGTCTAAATGTTTTAGTAACAATATTAAACAACTTGTTTTCCAAACGGAACAAAGTTTTACCAAAGCTATTTAGTGCAAACTCGTAACTTTCAAACACGTTTTTCCCCGTAACATACCAGAGTCGGTCGTGGTGTTTGGACCGGGTTTGGGGTGTTACACTCATAATGCCTGTATCTCGTCCGGAAAGCTGTCTTATGGATATCCACTTCCTTCACCTTGGGTTGATGATATCCAGATCGTAAATCTATCTTTGAAAATACCGCTGCCCCCTTAAGCTGATCGAACAAGTCGTCTATCCCTGGCAACGGGTACTTGTTCTTGATGGTCAGCTTATTCAATTGATGATAATCTATGCACATACGCATAGTCCTGTCCTTCTTCTTCATGAACAAGACCGGTGCTCTCCACAGAGACACACTGGGTTAGATAAACCCACGATCAAGCAACTCTTGGATCTGAGCCTTGAGCTCAACCAATTCTTTTGATGCCATTTTATACGGAGCAATTGACACAGGAGGTGTACCCGGTAGCAAGTCAATTCCGAACTCCACCTCTCTTACTGTTCTAACTCCACTAACTCCCTCTTCCTTTGCATCCAACGCCCTAACAAAGGTCAAAAATGCCTTGCACCCTTTTCGAACCATCTTATCAGCCTTTAATACGGAGACTACGTTAGAAAATAGTTTCTTCTTTCCACTATCATAATTATCTCCTCATCCTCCGGGGTCCTTAACTCTATTCGCTTAGCTGCGCAATCCAATTTAGCTTGATGTTCCACTAGCCAATCCATACCAAGAATGAGATAAAATTCTCCGAAAGGTAGTTCCATCAAGTCAGCAGGGAATATCACTTCCTGAATCTCTAGAGGTACACTCCGAAATATCCTATTCACCATCACCGTTTGACCTAACGGGCTTACTACCGTCATCTCCCTATTAGACAGTTCAGATGCTACACCTAGCGCTACAACTACCCTACATGCAACATATGAGTGGGTCAAGCCAACATCAATTAAAGCAAAGTAAAGCTTGTCAGCTATAAGGAACATACTAGTTATGACGTCTGGTGCGTCTCCATCCTCCCTCCGGCGAACTGCATACACCAGACCCGGCTGTCTTGCCTCTGCATTACCAACACCTCTGCCTGGTGTTCCCCGTCCTCTTCCAGAACCATCACCACTGCCAATCGGACCATGACCCCATGGTGGCTGCTGTCTACCTCTTCTGGCCTGATTAAAACCCTGACCTGTTGGTCAGCTCCCGTCTGTTTTCATAGGACAGTCCCTAATCATGTGATCCTTGGACCCACACTTAAAGCATCCCCCAGTCTTCTTCCAACACTCTCCTAAGTGCATCTTTCCACACTGAGCACAAGTACGGTATTGTCCTCCCGTAACAACCTGCTGACCTCGTGGCCCATCAACTCTATGTCTCTTCTGAACATTCCCGGATGACCCTGCTGATCCAAAACCTCTCTTTTGCCTATTCCAATCCGTATTCTGTCTCACAGACTCCTTAATCCCTTTGGCTAACTTAGCCTTCTCTACCAACACGGTAAACTCCCGCTCCTGCTATGGAGCTATCAATAATCTCAGGTCATCCCTCAGTCCGTCCTCAAATCAGACACATCGTTCACGCTCCGTAGCCACGATTCCTCGAGCATACCGACTCAACCTTAAGAATTCTGCCTCGTACTCCGCTACAAACTTACTCCCCTGAACCAGCCTCAGAAATGCCTTCCTCTGCGCATCAATATAACTAGTCCCAACATACTTCTTCTGATACGCCGCCTTGAAATACTCCAAAGTAAGATCCTCAGCTGAGCACCATCCTGAACTGTGAGCCACCATTGATATGACTCATCGTGGAGAAGTGATACCATTCCTTTCAGTTTCTCCTCGGCAGTAAGATCCAGCTCATCCATGATTCGCACTGTCGCTTCCAACCAATACTCAGCCGTATTGGGTGCCACACCTGATACACCACGGAATACCTCAGCTTCATTGGCTCAGAGTCGCTTGGGTACAGATTTCTGAGCTCCCATACCTCCACCTGCTCCAGCCACCCTCTCAAGAACCCGCAACATCGCCTGCGATACTGCATCATCCCGCGTCGATCCTGATGCTCAACACCAACAGCTACTGGTGGTGGTGGTACCTCGTTCTCGGACCCTTGACCAGACCCTAAGGGTTTCAATACGGTCATTCTGCCTCTACCACGCCCTCGTACATTACGACCACGTCCCCTAGAACTCATGTCTATGATCGCGATCTAATCTGGTTTAAAAAGTTTTATGCATTAGTCTTTGTTCCACTGATTACCCATGAATAAGTTTTATGTAAAGAAGTTTAGTAGTAGTTCTTTCAATCATTTCAGGGTTTTCGTTTCAAGTCTTCTACCCTAATTCAGAGAAGCACATTCATTCAATAGTATCTACTACACACATTCACCACTCGAACATTTTCGTCCATTCTAAACCCAGGGGTATTTTCATAATTTGTCCTATAAGGGTATTTTGGTAA
The DNA here is from genome assembly GCA_025503065.1 of Gossypium bickii. Classification (NCBI taxonomy): domain Eukaryota; kingdom Viridiplantae; phylum Streptophyta; class Magnoliopsida; order Malvales; family Malvaceae; genus Gossypium; species Gossypium bickii. The sequence goes on from CP106711.1 coordinate 105,429,365, forward strand.
ATTTTCCAAATCAGGGTATCTTGATATTTCACAAAATAGGGATTTTTGGTATTTTTGTAGAGTAAGAAAATCTTAGTAAAGTTCGAGGGTAGTATGGTAATTTTATAAACCAAGGGTATTTGGGTAATGTTTTGTAAACCGGGAATATTTTAATTTTTTTTTAAATCTGAAATAGTTTTTACAAATCAAAGTGGTGATTTGATGATTTTAAAACTAAGGTTTTTATAAAACAGTATAGCTAGTCCCTTTCGTATTTTAATTATTGAATTTAGCCTGTGAATAAGTCCTCTTGGTTAGGGTGAATCGTCACTACGCACCAGGTAGGATTCGAGTGAAGAGGAGGTGAGTCACTAGGACTACTTAAATACCAAGCTCTCGCTGAATCCAATCCTAGACATCCGCACAATGGTTGCCACACCCTTAACTCGGTGACTCACTCACAGGTTTGTTTGATTAGGCTTTAATTTTTATGTAATTCTGTGTTGGAGTAAGCTAACCCTAGGGTCCATTAACTCCTAATGTACTAATCTACGATCCCGTAATACCCACATACAAATCATACAATAATACAAATCATACAACAGTTAGGGGTACTTACCTGCTGGACTTCGGGTAGGAGGCTTAGGTGCCATGCCAAAAAACCTGCTCAATTCCAAAAATTTTCACAAAAATTTATTTAGGCTCTATTTTGAAACTATTGTGGGCTTTAAACCCAAGGTCGAGGTTTAAAACTGGGCTCTGATGCCAAATTAAAACACCTCAAACCCGGCCCATGAGCCTCACCCAGATCTGGCATGCTCATTGAGTAAAACATTTCAAAAGCTTGTTTGCTAATTCAGAAAATTTGGGTGTTTTGAAGAAAAATTGATTTGTGTTGTGATTGAAAACTTTGTCGTTATTGGAGTCTTTATTTTATTAAATGTTATTTCCATACTTCAAAACTATAAGTTAAAAGAAATGCCGAATTTAGAGTTTACCATTAAGTTGAAAAATCGTTGGTGTTTAGGTGTCAACACATTTGAAATTATTTAAAGAAAACTTGCTTAACCCTTTTGTTTAATATTAATCGTATCATAATAAAAATTAAAACGTATGCATAAAATAGTTTAGCAGCAATGGCCTTATTACAACAAAAGCAAAACCCAAAAATAAATCCAAAACTTAATATAAAAACTCAAAATAAAATAAATACTGAGCTGAGCATGGCCACCACTAAGTCTCTGCCGACCTGGTCTAATTACTGAGTGTCACCTGCAAAATGTTAGCCCAGGAGGGGTGAGTCAACAGACTCAATGTGCAACAACCAACACAAACTCCCAAACGATTTAGGCATATCAAATCATATATGAAAAATATAGGCAATGATGCAATCCCAAACCCACCTAAATAACCATCCTCTGCACATCACCCGTACCTACCAATCATACCGTGGGGATTACTAAATCGACCCTCCATCCGCTACACACCATCGAAGGCAGTCGCTGCAGTCAACTGCACATCGCCTAATCTTGGCATAGCCACCAAATAATGTGACAGAGTCACCAGATAATAATATGTGACATTGGTCACCAGATTCAGATTTTGTGACATGAGTCACCAGATAACGTGGTAAAAACCACCAGATCACTTCCCTTTTCATTATCACCCATATGCCCATGCGTCATACAAAACATGCAGAAATCATGCAATATACCTTATTCCATATTCATAACGGATTCACATATGTGTCATATTCAAATGGTCATAACATTATTAACATAGTATTAAAGGTTAACGTACCTAAATACTATGTACCATTGAATGGTACCTTTAGCCATATTTTTCATATTTCCATTAACACATGTATTAAATCAATACCATAAATCTATCAAGAATTAGTGTAGGGCTACACACCTGGTACTAACACAATTGCTGAATCCTGAAAATCTACCGAAACAGGTTGTACTCCTCCCTAAAAACCATGGTTAGAATCGGCTAGTCACTAACACTTAATATGGCCTTGGCTGAATATTAGTACTCTCTTACCTTGTGGATCTAAATCCCAAAATCGTCACTTGTCTAGGGAGATGTCGAAATCCCTACAAACTTTATGTTAGATTTAATTCTAACATTTAATTGAACCAAAGCAAATGGCCTTCGGCCTAATATCACACTTCTCTTACCCTAGCTAATCAAATTCCGGATGATCTCCCTTATAGGCGGCTACAAACAAATCCCGAAACTCACCTTCAAAGTTTCAGCCAAATAGAGGGAAAGGAATTAGATTCCTAATTTTGGCTAAATCAAAAGAAAGAGATAGGAAAATTAAATGCCAAGAATCCCTTACCAACTCAATCGAATGTCCTTGCTTGGAATAGAGAGATTCGACTCCTGATTAATTGCTGTGGAGGTGGTGGTCTTGGTTCCCAAGTTGTGATTCCTTAGCAGCCTGTTAAACCTAAAATTGAAAAACTAAAACAAAATAAACTCAATTAAGCAAACGAGAGGTAATAATAAGGAAAATAAAGGAAAAGATAAAAATAAAAGAAAAGATAAATGGTCTCAAAGACCCTTGGCCTATTGGTTGGATGAAGCAACCGGCATGAACTTATGTATTGGGGTCTCCCTTGAGGAGACGACGCTTGCTTTCTTTCGCTTCCTTATCATGGCTTTGGCGTGGCTCAAGAGTGATAGAGACTTGTTATAGAGAGGGAAGAAGTTTGAGAGAAAGGGGAGAAAGAAAACAAAGTGATCAGTTGGTGGAAAAAATAGGGGAAGGGAGGTTGGGTTTAAATAGAGTTTCAATTCTGGTGCATTCACACACCCGTGGACCGAGGGCGTGTTGATTCACACGACCACTTTGCACGATTGTGTGTCTAGGCGTGTTGGCTGACCCATGCCCATTTTGCAGTTTACCACGATCGTTGGTGATAAGTCAGTATGTTGGCACGGTTGCACGGTAATGGCATGTTCTGGCTGTGGTTGGCAAGTCAGTAGCTATACGCGGTCGTGGGACATGGCCGTGCCACTTTGTCGGTGCCCATGGGTGAGTGGTTGAGTCCGTGACTTCAAAATTTAGTTGAATTTGACTTGTACCGTCCTGCCATGTTAGTATCAAGATTCTTAAGGTACACACGGTCTAGGCCACGGCCATGTGGCCTGGAAATCTGTACCCTTGGTTATTTTTAAAGTTAGATAAAAAGAAAGAATAAAATAAAATGAAAAACATAAAAGTTAATGAGGTTAGTACTCGAATTGCCTCCCGAGAAACGCTCGTTTATAGTGTTAAGCTGGACTTTCCTTGTATTTGCTACAATCAGGGTAGTTTAAAAGTTTGAATATCTTCCATCATGCTTACAGTTTTATTTTCTTGATAAAGTTTAAGCCGAGAGGCGTTTACCTTAAAATTATCAAATGTTGGAGTGCTTACCTCGACTGTTCCGTGTGGGAAAATATAATGTACCTTAAGAGGAATTTTTTCATTTGCTTTCAGGCCTGATGTGGTGATTCGAGGGTCGGCTTTGTCTAACAGTACCTGGTCTCCTATTTTGAAGTGGTTTGATATTCCTATGAGCTCTTGTGGGGGCTCCTTTGATTTTACTTCGTGTGGTTCTTATTCCTCTTTGAATTGTGTTTCCTGCTCTTTTAGTTTGTCGACCCTAAGGCTTTGTTCCTTATGTAATTCTTCTTTGTTGGTTTGGGGTCTATGATTTGGCTCATGTTTGTATCCTTATGGTGTTTCCTACGATGAAGGTTGAAGACATTGATTATCAACTGGATTGACTTTCTTACCTTCATCGATTGTTGTCCTGGCCGAGTCAAGGGCTTGAAGACTGATTGATTTGTCACCTACACAAAGTAAGAGTTCTTCTATGGCAACATCAATTTTAGTCTTGGCAGTTGCTAGAAAGGGTCTTCCTAAAATTAGGGGGATAAGTATGAGTTCTCCTATGGCAACATCAATTTTAGTCTTGGCAGTTGCTAGAAAGGGTCTTCCTAAAATTAGGGGGATTGAATTATCCTCATCCATGTCTAAGACAACAAAATCTACTGGGGAAACGAATTTATTGATTTTTACAAGAACATCTTCGATAATGCCCCTAGGAATTCTAACAGTTTTATCAGCTAATTGAATACTCATCCTAGTTTGCTTGGGCTTCCCTAGACCTAGTCATTTAAACAATGTATAAGGCATGACATTTATACTTGCCCCTAAATCAGCTAACACATTATCAATAGTTAAACTACCAATTAAACATGGAATTGTAAAACTCCCTGGATCTTTTTGCTTCCGCGGTAGTCTATTGTATAACATTGCTGAGCATATTGCATATAATTCTACATGTGGCTCTTCGTCTAATTTGCGCTTGTTCGTTAAGAGCTATTTTAAAAATTTCCTCGAGTCTGGCATCTGAAAAAGAGTTTCAAGGAGAGGTAAGTTAATATGTAATTTCTTTAAAAGTTTAAGAAACTTACAAAACTGTTCTTCCGTGTCATCTCTTTTCATTGTTTCGGGATCAGGTATGCGAGGTTTGTATTCTTTGATTACCGGTTTTGGCTTTTCCTGTGTTACCTCTACTTTACCTTCTTCTACCTCATTTTCTTGTATTGAATTGGGTTCATCTAACCCTTTACTATCATGAGCTGTGATAGCTTGGATTTGCTTTCTTGGGTTAATCTCCATGTTACTTGGTAGACGTCCTTGCGGTCATCCAGACATTAACTTTGCAAGTTGTCGGACTGCCTTAGTGACTTCCCCTACTGACTTGGTAATTTTGCTGATTCGATTCTTGGTCTTTTCAACTGATGTTTGTTGGTCTCTAAGTGTTTTCTCTGTATCTTAGAGATGATTTTCTGTGGCTGCCATGAATTTTGTCAGTATCTCTTCAAGGTTTGGCTTCTTCTCTTGCGGATATGGCTGATTTTGGAAATTTTGAGGAGGTTGTTGTCTTTGATTTCCTTGACCTCCCCATGAAACATTTGTGTGGTTCCTCCAACCTGGATTGTAAGAATTACTATAAGCATTATTATTGGGTCTGAAATTATTACATATATAGTTCATCTGCTTGCTTTCTGCTCCTGGTTGGTAGGGTGGGTACTCAGGATTTGCCACAGTTCCACTTGCGTCGCACTGCATTACTGGGTGTACCTACGAAGAACACAAACTATCAAGCTTTTTATTCATCATCTCTACCTGTGTTGATAGCATGGTCACTGCATCGAGGTTGTAAACTTTGGCTGATTTTTTCAGTTTCATCCTTGTAACCTACCACTGATAGTTATTCAGTGACATCTCTTCAATAAACTCGTATGCTGTTTCAGGAGTTCTATTATTCAGGGTTCCACCGGTGGCTGAATCAATTAGTTGCCTCGTTGAGGGGTTTACACCATTATAAAAAGTCTGGACTTGAAGCCACAAGGGTAAACCATGGTGTGGACACCTTCTCAAGAGATCCTTGTATCTCTCCCATGCGTTGTATAATGTTTCTAAATCCATCCGCATAAAAGAAGAGATATCATTTATTAATTTGGCCATTTTGGTCGGTGGGAAATATTTCAATAAAAATTTTTCGGTCATTTGTTCCCATGTAGTGATTGACCCTCGTGGTAACGAGTTTAACCACTGTTTGGCTTTATTCCTTAATGAAAAGGGAAATAATCAAAGACATATGGCATCATCAGAAACGCCATTAATTTTGAAGGTATCACAGAACTCTAAGAAATTAGCTATATGAGTGTTTGGGTCTTCGTCCTACAAACCATCAAATTGAACAAATTGTTGAATCATTTGTATTGTGTTAGGCTTTAATTCAAAATTATTAGCAGCTATAGCAGGCCTAACAATACTCGATTCTGCTCTTGTTAAATGTGGTTTAGCATAATCAAACATAGTACGTGGAGCATTATTTTCTCCCACATCATGTGGCTGTGGATTATTCTTGCCCATCCCTTCAGTAGGATTGGATCTGGCTTCTTCTGTATAATTTAGGGCTCGCCTAATTTCGCTGTGATTCCTTCGAGCGGTAGCTTCAAAATCACTGTCGTATACTAAAGGTGCTCTCGGGTTCCTTCTAGTCGTAAACTAGAGGTACCTGCTTAGAAAAGAAAGAAAGAAAATTTAGCAAAAGAAAAAAAATAAAATAAAAAAATTACGGGAAATAAAAAATAATGCTAAAGAAATAAAAATAGAGTTTTCTTAATATTTTAGTTCCCCGACAATGGCGCAAAAAACTTGATCATGTGTCTATCGAGTTTTAAAATTTATAAAGAGAATAATCGAACCTGAAAACTAACTCTGACAATGATTAAAGGCAAGTGTACCTATCGAACAGTAGTATAGCTTAGGCAAGACCGGGTTATCGAACCCAAAGGAGCTAAAAATACTAATACTAACTTTCTTTTTATTATCTAACCTAAATATTAAGTGATTGGTTATTTAATCTAAAATTAACTAACTACCAAGCTAGGATGCAAAGACAAAAAGACTAAATTAGGGAAATAACTTTTAGAAAAACTCAATTGATTTAAGTGATACCCTTAGGAAGAATCCACCTAGACTTCACTTGTTATCTAACACTGAACCATACGATTTATTCACTTGACTTGATCCGTAGGACTTCCTAACGTATATTAAACCTTCTCTCGAGGCGAATAACGTCTAACCCTAGGTTAATTAATGGAAATCTCTTTCTCACTTAATAACCCCTTAGAATAGTAGTAAATCGATCTATGGATTCCCATATTAGGTTTCACCCTAATTCGGCAAAATCTTGTCACCCTATCTCTAGGTGTGCAAATGAATCCGCTTTAATGATGCTGGATCTAGGAATGGGCAGGGACTTTTACTCCACCACCTAAGCACATCATACTTGAATCAATATCTCGAAAATATTAACACAAGAATTAAGCACACATAATTAAGAACAAATCAAGTATTTATCTTATAGTTTAGAAAACAATAACAAGATTCATCTAGGTTTCATCCCCTTCAGGTATTTGAGGGTTTAGTTCATAATAAATAAAGAAAACATCTCAAGAGAAAAGATAAAACAAAACATAAGAACTCCCTAAAACTCCTTGAAAGAATTGAAGGAGAGATCCGCCGTCTTGAGTAGAATTTCGACTTCTTGTGATGGATCAACAGGCTATCTCTAAGTGATTCCCCCAAGTTTGACCTTTTCGGCTTGGCTCCTTGGCCTAGCTTGACCGCCCCCTTCAAGAGCACCTTTTTACATAAATCAAGGGATAAATCATCCAAAAGTAAGCTAAATGTGGGATTAAAATATGTTACTATTACGGTTTATCATGGATCTTGGGTTTTAAAACTTGGTTTTTAAGAACTGATTTTTTTTAAATGATTTGAAATAATTTGATTGAGATTATGGTACACCGAGTCTTCGGAGCCGATCCTATAAGTATTCTGATAAACTGCTACAGATAGTCGATACTGAAACATTCTAGTAGTGTATACAGAAACTGTAGTGAATTGAAATTGATAGAGACTGTACTGTAAAAACAAACTCTAAATTTATGATACTGCTTTACATAAAAATCTGTTAGTAACTACTAAAACTGTAACTGATTCATAAAATTCGCAATACAGATAAATCCGAATAGACATGAGTGCATGAGGTATCCATGGATGTCGTACTTGAGGCCGTGGTAGAGGCCATAGAAGGGCTCGAGCTGAGTCATCATCTCTGGGTAGCATGCCGAATCTGGACACGAGTGAGACACCCGTGTCACCTACTATTGAGGCTGGGTCTCAAGATCGCATAGCGGGGGACGACGTATTGTTTCAGGCTATGCTAAGGATATTGGAGAGGGTCATTGGACCCAATACTGGATTTGGGGGCCGATGGTCGGTTATGGAATGACTTCGGTCCAATAAAGCTGAGCTCTTCAGGGGTATCACTGGGGTTGCCCCTAGTGTGGCCGAATACTGGGTTGAGGCCACGGAGAGGATCCTGGATGATATTGATTGCACCCCTGAGTAGGAATTAAAGGGTGCAGTTTCACTGCTGCGAGATAAGGCTTACCAGTGGTGGCTGACTGTTAAGGACGGCACTTGATAAACCGTAATATGAACATATTTTAATCCCATATTTAGCACACTTTTGGATGATTTAAGCCTTGAATTGTGGAATTTGGTGCTCTTAATCCTTTGTTTTCATGTTTTATACTTAGGAGAGCATCGGAGGATGAAAAGAAAAGAAACGGGCCTAAAATGGGTCAAATAGGCCAAAGCACAAAATCGATACGGCCTGGGTCCAAGACCACACGGCCGTGCCTCCTTAATAGACTCAAACACGGCATGGCCATGATTCACACGGGCGTGTGCCATGGGCATCTCCCTGTCATGACAAAAAGGAATTCTAATCGGAATAGGGTACTTAGAGGCAAAGAAAGCCATTCCAAAAGCCTATATAAACACCCTAGAGGCCAACCTTTAAGGGGGTCGTCCAGCTAGGCCAAGGAGCTAAGCCAGAGAGGTCAGAATTGTGGGATTTAGTCGAAGAAAGCCAGTTGATTTATCTCAAGAAGCTAAAATTATACTCAAGACGGAGGATCTCTCCTTCAATTCCTTCAGGGGGTTTTAGGGTTTTCTTATGTTTTCTTTTATATTTTTTCTGAGATGTATTCTTTTATGATTATGAACGAAACCCCTCAGATACCTGAGGGGGATGAAACCTAAGATGGATCTTGTTATTGTTTTCTGAACTATATGATAAATACTTGATTTGTTCTTAACTATGTATTCTTAATTCTTATTTTGATATTTCAGGATATTGATTCAAGAACTGACGTGCATAGGCAGAGGAGGAATATTCCATGTTTAAGAGTAGATCTAGCATAGTTAAGCGGAGTTGATCGCAACCCTAGAGATAAGATGACGAAAATCTATCAGATTAGGGTCAAACCTAATATGGGAGTCCATAGATCGAGTTAATGCAATCCTAGGGGTTTTAATGAGAAAGAGATTTCAATTAATCAACCTAGGGTTAGACTTTAGTAGTCTCGAGAGAGGTATTAATATAAATTAGGGAATCTTACAGATCAAGTTAAGTGAATAAATCGTCTGGTTCAGATTTAAAAAACAAGTGAAGTCTAGATAGATTCTTCCTCGGATATTGTCTTAATCAATTGGTTTTTCCCACAAGTATTTCCCCAGTTCATCCTCTGAGTCTTAGCATCCTTAGCTTAGCACTTTGTAAATTTAGATTAAACAATAATTCCTTTAATTTTTAGGGTAAGCAATAAAGAGAAAGTCAGTATTATTACTTTTTGTTCCTTTAGGTTCGACAATCTGATCTTGCCGCTAAGCTATACTACTGTTCGATAGGTGTACTTTCCTCAATCATGGCGATACTTAGTTTCTAGGCTCGATCATTCATTATATAATTTTTAAGACTCTCGACACACGGCCAGTACTCAGCCTGAATGTTTGACTTGGAATTTCTTTAAGATTGCCTTCCAGGGGAAATATGTAGGGGCGAGCTACGTGGATGCCCATAGGAGGGAGTTCCTGAACCTATCTCAGAGAGATAGATCTGTGGCCGAGTATGAGGCTAAATTTCTACGACTGAGCCGCTATGTGCAAGGTATGATGGTGACTGAGTATGAGCGATGGATTCACTTTGAGGATGGCCTCAAGGATAATTTGAGAGTCTTGATAGCTCCGTAGAGGGAGCGTGATTTTTCTTCACTAGCTGAGAAGTCGAAGATTGCTGAGGAGGTTAAGTGCACTGAGTACCAAAACTGTGATAGAGAGAGAGGTAGGAACAAGAGGGATTCGGAGCCCTCGAATTTTGTACAGAGGCCTAAGAGAAAGGTCAGACCTGATAGGCCAAAGAGCTGGGCCCCCTGTTACTGCTACTGGACTGCAGCCATGTGTCGATTGTGGTAGATGCCATCAAGCAAGTGTTGGAGAAGGACTAGGGCATGTCTGAGGTGTGGATCATTGGATCATTGCATTAGGGAGTGTCCGTCATGGGCTGATTAGATGCAAGCTCAGGGTACTGGTACTACGCAATCACAGAGAGTAGCACAGCAGCCACCAAGAGGCCGTGTCAGGCTAGAGGTTGTAACTGTATGGGCATGATCAAAGAGCACCGGGCAGAGGTGCTGGGCAGACTGAGGCGAGACAGCTTACTCTTGTTTACACTACACGTCGCCAAGAGGACAGAGATGCTCCGGACGTCATCACGGGTATGTTTCTTATTTATGATGTGCCTTACACTACATTGATAGATATAGGATCTACACATTCTTATGTAGCCTATTCTGTTTCTAAAAATCTGGGGATTCTGGTTGAGAGTACTTCTAGCAAGGTGACAGTGCTAAGCCCGTTGGGGCAATCTATTAGAGTTAACAAACTGTATAGGAATGTTCCTTTAGAGGTTTAAGGGATGGTATTTCTGGCTGACTTGATGGAGCTTTCATTTAGGAAGTTCATTTTGATATTGGAGATGGACTAGTTGGTTAAGCATTGTGTGAGCTTGGACTGTGCAACTAAGAGGTTTGTACTAAAAACTGAGGATGCTGATGAGGTAATCGTGATTGGAGAACGTTGGAACTACTTGGCTAACGTGGTCCCTGCAGTGGTAGCTGAGAAACTAGTTCGCAAAGGATGTGAGGCGTATTTGGCCTATATAAGTGTTTTTGCTTTTGAGGACTCTACTATAAAGGATATCCACACTATAAGAGATTTTCCAGACGTCTTTCCTGAGGAGTTACCAGGTTTACCTCCAGATCGTGAAGTAGAGTTTGTGATTGGGCTTTTCCCTAGTATAGCTTCGGTGTTTATCGCTCCCTATCGAATGGCACCGAAAGAGCTTATGGAGTTTAAGGCTCAAATTCAGAAGTTGTTGGGTCATGGGTTCATCCACCCTAGTGTGTCTCTATGGGGAGCACTGGTATTGTTTGTTAAGAAGAAGGATGGATCCATGAGGATGTGTATTGACTATCGGCAACTGAATAAGTTGACCATCAAAAACAAGTATCCGTTACCAATGATTGATGATCTGTTTGACCAGTTCTGAGGGACGTATGTGTTCTTCAAGATTTACTTGTGTTCTAGGTATCATCAGTTGAGGGTTAAGGAGGCTAATGTGCATAAGACGGCATTTAAGACTCATTATGGTCACTACGAGTTCCTAGTTATGCCTTTTGGGTTGATGAATGTACCGGCCGCATTCATGGATTTGATGAACCAGGTATTTTAGCCTTACTTGGATCAGGTCGTCATAGTTTTCATCGACGACATATTGGTTTATTCAAGGACTAAGGATGAGCATGACTAGCACCTTAGGATTATTTTTGAGATTTTGAGGGAAAAGCAACTCTATGCTAAGTTTAGCAAGTGCGAGTTTTGGTTACGTAAAGTAACATTTCTGGGTCATGTGGTGTCTGTTGAGGGGATTCGAGTTGATCCTCGAAAAATTGAGGTTGTAGTGGACTGGAAATAGCCTAAGAATGTGACTAAGATCTGCAACTTCCTGGGTTTGGCAGGTTATTATCAACGGTTTACGGAAGTCTTTTCACTAATTGTAGCACCCCTAACTAAGCTGCTACGTAAGGGCGTACCGTTTTTCTAGTCTGATGTGCAGCAAGAGAGCTTTGAGAAGCTCAAGACTATACTAACTGAGGCTTCTGTTTTGATACAGCCTAAACTCAGAAAGGAGGTCACGGTTTATAGTGATGCATCACATGTCGATTTGGGATGCGTGTTGATGCAGGATAGTAAGGTGGTAGCATATGTGTTACGTCAGCTTAAGATGCATGAGGTGAACTACCCGATGCATGATTTGAAATTGGCTGTCGTAGTATTAGTCTGAAAATCTGGAGACACTAACTATATGGTGAGAAGTGTGTCATCTACACTGATCACAAAAGCCTCAAGTACCTCCTTACTCAAAAGGAGCTGAATCTTAGGCAGCGCAGATTGGTTGAGCTGCTTAAGGATTACGACTATACCATTGAGTACCATCTTGGCAATGCCAATGTGGTAGCCGATGCATTTATCCGTAGGGATATGACTGATTTGACGCAATGTTCCCTCGAATTAGCTTGTTCGACGATAGGAGTTTTTTGGTTGAACTACAAGCCAAACCAACTTGGATCGAGCAGATTAGAGGTAAACAGTTAGAGGGTGAGTGTTTGAGCTTGAGGTTTTGAAAGATTGAGAGTGGTACTACTGCCGACTTTGGGTTAAACAGTGATGGTGTGTTGTGTTTTCAAGGACAGATCTATGTACAGAATGATATGGATTGAAGACAGTCGATTTTAAGGGAGGTAGATAGTAGCCCCTATACTATGCATCCCGGTGGGAATAAAATGTTCCAAGATCTTCGAGAACTATACTGGTGGCTAGGTTTGAAGCGTGAGGTTACTGATTTCATGGCACGATGTCAGACTTGCCAGTAGGTTAAGGCTGAGAATCCTTTACCTTCGGGTTTGTTCCAGTCGGTTAAGATTCCCTTATGGAAATGGGAACGAGTGACTATGGACTTCGTTAGTGGATTGCCCTTGACACCCACTAAGAAGGATTCAGTTTAGGTTGTCGTGGATTGATTGACCAAGTCTACGCACTTTACCCGAGTAATAAACCATAAAAGTAACATATTCTAATCCCACATTTAGCATGCTTTTGGATGATTTAAGCCCTGAATTGTGTAATTTGGTGCTCTTAATCCTTTGTTTTCATGTTTTATACTCAAAAGAGCATCGGATGAAGTGAAACACCCTAAAACCGGTCCACGAGCCTTGACCAGATCTGGAATGTTTCTTGAGTTAAAACGGTTCAAAATTAGTTCGTTACTTTGGAAAAATCCGTGTGGTTTTGAAGAAGTTTGACTTGGGTTGGGTTCAATTGAAAACATTTTTGTTCTTGAAATCAGGAAGTTGATAAAACCTTGTTTTTATATAAAAGACATGCCGAATTTGTTTAGATATTTTATTCACGTTGGAAATCATTTGTTTTAGGGTGTCAAAATATTTAAATAATTATTTTAAGAAGGTTGCTTAAGCTTTAAATTGATAAAAGTTGTATCATAGTAAAGTAAATAAAATGCATGCATAATCAGTTTATAGTTATGGCCTTATTACATCAAAAACAAAACCCAAAAATAAATCAACGTTGGAAATCATTTGTTTTAGGGTGTCAAAACATTTAAATAATTATTTTAAGAAAGTTGCTTAAGCTCCTGCCGACCCGGTCCATCACTAAGTGTCACCTGAAAAAAAAAATCCCACAACGGGGTGAGTCAAACAGACTCAGTGTGTATAACCAACACTAAGCCCCAACAAATTCAGGCATAACAAATCATACATATACACATATAACAATTATTGATAATGATGCAAACCCCAACCCAAACCTAGATAACCATCCGCTACACATCACCCGTACCAACCATCACACCGTGGGGACTACTAAGTCGACCCTCCATCCACTACACATCATCGAAGGCAGTCGCTGCAGACAGCGTGCCCATCGCCCTTATATATTGTGGCATAGCCACCAGATAATATTTTGTGACATAAGTCACCACATTTAGATTTCGTGACATAAGTCACCACATTCAGATATTATGGTATAAAACCACCAAATCACTTCCCCTTTCATAATCACCCCTATGCCCCATGTTATACAATTCATGCACAGATTATGCCACATTCTTTATTTCACATTCTTAGCAATATTTACATATGCCATATGCTACACATTCATATCACTTATTAACATAATATTATGATTACGTACCTGAGTACTTTGTACCTTTGGATGGCACCCATGGCCAAATTTCATGTTATTATAAACATATCCATTAAAGTAAAACCATAAATCTATTAAGACTTAGGGTAGGGCTACACACCTGGTTCACTTAATGCTTTTAATAAAATCCCAAAGAATCCCGATCTAACACCTTAGATCTCTAGTTCCTGTATTCGGCCAACCTAAGCATGTTAGCAACAAACCATTCGGCTAAAATAGTCAGATCCCGAAGGTTTAACGCAACCACCCTCTTACCTTGCTGCCGATTTGTTATTACACAAATCTCGAAAACTTCGTGATGACTCTTCTTGCAATCGGCCAACTATTAAATCACTTAACCGGTTAGTTTCGGCTTTTGAACAATTAAGAAACAGATCTACATTACTAGATATGGCCTTGGCCGAATGTACATGTACACTTACCTTATAGATCCAAATCCCGAAATTGATCCTTGCTCTTGATGATGTCGAGATCTCTGCATAACCCTTGTTAGATCCATTTTCCAATCACTTAATGAACTTAATAAATGGCATTCGGCCTAGCACTAAACTTTACTTACCTTAGGTTAGAAATCCCAAAGATCTTCCCCCTTAAAGTTGACTATATACAAATCCCAAAAGAATCCTTCATAGTTTCAGCCAAGAACAGTAATGGATTAGTCATTAATGTTTCAGCTACAAGTAAAAGATTAAAGATTGAATAACAAATTGATCTTACCTTTACGAAATCGGCAAGAGAGAGCTTGCTAGAGAAATCGATTCAAAGAGTGGCAACTTTCAGTTTTTGATGATCACTAGAAAGATTCGGTTTTGACAAGGGTGAAAAGAAAGAAAACGTGTGAAGCTTTTAGGAAGAATCGGCTATGAAGAGATCTTGAGAGAGATATTCGGCTAGACCAAAAGAAAAGAGGAAAAGAGAAGAGTTCTTAGAGAATTCGGCAGAGGAGGAAAAGAATGGAGAATAACCTCATTTCTCCTCTTTTTGCCGAAATTACAACACCTAGAGTCCCCTATTCGACCAACTCCTCCCTATTCTGATAACTTTATCACTTAATTATCACTTCCTTGAAAATAATAAAAATAATCCATCATTTAACCCTTATCTTAGTTGAATTTGAAAAAGGATTAAACTCATCCCTGAGTGCCTTAGTGCCGTCCACTACTTCTTTCTCCTGTAGCAAAATAAAATTCCCCCTTTTTCTTCCCCTATGACTCGAACCTGAGCCCTTCCTCATAGCCTATGGTGTCACCTACCAAGGCCCTAAGCCACTGTACCAAGCCTATCTTTATGTCGTATTTCCCCTACTAATTTTCTTAAGGCCCTATTAGGCTTAGCTCCCTCTTAAATCTTACACTTAATATTTTTCTAAGGCATTTTTTTCTATATTCTAAGGTTCACAGAAATTCATACAACATAATCAAAACACACATAGGCATGCTTCCACATTCAATTTAGCATTAATGCATAAGCTATAAATCCCGGATGTTACAGTTCTACCCCTCTTAAAATAATTTCGTCCTCGAAATTACCTGGCGGAAATAGGTGAGGGTATTGCTGTTGTATTGCCTCTTCTGGCTCCCACGAAGCCTCTTCCGATCCATGATTTTGCCATAACACTTTGAATAGAGGAACTGATTTCCTCCGTAGCACTTTCACATCTCGCTCTAAATTCTGAATCGGCTCTACCTCGTAAGACAAATCTGGCCTTAGCTCCACCTCTTTAATCGGAACTACATGAGATGGATCTGATCGATAACGATGTAGCATGGAAACATGGAATACGTCGTGCATCTGCTTCAATTTTGAAGGTAACTCTAACCGATATGCCACTGGACCAACTCGCTTCAATACCCGATAAGGTCCTATAAAGCTGGGACTTAGCTTCCCTTTGCGACCAAATCTCATCACCTTCTTCCAAGGTGAAACTTTAAGAAACACTTGATCTCCCACGTTAAATTCTATTTCCTTCCGCTTGAGATCTGCATATGACTTTTGCCTATCCGATGCCTCCTTCAATCGTGCCTAAATTACCTCAACCTTCTCCTTAGATCACTTTTCGACTTATGGCATCTGCTACTACATTCGCCTTGCCCGGATGACACTCTATGGAACAATCATAGTCCTTCAATAATTCCAGCCACCTTCACTGTCTCAGATTCAACTCCTTCTGAGTCAGTAAATACTTAAGGCTCTTATGGTCTGTGTAGATCACCGACTTTTCTCCATAAAGATAGTGCCTCCATACCCTAAGAGCAAAGACCACTACCACCAATTCCAAATCATGCGTCGGGTAGTTAACCTCGTGTGGCCTTAATTGTCCAGACACATAGGCAACTACCTTCCCGTCCTGCATTAGAACACACCCTAATCCTATATGAGAAGCGTCACAGTACACTACAAAATCCTTCCCTGCCTCGGGCCGAAACAAAACTGGAGCTTCAGTCAAGACCCTCTTAAGCTTCTCAAAGCTCTCCTGTTGCTTATCGGTCCATACGAAAGGTACTTCCTTCCTCAACAACTTGGTCAACGGTGCGGCTATTGACGAGAACCCTTCTACAAACCTTATGTAGTAGTCTGCCAATCCTAAGAAATGACGAACCTCAACCACAGACCTAGGTGGTTTCCAATCCAACACTGTCTCAATCTTCCTAGGATCCACCCTTATTCCTTCAGCAGACACCACATGCCCTAAGAATGCGACATCCTTCAGCCAAAATTCACACTTGCTGAATTTGGCATAGAGCTTCTTTTCCCTTAACACTTGCAACACAACCCGGAGATGCTCATCATGTTCTTTCTCAATCTTGGAGTATACTAGGATATCGTCGATGAACACAATGACGAACCAATCCAAGTAAGGTTGAAAAACTCAGTTCATCATATCTATGAATGTGGCTGGGGCGTTCGTCAATCCAAACGGCATTACTAAGAACTCGTAATGCATGTATCTTGTTCGTAAAGATGTCTTATGGATATCTGTTTCCTTCACCTTAAGCTGATGATATCCGGATCTTAAGTCAATCTTTGAGAATATTGCTGCCCCCTTAAGCTGATCGAAAAAGTCGTCTATCCTTGGCAACGGGTACTTGTTCTTGATGGTCAGCTTGTTCAACTGATGATAATCTATACACATACGCATAGTTTCGTCCTTTTTCATCACAAACAAGACCGGTGCTCCCCATGGAGACACACTGGGTCGAATAAACCCATAATCAAGCAACTCTTGGATCTGAGCCTTGAGCTCAACCAACTCCTTTGGTGCCATTTTGTACGGGGCAATTGACACAGGAGCTATTCTCGGCAGCAAATCAATTCTGAACTCTACCTCACTATCCGGATTTATTCCGGGTAACTCCTCCAGAAAGACATCCACAAATTCTTTTACGGTTTTAACTCCACTAACTCCCCCTTCGTTTGCATCCAACGCACTAACGAAGGTCAAGAATGGCTTGCACCCTTTCCGAACCATCCTATCAGCCTTTAAAGCAGAAACCACGTTGGACAAGTAGTTCCTTCTTTCTCCTATCATAATGACCACCTCATCCTCCGGGGTCTTTAACTCCATTCGCTTAGCTGCACAGTCCAACATAGCCCGATGTTCCACTAGCCAGCCCATGCCAAGTATAAGATCAAATTCTTCAAAGGGTAGTTCCATTAAGTCGGCAGAAAATACTACTCCTTGAATTTCTAGAGGTACACTCCGAAAGATCTTGTTCACCACTACAATTTGACCTAATGGGCTTACTACAGTCATCTCCCTACTAGAAAGTTCAAAGGCTATGTCTAGAGTTTCAACTACTCTACATGCAACATAAGAATGAGTCGAGCCCACATCAATCAAAGCAAAATAAGGTGACGTCCGGTGCGTCTCCATCCTCCCTTCGACGAACTGTATATACTAGCCCCGACTGTCTTGCCTCTGTATTTCCAACACCTCTGCCAGGTGTTCCATGCCCTCTTCCAGAACCATTACCTCGGCCCATCGGACCACGACCTCACTGAGGCTGCTGTCCATCCCTACCAGCCTGATTAGAACCTTGACCTGTGGGTCGGCTCCCATCTATCTTAACGGGACAGTCCTTAATCATGCGTTCCTTGGACCCACACTTAAAACATCCTCCTGTCTTCTTCCAACACTCTCCTAGGTGCATCTTTCCATAATGAGTACAAGTACGGTACTGCCCTCCTGTCACAGCCTTTGCGGCCCATCAACTCTAGGCATCTTTTGCACATTCCCAGACGATCCTGACGATCCAAAACCTCTTTTTTGTCTGTTCTGATCCGTGCTCTGTCTTACCGAGTCTTTAATTCCTTTGGCTACCTTAGCTTTCTCAACGAACACATCAAACTTTCACTCCTGATGTGGAGCTATCAATAACCTCAAGCCGTCCCTTAGTCCCTCCTCAAACCGGATACATTGTTCATGTTCCGTAGCTACGATCCCTCTAGCGTACCGGCTCAACCTTAGAAATTCAGCCTTATACTCTACTACGGACTTATTACCTTGCACCAGCCTTAGAAATGCCTTCCACTGCGTATCAGTATAATGGTACCAACATACTGCTTCTGATACGCCGCCTTAACATATTCCCAAGTGAGATCCTCAGCTATGGCACCATCCCGAACCGTGAGCCACCACTGATATGCCTCATCGCAAAGTAGTGCCACCATTCCCTTCAGTTTCTCTTCGGGGGTCAGATCCAGCTCATCCATAATTCGTTCAGTTGCCTCCAACCAATACTCAACCGTACTGGGTGCCACACCAGATACGCCACGAAACACCTCAGCTTCATTAGCTCGGAGTCTCTCAGGCACCTATTTCAACCACCATCTCAAGAACTCACAGCACAGCCTGCGATACTGCATCACCCTCCGTCTGATGTTGCTGCTCCACACCAACAGCTGGTGGTGGGGGTGGTGGTGGTACCTCATTATCAGACCCTTGACCCGATCTAACGGGTTCCGACACAGTCATTCTGCCTCTACCGCGTCATCGTACATTACGACCACGTCCCCTAGAGCTCATTTCTACGATCGCGCTTTAATCTGATTAGAAAATTTTATGCATTAGTCATTGTTCCACTGATTACCCTCGAAGAATTTTATGAAAAGAAGTATAGTAGTAGTTCTTTCGATCATTCAGAGTTTCAAGTTCTCTATCCTAATTCAGAGAAACGCATCCATTCAGTAGTTCCTATCACATTCATCATTCAAACATTTTTTTCTGTTCCTAACCCAGGGGTATTTTCATCATTTTTTCTATAGGGGTATTTTGGTAATAAATCGAGGTCAATTTGAATATCTCAATAAATCAGGGCACTTTGAAATTTCAAAACTCGAGGGTATTTCAAAAATTTTCCCAAATCGAAGGTATGGCAGAAATTTTGGAAATCAGGGTTATTTTGGTAATTTTGTAAATCAGGGGTAATTTGGTAAATTTCCCAAATTAGGGTATCTTGATATTTCACAAAATAGGGTTTTTAGATACTTTTGCAAAGTAAGGAAATTTTATTAAAATCGAGGGTAGTATGGCAATTTCAGGTGAGTCACGAGGACTGCTTAAATACCAGGCTCTTCCTGAATCTAATCACAGACATGCGCACAATGGTTGCCACACCCTAACTCGGTGACTTAGCCACAGGTTTGTTTAATTAGGCATTAAAGTTTTATGTAGTTGTTGGGGTAAGCTAATCCTAGGGTTCAATAGCTCTTATCATACTATTCTAGGTTCCCGTTGTACACATATACAGATCATATAATAATCACACAATGGATAGGGGTACTTACCTGGTGGATTGCGGGTCGAAGATGTAGGTGCCATGCCAGAAAAACCTGCTTATTTCACAAAATTTTTTTACAAAATCTATTTGGGCTCAATTTTGAAAACATTGTGGGCTTTAAACCCAAGGCTGAGAGTTTAAAACTGGGCTTTGATACCAAGCTGAAACACCCCAAACTCAGTCCACGAGCCTTGACCGGATCTGGTATTTTTTTGAGTTAAAACAGTTCAAAATTCGTTCGTTACTTTGAAAAAATTCGTCTGGTTTTGAAGAAAGTTTGACTTGGGTTGGGTTCAATTGAAAACATTTTTGTTCTTGAAATCAGGAAGTTGATAAAACCTTGTTTTTATATAAAAGACATGCCGAATTTGTTTAGAGTTTTTATTCACGTTGGAAATTATTTGTTTTAGGGTGTCAGAACATTTAAATAATTATTTTAAGAAAGTTGCTTAAGCTTTAAGTTGATAAAAGTTGTATCATAGTAAAGTAAATAAAATGCATGCATTATCAGTTTATAGCTATGGCCTTATTGCATCGAAAAAAAAATCCAAAAATAAATCCAAATACATAGAAAATAAAAAGTCCAACATTAAAATAAAATCTGAGCTTCGCATGGCCACCACTAAGCTCCTGCCGACCCGGTTCATCACTGACTGTCACCTGAAAAAAAATCCCACAACGAGGTGAGTCAAACAGACTCAGTGTGTATAACCAAATCTAAGCCCCAACAAATTCAGGCATAACAAATCATACACATACACATATAACAATTATTGATAATGATACAAACCCGAACCCAAACCTAGATAGCCATCCGCTACACATCACCCGTACCAACCATCACACTGTGGGGACTACTAAGTCGACCCTCCATCCACTACACATCATCGAAGCGATGCGCTCTGCACGACAGCTCATCGCTTCTTCTATATTGTGGCATAGCCACCAGATAATGTTTTGTGACATAAGTCACCACATTCAGATTTTGTGACATAAGTCACCACATTCAGATATTGTGGTATAAAACCACCAAATCACTTCCCCTTTCATAATCACCCATATTCCCCATGTTATACAATTCATGCACATATTATGCCACATTCTTTATTTCACATTCTTAGAAATATTTACATATGCCATATGCCACATATTCATATCACTTATTAACATAATATTAAGATTACGTACCTGAGTACTTTGTACCTTTGCATGGCACCCTTGGCCATATTTCATATTATTATAAATATATGCATTAAAGTAAAACCATGAATCTATTAAGACTTAGGGTAGGGCTACATACCTGGTTCACTTAACGCTTTTACTGAAATCCCGAAGAATCCCAATCTAACACCTTAGATCTCTAGTTCCTATATTCGGCCAACCTAAGCATGTTAGCAACAAACCATTCGGCTAAAATAGTCAGATCTCGAAGGTTTAACGCAACCACACTCTTACTTTGCTACCGATTTGTTATTACACAAATCCCGAAAACTTCGTGATGGCTCTTCTTACAATCGATCAACTATTAAATCACTTAACCGGTTAGTTTCAGCTTTTGAACAATTAAGAAATAGATCTACATTACTAGATATGGCCTTGGCCAAATGTACATGTACACTTACCTTATAGATCTAAATCCCGAAATTGATCCTTGCTCTTGATGATGTTGATATCTCTGCATAACCTTTGTTAGATGTGCTTTCCAATCACTTAATGAACTTAATAAATGGCCTTCGGCCTAGCACTAAACTTTAGCTACCTTAGGCTAGAAATCCTGAAGATCTTCCCCCTTAAAGTCGACTATAGACAAACCCCGAAAGAATCCTTCATAGTTTCGGCCAATAACAATAATGGATTAGTACTTAATGTTTCAGCTACAAGAAAAAGATTAAAGATTGAATAATGAATTGATCTTACCCTGACGAAATCGGCAAGAGAGATTTTGCTAGAGAAATCGATTCAAAGAGTGGCAACTTTCAGCTTTTGATGATCACTAGAAAGATTCGGTTTTGACAAGGGTGAAAAGAAAAGAAAACGTGTGAAGCTATTAGGAAGAATCGGCTATGAAGAGATCTTGAGAGAGATATTCGGCTAGACTAAAAGAAAAGAGGAAAAGAGAAGAGTTGTTAGATAATTTGGCAGAGGAGTAAAAGAATGGAGAATAGCCTCACTTCTCCTATGTTTGCAAAAATTACAACACCTAGAGTCCCCTATTTAGCCAACTCCTCCCTATTCTGATAACTTTATCACTTAATTATCACTTCCTTGAAAATAATAAAAATAATCCATCATTTAACCCTTATCTTAGCCGAATTTGAAAAAGGATTAAACTCGTCCCTTAGTGCTTTAGTGCCATCCACTACTTCTCTCTCCAGTAGCAAAATAAAATTCCCCCTTTTGCTTCCCCTGTGACTCGAACCTGAGCCTTTCCTCATAGCCTATGGCGTCACCTACCAAGGCCCTAAGTGGCGCCTTCAAGCCACTGTACCAAGCCCATCCTTGTGTCGTATTCCCCCTACTAATTTTCTTACGGCCCTATCAGGCTTAGCTCCCTCTTAAAGCTTACACTTAATATTTTTCTAAGGCATTTTTTTCTATATTCTAAGGTTCACAAAAATTCATACAACATAATCAAAACACACATAGGCATGCTTCCACATTCAATTTACCATTAATACATAAGCCATAAATCCCAGATGTTACATGACGAAAAGAAAGGAAAACGGGCCCAAAATAGAGTAAATGGGCCATATCACGAAATCCACACGACCTGGGCCAAAGACTACATGGTCGTGCCCCAATCATCAGTCTCGAACACGGCCTGGCCACGACTTACACGGGCATGTGCCATGGGCGTGTCCCTGCCGTGACAAAGAGAAGTTTCACTTGGTTAGGATACTTATGGGCAAAGAAATACATTCCAAAGCCTATATAAACACACTAAGTGTAACCTATAAGGGGGGAACCCAGGGCTTCAGTTAGGGGGCGTCCAGCTAGGCCAAAGAGGGCAGATTTGTGGAGATTTACTCGAAGATAGCAAGTTGATTCATCTCAAGAAGCCGAAATTATACTCAAGATAGAGGATCTCTCCTTCAATTCCTTCAGGGGGTTTTAGGGATTTCTTATGTTTTCTTTTGAGATGTATTCTTTAATTATTATTATGAACTAAACCTACAGATACCTGAGGGGGATGAAACCTAAGATGAATCTTGTTATCATTTGCTAAATTATATGATAAATATTTGACTTGTTCTTAATTATGTGTTCTTAATTCATGTGTTGATATTTCAGGGATATTAATTCAAGTGTGATGTGCTTACATGGAGGAGCAAAAGTCCCTGCCTAAGAGTAGATCTAGCATAATTAAACAGAGTTGATCGCACTCCTAGAGATAGGGTGACGAGATTTTGCTGGATTAGGGTGAAACCTAATATGGTTGTCCATAGATCGAGTTAATGCAATTCTAGGGGTTTTAATTAGAAAGAGATTTCAATTAATAAACCTAGGATTAGACGTTAGTCACCTCGAGAGAGGGATTAATATAACTTAGTGAATCTTACGGATCAAGTCAAGTGAATAAATTGTCTGGTTCAGAGTTAGATAACAAGTGAAGTCTAGGTGGATTCTTCCTTGGGTATCGTCTTAAGCAATTGGTTTTTCCTAAATTTATTTTCACAATTTCATTCTTTTTTGATTTAGAGTCTTTAGTTTAGTAGTTAGTTCATTTTAGATTAGATAAACAAATCCCTTAATTCTTAGGCTAGTTAATAAAAAGAGAGTTAGTATTAATACTTTGGGTTCCTTTGGGTTCGACATCCCGGTCTTGCCTAAACTATACTACTGTTTGATAGGTGCGCTTGCCTCAAATCATTGTCATAGTTAGTTTCCAGGTTCGATCGTTCTTTTTATAAATTTTAAGACACTGACATCGCATAAAACAATGATCAAGTTTTTGGCACTGTTGCCGGGGAACTGAAATATTAAGAAACCTCAATTTTTATTACTTTAGCCATTTTTATTTGTTGCAATTTACTTTTATTTCTTACTTTTATTTTTAACTTTCCTAATTTTTCTTTATTTTGTCCCTTTCAGGTATCTCTGGTTTATGACTAGAAGGAACCCGACAGGACCCCTACTTTATGACAGTGATATTGAAGGTACCGTTCGTAGAAATCGCAGAGAGATAAGGCGAAGCTTAAACTACATAGTGATATTAAAGGTAACAATTTCCGATCTAACAATAACCCTTATAGTAATACTTATAATCCAGGTTGGAAAAACCACCCCAATTTCTCATGGGGCAGTCAAAGAAATCAAAGGCAACAACCATCCCAAAATTTCCAACAACAGCCCTACCCACAGGAAAAGAAGCTGAACCTTGAAGAGGTGCTGACAAACTTCATAACAGCCACAGAAACACGTTTCCAAAATATAGAAGCAAAACTTGTGGCATCGACGAAAGAGCCCGAGGATCAACTCGAGCAACTTGCTAAGCAGATCTCTAAGAGACCATAGGGAAGACTACCGAGCAACATTAAGACTAACCCAAGGGAGCAAATTCAAGCCATAATAGCTCAAGATATTGGATGGTTAGACGAGCCTAATTTAAGGCAAAAGAATGTGGTAGAAGAACATATGGTTGAGGTTAATAACAAGCCAAAATCAGTAATCAAAGAGTACAAACCTCGCATACCATATCTCAAATCAAAAACAAAAGATGACACAGAGGAACAGTTCAATAAATTTCTTAAACTTTTAAAGAAATTACATATTAACTTACCGTTTCTTGAAGCTCTTTCACAGATGCCAGATTCTAGGAAATTTTTAAAGTAGCTATTGACAAATAAGCGGAAGATAAACGAGGAATCACATGTGGAGCTGAACGCAGTATGCTCAGCAATGTTGCAAAATAAACTACCACAGAAATTAAAAGATCCAGGGTGTTTTACAATTCCATGCTTAATTAGTAGTTTAACCATTGATAATGCGTTAGCTGATTTAGGGACAAGCATAAACGTCGTGCCTTATAAAGTGTTTAAACAACTAGGTCTAGGGAAACCTAAACAAACTAGGATGAGCATTCAATTAGCTGATAAAACTATTAGAATTGCTAAGGGTATAATTGAAGATGAACTTATGTAGATTGATAAATCCGTATTCCTAGTAGAATTTGTCATTTTAGACATGGATGAGGACAACACGATTCCCCTAATTTTAAGAAGACCATTTTTAGCAACTGCTAGGACTAAAATTGATGTCGACGTAGGTGAACTCATACTCTGTGTAGGTGACGAGACAGTCACTCTTCAAGCTCTCGATTCAGCAAGGACATTGAATAACCTAGGTGAGAAAGTAAATTATATTGATAACCATTCAGTTAACCCTTCTTTTCAGGAAGTACCACAACACGACATAGCTGAACCCAATCTAGATCCCATGTCAACAAAGAAATAACTCATGAGGAATAAGGGATTCAGATCAATGAACCAGAAGAATGGAAGACGCATTTCAAAGAAAAACTAGGGATATACGAAGCAGAACCAAAGCCACTCCATGAGACAGACAAGTTCAAAATCGGAGATCAGGTTCTGATAGAAAAAGCAGATCCACAAATATCTCCTCATGATCCTAAAAAAACAAAGAAATCATTTTTAAGGTAATCAATGTCTTCCCATATGGAACAATCGAGGTAAGTAATCCCATGTTTGGCACTTTGAAAATAAATGCTACTCATCTTAAACTCTATCATGATAATGGAACTGCTAACACGAGGAAGGACTTTCAACTCCTCAAACCACCATGAAAAGACAAATGAGAGGAAAGTCTAGCTTAAGACTATAAATGAGCGCTTCTCGGGAGGCAACCTAAGTTCTAACCCCATTCACTTCTACATTTTTTTGTCTTATTTTTATTTTGTTTATTTTTTCATTATAGCACCTAATTGTAAACTGACAAAAAACACAGATTCATAAGCCACACTGCCTTGCACACGGCCATGGTCGTGGCCATGTGGGTATACCGAATCTCCATATTGACATGGCAGAGATGGTATGGGCCAGAGTGAATCAATTTTCAAGTCACGGGTTCAAATACCACGCCGCGGCCGTGCGATGCGGCCGTCGCTGACACTGTTTGATCACACACGGGCATGGTACCTTAACCATGGGCATGAGAGAAGCGAACAAAGCATAACATGGCCGAGTGATATGGCTGTGTGACACAGCACGCCTACGACACACGGGCGTCGGGACGTGCCAGACTTTAAAATCCTATTTAAACCATCCCTCCCTCTTCTAACCTACTCCCCATCTTCCTTCTTCTATATCATTTTCTTTTCCCTTTCTTTTTCAAATCTTTAACCTTCCATATCATTCTGCTCACTCTTTATCTCCACAATGGCCATGTCGAAGAAATGGAAGGATCCAGGCACATTCTTCCTTAGGAAGACCGATCTACATAAGTTCATGCCAACCGTTTCATCCACTCGACAAGCCACGGGTCTTTGAGACCATTTAGCTTTTGTTTTACTTTTCTCTTCTCCTTTATTTTCCTTATCTTTACTTCTCTTCTACTTAATTTAGTTTATTTTAGTTTAGTTCCTTAGTGTCAGGTTCTTCAGGCTGCTAGGGAATCACACTGGAACCACGACCACTGCCTCACTACAGCCTTAGAAGTCACACCCACCTCGCAAACCATCCAACAATAAGGACTTTTCGGTCCATTCATCTTTTATTATAATTTTATTTACATTCCTATTTTCTTTCTCTTTCTCTTTCTTTTCTTTAATTGTATATTTAGTTTATTTTAAATGTGTCATAATAATTCCTGGCTAATCCTTCACGAGCTCCCTAATTTCTTCATCTAGCGCAAAGCTCGTTGGTAACCACCACAACAAATGACGACACCTCCAACGTATTTTTCACATCCTCCAAGGATCTCATCCATAATTCAGTAAGTTTCCCTTCTTTTTTGATTATCTTACTATATGCTATTATCTATCCTTGTACATTAAGGGCAATGTACATCTTAAGTGTGGGGGGTTAACTATAGTATTATTTGAAAATCCCTAAATTATGCCTTGTTCTAAAGTAAGTTTCTCATATCATGATTAGAATGAAAATTCCTTTGATTTATGATTTTTATTGATATATTGTAGAGTAAATCATTGATAATTGTGCATTGATGATTAAATTTGAAGGATACTAGAGAATCAAGCATGATAAGTCTATTTTCAGAATTAAAATTTCTTTTAGGTTGTCTACCTAAATCTAAATGTTACCTTGAAGTTTGAAATTTACGAGGTTGACATCAAAAACCCATAATTAGCATTCTTTCATGCTCACTTTTTATTATGAGTGTGTCAACATTGATTTGTTATTCTAGAACTTGCATTGATTATACATGTCGAGACCACACCTTTGATTTGATATACAGAGATGATAAAGGCACCTAGGTTTTAACCCACTTACTCCACTAAAAATCCTACCTCGATAATTAACCCCCAGTGAACCCCGTTTAATCCTAATAACCTTTTATTGACTCACCTACTAATAACCCAAACCATTTGTATTTGTTATCACCATCCTTTTTAACTATCCTTATGTCGAGATTTGATTTGATCGGTTGCCTAACTATTTTATCTATTTCGATTACATTTGACTTGTTCTAAAACAAAAATCGAAGTATATTCACTATTAATTTTGTGATTAGGTGAGCTTATACGTTTAATTTCCAAATGTTAAAGAAGAAGCTCGTGTTATTAGTATTAATAGTACAAGATTTCATTCGATGAAATTATTTATTTTTAATTCGTGTTTCTAGTTAGGTGATTTGGCAGGTCAGTCTCGATTCTGTCATTCTAATTCAGCCTTTATCCACACCTATAACCCAAGCCCCATTACAACCCTGTTAAAGACCTTTTGATCTGTGGATCATCTCATTTTATAATAGTGTAAATTTGATTTTCATCCAAGCCTATGGGATTAACTCTTCATGTTCGACTTTTGAGTGCTTAATTCTAAACTTTAAACACTTCGAGTGATTTGAGTGAATCTTTAGTGAGGATGTCAACTCTTGTCCATCCTGAATTAGAGGTAATTATTTATGTAAGGGGAAACACCTAACGTTTTCAGGGCTATAAATGTATGACTTTGATTGTTTGAATCTTTAGGACTCTTTGAGTTGAATTATCCATATATTTATTATCTTTGAATTATGATGAAACATTATTGATAAATATTATGAATCGAGGAAGTTTGTTTTAATTGTGAGTTGAGAATTTTTCTTTAGAACAAGCAAAAGCTTAAGTGTGGGGGTATTTGATAAACCGTAAAAGTAACATATTTTAATCTTACATTTTGCATGCTTTTGGATGATTTAAGCCCTGAATTGTGTAATTTGGTGCTCTTAATCCTTTATTTTCATGTTTTATACTCAGAAGAGCACCAGATGATGAAAAGAACGAACAACGGGCCCAAAACGGAGTAAATGGGCCATATCACAAAATCCATATGGCCTGGGCCCACGACCACACGGTCGTGCCCCAATCATCAGTCTCGAACACGGCCTGGCCACTACTTACACGGGCGTGTGCCATAGACGTGTCCCTTCCATGACAAAGAGAAGTTTCACTCGGATTAGGATACTTAGGGGCAAAGAAACACATTCCGAAGCCTATATAAACACCCTAAGTGTAACCTAAAAGGGGGGAATGCAGGGCTTCAGTCAGGGGGCGTCCAGCTAGGCCAAAGAGGGCAGATTTGTGCAGATTTACTTGAAGATAGCCAGTTGATTCATCTCAAGAAGCCGAAATTATACTCAAGACGTAGGATCTCTCTTTCAATTCCTTCAGGGGGTTTTAGGGATTTCTTATGTTTTGTTTTGTCTTTTCTTTTGAGATGTATTCTTTAATTATTATTATGAACTAAACCCTCAGATGCCTGAGGGGGATGAAACCCAATATGAATCTTGTTATCGTTTGTTGAACTATATGGTAAATTTTTACTTGTTCTTAATTATGTTTTCTTAATTCTTGTGTTGATATTTTTGGGATATTAATTCAAGTGTGATGTGCTTAGGTGGAGGAGCAAAAGTCCCTACCGAAGAGTAGATCTAGCATAATTAAGCGAAGTTGATCGCACGCCTAGAGATAGGGTGACGAGATTTTGCCGGATTAGGGTGAAACCTAATATGGGAGGCCATAGATCGAGTTAATGCAATTCTAGGGTTTTTAATTAGAAAGAGATTTCAATTAATCAACCTAGGATTAGACTTTAGTCGCCTCGAGAGAGGGATTAATATAACTTAGGGAATCTTACGGATCAAGTCAAGTGAATAAATCATCTGGTTCAGAGTTAGATAACAAGTGAAGTCTAGGTGGATTCTTCCTTGGGTATCGTCTTAAGCAATTGGTTTTTCCTCAAGTTGTTTTCACAATTTCATTCTTTCTGTCTTAAAGTCTTTGGTTTAGTAGTTAGTTAATTTTAGATTAGATAAACAAATCCCTTAATTCTTAGGCTAGATAATAAAAAGAGAGTTAGTATTAGTACTTTGGGTTCCTTTGGGTTCGACATCCTGATCTTGCCTAAACTATACTACTGTTTGATAGGTTCGGTTGCCTCAAATCATTGTCATAGTTAGTTTTTGGGTTCACTCATTCTTTTTATAAATTCTAAGACTTTGACATCGCATAAAACAACGATCACCCAGTTAGGATAGATTATTCTTTGCAGAAGCTGGCGAATCTCTATATTTTAGAGATAGTGAGACTACACGGGGTACCTATTTCGATCATCTCTGATAGGGAACCTCGCTTCACGTCTCAATTTTGAAAGAAGCTACATGAGGCTCTAGGTTCAATGTTGGACTTAAGTACTGCATTCCATCCTCAAACTGATGGTCAATTAGAGAGGGTAATTCAGATATTGTAGGATATGTTGAGGATTTGTTCTATCGATTTTCTGAGGTAGTTGGGAGCAGTATCTGCCGTTAGTGGAGTTTTCTTATAATAACAATTTCCAGTCTAGCATTCAGATGGCACCTTGCAAGGCTCTGTATGGTCGTAAGTGTCGCACTCTCTTGTGTTGGACTGAGTGGGTGAACGACGTGTTCTGGGTCTTGAGTTGGTTTTCGAGACTAAGGAAAAGGTTCAATTGGTTAGGGATCATCTGAAGGTGACCTCTAACAGACAGAAGTTTTATGTTGATCTGAAGAGACGTTAGATCGAGTACTCTGTAGGGGACTTCGTATGTCTCAAGGTCTCGCCATGGAAAAGGATTCTGGGGTTCGGTCATAAGGGCAAGCTGAGCCCTAGGTTTATTGGGCGGTACTGGATTCTAAAATGAGTGGGATTGGTTGCTTATCAGTTGGAGTTACTTCCAGGGTTAGACCGTATTCACGATATGTTCCACGTCTCAATATTGAGGCGCTACCGCTCTGATCCCTCGCATATTGTCCCTGTTGAGAAGATTGAGGTTAGGCCAGACTTGAACTTTGAGGAGAAGCCAGTCCAGGTTCTGGATCGTGACGTTAAAGTTCTGCGAAAGAAATCTATTCCACTGGTAAAGGTTCTGTGGCAAAATCATAGCACTGAGGAGGCCAAGTGGGAACCTGAGTATTCGATGGGTCAGCAGTATCCTCATCTATTCTGATTAAGTAAATTTTGAGGCCGAAATTTTCTTTTAGGGGCTAGAGTTGTAGTACCCCAAATTTTATAATTCTATTTCTGTAAATTCTGGACACAACTGTGTATCTGCTTCAGTGGTTAATTGTTCTGGGAGTGTGTGAGGGGTCCCAAGTTCAAGCCCTTACATTGTAAAAAAATTTGATTTTTTTTCTGATTAAAGCACTATCCCTGTTTAGTGGACATTTATTAAATTATTTATAAAACCATATCAAAATGGGCCTGCTGGTCTGGTGGTTAAGTTGGGTGCCAGATTGTGGAAGGTCTTGTGTTCAAATTCCTGCGCAAGCATGGATATTCATTTTTATTTGATTCTGTGCAAGTGTATTAATAGAGTTGGGTTTTTGAGTTGGTTGAGATGTAGTGGATTAGTAGGAGAAAATCAAGGGATGTTCACATCTTTTTTCTTTTGTTTTTTTCCTTAAATTTTGATTATCCCTCTTTTTGGCAAAAATTTGATGTTTCATTTCCCTCTCCCTGCATTTTCTTTTCTTTTTTTTCCTTCATTGATTTTGATCTTTTGTATCGTAGTCTTTCCGTCTCGTTATTTTGGTGTTGCGTGCTATTCTGGTAAGTGGGGTCATTGTGTTCGTTTAGTTTTGATTTCTAAAAATTGAAGTTCTATAATTTGTTATGTAGGGGACGATAGTGAACAGTAGTTTCACTTCATTGGTCTACTTTGTGCGGTTTAACGAGTGTGATTGTGGTACGTGAGTGTTTTTGGCTCAGTTTGGGTTTGAAAAATTTATTAATCAATTGCTGAATCATGATTGGGTACTCTGGTTATAGGTTCTAGTGGCATTAGGAGTGCTTTTTCATCAAAAATGAACCAGGTGTGTACCCAAAAACGTAGAAAATAGGGTTTCAGTGAAAGCCAAAAACTCCACTGTCGACGCTACATGGGCGTATGGTTGCTCATGTGGTAGGTCGTGCATGCATGACACTATCGTATGCACCACATGGGCTGGACTGATTTGGACCATGTGGGCCACACGGGCGTGTGGGTCTACACGGGTAAACCACACGGGAGTGTGGGATTTTGGGCCAAGCCATGTGATCCACACGGCTAAGGTAAATTTGGGCCCACACGCCCGTAAGACCCACACGGGCAAGCCACATGGGCGTTTAAGCCCATTTTCCCTGAATTGATTGCTAAGTATGCATAAGTCGCCCAAGTCGACCGTGAACCTATTGTAGGGTCGGTAAGCATTACTTAGACCCCTAATTGTGTGAACTGACTGATTGATGGATTTATATTGAGCATGATGATAGTATTCATGTATTCATTTATTGATTATATGTACTAATATCATGAGATAGCATGCCACGCATTACATGGGGTTGGGTTGATTTTTTTTTGGAGGAAGTGTACTGAAAAGCTCTTAAGCCTAATATATTGGTAGCTCAGCTGCAAACTACTATTTTGTGCCGTATTCGGTACTACCTGGAGTGTAGGGATTGGTGGGTTGATTTAATCCCCACATGGAGTGTAGGGTTGGATAGAGATGGTGTGTAGAGGCTGGTTGGGTAGGACTTTGTTACTGAATACTGTATATATATTATGGATACTGTGATTGGTTAAGACCCTTGTGCATACTGATACTGATATTGAGTTGGGCTAAGGCCAAAACCATTACTGATACGGAAAGGGGCTTAGACATAAGACTATTTTTGACTGTGTACTGTGTTTACTGTTGTTTGTTTTGTGGGATTACACACTGAGTTTACGTAAACTCATCCCTCTCTGTTTAATGTGCACAGGTAATCCCCAGACCTAGATGGATCGGTGCACCGAAGAACGCGATGGTGGCCACAATTTTTAGACTTTTACAATTTATAATTTATTATTTATGGTTTATTTGGATGTAATTTGGGGACTTTTGCTTAAATTTGGTTTTTATTTATTTTCATGGATTTATAACCGCTAGATGTAGGGAAACTCAATTTTCAAAAAGGCAAAGTTTTGTAACATCTGGGATTTAGGGGTTATGCGTTTAGTGCATAATTCATGAGCTAGTAGGCCTTGAGTGTGTTTGGATGAGTTTTAGGGGTTTTGAGAACCCTAGGATGTAGGAGAATGACTTAGAAAAATATTGGGTTTAAGGTTGAAAAGGGGAGCTAGACAAGAAGGTCTTAAGAAAAATTGTGTAGCACTTTAGACATAAGAAATCATGCGGTAAAGTGGCATGGAGGCGCAAGGGTGCAAGGGGGGAAGGTTCCGTCAAAAGGGCTTTAGGAGGAAGGAGGTTCGAGTCGTGCCAACAACAAGGGAGTGTTGTTTTATTTTGCATTTTGGCGTCAAGAGAGGGGGGAGGTGTTGGACGGCATGTGGACTTAATGGATAAGGATTAAGGCTTGGATAATTCTTTTAAAATTCGGCTAGGAAGAAGATTCATTCAAATTCTTTTGAATGAGTAGCATGGGGAGAAAATAGGAGAGAAATTTGGGAGTTGATAAGAAGGGGAGGTAGTGGCCAAATGTGGGGCTCTTTGGATGACAAATTCGGTCAAGTGTAGGGGGTAGTGTGTGCCGAAATTCCTTTTAATGAGTATCCATCTTTTTTCTCCCTTTTAGTTGCCTTGCTAAATTCTTCTACTTTCTCTTCTTCTTCTTTACTTTCTTTCAACCCCAATTCTACACCTTTTTCTTATATGGCTGAATACTCCATCATCATTTGAGAGCCATAGCCAAACCTTATAGCCCTCATTCTCTTCTCTTTTTCTTTCACCATTAAAGTGCCGAAACATCATTTCTATTCTCAAAAGCCAAATCTCAATAGAAGCTGAATCTCTCTAGTGTTCTTGGAGCTGATTCATTCTCCAAGATAAAAAGCCAAGAATCAAGCACTTTTTCCCTTATTGTCGACTACTCTTTCCTGATCTTTTCAGGCATGCGTGGTGGTAGGTAATCTCTTCTTTAAGCATTTAGTTTTGCCTCTTCCTCATGGGTGTGCCAAAATCAAGTGTTTAGGCCTTGGTTTTAGGATGGCCGAATGTTCATAGTGCCTTTATCTCGTGTTTTTGTATGTAGCCGACGTGAAGGAGCAGTAAAGGAGTCTTTCAGATTCGATTACTCAAGGTAAGGGTATAGTGTTCGGCCTAAGGCCACTTTCTAATGCTTTTTGGTATAGAAGTCGATTCTAACAATTGATAGGTAGGGATTTCGACAAGCTTCAGGAGAAAGTGCAGTTTTGGGATTTCGATCTAGGTAAGGGTTAGTTTCAGCCAAAGGGTTTTATCCATAAGTATTTATGTGTTGAAGCCGAACCTAACATGTAGCATGCAGGGATTTCGTCAACTCCATAGACAAATGGTGATTCGGGATTTAGATTAGCAAGATAGGTGGTTTATGGTATTCGGCCATAGACTATTTTGTCTATAGGTGTTGACCGATTCTGACAAGGATTATTTAGGGGCAGATCGATGGTGGTTAAGAGGAGTTTCCAGGATTTCGATTCATTTCAGTAAGATTATTCAATAAGTTCTAAGATTCATTATGTTAGATTATAAATTTGGCGATTAACCGTTTGATTCTGATTAAGTATTGTTGATAGAGGCGAATATCAGTCAAGAAGGTAAAGGGGTAGCCCCTATCCCTAAGTTCAAAAGGAGATCAGTCTCTGTAGTACGAGATTGGCCACCAGGGTGTGGGCCAGCAGCAGGGCAGGACTATAGGCAGATAGCAGTAGTTTCACTTAGTGATAGCATTGGTATCGAGAGCGTAGTGCTTCAAGTTATCAAGTGTGTGATTAACCCACACTTTTCCCGATTGTTTGTTATATTTGCATGTGTTATGTATATTAAGTGCAGTGGCAATAATGTGGTGGTTACCCTAAAAAGGGGCAAATCGATAGCCAGGTCAGTATTGATTATTGATAAGACTAAGAATATGCCTATGAAAATGTGTGTGAATGCCGAATAACATGAACATGCATTATTTTATTATGTCACTTTCGTATGTTGCATGTGCATAGGATGGGATATGAATGTGAAAGAAGGACAGGATGTACATTTATGTACGTGGTTTGATGTTAGCTATGAGCTACATTATGGATTGGCGCTGACTGAGGTCGCGTTGTGGATTATCTGTGATTTATTTCACGTGGATTGATGAGTGGCTCTGTGCCTCATCGTGGTTGATATCGGCTATGTGCCATATCGTGGTTTGGTGATGGCTATGTGCCTCATTGTGGTTTGATGTTAGCTACGAGCTACATCGTGGATTGGTGTGTAGAGGCTGGAGGGTTGATTTAGTAATCCCCTGGTGTGTGGTGGCTGGATACGGGGGTGTGTAGAGGATGGACCCTAGGCTGGGTTGGGTGCATTTTACGTAAACATGTGTGGTATGTGGATTGGGGTGGTAATGTGCCAAGCCTAATATGTGGAATCATGTGAATTAATTACGTTATTATCTTATATGTGGTGTGGTTGTGGGCTAAGCCCATGGGTGTGGAAATCTGTGGACTAATTACATATTGAGTCTGTTTGACTCACCCAATTTTACCAAACATCGCAGGTGATATATGATGCTCGGACCAGGCTGGAGCAGATATAAAGGTGGCCATGCAGAATATGATTTATTTATTTTATACACTTTATATTTCCAGTATTTTTGAATTTCTATTTATTGTAATAAGGGCCGTTTAAAGTATTTGGGTTATTTTTATTATCAAGTTTAAGTTGGATTAACAATTAAATTATTATTTGGAAATGTTTTATTTTTCGGCAATTTACATCTCAAAAATATATATTGAAGTTTTCAATTTGGATATTTTGTAACAACAAAGTTTTACTTAGAATTTTAAATACACAAAATTTTACAAACGACAATAAATTTTCATGTTTTCACCCGTAAGACAAAATCTTTTCAACCGTTTTTTCCTCAGTGGCATTCTACAAGTTTTCTCTAAACACACGATTTACTCAAAACGGGTTTAAAAGCTTCTGCAACAAATTTTGTTTAAAACAACTGACTAAACGAGTAAAGATTTTGGAATTAAGAAGAGATAAGAAAAGTAAGTAAATGGAAATGGTTTTATCGTAGAAACTTAATTTTCAACACGCTATCATGTAACTTTGCTAAATTCGGCCATAACGTCAAGGCCGGGTTTGGGGTGTTACATTATTTATTATCAAATGCACTAAGGTCATCTAAACAAATTTCTGGTGTGACCATTCTCGGTTCATTAACCAAATTTCTACAAACCTTATTTTTGGAATGTGACAATAACCCAAAAACATAGAGTGAAATACTTGCAATCAATGCTCAAAATATGGCAATCTTGATTCGAGTACTACAACAAATAGTTGCGTAATCAGAGGGGACAACTACTTGATGATGAAACAAGGTTTTTTTCCAGACGAATGGGAGGGTAATCGAAAGGGTTTCTGAGATTGTGAAAGGTTTCAAACAAATTGAATCAAAACGATTTCTCAGATGAAAAATCAATGTTAAATATGGGATTCTTAATAACTATTATCTGGCTATTGATCATCAACTAAAAAAAAACCTAATAGTTTTCTTTCAAATAAAGAATCGATAAATTTTTCCCCAAACGATTCAAAGCCCGATGCTAAGCTTTTAATTCTTTCTTATTTTTCAAATATTAATTAATGTTGCCTTTAATTCTTTTTTTAAAAAAGGTTAGGTCAGCAGCTAAAAAACATGGGTCAAATAGGGTTCTCATATTGCGACACATGGTGACGCGTGATTGGCCAGCGCTAGAGGTGTTCATGGGCCGGGCTGGGCTGGGCTCAACTAAAAATTTAGGCCCATTCATCGGGCTCGAGCCGGGCGGGGCCCAAAAAATGGGCATAAATTTTTTCCCAAGCCCAGCCCTACCCGACCGTATTAAATTTTTATATTATTTTATATAAATTTTAAATATATATAATACATCAAAAATACTAAAAAAATAAAAATAAATATTTCTCAACAAATTAAAAATAAATTTTAAAAAAATATGTAGACTTAAATAATACTAAGATAGATGTAACTCAACAAGCAAATACCTCTAAAATAATAATAAAATTAACAAATGCCTTTAAAATAATAACAAAATTAACAATAAAATAAGTTTTATACAATATTCAATCAATAACAGCAAAATAATAACAACATAATAGTAATATGGTAGCAAAATAGGAAGAAAACAACAAGAAAATAACATTAAAAAAAATAACAGATTTTTTTGTCATTTAGTGAATTCGACTGGGCCCGGGCCAAAAATTCCTTACCCGAGGCCCGGCCCAGTTTTTAAACTGGCCTTATTTGTTGTCCAAGCCCATTTTTCGAGCTTATATTTTTCCCGAAACCCTCCCAAATTTTGATCAGGTCTTCAGGCCGGACAGGACCTCCCGGCCCATGAACACCTCTAGCCAGTTCTGTCACGTCAGCAAAATTTAAACAGCATTAAGCACAGGTACAAACCAATGCACGGAAAAAAAGGTTGGGTACCAATCTGGGACCAAAAAAAAAACCATATGTACCAGTCTAGGAGAAGTGGATAAGTTCAAGTACTAATTTTATATTTAACCTTTAAATTAATATAATATTTATCAAGCTAAATATTAGATTAAATTTAATATTAAATCTTATTAAAATAATAGAATATTTATATACAAGAGAAATATTAAATTATAATAAATATTAAGATAATCACTTCAATATTAAATTAATAAAATACTATTAATATAAATATTAAATTCAATTTAATATTAAATTTATTAAAATAATATTTTTTAATAGTTAATTTGAAATCAAATTTTCTGGTAGAGTTCCAGTAGGAGTGAAATTCTTCCACTGCTCAACCACTGGAGAACCGCTGCCGTTGACCATCCACCGGCCATCGAAATGTCATCGTTGTAGTTGCCGGCATCGCCATGTCTGGCGATGTAGTGCGACACCCTCACAACACCTCGAACCGGTCCAACTGTTGGCGATTCGATCCGAGTCAGTGACGACCCGACCGATTTGGTCTAGCCACCGGTTGGATCGTAGGCCCATTTCGACCAGTTTTGGGTCTTGGTTCGGGTTTTGGTTCTCGAGCTCAATTTTCTATCTCAGGTTCAATTTTCAAATTTAATTACCCATTGGGCCAATTGTCTGACTTGAAAATTAATTTCCAAAAATATCGTATTAATTTTAATTAATTTGATTAATTTAATTTTCCTTCATCAAAATTAATTTTCCCAAAAATCACTTAGATTTTCCAAATTAATTTTTGAAGAAAGTTCTTTAATCAAATTCTCTAGTTGAACAATTCTTATGACCACCTAATTTAATTTAACATCAAATAAATAGATTCTTATTTCCAAAGTCGTACAATTTTCTTCTGATTCAAATGTAGTCTGATCAAGCTTTTGTTAAGCTAGCAGAGGGACCAATCAGACATATACAATTAGGCTCTAGTAATTGCAATTTTGTTTAGAAACATCGTTCCGATAATTGGCAATTACTTAATCATAAAGTCAATACTCCATTATTGAAAACTCCATATTGTGTGCTCTTTATAAAAGCAATCCATCCAACTACTTTGTCCAATGACCTCGTCATGTGTTACCCTCATATGATATCATTGATTCCTTTGAGTTAAAATTTTTTCACTCAATACAATTCTATTTTATCTCATTGTCACCATTATGTCTTCTTAATGATTAATATGATCACCATCAACAAATGACTGTGATAAATTGCTTGTTTGAGAACAAGCAACTTGTGGCTACATTCCATATTTATCAATCCATACAATGCCAATAATAAGATCTTGTTAACTCTTTAATTGAGCTATGAATTCCATTGTTGCTAGTAAAGTAATGTCATACACAAGTCATTTACCCAACATACCAACCATGGGCTTGATCATCTTTAGAGCATAAACCTCCACTTATATCAACGCACATAAGTTACATACGCATGGTTAATGACGAACTCAAGATTTAGGTAAATCACACCATAAACATCACAAGTGAATTAATTCATAAACAAATTCAAAATTAATTCATCTTAGGTCCAGTTCAATAAATCATTCTTTCAATGAATACATTTTTGTCTTTACCCATGGAGTCAACATCTTCCCAATTGGAATTCTAGATGACATAATAATCCTTCTAAGTATTTGGATCAAATGCTCACTTTGATTCTTTTACAAGATTACGGACGCGTTTAGATTATATGCTGAATTAAGTTGTGCTTCTCGTAATGTAAACGTTCTTACAGTGTCACTTATCATCAGTTTGAACTTAGATAATCATTGAGTTAATATTTGTTTGTCACAATTTCGCTATTCATGCAAAATATGAAAGACAAAAACACAAAAGATAGAATAGTGACATATGAAACCAACTTTATTTATTTATTCATCGTTCAAATACATAGAAAATAATTACATGTTTACTACAATATGGGCACATTTCCCAACAATGGGTATGTAAAGTCCATACCGTGTAAGACCTAGTTTGGGGCTATGGCATCATATGTGGTATGTGAAGCCCATATAGTGTAAGGCCTAGCCATATTGCTATGGCATCATATGGAAAACAAAGACCATATTTGAGTATGTCATGTGGTGGATGGTTGGGTGAGTCTTAGACGATGAGGGGCAAAGCTCATGACAATGAGTGTAGGCAAATCCCTATCGTCGAAAACACCAAGGTACTGATATGTTGAAGCTTTTATGGTTGTTCTTATATATGTGAGCATTTGTGGTGTAACTTGTTGTATGTAAGTCATTATGGCAGAATATGATGTACGAGCCATTGTGGTAGTAACTTGGTATATGTGAACATTGGTGGCCAATCAGTTATATATGAGCCATTGTAGCGGGAACTTGTAATATGTGAACCTTTGTGACTATTCTTTGATATGTGATCCCTTGTGGCAAAAACTGTTATATGAGGAAGCCTTATGGTTGTGTTTGTTACATGTGCGCCTTTGTGGCGAAGATTGTTTGAATGCAAATGGATGCCTTAGTGGTTATCTGATCATGTATGGACGCCCTTGTGGTTATCTATTAATGAAACATGTGTCTGCAACTTCCACAAGGGAAGATATCTGAAGTGAAGTGTACACCTTAGTGGCGTAGTTTGTGAAATGATCTTGAGATAAGAATTCAAAGGCAATGCCAAAGTGGTAGACTTTGAAGAAAGAGTGAGTTATCAGACAAACCTGTAAGTAAGTCAAATGACATTGATTGAGATAAGAATGTTTAATATGAGAAAGTACCGGGTAAGTAAAGATACAATACTTGTTCTGAACTGAAGTTGTAACACCCCAAACTCGGCCCAAACACTACAATCGGATCTGGTGTGCCACTAAGGAATTTTATAAAACATGTCACATTTTGGAAAAAGAGTATCAGGTTTAAACATTTTCACCGAAAAACTTAGTAATTTAATATTCTGTATAAAATATAACTTTAAACGATACCTTGGTGAATTAGGAAAAAAAACTAAGTTGTTGCATCTCTTAGCTTAATTTTAGCATGAAATTTAAATGTCTAGTAATGAAAACCCAACATAAAACCCAAAATAAATATGAGTCTAGTGGCCCATGGCCTTATTACATTGAAACTTAAAGTCCACTAAAAAAATATTAAAATAACTAAATAATGAAAAGTCCTTTGCTGAATCTAAATACTCTCTCGCATGGCCACCTTGCGCTCCTGTAATATCCGGAAATAGGGGTAAAATTTTTTATTAATTATTATGCATAAGTATGGTCATCGTGGTGTTGATTGAGGTATTTTAGGTGCTAGTGATAAGCTAAGGGAAGGCCCGACCTATAGGAGAAATTTTATTTTTAAGTGTTAATTAGGGGGAGCTAGGCTAAGGGGGCTTTAAGAAAAGTTGTTAGGGGTTTATGGCATAAGAAATGCCTTGGTAAAGTGGCTTCCATGTGCCACTTAAGGGGGCTGAATATAGCGCCAACAAGGGCTTGGGTTCGAAGCATGGCGGCAGTAAGTGGTGTTTTATTTTTGGGTTTTGGCGTTAAAAAGGAAGGGGCTGGGTTAAGGAGGGTTTAAAGAATTTTGTGGGCATTGGTGGACAAGAAAGACAGGTTGGTGGAGTGGCTTGGGGCGCCACTTGAGGGTCTTGGCAAGGGACTCAAGTTCGAGCCATGAGGGAAGCGCCTGGTGTGTTTTATTTTTGTT
The DNA here is from genome assembly GCA_025503065.1 of Gossypium bickii. Taxonomy (NCBI): domain Eukaryota; kingdom Viridiplantae; phylum Streptophyta; class Magnoliopsida; order Malvales; family Malvaceae; genus Gossypium; species Gossypium bickii. The sequence continues at coordinate 105,469,732 of CP106711.1, forward strand.
TTTAAGGCAAGGGAGCTAACGAATGAGGGCTTAAAAGAAAATGTGGTGCGTTTATGACACAAAATAACGCTTTGGCCGAATGGCCTGGGGTGCTACCTGGTCGCTTGTCCCAACAGGTCCCATGTTCGAACCATGGAAGCTGCAGTTGGGGTTTTTATTTTTCCATGCTGGCGTGAAAGGGGAGAGAAGGAATTGGCCGGCACATGGGATCTTCAAATGGATAAAGCTGGTTATGTTTTCAAATTCGGTGGGATAATGGATTAATGATGGACTTTATTTTTATTTATTAGGTGATAAGGGTGGCCTTTATTTTATTTGTTTTTAAATAGGTGATATAAGGATAAAATATGAGATTAAATAGGGATTTAATAAGTAAAGATAAAGTGGCTGAATATGGGTCTCTTTTTCAAGGCAATTTCGGTCATGTGGGGGGAGTATTAGGTGCCGAAAATTAGTTTTTCTCTTTTAGTCTCTCTTGCCTAATTTTAAAGTTAAGAAATCCTCTTTTTTCTTCACTTATTTTTGCTAAGGCCGAAACTTCACCATTCTTTCACTATTGCCGATTTCATACAACCCCCTTCCATACTCTTTTTCTTTCTCTCAAACGTCAACTCTACATTATTGTTTGGAGACCGAATATTCCAACTTCAATTGTTAAGCCATAGTCAAATAACAAGGTGCTCTATTCTCTATTCTTCTGCCGCAAGTTTTAGAGACCGAAGTATCATAAGTGGTAAGTATTTAAGTATTCGATTTGTTTCTTTTTGTGTGATGAATCCAGTGAGTGAGGCCTTGATTTTTAGAGCATGGCCGAATGCCTTAGTGCCATTAAGTGTGTCCTTTTTGTGTGTAGCCGAAGGAAGGAAGCACTAAAGGGTTCTTCCGGGATTCGATTCATCAAGGTAAGCCTATGTAGTTTCGGCTAAGGGCCATTCTCATGGATTATTGCTAATAGTCGATCCTAACAATGGATAAGCAGGGACTTCGACAACTTCTAAGGCAAGGAGCGGTTTCGAGATTTAGATTTGTAAGGTAAGGCAGTAGTGATTTTCGGCCATAGGCCATTTTGGTATATTATGTTAGCCGATTTTGACTTAAGTGGTGTAGGAAGGAGTTTTACAATCGCAAGGGTGCAAACCGCTAGACGTGGGTTCGGGATTTGGTCAATTGTGCTAAACAGGTGCACAGTTATCGCGCTTTACTCCTGTTGTGTGCATGTATTATGTTTGTAAAGATGTGGTATGATGTGAATGATAGCCGAAATAAGGGCTAAGAGTGTGAATACCCGTGGTGGGTGATCGAATAGTCAGGTCTGTGATTTACTATACTAAATGATTATTGATGAATATGTGAAATGGTGTTAAACATGTGATGTATACCTACTCCAATTATTAATCTGTCATGATACATATATGTGCATGGGGATTTGGGATGTGAAAAACTGAAGGAAAGGGATTACATATTTATGTACGTGGTCTAATGCTAGCCTCGTGCTACATTAGCGCTTGATGTTAGCTATGTGCTTCATCAAGGGAGGTGTTGGCTAAGTGTCCATCTCGGCGGTTGATAGCTGTGTGCATCACCGTGGACTGATTGATATGTGGGATCCCCACGGGATTGGTGGCTCAGCCACGGCCTTGAGCAGCAAGTCTGCCAAGGTAGAACATGTGGATCACGATGTGATCGGTGGTGGATTAGCCACGGCCTTGAGCAGGGAGTCTGCTAAGGTTGGTGTAATGGATGGACTTAGGTTGGGATGGGCTTCTTAATTGCATAATTATGTGTATGGACTGTGTGGATATGGGCCAAGCCCATATGTAGGGAGACATGTGTAATGACTGTGCACTGAGTCTGTTTGACTCACCCAAATTTTTACCAACATTTCAGGTGATGCATAAAGCTTGGACCGGGTTGGATTGGATATGAGGTGGCCCATGCAGAAGATATTTTAATTAATTAAGTTTTATATTTTTAGTATTTGATTAAGTGATTCTTGTAATAAGGCCCATTAAAGTATTTAAGTATTTCTATTGAGTACCTTTATTATTTATTTTTAAGTTAGACGACGATTAAATTATCTTTTGGAATTTGTTTTTATTTTCGGCAATTTATATTTCTAAAATATTTATTAAAGTTTTAAACCAGGATATTTTGTACTATTCAAATATTTACTTAGCATTTAAATATAAAATATTGTTCTAAAGACAATAAATCTTTATGTTTTCATCTTAAGTTAAAATATTTTTCGAACGGTTTCCACAGTGACATACCAGATCTGGTCAGGACTCGTGGGCCGGGTTTGGGGGTGTTACAGCTCCTCTCCAGCCCGGTCTGATGCACTAGGTGCTACCTGAAAATGTTAAATAATAGGTTGAGTCGCGAGACTCAGTGTGCAACCCTCATGCACCATTAGATTTGGGCCTTAGCCTCAAGACCAGAATAACAGATTAATATATATAAAAAAATATTATGCAAGCCCAACCCAAATCCTAGGTTTCCATCTGCTACACACCACCCTTACCTGCCAGTCACACCATTGGGGATTTCTACAATCAACCCACACCACTACACACCATCGATGGCAGTCATGCTGCTCATCGTCAGATCATGGCCGTAGCCACTACAACAGGTCATGGCAGAAGCCACTACAACATGTCACGGCAGAAGCCGCTACAACAGGTCACAGCAAAAGTCGCTACAACAGAACATTTTCCCTTTCATCAAACCCAACCCCATGCAATCACAAAAATCGGCATACTTATCACATATGTCATCTTAACAGGAACATTCACTTAGGAATGACAGAGATCACTAACCTGGTGATTCGCTTTTACCCTCATTGGGTTTCATCGTTATGCCAGGATTTTGGCATTTTATAGAATATTTTAGATTAATAAACATATTTTTAACAGGCAATCTAAATGGTGTAGAAGTGTTACACACCTGATATTGCGTAGTTTTACACCCTTAGTCAATATCCTTACTATCCGGATCTACAACCCTTAGTTTAAAACCTTGCTCAAAAGCCAGAAGAACACGAAGATTTAGGCTCCCCTACATTTGGCCAAGGGTCCCGAAGTTATACGTTTAACTTAACAGATCTCCTTACCTTGAAATTTCGAAAGTACTACGATTCAAGTGCTACTGAACTCTGGCTTAGAAATCTAAGCGATTGAATCCCCTTCAAATCCCAGAATGCCACAAATGAGAGAAAAACACCAGATAGTTTCCATATAGCCATTCGGCTATGGTTTCTAAAAGCCGGAAAAGATTGAAAGGCAAACATAATCGACACTTACCTCTTCAAAAGATTTCAGCTGTAGGAAGATTCGACAAACACGAGAGAAGAGATCTAGGAATTTTGGCTTTTAAGAAAATCTCGAAAAAGAATGAACAAAGGAAGGCTGATGCGTTTTCAACTTTTAGAAGAACTGAGGTAGAAAAAGAGAAGAAGAAAAGAAAATAAGAGAGAGGCTTGGAGATTTCGGCTAGGAAAAGAATGGAAAGAATTTCGGCAACAGAGAAAACTGTGAGAGAGAGCTTCAAAGAAAAGAAGAAGAAAGGAAATAAAAACTGACAAAATTCAGCTTTGCCTAACTCTATCTAGCCGTTCCCCCTTTACATACAGAGTCCCATATTCGACTGCCTCTATCGTCCTAGATAACTCCTAATCCTTTCCCTTATCCTTATCAGAACACACATCCAAAAGAGGCTTAATTATCTCCAGCTCCTCCCTCCCTTATCAGCTTTAATTATCCATATATTAAAACAGTAAAACTCCTATAATTTAGCCTTGTTGTCGTCCCCCCTTTAGTCCCCTTATAAGTTCCAAATTTGGCCCAATTTTATGGGCTCCAAACGGCCACAAATTGGGCCTCTCCCCTTGCCTAGTGACGCCACCTATAACTCCCCTTTAGTGCGCCCCTTGTTACTGGGCCACAAGCCCAAGTTGCTAACTTAAACAATAACTACTATATTTTAAGCCCTAGAGTGTCTAATAGAATATTTAGTCAAAACCTCGGCCCAATCTTTGAGCCCAATCTGGACATCTAATTCTCAAATTAACACATTAAACATGTCTACACACATTAAACGCATAAGCCCATTAATTCAGGATGTTACAGAAGTTGACGAGTGTCTGTCTGATTCTATGAAGTATATTATGACGTTTTATGTATGATTTGTATGGATTAATGTTGTGATGTTGTATACATGTTATATGTATATATTGACGAATATATGTATGCTGATGCCTCACTAAGTTCTTATGAACTTATTACGGATGCCTCTGATTGTAGGTGTAACACCCTTAACCCATCCCCATTACTGGATTAGGGTTATAGAGTAATATAAAACAATTTAGAACATTTGCTTTCAAATAGAAACAAATATACAAATTATCCTATAACATTCAATAATTCACAAGAATCAAGGTAGAATTACATTTATGGACCTTAAACCAAGCCTACAGAGCCCTAAAAATAATTGAAAACAATTAGGGGTAATTATAAACAAATCAAAAAATTTTGGGTAAAATTGAAAAATAGGGGTCACAGTCGTGTGGCCAAGCTGTGTGACACATCCCAAACTGTGTGAGTACTCGATGAATGGACTCATGGCAGTGTCCACCCGTGTGAATACTTGAAATAAGGTCACACAGTCATGTCACAGGTCATGTTCCAAACCACGTGTATATTTGAATTATTGACACACGATCATGTCGTAGGCTGTGTGTCAGATTATGTAACATACTGACTTAAGACACACGGTCGTGTTTTAGACCATGTGAAACCTGCACCTAAAATAAAATGACACAGGCTCGTGTGTGTCACACGGTCATGTGACAGCCCGTGTCCCAGGCTGTGTGCTCCAAAATGTGCCTTCAAATTCAAATTTACCATATTGAACTTATTTGGACAACAAGCAACTCAAAACATGATTAAACAAGCTCAAAACATGTTGAAACATACATCCTAAGTGCCTAACCAATGTGTCCTCATTGAAACAACAATTCAATAAGTACAAAACAAACCATTCACTTTCAACCATTACATTCTTGTATTATCTATACATTCTCCATATCAACCACATTCCTTTGAAACATATTCATATTAGGCATGTTCATTATCACTTCACATATATAGGCTTAACTAGCATTCAATTTACCAAAACTACCATAATAACTTACTTTATACAACAACTATATAAACATATCAAAATGAAAAAAAAAATGCATAAATTCAATACCAAACACATATTTACATTATACCTATTACATGCCATATAACCAAGAGTGAATGCTCAAAACTACCAAAAGATATCCAGACAGTGTGATTTCTTCGACTTGATCCGATTGTCCAATTACCATGAAATGCTATCTACAAAAAAAAATAAGACAAATAACATGAGCAAGCTTTTATAAAACTTAGTAAGTTCAGCGATTAAAACAAATAAGCTTATCAAAATAACATGAAAACTTAAATAACAAGATTAATAGACAGTGCTTCCTGTCAACCACAATCCGTAACAAGTGAGTTATACACAAACGAGTACGAATTTCATTTGAACATAAACCTACAAGATCATTCATTTCAGGCCATAATGCTAATATGAATTCATAAACAAGACATTTAACATTAGAAATGTTGCCCGATAAATGATATAACAGATAGGAGTACACAGTTATCCACCTAAAACATGCCAAGAGCTCAAATAAACTAAACCAACTAAAAACACGCCTTGGCACCAAGTACCTAGCCCGTAAGCTAACATTCTTCCATAAACATGCCTAGGCACTAAGTGCCAAGCCTGAAGGCTATACATACGCCCCCGGTAACACGCTAGAATCATTGTAATATAATATGATAGTTTGCAGCTGTAACATTCGGGATTTAGGGGTTATGCGTTCATGCATAATTCATGAGCTAGTAGGCTTTGAGTGTGTTTGGAGGTGTTTTAGGGGTTTTGAAAACTCTAGCATGTAGGAGTATGCCTTAGGAAATTATTGGATTTTAAGTTTAGTAGGGGGAGCTAGGCTACGGAGGCCTTAAGAAAATTAGTAGGGAATTTAGACACAAAGAGTGCCTTGGTAAAGTGGCAAGGAGGTGCCACTTAGGGCCTTGGTGAGTGACATCTCAAGTAGTGGGGAAGGGCTTAGGTTCGAGTCATGTTGGCAGCATGAGAGTGTGGTTTTATTTTTTCTTGTTGGCGTCAAGAGAGGGGAGGTGTTGGACGGCACTTGGACTTCAAATGGATGAGGATTAAGACTTGGTCTTTTTTTTTTTTTGAAATTTGGCAAAGGTAAGTGGATAAAGGTTGGACTCATTCAAACTCTTTCAATGAGAGGCAGAGAGGGAAAATAGGAGTAGAATAAGGGATAGGAGAGAGGGAAGGATAGTGGCCGAATATGGGACTCTTTAGGGGTGGCATTTTCGCTTTTGAAGTATGGTAGTAGTGTGGGTACCAAAATTTGATAGGGAATAAGAGGAGTGATCATCTTTGATACCTTTTTCTTTTTTAATTTTCTTTGTGCGCAAAACACTTAAGGATTCAACTTGTTTTCTCTTCATTTGACCAAAGCCAAAAGTGTGAGTACCTATTCTTCTTCTTTCCTCTTCTTTTTCTATTCACTTTTAAAAGCCGAAATACTCTTGTGGCCGAATATCCTACCACCATTTGAGAGCCATAGCAGAACCTTATAGCCCTCATTCTCTCCTCTCTTTCTTTTCACCATTAAAGTGCCAAAATATTATCTCTATTCTCAGAGGCCAAATCTCAATAGAAGTCGAATCTCCCTAGTGTTCTCAAGAAGCCGAATATACCCTTCTATTCTGTGGCCGAACCTAGGAAAGTGATTTCGAGAAGTTGATCATTAGTGGTAAGCAACGTGGGTGGTAAGTATTTTCTTCCTTAACAATTGGTTTTGGGTTCTTTTTCATTGAAGTGCCGAATCAAGTGATTAGGCCTTGGTTTAAGGATAGCCGAGTGTCCATAGTGCCATAATATGTGTGTCTTTTGTATGTAGCCAACATTGAGGAGCATTAAAGGAGTCTATCGGGATTTGATCCATCAAGGTAAGCAATATGTGGTATTCGGCCAAGGGCCATCTTCATAGTTTCCATGTAGTAAGCCGATTCTAACATTTACTAAGTAGGGATTTCGACAACTTCGGCATCAAGTAAAGGTTTCGGGATTTAGAAGAGCTAGGTAAGTGGTTTATAACATTCGGCCAAAGGCCATATTATGGGCATTTAAGTGTTGACCGATTTTTGACTATGGCTGTTAGGGGCAAATCGACAGGAATAAGGAGAGTTTCGGGATTCAAGATCATTTTGGTAAGAGTACTTTATAAGTTTGGATTTAGTTGTTCTGGCTATAACGTTAGTGACTAACCTGATGTGCTGACTAATATATCATTGATGGATGCGAGTGCCAGTCAAAAAGGTAAAGGGGTAGTCTCTATCCCTAAGTTTAAGAAACGATCAGTCTCTGCAGGGCAGGATTATAAGTAGATAGCGGTAGTTTCGCTTAGTGACAGCATCGTATTGAGAGCGTAACGCTTCAGCTTATCAGGTGTGTGATTAACCCACAATTTCCCGGTTGTATGTTATACTTGCATGTGTTATGTATATGTTAATAAGTGCAGTGGCAATATTGAGATAGATACCCTTAAGGGATATGTCGATAATCAGGTTAGTCCCAAATCTGATGAAATGTGGTTATTAATGTGTATATGTGTGGTATGCCAAATAACATATACATGCATTATTGTATTATGTCACTGTCGTATGTTGCATGTGGATGGGATGGGATTTGAATATATGAAAGAATGACAGGGTGTACATTTATGTACGTGGTTTGATGTTAGCTACGAGCTACATCATGGATTGGCGCTGACTGAGGTCGCATTGTGGATTATTTGTGATTTATTTCACGTGGATTGATGAGTGGCTCTGTGCCTCATCATGGTTGGTATCGGCTATGTGCCATATCGTGGTTAGTGATGGCTATGTGCCTCATCGTGGTTTGATGTTAGCTACGAGCTACATCGTGGATGGCGTTGACTGAGGTCGCATTGTGGATTATTTGTGATTTGTTTCACGTGGACGACATTTATTGCCAAATTGGTGTGTAGAGGTTGGAGGGTTGATTTAGTAATCCCCTGGTGTGTGGTGGCTGGATGCGGGGGTGTGTAGAGGATGGACCCTAGGCTGGGATGAGTGCACTTTGCATAAACATGTGTGGTATGTGGATTGGTGTGGATATGGGCCAAGCCCAATATGTGGAATCATGTGGATTAATTGCATTATTATCTGATATATGGTGTGGTTGTGGGCTAAGCCCATGTGTGGAAAGCTGTGGAGTAATTACACACTGAGTCTGTTTGACTCACCCAATTTTTACCAAACATCGCAGGTGATACATGAAGCTTGGACCGGGTTGGAGCGGATACGAGGTGGCCATGCAGAATATGTTTTATTTGTTTTATACACTTTATATTTTCAGAACTTTGAATTTCTATTTATTGTAATAAGGGCCCACCTAAAGTATTTGGGGATTTGTATTATGTTTATGTTGGATTGACGATTAAATTACTATTTGGAAATGTTTTTATTCTCGGTAACTTACATCTTAAAAACATATATTGAAGTTTTAAATCTAGATATTTTGCTACAACCTAATATTACTTAGAATTTAAATATACAATGTTTTACAAAGGACAACAAATCTTTATGTTTTTACCTTTAAGTCAAACTCTTTTCAAACGTTTTCCTTAGTAGCATTCTGAATTTGGCCGTGGTGTTTAGGCCGAGTTTGGGGTGTTACAAGTTTGGTATCAGAGCCCGGTTAAAAACTCGGCTTTGAGGGTTTTGGGCCTGAAAGCATTTTTTTCAAATATGGGCTTTTCAAAAACATAAACTTTTATGAATTATTTCAGGTTTATTTTGGCATGGCACCTGTATCTCCGGCCCGAAGTCCACCAGGTAAGTACCCCTGACTATTGAAGTGGTTTGAATATGTGAACTGTATGGGCATTATGGGATCGTGGATTAGTAGATTAGGGCTACTGAACCCTAGGACTAGTCTACTCCAACACAAAATACATAAGACTTAAGGACAACCGAACAAACCTGTGAGTAAGTCGCCGAGTAGGGTGTGGCAACAGTTGTGCGCATGAAACACCCCAAACCCGGCCCACGAGCCTTGGCCAGATCTGGTATGTCCTCAAGTAAACCGGTTAAAAAATTCTTTTATTACTTTGGAAAAATTTGTGTGTTTTGAAAAAAAATTAGTTTTTGGGTTGGGCTTGGGTTGAAAATGAGTTAATCTTATATTAAAAATTCCTTTTTAATTAAGGTGACTAAACACTTGGAGTTTATTTTAAAAATAAATTTACTTGATCCCTAAATAATAATTTGTAAAAAAAATAAATAAAAGTAAAAAGAAATAAAGAAATTCAATCATGGCCTTATGGCCTTATTACATCAAATAATTCCGTAAAATAAAATTATAAAGTACTTAAATAAAATAAAATGTCCATATTGAATAAAACTTCAGGCTGAGCATGGCCACCTTTAGTTCCTGCCGACCCGGTCAATTACTGCTCATCACCTGAAAAATATTCCCCAACGGGGTGAGTCAAACAGACTCAATGTGTACACGGCACTAAATCATAATAGAATCAGGCATACAATAGTTACACATTCAAAACATAAAATACAAGTTATGATGCATTCCCAAACCCAAACCTAATTATCCATCCGCTACACACCCCCGTACCTGCCAAACACACCGTGGGGACTACTAAGTCGACCCTCCTTCCGCTACACACCAATTTGCGGGCTTAAGGCTCCGCATTTGTGGTCTTAGGAAACCACTTTTCAGACATCTTGTGGTCTTAAGTCACCACTTTTCGAGATTCATCGTGGTCGTAAGTCACCACTTTTCGAGACATCGTGGTCTTAAGTTACCAGTTTTCACTTCCCCTTTCAATATACAACTATATGCCCCATATATATTAATATGCATAATATACCAGAGTTCACATTCTTATCATATACTCATGTTACGAATAACATTTTTCATATTCCTAGTAAAAGTAGGAAACGTACCTGAGTACTTAGTACCATAACATGGTTCCTTAGCCATGCTCATATTTCTATTAACACATATTTTAATGCATATAACCATAATTCATATTACAAAGTAGTACGGGTACACACCTGATTTGCTTAACAACTTCACTGAAAATCCAGAAATCTGATCTACTGCCTTAGATCTCAAGTTCCTTGTTGCCGATTGGGACACCAACAAATCCCGAAGAACGATCTACAGATTTAGATCTCAAGTTTCTTGTTATCGATTTCTCTTTTATTCAAATCCCGAAATCTATGCTATGCTCCTCCTTGTGGATTTTATATCCCGAAACTCGCCGAATAACTAGGGAACACGCGGCCTATGGTGTACCCTCAGGAAAATAACTTCTCCTTCAAAGTTTCGGCAACCATGAACATTAATGGGATTAGCCCTAGATTTCGATAAGTCTAAAAGTAGAAAGAATGGAAACTGAATTTAATCTTACCTTTATTGAAGAAATCGACAAAACCTTTGCTTGAAGCCCCTCAAAGATTCGGCTATGAAGGCTAGGAGACTATTCGACTATGGGCCAAGATAGAACTTGTTTTCGGCTTCAATGGAAAAGTATGGGATTTGGGAGGGATCAACAATGGTGGACTTGGGGAGAAGAAGATTTCGGCTTTGGTAAAAATAAAAGAGAAAGAAAAAAGTTTTGCTAGGGAATTTTCGGCAGAGGTTTCCTTAAAGAGAAAAGAATGAATGAAGAATGGCCTCTCTTTTCCTTTTATAGCCGAATTTACTAGGCTAGAGTCCCTTACTTGGCCACCACTCTTCTATTTTGATAATTTTATCCCTTGATTTATCACTTTAATTATCAACAAAACTTAATCCAATATTTATCTCTTATCTCCTAATAAAAATAACAATAATTATCCATCATTTATCTCTTGAAAATAATTTAAAATAAATCCATTATTTATCCCTTATTTATCCACCCTTTATCTCTTAAAAATAAAAGAATAAAAGCTCCTAATTTATAGCCATGTGCCGTCCACCTCACTTCTTCTGGAAGCAAAATAAAATTTCTTTTATTTGCTTCCCATGTGACTCGAACTCAGGCCCAACACCCTTGCATGTGGCGCCATTTCCAATGGCCCTAAGTGGCATCTCCAGGCCACTTTTCCAAGCCTATTTGTGTGTCAAATTTCACAAACTTTTTCTTTTAAGGCCACCTTGCCTTAATTTCCCCTTTTAAATCTTAAAACTCGTCATTTCTAGGTCATTTCTAAGTTTCCTAAAATTTTCGATCGGCTCTGTAAACTTGACATTTCCTTACATTTCCAAGTTTCCAGAAATGTTCACTTTCCTCTTTTGAATCATTTCCTTTCATTTCCTAATTTCCAAAAATGTTCACTTTAAACTTAACATTTCCATACATTTCTAGGTTTCCAAAAATGTTCAAATTTCATTCATAACACATAAGACATGTCATTTCGTACAATTAAACCGAAAACGCATAGGCCCTTTTCAGGATGTTACAACGCATGTCTAGGAATGGATTCGGTAAGAGCTTGGTATTTAAGCAGTCCTAGTGACTCTCCTCCTCTTCACTCGAATCCTACCTGGTGCGTAGTGACCGTTCACCCTAACCAGGAGGACTTATTCACCGGCTGAACCCGATAACTAAAACCCGAAAGGGACTAGCCAAACTATTTTATAAAAACCTTAGTTTATAAAATCACCAAATTACCCCATTGAATTGTACACACTAAATAAGATTTTGAAAAACATTTTTTTGAATTATTCTCGATTTACAAAATTACCGAAATAACCCCGATTTCTAAAATTTCTGCAATACCTTTGATTTGGAAAATATTTTCAAAATAACCTTGAGTTTTGTAAATTTTGGAATGCCTTTGATTTGTAAAGATTTTCAAATTTACCCTAATTTATTACTAAAATACCCTTATTGTAACATTCTAGAAAGGGCCTATGCATTTTCGATTTAATTGTAAGAAATGACAAGTCTTAAGCATTATGAATAAATTTTTGGTCTTTTTGGAAACTCGGAATGTATGAAAATGTATGGAAATGAATATTTTTGGAAACCTGGAAATGCATTGGACATGAACATTTTGGAAACCTAAAAATGTAAGGAAATGGTTGAAAAATGGAAAGTACACATTTTTTGAAACTAAGAAATGAAAATGGAAATGATCCAAAAATGGAAAGTAAACATTTCGGAAAACTTGGAAATGTAAGAAAATGGCAAGTAAACAGAGCCGATCGAAAATTTAAGGAAACTTGGAAATGACCCTAAAATGATAAATTTTAAAGTTTAAAATAGGAAATAAGGCAAGGGGGCCTTAAAAGAAAAAGTTGGTAAAATTTGACACACAAACGGGCTAGGAAAAGTGGCCTGAAGATGGCACTTAGGGTCTATGGAAATGGCGCCATGTGTAAGAGGCATGGGCCTGGGTTCGAGTCACGAGGGAAGCAAATAAATGAAGTTTTATTTTTGCTTCCCAGGCTTTGGGGTGGACGGCAATTGCTTCTAGAAAAGGGAGGTGTTTTATTTCCATTAATATGGATTAATAAGGTGATAAATAAGAGCTTTTTAATTTGGATTATTTGAGGAGATAAATGATGGATTAAACTCTTTTATTTTTAAATAAAAGAGATAATATTATCACAAGGAAGAGTGGTGGCCAAGTCAAGGACTCTTGGCTTAGTAATTTCGGCGAAAGAAGGATTTTCTCTCATTTTTTCCTAAGTGTGTCGAAAATTCTTTAGCTCTCTCTTCCTCTCTGCCGAAATTTTTCCTAAGCAAAACTCCATCTTTTCTTCTTCTCTTTTCTTCATCTGTCAAGCCGAAGCCTCTTCTCTGTTAAATCTACTTTTCTTCTCCAACCCTTCTTCTAATAGTAGCCGAATATTTCCCCCTCCATTAGAGGCCATAGCCGAATCTCCCTGAGAGACTAAGCAAGGAAGCAGTCGACTAAGTATTAAGGGTAAGTTTAACAATATTCAAGTTCTTTTCCTTCCTATTTGTTAAAAGAGAGAAAGACTAATCCTACTGTTGTGTATGGCCGAATCTACAAGGGGTTTATCAGGTTTCGACAGACATGCAAGACAAGGAATATTTTCGGGAACTCAAGGATTCATGGTAAAAAACCTGTATAATCGGCCAAAGGCCATATTGTTTGTGTTAGAGATAGATTAAATCTAACATATGGTTATAGGATTTTCGACAACCATCAAGGAAACAAGGATCTATCCTAGGATCTGAATAATTATCAAATCGGCATCAAAGGTAAGTAATACAAATCCTAGTTGTATTTGGAAAAGTGGCCGAATGGTCTTTTAAAGTGAATAACTTATGTAGGATTCGAGATCTAAATCGGTAGATCGTTCTTCGGGAATTCAAGGAACTTATTAAGCGAATCAGGTGTGTACTCACACTAACCTTCAATATATCTAATGGCAATTATTTTTAATATATGAATATGCATAAGAATGAGAATGTGGCTAAGTACCACAAATGTGGCAAAAAGTACCCAGGTACATTTCCTACTTTTGATAGCATTATGAATGTGGTATATTTTGAATAAGTAACCTGATTAAGAAATAAGTTATGCATGATATAAATATTTGGGGCATATGGGATATTTGTGAAAGGGGAAGTGAAGGTGATGACTTCGGTCTCACTATATGAATATGGTGACTACGATCACATTATCTGAATATGGTAACTTCGGTTACATTATACGAATATGGTAACTTCGGTTACATTATCTGAATTTGGTAACTTCGGTTACATTATCTGAACATGGTGTCTAATGACACAAATTATATGGGCGATGAGCACATCGACTGCAGCGACTGCCTTCGACGGTGTGTAGCGGATGGAGGGTCGACTTAGTAGTCCCCACGGTGTGACTGGCAGGTACGGGTGGTGTGTAGTGGATGGAAAAATAGGTTTGGGTTTGGGTTGCATCATATTGATTTGAATATGTACTTGATATGATTATGAATGCTTAATCTGTTGATTATTAGTTTGTGTACACATTGAGTCTGTTGACTCACCCCTTTGTGGGACTATTTTTCAGGTGATGAGCAGTAATGGACCAGGTCGGCAGGAGCTGATGGTGGCCATGCAGGAGAAAAATAAACGATTTGGACTTTATCTTTGCTAAGTACTTTTCATTTTAAGTTTGGGAAATTATTTGATGTAATAAGGCCGAAAGGCCATAGTGTTATCTTCGTTACTTTTATTCTTTCAAGTACTATATTATGATTTATTTTATATTGAAATTTAAGTAAAATTATTTACATCAAGATAAACCCTAAATTGTTTTTGTCACTTTAATTAATTGTTTTCTTTTAAATTAAATAAACGGGTTTTCAGCCTAAGCCCAACCAAAACTAATATTTTTCTAAAAATACACAAATATTCTCTAAGTAACAAAAGACCTCAAAACTATTTTTTTAAAGAACATGCCAGATCCGGTCCAGGCTCGTGGGCCGGGTGTGGGGTGTTTTAGCTTGGTATCAGAGCCCAATTTTAAAACTCTCGGCCTGTGGGCTAAGGCCCAAAACGTTTTCAAAGCGAGCCAAATGATTTCCTTTAAAACTAAGCAGGTCTTCTGGCATGGCACCTAAGTCTCCGACCCGCAGTCCACCAGGTAAGTACCCCTAACTCTATGTGTGATTATGTGAATTATGAATTGTATAAGGGTAGAAAAGGCATGGAATGTAGAATAGTATGATAGGAACTTGAACCCTAGGATTAGACTACTCAAACACAGAATACATAAGACTTAACACACTAAACCAACCTATGGCTAAGTCATTGAGCTAGGGTGTGGTAACCCCTGTACGCATGTCTAGGATTGGATCCGGAAGAGCCTGGTATCTAAGCAGTCCTAGTGACTCACCTCCTCTTCGCAGGAATCCTACCTGGTGCGTAGCTTCGGTTCACCCTAACTCAGAAGGCTCAGTGGTGTGGCAACCTTTGTGCGCATGTCTAGGAATGGTTTCGGTGGGAGCTTGGTATTTAAGCAGTTCGCGTGACTCACCTCCTCTCCACTCGGATCCTGCCTGGTGCGTAACTTTGGTTCACCCTGACCAAGAGGGCTCGGTCATAGACTAAACATAATGACTAAAACCCGCAAGGGAACTAGCCATGTTTTAAAAAAAAAAGAGAAGAAAGAACAAAACAACAAACCCTAGTTTTAAAATTCTCAAAATTTTCTTTTAGATTTGTAAAAAAAAAAAAACCATCTTTACAAAATTTTTCCGAAAAATTTCTGATTTGTGAAAATTACAAAAATACCCCTAGTGGTAAAATTACCAAAATGCCCTTGATTTACAAAATGTCAAACTTCTCAACAATTTTGCCAAAACTTCATTACTTTATAAATGTTTACAAACCCTAAATTTGCAAACTACCAAAAATACCTTGATTTTGGAAAATTACAAAATTGCCCTTAACTTACAAAATTACCAAAACGACCCTGATTTCTAAAATTTTTGCAAACATCACCATTTGAAAAGGGAAACTTTCAAAAAGAACCCTCCAAGTTTTACAACTTTTGAAATATCCCTAAATTTTACAAATTTACCCTAGTTTTTGGAAAATTACTGAAATACCCCCGAGGTCAAAAAAATTACCGAAATACCCCTAGATTTCAAAATTTTTCCCAAAATTTCCTCGGGACTTTAAAAGTACCAAAATACTTACGAACTTTTTATTTTGAAAAAAATTACGAAAACGCCCCTGTAGGATAAAATTATGAAAATAGCCCTGGGTAGTGGAAAAGCAAAACAACGAAAACTACAACGTTTCTCTGAATGGACGAAAGTTCATATTTGTTTGATGGATGAATGAATGGATGGACAGACTGTGTGTTTGTATGAATACGAAAGAACCACTCTTAAATTCTTCTTCATAAAACTTCTTCGCGAGTAATAAGTGAAACAAGAATACTAATTCATAAAACTTATTAATCAGATTTCGACGATAGAAAATGAGCTCTAGAGGACGTGGTCGTCGTGGAAGAGGTAGAGGAAGAATGACTGTGTCAGAACCCGTTAGGTCGGGTCAAGGTTCTGACAACGAGATACCACCGCCACCACTACCCCCAGCTGTGGGTGTTGAACAACAAGCTCAAACAGGAGAAGATGCCGTATCACAGGCTGTGCTGCGAGTCTTGGAATTGGTGGCTGGTGCAGGAGGGAATGCGAGAAATCGCAAGTCGGTGCCTGAGCGGCTCCGAGCTAATGGAGCAGAAATGTTTCGAGGAGTATCGGGAGTGGCACCCAGTACAGCTGAGTGCTGGTTGGAAGCAACTGATCGCAACATGGATGAGCTCAACTTGACCCCTGAGGAGAAGTTGAAAGGGATGGTGGCACTGTTACGCGATGAAGCGTACCAATGGTGGTTAACTGTTCGAGATGGTGCCATGGCTGAGGATCTGACCTGGGAGTATGTGAAAGAGGCATTTCAGAAGAAGTATGTGGGAACCAGGTACACAGATGAGCAAAGGAAAGCTTTTCTGGGGCTGGTTCAAGGAAATAAGTCGGTAGCTAAATATGAAGCAGAATTTCTAAGGTTGAGCCGCTATGCTCGAGGAGTAGTGGCAACTGAGCATGAGCGCTGTGTCCGTTTTTAGGACGGGCTAATGGATGATCTGAGACTGCTGATAGCATCGCATCAGGAGCAGGAATTTTCTGCTTTGGTGGAAAACGCCAAGGTGGCCGAGGGAATCAAGGATGCTACTAAGCAGGCTGTGGATAAGAATAAGCCCAAAAGAGGTTTTGGACCATCTGGAAAGGGTCATAAGAGGCCTAGAGGTGACGGGCCACGAAATCAACTAACTGGTACAGGCTGGCAGTATCGCCCTTGTGAGCATTGTGGAAAGAGGCACTTGGGAGAATGTTGGAAAAAGACGGGAGGATGTTTCAAGTGTGGGTCCAAGGACCATATGCTTAAGGATTGTCCCAAGCAACCTGATGAGAGCCGACCGGCAACTCAAAATGCAAGCCAGGCTGGTAGAGGTAGACAGCAGCCTCAACGGGGTCGTGGTTCGGCCAACAGAGGTAATGGTGCTGGCAGAGGCTGTGGAACACAGGGCCGAGGTGCTGCTAATGCTGATGCAAGGCAACCGGGTTTGGTTTATGCGATTCGTCAGAGGGAAGATGGAGACACGCCAGATGTTATAACCGGTACGTTCTTTATTCATGACAAGCCCTATTTTGCTCTTATTGATGTGGGCTCGACCCATTCCTATGTTGTATGTAGTGTAGTGGAAACACTAGGCCTAGACTCTGACCTTTCTGATAGGCAGATAACTGTAGTAAGCCCATTAGGCCAAACGGTAATGATAGATAAGATCTTTCGGAATGTACCCTTAGAGATTCAGGGAGTAAACTTTCGGGCTGACTTAATAGAGTTACCCTTCGGAGAATTTGAGCCTATACTTGGAATGGATTGGCTAGTAGAGCATCGACCCGTGTTGGATTGTGCGGCTAAACGTATGGAACTAAGAACCCCAGAGGATGAAGTAGTAGTGATGATCGGAGAAAGGAAGAACTACTTGTCTAACGTAGTTTCAGCGATGAAGGCTGAGAAGATGGTTAGGAAAGGGTGCAAGGCGTTCTTAGCCTTCGTAAGTGCGTTGGAAGGAAAAGATGAAGGTGTCAATGGAGTTAGGATGGTAAGGGACTTCATTGATGTGTTCCCAGAGGAATTACCAGGAATACCCCCAGATAGGGAGGTGGAGTTTGGAATAGATTTGCTACCAGGAACAGCTCCTGTGTCAATCGCTCCATACCGAATAGCTCCAAAGGAGTTAGTGGAGCTCAAGGCTCAAATTCAAGAGTTGTTGGATCGTGGGTTCATTCGACCCAGTGTATCTCTGTGGGGAGTACCGGTCCTATTTGTGAAGAAGAAGGATAGAACTATGCGTATGTGCATAGATTATCGTCAGTTGAACAAACTGACCTTCAAGAACAAGTATCCTTTGCCAAGGATAGACGACTTGTTCGATCAGCTGAAAGGGGCAGCTGTGTTCTCGAAGATAGACTTAAGGTCGGGATATCACCAGTTGAAGGTGAAGGAGGCTGACATTCATAAGAACGCTTTTGGGACAAGATACGGTCACTTTGAGTTTGTGGTGATGCTGTTTGGGTTGACGAACGCTCCAGCCGTGTTCATGGATATGATGAATCGGGTTTTCTAACCCTATTTGGATAGATTCGTCGTGGTGTTTATCGATGATATTTTGGTGTATTCTAAGTCAGAAGAGGAGCATGATGAGCATCTCCGAGTGGTGTTGGAAGTGTTAAGGGAGAAAAAGCTCTATGCCAAATTCAGCAAGTGTGAATTTTGGCTTAAGGAGGTGGCATTCCTAGGACATGTGGTATCCGTAGAAGGAATAAGAGTGGACCCTAGGAAGATCGAAGCGGTGTTGGATTGGAAACCGCCTAGGTCCATGGCTGAGATAAGAAGTTTCTTAGGCTTGGCGGGCTATTACAGAAGGTTTGTGGAAGGGTTCTCGTCAATAGCCGCGCCTTTGACAAAGTTGCTAAGGAAGGAAGTACCCTTTGAATGGACGGGTAAGCAACAAGAGAGCTTTGAAAAGCTTAAAAAGGTGTTGACAGAAGCTCCAGTGTTAATTCAGCCGGAGGCAGGCAAGGATTTTGTAGTATACTGTGACGCGTCACATACGAGTTTAGGCTGTGTGCTGATGCAAGATGGAAAAGTGGTCGCTTATGCGTCTCGACAACTAAGGTCTCATGAGTTTAATTATTCAACCCATGACTTGGAACTAGCAGCGGTGGTTTTCACCCTCAAGGTTTGGAGGCACTACCTTTATGGAGAAAGGTCAGTGATTTACACGGACCACAAGAGCCTTAAGTACTTGTTGACTCAGAAGGAGTTGAACTTGAGGCAACGAAGGTGGGTGGAGTTGTTGAAGGATTATGATTGTTCGATAGAGTACCACCCGGGCAAGGCAAATTTGGTAGCTGATGCCCTAAGTAAGAAGGTTGTGTCAGATCTAAGGGCTTTGTTCGCTCACTTGAGTCTGTATGATGATGGAAGCCTGTTGGCAGAGTTGCAAGTCAAGCCCACGTGGCTGAACGAAGTGAAAGAGGGACAATTGGCTGATAAGGAGCTAAGTATTAAGTTACAGCAAGTCCAGAATGGAGAATTGAAGGACTATGGCGTCAATGAAGAAGGAGTACTGTGCTACAAAGGAAAAGTCCGTATGCCGAAGGACCAGAAGTTAAGACAAAGGATTCTTCGGGAGGCGCATGGTAGCCCTTACGCCATGCATCCCGGAGGCATTAAGCTGTATAGGGATCTAAGGGAACAATTTTGGTGGTCTGATCTTAAGCGGGAAGTGACTGAATTCATGGGAAAATGTTTGACATGTCAGCAAGTTCAGGCTGAACACCAAGTTCCATCAGGATTGCTTCAACCAATTAAGATTCCCCAATAGAAGTGGGAAAGAATTACCATGGACTTTGTTAGTAGGCTTCCTCTTACGCCTACTAAGAAGGACTCGGTATGGGTGATAGTAGACCGTTTGACCAAGACCGCACACTTTATCCCAGTAAGGGTTGACTCTCCTCTCCAAAAGTTAGCCAAGTTATATGTAGCAGAGATCGTAAGGTTACATGGAGTACCGGCTTCGATCATCTCCAACAGAGACCCAAGGTTTACGTCTCAGTTTTGGAAGGCACTTCAGCAAGCATTAGGCACTAAGTTAGACTTCATGACGGCTTTTCATCCACAAGCAGACGGGCAGTCTGAACGAGTTATACAAGTGTTGGAGGATATGCTGAGAGGCTGTGTGATGGATTTCCGAGGAAGTTGGGAAGATTATTTGCCTCTAGCTGAGTTCGCCTACAACAACAGCTATCAGGCAAGCATTCGAATGGCACCATATGAAGCATTGTATGGTCGGAAGTGTAGAACTCCTACTTGTTGGACCGAGTTAGGAGAACTTCGAGTTTTGGGTCTAGAGTTAGTAGCAGAAACTGAAGAGAAGGTTGAGATAATTCGGGCAAGGTTGAAGGAAGCCTCTGATAGGCAAAAGTCATACGCCAACCTTAAGCGGAAGGAGATAGAATTTGAAGTGGGAGACCAAGTGTTTCTAAAGGTCTCACCTTGG
Organism: Gossypium bickii; assembly: GCA_025503065.1. Lineage (NCBI taxonomy): Eukaryota > Viridiplantae > Streptophyta > Magnoliopsida > Malvales > Malvaceae > Gossypium > Gossypium bickii. The sequence goes on from CP106711.1 coordinate 105,489,990, forward strand.
AAGAAAGTAATGAGGTTCGGTCGCAAAGGGAAGCTAAGCCCAAGGTTTATAGGGCCCTATCGAGTACTGAAGCGAGTTGGGCCAGTGGCATACCAATTGGAGTTGCCACCAGAGTTGCAGCGGATGCACGACATATTTCATGTATCCATGTTGCGTCACTACCGATCGGATCCGTCTCATGTGGTATCTGTTGAAGAAGTGGAGCTAAGGCCAGACTTGTCCTACGAGGAAGAACCGATTCGGATATTGGAACATGACGTGAAAGTGCTACGGAGGAAATCAGTTCCTCTAGTCAAAGTGTTATGGCGCGATCATGGATCGGAAGAAGCTTTGAGGGAGTCAGAAGAGACAATGCGATAGCAATATCCTCAATTCTTTAGTTAGGAAATTTTGAGGACGAAATTTTGTTTAAGGGGGTAGAACTGTAACATCCTAGAAAGGGCCTATGCATTTTCGGTTTAATTGTAAGAAATGACAAGTCTTAAGCATTATGAATAAATTTTTGGTCTTTTTGGAAACTCGGGAATGTATGAAAATGTATGGAAATGAATATTTTTGGAAACCTGGAAATGCATTGGACATGAACATTTTGGAAACCTAGAAATGTAAGAAAATGGTTGAAAAATGGAAAGTACACATTTTTGGAAACTAAGAAATGAAAATGGAAATGATCCAAAAATGGAAAGTAAACATTTCGGGAAACTTGGAAATGTAAGAAAATGGCAAGTAAACAGAGCCGATCGAAAATTTTAGGAAACTTGGAAATGACCCTAAAATGATAAGTTTTAAAGTTTAAAATAGGAAATCAAGGCAAGGGGGCCTTAAAAGAAAAAGTTGGTAAAATTTGACACACAAACGGGCTAGGAAAAGTGGCCTGAAGATGGCACTTAGGGTCTATGGAAATGGAGCCATGTGCAAGAGGCATGGGCCTGGGTTCGAGTCACGAGGGAAGCAAATAAATGAAGTTTTATTTTTGCTTCCCAGGCTTTGGGGTGGACTGCAATTGCTTCTAGAAAAGGGAGGTGTTTTATTTCCATTAATATGGATTAATAAGGTGATAAATAAGAGCTTTTTAATTTGGATTATTTGAGGAGATAAATGATGGATTAAACTCTTTTATTGTTAAATAAAAGAGATAATATTATCACAAGGAAGAGTGGTGGCCAAGTCAAGGACTCTTGGCCTAGTAATTTCGGCTAAAGAAGGATTTTCTCTCATCTTTTCCTAAGTGTGCCGAAAATTCTCTAGCTCTCTCTTCCTCTCTGCCGAAATTTTTCCTAAGCAAAACTCCATCTTTTCTTCTTCTCTTTTCTTCATCTGTCAAGCCGAAGCCTCTTCTCTGTCAAATCTACATTTCTTCTCCAACCCTTCTTTTAGTAGTAGCCGAATATTTCCCCCTCCATTAGAGGCCATAGCCGAATCTCCCTGAGAGACTAAGCAAGGAAGCAGTTGACTAAGTATTAAGGGTAAGGTTAACAATATTCAAGTTCTTTTTCTTCCTATTTGTTCAAAGAGAGAAAGACTAATCCTACTGTTGTGTATGGCCGAATCTACAAGGGGTTTATCAGGTTTCGACAGACATACAGGACAAGGAATATTTTCGGGAACTCAAGGATTCAAGGTAAGAAACCTGTATAATCGGCCAAAGGCCATATTGTATGTGTTAGAGATAGATTAAATCTAACATATGGTTATAGGATTTTCAACAACCATCAAGGAAGCAAGGATCTATCCTAGGATCTGAATAATTATCAAATCGGCATCAAAGGTAAGTAATACAAATCCTAGTTGTATTTGGAAAAGTGGCCGAATGGTCTTTTAAAGTGAATAACTTATGTAGGATTCGAGATCTAAATCGGTAGATCGTTCTTCGGGAATTCAAGGAACTTATTAAGCGAATCAGGTGTGTACTCACACTAGCCTTCAATATATCTAATGGCAATTATTTTTAATATATGAATATGCATAATAATGAGAATGTGGCTAAGTACCACAAATGTGGCAAAAAGTACCCAGGTACGTTTCCTACTTTTGATAGGATTATGAATGTGGTATATTTTGAATAAGTAACCTGATTAAGAAATAAGTTATGCATGATATAAATATTTGGGGCATATGGGATATTTGTGAAAGGGGAAGTGAAGGTGATGACTTCGGTCTCACTATATGAATATGGTGACTACGGTCACATTATCTGAATATGGTAACTTCGGTTACATTATACGAATATGTAACTTCGGCTACATTATCTGAATTTGGTAACTTCGGTTACATTATCTGAACATGGTGTGTAATGACACAAATTATATGGACGATGAGCACGTCGACTGCAGCGACTGCCTTCGACGGTGTGTAGCGGATGGAGGGTCGACTTAGTAGTCCCCACGGTGTGACTGGCAGGTACGAGTGGTGTGTAGCGGATGGACAAATAGGCTTGGGTTTGGGTTGCATCATATTGATTTGAATATGTACTTGATATGGTTATGAATGCCTGATCTGTTGATTGTTAGTTTGTGTACACATTGAGTCTGTTGACTCACCCCTTTGTGGGACTATTTTTCAGGTGATGAGCAGTAATGGACCGGGTCGGCAGGAGCTGATGGTGGCCATGCAGGAGAAAAATAAACGATTTGGACTTTATCTTTGCTAAGTACTTTTCATTTTAAGTTTGGGAAATTATATGATGTAATAAGGCCGAAAAGGCCATAGTGTTATCTTCGTTACTTTTATTCTTTCAAGTACTATATTATGATTTATTTTATATTGAAATTTAAGTAAAATTATTTACATCAAGATAAACCCTAAATTGTTTTTGTCACTTTAATTAATTGTTTTCTTTTAAATTAAATAAACGGGTTTTCAGCCTAAGCCCAACCCAAAACCAGTATTTTTCTAAAAATACACAAATATTCTCTAAGTAACAAAAGACCTCAAAACCATTTTTTTTAAGGAACATGCCAGATCCGGTCCAGGCTCGTGGGCCGAATGTGGGGTGTTTCACTTATAAGACAAATTACGAAAATACCCCTGGGTTGGGAACGAAAAAAAATGCCCATATTAGTATGTTGAATGTTGTGGATGGATAAATGAGACTCTCTGAATTAGAGTAGACTTGAGCTGAAAAATTCGATTGATCGAAAAAACTACTTCTAAAAGACTTCTTTTCATAAAATTGTTCGTGGATAATTAGTGGAACAAGAGTATGAATGCATAAAATTTCTTAAATCAGATTAAAGCGCGACGTTGGATGTGAGTTCTAGGGGATGTGGTCGTTGTGGACGCGGTAGAAGAAGAATGACAGTATCGGGACCAGTGGGGTCTGGCCATGGGTCAGGAAATGATGTGTCGCCGCCAGCAGTGGGTGCGAAGGATCAAGATTAGACAGGAGGAGATGACGCAGTATCACAGGCTATGCTGCGAGCTAGTGCAGGAAATAGGGCTTGGATGTCAGTGTCGGAGAGACTTAGGTCAAACGAAGCCGAGGTCTTTAGAGGAGTGTCTGGGGTGGCTTCGAATGTAGCAGAGTACTGGTTAGAGGTAGTCGAAAGGATCATGGACGATTTGGACTGCACAGCGGAGGAAAAGCTAAAAGGCACTATTTCGTTACTTAGGGATGAGGACTATCGGTGGTGGCTCACTGTCAGAGAGGGTACCCCTGCAGATCGAGTGGATTGGGGGTATTTTAAGGTTAAGTTTGAAGGGAAGTACGTTGGAGCTAGTTACCTAGACTCGCAGAGAAAAGCATTTCTAAATTTGGTACAAGGAAGTAAGTCGGTAGCAGAATACGAAGCGGTATTTGTGCAGTTAAGTCAGTACGTCAAGGGGATCGTGGCTACTGATTATGAAAGGTGTGTCAGATTCGAAGATGGGCTGCAGGATGAGCTGCGAGGATTGATTGCTCCACAAAGAGAAAGAAACTTTGCTATTCTAGTGGAGAAAGCTCGGATAGCTAAAGAAGTTAAGAGGACTGAGAGACAGAACCGAGATAATGATAGGAACCGGAATAAGAGGAGTTTTGGACCGTCAGAATCATCTGGGGATTTTTAGAAGAGACCAAGGATTGAGAATTTTGTACGTGCACCTGTACCAGTTGTTGAGAATCGAAGTCGTCCATGTGCTCAGTGTGGGAGAGCTCATGCAAGAGAGTGTTGGGGAAATAGTAAGGAATGTTTCCGGTGTGGGTCTAAGGCTTATTTGGTTAGGAATTGTCCTCAGGTGATGGATAGGGCTCGGACAGTAGGCCAAGATTATGTGCAGTCAGGCAGAGGTGATCAACAGGTGACGAGGGGTCGTGGTCCAAACCATGGAAGGAATGGTTCGGGCCGAGGTCGTGGAACACCAAGCAGAGGTGCTGAGGGTTCAGATGGGAGACAACCAAGGTTGGTTTATGCAGTCAGCCATCGCGAGGAGGAAGATGTGCCAGATGTGATAACGGGTACGTTCTTTGTTTCTGGAATACCCTTTATTTCCTTGTTTGTTTTAGGGTTAGCTCATTCTTGTAAGGCTAGTGAGGTGATTGGAACCTTGAATGTGAACTTCAAGACTGTGCCTAGGAAGATAGCCGTACTTAGTTCTTTAGGGCAATCAGTGGTAGTAGACAAACTTTTTAAGGTAAGTGCTTTTAGAGGTTCAGGGAGAAGCAGTACTATTGCTTAGTTTAGCCAAGTAATTTTGAGGACGAAATTATTTTTAAGGAGGGTAGAATTATAACATCTGGGATTTAGGGGTTATGCGTTCATGCATAATTCATGAGCTAGTAGGCTTTGAGTGTGTTTGGAGGTGTTTTAGGGGTTTTGAAAACTTTAGGATGTAGGAGAATGCCTTAGGAAATTATTAGATTTTAAGTTTAGTAGGGGGAGCTAGGCTAAGGAGGCCTTAAGAAAATTAGTAGGGGAATTTAGGCACAAAGAGTGCCTTGGTAAAGTGGCAAGGAGGTGCCACTTAGGGCCTTGGTGAGTGACGCCTCAAGCAGTGGGGAAGGGCTTAGGTTCGAGTCATGTTGGCAGCATGAGAGTGTGGTTTTATTTTTGCTTGTTGGCGTCAAGAGAGGGGAGGTGTTGGACGGCACTTGGACTTCAAATGGATGAGGATTAAGACTTGGTCTTTTTTTTTTTAAAATTCGGCTCAGGTAAGTGGATGCAGGTTGGACTCATTCAAACTCTTTGAATGAGAGGCAGAGAGGGAAAATAGGAGCAGAATAAGGGATAGAAGAGAGGGAAGGCTAGTGGCCGAATGTGGGACTCTTTAGGGGTGGCATTTTTGGTTTTGAAGTATGGTAGTAGTGTGGGTGCCGAAATTTGATAGGGAATAAAGGGAGTGATCATCTTCGATACCTTTTTCTTATTCAATTTTCTTTATGCCGAAAACACTTAAAAATTCAACTTGTTTTCTCTTCAATTGACCAAAGCCGAAAGTGTGAGTACCTATTCTTCTTCTTTCCTCTTCCTTTTGTATTCACTTTTAAAAGCCAAAATACTCTTGTGGCTGAATATCCTACCGCCATTTGAGAGCCATAGCCGAACCTTATAGCCCTCATTCTCTCCTCTTTTTCTTTTCACCATTAAAGTGTCGAAACATCATCTCTATTCTTAGAAGCCAAATATCAATAGAAGTCGAATCTCCCTAGTGTTCTCAAGAAGCCGAATATACCCTTCTCTTCTGTGGCCGAACCTAGGAAAGTGATTTCGAGAAGTTGATCATTAGTGGTAAGCAACATGGGTGGTAAGTATTTTCTTCCTTAGCAATTGGTTTTGGGTTCTTTTTCATTGGAGTGCCGAATCAAGTGATTAGGCCTTGGTTTAAGGATGGTCGAATGTCCATAGTGCCATAATATGTGTGTCTCTTGTATGTAGCCAACATTGAGGAGCATTCAAGGAGTCTCTCGGGATTTGATCCATCAAGGTAAGCAATATGTGGTTTTTGGCCAAGGGCCATCTTCATAGTTTCCATGTAGTAAGCTGATTCTAACATTTACTAAGTAAGGATTTCGACAACTTCGGGAGCAAGCAAAGGTTTCAAGATTTAGACGAGCTAGGTAAGTGGTTGATAACATTTGGCCAAAGGCCATATTATGGGTATTTAAGTGTTGACCAATTTTTAAATATGGATTTTAGGGGCAAATTGATAGGAATAAGGAGAGTTTCGAGATTCGAGATCATTTCGGGAAGAGTACTCTATAAGTTTGGATTTAGTTGTTTTAGCTATAACGTTAGTGACTAACCTGATGTGCTGATTAAGATATCATTGATGGATGCGAGTGCCAGTCAAGAAGGTAAAGGGGTAGTCTCTATCCCTAAGTTTAAGAAACGATCAGTCTCTGCAGTTCAGGATTGGCCACCGGGGTATGGGCCAGCAGTAGGGCAGGATTATAGGCAGATAGCGGTAGTTTCGCTTACTGATAGCATAGGTATTGAGAGCGTAATGCTTCAGGTTATCAGGTGTGTAATTAACCCACAATTTCCCGGTTGTATGTTATATTTGCATGTGTTATGTATATGTTAATAAGTGCAGTGGCAATATTGAGATGGATACCCTTAAGGGGTATGTCGATAATCAGGTTAGTCCCAAATCTGATGAAATGTGGTTATTAATGTGTATATGTGTGGTATGCCGAATAACATGTACATGCATTATTGTATTATGTCACTATCGTATGTTGCATGTGGATGGGATGGGATTTGAATATATTAAGAAGGACAGGGTGTACATTGATGTACGTGGTTTGATGTTAGCTACGAGCTACATCGTGGATTGGCGCTGACTGAGGCCGCGTTGTGGATTATTTGTGATTTATTTCACGTGGACTGATGAGTGGCTCTGTGCCTCATCGTGGTTGGTATCGGCTATGTGCCATATCGTGGTTGGTGATGGCTATGTGCCTCATCGTGGTTTGATGTTACCTACGAGCTACATCGTGGATTGGCGTTGACTGAGGTCGTGTTGTGGATTATTTGTGATTTGTTTCACGTGGACGGCATTTATTGCCAAATTGTGTGTAGAGGTTGGAGGGTTGATTTAGTAATCCCCTAGTGTGTGGTGGCTAGATGAGGGGTTGTGTAGAGGATGGACCCTAGGCTGGGTTGGGTGCACTTTGCATAAACATGTGTGGTATGTGGATTGGTATGGATATGGGCCAAGCCCAATATGTGGAATCATGTGGATTAATTGCATTATTATCTGATATATGGTGTGGTTGTGGGCTAAGCCCGTGTGTGGAAAGCTGTGGAGTAATTACACACTGAGTCTGTTTGACTCACCCAATTTTTACCAAACATCGTAGTTGATACATGAAGCTTGGACCAGGTTGGAGCGGATACGAGGTGGCCATGCAGAAGATGTTTTATTTGTTTTATACACTTTATATTTTCAGAACTTTGAATTTCTATTTATTGTAATAAGGGGCCACCTAAAGTATTTGGGGATTTTTATTATGTTTAAGTTAGATTGACGATTAAATTACTATTTGGAAATGTTTTTATTCTCGGTAACTTACATCTTAAAAACATATATTCAAGTTTTAAATCTGGATATTTTGCTACAACCTAATATTACTTAGAATTTAAATATACAATGTTTTACAAAGGACAACAAATCTTTATGTTTTTACCTTTAAGTCAAACTCTTTTCAAACGTTTTCCTTAGTAGCATTCTGAATTCGGCCGTGGTGTTTGGGCCGGGTTTGGGGTGTTACAGCAGCAAATGTTGAACCTCGGTATATTCAATGCATAAACGTAAATTAGGTATCATCACCCCTTCACATCTCAATCCCATAGAATTCACTCTATAACCTATTGGCATGCCAATCGTATTCTATCCTACGTTCATCCACCTCAAGAGATATCATCAACAAACAATGTTTCAACTATTATACCAATTAACATTAAACATTCATCAACCAAATTCACATTCAATGTACATTAAAAAATTAAATTAAACTAAATCGAACGAACTTGCCAAGGTTAAACTGCAATAATGGCAAAAGTCTGGGGACTATTTTGCAACCTTTCATTTTCGTCGGTTATCAACTTGTTCTTAATCTATAATATAATTTTATTTCAATTATTAATCTCAATTACATATACTATTCAATTTAATACTTATAACTTTTTTTTTTACAATTTTGCACATTTGACCCCTAATATTTACACTTTATACAATTTAGTCATTAAACCCAAAAATTAAAAAATTAATCTTATTTAAGCACAACCCAAGCCAACCAAATTTTTAAGGTCTCAAAACAGTCCACTATTTAAAATAATTTTTATAATATTATCCTAAGATTTTACCTTTTTAACCATTAAATCCTTTAACATTTAAATTAACAAAAATTACTTTATAAAATAGTGCTATTTAACAATATAACTTAACAATCTATTAATTAACATAAAAACAATAAAAAATCATCAATGGTGGATTTCTAAACATTTGACAATATCTCAAATTAATCCTTAAACTAGCTAAATATCAAGACAACGATCTTAAAAACATCAAAAAAAAATAATAAAAAATGGCAAGAAATGGCTTACATGCAAAGACTCGACACCAAACAAAGGTTGAAGCTCTCCCCCAACATTGGCATTTGGTCAAAGAAGAAAACCATGAAAAAGATGATACATTTTCATCTTTTGATTATTTTAATTTATTAATAAATAACTAAAATAACCTTTAAAATTAATAAGATTTTCAAACTAACCAAGCCACCATCACCCATTATAAATACCATAATGGTCCTTCATTTCAATATTCTTTATCTATTTACTCCTTTAACTAAAAGAAATCTAACTTTTGTATCTTTTACAATTTAGTCCTTTTTCATTAATTGAGTAACTAAACGTTAAAATTTCTTAACCATAATTTAATACGACCTAAAGGACCTCATAAATATTAAATAATTAATATTTATGACTAACACATCAGAATTGTGGTCTCAAAACCACTACTTTTGACACCACTGAAAAATGTGCTAATACAATAGGATCCATTAGAACATAGGGAGATGAGAGACAATGCTAAGGCTACACCACGGGAGCAGCAGTACATGCTGATATGCATATAGGAAAGACTAAAGGAAAGATTTTGGCGGAAGAATAGTCTACTCCAACAGAAAGGCTGTGGAAACCTCATGAATGTTATTAGCCATAATGTATAAGTACAAAATAAGCCTTAAGGGGAAGTTAGGTCTGCACATAGTATAATACTCTGATTGTATGATGTTGTAAATAAGGCGAAAACTTTAGATATTATTCATGTTGTGAAATAAACATTACACTGTATATGAAGTTGTATAGTAATGATAAAATGAGGTAATTCAGCTAAAGACTTAGAAATTTTATTAGTTGTCTTTACATAAGTGAATAGATGAGTCTAGATCGTGTCTATTTTAGAAAGTAACACCCAAAGCTCAAATTCGATGGCTCGAGTCGTATAGAGGGCGTTAGAATAATCATTCCTGAATGTTTTTCATTTCTCTTTTCCTTCTCATTCTATTCATTTCTATTCGAACCCGCCATTCATTTTTGGTTTCAATGAGCTAGCAGAGAAACCGATTAGAGATATGTAATTAAGGCTCAAATAATTTATAATTAAGTTTTGACTTTTCGCCTATTAATTATAAACTCATTTGGTCACAAAGTCATTCCACTATAGTATCGTGACTGAGCTCTCCTCAAGGACATATCATTATGAAAGCAATTACTCAGTACTCGTCCAATGACCTTGTCATAAGTGTGTTACCCTTATAAGATATCATTGATCTCTTTGGGATAAAATTTGTTATGCCAATATGATCTTATTTTATCTCATGATAACCATTACATCTTCCTTAATGAGAAGTCAACTACTATTGAATAGTAATTAAGTCATTTATCACAAAAACAAAATACCCATGGCTATGTTTACTTTTCATCAACCATGTAATGCCAATGAAAGGATATCATTTACCCATTTCTTAAGCTATGAATTCCACTATTGTGTATGACGTTGCATACTAAAAAATTCATACACCCGATACACCAGCTTTTAGTTCATTATCTATTTGAACTCAGGCTTTTACTTACATCAAAGTGTAAAACTCATGCATACATAGTTCGTCATCCATTCAGGATTTAGGTATGCCACACTATGAACGTCAAAAGTGAGTAGGTCCATAAATAGATTCAGGACCTATTTCGCTTGGGTCATGTCAGATGTATTGTTAGTTTAGTCACTCACATTTATGTCTCTATATTCTAGGAGTCATCTGCTCCGATGCCCAAGACAAGGCATCTCCCCAATTGGACTTGATAGATGAGATGATAAAGAATGAGTGTGTGGATGAGAGTAAGGATGAATGCAGAAGAGGATCGTAAAATTTGTTCAAGGCGCGAATTTGAATGAAGGCTTTAGAGGTTCGGAACAAAACTTGGATTTTGACACAACTTGAAACACAATCAAATCCAAGTTAGATAAAATAATTAAATAAAAACTATGATAAATAAAATAGAATGATAAATCAAATATTAGAACAAAAAATAAAGAAAAAAAAGATAGATGTAAAAGATAGAACGTGGCATTTAGAAGTCCTAAGAAGCCTTGAAAACAAAAAGAATCCACAACTCCCTTCAAGCGACTTTAATTTCCCCTCTAAGAAAAAAAATCTTGGCAATAAAAAGTTTGAAGATGACCCCCACAATCTGAAAAGATTGTTAAAACTCTTCTAAAAGAAAACTCAAGAGAAATTCTTGAAAGCAAAACTCAAAGAGAAATTGAATAATAATCAATTGATTTTCAGTGTACAATGCAAAGGCCTTTATATAGGCTAGCTAAATAAATCTAAAAAAACTCATAAGTATACTAAAACTCTAATTAACCTAAACAAGAAGTAGTTTTAAACTAAACTTTCTTATTGACATAAAACTCCTAAATAACTTAAAATACTTCATAATTATCAAAAATTCATAATAAAATACAACTAAAATAACAAGAGCAGATAAATACAATATTAGGCTCATACATAATAACAATTAAGCCTAAAAATTGAACCCAAAATGATTTAAACTCAAATTAAAGCCCCGAAACTCGTAATTCTCATAATAATCCTGTCCAAAATTTTTTCTCGTCCAGTCTTCACTAAAATAATCATCACTTGAGTTCTCAAACTCAAAATTGAGTGATTGAAAGTGCGTTCTGAAGCTAACAGATTGACCTTCGAACTCTATGTAGTCATCTTAATCCATAAATGCTTGATCCCATACAATTATTTTTCGCAAGTTGACTAATCTTTTCATCTTAAAAATTGACACCTTGGTTAGGCGTTTAGGTAGTGTAAGCCCATCACATATATGGGTCTAAAAGTGGGCAATGAGACTCGCATCATTCCCTCCTTCCTCAAGAAAATTTATGTAATGCCCCGGAATTTGGGCCTAAAAGTATTGGGCTTTGAGCAAGGGAACGGTTAGGAAACTGTGCAAAAAGGTTTATGTGAGCTGGGAATGACACAATTAAATGTTTTCTCAAGTGGTTAAGGGTCCTAAGAGGAGTTGGAAAAGTCCCGGGTTCAAACTTGGGCTTTAGCAAAAATTTTGGTTTTAAGTGGATAAAACCTTAGATGCTTGGATGTAGGCATTTTAAATTATTGTGTTAAAAAATGACATAAGGATGCATGTGGTCTAATGGTTGTGGCGTCATTAAGGTTGCAAGGGAGCCTGGGTTTAAGTCTTGGCTCTTGCAATTTATTTTGGTTTTTCTTTTAAAGGAACCTAAACTTTGGCCTTTAGACCTTTTAATTAATTGAAGATTAAATGTGACACAAAAGAGCTTGTGGCAAGGAGGCAAGTGGTGTGTTGAGCTATTGGGGGGGCTTGGGTTCAAATCCTATTGCAAGTGAAAAGGATATTTATTTTGCTAGCATCAGGCGGTAGGAGTTTGAGGTGGTTTCGAACTCTATTGGGTGAGAGTTTGAATGGTCCTTGAGGGTGTTATGGAGGATATCAAGCAGGGACAAGGGGAGAGATTTTAAGAGAAAGTTAAGGAATTCAAATTAGGGAGTGTTGTAGCTGATTGGGAGACTTGTTTGTGCAATTCGGCTAATGGGGTCTTTGGGTATGCATTTTCGACAATTTGTGAGTGAATAGGTGTCGAATTTCCTCTCTATCATTTAGTGTTTTTGTTCTTTTTGGCGATTCTAGCTTCTTTTCTCCCTAGTGCCGATTCTGCAAGTTACCTTTCGTGCTTTTTTGGGATTTGATTAGTGTAAGTTTTAGTGCTGGAATCCCTATTCTCAACTTCCTTTCTTCTACTTTTTGCCGAATCACACTACTCTTTTTCCTCTTGCTCCTTTGTTACTGATTCTCCCCTCCTTACCTCTTCACTTAATTTTGATTTAGTGGTTCTTCTCTGGTAATCACTTTGACAAGTGGCCGACTGCTTCATTATTCTATCATTCCTATCAGTTGATTTGGTGTGCTCAAATCCTTCTTTCGACATTCAATCGTTTTGGGGGTACGTGGTGTTGGTCGAATATGCTATGACTTAATATTGGGACTTTAAGCCATATACTTGAAAATAGTTTTTCCTAATAAGGTTCGTTGTCTGAGCAGGTAATCATTGAGATCGATCCTTAGTTAGCGTTCAGAGCAATAAAGTTTTTTTCGCTCATTCAGGGTAAGGGTAAAGGGTTGGTTTGGGATTCTATGTTTAGGAATCCTAATGTTAGAACACTATCAATATGATTTGATGGAAAATAGGCTTTGGAGTACGTGGAAGATTCGTACATTTTGCAATCAGGTGTGTAATCGTACGCCCGATTCCATGACTGTCAAACGGGGGATAAAGGTGTGTATTCACACCCCTATCTATCTGTGAATCGACAAAAGCCGATAAGCTAAAACGCCAGAACCTCGGCATTCGATGCCTCACGAGCGTGCAAATGCACGTGGGGAAAATTGAGACCCAAATCGTGGGTAGCAGACTACCGAGGCCACCACGTGCTATTCATGGACTGGGGCCATTATGAGCATCGATGGGTCAAAAAAGGTCACGTGGGCCCAAGAGGCTTTTGGGCTCGCACGGGTAAAATCCTCGGTAGGCGATCATTGATAGGTTAGTTTATGAGGGTCACAATGTCATATGTAAATCTGGACTAAATGGGCTACAAGAGCGTTGATCGTGTGTCAGAGTCTTAAAAATTTATAAAAGGAATGATCGAACCTAGAAACTAACTAAGACAACGGTAGAGGCAAGTGCACCTATCGAATAGTAGTATAGTTTAGTGGCAATACCGGATTGTCGAACCCAAAGGAACCAAAGGTACTAATACTAACTTTCTTTCTATTATTTAGCCTAATAATTGGAATTTATTATCTAATCTAAAATTAACTAACTACTAAGCTAAAGATACGAAGACAAAAAGAATGAATTGGGGGAATACCTGTGGGAAAATCGATTGATTAAGACAATGCCCGAGGAAGAATCCACCTAGACTTCACTTGTTACCTAACTCTGAACCAGACAATTTATTCACTTGACTTGATCCGTAGGATTCCCTAATTTATATTAATACCTCTTTCGAGGCTACTAATGTCTAACCCTAGGTTGATTAATTGAAATTTCTTTCTAATTAAAACCCCTAGAATTACATTAACTCGATCTATGGACTCCCATATTAGGTTTGACCCTAATCCGATAAATTTACGTCATCCTATTTATAGGGTTGCATTCAACTCCGCTTAACTATGATAGATCAACTCTTAGGCAGGGACTTTTGCTCCACCATCTAAGCACATCAGTACTTGAATCAATATCTTGAAAATACCAAAACAAGAATTAAGAACAAATAGTTAAGAACAAATCAAATATTTATCATACAACTTAGATAACAATAACAAGATCCGTTTTAGGTTTCATCCCCTTTAAGTATCTGAGGGGTTTAGTTCATAATTATAAAAGAATATATCTCAGAAGAATATATAAAACAAAACATAAAAAAAACCCTAAAACCCCTTGAAGGAATTGAAGGAGAGATCCTCCGTCTTGAGTATGATTCTGGCTTCTTGAGATGAATCAACTAGCTTTCTTCAAGTGAATCCCACAATTCTGACCTTCAGGCTCAGCTCTTTGGCCTAGCTAAACAAAAGTCTCAATAGAAGACTTCTGTCGAACCCCCTTGAATGTTGGCCTCTAGGGTCTTTATATAGGCTTTTGGAATGTCTTTCTTTGCTCTAAGTACCCTATTCCGAATAGAACTCTTCTTTGCAACACCCATAGCACACACCCGTGTGATTCGCGGCCAGGCCGTGGTCGAGCCTAATAAACCGTAATTATAACATATTTTAATCCCGCATTTAGCTGAATTTTGGATGATTTATCCCTTGATTTATATAAAAAGGTTATTGTAATCCTTTCTTTTCATGATTTATACCCATGAAAGCACCCGAGGATGAAAAGAACACAAAATAGGCCCAAAATGAAGTAAATGGGCCTTAACAAGGAATCGACACAGCCTGGCCCAAAATCCTCATGGCCATGCCTCGATGAACACCTAGAGCACGACCTCAATTCCACCTCACATGGCCGTGCCTCAAGTTAGAAATCCGAACATGGTCTAGTCTCGATTCACACGGGCGTGTGCCATGGCCGTGCCTCTGTCGCTGGAAAGAGCAATTTCAGTCGGAAAAGGATACTTAGGGAGAAAGAATCGCATTCCAAGAGCCTATATATATCCTCTGAGTACCACCATTGAAAGGGCGTCAAAGCTAGGCCAAGGAGCCAAGCCGAGAAGGTCAGAGTTAGGGAATAACGCGAGGATAGCCAGTTGATCCATCCCAAGAAATTGGAATTATACTCAAGACGGTGGAATTCTCCTTCAATTCCTTCAGGGGGTTTTAGGTTTTTCTTATGTTTTGTTTTATCTTTTCTCTTGTGATGTTCTTTTTAGTCATTATGAACTAAACCCTTCAGATACCTGAAGAGGATGAAACCTAGATGAATTTTGTTATTTGATTTCTAAGTTATATGATAATTGCTTAGTTTGTTCTTAATTATGTTGCTTAATCCAAATCTAATGTACTTAGGTGGAGGAGGAATAGACCCTGCCTAAAAGAGATCTAACATAATTAAGCAGAGTTGATCGAACGCCAGAGAAAGGGTTACGAGATTTTGCCGGATTAGGGTGAAACCTAATATGGGAGTCCATTGATCAATTTACTGCTATCCTATGGGTTATTATAAGAGAACGAGAGTTTCATTAATTAAACTATAATATAGGTTAGGGAGTCATACAGATCAAGCTAAGTAAAGAAATCATATAATTTAGGGTCAGATAACAAGTGAAGTCTAGGTGGATTCTTCTTAAGGGTATCGTCGTAATCAACTGAGTTTTCCTTCAAAGTTATTTTGCTATTCGACCATTTTGTCTTTATGTCCTTAGTTTAGTCTTCGTCAATATAGTTTAAAGCAACTCCACTCTATTTTTAAGGCTAAATAATAAAAAGAAAGTTAGTATTAGTACTCTTAGTTCTTTTGGGTTCGATATCCGGTCTTGCCTAAGCTATACAACTGTTCGATAGTTACACTTGCCTTTAATCGTTGTCAGAGTTAGTTTACCAGTTCGATCATTCTTAATAAATTTTAAAGCTCTGATTTCAGTGATCATAGCTTGTTAAGGAGGCACGACCGTGTATTTTGGGGTCCAGGTCGTGTTTGGCTCTACTTAAGATGCATAGTCATGTGGTCTTGGGCCCAGGCCGTGTGCAATTTGTACTTGGCCCATTTTCTTTGTTTTCGGCCCGTTTCTCGTTCTTTTCATCCTCCGGTGCTCTACTGAGTATAAAACATGAAAACAAAGATTAGGAGCACCTATTTCCATAATTAAAGGGATAAGGAGCACCTATTTCCATAATTAAAGGGATAAATAATCTAAAAGTGTGCTAAATATGGGATTAAAATATGTTCCTATTACGATTTATCAAATACCCCCACACTTAAGCTTTTGCTTGTCCTCAAGCAAAATTCCCAACTCACAATTAAAACGAATTTCCTCAATTCATAATATTCATCGATAATGACTCATCATAATTCATAGATAATTCATACATGGATAATTTTGCTCAAAGAGTCCTAAAGATTCAAACAATCAAAGTTATAGTTTTTGTAATACGAAAATATAGGCGTTTCCCCTTACCTATATCATTACCTTTGATTCAAAATCGACAAGAGTTGACATCCTCACTAAAGATTCACTCAAACCACTCAAAGTGTTTAAGGTTCAAAATTAAGCTCTCAAAAGTCGAACATGAAAAGTTAATCCCATAGGCTTGCCTGAAAATCAGATCTCCACCACCGTAATGTGAGATGATACACAAATCAAAAGGTCTTTTAAGGGTTGTAACAGGGGTTAGGTTAAAGGTGTGGATAAAGGCTAAATTAGAAGGTTAAAATTGAGACTAAATTGACAAATTACCTCACTAGAAAGATAAACTAATAATAATAATATGAGCTTCTTCTCCAAGATGTTAAGTTTAAATGCAACACCCCAAACTCGGTCAATACGCCATGACCGAATCTGGCATGCCACAGAGGAAAACCTATTGGAAAGAATTGAGTTATCAATTAAATTTTAGTGAAAAACTTTTTTGAAATTCTATATTTGTAGAAATCAGGTGTATAATAAGTTAAAATTGATAATTTACTTTGAAATTCCATAAATAAAACTTTAAAACTTAGTTGACAAATCATAGGTTAGAAAACATTTAAGTCATATTAAGAAAACCCAAATTATTACTTTGAAAACCGTTTGCATTCGAATGTAGAAATTTAAAATTTGGAAATCATTTAAGTTGTCGAAAACCCTTAAGTTGTTAAATTTAATCAAATGATTTACTTTACTCGATGGTAACGTTTTGAAAACTATTTTGTTTTGTAGTTTAGCAAACTTTGTGCTCAAAATAATATATCAACCATGTAATTTCTAAGCCAAATTTAAAACAAGTCCAAAACATATAATGATCTAAAAACATAATTAAAAAGGCCTTATTACAAGTCCAAATAAGATATAAACCAAATTAAGATAAAATAAGGTACCAAACCAAAGTTCATATAAAACCGAATTTTTATTACATGGCCTCCTCGAGTTCATCTGGCTCCTCATCCACGAATTTCACGAATCACCTGAAAAGATAAGGGAGAAGGTGAGTCACCAAGACTCAGTGCATAATCCCTCTCCCGGATAATGCAAAAATTCTTACACAATTTATAATCAAGCAACATATATATATTATGCACCCAACCTAGTCATCCATAACACCTTTACTACCCCGTGTGGTACCAAACCACTGGTGGTGCCAAACCACTGGTGACCCAAAGTCACGTTATCCAAAAATGTGATACCAAATCACTGGTGACTCAAAGTCACGAATAATCCATCTGTGGGGCCAACCCACGTGTGATACCAAATCACTGGCGACGATCCCATATCTCAAAAGTGGGGCCAACCCACGGTGGTGTTAATCCACAGGGACGAGTCGCTATGAGGTGCCAAACCTCTGGTGTCCCAAAGACACAAATGTGATACCAAATCACTGGTGACCAAATTCATGAATAATCAAGTTGTGGGGCCAACCCACGTGTGATACCAAATCACTGGCGACGATCCCAATACATCAAAAGTGGGGCCAACCCATGGTGGTGTTAATCCACAGGGACGAGTCGCTATGAGGTGCCAAACCTCTGGTTTCCTAAAGACACAAATGTGATACCAAATCACTGGTGACCAAAGTCAGGAATAATCAAGTTGTGGGGCCAACCCACGTGTGATAACAAATCACTGGCGACGATCCCAATACATCAAATGTGGGGCCAACCCACGGTGGTGCGAAACCACTGGGACAAGTCGCTATGAGGTGCCATACCTCTGGTGTCCCAAAGACACGAAATAATTATGGTACCAAACCACTGGAGGTGCCAAACCTCTGGTGTCCCAAAGACACGGATATCAAATCTTCCCCCTCCACTCATGTTCCCAAACCAATGTATTAATAGTATAAAACATGCCATCATACTTTGATATGATCATATAACATATTTAAATCGTAGATCATGATATCAATCAATCATGTATTAACATCATATCGAAACGGACTTACCTGAATCCTTGTACATACCCTTCAAGGTATCAAATCAAGATCTCATAGTATTTCACTTTAATAAAATGATTAGTATATATATAAATACATATTACCAAATTATAAAGTGTGTAAGATACACACCTGTCACTAACGTAAGTACTAAAATCCGAAGACTCGATCTACCGCAGTAGATCACCTTGTCCTACAATCAGCCAATATTTAGTTTATAAACAAAGGCCATTTGGCCATACCACTAATTCCCAATGAGTTATCACTTGAAAAACCAAGTCTTTCCTAAAAGCTTACCCAAAACGATTGACAAAGAAATGAGACTTAGATTGATTGCTTCCAACGTTCTGAGAGCCTAAAAGAAATCGATTTCTAAGAATGATTAGAACCTTGAAACAATTGCCCAAAATTCAGCCTTTGTCCACAAGAGGAACAACATAGAAACGAGAAAAAGAATAAGAAAAAATGGCCATAACACTTACCTATTTTCCAAAACTGTTTGAAGAAAACCAAATGAAGTCCTACCCTTGAAGAAATTTGGCCAAGACAAATCAAATAGGTTATGAGAGTTTCAGCTATGATTTTGAAAGAAAACAATTGATATTCGGCTCAAAAGAGATGAAGAATTAGTATGGCAAAGAAAGAAAGAAAAAATGAAAAGGGAAGAAGGATGATTCGGCTTTAGCAACCAATGAAAGAAAAATCAAGAGGAAAGGGGAAGAAAGAGATTCGACCAAGAAAGTAAAAGAAATGTTGTGATTTTGAATAGTATTCGAAAGAAAGAAAAGAGAGAAAATGGGATTAAGAGATTCAGCCAACACCTATTTTATCAAAGAAGAAAAGTGCACAAAAATGCACAAAATTCAAATGTAGTTTCGGTTTCAAAAGAAAAATGAAAGAGGAAATGCAAAAAGGTGCACAAAAGAGAAGAATTGGTAAGGTTCAAAGGAGTTTCGGTTTTGACACAAAGCAAAGGTTGAATGCCTACCAAGCTAGCCGAAAATGACTACTAACCAGAGGGAAATTTGGCACTAACTAGCTGCCAACCAAACCAAAAATTCGGCCACTCTCCCCCTAGCCACACATGCCGTTCACATACATGGACTTCCAAGTCAAATCTTACCACCCAATTCTTTCCATAACAAGACACCCCGCATCATGCCTTATGTTCTCCCATTAGCCTTAAAACCAATGATTTCTTTCCCAAACATCAAACTTACCTTAAACTAATATTCAACTTGCCATAAGGAATAATTTGAAAGTCTATCCTTCCATATGTAAAGCTTAACCGTCCATTAATGCTCGGATAAAAAATAATGTCTCCAAAATGTTAATCATGCTACTCAAACCATTTCCCTCAAGCAACCTTTCATGCCCCTTATCCACTATGTCACTAACTCCTCTTGTGCTTAATTTAACACTTAAATTAACTTAAGTGTCAAGTTCACTTAATCCATTTCATTAAATAAACCATACTAAAAATTATTCTAGCTTCCTAAATAAAATCAAGCCTTCACAAGACTATGCTAAACACACAAAAATTCATACCCAAGTCAACAAAATAATAAAATAATATTCTAGTTTTTCCTAAAGCCCAAGGCCTAATCGGCCCAATCCTACTAGGCCCAATTTCAGGATGTTACATTAAAACTATAAGCTCACTTAATCACAAAACTAATAGTGAATATACTTCGATTTTTTTAAGAACAAAACAACACTTTAACAACTGAAATAATATAATTAGGCAACTGATCAAATCGAGTCTCGATAGAAGGGTAGTCAAAAGGAATGGTGATAACAAATACAAAATGGGTTTTGGATTAGTATTAGTGGGTGAGTCAATAAAAGGGATGTTAGGATCAAAGGGGTTCGTAGGGGTTAATTGTGAAGGTAGGCTTTTAGTGGAGTAAGTGGGTTAAATCCTAAGTGCCTTTATCATCTGTGTATATCAAATAAAAAATGTGGTCTTGACATGTATAATCGAAGCAAGTTCTAGAATAACAAATCACTGTCGACACACTCATAATCAATAAAATGAGGAGAAAAAGAATATATGCTCTAAAAGGCTCAAAATCTCACAAAAATCATGGCTTTTTGATAACAACCTCGTAGATTTCTAACTTCAAGGTAAATATTAGATTCAGGTAGACAACCTATCAAAATTTTAATTTTTTGAAAATAGACTTATCATGCTTGATTTTCTAGTATCTCTAGTATCTTAAAGTTTAAATCATCATTGCACAATTATCAATGACTTAATCTAAAACATATCAATAAAAATCATGAATCAACAGGAATTTCATTCTAATTAGTGATATGAGAAAATTACTTAAGACAAAATATCATTCAGGAATTTGAGAACAATGAAAAAAAAGTTAGGCACTTTTTTAAATAAACTTTCACTCCCCACACGTAAGATGTACATTACCCTCAATGTACAAAGATGGATAAATATCATGTAATAAGAAAATCAAAAGAGATGGGGAGAAGTGAAACTTCTTGAATTTTTGGATAGATTCCTTGAGTTGGAAGTGTGGAAACTTGATTCGGAAGTGAAAGATAAGTTGGAGGGGTCGCCACTAATTCCTGTGCTAGATGAAGAAATTGGAAACCTCGTGAAGATTTAGCCAGGAAATACTAATACTAATTTAAATTATACTAGTTATATAATTAAAGTAAATAAAAATAACAAGAAAGCAAATAAGAATTAAAATAAGGTTAAAAGAAAAGGTAAATGGATTGAAAAGTCCTTATTGGTAGATGGTTCGCGAGGTTGGTATGGTTTCTAAGGCCGTGGTGTGGTGATTCCATAGAAGCCTTTAGAACCTAAAACCAAGAAACTAAAACAAAATAAACCAAATTTAGTATAATAAACTAAAAGATAAGGAAAATAAAATTGATGAGAAAAAAAATAAAAGCTAAATGGACTCAAAGACCCTTGGCTTGTCGAGTGGATGAAGTAGCCGACATGAACTTATGTAGATCGGTCTCCCACAGGGGGACTGTGCTTGAATCCTTCCGCTTTTTCGACATGGCTATTATGGAAATTAAGAGTTTGGACAAGGACCAAGGAAGAAAAATATGGAAGGGTGGAGATCTGAAGAATAGGGTAGGTGAGAAGGGGGAGTGGGTGGTTTCAATAGAGTTTTGATGTCTGGTACATCCCCACGCCCGTGTATCGTGGGCATGTTGTGTTCCACGGCTATATCACACAATCGTGTAGTGGTTCAATCATTTTTTCCACGCCTAGTATTTAGGTTGCCACGTCCGTGTTAGTTCAACAGTGTCGACCACGGCTATGTCACACGGCCGTGGTGGTAGTTAGAGCCCGTGACTTGACGATATTTTTCTCGTCCTGTCTTGTACTGTCTCTGCCATGCTAGCACTAGCGTCCATAGCATCCACACGGCCACGACCACGACCGTGTGTAAGGCCGTGTGGTGTAGAAATCTACACTTCATTAACTTGGTTAGTTTGTAGTTAGGTGCTAAAAGAAAGAGAATAAAAATAAATGGGGTTAGTACTCGAGTTGCCTCTCGAGAAGTGCTCGTTTAAAGTCTTAAGCTAGACTTACCTCTCATTCACACGTTCATGGTGGTTTGAGGAGCGAGAAATCCCTTCTCATGCTATCATTGTATAGTTTGAGTCGAGTGGCATTTACTTTAAAAGTACCGAATGTAGAATTAATTACCTCGACTATTCTGTAAGGGAAAACTTTGATTACTTCAAAAGGTATTTCTTCATTCGTCTTCAGGTTTGGTATGTCGACTCACGGGTCCATTTTATTTAACAGGACTTGATCTCCTATTTTGAAGTGATTTGATGTTCCTTTAGGTTCTTCTAGGGGTTCATTCGGTTTCACTTCGTGTGGTTTTGATTTCTCCTTGAAGTGTGTCTTCCACTCATCTAGTTCATCGATTTGAAGCTGTCTTTCCTCATGAGATATTTCCTTATTGGTACGAGGTGTAGGATCTGGCTCAGTGGTGTAGTTCCGTGGTGCTTCCTGAAAAGAAAGTTTAACCGAACGATTATCAATAGAAGTTACATTCTCTCATTTATCACTCGATGTCCTAGCTGAGTCGAGAGCTTGAAGACTGATTGATTCATCACCTACACAAAGTATAAGCTCTCCTGTACTAACATCAATTTTAGATCTGGTAGTTGCTAGAAAGGGTCTTCCTAAAATTAAGGGGATACTATTGTCTTCATCCATATCTAAAACAACAAAGTCTACGGGGAATATGAATTTGTCAACTTAACTAGTACATCTTCAATTATACCCCTAGGAATTCGAATAGTCTTATCAGCTAGTTGAATACTCATCCTAGTTTGTTTGGGTTTCCCTAGACCTAGCTGTTTAAACATTTTAGATGGCATAACATTGATGCTTGCCCCTAAATCAGCTAAAGCATTATCAACAGATAAACAACCAATTAAACATGGAATTGTAAAACTCCCTAGCTCTTTTAATTTTCGTGGTAGTCTGTTCTGTAACATTGCTGAGCACACTGCGTTTAATTCCACATGCGACTCATCGTCTAACTTTCACTTGTTTGTTAAAAGCTCTTTTAAAAATTTCCTTGAATTTGGCATCTATGAAAGAGCTTCAAGAAATGGTAAGTTAATATGTAATTTCTTTAAGAGTTTAAGAAACTTAATGAACTGTTCATCCGTATCGTCTTTCTTCATCATATTAGATGTAGCTCCTCGAAATTGGGCCTAGGAGGATTGGGCCTATTGGGCCTTGGGCGTAGGAGCATTTAAAAATTTTTGAAAATATGAGAACGGCATTATTGCAAGCTGGACCTATTAGGTAAGTGATTTTGGAAGGTTACAGGGTTTCTATGACGTTCTGGGTTCAAGTTAGGCCATAGAGGAAAAAAATGATTTTGGCACTTTAGGGGAGAGGGCTAGCAGAAGCTGGACTTAAGTTTAATTAAATATGTTTTCTAACACAAAAGGAGTTATGGTCTAGTGGCAAATGATGCCACATAGGAGATAAGGGAATGATGCCACACAAGGAAGCAAGGGGTCTAAGGTTCAAGTCTTGGCACTTGCATTTCACTTTGATTTATTTTTTTTAAGTGAACTTAGACTTTGGCCCATAGACTTATATTTAGTTGTGCATGATTTTAGACACAAAAGGAGCTTGTGTTGTGGTGGCATGTAGCGTCTGGAGCATAGGAGAGGGTAAGGGTTTGAATCCCATTACAAGCAAAAAGGGAATTAATTTGGTTTAATGGATAAGTGTTATGTATGTGTATGAGAGGGAGTAGTGGCCGAATATGGAGAAGTGCTTGGTGGAGTTTCGGTCAAGACTTGTCATTTGGAAGAGTGCACATTCGGTTTAGAGTAGGAGGGTGCCAAAATTTTCCTTTACATTTGTGCATTTTTTGGGACACTTATTCCTTAAGCGTTTTGGGCCATTTTCTTTATGCAATTCCCTGTTTACCGAAATCATTTTCTCCCTTCTTTCTCTTTCTCTCTTTGAGACTTGGCTGAACCTGTTGGAAAGTTACCACTCGTGCATCTCCTCTTCAACATTTCATCTTTTTTCTCTAGCCGATTTATCACACCTCCTCTCTTGGCCGAATTTGGTAAGTCTCTAATTTCACTTCTTTCTTTTCCTTCTCCCTCATGCTATTCTTCCTTCTATAACTGAACATCTCTCATTCTCACTATCTTCTACCATTTTCTCTTTAGGCATAAGCCGAAGTACTTGAAATTTTAACCCTTTTTGGGTAGGGCCGAATCTATTCTTCCTGAGTATTTCAGCTTTTGATCTCTTTCTGGTAAGGCCGGTACTAATCTCTTCTGTTCTTCTTAGGTGGTGACCATCCTTGAGGGCCGAATAGTGTTTAAGCAATCTTGTGTCTTCTGAACGTTGGTAAGAGGGCCTGCAACCAATAAAGGTTTGCTATATCTCCTCCCTTTCTCGTTTGGGTTCTTTAAGCCAAAGGGCTGGTTCTTGGATTATTGTAGAATAGCGTTCTAATGTGCTCTGGTGGGCGATCAATGTTTCGAACCCAATATCTCTAACCAAGGAATAAGGCCTATTACTTTAGTGTGGAGGAAGATTGTTTCACGTGGTAATTAAGGCATGTTCTGCTGAGTATATCAACATGTCAATTTTCATGAAGTGGAGATTAACTATCATCTAATCGTGATTTTAGGTGTTTAGAAGTGATGAAAGAAGCAACTCGTATCAGGTGTGTAATCTCACACCCCTCTGGATGAATGCTTGCAATGATCTATGACTCGATTGAAAGCCGAAAAGCCGAAAAATCGGTAACTGTGACTACTCGAGTGTGTGAGCACTCGTAGTGGTAAACCAAAACATGAATAATGACTGTAAGCCGTTGAGAGTGTCGCAAGCATTCTCGCGGAACTGAGGCTGGAATGGGCCTGACCGAACTGAAACGGGCTGAACGGGCCCGCTAGGCTAACAGGCCCAAATGGGCAAAAATTGATGGAAAACTATCACATGATAGATGTGATTGCGAAATCTGAAAAACTGAGATTGAAACCATGCGAAATGGGCCACATGAATGTGTGGGCCCGTTTGGGCCTGAAATAGATTTCAGGCCCAATAGTTCCGTAAAGACCCAAAAAGGGTCCTGCATCACTCGAGGCGACATTGGGCCTCCAGAAAGGCCAATAAAGGGTAAATTATCGAAATACCCCTGGAAGGTAAATTACCAAAATACCTTTGGAGGGTAAATTACCGAAATACCACTGGAGGGTAAATTACCGAAATACCCTTAAAAGGTAAATTACCAAAATACCCCTAGAGGGTAAAATTACCAAAATACCTCTGGAGGGTAAATGACTGTTATACCCTTGATTATGGTTGGTTATCATGTATATGCTTTATTTACACTTTTGTACGTATGATGCATTGCATTTATAATATGCTGCATGGGTTGGGATTGATGATCGGAGAAAGTGTATTATGGTGGCTCTGCCACATTCTATATATTGGCTCTGCCACATATATTCTGTTATTCTGGTGGCTCCGCCACAAATTCTGTTATTAGCAGCTTGTCTGCTATATTGGTGTGTAAGGCTGGGTGGGTTGACTTGATCCTCACAGGTGTGTTGGGTTGGTACGGGGGTGTGTTTGGTTGGATTGGGTTGGGCTACATTCCCTGTTTGCATTATCATGGTTATAGGGCTAAGGCCCAGATTGTCACCGAACAGGGCCTCGGCCCAGTTTGCTTCTGTATGGGCTTAGGCCCAGTTAATGATCGATTAAGGGATTACACACTGAGTTCTCGTAACTCACCATTCTGCTTTAACTGTGCAGGTGATCCCCAGCGTTAGAGGATTTGGAGCTGCGGAGGACTCTATGGTGGCCATACATCGGAGTACTTCTCACAAACTTTAGTAAATTTCAGTTTTG
This sequence comes from Gossypium bickii, assembly GCA_025503065.1. Classification (NCBI taxonomy): domain Eukaryota; kingdom Viridiplantae; phylum Streptophyta; class Magnoliopsida; order Malvales; family Malvaceae; genus Gossypium; species Gossypium bickii. The sequence goes on from CP106711.1 coordinate 105,515,499, forward strand.
CTTCATTCTAAGGTTCTTTTAATTTGGGTTTAATATTATGTAATAAGGCCATTGGATTTTATTTCTCTTTTAAACTTTCATTTCAGTTATATTCCTACTATAAATGATTAAACTCTGGATTTTCTTAAAACGACAATAATGGTTTTCAAAATATCACATTTCCACAATTCACTGAATTTGATTTCTGTTATAAACAAAGTTTTCGAAAATAGTAATAACAATGTTTTTACAAGAAAACCATAAAAGCAAATCTGAATTTCACAAACAACAAAGCCCGAATTTTCAAAAAGAATACGATGTTTTTTAACGAACGCACAGTGTTACTTGGCAAGCTATCTTGTGGTAGTTCAAAGATCAGCTTAGCGAGTTGCCCTAACTGGTTCTCGATTCCTTTAACCGATGCTTGTTGATTTTTAAGTGTTGTTTCGATGTTTTGGAAACGTGTTTCTGACACCGCTATGAATTTTGTCAGCTTCTCTTCAAGGTTCAGCTTCTTTTCTTATGGGTAGGGCTATTGTTGGAAGTTTGGAGGGGTAGTTGTTGTCTCTGACTTCCTTGACTGCCCCACGAGAAATTGGGGTGGTTCCTCCAACTTGGATTATAGGTATTACTATAAGGGTTATTTTGAGATTGAAAATTATTACCCATATAGTTCATCTGATCGCTTTCCATGCCCAGATTGTAGGGCGGGTACTCAGGATTCACCACGCCTCCTAGATTCGAGTCACATTGCATGATTGGATGTACCTAAAAAGAATCGCATATGCCATCAATCTTTTTATTTAACATCTCTACCTGATTTGATAGCATAGTTACTGCATCAAGGCTGAAAACTCCGACTGCTTTTGTTGGCCTTGTCCTAGTAACTTGCCACTAATAGTTATTTAGTGACATCTCCTCTATAAACTTGTAGGCCACTTCGGGTGTTTTGTTATTCAGGGTTCTACCGGTGGCTGAATCGATCAATTGCCTCGTTAAGGAGTTCATACCATTATAGAAGGTTTGGACTTGTAGCCACAAGGGTAATCCATGGTGTGGGGAACTTCCCAATAGATCTTTGTATCTCTCCCATGCATCATAAAGTGTCTCTAAATCCATCTGCACAAAAGAAGAGATATCATTCCTTAATTTGGCCATTTTAGCTGGCGGAAAATTTTTTAATAAAAATTTTTCAGTCATTTGATCCAATGTAGTGATTGACCCTCGTGGAAGAGAATGTAACCATTGTTTACTTTTATTCCTCAAAGAAAAGAGAAACAACCAAAGACGGATGGCATCATCAGTAACGCCATTTATTTTGAAAGTGTCGGAAAATTATAGGAAATTCGCCAAATGATTGTTTGGATCTTCATCCTGCAAACCATCAGACTAAACAAATTGCTGTATCGTCTGAATAGTGTTAGGTTTTAGTTCAAAATTATTTGCGGCTATAGCAGGTTTAACAATACTTGACTTAGTTCCTATTATTTTAGGTTTAGCATAATCATACTTGACAAGCCATTACTTCGGTAGCATTGGTTTCGTCCTATTGCTCTTCATGTATGTAATTTAATCTTCACATTACTTCTCTATGATTTCTGCGTGCGGTTCCTTCAATATCACTGTCGTAAAGTAGTGGTCCTATTGGGTTCCTTCTAGTCATAAACTAGAGGTACATATCAGAAGTAAATAAAAGAAAAATTGGCAAAGTAAAAATAAAGTAAAATTGCAGAAAAATAAAATAAAAAATGGATAAAGTAATAAAAATTGAGCATTCTTAATATTTTAGTTCCTCAGCAACGGCGCCAAAACCTTGATCGTGTGTTAGAGTCTTAAAAATTTATAAAAAGAATGATCAAACCTGGAAACTAATAAAAATTTATAAAAAGAATGATCGAACCTGGAAACTAACTAAGACAACGATAGAGGCAAGCGTACCTATCGAACAGTAGTATAGTTTAGTGGCAAGACTAGATTGTCAAACCCAAAGGAACCAAAAGTACTACTAATAACTTTCTTTCTAGTATTTAGCCTAAGAATTAAGGGAATTTATTATCTAATCTAAAATTAACTAACTACTAAGCTAAAGATGCGAAGATAAAAAGAAGGAATTAGGGGAATACTTGTGGGAAAACTGATTGATTAAGACAATACCCAAGGAAGAATCCACCTAGACTTCACTTGTTACCTAACTTTGAACCAGACAATTTATTTACATGACTTGATCCGTAGGTTTCCCTAATTTATATTAATACCTCTTTTGAGGCTACTAACATCTAACCTTAGGTTGATTAAATGAAATTTCTTTCTAATTAAAACCCCTAGAATAGCATTAACTATATTTATGGACTCCCATATTAGGTTTGACCCTAATCAACAAATTTACGTCATCCTATTTCTAGGGTTGAGTTCAACTCCACTTAACTATGCTAGACCTACTCTTAGGCAAGGATTTTTGCTCCACCACCTAAACATATCAATACTTGAATCAATATCCCGGAAATACCAAAACAAGAATTAAGAACACATAGTTAAGAACAAATCAAGTATTTATCATATAGCTCAGATAACAATAACAAGATCTGTCTTAGGTTTCATCCCCCTTAGGTATCTGAGGGGTTTAGTTCATAATTGTAAAAGAATACATCTCAGAAGAAAATATAAAACAAAACATAAAGAAAACCCTAAAACCTCCTGAAGGAATTGAAGAAGAGATCCTCTGTCTTGAGTATGATTCTGGCTTCTTGAGATGAATCAAATGGCTTTCTTCGAGTGAATCCCACAATTCTGGCCTTTTGGCTCGGCTCTTTAGCCTAGCTGAACGCCCTAAAAAGTCCTGACAGAAGACTTCTGTCGAACCACCTTGAATGTTGGCCTCTAGGGTCTTTATATAGGCTTTTGGAATGCCTTTCTTTGCCTCTAAGTACCCTATTTCGAATAGAACTCTTCTTTGTCACGGCAGGGACACGCCCATAGCACATGCCCGTGTGATTCGTGGCCATGCCGTGGTCGAGCCTGTTAAGGAGGCATGGCCATACATTTCGGGGTCTAGGCTGTGTTCAGCTCTTCTTAAGAGGCACGATCGTGTGGTTTTGGGCCCAGGTCGTGTGCAAATTGTACTTGGCCCATTTTCTCCGTTTTCGGCCCATTTCTCGTTCTTTTCATCTTTCGATGCTCTACTGAGTATAAAACATGAAAACAAAGGATCAAGAGCACCTATTTCCATAATTAAAGGGATAAATCATCCAAAAGTATTCTAAATGCGGGATTAAAATATGTTCCTATTACTGTTTATCAAGCGTGTGGGCTCACTTGGGCCCAATAGTGGGTTTTTGGCTCATATACACTGTTCTGTGCATGTAGGTTATACAAGTCACTCGAAGCGACGATAGACCCTCTAGGAGTTCATGATAAGTACCGAGACCCCAATATTTTAAAATTACCAAAATACCCTTGTAGGACAAAATGACTGTTTTGCCCTTGTGGGTGAATGACTGGCTTAGATTATGAATTTTATTGATTTGACTGTGATTGTATGACTATGTTTTAACTGACTTGACTGTGGTTGTGTGACTGATACACTTTTAATAAATGTTTAAATGATTGTTACTGAGCATGGCTATTCTGTATACACCTATGATGATTGAGCATGACATACACGACATATTACATGGGGTTGGGACATTGTTACGGAGGAAGTGTATGGCTCGTTGCCGTTCTGTACAAGTCTTCCAGCCTTTCTATGATATTTATTGCTTTTAGCCGTTCTGTTGACTTAGTGCCGCAACCGGTGCTAAGCTTGGTGTGTTGGCTGGGTGGGTTGATTTCATCCCCACATGGTGTGTTGGTGGGTATGGGTGGTGTATTGGTTGGATTGGGCTGGATTTCTATCTACATATTTGCATCTGATACTGATTCTATAATGGGCTTAGGTCCACCTGGTTCTGTGATGGGCTAAGGCCCACCTGATACTATGTCTGTGATGGGTTCAGGCCCAGTCTATTTCTACATACCGTATATCTGACTGTTTGTATTATAAGGGATTACACACTGAGTTTTCGTAAACTCACCCTTCTATCTAACTGTACAGGTAATCCCTAGCGTTAGGCAATTTAGAGCTGCGAGAGACTCGGAGGTGGCCACACGATCGCTGATGTTCTGTTGTAGACTTTTTATTTGAATTTCATAATTTGGGTTTTAATTCTGTTATAAGGCCTTTGAGGGATTAAATTTTTAAATGGGCTTTAAATTTCCTTATTACGAATTTTCAAAATTAACAACTATATTCAAAAACACTCAAAAGCAGACGTTTTTATCTTTCAAACTTTAGGAGCTTCCACGATTGGAATAACCTAAAGTATCAATGCCAGACATTAAGTAAACGTTTTTGACGAGATGATTTGCTAAACTTGAGCAAAAGGATTTAAACATAAAAATGAACTTTTAATGACAAACTCAATTTTTGAACAACGCTTTGATGTGACACGCTAGATTCAGCCATAACGTCTAGGCCGGGTTTGGGGTGTTAAAATTTGTCCTCGAATCTTTAGCTTCATAAATAGAAAAAAATAGAATTAATTACAATAAAATGAAAAAAAAAATACTTACCTAAGCTTTCTTGTGGACCAAAACTATTTCCAAGATCGAAGGTAGGGTTTTGATCTCCCAAATCAGCATGGATCAAGTACCTCTCCTTCAAAAACAAACCATTAATACTAAACAAAGAAATATTAGGCACATAAGTATTCAAGTAAAAAATAACCTATAACTTTCTTTGCATATGCATGGTCATCCATAAGAATTTTCAATGATTTGTCAAGAAATTCACATAATTATAAAAATTAAGAAGGTTAAGATTATGTAAAAATTCATCGTTAAAGGTCAAGATAGAAAATGTATTAAATGCTATAAGAAACTTATCTAGTGCAACAAAATTACTACTTTTAACCTTTACAAATCTAGATAAACCTATAAAATCAATTAAACTTTTAGACCAAGGTTTAATGAAATTTGACCAACAACAAAGCATGTTGTAAGGAAATATTTTACAAAAAAAAAAAAATTAGTATCAAACTTATAGAAAACATTCAATGTATTCCTTCTTAAATCAATTCTATTGTTTCCTTACCTTTCGTACCTTGCAGCAGCTTGGGAGAATTGTCAATGTTCAACTTACCTCTTTCCTACAAGTAAAATTGTCTATCGATGGTAGAGTAATATAACTGGAAGTCTCTCAATGGATCCTTGAAGTCTGATAATGAAGAAACACCACTAAACAAATTTGAGTTAATGTTAGTTAAAACATAATCATTCCTAACTTTTGTAAAGGTATTTTCTTACTTTTCATTTTCTTTTTCCACTTGAGAACTCTCCAATTTTACCTCATATGGATTTTTACTCACCAAATTTAGACCATCAAGTAGACTTTTGTCATTCAATGTCTCTTTTCTCTCATTCTTTTCCCAAGATTTTTCCTCACTTCTCATATCCCCCTCATAAGTATTATGCATATTCAATTCAGTACAATACATCTCAGTGGGAGAACATGACGTTTCTATATCATCTAACTCCATAGATTGAAGGAAAAAAAATCTCATTATCATCTTTTTCCTGTTCACAAAGTTCGTCATCACAAATCTCTTTTCTACAAGAGTAAAAGTTAATAGAAGGCATGAAATCATATTTGCTTTCTTCTTTAGTTGGATATTTAATTAGACATTGGATACCCTTATGATCTTTTGAACTACACCAATAACATTTCAAAATAGATGAGAGATCAGTTGTACTCCTCTTTTCATTTGGCCATCTCTTCTTGAAGTACTCATCAACTAATCGGTTAACTAAAACACGATGTCGACATTTCATTTTAACCTCTCTGTACTAATGAGAAGGAACATAACACTTTCGAATCACTTGTTTCAACTTGTCCCATGTTGCAATTACCCTTTCGTAGTTTATTTAATGATTAATTCCAAGTTGAATCCACCAACTTAATGCATAATCTGAAAATCCAGGGGTTGCCAACGAGATTTTTTCCTTTTTTGGGCATTTATAATAATGGAACATAAGTTCAATTTTTTATTCTCCCTCATAATATGCTTCGAGATAATTCTTTCCACGAAATTATGGAATTGAGAAATTTGGTTTAGCCAAAGAAAACTAGCCACAATCATGAGTAGCCAAAGTTTCATTAGTGTGACAATATCCTCGTCTACTAGTATTAGAATGAATACAAGGTTGTTCATTGTCTCCATCATCATCACTGTCACTAGCATAAGATCGTCAGTTCGAATAAGTCTCCAAACTATCAACAACTTGAGTTAGTATTTGAATTTGATTGGCAAGTTGAGTAATGCTCCCTTTTTGATTTGTTTGAAACTTAGTCAAATTGGCCTCAATTGTATCACATAACTCGTTCAATTGTTGATGTCAACAAATTACCATCCCCACAATATTGTCAAATGTAACATCTTGTTCTTTGTCAACAGATGGTGTCTCATCATGGTTTTTCTGGTTATAAGTGTCAGGAGCCGTTGTGAAAGCCAGGAAAAACATAACACTCAAAACAAAAATTAAGCAAACCTCACCTTATGCACTTGAAAATAAAGTTAAATTCTCAACGAGGTAAGGATTAATCTTGTGAGTCTTATAAAAGTGTTTATATCAATTTAGGCAATAAAGAATTGTGTTGCACAAAGGAAGGAATGTGCAACACACTTTAACCTACTAACACAAGAAACAATAAAGTGTTAAAATGTATAAAGGATAATAAAAAAGAAAAAAAATGAAAACCTAAGGCTAAGAGTCAATGAAAATCGCTAAAACATGAAAACTCAAAAAATTGCAAAACAACTTGACAAACTTCTTCCGAGGCGTTCCCAATTGCCAAAAATCAAAAAATTTAAACTAGAGCATCCTCAAATAATTTATATTTGATTTGGAAATTTTTGGCACAAAATTCAATCCACATAATATTTTTTAATTTTTTTTGTTTTTGCATTTTTTCGATCACTTTTTTTGTGGGAAATATTTTTATTTTCAAAAATAATGCCAAGAAATAGTATGTAAAATTTCACATTGTTTGAAAAATGTTTTCCCATTGAAAAATATTTTTTCGAAAACTTTCTAGGTGGAAAAATTGTTTTGAGGCTATTTGCTGGAAATTAGTCTATAAGAACACAAAGAAAACCTAAAACACCCAAGAATCTGATAACGAATAAGTGTGTGGATGAGAGTAAGAATGAATGCGGAAGAGGATCGTAAAGTTTGTTCAAGCGCGAATTTGACTTAAGGCTCTAGACGTTTGGAGTGAAACTTGGATTCTGACACAACCTAAAGCACAATAAAATCCAAGTTAGATAAAACAGTTAAATAAAAACTAAGATAAATAAAATAGAACGATAAATCAAAGATTAGAACAATAAAGAAGAAAAGAAAGATAGATGTAAAAGATAAAACATGGCGTGTAGAAGTGTTAAGAAGCTTTGAAAACAAGAAGAAACCACAACTACCTTCAAGTGGTTCTAATTTCCCCTCCAAGAAAGAAAGTTTGGCAAGAAAAAGTTTGAATATGACCCCCACTGTAACACCCAAAACTCAGCCTGGACGTTATGGCCGAATCTGGCGATGTCACATAGTAGTGTGTTTGAAAATCGTAGCTTGTGTTGGAAAATCGTACCTTTGCTTAAAACATTTTTCGTTTAGAAATCCTCATTGTCTCTTATTAATTTTAAAATCGTGATTCTTATTCAGTCGTTAGTTTTCAAAACATTATACGTTGCGGAAGCTTTTTAAACAATTTGTGTCCTTATGGGTATTTTGCTAAAACACATACATTTCTTTTAAAAACTCAGACAAATATAAAATCCAAATTTTAAGCGAAAATCCATAGAGGCCTTTATTACAGCAAAAAACCCCCAAATTAAACTTTGAAAACCTAATTAAAGATGACACAGGGAAAAAAGGGTCGTGTGGCCAATGTTGAGTCCTCTGCCACTCCGATCTGCTTAAGTCTGGGGATTACCTGTACAGATAAAATAGAAGGGTGAGTCTACGAAAACTCAGTGTGTAATTCCCCATGCAGAGAAACAGACAGTACATAGAATAAACTCGATGCTGGTCTAAGCCCTTTTCGATGCTCGATGCGGTCCCATCTCGATCTGAAGCGATCATGCATTTGGGCCTTGGCCCATTACAATACCAGTGATCAATATAGTAACAGATTATGTAGTATACAAGTCCTACCCAGCCAGCATCTACACACCATCTCCGTCCAACCCTACATTCCATGTGGGGATATAATCAACCCACCAATCCCTACACTCCAAAATAGTACCGAAAGTGGACCAGACAGTAATTTACAGCTGAGCTGCTAGTAAATTGGGCTCGAAGCCTTTCAGTACACTTCCTCCAATCAATAACAACCCATCCCCATGCAATGCATCATACAAACATGTCATGCCAAATCATGGTATCGTACATGTATTCAGTATGATTTTAACAGCATGCTTAATATACAGTCTTACATATATATATATAATATGTGGATATAACAGCCATTCAGTCATTTAGGGGTCAAGGTTATCTTACCAACCCTACAGTAGGTCCACAGTTGACTCGGACGACCCGTGCAACCTTAGCGGTCAAAACAATGAAAATGATCCCACAAGCCCATGTAATTGCCCATGTAGGCCCACACGCTCGTGTGGCCCACTTGGCCCAAAAAGGCCTTGGTTGTGTGGATCGCACGACCTGGCCCAATAATCCCACACGCCCGTGTGGTTCACCCGTGTGGGGCCCATGAATCGCACATGGCCTAGCTCGTCGATCACACGCCTTGTAATAGCCCAATTTAGGGCTTAGTCGGAATAGTGGTTGCGAGACCACAAATTCGAAGTAGAAATATGTGTTTTATGATTTTTATAAGGCTTATGAGGTGTTTGCATGATTGTATGAAAATTTCATGAAGAATTTTTATTAATTAGTGATCAAATTGTCCATTGGGACTAAATTGCAAAGATTAGAAAATATGAGATTATAGAACATTTAAGTATGAAATAGCATCATAAAAATTATTAGATGCCCTTATTTAGCAGTTAGACCATTATATGTTAAGATGGACAGAAATATACATGGGAAGGAAAAATCTCAAGAAAGTGTCTTAAGGGCATTTTTTATCATTTGGTTAATTAATGAATTAAAAAGGGAAAAAGAAATCAAATTTGTGTTCATCTTCTTCTCCCATATCCAAAATTCACTAAGGAGCCATAGCTAAGGTTTCTTCAACTTTCAAGCTTGATAGTAAGTGCATCCTAGCCCCGTTTTTAATGTTCTTCTTATTTTTGAGATCCTCGTAGCTCGAATTAGCTAATTTTAGCTATATTTTGAGCTATGGCTTATGTTCAAAAATTTACCCATGTATGAAATGCATGTATTTTGATCTTTTATGGAAGAACATGAAAATTTGATGCAGGATAAACATCTTTTTCTAAGTGATTTTCATGAAAAATGCATAAAAGAACCAAATTGTAAAAGTTATAAAAATGGTCATACATGAGTGAAATAGTGGAAATTGAAGGTTGTTGTAGTTAAGAGAATGATTTGGCTAGGCTTAAAGTACAAGAAAGTTGAATGAAAATCATTTTACGAGCCTAGGGGCAAAGTGTAATTATGTAAAAGTTTAGGGGCAAATTCATAATTTTGCCAAAGTGTGAATTATGAGTCAATTTAGTCAATGTGAGTATTAAACAAGTGAAATTGTTATTATAGATCAAGAAATACGAAGCCCAGACCGAAACTGAGGCAAGAATAAAGTTGTGGACTAGATCGAACATCTACACATATTTTGAGTACCGAGGTAAGTTTGCATGAAATTAAGGCTACATATGTTATTATGTTTAAATTACTTATTGTTTTGAGAAATGCATATCATTTCCATGAAGTTGATTAATAATGTCTTGATGAGAAAATGAATGAGAATATGCTCAGTAAAGTCCTAATTGAAGTTCAGAATAACGAGGATACCTATGTCAAAACATGAGATAAGGAAGGTCCCGTATAAGACCATGTCTGGGACATGGCATCGGCACCAAATTTAGATCTCGTATAAGACCATGTCTGGGACATGGTATTGGCATCGAATAAGAAAGGTCCCGTGTAAGACCATGTCTGGGACATGGCTTCGGTACCAAAAGAAGATCTCGTATAAGACCATGTTTGGGACATGGCATCGACATCCATGTATGATCTAGTATAAGACCACGTCTGGGACATGGCATCGACATAGAGCTAAGAGATCCCATGTAAGACCATATATGGGATATGGAATTGGCATTAAGAGGTGATCCCATGTAAGACCATATCTAGGATATGGCATTGGCATCGTGATACATGTATGATGAGATTGAGTATCCTCAGATATTCTGAGTAGTTCAACGGGAAAAAGGGCTAAGTATGTAAAGATGATAAAGAGCTAAGTTATACAAGGATGACAAAGAATTCCATTCAAGTTAAGAATGATAATAATTTAAGTTTATGTTCAAGATAGCATAAGTGCTAAATTATGTGCTGAAGTGATACAGGTACCATGAGTAAAATACGAGTTATGATAACCGTAATGTGATATGGGATGGGTAAGAATAAGTATGAGTAAGTATGTCAAAGTACTTGAGAACTTGTGTTGTTTTTATTCTATGAGATGAAGGAATTTTACTATGAATACTCATATTTTTACTTTAATTCATGCAAACTTACTAAGCTATATGCTTACCCCTCTTTTTCCCTTTTCCTTGTAGTATCGCCAAGCTAGCTCAAGGATCGTAAAACGTCGGAGCTCGAATCGCACTATCAATCGTTCTTTTGGTGTAGTAAAGTTGATTTATTTTGAGTATGGCATGTATAAGAACTTGGTCATTTTGTGTTATGTCATATTTGAAAGCCAAAGTGTTGGCTATTAATGTTATACACTCATTTTGTAAATGGCCATTGGGTGAAACACCCCAATCCCGAGTCCATCGTCGGATTAAGGTTAGGAGCGTTACTGGACATATCGGAAACATTCACAAATGAAATCATACATTCAATCATAATTCTCAGACATAATGTCCCTTAAACAGGTCTTCGAGACCTTAATCATACTTCTAAGTCGAGTCGGGACTAAACTGAAACACACATGAAATTCCATGAAAATTTGAAACATTTCTAAAATACAGGGGAGACACACCTGTGGGAGGAGACCGTGTGCCCTCCACGGCTTCTAGACACCCCCGTGTACCCATCCTTATTTATACTAACTATACCAACACGATCATTAGGCACGCCCGTGTGCCATGGCCGTGTACTTTTAGGTCATATACTGACTTCAACCATACGGCCTGGGCACACGCCCATGCTTTGAACGTGTGTCTTACACGGTCCTTACACACGCCTGTGTAAAATGAACGTGGTCTAACTTTATTTATAACATTAAGGTGCAGGGTTAATACGGTCTAGACATACGCCCGTGTGTCTAACCATGTAGGCAACTAGAGGCTACTTACCAAGCTATTTGCCTCCCTGAAATTAAGAACAACCCAACTCAAAACAATACAATTCATTAATAACAATTTTCATGAATAATACTACGTATTTCATTGATATCTATATACAAATAACTTAAACAAGTTTGGCCAATCACTTAGCCATATATAAAAGAATAATAAACTTGATAGCCTATACAATGGCATTACACAAAACATATTCTCAAAATGAATGATTCCTACGCATGCCATACTTAGTAATGTAATTTTGTTATACCAAAATAAGGGTTGATAGTGTGCTACGACCTCCGACTCCAATGATCCACAAATTAGCTTGGCAGGACTACATAGAATGAAAGAATCAAAGACGTAAGCATTTAGCTTAGTAAGTTTGCATGAATAACACGTAATAAATAAACTTGCTTCAGATAAACCATTTGACATAAGAATGGTATCATTATCTCATCTATGAAGCTTACTTACTCTTACATGATTCTTACTTGCCTCATGGTACTCACTAATCTCATACTTGAAAGATAACAAGGTACCTGTATCACTTGATCACATTGATCAACATACTTAAACCTAATAATTCTGTCTTCTAAATCATCATTCATAACATGAATAATATTCAATTTCAACTTGGTAATAGCTATGCTTTCTTTACATTCTTGTTTTAACATTTTAGCTTACTCATTTGCCCAATGAATTTCCATGAACTACCGAGAATATTAGATCTCTTGCATGTACTTCATGCCAATGCCATACTCTAGATATGGACTTATATGGAAGATCTCTTCTTGAATCAATGCCAAGCTTGCCTTGGTCTTACATGATAACTTATTCAAAGCCAAGCTTGAGTCCTTGGACTGACATGATAACTTGCTTGATAACTTGATCAATGCCAAGCTTGAGTCGTTGGACTTACATGATAACTCGCTTGATAACTTGATCAATGCCAAGCTTGAGTCCTTGGGCTTACATGATAACTTGCTTGATTGCTGATGCCATGCCTTGGCTTGGTCTTATATGGACTTTCTTATCTCATGTAAGTATCTCCCTGGTAATTCATCTTCAATCGGGACTTTCTCTTGTTTAATCTTGTTAACTTCTTTGTTTAAGATAACATTAAACCATTAATGATTAAAAATGTATATTATAAGCAATTAAATGATAAAATCATAAAGCTTAAACTCATACAAACTTACCTCAATATACAAAATGTATGTAGTTATGCAATTTAGTCCTCCACTTTGTACTTCCCTCGGTTTCAATCCGGGCTTCATTTTTCTTGATCTATAATCATAAATAAATCATTTAATAATCATATTGACTAAATTGACTCATAACTCATAATTTGGAAAAATTACTATTTTGCCCCTATACTTTCTCATATTTGCACTTTTGCCCCAAGGCTCGTAAAATGATTTTCATGCAACTTTCTTAAACTACATGCTTAGCTGAACCATTTTCTCTACTATAGCAATCATCAATTCTCTCTATTTCCAATAGGTATGACCAATTTTATAACTTTTACAAAATAGTCCATACTATCATGTTTCATGAAATTCATTAAAGAAAAGATGTTTATCTAACATCAAACTCTCATAAACTCCCATAAAACATCATTTAGCATACATGTCACTCATGGGTACATTTTTAAACACATCTTAGCTCATCAAATAGCTAAAAATAGCTTAGTCATGCTACCGGGACTTCAAAAATGCGAATAATATCAAAAACCGGGCTTAGGAGCACTTACTGGCAAGCTTGAAGATTTGAAGAACCCTAGCTATGGCTTCCTTCAATTCTAGGCAATGGGGGAAGAAGATGATGAGATTTGTATCATCTTTTTCCTATTTTAATCACTTATTAGACAAATGACCAAAATGCCCTTATTACTAAAAATTTCTATAATACCATCTCAAGGTCAATTTTGTCCAAAAATTAAATTTTGTCCAATTTCTTACTTAAGGGCTCATAATTCATATTCTAAAGATATTTCATACAAAAAGCTTCTAAAAACTCAAATTTTGCAACTTTTGCAATTTAGTCCTTTTTGGACCAATCAACCTCAATTTAATAAAATTGCTTCATGAAACTTTTATACTAGCATGCAAACATAATATAAACTTTAAAAACTCATAATTGCACCTCGGATTCGTGGTCTCGTACCACTATTCTGGCTAGGCCCTAAATCAGGTTGTTACATTGGGAATAGGCCAATATTTGTCAAGTTTCATACCTTAATGATGATGTGTTTTATGAAGCGAAAGTTCATGAAAATGATAGAGTAAAATGTGAGGTGTATGGATGAGGATTAATGTTCTTTCATAGTGTAACATTGTAACACCCCTTACCTGTATCCAATGCCGGAACAGGGTACTAGGCGTTACCGGACTTAAAATTACTTAAACATGTAAAACTGGGTCATAAAATTTCATCAAATTTAAACCTTTTCTAACACATGCATTTTGTCCCTTATGTGGGCTTATAAAGCTCAAAACATCGTTTAGGATGGTTCGGGACTAAAACTAGAACTTTGGAAACTTGGGGAAAATTTAGAAAATTTTATCAAAATAGGGGTCACACGCCCGTCTAGTATGGGACACGCTCGTGACCCTAACCCGTGAAACTCTCTATTTATGACATCATCATCAAAATAGGGTTACACGACCTTGGCACATGCTCGTGCCCTTCGACCGTGTCTGTCACATGGCTGAGACACATGGTCGTGTCTCTGCCCGTGTGGCATGTAAGTTGGCTATTTTCCAAGCCAGTTCCCCACTCTAAAACACAAACTCTCTTGTATCCATTTCATCAACATGTATCATGCTATAATTGGACATTCGAATATCCAATTTTGCGTATCATGCTACCGGGACTTCAAAAATACGAATAATATCAAAAACCGGGCTTAAGAGCACTTACTAGCAAGCTTGAAAATTTGAAGAACCCTAGCTATGGCTTCCTTCAATTTTCGGCAATGGGGGAAGATGATGATGAGATTTTTATCATCTTTTTCCTATTTTAATCACTTATTAGACAAATGTCCAAAATGCCCTTATTACTAAAAATTTCTATAATACCATCTCAAGGTCAAAGCAAATTCTTACTTAAGGGCTCATAATTCATATTCTAAAGCTATTTCATACAAAAAGCTTCTAGAAACTCAAATTTTGCAACTTTTGCAATTTAGTCCTTGTTGGACCAATCAACCTCAATTTAATAAAATTACTTCATGAAACTTCTATACTAGCATGCAAACATAATATAAACTTTAAAAACTCATAATTTCACCTCAGATTCGTGGTCTCGTACCACTATTTCAGCTAGGCCCTAAATCGGGCTGTTACAATTCTCCCCTTCTTAGGGATTTTCGTCCTCGAAAATCTTACCAGCAAAAATGTTTGGATATTGGTTTCTCATACTCTCTTCTGGTTCCCATGTAGCTTCTTCTATTCCATGTCTTTGCCACAATACTTTCACTAGAGCGATACTTTTATTTCGTAACTGCTTGACTTCCCGAGTTAAAATCTTGATTGGTTTTTCACCATAAGTCATGTCGGGAAGAATCTCTATTTCTGAGGGGTAATTACATGTGAATGATCTGATCGGTAGCATCTCAACATTGACACGTGAAACACATCATGTAGCTTTTCTAATTCTGATGGCAAAGCTAAACGGTAAGCTACAGGCCCAACTCTTTCAGTGATCTCGTAAGGTCTGATGAAACGTGGGCTTAGCTTTTCGTCCATATCTGAGAACTTTCCTCCATGGTGACACTTTCAAGAAAACTTTATCTCCAACTTGGTACTTCATCTCTTTTCTCCTTAAGTCCGAATAGGATTTCTGTCTGTCTGATGCAGCTTTCAAATATTCTCGTATCACTTTAACTTTCTCTTCAGCTTCTCTAACCAAATCAATCCCGTGAATTTGGTTTTCCTTGAGTTCGGTCTAGAACAAAGGTTTTCTGCACTTACGCCCATATAGGGCCTGACAAGGCACCATCTTTAAGCTTGATTGCAAACTATTATTACAGGCAAATTCTACCAATGGAAGGAACTTTTCCCAACACCCTTGGAATTCGAGAATACAACATCTAAGCATAGCCTCAAGTACTTGAATTACTCTCTCCGACTGACCATCAGTCTGAGGATGAAAAGCCGTACTAAAGTTTAACTTTGTACCCAGGGCTTCTTGCAGCTTCTTCCAAAATCAGGATGTAAATCTCGGGTCTCTATCTGATATAATTGATAAAGGAACTCCATGAAGCCTTACGATTTCTGAAACATACAAGTTTGCCAACTTGTCGAGGGAGAAATCCACTCGTACAGGTATGAAATGGGTTGACTTCGTAGGTCTATCAACTAAAACCCATATAGAATCCTTCTTACTTGGTGACAACGGTAAACCCGTTACAAAATCCATGGTGACGCGGTCCCATTTCCACTCAAGAGCCAAGATGGGCTGAAGAAAACCCGAAGGTACTTGGTGTTCAGCCTTTACTTGTTGAAAAATCAAGCACTTGGAAACAAACTCTGAAATATCCTTCTTCATTTTTGGCCACCAATACAGTTGCTTCAAGTCATTATACATCTTAGTACTACCCGAATGTACAGATAAACACTCGTTATGTGCCTCGTGCAAAATTCTATGAATAAGCTCTTCTTTTCTCGGTACACAGACCCGATCTCTAAACATCAAATATACATCAGAATCAATCCGAAAGTTGGATTTGACATCTGACTCGCACTGAGCTCTCTTGACTTGCAATTCGTCATCTTCTTTTTGAGCCTCAAAGATCTCTTGAAGAAATATTGGTCTAGCTCTCAACTCAGCTAAAATAGAACCATCGTCGAATAAAATCATTCTTGAATTCAATGCTCTTAAAGCAAAAAGGGACTTCCTACTCAAAGCATCGGCGACAACATTTGCTTTTTCTGGATGGTAATCGATGACCAACTCATAATCTTTTATCAACTCTAACCATCTCCGCTGCCTTAAGTTCAACTCTTTCTATGTCATCAAGTACTTTAGACTTTTGTGATCAGTAAAAATCTGACATTTTTCACCATATAAATGGTGTCTCCAAATCTTCAAAGCGAAGACTATGGCAGTTAATTCTAAATCATGCATCGAATAATTCTTCTCATGAGGTTTCAACTGTCTAGAGGCATAAGCAATCAGCTTGCCTTCTTGCATGAGTACACAGCCTAATCCATTTAAGGATGCATCGCTATAAATTATAAATTCCTTCCCTGACTCAGGTTGTACGAAAACTGGTGCTTCTGTCAATATTGCTTTCAGTTTCTCAAAACTTTGCTGGCATCTTTCTATCCACTCAAACTTCACATTTTTCTGTAACAATTTGGTTATCAGGGTTGCAATCATAGAAAACCCTTTGACGAATCGCATGTAATAGCCGGCTAGTCCTAGAAAACTTATAATCTCAGAAATGTTCTTTGGGGGCTTCCAGTCCATCATGGCCAATATCTAATTTGGATCTACTTGAACTCCATCTTTCGAGACAATATCTCCCAAAAATCCCACTTCCTTGAGCCAAAATTCACTTTTACTGAAGTTGGCATACAACTGATTCTCTCATAGAATCTGTAAGATTGTCTGTAAGTGCTCAGCATGCTCCTTCTCGTCTCTAGAATAAATCAGTATGTCATCAATAAAAATGACTACGAACGTATCAAGCTATAGTCTAAAGATGTGATTCATTAAGTCCATAAATACCGCAGGAGCATTGGTCAACCCAAAGGGCATGACTAAAAATTCATAATGCCCATACCTCATTCAAAAAGTAGTTTTGGAAACATTAGAATCTTTCACTCTCAGCTGGTAGTAATCTGATCTCAAGTCTATTTTGGAGAACACAGTAGCTCCTTTCAATTGATCGAACAAATCATCGATCCTAGGCAATGGATACTTGTTCTTTACTATCACTTTATTGAGCTGACGGTAATCTATGCACAATCTCATAGTGCCATTTTTCTTTTTCACAAGCAAAACCAGAGCACCCCATGGTGAACAACTTGATCTTGCAAAACCTTTGTCTGTCAACTCTTGCAACTGTATCTTTAGTTCTTTCAACTCTGTTGGAGCCATCCTGTAAGGAGTAATGGATATAGGTACAGTACCAGGGCTAACTCAATGCTGAACTCTACCTCTCTAATTGGTGGTAGTCTCGGTAATTGCTTGGGAAAAAATCCATATACTCACATATTATTGGCACTGACTAAATCTTTAGCTCTGTTTCTTTATCATTCATTACAAAGGCTAGATATGATTCATACCCTTTTCTTAAACATCTCTGTGCAGTCATATTAGAAATCATTTTCGGTAATCCCTCATGTTTCTCTGATTCTATATGAAGAATATCTCTATTTTTACATCTCATCTCAATGTATTTCTTCCTATAATTTACAATCACATCATGAGTAGTGAACCAGTCCATACCAAGAATGAAGTCGAATTCATCAAATGGTAACAACATAAGGTTTGCTTTAAAGCAATGACCTCTAATCATTAATGGACAATCTTTACATACTTTATCAACCAACACACTCTTGCCTAAAGGATTGGACACTTTAATCATAAATTCAGTAGAACCTATAGGCATGCTCAAATCAGATACTAATTTCATACAAATGTAAGAGTGTGTGGATCTGGGATCTATTAAAGCAATAACTTTGGTATTGTAAAGAGAAAAGGTACCTGTAATAACATCAGGGGAAGATGCCTCTTCGCGAGCGCGAATGGCATAGGTCCTTGCAGGCGCTCTACCCTCAGGTCTTGTGGTCTGCTCTCGAGGGTTACCTCTTCTACTTGCCCCACTACTCGGGTTCCTTTGCGGTCTCCCTCTGACCATACTCTCAGATCTCGGGTTTTAAATTCTCTTCTTTTGTCATCTCTGGATAATTTTTTATGAAATGGTTTTGGGAACCATATCTAAAAGATGCATTTTTATGTGCTCAGCATTCTCCAAGATGGCGTCTGCCACACTGTGGGCACTCAGGTCTGTCAGGTCTAATGTTCCCAACACTTGCAACCGAAGTAGTCTGTGCTTTATTCCCTGAATACTGTTTACTCTTGTCTTTCCTTGAAAATCTCGTGGAAGTAGCCAATCGGGTAGGGAAATCTCTTGACTTCTTGGACAAAGATTAGAATGACTTATTCCACTGTCTCTTTCTAAAGTCACGAGACACCATTTCAGACTTCTTCTTCTCTTTTACTAGTTCTTCGGATTTACAAGCCCTTTCTACTAGTACAACAAATTCCTTTAACTCCAAGATAGCAACTAACAACTTTATATCTTCATTTAATCCATCTTCAAACCTTTTACTCATGATGGCCTTGCCAACGTACTTGTTGAGTCGTACAAACTCTCGATCATAATCAGTTACTGACATCTTGCCTTACTTCAGCTCTAGAAATTCCTTCCTCTTCTGTCTACAAACCTTTGGCTGATATACTTTTCCTTGAAGTCTTCTTGGAAGAATTCCCATGTGACCCTTTCTCTCGATACTATCTACACTAGGGTGTTCCACCATTGATAAGCAGAATCTCTTAAGAGAGAGATTACAAAATTCATGCATTCTTCAGATGTGTATGATAGTTCATTAAATACCCTGATGGTGTTTTCTAACCAGAATTCAGCCTTCTCTAGATCATCATCTATTTTAGCTCGAAATTCTTCTACCCCATGTTTCCTGATCTTATCAATTAGAGGTTTATCTTCTCTTATCACCTCTATACTTGAGGGGCTACTGGAGCAAGTTGTGGGATAGGCGGGGGTGGAGGGGGTTGAGCATTCAGGTTCGCCCGAACAAACTCTGTATACCATGTGTTCATCATGTGGAGGAAGGCTTCTCTAGCCTCTTCTCCTCCTTGACTCACCGTAGTGGGTCTGTTCTCATTCTCGTTCGGCACCGTCCCTTTAGTGGCAGCTGGTGCGTTACTTTCTACATCATCCGCCATATCTCTGTCGAGATCCATTTACTATATATATAAACATAATTTAAGTCGTCAGGAGTCGTCACACAATCATTATAAAAACATTCTTACGTATGGCATGTATAACTAGACTCATGCTCGTGCTACGTTAGTCCTAGAACTGACTAAATCGTAGCTCTGATACCACTAAAATGTAACACCCCTATCCCGAGTCTGTCGCTAGGTTAAGGTTAGGAGCATTCCCAGATAGATCAAAAACATTCACAGATGAAATCATACATTCAATCATCATTCTCAGACATAATGTCCCTTAAACGGTCCTCGAGACCTTAATCATACTTATAAGTCTAGTCGGGACTAAACTGAAACACACATGAAATTCCATGAAAATTTGAAACTTTTCTAAAATATAGGGGAGACACGCCCGTGGGAGGAGATAGTGTGCCCTCCACAGCTTCTAGACACCCCCGTATACCTATCCTTGTTTATACTAACTATACGAACACGGTCATTAGGCACGCCCATGTGCCATGGCCGTGTACTTTTAGGTCATATACTGACTTCCCCACCACAGCCACCAAGCACGCCCATGTTGAGGCCATGTAATTTTAGGTCATACACTGACTTCAACCACACGGCCTGGGTACACGCCTATGCTTTGAACGTGTGTCTTACACGGTCCATATACATGACCGCGTAAAATTACTGTGGTCTAATTTTATTTATAATATTAAGGTGTAGGGTTAACACAGTCTAGACACACGCCCATGTGTCTAATCGTGTAGGCAACTAGAGGCTATTTACCAAGCCATTTGCCTCCCTGAAATTAAGATCAACCCAACTCAAAACAATACAATTCATTAATAATAATTTTCATGAATAATACTACGTATTTCATTGATATCTATATACAAATAACTTAAACAAGTTTGGCCAATCACTTAGCCATATACAAAAGAATAATAAACTTGATAGCCTATACAATGGCATTACACAAAACATATTCTCAAAATAAATGATTCCTATACATGCCATACTTAGTAATATAATTTGGTTATACCAAAATAAGGGTTGATAGTGTGCTACCAAAATAAGGGTTGATACTTAGTAATAAATGATCCACAAATTAGTTTGGCGGGACTACATAGAAAAAAAAATCAAAGACGTAAGCATTTAGCTTAGTAAGTTTGCATGAATAACACGTAATAAATAAACTTGCTTTAGATAAACCATTTGACATAAGAATGGTATCATTATCTCATCTATAAAGCTTACTTACTCATACCTGATTCTTACTTGTCTCATGGTACTCACTAATCTCATACTTGTAAGGTAACAAGGTACCTGTATCACTTGATCACATTGATCAGCATACTTAAACCTAATAATTATGTTTTCTAACTCATTATTCATAACATGAATAATATTCAATTTTAACTTGGTAATAGCTATGCTTTCTTTACATTCTTGTTTTAACATTTTAGCTTACTTAATTGCCGAATGAATTTCCATGAACTACCGAGAATATTAGATCTCTTGTCATGTACTTCATGCCAATGCCATACTCTAGATATGGACTTATATGGAAGATCTCTTCTTGAATCAATGCCAAGCTTCGCTTGGTCTTACATGATAACTTATTCAATGCCAAGCTTGAGTCTTTGGACTTACATGATAACTTGCTTGATAACTTGCTCAATGCCAAGCTTGAGTCCTTAGGCTTACATGATAACTTGCTTGATAACTTGATCAATGCCAAGCTTGAGTCTTTGGGCTTACATGATAACTTGCTTGATAACTTGATCAATGCCAAGCTTGAGTCCTTGGGCTTACATGATAACTTGCTTGATTGCCGATGCCATGCCTTGGCTTGGTCTTATACGGACTTTCTTATTTCATGCAATAGACCGTATCTCTCGGGCAATTCATCTTCAATCAGGACTTTCTCTTGTTTAATCTTGTTGACTTCTTTGTTTAACATAACATTAAACCATTCATGATAACAATGTATATTATACTAAGCAATTAAATGATAAAATCATAAAGCTTAGAACTCATACAAACGTACCTCAATATACAAAATGTATGTAGTTATGCAATTTAGTCCTCGACTTTATTCTTGCCTCGGTTTCGATCCGGGCTTTATTTTTCTTGATGTATAATCATAAATAGATCATTTAATAATAATATTGACTAAATTGACTCATAACTCATAATTTGGAAAAATTACTATTTTGCCCCTATACTTTCTCATATTTACACTTTTGCCCCAAGGCTCGTAAAATGATTTTCATGCAACTTTCTTAAACTACATGCTTAGTTGAATCATTTTCTATACTATAGCAATCATCAATTCTCTCTATTTCCAATAGGTATGACCAATTTTATAACTTTTACAAAATGGTCCAAACTATCATGTTTCATGAAATTCATTAAAGAAAAGATGTTTATCTAACATCAAACTCTCATAAACTCCCATAAAACATCATTTAGCATACATGTCACTCATGGGTACATTTTTAAACATGCATCTTAGCTCATCAAATAGCTAAAAATAGCTTACTCATGCTACCGGGACTTCAAAAATACGAATAATATCAAAAATCGGGCTTATGAGCACTTACTAGCAAGCTTGAAAATTTGAAGAACCCTAGCTATGGCTTCCTTCAATTTTTGGCAATGGGGGAAGAAGATGATGAGATTTTTATCATTTTTTTCCTATTTTAATCACTTATTAGACAAATGACCAAGATGCCCTTATTATTAAAAATTTCTATAATACCATCTCAAGATCAATTTTGTCCAAAAATTAAATTTTGGGTAAATTCCTACTTAAGGGCTCATAATTCATATTCTAAAGTTATTTCATACAAAAAGCTTCTAGAAACTCAAATTTTGCAACTTTTGCAATTTAGTCCTTTTGGGACCAATCAACCTTAATTTAATAAAATTACTTCATGAAACTTTTATACTAGCATGCAAACATAATATATACTTTAAAAACTCATAATTTCACCTCAGATTCGTGGTTCGTACCACTATTCTGGCTAGGCCCTAAATCGGGCTGTTACATTGGGAATAGGCCAACATTTTTCAAGTTTCATACCTTAATGATGATGAGTTTTATGAAGTGAAAGTTCATGAAAATGATAGAGTAAAATGTGAGGTGTATGGATGATGATTGGTGTTCTTTCATAGTGTAACATTGTAATACCCCTTACCCGTATCCAACGCCGGAACAGGGTACTAGGCGTTACCGGACTTAAAATTTCTTGAACATGTAAAACTGGGTCATAAAATTTCATCAAATTTAAAACTTTTCTAACACATGCATTTTGTCCCTTATATGGGCTTATAAAGCTCAAAACATCGTTTGGGATGGTTCGAGACTAAAACTAGAACTTTGGAAACTTGGGGAAAATTTAGAAAATTTTATCAAAACAGGGGTCACACGCCCGTGTAGTCTGGGACACGCTTGTGACCCTAACCCGTGTAACTCTATGTTTATGATGTCATCATCAAAATAGTGTTACACGACCTTGGCACATGCTCGTGCCCTTAGACCGTGTCTGTCACATGGCTGAGACACATGGTCGTGCCTCTGCCTGTGTGGCCTGTAAGTTGGCATATTTTCCAAGAGAGTTCCCCACTCTAAAACAGAAACTCTCTTGTATCCATTTCATCAACATGTATGATGCTATAATTGGACATTCGAATATCCAATTTTGCATGCACATTCTCATACACATCGTCATTCATGAAATCATTTGTAAACTACATCCACAACATCTCAATTATGCAATTACCACATACATGAATAAGCACATCATAGGCGTATAACAACCATCAATATTGGCCATCTCCAAATAGCCTTAATCAAAATGAACATTTATTAAATAAGGGCCAACATTTTAGGCCATAAGAATATGACATATATGACTGATAAACCGTAAAAGTAACATATTTTAAGCCCACATTTAGCATGCTTTTGGATAATTTAAGCCTTGAATTGTGTAATTTGGTGCTCCTAATCCTTTGTTTTCATGTTTTATACCCGAGAGAGCACCGGATGATGAAAAGAACAAAAAATGGGCCCAAAACGGAGTAAATGGGCCATATCACAAAATCCACACAGCCTGGGCCCAAGACCACACGGTCGTGCCTCAATTCACAGTCTCGAACACGGCTTGGCCATGACTTACACGGGTATGTGCCATGGGCGTGTCCCTGCCATGACAAAAAGAAGTTTCACTCGGATTAGGATACTTAGGGGCAAAAAAACACATTCTGATGCCTATATAAACACCCTAAGTGTAACCTAAAAGGGGGAATCCAGGACTTTAGTTAGGGGGCATCCAGTTAGGCCAAATAGGGCAAATTTGTGGAGATTTACTCGAAGATAGCCAGTTAATTCATCTCAAGAAGCTGGAATTATACTCAAGGCAGAGGATCTCTCCTTCAATTCCTTCGGGGGTTTTAGGGATTTCTTATGTTTTGTTTTATCTTTTCTTTTGAGATGTATTCTATTATGATTATGAACTAAACCTTCAGATACCTAAGGGGGATGAAACCTAAGATGAATCTTGTTATCGTTTGCTAAACTATATGATAAATATTTGACTTGTTCTTAATTATGTGTTCTTAATTCTTGTGTTGGTATTTTTAGGATATTAATTCAAGTGTGATGTGCTTAGATGGAGGAGCAAAAGTCCCTGCCTAATAGTAGATCTAACATAATTAAGCGGAGTTGATCGCGCGCCTAGAGATAAGGTGACGAGATTTTTTCGGATTAGGGTGAAACCTAATATGGGAGTCCATAGATTGAGTTAATGCAATTCTGAGGGTTTTATTTAGAAAGAGATTTCAATAAATCAACCTAGGGCTAGACGTTAGTCGCCTCGAGAGAGGGATTGATATAACATAGGGGATCTTACGGATCAAGTCAAGTGAATAAATCGTCTGGTTCAGAGTTAGATAACAAGTGAAGTCTAGGTGGATTCTTCCTTGGGTGTCGTCTTAATCAATTGGTTTTTCCTAAAGTTATTTTCGCAATTTCATTCTTCTTTATCTTAGAATCTTTAGTTTAGTAGTTAGTTAATTTAGATTAGATAAACAATTCCCTTAATTCTTAGGTAATTAATAAAAAAAGAGTTAGTATTAGTACTTTTGGTTCCTTTGGGTTCGACATTCTAGTCTTACCTAAACTATACTACTGTTTGATAGGTGCACTTGCCTCAAATTGTTGTCATAGTTAGTTTCCAGTTTCGATCATTCGTTATATAAATTTTAAGACTTTGACATCGCATAGAACAACGATCAAGTTTTTGGTGCTGTTGCCAGGGAACTAAAATATTAAGAACAGTCAATTTTTATTACTTTAGCCATTTTTATTTTTTGCAATTTACATTTATTTTTAACTTTTCTAATTTTTCTTTCTGTTGTCCCTTTTAGGTACCTCTAGTTTATGACTAGAAGGAACCCGACAGGACCTCTACTTTATGATAGTGATATTGAAGGTACCGTTTGCAGAAATCGCAGAGAGATAGGCGAAGCTTAAACTACATAGAAGGAGAGCAAGAAGCCGAAATTAATACTATAGAAGAGATGGCTGAGAATAATCCACCACCTCCAGAGATGGCCGAACATCATGCTCCACGTACTATGTATGATTATGCTAAACCTAGTTTAACAGGAACTGAGTCTAGTATTGTTAGGCCTACTATTGTTGCAAATAATTTTGAACTGAAACCTCACACCATACAGATGATACAAAAGTTTGTTCAGTTTGATGGTTTACAGGATGAGGATCCCAACACACACTTAGTGAATTTTCTAGAATTCTGTGATACCTTCTAGATAAATGGCGTTTCTGATGATGCCATCCGTCTTCGGTTATTTCCCTTTTCTTTGAGGAATAAAGCCAAAAAGTGGTTACATTCTCTTTCACAAGGATCAATCACTACATGGGATCAGATGACCGAGAAAGTTTTATTAAAATATTTTCTGCCGGCCAAAACGGCCAAGTTAAGGAATGATATCTCTTTTTTTTTGTGCAGATAGATCTAGAGACACTTTACGACGCATGGGAGAGATACAAGAATTTGTTGAGAAGATATCTTCACCACGGATTACCATTGTGGCTACAGTTCCAGAATTTTTACAACGGTGTGAACCCCTTAACAAGGCAATTAATCGATTCAGCCACTAGCGGAATCCTAAATAACAAAACTCCTGGAGTGGCCTACGAATTTATAAATGAGATGTCACTGAATAACTATCAGTGGCAAGTTACAAGGAGAAGGCTAGCTAAAGTAGCCAGAGTTTTCAACCTCGATATTATAACCATGTTATCAAATCAGGTAGAGTTGCTACATAAAAAATTTGATGATTTAAATGGTTCTTTGCAGGCACATCCAATTATGCAGTGCGAAACAAATGAAGGAGTGGCGAATCCTGAGTACCCACCCTACGGACAGGGTATGGAGAGCGAATAGATGAATTATATGGGTAACAATTTTCGATCTAACAATAACCCTTATAGTTATACTTATAATCCAGGTTGGAAGAACCACCCCAATTTCTCATGGGGCGGTCAAAGAAATCAAAGGCAACAACCATCCCAAAACTTCCAACAACAGCCTTACCCACAAGAAAAGAATCCGAACCTTGAAGAGATGCTGATAAACTTTATAGCAGCCTCAGAAATACGTTCCCAGAATACAGAAGCACATTTCCAAAAGATAGAAGCAAAACTTGAGGCATTGATATAGAAGTTCAAGGATCAAATCGGGCAACTTGCTAAGCAGATCTCTGAGAGACCACAAGGAAGACTACCAAGCAACACTGAGACTAACCCAGGGGAGCAAATTCAAGCCATAATAGCTCAAGACAGTGAAGGGTTAGATGAGCCTAATTTAAAGCAAAAGAATATTGTAGAAGAAGATATGGTTGAGGTCAATAACAAGCCAGAATCGGTAATCAAAGAATACAAACTGTGCATACCATATCCTGAAGCTATAACAAAAGATGACACAGAGGAACAGTTGGGTAAGTTTCTTAAACTTTTAAAGAAATTACATATTAACTTACCGTTTCTTGAAGCTCTTTCGTAGATGCCAGATTCCAGGAAATTTTTAAAGAAGCTATTGACAAATAAGCAAAAGATAGACGAGGAATCATATGTGGAACTGAACGCAGTGTGCTCAGCAATGTTACAAAATAAACTACCACAAAAACTAAAAGATCCAGAGAGTTTTACAATTTCTTGCTTAATTGGTAGTTTAACTATTGACAATGTGTTAGCTGATTTAAGGGCAGGCGTAAATGTTATGCCTTATAAATTATTTAAACAAATAGGTCTAGGGAAGCCCAAGCAAACTATGATGAGCATTCAATTAGCTGATAAAACTATGAGAGTTCCTAGGGGTATAATTGAAGATGTACTTGTGCAGATTGATAAATTCGTATTCCCGGTAGACTTTGTCATTTTAGACATGGATGAGGACAAGACGATCCCCCTAATTTTAAGAAGACCATTCCTAGCAACTGCCAAAACTAAAATTGATGTCGATGCAGGTGAACTCATACTCTGTGTAGGAAAGGAGACAATCACTCTTCAAGCCCTCGATTCAGCTAGAACATCGAATAACCAAGGTGAGAAAGTAAATTCTATTGATAACTATTCGGTTAACCCTTCTTTTCAAGAAGCACCACAAAAGAACACAATTGAGTCTGATCCTAAACACTGTGCCAATAAGAAAATAACTCACAAGGAACAGGGGTTTCAGATTGATGAGCTAGAAGAGGGGAAGACGCATCTTAAAGAAGAACTATGGATACACGAAGCTGAACTGAAGCCACTTCACGAGGCAAACAGGTTCAAAATTGGAGATCAAGTACTATTAGACAAAGTGGACCCACGGATATCTCCACCTGATCCTAACACAAGCAAGGAAATCCATTTTAAGGTAATCAATGTCTTCCCATACGGAACAGTCGAGGTAAGTAATCCCATGTTTGGCACTTTGAAAATAAACGCTACTCGTCTTAAACTCTATCATGAAAATGGAACTGCAAACACGAGGAATGACTTTCAGCTCTTCAAACCACCATGAATATACAAATGAGAGGAAAGTCTAGCTTAAGACTATAAACGAGCGCTTCTTGGGTGGCAACCCGAGTATTAACCCCATTAACCTCTCTAATTTATTTTATCTTATTTTATTTTATTCTTTCCTTATAGCACCTAACTGTAAACTGACCAAAAACACAGATTCATAAGCCACATGGCCTTACACACGATCGTGGCCGAGGCTGTGTAGGTACATCAAATCTCCGTATTGACATAGCAGAGATGGTACGAGTCAGAACAAATCAATTTTCGAGTCACAGACTGAACTACTATGCCACGACCGTGCGATGCGGCCGTGGCCAACACTGTTGGATCATACACGGGCGTGGAGATCAAAACATGGGCGTGGGAGAAGTGAACAAAGCACCACACGACCGTGTGATACGGCCGTGTGACACAAAACGACCATGGTACACGGGCGTGGGAAGGAACCAGGCCCCAAAATCTTATTTAAACCACCCCTCCCTCTTCTAACCCACTCCCCATCTCCCTTCTTCCATATCATTTTCTTTTTCTTTTCTCTTTCAGATCATTAACCTCCTATATCATTCTTCTAACTCTATTTCCATAATGGCCATGTCGAAGAAACGGAAGGATCCAAGCATAGTCTTCCCTAGGAAGACCGATCTACATAAGTTCATGTCGGCCGCTTCATCCACTCGACAAGCCAAGGGTCTTTGAGACCATTTAACTTTTGTTTTACTCTTCCCTTGTCCTTTATTTTCCTTATCTTTACTTCTCTTCTACTTAATTTAGTTTATTTTAGTTTAGTTTCTTAGTGTTAGGTTCTTCAGGCTGCTAGGGAATCACACTGGAACCACGACCACCGCCTCACCATAGCCTTAGAAGTCACACCCACCTCGCGAACTATCCAACAATAAGGACTCTTCGGTCCATTCTTCTTTCATTTTAATTTTATTTACATTCCTATTTTCTTTCTCTTTATCTTTCTTTTCTTTAATTATATATTTATTTTATTTTAAATATGTCTTAATAATTCCTGGCTAATCCTTCACGAGCTCCCTAATTTCTTCATCTAGCGTAGAGCTCGTTGGTTACCACCACAAAAAAAGACGACCCTCCAACGTATTTCCACATCCTTCAGGTATCTCTTCCATAATTCATGAAGTTTCCCTTCTCTCCCTCTCTTTTGATTATCTGACTATATGCTATTATCTATCTTTGTACATTGAGGGCAATGTACATCTTAAGTGTGGGGGGGTTAACTATAGCATTATATGAAAATCCCTGAATTATGCCTTGTTCTAAAGAAAAGTTTCTCATATTATGATTATAATGAAATTTCCTATGATTCATGATTTTTATTAATGTGTTTTGGATTAAGTCATAGTTAATTGTGCATTGATGATTAAATTTGAAGGATACTAGAGAATCAAGCATGATAAGTCTATTTTGCAGAATTAAAATTTTTTAGGTTGTCTACCTAAATCTGAATGTTACTTTGAAGTTTGAAATTTACGAGGTTCATATAAAAAACCCATAATTTTCTGTGAGCGTTTGAGGCTTGTAGAGCATATATTCTTTTTCTTGCTCACTTTATTGATTATGAGTGTATCAACATTGATCTGTTATTCTAGAACTTGCTTCGATTATACATGTCAAGACTACACCTTTGATTTGATATACAGAGATGATAAAGGCACCTAGGTTTTAACCCACTCACTCCACTAAAGGCCTACCTTCACAATTAACCCCTAATGAACCACGTTGATCCTAACAACCCTTTTTATTGACTCACCCACTAATATCCCCCCAATACCCTTTGTATTTGTTATCACCATTCTTTTTGACTACCCTTATGTCGAGATTTGATTTGATCAGTTACCTGACTATTTTATCTAGTTAAATATATCCTTTATTATGTATTTGTCTTATTCTTAAAAAAAATTTGAAGTGCATTCACTATTAGTTTTGTGATTAGGTGAGCTTATACGTTTAATTGCCAATTGTTGAAGAATAAGCTCATATCAGAATATTATTAGTAGTACAAGTTTATTGATTCGTGTTTCTAGTTAAGTAATTTGTCAGGTCAGTCTCGATTCTAACCTTCTAATTCAGCCTATATCCGTACCCTTAACTTAAGCCCCGTTACAACCCTGTTAAAGACCTTTTGATTTGTGTATCATCTCATTTTATAGTGGTGGAGATTTGATTTTCATGCAAGCCTATGGGATTAACTCTTCATGTTTGAATTCTGAGTACTTAATTCTGAACCTTAAACACTTCGAGTGATTTGAGTGAATCTTCAGTGAGAATGTCAACTCTTCTCGATTTTGAATCAGAGGTAATTATTCAGGTGAAGGGAAACACCTAATGTTTCAGGGCTATAAATGTATGACTTTGATTGTTTGAATCTTTAGGACTCTTTGAGTTGAATTATCCATAGATGAATTATCTTCGAATTATGATGAAACATTATTGATAAATTTTATGGATCAAGGAAAGTCATTTTAATTGTGACTTGAGAATTTTGCTTGAGGACAAGCAAAAGCTTAAGTGTGGGGTATTTGATAAACCGTAAAAGTAAAATATTTTAAGCCCACATTTAGCATGCTTTTGGATTATTTAAGCCTTGAATTGTGTAATTTGGTGTTCTTAATCCTTTATTTTCATGTTTTATACCCAGGGGAGCACCAGATGATAAAAAGAATGGAAAATGGGCCTAAAACGGAGTAAATGGGCCATATCACGAAATCCACACGGCCTGGCCCAAGACCATACAACTGTGTCTCAATCCACAGTCTCGAACACAGCCTGGCCACGACTTACACTAGTGTGTGCTATGGGCATGTCCTTGCCACGAAAATGAGAAGTTTCACTCGAATTAGGATACTTAGGGGTAAAGAAACACATTCCGAAGCCTATATAAACACTCTGAGTGTAAACTAAAAGGGGGAACCCAGGACTTTAGTAAGGGGGCATCCAGCTAGGCCAAGGAGGGGCAAATTTGTGGAGATTTTCTCGAAGATAGCCAGTTGATTCATCTCAAGAAGCCGGAATTATACTCAAGATGGAGAATCTCTCCTTCAATTCCTTCAGGGGGTTTTAGGGATTTCTTATGTTTTGTTTTATGTTTTCTTTTGAGGTGTATTCTTTTATAATTATGAACTAAACCCTCAAATACTTGAAGGGGATGAAACCTAAGATGAATCTTGTTATTGTTTGCTGAACTATATGATAAATATTTGACTTGTTCTTAATTATGTGTTCTTAATTCTTGTGTTGGTATTTCCAGGATATTAATTCAAGTGTGATGTGCTTAGGTGGAGGAGCAAAAGTCCCTGCCTAATAGTAGATCTAGCATAATTAAGTAGAGTTGATCGCACGCCTAGAGATAGGGTAACGAGATTTTGCTGGATTAGGGTGAAACCTAATATGGGAGTCCATAGATCGAGTTAATGCAATTCTAGGGGTTTTAATTAGAAAGAGATTTCAATTAATTAGCCTAGGATTAGACGTTAGTCGCCTTGAGAGAGGGATTAATATAACTTAGGGAATCTTATGGATCAAGTCAAGTGAATAAATCAGCTAGTTCAGGGTTAGATAACAAGTGAAGTCTAGATGGATTCTTCCTTGGGTGTCGTCTTAATCAGTTGGTTATTCCTAAAGTTATTTTCACAATTTCATTATTCTTTGTCTTAGAATGTTTAGTTTAGTAGTTAGTTAATTTAGATTAGATAAACAATTCCCTTAATTCTTAGGCTAAATAATAAAAAGAGAGTTAGTATTAGTACTTTCGGTTCCTTTGGGTTCGACATTCAGGTCTTGCCTAAACTATACTACTGTTCGATAGGTGCGGTTGCCTCAAATCACTGTCATAGTTAGTTTCCAGGTTCGATCATCCGTTATATAAATTTTAAGACTTTGACATCGCTTAAAACAATGATCAATGACAAAACAACTGATCGTTGATTTTAGAGTTTTAAATTTATAATGAATGAGAATGATCGAACTTGAAAACTAACTATGACAACGATTGAGGCAAGTGCACCTATCGAACAGTAGTATAGCTTAGGCAAGACCGGATTGTCGAACCCAAAGGTACTAAAAGTACTAATACTAACTTTCTTTTTTATTTTCTAGCCTAAAATAAATGAAGTTGTTGTTTAATCTAAATTTAACTAACTACTAAGCTACAGATTCTAAGACAAAAAGAATGAATTGGGGAATTACTATTGGAAAAACTCAGTTGATTAAGACGATACCCTTAGGAAGAATCCACCTAGACTTCACTTGTTATCTAACACTAAACCAGGCGATTTATTCACTTGACTTGATCCGTTGGATTCCCTAATTTATATTAAACCCTCTCTCGAGGCGAATAACGTCTAACCCTAGGTTGATTAATTGAAATCTCTTTCTAATTAAAACCCCTAGAATCACATTAACTCGATATATGGACTCCTATATTAGGTTTCACCCTAATCCGGCAAAATCTCGTCACCCTATCTCTAGGCGCGCGATCAACTCCGCTTAACTATGCTAGATCTACTCTTAAGTAGGGACTTTTGCCCCACCACCTAAGCACATCCAACTTGAATAAATATCCTGGAAATATCAACACAAGAATTAAGCACACATAATCAAGAACAAATCAAGTATTTATCATATAGTTTAGAAAATAATAACAAGATCCGTCTTAGGTTTCATCCCTTTCAGGTATCTGGAGGGTTTAATTCATAACAATAAAAGAAAACATCTCAGAAGAAAAGACAAAACAAAGCATAAGAAATCCCTAAAACCCTCCTGAAGGAGAGATCCGCCGTCTTGAGTAGAATTACGGCTTCTTCAGATAGATCAACTGGCTATCTTCGAGTGATTTCCACAAATCTGACCTTTCTGGCTCGAGTCCTTAGCCTAGCTAACCGCCCCCTTTAAGGATACACTTAGGGGTTTATATAGGCTTTTGAAATAGCTTTCTTTGCCCCTAAGTATCTTTTTCCGAATGAAATTGCTCGTCTCCACGACAGGCACACGGCCATGGCACACGCTTGTGTGAATCATCTTTAGGCCGTGTTCAGACTTTTAATGAGTTGACACACTCTTGTAAATCGTGATCAGGCCATGTTCTAGTCTATCAAGGAGACACGACCGTGTGGCCTTAAGTCCAGGCCGTCTCGACTTCCACTTTGGCCCAATTTGGTCCTTTTTAAGCCTGCTTCTCGTTCTTTCCATCCTCCGGTGCTTTCCTGAGTATAAAACATGAAAAGAAAGGATTAAGATCACCTTTTTACATAAATCAAGGAATAAATCATCCAAAAGTATGCTAAATGTGGGATTAAAATATGTTACTTTTTCGGTTTATCCTTATCCTCAAGCAAAATTCTCAACTTATGTTTAAAACAAACTTTCGGTGTAACATCCTAGATTAGGGGTTATGCATTTAATGCATAATTCAAGTGATAGTAGGCTTGGAGTGTGGTTGGATATATTTTAGGAGTTTTTGATAACTTTAAGTGAAGGGGAAAAACTTTGGAAAAAGAGGAAACTAGGCTAAGAGGCCTTAAAAGAAATTATGTGGGTTTTACGACAAAAGGAATTAATTGGCAAAGTGGCTTGGGGCGCTAAGGTGCAAAGGGACTTCAGGAGGAAGGGGTTCGAGCGGCAGGAATCGCACTTGGGAGTTTCATTTTTGGCATTAAAGGGGAGCAAGGCCAGGGAGGCCTTAAAGGAAAAATCTTACGCGTGTTTGGGATGAAAGAGCGCCTTGGTAAAGTGGCTGCAAGGCTCCACTGAAGGGCCTGAAAGTGATGCCTGGTGCAGGTCTTGGGTTCGAGTAGTGTGGAAAGCAAATGGGTATTTTATTTTTGTGCAGCAAGAAGGCGCTTGGGCTAAGAAGGTCTTAAAAGAAATTGTGGTGAGTTTATGTCACAAAGAAATGTCTTGGCAGAGTGGCTTGAGGCGTTATTGCAGCTTACAGCAGTGAGAGCTAAGGTTCGAGCCTCGTGGACAGCAGTAGGTGGGATTTTATTTTGTTTTTGCGTCAAGGCAGGGAAGGGGAAGGTTATACGGCAATTAGACTTCTATTTGGATGAAGATTAAGCTTATTTTATCCTACTAATATTCGGCTCAGAGAGTAGGATAATTGTAGTTTCATTTATTTATTTTATTATAGGATAATTATGGTTTTATTTAGATTAAATGAGATTTTATTTTATTTATTTTAGTTTAATAGATAGATAAGAGATAAGGTGTTGGATTAATTATTTTTTTGAGATAAAATAGGAGTTTAAGTTGGGATTTGATAAGTGGGGAAGTGGTGGCCGATTGATGGACTCTAGGAGCTTGAACTTTCTGTATAAATATGGTGCTAGTGTGTGCTAAATTTCCCCTTTCAAAACCTTTCTTTTTCATCTTGGTTATTGCCGAAATTTAGTACCTCTTTTCCCATTAGTGCCGTTTTTCCCTTATGCAAAGCCACTTATGTTTCATTCCTCTTTTCTATTTGTTGTTGGCAAAATCTATATCCCTTTCCCAATTCTTTTCTTTTATTTTGTTAGCCGAAACCTCTACATAGTAAACTCCCTCCACTCTTGTGTTTCTTCTTCACCATAAAAGATCCAAAATCTATTCTCTTTTAGTCTTCACAAGCAACGATAGTGCTAGCGTTAAAGCAGTATCAAAGGAGGTTCTTGGGTTCGATCTTTCAAGGTAAGCCATGGTAGTTTCGACCAAGGGTCATGTTTATGGATTTTTGTAGTAAGGCCGATTCTAACTTTTGCTAAATGGGAATTTCGACAGTTTCAAACGCAAGGAGTGGTTTTTCGGGATTTGGTAAGTTAGGTAAGTAAAGAAGGTGACTTGTGATACTTGGCCATAACGCCAATTTTTAGTATTAAAGTTGGTCGATTTTAACTTTGGTGATTTAGGGGGCAGATCGACAGGAGTAGGCAGAGCCTCGAGATTCGAGTTCATTTGGTAAGAATATTTAGTAAGTATAATTTAGATTCGTTATATTTAGATTATGATGTTATCAGTTAACCGGTTGATTCTGATTAAGATATCATTAATGGACATGGATGCCGGTCAAGAAGGGAAAGGGAAGGTCCCTATCCCGAAGTTTAAGAAAAAATCTGTCTCGGCAGTTCGGGATTGGCCACCGGGGTGTGGGCCAGCAGCAGGAGAAAGCTATAGGTAGATAGCCGTAGTTTCACTTTGCGATAGCATCGGGATCGAGAGTTTAGCGCTTCAGGTTATCAGGTGTGTAGTTAGCCTACCATTTTCCGGGTTTATGTTATGTATGTGATATTGTGTATGTGCTATGTATGTGCTAACTAGTGCAGTGGAAATTGTGATATGGATACCCTCAAAGGGTATGTCAATCATCCGGTAAGTATCAAATCTGATGACTGTGACTATTGTTATGAATATGTGATACTATGCCGAATAATATGTACAGGCATTATCATCATGGCATTATTTTATGTTGCATGTGCATGGGTGGGATACGATATGAAAGAAGGACAAGGTGTACTTCGAGTACGTGGTTTGATGTTAGCCTTGAGCTACATTGTGGATTGACGTTGACTGAGGTCACGTTGTGGATTAATTGCGATTTAGTTCGCGTGGATTGATGAGTTGCTGTGTGCCTCATCGTGGTTGATATCGGCTATGTGCCATTTCGTGGTTTATGAGTGACTATGTGTCCCATCGTGGTTTTGGTGTTAGCTACGGCTACATCGTGGATTGGCGCTGACTGAGGTTGCGTTGTGGATTATTGTGCTTAATTGCACGTTGACGGCATTGATTGCCTTTTGGAGTGAAAAGGAGAGGCTGATTTAATAATCCCCTAGCGTGTGGTAGGCTGGATAAGGGGGTGTGTAGAGGATGGACCCTAGGTTGGGTTGGGCTTCATAATTGCATAACTTTGCATGTGAATATATATGAAAATGGGCCAAGCCCAATATGTGATGTGGATTAATGTGAAATGGGCCAAGCCCAGAATGTGAAGTGGATTCAATGTGGTAATGGGCCAAGCCCAGTATGTGGAAACATGTGGTTAAGTACACTATTATAAGAATGTGATATGAATATGGGCCAAGCCCAATAAGTGAATACATGTGAATAAGTTGCATTACTATTTGTTATATGGGTATTATATGGTTTGACATGTGGGTGGAATTCAGTGGATTAATTGCACACTGAGTCTGTATGACTCACCCAAATTTTATTAACATCGCAGGTAAAGCTTGGACCAGGTTGGAGGGGATACGAGGTGGCCATGCAGAAGCGGATTTTCATGCAGAAAGATATTTTAATTATTTGAGTATTTATATTTTCAGTATTTTGATTAAGTGTTTATTGTAATAAGGCCCATTTAAGTATTTAAGTATTTTTATTAAGTATCTTTATAAATTATTTTTAAGATGGATTAATAACTGAATTACGATTTTTAATCGGATGGATATGATTTTATTTTGGCAATTTATATCCCAAAATTATATATTAAAGTTTTTCTTTAAAATCAGATAATTGGTAACATCAAAGTTTTATTTGTAATTTTAAATACACAATGTTCTATTAAAAACAAAATTTTTAATGTTTTTTCCCAAAAGTGAAATCAGTCTTCAAACGTTTTTTTGCAGTGACATACCAGATCCAGTCAGGGCTCGTGGGTCGGGTTTGGGGTGTTACATTCCGTAATCATAATTCCTATCAATAATGTCTCATCATAATTCATAGATAATTTATACATGGATAATTTAACTTAAAGAGTCCTAAAGATTCAAACAATATAAGTCATACATTTGTATCACGAAAATGTAGGAGTCTCCCATTATCTAAATAATTACCTTTAATTCAAAACTGACAAGGATTGACATCCTCACAAAAGATTCACTCAAATCACTCGGAGTGTTTAAGGTTCAGGAAAAGAGCACTCATAAGTCAAACCTAAAAAGTTAATCCCATAGGCTTGCCTGAAAATCAAATCTCCACCACTGTAAAATGAGATGATAAACAGATCAAAAGGTCTTTAACAGGGTTGTAACGGGGCTAGGGTTAAAGGTGTGGATAAAGGCTGAAATAGAAGGTTAGAATTGAGATTGAATTGACAAGTTACCTAACTAGAAAAATGAACTAATTACATCAATTGAAAACTAATAATACGAGCTTTTTCTTTTGATAAATAGACTTTAACTGTATAAGCTCATTTTTCTTAATACTAATACTGGATATACTTTGATTTTTTTTAAAGAACAAATCAAGTCAATAATAAGAAAGAACTTTAACAACTGAAATATAGAACATAGTTAGGGATTTGTTCAAAATCAAATCTCGACAAAAAGGTAGTCAAGAAATGGTGATAACAAATACAAAAGGTTTTGGGTTAATATTAGTAGGTGAGTCAATAAAAAGGGTTGTTAGGATTGAACGGGGTTTACTGGGGGTTAATTATGAAGGCAGGTTTTTAGTAAAGTAAGTGGGTTAAAACCTAGGTGCCTTTATCATCTCTGTATATCAAATCAAAGGTGTGTTCTCAACATGTTGACACACTCATAATCAAAAAGTGAGCATGAAAAAAGGATATATGCTCTATAAGGCACAAAATCTCACAAAAATTATGGGTATTTTGATATCAACCTCATAAATTTCAAATTTCAAAGTAATATTCAAATTTTAGGTTAACAACCTAGCAAAAACATTTTAATTATGAAAAATAGACTTATCATGCTTGATTCTCTAGTATCTTAAAATCTAAATCATCAATGCACAATTAACTATGACTTACTCAAAAACATATCAATAAAAATCATAGATCATCATAAATTTCATCCTAATTAGTAACATGAGGAAATTACTTAAGAACAATATATAATTCAGGGATTTGAGAACAATGAAAAAAGTTAGGCACTTTTACCCCCCACACTTAAGATGTACATTGCCCTCAATGTACAAGGATAGATAATATAAATTATGAGATAATCAAAAGAGAGGGAGAGAGGTGAAACTTCCTGAATTATGGATGGTTTTCTTGGAGGATGTGAAAAATACGTTGGAGGTGTCGTCTTTTGTTGTGGCAGTTACTAATGAGCTCTACGCTAGATGAAGAAATTGGGGAGCTCGTGAAGAATTAGCCAGGAATTATTAAGACACATTTAAAATAGACTAACTATGTAATTAAAGAAAATAAAGATAAAGATAAAAAATAGGAATGTAAACAAAATTAAAATAAAATATGAATAGACTGAAGAGTCCTTATTGTTGGATGGTTCGTGAGGTGGGTGTGACCTCTAAGGCTGCAGGGTGTTGGCGGTGGCGGAAGTGGCGTGATTCCCGAACAGCCTTTAGAACCTAAAATTAAGAAACTAAGATAAAATAAACTAAATTAAGTAAAAGAAAACTTAAGAAAAGGAAAATAAAGGAGAAGATAAAAGTAAACTAAAAGATAAATGGTCTCAAAGACCCTTGTCTTATCAAGTGGATGAAGCAGCTAGCATGAACTTATGTATGTCGGTCTCCTAAGGAAGACTGTGCTTAGATTCTGTCATTTCCTCGACATTGAGTGTTTGGGCATCAGGAATTGGGGGAGGATTATAGGAGAGAAATATTGGAGGGGAGAATTCTGAAGAATGGAATGGCAGAAGGTGGTTGAGAAGAGGGAAGGAGGGGTGGTTTATAAAGATTTTCAAGTCAGGTACATTCACACACCCGTGTCTCGTGGGCGTGGCAATTCACACGGCCGCCTCACATGGCTGTGTTGTGAAGCGTGTTGTTCCTTCCATGCCCCTTTTTCAGATTGCCATGCCCGTTTGTGATAAGTCAGTGTCGACCACGGCCGCATCGCACGACCGTGGGGTTTTTTGGTGCCCGTGGTTGGGTGGTTAGAGCCCGTGACTGGGAGATTTTATTTCTTCTGACTTGTTCCGTGTCTGCCATTGCCAGTATGGAGATTCTGTACTTCAGCACGGCCATGTGGCCTGGAAATCTGCACTTTTGGTTAGTTTAAAACTAGCTGTTCAAGACGAAGGGGAGAAAAGAAAATAAAATGAGACCAATGTGGAAATAAATAGGGCTAGTGCTCGGGTTTCCTCCCGAGAAGCGCTCGTTTAAAGTCTTAAGCTAGACTTTTCTCTTATTCGTAAAAATAAGGGTGCTTTAAAAGTTTGAATATCGTCCCTCATGCTATCAATTCTATTTTCTTGATAAATTTTAAGTCGAGAAGTGTTTACCTTAAAAGTGTCGAATATAGGATTGCTTACCTCAACTATTCCGTATGGGAAAATATTGTGTACCTCAAGAGGGATTTCTTTGTTCATGTTCAGGTCTGGTGTG
This sequence comes from Gossypium bickii, assembly GCA_025503065.1. NCBI lineage: Eukaryota > Viridiplantae > Streptophyta > Magnoliopsida > Malvales > Malvaceae > Gossypium > Gossypium bickii. The sequence continues at coordinate 105,554,385 of CP106711.1, forward strand.
GTGATGCGAGGATCTACTTTATCCAACAGTACCTGGTCTTCTATTTTGAAGTGGTGTGATGTTCCTATGAGCTCTTCTGGGGGCTCCTTCGATATTACTTCGTGTGGCTCCAGTTCTTCTTTAAAGTGTGTCACCCATTCTTCTAATTTCTCGATCTTAAGGCTTCGTTCATTATGTAATTCTTCTTTGTTGGCATGGGGCCTATGATTCAGCTCAGGTTTGTAGCCTTGTGGTGTTTCCTGGGGTGAAAGTTGAACAACTCGGTTATCAACTGAATTTACTTTCTCACCTTCATCAATTATTGTCATGGCTGAGTCAAGAGCTTGTAAACTGATCGATTCGTCACCTACACGAAGTATGAGTTCTCCTGTGCCAACATTAATTTAGCCATAGCAGTTGCTAAAAAAGGTCTTCCTAGGATTAAAGGAATCGAATTGTCCTCATCCATGTCTAAGACAACAAAATCTATTGGGAAAACGAATTTATCAATTTTTACAAGAACATCTTCAATAATACCCCTAGGAATTCTAACAGTTTTATCAGCTAATTGAATACTCATCCTAGTTTGTTTGGGTTTCCCTAGACCTAGTTGTTGAAACATTTTATAAGGCATGACATTTATACTTGCCCCTAAATCAGCTAAGGCATTATCAACAGTTAGTCTACCAATTAAACATGGAATTGTAAAACTCCCTGGATCTTTTAGCTTTCACGGTAGTCTATTCTGTAACATTGCTGAGCATACTGTGTTTAATTCTACATGTGGATCCTCATCTTACTTACGCTTGTTCATCAAGAGTTGTTTTAAAAATTTCCTCGAATCTGGCATCTGTGAAAGAGCTTCAAGAAGAGGTAAGTTGATATTTAATTTCTTTAAAATTTTAAGAAACTTACTGAACTATTCCTTTGTATCGTCTTTCTTCATCGCTTCGGGATAAGGAATACGAGGTTGGTACTTTTTTATTACCGATTTTGGCTTTTCTTGTGTTACCTTAACTTTACCTTTTTCTACCTCGTTTTCTTGTATTGGATTGGGTTCATCTAACCCTATACTACCATGAGCTGTAATGGCTTGGACTTGCTCCTTGGGGTTAATCTCAGTGTTGCTTGGTAGATGCCCTTGCGTTTGTTCGGAGATTATCTTTGCAAGTTGTCCAACTGTCTTAGTAAGTTCCCCAACTTGGTTTTCGATCCCTTTGATTGACACCTATTAATTCTTAAGGGTGGTCTCAGTGTCTTGGAGACGGTTATCTGTGGCTGCCATGAATTTTGTCAGCATCTCTTCGAGGTTCAGCCTCTTTTCCTGTGGATAGGGATGATTTTGGAAATTTTGAAGAGGTTGTTGTCTTTGATTTTCTTGATTTCATTGACCTCCCCATGAAAAATTCGGGTGGTTCCTTCAACCTGGATTATAATTATTACTATAAGGGTTATTATTAGATCTGAAATTATTACCTATATAGTTCATCTATTCACTTTCTGTGCCCAGTTGTAGGGTGGGTACTCAGGATTCGACATAGTTCCACTTGCATCGCACTGCAATACTAGATGTACCTGCGAAGAACACAAACTGTCAAGCTGTTTATTCATCATCTCTACCTGTGTTGATAGCATGGTTACTACGTCAAGGTTGAAAACTCCGGCTGATTTTGTTGGTTTTGTCCTTGTAACCTGCCATCAGTGACATCTCTTCGATAAACTCATAGGCTGCTCTAGGAGTTCTATTGTTTAGGGTTCCACCGACAGCTGAATCAATTAGTTGCCTCTTTGAGGGGTTCACACTGTTATAGAAAGTTTGGACTTGGAGCCATAAGGGTAAACCATGGTGTGGACACCTTCTCAAGAGATCCTTGTATCTCTCCCATGCATCGTATAATGTCTCTAAATCCATCTGCACAAAAGAAGAGATATCATTCCGTAATTTGGCCGTTTTAGCCGGTGGAAAATGTTTTAATAAAAATTTTTCGGTCATTTGATCCCATGTAGTGATTGACCCTCGTGGTAACGAGTTTAACCATTGTTTAGCTTTATTCCTTAATGAAAAGGGAAATAATTGAAGACGTATGGCATCATCAGAAACGCCATTTATTTTGAAGGTATTACAGAACTCTAAAAAATTAGCTATATGAGTATTTGGGTCTTCGCCCTGTAAACCATCAAATTGAACAAATTGTTGAATCATTTGTATAGTGTTAGGCTTTAATTCAAAATTATTAGCAGCTATAGCAGGCCTAACAATACTCGTTTCTACTCCTGTTAAATGAGGTTTAGCATAACCATACATAGTACGTAGAGAATTATTTTCTATCACATCATGTGATGGTGGATTATTCTCGTTCATCCCTTCAGTAGGATTGGATCTGCCTTCTCGATCTACTTCTGTGTAATTTAGGGCTCACCTAAATTCTCTGCGATTCCTGCGAGCGGTAGCTTCAATATCACTGTTGTATACTAGTGGTCCTTTCGGGTTCCTTCTAGTCATAAACTAGAGGTACCTGCTAAGAAAAGAAAGAAATAAAGTTTAGCAAAGTCAAAATTTAAACTAAAAATAAAAGTAAATTGCGGAAAATAATGGCTAAAGTAATAAAAATAGAGCATTCTTAATATTTTAGCTCCCCGGCAACGGCGCAAAAAACTTGATTGTTGATTTCAGTTTTTTAAATTTATAATGAATGAGAATGATCGAACCTGAAAACTAACTATGACAATGATTGAGGCAAGTGCACCTATCGAACAGTAGTATAGCTTAGGCAAGACCGGATTGTCGAACCCAAAGGAACTAAAAGTACTAATACTAACTTTCTTTTTTATTATCTAGCCTAAAATAAGTGAAGTTGTTGTTTAGTCTAAATTCAACTAACAACTAAGCTAAAGATTATAAGACAAAAAGAATGAATTGGGGAAGTACTGTTGGAAAAACTCAATTGATTAAGACGATACCCTTAGGAAGAATCCACCTAGACTTCACTTGTTATCTAACACTAAACCAGACGATTTATTCACTTGACTAGATCCGTAGGATTCCCTAATTTATATTAAACCCTCTCTCGAGGCGAATAACATCTAACCCTAGGTTGATTAATTGAAATCTCTTTCTAATTAAAACCCCTAGAATCGCATTAACTCGATCTATGGACTCCTATATTAGGTTTCACCCTAATCCGGCAAAATCTCGTCACCCTATCTCTAGGTGCGTGATCAACTCCGCTTAACTATGCTAGATCTACTCTTAAGCAGGGACTTTTGCTCCACTACCTAAGCACATTCAACTTGAATCAATATCCCAGAAATATAAACACAAGAATTAAGCACACATAATTAAGAACAAATCAAGTATTTATCATATAGTTCAGAAAACAATAACAAGATCCGTCTTAGGTTTCATCCCCTTCAGGTATCAAAAGGGTTTAGTTCATAACAATAAAAGAAAACATCTCAGAAGAAAAGATAAAACAAAACATAAGAAATCCCTAAAAGCCCTGAATGAATTGAAGGAGAGATTTGCCGTCTTGAGTAGAATTCCGGCTTCTTGAGATGGATGACCCGGCTATCTTAGAGTGATTTCCACAAATCTGACCTTTCTGGCTCGGCTCCTTGGCCTAGCTAACCACCCCCTTTAAGGATACATTTAGGGGGTTTATATAGGCTTTTGAAATAGCTTTCTTTGCCCCTAAGTATCCTTTTCCGAGTGAAATTACTCTTCTCCATGACAGGGACACGGCCATGGCACACGCCCGTGTGAATCATTTTTAGGCCGTGTTCAGAGGTGACAAGCCTGTGTAAACCGTGATCAGGCCGTGTTCTAATCTACCAAGGAGACATGGCCTTGTGGCTTAAGTCCAGGCCGTGTCAATTTCCACTTTGGCCCAATTTGGTCCTTTTTAAGCCTGTTTCTTGTTCTTTCCATCCTCTGGTGCTTTCCTGAGTATAAAACATGAAAAAAAAAGGATTAAGAGCACCTTTTTACATAAATCAAGAGATAAATCATCCAAAAGTATGCTAAATGTTAGATTAAAATATGTTACTTTTACGGTTTATCAACGACCAAGCCAACTATACATGCCATAACCCAAAAATTAATGCATCTAAACCAAGTGTTCCAATTGATAGTGTGAGTGAATCTTCGACGTCCACTGATCTCTGAGCTAACTTGGCGATACTACAAGGCAAGGGAAAAGAGAGGGGAAGTAAGCATAAATGCTTATTAAATTCATACGAAAATAATAAGAAATTAATAAACTTGTGTGGATAAATCCTCACAATAATTTCTTAAGAGGATATAATCATTATATCACATGCTTACACCTTATTACTCATGTTCATATTAATCTGTCCACTTGAGTCACTGTCACTAAATTATTTATTTCTCGAGCTACAGAGTTCCAAATGAAGAACTGTTAATTTTCCCTGAAACTAGACTCACATACCTTCTTACCATATAAATTTTAGAATATTTGGCCTAGCCAATTAATACAGTTTATTCATTAAATTTACCACTATTTCGCTATCCAACAGTTCTGTACTTCTTCACTACGAATCAATTTTCTCCTCGTATAAAATTCATATGATGTTTTCATTTATTTTAATTCAACATAGACTTATTAAGAATTTCAAGCATATGAATTATACTCCATAATCATTTTTGTATAATTTTTACTGATTTTCCAAAGTTGGAATAGGGGATTCCGAAATTTATTCTGATCCTGTCTCACTAAAATTCCAATATCTCATAATTCTCACTTCTTTCACTTGCTCTGTTTTTTTTTTATAAAAAAAAATAGACTCATTAAGCTTTAATTTTATATCTCACCCAATCTTTAATTCAATTTCCACCATTTTTGGTGATTTTTCAAACTTATACTAATGTTGTTGCCCACAACTGTTTTAATGTCAATTTCACTCATTCATTAATTCTTTGTGTTCACTTTCATTTATACACACTTACACCAAAGCATATTATAACTTGGCTCATAACAACCAATTGATCATAGACACATCTTACTCATTTGCATCCTTATCAATAATGCATCATAATCTGAGCACATTATTTATGAGTCTCGTATATATACTTGTGCCTAGTCATAATACTCAGATATCCTACTCTTACTTATCTTGAGCATACTCCTTGAATTTCCCATTGAAGTACTTGTAAAATATTAGGGATATCTGGGGTATCTCGTACACCTGATAGGATGCCAATGCCATATCCCAGATATGGTCTTACATGGGATCACATATCGGTGTCGATGCCATGTCCCAGACATGGTCTTATACTGGCACACTCGCTGCCATGGTCCAACTGTGGTCTTTTCTGTCAATTCATCACAAGTTGTAGTACTAATGTACTTGACCCTATATTTCTCACGATTGATCCTTCAATCAATCTCATACTTACATAAAGTCATGATTAGATAGCAAACATATATAAAATAATACATCATCTCAATCCAGATTTAATAATCATTCACTATAGACTAACCATATGAACTCACCTCGACATGAATCAGTCATTTTGATTGACATTTCCCCGTACTTGGTCCAAATCCCGATTTCTTTGATCTAAAATGTCACATTTCACTTAATTATCACTCACATTACTCATTTTAATACAAAAATCATACTACGATAAATTTAAAATTTTGACCCTAAACTTTCTCAGAATTACGATTTTGCCCCTATGCTCATAGTATGATTTTATTCAATTTCTATAAAATTCAAGGTTAGCCGAATCTTTTTCTCTTCCAAAGAAACCTCAAATTCTTATTATTTCACACTTGTAGGAGCATTTACAACTTTTACTAATTAACCCGTTTTAACCATTTTCAATGAAAGTCACTTAGCAAAAATCATTCTCCTAACCTCGTGCACCCTTATTCTACCATTAAACATCAAAATGCACAAATATCAAGCATGGGTCAATTTTTAAACTTCATTTTTCATGCAAATAAATGGTAAAAATAGAAAGGTTAAGCTTATAGGATCTCAAAAATATGAAGAACACTAAAAACGGGGCTCAAATGCACTTACAATTGAGCTTCAAAAAAGCTTGAAACCCTAGCCATGGATTCTTGAAATTTTTGGCAGCATGGAGAAGAGAATGAGCAGATTTTTGGGTTTCTTTTTTGTCTTTAATGCCTTATAACACCCAAATGACAAAAATGCCCTTTTTACTAAACCTTCAATTTTTACCCTTCCATGACTAGTTTTGTCCATTACAAAATTTGATGGCCTATTTTCCATTTAAAGACCTCTAGTTTAAACCCACATTTAAATCAAGTACTTATGCTCTAGAACTCATAATTTGCAATTAATGCAATTTAATCCTAATAATAAAATTGGGCACTTTATCGATAAAAATTACTTAACAAAATTTGCACACCATCACCCAAACATATCATAGACTCTAAAACAATCATAAATTAAATATTTTTACTTCGGGTTTGTGGTCTCGAAATGACTGTTCCGACTAGGCCCTATTTTTGGCTGTTACAAACATTGCCATATTATGTATTATTTGTGTTGTTATAACTGTGTTTATGTTTCAGGGTGGCAATTGGCTTGGAAAATAGCCTTCTAATTGTCCACACGGGTAGACACACGGGCGTGTGTCTAGGCCATGTGTGACACACGATTAATCCCTATATGTGTGTTGATAAGTCGTGCGTCCCCTATACCAAATTGCAAGAGTTCGATTCATCACACAAGCGTGTGCCTAGGCCGTGTGCTCCTTAAGAGGTTGCTGACGTCATAAACAGAATACCCAGGTTTTCACTAAAGGGTGAGGACATGGGCGTGTCTAGTTCGTGTGAGGGACACGGGTCATCGACAAGAGCGTGTGTCTAGCCGTGTGAAAACCGCTGTAGGTTCAAAATCAAAAATAAATTCGACACGGCCTAGGGAAATGGGCGTGTGTGACCACACGGCTTGCACACACGGGCGTGTGGCCTTGTTTAGGCAAAAGTTTTCTAAGTGCGCAAAAGTTTCTGGTTAAATTTTGAAACCCTCCGTATGCATGTTTAGGGCATCGTAGGCCCATAATAAGGATGTTATGAATGTGAATAAGAAGTTTTGAGTTGAAATGAAATTTTATAGCCCAAAGTTATATGTTTAAGCAAGATGAGTCCGATAATGCCTCGTACTCGATTCTGGATTGAATACGGGTAAGGAATGTTACATTTAGTGGTATCAGAGCTACGATTTAGTCGATTCTCGGACTAACGTAGCGTATGCATGAGTCTAGCTATACATGCCATACATATGAGTATCTATATTATGATAGTGTGACGACTCCTGACAATTTAAATTGTGTTTTCATATAGTAAATGGATTCCAATAGAGCTGTGGCAGATGATGTAGAAAGTAACTTGCCGACTCCTGCTGAAGGGATGGTGCTAATGAAAATGAGGGTAAGCCTACGAACGTGAGTCAAAGAGGAGGAGAAGAGGCTAGGGAAGCCTTTCTCCACATGATGAATGCATGGTATACGGAGTTCGTTCGTACAAACCTGAATGCACAACCCCCTCTACCCCGCCTATTCCTCAACATACCCCTATAGCTCCCCAAGTGGTAGAAGTGGTAGGAAGAGAAAAGCCTCCGGTTGATAGAATCTAGAAACAAAGAGCAGAGGAATTCTAGGCTAGTAAAGATGACGATCCAAAAAGAGCAAAATTCTGGCTTGAAAACACCATCCGGGTATGTGATGAATTATCTTGCACACCTGAGGAGTGCATGAAATTTGAGGTATCTCTTTTGAGAGATTCCGCTTATCAATGGTAGAACACCATTATGTCGGTTGTACCAAGGGAAAGGATCACATGGGAGTTTTTCCAAGAAGAATTTCAGAAGAAGTATATTAGCCAAAGGTTTATTGATCAGAAAAGAAAGAAATTCCTTGAACTGAAATAAGGTAAGATGAAACATCCCCTACTTGGCCCACGAGCCTTGATCGGATCTGGTATGTTCCTCGATGTAAACCGGTTCAAAATTCTTTCATTACTTTGGAAAACTGTGTGCTTTGAAGAAAGATTGTTTGTGGGTTGGGCTCGAGTTGAAAACAAGTTCATTTTTATGTTGGAAACCCTTTTATTTCAGGTGACAAAATATTTAAGGTTTACTTTAAATTAAATTTGCTTAATCTTTAATTCATAAAAATCCATTACATAATAAATAAAACAAAACTAAAATAGTTCACTATGGCCTTATTACATCAAATTAAACCCAAAATAAAATTCAAAGTACTTAAAATATAAAGAGTCCAAAATAAAGTAAAATCTGAACTTCACATGGCCACCACTAAGCTCCTGCCGACCTGGTCCATCACTGATCGTCACCTGGAAGAAAATGTTCCCCAACGGGGTGAGTCAAACAGACTCAATGTGTAACCAACACTAAAATTTAACAATTGAGGCATACATTATCATACCACATTCGTATTCATATAATAGATAGAAAATATGATGCAACCCGAACCCAAACCTAGATAGCCATCCGCTACACGTCACCCGTACCAACCTGCACACCGTGGGGACTACTAAGTCGACCCTCCATCCGCTACACACCATCGAGAAGCTGCACGCATGACGACATGCTCATCGCCCTTATAATTTTTGTGGCATACCCACCAGATAATATTTGTGTCATGTGACACCACATTCAGGTAATGTGACTGTAGTCACCACATTCAGATAATGTGACCGAAGTCACCACATTCACTTCCCCTTTCTCATATAACCCGAATGCCCCATATCATTCATATCATGCATATCATACTTAAATTCACATTCTTATCACTTTTCACATGTTAAATATAAAACATAATTTCATAATCCTAGTAGGAGTAGGAAACGTACCTGAGTACTTTGTACCATAACACGGCACCTTAGCCATATTCACATTCCTATAAACATGCACATATTAAATATTGCCATAAGTCTTATTAAAAGTTAGTGTGGGGTACACACCTGGTATTAATGCTTTTCCTGAAAACCTGAAAACCTGATCTAGGCTTTAGATCTTTAACCCCTTGTTGCTGATTGGATCAAAGATCAAATCCTGAAATTTGTAGTGTTTCCTCTTTATAATCAACTACTCACTTAAGGATCTTAAATCCCAAAATTAACCCTTAGTTATAGCTTCTGTCGAAATCCTTTAGATCTTGAAAGATTCCTTCCTTATGGTCGACTTATGGACAGATCCCGAAGCCTTCCCCTAATGATGAATTTGGCTACACCTTTTCCTGACACCACAAGGATTTGGCTTTAAGACTTGAAGAATAGCCGGTTGTGGCCTAGATTGATTTCGGCTTCTTTTGGGGTTTAATGGAATAATCGGCTTCAATAAGAGAGGGATATGAGTATAGGAAGAATCGGCAATGGTGAACCAAAGAGTAGAAGGTTTCGTTTAGAACAAACAAGAGAAAAGAAAACTTTGAGAGAGAGAAGAGTGAAAATTCGGCTATGAGAAGGAAAAGAAAAGCAAAGTAAAAGATGGACACTCTTACTAAAGATTTCGGCTAACACTCAAACACTAGCCTTTCCTTGCTTTTCTCTTATTAAAATTAATGATAATAGTCCTTCATTTATCCCTTATCTCTTCCAAAAAATAAAAGAATAATCCTCATTTATCTTCCTAGCTTTAGCCAAATTTTTAAAGGAATTGGAACCTATCTAAAGCTCTTTCCTTGCCGTCCACTCCTCCCTCTCCTTGACGCCACTTAGCAAAAATAAAAGCCTTAGAATTTTGCTTCCCACGCGACTCAAACACAAGCCCTTCCCCTAGCATATGGCGTCATTTCCAGAGCTCTAAGTGGCATCTCCAAGCCACTTTTCCAAGCCCAATTGTGTGTCATATTTTCCCTACATTTTCTCTTAAGACCACCGTGCTTCATTTCCCTCTTTTCATACTTAAAACTTAATATTTCTAAGGCATTTCCTTACATTTCTAAGGTTTCTAGAATTCACATAACACATTCATAATATATACAACATGCCATTTAACACTATTCAAGCACAAATGCATAGGCAATAATCCAGGATATTATATAATCTGACAGTAACTGAGTACAAGCGTGAGTTTGTAAGGCTTAGCAAATACGCTTGAGAATGTGTATCCACTGAGGCCATTATGTGTAAAAGGTTTGAGGACAGATTAAATGAAGATATCAGACTATTATTCGGTGTCCTCGAATTGAAGGAATCAGTTGCTAGTGTTGGGAACACTCGACCAAATAGACTGGAATGTCCATAATGTGGTAGACATCATCTCGGCGAGTGTCGAGCCCATGAGAGAGCCCGTTTTAAGTGTGGTTTCCAAGATCATTTTATTAGAGAATGTCCTAAGATGGTTAAGAAAGAGAAAATTCAGAGTGCAGGGTCAGGAAGCACCACTAGAGGAAGAAAACAGAGAAACCCAAGAAGTGGAACGAGTAGTAAGAATACACCCAGAGAACAGGCTGCGAGATCTGAAGGTAGAATGTAACACCCCTAACCCATATCTGTCGTCGGATTAGAGTCATGAGGCATTACTCGACTAACCCTAAATTAGCACACTCATATAAATCATTTTATTTCTAGTAAACCATAAATGATCCATCCTTTCAAGTTTAAACATATACTTAATAATTATTAAACATTAGCAAACAAAAATCAACCTAATATAACAATCTATCATTCAATTGGTTATAACCAAATGTACCAGGAATAAAGATATACTTTCATTGCATACTTAAACATTTACAAAAATATCACGATACTAAATTGCCAATTACACATAAAAGTAGTTCTTATCAAATAGTAAAAATTACTATTCATTTAGTTAATAGATTATAATGGCCGAATATGCACCTTGCCTATATTCATTTCACCAACAACGTACCAAACATCTTAAGCTAAATAAACTCATGCCAAAATTTTTGCCAAACCAAATCAAACATATATCCAATATAATATTGATTACCAAAAGCTTAAAACTACCTTAGTGCTCAACTCCTTATAAATGACACAACCAAAATACTCGAAACCAAGCAATTCATATACATAACCTAAAATGTATAATATCCAATCCCATTCAAAAACACACACATATTGTGTTCGAATGTACACAACTCAAAAACATAACCTATAATGTCATTTATCCCCAAACATGAACTATATTTACTAAAGCACACATATATGGCAAGACTAAATGTTTCATTGATAATTTAATTTGAATCATTCATGAATACCAATAAGGTCTATCTATTTCAAAATTAAGTCAATACCATGGCCGAATCTCTATAACAAATATACCACAATTTGATCATTATTAAACCATATCCAATTGTCACATATGTAAAGCATAACATAGTCATCTCATAACTTAACATAACATATAGGTACATATATATAAGCATAAGTTCATCCACCAACCAAAACGTACTATATGTCTCACTCAAAACCATATTCATGCACTCAATTATCACATATATAACATATCAAGAAATGAATTTCCAAGTTAAGCTTATAACAAGGCCGAACATACACAAACATTATCATCATCATCATGTATAGCCAAATCAAACCCATACATAGAATTATAGCCATTTTCGCATGGCATTTTTTTTTATACATCATAGTCATAATAAACTCAAAAAGAGTAGTATAGCCTATACATTCCATAGTTCCAAAAGTTTAACTTATAAAAAGGGTATCAAAGATAATTGATAGTGTGATTGACTTTGACGTTGATTCCCGAGCTCGAACTTAGACTTCAAAATCTATAAAATAGTCAAATGAACACGCAAAGTAAGCTAACATAGCTTAGTAAGTTATAAGAAATTGTAAAGTATACAATTTAACCTTTTACAAGTTAAAAAAATTTTAAATTTGATTATTAACGAAACTCATAACTATGGGTATAGATCATAACACCATTCTTTAACTATCTTATTTAATAGTCTCAATACCAAATACTCAAACATTCCTTATTAGATATCATTTTACACTATACATCATTATATTATCTCAAAACAAACTCAAAAACTACTATCACGACTCATTTCTAAAATTTCATAAGCAAATGTAACTTACCGTATTTGTACTAAATTTCCAAACTAGCACGAATCACATACCTGATAATTTCATTTTGTTTATTTTAAATCACTAAATTGATATCCTTGGAGTATCCATAAAAACCCGCACACTTAGTGCAAAACCACGTAACGTATCGCACACTTAGTGCCGTTACCTTTACAAAACATATACATAGTGCCAATTACTTGTAATTTATTGCACACTTAGTGCCATTACATTATATTCCACACACTTAGTGCCAAATGACCGATTTCGCACACACAGTGCTCGGTAATTAGATCCGCACACTTAATACTTTACTTAAAGATATTATTCACTTCAATAAATACATATATACATATTTAACTTATTACATCTATACCATTCAATCCATTTCATCTCTTAAATATATATCTCACATAGCTACCATTATCATATATGTATACATCTCATTCAACTAAAATTTACCCTTCATCAATTATTGCATTCGGCATTTCCATATAGTCCATATACACTTATATAAATACATAAACATCATTATAGATAGATATTCAAATCAACCCAATTGCTTATAAACTTACCTTGAGTATCGACGAACATTGTTTTTCCGGCTATTCAATTATCTTCTCCTTTCCCCAGTCCAATCCCGATCCTTTTTGTTCTTGATCTAAATCAATTTCAAATTAAACTCATTCAACATATTTTTAATCAACTTAGTCCAATAACACATAATCTAGCAAGTTACGCTCTTACCCCTAACATTTACAATTTTTATGATTTAGTCCCTATTGCATAAAACACAAAATATGCAAAATTTGAACACACTCCTTTAGGGCCGAATGTTACTCATGTCCATACAAATCCATACATTCCATTTATTTCACATTTTGACCCTTCAATTTACAAATTTCACAATTTAGTCCTAATTACTCAAAATCACCAAAATTTCCAATACAAAATATGTAAATCTAAAACATATCTTCACTATATAGTCATCAAACATCACAAAACACAAATTTTCATCAATGGTCGAACTCCAAACATGCATCAAAATCGAAAAGTCTAGCATGGGTCGGATAGTATTCGAAGCAACGATCTCAAAAACGTAAAAATTATCAAAAATTGAGCTAAGCACATACGTTTAATCAAGCTCCAAAGACGGCCGAACCTAAGGAATTCTTGTTTCTTCTTTATTTTCTTTTTATTCGGTCATGCAAAATGAGAAAACCATGGCTTTGTTTTATTATAATATGTTTTTATGTTATAAAACTTTATTAACTTAATTCTATATTTTAATAAACCTATATAAAATAATACTAAAACATATAATGGTTGTCTTTCACCGCCCACTACAAACTATCATGGGTAATTTGCCACTTAAAGCCTCCAAATTAATAGAACAATCACTATTTGGCCCTTTTTACAAATAACCACTAAATTTTCATTTTTACGCGATTAAGTCCTATTATTAAATTAAGCATACAAATAATCAAATTTCCATACGAAACTTTCACACATGCGATTTCACATATAATAAACACGAAAAATAATATTTAAATATTTTTTGACTCAGATTCGTGGTCCCAAAACCACCGTTCTGATTAGGCCTAATATCGAGCTGTTATATAGAACGCCTGCGATGACTTATGCCATTCGCGCTCGCGAAGAGGCGTCATCCCTTGATGTAACTACGGGTACATTTTCTCTCCATGATACTCATGTTGTTGCTTTAATTGACCCAGGATCTACCCATTTATACATTTGCATGAAATTAATATCTAGCATGAGCATACCTGTTGAGTCTATAGAGTTTATGATAAAAGTGTCCAATCATTTAGGCAAAATTGTATTAGTGGATAAGGTATGCAAAGATTGCCCATTGATGATTAGAGGTTATTATTTTAAGGCAAATCTTATGCTATTGCCATTTCATGAATTCGATATAATTCTTGGTATGGACTGGTTAACCACTCATGATGTGACAGTAAATTGTGGAAAGAAACACGTTGAATTGAAATGTGAAAATGGGGACACCCTTTATGTTGAATCAGATGAACATGATAGATTGCCTGTAGTGATCTCTCATATGTCTGCCCAGAAATATGTAAGAAAGGGATAGGAAGCATATCTTGCCTTTATTATGAATGTGAAGGAAGCTGAGTTAAAGATTGAATCAGTACTGATAGTGTGTGAGTACCTAGATGTATTCCCAGAAAAATTGCCAGGGTTGCCTTCGGTTAAATAAGTTGAATTTGGCATTGAGTTAGCTCCTAGTACTGCACCCATATCGATTGCTCCGTACAAAATGGCTCCAACTGAGTTGAAGGAATTGAAGGTACAGTTGCAAGAGTTAACGGACAAAGGTTTTGCTAGACTGAGATCTTCTTGGTGGGGTACTCTAGTGTTATTTGTGAAAAAGAAAGATGGTTCCATGAGATTATGTATAAATTACCGACAACCTAATAAGGTAATCCAAGGATTGATGATCTGTTCGATCAATTGAAGGGAGTCACTGTGTTTTCCAAGATAGACTTGAGGTCGGGATATTACCAGTTGAGAGTAAAAGACTCAGATGTGCCGAAGACTGCATTTCGAATAAGATATGGGCACTATGAATTTTTAGTCATGCCTTTTGGCTTAACAAATGCCCCTGCTGTATTTATGGATTTAATGAACCGCATATTTCGGCCATGCTTGGATAAGTTTGTTATAGTTTTTATTGATGACATATTGATATATTCTCGTGATGAGCGTGAGCATGTCGAGCACTTGAGGACAATTTTACAGATTTTACGAGATAATCAATTGTATGCCAAGTTTAGTAAAAATGAGGTTTGGCTTAAAGAGGTTGGATTTTTAGGGCATATTGTCTCGGAAGATGGAGTCCGAGTAGACCCAAATAAGATTTTAGCTATTGTTGATTGGAAACCACCAAAAAATGTATCTGATGTTAGAAGTTTTCTGGGCCTAGTTTGCTATTACAGATGGTTTGTCAAGGGGTTTTCTATGATAGCTACTCCGATGACGAGATTGTTACAAAAAGAGGTGAAGTTTGAATGGACAGAAAAGTGCCAACAGAGTTTAGAGAAACTAAAAACACTGTTAACTGAAGCTCCAATTCTAGTGCAACCTGAACTGGGAAAAGAATTTGTGATCTACAGCGATGCATCCTTGAATGGATTGGGCTGTGTGCTTGTGCTAAAGGGAAAAGCAATAGCATATGCTTCTAGACAGTTAAAGCCGCACGAGAAGAATTACTCGACGCATGACTTGGAGTTGGCTGCCATTGTGTTTGAATTAAAGATATGGACACACCATTTGTATGGTGAAATATGTCGAATATTCACTAATCATAAGAGCCTAAAGTACTTGATGACTTAGAAGGAGCTTAAGGCAACAAAGATGGTTAGAGCTGATAAAGGATTATGAGTTGGTCATTAATTACCACCTGGGAAAGGCGAATGTAGTCACCGATGCTCTGAGTAGGAAACCCCTATTTTCATTGAGGGCTATGAATACACGGGTGACTTTGTCAGACGATGGTTCCATTCTAGCTGAGTTGAAGGCTAGACCGATGTTCCTTCAAGAGATTTATGAGGCTCAAAAATATGACAGTGACTTGCAAGCCAAAAGAGTTCAGTGCGAGTCAGGTATTGAGTCTGACTTTTGAATTAATCCCGATGGATGCTTAATGTTTAAAGACAGAGTCTATGTACCGAGGAATGATAAGCTTATTCGGAAGATCTTACATGAAGCACATAGCAGATGTCTATCTGTACATCCGGGCAGCACAAAAATGTATAATGATTTGAAGAAATGGTATTTGTGGCCGAGTATGAAGAAAGATATTTCTGAGTTTGTATTAAGATGCTTGATTTGTCAGAAAGTGAAAGCTGAACACCAAGTATCTTCGAGTCTGCTTCAACCTATTGTGGTTCCTAAGTGGAAATGGGACCGTATTACTATAGACTTTGTAACAGGCTTGCCATTGACACCGAGTAGGAAAGTTGCCGTATGGGTTGTAGAAGATAGACTTACAAATTCGGCCCATTTCAAACCTGTACGTGTTGATTATTCGTTTGATAAGTTGGCAGACTTGTATGTTTCTGAGATTGTGAGGCTACACATAGTGCCTTTTATCAATTATATCAGATAGAGATCCGAGATTCAAATCTCGATTTTAGAAAACATTGCGAGAGGCCTTGGGCACAGAGTTAAGTTTTTGTACGGCTTTTCACCCTCAAATCGATGAACAGTCAGAAAGATTAATACAGATGGTGTTGTGTTCTTGAGTTTCAGGGCAGCTGGGAAAAGTACCTGCCAGTTTTCAATTGAGTTTGAAAATGGCGCCTTATGAGGCTTTGTATGAGCGTAAGTGTCGAACGCCTTTGTATTGGATGGAACTCAAGGAAAGTTAGATCCATGGGGTTGATCTGGTTAGAGAAACCAAAGAAGAGGTTAAGATAATCCATGATTGTTTAAAAGCTACTTCTGATAGACAAAAATCCTACTCGGATCTGAAACGAAAAAAGATCGAGTTTCAATTCAATGATATATTCTTGAAAGTGTCACCATGGAAGTAAGTACTCAGATTTGGTTGGAAAAGCAACCTAAGTTCACGTTTTATTGGACTTTATGAGATCACCGAGAGGATAGGGTCGGTAGCTATCGATTGGCTTTTCTGTCTGAATTGGAAAATATTCATGATGTGTTTCATGTATCTATGTTGCAACATTATCAATTAGATCTTTCGCATGTGATTACACTGACAGAGGTTGAAATTTAACCCGACATGACATAGGGCAAAGAACTGATTAAGATCCTGGCATGGGAAGTTAAACAGTTAAGTAATAAAATTATAGCACTTGTGAAAGTATTATGGCAAAGACATGGAGTAGAAGAGGCTACATGAGAGCCCGAGGAGGATATCAGGAACTAGTATCCAAACCTTTTTGCTGGTAAGATTTTTGGACGAAAATCCCTAAGAGGGAGAATTGTAACAGCCCGATTTAAGGCCTAGTTGGAATAGTGGTTTTGAAACCACAAATTTGAAGTAGAAATATGTGGTTTTATGATTTTTATGAGGCTTATGAGGTGTTTGCATGATTGTGTGAAAATTTCATGAAGAAATTTTATTAATTAGTGATCAAATTGTCCATTAGGACTAAATTGCAAAGATTAGAAAATATGAGATTATAGAATATTTAAGTATGAAATAGGATCATAAAAATTATTAGAAGCCCTTATTTAGCAATGAGACCATCATATGTTAATATGGACAAAAATACACATGGGAAGAAAAAATCTCAAAAAAGGGTCTTAAGGGCATTTTTGTTATTTGGTTAATTAATGAATTAAAAAGGGAAAAAGAAGTCAAATTTGTGTTCATCTTCTTCTCCCATAGCT
The DNA here is from genome assembly GCA_025503065.1 of Gossypium bickii. Taxonomy (NCBI): domain Eukaryota; kingdom Viridiplantae; phylum Streptophyta; class Magnoliopsida; order Malvales; family Malvaceae; genus Gossypium; species Gossypium bickii. The sequence continues at coordinate 105,571,838 of CP106711.1, forward strand.
GAAATTCACTAAGGAGCCATAGCTAGGGTTTCTTTAACTTTCAAGCTTGATAATAAGTGCATCCTAGCCCCGTTTTTAATGTTCTTCATATTTTTTAGATCATCGTAGCTCGAAATAGCTAATTTTAGCTATATTTTGAGCTAGGGTTTATGTTCAAAAATTTACCCATGTATGACATGCATGTATTTTGATTTTTTATGGAAGAACATGCATGTTCGATGGTAAGGCGCTACTGTCCAGATCCATCTCACATAGTACTAGTGGAGGAACTTGAAGTGAGACCTAATTTATCTTTCGAAGAAGAACCAGTTCAGATCTTGGACCAAGATGTTAAAGTATTGCGAAGGAAGATAGTTCCGTTGGTTAAGGTGTTGTGGCGAAATCACAGTTCAGAGGAGGCCACGTGGGAACACGAGGATGTAATACGACGACAATACCCTCACCTCTTTTGATCAGGTAAATTTTGAGGCCAAAATTTCTTTAAGGGGGTAGAACTATATAGAATTAGAGGTTTTGCATTTTATGTTTTTTTGTGTGTTTGGTTTGTTCTGCATGTTAATTTGGTGTGTTTAGGGGTTTTGGAAAGGCTCGGGGTTAAGCTAAAGCCTTGGTAAAAATTTTGTTTTTAGGCACTTTAGGGGAGAGCTGCTTGAAGCACGCCTTAAGAGTAATTTCTTGTGTTTCTTGACACAAGAAAAAAATGTGGTAGAGTGGCAAGAAGACACCACTTAAGGTGCAGGGGTGTGGTGTCACAAGGGAGTGGCAGGGGGAGGTAGTTTGAGTCTCGTCAGTAGCATCCAGAAGCTTTATTTTTTGTGCTTAGAAAGCTAAGGTGTTGGCATTCGGCTGGACTCTTCATGGTGGTTGGTTGAATGAGTCAAACTTTTGAATGGAAGGTGTGGAGGAGTTTGTGGAGGAAGACTTGGTCTACTAATTCAAAATGAGTGAGAGAGAGTGAAACAATGAGGGAATCGTGGGATTTGGTGAATATGGGTAGTTTTGGCCGAATGATGGAGAGTGGGGAGGGGAATTTTGGCTATGTGTGTTAGCTAAACCGGAAGCTTAGAAGAGTGTGTATGCCGAATTTGTGAGTGAGCTTTTGTTTTATTTCGGGTTGCTTAGCTTTTGTGTGCTGAAACTCACTAAGTGCATCTAAAGTCTCTTCTTATTTCTTTTTGTTTTCTCAATTCTTTCTCATCTTTTCTCTCTTGTTAACAAACCTTCCCATCCTTGCATTTCCTTTTTCTTCAAGGTTACCAAGACATCTTTGGCCAAATTTCTCTTTACTATCCACTCTTCTCATTCAACTCTCTTTTCTCCTCTTGCTACTCTTCTTCTGAAGCCGAATCTTCTTTTGGTTTTCTTTTCTTTTAACTAAAACCTGGCTACCTCTCACCTTATTCCTTCTTCTTGTCTCTTCTTTGTGAATATTAGTCGTGTACCAAGGAGTAAGGTGTTTATGGGATTGCCGAAGGTCCTTCTCATCCGATTGTGATAGTTCAAGGTAATACATTCACTTGTTCAAATGTTTTTCTTTTCTTCTTTTATTTATCTGAGTTATGACCATACAACTGTGCCTTCAATACCGATTCTTTTTTTCCATATCTTTTACCTCTAGTGGCCGTAGGTAGGAGGGTGCTTTTGGGCGGTATTCTCTTTTCTCGAATCTTCGGTAATCGCAAGGTAAGTGGGTTCTTCCGTTTCTTGTTTTCCTTTCGATATTATAGGAGTCATAACCGAATGGCTATTGTGTTTCGATGATTAGATTTCGGCTAATCCCTTCTCTTTTCTCTCGTTTTGAAATAATTACTCCGGGAAACTCCAGAAGCCAAATGTTTTGAAGTTCAAAGTCTAAAGATTGGTTGATTTTTGGATCTTACCTTTCTATTCGGGTTTACGGTAAGGAGCCTTATTTTTTCTTTGTGTTGAGCCTTTATTCATTACTCTGTCATAATTCAACCCTTCCCGGGGAAATCTTTATTTTCGCGATAGTATAGTATTGATCCAGATTTTTCTCCATGGATGCAAGTGTCGGTCAAGCTGGGGAGGGGAGTGGACTCGTAGTCTCCGCTCTTAAATTTAAAAGACGTGCTATGTTAGCGGTTCGAGACTATCCACCGGGTTGTGGTAGAGAGCCGACGTCTGCCTTACTTGGGTAAATAGTTGTTTTCCCTGCTAGTGAGAGCGTCGACGTAGAGAGTTTAGTTTTACGCGTTATCAGGTTTGTAATTCTCACACTCTATATGTTAAATTACATTATTAACTGTGTTGGCTGAAAGCCAAAACGACTGTATTAATAGTCGAGATACCCTTGTGGGTAAGGTTGAAGACACCGGGTGAGTTCCGCTATGATTTTATGTTCAAAAATATGTGTATGTATGAAATAGTTGACAGTTGTGCATTTGAAGCATGATCACATTCATCTCAGTATGTTAATATGTGCATGGATTCGGGATATAATGTAAATGGGGAAGTGTTATTTAGGGACTGTCATAGTGGTTTGGTACCACAGTGGGTTGGCCCCACATATCTTATTCAGTGACTATGTCTCAGTGGTTTGGCACCACAGTGGTTTGACACCACATATATATATATCAGTGACTTGTCTCAGTGGTTTGGTACCATAGCGGGTTGGCCTCACATATATCTATTCGGGATTGGCACAGTGGTTTGGTGCCACAGTGGGTTGGCCCCATACACATTATTAGTGTCTCTGTCACAGTGATCTAGTATCACGATGGTCTGGAACCACAGTGGCTTGGTGCCACGGGCGTTTGGCTGATTCAGGAGATGTAGAGGATGGAAAATTAGGTTGGGCTGGGTTGCATTGCATACATGATTAATATGTTGTATTGTGTGGGCCTAGGCCCAATAGGCATCTGTGGGCTTAAGGCCTAGCTTGCATTGTATGAGGATTTATACACTGAGTCTCGGTGACTCACCCCTCTGCTTAATTTTGTAGGTAATCATTAGATCGCGGATTTGGAGCCGAGAGGTGGCCATGCAGTATTTTCTAGTAAATTTGTTTTCTTTATTTTTAAACTTGCTATAAATTTCGGGTTGTGGTGTTGTAACAAGGCCGCTAAAACTTTAATTTGGGATTTGATAAAATGGTGACACTGCAAATTTTATAAACTGTTGAATATGGGTTTTCAGAAATTAAAACATAAAACGAATAGTTTTCAAGTGTTAACAAAAGATGGCGAACAGCTAATTAATCAAAATCGGAAAGCTTTCTTAAACATTCAAACACTGATTTCAAAATATCACATTTCGGAACATCGCTAGATTTTTGATGTCATAAATTGAAACTCCATTTCAACTACTAGTTCTTTTAAATAGGAGTTTGTAAAATAACTCTTAAACTTCATAACATTTCCAAATTATAAAAACACTAGACAAAAAGTTTTTTCAAAACTGCGATTTTTCCCCTAGAATTTTAAACTCCTTAAAACAACCTTTCCCTGTAACATACCAGATTTTGTCATAACACATTGATCGAGTTTGAGGTGTTAGAATTGTGGTATCAGAGCAGGTTTCACAAACTCGGCTGTGGGTATGAGGTTCAAAAATGTTTTCAAAAGTTGGTTTGGAAAATGGGTTAGAAAAATACATATTTTCTGGAAGCATGGCACCCAAGTCTCCGGCACCAATCTGCACTGTAATTTTCTGATTATAGCTTGAATACTTATGAAATATTGTGATAGATAGTTTTAAGAAGTATAACTTTAGAAATGGAGGCCTTTCAAAGATATTTCTTGCGAAAAACTACTTCTATGACTACTTTCATAAGATTGCTCCGTAATAAACAAGTGGAAGAAATATTAATTCATAAAACTTGTAATTAGATTAAGTTAAATTAGTAGTCATGAGTGCTAGAGGACGTGGACATGGTATGCACGGCCGTAGTAGAGGCCGAGGTGTTGGGTCTGAACCTTCGGAATCAGGGCATGAGCCGGAGGGTGAAGTGCCAGCATCACCAGTTACGAAAGTAGAATTTTAGGACCAAACTAGTGGAAACAATGCTGTGTCTTAATCTATGTTACGTGTTTTGGAGTGGGTTGCTGGAGCGAGTATGGGATCAGTAGCTTGAAAATCTGTGTCAGAGCGACTCCGAGCTAATAGAGCTAAAATGTTTAGAGGCGTTTCTGGTGTAGCTCCTAACGTAGCTGAGTACTGGCTAGAAGCAGTTGAAAGGAGTGGTGTCTCTTCTTCGAGATGAGGCATACCAGTGGTGGCTCACTGTAAGGGATGGTACAGTAGATGACCGCATTACCTGGGACTTCTTTAAGTCTGTGTTCCAGGGAAAGTATATTGGGTCGAGCTATATGGATGCTCAGAGAAAGGAATTCCTAAACTTGGTTCAGGGGAGTAAGTCAGTGGCCGAGTATGAGGCGAAATTCCTACATCTAAGCCGTTATGCCCGGGTATCATTGCAACAGATCACGATCATTGTGTCCGATTTGAGGATGGTCTGAGGGACGAGTTACGAGTACTGATAGCTCCGCAACGGGAAAGAGAGTTCGCTACTTTGGTTGAGAAGGCTATGATAGCCGAAGAGGTAAAGCGATCTGAAAGACAGAATCAAGATAGGGACAAGGGTAGGAATAAAAGGAATTTTGGGCCGTCAGGATCTGGAGGGAATTTCCAGAAGAGGCCTAGGTTGGATGGGCCGGGTCGAGTTTTGAGGCCTGTTGCAATTGGTCGATCTCAACTGTGTGCTCGATGTGGGAAATTCGATTTGGAGGAGTGTTGGATAGGAAGTAAAGGAAGCTTCAGGTGTGGATCTATGGATCATAAGGTAAGGGACTGCCCGTAAAAGCCAAACAGGGCGCGGCCAGTGGGTTAGACTTATGTAATATCCCGAATTTAGGGGTTATGCGTTCATGCACAATTCATGAGCTAGTAGGCTTTGGCTGTGTTTGGATGTGTATTAAGGGTCTTTAGAACTCTAGGATGTAGGAATACCTTAAGAAATTATGGGATTTTAGGTTCCTAAAAGGGAGCCAAGGGTGTAAGGCCTTAAAGGATTAAGTGGTGAAGGTTATGTCACAAAGATGGGCTTGGTAAAGTGGCTGCAAGGCGCCACTTAGGGCCATGGTGAATGACGCCATGAGCAGGGGAGAAGGGCCTAGGTTCGAGTCGTGTTGGCAGCATAAAGGGGTTTTATTTTGCTTTTGGCGTCAAGGAAGGAGAGAAGTGGTTGGACGGCATTAGGACTTCAAAGGGATGAGGATTAAGCTTGATTTTCTTTTTAAAATTCGGCTAGGATAGTAGATAAATGCTGATTTATTTTATATATTTTAAGTGAAGATAATTGTAGATTTAATTCAATTTATTTTGAATGAGCTGATAAGAGATAAAATAAGAGAGAAACTTGGGATTTGATAAGTGAGGAAGTAGTGGCCGGCCAGGGGGTTCTTTAGGGGAGCAAATTCGGTCTTGTATAGGGAGATAAGGGCCGAAATTATTCTTGGGAAGTATTCATCTTTGTACCGATTTTCCTCTCACTTTTTCTCTTCCTATTTTTTTTCTTTCAACCCCAATTCTAGTCTTTTATTGAATGGCCGAATGACTCTTTGACATTTAGGATTTTTAGCCGAAACTTTGAACCCCTTTTGATCTATTTCTCTTCTTGGCCGAATCTTCTAAGGCTCTCTCTACTATTGTGTTTTTTTTTCTTTTCACCATTAAAACGCCGAAACACTATTACCATTCTCAAAGCTAAATCTTTTAAGCCACATTCTTTCTTCTTTGCCGCAAGCCTTTAAAGCCGAAATAGATAGCCGAAATATATTCTCTTTTAGTCTTCACAAGTAGACGTTGGAGGTAAGTACTTCTTTTAGTAATCGGTTTTAGATCCTTTTTGTTTGTGTGCCAAAAATCAAGTGATTTCAGTCTTTGGTTTTGGGTTAGCTGAATATTCTTGAGTCATAATCTAGTTTCTCTTTTGTATGTGCCAACGTTACGGAGCATTAAAGGAGGTCTTCTGGGATTCAACTACTCAAGGTAAGCCATTATAGCATTCGGTTAAAGGGGCTATATATTCTTATGTTTTAAAGGTCAGGCCGAAACTAAAGTGGTGTTATTTAAGGATTTTGACAGGCTTGTAGGTGCAACCGGGATTCGATCAGTTGAGGTAAGGAGAGGGAAGTGGTAGGCCGAAGGCTGTTATTTATGTTCCTTTATGTTTCAAGCCGATTCTGACATGTAGTAAACAGGGATTTCGACAACTTCCTTGGCTAGTGGTGATTCGGGATTTAGATTAGTAAGGTAAGGAAGTGTGACTTTCAGCCATAGGCCATATTTTGGTTGTTAAGTGTTGACCGATCTTGATTATGGCTTTTAGGGGCAAATGGACAAGAATAAAGAAGCTTTCGGGATTTGGATTCATCTTTGGTAAGGTTGTTAAGTTGTGATTTGATTATTCATTTAAGAATTCGTATTAATCAGTTTTAATTAAAGTGGTTGATTGATGGAGGCGAATACCAGTCACGAGGGAAAAGGGAAAGTCCCTATCCCAAAGTTTAAGAAGAGAGCCGTGTCTGCCGTTCGGGATTGGCCACTGAGGTGTGGGCTAGCAGCAGGGGAAAGCTATAGGCAGATAGCCGTAGTGTCGCTTAGTGATAGCATCAGGATCGAGGGTTTAGAACTTCAAGTTATCAGGTGTGTAGTTAGCCTACTGTTTTCCGGGATTTATGTGATATTTGCATGTGTTATGTGTTTACTAATAAGTGCAGTGACAAATGCGAAATGGATACCTTAAAGGGGTATATCAGATACCAGGTCAGTGTTAATTATTGAAAGAATGTGAATGTGCCTGTACGAATCTGATTGTATGTCTGAACAACCTGTACATGCATTATTATCATGACATTATTATATGTTGCATCAGGATGGGATGGGATATAAATATGAAAGAAGGTACGGGTGTACATTTATGTACGTGGTTGATGTTAGCTACGGCTACATCGTGGATTGACGTTCACTGAGGTCACGTTGTGGATTAATTGCGATTTAGTTCGCGTGGTTTGATGAGTGACTATGTGCGTGGTTGATATCGGCTATGTGCCATATCGTGGTTGATGATATGTTTATCATCATGGTTTTGATGTTAGCCTCGAGCTACATTGTGGATTAGCGCTGACTGAGGTCGCGTTGTGGATTATTATGCTTTGTTGCACGTGGACGACATTGATTGCCTGATTGGAGTGAAAAGGGGAGGGGGATTTGGTAATCCCCTGGTGTGTGGTGGCTGGTTACGGGGGTGTGTAGAGTATGGATCCTAGGTTTGGGTTGGATGCATTTTGCATAATAAATTGTGATATTTAATGTGGAAATGGGCCAAGCCCAATATGTGAATATGGATCAGTGTGGAAGTGGGCCAAGCTCAATATGTGAAATTATGTGGTTATTTACCCTAGTATCTGATGTGTGGTATGAATACGAGCCAAGCCCAATTATGGCATTATGTGAATAAGTTGCTTTGCTATTTGATATGTGGGTTGATATATGGTTTGACATGTGGGTGGAATTCAGTGGATTAATTACACACTGAGTCTGTATGACTCACCCAAGTTTTACCAACTTTGCAGGTGACATATGATGATCGGACCGGGTTGGAGTGGATACAAAGGCGGCCATGCAGAAGATAAATTTCATGCAGAAGATGTTTTACTAGATTTTATGCACTTTATATTTTAAGTATTTGAATGAGTATTTATTGTAATAAGGCCCGATTAAATTATTCGAGGATTTTTATTATGTTAAAGCAAAATGACGATTGAATTAGTATTTTGAAAACAGTTTATTTTCGGAAAACTGTTTGTAACCAATGAGTTTTACTTAGAATTTTAAGAATTTTAATTCACAATATTTTACAAAAGACTAAATTTTCCATATTTTCACCCTTAAGTAAATTCTGTTATCAAACGTTTTCCGCAGTGACATACCAGATCCGGTCAAGGCTAGTGGGCTGGGTCTGGGGTGTTACAGTTTGGTATCAGAGCCCAGTTTTAAAACTCTCGGCCTTGGGTTTAAAGCCCACAACGTTTTCAAATCGAGGCAAAAATGAGTTTTGTAAAAATTTTGTGAAATTAAGCAGTTTTTTTTTTTTGGCATGGCACCCAAGTCTCCGACCCGCAGTCCACCAGGCAAGTACTTCTAATTGTTGTGTGATTTATAATATGATGTGTATAAGGTTAGAATGAGAACGTAGATTAGTATGCTAAGTGATTGAACCCTAGGACTAGTTTACCCCAACAACTACAAAAGACTTAAAGCCTAATTAAACAAACCTGTGGCTAAGTCGCCGAGTTAGGGTGTGGCAACCATATTGCGCATGTCTAGGATTGGATCCGGAAGAGCCTGGTGCTTAAGCAGTCCTAGTGACTCACCTCCTCTTCGCTGGAATCCTACCTGGTGCGTAGCTACGGTTCACCCTAACCAAGAGGACTCAGTCGCAGGCTAAACTCAATAATTAAAACCCGAAAGGGACTAGCCATATTTTCATGAAAACCCTAGCTTTAAAAATCAACAAACTTACCCTTTTAAATTGTGAAAATTATTTATTTTGGAAAATTTTCTAAAAATTTCCAATTTGTAAAATTACTTAAATACCCCTAGTTGTAAAATTACTAAAATGCCCTTGGTTTATAAAATTACCATATTACCTCTGATTTTAAATAAAATTTCCTTACTTTGCAAAAGTATCCGAAACCTCTATTTTGCAAAATATTATGATATCTTGATTTTGAAAATTTACTAAAGTACCCCTGACCTGCAAAATTACCAAATTACCCTTGTTTTGTAAAATGACCGAAATAACCCTGGTTTGAAGAATTACCAAATTACCCTTGTTCGGTAAAATTACTGAAATGCCCCAGATTTCAAAATTACCAAAGTACCCCTAGATTTCAAAATTACCGAAACACCCTCTAATTTCAAAACTACCGAAATGCCTCTGAATTTCAAAATTTTCGAGATAACTCCGGCTTCTAAAATTTCTGCAACACCTCTGATTTGGGGAAACAAATTTTCAAGATTACCCCGAGTTTAATACCTTTGGTTTATAAATATTTTCAAATTGACCAGATTTATTACCAAAATACCCCTTTAGGAAAAATGACGGAAATACCCCTGGGATAGAAACGAACAAAAGTGTTTGAATAGTGAATGTATGTAGTAGATACCACTGAATGAATGTGTTCTTGTTGATGAATGAATGTGCCTCTATTGAGGAATGAGTGTGATTCTCTGAATTAGAATAGTGAACTTGAGCTGAAACTTTGATTGATCGAAAGAATTACTTTTGAATCTCATTTTCATAAAACTTGTTCGCGGATAAATAAGTGGAACGAAATACTAATACATAAAACTTTTTAATCAGATTAAATCGCGACGTTAGAAATGAGTTCTAGGGGACGTGGTGGTCATGGACGCGGTAGAGGTCGAATGGCAGTATCGGAATCGGTAGGGTCTGGCCATGGGTCAGAAAATGATGTGCCGCTGCCAGCAGTGGTCGCAGAGGATCAAGATCTGATAGGAGAAGATGACGTAGTATCGCGGGCTATGCTACGAGTGCTAGAACGAGTGGCAGGAGCTGATGTGGAAAGTGGAGCTCAGAAGTCAGTGTCGGAAAGGCTTAGGTCAAACGGAGTCAAAGTTTTTAGAGGTGTATCAGGAGTAGCTCCGAATGTAGTGGAGTATTGGTTAGAGGCAGATGAAAGAACCACGGACAATTTGGACTGTACTGCTGAGGAAAAGCTGAAAGGTGCTGTCTCGTTCCTCCGAGATGAAGCTTATCGATGGTGGCTCACTGTCAGGCAAGGTACCCCGACAAATTGAGTGGATTGGGAGCATTTTAAGGTTATGTTCGAGGGAAAGTACGTTCGAGCTAGTTACTTAGACTCGTAAAGAAAGGCATTTCTTAACTTGGTACAAGGAAGTAAGTCGATAGCAGAGTACGAAGTGAAATTTGTGCGGTTAAGTCAGTACGCCAAGGGGATTATGGCTACTGATTATGAAAGGTGTGTCTGATTCAAAGATGGGTTGCGTGATGAGCTACAAGTGTTGATTGCTCCGCACAGAGAAAGAGACTTTACCATTCTAGTGGAGAAAGCTCGGAGAGCTGAAGAAGTTAAGAGGACTATAAGATAAAACCGAGAAAAGGATAGGAATTGGAACAAAAGGAGTTTTGGATCGTCAGAACCATCGGGAGGTTTTCAGAAAAGAGTAAGGATCGAAAATTCTGTACGGGCACCTGTACCAGTTGTTGAGAGTCGGAGTCGTCCATGTCCTCAGTGTGGGAGTGCTCATGCTGGAGAATGTTGGGGAAATAGTAAAGAATGTTTTTGGTGTGGGTCTAAGGCTCATTTGGTTAGGAATTGTCCTCAAGTGATGAATAAGGCTAGAGCAGTAGGCCAGGGATATGTCCAGCCAGGCCGAGGTGGTCAACAGGCGATAAGGGGTCGTGGATCGAATCATGGAGGAAATGGTTCAGGCAAAGGTCGTGGAACACCCGGTAGAGGTGTTGAAGGTTCAGTTGCGAGACAACCAAGGATGTGATAGCGGGTACGTTCTTTGTTTTGGGATACCCTTTATTGCCTCGTTTGTTATGAGCTTAGCTCATTCTTGTATTGATAGTAAGGTGCCTGAAACCTTGTATGTGAACTTAGAGACTGTGTCTAGGGGATATGATAATGTTATTAAGATTAGAGTGCGCAGCATAAGCGTAGTGTGGGAGTGTATTTAGCCAAGTAATTTCGAGAACGAAATTATTTTTAAGGAGGGTAGAACTGTAATATCCCAGATTTAGAGGTTATGCGTTCGTGCACAATTCATGAGCTAGTAGGCTTTGGCTGTGTTTGGATGTGTATTAAGGGTCTTTAGAACTCTAGGATATAGGAATGCCTTAAGAAATTATGGGATTTTAGGTTCTTAAAAGGGATCCAAGGGTGTAAGGCCTTAAAGGATTAAGTGGTGAAGGTTATGTCACAAAAATGGGCTTGGTAAAGTGGCTGCAAGGCGCCACTTAGGGCCTTGGTGAATGACGCCATGAGCAGGGGAGAAGGGCCTAGGTTCGAGTCTTGTTGGCAGCATAAAGGGGCTTTTGGCGTCAAGGAAGGAGAGAAGAGGTTGGACGGCATTGGGACTTCAAAGGGATGAGGATTAAGCTTGATTTTCTTTTTAAAATTCGGCTAGGATAGTAGATAAATGCTAATTTATTTTATTTATTTTAAGTGAAGATAATTGTAGATTTAATTCAATTTATTTTGAATGAGCTGATAAGAGATAAAATAGGAGAGAAACTTGAGATTTGATAGGTGAGGAAGTAGTGGCCGGCCAGGGGGTTCTTTAGGGGAGCAAATTCGGTCTTGTATAGGGAGATAAGGGCCGAAATTATTCTTGAGAAGTATTCATCTTTGTGCCGATTTTCCTTTCACTTTTTCTCTTCCTATTCTTTTTCTTTCAACCCCAATTCTGGTCTTTTCTTGAATGGCCGAATGATTCTTTGTCATTTAAGATTTTTAGCCGAAACTTTGAGCCCCTTTTGATCTATTTCTCTTCTTGGCCGAATCTTCTAAGGCTCTCTCTACTATTGTATTTTTTTTCTCTTCACTATTAAAACGCTGAAACACTATTACCATTCTCAAAGCCAAATCTTTTAAGCCACATTCTTTCTTCTTTGCCGCAAGCCTTTGAAGCCAAAATAGATAGCTGAAATCTATTCTCTTTTAGTCTTAACAAGTAGACGTTGGAGGTAGGTACTTTTTTTAGTAATCGGTGTTGGATCCTTTTCGTTTGTGTGCCAAAAATTAAGTGATTTTAGTCTTTGGTTTTGGGTTAGCCGAATATTCTTGAGCCATAATCTAGTGTCTCCTTTGTATGTGCCAACGTTAGGGAGCATTAAAGGAGGTCTTCCGAGATTCGACTACTTAAGGTAAGCCATTATAGCATTTGGCCAAGGGGGCCATATATTATTATGTTTTGAGGGTGAGGCCGGAACTAATGTGGTGTTATTTAAGGATTTCGACAGGCTTGTAGGTGTAACCGAGATTCAATCAGTTGAGGTAAGGAGAGGGAAGTGGTAGGCCGAAGGCTGTTATTTATGTTCATTTATGTTTCAAATCGATTCTAACATTTAGTAAGTAGGGATTTCGACAACTTCCTTGGCCAGTGGTGATTCGGGATTTAGATTAGTAAGGTAAGGAAGTGTGACTTTCAGCCATAGGCCATATTTTGGTTGTTAAGTGTTGACCAATCTTGATTATGGCTTTTAGTGGCAAATCGACAAGAATAAAGAAAGCTTTTGGGATTTGGATTCATCTTTGGTAAGGTTGTTAAGTTGTGATTTGATTATTCATTTTAGAGTTCGTATTAATCAGTTTTAATTAAAGTGGTTGATTGTTGGAGGCGAATACCAGTCACGAGGGAAAAGGGAAGGTCCCTATCCCAAAGTTTAAGAAGAGAGCCGTGTCTACCATTCGGGATTGGCCACCAGGGTGTGGGCCAGCAGCAGGGGAAGGCTATAACCAGATAGCCGTAGTGTCGCTTAGTGATAGCATCGGGATCGAGGGTTTAGAACTTCAGGTTATCATGTGTGTAGTTAGCCTACTATTTTCCGGGATTTATGTGATATTTGCATGTGTTATGTGTTTACTAATAAGTGCAGTGACAAATGCGAAATGAATACCCTAAAGGGGTATATCGAATACCAGGTCAGTGTTAATTATTGAAAGAATGTGAATGTGCCTGTACGAATATGATTGCATGTCTAAACAACCTGTACATGCATTATTATCATGACATTATTATATGTTGCATGTGCATGGGATGGGATATAAATATGAAAGAAGGTACGGGTGTACATTTATGTACGTGGTTGATGTTAGCTACGGCTACATCGTGGATTGACGTTGACTGAGGTCACGTTATGGATTAATTGCGATTTAGTTCGCGTGGTTTGATGAGTGACTGTGTGCCTCATCGTGGTTGATATCGGTTATGTGCCATATCGCGGATGATGATACATTTATCATCGTGGTTTTGATGTTAGCCTCGAGCTACATCGTGGATTGGCGCTGACTGAGGTTGCGTTGTGGATTATTGTGCTTTGTTGCACGTGGACGGCATTGATTGCCTAATTGGAGTGAAAAGGGGGGCGATTTGGTAATCCTCTGGTGTGTGGTGGCTGGTTACGAGGGTGTGTAGAGGATGGACCCTAGGTTTGGGTTGGGTGCATTTTGCATAATAAATTGTGATATTTAATGTGGAAATAGGCCAAGCCCAATATGTGAATATGGATCAGTGTGGAAGTGGGCCAAGCTCAATATGTGAAATCATGTGGTTATTTACCCTTGTATCTGATGTGTGGTATGGATATGGGCCAATTATGGCATGATGTGAATAAGTTACTTTGCTATTTGATATGTGGGTTGATATGTGGTTTGACATGTGGGTGGAATTCAATGGATTAATTACACACTGAGTGTGTATGACTCACCCAATTTTTACCAACTTCGCAGGTGACATATGATGATCGGATCGGGTTGGAGTGGATACAAAGGTGGCCATGCAGAAGATAAATTTCATGCAGAAGATGTTTTACTAGATTTTATGCACTTTATATTTTCACCCTTAAGTAAATTATGTTCTCAAACATTTTCCGCAGTGACATACTAGATCCGGTCAAGGCTCGTGGGCCAGGTATGGTGTGTTACAAGTTATGTTCAGCCTGGAAGAGGTGGTCAGCAACCACAGAGAGGTCGTGGTCCTGTCAGAGGAGGAAATGGTTTTGGTCGGGGGCGTGGAGCACCGGGCAGAGGTGCTGGGAATACAGATGCGAGCCAGTCTTGGCTGGTTTATGCTGCGAGATGCTGAGAGGATGGCGATGCACCGGACGTCATAACCAGTACGTTCCTTATTTTCAGTTCGCCCTTTACTGCATTGATTGATATTGGGTCTACACATTCTTATGTTGCTAGTACTGTGTCTGGAACTTTGAACATAGAATCTGAGATTGCTTCTAGAGAGATGACTGTGATTAGCCCTTTAGGACAATCTATAGTGGTGAACAAACTCTTTAGGAATGTACCTTTAGAAGTACAAGGGATAGTTTTCCCGACTAACTTGATGGAATTGCCGTTCGGTGAGTTTGATTTGATCTTAGGCATAGACTGGTTAGTTATGTATCAAGCAAGTTTGGATTGTGTTGCTAAGCACATGGTGTTGAAAACTGTCGAGGATAAGGAGGTGCTAGTGATAGGCGAAAGGAGGAATTACTTGTCTAATATAGTGTCTGCTTTAAAGGATGAAAGAATGGTGCGAAAAGCGTGTGAAGTGTTCTTAGCTTTCACCAGTGCTCTGGAAGCTAAGGAGTTGACGGGAAAGGATGTTAGAATAGTGAAGGAGTTCATAGACGTCTTTCTAGAAGAGTTTCCAGGGTTACCTCCGGATCGCGAGGTAGAGTTCAGTATTGATCTTCTTCCGGGAATAGCTCCAATGTCCATTTCTCTGTATAGAATGGCGCCGAAGGAGCTCGTAGAACTTAAAGCCCAGATTCAGAAATTGTTGGATCGGGGTTTTATCCGTCCAAATATGTCACCTTGGAGAGCGCCGGTATTATTTGTTAAGAAGAAGGACGGGTCGATGCGGATGTGCATTGACTATAGGCAACTGAACAAGTTGACAATCAAGAACAAGTACCCGTTGCCAAGGATTGGCGACTTGTTCGATCAAATACGAGGCGCTTCGGTCTTTTCAATGATAGACTTGAGGTCAAGTTATCATCAGCTTAAGGTCAAGGAAGCGGATATTCATAAGATAGCTTTTCCAACTCGTTATGGTCACTACGAGTTCTTAGTGATGCCGTTTGGGTTGACGAATGCACCAGCCGTGTTTATGGATATGATGAACCGGGTGTTCCAACCATATATGGATCGGTTTATCGTAGTGTTCATAGACTACATCTTGGTTTATTCAAGAACGGAGGAGGAGCATGATTCGCTTCTTCGGATGGTTCTACAGATTTTGAGAGAAAAGTAGCTGTACGCCAAATTCAGTAAGTGTGAATTTTGGTTGAGAGAAGTTACCTTTCTGGGACATGTTGTGTCTGCTGAGGGGATTAGGGTTGATCCCCGGAAGATTGAAGTCGTGTTGGACTGGAAACCGCCTAAGTCTGTGGTAGAAATTCGAAGTTTTCTTGGTTTGGATAGGTACTACAGAAGGTTTGTTGAGGGGTTCTCGTTAATAACAGCACTGTTAACCAAGTTATTACGGAAAGGGGTACCGCTTGTCTGGACAGTTAAGCAGCAGGAAAGTTTTGAGAAGTTGAAGAGGATTTTGACAGAGGCACCAGTATTGATTTAGCCTGAGGCTGGGAAGGAGTTTGTCGTCTATTGTGATGCGTCGCATACAGGGTTGGGATGTATGTTGATGCAAGAAAGGAAGGTAGTAGCGTATGCATCTCGGCAATTAAGACCACATGAAGTGAACTATCCTACGCATGATCTGGAGTTAGCTGCGGTAGTGTTCGCTCTGAAGATTTGGAGACACTACCTGTATGGGAAGAAGTCTATTATTTACACTGATCACAGGAGCCTGAAATATCTCCTTACCCAGAAGGAGTTGAATTTAAAGCAACGGAGGTGGATTGAGTTGTTGAAAGACTATGACTGCTCGATCAAGTATCACCCAGGTAAAGCTAACGTAGTGGCAGATGCATTGAGCCGTAAGGTAATATTGGACTTGAGGGCAATGTTTGTTCATCTCAGTTTGCTTGAGGATGGGAGCTTGTTAGCTGAACTTCAAGTGAAGCCTACATGGATAAGTCAGATTAAAGAGAAACAGCTATCGGATGAATCACTAAGTTCTAAATTTTAGCTAGTGGCAGGTGGTGAGACAGAAGATTTTAGTGTGAACAGTGATGGTGTATTGTGCTTTCGTAGAAAGGCTTGTATGCCAAAGGATTACGAGTTAAGGTAGAAGATTCTGCAGGAAGCGCATAGTAGTCTATACGCTATGCATCCTGGTGGGAGTAAAATGTATCGAGATTTATGTAAATAGTTTTGGTGGCCGGGTCTGAAGCAAGAGGTAACCGAGTTTGTGAATAGGTGTTTGACCTATCAGCAGGTGAAAGGAAAACATCAGTTGCCTTCGGGGTTGCTGTAACAGACCAATTTTGACCCTAATCGGAACGGTGGTTTTGGGACAACGAATCTGAGCCCGAGAAATATTTTGATATTATATTTTATGTTTATTATATGTGAACTAATGTGTGTGAGAATATCGTAGGAAAATATTATCGTTTAAGTGCTTAATTTGATAAAAAGGATTTAATCGAGAAAAGCGCAAAAGTTGCATGCTAAAGTGAAAGGTACTAAATTGATTGTAGCTTTTTAAGTGGATGTACTAAAAGGGTAATTAGCCCATATACAACAAAGAGGAACGGCAATCGGCCACTCCAATTACAAATTATATGTTAGTTTAGTTTTATTATGAAGTTATATTAGTGTATTAATAAATAATGTTAATATATATGTTAAATACAACATTAAATAATAAAAACAAGTGGGAAGAAAGAGAACATATCTTGTTCTCCTTCTTGGCCGAATGTTGGAGGAAGAAACTCCATTGTTGAAGCTTTATTTTCGGCAACTTAGGGAGCTTGATTAAGATCAAGAACCAAGAAAAACGGAATTGGATCAGGGAAAGACAAAGGTTCTCAAATAGCCGATTTACACGGTCTATCGACAGCCGAGGTAAGCCCTTAAGCTATGATATATTGAAGAATTATTTATGAATCTATTGTATGATAATATTTGATAAATGTTAGTACATATTCATGTCATAGCCAAATGTATATAAGCCTATTAGAATGGTTTTGATTGTTTGATGTAAATAAGCCAAAGTAAATTCAATATGTGATATAGTTATGAAAAGTGTTAGCAATGATTGATTGTATTAATGTGTTTCGGGCTTTAAGCCTAGCAGGCCTAGTGCCGGTGATTTATTTCAGGCTTTAAGCCTAGTAGGCCTAGTGCCAGTGATTATTTTCGGGCTTTGAGCCCAGCAGGCCTCGTGCCGGTGTTACTTATCAGGCTTTACCGCCTAGCAGGCTTGATGCCAGTGATGTGTTTTACAAAAGAGAATCGAATATTCTTCAAGGCAAACCTTAATTATGGTATTTAACTAACGGCTCATGTAAGCATGTAAGGTATGTTATGCGTAATATTACTTGAGTCAAGTTAATACTATGAGAACTATGTTATGTATATTTGAGTTTAAGATGGATGTGTATGAGTATTATATGATTGAAATTGAGGTTAATGTACTATTATGGAGATTCGGTTTTCATGTATAAATGCTAAGAACAAAAGAAATTTTTAATACGGTAGTATGATGGATATGAATGCTATAATTACATGATTTGGAGTATGTGATTCTTGGAATATATTTAATTGTGATTTCGAAGTAATACAGGTTTATGAAATGAAGTGCAATTATTTCGGTTGATGAACTAATAGTAATCAGCCTTGTGAAAATTACATATTTCTTTTTAATGTATATGTGCAATGTCATAAGTTGAATATTTTAAATGTTATATTATCATGAACTTAGGACTTACTAAGCAAGTAAGCTTATGTGTGCGAAATGTTTCCTCTGTTTTATAGATTAGGTGCAAGCTACAAGCTCGTCGGGACTGTTCAGAAAGTCGTCCACACTATCAAACTATTTTGGTACTCTTTCATTTTGGTTTTCGAATGAAGGCATGTATAGGAAAGGCTTTGTCTTTGTTTTGATGAAAACTTTTGGTTCATGTATATAATAGCCATGCGAATATGGCTAAATTTTTAGTTAAGTATGCTTTTTGGGCTTTTGATACAAATGTCGGTTTATGTTGGTAATGTTTGTGCACTTTTAATCGAAGTTTACTCGATTATATGGAACCATAGTCGTGTTTTGTTAATAAATCGATGATGTTATGATATTACGTGAATGTTTTAGGTATAATTTAAATTGCATAAATGATTAAAATGCATGTATAGTACGAGTTGTATGTGGGTATATTCGGTTATAAACTAGTTAATCATATTTTGTAATGAAACAGTTTTAATTAGCAGCAGTGATGTGATTTTGAAAAATCACCAAAAATAGGATAAATTGAATTAGAAGGCGAATGAGATATAGAATCAAATCTTATTGTGTCTACTTTGATATGAAAGAAACAGAGTAGGCAAAGGAGTTTTATGTTATGAGATACTTAAATTATAGTGAGACTTGTTCTGAATGAATTTGTGAGTCCCTGTTCTGTCTTGGCAAAATTGTCAAAAATTGTACAAAAATAATTAGGGAACATAGTTTATATGCTTAGAATCCTTAATGTTTGATTGGAATAAACAAGAACATTATTGAAAATTTGTGCAATGAGATAACTGAGTTTTTGTAACGATAGGTCAGAATCGTCAACAGTGAAATAGGGGTAATTTTGATGAATAAACTGTACTAATTGGCGACATGAAAAATTCTGGAAAAATTATGGTATATATATATGAGTCTAGTTTCAAGGAAAATTTACGGATCTAAATTTGAGTTTTGTAACTCGAGTTATGATCAATTTAGTCAAGACATGATGCGGTTGGATGACTTTAAATTCTTATGCCCCAAACTAGTAGTCAAGTCTAGTAATGCCACATACTCGACTCCGGTAAAGGTCTCGGGTAAGGGGTGTTACATTTAATTGGTATTAGAGCTTACGATTTAGTCGATTCTAGGACTACCGTAGTGCGTGTGAGTCTAGCTATACATGCCTTTATCATATATTGATAGTGTGGTGACTTCTGACAGTCTGAACTTTGTTTTATATAGTAAATGGACACTGAACCCGAAAGAGCCGTAGCGGATCATGTAGAGAGTGTTACGCCTGACCGTGCACACGGATCAGTGCCGGTAGATTCTCGACCTGTTTCGGGTAGTCATGAAGGGGAAACTAAACAAGCCTTCTATCAGATGATGAACGAGTGGTTTACCCAGTTCATCCAGACTAACCCGGCTGTATATCAACCCCCACCCCCGAATAATCCAACTCCGATTCCTTCAGCACCCCCGATGATAGATCCGATGAGATCTAGTAGGCCCCCAGTTGATAAAATTCGAAAATTTGGGGCCGAAGAATTTAAAGCCAATGATGACGATGAGCTATCTTGTACTCCAGATGAATGCCTGAAATGTGCTATATCCTTACTGCGGGACACTACGTATCACTGGTGGAATACACTAGTATCGATGAGTTCGAAAAAAAGTGACACAGGATTTCTTAGGAATGAATTCAAGAAGAAATATATCAGCCAAAGATTCGTTGATCAAAAACGAAAAGAATTCCTTGAGCTGAAACAAGGACGAATGACCGTGACGGAATATGAATGGAAATTTGTTAGGCTCAGCAGATATGCTAGAGAGTGTGTTTCTACAGAAGCTATTATGTGTAAAAGATTCGAAGATGGCCTAAATGAAGATATAAAGATGTTTGTTGGCATTCTTGAAATTCAAGAATTTGTGACACTAGTAGAGCGAGCTTGCAAAGCTGAAGAGCTCGGGAAAGAGAAAAGAAAGGCTGAGACAGAAGCTAGAGACATTCGTAAAAGATCTTCGGGTAAGGTCCGAGAAACAAATTGAATCCGTATTGGTTGTATGTGAATACCCAGATGTGTTTCCTGAAGAACTACCGGGTTTACCACCAGTGAGAGAGATTGAATTCGGCATTGAATTAGTACTAGGGACGAGTCTGATCTCGATAACTCTGTATCGGATGGCACCTACTAAGTTAAAAGAGTTGAAAGCACAGTTGCAAGAATTGACAGATAGGGGCTTTGCACGACTGAGCTTCTCTCCTTGGGGTGCACCGGTTTTATTTGTGAAAAAGAAAGATGGGACTATGTGAATGTGTATCGATTATCGGCAACTAAATAAGGTAACTATAAAGAATAAATACCTGTTACCTCGGATTGATGACTTGTTTGATCAGTTAAAGGGGGCCTCAGTATTTTCGAATATAGATTTGAGGTCGGGCTATTATCAGCTACGAGTCAGAGATACAGATGTGCCAAAGACTGCGTTCCGAACGAGGTACGGACATTTTGAGTTTTTGGTTATGCCTTTTGGACTCACTAATGCACCTGCTGTTTTTATGGATCTAATGAATCGAGTCTTCCGACAATTTTTGGATCGGTTTGTAGTAGTGTTTATTGACGATATACTGATCTATTTCAAAAAATGAAACCGAACATGCTGAGCATTTGAGATTAGTGCTACAAACTTTGAGAGATCAACAACTGAATGCAAAGTTTAGTAAGTGTGAGTTCTGGATGAATGAAGTCAGTTTCTTGGGTCATGTTGATTCAGAATCAATATTTGGGTGGATCCAAACAAAATAGCAGTTATACTCGATTGGAAACCACCAAAGAATATTTCCGAGGTCCGAAGTTTCCTAGGCCTAGCGGGATATTACAGACGATTTGTAAAGGGTTTTTCTGTAATAGCTACACTTTTGACGAAGCTACTAAAGAAAGATGTCAAGTTTGAGTGGTCGGAAAAGTGTCAGAAAAGTTTCGAGCAATTGAAAGTCCTTTTGACCGAAGCTCCAGTGTTAGCTCAGCCTGAATCGGGAAAAGATTTTGTTATTTTTAGTGATGCTTCCTTGAATGGGTTGGGTTGTGTTTTAATATAGGACGGCAAGGTCATAGCCTATGCTTCGAGACAATTGAAGCCGCATGAGAAAAATCATCCGACTCACGATCTGGAGCTAGCAGCCATTGTTTTCGCATTGAAAATTTGGCGTCACTATTTATTCGGCGAGAAATGTCACATTTATTCAGATCATAAAAGTCTAAAATATTTGAGCTAATGTTGTTGCAGATGTGTTAAGTCGAAAATCATTATTTGCTCTTCGTGTAATGAACGCACAGATAACCATGTCTGGTGACGGCTCGATCATAGCCGAGTTACAAGCAAGACCGATGTTTATAGAGCAAATTTGTGATGCTCAGGAAGTTGATAAAGATTTGATTTCTAGTCGAATTCAGTGTGAAAAAGGCGCAGAATCTGATCTTCAGATTGATGCGAATGATTGTTTGAATTATAAAAGCTGAATGTGTGTTCCGAAGAACTCAGATTTGATACAGATGATTCTGAGTGAGGCCCATAGTGGTCGAATATTGATACACCCGGGTAGCACGAAAATGTATAACGATTTGAAACAGTTCTATTGGTGGCCTGGCATGAAACGGGATATATCTGAATTTGTTTCCAAGTGCTTAATATGTCAGCAAGTGAAAGCTGAGCATCAAGTACCATCCGGGCTACTTCAACCAATCATGATACCTGAATGGAAATGGGATAGAATTACAATGGATTTTGTATCCGGTCTTTCTATGACACCAAGTAAGAAAGATGCCGTATGGGTTATCGTTGATAGTTTGACTAAATCAGCTCATTTTGTACTGGTACGTACTGACTATTCACTTGATAAACTTGCTGAATTGTATGTGTCACAGATTGTAAGGTTGCATGGTGTACCAAGTTCTATTGTTTCAGATAGAGAGACCTGAGATTTACATCACGGTTTTGGAAGAAATTGCAATATGCTTTAGGTACTAAACTTCATTTCAGTACAGCCTTTCATCCTCAGACAGACGGTCAGTCTGAGCGAATTATTTTGATACTTGAGGACATGTTGAGATGTTGCGTTCTCGAGTTTGAAAGTACGTGGGAACGATACCTGCCATTGGTTGAATTTGCTTACAATAATAGCTTTCAATCAAGTATAAAAATGGCACCTTATGAAGCCTTGTATGGGCGAAAATGTCGTACACCATTATATTGGACTAAGCTTAGTGAAAATAAGATACACGGGGTTAATTTGATTAATGAAACAGAACAGAAAGTAGCTATTATTAGAGATAATTTGAAAACTGCTTCAGATCGTCAAAAGTCCTATGCCGATTTGAAACGTAAGGACATTAAATTTCAGGTTGGAGATCGTGTATTTTTAAAAGTTTCTCCGTGGAAGAAAGTACTCCGATTTGGTCGGAAAGGCAAGTTGAGTCCGAGATTTATCGGACCGTATGAAATTGTCAAACGTATTGGGCCTGTTGCTTATAGACTGAAATTGCCTCTTCAGTTAGAAAAGATACACAATGTATTTCACGTTTCGATGCTTTGCAAGTACAGATCAGATCTGTCTCATGTGATCCCGCCATTAGAGATTGAAATTCGATCCGATCTGACATATGATGAAGAACCAATCCGTATCTTAGCTCGAGAAGTGAAAGAGTTGAGAAATAAGAAGATTCCGCTAGTAAAAATATTATGGAATAGACACGGAGTTGAAGAGGCTACGTGGGAGCCTGAAGATTCAATGAGGCAGCAATACCCGAAATTATTTAACGGTAAAATTTTCGAGGATGAAAATTCTTAAGGGGAGAGAGTTGTAACAGACCAATTTTGACTCTAATCGGAACGGTGGTTTCGGGACCACGAATCCGAGCCTGAGAAATATTTTGATATTATATTTTATGTTTATTATATGTGAACTAATGAGTGTGAGAATATCATAGAAAAATATTATCGTTTAAGTGCTTAATTTGATAAAAAAGATTTAATCGAGAAAAGCGCAAAAGTTGCATGCTAAAGTGAAAGGTACTAAATTGACTGTGGCTTTTTAAGTGGATGTACTAAAAGGGCAATTAGCCCATATACAACAAAGAGGAACGGCAATCGGCCACTCCAATTACAAATTATATGTTAGTTTAGTTTTATTATAAAGTTATATTAGTGTATTAATAAATAATGTTAATATATATGTTAAATACAACATTAAATAATAAAAACTAGTGGGAAGAAAGAGAACATATCTTGTTCTCCTTCTTGGCCAAATGTTTGAGGAAGAAACTCCATTGTTGAAGTAGTTTCAGAAGCTAAGTACTGTCATCTGTCTAGAAGTAGTTTCAGAAGCTAGATAAAAACTTATCTACAACTACAGAGTGACCTAGAGGGCTAAGTACTGTCATCTGTCTAGAAGTAGTTTCAGAAGCTAAGTCCATGGTCTCAACTATACTACTAGCAACATAAGAATGCGTTGAACCCAAATCAATCAAGGCAGTATATGGAGAACCAAAAATCAAAAACGTACCGGTTATGACGTTCGGTGCGTTGCCTCTCTCTCGGCGCCGCAAAGATACACCAAACAGGTTGTCGTGCCTCCGAACTACTCGCACACCGCGCCGATGCTCACGACCCGACCAAAACCATTACCACCTCTGCCATTACCACGACCCCTCTGCGGTGGCGGTCCATTACTCCAGAACTGAGTACGGCCCTGACTCTCAGACTGAATCTTGGCCAGCTTACGCGGACAGTCCCTCACACGGTGATCCAGTGAGCCACACTCGAAGCAACCTTTTCCACCAGTCCAGCAATCTCCCCAATGAGATTTCCCACAGCGATTACACTGAGCGGGTCCCTGATTAACAGCAACAGGCCTACCAGACTGATTCGGCCCACTCAGTTTAGCCCTTTTTTGAAGATTACCTGACGGCCCAGAAGATCCAAAACTCCTCTTATGACGGTTCCTATCCAGATTTTGCCTTACAGATTCCTTAACACCCTCGGCTACCCTAGCCTTCTCAACCAGGACAGCAAACTCACGCTCCTGCTGTAGAGCAATCAGCAGTCTCAACTCATCTCTCAGGCTATCTTCGAATCGAACACTCCTCTCGTGTTCAGTAGCCACAATGCCTCTAGCATACCTGCTCAGCCCCATGAACTCAGCCTCGTACTCGGATACAGTCTTACTCCCCTGAACTAACCTCAAAAATGCTTTCCGTTGTGCGTCGATGTAGCTAGCTCCAATGTACTTTTTCTGATATGCAGCCCTAAAGTAATCCCAAGTAAGGTCCTCTGCTGCAACACTGTCCCGAACCGTGAGCCACCACTGGTATGACTCATCACGAAGAAGCGATACAATCCCCTTCAGCTTCTCCTCAGCAGATAAATCCAGATCGTCCATGATCCGTTCCGTCGCCTCCAGCCAATACTCAGCCGTACTGGGAGCAACACCAGAAACACCTCGAAAAACCTCAGCCCCGTTTGCTCGGAGTCGTTCCGGTACAGATTTTCGGGCTCCTCCTCCACCTATCCCAGCTACCCTTTCCAGAACTCGCAGCATCGCCTGAGACACTGCGTCCTCCCCAGTCTGATCCTGAAACTCACCACCTCCAACTGGTGGTGCCGGTATCTCATTTTCTGACCCCTGTCCAGATCCTATGGGTTCAGAAACTGTCATCCTACCCCGACCTCGACCATGAGTATTACGACCACGTCCGCCCCGAGTGCTCATGTCTAGAATTCGACTTATCTATTTTAGGAGTTTTATGCATCAGTAATTATTCCGCTGTCTTTTAAAGCAAAGTCTTATGAGTATCGCTTATTAAAGAAGTTTTGTTTTCGCAAACTCACGCAGTCCTATCAGTTTCAGTCTCTAAAGTAATCTACTATTGCTAACCATCCAGTCATATCATATCCAAAATCACAAGCAATAGTAAGGGGTACTTACCTGGGCGGATTGGTGCCGGAGACTTGATGCCATGCCTTTCAAACCATTTATTTTTCAACAACCATATTTAAAACCACACTTTAAAAACATTATGGGCCTCGGGCCCACAGCCGAGCTATTGAACTTAGCTCTGATACCAAAATTGTAACACCCCAAACCCGGTCAATCACACCGCGACCGAATCCGGAATGCCACAGGAAAACGGGTCGAATAAAATAGGTTACCGGTTACAGTCCATTGAGAAGACTCTTTGCTATAGTTAAAATCTTAAGTATGTTAGTTCAGGATTGGTGGTGCATTTTAAAAACCGAGCCTTTAGAAAAACTTAGAAGTATCCATAAGTAAACAAATCCATAATAATTAAAACCAAGTGATTTTCTTTAAATTGTTAAAACAGTACGGACTTAGTGCGGAAAATCTTGAACTTTGGAAAACATTCGAATTTCATTCATTTTAAGTTACCAAGTTCTACCCGATGGTAGTGTTTTAAAACATATCGCGTTGTAGTTTTGAAAACATCTTATTTCCAAGTTTTAACCATGATTTAAAATAGTGATATGTTATGGCATTTTCAAAATAACATCTAAACACAAAGAGAATATCTAAAACATAATTTAAAAGCTTTTACAACCCAAAATAACCCAAATGAGAAATAAACGAAATAAAATATCAAGTTAAAATAGTGCAACTCCAAATTTTATTCATGGCATGCCTCGACTCCACCCGGCTCCTCATCCGCTAGCTATGTGTCACCTGAAAAGATAAGGGAGAAGGTGAGTCGCAAGACTCAGTGCATAAATCCCTCTCCCGATTAATGCAACATGCTAACACACACCGTACATAGCAATACAAATAATGCACCCAATCCTAACCATCCGTACTCCTTTTCTACCCCGTGTGGTACCAAACCACTGGTGGTGCCAAACCACTGGTGACCCAAAGTCACGATATCCATAAGTGTGGTTCCAAACCACTGGTGACCCAAAGTCACGAATAATCCATTGATGGGGCCAACCCATCGTGTGATACCAAATCACTGGCGTCAATCCCGTATTATCATCTGTGGGGCCAACCCACCGCGTGGTGCATGGCCACTGGGATGAGACGCTATGAGGTGCCAAACCTCTGGTGTCCCAAAGACACAATGTGATACCAAATCACTGGTGACCGAAGTCACGAATCCAATGATGGGGCCAACCCATCGTGTGATACCAAATCACTGGCGTCGATCCCGAAATATCAACCGTGGGGCCAACCCACCGTGGTGCTAAGCCACTGGGAGAAGACGCTGAGGTGCCAAACCTCTGGTGACCCAAAGTCACAATAGATCAACTGTGGTACCAAACCACTGGAGGTGCCAAACCTCTGGTGTCCCAAAGACACGGATATCAAAATCCCCCTCCTCTCATATCACCCTTACATGTCATACTGATGCA
Source organism: Gossypium bickii (assembly GCA_025503065.1). Classification (NCBI taxonomy): domain Eukaryota; kingdom Viridiplantae; phylum Streptophyta; class Magnoliopsida; order Malvales; family Malvaceae; genus Gossypium; species Gossypium bickii. Next base: position 105,597,884 of record CP106711.1, read on the forward strand.
AATCATGTAAATCGTGCAGTCATGCTAATATGTTTAATATCGTATCTCATATCACAAAAATCAGCAATCATGATAGCATATACCATTAATAGAACTCATAGTGGAACGGACTTACCCGGATCCGTACACATACCCCATTGGGTATCATATCCTCAACCATATTGTTTCAATTATAATAGGCAAACAGGTTATTAAACATATCACCAAGTAGATAGTGTGTTAGTATACACACCTGTTAAGCGAAAACCTTAAACCCAACGAATCGATCTAAGCCCCTTGATTACTTGCTCCTATAATCGGCCAAAAAGGGGTTAGTCACTTATACCATTCGGCCAAGCCAATTAAACCAAGAGGGGTTAACGCTTTAACCCTTACCTTGCAGATGGTTTGGTTTCCTACCAAACCCCGAACCAAAAGGTGGTTCTGCTGACAATCGGCCTTCCTTCAAAACACAAATAATTAGTCCCACAACTTTAGGCTTAACAACAACTATAAAAGAACTCGTTCTTACCACCACTTACCAATAACTTAACAGAAAGAGAAGGCTCCTCTTGATTGTATCCCAAAATCCGGATGTCCTATAATACAATCGATTGAAGACAAGAGATTAACACCCTTCAACCAATGCCGAAATCAGCCCTTAATCAAACCCAAATTGATTAATCACAAGAAAGAGAGAAAATGGCCATTCGGCCAAACTCTTACCTACTACCAGCCGATTGAAAACAAGCACCCAACAATCACCAATATTCGACCAACAACACACTAGGAGAAGGGAGAGATTCGGTCAACCCTTGAACAAGAAGAAGTAGAAGATTCGGCCCTAGGTGTTTAACACTCCTACAATCAGCTTTCTGCGAAAAAGAAATAAAATATAAAGGTGAGAAGAAATGGAGAGATCGGCAATAGAGTTTAGGAGAAGAAAGAAAATAAAAGATAGATGAGGGAGGGTACCTTCGGCTTGAAAGTGAAAGAAAATGAAGAAAGTGTTTTTAGAGAATGGAGTTTCGGCTATCAAGGTTTTCAAGTCAAAGAAAGAAATATGGAGAGGAGAGAGTTCCACATTCGACTTACTCAAATGAAATAGAAAGAAGAAATGGAAAGAAGTATTCGGCCACAAGCATAAAATCAAGGGAACAAAGCAAAATTCTGGCAAGCTAAATGTGTGAACTTTCGGTTTCAAGAAGTAAAGGAAAAAAAAATATGAGAGGACACTCTTTAGAAAATTCGGCTAACAAAAGACCAAAGAAAGAACTTTTTTCTTGACACCCCAAAGACGGAAAATGCACAAAAACAAAGTGAATTTCGGCACTCCCTCAACTCACCTACCTAACCGTCCACTCCTCCCCAAAATCTCTCCAAAAAATTCGGCCACAACTCCCCCAAACACTCATCTCCACTAGTTCAAAGTTGTTGAACTAGTCAACCTCCTAAAATCCCTCTCCACTCACCATTCAAATGGGTAGACTTAGTCCAAGGCAGTGTTTGAACTGCCTACAACTCCTCCCTTCCATGCTGTCAAAAAGGGAGCCAAAATGTGACCACTCCGCAGCTCGAACACAAGGCCTCTCCCCTGCAAGTGGCGTCACACTCAAGCTCCAAGTGGCGCATACTTTGCCACTCTACTAGCCCCACTCTTGTGCTACTAAATACCAAAATTAATTTAAGAACCCCAGCTTCCTCAGCTCCCTTCACTTAACACCTAAAAACCAAAATTTTTCCTACCACTCAGGCTTACTCTAAGCACACCACTAAGCCTCCAAACATCAAGAATAACCACACATATAAACCAACACATGCAAACAAATGTAACAATCAAAATAGCCCCTAACCCGGGATATTACAAAGGTGTTGGCATTCGGTTAGACTCTTCATGGTGGTCGGTTGAATGAGTCAAAGTTTTTAAATGGAAGGTGTGGAGGAGTTTGTCGAGGAAAACTTGGTCTACTAATTCAAAAATGAGTGATTGGAAGTGAAACAAGGAGGAAATCGTAGGATTTGGTGAAGGTGGGTAGTGTTGGCCAAATGATGGAGAGTGGGGAGGGGAATTTTGGCTATGTGTGTTGTTGGGGCTAGGGGGTGACGGCATGGGATGTGTGTTAGCTAAACCGGAAGCTTAGAAGAGTGTGTGTGCCAAATTTGTGAGTGAGCTTTTGTTTTATTTCGGGTTGCTTAGCTTTTGTGTGCCGGAACTCCCTAGGTGCATCTAAAGTCTCTTCTCATTTCTTTTTTTTTCTCAACTCTTTCTCATATTTTCTCTCTTGTTGATAAACCTTCCTATTCATGCATTTCCTTTTTCTTCAAGGTTACCAAAACATCTTTGGCCAAATCTCTCTTCACCATCTACTCTTCTCATTCAACGCTCTTTTCTCCTCTTACTACTATCTTTTTCTGAAGCCGAATCTTCTTTTAGTTTTCTTTTCTTTTAACTGAAACCTTTCTACCTCTCACCTTATTCCTTATTCTTGTCTTTTCTTTGTGAATATTAGTCGTGTACCAAGGAGCAAGGTGTTTGTGGGATTGCCGAAGGTCCTTCTCATCCGATTATGATAGTTCAACGTAATACGTTCACTTGTTCAAATGTTTTTCTTTTCTTCTTTTATTTATCTGAGTTGTGACCGCACGATTGAGCCTTCAATACCGATTCTTTTCTTCCATATCTTTTACCTCTAGTGACTATAGGTAGGAGGGTGCTTTTGGGCAGTATTCTCTTCTCTCAAATCTTTGGTAACCGCAAGGTAAGTGGGTTCTTCCGTTTCTTCTTTTCCTTTCGGTATTATGGGAGTCATAGCCGAATGGCTATTGTGTTTCGATGATTAGATTTTGGCTAATCCCTTCTCTTTTCTCTCCTTTAAAAACGCTTACTCCAGGAAACTCCAGAAGCCGAACGTTTTAAAGTCCAAAGTCTAAAGATCGGTTGATTTCCAAATATTACCTTTCCATTCGGGTTTAAGGTAAGGAGCCTTTTTTGTTCTTTGTGTTGAGCCTTTATTCATTACTCTATCATAATTTAGCCCTTGCCGGGGAAATCTCTATTTTCGCGATAGTATAGTATTGATCCAGATTTTTCTCCATAGATGCAAGTGTCGGTCAAGCTGAGGAGGGGAATGGACCCATAGTCTCCGCTCTTAAATTTAAAAGACGTGCTGTGTCAGCGGTTCGAGACTATCTGCCTGGTTGTTGTAGAGAGCCAACGTCTGCCTGGGTTAAGGAAATAATCGTTGTCCCTGCTAGTGAGAGCGTCGACATAGATAGTTTAGTTTTATGCATTATCAGGTGTGTAATTCTCACACTCTGTATATTAAATTACATTATTAACTGTGTTGGCTGATAGCTGAAACGACTGTATTGATAGTCGAGATACCCTTGTGGATAAGGTTGAAGACACCGGGTAAGTTTTACTATGATTTTATGTTCGAAAATATGTGTATGTATAAAATAGTTGACAGTTGTGCATTTGAAGCATGATCACATTCATCTCAGTATGTTAATATGTGCATGGGCTTAAGATATGATGTGAATAGGGAAGTGTTATTTAGGGACTGTCACAGTGGTCTGGTACCACAGTGGGTTGGCCCCACATATCTTATTCAGTAACTCTGTCTCAGTGGTTTGGCACCACGGTGGTTTGACACCACATATATATATCAGTGACTTGTCTCAGTGGTTTGGTACCATAGTGGGTTAGCCTCACATATATATATTCGGGATTGTCACAGTGGTTTGGTACCACGGTGGGTTGGCCCCACACACATTATTAGTGACTCTGTCATAGTGATCTGGTATCACTGTGGTCTGGAACCACAATGGCTTGGTGCCACGGACGTTTGGCTGATTTAGGAGATGTAAAGGATGGAAAATTAGGTTGGGCTGGGTTGCATTACAGACATGATTAATATGTTGTATTGTGTGGGCTTAGGCCCAATGGGCATCTGTGGGCTTAAGGGCCAGCTTGCATTGTATGGGGATTTACGCACTGAGTCTCGGTGATTCACCCATCTGCTCAATTTTACAGGTAATCATTAGATCGCGAATTTGGAGCCGGGGCAGACTCGAGGTGGCCATGCAGTATTTTCTAGTAAATTCGTTTTCTTTATTTTTAAACTCGCTATTAATTTTGGGTTTTGGTGTTGTAATAAGGCCACTATAACTTTAATTTGGGATTTGATTAAATGGTGACATTGCAAATTTTATAAACTGTTGAATATGGGTTTTCTAAAATTAAAACATAAAACAAAAAGTTTTCAAGTGTTAACAAAAGATGGTGAACTGCTAATTAATCAAAATCAGAAAGTTTTCTTAAACCTTCAAACACTGATTTCAAAATATCACATTTCGAAACGCCACTAGATTTTAGTTGTCATAAATCGAAACTCTGTTTCAACTGCTAGTTCTTTTAAACAGGAGATGGTAAAATAACTCTTAAACTTCATAACATTTCCAAATTATAAAAACACTAGACAAAAAGTTTTTTCAAAACTGCGGTTTTTCCCCTAAAATTTTAAACTCCTTAAAACAACCTTTCCCTATAACATACCAGATTTGGTTGTAACGCATTGACTGGGTTTGGGGTGTTACATTGGTTGTATGTGATATTATGTCATGATCAAGACATGATTTGGTCTTGTTTTGAATGTTTTGAAATGATTTGTGTATGTGTTTAAGTGTTGATGTAGGTGAGAGACAAGATGGGTGAGAAATGTGGCTTAGAAAATAGTTCGTCCACACGGGCAGAGACACGGGCGTGTGTCTCAGTCGTGTGTGACATATGGCCTAGCACATGGGTGTGTGATTTGGCTGTGTGTCCCCTATATCTCAAAATGTCAAAACAGAATGCCCAAAATTGATCACACTGTCTGGCACACAGGCATGTGGCTTGGCCATGTAACCCCTGTACCCACACATGGCTTGGTACACAGGCGTGTGGTTTGCCCATGTGACCCAAGCCAAAGAGCTACACGGCCTAAGACATGGGCGTGTCCTTGGCCGTGTGAACCACATGGCCTGACCACTCAAGCGTGTGACATCTGCACCTAAGAAAAATTTTGAGATTTTGCAAAAAAAAATTTTGAGTTTCTGGTTTAGTCCCGATTTATTTCAAATGCATGTTTTTGGGCCTCGAGGGCTCATGTAAGGGACTATATGATGAAAATTGATTGAAATCTGTTAAAAATACCTAAATGTTTGTTAAATGTCTGTTACTTGATTCGTAAACACTGGTAATGCTCCGTAACCCTATTTCAGTGACGGATTCGAGTTAGGGGTGTTTCACTAAGGACATGTTTAGGTTCATCTACTAATAGAAGTTGTCTTTTCATATCCGACCACGTAATATCGCTTAGTATTAATTAAACATTAGATAATAAATGAGAAACATTTGCTTCTATTTTCCTTTGCGTGCAAAAATCATTTGAGGATAATAATACAAAATATATGAGTTCATTTTATTAATCAATCTATTTGAAAAAATTACAAATTTACAAACGACTATACTATACTCGGGACACCAGATCCAACAGGGAGCATGGTATGGGATTTCAAATGGTTAACCTTTTTACAATATTTTGAAAAAATTGGGCGGGGAAGTTATCTCTTGTTGAAATTAATTAGGATTGAAATTATTAGTGTTTTATATGACCATTTTACCAATAAAGGCCTATTTCTAACTTTATTTATGAAAATGGACTAATTTTTTTATTATTTACTGGAAAGGGCTAAAACCTACAAAACGCGGCCACGTAAGAGCATTTTTGGAGAAATTTTAGCAAATCGCATCCTTAAGACAGCAATTTTGCCATGTCAACACAAAACGTGCTGACGTGGACACGCTTTACCCCGTGTCAGCAAAAAGACGTTGACATAGGCACGCTTGTAACATCCTGAATTTTTGGGCCTATGCGTTTAGTGTAAGGATATGTTTAATATGTTAATTTAAGTGATAGGGGTCCAAATTGGGCTCAGGATTAGGCCAAGGCCTTGGTTAAATTATTAGATTGGGCATTATAGAGTTAAAAGGGTGGTAATTATGTTTAAAATACCAACATGGGCTTGTGGCCCAATAAAAGGTGGCACTGTAAGGGAATTAGAAGGTGGCACCATTAACAATTAAAGAGGCCCAAGTTTTGGCAGCAAGGTGCCCATGTTTGTAGGCCATTTTCGGCACTTAAAATAGGAGCAAGGGTGACGCCACAACAAGGGATTTAGGGGCCCAAAATTTAAGTTTAATGAAGCCCAAATCTTTTAATTTAAGTTAAATTTCGGCATTTAGACTTGATGAGGTGGACAGCTACAAGGCTTAAAAATAGGAAGAAATATTTGGATTTTAATTGATAATATAGAAGATAAAAAGGAGAAAAGAGAGGAGCCTATCTACAAGGAGAATGATGGCAGAAAATCCACTACTAAGAGGAGTAAAAAAATCAGCTACTGCATGGCAAAGGGGTGCCGAATTTTCCCTTTTATTTAGCTTGAATCTTAATTAATTAGGAAGGGCATTTTCGGTTTTATACAGGAGGTGCCGAAATTCCTATAAATAGGGGGGCTAGCTCCTTGATTTTGGCATTTAAAAACCCTAGTTCTCTTATTCTTTGTGCCGAAAATCCCTAGCCTCTTCCTCTCCAATTTCTCTTCTTCAATTTCTTTAAAAGCCGAAACCTTTTCTCCATTTTTCTTTCCCTTGTGCCGATTTCTCTAAAAAGCTGAAATCTCTATAGCTTTTCTTTATTCATCCTATTTGTGAGTTAAATCTATTCTTCTGGCATTTAAAACTTCCTTTGGCATTGCCAAATCCTCTCTCTAGTGCTAGCCGGACCTCCTGTGCTAAGGTAAGTGTCGATTTCTGATCAATTCTCATGATCTATTCCCAGTTTTTGAAAGGTAAAAAGCCAAAAAGCTAATAGTTTAACGGTTTTATGTTGGGCGGCAATTCGGGATTTGAAGGAAGCTTGGCCAACTAGATCTAAAAGCCGAAAATAGCTAGTCTCCAATTTCAGGATTTTAAGGTAAGAAGATTTTCCTAGATTTCTATTAGATTTCATCATTATATACAAGATCTTAATGTTATAATGAAGATTAATGATTAAATATTGTGATAGTAGTTCTGATAAGGACTTGTGGTGGAATTAAATATGGATCAGGAAAAGGAGAAAATCCCTAAGTTTAAGAAAAGAGCAGTATCTGCCATTCGAGATTGGCCACTTGGTTGTGGACCAGCTTCTGAACAACACCTTAGGCAGATAGCAGTTGTGTCGACTAAGGATAGCATCGATATAGAAAGCAACGTTTTATCGGTAATAAGGTGTGTAGATCTCTAACACACTAATTAATCTGTACTAAATCTACGTTATAGGCTAAAAGTCGGAAAAAGGATGTATAGTAATCTGTACTAAATATATGTTATGGGCTAATAACTGGAAAGTGGCTGTGTAGACAGTCGCACAAAAACCCTAAAAGGGTTAGGCAAAGGATGCCAGGTACGTGATCATAGAAATCTCTATGTGTATCGATATATATATATATGAAAGCCTGTTTCTCTTAAAGATGATATGATGTTTTCAATTTTTCAAGTGTGTATGCATGGGGTGGGATTATGATAATGAAGGGGAAGAGCATGATTGGTCACATGTAGGGGTGAGCAAAATTCGATTCGATTCGAAAAATTCGAAAAAAATTTGAATTTCGAATTATTTCAAATCGAGCTAATCGAATTAATCGAATCAACTCGAATTTGGAATTTCGAATTTCGAGTTTGAATCGAGTTGAATTTTCAAATTCGAATAATTCGAATAAACCAAATAAAACTTTTTTTAAAAAAAATTTAGGGTTTTACCCATTTACCCCCAAGCCCATCAGCAGTCAGCCCCAATTTTTTTTTCCCAAAACCCAAGTTCCCAACCGGCCAACCCAATTCCTCTTCCTCCCCAAAATTACCCAAAGCAAACCCCCCAAGGCAGCCTAGTAGCCTCAGCCCCCAAGAATCCACCCTGATTCTTATTTTCTTCTCCTCCCCCAAAGCAAACTCTCAAATGGCCAAACCTAGCAGCAGGTAAAAATTTTCATCGTGCACTGCTCTGCTGTAGATTCTTCTTCTCCAAATGCCAAAAATTTCATCGTGTACTGGTAAGTTGTCTAATTTTCTTCTTCTCTATTCTACTCTTCAATTCTTCTTCCTGCTTTACTGGTTTTAATATTCTATTTTCCATTCAAAGTTTCTTATTTTTACTGTGAGAGTTAACATACTCGTGATTAGTTATTGGTAGCCCATGATAATTTATGGGTAGAGATTTGAAGTAGCTGGTTTATCTTGGTCTGGAGTGAGGATAACTTTTGTATCTACTTCAAGGGAAAATTTGAAAACTGCTGTTAAAAGCACTAGGAAGCTTTGTGCCGTAAGCCTCTTTTGTACTTTAGTTTAAATCGACCCCTTTATTATCCTTACATTATTTTTCACCATTGAAGTCCTTTACCTGGTATGTTCACATGACAGTTATTCAAGCCTTGATGAATTTGTTTACAATTCCATAAGATCTAGAAAATATAAATATTACAAGATTGGACCTGTGATTTCAGATTATGCTTGATACTGGCGGTCCAGAATTGCAAGTAGTTAATAAAACGAAGTACCCCATTTCCCTTGAAGTAGATACAAAAGTTATCCTCACTCCAGACCAAGATAAACCAGCTACTTCAAATCTGCTACCAATAAATTATCATGGGCTATCTAAGGTCAGCAACATTTTCGTTAGATCTGTAAATTTCATGGACTATCTGTACTCTGATGTGTGTATCACTTTTGCATCTCATATTATCATTTTTTTTTCAATATCCTACATATTGATTCATGGAAATTTTTGTTGGTCTTGGTTGACCTGTAACTTGTGCATTCTTTCTGCATTAGTGTTATTATTATTAGGAATGGTTTCAGTTTAACATTTTTTCCGAAAGTCTTCTTTTGCTACTAAATATTCTAAACAAGACAATTTACTTTTAAGTATCAAATATACAGGAATTAGTTTAACATAGTAGTTTGACCAAGAGAAGAATCTTTTTTTAAAAGGTTGTGAAATGGCTAAAGAGCATATGAGTGACTCCTTTTTGTTCTATGTACTCCGTATTGCTTGTCTTGTCAAAAATTTGCTAGACTTGTGAAATGGCTAAAGAGGTTGTGAAATGGATAAAGAGCATAATTTAACTAACACTTTTGTTTTTAAATTTGCTAGACTTGTCAAAAATACCTAAAGATCAAGAAGGTAATATACTTAGCATTAGTTTATAAAGTTAAATGTTTATTTAATTTATTTTTATTTTTATCATTTAACTAACTCTACTAGATGTTTCAAGATTATCAATGCCAATGGTGTTTGAAGCACAAAAAGAAACTTAAACTATTCTATAATGGTTTTTGAACTGATGTGTTATCATAATTAGTTTGGTTTGGTTTGTTATTGTTGTTGGTTAATTGGACTTTTGTTGTGTTCTTTTTTTTTTTGTTTATTTGGACTAGTGTAGGTTTCTATTACATTTTGGACTTTTACTTATGTTTCTTATTATTATAATGTTGTTGTTCACATCGACTTATGTTGTTTTGTTGTTCACATCGACTTATGTTGTTTACTTGGATTTTTACTTATGCTTTATATTATAATCTTGTTGTATTATTTTTGTCATTTATTTGGACCCATATTGTTTATTTAGGTCGATGTTATGTTGCTTTTATTTATTCACTTATTTACTTCAATTTTTTGTTGTATGATCATGTTTAAAAAACTTTAAAAAAAATTATTTTTTTGAAAAATTACATAAAAATAAACAACACTAAAGTCATTTTTTTAATATTTAATTCAAACAAATATATTCGATTCGATTCGATTCAATTCAATTCGAATTTCGTCTCACTCGACTCGATTCGAAAAAATTTCAAATTAAGTTAGGATGATAAAATACGATTCGAAAATTCGATTAACTCGAAAATTTTCGATTCGATTCAATTCGATTTGATCGAATGCTCACCCCTAGTCACATGGTGATCGGTGGTAGAAAACCCACGTAATAAAATGATTGGTCACATGGTGATCGATGGTGGAAAACCCACGTAATAAAATGTTAGATCACATGGTGATCGGTAGTAGAAAACCCACGAAATGAAATGTTAGGTCACTTGGTGATCGGTGGTAGAAAACCCACGTTAAAATTCACGATTGATAAGGAATAGGCGATATATTATCGATATGGTATGGTGTGTAGCAGTTGGTGGGTTGATTGTAGAAATCCCCAAGGTGTGATGGTTGGTACGGGTTGGTGTGTAGAGGATGGAATTCTAGGATGGGTTGGGCTTTGCATTATTTATTATCTGTCATGTGAATATGATTGTTGCCATTGTTTATGGGCCAGGGCTCATAATGTGTTTGTAGGCTCAAGCCTTTTATGTGTTTTTGAGATTTACACACTGAGTCTTGGTGACTTACCCTATTATTTTTCCCTAACTTTTCAGATAAACAGTAGATCGTGGACATGGGAGCCGAGGCAGACTCGAGGGGCCATCGAGTTTTTATTTCCATAGATTATTTTTGATTTTTCCTTTAAGTTTTATTTTGGGAATATTTAGGTAACGAGGCCCCATAGTTATATTCGCCTAAGGAGTTTATTTTAAATATTTGCAACTTATGAATTTATGTCAGGGGTTTATTTATACCAAATAATAATAATACAAGGTTTCTTTTCAAAAGTCACTTATTTATTCAAATATTGCCTAATAACTTACGACTTCCAAAACCAACAAAGTAAAAGTTTTCAATGTTCAACTTGTAGCATACCAGATTCGGTCGAAATGCATGGGCTGGGTTTGGGGTGTTACAATTTGGTATCAGAGCCTAGGTTCAAAACTCGGGCTATGAAATTGGCCTAGTACTATTTTAAAAGTTGATGAAAAAAATATTGGTTGAAGATTTGGCCTTGAGTCTCAGGTGGCATTGATCCACCTGTGTAAGTATTCTAAACTCTTGCTGTGTTATTTATGTGGGCTTAATGGGCTTGAGAGACGTAGATTAGAATGATAGTATAAATGGACCATAGGTTTAGATGAACAACTCTTCAATTTCATAAGAGCTAATGTCACTAAACAAACCCGTAAATGAGTCGCAAGAATAGGGTGTGGCAACAGGCATACGCATGTCTAGGATTGGATCCGAAAGAGCTTGGTATTTAGGCAGTCCTAATGACTCACCTCTTCTTCGCTGAAATCTTACCTGGTGCATAGTGATTGTTCACCTTAGCTGAGTTAGGGCGTGGCAATGGGCATACGCATGTCTAGGAGTGGATTCAGGGAGAGCTTGGTATTTAAGCAGTCCTAGCAACTCACTTCCTCTTCACTAGAATCTTACCTAGTGTAGAGTGACCATTCACCCTAGCTACGAGGACTTGTCGATGGGCTAAACCTTATAATTAAAACCCAAAAGGGACCAGCCACCCTATTTGAAAAAAAAATTCCAATCAACCATGAATTTATGAAATATTTATGTTTTGGAAATTTACCAGAAAACCCCTAAATTTACAAATGTGACCTGATTTGAAAAAAAAATTCCAAAGTACCCCTGCTAAAAAAATACACAACAACACCACCAAGATACCCTATTTTGAGAAAATCACCAAGATACTTTATTTTGGAAAATAACCTGTAAGGCAAAACTATGGAAAAACCCCTGGGTAGTGAAATGACGAAGATACCCTTATGTGATGAATGTGAGTTCATGGATGTTATATGTATGTTGATGTGTGATGGTTGAATGTACGTGGTTTCTAGAATTAGGAGATAAACTTGAGACTGAAACTGTAGATAGGTTCGAATTCGAAAGAACTACTCTTAAAACTACTGTTCATAAGATTGTTCGTGGTTAATCAGTGAAAGAAATTAATAATTCATAAAATTTCTAATTCAGATAATACGAGAATCAAAGATGAGCACTAGAAGAGGAAGAAAAGGCCGCGGTCAAGGCCGTGGAACTGTTTGGACTAATGTGCTAACTCAGCTAGTAGGGAGGCACTGAAAGAGGTTAAAGAAATCGGTGAAACACTTCGGTTGGGTGCGTGGACTGTAAGAAAAAAAGAGATTATAGTTTTCTAAGGTTGCAGTCTCGTTCTGTGAAGCATGTTAAGGTACGTCCAAACTTTCGGGTTTACGAATATTGCAAAAGGCGTCATCCGGGTACATGTTGGAGGAAGTCAAGAACGTGTTTAAGATGCGGGTCTGAGGAGCATAAGGCTCGGGATTGTTCAATCACTGTAACATCCTAAATTAGGGGTTGTGCGTTTGGAGCATAACTCAAGTGTTAGTAGGCTTTAAGTGGGGTTGGTGATGTTTTAAAGGTTTTTAAAACTCTAGGATTAAAAGGGAGTGCATTGGAAATTTTTGAAATTTTTGGGTAAAAAGGGGAAATTGGGCTAAGGAGGCCTTAAAGAAAATTTTAGGAGTTTATGGACATGAACTTGGGCTTAGTAAAGTGGATTAGGACACTACTTTAGGGGCCTTGGAGGCTTGCGCAGGAGGGAAGAGGTTCGAGTAACGCGGGGCGCATCAAAGGCTTTTATTTTCCTTTTTGCGTCAACTAGAGAAATTGGGCTAGGTAGGCCTTAAAAATAAATGGCAAGGTTTATGGACATGAAAGTTGGATTGGTAAAGTAGCTCCCATGCGCAATTTAAGGGCCTGGAAGTAATGCCAACAAGGGCCTGGGTTCGAAACACGGCGGCAGTAAGTGGTGTTTTATTTTTGTTTTGGCGTTAAGGGAGGAGCATGATAAAGAGGTCTTAAAAGAAGTTGTGGCGGGTTTATGTCATAAAAACCACCACGGCAGAGTGGCTTGGGGCGTTGTTGTAGCTTGCTGGAGCAGGTCTGGAGTTCGAACCTTGGGGGCTGCAGGTGGGTGTTTTATTTTTGGCTTTTAGCGCCAGGAGAGAAGGAAGTAATGGACCACACATGGGATCTTCAATTGGGATAAGGATCAAGCTGATTTTGTTTTTAAATTCGGATGGGATAATGTTCTGGCTTTTATTTTTTTTATTGATTTTAAGATAGAAGATAATGGTTGTGTGTTGTTTATTATTTATTTTGAATGAAGTGGATTAATTCAATTTAAAAGTAGATAAGAGATAAATTAGAGAAGAAGTGGGATTTGATAAGGAGCATAGTGGTGGCCGAATGAGGGACACCTTGGGGGCTTGTATTTTCTGTTTTGAAGGGGGTAGTGTGTGCCGAAAATTAGCTCTTGTGTGTGTGCCAAATTCTTTTTCTCAAAAACACTTTCTTTTCATCTTGGTTAGTGCCGAATTTGCACTTTATTTTCATCTGACAAAAGCCGAAAATTAGACCCCTTTTATGCATTTATTTTCTTTCTTCTATCACATCTTTTCCTTTCTTTTACTTTGATTAAATCAAAGCCTCTCTTAATCCTGCCATTGCCGAATTCTTCTAAGCCTCTTCCATTCCTCTTTTCTTTCCTATAACTTCAATCTCCTACCGATTCTTTATAATAGTTGAATGTTTTACCTTCATTGGTAGCCATAGCCCAATATTAAGGGTGTTTTATTCTCCTACTTTTGTAGCAAGTGTTAGAAGCCGGAATATCCTTAAGGAATAGTCGAACCTACTCTTCTCTAGTCTCTTCAAAGCACGAGGATGGTAAGTGGTCTTTTTATCATTATTCGGTTTCCTCCCTACTCTTTTAGTATACTGAAATAAGTGATTGTGCTTTGGTCTAAGGTTGGCCAAATGTGTGTGAATGCCATAATCTCGTGTTCTTTGGTGTGTAGCCAGTGTTAGGGGGCCTTGAAGGATTCTTTCTAGATTTGTAATGAGCAAGGTCGGTAGAGGATTTCGATAACCCATATTTAAGAGGTGGTTTCTGGGATTTAGATAATAAGGGGCTAATCGACAGGCACAAAGGACAAGTTTTGACATTTTAGATTGTGATGGATTCAATAGATCGGGATCTCGCTAAATAATCAGGTGCGTAGTTATCGCACTGTCTTTTGATTGATTTAAATATGTTAAAATGTATATGTGCTATGTTGTAAATGATAGCCGAGATAAGGGCTAAAATAGTGGATACCCCTGATGGGTAATCGATTAACAAGGTCAGTGTTTTATGTTATTAAATGATTACTGATGAATATGTGAAATGGAGATGAGCATGTTATATATATTTTATTAAATGATGTTTTATCATGATATATATGTGCATGAGGGCTTGGGATATGAATATTGGAAGACAGGGTGTACATATTTATGTACGTGGTCTAATGTCAGCCTTATGCTACATTAGCGCTTGATGTTAGCTATGTGCTTCATCAAGGGAGGTGTTGGCTAGGTGCCCATCTCGGCGTTGATCATTTGTGTGCATCGCGTGGATCGATTGGTATGTGGGATCACTTAGGTGATCTGTGGCTCAGCCACGGCCTTGAGCAGCAAGTCTGCCAAGGTAAGAGATGTGGATCACGATGTGATCGGTGGTGGATTAGCCACGGCCTTGGGCAGGGAGTCTGCTAAGGTAGGTGTAATGGATGGACCTAGGTTGGGTTCGGTCATAATTGCATATTGCATATTTATGTGTATGAACTGTGTGGATATGGGCCAAGCCCATATGTGGAGACATGTGTAATGACTATGCACTGAGTCTGTTTGACTCACCCAATATTTTACTAAACCTTACAGGTGATGCATGATGCTCGGACTGGGTTGGAGTGGATACGAGGTGGCCCATGCAGAAGATGTTTTAATTAATTTACGAATTTTATATTATCAGTATTTTGGGAATTTATTTGATGTAATAAGGGCCACTTTTAGTATTTGGGAACTTTATTTAATGTTTTGAAGTTTATTTTAATAATGAACTAATAATGGGAAATATTTTTGAAGCAATTTATATTATAATAACTTACATAAAAGTTTTAATCCGGGAATTTGTATCAACTAAATTTTATTGGGCTTTTAAATACACAATGTTTTACCAAAGGAAATAAATTTATACGTTATCACCTTTAAGTGAAAATATTTTCAAACGTTTTTCCGTAGTGACATACTAGATCCGGTCAGGACTTGTGGGCCGAGTTTGGGGTGTTACAAATTGGTATCAGAGCCAGGTTCAAAACTCGGCTTTGAGGGTTTTGGGCCCAAAAACATTTTTTTAATGGGCTTTTCAAAGATTTGGGCTTTCATAAAATTTTTCAGGTTATTCTGGCATGGCACCTGTATCTCCGGCCCGAAGTCCACCAGGTAAGTACCTCTAATTGTTGAAGTGATTTATATGTGAATATTATGGGCTTATGTGGGCTCGTAGATTAGAATATTAGGGCTATTGAACCCTAGGACTTGTGCACCCAAACACATGCATAAGACTTAAGAACTATTAAACAAACCTGTGAAGTAAGTCACCGAGTTAAGGTGTGGCAACCACTGTACGCATGTCTAGGATTGGTATTCAGTAAGAGCTTGGTACTTAAGCAGTCCTAGCGACTCACCTCCTCTTTACTCGAATCCTACCTGGTGCGTAGCTACGGTTCACCTTAACCAAGAGGACTTATTCACAAGCTAAACCCGATAATTAAAACCCGAAAGGGACTAGCCATGCAGTTTTATAAAATTCCTAGTTTGAAAATCCCTAAATTACCCTTTAAATTGTTGTGAAAATTTTTTTTCCAAAGTATCTCTGATTTACAAAATTACAAAAATGCCCCTATATTGTAAAATTACTAAAATACCCTTGATTGTAAAATTACCATACTACCCTCAATTTTTGTTAAAATAATTTTACTTTACAAAAATACTAAAATCTCCAGTTTTCAAAATATCATGATATTCTGATTTGGGAAAATTTATGAAAATACCCCTAGTTGGTAAAATTACCAAAATGCCCTTGGTTTCTAAAATTTTCATATTACCCTCGACTTTTACTTAAAATATTCTTACTTTACAAAAATATCAGAAAATTTTATTTTTGCAAAAGGTAAAGATACCCTGTTTGGAAAATTACTGAATTACCCAATTACCAAAATAACCCCGATTTCCGAAATTTCTGCAAAACCTTGATTTGGAAAATCTTTTTTTCAAAATGCCCATGAGTTTGAGAAAAAAATTCGAAATGACTTTTGTGATTTTTCAAATTGACCCCGATTTGTTACCAAAATACCCCTGCAGGAAAAATGACGAAAATGCCCCTGGGATAGAAGCGGACAGCAATGTTCGAATAGTGAGTGTGGGTGGTGGATACCACTGAATGAATATACTAATGAATGAATGTGCCTTTATTGAGAAATGAATGTGATATTCTGAAGTAGAATAGTGAACTTGAACTGAACCTTTGTGTGATCGAAAGAACTACTTCTAAATATCTTTATTTCATAAAATTGTTTGCGGTTAATAAGTGGAACAAAGGTACTGATGCATAAAATTTTTAATCAGATAATTCGTGACGTTAGAAATGAGCTCCAGGGGACTTGGTCGTCGTGGATGGGGTCGAGGCAGGATGGCCGTATCGGAACCCGTTAGGTCGGGACAAGGGTCTGAGAATGAGGTACCACCGTCACCTCCACCACCAGCTTTTGGTATTGAGTAGCAAGATCAGACGGGGGATGATGCGGTATCGCAGGCGGTGCTACGAGTTTTGGAGATAGTGGCTGGAGTAGGTGGAAATTTGAGAGCTAGGAAGTCTGTACCCGAGCGACTCCGAGCCAACGGAGCTGAGGTGTTTCGTGGTGTATCGGGTGTGGCACTCAGTGCAACTGAGTATTGGTTGGAGGCGACCGAGAGAATTATGGATGAGCTCGATTTAACTCCTGAGGAAAAAGTGAAAGGAATGGTGGCGCTACTTCGCGATGAGGCGTATCAATGGTGGCTCACAATTCAGGATTGTGCTACGGCGGAGGATCTCACCTGGGAGTAAGTTAAGGCGGCGTACCAGAAGAAGTATGTCGGTACTCACTACATTGATGCTCAGAGGAAGGCATTTCTGGGGCTGGTTCAAGGGAACAAGTCCGTGGCAGAATACGAGGCCGAATTCCTAAGGTTAAGTCGATATGCTGGAGGAGTAGTTGCTACGGAGTATGAGCGATGTGTCCGGTTTGAGGACGGATTAAGGGATGACCTGAGGTTGTTGATAGCTCCACATCAGGAGCGGAAGTTCGCGGTGTTAGTCGAAAAGGCTAAGGTAGCTGAGGGAATTAAGGACTCTGTGAGGCAGAACAGAGAAAAGGATAGAAATCGGGATAAGAAAAATTTGGATCGTCTGAATCATCTGAGGGTCTTCAGAAAAGATCGAGGGTTGAAAATTCTACTCGTGTGACTGAGCCAGCTACAGGAAATCTGGACCGTCCGTGTACTCAGTGTGGAAAGCATCATGTCGGCGAGTGTTGGAACTGGAAGCGAGAATGTTTTAAGTGTAAGTCTAAGTCTCACTTG
The DNA here is from genome assembly GCA_025503065.1 of Gossypium bickii. NCBI lineage: Eukaryota > Viridiplantae > Streptophyta > Magnoliopsida > Malvales > Malvaceae > Gossypium > Gossypium bickii. The sequence goes on from CP106711.1 coordinate 105,615,328, forward strand.
ATTAAAGATTGTCCTCAAGATCCGAATAGGGCTCGGACATTAGGCCAAGGTTATGTACAGGGGGGTAGAGATGGTCAGCAAGCGACAAGAGGTCGTGGTCTGAATCATGGAGGAAATGGTTCAGGCCGAAGTCGTGTAGCACCAAACAGAGATGCTGAAGGTGCAGACGCAAGCCAGCCAAGGTTGGTTTATGCAGTCGGCCGTCGCGAGGATGGTGATGTGCTAGAGGTGACAACGGGTAAGTTTCTTATTTCTGGATAATCCTTCATTGCTTTGTTCGTTATAAGGTCAGTTCGTTCCTATGATTGCTAATGAAGTGTATGGAACCTTGATTGTGAACTTAGAGAATGTGCCTAGGAAGTATAATAGTTCTTTAAGATCAGAGTGTGTGGCAGATGGAGTAAGTGGGGTAAGTTAGGATGTACGGATGTTCGTTAGTAAGTAATTTCGAGGACGAAATTATTTTAAGGAGGGTAGAACTGTAACATCCTAAATTAGGGGTTGTGCATTTGGAGCATAACTCAAGTGTTAGTAGGCTTTAAGTGGGGTTGGTGATGTTTTAAAGGTTTTTAAAACTCTAGGATTAAAAGGGAGTGCATTGGAAATTTTTGAAATTTTTGGGTAAAAAGGGGAAATTGGCTAAGAAGGCCTTAAAGAAAATTTCAGGAGTTTATGGACATGAACTTGTGCTTAGTAAAGTGGCTTAGGATGCTACTTTAGGGGCCTTGGAGGCTTGCGCAGTAGGGAAGAGGTTCGAGTAATGCGGGGCGCATCAGAGGCTTTTATTTTCCTTTTTGCATCAACTAGAGAAATTGGGCTAGGTAGGCCTTAAAAATAAATGGCAAGGTTTATGGACATGAAAGTTGGATTGGTAAAGTGGCTACCATACGCCATTTAAGGGCCTGGAAGTAACGCCAACAAGGGCCTGGGTTCGAAACACGGCGGCAGCAAGTGGTGTTTTATTTTTGTTTTGGTGTTAAGGGAGGAGCATGATAAAGAGGTCTTAAAAGAAGTTGTGGCGGGTTTATGTCATAAAAACCACCACGGCAGAGTGGCTTGGGGCGTTGTTGCGACACTTGCCTGAGGCAGTCCTGGAGTTCGAACCTTGGAAATTTGCGGTGGGTGTTTTATTTTTGGCTTTTGGCGCCAGGAGAGAAGGAAGTAATGGACCGCACATGGGATCTTCAATTGGGATAAGGATCAAGCTGATTTTGTTTTTAAATTCGGATGGGATAATGTGCTGGCTTTTATTTTTTTTTATTGATTTTAAGATAGAAGATAATGGTTGTGTGTTGTTTATTATTTATTTTGAATGAAGTGGATTAATTCAATTTAAAAGTAGATAAGAGATAAATTAGAGAAGAAGTGGGATTTGATAAGGAGCATAGTGGTGGCCGAATGAGGGACACCTTGGGGGCTTGTATTTTCGGTTTTGAAGGGGGGTAGTGTGTGCCGAAAATTAGCTCTTGTGTGTGTGCCAAATTCTTTTTTTCAAAAACACTTTCTTTTCATCTTGGTTAGTGCCGAATTTGCTCTTTATTTTCATCTGACAAAAGCCAAAAATTAGACCCCTTTTATGCATTTATTTTCTTTCTTCTATCACATCTTCCTTTCTTTTACTTTGATTAAATCAAAGCCTCTCTTAATCTTGCCATTACCGAATTCTTCTAAGCCTCTTCCATTCCTCTTTTCTTTCCTATAACTTCAATCTCCTACCGATTCTTTATGATAGTTGAATGTTTTACCTTCATTGGTAGCCATAGCCAAATATCAAGGGTGTTTTATTCTCCTACTTTTGTCGCAAGTGTTAGAAGCTGGAATATCCTTGAGGAATAGCCGAACCTACTCTTCTCTAGTCTCTTCAAAGCACGAGGATGGTAAGTGGTCTTTTATCATTAATCGGTTTCTTCCCTACTCTTTTAGTATGCCGAAATCAGTGATTGTGCTTTGGTCTAAGGTTGGTCGAATGTGTGTGAATGCCATAATCTCTTGTTCTTTGGTGTGTAGCCAGCGTTAGGAGGCCTTGAAGGATTCTTTCGAGATTTGTAGTGAGCAAGGTAGGTAGAGGATTTCGACAACCCATATTTAAGAGGTGGTTTCCGGGATTTAGTTAATAAGGGGCTAATCGACAGGCACAAGGGCAAGTTTTGACATTTTAGATTGTGTTAGATTCAATAGATCGGGATCTCGCTAAATAATCAGGTGTGTAGTTATCGCACTGTCTTTTGATTGATTTAAATATGTTAAAATGTATATGTGCTATGTTGTGAATGATAGCCGAGATAAGGGCTAAAATGGTGGACACCCCTGATGGGTAATCGATTAACAAGGTCAGTGTTTTATGTTATTAAATGATTACTGATGAATATGTGAAATGGAGATGAGCATGTTATATATATTTTATTAAATGATGTTTTATCATGATATATATGTGCATGGGGGCTTGGGATATGAATATTGGAGGACAGGGTGTACATATTTATGTACGTGGTCTAATGTCAGCCTTATGCTACATTAGCGCTTGATGTTAGCTATGTGCTTCATCAAGGGAGGTGTTGGCTAGGTGCCCATCTCGGCGGTTGATCGCTGTATGCATCACCGTGGACTGATTGGTATGTGGGATCACTTAGGTGATCGGTAGCTCAGCCACGGCCTTGAGCAGCAAGTCTGCCAAGGTAAGAGATGTGGATCACGATGTGATCGGTGGTGGATTAGCCACGGCCTTGGGCAGGGAGTCTGCTAAGGTAGGTGTAATTGATGGACCTAAGTTGGGTTCGGTCATAATTGCATATTTATGTGTGTGAACTGTGTGGATATGGGCCAAGCCCATATGTGGAGACATGTGTAATGACTATGCACTGAGTCTGTTTGACTCACCCAATATTTTACTAAACCTTACAGGTGATGCGTGATGCTCGGACCGGGTTGGAGTGGATACGAGGTGGCTCATGCAGAAGATGTTTTAATTAATTTACGAATTTTATATTATCAGTATTTTGGGAATTTATTTGATGTAATAAGGGCCACTTTTAGTATTTGGGAACTTTATTTAATGTTTTGAAGTTTATTTTAATAATGAACTAATAATGGGAAATATTTTTGAAGCAATTTATATTATAATAACTTACATAAAAGTTTTAATCCGGGAATTTGTATCAACTAAAGTTTATTGGGCTCTTAAATACACAATGTTTTACCAAAGGAAATAAATTTATACGTTATCACCTTTAAGTTAAAATATTTTCAAACGTTTTTCCGTAGTGACATACTAGATCCGGTCAGGACTTGTGAGCCGGGTTTGGGATGTTACAATCACCATTAAGTCGGGTATGTTTTGTGTTGATGCTATATTTTTGGGTATAGAAACTGTATGTATGCAATGTTTATATATTATTAAATTAGTGTGCGCAACGAAAGCATAGTGGTGAGACTTGGGTACTACGATTAATAGTTAGTTGGAAATTTCAAGGACGAAATTTCTTTAAGAGGGTAGAACTGCAACATCCTGAATTTTTGGGCCTATGCATTTAATGTAAGGATATGTTTAATATGTTAATTTAAGTGATAGGGGTCCAAATTGGGCTCAAGATTAGGCCAAGGCCTTGGTTAAATTATTAGATTGGGCATTATAGAGTTAAAAGGGTGGTAATTATGTTTAAAATACCAACGTAGGCTTGTGGCCCTACAAAAGGTGGCACTGTAAGGGAATTAGAAGGTGGCGTCATTAACAATTAAAGAGGCCCAAGTTTTGGCAGTAAGGAGCCCATGTTTGTAGGCCATTTTCGGTACTTAAAATAGGAGCAAGGGCGACGCCACAACAAGGGATTTAGGGGCCCAAAATTTAAGTTTAATGAAGCCCAAATCTTTTAATTTAAGTAAGTTAAATTTCGGCATTTAGACTTGATGAGGTGGATGGCTACAAGGCTTAAAAATAGGAATATATATTTGGATTTTATAATTGATAATATAGAAGATAAAAAGGAGAAAAGATATAAGCCTATCTACAAGGAGAGTAATGGCCGAAAATCCACCACTAAGAGGAGTAAAGAAATCGCCTACTGCATGGCAAAGGGGTGCCGAATTTTCCCTTTTATTTAGCTTGAATCTTAATTAATTAGGAAGGGCATTTTCGGTTTTATACAGGAGGTGCCGAAATTCCTATAAATAGGGGGGCTAGCTCCTTGATTTTGGCATTTAAAAACCCTAATTCTCTTATTCTTTGTGCCAAAAATCCCTAGCCTCTTCCTCTCTAATTTCTCTTCTTCAATTTCTTCAAAAGCTGAAACATTTTCTCTATTCTTCTTTCCCTTATGCCGATTTCTCTAAAAAGTCGAAATCTCTTAGTTTTTCTTTATTCATCCTATTTGTGAGTTAAATCTATTCTTCTGGCATTTAAAACTTCCTTTGGCATTGCCGAGTCCTCTCTCTAGTGCTAGCCGAACCTCCTGTGCTAAGGTAAGTGTCAATTTTTGATTAGTTCTCATAATTTATTCCCGATTTTTGAAAGCCAAAAAGCTAATAGTTTAATGGTTCTATGTTGGGCGGCAATTCGGGATTTGAAGGAAGCTTGGTCAACTAGATCTAAAAGCCGAAAATAGCTAGTCTCCAATTTTGGGATTTTTGAGGTAAGAAGATTTTTCTAGATTTCTATTAGATTTCATCATTATATACAAGATCTTAATGTTATAATGAAAATTAATGATTAAATATTGTGATAATAGTTATGATAAGGACTTGTGATGGAATTAAATATGGATCAGGCAAAGGAGAAAATCCCTAAGTTTAAGAAAAGAGCAGTATCTACCATTCGAGATTGGCCACTTGGTTGTGGACCGGCTTCTGAACAACACCTTAGGCAGATAGCAGTTGTGTCGGCTAAGGATATCGTCGATATAGAAAGCAACGTTTTATCGGTAATCAGGTGTGTAGATCTCTAACATACTAATTAATCTGTACTAAATCTATGTTATAGGCTAAAAGCCGGAAAAAGACTGTATAGTAATCTATACTAAATATATGTTATGGGCTAAAAGCCGGAAAGAGGCTGTGTAGACAGTCGCACCCTAAAAGGGTTAGGCAAAGGATGACAGGTACGTGGTAATAGAAATCTCTATGTGTATCGATATATATATATATGAAAGCCTGTTTCTCTTAAAGATGATATGATGTTTTCAATTTTTCAAGTGTGTATGCATGGGGTGGGATTATGATAATGAAGGGGAAGAGCATGCTTGGTCACATGGTGATCGGTGGTAGAAAACCCACGTAATAAAATGATTGGTCACATGGTGATCGGTGGTAGAAAACCCACGTAATAAAATGTTAGATCACATGGTGATCGGTGGTAGAAAACCCACGAAATGAAATGTTAGGTCACTTGGTGATCGGTGGTAGAAAACCCACGTTAAAATTCCTGATTGATAAGGAATAGGCGCGATGATTTATCGATATGGTGTGTAGCGGTTGGTAGGTTGATTGTAGAAATCCCCAAGGTGTGATGATTGGTACGGGTTGGTGTGTAGAGGATGGAATTCTAGGATGGGTTGGGCTTTGCATCATTTATTATCTGTCATGTGAATATGATTGTTGCCATTGTGTATGGGTCAGGGCTTATAATGTGTTTGTGGGCCCAAGCCTTTTATGTGTTTTCGGGATTTACACACTGAGTCTTGGTAATTCACCCTATTATTTTTCCCTAACTTTTCAGATAAGCAGTAGATCGTGGACATGGGAGCCGAGGCAGACTCGAGGGGCCATCAAGTTTTTATTTCCATAGATTATTTTCAGTTTTTCCTTTAAGTTTTATTTTGGGAATATTTAGGTAATGAGGCCCCGTAGTTTATATTCGCCTAAATAGTTTTTTTTAAATATTTGCAACTTATGAATTTATGTCAGGGGTTTATTTATACCAAATAATAATAATACAAGGTTTCTTTTCAAAAGTCACTTATTTATTCAAATATTGCCTAATAACTTACGATTTCCAAAACCAACAAAGCAAAAGTTTTCAATGTTCAACTCGTAGCATACCAGATCCGGTCGAAACGCATGGGCCGGGTTTGGGGTGTTATAACACTTTTGCCTGTTCTCGAATTAAATTTTCAAAAAAGGTCCTTTTAAAAAAAATAGATCAATTTTTTTTGAAAATTTATGTGAATAAGCCTTTATAAAGACCCAATTTTTTTTTATTTTAAGGTGCCACCAATTAATATAGAAATAAAACTTACAAAGCAGATCTTTATATAGACCCAAAGTCTCATTTCTCTTGTTTTCTTAAGCAATGTAGGATATGAGACATGTGTATATATAGACTCATGAACAGGTTTGCAACTTGTTCCTGTAATGTGGGATTCCTTCCTTTTTTAACTAACAATATAAGATTAAAGGCTACACTATATTTTATAATTTTTTTACAAAACAATTTCTTTTTTTATATATTTTGTTAACACTTTCTCATATTATAAAATTATCTTTTGAGATTTTTACTCTTGTTGCATTTTAGAATTGTTAGCATATACAAAAGGACTATTAAAAAAAAGAATAAATTGCACATATGAAACTTGTACATGCAATAATATTCTATTCAATTTTAAATGTTCGAATTTAATATCCATGCAATTCTAATTTTTAAAATAATTTTCCATTATTTAAAGTTAGAAGTTATACTTTTAATTTTTTATTATTTATTTTATATTATATTATGAATGTTTGATTAATAAATAAATAGTGAGTATTTGATACTCAAATAGTATTTTTTTGTAATTTTAAAAAATTGATATATTTTTTTAAATATTTAATTATTTTAATATTTTACTATACTTATTAATTTTTTAATTCTAATTTTAATTTAATTTTTATCACCTAATGAATGCTGATAAATTTATTTCAGATATATTTTGACTAGATAGATAATCTATTTAAACATAGTATATAATTATGTTAAATAAGTTTTTTTATAGAAATATATAATATACATAAAATATAATAATTATTTTTCATATTTTTATATCTAGATTAAATTACATTAGTAGTCACTTAACTATGATTTTTTGGCTATCGAATTATAAAAACTTACAAAATGATCACTTAACTATTAGTAGTTTTTTAAATATTTATTTTTTAATATTTTACCATACTCATTTTATATTTTATAATTTTTTTTACATATAGAGTTTAAAAGTTTTATTTATAATGTAACAAATGTTAACTTTTTGTAAAAAAATTTAAACTCTATAAGTAAAAAATATAAAATATAGTGTAGCATTTAATCTTATGTTGTTAGTTAAAAGATGAAGGAATCCCACATTATTTAGGAACAAGCTGCAAGCCTATTCATGAGTCTATATATACACATGTCTCATATCCTACATTGCTTAAGAAAACAAGGGAAATGAGACTTTGGGTCTATATAAAAATCTGCTTTCTAAGTTTTATTTCCATATTAATTGGTGACACCTTAAAATAAAAAAAAATGGTGTTGTCACTTTGGGTCTTCATAAATGCTTATTCTAGTAATTTTTCAAAAAAAAATTGGTCTATTTTTATAATTTTTCAAAAAAATAGTGTTGTCCACTTTAAGGCGTTTTTGCTGACACGGGGTAAAGCGCGTCCACATCAGCACAAATGGCAAAATCGCTCCCTCAGAGATGTGATTTGCTGAAATTTCCCCCTAAAACACTCTTGCGTGGACACATTTTATAATTTGCGGCTCTTTCTAATAAATAATAAAAGAATTGACTTATTTCCATAAATAAAATTGGAAATAGGCCTTTAGGTAAAAAGGTGATTTTATATTTTATATTTCACTTAATTTGATAAAATTTTATTTTGTTGGCAAAGATGTGGCCATCTTTTTTTAAAAAAAAAAAATAGGTTAATTTAGGATATATTATATATATATAGTAGTGGAGGTGGGGCGGCAGAATGCCACACTTTGTTCTTTTAATGTTTATTTTATATATATTAGTGGAGGTGCGTCCCCATTTTTTGAATAACTTTCCCCTTTTTAATCTCTATTCATTTTCTTTCAATATTAAATTTATGTTGGATCTAAAGGAACATGTATAGCTAAATCATTGTTTTAGCTTTAGGTTCATAATTAATTTAGTGTTAGAATGGTGAGATTTGAATTCGTACTCACTTTTCACTTTGATATTTGTCAATTCTCTTTGGTTTGGTATTAGATGACATATCGTTAGTGAATAGATACAATTCGTAATTGTCATATTCGTCTCACTAAAGAATAAACTGATGTGACCAATTGAGTGAATGATTAGATTCATCAAAAGAATTAACAATCAAAGTTTAAATGACCTACGCAATTGAGGCCTTTGATTTAAGTTGGGTTCTTTTAATTTGTAAAGTTGTCGAGAAATTAAATTGTAGAAGCTAATTTCAAGGTTATTAGTAAGGGTTAACTATCAAGCTATTCCCATCATTGATTTATTTACAAAAGGGTCGATTGTAACATGTCACACCCGACCCGGATGTCAGATTCGAATGCGAGATGTCAATTCCATTACCATAACTACTCTGACTTTATTCATTTTTCTTGGTAAATGAATCAATAAAAATGGCATGTATCATAATTTTCAAATTGTATGAAAGAAATGTACATTCACAGGATCAAATAAGCCAGTCATAGTAACTCAAGGTTACATGTGGTCAAACATGGAGTTAAGATACGAATCCTAACTCAATTTATCAAAATTGAATAATGTGTTCTAAGACAGTAAAGCCATGTCTTTAGACATGCCTCCCTTGTTTTATGCCTTTAGGTTCGAAGTTGGTTGTCTCGAGGTATTAGGGTTCATATCTCAAGATAATGACTCTTATGTCTCGAGACTTAGCTCCCTTATTTTGGACCCTTAGCTTCGATGTTTCTTGTCTCGAGACATGCTAAATTGTCATAGAAGTTCCCAAATTTTCAAATAGGAAAATGTTGGAGATCGACCCGTGTAAAGGATGAAATAGAAAGAGGTGGAGAAGATCAAACAAAAATATTTAAATGGAAAACTCCTCCGAAGTGGATAAAGACCATGAGCAAAAAAGGCTTCGTCTTTTCACTAAATGAGTAAACAAATTAGAGTACAATATGGAGAAAATAAATCTAAATATACTAAAAGTACAATCCCAAAACCACAAAAACAAAGGCCTAACTCGAGAACAAAATTATCTCCATTGTTACCACAAAACTCTCACCAAAACTCATATGCGACTATATCTTGTCGCCCTCAAGGAAATGCCTTTGTTGGTTGACATATCAAAAATAGGGATACAATGTCCCTTTTTAAATAGGCTTAGATTAGAGTTTTAATCATACTAAAATATCTCTAGAATAATTAGAGTCTAACTGGGAGAAGCAGTTATATTTGAAGTCTAAATCACAGCTGCATAACTTGGACAAATCATCTTGACGTCATGATGCCCCATGCATACTCGTCACGATGTCGCTGCCACGTTCATTTTGGGTTTCGTAGCAACGTCCCTCTATTTACCTCTTCTTTGGTAAATCCTCGAACATCTTCCTAAATGCTTGCAAACTTCTTGATAAATGTGAGGCACAACCCACAAATCTCCACCTTGACTTGTATTTATCATGCTTCCTTTACCATGCCCCGCCACAGGCCAAACTGGAATTTTATAAAATGTCAACCAAGTCAAAATTGTAACAGACCAATTTTGACCCTAATCGGAAGGGTGGTTTCGGAACCACGAAACCGAGCTTGAGAGTTATTTTTATTATTTGTTTATTTAAATATTGTGTTTTGTGTCTGTTATGTGTGATTTAGTAAGAGTAAAAAAAAATCTCGTGGAAAATCTTAGTCATCTAAGTGTTTAAATCGCTAAAGGTCTAAATTGCAAGAAGAACCAAAGTAGTGGGCATTAATAAAAAAAAAAGGGGGGGCTAAGTAAAGTGTCCATTAAACATGGGGATTTGCATGTCAAATTCCCCATCTTTAAACAAGGTGGACGGCAAGCATGCATATATGTTCTTTTTTTATTTTTGTATGATATTTAGGCATTATTATATTAAAGCATGCTATGAATATTTGCTTTTTAATTATATATATATTGATTTTAGTAATATTATAAGAAAAGCATGCTATAATTTATGTTAAAAAAAAAATAAATAAAAACAAAAGAATAATTCTCTCATCCTTCATTCATTCTTGCCCGATTTCTACCTTGAAGAGAAGAGAAGAACTTCATCTTCCCCATTCGGCCTTGCATGCACTAGATTAGGTAAGAATTGAACTTGATATGGCTTAAGTTCTTGATCATTTTTTTTCTTTTGAAACAAGCAAAATTTGCTAATGTTGGTATGATGAGATTCGGCCATGGATGCTAATGTTGTTGTTTGTATTGATAATGAGTTAGATGGTATGAAAAGAAATGGCATGGACTTGTAAGAAGATTTGGTTGTTTTGGCTTGAAGGTACCCTCATAGTTGGCCGAATAATAGGATGGATATTCATGAAAACATCTCTTCTTGTGTTTTGATGTTCGGCCATTCCCTTATAATGAAATTAACCATATAAGATTGTTATATGTGATGTTTAATTATTGGGTGAACTAAGTTTAAGACTTGATTACTTGAAGTAAATTAGTGCAAGGGGTAAATTTGATGGAAGGAAGAGTTATAGAGAATCCTAGGAACCTAAGGGCCATTCGGCCATGGAGAAGAGATCCAGATGGGTTGAAATTTTTATTGTGGTGTTCCATAGGTTAAATTGGATTAGTTAAATGCTTGAATTAGGTGTGGTTATTAGCTTGTTACTTGGTTGTATGTTGAAGAAAATGCATGGGTATGGAATTGGCATATTCGGCCATAAGAGAAAATGAATTTGAGCTAATGTATTTGATTATATATGTGTAATTATATAAAGTTAAGGTACGGCTATAGATAAGAAGGTAAGTTGTAAGTTAAAACACATCAAGGAAATTATTACCAAAGTGTTCCCTAATAATTTGAATGCACTTGAACAAAGTAGAGGATGAATGCCGAATGTAAATGTTTATGTCTTGAAATTATGTATTTTATGATTTTGCTTTTGAATTGAATGGAAGTGTAGTTTAATTGGTTTAAGTTGAACCAAATTAGATCGGGAACAAAAAGAGAAAGATCAAGATCGAGGAAAAACAAAGATTATCGAGTAGCCGATTTGCACGGCTTATCGACAACCGAGGTAAGTCCTAAAACTAAATTATATTGAAGAGTTAATTATGAGCCTATTATACGATATAGTTTGATAAGTCTTGAGTAGGTATTCATGCCATAGCCGAATGTACATAAGTCTATTAGAATGATTTTGAGTAGTTGATGCAAATAAACCAAAGTACTTTCATTAAGTGATACTGTATAAAATGATATTAGAAACGATTGAATTCTTAAATGTGTTTCGGGCTTTAAGCCTAGCAGGCCTAGTGCCGGTGATATAATTCGGGCTATTACGCCTAGCAGGCCTTGCGCCGGTGTTATTTATCGGGCTATTACGCCTAGCAGGCCTCGTGCCGGTGTTATTTATCGGGCGATTATGCCTAGCGAGTGCCTTGTGCTAGGTGTTATTTATCGGGCTTTGGTGCCTAGCAGGCTAAATGCCGGTGTATTACTTCACAGACTAGAAACCGAAACTGAGTTCAAGGTGAGTTATAGCAAATTTACCGAATTAACGGCTCAGGTGAGTACGTAAAGTTGGAATGAGCTTCCTATTTAATTAAGACAAGGTAAATTAGTGAGTTAGTGATCTATCGCTAATGGTATGTTTTCTTGGTATAATGATGAAAGATGTGGTATAGAGATTTTGGTCATTTAAGTATATGAATGTTGTACCTACGTTTACATGATAACACCTTAATAGGAAATACGAGTGCAAGCCTACTAGTTGAATAGTAGAAATTTTAATTGTTGAGAATTGTGGGTTATTTTATGTTTGTAATTTGGACTTACTAAGCTAGCAAGCTTATCGTGTGAAATGTTTTCTTTGTTTTATAAATTAGGAGCAAGCTCATCGGGATTGTTAGGGAAAGCCACTCACACTATCAATCTACAATTTGGGTACCCTTCCATTTTGGTTTTTAAACAAAGGCATGTATAGGGAAGACTTAGTCCTGTTTGATGAACTCTTAAGGCACTTGTATTAAATAGCCATGCGAATATGGCTAAAATTTTTAGTTAAGAATGCTATTGTGTTTTGTTTTGTACGATGAATTATGATGGCAAGGTTTATGCATTCTTAATCGGAGTTAAAACGTTTTTATTAAGAAAATGTGATCAATGAAATAGATTCTTGAGTTAGGGGTTATGTATGTTTGATTAGAAACTAGTATCTCATAAATTACAATGAAACAGCATGCAGTAATAGCAGTGATGTGATTTAGAAAAATCACCAAAAATAGGGTGCATTGAATTAGAAGGTGAATAAGATGTGATATCAAACCTTATTGTGTCTATTTTTACATGAAACAATCAGAGTAGGCGAAAGATTTATATATTATGAGAAAATCAAGTTTTAGTGAGATCTGTCCTGACTGAATTCGTGAGTCACTGTTCTGTTTTGTAAAAATTGTTAAAAATTGTATAAAAATTATTAGGAATCATGGTTTATATGTGTAGAAACCTTAACGAGTCTACTTTTGATTGGTTTAAATAAGAACAGTGTATGAAAATTATACAATGAGATAACTACATTTTTTTAAAGACAGGTCAGAATTAGCGAGCTGTGTAATAGGGGTAACTTTGATGAATAAACTGTACTAATTGGCCACATGAAAAATTCTGGAAAAATTATGGTAAAAACCTATATGAGTCTAGTTTCAAGAAAAATTTACGGAACTAAATTTTGAGTTTTATAACCCGAGTTATGGTCAAATCATTCGGCATGACGCAGTTTGACAGCTTTTAATTTTTATGTCCAGAACTTGTAGTCAAGTAAAGTAATGCCTCTTACTCGACTTCGGCGACGGTCTTGGGTAAGGGGTGTTACAATTATTGGTATCAGAGCTTACGGTTTAGTCGATTCTAGGACTACCGTAGCGCGTGTGAGTCTAGCTATACATGCCTTTTATTATATATTGATAGTGTGGTGACTTCTGACAGCCTGAACTTTGTTTTATATAGTAAATGGACACTGATCCTGAAAGAGCTGTAGTTGATGATGTGGAGAGCGTGGCGCCTGACCGTACCCACGGATCAGCGCCGGTAGACTCTCGACCTGTTTCGGGTAGCCACGAAGGAGAGACTAAACAAGCCTTTTATCGGATGATGAATGATTGGTTTGTCCAATTCATTCAAAATAACCCAGCTATGCCCCAACCTCCACCCCCGAATAATCTAACCCCGATTCCTTCAGCTCCCCTAATGACAGATCCAATGAGATCTAGTAGGCCCCCAGTTGATAAAATTCGAAAATATGGGGCCGAAGAATTTAAAGCCAATGACGATGATGATGCTGAGAGAGCCGAAATGTGGCTTGATAACACTATTCGGGTACTTGGTGAGTTGTCTTGTACTCCGAAAGAATGCTTGAAGTGTGCTATATCTTTACTACGGGACACTGCATATCACTGGTGGAATACCTTAGTATCAGTGGTTCCGAAAGAAAAAGTGACGTGGGATTTCTTCCAAACTGAGTTTCGCAAGAAGTATATTAGCCAAAGATTTATTGATCAAAAACGAAAAGAGTTCCTTGGTGAAACAAGGACGAATGATCAGAATGTGAGTATGAAAGAAAATTTGTCGCTCAGCCGTTATGCTAGAGAGTGTGTCTCTACTGAAGCCATTATGTGTAAAAGATTCGAAGACGGCCTAAATGAAGATATAAAGATGTTTGTTGGCGTTCTTGAAATCCAAGAGTTTGTAACTTTAGTTGAGAGAGCCTGCAAAGCTGAAGAGCTCGGGAAAGAGAAAAGAAAGGCTGATACAGAAGCCAGAGACATCCGAAAAAGGTCTTCGGGTAAAGTCTTTCATTCCACGAGCAAGAAGCCCCAGAGATGACTACAATGATCAAAGCTACTACAGATCAGCCTAGACGGGATCGACCTCCTATGAGCTCCCGAGCTACCTCGATAGCCAGTTGTTGGTAACATTCCACAAAATAGAGTCGAATGCAAGTCTTGTGGGAAATGGCACTCGGGAGTTGTAGATTCCGTGATCGGTCTTGCTATAAATGTGGATCGTCAGATCATTTTATCAGAGAGTGTCGAAGTTGGTGAGCGAATGCAATTCAGAACACTACACCGAGCAACGTGCCAATGCGAGGTAGACCACCCAGACATTCGGGCAATGTAGGTGGTAGTCAGAAAGGAATAAAGAACACTACAGATCGATCTGAGGCTAGAGCTCCGGCTAGAGCATATGCTGCGTGAGCTAGAGAGGATGCTTCCTCCCCCGACGTCATTACCGGTACTTTCACTCTTTTTGATACTACTGTGATTGCACTAATTGATCCTGGTTCGACTCATTCTTATGTGTGTGAAATTTTAAAATTTGGCAAGACTCTGCTAGTTGAGTCTACCGAGTTTGTGATCCGTGTGTCCAACCCTTTGGGTAGATGTGTGCTTGTTAATAAAGTGTGTAGAGATTGCCCGTTGATGATTCGGGATTATTGTTTCCCAGCTGACTTAATGTTGTTGCCCTTTGACGAATTTGATATAATCTTGGGTATGGATTGGTTAACTTCACACGAGGCAGTAGTGGACTGTAAAAGGAAGCTGATCGATTTGAAATGTCGAAACGGTGAGACCATCAGAATTAAATCTTGTGATACAAATGGGTTGCCTACAGCAATATCCTCACTGTTAGCCCAAAAGTATGTAAGAAAAGGGTGTGAAGCTTATTTGGCTTATGTCTTTGGATAATAAAATGTCCAGAAACTAATGGAATTGGTACCAGTTGTATGTGATTACGAGATGTGTTTCTTGAAGAGCTACCCGGCTTACCCCTAGTACGAGAGATTGAGTTCGGTATTGAGTTAGTGCCGGATGCGACTCCAATTTCGGTAGCTCCGTACCGAATGGCGCCTACTGAATTAAAAGAATTGAAAGCCTTGATTGCAAGAGTTGTGAGATAGGGGTTTCAGACGACCGAAGTTTTTTCCAGTGGGTGCACGATCTTATTTGTGAAAAAGAAAGATGGGACAATGCGAATGTGTATCGACTACCGGCAACTAAATAAGGTAACTATAAAGAATAAGTACCCGTTACCTCGGATTGATGATTTATTTGATCAGTTAAAAGGGGCTTCAGTGTTTTCGAAGATAGATTTGAGGTCGGGTTATTATCGGCCATGAGTTAGAGATTGGATGTGCCAAAGATCGCATTAGAGCGAGGTACGGACATTATGAGTTTTTGTTTATGCCTTTTGGACTCACTAATGCACCTGCTGTTTTTATGGATTTAATGAACCGAGTCTTCCGATAGTTTTTAGATCGGTTTGTAGTAGTGTTTATCGATGATATATTAATCTACTCCAGAAATGAAGCGGAACACGTTGAGCATTTAAGAGTAGTACTACAAACCTTGAGAGATCATCAATTATACGCAAAATTTAGTAAATGTGAGTTTTGGATGAACGAAGTCAGCTTCTTGGGTCATGTGGTTTCGGTGTCAGGTATTCGGGTGGATTCAAACAAAATAGCAGCCATACTTGATTGGAAACCACCAAAGAATGTTTCTGAGATCCGAAGTTTTCTAGGCCTTGCGGGATATTATAGACGATTTGTAAAAGGTTTTTCCGTAATAGCTACACCCTTGACGAGACTACTACAGAAAGATGTCAAATATGAATGGTCAGAAAAATGTCAGAAAAGTTTCGAGCAGTTGAAAGCTCTTTTAACCGAGGCTCCGGTGTTAACTCAGCCCGAATCGGGTAAAGAATTTACTATTTTTAGTGATGCATCTTTGAATGGGTTGGGTTGCGTTCTAATGCAAGAAGGCAAGGTGATAGCCTACGCTTCAAGACAATTGAAGCCTCATGAAAAAAATTATCCAACTCACGATCTGGAGTTGGCAGCCATTGTGTTCGCATTGAAAATTTGGCGTCACTATTTATTCGGTGAAAAATGTCATGTTTATTCAGATCACAAAAGTCTAAAATATTTAATGACTCGAAAGATCTAAATTTGAGACAACGCAGATGGTTAGAATTGCCTTGAAAGACTATGAATTAGTGATTGACTACCATCCGGGAAAGCTAATGTTGTTGCGGATGCGTTGAGTCGAAAATCATTATTTGCTCTTCGTGCATTAAGCACGCACGGATGACTATGTCGAAGATGGTTCGATCATAGCCGAGTTACAAGCAAGACCGATGTTTATTTCAGCAAATTCGTGGACTTACGAGAAAGTTGACGAAAAGTTAGTTGCTATTCGGATTCGATGTGAAAATGCTACCGAATCGATTTCGGATAGATGCAAATGATTATTTGAATTATAAAAGTCGATTGTGTGTTAGATGAACTCGATTTGATAGATGATCCCGAATGAGGCCCATA
The DNA here is from genome assembly GCA_025503065.1 of Gossypium bickii. NCBI lineage: Eukaryota > Viridiplantae > Streptophyta > Magnoliopsida > Malvales > Malvaceae > Gossypium > Gossypium bickii. The sequence goes on from CP106711.1 coordinate 105,631,821, forward strand.
ATGGCGAATGTCGATGCACCCGGGGTAGCACAAAGATGTATAATGATTTGAAACAGATTCTATTGGTGGCACGGTATGAAACGAGATGTATCCGAATTTGTCTCCAAGTGCTTAATCGTCAACAAGTGAAAAGTGAGCATCGGTACCCTACGGATTACTTGACGATTATGATACCCGAATGGAAATGGGATAGAATTACCATGGATTTTGTATTCGGTCTCCCCCTATGACACCGAGTAAGAAAGATGCCGTATGGATTATCATCGATAGGATCGACTAAATCGCTCATTTTGTACCCGAGACGCGCACGACTATTCTTTGGATAAGCTTGCTTTGAATGTATGTATCACGATCGTAAGGTTGCACGGGTACCAAGTTCCATAGTTTGAGATAGAGACCCAAGATTTACATCGCGATTTTGGAAAAAGTTGCGAGGATGCATTAGGTACTAAACTTCATTTTAGTCTGACCTTCCATCATAAGCAGACGGTCGATCCGAGTGAACAATTTTGATACTTGAGGGCATGTTGAGGTGTTGCGTTCTCGAGTTTAAAGTGCGTGGGAGCGATACCTACCGTTAGTTGAATTTGCCTACAACACGCTTTTCAGTCTAGCATAAAAATGGCGCCTTATGAAGCCTTATACGGTCGAAAATGTCGCACACCATTGTATTGGGTGAACTCGGTGAGAATAAGATACACGGGGTTGATTGGATTAAAGAAACCGAGCGGAAGGTGGTTAGAATCGAAGTAATTTGAAAGTCGCCGGATCGTTAGAAGTCCTATGCCGATTTAAAAGCGCAAGGACATTGAATTTCGTGTCGGAGATCGGGTGTTCTTGAAAGTTTCTCCGTGGAAGAAAATATACTCGATTCGGTCGAAAGGCAAAGTGAGTCCGAGATTTATCGAACCGTATGAAATCATCGAGCGTATAGGGCTGTTGCTTTATCGATTGAAAGCGCTTGACTTGGAAAAGATACACAATGTATTTCACGTTTGATGCTTCGCAGATCTGGATCGGATCCGCCCCATGTGATCACCCCGTCGAGATTGAAATTCGATCGATTTGACCTATGATGAGGAACCAATCCAGTATCTTAGCTCGGGAAACCAAAGAGTTAAGAAATAAGAAGGTTCCATTAGTAAAGATTCTATGGAATCGTCACGGAGTTGAAGAGGCTACGTGGGAGCCTGAAGAGTCAATGAGGCAACAATATCCGAACTTATTTAACGGTAAGATTTTCGGGGACGAAAATCCTTAAAGGGGGGGAGTTGTAGCAGACCAATTTTGACCCTAATCGGAAGGGTGGTTTCGGAACCACGAAATCGAGCTTGAGAGTTATTTTTATTATTTGTTTATTTAAATATTGTGTTTTGTGTCTGTTATGTGTGATTTAGTAAGAGTAAAAAAAAATCTCGTGGAAAATCTTAGTCATCTAAGTGTTTAAATCGCTAAAGGTCTAAATTGCAAGAAGAACCAAAGTAGTGGGCATTAATAAAAAAAAGGGGGGGGCTAAGTAAATTGTCCATTAAACATGGGGATTTGCATGTCAAATTCCCCATCTTTAAACAAGGTGGACGGCAAGCATGCATATATGTTCTTTTTTTATTTTTGTATGATATTTAGGCATTATTATATTAAAGCATGCTATGAATATATGCTTTTTAATTATATATATATTGATTTTAGTAATATTATAAGAAAAGCATGCTATAATTTATGTTAAAAAAAATAAAAAATAAAAACAAAAGAATAATTCTCTCATCCTTCATTCATTCTTGCCCGATTCCTACCTTGAAGAGAAGAGAAGAACTTCATCTTCCCCATTCGGCCTTGCATGCACTAGATTAGGTAAGAATTGAACTTGATATGGCTTAAGTTCTTGATCATTTTTTTTCTTTTGAAACAAGCAAAATTTGCTAATGTTGGTATGATGAGATTCGGCCATGGATGCTAATGTTGTAGTTTGTATTGATAATGAGTTAGATGGTATGAAAAGAAATGGCATGGACTTGTAAGAAGATTTGGTTGTTTTGGCTTGAAGGTACCCTCATAGTTGGCCGAATAATAGGATGGATATTCATGAAAACATCTCTTCTTGTGTTTTGATGTTCGGCCATTCCCTTATAATGAAATTAACCATATAAGATTGTTATATGTGATGTTTAATTATTGGGTGAACTAAGTTTAAGACTTGATTACTTGAAGTAAATTAGTGCAAGGGTAAATTTGATGGAAGGAAGAGTTATAGAGAATCCTAGGAACCTAAGGGCCATTCGGCCATGGAGAAGAGATCCAGATGGGTTGAAATTTTTATTGTGGTGTTCCATAGGTTAAATTGGATTAGTTAAATGCTTGAATTAGGTGTGGTTATTAGCTTGTTACTTGGTTGTATGTTGAAGAAAATGCATGGGTATGGAATTGGCATATTCGCCATAAGAGAAAATGAATTTGAGCTAATGTATTTGATTATATATGTGTAATTATATAAAGTTAAGGTACGGCTATAGATAAGAAGGTAAGTTGTAAGTTAAAACACATCAAGGAAATTATTACCAAAGTGTTCCCTAATAATTTGAATGGACTTGAACAAAGTAGAGGATGAATGCCGAATGTAAATGTTTATGTCTTGAAATTATGTATTTTATGATTTTGCTTTTGAATTGAATGGAAGTATAGTTTAATTGGTTTAAGTTGAACCAAATTAGATCGGGAACAAAAAGAGAAAGATCAAGATCGAGGAAAAACAAAGATTATCGAGTAGCCGATTTGCACGGCTTATCGACAACCGAGGTAAGTCCTAAAACTAAATTATATTGAAGATTTAATTATGAGCCTATTATACGATATAGTTTGATAAGTCTTGAGTAGGTATTCATGCCATAGCCGAATGTACATAAGTCTATTAGAATGATTTTGAGTAGTTGATGCAAATAAACCAAAGTACTTTCATTAAGTGATACTGTATAAAATGATATTAGAAACGATTGAATTCTTAAATGTGTTTCGGGCTTTAAGCCTAGCAGGCCTAGTGCCGGTGATATAATTCGGGCTATTATGCCTAGCAGGCCTTGCGCCGGTGTTATTTATCGGGCTATTACGCCTAGCAGGCCTCGTGCCGGTGTTATTTATCGGGCGATTATGCCTAGCAGGCCTTGTGCCGGTGTTATTTATCGGGCTTTGGTGCCTAGCAGGCTAAATGCCGGTGTATTACTTCACAGACTAGAAACCGAAACTGAGTTCAAGGTGAGTTATAGCAAATTTACCGAATTAACGGCTCAGGTGAGTACGTAAAGTTGGAATGAGCTTCCTATTTAATTAAGACAAGGTAAATTAGTGAGTTAGTGATCTATCGCTAATGGTATGTTTTCTTGGTATAATGATGAAAGATGTGGTATAGAGATTTTGGTCATTTAAGTATATGAATGTTGTACCTACGTTTACATGATAACACCTTAATAGGAAATACGAGTGCAAGCCTACTAGTTGAATAGTAGAAATTTTAATTGTTGAGAATTGTGGGTTATTTTATGTTTGTAATTTGGACTTACTAAGCTAGCAAGCTTATCGTGTGAAATGTTTTCTTTGTTTTATAGATTAGGAGCAAGCTCATCGGGATTGTTCGGAAAGCCACTCACACTATCAATCTACAATTTGGGTACCCTTCCATTTTGGTTTTTAAACAAAGGCATGTATAGGGAAGACTTAGTCCTTGTTTGATGAACTCTTAAGGCACTTGTATTAAATAGCCATGCGAATATGGCTAAAATTTTTAGTTAAGAATGCTATTGTGTTTTGTTTTGTACGATGAATTATGATGGCAAGGTTTATGCATTCTTAATCGGAGTTAAAACGTTTTATTAAGAAAATGTGATCAATGAAATAGATTCTTGAGTTAGGGGTTATGTATGTTTGATTAGAAACTAGTATCTCATAAATTACAATGAAACAGCATGCAGTAATAGCAGTGATGTGATTTAGAAAAATCACCAAAAATAGGGTGCATTGAATTAGAAGGTGAATAAGATGTGATATCAAACCTTATTGTGTCTATTTTTACATGAAACAATCAGAGTAGGCGAAAGATTTATATATTATGAGAAAATCAAGTTTTAGTGAGATCTGTCCTGACTGAATTCGTGAGTCACTGTTCTGTTTTGTAAAAATTGTTAAAAATTGTATAAAAATTATTAGGAATCATGGTTTATATGTGTAGAAACCTTAACGAGTCTACTTTTGATTGGTTTAAATAAGAACAGTGTATGAAAATTATACAATGAGATAACTACATTTTTGTAAAGACAGGTCAGAATTAGCGAGCTGTGTAATAGGGGTAACTTTGATGAATAAACTGTACTAATTGGCCACATGAAAAATTCTGGAAAAATTATGGTAAAAACCTATATGAGTCTAGTTTCAAGGAAAATTTACGGAACTAAATTTTGAGTTTTATAACCCGAGTTATGGTCAAATCATTCGGCATGACGCAGTTTGACAGCTTTTAATTTTTATGTCCAGAACTTGTAGTCAAGTAAAGTAATGCCTCTTACTCGACTTCGGCGACGGTCTCGGGTAAGGGGTGTTACAAAAATCGTGTTCAAAATTAGAAACTAAAAGACTCTTAGTCTTCAAATTAAAGTTGTATATGCAACAAGGGCCAGTAATAACCGCACATGAGAGAAAGCATGAACTCTCCCCACCTAACTGTAATCCTCTGCGACCAACCTTGCCTCAAACACTCTACAAACCATTCTAGTCCTAAAGACCAAAAAAGGAATTAGATTCTTCTCTCAATCAGGCACATGCCTGACATCTAACATGACTCTAACTTCAACTAGATTATGTGGAGTGTAACAAATCATCACCCTTGTCCTCGGCCACATCAACTACCTCCGTTATTATCTGAAACTGTCAGAAACTAAAATTTGTGATCCATCAAACTTTTTGATATCCAATATCGTTGTTTTGTCACTAAATGAGTTGATCTGTAGAAGCTGAACCTTGGCTCTGATACCAATTTGTTGGGGATCGACCCGTATAAACGACGAAATATAAAAAGGTAGAGTAGAACACAAATATTTTATGCATAAACTCCTCCGAAGAAGATAAAAATCACGGGCATATGAAGCTTCAGCTTTTTACTAAATGAGTAAACAAATGAGTACATTATGAAAAAAAATAAGCCTAAATGTACTAAAAGTACAATATCAAAACTCCAAAAATAAAGTTCTAACTCGGGAACAAAATTCTCTCCAAAGTTACCACGAAACTCTCACCAAAACTCATATGCGACTACATCTTGTCGCACTCAAAGAAAAGCCTTTGCTGATTGACATATCAAAAACAGGGATACAATGTCCCCTTTTAAATAGGCTTAGATTAGAGTTTTAATCATATTAAAATATCCCACAGAAAATTTTTCAATTTTGAATGTTTGAGTTTATTTTCAATCAATTTATGTAACATTTAGTTCAAAATTATTTCAATTTAAAATATAGAAAATTATTAAAATTATTAAAAATTATAAGAAAATATTTAAAAAATATTAGAAATAATAAGAAATATTTAAAATTACAATAAAATTCAAATTACGAATCAATTATCATCATTGAGTTTCAATTTATTTAAATATTTATGATTATTATGATGAATTATTATAAATATAAAAAATTTGAAATGACAAATAAATTGAAAATAGTGTAAAATTTAATGGAATTGAAAGCTTTTGTTCTATGCAGTTGTTTGCTCTGTCCATTGCTAAGTAGACCAATCCAAGAAAATATATTACAAATTTGAAAAAAAAAATATATGTTCAAAGTAAATTGCATAAAATATAAAGATTAATTGAAAATAAAAGGTTATAGTTATATTTTTTTTTGGACTTGTGTTTTGGTGAGGGTTATTTTAATTTTGATTATTTATTTTAAATTAAGATTAATTTTCTAAATATTTTTATTAATTTTAAATAATATTTTAGGATTTTTTTTATAATTCGTAACAATTTTAAATAACTTTGTTAAAAATAAATGTTTTTTTAATAATTGTCGAAATCATTTTTAAATGTTTAAAAAACGGGGTCGACTTTTAAAAAAACGAAAATGGGAGTCGCCACTAATCCCTTTTTACTTAGGTGTGATTGGATCACCATGTAAAACGTTTTATTTTAAAAAATTTGATTTGGTCTACGAAAAACGAGAAAACGAGTTCGGGAGTCGGTTATGTATGAGGAAGGGTTAGCACCCTCATAACGCCCAAAAATTGGTACCTAATCGATAAAGTTATGTCCAAATGTTGAAAATTTGAAAAGATTTAAAAAAAATGATTACTTTAGAATTTGAATAATTTGAGTTAATATTTAAGATTTCTTTGTTCCAAAGGAATATAAACATCACATCCAGCACGTTAGGTCACGATGTTTTAAAACCTTCGTAATCAAAATCATCTCATGATTTACAAAACTTGTTAAAAGGATATTTAGTTATTTAGCCAAACAGAAAATCGAAACCCAGCACGTTTGGGCACTATTTCCCGAATTTCTAAATACGAAACATTACCTTATTTTCAAAAAACTTTACCTCGAGATAACATAATGTCACATCTAGCACGTTAAGACACGACATTTTGAATTCACGAGAATAAGTTTTTATTTGAAATGAGAAGGGATATTTAATATTTTAAGTTCCACGAGAAACCCAGTAAGTTAGGGCAAGATCCTTCTCGGAGTCCCCAAATATCATATATCACTTATTAAACATGTATTAAAAAAGTTTTTTATGAAACAATGGTTTGAATATACAACCTATATATTTAATAGCAATTTTACATAATTACAAATTATTCTAACAATAAATAATAAAATAATAATATTACATAAATAAATATATAAAGAACTATGTTAAATAATAATAAACAATCAAAGAATATAAATAAATAAACATGTAATAAAAAGCAATAATTGAAATTGTTATGAAATAACAAAATTAGACAAAGAAGAGGAAAATATTTAATCACTAAATAATTATTATAACAAAACAAAAAATAAGAAAATAAAACATGATAATATTGTAGATCAATTAAATATAACAATACAAAAGGTAGATAATATTATAACAAATATATAATTCAATAACGCAATACCTATAAATGATAGTATATGATAAAAATCATTAAAAAATAGTATATAATAATTTTAAATAAATAAAATATAATATGAATAATATAAATGAAATATATTTTATGATATGAAAATAAAAATATGTAATATAATACTATACCATGTATAAAATTTTAAAATATATAATATAATAACTAATATATAAAAATAATATGTAATAAAAATAATATTAAAAATAAGATAATAAATAATGAAAATATATGTATGTATATAGTATATTAATTATAAAATTATATACATAATATAAACAATATAAATAAAAGTTTAGAAATAATATATAATATAACATAATATTATATAATATACAAAATATAATATAATAATATATAAATTAAAAAATATTAAACCAAATAAAATAAATAATAATCTATAACGTTAATACAAAAAATAAGAATATGAATTTTATGCAAAAATAATATAAAAATAATAAAAATAAAATAATTAAATATAGTTTCAAAATAAAAAATAAAATAGAAAGGTTTTAAAATGAATAAGGATTAAATAGCAATGAAATAAATAAAAAGAGGTTAAATTATAAATAAAAGAAAATAAACAGACTTAATTATAAAACTGAAATAATACAGAGGGACTAATGGGATAAATTTCCCATTTTCTGAAAACACGCGATCCTATCTTCGGGTCGGGTCAAAGCGCGGGTCTGAGGTCTTAAAACGACGTCGTTTTAATGCCTATTGGTTTAGGCTAAAATGGTGTCATTTTATTATTGTTATATAACTCATTTTCCTAAAAAAAATATCATTTTGCCCTGTGTTTTAAAAAAAAACTTCAAAAATGTTCTTCAAAAATCTTCATCTCCTCTGTCGGAGTTTAGTCGTCGGATTCGGGAGCCTCCGTCCCATGCGTCATACGCGCCGTCACATATGGCGGCGCAAAGGTAAAATTTCGCCCTTTTCTCTTTATATATTTTTTAGCTTTTATAAATATGTAAAAAAAAGGAAATTGAAGAGAAATAAAAAAATAAAATGAACATAAAAAAAGTAAATCACCTCTGTTTTTATTTTTTTTCTCTGAATATCTCTGTGTATATTGTATTTGCGTGTATCCCCTTTTATTTACAGAATAATCAACTTTTTTAGCCTTGAAAAATGAAAATAAAAAAGGAAAACTATATTCTTGCTATTTAGCTTCGATTCTTCCCTTTTCTGTGCAGGTGACGAGGACGCGGCGGTGATGGGGGTAGCTCGCGTTGATGGCAGCGCGATTTACGGCTGGACGAGGGCGGACTGAAGGCATGACGATCGGGTTCCTGTTGTTGCGGCGCAAAGCTGGAAAAGGGTGCGCGACACCTAGGGTTTCAGAAGAAACCCTAGGTCTGAAACCATTTAATTGTTTGGGCCCTTTTGGGCTGTCTTTGTTTTGGTCTGGGTAAGTTTAGGTTTGGGCCACGAGTATTTTGGGCTCTGTTTGGGTGGGTGGTCTGGGTTTGTATTTGTAATGGGTTTGGTTAATGTATTGGTACTGGGTCAGTAGTATTGGGTAATAGGTAATTGGGTTTTTGTAACATCCTAAAAAGGGCCTATGCATTTTCGGTTTAATTGTACGAAACGACATGTCTTATGTGTTATGAATGTATTTTGAACATTTTTAGAAACCTGGAAATGTATGGAAATGTTAAGTTTAAAAGAGGAAAGTGAACATTTCTGGAAACTTGGAAATGTAAGGAAATGTCTTAGAAATGTAAGGAAATGCTTAAGAAATGTAAGTTTAAAGTTTAAAAGAGGGACATGAAGCAAGGTGGCCTTAAGAAAATTAATAGAGGAAATTTCACACAAGAGCGGGCTTGGAAAAGTGGCAAGGAGGCGCCACTTAAGGCCCAGGTAAGTGACGCCACATACAGGAGTATTGGGCCAAGGTTCGAGCTGCAGGGAAAGCAAAATAAAAGTTTTATTTTTCAGCAGAGATTAGCAGCAAGGGACGACACAAGGCTATAATTTAGGAGCTTTTATTCTTTTATTTTTAAGAGATAAATGGTGGATAAATAAGGGATAAATAATGGATTTATTTTAGATTATTCTCAAGAGATAAATGAGGATTTATTATTTAAAGATAAAAGGTGATATATTAATTAAGATAAGGGATAATTGAAGGATTATTTCTATTAATTTTAAATAAGGAGATAAAGAGGAAATTAAGGGAGAAGTGATGGCCAAGTAAACATGCCAGATTGGGTTTAAGAGGCATTACTTCTCTAAACTAAATTTTGAAATAGACTTCAATTGGATTCAAGCACAAGCAATGCAATCATTTCCATATTATAATACACTACAACCGATTAAAAATTTAAAAAAAAATAATAAATGTATAATGAGTATTATTACCATGCTGAATACACACAATATCTGAACCACATAACTTAAACATTCATGACATATATATATTATATATATCGGGTATCAACCAGAATTTATATAACACAAACTAAATTTCATTTATAATACAATAATACATACACATTTTAAAATCAATTGAACCATTTTACCAGTGAATAATCAACTTCATAAAACAACATATTAGTATACACCTGGCCGAATATACTATTGCACCTTTCATTTAGATTCGTAACTAACCAACCAAAAATAACATATTTATTTCTTATCGCTAATAATGACATTTGAATATCTATCACTATTGATCAACTATTCTCATAATTTTATATATATATATATATATATATATATTTTTTTTTTTCTAGACCAGCCAAAACATTTCACAAAATTTAATAGTCAATATCACATACGGTATTGAAAATGGTTATTATGAACAAATAACTTGTTACAATAAATAAAGAATAAACATACTTATTTACCATTTATAAGACCATGCGCATGTGACCATTATAAAAAAAAAATTATAATCATCACATAGTAACTTACTTAAGCATATCATTATTTAATTCTTACTAAACATATCAAGCATATGATATTTGCCAAGGCCAAAATAAATGTATTACTCAAATATCATTAATAAACATGACAAACAAGTATACATAAATTTACCTTAATCACGATTATATAGCATCATAAAAATGGTAAACATGATTCACGTATCAACCAAAAACTAAGACTAAATTTTCTAAAACCATCACCTAATGTCTATATACATATATAAATATACATGTATCAATAGCACATTCCATATATAATATAGGTTACGATCGAATTTAAAACATCCGCTAACATTATGAACAAGCTATGAAATTCAAAACATAAAAACGATACATAACCGAAAGAAATAGCCATTTTCGCAAGGCTATATTTATATACATGATCAAACACCATATGTTTCAAAACTTAGTCTAACCCATACATGCCTTCAAAATCATAACCAAAATTTTAAAATACCAAAAAGGAGGCGACAGTGTGGATGACTTTCTTGACGATCCCTCTCAAGCTCATAGCTTAACCAAAATCTATAAAATAAAGGAGAACATTTCACACAAATAAGCTTACTAGCTTAGTAAGTCCTAAGTTCATGATAATATAACATTTAAATTATTCAACTTATGACATTGCACATAAACATTTAAATATAATGATTCACGCAAGGCCGAATACTGTTAGTTCATTAACCGAAGTAATTGTACTTCATTTCCATAAACCTGTATTACTTCGAAACACGATTACATACATTACAAGAATCACATACTCCAAATTGTATAATTATAGCATTCATATAAACCATACTACCGTATTAAAATTTCCTTTATTCTTAGCATTTATACATGAAACCGAATCTCCATAATAGTACATTAAACTCAATTTCAATCATATGATACTCATACACATCAATATTAACCTCAAATATACATAACATAGTTCTCATAGTATTAACTTGACTCAAGTAATATTAAGCATAACATACCTTACATGCTTACCTGAGCCGTTAGCTAGATACATTAATTAAGGTTTGCCTTGAAGAATATTCGATTCTCCTTTATAAAACACATCATCGGCATCAAGCCTGCTAGGCGGCAAGGCCCGATAAGTAACACCGGCACGAGACCTGCTGGGCTCAGAGCCCGAAAGTAATCACTGGCACTAGGCCTGCTAGGCTTAAAGCCTGAAATAAATCACCGGCACTAGGCCTGCTAGGCTTAAAGCCCGAAACACATCAACATGATAAATCATTGCAAACACCTTTCATGACTATATCACATATCGAGTTTAATTTGGCTTATTTACATTAAACAATTAAAACCATTCTAACATACTTATATACATTCGGCTATGACATAAATATGTACTAAAATTTCTCAAACATTATCATATAATAGATTCATAAATAATTCTTCAATATATTATAGCTTAAGGACTTACCTCGGTTGTCGATAGACCGTGTAAATCGGCTATTTGAGAGCCTTTGTCTTTCCCCGGTCCAATTCCGTTTTTCTTTGTTCTTGATCTAAACACATTAAAATTTAACCCATTCAAGCATATTTCATCTCAATTTAATCCAAAAACACTTAAATAAACAATTTACCATTTTGCCCCTAATGTTTCCCATTTTTTACAAATTGGTCCTATTTACACAAAACACAAAATATGCGAAATTCCCCAACACCATAGCTAGGCCGAATCTTCCCCATAGCCATATGAGTCCATGCATTTATTTATTTGTCATTTTAACCCTTCACAAATTTATTTTCTCAATTTAGCCCTATTTACTCAAAATTACCAAAAACTTCAATACAAAACTTGTAAATCTTTAACATATATTTAATCTAAAACCATCAAAAATCAAAACCATCCAAGCATGTTAATGGCCGAATCCTATATACATAATATTTTCAAAAATTTAGGCATGGGTCGGGTAATATACGAAACAACGATCTCAAAAACGTAAAAATTATCAAAAACTAAAAACCGACCATACCTTAATCAAGCTCCCTAAGTTGCAGAAACTCAAAGCTCTACAATGGTGTTTTCTTTTCCTACATTCAGCTATGAGAGGAGGAAGGTGATGATGGCTTTATTTTATGTTTTGTTTAATATATACACTAACATTATTTCTTTATAAAATACTAACATAACCTTATATAAAAAATAATAATTAAACTAACATATATATAAGGCTAACTTGGCCCATTGCCGTCCATCACTATGGTCAATGGGCTAATTGTCCTTTTAGGACACCCACTTAAAAAGCCACAAGCAAAGTAGTACATTACACCTTAGCATGCAACTTTTACGCTTTTCGCGATTAAATCCTTTTTATCAAATTAATCACTTAAACGATAAAATTTTTCTACGAAACTTTCGCACATATTGATTCACATTTAATAAACACAGAATAAAGTATTAAAATATTTCTCGGGCTCAGATTCGTGGTCCCGAAACCACCGTTCTGATTAGGGTCAAAAATTGGTCTGTTACAAATGTATTTTGAACATTTTTGGAAACCTGGAAATGTATGGAAATGTTAAGTTTAAAAGAGGAAAGTGAACATTTCTGGAAACTTGGAAATGTAAGGAAATGTAAGGTTAAAGGAGGGAAACGAACGTTTTTGGAAACTTTGAAATGTAAGGAAATGTCTTAGATATGTAAGGAAATGCTTAAGAAATGTAACTTTAAAGTTTAAAAGAGGGACATGAAGCAAGGTGGCCTTAAGAAAATTAATAGAGGAAATTTGACACAAGAGCGGGCTTGGAAAAGTGGCAAGGAGGCGCCACTTAAGGCCCAGGTAAGTGACGCCACATACAGGAGTATTAGGCCAAGGTTCGAGCTGCAGGGGAAGCAAAATAAAAGTTTTATTTTTCAGCAGAGATTAGTAGCAAGGGACGACACAAGGCTATAATTTAGGAGCTTTTATTCTTTTATTTTTAAGAGATAAATGGTGGATAAATAAGGGATAAATAATGGATTTATTTTAGATTATTCTCAAGAGATAAATGAGGATTTATTATTTAGAGATAAAAGGTGATATATTAATTAAGATAAGGGATAATTGAAGGATTATTTCTATTAATTTTAAATAAGGAGATAAAGAGGAAAATAAGGGAGAAGTGATGGCCAAGTAAGGGACTTTGAGTTTAATAATGTCGGCTAAGTAAGGATAGTTGCTGAATTATCTTTTATTTTAGGTGATAATTAAAGTGATAAAGCTATCAAAATGTGGAGAAGTGATGGCCAAGTAAGGGACTTTAAGCTTGGTAATTTCGGCTAAGCTACGAAAAGGGATAGCCGAATTTGAGTAGTATATATAAGGGTGATCATCCTTTGGAAATTCGTTACTTCAATTGTTTCTCCTTTTGCCGAAATTGCTAGTCAAAGGAATTCCTTCTTTTTCTCTTTTGTTCTTTTATTTGCCAAGACCGAACCCTCCTTGTCACCATAGCCAAAGTTCTTCAATCTCTTCCTCTTTCTCTAATTATTCTTGGCCGAACCTACATCTCTTATCTACCCTTGTTGTGCTCAAAGCCGAATCTCTAAGGAAAGGGGGTTGTCGACTACTTACTTTTGGGTTCTCTTCAAGCAACGTAGAGTGGTAAGTACTTCTTTAGAAATCCGTTTTGGTCCTTTATTTTTGTGTGACGACATCAAGTGAGTGAGGCCTTGGTTTTAGTCATGGCCGAATGTTCATAGTGTACTTATAAGTGTTTCTTTGTGTAGCCAATGTTAATGAAGCATCAAAGGAGTTTCGTGGATTCGATTCGTTAAGGTATTTCGACATCTCATTGGTTAGGTGGTTAATTTCGGGATTTGAGAAATCCAAGAAGAAACGCTATAAAGTCTTCGGGATTTGGATAAGTAAGGAGGATATTGACAGGCATAAGGAGTTCCGGGATCGTGTTAAATTCAAGTAACTAAGGATTTCGCTAACCCACCGTTTTCTGGGTTTTTGCTATAATTGCATGTGTGATTTATGTTCTAACCAGTGCAGTGGCAGTTATGTGGTGGTTACCCTAAAAAGGGGTATATCGATAGTCAGGTTAGTGCTATCTGTTGACAAGAATGTGAATGTGCCTATGTGAATGTAAACATGCCTATGGAAATATGATTGTTCATTTTAATGACATGTGCATGCATTTATTATGTCACTATTACATGTTGCATGTGCATGGGTGGGATATGATATGAAAGAAGGTACGGGTGTACTTCGAGTACGTGGTTTGATGTTAGCCTTGAGCTACATCGTGGATTGACGTTGACTGAGGTCACGTTGTGGATTAATTGCGATTTAGTTCGCGTGGCTTGATGATTGACTATGTGCCTCATAGTGGTTGATATCGACTATGTGCCATATCGTGGTTGATGAGTGACTTTGTGTCCCATCGTGGTTTTTGATGTTGGCTACGGCTACATCGTGGATTGGCGCTGACGAGGTCGCGTTGTGGATTTTTGTGCTTAATTGCACGTGGACAGCATTGAATGCCTTTTGGAGTAAAAAGGAGAGGGTGATTTAATAATCCCCTGGTGTGTGGTAGGCTGGATAAGGGGGTGTGTAGAGGATGGACCCTAGGTTGGGTTGAGTGCACTTTGCAGAATTTTCAATTGATATGTAGATTAATGTGAAAATGGGCCAAGCCCAGTTGATATGTGGAATATTAAGAAAAGGGCCAAGCCCAGTATATGAATGTGGATCAGTGTGGAAATGGACTAAGCCCAGTATATGGAAATTATGTGGTTATCTACCCTAGTATATGAATGTGATATGAATATGGGCCAAGCCCAGAATGTGATAATATGTGAATATGATATTTGTTATCTGATATGAGGGTTATTATGTGGTTAACATGTGGGTGGAATTCAGTGGTTTAATTACACACTGAGTCTGTATGACTCACCCAATTTTTATCAACATCGCAGGTGATGCTTGGACCGGGTTCGGCAGAAGCTTAGGGATGGCCATGCTCAACAAGAAATTCATTCTTATTGAACTATTTTACTTGGACTATTTTATTTTAAGTACTTGGTTTAAATTTTGGGATTTATTTGATGTAACAAGGCCATAGTTGAATTACTTTATTTTGCTTTTATTTGCTATGTACGAATTTCTATCAAGAAAAGTTTAAGTAAATTTATTTAAAAAAAAAGCCCAAACGTTTTGTCACCTAAAGTAAAGGTTTTTAATAATGAAATAAACTTGTTTTCAACTCAAGCCCAACCCAAAATAATATTTCTTCAAAACACACAGTTTTTCCAAGGTAATAAAAGAATTTTGAACCGGTTTTCTTCGAGGAACATACCAGATCCAGTCAAGGCTCGTGGGCCGGGTGTGGGGTGTTTCAGTTTTGGTTGTTTAGTGGTCTGTAAGTGGGTATTGGATTCGGGCTTCAGGCCCATTTATTGTAAATGGACTGGACATTATTTATTATTTATTTATTCTGGTTTATTTTAGCTCGATTAAAATTGTGCTCTTACAATAATTATTTAAAAAATTATATCTAGGATAAACCTAGATAAATAGTTATTCGGGTGCATTTGAACTTTGTCCAAATTCATCCTAGATGTGGTTTTTTAAATCATTATACATTTTTTTAAAGAATTTTTAATTTTTTTAAATATTTGCTAATATAACAAAATGTCACATCATTGTGAGGTGCATGTGGTATACCACATTTTACTACTTGCTTTGTTAGCTATATCAACATTTAACGTAACAATGAAAGAACTTTTTAATAGGAACACTAATTTACTCTTTAATCTAATGTACAAAAATTAATTTATCTATTTTTTTAGTGAAGAGAGCAAAATACAAACTAATTCTTAGTACAATACATCCATGATATTTTTATCATTATGATATGAATACGATGGATTATCTAAAATTTTGTCAACGTACTTAATCCAACCAAAAGAAATGTTGGAGTAGAATGAGTACCGAATAATGATACTCATTTATTCCTTTTATATTTTATGGGTCCGGTTTTTTATCTTGAATATGGGAAGTCTGGAGAATGATGTTTTCATATACACTGCATTAAAATGATTAAGATGTTATGCTTTTTTAGATTCTGAAGCCTAAAGAATCAGCACACTATGCAAGAAGTTTTTATTTGAGCTTACTTTATTTATCTCAAAACTTAAAGTAGAAGAAATCATTCTTTCTCAAGTAGTAAGTCGGTAGGAAGAGAAGCAGGATCCAACTCAAATGATCCCACAGGAACACCTTCTTTTTCCTCACCAGTCATTTTAACTGATGGAATTTGATGAGAAAACCTATATAGCTCCCGCGATGACAGCCGAAAACAAATAACCCCATCTCGTGGAGTTTGTTTGAAAATACTTACAAACCCTTTCACTTTGTCCAAATGAGAGACCCAAATGCCCATTTCCTTGTCAAAATTAGTGACAACCTCCACAAAATCATACCGGTATGCAGGTTTATGGTTTTCTGGCTCAGAAGCCCATTTAATATTCCAATCTTTGAAGAGAGCCCAAACTTCCCCCTTTTTAGGATACACCAAGCAACCGAGTTTACCAACAGATTTTATGGGATAAATCCGATGAGAGAACATTAGACGATCTACACAGTCCTCTGTTGATCCATTGCAGTACTTACCACAAGAAATAGGCAGATTCTGATAAACCCAATTCTGCTCATTTTCCTCGTCCGGGTCAGCCTCGAGCCAAGTAATTCGTAACTTGAAGCCAAGATTGAATACCTTCTTGATCCGTGCATAAAATCTTGGCATGCTATCCAATGAATCATATATAGCCCATACTTGATTAACAGCAAAACAGGTCTCTGCCCTCTGCTTCTCAAAATCACTAAACTCTGGATCTGGATATTCAAGCACCTCAGAAGATAGGTTCACTCCTGCACCTGATTCTGAATGACTAATAACCGGGGGCACTTTATCAGTCTTACTAACAGGTTCCTCTTCCTTCCCTTTAGACTCTCCAGCTTTGACTGTAGTCCCAAGAGCCTCTTCAGTTTCAGTTTCAGCTTCACTATCAGTCTCACAATTTTCATCAGATTCTTCTACTGACTTCCTCCCTCTCTTCTTCGCATTTCTTGAAGTTCCTGACCCTTTGAGCATCGCTGCATTAGGCATAGGCATGTCAACACCTTTCTTTCCGTCTCTCGCATTTGGAAACTCAACCACTTTCTGTTTAGCTGTAAAACACTAAACATAATTAAAAAAACACGTCTAAAAGCAATAATGGTTATGAAAAACTGAAAATAAGAGATCTAATCGGTAAGGGAGACTTGTTTATAAACAAATAGAAAAGGCATACGAAAACTGATGGCAACATAATTTGTTAATGAATAACACTAAACTCAAGAGTCAAGATGAAGAAATGGATGAACTTCAGGGTTTAACAAACGCCAACGAATGTGATATCATAGTGAACAGATTGTAACCACTAATAGCAAGAAAACCAAAAAGCTTGCATTATAAAGAATGACAAGGACAAAGTAGGAACCTATTCAAAGAATTGTGGTGTCTAGCTATCATTGTAAAGAATGCTTACCTTGTTTTGAACCTTTTAGATGCTTATCTCTGCAACGTTCTTCCGTAGCCTTTTCTTGCAACTCGAACTCCATACACCGCTTTTCAAAACTCTTCTCTTTCAACCTAAATTGCTCTTCTTTCAACTCATACTCACTCAAGCACTTCTCCAAATCTTTCTCTTTCAACCTAACTTCCTCCAACTTATCTTTTACCTGTTCCTTCATCAACTTAACCTCTTCACGTTGCTGCTCACTTCGTTTTACGCTTAGTTCAAGATATTTACGATGTCGTTCAACTTCCTTCTTCTCTAACTCAAAATCCCTACAACGCATGTCAAAAGCCTTTTGCTTTAACACAAACTCCTCCTGTTTCTCTTCAAGTTGCTTCTGCGCTAACTCAACTTCTCTTAGCCTTTCTTCGTAACACTTCTTCCCCGCCTCCAAACCCCTAAATTGCCTCCCTAATTCCTCCGCTTTACTTTTAACCCTCTCAAACTGCTCTTTAACAAATTTCTCATTTCTTTCAATCCTGTTAGCACCTTCTTTAATCCCACCTTCTTTTGAAATCACTTCTTTGAGTCGTTCTTCGACTGAACTTTGAACGGAGTCCAAAACTTCCTCCATTTCTTTCAATTGCAGATTTAGTAAAAGAACGGAAGAAGCGCGATCTTGAGTCTCATTCATAGTTCTTGGCAGATTGGTTTTGTTCAACTCAATGAGTTCTGAATCAGTTAACTTCTCCATCAAGTAACTCAAACCAAACACCTAAACTTCAATACTCAATGCATATACAACCCTAACGACCTAAAATAACAGAATAAAAGCAGAATCTGTAAGCCTCTTTTTTTTTTGAGAAAGAGAGACGATACAGTTCCCCGAAAAAGAACAGCTAGGCTAGGGTGAGACTGGCTCAAGATATGTAATTTTAGGTAATGCAAGCTTATATAACATTTGAATGGAGATGTTATTATATTCTTTCCGAATTTCTTTTAAATTTTAATATTAATTAGTAATTTTATTAATTTTTTTTAAATATTTGTTGGTGTGATATTTTTAAATAAAAGAAATACTCATTCAATACGTAACTAAAAATATAACTTTATACGGAAACCGAATATAAAAAATTACTTTTAACAAAATTTGAAAAATAGAGGGACTGGATTCTTAAAAATAAAAGGCATAGGAAGTTATGCCATATTTTAACTTATATTAATTTATATAGTGTTAATTTGATATTATTGTTTGATTTTTGAAATATAAAATTATTTAAAAAGGTAAGTTTTATTAAATTATATTTATTATAGAATTTAGCTTTTTAATAAATTTATTTTAATATTTTTATTCTCAATTTCTTTAAAATTATAGTAATTATGGTTGTTTTTATTTTTTATTACAATTAACATATTAAAAAATAAATATATTAAAAAATACATAAATCATAATTGTAATAATTCATGAAAAACGATTATACCATCAATTAGTTGGCAGTTAAAATGGTTGGAAACTCAAAAATAATCTAATTAAATAATATTCAATTATGATACACTCAGGGTATGGGTGTAAACATTTAAGTAAATAAATTTATAAGAAAGTAATATAAAAGCAAATGTAACTTTATTTGAAATGATAAAGTTGTGACAATGAAAAATATAAGGTCTTGGATTCAATTTTGATTGTTTTTTAATTATGTATATATTTTTTTCTAAATTTATCAAATATAAAAAGATTTGGTACCCTTAAATAATGTGTTGCTTTGTAAAATAAATGGTTTTTTGGTAATTACAAATTAAGTTGGAACTTGGTTGATAAGTGGCACCAACTCGGTAATATATAGTCGGGTGCTTATTTGGTACACTTCTAATAGAGTTTTTAGACTCCACAAGTAAAATCAAGGAGTTGATAAGCGTCTCATAACGGTATAGTAAAATGTTAAAAAAATAAATAATTAAAAAAGAGAGAGACACATGTCAATTTTTTAAAATTACTTGTGGAAAAACAAAAGTACATTCCAATATACCAAATATTCACCCTATATAGTATAGATAATAATTAATGGAAAATTATTTGATACTTCGTGAGTGGGTTTAAGAAGTATATTATAGAATATAGTAAAAAAAAAATGTGACACTTGTCACACCCTCAACACACTTGTCGAGTTTAAAAAACTTTACTTAAAGTGTATCAAATAATTACTCTTAATTAATAATAAACATATTAATAAAACAGTAAAACCAAATTTATGTTTATTTGAAATTGATTAAAATAATAAAAGTATAGGCCGAGATTGTTTAAAATTTAAGATTTTGGTTTGAATCTAAGATTAACTAAAAAAGAGGTAGTATTAAAATTATTGCCTATATTTGGTGTCTTGTAAATGTTGTAAATGTGAGATTACATCTCTTATGAATGTTTGAAATCTAAATATGATAATCACAATCTCTAAATCTTGAATTACCATAAAAATTTGTAAGATACTGCAAACCTAATATCTCTATTTTTTTAAGGAAAACTGAGATCATCATTATAAAAAATTTAAAACAAACGAGTACCAATACAACAATTAATGAAAACCTAAAACATCCCTACCTAACAATAAAGAATAGCAAAGACACTTTAGGGAAAAACAAACAAAATCTTGGTAGTTGGGGGGGGGGGGAATGAAACATCAAAACCAGATAAGTGCATCCCCTTCAACCCCAAAGCAAATTATGCATGTTAATGTTACGTAATAATTTTGTTGCCATGCACGTTGGGTTTCATGCAAATCAAAACGATGTGTTTTGATCGCGTTTTCCTATCACTTTAGTATACGTTGCGTTTTAGTGTTGTTGTGAAACGATGCGTTTACCCAAGTTATGTCTGTTAGAGGTTATTACTCTATATACCTGCACTAGGGACTGAAAAACAGTTATGCAAAATTTGAATCATACTTCCAGACTTTCTTCTTTCTTCTTATATGTACTCTTTTCTTCTTTTTTTCTACTATGTCTTGGATTTTTAAGATTGTTCTATCACAAAGGTATCAGAGCTGTTTCGATCCTCATGGACAGCGAGGGAGTGACGACAAGGTTGCAGAAGGAATTTGGTTTGATGTAGGGAGAGCTCACCCAGCTCCAAGTCGAGTTCACCCAGCTAGATGCAAGAATTGATGCTTGATTGAAGGATTTTCAAGAAGGAATTAAATCAGAGGTCCATTCTGAGGTGAGATCTGAACTTCGATCTGAGCTTCATTCTTTATTTGAACAATATTTTGGACAAAGTTTTCCGATTACAGCTACTAGACTAACAGCAGACAAAGAGAAAGGGATTTTAGGATCTCCTTTGGGGTTTCCAACAAGGGATCATCTCCTAGTATCACCTATCTCCGAGTTAGGGCATTCGAGTTTATCTTCTAGAGGGGGAACTCTTTGTTGGAAACCCATCTCCGAGTTAGAGCATTCGAGTTTGTCTCATAGAGGGGGAACTATAGATGTTGGAAACCCCTCTTTTCGAATGGATTGTCCACATTTTGATGGAGACAATTTCAGGGGCTGGTGGTCTAAGTGGGAACAATATTTTGAGGCTGCAAGAGTAAATGAACAGGCTAAGATTGGAGTGGTGATGTTGCATTTAGAAGGAAAGGCTTTAGACTGGCATTATTTCTTTGTTCATAAGCATGGTGGATTGCATCAGTTGACATAGGACTTGTATGCTAGGGAAATGAAGGATCGCTTTGGATCTGACTCTTTCCTTGATCCTATGATAGAATTAGTGACTCTTAAACAACAAGGGTTTGCTTAACCAATTGAACCTACCTGAGTCCTATGCCTTGAGTATTTTTATAAGTAACTTGAAGCCAGAGATAGGATAGTATCTAAGGTTGTTTACACCTCAATCGTTGGTGGAGGGTTATAAACTGGCTAGACAAGTTAAGAATATTGTTTTGGGACCAGTGAAGAAAATATTTGTTGCTGGTAATGGAGCTGGTTCTTCAAGGCTTTTGTTTCCTAATCCGAGAGTACCACAGGGTATGGGGCATTCTACAACAACTGTTGGGTCAATGCATGGCAATGAGGGACAGATAGCACCGTCTAAATCTTTGTCTCAAACAGAATTGGAAGATCGAATGAGGAAGGGTCTTTGTTTTTGGTATGGCTCGAAGTACTCTCCAGGTCATAAATGTTCTAAATCTCAAGTGTTCCAGCTCGTTGTTGAGCCCAATTGGGAACAGGGTTCTGACTTGAAAGATCCTACTTCTGAAGACCTCTAAGATTACTCTGAAAAATTGGACTTGGTAGATCAGTCTTCTGGTAGTCCGGTGTTATGGTTACATGCCCTTCAAGGACTATAGGGTCATCATACCATGCGATTTTCAGCTGTTATAGACCAGACTGAGGTGGTTGTGCTGGTTGATTCGGGTAGCACACATAATTTCTTAGACTACAAGGTGGAAAAACAACTGCAGTCAATAGTAGAGTCAGGCTGTTCTATGAAAGTTATGGTGGCAAATGGAGTTCGATTGTCCACTCAAGGTCTCTATAAGGCAGTCTTCTGGGAAGCACAAGGTTGCCAGTTTTCTACTGATTTTTTACTTTTGGCGGTGAAAGGGTTTAATGTGGTACTTGGTAGTCAATGGTTGCTGTCTTTGGGACCAATTGTGTAGAATTTTTCCAACTTAACTATGTAGTTTCAGTACAGGGGACAAGATTGTAACCTGCAGGGCATAGTGCCTGGTTCTATGCAACTGGTCCCTAGCAACCAAATGCCTTAGTTTGGTTGGAAATGGTCATTTCCCTATGCTTTTAGGTTCTGGTGAATAGACTAATATTACATTGTAGCCAGTCTATTTGGCAGTTGAGTTGCAAACTCTTTTAGAAGAATTTGAGGATGTTTTTTGCACCCCAGCTAGTTTACCTCCCCAACGACTACATGACCATA
Source organism: Gossypium bickii (assembly GCA_025503065.1). Taxonomy (NCBI): domain Eukaryota; kingdom Viridiplantae; phylum Streptophyta; class Magnoliopsida; order Malvales; family Malvaceae; genus Gossypium; species Gossypium bickii. The sequence continues at coordinate 105,654,331 of CP106711.1, forward strand.
AGATTCCATTACTTGATGAGACTAAGATTGTTAAAGTCAGACCCTATAGATATCTTGCTGTTTAGAAGACCGAAATAGAAAAGTTGGTACATGAGATATTGCAAGCTGGAATAATTCGTGACAGTAACATCCCTTTTGCTTCTCCTATTGTAATGGTCAAGAAGAAATATGGCAACTGGAAGTTGTGTGTTGACTATAGGCAGCTCAACCAATTGACCGTTAAGGATCGATTTCCTATTCCAATTATTGAGGAGTTGTTAGATGAGTTAGGGCAAGCGCAATTCTTTTCTAAACTGGATTTACGCTTGGGCTATCATCAAATCCGGATGTGCGAGAATGATGTGTACAAAACAACTTTCAAGACTCATGAAGGACATTACGAATTCTTGGTCATGCCATTTGGCTTGACCAATGCCCCATCCTGATGGATTCCATTTTTTGACCCTTCTTGCGAAGATCGATTTTTGTTTTTTTATGATATACTTGTATATTCTCAAGGGTGGTAAGATCATTTGAGTCACTTACGAGAGGTGCTTGAAGTAATACGGTCGAACCACTTGTATGCTAAACGTTCTAAGTGCTCTTTTGGAGCTACACAAGTAGAGTACTTGGGACTTGTTATATCTCAAGGTGAAGTTAGCATGGATAGGACTAAGGTCGATGCTATTGTGGATTGGTCCCCTCCCAAATCTGTTAAGGAATTACGTGGTTTCCTTGGGTTATCCGGATATTATAGGTATTTCATCAAAAGTTATGGCTTGTTGGCTAAGCTTATAATTGCTCTATTAAAAAAAGAAACTACTTGGCTTTGGACGTCAGTGGAATATAGTGCTTTTGATCAACTCAAAGCTACCATTTGTCAAGCACCCATTCTCGTTTTGCCTAACTTTCAAGAACCTTTTTGTGTAGAAACTAATGCTAGTGGACAAGGTGTGGGAGCAGTTCTACAACAGAATGGTAGACCTGTGGCATATTTTAGTAAGGCATTGGGAGTTAAATACCAATCATTATCTATCTATAACAAGCTTATGTTAACAGTCTTGTTAGCGGTTAAAAAATGGCACTCATACTTAGTTGGTCGGCATTTCTTCATTAAGACTGATCATCAAAGTCTTAAATTTCTATTTGAGCAACAAGCTGTCATGCCTTACCAGTAGAAATTGGTTGCAAAAATGTTAGGGTATGACTACTCGATTTTATATCGTAAAGGCACTCAGAATACGGTGGCTGATGCATTGTCAAGAAGAACTCATGAGTCTTCGCCTTAACTGCTACAGTGTACAGACAATGTGGACTCGTCCTGGTTTGAGATATAGACACGTATTGTAGCTTCTTATGCAGCTGATTCCAAGCTTTCTCAACTCTGCCGAGAGGTTCAAGAGCAACCTCACTTGCATTCAAAGTATTCATGGTATGGTACATTTCTACATCGTCGAGGTAAAATCATTGTGGAAAAAGATCTTCCACTTCGTAAACAGATTTTTTCTGTTTTTCATGACAGTGCTTTGGGGGGGCATTCAGGTGTCCACGCCACTCGTGATAGAATTTCAGCATTGCTTTATTAGAAGGGCCTTTCGACTGATATCAAACATTGGGTGAAGGAATGTGTGATATGCCAAAGCTGCAAGAGTGATAATTCTGCTTCCCCTGGCCTGTTACAGACTTTGCCTATTCCAGATCGTGCTTGGGCCATTATTAGCATGGATTTTATTGAAGGTTTACCGGTGTCTCAAGGGAAATCAAATATTCTGGTTGTAGTTGACCGTTTGACCAAATATGGTCACTTCCTGCCTTTGGCTCATCCGTATACTACTTCCATTATGGCTTAAGAATTTCTTCATCATGTTTACAAGTTGCATGGAGCACCTGAGGCTATAGTTTCTAGCAGAGATAAAATATTCTTGAGCAATTTTTGGCAGGATTTATTTCTCTACTTAGGGGTCAAACATAAAATGCCCACTACCTATCACCCTTAAACTGATGGCCAAACTGAAATCCTCAACAAATGCTTGGAAACTTATTTATGTTGTATGACCGGTGAGACACCTTTAGCTTGGTTATCTTGGCTCCCTTTGGCTGAGTGGTGGTATAACACCACCTATCATTCGTCCATTTAATGCACGCCTTATGAAGCCCTTTATGGTCAAGAACCACCCCTCCATTTCCCTTATCTCCCTGGTGCATCTCCAGTTGTGCCTGTTGATCGTTCCTTGCAGCAACGAAAGATGATGCGTCGAATGTTGAAATTTTTATCTCTATCGAGCACAAGACCATATGAAGCAAATGGCCGATAGACGCCGCTCGAAACGAACGTTTCAGGTGGGGGATTTGATGTACCTCAAGCTACAGCATATCGGCAACGTTCTCTTCGCCATTTCAAGAACCAGAAGCTTTCTCCAAGATACTTTGGTCCATTTCCTGTCAAGGCTCGTGTTGGAAATATGGTTTACCGGTTGCGGTTACCGCCCCCTACTAGAAACCACCCTACTTTTCATGTCTCCCAATTGAAGAAGCATATTGGATTGATAGTAAGTGCTTCTACATTTACACCAATAGGGTCGGATGGAACTCTTCTCAAAACACCAATCCATATATTGGACAGGCGCCTAGTCAAAAAGGGGAATCATGTTTTTGTGGAAGTTCTGGTGGAGTGGGCAGACATATTTCCTGAAGATTTAACTTGGGAGAATCTGGAGACTTTTCATCGACGTTTTCCTACCTTTGATCCTTGAGGACAAGGATTCTTTTTCAGGGCCGAGGTATTTATTACGTAATAATTCTGTTACCATGCACGTTGGGTTTCATGCATATCAAAACGATGTGTTTTGATCGCATTTTCCTATCACTTTAGTATACGTTGCATTTTAGTGTTGTTGTGGAATGATGCGTTTAGCCAAGTTATGTCTGTTAGTGGTTATTACTCTATATACCTGCACTAGGGACTGAAAAATAGTTATGCAAAATTTGAATCATACTTCCAAACTTTCAACTTTCTTCTTCTCTGTACTCTTTCCTTCTTTCTTTCTACTATTTCTTGGATTTTCAAGATTGTTCCATCACAGTTAATACTCTAGCTTCCAGCTTGCAAGAGCAAAATAAACTCATAGTTCTTTAATCTAGCAGTGTCAGGGTCGAAATCTCACCGTTCACCACAACGATCGCCACCTCAGGTACATCCTCCACCCAAAACCTATCATTAGATATCTTGAATATTTCTTGGGCAATTAGATGAGCCACCATATTCGCCCTACAGTCAACATGATGGAAAGATATTTGCATAAATTGTGTAGCCCTATTTTTTATTTCGCCACAAAAATACCCATTTCTGATCTGTCTACTTTCACTGTTTAATTTTGGCGACTATAGTGAAATTTGCCCTTGACTTCAATCTTTCGAAAGCCCATCTTTGCCACAAATTTGATTGCCTGCAGACACGCAAGGGCTCAGCAGAAAAAGAATTGGAAACATAACCATTCATGATAGCCCCGCCGCCCATGACTAGTCCTAGACCATTTCTAATAAGAAACCCCAAACTCGATTGGTGAATATGGAGTTTGAAAGTTGCATCAAAATTTAATTTGACCAACGGATCCCAGGGAGGTTGCCATCATTGCAACATAGGTCTCTTGGAGCAGGTAACTTCTGGTTTAACTCTTTCATTTCATTGGCAAGGCTAAAAGCTCTAGAGCTAATATCCCCGACTGTTTGTTGTTTACCCTCCATAACATACTTATTACGGGCCTACCTAAGAGTCCAAATTGTAAGGGTGATAAAATTTATTGCTTTGCTATCAGTAGACAAAAAATTGAGGAAAACCACTGCCAAAAACAATCCACAATAACTGTAACGGGATTTACGCAAGTGTATGTAGTTGTTGAAATAATAATTAAGTAAAAATGAGTTATCATCGCCACAAGGACAGAATAAGTTTAACCAATTAGTTGGAAAATTATAATTAACAATATGATATAAAAACTCAATAATTTGGATAGTGATGATTAAACAAAGCAAAATTAGTTAGATGTAAAGATTGATCCCTATGCAATTCTAATCTAGATGCAATTTACCTAAATGTATGAATAAATGGTTTTAGCAACAAAAACAATCAACATTAAATGGGCTAGGATAATCATATTAATTAATTCAATTTACTTTCATCATGCTTAACATGTTCGGAATTACTTCCATGGCAACTTGATCTCTTATGGGTTTATAAATCAAATTAAGTCATTTCAGATCTTTTACTTAGTGAAATATGCATGTTACTGATCATATTAGAATAAAGTTATCTTAGAATTCATGCAAGGTCACATGGATATTTATGTTTGCAACAATTTAATTACATAAACTATTACACCCCTTAACCCTTTTCCGTCACCGAAATAGGATTATGGGGCATTACCGATCATTACTATTCAAAATACTAATAGTACAAATGTAACATCCCCAAACCCGGCCCATTCACTACGACCGAATCTGGTTATGTTAGTGGAAATATTTTTTTTTTTGACTTAGAATAAAATAGTAAAAATTTATTTTACTTTGGAAACCAAGTTCTTTTGAAAATATAGCCACATGTTTAATAATTCCATAATTGAATATGTAAGTTATAAAAATATATCCATCGTCACATAGTGTTTCAATTTGGACAAACCATCATAAAGTTGATAATAAAATAATACCAAAAATAATAAAATAAATCCTTATTACAACCATTATTTAAAAGAAATACTTAATATTTAATAAAACTAAAAACAACGCCTTCGGCATGGGCCACCATGTGTCCTCCCCGCTCCCGGTCCATCTCATGAATCACCTGAAATGTTTGGAAAATAATTGGGTGAGTCACAGACTCAGTGCATAACCATAACACATATTTCCCACATGTATGGGCTTGGCCCATAACCATACTTTTTTCTCATAGCAAGTCATGCAAATATGCATCTCGGCCCAACCCACAATCCAACCGTCGCCAACCTTAGCAGGACTCCTCGCCTAAGGCCGTGGATAAACCACCACCGATCACATCGTGATCCAAAATCCTTACCTTGGCAACTCATTGCTCAAGGCCGTGGTGAGCCACCGATCAACCAATCGTGATCCCGGTATCAAAAAATCGTCACGGTGATGCACATAGCCATCAACCGCCGAGATGGGCACCGAGCCACACCTCCCTTGAGGTAGCACAAAGCCGACCATCAAGCGCTAATGTAGCTTCGAGCTATCATTAGACCACGTACATCCTGTGTACACTTCTTCCTTCTTCAATCCAATCCCATGCCCATGTGTCAATAAATCATGCAAGAATGTCATATAGAGTGAGTATCTATCACTTATCACTACCACATTGTATGCGTATATAAATGTATATCAAGATTAACTTACCATCACGATTACTCAACACTTATGCCATTATAAGCAGCTATTACACATAATACACATGTAAACATGTTAGCAAACCAAACCACGTAAATAGTGCGATGATTACGCACCTAATTGATACCAATGACCAACTCCCAAACGCTACTTAACCAAAACTCGTCGACACACCCTTGATGAATCGAACCTCACGAGTCCTCCCCTACCGCTCCTCCCGGGTGATTACACATGAAAGAATTACCACACTAAGACCACAAGAATATTCGGCCAACCTCAAACATCAAGACCACCTTTGGTTAACGAAACATCGAAAGAAATAAACTATAACGTAAAACCTTACCCTTCACAATGACTAGAGCGAGAGACCCAACGCTCCACCCCCCTCTGCTTAAGATTCGGCCAACCACCACTAGGACAAGGAGAAAGGTTTCGGCAATAGAGAAAGAAAGAAGGTATGAGGAGACAATATGAAATGGTTTCGGCTTAGGAAAAATGGAGAGAACCAAGTAGGAACATCGGCTAGGTGACCTTGAAGATTCGGCCAAAGTGCATAGGTGAAGAGAAGGGATATTTTTAGTGTTGGTAGAGTATGGAAGACAAATGGATGAAGGCTTAAGAAAGAACTAGGATTCGGCAAAGGGTCCAAAAGGGATTCGGCACACAAAGAAATGGGAAACAAGTCAAGAAAGCACAAATGGTGAAAAACCAAAAAGGTGAACACCCCCCTCATTTATAGCATTCGGCCATGGCTGCTCCAAATCCCAAAATTCTTTCCTAAAATCACTCAATACCAACCAATTCAAATTAAATTAAAAACCCACCTTTATCATCTATCTTAACTAAATAATTAAAAAAAAATAAAAGAAACATTCAGCCAAATTTAAAATTAACTCAATCCTTATCCCAATCAAAGGTTCCATGTGCCGTCCCCCCTTCAAATTTCTTTGCCAAAAAGAATAAAATAAAAAAATAAAACCCAAATGCCACTCACATGGTTCGAACACGGAACCATCTTTCACGCACACCCCTACCCCCAACGCCTGAGCCACTCGGCCACTTTGATTTTATGACATAAAGCCCCAAATTTATTTTTAAACCCTTCCTACTTCAGCCCATCACAAGCAAAATATAAAACGCCCAAAACTGCTGCTCCAGCCCTCGAACCCGCACTCTCTCCTCTCTCCAGCGCCTAAGTGACGCACGCTAGCCACTTGGACCAGCTGCTTCTTGTGTCAAAACACGCCCCCACTTCTTTTTAAAGCCTCCTCCCCTTTAAACGCCAAACCCAAAAATTCAAAACCAGATTGCTGCCTTCTTGAATCGAACCTGAGACCTAAAGGCGTCACCTTCCCTCAGCCCCTAGCAGCGCCTCCATGCCATTTTGCCAAAGGCATTCTTGTGCCAAAAAAATTACCGAAAATTATTCTTAAGGCCTCCCTTGGCCCGATTCCCTTTTCCACTAAAATCCAAAATTTTCTAAAGTCTTCCCCTTGAGTCCAAACATTCTTAACACCTCTCAAATACATCCAAGCCTACCTAAAACCTACTAGAACATGAATTATACCCAACATGCATAGCCCCTAAACCAGGGTGTTACAACAAAAATAATTAACATTTAAATCATAAATTAATTATATTGTCCCTTGTATGGGCTTTTGAAGCCTAAAATGTACGTTAGAAACAAATCGGGACTTAATCAAAGGCTCAGAGGATTTTTCGCGAAATTTTAAAAATTTTCCTAAATGTAGAGCACACACGCCCCGTGTGGTCTAGGGACACGCCTGTGTAACCCTATAACATGCCTGTGTTTCAGGCCATGTCCTACCCCGTATAACTCTCTGACTTACCTCACACAGCCAAGCCACACGCTCGTGTGGTAGGCCGTGTGGTCAATTTAATTTTCAAATTTTAGATGCAGTTTTCACACAGTCAAGCACATGCCCGTGTGCCGGGCCGTGTACCTCACATGGTTCAGACACACGCCTATGTCCCTGCCCATGTGGCAATACATGGGTATTTTGTTTCTAAAATTTTAGGTTGTCGAGGACACACGGCCTAACCTTACGCCCATGTGTAAGTCGTATGTCTCACACGGTCTGGTCACACGCCCATATGCCAAGCCATGTGGACTCAAAATGAGCCTTATACATCAAGTTTACCAACCCTGCAAACCTTGAACAACAAGCAACTCAAAATTCAATATTTCAACCAGTTCAAAACACATCCAAATATCTCTAAAACATGTTAAAATGGATACTCTAAGTGCCTAATCAAATAATCTCTTATAATTATTATACTTATATTGCTAAACAATCCAACAAATCATCATTCAAGCCATTTCCAATTTATACCAAATTTACACCAAATTTACCTATTTCATACTCATAAATACTTTAATTTAAACATGCCATTTATAACTTTAACATAACTTACAAATGTTCAAGTATAAAATTAACTTATAACATCTTATAACATCATTTACAATCACTATTCAAAATCTACAACAAAAGACAACCTAGGTACATGCCATTTTCAAAAGAGAAAATACTTCACCATGTTTGAGTTCGGGATGGCCTTGGATGTTGATTCAACAGTTTGACTTTAACCTAATCTGCGCACGAAAACAAACCGTACGTTGAGTATGAACTCAGCGGTATTTCTATAAACCGAATACTTTTAAACAAAATAAAATAACATATACACTTAATTCATATAATAAGCATAATCTATAAATTGATCAACTCTACAATATGTCTTTTAACGCATCTTCATTTTTCATCATTTGCTATCTCATGTAGCAATTCTTAATAAGATACACAATTCACATATCATACCTATAGCAATCACCAATTCACGAACTCATTGTTCATACAATTCAACTTCATTTCTCCATTCAATATTTCAATTCAATTCATGTTCAAATCATTCAATATCACTCATATTGACAATTCATTTATTTACCCCTATTAACAAGACGTGGACTTTGGCGGATACATGGATCCAACCAGAACACACCAGTACCGCACTTAGTGCCTCATCGGCTACGCCGAAGTAAAACAGTACGGTACTTAGTACCTCATCGGAATTATCTGAAGTAACAATACGACACTTACAGTGCCTCATCGACTTAAGGTTGAAGTATCCCTAAACACTTCCAATCCTATGGCATTCCAACTATATCCGACTCAGCCTGATACATTTAATAGGGCATTCAATTCACTTTTCAATTCTCAATTAATACACAATTCACATAATCTCATAATTCAATTCAATACAATTCAATTTTCATACTTCAATACAATTAATATTCAACATTTACATTCACATTAATCACAGTTTCACTTACATTCAATTCAATATCAACATTACCAATACTTACCTTAGTTTTATTGACCACACATATTAAATAATTAATACAACAAATAATTGTTAAATTCGAATTATAGAAATAAAAACCGTAATTTTCTCGAGTTACTCCTCATCAACTTTTTCTTTCCCTTTCTTAGCCGAGGTCTCCGGCTCAACGTTAGCTACAGAATCAAAACAATTAAAAATTATCAATACAAAACAATTTCATATCAATTATTTCAATTTATACATAACTTTTACGTAGATTTCAATTTAGTCCTTAAATCAATACTAGTTTTATTCCTTCCAAAAACTATTTCATATTTTCCCTCAATTCCCACTTTAAACTAACTTCAATCCTCAATTTCACCATAAAACCCTAATTTTTAAATTATTTCAATTTAGTCCCTATTATTCAAAACTTATGATTTATTTTACAATTCAATCCCTATTTCACTTTTAACTTGAAATTCTATCAATTTAACCCCTATTTTTTCAATTTAATTAACGTTAACTACTTCTAAAAATTCATTAACTTTCAAAGTTTCAACACAAATCAAGTGGTATTTGTCTCTAAGATTCCAAAAACAACAAGTTTACAAGAAAAGGGGTTAAATTGACTTACCAATTAAACTTAAAACCTTAAAATCCCTAATTTCCCTTTTTCTTTTCTTTCTCCTTTCTTTCTCCCCAATTTCATTTCTTCCCTGTTCTTTTCTATTTCATTTCTTTCATTTCTTTTATATTGTAATTATATTATATTAATATTATATTATATTACTTGATAATTATTATTTTCTTAAATAATAAGTAAATACACATATACATTACAAATGTATTTATGTATTTATTACACATGTATTTTATTTGTACCATACAATTGTCACACCTATGGCTTAATTGTTAATTTAGTCCTTCAACTTTTCTTTAATTAACAATTTAACTTTTACCCTACATTCAATCTAGTCATTTTATCTAATTAACCTTAATTCAAGCTAATTCACCTATCCAAAACCTATTGAATCACATAACTATCTTCATAAATATTTTCAATAAATATTTACGAATTTGTTTTTCAAAAATAGTGACTCGAAAATGCGTTTTTCAATAATCATAAATTTCGGTCATTACATAAACCTAAAAACCATGCAAGATAATAGAGCTAACTAAAGATATTATTAACCTCAACTTAGTTGGGTTTAATGACCTAAACTGAGCATTGCAGTTTTCAATTATACATCTACTAGTCGTCGTCTGGTTAGGATTGCTCAGCTAATCTGAGTGCACCTAATCACGTATGAATGAAATGCATCATGATATTAATTGAAAACATATTGACTGAGGCACAAAACATGTTATCATGAATTAAATAAATAGTATTAAATTAATATAATCATCCTAGCATATAGGAATTAAAACTTCATAGTTAACATCAAAAACATAAAACTCAAAGCAAACATGATTAAAATAAATAACACGAAGAAATAGTAAACTCTATTCAGTTTAGCAGTTTTTCGGATCTATTCTGACTGAGGTGCTCATTTCATATTGATGCTTCGTTTATTAAGTGTTTAACTGGTAGTTGGCTAAGGAGTACTTTTGACAAAGCTTTTGAGGCTAAAGGATGGAAGAGGGATTGACAACTATGTAAGGGAAAAAGGGAAAAAGAATTGAGATGAAACTAGTGAGAGCGAGAGAGGAATATTGAGGGATGAGGGATGATTAAGGGATGACAAAGTATTTATAGGTGAAGATAAGGGTTTGAGCTTACTAAAAATAGGTTTAAATTTCTTTCCTTCCTTCTCTTATGTGGCCAGCCATGCTTCAATGAATAAGGGATGACCGATTCTTCTTCATTTGAATTTCAAATTCAAGCTAAAAGTAGTTATATAGTAGACGATTTCAATAGAGAAGTTGTTGGTTGAATTCTAATTATTTTCCAACTTTAAGGACCTTCAATTAATATCCTAAAACATTTTTTGGGCAGCCACCTTTAAGTGCCGAATTTGGGATCTTAGTTTCCCTTGTTGGATGATTCTTCAGTCCAAAACTTAACAGACCATCTTTCATCACATTCTTTATTGGGTCAAGTAGTCAACCTTATACCCCAAATTGCATGGTCTTGCCGTCCACATGGAAAACTTGTACATGTCTATGATTTATTTATTTAAATCATGTCTCCAATGGACCTCCTACATAGTAAAAAATACATACATTAATAAATTAATATGAATTAATATAAAATATGCACGGAAATCATGTAATTAAGTATAATTTCACATACTTTCTAAATTCATGTCTAAAATTACTAAATAAGTAAAGTTCAATTATTTCAACAATAATTACTCAAGATTAACACATTTATTAAGTAGAAAGGTGGCAAAAATATATAGAAAAACCCTATATAATTTCAAGTTTACACACCCCCAAACTTAAATCATTTCTTGTCCCAAGTAATGTTCATGCACAACACAAATTTTCCTAAGGCAATTTTTGCAAAATAATAAAGCAGTATCAATCTTTGCACATAATTATGCATCGACAAAATTATGCTAAAAAAAATTCTTTATTGATAAGTAGCTCGAATGCAAATATTATTTATAACTTTATACTAAGTACATCATAATGTCAACATGAATCATAGTTTGCATGCATTTTCAAAGTCATACATAACATTTACCAATCAATATGCTTTCCTTGTCAAGTAAACATAGCAATCCCAAGGTTTAATTAGTGGTTTTCATATGTTGGACGTAGTAATTCCTCTCCACTAATTTAGTCGGTATAATCATCCAATCAATAGGTCTTTTATTAGGTTGTAATGGGACTAGACTAAAGGTGGATAAAGAGAAGTGGTTTTTTAGGTTCATTCATCTTAACACTAACTTGTCTTGGATCTTTCTGTGTTAAACCTTCATATAATTGGGTCTTTGCAACACCCCAAACTTATTTCGAGCTCATACTCAACCTTTATTATTTTTTAGACTTTGAACAAACTTCGCTCTTTATTTTTGAGATTCTGAGCAATCTTTTTTTTTTTTTGCTTTTTATTCTTCTGAACAAACTTACATTCATTTTTTTTTGAATAATGTGAAGAGCATGTACATATTTTCATATATTTCCTCAAATTTTGATCACGAAGACAAATTTAGTTAAGATAGGTGCAAAAGAATAGGATAAAATGAAAAAGATGATAATGTGGCTTATAATGTAGGTAATTTGCAATAAACAGGCCATTAAGCTCAAAAATTAAGTTTCAAGGGTTAATTTAATAAGGTCGGCTTCAAAGGCTCCAATGATCCAAAGAAAGTGTGCCTATATCATATTAGATTCTTATACCTCCTAGGATTTCAGCTTAAGAAAGTTACTAAGTCAATTCTAAATATTTAAACATTCATACATGTCTATTTCCAAAGAAATCAAATTTTCATGGAAAATACTACACAAGACTAAAGATCATACAAGCATTCCATCACTCAATATAACATACGATAACTTAGATAAAATCAGAGACCATGCTTGCATTTGAACAAACTTATGAACAAAAATTCTTTCTAAACATTCATTTATTTCAACATACTTAAGTAAAAGGATTGAAACATACTTCAAAATTCATGCGAAATATCTTATTAAAAATTCATGTGAAATGCCTTACCCCTTTAAAAAGAAGCAATGTCGTCATTGTGAAAACAAAGTAATGAATGAAAACTAAACACCAAGTAGGATTGCAATAAAATAGAGGTGAGTCATACAGACTGCTTAAGTACCAAGTCTTTCTCACAATCCAATCCTAGACATGCTCATTCCCATTACCACATCACTTTATTTTCTGTATTGAAGAGGCATTGAGCTTATTTTATTCATGCTTGTTATTTTATTATATGAAAGCAAAATACTAACTAAAAAATAAAAATAAAAATAAACATCTAAAAATAAATAAAAACTAAAGATAAGAAATTCCCCCTTTTTATTTATTTGACTTATCCTCCTCGTCTTCCTCCTTTGATGTTTCATCCTCGCTTGCATTCTCTTCTTTCTTCCATGACTCAAAGATATAATTTGGGAACTCAGGAATAAAATTGTTAGGGATATTTTTAAGAGTATTTCTTACAAAATCATCTCTAACTTTTTCATATTTCCAATAAGCCTGTTGTTGGTTGTGCATAAATTTTATCATAACCATCATAATTGACAATTCTAATTTTTTATAGCATTTGAAGAAGTAGGCCTAGGAATAGTCAACTCAAAATCAACACTTGGGTCAACTTGCTCATCAACATTCAGCTCTTCTCTTGGTTTAGTGACTTTAGGTCCTTTATTGGTTTTGAATTGTTTGGTTCTTCCTCAAATTCTGCTTCTTCTGTCTCATCAACTGAGTTAGCTTCCATTTTAGATTCTTTCAATGACTCATCACTTTCTAATTCTGTTGGTTCACTCGATTCAAGTGGGTTTAACTCAGGAACATTCTTCACTGACCTTTCAAAATCATGGATTATGATGCAACCTTGAACATACGGTCCCTTCAAGTTTGTTTTTGTTTTAACACAGGCCCTTAAGCAAAGTGAAGTTATCAATTATGGGAAGTAAGTACTTCCAGTCTTCTTTCTGGCACAATCATAGATCTCATTAAGAATGATCTTCCCGTCATTGATAAACCTTTCTATCATAATTGCATACAACAAAAGAATCCGCTCTATTGAGATGGTGGAACTGTGTGAGATAGGCATGATACTATGTCAAACAAAATAAAGTCATACCTTAGTCAACGACTTTAGATATTCCCTTTGACAAGAATGACTATCATACTTCCTTATAATCCATTAGGAGCCCAAATTTGTTACAACATTAAGTACTTGTTGAAGAAAATCCCAATTTATGTTTTTCATCATGGCAAAGTACTCATCTTCTTCAACATCAAGTAGGTAAAACAAATCATTAATAGATTTAGAAGTTAAAGGTACCTTTTTCTTGCGAACAATGACTCCAATAGCATCTAGCTTAGTCAAATTGCATAGAACTCTTAAACTAACCCCTCATCGGGTAATGATCGTGCATTGCAAAAATAATTCCAATTGAGGGCATCAATTGTCTTTCGAATCGGAAAAGGCACAACTATCTTATCCCTGCTTTCCTAGTTGAAACCATTTTTTGTCATCATATGTTGATTTTTAAATATTGAATCAAACCTTTCTTTCACTTCTTCATCTTGAATCACAATGAGATTTTCGATAGATGTCTTGGAAGATCTAGTTCTTTTGTGAGACATTGTGATTTTTCTTGAAAAGTAGGAAAAATTCTAACAACAGGAATGGAGATGATTTGATAATGGTTAAAAGAAAGGTTTTGCGGCGGCGATCAACTTGCGGCAGTGATGGAATTACGGTGATGCACAGCTTTCGACAATGATAGGATGTTGCAGCGATGGAGTGTGGCAGCAGAAGTGTTGCTCTAGCAAAAAGCTTGTAGTGGCAAGACTAGGGTTTTGCGACAAATGAAGGATTTTAGGGAAAATTTTCGGGATTTAGGCTGATTGTTAAGAGGAAAAAGAATGAGTGGTTAGGTTTTAAGCTAATTGCTTGGGTTGTGAAAATTATGGTGGTAGTGAGGGGTTTATATAGTATTAAATTAGGGCAAATTTGTAGTAAAAATTAGCTATTTAAGGTAACTTGGGCGGCAAGTGTGGATGGAGGTAAAAGGTGGTGGCAAAAATTAGGGTTTTGGGGAACCTTTATGGATGACAACAATGGTAAATTTCTCCTCTTTGCTGTTTCAGACCTTGAGCCCAAACTATATTTACAAAGTAGATTGCTTAAAAATAAATAAACTGATTAGTACTTGGGCCAATTTGACCCTCTTTATTAAACATAAACAAATTAAAATTAAAGGAAAAGATAAAAATGAAATATAAAAATAAAAATAAAATTTTTAAAATTAATTAGAAATTTTCTTCTCAAAATATTACATTAAATTAATTCTCAAGAAAGGTTGGAGGGGTCACAACGGTCCCGCTTATGTTTCAATCTCTTTAGACAGAATTAATTAAATGTACTAATTTAAGAAAATGATTTCTAACTTTTTATTAAAAACTAAAATTATGAAAAATTAAGGGTCTAATAATTTGAACGAGGTTTTGATTCGCTTAACTTCACCATCCCAATAGTGCTTGAGATGTTGACCATTAACTTTAAACGTACCTCCATAGTTGTCATACAATTCTACAGCTCCATATGGATAAAACTTTGTGAATGGTATAAGGTCCTTTCCATTAAGATTTGAGCTTTCCAGGAAATAATCTTAGCTTCGAATCACGAGGTTGAATATGACTATCATGCCATCTCTTATATTTTTCTTTACACATCTTGGCTTTCTCGTATGAAAATAATCTCAGCTCCAATTCATTGAGTTGTAACATCCTTCTCTCACCGGCTTGATTAAGATCAAAATTCAATTACTTTAAAGCACAGTGAGCTTTATTCTCTAATTCAAGAGGCAAATGACATGCCTTTTCAAAAACTAACCGATAGGGAGTCATTCCTATCGGTATCTTAAAAGCAGTTCGATAGGCTTACAGTGTATCATCGAGCCTTCGAGACCAATCCGTTCTGTTAGGGCGCACTACTCTTTCAAGAGTACTTTTGATTTATCGATTCACCCTTTCAACTTGCCCATTCGTTTATGGGTGATAGGTAGTAGCAATACCATGTTTCACATCACACTTGTCAAGCAATCACTTAAGCCACTTATTTACGAAGTGAGATCCTTCATCACTAATTATAGCTCAAGAGTCCCGAACCATGTAAATACATGCTTTTGTAGGAATCACATGACTACCTTAGCGTTATTAGTTGGGTATGTGTCGGCTTCAACCCACTTAGACACATAGTCCACAGCTACCAAGATATACTTGTCCCTATAGGAAGAAGGAAATGAGCCTAAAAAATCAATGCCCCATACATCGAAAAGTTTTATCTCTAAAATATTTGTTAATGGCATCTCGTTCCTTCTTGATATGTTTTCGGTTCTACGGCATCTATCGTAGTTTCTCACATATGCATAAACATCTTTCAATAATGCAGGCAAAAAAACCCAGCTTGTAAAATCTTTGATGTTATACATGAACCATCAAAGTGTCCCCCACTCAAAGATGAATGATAGTGGTACAAAATCTCGTCAATCTCACTTCTAGCTATGCATTTCCTTATTATGTTATCTACACATTGTTTAAGCAAAAATGGATCCTCCCAGAAATAATATGCTCATTAGGAAAATTCTCATTAATTGGAATAAATGAAGAAGTTACCTCATTTTGTTCCAACTTTGACAGCTGATTGGCTGTTTGATTTTCAACACATTTTCTATCTTGGATCTTAAGGTCAAATTCTTAGAGCAAAAGTATACATCAAATTAGCCTCGGTTTAGCATCTTTCTTCGTGAATAAGTACTTAATGGCAACATGATTGGTAAATACTATAACTTTGGCACCTACAAGATATGAAAGAATCTTGTCAAAAGTAAAAACTATAGCAAAAAGTTTTTTTTAGTTACCGTATAATTGATCTGGGCTCCTGTTAAAGTTCTATTTGCATAGTAGATAAGGTGAAACAGTTTGTTATTTCTTTGACCCATCACAGTTCCAACAGCAAAATCGCTTGTATCATACATCAACTTAAAGGGCATGTTCCAATCAGGTGTGATAATTATTGCGGCTGAAATTAACCAATTTTTCAAATTTTCAAAAGCTTTTAAACATGCTTTGTTAAAATAAAAAACAATATCTTTTTCTAAAAGCATACATAATGGTTTAGAAATATTTGAAAAATCCTTCATAAATTTACGATAAAAACTAGTGTGACCTAAAAAACTTCGAACTCCTTTCATATTTACTTGAGGCGATAATCTTTCAATTACGTTCACCTTTGTTTTGTCCACTTCGATTCCCTTCTTGGTAATTTTGTGCCCTAAGACAATTCCCTCATTAACCATAAAATGGCATTTTTTCCATTTAAGGACGAGATTCATCTCCTCACATCTTTTGATTACCTTAGCCAAATTATTCAAGCAAATATTGTAAGTATTAATAAAAATGGAGAAATCATCTATGAAAACCTCAACATAATTTTCAACCATATCAATGAAAATTGTCATCATACATCGTTGAAATGTAGCAAGTGCATTACATAAGCCGAAAGGCATTCGCCTAAAAGTAAATGTACCATATAGACAGGTAAAAGTAGTTTTATGTTGGTCTTTCAAGGCTACAACTATTTGGTTGTATCCCCAATATCCATCTAAAAAACAATAAAATTCGTTATCTGCCAGTCGATCTAGCATTTGATCCATAAAAGGTAAAGGAAAATTATCATTATGAGTGGCTTTGTTCAACTTTCTATAGTTAATACAAATTTTCCAACCCGTGACAATTCTCGTCGGGATTAACTCATTTCGTTCATTTTCGACGATCGTGATTCCACCTTTTTCGGTACACATTGTACCAGACTTACCCAAGAACTATTTAAGATGGGGTAAATAATTCTTGCATCTAACCACTTAAGTACTTACCTCCTTCCGAACCACTTCTTTGTGATAGAGTTAAGTCTCCTTTGCCTATCAATCTTACCTTTTTCACCTTTCTCTAAAATAATTTTATGCATACAGAGGGAAGGACTTATACCTCGTATGTCAGCTATTGTCCAACCAATTGCCTTTTTAAAATTCTTTAAAACAACAATCAATTGCTCATCTTGATGTTATGTCAAGTCTGCTGAAATAATCATAGGCAAAGTAGAACTATTACCGAGATAAAACGCATTTTAAGTGAGACAGAAGTACCTTTAGTTCAAGTTTAGGCGGTTTCTCGATTGACAATTTGGGTTGTGTAAATTCTCGAAGTTCCAAATCTAGCGGTTTGAACCACGATGGCTGAATATAACTCCTCTAATTGGCTTCCTTTAAATGGTTCAGACTCTAAAATGTTTTCCAACGAATCTTCTTCAAAATTGCTTCCGATGGAAACTACGGTATCTAATTCCTCCATTACTGAACACTCTTCTATTGAATCGAGAAATTTCATTACCTTCATAACGTTAAATGTTACCTTATCATCTTGAACTCATATCATGAGTTCACCTTTTTGCACATCTATCAATATCCTTCCTGTGGCTAGGAAAGGTCTCACCAAGATGATCGAAACTTCTTTGTCTGCTTCAAAATCCAAAACAATGAAATCAACATGAAAAATAAATTTATCGACTCTTACCAAAACATCATCGATCTTTCCTTCGGGATATGATAATGATCCATTTGCAAGTTGAAGTGTCACAGTAGTGGGTCTTATTTCACCTTTTCTAACAAGTTGAAAATAGATTTAGGCATCAAGTTGATGCTTGCTCCTGAGTCACAGAAAGCTTTACCACAATATGATTCACCAATGTTGCAAGGTATCGTAAAGCATCTAGAATCCTTCGATGTAACACCCCAAACCCGGCCCATACCTTTCAACTGGATCTGGTATGCTACGGGTTGTACATTGAAAACTTTTGCTTTGTTGGTTTTGGAAATCGTAGATTTATTAGATAGTAATTAATAAATAAGTGACATTTTTGAAAAACCCCCTGGGTAGTGAAATAACGAAGATACCCTTATACGATGAATGTGTGTGCATGGATGGATGCTACTTGTGTGATTGATGTATGCTGGTTGAATGTATGTGGTTTCTAGAATTAGGGGATAAATTTGAGACTGAAACTCGTAGATATAATTTAGAATTTGAAAGAACTACTTTTGAACTACTGTTCATAAGATTGCTCGTGGTTAATCAGTGAAAGAAATTAATAATTCATAAAATTTCTAATCAGATAAACACGAATCGGTATAATGAGTATAAGGGGATGAGGGCGCTCTAGATGCGAATACCGGTGTGTACTCTACAATAGTATACTAAGTGTTTCTTTTGGCTTTAGAATTAGAGTGCGCAGTGAAAGCATAGTGGTGAGACTTGGGTACTACGAATAATAGTTAGTTGGAAATTTCGAGGATGAAATTTCTTTAAGGGGATAGAACTAGAACATCCTGAATTTTTGGGCCTATGCGCGTAATGGGTGAAAATGAGTAATGAGTTAATTTAACTTTTAGGGGTCCAAATTGGGCTCAGGATGTGGTCAAGAGCTTGGTGAAATTTTTGTTTGGGCACTATAGAGTTTTAAAAGGTGGTATCTGTGTTTAAATTATCAAAATAGGCTTGTGGCCCAGTGGTCAGTGGCGCCACTTAGGGAGCAAGGAGGTGACGCCACAACAAGGGAGATAAGGGCCAAAAATTTAAGTTTCATGGAGCCCAATTCTTTTAATTTAAGTTAGCTAATTTTCGGCATTTGGGTTAGGTGGAGTGGATGGCAACAAGGCTCAAAAATAGGAGGATTTATATGAATAGGATAATGTAGATATTATAGTTGATAATATGGAAGATAAAAGGAGAAAAGATAGGAGCTATGTGCAAGGCTAGGTGTTGGCCCAAATTCCATCACTTAGAGGAGTAAAGAATTCAGCTACTTCATGGAAAAGGGGTGCCAAATTTTCCCTTTTTAATTAGCCTAATTTTTAGTTATCAGGAAGGGTACTTTCGGCACTCTTATCAAAAAAACCGAAAGTATACCCTTCTAAATACTAAAAATCCAAGGCTATTTAAAAAGGAAAATTCGCACCCCTTTTCCATGAAGTAGCCGAGTTTTTTACTCCTCTAGGTGATGGAATTTGGGCCAACACCTAGCCTTGCAGATAGCTCCTATATTTTCTCCTTTTATCTTCCATATTATCAACTATAATATCTACATTATCCTATTCATATAAATCCTCCTATATTTGAGCCTTGTTTCCATCCACTCCACCTAACCCAAATGCCAAAAATTAGCTAACTTAAATTAAAAGAATTGGGCTCCATGAAACTTAAATTTTGGGCCCTTATCTCCCTTGTTGTGGCGTCACCTCCTTGCACCCTAAGTGGCGCCACTGACCACTGGGCCACAAGCCTATTTTGATAATTTAAACATAGATACCACCTTTTAAAACTCTACAATGCCCAAACAAAAAGTTCACCAAGGCCTTGACCACATCCTGAGCCCAATTTGGACCCCTAACAGTTAAATTAACTCATTACTCATTTTCACCCATTAAGCGCATAGGCCCAAAAATTCAGGATGTTACAGTTCTACGTCCCTTAAAGAAATTTCTTCCTCAAAATTTCCAACTAACTATTAATCGTACTACCCAAGTCTCACAACTATGCTTTCGCTACGCACTCTAATTCTAAAGCCAAAAAAAAACACTTAGTATACTATGGTAGAGTACGCACTGGTATTCGCATCTAGAGCGCCCTTGTCCCCTTATACTCATTCTACCGATTCATGTTTACCTGATTAGAAATTTTATGAATTATTAATTTTTTCAGCGATTAACTACTTAACAATCTTATGAATGTGAGTTTAAAAGTAGTTCTTTCAAATTATAAATTATATCTACGAGTTTTAGTCTCAAGTTTATCCCCTAATTCTAGAAACCATATACATTCAACCAGCATACATCAATCACACAAGTAGCATCCATGCATACACATTCATCGCATAAGGGTATCTTCGTTATTTCACTACCCAGGGGTTTTTTTTCTGTAGTTTTGTCCTACAAGGTATTTTTTTCCAAATAAGGTATCTTGGTAATTTTCTTTGAATTTGAGGTACTTTGGTACACTTTTTTTTATATAAAGCAAGGGTATTTTGGAAAACAAGTTTTTTTTCCCAAAATATAGATATTTTGATGTTGTTGTTTTTTTTTAAGCATGGGTACTCTGGAAAATTTAATTTTGCAAACCGGGTTACTTTTGTAAATCTAGGGGTTTTCGGGTAAATTTGCAAAACATGGGTATTTTATAAAATCTCGGTTATTTGGAAATTTTCACAAACCAAGGGTATTTTGAAAATTTTGCCATGTAACACCCCAAACCCGGCCCACGAGCCTTGACCGGATCTGGTATGTCCCTGCAGAAAACGTTTGAAAAATTTTGACTTACGAGTGAAAACATGATAATTTGTTGTCATTTGTAAAACATCGTATATTTAAAATTCTAAGTAAAACCTTGATGTTGTAAAATATCCGAATTAAAACTTCGTTATATATACTTTTAAAATATAAGTTTGCTAGAATAAAAATCATTTTCAGTTTTAGAATAATAATAATAATATAACTTCAAATCATAATTAAGTCTCCAAACACTTTAAGTGGCCCTTATTACATCAAATACATATTCAAAGTACTAAAACATAAATGTACAAAACAGTAAAACATCTTCTGCATAAATATAACTTCTGCATGGCCACCTTTGTATCCACTCCAACCCAGTCCAAGAATCACATGTCACCTGCAAGGTTTAAAAAGTTGGGTGAGTCTAACAGACTCAGCGTGTAATTAGTCCATAGAATTCCATCCACATGTGGGCTTAGCCCACAACCACATTAAATCACATATCAAGTCATAAGGTAAATTATTCACATAATTCCACAATTGGGCTTGGCCCATATCCATACCACACATCAGATAATATGGTAATTAATCACATGATTCCACATATTGGGCTTGGCCCATTTCCACACTGATCCACATTCCACAGATAATTATGCAAAATGTACCCAACCCTAGCCTAGGGTCCATCCTCTACACACCCCCGTATCCAGCCACCACACACCAAGGGATTACCAAATCACCCTCCCCTTTTCACTCCAATAAGGCAATCAATGCCGTCCACGTGCAATAAAGCACAATAATCCACAACGCGACCTCAGTCAGCGCCAATCCATGATGTAGCTCGTAGCTAACATCAAAACCACGATGAGACACATAGTCACTCATCAACCACGATATGGCACATAGCCTATATTAACCACGATGAGGCACAGAGCCACTCATCAAGCCACGTGAACTTAATCACAATAATCCACAATGTGACCTCAGTCAACGTCAATCCACGTGAGGCTCATGGCCATCACAAAACCACGTACATAAAGTACACCCTGTCTTTCTTTCATATACAGATCCCATCCCATGCACATGCAACATATGATAGTGACATAATATAATAATGTATGTACATGTTAATTAGCATACTATCACATATACACATTCATAACCATATTTTGTTAGATTTGGTACTGACCTGATTATCGACATACCCCTTAAGGGTATCCATTTCATATTTGCCACTGCACTTATTAGCACATACACATAACACACAGATATAGCATAAACCCAGAAAACGGTGGGTTAATCACACACCTGATAACTTGAAGCTCTAAACTCTCGATCCCGATGCTATCACTAAGCGAAACTACCACTATCTGCCTATAGCTTTCCCCTGCTGCTGGCCCACACCCCGGTGGCCAATCGCGAACGGCAGAAACTGACCTCTTCTTAAACTTCAGGATAGGGACTATCCCTTGTCCTTCTCGACTGGTATTTGCCTCCATCAACAATATCTTAATCAGCACAACTGGTTAATCGACAATATACGAGATCTTAATCAAATAAACCACAACTTAACATCCTTACCAACAAGTACTTGAATCCCAAGACTTCTCCTTTGTGCCTGACAATCTGCCCCTAAATATCCATAGTCAAAATCGACTAATTTTAATACCAATTATGGCCTAAGGCCGAATATTAGCAACCACTTACCTTGCTTACCTAAATCCCGAAACGGTCACTTGTTCCTTGAATAGTCGAAATCCCTGCCTATTAACCATTGTTAGAATCGGCTTAACCCAAAACTCATGAAAATGACCTATGGCCGAATGCTATACATCAATTACCTTGATGTTTCAAAACCCGAGAGATCTCCTTTAATGCTCCTTAGCATCGGCTACACACAAAAGATACATTATTATGATACCCTGAACATTCGGACAACCTGAGATCAAGGCCTAATCACTTGATTCAGCACGCTTATGAAAATAGATCAAATCAATTACTAAAGAATGAGTTCCTTACCACCAATTCACGAGTAGTCCACTAGCTCTAAATGTCGACAAGATGAAAGAGATGTTGACTTTCGGCTTTTGAGACTTGTGGAAAGGAAAAGAGAGTAAGGGCACTTTGAGATTCGGCTATGGCTCTAAATAAAAATAAAATACAAATGGGAGAATGAGCACTTACAAGGTTCGGCTAATCCCTTCAAATGGTGATGGGGCATTCGGCTATCAAAAAGAACAGGTATGGTAGTTGAAGAAAAGAAGAATAAGAGAGGAAGTAAGAAGAAATTCGGCAATGGTGAATGATGATGGAGTTTCGGCCTTAGCAAAATAAATGAGAAAAGGAGAGGATTTTTTTTTTGACAACAAATTTTGGTAAGAAGCACTAGAGAAGAAACAAGTAAAATTCGGCACTTAACCCCCTAAATGACCGAAATTAACCACCACTAAGAGCCCCACATTCGACCACTACATCCTCTCATATCATATCCCTTATTAATCTCCTATTTTATCTTTTTAACACCCATTCAAAATAAACCAACATTTATCCTACTCTTTTAGCCAAAATTTAAAAAAGAAAACCAAAGCTTATCTTCATCTTCCAAAGTCCTAAATGCCGTCCATCACTCCCCCCTCTCTTGATGCCAAAAGCCCAAAAATAAAACCACACTCCTTGCGGCCAACAAGATTCGAACCTCCTCCCTTGGAACCCCTTGCTGACGCAACTTTCCATGCACCTTAGGTAGCGTCCCAAGCCACTTTACCACATGGTTATCTTGTGTCATAAACTCCCCACAAATTTCCTTAAGGCCTCCTTAGCCAAGCTCTCCCTCTTAACACTGAAAATCCAATATTTTTCCAAAGTATTCTCCTTCATCCTAGAGTTCTAAAAACCCTTAAAACACACTCAACCATACACTGAGCCTACTAACTCATGAATTATGCATTAAACGCATAACCCCTAAATCTAGGATATTACATGCCAACTGGAGTGTTTCGGTAATTTCACAAATTTCGATAGTTTCACAATTCTAGGGTATTTTAGAAATTTTCACATATCAATTGTATTTTGAAAATTTTACAAAACTTGGGGGTATTTTAGTTGTGAAATAGGGTGGCTGATCCCTTTCGGGTTTTAATTATAGATTTTGGCCCATCAACAAATCCTTGTGGCTAAGGTGAACAGTCACTACGCATTAGGTAGGATTCCATCGAAAAGGAGGTGAGTCACTAGTACTACTTAAGTACCAAGCTCTCCCTAAATCCAATCCTAAACATGCGTATGCCTGTTGCCACACCCTAACCCTGCGACTTGTTCACGGGTTTGTTTGGATAGATTAAGTCTTATGAATTTAAAGAGTTGTTTAAACTAAGCCTAAAGTCCATTAAGGCCTAACATACTAGTCTACGTCCATGAAGCCCATCAAACACAACAAGTATATCACACCAAGAGTTAGAGTACTTACCTGCGTGGAACGGGTGCCGGTAGACTCGAAGGCTATATCTTCTTCCAGAATTTTTTTTCCCAAATTCACATCAAATTTACAAAACACTGCTAGACCCATTTGACAGC
The DNA here is from genome assembly GCA_025503065.1 of Gossypium bickii. Taxonomy (NCBI): domain Eukaryota; kingdom Viridiplantae; phylum Streptophyta; class Magnoliopsida; order Malvales; family Malvaceae; genus Gossypium; species Gossypium bickii. The sequence goes on from CP106711.1 coordinate 105,678,637, forward strand.
CCGAGTTTTAAACTGGGCTCTGATACCAAATTGTAACACCCCAAACCCAGCCCATACGTTTCGACCGGATCTGGTATGCTACGGGTTGTACATTGAAAACTTTTGCTTTGTTGGTTTTGGAAATCGTAGATTTATTAGGCAGTAATTAATAAATAAGTGACATTTAAAAAAACCCTTGTATTATTGTTATTATGAATAATTAAACCTTTGACAAAATTTCATAAGTTGCAAATATTTAAAAAACTACTTAGGTGAATATAAACTATGGGGCCTTATTACCTAAATATTCCCTAAAAAAACTTAAAGGAAAAACCGAAAATAATCTATAGAAATAAAAACTTGATGGCCCCTCGAGTCCGTCTCGGCTCCTATGTCCACGATCTACTGTTCATCTAAAAAGTTAGGGAAAAATAATAGGGTGAGTCACCAAGACTCAATGTGTAAATCCCGAAAACATATAAAAGGCTTGGGCCTACAAACACATTATGAGCCCTGGCCCATACACAATGGCAACAATCATAATCACATGACAGATAATAAATGATGCAAAGCCCAACCCATCATAGAATTCCAACCTCTACACACCAACACGTACCAACCATCACACCTTGGGGATTTCTACAATCAACCCGCCAACCGCTACACACCATATCGACAGTCATACTGCCTATTCCTTATCAATCAGGAATTTTAATGTGGGTTTTCTACCAACAATCACCAAGTGACCTAACATTTCATTTCCTGGGATTTCTACCACCATCACCATGTGATCTAACATTTCATTAGGTGGGTTTTTTACCACCGATCACCATGTGATCTAGCATTTCATTAGATGGGTTTTCTACCACCGATCACCATGTGATCTAACATTTCATTAGGTGGGTTTTCTAGCACCGATCACCATGTGATCTAACATTTCATTAGGTGGATTTTCTACCACCGATCACCATGTGACCAATCATGCTCTTCCCCTTTTCATAACAAACCCATCACATGCATTCATTCATGCAAAATCAAACAATCTACTATCTAAGAGTTTACAGTCTTTCGCATACATCGATACACATAGAGAAGTTCTATAATTACGTACCTGGCATTCCTTGCCTAACCCTTTTTGGGTTTCATTCGACTGTCTACGCAGCCACTTTCCGATTTTTTATCCCATAACATAAACATACATATATTCATACAGATTATTAGTGTGTTAGAGATCTACACACGACTGTTCATACAGCCTCATTTTCTGGCTTTTCAGCCCCCTAACAGGTATAATACAAAATAAAACTTATGTGATAAGGATCTACACACTTGATTACCGTTAGAACAAGACCCTCTAAGCTGACGCTATCCGTTGCCAACACCACTGCTCTCTGCCTAAGGTGTTGTTCAGAAGCTAGTCCACAACCAAGTGGCCATTCTCGAATGGCAGATACCACTCGTTTCTTAAACTTAAGGATTCTCTCCTTTGCCTATCCATATTTAATTCCATCACAAGTCCTTGTCAGAACTACTATCACAATATATGATCGTTAATCCTCATCATAAAGTTAAGATCTTGTATACAATGAATGAATCTAGCAAAAATCTAGGGAAAATCTCCTTACCTTAAAATCTCGAAATTAGAGGCTAATGATTTCTGGCTTTTAGATCTAGATGACCAAGTTTCCTTCAAATCCCAGAATGCCACCCAACATTGAACCATTAAACTATTAGCTTTTCGGGTTTTGCCTTTCAAAAACCGAAATAAAACGTGAGAAACTAACAGAAGTCGACACTTACCTTAACACAGGGGATTCGGCTAGCACTAGAAAGAAGATTCAGCAATGCCAAAGAAAAAGATTTAAATGCTGGAAGAATAGAATTAACTCACAAATGGGATGAATAGAGAAAAACTATGGAGATTTCGGCTTTTTAGAGAAATCGGCACAAGTGGAAAAGAATAGAAAAAAGAGTGAAGGGAGAGGTTTTGGCTTTTGAAGAAATTAAAGAAAAGAAATTGTAGAGGGAGAGACTAAGAATTTCGGCACAAAGAATGAAGAGGAAATTAGGGTTTAAATGCCAGAATCAATGAGATATCCCCCCTATTTATAGAAATTTCGGCACTCCTATCAAAAACCCAAAAGTACCCTTCCTGATAACTAAAAATCAGGCTAATTAAAAAGGGAAAATTCGGCACCCCTGTTCCATGAAGTAGCCAAATTCTTTACTCCTCTAGGTGATGGAATTTGGGCCAACACCTAGCCTTGCAGATAGCTCCTATCTTTTCTCCTTTTATCTTCCATATTATCAACTATAATATCTACATTATCCTATTCATATAAATCCTCTTATTTTTTAGCCTTGTTGCCATCCACTCCACCTAACCCAAATGCCGAAAATTAGCTAACTTAAATTAAAAGAATTGGGCTCCATGAAACTTAAATTTTGGGCCCTTATCTCCCTTGTTGTGGCGTCACCTCCTTGCTCCCTAAGTGGCACCACTGACCACCGGGCCATAAGCCCATTTTGATAATTTAAACACAGATACCACCTCTTAAAACTCTATAGTGCCCAAACAAAAATTTCACCAAGGCCTTGACCACATCCTGAGCACAATTTGGACCACTAACAGTTAAATTAACTCATTACTCATTTTCACCCATTAAGCGCATAGGCTTAAAAATTCAGGATGTTACATTCGGTTTAGGTAGCTTGTTCTGTAAAAACGCACTATACTTCTTCATCAAAGAGAGTCTCTTACTCACTCAGTCATTTCTTCTTGGACAAGATATCCTTCATAAACATCACGTAGTTGGGCATTTGCTCTAAAGCCTCTACCAATGGGATGTTGATGTGTAATTGCTTTAAAAAATCCAAGAACTTCTTAAATTGTGCCTCTTGTTTATGCTTATTCTGCTAAAATCTTTAAGGATATAGAACTCTAAGTTGATATGAAGAAGTTTTTTGATGAGGTAAATCTTTAAAAGTAGGTGTTAGGTTTTTAGAATTCACTAGTTTAAGGTTTACCTCATCAGATTTTTCAGCATCTAATTTTTGTCGTTGTAGGAACTTCAATTGTTGGTTAACTTTCCTCTTTTTCAGTAGGCTGATCTTCAACCATAAGCTTTTTAGGTTTCAAAATCTTACCACTTCGTAATTCTACCACTTTGCAATGCTCCTTACCCATATTTCTCAGATTTTCTGTGTCGCTCGGCAAGACTCGTTATGGTCTACTACAAAGCTCAGTAGCTAATTGACCCATCTGGTTCTCCAGATTCTTTATTGTTGCTACTTGGCTTTGGATCGTTGTTGCTTGACTTTGAACCAAGGTGTCCCTTTTTGCCATATACTCCTTTAACAAGTCCTCCAAACTATTTAATGATTTAGGTTGAGGTGGTTTTGAGGCTTGTTGGTTAAACCATTAGGTTTGGTTGGGTCTATGTTGCATTTGATTGTTGTTCAGTCCATTTTCTTGGTTACTCAATGAAAAGTTTGAATGGTTCCACTATGAAAGATTGTAGAAGTGGGACTGCGGCCATTATCCACTTCTATATTGATATTAATTCCATACATAATAAACTAATTCGGGATTTGAAGGGCAATTTTCGAAAGAATGACCATCCCCATAGTATACACAAGAAACTACTTCATATTGACTTGGTGATTAAGCTGCAAAATGATTCAAGCCATTAGTGGTAAACTATTTTAACATAGAGGAAATAAAAGATACCTGAGTAGAAAGTGAAATCAATGCGTCCACTTCATACATTTCAGCTACTCATTGTAATATCCCGGGTTAGGGGCTATTTTGTTGTTGCATGATATGGCATGTGTTGGGATTGCTATGTTGTTGTTTGTGTAGTTTCGGGACTTAATTATAGGCTAGGTGTATGCCTGAGTGAGTGGGAAAATTTTGGTTTTTGGGTGATAAGTCAGGGGAGCTGTTGGAGCTGGGGTATAAGAGGTTTATTCGTGGTTTTGTTGCACAAAAAAGGAGCTGGTGTAGTGGCAAGCTTGACGCCACTAAGGCTTGGTGTGGGTAACGCCTAAAGCAAGGTGGAGGCCTTGTGTTCGAGCTGCGGAGTGGCCACTTTTTGGCACTCATTTTGACGGCATGAAGGGAGGAGTTTGTGGCAGTTCAAACTCTGCCTAAGACTTGGTCAAGTGAGGGATTGGTAGGTGGAGAGTGAAAGTAGGAGTTTGACTTGTTCAAACTATTTTGAACTAGTGGCTTGGAGTGTGTTTGGGGATTTGGCCGAATTTTGGGGTGTGTGGAGTGGGGGAAGTGACGGTTTAGTGTGGGAGAGGGGGGGAGGCCGAATGTACTTTTGCTTCTGGTACATTTTCGGTCTTCTCTTTGGCAAACCAAAATTCTTTCTTTTTGTCAAACCAAAGCTGAAATTCTAAAGAATTCTCTCATCTTTCTTCACATCTTGAACCGAAATATCACACTCCTAAAAGCTGGCCGAAACATCTTCAATCCTTGGTGTTTTTTTGGTAGCCGAATATCCTCCTCTTCATCTCCTTTCTCCTTGATTCATTTGTGGCTTCGAATTCTCCACCAATCTTTCTATTTCTTTGTGCCGAAACTATTCTTCTTTTATTCATTTGTGCAAGCAAGAAACTCTCTCTTCTCAAACATTCTTTTTGTCTTCTTGAAACTTGAGTAGCCGAATCTCTTCTTCCCTAGAAGTCTGTTGTTTGGCAGAATATTTCCCTTCTCCTAGTAGCCTCCTTGGCCGAATCTCTGGTGGTTCTCTCCTAGTGTGGTGTTGGCCGAATCTTTGGTGGGTAAGTTGGGGGTAAGTGATTGGGTTATTAGTTCATTCTTTTAATTTCGTTTAAATCAGGAGTTACAAATGATTAACCGTTCTCTTGTGAAGGTGTGTAACGATTGTGGGTAGAGGAACCACTGTGGTTCGGGTTTGGTAGGAAACCAAACCAAGTGAAGGTAAGGGTTCGATATTAACCCCTTTGGTTGAGTGAGGTTGGCCGAATGTTATAAAAGCCTAACCCCTATGTTTGGCCGATTCTAGGAGCAAGCTAATCAAAGGATTGTAAATCGTTTCTGTGGGATTAGAGCCTTTGTCATTTCAGGTGTGTAAACTAACACATACATTTAGTAATATGATTGATAACCTATGTGATGATTAATGAAACAGTGATGATTGATATAATACCCTAATGGGTATGATCGTGGACTCGGGTAAGTCAGTGTTAATATTATTATGAGTTACTGATAATCTATATGATATCATGACTATGGATATATGTGACATGGGGTATGAGATTAGACATATTGGCATGATATGCATGATTGTATGATATGCATGATTACATGAGTATTGTATGTTGATGGGTGATACGAGTGGAGGGAGCGGTGATATTTTGTCGACGAGCACCGGTGCTTTGGTAGCACACTTTGTGACTTTGGGTCACCAGAGGTTTGGCACCTCCAGAGGTTTGGTACCTCGCCTCGTCCCGTGTGGCTCGAGCACCACGGTGGGTTGGCCCCACAGATGATTATACTGATTGACGCCGGTGTTTTGGTAACACACGATGGGTTGGCCCCATCACCGATTTGTGACTACGGTCACCGGTGCTTTGGAAGCACATTGTGTCTTTGGGACACGGAGGTTTGGCACCTCATTGCGACTTGTCCCCGTGGTTTGACCACCACCGGGTTGGCCCCACTTGAGATACGGGACCGTCTGCTAGTGATTTGGTATCACACGATGGGTTGGCCCCATCATTGGATTTGTGACTTCGGTCACCAGTGCTTGGGTAGCACAATTGTGTCTTTGGGACACCAGTGGTTTGGGACCACATTGACGGATATTGTGTCTTTGGGACACGGTGTTTTGGTAACACATTGTGACTATACGTCACGGTGGTTTGGCACCACCAGTGGTTTGGTACCACACGGGGTAGAAATGGTGTATGGATGGTTAGGATCGGGTTGCATTAATTATGTTGCTATGTATGATGTGTGTTAGCATGTTGTTTTATCGGGAGCGGGATTTACACACTGAGTCATTCGACTCACCCTCTCCCTTGACATTTCAGGTGACTCGTAGACGTGGACTTGGAGCCGGGATGGACTCGGGGTGCTCATGCCATGCGGAATAAAAGTTTTACTCAGATGTTATGCTTTGGGTACTTTAGTAATTTACTTTCAGTTGGGTTTATTTCGGATTTGTAAAAAAGCCTTTAAATTATGCCTTTTGATATTATGTTTTAAGTCTGATTTTAATATGCCATAACAGAATAATTGGGTTAATTTGCTAAAACTTGACATAACAACGATTTCAAATCTTTAACGATATGTTTTCAACTATACCATCGGTATCATGATCGATTTTATAAGCATACGAACAACAATTGTTTCTAAACTTGAAAATCAAAGTTTTTACTAAGTCTAAATGTTTTGGTAACGATATTAAACAACTTATTTTTCTAAACGGATCAAAGTTTTACCAATTCTATTTGGTACAAATTCGAGATTTTCAAACACGTTTTTCCCCGTAACATACCAGATTCGGTCGTGGTGTTTGGACCGGGTTTGGGGTGTTACAATTGTGGTATCAGAGCCAAGTTCAAAAGCTCGGCTGTGGGCCTGAGGCCCAAATTGTTTTCAAAAATTCGTTTTAAGTGTTTTGGGGTTGAATACATGGTTTACAAGGCATGGCACCGAGTCTCCGGCACCGATTCGCCGCCTGTAAGTAATTCTAAACTCTTCTGTGAATTATTATTTGTAGAAGGGTAGGTGATATGGAACGTAGATAGATTTATAGGACTTGAACCCTAGGATTAGGTCACTCAAACACTTGAACTAAAGCATAAGACTTAAAGCACTAAACCAATCTATGACTCACCCACGGGGCTAGGGTGTGGTAACTCAGACGCATGTCTAGAGAGGATCGGGAAGAGCTTGGTATTTAAGCGATCCTCGTGACTCACCTCCTCTTCGCAGAGTATCCCCACAGTGCGTAGCTCGAGTTCACCCTGACCAAGAAGGCTCGGTCATAGACTTAACCTAACGACTAAAACCCGAAAAGGGAATTAGCTATGTTTTCGAAAATACAGCAACAACCCTAATGTTTTCAAACTTTTTGCAATAAACTCTTTCAAAACTGAGAATGTCACTTTTACAACGAATTTCCCGATTTGTGAAAATTACAAAAAATGCCCTTAGGGGTAAATTTACTAAAATACCCTCGGTTTATAGCAACTCAATGATTTTGGCCAAAATTTCAAAAATGTTACGAAATTCAAATACTCTGTTTTACAAAATATCAATCGAAAATTTTGATTTTGGGAATTTACGAAAACGCCCTCAGTTTGTGAAAATTACTAAAATACCCCTGGTTTCCAAAGCGAAGTATTTTACAAAATTTTCAAAGAACACTCTCAAATTTTTGGAATTTCAAAGTGACCAGGTTTTACGAAAGTTTAAAATATCTTTTATGTGAAAATACCTGTCTGTAGGGAAAATGACGAAAATACCTTGGGCTAGAAATGGGCAAACAATGTCCAGAAGAGTGAATAGGTATGGAAAGGGTTAAGGAATGGATGTATGACCTCTTTTGGGTGAATAGGATAGAAGATTGAAACCTTGGTTGCTCGAAAGAACCCCGAATAAACTCCATCCATAAAATTTCTTTGCGGTTAAGAAAGTGGAGCGATACTAATGCATAAAAATCTTCTTAATCGTAAACGTAGATCGTTTAGTCATGAGTACTCGAGGTGGACGTGGCGTAATACTCGTGGTCGAGGTCGAGGTGGGATGATGCAGTTTACGACCCGTAGGATCTGGTCAAGGGTCGAGAAAATGAGATCTTGGATTCGCCCGCCACCGGTGGAGGTGGTGAGTTCCAAGATCGATCGAGACGATGCGGTGTCGCGGCGATCTTTGCGGGTGTTGGAAAGAGTAGCTGGTGTAGGTGGTGGTGTGCGGAGTTAGGAAATCTGTTCTGAGCGATTAGGGCTAATGGGGCCGAGTTCTTCCGAGGTGTATCGGTGTTTGCTCTAGCAGCTTTGCTGAATATTGGTGGAGGCAACCGAGCGGATCATGGATGATCTGGACTTGACTGGTGAAGAGAAGTTGAAGGGCATCGATCGCTTCTTCGGGATGAGTCATATCGGTGGTGGCTCACGGTTCGGGACAGTGTGGCGGTGAGGATCGACATGGGATTATTTCAGATTTGCATATCAAAAGAAATACATCGGGGCTAGTTACATCGACTCAGTCAAAGAAGGCATTTCGAGGCTTGTTCGAGGAGTAAATGCATTCTTGAGTCACGGTGAGTTCTGGGTGAGTAGGTATGCCGGGGCATTGTAGCCACCGAGCATGAGAGGTGTGTTCGTTTCGAGGATGGTGCGAGACGAGTTGAAAGCTCTTGATTGCTCCACATGCAGGAGCGCGAGTTTCTTTGTCTTAGTCGAGAAGGCTAAGGTAGCCGAGGGTATTAAGGAGTCGGTAAGGCGAGCATGGGCAAGTAGGCTTAAGAGGAGCTTTGGGTCTTACGGATCGCCCGTAATCCGCGAAGAAGAGGCTAGACCGAGTGGGCGTAATCGATCTGCTAGGTTTGTTGCTTTGCTAAGCGGGACCGCTTGTGATGTAATCGTGTGGGAAATCTCATTGGGGTGGTTCTTTGGGTGGTGGAAAAGGTTGCCAGTGTGGTTCTCTCGGATCATCGCATTAGGGGATTGTCCCGCGTAGGATGGCGAGGATTGATCCGAGAGTCGGGCCGTAATCAATTCGAGAGGTAATGGACCGCCACCACGGAGGGGCCGTGGTAATGGCGAGAGGTGGTAATGGATTTGGTCGAGGTCGTGGAGCAGGCGGAGGAGCGGGTAGTTACGAGGCACGCGGCACTGGTGCAGTGTATGCGACTAGGCGCGCGAGGAGAGGGGCGACGCACCGGACGTTATCACCGGTACGTTTTTGATTTTTGGTTCTCCCTATACTGCTTTAATTGACTTGGGTTCCACGCATTCGTATGTTGCTAGTAATATAGTTGAGACCATGGACTTAGATTCTGAAACTACTTCTAGACAAATGATTGTACTTAGCCCTCTAGGTCACTCTGTAGTGGTAGATAAGTTGTATAAGGATGTACCCCTAGAACTCCAAGGGGTCATTTTTGCTGCTGATCTGATGGAACTGCCGTTTGGGGAGTTCGATCTGATTCTCGGGATGGACTGGTTGGTTAAGTACCAGGCTAAGGTGGATTGCGCGGCTAAGCGCATGGTTCTATCGACGGATAAGGGAGATGAAGTAATTATGATAGGTAATAGGAGAGATTACTTATCCAATGTGGTATCGGCATTAAAAGCTGTAAAGATGGTCAGGAAGGGCTGTGAAGCGTATGTGGTTCATGTGTATGCCTTAGAGGCTAAAGAGTCTGCTGTTGAAAAGGTTCGTACTGTTAAGGAATTTGTTGATGTGTTTAGGAGGAGCTTAGGGTTTGCCACGGATCGTGAGGTAGAGTTTGGGATAGATCTCGCTACCAGTGGATGCGCGCCGGTGTCTATTGCTCCATATAGGATGGCACCAAAGGAATTGGTGGAGCTTAAGGCTCAGATTCAGGAGCTGTTGGATCGAGGCTTCATTAGGCCAAGTGTTTCACCGTGGGGAGCGCCGGTATTATTCGTCAAGAAGAAGGACGGTTCGATGCGGATGTGTATCGACTACCGCCAACTGAATAAGCTGACGATTAAAAACAAGTATCCGTTACCACGGATAGATGACTTGTTTGATCAGCTGAAAGGTGCATCGGTGTTTTCGAAGATCGATTTGAGGTCTGGGTATCATCAGTTGAAAGTTAAGGAAGCGGATATCCATAAGACAGCGTTTCGGACTCGGTACGGGCACTACGAATTCCTGGTAATGCCGTTCGGGTTGACTAACGCTCCGGCAGCTTTTATGGATATGATGAATAGGGTGTTTCAGCAGTATCTGGACCGTTTCGTCGTGGTTTTTATTGACGATATCTTGGTATATTCAAGGTCACAAGAGGAGCATGATGCACACTTAAGAGTGGTGTTGCAAATTTTGAGGGAGAAGCAACTCTATGCTAAGTTCAGTAAGTGCGAGTTCTGGCTTAGTGAAGTGACGTTTTTGGGGTCATGTAGTATCAGCTGAGGGGATTAGAGTAGATCCTTGGAAGGTTGAGGCGGTTTTGGATTGGAAGCCTCTAAGTCGGTGCATTTGAGATTCGGAGTTTCTGGGTTTGGGGATACTACAGAAGATTTGTTGAGGTTTTCGTTAATTGTGTAGCACCGATGACTAAGTCATTAAGGAAGGGAGTTCCGTTCGTTTGGACCGAAACAGGGAGGAGAGTTTTGATAAGTTGAAGAAGATCTTAACCGAGGCTCCTGTTTTAATTCAACCTGAGGCTGGTAAGGAATTCACAGTGTACTGCGACGCATCACATACGGGATTAGGTTGCGTCTTTGATGCGGGAGGGTAAGGTTGTGGCTTACGCTTCTCGGCGGTGAGGCCACACGAGGTCAACTATCCGACACACGATTTAGAGCGGGCGGTGTAGTCTTCGCTCTAAAAATCTGGAGGCACTACTTTATACGGGGAGAAGTCAATCGTCTACACGGATCATAAGAGTCTGAAGTACCTATTGACTCGAAGGATCCGAATTTGAGGCGGCGTAGATGGGTTGAATTGCTCAAGGACTACATTTATTCGATTGAATATCATCGGGCAAGGCTAACGTGGTGGCAGACGCGTTGAGCCGTAGGGTTGTTTCGGACTTAAGAGCTTTGTTTGCCCATTTGAGCTTGTATGACGATGGGAGTATTCTGGCAGAGCTGCAGGTTAAGCCTACTTGGGTTGAGCAGATTAGAGAAAAACAGTTGGAGGATGAGGTTCTGAGTGCGCGAAGGTTACAAGTACAGAATGGGGGTTTGGAGGGTTACAGCTTGTCTAGTGATGAGGTTCTGTGTTTTCAAGGTAGGGCTTGTATGCCTAAAGATGTTGAGCTGAGGCAGAGGATTCTTCAGGACGCACATAGCAGTCCTTATGCTATGCATCCTAGGGGTAGTAAATTGTATAGGGATCTTAGAGAGCAGTTTTGGTGGCCTGGCTTGAAGAAAGAGGTGACAGAGTTTGTTGGGAAGTGTCTGACTTGTCAGCAGGTCAAGGCGGAACATCAGTTACCGTCGGGTTTGCTTCAGCCTGTGAAAATTCCTCAGTGGAAGTGGGAAAGGATAACTATGGATTTCGTCAGTGGTTTACCGCTTACGCCAAGCAAGAAAGATTCAGTTTGGGTTATCGTGGACCGTCTGACTAAGTCGGCCCATTTCATTCCGGTGAGAGTGGACTATCCACTTCAGAGATTGGCGAAGCTTTATGTGTCGAGATAGTAAGGCTACACGGTGTACCAATTTCGATTATCTCGGATAGGGATCCCCAGTTTACGTCGAGGTTCTAGAGAGCGTTGCATCAAGCTCTTGGGTACTCGTTTGGATTTCAAAGACGCTTTTCACCCCCATGATCGACGGCGATCAGAAAAGGTCATTCAGATTTTAGAGGACATGTTGAGAGGTTGTGTTACGGACTTGTAAGGCGATTGGGAAGAGTTTCTACCATTAGTGAGTTTGCCTACAACAACGATTACGTGCAAGCATCAAAATGGCACCATATGAGGCGTCAGATGGTAGGAAGTGTCGCCACCTACATGTTGGACAGAGTTAGGAGAACGTCAGTTGTTGGGACCTGAGTTGGTTGCTGAGACCGAGGACAAGGTTAAGTTGATTCAGTCTCGATTGAAGGAAGCTTCAGACCGGCAAAAGTCTTATGCCGATCTTAAGCAAAGAGATATAGAGTTCGCTGTGGGAGATCGTGTTTTCTTAAAGGTCTCGCCTTGGAAGAAGGTGCTGAGGTTTGGCAGAAAAGGCAAGCTAAGTCCGAGGTTTATTGGGCCGTATAAGGTATTGAGACGAGTTGGACCAGTGGCGTATCAGCTTGAGTTGCCAGCAGAGCTTAGCCAGATTCACGACGTTTTTCACGTTTCGATGCTTCGGAGGTATCGTTCAGATCCATCACATGTAGTAGCAGTAGAGGAGATCGAGGTAAATCCAGACTTGACTATGGAGGAGGAACCTGTACAGATTCTTGATCGGGATGTGAAGGTTCTACGTAGGAAGTCTGTGCTTTTGGTTAAGGTACTTTGGCGGAATCATGGCATGGAGGAAGCTACGTGGGAACCCGAGGATACGATGAGACAGCAATACCCGCAACTCTTTTGACCAGGTAATTTCGAGGCCGAAATTATTTTTAAGGGGGATAGAACTGTAATATCCCGGGTTAGGGGCTATTTTGTTGTTGCATGATATGGCATGTGTTGGGATTGCTATGTTGTTGTTTGTGTAGTTTCGGGACTTAATTATAGGCTAGGTGTATGCCTGAGTGAGTGGGAAAATTTTGGTTTTTGGGTGATAAGTCGGGAAATTTGTTGAGTGGGGTATAAGAGGTTTATTCGTGGTTTTGTTGCACAAAAAAGGAGCTGGTGTAGTGGCAAGCTTGACGCCACTAAGGCTTGGTGTGGGTAACGCCTAAAGCAAGGTGGAGGCCTTGTGTTCGAGCTGCGGAGTGGCCACTTTTTGGCACTCATTTTGACGGCATGGAGGGAGGAGTTTGTGGCAGTTCAAACTCTGCCTAAGACTTGGTCAAGTGAGGGATTGGTAGGTGGAGAGTGAAAGTAGGAGTTTGACTTGTTCAAACTATTTTGAACTAGTGGCTTGGAGTGTGTTTGGGGATTTGGCCGAATTTTGGGGTGTGTGGAGTGGGGGAAGTGACGGTTTAGTGTGGGAGAGGGGGGGAGGCCGAATGTACTTTTGCTTCTGGTACATTTTCGGTCTTCTCTTTGGCAAACCAAAATTCTTTCTTTTTGTCAAACCAAAGCTGAAATTCTAAAGAATTCTCTCATCTTTCTTCACATCTTGAACCGAAATATCACACTCCTAAAAGCTGGCCGAAACATCTTCAATCCTTGGTGTTTTTTTGGTAGCCGAATATCCTCCTCTTCATCTCCTTTCTCCTTGATTCATTTGTGAAGCCGAATTCTCCACCAATCTTTCTATTTCTTTGTGCCGAAACTATTCTTCTTTTATTCATTTGTGCAAGCCGAAACTCTCTCTTCTCAAACATTCTTTTTGTCTTCTTGAAACTTGAGTAGCCGAATCTCTTCTTCCCTAGAAGTCCTGTTGTTTGGCCGAATATTTCCCTTCTCCTAGTAGCCTCCCTTGGCCGAATCTCTGGTGGTTCTCTCCTAGTGTGGTGTTGGCCGAATCTTTGGTGGGTAAGTTGGGGGTAAGTGATTGGGTTATTAGTTCATTCTTTTAATTTCGTTTAAATCAGGAGTTACAAATGATTAACCGTTCTCTTGTGAAGGTGTAACCGATTGTGGGTAGAGGAACCACTGTGGTTCGGGTTTGGTAGGAAACCAAACCAAGTGAAGGTAAGGGTTCGATATTAACCCCTTTGGTTGAGTGAGGTTGGCCGAATGTTATAAAAGCCTAACCCCTATGTTTGGCCGATTCTAGGAGCAAGCTAATCAAAGGATTGTAGATCGTTTCTGTGGGATTAGAGCCTTTGTCATTTCAGGTGTGTAAACTAACACACTTCTGTTTAGTAATATGATTGATAACCTATGTGATGATTAATGAAACAGTGATGATTGATATAATACCCTAATGGGTATGATCGTGGACTCGGGTAAGTCAGTGTTAATATTATTATGAGTTACTGATAATCTCTATGATATCATGACTATGGATATATGTGACATGGGGTATGAGATTAGACATATTGGCATGATATGCATGATTGTATGATATGCATGATTACATGAGTATGGTATGTTGATGGGTGATACGAGTGGAGGGAGCAGTGATATTTTTGTCTTTGACGAGCACCAGTGCTTTGGTAGCACACTTTGTGACTTTGGGTCACGGAGAGGTTTGGCACCTCCAGAGGTTTGGTACCTCGGCGTCGTCCCGATGGCTCGTACCACGATTGGGTTGGCCCCATAGATGATTATACGGGATTTGACGCCGGTGTTTTGGTAACACACGATGGGTTGGCCCCATCACCGGATTTGTGACTACGGTCACCGGTGCTTTGGAAGCACATTGTGTCTTTGGGACACGGAGGTTTGGCACCTCATTGCGACTTGTCCCCGTGGTTTGACCACCGTGGGTTGGCCCCACTTGAGATACTGGGACCGTCGCTAGTGATTTGGTATCACACGATGGGTTGGCCCCATCATTGGATTTGTGACTTCGGTCACCAGTGCTTGGGTAGCACAATTGTGTCTTTGGGACACCAGTGGTTTGGGACCACATTGACGGACATTGTGACTATACGTCACCAGTGGTTTGGCACCACCAGTGGTTTGGTACCACACGGGGTAGAAATGGTGTATGGATGGTTAGGATCGGGTTGCATTAATTATGTTGCTATGTATGATGTGTGTTAGCATGTTGTTTTATCGGAGCGGATTTACACATCGAGTCATTCGACTCACCCTCTCCTTGACATTTCGGGTGACTCGTAGACGCGGGCTTGGGCGGGATGGACTCGGGTGCTCATGCCATGCGGAATAAAAGTTTTACTCGAGATGTTATGCTTTGGGTACTTTAGTAATTTACTTTCGGTTGGGTTTATTTGGATTTGTAAAAAGCCTTTAAATTATGCCTTTTGATATTATGTTTTAAGTCCGATTTTAATATGCCATAACAGAATAACTGGGTTAATTTGCTAAAACTTGACATAACAACGATTTCAAATCTTTAACGATATGTTTTCAACTATACCATCGGGTATCGCACTGATTTTATAAGCATACGAACAACAATTGTTTCTAAACTTGAAAATCAAAGTTTTTACTAAGTCTAAATGTTTTGGTAACGATATTAAACAACTTGTTTTTCTAAACGGATCAAAGTTTTACCAATTCTATTTGGTACAAATTCGAGATTTTCAAACACGTTTTTCCCCGTAACATACCAGATTCGGTCGTGGTGTTTGGACCGGGTTTGGGGTGTTACACTCATCTTCCGGTAATTGCTCAAGTTATCAGCCATTGGTAATTGTTGCTTGCGATCCTCTAAATGATCTCGTAAGCCTTATTATAAGACTTAGATAAAATCGTACCATTCATAGAAGCATCCACCATTAATCTTGTATGTGCATTTGGACCGTTATAAAACATCTCCAATTGGATACAATGAGGAATCCCATGATGAGGACACTTACAAAGTAATTTCTTGAATTTTTCCCACACATCGTACAAAGATTCGTCATCCAATTGTTGGAAAGTTATTATCTCATTATGCAACTTTGTGTTCTTACTTGGTGAAAAATATTTTGCCTGAAACAATTTTGCCAATTCTTGCGAAGTAAATATTAAACTTGGTGGCAATGAATTTAGTCATGCTCGTCCTCGATCTCGTAATGAGTACGAAAATAGTTTTAACCTCAGTGTGCCTTTAGTCACACCAGCTAACTTCAGAATCACTTGTAACACCCCAAACCCAGCCAAAACATTACGATCTGATCCGGTTTGTTACAAGGTGAAGTAAAAACGAAGTTTTGTTTATTTTAAGAAAAACCTTAGATTTGAAATTTTTTTCCCGATTAAGGCGATGTCTTGAAAACAGTGATTTGATAGTTTAAGAAAATTTCAATTCGTGTTAATCAAATATTCATTATGTTCAGTGATACTTGAAAGAAAACGTATGATTTGAGTTACTCGTATTTTGAAAATCCTATTCTTAATTTCGTGTTCAAATTTGCATAGTGTCAAGTTTTAAATACACGATTAACAGATAAAATTAAAACCCAAACGTCAGTTTAAGGAGGCCTTATTACATCAAAAATCCCCAAATAAAATTAAACTTCAATAGTAAAAAGTTTGTGAAAAGAAAAGGCTTTATGGCCTCCACGAGTCCGCCTCAGCTCCCAGATCCATGGTCTACTGAGTACCTGAAAAATTTAGGAAAAGGGTGAGTCACAGAGACTCAGTGTGTAAAACCATCAAAACACACAGCACGGCCCATGGCCTACCATCTCATATTTAGCCTATACATGATATCATGCAATTACATGAATGCATCAGGCCCAGCCCAACCTAGCATTTTCCATCCTCTACACGCCATCTCGTACAAACTATCACATTGTGGGGATTTCTACAATCAACCCTCCATCCGCTACACGCCGTCTCGACAGTCATGTTGCCGGTTATAACAACGATCACTATGTGATCTTAAAATCTACTGTGGCAGAGCCACCGATCACTGTGTAACCTTATAATCAAATGTGGTAGAGCCACTGATCACTACGTGACCTTATAATCAAATCATTTGTGGCAGAGCCACCGATCACAATGTGACCTCATAAATCAATGTGGCAGAGCCACCAATCACTACGTGACCTTATCACTTCCCCTTTATCATCATTCCCATATCCCATGCACAATATATATATGTCATAACGAATGTAACATGCTATTAACAAGGCAATAAATCTTCACATACATCCAACTTCATATTAAGTCATTACGGACACGTACCTGGCACTCCCTGCCTTACCCACAAGGGTATTTCAGCTGTATTCACAGCCTTCTCTAGTTTTTCAGCCCATACCATTAAAAATACAGTTAAAAATAAAAAAAGTGTGCGAGGGTTTACACACCTGGTAACACGTAAAATAACACTCTCTATGTCGACACTATCGATAGCAAAAACGACTGCTATCTGCCTACGACTCTGTTCTGAAGCTAGCCCACAACCCGGTGGCCAATCTTGTACTGCTGACACGGCACGTCTCTTAAACTTAGGGGTCGAGTTTACTGGTCCAACCCCTTCCTTTGCCTTGCTGGTACTTGAGTCCATAAAACGGTCTTGATCAGAAGACCGAGTTAAGATATGAAACATTGTACAAAGAAGAATAAATATTCAAACGCCAAAATCCCTTACCCAAATCGACAAATCCCGAAAATTTATGAGGCTTGGATTCAGGCACTGACATCCTTCAATCGCAGATCAGATGCTGAAAGAACGCGAAGACAAAGCCCCCTTTAATCAGCCATAAACAAAGAACCTGATTAATACTTACGGCATCAATAAAGAAAAGAGAACTGAAAGGAGAGGAGAATACTTGCCACGATCTAATAGGATCCGCTTGGAAGGACTAAGAAGCGCAATAACAGTAATCCATCGAGCCAAGAATGAAAGAAAAAAAAAGAACACACAAGAGAGGTTCTGCAAAAATGAAATATTGAAAGAACAAGAATCAATGGAGGCTTTGATTTGAAGAAGGCAAATGGTGATGAAAAGGTAAGGGATAAGTTTCGACAATTGAAGAATCAAGAAGAGGGATTAAAGAAATTCGGCTAAGCAAGAAATAGAGAAGAGGTTAGAAGTACCTAGGGGTTTCGGCTTCTAGATGAAACAAATGAAAAGAAGAAGAAAAAGAAAGAAATGAGAAGAGGAGGGTTCAGCTTTAGGTAACGTAGATAAGAAGAAAGAGAATCAATGTCGAGAGAATGGTAGAAGGTTTCAGCTTATGAGAGGAAAAAGAAAGGAAATGGAAAGAATGCACTAAGATTCGGCTAAAGAGAAATTGAAGCAAGAAATGTATGAATGGCCTTTTTCAGATTCGGCAATGATTCAGAGAAGAAAAGAAGAGAAATTGCTAGCACTTTCAGCATCGATATCCCCCAAAACTGAAAATGCACAAAACAAAAAGAACTAAAGGTCCTATGGCCTAAGTGAGTTTCGGCACCCCCCAAACACAAGCCAAAATCGATTCCCCCTTAAAACAAGTGTTTGAAATTCGGCTAATACCTTGATCACATGCCCATCCCTTTCTTTTCTCCTTAATCCCCTCCTGAACACTCATTTGAATTAATTTGAATGCTTCAAACTCCTTTATTTTCTCTCAGCCACACATTCAAATATTTTGACTCAATCCACTCCATCCTGAAGTGTCCTAGCCAAACTTCACCACTGCCCCCCCTTAACGCCCAAAAGAAATCTAAATTGAGTTCCACGTGACTTGAACCTACTCCCTCTCAGCTCCCTTGAGACGTCACTAACTGTACCTTAAGTGGCGCCTCCTTGCCACTTTACCACCTTAGTTTTTGTGTCAACAAACACGAGATACAACCCTTAAGTCCTGCCCCCTACTAGCTTCCCTCTTAAGGTCCAAAAATAAAATTTTGGCCAAGGTTCTGGCTTAACCCTGGGCCTTCCCAGAGACCCTAAACACACTTAAACAACACACAGAGCACACCAAACACATAGAAACAAGATAAATGCAGAGCCCCTAAATCTCAGATGTTACAGTTCTACCACCTTAAAGAAATTTCGGCCTCGAAATTACCTGGTCAAAAGAGATGAGGGTATTACTGCCGCATAACATCCTCCGGCTCCCACGTAGCTTCTTCTGACCCATGGTTCTGCCACAACACTTTAACCAAAGAGACTGATTTCTTACGCAATACTTTGACATTACAATCCAAGATCTGCACTGGTTATTCTTCAAAAGATAGATCAGGCCTTACTTCAATCTCTTCTACTGGCACAACATGAGATGGATCCGAACGATAGCATCTTAGCATTGAAATGTGAAACACATCATGGATCTAACTCAACTCCGATGGTAGCTCGAGTTGATTGGCTACTGGTCCCACATGCTTCAGCACCCGATAAGGCCCGATGGACCTGGGGCTTAACTTACCCTTCCGTCCAAACCTTAACACATTCTTCCACGGTGAAACCTTTAAAAAGACCCGGTCACCCACTGCGAGTTCTACTTCCTTTCATTTCAGGTCTGCATAAGACTTCTGCCTATCAGATGCTTCTTTCAACCGAGCTCTAATTAGCTTAACCTTCTCTTTTGTCTCAGCAACCAATTTTGGGCCCAACATCTGACGCTCATCCAACTCAGTCCAACAAGTAGGAGTGCGACACTTTCGACCATACAACGCTTCATACGGTGCCATCTGAATACTAGATTGGTAACTATTATTGTACACGAATTCCTCTAACAGTAGAAACTCCTCTCAGCTTCCTCTGAAGTCTATGACACAACCTCTCAACATATCCTCCAAGATCTGAATTACCCTATCCGATTGCCCATCAGACTGTGGATGAAACGCTGTGCTAAAATCTAACTTTGTACCCAGTGCTTGATGCAACGCCTTCCAAAATCTCGACGTAAACCTAGGGTCTCTGTCTGAGATGATAGACACTAGTACCCCATGCAACCTCATGACCTCTGCTATATACAACTTAGCCAATTTCTGTAGAGAGTATTCAACCCGAATCCTTCTTGGTAGGCGTAAGGGGTAGCCTACTAACAAAATCCATCGTGATCCTTTCCCACTTCCACTGTAGAATCTTTATAGGTTGCAACAACCCCAAAGGCACCTGATGTTTTGCTTTTACCTGCTGATCAAGCACTTACTCACAATTTCGGTTACCTCTCGCTTCAACCCAAGCTACCAAAATTGCTCTCAAGGATCTCGATACATCTTACTTCCCCCAGGATGCATAGCGTATGGGCTGTTATGTGATTCCTGTAAAATCTTACCTCTTAACTCAGGATCCCTCGGCATGCAAGTTTTCCTTCGAAAACACACTACTCCATCCTTATTCACACTGAATTCAGTGGTCCCCTCACCTGATCCCAACTGAAATTTTAACTTCAACAACTCATCGGCCCACTGCTTCTCTTTAATCTGACTGACCCAAGAAGGTTTCACTTGCAGTTCAACTAATATACTCCCATCATCGTATAAGCTGAGGTGAGCAAACATTGCCCTCAAGTCAGAGATTACCCTACGACTTAATGCATCCGCCACCATGTTAGCTTTACCCAGATGGTACTCAATCGAGTAGTCGTAATCCTTTAATAGCTTAATCCCGCTGCCTCAAATTTAATTTCTTCTGCGTGAGAAGGTATTTTAAACTCTTGTGGTCTATATAAATAACGAAATTCTCCCCATACAGATAATGCCTCTAACATTTCAGAGCAAACACCATTGCTGCTAACTCCAAATCATGCGTGGGATAATTTAACTCATGCGGTCTCAGCTGCCGAGACGCATACGCTACCACTTTCCTATCCTGCATCAATACACATCCTAAACCTGTATGCGACGCATCGCAATAAACCGCAAACTCTTTCCCAGCCTCAGGTTGTATCAACACCGGAGCCTCCGTCAAAATTCTTTTCAGTCTTTCAAAACTCTCCTGCTACCTATCAGACCAAACAAAAGGTTCCTCTTTCCTCAACAGCTTGGTTAGAGGTGCTGCAATCAATGAGAATCCTTCCACAAACCTTCTATAGTACCCAGCCAGACCAAGAAAACTCCTGATTTCTGCCACTGACTTAGGTGGTTTCCAATCCAAAACAGCTTTGATTTTTTGAGGATCAACTCTAATCCCCTCAGCAGACACCACATGCCCCAAAAAGGTAACTTCTCTTAGCCAGAATTCACACTTATTGAATTTGGCGAATAACCGCTTCTCCCTCAAGTTTTGTAAAACCACTCGAAGATGCGAATCATGCTCCTCTTTTGATCTTGAATAGACCAGGATATCGTCTATAAACACCACAATGAACCGATCTAGGTAGGGTTGAAAAACCCGATTCATCATGTTTATGAACGCTGCTAGTGCATTGGTCAACCCGAACGGCATTACTAGGAATTCGTAATGACCATGGCGGGTCCTGAAAGCCGTCTTATGGATATCCGCTTCCTTGAACTTAAGCTGATGATACCCTGACCTCAAATCTATCTTTGAGAACCCTTCAATTGATCGAACAAGTCTTCAATCCTCGGCAACAGGTATTTGTTTTTTATCGTCAACTTGTTCAACTGACGGTAATCAATACACATACGCATTGATTCATCCTTCTTCTTAATAAATAACACCGGCGTTCCCCAAAGTGATACACTTGGTCGAATAAAACCTCGATCTAGCAGTTCCTGAACCTGCACTTTCAACTCCTTCAACTCCTTTGGCGCCATCCTATATGGTGCGATAGACATAGACACCGTTCCTGGTAGAAGATCAATACCAAACTCCATCTCGCGATCGGGAGGCAACCCCGGAAGTGCCTCCGGAAAAACATCAGAAAATTCCTTCACTATTCGAACATCCTCCAAAATTGATTCCTTGGCTTCCAAAGTGCAAACATAAGTTATAAACGCCTCACATCCTTTCCTCACCATTCTCTCAGCTTTTAAGACGGACACCACATTAGATAGGTAATTCCTCCTCCCACCTATTACCACCACCTCTTCACCCTCGAGAGTTCTTAACACCATGCGCCTGGCTGTACAATCCAAATTCGCTTGATACTTTACCAGTCAGTCCACACCTAAGATTAAGTCGAACTCCCCGAACGGCAGTTCCATCAGATTAGCCGAAAAACTACCCCTTGAACTTCTAGAGGTACATTCCTATAAAGTTTGTTCACCACTACTGATTGCCCTAGCGGGCTAAGTATAGTCATCTCCCTAGGGGTAATCTCAGAGTCTAAACTTAAAGTTCCCGATACCACACTAGCAACATAAGAATGTGTCGACCCGATATCAATCAAAACAGTATAAGGCAACCCATAAATAAGAAACGTACCGATTATGAAGTCTGGTACATCACCCTCTTCTCAGCTCTAGCTACATAGACTCTCAGTTTACACACCTGGTAATACGCAAAATAACACTCTCTATGTCGACACTATCGATAGCAGAAACGACTGCTATCTGCCTACGACTCTATTTTGAAGCTGGCCCATAACTCGGTGGCCAATCTTGTACTGCTGACACGGCACGTCTCTTAAACTTAGGGGCTGGGTTTACCAATCCAACCCCTTCCTTTACCTTGCTGGTACTTGAGTCCATAAAACGGTCTTGATCAGAAGACCGAATTAAGATATGAAACATTGAACAAATAAGAATACATATTCAAACGCCAAAATCTCTTACCCAAATCTACAAATCCCGAAGATTTATGAGGCTTGGATTCAGGCACTAACACCCTTCAATCGCAGATTAGATGCCGAAAGAACACGAAGACAAAGCCCCCCTTTAATCGGCCATAAACAAAGAACCCGATTAATACCTATAGCATCAATAAAGAAAAGAGAACCGAAAGGGGAGGAGAATACTTACCACGATCTAATAGGATCTGCTTGGAAGGACTAAGAAGCAGAATAACAGTAATCCATCGACCCAAGAACGAAAGAAAAAGAAGAACACACAAGAGAGGTTCGGCAAAAATGAAATATTAAAAGAACAAGAATCAATAGAGGCTTCGATTTGAAGAAGGCGAATGGTGATGAAAAGGTGAGGGATAAGTTTTGGCAATTGAAGAATCAAGAAGAGGGATTAAAAAAATTCGGCTAAGTAAGAAATGGAGAAGAGGTTGGAAGTACTTAGGGTTTTCGGCTTCTAGATGAAACAAATGAAAAGAAGAAGAAAAAGAAAGAAATGAGAAGAGGAGGGTTCAGCTTTAGGTAACGCAGATGAGAAGAAAGAAAATTAATGTCAAGAGAATGGTAGAAGATTTCGGCTTATGAGAGGAAAAAAAAAAGGAAATGGAAAGAATGCACTAAGATTCGGCTTAAGAGAAATTGAAGCAAGAAATGTATGAATGGCCTTTTTCAGATTCAGCCAATGATTCAGAGAAGAAAAAAAGAGAAATTGCTAGCACTTTTGGCACCTATATCCCCCAAAGCCGAAAATGCACAAAACAAAAAGAACTAAAGGTCCTATGGCCTAAGTGAGTTTTGGCGCCCCCCCAAACACAAGCCAAAATCAATTCCCCCCTAATCCACTTTCTTTTCACCTTAATCCACTCCTGAACACTCATTTGAATTAATTTGAATACTTCAAACTCCTTTATTTTCTCTCAGCACACATTCAAATATTTTGACTCAATCCACTCCATCCTGAAGTGTCCTAGCCGAACTTCACCACTGCCCCCCTTAACCCCAAAAAGAAATCTAAATTGAGTTCTACGCGACTTGAGCCTGCTCCCTCTCAGCTCCCTTGAGGCGCCACTACGTGTACCTTAAGTGGCGCCTCCTTGCCATTTTACCACCTTAGTTCTTGTGTCAACAAACACGAGCTACAACCCTTAAGTCCTACCTCCTACTAGCTTCCCTCCTAAGGTCCAAAAATAAAATTTTGGCCAAGGTTCCGGCTTAACCCTGTGCCTTCACGGAGACCCCAAACACACTTAAACAACACACAGAGCATACCAAACACATAGAAACAAGATAAATGCAAAGCTCCTAAATCTCGATTTTTACATCACTAACCTCTATGAATAATTAAAGGTGTAAGTGTGAATCTTCCGTGGGCATACCACTGAACTAGCCCACCATTTAGAGCATTTCAAACATCACTGGTTTCAATTTGAATTGGGGTGCCTCGATATTTGGCCTTCTAATTCCCAGATTTAACTCACTGAAGATTGACACAACGTATTGTATGATGGCATGATCCCTATAATCAACAATAAGGATTTAGTTGTGCACTTGATTGACTCCATTACCTTGTCCATCATTTTGATTTTCCAGGTCCATCTCAGTTTTTCTTTGAACAAATCTCTCACGTCTTCTTTGTCTAAAAGTTTGCTTGATTTCAAGGTCTACGGGTAATAGGTTAATGATTCGATCTATGCTCTTAAAACACCTAAAAATAAATCACAAAAAAATAAAAAATAAAGAATAAATTAGGAGAGTTAAAAATTGAATAAAATGAAAAAGTATAAGAACCAAATTGTAAAAATAAATTCACAAAAAATAATTAAGGCAACATTTCCCGACAGTAGCGCCAAAAACTTGTAAGGGGATTTACACAAGTGTACGTAGTTGTTCAAGTAACAAGTAAGTAAAAATAAGTTATTATCTCCACAGGGACTGTATAAGCTTAACCAATTAGTTGCAAAATTATAATTTACAATTTGATGTAAAAATTCAATAATTTGGATGGTAATGATTAAACTAAGTAAAATTAATCATATGCAAAGACTGATCCCTATGCAATTCTAATCTAGATGCAATTTACCTAAATGTATGAATAAATGAATTTAACAACAAAAAAAAAATCAACATTAAATGGGCTAGGATAATTATATTTATTAATACAATTTACTTTCATCATGCTTAACATGTTCAGAATTACTTCCATGAAAACTCGATCTCTTATGGGTTTGGAAACCAAATTAAGTCCTCTCGGATCTTTTGCTTAGTCAAAAATACATGTTACTGATCATATTAAAACTAAGGGTTTTTTAAAATTCATGCAAGGTCATAGGGACATTTACGTTTGCAATAGTTTAATTACATAAACCTAAAAACCATGCCAGATAATAGATCTAACTAAAGATATTATAAACCTCAACTAAGTCGGGTTTAATGACCTAAATTGAGCATTACACTCTTCAATTATGCGTCTACTAGCTGTCATCTGGTTAAGATCACTCAGCTAATTTGAGTGCACTCAATCACGTATGAATAAAATGCATCATGATATTAATTGAAAACATAATCGATTGAGGCACAAAACATGTTAAAATGAACTAAATAAGTCTTATTAAATTAATATAATCATCCTAGTAAATAGGAATTAAAACTTCATAGTTGATGTTAAAAACATAAAACTCAAAGCAAACATGATTAAAAAAAATAACAAAAGGAAGAGTAAACTCTATTCAGTTCAGCAACCTTTTGGATCTATTCTGACTGACTCAGTTCAGTAGCCTTTTGGATATATTCTGATTGAAGTGCTCCTCCGTTCTGATTGATACTTCGTTTGCTAAGTGTTTAAGGGGTAGCCTGCTAAGAAGTAATTTTGACAAAGCTTTTAAGGCCAGAGAATGAATGAAGGATGGACAGCTATACAAGGGAAAAAAGGAAAAAGAATTGAGATGAAACTAGTGAGAGTGAGAGAGGAATGTTGAGGGATGGCAAGGTATTTATAGGTGAAGGTAAGGGTTTGAGTTTACTAAAAATAGGTTTAGATTTCCTTCCTTCCTTCCTTCTCTCATGTGGTCGGGCATGCTTCAAGGAATAAGGGATGACCAAGTTTTCTCCATTTGAATTTCAAATTCAAGCTAAAAATAGCTATAGAGTGGACAGTTTCAACAGAGAAATTGTTGGGCTGAATTCTGATTATTTTCCAACTATAAGGACCTTTAATTAATTATCCCAAAACATATTTTGGGTAGCCACCTTTAATTTTCGAGTTTTGGCTCTTAATTCCCCTTGTTGGACAGTTCTTCAGTCCAAAATTTAACAGACATGTCCATCTTTCATCACCTTCTTTATTGAGTTAAATAGTTAACCTCATGCCCTAAATTGCATTGTCTTGCCATCCTCATGGGTAACTTGTATGTGTCCATGTTTTATTTATTTAAATCTTATCTCTAATGGACCTCCTACATAGTGAAAAATACACACTTTAATAAATTAACATGAATTAGTACAAAATATGCATGAAAATCATGTAATTAAGCATATTTTCTCATACTTTCTAAATTCATGTCTAAAATTACTAATTAAGTAAAATTCACTTATTCCAACAATAATTACTCAAGATAAACACATTTATTAAGTGAAAATGTGGTAAAAATATATAGAAAACCCTATATAATTTTGAGTTTACGATAACATCATCAGACCACTTTATCTTTATTAAATATTAAACCTCATGTGCAGTGCCACACTTAATAACATGAAGATTGGTTTCGGGTTCACCACCACATCTTGGACATATCGGAGTTGGCGCAATCCTTTTATTGTATAGGTTCCAAGTTGTAGGAAGGAGATTATTTAGAATGCGCCAAGTAGCAATTTTAACTTTAAGGGGAATTTGTAGACTCCAAAGCTTATTGTATGGAGTTTTGTTTCCTTGTAAACCATCAGTTGTAGTTTGAGAGCTGGTCAAAGCTCGATATCCACTCCGAACTGTAAAATCACTAGAAGTTTCACCACTCTAGACAATATTATCAGCCTCGGCACATTCGAACAAAGTAATACAACAAATAGCCACTGCCTCCTCAGGGGATAAATACTAGTAATGAGCCATTCGTTCCAAACTTCAATTTCAGTGATCAATAAAATCTGATACTTGACTATAGCTATTATTGATTCTGGTATTATTGATTCTGGTGTTCTTGATTTGACCACCAGCCTACTAAGGGAGCCACCTATTGCTCCAGATAGCAACTTGAGTACCAGATCCCACTTTCCATCCCACACCATCTTTTAGTACCTTTCACGCTGCAAAAATACTTTTCCAAGCATGGGGGTAATATCTTAATATTCCATTCCAAAACATAGAATTTGGATAATATCTAGTGCTATAGATACGAGCAATTAGTGAATCTGGATTCATAATCAACCTCTAACCCTATTTTGCTAAAATGGCAATATTAAACTTAGCCAAATCATGAAAACCCATACAACCACTCTTCTTATATAGGCATCAGCTTATTTACACCAGTGAATTCCTTTCTGAGTCGTTATTCCCTCTAACTCTGAACACACAGATTTCAAAAGCAGGAAACAAGACAGAATAAGTAATGAGTGCTTGTAAAGCAACCTTCAAAAAAACCTTATTCCCGCCTTGAGATAAAAAACGAGCCCTCCAATTATCAACTCTTTTTTGCATACAATCACATATCTGTTGAAAGGCCTCTTTCTGCCTATGACCCACCATTTTCGGAAGGCCCAAATATCTTTCTATGCAAAACACTCTCCTAACACCCAAAGAAGCCATAACCTAATTACACACCTCTTCAGAGACATTGGAACTGAAAAAGATCAATGACTTTTAAAAGTTGATTTGTTGACCTCGAGACTTGTCTCTATTTATTCAAAATGGTTTGTAGAACCTATCCCCCCTCTTCACTTGCATCTCCAAAAACAATACTATCATTTGCGAAAAAGAGATGTGTCACCACCAAGCTTCCCCTGCAAACTTTAACTCCCTTTAACTAGCCTTCTACTCTAGTCGAGTGTACAAGTGAAGAAAAGCCTTCCGTACATAGTAAGAAAAGATAGTGTCTAAACGGACCTTCTTGTCGAAGCCCCCATCTCGGAAGAAAAGGATCACTTGAAAGACCATTCATATTCACTACAAAAGATGCATATGAAACACGATGCATCATTAACTCAACCCATCTATCAGCAAAACCCATTTTCTTCATCATGCCTTTTAGAAAGTCCCATTCCATTCTATCGTAAGCTTTGTTCATATCGAAAAGCTTACATCGAGAATGAGAGCAAATGATTCTTTCTTCCCTTTACATCTCATCCTTAAAGTATGAAGAACCTCGTAAGCCATTAAAACATTATCAGAAATTAGGCGGCCTGACACAAACACTCATTGCGCCTCGTCTATACACTGATCAAGTGCAAGTTTAAGCCTATTTGCAATAACTTTGGAAATTATCTTATACAAAATAGAACATAAACTAATTGGTTGAAACAAAGACATCATATCTGCTTTAAAGACTTTTAGAATTAAAATAATATTTGTAAAGTTTACCTTCTCCAAAGAGATCTCTCAGTTTAAAGCTTAAAAAAAATGTTTTACGCCTGTACCAATGATGTGCCAGAATATGTGATAAAAAATCGCATGAAAACCATCAAAAACCAGCGCCTTCGTGCCAGAATATGTGTCTAAACGGACCTTCTTGTCGAAGCCCCCGTCTCGGAAGAAAAGGATCACTTGAAAGACCATTTATATTCACTACAAAAGATGCATATGAAACACGATGCATCATTAACTCAACCCATCTATCAGCAAAACCCATTTTCTTCATCATGCCTTTTAGAAAGTCCCATTCCATTCTATCGTAAGCTTTGCTCATATCGAAAAGCTTACATCGAGAATGAGAGCAAATGATTCTTTCTTCCCTTTACATCTCATCTTTAAAGTATGAAGAACCTGGTAAGCCATTAAAACATTATCAGAAATTAGGCGGCCTGACACAAACACTCATTGCGCCTCGTCTATACGCTGATCAAGTGCAAGTTTAAGCCTATTTGCAATAACTTTGGAAATTATCTTATACAAAATAGAACATAAACTAATTGGTTGAAACAAAGACATCATATCTGCTTTAAAGACTTTTAGAATTAAAATAATATTTGTAAAGTTTACCTTCTCCAAAGAGATCTCTCAGTTTAAAGCTTAAAAAAAATGTTTTACGTCTGTACCAATGATGTGCCAGAATATGTGATAAAAAATCGCATGAAAACCATCAAAAACCAGCGCCTTCGTAGTCCCATTTCTTTTATTACTATCTACATCTCCTCCTCCTTATAATTGGCTAACAAAAATTCATTTATCGTCGAATCAATTCTGGCAATAACCCCCTCGTAAATCCCATCATTTTCTACCTCCCTAATGCTTGTAAAAATATTCTTAAAATAACATACAACAATATTCAACATATTTGAGTCTTTCGTACACAAAACCTCCGTCTAATCTTTTAAGCCGATGATTCTATTAGTGCGACGTCTTTGAGAGGCCAAACTATGAAATAACTTGGTGTTGTGGTCACCATACTTCAGCCAATTCGAATGAGCCATTTGCTCCCAATGCAACTCTTACTTATCAATTTCCAATCTAAAATCAAGTTTTTTTTCAAGAGTTGGCCTGTTATTCAACAAAGAACCAGTAGCAGCAAAGGCAGCATCTTAGCATGGAGTTGTTAAGATAATTGTGTAATGGTGGAGTTGTTAAAATAATTGTGTAATGGTGGAGTTGTTAAGATAATTGTGTAATGGTGGAGTTGTCAAAATAATTGTGTAATGGTGGAGTTGTTAATTTGTTAGGAAAATGTCATTTTCCTAACCAACTATTGTATTTATATATAACTTCTTATCAATGAAAGTTCATTTTCAAGTTTTTAAGCTATTAATCTTTGCTCCTTCAAGTTTTTCTCACTTAAGTTTCGGTTTCTTCTTCTTGTTTTTGTTGTTCATTTTTAATTTCATGCAAATCACATGCATCTTGCATGTTGAATTTTTGCCATTGTTCCAACAATTGGTAATCATAGCCAACTTCTTTGAGGACCTTACTTGTTGATGTTTTTCGGTGGAAACAAAATTTAAAAAGGAAGAAATCTCCTTGTTATTGATTCATTTTATTGTTGCTGAAAATGAGCTATACACCACCTCCACCACCTGTGTTTACTGGTGAGAATTATCACATCTGGTCTGTGAAGATGAAGACTCATCTCCTGGCACAAGACTTGTGGAGTGCAATCGAGAGAGATACTGAACCACCTCCATTGAGAGCCAATCCCACTATTGCTCAGATCAGGCAGCATAGTGAGGATCGAGCCAAGAAGCACAAGGCTATGGCTTGCCTACAGAATGGAGTGTCAGATGTCATTTTCACTCGAATCATGGCCTGTGATTCACCTAAACAAGCTTGGGAAAGGCTGAAGGAAGAGTTTATAGGCTTGGACAAGACAAGGCAGCAATAGGTGATCAACCTTAGAAGGGAGTTTGAGAACTTGAAGATGAAGGAATCAGAGACCATCAAGTAGTACTCTGATAAAATAATGGCAACAGTGAATAACATAAGGCTCCTAGGTGAAGATTTTACTGATAGTAGAGTTGTGGAGAAGGTCATTACTACTCTCCCTGAGAGGTTTGAGTTAAAGATTTCCTCACTGGAAGACTCGAGGGACCTCATAATCATCACTCTATCTGAGATGGTGAACTCCCTCTATGCACTCGAGCAAAGAAGGGCCACTAGACAGGAAGAGCATCCTGAAGGAGCTTTCCAAGAAAAAGCCAATGATGGCTTGAGTTCAAGTCAGAGACCAAAGAAACCTTGGGCTGACAGAAGGGAAAGATCCAGGAATCAAGCAGAAAGAAGGAAGCTTCCACCTTGCAAATACTGCAAGAAGACTAACCACTGGAGAGAAGAAGCTGTTTGGAATAGGCGGACATTGATTGCAAGAGTTGCAAGAAGTTTAGTCATCATGAGAAGGTTTGTAGAAATAGGGACAAGCCACAAGCTGAACAACAAGCTCAAGCCAAGACTGCTGAAGACTTTCCAGCTCAAGAGGAGCATGTCTTCACTGCCTCATGCTTTGCAACCAAAAGCAAAGCCAAGTGTTGCTGGTTAGTAGATAGTGGCTGCTCACATCATATGGCAGCCGATGAAGGGTTGTTTAAGCAACTTGACATGAGTTTCACTACAAGGATCAAGATAGGCAATGAAAGCTTGATTGAAGCCAAGGGCAGAGGAGATGTGCTGATCAACTCAGGCTCAGGTAACAAGCTAATCACAGATGTGCTTTATGTGCCTAATATAGATCAAAACCTATTAAGTGTTGGTCAGTTGGTCCAGAAGGGTTATTCATTAGTCTTCAAAAATGATTGATGCATTATTCAAGATTGTCATGCCCAGGAAATTGTCACAGTTCCTATGGCAGACAAATGCTTCATGTTTGATGTAAGTCAACTTGAAAACAAGGCTTACACAAGCCTAGCTGACAATGCTGGTCTATGGCATAGAAGATTAGGCCATGCCAACTTCAGATCACTTGATTTGATGCACAGACAGAATTTAGTTGAAGATATGACCAGGGTAGAGTCAACAAGTGCTGTTTGTGAGGCTTGCCAACTTGGAAAACAAGCCAGGTTGCCTTTTCTAGTCAACAAGGCATAGAGAGCTCGAGAGAGGCTTGAGCTGGTGCATTCTGACATCTGTGGTCCAATGAAGACCCCTTCACTCAATGGCTGTAAGAATTTTGTACTGTTTATTGATGACTTAACTAGATTCTGTTGGGTCTATTTCCTGAAGCAGAAGTCTGATGTGTTCGAGGCCTTCACCAAATTCAAGGCTCAAGTAGAGAATCAATCAGATTGCAAGATCAAGGCATTGAGGACTGATAATAGGGCTGAGTACTTGTCTGAAAGGTTTTAGAAGTTGTGTGAACAGACTGGGATCCATCACCAACTAACCACTGTGTACACTCCTCAACAAAATGGAGTGTGTGAAAGGAAGAACAGAACTGTAATGGACATGGCCAGATGTCTGATGTTTGAAAGCAAGATGCCAAGCACCTTTTGGGCTAAAGCTGTCAACACCTCAGTGTACTTGCTCAACAGACTTCCAACACATGCTGTGAAGGATAAGACTCCATTTGAGGCCTAGCATGGGCAGAAGCCATCAGTCTCCTACTTGAGAGTGTTTAGATGTGTGGGCTATGTGCATATACCTGCTGAAAGAAGGACCAAGCTTGAGAAGAGGTCTGCTTGTAACACCCTGAATTAGGGGCTATTTGTAATTTAAATAAATTCCATGTGGGCTTCAAGAAATGAATAAATATTATTTTATTTAGCATGATTTAGGGTCTAGAAATAACCCTGATTTAGGTCGAATTTGGGTTAAAAAAAAAGAATTAAATTAAAGTACTTAAAATGAGGGAGCTAGGTGGAGATAGGGTTTAAATAAAAATTGAGGGAAACATGACACAAGAATGCATTCTGTGTAGTGGCTTAGTGCGTCTAAGGGAGGGTTACAAGGGAGCGAGTTCGATCCGTGGAAGCGAGCAAGGGAATTGTTTTTTTGGCATTAAAGGAAGGGCCGGGTAAGGAAGGCCTTAAAGAAATTTTAGGTAAGGTTCATGGCATGAAAGTTTAATGGGAGAAGTGGCAAAGGGCGTTGGAGAGTGAGGGTCTGCGGTGAGGACTCGGGTTCGACTCATGGTAAGTAAGGGCGTTGTTTTTTAGGCTTTGGCGTTGGCGTTGAAAGGAAAAAGGGCCCGATTATAAAGGCTTTATAAATAAATGGAGAGGATTTGACATGAAAGTCGAGTTGGAAGAGTTGGTTTGGGGCGCTTAAAAAAAGGAGGTTCATTGCTTGCCGCTTGGGTCATTGGTTCGAACCAGGTGCACTTTGCACTGGTTTTTATTTTTATTCTATTTTTTTATCTTTTTTATTGGCATGAATTGAGTCTGCACGTGGGGTCTTCAATTAGGATAGGCTAGAATCTTTGTATTTACATTAAATTTGGAAGTGTGGGTGTATTATTTTAATTATTATTATTATTATATTTTAATTGAAGAGGTGATAAGATAAGGATTATGCAAGGGATTAATTTATTTGTTAAAGGATAGGAGAATATATAGGAAATTGATACAAGATTAAGCTAGTTTTGGTGTTGAATTAATTTTGGGGTATATCTTTGGTCTTTATTATTATTTTTTATTTATTTTTACCTATTTTTAATTTGAAGAGGGAGAGCTATTAGTGTTTTAATTGCTATTAAATTGTTGAGGGATTAGGAGATTAAAAATATGATGAAGCTAGATTTACTTGTGATAATTCAAGGCTAGAAATTATCACAAAGCAAAAGGGTGGTTGCCGATTGTTGGACTCCTTGGGGCTATCCATATTTTATTTTGTTACAAAGAAAGAAGTGCCAAAATTTCAGTAAATTCTTTTCTTGTTTCTCCCTTCATAGTGTTGCCGAATTCTCTCCTAACTCTTAGCAAAATTTGCTTAGAAATTTCCACTTTCTTTGTTTCTTTTAATGAATACCCTTTCTCCTCTTCTCAAAATTCCAGCCCTTCCAATTGTGCTTAGGCCGAATCTCCCTTGAGGAAAAAGGGTCTTTGTTGATTTTCAATAAGTGTGGTAAGGGGTAATCCTCTCCTTTAAAATTTAAGTTATGGCCTATGATTCTTGCTAATACGATTAGATCGTTGTAGGAAAGCTTGCGGGGTTTATTTTTCCAAGGGTAAGTTGGTAAGCACATTCGGCCAAAGGCCTTTGATAAAAGCTTATTGTTTAAATGCCAAACTAATGTATGTGCCATGGATTTAGGGGTCTAGTTAAGGCTTGGGATTTGTTTGGAAATCAAATCCGTTCAAGGGTCAAGATTTAGCATCGTAGATCGGCTTTTCGGGATCTAGGAATTACGATAGTAGTGGTGTGTAAGATCTCTACACACTTTATTAATTTACATGACATTATTATTTGTTTTGATTATTTTGATTGTGATTAGCTTGTGGCATAATCACGGATTTGTAAGTAAGTCCTGTCTTGTAACTTTTGATATATGTTATATGCCATCACATGATGTTTAATACTATGACATGATATATATGAAATTGATGAATAAGCATGTGATGGTGGGATTGATGAGAGGAGGGGATGAAATATGGGGTATCGTCGGTGGTTTTGACCACAAGATGGGTTGGCCCCATCGATTATATGTGACCTATGGTCATCGGTGGTTTTGACCACAACGATTGAATATTTGCGACTAAGTCCCGGTGGTTTGGTACCACCGAGTGGTTTTGACCACACTTGATATTTTGTGACCTATGGTCATCGGTGGTTTTGACCACACGATGGGTTGGCCCCATCATTTAAATTGTGACTTTAAGTCTTGATGGTTTTGACCACACGGGGTAGAAAAGGAGTATGGATGGCTAGTTGGGTTGCATGAGCATGTTTATTAATAAATTGTGTATGAGATGTATTTTTACGGGTGGGGATTTACACACCTTTGAGTCTTGGTGACTCACCCCTTCCCTTAACATTTTGCGGATGAGTAGATCGCGGAAATGGGGTAGGAGGGACTCGAGGTGGCCATGCGGTGGAAATCTTAATTTAATGGACTTGGATTTTATTTTATTAAATTTTGAGCGTTGGTTTTGTTTTTGTTAAGTTGTAATAAGGCCTCCTAGAAATTATTCTATTGTTGCAACATGCTTAGATTATTTGTTTAAACTATTTGATTAAGTCAACAATGAATTCACATGTTTTATGTTATTTAAGCGTAAAATATTTTAGAAATGCCATCGGGCATATTTGCAATCTATAAACAACCCGACTTAATAAATATTTCTAATCAACACTAAGTACGGTTTTAACAAGAAACTTGAAAATACAGGGTTTTCAACAAAACTTAAATCGATTTTTGAAAGGACTTCAAAATGTTTTCTCAGTAGCAATCCAAATTCGGTCGTAATGTTTGGGCCGGGTTTGGGGTGTTACACTGCTCCAGCTATATTTGTGGGCTACAGCAGTGACAATAAGGGCTATAGGCTCTATGATCCCTCAACCAAAAGAAT
Organism: Gossypium bickii; assembly: GCA_025503065.1. Taxonomy (NCBI): domain Eukaryota; kingdom Viridiplantae; phylum Streptophyta; class Magnoliopsida; order Malvales; family Malvaceae; genus Gossypium; species Gossypium bickii. Next base: position 105,712,778 of record CP106711.1, read on the forward strand.
TGTAGTTAGTAGGGATGTCAAGTTTGATGAAACAAGGACCTGGAACTGGGATGGTTCAACTACAATACAGCTTGATGAAGACTCAGTTGGTGGCAGTTTAGAACTGGCTGAACAGGAGTCTAGCAATGCGAATGTGGATGATCTACCTGTAATGGGCACCAGAACCATTGCTGACATCTACCAGAGATGTAATCCGGCCATAGTGGAACCTTCAAGCTTTGAAGAAGCTATCAAAGACAAGCAATGGAAGAAAGCTATGGAAGCTGAGCTTGACATGATTCACAAGAATCAAACCTGGGATTTGGTAGACGGACACGCCCGAAGAAAGTCATTGGTGTCAAGTGGGTGTTTGAACCAAATTCAATGTCGATGCTTCATTGAACAAGCACAAGGCGGAGCTTGTAGTAAAAAGTCTGATCAACGATATGGCATCGATTTCATGGAGACTTTTGCTCTGTGGCAAGATTGGATATCATCAAATTGTTGTTTGCTTTGGTTGCTCAAAAAGCGATGGAAGATTCACCCGGTGGATGTCAAGTCACCTTCTTGAGCAGCTACCTTAAGGAGGAGATCTACATCGAGCAACTTTGATGGTTTTAAGGTTCTAGGAAATGAAGACAAAGTGTACAGGCTGAGGAAGGCACTTTTTGGCCTGAAGCAGGCTCCTCGAGCCTGGTATGACAGGATTGACTCCCACCTGTCTAAGCTCGGATTTGAAAAGAGCTTGAGTGAGCCAACGCTTTATGTGAAAAAGTCTAACAAGGATACTCTGTTGATTGTCTCTATCTATGTGGATGACTTGCTGGTGACTGGAAGCAAGGAAGACTTGATTGATGAGTTCAAAACACAAATGCAACATGTGTTTGACATGACTGACTTGGGAGTCATGACTTACTTTCTTGGTATGGAAGTAAATCAAGCCAATCAAAGTATTTTCATTAGCCAACATGCATTTGCTTTGAAAATACTTAACAGATTCAGCATGGAGAATTGAAAGCCAGTGAGCACTCCTATGGCTCAAGGAGAGAAGCTAACAAGCATTGGTGACTATGAAAGAGTTGATGAAAGGGAGTACAGAAGTTTGGTTGGCTGCTTACTTTATCTGATAGCAACTAGACCAGATCTAATGCATGCTGTTAGTTTACTTTCAAGATTTATGCATTGTTGCAATGTAATGCATTTTAAAGCTGCCAAGAGAGTGCTTCGATACATCAAGGGGACATTGAGTTATGGAGTCAAGTTCAAGAGAGAAAATGAGTTTAAATTGGTTGGTTTCTCGGATAGTGACTGGGCTAGATCTTCTGAAGACATGAAAAGTACCTCAGGCTACTTCTTTAGCCTTGGTTCGAGTATGTTTTGTTGGTGCTCGAAGAAGCAACCAACTATTGCTCCGATCGACAGTGAAAGTCGAGTATATTGCAAAGAAAGAAGAAGAGATAAATCAAGCCATTTGGCTTAGAAAGTTGTTAAAAGATCTCAATGAGGAGCAACTTGAACCTACTGAAATTCTTGTTGACAACCAGTCAACAGTTTACATTGCCAAAAATCCGGTTTTCCATGGGAAAACTAAGCATTTTAAGATTAAATTGCATTTTGTTCGAGAAATTTGAACAATCCAAGGAAGTCGATCTCAGTACTGCGATTCACAAGACCAATTGGCTGACATTCTAACCAAACCACTTGGTACATTGAGGTTTGAGCATTTGAGAAGCAACATTGGTGTTTGTTGCATACAGACCAATGAGGAGTGTCAAGAGTTGGCCTGTTATTCAACAAAGAACCAGTAGCAGCAAAGGCAGCATCTTAGCATGGAGTTGTTAAGATAATTGTGTAATGGTGGAGTTGTTAAAATAATTGTGTAATGGTGGAGTTGTTAATTTGTTAGGAAAATGTCATTTTCCTAACCAACTATTGTATTTATATATAACTTCTTATCAATGAAAGTTCATTTTCAAGTTTTTAAGCTATTAAGCTTTGCTCTTTCAAGTTTTCCTCACTTAAGTTTCGGTTTCTTCTTCTAGTTTTTGTTGTTCATTTTTAATTTCATGCAAATCACATGCATCTTGCATGTTGAATTGTTGCCATTGTTCCAACAGTTTTGTCTCTCAACAATTTTCTTAAGGATATCATCAGTTGGCCTAACACCATACAAAGCACTAAGTCGACTTTGTAAACATTGAAGCTTTTCTTTTTTTCCTTTTTTACTCTTCAAAGCCCAATCATGTAAACCCCGTCCAACCACTTGAAGACGCTCCGGAATCTGTAGATGAGTGGTTGCTTCCCAAAGGGATTTTACCTCTCGTGCACAGTAATCATCCAATAGCCAGGTTGTTTTGAACTTTGTCTTGGGAGCTTTGTAACCCGTACAAAAAAAATCAAAGTAGACACTAAAAATTTATTTAATATCAAATAATGCTTCACATTGTTACACAGAAATGAATTCACTATAAAAATAATTTAAAATATTTATTATTTAATATAATAAATAACTAAACATGATTATACAATTAATTAAAATATTTATAAAAAATATTATGATACATGTTAATATTTTATTAAATAAAATTACAAATTCACATATTTTAAATAATTTCATAAAAATAAAATAATTTTAAAACTTTTATTAAATATCATATCTAATCTAATATCCTTAATAGAATCATTTTTTATTCTTACCTCATTGTTAGAGCTACATGTGAATTCAAACACATACACCGCTATTTTTAATCTCATTACAATAATATCCAATCTCAATGCTACAGTAATTATCTTACCACAATTGTTGTTTTAAACCTCACCAGAGACAAAAACACGCCATAAAAAAAAAGCCTTGTAAGCTTTTGTACTCCGAGCTACATAATGTTTACATTGTTAATCCAAATGTTATGTAGTATATGCTAGTTTTTCAAATGCAAAAGGTTTTATTTCACCATATTATGTGGTTCAATATTGTCATAACGGTTTTTTTTTTTTTTTTTTTGGTTGGTGAAATCAGTTTTTAAGTCCACCAAATGACATTTATAAAAATAGAGTTACCACCAATCGTTTTTTGGTTTGGTGTAATTGGTCACCTAAAAATATATCTTTCTTTAATAATAAATTAAAATTAAATTAAAATTAAGATTAATAAATTATTTAATAATTATTTAAAAAATTACATCCAAGATAAACCTAGATAAATAGTTGTCCAAGTACATTTGAACTTGGATAATCATTTGTTCAAGTTCATCTTAGATGTGGTCTTTTAAATCATTATAAAAAAAATTTAAAAGATTTTTTAAAATATTCGTTGATGTGGTAAAATGTCATATCAACATGAGGTGCATGTATATACTATATTTTGCTACTTGTTCTGTCAGTCACATCAATATCTAATGATAAAAATGAATAATTTTTTTAATCCTTAAACAAATATATAAAAACTAATTTGTCTATTTTTTTAGTGGAGGGAGTAAAATGTAATTTAATTTTTAGTACAAAGATATTCATGATATTTTTATCATGAATTTTTATTTTAAATTATGATGAATTATGCAAAATTTTGTCAACTTCAATCAACATTTTGACGGAGATGTTTTTGCGCTTACTTAATCCAACCAAAGGGAATGTCGGGGTAGAATGAGAACCAAGTAACCGTAGTCATTTATTCCTTTTTACTATTTTTTTTCTTCAAAACAATGTTTAGTTGCTTAGTTGTAAGCTTGTATATTCATGATTTTATTTCACGACTGTGTAGCCAATTGTTATGTCTTTGTTCGGAACCCCCAAACAAAGATATCATTCTTTCTTACATTTCTCAAGTACTATGGTTGGTAAAGAATAGAGATAGATATAAAAACAAATACGGAAACTGGCTTTGAGATTCATCCTACGCATTTGAACAAAGAAAAAATAAAAGTATGATGATCATCATTTTCAATAAATGTGCATTCCAATAACTATGAAAACAATAAAACGGCTCTAACTGTGCTTCCATGTGAAAGGGGTATTTCCTTTCATATTCAGTTTCATTTTCAACCTAACTAACAAGATTACAAACTATGTTTAGGCCTGCACAAGGAAAGCAACCAACATGCATCCTCTTTTCATCCATCCATTCAATTGGTTACAAACAAATTTTTCATGTTTGCCAAAAAAAATCATGTAGCAAGTAAATATGCTCTCAATTTTTTCTAATTTTTCTTTTTTAATTTGAAATATCAAACTCTTATATTTATGTTAGAAATTCAAAAGTATGCAAATATTTTATATAAAAAAATCTAATAACAAAGAGGATAAAAGAGATTTTCTGGTAAAGATGAAAAATGTAACCTTAAAGAGAAGACAGCATCAAAAATAGAAATTCATGAAAGTTACCTTATCATGCATACAACTTGTTAGAACCTTGAACATAAACCAGCAACCAAACCAAAAAAAACTTGAGCTTCAAGACTCGATGCTTGCTGTTGAAGAAAGAAAAAATGAGCAGATTTTGCTAGGAGGTAAGAAAGACAAGAAGAGAGCTCAATTTTTGAATGAATACTGCTGATTTCACTCTTCTATTTCATTGGTAAATTAGCTATTACATATAGTAGCAAAAGTCAAACATAAATCACATCTATCTTATACCTAATACTTACCTAATGCCACTAATTTTAATCAAGTAAGCAAGGCTTAACTTGTAATCTTCAACAAATCTGCTATGTCAGTTCCAATTACATCATTTTACATCAAAATCAAACCTAACATAGTTCTAAATGAACTAAGTTTCATTACACCAACTGGTGTTTACAAAATAAGCATAAAAGGATAGAGAACTGTCATGCAATATCAGCTTCAATGAGCATGAGTGCATGGTAACATTTGCTGTTGCATCTTCTGGTTTGTTGCATTGCATGGACTGCATGAAGTCCATATTCGAACACTCCTCCTTGGACTTTATGCAGTGAACTCCCAATAGGTTTCTCAGTTTGCAGAATCTTGACTTGTTGAGAGCTTTAGTCAAGATATCAGCTACTTGGTCTTCTGAATTACAGTGAACTAACTCAACTTCTTCAGCTTGTTCCATTTCACGAACAACATGCAATTTTATGTTGAAATGTTTGGTTCTTCCATGAAAAACAGGATTCTTTGCTATAGCAACAGCTGACTTGTTGTCACAATAAATCCTTGTTGCACTACTTTGTTCAAGGTTTAAATCTGACATGATCTTTCTCAGCCATATGGCTTGATTAACAGCAGCAGCAGCAGCTATATACTCTGCCTCAGCTGTTGACTGTGCTACAAGGCTTTGTTTTCTTGAGCTCCAGCAGAACATAGCTGAACCAAGACTAAAGGCATAACATGATGTACTCTTCATATCATCTATGGAGCCATTGATCCATCATCTCGTATATCCCACCAATTTCAACTCTTTTGACTTGGTGAACATCAATCCATAGTCTAAGGTGCCTTTTAAGTATCTAAGAACCCTCTTGGCAGCTTTGAAGTGAGTTTCATTGCAGCAGTGCATGAATCTTGTAAGTAAGCTGACTGCATATATTATATCAGGTCTAGTGGTCATCAAAGTACAGAAAACGACCCACGGACTTACGTAAGTTGTTTCACTTACCCTTTCAAAAGAGCCTAAGCTCGATAATTTTTCTCCGGTAGCAACAGGAGTATTTGTTGCTTTATAATTTTCCATTGTGAATTTGCTTAAAATCTTGACAGCAAAGGTCTTCTGACTTAAATGGATTGCATTTTTGCTTTGTATGACCTCCATTCCTAGGAAATATGTCATCAATCCCAGGTCGGACATTTCAAACATTTCCTCCATTTTAGTCTTAAAATTCATCAGCATGGCTTCATCTCCTCCTGTCACTAATAAATCATCAACATATAAAGAGACTATGAGTAATGTTTGAAGTCCCTTTTTGTTCACATACAGTGTAGGCTCACTGATACTTCTTGTGAATCCCAGGCTAATCAAGTAGCTATCGATCCTGCTATACCAAGCTCTTGGAGCTTGCTTTAAGCCATACAAGGCTTTATTTAGTTTGTATACCATTGTTTCCTTTCCAGGCACTATGAAGCCTTAAGGCTGTTCAACAAAGATTTGTTCTTCAAAGAAACCATTTAAGAAAGCTGATTTCACATCAAGTTGATGGATTTTCCAACCTTTTTGAGCTGCTAAAGAAACCAGCAACCTGATGGTGTCTAGTCTGGCCACAGGTGCAAATGTTTCAAGATAATCCACACCATGTTTCTGACTGAAACCTTTTACCACAAGCCTAGCCTTCAATTTGTTGAGACTTCCATTAGCATTTTGCTTGGCCCTATAGACCCATTTAACCCCTATGATTTTTCTGTTAGGAGGCCTTGGAACCAACTCCCATGTTTCATTTTTTGTAATCATTTTCATTTCTTCAGTCATAGTAGCTCTCCAGTCTCGATGTGCTTGTGCTTCCTCAAAGCAACTCGGCTCCATAATTGCTACTTGTGCTCTGTCATAGATCTCTGCCAAAGACCTTGTGCCCCTTACTGGAATATCATCCAAATCTAATTCAGGATCAGCTTGATCAGATTGCACTTGATCAACAATTTCTTCTTGAGAAGTTGCCTCGGGTTCATTTTTCTTCCAGTCCCAACTTGCCTTTTCATTGAACACTACATCCCTGCTGACCAAGACTTTGTTTGTTGAAGGAATGAAGATTCTGTAGCCCTTTTTGTTTAGGCTATAACCAACCAGTATGCCTGCTTGAGCTTTCTCATCAAGTTTACTCCTTTTGACTGCTGGTACCTGTACAAAGCATAAGCAGCCAAAGGTTCTAAGGTGTGCCAGGGATGGCTTAAACCCGAACCAGGCCTCAAATGGTGTTTTGGAGGCCAAAGCTTTAGAGGGTAGTCTATTTTGTAAATAGACAGCAGTATTTACTGCCTCAGCCCACATGTTTTTGGGCACATTTTTCTCAAACAGCAAGCACCTGGCCATATTCATCACAGTTCTATTTTTTCTTTCACTGACTCCATTTTGTTGTGGAGTATATACATTTGTAAATTGATGTTTGATGCCAGCATTAATGCAGCTAGCTTGGAACTGTTGTGAGGTGTATTCAGCCCCATTATCTGACCTTATGGTCTTCAATTTACACCCTATTTGTGTCTCTGCTTCAGCCTTAAAAATTCTGAACACTTCAATCACCTCAGATTTATGCTTCATAAAATAAACCCAACAGTATCTTGTAAAATCATCAATAAACAAGATAAAGTACCTGTTACCATTGAGTGTTTCTGTTTTCATTGGACCATACACATCAGTGTGTACAAGTTGTAACTTGGTTGTAGCTCTCCAGGCTTGATTTTTAGGAAATGAGTGTCTAGTCTATTTTTCCAGCTGGCACACTTCACAGACACCTTCTTCAGTCACTGAGTTGGTGAAGTTTTTAACTAGGCCTTCCCTAGCCATCTTGGACATTGATTTGAAGTTTGTGTGCCCAAGTCTCTGGTGCCATATCTTAGAGTCTTCTACAGAGGCAATGTAGGCTGAACTTGAGCTTCTTGACCAATCAATCTCAAAGCATTTGTCAGCCATTGTTACTGTCATGAAGTTTGATCCATTTGGATCAGTGATTTGGCACTCCACGCCTTTGAATACTATTGAAAATCCCTTTTCAAATAGGTTGTGCTATACTTAGCAAGTTCCTGTCAATCTCAGGTACAAGAAGCACATTGGTAATGATCTTGTTACCTGTTGGAGTAGATATCACGACATTTCCTTTCCCTCGAGCTTTGATAAATTGACCATTGCCCACCTTGACCTTGGTTTGAAAGCTTGTATCCAAGGTTTTAAAAATGGATGCATCTGGTGACATGTGGTTGGTACAACCACTGTCAAGAAGCCAGCCATATGATCCTTTATTTTGTGTAACAGAACATGTCACTGCAAAAACTTCTTCATGCCCACTGCCTTCTTCAGCTACACGTACTTCATCCTTTTGCTGTTGTTGCTGTTGAGACTGCCTTGGCTTGCTTTTATTTTTACAGACCCTTTCAATATGGCCTTTCTTTTTGCAGTGTTGACATGTAGCATCTGGCCTAAACCAGCATCTGTCTTCAGGATGGCCTGGTCTCTTACAAAATCTGCAAGGCTGTTCATTGTTTCTTGCAGCATCAGGCCTTTTAGGCCTGTTCTTCCAGGTCCTTTTGCTCCTGTCAGAAGTGTTGCTCGAGGTTGGCTTGACTTTTGCTTGGAAAGCATCTTCTCGATGCTCTTCATTTCTTGTTGCTCTCCTTTGATCTTGTGCATAGAGAGCATTAATTAGCTCAGTCAAGGAGATCCTTGGCAGGTCTCTTAAATCCTCAAGAGAGGATATTTTAGCTTCATACCTCTCGAGCGGTGTTGAGAGAACTTTTCAACAATTCTTGCCTCATCAAGTCCTCTCCTAGCAACTTTGATGCTATTAACTATAGCCATAATTGCATCAGAAATATTTCTTTCTTGTCTCTCTTCCTTCATCTTCAAGTTTTCAAAGTCCCTCCTTAGATTCAAGAGCTGCTGCTGCCTCGTTCTTTCATTGCCTTGAAACTCCTCCTTAAGCTTGTCCCAAGCCTGCTTTGGAGTCTCACAAGCCATAATTCTTGTAAAAATAACATCCGAGACACTATTTTGGATGCAGGACAAATCCTTATGCTTCTTGGTCTTCTCCTCAGCATGCTGTCTCATTTGAGCCACGGTTGGGTTGGCTCGAAGAGGTTCTGGTTCAACATCAGTTGTCACGACCTCCCATAGATCAAGAGCCTGCAGGTAAGTTTTCATTTTTACCTGCCATATGTGAAAGCCTTCTCCATTGAAGGGTGGTGGTGCAGCAGGTGAGAAGTTGGATGCAGCCATTCGAACAGCAACAGGTCCTCCAAGAATAAAGCTCTGATACCAGTTGTTAGAACCTTGAACATAAACCAGCAATCAAACCAAAAAAAACTTGAGCTTCAAGACTCGATGCTTGCTGTTGAAGAAAGAAAAAATGAGCAGATTTTGCTAGGAGGTAAGAAAGACAAGAAGAGAGCTCAATTTTTGAATGAATACTGCTGATTTCACTCTTCTATTTCATTGGTAAATTAGCTATTACATATAGTAGCAAAAGTCAAACATAAATCACATCTATCTTATACCTAATACTTACCTAATGCCACTAATTTTAATCAAGTAAGCAAGGCTTAACTTGTAATCTTCAACAAATCTGCTATGTCAGTTCCAATTACATCATTTTACATCAAAATCAAACCTAACATAGTTCTAAATGAACTAAGTTTCATTACACCAACTGGTGTTTACAAAATAAGCATAAAAGGATAAATAACTGTCATGCAATATCAGCTTCAATGGAGCATGAGTGCATGGTAACATTTGCTGTTGCATCTTCTGGTTTGTTGCATTGCATGGACTGCATGAAGTCCATATTCGAACACAACTAGTCCATTCAAAAATTTGATGCTGTTCAATTTTACTTGGCCAAGAGCCCAGGACGAAATAAAGAAAATGTGTTCATTTTTAAAGGAAATCAAGAAGACAATACTTGAAATTGATGATAATCTCTAAATGCGCTGTAGACGTTCAATAGTAGAACATGATTAGGGAGCAAAAATAAACATGAAAGAGACACCATGTTATAACCCAAAGATAAATCTTCAAGGTTTACTCTGATGCAGATTTAAGAATTCATCATCACTGCAAGTTTACATCAACTTTGGCAAAATAAAATGGTTAATGGTCAAGGTCATGCTTGATTTCCAACATAAGGAGAGCTGAATCAATTTCGTTAAGTTTCTTTCAACTTCTTTCCATTTTCAGTGACTCGAGTTTTAGTAACAGCACTTGCACTGTCATCCTACTGTATTACCAAATGTTTCATGCTTTTCATATTTGTTGGAATCTGAATGCTTCTTGCTATCTTCCTGGGAGCTGTGTTGGTTTGCATTTACTTGACTCCCTTTTCTACCCAAATCTCTCAGTCACCTAACTGAAGTAGAAGTTGGGGATGTTCATCTCCTCAACTGCATCAACTGAAGTAGAACTTTCTTTGGCCTGATTGAGGTTTCCATCATTAATGTCTTCAGCAGGATCAAGCAACTCATAAAAGTCGGTAGGAAGAGAAGCAGGATCCAACTCAAATGATCCCACAGGAACACCTTCTCTCTCATTACCAGTCATTTTAACTGATGGAATTTGATGAGAAAACCTATATAGCTCCCGTGATGATATATGAAAATAAAGAACCCCATATCGTGCAGTTTGTTTGAAAATACTAACAAACTCTTTAACTTTGTCCAAATGAGAGACCCAAATGCCCATTTCCTTCTCAAAATGAGTGAGAACCTCCACAATATCATACCGGTACGCGAGTTGATGGTTTTCTGGCTCAGAAGCCCATTTAATATCCCAATCTTTGAAGAGAGCCCAAACTTCCCCCTTTTTAGGGTACACCAAGCAACAGTACTTACCAAAAGATTCTAAGGGATCAATCCGATGAGAGAACACTAGACGTTCTACACATACCACTATTGATCCATTGTAGTACTTACCACAAGAAACAGGCAGATTCTGATCAACCCAATTCTGCTCATTTTCCTCGTCCGGATCAGGCTCGAGCCAAGTAATTCGTAACTTGAAGCCAGGATTGAATACCTCATCGATCCATGCATAAAATCTTGGCATGCTATCCGATGAATCATATATAGCCCATACTTGATTAATAGCAAAACAGTTCTCTACCCTCTGCTTCTCAAAATCACTGAACTCTGGATCTGGATATTCAAGCACCTCAGAAGAGAGGATCACACCTGCACCTGATTCTGAATGACTAATAACTGGGGACACTTTATCAGTCTTACTAACAGGTTCCTCTTCCTCCCCTTTAGGCTCTCCAGCTTTAACTGTAGGACCAACAGCATCTTCTTTCAGTTTCACTATCGGTAGGGGAGACTTGTTTACAAACAAATAGAAAAGGCATACGAAAACTGATGGCAACATAATTTGTTAATGATTAGCACTAAACGAAAGAGTCAAGATGAAGAAATGGATGAACTTAAGGGTTTAACAAACGCCAAATGTCATATCATAGTGAACAGTTTGTAATTTGTCTGCATAAACTACAACCACTAATAGCAAGAAACCAAAAAGCTTGCAGTATAAAGAATGACAGGGACTAAGTCGGAACCTATAAAAAGAATTGGGATGTCTAGCTATCATTGTAAAGAATGCTTACCTCTGCGACGTTCTTCCATAGCCTTTTCTTGCAACTCGAACTCCATGCACCGCTGCTCAAAACTCTTCTCTTTCAACCTAAATTGCTCTTCTTTCAACTCATACTCACTCAAGCACTTCTCCAAATCTTTCTCTTTCAACCTAACTTCCTCCAACTTATCTTTTACCAGTTCCTTCATCAACTTAACCTCTTCAAGTTGCTTCTCACTTCGTTTTACGCTTAATTCAAGATATTTACGATGTCGTTCAACTTCCTTCTTCTCTAACTCAAAATCCCTACAACGCATGTAAAAAGCCTTTTGCTTTAACACAAACTCCTCCTGTTTCTCTTCAAGTTGCTTCTGCGCTAACTCAACTTCTCTTAGCCTTTCTTCGTAACAATTCTTTCCCGCTTCCAAATCCATAAACTGCCTCCCTAATTCCTCCGCTTTAACCTTAAGCGTTTCAAACTGCTCTTTAACCAATTTCTCCTTTCTTTCAATCTTGTTAGCACCTTCTTTTATCTCACCTTCTTTTGAAATCACTTCTTTGAATCGTTCTTCGACTGAACTTTGAACGGAGTCCAAAACTTCCTCCATTTCTTTCCATTGAGATTAAGTAAAAGAACGGAAGAAGCGCGATCTTGAATCTCATTTATAGTTCTTCGCAGATTGGTTTTGTGCAACTCAATGAGTTCTAAATCAGTTAACTTCTCCATTAAGTAACTCAAACCAAACACCTAAAACTTCAATACTCCATGCATATACAACCCTAACGACCTAAAATTACAGAATAAAAGCAAAATCTGTGAGCCTCTTTTCTTTTCGAGAGAGAGAGAGACCCGAAAAAGAACAGCTAGGCTAGGGTGAGACTGGTTCAAGATACGTAATTATAGATAATGTAAAATTATATAACAGTTGAACGGATATGTTATTGGGCAAATTACCAGAAAATACATTTTTTTACGAAATTTACAGAACAGGACTAGTTTTTTAATTATTTACCAGAAAGGGCTATTTCTCCCGAAAACGCGTCCAGATCAGCGCGTTTTAAGGAGATGCAGTAGGAAAACGCTTCCACGAGGGAGCGTTTCGGATGTGGCCAAAACGCTCCCTCGGGGACGGGTTTTGCCTGCTTTCAACAGTAAAAAAAAACTATAAAACCCCCCACCCTTTCATTTTTTTCACACAAAAGTCCTTACTCAAATTTCTCTCAACTTTCTCTCAAATTCCTCTCAAATTTCTCTCAAATTCTTTTAAAGTTCCTCTCACATTTCAAAATAGTCCTTTAATTTTTCCAAAAAAGCCATGTTTAAAAGTTTTTTAAAATATTTATTTTTTGTTAAATTTAAAAATATTCGATTGTATTAGCAATGACCGAAGAATTAATTCGTCTCGACAATAAACACATCTCCGTCTATCAAATGACAGTGGTAAGTTATAATTTTGGTTTTCAGTATTATTTAATATTTTTTAAGTTTATGTAATTTTAATTAATTTTTATTTTATAATTTTTTAAACAGTTTGTAGATCGGGTGTTGTAATGTTATATTCGCAATATGCCTGGTCCGTCATCGCCGTTGATCGAGAATTACCTGCAGGAAACAGGTTTTTGGCACGTGGCCACGATAGGCCAGGGGTGCAAGTTGGACCCAAAGCTAATTAGTGCGTTGATAGAAAGGTGGAGACCCGAGATGCACACTTTCCATCTTCCATGCAGAGAGTGTATTATCACTCTAGGAGACGTGCATTTGCAATTGGGATTGCCTGTGGATGGGTACGTAATCACCGGGTCCACAACTTATAGTGATTGGGGAGTCGTATGCTACGAGCTTTTGGGTGTTATTTCGAATAACATTTACGGAGGTCGGATCAGGATGGGCTGGCTACGAGACACATTCCCGGAGCCGGATAATGATTCAACCGAAATAGAAAGAATACGGTATGCTCGAGCATAAATTCTTGATATGATTGGAGGCATCTGATGCCGGACTTGTCACAAAACCTCGTACATCTGAGATGGCTTCTGAAACTCGTTGATTTTAGAGCAGCCGGTGGATTGAGTTGGGGGTCTGCCGTGCTAGCAAAATTGTATTAGGAGATGTGCGGGGTGACGCGGCCGAATAAAGCGAAAATCGGAGGTTGCCTATCACTACTGCAATCATAGGCACGGTTTCGCTTTCCATTTTTACGTCATCGAGTGGACCACCCATATACATTCCCACTCATAACGAGGTAAATTTAATATTATATTTTACAATTATTACGTAGATTTAAAATATAATTGTATACTATATATTTTATTAATTAGGTGGAACCATTCGGCGAGTTATGTTGGAATACCTATATCGCTTGAAGATATACAGCTTCTATTAGAGCAACAGTCGGAAGCACAAGTAATTATTAAATAAAATATATTTTCGTAATAAAATAGTCAATTCATATTTCATATTTAGTATTTAGTATTTAGTATTTAGTATTTAGTATTTAGTATTTAGTATTTAACTAATTTTTTTATCATGTTAATATAGTTTGAATGGACACCATACGAGAATCCGTCAATTTGGGCAGTAATTCCGGATGAGTTCTTTCAAAATTCGAATATTTGGCATGTGAAGGTCCCATTGATCAACTATGCCACCGTGGAGATGCACTAGTCAGATTGGGTTCTGCGTCAATTTGGATTCCGACAATCGATTCCTGTGGCACCTGAGGTGCTCAATGATGAGCACAAAGTCGACTTACGGCAGTTGCATACAGATTGGCCAAGATTTTGGTCAGCGTATATCGAATTGTGGGAGAACCGGTATGATTATATACCTACTCGAGAACCGATCATTGTTCCTGAGTTAGCGTGCATGCCGAAATACATCCCATGATTTAGGATCCATGCCGTATTTATTGTCAGAAGAGGAGAGACGACGAAAACTTTGTGAACACAGGGAACGACAGGGCCCTTTAAATCTAAGGAGAAGGGATGATGAGTTGGGACCATCAATAGCGTCGACACAACCATCGGGCCCATCAACAGTGCCCACACAGTCACCGGGCCCAACACTTCAGCCGATGACACCCACATCACAGCCTTTTCAAATTATGTCAGGTGCGTATCCTAGCCCTTATATGTATCCTAACCCTTATATGTTTCCTTTTCCTAGTCCCATGGCAGGTTGGAATGCATGGCCCGGTTCAAGTCTGTTCCTGACTACTCCGACTGGCCAGCCAATCTGTAGGCCGCCGTTGCATGAGGGATCACAAGAGGCGCCGTCGGGGAACTCTTCTTTTTACCAATCTCCTTCGCCTTATGGGATTCAAACACCTCAGTCATGGACGATGCAAACACCTCCCCAGTCAATATTTTATCAATGGGGTCATCCTCCCAACACCTACAACTAGACCCCCTGCCGGTGGAACCAAAATCCCCGCCTGAGGTTCCACAACCCCCGCCGGAAGCTAGAAAAAGAAGGAATCCAGGGCGTAACCGTCGGCCACCCCCATGTGGCACTGATTCCGACTGGCACCAACATTGATTCCGACCGTCATTATTTTATTTTTATTGTAATTTAATTTATTTGTATATCTTAAATAAAATAAAATTTGTATTTTATTTTTTTATTATAATTTAATTTTTATATCTTTAATAAAATAAAAGTTGTTTTTTTATTTTTTATTGTAATTTATTTTAATTTTTTATATCTAGAAACTAAGAAGAAATGAATGAATTAGGACTAAATTGAATAAGTGAAAAAGTATAAGGGGTTAATTTATAATTTTATCAAGATGGATGTTGATCCAATGTATGAATTTTGAAAGATCGTAAGGGGCAAAATAATCATTTAGCAAGAAAGATAATTTTGAAGAATAATGATGATGGTGATATTTTAGATTAATTGAACAACATTTTTTTTTTTTTGCAACTTAGTCCTTCTACAAAAGTTTACCATTTTCATCAAGAAATTAAAAGAATTTTCATAGTCACCAAGAGACAAAAATGATAAGGAGACTATCAACTATTCCGATTTGGACACGAGCGAGATGTATGGCCTGGGTACCTACACCATCCGCATAACTTCCGTTGGTTGGCTGTTTCTCGGATATCCATATTGTTGCGTATTCTAGTCGAGCAAGGTCAATCTTTTGGTTTGCGATGCAGTTCCCTATCTGGTAACAGCTTAAATAGAGCAAGCGATACAAACGGCCACTTATGTTCATCTGGGACTGGTGGGAATACGTGTCTCCACACGTTGTACATGTATTCTATTTTATACACTTCGTCGACATAGCTCATAGGATCTAGATGGAGATTCTGACAAGCCACAATTACATGAGTGCATTGATAACGAAGTGCGTCAAATATCCCACAGTCGCAAGTCATATTTCTCAAATGTACATGATATTGCCCGCCAACAATACATTGGTTTGGTCTGTCAAACTTCGTCACACGAAACCATAGATTGTCGCGACTGTGACACACTGTGTGCATGGTGTTGGCCCGTGCCTTCGCCTTGTTAATTTCTCGCAATACCTTCGCGCACCATACATGGCCTCCCTACATTTGGCCTTTATAACTTGCCACTCACTTCGGAAATAGTGCCTCTAAAAGAAAATATGTCTCTTACACAACCAATGTTATCGGTAAATGACGCGTTCCTTTTATAATAGAATTTATTCATTCGGCCAGGTTTGAGGTCATATGACCATATCGTAGGCCGTCGTCGTATGATTGTGTCCACTGTTCGAAAGGTATGTTGTATAGGTAGTTTGCGCTTCTTTGTTAACTGAGTGCAAACTCACCAACATCTCGTGAAAACGGTCTTTATTGATCTTGTACCCTGCCAATATAAGTTGATAGTGAATATTACATACCACTCTTCAATTAAGAATAAATTGAATATTACAAACAAAATTAGATTAATAGATATTACATACCCATGTTGGTCACTTGTCATCGTTCACTTGTAGATCGATGTTGCTCGTGGTAGTCGGATGCACATGCCTTAGGCAATATCGATGGTGTGTGCAACGCCACAGGCTTCCCTGTCGCTTTATTACGGCTAGTATTCCAGGGCTCCAATCTGATATAACGCATATATCAGGTTGGGGGCAGAAATGCCTCCTTAACCTAGATAGAAAAAAATCCTAATCATCAACTGACTCCCCCAATGTTATTGCAAACGCAATTGGAAGGATTCTCCCACTGCCATCCTATGCCACAGCTAGCAATAGCCGATGCGTATATCTACCATACATAAAGGTACCGTCAAGTTTAAGATAAGAAAATTATATCATAAGCATGAACACATACAAGTTTTTGGGATGGTTATGACAACAAAATACTAAAGTTATATTATAAATCCTAAAAAATTATATTATAAAAAAATTTTAAGCATATTTTTATAAAATTATGATCAAGAAATATATTATAAAAAATAATTTGCTTGTTATAAAAGTGTTATAATATATTTATTTATAAACAAATATGACAAAAAAGTATTAACATAATTTATTTACATGTCCAAGCTATATATTATAAAAAATAATTTACGTATTTATAAAAAAAAAGTTATAATTTGAGTCATAACTTATTTATAAGGTTAAATTCTATTATTAGTCTATGTACTTTATAAAAGCTATGGACTTAGTCCCTATACTTTTATTTGATTAATTTTAGTCTCTATACTTGTCGATTTAATAAAGGTTAGTCCTTATACTTTTCAAATTTTGAATTTTTGGTCATGGCCCAAACAATAACAATTAAATTCATTTGGTTAAATGCAATTATTAGTCCTATGCTATGTGTACTATTGTAGATTTAATCCATTTTCTCTAATTGGATTATTATAAGTCCTTATACTTTTCGAATTTTGAATTTTTTGAATTTTTAATGAGTAGTATGTGGCAATAAAAAGCTAACATGACATTACACATATGACAATATATTTGTTGCATCAAATTTTGAAAATAGTAGAATTTTACTCAATGAGTTTAATAATTATCGTTTAGGAAGGGCTGAAATTTCAAATTTTGAAAAGTATAGGAACTAAAAATTACCAAATAAAAGTACAATGATTAAATCCACAACTTTTGCTAAGTTTAGTGACTAATAGCATAATTAAACCTATTTTTAAAAAAGTAATTTTATAATGTAATGGCAAAAATTATATTATTTATAAGAAATGTTATGAAAATTATTGGACATTTTTTAATTTTTTTATAAAATAATATATTATAAACTTTATATATTTGGTGCAAGTACAGAACTAGGAATCTTCAATCTTGACAAAAATATGCTTCATAGTCAATTTCACTGTTGTTTTTTTAGTTGTTTTCTTGAATATTCTATGACAACTCACCCCTATCTTATTTCTGTCATATATACGTCTTAGAATACCCGTAAAACCTAAAAAATGTGATTCCTCGCAGTTTAGGTTAAAGTTTGCGAAATTGACGTAGCCTATCACATGGCCATGTGGTAGCCCGTGTGGAATGGGCCAGCCCGTGTGGCTCCTATAGCTTGCTCTAATTTTTGCTTGTTTTTCACTTCTTTTGCTCTTAAATGCTATCCTAAGTATAAAAACATTATTTTAAAGGATTAGGAGCATAATTTCACCATTAACATTGAATAATCACCCAAAATCACATTAGGAATGAGATTAAAACATGTTACTTTTAGCACTTATCAGATATCCCCACACTTTAGTGTTTTCTTGTCCTCAAGCAAAATTCTCAACCCACATTCAAGTTAACTTCTCTCAATTTATTGTTTTCACCCATAATGTCTTAGGATAATTTACAAATAATCATGCAGTGGAAATTCACAATAAAATGACACTAAACAACACAAGCAATCCAAGCAGATAATTTTAAGCTTTAAAAACATTAGGCATCTCCCCCATCTCAATAATTACTTGAAATTCAAACTCAACAAGAAATAACATCCTCACTAAAGATTCACTCAAAACACTCAAAATGTTTAAAGTTCAAGTAATATGCACTCAACGGTCGAACGAGAAATGTTTTTACCATATGCTTGCTTGAAAATCAAATCTCCACCACTATATAAATGGGATGACACACCTATCAAGAGGTCTTTATAAGGATGTAAAGGGGCTTAGGTTAAGGGTTAACATAGATATAGGTTACAAGTTAACATTAACGGGTGATAGAAAAAAATGTGTTAGGATCAACGAGGTTTACTAAGGGTTAATTCAACGGGTAAGCTATTTAAAGGTTAAATTCTACGTGTCTCTATCATCTATGTATATTAAATCAATAATGTGGTCTCAACATATATATAAATGAAACAAGTTTTAGAATGACAAATCAAGTTGACATACTCACAATCAATTTATTACATAAAATAAAAATCAAACAACAGAATATATCATAGGATTCATCTCCCTAGGTATTTAGAAAATTAGTTCATGATTAAAAATAAAAACATCCCAGACACAGAATAACTGAAAGAAATAAAGAATCTCATTATAATCTCCTAAGAAATCAACTGCAGTCTTCAATCTTGACAGAAATGTAACACCCCTAACACGTATTCGTTGTCGAAACAGGGTTTCAGGGCGTTACTAGGATTTACAGATCATTTAACAAAAAATTCGCTTCATATAATATTTATACCTGAAATCAATCAAAGATAATCGAATATACATGTCATCATACATATCAATCTCTTACCATTTCTTCAAAAACATATTTCATATAATTTCAATATCAATAACCTTTTTATCTCAACATGTCACACTTGAATGTATTACTCATCCCAACTTACATAATTTTCATGTATCAGCATATCAATATATTAATATATATGTATATATATATTTCATGTATCATCATTTTCATGTATTTCATGTATATTTATTCCGATAATAGTTCATTTCAAACTTAACATTACTCAAATTCCATGTACATATACTTTCCACACCGTGTGTCCATATAACATGTACAAATCATTATATTTCAGGCATATACGGGTAATAATTCATTTCGTGCTCGTATCTTCTCATGTCAAGATTTTACCCTTTGAATTTACTTAAATATCAATGGGTACACATATTTCAAATCAATACCAATTATAACCATAAGTCTTTCAATATTAAATTCATATGTCACTTACCAATCTTTGTCAAATTAAAGAACATCTTACGGATTTGAGCACATCTTTTTCTTAATGCCACAATCTACTTTGATCTTGCACATATATTGCCATGGCCCTGCCATGGTCTTTACACTTTATCGTAATGCCATAGCCCAGCTATGGTCTTTTACATTAATTATGATGCCATAGCCCCGCTATGGTCTTACACGTACACACATTACATTTTAATTACTATGTCATAGCCCAGCTATGGTCTTACACGTACACAGATATATTGCCATTGTCCAATCATGGTCTTACATTCACAATTGCCATAACCCAATTATGGTCTTTTCACTGAAATGTCATGGTCTTATCCGTCAATTCATCACTGGTCATGGAACGATCGTACTCAATCTAGCGTTCTGCTCAATTTGAACTCTTGCTTTGATTTTCATATTATCATACTTATCATAATAAATATATGGAATAATACATTATATAATCTCAAATTTTAACATTCAATCATAAAATCTCAACCATATGAACTGGTCTGGCTAAATTGTAGAAATACCAATATTCAGGGGCATTTTGGAAATTTTTCTATTTTCCTCGATTTTTCACCCAATCTTGATTCTAAATTAGTAATTTCATTCAATTTATTAATTTAAACGCTAAAATAATTCATTTCCTTTAATTTGGTCTTTTTTTACATTTTTACAAAATTACCCCTAAAGTTTTACTTTTATTCAATTCAGTCCCTGGGCCTAAAACATGCAAATTAGCCATTTTTAAAGTAAACTCATACTATATGAATATTCATATATTTTCCTCCTCCTCCCCTACATTCCACATCCTTAATATACATATAATTCCATTATTTATTTATATGTTCATATCAAACTGTCCACTTGAGTCATAGTCACTAAATTATTTACATCTTGAGCTACAGAATTCTAAATCAATATTCTCTTGATGTTTTAGAAACTAAACTCAAATATATTTCTACCATAAAAATTTCAAAATTTATAGTTTATCCAATAAGTACAGTAAAATCTTCAAATTTATCCCCGTTCTTTCATTTGACAGCTTCGAACTTTCTTCACTAAAAAATAATTATCTCCTAATAAATAATTTGGATGATGTTCCTGTTTGATTGTATTGAAAATAGAATTGTTGAGAATTTAAAAATTAAAACTTTAACCCCCAAGTATTTTTATACAATTTTTAATGATTTTCCAAAGTCAAAGCAAGGGAACCCGAAATCATCTTGACCTTGCCTCACAAAATTTATTATATCTCATAATTTACAATTAAATTGCTTACACCGTTTCTTCTACGAAAAACTATACTCACTATAATTTAATTTCATATTTTATTAAACCTACAATTCATTTTATAAAATTTTTGGTGATTTCTCAAAGTTAGACTACTGCTGCTGTCCAAAACTATTTTAGTGCAAAATGTTGATTACTAAGTTTATAACACCCTTATTTCTTTTCCCTACAATATTTCCCATCACTTTCTCTTATTTTCCTTCATTAACATACCAATAACATAAAACCTTATATAATAAAACTCTACATTAACATCAATTCCATACTTTTTCAATAATATCAAACTTAAAAATATATTGAAATCTTGATGTTCCTACCTTTTATTATTGATTTCAATATTTAACTTGATTTTCTCTCTCCTCAAGCTTATATTTCTTGAATCTAAATTGATATTCTAACTCCCCATAGTCCTCTTATCATCTTTCTCTCTTGATGGCTATAGAAATTCTTTTGATTTCTAAGTGAAAAATGGTGAATTTTTGGTGAAAGGACCAAATTGTAAAGAAAGTAAAACTTTCTTTCTTTCTCTCTTGTTCTCACGTTGATGCATGGAAAGGAAGGATGATAATTCTTCATCTTTCCTTCCTTTTATACTAAATAAATAATAATAAAATAATAATAATAATAAAATATCTCATTAATAAAATAATATTTATCTAATTAAATAATTATAAAATATCATCAATATCATCATTGCCTTCTTGATTTCTCTCTCTTTCTAATTGACCATTTTTCCCTTTATTATCTTTTAAAGCCCGATAAGTAACACCGGCACGAGGCCTGCTAGGCGATAAAGCCCGATAAGTAACACCGGCACGAGGCCTGCTAGGCTCAGAGCCCGAAAATAGTCACTGGCACTAGGCCTGCTAGGCTTAAAGCCTGAATTAAATCACCGGCACTAGGCCTGCTAGGCTTAAAGCTCGAAACACATCAATGTGATAAATCATTCCACACACATTTCATAACTATATTACATGTCCAATTAAACTAAACTTATTCACATTAAACAACTAAAATCATTACGTCATCGTACAATCCCACAATTCGCATCGAGACATTTA
This sequence comes from Gossypium bickii, assembly GCA_025503065.1. Taxonomy (NCBI): domain Eukaryota; kingdom Viridiplantae; phylum Streptophyta; class Magnoliopsida; order Malvales; family Malvaceae; genus Gossypium; species Gossypium bickii. The sequence goes on from CP106711.1 coordinate 105,734,467, forward strand.
TTCGTATTACGTTATCAAATTATATAATTCATTTAATACACTTACTTACATTCGGCTATGACAAAATTATATATACTAAAATTTATCAAACATTATCATATAATATGTTCATAAATAATTATTTAATATAATTCAACTTAAGGACTTACCTCGGTTGTCGATAGCCCGTGTAAATCGGCTATTCGAGAACCTTTGTTTTTCCCCGATCCAATTCCGTTTTTCTTTGTTCTTGATCTAAACACATTAAAATTTAGCTCATTCAAGCACATTTCATCTCAATTTAGTCCAAAAACACTTAAATAACAATTTACCATTTTGCCCCTAATATTTCCCATTTTTACAATTTTGTCCTATTTACACAAAACACAAAACATGCAAAATCTCCCAACACCATAGCTAGGCCGAATCTTCCTCATAGCCATATGAGTTCATGCATTTCATTTATTTTGCATTTTAACCTCTCATAAATTTATCATCTTAGTTTAGTCCTATTTACTCCAAATCACTAAAAATTTCAATACAAAACTTATAAATCTTTAACATATATTTAATCTAAAACCATCAAATATCAAAACCATTCAAGCATGTTAATGGTCAGAATCCTATGTACATAATATTTCCAAAAATTTAGGCATGGGTCGGGTAATATCTGGCAACGATCTTAAAAACGTAAAAATTATCAAAAACTAAAAACCGACCATACCTTAATCAAGCTCCCTAACTTGCCGAAACTCAAAGCTTTCCTTACCCCTTTCTTTAGCTAACAATCGGCCATGAAAGAATGAAGAAGATAGTGGCCTTATTTTATGTTTTTATTTAACATATATTAATCTTATTATAATATACTAACATAACCTTATAATAAAAATTAAACTAACATATATTTTGTAATTGGCGTGGCCCATCGCCGTTCCTTATTATAGTTTATGGGCTAATTGCCCTTTTAGGACATCCACTTAAAAAGCCACACTCAAATTAGTACTTTTCACTTTAGCATGCAACTTTTACACTTTTCTTAATTAAATCCTTTTTATCAAATTAAGCAATTAAACTATAAAATTTTTTTCTATGATATTATCACACACATTAATTCACATATAATAAACATAAAATATAATACCAAAATATTTCTCGGGCTCGAATCCGTGGTCCCGAAACCACCGTTCCGATTAGGGTCAAAATTGGTCTGTTACATATCATAAGCAATTTTATCTAATTTCTCAAACGTTTCATATTTGTTGGGTTGTTCCTCTTTAACATTTTAACATATACTCATCATTTACTTCTTCCATTTGCTCTTCAGAGTATGGATTACCCAATTCTACCTACGAAGTTATGAAATATACACCATACTATATTAAGTGCTAAAAGTAATATGTTTTAATCTCATTCTTAATGCAATTTTGGGTGATTATTCAATGTTAATGGTGAATTTTATGCTTCTAATCCTTTAAATTCATGTTTTTATATTTAGAACAACATTTGGGAGAAAAAGAAGTGAAAATCGAAGTAAGCTACAGCAGCCGCATTGGCTGACCCATTACACATGTCCTGACCACAAGATCGTGTAGGTCACATGACCATGTGGTAGGCAGTGTCGATTTCACGAATTTGCACCCTAAACAGTGGGAAATCACATTTTTTTTTTTTAGGTATTTTTGGGCATTCTAAGATGTATATATGACAAAAACAGGAAGATATGAATGAGCCGTCATATAATATTTAAGAAAACAACTCGAAAAACACCATTAAAGTTGACTCTGAAGTAGATTTCCTGCAATACCTCGAAAATTTCTATAATAAGATATTATCTTTGATATAGTAAAATAAGGAAATAAAGCGAAAAAAAGGAAAATTTTAAGTTATGACAACATTGGGAAGTATATTATGATATCTTGATTTAGAAAAGGACTAAATTGTAAAAGTGAAAAAAATTTTGTTGCTTAAAGTAAATACTCAACTTGAAGGGTTAAAGTGTAAATATGAAAAAGTTGAAGGACCAATTGATGAGAATCTGGTCGCATCATGTTTCTACACAACTCACCGACCTCAGAATTGGCCTAAACTTGAAGGGCCCAAGTGCAAGATGAAACATCTCATAGACCTGATTGATTATTGGGCCAATGTTTTAAGGACTTTTTAATTTAATATAGTTTTATTTAAATTAATAAGTTTGCATACTTTTAATTTTAGGTTTGCACTTTGTGTGTTCTGCATTTAATAAAGTTATGCATTATGTAACTCCCATGTTAGTTTAAGTGGATCATTAAATTAAGTCTTGCATTAAGTAACTCATTTGTTCATTTAGTTTGCATTTCAAACCATGCATTTAAGCATCTTAGTTTAATAAATGAGTTGCTGGACATTTATTCAACTCATCTTAGTTTAATTAATAAGTGTTTTTGTTGAACTTTATTTAATAAGTGTTGCTCTTAATTAATCTAATTACTAGGATTATTTATTGATGCATGAGTTTAAGTTTATTTATTTATGCTTCTTTAATTAACTAGTTGCTGGAATAATTTATGCATATGTTTAGTTCATTCATATAAGTATTTATTTTTTATATGTTTAATTAGTGTTTAAATATGTTTAATAAGTTCATTTTAATGTATTTATTACAGGTGTCTCTTCAGCTTACAACCGTTACATGTCAAGGCTATTACAACTTAATTGAAGTGACTTTTCAAGTGTTTTTTTTTTTTTTTTTTTTTGTTACAAAAGAAGGAGTTGTTACAAAGGAAGTACATCATTTAAGGAGTTTTAAAGAGCATTATAATACCCTTTAAAATTCAGCAGCAACCCTTTCATTTACCAGCTATTTTTTCTCTTTCAAAAGATTAAATCAAGCATTCAAATCACCATTAAGGAGCTGGTGTCTATTTGGCTAGCCAAGGGACAATTCAAGAGTCATCTTTCAAGCATTCAAGGACATTCATTCAGCTAAATTGAAGTGAATTCAATGATGGAGTTATTTGGTTCAAGAATGTCAACAGACTTAAACTTTATTTTAGCTTTTTATCAGCACATCAAGATGAATACTTGTGACTATTTGGCTACCCTATTCTAACACTATAAATAGGTGAAATCAGCCTTTGTAAAGGGACTTTTTGAACTTTGATTAAATTTAATGAACATTTTGTTCTCGAGTTAGTTTACCTTCTCTCCTATTTCGTACAAGTCTTGTTTGACTTATCTAGCATTCCTAGTAGCGTCTTCCCGACTTGTTTGAACTTATCACCAACTCCATTGGTGTGGCGTTCATCCTACTTCTCCATCCAACCACCTTAACAACATAAGAAACGGGGTGACACTATGATATTGTGTTGAATCATTCTTCCGTTAAGTTCGTTTTCCATCCCCACAATTTATCCCAAAATTATCCATCTTTATTGTTTTTGTTAAATCGAGCCTACTACATATTTCAAAATCGACCATTCTTTTCAAACCTTCTTTGTTAGCTTTCGCATATTTTTCCCCAAACTTACAATTTCAATGCACCGAACAATCTCCTCGTCAACGATTAGGCAAACAAGTGAAAATATGACTCGGGTTAATTAAGTCGTTTCACTTGTTTGCCCGATCCTCGACGAGGAGAATGTTCATTGCGTTGAAAATGTAAAATTTTGTGAAGTTATGTGGAAGCTAACAAGATGGTTTTGGAATGGAAAAAGGTTTTAGTAAGGATGAAATAGGTTTGGTTTAACAAGAAATAAAGATTGGTAATTTGATGAAGTGATGGAAATGGAAAAGGGAACTTAACGGAAGAAAGATTCAACACTATATTGTAGTGTCAACCCGTTTCTTATGTAGCTAAGGTGGTTGGATGGAGAAGTAGGATGAACGTCACACTAATGGTGAAACACCCCACACCCGGCCCACGAGCCTGAACCGGATCCGGTATGTTCCTTAAGAAAATCGGCTTCAAATTCTTTTGTTACTTAGAAAATTTTTGTGAATTTTTAGAAAGATATTGGTTTTGGGTTGGGCTTAGGTTGGAAACCCATTTATTTAATTTAGAAAACATTTAATTTTGGTGACAAAACAATTTAGGGTTTATTTTTAAAATAAATTTAATTAAACTTAGTCAAAAATAATTCATAACATAACAACTGAAAATAAAAGCAGGGAAATAAAACCATCCAACTTGGGCCTTATGGCCTTATTACATCATTCAAACCCAAAGATAAAATTGAAAATACTAAAATTGAGTAAAGTCCAAATTCTAATAAATTCTTCAAGTGATGCATGGCCACCTTTAGCTCCTACAGACCCGGTCCATTATCGCTTTCATTTTCTGAAAAATAGTCCCATTAAAGGGGTGAGTCAACAGACTCAATGTGTACACAAACTAACAATCAACATTCGGGCATACATATTCATATCAAAGCATATTCAAATCAAATAATGATGCAACCCAACCCAAGCCTATTTGTCCATCCGCTACACACCACCCGCACACGCCAATTACACCGTGGGGACTACTAAGTCAACCCTCCATCCGCTACACACCATCGAAGCGATCATTTGCGATCGACGTGCTCATCGCCCACTTACGTTGTGTCATTAGACACTATATTCAAATAATGTAACCGGTTACCATATTCACGCAATGGGGCCGTAGCCACCATATTTCGTTGGTGAGGCCGAAACCAACACCTTCGTTGGTGAGACCAGAAGTCAACACCTTCGTTGGTGAGACCAAGTCAACACCTTCACTTTCTTCCTTCACATATATCCCAAATGCCCCAATTATTTTATAACATATTCCACATACTTAATTTTCATTCATGTTCTCGATCACATGTTCAAAGTATATCACATTCATAATCCTATCAAAAGTAGGAAACATACACGGGTACTCCTTACCACATTTGTGGTACTTAACCACATTCACATACTGATACATATTCATATATTTAATAATTACCACGTAATTTATTGAAGGTTAGTAAGGGTACACACTTTTTTCGCTTAATAGATTCCTTGAATTCCTGAAGTGAATTGATCATGATTCGGACTTTAGATCTGTTGACTCCTATATTCTACTATCATCATATATAAACACATTAATACACTATTGATTTTAAAACCAAATCCTAGTAGGAATAGAACTACTAACACTTACCTTGTTGCCGAATTGGATGATTGTAAATCAAATCCCAAAATTGATAGTATCCTTTCCCTTGAAATCGGCTAACACTAATTCATGTAATCATGTGAGTTTTCAGCTTTTAAAATAATGCAAAATAATTCCCAATACCAAAATTAAGCCTTTGCTGAATATCACTTACCATACAAATTCCAAATCTGAAGAGGATTCCTTGCCCTATATGTCTGTCGAAATCTTCATGCTAGATCTAATCTAACATATACATCATAACCTTTAATCAAATAAATTTATCTTACCTTAGATCCTTGATCCTTGTATTCGACAGTTGAAGAAACCCTTTTGATGTTGTAGTTGATTGCTCCTTTACTTAGAATCAACAAAGATTCGGCTTTGACAAAGAGAAACAGAGAAGAAAATAGAAGAAGAAAAGATGGATTTTGCTTGAAGAAAAATTTACAGAGAGGGAGAGAGCTAGGAAAATTTCAGCAAAGAGGAAGCAAAAGTGAATGAGTAGCCCTCCTGCCCTCCTTTTATAGCCAAAGTTATCAGCCTAGGAGTCCCTTACTTGGCCACCACTCCTCTTTTTGATAATATTATCTCTTTTATTTAAAAGATAAAAGCCTTTAATCCATCAATTATCTCCTCAATTATCTCCTTAGAAAATAATCCTTTATTTATCTCTTATTATTCACATATTTATGTGAATAAAACTCCTTTATTTATCTCTTATTATTCACATATTTATGTGAATAAAACTCCTTTATTTATCTCTTATTATGCACATATTTATGCAAATAAAACTCCTTTATTTATCTCTTATTATTCACATATTTATGCAAATAAAACTCTTCCTTTTCTAGAAACCCATGCCGTCCCACTCAAATTTTCTGGAAGCAAAAATTAAACTTATTTATTTGCTTCCCAAGTGACTCGAACCCAAGCTCAACATGACTCTTGCACATGGCGCCATTTCCATAGGCCCTAAGTGACACTTTTGAGCCATTTTTCCAAGCCTAATTGTGTGTCAAACTTTTCCAACTTTTTCTTTTAAGGCCCTCTAGCCCTTATTTCCTATTTTGAACTTTAAAATTTGACATTTCGGCATCATTTCTAAGTTTCCTAAAATTTTCGATCGGCTCAGAACTTGCCATTTTTCTTACATATCCAAGTTTCCTAAAATGTTCAAGTTTCCATTTTTGGATCATTTTCAAAAATGTTCAGTTTCCAAAATGTCTAAGTTTCCAAAAACGTCGGGTTTCCAAAATGTCTAAGTTTCCAAAAGTGTTCATTTCCATTTCCATTTCCATTTTCATTTCTATCTCCATTTTCATTTCCATTTTCATTTCCATTTTCATGCATTTCTAGGTTTCCAAAAGTATCAAAAATTTATTCATAGTACTTGAAACTTGTCATTTCATACAATTAATCTGGAAATGCATAGGCCCTTTTCAGGATGTTACAAATGGAGTTGGTGATAAGTTCAAACAAGTCAGGAAGATGACACTAGCAACGCTAGATAAGTCAAACAAGACTTGTACGAAATAAGAGATGAGGTAAACTCAATCGAGAACAAAATGTTCATAAAATTTAATCAAAGTTCAAAAGTCCCTTTACAAAGGCTAATTTCACCTATTTGTAGTGCTAGAATAGGGTAGCCGAATAAAAAATATGAAACAAAGTTCAAGTCTCTTGACATTCTTGAACCAAATAACTCCATCATTGAATTCACATCAATTTAGCTGAATGAATGTCCTTGAATGCTTGAAAGATGACTCTTGAATTGTCTCTTGGCTCCTTAATGGTGATTTGAATGCTTGATTTAATCTTTCAAAAAAGCAAAAACAACTAGTAAATGAAAGGGTTATTGTAATACCCCAAACCCGGCCTAGAAGTTAGGCCCAAATCTAGCGTGTCACATTGAAGAGTTTTTCGAAAACCATGATCTCATTAGAAACCCTTCTTACAATTTAAAACTTAGTATTTATTAAAAACCTCTGATTTTGTTGCTTAATGTTTTTAAAACAAGATTCACTCAAGACATCGCAAAATATTATAATTTCTCAAGCCTTGTTTGTTTAGTTGGAAGTTTAAAACAAAACAGTTGCGGATACTTGACGTTTTGGAATCGGTGGTCATTATTTTAAAAACCCATGTTTAATAGACTAGCAGGTTATATTTAAAAGCAACAACATATAAAGTTAAAAATCCCAATAGCCTTGTTACAAAAATTATTAACCCAATAATTTAAAATAAAACAAATTAAACTAAAATCGCAAAGTTTAACTTTAAAGCATACCTGATGTGTGGCCACCTCCGAGTCCCTCGAAGCTCCAAATCCACTAAGTCAGGGGATTACTTGTACAGTTAGACAGAAGGGTGAGTTAGCAAAAACTTAGTGTGTAATCCATTATAATACAAACAGTCAGATATATGGTATGCAGAAACAGACTGGACCTGAGCCCATCACAGACACAGTATCAAGTGGGTCTTAGCCCATAACAGAACCAGGTGGACCTAAGCCCATTACAGAATCAATATCAAATGCAGATATGTAGAAAAACATCCAGCCCAATCCAACCAACTCACCATTTGGAGATAAAATCGACCCACCCGGCCAACACACCAAGCTTAGCATCGGTTACGGCACTAAGTCAACGTAAGCGGCTCACGCATCAGAGATGAGCGGCTAAAAGCCATAAATATCACAAAGGCATTCTTTGTCGGTGAACGTAAACGGCTAAAAGCCATAAATATCACAGAAATACTGGAAGCCTTGTACAGAACGGCAATGGGCCGTACACTTCTTCTGTAACTTTGTCCCAACCCCATGCACTATGTCGTGTATGTCATGCTCAATCATTACACATGTATGTAGAATGACCATACTCAGTAACTGTCATTTAACATATATTACAAGCATATCAGTTACACAACCACAGTCAAGTTAGTTAAAACACAGTCATACGATCACAGTCAAATCAGTCAAATCATAGCACAAGTTAGTCATTTACCCTCAGGGGCAAAATAATCATTTTAACCTATAAGGGTATTTCGGTAATCCTACCCTTCAGGGGTATTTCGGTAATTCTACCCTATAGGGGTAATTTAGTAATTCTACTCTACAGAGGTATTTCGATAATTTTACAATCTGTGGGTATTTTAGTAATTTCACAAATCAGGGGTATTTCGATAATTTTTCAATCCAAGGGTATTTCAATAATTTTACAAATCAGTGGCATTTCAGTAATTTCACAAGTCAGGGGTATTTTAGTAATTTCACAAATTAGGGGTATTTCGATAATTTTTTAATCTGAGGGTATTTCAGAATTTTGTAAACCAAGGTATTCTAAACAGAGATAACAATATAAACGGGTTTATGGCCCATTCTCGGCCCAAATGGGCCCACACACTCGTGTGGCCCATTTAGCCCAAATCTAGCCACAGATATGAGATTCAAATAGGCCAGTCCAATATCTATTACACAATCATACAATTTATTCATATGGGCCCACAGACCCATTGGCCCCACATGGCACCTTTAGGCCCATCGTGGCCCAAACAGCCTAAACCCTCAAGAACACTCATGATGGCCTCAACTATCGCGTCGAAGCTCCCACACGTGCGCTCGTACGCTCGTGTCGCTACTATCACCGTGTGGCCGGCATTTCGGCATTTGCCGCTCTACAGCGAGTAGTGCGAAATACACCTGATAGGAATATGAAGCTAATCCGTGCTCCGAACACTCCTATGCCCAAATGCAACCACATATCGCCCCAACTTGGCAAAAATAAATATCCCTTTTGCTTGCAATGGCATTCGAACCCTTGCCCTCTCCTATGCTCCAGACGCTACATGCCGCCACAACACAAGCTCCTTTTGTGACTTAGAACATGCGCAACTAAATATAAACCTATAGGCTAAAGTCTAAGTTCATTTAAAAGGAAATCAACATAAATTGCAAGCGCCAAGACTTGAACCTTGGACCCCTTGCTTCCTCTGTGGCGTCACTTTCTTGTCTCCCATGTGGCGCCATTTGTCACTAGACCACAACTCCTTTTGTGTCATTTTTCTCCACATTTTATTCTTAAAGCCTACTTACTTACTCCTAGGGTTTTATTCACCTAAAACCAAATTTATCCTAAAGCCCAGGTTTGACCCCAGGACTTCATAGAAGCCCCCTAACCTTCCAAATCACTCACCTAATAGGTCCAACTTGCTTTGTGCCGTTCTCTTATTCTCAAAAATTTTAAACGCTCCCATTCCCAAGGCCCAAATTCAGGGTGTTACAGTTGTTGCTGAATTTTAAAAGGTGTTATAATGCTCTTTAAAACTCCTTAAATGATGTATAAAACTCCCTTTGTAACAGCTCCTTCTTTTGTAACCAAAAAAACACTTGAAAAGTCACTTCAATTAAGTTGTAACAGCCTTGAAATGTAACGGTTGTAAGCTGACGAGACACTTGTAATAAATACATTAAAATGAACATATTAAACATATTTAAACACTAATTAAACATATCAAAAATAAATACTTAAATGAATGAACTAAACATATGCATCAGTTATTCCAGCAACTAGTTAATTAAAAAAGCATAAATAAATAAACTTAAACTCATGCATCAATAAATAATCCTAGTAATTAGATTAATTAAGAGCAACACTTATTAAATAAAGTTCAACAAAAACACTTATTAATTAAACTAAGATGAGTTGAATAAATGTCCAGCAACTCATTTATTAAACTAAGATGCTTAAATGCATGGTTTGAAATGCAAACTAAATGAACAAATGAGTTACTTAATACAAGACTTAATTTAATGATGCAGACTTAAACTAACATGGGAGTTACATAATGCAGAACTTTATTAAATGTAGAACACACAAAGTGCAAATCTAAAATTAAAAATATGTAAACTTATTAATTTAAATAAAACTATATTAAATTAAAAAGTCCTTAAAATATTGGCCCAATAATCAATCAAGTCTACGAGTTGTTTCATCTTACACTTGGGCCCTTCAAGTTTAGGCCAATTCTGAGGTCGGCGAGTTGTGTCGAAACATGATGCGACTGGGTTCGCATCATACCCTCCCTCTTGAAGATGATTTGTCCTCAAATCGGGCCACTTGCTCGCGAAGAATCTTTCAAATTCATAGCCCTCTTGGTTGATGAAGTTGGCAAAGTTGCTGCCGATAACCTGGAAATCACATTTGGCTCGAAAGGAAAATGTGACACTTACATACCCTCTCTCTTTAGGAAAATGCCTTCTCGACCCTACATGATAAAGAAAGAAATTAGTGACAAGATAATTTGTATACTCAAAAGAATTTCTTAAAATCTCATTCAAAAATTGAGCATATGAAATAATGCCAGGATCAAAAATAAAAATCGGACTTACCTTTTCGTATTGAATCAAAAAGTTCACCAATGGAATCAAACCAAAATCACATAACATTCGAGAGTTAACAACATTCCGATTCTCAAACCTCTTGAACAAAGCTATAGAACAAAGGTCTCCGGGGTCAAAAACAAGGTTTTCTCTAATCAATTTAAATTGACTTGAGAGTTTTATGGTCGACATTATAAAAGGATCACGAAACAATTCAAAGTCATTATCATGCAGAACATGTTCGAATCTCGTGCACCTCAATGTAGAACAACCTCTAGAATTAAAAATTTGATTTTGATTTTGCAAGATAACAACATTCACAGGCTTTATTTCAGAAATGAAGATAAAATTCGAAGAAGATGAACAAGTTCAATACATTTATTCATAATGGAATTACAATGCTCACCTTTATTCGACAACAACTTGGGAAAACGTGCTTCGGGTTTGAACACATGATTTTGATCACTCTTTTCATCGTGTAACAAAAAATTCATTTTTATCGAGATTTCACCCATGCTAAACAACAAGAATTTAAGCATACAATCATTCGATCGATCAAACCTTACAAATATCATTTGATTAGGCATGCAAATACACAAAGGTTTTACGTGAGAATTCGAAGAATTCACTAAACCATTACAATCAAACAATTCAATCTTTTTATGTGCATAATCTTTATCATTCAAGATCAAATTTTGTATATGCCGATTTAATCGCATGACATCAACAGAGTTGTTAATGCAAAATTTATCATGAGAAAAACTTGTCATAGCACTATCTAGAGCGAAATCATCAACTTTAGTCATGGAATGACAAGTAATCCAATCAAAATGAAAAACTCTTTCACAAACTAAGTTTTCAGCAATTTTCTCAACAACATTCAAATGTGATTACCGTGATTCAATGGCTAAAAACTCTTTACTTTGCTTACCTTTAGGTGCTTGTGGTTTAATGTCAACTTCGACCTTACCTTTCTTAATCAATTGAAACCGTCTCTCGTTGGGAAGGTAATGAAGTTAAAGCTCGTCACTCGGCCTTTCGAAAACCTGAAAATAAGGAACAAAATAAGAACAAATTTCATATGGGTTAGTTGAAGCATTCCTCACCTTTTCTTGTTCACTTGCCTCTTTCTCTCAGTTCTTTTTCACATTTTTTTTTTCAATCTCAATTTCTTTTTCAATTTTCTTTTCTTCGTTTTCTTTTTCTCTCACTTTTTGGATTTCTTTTTCACTTGCTTTTTCTTTTTCTTCTTTTTCTTCTTTTTCTACTTTTTTCACTTTTATTACAACTTGAGGATGTTACATAGGAATAGAAAATATAAGTGTTTGGCTAAAAGGAATAGAAAGTATTCTGATGGACATCTCGACCAAGTCTTCGTGAACGTTTCTCCAATAGGGACTTCTTTGAAACATACGAGGAATAGCTCATACTTTCTCGTTCGTCATTTCGAAATGTAACACCCCAAACCCGGCCTATGCGTTAAGACCAGACTTGGCATGCCACGCGATTCGAATTTACGTCCAGTCGTCAATGCTTTTAATGAAAATAAATTTTTTTCAAAACGATTTTGAAGACGGAGTTTATCAAAAATCGAGATTTATTTGAAAAACCATGATTTTAAAACATAAGAGTTTACAATTTGATTTAGAGAGAGATAATTGGTTGAAAATCTAAATAATTGGTTGAAATGAATTTATAAAAGAGTTTTCACAAAATTTTACGAGTGGGTGATATTTAAGAAAAACTCCCTTTTTATACACAAGTTTAAGAAAACATTTATAAAAATTAAACAATCCCATTTAAGTAATTAAAACATATTAAAACCCATCCACATATAAAAATCCATAAAAATAATACTAGAGGCCTTATTACACCGCAATTTAAAATAGTACTTAAATAAAAATACTTAAAAGAAGTCCAAAGTTTTTATAACTCATCATTCGTAGTATGGCCTCCACACGAAGTCATCCTCGGCCCAAACCTCCATCAATTGTCATTACCTGAGAAGGGTAAGAAGAAGGGGTGAGTTACTTAGAACTCAGTGTGTAACCCACTTACCGTGTTCACTTGGCCAAAACCAATTAAACAATTAGTTGGGCTTGAGCCCATTTACAAATGTGCATTATATAAATAAAATATAAAAATGCATGTGATATGCAATTCCCAACCAAACCTAATTTCCATCCGCTACACACCACCCGTACCAACCAACACACCTGTGGGGATCAAGTCAACCCACCCCGCCAACACACCAATAGCAGGCATTAAGCCAAATATAATATTTGTGGCAGAGCCACTGAACTAGATTGTGACAAAGTCACGGAACTGGAGGCATTAAGCCATTAAAAATATTTGTGGCAAAGCCACCGAACTAGATTTTGGCGACAGGCCTTTCTTCTCTTCGTCAATTATCCCAACCCATGCAGTCATGAATATATATAATGCATAACAATATATTCATAAGGTAAATTTCAACAAAAAGCCCATATTACAAGTTATCAATTTTGCCCGTTAGTCAAAATAGCAATTTAGCCCATTTAACGATCTAGCAAATTTTTGGCCCATATATATATATATCGATCTAGCAATTTTGGCCCATATATATATCAATTTATCAAGTTGGGCCCATATAGCAATTTATCAAATTGACCCATTAAGGGTATTTTCGGAATTCGGTCCATAAGGACATTTTGTAATTCAGCTCATTAGGGGCATTTTTGTAAATTGGCCCATAAGGGCGTTTTTATAATTCGGTAATCGTACCCACTAAGGGTAATTTGGTAATTTACCCTCCAAGGGTATGATGGAAATTTTCGCAACCTAGGCTTAATGACTAATTTGGAGCATAAAAATCAAAACTGTCCATCTGCGTCGTACTGACTAAAATGACTATAACTCGAGTTGAGAAACTCGAAATTTCAATCCGTAAATTTTCCCTGAAACTAGACTCATATAACTTCTTACTCTAATTTTTCCAGAATTTTTGGCTTAGTCAATTAGTACAGTTTATTCTTCAAAGTATCCCTTGTTTCACTGTTTGACAGTTCTGACCTCTCTTCACAAAATCTCAGATATCTTATTGTACAGAACCCAAATACTGATTTCGTTTGATCCAAATAAAAATAGACTCACTAAGGATTCTAATAATATAAACCATGTCCTGTAATTATTTGTCTACAATTTATAGTGATTTTTCAAAATCAGAACAGGGGATCTCGAAATCACTCTGAACCAGTCTTACAAAAATTTAAAAATCTCAAAATATACTGATCCTTTGCTTGCTCTGTTTCTTTTATAAGAAAATAGACTCGATTATCTTTCAATCCATATACCTTCACTTTCTAATTCAAGTCCTACTATTTTTGGTGATTTTTCAAAATCACGTCACTGCTGTTAACCAAAACTGTTTTGTTACAAAATATGATTACCACTTCGAACATACGTATGCCCGAGTGGCCATAGATGCTGGTTTGCGGCTTTTCAGTCTTTCGACCGAATCACAGAACATTTCATGCAATTATTTAGAGAGGTATGAGATTACACACCCCATTTCAAACATGTATTCGGAAAGTAAGGGATTACACACCTGATTTCGGTAAAGACTAAACCTTATTGATGGTCGGCACCTACGACACCCACTATTTCTGAAGGATTAACAAGTAGAGAAGAGCGAGTGATTTAATCCCTACAATAACCGGTTAGTCATAACCTTCGATCCGATTTGCAAAATAACCAAGATATGAGATATCGAAATAAACCATGACAAAACTCTTTACCTTAACGTTGATGAATCCGATTCCCACTGATTGGACTTATGGCTACGGATAAGTTGACAAAGGTATGATATACGGCCACCCACTAGAGCACGATTCGATCAAAGAAGAGAGTGTCCAATACGAAAGAAAAAGAAATAATGAAGAGGTTGAAGAAATAATCAAAAGAAAAGAAAAGATGAGAAAAGAGGTGTTAGAGGGTTCGGCTGACACCAAGGGATAAATGAATGAAAAGGATGTGAGTATTTTGGCAAAGCAAAGGAAAAGTGAACAATTTGCTTGAATGTTTCGGCAAGACAAAGGAAAATATTGAAAAGGAGAGCACCAAAATATTAAAAAGAAAAAGAAAGCTTTTCATGCACAACTTGCAAAAAGGCCAAAAAAAACTTTCGGCTCCCCTTTTCTTCCTACCAAAACCATGTATCACCTTTACCAAAAAAGTGAGCGTTGACAAAAATTCTTTTCTCAAGCACCATCCAAAAATTCAGCCAACATGTTCCCCTTTTATCTCTTTCCTTTCCTTTTTTTTTTCATCAATAAAAAGTCTTCCTTACCTACTTTAAAATCTTGGCCGACACTTTCCATCTATTACAAGACTAGCACAAAAATTAAATACCAAAAGTTGGGATAGAAGGGATTCGAACTCTAGCCCTTAAGCCACTTTATGTGACACCTTACCACCTTGCTACCAGCTTCTCTTGTGCTAGTTAAATACATACTTATTTCCTTAAGCATTAAAGGTTGCTTGTTCTATTTCAATAAAATACTACTTACCAAAAATTATTCCAAGTCCAAATAAATCCCGAGCCTTCTCGAGACCATTTTAAACACACAAATGGAATCATTTCACTAGCTAAGCACCAAAATAATGCAACATATAATTACTCAATTTTTTTAGGGTATTACAATTCTACCCCCTTAAAGAAATTTCGTCCTCGAAATTTACCTGGTTAAAAGAGGTGAGGATATTGTTGTCGAATTGCATCCTCAGGCTCCCACGTAGCTTCCTCAGCTCCATGATTACGCCATAAAACCTTGACCAACGGCACAGTTTTCTTTCTTAGCACCTTAACATCTCTGTCTAAGATTTTCACTGGTTCCTCCTCAAAAGACAAGTCTGATCTCAACTCCACTTCTTCTACCGATACTATGTGAGACGGATCCGATCTATAGCGCCTCAGCATGGAAACATGGAAAACATTATGAATTTGACTCAACTCCGGAGGTAATTCAATCTGATAGGCCACTGGACCAACACGCTTCATCACGCGATATGGTCCGATGAACCTAGGGCTCAACTTGCCCTTCCTTCCAAATCTGAAAATTTTCTTCCAAGGTGAGACCTTCAGAAAGACCTGCTCCCCCACAGCAAACTCAATATCTTTACGCTTCAGATCCGCATACGACTTTTGTCGATCCGAAGCTTCCTTTAACCGTGCTCGAATCACCTTTACCTTTTCTTCTGTCTCAGATATCAACTCAGGACCCAACAACTGTCGCTCTCCCAATTCAGTCCAACAAGTAGAGTACGACACCTACGACCATATAAAGCTTCGTAGGCGCCATTTGAATCTTTGGATTGGTAATCGTTATTATCGCGAACTCGCCAGCGGTAGGAAATCCTCCCAACTACCTCAAGTCGATTACACAACCACGTAACATGTCTTCCAAAATCTGAATTACTCTTTCTGATTGACCATCTGACTGAGGATGAAAAGCCGTGCTAAAGTTTAACTTTGTTCCCAAAGCCTCATGTAAAGCTTTCCAAAACCGTGATGTAAACCTGGGATCCCTATCCGATATGATAGACACTGGTACCCCATGCAACCTCACGATCTCAGATACATACAGCTTAGCCAATTTCTGCAGCGAGTAATCTGTACGAACTGGTAGAAAATGAGCAGTCTTCGTTAATTGATCAACTACCACCCAAACAGAATCTTTCTTAGTAGGTGTTAAGGGTAACCCACTAACAAAATCCATCGTTATCCGTTCCCATTTCCATAGAGGAATCTTTACCGGTTGTAATAATCCCGATGGTAATTGATGTTCCGCCTTCACTTGTTGACAAGTCAAGCATTTCCCCACAAATTCGCAGAACCTCTCGTTTCAACCCCGCCACCAATATTGCTCACGAAGATCCCGATACATCTTATTTCCTCCGGGTGCATAGCATAAGGACTACTATGCGCCTCCCGTAGAATCATTTGTCTCAAACCCGAATCCATGGGCATACAAACTCTTCCACAAAAACATAGCACGCCATCCTTGTTCAATCCAAAATCCCCTATTATACCACTTTCAACTTGTTGCATTAAAGGACCCAACTTTTCATCTGATAACTGCTTTTCCTTGATTTGCTCCAACCACAGAGGCTTCACCTGAAGCTCCGCTAGTAGACTGCCATCCTCAAACAAACTGAGATGAGCAAACATTACTCTCAACTCCGATACTACCTTACGACTCAATGCGTCTGCCACCACGTTAGCCTTTCCAGGATGGTACTCGATTGAGAAGTCATAATCTTTTAACTCCTTTTGGGTAAGGAGGTACTTAAGACTCTTATGGTCCGTATAAATGATCGACTTCTCACCATAGAGATAGTGCCTCCAAATCTTTAAAGCAAACACCACTGCAGCCAACTCCAAGTCATGAGTAGGATAGTTGACTTCATGCGGCCTCAACTGACGAGAAGCATATGCCACCACTTTCCCACTTTGCATCAACACACATCCTAAACCCGTATGTGACGCATCACAAGAAGCCAGTAAACTCTTTTCCACCTCGAGTTGAATCAAGATCTTGGCGCTTAGTCAAAATCTTTTCGATTTCTCAAAACTTTCTTGTTGTTTATCGGTCCACACATACGGTACTCCTTTTCGCAACAACTTAGTTAGGGGTGCAGCAATCAATGAAAACCCCTCAACAAAACGCTGGTAATAACCAGCCAACCCTAGGAAACTCTGAATTTCAAATGCGACCTCGGTTGTTTCCATTCCAACACAGCCTCTACCTTCCGAGGATCAACTCTTATTCCTTCGGCTGACACCACATGCCCCAAGAAAGTCACTTCCTTCAACCAAAATTCGCATTTACTGAATTTGGCATAAAGTTGCTTATCCCGCAAAATTTTCAACACAATGCGCAAATGTGAGTCATGCTCTTCTTCGTTCCTCGAATATACCAAGATATCATCTATGAACACCACTACGAACTGGTCTAGATAGGGTTGAAAGACTCGGTTCATCATGTCCATAAATGCAGCTGGTGCATTGGTCAAACCAAATGGCATAACCAAAAACTCATAATGTCCATAACGAGTTCAGAATGTCGTCTTATGAATATCCGCCTCTTTAACCTTTAGTTGATGATAACTCGATCTCAAATCAATCTTGGAGAAAACTGAAGCTCCTTTCAATTGATCAAACAGGTCATCGATTCTCGGCAATGGGTACCTGTTCTTGATCGTCAATTTATTTAACTGCCTATAATCAATGCACATACGCATCGACCCATCCTTCTTCTTGACGAACAAAACCAGTACTTCCCACGGAGACACACTAGGTCGAATGAATCCCCGATCTAACAATTCTTGAATTTGAGCTTTAAGCTCCGCTAACTCTTTCGGCGCCATTCTATAAAGAGCAATGGACACCGGAGCCGTTCCGGGCAAATGCTCAATACCAAACTCTACTTCTCGATCTGGAGGTAGACCCGGAAGTTCTTCGGGAAAGACATCAGGAAATTCCTTCACCGTTCTCACACCTTCCACCGATAATTCCTTGGCATCCAAAGCACTAATGAAGGCTAGGAATGTTCCATACCCTTTCCGCACCATCTTTTCTGCCTTCAAAGTAGATACCACATTTGCCAAAAAGTTTCTTCGCTCACCAATCATAACTACCTCATCATCATCCACAGTCCTTATCAACATCCGCTTTTCAGCACAATCTACTTGCGCCCGGTGCTTCACCAACCAATCCATTCCCAAAATAAGATCGAACTCGCCAAAAGGCAATTCCATCAAATCCGCCAGAAATATTTCTCTTTGGATTTCTAAGGGCACGTCTCTAAACAGTTTATTCACAATTACCGACTGTCCTAAAGGACTAAGTACCGTCATCTCTCTATCAGTAATCTCAGATCTAATATTCAGGTTTCTAGATATGGCACTAGCAATATACGAGTGTGTAGACCCGATATCTATCAAAGCGAAGAATGTGTACATCAAAGATGAAAAAGCGTGCGAGCTTATCACATCAGGTGCATCGCCATCTTCCCGACGCCTAACCGCATAGACCAACCCCGGCTGTCTTGCCTTCGCGTTACCTCTAAAGCCATTTCCTCGACCCGGTGCACCTTGACCACGTCCAACACCATTACCGCCACGACCTGGTCCACGGCCTCTCGGTGGCTGCGGAGTGCCTCTGTTGGCCGAGCATCGTGGGTTTACGAGCTCATCGAGTCGATCATCCGTCGAGGGCAATTCTTATACTGATGATCTTTGGAACCACATTTATAGCAGGCACCAGTTTTCCTCCAGCATTCCTCGGGGTGTCGCTTCCCACAGTCAGCACAGTCTGAACTCTGATTGGTAGTTACAGGTGCTCTAGCTTGAGCTGACTCATCATTTCGGAGCCTCTTCGGGAACCTTTTAGCAGAGCCCGTGTACCTAATATCCCTCTTGCCTCTAACTCTTTCCCGGTTCTGGCGTTTTGAATTCTTAGCCTCTTCGGCTATCTTGGCTTTCTCCACAAGCGAGGCAAAAATTCGTACTTGTTGTGGGGCTATCAGTACCCGCAACTCATCATTCAGCCCATCTTCAAAGCGTACACAGCACTCATGATCAGTAGACACTATTGTGCGAGCATAACGGCTCAAGCGAAGAAATTCCGCCTCGTAAGCTGCCACCGTCTTATTTCCTTAAACCAAATTTAGGAATTCCTTCCTCCGAGCATCTACATAACTTGTCCCGACGTACTTTCCTTGGAAAGTAGCTTTGAAGAAATCCCAAGTAATCAATGCAGCCTCGGTGCCTTCTCGAACCGTAAGCCACCATTGATACGCCTCGTCCCTTAGCAAAGACACAGCCTCTCTCAGTTTTTGCTCGACAGTGCACTTCATATCATCCATAATCCGCTCTACAGCCTCGAGCCAATATTCTGCAACATTCGGAGCTACACCCGAGACACCTCTAAAGACCTCGGCACCACTTAATTTAAGTCGTTCCGAGATTGATCCACGGATTGCTGGACCAGTTCTAACCCCAGTAACCCTTTCTAAGAATCGCAACATTACTCGAGTCAAAGCATTATCCTCTCTCGTATGATCATGAGATCCAGTCTCACTCCCAGGTGACACAGGTGCATCCATTTCCGGCATAAGACCCGACGCTTCAGACGCTACCGTAGCACCTCGGCCTCTACCACGGCCACGTCTACCACGTCCACGTCCACGCCCACGTCCTCTAGTACTCATATTGGGTATTTCGGTTTAATCTGATCACAAGTTTTATGAATCAGTATACTGTTTTAGTATTTATTAACGATATTTTATGAGATATAAGAGGCAAAGTTGTTTTCGCAATCACTTCCTATAGTCTCAATCTATACTGTTTTCAACATCTAAAACTAGAAGTTCTAGAGTGTTCCTATGGTCATATCACAATAATAAATATTTAATATAAAAAATACTTACTTGACTTGGTGCCGGATGCTCGTGATGCCATACTAATTTAAACAGTTTTTAAACAAAATTTGTTGTTGAACCCAAACCACAGTCGAGTTTTGAAACTAGCTCTGATACCACAAAATGTAACACCCCAAACCCGGCCTATGCGTTAAGACCAGACTTGGCATGCCACGCGATTCGAATTTACGTCCAGTCGTCAATGCTTTTAATGAAAATAAATTTTTTTCAAAACGATTTTGAAGACGGAGTTTATCAAAAATCGAGATTTATTTGAAAAACCATGATTTTAAAACATAAGAGTTTACAATTTGATTTAGAGAGAGATAATTGGTTGAAAATCTAAATAATTGGTTGAAATGAATTTATAAAAGAGTTTTCACAAAATTTTACGAGTGGGTGATATTTAAGAAAAACTCCCTTTTTATACGCAAGTTTAAGAAAACATTTATAAAAATTAAACAATCCCATTTAAGTAATTAAAACATATTAAAACCCATCCACATATAAAAATCCATAAAAATAATACTAGAGGCCTTATTACACCGCAATTTAAAATAGTACTTAAATAAAAATACTTAAAAGAAGTCCAAAGTTTTTATAACTCATCATTCGTAGTATGGCCTCCACACGAAGTCATCCTCGGCCCAAACCTCCATCAATTGTCATTACCTGAGAAGGGTAAGAAGAAGGGGTGAGTTACTTAGAACTCAGTGTGTAACCCACTTACCGTGTTCACTTGGCCAAAACCAATTAAACAATTAGTTGGGCTTGAGCCCATTTACAAATGTGCATTATATAAATAAAATATAAAAATGCATGTGATATGCAATTCCCAACCAAACCTAATTTCCATCCGCTACACACCACCCGCATTCAACCAACACACTGTGGGGATCAAGTCAACCCACCCCGCCAACACACCGATAGCAGGCATTAAGCCAAATATAATATTTGTGGCAGAGCCACTGAACTAGATTGTGACAAAGTCACGGAACTGGAGGCATTAAGCCATTAAAAATATTTGTGGCAAAGCCACCGAACTAGATTTTGGCGACAGGCCTTTCTTCTCTTCGTCAATTATCCCAACCCATGCAGTCATGAATATATATAATGCATAACAATATATTCATAAGGTAAATTTCAACAAAAAGCCCATATTACAAGTTATCAATTTTGTCCGTTAGTCAAAATAGCAATTTAGCCCATTTAACGATCTAGCAAATTTTTGGCCCATATATATATATCGATCTAGCAATTTTGGCCCATATATATATTAATTTATCAAGTTGGGCCCATATAGCAATTTATCAAATTGACCCATTAAGGGTATTTTCGTAATTCGGTCCATAAGGACATTTCGTAATTCAGCTCATTAGGGGCATTTTTGTAAATTGACCCATAAGGGCGTTTTTATAATTCGGTCATCGTACCCACTAAGGGTAATTTGGTAATTTACCCTCCAAGGGTATGATGGAAATTTTCGCAACCTAGGCTTAATGATTAATTTGGAGCATAAAAATCAAAACTGTCCATCTGCGTCGTACTGACTAAAATGACTATAACTCAAGTTGAGAAACTCGAAATTTCAATCCGTAAATTTTCCCTGAAACTATACTCATATAACTTCTTACTCTAATTTTTCCAGAGTTTTTGGCTTAGTCAATTAGTACAGTTTATTCTTCAAAGTATCCCTTGTTTCACTGTTTGACAGTTCTGACCTCTCTTCACAAAATCTCAGATATCTTATTGTACAGAACCCAAATACTGATTTCGTTTGATCCAAATAAAAATAGACTCACTAAGGATTCTAATAATATAAACCATGTCCTGTAATTATTTTTCTACAATTTATAGTGATTTTTCAAAGTCAGAACAGGGGATCTCGAAATCACTCTGAACCAGTCTTACAAAAATCTAAAAATCTCAAAATATACTGATCCTTTGCTTGCTCTGTTTCTTTTATAAGAAAATAGACTCGATTATCTTTCAATCCATATACCTTCACTTTCTAATTCAATTCCTACTATTTTTGGTGATTTTTCAAAATCACGTCATTGCTGTTAACCAAAACTGTTTTGTTACAAAATATGATTACCACTTCGAACATACGTACGCCCGAGTGGCCATAGATGCTGGTTTGCGGCTTTTCAGTCTTTCGACCGAATCACAGAACATTTCATGCAATTATTTAGAGAGGTATGAGATTACACACCCCATTTCAAACATGTATTCGGAAAGTAAGGGATTACACACGATTTGGTAAGGACTAAACCTTATTGATGGTGGCACCTCACGACACCCACTATTTACGAAGGATTAACAAGTAGAGAAGAGCGAGTGATTTAATCCCTAAAATAACCGGTTAGTCATAACCTTCGATCCGATTTGCAAAATAACCAAGATATGAGATATCGAAATAAACCATGACAAAACTCTTTACCTTAACGTTGATGAATCCGATTCCCACTGATTGGACTTATGGCTACGGATAAGTTGACAAAGGTATGATATACGGCCACCCACTAGAGCATGATTCGATCAAAGAAGAGAGTGTCCAATACGAAAGAAAAAGAAATAATGAAGAGGTTGAAGAAATAATCAAAAGAAAAGAAAAGATGAGAAAAGAGGTGTTAGAGGGTTCGGCTGACACCAAGGGATAAATGAATGAAAAGGATGTGAGTATTTTGGCAAAGCAAAGGAAAAGTGAACAATTTGCTTGAATGTTTCGGCAAGACAAAGGAAAATATTGAAAAGGAGAGCACCAAAATATTAAAAAGAAAAAGAAAGCTTTTCATGCACAACTTGCAAAAAGGCCAAAAAAAACTTTCGGCTCCCCTTTTCTTCCTACCAAAACCATGTATCACCTTTACCAAAAAAGTGAGTGTTGACAAAAATTCTTTTCTCAAGCACCATCCAAAAATTCAGCCAACATGTTCCCCTTTTATCTCTTTCCTTTCCTTTTTTTTTTCATCAATAAAAAGTCTTCCTTACCTACTTTAAAATCTTGGCCGACACTTTCCATCTATTACAAGACTAGCACAAAAATTAAATCCCAAAAGTCAGGATAGAAGGGATTCGAACTCTAGCCCTTAAGCCACTTTATGTGACACCTTACCACCTTGCTACCAGCTTCTCTTGTGCTAGTTAAATACATACTTATTTCCTTAAGCATTTAAGGTTGCTTGTTCTATTTCAATAAAATACTACTTACCAAAAATTATTCCAAGTCCAAATAAATCCCGAGCCTTCTCGAGACCATTTTAAACACACAAATGGAATCATTTCACTAGCTAAGCACCAAAATAATGCAACATATAATTACTCAATTTTTTTAGGGTATTACACGAAAAGTCTCAAACTCAAAATTTTCTTCTCTTTGCCTCGAATGCCTTGTTGAATAAGAGTCTTGATAAGAATCTCTTCTTGAATAATGTCGTCATAATGAACTTAACTCCATTTCTCGACTCGGTGGAGTTTGCTTCCTTCAGGTTATTGCTCGAGGTTCTTGCTTGTCCTGAATGGGCTTAATCTTTCGGTCGAGCATATTCTCGATTTCTTTCAACAAGTACTGAAATTTGTCGGCTGAAAGTTCTTCTCGAGACATGATTTTATTCACTAAAAAGAAGAAATATTAAAAATAAAAGCAGAAAATGATTACCTCACCACAAAAACCTCGCAAATTTACTCGAAAAGAAAATAGATGATTTTTCACTCCGCTCGTGTTTGCTCTCATTTTTTTTAAAGTCTTTTTCGAACACTCTATTGAGCTCACACTCTCTTGCCTTTCTCGAACACTCTATTGAGCTCACACTCTCTTGCCTTTTTTCCACTCGACTTCTCTCTCGCAATTTCATATTTCATCTCAAAAGACATATTTGCTTGCTTCGAGGTCGGTTTCAAAGGGTTTAACAAAGGATAAGCGTTTGGTGTAAGGTAGGCTATACAAAAGAAATTTTCGGGTATGAATGCGGTGTTTGAGGTAGAAAAATTGGGGGTAGAAAAATCAATCTTGATGATCGGGAAATAGAATAGAAGAAATGAGAACATAAACATACAAAACGTCACACTCTTTTTTTAATAGTTGTATTTTTTTTGAATTTTTGTTTTTTTGTTGACTTCAAATACAAGATATTGAATACAAGAAAAATAAAATACAACTTTGATTATTTTTTTCGAATTTTTTTTTCAATACGAACCTACTCTGGATTCTTCACGAACTTCGGCGCTCCTCATTTTATTAGCTTTGATACCAAATAATGTGATCCAGCCCAGGTTAATCGAGTCGTTTCACTTGTTTGCCCGATCGTCGACGAGGAGAATATTTGTTGCGTTGAAAATGTAAAATTTGGTTAAGTTATGCGAAAGCTAACAAGATGGTTTTGGAATGGAAAGGAGTTTTAGTAAGGATGAAATAGATTCGGTTTAACAAGAAATAAAGATTGGTAATTTGATGAAGGGATGGAAATGGAAAGAGGAACTTAACGGAAGAAAGATTCAACACTATATCGTAGTGTCACCCCGTTTCTTATGTCGTTAAGGTGGTTGGATGGAGAAGTAGGATGAACGTCACACCAACGGAGTTGGTGATAAGTTCAAACAAGTCGGGAAAATGCCACTAGCAACGCTAGATAAATCAAACAAGATTTGTACGAAATAGGAGATGAAGTAAACTCATTCGAGAATAAAATGTTCATAAAATTTAATCAAAGTTCAAAAGTCCCTTTACAAAGGCTGATTTCACCTATTTATAGTGCTAGAATAGGGTAGCTGAATAGTCACAAGTATTCATCTTAATGTGCTAATAAAAAAGCTGAAATAAAGTTCAAGTCTCTTGACATTCTTGAACCAAATAACTCCATCATTGAATTCACTTCAATTTAGCTGAATGAATGTCCTTGAATGCTTGAAAGATGAATCTTGAATTGTCCTTTGGCTAGCCAAATAGACACCAGCTCCTTAATGGTGATTTGAATGCTTGATTTAATCTTTTGAAAAAAGCAAAAAAAAAAACTAGTAAATCAAAGGGTTGGTGCTGAATTTTAAAGGGTGTTATAATGCTCTTTAAAACTCTTTAAATGATATATATAACTCCCTTTGTAATAGCTCCTTCTTTTGTAACCAAAAATAACACTTGAAAAGTCACTTCAATTAAGTTGTAATAGCCTTGAAATGTAACGGTTGTAAGCTAAAGAGACACCTACAGTAAACACATTAAAATGAACTTATTAAACATATTTAAACACCAATTAAAAATATCAAAAATAAATACTTAAATGAATGAACTAAACATATGCATCAATTATTCCAGCAACTAGTTAATTAAAGAAGCATAAATAAATAAACTTAAACTCATGCATCAATAAATAATCCTAGTAATTAGATTAATTAAGAGCAACACTTATTAAATAAAGTTCAACAAAAACACTTATTAATTAAACTAAGATGAGTTGAATAAATGTCCAGCAACTCATTTATTAAACTAAGATGCTTAAATGCATGGTTTGAAATGCAAACTAAATGAACAAATGAGTTACTTAATGCAAGACTTAATTTAATGATCCACTTAAACTAACATGGGAGTTACATAATGCATAACTTTATTAAATGCAGAACATACAAAGTGCAAATCTAAAATTAAAAGTATGCAAACTTATTAATTTAAATAAAACTATATTAAATTAAAAAGTCCTTAAAACATTGGCCCAATAATCAATCAGGTCTATGAGATGTTTCATCTTGCACTTGGGCCCTTCAAGTTTAGGCCAATTCTGAGGTCGGCGAGTTGTGTAGAAACATGATGCGACCAGATTCGCATCAATTGGTCCTTCAACTTTTTCATATTTACACTTTAACCCTTCAAGTTGAGTATTTACTTTAAGCAACAAATTTTTTTTCACTTTTACAATTTAGTCCTTTTCTGAATCAAGATATCATAATATACTTCCCAATGTTGTCATAACTTAAAATTTTCCTTTTTTTCGCTTTATTTCCTTATTTTACTATATCAAAGATAATATCTTATTATAGAAATTTTCGAGGTATTGCAGGAAATCTACTTCAGAGTCAACTTTAATGGTGTTTTTCGAGTTGTTTTCTTAAATATTATATGACGGCTCATTCATATCTTCTTGTTTTTGTCATATATACATCTTAGAATGCCCAAAAATACCTAAAAAAAAATGTGATTTCCCACTGTTTAGGGTGCAAATTCGTGAAATCGACACTGCCTACCACATGGTCATGTGACCTACACGATCTTGTGGTCAGGACATGTGTAATGGGTCAGCCAATGCGGCTGCTGTAGCTTACTTCGATTTTCACTTCTTTTTCTCCCAAATGTTGTTCTAAATATAAAAACGTGAATTTAAAGGATTAGAAGCATAAAATTCACCATTAACATTGAATAATCACCCAAAATTGCATTAAGAATGAGATTAAAACATATTACTTTTAGCACTTAATATAGTATGGTGTATATTTCATAACTTCGTAGGTAGAATTGGGTAATCCATACTCTGAAGAGCAAATGGAAGAAGGAAATGATGAGTATATGTTAAAATGTTAAAGAGGAACAACCCAACAAATATGAAACATTTGAGAAATTAGATAAAATTGCTTATGATATGTAACAGACCAATTTTGACCCTAATCGGAACGGTGGTTTCGGGACCACGAATTTGAGCCCGAGAAATATTTTGGTATTATATTCTATGTTTATTATATGTGAATTAATGTGTGTGATAATATCGTAGAAAAAAATTTTATAGTTTAATTGCTTAATTTGATAAAAAGGATTTAATTGAGAAAAGTGTAAAAGTTGCATGCTAAAGTGAAAAGTACTAATTTGAGTGTGGCTTTTTAAGTGGATGTCCTAAAAGGGCAATTAGCCCATAAACTATAATAAGGAACGGCGATGGGCCACGCCAATTACAAAATATATGTTAGTTTAATTTTTATTATAAGGTTATGTTAGTATATTATAATAAGATTAATATATGTTAAATAAAAACATAAAATAAGGCCACTATCTTCTTCATTCTCTCATGGCCGATTGTTAGCTAAAGAAAGGGGTAAGGAAAGCTTTGAGTTTCGGCAAGTTAGGGAGCTTGATTAAGGTATGGTCGGTTTTTAGTTTTTGATAATTTTTACGTTTTTGAGATCGTTGCTTCGTATATTACCCGACCCATGCCTAAATTTTTGGAAATATTATGTACATAGGATTCGACCATTAACATGCTTGAATGGTTTTGATATTTGATGGTTTTAGATTAAATATATGTTAAAGATTTATAAGTTTTGTATTGAAATTTTTAGTGATTTGGAGTAATTAGGACTAAACTAAGATGATAAATTTATGAGAGGTTAAAATGCAAAATAAATGAAATGCATGAACTCATATGGCTATGAGGAAGATTCGGCCTAGCTATGGTGTTGGGAGATTTTGCATGTTTTGTGTTTTGTGTAAATAGGACAAAATTGTAAAAATGGGAAATATTAGGGGCAAAATGGTAAATTGTTATTTAAGTGTTTTTGGACTAAATTGAGATGAAATGTGCTTGAATGAGCTAAATTTTAATGTGTTTAGATCAAGAACAAAGAAAAACAGAATTGGATCGGGGAAAAACAAAGGTTCTCGAATAGCCGATTTACACGGGCTATCGACAAGCGAGGTAAGTCCTTAAGTTGAATTATATTAAATAATTATTTATGAACATATTATATGATAATGTTTGATAAATTTTAGTATATATAATTTTGTCATAGCCGAATGTAAGTAAGTGTATTAAATGAATTATATAATTTGATAACGTAATACGAATAAATGTCTCGATGCGAATTGTGGGATTGTACGATGACGTAATGATTTTAGTTGTTTAATGTGAATAAGTTTAGTTTAATTGGACATGTAATATAGTTATGAAATGTGTGTGGAATGATTTATCACATTGATGTGTTTGGGCTTTAAGCCTCAGCGAGCCTCTCGCTAGGTGATTTAATTCAGGCTTTAAGCCTAGCAGGCCTAGTGCCAGTGACTATTTTCAGGCTCTGAGCCTAGCAGGCCTCGTGCCGGTGTTACTTATCGGGCTTTATCGCCTAGCAGGCTTGATGCCGGTGATGTGTTTTATAAAGGAGAAACCAAATATTATTCAAGGCAAACCATAATTAATGTATCTAGCTAACGGCTCAGGTAAGCATGTAAGGTATGTTATGTCTAATATTACTTGAGTCGAGTTAATACTATGAGAATTGTGTTGTATATGTTTGAGGCTAATATTGATGTGTATGAGTATTATATAATTGAATTCGAGTTTTAATGAACTAATAGTATTCGGCCTTGTATAAATAAATATACTTAAAAGTTTATGTGAAATGTTATAAGTTGAATGTTTTAATTTCTTAAATATTTAAATGCTATATTATCATGAGCTTAGGACTTACTAAGCTAGTAAGCTTATTTGTGTAAAATGTTCTCCTCTGTTTTATAGATTTTGATTACACTCTGAGCTCGAGAAGGATCGACAAGAAAGTCGCCCACACTATCAATCTACTTTTGGGTACTCTTTATTTTGGGGTTTTTGGTTAAAGGCATGTATAGAAAAAGCGTGGTTTTGTTAAGATGATAACTTTTGTCTATGTATATATTAGCCATGCGAATGTGGCTTATATTTGATGTTAGTTGAAGTAGAAATATTCGGCTTACTTTGAATAGTCAAATGATGTGCATGAATGAATATTAGTTAGAATATATATATATGGGCATAGTATAGATGTATATTATAGATATAGTTAAATTTTGATTGTTGCAGTGTATGCATGGTTTGCTTGAATGTGTAATATAGAAATTATAATAATAATAATAATAAAAGGATAAATCTCAATAGAATGTATTCGGCAATACATGGTAGTAAGTAGTAAATGAAATTGGATGTTATGTTTAGGTTTGAAATTTCAATTGTACCGACCAATAAATATTGCATGCTTGGTTCTAATATGTCTTTTTGAAATAAAATAAGTATACATTTTGTTTAAATGGGTTTTAGTAATATGGTCACATGTGCATGGTCTTGTAAATGGACAAGAGGCATGTTTATTTCTTATCATTTATAACAAGTCATTTGTTTATAATAATCATTTTTAATACCATATATGATATTGAGTATTATATTTTATTGAAATTTTATGTCTGGTTTAGTAAATAAATATATATACATTATTAGTGATAAGAAATGAATATGTTTCTTGGTTGCTTAGTTACGAATCCAAATGAATGGTGCAGTAGTATATTCGGCCAAGGTGTAAAATCATATATGTTGTTTAGTAATTGATTAGTGAATGGTAAATTGGTTCGATTGATTTTAATATGCATATGTATTATAATATTATAAATGAAACTTAGCTTATATTATATGAATTTTGGTTGATACTCAATATATGCTATAAATTGCCATAAGTTGAAGTATGATTTTAAATATAGATATACATATATATAAAAATATATGTATGTCATGAATGTTTAAGTTATGTGATTCAGGAAATAGTGTGTATTAATTATGGGTAATAAAACTTGTTATACAATTTGTTAATAAATTTTTTTTTTTATATATTATGGTAATGATTGCATTGTTTGTGCATGAATCCAATTGAGGTTTATTTCGTAATTGAGTCTAATGTAGTAATGCCTCTCAACCTCAATCCGGCGATGGATACGGGTTAGGGGTGTTACATTTTATTTATTGTTATTGTTATTTTTAGTATTAACCGTATTATTGACTATTTTCTTGGATAATATATTACTTATGATCATTTGATTTTAATTTGTGTTAGTCGTTTAGAAATTTCTTTTATTGTATTGATACTTTTTATAATAATTATTTTTTAATTATTTTATTATATAGTTACAATTTGTACTACCAAACATACATAATAAATTATAATATAATTACACTATATGTCAAATACGTTTAGGGAAATACAACTCTTTTTTGAAATTACAATAAAATTTAACTACCACTCTAATAATTACACTTTTATCCAATTACTTTATTCCTTACTATTAAGAAATTTTATCCAAACTTTTGAAATAATAAAAATAATATATAAATGTTATTCTGTAGTTAACATTAAGTTATATAAAAATATATTTTTCAAAATACAAATTAAATATTTATAATTTAGTAATATAAAATGTTAAATTTTCATAATCAGTTTTCAATTTCTCTGGCAAAAAAAAAAATTAATTTCAAGATCCCAATCATAATACTCTTTATAATGCTGATGTGGCATAAATCTATTGGAAAGGGATACAGATGATGTGGCGTCACTGTTTCATTCAATCCTTTCTCTTATCATAAAATAGATTAATTAATAGTTATATAAATTCGTTAATTATTTATATAACTTTTTGAAAGGATAAATGTAAACAAACCCACATCAAACATTTGTAATATTACTGTCAAGCGAGGTTCCATGATCTCCCATACAAATCAAACATTGACCAAAGCCCAACAGCAAGCTCACAGTGCAAAATATTCATTGAGTTTTGCTCATTTCAATCCTAGTCAGAGTTCCCATCATCGTTAATGGCGGCCACATCCGTTTGCTGATTATCACTTAATAGGTTTGAGGTTGCGGAGAAAGTAGCAGAGTCCCGTAACCCATGCGATACAGCTTGATCTGCAAAGAAGGTTTCGAGTAGCTGCAGAGGTGACAATTTAGTAGTGGAACCGGTAGTAGAAGTGGTGGTCGGGGAGGGTAGCTTAGTTCCAGACTCATGTTGTGGTTTCGTATTTGCAGATGGGGCTTTCGGTGTTTTCTTCCGGCCTATTTTCTGCTTCTCCTTTCGTGCAGCAACATTTGCATCCGCGTTCTGCTTTTCCAGGTGCCTAATGTAGTTTTCCAGTTTTTTCCGCGGGAATAGTTTTTCGAGCTTGTGATTAGCAATGCATCCGATGACTTTTCCCACTGCACCTTTTTCCTTATCTCTAATTTGATGCTGTGAGACCATTCAAATAAAAACACGGACACAGGATGATAGTTCATTAGCCAGCAAATCTTTGAGCACGCATGAATATAAAGAAATAAGGAAAACTTACCGGTTTCCAATGTGATTTTTGGGCCTCTTGATGCACACTCTGCATCAAATATTCCAAGTGAGCTTTCAGAATCTGTGCGGGTGGGAACTTGTCAACAAGATCTAATGCACATATGTATCCAATAGCCTCGAGCCGTAGGTTTTTCTTTACAAGTGTTTCGATCAAAACTGTCAAATTTAAAGCAGATTTTGCAGGTGCATTAGACTACCGTCAGGTTTTATGCTCATAAAAAATCACCACCGAACTTCATAGGTTAGTTTTCTAATTCATAGATATCATAATATTTCCAAGCAAATGACCGAATGAAATGAAAAATTGACAAGAAGATTGGTAGTTACCAGAAACTCACTACATATAAAGAAACATACCCTTTACGAACCAATCAAAAATTTTAAGGTAAATGCTCCTTACTAGAAATTTCTTATACGGTATACTTTCTTGACGCCTTCTAAGGAGTTCTGTCAAATTTGAATGCTCTTTACCAGAAAATCATATATTTTCTCATTTTGTTCTTACCTTCAGCTCAATTATTTGACCTTCATATGTTTCAATCTGACATTGAATGCATGAAAGAAACCAAAATCTAGATGATTCTGAAAAATAACAAGCTAATATTTTACCAATAAGGACCCCCTTTGATTCCTTTCATGTGCCAATTAAGTACAGGATGCAACCAAAGAACTCCAGTAGCATCTTAGATTCAATAGAAATAACCCATTCTAGGGGACATTCCTGCACTATGCCTCATCATCAGAAGCTGTCGTTATAAACTAGCATGTGAGAGCTAAGCAGAGAAGACAAGGATAACTTCATCTAACAGCTAAAAGAATCAACCAAAACAAGGGAAAGGATAAACTAGAAAAAGTAGACTAACCATGGATCTTATCTGTCAAACCAAGAGCCAGGCACAAAGCAGGAGACTGATGATACTTGCTTGCAATTACCAAAAGACCAAAAAGCTCATCTGCTTCGTAAGCAGAGATCAAAGAGTAGGTGACTATCAGCTGCAAGAAGCCATAGGCCACCACACCTTTCAGTGCTCTTTCTTTCCAATCGGAAGCCAGCTTCAAAACTTCTTCGTTTACATGGGGATCAATCTGGAATGGAAATGTCCTTAACCGCTCCAACAAAAGAATGCAACTTTTTCTCACATGGCATAAGTTTCCAGAATTGAACCCATTCCACTTCTTTTCATGAGTATTCGATGACTCTGGTTTATTAAAAGTTGATATTGCATCCAAAACAAGTCTTGCAGGATCCGGGGCCAATTGAAGAGCGTCAGAAATTTCACAGCGCATAAAATTGTGATCTTCCACATGCTTGCATAGAAACAATATTAAACCCATTGCATTCATATTGGTGCTATAAGATTGTAGGTCAACCCCATAACTAGTAGATGAACAAGTGGTATAATGCTTAAAGTTTGCTTCAGAAGGAACAAAGGCATCTGAATGAAAATTGTCTGATTGACATTGGTCAATCTTTACTTGAGCGTGATGGATACTGCTTTCTGTATGGTTCGAGAATCAACTAATTAGCATATATCGAACTCGTAAGTGAAAATTTAGAGTAAAAGAATAGAAAACCAAAAAAGATACTTGCTAAACTCTAAGCGTGTGCAGGACCTTTCATGCTATCAAAATTATTTAATTATAGAATAATAAAAGGATCTAAACCAAGAATTATGATCTTGTTTGGTAAAAAAGAATTAAAAACAAAAATAGCCACAAAAAAATAAATAAATAAATAAGAGATTTTACCAGGGGCAGCCTTGTCGACTGCTCTAGTTGAAGTGAAATGCTCCAAGCTCCAGGGATCACCGATTTCACACCCATGTTGCCAATTAAATGAGCTTGTGTCTCCACAAAAAGCAGCAAAGCCCCACAAACTACAAGGCTCAGATTGATCAGCAATCGGG
This sequence comes from Gossypium bickii, assembly GCA_025503065.1. Classification (NCBI taxonomy): domain Eukaryota; kingdom Viridiplantae; phylum Streptophyta; class Magnoliopsida; order Malvales; family Malvaceae; genus Gossypium; species Gossypium bickii. The sequence goes on from CP106711.1 coordinate 105,767,441, forward strand.
CTAATTGGTTGCTCAAGCAGTGATGGTTTTAAGTGAAGATTGCCACCAGCACTAGCAAAAAGGCTTGGTGCAGCCTCAGCTGACATATTGATGCAGGGCCGATTAAGTTCACCGTCCTGCTGCATTTTAGCTTTGGTTAAAGGGATTGGCAAATTCTTTTTCTTCTCTGCTTTCTGCTTTTCTCTTTGTGCTGTATCACTCCCCAGTTCTTTCTGCCTTTCCAGATGCAGGATGTAGTTTTCAAGATCCTGAGGAGGGTATAGAGATTCAAGCTTGTGATCTGCAATGCATCTAATGACTCTTCTCATAATCGCAATTTCGTGGTCTATGGTCTCATTCTGCCAGCATGTTGAGTTAAAAGTCATAAAGATATAATGTAGGACACCAGCTGGATACCAGCTTGACCATTGAGAATACAGAGACACAAAAAGTGCAAAGGTTACCAGTTTCATATTTGATTTTTTGCCCTTCTGGTATTTTCTCATCTTCGAATACTTCAAGTGGGCATTCAGAAGGTGTGCAGGAGGGAACTTGTCAGCAAGATCGAAAGCACAAATATATGCAATAGCCTCAAGCCGTAGATTCTTATTTATAAGGGTCTCGATAAGGACTGTCAAATGTAACCGAATAGTGCAGTTCTAATCAGAATGCCATTAAGGAGACTAGAAAACTATTACTGAAAGAAAAAGAACAGTGTCGACTTACTAATAGCTTTATAGTTTATAAATAGGAAAAACTTCCAATGCAAAGAATGAGAAAGATGACAACTAGACAACAGCATGTAATACTTATCGAAAATTGACTTTTGTGGAGCTTGGTTCTAATCCCGGTGATGCTTTAGCTTCCCATAATAGCTTCTTCAGTTTCGAATTTTAAAATGAACAGCTAAAATAAAACAGAGGTCTGAAGAATTATGAACAACTAAATATATAAACATACTGATCTGCCAATCCCATTTATTGACCATTCAGAATCATACTGCAACCAGTCAATCACTGTAGCATGAAAGCAGTAAAGATATTATGTTTCCAAGAATTGAAATTAGTCAAAAGATGTAAAATAGCTGTACACATCTTACGTCCATGTTCTAGTCAATGCACAATGCATCAACTCAAGGCATCAATATAAGCTCTGCAGATAAGAAAACAGCTAAAAGAAGTAACAATATCAAGAAGCTACTTAGTATATATAGCATCTAGAACAATATCCTAAGAAAGATCAGGATAGAGAGTAAACTCACTCGATATCTTATCAGCCAAACCAAGAGCCAGACACAGATCAGGAGACTGTCTATACTCACTTCCAGTTACCAAAAGACAAAGGAGTTCATCAACGTTATAAGAAGACTTCAACTGGTATGTGATTATAAACTGCAAGAAACCATATGCCATCACACCTTGTGGGTACTTCTCATCCATTCTTTCTTTCCACTCAACCGCTAGCTTAAGAGCTTCTTCATTCACATGGGGTTCAATCTGGACTGAACATGTCACTAACTGCTCCAACAAAAGAATACAACTCTTTCTTGCATTGGATAAGGCTATTCCCTTAAACCCATCCCCTGACTTTGAACGATAAAAAAATGATGATGCATCCAAAACTAATTTTGCAGGATCCAAGGCCAATAGAAGTGCGTTGGAAATTTCGCCTCGCATTAGATTATGATCTTCCACACGCTCAGACAGAAATAGCGTTAAACCTCTTGCATTCATATTGATAATAAGAAACTTTAGCTCAGGCCAAGACCTAGTAGATGAAGAATCAATATGCTGCTCAAACTTTGGTTCAGAAGGAACGGAGCTATCCAATTGAAAATTGTCTGCTTCAGATTGCTCAATCTTCACTTGAGAATGATAGATATCTCTCACTGAATTGTTAGAATAGCAACTTGTGAGCATAATGACACACTTGTAACAGAATGTAGAATCACAAGAATGAAAAACAACAATCAATTTCACAAACTATAAGTACATGTGTACCTTTCCATTTATTTAAAAACATGTGCAAATTACAATCACTAATTGATTAAATCAAGAACAAGGATGAAGAACTATTAAACCTAAAATGAAAATCCTGATTGTTTAACAAAATCTAAGTAGTAAAAGAAACAAATTTGCCAATGAACAAGCAAAAAGGTCATAAAATTCAAAGTGTGTAAAATGAAAATGTTTTCTGTAGGGATTTCACCAACAAAATCAATGATACAACTCTGCATGGGAGCAATGAAAAGACACTTACCAAAGGTTTGGTCAACGAAACCAAGGATAAGACTCAATATAGGAGCCTGTTTATGCTGAGAAACACTCTTAAACAGACTCTCAATTTCTTTGATATTAAATTCACTAGTCAATCCATAAGCACCCACAAGCATCAGAAAGACCAAAATCTCTTTATCATAAATGCCATTATCTTTTATATTTCCTTTCCATTGTTGCGCTACTCCCAGAGCCTTTTTCCTCAATTTCTGACTAACCACTGGCCTCAATCTCATCAACTGCTCCAACAGAATTACGCAACTGTTCTTGACCACCCCTCTTTGAACTCCTATATTTGCCCTCTCTGAGATTCCAGCTTTAACTACATTCAAAACCAATTTTGCTGGCTTCCCTGACGTTTTCAGTGCATTGTAAACATCATCACCAATCCTGTCATCATTCTCATGCTCAGTTAAAAACATCAACAACCTATCAGCATCTGTACTTGCAATAAATCTTAAATCAGCAGAAGATGGAGAAGAAGAATTGATCTTTGCATCATCTATTGCCTCAGACATCACATTTGAAACCTCATCCAATTGCTCCATCTTTACTTGGGGATGGAGGATGCAGCTATCTGAACAGACAAAATCACAAAAAGATTGGGAGCACAGAAAAAGAAGGTAAGTTTTACCACCAAAAGGAACAATATGATTAACGTATCTCAATTGACTCAGGAAACCCCATGATCATTAAATGTTTTTCTTTTTCTTTTGGAGACATAAGAATATCAACTAGGCAAGTTGCTGATCAAACATAATTTTACATGACATGACAAAGTAAATATAGATTACCAGGGGCAGCCTTCTCAAAAAGTCCAAGACTATGACCCAACAAGGAAGCTTGCTTATGATGTGCAACCCTCTTAAAAAGACTCTTAATTTCGTTGGATTTAAATTGACCAAGCAATCCAAAAGCACCCACAAGCATCAAAAACAATAAAATCTCCATATCATCCTCGCCCTGCATCCCCTTCTTTATCTTCCAAGCTTTTGCCACAAAAATTGCTTGTTTTTTAACTCCTTTTTTAATCCCGGGCCTAGCTCTCATCAATGCCTCCAACAAAACCAGACAACTTCTTCTTTCCACATTTGTCTCAACCCCAACATTTCTTTGCTCCGTGAAAACCCTTTTAACAGCCCGCCAAACGAGTTTTCCAGGATTATTAGACATTTTAAGTACATTATAAACCTCATTGGCAAGCTTGCCGTGTTCATTCTCATGCGCATTCAAAAACATCAACAACCTTTCCCCATCATCGCTGACAATAAACTTCAAACCCAGTAAAGAAGAACCTTCTCCGATCAACACCTCGTCAAGTTTAAACTTTGAACGCTTACCCAATTCATTTTCTCTCAATTCAAGATCTTTGAGTCTATTCTCTATCTCAATTTCTTTGTACCGAAGCACATCGAAACGGGTTCGGATTCCACTTTGGATTGAGCTGGAAAGTTCCTGGATCTTTCGGCATTGAAGAGCAAGTAAAGAGACTGAAGAAGAACCACCCTCACACTGGAGCTTTTCGAGGGTGTTTACTAGGCCTTTCCATTGGGATTCTAACAGAATCAAATCAGCTGAGATATCATCAATATCATTCATTTGTTTTCCCCTTGAAAACAGAGATGACTCCCGGAAAAGGAAAAAGGGTAAAGAAAATACCCAGGAAACTGAAAGGTCTTCCAAACAGTGAAAGATAAACTTAAAAACAGATGGCAGCGAAAGCAAGTTGACTACTTTTTCATTTGGGTCTTTGTTTATAGTTTTCTATTATGTGGAGACCAGTTTTCACTCGGCCTCATCATCATTACCATGCAAGATTAATCACTGGTCAATTTGATCCCATATTAGTTTTTCTCGTACGGAGCTGTAAACAATTGGGCAAATGTTTTCCATTCCATGGGTTATAAAAATATTATTTTATGGCTGGAAGTCTGAGCGTAACTGTTCATCAATGAAATTTTGACCAGACATGGTTTCACAGTTGAAACAATTCGTTCACGTAGTTTGGTTGTTTGAGATTTAAAAATACTCCGTTTTTAATGTTCCATTTTTATTTGTTTCAATACAATGAGCCCATCGCAGCTCTAAATTTCAATTTCACAGAATAATCAGAACACCTACTCTTCTGTACTCTCATTTTTGGTAGAGAAAGGAACAAACTAATTATGAATCTTGCACAACAAAATCCTAAGCTCCCCTGAGAACGTGATCAAAGATTTCAAGGCCAAAGTCTTGTCCATCCAAGAAACATAATTTTTTTAATGAAAAAAAAGGTAAATTACTTAAATGATCATCCAACTTTTTAAGCTATTTCATTTTAGTCGTCCAAAATTAAAAATTTTCATTTTAATCACCGTTAGAATAATTTTTCACTTTAATCGCCCATCCATCAAATCATTAACGTAAAACGCCACCTCATTTCCACATATATTTCTTTTCCACGTTAATTGCCCAAGTAATTTTAAAAGAAATATTGCAAACCCCTTTTATTTTACTTTCTTTACCTTAAGGTGAAACCCTAGAATTGAGAGTTACTTTCTCATCATTTTTATGGTTTGTCTCAGCCTGGGGAGAAAAGGGGTAGAGAATTGAAGTTCAATAGTAGTAATGGATTAACCTACTGAAATCCCACTATGCTATTGTCGATTGTATTTTTGTGTTGGTGTTATGCTTTTGGGTAATGAAATGAAGGGAAAATGGGAAATTATTTGGGAATGTTGAGGTTATGAACTTTGTTAATGATTTTTGTGGGGAAAATCGAGAATTTTTGGGAATGGTAAATATTGGTACTTTTGGGTAATGAAATGAAAGGGAATAAACTGAGAATTTCCTAGTGTTCTGCATGTTGCTTCTTCTTATCTAATTTGCAAAGTTTCCAATTGTTATGTGAGTTGGTTTGTTGAGGTGGAAAGTTAAATATAAACTGAAGAACTAGAACCGGGAAAAGAAGCGAGTAAGTGTTTATGATCATTTAACCCAATGTGTTGAAGAAGAAGAATGTGAGAAAGAAATGAGATAAATGACATGAATAAAGGGTTGCAAATTACCTAGACTATTGACGTGGAAAAAAATACATGTGGCAATGAGTTGCCGTGGTACGTCAGATGTCGTTAATGACTTGACATTCAGGTGACTAAAGTGGAAGAACATTCTAATAGCGGTGACCAAAATGAAAGCGTTTAAAAGATTAAGCGATCATTTGAATATTTTACCCTTGAAAAAATATACCTTACGCCAAAATATATGTACCAAGGGATACATTTTTTTATGTATAATCATTCGGTGCCTATACAAAAACTCAAATTATGCTATTTTCATTATTTTTCTTTTATTATTTTATGACTTGTTGTATCTTAAAGGCAAAATAAAGATTTAAAGAAAGTAACTCACACCTCAAAGTATCATTTCTTATTTCACTTTATTTTGTTTCTTGCACCACAAGTTTTCTATCACTACCATCCAATGTTACTTCACCAATTTGCATATTTGTCACACCAAAGTTGATCCACAAGATTTGAACTATAGCTCAATATAACTGAGGTCTCTTTCAAGCTATCACATTCAACTAATACATTTTCGACCTCCCCAAATCTCCCACATTAATTGTAAGCCATTAAAAGGCCTCAAAGCTCCCCATCAAGGACATTACACTACCCAAGGCTTCTGCAATATCTTAACATCCATTCGCCTTTACAATTACATACAATAGCTCATGTTGAAGCAAGACCAACCCATGTCTTTAAAGCACCATGCCAACATCTATATTAAGCTTGATCCAATCCTCGAGAGGTAGAGCCCAATGCCCATCTCTCGGAATATTTTTAGATAGCGAGATTATCTCGTCAAGCATTTTAACATTCTCGATCTAGCACAGCTATGTTCCATTCCTCATCATGGAATATCATCAAATTCCCCCGCTTCCATAATCACCATATAATGATGCCAAATAAAGTCACCCAACTAACATCCACGAAGTCCAAAGAAAAAGAGTTACGTGGATTAGTAGTAATCAAGGAATTAAATCGAACAAGAAAAAGAATGAAGTATACGAGTAGGAAGAAAGCGAAACCAAACCTCCTTAATAAGACAAACAAACACGAAGCACATGGAATGTATCTATTATCTAGACCATAGCCACAAGTGACCACAAAAAATTGTCATGGGTAAGCCCTTTCCTCATTTGTTTACTAGTAGTAAGCAAATATTCTTTGAGTGTGACCCATAGTTACATAGTGTAACACCCATAACCCGTAACCATCATCGGGACTAGGGTTAAGAGGCATTACAGAATCATCGAAACAATTTACATTCACTTCACGACACAAAGTCAATCATCAATCACACATACTCAAATATGAGCATATAGTCCCTTATCTAGGTCTACGAAACCTTAAACACGTGTTAGAAAGAGGTCGGGACTACAGAACACTTATGAAAGTTTTAGAATTTCAAACATTCTTCAACATCTGTTGAGGTCTGCGCCTGCGTGCAATCGGCCGTGTGCCTCACACGACTACCAAACACACCCACGTGTCCAGGCCATGTCAAAACAAAGCATACATACTAACTTATCCCCACGGCCACTAAACACGCCCGCGTGTGCCATGGCGTGTGTTATTAGACTAGCTATCGACTTGATCACACGGCCACCTTGCGCGCCCGTGGGCTCGAGCGTGTAACCTATCCGGACACACCTATAAGTGATCCTTAAACCACACGGCAGAGACACATGCCCGTGTCTCTTGGCCATGTATGCAAAATAAGCCATTTGCAAGGCCAATTTGCCACTCATACAAGGGTCAACCAACAAGCTTCAAAATAATACCAATTCGTGCTTTTAAATGCATTCAAACATACCATTTCATGCACCAATTAATCACCAACTATGCCATTTATATTAATAATCAATTCATCTCACATTGGTTCAATCAAAGTACCAAAGTTCACATTTTAAACATATAGACCAAACATCATGTAAACCTTATCACCATTCACATTTAGACCACAATTTTCCATCAACCATTTAAGCATGAAACATACCATATTCACCATTTACAAAGCTCACACTTAAAACCTCCATCATACCACTTCCAAGCCAAATCACATGGAAAGGATTAAACATTTCAAAACATATCATAACTTCTAGCCTATACATGCCATATTTCAACTATATACATCCTTCCAAAAGTACCAAAATAGATTGTCGATTGTGTGATAGAAATTTTGACAATTCCCGAATCTGAGCTAGCTTTACTGACACTGTAAAACAGAGAAACAATCACACGAGAAACTTTCAAAAGCTTAATAAGTTCAAAATACAATACAAATAACTCAATGAATCAAATCAATGTATACATTAAATCATCACATAGATTATTTACCAATGTTACATAAAGTCACCTATATCCAATACTCACATAGCATTCCATTCATCTACTTTCAATTTCATCAACCACATAGGTATCATACATACCTTTGCCAACACATAGTTACTCACCAACCATGCTACTCAATCACTCAACTTTACATTTCGATCAACTTTTGCCAACACATAGTTACTCACCAACCATGCTACTCAATCACTCAACTTTACATTTCGATCAACTTTTGCTATTCTCTTGTTTTCTTCGCACACTTAGTGCCAATTTGTGGTCCAAACATAATTTTCATCACACACTTAGTGCGAATACATTAAACCGAGCTTATATTGGTATCGCACAAATAGTGCCAATTCAATAAAGCGAAGCTTTCTATCATCGCGCACACAGTGCTAATAATCTCTATCCCGTTTCTAATTTCACACACTTAGTGCCCTCTAATTCAACTCTCGCATATAGCATTTCTAATCTCGTAGTTAATTCACATCACAAAGATATAGTTTAAAACTAGTATTATATTCAAACTTACCTCGAATGTCGAAAATACCGAAATGATCGGTTAATCGAGCACTTTCTCTTTACCTCGATCTCGATCAGAACCTCTCCTTTCTTGGTCTATACACATTCAAATTCAATCCATTCAATCACCAATTCATTCAATTTAGTCCTCACACACTTATTTAGGGAATTTTACAAAATAGCCCTCACATTTTCACATTTCGACACTTTAGTCCCAAATTCACAAAATCACAAAATACATATAATTTTCTTGTACCCATGCCTCGCCGAATTCTTACTATACTCATACAAGCCCACACATTTCATTTATTTCACATTTTAGTTCTTCAATTTCTCATTTACACAATTAAGCTCAAATTACACAAATTCATGAAACTTCAAAGACAAACTATACTAATCAAACACATATCTTTCATTTTCCACCATCAAACATTGAAGAACTCACATGTTCATCAATGGTGCTTTTCAACAACATCATCAATTCAAAAATTTAAGCATGGGTTTGAAAGAGCACGAAGCAACGATCACGTAAAGCGTAAAAATTATCAAAAATCGAGCGAAACTCTTACCTCAATTGATGCATGAGTGTGTCGAAACCATGAAAGCTTCAAACCTTATTTTCTTTCTCAATTTTCGGTAGAAGATACATGAATAAGATGAGCATTTTTGCTTTATTTTGTTTATTATAACATTAATAATCAAATACCAATTTTGCCCTTAATGAAATGTTTATGAAAATCATTTAAACTATGGGCATATTTGTCCATCAACCACTCCACTGCTAAATAATGGGTCAACTGCTTCACAAGGCCTCCTCATTTAAAAGCCAACAAGAATTAGACACTTTAACAATCAACACACAGCATTTTACACTTTACGTAATTAAGTCATTTCTCTTAATTCGACACACAATCGATAAAATTACCACACAAAATTTTCACACAGGTTATATCACGTATAATCAACACCAAAAATAACATTAAAATATTATTCTGACCTCAGATTTGTGGTCTCGAAACCACTATTCGACTAGGTCTAAATCGGTACATTACATATAGGGTTAAGCATAAATCGGTTTTACAGGAAAAAGCCTGACACAATTATTTTTTTTTTTTTATTTCAGTTTAGTCAGTTTTTGTGACCTTTTCAGTTTGAAATTCGATTTGTCGATTTGATAGGTGGGTTTTTGATTTTGTTAATTTTCTAAATCCAACCCGATTAAAAAATCAATTTATATTATATTATTTTTAAATCTTTTAAAATATATTTATTTGTTTATGATATATAATAAATATAATACCCATTGAACCCAACCTAGTTAAAACCAAACCATTACTCACTAAATTTTAAACCCATTAATCTAAGGGTAAATTACACCAACAGTCACTCAATTTTGGGGTAGCTGACAAAACAGTCACCTAGGTTTCATTTCAGTCACTCAACTTTGGAAAAGTGACAAAGCGTCCTTTTTTTGTTTTACATCACAGACATCATGGCAAAGTGACATGGCGGATAATGATGTGCTTGGTGTCAAAAAACCCTTGAATCGGCGATTACCACCAATGTAATAGCCCTACCAAAGCACCAATTGAGGTTAAAGAAAAGAAAAAGAAAAAAAAGAAGAGGAGGAGGAGAAGAAAGGAGAAGAGAAAAATGAATATGTATGAAGTGATTCCGATGTGCTATTGTGGAAACCTAGCCAAATTAAACACGCCTTGGTCCAATGACAACCTGTAGGAGGTTTTTGGGTGTAAGAAATTTGTGAGTGGGTTTCAAAAACCAAGTCATTTTTTTCACTGGTTTGATCCACCATTGACGCCCATTCACAAATTGTGTTGTTAAGTCTTCTAAAAAAGTGAAGACATTGGAGGATGCAAGGAGGAGGAGAGAAAAACATGGTTTTTAGTGCTTGTATTTGTAAGCTTGTGTTGTTGTTCTTTAAATCCTAAATCACTTATGTTTTTGTTGTTAGCACTTTGAAAACCAGCTTATGTTTTATAATATTGTTGCTTATGTTGTTATACATGGTTTTTGGTATATATGGCTAACTGAGTTATGTTGTTGCTTACAAACTTTAAAGTTGAAAGACATGAAATGGGAGAATATGTTGTTGTTGCTTACAAATTGTTTTGTCATATTGTTGTTGCTTATAAATTGTAATGGAAGAATATGTGGTTAGAAAGTTATTTTGTAATATTTTATTTCATTTCAAAGTTGAAAGACTTGAAAGAATGTTTAATCTTCATTTCATTTGTATTTCTCAATGCTTATATGTTAGAAGAGATAACAATATGAAAAAAAAAAAAAAAAGAGAAACATTTGTATTTCTCAATTCTCACATATTTGTTTTCTCAATACTCATATGTTAGAAAAGATAATACACATTGCATGGATCAATGCTCATATATTAAGGTCAAACGTCAAACTATTTACAAAAGGAAGGAAGGGCAAAATATTGCCAAATTTTCCTACAATTCAACACAATTGAACTAGTGTGAATTGAAGCCAAATTTAAAAAAAAAAAAAAATCATTGACTATACCTAAGTTTATCAACGGTAGCAATCATAGGTAAAATTAAAAAAAAATTAATTTGCCTAAGTTAATAAATCAGTAGCAGACAAATTTACATAATTTCAAAAAGTTAACAAAATAAGGTCTGTTCACAATGTCATCATTGGTCTATCATAGATGACTCTTGAGTCGGAGGCATTCATCTAACAGTGGTTGGTTTTGTAACACCCCTAACCCGTATTCGCCATCGGATTAGGGTTATGAGGTATTACCAAACAAAACACAACTCATAACAGGCATATAAATTTTTTTTAAAAAATCATATCACATTAAATCAAAGCTGAACATAACATTGATATTATTATAACATGCGCATGTCACTGTAATCACATTAAACATTTATGAACATAAAGAACAATTCATAGTTCACCAAATTCGCATGTTTTATAATTAAACCAAAGTACATATACTGAATCATTCAAACAAAATAAAGTTGCATGCTTCAACATTTCAACCGAATAATAATAACCTATGTATATTCGTACATATAATCATCTCATACCTAGCATGCAATAAGATATCCATTAATTCAATTTCGTTTATTTAGCAATTACCAAACTTACCATATACTTAGCCATTTTATTTCATCACAAGGTTATGCGCATAAACCTTATCAAATTAAAACATTCTTGAACATAAATAACAACTAATAAAAGTATTATTTTACATGTCCAAATACCAATGAACACACACACATATGCGCATATAATCAAACTATTAGGATCAATTTGAGTACAAATAATTACCAAAAATTAAATCAATTCGTTTACTATTGAATATGCATAACATACTTGTAAATAACTAATTATTACATTACCTAAACTTATTCGGCTAACCTTTTATAAACTACAAAATTATAACCTCAAATTTTTGTTACACAAGTAATTAGCGTAGCCGAATTAACATACACATTATCTATTAGCTTGGACCACATTTTCAAGACAATTATAAAGCCAAAACATACATAATTTAACACATCACTATGCATATTTGTCCTTGATATTTTAAACCATTTTAAAGAAAAATAACAAGTAAGATTGCATATATTTCGCATGTTAATTTTATATACTTTAAATTGTGCCAAAATTTCTTTCACACAACCAAATTGAATTATTTCATGCTTGAACATTTTATATAATATACAATACATGATACATTTATAGTTAATGTTCAAACCAACTCATGTTATAAATTAGACATCTCAATTAATAAATCAATAACTAAGCATAACTTAAACTTAATCATCAACCTCACCTAAATCCAATTTAACAAATGAGCTATCATGAGCTTTATTTATTCTTACTTAAGCCTTAAGCATATTTTAACACACAACATACTTATATCATGCATATTTCTCTACTAATATATCCAACCACAAACACCATTCATGTCAAGCACATTTCACATATATACTTTGTAAACAGCCCAAATTGTCCGGGCCCAAATAAGAAACAATAAAACAAAAAAAAAATATAATAACAGTCCAATTTACAAGTGGCCCAAAAGGCCCAAAAGATTAAACTTTGTCAGAAAAGCTAGGGTTGGAAACCCTAGCGCCGTCCTCCGAGCGCTGCAACCCCCCACTTGCCTCTGTCGGCCATCACCCTCTCCACCTACTCCACTTCCACTGGCGCCCCATAACCTGCAAAAAAGGACGAAACAACAGCAACCACGAGCAAAAAAAAAGCAAGACTATTGTATTATTTTTTTGTTTCTTCAGATCCGATTATAAAAGCCGAATGAAAACATTGTAACAGGGGCCTTTTTTCTTTTCTTTTTCTTTTGAATCAAAAACACGAGCATAGTAGTTTCAAAATACAGAAAATAACAAGAAACAATTAGAACACAAAAAACTCACAGATCAGGCGAGTAACCTTCGAAAGTATTTGGTCCATTTCAAATCTTTTTTTTTTTCCTTTTTCTTCTTCTCCTTTTCTGTAAATACATACGCATATACAAAAATAAAAAAATAATAAAAGAGGAAGAAAAACTAACCTTTTTGCGAGTTCCAGCCATCGCATGCAGTGGCCGACGACCGAGCTCGCCGCGGCGCGTGGTGGTCCGAGCGCCGAAAGCTCCCCGGAATCTGCAGACCCTGCAGAGAGAAAAAAGAAAGGGGTTAGAAGAATTTTTTGAAAAAGGAATGGGAAATGATTTTTTTTAGGACTTGGCCTTTATATAGCCCCCTAAAACGACGTCGTTTTGGGGCTGGCCATTAATGCCCAAAACAACGTCGTTTCAAGCTTCGACCCGATTACTAGACCCGCTCGGGTAGGATCCGCGTGTTTTTATTTGAGGAGTTTATTGCGATTTCGGTCCTTCCGCATTTTTAGCTTTTAAAATTAAGCTTTCTGTTATTTCAACTTTGGCCCATAAATTTCACACGCTTTGTAATTTGGTCCCGATGAGAATCTTTGCGTTTTAGGAAAAAGGCATAATTTCCACTTCCGTCCCCCTCCTTTCACGCGTTTCAATAAAGCCCTTCCTCTTTCATTTATTTGAATTCACCCTAATCTTACTCGCTTTTAATCCAATTTTAGTCCTTTTTGACTATTTTTACTTATTTATTATTAATTTTTTATATACTATTATACTTCATATTTAGTATTATGTTAAATACTATATTATTATTATGATTATTACTACTCCCAGTATTATTATTTATTTATGACTATTATTATTATAATTATATTATCATATTGTACGTGCTTCGTAATATTATCTTAGTATTATTACCATACTATGTTATTAGTACTAATTATTATTATTATATTATTATGTTATCATTCTCTCTATATTACTATTATTGTATTATTACCTGTATATACTAACTACATTATTATTATTATTATCATCAGTGTATTGTTATATTATATGTATTTTGTATTATCATTATTATTATTACTATACTAATTACTACTACTATTATTATTAGTACATTATTATGTTGTACATATTATTATTAATTTATTATGGTATCATTATTATTATTATTATTATTATTATTATTATTATTATTATATTTATATTATCATATTGTATATACTTTGCATTAGTATTATTATCTCATTATCATTATTATACTTATATTGGAACGCTGTACATATTTTGTGCCCGTATCATTATTATCTTATTATTATTATTGTTGTTGTTGTTATTATTATTATTATTATTATTATTATTATTATTATTATTATAATATCTATGGTATCATACTATACATACTTTTTTTATTGTCTTGATCTTTACTAACACCTTCTAGCTTTTTATTATTATTTCAATGCCGTCTTTTATCTTTTTATATTTTTTATATTATTGTATCTTTTATTACTAGTATTGTTGATTTCGTATTTTCGTCATTTCATGTGGATCAACGGTTTTAAATCGCAACTCGACATTTTTAATTCATACAAAAAAAGGGGTAATATTTGTGTGTTTAGAAGGCCAGAAAATTACATCCTAACGTGTTGGGTTTCAAGCTTTTTGTTCGACTAAATACTCAAATATCCTTTTCTTTTACATGCTTTGAAGATCAAAGATGATCTCGGTGGCGAAATATATGGGTGTTATATCCTAACGTGTTGGGTATAATAGTTTTATTCCTTTTAAGCGAGTTAATCTTGAGATTCAACCATAATTCAATTAGCTGTTTTTTTTCTTTGAAAGTTTTACCCTAAATATTTTCAGGTTTTTGACATTAGGACGACATTAATCAATTTGGTACCAACTTTTGGCGTTGCAAGGGTGCTAACCCTTCATTGCACGTAACCGACTTTCGACCCCAACATTTCTTTGCTCCGTGAAAACCCTTTTAACAGCCTGCCAAACGAGTTTTCCAGGGTTATTAGACATTTTAAGTACATTATAAACCTCATCGGCAAGCTTGCCGTGTTCATTCTCATGCACATTCAAAAACATCAACAACCTTTCCCCATCATCGCTGACAATAAACTTCAAACCCAGTAAAGAAGAACCTTCTCCGATCAACACCTCGTCAAGTTTAAACTTTGAACGCTTACCCAATTCATTTTCTCTCAATTCAAGATCTTTGAGTCTATTCTCTATCTCAATTTCTTTGTACCGAAGCACATCGAAACGGGTTCGGATTCCACTTTGGATTGAGCTGGAAAGTTCCTGGATCTTTCGGCATTGAAGAGCAAGTAAAGAGATCGAAGAAGAACCACCTCACCTGGAGCTTTTCGAGGGTGTTTACTAGGCCTTTCCATTGGGATTCTAACAGAATCAAATCATTTGAGATATCATCAATATCATTCATTTGTTTTCCCTTGAAAGCAGAGATGACTCGGAAAAGGAAAAAGGGTAAAAAGAAAATACCCAGAAAGCTGAAAGGTCTTCCAAACAAGTGAAAGATAAACTTAAAAAAAGCAGATGGCGTGAAAGCAAGTTGACTACTTTTTCATTTGGGTCTTTGTTTATAGTTTTCTATTATGTGGAGACCAGTTTTCACTCGGCCTCATCATCATTACCATGCAAGATTAATCATTTGGTCAATTTGATCCCATATTAGTTTTTTCAAATGCGAGTGTAAACAATTGGGCAAATGTTTTCCATTCCATGGGTTATAAAAATATTATTTTATGGTTGGAAGTCCGAGCGTGAATCGTTCATCAATGAAATTTTGACCAGACATGGTTTCACAGTTGAAACAATTCGTTCACGTAGTTTGGTTGTTTGAGATTTAAAAATACTCCGTTTTTAATGTTCCATTTTTATTTGTTTCAATACAATGAGCCCATCGCAGCTCTAAATTTCAATTTCACAGAATAATCAGAACACCTACTCTTCTGTACTCTCATTTTTGGTAGAGAAAGGAACAAACTAATTATGAATCTTGCACAACAAAATCCTAAGCTCCCCTGAGAACGTGATCAAAGATTTCAAGGCCAAAGTCTTGTCCATCCAAGAAACATAATTTTTTTAATGAAAAAAAAGGTAAATTACTTAAATGATCATCCAACTTTTTAAGCTATTTCATTTTAGTCGTCCAAAATTAAAAATTTTCATTTTAATCACCGTTAGAATAATTTTTCACTTTAATCGCCCATCCATCAAATCATTAACGTAAAACGCCACCTCATTTCCACATATATTTCTTTTCCACGTTAATTGCCCAAGTAATTTTAAAAGAAATATTGCAAACCCCTTTTATTTTACTTTCTTTACCTTAAGGTGAAACCCTAGAATTGAGAGTTACTTTCTCATCATTTTTATGGTTTGTCTCAGCCTGGGGAGAAAAGGGGTAGAGAATTGAAGTTCAATAGTAGTAATGGATTAACCTACTGAAATCCCACTATGCTATTGTCGATTGTATTTTTGTGTTGGTGTTATGCTTTTGGGTAATGAAATGAAGGGGAAAATCTGGGAAATTATGTGGGAATGTTGAGGTTATGAACTTTGTTAGCTGATTTTTATGGGGAAAATCTGAGAATTTTTCTGGGAATGGTAAATATTGGTACTTTTGGGTAATGAAATGAAAGGGAATAAACTGAGAATTTCCTAGTGTTCTGCATGTTGCTTCTTCTTATCTAATTTGCAAAGTTTCCAATTGTTATGTGAGTTGGTTTGTTGAGGTGGAAAGTTAAATATAAACTGAAGAACTAGAACCGGGAAAAGAAGCGAGTAAGTGTTTATGATCATTTAACCCAATGTGTTGAAGAAGAAGAATGTGAGAAAGAAATGAGATAAATGACATGAATAAAGGGTTGCAAATTACCTAGACTATTGACGTGGAAAAAAATACATGTGGCAATGAGTTGCCGTGGTACGTCAGATGTCGTTAATGACTTGACATTCAGGTGACTAAAGTGGAAGAACATTCTAATAGCGGTGACCAAAATGAAAGCGTTTAAAAGATTAAGCGATCATTTGAATATTTTACCCTTGAAAAAATATACCTTACGCCAAAATATATGTACCAAGGATACATTTTTTATGTATAATCATTCGGTGCCTATACAAAAACTCAAATTATGCTATTTTCATTATTTTTCTTTTATTATTTTATGACTTGTTGTATCTTAAAGGCAAAATAAAGATTTAAAGAAAGTAACTCACACCTCAAAGTATCATTTCTTATTTCACTTTATTTTGTTTCTTGCACCACAAGTTTTCTATCACTACCATCCAATGTTACTTCACCAATTTGCATATTTGTCACACCAAAGTTGATCCACAAGATTTGAACTATAGCTCAATATAACTGAGGTCTCTTTCAAGCTATCACATTCAACTAATACATTTTCGACTCTCCCCAAATCTCCCACATTAATTGTAAGCCATTAAAAGGCCTCAAAGCTCCCCATCAAGGACATTACACTACCCAAGGCTTCTGCAATATCTTAACATCCATTCGCCTTTACAATTACATACAATAGCTCATGTTGAAGCAAGACCAACCCATGTCTTTAAAGCACCATGCCAACATCTATATTAAGCTTGATCCAATCCTCGAGAGGTAGAGCCCAATGCCCATCTCTCGGAATATTTTTAGATAGCGAGATTATCTCGTCAAGCATTTTAACATTCTCGATCTAGCACGACTATGTTCCATTCCTCATCATGGAATATCATCAAATTCCCCCGCTTCCATAATCACCATATAATGATGCCAAATAAAGTCACCCAACTAACATCCACGAAGTCCAAAGAAAAAGAGTTCTGTGGATTAGTAGTAATCCAAGGAATTAAATCGAACAAGAAAAAGAATGAAGTATACGAGTAGGAAGAAAGCGAAACCAAACCTCCTTAATAAGACAAAGCAAACACGAAGCATGGAATGTATCTATTATCTAGACCATAGCCACAAGTCGACCACAAACTGTCATGGTAAGCCCTTTCCTCATTTGTTTACTAGTAGTAAGCAAATATTCTTTGAGTGTGACCCATAGTTACATAGTGTAACACCCATAACCCGTAACCATCGCGGACTAGGGTTAAGAGGCATTACCAGAATCATCGAAACAATTTACATTCACTTCACGACACAAAGTCAATCATCAATCACACATACTCAAATATGAGCATATAGTCCCTTATCTAGGTCTACGAAACCTTAAACACGTGTTAGAAAGAGGTCGGGACTACACCGAACACTTATGAAAGTTTTTAGAATTTCAAACATTCTTCAACACTGTTGAGGTCACACGCCCGTGCAATCAGGCCGTGTGCCTCACACAGCTACCAAACACACCCACGTGTCCAGGCCATGTCAAAACAAAGCATACATACTGACTTATCCCCACGGCCACTAAACACGCCCGTGTGCCATGGCCGTGTGTTATTAGACTAGCTACTGACTTGATCACACGGCAACCTTGCACGCCCGTGGGCCTGAGCCGTGTAACCTATCCAGACACACCTATAAGTGATCCTTAAACCACACGGCAGAGACACATGCCCGTGTCTCTTGGCCATGTATGCAAAATAAGCCATTTGCAAGGCCAATTTGCCACTCATACAAGGGTCAACCAACAAGCTTCAAAACAATACCAATTCGTGCTTTTAAATGCATTCAAACATACCATTTCATGCACCAATTAATCACCAACTATGCCATTTATATTAATAATCAATTCATCTCACATTGGTTCAATCAAAGTACCAAAGTTCACATTTTAAACATATAGACCAAACATCATGTAAACCTTATCACCATTCACATTTAGACCACAATTTTCCATCAACCATTTAAGCATGAAACATACCATATTCACCATTTACAAAGCTCACACTTAAAACCTCCATCATACCACTTCCAAGCCAAATCACATGGAAAGGATTAAACATTTCAAAACATATCATAACTTCTAGCCTATACATGCCATATTTCAACTATATACATCCTTCCAAAAGTACCAAAATAGATTGTCGATTGTGTGATAGAAATTTTGACAATTCCCGAATCTGAGCTAGCTTTACTGACACTGTAAAACAGAGAAACAATCACACAGTAAACTTTCAAAAGCTTAATAAGTTCAAAATACAATACAAATAACTCAATGAATCAAATCAATGTATACATTAAATCATCACATAGATTATTTACCAATGTTACATAAAGTCACCTATATCCAATACTCACATAGCATTCCATTCATCTACTTTCAATTTCATCAACCACATAGGTATCATACATACCTTTGCCAACACATAGTTACTCACCAACCATGCTACTCAATCACTCAACTTTACATTTCGATCAACTTTTGCCAACACATAGTTACTCACCAACCATGCTACTCAATCACTCAACTTTACATTTCGATCAACTTTTGCTATTCTCTTGTTTTCTTCGCACACTTAGTGCCAATTTGTGGTCCAAACATAATTTTCATCACACACTTAGTGCGAATACATTAAACCGAGCTTATATTGGTATCGCACAAATAGTGCCAATTCAATAAGCCAAGCTTTATCATCACGCACACACTTTGCTGCTAATAATCTCTATCCCGTTTCTAATTTCACACACTTAGTGCCCTCTAATTCAACTCCGCATATAGCATTTCTAATCTCGTAGTTAATTCACATCACAAAGATATAGTTTAAAACTAGTATTATATTCAAACTTACCTCGAATGTCGAAATACCGAAATGATCGGTTAATCGAGCACTTTCTCTTTACCTCGATCTCGATCCGAACCTCTCCTTTCTTGGTCTATACACATTCAAATTCAATCCATTCAATCACCAATTCATTCAATTTAGTCCTCACACACTTATTTAGGGAATTTTACAAAATAGCCCTCACATTTTCACATTTCGACACTTTAGTCCCAAATTCACAAAATCACAAAATACATATAATTTTCTTGTACCCATGCCTCGCCGAATTCTTACTATACTCATACAAGCCCACACATTTCATTTATTTCACATTTTAGTTCTTCAATTTCTCATTTACACAATTAAGCTCAAATTACACAAATTCATCGAAACTTCAAAGACAAACTATACTAATCAAACACATATCTTTCATTTTCCACCATCAAACATTGAAGAACTCACATGTTCATCAATGGTGCTTTTCAACAACATCATCAATTCAAAAAATTTAAGCATGGGTTTGAAAGAGCACGAAGCAACGATCACGAAAACGTAAAAATTATCAAAAATCGAACGAAACTCTTACCTCAATTGATCTGTGAGTGTGTCGAAACCATGAAAGCTTCAAACCTTATTTTCTTTCTCAATTTTCGGTAGAAGATACATGAATAAGATGAGCATTTTTGCTTTATTTTGTTTATTATAACATTAATAATCAAATACCAATTTTGCCCTTAATGAAATGTTTATGAAAATCATTTAAACTATGGGCATATTTGTCCATCAACCACTCCACTGCTAAATAATGGGTCAACTGCTTCACAAGGCCTCCTCATTTAAAAGCCAACAAGAATTAGACACTTTAACAATCAACACACAGCATTTTACACTTTACGTAATTAAGTCATTTCTCTTAATTCGACACACAATCGATAAAATTACCACACAAAATTTTCACACAGGTTATATCACGTATAATCAACACCAAAAATAACATTAAAATATTATTCTGACCTCAGATTTGTGGTCTCGAAACCACTATTCTGACTAGGGTCTAAATCGGGCTGTTACATATAGGGTTAAGCATAAATCAGTTTTACCAGGAAAAACTGACACAATTAATTTTTTTTTTTTTATTTCAGTTTAGTCAGTTTTTGTGACCTTTTCAGTTTGAAATTCGATTTGTCGATTTGATAGGTGGGTTTTTGATTTTGTTAATTTTCTAAATCCAACCCGATTAAAAAATCAATTTATATTATATTATTTTTAAATCTTTTAAAATATATTTATTTGTTTATGATATATAATAAATATAATACCCATTGAACCCAACCTAGTTAAAACCAAACCATTACTCACTAAATTTTAAACCCATTAATCTAAGGGTAAATTACACCAACAGTCACTCAATTTTGGGGTAGCTGACAAAACAGTCACCTAGGTTTCATTTCAGTCACTCAACTTTGGAAAAGTGACAAAACTGTCCTTTTTTTTGTTTTCTGTCACAGACATCATGGCAAAGTGACATGGCAGATGACAGTGTGCTTGGTGTCAAAAAAACCCTTGAACTGGCCAGTTACCACCAATGTAATAGCCCTACCAGCACCAATTGAGGGTTAAAGAAAAAGAAAAAGAAAAAAAAGAAGAGGAGGAGGAGAAGAAGGAGAAGAGGAAAAATGAATATGTATGAAGTGATTCCGATGTGCTATTGTGGAAACCTAGCCAAATTAAACACGCCTTGGTCCAATGACAACCCAGGTAGGAGGTTTTTTGGGTGTAAGAAATTTGGTAGTGGGTTTCAAAAACCAAGTCATTTTTTTCACCTGGTTTGATCCACCATTGACGCCCCATTCACAAATTGTGTTGTTAAGTCTTCTAAAAAAAGTGAAGACATTGGAGGATGCAAGGAGGAGGGAGAGAAAAACATGGTTTTTAGTGCTTGTATTTGTAACTGTGTTGTTGTTCTTTAAATCCTAAATCAGCTTATGTTTTTGTTGTTAGCACTGAAAACCAGCTTATGTTTTATAATATTGTTGCTTATGTTGTTATACATGGTTGCTGGTATATATGGCTAACCAGGTTATGTTGTTGCTTACAAACTTTAAAGTTGAAAGACATGAAATGGGAGAATATGTTGTTGTTGCTTACAAATTGTTTTGTCATATTGTTGTTGCTTATAAATTGTAATGGAAGAATATGTGGTTAGAAAGTTATTTTGTAATATTTTATTTCATTTCAAAGTTGAAAGACTTGAAAGAATGTTTAATCTTCATTTCATTTGTATTTCTCAATGCTTATATGTTAGAAGAGATAACAATATGAAAAAAAAAAAAAAAAGAGAAACATTTGTATTTCTCAATTCTCACATATTTGTTTTCTCAATACTCATATGTTAGAAAAGATAATACACATTGCATGGATCAATGCTCATATATTAAGGTCAAACGTCAAACTATTTACAAAAGGAAGGAAGGGCAAAATATTGCCAAATTTTCCTACAATTCAACACAATTGAACTAGTGTGAATTGAAGCCAAATTTACAAAAAAAAAAAAAATCATTGACTATACCTAAGTTTATCAACGGTAGCAATCATAGGTAAAATTAAAAAAATTAATTTGCCTAAGTTAATAAATCAAGAGTGCATAAATTTACATAATTTCAAAAAGTTAACAAAATAAGGTCTGTTCACAATGTCATCATTGGTCTATCATAGATGACTCTTGAGTCGGAGGCATTCATCTAACAGTGGTTGGTTTTGTAACACCCCTAACCCGTATTCGCCATCGGATTAGGGTTATGAGGTATTACCAAACAAAACACAACTCATAACAGGCATATAAATTTTTTTTAAAAAATCATATCACATTAAATCAAAGCTGAACATAACATTGATATTATTATAACATGCGCATGTCACTGTAATCACATTAAACATTTATGAACATAAAGAACAATTCATAGTTCACCAAATTCGCATGTTTTATAATTAAACCAAAGTACATATACTGAATCATTCAAACAAAATAAAGTTGCATGCTTCAACATTTCAACCGAATAATAATAACCTATGTATATTCGTACATATAATCATCTCATACCTAGCATGCAATAAGATATCCATTAATTCAATTTCGTTTATTTAGCAATTACCAAACTTACCATATACTTAGCCATTTTATTTCATCACAAGGTTATGCGCATAAACCTTATCAAATTAAAACATTCTTGAACATAAATAACAACTAATAAAAGTATTATTTTACATGTCCAAATACCAATGAACACACACACATATGCGCATATAATCAAACTATTAGGATCAATTTGAGTACAAATAATTACCAAAAATTAAATCAATTCGTTTACTATTGAATATGCATAACATACTTGTAAATAACTAATTATTACATTACCTAAACTTATTCTGCTAACCTTTTATAAACTACAAAATTATAACCTCAAATTTTTGTTACACAAGTAATTAGCGTAGCCGAATTAACATACACATTATCTATTAGCTTGGACCACATTTTCAAGACAATTATAAAGCCAAAACATACATAATTTAACACATCACTATGCATATTTGTCCTTGATATTTTAAACCATTTTAAAGAAAAATAACAAGTAAGATTGCATATATTCGTGATGTTAATTTTATATACTTTAAATTGTGCCAAAATTTCTTTCACACAACCAAATTGAATTATTTCATGCTTGAACATTTTATATAATATACAATACATGATACATTTATAGTTAATGTTCAAACCAACTCATGTTATAAATTAGACATCTCAATTAATAAATCAATAACTAAGCATAACTTAAACTTAATCATCAACCTCACCTAAATCCAATTTAACAAATGAGCTATCATGAGCTTTATTTATTCTTACTTAAGCCTTAAGCATATTTTAACACACAACATACTTATATCATGCATATTTCTCTACTAATATATCCAACCACAAACACCATTCATGTCAAGCACATTTCACATATATACTTTGTAAATAAATGTACCCAAATTGTCCGGGCCCAAATAAGAAACAATAAAACAAAAAAAAAATATAATAACAGTCCAATTTACAAGTGGCCCAAAAGGCCCAAAAGATTAAACTTTGTCAGAAAAGCTAGGGTTGGAAACCCTAGCGCCGTCCTCCGAGCGCTGCAACACCCCACTTGCCTCTGTCGGCCATCACCCTCTCCACCTACTCCACTTCCACTGGCGCCCCATAACCTGCAAAAAAGGACGAAACAACAGCAACCACGAGCAAAAAAAAAGCAAGACTATTGTATTATTTTTTTGTTTCTTCAGATCCGATTATAAAAGCCGAATGAAAACATTGTAACAGGGGCCTTTTTTCTTTTCTTTTTCTTTTGAATCAAAAACACGAGCATAGTAGTTTCAAAATACGAAAATAACAAGAAACAATTAGAACACAAAAACTCACAGATCAAAGTGAGTAACCTTGAAAGTATTTGGTCCATTTCAAATTTTTTTTTTCTTTTTCTTCTTCTCCTTTTTCAGTAAATACATACGCATATACAAAAATAAAAATAATAAAAGAGGAAGAAAAACTAACCTTTTTATGTAGTTCCACCATCGCATGCGTGGCCGACGATCGAGAGCTCGCCATGGCTGGCGTGGTGGTCCGGAAATAAAGTTTCCGGAATCTGCAGACTCGAGAGAGAAAAAGAAAGGGGTTAGAAGAATTTTTTGAAAAAGGAATGGGAAATGATTTTTTTTAGGACTTGGCCTTTATATAGCCCCCTAAAACGACGTCGTTTTGGGGCTGGCCATTAATGCCCAAAACAACGTCGTTTCAAGCTTCGACCCGATTACTAGACCCGCTCCAGGTAGGATCCGCGTGTTTTTTAGCTGAGGAGTTTATTGCGATTTCGGTCCTTCCGCATTTTTAGCTTTTAAAATTAAGCTTTCTGTTATTTCAACTTTGGCCCATAAATTTCACACAGTTTGTAATTTGGTCCTGATGAGAATGCTGCGTTTTAGGAAAAAGGCATAATTTCCACTTCCGTCCCCCTCCTTTCACGCGCGTTTCAATAAAGCCCTTCCCTCTTTCATTTATTTCGAATTCACCCTAATCTTCTGCTTTTAATCCAATTTTCGTCCTTTTTGACTATTTTTACTTATTTATTATTAATTTTTTTATATACTATTATACTTCATATTTAGTATTATGTTAAATACTATATTATTATTATGATTATTACTACTCCCAGTATTATTATTTATTTATGACTATTATTATTATAATTATATTATCATATTGTACGTGCTTCGTAATATTATCTTAGTATTATTACCATACTATGTTATTAGTACTAATTATTATTATTATATTATTATGTTATCATTCTCTCTATATTACTATTATTGTATTATTACCTGTATATACTAACTACATTATTATTATTATTATCATCAGTGTATTGTTATATTATATGTATTTTGTATTATCATTATTATTATTACTATACTAATTACTACTACTATTATTATTAGTACATTATTATGTTGTACATATTATTATTAATTTATTATGGTATCATTATTATTATTATTATTATTATTATTATTATTATTATTATATTTATATTATCATATTGTATATACTTTGCATTAGTATTATTATCTCATTATCATTATTATACTTATATTGGAACATTTGTATATATTTTTTTGTGCCCGTATCATTATTATCTTATTATTATTATTGTTGTTGTTGTTATTATTATTATTATTATTATTATTATTATTATTATTATTATTATAATATCTATGGTATCATACTATACATACTTTTTTATTGTCTTGATCTTTACTAACACCTTCTAGCTTTTTATTATTATTTCAATGCCGTCTTTTATCTTTTTATATTTTTATATTATTGTATCTTTTATTACTAGTATTGTTGATTTCAGTATTTTCGTCATTTCATGTGGATCAACGGTTTTAAATCGCAACTCGACATTTTTAATTCATACAAAAAAGGGGTAATATTTGTGTGTTTAGAAGGCCGTAAAATTACATCCTAACGTGTTGGGTTTCAAGCTTTTGTTCGACTAAATACTCAAATATCCTTTTCTTTTACATGCTTTGAAGATCAAAGATGATCTCGGTGGCGTAAATATATGGGTGTTATATCCTAACGTGTTGGGTATAATAGTTTTATTCTTTTAAGCGAGTTAATCTTGAGATTCAACCATAATTCAATTAATGTTTTTTTTCTTTGAAAGTTTTACCTAAATATTTTCGGGTTTTTGACATTAGGACGACATTAATCAATTTGGTACCAACTTTTGGCGTTGCAAGGGTGCTAACCCTTCATTGCACGTAACCGACTTTCGACCCCAACATTTCTTTGCTCCGTGAAAACCCTTTTAATGTACCGCCAAACGAAGTTTTCCAGGTTATTAGACATTTTAAGTACATTATAAACCTCATCGGCAAGCTTGCCGTGTTCATTCTCATGCACATTCAAAAACATCAACAACCTTTCCCATCATCATCGCGACAATAAACTTCAAACCCAAGAAAGAAGAACCTTCTCCGATCAACACCTCGTCAAGTTTAAACTTTGAACGCTTACCCAATTCATTTTCTCTCAATTCAAGATCTTTGAGTCTATTCTCTATCTCAATTTCTTTGTACCAAGCACATCGAAACGGGTTTGGATTCCACTTTGGATTGAGCTGGAAAGTTCCGGATCTTTCGGCATTGAAGAGCAAGTAAAGAGATCGAAGAAGAACCACCCTCACACTGGAGCTTTTCGAGGGTGTTTACTAGGCCTTTCCATTGGGATTCTAACAGAATCAAATCAGTGAGATATCATCAATATCATTCATTTGTTTTCCTTGAAAAGCAGAGATGACTCGGAAAAGGAAAAAGGGTAAAGAAAATACCCAGAAACCGAAAGGTCTTCCAAACAAGTGAAAGATAAACTTAAAAAGCAGATGGCGTGAAAGTAAGTTGACTACTTTTTCATTTGGGTCTTTGTTTATAGTTTTCTATTATGTGGAGACCGGTTTTCACTCGGCCTCATCATCATTACCATGCAAGATTAAACACTGGTCAATTTGATCCCATATTAGTTTTTCTAAATGATTTGAGTTGTAAACAATTGGGCAAATGTTTTCCATTCCATGGGTTATAAAAATATTATTTTATGGTGGAAGTCCGAGCGTAGCTGTTTCATCAATGAAATTTTGACGGACATGGTTTCACAGCTTGAAACAATTCGCTCACGTAGTTTGGTTGTTTGAGATTTAAAAATACTCCGCTTTTAATGTTCCATTTTTATTTGTTTCAATACAATGAGCCCATCATGACTCTAAATTTCAATTTCACGAATAATCGTAACACCTACTCTTCTCAGACTCTCATTTTTGGTAGAGAAAGGAACAAACTAATTATGAATCTTGCACAACAAAATCCTAAGCTCCCCAAAGAACGTGATCAAAGATTTCAAGGCCAAAGTCTTGTCCATCCAAGAAACATAATTTTTTAATGAAAAAAGGTAAATTACTTAAATGATCATCCAACTTTTTAAGCTATTTCATTTTAGTCGTCCAAAATTAAAAATTTTCATTTTAATCACCGTTAGAATAATTTTTCACTTTAATCGCCCATCCATCAAATCATTAACGTAAACGCCACCTCATTTCCACATATATTTCTTTTCCACGTTAATTGCCCAAGTAATTTTAAAAGAAATATTGCAAACCCCTTTTATTTTACTTTCTTTACCTTAAGGTGAAACCCTAGAATTGAGAGTTACTTTCTCATCATTTTTATGGTTTGTCTCAGCCTGGGGAGAAAAGGGTAGAGAATTGAAGTTCAACGAGTAGTAATGGATTAACCTACATCAAATCCCACTATGCTATTGTCGATTGTATTTTTGTGTTGGTGTTATGCTTTTGGGTAATGAAATGAAGGGAAAACTGGGAAATTATGTGGGAATGTTGAGGTTATGAACTTTGTTAGCTGATTTTTGTGGGGAAAATCTGAGAATTTTTCTGGGAATGGTAAATATTGGTACTTTTGGGTAATGAAATGAAAGGGAATAAACTGAGAACTTCCTAGTGTTCTGCATGTTGCTTCTTCTTATCTAATTTGCAAAGTTTCCAATTGTTATGTGAGTTGGTTTGTTGAGGTGGAAAGTTAAATATAAATCAAGAACTAGAACCGAAAAAAGAAGCGAGTAAGTGTTTATGATCATTTAACCCAATGTGTTGAAGAAGAAGAATGTGAGAAAGAAATGAGATAAATGACATGAATAAAGGGTTGCAAATTACCTAGACTATTGACGTGGAAAAAAATACATGTGGCAATGAGTTGCCGTGGTACGTCAGATGTCGTTAATGACTTGACATTCAGGTGACTAAAGTGGAAGAACATTCTAATAGCGGTGACCAAAATGAAAGCGTTTAAAAGATTAAGCGATCATTTGAATATTTTACCCTTGAAAAAATATACCTTACGCCAAAATATATGTACCAAGGGATACATTTTTTTATGTATAATCATTCGGTGCCTATACAAAAACTCAAATTATGCTATTTTCATTATTTTTCTTTTATTATTTTATGACTTGTTGTATCTTAAAGGCAAAATAAAGATTTAAAGAAAGTAACTCACACCTCAAAGTATCATTTCTTATTTCACTTTATTTTGTTTCTTGCACCACAAGTTTTCTATCACTACCATCCAATGTTACTTCACCAATTTGCATATTTGTCACACCAAAGTTGATCCACAAGATTTGAACTATAGCTCAATATAACTGAGGTCTCTTTCAAGCTATCACATTCAACTAATACATTTTCGACCTCCCCCCAAATCTCCCACATTAATTGTAAGCCATTAAAAAGGCCTCAAAGCTCCCCATCAAGGACATTACACTACCCAAGGCTTCTGCAATATCTTAACATCCATTCGCCTTTACAATTACATACAATAGCTCA
Organism: Gossypium bickii; assembly: GCA_025503065.1. Classification (NCBI taxonomy): domain Eukaryota; kingdom Viridiplantae; phylum Streptophyta; class Magnoliopsida; order Malvales; family Malvaceae; genus Gossypium; species Gossypium bickii. Next base: position 105,795,723 of record CP106711.1, read on the forward strand.
TGTTGAAGCAAGACCAACCCATGTCTTTAAAGCACCATGCCAACATCTATATTAAGCTTGATCCAATCCTCGAGAGGTAGAGCCCAATGCCCATCTCTCGGAATATTTTTAGATAGCGAGATTATCTCGTCAAGCATTTTAACATTCTCGATCTAGCACAGCTATGTTCCATTCCTCATCATGGAATATCATCAAATTCCCCCGCTTCCATAATCACCATATAATGATGCCAAATAAAGTCACCCAACTAACATCCACGAAGTCCAAAGAAAAAGAGTTCTGTGGATTAGTAGTAATCCAAGGAATTAAATCGAACAAGAAAAAAGAATGAAGTATACGAGTAGGAAGAAACGAAACCAAACCTCCTTAATAAGACAGCAAACACGAAGCACATGGAATGTATCTATTATCTAGACCATAGCCACAAGCTGACCACAAACTGTCATGGGTAAGCCCTTTCCTCATTTGTTTACTAGTAGTAAGCAAATATTCTTTGAGTGTGACCCATAGTTACATAGTGTAACACCCATAACCCGTAACCATCGCCGGACTAGGGTTAAGAGGCATTACCGAATCATTGAAACAATTTACATTCACTTCACGACACAAAGTCAATCATCAATCACACATACTCAAATATGAGCATATAGTCCCTTATCTAGGTCTACGAAACCTTAAACACGTGTTAGAAAGAGGTCGGGACTACACCGAACACTTATGAAAGTTTTTAGAATTTCAAACATTCTTCAACACTGTTGAGGTCACACGCCCGTGCAATCAGGCCGTGTGCCTCACACAGCTACCAAACACACCCACGTGTCCAGGCCATGTCAAAACAAAGCATACATACTGACTTATCCCCACGGCCACTAAACACGCCCGTGTGCCATGGCCGTGTGTTATTAGACTAGCTACTGACTTGATCACACGGCCACCTTGCACGCCCGTGGGCCTCGAGCCGTGTAACCTATCCGCACACACCTATAAGTGATCCTAAAACACACGGCAGAGACACATGCCCGTGTCTCTTGGCCATGTATGCAAAATAAGCCATTTGCAAGGCCAATTTGCCACTCATACAAGGGTCAACCAACAAGCTTCAAAACAATACCAATTCGTGCTTTTAAATGCATTCAAACATACCATTTCATGCACCAATTAATCACCAACTATGCCATTTATATTAATAATCAATTCATCTCACATTGGTTCAATCAAAGTACCAAAGTTCACATTTTAAACATATAGACCAAACATCATGTAAACCTTATCACCATTCACATTTAGACCACAATTTTCCATCAACCATTTAAGCATGAAACATACCATATTCACCATTTACAAAGCTCACACTTAAAACCTCCATCATACCACTTCCAAGCCAAATCACATGGAAAGGATTAAACATTTCAAAACATATCATAACTTCTAGCCTATACATGCCATATTTCAACTATATACATCCTTCCAAAAGTACCAAAATAGATTGTCGATTGTGTGATAGAAATTTTGACAATTCCCGAAACTGAGCTAGCTTTGATCGATGAATCAGAAACAGAGAAACAATCACACAAGAAACTTTCAAAAGCTTAATAAGTTCAAAATACAATACAAATAACTCAATGAATCAAATCAATGTATACATTAAATCATCACATAGATTATTTACCAATGTTACATAAAGTCACCTATATCCAATACTCACATAGCATTCCATTCATCTACTTTCAATTTCATCAACCACATAGGTATCATACATACCTTTGCCAACACATAGTTACTCACCAACCATGCTACTCAATCACTCAACTTTACATTTCGATCAACTTTTGCCAACACATAGTTACTCACCAACCATGCTACTCAATCACTCAACTTTACATTTCGATCAACTTTTGCTATTCTCTTGTTTTCTTCGCACACTTAGTGCCAATTTGTGGTCCAAACATAATTTTCATCACACACTTAGTGCGAATACATTAAACCGAGCTTATATTGGTATCGCACAAATAGTGCCAATTCAATAAGCCGAAGCTTCTATCATCACGCACACACAGTGCTAATAATCTCTATCCCGTTTCTAATTTCACACACTTAGTGCCCTCTAATTCAACTCTGCATATAGCATTTCTAATCTCGTAGTTAATTCACATCACAAAGATATAGTTTAGAACTAGTATTATATTCAAACTTACCTCGAATGTCGAAATACCGAAATGATCGGTTAATCGAGCACTTTCTCTTTACCTCGATCTCGATCCGAACCTCTCTTTTCTTGGTCTATACACATTCAAATTCAATCCATTCAATCACCAATTCATTCAATTTAGTCCTCACACACTTATTTAGGGAATTTTACAAAATAGCCCTCACATTTTCACATTTCGACACTTTAGTCCCAAATTCACAAAATCACAAAATACATATAATTTTCTTGTACCCATGCCTCGCCGAATTCTTACTATACTCATACAAGCCCACACATTTCATTTATTTCACATTTTAGTTCTTCAATTTCTCATTTACACAATTAAGCTCAAATTACACAAATTCATCGAAACTTCAAAGACAAACTATATTAATCAAACACATATCTTTCATTTTCCACCATCAAACATTGAAGAACTCACATGTTCATCAATGGTGCTTTTCAACAACATCATCAATTCAAAAAATTTAAGCATGGGTGTAACACCCCAAACCCGGTCTACGCGTTAAGACCAGATTTGGTATGTCACACAAAACGAACTTACTCCTAGTCATCTAATGATTTAAAGAAACAGATTTTCTAGACTATTTTGGAAATTGAAGTTTAGTAAAAACTGAGGTTAATTTAAAATCTATGATTTAGGACATAAGAGTTTATAATTAAAACTTAAAAATTGATTGGTTAAAATTTCACGAGAAATTTAAAGGAGTTCAAAAGAAATTTGAAAACAAGTTTCAAAAAAATTAATTTTTCAGAAAAATTACGAGAATAAAATATTTAAGAAAAACCCCCTTTTTGCACGAGAAATTAAAAAAATATATATAAAATATAGAATAGTCCCATTTAAGTATTTAAGCATAATTAAAAATCCATCCACAAGCAAAAATTCATAAAAATAACACCAGAGGCCTTATTACATCATAACTAAAATAGTAATTAAATAAAAATACTTATGAGTAGTTCAAAGTTCACAAAAACCATCATTCGAAGTATGGCCTCCACGAAGTTATCCCCTGCCCAAGCCTCCATTAATGATCCTTACCTGAGAAGGGTAAAGGAAACGGGGTGAGTTACTTAGAACTCAATGTGTAATCCACTTACCAAATCCACTGGGCCAAAACCATATAAGCATTTAATTGGGCTTGAGTCCATTTACAAATGTAACAATGTAACAAGTATAAAAATGCATGTGATATGCAATTCCCAACCAAGCCTAAATTTCCATCCGCTACACACCACCCGTACCAACCAGCACACCTGTGGGGAGCTTTAGTCACCCACCCCGCCAACACACCAACTGGGCATTTAGCCATAATTTAAATTAGGCACGAGGCCATTAAACTTGGCACGAAGCCATTAACTGGGCACGAAGCCATCTTCTCTTCATCAAATATCCCAACCCATGCAATCATGTATTTAAAATGCATAACTATTCATTCATAAGATAATTCCAACATAAGACCCATTAAAGAATCATCACAATCTGGCCCATATTACACTTTGGCTCATTTCACTATTTGGCCCATTTCACATTTTGGCCAACTTTATAGTTTGGCCCTTATCATCTCATTATTTTATCAAATAACTCATATGGCCCATTTATCACATGAGGCCCAAAATATCACTTTTTAACATATTAGCCCATTAAGGGCTATTCCGAAATTTTCACGATTTTAATACCGATTTCATGCACTTAATACTATAGTGTTAATATACCATATTTTCTGATTTCACCAACTTTGCGATTTTTAGTCTGATCTTTAATTACGGTATAGTCATCTAACCCATGTGATACGGTGTGAGATTACACACACGACACGATAAGCACTACACTTTCCTGATCGTCGATACCTAAAAATGTTATAACACTCAGTTAGACAATGAACACAATTTAATAAATCTACTCTTAAAACAAACGATCTAAGATTTTACCCTCGGAATCGTGAACAACTACGATTTGTCAATTTTCCCCGGTTGACGGTCCACAACCCGTTGGGAAAATCTCGGATCGCTGAAAAGCCCTTCGTTTGAATCTAGAGGGAATCACGAATTCTCTCCTTTTTTTTTATTCGATCACGAAATCCTTTCGCTCAAAGGATAAAAACCGAGTGATAGAGTCCCTTTAAGATTTTAGAACCGTTTTCTAGTGATTAAAAGATGACTTCAGAAATCCAAGTTTCGGCCTTCCACTATATTTCGATTGATCAAGAAGTGGATGTTAATATGGATGAGAAGAAGGAATAGAGAAAAGATGAAAGTTCGGTTATGAAGGAAATAAGGAAACCAAATGAGAGGAAAGAAGAACTCAATGAGACTTAGCAAAAATTGGCACTCTCCCCCCTTAAAGGATCGAATATACTAAGATGAAGTGAAACAAATTCCTAAGACCTATAAAATTTTCGGTACACTTTTAATAAATTTTGTCTTCTTTGTTAATAATGTCCTAAGTGCTGGACAAAGTTAGAAAAAAAAAAATATAAAACGTATGGAGTATATGAATGACAATAGGAATTGGAGATGCACGAAAAGGAAAAAAAATGAAAAGAAAATTGTGGGTGAATTTTTTTAATGCATTGTGGGTGGAATTTTAAATGACATGTGTTTAATAAATTAAGATGGCAAGTTGGTTGGAAACATGGGAAATTTTAAATTCCTAAAAATATATATATATACATAAGTGGGGCGGCAAAATGGATGGGCATGTGTTGTATTAATTTTTTAAAAAAAACAAAAGTGAAAGATAGATTGTGGGAGATATTCGGCCACACCAAATGATGGCAATTGGATTTTATATCTTATTTTATAGGATGGTACAAAGTTGAAGTAAATTATAGAGAGCATGGACGGCATAATTTGGGGATTATAAGTAATATAAGGTAATGGATGAATAAACAAATAAAAACCAAAAACAGTTGTTGATTGAGGGAAATCTTTGAATTTGAATTAAATAAACATGGCATTATTGGTGAATTAAAGAAGGAATATCTATGGTATGGACGGCAAACATGTGATTGGAAATAATAGAATTTGGATTTGTGAATAAACAATTGAATATGGGATGAATAAATAATTAGAACTGAAACCATAAGATTAATGAACACTTAGACGGAATGATAAATAAATCCATGTGCCAATTGGAAGATTTTTTTTTTTTAAAGGATAAAACAAGCATTATGTGAAACAAATCATTCATGGTCTTTCAAAGTGGATGGCATGAGGAGTTGGAGACATGGATAATACGACTATTATTGAATAGAAAAGACGGTAAGTATATGGGGTGACTCAAAGAAATTTCGATGATGTTACAATGGGTTTGAAAGAGCACGAAGCAACGATCACGAAAACGTAAAAATTATCAAAAATCGAACGAAACTCTTACCTCAATTGATCTGTGAGTGTGTCGAAACCATGAAAGCTTCAAACCTTATTTTCTTTCTCAATTTTCGGTAGAAGATACATGAATAAGATGAGCATTTTTGCTTTATTTTGTTTATTATAACATTAATAATCAAATACCAATTTTGCCCTTAATGAAATGTTTATGAAAATCATTTAAACTATGGGCATATTTGTCCATCAACCACTCCACTGCTAAATAATGGGTCAACTGCTTCACAAGGCCTCCTCATTTAAAAGCCAACAAGAATTAGACACTTTAACAATCAACACACAGCATTTTACACTTTACGTAATTAAGTCATTTCTCTTAATTCGACACACAATCGATAAAATTACCACACAAAATTTTCACACAAAGTTATATCACGTATAATCAACACCAAAAATAACATTAAAATATTATTCGACCTCGATTTGTGGTCTCGAAACCACTATTATTCGACTAGGGTCTAAATCGGGGTACATTACATATAGGGTTAAGCATAAATCAGTTTTACCAGGAAAAACTGACACAATTAATTTTTTTTTTTATTTCAGTTTAGTCAGTTTTTGTGACCTTTTCAGTTTGAAATTCGATTTGTCGATTTGATAGGTGGGTTTTTGATTTTGTTAATTTTCTAAATCCAACCCGATTAAAAAATCAATTTATATTATATTATTTTTAAATCTTTTAAAATATATTTATTTGTTTATGATATATAATAAATATAATACCCATTGAACCCAACCTAGTTAAAACCAAACCATTGCTCACTAAATTTTAAACCCATTAATCTAAGGGTAAATTACACCAACAGTCACTCAATTTTGGGGTAGCTGACAAAACAGTCACCTAGGTTTCATTTCAGTCACTCAACTTTGGAAAAGTGACAAAACTGTCCTTTTTTTTGTTTTTCATCACGCACATCATGGCAAAGTGACATGGCAGATGACAAGTGTGCTTGGTGTCAAAAAACCCTTGAATCGGCGATTACCACCAATTTAATAGCCCTACCAAAGCACCAATTGAGGTTAAAGAAAAAAAAAAAAAAAAAGAGAGGAGGAGGAGAAGAAGGAGAAGAGGAAAAAATGAATATGTATGAAGTGATTCCGATGTGCTATGTGGAAACCTAGCCAAATTAAACACGCCTTGGTCCAATGACAACCCAGATAGGAGGTTTTTTGGGTGTAAGAAATTTGGCAGTGGGTTTCAAAAACCATGTCATTTTTTTCACTGGTTTGATCCACCATTGACGCCCCATTCACAAATTGTGTTGTTAAGTCTTCTAAAAAAGTGAAGACATTGGAGGATGCAAGGAGGAGGGAGAGAAAAACATGGTTTTTAGTGCTTGTATTTGTAATCGTGTTCTTTGTTCTTTAAATCCTAAATCACTTATATTTTTTTGTTGTTGCAAGACTGAAAAACAAAGCTTATGTTTTATAATATTGTTGCTTATGTTGTTATACATGGTTCTTTGGTATATATGGCTAACTAGGTTATGTTGTTGCTTACAAACTTTAAAGTTGAAAGACATGAAATGGGAGAATATGTTGTTGTTGCTTACAAATTGTTTTGTCATATTGTTGTTGCTTATAAATTGTAATGGAAGAATATGTGGTTAGAAAGTTATTTTGTAATATTTTATTTCATTTCAAAGTTGAAAGACTTGAAAGAATGTTTAATCTTCATTTCATTTGTATTTCTCAATGCTTATATGTTAGAAGAGATAACAATATGAAAAAAAAAAAAAAAAAAGAGAAACATTTGTATTTCTCAATTCTCACATATTTGTTTTCTCAATACTCATATGTTAGAAAAGATAATACACATTGCATTGATCAATGCTCATATATTAAGGTCAAACGTCAAACTATTTACAAAAGGAAGGAAGGGCAAAATATTGCCAAATTTTCCTACAATTCAACACAATTGAACTAGTGTGAATTGAAGCCAAATTTACAAAAAAAAAATCAGTGACTATACCTAAGTTTATCAACGGTAGCAATCATAGGTAAAATTAAAAAAAAATTAATTTGCCTAAGTTAATAAATCAGTAGCAGACAAATTTACATAATTTCAAAAAGTTAACAAAATAAGGTCTGTTCACAATGTCATCATTGGTCTATCATAGATGACTCTTGAGTCGGAGGCATTCATCTAACAGTGGTTGGTTTTGTAACACCCCTAACCCGTATCCGTCATCGGATTAGGGTTATGAGGTATTACCAAACAAAACACAACTCATAACAGGCATATAAATTTTTTTTTAAAAAATCATATCACATTAAATCAAAGCTGAACATAACATTGATATTATTATAACGCATGCGCATGTCATCAGTAATCACATTAAACATTTATGAACATAAAGAACAATTCATAGTTCACCAAATTCGCATGTTTTATAATTAAACCAAAGTACATATACTGAATCATTCAAACAAAATAAAGTTGCATGCTTCAACATTTCAACCGAATAATAATAACCTATGTATATTCGTACATATAATCATCTCATACCTAGCATGCAATAAGATATCCATTAATTCAATTTCGTTTATTTAGCAATTACCAAACTTACCATATACTTAGCCATTTTATTTCATCACAAGGTTATGCGATAAACCTTATCAAATTAAAACATTCTTGAACATAAATAACAACTAATAAAAGTATTATTTTACATGTCCAAATACCAATGAACACACACACATATGCGCATATAATCAAACTATTAGGATCAATTTGAGTACAAATAATTATCAAAAATTAAATCAATTCGTTTACTATTGAATATGCATAACATACTTGTAAATAACTAATTACTACATTACCTAAACTTATTCGGCTAACCTTTTATAAACTACAAAATTATAACCTCAAATTTTTGTTACACAAGTAATTAGCGAAAGAATTAACATACACATTATCTATTAGCTTGGACCACATTTTCAAGACAATTATAAAGCCAAAACATACACAATTTAACACATCACTATGCATATTTGTCCTTGATATTTTAAACCATTTTAAAGAAAAATAACAAGTAAGATTGCATATATTTCGCATGTTAATTTTATATACTTTAAATTGTGCCAAAATTTCTTTCACACAACCAAATTGAATTATTTCATGCTTGAACATTTTATATAATATACAATACATGATACATTTATAGTTAATGTTCAAACCAACTCATGTTATAAATTAGACATCTCAATTAATAAATCAATAACTAAGCATAACTTAAACTTAATCATCAACCTCACCTAAATCCAATTTAACAAATGAGCTATCATGAGCTTTATTTATTCTTACTTAAGCCTTAAGCATATTTTAACACACAACATACTTATATCATGCATATTTCTCTACTAATATATCCAACCACAAACACCATTCATGTCAAGCACATTTCACATATATACTTTGTAAATGCCCAAATTGTCCAGGGCCCAAATAAGAAACATAAGAAAAAAAAAAATATAATAACAAATCCAATTTACAAGTGGCCCAAAAGGCCCAAAAGATTAAACTTTGTCGGAAAAGCTAGGGTTGGAAACCCTAGCGCTGGCCCTCCGAGCGCTGCGCAACCCCACTTGCCTCGTGGCCATCATCCTCTCCACCTACTCCACTTCCATCGCGCCCATAACCTGCAAAAAGGACGAAACACAAAGAACCACGAGCAAAAAAAAAAAAAGCAAGACTATTGTATTACTTTTTTGTTTCTTCAGATCCGATTATAAAAGCTGAATGAAAACATTGTAACAGGGGCCTTTTTTCTTTTCTTTTTCTTTTGAATCAAAAACACGAGCATAGTAGTTTCAAAATACAGAAAATAACAAGAAACGATTAGAACACAAAAAACTCACAGATCAGGCGAGTAACCTTCGAAAGTATTTGGTCCATTTCAAATCTTTTTTTTTTTTTCCTTTTTCTTCTTCTCCTTTTCTGTAAATACAAACGCATATACAAAAATAAAAATAATAATAAAAGAGGAAGAAAAACTAACCTTTTTGCGAGTTCCAGCCATCATCGATGCAAAGTGGCCGACGACCGAAGCTCATGTGCGGCAGGTGGTGGTCCAGCGCTAAAGCTCCGGAATCTGCAGACCCTGCAGAGAGAAAAAAGAAAGGGGTTAGAAGATTTTTTTGAAAAAGGAATGGGAAATGATTTTTTTTAGGACTTGGCCTTTATATAGCCCCCTAAAATGACGTCGTTTTGGGGCTGGCCATTAATGCCCAAAACAACGTCGTTTCAAGCTTCAACCCGATTACTAGACCCGCTCCAGGTAGGATCCGCGTGTTTTTTAGCTGAGGAGTTTATTGCGATTTCGGTCCTTCCGCATTTTTAGCTTTTAAAATTAAGCTTTCTGTTATTTCAACTTTGGCCCATAAATTTCACACAGTTTGTAATTTGGTCCTGATGAGAATGTTGCGTTTTAGGAAAAAGGCATAATTTCCACTTCCGTCCCCCTCCTTTCATGCGCGTTTCAATAAAGCCCTTCCCTCTTTCATTTATTTCGAATTCACCCCAATCTTCTGCTTTTAATCCAATTTTCGTCCTTTTTGACTATTTTTACTTATTTATTATTAATTTTTTATATACTATTATACTTCATATTTAGTATTATGTTAAATACTATATTATTATTATGATTATTACTACTCCCAGTATTATTATTTATTTATGACTATTATTATTATAATTATATTATCATATTGTACGTGCTTCGTAATATTATCTTAGTATTATTACCATACTATGTTATTAGTACTAATTATTATTATTATATTATTATGTTATCATTCTCTCTATATTACTATTATTGTATTATTACCTGTATATACTAACTACATTAGTATTATTATTATCATCAGTGTATTGTTATATTATATGTATTTTGTATTATCATTATTATTATTACTATACTAATTACTGCTACTATTATTATTAGTACATTATTATGTTGTACATATTATTATTAATTTATTATGGTATCATTATTATTATTATTATATTTATATTATCATATTGTATATACTTTGCATTAGTATTATTATCTCATTATCATTATTATACTTATATTGGAACGCTGTACATATTTTGTGCCCGTATCATTATTATCTTATTATTATTATTGTTGTTGTTGTTGTTGTTGTTGTTATTATTATTATTATTATTATTATTATTATTATTATTATTATTATTATTATAATATCTATGGTATCATACTATACATACTTTTTTTATTGTCTTGATCTTTACTAACACCTTCTAGCTTTTTATTATTATTTCAATGCCGTCTTTTATCTTTTTATATTTTTTATATTATTGTATCTTTTATTACTAGTATTGTTGATTTCGTATTTTCGTCATTTCATGTGGATCAACGGTTTTAAATCGCAACTCGACATTTTTAATTCATACAAAAAAAGGGGTAATATTTGTGTGTTTAGAAGGCCAGAAAATTACATCCTAACGTGTTGGGTTTCAAGCTTTTTGTTCGACTAAATACTCAAATATCCTTTTCTTTTACATGCTTTGAAGATCAAAGATGATCTCGGTGTCGAAATATATGGGTGTTATATCCTAACGTGTTGGGTATGATAGTTTTATTCCTTTGAAGCGAGTTAATCTTGAGATTCAACCATAATTCAATTAGCCGTTTTTTTTCTTTGAAAGTTTTACCCTAAATATTTTCAGGTTTTTGACATTAGGACGACATTAATCAATTTGGTACCAACTTTTGGCGTTGCAAGGGTGCTAACCCTTCCTTGCACGTAACCGACTTTCGAACCCGTTTTCTCGAATTTCGCAAACTAAAATATTCTCATAGGTGACCCGATCACACCTAAATAAAAAGGATCGGTGACGACTCCATTTTTTAAAAGTCGATTCCCGTTTTTTTTAAAACCCCTTTTTAAGAATGGTTTCGACATACTTCATAACCAAAATCACCAAAAACCAAATGCATCAAACATTGAATTAGGAACATATAAAAACCAGATTTAAACATAATGAACAAGCCATTTTCGCAATCATATTTAAATACTTTATCTATGCTATACATGCCATAAATCAAATTCACTTAGTAAAATACCAAAAGAAACAGTCAATAGTGTGATAATCTTTGCTGACAATCCCCGAGCTCGTAACGTGAATCCAAAATCTATAAGACAGAGGTAGACAAAGCACACACAAAGTAAGCTATTTAAGCTTAGTAAGTCATAAGCAAATTTAAATATCAAATATATATGTATCACCAATTAACAATGCAAAATATACACATCCACAAATATAAGCTTAACATTTCAATATTTCAAACACTTATCATACGGCTAATTGTAACAATTTACCTGCACACATATAATTTTCACTATTAAGATCTCATAAAACAGAATTGCCTGATTCTACTAAATCATAATGCTTACACATATATCACATTTATAACTTTATCATTTATACAATCAAATAATCAATTAACTTACCTTATTTTCATAACATAGTATAAATACATATCTGTGCCCTTTTAATTCGATTTTTCACATTAGATCTTCACTTAACAATGCCCGTTGAACCGTTCAGAATTAAAAGGATACGCGGATAGTCGGAAGCTCGTACAATGCCAACGTCCCAGACGTGGTCTTACATGTAACCACATATCGATGCCACTGTCCCAGACAGGGTCTTACATGAATCAAATACGATGCCAATGTCCCAGACATAGTCTTACACGTAAGCACAAGTCGATGCCAACATCCCAGATGTGGTCTTACACGATAACACATATCGGATATCCTATGTCATGACATATGTATCCTAACTATTCCTAGGGTTCGTACGGGGCTTTTGAACGTCGGATCTCTATCGAATCAAACTCGGAACATAGCTCCTTTGCACAATGTACATTCGGCCATACACATATAAATTCAAAAAAATTCCATTCATCATGTAATTATATGTATTATCAAATTTAACAACATTTATAAGCTTATTGACTTACCTCGGACGTCGACGACCGTGAAATCGGCTAATCGACTACTTTTATCTTTCCCCTATCCAAATCCAATTTCTTTGGTTCTTGTTTTAAACATATTCAAATAAACCTTATTTAAATGCTATTCTATTCAATTTAGTCTAAAAACACATAAATAGGTAAATTACAATTTTGTTTTTAACAGTTCGCACTTTTTACAATTTAGTCCTTTTTGTACAAAACACAAAATACACAAAGTTGGAGTACACCATACAAGGGCCGAACATTCCTAGTCCTCATACAATCCCACACAGTTCATTTATTTCACATTTTAGACCCTCAAAAATTTATTTTTTACAATTTAGTCCAAATTGCTCAAATTCATCAAAAATTCAAAGACAAAACATGCTAATCTAACACATATATATCATATTTCATCATCAAAAAACACAAAAAAACAAGCTATCATTAATGGCTCAACTCAAAATATTCATCAAAATCAAAAATTGAAACATGGGCTTTGTACATCTCATAGCAACAATCTCAAAAACGTAAAAATTATCAAAAACCGAGCAAAACACTTACCTTAATTTAGCTTAGACATGGCCAAACCCTTGTTTGCTCTTTCTTTCTTTTTCTTTCCTACTTTCGGCCATTAAAGATGAACATGTGATTTTTTTATGTTTAATTATATTATATATATTATTATAACTTAACTTTTATAATTAAAATAACATATGAAACTATATATATACAACCAATATGCCGTCCACTAACTAAATAATGGGCTATTTGCAACATAAATCCCCATATTAAAAAGACAACAATAATTAGGTACTTTCACAACTAACCATCAAGTTTTCATTTTACGTGATTAAGTCCTTTTATTTAATCGGACACCTAAACGACAAAATTAAAACACGAAAATTTAACACAAACAAATTTACACATAATAAACACAGAAAATATTTTTCGGACTCGGATTTGTGGTCTTGAAACCACTATTTTGGTTAGGGTCAAAATCGGGCTGTTACAGGTTTCCTCTTGAATGGGAGCTTTTCTCTTGAGGCGACATCTTTTTGGTGAGTTGGGGAAGACTGTTGGTAAGTTGGGGCAGTTTGTAACTGAGTTCGAGTAGCCTATTGAGTTGGGATACTCTCTTGTTGATTTGGGGTAGCCTGTTGCTGAGTTGGGGCAACCACTTGGTTGTGAACACCAACTTTGTGCCTTTTGACCTACAGCAACAAGTAAAATATGTCAAACAAATTCATAAGCTGAAGTAATATAACTTAAGGCAAATGACTTACTGGAATGTTTTAGCCAACTTCCCCTTTGCAACTCCTCTTATTGTGGCCTATTTTTTTGCATTTCCTGCACTTCATGTCCACCCCTCTCTTGCTCAACCTTTCTGTTGTTTTTGGTTCCTTACGTTCTTTCCTTCTCATCTTAGTAGGTCTACCAGGTGACCTTCTTAATGTAGGAGGCAGTATTGGCAGCATTTTTGACAAAGACACCTATTGTTTAGGACCCTTTATTGGCCTTATAAAGTTGGAGTATGCCAAGCTGGGTTTGCTTGGTGTACCAGGTTTGTACATAAGTCTCTGAGAACTCATCTTTTAGATGAATGACAACCAATGCATGCGTGCAATGGATGCCAGTGAGATCCCAATTCCTGCATGAGTAGGAATTCTCAACTAGGCCCACCACATGCTGGTTGTCTAGACCACATTCAACCTGATACCTATCCCCACCAGCATGTGATGGAACACACCGAAAAAACAGTCACCATGCTTGGTTAAAAAACAATCACTAAAACAACATTGTGAATAGCCCTACCAACAATCATACACACACACATACCTAAAAAAACAGTCACTACATACATATTATTAAAAAATAGTCACTCCATACATATTCAAAAATAGTCAACAGCATGTGTCCCACCCTACCAACAATCATACACACACCTAAAAAATAGTCACTACAAGCATATTAAAAAAAGTCAACAGCATATGACCATCCCCACCAACAATCATACATAGACAAATTAAAAAACGCTGCATGCATATTAAAAAACAGTCACCAGCATGTGACCAGCCCCACCAACAATTATACGTAGACAGATTAAAAAACACTACATGCATATTAAAAGCACTTACTAAAACAGAATGTGGCCAGCAACATAAAGTTAGAATAATGGCATCAGAAAGATTAAAAAAGATAACTTTACCTCAATGAATCTTTGATATTGGCATCTAGCTTTTTCTTGATCTTTGGGCACAACATTCTTTTCCATTTTTTAGCTTCTTCTTTCTTCTTGACAATCAGCAACACAATATTGGTCCTTACTGTTTCCATTATGGTCAGAATAGGTTTCCCTTTTGCTTCCAGTATCATCTACCAGTAAACAATATAAAGGATTAGTGAACTGCTAATGATTAGGAAGAAACATAAAACATAAGGGTTTACCTTGTTAAAGGATTTAGAAAGATTATTCACCAACATGTTAGAATGGCTCCTAATTAAGAAGTGAGACCTTGAACAGTGAGTAGGTTTATTTTCCTTCAACCAATCATAAGCACGCTAATTGATTTTCTTCAGTTCATCCATGGCATCATCAAAATCCCTTGTAGTGCTTGCTCTGGCAGCTTACCAAAGTAAATCTTTCAATTCACTTGTTCGGAAACCAGCCTTCTTGAAATTGGCATGTAGGTGTCTAACACAGTGTCTTGTTTTTGCATTAGGAAACAACATAAATATTGCTTCTAAAAGTCCCTGCAATTAGAACAAATACAATTTAATTCTTTGACAAACCTTAAACCCTGAATAGAAACAACATAAAAAATAAATAAATAGAGTTTTACCTTTTGTTTGTCAGACATGAAAGATATCTGGTATGAGCTCACAATTTCCAAGTCTATAGCGAGCAAATCTAATAACCAAGGTCATGATGCTTGGTTTTCACTTTCGACAGGAGCATATGCAATAAAATAGATGTCATTATTTACATCTATCCCAACAGCTACAAGTAAGTAGCCACCATATTAGCCATTCAAGAAACATCCATCTAAACCTACTATCCTCCTATAACCAGCCTTACAACCATCTTTGTATGCTTGCAGACAGACATACATCCTTTGAAACAACCTATTATCCAAACAAAAGATTGTTGTTGTTCCCTCATTTTGGGTCTTAACCTCCAAAAAATACTCATAAATCTTCCCATATTAGCCTTATGAGATCCTTCAATTAATTCCAATGCCCTAAGTTTAGCCCTCCTACATTTGGTTAGTGAGACTATGCAACATAAATCCCTTTTGACATCTTATTCTAATGATTTTAGAGAATAATCAGGATCAACAATGAATTTTCTTTATAGTGTTCACCTATCCAAGCTGAGGTTACATTCTTATTTTTATAGACTTTAGAAAAAATATGGTTAGGGTTTGAACTCCTAATTTGCCAAGTTTGGTCAGTAGGGTTATTAGGGTTTAGTCTAAAAGCCCATATGAACCAAGAACATTTTTTTCACTACAGATTACCTTTAACCTTTTTAGATCATTTTTAGGAAACTTAATAAAATAACTATTTAACCTACCATACTGCTTGTCAACTTCTTTTGGACTGTCTTTAGACTTAAATAATATTCCAACCTTAAGTCTAAGATTACTCATGTCATTATCTGGGTTGAACTCAGGCCAATTTTCGCCATCTGAGTCAGATTCATATGCACTATCTAACCTCCCAAAATCATCACTATCACACGGTTTACCTACTTCTTATCATCCATGTATAGAACATCTAAATTAACTCTTATCCTATTAGACACATCACTTTCAGATGCATCATTACCAAACATTTCTTCTTGATTAAAATTGTCATCAATTAAACCTGCCAAACAAATTACTCATCAATAAAGGCAGACAACATAGGCAAATACTTTAACCATTTCTGTCAGACAATAACCAATACAAAAAAATTTTAATACAAACACAACCATTTCTGTCATGCACATGGAAAACAATAACCAAACACTTTAACCCTACACCTAGGTAATGACAGACAATAACCAATACAATATAGAAGGCAAATAACAAATTTGATATTGCCACATACAATACAGCAGCTAGGATATAAATAATGGCAGATACAAACAATAAATATCAGTTTGATAATGTCATTCATACAATGGCAGATACAAACAATTAACACCATGCACATGGCATACCATACATATTATCTGTCATTCACTTTAATAACTAAACTCTAATCTGCCATGCACATTAATAACAAATAAAACCAAAACCAAATAACCCTATATCAAAATCAAAATCAAAATTAAAATCGAAATAACCCAAAATAACCCTAAATTAAAATAACCCTAAATCTAAAAAATAAAAAACTAAATGCAAAAACTTACCCGTTACAACGGATGTAACAACATTGGCAACTTCTCTTCTACTGGCCATTGTCACTGAGAATTAAAAACACTGATAGGTTTCTGGTTTCGTCTTCTTTTCTCCTCAAACAAAAAAGACCAAATGTTTTCTAACGTTATACCCTGTTAATCAATTATCAAATCGATTTCTAACCCTAAACCAACCTTCTTAATCCATTCCTAAATCAGTTTCAAACCCAAATCACAACCAATTTTTTTCCCAAATCGATTTTCTTTTTTTCCCAAATCCTCTTAATCAGAATCAGTTTCTAATTTTTTTACCCTAAACCAACATAATGCTTCAATTTTATCCCTAAACCCGCCCCAAACCAAGACCCATTAGCTACTTCACTAATGTGGCAAGTTAACTAGGCTAGTTAACTTGCCACATTAGCGGTCCTGTTAACACACTAACAGAAATTGTTAATCAATGACTATTTTGTCATTTTTTTATAACATTAGTGAATGTTGTCACTTTTCCAAAGTTGAGTGTCTAACACCTATGACCCGTATCTGTCACAAGAATAGGGTTACGGAGCATTATCAGAATTTACAGATCAAACAGACAGAATTTTAAACATTTCATATCATATACTATTCAGGTCAAAATCTGTAACAACCCAAATTTGGGTCTAGTCAGA
Organism: Gossypium bickii; assembly: GCA_025503065.1. Lineage (NCBI taxonomy): Eukaryota > Viridiplantae > Streptophyta > Magnoliopsida > Malvales > Malvaceae > Gossypium > Gossypium bickii. Next base: position 105,813,369 of record CP106711.1, read on the forward strand.
ACAGTGGTTTCGAGACCACAAATTCGACGAGGAAAAATCTTATTCTTATTATATTTTTATGGCCTACAATTTTACGGAAAGGTTTTGTACAAATTTCGTTCAAAAATTTCGACATTTGAACACTCAATTTAGTCAAAAGGACTAAATTATAAAAAGTGCAAAAGCTGAGTTCTATATATTAGAGGTGTCAAATTGCTATGAGTTTTAAATTGGAGGTCCTTAAAAGGTAATTAGACCATTGGATAACTTGATGGAAAAAATGGGCATGAATAGGACAAAATTGAAAGGAAAGCCTTAAGGGTATTTTAGTCATTTAGTGTTATAAAATGAATAAAAAGACAAAATAAGAAAAAAAAAATCTGCTCATCTTCTTCAAGGGGGCTGCCAAAATTTGCTTGACTCGATGGCTAAGAGTTTCAAGTTTTTTTAAGCTTCATAGTAAGTTATTCCGAGCCCCGTTTTTAATGTTCATCGTATTTTTAAAATCTCGGTAACTTGGTTTAGCTATTTCTACTATTATTTAAAAAATTGACACATGTTGAATAATTATATATTTTTATGAATTATGGTAGATTATGCATGTCTATGATTAGAGAAACGAGTTTTATTAGATGATTTTCGATGAAATAGTATAAAAGGGGTTAAATTGTAAAAGTTATAAACTGGTCATAAGTGTGTGAATTAGTGAGAATTTGAAGTTACCATAGAAGAGAAAAATGTTCAGCATGTAATGAAACATAAGAAAATTTAATAAAAATTATTTTAGGAGTTTAGGGGTAAAAATGTAATTTTTGAAAAGTTAGGGGGAAAATTGTAAATTTTCCAAAATTTGATATGTGAATTGAATTGATTAGTATGTTGATAAAATGTATTAAATGAGTGTTAATTTTACATGTTAGATCAAGAAAACATGAAATTTGGACTAAGATCGGGGAAGAACGAAGTTGTGGGCTAAGTTGGGAAAATTAGTCGTTTCGGTATTTGAGATAAGTCCATGTGATTAAATGAGCATGATATTGATGTCATTGTATATGAGAAAGTGATGTCAAGTGTAAATAACATTTATGTGTAAATAATGCACTATTATGTTGAAATAAATTTATGTATTGTTAAATGGTTATACATGTGATATTATGATTCTCATTACGAATATTTGATAGTTGCAAAATTAGTATGTGAAATGTGTATTGATTTGAGAAATGAAATTGTATGTATAAGTTATACTGAACAAATAAGTGAAATCCCGGTTGAACCTTAGGAATACTTTAGTGATAAGTGGTAGCTTCGGCTACATTTCAGTGGTAGCTTCGGCTACATTTCAGTGGTAGCTTCCGATACATATCAGTGTGGCACTTATGTGCAAGATTTCTGTGTATCCTTTAGTATTCCAAATGGTTCAACGAGTAAATTGATGATACATTAGATGAGAAAGCATGTAATTATATATACAAGTAATGTGCAGGTATGCATGTAAGCATGAAATTATATGTACAAATGGTACAGGCATGTACATAAATTTTATAAGTGTTGGTCTTATGATATTATGAGTTATTATCATTATAAAAGTGACCTTAAGTGAATCTTAGGAATAAGTAATTATGTTGATGATGTATGTATTTGGTTGAGAATCATGTATTAGGCTTTTGAACCATATCAAATTGAGAGATAAGATGTTTAGTATATTTGTTTTATGATGCTTTGGATATTTGTGAAAACATAAAATCTTAGTGATTGTAACATCCTGAATTAGGGGTTGTTTGCAATTTTATTATTTTTCATGTGCTTGCTTGGACAAAATATATATATGCTATGATGGTTTGGCATGTTCTAGGGTCTAGTCATAACCCTAGGCTAGGTCTGACTTAGGGCTGAAAATTTCTTTTTAGTTCCTAAGAGGAGGGAGCTAGGTGAGATAAGGGTTAAGAGAAATTGTTGGTGAAGTTTGACATAAGAAACCGACTGGCAAGATGGCTTGGGACGCTACCTAGGTGCTGAGGAGCTTGCGTCACGCGGAGTGTCAAAGGGAGGACGTTCGAATCGTGGTGGTCGCAAGGGGTGGGTTTTATTTTTGGGCTTTTTGGCGTTAAGGCAAGGGGGAGCTAAGGAGGGACCTCTTAAAGGAGTTGTAGGGAGATTACATCACAAAGAACGCCTTGGCAAAGTGGCCTGGGGCGTTATCTGTAAGCTTGTTCCAGCAGGTCCCATGTTCAAGCAACGTGAGCAGCAAACGTGTAATATCCCGGGTTAGGGGCTATTTTTGATTGTTGCATTGTTTGCATGTGTTGGTATATGTGTCGTTGTTTTTGATGTTTTGGGGCTTAGGGATGAGCTAGGAGTAAGCCTGAGTGGTAGTAAAAATTTTTGTTTTTAGGCTTAGGTGAGAGGAGCTGAAGGAGCTGGGGTTAATAAATATTATTTGGTGTTTGTGAGCACAAAAGAGGAGATGGTGGAGTGGCAAGGCATGCGCCACTTAGGGCTAGGTGTAGCGTCAATTGCATGGGGAGGAGGTCCTGTGTTCTAGCTGCAGGATGCTCACTTTTTGGCTTTCATTTTGGCGGCATGGAAAGGAGGAGTTGTAGGCAGTTCAAACTCTGCCTAAGACTAAGTCAAACACTCAAATGGTGGGTGGAGAGTGACTGTAGGAGGTGGACTTGTTCAAAGTAGTTTGAAGTGGTGGTGTGGAGTGTTTGGGGGAGTTATGGCCGAATTTTAGGAGAGGTTGTGGGGAGTGGCCGGTTTTGGTAAGTGAGTAGGTAGGGTATGCCGAAATTCTTTTTGGCATTTTGGTGTTTTCGGTCAAAAGTTAGTGAGCAAATTTCTTCTTTTTGTCAATAGCCTAAGCCGAAATTTCAAGAGAGAATTCCTTCATTTTTTCTTCTCTTGTCATGGTTAGCCGAAAATTCTAAAGAGCTTTACCTTATTTTCTTTTTGGAACCGAAAGTCCAAGTAGTCTTATTGCCGAATTTGGCTTTGTTTTTTTTTCTCAATATCCTTTGATAAGCCGAACCTAGCATCCCACCTCCATCTCTTTTCTCTTTTGAAACCTTGTAAGCCGAAACTTCATCTCTCCAAAACACTTATTCCATTCTCTTCTCTTGCTAGCCGAAACTCAATTCTCTAAAAGCACATCTTCATTTTCTTTTATTGACAAGCCGAAAGTACCCTCCCTTATCCATCTTTTATTTCCCTTCTTTTCCTAAACTCTATTGCCGATTTCTCCATTTTCTTCTCACCTTTATTTTATTTCTTTTTTTTCGCTTAAAGCCGATCTTGGGGGTGTTAAACACTTTGGCCGAATCTCCCTTCTCTCCTAGTGTGTTGTTGGTCGAATTTTGGTTGGTGTTGGGTAAGTGTTTGGCCGAATGGCCATTTCTTCTTTCTTTTCTATTCTTAATCGATTTGGGTTTGGTTAAGGGCCGAATATGGCAATTATGGAAGGGTGTTAATCTTTTGTTAATCATCTCGTTATAGGGCCTTTGGATTGTGGAAGTAGTCAAGAGGAGTCTTCCTACTCTGTTAACCGATTGGTAAGTACTGGTAAGTGGTTGGTATTATTATTATTAGTTCAATCTGTTGGTTTCGATTAAGTCAAGGGTGACAAAGGATTAACCGTTCTCTTTTTAAGGTGTAGCCGATTGTTGGAAGAGGAACCATTGTTGATTCGGGTTTGGTAGGAAACCAAACGTTGCAAGGTAAGGGTTAATCGATAAACCCTTTTGGTTTAAATGGTTATGGCCGAATGGTTTAAGTGATTAATTCATGGTTGGCCGAATGTTTTAGGAGCAAGAGGATCGAGGATCTTAGACTGGTTCTTAGAATTCAAACCTTCGCTATTTCAGGTGTGTAAACTAACACACTTCTGTTTGGTAATATGATTAATAACCTGATTACTTATTAAAGTGAAACAATATGATTGATGGATTTGGTACCCGATGGGGTAGAAGCACGGATACGGGTAAGTCCGTTTTATTACGAGATCTGTAATGATGTATGAGATATCATGAATTACGATGAAAATATTATGAGATGCTATTTTGAGCATGTTAGCATGATTGTATGATTTATGTCATTTGCATTAGTATGATATGATGTTGGGTGATTTGAGAGGAGGGTGAGTATGATATCCGTGTCTTTGGGACACTGTGTCTTTGGGACACCAGAGGTTTGGCACCTCCAGTGGTTTGGTACCACAGATGATATATTGTGACTTTGGGTCACTAGAGGTTTGGCACCTCGCCTCGCCCCAGCTGGCTTTGTACCACGGTGGGTTGCCCCCCACGATTGATTATACGGGATTGACGCCGGTGATTTGGTATCACACGATGGGTTGGCCCCATCATCGGATTCGTGGATCATGCGGTCACCGATGATTTGGTATCACACCGTGTCTTTGGGACACCAGAGGTTTGGCACCTCATTGCGACTCGTCCCTGTGGTTTGACACCACCGTGGGTTGGTCCCACTTGAGAGATACGGGATTGTCGCTAGTGATTTGGTATCACACGATGGGTTGGCCCCATCAATGGATTATTCGTGACTTTGGGTCACCAGTGGTTTGGCACCACACTTATGGATATCGTGACTTTGGGTCACCAGTGGTTTGGCACCACCAGTGGTTTGGTACCACACGGGGTAGAAAGGTGATATGGATGGTTAGGATTGGGGTGCAATAATTATGTTGCTATGATATGATGTGTGTTAGCATGCTGTATTATCGGGAGCGGGATTTATGCACTGAGTCTTGCGACTCACCCTCTCCTCTGACATTTCAGGTGACACTTAGACGCGGACAGGGAGCCGGGATGGAATCGAGGTGCTCATGCCATGCTTAAATAAAGATTTGCTCAGACTTTATAAAATTTGGTACTTTAGCTTATTTATTACTATTTGGTTTTATTTTGGATTGTAAATGGCCTTTAAAATTATGTTTTGCTATGGTTATGCTTAAAGTAGATTTTTAATATGCCTTATCAAATTAATTGAGTTAAAATTTGCTAAAACTTGGAAAGACAATGGTTTCAAAACTATAACGCTATGTGTTTTAAATTATACCATCGGGTATCACACTATGATTTGATAATAAGGGAACACAAACGATTTTCAAACCTAAACTCGATTTTCTACTAAGTTTAAATGGATGATCTGGACTTGACTGCTGAGGAGAAGCTGAAGGGCATAGTATCGCTTCTTCGGGATGAGTCATACCAGTGGTGGCTCACGGTTCGGGACAGTGTGGCAGCAGAGGATCTTACGTGGGACTATTTTAGGGCTGCTTACCAGAAAAAGTACATTGGAGCTAGCTACATCGACGCGCAGCGAAAAGCATTTCTAAGGTTAGTCTAGGGGAGTAAGTCTGTGTCAGAGTACGAGGCTGAGTTTTTGAAGCTGAGTCGGTATGCTAGGGGCATTGTGGCTACAGAGCACGAGAGGTGTGTTCGTTTCGAGGATGGTCTGAGAGATGAGTTGAGACTGCTGATTGCTCCTCAGCAGGAGCGTGAGTTTGCTGTCTTGGTTGAGAAGGCTAAGGTAGCCGAGGGTGTTAAGGAGTCAGTGAGACAGGGTATGGACAGGAACAGGCATAAGAGGAGTTTTGGATCTTCTGGATCGTCGGGTAATCCGCAGAAAAGGGCTAGGCAGAGTGGGCTGAATCAGTCTGGTGGGTTTGTTGCTGCTAGGCAGGGACCGCCGCGGTGTAACCACTGTGGGAAATATCATTGGGGAGGCTGCTGGACCGGTGGAAAAGGTTGTTTTGAGTGTGGTTCTCTGGATCATCGCGCGAGGGACTGTCCGCGTAAGTTGGTTAGGATTCAGTCTGAGAGTCAGGGCCGTACTCAGTTCAGGAGTAATGGACCGTCACCGCAGAGGGGCCGTGGTAATGGCAGAGGTGGTAATGGTTTTGGTCGAGGTCGCGGAGCACCGGGCAGAGGTGCGGGTGGTGCTGAGGCACGCCAGCTTGGTTTAGTGTATGCAGCGAGACACCGAGAGGAGGACGACGCACCGGACGTCATAACCGGTACGTTTTTGATCTTTGGTTCTCTATTTACTGCTTTGATTGATGTGGGTTCAACACATTCTTATGTTGCTAGTAGTATAGTAGAGACCATGGATCTAGACTCTGAGATATCTTCTAGGCAGATGACTGTAATTAGCCCTTTAAGTCACTCTGTAGTAGTAGATAAGCTGTTTAGAGATGTACCCCTAGAACTCCAAGGGGTAGTGTTTGCTGCTGATCTGATGGAACTGTCGTTTGGGGAGTTCGATCTGATTCTTGGGATGGACTGGTTGGTCAAGTACCAGGCGAAGTTGGATTGCGCGGCTAAGCGCATGATTCTAAAGACGTCTGAGGGTGATGAAGTGGCTATGATAGGTAATAGGAGAGATTACTTATCAAATGTGGTATCCGCTCCAAGGCGCAGAAGATGGTCGAAAAAGGCGTGAAGCGTATGTAGTTCATGTGTATGCCTTAGAGGCTAAGGAATCTTTGTGGAGAAGGTTTGAATGTTAGGGAGTTTGTCGATGTGTTTCGCAGGAGCTTAGGGTTTGCCACCGATCGTGAGGTAGAGTTCGGGATAGATCATTACCCGGATCGCGCCGAGTGTCTATTGCTCCGTATAGGATGGCGCCAAAGGAGTTAGTGGAGCTTAAGGCTCAGATCCAGGAGTTGTTGGATCGGGGTTTTATCAGGCCGAGTGTTTCGCCTTGTGGAGCGCCGGTACTTTTTGTAAAGAAGAAGGATGGTACGATGCGGATGTGTATAGACTACCGCCAGTTGAACAAGCTGACGATTAAAAACAAGTATCCGTTGCCACGGATAGATGACCTGTTTGATCAGCTGAAGGGTGCAGCGGTATTCTCGAAGATCGACTTGAGGTCGTGGTATCACCAATTGAAGGTCAAGGGGACGGATATTCAAAAGACAGCGTTTCGGACTCGGTATAGGCACTACGAATTTCTGGTAATGCCGTTCGGGTTGACTAACGCGCCGGCAGCATTTATGGACAAGATGAATAGGGTGTTCCAGCAGTATTTGGATCAGTTCGTCGTGGTTTTTATTGACGACATCTTGGTATACTCGAAGACCGAGGAGGAGCATGATGCGCATTTACGAGTGGTGCTACAGATTTTGAGGGAAAAGCAGCTTTACGCTAAGTTTAGTAAGTGCGAGTTCTGGCTTAGCGAAGTGACTTTCTTGGGTCACGTAGTGTCAGCTGAGGGGATTAGGGTAGATCCTCGGAAGGTTGAGGCCGTTTTGGATTGGAAGCCTCCTAAGTCAGTGGCTGAAATTCGGAGTTTCCTAGGTTTGGCGGGGTACTACCAAAGGTTTGTAGAAGGGTTCTCGTTGATCGCAGCGCCGATTACCAAGTTGTTAAGGAAAGGAGTTCTGTTCGTTTGGACTGTGAAACAGCAAGAGAGTTTCGATAAGCTTAAAAAGATTTTGACTGAGGCTCCGGTTCTAATTCAACCTGAGGCTGGTAAGGAATTTACAGTGTACTGCGATGCATCACATACGGGTTTGGGTTGTGTGCTGATGCAGGAAGGGAAGGTTGTGGCTTACGCATCTCGGCAGCTGAGGCCACATGAGGTCAACTATCCGACGCACGACTTGGAGTTAGCGGCTGTAGTCTTCGCCTTGAAGATCTGGAGGCACTACTTGTATGGAGAGAGATCGATAGTCTACACAGATCATAAGAGTCTGAAGTACCTCTTGACTCAGAAGGATTTGAATTTGAGGCAGCGTAGATGGGTTGAGTTGCTGAAAGATTACGACTGTTCGATTGAGTATCATCCGGGCAAGGCTAACGTGGTGGCAGACGCGTTGAGCCGTAAGGTTGTTTCGGACTTAAGAGCGATGTTTGCCCATTTGAGCTTGTATGACGACGGAAGTATTCTGGCAGAGTTGCAGGTTAAGCCTACTTGGGTTGAGCAGATCAGGGAGAAACAGTTAGAGGATGAGGTTCTGAGTGCGCAGAGGTTGCAAGTGCAGAATGGTGGTTTGGAAGGCTACAGTTTGTCTAGTGATGAGGTGTTGTGTTTTCAAGGTAAAGCTTGTATGCCTAAGGATGTTGAGCTGAGGCAGAAGATTCTTCGGGACGCACATAGCAGTCCTTATGCTATGCATCCTGGGGGTAGTAAGATGTATAGGGATCTCAGAGAGCAGTTTTGGTGGCCTGGTTTGAAGAAAGAGGTGACAGAGTTTGTAGGGAAGTGTCTGACATGTCAACTGGTCAAGGCTGAGCATCAGTTGCTGTCAGGGTTGCTTCAGCCAGTGAAGATTCCTCAGTGGAAGTGGGAAAGGATAACCATGGATTTCGTCAGTGGATTACCGCTTACGCCAAGCAAGAAAGATTCAGTTTGGGTAGTGGTGGATCGTCTGACTAAATCAGCTCACTTTATTCCGGTGAGAGTTGACTAATCACTTCAGAAGTTAGCGAAGCTGTATGTGTCAGAGATAGTGAGGTTGCACGGTGTGCCGGTTTCGATCATCTCGGATAGGGATCCCAGATTTACGTCGAGGTTTTAGAGAGCGTTGCATCAGGCTCTGGGTACGCGTTTGGATTTCAGCACGGCTTTTCACCCGCAGTCTGACGGGCAGTCGGAGAGGGTTATTCAGATCTTAGAGGATATGCTGAGAGGTTGTGTTCTGGATTTCAGAGGCAGTTGGGAGGAGTTTCTACCATTAGCTGAGTTCGCCTACAACAACAGTTACCAAGCAAGCACCAAGATGGCACCATATGAGGCGTTGTATGGTAGGAAGTGTCGCTCACCTACGTGTTGGACGGAGTTAGGTGAACGGCAGTTGTTGGGACCTGAGCTGGTTGCTGAGACCGAAGACAAGGTTAAGTTGATTCAGGCTCGATTGAAGGAAGCTTCGGACCGGCAGAAGTCTTATGCCGATCTTAAGCGGAGAAACATAGAGTTTGCTGTGGGAGATCAGGTTTTCCTGAAGGTCTCGCCATGGAAGAAAGTGTTAAGGTTCGGTAGAAAAGGCAAGTTAAGTCCGAAGTTCATTGGGCCGTATAAGGTACTAAGGTGAGTAGGACCAGTAGCGTATCAGCTTGAGTTGCCAGCAGAGTTGAGTCAGATTCACGACGTATTTCACGTTTCGATGCTTAGGCGTTATCGGTCAGATCCGTCGCATGTCGTGGCAGTGGAGGAGATCGAGGTGAATCCAGATTTGACCATAAAGGAAGAACCAGTGCAGATTCTTGATCGGGATGTGAAGGTTCTGCGTAGGAAGTCTGTGCCTTTGGTTAAGGTACTTTGGCGGAATCATGGCGTGGAAGAAGCTACGTGGGAACCCGAGGACGCGATGAGACAGCAATACCCGCAACTCTTCTGATCAAGTAATTTCGAGGCCGAAATTATTTTTAAGGGGGGTAGAATTGTAATATCCCGGGTTAGGGGCTATTTTTGATTGTTGCATTGTTTGCATGTGTTGGTATATGTGTCGTTGTTTTTGATGTTTTGGGGCTTAGGGATGAGCTAGGAGTAAGCCTGAGTGGTAGTAAAAATTTTTGTTTTTAGGCTTAGGTGAGAGGAGCTGAAGGAGCTGGGGTTAATAAATATTATTTGGTGTTTGTGAGCACAAAAGAGGAGCTGGTGGAGTGGCAAGGCATGCGCCACTTGGGGCTAGGTGTAGCGTCAATTGCATGGGGAGGAGGTCCTGTGTTCTAGCTGTAGGATGCTCACTTTTTGGCTTTCATTTTGGCGGCATGGAAAGGAGGAGTTGTAGGCAGTTCAAACTCTGCCTAAGACTAAGTCAAACACTCAAATGGTGGGTGGAGAGTGGCTGTAGGAGGTGGACTTGTTCAAAGTAGTTTGAAGTGGTGGTGTGGAGTGTTTGGGGGAGTTATGGCCGAATTTTAGGAGAGGTTGTGGGGAGTGGCCGGTTTTGGTAAGTGAGTAGGTAGGGTATGCCGAAATTCTTTTTGGCATTTTGGTGTTTTCAGTCAAAAGTTAGTGAGCAAATTTCTTCTTTTTGTCAATAGCCTAAGCCGAAATTTCAAGAGAGAATTCCTTCATTTTTTCTTCTCTTGTCATGGTTAGCCGAAAATTCTAAAGAGCTTTACCTTATTTTCTTTTTGGAACCGAAAGTCCAAGTAGTCTTATTGCCGAATTTGGCTTTGTTTTTTTTCTCAATATCCTTTGATAAGTCGAACCTAGCATCCCACCTCCATCTCTTTTCTCTTTTGAAACCTTGTAAGCCGAAACTTCATCTCTCCAAAACACTTATTCCATTCTCTTCTCTTGCTAGCCGAAACTCAATTCTTTAAAAGCACATCTTCATTTTCTTTCATTGACAAGCCGAAAGTACCCTCCCTTATCCATCTTTTATTTCCCTTCTTTTCCTAAACTCTATTGCCGATTTCTCCATTTTCTTCTCACCTTTATTTTATTTCTTTTTTTTCGCTTAAAGCCGATCTTGGGGGGTATTAAACACTTTGGCCGAATCTCCCTTCTCTCCTAGTGTGTTGTTGGCCGAATTTTGGTTGGTGTTGGGTAAGTGTTTGGCCGAATGGCCATTTCTTCTTTCTTTTCTGTTCTTAATCGATTTGGGTTTGGTTAAGGGCCGAATATGGCAATTATGGAAGGGTGTTAATCTTTTGTTAATCATCTCGTTATAGGGCCTTTGGATTGTGGAAGTAGTCAAGAGGAGTCTTCCTACTCTGTTAACCGATTGGTAAGTAGTGGTAAGTGGTTGGTATTATTATTATTAGTTCAATCTGTTGGTTTCGATTAAGTCAAGGGTGACAAAGGATTAACCGTTCTCTTTTTAAGGTGTAGCCGATTGTTGGAAGAGGAACCATTGTTGATTCGGGTTTGGTAGGAAACCAAACGTTGCAAGGTAAGGGTTAATCGATAAACCCTTTTGGTTTAAATGGTTATGGCCGAATGGTTTAAGTGATTAATTCATGGTTGGTCGAATGTTTTAAGAGCAAGAGGATCGAGGATCTTAGACCGGTTCTTAGGATTAAAACCTTCGCTATTTCAGGTGTGTAAACTAACACACTTCTGTTTGGTAATATGATTAATAACCTGATTACTTATTAAAGTGAAACAATATGATTGATGGATTTGGTACCCGATGGGGTACAAGCACGGATACGGGTAAGTCCGTTTTATTACGAGATCTGTAATGATGTATGAGATATCATGAATTATGATGAAAATATTATGAGATGCTATTTTGAGCATGTTAGCATGATTGTATGATTTATGTCATTTGCATTAGTATGATATGATGTTGGGTGATTTGAGAGGAGGGTGAGTATGATATCCGTGTCTTTGGGACACTGTGTCTTTGGGACACCAGAGGTTTGGCACCTCCAGTGGTTTGGTACCACAGATGATATATTGTGACTTTGGGTCGCTAGAGGTTTGGTACCTCAGCATCTCGTCCCAGTGGCTTTGTACCACGGTGGGTTGGCCCCACAGTTGATTATACGGGATTGACGCCAGTGATTTGGTATCACACGATGGGTTGGCCCCATCATCGGATTCGTGACTGCGGTCACCAGTGATTTGGTATCACATTGTGTCTTTGGGACACCAGAGGTTTGGCACCTCATTGCGACTCGTCCCTGTGGTTTGACACCACCGTGGGTTGGTCCCACTTGAGAGATACGGGATTGTCGCTAGTGATTTGGTATTACACGATGGGTTGGCCCCATCAATGGATTATTCGTGACTTTGGGTCACCAGTGGTTTGGCACCACACTTATGGATATCGTGACTTTGGGTCACCAGTAGTTTGGCACCACCAGTGGTTTGGTACCACACGGGGTAGAAAGGTGATATGGATGGTTAGGATTGGGGTGCATTAATTATGTTGCTATGATATGATGTGTGTTAGCATGCTGTGTTATCGGGAGCGGGATTTATGCACTGAGTCTTGCGACTCACCCTCTCCTCTGACATTTCAGGTGACACTTAGACGCGGACAGGGAGCCGGGATGGACTCGAGGTGCTCATGCCATGCTTAAATAAAGATTTGCTCAGACTTTATAAAATTTGGTACTTTAGCTTATTTATTACTATTTGGTTTTATTTTGGATTGTAAATGGCCTTTAAAATTATGTTTTGCTATGGTTATGCTTAAAGTAGATTTTTAATATGCCTTATCAAATTAATTGAGTTAAAATTTGCTAAAACTTGGAAAGACAATGGTTTCAAAACTATAACGCTATGTGTTTTAAATTATACCATCGGGTATCACACTATGATTTGATAATAAGGGAACACAAACGATTTTCAAACCTAAACTCGATTTTCTACTAAGTTTAAATGTTTGAGTAACAACAAGACACAACTTGAATTTCTAAATAAAATAAACTTGTTTAACTTCTTAATTGATTAAGTTTCAAAATTTCTGAGTTTACAAAACGACATATTAAGTTTTCAACAATCATGCCCAAGATTTCTACAAATTCAAACTTTTCAAGAGTTTTTATCAAACTTTTAAACGAAAGACCTAACCTCTCAAATGCGTTTTCCTCGTAACATACCAGATTCGGTCGTGGTGTCTTGACCGGGTTTGGGGGTGTTACAAAACGGGTGTTTTGTTTTTGCATGCTGGCATGAAGAAGAGGAGCTGGTGGCCCGCACATGGGCTCTCAAAAGGGATGAGGATAAGTTGGATGTTTTGTTTTTAAATTCGGCTGGAAGAGTAGAGCATTGGCATTATTTTTATTTTATTTATTTGAAGAGGTGATAAGGGATAGGATAGAAGATAAATATTGTTTTATTTTATTTGGGTGATAATTAAAAGATAAGATTTATCACATTAGGGAGCAATAGCCGAAATAGGGACTCTAGGGGCTTGAGTTCTCGATTTTGAAGGAGTTCTAGGGAGTATTTTCGGCTAGCACACTTTTCTTTCATCTTTTTCTCTTGTTGTTTGAACCAAAACCCCTTTCTCCTCCTTTGATACTTTTCGGTTTTTCTTTGAAGCATACAATAATCCTTGTGCCGAAAACCCTTCCTCCATCTTTGCCGAAATCCCCTAAGTCTTTCCTTTCATCTCCTGTCTTTCTTTCAAGCCGAACTTCATACCTTTTTTTTTCCTTGTGGCCGTATATCCCTTACCATATAGGGCATAAGCTGAATTCCCAAAGGAAGGTGCTGTCGATTACAACATTTGGTAAGTGTCTCTCTCTAGCATTTGGTTTCTTTTCTCTTCCTTGGGTGTGCCAAAAGTATGTGTAAAGGCCTTGGTAAGGGTTGGCCGAATGTGTATAGGCCATATTAATATGTAACTTTTGTGTGTAGCCGACACTAAGGAGCATTTTAGGATTTGATTCTTCAAAGAATCTCGACAAGGCAAGTAACAAATTCAGGTTTCCGTAAGAGTGGTAAATGGTTAGGCATATTCGGCCAAAGGCCATTTTTAGTATCTAGGTATAACCAAACTTGCACTATGGCTTTAGGGGCTAATCGGCAAAGGAAAACAGAGGCTTTTGGGATTTCAATTTACTTTGGTAAGTGATAATAAAGATTCGGCCTAGGGCCATATTTTGGTTATGGGTGCGATTAGTCCTTCGGGATTATTAGTTTAGCCGAATAAGGCTTTTTGATACTAACCTATAGTGGACGAATGTAGGAGCAGTACGGGAATATGTCTCGGGATTTTGTAATATCGTATAGATTCGGGATTTCTCCTTAGATCTTCGGTTAAGCAGGTGTGTAAAACTCTTACACACTTTATTAGTTGGCATTGCTTATTATGTTACAATAACTATTGTGATAGTGATTGCCCTGTGGGCATGAGCATGGATTGTGACTTCGGTCACCAGTGGTTTTGACCACACCGTTGATATAAATTGTGACTAAGTCCCAGTGGTTTGGTACCACCAGTGGTTTTGACCACATATTGATAAATGTGACCTATGGTCATCAGTGGTTTTGACCACACGATGGGTTGGCCCCATCACCTGATTTGTGACTCCGGTCACCAGTGGTTTTGACCACCAGTGGTTTTGACCACACGGGGTAGTTAAAGGAGTATGGATGGCTAGTTTTGGGTTGCATGTTTTGCATGTCTTACTAATATTTTGTGTATGAGGTTGCACTTCCGGGTTGGGGATTTATACCATGAGTCTTGGTGACTCACCCCTTCCCATATCATTTTGCAGATCAGCAGATCGCGGAAATGGAGCCGGAGAGGACTCGAGGCGGCCATGCTTGTTCCTTGGATTTTTTTTAAAATTTTATGTAGCGCAGTTAAAGTTTATTATTTACTAAATTTTGGTTTGGATTGTAATAAGGCCGCTAGTTATTGTTTTGGATGTTCAAGTAGTTGTTTTAACTTTACTCCTATCATTTTACTAATGAAATTATAAATTTTTAAATAAATCGGTTAAAAGTGACGTTTTTAAAATAAGTACTTTTACGAGGTTTCAAAGATGTTACCATCGGGTAGCAAAATTTACCAAGATAACTATAACTCCGATGATTCTAAAATTTTAAATCATCAAATATTTTCAAAGAAAAGCAAAAGGGATTTCACCTCAACCATGTTTATAAAATCAAGCCCACCTGAGGTTTTAATAGACACCATTTTATAACCTCAACAATATTTTCTAATTTTCACATGTTAATTAAAATCTTTCAAAACGCTTTTACTCCGTGACATACCAGACCCGGTCATGGCTCTTGGGCCAGGTTTGGGGTCTTACATAACCTTAGGACTAGGGTACCCCAACAATCACATAAGACTTTAAATGCCTAATTAAACAAACCTATGACTAAGTCGCCGAGTTAGGTGTGGTAACCCTTGTGCGCATGTCTAGGATTGGATCCGGAAGAGCCTGGTACTTAAGCAGTCCTAGTGACTCACCTCCTCTTCGCAGGAATCCTACCTGGTGCGTAGCTTCGATTCACCCTAACCATGTGGACTTATTCATAGGCTAAACCCAATAACTAAAACCCGAAAGGGAACTAGCCGTATTTTTATAAAAATCCTACTTTTAAAACCCTTAAAATTATCCTTTTTACTTGTGAGAACTATTTTTACAACTTTTCCAAAGATTTTTGATTTATGAAAATTACAAAAATACCCCTAGTGGTAAAATTACAAAAATGCCCTTGGTTTCTAAAATTACTAAACCATCCCCGAATTCAATAAAATTTTTCTTATTTTACAAAAATACCCAAAAACCCTAATTTGTAAAATATCAAAAATGCCATTATTTTGGGAAATTACGAAATTGCTCCTAACTTAGAAAATTACCAAAATGACCTTGATGTTCAAAATTTTTGCAACACTACCAATTTGAAAAACAAATTCTCAAAAAGAACCCCAAGTTTTACAAAATTTTGAAATACCCTTGCTTTATTAAGATTTATAAATTTACCCTAGTTAATTATCGAAATGCCCCCGGAATTTCAAAATTTTTGAAATACCCTCGGAATTTCAAAAAAATTACCAAAATACCCTTATTGATAAAATCACCGAGGAACCTTAATTTGACAAATTATGCAAATACCCCTGTAGGGCAAATGATGAAAATACCCCTGGGATAGGAACGGACAGAAATGTCCGAAGATAAAGGTGTATGGGAGATACTACGGAATGGATGTTTTTTTTTTTTTGTGAATTAGGATAGAAAACTTGAAACTTTGAATGATCGAAAGAGTTCCTATTAAGCCCTCTTCATAAAATTTCTTCGCGGATAACTAGTGAAACAAATACTAATCCATAAAATTTCTTAATCAGATTAAAGCACAATCGTTAGAAACGAGTTCTAGGGGACGTGGCCATTGTGGATGCGGTAGAGGAAGAATGGCTGTGTCAGAACCCGTTAGGTCGGGTCAAGGGTCTGATAATGAGATACCACTGCCACCACCACCCCCAACTTTTGGTGTTGAGTAGCGAGGATCGACGGGGTGAGGCGTGACGCAGTCGCGGCCGCGAAGTTCGAGATGGTGGCTAGAGCAGGTGGAGGTATGGGAGCTCGAAAATCGGTACTTGAGCAACTCCGAGCCAATGGACCTGAGGTGTTTCGAGGCATATCAGGTGTGGCACCTAGTACGGCAGAGTATTGGTTCGAATCAACTGAGAGGATCATGGATGACCTGGATTTTTCAGCTGAGGAAAAGCTGAAGGGTATAATCTCTCTACTACAGGATGAGTCATACCAGTGGTGGCTCACCGTAAGGGATGGCGCGATGGCAGAGGACCTCACATGAGAATTCTTTAAAGCAGCTTATCAAAAGAAATACATAGGAGCTAGCTACGTGGATGCGCAGCGGAAGGCTTTCTTGAACTTGGTTCAGGGTAATAAGACAGTGGCAGAGTATGAGGCCGAATTTCTCCAGTTGAGTAGGCATGCTCGTGGTATTATGGGTACTGAGCATGAACGCTATGTCAGATTCGAGGATGGGCTGGGAGATGAGCTGAGGATGATGATAGCTCCACAGTAGGAACGGGAGTTCGCTGTCCTAGTGGAGAAGACTAAGGTTGCGGAAGGGGTAAGACAGTCTGTAAGGCGGAATCAGGATAGGAATTGGAATAAGAGGAGCTCCAGATCTTCAAGGTTTTCTGGTAATCAGCAGAAGAGGACAAGGTATGGTGGGTCAGATCAAGCTGCTAGGCCTGCTGCTGCTGCTAATACTCAATGGCCGCCACAGTGTGCTCGATGTGGGAAGTCTCACACGGGGGAGTGTTGGAATGGTAACCGGGGATGCTTCGAATGTGGATCCATGGAACATCGAGTGAGGGTCTGTCCGAAAAAGGCAGCTAGGCTAAGGTCTGAAGGTCAGGAATGTGCACTGAATAGGAGGGATAACCAACAGCCACCGAGAGGTCGTGGTGCAGGAAGAGGAGGTAATGGTACTGGCAGAGGTCATGGAGCACCGAGTGGAGGTACCGGGGGTACTGAGGCTAGACAACCTGCTTTAGTCTATGTCGGGATGCGTCAAGAGGAGGGCGACACATCGGATGTCATAACTGGTATGTTTTTGATCTTTGGAGTACCCTATAGCACCTTAATTGATATTGGCTCAACTCACTCATATGTTGCTAGTAGCGTAGTGAAAACCCTGAACTTAGACTTTGAGCTTACTTCTAGGAGGATGACTGTGTTAGGCCCTCTAGGTCACTCTGTAGAAGTAAGTAAACTCTTTGGGGATGTACCCTTAGAACTCCAAGGGGTCGTGTTCTTGGCTGACTTGATGGAACTACCGTTTAGGGAGTTCGATCTGATCCTCGGGATGGATTAGCTAGTTAAGTATCAGGCTAGCCTGGATTGCGCAGCTAAGCGCATGGTGTTAAATACCATGGAAGGAGATGAGGTGGTGATGATAGGTAAGAGAAGAGATTACCTATCTAATCTGGTTTCTGTATTGAAAGCAGAAAGGATGGTTACGAAAGGTTGTAAAGCATATGTAGTGCATGTTTGTGCTTTGGAAGCTAGGGATGCAGCTGTGAGGGATGTCCGGACTGTAAGGAAATATGTTGATGTGTTTCCAGAGGAACTCCAGGGTCTAGCTCCTGATCGTAAGGTTGAGTTTGGTATAGATTTGCTACCCGAAACCGCGCCAGTATCTATAGCTCCGTATCAGATGGCGCCGAAAGAATTAGTAGAGTTGAAGGCTCAGATCCAGGAATTGTTGGATAGAGGGTTCATCCGACCAAGTGTATCGCCTTGAGGAGCTTCAGTGCTTTTTGTCAAGAAAAAGGATGGAACAATTAGGATGTGTATAGACTATCGAAAGCTGAACAAGTTGACAATAAAGAATAGGTATCCCTTGCCCAGGATTGATGACTTGTTCGATCAACTCAAGGGTGCATCAGTTTTCGATCTTGGTCGTGGTATCATCAGCTTAAGGTGAAGGAGGCTGATATCCATAAGACGGTATTCCATACTCGGTATGGGCACTACGAGTTTCTGGTAATGCCTTTTGGTTTGACGAATGCACCAGCTGCATTTATGGACATGATGAACCGGGTTTTTCAACCCTACCTAGATCAGTTCGTCATAGTGTTTATAGACGACATTTTGGTGCACTCAAGGTTAGAAGAGGAGCATGACGCACATCTTCATGTGGTTCTGCAAGTTCTAAGGGAGAAGCAGTTGCACGCCAAATTCAGCAAGTGTGAGTTCTGGCTTAATGAGGTAACTTTCCTAGAGTATGTTGTTTCAACTGAGGGAATCAGGGTAGATCCCAGTAAGATTGAGGCAGTAATGGAGTGGGAACCACCAAAGTCGGTTACAGAAATTCGGAGTTTTCTGGGGTTGGCAGGATATTACAGGATATTTGTGGAAAATTTCTCCTTAATCGCAGCCCCGTTGACTAGGTTGCTAAGAAAAGGAGTTCCGTTTGTGTGGTCTGAGAAGCAGCAAGAGAGTTTCGACAAGCTGAAGAAGATCTTGACAGAAGCACCAGTCTTGATTCAACCTGAGGTAGAAAAGAAATTCACTGTGTATTGTGATGCATCACATACGGGTTAGGGTGTGTGTTGATGCAAGAAGGGAAGGTGGTCACCTATGCGTCACGGCAGCTGAGGCCTCATGAAGGTAGCTATCCGACACATGATTTGGAATTGGCTGCTGTGGTTTTTGCCTTGAAGATTTAGAAGCACTATCTATATGGGGAGAAGTCGGTAGTGTACACGGATCACAAGAGCCTGAAGTACCTCTTGACTCAGAAAGATTTAAAGTTGAGACAGCGGAGGTGGATTGAGTTGCTGAAGGACTATGACTGCTCAATCGAATACCTTCCGGGTAAGGCTAACGTAGTAGCTGACGCATTGAGCCGTAAGGTGGCAGCAGATTTGTGAGCAATGTATGCTCACCTAAGTCTCTATGAGGATGCGAGTCTTCTGGCAGAATTGCAGGTGAAACCGTCTTGGATCAATGAGGTTAAAGATAGGTAGTTGACCGATGAAGTTCTGAGTACTCGGAGGTTGCAAGTACAGAATGGTGAGGCCGAAGGGTTCAGCTTGGGTAGCGATGGAGTGTTGTATTTTCAGGGGAAAGTATGCATGCTTAAGGATGATGACTTAAGACAGTGGATCCTTCAAGAAGCTCATAACAGCCCGTACGCTATGCATCCTGGAGGCAGCAAGATGTATCGGGATTTAAGGGAGCAGTTTTGGTGGCCGGGACTTAAGCGGGAAGTAACCGAGTTAGTGGGCAAGTGTCTGACATGCCAGCAAGTTAAGGCTGAGCAACAATTGCCATCACGGCTGTTACAGCCGGTCAAGATCCCACAGTGGAAGTGGGAGGGGATTACAATGGATTTCGTAAGTGCGCTTCCCCTTACGCCCAGTAAGAAAGACTCGATATGGGTGATAGTAGACTTGATAACTAAGTCGACTCATTTCATACCGGTAAGGTTGACTACTCGCATCAAAGGTTAGCCAAGCT
Organism: Gossypium bickii; assembly: GCA_025503065.1. Classification (NCBI taxonomy): domain Eukaryota; kingdom Viridiplantae; phylum Streptophyta; class Magnoliopsida; order Malvales; family Malvaceae; genus Gossypium; species Gossypium bickii. The sequence goes on from CP106711.1 coordinate 105,832,739, forward strand.
GTATATAACAGAGATAGTGCGGTTGCATGGAGTACCTGTGCCCATTATCTCAGATAGAGATCCCCGGTTCAAGTCGAGATTCTGGAAGGCCTTACATCAGACGTTGGGTACGAAGTTGAATTTCAGCACGGCTTTCCATCCGCAGTCTGATAGACAGTCTGAGAGGGTAATCCAAGTGTTAGAGGATATGTTTAGGGGCTGTGTTTTAGATTTCCGTGGTAGTTGGGAGGTGTACCTACCTTTGGCAGAATTTGCTTATAACAACAGTTATCAAGTGAGTATTCAGATGGCACCGTATGAGGCGCTGTATGGTCAGAAGTGCCGTACTCTTACATGTTAGACAGAACTAGGAGAACGATAGATGTTGGGTCTAGAGTTAGTGGCAGAGACGTAAGATAAGGTTAGGGTAATCCGGGCTCGTTTGAAAGAGGCGTTAGACAGGCAAAAATCCTACGCTGATCTTAAGCGCAAAAAGGTTGAATATGCAGTGGGTGATAAGGTTCTCTTGAAGGTATCACCTTGGAAGAAGGTGCTGAGATTTGGCCGGAAGGGCAAGCTAAGCCCTAGGTTCATCGGGTCGTACACAGTGTTGAAACGTGTGGGACCGGTAGCTTACCAGCTTGAGTTACCGGCAGAATTAAGTCAGATTCATGACGTCTTCCATGTGTCGATGCTTAGGCGCTAACAATCGGATCCATCACACGTCGTGCCGATTACAGAGATTGAAGTGAACACGGACTTGTCTTTCGAGGAGGAGCCAGTACAAATTTTGGATCGAGATGTCAAAGTTTTGAGGAGGAAGACGGTACCGTTTGTAAAAGTGCTATGGCGAAACCATGGTACGGAGGAGGCCACGTGGGAACCCGAGGATGTGATGCAGCAGCAATACCCCCAACTTTTTTGATCCAGGTAATTTCGAGGCCGAAATTATTTTTAAGGGGGGTAGAACTGTAACATTCTAAATTAGGGGTTGTTTGCAATTTTATTATTTTTCATGTGCTTGCTTGGAAAAAATATATATATGCTATGATGGTTTGGCATGTTCTAGGGTCTAGTCATAACCCCAGGCTAGGTATGACTTAAGGCTGAAAATTTCTTTTTAGTGCCTAAGAGGGGGGAGCTAGGTGAGATAGGGGTTAAGAGAAATTGTTGGTGAAGTTTGACATAAGAAACCGAATGGTAAGATGGCTTGGGACGCTACCTAGGTGCTGAGGAGCTTGCATCGCGCGGAGTGTCAAGTGGAGAAGGTTCGAATCGTGGTGGTCGCAAGGGGTGGGTTTTATTTTTGGGCTTTTTGGCGTTAAGGCAATGGGGAGCTAAGGAGAGAGCTTTTAAAAGGAGTTGTAGGGAGATTACATCACAAAGAACACCTTGGCAAAGTGGCCTGGGGGGTTACCTGTAAGCTTGTTCCAGCAGGTCCCATGTTCGAGCAACGTGAGCAGCAAATGGGTGTTTTGTTTTTGCATGCTGGCATGAAGAAGAGGAGCTGGTGGCTTGCACATGGGCTCTCAAAAGGGATGAGGATAAGTTGGATGTTTTATTTTTAAATTCGGCTGGAAGAGTAGAATATTGGCATTATTTTTATTTTATTTATTTGAAGAGGTGATAAGGGATAGGATAGAAGATAAATATTGTTTTATTTTATTTGGGTGATAATTAAAAGATAAGATTTATCACATTAGAGAGCAATAGCCAAAATAGGGACTTCAGGGGCTTGAGTTCTCGGTTTTGAAGGAGTTCTAGGGAGTATTTTCGGCTAGCACACTTTTCTTTCATCTTTTTCTCTTGTTGTTTGAACCGAAACCACTCTCTCCTCCTTTGATACTTTTCGGTTTTTCTTTGAAGCATACAATAATCCTTGTACCGAAAACCCTTCCTCCATCTTTACTGAAATCCCCTAAGTCTTTCCTTTCATCTCCTGTCTTTCTTTCAAGCCCGACTTCATACCTTTTTTTTCCTTGTGGCCGAATATCCCTTACCATATAGGGCATAAGCTGAATTCCCAAAGGAAGGTGCTGTCGATTACAATGGTTGGTAAGTGTCTCTCTCTAGCATTTGGTTTCTTTTCTCTTCCTTGGGTGTGCCGAAAGCATGTGTAAAGGCCTTGGTAAGGGTTGGTCGAATGTGTATAGGCTATATTAATATGTAACTTTTGTGTGTAGCCGACACTAAGGAGCATTTCAGGATTTGATTCTTCAAAGGATCTCGACAAGACAAGTGACAACTTCAGGTTTCCGGTAAGAGTGGTAAATGGTTAGGCATATTCGGCCAAAGGCCATTTTTGGTAACTAGGTATAACCGAACTTGCACTATGGCTTTAGGGGCTAATCGGCAAAGGAAAATAGAGGCTTTCGGGATTTCAATTTGCTTTGGTAAGTGATAATAAAGATTCGGCCTAGGGCCATATTTTGGTTATGGGTGCGATTAGTCCTTCGGGATTATTAGTTTAGCCGAATAAGGCTTTTTGATACTAACCTATAGTGGAAGAATGTAGGAGCAGTACGGGAATACGTCTCGAGATTTTGTGATATCGCATAGATTCGGAATTTCTCCTTAGATCTTCGGTTAAGCAGGTGTGGAAAACTCTTACACACTTTATTAGTTGGCATTGCTTATTATGTTACAATAACTATTGTGATAGTGATTTGCCCTGTGGGCATGAGCATGGATTCCGGGTAAGTCTCTTGTGACTTTAAATATGTATTATGACATAACGGGTAATATGCTATGCCATGACTTATATGCGTGATTTATGATGATATGTTAAGCATGTTATGAGCATGATTGGTAATGAGATTGATGAGAGGAGGGGGGATATTCTCTATGGACTGTCACCAGTGGTTTTTACCACAAGATGGATTGGCCCCATCAATTTAATTGTGACTTCGGTCACCAGTGGTTTTGACCACACCGTTGATATAAATTGTGACTAATTCCCAGTGGTTTGGTACCACCAGTGGTTTTGACCACATATTGATAAATGTGACCTATGGTCATCAGTGGTTTTGACCACACGATGGGTTGGCCCCATCACCTAATTTGTGACTCCGGTCACTAGTGGTTTTGACCACACGGGGTAGTTAAAGGAGTATGGATGGCTAGTTTTGGGTTGCATGTTTTGCATGTCTTACTAATATTTTGTGTATGAGGTTGCACTTCCGGGTTGGGGATTTATACACTGAGTCTTGGTGACTCACCCCTTCCCATATCATTTTCCAGATGAGTAGATCGCGGAGATGGAGCCAGAGAGGACTCGAGGCGGCCATGCTTGTTCTTTGGATTTTTTTTTTAAATTTTATGTAGCGCAGTTAAAGTTTATTATTTACTAAATTTTGGTTTGGATTTTAATAAGGCCGTTAGTTATTATTTTGGATGTTCAAGTAGTTGTTTTTACTTTACTCCTATTATATTACTAATGAAATTATAAATTTTTAAATAAATCGGTTAAAAGTGACGTTTTCAAAATAAGTACTTTTACGAGGTTTCAAAGATGTTACCATCGGGTAGCAAAATTCACCAAGATAACTATAACTTCGATGATTCTGAAATTTTAAATGATCAAATATTTTCAAAGAAAAACAAATGTGATTTCACCTCAACCTTGTTTATAAAATCAAGCCCACCTGAGGTTTTAATGGACACCATTTTATAACCTCAACAACATTTTCTGATTTTCACATGTTAATTAAAATCTTTCAAAACGCTTTTACTCCGTGACATACCAGATCCGGTCATGGCTCCTGGGTCGGGTTTGGGGTGTTACAGTGATACTCATGAAATCATTGTTATGGCAATTACAAGTTTAAGCCTTTGGTGTTATGTATGTTTAAATAGAAGTGAATGCAAAGAAAACATGAAAGAGCAAAATTAGCATTAAAATAGTTTAGACGGCAACAGTTATGTGAATTTCAAAAATCACCAAAAATAGGAGAAATGAAATTATAAAGAGAATAAGATATATAATTAAGGCTTATTGTGTCTACTTTCATATGAAATAAATAGTGTAAGAAAAGGAATTTTATATTCTGAAAGATTTGAATTTTAGTGAGACAAGGTCAAAATGAGTTTCAGAATCCCCTGTTTCAACTTTGAAAAATCATTAAAAATTGTAAAAAAATAATTATGAGATATAATTTATATTACTGAAATCTTAAATGAGCCTATTTTCATTAAAAACAAATGGGAACGGCATATAAAAACTGTACAATGAGATAATTGATTTTTAATGAAGAGAGTTTAGAACCATTGGACAGTGTAACAAGGGAGATTTTAATGAATAAACTGTACTAATCAGCCAAACCAAAAATTATGAAAATTTTATGGTGAGAAGATATATGAGTCTAGTTTCACTAAAAATTAGTGGAACTTAATTTGGAGTTCCGTAGCTCCAGATATAAATAATTTAGTGACTGTGACTCGAGAAAATAGCTTGACTGGAATATGAGTAAAGATGCAAATCGGGTTGTATTACCATGAGAAACAAGGGGATAAAATTTTTTTTTTATCTTTATACGGTCTTACCAAGCTATAAAGCTTACTCTTTCCGTTCCTTTCCTTTAGTGTTTTTAAGTTAGCTTGGGGTTGGATCTCGTCGGAGGTAGCATCACACTATCAAGTCGCTACCTTTGATATAATGAAGCATATATTAGAAATTTCAAGTGAGTGGCATGTATAGGGATTTAGTTGATTGACATGCATTATTTTGCTTTGTCCAAATGTGTAGGTTTATATTAAGTTATATGCATATGGCCATGAGATGTGGCTTATATTGATTATGGCTTGTAAGTCGAGTTATTCATGTCATATTTTAATGTTTATAATGTGATTATGTTTGTTTGCCATGCATGGTTAGTAATATGACATGAGTGCTTGATGGATAAGTTGGTAATCATATTATAATGGTAAAAGTGGTCATCAAAATAACAAGTCTTATGAGGGTGAAATATGAAATCTAGACTTGGTATTGCATGAATGTGTATGTTTAAGTCTGGTAATGCCTCGTACCCTATTTCGGTGCTGGATGTGGGTAAGGGGTGTTACAGAAACCAATCAACTCATACATATTGTCCCTCATTCAAGCCCTCAAGGCCCAAAATACGCGTTAGAAACCAATCGGAACTAATTTAGAAACTCAGGGAATTTTTTTCGAAATACATTAAAATTTTTCAAATATACAGGGCTCACACGGCCGTGTGGTCAGGCCATGTGACTCACACGGCCAAGAGACATGCCTGTGTCTTAGGTTGTGTGAACATTCGAAATAGGGACACCCCGCTCGTGTCCGTACCCGTGAAACTCTTTGACTTAGGTCACACTGCCAAGCCACATGCCCGTGTGTTAGGCCGTGTACCCTTTCGAAATGGTCATGCACACCCGTGTGCTAGTCGTGTGTCTCACACGGCCAAGTCACACGCCCTTGTATCTGGCCATGTAGACCTAAAATGTGTCTTTAACAACAATTTTGCCATTTTCTACATGCTTAGACATTAAACAACTCAAAATCATTTATTTAACCATTTCAAAACATGCCAAAACAATCACCCTAGGTGCCTAACTAATGTACCCTCATTGGTACCACATTTATATCATCAATTCAAATCATCAAAGCATCATTCAAATCCAAGTTATAAACATACCAAATTTAATCCATTTTGCCTAGTTCATAAGCACTTAACCATCAACTTAAATTCACATGAAAAATATCTAAATTTGGTTCAATTTACCATGCCATAATATGGCCTCAAACACATGTATATATATATATACCAATCCAACCTTACACTTATAACCTCATTTACAATGTAACAGCCCGATTTAGGGACTAGTAGGAACAGTGACCTCAGGGTCACTAATTTGAGATTAGAGAAATTTATTTTCATGTTATATTATGGGTCAGAGCATGATAGTATATGTGCATGTAAATTTTGGTGCTTTAATTTTAACGATTTCACGTTTAATCGCGAAAAAGGACTAAATCGCATAAAGTGCGAAAGTTTCATTCTATAGGCTAAAAGTACCAAATATCCATAGATTTTTAATTTTAGGTCTTTAAAAGGCAATTTAGCCCTTTGATGAGGCTTGGCCGGCCATAGACTAGCATGAGAGACAAATTTGTCAATGTTGGTCAAAATTGGTGGTAGTAGGTGGACTAATTTGACTAGTATTAATAAAATAAGGAGAGAAAAGATATCATCTTTTTCTCTTTCACTCTTCTATCGAAAATTAGCAGCAAATAGAGGGTAGAAAGCTCCAAAAATTTCAGCACATTCATCTCTTCACAAGTAAGTGTTTTAGTGATCTTTTCTTGAAAATAGTTGTACTTTTGGGACCCCTAGAGCTTAAGCTTTCAAATGAGGGGAATATTGTGCAATATGGTAAAAAGTTTATAGTTTTTCCATGAGAGCTATCTTAGTTATTTGTTGCATTTTATGGAAGAAATTGAGTCTTAGATGTTAGATGAACAACTTTTGTGAAAGGTGTTGTCTTGAAAACACCTAATTGGACCTTGATGAAAATGTTACAAATTTGTAGTAATTATGTGAAATGTTGAGTTTTGATGATAGCTATAAGATTATTAAATGTTCATCTAGTCTTGTTGAAGGTAAAAATATGATTAGAATTAATTTTTGAGCCTAGGGGAAAAATCGTCATTTTACCAAAGTCTAGGCGCAAAATAGTAAATTTGCCTAGGTATGATTATTGAAATGCTTTCATTAATGTGGTGATTAAAATGAGCTAAATTTATATTATAGAGAAAGAAGAACCGAGAACCCGCCTCGATCGGGGAAAGAATAAAGTCTTGGACTAAACCGACGAGTTAGCTCATTTTGAAATCGAGGTAAGTTTGTATGTGATGATTCAACATTTATGTTAGCATGATTGAGAATGTTTGGTATTATATTGATGCTTGATGCTCTACTAAATTGAGTAGTTAATGTTGAATGAGATGATGAAGTCCTAGTGGACCATATTGAATATGAAAATGCTATCATCTAGAGGTGAGATAGATAAGGTCTCGTATAAGACCATGTCCGGGACATGGCTTCGGCACCGAGTTGATATCCCGTATCAGACCATATCTGGGATATGACTTCAAAAATGAATATGAAAATCGTATAAGACCATATCTGGGATATGGCACTGATACTTAATTGAAAGTTCATACAAGACCATATCAGGGATATGGCATTGGCATTTAGAAGTGACTCCATATAAGACCACCTCGAGGATGTGGCAATGGCTTCGTACTTACATGAATGATGATGAATATACGTCTTTGACTATCTCGGGTGATCAATGGGATAAGAAGATGAGTATAGAAGTAGAAAAGAGAGTTGTACTAAAGTCACGTGACTGAGTGAAAACAGGTACTCCTGAATGAGTCACGAAGAAATGATTACGAGGTATGGCACGGTATGTGCTAAATAAGGGCAACTGTGAGTAAGTATGGCAAGGAGCCTGTGACTTATGTATGGTTAGTCAATGCCATGGATGAATTATATTATGAGCTTATTATTGCTACTTATTTCCAAGCAAACTTACTAAGCTTTGTGCTTACCCCTTTCATTGCCATTTTTCCTTGTAGTATTGCCAAGATAACTCGAGAGGTTGCAGATGTTAGAGTTCAAAAATCACACTATCAACATCACTTTGGTATAACAATTTAGACTTATTTTGAGTATGGCATGTATAGGACTCGAGTATTTTGCTAAGTATTAATTGTTAACCAAAGTGTTGGTTTTGTAAGGTATTGAAGCCTTTTTGTAATGGTTTATTAAGTTAGGTCAATACTTGACAAATTCTTATTCTTAATGAAACTGATTTTCCTGAAGGTGTGTGCACTTGTGTATGGATGTTAAATTAACTCTTTAAATGTGCCTTAAGGCTATAAATTATGTTGTATTGAGTTGGTGTATGTGTGTGTTCAATGTAGGATGGCATTTTGACCTTGTAAAAGGGCCTATTTGGGGTGCATGGCCAAGGGACACGGTCGTGTGTCTCTATCGAGTGGCTCAAGGGCCACTTCGAAGTGTGCCTGGGTAGGTTACACGGTCGTGGCACACGGGCGTGCTTAATGGCTGTGTGGTCAGGTCAGTAGCTAGCCCACTTTACACGGCCATGACACACGAGCGTGTCTGGTGGTCGTGTAGAGAAGTCAGAGTACAAAGGTTTGACACACGGGCCAGGACCAGGGCCACGGGCGTGTCAATGCCGTGCAGAATTAGTCAGTGTCGACCACGGGTGTAGACACGGGCATGCCTCAGGGGAACACGGACGTGTCCCTAGTTCAACACGGGCGTGTGGCCCCTATTTTGATGAAAAGCTTTCCAAGTTCATTTAAGTTCCAGGTTAAATCCCAAAGCGTCTCGGAAGTATGTTTAAGGCATCCTTGACCGAGTGGATGCAAGTGATGGGTTTAAACGAAATTTTATAACCCTACTCGGGGATGTGTAAGCAAGATTAGTTAGGTAATGCCTTAAACCATGTTCTGACTTGAGTACGGGTAAGGGGTGTTACATACAATCCATCCACAAAATAACTATCATTTAGACATCCTAGGTACATGCTGACACAAAAGATAAACATCACCACATTTGAGCTCGGGATCGTTGGTGGATGCTGAATCGGCAATCAAAAGTTAAGTACATAATCTGCGCACGAAAAATAAAATCGTATGCTGAGTAAAACTCAGTGGTATTTTTATAATCTAAATCTTTAAAGAGAATATAATATAATATAATATGCACAGTTGAATTTTAAGCACATATTAATGTCTAATATCATGACTATCATATGCTATCATATGCTATCATATTTCATTTGTTGAACAATGTCCCAATTCGCACAATTGCTATATCAATAATTATTCACATATCAAACCATATTTATTTGTACAATAACATTAGCCATTCAATACTTAATTCATGAATACATTATTTCATACCATACTCAATTTTCATCATTTGCTATAAAATAGTTTTTCAGAATTTGATCCACATATCATTTAAACAGTAGCATTAGCCATTTCATATCCACTTCATGAGTACATAACTCATGTATCTCATTTTGTTGTTTCAAATCACTATCCCAATTTCAATTCACATACAATATCAATCATAATATCATTTTATTTAGTTACCCTTATTAACACGACTCGAACTCGGACGGATACAAGGATCCAACTAACACACCAGTTTGGCACCCAATGCCTCATCAGATAAATCTGAAGTAATATGTGCCCAGCGCTATATACATTAACACTCAGTGTCTCATCGGATAAACTGAAGTAAGTTGGCACCCAGTGCCTTATCGAGTCGAAGTCGAAGAAATCCCTGAACTCTTCATATCCTATGGCATGCCATCTATATCCGACTCAGCCCGATACAATTAATAGGGTTACATTTTACTTCTGAAACATAACCAATATCCAATATCAAATTTTCATATAATCACATTATCACATATATACATATGAATTCAATTCAATTCATATAAATTCAATAAATTCATCACATATCGAATCAATCCATTTCAATTGTAAAACACAATAGTTCTCACCTCCAATACTTACCATATACAAGAAATCAAAATGCAATAATTTTACAACTTAGTTCGAATTATAGAAATACAAACCAGGAATTCTGAGCTATTCGACGTCGACTTTATCTTTCCCCTTTCTAGTCGAGGATTCCGGTACGACGTTAGCTACAAAATTAAAACAATTAAAATTTCATCAATACAACACAAATCAATTTCATATTGAATATTTTATTTTTTTAACTCAATATTTCTCTACTTTCCAATTTAGTCCCTAAACCGAGACTAATTTTTATTCTTCACATTTAATTCTATATTTTCATACAAATCCATTTTAAACTAAATTTAACACCCTATTTTCACTTAAATCTCTAAATTTTAAATTTTTCACAATTTAGCCCCTATTACTTAAAATCTGCAATTTATTCTACAATTTAATCATTTTTCATTTCTAGCTTAAAAATCTATCCATTTAATGCCTAATACTAAAATTATTCAACATTAACAACCTTTAAAAACTCAGTCAATGTTAAAATTTTGACATGAGTCGGGTAATACTTAACATCAGGATTCCAGAAAAATAAAAATTACAAAAAAAAAGACTAAATTGCCTAACCAATTGAACTTTAAACCCTAAAAATCCCTAAGGCATGCGTTGAACCTTCTTTCTCCCTTTCTTCTTTCTCTTTTGCTTTTTTTTTCTCTCTTTTTTTTCTGTTTCGTATGGCTCCCTTTCTTTTAATACTTTTTTCGTTTTATTATAATTATATAATATATATACTTAATAATTAAGTAAACATATTCTAATATATATTTTAACTTTAATATTACAATATATATATATAAAAAATAAATTTACACATGTAAGTTACTAATACCCTCCCCTTAATGGAATAAGGTATAATTGCTTCTTTAGTCCTTTTAAATATTCTTTAATCTATAATTTAACTTTCACCCTATATGCGATTTAGTCCTTATACATAATCACTTTTAATTTAAGCAAATTCACTTAACCGAAACCTAATTAACTGTACAACTAGCTTCATAATGTTTTTAAATATTTACGAGTCCGATTTACGGGAATGGAGCCCTGGGAATACACTTTTTTTTTTAATTTGGTCCTTTTTAATTAATTAACTATCGAAACGTTAAAATTTCTTAACGAAAGTTTAATACCACCTTAATAACACTCCGTAAATATTTATAAAAATATTTACGGCTCAGTTTATAAAAACAAGGTCCCGATAGCTCATTTTCTAAAACCACTTGAACTTAATAAATCACTTATATAACATAAATTATCAAATCGAAAACCTTTTAAAAAATCACATTTGACTCATAAATATTAAATAATAATATTTGAGAACTTACTCGTTGGATTTGGTGGTCCCGAAACCACTATTTTCGAGACCACTAAAAAACGGGCTGTTACAGAGTGATTGAAATGAAACTTAGATGACTATTTTGTCAGCTACCTCAAAGTTGAGTGACTATTGATGTAATTTACCCTTAATCTAATAACAAAACCCAACTAAATAACCCAAAACTTAAACCTACACTCAGCTAAACTGAGCTCATTGCTCGCATCGACATTTCATCCTAACATTCAAAATCCCATTGCAAAGAAACTTCAAAACAAATTCAACAACAACCAATAGGAGGTGTCGTTCACCGCCATTCAGTAACTAGTAGGAGGAGTCGTTCGACAGCAGGAGCTTCACCGTTCATTAGCATTCAGCAACAAGCACTCCACCGTCGTTCTGCAGCAAGTTATCCATTACAAAACATTAAAAATTTTAAAAAATAATAATAAAGAAATCAATTAACTAAAAAAGCTGACCGAACCAACTAAACTAACTCAATATCGGTTAGATTTTTTCGATTTCCGCATATATGATTGGTCGGTTCAGTTTTTGTATAAGGTATAAGTCGATTAAATCGTTTTCAAAAAGGACTCGACGAAAAAAATTGATTACTTACCCCTAACCACGTAAAGACCGGACCCTTACTTCAAAATGCTAAGCCAAAGATCAAAGCAGATCTCTAATATGATAACTTTTTTTTTTCTTTTTTATTATAAACTTTTTCATCTTTTTTTTTGAAATAATTAATAGGCTAACTTTTATATAGCTAAAACTAAAACAAAAAGTCATTGGGCCTTCTGGTATTAAATTCCATCAGGCCATTAACCAAACAAAAAAAAAACCATCAACTAAAGCTCCTAGGGAAACAAAACAATTATTGCTATGAAAAAAGGAAATCTAGGGTATTAATTGTTGCCGATTCATTTACAGCTAGGCATCATTTCCACCTTATCTTTTCATTTTCAACCTATCCCACCTGTTTCAGGTGATAGCTTCTCCATATTTCACATTTTGCTATCCATTCGTCTTCTCACTCCTCTGCGCTGCTTCAATCTGGCCATTATCTCCACCTTCCTTCCGGGTTCACTTGAAGAATATGTTGCTCCTCTCCTCCCAGGTATGGTATTTCTTCCCTTTTAAGAGCTTCTCTGCTATTTTATGGGCTAACACGTTTTCATTTCTGTTGATGAATTGAAATCTGACTTCTTGAAACTGCTTCGATTCTTCTTGGATATCTTTGATTATTGTGCTGATAGCTGATTTGTCCCTCTCTTTTGTTTTACATTTCTGTATTACTGTGCGTGAATCCCTTTTTATCGTGACTGAGTGTAACCCCATTGAAGTGCCTAATCTGACTGCATGAAGTCCAGCATAGGTTTCTGCTACAAAAGAGGAAGAAACATTTAAGTTTGAAGTCGACTTTGTATTTATGATTTCTCTCGTTCTGTCAATAACCACCAGACCAGCCATCGACTTGGATTCTCTGCTGTTAAAAGCTGCATTGAAGTATATTGTTATCCCTGAAGTTGGATCTCGTGGATTTGTGCTTCTAAAATGTTTAAGGTACTATTCTTTTCCTTTAAAACATCAATCTCAGCCAAGTACCTTTTCACTTTTGATGCTAACTCCCTTGCTGAATCTGTTTTTCCTTCGTGTATGAACTTGTTTCTTGACCCCCACATGAGCCAAACTGTATTGCAAAACACCCGACATTGTTTGTAGTTGCTATTCTTGAAGACCCAGGTAATCCAATCCCAGAAATTTTGAATCGTCAAATTATTAACCCATGGGAGTTCTAACAGCTGCCATATCTCAAATGTTGCAGGACAGAACCGAAACTCATGGCCAATACCCTCTTCTTCAATTCTACATCGAGGACAAATAGTGTTATCTACTACTTTTTTTTATCTTAAATTAACCAGAGTAAGCAAATAATTCCATGATGCTCTTCAAATTGTAATCAAAATCTTGGATGGGAGCTATAGGTTCCATAATTTTTTGTAAAAGTTTTTAGATTGGCCTGTATTAATAGGTTATTAGGCTCTAAGCTAGTCTTTTTTAATAGTTTATAAGCACTTCTGACCGAAAATTCTCCAGAAAGCTCTTCCTTCCATACCTGAAAGTTTTCTCCTTGATTTTCTGCCAGAGGAATTTGCAGGATCTTTTGTGCAGTTTCGACTGAGAAGGTATATTTCACTAGATATGTTTTCCACACATTATTAGTAGCATCAATTAAGTCAGTGACTAACTCAATTCCATTATCGTTTCTGTGTCTCCTTACTTCCGCCTCTTGTCCTGGTATCCAATGATCTACCCAGACTCAAATTCTAGTCCCCTGCCCTACTCTCCAGCCCATTCCACTATGTAACAGACCTTTTACAGCCCAGATGCTTCTCCAGTTAAGTGAAGGTGAGTTGCCTAATTGAGCATTAAAAAAATCTGAACGTGGGAAATATTTAGCTTTAAGAACTCTCGCCAATAAAGAATTTGGATAATTAATCAAACGCCAGCCTTGCTTAGCAAGCATAGCTATATTAAATTGGCTCATATTACGAAATCCAAGACCACCGCTTTCCTTCAATATGCATAACTTTTTCCACGCACACCAGTGGATGTCCTTTTTCCCTTATCCTTTTTGCCACCAGAATTTGGCCATGATATTTTCAAACTCATCACATAGTGATTTAGGTAAAAGAAAGCATGTCATTGAGTAAGTTGGAATGACTTGCAAAATAGACTTGATAAAAACTTCCTTCCCTCCTTGCGATAAATGTCTCATACTCCAATGATCAATTCGCTGCTTGATTCGATCTTTCAAGGTCTAGAACGACTCCTTTTTCTTCCTTCCCACCATATTAGGCAACCCTAAGTAACGCTCTGGCTCGGTCGAACATCTTACACCCAAAATTTTGACCACTAGATTTCTTTCGATTTCTGAGGTATTCCTGCTAAAGAACACAATTAATTTATCAAAATTGACGCATTGCCCTGAACATCTTCTATATTTTCTTAGTATTTCCTTTAAAACATTAGCTCTCCTATTCGATGCTTCACTAAACAAAATGCAATCATTTGTAAATAGTAAGTGTGAAACCTGCGGCCCACTCCTACTGGCTTTAACCCCTCTTAACAGCCCTTCATTCATTGCAAGACGCATTAGGCTAGATAAGCCTTCCCCGCACAAGAGAAACATAAATGGACTGAGCGGATCTCCTTGACATAAACCCATTGTCGGATGAAAGATCTCTCATTTGTAGCCATTGACAATCATCGAATATGAAATAGAAGTTAAGCACTTCATAGTGGTTTCGACCCAACTAAAAGCAAAACCCATTCGAATCATGATGTCTTTTACAAAATTCCACTCAACTCTGTCATAAGCCTTGCTCATATCGAGCTTCACAGCCATAAATCCTTTTTTCCCCATTCTTTTTTGTTTTAACGTGTGGAGAATTTTGTAAGCGAGCATGACATTATCCGAAATCAACCTCCCAGGTACGAAAGCGCTCTGAGCCATATCTATGCACTTCTCAATAACCCCTCTTAGCCTGTTTGCTATGGCTTTCACCATGATTTTATAAATTACATTACAAAGGCTAATTGGTCTAAACTGTTTCATATTAACGGGGTTTGCAACTTTTGGGATGAGAACTATGTGTGTAGAATTTACCTGCTTGAAGTCTTTTCCTTCATTCAACGTTTGTAGACAGAATTTGATGACTTCATCTCCAACTATGTGCCAGCACTTTTGGTAAAATAATGCCGGTAAACCATCTTCCCTTGGAGCTTTTGTAGGACCCATCTCAAATGTTGCTGCTTTAATCTCTTCATTTGTGTATGGCACCGTAAGTTGATGGTTGCCCTCCTCTATTATACATTTCTTGATTCCTGACAACAAATGATTATTTCTTCCCCTCTCTTCTGATCGAAATAGATTTTTAAAATAAGATCTCGCAATATCTTCTATGTCTTGACTAATTTCTGTTTCTCTTCCATTCTCATCTTGCAACTTGTTAATCATATATTTATAAATATTATTAGTTACATAAATTAATTTGAATAATTAATTATATAATAAAATTATGTTTTAATATAAATTTAATTTAATGTCCCTAATAATCATTTTGCTTTCTCATTATACTTTATGCCATTGTCACAGTTACATTTGAATCTAAACACATATTTTACCATTGATTTATCTAATCTCATTACTACAATAATTAATCTTACTGACATCGTTTGTTTTCAATCTCACCTCTTATCTAAATGGACCCTGAATGGAATATACAAGTAATAGTATTTTATTGCTTGGTTCACTAGAATAATACTAAGAAATAATTTGAATATTAACTCGATTGATATTAGTATTGTTGTCAGTACATGGGATGTAGGTTTAAGCATGCTCAAGCATGTTTTATCCCCCTATAAATTTTATTATAATAAAGTAGTTATAATTTTCCAATATAGTTTATTAATTTCTTTTATTAAAAAATAAATTTTATCAGCATATTGCAATATAACCACTAAAGCAATAATTAGAAATAATTGATAATAAATATTATTTAATACTTAAAAAACTATTATATAAAAATTGATTTTCTTCTCTCGAATTGATTTCAATATTTTTTCCTCTCTTATTAATCCTATTATTTTCTTTTTCGAGTCTTTTATTTCTCACATTCATATGCTCTCTCCACATTTATTTCATCTCCTCTTCATTTCTACAACTCTTTTCTTTTTCCTTCAATTTTCAAAAAAGCAAACCCAATTTCCAGTGAAAGAGGTGTCGTGCATGACCTCCACCACTATTGGTCAAAGGCTTTTTGGCTCCAAAAATTCACCTCAAACAGATTTTCACCTTCTCTTTTTTATCTTCTTTTTAGTTTTTCCTAAATCTTCTTCTAAACGAGTAAATCTAATCATAAACCCCATTGAAAAACTTCAAAAATCTAATAAAATTCCACTATCGAGGTGTCCACTTCTTTTTATGCTTGCACACTGCATGATGTTATGATTTTTTTCTGAAATTTAAAAGAAAAAAATCTCTAGTGGGTTGATCGCCTTAAAAAGTGCCTCTAAACCCACCAGACAGTGGTGGCGGTAGTCTCCTCTCTCCTTCTCCTTCATTCTTTGCTGCTTGGCAGGGCTAAACGGACCAACAAAATACTTTGGCTATTCTATGCACACCTGTAATAGCCGTTCTTTGTTACAGGCAAAGGGATAATAAGGTGGAAATAAACTATTCTATTGAATTGACCATTCCTTCTAACCAAATGACTGTTCCAGAATGGAATCAAGGGCGTATCAAGGCCCTAAAATTGAAAATTCTCCATTTAAACTCTTTATAACTTATAAAACTTTAAATTAGTAATAATAAAATTACACTTTTGACTCCCAAAAATAATAAAAATTTAATTTAATCCTCTAAAAATTATAAAGATATAGACTATTAAAATGATGAAACTACATTTTTACTATCGTAAAAATATACAATTTAATTCAGATACTCAAAAAAATTTTCCTACCTTTGCCCCTGCATGGAATAGAGCCTGAATGAAATCACTATTCTAGTGAACCAGGCACGCTGTAAGTTTTGAATTTATATATGGTAATAAAAACTAAACATGAAAAAATAGCTTCATAAAATAAATTCAGCAAAAAAAAACTGCTTTCAAGGAGGAAGTAGATAGAAAACGAGAAGTTAAAGCAAGTCCATGATCAGTGATGTATTATCATCTTTAGCTAAAAGAATGACCACTAGAAGTCATCCTTGAAGAGATCGACTTCTTGACTTTTGAGTTCTGAATTCATGTACAAAACATCCCTCTAACCGAGATTAGAAAGGAAAACACTGTTAAAATAGGATCAATGTTCCCGGAATTAACAGAAATGGATTTCAATGAGGAAGAAGAAATGACGTGGGAGGAGTCTTGTGATTAAAGGTAGCTGTTAAGGCTGAAGAACTCTAGAAAACCATATTCAGCCTAAAACCGGAAAACAAAACACCAATTGCAATCACCTTTAAGTATAAGGGGCTACCCGATTTTCACTACCTATACAGCAGATTGGGATTGGGACACAGGAATGAAGAAATGTTGGTATAAAGGAGCAACCATGGAGTGTGGTTGAGGGCCTCACAAAATTCAAAAACAGAGAACCAGAGGAATGAATGGAGAATTCAGACTCGAAACAAAGAAAACATATATGAGCCGCCAATTGCAACGCTGGGAGAGGAACAGTGGTTAGTCAAAACAACCAAATCTTTGGCATGAATTGTTTTGCAGAACTCAAATCAGAGTCTAGCAAATAGAGGTATAGGTCACAGATCCTGTTCAATGAAATGTCAGTTCAACAAAAGAAGGGCATTGCTCATGGTTATATGCACAGAAAAAAAAATTCAATAAAGCAATCTCACCAACAACAAAGGTTTACCAACATCCATATACAAATATTCCAAATGTCTATTTGCCACATAATTTCTTCAAAAGTAACACCATAACATCAACAAACCAAAAAAAAAAAAAAAAAAAAAAAAAAAAAAAAACAGTACCCATAGCATCTATATTCTAAATGGGACTCTAGTAGTTCTCACCATCTTCTTTCATCATGAGTATGTTTGAAAACCCAATAATTGGTGCCCCATTTCACTTAATATGTCCATCAAGCCTTTATTCGGATGACAAATGAACCTGAAGCAAAATTAGAAGTATCAGAAAGTTTACATGTTACATGAATTAAATTAAACAAATAAAATGGAACAGTTAAATCTGTTCAAATATCTGACATTATGTTTAAGTTTCTTCTGGACACAGGTTATCATTATTGATTGAGTATCAACAAACAAGGGTGGAAACTCAAAAGTTACATTAAAAAACAAAGAACCGTCAAATGAAGTAAATAGTATTATATATATCATCGTTAAATCAACCTTTTTCAAGTTTCTACAATACAAAAGTCACTTAACATCTAAGTTACTCAAATTTAGATATGAGTGTCAAATATAGGTATGTGCCTGAAACAGGTACGTTGAGTTTTACCAAGTTTCTTACTAATTTGAAAGATTTTTGGAGGGTCAATTTCCTGTGCCCATGTCAGGTACGAGCATCAAACACAAGCATTTCAAGAAAAACAATAAGTCAGAGCAACATAACTTCACATTACTTATGTTATAATTAAGGAAACCAAAATTGAATAGGCTTCATGTATTAAATAACATTGGTTAAGTTCCTAAAGTGGCATGTGATGTTATCATTATCTGACTCAAAATCACTTATAATTTCATTATCTAAAAACATGTAAATGTTTACAACATAAAATAGTTATACAGCAAATAGCAATCATCAAGCGAGTTACTCACATGCAGGAAGGTTGGATATGTCAGCGGAAACTGCACAAGGTATTCCCAAGTTTGAAAGAGCTCCCCTGATGATTCCACATGGAAAATATAGATGCATGCTTTCCACAGCCTTCTCATCAGCCATGATAGAAGGCTCTTCAGATGCTCCATTTTCAGGTGATTGATCAATTGACATGCGTGTAAGCCAACGAAAACGATTATCTTGCAATACAAAGGTACCCTACAAGACAAGTTTAAATCATTTCATAAAACTTCATCATGGTATGCAGGTTTTGGTCAGCTTCAGTTCCTAAACATACTCTATGATTTGTCTTCAAGTTGTCTATCTGCTTCTTAAAGAGTTCAGACCAAAAGTCCTTGCAGATGAACTTGATTGCCTCTAAATGATCACTAAAACGTGGCCTCTCCATCGTGTACCTGGCAATAACTAAGCTTTGTCACTACAACAATTAGCATCTTAACTTCGCTAATGAACGGATATCAGGAACAATCCATTTTCGAACCATAACTTGCATTAATTAATCTACCCAAGAAATCAAAATGCATTTCACCAAATACATTAAGTACTGCTACTACTATCGCAATTCTTAAAGGCCCCATTTTATATCAAATTTTGATGTCAAGTGCAATGTATAGCAACGAACTTAAAGGGCTCATTACATAAAAAGTTGAAAAATAAATCTTGTCCAGAGAAATACCCTGATTCTAACTACCTTCAAATGCATACATGTTAACTATGTTCTCAACAAAATTGCAAATAAAATATTTTCAGTTCCTTTTCGCCATGGTATTTACCTTGCATTACGGCATACTAAAGGTGAAACTAATTACTAAGATAGTCATAGCAACAATCCCAAGCAATGCCGAAAATTATAAAAAGCCAAACCATTGCATCAGTTAGCATCAACAATCAAAACTTCAAATCCTCGCGCACTTAGAACACTACTCGATCATAAAAGTTTTATCATACAAAAGAAAACTAACACCCTTCCTTTTACCGCATCATAATATCTATAGTAGAATAAAGATGGAAAAATTAGAATTGGATTTTAGAAATTCCACTCAAATTAACTCAAAATATGTGGGGGGAGGGGGTTTCACTCCCTCAGATCCAAAAAGAAGACATTAAAACACAGTAACTTATACTAAAATTCACCTTATAAAATACAAATTTGACAAAAATATAATTGAAATGGAGTGATCAGCTTCATAAATATGCGAATTAACTAAAAAATGGGGAAATTGGATTATTGATAAGATGAAGAAGGGTTCACCGTTCAGAGAGCTGGTGGCCAACCTGATACCCAATGGCTTCGATCCGACGAGCAGCGAGCTCAGGCTTATTGGCGTAAAAACGGTTGCAATATATGGAAACCATTTCGATTAGTAGGCTATCAATGCAGCTTTCTGATACTTCTCTCCCCATTTTTTGTTTTTACTATTCTTTTCAAAAGAAAGGAGAAAGCAGTTTCTCTCTAGATTATATTTCGCTTTTCCAATCTTTATTTTATTTAAATTTAATATTTTGAAGCTAAATTTAAAGGTAATGGATCCTACTATTTGGGCCGGGTTTTGAAAGCAGTATTTCTAAGAAGAGTTTCAACTGATAGACTAAAAATAAAACTAATTTAAGGCGGGTTTGATATATCTACGGTTAGTATAAAAATAGCGGGAACAGTGAAATTAAGTATGATAGTGATATTGAAGTGTGAGATAAAAAGTAATCTAAATATACTGCACCGCACCCAATCGCTCATCCAAACCCACCCTTAATATATTTAGGCCTTGTGTAACAGTATTTTAATGTAAGATAACGATAAAATTTTAGTATTGATCCCTCACTCTTATTAAAGTTTAGGATTTAATCTATAATTATAATTAAAAAATTGAAGGCCATTGAAAGTATGCATGACATTTCATATATTATAATATTAAAAATAAATTACTATAATTTTTTTATTTTATATAATCTAAATTGAATTTTTTCAAATATAAAAATTAATACTAAGAGACCATGGCTGTATCCTTTAGCTTATACTCCTAATTTTAATATTAAGGATCAATAATAATAATAATAATCAATTATTCGATAGTTTGAATATGAGCCAATTATTATATTAATTATAATTTTTTTATTAATTTGTAAGAGTTATTTTTTATGTGAATTTAACATTTAAAATATTATTTTATATATATCTAAATTAAAAAAATGAAAATAATTTAAATTAATTGCTTAAAAATTATTTAAAAATTTAATTTTATATATAATAATGTTAATTAACTTGAATATCACTTAAATTACTTACTTTTTACTTTCAAACATTATGTCCAATATTCGGTGTGATAATTTCAGAGTGCGGTAGTTGTTGTTGCCAACTTGATTCTCCACTCAAAGTTCAAACATGTTGAATTTGACCTCTTCTTTGTTTGTGAGAAAGTTGCGGGAGGGCGAAGTTCCAGCATATGATCAAGTGGCCAATGTTCTTACCAAACTTTTGTCATCGTTCCATTTTTGTCGGTTAAGGGATAGACTCCGAGTCACAAAAACTATAGATGATCGATGAGTATTAGAGTTAATTGAACAGAATCAATTATATTGTTGAGGATTTTATTATGTTATTAACAACAGATTATATCTCTTTAGTTGTGTATAAATTTATTCTTCTGTATCAGAAATAATCAAGCTATTTCTCATTTGATTAATGAGAAATTAGAGTATAATGTTCAAGATTCTTGTGTTTGTTTGTGAGATTCTTTCATCTAAAAAGAATATTTTAATTTTTCAAATCATTTTTTACAATAATATTAAACACTTAAAATTTTAAACTACACTTTTTTTAATGTCATCGTTACTATGATGTTATGTTATCACTATTTTGACACTAATAAATATTCAACTTAAAATATAATAAAAATATGGATTAATATAAACGTTTCATCCCTAAATTTAGGGTTTAGGTAAGCTTTAATACTTTGTCCACTTCAATATCTAAACTTATTTGATTTCTCTCAATTTTGATATTAAATAAATTGATCCGAATTTTAAAAATGAAACAAT
The DNA here is from genome assembly GCA_025503065.1 of Gossypium bickii. NCBI lineage: Eukaryota > Viridiplantae > Streptophyta > Magnoliopsida > Malvales > Malvaceae > Gossypium > Gossypium bickii. Next base: position 105,854,055 of record CP106711.1, read on the forward strand.
TTAATCCTCTCACTTTGAAAAATAACCAAAATATCGTCTTCTCTTAATGTGACTTTTGTTTGTTGCCCGATTGAGCACCTCCATTGTCAGATTTTATCCCTGCCCATTTCCGTCTTCTGAAGCTAAAGCCAACTCCATACATTAGCTATTCTGTTTTTAGACTTTCACCCTTTTTGTTTGTTCACTTTCGAATATTATAAAGAGTAAATTACTTGTTTTTTTAAAGCAGGATCAATTTGCTGATTTTGGAATAGTGAAAGGAGTTTCGGGAGATTTCTACCAAAGCAAGAACAACTTAGAGCAAAACTAGTGAAGCAAATTAAACTTTACTAATGGAAACTATGAGTACACACCCAAAAAAAAACAAAAGCTCTAACAATCCAACAGCTAAAAGGAAAATTATTATTTTCCTTTTTGTTTTTTTTCGAGGCTGCCTAAAGAAAAACAACTTTATTAAGTAATCCCTACAAGGTAAACATATATCACTAAACTATTACTTCAAACAAAACACAATAACATGCTAAGGGAATAAGCTTCTGCCTAGCTGCTACAGTTAATAATGATGTTTGAAGAGATGTATAGCTAGGAGGCCGTCCGCTCAATACTACGGAGGCGGGCAGTCGCAAACGCAGGATCCGGACACGCAAAGGACCGGACACCGGCCTCGATAACTACAGGCATCTACACAGTCCTTATGTTTACTGCATGGATGTCCCTTGGTACCGTCGGCCAATGCTTCGGCTTCTGTCATGGCTGCAACTAGCAAAGGAATCCATTACAACGTATACGCAATGAAAAATGAAAACCCATAGAACCTTTTAGTTAGTAGAAAATGTAATGAATAGTAGAGTAAAGAGAGAAAGAGATCATATATATATATACATATACATACCGAAAACAATAATGAGAAGAGCTATGAAGCAGGCCAACCGGAGTTTAGGTTTCTCCATTTCTTTGTTGTGGGCGGCTACAACTAGTTACAAGGACCTATCTATTTATAACAAGGAAAAGGAAAGCATGGATTTTCATGCATGTAAGGTAAATTCGATTCGAAAAGGAAAATAACTATTAGATGTATACTCCTCGATATTCTGTTTGATACACGTGAATTACAGCAGGACTTTGACCTTTGTCTTTTATGTTGGCTCTTCTATGGCTTGTTTACTTGGGCGTATGGCCAAAGGCAACACATAAATTATGGAGCTTCAAGTTCCGAAGTTTTTGGAAAACTCGGCCGTTTTTTTGAACTTTTATTAGATTTTGTTAACTGCTGAGTTTAAAGTCTACAACTTACATGAAAAAATATCCCTAGTGGGTTAATGCTCGACACGTGTATATGTTTTTTAGGTTTCATTTTTCTTGTTTTTAAACCATCAAAGCATTTATGAGGGTGCAGTTAAATCTTTTTTTATAATTAATGAACTGCTATTGTTAAGGCTTATAAATTGAGCCTTGTGAAACATACAAAACTGTAAGAAAATAGGAGTGAACCCATGATGATATGATAGTTAAATGTGTTTATTTTTTTAATATATTTAGATTTGAGTTGTGTTAGTGGCGTTGATTGTTAGGAATTTATTTTATTATTGTAATTTTAAAAAAAATTATATAATTTTTTCTCTTAATATTTTAATTATTTTGCAATACATTAGCACCAATTAAGGCCTACTAACCATCAATAAATATTTGGTATTAAACAATAGAAAGAAAAAATACAAAGATTATCAAACTCCTAGGTATTGTTTCTCGCTCTAATATATTATATATATTTGTTTTTGTTTTATTCTTAATTTGCTATATTATATTTAATCATCTCATTAATTAAAACTATTAAGCTTATATTTCTATATGTCCAATAATGTATTTGGCTCTTCTAATTTCTTTTGTCTGCTGTTATTTTCATATTATTCATGAATTTTTTATTTACATATGTTATCATATATGTCGATAATGATAGAAAAAAGATTTCAAAGCAAAAAGAAATGAAAAATAAGAACACACAGATTTTACGTGTAAGCCCTTTCGAGAAAAAACCACGGGTAAAGAAGAAAAAATTCACTAATGTTGATAAACGAATGATATAAGAAGAGTTTCAACTATATCTATTTAATAATTGAAAAACCTTATTCTAATCAAAGTCAAATAGTAGAAGTATAGTTCTACTAGACGTAACCTTCAACCTCTCGCACCCGCAGATCCCCTTATTTTGCCACTGTATTTATTTTTTCAACAAGTGACGGGATTTAAGTCATACAATCTCTAACAGCATATATAATTATTATGATCGTTATTGTGAACTATAAATTTACTAACTAAAAATCTATTTACTTTAATGCATGTTATTAATTTTATTAATTGAATCATTTTATTAAGGTTCTACCTGTTATGTGATTTCTTATATCTTAATTATCATTGTTTTATACTAAATTGTATAATGTCAAAATTTGCAAAATGAAATGATTTTAAAAAAATGGTTGTTGTGTTGAAATCTATTATATATTTGGCATAGTTTATTTTAGTGGTCCAATCTAAAAAATATATTCATTTGTATCCGTGACATATCTTTTTATTTATTTAAATATTACAAATTTATATAATAATTTACACATTAATAATTCATTTTATATAAATATGTACACACTCATTTATTCATATTCTATTTTAATTTTTTATGTCATATTATTTATATATTTTTTCCTCATGTTGTGTTTAGATTATGTTCCAATTCATCTTTTATTTTGTATACTTTATCATATGATTCAATTTTGACTTTATACTCATTTTCTTAAATTCTTTTAAAATGGTTTATTAAGAATTTAAAATTTCCACTTGTATTATAAGTTACGCCAATCTAACTAGTACAAATATTATGTTAAAAGCCATTAACTATTACAATATTGTAATACTATTCAATTATCTATATACAATTAATCCATAATTTTTTTCCAAAAAAAAAAAGGGAATGACATAATTTAAAATTTTTATTTTTTAAAAAATATATAATAAGCTTTTTATTGTTTTTATTAGGTATGTATTATGTTTTCTGTAGTTTATTATCATTATTTAATTTTGAGAAAAAATTATGTGTTTGAAACTTATTATGTGTTTGACATAATTTTTCTTAGTAGGTCAATTTAAAAAAAATTACCTATATGATATTTTTATTTTTAAAATATTTTAAATTTATATAAACTTTTACACATGAACAATTAGTATCATGTTATTTTCATTTTATCTTCTATTTTGTCTCAACTTCATTTTATCTCATATTTGTGTAGGATAAAAATCAATGAAATTTTATCTAACATAGCGATGGATATTCATGATTTATAATTAATTCCAGAATATTGCATTAATTTAAAAAACACAAAAACTCAAGAAGCGATTTTCTAATTATCCTTAGACATATACGTCGATTTATGACACAATCTAACAAACCACAAACATAACTTTATATAATTACAAATATGTACAACCGAACAATATACAATCACACAGCATACACACCACCACATGGACATACATGCAAACCCAAAACACATGGCCATAATATACATATATCAATACTCGTGTTATGCTTATAACATTAATGGGTTTCTATTCAAATTAGCTCAAAACTAACCATGTGTCTGCCTACAAACCAAGCCACCATGCATGCTACCATAAATACCAACTTACAAACCAAAGGATTATATGCATGAAAAGTCCATGTATGAGCATGAATTCTTATGAAACAAAAGCAAGGTTCCAACCTATCTTAAATCAACATTACACGTTTCCTTGTGTCATGCTAAAAGGAAGGAAATCAAAAGGTTTTATATGGAAGACATGCATGTATTTATGCTTTCATATCACAAAAGGCTAAGTCCATAGGATTGAAAAACAAACGGGTTAAGGAAATCTTAGTCAACAAGGATCGTTTCAAACAACCATAAATGATCATACATAAATTAAGCATAAAGAGCAATCATAAAAAGGAAGAGTTATTCATCATGGAAAATGATCAAATATGACTTTGAAAGTGCAAATTTCAACTCATTGATTCATATCATGGTACACCAAACAAGATTTTGCTACACATACACTATGTAATAAATACCAGATAAAGCTTTCCTCTCCTCTTTTCCTTCTTATGGTTCCGGGCTATGGCTTCTTCCTTAGCTTTCTTTTTTTTGGGGGGCAGTAGCTTTGCTTCAGCTCATCCTTGTTTTGGCCCTCTCATTTATTCTCATAATCTCAACTCTTCTGATTTTAAAAGCCAGTTTTTTCTTCTCTTCCTTGACTTGCCGTGTAGCTCTTCATGGGCAATTAATTGCTTCAATTTCCTTGTTGACCTTTTTTTCTCTTTACTTTGCCGTGCAAGCTTCCTAAAGCTCACCCCAAAATTTGGGTTTTCAACGTCCCACTAAATGGGGATGGGATGCCATCTAAAATGAAAAGGTGATGGTGATGGTATCATGGTGGGGGCCATTCCACATTATTATTATCCCTATTTATTAAAAAAAGAGTAGCAAATAAAATTTTGTTAAAAAAATTTAAATCTAACTAAAAAATAAAAAATTAGGAGAAAAAAATTGATTTATCATTCTTTTATTAGAAAAAGATAAAAGTAATATAGAATCACAATTTTATATAATTTTTTCTTTATGTATACAGTACTAATCTCAATTTAAAGTTAATATATATACACACAAAATATCTAATTTATAAAGGCTCCTTAATATAAAATGAGAACCCAAATTAACTTAGATGTGAAATTGACTTGAAACTTCAGATAAAAATAGATTTTACACTCTCTTTTTTAATATGGCATATGTGTTATTTTTTATCTAATATGTTATTTTTTTTTAATAAAAGTTATATGTTTTGATATTTTAACATTTCAATATTTAATTCAGATTTTAAAATTGATTTGATGAAAATTTATAATTAGCTAATGATATAATAATTAACTTTCATCAAATCAACTTTAAAATCCGAATCAAATAACATCATCAGGCTGCATTTGATAAAATTAAACGCAAAATTAAACAAATTCATAATTAACACTAAACTTATTCTATTAACAAAATCATGAAAAATTCAAAACTAACAATATTAACAATAAACTTTAATTAAATCAACTCTAAAATCCGAATTGAACATTAAAAAGTTAACACTATAATCTTTGTGGTACCAAAATATATAACTTTTGTTAAATATAAGTACCAAATTAAACAAAACAATAACACAGGTACCACATTTGAAAAAAATAGTGTTAAATTTGGGACCAAATGACATATTAAGTCAATAATGAATATTAATATTATTGTAATTTAAGATAAAAAATATTATTTTATAATTTTTGTTGAAATTAAATTTCATTATTGATTGAATAATATTTTATTTAAATTGAAACCCTAGCGAAAGCAAGTATAATTAGAGTTAGTGCCAAAATAATACTACTTTTCAAGAAGTGGTACATAACCTATTCTTTTTTCTGGGGGAGCGTCACAACTGATACATAAACTATTATTTTGTTACCCATTTTACTTACACCAAAATGTTATATCTATTAAAAAATTTCCTAGCAATAACAAATCGCCACGTCATTTAACTTTTAAAAATATTTTTTAATTGTTGGGGATAAACCCATATAATCAACGAACAAGAAAAGTAAAGAAGATTGAACACACAAATTTTACGTAAAAAATCGCCATGTCATTTAACCTTTAAAAGTATTTTTTTAATTGTTAGGGATTAACCGTATAAACAACGAACAAGAAAAGTATAAAAGATCGAACACACAAATTTTAAATGAAAAACTCCTTCAAAGAGGATAAAAACCATGGGTAAAGAAAACTTCACTTAATGAAAAAGTAAACGAAGAGTACAAGTTGGAGAAAATAACCTAAATGAGCAAAAGCCAAAACCTGAATATAAAGCTCTCTCAATAACTCTCCCTAAAACTCTTTATCAAATCACACGTAAGAGATATTCTATTAACTCTCTAAATAAGGTCAGGGGTGAAGCCAAAACAATTTTTTAGGGGGGCGGATAAAATTTTAATTTTTTATAGTTTATATCTTTATAATTTTTAAAGGATTAAATTGAATTTTTATAATTTTAGGGGGGCAAAGTGTAATTTTACCTTTAGTAATTTAAAATTTTTAAAAAATTCTAAGGGCCTAAATAGTAATTTTACATTTTCGGGGGGTCGGGGCCCATGCCAGCCCCCTGGCTTCGCCCCTGAATAAGGTTACAAAAACCCTTTAAATAGGCTAATATTGTAACAGCCCGAATTAGGGGCTAGTTGGAACAGTGGTCTCGGAATCACTAATCCGAGGTTAGAGAAAATTATTTTCATGTTATGCTATGTGTTATAACATGTTTATAGGGATGTATGAAAATTTTGGTGCCTTAATTTGAGCAATTTCTAGCTAAATTGTGAAAAAAGACTAAATCGCATAAAGTGTGAAAGTTCTATTTTATTTGCTAAAGGTGCCAAATAGCTATGGAATATAAATTGGAGGTCCCAAATGTGCAATTTGGCCTTGTTAAGTGAGTTGGTCGGCCATAGGGTGCTAAGGGGACAAAGGCATTAAATGATGGTCAAAATTTGGTGATGTCAGGTGGTTTAAATGAATAAAATAAGATGAATAAAGATGTTATCATCTTTTCACTATTCCTTCACCTTCATCCACCGAAAATTGAAGAGAAATAAGGGTTATGGAGCTCAAAAATTTCAGCAAATATTTCTCCTCACAAGTAAGTAATTTTGATGATTTTTCTTGATAATTTTTGTACTTTTGGAGTCCTTAAAGCTTAAGCTAGCTAATGAGGAGACCAATTTGCAACATGGTTGACAGTCTAAGGACTTGCCATGAGAGAGTTTATGCTATTTGCTGAGTTTTTATGGAAGAAAATGAATGTTAGGATGTTGATAAACAACTTTTGTGAAAGGTGTCAGTATGAAAACACCTAATTAGGACTAAAATGCAAAAGTTGTAATTTGTTCATTAAGGAATGAAATAGTTGGAATTGTGAATAGTTGTAAGAGGATTAAATGTTCAGATAGGCTTTTTTAACAAGAAAATGTGATGAAAATTTATTTACAAGCCTAGGGGCAAAATCGTAATTTTGCTAAAGTGTAGGGGTAAAATAGTCATTTTTGCCTAAAGTGTAGATTATGGTGTATTAATGATTTATAAGTGATTAAATTAGTAAATTCTATTGTACTAGATCAAAGAAAGCGAGTTTCGGACTTAGAACAGATGAAAAGAGAAATGTGGGCAAAAAGTCCCTTTCGACATCGAGGTAAGTTCATGTGCAAATGTTGTAATTACGTATGAGTTATTTTAATATTCCAATGTTGTATGGAATGTATAATTACGCAATGAATGTATTAAATACTTGTCGATGAGTTGTTAAGAAAACTGAATCTAAGAATAGTAAGAAACATAAATAGTATGAAATGATGATAGTTAAGGTTCCGTGTAAGACCATATTGGAATATGGCCTCGGTGAGAGATATTAAATAAGACCATATCAAGGACATGGCAACAATGTGATATTTCGTATAAGACCTTGTTGGGGACATGGCATCGATATGTTAATTCATGTATGACCCTATCAGGGGTATAATGTCAATGTGACATTATGTGTATGAGACTCAAGGGAGTTACTTAACAATTTTAGTGACTCAACAAGTATTTTGAAAGTTGAGAATGAATGTGTTGTAGCATGAGAGGTACAGGTATGTGTTAGAACTGAATTAAGATGAATTCGGTATCTGATGAACCCATAGTGGGTTATGTGTAAATGATGCACTTCGGTTGCATAAGTTATATTCATTAATACATTGTGTGAATGCGAACGATTATAATATAAAGTTAAGTAAGAATAGTAGTGTGTGAGGATGTTCCTAGTTGAACATTTAAAATAGAGAATTACATGTGGATAACTATCCATGAATGTATAATAACGGTGAGCTATGTGCGATATCACCTTATTGATGGTTAGTGATGGGCTGTGTGCGATACCATCAACTATATTATTAACGGTGGGTTGTGTGCGTTACCACCTGGTTAATTATTAATCGATGGGCTGTATGCGATACCATCGCTTATAAAATTATTTGGTGGGCTAAGTGCGATACCACCATAAGTATAAATGATTGGTGGGCTATGCGCGATACCACCCTACCAGAGAGTGATGGTGGGCTAAGTGCGAAACCACCGAGAGATTAGTAGTACGAGTGGCTTATTGAAAATGCTTGACGTGTTATTTTATATGATCCTATGATGATATGTAACACTCCAAACCCGGCCCAAACACCACGACCGGATCTGATATGTCACTAAGAAAATTTTGGAAAAACATGTTGTATTTTCAGAAAATATTTTTCTAAAGTTTATCTTCTTATTCGAAAGAAATTTAATAGTTGATAGTTTAAATAAAATATGCCTTTATAAATTAAAAACCTAAATTTAAATACATGCATTAGTTCAATAAGAACTTAAATAACTAAAAGTAATTAAAGCCCAAAATAAAACAAAACATAAACTAGTGGCCCATGGCCTTATTACAACGAGATTTAAAATCCATTAATTAAAAATATAAAGTATTAACTTGAGTCTTTTCTTTGGATCCGGATGTTCTTTTGCATGGCCACTCATGCGTTCCTTTCCAGCCCGGTCCGAAGCACTAGGTATCACCTGAAAGGTTAATTAATAGGGTGAGTCACGAGACTCAGTGTGCAACCCTCATGCACCACTAGATTTTAGCCTTAGGCCCATAAAACAGATTAATAATTTCATTTATAAAAAAAATAACAAATAATATGCAAGGCTCAACCCGTTTGCCTAGATTTCCATCCGCTACACGCCCCCGTACCAGCCATTCACACCATTGGGGATTTCTACAATCGACCCACACCGCTACACGCCAAGATGGCAGTCATGCTGCTCATCAACATATTATGGCCGAAGCCCTTATAACAGATCACGATATTAGCCGCTACAACATATAACAGATCACGGTATAAACCGCTACACATATAACGTATAACTTCCTCTATTCATCAACCCAACCCATGCAATCATAAAATCAATATACTTTTATCATATAAAGTCAAAACATTCACTAACATGGTGATTTGATTCACCCTTTTCGGGTTTCCAACATTAAACCGAGATATCGGTATTTATCACAACATATAAACTTATGAACATACATTAATAATCAGATCTAGATGGTGGGGAAGTATTACACACCTGATATCACGAAATCTACTATCCTTAGTGTAAGCCTTGCTCAAAAGCCGGAAAATCACACGAAGATTTAGCCCTTCAATATTCGGCCAAGGTTAATAAAATCTCAATTTACACGTTAACTACTAATAGATCTCTTACCTAATTTGTCAAATCCCGAAAGTCCTTAAGAAAACGTCACCTCCCTACCTTCGACTTTTCCACAAATTGGCACTACAGATCTCAGCAAGAAAGGATTCGGCTTTAAACAAGAGAGTAAAATCGACAGAGCCTTAGAAAACTGATTCGGATTAGAAACTTGATAAAAGAGAATTGAAGAAAGCAAAATCCCGAAACTTACTAGATTAAAGAGGAGTATTCAACTATGGTGCACCTTCGGGAAAATCAGCCTTGAAGATTCGGTTATAAGAGAAGGAAAATATGAACAAAAGAGAATTCGGCTTTTAGAGAAAATACTAAGGAGAGAAGAAAATATCTAGGGAGTTTCGGTTTTGAAAAGAAATTAAAACAAATGGAAGAAGAGAATTTCGGCTAGGTGAGGAAAGAAGAGAAATTGAAAAAGAAAGGTCGATCACTTGGCTTATATAAATTTCGGCAATACAATCCCCCTCCCAGAGTTGGATTTTTGGCCAACTCTGCTGTCATCTGATAGCTTTTATCCCACCTATTATCTTAATCCCTTAGCTCCTCAAAAATAGCCCTAATCTTTCTCTTCATTATCTTTCTATTATCAGCACTTTATCACTAAAATAAAAGAATTAAATCCCCCTAAATTTTAGCAAGTGTGTCGTCCACCTAACTTTCCTGGGCTGTCGAATTTTTGACCCAATCTTTTGGGCTCCAAACGGCCAAATTTGGGCCCTCCCCAAGTGCTTGTGACGCCACTTTAAGCTCCTCATCTGTGTTTCTAGCTCATTGGGCCACAAGCCCAGTATATCAATTAAATTACCCAAACACTATTTTTAAACTCTAAGGTGACTAATCCAAATATTTTAATCAATGCCTCAGTTCAACCTCAGATTCTTAAATTACAAATTAATCAAGTACTACATATAAATGCACAGGCCTATATTTAGGATATTACAATTCTACCCCCTTAAAATAAATTTCGTCCTCGAAATTTACCTGATCAAAAGAGATGGGGATACTGCTGTCGCATAACATCCTCTGGCTCCCACATCACCTCTTTTGGGCCGTGATTTCGCCATAGAACTTTGACCAAAGGAACAGACTTCCTTCTCAACACTTTTATATCTCGATCGAAAATTTGTACTGGTTCCTCCTCAAAAGATAAATCTGGCCTTACTTCAATTTCTTCCACTGGCACTATGTGCGATGGATCAGATCGATAACGTCTCAGCATTGAGACATGGAACACGTCATGTATCTGCTCCAACTCTAAAGGTAACTCCAAACAATAAGCCACTGGCCCCACACGTTCTAACACCCTATAAGGCACACTAAACCGAGGATTTAGCTTACCCTTTCGTCCAAACCTCATTACTTTCTTCCACGGCGATATCTTCAAGAAGACTTGGTCTCCTACTGCAAATTCCACCTCCTTCCGCTTTAGATTCGCCTAAGATTTCTATCGATCAGATGCTTCCTTCAATCGAGCCCGTATTAACTTAACTTTTTCCTCCGTTTCTGAAACTAGTTCAAGACCCAATACCTGACGTTCACCCAACTCCGTCCAACAAGTTGGAGTACGACATCTTCTTCCATATAAGGCTTCATACGGCGCCATTTGAATACTAGCTTGATAGCTATTATTGTATGCGAATTCAGCCAAGGGTAAATACTCCTCCCAACTACCCCTAAAATCGATGATGCAACCCCTTAGCATATCCTCCAAGATCTGAATATCTCTCTCAGACTGACCATCAGACTGTGGGTGAAAAGCAGTACTGAAGTCTAACCTTGTTCCCATTGCCTGATGAAGAGCCTTCCAAAATCGTGACATGAACCTAGGGTCCCTATCCGATATGATCGACACCGGTACACCATGTAATCTTACAACCTCTACCACGTACAACTTAGCCAACTTTTGTAGAGAGTAGTCAACCCGAATCGGTATGAAGTGAGTAGACTTCGTCAGCCGATCCACAATTACCCAAATTGAATCTTTCTTGGTGGGTGTAAGGGGTAACCCACTAACAAAATCCATTGTGATTCTCTCCCATTTCCATTAGGGAATCTTTATCGGCTGCAACAATCCCGAAGGCAACTGGTGTTCAGCTTTGACTTGCTGACACGTCAAACACTTCCCCACATATTTCGTAACTTCTTGCTTCAAACCCGACCACCAGAACTAGTCTCGCAAATCCCGATACATTTTCACTCCTCCATGATGCATAGCATAGGGGCTACTATGCGATTCCCGAAGAATCATCTGCCTTAGCTCCTCATCTTTTGGCATACAAACCTTCCCACGGAAACACAAAACTCCATCATTGTTCAGACTATAGTCCTCTACTTCACCCTCCTGCACTTGTCGGATTCGAGTATTTAAGACATCATCCAAAAGTTGTTTCTCCTTGATTAGACTTGTCCACATAGGTCTTACTTGTAGCTTAGCCACCAAACTACCATCCTCATACAAACTAAGGTGAGCGAACATCGCTCTTAGGTCAGCTATCACCTTCCTACTCAACACATTTGCCACCACATTGGCCTTGCCGGGATGGTATTCAATTGAGCAATCATAGTCCTTCAAGAGCTCGATCCACCTAAGTTGTCGTAAATTTAACTCCTTCTGAGTAAGAAGATACTTTAAACTTTTATGGTTGGTGTAAATTATCGACTTCTCCCCGTACAGGTAATGTCTCCAAATCTTCAGAGCAAACACTACCGCCGCCAATTCCAGATCATGCGTAAGGTAGTTCAACTCATGCGGTCTCAACTGTCGAGACGCGTATGCCACAACTTTTCCATCTTGCATCAGGACACACCCCAACCCTGTGTGTGACGCATCACAATAGACGATAAATTCTTTTCCCGCCTCTAGCTGAATTAACACTGATGCTTCCGTCAGAATTCTCTTCAGCCTCTCAAAGCTCTCCTGTTGTTTGTTAGTCCACACAAAAGATACTCCCTTCCTCAACAACTTAGTTAATGGTGCCGCTATTGAAGAGAACCCCTCAACGAACCTTCGATAATATCCTGCTAATTCTAAGAAACTTCGAATTTTCGCCACAGACTTCAGCGATTTCCAATTTGACATAGCTTCGATTTTCCGAGGGTCTATCCTAATCCCCTCTGCGGAAACCACATGCCCTAGAAAAGTCACCTCCTTCAGCCAGAACTCACACTTACTGAATTTTGCGTACAGCTGCTTTTCCCTCAGAATTTGCAACACCACTCGAAGTTGTGCATCATGCTCCTCTACAGACTTGGAATAAACCAATATATCATCGATAAATACTACGACGAACCGATCAAGGTATGGCTGAAACACCCGGTTCATCATATCCATAAATGCTGCTGGCGCGTTTGTCAAACCGAACGGCATTACCAAAAACTCATAATGACCGTAGCGTGTTCAAAATGCCGTCTTATGAATGTCTCCTTCTTTTACCTTTAACTGATGATATCCCGATCTTAGATCAATCTTAGAAAAGACAGAAGCTCCTTTGAGCTGGTCGAACAAATCGTCGATTCAAGGTAATGGGTACTTATTCTTAATCGTCAACTTATTCAGTTGATGATAGTCCACGCACATACGCATGGATCCGTCCTTCTTCTTCGCGAATAGGACCGGCGTTCCCCATGGAGACATACTTGGTCGGATGAATCCTCGATCCAATAGCTCTTGAATTTGAGCTTTGAGCTCCACCAGCTCCTTCGGTGCCATTCAATAAGGGGCAATAGATACCGGAGCCGTACCCGGGAGTAGTTCTATTCCAAACTCCACTTCGCGATCCGGGGGAAATCCTTGCAATTCCTCCGGAAAGACATCCGCGAAATCCTTGACGGTTCGAACCCCATCGACGGTCACCTCATTAACATCCAAAGCACTAATAAAAGCCAAATAGGCGTTACATCCTTTCCGAATCATCTTAACAGCTTTCAAGGCCAACACTACGTTGGACAAATAGTTCCTTCTTTCTCCTAACACAACCACCTCCTCGCCTTCCGGGGTACTTAACACCATGCGCTTAGACCCACAATCCAACTTAGCACGATGCTTTGACAACCAATCCATTCCTAGGATAAGATCAAACTCTCCAAATGGCAATTCCATTAAGTCTGCCGGAAACACTACCCCTTGAGTTTCTAAAGATACATCCTTAAACAGCTTGTCTACTACCCTAGATTGTCCTAGGGGACTAACCACAATTATCTTCCTAGTAGTTGTTTCAGGATCTATACTTAAGGTCTCAGATATGGAACATGCAACATACGAGTGGGTTGACCCAATATCAATCAAAGCAAGAAAAGGGCTGTCAGCTATAAGAAACGTACCGGTTATGACATCCGGTACGCCACCATCCTCTTGTCAATGAACTATATAAACTAGAGCCGGCTGCCTTGCATCTACATTACCTGCACCTCCACCAGGTGCTCCACGACCTCGACCAACCCTATTTCCTCCTCTACCTGTACCACAACCCCTTGATCCAGGCTGATCGCCTTTCCTAACCTGATTAGAACCTCGGCCTGTTGGCTGTACCCGATCCATCTGAGGACAGTCCTTAATCAGATGTTCTGTGGATCCACACCTAAAAGCATCCACCTGTTTTTATTCTGCACTCCCCATAATGCATCCTCCCACATGTAGAACAAGCTTAATTTTGACTTGTCAGAGCACGAACTGGCCCATCAGCCCTAGGCCTCTTCTGAAAATTCCCTGATGCTCTTGATGGCCCAAAACTCCTCTTATTTTTACCCTGATCCTTATCCCTTTCTTGTCTCTCAACCCGTTTCACTTCCTCAGCTATTTTAACCTTATCTACCAAAACAGCAAAAACCCTCTCTCGTTGCGATGCTATCAGAACCCTTAACTCATTTCTCAGCCCATTCTCGAACCGAACACAACGTTCATACTCCGTTGCTACTATTCCTCGAGCATAACGGCTCAAGCGTAGAAACTCGGCCTCATATTCAGCCACAGACTTACTTCCCTGTACCAAGTTCAGAAATGCCTTCCTTTGGGAATCTATATAACTAACCCCGACATACTTTCCTTGGAATGACTCCCTATAGAAATCCCAGTCAATCAGATCTGCAGCAGTACCTTCTTTCACCGTGAGCCACCTCTGATAGGCCTCATCTCGAAGAAGAGACACGACCCCTTTCAAATTTTCATCTACCGTGAAGTCTAAGTCACCCATTATGCGCTCAGTCGCTTCCATCCAATACTCGGCTGTGTTAGGGGCTACACCAGCAACCCTCTCTAAAACCCTCAACATCACCTGAGATACAGCATCATCTCCGGTTGCCTCATCCCGAAATTCTCCTTCTACGACTGCGATTAGGCATTTCATTTTCGACCGTGGCGGACCTCACGGCTTTGATGCGGTCATTCTACCCCTACCGCGTCCACGCGGCAAACGTCCTCGACCCCTTGAACTCATTCCTCCGATTGACGTTTATCTGATTAATAATTTTATGGATTATTAGTTTTCTTTCACTAGTTAACCACTAACAGTCTTATGAATAATAGTTTTAAGAGTGGTTCTTTCGAATTCGCATTCACAATACAGTCTCAAGTTTGTAACTTCTAACTAAAATAAAACACATACATCATACAAAAATCATCCAAGCACTTACATTCTTCACGTAAAGGTGTTTTCGTTGATTCACTACCCAGGGGTATTTTCGTAATTTCATCCTATAGGGGTATTTTCATAATTTTTCATAATAAAGTTCCTTGTTGATTTCGTGAAGTAAGGGTATTCTGGTAATTTTACAATCCGAGGGTATTTTGGTAATTTTGAAATTCGAGGATATTTCGGTAATTTTGAAATTCGGGGGTATTTCGGTAATTTTAAAATTTGGGGGTATTTTGGTAATTGTACAAACCAGGGTATTCTGGTCATTTGACAAAACGAGGGTAGGTTGGTAATTTTTCCTAACCAGGGATATTTCGATGTTGTTGTTGGTTTTTTTTTACAGGATACTTTGGGGAAAAATCTAGTTTCATGGGCCGGGTTACTCTTATAAACATGAGATTTTTGAGTAAATTTTTAAAACATCGGTATTTTACAAATTCATGGCTGGTTGGAAGTTTCCACAAATCAAACGTATTTTGAAAATTTTGCAAAACTTGAGAAATTTTTTTTTTTCCAACTAGGGTGGCTGGTCCCTTTCGGGTTTTAATTATAAGGTTTAGCCCATCAACAAGTCCTCGTAACTAGGGTGAATAGTCACTACGCACCAGGTAGGATTCCAATGAAGAGGAGGTGAGTCGCTAGGACTGCTTAAGTACCAAGCTCTCCCTGAATCCACTCCTAGACATGTGTATGCCCATTGCCACACCCTAACTCGGCTAAGGTGAACAGTTACTACGCACCAGGTAGGATTCCAGTAAAGATGAGGTGAGTCACTAGGACTGCTTAAATACCAGGCTCTTCCAGATCCTTCCTAGACATGCGTATGACGGTTACCACACCCTAGTCTTGCGGCTCGTTAACGGGTTTGTTTAGTGAAATTAAGTTTTATGAAATTTTAAGAAGTGGTTTGAACTAAGCCTAGAGTCCATCAAGTTCTAGTTCTAACTAATCTACGTCCCCTAGGCCCATTAAGCCCACATATATAAAGATCATATAATGGTTCAGAGTACTTACCTGGCGGACTTGGGCCGGAGACGCAGGTGCCATGCTGAGCTAACAGACCTGATATTATTTAAAAATATCCATATTTCAAAAGCCCATTTTTAGGAAACATTTTGAGCCCCAAACCCCAGAGCCGAGTTTTGAATCGGGCTTTGATACCAATTTGTAACACCCCAAACCCGGCCCAAACACCACGACCGGATCTGGTATGTCACTAAGAAAATTTTGGAAAAACATGTCGTATTTTCAAAAAAATATTTTTGTAAAGTTTATCTTCTTATTCGAAAGAAATTTTATAGTTGATAGTTTAAATAAAATATGCCTTTATAAATTAAAAACCCAAATTTAAATACATGCATTAGTTCAATAAGAACTTAAATAACTAAAAGTAATTAAAGCCCAAAATAAAACAAAACATAAACTAGTGGCCCATGCCCTTATTCCAACGAGATTTAAAATCCATTAATTAAAAATATAAAGTATTAACTTGAGTCTTTTTGCTGGATCCAGATGTTCTTTTGCATGGCCACCTTGCGTTCCTCTCCAGTCCGGTCCGAAGCACTAGGTATCACCTGAAAGGTTAATTAATAGGGTGAGTCACGAGACTCAGTGTGCAACCCTCATGCACCACTAGATTTTGGCCTTAGGCCCATAAAACAGATTAATAATTTCATTTATAAAAAAAATAACAAATAATATGCAAGGCTCAACCCGTTTGCCTAGATTTCCATCCGCTACACGCCCCCGTACCAGCCATTCACACCATTGGGGATTTCTACAATCGACCCACACCGCTACACGCCAAGATGGCAGTCATGCTGCTCATCAACATATTATGGCCGAAGCCCTTATAACAGATCACGATATTAGCCGCTACAACATATAACAGATCACGGTATAAACCGCTACACATATAACGTATAACTTACTCTATTCATCAACCCAACCCATGCAATCATAAAATCAATATACTTTTATCATATAAAGTCAAAACATTCACTAACATGGTGATTTGATTCACCCACCGGGTTTTCAACATTAAACCGAGATATCGGTATTTATCACAACATATAAACTTATGAACATACATTAATAATCAGATCTAGATGGTGGGGAAGTATTACACACCTGATATCGCGAAATCTACTATCCTTAGTGTAAGCCTTGCTCAAAAGCCGGAAAATCACACGAAGATTTAGCCCTTCAATATTCGGCCAAGGTTAATAAAATCTCAATTTACACGTTAACTACTAATAGATCTCTTATCTAATTTGTCGAATCCCGAAAGTCCTTAAGAAAACGTCACCTCCCTACCTTCGACTTTTCCACAAATTGGCACTACAGATCTCAGCAAGAAAGGATTCGGCTTCGAACAAGAGAGTAAAATCGACATGGCCTTAGAAAATTGATTCGGATTAAAAACTTGATAGAAGAGAATTAAAGAAATTACAAAGGAGCAAATTCCCGAAACTTACTAGATTAAAGAGGAGTATTCAACTATGGTGCACTTTCGGGAAAATCAGCCTTGAAGATTCGATTATAGGAGAAGGAAAATATGAAGAAAATACTGAGGAGAGGAGAAAATATCTAGGGAGTTTCGATTTTGAAAAGAAATTAAAACAAATGGAAGAAGAGAATTTCGGCTAGGTGAGGAAGAAGAGAGAAAAATTGAAAGAAAGGATGATCACTTAGCTTATATAGATTTCGGCAATACAATTCCCCTCCTAGAGTTGGATTTTTGGCCAACTCTGCTGTCATCTGATAGCTTTTATCCCACCTATTATCTTAATCCCTTAGTTCCTCAAAAATAGCCCTAATCTTTTTCTTCATTATCTTTCTATTATCAGCACTTTATCACTAAAATAAAAGAATTAAATCCCCCTAAATTTTAGCAAGTGTGCCGTCCACCTAACTTTCCTGGGCTGCCGAATTTTTGACCCAATCTTTTGGGCTCCAAGTGGCCAAATTTGGGCCCTCCCCAAGTGCTTGTAACGCCACTTTAAGCTATCCATCTACTGTGCCCCTAGCTACTGGGCCACAAGCCCAATATATCAATTAAATTACCCAAAACACTATTTTTAAACCCTAAGGTGACTAATCCAAATATTTTAATCAAGGCCTCAGTTCAACCTCAAATTCTTAAATTACAAATTAATCAAGTACCACATATAAATGCACAGGACTATATTTAGGATATTACATGATAAGTGCAGGAATGTATGCCAATTAACATGAGTATGTGGCTCGTGGCATGGTTAGATTATGGTAAGAGACAGAATGAGTAAGTTCAAGAATGATTGAGTAGGTAACCATGAGTTTACAAGAAAAAAACTCATTATAATACCTTGTGATTGAATATCAGTAAGTAATTTTTATTTGTATATGAACTTACTAAGCATTATTGCTTACTCCTTTCCTTTTTTCATCTCTTATAGGTTACTTTAGCTAGCTCGGTTGGATATCACCGAAGATGTTTTTTTTGTAATGAACGTTCACACTATCGAGCAAACACTTAGTATGAGGTATCAAGTCCTTATGAGTCATGGCATGTATAGGGCTAATACTTAAGGTTGATTAAGTTCTACTTGATGTGGCCAAATTGTGTTGGCCTAAGAGAACTTATAGTTTGTTTATATGTAGCTATAGATGATGGCCTAAGTCGATTGTAACTGTGGTAGAAATAGTTCTCCCTCATGTTTGAGATGAAGATTACATTGTATGAATTATATGTCTTTAATTCAAGAGTTATATTGATGCTATGTGAAGTTTATGTGATGGCGTATGAATGTATGCAAGTGAGGGTAGCTAATTGGCTTGGTATATAGCCTGCTAAATGTCTGTATGGGTAGACACACGGGCGTGTGTCTAGACCGTGTGAGAGCCACGGCTAGCACATGGGCGTGTGCCTAGGCTGTGTGAAGTCTGCACCTTGCACCTGGAATTTAAATCACCACACGGCTGGGGTACACGGGCGTGTCAAGGCCGTGTGAAATTAGTCAGTGTCGACCACGGGTGGAAGACACGGGCATGCTGTAGAGGCACACGGGCATGTCCTTAGGCCTACACGGGCATGTGGCCCCTATTTTGTTAAAAAGTTTTTTGAACTCATGAAAGTTCCCAGAAAGATTCTGATGCTTCTCGAAAGTAATTTTAGGGCCTCTTGGGCCGAGCATGTGCAAGCGACGGGGTTAAACGAAATTTTATAACCCTAATCTAGATGCTTATGCAAGATTAGCTAGGTAATACCTCAAACCCTATTCCGGCTTGAACACGGACAAGGGGTGTTACAAATATTACAGTCCTAATATGACTAAAATATTTCTAAACTAATCATAGTTTAGGTGAGCAAAGCAGAGTTTAATTGGGGAAAAAAACCCGTTATTTTTGGGAACATTTCGCCACATCAAGAATCACTTCATCGTAACGTCGTCTTTGCTTCGTTGTTTCAACGTTGTCGCATCGTCCCGACGGTCCTTGTAGTGACGTTAGGCTTATTTTTGGCCTTCTTGAGTTGCTCGTTGTTCATCTTTCTAAGTGCTTGCAAAGAGTTCGATAAATGCGAGACACACCCCCACATTAATTATTTTCTTTTCTTTTAGATTATTTCTCTTTTTATTTTTTTTATTTTTTTTCTTTTTCTTTTCCTTTATAATGTATGGCAATACTAGCAAGCCTTAAAATTCACCCTCTTAATGTCGAGACATTGGCGATTAATTTTGTTTTCGAACTTCATTGTCTGCTTGCTAACTTGACAAGACCAAAAAAGTTCTTTCATTAATCAAAATCAGCGTTTTCAAAATCGGATTGGTCAATTGGACCATTGGCTCGGGAACCAACTAGGGTATTGGTCTAGAGATAAGGTTGAATCGATTGACCCTCAAACCAATACAAGCTGGTTGAACCAAACTAAAAACGTTGGTTGAACCGATTGAACTTGTTTCCTCTATTTTTTTTTTATATTTTTATGAGTTTTAACAATTTATTTGATTGAATCAGACAAATTGATCAAACCGGGAGCTGGTAGTCTGACCAGTTCGACTAGTGATTCGGTTTCGAAAACCTTGATCCAAACCATGAAGTCCTAAATGCTTACACTTGCAAAACAAGCCCAAGATTAACGGATGAAGAAAGAAAAAATATTAAGTAAAAATATATAATACTTTTTTTTATCTTTTTTGTCACATGATTTTTTTTTAAAAAAAATAGACTAAACAGTTTGACTAGCTATTGAATTAATAAAGGTCCTAGCTTGAGACAAAAAAAAAGTATTTTAGCACTTGTGATTAAAAAAATTGTTTAGGTACCAAAATGAGAAAAATGACATAACTTAGATACCAATTTTTTTTATCATTGCTCGAGTTTTCTTGGGTAAAGGGTGTTAGAGGTTCAGTGTTTTCTATCATGCTCCACTAAGGTGGATATGAGTAAAGTCAAAGATTGTTTAGGTTTGATTAACTAAGCAATTCGGGGTGGGTGTTTGGGTTGTCATTCACACTAGCGTTCGAAGGTAATTGACCCATATTTGAAAAAAGAAAGAGAACTTAATTGCTTATTGTGCGAATTATGTTTCAATCTCATGCTTGTTAATTAATGATGAATTGATAATTTTTGTTATTAATGATGAATTGATAATTTTGGTTCGGTACTACATACTCAATTGAAATTGTAAAGTTTAAGGACCTAGTGACTTTTGAAGAGTGTTGAATTTTGGATGTATTCTCTTGATTCTTTTAATGTATTTTATATATTGCATAGTGGAGGAAAAGGTAGTTCATATGAGCATGAAGGTCCATTAGCCTCGATTACTATAGGCTCTTGAGACCTACAAAAATAAAACCTACTCAAATAAATGAAACTCTGCAGTTAATAGCGAGTTGGGTCGAATCCACAAAGATGGATAGTAATTTTATTCGTTCAACTACAACAAATAAAATATAAAGGGATTTTGTTTTTAAAGGAAACTTAAATATTAAAATTAATTTGAAGAAAACTTAATTAAAGACTAACAAAGAAAACAAAAATTAAAATCAGGGAAAATTAATAAGATGAAACTCTAGTCAAAGCAAATTCTCCATTTGATTCAAGGGTTTGATCATTGATGCAAAGATGGATTTCAATGTTCTTTAATAAATTGGTTTTAGTTTTTGTTAATAGCCTAGTAACCTAATCTCTTCTTACCTTCTCGATAATTAAGACAACCACTATTAATTACTTCCCTATTGACAAACAACCCTATAATGATTGCTTAGGATTTAACCTATCAATTGCATTAAGAACGAAAAAGACAAAATTATAACCAAAACACACACAATTAGGATTTATTTAAGTTAGATCACATGTTTATACTACACAAATAATCATGCAGTCGTTACAAATATTAGAAATTAGTTGATCGACTAATTTTCTAATTGACAACGCAATTGTTCTAAGCTATCAAATACCGATTGAATATTTAACAAACCTGAACAATTGTAGTTGAAGTAGAAGATATACAAATATTAAAGAGCAAGGAAAAATTAAAGCAATTTTATCTTACAAACTATTTAGAACCAAAGTTTAAATATTACGTTCACTAGAAAGGGGAGTTTAACTATCCATAAAATCAAAAGAACACGTAGCTATTGAATTTCAAAAAAGTCAAAAGTTGTAACCCCCTTTAAAAATAGAGTATTTATAATAGCTTTTAAACCTAAATTAGATTACAAAAACCTGATTTATGTGCATAAAACCCATAAAAGACCAAAAAGCCTTTAATTCTTCGTCAAAACGGGTTGATTGGCGCAGGGCGTGTGGGGCACAACATAAAGGCGCCACTACTCGCATGTTGAGGCATCCGGGTTATTGTGTCGAGGCTCCAAACTTGTTATTTTTTGCTACAATTCACCTTGATTTCTCGTCTAAACTTCTGATGGACTTCAAACCCGAGCCTCAAGCTTCTGTAGACCTATTTCAAGTTTAAAAAACACTTCATCAAAATTCAATTACTTAAAAGTACATAAAACAAAGGAAATTCATTGAAAAGATAAATAAATGCAAACGAGACCCAAAGCATGCAATTGAAACTAATATGCAATATTTTACCCATGGATCATGCAAAATGTTAAATGTTCAGGCCTAAAATGTGTAAAACATGTGCTCTTATCATGTACTCAAGTGTGCATAATATAACTCATTGAGAAAAATATTTTTATATTCTTTTTTTCACATTTGAGTGTTTGTCTTTATAACTTCAGCAAGAAAGGTGTGTGCTTTGTATTGAGTTCATTGAGTGATACGATAAAGAGGCTGCAACATTTTTGTAAAGGGATTGGGCTTAAATCTTCTATTATAATTATAAGGAATAGTTGGATTCATTTTTAAGTAAGATCTCGTGGACCATTCAATGTTTCCCATAATTAAAACTTCTTATATTCAATCTTTTTATTCTTTCTATGTTTCCTTGTTGGTGTACCATTCAATGTATCCATATTTCTTGGCACATCTCATTACCAGTTCCGTATTTTCAATTGGTATTAGAGGCATCCACTTATGCCTCGTTTTGTTACGAGTTTAATAAAATAAGGAAAAAAACGTATTTATTACATATGTATTATAATAGCTATACATAAAATAAAGAATAGTTAGGATAAAGTTAAATTTGAAATTAAAAAGATGAGCACATATTCTTGTAAAAAATAAAGTCTATTCAAAATTATCGAAAAATTTACCTTCTCTTTGCTAAAAATAAGTCATGGGAGTGATTAAATATTATCAATTGAGTTAGTTTATTGCTAACTCGTATGCTAAAACATGTATAACAAAGAATGCTTCTACCGAACATAGCATTAAAGTATTTGGTGAGATCTGATGACTAGTAGTCATACTATTATTGTAACAATCCGTTTTCAGTGTTGTTGAAAATAATAGTTTCAGGACCACAAATCTGACGAGCAAGTTCATATAATTAATATTTAAATTATACGAGTCAATAATAAATTTATATTGAAATTTGATTTGATGAGTTTTAACCAATTGAATTAAAAGTTAGTATAAGTGGTTAAGTTCAAAAGTCGAGTGGTTTTTAAAAGTGAGGTACTGAGACATTGTTTCCGTAATTTAAGGCTGTAAATATTTTTACTAAATATTTACAAAGTCATATTATAGGTGAATTGAAGTTGGGTCTGGTAATTTTGACGATTGGTTGCTTAATTAAGGTAAAATGATTAAATTGTAAAAAAGGTAAAAGTTAATTGCTATAGATTTTAAATAGTAAAGGGACCAAAATGGTAATTAAACCATGGTCAAAGAGTCCAAGCAGTGATGGACATGATTAAATCCACTAAATTTTGTTGTATTTGCTTATTTAGTCCTAATTAGTTTAGGATTAAATTGAAATTAAGTTTATTTAATTAAAATTTAAAATAACTGAAGGACCAATTGTATAATTGAATCCCTTGAACGGTAAATCTTCCATAGGTGATGATTGTGGATGGTAATGGGTTTGGAAATGTTAAATTTGAATGATAATTAAATAGTAAAAAGGTAAATACATAAATAAACTTTATAAACAAAATTAAAATAAAAGAACCATCTTCATCGTTAAGCTAAAACAAAAGCCAAATTAGCCATTAGAGAAGATAAGAGGATTTGGCCAAGCTAGGGCTTCCATTTGGTTAGGTAATTCTTGCCCCTTTTTAGTAATTTTTATATTTTTGAGCTTGTATTAGTTTAATCTAGCTAATTCGGGGACTAATTTATAAAACAGTCAAATGTTTTGGATTATGCCATTAATTATTTTGGCGTGTTCTTGAAGTTTTATGATAGATTATTAATCTTGATTGAAAAATGGGATTATTTGTAAAGTAATTTTTAGTAATTTTAATATTTAAGGACTAAAATGTTAAAGTGATAAAATTTCAAGGACTTGATGTGTAATAAAAAAATTATGGGCTGTAATGGTGTGATATATTGTCCGGCTGATTTTGATTTAAGTTGAAACTGGTTAAATTGCAAGTTTTGAGCTTAATGACTAAATTGCATAAAAGTAAAATAATGGGGGAAATATCATAAAAATGTCAAAAAGGACTTAATTGCATAAAATGAATTAATTTTTATGTTAGAATTAGTGAATTGAATAGAATTATTATTTTAGATCCTAAACGAGTGGAACTGAGAAAAAGAGAAATTTACTGAATAGCCCTTGTACTTTGTCGTTACTGCATATTAGTTTGGTAAGTTCATTTGGTTTAATTTTAGTACCTTTATAAATGTATTATATGAACCTAATTGCATAATGTTGGATTATTATTGATGTGTGTAGCTGAAAATGGAAATAATGAATTGATATAACGTTGATCACTGATTGAGATATTCTAAGTCGTTACTGCAAATCAATCTTGTGAGTTTGTATCGTTATTTCTATATTTTATATATATATATATATATATATATATATATATATATATATTTCATGTTTATTATGATTATATTAAATGTTATACTTAACTATAGATTGATTAGAGACTACATGATAAATGAATATGAATGTTAACTATCAGGCCTTGAGCATGTAATACAGACCGTAGCGATGGTTGAGATCCTACATGTGTTGCAGATTCTCTACAGCTTATGTGAGCAGCATCATGAGCCGATGATTATTTAGTAGGTACTATGTACTGGTGATACAGACTATAACGATAGCTTGAGATACTGCATTTGTTGCGGATTCTTTGCAGCTTGTGTAAGCAGCATCATGAGCCAGTTAAAACTCTGAAATTAACTCGAATGAGTGATACCCTCTAATTACATAAGATTAGATCTTATTAATGCGATGACTGAGAATGTGATGCGAATTAATGCACTGTGTAATTCTCACTTGTTGTGAGCTGTGTTTGACAAGAACTTCTTTATTTAATCTTATAATTTGATTTGTTATGTTAATTTGGTAAGATTTGTCATTTAATTTAGCTAACTTACTAAGCTTCAAGTAAGCTTACTCTTGCCTTGTCCTTTGTTTTGTAGATTACATTTTGTGATTGGGAGATCGGATCAACTTGAAGAATCACACTATCCTGATGACCTTTTTTTTGGTAGATTTTGTAAACATTATGGTTTTATGGCATGTAATAGGGCAAATGGTTATGATATTATATTTCCTAGCTATGTGGAGTTGTTTGGTATGCTTGATGTTTGGATGATGTTCACTTTGATATATTGTTAAACCTTAAGCAAGTTAGTGTATGTATTCATGAAGTGGTAAGTGTATGTTATGGCATATATATGATAGCTTTGATCATGAGTACCATGAGCATTATAATGAGTTTGGTACATAATTCTTTGGTATAGTTTTAGGTTATTGAAAATGACATGTTTTGGTTGTTTAAAGGTGTGTTTTTAGACTTGTGAACATGTATTATGAATTGGTTAGGTACCTATGCAATTGGGTGAGGAAATAGCATGATTTTGTCATTTTTGGGCACACACGGGCTATCGCATGGTCGTATGTCACATACGGGCATCCTACATGGGTGTGTACCATGAGCGTGTTAGGTACAGGATTCACATGGGCGGGCTAGCACACAGGCTGAGACATGGGCGTGTGAGCCAAGTTAGTGAGTTACATGGGTGAGCACACAGATGGACACAAGGAAGTGTGGGGTAGTCACACGGGCGTGTGGGATAGCCACACGGTTTGGGCTTTGTCACACGGCCTGGACACACAGTCGTGTGACTCCTGTAGATGTTTTTTTTTAGTTTTTCCTGAAATGTTTTGATTTGTTTCGATATGGTTCCTGATTGCTCGAAAGCTATTTTTAAGGCCAGTAGGCTATATTTAAGGCCTGTAAGTGCATGATTTATTCCATTTTGAATTTCTTATGTATTTATTAAATCAATTTGAAAAGTAATTTTTATGGTTATAAAATGTTCCGTTTTGTACAGTAATACTCCGTAACCCTATTCTGACAACGGACACAAGTTATGGGTGTTACAATTATCTTTGATTTTCAAATGATTTGATATAGCAAAATAATCCTCAAATTCCCTTAAATTAAATTTTTTTAAAATTAAATTGACCATATTAAAATGTTTTTCTAGTGTTATAAAGCTCAAAAACAAGTTTTTAAAATGCCTTAGACATGTACAAAAGTTTTTGAGTGCTCCCAACCCAAACCTTTCAAAAATGTTTTTAAGTCTTTTAAAGTTGTGATGACCCATTTTTTATATTAACGAAAATGAGGGTTTAGGATCTTAATTGTTGGTAAATAAGTTAATGTTTTATTAATTAATTAATTTTTATGGGATTGATGAAGATTGTAAAAAAAAATTGATGTTTGGGATGAGTAATTTAATTAAAAAGGGATGAAATTGAAGAAAATGCAAAAGTGGGTAACTATAAGTTAAAGGGTTAAATAGATGGAGAAATTAAAGCTATTGAACTTAGAAGAAAATTTTGCCACAGTTTAAGGTAGTGGATGATGGTGGATAGGTGTATTAGTAAGTATAATAATTATTAAAGGACAGAGAAGTAAATAAATAATAAAAGCATGTTAAGTAAAACACAAAAAGGGTCCACTAAAATATTTTCAATTATTTTTCTTCTTCTTTGCCGAAATTAGAGAAAAGTTAGGGAGAAAGGAAGCCATTGATAAAAGCTTGTGTATTTGGCTTGAAGTGCTGGCACGCAAGTGTTACTCAAATTGATTTTTCATTTTGATTATATTTTTGAGTTGGAAATAACTTAATTTAGCTAATCCGTTGGAAGTAGTGGACAATGCCATTGATGAAGTTTTAAGATTTTTGGGATCTATTGGTGAACTTCTATGCATGGATATTTTATGGAAAGATTTGTTAAGAAAATCTCATAATTTATAAATTTAGTGAAATATTGAATAATTAGATGGAGCTTGATGTGCTGTGTGGAATTTTTGGCATGCAAGTGTTGTTTTTCTTTGTATGTTCGAGTGCTGAAAAAACAAATGAAGAAGGAATGTTAATTTCATTTGTCGTTTTGGTTAATTTGTGGGATGGGTTTAGATGGAATTAATTGTTAGGGATGTAGCTTCTTTAAAATTTAAAATGGCATGGTATTAAGTGATGAATTTCAAGAGTATAAGGATTGTTTGGGAATTTTATATATATATATACACGCACACATTCGGTGGGTTGAGGAAATTATTATAAACATTGGATTGACTAGCTATATTTTGTGGCAAGGACTAGGTTGAGTGAATACCAAATGTTAATGGTTAAATGTGTGATTATGATTATTGAGTAATTGATTAAATTAAATTATTATTTCTAGATCGAGAAACGAGAGATCCCGTTGCTAATTGTGGAAAAGAGAAGGCTATTGAATAATTGTCTGCAAGCGTAATTTCAGCAAGTTTGTAGTCTCAAACTTAACTTTTCTATTAATTAATTAATTATTTATTTATTTAATGTTAATTAAATACTTGATATACAATCTTATATATATATTTAAATGATGATGTTAATTGATGAATGAGAAAATTGTGGAACTAAATAATTACAATTCGTTGGTTTATCCAACATAGTGCTAGTCTCATTATTTAGTTCGTCGGTTTATCCGACTAGCGATGAGCACAACTTCCATCAGTTTATTTGACTAGTGCTGGGCACACATTTGTTGGTTTATCTGACTAGCATTGGGCTCAAATATCGTTGGTTTATCCAACTAAAGCTGGGCTCACTATTTATTTCGTTGGTTTATCCGACTAATGCTGGGTGCAACTTCCGTCAATTTATTCGACTAGCGCTGGGCACAAATATTGTTGGTTTATCCAACTAGAGTTGGGCTCACTATTTATTTCGTCGGTTTATTCAACTAGTGCTGGGCGCAATTTTCGTCAGTTTATCTACTAGTGCTAGGCACACATTCGTCATTTTTTCGACTAGCACTAGGCGCAAACTCTTTCGCGGTTTATCCGCTATGCACCAGGTGTCATGTATCGATTGGACCATACAACAAGGTTAAATGAACCATTGGAGAAGGTTGATTGAACCATTGGAGAAGGTTGATTATTGGTATTACTACGAAAGAATTATATTTACTTATTTATATATTTAATCATTGAAAGATATGATATATTTCTTAAATTATATTATTAAAGTTGAGGAATAAGTTCAAATGCTTTAGATATACTTGTGGTTATTTAAATAAGTGAAACTTACTTAATGTGGATTGGTTTCCATGTTTACAAGTTAGATAAATAGAAGACTCGGACTCAGCATCCTACAAGAATCTCGTACTCAACATCAGTGATGTTCTCTTTTGTGTTTTTGGCATGTATCGAGGGAGTATTAATTGATTAAAATCTTTTAACTATGGATAGTTTTTTATGAATGTTACATGTATGGTAAATAAGTTATAATTTAGGTAGATGATGTATATATTTTGATATAATTATATATATGTAAATGTTTGAAAATGGTGTTTTCCTTAATAAGCCATATGTCTTATTGAATTTGTTGACCTAACTTGGTTGACATGGAAATGTTGAATTAGGTATTTGCCTTAAAACTTGATTACCATCCTTGAGTTGGAATGATGAAACAATGTATATTTGT
Source organism: Gossypium bickii (assembly GCA_025503065.1). Classification (NCBI taxonomy): domain Eukaryota; kingdom Viridiplantae; phylum Streptophyta; class Magnoliopsida; order Malvales; family Malvaceae; genus Gossypium; species Gossypium bickii. Next base: position 105,882,649 of record CP106711.1, read on the forward strand.
ACTTGGTCATTTTGTTGATGCTTGGGTGCAAATGGTAGATGTTAGATTGTGCATTGATTCAAATGACCTATTTGATTGTTTAGAACTTGGTTGAGGTGCCTTTGAATAGCATATTGGTTAGACTTAGAATGATGTATTTTTGGGGTCTTAGACTTTTAGTGTATAGTTATGAATGGGTGTAAATATGTCCTAGAAGTTGAATCTTTTGAACATGTGATTATAGGTTTGTGTATCTATAGATATGTGTTTATGGAACATGTTTTGTGATGGTTGAAATTGCCAGTATGTATGTTTCATGCTATAAGTTCAATGAAATTGGTTATTTTGAGAAGTGTATGGCATGATTTATTGAGTTGGTATTTGTTCATAAAGTGTATGGATTAGATGTATAAACGAGTAAGATTTGAACTAATTGAATGAATATTGAATTGTGGTGTCAATGAGGGCAAATTGGTTAGGCACTTGAATTATAGGTAATTGGTATATTTGGACTTGTATGAGTGTTTTTTGTCATGATTTTAGTATGGCTTTGGGCATGGTTTGGTAGCCAAGTTAGGTATAAAATTACCTTGTTTTTGAAGCAATTTGGGGTACACACAGCTTGGGACACAGGTTGCCACACAACCGTGTGACCCACATGGTCTATTCACATAGCCGTGTGTCTTATTGTCTTTAGGTGCAGGTTCCACACTGCCTGGCACACGGCCGTGTGTCTTAAAATAGGTAGTTACATGGCCAACGACACGGTTGTGTGACCCAACATTGAAACTCACACGGGCGAACATACGGGCTGAGACACGGTCGTATGTCTGGACTCGAATGTCCACAAGGCTTGGGTTGTGACAAACAGCCGTGTGTCCCCTATTTCCAAAAATTTTCAATCTATTTTTAGGGCCTCGTCGACTCATTTTAAGGTCCGTATTTGTATATTAGTTTATGAATGGTATGTGATTTCTTAATGGTAATTATGATTTCATAATTAATTGTATGAAATTTTTAATGTTTGAAATGTTATCGTAATACTTAGTGACCCTAATCCGGTGACGGAAACGGGTTAGGGGTGTTACAAAAGTAGTTTTCAAGTTAAGTCTTGATACTTAGCTTGTATGTATTGATACCCCCAAATAGTATCTAAAAACACTTTCTCAAAGGGTATAGTATCCATCCTTATTAGGCAAGTATCAATGCATGGTAACCAAGTGTCGATACCCAACCTTGTAGGTATCGAATGTAACACCCCAAAAGTTTTTTGTATTAGAAATTTCGTAATCAATTAATTCATGTATTCAAATTTTAGATTTAGTACTATATATATAATTTTTCTTAAATTTAATTTTCATAATTATATAAATATCAACGAGTTATTATTTGATACATTGTTAAAAAAGGGTTAAATATAAAATTGGTACCCGAACTTGTCCACTAATCTCAAATTGATACTTATGGTTTTTTTTTTTATCTCAAATTGGTACTTGAACTTTTTTTCCGTCAACTAAATCAATACCTGAGTCTAATGCTGTTAAGTTCAGGACAGGTGGCAGAATAAGATTGTGGCAATTTGCATAAATGACGTCATGATCATGTCATAATCTAAAATAATTAAATAAGAATATTTTTAAAAAATATTTCCATTTTTTCCTTCTTTTTCCCTGTTTCCCTTTTTCTTTTGTTCTTTGTATTTTTTTCTTTCGTCATCCAACATAATCCCATTCTGATTTTGTATTTTAATTTCTTTTTCATGTTTTTTCTTCGATCCTGACAATTTTAACTTCAAATCCAAAATTGCACCAAAATACAGGCTATTCAACATTAATATTTGGATTTGATTTCTGGGCATTTCAAAACTTATTTTTGGGTTTGAATATTGTCTAGTACAAGTTGAAAAACCGGCGATTTTAAGCTCAACGCTCAAGTCCCTCACAAGCTATTACTTCTTCCTTTTGCCTCGATTTTTCTTCATCTTCCTCAATTGTTTCCTCCCAATTTCAGACGTTGTTTCCCTAATTTTTGTATAAATCCTTTAATGTTCATGGAATTTCACTCACCCTAATCCAAGTTTAAATCTCAATTTGGTTTTAGTTAAGAACTTGAGCATGACCAAGAAAGAGCGATATTCAAACCCATAAACAAGATATGGGACAGATAAAGGAAAATCAAAGATGCGGAAGAGATGAACAAAGGAAGATAGGAGAAAAATCAAATCCTAAAATCAAATAAAGAACCCAACACATTCAAAGAACAAATAATAAACAAAGAACCTAAAATCTTCAAAAAAAAAAAAAAAAACCCAATATTTGAATAGTAAAAACCCAAAATAGGAGAAAAAATCTAAAAATTATAAGAACTTAAAATTATTTGAAAAAAAAATTTTATAACCCAAAAAGAGAGCAAAAACTCAGAAAAAAAAATAAAATACAATAATTTAGAAAACCTTAAAAATCCTATGGATCCAATGAACAACATGGTCATCGATTCTCTATTGTTGCCTTGTAGCGGCGGTGCTACAACTTCCTTTGGCTCCTCAACTCGCTCTTAGCCTCACCAGAAGCCTTCTTAACCTTTCATCAGTAGGTTTAGGGTTTCCCAAAGCACAAGGATCAAGCTTTGATTTTTTTTTTTTCAACTTTAAAGAGATTTTCTACAAAATACAAGGCAAGATTTTTAGAAGATGAGGAAGAGAGAAGTGTTTTGACGGTCGAATTGGTTGGAGAAAGCCATAGATGGCAATGACTCTGAGTAGCTAAGGTTATAAGAAGGGGGAGAAAGAGAAGAAAAAGAAAGGAAGATAGAAAAGAGAAATACAAAATAAATAAATAAAAATTGTTGGAGAAAAGTCAAAAATAAAAAAAGTTTTTTATAATTATTTTAGATTATGACACCATCATGATACTATTTATGTCACATGTCATAATTTTATTTCGCCACCTGTCCTGAACTTAACGGCGTTAGGCTCGAGTATCAATTTAGTTGACGAAAAAAAGTTCGAGTACTAATCTAGGACAAAAAAATCATAAGTATCAATTTGAGAGACGTGGACAAATTCGGGTACCAATTTTATATTGAACCCTTAAAAAAATCCACAAGCAAAGTTTAGCTGATGACAAGTGTAACTTAAGTTTAAAATCGAGTAAACTACCTAGTTGGTCATCTAAATTTTAAGGCGCTTTCATTTTTGTCACCCCAAAAAAATTCTTTCAATTTCATTACTATCATTAGAGAAATATGTCATTGTAGTCACCCAAGTATTAAATTCCTAACAGTGGTCAACTGTGCATGTCACATCATGCCCACTTATTGGTCAAATCCCACTATCAAATTATTCTTTGACCGAGGTGAACCAATCCAATTCATTTTTCATTTTTTTTTGTCAAAAATCTTCTTTCTTTCTTCTTTTTCCTCCTTAACCCAATGTTTTTCCTTTACACTACCCTCCCCCACCAAACTAAGTAACCTTTTCGATTTTGGATGAAAAATTTGAATTTTAATAATTTTGCAGGCTACAAAACTTGAAATATTTAAGGACATGTAAGAGCTCATCAACTCAACACCAAATGTAAAAAACAAGGCATTGGTGAAACTCCCATGATTATCCCTGGAGAACTTGAATCTCACTTGGAATTTCTATACGCTAGAAACCTGCCTTTTAAAGAACCAGAAGAACATGTGCATCCCAAAGTACAAGATTTTCATATTTACAAGAGTTTTGTCAATGTTACATGTGAAATTCATTGAGTGCACAAAATGTTTTTGATATTGTAGAGGCTTCAAAAATTTGTTCAAGCAAGGCATTGAAGGAGATTGCCATAAGCTTCATTTTCAATAACATTGAAGCTGTAATTTTATCGGAGAAATATGAAGCTTTAGTAGCTAAGCACCCTTAACTTTGCATGAAGATTATGAGGGATTTAATTAATAAATTCAAAAATGAGAGATTTAATCAATTTGAACCTGGGTTTCAGAAGAAAATGGTGTATCAAGAGAAATTAAGAAAGGATTTTTCAAGAAAAGAAAACAGGGATTAGTCAATGAATTTCATATGTAAAATATTCAATAGGTGGATCCGATATTCATTTGGATTTAGAGAAAAGGTTTTTGATATTAGACAAGAGTATGCATCAATACAAAACAATATATATCGAGAGAAGAATCACAGAGAAAGAGTAAGAAAGGTAAATATATCGGAAATGGAAAGTTTGTTCAATGAAATTAATAAAAACTAGACCCATTCAACAATATCAAACATCAAAATTATGTGATTTATATGCAATCTTGTATTTGTTACATTCACAAGAATGATTTAGTAATGGGCAACTTAAATCTATTCAAATTAGCTTTGCAAAAACATCTGAGGTTGCCTCAACATATCTGTTACAAAACAATATAAGGGTGGTGACATGCGGAGCAAAGCCCATCCTAGTTGAACCCAACAACAGTTCACCTAGCAGAACAAGTAAACAATTGCAACATCATTCAGATAGAAAAAATAAAATATGTTAGAATTAACCACCAGGAAACAAAGCTAAATTGCAAGGACTAATATGATATAACTTGGTGGAGCATTGTTTTTTTCCATTTGTAACCAGGCGTTGGACGATGGAAAATAGGGTACAGTGGCTGGAAGCATGAAGCAAAGGGTAGAAAGAAAGTGCAACGAGTTGTTGCAGACTGAGTTTGGTGTGGAAGTAAGGGCATGAGAGGGTGGCATGCTAGGGAAAAAATGGCTTAAGGAAGAAGAAGGAAAGAGGTTTTTTACCATTTGATTGGTGCACCATAGTCAAAGAAGAATTTGATAATGGTATTTGACCAATAAGTGGAGATGTTGTGGCATATACAGTCAACTATAGTTAGGGATTTAATGTTTGAGTTATTAAAAGGAAAAATTTCTCTAATGACAATGACAAAATTGCAAGAATTTTTTTTAGATGACTAATTGGATAGTTTACCCTTAAAATTTTTAAAAATAACTAAATAAACACATCCTCATCTTAGTTATGCTTGTGGATTTTTTTCTTTCATGTTAGCAATGCATTATTACTATAATAATTGTATCATCGTTTGTTTGCATTGTTTTCAACAATGAATGTAGCACTTTACATTTGCTTGTCTTTTGGATTGGATGTAAGGTGTTACATCAAATATGGTAAATCAACAACCGCAACACTATCTAGAAGGGCATGATATTAAGATTTGTTCATCAAGTATCAAGGCCTCCTCAAGAGGTATCAATGCCTATATGCTCAGGGACTTTTAATGACTATTTTTCTTACAAATATCGAGACCACCCTTGTAGGCATCGATATTTATGCTCTAGATTGCATTTATTCCACGAATTTAATACTTTTAATTGCTAGACACTCTCTCCAATGACTACAAATCAATGGAAAAATATAAATAAAATTTAAGATTAAAAACACTCCGAGGTAAATAAAAAACAAGCAAACTTTCAAAGTTTATAGTGCAAAATTTTAATCTTTCAATTATTATACTCAACTTCCTTTGTAGAACACTTTATTGGGGTCATTTCATTTTCTTTGTTCAAGTGTTTTATTGTATTTGAGGATTTCCTACTTGATTTAGTGGGAGAATCAAAGCAAGTAGTGGAATTTTGATTTGGATTGAAAAACGAAATGGAAAAGAAGGCAAAGGGGAAAATCTTCTCCCTTCTTCCTGGGGTGGTCAGCCACTTGTGGAAGAAGGGTCCTAAAATCTCTCTTTTCCCTTCTTTTATTTACTTGGAGTGTGTTTGGTAAACTCATCAATTAAGTGTTAAAATTTTTTATAAACATTAATTTTATATTTTAAAATTGTTTGACATATTAGTAAAATTTAAGCACGGAATATAATTATCTTATTTGATAATATTAAATTTTTATTTTTGGAAATTCATTATATTTAATCTTATTAATATGATATTATTTATTTTATTTTGAATAGTTTTATATAAAAGTTAAAAAGATAAATTTTGAATATTTTATTTTTTAATAAAATGAGGAAATGAATTATTTCAAAAGTAAGATTTTGCAAAATTAATTTAATTTAATACCTTTTACATTAAGTGATAAGTAGCTATCTACTTATTATATTCAACACTTTTATGTTGAAATTTTTAGATTAAGTAAAATATCAATATTATTATCAAACACAATTAAAATAATTAAATATTAAAAATATTCATTTTCAACGAAATGAAAATTTTCAATTATTTATCAAACATTCCCTAAATTAGTCAAATTGCAAGTCAAAGTGAAATGGTTCACTTCAATTTCTTTATTCACATAATGTGGCCAAAATTTAATCTCTGTGCTCAAATATCAATTTTCTAAAGGTTGATTTATTGAAAAAAATTTAAATTTGGTCATTTAAGTGAAAATGCATCTTGTAGAGCGTGTTTTCATTGAAATTTTTTTTTTAGTATTTTCATCCTTTGGTTAAATGGTTAAATGTTAATATTATTTTTGTCCTTGAGTCCTGAGTTCAATTCCTCTCTTTCACATTTTATTTTTTATTTCATGTTGTCTCAAGCTTTTTCTTCTTTTTTTAATTAATATTTTTAACACATTAATTTTTTTATTAGATGGTTAGATAATTACAATTTTATCTTTGAGTCTCAGGTTCAATTCTTTTTATAAGCATTTTAATATGTTTTTTTATTTCATATTGTTTCAAGCTTTTTTTTATTTTTTAATTAATGTTTATAATTAATAAATGCATTGTTTTTAATTATTTTATTTTTAATTAATAAATCATTTATATTAGAAAATAAAAGACAGAGATTAAAGAACAAAGAGAATGAAAGAGCAATGGGAGAGCGTATTTTATTGATCAACCAGAATATCGATAATGTTTCTCCAAAGTCTATATTTATAAACATAAGAAGTATAAATGAAATAGAACTCTACTTCTATTAAAATTTAAAGTTCATCAAAACTTATCTTCATCTTGATGGACATTCAGTTGATAAAATATTCATAACAATTTATTTATAAAATCAAATAATTATTGCAAATATCACTATTTTTAGTAAATAATTTTTATATGTGTAATATTTATTTTTCAATCCATATTAGAAATCATCATACCTACAATATAGGTGGAGAAAATAAATATTTGATATATAAACAAAAATATATCAAAAGAAATAGTTGATGTTTTTAAAAAATAATTAGATATTTATTATTTGAGTTTATAAATAAAAGAGTTATTAATTAAAAATTAAAAAAATGAAAAAATTTATATTTATTAATTATAAAAATTAACTAAAAATTAAAAAGCTTTAAACAAGTGAAATAAAAAATACAAAAAAATAAAATAAAACTTATAAAATGAGTTAAATGTGAGACTCAAAGACAAAATCACAATTATCTAACTATCTAATTAAAAGAAATAATATATAAAAATATAAATTAAAACAAAATTAAAACAAAATGAAATAAAAAATACAAATGTAAATAAAAGAAGAATCAAACTCAAAATTCAAAGACAAAAATATTAATATTTAACTATCTAACTAAAAGAGCTAAGTTATTAGCTTTTAGTGAAAACATGTTTTCTCTTTCTCTCTAAAATATATATATATTGATAAATTAAAAAAATAAAAAAGACGAAAAAGAAAAGCGAACATAGATGGCAAAATTTTAAAAAAAAATTTCAGCAAATATCCGTAAATCAATATCTCTCTTTTTATGGAAAATTATACTGTAATTCTTGTACTTTCTATTTTCATTCATTTTAGCCCGCACTTGAGTCTCCTTTCAATTCCTTCATGCCAATGTATTCTGTGTGTTTTATTTACTCAATTCGACATTCACGGATCTACCTTCTATTTGTTTGGTCAATTTACATTTCAGTCTTCACACTTTCCCAAAGTTTTCAATTCAATCCTATTTCTCATAATTCATCCTCATTAATTTCCTCTCCAAGTATTAAAATTAACTCCATAACAAAATTCATTTCTTAAATTCGTTTTCAAAGTTTTGTCAAAATTTCATTGTACATGTTCTTGAACAATGCTATCGAAAATTTGGAACATTATAGACATTGCTAGATAATATATAAATATTTCTTATATTTGAATAACTTAAACTAGAAATTAAATGATTTAATGTACATTTGGTGCTATTTTTTATTCCACAAGCAGTTTTAAAAAATTATCATGTGTTCTTTTTTTTAATATTTTACTATAACCCGATAAGACACTTGTCAACCCCATACTCTGTTTGTAGAGTCCAAAATATTCCATGATGACTATTTGGTACGTTAACAGTGTACTTTTTTATTTCACAAACAATTTAAAAAATTTGTTATGTCACTTTTTTAAAAATATTTATTTTTAATATTTAAAAATAGTCTTTGTGTTTACACTTGACTGTGGTAATCCTGCTTACTTAAAACTACTATTTAATTATATATATAATATATAATTAATTTATTAATGTTTTTGGATACAATTAATATTAAAACATTATAAATAAAAAACTATTACAATTTCATTATTTTATTATTAGTGTTAAATTTAGGTTTGGGTCAATCTCGAGTTCGGGTTCTTCAAATTCAAGTGTATTTTTAAGTTTGGACTTTTTCGAGTTCAAATTTTTTCAGATTTGAGTTTTTGATATTTTTATCAAATTAAGCTTAAAAACAAGTTCAAACTCAAATATTTTCAATTTGGATTTTCAAACTCAAATTCTTTTTGCGACCATTGCTTTTACCATCCAAGATTTCTAGCCAAGTGGTATAAAGTGTGCAAAGGTAAGGTATTTAGTTAATATTTCACATTTTTATCGTGAATTTGCAAATCATATCTATATCATATAATATGTTCCGTGAACCTTTTGAATTTTTCTTGAAGTACGAGGGATAAAAATCTTCAAATAAGACAATGTGTCTATTAAGAATGTAAGACCAACTTTTTTTCAACAAACAAGGTTATAATAATTGAAATTTGGAATGTAATTACATACACCTTTCAAGATTTGAGAAATAGAAGTATTTAACTTCAAGTATGTTTGGTTTTTGGAAATTTTTAATGTGATTTGGTGGATCAATTTGTCACACAAAACAATTTAAACATTTGTTGAAGAGTTTGGATAAGATGGGCACATTTAAAAAAAGCTTTGGGTCAGGAGTTTGTATTTTAATATTTGGCCTTTTTCTTTTACATTCAAAGTATGTGTAAATGTTCACTTAACGATAAAAAAATTAGATTAAATCTGCATAAATTAAATAGTACAGGGATTATTTGTAGAATACTGTGACACCCTTAACCTGTATCCGTCGCCAGATTAGAGTTACAAGGCATTACCATGCATAGCACAGGTCATATCAATTATATACTGTTCATATAGACATAACCGAATACATTATGAGTAATATACTTTCATAGAATACTTAAACATCAACATACATATCTTAAATTCATTTAGCCAAATTCATGTATAAGCATTTTTCATCAAATAACAAAGTTACTATTCATTTGGTCACTTAAGATACAATAGCCGAATATGAACTTGCTTATAACTACTTTACTAAAACAAATTATCAATTACCAAAGCTAACATAAATATGTTTTTGCATAAACTTTGTTTAACTGAATTCAAGTTATACTAATTGCACTCGTCCAAACAAATTATAGATCAAATCATCTATAAGAACATAATCAAATCAACAATACCAAATATATCTCCCATAGTCCAAAACACATAAATATTAACTTTATATACATGTACCTATGTAAGCCATGTCCAATTATGTCAATCCAAGTACATAACATATAATCTCATCACCTAGCCGAATATACCATATACATTATAAATGATCTCCAAAATTGATTCATGTTTCATTTTAATTTACCTTAATCGTAAGTCTTTATCAATTCATAACCCAAACTTATTCAAACACACATATGTCCATTTTCTAAAGGCACTAATTATAAAACATTATCAAATACTTCATACCAAAACATATATGCATATATGTTTACTTAGCATGGACTTAAATCACAATCGAATTCATAATCCAAGCATGACATACTCACATATTACGATTAAGACCATTTAAACATTAGGTCATTAATATTTAAATCAAGCCATTTTCGCATGGCTTATATTTACAACAACAAAACATCATCCAAGTATTAAGCTAGCCTATACATGCCTTAAGTTCAAAACCTGAACTTTTAAAATATCAAAATAAGTCGATAGTGTGGATGACTTCGATGACGATCCCCGAGCTCATAACTTACAACTGAATCTATAAAACAGAATAACAAAACACACAGAGTAAGCTAACTTAGCTTAGTAAGTCTTAAGAAAGTATAACAAATCAATTGAACCTTCAAACATTTTAAACTAATCACTTTATGACATTGAAATAATAACTTAGCACAAATAGACTATCATGGCCGAATGCTATTATCCTTACATAGCATAACATTTATCACTATCTTACTTTAAATATACAAACTTACCAATTTAGCAAAAGGTTTAAGATATAAAATATCATCTTTTAATAACCTACTCATATTACCACATACATATAGTTCAATATGTTCATATGTACAATCGAATAAGTAAATACCATGTACATTCTAATCACATATAACCGAATATATATATCCATTAAACATCACATGTATACAAGTATTTAATATCATTTTATCCACATATCAAGAAGGCCGAATATACAAGAACATTTTGTCACATACTTGCTCAATAAACATCACATGTGCACTTACCCATTTGGCCGAATATACAAGTTCAATTAAAATATCTCATATGCACATACCTGTTTGGCCGAGTATACAAACTCATTTTATCAACTTACTTGCTCAATGATCACATAATTAAGAAGTCTTATAATTTATAAGTTGAAATTAGATCACCGGTATAAAACCTGCTAGGCATAAGCCTGAAACACACACACCGGCACTAGGCCTGCTAGACCCAAGGTCTGGTATTCAATCACCGGTAATAAACCTGCTAGGCATAAAGCCCGATTAAGTCCACCAGCCCAAGGCTTGCTAGGCTCACAGCCTGAATAACGATACTTTTAAGTTCTCTCACACAAATAATTCATATATCGTATTCTTTATACACTTCGTAATCATTGTACGAGCAATCAACTATCATATCTCAATCACACAACTTAAACACATTAAATCTTAGTTTTAACCACATTCGGCTATCCAATAATTTAGATATAAAATTTCCAAATCAGCATATACTAGGTTATGTACATAGTTTACAATATTTTATTGCCTAAAGACTTACTTCGGATATCGACGGACGACAAAAACCGGCTATTCGACTATTTTCGCTTTTCCCCGATCCAAGTCCGTTTTCTTTGGTTCTTGATCTAAACATGTTCAAATTAAGCTCATTCAAATATATTTTCATTTAATTTAGTCCAAAAACACATAAATGAGAAAATTATCATTTTGCCCCTAACATTTCACACTTTTTACAATTTAGTCCTATTTGCACAAAACACAAAATACACGAAATTTGGCTACACACCTTAAGGGCCGAATATTCCTAGTCCTCATACAAGTCCTTACATTTCATTTATTTCATATTTTAGTTCCTCTAAAATTTATTTTTGCAATTTAGTCCAACATACTAAATTTCATCAAAAATTCAAAGACAAAACTTATAAATCTAACACATATTTATCATAATTCATCCTTAAACAACATAAAAAACAAGCTATAAACAATGGCTCAACTCAAAATATTCATCAAACTCAAAAATTAAAACATAGGTCTTGAAGATTTCTAAGCAACGATCTCAAAAACGTAAAAATTATCAAAAACCGAGCTAGTTACATACCTTAATCACCCTTAACAATAGCCGAATACCTAGCTATGTTTCTTTCTTCTTTTTTTCTTTGTTTCGGTCACCAAAGATGAAAGAATGAATCATCTTTCTCTTTCATTATATGTTTTATTATAATAAGTTAATATAATATAATATTAATAATAATAACTTTATAATATATAAATTCATATAATAAAGTCATTTAAACTAACACATGCCTTCCACTAATTATAAAAGGGACTAATTACAATACAAATCCTTCATATTAAAAAGACATCAACAATTAAGCACTTTAACAACTAATCATCAAATTTTCATTTCACGCGATTAAGTCCTTTTATTTAATCGGACACCTAAACAATAAAATTAAGTCACGAAAAATTAACACAAACAAATTCACACATAATAAATATTGAAAATAATTTTAAAATATTTTTCAGACTCAGATTTGTGGTCTCGAAACCACTATTCCGATTAGAGTCAAAGTCGGGCTGTTACAACTCTCCCCCCTTAGGGATTTTCGTCCCCGAAAATCTTACCAGTGAATAAGTTTGGATAACACTCTTTCATTGTATCCTTTGATTCCCAAGTTGCTTCTTCAATCTGATTCCCAAGTTGCTTCTTCAACTCCGTGCTTTTTCCACAGTACTTTAACTAACAGAATTTTCTTATTTCTCAATTCTTTTATCTCTCGAGCCAGAATACAAATCGGTTCCTCTTCATATGTCATATCAGGCTGTATTTCAACCTCTGTCGGGCAAATCACATGTGAAGGATCAGATCGGTATCTACGAAGCATCGAAAGATGGAAGACATTATGGATCTTTTCTAGCTCTGGTGGTAACAGCAATCTATAAGCAACCGACCTGATACGCTCTATGATTTTATACGGTCCGATGAATTTCGGACTCAACTTGCCTTTACGACCGAATCTAAGTACTTTCTTCCACGGTAAAACTTTCAAAAATACTCGATCTCTGATCTGAAACTCAATGTCTTTACATTTCAAATCTGCGTACGACTTTTGATGATCTGATGCAGCTTTCAAACTATCACGAATCACTGCCACTTTCTGTTCAGTTTTTTTGAACAAGTCAACCCCGTGTATCTTATTTTCACTGAGCTCGGTCCAATACAATGGAGTACGACATTTACGACCGAACAAAGCTTCGTAGGGTGCCATTTTGATACAAGATTGAAAACTATTATTATAAGCAAATTCAATCAGAGGTAAGTATCGTTCCCACGTACATTCAAACTCGAGAATGTAACATCTCAACATATCCTTAGGTATCTGAATGATTTGTTCTGACTAACCATCTGTCTGCGGATGAAAAGCTGTACTAAAGTGTAGTTTAGTACCTAGAGCATCTTGCAATTTCTTCCAAAAGCATGACGTGAATCTGGGTCTCTATGCGAAACAATAGAAATAGGCACACCATGTAATCTCACAATTTGAGATACATACAACTCAGCAAGCTTATTGAGCGAATAATTTGTACGAACTGGAACAAAGTGAGCTGATTTGGTCAATCTATCCACAATAACCTAGATTGCATCTTTCTTGCTCGTTGTCATAGGCAAACTGGATACAAAATCCATAGTGACTCTATCCTATTTCCATTCAAATATCAAGATCGGCTGAAGTAACCCAGAAGGTACCTGATGTTCGGTCTTTACTTGTTGACAAACTAAGCACTTCGAGACAAATTCAGATATGTCTCGTTTCATACCAGGCCACCAATAGTACTGTTTCAAATCGTTATACATTTTCATGCTACCCGGATGAACTGATAATAGGCTGCTATGTGCTTCATTCAATATCATTTGAATCAATTTTGAATTTCTTGGAACACATATTCGACCTTTGAATTTCAAACAGTTATTCTCATCAATTCGAAACTCTGATTCAATATTACTTCCACCCTGAGCTCGTTTTGCCAACAAATTATTATCAACTTTCTGAGCATCACTAATTTGTTGAACAAACAGCGATCTTGCTTTTAATTCGGTTACAATTGAACCATCATCAGACACAACCATATGCGCATTCATTGCATGTAGAGAAAATAATGACTTTCAACTTAATGCATCCGCAACAACATTAGCTTTTCCCAGATGATAGTCAATCACTTGCTCATAATCTTTCAGCAGTTCTAACCACCGGCGTTGTCTCAAATTCAAATCTTTTTGAGTCATCAAATACTTCAGACTTTTGTGATCTGAATAAACATGACATTTCTCACCGAACAGATAATGACGCTATATCTTTAACGCAAACACAATGGCTGCTAGCTCCAAATCATGTGTCAAATAGTTTCTTTCATGTGGCTTCAACTGTCTCGAGGCATAAGCTATGTCTTTGCCTTCCTGCATCAAAACACAACCCAAACCATTCAAAGATGCATCACTATAAATAACAAATTCTTTACTCAATTCAGGCTGGACTAACACTGGAGCTTCGGTCAAATGAGCTTTCAACTGATCAAAACTTTTCTGACACTTTTTCGACCACTCGAACTTAACATCTTTCTATAATAGCTTTGTCAACGGTGTAGCTACCATAGAAAAACCTTTCACAAATCTTCTGTAGTAACCAGCGAGCCCCAGAAAGCTTCAAATTTCAGAAACATTTTTCGGTGGTTTCCAATCAAGTATAGCCGATACTTTACTCGGATCAACCCGAATACCTAATGCTGAAACAACATGGCCCAGAAAACTGACTTCACGTAACCAGAACTCACACTTACTAAACTTTGCATACAACTGTTTATCTCGCAAAGTTTGTAGCACAAGTCTCAAATGCTCGGCATGCTCAATTTCGTCTTTGGAGTATATCAGAATATCATCTATAAACACTACAACAAACCGATCCAAATACTGTCTGAAAATCTGATTCATCAGATCCATAAAAACAGCAGGTGCGTTAGTAAGTCCGAAAGGCATAACCAAAAATTCATAGTGTTTGTACCTCATCCGAAAAGCAGTCTTTGGCACATCAGAATCTCTGACTCGCAACTGATAATAACTCGATCTCAAATCTATCTTTGAAAACACTAAAGCCCCTTTCAGCTAATCAAATAAGCCGTCAATCCATGGCAACGGGTATTTATTCTTTATAGTCACCTTATTTAGCTGTCGGTAATCAATACACATTTGCATAGTTCCGTCTTTCTTTTTCACAAATAGAACTGGCGCACCCCAATGAGAGAAACCCGGTCATGCAAAACCCCGGTCTATTAACTCTTGCAACTGTGCTTTTAACTCTTTTAATTCAGTAGGTGTCATCTGGTATGGAGCTATCGAAATTGGAGTCGTCCCCGATACTAATTCAATACCAAACTCTACCTCTCGAACAGGTGGCAAACCCGGTAACTCTTCAGGAAAAACATCCGAATACTCGCACACCACTGCATGATTCGATCTTCTTTTGGTCCACTTTACTATCAAGCACATAAGCAAAGTAAGCTTCATAACCTTTTCTCACATATTTCTAAGCTAGCATCGAAGATATTATCTGCTGGTAACCCATTCGAGATCATTGGATTCGATCCGAATAATTTCAACTGATTCGACATCTCAAATCAATGGTCTTTCTTTTGTAATTAACAACAGGATCGTGCAAAGTGGACCAGTCCATACCCAAAATTATATCAAATTTGTCAAAAGGCAACAATATCAGATCGGCTGGAAAACATGAATCTCGAATCATCAGCGTGTAATTTTACACATTTTGTCAACGAACGCACCGACCTGCCGGGGGTTTGATACTCGAATCACAAACTCGGTGAGACTCAGCGGGTAGAGTCTTCATGGATACTAATGTTTCACACACATAAGAATGAGTCGAACCAGGATCAATCAACGCAATAACACTAGTATCATAAAGAGTGAAAATACCAGTAATAACATCTGGGGAAGAAGCATCCTCACGGGCGCATATAGCATATGCTTTAGCAGTGTGCGACGAGCTTCGATCGAACCATTTGTATCTTTTGTTCCTCTCTCGATCACACCTACATTACCCGAAATGCCGGGTGGTCTACCTCGCATTGACATGTTGCTCGGTCTCGCATTCTGAACAGTATTTTGCTTGCCTAACATCGGGCACTCCCAGATAAAATGATCTATTGATCCACATTTAAAACAGGACCTATCTTGCAATCTACAACTCCCAGAATGCCATTTTCCACAATGCTCGCACTCAACCCTGTTCTGCTGAACATTACCAACACTAGCAATCGATATGGCTCAGGAACCCGCAGGAGGTCGGTTTCGGTCTCGTCTAAAAAAGTCTAAAGCAGTTTTATGTCGACAGAATCATCTTTGGGCTTCTTTGATACCGAGTGAAAAGTCTTACTCGATGATCTTTTACGGAAGTCTCTGGCTTCAAATTCAGCTTTTCTTTTCTCTTTTCCAAGCTCTTCGGCTTTACAGGCTCGTTCAGCAAGTACTACGAACTCTTTAATCTCAACTATGTCGACTAGCAACTTAATGTCTTCATTCAAACCATCTTCAAATCTTTTACACATGATTGCTTTGGTTGAAACACATTCACAAGCATATCGGCTTAATCTCACAAATTTCCGTTCATACTTAGTTACGGTCATACGATTGTTTCAATTCCAGAAATTCTTTGCTTTTTTGATCAATGGATCTCTAGCTGATGTATTTCTTACAGAACTCAGTCTGGAAAAATTCCCAGGTCACTTTCTCTTTCGGAACCACCGATACTAGTGTATTCCACCAGTGATATGGCGGTGTCTCGTAATAGGGATATAGCATATTTTAAGCATTCATCCGGAGTACATGATAGCTTGCCGAACACACGGATAGTATTATCAAGCCACAGCTCAACTCGTTCTGCATCATCATCATCATTAGCTTTAAATTCTTCGGCCCCGCGTTTTCTAATTTTATCTACAGGAGGCCTGTTATATCTCATCGGATCTATAACCGGAGGTACCATAGGTATCGGAGATGGATTATTCGAGGGTGGAGGTTGTTGCACAACGCGATTAGCCCGGATATATTGGGTTAACCAGTCGTTCATCATTTGATAGAATGCTTGCTTAGCCTCCCCCTCATGCCTACTCGAGATAGGTCGAGATTCTACTGGCGCTGTTCCGTGCGCGGGATTAGGCGTTACGCTCTCGACATCATCAGCTACGGCTCTATCGGGATCCATTTACTATATAAAAACACATTTTAGAAGTCAGAAGTCATCACACTATCGCATTATAAATTAAGGCATGTATAGCTAGACTCACAAGCGTTACGGTAGTCCTAGAATCGACTAAACCGTAAGCTCTGATACCAATCAAATGTAACACCCTTAGCCCGTATCCGTCGCCAGATTAGGGTTACAAGACATTACCATGCATAGCATAGGTCATATCAATTATTTACTGTTCATATAGACATAACCGAGTACATTATGAGTAATATACTTTCATAGCATACTTAAACATCAACATACATATCTTAAACTCATTTAGCTAAATTCACATATAAGCATTTTTCATCAAATAACAAATTTACTATTCATTTGGTCACTTAAGATACAATAGCCAATCGACGGACGACAAAAACCGGCTATTCGACTATTTTCGCTTTTCCCCGATCCAAGTCCGTTTTCTTTGGTTCTTGATCTAAACATGTTCAAATTAAGCTCATTCAAATATATTTTCATTCAATGTAGTCCAAAAACACATAAATGAGAAAATTACCATTTTGCCCCTAACATTTCACACTTTTTACAATTTAGTCCTATTTGCACAAAACACAAAATACACAAAATTTGGCTACACACCTTAAGGGCCGAATATTTCTAGTCCTCATACAAGTCCTTACATTTCATTTATTTACATTTCATTTATTTCACATTTTAGTCCCTCTAAAATTTATTTTTACAATTTAGTCCAATATACTAAATTTCATCAAAAATTTAAAGACAAAACTTATAAATCTAACACATATTTATCATAATTCATCCTTAAACAACATAAACAACAAGCTATCAACAATGGCTCAACTCAAAATATTCATCAAACTCAAAAATTAAAGCATGGGTCTTGAAGATTTCTAAGCAACGATGGCTAGTTACATACCTTAATCACCCTTGACAATGGCCGAATTCCTAGCTATGTTTCTTTCTTCTTTTTTTTTCTTTGTTTCGGTCACCAAAGATGAAAGAATGAATCATCTTTCTCTTTCATTATATGTTTTATTATAATAAGTTAATATAATATAATATTAATAATAACTTTATAATATATAAATTCATATAATAAAGTCATTTAAACTAACACATGCCGTCCACTAATTATAAAAGGGACTAATTACAATACAAATCCTCCATATTAAAAAGACATCAACAATTAAGCACTTTAACAACTAACCATCAAATTTTCATTTCACGCGATTAAGTCCTTTTATTTAATCGGACACCTAAACGATAAAATTAAGTCACGAAAATTTAACACAAACAAATTCACACATAATAAACATAGAAAATAATTTTAAAATATTTTTGAGACTCGAATTTATGGTCCCGAAACCACTATTCCGATTAGAGTCAAAGTCAAGTTGTTACAAATACAACCTAAAGATTTTATATATCAGGTGGCTTACAAAAATTGGGAGGTAAAAGATAAAATGGTTAAACTATCCTACTTGGTCACTCAACTTTTAAAATGCTTTCATTTTGGTCATCTAAAATGAAATCCTTACAATTTCGTCACTTAACTTTTAAGATGCTTTTATTTTAGTCACTCAACTGTTAAATCTCTAATGGTGATTGACTGTACAAGTCACATCATGTTTTTTATCAAAATGAGGGTGTCGCCGATAGTAGTGACTAATCCCTTCGCCACGGATGCTCTCTAAAGAGGTAAACGACATCATGTTTACACTTTCATTTTAATTACAAAAAAAAAAAGAAAAATCCTTTCTTTTAAGTGTTGACCGGGTAAAAAACATTAAGGATTGAATTGAAAAAGTGCTAGAAATTAAAATAATGCTTTAAAATTTTGTCAATTTGTACTTATTTACCTCCTTGCCAAAAGTTCTAAATTTCTTTTTTTTTTCAATATTGAAAATTTAAATTACAAAGCATCAAAATCAATTAAATAATTAAAAGATTTTCCTTTTTTTTTAAATTTGTACGGAAGATTCAAGATTATATAATTAAAAGAAATTTAAGTTTCCTAGAAAATTATTAAATATGAGTTATTTGATTTGATTTAATTAAGAATAATTTGAAAACACAATCTAAAATTTTAAAATTAGAGATTAAATTAAATAATTTAATCAATTTCAATATGACAATAACCAATGGAATGATATTATCAAGGGATAATTTTTTTTCAACAATTTATTTAATTGATTTTGATGTTTTGAATTTTATAATTTCAATATTGAAAAAAATAAAATTTTCGACAATGGCATAAACAAGTCAAATTTGACAAATTTGTTTATGCAATAGTTTAATCTGTATCGCTTTTTCACTTTAATCCTAATTTTTAACCCAAATTAATGTACTTAAAAAATATTTTTTTTTGGCGACTAAAATAAAAACAACCTAGAAGTGAAGTGACCAAAATGAAAGTGTAATTGTGATGTGGAGTGTACAATTAACCTTCGTTAGAGATATAATAGTTGAATAATTAAAATGAAAGCGCCCTAAAAGTTGAGTGACGAAATTGCAAAAATTTCATTTTAAGTGACCAAAATGAAAGTGCACTAAAAGTGATGCGACCAAAATTGAAAGTGTAAGTGTGATGTGAAGTGTACAGTTAACCTTTGTTAGAGATATAATAGTTGAATGATTAAAATGAAAGCATCGTAAAAGTTGGGTGACAAAATTGTAAGAATTTCATTTTGAGTGATCAAAATGAAATTACACTAAAAGTGATGTGACCAAATGGGTAGTTTACCCATGATAAAAAGAAATACTATATTCTGGGGACACCTCTCAAAATATTTTTTTGTCAAAATCATGGGTACATTCTTTGTCTTTTCTCAATTTTCCCTCCTAAACCGAAATATTTCCCTCTTTCTTCTTTCCATTGTATTTTGGTTCCCTCTCTCACACTAAACGCCACTAGGTGCGGGGAAACAAAACCTACGATCTTTCTTGTTTGCTTCATCATTAGCGTCAGTTTTAAAAGGTAAGCTTTTTTCCTGGGTTTCTTTTCTTGTTTGTAATATCCTTTTTTTTAATACATTCTTGTGTGTAATGTCTGGTTCTGATATTTGTTTTTTTTTTTTTTTAAAATTTAATGATTTTTAGTGTGTCGTGCGTTTAGTTTTTTGTGGGTATGACATCTTTTCATTCTTCAAAGCTTCCTTTCTTCAATATGGGTTCGTTTCATTTATTTCTTTTACTTTTCTGTTTGGTTAAATTTTAAGAACTTTTCTGGTTTATCTTGCTTTATTTTGTTTGTCAATTCGTGGGTTACATGGCTTTTGTCTTTCTCATTTTGTCTGCATGTGTTTTTATCTGCTTTTGGTTGATGGCGTTAGGGTTTGCTACTGGGTTATGTGGTTTGTTTGGCTCTTGAAAAATTGGGAAAGTAAATTAGAAGTTTAACATTATATTCAAGTTCATTATGGTTGTTTGTCTCTATGTTTTTTTTCCCTTCTTTTTCCTTTAGTTTAGTGGCAATATATAAGTGCATGTCAAGGGTCAAGTTTTTACTTTGCTGCTTCATATATCTTTTTTTTTTCCTTGTAAAATGTCTCTTCTACAAAACAGAATTTACATTATTTGTATGCTTTAACTTTTGAGGTTCTCCCTTCTCTGGTCCTTCCTTATAATTATTAAGTTGATTGCTAGTTAATTTGTTGATTGTAATGGTTATAGGTTCTTTTTTACAGTATTTGATCCCTTGGTACTTTTGAGATTGCATTTTTGTATACTATAGCTATTTTGTTTTGGTTGATATGTTTATGTTGCTTGACATTGTGATCCTGGTAATTTTATTTAGCAATGGCCTTACTTGTTACCTTTATATTATGTTTCAGGCTTTGAAATTTGGATTCTTGGCTTTCAGTAGCATTGTGATTTTACTTAGCGTGCTGCTAGGAATTATTTGAGCAATGTTAATTGGCTGTACCTGTATCAAGTGTAGCTAATATATGGTGGTTATTGCTATAATGGTGGGTTAGGTTTTTGATGAAGTTGGTTGATATATTTGACTAAAATTGTGTGGTTGCTGTGGTGTAGGAATATTTTGGATGATAGTGGATGTTGGGTAAATAGGTTTGAAATTTTGATCCTTTAATCTTCGAGTCCTAACAACCATGGAGTGTAACAAAGAAGAGGCTGTCAGAGCGAGGGGAATTGCTGAACAAAAGATGCAAAATGGTGATTTTGAGGGTGCTAAGAAGTTTGCATTAAAGGCCCAAAAGTTGTTCCCTGAGCTTGAGAACATACCACAGTTGTTGACAGTATGTAATGTTCACTACTGTGCAAAAAACAAACTTTTTGGGTCGGAAATGGACTGGTATGGGATTCTTCAGATCGAGCAATCAGCTGATGAGACTTCCATCAAGAAGCAGTACAGAAAGCTTGCACTACTGCTCCATCCAGACAAGAATAAATTTGCTGGTGCTGAGGCTGCTTTTAAGTTGATTGGGGAAGCAAACAGGGTTCTTTCAGACCAAACGAACCGTTCTCAATATGATTTGAAGTGCAAAATCTCAGTGAAAACTGCACCAAAGTCGGCTTCTCACCCTTCGAATAAGGCCTCTATGGATAGTCAGTATGAGTTCACATTCACTGCTTCATATTCCTATCAACAGGCACAACATCCAACATTTTGGACACTCTGCAGTGCTTGTGGTATCAAGTACCAGTACTATTTGGATTGTTTGAACAGATTGTTAGATTGCAAGAGATGTGGGTCTTCCTTCATTGCCTTTGACTTGGGTCCTTACGGCCACTCTTGGAGTCAGTTCTCCAATCAGAAAGAGATTCCGAATCAGGGACCTCGTAAAGTACCTTCACAATGCAATGGTGGTAGCCACTTCTCGCATGGTATTGCAGGGTCAGCTCATATTCCAAAGGCAGGAAACTCTCATGAGGGTTTTACAGCTAATCAGAAAGTGGACGGGTTTTCAAACACAAGAGACAAAGAGGAAGGTGTTGACATGCCTAAGCCTAATGCGACGAAACCCAAAGGGTCAGGAACATCGAGAAATGCCAAGAAGAGAGGGAGGAAGTCAGTAGAGGAATGTGCTGAAACTGCGGACGGTGCTGGACAGGAAGATTGTGGAAATAATAGTGGTTTGAACTCAAATGCAAATGCTAGTCATCCTCCTAGGAGATCTTCAAGGCAAAAACCTATTACAGATTATTTTTCTTGGCAAAAACGTGCCTAACTCCAAATGCATCAAACTGTGTTTGTGCTTAATTTTCTTTTCCTTTTTTACTACTGAGTTCTGATGTAATGAACTTTAATCTTATGAAAATTATCTCGGAATATTAACTTAGAAAGTTTATAGTCATGGGCTCAACTTTATTTTTTGTCTAGTTACTTTTTCTAATTTTGGTGATATGGTAACCTAATGTAAACTAAAAATAATTTAAGGATCAAATTGTCAAATTTAGGGGCTCAATATATTTTATTTAAGTTCTTGATTGAGTTGGTGTTATGAGTCCATCAAACATCAACTCAGTTAGGAAAATTATGAATTATGTAATTTAAATAAGTTATGTTATTTGAGGTTTTTTTAATTTTAATTTTTTTTAAAAACTCAATAAAGAAATTTACATGTGGTTGGATTTGAGCCCATGCTATTGATACTAATAAAGCATGGGTAAATTACACCATTAGTAACTAAATTATGGAAAAATTTTCGTTTTGAACACTTAACTAAATAAAGTTACAATTTAGTCATTGAACTATTCAAGAGTTTTCATTTAAATTACTAGGATGTTAAATTCGATGTTATACGAATTTCTCTGTTCTGCACCAAGGAAAAGCTCTCTTTCCCCTTCTCTTCTACTTTTCAATTTTTTTTCATAAAAATAGTTTTGGACGTCACGGATATGCAAATTAAAACTCAAACAATTTTTTTCTCTAATCTTCGGCATTGGTCGTCAAATCAACTTGGATCTTAGGTACATTCTTTTACTTTTCAATGGGTACTGATCCATCGTACCTATCATCAAATCGTCGTTTGGAGCTCACTGGTAGAACTTTAAAAAAAAAAAAACTTAACAACTCAGTGACTTAAATGAAAACTTTTGAATAGTTTAGTGATCAAATTGTAACTTTTTTTAGTTAAGTGATTAAAATAAAAAATTACTCATACTTTAGTGACTAATGATGTAGTTTACTCATAAAACATTAACTTTATCACTAAACTAAAATTTTATTTTAATATAATATTTATATTTCAATTATATTATGTGTACTTTATTAATTAATTTTAAATCATTTATTATTTTTGAAGTAAGTAATTTTGATGTGCATACTCATGTAATAAAAAAATAAAATGTAAATATTTTGGATTTATGGCATATGTGTATTTTGCAATAATAAATATAATTGCCCACCGGATATTTTCTTGAATAATCTAAACAAGAAAACATCATACTATGGTAAGAAATAAAATCAAATAATTTGATTGAAACTATCATATGTTTGTGATAAAAATATAAAACCTATTTTTACTGAAGTACTCATTTTGCATCCCCTTTTCAAGGATTGTTAAAGTTTAAATAGCAAGAATGCTGACAGCAATTTGCTTTAGCTAATGAGATATATTACATCATTTCTTTCTCCAAAGTTAACTTCTATGTGGTACCAAAAATTAACTACAACTATTCTCACAACCACATTGTAAGATTTATTAAAAGGATAATTGTTGTTAAAGTACTAAAGTTATTTACAATTACACCTCATCATCACTCGCTTGAAAAGTGAGAGGGTTTGGGTAAAAATATAAGTTCGAAAA
The DNA here is from genome assembly GCA_025503065.1 of Gossypium bickii. Classification (NCBI taxonomy): domain Eukaryota; kingdom Viridiplantae; phylum Streptophyta; class Magnoliopsida; order Malvales; family Malvaceae; genus Gossypium; species Gossypium bickii. The sequence goes on from CP106711.1 coordinate 105,906,429, forward strand.
ATGAGTTTGGACAAAACTTGTCACGTTTTCAAGAATTTCACATGGAAGATTGGATCAAATTAAACACTCGAGACGGCCCTTGCGACTTGGACATTTAGATTGGACTGAAACTCTATGAGATTAGCTGTTAAGAGTCCATGATTAGTTTATTCTTTATTATTATATTGTAAACATGTTATTTTATTATTGTGATACCTTCTATGTTATTAAGTCTTGAATGGAAATCTATTTAAGGTAAAGACTTGTATAGATTATTGTATCGAGAGTTTTTACCACTTATCTTCTTCAAGTTAATGATCTTTTCTTAGGGTGCAAATTGTTAGTAAAACCGTTTGTGTTATGGTTTTACTTGTTGAGTTCATAAAGGTAAACTTAGTAGTGAGTGTATTTGTTTTTAAATGTTCAAAAGTAAAGAGAATCATCACGGGGTGTGTAATAAGTTAAATTTACTTCTTGTAATTGTTGAAGAGAGTAAATAATTTTCACTGAACTAGGTTATGCAAACATAGATAAATCAATTTATATAAACAATTTGTGTGTGTTCTTTGTATTTTCGATTTTCAAATTCACTAGCAACTTTCCTGTAACTCTTTCCAAACATTTAGTTTATTCACTAACAACAGTTTAATACTTGTATATTGTACTGTTTGTTAATTTTCTTTAATGCATATTAGAAGAGACTCAATTTTCATTACATATGGGCGATTTACTCAAGCTTTGTTAACTTAATTTTTACCACCTCAATAAAATATTGTGTTTTCTATAATACGTTTTTACAATTTTAACCTTCTAATAGTTATAATTTCATATCAACTGTAAAAATTCTTTTTTATATATTTGGAATCCTTTGAGTGGTTCAATATCATCCCTAAGAAAACCAAAATAATTTTAAATAAAGTAAATTTAAAAAAGAAAAAACAGATTTTCAATTTGATTCATGAAAAGCTAATAATAAACTTGGTATTTGACCAATTTTTTTTCGTATTCAAGTTTTTTAAGATTAGTATAAATTTAAATGTTTTTTTACCTGCTTATTTGCTACATTTTCAAAATGATTTTGAGTTTATCAATTTCTTATTGTTCTCAAATATATTATAGTTAGCATTGATGCAAAGAAGAAAAAGAGATGGAACTTCTACCTTTTCCCTTTATATGTTAATGTCTCACCATGTAAATAAGTTTCTACAGATCATATAGCAACACTTATGTCTGAATAGACTTACGAAAAATAAAGAGTCGGAATAACAAAGCTGCACTAGTTATATATATATATATATATATATATCAAGGACATCCATAACCAGATTCATTGGCAAAACGAGAGCAACATATTACAAAATTTTGGTTGCATATAAACTCTGACCTCACCAAGTTCCAGGTCATCTAAAGTAATTCCTAGAAATGAATGAATAAGATTGACAATAAATTTTTGGTATCAGAAACCTGTCTCAATATGCAACCTGGCGGTAGCCCCTAACTCCAGTCCTCGCCGAGATGTCTTCCATAACTGGGACTCCAGCCCTAACCTCCTAATCTCCATAAGCCCACGCTCAACTGCATACAAGATACCAACTATCAATATATTTTAATCATGACATGACATTACTTCAAAATTTACCATACCTTATGTTACATGGATTTATGAGGTGTTGGATATGGATATGTGTCGTTCACAAGTTTTTGAACACAAATACTTTAGGGAAACTGAAAAAGTCCGGATAGTATAACGTGTATGTAGCCTATATTTTTGTCTAGTTTTCAGGAAAAAAAAAAATGCAAGAGATTCATGAAGTCAATTCTCAAAGTCAGTAAAGCTGAAATGGCTATAATGGTGAACAAGCAAAAGAAGTAAACTACTACTTATTCCTACAGGCTGAGGTGACTCAAAGTCTAATAAAGCAGGCCATCCAGGGGACTTGGATAATGTTCTCCATAGTTAAGCTTGCCATACAATGATACAAAGAAAGAGAGATGTACAGAGAGCAAGTACCATCAACTGCATCCTGCGAAGTAATACATTGAGAGCTGCATTGGATCCATGACTGCAAACGTTCATCTGCAATATCAGCTTCCACTCCATGGTTCATTGCCCTCCTCCAGAAATATGTAAGCCAAGCCTGCACAAGCATAAGCAATAAGAACCTAGTAAACTAACAGAAAAGGTCTAGTTGAAACAAATAACTCTATCAAGCAGACTAATGGTAGAATTTCAGGCCTGCTTACATGAGCCTTTAAAATTTCACAACCTTGGTACTATTCCTCTTGTTATATGTATAAGATTCATCAACATCGTACTTGTTCTACATTTTTAAAATACAAAATGATACCTGTTATCTCACAATGCTTTTGATTTCTCTAAATCACAAGTGTGTGATTCTTGAAACTAACCAGGTTCAAACTTACATGCAATGAACATAAGGTCAAAGAGAAAACAAAGACTAGCTTGGAGCCATAACGACATAATCATCTTTCTTAGATTAGCTTGGAGCCTTAAGACATGATAATTTTTATTGGTAGTAAAAAGCAGGAACAAGGTAACATTGTACCTGCTTAAAACGCACGTCTTCAGACTCCTCTTGGCTCAATTCTGAAGGAAAAATATCATCAATCGGAGAAAATAGGATACGGGATTGGATGTACAACAAACTCTTACATTCACTAATGCATGCCTGATACCGTAAACATAAAAAAAGGTTAATTAACTTACCAAATACCTCAAATTGACCCTCGGTAGGTAGTTTCACCTCCTCTGCAACCATGAAAATGGATAACAGTATCAGCAGAAAATACTCCAACTATCAATAGATGGCATGTTCAAAAAGGTAAGGAAAAACATACCAGTTTTTAGCATATTTTGGCGTCGCTGTTTAGCCATTGCAAATGCAACTGCATCCTCTACCTTCAGAAATGAAGAATTATTTAAAAGAACTAATTAAAAGGGAAAATATTCTGTAAATATACAAGCAAACTGATCATTTTGTGTTATGGGGAGGAAGCCATAAAGAAGGATAGAATGAGATCATATTACATCATAATTCTGTGATAATAAGTGAGAAAAAAAGATGGTACCATAACTGGAAACACAAGGATATGGGGTAAAGAAAAAAAACCTTTAACAAAGCCAGTTCCCTTAGACCTTTCTCTACTAAAAGCATGCTTTCAACATTTCTCTCTCCAGATAGTTCATTAGTGTGTTGCAGGACTTTTCCTCTTTCTTCTAGATCATCCCCGGCTGTTCAGTATGGAGATAAAGGGGAAAAATGGAGACATTTAGTTCTCTCCGCAGAGAGAGTAAAAACGGAATGTGAGACTCTAAGAAGTAAAAAAGGAGGAAAAGATCATCTAAAGATTGATTTTCAGATCCTACCAAAAGTCAGATGGAATATTTTAGGAAGTGGATGAAGTAAAAAAGCATATAAAATGAAATCTTACTTGAAATATCCTCCTCTCTGGCTCTTTGTCCGGCAGCTAATACTATTTCAACAGGAAGAGGTGCAAATGATGACCAATATTCATGTTTCACCCCGGCTATATCGGCCTGAATACCTGCAAAAAGTGATGTCCTCAAGAAATCTAAGCAGGCTCCATGCAAAATGTAAGAGACATAATTATAGACTAGCACATTAATGAGACAGACTACAATTACAACTTCAATTACTCCTGGGATCACTTGACCATTATAACGAATTGCAGCATTTTAACTTTTTAAAGAGTGATTATATATAAGCAGCTGTTTATCCAATACAGCAGCATCAACTCAAAAACAATCAGGAACTTCATGTATTGAAAGGTCAACACTTTACCATGATCCACACATAAACTCCAATAACGAGCAAGCCAGCATCTCTTTAAAACAACCTCTTCCTAAGATGAAAACTGCAGATTACGTAACTATGACATAAAGGAGTAAATTGGCAGGATGATGTCTACAAGATTAGAAATAAAGCCAACCATCTCTTCCTCAGTCAACATCATCCTTTGAGTTTCTGTTTGCAGTGCTTTGATTTCAAACTCCGCTTCACTAAGCTTCTCTAGGACAGAATTTGTTTCATCTCTAGCAATCTAGGCCACAAGTTAAGAAGGGAGAGACTTATTTTTAGGATGGACACTTTCCCTTTGTAAGAAAGGAAAAATTCAAAAAAAAAAAAAAAAAAAAAAAAAAAAAACACAACATAAAACTTCAAGATAATACCTCAGCTTCTGTCTGGAGAGCAGCAATCTGTTCAAGTGTAGCCTGAGCTTGTGCTCCACCTCTTGAAGCAGCCTGCAAGAAGGACCATGTCACATGCTACTCAGCTGCAGTTCATAAACCATTTCCTGACTAACATGTAAAAGTAAAGAATAAAATCAGCATATTGGTTTTCGTGAAAAGAGGTCAGTTATAAGCAATAAAGCATGAGTAGCTAGGTCTACAAAACCAATGAAACTGTTTAAGATGTTCAGAGTGAATAAAGCAAGATTCCGCTACCATTTCCACAGATCTAAAAGCACACCAATTTCTTTGCTAAGCCTCTATTGACTTTGAGATGGCATTTATTTTTGCATATTAGATTCACATTTATTTATGCTCACATACATGCCCGCTTTATATATTAACTCAGTAAGCACATACTTAAAGGAAAATCTTCTATGGCTCATAGTTATTATGTAATTTTCCATGCATAATGAGACTGGTAACACATGCAGAGCAGTTCGAGCTAAGAAAATAGTGGCACTCATTAGAAGAACAAACCTCCCTCTCCTGCTGGGCTGTCTCCTTCCTGAAGAGAAAAAGAAATAGCAAGTAAGAAAAACGGAAAAATAAATTAAAATATAAAATTAAATACATGTATGCCGTGAAGCTTGCCTGCTTAAAAGACGTGCTTCTAGAGTTGCACCTTCTCCAAGATCAGCAATCTATATTGGAATATGTTATGAATAAATTAAAACATATTCATATATTTGGTGGCCAGAGCTACTTAAAGTTCATTTACGTATCACTTGTCTAGTTGCCTTTGAACTGTAAAACGTTCACCTGTTTCTCAAGCAGCCGAACTCTCGCTTCTGCTTCCTCAAACCTCTCCTCTGCAAGGTGAAGCTGGGAAGGCAAGTATCATGATAGAGCACCAAAACAAACAGTATATGACTATTATTAAAATTTTCCACAGGCCAAAGCGCTTGTTTGGCCAACCTAGAGTAGAGACATCAAAGTTTTTGGGAGAAAATGGTGCTGCAACAGCAATATCCAAATGCCAGTAAACAAATAGATTATGCCAGTTATTTGAAGATAACTGTTGCAACAACTTAGGATAATGGACTGGTGCTTGAAGATGACGGGGAGCCAAATTGATATGCATGAGTGCAATATAAATTTTCAAATAGAACTTATCTTAAGACCTCATTACATTCAACATAAGAAAAAGTTACATGATAAAGAAGAAAAGAGTTTCTGGAATCACCTTTTCAAGTAAACTTTCATTTTCATCCTGTAGCATATCAAGCTGCCATGAAATCCACACCACATTATTAAAAAAACATTCTTCCAAAGTTTTTCGTTGTTTGATTACATAGACTGAAATTTGAAGTGTTCAGATTTGAAAATTTATATTTATAAAGATTTTTGAAAAAGAAGACATGGTTATGTATACATCAGGTTTCAAATAATTTACTAGAAATGAAAAATCAAAGCAAAACTGCAATTGGATGCTAGAAAGGAACATATATATAGCTTAACAAATTATTGTACCTCATCTTGTAGAGCTGAAGCAGACTGCTGCCTTTCCCTAGCTTTCACGCCGCCCATACTCGCAAAATCTGAATTCAATCTGCTTAAACAGTAAATCTTAGAACACTATATAAAACAGGGTAAGAACCTACAGGCATGATGGTAAAAGGCTTATAAACTTCCAGGAGAAGGCATTATGCATTCTTAAAAGCTGGAAGAGCAGCGACAAAGCCTTTCTCATTGAAGAGAATGAGAATCTAAGCTCCTCATTTGTATATATATATATATATCATCTTGTAACTACATTATATATGGCCTTTCTTAAGGTTGTTGTCATATATCTAAAACTTAATATGCTAAGTTAAAAGGGAAAATTCACACGATGTCTGAAAGTGACAAAAAAAGGTCTCTCGGGATTATGATATGGATGATAACTTCAAGCTGAAATCAAATCGATTTAGAGCTATAAAAATACCGTTTTTCTCTCCGACTATCAGCTGAAACCTCAGGTGTAGTACCAGATGAGGTCGGCTTAGGTACCGCCTGAGCTGTCTTGATTCTCAACTGTTGGCGACCTGGACCTGTGGAACAAGGAGATACAGGTTGTTCTAATGAAGATGGCTGGACAACACTTGAAGCCTGTCTAGTATGAAGTTGTTCTACAGAACTCTGCAGAGATGATCGTCCAGCTGAAGGTGACATGGATTGCTCCACAGAGTTAATGGAGTGAGCTGATACTGGTTGCTCCTTAGTGTTGACAGATAGAGAGGTATGACTGCCTGGTGTTGACCGTGTAGATGATGATTGATCTTGATGGATGCGAACTGACTAAAAGAAAATTTATAGTTACAAGTAAGAATTACATTAATCTGTAATATACCATTAAACAGACAAGAAATTTAGACAACTGAGAAAACGTTGTTTATAGACAAATTACCAAGGGAGAAGATGAAGGTCTTGCTCTTCCACCAAGTCCAATGGTTGCTTTGCCACTCACTGCACTGTTAGCAAGCTCATCCTCATCATTATCCTCATCACTTGGTTGCTGGGGTACCTGTTGCACAGGCCTTTGAGCCATGGTTTTGACCTGTGTTTTCAAATGGAAGTCTATATAAGAATTCATTTCTCGGTAGCAAAGAACTCCAGAGCATTCAAAACTGTAAAATATTTTCCTTGCACTCGCATCATAAGTCAAGCTGCTTCTCTCACATTAGCGTTACAAACTAAGAAATTAGCTAAAACAACTTCATAACAGGAAACCACACAATTACCATAGCAGGGCGTGGCTGCATTGCCCTACCACGAGCAAGACCAATGCTTGGTCTGCCACTAACTAAAACCTCTTCCTCATCACTTTCCTTGTCAGATGTTTGCTGTGTAGCAGCTGGTGGCATCCGCTTCTGAGCTATACTTTTAGTCTGCAAAGTTATACACTCAAAGTCAATTGAAAACATATTTGTTGGTAGCAGCAAGCTTTTGCTTGTGGTATGTAAGTAGTAAGCTTATAAAAACACAGCACCTTCATATCTCCAAGGTTAAATTGACAAAAGGATAAATCTAAAATTTAAGTTTAAAACTCAAGAAACCTTAGAAAAAAATCACTTATATGTCCATTCCATTTAAAACCTGTCACAAATGTATCCCACAATTAACAGTATTACTTTTCTAAACGCATTCATTTTCTTTCTCTAAGGCTCATTTGACAAACACATGCCTATCTAAATCAGGTAATCATATAGTTACCGCAGGAGAGCGAGGCCGCACTGCCCTTCCACCGAGCCCTATTCTCGTTGTACCACTCACTAAAAGGTCATCTTCTTCATTCTCATCATCATCAGCTGGTGGTGGTGGTGCTCGAGTTTGAGCTAAGCTTTTCTTCTTCTGGATATTACCAGACAAGTCGAGGTAAGAACATACTTATTTGCAATGTGAAACCAGCTACATGCTACCATGAACAAACTTAAGGCCATATGATAAATTGATATAACTGTCAATAGTGACAACAAAAATAAATAAAATGATTTTAAACTTGTCAAATGGAATGTGTTGAACTATAACAAGAAGTTTATGTGTCTTGACAAACAAGCAGCTGGTCTTGGCTAAAACCAAATTCATATCAGATAATTACCGCAGGAGAGGGTGACCGAATTGACCTTGCAGGAGCGATACTTGTGCTTGCTATGTTACTGACTGGAACATCGTCATCATTGTCATCATCAGACAGTTGCCGTTTCATCACTGGTGATGGTCGCCTTTGAGGAATAGTTTTGATCTAGATTTTACAATGCAAGTCCAGGTGAGAGAACATACTTAGAGTTTAGAGCAACAATAGAAGTGTTCAGAATGCTCAATGAGTCACGATCAATGTAAGGGAAGTGTCTTTTTAACTTGCCTAATTCACTCACTCTTTCTTCTCCTACCTCTCACTTAACAAACATAGCATACGTCTAACCTAAACAACATTAGTGTTAAATAATTCGGTATGATTACCACAGGAGTGCGCGCCTGCATCTGTCTTGCACCACCAAGCCCTATACTTGGCCTGCCACTCACTATAAGGTCGTCCTCATCATTGTGGTCATCAGCTTGTGGTGTCATTGCCTGTGGAACTCGCCTTTGAGCCACGTTTTTAGTCTGGATTTTACAAGTTAAGAAACCCAGCTGGTAAGAAGTTCAAATTTCAAAAGACCTATTTCAAAATCTGAAGCCCTGGTATAGCCTAGTAGAACTAGAAATATCCATGGAAGTTTACTAATCCTTTTGAAGGCATAAATATTTTTTAGTCTATTGTTCTTAAATAGTATTTGTTCAATACTTCTTGAACATTTAACTATTCATACTGATACGAAACTTTGAACAAAACATTACCAGAGGGGAGAGAGGACGCGTTGGTCTTGCACCAGAGAATCCAATGCTTCCCGTGCTACTAACGCTACTATGATCAAGTTGGTCATAATCATCACCATCATCATCGTTTTGTTGATGAGCCATAACGGCAGCCAGCCTTTGCGCCGCTGCTTTGGTTTGCGCTTTCCTCGGGTTCCCTGTACCTCCATAGCTTGATCCAGACCTAGTGTGACGCTGCAGCGGTGATGATGGCGCCCCAGGAGTCGCCGGGACGCTCTGTCTTCTCTCGCCTGCTAACCTTCTCCTATCCATACTACAATAAACAAAGTGAAACCAAAAACAGACATCATCGTATGTTAAAAATCGGAAAGAAAATTGAAACAGAAATCAATCTATATTAAAATCCCAAAAAAATTGAAATTATGGATTGAACTTAAAACTTACCAGGATGATTCTTAAAAAAAGGACTCTCAATTCCAGTAAAAGGTAAGAAAAACAAACAATTTTTTTTTTCTGTGACACAAAACGGAAAATAATGAGAAACTGGAATGGAACAGTTTACGGGGAGACATTTAAAGTGAAGAATGGTAAACCAAAGGATCCTATTTTTAAGGCAAGAAAGGGGGGAGGTTTTAACGGTCCAATTCCGATTATTTATCAAATACGTCCTTAATGACTTAATGTCTGATTTTATTTTACTAAACAAATATTAAAACGAAATTATCCAATAAGGTAAAACTTTATTTTTTTATATCTATCACAGCTAATTATTAATAATAATCTCTATTATTTTTTACTTTTTACCCCCATTTCTTTTCTAGGCGTCTTCTTTCTGCCTTTCCACTTTTAAAATTTTAGATAACTACTACCTCCTTAATCACTGAATCTAATTTACTAAACTTTCTTTTCATAATCTAATTAAAAGTATTCATTAAATTATTTTAAATATTTTATTTAACTCACTAAACTATTTAAAATTCTTTATTTAAATTACTTACTGGTTATTATGGGTTTTATTTTTAAAAAATCCACCGAGTTCTAAGCGACAATTCAATTGTCGGTACAATGGACCAATATCCATTGGCAAGTAGAATAACATACTTTCGAATAAAAAAAAATACATTAGATTCAACTCGATTTAACAGTCAGTATTGAAAATCAAAAAAAAAAGTCTAAATTTTAATTCGGAGATTGTCACATCCAAAATTGTTTAATAAAAAATAAAATTGTAAAAAAAAAACTTTCAATTGCTGCATGAACAGAAAAACATTTAATATTAATTTAACAACCCAATAACTTAAATAAAACTTTTGAAGAGTTTAGCGACTAAATTTTAACTTTTTAATTAAGTGATCAACATAAAAACTTACCTAATAATACTTAAATTTAATATCTTTATTTTTAATTTTTAAAATTTAATTCATTTATTAATTAAAGTGGCATTATTTTTTTTTTCGAAGGTCATGTAAGCAAAAATGAACAAGTACCGAAATTCACTCCATTCTCTAGACCAGTGCTGCAAATAAATATGGATTTAGAAGCGAAAACATCATATTTAACAATTTTATATGCTTATTTAAGCGCGTTTAGTACAAAGGCTAATTTTCGAAATCATTTACGGAAATGAGCCGTTTCTAAAAATCGGTATGGATTGAAAATTCAAAAACGTACTGATTTGTACATGTTTTTAAGGGATAATTTAGAAAAACGCTTTCACGTCAACACTTTTTCCCTTGTGTGAGGTGTGAGGCAAAAGCGCTCTGACGTGGACGCATTTTACTAAAAACCGCTGACGAGGACACACTTTTGGCTGTATTTTCCCCCAACAGTCAAGAAAAAAAAAAGTATAAAAACCCCATCCATTTTTTCACACCAAAATTTATTATTTTACTAAATTTCTCTCTAAATTTTTCAAAAAAGTTCTCAAAATTCTTTAAATTTTTTATTTGTCTGAATTATTAATATTTTTTAATAATTTCTAAAAAATTTGATCGTGTTAGCAATGACTCGACAATTAATTCATTTCGATAATAAACATATCTACATCGACCAAATGAAATGATAAGAGTTAATTTTATTTTTTTAATATTATTTAATTTTTTATTTAATTTTTATAATTTAATTAAATCTTAAACCCTAATCAAACCTAAGAACCCTAAACCTAGGCCCTAATTAGCAAATAATCTACTGCAGATTACACAGCCAAAAGCACGTCCACATTAGAGTGCTTTTGCATGACACAAGGGAAAAAAAGTTGACATGGAAAAAATTTTCTAGATTATCCCTCAAAGCTCTTTAAATTTTTTATTTTTGTCTAAATTATTATCTTTTTATAATTTTTAAAAAATTTAATCGTGTTAGCAATGACCCGATAGTTAATTCATCTTAATGATAAACATATTTTTGTCAACCAAATAAAAATGATAAGGGTTAATTTCATTTTTTAATATTATTTAATTATTTATTTCAATTTTATAATTTAATTAAACCCTAAACCTAGGCCCTAATTAACGAATAATCCACTATAGGATTACATGGCCAAAAGCGTATCCACACCAGAGCACTTTTAGAAAAAAAGCACTGACTTAAAAGGTTTTTCTGGGTTATCCCTGAAAGCGCATCTACGTCAGCATATTTTTTAATTTTCGATCCATATTAATTATTTTTAAAGACGGCCGATCTCCGTAAATAATTTCAGAAATGAGCCTTTATTGGTACTAATCCCTATTTAAGCTTCCATACATGGTAATTCAAAAAGAGGAAATGCGCAAGATATACAATCCCGATCCAAACACACAGGGTAAAGGAAGAATCACTAACATTCAATCAACTGAAATATAATCTGTTCTTTTACTTGCTTTTAAAACACCATCACTGTAAAAAGGAAATAAATAGCAAAACTGGATAAAAAAGATCAAAAGAACCAAAAAGAAGAAGAGGCAGATACATAGTTCGGTAAAGGCAGATATATAGAACTGGAATTACAACCGATGAGAGAGTTAAATAAATATCTGATCCAGATAGCAGGAAAATGTTTCAACTTCAATGACAAGTGCTGCTTGAGAGCATTAGGATGCAACATTTCTGGAACACATTTGCTTACCTGCATACAGCAATAAACTCCAGTTTTCATTCAAGTGACCATTTGTTGCTAAAATACCAACTACATAATATAGATGCAGAGAAACACATGACTAAGTTGAGAAAACCAATGCATGCTAAAATGACTCACCTTGGCAAGAAGATGGCAGTTGGATTTCCAGGGGATGGAGGATTCTGGTTTAGCAGGGATGCATGTGTACCAGCTTTAGCACTAGCATCAGAGTCAGTGAATGACAGTACTTCTACCTCTTCAAGACCAAGTTGTCTTTTGATCAAGTCCAAGTTCTCTTTGAGGACGTCAATCTCTCCAAAGGGAAGTTTCAAATCCAGAGCTTGGACACCAATTTTAATAGCCTCATCCTTCTTGAACCTCAAGAATGGCATACATTGTTTCTGGATCTTTTTGAAGTCTGCTGCCTGACCAACAGTGCTCTCCTGTAATGCTTTCATTATCTCCCCATCTGATGCAAAAGTTCGGGCATTACTGTCAAACTTGCTTTGGAGAATCTGCAAACACTCTGCTTGCCATCCTTCGAATTTCTCATTCACATAGATTAGGCCTTTTAACTTGTCCTCAGATAGTGATGTAACTGGAGCCCCTTTCTTATTAGATTTCTTTGAGCCCAAAATCTGCTTATTCAGCAGCTTTCTCATCAACACAATGGAATCCTGTAGATACTTATTGGCACTCTTGAGTTTAAGATCTGGAGAACCAGCTGATGGCCAGCCAGCTTTTATCACAAAGCCATCCTTCTTCAGAAGCTCTCTCCAAACAAACTCCGCATAGTGAGGGCAGACTGGAGTGATAAGCCTAGTCTGCACATCCATAAAACGCCACATAAGGTCACGGTTCATGCCCCCACTGCCACAAGAGAACCTATACTCATCCCTCGCAGTTTGAAGATCATAAAAGCCAGTTTTGAGAGCCTCTCGAAACATGTAATCTCGATAATTCTTCTCAGTCATCTTGACAGCGATGTTTATCTCATTTTCAAAAACCCGATCAGCATAGGTAGATGGGGGACCTGTCCTCAACGACGATTCTGCAGACAGAATCTCTTCCATCCATGCAATCTCTTTTGTAAGGCGCAAAATTGCAGTATTGGCTGTCTCAAACACAAAATTCGCATCATCCACGCCATCCCCAGCATCAGCTAGAGAGAATCTAGTAGCATCAGCAGAGAATTCCTCAATTGCCTGGCGCAATGTCCTGAAATTTCCAGTAGACTTGGACATCTTCTCTGAATTGAGCATAATATGTCCATTGCACCTGAATCCACGAGGCCAGTGATCTTTGGACATGATTGCTGTGTGGTTGTAGATACAAAATGTCAAATGGTTCTGTATAAGGTCCTTTCCAGACACTCGTAGATCGAATGGGTACCAGTATTCAAATTCCTGCTTCATCTTATTAAGAGTAGCAGCTGGGATATTTGAAGATTTGGGATAGGGACCACCACAGAAGAGAAATTCCCAGACCTCATCTGTCATCTGGGCAGGTTGAACCAGATCAGCACTTTTTCCATACATGTCCCCATTTTGTAAAAGATGAGCAACTGTGTAATAAGCCATGTAAATGGTTGAGTCAGATAATGACTCAACAAGGAATTCTTCATCCCAAGGAATGCGAGTCCCAAGGCCAAAGGATCGTGAGCAAGCCCATTGGTTCAGCCATCCTAACGTATGTTCAAAGCCATGACGTGTCTCATCAGAGTATAGATTCATGTTGGATAAGCACTCCTCGGACAATTTTTTCCATTCTGGTTCCCCGTATGTGATGTACCATTGATCTGTAAGAGCCACAACACACTCATCACCAGACCTTGACATGACCTTCTTCTCAGGCTCACTATAAATTATTGCCTGGCCCGTCTCAATCAGTTTGGTCCTCAACAGTGGCTTAGCTTCCTGGACTCTTCTTCCAGCATATTCTCCAACAATCATGGTTCCCTCTGTAAAACCTCTCAAGTACACCAACCTCTTTGCCTCAGCAAGTTTGTCTTTCTCATTCTGACTTTTAATTTTAAGATCCAGACAAACCTTTTCAGCTGCCCTGTCTCCATACTCAGGAATGTCAATGATGGGTACAATCTCAAAAGGCAACACCCACTCATCTTTCACCCCAAACTTTGCCCGAAAAGCAGGTTTTGCTTTTAAATCTTGTAAGGCCATATAATCATCAGGAGCATCACTAGGAACACTGGTGACTATTCCGGTACCTTTGTCTGTTAGAATGGTCAACATTGGAAGAGCATATATGATTTCATTAAATGAGAGAGGAGACTTTACTGGAAGCCCAATCAGGTCATAACCAGTCAGCTCAACCAAGCAAGTAGGCTTCTCAGGGACACGGGAGAGCTTCTGATAAGCAAGGTTGAGTGCTGCCCTCTCAGTCAGAATAAATACGTCAGTGTCATTGATTTCAAAGGCTCCATATTTCCCATCAGGCAATACCCAGCAATTTGTTTGCCCATACATGGTTTCAGGCCTCAATGTTGCAGCGGCCAAAAACACTTTTTTCCCTTCCAAAACACGCATTTTAGCCGGAAAAGGTGACAATACTTCCATTTTGATAATAGTATACTCTTGAGGCTGAACACCTTCACCAGTTGCCCTATCATGATCAGCACAAGGCTGACCGTCTAAAGGAGAATATATGGTATACCTCATATCTTTAACAATCTTACCCAGCGATTTCAACTTCCTCATCTGCCACTTAACAAAAGAATCAAAAAATGGATTCATATCCGTAGTCACAAACGACCTTCTCCAATCACAACCTAAGCCAAAGGCCTTAAGGTCTTCTATTGCCAATGGCGGAAAAAACTTCAACCATTCATATGGGTTTTGAAACTTGGATATCTCACTATCTGAAAGTCCAAAACTCCTCATAATTTCCCACTGAAACATCTGTCCACTAGACTTAGACGCTGCTTTAGACTTTTTCCCTTTAAACTTATCAGGTACCACATTGGCACCCTCATTTGGGTCAGATTCTTCTTTTGGGTTAGGTTCCTCCTCTACAACCTCGTGGGGGAAAGTTGGTGGATTACCGAATTGTTGGATTTCTCTAGCAAGTTTATCAGCAGAAGCCTTAATTGGCATACCAGTACAGTGAAAAGCAAATGGCAATAACACATTCGCACCTCTTAATCTATGGTAAGCAGCAGCAAACTCGAGTTTGGACAGAGAAAAGGCATGACCTAGATGTAAAAAACCATTCATATAAGGAAACGGAAAGTTCCCAAAGAATTTTTCACCTGGTTGAGGTGGTTTTTCAGCAGGTTCAGCCTTGAAAACATCTTTTTCATCCCACCAAACTCTAACCTTTGACTCGATTTCAAGTAGTTTGTCTCTCCTTGCAAAGCTCTTGCCTCCCTCTGTTGCCATCTCGTGAAACCGATGGAATCTGTTAAAAGACCAAAACAAAACCTCCAATTCATAAAAACGAAATAAATAACAAAATGGAAAAGCAAGAACCTTTGAAAAAGAAAGTGTGCCTGAGTTTACTGAGGAAGATGGCGTTAAGCCTACGGGCGGGCTGAGATCGAATTATCTTGGCGGCGGAAAACAAGAAATAAGTGGAGATGAGAAGATAAAAGAGGAAATATCAAGACTGAGTTGAATCACTATTCACTTTATATACAAACCAGGGTTAGTTTCTCATTTGTTTCCTTCTACAGTTTTTTAGGGTTTAAAACTAAAACAGCCTCATCCAACCCGACCCGATCTAACAAGTAAGATGTAGTTTAGTTTGTTGAAATGTAATGAACGAGGAATAGATTGAAAATTTTTATTTAATAACTATAAAAATACAATTTGCTAAACATACCAATAGTTATATACGAAAATTCTCTAAGAAAAAAAAGGTAAAATTTTTGTTGAATTGTATTAAAATTTTGATGATTTTACTCGTGATAGAATTTCGATAAAATATGTTTAATATTTCACAACTCAACATATTTATTGTTTTTAAGTAGACCTATTCATGGGTTAGGTCATCCGGCTTTGCCTGAAGGTCAGCCCGAAAAGTAGAAGGGTTTGGGTAAAAATATAGATCTGAAAAATGGGCCTGGGTAAAAAAATTAGGCCCGTTTAGAAAATAAGTCAAACTTCAAGTAAGGTTTTTTTTTTGCTCGAGCCCGGCCTGAATATATTGTTTTCTTACTCTTTTTTTTATTGTTTCCTTCTTCTTTTTCTTTTTTCACTATTTTACTACCACTTTACTATTATATTGCTACTATTTTGTTGTTATTATTTAGATATTGTATAATTCTTGTTTTATTATTAATTTTGTTACTATTTTAGAGGCATTTGTTTATTAAATTGTACTTATTTTAGTGTTATTTAAGTATATATATATTTTAAAAAAATTAATATTGACGGATCGAGCCAAACCCAAATCTAACAAATGGGCTTAAAATTTTAGTTGGGCCTAACCCATGAACACATCTATCTCCAAGGTTTAAACTTGTGTCTCCTTTTGGGAATATAAAATATTTCATATTAAAATAATATAATAAAATATTTTAAATTTATTATATTTTAATTAATCCATAAAGAGGATAATGAGTTGAATCATCCTACTTTAACAGAAATACCTATTCCAATCGAAATAAAACTCAATCCTCAACATAATATTATTAAAAGGTTAAATGAGATTACAATTAACTAAATATTATTTTTGAAAAAAAAATTAACCAAACATGTTTTTTGAATGAAACGGTTAAACAAAATCTATACGAGAATTAAATGCAAACAATTAAAACTCTAGCACACAGGTTTTAAATTTCTTTCTTTTTCTGAACATTAATAATTTATTGTTTTGAATAATTTTAATGAAAATTTCAAAGTTTTAAAAGCATATGAATGTAAAATTATGTAGATAAATCAATATTTGGTTTATTTATACTCTTATCATAATTTAATTTGTTATTTATATATAAAATTAAAATTTTTTATATTGAATACAAATATCCAACGTGGTCCTCTCATAGCTTTTTCCACGTCTGAGTTGTGATTACTGTAGTTACTGTGCTATTGCTTATCTGCATGATATTCCCCAATTCTCGTCTCCATTTCTCCAATCTCTTTTACGTCGGATGTGGTGGTTATATGGTACTGTTTGTGTAATTGGTCGATCAGATAATTACTACGCTGTACGATTCACCAACCGCCATGACATGCACCTTGTTTTGGATGGCGGTTTATTTTCGGTGTACGCCCCCACCTTACTTGTGACATCGTGGACTCCGAATTGCATACTCTCTCACAACCTATTCAGAACAGTTCCAGTGTGGGCTCAATTTTGGGGCTGCCTTTTAAGTATCAAAACCCACGTGCTGCAGCAAAAATGGGTAACTTACTAGGCGAAGTTTTCTGTGTTGATTGGCAACAGATTGAACCGCGTAACATTAGCTTCTTGTGGATTCGGGTACGTTTGAATCCTTGGAACCCCCTCCTACCTGGTTGTTTCTTACAACGTGATGACGGCCTAGAAGTTTGGATCCCTTTTTGTTATGAACGTATTTGTAAAATCTTTTTGTCTTCGGTTATTTTACCTAAATGACCTGAAAAAAAAAAAACAATTGTAAAAGTGACATAGGTTTAAAAACAATTATCAAAATAACTTAAAATGAACAGTAAAATAGGGTTGGGGGACCTCAAGGGCCGACATCACCTTATATTTTGGCTCAATTATTGTCTGATGATTGTGTCAGGCTTAAAAAAATACTTTATGGGTTGGGGGACTTTAATAGTTAGCACTTATGTATTTTTTTCAAAACGTAACATATTGGTATACATTTATACCAGTATTTGAAAAAAAAATTGAGTTGGGGGAGACAAGTGGCCAACACCATTTTAAGTATTAAAAAAATAAAAAAAACTTTGGGTGCTGGCACATAGATGGCTGGCACCCACTTTATCAAATAAAAAAAAATTGATTAGGGGAAATAGATGGTCAACACTACCTTTTTCAGAACCCAAAAATATTTTTTTGGGTGCTGTGACACTAATGGCCAGCACCTCTATACCCGATTTAAAAAAAAAATTGTTTGAGTGTTGGGACACTGATGGTTGACAACTTAGTATCATATTTAAAAAAAAAAATTGGGTGCTGAGACATTGATGGTCGGCACCCTTGTATCAGATTTGAAAAAAACATTTAGGTGTTGGGACACTGATGGCCGACACCCCTTCAATATATAGAGTTTTTTTTTTTAATCTTCCATTTGAGCTTTTTGTTTGCTCTATCAAATGAGGAGGAAGCAAAAATATTAGTTTTGTTTGTTTGCCTTATCAATATTAGAAATATCAGTTTTATTTGTTCAGGAGGAAGTAAAAATTGTTGAAGATGAGTTTCCAAATTCTGTTTGTTTACGTTCATTTCGATGGAGAAATGATAAATACAACTGAATAAGGTTGTGTTTTTCAAAGTCGGCGGAAAATCAGAATGAGATTCAACAAGCGTATTTTGTTGGTAGATTTGAAACAGAATATTAGTACAAAGATAGCTACCCGTTGCGGGAAGCAAATGTTGAGATTATTTTACAAATTTTTGATTTCAACAGGTCCGCTCAAGTTCTCAGAAATGGAGCTTGTAGATGATGATGATCTAGAGACAATGATAGCAATTTATTGCCCTCTGATATGGATAATCCTAGCCCGGTTGAGTTATTTGTGGAGATAGCTTAACCAGAATCTTCAATTTGTAATTCTAGTAAGTCAGCGTTCTAAAATTGATTTTAATCTTATTGTCTGCCAGGAAGATCAGTCGGGTTGTGGAGGGTCATTGCAAACTCTCGAAAATCCAAACTACGATAGATGGTCGTATAACGTCCCAATCCCGTGTTATCATTTAGAGATTCATCCAGAGGTGTTGGTCACCATAGAAGATAGTGACAAATGGTCTGATAATGAAGAGCAGTCCCACCATGATACTGAAGATTCGAGTGACCCCGACCCTAATTTGGATGACATCCCTGAAGACAAAAGCGATGAAGGCCCAGTGAAGGGTGAAGATATACATCCCCATTCGGCCGGGTACATAAGATCCTGTATAGTTATCCGTAATAATCTAGTGGCCTTCATGACTAATGTAGATCTTGATGCGACATTTGCACGTGAGTTCTCTGAATATCCAGATAATGCCGGCTCACCTACTGGATGAAGAACCAGAAGTTGAAGAGTTGTTCGTAGGACAACAATTTGATAACAAAAAAAACTACTTACATGCAATAAAGTAGTACAACTTGAAGCTGTCTGTCACTATAAAGTCACAAAGTCAACGAAGTCTTTATATATTAGAGAATGCTGGAAATCCTCAAGTGGCTGTTCGTGGTGTGTTCGAGCTACATTAATATAGCGGACACAGATGTGGACAATAAGGAAAATAGAAGGTCCTCATACATGCACAGTTGCTCGTATGTCGCAAGACCATTGAAAGTTAGATGCAAAAATCATATGCAACTGCATCATCTCATTGGTGAAAGACTCACCCACCATCCTTATACCTACGCTTATTGCGCACATGCAAGCTCGATTCAAGTACAAGGTTTCTTACAGGAAGGCATGGTGGGCAAAGCAAATGGCAATGCAACAGTTGTATGGTGACTTTAATGCGCCATACAACGAATTTCAAGGGTAGGTAGCCGTGAAGCGAGAATATGTACTTGGAACAGTAACTGATTTACAAACATTACCGTATAAGGGCTCAGACGGTGAGATAGAATAGGAGAAACAAATTTTCCACCGATTGTTTTGGATGTTCAAGCCATGTGTTAGGGCCTTTCCTCACTGCAAGTCAATGGTGTAGGTGGATGGAACCTGGCTCTATGACAGATACACACAAATACTCTAGATTGTGATTACACAAGACGGCAACCAAAACGTACTTCCTATCATTTTTTCCATCGTGGAGAGTGAGAACTTTGAGTATTGGAATTTTTCTTGTCAAATTTGCGGAGACACGTTGTCATGCAAGACAACATTTGCCTCATCTAAGATAGATCGAAGGGATTAGCTACTGCGATAAGGCGTTCGGGGGGGTCTGTGAAGGTCCGTTTATTGCATCTGACACATTTGTCTAACTTTCAAAGAGAGTATAAGAATAAAGAATGACGCAGGAACATCGTGAAAATATTGCTCCAAAATTGATCTGATCATATTTTATTTTTTAAATTTCTTTGTATATTTTTTGAATTTGATAATATTTTATCAGTTTGTTTTTAAATTTTTTTTCCTAAATTTATAACTGTGTAATTGTTTTAAAATATTGGTTCGAAATTAAATACACAAGGCACGAGCTAGGATTGAGAATATTTAAGCAAAGGTTCGCGAGGCTTGAAGCTTAGATGGATTCATTACCTAAAAATTGTCATCTCCGTCCGTGGTTAGGTAGAATGGAGAACTGACAGTGGACTCAAAGTTATGATGATGGGTTTCAGGATGGTCAAATGACGACCAATCTCATAAAGGCAGTTACTCGATCTTGAGGCGTACACGTCATCTGCCAATTTCTGGTATTTTCTCGGCAACATTCTAAAGACTAGCCACACTAATGCAAAAGATGGGGCTAAAACAAGTAAAGCAGATAGAGGTCGAACATATGTACGTTGAGGGCGTCCGAAATGCAATGAAAGTAAAAGCAAATAGGGTGCGGAGGATGAACACAAAACTATATTCGCGTGACTTGGAGACATTCCGAGTTCAAGAGTACGTAAGCCGTCAATTGGGTCTTTCGCCTAGGTCTTACGTTGTTGATCTGCGAAATAGGTGTTGCAAGTGCAGAAGGTTCCAGACTCTTCGATATCTATGTGTGCATGTTCATGCAGCATGCGCGAATCAAAACCTAGACATCGAACAATTCATAGACGAGGTCTACACGCTGCAACGCACATTGCGTATTTTGGGGAACGATTTTCCCGTAATGCGAGATGTCTTTAACAAGGAAGTTCCACAACTTGCTTTCAAGATGTTATTGGACTGTCGTCTGCACAGACATCCTAAAGGTCGACCATAGTCGACGAGGATTCGAAACGACATGGATATTAGAGAGATGGGCGAACCCAAACAGTGCACGGTCTACCGAATGTCCGACCACAACCGATCAACTTGCCCACATTATGTTTATGTTCGCAATCAATCTTCCCGTAATGCCGAATTGGAAGACGATGAATATGATTTATGATTATTTTCAAAACTTATAAGTAAAGAAAATTTTTTATTTTATTTACCAACACCCTTATTATTTATTTAAAATTAAAATAAGAATTTAATTAAAGAACGATTAATTAAACAATTTATTTTAATTAAAGATAAAATTCAAGTAATAAATTTAAATGATTATTTAAAAAAAGTCTATTTTAATTAAATCTAAAAGTCAACTAATAAATTTAAAACTAATAAATGACATTAAACCAATTTAATTAAAGGATTAATGAAGTTAATAGTAATAAATTAAAGTAAAAGTTAAAAAAGTAAATGATAAAAAACTATAAATAAATAAACAAGTTAAAAACAAAAAATTAAAGTTAAAGTTAAAAAAATTAAAGTTTTAGTTAAATTTTTTTTTTAAAAAAAAAGAAAGATGATGGATTAAATTTTTTTTAAAAAAGCTGATTGGATGGGACGGGCCTAGAGAAGCAGGCTCGTCAAGTAGTTGGCCGGCATCAGGCCTGACAAATTTTTTTTTGAAAAAAAATTTGAAATTAAAAAAAAAGTGATGGGATTGGACGGGCCTAGAGGAGCGGGGCTCGTCAGGTTGTTGGCCAACACTAGGCTTGGGTATTTTTAAAAAAAAGGAGAAAGATTGAAATTTAAAAAAAAAATAAAGGTGATGGGATTGGACGGGCCTAGAGAAGAGGGCCCATTAGGTTGTTGGCCGACACTAGGCTTGGGTATTTAAAAAAAACATTGAAAAAAAAAGAAAATGTGATGGGATTGAATGGGCCTAGAGAAGCGAGCTCGTTAAGTTGTTTACCAGTATCAGAGAAGCAAGCATTGGGAGTCTTGTTGTGGGAAAACAGTGACCGACGTGACCTGACGAAGCATGTGGTTTTTTTTTTTTCACTTTTACTTATTTTTCCCTTTATTTTCCTTCAATCCCCCAACTTGTCCTCCACGAATATAAATTCCTCATTGCAACCGCCGACCATTGCAACTCTCACCAACTACCATCGATCACCGCCAGCTACCACCGACCACCACCCGTCCCCAAATTTTTTTTTTTCATAATTTTTTCTATAGTACTAAAAAATGTAAGTTCATACAACCTCTTTTAAAAATTAAAGTTTTTTTTTTTCAATATTTTCTTAAATTTTAATTTCCTTCGTAATAAATTATTCGATATTTATGCACATATCATAATGAATCCTCAATAACTTCTAAATGATGAGAATCACATTGCAAAATTCAAACGCGATATGGTAAATTATTGACCAATTGAAATTTAAGTGAAATCCATATAATTTGTTTTTTTACGGTAAATAAAAATATTATATTTATTGTTTTTTCAGGAACGATGCTGGATTGTGAGGTATTGACGCCATGATCAGGGATATTTTCTCGATTAGAGGGTTTTGCCTTTTCTAAATACAGTTGGGTTTGGGGTAGCGGCATTCATTCGAATTCCTGACTTACAGGCCGATTTAATATCAGACCTAATTGAAAGATGGTGCCCGGCGACACACACAAGCCACCTCCTATGTGAGGAGGTAACTATCACACTGTAAGACGTAGTGGTCTAACTAGGATTGTCTATTGATGGAGAAGCAGTTACCGGGCTGGGAAAAGTGGTCGATCCATGGGGCACTTACCAATGGTTACTTGGTAAAGTGCCCTCCAATGATGATGAAGGAAGATTAACCAGCATTAAATTTACGTGGTTAAGAAGTAGCTTCGAACATCTACCGAGTCATCTAACGTAGATGGACATTATCTACGCCACAAGAGCGTTTATTCTTCAACTCATATGTTGGGTATTTATGTCAGATGTAAATCAAAATAAAGTCCACATCATGTACCTCCCATTACTGGAAGACTTGGCCAAAACAAGGAATTACAGTTGGGGCTCTACAGTACTGGCGTGCTTATACCGCGAGCTTTGTCTAGCGACAAAGCCATCCACAAAAACATTGGACGGTTGCTACCTTCTACTGCAATCATGGGCCTTATATCAGATGTCATTTTTGGCATCTGTGAGCCACCAACCACTGTCTTGGCCACTCATAAATAGATGATTTATCATTCGACTATACCTTTTGGTTTTTTATTGTATAGTATAGTACTTTTTGTATGCAAAAATTAATCGAAAATATGAACGAGTATTTCAGATGGGCAACATTACCGAGGATCGGATGATCATATACCTTGCCTGTATACCACCAAATGATAGAGACCCACTCCGGGAAGAAGGTAAAATACACTTTCGAAATTTTTTTCCAAAATAAAATTTTTGCAAAAAATTTAACCTATCTAAAAATGTGTGCTCTATATTGTGCAGTTTATATGGATGTCGTATTCGGAAGTGTAATTAGCGACCTTCATACTATCATGGGTTCACGAGCAGCAAGTTATGTTCACGTCGAACATCTCACTGATTAATTTTCATATGGTTGAGTGGCACGTAGTGGATCGAGTCTTGAGACAGTTCGGTTGCATGCAACCTATCCCGGACCTTCAACATGATTTAGGTAAAATACATGGGATAGGAAAAAAGGGTAGGGATGCCATCAATTAGGCAAACTAACATGCTCCATACATCATTCTGTGGAATGCCCAACATGAGAGACGACCCCCTTTATTTGTCTAGAGATAGAGTTCTTTCCTTCGCACGAGTACGTAACTTGGTACATCAATAACGGGATGCCCTACATATTCTAAGGTCAATACATAGTCATCCTGGAACACGAGCAACTGAAATCTTCTCGATGACATAGGACCAAAACACGACTACGTCGTAACTGAGTTCCACCATTCAAGAACAGAGAATCTATCTCAAACCCCAATCTTGAGCCTCGATATGAAGTATCTGAATCATCATTACATAACCTTGAACCATAACATTCGACACACTCCGGATCGTCCTCATACCACCCAGACCTCAATCTGCAAGCAGTTGCACCTAACATTGAGGATATTTTTTACTCGGCACCTCCGGTCTCTCAATACCCCAACACCCTCGATGATAGGGTATATGATTATACAACTTTCTTAAGTACACTAGAAGGGACACTGGAGACTGACCCAAGCAACTATCAAACGCCTCAACAAGGTACTCGCACTCGATGACGGAGGCATCCCGACTGTTATACGCCGGCACTGGGGACATCATCGGGATCTAGACAATTTTGATTATTTTTGTAAAAAAAATACTTTGTAACTGTTCTTAATAGATGAAAAATGAATTTTTAACATAATTATTTATTTGCATACATGAGAACAAAATATTAAGTAAAAAAATTATAATTCGAACAAATAATAATATGCAACAAAGAAATTTACAGATACAAGAACATACCAATATTTTATAAAATATGAACATTTTAACTCATTTACGAAAATTTAAAATTTGACCATCAAATAATATGGACAGATTTTGATTTACAGATACAAAAATAATATGAACATTTTATAAAATTTATATAAGAATATATAAAATGCGATCAACAAATACGAACTAATTTTTTTCGGACTAAAATTTTTTTACATATCCAAATATAATACTAACATTTCATGTTACGAAACTGATATACGAAAATATAAAATTCGACAAATGTTTACTATAGACTAAAATTGATTTAAAGATACAAAAATAATACTAACATTTTGGATAATAGTTTCTCCACAATTAGCTGTCTTCTACTTGAATCAGGTCTACGTTCGCCTGCCATGTTCTTTAACCGTAATCGGTCTATATCATTCGTGATCAATGTCGTAGGAAGTCATCCTACCTTGGATAGCATAACCTTTATGGTTCATGTGACAGTATATAATTCATCTTCGTTACAAAATGACAGTATATAATTCAACCCCAGAATTCGGTTGTACACTCCCAAACACTCTCATCTGCAACCTACTACATCACACCCATATGATGATACACTTCCAAATATAGTATCCCTATTTTATGATACAGTCCTAAACACTTTGATTTTATGGTACTTTCAACAAGTTTTTTTTTAATCCAACTACAATACCACACCTTAACAGCTTCCAAATATATATATTGAAGGGGTTCCAGCCATTAGTGTCCTAGCACCCCAAAAAATCTTTTTAGGTTCCGAAAAAGATGGTGCCGACCATCTATTTCCCTTAATAAAAAAATTTTATCTAATAAAGTGGGTGCCGGCCATCTATGTGCCAGTACCCAAAAAAATTAAATTTTTAATACTTAAAGTGGTGTCGGCCACTTGTCTCCCCTAACCTAAATTTTTTCTTCAAATACTGGTATAAATGTATACCAATATGTTACGTTTTGAAAAACAAATACATAGGTACCGACCATTGAAGTTCCCCAACCCTAAAAAATATATTTTTTAAGCATGACACAATCAATAGGCAATGATTGGGCCAAAATACAAGGTGGTGTTGGCCATTGAAGTCTCTCAACCCCATTTTAGTGTTCATTTCAGGTCATTTTGGTGATTATTTTTGAACTTGGGTCATTTTTGCAATTTTTTTCAGGTCATTTAGGTAAAATAACCTTTGTCTTCATTCCATGACATTGAGCAAGAGATTAACATACATATGGAAATGTTCCAACAATGCTTTGGAGTTTGTATTGGTGCTGACAACACTCATACTCATTTCACCAATTCTATGAGTGCATCATGAGCTCAACAACATGGTGCTTCCACCTATATTAATCATAATCTGATGTATTGAGGACAAACACGAGGTGAACCCATTTACTCAATACTTTTATGATGATTTACCTCACGTCCATGAATAAGAAAGGTCGAGTTCCTCGTCAGACCCTAGTCAAAGCCTGCCACCATATGATGGAACTCCTCAAGCGAGTAGTTATACAATGCCAGCCACCGAATACAACTTGCCAACAAATGATCCTGTCCAACATGTACTCGATGCTCAAATGAAATATCATATTGATGAACAAGACATGTCCCCTAATCAAGATGAAGTTATTTTTCATTTCGATCCAATAATGCTGATCTTGTAACACCCCCAACCCGAATTCCTCGCCGGAACTGGGTTATTAAGCATTACCAGAGTTTACAGATCTAACAGACAGAAATTTCAACATTTCATCTAACATAACATTCATGTCAAAAACTAATCAAAATCATACATATTGTCCCTTATACGAGCCCTCGAGGCCCAAAATACACATTAGAAACAAATCGGGACTAAATCAGAAACTCAGAATTTTTTTTGAAACATTTAATATTTTCAACACTGCAGGGGTCACACTGCTGTGTCTAAGGCCGTGTAACTCACTGACTTGCATTCTTATAAAAGATACAGGGGACACACGCTTGTGTCTCTGCCCATGTGGACGAAATCAGGTTATTTTATAAGCCATTTTTCTCACCCAACAAGGCATGTACCTTCAGTTGATAGTATGCATATAAACAAATTATATTTTGGCATCCAAAACAAGTAAAATCAATCCCTAAACGTGTAGTATATTCTTACAAAGCCAATATACCCTTAGGCATCTTAAATGATAATTACAAATATGTTTAACCATATAATCCATGTAACCAAGTAATTCATCAACTTTTATGTCTAATCACATTAATGCACAACATGTAAATCATTTAGTAAAACTTACCATTTGGTACCAATTGTACTACTTATTCAATAGCATCAAATATATATACACTTACGATAAGTGTAGTACCAAATCACACCAACCTATAAAACGTACCTCATATGCATTTTCAACTACTATTTTATCTCTCATCATTCAATCCCATCAACATTATAAGGCAAATCATGCAAATACCATAATACCAAAACGCAAGTCAAATAATGACGAATATCTAAATACGCCTGTAGACTAACATTTAATCGAAATAACCTATACATGCCATTATAACCAGAATCAAGTCATCCATAATTACCGATAGGACCAATGGATAGTGTGATATAGCCCCGATAAGCTTCCAACCTGTTTGAGCTTCCGATAATCTGTAAAGTAAGTAAATAAAACAAATACATAAGTAATGAATGCTTAGTAAGCTCGTATAATCTTTAATCATGCTAATTCATTTAAAATATAAAATTTATACATATCCAAAAATAATCCAATATTGTTACCATAATACTCATAATACTATATTCATTAATTCACAAAGTAAATAAATCTATAGTATTACACATATACTTATTACCCAAACTTAGTAAAATTTTATATAACTTTAGCTTTTCCATACTTTTTCCATATGCATGTCATACATGTCATATGCATATCATTCAGCCATGGTTACAAATTAATGCATTTAACCACCTTTTTCAAATTGAACACATAATAAGTCGTTCCATAAGAAATTGCATAATTTAAACCTTACCATTCTTTCATGAGCACTAACTTATTTTCACTTAAATACTTACCATTTCAATACTTCAAATAAATAAACATATTACTATTCAGTCAATAGCTTGACACTTGCCTAAACATCGAGCAACAACAATAGTTAGTGTACTTGTACATCTTACATATAAATTCAATATTGATAAATTTATTTTCTTGACATGTCACCTTTGGGTTTATTACTCATCACTATATACATAATTTCCTTGTATCAACATATCAAAAATAATCACAAATTTACATGTCAATTTTCCATATATCAAGTAAATAACATTTTCAAGTATTTTAGGTATATACCGATATTAACCATAAGTCTTTCAATATTAATTCATATATATATATATATATCATTCATAGCACATTCAATTTTCATTAATTTCCCATCTCAATTGGCTTTTCACAATTTAATTCACAAATCATACAATACTCAAATCTTGAATACATTATTTTATACCATATTCAATTTCCATCACTTCCTATATAGTAACTTTTCTTGCTTTGATCCACATATCAATTAACATAATATTATCCATTTCATATCCATTTCATGAACACATAATTCATGCATTTCATTTGTATATTTCAATTCACATATAATACTATCCAATATCAATCATAGTTCTATTTCTTTTAATTACCCCTATTAACACGACTCGGACTTGGACGGATACATGGATCCAACCAAAACACACCAGTTTGGCACCCAGTGCCTCATCAGATAATTCGAAGTAGTAATACAGAGTCTCTTCGGCTATGCTGAAGTAATCTGGTACCCAGTACCTCATCAAATTTATCCGAAGTAACAAATCTGACACCCAGTGTCTCATCGACTCGAAGTCGAAGTAATCCCTAAACACTTCTAATCCTATGGCATGCCAACTATATCCAACTCAGCCCGATACAGTTAATAGGGTTTCAATTCACTTTTCAATTTCAAACAATATTCATTTCAATTCAATAACCACAAATCCTCAAGAATTCAATTCAATATCATAATATCAAATACTCACCTCATTCCACTTACCATACACATTAAATAATAATTACAACAATTAATATTTTAGTACCATTATTTTTATGAGTTTCATGTGTATTTATTTCGGTAACAATTCATATCATAAATATACATAATTATCAGGCAAGTTTCATATACATAAATTTTTCATGTCACTAACCAAGTCTTTCCAAATCGGAGAACGACTTATGGATATGGGTGCATCGTTTTCTTTGTGCCATAGTCCAACTATGGTCTTACATATGCATTGCCATGACCTTGCCATGGTCTTACATTCGTAGTGCCATAACCCAGTTTTGGTCTTATCCATCAATTCACCTTTAGCCACTAAACGATCGTACTTAATCCTGTGTTCTACTCAATTTAATCATTCAATATGATTTCCCAATTTAACAATAATTTTTTTTAATAACCAAAATATGACTAATTACATTATAACATTCATAAATTAATAAATAAACATTAAAATTTAACCTTACGAACTTACCTAGTTAAATTGCAGAAATACCAAGATTCAATGGCATTTTGGTAATTTTTCATTTTTCTCAATTTTCCACCTGATCTTGATCTAAATTAATAATTTCATTCAATATATATTAATTTAGACAATAAAAAAATTCATTTTATGCAATTTTGTGTTTTTGTCATTTTTACAAAATTGCCCCTAAAGTTTTACTTTTATTCAATTTAGTCCCTAAACTCAAAACATGCAAATTAACCATTTTTCATACAAATTAAAGCTATAAAAATATTCATGGCATTCAATACAGCCCATTTTTGCAATAAATTCACAAAAAACTCTTGTTTTTTTACCTTTTTAACAATTTAGTCCCTAATTGAGAAATTCATCAAAAATCACTTAATAAAATACTTTTAATTAACAATTAATATCTCAAATTCATCATTTAACATCAAGAATCATATATACTCATCAACGGCAACATCCACAATTTTTAACAAAATCAAAAACACAGGTAAGGTTTAGTTGGACTTAATTGCAACAATCTCAAAAATATAAAAATTATTGAAAATGGGGTTAAATTGAACTTACATGGGCAAAAATTGAAGAACCAGCTTCAACTCTTTCTCCTATGGCTATTTTGGCCGAATCGGATGAAGAAATGTCTAGAGAACCTTTAAATTCAATTTCTTTGTCTTTATTTCACCAAAATTACAAATTTGCCATTAATAGCTTTATTTTATTTTATTTTTTCTTACTTATGCTGCCTCATCCATCAATTTAGGTATAATTATTTCTTAAGTCCTCCCTCATTTATTAATTAAGCCATTTAGTCACTTTATTATTATAATTAGCAAGTTTTAGACCTTTTCAATTTAGTCCTTTTTCAATTTAGTCTTTTTTAATTAATTAATTGTCAAAATGTTAAAATTTTTCAACGAAATTTTAATACCATCTTAATGACATTCCGTAAATATTTATAAAAATATTTATGACTTAGTTTATAGAAACGAGGTCCCGATACCTCATTTTCGAAACCAATTAATCTAATAATTATTTCTAAAGCACAAATCACTAATTCATAGTCTTCCTAAATTCATAAATTGCTCATAAACACTAAATAATAAAATTTACGAGCTCAATTGTCAGATTTTAGTGGTCTCAACCTACTGTTTCTGACACCGCTAAAAATTGGGCTGTTACAGATCTTGAAAACAAATTTTGAACAACTATTGAAGAGGGTGTATTCCAAGATGTTTACTATAATAGCAATATATATCTTTATGCTTTGCAACAACCTTTGATAACCACCCAAGGTAAGTGGTCACTCTTACAAGTTTAACAGGGCTATCAAATGGTCCATTTTTTGGGGGGTGGAAATTTTGAAGGAGTTGATAGGACTGGAGCCGAGATTAACACAATGGGAGCCCGACGCAATCAGCTTAAGGAAGTCTTTGAATTTGTTTTTGCAGGTAATGTAGCTGTAGATACACAACATCAGCCAAATGGAGAATTTGCAATATGAGGTCGAGAGAATATTTGTGAGCCTGAATGGAAACTGATAATGAACCAGCCATAAGTAATCTAAAGCTTAAGACTATGATATCCCAAGACTCTGACACTTCCAGTTCCAAATTTAAACGACCGAATGGTACGGATATTGATACGGGCACGCCCTGTCATGAACCGAGTTCGAGTCGAGACCCGATGGTGTTACCTCAAGGACCAATTACGAGAGCTCGTGCAAAACAATTTAAAGAAGCATTTGGGGTTTTAGTTCAGCAAGCTTGGGACGACACTAAAGCTAGCTCGAATTCTACTGCAAGCTCATGTCGCATACTCCTACGAGCTCACGTTTATGAAGAGCACCATATGGCCATTCAGCCTTAGCTAATTACTTAGTTGAAAATAATAAATAAAAGTTGGACAAATTGATTAAAAAAATGGAATAAACAAATCAATGAGCAAGCAAATAAAACAAAAGATCATGATTAAGCCAAATTTCCATGTTTTATGCTTGGACAAAAAAAAATCATGATTGGGCATATTAAGCATGGTGGAAGGGCGGCAAGGAGAAACAAAAATTGTTGGATTAGTGCAAGCAAATAAAACAAAAGATCATGATTAAGTCATATTTCCATGTTTTATGCTTGGACAAAAGATCATGATTGGGCATATTATTTTTTATTTTTGATGGACGGCTAATGCCCAAAATTGCTGCATGTTTTGTGGAAGACTTTCGGCTTTCTAATGAAAATTACTAAGCCGAATTTATGGGGGGTAAACAAGGATATAAATATTTGTTATTTGTCATTGTAAAAGGCAGAATTTGTTTTGAATGAAATATCTAAACTCTGTCGAAATTATAAGAAACTTTCTCCAATTTCGTTTTAAGGATTCGTTGGCTTATCTAGTGAGCTAGTGGCGTCAACCTATTCTTTGATCAACTTCTATATACCGAGGTTCTTGTCGTATTTCGATAGCGGGTCGAGGTCCCATTTCCCATCCAAAACCGAGCCTTAAAAACGTATAAGTAATTTGGGTCGATACCTTTCGGTATTGGTTCTTACTTGTTTTCTTAAGCCTTAAATTGAAATTTTCCTTCTTTTAAATCCGAGTTAATTTCGAACCACCCGTACTTCAAATTAAAAGATCTTCATACCTTCTTCCCTAAAATTATACTTTTTCTATTTTTGATATCTATTCTTTGTCTATTTTCAATTTTCGTTTTTCTTGTTTACGATCGGGCAACTAAGCATATATCTCGATTTCATCTTGAGATCGGGACTATATGGAAACGAGCCTTATTTTGTACTATCTCAAAATTTTTGACATGGCGCGTGAAGATACATTGAATTAGTGAGAATATGTGAAATGAGCTAGATAAATAAATCTTATGAAAGTAAAGTTAATATTTGAGATGGGATTTAATGAAAATAATTAAAACTGGAAACATGAAGGAATGACTAAATTATAAATTTTAAAAAGTTTGAGAATTAAAGCGCAATTTTACCAAAAAAGGAAGTGTGAGGTATTAATGACTAATTGGGATAAGAATAAGTTGTATTAAATGTAAGTGTGATCAAAATCATTTTTGAGATCAAATTGGAAATTTTAAAGAATTCAGAGATTAAATTATGATTTTTCAATTTTATCGAGAGAGGGAAAGAGATTGCAAATTTTCATCATGTATGGATTTATATTAATGTCTATAGGTGGACTATGAGATTTCGAATTGATAATTTCCTATTATTGAAAAGAAATTTTGCAAAGAGTAAAAAGAGATAAAATATTAAATTTTTCATAAAAAGGGTAATTTGATTCTTTGAAAATATTATTATGATGATACATTTGATATATGGAAATTTTATTTAGATTATTGTGTCATTATTTTAGAGGAGTGGGCTTTTATTTTGAGAATTTGGGCTTAAAATTGATGGAATAGGCCTATGGCCCAATTTGGTATTTTTTTTAAGGGGAGGAAAGGATGAAGAAACCCTCATTTAGGCTCAACCGCCCCTCCCCTTTTCCTACATGGCTCCTCTCTTCTTTTTAAACCTGCCCTTAACCTGTGAAAACTTTCTAGAACCTGGGAATCTCGGTCCTCAATTTTTAGACATATCGAGAATCCTAAGATAATTTCAGATTCACCTACTACATCTTTTGTTTTTTTAAAACACTTCTAACAAGACGTGTTTTTTTAAAAACCACTCAGACTTGTTATGTCCAATGTTTTCCAACCAATTGAAGTTATGTTTGATATTCAGGGGTAGTTTTTGCTATAAAATGAGTGTCCATTCTGCTAGAAACCTTCCATAATGAAATATCGAACAGGTTGTTGGTATAAGGAGATTTGCATAAGGATAAAATTGTTTACATTAAAAACTTGAATTTCATAAATTGACCCAACACACTAAATTAGGTCAAGTAGGTTCCGTTGTTGTTGTTATTATTGGATACTTAGAACTCTTTTTCTCTACATAATGTTTTCATTTTAAACATGTGAAATAGGTTATTTGGTTGAAGATGAGTCGATGAGTTAAAGTCATTATTTATTACCACAGTGAAATTTGTAACATTGAAATTGGAGTCATATTTTTATTAGCCCAAACAACAAAATTGGCTTTCAACTGGACCATACCAGAGCTTCGGTCAAGAATTAGGCAAAAAGTGGGGAGTTCAAGCTGAAGGAGAATTACATGCAGTTATTGTAAGAACTCAGGGTATACTAGGCCAACATGTCCACACTTAGGGGAAACATTAAGGACAAGACCTCGTTAACACATTTATTCATTTATTTTATTGAAAATTTGTTCATTTTTAATTGCTTTTCATTTTTCAAAAATTGTAAATATTGATATATTATTGATGTAAAATACAAAAGAATGCAATATAAACATTTTTTTTCCTTTTTTTGGTAGATTGAAAAAAATAAGTATATATTATTGATATTAAATACCAAATGGATGAAAAATAATTGTATACAATAAAAATTAAAAGTTAACAAAGAAAATGATGATTTACATGATAAGACCTTAAAAAAAATTATTGATGTCGTTGGGCCGAATGTGTGCCACAACCCGGTGGGAGTCGATTGCGCGACAGATTCTTTCTTCGTACAAGTTGGGGTTTTGGCTCCTCATCTTCTTCGTCTTCATCTTCTCCTCGAGCTCCATCTTGATCTTCATCTCCTTCCCCCATGGTTGAGTACAGTGTTGTCCTAGGTTGCCATCGTATGTCCTCCGTTCTACTAAAAGGTCATTGTGAAAATGAGTCACATTGGTAGAATAGTGACACTGAGAGTGTTTGCGACACTATCAGCGAATAAGTGTATGGTGTCGCATAAACCAATTGTGGATAATAGTTGGAATTGTAAGAGTTGGCGAATATGTCGATTTTGTTGTCGGCATTGGTGTGTAATATGGTGTTGGGGATGAAGGTGGAGCAAAAAACATACCTGCACAAGGTGTTGAAGCAGGGTACAGTGGTGCATAGTGTGGTGCTTATGTAAAAATAACAAGATTAGTGAAAGTACTAGAATAAGTCGAGTCATATTGACCAGGAGGTGGTGCATCCATATGAACGCATGCGCCCGTGCACAGAAAACAAACAATTTTATAAAACAATTTAAAAGTGCAGTGTTAACTGCAAGCGGA
Organism: Gossypium bickii; assembly: GCA_025503065.1. Lineage (NCBI taxonomy): Eukaryota > Viridiplantae > Streptophyta > Magnoliopsida > Malvales > Malvaceae > Gossypium > Gossypium bickii. The sequence continues at coordinate 105,940,272 of CP106711.1, forward strand.
CATTGTCAGTTGTAATATTTATAGTGTTAATGGAGCATTAGAGTATTTCAAGGATCGAACCCAAGGGATTGCCAGTAAATTTTTTAATCAAGTTAATTACAACTTAAGCAATTACTAATCCAATAGAGTCAAAAATTATTAGTGCAAATTCAAAAATAAATTGTTTATAAATTAAATTTAAATTATCAATTAAATTAACTAATCTAATGTTCTTCCCTATTGTTTTAGACAATGTAAATGATAAAATACTGGTTGTTTGATTAGTTAATTACTAGCTAAGCTAATAAACTTATACTGATTATATTGTTTGTCACTTTTAGCTAAGAATCTCCCCTCGATCTCATCTTAGACTAAAAGATACCACCTAGGTTTTCTTCTCGATCTCACCTAGGCATATAAATCTCCTTTCGTCTCACTATTCGGCACAATTATATCAAACTATCTAATGATAAACTCTCCTATCAGTCTTATTTATCTAGAATTTCCATTAGAGACATCAATTCTAGCGTATTAAGCATTTCAGTATAATTGAATAATCCATTAATCAAACATAAACATGAACTTAAGCTAAAAAATAACTAACCAACCAATCATAAAACAATTTAGCACATAATCGAACTTAAATTCCAAACAATAATTTTATCAAACACATGGTAGGTATACAATAAAAGTAAAAAGTTTGAGAAAATACTTATTCAATTGATTGGAATCCCATGAAACTTAAGAGTTTGTTCTTCTCCCTTATACATAGTCTTTAACAAGAAAAAAAATATATAACAAAAAGAAAATCTATCTAAAAAGAAAAGAAAAAACTTAATCTAAAAAAATGAAAAGAAAAGAAAAGAAAAATCCTAACCTAAAACTATGAAAACCTTAGGAGAGTGTTCAACCACCAAAATCCGAAATCAAAAGCGTACAAAGTGGTTTTTACAGTCTACTAACATTTAACCTAATATTGACCATAATGCCCTTAAATGAAAAAAACGTAAGATTGTTTGGACACAAAATTATACATGTAGTTTTTTTTTCACCCGTCAGGCAGCAGTATCGCGATACATAAGCTTGGGTATCGCGATACCCATATCAGTCCTGAAATGGGAGGTCCTTAGGTGTCTTGGTATCGTGATACCAACCGTGGGTATCGCGATACCAATGTAGATAGCCTCAATCTTCTTCATTTCCACACTATTAAAGGTATCACGAATTTCATGCTTCGATATCACAATACCCCTTCTAAGTGATGTTTTCTTCACATTCGGGCCATTATTGACTCCCTAAACCACTCAATTAAATTTTTAGGTTCTCTATGACATGATTAGCCAATCTGGGTTTAAAAAATGACATAAAACTAACAAAAACATTTTATTAACAACAAAACTAAAAATTAAATAAAAATTTTAAAAATAAGATACCTAATTTACTTAATGGAAAGCCTAACTTGACATATCAAATTACGGTAGATCATCATCGTTGCCTTGTATTGGGTTGGAATTGATGATTACTTTGTTGAGGCATGCACTTTCGATCTAAGATTGAGTGGGGTCGTCTTGGCCTCCTAATACGACATTGCTTAGTCTTTACCTTCTCCAGCAGAAGATATGACTTGTCGTGATGTCTGAACCATGGCATGTAGCCTGGAGAGGTTGCCAATTCTGAAACGAGAAATGGTTCATGACTAGGTAAGAATTCATACCTATGCTCCAAAATGTTGATACGTTGCTTGTGAAATTTAGGTTAATCTTTGTCTGTTCTCCCCCACAAGTCGACATTGTGTAGTGCTTCATTGTCTTGGGGTGGCGGCGCAATAGTTTGCCTAAACCAAATTGTTGCATCACTTGATAGGATTTATATATCTCCATTGTCACATAAAGTATCAATGACAACTTCACATGCCAATTATTGGAATTGACCAAAAATTCGACTGGGATGCATTCTTGAATTCTCGGATTGGCGTATGACATGCATTCGACCTATTTTATGAAATAAATTTTTTTATCTACATAATATTAATTTTGAAATCATTAGGTAAATATTATATAATTGAAAATTTTAAAAACTAACCTTGACTTCCGATCGTTGATCTAATAGTAGCCGGATATCTTTGAGCTCATTGGGTAGTATGACATAACTCGTGCGATGGTTCCACCTATTCAAATAGTATGTTATTTCAAAAATATAATAGTGAAAAAAAGATATTATGATAATTATATTATCAAATGAATTTTACCTTATTATGAGTAGGAAAGTATAAGAGGTGTCGACTCGAGGACGTAAAAGTGGTAGCCGGAACTATGCCCATGACTAAAGGAGTATGCAATCACTGACTTTGATTTTTTGTGGTTACTTCCCCCAACACATCTCTCGGTACAACATGACCAACACATACGAGACACATGCAAGAATCCCGCCTCTTCCAAGTATCGTTTAATTACAGGCGGTGCCCTTGTAGATAGATTGTGCATGTATGTCTCTAAAACCCAATTTTTAGCCTAATTATATATAAAAAAAAGAGTCAATGTTAATAATTTTAACAACTTAATAATGAATTTTTCTAGTATGAAATTGTAACGCCCTCACTCGACCCGGTCATCGAAATCAGGTGTAGAGTGCCCCAATTGGACCAGTTTGGAATGAATACCAAATTTTAATCTTAATAATTTTAAGACATACTTTATTGAATAATAAATATCTCTTACAACAGAAACCCCTAAATAAAACTTACTATCTCTATTTTCAAGCTTTAAGGGAATTGTTTGACTACATAATATTGACCCCTAGGCAAAATCTTTAAAGGTACCCCTTTTTATGTGCATGACACCAAACTAATGATTGCTTATTGATATATCTCGGTCTGGCTAAGTCCCTTCTTAAGATTTCTACTCATGCAATGAGTCTTGTATACATAAACTAGATTCTGTAAGTTCAAAAAAACTTAGTGAGTTTCTTTACTATTCTATGCAAAATAGCCTAAAACTTGTCGGGGTAACAAAAATAGAATTCTAAACACATTTAACTTTCTGATCATCTTGGAGCGATTCATCTCAATCTGAGTAAGTGGTCCGTGTTTCATTCCCAAAACTTATCTATAGATGAATAGGCCACTAAGCGATCTTCCCCTGGCTGACTCTGAAACCATCCAACAAGTTTTGGTGGTTTCTCAGGTGTCTCACATAATTGCGGACTCTATCCCTTCCTTATGTACATACTTTCCTTCTGTTAGAATATGCCTAAAGACCAATCATGAGATGATTGTAATCACATACTTGTTTTACCTTGTTTATTAATATAAGACATTGCCATTATTATTTCAGTTTCTATTTTTGTGTATTTAAATAAATTGAATTGTAATAAAGTCTTAAGAAAATATTATTATTCTTAAAAGGTCCTTAGTCAAGTATTATTGTGGGCTTGGACAACAATAATACATTGAGACTAATGTGTAGTTAATTGATGACAATTTTTTTTATTGACATAGGGATGTCAAAATCAATACATGAGTATATGTTAGAGAACATATGTTAAAGAACAACATATTGGATTAACCCGCTATGAATATGTTTTTTTGGATTATTATGTAATAGTCACAATAATACTCATATTGATAACTATGTATATAGTCCTCAGACTTGAGATCATCATTGTCCCAACATTGGTGTATATTTTGATACAATCAAAACGTCTATCGTAAGAGTAAATACTGATGTTGGATATACCACAATCCATGTAGTGAGATATGATTGATCAAGATAGGATTTATCCCTCCGACATAATGAGAGCAATATCTTAAGCCTCTTGATGGAGTGAGACTAGAAATGCATGGTCATACTCGAATAAGTTGATATGAGATATCACACTTATTTGTTTATTGTAGTCTGTTCAAAAAGTCAAGAAATATGATATTGGACTATACAAATGTGACTATTCCATGACTTGTGTCAAATCTAGATATTAAGGATAAAAAGATATAATACATGAAAAAGATTATCATAAAAGGTTATGTCGAATCATGACTTCTTCACTACAGGAAAATAGGGCTTTAGCGACGTTTTTAGTGACGTTTGAACAAAAAACGCCGCAAAGCTTATACATTTCAAACGCTGCAAAAAGTTGAGCAATAGTGGTGTTTTTAGAACAAACACCGCTAAAAATTGAGCAATAGCAGCGTTTTTGGTCCAAACGCTGCAAAAAAAAATGAGCAATAGCGGCTTTTTTGGTCCAAACGCCGCTAAAAGTTGAGCAATAGTGCCATTTTCGTGTAAGGTAACCAACGCTCGTTTCGATTTGATTCGATTTAATTTTCATATTTTTTTCTTATTTTTTGTTTTGAATTCGATTTTATTTTGATATTTGAAACTGACTTTATAAAAAATATAAACTACACCATTCACTTAGCTATGAGAAAGTTTCATTTTAGTTACTTAATTATGAAAAGTTACAAATTGATAACTAAACTATTTAGAAGTTTCATTTAAGTTACCAAGATATTAAAATCGACGCCATATGGCTTTCTCTAAACCCTTAAACCCTAAATCCTAAAAAATAAACCCTAAATCCTAAACCTTAAAACCTTAAACCCCAAAAAAATTCATATGGATATTGATGTGTATATATAGAGATATAAATGTAAAAGCTTATGTTTATAATAAATTGTGGAAGCGGTACTTAATATTGATTAAATTTATTTTTGGGTTTAAGGTTTAAGATTTATGGTTTTATGTTTGTAGTTTAGGGTTTTATGGTTTAAGGTTTTATGGTTTAGGGTTTAATGTTTAGTATTTTAAGTTTATGGTTTAGGGTCTGTTATTTTGGGTTTAAGATTTAGTGTTCTAAAGTATGTTTTTTGGGCTTTGTGTTTTATAATCAGGGTCTTAGTGTTTATGGTTTTAAGGGTTACGGTATTAGGGTTTAAGGATTAGGGATTTTAATAAAAATGACAAAAAAATCAATTTATTTTAGGGTATATGTAAGCAATAAAATTCTTTTTAATTACTTTTGTATCTAGTAATATATATAGGGTTTAAGGTTTTAGGGTTTAGGGTTTGGTTTCATTTTTTAAAATTAATTTCGTACACAATTACAAAATTTTACAAATTAGATATATTGTCTGAAACAAAACAAATTTAGTTTAAAGGAATTTAAGAAATAATTAAAATATTAAAATTTATCACTATCAAAGGACAAAAACGCCGCTAAAAAACATTTTACTTTAGCTTAAACGGCGTCGTTTTAAGTTGAGTCTCTAGTGGCATTAGTGGCACTTTTTCGAAAATGCCGCTATAGATCGAGAATTAGAGTGCCGCAAAAAATTAAGCAAAACGTCGCCGTTTTATTTTGCGCTTTAGTGGCATTAGCGGCGCTAGTACAAAAATGCCGCAATAGATCAAGAATTAGCGGTGCTTTTTGAAAATAGCCGCAAAAAAGTTTAATTAAAATGAAGTCGTTTTGTTTTGTGATTTAGTGACGTCATTTTATTTATCAAAACAACGTCGTTTTTGTTTTAACCATTTTATCCCCAAATACCGAAACCCTTAATTTTCCTTATACCCTGAATTTTCCCCAAGCTAACCCTAATCCCGAAATTCCTTGAGTTTTTCCCCAAATTTCTTCAAAATTTTTTCCAAATCACTTCATTTCTTCCCTAGTTTCTTTTCCCCAATTTCCCCTAACTGATCGAAATCCCTAACTGTTTTCATTTCATCACCGTTCTCTTTTTCCCCAATTCTCATCGTCGTTCTCTAGATTTTCCCCAATTCTCATCGCTGTTCTCTTCGCCGAAACCAAAAAAATTTTGGTAAGTTTCATTTCATTCTATTTTTAATATCTTTTTTTAAATTCTGGAAATGAAATAGCCATATTTCTTCTGCAGATTGTTCTATGTTAGTTTTTTGGTAAGTTTCTTTTTTGCCCATATTAGTCTTTGGATTCCGTTAGGTATAGAAATAAAATTTTTTATATCTCTTTTGTCACAAAATTAGTAGTTTTGTTTACACAAATCTTATGTTGTTGATTAGTTTTTTTACTGGTTTTATGCTTTATAAAAATTCAATGGATAATGACACTATAGATAAATAAAATTTTGTTGCTAATATTACTATTCTTTTGTTAGGAATGTTTTTATACTTTTGCCATTATGGGATCAGATTTTTTTTGTTTTTTATTTGGTTCATAACGCTGCCACAAGCTAGCATGTTAATAGAGTGTCAATTCCTTCGAATGACAGCCTATTCAATAGATTCTTCAATACTATTTACATTTGAATATATTTTTAAAAAATACTGCATGGTATTGATAGTATATATATAAAATACTGTTGACACTCTCATCAAAATCTGATAAAAAAAAAGGGGCGGGGGAAGCTAATGTCCACGTAAAGCATGCAATAAATTAAGGGTTTTGGGGGAAGGGTTATTTTTCTCTTAAAAGGTAATATAGCCTTCAAAACAAAACAAAGCAATACGGGAAATAGAAAAGGACAGTTGTTTCCTAATCCTATCCTTCCCCAATGTATTGATGTCTCTGAGTCTCCCCTCCCATTTATGTTTAAGCAACATAGTCCCATTGCACTTGCACAACATGTCCTGTCCTGTTCCAAAATTTACATCAATTCTTTAAGTTTGGGAAAATTTCTTTAAGTTTCTTTTAAATTTGAATAATTTTTTTAACAAAAAAAAAGTCAATTCTTTTTTAACATATTTTTTCCTTATTAAATAAATCAATTTAATATTTTAAAAAAAGTATGAGCGATTTACCTGCTTACACAAATGCTTAACCAACGTACTTACCAAATAAATTTACCTGTTTACACAGATACTTAAGTATCTTCTTCCGAGATAACCCCAGAATAGTATGGGATTACTTTAATCTTTTTTATTATAATCTTTTATAATATTTAAATTTTTTTAGAAATGTATTGTTTTTATATTTTTAATAATTATTAATAAATTTTTATAATTTTTTAAATATATGCTAACATGCATAGTCAATATGTACTTATTAATGTAGCATGCCACATGTCAATTCTCAATTTTACCAATTCTCTCAAAGGGTGATTTCCAAACGATACACATGAACTATTTTGTCTTGTATGGATGAATTCATTTGTGATAACTACTAATTTAATAGAGATTTAGCAAATTTTATTTGCTTATTCTACCTCATTCTTGAAAATGTGTTATTTGCAGAAAATGACCTAACTCTCTTTTGTGCTGGATGTATCAGCTTTTAAAATTCATTGTATACATGGATGTTTGAGCTTTTAAACCTTCTGCATTTTTTCCATAAAGATTTGATTATGAATTGTCAAATGCATTCGTGAAAATCACAGGTATATACCAAGTAAAACATCCAAAAAAGGAAAAAGCTCTACCTGTCAAGAAGCATCCTACCTTTTCAAAACAAGTTGGCTATCGCTTTGGCAACAAGTCTTACGCTAGTTTCTTAACCCTTGGAGGAGGTATGGATACCTTTTAAACTTACTAGTATATGAGAAGGCCAATCTAGTACAATCAGTCAAACCCCCAATATAATTTTTTTATAAAAAAATAAAAATTATGAAATTACAAAATTCGATCTAATTATTTTTTAGATTACAGACTTATAAGCCATTTTTTGGATTGGTATTTCTATTGGTTGTCATTTCTAAGTTGGAGAAGATTATCAAACTTTTACCAAATTGAATATAGCATTTTCTTTACTGTAATGTTTCAAATTTCACAAATTTGGTTTAGCGTTGGTGAGTCTTCTTGCTGCTTAGCTGCTGTTTCACTCAATAATTATGCTGTTCCTCCCAACCCTCCACCGTTGCCTGCCTGCCTGCTTGCTATTTCTTTATTCTCTGTGTTACGAAACTAGGGCAATGCTGTCCTCATTGGCTAGTTCTTAAACTTTAATTATTTTTAATTTAATTTATCTGATCTTATCTCCAACATTTGATATATGAGAAACCTTGTATGTAAATGAGAAAATGATACACTTTTGGTAGACGACAAATTAAAAATTTGTCATTAATTAAATAATAATATTTACCATTAATTATCAATATAATAATATTTACTATTATTTAAATTTATTTTTATATAAAAATCAAATTATTTATCTTTTTAACAAAAAAAATGATTTAAAAACTTTTTTAAATGAAAAGTTATTTTTGTTAACCATCATATTATAACCCATTCTTATCCTAAATAAAGAAAAATATAAGCATATAAAATGGATTTATCGTACTAGTATACTTGTAAATTAAATTCTTTTAAAGAGAATAAATGGCATAATATTTTTTTATTTAAGAAAATAGATAATGGGGTAATAATTTATTTATTTTTTGCACCAATAATTACTTTTTTAACTAATAATTTTTTTTAAAAATATTAATTAATTTAAAATATGAATAATTCAAGCCTTGTAATGTAATATATATTATGAGAAGACATTATAAAACAATTGCACTTGACTTAATTAAATTAAGCCTAAATTATCTATTTTTAGTTAATTTTTTTCTATTTATAATATATATATAGAGAGAGAGAGAGAGTTATTGTTGCCTTCAAAAGAACATTTCAAACATACGTTATAAATTTGAAGATATCAACTTGACAAAAAAGATCTCTAATTTTGTTACTCAAACTCGTATATGTATTAAATATATATTTAATTTTATATCTCCAACTTGCTTATAGTAAACTATTGACAGTGGACCATTTCCTTTCCCCATATAATTGTTTTTATATAATCCAGTTCTTAACACATAATTCCCAACACACATAACTTACATAAATATATATCATATCTATGGACTTACATAACTTACATAATTTACTTAACTTACGTAATACATAAATATATACTTGAAAATCCCGCAACTTACTTGAATTAGTTTACACCCATTAGATACTTGATATGTATTATCTATTTTAGAACAATGACATGATTTAAATCAATTAAGAACATTTAAGTAATCATAATTTATTGTCAACTTTAGACTTCAAGAACAACGAAATGGATAAGAGTTGGATGAATTTGTCAAGGGTAAGCAACGACTATCGAAATGGAGTACAATTTTTTTTCTAAATTTTGCATTTCAAAATGCAAGCCAAGAAAATATAATTCTTTGCCCATGTAAGAAATGTGGCAACATCAATTGACATTTTCGCGAAGTAGTATAAGAACATCTAATTGTTGATGGATTTATTCGGGGGTATAAAAAATGGATTTTCCGTGGAGAGTGTACACCTTTTAGAACCTCTTCAACGATTAATCTGGCTTATCCTCATAATGCTTACCATCAGTCAGTTAGAGAAGATGACATGGAAGGTATGTTGGGGGATGCATTTAATATGCATAGTCATGGTTTGCAATCGTTTCCACCTGACTTTATTGCATCCGATGATTGTAATATTGGTGGAAATGTTTTTACCGAAACGGGAAGAAGTGTACGTGATTTTGCGATAAGTCAAGAAATAAGCCAGTACAGATTTTGCGATATTTTCCACTAATACCAAAGCTTCAATGGCTTTTCATGTCGTCAAAGACAGCCGAGTCTATAAGGTGGCATCATGATCAATGAACCGATGATGGATTATTAAGGCATCCTGCGAATTCTGTAGCTTGGAAATCATTCGACAGTAAATTTTTAAGCTTTGCAACTGATCCTAGGAATGTGAGGCTTGGGCTAGCATCTGATGAGTTTAATCCTTATAAAATTATTAGTACTTCGTACATTACTTGGCATGTAGTGCTTGTTCCTTACAATTTGCCTCCGTGGATTTACATGAAGCAATTTTCTTCTATATTATCTATGATTATCCCTGGAGAGTAAGGTCTTGGAAATGATATTGACATTTATATGCAGCCACTTATTGAAGAGTTGAAACAATTATGTGTGAGTGTTGAAACGTATGATGTCTTTAGAAAGGAGAATTTTTTTTACGTGCAGCTTTCTTATGGACTATTAATGATTTCCCAACTTATGCCAATTTATATGGTTAGAGTACCAAAGGACATTATGTTTGTCCTTGTTGTGCGGCGCAAACATGTTCGAAGTGGTTATATAATGGGAAGAAGTTCTCTTATATGGGGCATCATCGGTGGTTAGATGGAAATCATAGATTTAAATTTCAGAGGACTCTATTTGATGGTACTGAAGAGTTCAGAGAAGCTCCAGAGCAGACCATTGGATCTGAAATCTTGTTCATGTTAAAAGATATCAATTTTAGTTATGGGAAGATAAATTAACCATACAACACGCAAGCAAAGAGAAGACTGAGGGAGGTGTATGTTGGCGATGTTGATAAGTAAATTGATGATGAATCTGATGAAGAGGACAATCCTAATGAGACAGACTTATGGAAAAAAAGAATTTTTTTTTGAGTTGTCTTATTAGGAGCATCACATTTTGCGACACAATCTTAATGTCATGCATATTGAGAAGAATGTTTGCGAGAATATCATTGGGACAATTCTGAATGTCGATGAAAAATTGAAAAACAATCTTCATAGTCGACTTGATCTAGTTGACATGGGAATTCAGCGTGAACTTCATCCCCAAGTACTTCTGAATGGGAAATATAGGTTGCCGCCTTCAATTTTTGCAATGTTGAAGAAAGAAAAAGAAGTGTTCTGCACGGTGTTGAAGGACATAAAGGTTCCAGATGCGTATGCATCAAATATATCTCGATGTGTGAGTTTTAAAGATCGAAGACTATATTTCCTAACATGATTATCACATCTTGATGCAAAATTTACTACCAGTTGCTTTACGGTGTTGTATGTCAAAAAAGGTGATGTCTTGTATAATTGAACTATCCAATATAATGACAGCTATTTGTGGCAAAGTTTTAAATGTTGAAGAACTTGAGAAAGTACAAGATTGAGCTGCCTTGACTTTATGCAAATTGGAGAAGATCTTTCCACCTTCCTTATTCACTATTATGGTGCACTTGATTATTCATCTCCCTCATGAAGCAAAACTTGGTGGACCGATTTTCTATCGGTGGATGTATCCTATAGAGAGGTGCTAATTTATTTGTAAAGTTTTTCATTCATTCATGAATATACCTTGAGTTACAACTTTTGATAATGTTGTATATCATCTTTAGGTTCCTATTCAAATTGAAGTATTGTTGTTGTAATAAGCGTTATCCAGATGGATCAATAGCTGAAGGATACTTGGCAGAGGAGTGTATAACTTTCTGTTCTAGATATTTAGAAGATGTTGAAATAAGACTGAATAGACCAAGTAGAAATGCTAGGCTCATTGATCATAACTTGGCCGAAACTTATTTATTTCAAAATTATGGGGAACCAATCGATAAAGTTGAAATTGCAGAATTAGATGATATATTTTGGGTACAAGCACATCGATATGTTCTTTTTCACCACGATTCGATTAAACCATTACGCAAGTAAGTTTTAGGATTTGATAAATATTCATCTTTTTTATTTGTTTATCTTCTAACCAAGTAATCCACTTTTTAACATAGCGAGTACAAACAAATCTTGAGATCTCGTTCAAGCTCCCGAAGATTACAACATCGAGAGATTAATAAGTTAATCAAAGAATCTTTTCATGAATGGTTAAGTCAAACGGTATGCAACTGAAGCTTTCATTGATAAATAATAATGTTTTCTCATAACATTTATAATTACTCAATTTATCAAGTTAGGCCTCTTTACAATCCTTATGGTAGAAACTCTAGTATTAACCATATTAATTAATATTTTTCATACCCCAATACCCATGCACCAAATCCAACCATCATTTTCACTTCAACCTTCAAATACTTGTTTTCAAAATTTCTATCACACTTTATTTCCTTTAAATTTGGAAATTAGGAACAATTTGGGGTTAAATTGTAAGAAGCAGTAAGTTAGCGGGTGTCAACTCTAAATTATATAGGTTTTTTCTAATGGTTTTTATCACATTTTTACTAAGTAATATTAATCCCAAGTATTAGTTAATTAATTTAGTAAATTTTGCTTAAATCTCGATTATGGACATAAATTTATAAAATATGCAAATTTATGCTTTATTATATAAATTTTGTGCATAAATTAAATTATTTCATGTTATTTATTAATGTGTTATATTTAATTGTGCAGTGGGACCATGAAGTTGATTTAATAAAGAGTTTATTACAAAGTTGCATGCACATAAGCTATTTATTGTCTATGTTGGACGACAAAACCATGCTAAAGGGGTCATCAAGATGTAACTTTTACCCAGTAAAAAAAGATGATACATGATGGACATCTCTGCAAGCTTAATGGGTCATGAAACTATCCAACCAATGAGAAGAAAGGCCCAATTTGGAAAAGACATTGGGTAGCTAAAAATCAACTTTTGAGACAATTATTTGGAGGTCCCTACACTTGGAAAATTATTAAAAATCAGCACATGAAGTTTGTTCAAGAAACCGTCCAACCCATGCCTAAATTTAGCATGATTCCATGCTTGAATCAAGCAACCAACTCACCCTCATTTCCACTTGTTATGGTCAGCCATTAATGGAAGAAAACCAAGGGATCTTTGATGCAATTTTTAGTAAATTCAGCCATTTAACTTCGTCATTGAAGTCCTTTCCACTCAAAACCTATTGAATCGAAAGTAAATTGAGTAATTATAAATGTTAATAAAATATTATTATTTTTCAATGAAAGCTTCAGTTGCATACCATTTGGCTTAACCGTTCATGAAAAGATCCTGTGAATAACTTATTAATCTCTCGATGTTGTAATCTTCGGGAGCTTGAACAAGATCTCAAGATTTGTTTGTACTCGCTATGTTAAAAAGTGAATTACTTGGTTAGAAGATAAACAAATAAAAAAGATGAACATTTATCAAATTTTAAAACTTACTTGCGTAATGGTTCAATCAAATCGTGGTAAAAAAGAACATATCAATGTGCTTGTACCCAAGATATATCATCTAATTCTGCAATTTCAACTTTACCGATTGGTTCCCCATAACTTTAAAATAAATAAGTTTTGGCCAAGTTATGATCAGTGAGCCCAGTATTTCTATTTGGTCTATTCAGTCTTGTTTCAACATCTTCTAAATATCTAGAACAAAAAGTCATACACTCATCTACCAAGTATCCTTTAACTATTGATCCTTCTGGATAACGCTTATTACGACAATAATAAATCAATTTGAATAGGAACCTAAAGGCGATATACAACATTATCAAAAGTTGTAACTCAAGGTATATTCATGAATAAATGAAAAACTTTACAAATAAATTAGCACCTCTCTATAGGATACATCCATCGATAAAAAATCGGTTCATCAAGTTTTGCTTATGAGGGAGATGAATTATCAAGTGCACCATAATAGTGAAGAATAAAGGTGGAAAGATCTTCTCCAATTTGCATAAAGTCAAGGCGGCTCGATTTTGTACTTTCTCAAGTTCTTCAACATTCAAAACTTTGTCACAAATAGCTTTCATTATATTAGATAGTTCAATTATACAAGACGTTACATTTTTTGACATACAACACCGTAAAGCAACTGGTAGTGAATCTTGCATCAAGACGTGATAATCATGTTATTTTAGGGAATATAGTCTTCGATCTTTAAGACTCACACATCGAGATATATTTAATGAATATGCATCTAGGACCTTTATGTCCTTCAACACCGTGCAGAACACTTCTTTTTCTTTCTTCGACATTACAAAAATTGAAGGCGGCAACCTATATTTCCCATTCGAAAGTACTTAGGAATGAAGTTCACGCTGAATTCTCATGTCAACTAGATCAAGTCGACTTTGAAGATTGTCTTTTTATTTTCCATCGACATTCAGAATTGTCCCAATGATGTTCTCGCAAACATTCTTCTCAATATACATGACATAAGATTGTGTCGCAGAATTTATGCTCCCAATAAGGCAACTAAAAATAATACTTCTTTTTTTCAACAAGTCCACCTCATTAGGATCGTCCTCTTCATCAGATTCATCATCAATCTGCTTATCAACATCGCCAACATACGTCTCCCTCAATCTTCTCTTTGCTTGGGTGTTGTGTGGTTAATTCATCTTACCATAACTAAAATTGATATCTTTTAACATGTACAAGATTTCAGATTTAATGGTCTGGTCTGGAGCTTCTCTGAACTCTTCAGTACCATCAAATAGAGTCCTCTGAAATCTAAATCTATGATTTCCATCTAACCATCGACGATGCCCCATATAACTATTATATACCACTTCGAACATGTTTGCGCCGCACAACAAAGACAAACATAACGTCATTTGTTACTCCAACCAGATAAATTGACATAAGCTAGAAAATCATTAATATTCCACAACAAAGCTGCACGTAAGAAAAAGTTCTCCTTTCTTAAGACATCATATGTTTCAACACCCGCCTATAATTGTTTCAACTTTTCAATAAGTGGCTGCATATAAATGTCAATATCATTTTCAAGAGCTTTCTCTTTAGGGATAATCATAGATAAGATAAAAGAAGATTACTTAATGCAAATCTGCAGAGACAAATTGTAAGGAACAAGAGCTGCAGACCAAGTACTGTACGAAGTACTCATGATTTTATAAGGATTAAACCAATCAAATGCTAGCTCAAACCTCACATTCCTAGGATCAGTTGCAAAGCTTGGAAATTTACTGTCAAATGATTTCCAAACTAAAGAATCCGCATGATTCCTTAATAATCCATCATCGGTTCGTTGATAATGATGTCACCTCATAGACTCGGCTGTATTTGATGACATGAAAAGCCTTTGAAGTCTTGGTATTAGTGGAAAATATAGCAAAATATTTACTGGCTTATTTCTTGATTGTGCCTCACCTTAATCCTCATTAACATCTTTTGTTTTCCTATTCATCCAACGAGATTTACCGCAAACATGACAAGACTGTTGGTTTTTTCGATCACCCCAATACAATATGCAGTCATTTGGGCAACTATGAATTTTCTCGTAACCAAGGCCTAAATCGTTTATCAGTTTCTTCATATATTTGCATGAATTAAAGATTTTTGCAAATAGAAACATATCTCTCAAAAATTCTAACAGCATTGTAAAAAAGTTTTCGGTCCACCCTCCCAAACATTTCAAGTGAAATAGGCAAATGTAGAAGGACATTTTTGAATATTTTGATCTTTCGTAAAGTTCTTCATTCATTTCATTAAGTAACTTGTAGAATTTCGCCGCTTCTCTATTTGGCTTTTCGTCACGTACACTTCTTCCCATTTCGGTAAAAACATTTCCACCAATATTACAATCATCGAATGCAATAAAGTCAGGTGGAAATGATTGTAAACCATGACTGTGCAGATTAAATGCATCCCGTAACATACCTTCCGTGTCATCTTCTCTAACTGACTGATGGTAAGCACTATGAGGATAAGCCAGATTAATCATTGAAGAGGTTCTACTAGGTGTACACTCTCCATAGAAAATCCATTTTTTATACCCTCGTATAAATCCATCAACAATTAGATGTTCGTATACAACTTTGCGAAAATGCCAATTGATGTTGCCACATTTCTTACATAGGAAAGAATCATATTTTCTTGGCTTGCATTTTGAAATGCGAAATTTAGAAAAGTTTGTACTCCATTTCGATAGTCGTTGCTTACCCTTGACAAATTCATCCAACTCTTATCCATTTCGTTGTTCTTGAAGTCTAAAGTTGATAACAAATTATGATTACTTAAATGTTCTCAATTAATTTAAATCATGTCATTGTTCTAAAATAGATAATACATATCAAGTATCTAATGGGTGTATACTAATTCAAGTAAGTTACGGGATTTTCAAGTATATATTTATGTATTACGTAAGTTAAGTCACTATAGCAATTTGGACTTTTAGCGGCGTTTTTTAGGCCTTTAGCGGTGTTTTTAAGCACCATTAATAGTCTTTGCGGCGCTTTTAAAAACGCCACAAAAAACGCCGCTAAAAGAGGCACCTTTTCCACAAACGCCGCTAAAAGTCACCACATTTAGCGGCGCTTTCCCAACAAAATGCTGCTAAAAACATGACTTTTAGTGGCACTTTTACCATAAACGCGGCTAAAGGTTGTGACTTTTAGCGGCGCTTTTCTCAACAAACGCCGCTAAAACCTTGACTTTTAGCGCTTTTGCCCACAAACGCCGCTAAAACCTTGACTTTTAGCGGCGCTTGTGCCCACAAACGCTGCTAAAAGTATGCCTTTTAGCAGCGCTTTTGCCCACAAACGCCGCTAACTTGTACAGATTTACAATGTTCAATTTGTCCAATATCATACCCCTTCTGCACTAAAACCAACCAATGACAGCAAATATAGTATATAATTCCAACCCAAATAACAAATGTAGCATAAAAATCACACCAACTACATTAATTTTAAATGATATTTTAAAATAAATAAAAGATATATGATATCTTACAAAATAATCTTACAAAAATGTTAAATGTAACAATGTTAAAATCATCTTACAATAAGAACATAAATGTCTAAGATGGCGGCCTCTGCGACTGCTGGAACATCTTTATCATAGTCTGAAGTTGTAACTGAAGTTCTTCATACTTCCTGTTCTGCTCTGCCTCCTTCGCTGTTGCCTCCGCTCTAAGTTGAGAAATTTGCTCAACCGTGCTCGCTTGCATCTGAGCTATCTGGTCTTTTAGCCTCTGAACTTCAGCACGAAATTGACTCCCGGAAGGCATGTATTGTTGAGAGTCAGATCCAAAATATTGGGTCGGGGTAACACCAGATCCTTGAAGTCGAACCCGACCGTACCTTTCAACACCCAAAACACTAGTGATAATTCTGTTATAAAAATACTCAAGATTAACAGAACTATCAGTTGAAGCAGTCGTACCTTTTAGGACCCAAAACATCAGTAATAATTCTGTTATTGACATCCTCAAGATGAACAGAACTATCACTCGAAGCAGCCGCTTCATAATGTGCCTTCTTCTCCTTTAGTTTCTCCTAATAAATCAATCAAAAAGTTAGAAACGAAATATACAATAAGAAGGAATGCAACATAACTTAACATTATTAATTTAAAACTACTAATGAAGAATTAAACTATTATAAGTAAACATTACAAATCCATTTTTAATAAATCAAATTTTATTAAGTAAATATACCATAATCTCTCCAGCTTCAGATGTCATTGGAGACCCATCCTTCTTCCTATGCGTAATGTCAAAAAGCTGAACGCGTCTAACTTTTTGACTGGTGGAGAGTTCCTACAGTGTTGTAGTAGAAATATAATTTAATAGTATAAAGTCATTAATATTTGACAGAATTAATGAATTATAATACCTCGGCCTCAGCTACAGAAGCAAAACTTCTCGACCCTGCCGTGTGCGTGAATTTTTGTTTCTGTCTGCTGCTTGTTCCGACACGCTTACGGTCCTACATAATGATATTATTATTACATATATAATAAATACTATAAATCGAAAAATTTATAAGAGTTTAGAACTAGGTAATACCTCTCCTTTCTTTGAGTTCCAGAATCTAACCGCATCTTCCCATTGATACCTCAACATTCCCGGTGGGACATTTCACAGTTTACCCTCGAGGCTTATTTCTTTCTTAAAATATTGTTTTTTCAATATGCTTTTGTTGTCTCTCCATTTTTTTCCCAATGTCTTCTTTATATAGTCATCGGAGACCTCCAAAATAAACCTCTACTAAAAAAACATAAGTTTAGAAAGTAAATATAAATGAAACTTCAACCAAAGTATTATAAATTACATTCATGTTTTGTTACCTTAATGTTCTCCAGAGCTTGATTTTTGTTTGTGTCAGGCATGTGATGCCATGACTCGTAATTGATGGGCAACATATTTGCATTTCGTGCAATAATGCCCAAATAGCCTGCTAGAACTCGAGCTAGGGCCAACAGGCTGGCCATGACTGTTTCTCGTTACTTTCACACGGTCGCCAGAATTTAATTCGTATAAACCTTTAAGCAGCGTACGTCCGCGACCTCTGCGCGTCTCACCACTCTCAGATCACCAATGATATATTATTGTTATATTAAAATTGAAAAATAAATCAATAAAAAAAGTCAACATGCATGTAAAATAATTTAATTTTACTTTGTAATTCTACAGGCTCATCATCTATGTCAGGCACATTAGAGGATCCAACTATTGTTTGCTGTTCATTATTGCCCTCTTCAAAATTTACAGTATTATGTACAATATTTAAATCCCGTAATCTTCTTCTACTCATTTTCCCTGCAATACACATAAAATAGTTGAAATATTAGTAACAAATAACAACAATAATGGTACAAATCAAGTCGACTTTGAAGATTGTCTTTTGATTTTCCATCGACATTCAAAATAGTCCCAATTATATTCTCGTAGACATTTTTCTCAATGTGCATGACATCAAGATTATGGCGTAATATCTGATGCTCCTAATAAGGCAACTCAAGAAAAAAATACTTCTTTTTTTCCACAAGTCCGCCTCATTAGGATCATCCTCTTCGCCAGATTCATCATCAGATTCATCCCTTGATCTTCTATTTCTTTGCGGGTTGGCCGGTTGATTTATCTTCCCATAAATGAAATTTATATCTTTCAATATGAATAATATTTGGATTCAGTGTGCGAAGGAGAGCTTTGAACTCTTGATCAGTCAAATTGAGCACTCTGATATCTAAATCTATGATTTTCTGGTAACCACCGACGATGCCCCATGTAAGAGAACTTCTTCCCATTATATAACCATTTCGAACATGTCTGCACAGCACAACAAGGACAAGCATAACGTCCCCTAGTACTCCAACAAGATAAATTAGCATAAGCCAGGAAGTCATTAATAGCCCACATCAAAGCTGCACGTAAGTTAAAGTTCTCTTTTCTCATTGCATCATATGTCTCAACACCAACCCATAGTTGTTTTAACTCTTCAACAAGTGGCTGCAAATATATGTCAATATCATTCCCGGGCCCTTTCTCTCCAGGTATAATCATAGATAAGATAAAAGATGATTGTTTCATGCAAACCCATGGAGGTAAATTGTAAGTAACAAGCACCACCGGCCAAGTATTATACTCTGTGCTCATGAGTTTGTAAGGGTTAAATCCATCAGATGCTAGCCCAAGCCTGACACTCCGAGAATCGCGTGCAAAGCTTGGAAATTTTGAGTCAAATGATTTCCAAGCTAAAGAATCTGCAGGATGCCTTAACAGTCCATCATCGGTTCGTCTATCATGGTGCCACGTCATTGACTTGGCTGTCTTCGACGACATGAAAAGCCTTTGAAGCCTTGGTATTAGTGGGAAATACCGTAAAATCTTAACCGGATGCTTCCTTAACTGTGTATCGTGTTCATCCTCATTACCATCCTCTACATTTCTTTTAATCCAACAAGATTGACCGCAGACATGACAGCACTGTTGGTTTATCCGGTCGCCCCAATACAACATGCATTCATTTCGACAACTATGAATTTTGTTGTAGCGAAGGCCCAAATCCTTTATCAGTTTCTTCATGTCTTTGGACGATTGACGGATTTTCGCAAACAGGAACATTTTTTGCAGAAACTCTAACAGCATTGTCAACGAGTTTTCGGTCCATCCTCCCAAACATTTCAAGTGAAAAAGACGAATACAAAAAGACAGTTTGGAAAATTTTGATCCCTCATATAGTTCTTCATTCATTTCACCAAGTAACGTGTAGAACATTTCCGCTTCTTCATTTGGCTGTTCATCAGGTACACTTCTTCCCCTTTCGGTGAAAGTATTTCCACAAAAACTATAATTATCGGTTGCACCCATGTCAGGTGGAAATGACCCAAAACCATCACTGCGCATATTAAAAGCATCCCACAACATGCCTTCCATGTTATCATCTCTAACATTCTGATTGTAAGCACTATGAGGATAATTTAGATTCATCGATGAGGATGCTCCACTAGATGTACACTCTCCATGAAAAATCCATTTTTTGTACCCCCGGACAAAGCCATCAACAACTAGATGTTCGTAGACAACTTCATGATAATGCCAATTGGTATTGCAACACTTATCACACGGGTAAAGAATCATATTCTCTTGGCTTGCATTTTGAAATGCAAAATTCAGAAAAGTTTCTACTCCATTTCGATAGCCGTTGCTTACCCTTGACAAATTCATCCAAGCCCTATCCATTTCGTAGTTGTTGAAGTCTAAAGTTGACAATAAATTACACGGCTAAATTGTTAATTTATAATTAACGTAAGTAATGATAAATTCATATATATAACTTAGTACTATGTAAGTTATTTATTCTTTAAGATTCATCATACATGGCATTGTTACACCTAGGGAGGATCCATTATATCTAACAGTGAGATATAAGGCAACCCGTTAGGTTTCCAGCCTATATACTTTGAATCTTTTTTTTTTCTATACAAGTATTATGTAAGTTATGTATTATGTAAGTTATGTAAGTTATGTATTATGTAAGTTAAATAATTTTATGTTAGTTATGTATTATGAATTATGTAAGTTAAATTAAAATTTCAAATCGAGAATCAGTTAAGGCTGGAAAATGTTATTATATGGTTTTTTATAATTAAAATTTGCTGTGATGTTGTTAAGTTTAAAAAGTTTTTAACTTACTTCTTTTAAAAAGAATTTATTTTCTATATTAATACATATTTAAATAATGATCTATATTATTATATTGATAACAATATTAAATTTAAAAAGTTTTTAAATTACTTCTTATAAAAAATAATTTATTTTTTATAATTAAAACATATTTAAGTAATGATCAATATTATTATACTGATAACAAAATATTATTACCATTTTGGAAAACATTGAAAATATTAAATATTAAAAGCAAACATTATTAATATAAAAAATTAGTAATTAGTAATTAGTAATAAACCAAAAAGCCATATTAATGTAAGTATTCTTAAAAAAATTGTTTATTTTTTAGGAAGATAAAGTAAAAAAATTCTTTAATATAATATATAATATATGTAGTGTGAGTTTGTATTAAAATATGTTAATCTCTTCTTAACTTGCAAATATTTATTAAAATATGACATTTATGTTAAAAAATTATAACATATTTTAACAATTAAATTTTATATTTTGTTTATGTTATTTTTTATATCGTACCGTACCTTAAATTTTAAAAAATAATACACGGGAGCTTGTTAAAAATCTAAGCGGCATGAGTAGATAGCAATTTGGAGGTTGTTCAAACATTATTAATAATAAACAGCAATAATAAATAGTATTTTAGATAGAAATTCTTTAAGATTCATCATACATGGCATTGTTACACCTAGGGAGGATCCGATATAAGGCAACCCGTTAGGTTTCCAGCCTATATACTTTGAATCTTTTTTTTTTATTTTGGACAGCAATAGAACAAACAACATATATACCAACAAGCAAGATAATAAACCGCAATTTGGATAGCAATTTAGCAAATTAAATATACATGCTTACAAATTGTAAATTGGATGGCAGAGTCGATTCCAGCAACTACTGTTGTGTTGAGCAAAGGACGCCCGAAATTTTGAGAAGCTACAAGAAGAATAAAAAAGAAACTCCATAAAATCGAAAATAATAAAATAAATGAAAAATAAAACAGTATAAATAGCAAAAGTACGAGTGAATTAACTTACATGACGAGTAAGAATGGTGCAAACAAATCGAACTACAGCAAATACTAAGTATTTTTCCCTTCTATGAGTCAATAACAGAACTTTGTCTATAACATTGTCAGGGATAAAATTACACCTGCAAGCAATGATGATAAGGTAATTATCACCCAAAGCAAAATATTAAAATAAAATATAATTACCAAATTCAATCAATTTTCGTAAAACAATCAAATACATCTCATGCATTTCCTGCTTATGTTTATCAAAGTGATACATAGTGAGTTCATGACCATAATTTTGCATGTGTCAGCAATGAGCCAATGGTACGCCTATATGTAGGTGCGAACAATCCCTTATTTTGAAAAGAGGTTATAATGACAAATCAAAATCCAAACCATCTAGCTAGCCGAGAAGAAATGAAAAATGTGATTTAAGCAGGGAAATAAGGAGAGGAACAAACTAATGATTTTCTTAAAAGAGATAAAGAGTGAAAGGCTATATAAGATAGCAGTTCTATGTCTAACATTCAAAAACTGGATTTCAGAAAGTAATTTATGCAACCAGTCCAACAATGAAGAATGCCCCAATAACAAAATTTTAGAAGGTATCCAAACATGCTATAAACACTTTCAGCATAGCAGCTACATATCAGAATTTATAAATAGTATAAGAACAAAACAAGGAAATTAACTCATCATTACGTACATAAGCAACTAAAAACACACAAAAATCATGTCGCATAGGAATAAGTGTGGTGGGGGGTTCTTAACATAACAATGAACAAAGAAGATAAAGACAATTAACAAAATTCAGAAACAAATGAATACTGTTATTAAATATTTGAAGTTGTTTAAGTAACATACTGAACTTGGGATTTGCCTCCGGTAAAGCAGATTACCAAATGTAAAAGATTCGAGAAGTGTGCCGTCAGGGAGGACGGATATCGACAGTGCCGTCAGGGAGGACAGAGCCGAGAAGTGTGCCGATGACGCGCTCGGCTTGGTCGGGACGTCTGACGCAGCAATCGCAGATGTTAAATATGACGAACCAAATCTAAAGCAGAAAAAAAAACTAAGTAGATCTACAAATTACTTCATATTTTTTGAATCGAAAACAAATCTACAAATTACAAGCGGAAAAAAACAAAAATCAATGAATGAAATAGTAAAGAACACAAACAAAAGTTAGGATCGTACGTACCTTTCACGGAGGAAACAGAGAATGAAGAGAGGTTCTCGAGATTTTCAATGAGAGTGGTAGGGATTTGGGGAGAAATTAGGGATTAGGAGTTCTGTGTTTGGGGGGGAGAAGGGGATGACTCGGGGTAAAAACTGAGGAAAAAACGGTGACTTTTTGTCAAAAGCAAAATACATTTTACGGCGTTTTTATACAAGCGCCACTAATGCCTGACATTTAGCGGCGTTTATCAAGTAGCGCCACTAAAGCTGTTGCATTTTAAAAAAAACGACGTCGTCCCGCTTATAAGGGGTTTCCGGATGGATGGTAAAAACGACATCGTTTAAACAGTAAATTTTGCGGCGCTTTTCAAAAACGCTGCTAATGTACGACCTTTAGTGGCGGTTTCAGTAAAAACGCCGCTAATGCATGAACTGACACCGTTTTCTCTAAGTTTTTTGCGGCGTTTTTTGACAAAAACGCCACTAATCTCTTTCATATTAATAAATTTTAACAATTTTATTTTTTATTAAATTCCTTTTTAAACTAATTTTGCTTTGTTTCAAACAATATACCTTATTTGCAAAAAAATAGTAATTTACAATAAAATTATTTTTAACTTAGCCAATAAAATTAATTTTTTTTTTAAATTGAGTTTTAAGCAATCTAGGTTAATTAATATATGATTTCTTTTACGTTTAAATAATTAAAACTATAATGAAAATTTAATATAATAATACCAATATTATCTTTTTTGCATTTATATAAGAAATTATTTAATATATAAATTTAAAATAAATCAGTCATATATATATACCCATATATCTTTATTATTATTTTAAATAATTGTATTTTCATTTTTTTCATTTTTAACATATATTTTCTATGTTATTTATTTCAATTTTTTTCTATGTGTTATTAATTTTTTGTAAAGATTTTAAATATTAAATTAAAAATATTACATTTTAATTAATATAATTAAACTAGTTAAATAATAAATAGAAGAGGCTAGATGAAAGAGTGCTTGACTTTTATTGCAATTTTGGCTCATTTAGTCAAAACCCTAAATCTTAGACTCTGGCTAAACCCTAAACATTCAACCATAAGCCCTAAACTATAACCCCTAATACATAAACCCTTAACACTTAACCCTTAAACCCATAAACCCTTAATCTTAACCCCTAACCACTACCAGTACTTAAACCTTAATATCGTTAAACACTAAGATCTTAAACCTTCAAGATTAATTCCTAAACCCTAAATCTAAGACCCTAAATACTATACCCTCAACCACAAACACCAAAACACAAACCTCAAACTAAAAACCCAAAACCATAAATCTTCGACCATTAAACTCAAACCTTAAACTCTAAACTGCAAACCTTAAACCATAATCTGAGACCAACTTTTTGGGATTTCATGTGGCCAATGTTAGTGTAATACAAAACATATATTTTAATAGCTAACACATTGACCATAAATCCCTCATGAGGGATTTCAGTTTCGGGATTTTGGGTCATATATATAGCTAACAGTCTAAACTCTAAACCCTAAAATCCTAAACCTAAACCATAAACCTTAAACTCAAAAACCTAACACATTAACCATTTTACCCCAAACCCCAAACCCTAAACCCATAAACCATAAACTATAAACCCTAAACCCTAAACCCCCCTAACCACTAATTAACACTTAAACCTTAATACCAGTAAACACTAAGATATTAAACACTATACAATAAACCCAAACAATAAACTTTAAAACACTAAACCCATACACCAAAATAACAAACCCTAAACCATGAAATTAACATACTAAACATTAAATCTAAATCAATTTTAATAGCTTAATTTGTAACTTAAATGAAAACTTCTAAATTGTTTAGTTAGCAATTTGTAACTTTTCATAATTAAGTAACTAAAATGAAACTTTCTCATTGCTTATAAGTGAATTTATCAAAATAAAATATAATTCAAAGCCGCTAAAGGTCTGAGCATTAGCGGCGTTTTTTCAAAAGCACCGCTAAAAGTCGGAGCATTAGCGGCGTTTACAGAAAAAACGCTGCTATATATCCTTTTTAGCGGCATTTTTGAAATAAACGCCGCTATTGTTCATTTTTTTGCGGCGTTTTCCTTCAAACGCCACGATTGTGTAATATTTGTGGCGTTCTTCTTTAAAACGCCACTAAAAACGCCGCTAAAAGTCTGATTTGGTGTTGTGAGTAAATTATGTAAGTTATGATATGATATATATTTATGTAAGTTATGTAAGTTGTGATATGATATATATTTATGTACGTTATGTAAATTATGTAAGTTATATAAGTCTATAGATATGATATATATTTATGTAAATTAATTATGTAAATTAATTAAAGGTCGGAGCATTAGCGGCGTTTTCTCAAAAGCGCTGCTAAAGGTCTGAGCATTAGCGGCGTTTTTTCAAAAGCGCCGCTAAAAGTCGGAGCATTAGCTGCATTTCTTCAAAAGCAACGCTAAAAGTCGGAGCATTAGCGGCGTTTTTCAAAAGCACCGCTAAAAGTCGGAGCATTAGCGGCGATTCTTCAAAAGTGCCGTTAAAAGTCTGAGCATTAGCGGCGTTTTTTCAAAAGCGCCGCTAAAAGTCGGAGCATTAGCGGCGTTTACACAAAAACGCCGCTAAATATCCTTTTTAGCGGCGTTTTTGAAATAAACGCCGCTATTGTTCATTTTTTTGCGGCGTTTTCCTTCAAACGCCACGATTGTGTAATATTTGTGGCGTTTTTCTTTAAAACACCACTAAAAACGCCGCTAAAAGTCTGATTTGGTGTTGTGAGTAAATTATGTAAGTTATGATATGATATATATTTATGTAAGTTATGTAAGTTGTAATATGATATATATTTATGTACGTTATGTAAATTATGTAAGTCTATAGATATGATATATATTTATGTATTATGTAAGTTATGTAAGTTATGTGTGTTGGGAATTATGTGTTAAGAATTGGATTATATAAAAACAATTATATGGGGAAAGGAAATGGTCCAATGTCAATAGTTTACTATAAGCAATTTGGAGATATAAAATTAAATATATAGTGATTTAAATATATAGTTAGTACATATACGAGTTTGAGCAACAAAATTAGAGATCTTTTTTGTCAAGTTGATATCTTCAAATTTATAACATACGTTTGAAATGTTCTTTTGAAGGCAACAGTAACAATATATGTTATAAATAGAAGAAATTTAACTAAAAATAGATAATTTAGGCTTAATTTAATTAATTCAAGTGTAATTGTTTTATAATGTCTTCTCATAATATATATTACATTACAAGGCTTGAATTATTCATATTTTAAATTAATTAATATTTTTTAAAAAAAAATTATTAGTTAAAAAAGTAATTATTGGTAAAAAATAAATTATTACCCCATTATCTATTTTCTTAAATAAAAAAAATATTATGCCATTTATTCTCTTTAAAAGAATTTAATTTACAAATATACTAGTACAATGAATCCATTTTATATGCTTATATTTTTTTTTTTAGGATAAGAATTGGTTATAATTTGATAAGTAATTTAAAAAAGCTTTTAAATCATTTTTTGTTAAAAAGATAAGTAATTTGATTTTTATATAAAATTAAATTTAATTAATGGTAAATATTATTATATTGATAAAAAATTTATTTTTAAGTTTTTGCATACATTTAAAAATTTTAAATATTAAAATCAAACATTATAAATTTCAATGGTTTAATGTTTAGTATTTTAAGTTTATGGTTTAGGGTTTGTTATTTTGGGTTTAGGGTTTAGTATTTTAAATTTTTTTTTGGGTTTTGTGTTTTATAGTCCGGGTCTTAGGGTTTATGGTTTTAAGGGTTAATGTATTAGGGTTTAGGGTTTAGGAATATGATAGAAATAACAAAAAAAAATCAATTTATTTTAGGGTATAAGTAAACAATGAAATTCTTTTTTAATTACTTTTGTATCTAGTAATATATATATGGTTTAGGGTTTATGGTTTTAGGGTTCACTACAGCAAAATAGACTTTTAGCGGCGTTTTAAAGAAAAACGCCGCAAATATTATACAATAGCGGCGTTTGAAGGAAAACGCCGCTAAAAAAATGAGTAATAGCGGCGTTTATTTAAAAAATGCCGCTAAAAATGATATATAGCGGCGTTTATTGGCAAAACGCCGCTAAAAGTCTGAGCATTAGCGGCGCTTTTATAAAAACGCCGCTAAAAGTCTGAACATTAGCAGCGCTTTTAGAAAAACGCCACTAAAAGTCTGATCATTCGCGGCGCTTTAGGAAAAACGCCGTTAAAAGTCTGAGCATTAGCGGCGCTTTAGAAAAAACGCCGCTAAAAGCCTAAAACATTAGCGGCGCTTCTGGAAAAACGCCGCTAAAAGTCTGAGCATTAAGAAAATTATAATAGATAATAGATAAGCTTTATATATATTAAAATTAAAAAAATTGTAACCCATGCATTTGTAGAGAGACAAAATTAATTAGTAAATTGAAAATGTTATTTAAATTTATTAAAATATTGAAAGAAATATTATATAATATTCAAAACTTATCTAAATAAATTAGGGTTTAAGGTTATAAATAAGGGTGCTTTAGTCGTTTGTATGGGCTGACTAGGGTTTCGAGTTTAGTATTTCAAGATTTAGGAATTAGGGTTTAAGATCTATGATTTAAAGTTTAAGGTTTAGGGTTATAAGTTAGGGTTTTTCTTTAAAAAGCCATACATGGCTTGGGTTTATGGGTTTGTGGATGTATGGTTTAAGGTTCATAGGTTTAGGGTTTATCGAACGAAGACAGGATATCAAATTTCATTTAATCATTAAAAAATTATAAAAATATATGCTATAAATTAAATCTGACTGTGCATCTGTTTATCCATAAACCCTAAACTGTAAACACTAAAATGTAAACCATACACAGTCTAAACCCTAAACTTTAAATATCGAATTTAGATTCTAAACCCTAAATCATAACTCTAAACACTCGACCATAAACCCCTAAACTACAAACATTAAACCATTAACCAATTAAACCGTAAAATATTAAACCCTAAAAAGTCTAAATGGCCTTGAAACTTTATTTCATAGGGATATATATATTGATGTGTATACATGTAAATATTAATGTAAAATCTTATGTTTATAATAATTAGTGGAAGCACTTACTATTGATTAAAAAGTTTATTAAAATTTAGAAATTAGAATAAATCATAAAATTTAGTTTTGCTGTAATAAATAAATTATAATAAATCAAAAATTATAAAAATAATTACCTAACTATTCTCTATTTTAATTTAGGAATAACAATAAATTTATTTTTTTTTATTTTGATTGGTTACAATTTAGATTTCAGGGACTTGTGTTTAGGGTTACGAGTTTAGGGGTTAGGGTTTATGGTTTAGAGTTTATGGATACAGATTTTATGAATTTAGGGTTTTTTGGGTTTTGGGACTGACTTAGGGTTTGAATTTAAACTATTTGATCTATTAATTAGGTAATTTTTTTATATTAATTAAAATAAAATTTAATTGTAATTTAATTTTTAAAAAAATTTAAAAAATTAATGACATATAGAAAAAATTTAGAACTACTAACATTAAAAAAATATATGTTAAAAATGAAAAAAATTAAAATACATTTATTTAAAATACTTTTGAAGTTTTTTTGGGTATATGACTTATTATTTTTTAAATTATATATTAAATAATTTATTATATAATGGTAAAAGAGATAATTTTAATTTTAATATATTAAAATTATCAGTATGTTACAAATTTTTTTATATATTAAATTATCAGTAGGTAAACTTTATGTATAATAAAATTTAAAAAATCTATAAAAAAGTGAAGTATTGTAAGAAAATATTATAATTAAAATCTGAAAAAACTAATTTTAAGTTAAAATTTTAGTGGCGCTTTACAAAAAAACGCCGCTATAAGTAAGCAATAGTGGCGCTTTATAAAAAACGCCGCAAAGTTTAAGAATTTTTTAGCAAAACGGCGCCGTTTGTTTGTGTTTGGTTTTAGTCAGTTTTTTTCACGAAATGCCTAAGTCTTCATCTATTTTCCCAATCCCTAATTTCCCAAAAAAATCAAAATCTCTAATCGAATCTGACCATCTTCTGCTTCGTGTTTGCCTCAATTTTTTAGAAAAACGGCTCCCTCGATTGTCCATTCTGCCATCGCGTTCGCCTCCATCTGCCTCGTCGCGAGTCGCTGTCTCCATCGATCGACGAGTAAGTCTTTTATACTGTTAGTTTTGAGACTAAACAACCTCTTTTATATTGTTTGCATTTGACGCCTTTCATATTCATTCTTCAAGAAGCCTGAATGTTTTTCCTCAGTAGCATTTACCATTCAAAGTTTGGTCCATATGACTAAATTTGTGTCTTCTGTTTTCAAAACAGGTTGAATATAACAAAAACAATCTGAAAGTTTTCAATAGATCAACATTTAAGATCTATCTGGTCTTTGAGTTTCATTCGGACTGTTCCACATTCACATTAAGCATGGAAACGAAGTTGATGAAGAAAGCGTTGAGAGAGTCTTTGTACCATTAAATGGTGTTAGCTTTGACAAACTTTCACATGTGTAAGTGTATTAGTTCAAAGTTTCAAACCATTTAATTTTGTGTATTGTGTTCCCACTTGGATCTTTCTGCTAAATGCCAATTTTGGTACTTGATTTGACTTTTTTATTCTTTTTGTAGGTATCCAATTTTAGTTGTCAATTTTTTTGCTCCTTGGTGCTAAACGCCTATTTCTGATCCGTTCTTTTATGTAAATCCATTCATTACTGCTCGCAATTGAAGCATGCCCATTTGATTGACTGCAATTGCAACTGCAACGAACAAGGTACATTCCTCTTTCGCTTTTATATTATTTTAAACAATCGAAAAAAACTTCCCTTTACTGAAAACATTTCAAGAAACTGAGTTTTCACGTCTTTCACATATTTTTCTCCAACAATCAATGTAACATCCTAAATTAGGGGTTCTGCATTTGGAGCATAACCCTAGTGTTAGTAGGCCTTAAGATTGGTTTGGGTGTGTTTTAGGGGTTCTTAAAACTCAAGGATAAAAAGGGGGTGTTTTGGAAATTTTTAAAAATTTTAGGTTAAAAGTGGAAATTGGGTGAAGGAACCCTTAAATAAAATTTTTGGAGTTAATGGACATGAAAGTTGGATTGGTAAAGTGGCGTCTATGCGCCACTTAAGGCTGGGATTGGCGTCATAGCAGGTCAGGGGTTCGAGTAGCGCGGGGCGCATAAGTTTTTATTTTGGCGTTTAAGGGGAGCAAGGCAAGGAGGATTTAAAACAAATTTATGGCAGATTATGTCATAAAGTGCGCCACAATGAGTGGTGGAGCGTGGGGGCTTCTCTTTCAGGTCATGAGTTCGAAACCCATGTGCAGCAGTGGGGGGGTTTTATTTTCCCTCTCTTTCTTTTGGCCGGCGTACTCTAGTGGCCTGCATAGGGCTCCAAAATTGATAAAATCACGCATGGGAATTATTTCTTTTATTTTAATTGAAGTATGGGTTGCTATTATTTTTATTTTATTTTTGTATTGGGTGTATGGGTTAATAAACAATGAATTTGTTTGTTTCTATGGTAATGGGTAATTATCACAAAAACAAGTAAAGCATGGCCGGCCTTGAAGATGGAGTTGTATATTTTATTGTGTTTATTATTTTATTATGGGATGATGGGTAGTTGGTATATTATTATTATTATTATTATTATTATTATTATTATTATTATTATTATTATTTTAAGATGTTGGGTTAGTATTATTTTATGTATAGGTAATGGGGTAGTAATGGAAGAAGAATTAAACAATGTTTTATTATTAGTGATGATAAGAATTTTCAAATGGTGATGGGTCTTGTGCATGAGGATAGCAAAGCAATGGCCGATTATGGACTCTTATTTTTATAAGGGAGAGCTATTCTTTTTGCATATTTTCAGCTGGAAGTGTGGGAGTATTATTTTGTTTATTATTATTTTATTTATTGGAAGAAGGGATAAGATAAAAATAGGTATTGTTTTTAATTTTAAATGGATGAGAATAAGCTTAATGGTTGTTTCTAAATTCGGCTGGAGTGGGGGATAAGCATTAGTTTATTTCATTTTTTTATTATTTATTTTTTTATTAGGTGTCAAGAGGAAATATAGGCACTTGGTTTATTCAAATGGTTGGCAGAGAGGAAATTAAGGAATTTGACTAATTCAAATTAGTTTGAATTAGTGGTCTTGTGCTTGGGTAGAGAATTTTGGAGTCTTCAAGGTGGGAGTGCCTAATTTTTCTTAGTATTTTACTTGATAATATCGGCTAGCACATATCAAAGAAACCAAAACTTTTTCCTTCATTAAGCATGAGCCGAATGTTCTTAAGATTCTAAGCCTTTATTTTCTTTACTAAAATACTTTTCTTCCTTCTTGGTTAGTAGTGAATCTACTCCCTATCGTGTGTGCGAAATTTCTTTTCTTCCTATCAAACTCACTTTGGCCAAATACTAAGAGTAGCATAAGTCTCTTCGGGATTTCTTTGTCCAGTCGATTGTGAAGGTACTCTGGGATTTTGAAGTATTAGTCAAGCCCCCATTCGTTAGCAATCAATCTTGGGAAGCAGAAACTCATAGTGTGTGGTGGTTAATATTCAAAGGATGTGGTTAAGGATCTAGCGTCGTAGATCGGATTTTCGGGATTTAGAGCTTTCGCTAGCAACAGGTGTGTACATACACACTTTATAACTAATTAATGTGCTAAGTATTTTATGTATGTGAAATCAGATTTGTGTAGATTCAGATTTAATACCATAAATGGTATAAGCAAGGATTCAGGTAAGTCTTTGTTGTTACGAGCTTACTTTCTTTATGATGCTTTTGGGAAGCATGACATATTTATTATATGTGGCATATGATATTTGGCTGATGATAAATTCAGTGTATGTTATTAAATAAACGTATTGGCATGATATCTGTTAAATGCATATCATTGATTGATGTGGGATTAAACGAGTGGAGGGGGAAGTAATACTTGTGTCGACGGACACTAGTGGTTTGGTACCACATTGTGACTTTGGTCACCAGAGGTTTGGCACCTCCAGAGGTTTGGCACCTCATAGCGTCTCGTCCCTGTGGTTAACACCACCGTGGGTTGGCCCCACATTTGAGAAATGGGATCGACGCCAGTGATTTGGTATCACACGATGGGTTGGCCCCATCATTCGATTTGTGTCTTCGGACACCAGAGGTTTGGCACCTCCAGTGATTTGGTATCACAACTGTGACTTTGAGTCACCAGTGGTTTGGTACCACATGGGGTAGAGAAAGACGTTTGGATGGCTAGGTTGGGTGCATGATTTAATGCATGTTAATTTGTTATAAATTGTGTATGTTGTTGCACTAAATCGGGGAAGGGTTACACATTGAGTCTTGGTGACTCACCTTCTCCTTAACATTTTTCAGGTGACTCGTAGATCGCGGATGAGGAGCCGGATGGACTCGAGGTGGCCATGCAGTGGAAATACTGGTTTAAATGGACTTGAATTATTTTTACTTACTTTTGGTTTCATTTGCTCAAGTTGTAATAAGGCCTCCTAAGCTTATTTTTATTACTTTGCATATTTTGGATAATTTGTTTAAATTACTTAGTGACTTTAAAATGGGTATACATGTTTTCTTAAATTCAAACGTAATTGATTTTCTTTCGTGCCATCGGGTACATCCGACAAAATTGTAACAATCCGACTTAATCAAGTTTTAAATAACTAAGTTAAGTTTTGTTTCTTTATACACACAAATGTTTTATTTAACGAGATAAATGAAAATGAGATATTTTCATCAAAACTCAAACCGGCTAAAGAAATTTTCAAAATGGTTTTCTCTGTGACATACCAAATTTGATCGTAGCGTTTGGGCCAGGTTTGGGGTGTTACAATTTGGTATCATAGTCCAGTTCAAAGCTCGGCTGTGGGGGCCCAAGGCCCAAAATGTTTTGGTAGGCCCTTTTTGAAAATTTGTTGGATTTTGAACAGCATGGCACCGAGTCTCCGGCACCTATCCGCCCAAGTAAGTACTCCTAACCTTTGTCTGAATTATATTCTGTAGAAGGGTAGGAAGCATGGAACGTAGATAGTAATAAGTACTTTAAACTTTAGGACAAGTTACCCCTAATAAAGGCATAAGACTTTAAGAGCCTAATTGAACAAACCTAAGACCAAGTCGCCAGAACTAGGGTGTGGAAACCCCAGTGCGCATGTCTAGGATTGGATCCGGAAGAGCTTGGTATCTAGCGGTCCTCGTGACTCACCTCCTCTTCGCAGGAATCCTACCTAGTGCGTAGCTTCGGTTCACCCTAACCAAGAGGACTCGGTCATAGGCTAAACACAATAAAACCCGAAAGGGACTAGCCTTGTTTTGATGAAACTCTAGTTTTAAAAATCATTACGATACTCCTTTTTAATGGCAAAAAAAAAATTACTTTTGGAAAATTTTCAAAATATTTCGATTTACAAAATTACCAAAATGCCCAGTGGCAAAATTACGAAAAATACCCTTGGTTTCTAAAATTACCAGTATTACCCGATTTCAATAAAATTTTCTTACTTTGCAAAAGTGTCCAAAATCTTGTATTTCAGAATAATACCCTGACTTTTGAAATTTACAAAATTACTCCTGATTGACAAAATTACCAAAATACCCCTGGTTTCTAAATTTTGCCATATCTTTAAATTTGGCAATTTTCAACAAAAAAAAAACCTCTAGATTTGGAAATTTTAAATATGTCTTAAATTGTTAAAGTTTCAAAATTCTTAGGTTTATTACGAAAATACCCTCAGTAGGAAAATGACGAAAATACCACAGGATAGAAACAGAGGAAAACGTCCAGAAGAGTGAATAAATATGGAAGGTATTAGGGAATGGATGTTCTTCTCTGTGTGAACTAGGATAGAGAACTTAAAACCTTGATTGATCGAAAGAATCCCTATTAAGCTTTCCATAAAACTTCTTCGCGAATAATCAAGTGAAACAAATTACTAATGCATAAAAATTTCTTAATCAGATTAAAGCGCGATAGTTAGAATGAGCACTAGAGGGCGTGGCCGTCGTGGGACGCCAGAGGGGCGAGATGACCGTGTATCGAACCCGTTAGGTCGGGTCGTGTTACGAGAATGAAGTACCACCGCCACCACCACCTCCGGCTTTGGAGGCGAGAGAACGAGGATCGAGCCAGGAGGTGAAGCGATGATCGCAAGTCGTGTTGCGAGTCCTTGAGTTGATGGTTGGGGCTAGTGGAAATTTGGGAGCTCAAAATCTGTTTCTGAGTGACTCCGATCTAACTGGGAGTGAAGTATTCCGGTGTGTCGGGAGTGGCACCAGTCTGTGAAATATTGGTTGGAATCAACGGAAAGGATCATGGGCGATCTTGACCGACTAATGAGGAGAAGCCGAAAGGGAAGCGATGTCGCTTTTGAAGGATGAAGCATATCGGTGGTGGCTCACGGTTCGAGATGGTGCCACGCAGATGATCTTACGTGGGATTACTTCAAAGTGCGCCGAGAAGAAGTATGTGGGCACCATTACACCGATGCTCGGAGGAAAACTTTTGCAGGATTGGTGCAAGGAACTATGTCGGTGTCGAATATGAGGCGAATTCTTAAGGTTGAGTAGGTATGCTGGGGGCATCGTGACTCACCGAACATGAGCGTTGCGTCCGCTTTGAGGACGGGCTTAGAGATGATTTAAGGTTGCTGATTGCTCCGCAGCAGGTTCGTGAGTTTTCGTCTCTAGTGGAAAAGGCTAAGGTAGCCAAAGGGATCAAGGAGACCGTAAGACAGAAGCATGATAGGAACAAACAGAAGAGAGGCTTTGGATCGCCTGGATCGGGCAGTAATGTGGAAAAGAGGGCTAGATTTGGGGAATCAGAAAAAGCCACAAAGCCTGCTCAGTGGCCACCTCAGTGTGCTAGATGCGGGAAATCCCACTCGGGAGAATGTTTGGCTGGAAGTAGAGGGTGCTTTGAGTGTGGATCAATAGAGCACCGGGTAAGAGATTGTCCACGGAAGTTGGCTAGGACTCAAGCTGAGGATCAAGGACGTGGTCAATTCAGGAGGGATGGCCAAAGCAACCTCGAGAGGGACGAGGTGCGGCTAGGGGTAATGGTAATGATAACGGCGCGTGGCGAGGAGTGAAAATCTTGAGGCGAGGCAACCAAGGCCGGTTTATGCGGTTGGCCGTCGCGAGGAGGAAGATGTGCGGATGTGAAAACGGCAGTGCGTTCCTTATTTCGGAATACCCTTAATTGCTTTGATTATTGTAGAGTTTTCTTGTATTGCTAGCGAAGTGCTTGAAACCTTGAATGTGAACTTAGAGATTGTGCCTAGAAGGTAAGATAGTTCGTGTTTGTATGCGAGTGAAGTAAGGAACTTGAATGTGAATCTTGGGATAGTATCTAAGGAATGTGTTAGTTTTGTTAAGATCAGAGTGCGCAGCGTAAGCGTGGTGCCGTGAATTAAAATGTTCGGATGTTCGTTAGTAAGTAATTACGAGGACGAAATTATTTTTAAGGGGGGTAGAATTGTAACGTCCTAAATTAGGGGTTGTGCATTTGGAGCATAACCCTAGTGTTAGTAGGCCTTAATATTGGTTTGGGTGTGTTTTAGGGGTTCTCAAAACTCGAGGATAAAAAGGGTGTGTTTTGGAAATTTTTAAAAATTTTAGGTTAAAAGTGGAAATTGGGTGAAGGAACCCTTAAATAAAATTTTTGGAGTTAATGGACATGAAAGTTGGATTGGTAAAGTGGCGTCCATGCGCCACTTAAGGCTGGGATTGGCGTCATAGCAGGTCAGGGGTTCGAGTAGCGCGGGGCGCATAAGTTTTTATTTTGGCGTTTAAGGGGAGCAAGGCAAGGAGGATTTAAAAGAAATTTATGGCAGATTATGTCATAAAGTGCGCCACAGCAGAGTGGCTGGAGCGTGGGGGCTTCTCTTTCAGGTCATGAGTTCGAAACCCATGTGCAGCAATGGGGGGGTTTTATTTTCCCTCTCTTTCTTTTGGCCGGCGTACTCTAGTGGCTTGCATAGGGCTCCAAAATTGATAAAATCAAGCATGGGAATTATTTCTTTTATTTTAATTGAAGTATGGGTTGCTATTATTTTTATTTTATTTTTGTATTGGGTGTATGGGTTAATAAACAATGAATTTGTTTGTTTCTATGGTAATGGGTAATTATCACAAAAACAAGTAAAGCATGGCCGGCCTTGAAGATGGAGTTGTATATTTTATTGTGTTTATTATTTTATTATGGGATGATGGGTAGTTGGTATATTATTATTATTATTATTATTATTATTATTATTATTATTATTATTATTTTAAGATGTTGGGTTAGTATTATTTTATGTATAGGTAATGGGGTAGTAATGGAAGAAGAATTAAACAATGTTTTATTATTAGTGATGATAAGAATTTTCAAATGGTGATGGGTCTTGTGCATGAGGATAGCAAAGCAATGGCCGATTATGGACTCTTATTTTTATAAGGGAGAGTTATTCTTTTTGCATATTTTCGGCTGGAAGTGTGGGAGTATTATTTTGTTTATTATTATTTTATTTATTGGAAGAAGGGATAAGATAAAAATAGGTATTGTTTTTAATTTTAAATGGATGAGAATAAGCTTAATGGTTGTTTCTAAATTCGGCTGGAGTGGGGGATAAGCATTAGTTTATTTCATTTTTTTTATTATTTATTTTTTTATTAGGTGTCAAGAGGAAATATAGGCACTTGGTTTATTCAAATGGTTGGCAGAGAGGAAATTAAGGAATTTGACTAATTCAAATTAGTTTGAATTAGTGGTCTTGTGCTTGGGCCGAATTTTTGGAGTCTTCAAGGTGGGAGTGCCTAATTTTTCTTAGTATTTTACTTGATAATATCGGCTAGCACATATCAAAGAAGCCAAAACTTTTTCCTTCATTAAGCATGAGCCGAATGTTCTTAAGATTCTAAGCCTTTATTTTCTTTACTAAAATACTTTTCTTCCTTCTTGGTTAGTAATGAATCTACTCCCTATCTGTGGTGCAAGAAATTTCTTTTCTTCCTATCAAACTCACTTTGGCCAAATACTAAGAGTAGCATAAGTCTCTTCGGGATTTCTTTGTCCAGTCGATTGTGAAGGTACTCTGGGATTTTGAAGTATTAGTCAAGCCCCCATTCATTAGCAATCAATCTTGGGAAGCAGAAACTCATAGTGTGTGGTGGTTAATATTCAAAGGACGTGGTTAAGGATCTAGCGTCGTAGATCGGATTTTCGGGATTTAGAGCTTTCGCTAGCAACAGGTGTGTACATACACACTTTATAACTAATTAATGTGCTAAGTATTTTGTGTATGTGAAATCAGATTTGTGTAGATTTAGATTTAATACCATAAATGGTATAAGCAAGGATTCGTAAGTCTTTGTTGTTCTGAGCTTACTTTCTTTATGATGCTTTTGGGAAGCATGACATATTTATTATATGTGGCATATGATATTTGGTGATGATAAATTCGGTGTATGTTATTAAATAAACGTATTGGCATGATATCTCATTAAATGCATATCATTGATTGATGTGGGATTAAAGCGAGTAGGGGAAGTAATATTTGTGTCGACGGACACCGGTGGGTTTGGTACCACATTGTGACTTTGGTCACGGAGGTTTGGCACCTCGGAGGTTTGGCACCTCATAGCGTCTCGTCCCCCGTGGTTAACACCACCGTGGGTTGGCCCCACATTTGAGAAATGGGATCGGCGCCGGTGATTTGGTATCACATGATGGGTTGGCCCCATCATTCGATTTGTGTCTTCGGACACCAGAGGTTTGGCACCTCCAGTGATTTGGTATCACAAATGTGACATTGAGTCACCAGTGGTTTGGTACCACACGGGGTAGAGAAAGGCGTTTGGATGGCTAGGTTGGGTGCATGATTTAATGCATGTTAATTTGTTATAAATTGTGTATGTTGTTGCACTAAATCGGGGAAGGGTTACACATTGAGTCTTGGTGACTCACCTTCTCCTTAACATTTTTCAGGTGACTCGTAGATCGCGGATGAGGAGCCGGATGGACTCGAGGTGGCCATGCAGTGGAAATACTGGTTTAAATGGACTTGAATTATTTTTACTTACTTTTGGTTTCATTTGCTCAAGTTGTAATAAGGCCTCCTAAGATTATTTTTATTACTTTGCATATTTTGGATAATTTGTTTAAATTACTTAGTGACTTTAAAATGGGTATACATGTTTTCTTAAATTCAAACGTAATTGATTTTCTTTCGTGCCATCGGGTACATCCGACAAAATTGTAACAATCCGACTTAATCAAGTTTTAAATAACTAAGTTAAGTTTTGTTTCTTTATACACACAAATGTTTTATTTAACGAGATAAATGAAAATGAGATATTTTCATCAAAACTCAAACCGGCTAAAGAAATTTTCAAAATGGTTTTCTCTGTGACATACCAAATTCGGTCGTAGCGTTTGGGCCGGGTTTGGGGTGTTACAATCAACAATGGTAAAAGGATGTTTTATTTGACTACACTAATATTGTTGTTTTATTTGCTGTTTCAACATGAGGTGAAACATAAATTTAAAATTAATATTGTTTTATGAATAATGATGAATTAACTTATAATCATGAGATTGGCATGTCTTTCATATTGAAAGAAGGCTTGACGATGCAATCTATGAGTAGCCATTAGTCCGAGACCAGTGTTTTTTACTCGGGATTTATCATTTATATATAAATGGTTGAATAAAAAAGAGTTGGTTTGCTTTTGCCTACGGTTCAAATTAGAATATCAATTTGGTAGCTTGTTAAATTAGAAATTACCAATTGGTTTTTGAACATGATTTAACACAAATTCATCTAAAGTAATAAAATATTTAAATTGAAGCTTCATAGATAGTAAAACATACTTATTCGGCCTTTAGATGGCCATTGAAGGTGTGGCAGTTGGAATGAGAAAGAAATTATGTTGATTAGTCCTCAGTTCACATGAATTCCAACTTTAATCTTTTAAATAACTTCTACAATAATGTAGAAAAATACATAATTTGTCATTTAATTGAAACAAGGTATCTGCATGTATGTTGTTGTTTACTTTGAGGGGGAAATTAGTTTCATTCTGTATTGCAATGGTCAATTAGCCATCATAATCATTATTTTACTCCTTTTTTGTGTTAAATTGTTTACGTAGATGTTAATTATGTTTGTTTGTGGTTGAATTGAAGGCTTAAAATGAAACTCTCTTTGGAGCTGCTTAGTTCATTGTGTTTTACAAATTGCTCTTTTTTCATTATGATTAATCCTTTTAAATCTCAATTAATTTCTTAATTGATATTGATTTGAGAATCCTCATATTAGGTGGAAGTTTCTGGCGTTAGAGGGCTAAATTATGTTTTTCTGATTATGTGTTTAAGTTGTGCAAATTTAGGCATTATCTAAGTGAGAAGAAAAAAGAGAAAGGGAAAGTGGATAGGACGGCAATTTGCTATCTACTCATGCCGCTTAGATTTTTTACAAGCTCCCGTGTATTATTTTTCAAAATTTAGGGTACGGTACGATATAAAAAATAACATAAACAAAATATAAAAGTAAATTGTTAAAATATGTTATAATTTTTTAACATAAATGTCATATTTTAATAAATATTTTCAAGTTAAGAAGATATTAACATATTTTAATACAAACCTGTCATTACATATATTATATATTATATTAAAGAATTTTTTTTTTACTTTATCTTCCCTTAAAAATAAACAATTTTTTTTAAGAATACTTACATTTATATGGCTTTTTGGTTTATTACTAATTACTAATTATGTAACACCCCCAAACCCGGCCCACAAGTCCTGACCGGATCTGGTTATGTCACTGCGGAAACCGTTTGAAAAATCTTTGACTTTAGAATAAAACTTGAAAATTTTATTAACTTTTGGAAAGTGTGTCCATTAAAAATTATTTACTAATATAAGCTCGATATAAAATATGTGAATTAAAACTTTATTATAATTTATTATATTATAAACCATTTGAAGAAAATATATCTAAGTATAATACAAACTTCCATAATCGTATATAGAATACTTTAAATAAAAAGTGGCCCTTATTACAACCAATATTAAACAGAACACTTAGTATTAAAAATTGCTTAAAAATAATTAAATCAATCTCCTTCTGCATGGGCCACCTTGCATCCTCTCCGACCCGGTCCGATCATCCTGTCACCTGCGATGTTGGATAAATAATTGGGTGAGTCATACAGACTCAGTGTGTAATTAAACCACTGACATCCACCCACATGTTACCCACAAATCAACCCAAACATCAAATGCAACATGTAAATAATATCATATGTTACCACGTTCTGGGCTTGGCCCACATTCAATCACATTCCAACACTGGGCTAGGCCCTTTTCTCATCAATCCACTGATCACTGGGCTTGGCCCATTTCCACGTATGTTCCCAAAACATACCAATCCACATGCCATACTGGGCTTGGCCCATTTTCATACCATTTTATAAACGGGATAATGCAACATGAAACCCAACCCAAGCCTAAGGTCCATCCGCTACACACCCCCTTATCCAGCCTACCACACACCAGGGGACTATCGAGTCACCCTTTCCTTTTTCCTCTAAAAAGGCAACCAATGCCATCCACGATGTAGCACGTAGCTAACATCAAACCACAATGGGGCACACAGCAGCCCATCAAGCCACGATATGGCATAGAGCCGATATCAATCAAGGTAACCACGCGAACTAAATCGCAAAGATCCACAACGCGACCTCAGTCAGCGCCAATCCACGATGTAGCACAAAGCTGACATCAACCACGCACTAAGTAGTACCGTGCCTTCTTTCATAACCCACCCATGCACATGTAACATGATATAATGTCAATATGATGCATGTGCATGTCATTCACAAATATAGGCATACACTCATGTTTAAATAAATGGTAACATATTAACAACCTTGCTACTAACCTGATTATCCTCATACCCCTTAAGGGTACCATTTTCACATTTAACTGCACTTGTTAGCAAACATATAACATAGGCAAATATCAAGCAAATCCCGGAAACAGTGGGCTAACTACACACCTTATAACTTGAAGCTCTAAACCCTCGATCCCGATGCTATCATTTAGCGAGACTACAGCTATCTGCCTATAGCTTTCCCCCGCTGCTGGCCCACACCCCGGTGGCCAATCCCGAACAGCTGAAACCGACCTCTTCTTAA
This sequence comes from Gossypium bickii, assembly GCA_025503065.1. NCBI lineage: Eukaryota > Viridiplantae > Streptophyta > Magnoliopsida > Malvales > Malvaceae > Gossypium > Gossypium bickii. The sequence continues at coordinate 105,981,330 of CP106711.1, forward strand.
ACTTTGGGATGGGAGCTTTCCCTTTTCCCTCTTGACTGGCACTCGCATCCATCGACGATACTTAATCAGAACCACACGATTCATCATAGCAATCATAATCTACAAATATCGAATCTAGGTCACTTATTAACATCCTTACCGAAAGTAAACTTGAATCCCGAAAACTGCACTAGCCCTTGAACTGCCGGAATCCCTGAAAAACAACATTAGTTTCGGCCTAACTTGAAGACATAGGAATATGTGGCCCTTAGCCGAATACTTACCACCACCTTACCTTGATGAGTCTAACCTTGAGAGAATCCCTTTTTAACCTCCTTGGTTTTGACTATAAACAAACGAAAACACACTATTATGGCACCAGAAGACATTCGGCCATTTCAAAAACTAAGGCCAACCATTCGGTTTTGGCCACCAACCAAATCACTAGAATACTTACCTACAATCTTTAGATGTCGACAGCACCCCACTTCATCGGTTCGGCTTCAAGCTTGATAAAATAGAAGAGAGGAGGAGGGCTAAAGGTTTCGGCTATCAAGGGATTAAAAAAACAAAAGAAATATTTGACTAAAAAACCAAAGGAGGAATCGGCAAGGTTTAATGGTGTTTGGGAGGATTTCAATTTCAAAGCACAAAAAGAAATAAAGATTACTTGGAGGTTCGGTCAACTAAAAAAAAAATATAAAAAGGAATTCAAGATTTAGAAGAGTGAACTAAAATTTGGAAAAAGGAGAGCACACCACCCTTAAATAATATTCGGCTACCCCCCACCTGAAGAACCCAAGATTCGGCCATCACCTATGGCCAGTAATTCAAATTAATTTGAATTAAACAACTCCTTTATTATCTCATCTTCATCCATTCAAAAGCAATTTGAATGGTTCCACTATTATCCCACTTATTAAAATAAAAATAGTGATTATCCTACACTAAAACAAATACTAGATAAAATAAAATACTATCCTCACCTACCTAGAACCCCATGTGTCGTCCACACCTTACCAACTCTTTGCTAAAAAGAACAAAAATAAAACTTCAATGCGCCGCCCACTTTCACGCCAATCAGCAGCAAAAAGAAGAAAAAATAATCCCACCTGCAGCCTTCCAGATTCGAACATAGGACCTCGGGGAAACCAGCAGCCAAGTAGCGCCCAGGCCACTCAGCCACAAAGACTTTCATGCCATAAAGCCACACCATTTAATTTTTAAACCCTTCCTACCTTGACCCATAACCGCATATAAAAATAAAACGCCCAAAATGTCTGCTGCGATACCGAACCAGCGCGCCACGCACACCTCCAGCTCTCTAAGTGGCGACGCGGGCACCACTTTGCCAAGGTCTTTGCTTGCCTCAAGAACACTTGACTCTTTTAAGGCTTCCCTCCCCGCAACGCGAATCCAAAAATATTAAAACCACTTTTGTTGCCGCTTGGACTCGAACCCAAGCCCTCAATGGCGCTACTTCCAGCCCCTTAAGCAGCGCATGGAGCCACTTTGCCAAATCATTTCTTGTGTCTTAAACTCCATAAAATTATTTTAAGGCCTTCCTGCCCAGTTCCCCTTTTTACCCTAAAAATCCAAAATTTTTCAAAGCCTTCCCCTTTCATCCAAGCATTCTTAGAACCTCTAAAACTCATCCAAGCACTCCCAAAAACCTACTAACACTTGATTTATACCCAATATGCACAGCCCCTAAACCAGGGTGTTACAAATTACTAATTTTTTATATTAATAATGTTTGCTTTTAATAATTAATATTTTCAATGTTTTCTAAAATGGTAATAATATTTTGTTATCAGTATAATAATAATATTGATCATTACTTAAATATGTTTTAATTACGAAAAGTAAATTATTTTAAATTATTTTTTATAAGAAGTAATTTAAAAACTTTTTAAATTTAATATTGTTATCAATATAATAATATAGATCATTATTGAAATATGTTTTAATATAGAAAATAATTTTTTAAAAACTTTGTAAACTTAACAACATCACAACAAATTTCAATTATAAAAAACCATATAATAACATTTTTCATTTTTTTAATCGATTCTCGATTTGAAATTTTAATTTAACTTACATAATTCATAATACATAACTAACATAAAATTATTTAACTTACATAACTTACATAACTTACATAGCTTTTATCACATTATTTAACTTACATAATACATAACCTACATAATACATAACTTACATAATACTTGTATAGAAAAAAAAAGAGATTCAAAGTATATAGGTTGGAAACCTGACGGGTTGCCTTATATCTCACTGTTAGATATAATGGATCCTCCCTAGGTGTAACAATGCCACGTATGTTGAATCTTAAAGAATACATAACTTACATAATATATAACTTACATAATACTTGTATAGAAAAAAAAAAGAGATTCAAAGTATATAAGTTTGGAAACTTTGTGGGTTGCCTTATATCTCATCTGTAGATATAATGGATCCTCCCTAGGTGTAACAATGCCACGTATGTTGAATCTTAAAGAATACATAACTTACATAATATATAACTTACATAATACTTGTATAGAAAAAAAAAAGAGATTCAAAGTATATAGGCTGAAAACCTAACGGGTTGCCTTATATCTCACTGTTAGATATAACGGATCCTCCCTAGGTGTAACAATGCCACGTATGATGAATCTTAAAGAATACATAACTTACATAGTACTCAGTTATATATATGAAATTATCATTACTTACGTAAATTATAAATTAACAATTCAGCCGTGTAATTTATTGTCAACTTTAGACTTCAACAACTACGAAATGGATAGGACTTGGATGAATTTGTCAAGGGTAAGCAACGGTTATCGAAATAGAGTAGAAACTTTTCTGAATTTCTCACTTCAAAATGCAAGCCAAGAGAATATGATTCTTTGTCCATGTGAGAAGTGTTGCAATACCAATTGGCATTATCGTGAAGTTGTCTACGAACATCTAGTTGTTGATGGCTTTGTCCGAGGGTACAAAAAATGGATTTTTCATGGAGAGTGTACATCTAGTGGAGCATCATCATCGATGAATCTAGGTTATCCTCATAGTGCTTACAATCAGAATGTTAGAGATGATAACATGGAAGGCATGTTGCGGGATGCTTTTAATATGCACAGTGATTGTTTCGGGTCATTTCCACCTGACATGGGTGCAACCGATGATTTTTGGTGGAAATACTTTCACTGAAGGGGGAAGAACTGTACATGATGAACAGCCAAATGAAGAAGCGACAAGGTTCTACACGTTACTTGGTGAAATGAATGAAGAACTATATGAGGGATCAAAATTTTCCAAACTGTCTTTCTGTATTCGTCTTTTTCACTTGAAATGTTTGGGAGGATGGACCGGAAACTCGTTGACAATGCTGTTAGAGTTTCTGCAAGAAATGTTCCCGTTTGCGAAAATCCCTAAATCGTCCAAAGACATGAAGAAACTGATAAAGGATTTGGGTCTTGGCTACAACAAAATTCATAGTTGTCGAAATGATCGCATGTTGTATTAGGCGGCCAGGATAAACCAACGATCTTTGTCATCATCTGCGGTCAATCCGTTGGATTAAAAGAAATGCAGAGGATGGTAACGAGAACGAACATGATACATAGTCAAGGAAGCATCCGGTTAAGATTTTGCGGTATTTCCCGCTAATACCAAGGCTTCAAAGGCTTTTCATGTCGTCGAGTCAATGACGTGGCACCATGATGGACGAACCGATGATGGATTGTTAAGGCATCCCGCAGATTCTTTAGCTTGGAAATCATTTGACTCAAAATTTCCAAGCTTTGCACGCGATCCTCGGAGTGTCAGGCTTGGGCTAGCATCAGATGGATTTAACCCTTACAAACTCATGAGCACAGCGTATAGTACTTGGCCGGTGGTGTTTGTTCCTTACAATTTACCTCCATGGGTTTGCATGAAACAGTCATCTTTTATCTTATCTATGATTATACCTGGAGAGAAAGGGCCCGGGAATGATATTGACATATATTTGCAGCCACTTGTTGAAGAGTTAAAATAACTATGGGTTGGTGTTGAGACATACGATGCAATGAGAAAAGAGAACTTTTACTTATGTGCAGCTTTGATGTGGACTATTAATGACTTCCCGGCTTATGTTAATTTATCTGGTTGGAGTACTAGGGGACGTTATGCTTGTCCTTATTGTGCTACGCAGACATGTTCGAAATAGTTATATAATGGGAAGAAGTTCTCTTATATGGGGCATCGTCGGTGGTTACCAGAAAATCATAGATTTAGATATCAGAGTGCTCAGTTTGACGGTACTGAAGAGTTCAAAGAAGCTCCATCGCAGACCAGTGGATCCGAAATATTATTCATGTTGAAAGATATAAATTTCATTTATAGGAAGATGAATCATCCGGCCAACCCACAAAAAAATAGAAGATCAAGGGATGAATCTGATGATGAATCTGACGAAGAGGATGATCCTAATGAGGCGGAGTTATGGAAAAAAAGAAGTATTTTCTTGAGTTGCCTTATTGGGAGCATAAGATATTACGCCATAATCTTGATGTCATGCACATTGAGAAAAATGTCTGCGAGAACATCATTGGGACTATTTTGAATGTCGATGGAAAATCAAAAGACAATCTTCAAAGTCGACTTGATTTAGTCCACATGAGAATTTGGCATGAGCTTCATCCCCAAACACTTCCGAATATGAAATATTGGTTGCCGCCTGCTATTTATTCAATGTCGAAGACGGAAAAAGAAATGTTCTGTACGGTGTTGAAGGATATAAAGGTCTCGGATGCGTATGCATCAAATATATCTCGATGTGTTAGTATTAAAGATCGAAGACTATATGGCTTAAAATCGCATGACTATCACATCTTGATGCAAGACTTACTGCCAGTTGCTATGCGGTGTTGTATGTCAAAAAAGGTGATGTCTTGTGTAATTGAACTGTCCAACATAATGAAAGGCATTTGTGGCAAATTTTTGGACGTTCAAGAACTTGAGACACTACAAGATCGAGCCGCACTGACTTTATGCAATCTGGAGAAGATCTTCCCGCCTTCCTTCTTTACAATTATGGTACACTTGTTAATTCATCTCCCGCGTAAAGCGATACTTGGTGGACCCGTGTTCTATCGATGGATGTATCCCATTGAAAGGTCTTAATTTATTTGCAAATTATTCCTTTATTCACCTAAATGCCTTTAGTGCCAACTTCTGATAATGTTCTATTCCGTGTTTAGGTTCCTATCCAAATTGAAGTCTTACTGTCGCAATAAACATTATCCAGAAGGACCAATTGCCAAAGGCTACTTGGCAGAGGAATGTATGACTTTCTGTTCAAGGTATTTGGAAGATGTTGAAACAAGAATGAATAGACCAAGTAGAAATGCTGGGCTCATAGATCATAACTTGGCCGGAACTTATTTATTTCAATGTTTCGGAGAACTGATCGGCAAAGTTGAAATTGCAGAATTAGACGATAGATCGTGGGTCCAAGCACATCGATACGTTCTTTTTCATCACGATTCAATGGAACCATTACGGAAGTAAGTTCTAAAATTTGATAAATACTCATCAATTATAATTTGTTTGTCTTCTAACAAAGTAACCATTTTTGTTAACATAGTGAGTACAAACAAGTATTGAGAGCTCGTTCACGGTCCAGAAGATTACATCGACGAGAAATTAATAAGATGTTCACAGAATCATTTCATGAATGGTTAAGCCAAACGGTATGCAATTGAAGTTTTATTGACAAGTAATGATGTTTTCGCACAACATTTATAATTACTCGATTTACTTTCCATTCAATAGGTTTGGAGTCGGAATGAAGTAAATGATGAAGTTAAATGGCTTTCACAAGGTCCAAACTGAATAGTGAAAAGATATAGTGCCTTCCTCATCAACGGATACAGATTTCATACAAGGTATCGCGAGAGGTTAAGGACAACCCAAAATTGTGGAATTGTTGTTAATTCTTCAATTACGAGTTATTCTAGTGCTAGGGACAGTAATCCTATCGAGGGGAATCTGGAGTATTACGGACTTATTACTGACATCATTGAGTTGGATTATTACGGTAAATGTAAAGTTGTCTTGTTTCGAGGTGAATGGGCTGATGTGAATACGGCTGGCGGAATTAAAACTGATCAATATGGTTTTACAATGGTGAATTTCTCTCGATTGATTCACAGGAGAACAACTAATAGACGAGCAGCAGTATGTGTTTTCTTCTCAAGTAAAACAAGTTTTTACTCGGAAGATCCAACTGATTAGGGTTGGTACATTGTACTTCGAAACACACCTAGAGACTTGCTCGACATGGGCAGTGGAAGTAGAGATGGCATCGTCGAAAGATCAGAAACTCTGCCTTTTCCAGAACAAAACTTAAATGAAAATATCTCTAGTACTAGTGCGCAATTTCAATGGGTTCGTCAGGACGTGGACGAAGATATTTACGAATTATGATGTAGTAAGATTTTACGATTTTTTCATTTATGTGTAATATTATAATTTTAATGATGGTCATTTTATATAAGTTAAATATTTTATATGTACCATTATTGTTGTTTTTTGTTACTAATATTTCAACTATTTTATGTGTATTGCAGGGAAAATGAGTAGAAGAAGATTACGAGATTTAAATATTGTACAGAATCTTTGTAAATTAGAAGAGGGCAATAGTGAACACAGAACAATAGTTGGATCCTCTAATGTGCACGACATAGATGATGAGCCTGTAGAATTACAAAGTAAAATTAAATTATTTTACATGCATGTTGACCTTTTTTTTTATTTATTTTTCAATTTTAATATAACAATAATATATCATTGGTCAGCTGAGAGCGATGGGACGCGCAAAGGTCGGGACGTATCTTTGTTTAAAGGTTTATACGAATTAAATTCGACGACCAGTGTGAAAGTAAGGAGAAAGCTTGATCATGGCGACTTATTGGCCTGAAGCTCGAGTTCTAGCAGGCTATTTGGGCATTATTGCACGAAATGCAAATATGTTGCCCATCAATTACGAGTCATGGCATCACATGCCCGACGCAAACAAAAATCAAGCTACGGAGAACATTAAGGTAACAAAACATGAATGTAATTTATAATACTCAGTTGAAGTTTCATTTATATTTACTTTTTAAACTTATGTTTTTTTAGGAGAGGTTTACTTTGGAGGTCTCAGATGACTATATAAAGAAGACATTGGGAAAAAATGGAGAGACAACAAAAGCATATTGAAAAAGAATATTTTAAGAAAGAAATAAGCCTCGAGGATAAATCATGCGAAATGTCCCACCGGGAATGTTGAGGTATCAATGGAAAGATGCGGTTAGATTCTGGAACTCAAAGAAAGGAGAGGTATTACCTAGTTCTAAACTCTTTTAAATTTTTCAGTTTATAGTATTTACTATATACGTAATAATAATATCGTTATGTAGTACCGAAGTAGCGTGTGTGAAACAAGCGTGAGTAGAAACAAAAATTCACGCTTTACACTACAGGTCGAGAAGTTTTGCTTCTATAGCTGAGGCCGAGGTATTATAATTTATTAATTCTATCAAATATTAATGATTTTATACTATTAAATTATATTTCTACTACAACACTGTAGGAACTTTCCACCGGTCAAAAAGTTGGACGCGTTCAGCTTTTTAACATTACGCATAGGAAGAAGGATAGGTCTCCGATGACATCCGAAGCTAGAGAGATTATGGTAATTTTACTTAATAAAATTTGATTTATTTAAAATGGATTTATAATGTTTACTTATAATAGTTTAATTCTTCGTTAGTAGTTTTAAATTAATAATGTTAGTTATGTTGCATTCCTTCTTATTGTATATTTCGTTTCTAACTTTTTGATTGATTTATTAGGAAAAACTAAAGGATAAGAAGGAACATTATGAAGCGGCTGCTTCGAGTGATAGTTCTGTTCATCTTGAGGATGTCGATAACAGAATTATTACCGATGTTTTGGGTCCTGAAAGGTATGACTGCTTCGACTGATAGTTGTGTTAATCTTGAGTATATTTATAACAAAATTATCACTAATGTTTTTGGGTGTTGAAAGGTACGGTCGGGTTCGACTTCAAGGATCTGGTGTTACCCCGACCCAATATTTTGGATCCGACTCCCAACAATACATGCCTTCCGGGAGTCAATCTCGTGCTGAAGTTCAGAGGCTAAAAGACCAGATAGCTCAGATGCAAGCGAGCATGGTTGAGCAAATTTCTCAACTTAGAGGAGGCAAAGAATGAGAGAGGCGAGGCGGCGAGGGAGAGGCAGAGCAGAACAGGAAGTATGAAGAACTTCAGCTATAGCTTCAGACAATGATGAAGATGTTCCAGCAGTCGCAGAGGCCGCCATCGTAGACATTTATGTTCTTATTGTAAGATGATTTTAACATTGTTACATTTAACATTTTTGTAAGAATATTATATCTTTTATTTATTTTAAAATATCATTTAAAATTAATGTAGTTGGTCTGATTTTTATGCTATATTTGTTATTTGGGTTGGAATTATATACTATATTTGCTGTCATTGGTTGGTTTTAGTGCAGAAGGGGTATGATATTGGATAAATTGAACATTATAAATCTGTACAAGTTAGCGGCGTTTTTGGACAAAAGCGCCGCTAAAAGTCAAGGTTTTAGCAGCGTTTGACATAAAAGCGCCGCTAAAAGTCAAGGTTTTAGCAGCGTTTGACATAAAAGCGCCGCTAAAAGTCACCACCTTTAGCAGCATTTTTGGGAAAAGCGCCGCTAAAGGTTACAACCTTTAGCGGCGTTTGAAAAAAAAGCGTCGCTAAAAGCATAACCTTTAGCGGCGTTTTTTAGCAAAGCGACGCTAAAGGTCACTACATTTAGCGGCGTTTGAGATAAAAGCGCCGCTAAAAGTTATCACCTTTAGCGTCGTTTGAGAAAAAAGCGCCGCTAAAAGACACAACCTTTAGTGGCATTTTGGATAAAAGCGCCGCTAATGGTTGTTACTTTTATCGGCGTTTATGGGAAAAGCGCCACTAAAAGTCGTACTTTTAGCGGCGTTTTTTGCACAAAAACGCCGTTAAATTTTGCGGCACCACTTTTAGCGGCGTTTTTTCTGGCGTTTTTTAAAGCGCCGCAAAGGCTTTTAGTGGCGCTTAAAAACGCCGCTAAAGGTAAAAAAAAAACGCCGCTAAAAGTCCAACTTGTTGAAGTGGTTTAGAGTTATAGGGTTATAAGGTTTAAGTTATAGATCAAGAATTAGCGGAATTTTTTGGAAAACGCCCTAAAAAATTAAGCAAAATGACGCCGTTTTATTTTGCGCTTTAGTGGCATTAGTGGCGCTAATAAAAAAACGCCGCAATAGATCAAGAATCAGTGGCACTTTTTGAAAAACTCCGCAAAAAATTAAGCAAAACGACTCTGTTTTATTTTGCGCTTTAGTGGCATTAGCGGCGCTAGTACAAAAACGCCGTGATAGATCAAGAATTAACGGCGCTTTTTGAAAAAAGCCGTAAAAAATTATGTAAAACGACGCTGTTTTATTTTGCGCTTTAGTGGCATTAGCAGCGCTAGTCCAAAAACGCCACAATAGATCATGAATTAGCGATGCTTTTTAAAAAACGCCGCAAAAAAAGTTTAATTAGAAAGATGTCGTTTTGTTTTGTGCTTTAGTGATGTTATTTTATTTATCAAAACGACGTCGTTTTTTGTCATCCATTTTATCCCCAAATACCAAAACCCCTGATTTCCCTATTAATGCACTCAAACCCATGTTCCCTTATATGCATAATGAACTTGGAGAAATGGTTGTCTAGAATCATTTAAACTTGGACACAATTTTGTCTAGATTCATTTTAAAATTTTTAGTAATTTATATTTTTTATAATTTGAAAAATAAAATATATATTTAAAAATAAACTCTTTTTTATAATTTTTTTTTAGAATTTCTTTTGAATTTTAGGAATTTTTTTTATTTCAAGTGCACAATGAATCCAGAATTATATTTTAAATATGCAACTTATTTTTTTTAAAATAAATTACTATTCTTTTCAATTAGAAAAAATATAAATTATTAGAGAAACATATATTTGGAATGAACTTGGCGAAACAGTTATCTAAATTCAATTGTATAAAGACAACCATTTATCTAAATTTATTGTACATTTGAAATAAAAAAATACCAACATTCAGGAAAAATTCTAAAAATATAAAAAATTTAAAATAAAATTTTATAAAATAAATTTTAAACAATTATATTGTTATTTTTGAAATTATAAAAATATAAAATTTCTAAAAAATAAGAATAAAACTATAAAAATTTATTATACAAATTCAACTTAATCTGAACGACTATTTACTCGGTTATAATGAAGAAAGAGTCCATGTAACCTCCATTGAACACCATGTCACATAGGTTTATGTGAAATAATACGTTTTAGTTAATGCACTCAAATTCATGTTCTCCTATATTAATAATAATATTCATATTAGTCAAGCTAAGATTCAATTGACAAAATGATTTTAATAATTGATATATATATAATTTATATTTAATCAATTAAGCCCAATAATAGAAACCCAAATTCCAAAAAAAAAAAAATGAAATGGGTTTTATACCAATAACTCAAATAAATCTAACCCAATAAATTAGAAGTCCTGAATCCAACAAAATTAATCTAACATAGTCCAAATTAATTTTTTTTTTTTAAATTGCTAAAAGAAAAACCCTAAAACTCCACTAAGGCCACCACGGTCAATACTTCGGAGTCTCTTTCTAGTTCGTTTTCACTGTCAAAGCAAGCGGTGGTACCGGCACAGGCGCCTCATTCACCTCAGTTCTCACCGCTCAGATTCCTTCTAGTCTACCCGTTCATTCTTATTTCGGTCTCACCGTTCTGCCTTCCTCTTTCAGATTCACTGAGGTATTCTTTGATTTAGGCTTCAACCTCCTTGGATTTTTTGGGTTTAGGGTTAATTTTTGTGGGTATTGATTTTTATTTATTGTCTTTATAATTACTACTTAATTTTTGTGTGTTTTTTAAAAAATATATATACTGATTGGGGACCACTTATTTTACATTTGTTTCTCTTTACTGCATAATGCTTTAGTTTGCATGGTGCCTTCAGTTTTAGTGAATTTTAAAACGTTAAAGAAAGTCAATGGGGTAATTAACCAAAGCTTCGTTACATCTATGCTTGTTTAATTTCACTTTTATGAATGTTGGGACTGGAAAATTTTAGCATATGGTAGGGTTTATGGCTTTATGAACTTATGCTTTTAGGTACTGCACGTTCATTTTGATTGGTTTGTTTGATTTTGAGGCAAATCAAAGAATTAAAAACTCCAATGAGATGAATGTTTAGATTTAAAAAAGAAGAAGTTATATTGTGAATTAAACTCCAATGAGATGAATGTTTAGATGAATGTTTGGACTGGGGGCATAATTAAACTGTTCTTATGAAGGATTATTTCTAAAATAATACCAATATAACCTGAATTTTTTTTTTAATGAATTTTGAGGGCATAATTAAACAGTATCTATATTTTCTAAAAGTTATACATTTCATCTTTTGGCCCAGAGTTGGCAGAGGAATGCTCTTTTGTGCTCTCTAAATTGCTCTCTTTTTGAAGAACGCAAACAAGGGTTCTGTGTAAGCCTTTTCACTCTCTTATTCTTTTTCTCTGACTGCATTTGTAGCTTGACGTTGTCTTTGAGATTCTGTGATAAACGGGATTGAGATCTCGATAACGTGATAGCATTGGTTTCTTTCTTGATTTGCTAAATACCCTTTTCAGTTTTTATCATTTGCATCTCAAAAACTGTGGTATAATGTCCTGATTTTCATTGTATATTGTCGGATGGTCGGATTATTTGGTGAATGTCTCTATTGGATACTTCAGTGCTGATTTTAGATCGTATTGGGTTATCATCTGTCAAGAAATGCCTTTGATGCTTTGCTTGGGAATATGGTGTTGGATTGTAACATTAAGATTGAATGGATTCGTTAGATTAACATTATTATTTATTGAATGGATTCGTTAGTAAAACATATCTTATCTTTTATATACATGTTTCAGGTACTGGTTCACTGTGCTTTCGGAGCACTTGCCTGACCTTTTTGATAAGGTAAATAAATATACACACTATGAGGTATCTAGGATTCTCTCTAACATAAGAGAATTTTCCATTTGTATTCTAAGAAAGGAGTCATTTCAAGTAGATCAAAATCTTAGAGTCTTTCTTATGCATCTAGAAAATGCAAGATGTTGTGAAGTAAATTAATCTATCATTTTTTGGCTCCCTTTAATAAATATCTTGAAAAACTGCAAAAAATATCATGTTATACACTACATGTGATAATTAAATGATAACAAATTAATTTAACTATTCATTAATGATTAAATTAATAAATAATTACTTTTTTTTAGAAACGCAATAAGGTGGCATGATTTGATTGAAAAATGCCTATGCTAATATGATTTAATTTTTATTGAGTTGTGGCCTTAATTTTTTATTAAAAATAATTCTTACATTTATTTTATTATTTTTTCTATTATACTCTTATATTTGTCATTTATTTTATTATTTTCGCTGTTATGGAGATCAATATTTTATTAAATATTAACATGATTTTTCAATATTTTGACTAAAAATATTAATTTATTACATGATTAAATACTCTCTTTTTGACTAAATATATATATATATATATATATTTAATACTAATTAATGTATATGTTTTTTTTAGGATTCAGTGTTTAGGGTTTAGAGAAAGTCATATAGCGTCAATTTTAATAGCTTGGTAACTTAAATGAAAACTTCTACATAGTTTAGTTATCAATTTGTAACTTTTCATAATTATGTAACTAAAATGAAACTTTTTCATAGCTAAGTGAATGGTGTAGTTTATATTTTTTATAAAGTCAGTTTCACATGTCAAAATAAAATCGAATTCAAAACAAAAAATTAGAAAAAAAAAAATGAAAATTAAATCGAATCAAATCGAAACGAGTGTTGGTTACCCTACACGAAAATGGCACTGTTGCTCAATTTTTAGCGGCGTTTGGACTAAAAACGCTGTTATTGCTCAACTTTTTGCGGCGTTTTCTTGCAAACACCGCTAATGTATAAGCTTTACGGCGTTTTTTGTTCAAATACCACTAAAAAACGCCGCTAAAGCCTTATTTTCCTGTAGTGAAACTAAGTTATGCCAACTTAAAGTATAAATATTAAATCCTAAATCCAAATATAATAGACAAACCATCATTTGTTTGATTTAATAAAAAAATTTGATATATTTTTTAAAATGATTGTTTCTTAATTAGTAAAGAAATAATTTCCGTCGTTATAATTATTTTAATAAAAATATATTGAAATTTTAATAAACGATATAATAAATAAATATAATATAATTAAAATTATATAAAAATATGTACTATATATTAAAAATAATAAATTTTCTATTTTCTTTTAAGTATTTTACTAAATTTGAAACCAAGTGAAATTTGATAGATTTTTTTTTTTTGTAATTTAAAACAGTTTTAATGATAATTTTTTATTAGAAATGTGTAATTTAAATTATTTATTATTATATAAAAATATAAGTACTTCTTATTGAATATAACTAAAATTATTTATATTAAAAAATTTAAATCCTCACTAACTAGGACAAATAATCTAGGTTTTTGTTAATGAACTCAGATAATCCAGTTACATGGAAGTAATTTGGTTAAAATATGTCATAAGTTCTCTAGTACTCTTTGTAAAATTGAAACTTAGTTTATATATTTTTGTTTTTAGGAATTTAGTCCATTTAGGTGAAAGTACTATAGAGGCCCTTGTATTAAGAGTCGATTGCATTTTTGCCCTCACCTCAAAAATGGGTAAATAAGTCCCTACACATTAGATCAAAAAGCATATTAGTTATTTCTGTTAAAAATTTCATTCATCACTACTGTTAGAAACTTCAATTATCTCTATTATTAAAAATTGGTGTGGAAAATAAAATAACCAGACAGTGACACATCGCATGCCGCACATATCTCATGCTGATATATAGAGACTAGTTTTTAACATTAAAAAAATGGATTATTTTTTTAACAAAAGGATCAATTTGCTTTTTGATCTAATATATAAGGATTAATTTGCTCATTTTTTGTGTAAAGGGGGTAAAATGCAATCTAGCTCCTAGTGTAAGGGACCTCCATGGTGCTTTTACTATCCATCTACTTTTCAAATTTTAAAATATAAATCCAACTATTAACACTGTTCAAATTATTTGTTAAATTCGGATTCATGATAATGTTATTTTTTACTTATATGAGTATTTTTTTTTCATTTCAAAATATCAGAACGATAAATTTAACAAACAAATATTTAATAATATTAATAATTGAAATTAAATTTTAAAATTTAAAAAGCTATGGTATATTTTAAGGATATAATTTCATCGTTGAAAACCAAGCAGGAATCCGCTGTTCTACCATATACAGGTATTACAGCCAAAACAAGCGACGAAAGCATAGGAAAACACTAATGCACAAAGATTCAGCACCCAACGTCGGCATCGGATGAATTCATAGGTTTGTTTTGTAACATTGGACTGACAGTTCATTATTGTATGTGCCTTTTAATTTTCTTGTTTTGGTGGATCTTCATTATCCAGGAAGGTTAGCCTAAATTACACCATAGATGGAAGGTCAAATTCTTAGAAGGCCCTTGTACTATGTTTTTCTTGGCAAATTTAGTTTCTCCATTATAATATTATCACTTGTGTCCTTTACTTTTTCAAGTGTCTTGCAATCAAAATTTTCCCTTAATTCCATCAGATTACAAAAAAATAAAACATAAAAAAAATATTTTAGCGCTCCATTTGATTTTTCACCTCTTTTTAACTCTTAAACTTGCATTGTCTATTAAATCATCCAAAAATAGATGGAAAAATTAATATTTGTTAACTTTATTGATGTGACATGCACATGGATTGTCATGTGAATGTCACGTTAACAAATAAATTTTTTCAAAATAGTATAAAAATTATAAAATGTTTTAAAAAATTAATTAATTATTAACACGACATATGCGTGGACTTCTATATGGATGTCATATTAACAAAGTTAACAAACATTAATTTTTATTTCTATTTTGGAGTGATTTGATAAATAGTGTAAATTTAAGAGTTAAAAGAGAAAAAAAATTAAATTGAGGGCTAAAATAAATTTTTTTATAAAATTGGAAGGTCAAATAAGTTATTATATCAAAGAGTTGTAAAATTTTTAAATATATATATAATTATTTGATGAAATGATTAGGAAATAGTTGACGTGATATAATTGCAGACAATTGGCAAAGGTAGAAACAAATAAGGAGAGCAAGTGCAGTTGCTGTCTATGTCCATTGGGGGAATCAAGAAGACACTGCAGGACATGCGAAGACGTTAAGTTTGGTGTGTTTAAAAATGATAAGATTTTGGAAGTTAAGATTATAATTTCCTGCTCATTTATAAAAGAAAATTGCAGAGCCGGCCATGGGATTTCAATAATCATTGACAAATGGCAAAACCGGCTTCTATTTACCGACTCAACATTGTACCTTTTAAGGTATATTAATACTACTTTGAAAGCTAAGGAAGTAATTGAATGTTAGGAATTAAAATTACCTTTAACGATGAGTTTGCTTGATAATGACTACAGTTTGGTTTACAAAAATGTCTCTTCTGTACATTTTTTTCTTTGTATTTTTCTATAACACAGAGACAATACAAAAGTGAAGTCTTTGGCATAGACAAGTCAAATAAAAAATTCCAAACGGAAAGGAAACAGAGTAACAGTGCTATAAAGAAGAGTGATTTGCACAGCATACCAGTGCATTGAATGGTCCTTTAACTCTCAACCACAAAACATTAAAGGGGGGAAAAGAACCAATTGAAATGAGAATCTGCGGAGGAAAAAGGTCAATGTTCCAAGTTTCTATTCCTCCCATCTCATTACTTGCCACCATAATCTGCCTAACATTACCTTTTCTACCACCAACCTTATCCCTACAATCTGCAGTGAATGTTTGGCCTAAACCACGGCTGGTTTCATGGCCAAAACCACTTGCCAGATCCCTTTCTACAAACTTCACCATCAATTCTCCTTACCATCAAAACCTCCAACCGGCTATCAGCCGTTACCTCCGCCTCATCCGGACCGAGCACCACCATCCCCTTATCACCCCTTCCGTCAACGTTTCCACCTCATCCCCTCCTTTGCAAACTCTTTCCATCGATATATCAGATCTCACAGCATCCCTTCAACATGGGGTCAATGAGACCTACTCCCTCTCCATTTCTGAAGTAGGTAAAACAGCCTATTTGACAGCCGAAACCGCATGGGGTGCGATGAGGGGTTTAGAGACGTTTTCGCAGTTGGTATGGGGCAATCCATCGGTTGTTCCCGTTGGCTTGTATATCTGGGATGCTCCCTTGTTTGCACACAGGGGAGTCATGTTGGATACATCAAGGAATTATTATGGGGTTGAAGACATATTAAGGACTATTGAAGCAATGAGTGCTAACAAGCTTAATGTATTCCATTGGCATGTTACTGATTCGCATTCATTTCCTCTGATGGTGCCTTCGGAGCCTGAGCTTGCTGCCAAGGGAGCTTATGGACCTGACATGATATACTCTCCCTCAGATGTGGCTAAGATTGTTCAGTTTGGGTTGGAACATGGGGTCAGAGTCCTACCGGAAATCGATTCACCAGGTAAGCTTATTATAAGTAAATTTCTGGAATTTCCCCACCATTCATGATAGTCATTATTGCAGCTCTTAACATATATATCAAGAGGGTCCTTTGATATGTTGTCATCAATTATTAATGACACGCATCATTCATTCACCGTGTAGCTTTGGAATTTACACAATTCCCTTAGTGAAAATTCACTTAGGGAAAGTATTATAGAGGTCTTTAATAATGTTTGTTTACATTTAAAAAGTTGTAGAAAAAATATTTTCTGTATTTTTCTGTGTTTGTTTTACAGAAAATAGTTTAGTCAAAAGAAAATAACTTACATATTTAATTATTTATATTTAATCATATAATAAATTATTAATATAAATTATTATTTTAATAAATTATTTAATATTTCAATTATATTTTAATAATAAATTTTAAAAATAATAATTTTAAATAATATTATTCACATATTATTGAAAATATTCAATATTAATATTTTAATAATAAATATTTATTACAATTATAAATATATTAATAATAAATATTTTATAGTATAAATGTTAAAATATGTCATAAGTTTATGTACACTTCACAGATTTGTAATTTAGTCATTGTACTTTTATTTTCAAGAATTTAGTACATTTACTTCTCAAATTTGAAAATCAAATCTAATTGTTAACATCGTTAATTTTTTTGTCAATTTTTTTGATGTCACATTTTTAAATAAAAAATTTTCACTTAGTAGTCATATAATTAAAAAACGACGTTGTAATGAATCTAAAATTAACATAATATTTTTAATATATGCAAAAACAATGTAGAATATAAAATTATAGATAAAAATAAATTCAATTAAATAATGAAAAAATAAAAAAATTTCAAATGTGTGTTTGTTTAATTGAAAATAACTTTTATAAAATATTTTTGAGAAATTCACCAAACATTAGAAAATATTTTACACAGATTCATCCAAACACCATAAAATATTAGCTTTCTCAGAAAAGTAAATTATTTTTTAGAAATTTTTTTCCGAAAGTCATTTTTAGTGAAACAAACAGAGTTTAAGTGTCAGATTGTATTTTGCTCATCTACTAAGAAAATAGATAAATTAGTCCATATACATGTCACTATGTGATTATTCTGTCAATTATATTAATTTTTAATTGTAAAAATAAATAAAAATTTTAAGAGAAAAATTTTAGATCTAATGTATTTTTTGAGTAGAGTGGCCTGTATTTTTACCCTCATTGGCTTTATCCCACTATATCGACCGCATTCAATTGTAACCGCTCGTGGTCCCTCACTAGAAAACATGCACATGGACATGACCCACCATTCTTTACACATGTCACTAAGAGACAAACCAATACGGGAAAGCTTTATTTAAGAAACCATGATTCCTTTCCATATCAAGTGTGTTAAAACATTCCACTGCTAGTTTTATCTAAACATTATTTTAAGATTGGTTAAAGTCTAATGTTAAGAAACAGAGCACCCTTTTCTTTTTCCCCTACACTAAAATCAAGTGCGCATAAAAAAGCTTTTTACTTTGCAATTGCAGGGCATACAGGTTCATGGGCAGAAGCCTATCCGGAAATAGTTGCATGTGCAAACATGTTCTGGTTGCCAGCCGGAAGTGATTGGGGTGATAGGCTTGCATCTGAGCCAGGAACTGGCCACTTAAACCCCTTGAACCCCAAAACCTACCAAGTTCTCAAGAACGTAATCCGTGACGTATCTATCTTATTCCCTGAAACATTCTACCATGGTGGAGCTGATGAGATTGTTCCTGGATGTTGGAAAGCTGATCCAACCATTCAATCTTTCATTGCCAATGGTGGAACCCTCAGCCAGCTCCTGGAAACCTTTGTTAACTCTACTTTGCCTTACATTCTTTCCCTCAATCGTACCGTGGTATATTGGGAGGATGTTTTATTAGATGGTATTGTGAAAGTAGACTCCTCATTTCTTCCAAAGGAGCATACCATTTTGCAAACATGGAACAACGGTACAAACAACACCAAAAGGATCGTTGAAGCCGGATACCGGGCGATCGTATCATCTTCAGAATTCTATTATTTGGACTGTGGCCATGGAGACTTTCTAGGGAATGATAGCCAATATGATCAGAAAGCAGGGGGCGAATCTTTAAATGGGGGGTCTTGGTGTGGACCATTTAAAACATGGCAAACTATTTATGACTATGACATAACTTATGGTTTGAGTGAAGATGAAGCCAAATTGGTGCTTGGTGGAGAGGTGGCATTGTGGTCGGAACAAGCTGATCCTACAGTTTTGGATGCAAGGATTTGGCCAAGAACTTCAGCAATGGCCGAGACATTGTGGTCGGGGAACCGCGATGAGTCTGGGAAAAAGAGGTCTGCCGAGGCAACCGATAGGTTGAACGAGTGGAGGTATAGGATGGTAAGTAGAGGGGTCAAGGCTGAACCAATTCAACCACTGTGGTGCGTTAGGAATCCAGGGATGTGCAACGCAGTCGAGTCATCCTGATTTATCCATGTGATATATGTTTAATTATCTTAAAATAGAATTTATACACAAGTGAAAACACAAAATGGTTATCTATGTCACTAGGTTTACAATGAGAACGCCTCTTTCATCTCTCATCTTGTATGGATATTTCAATTGATTAGTAAAAGAAATGTCTTATATTTTGCATATGTGCTTAATTAGGGGCGTGAATTTATGTTACGTGGACAAAATAAATTTAAAAATTTTTGAAGTCAAAGGTGATTGAATTGACCAAATTATTAGTTTTTTAAGTCAATTAATCTGATCGATTTAATTAAATAAATCATAAAAATAAAAAGAATATTAGAAATCCAGATGAATCATTTTTTGTTCAACCTGTATTAGTTCCTGCATCAATTGGTTCAATATCCTTCTCTAAACTAGTATTTTAATTCTCTATCTGATCAACTAATCTGGTTCAATTCAAACAATAATGACTAAAAATAAAAAATGTATATGAAAAATATTATATTTAATTATAAAATTTTAAAAATACTGTTTAGCTATTTGAACCAAATTGGTGAAGATGATTTCTAAATTTATCCTTAATTATACCTTATATTGTCTCGATTCTTTATTTTTTATGTTTCATAGTCTCATAATTATATCTTCATAATCTAACATGGATGTGAAAGTACTTCTAAAATATTGAGTATACTCAGTGTTAATCACGTACAGGGGTGAATTTAAGGGACCTAAAAAATGAAACATTCCCTCATATTAATAACAAATTTATAAGTTAGTATTTGATAAAATTCAATTTTAATTTTAAAATTTCTTTAAAAATATATGAAATCATATATTAATATATGATAAATTACACTTTAAGCTCTCAAAAGATTATAATTCAATTCCATCCTTCTAAAAAATTTAAGATTCATGATACATATTAATTAATCATTTTAATGCAGATAGTATTATAAATTTATAAATGTAGAAGCAAATTAAAAGTCAGCAATTTAGTTTTAATACGTTTAATTTGGAAGTAAATAGGTAAAATTTTAATCGATTATAAGATTGAATTTTAATAAATAAGGATTTGTGGGTTTCATAGTTACATGAAAAAGAGTTTGCAATTTAATATTGAAATAAACTGCCTGTTTTAATTATAATGCACCTTATAACGTGAAGTTTATTTGAGGTTTGAAAATTTGTTTACTCAATTCGATTCAACAATTTATGTTTATAACATAAACTTTGGTAACTGATTACAATGAGACATGGTGTTTAATGGAGGTTCTATGGACCCTTTCTTCATTATAACCGAGTAAATAGTCGTTCAGATTAAGTTGAATTTGTATAATAATTTTTATAGTTTTATTCTTATTTTTTTAGTAATTTTATATTTTTATAATTTCAAAAATAACAATATAATTTTTTTAAAAATGTATTTTATAAAATTTTATTTTAATTTTTTTATATTTTTAGAATTTTTCCTGAATGTTGGTAACTTTTTATTTCAAGTGCACAATGAATTTAGATAAATGGTTGTCTTTATACAATTGAATTTAGATAACTGTTTGTCCAGGTTCATTCCAAATGTATGTTTCTCTAATAATTTTATATTTTTTCTAATTGAAAAGAATAGTAATTTATTTTTAAAAAAATAAGTTGCATATTTAAAATATAATTCTGGATTCATTGTGCACTTGAAATAAAAAAAATCCTAAAATTCAAGAGAAATTCTAAAAATAAAAAAAATAAAATTTTATAAAAAAGAGTTTATTTCTAAATATATATTTTATTTTTCAAATTATAAAAAATATAAATTACTAAAAATTTTAAAATGAATCTAGACAATATGTTGTCCAAGTTTAAATGATTCTAGACAACCATTTGTCCAAATTCATTATGCATATAGGGGAACATGAGTTTGAGTGCATTAACAGGGAAATCAGGGGTTTTGGTATTTGGGGATAAAATGGATGAAAAAAAATGACCTCGTTTTGATAAATAAAATGACGTCAGTAAAGCGCAAAACAAAACGACATCGTTTTAATTAAACTTTTTTTGTGGCGTTTTTCAAAAAGCATCGCTAATTCATGATCTATTGTGGCGTTTTTGTACTAGCACCCCTAATGCCACTAAAGCGCAAAATAAAATAGTGTCGTTTTGCTTAAATTTTTGCTGCTTTTTTCAAAAAGCACCGCTAATTCTTGATCTATTACGGCGTTTTTGTACTAGCGCCGCTAATGCCACTAAAGCACAAAATAACGAAATCCATCGTTACTCGTTCTTAGTGGGTTTTAAAGGCAGCCCACTAACGAAGTCCATCGTTACTCGTTCTCACTTCCACAAAGGAATCTTAACGGGTTGGAGTAAACCCAAGGGCAACTGATGCTCAGCCTTAACTTATTGGCATGTTAGACAACGAGCAACGAAATCAGTAACCTCGCGCTTCAAACCAGGCCACTACTATAGTTCACGGAGATCCTGATACATCTTATTACCACCGGGATGCATAGTATATGGGCGATTATGCGTTTCCCTCAGAATCAACAATCTCAAATTAGAATCATTTGGCACACAAATCCGTCCTCGAAAATATAGCACACCATCATTATTTAACCCAAAATCAAAAGTAGTACCACTCTCAACCTAACGAAACCGCACACCCAGAGTCTCATCCCCTAACTGTTTATCTCGAATCTAATCAATTCAAGTCGGCTTAATCTGCAACTCGCCTAACAGACTCCCATCATCAATCAGACTAAGACGAGCAAAAATCGCCCTCAAATCAAACATCGCTCTTCGACTAAGAGCATCGACCACCACATTTACCTTAATAGGATGATACTCTATGGTGCAGTCATAATCTTTGAGCAGCTCAATCCAACGACACTGCCTAAGATTCAACTCTTTCTGAGTAAGGAGATACTTGAGGCTCTTGTGATCCGCGTAGATGATACACCTCTCATCGTACAAATAGTGCCTCTAGATTTTCAATGCAAAGACCATAGTAACCAACTCGAGATCATGTGTCGGATAGTTTCCTTCATGTGTCTTAAGCTGCCGGGAAGCATAAGCCACCACCTTACCATCCTGCATCAGAACGCACCCCAAACCAACGTACGATGCATCACTGTATTCCACAAATTCCTTACTAGATTTAGGCTGTATCAGAACATAAGCCTGAGTTAGAACAGACTTGAGCTTCTCGAAGCTCGATTGTTGTGCTTGAGGCTAGACAAACAACACACCCTTACACAGAAGCTTAGTCAAGGGAGATGCAATCAGAGAGAATCCCTCAACAAACCGATGATACTAACCTGCTAAACCCTGAAAGCTATGGATCTCAAACACATTCTTAGGCTGTTTCCAATCCAGTACAGCCTCAATCTTTTTCGGATCTACACGAATCCCCTCAGCAGACACTACATGCCCCAAGAAGGTTACCTTTCGCAACCAGAACTTGCACTTACTCAACTTAGCGTAGAGCTGCTTTTCTCGGAGAATCTGAAGTAGAACTCTAAGATGCTCATCATGCTCATCCTTAGTCTTAGAGTAAACTAGAATGTCATCGATGAAGACCAGGATGAACTGATCCAGATAAGGCTGAAACACTCAGTTCATAAAATCCATGAATGCGGCCGGAGCATTCGTCAGACCAAAAGGCATAATAGGAACTCGTAATGTCCATATCGAGTCCTAAATGCAATCTTATGAACATCAGCCTTCTTAAACCTCAACTGATGATACCCAGAACGAAGATTAATCTTGAAGAACACTAAAGCCCCTCGGAACTGATCAAACAAGTTGTCGATCTTCGGAAGCGGATACTTATTCTTCACGATCAATTTATTTAACTACCGATAAGCAATACACATCCTCATGGTCTTATCATTCTTTTTAACAAACAGAATCGGTGCTCCCCACGAAGACACACTCGGACGGATGAAACCACGATCCAAAAGCTCTTGCAGTTGAGCCTTAAGCTCAGTAAGCTCTTTCGATGCCATACGGTAGAGAGCGATGGACACCGGAGCCGTACCCGGAAGAAGCTCAATCCCAAACTAAACCTCTCGACTAGGAGGTAAACCCGGTAATTCCTTAGGAAAGACATCCGAAAAATCCCTTACAATTATGATATTCCTAACAGAAGAGTTTCCAGAACCAAAAATACTAACGTAAGCCAAGTACACCTTACACCATTTCCGAACCAGTTTCTCAGCCACAAAAGCGGAGATCATATTGGACAGATAATCTCGATGCTCGCCAATTACAACCACTTCCTTATCATCCTCAGTCCTCAGAATGACCCTCTTAGTCACGCAATCCAAACTAACTCTGTGATTGACCAACCAATCCATGTCCAGAATTAAGTCGAACTCCCTAAACAGAAGTTCCATCAGATTGGCCAAAAAAATAGTGCATTGCACCTCGAACGGAACATCCCTGTAGAGTTTACTAACCTAGTCAGATTGCCCCAACGGACTCAATACAGTGATCTCTGCTAGCTATATAAGAGTGTGTAGAACCTATGTTTATAATAGCAGTATAAGGCACATCATAAATTAAGAATGTACCGGTGATAACATCGGGAGCATCTCTATCCTCTCGGCGTCGAGCAGCATAGACAAGTACAGACTGTCTCACATCTGTCTGCTTAGCACCTTTGCCTGTTGTTCTCTGTCCACGGTCCAAACTATTACCACCCCTAGCCGCTCCACGGCCCCAAGGTGGTCGCTGAATCGCGCCTCCGAGGGCGCATGAACCAGAGCATGCGTCGATCCGCCCACTGTGGGCGATCTCTCTAATGATGCTCTAAAGATCCACACCTCAAATAGGCCACAATCTTCCTCCAACACTCGCCCGGATGGCGCCTACCACAATCATCGCATGGCTGCAACCTAGCTAGAGCAATAGGAGCCCCCACTCTAACTAGGACATCAGATTTGGCCTTTTTCTTAGGCCTCGGAACAGACTTAGGCTTAGTTTGGATGGGCGGTGTGTTTACCTCCGGTGAGGTTAAAAACAGCGATGGCGGTGAGATTAGTTACTGTAGCGGTGAGATTGGATGCTGCAGCGGTGAGATTAAAAACAGCGGTGGAGTGTGTGTTTGGATTCAAACGCAGCTGTAGCGGTGAGGTGAGAATATAAAATGACTATTAAGGACATTAGATTAGAATTGATATATAATAGAAATTTTTAAATTATTTTACTTATATAAAATTATTAAAATATGTGAATTTATAAATTCATTTAATAAAATATTAAAATGTATCTTCCAATATTTTATTATAAATATTCATATAAATTATATAATTAATTTAAATTATTTATTAAATAAAATGATAATTATTTTTAATTTTTATTGCCCATTAACTCTCAAAAACTATCAAACAATCATTGCCTATTAATATCTCCGGCCTAATCATAATATGAATACTATGTTGTGCAGCAAACAAGAGATGCAACAGCATTCTCAGGTATAATGCAGTATGATATTTTCTATAACCATGCGAAACAAAAAGCTAGAGTTCTCTTCCCCATTTAGATAACTAATGACCTCTCTTATAGTTTTCCCCGTTTACAACTCGCACTACACTGTCAACTACCTTTAACCACCAATTGCCAAACCCAATATCAACATACATACATGTAAGACTAAAAATTACCAAAATTTCATCTAACTGTTGAATAAATACAATTTTTTTCAAGAAATATAGTGGCAACGAAATTCAATATTGAGCAATGATATTGCTAAATTTAACCTTGATACAAAAAGTATAAACAACTAAAATTCAAAGTAATAAATAGGCCGTTTCATCCACCATACAATGCTCTGCTCCTCAGGATATAAACTTTAACAGGATTAAAGGAACAAAAATGAGATTTACATCAAGTGTAACTTGTAGTTACGTGTCCCAAACGGTTCCTCTGTAGAAAAAGATGAGCTTTAGGTTAATTAAATGAAATGTACAGTAAACAGAATTTTTTTATGTAACCTTCTATTTACGTTTGGACTCTAGGAGTGAAGAAAGGTGGGCACACTTCTTTCTCATATCTTTCAACCCCTTCTCTAGTTCGTCAATCTATGCAATTCCAAATAGAAACAACTTTTAATACTTCCTTCTGTGCTTTTTCTTCACACCTGCACCAAAGGATAGGATTAAATTCCATGGAACCCTACATTATAAACCCTAAACATAGTCTAATGGTTCAGCCTGTGAAACTCAAGCTGAACTTAAGATATGAACCAAGTCTCACTGGAATGAAACATGCAAAATACGACACATCCAACCAGTCAGATGTGTTTAAAAGATTAAAATGGAATTTTTACCTCATGAAAAGTTGTATGTTCTCTTCACATAACTGATCAATGTTCGAGATAAATGTTTGTAGTCAAGTCCAAGACAGTTGATTAGGTATCTAAGACAACATCTGAAACACCCCACACCCAGCCCACGAGCCTGAACCGGATCTGGTATGTTCCTTAAATAAATCGGTTTTCAATGTTCTAAATGACTTAGAGAAAAATTGTAAATTTTAGAAAACATTGTTTTGGGTTGGGCTTAATTTGAAACCTATTTAATAAATTCTGGAAATCCAACTTAAATAAGGTGACAAAATAATTTTTGGGTTTATTATTTTGAAAGAAACAAATTTGCTTATCTTTAATCAACATAAATTGTATCATATTCAAATAAAAATAAACAGAAATAAAGAAAATCCAATTGGGCCTTATGGCCTTATTACATCATTCAAACCCAAAATAAAGTTTAAAGTACTAAAATTTCATAAAGTCCAGATTCCAAATAATTTCTTCAAGCGATGCATGGCCACCTTTAGCTCCTGCCGACCCGGTCCATTACTGCTCATCACCTGAAAAATAATTCCCCAACGGGGTGAGTCCACGGACTCAATGTGTACACAGTACTAATTTTCAACAAATCAGGCATACAAGTCATATCAAGCATATTCAAATCAAATAATGATGCAACCCAAACCCAAACCTATTTGTCCATCCGCTACACACCACCCGTATTCAACTTTGTACACACAGTGGGACTACTAAGTCGACCCTCCATCCGCTACACACCATCGAAGCGCGTCGCTATACCGACGTGCATCGCATCGCCACTTATGTTGTGTCATTAGACATCGTATTCACTCGGATGTAACCGAAGTTACCACTTTTCACTTTATGTGACCGTAGTCACCACTTTACGTTGGTGAGACCGTAGTCATCACCTTCACTTTCTTCCTCCACAAATATCCCGAATGCCCCAATTATTTCATAACATATTTCACATACTAAATTTTCATTCATGTTACTAATCACATGTTCAAAATATATCACATTCACAATCCTATCATAAGTAGGAAACGTGCACAGGTACTCCTTACCACATTTGTGGTGCTTAGCCACATTCACATACTGTTACATATTTACATATCTAATGATTGCCATGCAATTTATTGAAAGTTAGTAAGAGTACACACGATTCGCTTAATAGGTTCCTTGAAATCCGAAAAACGATCTACCGATCTAGATCTTTATCTCCTAAATTCGCCAAATATTAAAACATATTAACAAACCTATTTGGCTTAAAAACCAAATCCTAGTAGGATTTGTAGTACTAACCTTGTTGCCAAATTAGATGATCAAATCCCAAAAATTTGCTAGTATATTTTTTTTTTTTCTTGAAATCGGCTAACACTAGATCATGTAACCATGTGAGTTTTGGCTTTTGAAATAATGGGAAATAATCCTAAATATTTAAAAAAACAAGCCTTGGCCGAATATCACTTACCTTACAAATTCCAAATCAAGAGGATTCCTTTATATACTTGTCAAAATCCCTATAACTTTGTATTAGATTAAATCTAACTTTGAAAATATGAATCATAACCTTTAACCAAATATTCATTCCTCTTACCTTAGATCCTTGATCCTTGATCCTTCTATTCAATAATGAGGGAAACCCTTTTGATGTTGTGGTTGATTGCTCCTTTACTTAGAATCAACAAGGATTCGGCTTTGACAGAAGAATCAGAGAAGAAAATAGAAGAAGAGAAGAGAGGATTTTGCTTGAAGAAAAATTCGCAGAGAGGGAGAGAGCTAGGAAAATTTCGGCAAAGAGGAAGCAAAAGTGAATGAGTAGCCCTCCCGCCCTCCTTTTATAGCCAAAGTTATCACCTAGAGTCCCTTACTTGGCCACCACTCCTCTTTTTGATAATATTATCTCTTTTATTTAAAAGATAAAAGCCTTTAATCCATCAATTATCTCCTTAGAAAATAATCCTTTATTTATCTCTTATTATTCACATATTTATGTGAATAAAACTCCTTTATTTATCTCTTATTATTCACATATTTATGTGAATAAAACTCCTTTATTTATCTCTTATTATTCACATATTTATGCAAATAAAACTCCTTTATTTATCTTTTATTATTCACATATTTATGCAAATAAAACTCCTTTATTTATCTCTTATTATTCACATATTTATGCAAATAAAACTCCTTTATTTATCTTTTATTATTCACATATTTATGCAAATAAAACTCCTTTATTTATCTCTTATTATTCACATATTTATGCAAATAAAACTCTTCCTTTTCTAGAAACCCATGCCGTCCACCTTAGCCTTCTGGAAGCAAAAATTAAACTTATTTATTTGCTTCCCAAGTGACTCGAACCCAAGCCCAACAGCTCTTGCACATGGTGCCATTTTTATAGGCCCTAAGTGACACCTTCAGGCCATTTTTCCAAGCCTAATTGTGTGTCAAACTTCTCCAACTTTTTCTTTTAAGGCCCTCTAGCCCTTATTTCCTATTTTGAACTTTAAAACTCATCATTTTGGGGTCATTTCTAAGTTTCCTAAAATTTTCGATCGGCTCAGAACTTGCCATTTTTCTTACATTCCAAGTTTCCAAAAATGTTGAGTTTCTAAAATGTTGATTTCCAAAATGTTCAGTTTCCTAAAATGTTGGATTTCCAAAATGTTCAGTTTCAAAAATGTGTACTTTCCATTTTTGAACCATTTCCTTACATTTCTAGTTTCCATAAATGTTCACTTTCCTCTTTATTCCTTTACATTTTCAGGACATTTCCTACATTTCCAAGACAAGACATTTCCTTACATTTCCTTGCATTTCTTACATTTCCATACATTTCCTCACATTTCCTTACATTTCTTACATTTCCATACATTTCCATACATTTCCTTACATTTCTTACATTTTCTTATATTTCCCTACATTGCCTTACATTTCCATACATTTCCACACATTTCCATACACTTCCATACATTTCCATATATTTCCATACATTTCCTTATTTCTAGAATTCACATAACACATTCATAATTCATAAAACATGCCATTTTACCACATGGTTCCTTGTGTCATGCTTCACACGGAGTTTCTTTTAAAGCCTCATTTACCTAGCTCCACTTTTTACTTAAAAACCAATAATTTTCCAAAGCTTTCTTCTTCCATCCTAAAATTCTAAAAACCCTTAATACACTTCCAATACTGTCAAAACCTACTAACTCATGAATTATGCACAAACGCATAACCCCTAATCTAGGATGTTACAACATCATTCCTCAATCACTAGCATCAGTTTGAACTAAAATAAAATCTGTATGTTTAGCAAGAAAGAAAACCCAAAATTGCAGAGAACTATAAGAGACTCTGTTCGAGATATTTAAGTACTTGAAGGCTGCTCATAAATCAACTAAGGCCGTTCAAACAACAACTATCCTACTTATGCAAGCTCTTGTCTCGTCAATTGGATTAATCACAACACCTAAGACCCTACTCTTGCAACAAAAAAAAAACATTTTCCTCAGTTCTGCCAATCGTTTTATAAAAAAGGATTTAAAAGGTCAATCTCTGCAGAAATATTCTCCTCAGTTCAGCAAATCAAGAACATAAACAATAAAAATAAGTGCTTGTGAAGATAATGCCATACATATAGCTTCATCAAACTGAGACAGTTTGTAAAAGGAATTAACATTAAAGAAAAGGTGAGAGAAAGTGCATGTTCATTCTTAAAAATAGCATATAAACAAAAATTAGCTATCAGTGGACTTCAAGACTCAAAAAGAGCTCCTCATTTTGTAAGAAAGTTTATCAGAGATTTCAAGACTGACCTCTCACCCCCTTTTCCCCCTTATAGAAAACCCAGAACTACAATTTTGCACTTTGAAAATTGAATGGCAATCTAAAAGAAATTTATGATAAGGAACCGACCAGTACTCATGAACCATCTGCTTTAGCCTATTTTCCAATAGGATGCAGACAATGAAGACCTCTCAAAATCCTCGCTTGTCATGTCTTTGGTTCTATAAAGTCACTTCAAGAACACCGCAATATAAGCAATGCAACCATAAATAACATAAATTGAGAGAATACCTAACAAGAAATTTAGAGAAAAAGTGTATTACCAACAACACCATTCCCTATCACAGAGCCATCACTTTTCACTTTCCAGAAGGGCTGCATCAATGTGAACAAACTTGTCAGACTAGTATCATAATCAAGTATGTCAAAAGATTTCAAAACATGCAGAACACCATATCATACAATTGGCGGTAAGTCCTTGAAATAGCTTTAAATTCCAAGTTATCAGACTTTCAAGAAAACTTGAACTCACTAAAATTAGATGCACTAGTGTCAGCACTCACCACTATCTTCCATGCTTACGCAAAGTTTAGAACCTTAAGTTTCATAAACGTTCAAAGCAGCTTTAACAAGAACTTGTAGTAAAATACAAGGAACCTGGTTCGATGTTCTGCTACAGTTCTATTTTGAGTAAAAGTCAACTATTGTCATGTTTTCTAATTCATGATCTTTCTTGCAAGGACAAATGAATAAACTGGAATAGATTCATTCACAAAGAAGAGTACAAGTGCATCAGTTTGTAAAAAAAAAAAAATGTAAATGATTTTCCCCAGAAAATGCTGCAAAGCTTAAGAAAAAAGGAGCAACTATCTTACTTCCTATGAAGGGTTTCGTTTTACAGTTACAGACACAAGAAGAATTTTAACAGAGAAACCATGATTGAAGTCATCCTTCCATTGACGACCAGATGAAATACTGACTAAAGAACAAGCAAGCAAATCGATGCTAACCTGGTTAAATTAGTAAGAATCATACCTTATGAACATGGTTCCTCCAAATTGTTTGATTTTATCTGCAGACAGATCGATTGTTACAACCAAGAACAAAGCAAAAAAAAAAAAACCAAGAACAAAGCAAAAAAAGCGGTTTTTTCCCCAAATCTGAAAACAAATATGATTGGGAAAGAAATTAATATGGTAAAATAATAAATAAAAGTATGGGTATTTTTGGCAGTTAAAAATACCAACTGCCCACTGATTTTCCATTGCTGCTAAAACAGCCAGCTGAGTTTCAGCATCTCAGTGTGGTGAACATGTATTTTCACTGCACTGGTACTCTAAACCAAACAGCATAGCAGTGAGGTTGTGGCAGTTATCTATCCCAACTGCACCTCACTGACTTCAAACGTTAAACCAAAGGGGGCCTTAGAGGGCTCCGATCCCTCTTATTCTTGCCTTTCTCTCAGTCTTTGTTCTGGCGCTCCACGCACTTAACATCCTTGGCGATCTTCGCTATTCAACTAGGACCGCGAACTCAAGCTTTCTCTGTGGAATAATCAGTACCCTTAGATTATCCATCAGTCTATCCTCAAACCAAACGCACCTCTCATATTCAGACGCCAACATGCCTCGAGCGTAGCTGCTCAACCTCAAAAATTTGGCATCATACTCGGCCACAGATCTGTCCTCTTGGGTGAAATTAAAGAACTCACGTCTACGAGCATCCACATAGCTCGCTCCCACATACTTACTTGAAATGTGATCTTAAAGAAATCCAAAGTCAAGCGATCAGGCTGAGTACCCTTCTCAACCATTAACCGCCACTGATACGCCTCATCGCAAAGTAGGGAGACTGCACCCTTAAAATTCTGCTCGGGAGTGCAGTCTAAGTCATTCATAATCCTCTCTGTGGCTTCCAACCAGTACTCAGCCACACTAGGGGCAACACTAGTAACACCCTTAAATAGTTTAGCACCATTATACCAGAGTCGTTCAGTTACCGACCCACAGCCCTCAGATCTATAATAGGGTCCAGCGACCCTTTTCAATATCCTCAAGATGGCACGGGACAAAGGGCGGTGCAGTCCCCAACCGAAAGCGACTACGAGACCCAATCTCAAGAGTGTTTAAACCGACATCTTACTCAGAACGGATGTGGCATACTACCCAATGAGAAAGACTCAGCTCGAGTCCCCTACAGCCCTTTCCATGGCCACGAGTACCACGTCCGCGAGTTCCACGAGTGCTCATAGTGTAATTTGAATTTTATCTACATTACAAAGTTTTATGCATCAGTTCCAGTTATTTATTAACAAATGTTTTATGCATAAATTATCAGAAGTTCAGTATTGTTTTTAGAGGTTTTAGTCACTATCTATTCAGTTCATTTTCAGAAAGTACTAACTACAGTGTTTCAGAACTATTCTAACTAAGTTTGTATACTTACAAGATCATACTGAAACTCAATTGTACCATATACTCCTTCAAATTATTCAAGAAATTTAAAAACCAATTCTTTTAAAACACAAGTTTTGGAACCCAAAATCCACAACCGAGTTTTGCAACCTGACTCTGATACCACTAAATGTAACACACTAAACACGGCCTAGATGCTTTGGCTGAATCCGTAGATGTCAAAAAGAATGGGTTTTGAAAACAAGTTGATTCCATAAACTAATTACTAATAAAACTCACATTCCTTCATGTTTATCACAGAAAACATTATTTTTAACAGTTCACTTGCCAAAACTCTTATTACAACAGAAGTTAAACAAAACCAGAACATTTTAGAAGTCCGTTTGTATTTTTAGAAAACCTCTTTTTAGCGTAAAATCTATTTTCGTAAAATATTTTATCAAGCATGCAACATCTTGAGCATATAAAATCAAATCAAGTTAAAAACTAAAACGATCCAAAGAGTACAAAAAATTACAACTCTCTGAATTATATCCCAAATTATTAAAAAAAACCATAAATTAATAATTCTAAACAGTTTTATGGAAGAGAGGTCACCGCCGAGTCCCTGGTGCACCGATCCGCCTAAAACTGTGGATTACTTGATAGTACAAACAAACAGATATGAGTTTACGTAAACTTAGTGTGTAACCCAATAGAATTAAGCATGTAGTCATACAGAATCATATGCAAAATCGGAAACAGGTATAGATACAAATTCGGGCTCCAGCCCATTTTAGATACAGATACAGTAAACAGAATCAGGCATTCAGAGTCCTACCCCCTACACACCATCTCCGACCATCCCAACACACCATGTGGTGTTAAAAACACCCACCCATCTCTATACATCATGTTGTATCGTTACAACACGTATCAGATATAGTGCAACTAGGCTGCCAGATAATAGGCGATAGTCGCCGTACAAATACTTCTTCCATCAATACAAAACCCACCCCACAATCATATACAGAATAGATATAGAATACATACTAGACATGCTCAATATTTTATGTACAGATATTAAAATAATCAGATATGCATGGCATAATCAAACTCAGAACAGATTACCAGTCTATTAGATCTATAGTTTTGGGGTTTGGTTAGCCCTTACCGACTCTATTGCAGGTCCACAGTCGATTGGGATGACCCGTGCGACCATCGAAGAAATTTCAGAAATTTGGGCCCATACGCCCAACTTGGCCATGCCCGTGTGACCCATACAGCCACACTCGAGCCACCACACGGGCGTGTACGGTGCATGGTGCATGACCATGCCTTCATCGACCACACGCCCGTGTGACGTCGACAATGCAGTTTTTTGACTTTTGTCGAAACCTTATTTTCTGCGTTTCAGGTACACACCTAGTAACGTTTCGATGTAAAAGCACTCTGAGCCTTCCAAAACCTAAATACAAAGTACCCAACATCAACTTAGCAAACAAAATCGAGTTACAAAACTAAATCGATTCAATTCCAAAAACTTACCACTGTAGAAACAATCACACGTGGTAAACTAAACTGTTGGAGTGACAACCACTACATCACCGCCTTCTCCTACGCCGTAGAATTTAACAATTACCACCAATTATCGGCCATCAATAAAATTACCCAAAATACCAACAATCAATTGTTAACGAAAAAACCAACTTCACTCACCATGCAGATTAACGAATCTAAAAAAAACTGTAATAATGATAGTTGCAAGAAAACACAACAGTAACCGCAGAAGAAGCAGAAAGAAATCGAAAATGGAGAGTGGGAAAAGTGAGGGAAAAAACATTAGGGAGGAAGTTTGGAAAAAAGAGAACAAAACCAATTAGAATCTGATAACTCCTTAATTTTCCTCCCACTAACCCACTAACAAACCACTTACTCAGAATTTTTGTTCAACCGAAACTCTCTTAGTCAAATGAGCAAAAATAAACTCCCACACTCGCGTAGGGATTCAAACAATGACCTCCATCACACTAACACCCTTGCCACTCAAAACAGTAAGCTTATTCTGATGTGGATTTACAGACAATTACATATAAGCCCAAAGAACAAAGGTAGAGCTTAGATCAAAAAAAAAAAAAAGAAGCCAAAATTTGCTAAAGGTAAGGCTTAAACTTAGGACCTCTCAGACACTCCTAGAATACTTAACCACTGAAGCATATGCATATTTTTGTGTTAAGTACTTACAAAAACATAAATAAAAAGATCAGGGTGTTATAGAAGGAATGTACACTAAGTTAATTAATGTACGTAAAGTATCATAATAAACATGTTCGAGCCTACTATGTCATAAATTAAATGACTTAAGCATATAACTAGAAAAAGAAGCAACATTCTTATTCATAGTTTTGCTTTTACAGAGATTGCATTGCATATCCCCTTCCCACAAACATTCCCCCTTTAGAAAGAACATTCTTATTCATAGTTCTTGCGTATGGCACAAAATTCCATGTCAAACACTTCCTTGGAAAATTCTTCCACAAAATTGACCTTGTTAGCTCTAACTTTCTTTGGGATCCTACAATCAGATGACTTGTGCCCCATCTTGTTGCAATTGAAGCATTTTCCTTGAAATTTTTGCTTCTTGGAAACGCCACCTTTTGGCCCCAATTTAGACCCATTCTGATTTTGGTTTCCCTTCTTGAAGTCTTTCTTGACTTCTACGAAATTTGCCCTAGCACTATTGGCATTTACTGCTTTGTTGAGTCTTTTTCGGTACCTTTATTGTCTTCTTCAATCCGAAGTCTGACAATTAAATCTCCCACTGACATTTCCTTTCTTTTGTGCTTTAGGTAATTCTTGAAGTCACTCCAAGTAGGAGGTAGCTTAACAATAATGGTTGCCACTTAGAAGGATTCACTTATCATCATCCCTCCAGCAAGAATTCCGTGAATGATCAATTGAAGTTCCTGCACTTTATTCATAATTAATTTAAAATCAACCATTACAAAATTCAAGAATTTAGCTGTAACATCCCGGTTTAGACCCTAGTCGGAACAGTGGTTTCGAGACCACAAATTCGAGGTTGTAAAAAAATATTTTAATGATATTTTCTGTGTGAATGCTATGTGGCATAGTCTGTGTGAAAATTCTGTGTGATAATTTGATCGTTTGTGTGTTGAATTAAGAAAAAGGATTGAATCGCGTATAGAGTAAAAGCTATGTGCTGAATTATAAGTACCTAAGTGTTAATGTCTTTATATAGTGGAGGCCTTATGTTGTTTATAAACCATTTTAAGGTAGTGGATGGCAAAATGACATATTAACCTTAAATTATATTTGTTTTATATGTTTTACAAAAGGGTAAAGTTGGTATTTGTTTAATAAGTTATTATTAATGAAAAACAAAACAATTTGATGGCCATTTTCTCATCTTTCTTCCATCGAAAAATAGAAAAGGGAAGAGCCATTGAAGCTTTGTGATTTTCGGCACATATTTAGCTTAATTCAAGGTATGTTTGAGCTCAGTTTTTGATAATTTCTATGTTTTCGTAATCGTTGCTTTGTGCTTTACAAAACCCATGTTGTAATTTTGAGTATTGATGATGTTTGTGTGAGATTCCATTGATGCTATGTTGAGCTTTGTGATGTTTTATGGTGTTAAATGAAAGATATGAGCTAGAGGACATACTTTGTTCATGAATTTTTGATGAATTTAGCTAAATAGGGCTAAATTGAGAAAATGGTAAATTGAGGGACTAAATTGTGAATTTGATGACAAATGTGGGTTTATAAGTGATGTATATGTATTCGGCTAGGTATGTGTATGTGTGGATTTTGTAAATTTGGTGATTTTGTGAAATAGGAACTAAAGTGTTGAAATGTGAAAACATGAGGGCTATTATGCAAAATGCCCTAAATGTATGTATCTGGACTAAATTGGATGAAATGGTGATTGAATGGATTGAATTTAAATGTGTATAGATCAAGAGAGAAAAGGTTTGGATCGAGATCGAGGCAAAGAGAAAATGCTCGATTAATTGACTGTTTCGGTATTTTGACATCCGAGGTAAGTTCGGACATAATACCTGTATTTAGTTATGTTTAATGCTATGAAATAAATGGTATGATATTATTACAAAGTGAATGTTATGTGATAGATTGAGTTAAATGGCACTAAGTGTGCGTATTCGAAAACGTGATCGAGATAAACGGCACTATGTGTGCGGAGTAATATAAGCTTTGGCTTTGTGGTTGGCACTGTGTGTGGGATGCCGATTTAAGACCGGTTTGAGATCAATGTACTAAGTGTACGATGATAATTAAGCTTCGGCTAACTATTTATGCACTAAATGTGCAAATGAATAGAGAAAGAGACGAATGTGGATCGAAATGAATCGTGATTATTGATTTGCAAAAGTAATTGACTACTAAGTGTTGACTAAGGTACGCTTGGAACCTATGTGGTTGGTGAAACTATGAGTTAATTGAACATATTGATTGTGGATGGTATTATATTTGTGATTGTAAACTTAATCTATGTGATGACATGTTGATATTATGTATTATGTTTTGAACTTACTAAGCTTTATAAAGCTTACTGTGTGATTTGTTTCTCTGCTTTGCAGTGTCAGTAAAGCTAGCTCGGATTAGAGGATCGTCAGCATCTCAGTCACACTATCGGCAATCTATTTTGGGGTATTTTGGAAAGATGTACATAGTTAAAATATTGCATGTATAGGCTGGTCACTTGAATCATGTTTGAGATTTGTAGTAGCCATGTGATATGGCAAGCTATGTGCTAGTTTTAACATGAATGAACTTGGTATAAGTGATGCATCTTTTGGCATGGTTGGTGGGTTGAGAAATTGATTAATGAATGGTAACTTTGTGTTGGTAAATTGCTAGTATGAGTTAGTGAAATTGAGAAGGAATGATGTTTGGTATTGAATGTATATTGCTTGTGATGAGATAAGTTTCGGTAATGAATTTGTTATGGTTGGAATGGGAATTGAATGCATAGATTGAATAGTCATATTGGTAAGTTTTTGGTTGCCTTATGTGCATGATATGTTTTGGTATGTGTTGCTTGTAGGTTTGACCCTAAGTGGGTGGCATTTTGGCCTTGCAAAATAGCCTATAATGTTACACGGTCTAGGCGCACGGGCGTGCCTAAAGACCGTGGGTGAATTGGTAGAATGTAACCTAGTAGCACACGGCCTCGACACGAGGGTGTCAGCTAGTCGTGGTGTACAAGTCAGTAGCTAGCTAAGAGCACACGGCCATGGCACACGGGTGTGCTTGGTGGCTGTGGGAATTAAGTCAGTATATGACCACGGGGAGGACACACGGGGGTTCTAGCAGCCATGGAGGACACACGGTCTCCTCCCACGGCCGTGTCTCCGCTGAATTTTAGAAAAGTTTTAAATTTTCATGAAATTTTGTATGTGTGTTCGATTTAGTCCCGATCCCTCTTTAGCATGTGAATTAGGTCTCGTAGACCTTGATAAGGGACAACATGATTGTATATGAATGTGATTAAAGATGATTGACTTTGTGTCGTAAATTCTAGATGTTAAATGTTCTGATTGATCGGTAATGCCTCTTAACCCTATTCCGGCGACGGTCTCGGGTTAGGGGTGTTGCATTAGCAACTAAAAATTTTATAGTTCCAGCATCTTCGGCTTTGTATTTATGGTCCAATGATGTCCATAATTCCTTAGCTGTTTTCTTAACACTATACACTCCATACAGTGCATCTGACAATCCATTAAGGATGTAGTTTTGCATAGGAAATCAGAATGTTTCCACGCTTCAACAGCAGTGAAAGCGGTAACTTCATCTACCTCGCCCTCTTTAATAGTAGGAGGGTCATCTTTAAAAAATTTGGCCAAGTTCAACATGGTCAAATAAAATAGCATTTTCTGTTGCTAAGTCTTGAAATTCTGTCTCGAGAATTTTACAGGTACCGAGTTTTGGATCGAAGATTGCTTTTGAACCAAAGCTTCAGATTGCGAATTGATTGAATTGGTGGAGTCTCTATTTTTCTATTAAGAAACAAAATCAGAATTAGAAAACTTATCAATTTTTGTTAGACGACACAAATCTAATAAAACCCGAAACAAGAGTTTATACAGTCTAATTAAAACTATAATAAAACAATGCACCATGTAGGTAACCTTAAAAGAGAGGTGGTCCACTCGACACGCTTAAATACCAAGTCTTTTAAAGAACCAATCTTAGACATACATTCTCATATTGTCTTTTTAATTAACCATTGATAAATTTCTTTTTAATTCACAATTTAAAGCCACAATTAAGGCCACCATAAATAGAAAAATTTCCCTTTAAAATGTTAAACGAAAGAATTAAAATTCTGAAACAAAATAAAAACAATTTTGTTAAATGACAGGATTAAATCCTGAAACAAAATTATGTAATTAAATCAAAAGAAAATCTATTAAACGAAGGGAATGATTCCCGAAACAGAATTATTTGATTAATTTTTTGTTTGGAAACAAATCAATATCGAATAAAATGTTGTTAAAAATTGGGAATAAATCTCGAAACAGATTTTATTTAATTTAATTCTAATTTGGAAACAAAATAAAATAAAATAAAATCTTGTTAAACGGAGGGAATAAATCCTGAAACATATTTAATTTAATTAAATTTTAATTTGGAAACAAAACAAAATGAAATAAAATCTTGTTAAACGGCGGGAATAAGTCCGAAAACATATTTTATTTAACTTTAATTTCTCGTTTGGAAATAAAATCAGAATTGGAATAAAATCCGTTGAATGGCGAGAATAAAGCCCAAAACAAATCTTATTTTAATTTTAATACTTGTTTTGGAAATAAAATAAAAAATGGAATAAAATTCGTTGAACAACAAGAATAAATCCCGAAACAAATTTTATTTTAATTTTAAAACTCGTTTTGGAAATAAAATCAAAATTGGAATAAACTCCGTTGAACGGTGAGAATAAATCCCAAAATAGATTTAATTCACTTTTAAATTGGAAACAAAATCAAATAAAATCTGTTAAACGGCGAGAATAAATCCCGAAATATATTTTATTTTAATTTTAATATTCTTTTGGAAATAAAACAAAATAAAGAATAAAATCAGTTGAACGGCGGTAATTAATCCTGAAATAGATTTTATTTAATTTTAAAAAAATTATTTTCAATTTTTTTTCTTTGGCCTTGGTGTCTCGTTCGTCTCCGATTAGAGAATTACAAATAATAAAATATATCTTAAGATTGTTGGACAAAACACGTTAGCGAACAAAATATTTAAATATAAATAAACACATATTTATATATAAAATAAAATATAAATAGAATAATTTATGTTTAAATTGTCAAATACTTAAACCAATAATAACTATAACAAAAAATTGAAATCGAAAGGAAGAATAAAGATTTACTAAAGTTAAGGCCTGTTAAACACAGTTTTCTTAAGACGGATTCGGCCGCTCCTACAGTACTTCAAGAAACGTTGGTCAAATATCTTCAAGGATACAACAACACAATGATCAAAGTAGTAGCACCTCTGCAGCAATCAATGAACGAACGTTGCATTTTTCTATCACCGGAACTTTGGAAAATATAGAGAAGAAAAGAAGAATTTTGATAACAAAATAAAATCGGCGTGAGAGAGTATGAGTGTGGAAAAATTCTCCAGAATTCATGTAACACCCCAGACCTAGCCTAGACGTTATGCCCAAATCCAGGATGTCACAAAGAATGGGTTTTGAAAACTGAATTGTTTTGATAAACCGTTAAACTTTCATAACTCATATTCATTCATGATTATTACTGAAAACAACATTTAAATAGTTCATTTGCCAAAACACTTATTACAGCAGAAGCTTAATAAAACCGAAACATTTAGAAATTCGATTCGTATTTCTAGAAAAACCCTTATTTGCGTAAAACCGTCGTTTCCATAAAACATTTTATCAAGCATGCAAATGAAACCAAACCCAAGATATAAACCTTATAGTCCAGAAAGTCCAAGAAATTACAAACTCTTAATTAAATCCAGAAATTTAAATAAAACCATAAATTACTAAGTGTAACAATTCTCGGTCAAGTGGTCACCACTGAGTCTCCGCCGCATCGATCCGCCTAAGTCTATAGATTACCTTAACAGAACAGACAAACAAAAGTGAGCTTACGTAAACTCAATGTGTAACCCAACAGAATTAGACATGCCATATACGGTAGTCTCATAAATAGTCAGATACAAATCAGATTCAGATTCGGACCTAAGTTCTTTCTGAGATCAGATCACATATTCGGATATATAGAACAAATATACAAAATCCTACCTGTATCCTCTACACACCAACTCCGACCATCCCAACATACCATGTGGGGTTAAAAACACCCGCCCATCCTTACACACCATATTGTGCCTTTACGACACGTTTCAGATATACTGTAGCCGAGCTGCCAGAATATAGGCGAAGGTCACTTTTCAGAACATTTCCTCTATATATACAAACCCACCCTAATAACATATGCAGAAATTAGATACAAATTTATTAGATTAAACATGCTCAACATGCTTTTATACAAATAACAAATATACATATAGCAGTACAATCAGGCATACATTTAGTATCCTACTCAGATCAGTCTATCAGAATATCATAGCATACAAAATAGGGTTTTAATGACCCTTATTGACCCTACAGTAGGCTCACAATCGATCAGATCGACCTGTGCGACCCTAGGGAAATTTTTAAAAAATTGGGCCCACATGCCCAGATTGGCCCCAAACTCACACGACCGTTCGGCATGCCCGTGTGGGCCCGTACGCCCAACTTGGCCAAGCCCATGTGGCCCACACCATCACACGGCTGTGTCCTGCACACGGCCATGCCTTCGTCAACTTGCACACAGCCAACCACACGGGTGACCACATGCCCATGTGGCATCGACAGCAAGGTTTTTTGACTTATGCCAAAGCTCGTTTTTCTGCGTTTCAGGTACACACCTGGTACAATTTTGATGCAAAATCCCTCCCGAGACCATCAGAACCTAAAATTGTCCAACAATACGCTGAATTAGTCATTTAAAATGATACTCAACCGAACTATCTCAGAAATGACACCCCTTTTAATCTACCAAAACCCTTATCTTCGAAAGAACACCGACGATTTCGCACAACTAGAGTGCCAATTAGTAGCCCCTAGCCCCTTGATCTTCTCCTTAGCCACAAAATGAACCCCATCAACCAAAAGATTCACTAACAAAGTAAAAGCCACACTTACCACACTTACTAGAAATGCAAAAGGATTACCAAAATGCCGAAACAAGACGATTTGCACAAAAACAAAAGTGACAGAATCAAAAAAAAAGAAGAGAATGAAGAAATATTTGTAAAGAACCCGAAAAGGGAGAGTAGAGACATTACAATTCTTTGGAAGAGAGAGAAAAACATTTATTTGAAAAAATAAGATAATATCACAAATCCCCCATATCTCTCCTACTAACCCTACACACAACTACCTCAGAAGTTTGGCTCCACCGAAACTCTATCAGCTAACCGAGAAAAAGTATAACTTCCACGCTCGCGCAGAGATTCGAACACAAGACCTCTAACACACTAACCCCCTTACCACTCAAACCAACAAGCTCATTCTGATATGGATTTACAGGAAGTTTAACATATGCCCACTCAACAAAGATAAGGCTTGGATCAAAATGACAAAATTAGCAAATGTGAGACTTGAACCCAAGACCTCATACACACACCTAGAACACTTAACCACTGAAGCAGATACACATTTATGTAAAAAATTTACAGAAACAGAAATAAATTATTTAGGGTGTTACAACTCTACCACCTAGAAAAAATTTTGACCTCGAAATTTACCTGATCAAAATAGATGAGGATATTACTGACGCATCCAGTCCTCAAGTTCCCACGTGGCTTCCTCAGTGCCATGATTCTGCCACAGAACCTTTACTAATGGAATAGACTTCCTTCTCAGAACCTTAACATCTCGATCTAAAATCTGAACCGGCTCCTCCTCAAAAGTCAAGTTCGGTCTAACATCGATCTCCTCAACAGTGACTACGTAAGATAGATCAAACCGATACCGTCTTAACATCGAGATGTGAAATACATCGTAGATACGGTCCAACTCTAGAGGTAGCTCCAACTGATATGTGATCGATCCCACACGTTTCAAAATCCAATACGACCCGATGAACCTAGGGCTCAATTTGCCCTTACAACCAAATCTCAGAACCTTCTTCTATGGAGAAGCCTTAAGAAACACGCAGTCCGTACAAAGTACTCAATATCACACATCTTCAGATCTGCATAAGATTTCTATCTATCAGAAGTTGCCTTCAGACGATCCTGAATCAGTCTAACTTTATCTTCGGTTTCAGAAACCAAATCAGGACCCAAAACCTGACACTCACTCAACTCGGTCCAACGTAGTGGAGTACGACACTTACAACCATACAAAGCCTTGTAAGGTGCCATCTGGATGCCAGCCTGGAAACTATTATTGTAGACGAACTCAGCTAGCGGTAGATAATCCTCCCAATTACCTCGAAAATCAATTACACAGCTCCGAAACATATCCTCTAGTATCCGAATCACCTGCCGGATTGACCATCGGTCTAAGGATGGAGCGCAGATCAAGTCCAATATCGAACCTAGAGTATGGTGTAATTTCTTTCAGAACCCAGAAGTGAAGCGAGGATCTCTATCAGAAATAATTGAAACAGCAAACCCATGCATCTCACAATCTCAGATACATAGATCTCCGTTAGCTTCTACAGAGAGTAGTCTGTCCGAACCGGAATAAAATGAGCAAACTTGGTCAATCGATTTACGATGACTCAAACAAAATCCTTCTTAGTGGGTGTCAAGGGCAACACACTAATGAAGTCCATTGTTACTTGTTCCTATTTTCATAAGGGAATCTTAACAAGTTTGTAACAAACCTAAAGGCAACTGATGCTCAGCCTTAACTTACTGGCATGTTAAACAACGAGTAACAATATTTGTAACCTCTTGCTTGAAACCTGACCACCAGTACAGTTCACGAAAATCCCGATACATCTTATTACCAGCGGGATACATAGCATAAGGGCTACTATACACCTTCCTCAGAATCGACTGTCTCAAATCAGAATCATTCGGTACACAGATCCAACCTCAAAAATACAGAACTCCATCGTTATTCAGCCTAAAGTCAGAAGTACCACCATTCTCAATCTGACAAAATCACAAACCTAGAGACTTATCCTTAACTGCTTATCCGGAATCTGATCAATCAAGTCGGCTTAACTTGCAACTCGGCCAATAGACTCCTATCATCAAACAAACTAAGGCGAGTAAACATCGCCCTCAAATCAGACATCGCTCTTTGACTGAGAGCATCGGCCTTCCCAAGATGATACTTGATCGTGCAATCATAATCTTTGAGCAGCTCAATCCATCGTTGCTGTCTAAGATTCAACTCCTTCTGAATAAGGAGGTACTTGAGGCTCTTGTGATCAGTGTAGTTTGTGCACCTCTCACCATACAGATAGTGCCTCCAGATCTTTAACGCAAAAACCGCCGC
This sequence comes from Gossypium bickii, assembly GCA_025503065.1. Lineage (NCBI taxonomy): Eukaryota > Viridiplantae > Streptophyta > Magnoliopsida > Malvales > Malvaceae > Gossypium > Gossypium bickii. The sequence continues at coordinate 106,024,642 of CP106711.1, forward strand.
AGCCAGCTCGAGATCATGGGTCGGATAGTTCCCTTCATGTGTCTTAAGCTGATGGGACACATAAGCCACCACTTTTCTATCTTGCATCAATACACATCCCAACCCAACTTGTGACGCATCACTGTACACCACAAACTCTTTACCAGATTCAGGCTATATCAGAATAGGAGCCTGAGTCAAAACAGACTTGAACTTCTCAAAGCTCGATTGCTGCAGATCAGTCTAAACAAAATGAACACCCTTATGCAGAAGCTTAGTCAAAGGAGTTTCAATCAGATAGAACCCCTCAACAAAACGCCGATAATACCCTGCAAGGCCTAGAAAACTGTGATTCTCAGATACATTCTTAGGTTGTTTCCAACCAAGCACGGCCTCAATTTTCCTCAGATCAACACGGATCCCCTCAGCAGAAACCACGTGCCCCAAAAAAGTTACCTCTCGTAACCAAAATTCACACTTGCTCAACTTAGCATAGAACTGCTTTTCATGGAGAATCTGAAGCGTTACTCTAAGATGCTCATCATGCTCATCCTCGGTCTTAGAGTAAACCAGAATATCGTCGATGATGCGACAAACTGGTCCAAATATGGCTGAAAGACTCGGTTCGTCAGATCTACGAATTCAGCCGGAGCATTCGTAAGACCAAAAGGCATAACTAGGAACTCATAATACCCATAACAAGTCCTAAACACCGTCTTATGAACATCCACCTCTTTAACTCTCAACTAATGATACCCAGAACGAAGATCAATCTTGGAAAACACTGAAGTCCCTTGGAACTGATCAAACAAATCATCGGTCCTCAGAAGTGGATACTTGTTCTTCACAGTCAGTTTATTCAGTTACCGATAATCGATGCACATTCTCATAGTGCTATCATTTTTCTTCACAAACAGAACTAGTGTCCTCCACAGAGACACATTAGGGCGTATGAAACTACGATCCAAAAGTTCATAAAGTTGAGCCTTAAGCTCTGTAAGTTGTTTCGGTGCCATACAGTATGGGGCGATAGACACTAAAGCTGTACCCGATAAAAGCTCAATGTCGAACTCAACTTCTCGGTTCGGAGACAAACCCAGTAACTCATTAGGAAAGACATCCAGAAAATCCCTCACAGTTTTGATATCCCCAATAGAAAAGTCCCCAGAAATAGAACCACTGACGTAAGCCAAATACGCCTCACACCCTTTTCGAACCAGTTTCTCAGCCACAAGAGCAGAGATTACATTGGGAAAATAATCTCAATGCTCACCGATCACAACCACTTCTTTATCATCTTCAGTCCTCAGAATAACCCTCTTAGTTGCACAATCCAAACTAACTCGATGCTTATCCAACTAATCCATGCCCAGAATCAGATCAAACTTCCCAAACGGTAACTCTATCAGATTTGTCAAAAATACAGCCCATTGCACCTCTAACGAAACATTCATATAAAGTTTACTAACTCGGATAGACTGCCCCAACGGATTTGGTACAGTGATCTCACTAGAAGTGCTCTCAACAGAAATTCCTAGGTTTTTAGATACAGAACTAGCTACATAGGAGTGTGTAGAACTTATGTCTATCAAAGTAGTATAAGGTACATCAAAAATAAAGAACGTACCGGTGATAACATCTGGAGCATCTTTATCTTCTCGGGTCGAGTAGTATAAACCAGCGCAAGCTGCTTCGCCTTAGTCTGACTAGCACCTCTGCCCGGTACTCTCTGCCCACGGCCCATACCGTTACCACCCCTAGCTGATCTATGACCCCTAGGTGGCTGTTGAACTACCCTCTGAGCTGTACAGAACCCAGTCCTAAAGCTTGGATCTGATCTGTCCGCTGTGGACACTCTCCAATACGGTGCTCCAAAGACCCACTATTTATACTGATCTGATCTGATCTATCCGCTGTGGACACTCTCCAAGTGACAAATCAAAGAAAAGATGAGGACGAAGAAAAATTTGCAAAGAACCGAAAAGGGAAAGTAGAGATGTCAGAATTCTTTGGAAGAGAAAGAAAAAATAAAAATAAAAAAAGATAATATCACAAATCCCTCATATCCCTCTCGCTAACCCACTACACACAACTACCTCAGAAGTTTGGCTCCACCGAAACTCTATTAGCTAACCGAGAAAAAATATAACTTCCACACTCGCGTAGAGATTCAAACACAGAACCTCTAACACACTAACCCCTTTACCACTCGAACTTGCAAGCTTATTCTAATATAGATTTACAAGAAGTTTAACATATGCCCACTCAACAAGGGTAAGGCTTGGATCAAAATGACAAAATTAGCAAAGGTGAAACTTGAACCCAATACCTCACACACACACACCTAGAAGCAAATACACATTTATGTCAAAAATTTACAGAAATAGAAATAAATTATTCAAAGCGTTACAATTCATAACCTTTTATAGACATTTAGTATGGTGGAATTTTGGAAATATCCACAAAATCTGTCATTAAGGAGCCAACAAATCACTTTGATTTAAAATTAAATCAAATTAATTAGAATCAAATAAAATAAGATAAATGTCCTTATATAAACAGATTATGCTAGTTGAGGAAAAATAATTTTGTGTGTTGAACTAAAATATTCATAGGTCCATTTTGAGCCCGACCAATCCAAACATTTCACGTCGCCCACATCATGTGGATGCGCCCCAACCCCATCGAATTTGGACCTGCACCCAAGTTTAGTCATTCAATCATTTTTTTAATAGGGTTCCTATATATAAACACATCTTACACTTGAAATTTAACCAATGTGGAGTCTAAGCTTTTCTTTTTCTCAACAAATATTTCCATGTAGTTTAAATTTAGCGTCGATTTCTCATTCATCACTCAACCATTTTGAGCATATGATATACTGTTGTAAAGGTCTCATGGAGTAGAATATGAAACCATAATTTTATCATTTAACTCTTCACCTTTACCTATTGAGAATATAGGCTCAAAATTCCCATAAAATGCAATTTTTCCAACAATAACTTTGTACTATCAAGTAATTATATATATTTAGAAAATGACATTAATTTTTATATTCTTAGCTCTCCAGGTTCAACTATTAGGATTTGTCTGGATCATCATTTACCAAATTTAGGATTTCTACAAGTATTTGTTTTGTTCCCAATGAAGCTATTACCATCTTGTTTGCTGAAGATCAATATCCCAGCATTCATAAGTTGGATCAAATCTGAATTTCGGCATTGAATAAGGCTCTATTTGTTTCACTGAAAATGACTTCCGGAAAATGATTTCTGGAAAATGATTTACTTTTCTGGAAAAGCTAATATTTTCTGGTGTTTGGATGAATCTGTGTAAAATATTTTCTATTGTTTGGTAGATTTCTTAAAAATATTTTATAAAAGTTGTTTTCAATTAAACAAACATACATTTGATATTTTCTTATTTTTTCATTGTTTAATTGAATTCATTTTTATCTATAATTTTATATTTTACATTATTTTTGCATATATTAAAAATATTATGTTAAATTCAGATTCATTACAACGTCATTTTTTAATTATATGACTACTAAGTGAGTATTTTTTATTTAAAAATGTGACATCAACATAACTGATAAAAAAATTAACGATGTCAACAATTGGACTTGATTTTCAAATTTGAAAAGTAAAGGGACTAAATTCTTGAAAAAAGTACAAAGACTAAATTACAAATCTGTGAAGTGTACATAGACTTATGACATATTTTAACCTTTATACAACAAAACATTTATTATTAATATATTTATAATTGTAATAAATATTTATTATTAAAATATTAATATTGAATATTTTCAATAATATGTGAATAATATTATTTAAAATTATTATTTTTAAAATTTATTATTAAAATAAAATTGAAATATTAAATAATTTATTAAAATAATTAATAATTTATTATATGACTAAATATAAATAATTAAATATGTATGTTTAATAATATTGAAAAATATAATATTTTAAATATTTTTAAAAATAAAAATAAAATTTATTATCAATATAATAATATTAAGCTTGATTTAAGTTAATTTTTATAAAAAATAAAATTATCTATAGATAAGCTCTTTTACGGAAAATGACTTACGCTTTTCAAAAGGGTAAGTCATTTTACAGGAAAGAAATGTTTATTTTATTTTGACCTGTAAGTCATTTTCCGTTGGCCAAACTATTTTCTGTGAAACAAATACAAAAAAATACAGAAAATATTTTCCGTAAAATCTTTTACATGAAAACAAACGGACCCTTAAATTCCAACAATGCAGGTATGACCCCAGCTTTTACGAACATGGAATTAACTAGGCAATTGCAAAGCTGGTATTTAATGTCTTCTTTACCATTGTTTTGGTCTTTTTATTTGGTCATGATGATTCTTACATATTAACCGCTATTTTGGTTGTCATTTATGTTCACTTAACGTGATGTGATCAGCTGGTATTTAATGTCTTCTTTACCTATCCTTTTGAAGGAGCTGCAACAATTGCTATATCTACTGTCAAAAACTTTGCAGATGGCATTAAAGAGGTGATGATTTTTTCTCTTTTTTGGCTTCATAATCTTGCACTCAATGATTGTTGATTGCTATATTCTTTTGGTTTTATTCATGAAAAGTTTGTTTTCCTTGTTTCAGTTCATGGGAAGAAGAGATAATTAATTATCTTTATCAACTTATCTGATTTGAGTGTAAATTTATTAGTCTGATTTTATTGTATAAAGGAGAAGGGATTGTATTTGTCATTCTCTTATTAAAAAAGGAACAGGGGTGATGAGAGATTACAGTTTCATACAATCATTTCTCTTGTACCAAGGCTACAAATTATGAATCAAGAGACTAACTACTACTATGTGGTTCGGAAATATTGTTAATATTTCATTAACTTGATTTTTTTTTTCAATATTTTATCTTTAGATGTTATGTTTTTATTACTTGATAATATATATGATTATGTATGAATATAGGTTATTAATATAAAATATTTCCTTTCTTACTTTATTTTCTTCGTATTTTTATTAGTTTCTTTTATGAATTGTATTTTTAATATTTCATTTTTAAAAATATAATTTCTAGAAACAATAAAAAATCAAATAGAAAATCGTCCAAAATAATTTCTAAATTTAAAGCTAACTTTTATTGACGGTTGGAAACCGTCGCCAGAAAATTTTATATATAGTTAAGAAGCATCTAATGATACTACTTTTACTGACGGGGTTTTTCGTCGACAAAAGGTAAAAGAGATATATCAACGTTCTCCTTATAAGATGAAACTTTTCCTGACGGTTATATTTTCGTCCATGAAGCATTCTTTCCGCCGGTATAGGACATTTTTGGTATTTAGCGATGAATTTGTGACTGTTAGTAAATTGCAATATCTTTTGTAGTGAGCCAAATATTCTCTTAAAATATCTCCTAAAATTTTAGAATTGTTTTAAAAATTTTAATTTTAGAATTTTAAAAGTAGTGAAACTCATCTTTTAAAATACCACATTCAAATATATTTTTAGAGTTTTTAAAGTTCACAAATAAAATATAAAAGACAATACTTACCCTTTTAAATGGTGATACATTGTAAATATAATTTTCTATTTACTGTGTTACAAATACTAACCTTAATATATATTTACCATTATAAAATATCTGACTTTGTTGATATCATAAATTAATTGAATCTCAATCCAATTAAAAAAACCAAAAGATTTAAAGATAGCAAATTTATTATAAGGTATTTATACTTCTCAACTATTTTATATATTTTTTAAATTTAATAGCTCAAACTACCATGTTAAAAGAAATTTAAAAATGGATGGATGAGAGATTTAATATTGATTGGGGTTCAAATTTTATTATTGATATAATTTTTTATTTATCCCGGAGTCATAAGATTTAATAAAATTATTTATTGATTTTGGTTTCATAAATTAACTTAACATTAATTTAATAAAAAATTAATTAAGAATATATTTTTAAAAAGTAATAAATATTATTATAATGATCTTTTTATATTTTCATTTTTCTATATATCTTTCTTAAAATTTTAAAATAAAATGTCCAGGGGGTGAACTAAAGACTAACGAAGAAGATATCACATAAACCCTTTACTACTCTACCTATGCTTTAATTGAAGAACAAATCCTTTATATAAAAATTTTACATAATCAAGTATTCATATTTATATTTATTATAAAATCGTTGACTAAGTTGGTATTATGGATTAACTAAGTACCAATTTAGTTGAAAAAAGATTAATATACTATTTCTTTTAAATGGTAACTAATTTTATTGCGATAATTTATTTTATCTTTTCATATTTTTATATAATTTTTAAATAAATAAAAAATTAAAAATTGTATATAAAAGGATCTAACACATATTTAATAAGATTCATAAACAAATCCTTTACCAATCCTCCTATGATTATTGTTGAGAATTTTAAAATAAAAATATTTTTTTTTTTGTATATTACAAGAGGAGGGCAAAGCCCTAAAGCAATACAACTAGCGTGATTTAAACTCAAGCCACACCTACGGCGATGAACACCCTAACCATCAGGCCAACACACAGGATTCATTAAAATATTATTTTTACTTATATTGTGAGTATGATATAGTATATATATACAATAATATATAAAGAGCCCAAGTGTAACACCCTATACCCGACCCGGTAGCTGAGCCCGAGTAACAGGACGCTACACCACCGTCACAACACTACACATTACATAACGTCTTATTAGCATGTGAACGTTATCAAATTTGAACATTTAGGGAGATTCCAAGTCAAGAATACCCTAGGTGACATTAAATTAAGCTAAACATACATTAAACGAGCTTATAACGAGATAGAAACATGCTTTAAGACCACTTAACAAAAAAATTACCACAATATCACGTAGGTATCGATACTAATTCGATGGTATTGATATTTCCCATAGATGGTTTCAATACTGATAAGAAAATCGATACTAAATTAGCATTTTATTTTCCTGCAAAAATTAAAATCAACAAACTATCAATACTCTATCAGAGTTACTGACTTCCTCCACATTCAAAATATCATGGAGGTATCAATACTAAATACCCAATTATCGATACTCGGCATAAAACAACAAAAATAACACCAGAACAGGACATTTAGCACAACCATACATATACTAAATCATCATGCATGTATAGATTCAAAATTCAGCATAAAAAATACCATAATTTGCAATTCCATGCATCATCAATAATTTAAGCTAAGCAACCCAATGAACTAATATTAGAACTCCATAATTCCTAAGACTATTAAACTTCAAAACAATCGTTTAGGACATCATGGAAATAATCAACTAACAATTCTACCTCATTGTTTTATTCCCACAGTTCAAAATAATAGCAATAATGTCACCTACTCAATCACTAAGCCTAACTTGGCTCAATTCATTGGAATTTGCGCACCGCCCATACCAATAACACTAACTATTTGAAAGGTTTAGAAAAGAGTGAGTGAGTTTAAATAAGCTCAATGAATGATCGAAATAACCACCAAATAAACATGAATTCACACGTTAAATGAAAATGACCAAAACACAATTACATTCACAATTTACTATGATGACATACTAAAATATTCATGCAATATTTACCAACTCATCTAACTTATTAATCATATATTTATGCATACATCACATATCGTAATATTTCATTTAATGATAAATTGGCACTTGAGGCTATGAAACATAAAAGTGGGCTCTATCACCACACATTGGATACTCAAATCTCTAACACACCATTGACTCAATGAGTCAAACATATCCCAAAAACGTAGCATTTAGCTATCACTCTCCAACTCTCCAACACTCCAACATATCCCAGTGAATGGAGCTAAGCTTACAATCCATTATCTCTCCAAAATTGTCCCAGGCCTTAATGCCCTAAAAATACAACACAAGGGTGAGTACTCACAAATCCTATGGCATGCCAACTATATCCAACGGTCTCGAAGAACAACAATTATACACACATATTTACTTACAATTTTCTACACACTTTCACTGCATATTCACATTATAAGCACAACATCATCACTATCATTCGACATGTATAACATACCTACAATTAACACATTCACAATAGCCATCACAAACATATATCACAAATCATATTATCACGTCTTAATTCTCAATTCACAACACAATCACATATTTTGCAATTTAAACAGGGTTATAATAAAGCTTACACTTGGAACTTAAAGTATGGGTTTAGGCTACTCCTAAGCTCCCAATTAACACTATGAATCATATATATTAGCAGTGATTCCAAACACCCATCATTCGCACTTTCACCTAGTCGTTGAAAGCCTAAACTAGCTTTTCCTTTCCTTTTGTCTTACTCGTCGAAGGCTCCACTGGTTCTGAATCTTTACCAAAATTAACCACACAACAAACATAATTAATTTATAGCTATAGACACACCCAGTCAACCAAAAACATAGGTCTAAGGTTCCTTCATCTTGAAATTGAAACTTTCGACTTACAAATTTGAAACTCAAATATCTTAATTCCTACTCATTCTCAATGCTTAAAACTTATTACAATCCTCTAATTATTAACCCAAGAATGATTCTTAACCTTCAAATTACACAAAACTACATACATTCATGGTTCTAAAATTTCGACATACAATGACAATTTTCACAAAAACTTAATAAAACCTTAGAATTCTTTAACAAAACTATAGGGAAAGTTTAGAAACCTTCTCATCACTTCAAAACGAGTTGAAAAAGGCTTTGAAACATTGTTTTCATTCAAAATCTCAAATTTCACCTTTAATGACCCAGAATTTGACATTTAATCAAAATTTTTGATTCAATAGATAAAAATTCAATTTAAAAGGCTAGATATCATCAAAAACCAATAGAAAAATGAAAATTACCTTCGTTGGGAGAAAAATGGACATTTGGTTGAAAATTTGGAAAACCCACAAGTTGAACGATGGTAAAATCAATAGTGTTTTTGATGCTTTTCTTGAAATTCTAGATGTAACAGCCCGGTTTAGACTCTAGTCGGAACAGTGGTTTCGGGACCACAATCCGACCTTGAAAATTTTATTTTATTACTATTTTAATATTTACAGCATGATATTAGAGTTGTGTGAAATTTTCGTAGAGAAATTTTATCGTTTAAATGGTTAATTCGGTAAAAAGGACTAAATTGCGTAAAGTGTAAAAGTTGGGTTCTATAAGTTAAAAGTGTCAAATAGATATAGAACAATAAAGGAAAGGTCTTTATGTGATAATTAATCCAATTGTGAGTTAGTGGATGATATTTGATTTGGCATTTGTGTAAATTTGATTTATTTTAAAGGTTAATTTAGTAAAAAGGTAACTAATGATAATAAAATATAATAAAGCCAAATTTCATCTTTCTATTAGTTATCTTCCACCGAAAATGAGAAAGATGAACAGCCATGAAAGCTTCAAGCATTCGGCCAAGCTTCTTAGCTTATTGGTAAGCCCGTTTTTGTTTGGTTTTTAATAATTTTTATGTTTTTTTTATCGTTGCTTCGAGTGCTAGCAAACTCATACTTTAATTTTCAGAATTGATGATGAATTTGAAATTTTCCATTGTTGATAATATGATGAATTTGTAGTTTGATGATGAAAAATAAATCTTTGATGTTTGATTATCATGTTTAATAAAGTGATTTTGAGTGAAAATGTCAATTTTGGACTAATTTGCGAAATGTGAAAAATATGAGGTTGAAATATGAAATCAATGAAAAATATGGGTTGTTTTAGGAATAAAGAGAATTCGGCTAGCATGGGTGTTTAAGTAATTTTGTGAATTTTGTGTATTTGTGTAATAAGGACTAAAATGCGTAAATGTGAAATTTTAAGGGCTAAAGTGCAAAATGCCCATTTATGTGTCTTGGATGAAATTGAATGAATTGTTGAATAAATTAGTTAATTTTGATATTATCTAGATTGAGAAAAATGGAATTCGGATCTAGATCGAAAGAAAATCAAAGTATCGGATAGTCGACCTAATTCGTCTTTACAGCGAATGAGGTAAGTTCGTATTTTAATAGACATTCAAAATTATGTTATAAATGCATATTATTTGTGTGATTGAATTTAATGCCGAATGGTAATGTAAATATATATGTTCTTATGATATTAAATTGTTTGAGAAGCAGAATATATGAATACGAGAAAGCATCGACAATGTGATGACATCTGAAAGCCCCGTATGAACCATAGGAATAGTTATGATACATATGTCATAACATAGGATTCCGATATGTGTTATCGTGTAAGACCACGTCTGGGACGTTGGCATCAATTTGTGATTTACGTGTAAGACCATGTCTGGGACATCGGCATCGATATTTGATTACATGTAAGACCATGTCTAGAATATTGGCATTGTATGAACTTTTCAAGCTATCCAAGTATCCTTATTGATTCCGAAAGGTTCAATGGGCATTCCGAGAAATAAGTGATTAAGTGAATGACATTCCAATTCAGGTACATTGAAAGGTATACAATGTTTGGAAATGAAAGGTAAGTATATGTGCAAAGAATGTTATGTGAAGTATATGGAAATGAAATGTGAATATGTGTAAAGGAAATATGAAAAAATGTATAAGATGTGATTTATAAAGTTGCATATGTGAAATTGTCAGATACTATATGAATGAAAGGTGAATTTGAGTATAAATGATGATAGGAGATTTAAATGAGAAAAATATCTGATTGAATGTGTTATTTCCCATAATGTGCTCATTTGGCTATATGAAATGTGAATTAAAGATATATGAGAATTGAATTGAATAAGCTTGTGAAAGCTACAGTTAGCTAGTTATGTAGTATAATATTGAATGATGATAATTCGAAAGGAGAACTTGTTATAAAATTTAGAAAAGTTGTGTGTGATAGCATATCATGCTTATGGCATTGTAATGAAATTATTTGCTATGTTAAGTTTATTAAGATACGAGCTTACTAAGCTTTCAAAGCTTACTCCGTGTGTTTTTCCTATGTTTATAGAGTTTCAGAGACTTACTCAGGTTGGAAGTCGTGGGAGATCTCATCACACTATCCAGTATTCGTTTCGGTAAATAAATGCTTTGAGATTTGGTTATGTGACATGTATAGGCTAGTTTTGATATATTTGGTTTTGAAATTTGTATATATAGCCATGCGAAAATGGCTTGTTCATGATGCAAATGTTGGTAGTTATATTTGGTCATGTTATAAGCTTAATTGAGAGGTATGTTTTATGGTAAATATGTTGTGATGTTGGTTATATGATTTGGCAATGAGGAGTGGTAAGTAGGGTGTATATTCGGCTTATTAGTTAACTCATTTTGGAAGCATGAAAAGTGGTATAATATGGTTTGGTAAAAGGGTCATTTGAATAACTATAAATGATATATTGTTTTGATGTTAAGATATGAGATAACATGTTTAGCTTATAGATTGAGTGATGGAAATGTTATGATTTATTGAGTTAAATTTGATAACTGAAAGGTTGTTTATTTAAATTGTTGGACATATGAGATATGAATACATATGCCTATTTAATGTTTGCTTGTAGTTTGTTTTAAAAAGGTCAAATTGTTGATTCAATTAGTGATTATAAAATGTGTTATATATAAGCAGTTATATGTTCGACTATGGTATTTGACTATTTAGGCTCGATTTTGAATGACAAAGAATGTATATGATCTAATTGTTATATGGAAGTTAAATTGGATGATAGATTATTGAATAAATTAATTATTTGTGTATATGAATTATAGGCATGATAATTAGCATGCGAATTAGGTATGTGGTTCATGTGTGTGGTTGAATATAACATGTTAGATATGTTATTTAGCTTGCAAATTAGATATTTTGTGACTTGACATTTGTACTCGAAAATGGTTAAATTTGATTTAGTAAAATGTACATAAGGTTATAATGTTTAAAATGATATGATTTGGTAATTGTATTTAGAAATGGCTTTTGGTTTTAGGGTGTTATGCGCATGGTTGGATGATGTTAAAAATATAGTTGGTCATGTATAAAGTTACCTAATGTTTTATGTGTAAATGATTATTAAACTGTGAGATATGGCCAAATTAGTTTAACAGACGCGTGTATAATGTTTATTAAATGTTACGTTTGTTATTTAGTTAATGATATGGGTTGAAACAACTTAATATGCGATTGTACTTAGATTTATAAAATGGTATGATCGTTGATTTGTTATGGAATAAATGTAAACAAATGGGTGTCTCGATTTATGCTCGGTATATGAAATGAAATATGTTTGATTATAAATTGGGTATTCGAATGTCATGGAAATGATGACCATATGGCTTGAATTTTTGTAATTACGAAACATGTACAAATTGGTTTTGATATTTGATGGCTTGGCTTGAAAGTTTTGAATTAGCAAATGTAATTGAAATAGTCAAATATTGAAATATAGTTCGTATAAGAGAATGTTCGATAAAGCATGATTTGTGTGGTTAGATATGTGATTCAAATATATGATTTTGACTTGTATGAATAAGATGTTGGTTTATTAATTTATTTCGGAAAAAAATTATAAAGGAGAATACATTATTGGGCGTATGAATTGTAAAGAATGTTTGTTCTGAACTGTGTTTTGTTTGGTAATGCCTTATAACCCTAATCCGACGACGGATACGGGTTAGGGGTGTTACACTAGAGAGGTTTTAATGCTAGGAAGATGATAGAAACAATGGATTGGAGCTTTTGGAGATTGAAATTGGAGGATGAGATCACTGTACTAGATCCGTTGGGGCAGTCTGTCCGAGTTAGTAAACTTTATATGAATGTTTCGTTAGAGATGTAATGGGCTGTATTTTTGGCAAATCTGATGGAGTTACCGTTTGGGGAGTTCGATCTAATTCTGGGCATGGATTAGTTGGATAAGCATCGAGTTAGTTTGGATTGTGCAACTAAGAGGGTTATTCTGAGGACTGAAGATGATAAAGAAGTGGTTGTGATCGGTGAGCATTGAGATTATTTGCCCAACGTAATCTCTACTCTTGTGGCTGAGAAACTGGTTCGAAAAGGGTATGAGGCGTATTTGGCTTACGTCAGTGGTTCTATTTCTGGGGACTCTTCTATTGGGGATATCAAAACTGTGAGGGATTTTCTGGATGTCTTTCCTAATGAGTTACTGGGTTTGCCTCCGAAACAAGAAGTTGAGTTCGACATTGAGCTTTTATCGGGTACAGCTTTAGTGTCTATCGCCCCATATTGTATGGCACTGAAACAACTTACAGAGCTTAAGGCTCAACTTTAAGAACTTTTGGATCGTGGTTTCATACGCCCTAATGTGTCTCTGTGGAGGACACTAGTTCTGTTTGTGAAGAAAAATGATAGCACTATGAGAATGTGCATCGATTATCGGTAACTGAATAAACTGACTGTGAAGAACAAGTATCCACTTCTGAGGACTGATGATTTGTTTGATCAGTTCCAAGGGACTTCAGTGTTTTCCAAGATTGATCTTCATTCTGGGTATCATTAGTTGAGAGTTAAAGAGGTGGATGTTCATAAGACGGTGTTTAGGACTTGTTATGGGTATTATGAGTTCCTAGTTATGCCTTTTGGTCTTACGAATGCTCCGGCTGAATTCGTAGATCTGACGAACCGAGTCTTTCAGCCATATTTGGACCAGTTCGTCGCAGTCTTCATCGACGATATTCTGGTTTACTCTAAGACCGAGGATGAGCATGATGAGCATCTTAGAGTAATGCTTCAGATTCTCCATGAAAAGCATTTCTATGCTAAGTTGAGCAAGTGTGAATTTTGGTTACGAGAGGTAACTTTTCTAGGGCATGTGGTTTCTGCTGAGGGGATCCGTGTTGATCCGAGGAAAATTGAGGCCGTGCTTGGTTGGAAACAACCTAAGAATGTATCTGAGAATCATAGTTTTCTAGGCCTTGCAGGGTATTATCGGCGTTTTGTTGAGGGGTTCTATCTGATTGAAACTCCTTTGACTAAGCTTCTGCATAAGGGTGTTCATTTTGTTTAGACTGATGCACAGCAATCGAGCTTCGAGAAGTTCGATCATTTTGACTCGAGCTCCTATTCGATATAGCTTTGAACGGTAAAGAATTTGTGGTGTACAGTGATGCGTCACAAGTTGGGTTGGGATTTGTATTGATGTAAGATAGAAAAGTGGTAGCTTATGTGTCCCATCAGCTTAAGACACATGAAGGGAACTATCCGACCCATGATCTCGAGCTGGCTGCGGCGGTTTTTGCGTTGAAGATCTGGAGGCACTATTTGTATGGTGAGAGGTGCACAAACTACACTGATCACAAGAGCCTCAAGTACCTCCTTATTCAGAAGGAGTTGAATCTTAGACAGCAACGATGAATTGAGCTGCTCAAAGATTATGATTGCACGGTCAAGTATCATCCTGGTAAGGCCGATGCTCTCAGTCAACGAGCGATGTCTGATTTGAGGGCGATGTTTACTCGCCTTAGTTTGTTTGATGATGGGAGTCTATTGGCCGAGTTGCAAGTTAAGCTGACTTGATTGATCAGATTCCGGATAAGCAGTTAAGGGATAAGTCTCCAGGTTTGCGATTTTGTCAGATTGAGAATGGTGGTACTTCTGACTTTAGGCTGAATAACGATGGAGTTCTGTATTTTTGAGGTTGGATCTGTGTGCCGAATGATTCTGATTTGAGACAGTCGATTCTGAGGAAGGCGTATAGTAGCCCTTATGCTATGTATCCCGATGGTAATAAGATGTATCGGGATCTTCGTGAACTATACTGCTGGTCAGGTTTCAAGCGAGAGGTTACAAATATTGTTACTCGTTGTTTGACATGCCAGTAAGTTAAGGCTGAGCATCAGTTGCCTTTAGGTTTGTTACAAACTTGTTAAGATTCCCTTATGAAAATAGGAACAAGTAACAATGGACTTCGTTAGTGTGTTGCCCTTGACACCCACTAAGAAGGATTTTGTTTGAGTCATCGTAAATCGATTGACCAAGTTTGCTCATTTTATTCCGATTCAGACAGACTACTCTTTGTAGAAGCTAATAGAGATTTATGTATCTGAGATTGTGAGATGCATGGGTTTCCTGTTTCGATTATTTCTGATAGAGATCCTCGCTTCACTTCTGGGTTCTGAAAGAAATTACACCATGCTCTAGGTTCGATATTGGACTTTAGTACTGCGTTCCATCCTTAGACCGATGGTCCATCTGAGAGGGTGATTCAGATACTAGAGGATATGTTTCGGAGCTGTGTAATTGATTTTCGAGGTAATTGGGAGGATTATCTACCGCTAGCTGAGTTCGTCTACAATAATAGTTTCCAGGCTGGCATCCAGATGGCACCTTACAAGGCTTAGTATGGTTGTAAGTGTCGTATTCCACTACGTTGGACCGAGTTGAGTGAGTGTCAGGTTTTGGGTCCTGATTTGGTTTCTGAAACCGAAGATAAAGTTAGACTGATTCAGGATCGTCTGAAGGCAACTTCCGATAGATAGAAACCTTATGCAGATCTGAAGATGTGTGATATTGAGTACTTTGTACGGACTGCGTGTTTCTTAAGGCTTCTCCATAGAAGAAGGTTCTGAGATTTGGTTGTAAGGGAAAATTGAGCCCTAGGTTCATCGGGTCGTATTGGATTTTGAAACGTGTGGGACCGATCACATATCAGTTGGAGCTACCTCTAGAGTTGGACCGTATCCACGATGTATTTCACCTCTCGATGTTAAGACGGTATCGATTTGATCTATTTTACGTAGTCACTATTGAGGAGATCAATGTTAGACCGAACTTGACTTTTAAGGAGGAGCCAGTTCAGATTTTAGATCGAGATGTTAAGGTTCTGAGAAGGAAGTCTATTCCATTAGTAAAGGTTCTGTGGCAGAATCATGGCACTGAGGAAGCCACGTGGGAACTTGAGGACTGGATGCGTCAGTAATATCCTCATCTATTTTGATTAGGTAAATTTCGAGGTCAAAATTTTTTCTAGGTGGTAGAGTTGTAACACCCTAAATAATTTATTTCTGTTTCTGTAAATTTTTTACATAAATGTGTATCTGCTTCAGTGGTTAAGTGTTCTGGGTGTGTGTATGAGGTCTTGGGTTCAAGTCTCACATTTGCTAATTTTGTCATTTTGATCCAAGCCTTATCTTTGTTGAGTGGGCATATGTTAAACTTCCTGTACATCCATATCAGAATGAGCTTGTTGGTTCGAGTGGTAAGGGGGTTAGTGTGTTAGAGGTCTTGTGTTCGAATCTCTGCGCGAGCGTGGAAGTTATACTTTTTATCGGTTAGCTGATAGAGTTTCGGTGGAGCCAAACTTCTGAGGTAGTTGTGTGTAGGGTTAGTAGGAGAGATATGGGGGATTTGTGATATTATCTTATTTTTTCAAATAAATGTTTTTCTCTCTCTTCCAAAGAATTGTGATGTCTCTACTCTCCCTTTTCGGGTTCTTTACAAATATTTCTTCATTCTCTTATTTTCTTTGATTCTGTCACTTTTGTTTTTGTGCAAATCGTCTTGTTTCGGCATTTTGGCAATCCTTTTGCATTTCTAGTAAGTGTGGTAAGTGTGGCTTTTACTTTGTTAGTGAATCTTTTGGTTGATGGGGTTCATTTTGTGGCTTAGGAGAAGATCAAGGGGCTAGGGGCTACTAATTGGCACTGTAGTTGTGCGAAATCGTCGGTGTTCTTTCGAAGATAAGGGTTTTGGTAGATTAAAAGGGGTGTCATTTCTGAGATAGTTCGGTTGAGTATCGTTTTAAATGACTAATTCAGTGTATTGTTGGACAATTTTAGGTTCTGACGGTCTCGGGAGGGATTTTGCATCAAAATTGTACCAGGTGTGTACCTGAAACGCAGAAAAACGAGCTTTGGCATAAGTCAAAAAACCTTGCTGTCGATGCCACATGGGCATGTGGTCACCCGTGTGGTTGGCCGTGTACAAGTTGACGAAGGCATGGCCGTGCGCAGGACACAGCCGTGTGATGGTGTGGGCCACACGGGCTTGGCCAAGTTGGGCGTGCGGGCCCACACGGGCATGCCGAACGGTCGTGTGAGTTTGGGGCCAATCTGAGCATGTGGGCCCAATTTTTTAAAAATTTCCCTAGGGTCGCACAGGTCGATCTGATCGATTGTGAGCCTACTGTAGGGTCAATAAGGGTCATTAAAACCCTATTTTGTATGCTATGATATTCTGATAGACTGATCTGAGTAGGATACTAAATGTATGCCTGATTGTACTGCTATATGTATATTTGTTATTTGTATAAAAGCATGTTGAGCATACTTAATCTAATAAATCTGTATCTAATTTCTGCATCTGTTATTAGGGTGGGTTTGTATATATAGAGGAAATGTTCTAAAAAGTGACCTTTGCCTATATTCTGGCAGCTCGGCTACAGTATATCTGAAACGTGTCGTAAAGGCACAATATGGTGTGTAAGGATGTGCGGGTGTTTTTAACCCCACATGGTATGTTGGGATGGTCGGAGTTGGTGTGTAGAGGATACAGGTAGGATTTTGTATATTTGTTCTATATATCTGAATATGTGATCTGCATCTGTAAAGAACTTAGGTCCGAATCTGAATCTAATTTGTATCTGACTATTTATGAGACTACCGTATATGGCATGTCTAATTCTGTTGGGTTACACATTGAGTTTACGTAAACTCACTTTTGTTTGTCTGTTCTGTTAAGGTAATCTACAGACTTAGGCGGATCGATGCGGTGGAGACTCAGTGGTGACCACTTGACCGAGAATTGTTACACTTAGTAATTTATGGTTTTATTTAAATTTCCGGATTTAATTAAGAGTTTGTAATTTCTTGGACTTTCTGGACTATAAGGTTTATATCTTGGGTTTGGTTTCATTTGCATGCTTGATAAAATGTTTTATGGAAACGCGGTTTTATAAATAAGGGTTTTTCTAGAAATACGAATCGAATTTCTAAATGTTTTGGTTTTATTAAACCTCTTTGTAATAAGTGTTTTGGCAAATGAACTATTTAAATGTTGTTTTCAGTAATAATCATGAATGAATATGAGTTATGAAAGTTTAACGGTTTATCAAAACAATTCAGTTTTCAAAACCCATTCTTTGTGACATCCTGGATTTGGGCATAACGTCTAGGCCGGGTCTGGGGTGTTACATGAATTCTGGAGAATTTTTCCACACTCATACTCTCTCACGCCGATTTTATTTTGTTATCAAAATTCTTCTTTTCTTCTCTATATTTTCCAAAGTTCCGGTGATAGAAAAATGCAACGTTCGTTCATTGATTGCTGCAGAGGTGCTACTACTTTGATCATTGTGAAATTACGCTCGAAACTTTTAAGCTCAATTTCGGGGTGTGACACTAAGTACATTTCTTTTCTTTTTTGTTTGTTCAAATATTGAAATGCAATGTTGACCTACATTTCAGGTTCTTTAGTACATAGTTTAATTAATAACTATTTGATAAAATGTTGAAAAAAATTAATTAATTGAAAAATAATATTTTCAACAATATAATTTTTTTAAACAACATTTGTTAACTCAGATGAAAATTATCCCATAGAATTTTTTTGCACAAAAAAGTGTAGAAAATGATAAGTAAATAGGGACTTATTGATCACTTAAGTTTAGAGAAAAAAATTCAATTGTTTTTATTTATTTATTTTATTCTATTTCATTTAAGATTATATTATATTATCTATTATCAAATAATCTAATTATATTCGATATTTAATTTTAAGTAATACACCAAAGATAGCCTAAGCCTAACAACCAAAACTTGGCTAATGGAAAAGCTATTAATAATTTTATTTTGGGTAAACTACATAGTTGGTCACTCAACTTTCATAAATTTTTATTTTGGGCATCAAAAATAAAAAGTTTGTAATTTAGGCACTACCATTACATACTTTTATCATTTTAGTCATTGTCGTTATGCTTTTATCATTTTGGTCACTCGCCGTTAATTTGGCATTACATACACTCGTTTTAGTCACCAAAATTTTAGCAAGTTTACATTTTGGTCACTCATTTTCTTTTTTGAAGTTAATTTTATTTTTAAAAAAATCATGAATTTTTATAGAGAATTAAGTTATTCAATTGTCGAGATAGAATCCGTTCTCATCTATAACTCAATTAAAACTCATGGTTTTCTTGTAAAAGAAAAAAAAAAAAAAAAACCCGTAAACCCCCCAAATTTTCCTATTTACAAAAAAAAAAAAAAAAGAAAACTTAAAGATTCAAAAGACAAAATTATTTTTTCATATAAAAATTTAAAAATTTCCAAAACTGAGGTAATTTCCTAATAAACCTTAGGTTTCTCCCCTTTTTGAAAAATTAAAATTAATATTAAAAAGGAAAAGAAATAAATGAAATGAAGATAAGTTGACTTTTCATGTAAAAAATCAGCTTTTTTTTCTTATAAAAACCTAAGTAATTCCCTGTAAAATCTGATATTATTTTCCATCTTTCTACTAAGAGAAAAAACTGAAATTAATTCTTATAAAATAAAAAAAATAAAGGAAATTAAAAAAAAATGATTTTTCTAACCTAAATATTCCCCTATAAATTTCCAGGTTTTTCCTTACCGAAAATAATAAAATTAATTTTTAAAAAAAAAAGAAAAAAGAAGCTAAAAAGGTATTTTCAATCTTTCTCAATTTCAATTTCAAAAAGGTATTAATCAGGACATTAATATTTTACATCAATATATATGATTTTAATTGGTATAATAATAAATTTAAGCCTTAAAGTTTACACATTTTGTCAGTTTGGCCTAATTTAACAAATTTATCCTGTAACATTTGTGCAAATGTTGAGGCTAAATTTGTTGAATTATTTAAAATTAAAGCCAAAATGACAAAATATATAAACATCAAAGGATAATTTGTTACTATGTCAATCAAAATTATGTACAATTGACGAATGACATTAACACCGTTATTAATTGTCCTTAATTGCTCACTTTCGAAATTGACAAGGATTAAATTGCTCTAATTTTTTTGAGAGGGACTAGAGAGGTCTTTTTACCAAAAAAAATAAAGGAAATTAAAAAGAAAAATGAGTAATCAAAATGAAAATTTACTAAAGTTGGGTGACTAAAATGAGTGTATCTAATGGGAAAATTAATGACAAGAGACTAAAATGATAAAAGTATGTAACAATAGTGCCTTAATTGCAATCATTTTATTTTTGGTGCCCAAAATGAAACCTTATAAAAGTTGAGTGACAAATTAATGTAGTTTACCCTTTTATTTTCCAAAATTACTTTTCAAATTAAATAATATTTTTATAATGACAAATTATTGTCCTTCAATTTATCTTACCAGCAAGTCAGAATTCTGATTATCCCGTGAATTCGATCAACAAAATAAATTAACTCAAACCCTTCAAAATTACAAAACAAAATCCTGAAAATCTCAACTTCCAATCTTTCAGTTTCTAAATTTATTGTCTTCCCCGTTTTCTTTATGAAATTAAACCTCTCAGAGAATGCAATCTCTTGAAAGCATCACAGAATCCCCATTTCCTCAAAACCCTAACAATTCATCATCATCATCTTCTTCTTCTTCTTCTTCTTCGAATGGGTTGTATGGATGGCTCGTTGAATGTCATGGATTTTGGCATAACTTAGCACTTATTATCCCTTCTCTCCTCTTTGTTCTGTTTCTGGGTTTTCAAGCTAAAAAAAACTTTCAAAAGCTCTCTCATGGAAGGTCTTATATCATGATTTCTTATTACGGTTGCCTTTGGCTCGTTAGTTTGCTCAACCTTGTTTGGTGTTTCGTTCAGGTTTGTGGATTTTTTCCTCTCTAATTAAATTTTAATGAGGTGGTGTTTTCTTGAATTTGATTATTGGATCTTTTAGACTTTGGTTGTTTCCTTGACATGGTTGCATTTTATTTTTATTGTAAAGCAAATTGCAATGGAAATTAC
The DNA here is from genome assembly GCA_025503065.1 of Gossypium bickii. Taxonomy (NCBI): domain Eukaryota; kingdom Viridiplantae; phylum Streptophyta; class Magnoliopsida; order Malvales; family Malvaceae; genus Gossypium; species Gossypium bickii. The sequence continues at coordinate 106,045,574 of CP106711.1, forward strand.
TGTAAAAGACAAGCTGATATTGAAAAGTAAAATTAATAATTGATTAAATGAAGGAATTGCTAAAATCTGACATTAGTTATAGACAAAATCTAATTAGTCAACCTATAAGTCTGGCATTTTGCATCCAAATAACAATGTATTTTCTTGTTTTAATTCTTCACAAGTTTGTTTAGTTGATATCCAAAATACTCTTTTTGTTCTTGCTTCTGTGAGTCTGGGACAGCGCAATAAGTAATGCTACTTAAATTAGTGGAATGTAACTTGGGGGTCCTGGTCTCATTAGACAAGGTGCAAAAGTTGTTCGGCAAACTTTTCGCATTATAAACTTAAGAACAAGATTATTGGACTGGAAAGCTATCTAGTATGAGTTTTTTAGGTGATGCTCCTTTGATGTTGTATCTAAGAACAATGCAGAGAAGCCAATAATGAATAATATAAATCAATAGAATGGAAATATGTATAGTAAAAGCCTTCTTTCTAGAGCTTGTGTTCCATAGCTGTGTCTCTTTTAGTGTGGTATGAGCTAACATCTAACTCATTTACCATTATGAATGGTCAATTTTCCCTTTTTCTTAAGTGGGAGAAAATCTGTTTACTTTATCCTTTCACGTATGAATTGTATCTTAGTGATCGTTACCAAATAGTGTTTTCTGCTTAACATGGCTTATTTGAAAAATGATATCTGTTAAGCAGCTGGGCATCTTATTCTTTGATAGTATGAATGAGTTAGGTTAGTAAACTATATGTTTTTAGGAAAATCATAGCCATCAAGATTAATGAAATATGATTGACCCCTGAAGATCATAACTCTAGTTGACAGTAACTTTATTTCTCCACTTCATTAGCTGGATGGCTTGGTCCAAACTACCTCTTGATTGATGCAGGCCTGGGAATGCACTCCTGGAAAGGAAATGGCATGGAATATCTTATCGTTGTTCACAACTTCTGGGATGCTATTCCTGGAAGTTAGCTTGTTGGCATTTCTACTGCAAGGAAATCATGCTAGTGGGTTGCAAGCTTTGACACGGACATTTGTTATTTCGGGGCTCATTGTTGGTTTGGACTTACTTCTCAAGGTATTTATTTTATTCTTAAATATTTCACCTTTCTTGGAGGTTGCATATCTGTTGCTGGTGAATCAGATGGTGGTGGAAGAACATTACAGTTTCTTCCTTCCTGCAAACTTTACTATTGATAGCAGAGTCACCATTCTTGTGGCCTATAGTTAGATCATTGATCTACTTTAACTTCTTAAGCAATCTCAAATTTGAAGTATGATCGTGCATACTTGTTTTTTTAATTGTTTTCATTTTCTAATATGGAAAACACACGATGTTGTTCCCTTTAGTATTTTTCTTATAGTGAATTCTTTTAACATTTCTCCTTTGATGCTTTATATATTATGATATTAATATTTCACTGTATGTTTTCCCTCCTTTAGGCTATTTACCTATTTGGATTCGGTGTGCCCTTGTTCATTGACAACTCCGAACATCCACGTCAGATAAAATGGGGTTTGTGGGTTGTTCACAGGCTAGTGCTGACTGCTATTTATGGCTCCATACTGTTTATGTACCATTCCAAGTGGAGAGAAAGGTTACCTGGTATGTTCATCTAAGTTACTTACATTTTTTGCTAGTTGCTTAATCGTAGATTTACAGTTGCTTCTCTATCCTTCTGCAGCAAGACCTGCATTCTACAAATATGTTGTCTTCATGTTCATCTTGAATGCACTAGAACTGTTTGCTTGTGCACTAACTGGAAATGGAGCTAGCTTTGGGTTTTGGTAAATACAAGCTTGTTGCCATTTTAATCCTAGTATTATTTATATTAGTATATTATGTTCCTTTTCAAACGGTTTTCTAAAGAGGTGTACAAAACACATTTACAGGTTGTACAGCGCCACAATCGTTTGCTACCATGCCTTTTACCTTCCTCTTCTGTATATTACTTTTCTAGCAGATTTTTTTGAGGTAATAATTTATTTTCATATTCATAGTAAAAATTGCATCTGTTTAATTGATTTTTAGCACAGATTTATAACATGTAAGCGTGGCTAAAATATCTTTTAATAAATGCAGGAGGAAGACATGCATTTAGAGAATGTGTACTACTCAGAGATGAAAGATGCTGGTTTCTTTGATGCTGACTGGGAGTAAGCATCGAATGAACTTTGAATAGTAGCTTCTCTATACATAAAGCTCTGTAAATAAAAAGTGCAGTTCAGATTGTAAAATATCTGCTCAAACGGATGATGGATCTGTCTGAATATACCGATATTGCTGTGGGAACAAATCCAATAATGTATAATGTGCTTTACCTAGAGCTTCTTCCTAAAGATCAGTTAGTCCTTGATTTTTTCTTCAGTATGTACTATGTGTTATCAAGTAGATTTGGAGTTTGAATATCTACATCTAAATTATTTTCATTTCCAAGCAGAGATCTTTTCTGTTCAATTTTCTTGTAACAAAATAAATAGTATCATTGTGTTTGTTATTGTAGAATTCCAAGAGCCTTGTACTGATAGAATTTGATGGATTTTGAATGGCTCACAGGTTTGATGGAGTTTATTTTTCAATTTTTTTTAGAACAGGGTATCTTTTGTGTCTATTTTTCTGTTCATGGAGTTTTTACTGTCAGTAGTGACAAGTGAAGGTTGAGAAGCTATTGCTGAGATTGGTCAGGTAAAAGGTAAAAAAAAAAAAAAAAAAAAAAAAAGAAAGAAAGAAAGAGAAAGGGTTTGCTTTTTACAGTACATAAAAAAATTGAGATGCAGAAGCAGAACATTGTGGTGTTTATACGAAAAACATCGTCAGGTTACACATTTTTGCGGCATTTTTCACAAAACGCCACTAAAACAAAAGATCATAACGTGTGCTCCCTTATTAGTTTTTGGAAATGAGTGTGACAGAGTCGGAGTTGTAAAACCCTATATCTCGTTTCTTAGCCTCTCGCCATGATCTATTTGGCTTATTTGTGTAAATTTTTAATGTTAATTTAATAAAAAGTTAACAAACATTCAATTTAACTTTATCACACTGAATGAAAATTATGTATTTAGAGTATAAAAATAATTTACATGCTTAAATGCACTACAATTATTTATCATGATATTATCAATTGTGAGTTGATGTTTGAGTTAATTTTGAGATCAACTTAATTTATAACTTTATTAAGATATACAACTAGTGGAAGTAATAAAGTGTACATAATAATATTAAAATGTATAAAAACAATAAAATAAAGTTTTAGTTGAGTAGAAAATTTAAATTTTTTCTAATGAAATTGGCCTAGGTTCAAATTCCAACCATAAGCATATTTTTATTGATTATTTAGCAATAAAAGACTAAAGTACTATTGAATAATATAACTTATTGACATTTTTGTAATTTTTCTAACTGAGTTGGCTAGCTATATCAACTTTGTTAGAGTTTGAATAATAATATAGATAATTAGATATACAATTAATGGAGGTAATAAATTGTGTATATTAAAATAAAAAAATATAAAAAATATTAAAATAAAGTTTTGTTTGGGTGTTTAATTTAAGCTTTTACTAATTCAATTAGCATAATTTTAAAATTTCACTATATGCATAATTTTTTTTTGGTTTTTTATTAAAAAAATTAAGTAGCCTTAAATAATATAATTTATTTTAATTAGGGAAAAACCCAAATCTTACTTGACATCTAGAGAGAGATACTTTTTCTTGTATTTTAATTTCTTTTAATATTTTTTTAATTTTATGATTGTTTCGGTTGGTATCATAGTTGAATTTGTTTGACTTTTTTTTTTATTTTGCAGCGTAATTTTATCAGGTGTCATGTCAGTCACATGACTGTATTGTTTCATAAAAGCCTGTGCCAAGTCTTTCCATAAATTGATCTTGGCATGACTTAGCTGATTGTACCATTTGGCAGCCAACTCGATCAAACTATCCTAAAAGTAATGGATTAACAATTGGTCGTTATTGACATATCCCGTCATTCTTTGGCAGAATATTGTGATATAGGCTTCAAGACAACTAGTCCCATTGTATTTTTTGAAATCTGGAGTTTTGAATTTTGGTGGGAGCACTAATCCAGGACTAAACTCAATTCCTTGGTATCGATCTTCTAGCTATATTGGCAATACTACTTTTGCCCTATCCATTTCCACCATGTTGTCCAAATCTGGAACAACGGAGTTGGTCAGATTATCTCCGGGATTAGAACCTGAACCCGTTGGGTAATTCACCGGTCCTGAAGTGCTGGCCCAGTATTGTTGTGGTCTTATGGTAATGGGTACTCTTCGTGGATATGTATATGGTTGGACTTGGACATTCATTGGGGTAAAGCTTGAGGGTATGCAAGGTCTTCCTTCAGAGTTAATCACAGTACTCTTCCCTTTTTCAATCCCTCCGGCTAGTAACTGGGTCAACTGGCTTATTATGCTTCGTTGGGACTTTTGTATTTGGTCCTTCATGTATTGCTGTACCCTAGCTAATTGGTCCTGCAACTGCACTTGCAACTGATCTTGCATGTCTTTCTAAATTTGTTCTAATCTCTCAAACCTTTGATCCATGGCTCTGGTTTTACCGCGGGTATCATAACGATATTCAGTTGGCAGATTCTTGTTGGTTTCCAGGATAACTATCATAATTTCAATTAATTAGGGTCTTTTTATGAAATTTAATACATGTGATGTAATGCTAATGAATCAATGCAAAAAGAGGCATTGATTCTAGTTCAACTCTATTAGAACAACTTTACTAGAAAAGAAATTTCTTTACATAAAACAGATACATTTTACATATATGGTCTTGCCTTAATATTCAAAGCCTTGACTTTCCTAAGAAGCCAAGCTAATTCTCGACCCTGATCTGATTCTGATTCGTATCTCAAACTTAGCATGTCAGCTTGAACTGCTAGGGTTTGCAAATGGTCGGCTACTTCCCATACTAGAGTCAAAGCTTCGCCCATGATGTGATCTCTATCCCTGGTCTGACCTTGAAAGCATTGGATTTGCTCTTTCCAATGCTCATTGTTCGTTTCAAGAAGCTCAATTCGAAGTTCACAATTTTGCAGTACGGCCTCGAGCTCTGCTATATTTCCCTTCAACTCTTCAATCTTAGTTAGGCTTGCTTTCAACTCAACCACAGAGTTGCGACTACCATATTGATGCAGTGACCTTTCTAATTCTGCTACCCGGGCTCTCAATCCAACCTTTTCATTTCAGCTTTCTACAAATCCCTTTTTAGAGTATCTTCTCAAACTCAAGCATCTTGAAATTTCTTTTCCCATTGATCAGCTCTAATCTTTTCTTTATGGATTTCTTGACGCCATTGTTTATGTTTTACTCAACCCGGCAGTCTTTATTGACAAACGCAGTTTCTTATAATCCGTTTTTAAGCTGTCCAAGACTTTCTCAGCCTTGTTCTTTCCTTTTCTCATTTTCTTAGCTGCTAACTTCTGGACGTCGATGTCTAATCCTAACTGAATCTTTTCATCTTCCAATTTTTCTATCCTTTTTGCCAACTCCGAACTCTTTTTTTCGAAGTCTTGCTTTACGATCTCTAATTCAGACGAGATTACTTGCAAGTGTTCTTTTATCGGCCGAGTATTTTCTTGACTTGATGAAGGGACATTGTCATTGATTCGTTTACCCCACACCAATCATATTCGGGGGTCGTCATTGGATTTGCGGTAAATTTTTTCATTTTGTGAGTTTAGTTCCAAGTGTTCGATATTTTATGAACATTCTTTTTGTAATTATCACCTTTGTATAAAAACTCACATTGAGCCAGCCCTTGTGTTACCGATATAAACTACCTCAACCTATATTATCTTAATACAAGTAGAGGGGCATATCCAACAGCTCCCCATATACTGAGTAAAGGGACCCTGTCAAAATCTCTATATCTGTACAAAATTTCATCAGGGATCATCAAAGGGGCCCTCTATTCAACGTCTTCGTCTTGGAGATTCTGGAGAATTGCCTTCCACTTTTCTTTAGAAATATTGTCTTGTATTGGGATAGCCACGAATTTTTTCAATAAAGAGTAGTCCTTGGAGAACACTCGATAAGAGACTTTTCCTACCTTCTAAAAGTGGCTATGAAACCAAGCTAGCAAGATTTGTGCACATCCGATAAATCTTTCTTCACCCGCTCTTCGACATGCACTTAAAGATTTGAAAGTTTCTGCTAAAATTCTTGGGAGGGGCCCCTTTTGTCAAGCCAATCAAATATATTTAAAACTGTATCATCTACTTGTCCTAGTGCTTTGGGGAAGATGACCAACCCGTAAATATTGAAGGTGAAGACGTTGACCCTTTTCCTCGTATCCGGATGTGCCAAGATCAAATCCGACAAAATTTTCCAAGGGATACATTTATTATCTCCTTTTTGTTTAATCCGGGGAGTAACCCACTGCTCACTCATCCCATTTATGCTCATTAGCCTCTTTAAAAAAGTTGGGACATTGGCGGCTCTAGAATAAGCTTTATCAACTTGGATCCTCGAGCAACGGAGCAGAGTTGTGTACTCTTCTATGGTGGGCACCAAGTCTGCCTTCCCAAAAGTGAAGCAGCTATAGGCGGGATTCCAATACTGGGCAAGAGCTCAGAATAGGTGCTTATCCACTTTGACATCGAGTAAATAAGGCAAATCACCATATTCATGGTAGAATAACTGCTTGATTTCGTTATCCCATTAGTATTATATATCTTTCAACTCTTAAAGATTATTCTGAGTTACACTAATGCGGGTGAAATCCCATAATTCTGACATGTACCCCTCCGTCAGGCTGTCACCCTTCTCTTGTTGTGTTTTCTTGGACCATATTCGTACGGCTGCATTGTCTTCCACTTTATCAAGAAATATCTTTTCCGTGACAAGCTCTCTATTTAGTAACTAAAAACGAATCAACACCCTTTTTCTATGATGAAAACGCAATGCAAACGCAGCTAAAACAAAAAGAAACAAGTCAGTACCTTTCATACAAAGCTAGAATACAAAGCAAGAAACAATAAATAGAACATCTATTCGAGTGACCACTAAAGGTTTGATATGGTTTTATCTAATGTAGGTTCTTTAGGGATCATTATATGCAGTTCGGTTCTAAAGTAAGGGTACCTGAACCAGCTGATTCCTCAGTTTTCACCCATTATAGGCTCATACATTTCCCTATGGTTGTACGAAGGTGAAGACCTCATGAAGACATAGGTACAGATGCATCTCGAAAATGATCCACTATCTTATACGGAGGTGAAGACCTCACGAAGGAATAGCTTCACACTCCCACTTAAGAAGGGTAAAATGGACTGGTTATACCATGCAATGTGCCAAAATATACCAAGAGAAACTCGAAACAATAAAGCATACTTACTAAATCATTGTGTAACCTGAGATAACAAAGACATTATTTACCATTAAAATAAAACATCAAGGATGAAATAGGAGGAGGGATCTCCAATTTAAACCCAAATTCTCAATTTTTTTATAAAAAGACCAAAAAATAATCAATCTCGGCTTGACTCTCTTATTATGATCCCCAGTAGAGTCGCCAAGCTATCGAAACCTTTTTTGAAATGAATTTTATTTTAAAAACGAAAATGGAGTCGCCACTAATCTTTTTAATTAGTTGTGATCGAATTACCTCAAGGCTTTGTCAGTTTAATAAAATGCTAGATTTATTAAAATCATTTCCAGTCTACAAAAATCCAAGAAATGGGTTCAGGAGCCGATTACAATGAGGAAGGATTAACACCCTCATAACGCCCAAAATTTGTACCAAATTGATTACTTGATGTCTTAGTGTCGAGAATTGAAAATCTGAAGAGAATTTAAAACAAGATCCTTCTTTGCATTATGTTATTTGATTAAAGATATTACTTAACTAAATTAAATTTAACGGAAAATGTCTTACTTCGAGTTAATTGAGAAGAAAGACCATGCCCCATGAGTTAGGACACGATGACTCGAATTCTCGAAAAACCAGAATAATCGCCATTTGATCGTTACCTAAATCTTCCTTTTCGTTATTTTAAAAAGGATATTCAATTACTTCAGTTTTAAGAAGATGTCATACTCCGTAAGTTAGGAGCACAACTCTTCGAATTCCAAAAATAATGAACATTGCCTCGGTTTTAAGTATTTTCTATACGTTAGCTAAAACGAAGGTAACTTTTTAAAATGATATACATTTAATTTATTTAGGCATAGTGTATAATAGTAATGCCATGCTAGCGAATAATAGTAATGCAACTATAATGATAATAAAAATACATCAATTTATAGTAATAATAGCGATAATCGCGTCATGACCATTATCATAATATCAATATGAATAATAATAAAATAATAATAATAATAAAATAAAAAAAGTACATAAAAAAGGGAATATAAATAACATAAATTTTAAATATTTAAAAAGGTAAAGAAATAAAAAAAAGTTCATAAAGGGGTAAAATTAAATAAATGAAGGATTGAATTGAAATTTAAATGAAATTGTAATACCCTTAACCCGTATCTGTCGCCGGAATAGGGTTACGAAGCATTACCTATTAGATCACAACATACAATATACGTTTATCAAACAAAAATCCATTATCGTATAAACATTAATCCAACATAATCACATTGTCCCTTATAAGGCTCTACGAGACCTCAAAACATGCTTAGAAGAGGTTAGGGTCTAAACCGCTAACATTTGAAACCTTAGGGAAACTTATAAAATTTTCATGCATACAGGGTTCACACGCCCGTGTGAATAGGCCGTGTGCCTCACATGATTCCAGACACGCCTATATCCCTAGCCGTGTGAAAACAGGGCATACATACTGACTTGGGTCACACGGCTGACCACACGTCCGTGTGTCTAGCTCGTGTGCCCTTCGAAATGGCCACACACGCTCGTGTGCTAGGCCGTGTACCATTTACGGGGGTATACTGACTTGTGCCACACGGCCAGGCACACGCCCGTGTGTGAGGCCATGTAAAGCATATTGACTTCAAATTAATTCCAACACCGGGGGACACACAGCCTTGTATCATGACCGTGTGTTGCACACGGCTGAGACACACGCCCGTGTCCCTGCCCGTGTGGACAAGAATAGGCCATTTGCAAGGCCAATTTGCCACCCTTTCTCATGCTTACCTAAACATCCAAAATAATACCATTTCAACACATTTATAGGCAACCAAAACATGCTATTTCATATACAAATCATGCCATTTAAAATCCATCCATTCACTACTCAAATCAAAATCCAAAACATACTAAAAAAATATGTCATTACCAACAATTTCACCTATCTTCTTTATGCATTTTTCTCATCATCTTATCAACTAATTCATGTCATAAAACATACCAAATCACCATTTTAAAATCAAGCCACAACATGCCATTTCATGTTCAACCATACCAAACATGCCAAAACACAAGGCCATATATACATCACATATCACTTACCAAATTCATAAATTTAGCCAACTCAAATGGCCAAATACACACCCACATTTACATCATTTATGAGCCAAATCTCATGGCTAATATCATAACTCAAAACATAACATCTTAATACTAGCCTATACATGCCATATACCACATATACGTAACATCAAAAGTACCAATAAGTTGATCGATAGTGTGACGATGTTCCTGATGATCCCTGAGTCTGAGCTAGCTTCGATTATCTATAAAATAGGGAAAGAACACACCAAGTAAGGTTTAAAAGCTTAGTGAGCCATATACAAATAAAATTATCACATGAATCAATATCATTTTCATTAATAGGCAAATCATGAATAAGTATATAAAAGCTCACAAACCTTTCCCATTGAACACATATTCAAATTCATAAGAGAATTCATCAAATACTTCCCTTTTCAATACTCGAATAAATCTCGTATGTACCTGAGTCACTTAACTTATTCACACATTCTTTCTTGACTTGACTTTACCCGTTAAACCATTCAGAATCGTTAAGGATACTCGAAAATCATATATAACTCATACACTGCCATATCCCGAATATGGTCTTACATGTTATCACATATCGATGCCACTGTCCTAGACAGGGTCTTATACGAAATCATATAACAATTCCAATGTCCCAGACATGGTCTTACATGTAATCACATCTCAGTAATCCTAATGTCATGACATTCGTATCCTATACTATTCCTAAGGTTCGTACGGGACTTTCGGATATTGTAACCCTATCTATTCTTGCTCGTATTTGATCATTCAACATCCATAGCAGTTCAATGAAAATTAAACATATATATTTATTTGCATATGAACTTACCTTGTATTCGGGATAAACAGACTGGATCGACTATTCGATAGCTTTTGATTTTCCCGATCTAAATCCGATTTCTTTAGTTCTTGATCTATATAAATTCAGAATTAACTCATTTATTCATCAAATCACTCAATTCAGTCCACAAACACATATTTGGGCCTTTTTACACTTTAGCCCCTAAAGTTCTATATTTTTACAATTTAGTCCCTATTTAATAAATACACAAAATTCACACAATTTAATTCAAATACATGCTAGCCAAATTTTCCTTGTGCACTATAAGCCCATATTTATCATTTATTCACACATTTAACCACACATTTTCACATTTTCACAATTAAATCCCTATTTGACATTTTTATCAAAAATCACTTTACAAAACTTGTGTAACTATCAACAAATATTCATTTTTCATCATCAAACATTCAAAAGCTCAAGCATTCATCAATGGCACTTCACAAAAACATTGACAACTTCAAAAATTAAGGCATGGGCTAGCTAGAATACAAAGCAACGATCTCAAAAACATAAAAATATCAAAAACTGAGCTCAAAACACTTACCAATTAAGCTCGCAATTGATCGAACCCTAAAATGAACTAAATGTTTTCTTCTTCCACCATATTCGGCCAAAGAAAGATAAAATGAAGCTTAATTTTGGTTTTGTTTTTAATTAATATACATTGTTTTATTTAATTACCAAATTAACCTTAGTTAAAAACCATTAAAAACATCCATTTAATGCCCATTTATGTCAAATTCCCCTTATCAATGGTCTAATAACATCATAAGGACCTTTCATTTAATAAATCATAACAGTTAAACACATTTAACATATAGAATGCCACTATTGCATTTTACTTTATTTAGTCCTTTTATCAAATTAAGCATTCATTCGATAAAATTAAATCACGAAACTTTCACACATATATAATCACATGCTATAAACACCAAAAATAATATTAAAATAATTTTCTGATCTCAGATTTATGGTTTCAAAACTACTATTCCAATTTAACTCAAACTGGGTTGTTACAACTTAAAAGCATAAATATTATATAAAAATAAATAAATAAATAAATTACTAAAATAAAAATGTGAAAATAAACAGGGACCAAATGGGTAATTATTCCCAAACCTCAGGACACTCATCATTCCCCAAAAGGTCAACAAACTGAGGATTAAATTGAAAGCAAGTTAAAATTAAATGGTATAATCTACAAAAGAGAAAAAGAGGAATTTGGACCACATTGAAGAGGGTACAAAGCCGGAAGGACTAAGGCAGCAAATAGACCATTCCCACGAAAACACGTGGATCCTAAAAGATCCAGGTCAGGTTGATGGATTAGGCTTGAAACAATGCCATTTTGGGACTTATGAACCCAAGCCAAAACGACGTCGTTTGGTACTGCTTATATAAGCCAAGTTTTTTTTGAAAATTTTCATTTCAGTTTGGATTTCAAAAAAAAAAAAACTTCAAACCCTTTTTTTTTCTCTCAACCCCCCCTCAGCCCCGCCATTGAGCCGCCGCAAGTCCGCCATGGCCACCGATCATTGACGGCGGCTGCCATCACCCCCGATGGCTGGAGTTGCAAAAAGAAGTCCCATTTTTGTCCCTGTCTTCTGGGGAATCCGGATCTGGGGTCAAAATCCCTAGATCCGGTCAAACTTCAAAAACAAAAAAAATGGCCTTTCGATTCTAGTTGTCCTCCACCGCGGCTTTGGGAAAATCCCTAGGGATTCGATGACCTCTCAGACCAGAGGAGACACCGACGACGATGGCGATGGCGATGGTAAAAAAACTTATTTATTTAATTTTTTTTTTGTATATGCGTGATTTCAAAAAAAAAACACCTTCTGTTTTCTTTGCTCTTTGTTATTTCAAAATCTCAAATTTTTTTTTTGTATTTCTCTATGTAACAAATACATCTCAATCTTCTGGCTTTTATAGCTGATTACACATATTTTCTTTTCTTTCTTTTGTTGTTTCTACTATTTTTTTCATCTGTCTTATTTTCTTTTTTCTTTGCAGGCATTTGTGGCAATGTCAACAATGCTGAGGAGTCGTGCCTTGCCATTTTAGTGTAATGGTGGCAGAAGGTGCGTCAAACCTCAAGCGGTGAGCATGTCGACGTAGTGGGGTATGGCGTAAAAGGGGACTTAGGGTTTTAAGTTTTCTGAAAAAATTTTAGGTTATGAGCTTGTACTTATGTAATATTAGGTTAGAGCTAGAGTTTTGTAAATTGGCTTGTCTATTTTTTTTTATTTGGGTTGGATGAAATTAACCTGTTACAGTGAATATTTTGATGCATTTCCATGAAGCTGCAATTATCTTAGGCTTGAATGGGACGGTCTTCCCAATTTCCACGCTATCTTTATTAAATTTCTTTGTACTTTTCACTTGGTAGGCTAAATTATTATTATTCCTACCATTCAGTAAACACTACAGCAAAATAGACTTTAGCGGCGTTTTTAGTGGCGTTTTAAAGAAAAACGCCGCAAATATTATACATTAGCGGCGTTTGAAGGAAACCGCCACTAAAAAAATGAGTAATAGCTGCGTTTATGTAAAAAACGCAGCTAAAATTGATATATAGCGGCGTTTATTGCTAAAACGCCGCTAAAAGTCAGACCTTTAGCGGCGCTTTAGGAAAAACGCCGCTAAAAGTCCGACCTATAGCGGCGCCTCTGGAAAAACGCTGCTATAAGCCAGACCTATAGCGGCGCTTCTCGAAAAACGCCGCTATAAGCCCGACCTATAGCGGCGCTTCTGAAAAAACGCCGCTATAAGCCCGACCTTTAGCGGCGCTTCTAGACAAACGCCGCTATAAGCCTGACCTTTAGAGGCGCTCCTGGACAAACGCCGCTATAATCCCGACATTTAGCAGCGCTTCTGGATAAACGCCGCTATAAGTCAGACCTTTAGCGGCGCTTCTGGATAAACGCCGCTATAAGTCTGACCTTTAGCGGCGCTTCTGGATAAACGCCGCTATAATCCCGACATTTAGCAGCGCTTCTGGATAAACGCCGCTATAAGTCAGACCTTTAGCGGCGCTTCTGGATAAACGCCGCTATAAGTCTGACCTTTAGCGGCGCTTCTGGATAAACGCCGCTATAAGTCCGACCTGTAGCGGCGCGTCTGGAAAAACGCCGCTAAATGTCCGACCGTTTCTTTAACCATTTTTTGGAATTTTATAAATTTATATATTAAATAATTTATTATATAATCGTAAAAGATATATATTAATTTGAAAATATGAAATTAATTATCATCATAATTTAGGGTTTATGGTTTAGCGCATATATATAGTTTAGAGTGTAAGGTTTAGGAGTTACTATTTTAATATTTAGGGATTATATGTGGTTTATGATTTGCGGTTTAAGGTTTAAGGGGGATGTGTTAGGGTTTCATGAGTGTTAATAGTTGAACCTAAATTTTCAAATAAGAAAAGCAACGAGATTAAACTCCTAAAAATAAAAGCATATTGACCAAATTCCAAATTTGTGATAAGGCCGGAGTACTTATACCAAATTATAATTATATTTTACATTATTTGAAAGATAATAGATAAGCTTTATATATATTAAAATTAAAAAAAATTGTAACCCATGCATCTGTAGAGAAACAAAATTAATTAGTAAATTGAAAATGTTATTTAAATTTATTAATATATTGAAAGAAATATTGTATAATATTCAAAACTTATCTAAATAATTTAAGGTTTAAGGCTTAATTACCGGTATTAAGGTTTAAGTGTTAATGGTTAGGGGTTAAGGTTTAGGGTTAAGGATTTAGGATAAAATGGTTAATGGGTTATGGTTTTGGGTTTAGGGTTTAGGGTTAGGGGTTTAGAAGGAATGGTGAATGTGTTAGGTTTTCGAGTTTAGGGTTTATGGTTTAAGTTTAAGGTTTTAGGGTTTAGGGTTTAGGGTTTAGGGTTTAGGGTTTAGGGTTTAGGGTATTAGCTATATGACCCAAAATCACAAAACTGAAATCTCTCATAAGGGCCGGATTTAGGGTTTAAGAATGGTGAATGTGTTTGGGTTTATTGTATAGTGGTTAATATGTTAGTGTTTAGTGGTATTAAGGTTTAAGTGTTAGTGATTAAGGGTTTTGAGGGAATGGTTAGTGGTTAATATAGGTTGAAATCAGATAGAGGATATTACATGTATATATAGTAAGATAAATATAGTTTCTTAAAAAGTTTAAAAATTATAAAAATCTTCAAAAAATTTGTGAAATAAAAAAATAAGTAAAAATAAAAAAATTTAAAATTGAGAATAGTGGCGTTTTCATAAAAAAACGCCGCAAATATGTTTGTATATTTTTAATTAAAACGACGTAGTTTTGTTTATTTTAGTGGCGATTATTTTGCAAAACGCCGCAACAAGTTGGGATATAGCGGCGCTTCTGAAAAACGCCGCAAATATGTTTATGTAATTTTAACTAAAATGACGTAGTGTTCATTATTTTAGTGGCGTTTATTATTCAAACGCCGCAACAAGTTGGGATATAGGGTGCTTTTGAAAAACGCCGCAAATATGTCTATGTATTTTAAATAAAAATGACGTAGTGTTCAATATTTTAGTGGCGTTTATTTTGCAAACGCCGCTACAAGTTGGGATATAGCGGCGCGTTTTAAAAACGACGCAAATATGTCTATGTATTTTTAATTAAAACGACGTAGTGTTCAATATTTTAGTGGCTTTAAAAACGCCGCAAATATGTCTATGTATTTTTAATTAAAACGACGTAGTGTTCAATATTTTAGTGGCGTTTATTTTGCAAACGCCGCAACAAGTTGGGATATAGCGGCGCTTTTTACAAACGCCGCAAATATGTCTATGTATTTTTAATTAAAACGACGTAGTGTTCAATATTTTAGTGGCGTTTATTTTGCAAACGCCGCAATAGGTAGTCTATAGCAGCGCTATTTTATAAACGCCGCAAATCTTGAATTGTTTTTAGTGTAAACGTCGCCGTTTTGCTGTCCTCCATTTCCCCCAACCCTTAAACCTGATTCACTGAATTTCCCCCCAGGCTTCTTTCATTTCTCTGCTGAAATTAATTTCCCCCTTCTGCTGAAATCCCTAAATTTCTAAAGGTTTTGTTTCTTTCATTTCTCTCTTCATTTCATACCTCTCTGCAGTCCGCCACCATCGTACTTCATCAGATCAATAATCTCTTCGTCCTCCAAGGCTCCACTATTATCGTCTAAACCAACGCTCCTTCGGCTTCAAGCTTTAGCGCTCTTTCTCCCGACTGTCGACGCATGCACATCTCAGATGTTAAAAAAGGTAACATGCAAATTTCGATTAATTTGTTAATGGTTGAAAATTGAGAAAATTGAAGCTTCGTTGTAATGGATTTTTTGTTTATAACTCTGTTTTTTCTATTTTGGATTGTTGTCACCCTTTTATGGCATTTGAGGTTAGTTTCCAATTTGGGTTACATGTCGAAGATTTCTGATTGAACATTCTAAGTAAAATTTGCTTAGAAATTCAATTTGTGATTACTTGTATTAGGAATTGACTTCGTGTAATAGTTCATTAAAATGTTTTTAATAATGGTTATTTGTATAAATTGCTACTTTTATAAATTGTTAAAAATATTCAGTAAATTTAATTAGAAATTTATCAGATATAGTCGACACGTGATAGACTATAGGGATCCCATCACTGTTTATTGTGTGGATTACTTTGAGCGTCTGAGAATATTTTCATTGATATGTTTTTCACATTTGGTGTTTGGTTAGTCAATAATTAAGTCGTATTTATCGCGCAATGGAGTATTATCATTGTTGGCACTTGTGCAGCTATTTTTTTTATTGTCATTGAGAGTTCGATTTGAAATTCATATGTCTGAATGTTTTCCTTCTCCTGTTGGTTAAGTAAAATGATTAAATGAATTATATTTGTGATTAAATGTTATTGTTGGCTATTTTAAAATGTAATGTATCATCATTAAGTGATTTTTTTAGTGCATCGTTTTGTTTGTTTCTGTGCACATATTCAAAGTCGTAACAAGGATGTCTGATACTGTAGTAAATTTAGGCTTTCGCACATGCAAAATTTCTTTCATAAAGATCTTTCTAATACATCTAAACTTTCAATTTTGGTTCGACATGTAACTGAGGCCTTCGTTGTTATTTTTGTTATCATCATTTTATATTTTATATTTAAATTGTAATAATTGAACCTTATCATCATTGCTTGCAGGTGTAATTTTATCCCTGACATTGTTATAGACAAAGTTCTGTTATTGACTCATAGAAGGGAAAAATACTTCGTATTTGCTGTAGTTCGATTTGTTGGCAGCATTCTTACTCGTCATGTAAGTTAATTCACTCGTACTTTTGCTATTTATACCGTTTTATTTTTCATTTATTTTATTATTTTTGATTTTATGGAGTTTCTTTTTTATTCTTCTTGTAGCTTCTCAAAAGTTTTCAAGGCGCCCTTTGCTCAACACAACAAGATACTTCTTTGGAATCAACTCTGCCATCCAATTTACAATTTGTAAGCATGTATATTTAATTTGCGAAATTGCTGTTCAAATTGCGGTTTATTATCTTGCTTGGTTGGTATATATGCTGTTTGTTCTATTGTTGTCCCCCAAAAAAAAAAGATTCAAAGTATATAAATTTGGAAACCTAACGGGTTGCCTTATATCGGATCCTCCCTAGGTGTAACAATGCCACGTATAATGAATCTTAAAGAATTTCTGTCTAAATTGCTGTTTATTATTGCTGTTTATTATTAATCATGTTTCAACAACATCCAAATTGCTATCTAGCCACTCATGCCGCTTAGATTTTTTACAAGCTCCCGTGTATTATTTTTTAAAATTTAGGGTACGATACGATATAAAAAATAACATAAACAAAATATAAAAGTTAATTGTTAAAATATGTTATAATTTTTTAACATAAATGTCATATTTTAATAAAAATTTGCAAGTTAAGAAGGGATTAACATATTTTAATAGAAACCTGTCACTACATATATTATATATTATATTAAATAATTTTTTTTACTTTATCTTCCCTAAAAAATAAACAATTTTTTGTAAAGAATACTTACATTTATATGGCTTTTTGGTTTATTACTAATTACTAATTTTTTATATTAATAATGTTTGCTTTTACTATTTAATATTTTCAATGTTTTCCAAAATAGTAATAATATTTTGTTATCAGTATAATAATAATATTGATCATTACTTAAAATATGTTTTAATTATAAAAAATAAGAAGTAATTTAAAAACATTTTAAATTTAAGTTTGTTATCAATATAATAATATAGATCATTATTTAAATATGTTTTAATATAGAAAATAATTTTTTTTCAAAAGAAGTAAGTTAAAAACTTTGTAAACTTGCATATAATTTTTGAAAAATTAGTGGCGTTTTTGTAATATTATAGCACTTTTTTAAAACTGTTTAAATTTAAAAACTTATTTGTATATTTGTTATCAATATAATAATATAGATCATTATTCAAATATATTTTAAAATAGAAAATAAATTCTTTTTTTAAAAGAAGTAAGTTAAAAACTTGTTAAATTTAACATCTCAGCAAATTTCAATTATAACAAAACATATAATAACATTTTAAAAAAAAATTCATATAATAACATTTTAAAAAAAACATATAATAACCAACAGTAATAATATTTAAAAAAAAAAACTACAATATAATGCATGCCATATATGTTCACACCTCAACTGATTCTCGATTTGAAATTTTAATTTAACTAATATTAATACATAATACATAACTAACATAAAATTATTTAACTTACATAATAAATAACTTACATAACTTACATAGCTTTCATCAAATTATCTAACTTACATAATACATAACTTACATAACTTTCATCAAATTATCTAACTTACATAACACATAACTTACATAATACTTGTATAGATAAAAATAAAAAGATTCAAAGTATATAGGCTAGAAACCTGACGGGTTGCCTTATATCTCACTGGAAGATATAACGGATCCTCCCCAGGTGTAACAATGCCACGAATGAAGAATCTTAAATAATACATAACTTACTTAAGACTTGTATAGATAAAAATAAAAAAGATTCAAAGTATATAGGCTAGAAACCTGACGGGTTGCCTTATATCTCACTGGAAGATATAACGGATCCTCCCCAGGTGTAACAATGCCACGTATGAAGAATCTTAAATAATACGTAACTTACTTAATACATAACTTACAATGCCATGTATGATGAATCTTAAAGAAAATTTTGTTTTAAAAATAAAATTCTTGTCAATTAACAATTTAGCCGTTTAAATTATTGTCAACTTTAGACTTCAACAACAACGAAATGGATAGGAGTTGGATGAAATTGTCAAGGGTAAGCAACGACTATCGAAATGGAGTAGAAACTTTTCTGAATTTCGCATTTCAAAATGCAAGCCAAGAGAATATGATTCTTTGCCCGTGTAAGAAGTGTGCCAATATTAACTGGCATTATCGTGAAGTGGTCTATGAACATCTAGTTGTTGATGGCTTTGTCCGGGGGTACAAAATATGGTTTTTTCATGGAGAGTGTACATCTAGTGGAGCATCTTCATCGATGAATCTGGGGTATCCTTATAGTGCTTTCAATCAGAATGTTAGAGACGATAACATGAAAAACATGTTGCGGGATGCTTTTAATATGCGCAGTGATGGTTGCGGGTCATTTCCACCTGACTTGGGTGCAACCGATGATCATAATTTTGGTGGAAATACTTTCACCGAAGGGAGAAAAAGTGTGTCGGATGAACAGCCAAATGAAGAAGCGGCGAGGTTCTACACGTTACTTGCTGAAATGAATGAAGAACTGTATGAGGGATCAAAATTTTCAAAACTGTCATTCTGTATTCGGCTTTTTCACTTGAAATGTTTGGGGGGGTAGATCGGAAACTCGTTGACAATGCTGTTAGAGTTTCTGCAAGAAATGTTCCCGTTTGCAAAAATCCCTCAATCTTCCAAAGACATGAAGAAATTGATAAAGGATTTGGGTCTTGGCTACAACAAAATTCACAGTTGCCCAAATGACTGCATGTTGTATTGGGGCGACCGGATAAACCAACGATCTTTATCACGTATGCGGCCAATCCCGTTGGATTAATAGAAATACAGAGGACGGTAACGAGGATGAACACGATACACAGTCAAGGAAGTAGCCAATTAAGATTTTGCGGTATTTTCCGCTAATACTAAGGCTTCAACGGCTTTTCATGTCGTCGAAGACAGCCGAATCAATAACGTGGCACCGTGATGGATGAACAGATGATGGGTTGTTAAGGCATCCTGCAGATTCTTTAGCTTGGAAATCTTTTGACTCCAAATTTCCAAGCTTTGCAAGCGATCCTCGGAGTGTGAGGCTTGGGCTAGCATTCGATGGATTTAACCCTTACAAACTCATGAGCACAACGTACAGTACTTGGCCTGTGGTGCTTGTTCCCTACAATTTGCCTCCATGGGTTTGCATGAAACAATCTTCTTTTATCTTGTCTATGATTATACCCGGAGAGAAAGGGCCGGGGAATGATATTGACGTCTATTTGCAGCCACTTATTGACGAGTTAAAACAACTATGGGCTGGTGTTCAGACATACGATACAATGAGAAAAGAGAACTTTAATTTACGTGCGGCTTTAATGTGGACTATTAACGACTTCCCGGCGTATGCTAATTTATCTGGTTGGAGTACCAAGGGACGTTATGGTTGTCCATATTGTGCTGCGCAGACATGTTCGCAATGGTTATATAATGGGAGGAAGTTCTCTTACATGAGGCATCGTCGGTGGTTACCGAAAAATCATACATTTAGATATCAGAGTGCTCAGTTTGATGGTACTGAAGAGTTCAGACCAGCTCCTTCGCAGACCGGTGGATCCAAAATATTCTTAATGTTGAAAGATATGAATTTCATGTATGGGAAGATGAATCAACCAGCCAACCCGCAAAGAAATAGAAGATCTAGGGATGGATCTGATGATGAATCTGATGAAGAGGATGATCCTAATGAGGCGGACTTGTGGAAAAAAAGAAGTATTCTTTTCGAGTTGCCTTATTGGAAGCATCAGATTTTACGCCATAATCTTGATGTCATGCACATAGAGAAAAATGTCTGCGAGAACATCATTGGGACTATTTTGAATGTCGATGGAAAATCAAAAGATAATCTTCAGAGTCGACTTGATTTAGTCCACATGGGAAATCGGCGTGAGCTTCATCCCCGAGAACTTTCGAATATGAAATATCGGTTGCCGCCTGCTATTTTCTCCATGTCGAAGACGGAGAAAGAAGTGTTCTGTACGGTGTTGAAGGATATAAAGGTCCCGGATGCGTATGCATCAAATATATCGCGATGTGTGAGTCTTAAGGATCGAAGACTATATGGCTTAAAATCGCATGACTATCACATCTTGATGCAAGACTTACTGCCAGTTGCTATGCGGTGTTGTATGTCAAAAAGGTGGCGGCTTTCGTAATTGAACCATCAAATATAATGAAAGGCATTTGTGGTAAAGTTTTGAATGTTCAAGAACTTGAGAGACTACAAGATCGAGCCGCATTGACTTTATGCAATCTGGAGAAGATCTTCCCGCCTTCCTTCTTCACTATTATGGTGCACTTGTTAATTCATCTCCCGCATGAAGCACTTCTTGGTGGACCCGTTTTCTATCGATGGATGTATCCCATTGAAAGGTCTTAATTTATTTGTAAAATATTCCTTCTCAATGCCTTTAGTTGCAACTTCTGATAATGTTGTATACCGTGTTTAGGTTCCTTTCCAAATTGAAGTCATACTGCCGCAATAAGCGTTATCCGGAAGGATCAATTGCCGAGGGCTACTTGGCAGAGGAATGTATGACTTTCTGTTCGAGGTATTTGGAAGATGTTGAAACAAGAATGAACAGACCAAGTAGAAATGCTGGGCTCACAGATCATAATTTGGCCGAAACTTATTTATTTCAAAGTTTCGAAGAACCGATCAGCAAAGTTGAAATTGCAGAATTAGACGATAGATCGTGGGTCCAAGCACATCGATACATTCTTTTTCATCATGATTCAATGGAACCATTTCAGACTTAAGTTCTAGAATTTGATAAATACTCATCAATTATAATTTGTTTGTCTTCTAACTAAGTAAAACCTTTTTTACCGTATAGTGAGTACAAACAAATATTGAGAGCTCGTTCACGATCCCGCAGATTAAATCGACGAGAAATTAATAAGTTGTTCACAGAATCATTCCATTAATGGTTAAGCCAAATGGTATGCAATTTAAGTTTTCATTGACAAGTCATAATGTTTTCTCATAACATTCATAATTACTCAATTTACTTTCCATCGATAGGTTTGGAGTCGGAATGAAGTAAATGACGACGTTAAATGGCTTTCCCAAGGTCCAAACAGAATAGTTAAAAGATATAATGGCTTCCTCATCAACGGATACAAATTTTATACAAGGTATCGCGAGAGATTGAGGAGAACCCAAAATTGCGCAATTGTTGTTAATTCTTCGATTACAAGTTATGCTAGTGCTAGGGACGATGAATCCGGTCAAGGGAATGCGGAGTATTACGGACTTATTCCGACATCATTGAGTTGGATTATTATGGCAAATGCAAAGTTGTCTTATTTCGAGGTGATTGGGCTGATGTGAATACGGCTCGCGGAATTAAAAACGATCAGTATGGCTTTACAATGGTGAATTTCTCTCGATTGATTCACACCGGAGAACAACTGATGGACGAGCCATATGTGTTTTCTTCTCAAGTTAAACAAGTTTTTTACTCCGAAGATCCAACTGATGAGGGTTGGTACGTTGTACTTCGAAACACCCCTAGAGACTTGTTCGACATTGGCAGTGGAAGTAGAGATGACATAGTCGAAAGATCAGAAGCTTTGCCTTTTCCAGAACAAGACTTAATTGAAAATATCCCTAGTACTAGTCAACAATTTCAATGGGTTCGTCAGGATGTGGACGAAGATATTTACGAAATATGATGTAAGATTTAATGATTTATTATTTATATGTAATATTATAATTTTAATCATGCTCATTTTATGTAATTTAAATGACCCGAAACCATCACTGTGCATATTAAAAGCATCCCGTAACATGCCTTCCATGTTGTAATCTCTAACATTCTGATTGTAAGCACTATGAGGATAACCTAGATTCATCGATGATGATGCTCCACTAAATGTACACTCTCCATGAAAAATCCATTTTTTGTACCCCCGGACAAAGCCATCAACAACTAGATGTTCGTAGACAACTTCACGATAATGCCAATTGGTATTGCAACACTTCTCACAGGGGCAAAGAATCATATTCTCTTGGCTTGCATTTTGAAATGCAAAATTCAGAAAAGTTTCTACTCCATTTCGATAACCGTTGCTTACCCTTGACAAATTCATCCAAGTCCTATCCATTTCGTAGTTGTTGAAGTCTAAAGTTGACAATAAATTACACGGCTAAATTGTTAATCTATAATTTACGTAAGTAATGATAATTTCATATATATAACTGAGTATTATGTAAGTTATGTATTCTTTAAGATTCATCATACGTGGCATTATTACACCTAGGGAGGATCCATTATATCTAACAGTGAGATATAAGGCAACCCGTCAGGTTTCCAGCCTATATACTTTGAATCTATTTTTTTTCTATACAAGTATTATGTAAGTTATATATTATGTATGTTATGTATTCTTTAAGATTCATCATACGTGGCATTGTTACACCTAGGGAGGATCCATTATATCTAACAGTGAGATATAAGGCAACCCGTCAGGTTTCCAGCCTATATACTTTGAATCTATTTTTTTTTCTATACAAGTATTATGTAAGTTATATATTATGTATGTTATGTATTCTTTAAGATTCAACATACGTGGCATTGTTACACCTAGGGAGGATCCATTATATCTAACAGTAAGATATAAGGCAACCCGTCAGGTTTCCAGCCTATATACTTTGAATCTCTTTTTTTTCTATACAAGTATTATGTGAGTTGTGTATTATGTAAGTTATGTATTATGTAAGTTAAATAATGTGATAAAAGCTATGTAAGTTATGTAAGTTATGTACATGTAAGTTAAATAATTTTATGTTAGTTATGTATTATGAATTATGTAAGCTAAAATAAAATTTCAAATTTACGTAAGTTAAGGCTGGAAAATGTTATTATATGGTTTTTTATAATTGAAATTTGCTGTGAGGTTGTTAAGTTTACAAAGTTTTTAACTTACTTCTTTTTAAAAAAAGGTATTTTCTATATTAAAACATATTTCAATAATGATCTATATTATTATATTGATAACATTATTAAATTTAAAAAGTTTTTAAATTACTTCTTATAAAAAATAATTTACTTTTCGTAATTAAAACATATTTAAGTAATGATCAATATTATTATTATACTGATAACAAAATATTATTACCATTTTGGAAAACATTGAAAATATTAAATATTAAAAGCAAACATTATTAATATAAAAAATTAGTAATTAGTAATTAGTAATAAACCAAAAAGCCATATAAATGTAAGTATTCTTAAAAAAAAAAATTGTTTATTTTTAAGGGAAGATAAAGTAAAAAAAAATTCTTTAATATAATATATAATATATGTAGTGACAGGTTTGTATTAACATATGTTAATATCTTCTTAACTTGCAAATATTTATTAAAATATGACATTTATGTTAAAAAATTATAACATATTATAACAATTTACTTTTATATTTTGTTTATGTTATTTTTTATATCGTACCGTTCCCTAAATTTTAAAAAATAATACACGGGAGCTTGTAAAAAATCTAAGCGGCATGAGTAGATAGCAAATTGGAGGTTGTTCAAACATTATTAATAATAAACAGCAATAATAAACAACAATTTAGACAGAAATTCTTTAAGATTCATCATACGTGGCATTGTTACACCTAGGGAGGATCCGATATAAGGCAACCCGTTAGGTTTCCAGCCTATATACTTTGAATCTTTTTTTTTGGACAGCAATAGAACAAACAGCATATATACCAACCAAGCAAGATAATAAACCGCAAATTGGACAGCAATTTAGCAAATTAAATATACATGCTTACAAATTGTAAATTGGATGGCAGAGTCGATTACAGCTAGTACTGTTGTGTTGAGCAAAGGACGCCCGAAACTTTTGAGAAGCTACAAGAAGAATAAAAAAGAAACTCCATAAAATCAAAAATAATAAAACAGCACATAATAAGGGACGAACTTCCTAGTTCATTAAATTAGCTCCTAAAAAACATGCAATGGATAGATCCTACTGGCCAGCTGATTATGATTACAGAGTTCAACTAACACATATGAGGGAACAAATTGCAAAGAGAATTTTAGGAGAGCCATGGAAGCTTGTTCTTTCTGAAATTTCTTGCAAGTTCTTTTGGCCATGCATTGCATTAACTATAATCAGCTGTTTATAATCAATCAGAGTAGAGATCATGCATTGCAAAGTCTCTCATTCTATTTATAGCAGTACATTAACTATATCTTTGTCCTTCTCTATGTTTTATCATATATTTTACACAAGGCCACTTCAAATCTCCCCATGATCATAGTCATAGAATACTGCTTTGCTTTTTAAACCTTTTGGATTATGCATTTCCTTCAGCTTAGCATGTTACAATCAAATATATAATGGCATCATAATCCACGAAAATCACATTGCTGTCAACTCAATCAACTTAAATTAAAAAGAATGAATTACCTTCACCAAGGCACCAATGACACCTAAGCTAGTAAGCCTCAAATACTCAAACGGCCTTGACTTACTGGTCGTATTAAGGAAAGGATACAGATACAAGGGTATATGTAGAAAATAAAATTTTGGCAATATTTAGTCTTTGACTTTTGATTATATACAATTACTCAGGAGCACTCAAAAAGTAGAAAATGAAGGCAATTGTTATAAGATTAAGTAAATATCAATCTATTCACATTTACCAATCAGAGCTACCATATAAACTTTCTAGTAGTCTTCTCACGAGTGCATTTATCGAATAAAATTTTAGAAAACAACAACTATAGGGATGCATTTAAGTTAACGCATTATTATTTGAAAAGAAAAATTACATTAAAAGTAGTATTGTATTATAAGCTGTAGGTGAAATTACAACATCCATATGCGTGGTTACAGGTTCTCCATATGGAAAATGATTTACTACTTTTCATAAATATGTCCATCTGCAATTTGGACAGCAGTATAATAAACAGCATATATACCAACCAAGCATGATAATAAATAGCAATTTGGAACTATACTCATACTAATGATATAACAAAAATGAGGACAACTATATGTAAACAGTGAAAACTTACCAACAAACTAAGTTCGAACAATCTGTAGATGAAAGTAAGGTACAACAATCTGCAAAATAATTATGGCCATTTCATTTCCAGATTAGCACCAAATAAACGATGAACACCTAATATAATTAATTCATGTGAACCAAATATAAAAACTTTATCAGTAGCACTACCAGATATTAAATCGAAGATTAAATGTAATCATGTGATTGAAGCGAAGTTGCAGAGGAGCAAGAAGCGAGAATCGATTAAATCCAACGATTTGCGGGAAGAGTAGTAAGAAGTAACTGAAATACAAACAACATATGAATTAACACATACATATGAATATATACAAGATGCAGATAAGAAGCAGAGAACCATGCGAATCATCTTTGAAGTTGATGCATTGTTCAATTTCGATTTATTTAGTTACTTCAAGTGATGTTCTGCAACTTAGTTAAATTAGAACCAAGTTGTTAATGTACTTTCGTATTTTTTGTTGACATTTGAGCTGATAAATCAACTTTACCAAGTGTGCGAGTTTAGTTTAGTTTCAATGTAAGTAGTGGTAGTAGCTAGGTAGATGTTTAGGTGAAATTTGTTTGTTTTTTATAACCCTATTATATGTAATGGCATTATGCCTCAATTTGAAGTAAAATAATGATTATGATGGCTAATTGACCATTGCAATACAGAATGAAACTAGTTTCCCCCTCAAAGTAAACAACAACATCCATGCTGATACCTTGTTTCAATTAAATGACAAATTATGTATTTTTCTACATTATTGTAGAAGTTATTTAAAAGATTAAAGTTGGAATTCATGTGAACTGAGGACTAACCAACATAATTTCTTTCTCATTCCAACTGCCACACCTTCAATGGCCATCTAAAGGCCGAATAAGTATGTTTTAAGAATGTGATTTTAAGAATGGCAGAATGGACAATACTATGGCAGGCGATTTTAAGAATGTGAATACAAAGCGACATATTACCTCCTTTAGTCATCCCAATACCACTGTCGATGATGGAGAGGGTCTTGTTGACCTTGTCTGGTACAAGCCTAATTAAAAGCTCAGGTTGAGCATCTAGTTTGCTCTTATCAGTCAAGCTTTCGAATCGAATTTTATCCAATGCCTACACACCATCACATAAAGAAAACTTAGAGCGGAATATTCTAAGATCTACAGCAAAATTCAAAACGAGTTCACATCTATCATGGATAATTTTGATTGAAATATCCTTATTCAAATCCATTTTATTTCCAGAGTAACAATTACAATTAAAATTTTAGTTAAAAAAGGCAAATACAATTAAAACATCAAAATCTATTATAAAATGTTTTTATATTGAACTTCTAGAAGATCAAAATTATTCGAATATCTATCAAATAACTAAACTAATTCAAATTTCAATAGTAGCACTCAAAATAAAATTGCAGATAATAAAGGAATCTGAACTTTAAACAGATACATGAATCCGCATCTCCTACAGAAAATGAAGTTATCTAACCACTACGAATTACAATCCCTAAATACTCGGTAAAATAAATTGATTTACCATCCACAAAATATCATCAAAGAGCAAATCATCGCTTTGAACAAAAAAGGGCGCCAAACACTAGGCCAATCAAGAAAAAAAGTTCATTTCAAACATCAAGCATCCCAATGCAAGCCTTAGCGTACAGATTTTCATTCTAACACGCATAAGAGAACATAGGCGTAGGAATATTTATTAAACAGAAAAGAAAACGCAAAAACAGAGAGATAAAGAATACGTACGTCAGAGGCATTGCTGATAAGTTCCTTGCTAAAAAATCGAGGCGAACACGAAGCAGGAGATGGTCAGATTCGATTAGAGAGATGGAGACGGCGACTCGCGACGAGGCAGATGGAGGCGAACGCGATGGCAGAATGGACAATCGAGGGCGCCGTTTTGCTAAAAACTGGAGGCGAACACGAAGCAGGAGATGGTCAGATTCGATTAGAGATTCTGAGTTTTTTGGGAAATTAGGGATTGGGAAAATGGTGAAGTCTTAGGCATTTCGTGAAAAAAAACTGAAGACTTAGGCATTTCGGGAAAGTAGGTGAAGACAAACGGTGCCGTTTTGCTAAAAAATTCTTAAACTTTGCGGCGTTTTTTTATAACGCGCCACTATTTCTTACTTATAGCGGCGTTTTTTTATCAAGCGCCACTATTGCTTACTTATAGCGGCGTTTTTTTATAAAGCGCCACTAAAAACTTTAACTTAAAATTAGTTTTTCCAGATTTTAATTATAATACTTCACTTTTTTTATAGATTTTTTAAATTTTATTATACATAAAGTTTACCTACTGATAATTTAATATATAAAAAATTTAAAACATACTGATAATTTGAATATATTAAAATTAAAATTATCTCTTTTATCATTATATAATAAATTGTTTAATATATAATTTAATAAATACTAAGTCATATACCCAAAAAAAACTTTAAAAGTATTTTAAATAATATTATTTTAATTTTTTTTTCATTTTTAACATATATTTTTTAATGTTAGTAGTTCTAAATTTTTTCTACATGTCATTAATTTTTTAAAATTTTTTAAAAATAAAATTACACTTAAATTTTATTTTAATTAATATAAAGAAATTACCTAATCAATAGATCGAATAGTTTAAATTCAAATCCTAAGTCGGTCCCAAAACCCAAAAAACCCTAAATTCATAAAATCTGTATCCATAAACTCTAAACCATAAACTCTAACCCCCTAAACTCGTAACCCTAAACACATGTATACACATCAATATATATCCCTATGAAATAAAGTTTAAAGGTCGTTTAGACTTTTTAGGGTTTAATATTTTGCAGTTTAATTGGTTAATAGTTTAGTGTGTGCAGTTTAAGGGTTTATGGTCGAGTATTTAGAGTTATGATTTAGGGTTTGGAATCTAAATCTGATATTTCAAGTTTAGGATTTAGACTGTGTAGGGTTTACATTTTAGTACTGTTTACAGTTTAGGGTTTATGGATAAACAGATGCACAGTCAAATTTAATTTATAGCATATATTTTTATAATTTTTTAATGATTAAATGAAATTTGATATCCTGTCTTCGATAAACCCTAAACCCGTGAACCTTAAACCATACACCCACAAACCCATAAACCCAAGCCATATATGGCTTTTTAAAGAAAAACCCTAACTTATAACCCTAAACCCTAAACTTTAAATCATAGATCTTAAACCCTAATTCCTAAATCTTGAAATATTAAACTTAAAAACCCTAGTCAGATTTAATTTATAGCATATATTTTTATAATTTTTTAATGATTAAATGAAATTTGATATCCTGTCTTCGATAAACCCTAAACCCCTGAACCTTAAACCATACACCCAAAAACCCATAAACCCAAGCCATATATGGCTTTTTAAAGAAAAACCCTAACTTATAACCCTAAACCCTAAACTTTAAATCATATATCTTAAACCCTAATTCCTAAATCTTGAAATACTGAACTCGAAACCCTAGTCAGCCCATACAAATTAACGATTAAACCACCCTTAATTACCTTAAACCCTAATTTATTTAGATAAGTTTTGAATATTATATAATATTTATTTCAATAATTTAATAAATTTAAATAACATTTTCAATTTACTAATTAATTTTGCTTCTTTACAAATGCATGGTTTACAATTTTTTTCAATTTTAATATATATAAAGCTTATGTTCAGACTTGTAGCGGCGTTTTTATGAAAGCGCCGCTAATGGTTCGACTTCTAGTGGCGTTTTTATGAAAGTGCCGCTAATGGTTCGCCTTTTAGCGGCGTTTTTATGGAAGCGCCGCTAATGGTTCGACTTTTAGCGGCGTTTTTACAGAAGAGCCGCTAATGGTCCGACTTTTAGCGGCGTTTTTACAGAAGCGCCGCTAATGGTCCGGCTTTTAGCGGCGTTTTCTCAGAAGCGCCGCTAAAGGTCAGACTTTCATATCATTTTTAGCGGCGTTTGTTTAAAAAACGCCGCTATTGTTCATTTTTTTGCGGCGTTTTCCTTTAAACGCCGCTATTGTGTAATGTTTGCGGCGTTTTTCTTTAAAACGCCACTAAAAACGCCGCTAAAAGTCTATTTTGCTGTAGTGAGTTTAGCCGTCGCATCAATAATGGGTACTCAAAGTCCTTTTGAACTAGAAGCACTTGGTCATGAAGATAGCTTGTCTCTGTTACTAAAATGGGCACTTAACCAAGGGGACGAAGAATGATATCCAAACCTATTGCGAATTGCTGATGAAATTGTGAAGAAATGCAAAGGTGTTCCTTTGGCAGTGAGAACTATGGGAAGTTTACTTTATGGAAGAACTCGTCAACGTGACTGGGAACTGATAAGAGAATCACATCTGGAAGCTTGATCAACAAGAGACAGTCATCTTAGCTGCACTAAAATTAAGTTATAATCATTTGCCACATCATTTGAAACGATGTCTAGCTTATTTGTCATTGTTTCCCAAGGATACAACTTATGACACTGATTATATCATCCAATGCTGGTTGGCTAATGGATTTCTCCAAAGCCCCGTGCAATAAGACGATGTGTGCTGCGAAGATATTGGTTTACAGTATTTCAAAGACTTATGGTCCAAGGGATTTGTCCAAGATGTTGATGACAAAGTTACATTTTATTACTTCAAAATCCATGATCTGATACATGATTTTGCGCTAAATGTTTCACAAGAAGAGTGCTTAACCATATATCAGCAAACGATAAGTGCTTCTGAAAACGTTCGGCATTTGGCATTCGCTGAGCATTATCCGATGAGAACTCTGCAGCCATTTTTGAAGAAGTTGAAAGGTGTGCGCACGTTAGTAATTCTAACTCCATCGGCACAATTCAGGGAGGTGGAGAAAACATTTTTGAGTGCTTGCATCTCGTATTTAAGTACCTGCGGCTAATTCAGTTGGAAAATTGCATGTTAAAGGCATTACCAAAGTCCATTTGCACCCTAACTTAAGTAGGTGCTATAATTTGAGGAGAGTTCCAAAGTCCTTCCATAAACTTCAGAGCTTGCTGACATTGAGATTATTTGATCTCCCAAGGTTTCAAGTGTCTGACAATTTGCGAAGGTTGATCAATTTAAGATTTCTGGAGATATCAGGGGATAACATGCAATTAAGAGAGGTTCGATAATTTTTTTTTCCATTTAATTTAATAAATATTCAAGATTGGCAGATTTTAAATAAATAGAATTTTACAGGTAAAGGAAAGCGGATGGTTAGATGAGAAAAAGGGAGCAGCAGGTTAGGTGTATAAATAAAATAGTTATTTTTTTATTTCCTTACCATATAAATGAAGTTAGTTACTAAATACATTTTTTCTCTGGATTTCACGTTAATTATAGTAAAATTTTGGATTAAATATATAAAAAGATTGAAATGATAATAGTTAAGAAAACAATGTATTTGGTTTAATATAAGATTAAATACAATCATCTCATTTAACTTATCATTTACATGCCAGGTCTAATGGTGGAAAACTATGGGAAGGGTAGCAGTTCTTTGTTTGATTGACACTCTTTGTATTGTGAATTGAGGAGTTGATGCAATCTTTGTCCTTCATTTGGAATGAAACATTGTCTCCTTGGTGTTGTATGGGTAACTCATGAATTTAATTGAATTTTTATTTTTCTATTAATATTGCATCATACCTGAGTGTTGTTTAATTTTATTTAATTTCAATTTATATATATATATTTGATTACATGTTTGTTATACTTATTGCAATTATAATTTTACCTCTTGTTGCCATGTAACTTGCTTATATGAAATAAAGTATTTTGTTTACTTTTCACCAAAAAGAAAACAAAAAAATCAAATCAAATTCTCAATTTTTAATTTAATTTTTGGTTCCACATAATTTGGCTGCCTATGTCCAATCTCATGTTCATTTCTTACTATGTATCTATCCAATAAAATTCCTCTTACCACTATTATATGTCTTTTTTATATGCCTCACTACTATTTTTTTATATACAAATTAATGAATAAGTAAAATAATACAAGTTTACATTTAACATTCTCTCCTTTATTTTTCAATTTATTCCTTTATGTTCTGTTTATTAATATTTATTAATTTTAATAAAAATGTATAACGAAGAAAGAATTTTTATGCCGAAAAATAAACTTTTCTTTTTTTTGCTTCTTATTCTTAATTTTGTTAAAAGAAAAGTCGATGATTAAAATCTGGTTGATTTTAATAGAAAATTGATGTTTCCTTATTTTTTTATTTATATGTAATTAAACCCCAAGCTAAAAGTTTTTTTTTTTTTTTACTTTCTAGAATGAATTTAGATAAATAATTGTTAAGAAATAAATAGTTTTGGATAACATTTTATTCAAATTCATTCTCAACATGTACTTTATTTATAATATTTTATATATTTTTATACTTTCAAAACTAATAAATATAAAACTATTTTATAATAAATTCCAATTTTATTACTTAAATTATTTATAATCATTTTAAAATATAAAATTTATTTTAAATAAGTAATAAAAAATTATTTTTAAATGATTTATAATCATTCTTAATTTCTAAAATCTAGAATAAAAATTAAATTTATTTTAAAATGCTTTATTACTAAATTTCCAAACATCAAATTTATTTTAAATGTGTCGATTAAGTATTAGCTCGATTGGCATGAACATTGTTGCTAATGCAGGAAAACTTAGGTTTGAGTGAGCTGAAGTGCATTATCTTTCCATTTATAAGTTGGGAAGGGTGATGGGTAGTTCTAGTTATTGTCTTAAAAAGAACAGATATAATCAGAATATATAATAAAATTATTAAAAAATAATTTATTTTAAATGTAGAAATTATTTTAAAATTTTCAAAAATTATAATATATATATATATAATTATTAAAGAAATGCACCTTCAAAATGAACATGGATAAAGGATTGTCAAAATGCATTGTATCTAGAAAAATTTTAGAAATATAAAAATAATTTCAAACTAACAAAGTTTATAAAATAGAGCACTTTACCTTTTTTAAAATTTTATATGGTTATTTTTGAAACTATAAAAAATATTTAGAATGAACTTTAATAAATAGTTGCCCAAGCCCAAATGAATCTAGACAATCAGTTGTGAGTGATTCATTATCCATGTAAAATAAAAATAAAATCCCTATTTTTGAAGCTTTGATTTATTTTAAATTTTTTTAATTTTTATGGCACCTATTAATTGTCAGTCCAAAATATAATGTGGTAATCAGGTATGAATAAAAAAAATACTAACATGACTTGTAGTTTTCAAATTTATGTAGTATGACTTATAGCATGGAATGAAGTTTGAATTAGTAGCTTCTGTATCCATTAGGCTGTGTGAAATAAAAAAGTGCAGTTGAGAATGTAAAATATCAGCTCAAACGGAGGATGGATGTATGTGTGGGAACAAATGCAATACCTTAAAGCTTCTTCCTAAACATCAGTTAGTCCTTGATTTATTTCTTCAGAATGTAGTATGTGTTATTGTTATAGTATAAGTCACATGTGTTAATATTCTGTTAGCATTCTGTTATCAGCTAACAAATTGTTGTTAGGCATATTTCCTATATAGTCTATGTATCAAGGCATGATCAAGGATGGATTCAATTTTACAAATCAATGATATTCATTCTAAATTCAAGAAAATATAGAATAGCTTGTTTCTCCTTAACCTGATTCTCTCTTCTAGCATGGTATCAGTCGCTCGGTAACTAGTCCTGGTGTGCTCGTTATGTCAACACCTACTGTTGATCCTACTTCGTATTCTGCTGATCCCGTTCTTGTTGATTCTTCTGATTCCTCCTTTTTGGGTGATCGATTAGTAAGCTCGTTCCCTCGCCATGAGATCGTCAAACTGGACGGTAGCACGTTTCTTCAATGGCAGAAGCAGGTTCGTCTTATTCTCACCGGTTATGGTTTGGAAGGTTTTCTTGATGGCTCGGTGACGGCTCCTGCAAAATATGTTCACACCACTGATGGTTCTCGCCTACTCAATCCAGCAGTTATAGCTTTCAATCAGCAAAACAGTTTGCTTACCTCGTGGTTGCTCTCTACCATTAGCTCCTCACGTCTTCCAGCCTTCAATCATGTTGAGTCGACCGCAGACGTTTGGACAACGGCCACGAAGCTCTTTGCTGCCGATACTCGCGCCAAATAGTCACGGTTACGCCTTGAACTTCACTCACTTCGGAAAGGTAATCTCTCCATTTCTGATCTTGTTGCTAAAATGCAAAGCTTATGTGCTCTATTGGAGG
Organism: Gossypium bickii; assembly: GCA_025503065.1. Lineage (NCBI taxonomy): Eukaryota > Viridiplantae > Streptophyta > Magnoliopsida > Malvales > Malvaceae > Gossypium > Gossypium bickii. The sequence continues at coordinate 106,079,498 of CP106711.1, forward strand.
CATCGGGATACTCTGTTCCTGATGATGACCGGATCGACATTCTCCTGGCGAGCCTCCCTCCTGAGTTTGACGCCATAGTCTCGTCGATTTCCCTATCTCCAATCCCCTTGCCTCTTGAACGTGTGGTGGACGCTTTGCTCGAGTTTGAACAGCGTCAAGCCCGTGCTGTTCACGACGTTCTACTTGCGGCAAACATGGTCGAGTGTCCCTCCTCTGACACGGCGGATGCTCCTAGTCGTGGCGGTCGTGGCGGTCGCTCCTTTGATCGTGGTTGGGGTCGCGGGCTTCGTCCTCGTGTCTAGTGCCAGATCTGTAGTCGTTATGGCCACTTCGCACAACGGTGTTTCTACTGTTACTGTCGGGATGATTCCTTTCCTGCCGATCCAAACTCTTGGCGTGGTGATGATGAAAGAGGACGGTTTCAAGATGGCCACTGAAACGGTCAAAATTGGGGAACAAATGGTCCAAATACAAATGAAGGGTTTGGTTCCCAAGGAATTTGGCCGGCTATGAATAATATAAGTCCATGTGGGTCCCCCTATTCATTCACATGCACAGTTTGGTGCTAGACCACCTTCACGTGGGTGTCCACCTTCTCAATAAGCCGTTCATGACCATGGTGGGCCATATAGTGACGCAAGGGGTGACGCAAGGGGTAAGTTTAGTGGGCCGTCTCCTGCGCATTTTAATGACCAATTTCATGGGCCCTCTCATGCGCATATTAATACCCAATTTCATGGGCAATTTAGGGCGCATGGTTCTAATTTTCATGGACTGTATGCCTTTGAGGATAAATCGGTACTTGTGGACCTGTTCAACCACAGCCCTTTACTGAACAAAACTGTTCTATACATAATGCCTACTGTGCTACTGTTCAACCGTCCCGGGATGCTGATGACTTTGATCGACCGTGGCGCACGAAACCGAGAGCTCGTGTTTTTCCTGTTGACTCGTCCCCGTACGACTCGTCTTAATTTGTTGGGCTGCCTCCGCGGGTGTCTAATTTACGTGCTTCTGATTTTTCTGATGCCACGGCTTATGATTCGAATTTCAACCGTACAAGTTCTCATGATCCGCTGGCTGTAGGAAATGCGACCTGGTGCCCAGACTCGGGTGCTACTCATCATGTGTGACAGAATACTTCTGCTCTCAATTTCTCCAACCCGTATACAGGTATCTCTTCACTTCGAATGGGTAATGGTGCTGCTACTAAAATTGCTTCTATTGGGAACTCAATGCTTGCTACAGAAAAGAAAGTTTTACACTTGTCAAATGTCTTGTGTGTCCCTAGCATCCGCAAGAACTTACTTTCTGTGTCTAAATTTGCTGCTGATAACAATGTATTTTTTGAATTTCACCCTTCGTATTGTGTCGTTAAGGATATCCAGACGCAGGAAATATTGATGCGGGGCCGAGTTCGTGATGGACTTTACTATTTTTCGACCAGTTTGCCAGATGATTTTCTGGTGGTACATAATGCCTCCATTCGAGATACTAGTTCGAATAATAATGTGTTTACATTGTGGCATAGGAGACTAAGTCATCCTTCTTCTACTGTAGTGAGAAATGTTCTTAGTCAATGTCGTATTTCGTTAAATAAAAATTGTTCCGATGAAGTATGTGTAACGTGTCAGCAAGGGAAATCGCATAAACTACCGCTTTCTCAATCACACACTAAGTATGATGAGTTGTTTGAGCTTGTTGTTTCTGATCTCTGGGGACTAGCCTCTGTTTCCTCTGATGGCAATCTTTACTATATCTCGTTCATTGATATGTGTAGTCGTTTCACATGGATTTATTTGATTAAACGTAAATCACAGGCTCTTGATTGTTTTGTTCAGTTCAGACAGATGGTTCAGACTCAATTTGGGAAGTGTATTAAGAAATTTCAGAGTGATTGGGGTGGTGAATTTCGGACGTTTGCCTCTGTTTTAGCTAGTCATAGTATTATTCACCGGTTGCCGTGCCCTTATACGTCGGAACAAAATGAGGTCGCTGAACGAAAACATCGTCACATTGTGGAAACTGGTCTTACCTTGTTAGCTCAGGCTCATGTACCGATGAACTATTGGGGTTATGCTTTTCGTAGTGCTGTGCATATCATTAATCGACTTCCCACATCAGTCTTAGGTGGTCAGTCTCCGTATCAACGTTTGTACGGTCACCCACCAGAGTATGATCATTTTCGAGTTTTTGGATGTTGTTGCTTTCCCTGCTTACGGCCATTTGTTCAACATAAGCTTGATTATCGTTCTCAGCCGTCTACTTTTCTTGGGTACAGTTCTCAACATAAAGGTTATTTCTGCTTACTACCAGATGGGAAGGTCGTCATTTCTCATCATGTGATTTTTGATGAACAGAAATTTTTGTTCTCATCGTCTTCGGGATTTTTTTCTGGTCCTCAGCTTTCACCCATGAGTCATCCTACATATGTTCACGTCCTCAATCAGCTGGTTCCCTCACGGAGTGTGGTCTGTTCTGGCGGTAGTGGAACCCCATCCGTTGATCCTGTTTATGCCCGAGCACCTACGACCACTTCTAGTGCTTCATCATCGACCTTTAATTCTTCTCCTGATGTTCGATCGTCCGATCATACTACTGCTTTACAATCTGTTTTCGCAGATGACTTTCCGGCAGACTTATCCACTCTTCTAGGTGTTCCTCTTGCGCGAGAACCTCGGGCTGTTAACACCCATTCAATGGTCACTAGGGCTAAAGCGGGAATATTTAAACCAAAAGTGTTATCTATTGACACAGTTGATTTTGAGCCTAACTCGGTTGAAAAGGCTCTTCTTCATCCTGACTGGCGCCAGGCAGTTCATGCTGAATTTGATGCTTTGTTAGCCAACTCCACCTGGACGCTTGTCCCTCTTCCGTCTGGCCGCAAAGCAATTGGTTGCAAATCGTTATTTAAAGTAAAAAAGAATCCCGATGGATCTGTTGATCGGCGGAAGGCGAGATTAGTTGCCAAAGGCTGCTCTCAAGTACCAGGGTGTGATTTCACAGAAACATTCAGTCCCGTGGTCAAACCAGTGACTATACGAGTTATTATTTCTGTTGCTGTGTCTCGTGGGTGGCAACTCAGGCAAGTTGATGTGAATAATGCGTTCTTGAATGGTGATTTAATTGATGAAGTTTTCATGCAGCAACCCCCGGGGTTTGTTCAATTTGGTTCACATGGTAAACAACTAGTGTGTCATTTGAATAAAGCTTTATATGGCTTACGACAAGCACCCCGTGCCTGGTTTGACAAGCTGAAGACATATCTTGTTGGTACTGGATTTACGGTTTTGAGGTCCGATGCTTCGTTATTTGTGAAGGTTCTTGATGAGGTCACATTGTATGTCCTTGTTTATGTGGATGACATCATTGTCACTGGAAATTCATCTGCTGAAATTGCCAGCTTTATTCAACAACTTAATGATAAGTTTGCTCTTAAAGACTTAGGTGAGCTTCATTATTTTCTGGGGGTTGAGGTGAGCAAATCTACTTCTGGTAGTCTTCATTTGTGTCAACAAAAATACATTAAGGAGCTTCTTACTCGCTGTTCTATGCATAATGCAAAACCTGTATCTACACCGATGGTTAGTTCGCCGGTGATGTCTAAGGATGAAGAAGAACGACTTGCTGATCCCACTGAATATCGAAGTTTAGCTGGTGCTATTCAATATGTTGTCTTCACTCGACCAGATATTTCATATGCGGTGAATCGGGTCTGTCAGTTTATGCATGCTCCCACTACAGTGCATATGATAGCTCTAAAACGTATTTTGCGATATCTCTGTGGCACTCTGACTCATGGTTTGATTTTTAGTCCATCTGATCGACTTTCTTTGGTCGGCTATGCGAATGCAAATTGAGGGCTTGATTTTGATGATCGTCGATCTACAACAGGATATTGTGTATATTTTGGGACTGCTCCTATCTCGTGGTGTTCCAAGAAACAGCAAGTGGTCTCGCGGTCCACTGCTGAGGCTGAGTATCGAAGTTTAGCTGCAACTACTAGTGATATTGCATGGCTCGTGTCTCTTTTGTCCGAGTTAAAACTCACCTCTGATGATGTTCCTACTGTATGGTGTGATAACACGATCTTTATTCTTTATTGCAAACAAATCCGCTTTTACATTCCAAGTTTAAACATGTGGAACTTGACTTGTTCTTTGTTCGTAAAAAGGTGGCTACTGGCGAGTTAATTGTTGGTGAGGTTCCGGCCAGTGATCAGGTGGCAGACATTCTTACTAAGCCGTTATCTGTAACCTTGTTCACTCGTTTTCGTCGTCTTCTTCAGATTGTATCGTTAGGAGAAGCTAGGTGAATGTTATAGTATAAGTCACATGTGTTAATATTCTGTTAGCATTCTGTTATCAGCTAACAAATTGTTGTTAGGCATATTTCCTATATAGTCTATGTATCAAGGCATGATCAAGGATGGATTCAATTTTACAAATCAATGATATTCATTCTAAATTCAAGAAAATATAGAATAGCTTGTTTCTCCTTAACCTGATTCTCTCTTCTAGCAGTTATCAAGTAGATTAGGAGTTTGAATATCTATATCTAACTTCTTTTCATTTCCAACCACACATCTTTTCTGTTCTATTTTCTTGTAACAAAATAATTAGTATCATTGTGTTTGTTTTTGTAGAATTTCAAGACTAACAGGTTTGATGGAGTCTGTTTTATAATTTCTTTTACAACACCTGGACTCTCTACTATCAGTATTCACAATTAAAGGTTGAGATTCCACATTTTTTTCTAAAGTTGTACTTACATTTTTTGTGATTTAATTTAATATTTAAACTTGATTTTTTCTTATGCTTGTTTATCAAATGTTTTACAAATTAATTTAATATATTAAAATTATTTTTTTTATGAGGTAGCAAAAATAACTAATGTATGACCTACAATAGATAAATGATATAATTTTTTTTGTATTTTATATTCTCAATTAATTTAAATTTTATTTATTTATTTAACTATTTTATTATTTGAAAATAATGAATTTCTTTTAATTTGGGGTTTTAAAAATATTTTCCTTATTTAATATTAATTCGTTAAGGATAACTCAATACTCTCTTTTTTTACATGAATTTCCTTTAATATGGACCATATTTTTGTAACATAACAAAAAAAAAGTTTTAACACTATTAGTATTTTGTATAATTTGTATAAAATTTAATAAATTTAAGTAAAAAATTAAACCTAAAAAAAGTTTAAGTACTAAACTAGAAAAAAAAATCAAGTTCAAGCATCAAATTAGGTCAAAAAAATTTATGTAACAAAATAGAAAAATTTGGGATGCAGAGGCAGAACATTAAAATGCCCTAAAATAAAAGATCACAACGCGAGCTTCCTTGTTAGTTTTTGGACATGGAGTGGCGGAACGACTATTTGGCCAAAACCTAGTGCCACTGTGTTTTACACATGGTGACGTTGACTTCATATTCACCTAGTAAATTATTATTATTATTATTATTATTATTATTATTATTATTATTATTATTCCTTCCATTACCAAAACAGACTCTTCTTTAAACATTATCCATCCATCCAGCTATCCTACACATTAAACCAGAGGTGGATTTAGGGGGACTGGCAGTACGGTGTGCAAATTTCAGGTAAAATCGAATTAATTCGGTTAACCGACCGAATTTGGTTAATCGGTCAGTTAACCGAATTGATTCGATTGGGTGTCGGTTAATAATTTTTTGAAAGTTCGGTTAAAGTTTAATTCGGTTCGAAATCGGTTGGTTAACCGAATTAACCAATTCAATAAATAATATTATAATATATAAGTATTCGGTCGGTTCGTTAATTTTTTGGAAATATAAATTAATCGGTCGGTTAAGCCGGTTAATTTTTTATAAGTTTTATACTTGTTTTAACTAAAAATAATATATATATAAATTTCAGTTAACCGACCGAATTAACCTAAAAAGTTCGGTTCGGTTAATTTTTTTAAAAAAATTCAGTTCGGTTAATAGTCAAGGGGTTAAAAGGGTCGATTAATTCGGTTAATGGTAGTTCGGGTTGGTTAACCGATTGAACACCCCTAGCTGGTAAGGCCCCGGGCCCCTTAAAATATAAAATTGCTATTTAGGTCATTTAATTTTTTTAATTTTAAATTAGTAAAAGTAAAATTATACTTTGGCCCCCTAAAATTATAAAAATTTGGTTTAATCCTTTAAAAATTATAAAGATATAGATTATAAAAAATTAAAATTTCATTCGATCCTCCTAAAAATTTGTTCTAGCTTTGCCTCTGCTTTAAACTCAAATAGAAGAACCTCTCGAGTTTTTGAGAGTAGAGTTATGGCGGAATCCTTTCTCTCCGTGATTGTCGAAAACCTTTTGAATCACATCATCTCCCTTACTATCAAACAAACTATCTCTTTATTGAATGCCAATGATTTGGAAAGGCTGGAGGAAACCATGACATACAACAAAGTTGCGCTGTTAGATGTTGAAAAACTGCACCAGGACAATCAGACTGTAACACCCCATACTCGAGCCCGAGGCTAAGACTGGATATGAGATATTACTATACTTGATCTTTCTTAACAAGCACTTATGGGCTGTAAAATTTTGTTCCGATTTAAAAACTTCTCTTTCTCAGCCTAATCATACTTTTCATAGGCCTACGAGGCCTTAAACACGTATCTGAAAACTTTCGAAACTTAATCGAAACTTTTTTTTAAAGCAGGGGTCACACGCCCATGTGGCTTGGGACACGCCCGTGTACCCCTTTAACACGCCCATGTCTTCCAACCGTGGTTAACACTGACTAAATTCACATGGCCTTGACACGCCCGTGTGCTATTCTTTGATATACTGACTTGATCACACGGCCTAGGGCACAAGCCCATGTTCTGACCTTGTATCATACACGGCTTAAACAAACAGCCGTGGGATTTACCCGTGGCCTATCCTTACTTAAAACACTAAGGTGCAGAGTACGCACGGCCTAAACACACGCCCGTGGGTCTAACCGTGTGCGTACTTAGAGGCTATTTACCAACCCAATTGCCACCCTGAAATCAAGATCAAACTCATGCTCAATTCAACAATTCAATAACCCATCTTTCATGAATAATACTATATACTTAATTGATAACTATACACATACATACTTAGTCAAACTTGGCCAATCACCTAGCCATATACAAAAGAATAATGAACTTAATTGCCAATACTTTGGCTCTCTTTAAAACATATTCTCAAAATGAAATGCTTCCTATACATGCCATACTTAATATAAATTCAACTTGGTTATACCAAAATAGAGATTGATAGTGTGCTTCGAGCTCCGACTTCAACGATCCACAAGTTAGCTTGGCGGGACTACATAGAAAGAAAGAATTAAAGACGTAAGCATATAGCTTAGTAAGTTTGCATATAATGCACATAGAAACATACTTGATTATTATAAACCATTTGACATAAACAATGGTATCATAAATTTCAACTATAAAGCTTACTTACTCATACTGATTCTTACATATCTCATGACACTTACTAGTCTCATACTCGTGAGGTAAACAAGGTACCTGTATCACTTGATCACATAGATCAGCATACTCTACAATAATAATCATAATCTCTAGTTCATCATTCATATTATGAATAATACTCATTTCCAACTTGATAATAGCTTAGCTTACCTATCTTTCTTGTTATCTCATTTTAACTTTACTCATTTGTCCGATGAATTTCTGCGAATAACCGAGGATACTAAATCTCACTCCACATATAACTTGATGCCAAATCCATATCCTAGATACGGTCTTACATGGAATATCTTATCTTGGATTCGAGGCCATGTCTTGACATGGACTTATACGAAGTCTTTCTCGCGTGTTCCCTTGGGAACTTACCATTGCCATGTCTTGACATGGTCTTACTTGGTATCTTTATCATGAACTGGTCAATGCCGAGCCTTGGCTTGGACTTACATGAAATCTTTCTTGTTCTCACCAATGCCATGTCTTGGCTTGGACTTACATGGGATCTTTAGCTCTTGCTAGCTTTTAAATGCCAAGACTTGTCTTGGACTTACATGATAACTTTTCAATGCCAAGACTTGTCTTGGACTTACATGACATTTTTGCTTGGAGACTCACCAATGCCATGCCTTGGCTTGGGCTTATATGGGCCTTCATCTCATAATAACTCTTCAATGCCAAGACTTGTCTTGGACTTACATGATATCTTGCTTGATTGCCGATGCCATGCCTTGGCTTGGCCTTATACAGACTTTCTCATTTCATGTGGTAGATCAAGTATTCTAGGTAATTCATCTTCAATCGGGACTTTCTCTTGCTTAATCTTATTGATTTCTTTGTTTAACATAGCATTAAACATTCCATGGTAATAGTGTACATTATACTAAGCAATTCAATGATAGAAATCATAAATCTTAGAAATCATACAAACTTACCTCAATATACAAAATGTATGTAGATATGCAATTTAGTCCTCGACTTTGTTCTTGCCTCGGTTTCGATCCGGGCTTCATTTTTCTTGATCTATGATCATAAATAGTTCATTTAATACCCACATTGACTAAATTGACTCTTTACTCATACTTTGGAAAAATTAGTATTTTGCCCCTAAACTTTCTCATATTTGCACTTTTTCCTAAGGCTCGTAAAATGATTTTCATTCAGCTTTCTTAAACTTCATGCTTAGCTGATTAATAATCTCAACTATAGCAATATCAAAATCCCTCTATTTCTACCATGTATGATCAATCTCATAACTTTTACAAACTAGTCCCTATATTCATTTTTCATGAAATTCACTTAGAAAAAGATGTTTATCTAACATCAAACTCTCATAAACTTTCATTAAACATCATTTAACAAGCATATCATTCATGGGTAGATTTTTGAACATGCATCTTAGCTCATTTTATAGCTAAAAATAGCTAATTCATAATACGAGAACTTCAAAAATACGAAGAATATTAAAAACGGGGCTAAGTTGCATTTACTAGCAAGCTTCAAAAATTGAAGAACCCTAGCTATGGAGTCTCTCCAATTTTTAGCACAAGGGGGAAGAAGATGAATAGATATTTATCATCTTTTTCCTATTTTAATCATTTAATTGATAAATGACCAAAATACCCTTCTTTCTAAATTTTTTCATTTTACTAACTCATGTCCAATTTTGTCCAAAAATTATATTTTGGGAAAATTGCTATTTAAGGACTTCTAATTGATATTCTAAAGCTATTTCATACAAAAAGCTTCTAGAAACTTATATTTTGCAACTTTGCAACTTTTTCAATTTAGTCCTTTTGGACCATACAACCTCAATTAACAAAATTGCTTCATGAAACTTTCACACTAGCATGCAAACATGGCATAAACCTTAAAAACTCATAAATTCACCTTGGATTTGTGGACTCGCACCACTATTCCGACTAGGCCCTAAATCTGGCTGTTGCACAAACGTTGCGCCTTAGTTTGACCAAGCTCAGAGGTGTCCTTTATGATGCTGAGGATGTGCTCGACGAATTTAGGTGTGACGCTCTGTGAAAGGAGTTGAAAATAGTACGTTTCCTGCCCGTCTCTATCCCTTTTGCATACTCCTTGACGATGGGTCACAAAATAAAAAAGATAAACGAAAGGTTAGAGACCATTGCTACTATTTTCAAAAGATTTAATCTCTGAGAGAATGTTCAAATTCTTTAGAACCAACCGTATGTTGTTCAAAGTCATAGGGACACCCACTCCTTTACGACTTTTAATGTACTTGGTCGAGATCAAGACAAAGAGAATATAATAGATCTTCTAGTCTAGCCAAGGGGTGCCCAAAACATTCTTGTCATTCCTATAGTTGGAATAGGAGGCCTGGGAAAAACTACTCTTGCTCAATTTGTGTACAACGATGAAAGAGTAAGTTGGAGTTTTCCCTTGAAACTATGGGTGTGTGTATCTGAGTTTTTCGAGGTGCTAGGTTGCTTTTGCAAGATTATTTTCTACATCAACCATGAAAGATGTGATGGTTTACCGGTCAATGCACTGTTGACTCTTCTGCAAAGACTTATAAAAGATCAAAAGTTTTTACTCATTTAGGATTATGTGTGGAATGAATATCTTGTAAAATGGAATGAGTTGAGAAACATATTAATGAAGTTGGAGGCTTTTTTATTTAAATAACCCAAATAATTTAAGGAACCAAAATGACCCACCTTTTTAATTAAACACCAAAATGACCTGAAATTTACAGTAAAAGTTGGTGGAGCCAAATTATATGGTGCCACCAACTTCCCACGTCAGCAGGGAGCATTAAAAAATTATTTTTTTGGTAGAGCCATGTAAAATGGCGCCAACTGTATAAATACCATGGAAATACTACAAGTTTTGGAAAAATGGGGGACTTCAAAACAATTTTCCATTTTCTGGTGGAGCCAACTTAAATGGCACCACCAGACCAAACCTGACACCCTTCTTTTACTTTTTTTTATTACTTTTTTATTAACTTTTGTCTTTTTCTTTAAATTTTTTTTTTGAGTTTTATATTTTTCTTATTTTATTTTATTTTGTTTATTTATTTATTTTATTTTTTGTTATTAATTTTAAAAATTTATTTGAAATGTTTTATAATATATATTTTTTAAAATTTTAAATATTATTTTTTTAAATTATGTCTTATAAATTTTAAAAATATATTTTTGAAATTAATTTTTCTAAATTTTAAATTTTAAATATATTTTTAAACAAAATAAAATAATTTCAAAAATATATTTTTAAATTTTAAATATATATTTTTGAAATTATTTCTTATAAATTTTAAAAATATATTTTTGAAATTATTTTTTTAATTTTAAATATTAAATATATTTTTAATGATATTTAAACATTTAAAATTTTTAAATAAAATTTTTATAAAAATTCTTTTAAAAAGGTTTAAATATCTTTAAAAATAATTAAAAAATATTATTTAAAAATTATGAAAAAATAGAGACTTTAAAAACAATTTTTCAATTTCTGGTGGAGCCAATTTAAATGGCGCCACCAAAACACCTTGCTTCTATTTTTTAAAATTCTTTTTTTAACTTTTGTCATTTCTCTGACATTTTTTTATTTTTGTCTTTATCTTTATTTATTTTTATTTTATTTTATTTTATTATTATTAATATTAAAAAAAACTTGAAATGTATATTTGAAATGTTTTATAATATATATTTTTAAAATTTTAAATATATATTTTTGATATTATTTTTCTAAATTTTAAATATTATTTTTAAATTATTGTTTAGAAATTTAAATATTATTTTTAAATATTAATATATTTTTAATAATATAAAATATTTAAATATTTTAAAGATATGACCTTTCAAATTTATTATTAGTTTTAAAATATTTTAAATGTATATTTTAATTTGTTTTATAATTTTTTATAATTATGATTTTTAAATTATTTTAAATTATGATTTTTAAATTATTTAAAATATATTATTTTTAAAGATATGACCTTTCAAATTTATTATTTGTTTTATAATATTTTAAATATATATTTTAAATATTTTTTAAATTTTATATATAATTTTTATAAATTATTAATTTTAAAATTAATTTTTAAAGATATTCAAACATTTTTTAAATTAAATTTAAAAATGTAACAATTAATATTTTATTTGGTGGAGCCATTTAGAATGGCTCCGTCACTTTATAGTTTACTTTTTTTATTTTTTTAATATAATAATTTAATATTTAATATTTTATTTTCGTGGAGTCATTTTTTATGGCTCCACGTCTTGGTTCTCTACTATATATAGAATGGTGAAATTATTGTGTTCACTAGGAGAGTTAAAAAAATCTATTCAAGATGAATAATGAGGTGTTTTTGGTGTATGTTATTTTTTATGGTGAAATTATAGAAAGTGATGTTGGATGTGTATTTCAAGGTCGACAAAGAGTAGGTTTGCGATTCAAAAAAAATGTGGAGCTAGCAGAAATGAAAAGGAAGATCAGTGCGAAAATAGCTATCCGTTGTGGAAGGGCGATGTCCAAATTATTTTACAAGTTTCCAGTCTCTACAGATCTATTCAAATTTTGTGAGATGCAGTTATTAGATGATGATGACTTAGGCACTATGATAGAAATATAGCGGCCAACTGGGAGTGAAAACCCCCAACCAGTTGAATTATTTGTCGAGTTAGCAGACTTTAAAGCCTGTTGAAAATGTTAGTCCAATAAGTCAACATGGCAAATTTGACTTTGGTCTTAATGTTGGATGGACAAACTAATTAGAATGTGAAGGGACATCACAGATGCCCAAAAATTCTACTTATGGTGGGAGTTCGTATAACAACCCTACCCCCGATCCCTGTTTACAAATACATCCAGAGGTGATAATAAGCACAGAGGCAAATGTTAAAGAAATGACCAATAATGGTGAAGATTCTGATCAAGACGTTGAAGATTTTAGTGACTTTGATGTTGATGAGGTTCCGGACGATATCGATGATGAAGGCCCGGAAGAGGTTGAAGATGTTCACGGCCCTTCATTCAGTAACCCAAGTCGTGGCATTATTTTACGAAATGAGCCTGGGGGCGACATGTTGAACGTAGATCCAGATGCAGCGCATGCATTCGAGTTTCCTGAGTACGCTGATATAGTACCTGCTCATAGATTGGCGATAAATTCACAGTTGGAGGAGTTATTCGATGGGCAATAGTTCGAGAACAAGGCGGACTGTGTGTTTGCCATCAAACAATACAGAATGAAGTTATCAATTGATTACAAGGTTGTCAAATCTACACTGACATTATATGTTGGGGAATGTTGGAGAGCCAGCGATGGGTGTGGTTGGCGAGTTCGAGCTGCATTTATATAGAGGACTCAACAGTGACAAATACGAAAATTAGAAGGGCGTCATACATGTAGTGTCGCACGTATGTCTCAAGACCACCGAAAATTGGATGCCAAAAGTATTTGCAACTGCATCATGCCACTAGTGAAAGATAGTCCAATCATTCTGTGTCAACATTGATTGCAGACATGCAAGCTTGATTTCAGTACAGAGTTTTGCATAGGAAAGCGTGGTTGGCGAAACAGATGGCTATGCAACAATTGTACGGCGACTGGGATGAGTCATACAATGAACTTCAAGGTTGGATTTCAGTGATGGTGGAGTACATCCCAGGAACTATCGTGGACTTGCAAGCGTTGCCTTATAAAGGCCTAATGGACAATTGGAATTGGGAAGAAGAGTTTTTCGTCGACTATTCTAAACTTTCGATCCATGTGTTTGGGCCTTCCCCCACTACAAACCTCTAGTGCAAGTTGATGGAACATGGCTTTATGGAAAATACACGCAAATACTTCTGATTGCGGTTGCACAAGACGGTATCGGGAATATACTACCGATCGATTTTGCCATTGTGGAGTCTGAGAACTCCGAATCGTGGGCATATTTCACTCAGAACTTACGGAGACATGTTGTCGGGCAAGACAAAATTTGCATTATCTCCGATAGATTGAAGGGTCTTGTTGCTGCGATTCGATAATCTGAGGTTCCATGGAGGTCTGTCTATTGTATTCGTCACATCGCTGTCAACCTCCACAATCAGTACAAGAACAAAGACTGGCGCAAACGAATTGTGAACATGGGTAAAAATATCGTATTTAAATTCGTATTTGTAATTATTTCGAGTCCATTTCCTAATTCGAATAGTAACATAACTTAAAATTGGAATACATACGTAGGATACGAGTTGGAAGCACACCGTTTCAGACATAAGTTGGTGAGGTTAGAGACTAATATGGCGGGGTCCAATCCTTCTCTCAGACAGTGGTTAGGTAGCATGGAGCCGTGGCAATGTGCTCAATGTTTTGACGAGGGGTACCGGTATGATCAAATGACAACTAACCTCGTTGAGGCCATTAACTCTGTCTTGAGGTGTACGTGTCACTTGCCAATTTCAGCGGTTTTTTCAGCCACATTTTATAGGCTAGCAACCTTAATGCCAAAAATGGGGTTGAAACAAGCAAAACAGTAAGATGCAGGACACGTGTACGTCGAAAAAATTAGGGATGCCATGAAAGAGAACGCTCAAAGGGCTAGGTCGATGAATGCAGAACTATATTCCCAAAATTTGGAAACTTTTCGATGACAGAGTATATCGGTCGCCGGTCGGGGATCCCACCACGGTCCTACGGAGTTGATCTCTGAAATAGACGATGTGAGTGCAGGATGTTCCAAACACTACGTTATCCGTGTACGCATGTGGTTGCAGCGTGTGCTACCTACAGTTTGAATGCCGAACAATATATTGACGATGTGTACACACTTGAATGTACGTTGCATATTTGGGGAAACGAGTTCTCTGTATTAAGAGATTATCAACATGGGAAATGCAACCGCCTGTGTTCGAGATGTTGCTAGATCGGTTACTACGTAGGAGAATCAAAGGTAGACCAACAACAATGAGGATTTGAAACGACATGGATATAAGAGAACAAGTCGATCCAAAACATTGCACCATATGTAGAACAGGTGGCCACAATTGGAGCAAATGTCCCCATGGAAACGTCTACACTGGTCAATCTTCACGGTCTGAAAGAAATTAAATGTTGTACCTGATGTTTGCATTTTATGATCTCTTAGAAATAAAGTTTGTATTATTTAGTGTTAATTTTTTACTTAAAATTAACAGTTGCAACTTTAAAGACTTTAAAAGATATTATAAATTATATAAAAAAAGACTAATATATAAGTTGTGGAACCCTAAACTAATACAAGAAATATTACATAACACTTGAAATTACATAACTTAAAATTGGAAAGAACCGGGAGTGGTATCGTCGTTCGGGGTATAGCGATTCACGGGTCTTCATTGACGGGTGGACGTTGGGGTGTACTGTACACATCAGGAAGATCGGAAGCTGGATCGAACGTGGCCTAAGGCGGGGTGGAGTACATGTTATTACTAAACTTATCAAATGATATTGGTGGTTACTCTGGGTGAAATGAACTCGAACTGCATATTTATGGGTGATATGAACTTGAACCACCTATGTCTGGGTGATATGAACTTGAACCGGCAATGTCCGAGTGATATGAACTGCTCTGCGACTCATCACAAAAAGCGTCAACCCATTGGTCTGATGTGTTCAATGGTTGGTCCTCCGAGTTGGGCTCTGCCATATGTTGATCCTCTAGCTTTCCCATAGGTTGATTTCCACGTCTGTAGCCGTGACCCGGTACTATCATAAGTTGTCTATCATATAAATAAACACACCATCGAGTCATGTACCACTACATGTATTCAGTCGAGGGACTAAAGTCAAACATACATGAGTGCATCTTAGGCCGTCTGTCGTACCGGGCAGTCCATAGTTCTACAAAAGATTGATGTTTCACGCTCCAATCTGTTGCATGTTTCCCCCTCATGGTCTTACTGTGGACTTCATCAAATTGTTCTGGCTCGACCGACACGAATTGTCTACACCCAAATTGTCGCATAACTCGATCACTTTTGTACCACTCAATGGTTGAAAAGTTGAGCACCGGTATGTTAATGCACCACATATGGGCTTCAGCGTGAACCCACTGAGGAATAATGGTTGCAATGTTCATTGTAGAATACGGCATCCACAAGAACTACACAATATAACATAATGAGTCAAGTCACATCACATACTGCAAGTGGATAAGTTAAATCAATGTTACTTAAACCATATAAATATATATTACTTTCTCTCCGGCATACGCCTCTATCATTTGGCGGTAAATGATTAATGTTTGGCTCGCACCAATTCCCAGAGACGTGGCCCATTTGAAACCGAAACAAACACGTTAGCAATTAAACTTTGGAAAATATTATCCACACTTATGAGTCATTAAATGTTAAGTATAATTTTGTTTTTACCTATTTATAAGTGGCCACGAATATGGTTGGCACCTAACAGCCGCTAGAAACGACATCGTGTATAAAGCCCAAGACTATAGCAGAACCAGACAACCAGCCATGTTACTAACCCCATGTTTTGTTGCTCGGCAAATTTCATAGTACAATGCGGCCAACACTGCCGATCCCCAACTGTAACTACCAGCATGAGAAAAATCCTCCAATAGAGGCAAGTACTTTAAGTAGACCCTATTAGACGTGTTGTTTGGCATAAGTACACCCCGATCAACTGCATAATATAGGCTCGCGCAGCACACATCACCTTGTACTCAGTGGCAGTGCTCAATAACTCCTTAAAATTTGCTCTCAACCATTTCAATGTCAAGCATGTGAAATTCTGTTCCCCATCATTAGGGGACCGTCCAAGCAATCTGTGGCATAGTACTGAAGGTTCCAACACATTGCTTTGACCTGTGACTACAACACTGTCAACTCGTAACCCAAGTTGCATAGCGACGTCTTCCAATGTGATAGTGCACTCCCCACATGGCATAATGAAGGTGTCGGTCTCCGTACACCACCGTTCAACCAAGGCGGATATTAAGTTCGCCCTCAGGTCAAACCTCCGGATCCATGCGACGTCCCCAAATCCCGTCATCTGTAAGTATGGCATGATCCGCTCGTCCGGATCGTACTTGGGAAAATGAAACCGCGACCTCAAAACCCGATAACCATCCTGTATGGTAAATTTTTTATAAAAATATGATAAATCAAGTATCTATATAATTTAAACATAAAATTATATATTGAAGACTAAAATTGAAAGGTTGAGAAAACAAAAACATCACACTTATACTATACCAACGTAGCCATTCTAAGTATTTTTTATTTAAGTTAAATTAAATAAGTAATAATATATTAATAATAGAATGGAGATTTGTTATAAAATATTAATCATAGTTAAGCATTAAAACTAAAGGCAACTATATAACAACAAAAAGTACATAAAAATAATAATAATATCCTAAAAGACTATAAGTTGTATGGGTAAATATAAAAATAAAAAAAAAACTTATTTTTATTGAATTGATATCTATAATAATATATAAAGTTTTACATATAATATAAACTAGGCATATTCAAACTCGAAAATTTATCTCACATACGAGAACTTTTATCTTACATATAATATATAGACTTAATTTTTTTTAATATGTTCAAAATTTTAATATATTTAAATATATTCAGTTATTAAAAATTTAAAATTGGTTATACTCAACATTTTCTTTTAACATATTTAAAAATTTAATGTATTTAAATTTTTTTATGTTTTTTAAAATTTTAAATATATTAAAAAATCATTTTTCTCTTTTCCTATTAAAAAGTATATTAAATATATTAACATTTTAAAATATATTTTTAAAAAATATATTGAATATATTATAATTTTAATATTGGTTATACTTAACATTTTTAATATATTTAATTTTTTTAAAATATATTAAATATATTAAAATTTTAAAATTGGCTATACATAACATTTTTTAATATATTTAATTTCTTTAAGTTTTTAAACATTTTAAATCTATTAAGAAAATCTTTTTTGTCTTTATCTATTAAAAATATTTATTAAGTACATAAATTTATGAATGTGTACTAAAATTAAAAAGTTATAATCAACACATACAAATTAATTTCATGCAAGAAAATAGTTAAAAAGGAATAATAATAACTAAATAGAAATCACATTCATGAATCAAAACACGTTGAGCAAAGTAGTGCTTAGCAAGAAAAAAAAGAGAAACTAAAACGATTTTTTTATTTAATTCATAATTAATTTTACTGTTTCGTCGATCCTCGATGAAGTGTGATCCGTATCTCCAGAAGACATTTTGATATCTGCATAATATAAAAAAAATAAATACAATATAAATAATTATTATATTACAATAACTATAAAATATAAAAAAAATTAACTAACTTAACTTTTTTTTCTCTCTTTTCTGTCTCGTCACATTACTGACATGATGTGATCTTATAATATATATTTTTAACTTTTAATTTAAATTTTTACTTTTTAATATGTATATTTTTAAATAATTTATTTTTTAACAAATAAATCTTTTTTAATGAATATTTTTTATTTTTTAATTAATTCAAATTTCAATTTTTTAAATAAAATATTATTTTTTAACTTTTAAATAGAATTTAAAAAATGGTTTGAATATCTTTGCTTTTTTATAAAAATAACACAACAAATTTAATTCATTATTAAAATAACTCATTTTTTAATTAAACATGAAAGTGACCTGAAATCTACAGTAAAAGTTGGTGGAGCCAAATTAAAAAAATGGGTCATTTTGATAATTAATTAAAATTTTTGGGTTATTTTTATTAAAAAACCGAATAACTTTAAAAATAATTTAAAAATCATAATTTAAAATATTATAAAACAAATTAAAAAATATTAAAAATATTAAAAAACTTATAATAAATTTGAAAGGTCATATCTTTAAAATATTTAAATATTTTATATTATTAAAAATATATATTTAATATTTTAAAAAATAATATTCAAAATTTAATAAATAATTTAAAAATAATATTTAAAAATTTTAAAAATATATATTATAAAACATTTCAAATTTTTTAAAATTAATAACAATAAATAAACAAAATAAAATAAGAAAAAATATAAAACTTAAAAAAAGAAAAAAAATTTAAAGAAAAAGACAAAAGTTAATAAAAAAGTAAAAGAAGGGTGGCAGGTCTGGTGGCGCCATTTAAGTTGGCTCCACCAGAAAATGAAAAATTGTTTTGAAGTCCTGTATTTTTCCAAAACTTACAATATTTTCATAGTATTTATACAGGTGGCGTTATTTTACATGGCTCCACCAAAAACTTAATTTTTTAATGCTCCCTGCTGACGTGGCAAGTTGGTGGCGCCATATAATTTGGCTCCACCAACTTTTACTGTAAATTTTAGGTCATTGTGGTAATTAATTAAAAAAGTGAGACATTTTAATACTTAATTAAATTATTTAGGTTATTTAAATAAAAAAGCCTGAAGTTGTATGATTTGCATCAAAGTAAAATCATTGTAACCACCAGAAGTTTAGCTGTCGCATCAGTAATGGGTACTCACAGTCCATATGAATTGGAAGCTCTTAATCATCAAGATAGCTTGTCTTTGTTACTAAAATGGGCATTCAAGGAAGGGGACAAAATACGGTATCCAAATCTTTTGCGAATTGCTGATGAAATTGTGAAAAATGTAGAGGAGTTCCTTTGGCGGTGAGAACTATGGGGAGCTTACTTTATGGGAAAATTTACCAACACGACTGGGAACTAATAAGAGATAATGACATTTGGAAGCTTGATCAACAGGAAAATGACATTTTACCTGTTCTAAAATTAACTTATAATCATTTCCATCTCATTTGAAACGATGCCTGACTTATTTATCATTGTTTCCAAAAGATAACAGTTTATGACACTGACAATATTATTCAATTTTGGATGGCCAATGGACTTCTCGAAATCCCCAAGCAAGACAATGATGGGTGTGGTGAACGTTTTGGGTTTATAATATTTCCAAGTATTTATGGTCCAAGGGTTTTGTGCAAGATGTTAAGGATTACATCTCACTTTATAGGTTCAAAATACATGATTTGATACATGATCTCGTACTAAATGTTTCACAAGAAGAGTGCTTAATCATAAATCAACAGACGGTAAGTGCTTCTGAAAATGTTCAACATTTGACATTCGCTGACCGTAATCCGTTAAGAACTCCACAATCATTTTTGAAGAAGTTGAAAGGTGTGCACACCTTAATATTCCTAGCTCTACTGGAATAATTAAAAGGTGAGCGCTCCGCTAGCTCTGCCGAAAGAATTGAGGGTTATTGAGAAATCATTTCTAACTGTTTGTATCTCGTATATCAAGTACCTGTGGCTACTTGAGCTAGATATTGCTCGTTTGATACCAAATTCAATTTGCACCTTGAAGCATTTAAGATATCTCAACTTTAATAGGTGCGGAAATTTGTGTAGACTTCCAAAGTCTATTCATAAGCTTCAGAGCTTGCTGACATTGAGATTACTTTATCTTCCAAAGATTCAAATTCCTGACCAACTGTAAAGACTCGTCAATCTCAAAAGATAACTACAGCTGACATGCAATTAAGGGAGATTCGACCTAGTAATTGGAGTTCCCTTTAGTTCTTATACTTTGCTTGTTGTAATTCATTAAAAGGTTTGTTTGAAGGGATGCAATACCTCTCGTCTGTTAGACATTTGGGTATAATTGATTGTCGTGAACTTGAATCATTGTCTCGAAGTCTGAAACACTTACCTAAATTAGAGTCAATTGAAATTTTTTCTTGCCCAATAATCAATTTACTTATGGAACCCCAAGAGATAGAAGACTAAAACCTTCACTTAAGCCTAAAAAAGTTGGCAATTCATGACGCACCAAATTTGAGGGATCTACCTCAACTGCTTCTTGAAGCCTCTGCTAGTAA
Organism: Gossypium bickii; assembly: GCA_025503065.1. Classification (NCBI taxonomy): domain Eukaryota; kingdom Viridiplantae; phylum Streptophyta; class Magnoliopsida; order Malvales; family Malvaceae; genus Gossypium; species Gossypium bickii. Next base: position 106,099,886 of record CP106711.1, read on the forward strand.
TTTGATGGTCATTCAAATCGTGGATTGCCCTAAATTTAAGGCTTTGTCAAATTGGTTTCAAAATCTAACTTTATTTCAAAGATTAGAGATTATTGATTGTCTCAAATTATCATGTCTTCCTGATGGTGGATAATGTCATTTCACTGAGACATCTAAAGATCCAATAGTGTCCGACCTTGACTGATAAATGTCAACCGAAAATAAGTACAGATTAGTCAAATATATCATACATCTAAAAAGTTCACATTGAAGATCAAAATATTATCAATTCACAATAAAGGTATTTTTGGTTTCATTTAATTAGGAATTTGATCTATATCAGATTTTTGCAATATTATTTTGATTTATATTAGGAAATTTTTTTTTTAGGATTTTGCGAAAAAATTCTTATGGTTTCGATTTAATCCCGGTTTGGTCCCGATGTATGTTTTGGGCTTCGGAGGCCCATCTAAGGGACGTCATGACATGTTTCGGTAAATGAATAGTATTTAACTCATAATAATGAAAAATTAATTCAGTAAACTCCGATAATGCCTCGTACCCTATTCCGGCAAAAAATACGGGTAGGGGGAATTATAGTGTGGGCCATACGGGCAAGGCCAACCTGGGCGTGTGGGCCCACATAATTCTAAAATTTTACCTAGGGTCGCACGAGTCATTCCGACCGACTGTGGGCCTACTGTAGGGTCGGTAAAGGCTACCAAACCGTAAAACTATATGATCTGATAGCCTAATGTTCTGCTCTGAGTATGACACTATTATGTATGTCTGATTAGTCTAATATATGCGTATATTTGATATTTGTATATGAGCATGTAAGCATGTCAATTTTGATTTTGTATATCTGATTGGGGTGGGAATTGTTTATGTGGAGGAAGTGTTCTGTATGGCGACCTTAGCCTATATTCTGATAGCTTGGCTGCACTTTATCTGATATGTATCGTAATGGCATGATATGATGTGTAGGGATGGGTGGGTGTTTTTAACCCCAAATGGTGTGATGGGATGGTCGGAGTTGGCGTGTAGAGGATGGGGGTAGGATTCTGCATATATGTATTTGTTATCTATATCCGAAATGGACATAAGTCTGAATCTGTATCTGACTATTTATGAGATTTCTATATGTTTTGCATGTCTATTTTTGTTGGGTTACACGCTGAGTTTTTGTAAACTCACTTCTGTTTGTTCGTTATGTACAGGTAATCCACAGACTTAGGCGGATTGGTGCAGCGAAGTCTTGCTGTAACATCCCTTGTAATATCCTGAAATAGGGGTTATTTGTGATTGTATTGTTTTGCATAAGTATGGATTGTCGTGTTATTATTTGTGGTGTTCTAGAGGCTAGTTATAAGCCAAAGGTAGGCCCGAGCTGTAGGAAAATTTTTGTTTTTAAGTCTTAGTTAAAGGGAGCTGAAGGAGCTAGGGGTTAAGTGTAATTCGTGGGGTATTTTAGCACAAGTAAAGCCTTGGTAAAGTGGCAAGGAGGTGCCACTTAGGGCCTTGAGGGTGACGCCACATGCAGGGAAGGAAGAGCTCAGGTTCGAGCGGCAAAAATCTCACTTTCTACTTATCATTTTGACGCCAAGAGAGGGAGGAGTTGTGCTCGGCACAAACTCTATCAAATAAGCATGGAATAAGTCAAAAATATTTGAATTGGTGGCAAGGAGAAAAATAAGGGACTTGTGGAATTCAAACACATTTGAATTTGTGGCCAGGAGAGGCTTGAAGCAGTTGCCAAATTTTTGAACTCCTGTTTGAAGAGGAGTAATCGGTTGGGAAGCTGGGTAGGGGAGTTGCCGAAATTTCTTAGTGGTTAGGTGACATTTTCGGCTAGCTTTCGTTTTGTGTCAAAGCCGAAAAACCCCTTTTGAGCAGTGCCGATTTCTCCTTAGTGCACCATAGTGAACCAAAAGTCGAAAAGACCATAGGTGTTTGCCGAATTCTCTCTTAGGCATTTGGCCGAATCTCCATTTGAGCCCTTTCTCATCTTTTATTTTCTTTGTAGCTGAAAAATAACCCTCTTCCCTTCATCTTTTTCTTCTTCTCAAGTGCTTGGCCGAATCTCCCTCTCCTCCATCTTTCTTTCTTTTCTTCTCATAACTGCTCAAAACCACATCTTCCTATTCACTTTCTTTTTGCCGAAACCCCTTAGTCCCTTCTCTTTAAACCAAAGCCGAATACCATTCATATCTCTTCTTTTTCTTTTCTTTTTTGTATTAGTCGACTCTTGATTGCTTTTCTCTCCTATCAACCATACTCTATTGCCGAAATTCTCCATTCTCTTCTTGTTTTGTTTTGGTCGAATATCAATCAAGCCTAGATCTCTTCTTTGGGATTTCTTCAATCGGTTTTAAGAAGGTAGGTGTCCATGGCTGAAACTCTATTACTTCTCTTCTCTCTTCTCTGTCGACTCACATGGGAGAAAAAGCCGAACTTTGGCATTTGTTGATAATGCTAATCATCTATAGGGATCGATTTCTTTTAGGGTCTCCGGGATTCTGAAGCGGTAGATCTGAGCCAGTTATTCTTTGATAATCGAATTTGGTAAGGCAGTGGTAAGGATCCATGTTAGTTTAGTTTTTCCATTAGATATTTGAAAAGCCGAAGGCTATTGAAAATGGGTATTAATGATTGCCGATTGTAGGGGAAGGATCAATCTGACATACTTTGGGTGGTGGTTAGTATTCAAGGAGTATCGAGGTCAGGTTTAAGGTTCCATGTGTTAACCCTTCGGGATTTGTTGGGGTGGCCGAATGGCCTTATTACTGATTTTGTGGTTTGGCCGAATATAGGACAAGGGGATCTAGTGCAGTAGATTGGGTTTTCGGGATTCAGTGGTTGCGTTAGTAACAGGTGTGTAACTTACACACTTTATAACTTGGTAAATATATTAATAACCTAAATATGTTAAAAGCCGAAAATTGTGTAGATCTTGATATGGTACCGTAAGGGTATGAGCAAGGATTCGGGTAAGTCCGTTTCAATATGATTTGCTATATGATGCTTAATACCATGATCTGTGATATATTTGCTATATGATGCATAATAAAGCACGATGGCATGATTTGCATAAGTTTTGCATTGTGATGGGTGATATGAGAGGAGGGGGAAGATGATATCCGTGACTTTGGGTCACTAGAGGTTTGGCACCTCCAGTGGTTTGGTACCACAGATTATTTTGTGACTTTGGGTCACCAGAGGTTTGGCACCTCATAGCGACTCGTCCCAGTGGCTTAGCACCACAGTGGGTTGGCCCCACAGTTGATATATCGGGATTGTCGCCAGTGATTTGGTATCACACGTGGGTTGGCCCCACACTTGGATTATTGATATTTCGTGACTTTGGGTCACCAGAGGTTTGGCACCTCATAGCGACTCGTCCCAGTGGCTTAGCACCACAGTGGGTTGGCCCCACATTTGATATGACGGGATTGTCACCAGTGATTTGGTATTGTAACACCCCTTACCCGTATTCGATGCCGGAATAGGGTACGAGGCATTACCGAAACACATACACTTGTAAATACATTAAACCAAGTCATAAAATTTCATCCAAATTATACAAAATGAACTGCTAAATATTAAAGGCCAACATTTTAAGCTAAACATATTATAACATATACAAATGACTAAGTCCCCTATACATGCCATAAACTTAAGAGGTTTGTATTCACTTTTACCCCACGATGATAGCTTGATAGTGTGATTACATCTCCGACGATCTCCAACTCGAGTTAGCATACAACCCTATAACATATGGGAAAGGAAGGGAAGTAAGCTACAAAGCTTAGTAAGTAAGGATGTAAATAATAATTGATTTATTAACAGGCTTTTATAAATCTTCACAGTATGTTCTCAAGATAATACAATTATAATTGCACATAGTTCCACTTTTTATTCATGTTCATCTCAAGCTGTCTAATCGAGTCATAGTCACTAAATTATTTATATCTTGAGCTAAAAAACTCCAAATTAATATCCGTAAATTTTCCCTGAAACTAGACTCATTTATCTTCTCATCATAAAATTTTTAGAATTTTTTATTTTTTCCAATTAGTACAGTTTATTCATTAAAGATTCCCCTGTTTCGCTATTCAACTGCTCTGACCACTTTTCACTACAAACCAATTTTATCATTATACAGAATTTATATGATGATAAAATTTATTTCATTTGAAAATAGACTAATTAAGGATTTCAATCATATAAATTATACCCAATAATTAGTTTTTGTAGAATTTGTAATGATTTTTCCAAGTCAGAACAGGGGATCTCGAAATCACTCTGAACCAGTCTCACAAAAATCAAAATATCTCAAACTATACAAGTCCTTTACTTTCTCTGTTTCATCTATATGAAAATAGACTCAATAAGATTTAAATGAATATCTCATCCAGCATATAATTTAATTTATACCATTTATGGTGATTTTTCAAAATCACGTAACTGTTGCTGTTTCAATCTATTTTACTGAAAAATTTTACTCTCCCATGTTTTCTTTATATTACTTCCATATATGCACACATAACACCAAGCATGTTCAATACTAGCCATACAAATGAATAATCATCACCAATATTTACAAGTACTCATAATGGCGCTCACACCATATTAGCCTTACCACAATTTCAATCACGTATCACATATCAAACACATTATGCACATATACACATAGTCACATGCACCCTTGCTCACACCATATTTGCTACATTTCTCAATTGATCACATTCACTCTTGCACTTATTCATAACATGATTGCACCAATCACCATTAGTAATTTATCTCGTTGAACCCCTTCGGAAAACACCCGATACTCGGTGGTCTCAGCACATAGCTCCACCTACACATAACTCGGCTTTCTTGTACACATGGTGAAGGTCTCTTATCACCCATGTGACCTAGCCATTCCATCTCGTAGCTTTCTTGTCTACATGGTGTCCAACACCAGGAACCACTCATGTGACCTAGCTACTCATAACCCGTAACTTTCTTGTACACATGGTATACACACAGTATTGCACATGTGACCTAGTTACATATGAAATTATTATCCCGTAGCTTTCTTGCACACATGGTGAAAGTCCCTTATCATCCATGTGGCCTAGCTACATATCAAAATTTTCCATCTTGTAGCTTTCTTGTACACACAGTGAAGGTCCCTTATCACTCGTGTGACCTAGCTACATATTGTCCGTATCTCTCGGTTTCCGGAAGGTTCAATCGAGAATTTCACATTCCATACATTTTCATATTATAGTTATCACCTAATGATTTCCATAATATCTGGCAAAATTATTATTGAACAAGTAAAATAAATGCATTATTTACATGTCAACTTTCCATCTCACACATAATAACCATAGTCATAGAAAACACCTTTAAGCACAACATTTCGACCCATTTTCCATGTCACCTATGTCACCTTTTATCATAAACATTATTATTTAATCAATTCACCAACATAATATACAAAACATGTAATTCAGCAAAATCAATTTAATACCACAATTTAGGTTTCAAACATACATTATGACATTATTGCATTATTATTTACACACCAACTTACCTCGGATCCAAAAACGACAATTTACCAACTTTCTCGATTTTTGATTTTCCTCCCGTTCTAGGTCTAAATCTCATTTTTCGAGGTCTAAAACATCACGTTTCACTTATTTAATTAATGTATTACTTAAAACAGTCCCTAACTCAAACTTTGGAAAAATTACAATTTTGCCCCTAAACTTTTTAAAAATTACAATTTTGCCCCTAGGCTCGAAAATTAAACTTCATCCTATTTTCCTACATTTTAGGACATGCTGAAAATTTTTCCCTTCTATGGCAACATCAAATTCTCACTCTAACATGTACTTATGAACATTAGGTATTTTTACCGATTATGTCGTTTTACTCGTTTTTACGTAAAATTGCTTAGCAAAAGTTGTTTAACATAATTTCAGCCTTCGTATTCTATCATAAAACATCAAAATAAACACACTTCACCTATGGGTATTTTTCCAGATATGAACCTTAGGTTAAAATATTACTAGAATAAGCTAAATCGAGTTACCGGGATTCTAAAAACGTAAAGAACATGAAAAACGGGGCTTGGATTGACTTACTATGGAGCTTGGAAGCTTGGAAACCCTAGCTATGGAGTCCCCCCCTTGAAAATTCGGCCTAAGGAAGAAGATGGACATATTTGGCATTTAAATTTTGTTTTTAATTCATTTAATTCACTAAGTTACCAAAATGCCCCTAAAAAAATCTTTTGAAACATACCCATCCATGTCCATTGTTGTCCACCAACTTAACCAATGGTCTAATTATCATTTAAGGACCTCCAATATAAAATTTCATAATAATTGGACACCTCTAACATGTAGAACTCAACTTTTGCACTTTTTACAATTTAGTCCTTTTGACTAAATTGAGTGGCCAAACGTCAAAATTTTCGAACGAAATTTTCAGGAAATTGTTTCGTGAAATTGTAGACCATAAAAATATAATAAAAATAAATTTTCTTACGTTGGATTTGTGGTCCCGAAACCACTGTTCCGACTAGGCCCTAATTCGGGATGTTACAGGTATCACAACGTGGGTTGGCACCACAGATGGATTATTCGTAACTTTGGGTTACCAGTGGTTTGGCACCACATTATTATTGGATATCGTGACTTTGGGTCACCAGTGGTTTGGCACCACCAGTGGTTTGGTACCACACTGGGGTAGATACGGAGTTATGGATGGCTAGGTTTCGGGTGCATGATATATTGCTTGGTTATGAATTGTGTAAGCCTGTTGCATTAACCGGGAGGGGGGATTATGCACTAAGTCTTGGTGACTCACCTTCTCCCTTATCTTTTCAGGTGATTAGTAGATCACGGATGAGGAGCCGGATGGACACGAGGTGGCCATGCATTAAAAACATTTGGTTTTACTTAGATTTTGAATTGGGTATTTATTTTTATATTTCACTTTTATTATTTGGGTTTGTAATAAGGCCTTTTAAATTATGCTTTGGATTATTTATATGTTTTGGATTTGATTTCGAACATGGCTAAGTAAATTACTTGATTAATTTAATAATTTAAGCCCAAGGTTTTCTAAACTACAAAACGCAATGGTTTTCAAAACTTTACCATCGGGTAATACAAATCATTTGATAATAACAACAACTTAAATGGATTACAAACTTAAGTTTTCCACATTCAACTCAACTGATTTCTAAATAACTAAGAAAGAATCATCCAGTTTTTAAATAACATAAATGTTTTCTAAACCTACGAATCGACAACTATGCTTTAAAGATTTATTTCTGGGATTTCAAAGTAAACTATCGGTTTTTAACTAAATATGCACCTGATTTCTACAAACATAAAACAACAAAGAGTTTTTCACTGAAATTTAACCGGTAACCTGTTTTCTTCAAAATGTTTTCCTTTGTGACATGCCAGATTCGGTCGTGGTGTGTTGACCGGGTTTGGGGTGTTAGAATTGTGGTATCCGAGCTAATTTCAAAGGCTCGGCTGTGGGCTCGAGGCCCAAGATGTTTTAAAGTATGGTTTCGAAATGATTTTGGTTGAAATTATATGGTTTGAAAGGCATGGCACCGAGTCTCCGGCACCAATCCGCCCAGGTAAGTACCCCTAACTATTGTTTGTGATTTTTGGATGTTATAAACTTTGAATAGCTAGTGATAGTAGACTACCTTAGAGGCTGAAATTTATAGGACTCTATGGACTCGCGTAAACAAAACTCCTTAATAAGAATTGTTCATAAAACTGTGCCTTAATAATAGTGGAATAATGACTGATGTATAAAACTTTTAAATCAGATAAGTCGAGACATTAGACATGAGCACTCGAGGTCGTGGTCATAATACGCGTGGGCCGCGGTCGGGAGTAGGATGGCGTTGTATGCGAACCGGTGGGAGTGCAGTCGTGGGTCGAGAAAATGAGATACCAGCACCTCCACCAGCTATAGGTGGTGAGTTTCAGGATCAGACAGGGGATGATGCAGTGTCGCAGGCGATGCTGGGAGTTCTTGAGAGGGTAGCTGGAGTAGGTAGAGACGCAGGAGCTCAGAAATCTGTACCTGAGCGATCCCGAGCCAATGGAGCCGAGGTATTCCGAGGTGTTTCTGGTGTGGCTCCAAGTACGGCTGAGTATTGGTTAGAGGCAACGGAGCGAATCATGGATGATTTGGATCTGACTGCTGAGGAAAAGCTGAAAGGGATAGTGTCGCTTCTCCGGGATGAGTCATACCAGTGGTGGCTCACGGTTCGGGATAGTGCTGCAGCGGAGGATCTCACTTGGGACTATTTTAAGGCAGCTTATCAGAAGAAGTATGTTGTGTCTAGTTATATTGATGCGCAGCAAAAGGCGTTTCTGAGGCTGGTTCAAGGGAGTAAGTCTGTATCAGAGTACGAGGCAAAATTTTTAAGGTTGAGCCGATATGCTAGGGGAATCGTGGCTACAGAACATGAGCGATGTGTCAGGTTTGAGGACGGACTGAGAGATGAGCTGAGGTTGCTGATTGCTCCACAGCAGAAGCATGAGTTTGCTATCCTGGTGGAAAAGGCTAAGGTAGCCGAAGGGGTTAAGGAGTCCGTGAGGCAGAATCTAGATAGGAATAGACACAAGAGAGGTTTTGGATCATCTGGGTCGGCCGGTAATTCTCAGAAAAGGGCTAGGAAGAGTGGGCCAAATCAGGCGGGAAGGCCTGTTGCTGCTAACTAGGGACCAGCGCTGTGTAATCGATGTGGAAAATCTCATTGGGGAGGATGTTGGACCGGTGAAAAATGATGTTTTGAGTGTGGCTCGCTGGATCATCGTGTGAGGGACTGTCCACGTAAGTTAGCCAGGATTCAGTCTGAGGGTCAGGGTCGTGCTCAGTTCAGAAATGAGGGACCGCCACCACAGAGGGGTCGTGGTAATGGTAGAGGAGGTAATGCTTCTGGTCGGGGCCGCGGAGTACATTCTTAATCTTTGGATTACCATATACTACTTTGATTGATGTGGGTTCGACGCATTCGTATGTTGCTAGTAGCATAGTAGAGACCATGAACCTAGACTTTGAGACTACTTCTAGGGAGATGACAGTAATTAGCCCTCTAGGTCACTCTGTAGAAGTAAATAAGCTATATAGAGATGCACCCCTAGAACTCTAAGGGGTAGTATTAGTAGCTGATCTGATGGAACTGCCGTTTGGGGAGTTCGATCTAATTCTTGGGATGGACTGGTTGGTTAAGTACCAGGCAAGTTTGGATTGCACGGCTAAGCGCATGGTTTTAAAAACAACTGAGGGTGAAGAGGTGGTGATGATAGGTAATAGAAGAGATTATCTGTCCAACGTGGTATCTGCCTTGAAAGCTGAGAAGATGGTCAGGAAGGGTTGTGAGGCGTTTGAGGTTCATGTGTGTGCTTTGGAGGCTAAGGAGTCTGCGGTGGAGAATGTCCGAACAGTAAAGGAATTTGCTGACGTATTTCTAGAGGAACTTCCGAGACTGCCTCCGGATCGTGAGGTTGAATTTGGCATAGATTTGTTACCCGGAACTACGCCAGTATCTATCGCTCCGTATAGGATGGCGCCGAAGGAATTAGTGGAATTGAAGGATCAGATTCAGGAGTTGTTGGACCGAGGTTTTATCCGACCAAGTGTTTCGCCTTGGGGAGCACCGGTACACTTCGTCAAGAAGAAAGATGGTACAATGCGGATGTGTATAGACTACTGCCAGTTGAATAAGCTGACGATCAAAAACAAGTATCCATTGCCGAGGATAGATGACTTGTTTGATCAGCTTAAGGGTGCATTGGTATTTTCAAAGATTGATTTAAGGTCTGGGTATCATCAGCTAAAGGTGAAAGAGACTGATATTCACAAGACGGCATTTTGCACTCGGTATGGGCACTATGAGTTTCTGGTCATACCGTTTAGGTTGACTAACGCGCCGGTAGCGTTCATGGACATGATGAACCGGGTATTTCAGCAGTATTTGGATCAGTTTGTCGTGGTATTTATAGACGACATCTTGGTATACTGAAAGTCAGAGGAGAAACATGATGCGCATTTGCGAATAGTGTTGCAGATCTTGAGGGAAAAGCAGTTATATGCCAAGTTTAGTAAGTGCGAGTTCTGGCTTAGAGAGGTGACTTTCTTGGGTCATGTAGTATCAGCTGAGGGGATTAGAGTGGATCCTCGAAAGATTGAGGCAGTGTTGGATTGGAAGCCGCCTAAGTCAGTGGCAGAAATTCGGAGTTTTCTAGGTTTGGTAGGGTATTACCGAAGATTTGTAGAGGGATTTTCTTTGATCACAGCACCTATGACCAAGCTATTGAGGAAAGGAGTTCCATTTGTGTGGACGGAGAAGCAGTAAGAAAGTTTCGACAAGTTGAAGAAGATTCTGACTGAAGCTCCAGTTTTGATTCAGCCTGAGGTAGGAAATGAATTCACGGTATATTGTGATGCATTACATACGGGCTTGGGATGTGTGCTGATGTAAGAAGGGAAGGTAGTGGCTTATGCCTCTCGACAGCTGAGACCGCATGAGGTTAACTATCCGACGCACGACTTGGAGTTAGCTGTAGTGGTTTTCGCTTTGAAAATATGGAGACATTATTTGTACGGAGAGAAGTCGATAGTCTACACAGATCACAAGAGTTTGAAGTACCTCTTGACTCAGAAGGATTTGAACTTGAGACAGCGCAGATGGATTGAGTTGTTGAAGGACTACGACTATTCAATTGAGTATCATCCAGGCAAGGCTAACGTGGTGGCAGACGCGTTGAGCCGTAAGGTTGTATCAGACTTGAGAGCGATGTTTGCCCATCTTAGCTTGTATGAAGATGGGAGTCTGTTGGCAGAATTGTAGGTTAAGCCGACTTGGGTTGAGCAGATCAAGGAGAAGGAGTTAAAGGATGAGGGTTTGAATACTCGGAGGTTGCAAGTTTAGAATGGTGGTTTAGAGGGTTATAGTTTGTCCAATGATGGAGTACTGTGTTTTCAAGGGAGAGCTTGTATGCCGAAGGATGTCGAGTTAAGGTAGAGGATTCTTCAGGACGCACATAGCAGCCCATAGGCTATGCATCCTGGGGGTAGCAAGATGTATCGGGATTTAAGAGAGCAGTTTTGGTGGCAGTGTCCAGGCGGAGGTAATCGAGGTTGTGGGCAAATGTTTGGACGTGTCGCCAGTCGTGAAAGTGAACATCGATTCACTGTCGGGTTTACTTCAGCCGGTGAAGATTCTACAGTGGAAGTGGAAAAGGATCACTATGGACTTTGTCAGTGGATTACCCCTTGCACCTAGTAAGAAGGACTCAGTTTGGGTGATTGAGGATCGTTTGACTAAGTTAGCTCATTTTATACCGGTGAGGGTAGATTACTCACTTCAGAAGTTAGCTAAGTTGTATGTGGCAGAGATAGTGAGGTTGCATGGAGTGCCAGTGTCAATCATCTCAGACAGGGATCCCAGATTCACGTCGAGGTTTTGGAGAGCATTGCATCAGGCGTTGGGTACGCGGTTGGATTTCAGTATGGCATTTCATCCACAGTCTGACGGGCAGTCGGAAAGGGTTATACAGATCTTAGAAGATATGCTGAGGGGTTGTGTTTTGGATTTCAGAGGCAGCTGGGAAGAATTTCTACCATTAGCTGAGTTCGCATACAACAATAGTTATCAGGCGAGCATTAAGATGGCACCATATGAGGTGTTGTATGGTAGCAAGTGTCGCACACCTACATGCTGGACGGAGTTGGGTGAACGTCAGATGTTAGGACCAGAGTTGGTTGCAGAGACTGAGGATAAGGTTAAGTTGATTCAGGCTCGTTTGAAGGAAGCCTCGGATAGGTAAACATTATATGCTGATCTCAAACGGAGGGATATAGAGTTTACCGTGGGTGACAAGGTCTTTTTGAAGGTCTCGCCATGGAAGAAGATATTGAGGTTTGGAAGGAAAGGCAAGTTAAGTCCAAGGTTTATTGGGCCGTATAAGGTGTTGAGACGAGTGGGACCAGCAGCCTACCAGCTCGAGTTGCCAGCAGAGCTGAGTCAGATTCACGATGTGTTCCATATCTCCATGCTTAGGCGTTATCGTTCAGATCCATCACATATTGTAGCAGTGGAGAAAATTGAGCTGAGTCCAGATTTGACTATGGAAGAGGAACTAGTGCAGATTTTAGATCGAGATGCGAAAGTCTTGCGTAAGAAGTCAGTTCCATTGGTGAAGGTATTATGGCGAAACCATGGCATGGAAGAAGCTACATGGGAACCAGAGGATGTGATGAGACAGCAATACCCTCAACTCTTTTGACCAGGTAATTTCGAGGCCGAAATTATTTTAAGGGGTAGAACTATAATATCTTGAAATAGGGGTTATTTGTGATTGTATTATTTTGCATAAGTATGGATTGTCGTGTTATTATTTGTGGTGTTCTAGAGGCTAGTTATAAGCCAAAGGTAGGCCCGAGCTGTAGGAAAATTTTTGTTTTTAAGTCTTAGTTAAAGGGAGCTGAAGGAGCTAGGGGTTAAGTGTAATTCGTGGGGTATTTTAGCACAAGTAAAGCCTTGGTAAAGTGGCAAGGAGGCGCCACTTAGGGCCTTGAGGGTGATGCCACATGCAGGGAAGGAAGAGCTCAGGTTCGAGCGGCAGAAATCTCACTTTCTGCTTATCATTTTGACGCCAATGGGGGGAGGAGTTGTGCTCAGCACAAACTCTGTCTGATAAGCATGGAATAAGTCAAAAATATTTGAATTAGTGGCAAGGAGAAAAATAAGGAACTTGTGGAATTCAAACACATTTGAATTTGTGGCCAGGAGAGGCTTGAAGCAGTTGCCGAATTTTTGAACTCCTGTTTGAAGAGGAGTAATCGATTGGGAAGCTGAGTAGGGGAGTTGCCGAAATTTCTTAGTGGTTAGGTGACATTTTCGTCTAGCTTTTGTTTTGTGTCAAAGCCGAAAAACCCCTTTTGAGCAGTGCCGATTTCTCCTTAGTGCAACATAGTGAACCAAAAGCCGAAAAGACCATAGGTGTTTGCCGAATTCTCTCTTAGGCATTTGGCCGAATCTCCATTTGAGCCCTTTCTCATCTTTTATTTTCTTTGTAGCCGAAAAATAACCCTCTTCCCTTCATCTTTTTCTTCTTCTCAGGTGCTTGGCCGAATCTCTCTCTCCTCCATCTTTCTTTCTTTTTTTCTCATAACTACTCAAAACCACATCTTTCTCTTCGCTTTCTTTTTGCCGAAACCCCTTAGTCCCTTCTCTTTAAACCAAATCCGAATACCATTCATATCTCTTCCTTTTCTTTTCTTTTTTGTGTTAGCCGACTCTTGATTGCTTTTCTCTCCTATCAACCATACTCTATTGCCAAAATTCCCCATTCTCTTCTTGTTTTACTTTGGCCGAATATCAATCAAGCCTAGATCTCTTCTTCGGGATTTCTTCAATCGGTTTTAAAAAGGTAGGTGTCCATGGTCGAAACTCTATTACTTCTCTTCTCTCTTCTCTGTCGACTCACATGGGAGAAAAAGTCGAACTTTGGCATTTGTTGATAATGCTAATCATCTATAGGGATCGATTTCTTTTAGGGTCTCTGGGATTCTGAAGCGGTAGATCTAAGCCAGTTATTCTTTGACAATAGAATTTGGTAAGGCAGTGGTAAAGATCCATGTTAGTTTAGTTTTTCCATTAGATATTTGAAAAGGCAAAGGCTATTGAAAATGGGTATTAATGATTGCCGATTGTAAGGGAAGGATCAATCTCACATACTTTGGGTGGTGGTTAGTATTCAAGGAGCATCGAGGTAAGGTTTGGGGTTCCATGCATTAACCCTTCAGGATTTGTTGGGGTGGCCGAATGGCCTTGTTACTGATTCTGTGGTTTGGCGGAATGTAGGACAAGGGGATCTAGTGCAGTAGATCGGGTTTTTGGGATTCAGTGGTTGCGTTGGTAACAGGTGTGTAACTTACACACTTTATAACTTGGTAAATATATTAATAACCTGAATATGTTAAATGCTGGAAATTGTGTAGATCTTGATATGATACCGTAAGGGTATGAGCAAGGATTCGGGTAAGTTCGTTTCGATATGAGTTGCCATATGATGCTTAATACCATGATCTGTGTTATATTTGCTATATGATGCATAATAAAGCATGATGGCATGATTTGCATAAGTTTTGCATTGTGATGGGTGATATGAGAGGAGTGGGAAGATGATATCCGTGACTTCGGGTCACCAGAGGTTTGGCACCTCCAGTGGTTTGGTACCACAGATTATTTTGTGACTTTGGGTCACCAGAGGTTTGGCACCTCATAGCGACACGTCCCAGTGGCTTAGCACCACAGTGGGTTGGCCCCACAGTTGATATATAGGGATTGTCGCCAGTGATTTGGTATCACACGTGGGTTGGCCCCACACTTGGATTATTGATATTTCGTGACTTTGGGTCACCAGAGGTTTGGCACCTCATAGCGACTCGTCCCAGTGGCTTAGCACCACAGTGGGTTGGCCCCACATTTGAAATAACGGGATTGTCGCCAGTGATTTGGTATCACTACGTGGGTTGGCCCCATAGATGGATTATTCGTGACTTTGGGTCACCAGTGGTTTGGCACCATATTATTATTGGATATCGTGACTTTGGGTCACCAGTGGTTTGGCACCACCAGTGGTTTGGTACCACACTGGGGTAGATACGGAGTTATGGATGGCTAGGTTTCGGATGCATGATATATTGCTTGGTTATGAATTGTGTAAGCCTGTTGCATTAACCGGGAGAGGGGATTATGCACTGAGTCTTGGTGACTCACCTTCTCCCTTATCTTTTTAGGTGATTCGTAGATCGCGGATGAGGAGCCGGATGGACAAGAGGTGGCCATGCAATAAAAACATTTGGTTTTACTTGGATTTTGAATTAGGTATTTATTTTTATATTTCACTTTTATTATTTGGGTTTGTAATAAGGCCTTTTAAATTATGTTTTGGATTATTTATATGTTTTGGATTTGATTTCGAACATGGCTAAGTAAATTACTTGATTAATTTAATAATTTGAGCCCAAGGTTTTCTAAACTACAAAACACAATGGTTTTCAAAACTTTACCATCGGGTAATACAAATCATTTGATAATAACAACAACTCAAATGGATTACAAACTTAAGTTTTCCACATTCAACTCAACTGATTTCTAAATAACTAAGAAAGAATCATCCGGTTTTTAAATGACATAAATGTTTTCTAAACCTACGGATCGACAACTAGGTTTTAAAGATTTATTTCCGGGATTTCAAAGTAAACTATCGGTTTTTAACTAAATATGCACCTGATTTCTACAAACATAAAACAACAAAGAGTTTTTCACTGAAATTTAACCGGTAACCTGTTTTCTTCAAAACATTTTCCTTTGTGACATGCTAGATTCGGTCGTGGTGTGTTGACCGGGTTTGGGGTGTTACATCCCTAACCCGTATTCATCGCTGGAACAGGGTTTCAGAGCATTGCCAAAAATATTCAAAAACATTTACAGATAAATAATGCGTGTAACAGCCCAAATTTGGGTCTAGTAGGAACAGTAGTTTCGAGACCACAAATTCAACGAGTAAAATTTTATTTTTATTATATTTTTATGGTCTACAATTTTACAGAAAGATTTCGTAAAAATTTTGTTCAAAAATTTTGACGTTTGAGCACTCAATTTAGTCAAAAGGACTAAATTGTAAAAAGTGCAAAAGTTGAGTTCTATTTATTAGAGGTGTCAAATTGCTATGAGTTTTAAATTGGAGGCCCATAAAAGGTAATTAGACCATTGAATAACTTGATGGACAAAAATGGGCATGAATAGGACAAAGTGAAGAAAAGTCTTAAGGGTATTTTAGTCATTTAGTGTTTTAAATGAACAAAAAGACAAAATACAAGAAAAAAATCTGCTCATCTTCTTCAAGTTGCTGCCGAAAATTTCTAGACTCCATGGCTAAGGGCTTCAAGCTTTTCAAGCTTCATAGTAAGTGTTTTTGAGCTCCGTTTTTAATGTTCATCGTATTTTTGAAATCCCGGTAACTTAGTCTAGCTATTTCTACCATTATTTTGAGCTAGATTTTAATTTTAAAAATTGACCCATGTTGAATAATTGTGAATTTTGATGAATTATGGTATATTATGCATGTCTATGATTAGAGAAACGAGTTTTATTAGATTATTTTCGATGAAATCGTATAAAAGGGGTTAAATTGTAAAAGTTATAAATTGGTCATAAGTGTGTGAACTAGTGAGAATTTGATGTTACCATAGAAGAGAAAATGATCAGCATGTTATAAAACATAAGAATAAGGGCTGAAGTTTAATTTTCGAGTATTGGGGCAAAAGTGCAAATATATAAAAGTTTAGGGGCAAAAATGTAATTTTGAAAAAGTTGAGTTAAGGATGGTTTTGAATAGTAAATTAATTAAATAAGTGAAATGTGATGTTTTAGACTCCGAAAAATGAGGTTTGGACCTAGAACGGGAGGAAAATTGAAACTCGGGAAAGTTGGTAAAATGGCCGTTTTGGTACAAAGGTAAGTTCATATGTGTAATAAGCATTTAATAATGCAAGTTTGAATGTTAGATTGAAATTTTAGTCATTAATACTTTAGTATTGATTTTCCAATATAATTATAATGTTCGATATTGACTCGACATTTTAATGAAAATTGGTATAAATTACATGTAAGATCAAATTAGAAAGATGGCTTTGTGTAATATCAAGAAAGTATTGAATAGAATAATTTGGGGAGGATAAGTTAAATTGATGATGTGATGAGATTGAGAATGTAATTATGTAAGTTATGTGTAAATAATCATGATATATTTTTATATAAATGGTGAATTATATTTGATATGTGAATTAATATTGGATGTGGAAGAAAAATTGTTCATGAATTATTCAAGTGCTAAAGTGTTTAAAATAAGTGTTAAGAGTAAATTCCCGGTTGAACATAGGAATAGAAGTGAATTTGGAGGCGGTGTTCTGAGTGTTACTGATGAGTCCCGGGTGTTGGGTGATCCAGCATGTGTTGCGGACACTGGCGGCTTGTATGGCGAGCAGGCCCATGGGCATTTCCAGTGTTATTGATCAGTGAAGAGTGGTAGCTCTAGCTACCTGATCAGTAAAAAGTGGTAGCTCTGGCTACCTGATCAGTGAAAAGTGGTAGCTCCGACTACCTGATCAGTGAATAGTGGTAGCTTTGGCTACATTACAGTGGTAGCTTCGGCTATATTACAGTGGTAGCTTCGACTACATATCAGTGTGGCATTTATGTGCTAATTCTCTACGTATCCGTGTATATTCCGAGTGTTCAACGGGAAAATCGATTAAGTGAAATTATGAGTGACTTTGTAGTGATAAGTGTAGTTATATACCTGTGTAATGTATGAGAAATATGCCCGATGTGTAATCAGAAATTAGAAAGATTGTTATAAGTAATGAATACAACTAAAGGGAGAAAGACAGAGAGAGCAAAAATTTACAATAAAATTGTTTTGGACAGCAGCAGTGACTTGAATTTGAAAAATCACCAAAAATAGTAGAAATTGAATTATAAGTTGGATGAGATATTTATTTAAATATTATTGAGTATATTTTCATATAAAAGAAATAGAGAAAACAAAGGAGTTTTATATTTTAAGATACTTAAATTCTTGTGAGATTAGTTCAGAATGATTATGTGATCCCCTGTTCTACCTTGGAAAAATTATCAAAAATTGTACAAAAATAATTATGGGATATAAGTTATATTCTTGAAATCCTTAGTGAGTCTAGTTTCAAATGAAACAAATTATAACATCATTTGAATTCTGTACAAGGAGAAAATTGATTCGTAGTGAAAAGTGGTCAGAATAGTCGAATAGTGAAACAGGGGAAATTTTAATGAATAAACTGTACTAATTGGCTAAGCCAAAAATTCTGGAAATTTTATGGTATGAATATATGTGAGTCTAGTTTTAGGGAAAATTAACGGATCTTAATTTTGAGTTTTGTAGCTCGAGACATAAATAATTTAGTGACTATGACTCAAGTAGACAGCTTAAGATGAACATGAGAAAATGGTGGAACTATGTATAATTATGATTGCATTATCTTGAGAACTTGTTGTGAGGATTTGTCATGTTGAGGCTTTGATAAGGCTACAAATAAGTTGGGAAAGTAAGAACTTAGCATTATTTATGCAAGTTATGATAGCTTAGTAGTAAGCTAAATTCATTACTAATGCTTATTATTATTACATGTGAACTTACTAAGCTTTATAAGCTTACCCCCTTTTCTTTCCCATGTTACAGAGTCCTACTAAACAAGCTCGGGTTTGAGGTCGTTGGAGATCGCTTCACACTATCAAGCTATCTGTGGGTATCTTTATTTATAAATGATTTAAGTTATGGCATGTATAGGGGCTTGACTAAGTCATTTTGTATATGTGTTAATTAATTTGACTAAATGTATTGTTAAGTCTGGTAATGCCTCGTACTTGGTTCCGGCATAGGATACGGGTAAGAGGTGTTACAATGCGAGTTACTATTCATTAACCGAGATTATTCGGAACGTCCCTTAAATGGACCCTCGAGGCCCAATATGAACTTTAGAAACGAGTCGGGACTTTATCAGAACTTCTAAGAATTTTTCGCGACTTTTCAAAAAAATTTCCAAGGTACAGGGCTCACACGCCCGTGTGGTCAGAGGGACACGCCCCTGTTAGAGGCCGTGTTTGACCCCGTGTAACTCTCTGACTTGCACACACGGCCATGCCACACGCCCGTGTGCTAGGCCATTTGGTTAATTAATTTAATTCGAATTAGGTGCAGGTTTCACACGACCAAGACACACGCCCGTATTGTAGGTCATGTGGCACACACGGCTGAGACACACGCCCGTGTCTCTACCTGTGTGCCCAATTCTGAGCACTCTGTTTCTCAAAATTAGGGTGCGGGGGACACACAGCCTAACCACATACCTGTGTTACCAGGCCATATGTCACACACGGCCTAGACACACGCGCGTGTGTCTGCCCGTGTAGACAAAATGAAGCCATTTCTAGCTCCATTTCTCACCCAAAATTTCACCCAAGACCTACACTTGAAACACACAACTAATACCAGCCAGTCCAAGCATTCAAATTAAACAAACTTCATCATTTGATAAGGCATATCATTACATGCATATGTGTTTATAAACTTACCTTGGTTTAACTAGGGCAATAACAATGTTTGGTCACATATATTTAACTTAAAACATGTGGATATATAGCATAATAACCTACATAGTAATACCAAAATGAACCATTACTAGCCATTCCAATGGCTAGTTTACAAAATATCATTTTCAAGCCACTATTGGCCAAGTTGTCATATACATGCCATTATACCAAAATGACTTTACCATAAATATACCCAAGATAGCTAGTTTATAGTGTGACGATGCTCCAATGATCTTCCAACCTTCACGAGCTTCCAAGCACTATAAAACAGGGAAAAAATAAAAGGAGTAAGCATTACATGCTTTGTAAGTTCGTATAACATAAATTAAACTTACCAATCTTGTTTATTAAATTTAAGCACACAACATCATGTTTTCCATCCATTAGCAAAATTTCCTAAGTACATGCCTTCAATCAAACATGTTAGTCACAACACTTACATACATGTCAAGTAAAAATAGGTGAGCTCATCATGCAATGTTCTTTCAAGGTATTACCATTTTATCACATAATTCTTATACCATGTCAAGAGTGTTATATGCCCATTGAATCATTGAAATTCCGATGGATGCTCAAGTAGTACACTCGAAGTGTACGATTCCATAACCCATCAGTTTCTTATTCAAGGGTACCCATTAGGGCACTTAACTAAGAAACACTCTCTCGAGCCACATATCGTATAATAGGATTACCAGTCCAGGCTAAATCCTTTCTAAACGTATGCTCAAAAGAGTTCGATTAGGATTACCAGTCCAGGCTAAACCCTAATCATAACGTATGCTCGAGGGGTATTTTATCGGAATTACCCGTCCAGGCTAAATCTTTTGTATAACAAGATCTATGGGATTACTCGTCCGAGCTAAATCCCGTCCGCAACAAATGTAGGACCTCATTAGTTTCGGGAAAGCGCATATAATCATCGGAATTCAATATTCAATCGGGACTAACCCTTTATTACCATTTCAAGCATGTAGCAAATTTCCATCATAGCATACAAGTAAAGCACATTAACATAAATCACATTACATACTACACAACATTCAATTAACATAATTACATATCCGATTAAGTTACACGAACTTACATCGACACTTGTTCGTGTATGAAGTCCACTAATCCGAAATCATTCCTTTTCCTCGATCTAGCCTCGAGTTTGTGTTTTCCGGATCTATTTAAATGAATTTAACCATAAATTTTACACATTTCATATTTAAATGGACTAAATTTACGTCTTAGGAAAAATTACCATTTTGCCCCTAACTTTTCCATAAATTTCAATTTCGTCCCTAGGCCTGGAAAATGAAACTTATGCAAATTACTCCTTATTCCAAGCCTAATCAAAGCCCTATTACAAATTTTACAGCACATGTATACATAAAATTTTAGAATTTTTCCTTCAATTTTACAAGTTTACATTTTAGTCCCTAAATCAAGGTTTCATCAAAAATCACTTTGCAAAAGTTGTTTATCTATCAATAATCTTTCATTTTCTATCATAAATTTCTAATTTCCAGCATAATACATCCATGACCTATTTTCATACATTGATAACTTTTCAAATTAATCCCTCAAATAGAGAGATTAAGTTATCCCGGTTTCAAAAATACCAAAATTACTAAAAACGGGACAAGAGAACTTACCCAATCAAGCCTTGAAATTTTCCCCTCTCTCTCTCCTAGGGTTTCCATAAAATTTTAGGTTGAAGATGACAATAATAAGATGATATTTTCTTTTATCATCTTTTAATTAATTTAATTATTTCAAATTCCAATTTAGTCATTGACCTTTTCTATATTTCCATGGATGAGATACCATGAAAAATCTACATACTTTTCTTAATGGTCTAATTATCATATAAGGACCTCTAGTTTTAAATTCCATAGCTATTTGATCCTCATAGCTTCTAGAATTCAACTTTTGCATTTTATGTGATTTAGTCCTTCTCGTAATTAGGCACTAAATCGATAAAATTTTCATACCAAAATTTTCACATGACATGCCTATTATAATACAGACCATATAATGAAATAAAAATAAACCTTATTTTTGGGTCAGATTTGTGGTCCCGAAACCACTGTTCCGACTTCACTAAAAAATGGGCTGTTACACTTGCGGTTGCCACTAGTCTACGAACTAATTTTAATTAAAGGTTTTATTATTTAAGGATTATTTCTGTGAGTTTTGTATTAATTGGACTTTCCAGATTGTTGATTTAATTTTTGGGATTTGGATTTTTTGTTTAATATTTTATTGAGACGACTAGCTAAAAACACGGTTTTTACTAAATAAAGGTTTTCTAAACTTACGAATGAGATTTTAAAGAAATAAAATTTACTATAACTTCCGCAGCAAAAATTTATTTTGGCAAATAAAGAAACTAATTAATGTTTTCAACAATGGACATAAACGAATATGAGTTGTCTGAACTGAAATGATTTAACGTAACCGTTCTCAAAACTCATTCTTTGTGACATCTCCAGATTCGGTCATAACGTCTAGGTCGGGTTTGAGGTGTTACAATCCCCCAAAAAAAATTCACACATAATCGTAAAGTATTAGAGTAAGAGTTTAATTTTCTTTAGCACCACTATGGCCATGTGCTCATCTCGTTTCATGAACATATACGAGAGAAAACCATAAAGAAAATCTTGTTGAAGTGGCACTGCTTCATGTCCATATAGGTTGATTTCATGACAATTAATGTTTATCCATTAAGAGTAAAACTCATCCTCCTAAAATATAAACACTAAATTCTGATCCTTAGTGCATGTTGTCATTCGATAACTTGTTATTACCCTTTGAACCTCGAAACTAACTTTTGGCTCGAACAAGGTAGGGTTTCCATTATCAATGACACGATTAGAATGGTTTTAATCTCATCTTAGTCGTAGTACTCTTTACCAAATCTCTTGACAAACCTTTTGTCAATGGATCCGCTAAATTGTCAATTGACTTAACATAGGTAACAATTATCACACCGTCCCTAATCAATTGTCTCACATACTCATGTCTCAAACTTATATGTCTAGACTTTCCATTGTACATCTTATTGTACGCTTGAGACATGGTAGATTCACTATCACAATATACAGAAATGGCGAACCTACGTTGTGGCCACAACTTTATATCTAACAAGAGATCTCTTAGCCATTTTGCTTCCTTACCAATATCCGCCAAGGCTATAAAAATGTGATATGCAAGTTTGTTTCTTGGAGGCTCAACTAATGGCTCCACTTCTGATTGTAAAAATGCATCCCTATGTGGACTTATTGTCACTTAGACTTGTAATCCAACTTGCATCCCAAATTTTTTGTTTTCTTAAGATAGCCAAAAATCCTACAAATTCCTTTCCAATGATTAGTACTAGAACAATTTATAAATCTCGCCAATTTACACACAACAAATGCGATATCGAGTCTAGTGCAATGCATTGCATACATTAGACTTTCTATCGCGTTGGCGTACTCAAGTTGCGCTATAGCCCTACCATTATTCTCACTTAACTTGAATCATTGCCTACAAGTTTAAACACCTACCCAAATTAGAGGAAATTGAATTTATTTTTTCTTGCCAAAAAATCAATTTACTCATAGAACCCCAAGTGATAGAAGACCAAAACCTTCACTTAAACCTCAAAAAATTGAAAATTTTTAAAGCACCAAATTTGAGGGATCTACCTCGGCTGCTTCTTAAAGCCTTTGCAAGCCATTTGGAGTTCATTCAAATCCAGAGTTGCCTTGAATTTGAGGCACTGCCAAATTGGTTTTAAAACCTAACCTCACTTCAAATATTAAAGATTATTGATTGTCCCAAATTATCATGTCTTCCCCATGATGTACAATGTCTCACTTCATTATGTCATCCAAAGATTCCATTACGTCCAACCTTGAGTTACAAATGTCAACCGAAAACAGGTGCAGATTAGTCCAAGATAACACACATCCAAGAGGTTCACATTGAAAACCAAAAGATTATCAATTCACGCAGAAGTATTGTTTATTTCATTTAATTAGCAATTTGATCTGTATCACTTTTTTATGCAATTGTGGAAAAAAAAAATTTACTTCTAATAAAAAATGAAAAAAAAAGGGAAACATATATTTTATAAGTATTCAACATTTACAGATTTTAATTACATGTATATATATTTTTTTATAGGTAAAAGAAATTTGGATGATTTGATGGAAATAAGGGAGCAACAGGTGAGATTTCATTTTATTCATCTAAATTGGAGTAGTTTGTTTTTTGATACCATATAAATTATTCATTTTCTTTAAATACATAAAGATCTTTGTCTGGAAATGCTTCAAAGGGTGACATGGTTCGCGATCGGGATAGCAATTAGATTTTGGGGTTCACTCATTATCTGGGCAGATGCTCACTGAACTTTGGTGTATCTTGATGGAGTTCTCATTCTATTAAACAAGGGTTACAAGAAATTTAGGATTCAGACTGATAATCTTGAATTGGTCAGGGCCTTGTCCAAGGAAGAAACAGTGGATTCAGGTATTACCTTGCTCAGAAGAGTTAAACGACTTTTGCGCTCTGAAGGTCAGTGCAAAATTAAGTATATTCCTAGGGAGTGTAATTTAATTGCAGGCCAATTGGTAAAAATCTTGGCAGACTTCCTTCCAGATATTTAAAATACCTTCTAATTCGGTGGTTACGGCTATTCCAAGACAAAGCTTTTAAAGTCTCTTAGAAGGTAATAATATTTTTGTTTTTTCATAATAATAATACTAATAATAATAATAACAATAACAAGAGAAAACCTCCAAAGTCGAAATGTGTTTGGTTTAATATAAAATAAAATAAAATAAGAATTAGGTTTTAATTATACAATCAACTCATTTAACTAGCATTTACATGCCAGGTCTCATGATGGAAAATTAAAGGAAGAGCAGCAGCTGCAAGATTTTTCCTTTATTTGATTTCGACTCTTCATATTATGGCATTGAATTGAATAATGGAGTTGATGGAATATTTTTAATGTTCGCGTTTCTTATGTTACTTGCCAAACATCCTTACTCTTATGTGGCTTTATTGTTTATCTTTACCATTCATTTGGAATGAAACATCATCATCTTTGAACTTGATTGGGTTTAAATGGAAAGTTGTGTTAACAACTTATTTTTAAGATACCAAGAAATTTATATTAGATTTTATTATTTTCTACTCAACTTTAAATATTTCAAGTTATTAAGTGAATTTAATTGAATTTTTTTAATTAATATTGAAAGTTTTCAATTTAAAAATGAGGTCAAGTTTAAGTACTTGAACTCAAACCTTAAAAATAAATTTCAATCAAACTCAAACAAAGTTTCAAATTGTGAATTTCAAATCAAGCTTGATTGAGGAAAAAAAAATTAAGCGCTAAATATGTCCTTAATTGAAAATATATAGATAATTGAGCGTTTAATTAAAAGTTAGTAATCAAAACCTCTAATAAGCGGTTATACAGCTGACATGGAAAAATGCTAATGTGGATGATTTAATTGCTTTTTATTAATTACTTTACCGCTTAATTGTTATTATTTTAATTACAATCTCTTAATTAATTTTAAAAATATTTTAGTAATTTATATTAAAAAATTATTTTTATAATATTTTTATAATTTCTAATAATTTTTTCAAAACTTTTAATAGAAATTTATTACTTTTTATTTTCTCTCGTTCATTTATCAATTCTTATTAACTTCTTTAGCATCATCTTTCTTCAACCAAAATCATTACCACTTCTAACTTTACATTTTTTTATTACCAAAACCAAATACTCCAAACCTTTAAAATATCAAAAAGTTTGTATATATTTTTTATAATTTTATAATTTTAAAAAATTAATATTTTAATATAATCTTATTCAGCTTTTTTTTTATAGCTTTTATATTTTTTTTAAAATCTATATTTTTTATAATTCTTTCATTTTTCATAATATACTCAAACCATTATATATTATTTAGTAATATTTATAACTTTTCTATAATTTCTAAAACATTTATAAAATTTTCATATATTTCATAATATATATTATAAGATTTAATAACATTTAAAAATTTTGTAATATTTTAATATTTTTTATAACTTTGTCAATTTATTATGACATTTTAATAAATTTTAAACTTAAATGTTTAAAAAAACAATGGAACCTCATAAAATAATTAAAAACAATTAAATCCTCACAACATAATTAAAAAAAATTAATTAATCCCTCAATATCAACCTTTTTTTCATGTGAACTACCAAAACAACCATCACAATACCACTTATGTCAACCGCTACATCATCGCTTAACAACATATTAAAGGATTTGGGAAAAAGACATTTTTAGCACTACGCAAAAATATATATAATTTAGTACTAAATGCACCAAATGATCTCATACTTTAATTTAGGGTACGGGTTCATATTATTCCTCTATATATATTTAAATTATAATATTTGGAAATATACGAGGCATATAATCATTTTTAGAGAACTCAACCCCAAACTCTCAGGCTAAGTCTAGAATGCTCATTACAATTATATATGCTAGCAGCTTACTGAAAAAGAAGGATCAAATAGTATTTTCTTGACTTACAACACAAAAGCGTTAAATCCATAATTTAACTAAAATACCAACCACTTTATGAGTTTTACTAGATTTGAACAAATAAATAGGCATGATGAGTTCACAAATAAATTGGTAAATGAATCCCAAACTTAGGTCCTTGGTTTGTTTCTAGGCACTTTTCTCGCTGCAGAGCTTATCGATAAGCTCAGCTGCGTCGTGAACAGTTGATATGCTTTGGGCATTGTCCTCTTCCACAGTGATTCCAAACTCTTCCTCAAGCCCCATCACAATCTCAACCTGAAATGCCCATTCTATCGAATTACACACATACTACTACAAGCAATAAAAAAATAACAGATTGACAAGAGGTACAACAAGGAAAAAGAAGGGAAAAAATTCATCAAACTAAAAGAAATGCATACTCTCCTTGGTCCAGCACCCTATCCTACCCAAATAAGGAGTAAAAACAAACAAGATCCAGATATTAAAGAAAAAACTGCTTCAGATGGTTATAAACAGTTAAGTACCGTATCAAGAGAATCGGCTCCAAGTTCAGCAAATTTTGATTCACCTGTGACTGCTTTGTCACTTGGTAGGGCTAGTTGTTTCCTTACTATTTCACATACCTTATCCACTGTCTCTGGTTTGGCCTGCCCAAAACATTTAACTAGGGTATCAGCATTATGTTATTCACAAAAGGTACAACAGTCATTCCTACTTAAATGACCAGGCCATAACAAGCATATTTACAACAAACCCTGAATATGAAGCACAATAAACTTTTATAAAAGAAGCAGAAATTAATGAATATTTATATACAAAGGACTTCATGCAAAAGCACAAGAAAAAACAAACATGATAACAGATAAACAGATACTAGAGGCAAGTGACTTGCCAGCCATTCCTTGCGCTCCTTAAAGTTAACACAATAATAGCACAAACAGTTAACCATATTTCAAACAATCCCATATGAGAAATATCATAGATAAGAAAACCATGCATTGTTAGAAGAGAGCCCACAAGTGGATTCATATCTTATCATATCTCTATTTAATTTACAAGTCCATGTTATTTCCCTTATTGTCGATGGAATGGACACTAAAAAGAAATGTAAATCCCTGTTATATAGCCTTTGACCCTCACTAATGGGTTACATTGCGTAGAAACGAATATCATGTCATTCAATGAGAAACATACAGCACATGAAATCCGCAAGCGATCTGGACGCAACCTAAAGGAGAGGCTGCTTCTTCCCCGGTTCACAAATGAAACCAATTTCAACCCAGAAACCCTGCTTGTAGCCTGTCAAAATGTGTTCAACAGAATGAAGATCAGTCAAGAATTCAATTCACATAAAAAGAAGAATATCGAAACAGAATCTACTTGCTCTGTTGCTCTAAGAGGTTGCTAAAAAGCAAAATCATAATAGATTGAATATAAATAAAGGAACTTAAATGCACATCAATTTAAACATAAGTGTACGATATGAAAGTAAAGTAATGCATTATGTTCTCCATATAATTACAATTTTAACATTTAATTATTTACATCCAAATGCACTCTCTTTCGTTCTTTTTTTTTTTTTTACTTTCAAAAGCAAAACTAGTCTGAAATATGCAAGAAACAGCAAGAATGAAAAAAAAAGAGAGTAGAATTTTCAAATCTCAGATCAACCCGTTAAAATCATCCATAAAAGAGTTGAACTAGCAAACTCGAAAGCCTCATTTTGAACAGTAAGAAAACACTAGGAAAAAGAGGTAAAATCAAAGCAAAATCGACTAATAGAAGAACCAGGTCAGGAAAAAAAATCAAACACAAAAACATAAAAATAAAAGAATAAAGTGTAGTAAGTAGTAACTAAAGAGATCTGATGGAAGAAAAAGAGAGAAGAGAAGAAATACCAGGATCTGGCGAGGTTGCATAGAGATTGATGAACCAGCAAGGGAAGCCATTAGAGAGTGGTGTTGACAGAAGGAAGGAAGGAAGGAAAAGAAGAGAGAAGAGAGAAGAGAGAAGAGAGGGGAAGTGAAATACGGCGGGAGCACGAAGAGAGTGTGAAGAAGATAGGTAGTTAAAGGGTTAGTAAGTAGGGTTTATCCTTTGCTTTTAAAATAGGATAGCTGGATGTTTGTTGACAATAGGATTTGTAATTTTCGATACAAACGGCAAAGTGCAAACAGTATGGTGGGTTGGCTTTCTGACCGGGCTAGGGATGGGAATTTGTGGTGCTCGGTTAAGGGAGCGGATTTTGTTGATAAGATTGGACTGGATTCTGATTTTTAAAAAATTAAAATGATAACTGGGTTGGGTTAAATCACCCACTATCTCTATTGGCCCAAAATATATTGGAAATTTTTATACCTTAAAAGAGATTGGACTCCCACCGTACGCTTCCATTAAAAAAATAGCTTAATGATTAGCTTAAATTAGTGTTTTTTTTATTAAAATAATGAAAAAGTTAATATTTATTAATTTTGTTGGTATGATATTTTATACGTATGTTATGTAAGTGAATAATTATTTTTTTAATTTCAAAAATTAATTTTTCTATCCATTTTAAGATGATTTGACAAATAATACAAGTTCAATGACCAAAAAAGACGAAAAGATAAATGAAGATTTAAAATAACTTTTTTTTTTGTAAAGTTGGAGGGTCAAATGAGTCGTTATGTCTTAAAAATTAAAATATTAAAAGTGTATTTGGATACCACAAAATACTTGGATGACAGTGTAATTATTAAGGTAATATATTTTATCCTCTTGTAATTATAAAAAATTATAATTTTCTAGATATATTGTTGATAGAATGCAATTACATCGTAATTTCATATATCATATTTGATAGTACAATTTTTAATTACATAATTCTTTTAAAAATCATTAATTATTATAAAAGATTGAATTTTTTTTAAAGATTTAACAAAAATTAAAATCAAATCATCGAATGTGACATGTCACTCCAAGAAAGTAGTTGACAATACAATTATTAATAAAAATAACGATAAAAATAAACATTATATGCAATTTAATCTAATTACTTTAGCATTACATATTGTTGGGACATTCTCTCTCTAATATTTAACACACACTTCTTATTATATTTGTTGTTCATTAACCAATTATTTCATCATCTGAATCAGAACTTAAATCCGTATTATTAAAATTATTATGATCTTCTTCTTTCTTCCATGTACTCTATAAAATATAGCTCATTTTAATTCTACATCCGAATGAATTTATGAAGTATCCAATTTGCTAGTACGGTATAACAATTTTTTTTAGACTATAATAAGGTGGGGTGTTAATATGAGAATTTTTTTTTTTTTTAGAATAACAAATTTCTTTTCAATTACATTTCGAAACTTTAAATATCTCAAATTTAATAATTTGTGAGTCTTCTTTGGATTTTGTGTCTAGCTCCATTTTTTTAAATGGAGTCATATCCCACTATATATATAGTGCAAACAAACATTTTGTATTTAAATAACCAATCTCTAATACATAATATTCTTCAACAAAAATAACAGTCAACAATTTCAACAATTTATAAGAAAAAAATAAAATAGGTGACGATAATATTAGTGGATTACCGTATGTAATTTTTAGCCTATTTTAGAATCTTTCCCAAACATATTTTTTGGCCCTCTAGAATTTAGGGTGTTCAATCGGTTAACCGACCCGAAATAACATTAACCGAATTAACCGACTTTTTAAAATTTTTAACTGTTAACCGAACTGAAATTTTTTCAAAAAAATTAACCGAACCAAAATTTTTTCGGTTAATTCTGTCGGTTAACCGAATTAACCGAAATTATATGTTTTTTATTTTTAGTTAAAAATTAACCGAATTACCAGAATTAACCGAATTACCAGAATTACCCAATTACCCGAAATGAATCACTACATAATTAAAAAAATTACATAATTTTAGTTTTAGTTTTAGAATTTTATTTTTATTTATTAAATTATTTGTAATTTTTATGATTGAGTAATTGGATTGGGTTGGATATTTGGGTTTGGATTGGGTTTAGGGATTGAGTTTAGATGAATAGTGGGCCTATTTATATATTAAATTTTTCGGTTAAATCGAAAAATTTCGGTTAACCGACCTGTTTCGAACCGAATTAACCGTTAACCGAAAAATTACAAAATAATTAACCAACCCCCAATCGAAAAAATTCAGTTAACCGACCGATTAACCGAATTCGATTGGTTAACCGAATTTTTTCGGTTTTACCCGAATTTTGTACACCCCTACTAGAATTTAAGACACAAAACAATTTTGTAATCCATCAATTATAATAAATATTTTAAGCCTAATTTGCAGATAATAAATATTTTAAGCCTAATTTGCAGTTAACTTATACTAAGGAGTCTAATGGAAAACCAATTTTATAATTTTTTTTATAATATTTTGATTACTTTCATTCCACGCAGTAAAAAATAATATAGAATTTATAATATAACTAAAGTGGGGTGTATTTACAATGGGATCCGGTGTGATCCAAAAACCATCGGTTGAGAATAAAAGGAACAAAAAGAAGGCCCAACAGCCATTAGATGGTACCAGGTTAGAAAAATTGGTGAGTGTGCAGTAACCTGGAAACTTGGAAGTCGATTACCAAGACAAACAGGAGGGAGAAGACTGATAACATGAATAGCAATGTCATAGAAATTTGAAGATTGAAGACCCTTGTATAATAGCTCTAAGGTATCGACTCTTAGAAGTTTTCATTCGGAAAAATATATATCGGCGTATCTTTGAAGAAGGATTCATCGAATCCGCAAGTTGGCAGATTTGGTGTTTCCGCTGGCAGTGTTCATCTCTCATTCCCAAATGAGTTACAAATTGACTTATTAGCTTCTTCTTTTTATTTTTTAAAGTATCAATATATCCATAACATATATTGGGCAATGGAATATTATATTCTTTTAATTCCTTCTATTTATCTTATTTTGCTCCCTTTGCATGTCCTTAGATTCAATTTCTTTGACATGGGTATGAATTAAAGAACTTTTTACATGGGCAAGTGTTAAAGAATTGTTGACTTATTATTTGCAGTCCAAAGTCATTTTTGATGTTTTGCTGGGATATTGGTATGCGAAAATTTGCAAACTTGTTTGGTTTAATTTTGGTAGCAATTGTTGGTTTTAGGGTTTAGGGAATGGGTAATTCATTTGTAAGTTGTTGAATGATGGTGCATTGGTGGTCTTCCTACTGGTAATGCTTCCTAGAGTGAGAGCTACTAGAGTGGAAAGAGTTTCAGAAGCAAGAACAGCTTACATATATTTGAAAAGGTGTTGAAAATTAAAAGCATGTTTGTTCAACAGTTCCACGTTTAATTTTCATGGCAATCTTCAGCCATATATTGCATAGTTGACCCATGCATTGAACAACCAGAACAAGGGTATGCTACATATAGAACTACAAGCAGCAGAATGAGGAACAGTTTAAAGTTTCATACTATACATCAATTGTAAACAAAGATTAAATAAGAAGATTAGAACAAAGCGTCGAAATACAAAGTTTAATTAAGAAGCAAAGGAGAAAGGGCGAGGGGCGTGGGAAACTATTAAGAAATTGTGCCAAACGAGAATGGAGAAAATGTGAACTTGCCCATAAATGGTTTAGCCCAGACTTTGTAAAGAGGCCTGTGTAATTCTAAAATGTGAATAAGGGTTCAAACTCGAGATCGTTACTTTGAAAACACCCCTTTCTCACCATTAATCCCACTTTAGTCGATACCCAATTTTTTTAGTTATAATTTGGCTTAACCGTTATTTTGTAAACCAATTTTCTTAACTATTGGCAGAAGTCAAATCGACATTTTTGCTCCAAAAAACAAGACTGAGTTTTGTCTACAATCCTTTATTCATTTTGCTATGTAAGAAACTTCAATGAGGGATTTGTAAAAGTATTTTTCCTTTTTGTTTTTTCTTTACCGAATTTAAATCACTTTGCTTCTTATTGTCTCTCTCGGACTTTCTCGCTCGAGATCATTACTATACCAGGAAAGGTTTAAAGGGAAAAATGGTGATAAAGATGGGATATACACAAAAAGAGTTAAGATTGATGTCTCTTCCAGAAGGTATCCTCTCGGACATTGTTTTCCCTAACAAGATAGGAGGAGCTTTAGAAATCTGGTACTGAGGTTAGATTCTGAAACCTTTTCAGTTACCATTTACTGCATTTTCTGGAACATTTTGATTTGTTTTTAATGGTTAGTTAAGTGAAATTGTATATTTTTGGAGTGGAGACGTAATAATCATTAAATACATGTGTTTATTCGTTAGGCTTTATGGCTGTCGTCAAATATAAATTTCCTATGTTGTAATTGAATTAAAAAATAGTATATAGTATTAAAAAAAAATAGTAGTATAGAGAAATAGGATTGATTCCACAAGGACTGAGACTCTTAACAACGTTTTTACTTGACCAATTTCTAAAGTCGTGACAGTTGTCATGCCCACGATTCGTCGCGTGATGAACTGAAAATAATAAATAAAAGGGGATTTTAGTTGATAAAAAAAATATAAAAATTAATAGAATGAAATAATAACAAAACGATAATTGTAAAATAAAATTAAATAATTGAAATTAAACTGGTAAATAAATTATGTGAATTCTTAGCTTTAGCCTCGATACAATCTGAACTCGAATCGATGGTTGAAAGCATATTTTTTTCTTCCAAACAATAAGCTAGTTATAATGATCAATGATGCCTTAACCGCCAACTCTTACTTGTGTAGTTGGTTACGATACGATCTGCAAACCAACCCTTACCGATTATTTAACCATGTAACATGCATCCTCAATTTAATATCTCAGCAACCTTGCGATCTAGAAGAGCCCAACTTAAATTAACGACCTCAATTGCGCGAGTCGTTTAAATTCGATATCTATCTCCCTTGACAGAATCCAACTAGCTTTTTCCAATTGAACACATCAATTTTTTCGTGGGAACTCGAATACGGCAGACAATCGACTCGCTTTCCCAACTTTACGCCAAAACAACTCCCTCCCAACGTGTACTTTGAGCTGAAATTGGATTAACTTTGAGGGGCGAATGTGACTATCCCATTTCCAGAGAGATAATGAATATCGTGCTGTAAGGTTTTAGGCGGATTCATTTCTCACGATTCTCGATCGGAACGATGACCGGTCTAAAGCTAAATGGGGATTAGTTGAGCATGAGATTAATTACGCTTTGTTGGATTATGAGAATGGATTTTAATGTAATGGTGATAGGTGGAAAAGGGAGGAGACTTAAAGAGCAATTGCACCAAAATAAGAAAAAAAAAAAAAGGGAAATGGAAGAATGCTTGACAAGCTACAAACGTAAGAAAGGAAAAATTATTTTGAATTCAAGTATCAAGCCTCTCCATTCCCAACCCACAATTACAGGGCCTTTTATACACCTCTCAAAAGCTAATTTAGCATGATTTCCTTCTAAAATTGTGTTTAACAACCAACAAAAAATCAGATATTTTTCTAATTATAGAAAATCAAAATCTGATAATTTTATCAACCACCAATTCTGCAACTTTTCAATTTGGCCCATTTTATTGCTTTTGTTCTAATTTAGCTTAATTTGCTTGTTTTTTGAACTTCGACATTCCAATTGCATCCTGATAAAATTTAAATAAGAAATCACAAATTTAGTAGCATTTTATTCAAAATTTGACCAAAAATAAGTACATTAAACACATGATATTAGTTTACAATCAAGCTTTGATTTAAAATTTTATGTATGTTAATTGGGTTATAAAATATAGTAAACTAAGAGAAAATGTTAATGGAGTTTTGACCACTATCGCGTGTGCGCGTAAAAACAAATAATTTTATAAAATAATTTTAAAAGTGTGATTTTAACTGCAAGCAGACAACGTCAATTGTAATATTTATAGTTTCCGATGGAACACTAGAGTATTCCAAGGGGTTGAACCCAAAAGAGTTGGTGATTAAGGAATTCCTAAACTATAAACATGCAATCAAAGGAGTCTCGCTAACTACTCACCAAGTTCTACATTACGACAAGGCATTTACAAGTTTAATTACGCTAACTAATTACCTAAAAAAAAGCTAAATTGTAAATAAAATAAAATATGAAAATGTAACACCTTATACTCGACTCGATCACCTGGTCCAGGTACCAAGTATCACCCGAAGTACTTAAGAAAATTTTAATCCCGGTTTGCTTACAGAATTAGACAATACCAAATTATACATCCATTGCTACTACTCAATCTTACTCATATTCAGGAATAACATCAAATTTATTATTTTAAGCTCATAATATATTCCTTAACATACAAGCACCGAGTTTTTACAGAGATTCTACCTAATTAAACATGAATAATTATGTTTAAATTTGTCACTCGAATGCTACTACGGATACGTTAAATAATCCCCGAGGTGTAGCCTCTAAGGATGCCCCTAAATATTGTTAGAGTTATGGCACCGTTCATGCGAGGTTGGCAGTGTTTGGCTTGGTCCCTCCACACGACCATTGAGTCAACCTTGACCTTGCACACCTGGTAGAACAATCGTAAGTCCGAATGAACTTAAATGAGATTTTGTATGGCATAAATCGAAGATTCTAAATTCTCTAGGAAATAAGAATAAAAGCATAGAATTTAAAATCCTTGAATATCATGGCGGATTCCATAATTTCATTGGCAAAATCGTTTCTTTATTTCTTCGGAGCTAACCGTTGGCGGATTTATCACCTGATTTAGAAATAGGTGTGCTATTCCAAATAAAAATTTCTTCTGGAACTTGACCCTATCTAGATTTATCTTAGATTCCCCTTTCAACATTCCTAGTTTGATTCATTGAAAATAACCACATAGGCGAATATACAGATTGACGACTATTATTGGCAGACTAGCGGATATCTTTACCCCAATGGTGGACCCTTTCTCTAATCCCCTTTCTTTTCCATATTGAACTCAATATAGTTTTACTTTATTTCCCTAATGACTATCTCCGTACGACTCAGCCCGTGCATAG
Source organism: Gossypium bickii (assembly GCA_025503065.1). Lineage (NCBI taxonomy): Eukaryota > Viridiplantae > Streptophyta > Magnoliopsida > Malvales > Malvaceae > Gossypium > Gossypium bickii. The sequence continues at coordinate 106,134,671 of CP106711.1, forward strand.
ACCCCTCTTTTAAGGAAGGCCCAATCTAGTATCCTCATTGTGGTCTTGAACATGAGATTGTTTGTTAGATAGGGGCCCCTTTTTCTTTATGGACTCGTACCTGTAAGACAGTTCCATAGGATTTTCCTATTTCGAAATATTTGCTAAGACATTCCCAACCACGCATAGTTCCCATCGGACTATTTACTTCTTATGATTGTCCTTGGTAGACTTTTACATTTGATAGTCCTAAATGGACTTCCCCGCGTTAAACAGTCTTGACGAACATCCACTTCCTTGTTAATTTTCGGCAGATATTCCACCCAAAATAGTTCTTAGTGGTATTCCCTTTAAAAGAGTCCTTGGCGGACTTTCCACCATTTTCTGACAACCTCTTTACCCATGAATACTTAGAATTTAAACCTGAAGAACCATTCTATTAGTTCTTCGCAACTGATGGTTTACATGCCAACTCTGGCATACCCTTAATGGCGGATACTTACTTGCAAACATTCTGAAGGAAATACCCTCCATTTCAAATATGTCTATATTTAAAACACTTTTACCTATTTTTCTTACCTTCATATTCTGGTAGATCCTCCTAACATCACTCTTGCTCATGTTCCCAATGCGCTATGGTCATCCTATCAGACTGCTCATCGCGCAGGTCATACAGTGATTTCCCTATTTTATGCCTCAACAAGCTTCCCTGTTCATTGTATTGGGGGACTCTATCTTTTTCATACTGTATACCTGTTTGCCACTAGATCATTCTATAACTATCCATGGACTTTTGATTTTGAAAAATCAGTAACCCTTTTCGAGATGTCACCCCATGAGACCTGTGTACCGTTTATAAGATGTCACCCTAAAAGACCTATATGCCGTTGTCACGGTGTCGCCCTGAAGGACTTATATATTGTTTTCACGATGTCACCCTGAAGGTCCAATGAATAACCATCCCGTAATGCCGCCAAACTCCATTGAATCACCTTTCAGTTCACTCATTCCTCCATTATGAAAGTTTTTCCTATCTTCATCTACCTCGTCAAATTAACTCTCTTCGTACTCCGCATATAATGAACATGCATTTCACGCAAGTCATTGTGCATATTACTATAACATACAATGCGCCACTGCTTGATACATTAATTCATAATCATTTGACAACCAATGATTCTACTAACAAGCGTACACATACTTGCATAGTATTATGCATACACAACATACACATTCACCGTATTCATACACAACCGTGAATGCAAACATACTCAAAGCACATATAGAAACAAATTATACAGGCAACACAACATCATTAGCCGCCCAAAGTTAGAGTATAAAAAGACTTACATTGAATCATTCGTCCCCGTCAGATTAGCTTATCCAAATGCCAGAGCCTCCTTCATTTTGGTAGCTAAGCATGACAACCATATATCGGTTAAATCGAAGATATTCAAATATTAAAAACTCAGAACCTATAAATAGAAACTTTTCAAGAATCCTTACTCTATCTTCCTATAATCCACAAGTGTAGAGAGACTTGAGAGCTTACCAGCTTACTGTATTTTCTACTTTCTAGACTCGAGTTTCACATATATTGCCCCATGTAGAGGTTTCCTTAACTCCCTCTTTTTTGGAGCAACCGAAGAAGACGATGTAGATGAAAATAATATTATAAGAAAAATTGAGTAGGATTCTTTTGTCGAAGTTTCCTTCCTCACACACTGACATATATATACCCCAAATTGGTATAGTCTCTGTAACACCCCTTACCCAAGTTTGACACCAAAATCGAGTACGAGGCATTACCATGCTTAGCCTTACTTAACTCTTCAATTCGGGCTATAAAATTTCATTTAAGCCTATCAATTACTCAATCTTGGCCTACGAGGCCTTAAACATACCTCTGAGAGGTTTTGGAACTAAACTCGAAAACTTTTACGAACTTAAGAAACTTTTTCATAAAACAGGGGTCGCACGCCCATGTGACTTGGGACACGCCCGTGTACCATTATTACACGCCCGTGCTTACTGCCCGTGGTCGACACTGACTAAACACACACGGCCTTGGCACGCCCGTAGACTTAGACCGTGTGCTAAACCTTGATATTCTGACTTGATCACACGGCCTGGGGCACACGCCTATGTTCTAACCGTGTGTCATACACGGCTTATACAAATGGCCGTGGGATTTACCCGTGGCCTATCTTGACTTCAATTATAAAGGTGCAGGGTACGCACGGCCTAGACACACGCCCGTGTGTCAAACCGTGTGGGCACTTAGAGGCTATTTACCAAGCCAATTGCCACCCTGAAATCAAGTTCAAACTCATTCTCAATTCAATACATTTCATACCTTATTACCTAACTACACATAGCATCGATATTACTTTTGAATGAAAGACATTTGATTAATAAAGAAATAAGGTCTTTATCCATACACTAGGGAAAACTCTTTCCCATATATTTACAAACAACCTAAGCCATCATCTATGGCTATATACAAACAAACCATAAGTTCTCTTAGGCCAACACAATTTGGCTACATCAGCAAAAACTTAATCAACCTTAATTACTAGCCCTATACATGCCATAACTCATAGGAACTTGATACCTCATACCGATTATCTGCTTGATAGTGTGAAAACATCTCCAGCGATCTCCAACCCGAGCTACCTAAATTAACCTATAAGAAATGAGAAAGGGAGAGGAGTAAGCAATATTGCTTAGTAAGTTCATCTGCATAAACTGACAAATACTGATATTCATTGAATATAGATAATCACAAAGTATTATACTGAGTTTTTCCCTTATCTCATGGTTACTTACTCAACCACTCTTAAAGCTTACTCGTTCTATCTCTTATCACATTCTTACCATGCCACAAGCCAATTGCTCGTTTAATTAGTACACAATCCTGCACTGATCACCACAAGGTCATATAAAATAACACATCAAGCATTTTCAATAAGCCACTCATACTACTAATCTCTCGGTAGTTACGAACTTAGCCCACCATCAAATCTCTTATAGGGTGGTATCGTACACAGCCCACCAATCATTTATAACTATGGTAATTTCGCACTTAGCTTACCAATCATTTATAAGCAATGGTATCGTACACAGCCCATTGATTACTAATTAATCAGGTGGTAATGCACACAGCCCATCGATAGTAATATAGTTGATGGTATCACACACAGCCCATCAATTACTAATTAATCAGGTGGTAACGCACACAGCCCACCGATAGTAATATAGTTGATGGTATCGCACACAACCCATCAATTACTAATTAATCAGGTGGTATCACACACAGCCCACCGATATTATACATTCATAAATATCTATCCACATACATATCTCTAATTCAAATGTTCATCCGTAAACATCCCCACTCACTATCATTCTTGCTTAACTTTCTACGATACTCATTCGCACTCACACAACGCATCAATAAATCTATCTCATGCAACTAAGGTAAATTTATTACATATAACATCCTGAATTTTTGGGCCTATGCGTTTAATGAGTGGATATGTTTAATGTGTTAATTTAAGTGTTAGGGGTCCAAATTGGGCTCAAGCTTAGGTAGAGGCCTTGATTAAAATTATCTGTTTGGGCATTATAGGGTTTAAAAGGTAGTATCTATGTTTAAAATACCAAAGTGGGCTTGTGGCCCAATCTTAGGAGGTGACGCCACACAAGGGAGTAAGAGGCTCAAATTTAAGTTTCATGGAGCCCAATTCTTTTAATTTAAGTTAGCTAAATTTGGGGCATTAGGATTAGGTGGAGTGGATGGCAACAAGGCTAAAATTTAGGGGTTTTAATGTTTAAAATATATGGATAATAAGCAGATAAAGGCTATTATTTAGGAATTTATTTTATGTGGATAATAAGTAGATAAAGGCTAAAATTTAGGGATTTTAATGATTAAAATATGTGGATAATATGCTGATAAAGGAGGGAGGAGTTAGAGATAATTAAGTCTCTTTTAGATGAGCTAGTAGATTAAGATAAAGGAGAAAAGATAGGATTTATCTGCAAGGTTAGGTAAGTGCTAGAAATTTCTATAAATGGGGAATATCTCTTCAATTTCGGCATTTGGGTTTTTCTTTCATTTCTTTTCTCTTATATCGAGTAAAAGCCGAAAACTCCTAAAGTTCCATCTTCTTCTTCATTCTCTGCAAAAGCCGAAATCTCTAAGCCTAATCCCTCATCTTCACTTTGATTCAAAAGCCAAAACTCTTTCCATTCTTTTTCTTCCTAGCCGAAATCTTCAAGTCTCTTCCTTGTTTTATTTTCTTCTTCTCTTTTCCTGTCAGAAACCGAAAATCTTCACTCAAGTATTTTAAAAGCCAAAGACACATCAGCCTTCTCTTGTTCATACTTTTTCCGGGATTTTCCTAAAATCTGAAATCCCTAGATCTCATCTCCTGTGATTGCCGAATTGCTTCTGTGGTGCCTACTTGTGCCGAAATTTGAAGGGAACTTTAGTGGAGTCAATCGCATAGATCTCTAAGTTATAAATCGGTAGCACTCGAATCGTGTTACTTTCGAGATTTCAAGGTAAGGAGATCTATTAGTTTCGACGTGTAAATTCGAGATTTACTAACCCTTGGCCGAATATAGGAGAGGCCCTATTTTCATATCTTTCCGGCTTTTTGAGCAAAGTTGTAGATCGGTCTAGCAAGGGTATCGACATTAATCAGGTGTGTAACTTCCCACACCATTAGATTGTTTGCTAATATATATATTTACGTAATAAATCTGTTATACTCTGTTAAATGCTGAAATCCCAGCATAACGTTTGAAAACCCGAGAAGGGTAAAGGCTAAATATCAGGTTAGTGATTTCTACCATTCCTCAGTGAATGTTTCTGTTAAAAACGATATGTTTTATATGTTGATTTTTATATATGCTTGGGGTTGGGTGATTGATGAAAGGGGAAGTGATCTGTTTTGGTGGCTTATGCCATTTCAGCCTGGTGACTCTGTCACAACTCTGTTTCTGGTGGCTTTTGCCATTTCAGCCTGGTGACTCTGTCACAACTTTGACGATGAGCAGTATGACTGCCATCAATGGCGTGTAGCGGTGTGGGTTGATTGTAGAAATCCCCAATAGTGTGACTGGCAGGTAAGGGTGGCGTGTTGCGAATGGAAACCTAGGATTGGGTTGGGTGTTTATGTATGTTATCTTTTATATTATGTTCTATATTCTGATCGTGGGCTAAGGCCCATCGATGGTGCATGTGAGGTTGCACACCGAGTCTCGCGACTCACCCTTTTATTTTAACAATTTCAGGTGACACTTAGCGTGTCGGGACGGGGTGGAGAGGGAGAGCAAGGTGGCCATGCAAAAGAACATTTGGATTCAACAAAAGACTTTAGTTTATTATTTTATATTTTTATTTAATGGGTTTAAAATCTCGTTGTAATAAGGCCATGGGCCACTAGACTATTATTTATGTTTTTGGGTTTAAGTTGGGTTTAATTATTAGACATTTTAATTTTTATGATTAAAATTAAGCTAAGACATGTACAAGATTTTTGGATTTTAATTAAAATTCACCAAGGCAATTTTTAACTTTATATCTTATATGACTTAATAAATTATTAAGTTTTCGGTATTAATGATTAAACCTAGAAATTATTTTCCAAAATGCGACATGTTTTGCAAAATCACTCAAGTGACATACCAGATCCGATTGTAGTGTTTGGGCCGGGTTTGGGGTGTTACATTACACATATCCCACTAGGGTTCATCATATATTAAATTCATATCAAAACAGTTCTAACACATACCTGTACTTCTCATGATACAACTACATACATTCCACATATCCGTTGAATCATTCAGATTGTCAATTAACTCTCTTGAGTCTCATACACATAGTTCCCATTGACATCATACCCCAATAGGGTCTTACATACATTAACATGTCGATGCCATGTCCCCAACAAGGTCTTATACGAAATGTCACATAGTTGCCATATCCTTGACCTGATCTTATTTAATATCTCCCACCGAAGCCATATTCTAATATGGTTTTACACGGAACCTTAACTATCATCATTTCACACTATTTACATTTCTTACTATTCTTAAATTCAATTCTCTTAACAACTCATCGACAAATATATTTAATGCATTCATTACGTAATTATACATTCCATATAACATTGGAATATTAAAAATAACTCATACGTAATTACAATATTTGCACATGAATTTACCTCGATGCCGAAAAGGCCGAAAAAGGACTTTTGCCCACCTTTTCTTTTCACCCGTTCTAGGTCTGAAACTCGATTTCTTTAATCTAGAACAACGGAATTTACTGATTTAATCACTTATAAATCATAATATATCATAATCTACACTCTAGGCAAAAATGACTATTTTGCCCTACACTGGTAAAATTACGATTTTGCCCCTAGGCTCGTAAATAAATTTTTATCACATTTTCTTATTAAAAAAGCCTATCTGAACATTTAATTCTCTTACAACTATCCACAATGCCAACTATTTCATGCCTTAATGAACAAATTACAACTTTTGCATTCTAGTCCAAATTAGGTGTTTTCATGACAACACCTTTCACAAAAGTTGTTTATCAACATCTTAACATTCATTTTCTTCCATAAAAACTTAGCAACCAGCATGAACTCTCTCATGGTAAGTCCCTAGACTTTCAACCATGTTGCAAAATAGTCCATTCTTTAGAAAGCTTAAGCTTTGGGGACTCCAAAAGTATAAAAATTATCAACTAAAACCATCAAAATCACTTACTTGAAGAGGAAATGAGTTGCTGAAATTTTGAGCTTTCAAACACCCCTTGCTTGCTGAATATTTTGGTGGAGAAGAGAAGGAAATAAAAAAGATGATAGCTTTTTACCTATTTCATCTTATTTTATTCATTTATTCAACAAATGTCACCAACTCTTGTCAAACTTTTAATTCTTTGTCCCCTTGACCGTCCATCTCTCCTAGGTAGGTGAAATTGCACTTTAAAGACCTCCAATTTACACTTCATGACTATTTAATACCTTTAGCCTATAGAATGTAACTTTCGCACTTTATGCGATTTAGTCCTTTTCCACAAATTAGCTAGAAATCGCTAAAATTAAGGCACTAAAATTTCCATACATCCTTATAAACATGTTATAACACATAGAATAACATGAAAATAATTTTATCAAGCCTCAAATTAGTGATTCGTAGATCACTGTTCCGACTAGCCCTTAAATCGGGTTGTTACAGTCTCTATAGCTCAAAATAACCGTCCATCACCAATCATTTTGTCTCCCACTAAGGAACCAATCGATTCCATCTTAATTGAACCATAATTCGATTTCAACTAATTACCATTCAACAACCAAAATTTCTAAGTTTTCCAATAGAGCCCGCCAACTCACTATTTTATTCAATTAACTCCCTCTTTCTTTTTTGATTTCAAAATTTAATGAGAATCAGGTGTGACAGAAACTAACAAATTCAGACAAATACAATAATAGAAAGTGGTTGGTTAACCTTCAAATTAGGGATCTAAATCGCTATTAATCCTAAATTGGTTCAATTTTACCTCTTGGTCTCAACTTTACCAATTTTGACAAAATAGTTCGATTTATCTCTTAACCTCACTAAACTAACTTGAGACTATCAAATTGATGCCCGATAAGATCTCCTTTTAGTCTCACTTATCTTAATTTTCCCTTATGATAGTCAATCCTAAGTTTTGAGGTGTATTCGATTTATTCTATTTTTTGTGATTTAGTACCTAAGTCCAAAAATCATATTTAACAAAACAAACATCCAACAATCATAAAAACTAGGCATAAATGTTAAATGTAAGGAACATGATAAATGTAATAAAAATGACAATAAAGGAAATGTAAAATAGCACTTAAAAATTGGATTTTTAATGGCGAAATAAAAAGGAAATTGAACTATATTAATACTAAGGATCAAACTAGAAATACAAGAAGTTTAAATGGATAAACAAGTAAATAAAGTCTAGCTATAGTAATAACTAACTTAACTAACTACCGCAATTTAAAGAAAGCCCAAATGAAGTAGAAAACTAAACCTTAAGCTATGGAAAAGAAAATCAAAACCCCTAAAAGATAAAGAGAAAATAAGAAAACTAAGCTAAAGTGGTGTGTCTTGTGTGTATTCTCTCTCCACCCAAACTTTGGCCTTTTTTAGTAGGCATTAGAGATATATTTATTGACCAAAATGCCCCTTAGTGTGTGTTTTTTATTGGTGTTGAAGTTGGTATAATATCATAATACCCTCGTCAGTCTTGAAATGGGGGGTTCTTAGGAGGTTGGGTATCGTAATACCCATGGCTGGTATCATGATACCACTATAGATGGCCTCAATCATCTTCATTCCAGCACAATTAGAGGTACACAAATTTCACGCTTTGATATCACGATGCCCTATTTTAGGTGATGTTTTCGCTCACGTTCATGCCATCGTTGACTCCTTACAACACTTAATCAACCATTAGGTTTCCTACGGTGCATTTAGTCAATTTGATCTCAAAAATAGCGTAAAACACACTAATTCACTTATTAAAGCAAAAGGTAAAAACTAACTAAAAACACAATAAAAACGTTCAATTTTCTCGAGAATAAGCTTGTCAAGTGTAATAGAAAGCCTAATTTGATGTATCAAATTATGGCAGATCAAGTTTTGATTTCAATGTTAGGGTTGAAGAAAGGAAATCCCTAAAACTGTCATTGAAGTGAAATCATATTGTTGCCTGTTACTTATTTATTAATTAGGTTATTTAAACGGTTACAATTGCAAGGATATAAAGGTAACTCTAAACCATGACAAAGTTATAAGGGAAGTGAACCTAGGGAACCTAGTTGGTAGTGTGTGGGAATTGGACGAACTGCCTTAGTTAAGTTATAACATTAATCATTTTGTTGCCCCGGGAACATCGAAGCATAGGTGATGCCGGGGACATCAATCTTCTTCAATGAAAAAACAAAGGAAATGAATGACTGAAATATTTGAGTCGCGCAACAACATTGGAGCCCATGTCACCATTGGCTCTATATACATTGGTCATGGGTTTAATGATAATGGGTGAGGCGAACAAGGCTGAAGTAGGAACTTGGAAAGGTGTATCAATTATGCTAAAAATTATTGAAAATGATCCTAATAAGAGCAGAAGAATTAGGTGCAAGAGTTTGCTAGGGGATATGTTGACCTTGAACAGTAGTTTGAAAATTTTCATGATCTCTATATGCTCCCATTCTGATGATGAATATTTGAATGGGCATTACTCCCAGTTTGATTATGAAGTGAAAGGGGAGGGAGAATTTGTGATCACACTTCCCTTGTATTGTATTGTAGTTGAGATTTTAAAGCTTTTTAGTCGGATGGAATGAATAGTAGGTTTTACATTAATTAAGACAGATTTATATAATTGGTTTTTTTTAAAGATATATATGACAGTTTTGATATTTATTTGCTGGTTTGGAAAATATTTATGTTTAATGATTAAATTTCATATAGGTTTGAAATATTTTTAACTATATATATTTATATATTTTATTGAACGGGTTAGCAAACAGGATTAAATTGAGAAAGGTTTAATGAAAATGGAAACAACTTGAGTAATAAGTTTAAATTGTATACTTAAATGAAGACGAAATTAATTTTGATATACTAAAATATGATAGGCTAGATGCAATATTATACCATAAATTTATGCATGGTTCATGTATAAACATGGAAGACCAATTAAAACAATATTGAAGTATTAGAAGTCACATAGTGTTAAAAGTCACAGAGTGTTAGAATGACTTTTATAGGAAGCAGACCATTAGGTTCCACTTGCCTTATCTTTACTGAGTAAAGTGGAAAAGACAAAAACACCTTTGTGAGTTGGGTTTTTTTTTTCTTAAGGAAAAAAAATTGAGAATCCAATAATTTTAAATGATAAAAATTTATTATGGTTGATGCATGAAAAAGAGATGAATGATAAATAAAAAATTCATTGTTATTATCGATACTAGATATTTTATCAGATGCGTAAGCATTTGAAAGTTTTGTAATTAAAACTAAAAAAAAATCAAGAGAATTTATAAATAATTGTAATTAAGTTCAAATTAATTTTAAATACTATTTTGGAAATTCTTAAACATTGTTATATTTATTTAGTTAGTAATGGTGTTGCGAAGTGTGGTCTACTAATGGTTGACAAGGGTAATTCGCAGTGCATCAAATATAAATCTTTTGTGAAAAATATTTTGTTGAGAATGTGCCTTAGACTTGCTTAATAATAGGTGTAGACCAAGTCTTTAAGGATTTTTTAGTTTGTGGCATGATTTTAGGAGTAAGTTAGGATATGGTTGGATATTAGCATAATATATTTTCTGTTATGTTTTTAGCTATATAATCTAAACAATGCAACATGTTATTGTGTGTTTTCAATATATTTTTTCTTTCAACATTTTCTTTGTTTCACATTTTTTTACTAAAATACTAACATTGGCATCAGAGCTCTTATCTTAAGGGATCTGTGACTTGAGAGAAACACATAAGCTTTAGACATGGAAGCTGACACAATGTCGTTTTCTCATATTATTCCACCAATTTTTTATGGTGATAACTATCAAGCTTGGGCTGTTAGAATGGTAGTCTATCTTGATATGATGGATCTTTGGGAAACAGTAGAAGAAGACTACGATGTTCTGTCATTGCTAGTAAATCCAATAATGAATCAACTAAAGACTCACAAAGAGAAGAAGGCAAGGAAGTCCAAAGCTAAAGCATGTATTTTCTCTACTGTTTCAAGCAAAATATTTACAAGAATCATGAATTTGGGGTCAACAAAAGAAATTTGGGACTACCTCAAGAAAGAATAGTAAGGCAATGAAAGAAAAAAATATGTAGGTGCTCAATTTGATCACAGAGTTTGACATGCTAAAGATGAAGGAGACAAAAACCATTAAAGACTATTTTGACAAGTTGGAGGGCATAGTAAACAAGGTAATATTGTTGGGTAAGGATTTTTCTGATGATTGAATAATGCAAAAAATTCTTGTCACTTTGCCTGAAAAATATGAGTCTAGCATTTCTTCATTAGAAGAATCTAAGGAATTGTCAAGTATATCCTTGGCAGAATTAGTGAATGCATTACAGGCTCTAGAACAAAGGTGTAACACCTCTTACCCGTATTCGACGCCGGAACAGGGTCTAAGGCATTATCAGACTTAAACACTAGCATTCATACCAAACCAAGACATGAATTTCCATCCATATTTAAAACTTTTCATAAACAATCATATCATCCCTTAAACGAGCCTACAAGGCCCAAAACATACATTGGGAACGGTTTGGGACTAAACCGAGAACTTTAAAAGCTTTCAGGAAACTTAGATAATTTTCATCATGAAACAGGTCCACACGCTCGTGTGGGTGAAGGGACACGCTCGTGCTACAGGATGTGTCCATCTTAGAGTGCATTATGTTTATGATGTCATCAACCAAATAAGGTCACACGGCCAAGGCACACGCCCGTGTCCTTATGCCGTGTGGCGAATTAAATTTTGAAAATCAAGTGCAAACTTCACATGGCCTGGGCATATGCCCATGTCCTATGGTCGTGTCTCTCACACGGTTGAGACACACGACCATGTTTCATGCCCGTTTGTTTACTATTGGGCATTTTGTTTCTCAAAACTAAGGTGTAGGGGACACATGGCTGGAACACATGCTCGTGGGGCAGACCGTGTGTCACACACAGCCTAGACACATGCCCGTGTGTCTACCAGTGTGGACAAATACAAGGCTAATTTCCAAGCCATTTTTTCATTCTTACTTGCACACATTCACACAACATCACATGGCACAAATCATAGCATATAAATGCCTTCAGAAACAACTACAATCAAGCAATAACGTATCATTTTCATACCATCATCTATCGTGTATTATAACATTAGGCCTTGCCAAATCATTTCATGCTAAGTTCACACTCAAAGGGCATTAACATATGAATAAACACCTAACCATCATATATCAAGCAAATATAAACCACATTACAAAACATTGACATATGCACATACATACATATATGGGCTTACAACCATTTAGCCAATATAAGCCAATTTGCATGGCTACACATTACATCCAACTTTTAACCATCACAAGCTAATACATTTAGCCCAATCATAATGACTCATACACCAAATGACTAAATCCCTATACATGCCATAAACTCAAAGGGGTTTGCATTCACTTATACCCAACATGATAGCTTGATAGTGTGATAGCGTCCCCGACGATCTCCAACCCGAGCTATCTTAATAACCTAACAAGACATGAGAAAGGAAGGGGAGTAAGCTACAGAGCTTAGTAAGTTTGTATGCAAATAATAAGCATCAATAGACATACATTTTTCATACAACTAACATAACATAACACAACATAAACGTCATTAAATCTTCACAGGCATAACTTACTCAATCATAATGCTTACCCCCTTCAATTTATAAGCCTAATTTAATAAATCTTAACATTGCCAAACATTCGTAATATCTCCAATATAACATACCATAATAATCATTAACAAATCATTTCAAGCCTCATAGTAACATGCACATTAATTATGCGTATTCATACTTTCAAGCCCAGAGCTTAACATCTTTCAATGATTTAACTCTTAACTTCTCATACTTCCATAACCATTTTAATAGGAAATTGTGTAAATCTTTCCTTTTTCACACATAACCAATAAATCACAATTCAAACGAAAAACATTTACTATCTCTCCAATCGATTTGGCCCCAAAGCCTTACACATGTTCGTCAACCGAATCTACCATGAATTTACACATCATAAACATAAACACTTAATCACAAGATTTCATAAATGTTTTTAATAGATATTAATACCAATCTTTCCTTCATTTCATATTCATTGAGTCACAATCAAGGAAATAAAACATTTCATATCTCAATTACATTTGGCCTAAAAGCCCTTTTTCATAAGTTTCAATCAACTTTACCATTTATTTATTCATCACACACATAAACCAATAATTACATGGTTAACTTAAAGTCACTTTCATAGTAATCATGAATTCATAATATCATTAAGCCAATGCTTATAAACTTTACGTACATACCTGTACCTACTTGTAACATAATCATTTACTTTTTCATCTTTGGCATAATATTTGAATTTCCCGTTGAACCACTTAGAATACAAAAGGATACTCAGGAATAAAATACATATAGAATCATACCAATGCCATATCCCAGATATGGTCTGACATTGGGCCACATATCGATGCCAATAGCACAGCTATGGTCTTACACGATTTTCATATCGATGCCATGCCTTAGACATGGTCTTACACGAAATCTCATATCGATGCCATATCCCATATATGGTCTTACACGTAAACTCATAACCCTAATGTCATGACATTTGTATCCTATATATTCCTAAGGTTCAACCAGGACTTCTTCGTTATTTTGGCATTATCGAACTTGCTCATAGTATCAATCATACAATTCATATAAAATTTTAAAGCAATTTAAAACATAAATATAGCATTTCATTATAAACATACAAACTTACCTCGATACCAAAAATGGTGAAGAGGACCTAACCGTCAAATACCCGTTTTTCTCTCGTTCTAGGTCCGAACCTCTTTTTCCTTGATCTATAATATCAAATTTAGCTCACTTATTAGTCACATTATTCAATGTCACCCAAAAATCACATTTTGGCAAAATTATATTTTTACCCTTAAAGTTCACATATTTACAAATTAGTCCCTAAGCTCGTAAAATGAAATGTGTCCATTTTCTTTGTTACCCAAGCCTAGAAAACCTAACACATGCTCATAACAGCCCACATTTTCCTTCAAATCAGATTTTTACTACTCATTTTACAACTTTTACAAAAAGGTCCTTTTTAGGTGTTTTCATCAAAAATCACTTAGTAAAAGATGTTTATTACACATCAAACTTTCATAATCTACCATGAAACATAAAAAAACATGCATGTCACACATGGGTAAATTTTTAAACTTGAAACCTAGCTCAAATAAATGGTAGAAATAGCTAGATCGGTTGATAACAACTTCGAAAACGTAAAGAACATTAAAAACGGGGCTAAGATGTACTATCAAGCTTGAAAAATGAAGAAAACCTAGCTATGGAGAGCTTCAAAGTTTTGGCCCTAGCTTGAAGAAGATGAGCAAATTTTTCTTCATTTTTCCCTTTTTAATCTTTTATTAACCAAATGACCAAAATACCTTTTTACTAAACTTTAAAAATTTACCTACTCATGCCCATTTTTATGACCTCTAATTGATAATCCAAATCTATTTCATACTTAAAGCTTCTAGAATCTCATATTTTACAACTTTTGCAATTTAGTCCAAAAAGTCAAATTGGACACTTATTCACAAGATTTCTTCATGAAACTTTCATGCAATCATGCAAACATGTCATGGACCTCAAAACAATCTTAAAACAAATATTTCTACTTCGGATTTATGGTCTCGAAACCACTATGCTGACTAGACCCAAAATCGGACTGTTACAAAAGGAGAAAGATGAGATAAGAAACATCAATAGAGGGTGCTTTTCAAGTAAAGTTTGAAAATTCATGAGGCAAAGACAAGAAAATTAAAGATAAGACCAACAATCATAACAATGAGATATATCCACCATGTCCATACTATAAGAAGACAAATCACTTGCCAAAAAAGTGTTGGTAGAGGCCTAATATCAAACGCAGGAAATGTGGTTGTATTGGGCACATAAAGTGGGTCTGTAAGTTTCAACAACATGAAGAGGCAAAAACATCTATTGAGAAATAACAAGACAAGTTACTTTTTATGGTGACAAGTTTCTCTACAAGTAATAGCTCTAGTAATTCCTAGTTGATCGATAGAGGCTGCACAAATCACATGACTAATGACCAAACACTTTTCGAAGAACTTGATAAAACTATCATTTCCAAAATAAAAGTTGGAAATGGTGAGTTTACTCTAATTAACAAAAAAATAACAATGACTATTGAAAGTTTAACAGGTTTGAAACACATAGATGATGTTTTATATGTGCCTAACATTGACCAAAATCTTCTTAGTGTTGGGTAGTTGATTGAAAAAGGTTTGAAGGTCATATTTGAAGACAAATGGTGTTTGATCAAAGACTCATAAGGTAGAGATGTATTTAAAGTAAAAATGAAAGAAAAAAGATTGCTCTAAATCTAATGAAGGAGAAGCCAACAATGAAGCTATTGCTAGAGACTTCTCAGTACTTTGATGACAATATAGATGATGTTCTAGTTTGTGGCACAAGATTTTTATTTGAAATTTATGAAAGGTGCAATGTTGGTGTTGAGTTTAAAAAAGCTAAGAAGAATGGCACATGGATTAAAACAATGAGAGTAGAGGAACCTAAGGGATTCCAAGTCAAGGGACAGGAGGAGGAAATCTACATGTTAAACAAGGCCTCATATGGTCTTAAACAGACTCCTAAGGCCTGATACACTAGGATTGATGGATATATTCAAAACCTCAGATTTTTTAAAAGTCCAAGTGAAGCTACATCATACGTGAAGAAAACTGATGTGTTAACCAAGGCTCTTCCAAAAAAAAAGTTAGATTTAAAGTTTTAAGAAACAAATTAGACCTCTGCAATTACTAAATCAATAAGGAGTGTTGAAAATGTACCCTAGACTTGCTAAATAATTAGTGTAGACTAAGTATTTAGGGATTTATTTAATTTGTGGCATGATTTTGGGAGTAAGTTAGGATGTGGCTAGATATCAACAAATAATATTTTCTGTTATGTTTTTAGCTATATAATCTGAACAATGCAACATGTTATTGTGTGCTTCCAATATATTTTTTCTTTCACATTTTCTATGTTTCATTTTTTTACTAAAATACTAACATATTTATTTTGTACATAGTTTAGATTTAAAATAAAATGTAATTTAGATATTTGAACATGTATGACATTAATTTGTGCAATTATAAGAAATCAAGATACTATTGAGATTTATGGGAGAATATTATGTAATATCAACTATATTAAAATGAAAACTGAATTTAACACCCAATGCAACATCTAATAAGGAATACCCATTTAAAGAAAAAAAAATGTGAATATCTTTTAAGAAGAAATGAATTTAGTGAGAAATTATTCGGTTAAGTAGAAATAAGAGATATAAATGAAACATTTTAAATTCAACGTTAAAAGAAAAAAACCCTAATACCTTAACTAATTACTAAATAGATAGTAATCAATCTGTTAAATAGAAAAATGAAAAATAAATCAAACATCATAAATTGGTTGTTAAAACAAAATTAAAAATACCTTAACTAATTACTAAATAGATAGTAATCAATCGGTTTAGGATTAATATGTTGTAGATTTATATATTCGAAACAGATAAAGTTATCCATGAAGAAAATAGATAAATAAATTGGGTTTGAATGTAAGTAGGACTCCAACTAGATAAATCTAGTTCTAATTCACATCGTCCTAGGTAAATACAATTGGTACAGTGACTAATAAGATAGGATGAAGTCAGTTGGATTTCAGCGTCAAACAAGCATAGCAACCACTGTTTATTATTAATGTGACTTGTCAAGGGTTTATAAAATATTTTTGGATGAGGGGTTCAAAATGGTTCTTCATTGTTTATATAAAAATGGTAACTTTCCAAATTTATTTAAAATAAAATTGAAACTTTGGTGCAATTCGTACCTAAACCCAAAAGGGAGGGTAGACATTAAAATTGGAAAAGCACTAAAAAATGATAAACACTAAAAAGAATAACATCAAAGTATTAAGCACCATGAATATGAATTAGGTAATATTATAAGTATTCAGCAAACAAAGGCATATGATATAACCAATTAACTAGAAGAATATAATTGTGAGTTTAACAATTAATTTTAAAGATGCAACATTAAAGTTTGTTAAAACAACAAGTAGTAGTAATTTAGAATTGAGGTGGATATAATTTTGATTGCTTTAGAACCCTCTTGATGTATTCTTTAAGGTCCTGCAAAATACCTGAAGGAAGTTGTAGTTAGAAGAACAAGAATGTAGGCAAATATATTTAGGGTTTTCAAACGAAATAAAATAAAATTAAGTTAATTTAAAGTATTGCAATAAAATTTTGGGATTTAACATTGAAAATTATTACATGAGATGGAGTAATAATGAAACAATAAGGGAATATTTTTATATTCCCCCTACCCCCTTAGAAACATGTACAATTACAAAGACTTACCAAGTTCCTAAGTACATGAAGGGTTTGCAAACAAATTAGGGTATGAAACTTCCATCATCTGCTCATTTTTTTGAAGAATTATGGTGACAGTAATGACATGTGTCCAATTCACTACACCAAAACAGACTTTTAGCGGCATTTTTAGTGGCATTTTAAAGAAAAATGCCACAAATATTAGACAACAGCGGCGTTTGAATGAAAACGCCGCAAAAAAATGAGCAATAGCGGCGTTTATTTCCAAAACGCCGCTAAAAAGGATAAAACGCCGCTAAAGGTTTGATCATTAGCGGCGTTTTTCTAAAAGCGCCGCTAAAGGTCCGAGCATTAGCGGCGCTTTTAGAAAAATGCCGCTAATGGTCCGAGTGTTAGTGGCACTCTTAGAAAAACGCAGCTAAAGGTCCGAGCATTAGCGGCGCTTTTAGAAAAACGCCGCTAAAGGTCCGATCATTAGCGGCGCTTTTTTTAAAGCGCCGCTAAAAGTTTTTCATATTTTTTTTTTATTCTTACTTTGCATTATATTTTATTTTGATAAATTCACTTATAAGCAGTGAGAAAGTTTCATTTTAGTTACTTAATTATGAAAAGTTACAAATTGCTAACTAAATAATTTAGAAGTTTTCATTTAAGTTACAAATTAAGCTATTAAAATTGATTTAGGGTTTAATGTTTAATAAGTTAATTTCATGGTTTAGGGTTTGTTATTATGGGGTATGGGTTTAGTGTTTTAAAGTTTGTTGTTTGGTTTATTGTATATTGTTTAATATATTAGTGTTTATCGGTATTAAGGTTTAAGTGTTAGTGATCAGGGGTTAAAGTTTAATTAGGGCTAGTGGTTTAGGGGGAAATGGTTAATGGGTTAGGGTTTTAAGTTTAGGGTATGTGGTTTATGGTTTTAGGGTTAGGGGTTTGGGGGGAAATGGTTAATGTGTTAGGTTTTTGAGTTTAGGGTTTATGGTTTAGGATTTTAGGGTTTAAGGTTTAAGGTGTTAGCTATATGACCCAAAATCCTGAAATTGAAATATATGTTTTGTACTACACTAACATTGACCACATGAATTCCCAAAAAGTTGGTCTCGGATTATGGTTTAAGGTTTGCAGTTTAGAGTTTAGGGTTCGAGTTTTATAGTTTAAGATTTAAGGTTTGGGGTTTTGAGTTTGAGGTTTATGTTTTGGTGTTTGTGGTCTAAGGTTTATGATTTAGGAATTAATCATGGATTTTTTAGAATATAAATCAAAATAAAATAAATGTAAATTATTATTTAATATATATATATCCAAATGGGTTAAATCCCAAAAGCATACATGAACAATGGTTTAGTGCGCAATTGTATACATGAACTTTAATTTAATCCAGATCTTGTAAAATATTACACAATTATTGATATATTAACATCATTTTTTATTTATATATTGCAGACATAAAAATTTATAATTATTCAATATAAAAATATATTGATGTATTTATATTTTAAAATAATGTGTATGCATGATTAAATCAAAATTAAAGTTTCAACTATACATTTAAACCACAATTAGAATTTGACATCTAGAATTACACATTAAACCAAAATTCATATATAATTCTGAGATGTAGGTGTATACATATAATTAAATGCCATTTATATAAAAATCTAAAAAACTAATGCAGACTATACTTCAAAAAATAATATTGATGTAAAAAAAAAAAGAAAAAAGAAATTCGTAAAAGATTTGGTAATGGTAATTAAATTTTTAAAATTTAATAATAAAAAATTAAAAAATTAAAATCTTTAAAACTTAAAAATTTAATATTTTTGTTAAAAAGTTTAATACTCAAAATATAATAAAAATAAAAATTCAAAAAAATGGTAATCTCAACACAAAAATTTTGAAAAAAAATATAGGTTAAAAATAGAAAAAAATTAAAATTGCATACGCCACAAAAAATGGAGCTATAGTGACGTCTATAGTGGCGTTTTGTAAACAAAAAATTGCAAAATTTTATACACAAAACGGTGCCGTTTTTTTCCCTGCTAAAAAACTAAATCCACTATCTTATAACCCCTATTTTTTTCCCCCAAACTCAAACTCAAAATTTCCCAAAATTTCCCTATCGTTTCCCAATCCAATCAGTTCCCTCCCCAAACTCAAAATTCCTTAATCCAAAATTTCCCAGTAAGAAGACTATTTTGCTTTATTTTCGCGCTTTCATGGTTATTCTCACCGAATAGAACTTTCAATAATTTCTCCCTTTATCAACTCAATTTTCTTCAAGGTAACACTTTTTTTAATCACTACTTTTTTTTGTGTATTATCTAAATTGAGTATTTTTCATTCTATGCATATATTGATTTCTATGCTTCCAATTTTTTTTTTTTGCTTTTTTTGGCTATCATTTGATATAATCCAAATTGGATTTCCTTCATTTAATTGATCCATGTTTGTTTCTGGGTTTATATTGATTTCAATAAAAGCTTGAGTTTTTAAATGATTTAGTTAATGTGTGTGCAAGTTTTGGTTCAATGAAAGCTTCTATTTTTTTTAATCCCAAATTTGGTTCAGCACTAAACTATGAATCCTTATGTCAGGTTGGTTGTTCAAAAGACTTTCTCTTTACCCTTTGCATTTTCATCTTTTTGAAAGCCCAGACCCATTCTTCTGTATTTTCATTAGTCCTATTTCAGGTGCAAAGCCTCCTCAATAAAGACCTTTTTCGTTTCTTTTTTTCTTATTTCTCATTTTGTTAAGTGATTTTCTTTCTCGTTAATTTCTTCCTTTTTATTATTTTTAATTTTTAAGAAACCCTAAAATTTATAATTTCTTAGAACAAAGTTAGTTTAGGGTTTTATTATAAAGTTTAGAATTGAATACCAATATTTCTGAATTGGTCCCAGTTCCCATAAGCAATTTAATTTAAAGCATCTGCTTAACCAATAATTGTGTTTCTTCTATAATACCCAAATTTTGCCCGGAGCCCATTAAAGAACCCAATATTAAAACCAGCCCAAATAATAATAAAAAATAATAATAAACCTTAATAGTCCAAATGTCCCTTTTACAAACCTAAACCCGCAAAGCCCAATTACAGCCCAAACAAAACAAAACAGCCCAAATTCATCTAACCCTAGCCCAACCAAAATCGGCCCAACAACCTTAAAAACTTTCAGAACCCTAGGTCCCCTTTCCGAGCGCCGCCGTGTGTCCCTCTCACGCGCGTCGCTCCAAGGGCCACACGCGCGTCGCTCCAACTCCCAGGCAAGTCGTTCCCCGCGCCCACGCCTACTGACGATCGGTGCTCCCAGGCGCCTCGCCTCCATCGCCGCATGCCTCGCTCCCATGCCCTGCAAGAAGAACAGAGAGCACAAACAGCAAAAACAACAAAAAAACGATGGAAAAATGGTGTAAATCCATTATAAAAATGGAAGAAAAACATTCTTGTAAGTTTTTGGCACGAACACTGGAAATATACGAAATCAGAATAGAACTCGAAAAGGTTTTTTTTCAGTTTCATCGTTCATCTTTCTTTTCGTTTCATAGCATCGTTTTGATTCATCTTTTTTCTCTTAACAACCCTCACACGCGAAACAATAAAACAAATCAATGATAATAAAAAAGGGGAGAAGAACTCTTACGTTTCAAAGATCGAAAACGAAGCCGAAAGGCTTCCTTCTTATTCGGGTTTTAAAGCTTTCGGGGCACTCTAGTGTTGGATCGATGGTGGTAATAAGAAAAAGGGTTTCAAAGGAGGTCCTTTCACCCCCTCTCGCCACTGTATACGGCAGCCATGATGTAGAAGCCCGAAGGCCGGACGGGGAGTAAAAGGGATAGGGATTTGAGAGGGTTTTTTCGGTTTTTTGAAAATGAAAAAGGAAAAAATGTTAGTTTTTTTTATTTCCCATTTTTATATAAGGGTAATACGGCGCCGTTTCGAGCTAAAGCTTTCATAGCCAAAACGACGCCGTCTCATCTAAACCTGAAAACCCGACCCGGCCATAAGTTAAGATCCGCGCGTTTATGTAAAAGGGGGAAATTTGCGCGCTCGGTCCCTTGGTGCCTGCGAATGTTCTATCGGGGCCCTGGTCTCTTCTTTATTTTATTCTTAATTCGGCCTATGTGTTTAGCCTTTTTTTTTATTTAATCCTATTAAACGCAAAGTTTTAGCGGCTGGCGGTTATTTACCAGTTTGGTCCCTGAACGATCATGCGTGTTTCATTTGAATCCCTAGACTTTCCTTTGCCTTCGATTTTTACCCCAAATCCCTGTTTTCGTTTTGATTTAATCCTTCTTATATAAATATCTTGTTTTCCTTAATCGTTTTGCTATTTTACCATTATTTAAATATTATTATTATGACTATTATTATTATTATTGTTATTATTATTATTATTATTTCAAGATTATATGCACTACTTTTAAACCTTTATACACATTGTTTATTTTAAGATTTTTATATCTATTTTCAAATTAACTTATCATCATTTCAAATTATATGTTCGATATTTTATTTATTTCAACGTGTTTCATACTTGCTGTGAATCGTCACATATGTTGATTAATTTATTTGCCTTTGATTACCTATGCCAATGTTTAAATAATGCACATTATACAATAGTCATCTTTGCATGTACTGTAGTTTGTTATTTTGTACTTTCGTGCCGTTATTATTTATTCGTATAGCATATTATTCATGTGGTATTATTCTATGGTCATTCCTATTCATATATTATGCCATCGCATTGTGAATTAAACCCCAACGTAGTTATCAACCTTGATTGTCGTTTTTAACCTAAACAAATTAGCCGTGGTTTTTAAATAGTGTTCGCTATCATTTTAAAATGAATATCTTCAAAAATTAAGGTGAGGTTCCCGTTTTGGGGAATCCGGGAAAATCGTGCTCTAATTTACTGGGTTTCGATTTTTCTCGTTTAGTCTAAGTAATGGGATTTCTTCTTTTTTAAAAATACATGCGGGTTTAAAATGAAGAGCTTATCCTTTGAGAATACGAAGTGTTGTGCCCTAACTTACTGGGTGTGATATCTCGTTACCTCAAGATAAGGATTTTCGAAATGATTTAAAATAAAAAGCCTATTCCCGAGACTACAAGGCATTGTGCCCTAACTTACTGGGTGTGACGTCCCGTTACCGTGGGATAAGGATTTTGCAATGATAATGATCCAGAGTGCTATGTCCTAACTTACTGGACGTGACACTTCGTTACTTCAATGACAATTTTCTATGGTTATTCAAATTCATTCAAATGTCCAACATTAAAAAACACATGATCGTATTTTTAAACTCGTTCTTAGTTTTTTTTAACTTTTGACATTAAGACACTAATTAATCGATTTGGTACCAATTTTAGGCGTGACGAGGGTGCTAACCCTTCCTCGCACGTAACCGACTCCCGAGCCCATTTTCTCGAAACTCGTAGACCAAAAATGTTGTTTTAAGTAAACTAAAATGTTTTATTAAAACAAAGGTGATCGATCACACCAAACAAAGATCGGTGGCGACTCCCATTCTTATTTTCAAAACCAAAGTCAAGTCCCATTTTCCAAAAAAATGGTTTCGACAGCTTTGCGACTCCACTGGGGACATCACAAGAGTCGAGCCAAAAATCGATTAATTCTTGTCTTTTTGTCAAAATTTGAGAATATGGTTTAAAATTTTGGTTATTTTGTCGTATGTTATTCTTTACTTTCATGGTTTCCCTGATAATATGCGTATTCTGTGGTTTAAATCTCTCGGTATATTTCTGCATATTGCATCACATCGACTCGTTAATTTTACCGCTCTTAAGTGGGAGTGAAAAGCTATGCCTTCGTGAGGTTTTCGCCTCCGCATAGGCTAGTGGACCGCTTCCGGGATGCATCCGTACCTATGTCTTCGTGAGGTTTTCGCCTCTGCACGGCCATAGGGAAATGTATCTCCCTGAAGCGAACTCGATCCATATGAGCCTATAATGGGTGAGGATTGAGGAATTCGCTGGTTCAGGAACCCTTACTTTAGAACCGAGCTGCATATAGTGAACCTTAGGAGCCCACCTTAGATAGAGCCGCGTAAACCCTAATGGTCACCTGAAAAGTGCTCGATTATTTTCTGTTTGTTTCCAGTTTTATAAATATGTTACTAACTTGTTGTGTTTGCTGTTACTGCATGGCATTTCATCATGAAAGGTGTTGATTCGCATTCAGTTACCGAATAGAAAAGCTTAACATGGAAAAAGGGTTTCTTGATAGAGTGGAGGACAATGCGGCCGTCCGAGTATGGGCTAAGACAGTGCAGCAAGAGAAAGGTGATAGTCTGGCCAAGGGACATGTTTCAGAATTACGGGACTTCACTCGCATCAATGTGGCCCAAAATGACCTTCAAGAGATGAAAGAGATCTGAGATCAGTGGGATGACGAGACTAAACAACTATTCTACTGCAATTACGGTGACTTGCCCTACTTGCTTGACATCAAAGTAGACAGACACTTGTTTCGAGCTATCACCCAATTCTGGAACCCAGCTTATAGTTGTTTTACTTTTGGAAAGATAGATTTGATGCCAATCATAGAAGAATACACGGCCTTGCTTCGCTGCTCGAAGATCCACCCTAATAGAGTTTATTCCAGAACCAGCACCTTGACTTTCGTAACAAAATTGATGAATATCACGGGGATGAACGAACAATGGGTTGCAGCTCGAAGTCAGCAGAAGGGTGATAATAAGTGTATTCCCTGGAAAAGCTTGAAAGAGTTTATCTCAGGACATCCCGATATAAGGAAGAGGGTCGACATCTTCGCTCTTAGTATCTATGGATTGGTAATCTTTCCCAAAGCCTTAGGGCACATAGATGAAGCAGTCTCAGATTTGTTTGACCGATTAGACAAAGGGGTCACGCCCGTCCCGGTAATCTTAGCAGAAACTTTCAGATCCTTGAATGCATGTCAGAGAATGGGAGAAGGCAGATTCATCGGTTGCGCACAGCTCTTATTGGCTTGGTTCCATAGTCACTTTTGGAAATCAGAAAAAGTCTCTTGTCGAGTTTTCTTTGAGAATTATTCCCCGTTAAAAGAAATAGCGACCACACCGAGGCGGGACGACATCTCAGAAGAGAAGTGGATGGTTATTATTCAAAATCTACGAGACAAAGATGTTGAATGGAAGGCTCCATGGTTGATCCCGAATGAAATCTTATACCGGTGTGGCGATTTTGACTGGGTCCCTCTACTTGGGATATGGGGAGCTATTGGATACGCTCCATTACTCATACTAAGGCAGTATTGGTCAAGGCAGTTCATACCGGCAACACAAGGATTAGCTCAATGTGAATTTGCATACAAGGACGATAATTACAAAAAGAAAGTTCATGAAATAACGAACGCTTGGAACCAAATGCGCAAAATGAGGATATTTGCTGCAAACCCAATGGCAACCCTAGAGTATGATTAGTGGCGAAGTCAAATGAACAACGACAACATCCTCGCGCCAAGCTAAAAGGACGTTTTGCATTTAGAAGAACATTTACGAGTTGCCCCATCTGGATTAGAAATCATCAGACGAGATTTTGAGAATAAGAATCGGGAATTGAGAAAGAAGACAGAACAGCTAGAAGATGAGAAGATGCAGTTAGGGCTAGAAGTCGACATCTACAAGATAGAAGTCGAGAAAATGAAGAAAGGAAAAAACAGAACTGAAGAAGATCTAAATAGCTTAAAGACAAATTACAAGAAACTACGCACGCCAATCAGAACCGCTGGTTTGGGCAAAACGTCAGAGCAATGGCGACAAGAAATTAAAGAAGAAAAGACTAGGGCTGACCAGTGGGAAAAGAAATTCTGAGATGCTCGAGTATGTGAGGACATTTTGAAAAAGAGTCTGTTGGAAAATCAAAGTGAAAAAGAAGAGTTACGGGCTCGAGCGGTAGAACTGGAAAGATCACTACATCTATATCAAAATCGCAACTCTGTAAGTGAATTGAGAGCCAGCCAAAGCAAGGTCGAGGAGCTAAAAAAGGAGATAGAAAAGCTCAAAACTGCGTTACAAAACAGTGAATTTCAAGCTGAACTTCTTAATGAACGCTGGAAAGAACAGTTCCATCATTCTCAAGAACATGTCAGGAATAGAGATTATATAATGGGCGAAGCTGTGGCTTAAGTCCGAGAGGTAGCCGATCATTTGCAAACCTTGGCAGCTCGGGCTGATGTATTAAGTCTAATGTATGAGTCAGGATCTGATCGAGGCCAAAATCTAGCTTGGCTTCTTAAGGAAGTCAAAGATTTAGGTGTTAAGGCGACGTCGTATGTATAATCGTCCGCTCTATGTAAAGAAATTTGTTTTCCAGCAAAGTTGATCTAATGGAACTGAATCAAAATCAACACATTTCTTTCTTTTTTTTATGCATTCGCTTCATGCATCAGCATTGTATTTCATACACTCGCATCGCATCATATCATATACATTTAAGACCATGGGGAGAGCCTAATGAGCTGAAAATATACAGAAGAGGAAAAAAGAGAACCTGGAAGACGAACATCCGTACGAAACTTGGGCTAAAACGAAGAAAATGAATCAAAGGCTAGAGCAATTCCAGAAAGAGGTGCAGGACTAGGTGCAAGCACAAGTGCAAGAGCAGCTAGTCAAAGTCCAGCAAGATATGATGGATAAGGTGATGGAGTCTCAAAGAAACACGACGGCTCAAATAGCTCAAATGGCCCAACTATTGAATGGATTTATGGAAAAAGGAAAAGGCCCCATGATCATTACTGGAGGAGAGAATGAAGGTATTCCCTCAGGTTCTACCCTGCTGCATGTGTCTTCACCATACGAAGAGTATCCCCAGGGGCCATCCATCACGATTAGGCCTCCACAAGGACAAGCTAATATAGGATCCCTTAAAATTTCCAAGTGGGCTCAGGATCCACCCAGGAGATAACCCTATTAACCCGATTGTGCCAGATTTCGATATGATGGAGAAAGAAGGAACGAAAGTTAAATCCTCAAAACAGATAGAAGATCGCTATAGATGGTTGGAGGAGAAAGTCAAGGCGATAGAAAATGCTGAGATTTGTTATGGAATTGATATCAAAGAGTTAAGTCTGGTCCCAAACTTAGTGCTTCCACCAAAATTCAAAACTCCAGATTTTGAAAAAATACAACGGGACTAGCTGCCCTGAAGCACATCTGAAGATGTTCAGTCAATGAATGGCAGGACACGCTGATAATGAAAAATTACTGATTCACTGCTTTCAAGAAAGTCTGGTTGGATCTGCGGCCAAATGGTACGATCAGCTCAGCAGTACCCAAATCAAGACATGGAAGGACCTGGCCCAAGCCTTTATGAAACACTATGGCCACATCGCAGACATAGCTCCTGATAGAATCACGTTCCAAAATATGGAGAAAAGGCCAAGCGAGAGCTTCAGGCAGTATGCTCAACGATGGCGAGAGTTAGCCACACAGGTTCAACCGCCTCTTTTGGAAAAAGAAGCGTTCACACTCTTCATCCACACTTTGAAAGCTCCTTTCATCAGTCACATGCTGGGGAGTTCTACGAAGGATTTTTCAGAAGTCATGAGGTGTGGAGAAATGATAGAACATGCAATTAGATGCGGCAAGATAGAAGCAGGGGAAGGTCCCAGAAAGATGGTCCCGAAGAAAAGAGAAAGTGACATGAACAACGTAAGCGCCCGGGATAAGCCAACCACTCTAAGTCAACCCAGTACTGTAATTACCGATCGTCTAAGCTCACACAGACAGGGATCCAATACAAAGCCGAATGTGGAGAAACTCCAATTCACTCTGATATACACGACATACGGGAAACTATACCAAAAATTATACAACACACATGTTGTTGCTCTCCATTACTTACAGCCCCTACAGCCTCCATACCCCAAATGGTATGATGTAAATGCACAATGCGAATACCATGCGGGAATTGTGGGACATTCAATAGAAAATTGTCTTGCCTTCAAGAGGTTGCTAGAAAAACTCATTCAAATGGGTGTGGTGAAGGTCAATGATGCGGAACACCCGCTACCCAATCACGCTAGTAATGGGGTAAACATGATGGGTGAGAATATAGGAAAAAGAATAAAGACGAACGTGGCAGAGATAAAAACCCACTAAGATGGGTCTGGAAGCAAATGATAAACAGAGGCTTAATCACGCAAGAATCGAGAGAATAGCTTAAAAGAGCTGGAGGGTACTGCGAGTTTCATGCTGAAATGGATCATGATATCCAAGAATGCCCCAAATTCAGGGCCATAGTCCAATACCTCGTGGATAACAAAGAGATGGAATTCTATGAAGATATTGGAGGGCTAGAAGAAGGAGAGGTCTATGCATCGGAGGAAGGACCATCTAGGAAAGTTTATGGGGGCAATCACCCCACGGTAATCATATCACGGCCAAGAGCGAGTGGAGCTGGAACACCAATTATACCAAAGGTCATAATTCAAAGACCTGTAGCCCCTCCTTACAGAGACAACAAAAGGGTTCCGTGGAGTTATGATTGTAAAGTGATAATCCCAAGAAAAGAGAATCCAGTCAATGCTGCTGAGGAAGACCGAGATGGGGGTTTCTTCATACGTAGTGGAAGGCGTTACACCCCAAACACGAAAGCAGAGGCGGCCAAAGGAAAAGCGATGGCGATTGATCAAAGGGAAGAAAGAACAATCGAACCTGGAACATTCGTCAATGAGCCAGTGACAGAAAACGAGGCTAGAGAGTTCTTAAAATTCCTTAAACATAGCGAGTTTAGTGTCGTGGAGCAACTGCACAAACAGCTGGCCCCCGTATCGATACTGAATTTGCTCAGGAGCTCAGAAACCCATCGAAATGCATTGATGAAAGCATTAAATGAAACGTATGTCGCAAAGGATATATATGTCAACAAGCTGGATCGTCTGGTCAGTAACATAAGCGTAGACAACTTCATCTTCTTCAATGATGATGAGATACCTTCAGGGGGCATGGGATCTACAAAAGCCTTACACATAACCACACGCTGCAAAGGGTATATATTGTCGAGGGTGTTAGTCGATAACAGATCAGCCCTAAATGTATTACCTTTATCCACATTGAATAGGTTGCCCGTGGATAGCTCCCACATGAAAACATGCCATAATGTTGTGAGAGTATTCGACGGAACGGAGAGAAAGGTCATGGGGAGAATTGATATACCTCTTCAAATTGGCCCAAATACGTATGAGGTAGACTTCTTGGTGATGGACATTAAACCTTCCTACAATTGCCTGCTGTGAAGACCTTGGATCTATTTAGCAAGGGCATTACCGTCATCACTGCACCAGAAGTTGAAATTGGTAACGGAAGGTAGATTGGTCACAATCAACGCTGAAGAGGATACCATAGCTTTCGTTACCAGTAGCACTCCGTACATTGAGGTAGACGAAGAGGCAACAGAGTGTTCTTTTCGATCATTAGAATTCATCAACGCAACCTTCATTGCCGAGGGCAGCAAGATCCCTATGCCTAAAATATATAGGTCTACGAAGATGGGCTTCCAAATGACTTGGGAAGGGAGCCTTACCCGGGAAGGGACTCGGGAGAAACCTACAAGGAAAGACTGAAGTGCCGATGCAAAAAGAAAAACGGGACCGCTTCGGCTTAGGGTTCAAGCCAGACGCGAAACAAAAGAAGAGAGAAGAAGAGAAAAGAAAAGAGAGAAGAAGGGCGCACCTAGGTAAGGAAGAGATCAAATGGGAGCCAATGACCTTCCCTCCTTTATCCAAAACATTTGTCTCGGGGGGAATCTTATGCCCTGACCAAGGCATGGCAGTAAGAGAAGAAGCAGAAGAAATGTTGGAAAACTTGGGCATCAACGCCGTATCTGAGGAAATGGCCGAAGAAAGAGATTTATCTGGGATCCGCCCTTATGCTCCTAGAAGTGTCTTGAACAATTGGACAATAGAAGAGATTCCTGTAGCTTTTAGGAGTAATTCAGAGTAATGTTCGAAACACGCTTATTGCTCTAAGCCTGGGAGCAATGAGGGACCTTTGTTGAATAGGCATATGTCCAAGCGTCTTTATTTCAATAAAATGCATATTTTGAGCAAATATTCTTTTACTCTCCATTCATAGTCACCCACATAAATATTCATTCTTAGATTTTTGTTTCTGCACCTTTCTTTGCCCTTTTAACAGGTCCCCAGATATCAATGACATGAGCGACACTACTATTAACTCAGAATCTCCTTTTGAACAAGATACGGGCATGGATGATTCTCAGGATTTTGAAGATGACTAAGATCGTGACATATCTGCTAATTTGTTAAGGATGGTAGAACAAGGTGAAAAACAAATCCTACCCCACAAAAAATCAGTGGAAATGGTGAGCTTCGGAGAAGGAAAAGAGTTGAAAATTGGGGCTAGCATTACCGCAAAAACGAAGCAAGACCTCATCGAGTTACTTGAAGAATTCAGAGACGTCTTTGCTTGGTCATATCAAGACATGCCCAGGTTAAACACGGACATAGTAGTGCACCGACTCCCTATAAAGGAAGAATGTAGACCCGTTCAGCAAAAACTTCGAAGAATGAGGCCCGACGTTTTGTTAAAGATAAAAGAAGAAGTCATGAGGCAGTTTGATGCCAGTTTCTTGCAAGTGGTTAAATACTCAGAATGGGTAGCAAACATAGTACCTGTCCCTAAGAAAGATGGAAAGGTACGAATGTGTGTGGACTATAGGGATTTGAAGCCAGTCCAAAAGATAACTTTCCGTTACCTCACATTGATACCTTAGTGGATAACACAGCTAGTTATTCACTTTTCTCTTTCATAGACGGCTTCTCGGGGTATAACCAGATTAAAATGCATCCTGAAGACATGGAGAAAACCACATTTGTGACCATGTGGGGGACATTTTGTTATAAGGTAATGCCTTTTGGACTAAAGAACGCGGGGGCAACGTATCAAAGGGCCATGGTGACTCTCTTCTATGACATGATGCACAAGGAGATCGAAGTTTATGTGGACGACATGATTGCAAAGTCCAGGACTGAGGAGGAACATGTACAAGTCTTAAGGAAACTATTCCTAAGGTTGAGAAAATTCCAGCTTAAACTTAACCCCGCAAAATGTACCTGCGGGCCTAGGTCGGGAAAATTGTTAGGATTTGTAGTCAGTGAAAAAGGAATTGAGGTTGATCCAGATAAGGTGAAAGCTATCCAAGAGTTGTCTCCACCACGTACCCAAAAGGAAGTTCGAGGTTTCCTAGGAAGATTAAACTACATCGCCCGGTTCATCGCGCAACTAACAGAGAAGTGCGACCCCATATTCCGTCTTCTTAGGAAACACAACTCAGGTATATGGAATGAGGAGTGCTAGAAAGCTTTTGATAAGGTCAAGCATTACTTGTCTAAAGCCCCGATATTGGTACCACCTTGCCCAAATAAGCCACTGATATTGTATTTGTCAGTATTTGAAAGTTCTATGGGATGCGTGCTAGGCCAACATGATGAGTCAGGAAGAAAGGAAAGAGCGATATACAACATGATGAGTCAGGAAGAAAGGAAAGAGCGATATACTATCTCAGTAAGAAGTTTATAGAATGCGAGACAAGATATTCGCTAATCGAGAAGTTGTGTTGCGCTCTGGTTTGGACGACCCGGAGATTGAGACAGTACATGTTATATCACACCACTTGGCTTATCTTCAAGCTAGATCCTCTCAAGTTCATGATGGAATCAACAGCACTGAATGGGAGAATGGCCCGATGGCAGATTCTACTTTCTAAATTCGATATAGTCTATGTAAACCAGAAGGCTATAAAAGGGAGTGCAATAGCAGACTTTCTAGCCAGCAGAGCGTTAGAAGATTACGAGCCGTTGGACTTCGATTTCCCAAATAAAAACGTAATGTACGTGGCAGCCACTGAAGAAGAGGTCCAAAAGGAGGGTCACCCTTGGAAACTGAACTTCGATGGAGCTTCAAATGCAGTAAGGAATGGAATTGGGGCAGTCCTAGTGTCCCCCAACGGAGATCACTATCCTCTTACTAGCAAATTGGATTTTGATTGCACAAACAACATGGCCGAATACGAAGCGTGCATCCTGGGAATCCGTGCAGCCATTGAACGAAAAATTAAAACATTGGAGGTATACGGCGATTCTGCACTAGTAATCTATCAATTGAAAGGTGAATAGGAAACGAGAGATCCCAAGTTAATCAGCTATCGAAGGCTAGTTTTGGAATTAATCAAGGAGTTTGACAACGTCACTTTCTATTACCTCCCACGAGAAGAGAATCAGATGGCCGACGCTTTAGCTACCTTAGCTTCTATGATCAAAGTGAACAAAGAAGAAGAAGTAAAGCCTATCCAAATGAGCATTTATGAGGCTCCGGCACATTGCTGCAAGATCGACAAAGAAGAAGAAGAAGATAGTCACCCATGGTATCATGATATATTACGACACGTGAAGAATCGTGAATACCCCGACCAAGCAACTAAGAATGATAAGAGGACGTTGAGAAGACTAGCTAACGATTATGTCCTGGATGGAGAAGTCCTATACAAGAGAAGGAAGGATCAAGTACTTCTAAGATGTGTGGATGCGGTTGAAGCCAAGAAAATCCTCAAAGAAGTTCATGAAGGTATCTGTGGGACGCATGCTAATGGTTTTACAATGGCAAGACAAATCATGAGGTTTGGGTATTATTGGTCCACTATGGAAGGAGATTGCATCAGCTATGCCAAGAAATGCCACAAATGTCAAATCTATGAGATAAAATTCACGTGCCTCCTTCCCCTCTTCATGTCATGACCTCTCCATGGCCTTTCTCTATATGGGGGATGGACGTCATTGTGCCGATCTCACCAAAAGCTTCAAACAGGCATCAATTTATCTTTGTGGTAATTGACTACTTCACCAAATGGGTAGAGGCCACTTGGTATGCAAATGTCACGAAATTAGCGGTCAGCAAGTTATTAAAAAAAGAGATCATATACCGATATGGGATGCCTGAAAGGATCATATCTGACAATGCACTAAACTTTAACAATAGCACAATAGCGGAGGTCTGTAGCCAATTCAAGATCAAACATCACAACTCGTCACCGTATCGTCCAAAAATGAATGGTGCAGTCGAGGCAGCTAACAAAAATATCAAAAAAAATCATGGGAAAGATGACTGAAACTTACAAAGATTGGCACAAGAAGCTACCGTTCGCTCTTTACGCTTATCGAACATCAGTCAGAACCTCTACCGGGGCAACTCCCTTCTCTTTAGTTTATGGAATGGAGGCAATACTTCCGATCGAAGTTGAAATCCCTTCCTTTCGGGTCTTGTCGGAACTAAAGTTCGATGAAGCAGAATGGACTCAATCCTGGTATGACCAGCTGAACCTAATTGAGGAAAAGAGGCTAAGAGCCCTTCGTTCATGGACAAATGTATCAAAAGAAAATGATACGGGCTTAGAACAAAAAAGTTCGCCCTAGAGAATTCTATGAAGGAGACCTTGTCCTGAAAAAGATTCTTCCCACACAAAAAGACTTGAGAGGAAAATGGATGCCGAATTGGGAAGGACCTTATGTAGTAAAAAAGGCCTTCTCCGGTGGAGCTCTAATCTTGACAGAGATGGATGGCAAAAGTTTACCGAATCCTGTGAACTCAGATTTAGTCAAGAAATACTTTGCCTAAAAAAAAAAACTGGAGAGGCCAAGGTGAAAACCCGCAAGGGGCGCTTTGTGACCCAAGGGGTTTTGAATTGAAAACCCAAGAATGGGCAATTCAAATTATTTGATTGGAGGGGAGGCATGTAGTAGTCTCGCTGTAAGCCGAACTAACAAGAAGGAGAGACGTCGCGATTTGGGGCATCAATCAAGTCTTCTTAATCTGCCAGGCACCTATCAAGTACAAAAAGGGTCCTCAAGAAGTTTTGTATAGTGGACACTTGTTCTTATCTTCTTCATGTCATGTTTTAGCAAAATTTACCTTGTCAGAATCTGACCTTTTGGTCGATCTATTCATTTTGAGCTTTATTCTCAATGTCCTTTGTGATAACGTTTTTCAAGTACTTTTCAATGAAATAACGATTAATGGACCATTAATATTCAAATTAAGAGAGTTTCGCATACTACTTTGAAAACTTCTAATCATTACAAGAACCTGAAGTGAGATCAATATTCAGAACTAACCAGGTTCATGGGGGGAATTGAGGCCCGAAATGGTAACCCCCAAAGATACCAGCCGAAGAAAAAGACAGGGTGACGTGTCACGAATGAATCATTCTGCAAATAGTTGGGAGCATTCAAATCATCATGAAAAAGCATCATTCTCATGACATTCTACGTTTAAGTAAATGCCATCCATAGTACATGTAATTAGGGGCATTTGAGTCATTCCATCTTAGCATCCTTATCATTTATTTAAGCATAAACACATTCTACAGGACAGATTCCTCAAAGAACAGTGTAGCAAGTTCAGATCTTGTTCCCTAAAGATGATAGTAGAGCAAATTGAAGATTGAAGTCTTCCTGAAGATAGTAAGGAAGCAAATTAAAAAGTTCAGATTTTGTTCCTTAGAGATGATAGTGGAGCAGACTGAAGATTGAGGACTTCCTGAAGGAAGCAAATTAAAGATCATCCTGTTGCCACTGAACAGCGGTGGAACGAGTTGAAGATCATTCTGTTGCCACTGAACAGTGGAGGAACGGGTTGAAGATTGTCCTGTTGCCACTAAACAGCGGTGGAATGGGTTGAAGATCGTCCTGTTGCCACTGAATAGTGGTGGAACGGGTTGAAGATTGTCCTGTTGCCACCAAACAACGGTGGAACGGGTTGAAGATTTCCTATTGCCACAGAACAGCGGTGGAACAGGTTGAAGATCGTTATATTGCCACTAACCAACTGTAGTGAGACGAGGTCGAAGGCGAACATTGTGTTTCTAAACAATAGTGGAATGTGATTTAAGCCATAGTCATATTGCCTTGACAAGCAGTGGAATAGGCCAAAGATCGCAAAAATGATGAAACAATAAAGTGGATTGAGGCTACAGGCCCTATCTCTCGGAAGTAGTAGTGGAGTAGAGTGAAGTAATAAGTCACAATGGAGCTGGAAGCTACCTGACAAAGAAAAGTACCCAAAGGAATCAAGGCTCGACAAGACCGGGCAAATTTGGGTCTTTTAAAGTCTTTGCTCCATTCTTGTCTCACGACAATGAGCAAAGAGGGGCAGCTGTAATACCAAATTTTGCCCGGGGCCCATTAAAGAACCCAATATTAAAACCAGCCCAAATAATAATAAAAAATAATAATAAACCTTAATAGTCCAAATGTCCCTTTTACAAACCCAAACCCGCAAAGCCCAATTACAGCCCAAACAAAACAAAACAGCCCAAATTCATCTAACCCTAGCCCAACCAAAATTGGCCCAACAACCTTAAGAACTTTCAGAACCCTAGGTCCCCTTTCCGAGCGCCGCCGCGCGTCCCTCTCACGCATGTCACTCCAAGGGCCACACGGGCATTGCTCCAACTCTCAGGCACGTCGTTCCCCGCGCCTACGCCTACTGACGATCGGTGCTCCCCAGGCGCCTCGCCTCCATTGCAGCGTGCCTCGCTCCCATGCCCTGCAAGAAGAACAGATAGCACAAACAACAAAAACAACGAAAAAGATGGAAAAATAGTGTAAATCCGTTATAAAAATAGAAGAAAAACATTCTTGTAAGTTTCTGGCACGAACACTGGAAAAATACGAAATCAGAATAGAACTCGAAAAGGTTTTTTTTCAGTTTCATCGTTCATCTTTCTTTTCGTTTCATAGCATCGTTTTGATTCATCTTTTTTCTCTTAACAACCCTCACACGCGAAACAATAAAACAAATCAACGATAATAAAAAAGGGCGAAGAACTCTTACCTTTCAAAGATCGAAAATGAAGCCAAAAGGCTTCCTTCTTATTCGGGTTCTAAAGCTTTCGGGGCACTCTAGTGTTGGATCGATGCTGGAAATAAGAAAAAGGGTTTCAAAGGAGGTCCCTTCACCCCCTCTCGCCACCGTATACGGCGGCCATGATGTAGAAGCCCGAAGGCCAGACGGGGAGTAAAAGGGATAGGGATTTGAGAGGGTTTTTTGGTTTTTTGAAAATGAAAAAGGAAAAAATGTTAGTTTTTTTTGATTTTCCGTTTTTATATAAGGGTAATACGGCGCCGTTTCGAGCTAAAGCTTTCATAGCCAAAACGACGCCGTCTCATCTAAACCCGAAAACCCGACCCAGCCATAAGACAAGATCTGCGTGTTTATGTAAAAGGGGGAAATTTGCGCGATCGATCCCTTAGTGCCTGCGAATGTTCTATCGGGGCCCTGATCTCTTCTTTATTTTATTCTTAATTCGGCCCATGTGTTTAGCCTTTTTTTTTATTTAATCCTATTAAACGCAAAGTTTTAGCGGCTGGCGGTTATTCACCAGTTTGGTCCCTGAACGATCATGCGTGTTTCATTTGAATCCCTAGACTCTCCTTTGCCTTCGATTTTTTCCCCAAATCCCTGTTTTCGTTTTGATTTAATCCTTCTTATATAAATATCTTGTTTTCCTTAATCGTTTTGCTATTTTACCATTATTTAAATATTATTATTATGACTATTATTATTATTGTTATTATTATTATTATTATTTCAAGATTATATGCACTACTTTTAAACCTTTATACACATTGTTTATTTTAAGATTTTTATATCTATTTTCAAATTAACTTATCATCATTTCAAATTATATGTTCGATATTTTATTTATTTCAACGTGTTTCATACTTGCTGTGAATCATCATATATGTTGATTAATTTATTTGCCTTTGATTACCTATGCCAATGTTTAAATAATGCACATTATACAATAGTCATCTTTGCATGTACTGTAGTTTGTTATTTTGTACTTTCGTGCCGTTATTATTTATTCGTATAGCATATTATTCATGTGGTATTATTCTATGGTCATTCCTATTCATATATTATGCCATCGCATTGTGAATTAAACCCCAACGTAGTTATCAACCTTGATCGTCATTTTTAACCTAAACAAATTGGCCGTGGTTTTTAAATAGTATGCTCGCTATCATTTTAAAACGAAAATCTTCAAAAATTAAGGTGACGTTCGCGTTTTGGGAAATCCAAAAAATCGTGCTCTAACTTACTGGGTTTCGATTTTTCTCGTTTAGCCTAAGTAATGGGATTTCTTCTTTTTTAAAAATACATGCGGGTTTAAAACGAAGAGCTTATCCTTTGAGAATACGAAGTGTTGTGCCCTAACTTACTGGGTGTGATATCTCGTTACCTCAAGATAAGGATTTCTGAAATGATTTAAAATAAAAAGCCTATTCCCGAGACTACAAGGCATTGTGCCCTAACTTACTGGGTGTGACATCTCGTTACCGTGGGATAAGGATTTTGCAATGATAATGATCCCGGGTGCTGTGTCCTAACTTACTGGACGTGGCACTTCGTTACTTCAAAGACAATTTTCTATGGTTATTCAAATTCATTCAAATGTCCAACATTAAAAAACACATGATCGTATTTTTAAACTCGTTCTCAGTTTTTTTCAACTTTTGACATTAAGACACTAATTAATCGATTTGGTACCAATTTTGGGCGTGACGAGGGTGCTAACCCTTCCTCGCACGTAACCGACTCCCAAGCCCATTTTTTCGAAACTCGTAGACCGAAAATGTTGTTTTAAGTAAACTAAAATGTTTTATTAAAACAAAGGTGATTCGATCAGACCAAACAAAGATTGGTGGCGACTCCCATTCTTATTTTCAAAACCCAAGTCGATTCCCGTTTTCCAAAAAAATGGTTTCGACATCTTCAAATAAGCTTTTGGTTCTCTGCTGCTCTCTCCTTGAAATATTGGATAAACTGACATGTTCGTTTTGAAATTGGATGCTTAGGATTTGTTTGGCCTAGATGTTTTATAAAAAACTGTTGTTCAAGTAGGTCTCTTCTAGTGCTGTAAAAGATAAAATACTTAACCTAAACTATATAATAGTATACATTTTTCTAATAAATAAAAAATATTTTAAAAAACCCTAAACTTTATTTTATTTCTTTAACTTGTTTACCGTATGAAAGTAAAAATTAACTCATTTTATTACTTTCTTCTTCTTTATTACAATTTGATCAGTGAAGTTCACTGGCACTACATGGTATTCTAGTAGTTGTTTATGACTTAGATGAAGTTCACTGGCACTTTATTGATGGTGTTTAATTTAGGAGTTGCTTGGTCTTTGCTAGGAGTAAATTAGCTGTTTGATGGTAAATATTACCAATGGTACTGTTGAAATTAAATCTTTTAGAGTCTAACTAAGTTGAAAATACATTGTGTTCCTTTATCTTTTGTGTTGTTCCCTTTGCAGCATCCCAAGCTCCTTGTGCCGTTTGCTTTGCCTTCACATAATTCTCCAGTTTATTCATGTTTATTATCGTCACCAACAACTTTGGTTTCTGTTATCCCCACTTTTCAATTGGGGCACTAAAGATCTTCCTCTCATTACCCATACTAAATGATCATTTTACAATCTTCTACTTCCAGTTTTAGCTACCCTCTTCTTCCTCCATTCTGCTGTTGTATGATGTCAAGTTTGATACTTAATTTGCTATGATTTGGGGATTATTTAAGGAGGTTCCATTTTGCAAATTTGAAAGTGCATTTTGACTAACTTCTATTTACTTTGATACAGGGAGGCTCGGATCCTTGTTCTTGGCCTTGACAATGCTGGCAAAACCACCATTCTCTGTATTATATCGCTTCCTTATTATGTTTTAAGTGACTTTTATATTGGGTTTTATTCTTTTTTTAATAATTTCATGGTTTTGGTTGCAAATCGACTCCAGATGGGTGAAGTTGTCTCGACAATTCCAAGTTAGTCTTCCTTTTTTTCATTTCTTTTTTCAGTTTTGTTTGTTTTAAAGGGAATTATTTAGCATTTCGATGTATAAGGGAGAAGTAAGTTAATATTTGCAATTAAGAAGATCAATGGCTTTCTCTTTCTATTTAAGAATTGTTATTTGATTTACTTTGTTCTTGATGGTGCAGCAATTGGATTTAATGTCGAAATAGTGCAATACAATAACATCAAATTTCAAGTGTGGGATTTAGGTAAACCGATCACTACTTGATCTGGATCTTTAACATGTATAGTATATTTTTTATAGTAATGTCCTGAAAGTTTGATAATATTTTCTTATCGATTTGATTGTTTGAAGGTAAATAGATGGCGAAGTTCATAATTTCTTATATCAAAGGCTTGAGATAATGCCTGTTATTGTAAATCACAACCGCATAAAGTAGCTTTAATCCGCAACTTACATGATTCTTTTGCCTCTTGTCGATATCTTTATATATCTGTTCTTGGTGTTTCTTCCATAAAACCATCATAGTAGCAGCTTTAAGCAAATTTACAGAACTGATCACTCTTTATCATCAAAGCTTTACTTTTCCAATACTGGATGAAATATGATATTATGTGGGATATTCTGTCTCTAGCTGCCAATCCAAAAGCTATTTCTGCGAACTTAAGGTTCTTCTTTTCTGATTCCAAGTTCGCTATTATTCAAAGCCACTGAACTT
Organism: Gossypium bickii; assembly: GCA_025503065.1. Taxonomy (NCBI): domain Eukaryota; kingdom Viridiplantae; phylum Streptophyta; class Magnoliopsida; order Malvales; family Malvaceae; genus Gossypium; species Gossypium bickii. The sequence continues at coordinate 106,173,495 of CP106711.1, forward strand.
CGTCAAAACTAATAGTATTAAGTTATGGAATTTTAATGCTTTAGTATTAGACTGAAATGTATTCATTTAATACCTTGTTCTGCAATTTTGCTTTCTTTTATCATTTGGAGCTTTAATATTTTAACACAACTGATGTCAATTTCTTGTCTTGATAACATCTTTATTATTTACTGATGCAGGTGGGCAGACAAGTATCAGGTAACTTTCACAAACATGCATTGTTTTTGTATTCCTTCATTATTTACTAATATTCTGCTAGCCAGTGGCAACTTCAAAATAAGATGTTTGGTTTCTGGAAGCTCTATGTGAAGTTTGTCTTTATGAGTCTGCATCTGACCGCTTAGAAATTTAATTAAGCTAATAGTTTTTGCTCTCAAACTTATATGACATCCTGTGAGTTCTTTTAAGTTGTAAAAGAGGTGTATGTCTTTATTCAGTTCATGCCAAACATCTTATAGTTAAGGTGTCTGCATAATAAAGGATCATTTTAATGCATTGGTTGTAAGTTTTTTCAAAGTTAGTTCATAGACTTTCAAGGGTATTTTATGGATTTTTAAAAAAAAAAAAGGTATTTTGTGACTGGATATAACTAGGAATTTTTTTTTTTTCTTTTTTTGCATTATTGCTAAAAATGAACTTTAAGAAGCACAAATTAGGATATCTTATTCACTCTGTGTTTTAGGGAGACCAGGAATATGAGCCTAGATTTTATAACTATCGTTATTAACAGTCCCATGGCCAATAAGTGAATTTCCGTTTTCTTTTTACCTTTAGAACAAACTAACTTTGAGTCTGTCATAGCATTTCAATTTTGTATTCATGGGATGCCACTGTTTGTACCACTTTTATAATTAGGACTTGGGATTTAATTTATTAGCGCTATTCCAGGTTACCTCAATGTCTAAAAGTGTTGAAATAAAATAAAAGTTTACACCTATGCTTTCATGTGTTCATAACAGACAAAAAGATTAATCATCCTATTCAATTTTAGTTTATGGTTCATATTTTGTTCCCATATTCAATAAAACGGTGCTTCTAGTATAGACCAGCCTAGTTTCTTATTTCATTTTGCTCCACAGGCCATATTGGAGATGCTACTTTCCAAATACTCAAGCTATAATCTATGTTGTTGATTCAAGTGACACAGATAGGCTGGTGATAGCTAAAGAAGAATTTCATGCAATCTTGGAGGTAAACCCATCAAGATGTATTTTATTAGTTTTCCTCTTTCTTAAAAACTTCCTAAAACCTTGTTATGGTATATCTTATAAATATTCCATACATTGAAGATGATATATAGATTACTATGCAGGTGGTAACAATGATCTCATGGTCCACTGTTGTAACACCCCTTACCCGAGACCGTTGCCGGAGTCGGGGCATAAAAATTGAAACTGTCCATCTGCGTCATGTTCACTAAATGAATTATAACTTGAGTTACGAAACTCAAAATCTAGATTTGTAAATTTTCCTTGAAACTAGACTCATATATATTCTTACTATAATTTTTCCAGAATTTTTGGTATGGCCAATTAGTACAGTTTATTAGTTAAAGTCTCCTCTATTACACAGTTCGACAGTTTTGACCTCTCTTCACTAAAAATCAATTATCTCATAATATACAACTCTTTTTCCTACACCGTTTTTTTATATAAAAATAGACTCAATAAGATTTAATTATATATCTCAGTACAACCTAATTCCATTTCTACTATTTTGGTGATTTTTCAAAATCACATCACTGCTGCTGTCCAACTATTCCCCTGCATATAATTACATAATTTTTTTAAAATAACTATCAACTAGGCATTTCATAACATCCAAATCATGTTCTTAATTAACCATTTTAATGGCTAATCATTGCCAAGCATTTACAAGCCAATATTAAGCCATATCATAAGGTCATACACACAAAATGGCTAAGTCCCTATACATGCCATAACTTAAAACGTTCGAGTCACAAAATACCAATATAATCCTTTGATAGTGTGTAACGATCTCCGACGTCCTTTCGATCCCCGAGTTGGCTTGTAATACTATAAAAAAAATAAAGAACGGGAGTAAGCTAAAGCTTAGTAAGTTTACATGTAAATAGATAACAACATTCTTAATGAATTATCTTATTCTTTTCTTATCAAGACCACTTAAGCTTTTAATTCAATATACTTAAACTTGTATTCTTACCTATACCTTTTAACATGAATTTGTCTTACCTTACCTTTTTAGCTTGAACTTGTCTTACCTTTACTTTGATGTACTCTTTGAATTTTCTCGTTGAACCACTTGGAATACTAAGGATACGCGGGTACCTTTCCTTATGAAACTTAACCATTGCCATGTCTTGACATGGTCTTACGTGGTATCCTTGCCTTATGAACTCACCAATGCCATGCCTTGGCATGGTCTTACATGGGACCTTTGCCTTATAGTAACACATCAATGCCATGTCTTGACATGGTCTTACATGATTTCCTTAAACCCTAATGTCATGACATTTGTATCCTACACATTCCTAAGGTTCAACCGGAACTTTCTGAGATAGCTTTTCTGTCAATTCATACTTGAGTCTTTAAATAATAAATTTACAGAATAAATATGTAAATGCTGGAATTTAATAATATTAAATGTAAAATAATAGAATATTGTATTTATTTACCGCAAACTTACCTGGAAACAAAATACGATAAACTATATCGATTTAGTTCACTATCTTTTTCTTTCCCCGATCTAACTCTGGATTTCGTTCTTCTTGATCTATAATAGCAAATTTAGCTTATTTAATATTCACATTTACTAAAACAGTCCTTAACTCTAACTTTGGAAAAATTACAATTTTGCCCCTAAACTTTTACATAATTACAATTTTGCCCCTAGGCTCGAAAATTAAACTCCAGCCCTTATTCTTATGTTTTCTAACATGCTGAACATTTTTCCCTTCTATAGCAACTTCAAATTCTTACTATAACACATACTTATGAACAATAACAACTTTTACTAATTAGCTTGTTTTCACCGAAGATCACTTAATAAAAATCGTTCCTCTACTTATTAACATGCATAATCTACCATCAAACATCAAAATACACAAGCTTTCAACAATGGCATAATTCAAAATATTCACCAAAATAAAAAATTCAACATGGGTTTTGTAAATCTCATAGTAACGATCTCAAAAACGTAAAAATTATCAAAAACCGAACAACGGACATACCCAAATTAAGCCTCTTAGATGCTGAAACTTAAAGCTTCGAAAATGGTGTTTTTCTTTTTGGCATTCGGCTAAGAAGATGAACTTTTGCATCTTCTCTTTCTTTCCATTATGTTTTGTTATTATAAGATTATAATATTATTATAATATATTATAACATAGCCAATAATTTAAACATATAATTTCATTATGAAAAATGCATGCTGCCGTCCACTATCCCATTAAAAATGGACAATTTTCAACATAAGTCCTCCCTTATAAAAAGACACATTAATTTAACCATTCAATCAAGCTATAAGGCTACTTTTACCACTTATGCGTTTTAGTCCTTTTCTTTAAATTAAGCACACTAACAATAAAATTAATTCACGAAACTTTCACACATGTAAATTCACATATTATAAGCACTGAAAATAATATTAAAATATTTTGCTGACTCGAATTTGTGGTTTCGCAACCACTATTCCATTTAGGCCCTATTTCGGGATGTTACAACTGTAGTAACATTTGCATTTTGACCGCTTCTCTGTATCTCCTTTTTCTACTTTACTCATATTTTGTCTCCCTACATTTATTTTCAGGTTTTTGACAAAGCTTCTCAAGGTGGATTTGCCTCAACTCTTTGTACGACCAAAGAAGATTATTTTTAGGTATCTCGGTAGCTTTGGGTTATCTCGTTTTCTTCCTGATTTTAGTTCCATGACAAGCCTCGAGATAACGTAAGTTGTATATATGATGGAAATCTCGTTTACTTCTCTTTGGAGTTTGCTTTTGTATTGCTTATGGAGTGACTTGGAAACAGGAACCTTTGGCGGTGGCTTTCCTAAGGTGTCTTCGTGTTGCTTTGGAAATGATGCAGATAAATATGCAACGTCAAGTTGGAACCTAAATAATTTCCCATGCCTACAAGGTTCAGTGTTATCTTTTGAAGGATGCGATATATCTAGAGTTCTAGTGCCATGGCTCTATGTGGGGATGTTCTTCTCATCATTTTGTTGGGTAAGGCATAAAAATTGCTAGAATAGCATTCCTCTTTTCACATGATTAAAATAAATTAGGATATAAATGATACTAGAACACAACATTGTCCATTCTTGTTTTTGTTATTCATTTTTAAAAATGTACAACATGTTTCTCATAAACTTGTAGTTTTGAATTTGTCTGGCAGTATGGTCTCCTATTGTTGCATGATCCTCTATGGTTGCTTAACTGCAAAGAATTTTATAAATTTACACATTTTGCAAATGCAACCATTTACTGCAAACATTCTCTCTAACTGTGATTTTTAATGAAATATTCAACGTGAATTATACTTTCTATTCTTTTGTGTTTTAGGTCTGAATCCCTTTTTGATAATTTGTTGGTGACTCATTCATTTTCTCATTTTAACTTTATTATGGTTTGAGACGACATGTTGAGGACCACCATCTGTATTCTCTAAACTATATGCACTTTGGTGATCCAAAAGTATGGTATGGAGTCTTGGGGAACGTGCTACCTCTTTGGAGGCTACAATGAGAAGGCGTCACTGATTTGTTTGAAGAAACGACTGACATTTAATTGAAGGAATCACAGAGCTAGCTTCTTATACTTTATAGTATCTTGCTTCTAGTGCATTTTGGCACGTGTTTCTTTGTATATAAAATGTTATCCTATTAATGCTTCTTTGTGTGCTGTGATAATATTGTTGATTTTATTGCATGCTTTTCTTTGATATCTGCTATTTTTATAATTTTTTAATTTTTTATGACCTTTAGCGGCGTATTTAAGGAAGCGTCGCTAAAAGTCATGTTTTAGCGGCGTTTTTATAAAAGCATCAATAAAAGTCGTGATCTTTAGCGCGTTTTTTAAAAAGCGCTGCTAAAGACTAAGACTTTTAGTGGCATTTTTATAAAAGCGCCACTAAAGATCAGGACTTTTAGCGACATTTTTTATAAAAGCGCCGCTAAAGACTAAGACTTTTAGCGGCGTTTTTATAAAAAAGCGCTGCTAAAGATCAGGACTTTTAGCGACATTTTTTATAAAAGCACCGCTAAAAGTCATGATCTTTAGCGGCATTTTTTAAAATAAACGCCGCAAATTTTAGCGGCGTTTGCTATGGTGACGTTTTTTGCGGCGCTTCAAAAAGTCTGTTTTCCTGTAGTGATTCTAGTTAGTGAAACAAATAAAGATGAAGAAAATGGAAAATAAAACTCGGGTGTGATAAATAATTTTTAAAAACTTATTGAATAGGAGATGTACATCGCCGAACGAGAGGATTGGTATGCAAACTTTACCATTGGTGAAGACATTTGAGTGTAAGAAACCAACTAGGAAATGTGCCACTGAGGATGCATCCGATAATTTTCTAGAATTTCCAACGTCATAGAGAAAGAACCACATTGCCAATGTCTGAAAAAAAAATCATAATGTAAAAATTGTGTAAAACATTTACATTTCAGTATTTCATGTCACACTCGGTTTCCTTTAAGTCTCGAAATTTAGAACAATTGGGGGTTATGTAACAGCCCCTTTTTAGTCAAATTGGAGCAGTGGTTTCGAGACCACAAATCCAAATTTGAAATAATTATTTTATTATTATTTTAATGTTTACAACATGATAATATGTTTGTGTGAAAGTTCCATTAAGGAATTTTATCGTTTGAATGCTTAATTCGATAAAAAGAACTAAATCGTGTAAAGTGTAAAACTTGTGTTCTATTAGCTAAAGGTGTTTAATAGTTATAGAAATTTAAAGTGGAGGTCCTTATGTGGTAAATAGACCATTAATTAGATAGTGGATGTTAATGGCTTGGCATTATTGAAATTTTAAGTTAGTAATAATGTTAAATAGGTAATTTAGTAAATAAGGTTAATAAATTAAATAAAACAAAATTCCCACTCATTGTCATCTTCTCCAAACCGATTTTAGAAGGAAGAATAGCCATGGTTAGGGTTCTTTCATTCGGCCATTAATACCTTGAGCATGTAAGTGACTTTTGACTCAATTTTTAATGATTTCTATATTTTTGAGATCGTTGCAACTAGGTCTAGCTAGCCCAGGGGATATTTTGCAAAATTGTTAAAGATTTAAATGTTTCTATTGATGAATACATGAGTATTTTTATGTTTAATGATAGATTATGAATGTTTGATGATAGTTATATAAATTTTGTTAAGTGATTTTTAGTTAAATTGCAAATTAGAGATTAAATTGTGAAATTTGGAAACTTTGTGGTTAAAATATGAAATAAATGAAAAATATGGGCTGCGAGGGACCTAATTGAAATTCGGCTAGCATTGGTTTGGGTGGAATTGCATGAATTTTTAATTTGATGAAATAAAGACTAAATTGTAAAAGTAGTGAAATACTTAGGGCAAAAGTGTAAATGTACTTTAATAAGTGTTTTGGATTAAATTGAATAGTGAGGTAATTAAATAAGTTAAATTTATTACATATAGATCAAGAAAAGAGAAATCTGGATCTAGATAGGGGGAAAAACAAAGTACTCAACTAATCGACCTGTTTCACTGTTTTTGCGTCCGATGTAAGTTCGTATGTAATAAGCATTGCTATATCTGTGTTTTAAATGTTTTGATATTGCATAAATTGTGAATTACGAATTTTCGGACACATTCAACGAAGATTCGAGATTATAAATCCCAGTTGAACCTTAAAAACAAATTAGGATACGAAAGATATGTCATTACAATTTTCATTGAGTTGGCTTCGGGCCATGATATTAGCACTTCGAGTGTGAATTACATTGATTTGGCTTCCGGCCATGATATTGGCACCTAGGGTATGAGACTTTCAAGTATTTGAATTTTATTCCGAATGGTTCAACGGGTATATTGAAGATGTGAAATGGTGAGAAATAGATACGTATCGGTATAGGCATGTATAGAAAACTATATGAGCAATGAGCCTAAAGAAGTTGTGAGTTTATGGTCAAGTATGTGGTTAAATTCATGTTAGCTTGAGATTAATGCATTGTTGCATGTTATGTCATTTAATTTGAATGGTAAATGAATTGTGAGACTTGCTTATTATTTTCATACGAGCTTACTAAGCTTTATAGCTTACTATGTTTATTTTACTGTGTTTTATAGTGACTTCAAAGCTAGCCGGATTCAGGGATCGTTGGAGACTACGTCACACTATCCTACTATCACTTTGGTACTATTGAGGTTATGTTTTGAGTATATGGCATGTATAGGGACTTTGGTCATTTTGGTTGTGTTGGTAATGAATATTTGGTTGTGTTGGTAATGAATTTAGCCATTTGAATTAGCTTGCAAATGTTTGTGGTTGGTATTGTACATAGTCATGAAAGTTGGCTTAACTTGGTTGGTTTGATTGTGTATATATTTCTGTATATGGCTCTTTTTATGTGCTTGAATATGGTAATGTGATGTTAGTTGGTATTTGGAAATTAGAAGTACTAAATGGATGAGAAATGAACTTAGCATGTTTATGAGATTAGGCTAAATGATGCAAAATTTGAATATGTTCATGTTGATTTTTGAGTTAATTAGATTTGATATGAATTAAATGGAATATTATAGTATATAATATGCATGAATTAGGCTTGAATTGATTAGTTTAAATGCCAAATTATGCTATGTATTGGTGTGTGATCGCTGTGAATCAGAGCTTTAAAATTTATAAAAGAATGATTGAACCTAGAAACTAACTCTGACAATGACTAAAGGCAAATGTACCTATCGAACAGTAGTATAGCTAAGGCAAGACCGGATTATCAAACCCAAAGGAACTAAAAGTACTAATACTAACTTTCTTTCTATTATCTAGCCTAAATATTAAGTGATTGGTTGTTTAATCTAAAACTAATTAACTACTATGCTAAAGACACAAAAACAAAAAAAAAAAAGATGAATTGGGAAATAACTTTAGGAAAAACTTAGTTGATTAAGACGATACCCTCAGGAAGAATCCACCTAGACTTCACTTGTTATTTAACCCTGAATCATACGATTTACTCACTTAGTTTGATCCTTAAGACTCCCTAACGTATATTAAACCCTCTCTCGAGGCGAATAACGTGTAACCCTAGGTTAATTAATGGAAATCTCTTTCTCTCTTAATAACCCCCTAGAATAGCAGTAAATCGATCTATGGACTCCCATATTAGGTTTCACCCTAATCCGGCAAAATCTCGTCACCCTATCTCTAGGCGTGCGATCAACTCCGCTTAATTATGCTAGATCTACTCTTAGGCAAGGTTTATTCCTCCTCCACCTAAGCACATCAAATTTGGACTAAGCTCACATAATTAAGAACAAACTAAGTATTTATCATAAAATTCAGAAAATAATAACAAGATTCATCATAGGTTTCATCCCCTTCGGGTATCTGAAGGATTTAATTCATAACAAATAAAGAAAACATCTCAAGAGAAAAGATAAAACAAAACATAAGAAATCCCTAAAACTCCCTGAAGGAATTGAAGGAGAGATCCGCCGTCTTGAGTAGAATTCCGGCTTCTTGAGATGGATCAACTGGCTATCTTAGAGTGATTCCCACAAATCTGACCTTTTCGGCTTGGCTCATTGGCCTAGCTAATCACCCCGACAAAAGCCCTGACAGAAGGCTTCTGCCGAACTCCCCTTTCAAGTTGCCCCATTGGGTGTTTATATAGACTTTGAGATGCCTTACTTGGCCCCTAAGTATCCTAATTTAAGTAGAATTCCTACTAGGGTGTTTGAATAGGCTTTGGAATGTGTTTCTTTGCCTCCAAGTATACTTTCCCGAATGAAATTGCTCTTTCTAGCGACAGGGACACGGCCATGGCACACGCCTGTGCGAATCGTGGCCAGGCCGTGTTCGGACTTCTTTAATGAGACACGGCTGTGTAAATCAGGGGTTAGGCCGTGTTCTAGTAGCTCGGTGAGGCACGGCCGTGTGGTCTTGGGCTCAGGCCCTGTCGATTTCGTGATATGGCCCATTTACTTTGTTTTGGGCCCGTTTTATGTTCTTTTCATCCTCGAGTGCTTTCCTGGGTATAAGACATGAAAAGAAAGGATTAAAAGCACCTTTTTATATGAATTAAGAAATAAATCATCCATAAGTAAGCTAAATGTGGGATTAAAATATGTTACTATTACGGTTTATCAAATACCCCTACACTTAAGCTTTTGCTTGTCCTCAAGCAAAATTCTCAACTTACAATTAAAACGAACTTTCCATGATTCATAATTCCTATAAACAATGTCTTATCATAGTTCATAAGATAATTTATACATGGATAATTCAACTCAAATAGTCCTAAAGTTTCAAACAATATAAGTCATACATTTGTAGCATGAAAACGTAGGTGCTTCCCTTTACTTGAATAGTTACCTCTGATTCAAAATCGACAAGAGTTGACATCCTCACTAAAGATTCACTCAAATCACTCGAAGTGTTTAAGGTTCAAAATTAAGCACTCAATAAGTCAAACATGAAAGGTTAATCCCATAGGCTTGCATGAAAATCAAATCTCCACCACTGTAAAATGAGATGACAAACAGATCAAAAGGTCTTTAATAGGGTTGTAACGGGGTTAGGTTAAGGGTGTGGATATAGGCTAAATTAGAGGGTTAGAATCGAGATTGAATTGACAAGTTACCTATCTGGAAGAATAAACTGATCTAAAATAATTACATCAATTGAAAATTTATAATACTAATAATACGAGCTTTTTCTTTTGATAATTTGACTTTAACTGTATAAGCTCACTCTTCATAACACTAATACTGAATATACTTTAATTTTTTTTTCTAAGAACAAACTAAGTAATAGAGGATAAATTCAACTATTGAAATAATATAATTATGTAACAAATCAAATCAAATCTCGATATAAGGGTAGCCAAAAAGGAATGGTGATAACAAATATAAAGGGTTTTGGGTTAATATTAGTGGGTGAGTCAAAAAAAGGGTTGTTAGGATAAAAGGGGTTTACTAAGGGTTAATTATGAAGGTAGGCGTTTTAGTGGATTAAGTGGGTTAAAACCTAGGTGCTTTTATCATCTCGGTATATCTAATCATAACTGTGGTCTTGACATGTATAATCAAGGCAAGTTCTAAAATAACAGTTCATAGTTGACACATTCATAATCAATAAAGTGAGCATGAAAAAGAATATACGCTCTATAAGGCTCAAAATCTCAAAAACAATTATGGGTGTTTTGATATCAACCTTGTAAATTTCAAACTTCAAGATAATATTCAGATTCAGGTAGACAACCTAAAAAAAATTTAATTTTGAAAAATAGACTTATCATGCTTGATTTTCTAGTATTCTTCAAATTTAATCATCAATGCACAATTATCAATAACTTACTCTAAAAGATATCAACAAGAATCATAAATCAAAGAAAATTTCATTCAAATCGTAATATGAGAACTTACTTTAAGATCAAGGTATAATTTAGGGATTTTCAGATAATACTATAATTAACCCCCCACACTTAAGATGTACATTGTCCTCAATGTACATAGATAAATAATCATAAAATCATAAGATGGGGAGAGAAGTAAAACTTCCTGAATTTTGGATGAAGTCATTGAAAAGAAACTGGATAGGATTGGAGGTGAACGTGGGGAAGCGTCTCGAACTATTTGAAATTGAATCCTCGAAGTAGCCGGTCGAATTTTATTGTGTCCTAAGCTAAATCTAAATGGTACGAAAAATAAGAAGAAAATAATAAAGAAAATAAAAATAAAAGTAAATAATGGAAAATGAAAGAAAAACAACTGGAAAAGAGGAAGGAAGAAGGGGGTTAAATAGAAATTATGGATCTAATGGTTGCCCCCACCCTAGTACCTTCCTATGGTGGCCACACGGCCACAGCCACGACCGTGTGGTATGGAAATCAGCACTTTGGTTAGTTTATGTTTAGGTGCTAAAAGGAAAAATAAAAGTATAAAATAAAAAATAAAAAATGTAAAAATGGGGTTAGTGCTCGAGTTGCCTCCCGAGAAGCGTTCGTTTATAGTCTTAAGCTAGACTTTACCTCTCATTTGTATGGTCACGGTGATTTGAGGAGGTGAAAATCCTTTCTCATGCGATCAGTTCGGTTATGGATATATAGTTCAAGTCGAGTAATGTTTACCTCAAAAGTGTTGAATTTAGGATTGCTTACCTCGACTGTGTCGTACAGGAAGACATTAAGTACCTCAAAAGTGTGATTTCCACTTGTCTAGTTCATTGACCTGAAGCCTTAGTTCTTTATGAATTATTTCTTTATAGGTACGAGGTCTAAGATCTAACTCAGCTAGGTGATTTCGTGAAGCTTCCTGTAAAGAAGGTTGAACCAAATGGTTATCAATAGAATTAACGTTCGTACCTTTATTACTTGATGTCCTAGCTGAGTCAAGAGTTTGAAGAGTGATTGTTTCATTGTCTACATGAAGTGTGAGTTCACCAGATTCTTCCTCTGTGCGATCTTTCTTTATTACATCGGGATATGACACATGAGCTTGGTACTCTGTATTTACCGGGTTTGGTAAATCATGGCTTACCTCAACCTTACCTTCACTTAGCACAGGTTCTTGCCTTGGGTCGGATTCCACTAACCTTTCTTTGTTATGAGCTTGTATGGCTTGGATTTGCTCCTTTGGGTTAACCTCCGTGTTGCTTGGTAGATGCCCTTGTGGTGATTCGGAAATTAACTTTGCAAGTTGTCCCACTGTCTTAGTGATTTCCCCAAATTGGCTCTTGATCTCTTCAATCGATGTTCGTTGGTTTGTTTTAGTGTTGCTTGGCAAGCTTTCTTATGGTTGTTCTAAGATCAGCTTAGCAAGCTGACCTAACTGATCCTCGATCCCTTGAATCAATACTTCTTGTTTTGTTTCTATATTTTGGCACCGTGTTTCTGTGTTTGCTATGAATTTTGCTAGCATCTCTTCAAGGTTCGACTTGTCTTCCTGTTGGTGAGGTGGTTGTTGAAGATTTGGAGGAAGTTCCTGTCTTTGGCTACTTTGATCATTCCACGAGAAATTGGGATAGTACCTCCATGCTGCATTATAAGTGTCATTATAAAAATTATTTTGAGCTCTAGAGTAGTTACCCATATAGTGGACTTGTTCGTTCTCCATGCCATATCCGTAGGGTGGGTACTCAGGATTCGCCACGCCTCCTGGATTCGAGTCATATTGCATTACTGGGTGTACCTGCGAGAGACTACGCAAACCATCGATCTTTTTATTCATCATCTCTAGCTGGTTAGATAACCTAGTGAACACATCGAGGTTGAAGGCACTAGCTGCTTTTGTTGGCGTTGTCCTCATAACTTGCCACTGATAGTTATTTAGTGCCATCTCCTCTATAAACTAAAATTACCTGTCAAAGCAAATAAAAGAAAAATTAGAAAAGAAAAAAATGAAACTAATAAAAAATAAATTGTAATAAAAAAATGGCTAGAGTAATAAAAATTAAGCTTTCTTAATATTTTAGTTCCCCGGCAACAACACCAAAAACTTGATCGCTGTGAATCAGAGCTTTAAAATTTATAAAAGAATGATCGAACCTAGAAACTAACACTGACAACAATTAAAGGCAAGTGTACCTATCGAACAGTAGCATAGCTAAGGCAAGACCAGATTATCGAACCCAAATGAACTAAAAGTACTAATTCTAACTTTCTTTCTATTATCTACCTTAAATATTAAGTGATTGGTTGTTTAATCTAAAACTAATTAACTACTAAGCTAAAGACACAAAAACAAAAAAAAGATGAATTGGGAAATAACTTTAGGAAAACCTCAGTTGATTAAGACAATACCCTCAGGAAGAATCCACCTAGACTTCACTTGTTATTTAACCCTGAACCATATGATTTACTCACTTAGTTTGATCCGTAAGACTCCCTAACGTATATTAAACCCTCTCTCGAGGCGAATAACGTCTAACCCTAGGTTAATTAATGGAATCTCTTTCTCTCTTAATAACCCCCTAGAATAGCAGTAAATCGATCTATGGACTCCCATATTAGGTTTCACCCTAATCCAGCAAAATCTCGTCACCCTATCTCTAGGCGTGCGATCAACTCCGCTTAATTATGCTAGATCTACTCTTAGGCAGGGTCTATTCCTCCTCCACCTAAGCACATCAAATTTGGACTAAGCTCATATAATTAAGAACAAACTAAGTATTTATCATATAATTTAGAAAATAATAACAAGATTCATCATAGGTTTTATCCCCTTCAAGTATCTGAAGGATTTAATTCATAACAAATAAAGAAAACATCTCAAGAGAAAAGATAAAACAAAACATAAGAAATCCCTAAAACTCCCTGAAGAAATTGAAGGAGAGATTCGCCGTCTTGAGTAGAATTTCGGCTTCTTGAGATGGATCAACTGGCTATCTTCGAGTGATTCCCACAAATCTGACCTTTTTGGCTTGGCTCATTGGCCTAGCTAATCGCCTCGACAAAAGCCCTGGCAGAAGACTTCTGCCGAACTCCTCTTTCAAGTTGCCCCCTTGGGTGTTTATATAGACTTTGAGATGCCTTACTTAGCCTCTAAGTATCCTAATTTAAGTATAATTCCTACTAGGGTGTTTGAATAGGCTTTGGAATGTGTTTCTTTGCCTCCAAGTATCCTTTCCCGAATGAAATTGCTCTTTCCAGCAATAGAGACACGGCCATGGCATACGTCCGTGTGAATCGTGGCCAGGCCGTGTTCGGACCTCTTTAATGAGACACGGCTGTGTAAATTCGGGGTCAGGTTGTGTTCTAGTAGGTCGGTGAGGCATGGCCGTGTAGTCTTGGGCTCAGGCCGTGTCAATTTCGTGATATGGCCCATTTACTCTATTTTGGGCTTGTTTTATGTTCTTTTCATCCTCGGGTGCTTTCCTAGGTATAAGACATGAAAAGAAAGGATTAAAAGCACCTTTTTATATGAATTAAGGAATAAATCATCCAAAAGTAACTAAATGTGGGATTAAAATATGTTACTATTACTGTTTATCAGTGTGCAAAAGTTTGGGTGACAAAATGGCTTGGTAAATAGCCTATTTTTGTCCATACGGGCAGAGACACGGGCATGTGTCTCAGCCTTGTGTGACACACGACCGTGTGTCCCCTGGTGTTGAATTAGAAACCTAGTTAGTAAGCTCCACATGGACTCACACACGGGCCTATGACTTGGCCGTATGGCATAAGTTAATATACCCTACAGGTTCGGTACGACCTAACACACGGCTTGGTACACGGGTGTGTATGGCCATTTTTAGGGTACACAGGCTAGTCAGATGGGCGTGTGTGTTGGCCGTGTGACCCAAGTCAGAGAGTTACACGGAGTCGGACACGGGCTGGGACACGGCCATGTGCTCCCATTTTGAATGTCCACACAGCTTGCGACACGGGCGTGTCTTTGGCCGTGTGAGACACACGGTCGGGCCACACGGGCGTGTGTCCCCTGTTTTTGGAAAAAAATTCTAAGTGTTTCAGAAGTTTCTAAAGTTATCGATTTAATCCCGAACCATCCCGAATGCATGTTTTGAGCCTCATAGGCTTGTATTAGGGACGATATGAATGTTATTGATTGATAATTTCATGAAATTTAAAATGTATGAGAAAATGTATGTGTAATTGTATAGTATGTTCGGTAATGCTCCGTAACCCTATTCCGTTGTTGAATATGGGTGAGGGGTGTTACCGATTAAATTGAAAGGAGACATAAGTTGGCGGCATCTATTGGAAAATCAGGAAAAATTAGTAACTAAAATTGGATAGGGTTGAGGTCTAAGTCTGGTTCAATTGGATTAGAACAAGTCGATCTCTTAGTGGGAGACACGATGATTGTCAATTGGTGGATTTTACACGCTTGAAGATTGTGCGAGAAGGGCTATAAATAGTTGACATGTGACTTCAAAGAGGGGATTCGTTTCAATTTTGTTTCATTTTCTTCTCTTCATTCATCTTCTTCGTTACTCCGAATACGGGAGGATTATAAGAAGCTTTGCATAAAGTAGAAATTTGAGGGTTTGAATCGAAAATGTAGAGAATCTAGTAAACTAGTAAGGTTCTCTGTCCCTCTATAACAGTTAGATTGAGAAAACGAAGATAAGGATATCCAAGAAAACCTTTTAAGAGGGGTTTTGCATGATTCTAGAAAATCGAGTTTTAAGTTGTAAGTACTGAGTGTAACTAGATTTTGGATATGCTTAATTTTCAGAAGAGTGGAAGCTCTAGCATTCAGAAAAACTAAGCGAATGAGGAGGCAAAGAAGTGTTGATGAGTTTCTGCACTTGTACCCTGGGAAGGGCTAAGTATGTTTACTAATATATAGACATACGAGTATCCGCCATTTTATTTTAGTGTGCATGAATTAACTATGGTTTCATAGTATTTCATTTGTGAAATGCATATATTGCATGTTTATAATAGTGGAATATGTAAGGGAATCACCGTCGGGTTAGACAAAGTTAGAATTGGGAACAATGGGTGATTCTATTAGATACCACCATACGATGTTGCTATTGCACACCTTCGGCCCTTGCAGATGGGATATTGCGGTGTTCGAACATCAATGTTAGGATGATGAAAGAAGGAATAGGCGAAGGAATAAGGGAAAAGGAAAATTGGAATTCCGTTTTGATTTCACCATCCGGGATTGCTGGGAGCAAACCATGATGTGTGAAGCCCAAGCCTTGCCGGGGGGACACTTTGGTATTTTGAGCATCAAGGTTGAGGTATGATAAGATGATATTTACGATCATTAGGTTCGATAGAACAACACTGTGACGATGGTTAGTAGGCTCTCTGGGGTGACACCGTGACGATGGTAAGGTCCTTATGGACTACACCTCAAAAGAGGTGAAACATGTAAGACCATAGCTAGGCTATGACAATGAGTGTAGTCTACCAAGACAGTAAACACGGAATAGCCTGTTGGAATAGTAAACACATGGTACTTCGTTTAAAAATAAACACGGGGATTACAATATGTAAAACAATAACTCGTCTATGACAACCAATGGAGTCCGCTAGGACATTAAGCATGAGATTTAACAAGTAAGATCATAGCTCGACTATAACAGTTTGTGGAGTTTGCTGGGACACTAAATATGGGGTAGTTCGTTAGGACAATAAACGCGGGTGGTCAATCAGGATAGTCATTGTGAGAAGTTTTGCAAATAAGGAAAAATGGGTAAAAGGAAAGTGGAAGTATGAGGCGAAATAGTTCAACAACAGGTTGAAGGAATCCGCCAACGAATGGGAAATATAATGAAAGTGGGAAAAGACTGTTAGAATGGCAGTTGTGAATGTCGATAGGGGATATGTGTGGTAAGCTAGCAAGAAGTAATCACGAGAGTTGATGCACCTGAAGTATAGGTAAGTGAAAGATGGGTTAACTAGGGATCACAATTAAGGATCCGCCATTAAGAACCACCAGAGAGTGCTTAGAGAAACTCTATAAGCTAGAGATTTAACATAAAGTATGTCGATTAATCTACAAGAAAAGGAGGGGATAGTTAGAATCCACTGAAAAATAAGGATGTACCAGATGACAAATAAGTCTGTCAAGATTATTCCTCTTCAAGGGAAAACTATTTTGGAAGTACCAGTCCAACGGCTAGTTTCGTAAGGAATCAAAATAAAAGAGAAATCGTGAAAACAGATGGTCGTTCCGACAATAGCCTGCGGGGTACTGAAGGTCAAAGTCGTACACAACAAACATATATCTCACATTTATGAGCATGGTATCTTGAACAAGGTGGATTACAAAGAAGTAATCTAACTGCTATTTGTCCTGAGTGGGACGTAACCCACTAGAGTGGTGGGGATCTTACCAGTTATCTTAAAAAATGGGATAACAAGAAGTCCTTTAGGGTTAGGGTAATAGAAAGAGTCCACTATGGACTAATCAGATTTGGAATAACAGTAAAGGGGAAGATACCAAAGGGTAATTAGTAGGGTAGACCGTGTGGCTACCTTATAAGGACATGGTGGAAAAAAAACAAGTAAAGGAAGGACAAAGTCTGTGAAAATGGTGAGACGTCTGAGGAATCTGTTAAAACTAATCATGGGTTGATAGGATTGCTAGGGATAATTTTCTTAGTGATATATTCAAAAATGGATAGGATTGGAAATAACTTAGATCCCAGTATGACGAGTTTCAGATAATTTACTCTCACTAGTAAGTAGTTATTCATATTTAGTTCTTTTTATTTAGAACCTCTATATGATGGAGCCTATTTTTGTGAAATGTAGAAACTCAATAAGTTCATTGAAACTTACAAAGGTTTTGACCTATTGTTGTAAGATCTTCGAGACAAGGAACTCGAGGAGGGACCAAGCTAGATCGTGCAAAATCAAGGATTGATTGTCGTTGTTGAGTCATGCGTATAGAAAGGGGTACCATTAGAGACTTCATCGTGGAATCAAATATATTTATTGTAAATATATAATGCTCTTAGAGTCTAGGGTTCAAACAATAAACTTTATTTAAAATTTATTGCCTCTATTGTAAGTTTTTATAAATAGGTAATACAGTTTGATTTTTAAAATAATGAGTTCTAATGTTGTACGTGAACTCGATCTAGTTGTGACGTCTTATACCCAGATTCGACAAACGGGTCAGGTAAGGGTGTTGCATTTCACTATTTCAACCACTAGTTACCCTAATTGGTCCAGGTACAATGCATTGCCACCTTATGAGAATGGCTCTATTTTTTTAACAAATTGTTATCAATTTTGTATAGAAGCCCTGTTCAGGTTTGGAATAAAAATTGATATCTATAAACATGCATGTATTTAAAAATAGGGAAAAGAAGAGGATGAGGTCAATAGTATAGTTACATGAAGATAGGTTTTCCTCTATTCCATCCTTTTTGCTATTAGCATGCCATGAACTTCTCTAGTCGGTGGAGCCATTGCTTCTACTTAGAGAACATCATGCTTTGATTTACCTCTTTTTACTATTGATTAAGATGCAGATGGACCATCCAATTGGGACCTCTTTAATGGTGTATATTTAGACATCATATATCCAAACATTGACGGTAATAACCTAAAATATGCAAGACACGAAATTTGAGAGAGAATATATTTTAGTTGAAGAGAGAGAGAGAGAGAGAGAGAGAGAGAGAGAGAGAGAGAGAGAGAGAAGCCCATATGAGAAAGAGACTAGAACAACTTGAGACGTTAGGAGCAATAGATAATTTAAATGATAACAAATTTTTATTATGTTTATTTTGGTAATTAGTCCTTAAATTTTGAGAAAATTATTGATTTCAACTAGCACAAATTAATAGGGCAAATTATTTCCATGTAATTTTTTATTTATTCAATTTATAGTGGAAATCAAATTAAAATGAAACATCGATGGTCAAATTGTTTGTAGGGGTTAACCTATGTATTGGTATCGACCCCCCTCGTTGATGATGGTCTGTTTGTTGGGGTCGACGATGTTTTTGGCTGGCGAAAGGATACAGTTGAACCAGTTGTAAGGTACTTGAGGAATATGTCCCCTATAGGATGAAGTTGTGTAGAGTGTTGGGTACCCAATTTAAGGGATTGATGAATTTTGTGTCTAAAGTGGTTCTAGGTTTAAGGTGTAGGTCATGTGTTGGTCTATGTGTCTTCATATGGGCAAGGGCATGCAATTCGACAAGGCCATTAACCTTCTAATCTATAGGCATATGGTGGAACCAATTGTAGGGCACTCGAGGAGTAGGTAAGATGTGGTATTAGGTAGTGTAAAGTGGTCGTTTTCACTAGTCGAAAGGCCAGTAGGCATCTTAGGCGAATTTAAGACCTTTGTTATCCTTTGAACCAACAGGCTCACCATCGTTGCACTCCTACTGTTCTGCTTGAAGTTTAACATTTTTAATTTATTTATCAGTTTAATAAATTATTTCAATATTAATACTAACTATAATGGTACCTTATCAAACTCTATATCAGCCCAATCTCATTCAATCTCGATAAACTAATCATTTGGTATATTATACTTCAAATCATCAATTTCAACACCCACAAATGAGTTATTACCAGCGTTACTTAACGTATGACAAGTACAAAAATTATGTTAAATCGTTCTACATCTTAAACATGTGTAGTTTCTTTTCTTTCGCTCATTGTACTTTGTTGGAATTTAGGTAGACATCCTACAAGGGTCTTTTACACCTCTATCTATAGTGGACCCTTTCGTCCATGGTTTTACCGATTCATGAAAACTTGCCACCACCTTAACTTGAACCCTTCCAACTCATTGAAAATCTTGATTGCTTTTGGAAACAGGATAGAAAACATGACTGAAAAGGGAAACCAATGAAGCATGCCTCAGTTTTTCCATTGCTTCATTTCCAATTCCAAAATTAAGGATTGGAAAAGTTGCATCTCTTTCCTTTTTTATCCAATGACTCATTATACATGAATTCGGTATAAACTCTAAATGCTCAATTTTCATAACAAAAATTGCATGCTTGCAAGGGAAGCCATTTGTTTCAAAAATACTACAGGAACACTTCTAACTCTATCAAGTGAATCGTAACATAATATTGTAACCTTTTCAGGCCGCAAATAGTGTGTCAAACTATACAGTCTCTTATGCTCATTACCTTCACAACACTTCCTTTTTTGTATTATCATATCTTGCCTCGTTAGCTCTTTTCTAATTCAGTTGAATGATTTTTGAGTCTAAACTATTGTAATATGTTGCTCAATTGGCTGGATAAAGGAAGTCGGTATAGATTCACATTACCTGACACCAAAATCAGCTTCAACTTTTGATCTATGCGTGCTTGCAAAGACTTTGTTGATCGAATACAAAATTCTAAGTAAAGAACCACTTCTCTTTTTATATTTCTTTATGTTTGAGTTCTATCCTTCATATCTATATGTAGTTTTAATGCCTCCAAAGAATTTAGCAGTCAAGAATACTTGGTCCCACATAATCCTCGTGTTATATTTCTTGACAATCAAGGGATTTTTATGTAGATTATGTGTCTCAACCATGTTATCCCACTCCCGGTAAAATTATTCTTTCGACCACCATGCATGTATGCATATTTTAAATGCTTATAGAGTTGCAACTTTGTGTATATATGACATAGCATTCTTCTGTTGTGTCACACTAAAAAATTATGATTAACCTCAAGTAATATAGAATGCATTTCCCTATCACCATCCATAATCACTGATATAGGTGTCTTCATGTTCATGAAACTAAGGAACTCATTTAACACCCAGATAAAACTTTCATGTTTCTTATTGGAAAAAAATTGCAAAATTGAGTGTAATGGTTTGATGATGATTGTTTACTCCTACGAATATCAAAAATGAAATATTATACCCATTATTCTTATATGTCGTATCCAATGCAACATCTTTAGAATATGCATAATTTATCCTGATATATGAGTCAGCCCAAAAAAGTTTTTCAAGGCAGTTGTCTTTGTCGTTGCATATTTCATGTTCAAACCCAGATAATTAATTCTCTTAGCCTCAAAATCTCAAAATATTTAATAACAACATTCACATCCCCTATTTCAACTATTTTCATTGCCTTTGCTTGCAATATGTTCAAAAAAATCTTTCTTTCTAAATGATCGTAGTCTGAAAGCTTTAATATTTATATAATGAATGATCGAGCCTAGAAACTAACTATCACCACGATTGAGGCAAGAGCACCTATCGAGCAGTAGTATAGCTTAGTGGCAAGACTGGAATATCGAACCCAAAGGAACCAAAAGTACTAGTACTAACTTTCATTTTATTATCTAGCCTAAAATAAAGGGGATTGATATTTATCTAACTAATTACTAAACTAAGGATGCTAAGACACAGAGAATGAATTGGGGAAATACTTTTGAAAAAATCAGTTGATTAAGACAATACCCGAGGAAGAATCCACCTAGACTTCACTTGTTAGCTAACTCTGAACCATACGATTTATTCACTTGACTTGATTCGTAAGATTCCCTAATTTATATTATTATCTCTCGAGACTAATAACGTCTAACCCTAGGTTGATTAATTGAAATATTTTTCTAATTAAAACCCCTAGTGTTGCATTAATTCGATCTATGGATTCCCATATTAGGTTTGACCCTAATCCGGCAAATTTTCGTCGTCCTATCTCTAGAAGTGCGATCAACTCCGCTTAACTATGCTAGATCTACTCTTAAACAGGGACTTTTGCTCCTCTGAATAAGCACACCAATACTTGAATCAATATCCTAAAATATTAACACAAGAATTAAGAACACATAATTAAGAACAAATCAAATATTTATCATACAGTTCAGAAGACAATAACAAGATCCATCTTAGGTTCCATCCCCTCAGGTATTTGAAGGGTTTAGTTCATAATATTAAAAAAATACATCTCAGAAGAAATTAAATAACAAAACATAAAGAAAATCCTAAAAACCTATGAAGGAAATTGAAGGGAAAATCTTCAATCTTGAGCATGATTCCGGGTTCTGAGATGGATCAACTGGTTTTCTTGGAGTAATTCCCTGTATTCAGCCCTCTCTAGCTTCGCTCCCCTTTTTTAGGTCATACTTAGGGTGTTTATATAGACTTTGGAATGTCTTTTTCAGCCTCTAAGTATCCTTTTTCGAGTGGAATTAAAACAGGTCACGGCAGGGACACGCCCGTGGCAGACACCCGTGTGAATAGAGTCCAAGGTCGTGTTCGAGTCTGCTAAAGTGGCACGGTTATGTGGTGTAGTCCAGGCCGTGTTGATTTCTTACTTTGGCCCATTTTCTCCGTTTTTGGACCGATTCTCGTTCTTTTCATCCTCCTATGCTCTCCTAAGTATAAAACATGAAATTAAAGGATTAGGAGCATCGAATTCCATAATTCAAGGGATAAATCATCAAAAAGTATGCCAAATGTGAGATTAAAATATCTATATATTACTGTTTATCACTAAAGCTCAATTTCTCAAAGCCACCAACTTGCTTAGCAAATCACAACATCATTTGAGGTCGGATTCTCGGTTTTCTCATTTCCAATGCTTCAATCTTTGCACCAGTTGGATTTTCATGGTTTGATATTATTAGATTCCTTATTTCATAGTGAACAATCAATTCGATCGTGATTGTGTTCTTTAATGAAATTGGCAACTATCCATCCCTGCCCACCTTTTCTCATAGCCACTCTTATTCTCACCTTTCATCATGTTCTAGTCATATCTCGAGGATTTCAAACTCTTTTCTTATTATTATCCATTTATATGCATGCTTTCCTTCTTTATTATAGTAGCAATGCTTTACAGTAACATTCCCAAATGCATCTACCTTGGTACCTCCAAGCCTAAACCGAACCTATTACATGAGCATAGTTAAAATAAAATTCTTGAGCTTCGATTAATGAACTGAATTCCATCCCTTTTACATGCTCTTTTCTTAAATCAATCACGCCATTTTCATAAAAATATTATTTAAAACGTCTATTCAAAGTTGAATTCCCCATTATTTTTCTCTTTCCACACCATTTATGATGCTTCATCACTACACGACTTGTCATTTATATTGAAGTAGAATTGTTCATAGTTCTCTTATGTTCCTTCTATCATTTCTATAAACAAATGAGGAATATAACTACGAAAATATCATTAATATGTAATTCCAAACCTTTACTTGCAAACATTAGTTTAACATTAGTTATACATTCGCTTGAGTAACAAAAATCATAAATACTACTAACAGAGCATAACCAAAATAGATGTTTGACCTCTATTCGTTTATAAAAATGATGGATTTCACTATAATTCCTGTAAATTCAAAATTTTTACAAATAACTTTCAAAAAATTTCCAAATATCCTCCTTTAAATTATATATATAGGTTCAATTCTACATTCAAGAACTTAAGTAAAAAGACATAAATATGACTAACAAAGCAAAACCAAAAATGGTGCCCGACCTCTATTCGTTGGGAAGATGGTGGATTTTATTGTAATCCCTGTAAATTCCAAAATTTTCCAAATAACTTCAAAAAAAAATTCCAAATATCCTCATTTGAATTATATATATCTGGGTTCAGTTAACATGTGTTTAGCTTCCTTTTATTTTCTTTTCATTGTCGTTTTACCATGATAGTGATGTCTACAATGATTTTTTGGGGTTAATCTCCAACATTTGCATGGAAATAGAAATGCTTCCCATGTAATTCTTACTTTAGTTTTCTCTCACTTCTTTTTTAAATTTTGTAACTGGTTTAATGGGTGAAACGATATACGCACATTTCCCAAATGATTCCAACTTGGATTTATTCCATGGCTGCAACCACCTCATTATCTCCCTTTCATTCTTGATTGTAGATTGCAATGAATCCCACTAAATTCCTTTGGAATAATATCCCACTGTAGTCATCACCGATAACCGACGAATTTACCCAAAAAAAGGCCCATTTCCAAACAAAATTACGAAAATGGGCCAACTAAAGCATTATTTACGGAAAATGGCCAGTTTTGGCAAAACGCGCCTACGTGGCCGCGTTTTAGGGGAAAATTCCAGCAAAACGCGCCTCTGGGCGAGTGCTTTGTGCCACGTCAGCAAATTGCTCCTACGTGGACGCGTTTTGCTAACGGCACAAAGTACTCCCCCAGGGGCGTGCTTTGCTCCGTGTTTTTATATTTAAGGATATTTGCATGTTTAGTCCCTAAGATTTTTAAGGTTTTTAGGGTTAGGGTTTTTCTAAAATAAGTTTGGGTTTAGTTGCTATTTTAAAAAAAGAAAAACCAGGTTAGGGTTTAAAGCTTTAATAGATTTTTAAAATAAATCAGGATTTAGTGTTATTTTATAAAATTATTTAAATTAGAGTTTATAATTTTTAAATGAATTAAGTAAATCAGGGTTCTAGGGTTTTAAATAAATAAAATTAGGGTTTTAAATAAATTAAACTAGGGTTTATGGTGTTTAAGTAAATAAATTAAATTAGGGTTTAGGTTTAGAGTTAAAACTAATTAAATTAGGGTTTAGTTTTTTAAACAACATTGTGTTTATTTTTAACAAAATTGACTATTTTGACCCTGAAAAAATAATTTTGAGAAAACATTTCTGAACAAATAGTGTCAAAAATGCTTCAAGAAAGATGCACTGTCAGCAAAATTACAGAAAAAAGCTCCCACGTGAAATCTCTTTTTCTACGGTAGTTCCTGAAAAAATAATTTTGAGAAGACGTTTCTGAACAAATAGTGTCAAAAATGTTTCAAGCAGGATGCGCTGTCAGTAAAATTTCTGAAAAATGCTCCCACGAAGACGCTCTTTTTCTACAATAGTTCCTGAAAAAATAAATTTAAGAAGATGTTTCTGAACAAATAGTGTCAAAAACGCTTCAAGCAGGATGCAATGTCAGCAAAATTTCTAAAAAAAGCTCCCACATGGACGCTGTTTTTCTACAGTAGTTCATGCTTGACCTTAGGCTATAAATGAGGCAAATATCATTCTGAGATTGCATAAGTTACAGCAAGAAAAATTAGAGAGGCTAAGCAGAATAGAAATTGAAAATGAGTTAACTTATTAGTGCTGTTATTTACTATGATGGTGAAGTCTGTGACACCGAGAATAATGCTGTTTTCTTTATCGGAGAACACAACACGAATGGTTTTTAACCAAAGTATAGATTTTATAGGATTTCGTAAAAAAATTAGGCACAAAATCTTCGGAACGACGCCAAGTAGGGTTTCTTCTATTAAGTATCGATTTTGTGTTTCGATTGATCCCGTGACATATGATGCATTTGATATCAAATGTGTTCGTAGCTTTGAGGCGATAGTGCAGACTCATCTCGCTAGTGGCTCACCCTATCTTGAGATATCTATTCAATTTTCATCGCCAAATGAAACATTTTCAACTTCAACATCAACTTCTTTTCAAGAGGAATACACGACCCCTAGCCAACACTCCTTTAGTGGGAGGCAGAACATGGAAGCGTCCGTGTTTGGTGGCAGTATGGAAAACGCAACTCCTGCACGACACTCGGTTAGTGGATGACATGCACATCGGTGGGTCGATGTTCGATGCTTGAAATATGTATTGGGGAATGATATCAACTTCTAGTGGTTGGAAATCCACATCTGATTGGGGATGTTACGAAACGTCCACAAGAGGGGACAATGTACTCCCTACGATGTCCACCGGGGAGGGAACCTTATATGTTGCAGATCATTGAGGGTTGGATGATGAGTCCGATGTGGATCCACCTCGAGAGCCCAACCATGGTGGTGTAGAAGTTGCTTTATTTTCTAAAACGGAGCTTGTTCCATCTGAACTTGAAGACGTTGAAGGGGGTTCAAATGATGAAGAAGAAGATCCGCGATTTAGGGCGTACTCGCCTCCAGCCCACATGCATAATGTCGACATATCGGCAAATGATGCGTTGAAGTTTCCAGAGCTAACACACAGAGCCTGTGACCGTACAAGTTTGTCATCGATTCAGGCGCTTTGGAAGTTGGTAAGGAATTTTCCAGTAAGGATAGTTTTCTTGGTGCTTTGAAACAATATAGCATCAATCACGAGGTTAACTACAACGTGGTTAAATCCGAACTCGAGAAGTTTGAGGCCAAATGTGCAGTGTAAGACAGTACATATTAATGGAAAATCATGGCTTCTCTTAGGAAAAAGACAGGCTTGTGGGAGATAAAAAAAATAAAAATGTCCACATATCTATGTTGCCAATATAGTATCACTGGGTGTTTAGGGTTTTGAATAATAATGTTATTACTTAATATTACATTATTTAACGTATTTCATTGACAGGTATTTTACAAGATCATCCCAAGATGGATTCAGGCATGATAGCTACCTTAATACTACCGATGTTGAAGGCGGATCCCAGGACTTCTGTGTCATGCATAATTGTCAGTATTCGTAGCCAATTGAGGTACATGCCATCTTACCGCAAGACTTCGATAGCTAAGCAAAAGGCATTGGAAAAGATGCATAGTAGGTGAGACACTTCATACAATGAGGTTTGGCAGCAATGTCAAGTGCTGGAGTGGTACGTCCCAGGTTGCATAATAGACCTTGAAACGGTCCCTGCGTACTACAACGACCGATTGGTCCGTGGATGCCAAGTGTTCAGACGTCTGTTCTGGAGCTTTAAGCAATGTCGGGATGCATTTTTGTACTGCAAACCATTGGTACAAATTGATGGTACATTTATGTATGGTAGATATACCCATTGACTATTGCTAGCTGTGGCACAGGATAGCGATGGGAGAATCCTTCCAATTGCGTTTGCAATTACACCGGGGGAGTCAGCTGATGACTGGGATTTCTTTCTTTCTAGGTTAAGGAGGCATGTATGCCCTCAACCTGATATTTGCTTTATTTCGGATCGGGGCATTGGAATACTAGCTGCAATTGAGCGACATTGAAGCCTATGGGATCAGACACACACCATCGGTATTTTCTAAAGCACGTTGCGTCCAACTACTATGGGCAATATCGATCTACGACTGAACGAAAGTAAGTGACCAATATGGGTATTTAATCTTTATTAATATACTTTTGCGTGTTATATTCAATTTATTCTAAATGGAATATTGGTATGTAATTTTTGTTATCAACTTATATTAGCAGGGTACGAGATCAATAAGGACCATTTTCATGAGATGTTAGGGATTTTGCGTTCAGTTAACGATCAAGGCGCAGACTACCTCTGTAACATACCCTTCGAACAGTGGACACAAGCATACGACGACGGCCTACGATATGGTCATATGACCACAAACCTAGCTGAATGCATAAATTTTATTCTAAAAGGAACACGTCATTTGCTGATAACCTCGGTTGTGCGAGAGACATTTTTTTGTTTGGCGGCACTATTTCTAAAGCGAGCAGCGAGTTATAAAGGTCAAATGCAGGGAGGCCATGTATGGTCCCAGAAGGTATTGCAAGAAATTAACAAGGCGAAGGCGCGGGCCAACACCATGCACATAGTGTGTCACGATCGCGACAATCTATGGTTTCGTGTGACGGAGTTTGACAGACCAAGCCAATATATTACCGGCGGGCAATATCGTGTACACCTGATAAACAGTGTAACAGTTCAGTTTATACCCTAGTCAGAACAGTGGTTTTGGGACCACAAATTCGAGTTTGAATAATATTTTAATATTATTTTTTGTATCGTTGGAATGTGATTTAGCATGTGTTAAATTTCCGTAAGTTATGTATGTCTGTGTGTTTAATTTGATAAAAGGATTGAATTGCTTTAAATGAAAAATTAGTATGCTTTTTGTAAAGGAATCTATTTGCTTATGTCTTTATTATATAAGGTCCTTAAAAGGTTATTATACCATTTTGAGTAAGTGGACATTTATATCCATGCATTATAAGTTGATAAAATGGTTCCATTAATGTTATATTAGTAATTTGTTAATTACATGATATTAGTAAAACAAAAGGCTAAAAAAATAAGCCATTGTCACCTTTGTTAGCCGAAAATCAAAGAAATAAAAGGGAGAAAAACCTTAAGCTAGGTTCGGCCATTTCAAGCTTTGATTAAGGTGAGTTTTGTCTTCTATTTTTGATAATTTCTACGTTTTTGTAATCGTTGCTTCGTCTACTATCAAACCCATGTTTCAATTTTGTGCATTAGTGATGTTTGCAAGTTATGCCATTGATGCTATGCTGAGCTTTGTGATGCTTTAAGGTGTTAAGTGATAGATTGGTGGTAGATGAATATGTTTTGTTCTTCAAGTTTTGATGAATTTAGCTAAAAAGGGCTAAATTAAGAAAATGTTATTTTGGAGGACTAAATTGTCAATTTGATGAAAAGTATGGGCATGTGATGTATATATATATTCGGCTAAGCTTGGTTGTATATTGAATTTATGAATTTGATGTTTTGAGAAAAATGGACTAAATTGATTAAATGTGCAAATGTGAAGGCTAATTTGCAAATTGCCCTAAATGTGTGTATTTGGATTGAATTGAATGAACTAGTGAATAAAAGGGTTAATTCTGAATATGTTTAGATCAAGAACCGAGGAAAATGGATTTAGATCGCGGGAAAGCGAAAGTTATCGAGTAGCCGTTTTCTATTCCGATAAACCGAATCCGAGGTAAGTCACTATACAAATAGACGAACATGTATGCATTTGTAATTGTTCATATGTTTAATTATGATAATGAATGCTTATGAGAAATTCTGTAATTGAATTCCGAGATAAGTTCGGTATATTGACTAAGTCTGAGTAGCCTCGTACGAACCTTGACATAAGTATCCGTTCTGTTTTATCATGTAAGACCATGTCTGGGACGTTGGCATTGATTTGAGATTCATGTAAGACCCTGTCCGGGACAGTGGCATCGATATCTGATTATGTGTATTACCACGTCTGGGACGTTGGCATCAATATAAACTTTACGTATAAGACCACGTCTGAGACGTTGGCATCATTATGACACTTACGTGTAAGACCACGTCTGAGACATCAGCATCGTTTTGAATCGTATAAGACCCTGTTTGGGACAGTGGCATCGATATCCGAGTGTATGTAAGACCTCGTCTGGGACGTTGGCGTTGTACGATTATTCTGAGCTTTCTGAGTATCCTATTGGATTTATTACGGTTCAACGGACAAGTCTATGATACTAATTGCAAATATGAGCTATGAACAAATATGTGATTGTAAATCCAAATTAGGTATGTTGATTATACAATAATTGTGTATACAAGATAAGCATCAATATGATTTTACTATGATGCTATAAATATGGAATTGATGATATGTTGTATAAAGTTTTGGTGAAATGAGATATGTGTTTATATGATCTTTGAATTGTGAATATGGCTAATGTGGTCAAAAGTGTATGATCCAAAGCAAATATATGCATTTTATGCTAAGTTTGTTTGTATATTGACTTACTAAGCTTTTGGAAAGCTTACTTTGTGTGTGTTTAATCTGTTTTATAGGTCGTCAAAGCTACTAAAGGCTCGGGACCGTCTTGGATCGTCATCACACTATAGAACTTATTTTGGTACATTTTGATATTGTATAAAGCTAGATATGGCATGTATAGGCTAGTATTTTGGTATAAATAGTTATGTGATCTTAGCCATGTGATTTGGCTATTTAAGAGTTGAAACTTTGCTTAAATGAATGTGTTATAGAATGTATCTTTTGGTAAGATGAAAGAATGTGGAATGGTCATGTTTGAATGAGCAAATGCATGAATTAGTCTTGTAATGATATGAGTTTTAATCCTTGAGATTGCCATAGCTGGGATTGGTTTTGAATGTAAGGTTTGAATGGTTATTTTGGTATGCTTTTGATGGTTTTATGTACATGAAATATCTTGTGGAATATGGCTTGTAGGTATGACCCTTTGTGGGTGGCATTTTGGCCTTGTAAATGGCCTATAATGTCACACGGTTGTGGCACACGGGCGTGCCTAACGACCGTGGGTGAATGGTAGAATGTAGTTTATCATCACATGGCCTCGACACGGTCGTGTCATCTGGCCGTGGTGTGCAAGTCAGTAGCTAACATAAAAATACACGGCCTCGACACGGGCGTGCTCGGTGGCCGTGTTGGGGAAGTCAATAAATGGCCTAAAAGTACACGGCCATGGCACACGGGCGTGCCTAATGACCGTGTTGGTATAGTTAGTATTTAGACACAGAAGGACACGTGGGGGTGTCTAGAAGTCGTGGAGGGAACACGGTCTCCTCCCACGGGTGTGTCTCCCCTGTATTTTATAAAAGTTTCAAATTTTCATAGAATTTCATATATGTTTCAGTTTAGTCTCGACTCGATTTATAAGTATGATTAAGGTCTCGAGGACCCGATTAAGGAACATTATGTCTGAGAATGATGATTGAATGTATGATTTTGTCTGTGAATGTTTCTGATCTGTCCGGTAACGCTCCTAACCTTAATCCGGCGATGGGCTCGGGATAGGGGTGTTACAAATAGGACTTGCGAGTGTGGGACGTTTAATGCACTTCGTTATCCATGCGCTCATACAATTGCACCTTGTCAGAATCTCCGTTTGGATCCCATGAGATATGTCGACGAAGTGTACAAAATAGAAAACATGTACAATGTGTGGAGACACGTATTCCTACTGGTCCCCGATGAACGTAAGTGGCCGTCTATATCGCTTGCTCCATTTAAGCTGCTACCGAATAGAGAATTACATCGCAAACAAAAAGGTCGACCTTGCTCGAGTAGAATACGTAACAATATGGATATTTGGGAAAGAACGAACCAACGAAATTTGTGTGGATGGTGTAGGAACCCAGGTCATACAATTCGATCATGTTCAAACTGAAATAGTTGATAATTGCTGTAATGAAATGATGTTGCACTATTTCTATTCTGCCTTATTCAAAAGAACTTATATTTTATTAAAAATATAAAATTATTTTACAATTAAAATATTAAAAACAACTTTTTTATTAAATGAAACAATACAGAAACAACGTCTATAAATATATTAAAAAAATCAATGTATATGCCAGTCGAAATCAGTGCCACGTGGGGGTGGACGATGATTACGTGCTAGATTCCTCCTTAATTGCTCCGGCGGGGGTTGTGGTTGCTCTAACGGGGGTTGTGGTTGCCCCAATTGTGGGTGTTGGGAGGATGGCCCACCTTGGTAGAATAAAGAATGTGGAGGTGTTTGCACCACCCACGGCGGAGGTGTTTGAATCTCATAAGTTGATGGGGAATGGTAATGAGATGAGCTCGCTGACGGTGTCTCGTGCGATCCCTTCGGCGACGATAGCCTATATATCATCGGTTGAGTCGTCGGAGTCATCGGGAAAGGAGATGCACCGGGCCATACATTCCAACCTGTCATAGGACTGGGAAAAGGAAACATATAAGGGTTAGGATAGATATAAGGGCTAGGATACGTACCTGGAATAATCTGAAAGGGCTGTGATGTGGGTGTCGTCGATTGAGGCATTGGGCCAAGTGATTGTGTGGGTGTTGTTGATGGGCCCGTCCTATCATCCCTTCTACTTGGATTTAAAGGTCCGTCCCCGTCATTCCCTTTCCACACTGATTTGTTGACGCCTCTGCTCTTTTGATAGCAAATATGGCTTGACATGGATCCTAAACCATGGCATGTAATCTGGGGTGCACGCTAACTCTGGGATGATGGTCGGTTCGCGATCAGGTATACAATTCCAAAATTTTGATATATTCCGACCAGAACAACGACCAATTCGTATTCGTTAGCCGTAAGTCGATTTTGTGCTGCTCATCGAGCACCTCAGGTTCCTTAGGAATCGGTTGTCGGAATCCAAATTATCGTAACACTCTATCCGTCTAGTTCATCTCGACAATAGAATAGTTTACCAATGAGACCTTAACATGCCAAATGTTCGGATTTTGAAAGAATTCTTCTGGAATTACTGCCCGTATTGCCGGATCCTCGTATGGTGTCCATTGAAACTATATGAATGGAATAAAAATATTAGTTATATACATAATACTAAATACTAAATACTAAGTACTAAATATGAAACGAATATTTTATATATATATTTTATTTAATACTTACTTACGCTTCTGACCGTTGATCTAATAGAAGTCGTATATTTTCAAGAGCAGTAGGTATTCCAATATAACTCACCGGATGGTTCCACCTAATTAAATAAATTTTCAGCATACAATTTTATTTTAAATCTATGGAATAATTGTAAAATCAAATAAAAATTTTATCTCGTTATAAGTGGGAATGTATATGGGTGGTTCACTCGAGGACATAAAAATTGAAAGCTAAACCGAGCCCATGATTGTAGTAGTGATAGGCAACCTCCAATTTTGGCTGTATTTGGTTGCATCGCCCTGCACATCTCTTGGTACAATGTTGCCAACACGGCAGACCCCCAACTAAGTTCACCAGCTGCTCTAAAATCAACGAGTTTCAATAGCCACCTCAGATGTATGAGGTTTTGTGACAAGTCCGACATCAAATAAGCTCAAATCATCTCAAGGATGTATGCCTGAGCATATAGTATTCTTTCAACTTCAGTCGAATCATTCCCCATCTCTGGGAATGTGTCTCGTAACCAGCCCATCTCAATCCGACCTCCATAAATATTATCCGGAATCGCATCCAAAAGATCGTAATATATGGCTCCCCAATCTGCAGATTGAACGAACCCGGTGAGTGCTGACCCATCCACTGACAATCCTAAATCCAAAGTGATAGTACACTCTCCACATGGAACATGGAATGTGTGCGTCTCGGGTCTCCACCTATAACACCCCAAACCCGGCCCAAACACTGCAACCGGATCTGGTATGTCACTTGAGTGATTTTGCAAAACATGTCACATTTTGGAAAATGATTTCTAGGTTTAATCATTAATACCGAAAACTTAATAATTTATTAAGTCATATGAGACAAAAAGTTATAAACTGCCTTGGTGAATTTTAATTAAAATCCAAAAAAAATCTTGTACATGTCTTAGCTTAATTTTAATCAAAAAAATTAAAATGTCTAATAATTAAACCCAACTTAAACCCAAAAACATAAATAATAGTCTAGTGGCCCATGGCCTTATTACAACGAGGTTTAAAACCGATTAAATAAAAATATAAAATAAAATACAAAAGTCTTTTTGCTGAATCCAAATACTCTCTCGCATGGCCACCTTGCGCTTCTCTCCAGCCCGGTCCGTTGCACTAGGTGCTACCTAAAAATGTTAAATTAAAAGGGTGAGTCGCGAGACTCAGTGTGCAACCCTCGTGCACCATCAGACTGGGCCTTAGCCCACAGATCAGAATATAGAACATAATATAAAAGATAACATACATAAAAACTCAACCCAATCCTAGGTTTCCATCAGCTACACACCACCCTTACCTGCCAGTCACACCATTAGGGATTTCTACAATCAACCCACACCGCTACACGCCATTGATGGCAGTCATGCTACTCATCGTCAAAGTTGTGACAGAGTCACCAGGCTGAAACGGCAAAAGCCACGTAAAGCGAGTTGTGACAGAGTCACCAGCTAAAATGGCATAAGCCACGAGCAGATCACTTCCCTTTTTATCAATCACCGACCCCGAGCATACATAGAAATCGACATGCAAAACATATCTTTTAACAGAAACATTCACTGAAGAATGGCAGAAAACACTAACCTGATATTTAGCCTTTACCCTTTTTGGGATTTCGGCATTTAACAGAGTATAGCAGATTTATACTTATATATATATATATACACACACATAATAGCATTCAATCTAATGGTGTGAGAAGTTACACACCTGATTAATGTCGATACCCTTGCTAGACCGATCTACAACTTTGCTCAAAAAGCCGAAAAGATGTGAAAATAGGGCCTCTCCTATATTCGGCTAAGGGTTACTAAATCCCGAATTTACACATTGAAACTAGTAGATCTTCTTACCTTGAAATCTCGAAAGTAACACGATTTGAGTGCTATCGATCTATAACTTAGAGATCTATGCGATTGACTCCACTAAAGTTCCCTTCAGATTTCGGCACAAGTAGGCACCACAGAAGCAATTCGGCAATCACAGGAGATGAGATCTAGGGATTTCGGCTTTTAGGAAAATCTCGAAAAAAGTATGAACAAGAGAAGGTTGATGTGTCTTTGGCCTTTAAAATACTTGAGTGAAGAGTTTCGGTTTCTGACAGGAAAAGAGAAGAAGAAAAGAAAACAAGGAAGAGATTTGAAGATTTCGGCTAGGAAGAAAAAGAATGGAAAGAGTTTCGGCTTTTGAATCAAAATGAAGATAAGGGATTAGGCTTAGAGATTTCGGCTTTTGCAGAGAATGAAGAAGAAGATGGAACTTTAGGAGTTTTTGGCTTTTACTCAGAGAAGAAGAGAAAAGAACGACAGAAAAACCCAAATGCCGAAATTGAAGAGATATTCCCCCTATTTATAGAAATTTCTGCACTTACCTAACCTTGCAGATAAATCCTATCTTTTCTCTTTTATCTTAATCTACTAGCTCATCTAAAAGAGACTTAATTATCTCTAACTCCTTCTTCCTTTATTAGCATATTATCCACATATTTTAATCATTAAAATCCCTAAATTTTAGCCTTTATCTGTTTATTATCCACATAAAATAAATTCCTAAATAATAGCCTTTATCTACTTATTATCCACATATTTTAAACATTAAAACCCCTAAATTTTAGCCTTGTTGCCATCCACTCCACCTAATCCTAATGCCCAAAATTTAGCTATCCTAATGCCCAAAATTTAGCTAACTTAAATTAAAAGAATTGGGCTCCATGAAACTTAAATTTGGGCCCCTTACTCTCTTGTGTGGCGTCACCTCCTAAGATTGGGCCACAAGCCCACTTTGGTATTTTAAACATAGATACTACCTTTTAAACCCTATAATGCCCAAACAGATAATTTTAATCAAGGCCTCTACCTAAGCCTGAGCCCAATTTGGACCCCTAACACTTAAATTAACACATTAAACATATCCACCCATTAAACGCATAGGCCCAAAAATTCAGGATGTTACACCACCTCTCTATTAACGTGCTGATGAGTTTCGGGTCCAACTTGCACCCCCGGTCTATAGTGGCCGCGTGCCAAAAACCCGCTTCCCTTAAGTAATTTTCTATCAACGGTGATGGCGGACCAAACATATTACGAATATAACATTGTAACACTCGATCTACAGATTGTTATAAAAAAATTATAAAATAAAAATTAATTAAAATTACATAAATGAAAAAATATTAAATAATATTCAAAAATTAAAATTAATTAAAATTACATAAATGAAAAAAACATTAAATTATATTCAACATTTAAAATAAACTGTTACCATTTTCATTTGTTCGACGGAGATATGTTTATGATCACGACGAATTAATTCCTCGGCCATTGCTAACACGATCAAATATTTTTGAAATTATAAAAAAATAATATTAATTTAAAAAATAAAGTAAATAACTAATTATAAAGAGCTTTGAGAAATTTAATCAGAAATTTGAGAGCTTTAGGGAGAATTTTTAGAGATTTTTGGCTAAATTTTGAAAAAATTAAGTGTGAAATATAAAAAGGGGGTTTTATAGTTTTTTTTACCGTTGGACCCCCCCAAAGGTCAAAAAAATTCAAAAAAAAATAGTCTTTGCTGGATTTTCCCCTTAAAACGCGGCCACGTAGGCGCGTTTTGCCAGAATTGGCCCTTTTCCGTAAATAATTTGTTAATTGGCCCATTTCCGTAATTTTGTTTGGAAATAGGCCTTTTTGGGTAAATGGGTCCTGATAACCTTTATAAAAAAAAATTCTTTAAGTGTTTCATACATTTTATAACACTTATGATAGGGTGCTCATGATGTGTGTCCTTGCAGGAATAAATTATTACAATTATTTAAAATCGCCAGATGTGTTCCCATAATGATCGATCTGACAGGTTCAAAGTAAATAAATTATTAAAAAATAGAAAATAAAAAATATTATAAAAAATTGATTTAACTTATTTTTTCATCTCGATTTAACCAATCCGTAATGGTTCACAGGTCAACTAGTTTTATCTCTCACCGGATTGATACTCCAACTAGATCCTGATCCAATTGATTTGGTCTGATTTAGATAACATCGAATTTTAGAATTTTTTATATTTTTATAATATATTTTTAGAAAAAAAAATCTTTTTTTAAAATTTTAAAGAGTTTTTATTTTGTTTATATTTTTTTAAAAATCAGAATTTTTTATTTTTTTTAAATTATATACTTTTAAAGGGTATGGAAAAATTTATAAAAAAATATAAAATGTTGAAAGCTAAAAGAATTTAACATATTTAAAAGTTTATTAACCCATGAATCGATATGGACGGGTAGAATCAACTAAAAAATTAATTAAATCAGCAATTGAACCGATTTTTATAAAATTTTAATATTTTTATTTTTAATAAGTTATTTTCTTTAAACCGGTCGGATCAGTTGTTCTGGGAATCAATTGGTCTAACTAATTTGAAATTGGTTCAATTGCCAGTTCAATTGATTTTTTAAGCTCAACTCAACTATTTTGCATCGATTTCCAAGTCAATCGATATTTTATCCGATTTGGTTTAGATAACATTAAAATTTTAAAATCTTTTTATTTTATTTTATTAATTTTAGAGGTTTTAATTTTTGTCATAATTTTTTAAATATAAAATTTTTACATTTTTATGTTTTTATTTAAATTATGAAAAAAAATTAATTTTTAAAGGATAATGACCAAATTAACAAAAATACTGTAAATGTTGAGGGCTAAACAATTATTTTACTTTTGATATCAAAATTAGATGAGGGACAAAAAATTTTAAATAAAAAAAAGTACAAGACTCAGTGTCTTAAAATTAGAGTATAAAGACTAAATTTTAAAAGAGAACAAGAATTTTTGAGTATTAAACGAATTTATAATACAACTTTTATAAACCTAATTTGTTATTAGGTAAAAAAACTCTGAGAAATATTTAGACTATGTCCAATAGAAAAACACTTTTATCCAATAATAAATATATAATTATAATTTAAAATTAAAATTTTATTATTATATAAAAATAACTTTTATAAATTTGTATAATAATTTTTTAAACTTAATCATGTATGCAATTACGATGATTATCCAAACTTAACCTATAACATCTGCTAATTAGATGATTACTTAAATATCTTATTACACACAAAATCAATTATAAGTGAGTTTCCAAAAGATAAGTAATTTAAGCAGTGGTGTTGGGATGGAATCATACCCACAAATTAACAGCGAATCAGTTGCTCTGCTGGTTGAATTCAGATTCTATTGTATTGTCAGATTTACATAAAATCACTTCGAACGTGTTAAGAGAATTGAAAACCAAGAATCGAAGGAAATCAAAGATAAAGAAAATAAATCACTTAAACCAGTTGTTTATATGTTGGCCTTTTTCTTTTTCTTATTTAAACTTTGACCCATAACATAGCCCAGCTCAGTCCAAAAATTAATTCCAAAGTTTTAGCCTATTTTATTTATTTTAATTAATTTTGCCAAATTATTTTTTTGGACAATTTTCAAAATTATACATTAACTTTGATTTAATGTACAATTTGATACATAAATTTTGATTTGGTGCAATTATATACATAAAAACTTTGATTGTTGTTCGAGTGTATACATGAAATTTTAATTTTAATTCAATTATATACATTTAAATAAATAAATATATCAATTTATTTATATATTGGATAAATATAACTATTTGCATATGTAATATATAAATATAATATAATGCAATATATCATGTATAAAATTACTCAAAATCAAAATTCATATATACATTTACATATTAGGCTAAAGTTTATATATAATTTTAATTTTGCATAGTTGTAGGTAGTTATATATTTATATATATATATTTGTTGTTATAGAAGAATATTTATATTACTATTATTTATTTATGGTTATTTTTCTTGGTTACTTTCTATTTGTATCAATTAAATCGTGATTTGATTATTACAATATTAAATTTAGTATTAAGATCAAATTTATAACAGAATATTTGTAATAAAAAGATCAATGATTGACCGATTTAATATTTTATGCTTAATTTGTAATATTTAAGAGTGATTATTAGTAATTCTAAGTATGATGTAAAAAAAGAAGAAGATATCATCAGAATCTATAATGAAATTATTAAAAAAAAAAATCATAAATTTTGGATTGAGCACATGACGGGATTCTGTATTTCTAAGAAAGCAATTTTGGCATGGGAGCGAATTTTCTAGTTTTATATCCAAAATTATGTGTATTATGTTAAAATTTTCCCAGTTTAGATGAAAAGCAATGATTTGTCATGTTGAATATGTGAAGGCTTGTAGTTTCAATGTCAAAACATTAAATGTGAAGAGAGAGGAGTGAGGTGGTCCAAATATGGCAGTTAGCTGAATTTTAGAAGCTTGAAAATTGGTTTTCACGTATGCATCCATTTTAGTCTTCTTGCACTTTAATGGTTTTTGTGACAATTAAGTTCCCTATCCTCCCCAACTACCAGGTTGCTTCCATTTCACTGTCGTGCTTTCCAATTTGTTGTCTTAATTTAACATCAACCTCAATCTTAACCCTTTCCTTTTGCCCACCTAAGCTTTCATCATTTTATACTTCTCTCTTACTTGCAATATTTTATAAGCATGTCCCTCAATTTCTGTCCAAATTAAGCATCAACGCATGGACTCTCCATTTCTAATTTTCAAATATTTCATCCATGGCTCATTGAAATGAATCTTCGCAATTATTATAAAAATGTTACATTTTACTTTTTCAATCTTAAATAGCTTCAAATAAATTATCTTGGTTGTAGAGATAATAATTCAATCTTAAATAATTGTGAAGTGCCAAGTCACTTTCATTGAGATCTAGAAAGGAAACGTTGAGAGAGATGATTGGATTTTCTTTTTCTTTTTCAAATGGTTTAATTTAATAATAAGCTCTCACACTATAATATTTTCTAGTTAAATATTTACAAATTTTTATCACAACAGAAAGATTAAACACAAGATTTAATAAACATAACATGAATAGACTAGAATAAATATTTCACTTAACAAGAGTTTATTGGCATTTATAAAAAGAATATCACGAAGAGATCATGGCAATCTGAAAATTCATTAAACTCAATTTTAATTAAGGCATAGGTTTCTCTTGAAGTCCTATTATGTCCCTAAGTTATTTCGTATATGTCTATGTCAAAACTACCCTAAAAAACACCATTTTAGGAATTTTATACAATTTATGCATACAACAACCATCTTTCAATATCGACATGATATGCACCATTTAGGTCTTTTGTTTATTAACCATTACCTCTTCTCAAATTAAACAGTTAATTCTTCAACCCACAAATGTTGGCCTTACATTTACAAGTTTTAACATGAATTAAACTTAAATGAATGAAACAATCATTTGCACAAAATATTCACAATACAAAAACTAATCAACTCAAGTCATGATTCATACTTATTCTGAATAAACAAAATTAATCGTGCATTATTAAATTGAAAACATAAAGATGAGATGTGAACATGTCTTTCAACATAGAAAGCAACAATTAACAATAAAGAGAAAGGGAAAAAGAATAGCTAAGGCGGTTATCCACAATCATATCACTATAAGAAGAGAAAATAGTTGAACTGCAGTGTTATCTGCGACTGCTCCTTGTGGCTTCCCATGGTGGCTCTGCTCCTCATCTTTATGTTAAATGATCAATACGCTCTCAAGTTATTCTTTCTGACTGCTCTCATTTTCAGCAAGTGTTTTGCCTTATTTTGTGGCAAGCAAAAAGTTTAGCAAGCCATAAGGAAGCAAGAATACTCAATGTTTTCTTTCTGACTGTTTGAGGCTTGATTCAAGGGGAAAGGGTTGTTGATTTTATTTGATGGAGAATGGGGTCAATTTGCTATTTTGGGGAGTTAAATGGCGATTTTGGGTACATTAATTTTAGCAATGGATGTTGCCATCTTTAATACATAGAAAGTATGTGAATGGAACAATTTTGGGCCTCCATTTAAATAATTTTTAGTCCTCTATGTAATTGAGTGCGGAATGAAGTCGCTTTGAAGCCGAGCGTGATGAATCTAGATTCTCCAATCTATACCTGTTTAAGCCCAAAAAATAACGAAATTTTTCCGTACTTTCCCTTAGCCCAATTATTCCCAAAAAAATAATAAAATAACATGCATTTAACATAAATTTCACAAAACTAACACATCCCCATGGACATTATAAAATATCACAAAAGTTTTATTTATTTACTCGAATTGCATAAATTATACATAAAAGACTACTGAAAATATCTATATATTTTAGAGTTTACAATGAACTGCAAAATTGGTAAAAAAAAATAAAGCCCTTATTGATTTTCTAAGGTATGGATTTATTGTAACACCCCTCACTCAACCTAATTGTCGAGTTCGAGCTACAAGATGTTACAATCATTGCCGGAGTAACTACCATAAAATATACAGTAAATTTCATTCAAGCATGCAATTTAATGATAAACACATTTACATTATGATACACAATCAAATTTGAGCCGTAATTGAGATTACGAAAGATCTTGTTGATCTGAGCATGAAATATAAGCAAATTGTAAAATTCCAAAATCTCAGGGCCAATGTCGTAACATCGCCAAACAGTTTGTCATATCGTGACCTTAGGCCACTCGATGTTGTGACATGACTCACTATCAGTTGACGTTGCAACAGGAAAGATTGCTAGTCAGAACGTGGACTCTATTTTTTTGGTACCTATTTCAATGCTACCACACAATTCATCAATTTGTGCATAAATGGTTTACCTCACCTGTACCAAAACACTTCAAAAACATACAATTCAAAAACAAATAACCACTTTTTATCAAGGTGGAGGTGGAGCGATGAGGAGATTAAGGTGGTGTAGTAGAGGCCGGTTCACCTATAGAGTGAGAGAGCTAGGAATAAGAACAAGAGGGCAATGTAACACCCCTTACCTGGTTCAATCGCCAAACCCGAGTAATAAGGCGATACAAGCAGATATAAACACTTACAAGCACATTATAATTTAAAATCTCAATTAATTATAAATAATTCATAATTAATCAAATTAGCATGTGATTCAATCAATTTTGAATTAATATCGAGCTTATGGAAGGTCAAAACTAAGCAGGCAAATTAATAAAGATTAAATTGAAACAAATTAAAAAGGAAGGAAAAATCTGCATACATGGGTCACACGGCCGTGTCCCTTGGCAGTGTGCGAAAGCTTAGCCCATGTGTAATGAACCACACAGCCATGTCACTAAACCATATACAAGAGTTGTGCCCGTGTGAGATACGGCCGTGTTCCTTGGCAGTGTGCAAAATCTAAGACTGAGGAAGAGCATGTAAAAGTCTTGAAGAAACTGTTTCTAAGGTTGAGGAAATTCCAACTGAAACTCAATCCAGCAAAGTGCACCTTTGGGGCTAGGTCGGGAAAATTGTTGGGATTTGTAGTCAGTGAAAAAGGAATTGAGGTAGATCCTGATAAAGTAAAAGCTATACAGGAGTTGACTCCACCACGTACCCAAAAGGAAGTTCGAGGTTTCCTGGGGAGATTAAACTACATCGCTCGATTCATTGCACAATTAACAGAGAAATGTGACCCTATATTCCGTCTTCTTAGGAAACACAACTCAGGTGAATGGAATGAGAAGTGTCAAGAAGCTTTTAATAAGATCAAGCATTACTTGTCTGAACCCCCAGTACTGATGCCTCCCTGCCCAGATAGACCACTGATACTGTATTTGTCAGTATTTGAAAATTCTATGGGATGCGTGCTGGGCCAACATGATGAGTCAGGGAGAAAGGAGAGGGCGATATATTATCTCAGTAAGAAGTTTACAGAATGCGAGACAAGATATTCTCCAATTGAGAAGCTGTGTTGTGCTTTGATTTGGACGACTCGGAGACTGAGGCAGTATATGCTATATCACACCACTTGGCTTATCTCAAAGCTAGACCCTCTCAAGTACATGATGGAATCACCTGCGCTAAATGGAAGAATGGCCCGATGGCAGATTCTACTTTTTGAGTTCGACATAGTCTACATAAACCAAAAAGTCTGTAAAAAGAAAAGCCTTGATAGCGGACTTTCTAGCCAATGAGCTTTAGAAGACTACGAGCCGTTGAACTTCGATTTTCCAAATGAAGACCTAATGTACGTGGCGATCACTGAGGAAGATGTGCAAAAAGAGGGCCGCCCTTGGAAACTAAACTTTGACGGAGCTTCAAACGCGGTAGGGAATGGAATTGGGGTAGTCCTAGTATCCCCAGGGGAAGATCACTATCCTCTCATCAGCAAATTAGATTTCGATTGCACGAATAACATGGCTGAATATGAAGCATGCATCCTAGGTATCCGGGCGGCCATTGAACGCAAAATTAAAATGTTGGAGGTATACAGCGATTCTGCGCTAGTAATCTATCAACTGAAAGGTGAATGGGAAACAAGAGACCCCAAACTAATCAGTTACCGAAGGCTAGTCTTGGAGTTAATTAAGGAGTTTGACAACGTCGCTTTCTGTTACCTCCCACGAGAAGAGAACCAGATGGCCTATGCTCTAGCTACCTTGGCTTCTATGATCAAACTAAACAAGTATGAGAAGGTGAAGCCCATCCAGATGAGCATTTACGAGGCTCCGGCTCATTGCTACAACGTCAGCGAAGAAGGAGAAAAGGACGATCACCCTTGGTATCACGATATATTACAATATGTGAAGAATCGGGAATACCCCAACCAAGCAACAGAAAATGATAAGAGGACATTGAGAAGACTGGCTAGCGATTACGTCCTAGACGGGGAAATCCTATACAAAAGAAGGAAAGATCAGGTACTTCTAAGATGCGTGGATGTCGTCGAGGCCAAGACGATTCTCGAGGAAGTCCATGAGGGCATCTGTGGAACACACGCTAATGGTTTTAAGATGGCAAGACAGATCATGAGATTCGGGTATTATTGGTCAACAATGGAAGGAGATTGCATCAGCTACGCCAAGAAATGCCACAAATGTCAGATCTATGGAGACAAAATTCATGTACCTCATTCACCTCTCCATGTCATGACCTCCCCATGGCCTTTCTCTATATGGGGGATGGACGTCATTGGGCCGATCTCACCAAAAGCCTCGAATGGGCATCGATTTATCTTTGTGGTAATCGACTATTTCACCAAATGGGTAGAAGCCACTTTGTATATGCGAATGTCACGAAGTCGTGATCGATAAGTTCTTAAAGAAAGAAATCATATGTCGGTATGGAATGCCTGAAAGGATCATATCTGACAATGCACTGAACCTGAACAACAGTACAATAGCAGAAGTCTGCAGTCAATTCAAGATCAAACACCACAACTCGTCACCATATCGTCCAAAAATGAATGGAGCGATCGAGGCGACTAACAAGAATATCAAGAAAATCGTGGGGAAAATGATGAAACTTACAGAGATTGCACGAGAAGCTACCATTCGCTCTTTAAGCTTATCGAACATCGGTTAGAACCTCTCAGGGGCAACTCCTTTCTCTTTGGTGTATGGGATGGAAGCGGTACTTCCGATCGAAGTTGAGATCCCTTCCCTGCGGGTCTTGTCTGAAATAAAGTTGGATGAAGCAGAATGGATCCAATCCCGGTATGATCAGCTAAATCTAATCGAGGAAAAAAGGCTAAAAGCCCTTCGTCATGGACAAATGTATCAAAAGCGAATGATACAAGCTTATAACAAAAAAGTTTGCCCTAGAGAATTCTATGAAGGAGACCTCGTCCTGAAAAAGATTCTTCCCTTGCAAAAAGACTTTAGAGGAAAGTGGACGCCGAACTGGGAAGGACCTTATGTAGTGAAGAAGGCCTTTTCTGGTGGAGCTCTAATTTTAGCAGAAATGGATGGCAAAAGCTTATCGAATCCTGTGAACTCAGATTCCGTCAAGAAATACTTCGCCTAATTCCCAAAAAAAAAAATGGAGAGGCCAAGGTGAAAACCCGTAATGGGCACTTTGTGACCAAAGGGGTTTTGAATTGAAAACCCAAGAATGGGCAATTCAAATTTTTAAGGGGGAGGTATGTAACGGTCTTGCTACAACTCGAATTAACAGAGAGAGAGCGTCACATCTTGGGGCATCAACAAAGTCTCTTAAGTCCATCCAACACCCATCAAGTAAAAAGGGATTCTCGAGGAATTTATACGGAGAGGCTCATGCTATGACATCTGGACATTTGTTTCTATCTTCAATTTCACATTTCAGCTAAACTTGCCTTGTCAAAACATGATCCTTTGATCAGTCTATCCATTTTAAGCCTTGATCCAAATATCCATTGTAATGGCATCTTTTAAGCACTTTTCAATCAAACAAAGATTAATGGACGGCTAATATTCAGATTAAAGGAGTTTTTGCATGTCACTCTAA
Source organism: Gossypium bickii (assembly GCA_025503065.1). NCBI lineage: Eukaryota > Viridiplantae > Streptophyta > Magnoliopsida > Malvales > Malvaceae > Gossypium > Gossypium bickii. The sequence goes on from CP106711.1 coordinate 106,217,562, forward strand.
AAAGCTTCTAATTACTACGGGAACTTGAATTAAGGCCAATATTCATAACTAACCAGGTTCATGGGGTAATCGACCAAAGATATCAATCAAACAAAAGCGCGGGGTAATCCGCTTTGCAAAGGATCATTCTCATGTACTCATTTAATTAGGGGCATTCGATTCATTCTGATCATAGCATCATAATCATTGTAAAGAGGCCGTTCTTATGTCATCTATAGCACATGTAGATAGGGACATTTGAGTCATTGCATCATCATCATTTAAGCGTAAGCACATTCTACAGGACAGATTCCTAAAAGAACGATGCAGCAAGTTCATATTTTATTCCCTAGAATAGTGGAATAGATTAAAGATTATTCTATTACCACTGACCAATAGTGGAATAGATTGAAGATTGTTCTATTACCACTGACTAGTAGTGGAATAGATTATTATTCTGTTGCCACTGACCAGTAGTGGAATGGATTGAAGATTGTTCTGTTGCCACTAACCAGTAGTGGAATAGATTGAAGATTGATCTATTACCACTGACCAGTAGTGGAATAGATTGAAGATTATTCTATTACCACTGACCAGTAGTGGAATAGATTGAAGATTATTCTATTGCCACTGACCAGTAGTGGAATAGATTGAAGATGGTCCTGTTGCCACTAAACAGTGGTGGAACGGGTTGAAGATTATCCTGTTGCCATTGAATAGCAGTGGAATGGGTCGAAGATTGTCCTGTTGCCACTAAACAATGGTGGTGGAACGGGTTGAAGATTATCCTATTGCCATTGAATAGCAGTGGAATGGGTCGAAGATTGTCCTGTTGCCACTAAACAGCGGTGGAACGGGTTGAAGATTATCCTATTGCCATTGAATAGCAGTGGAATGGGTCGAAGATTGTCCTGTTGCCACTAAACAGCGGTGGAACGGGTTGAAGATTATCCTATTGCCATTGAATAGCAGTGGAATGGGTCGAAGATTGTCCTGTTGCCACTAAACAGCGGTGGGACGGGTTGAAGATTATCCTATTGCCATTGAATAGCAGTGGAATGGGTTGAAGATCGTTATATTGCCACTAACCAACAGTGGAAGAGGTCGAAGATCGTTCCATTGCCACTAAACAGCGGTGGAACGGTTTGAAGATTATCCTATTGTCACTAACCAGCAGTGGGATAGGATGAAGATTGCGAATGTTATCTCCCTAAAGATACAACGAAACAGTAAAACAGATTGAAGCCACAAACCTTACCTCTTGGAAGTAGCGGTGGGGTGGATCAAAACAACAAGACAGTGAATCTGAAGCTACCTGACAAGACTCGGTGGGTCCTGATAAATTTGGGCCTTCTTTATGTCTTTGCTCTGTTCCCATTACACGGCAACGAGCAAAGAGGGGCAGCTGTAGAAGCCCGAATTTATCCGGGCCTTTTTACCCAGACCCAAACCCAATTGCATTACAACACCAAAACCCAACAAAAACAAAGGCCCAGTGGCCCAAAAATTTTAAGGTTTTCGGGAAACCCTAATGCCCTCTCCCTTGCTGCGCCGCAGCCTCTGGCCATGTGTCAGTCACCAGCCACGGTCGGCCACCAACATCATCGCACGCCTCTGCCGTCGCCATACCTGTGAAAGAGGACAAAAAAAATAGCAAGACTACGAGCAGAGATCACACTTATTTATTCATTTTTACATACCGCTATTCGGCTATAAAAGCCAAAGAAAAAGAATGTAAAAGGGTCGGATTTTTGAAAACCAATCAATACAAGCAGCGTATTTTTTCAAAAAAACACGAGCAGTAGCAAACATCGGAAAGCAATCGAGATCAAAGCGGGTTGAAACAAGATTCGAAGGTTTATTTCCTATTTTATTTTCTTTATATATTTTCGAAATCATCCACAAATCCACTTTATTTTCTTTAAAATATACACATATATATAAAATATATAAAAGAGTAACAAGCAAAAAGGGAAGACGTACCAATATCGCGAATTCCGGCCACCGCTCGCGGTGGCATGCGACGGCGGCTGGAGGTGTTCGTGCGGCGGTGCGAACTAGGAGTTGAAACCCTAGCAGAGAATAGATGTGGGTTTCTGAAATTTTTTGAAGAAAATGAGGTGAAAAGTAAAAAAAAAAAAATCAAATTGGGCTTTAAATAGCCAAGCAAAACGGCACCGTTTTGTGCCTAGGGGCCGGACGCCAAAACGGCGTCGTTTTGGCTCCGACCCGCGCGACCCGACCCGCTCCAGCCTTAGATCCGCGTGTTTTGTCATGGGGGGCTAATTGCACTTTTAGCCCTTCCTCTTTTCCATGCCTTCGCAATTAAATTTCGTTATTTCTTTAATTTCGCCCCCTTAATCTTGCTCTGCTTCCAATTTAATCCTTCTTTGTTTATTTTTGTAACTATATCGTTATTACTATTTTTGTTATTATTATTATAACTATATTATATAATCATAGTATATATATTTTTGTATCATTATTATTATTATTGTTACTATATTTATATTAGTATATTGTATATATTGCGTATTATTATTATTATTATTACCACTATGCTTATATTATTATTATTGTACATATTCATTATTGTACTATTATTATTATATTTTTATTACTATTATATTTATATTAGTATATTATATATATTTCATACCCTTATTATTACTAGTATTACAGTTACTATTAATATTATTATTTTAGTATTATTATCAGTTATGATACTTATCTTGTACATATTATTTTTCTATTATTATTATTATTATTATTATTATTATTATTAGCTGCATGTATATACTTATTATTGTTATTACCATACTATTATTTTATTATTATACTATTATATTATTATTCTTCCTATAATACTATTATAGTAATCTTTTTTTATATATATGTACTATTATTATTATATTTATTTTCACTATATTATTATTAATATTATTGTTATTATTATTTTTTTACTCTTATTATATGATGTATAAATGTATACATTATTACTTATTTAACTTTCATTTATATCTTTATACTTACATCACTTCACATATACTCTTATTTCCATTCCTTTGTATCTCATGCATTTTGTTACAAATCCGTGCTCCATTTTATTCAATACAAAATTGGTTTCTTTCGTAAAGGTAACATTTCATGTTTAGAAATTCGAGAAAATCGTGCCTTAACTTACTAGGTTTTGATTCTTCTCGTTTGACCTAAATATCGAAATATCTTTTAAAACAAAAATTTTCAAATAGACATAAAAACTTATTTTCGGGAATTCGATATGTTGTGTCCTAACTTACTGGATGTGACATTCCGTTATTTCGAAATAAGATTTTCTAAACGAGGCAATATTCATCTTGGATTCGGGGGTTTAAATTATCGTGTCCCAAAGTATTGGATGTGATATTTTATTCCTTCGGAACGAGAAGAGCTTGATATTTAATTCGAAGAAATTCGAATATTTTTTAAGGGGATCATATTTTTAAATCCACTTTTGTAATTTTCAACTTTCGACATAAGGACATCAATTGATCAATTTGGTACCGATTTTGGGCGTGACGAGGGTGCTAATCCTTCCTCGCACGTAACCGACTCCCGAGCCCACTTTCTCGAAACTCGTAGACTAAAATATTTTATAGGTGGCCCGATCGCACCTAATAAAAGATCGGTGGCGACTCTCGTTTTTATTTTCAAAACCCAAGTTCGATTCCCGCCTTTTCAAAAAAGGGACGGCTTCGACAAAAATGTTACATTTTACTTTTTCAATCTTAAATAGCTTCAAATAAATTATCTTGGTTGTAGAGATAATAATTCAATCTTAAATAATTGTGAAGTGCCAAGTCACTTTCATTGAGATCTAGAAAGGAAACGTTGAGAGAGATGATTGGATTTTCTTTTTCTTTTTCAAATGGTTTAATTTAATAATAAGCTCTCACACTATAATATTTTCCAGTTAAATATTTACAAATTTTTATCACAACAGAAAGATTAAACACAAGATTTAATAAACATAACATGAATAAACTAGAATAAATATTTCACTTAACAAGAGTTTATTGGCATTTATAAAAAGAATATCACGAAGAGATCATGGCAATCTGAAAATTCATTAAACTCAATTTTAATTAAGGCATAGGTTTCTCTTGAAGTCCTATTATGTCCCTAAGTTATTTCGTATATGTCTATGTCAAAACTACCCTAAAAAACACCATTTTAGGAATTTTATACAATTTATGCATACAACAACCATCTTTCAATATCGACATGATATGCACCATTTAGGTCTTTTGTTTATTAACCATTACCTCTTCTCAAATTAAACAGTTAATTCTTCAACCTACAAATGTTGGCCTTACATTTACAAGTTTTAACATGAATTAAACTTAAATGAATGAAACAATCATTTGCACAAAATATTCACAATACAAAAACTAATCAACTCAAGTCATGATTCATACTTATTCTGAATAAACAAAATTAATCGTGCATTATTAAATTGAAAACATAAAGATGAGATGTGAACATGTCTTTCAACATAGAAAGCAACAATTAACAATAAAGAGAAAGGGAAAAAGAATAGCTAAGGCGGTTATCCACAATCATATCACTATAAGAAGAGAAAATAGTTGAACTGCAGTGTTATCTGCGACTGCTCCTTGTGGCTTCCCATGGTGGCTCTGCTCCTCATCTTTATGTTAAATGATCAATACGCTCTCAAGTTATTCTTTCTGACTGCTCTCATTTTCAGCAAGTGTTTTGCCTTATTTTGTGGCAAGCAAAAAGTTTAGCAAGCCATAAGGAAGCAAGAATACTCAATGTTTTCTTTCTGACTGTTTGAGGCTTGATTCAAGGGGAAAGGGTTGTTGATTTTATTTGATGGAGAATGGGGTCAATTTGCTATTTTGGGGAGTTAAATGGCCAGTTTTGGGCTGTTAATTTTAGCAATGGATGTTGCCATCTTTAATACATAGAAAGTATGTGAATGGAACAATTTTGGGCCTCCATTTAAATAATTTTTAGTCCTCTATGTAATTGAGTCTGGAATGAAGTCGCTTTGAAGCCGACGTGACTGAATCTAGATTCTCCAATCTGTACCTGTTTAAGCCCAAAAAATAACGAAATTTTTCCGTACTTTCCCTTAGCCCAATTATTCCCAAAAAAATAATAAAATAACATGCATTTAACATAAATTTCACAAAACTAACACATCCCCATGGACATTATAAAATATCACAAAAAGTTTTATTTATTTACTCAGAATTCGCATAAATTATACATAAAAGACTACTGAAAATATCTATATATTTTAGAGTTTACAATGAACTGCAAAATTGGTAAAAAAAAATAAAGCCCTTATTGATTTTCTAAGGTATGGATTTATTGTAACACCCCTCACTCAACCTAATTGTCGAGTTCGAGCTACAAGATGTTACAATCATTGCCGGAGTAACTACCATAAAATATACAGTAAATTTCATTCAAGCATGCAATTTAATGATAAACACATTTACATTATGATACACAATCAAATTTGAGCCGTAATTGAGATTACGAAAGATCTTGTTGATCTGAGCATGAAATATAAGCAAATTGTAAAATTCCAAAATCTCAGGGCCAATGTCGTAACATCGCCAAACAGTTTGTCATATCGTGACCTTAGGCCACTCGATGTTGTGACATGACTCACTATCAGTTGACGTTGCAACAAGAAAGATTGCTAGTCAGAACGTGGACTCCATTTTTTGGTACCTATTTCAATGCTACCACACAATTCATCAATTTGTGCATAAATGGTTTACCTCACCTGTACCAAAACACTTCAAAAACATACAATTCAAAAACAAATAACCACTTTTTATCAAGGTGGAGGTGGAGCGATGAGGAGATTAAGGTGGTGTAGTAGAGGCCGGTTCACCTATAGAGGCTGAGAGCCGGAATAAGAACAAGAGGGCAATGTAACACCCCTTACCTGGTTCAATCGCCAAACCCGAGTAATAAGGCGATACAAGCAGATATAAACACTTACAAGCACATTATAATTTAAAATCTCAATTAATTATAAATAATTCATAATTAATCAAATTAGCATGTGATTCAATCAATTTTGAATTAATATCGAGCTTATGGAAGGTCAAAACTAAGCAGGCAAATTAATAAAGATTAAATTGAAACAAATTAAAAAGGAAGGAAAAATCTGCATACATGGGTCACACGGCCATGTCCCTTGGCAGTGTGCGAAAGCTTAGCCCATGTGTAATGAACCACACAGCCATGTCACTAAACCATATACAAGAGTTGTGCCCGTGTGAGATAGGCCATATGGTCGTGCCATGAGCCCATGTATGGCACACAGTTGTGTACCAGGCATTGTGTTAGCCCGTGTGTACCTGAAAAATGTCTTTTAAGAACAACCAAAAGAGCACTTATATATATACACCACTTCAATAAACCTTAAATGACACTTTCACTATCATCTAATCAAACATTAAATGACCATTCAAACAATCTCGTGTTTAGTCAACAACCTTACCAAATCATCATTACATAACTAAACATCAATCAAAGCACACCATTCATCACTTTCAACTATATACCAATCAACCACATCACCTAACATATTATCAATCAATCTTTATACCATGAATCACATAAACCAAATTACTTTAGCAAGACATTAATAATATGACCTTTCTCATTACATACTTAGATATTATATATGTAATCTTCAAATGCCACAAAATACAAAATGATCAATATGGCCTTAAGACATCCTAGGTACATGCCAAGACCAAAATGAAAACATCACCAACACTTGAGTCCGAGATTTTTCATTGGATGCTGAGTTGACGATCAAGTTGAAAAGTACCTAGCCTGTGCACAGGAAACAAAACTGTACACTGAGTATAACTTAGTACTATTTCTATAATCTAAACATTAAAACATAATATAACACATTTAAAAAGCCTAAGTTAAAAATTAGATAATGTTATGCAACTAACATGTCAATTGTGCCAACTCATGCACTCATTGTTTAAATTTAATACATTTTACTAATGTTAACATATGGTAATTCTACTTCCCATATCATTTGATATCTCCATTCATATGATGGTACATTCCATCTCCATTTCCAAATCAATAATTTCAATGAACATTTCTATCAATATTCCAACTCATTTCACATTTGAATATTGCATTTCACATTCCATTTCCATTTTTTATCCTTTTGTCATTTCAATAACAACAACTACATCTCATTTCACATATATATTCATCAACAATTTATTTATCCATACTATGATAACATCAATATCTTTATATCCATTCAATTACACATTTATATAAACATATACATTTTCCACATAATTTCAACTTAGTCTTCCATAATCTTACTTAATTCAAATCAATCCAAAAATAGCACATCTTATTAAATTTCTCACCTTATGTTCTTACCATGTGTCGTGTGTGAATATGATATGTGAATTGTGCAAGTGTACCCGTCAGATCAAGTAATAAAGTGATAAGTGAGATCATCTCCATAAGGATCGGATTAGGTATAAAAGTGGATCAGCTATTATAATTAAATTTGATTAATGTTATGAAAAAAACAATAATAAGAATGCAGTGGTAATTTCAAGAGTTAATAATGAATGCGGTATGTGTAACTGAGGAATAATTGAAAATGCTAAGGCAATGCAATAGTAAAAATGCAATGGCAATTATGAGAATGACTACGTGAATAATATGTAAACGAACAAGTAAACAACTAAGAATGTTATGGAAAAGATACTACAGAAGAAAATAAAAGATACACGATGTGATGTGGAAGGTTGGGATTACTAAGAAACTACTCTTTCTATTAGTAATGCCTCAACAAAATCATACTCAATCTACTACTCAAAAGAGTTCTAAAGTGATCTACTTCTTTCGAGAGCAAAAACCTCAAGTTACCTTGCCTGCATCTATAGGCTTTTAATACAGTACCCTGGACTATTTCATTCTGTATGAACATTGCTCTATGTCTAAAGTCTACTACCTGTATCAGTCGAGTACTTGCTCATATCAATCAATTTTGATCCAACTAATCCAACCTTTTAAGAATTAAATTAGTTTATGGGTATGCTGCACAATCGTCTATGTCTAGGGATTGCACGCATACAATTTAGAAATAAAAACAATTGAATGAAACAATAAATTAATTCAAATCTATGCTTCAACCATTAAAGAAAAATAAATCTTTCATCATGTAATCTCAACGCTATGAGATTTAGCTCATGGGTTGGCAAATAAAATTTAAAACCAAAATACCATTCAACATCGTTTCAATCAAATTAATTCATGGAGGAACAGATTAAAAAGTAACAGAAGAATGTCTGGTAGACAGCTTTCACATGTCCAATTCACACTCTAGCAGCACAGTATCCTGTGATAGCTGAGAGGGACTGCCTTCATCTTCCTCTTTCCTTCTCTACTTAGTCACTACTCTCTAGTTTGCCTATGGATCTCCACACTTGTTTACCTTTTTGGGTTTCCTCCTTTGGCTTTTTATAAACTTTTTCCCTAGGGCAAATCCAACAACCCAAGATATGTTCTCCCCTTTTTTACATTTTCTATTTGGTTTAAAATCCCTTCCTTTAGGGAAGGTGGTTATCAGCCTATGATCTCATGATCTTTCTTCTCTTTTTTAGGCTGATTTTTATAGAGCAAATAGAGTTAGGCTGAGATTGGTATGCGTTGAGTGTTGACTCAATCATCTTTCTGGAATTGCCACAACATACAAGTTAGCAAACTCTCCAACCTTTTGCCCCGACAAACTTTCACTCCTTTATTGTTTTCTCTACATCCTACACCTACCAAACCACCAAACACAACTCTTCCATATGCAATTAAAAGTAACAAATAATAATATTTAAGCATTGTCCAAGCTCATTATACAACGTTCTAAAAATGCTAAAATAATATCCTAAAATGCAACTAAATTCACTTAAATATAAACATTGACCTAGTTTAAAGGCATGAATTATAACTCTTTTCAAGAGTTATCACCATGCAACAACAATTTAATATGCAACAATTTACAAATAGTTCAGGTTATAGAAACACAAACCGCAACCTCCAGCTATTTGTCTACTACTTTTTCTTTTCCTTACCTGCATCAAAATACACTATTTTTCCATCCTAAACAGTTTAGTCCTTCATTGCAGAAGTCATCATTTTCACTAATTTTCATTCAATTTCATAGTATTTATTTCATACCATTAATCTATTTTCACTTGATCAATATCTAATTTACATATAGATACTTTATATTTTTTTGATTTAATCCTTTTGATGTCAAAACAATATGTAATAACAATTCAACTATAAGACAACACAATATAACAAAAAAGATATTTTCAATTAATAAAGTCAATGTAACGCCCCAAAATTTTTATTTTTGTTTTTGCTAAAATGTGACACAAGTGTGTATCTATTTCAGTGGTTAAGTGTTCTGGGTGTGTGTGAGTTCTCAAGTTCAAGCATTATCTTGGGTGAATTTTTGTCTTTTTCTGAATAAATCCTTAATCTTGTTCAAAGGGTTAAGTCTAATTATTTGTAAAACCATATCAGAATGGGCCTGTTGGTCTGGTGGTTAAGTGAAGTGTAAGTTTGCTAACGGTCCTGTGCTCGAATCCCGGTGTAAGCGTGGGTATTAGTTTTGATTAGTTCTGTGGGAAAGTTTCGGTGGAATTTGAATTCTGAGGGAAGTTGTGATTAGTGGGTTAGTAGAGATAATTAAGGGATATGTGAATATCTATGGATTATTTTTCTTTTTGGTATTTTTTCAGAATTTTCTCACTTTCAAAAAAATCCCAAAATTTCTGACGTGAGATTTCTTTTTTCCATCTGCTGACTTTTTTTTCCCTTACTTTTAGTAACCCTTTTTTCGTTCCATTGATTGGGTGGTGAACCCTATGTTTCTTCATCGTCGTTGCAATTTTTGGTTCGTACTTGGTAGGGTAAGTAAATTCTTGCTTTTCCTTTTGCTTGATTGGGATTTAGCGATATTATGTAGTGGGGTTAGTGGGTGGATTTGATGATCAGGAGAAGGTTGTGGGGCAGATAATCCTACTACAGCTGCTTAATCTGAGGTTGGAGTTGTTCTTCATTAGCAGTAAATCGATTCGGTGTATTTGGCATTCGTATTGGATTAGTGAATTGGTTGCAACTCAAGGTTTAAAGGTGTTTGCTATACTATTCTTAGGTCTTGGAGGTCTCGGAAGCATTTTTGCAGCGAATTGATACCAGGTATGTACCGGAATCGCAAAAATTAAGCTTTTGAAAAAAGCCGAAAAAGGCCACTGTCGACGCCACACGAGCATGTGGTCACCGGTGTGGTAGGCCGTGTGTGTCAACACGGTCGTGTAATCGACGAAGCCCAGGCCGTGCGCAAGACACGGCTGTGTGATGACCGAGCCACACAGGCTAAACCAAACTGGGCGTATGGGCCACACGGACGTGTGGGTCCACACGGACGTGTGGGTCCACACGGACGTGTGGGTCCACACAGACGTGTGGGTCCACACGGACATGCCACACGGGCGTGTAATATTTAGGTCAGGTCGTGTGATCCACACGAGCCAAGGCCAATCTGGGAGTGTGGGCCCATGCGGGCAAGCCACATAGGCGTGTGGGCCCATTCATCGTAAATGTTTCCTAAGGTTACACGGGTCCCCCAAGTCGACTGTGAACCTACTGTAGGGTCGGTAAGCGATACTTAGACCCTAAATTGCATGATCTGATTACATATGTGTGTATTGAACACGTTAAATTAAGCATGTTTACTGATCGGTATGAATGACTGATAACTGAAATTTAGCATGTAAGCATGTATCTCTGTATGTATGCATTGAGCATGTTTAGTTGCATCTGGATTGGGGTAGGATGATTGATTATTGGAAAAGTGTACTGAAAGGCTTTTATGCCTATTATCTGGCAGCTCAGCTGCAATATTACTGATATGTGTCACATTCGATACGATTTGGTGTGTAGGGCTGGGTGGGTGTTTTAAACCCCACATGGTTTGTAGGGATGGTCGGAGATGGTGTGTAGAGGCTAGTGAGTAGGACACTGATTTCTGTTACTATATGCATACTGTATCTGAGATGGGCTAAGGCCCTAATTTATATTTGAGACTGTATCGGAAAGGGTTAAGGCTCTAATTGTATCTGAATATGTAATGGGCTTAGGCCTCAGACTGCATCTGACTGATAACTGTTGTTTGATTGTGTGCATGTCTTCTGAGGGGATTACACACTGAGTTTACGTAAACTCACCCCTTTCTATTTTATCTGTACAGGTCATCCCCAGACCTAGACTGATCGGTGCCGCTGAGGACTCAACGGTGACCACATGTTTATCAAACCGCTTTAATTTCGTTATGGTTTTTTTTTCCTATTCTTCTTCTGGGGTATTTTTGATATAATTGGGACTTTGGATTGTTTGCTTTTGTTTTGGACTTTTAATTGTTTTCATGAACTTTTAAATTGCAAAACTCAACGAGAACACAATTTAGTTAAAAACATCGTTTCCCTAAACGCGGACAGTTTCTTTAAATATCACAATTTTAAACGCTTCCGCTACAGAACTTGTTTTTATACGAACCAAATTAACGAGAAAATAATTTTAAAATTAACAAGAGATTAACGAAAGATAGTAAACGGAAATGATTTTAACTTGATAAATTCTTCAAATTCCATTCCATGTGACATCGCCAGATACGGCCATAGCATCTAAGCCGGGTTTGGGGTGTTACAGTCAATCCCAGATGAACTAACCAGGAACAACCAACAAGGATAAGAATGTCAGGAACAAATATGAAATTTTTCCTTTTTTCCTCGATTATCTACTAGGTCTTAATCATACAAGTGGTCAAACCTTGAAGTTTTAGGAATAATGACATCCTCAATTTCTTCCTTTTTGGGTGTCGGTGGTAGAAGCAAAATGATGAACAACCTTCTGTTTCTTATTCTTTTATTTGTTTTATTATTTTATACTTTATAATTTTAATTAATGAAAATTTTCTTCTTCTTCTTCTTTTAATATAATTAACAATCAAAAGCTCCACCAATCGTTCACTATGTCTTCTAATGGTTCAATTACCATTTAAGTCTTTTAACAATTAAAATCTTTAGCAATTCATTTTTTTTACCTCTTTTACGATTTAATCTTTTTTTTCTTAATTAACCATCTAATCATCTCAATTTTCAAACCAAATTTCAATCCACTTATAAAAAAACTCCACAACTATTTAATAAAAATGTTTACTAGCTCGGTTTTGGAAAACGACGTCTTGATACCTCATTTTCCAAACCACTTGTACTTTGACTAACTAATCAATTAATAAAATTTATAAAATCAAAATTCGGAGTAACACTACATTTATCTCGTAAATATTGTTTAGTAATATTTACGGGCTCAACCATCGAAGAACATGGTTCCAAAACCATCATTGTAACCTCTCTAACCTGGCCAAGACGTTATGGCTAAATTGAGAAGGGTACATTAGCCACCGAAATGGCTAAGCTAACTTACATTACTTTTGAATACGTTTAATAAAATCATTTTAAAGAAAAATCATATTTGCACTTTGAGTTATTTTAAAAGAGTTCATTTATTAGATCATATATACTTAAAACTTATTTTATTATGAATAGTGTTGTTTAAGAAAAAAAATCGTTTGCTTGTCACTCTTTTATGTAAAAACTTGATGTTAAACTAATGCAGTGGAAAAATCATTTTTCAAGTCATTTTAGAAACTTAGTTGCCTTATCGATTTGTTTTTCAAAAACAATTCATTTGCAATGCAATGTAAATTAGGGAACAATGTCAAATTTTACTTAAGCCCAATATCAGGCATTTCTTGGTTATTATACTTGAGTAATCCATGCATGCAAAAATCCACAAAAGAAAAGTTATCAAACCACATACTAGAAATAATTAAAAATTACAAACCAAAACCAATAAAGACTTAATAATACTAATTAAGAATAGTCCAAGGTGATTCTCTAAAAGCCGAGTCTGGTCCTTATTTCGAGGTTTACCTAAAAAGTTAAACGGTGTATGAGCATGGGTCATCAGTCATTCGAGTAACAATCATTAATTCCAATACCATTCAATTCAATACAACACAATACAATACGTAGCATAAATCAATAACATTCAAATATGTTGTGAGCATGATGCAATGCAAAAAAGTTCCTACCCATACCATCTGCTACACACCATGAGTTCCCCAGAACCCATCTGCCAAACTCCAACAAATATGAGCATAGCTCGATGTGGTAAAACCACCGAATAATCAATAATGCAGAAAATTTTTCGGATATCAAATAATGCGATACAATTGCCAATAATATATAACATGTTATAAAATCACCAATCCCCTCAGTACCCAGGTGCATTGCTCTGACTACATATAAATCTAAATTTAATATGTCGCCGATACTCCACAGAACTCCTTCGTCAACCACAAGATATCCCATCTTAATGCAAATGTAATATGTCACACAAACTCATACATAATTATGTCTTAATACTTTTCACATTTATTTGACATGTTCAACATGCCTTCAATAATCACATGCTTTCAGTAAATTGAAACAGTGTTCCAACTTTCAAATTACCATTAAGATGATATTATTCAACATTATACAATTTCACATACTTTTACAATTTTTCAATGTACAACCTTTCCAATATAACATAGCAAACTATCCATGCAATTATATCATGCATAAAGTCATATCTCAGCAAATCATGCCATATATATAATCAATCTCATATCAAACACAATCATGCATCACAATACCATTCACATAGTCACACTGTCAAACTAGCAACTTTGCTAACATATCAACCTTTTAAGGCTTACCTAGTTCGGCCACTTATAAAATTAATTATTTAGCTATTAAGCCAATCCAATCAGCAAGCTATATCATAAAATAAATAAATAAATTATAATTTTTAATTAAGTTTTTTAATTTAGGACCCATACCTTATTTTTCTCCTTCTCACAGCACACTAGCAAACTTCCGATTTTCCTTAATAAACCTTAAAACGAACCTAACTCAAAAATCAATATAAATTCCATCAATTCATCTCTTAACCAGACCTTAAACAACCACTTATGGGTTCCAACCAATCGTCAAAATTACTACTATTTTGAATCTAAATTAGTTAGATTTCTTACACCATTTTGTTGTGAATTGTGCATCTTTCGGCTTTACGGTTGATTTGGGGTGTTCCGATCAAGACCTAACACAATTACATACTGGAAAATTAGTAGCTAATATTGATTTAAATCCCTCATTTAATCAATCCCTAACCTTTTTCCCAATAACTTTGTCGAAACAACAAACTAGTTTACAATTAATCGCACTTACACTTCCCAAATTGTGAGATCTGAATGGCTAATTGATCAAGAATGTATTTCCCTAATTAACATGTGATTAAATGCTGATTAGGAGGGTTCAAGAAATTAATTTAATGCTGGGAAAATATGGGAAAGAACCAAGAAATAAAACAGCTCCCTTTTTTTGCACATAGGCGCACGCACCACCACTCGCGGTGGCCAAATTCGGGGCTAATTTAAAAACGATTTAAAGATCCATTAAAAATATGGGAAAATACCTTTATAATATTTAAAATTACCCTAAATTCCATATCTTAAAATTTTAAGTTTCTAATTGACAAGATTAATCAACAAATTGAAGAAATAAGAGATCTTACACAAACTAGTTGAGAGAAACGACAATGGCACTTTCTTAACAATGTTCGAGATCGATCTTGGAGTTCAAGATTTTAGATTTTGGCTGATTTTAATGAGGAAAAATACCATCAAGATGGTGGAGAAGATTTTAAAAAATCCTGAGACAAAAAGAAAAAAGAAAAAGATGGCAAAACTAGGTGTAGGGGACGACAACAGAGGAAGAAAGAAAAAAATTGAAGATCAATGAGGAGAGGAAAGGGAGGAACAACTAGGGTGAGTAAAAATATAATAAAGGCTGATTATTTTATGTAAAATTAACATTTATACCTAGAGTTACAAGGGTATAGATGACACACACATTAAAAATAAGAGATTTTGTAAATAAAAAAATAGTTATTTTGCATGGGAAAGGATTTGAACTTTAGACCTCAGTTTAATTTTAATGCTTTTGCATTTATCAATTAATCACTAGGCTATTTTCTTATTTTTTAAATAATTTTTCAATATTTATTTTAAAAAATAATGCATGTCACATACTATGGTTTGAGGCAAAATTAGCAACATAATAAAAATGGTGAGGGAGAAGGGATTTGAACTTGGGTTTCAAGGAACGTTTCACTTACACTTATCCAACAAACCAATACATCATTTATTCTTAAAAACGCATAAATAATCTAAAAAATTAGGCCATGACAACTCTTTCTCGATTTCCAAACCTGATTCTACTGACCCCAAATTTTTAGGATGTTACAATTGTTTTTAGCACCACTGCAAACCGAGATGTTACATGCAAGTTAATTGAAAAGATAAATGCTCAGAGTAACTCTAGAGTATAAAAAGCATCGACATCTTACCCTTAGTTTCCAATATATTTATAGGAAAAAGTCCCATTACCCACTGGTATTATATTGGCTAGATAAATATTTAATCTCATTAAAAGCGTAATGGATAATTATGTGCATGTACAATGAGATTTTATCAGTATGAGTAATTAAGCTAAATAGACTCATTATTGTCTTGAAAGTGTGTTCACATTAGGATAACATTCTCCTATGAACACGAGTGATAGGTTCCGTTTGAAGTAGGTCAAATGATTGTGCTCAAAGGGTCGATGCAAAGTCAACGATGCCTTTTGGGCTTGCCATGTATCTTTCTAAAGATTAGGTATAACACTTTTTTTCCAGATTTTTTTCTTCACTATTAGTTTAGATATTAATGGTTGTGAGTTTGTGTAATGGTTGATGGCTCGATGAATGGCGTGCAAGGTGGTGGTATAGGTTTTGAAGCGGTTATATTGGTATAGATTTCAAAGCTTTATTTACAACAAATTTGAAACTCACATGGGAAAAACTAGGAGACACTTCTTTCAAGGTAATTTTCGAGAGAGAAATTGCACATTTTGCTTGGCCATGTTATTTTAGTGATAAAGTCACCAATTTCTTTTTATTTTAGATTTTATCTTTGGGCTTTATATTTAATTGTTGTAATATCCTTCTTTATAAGATGAATTTTTTTGATTAAAATTAGTTATTGATTGATTACATCACTAGCTTGTTCTTATTAGAAGAAATTGAAAGCAATGCATCAAGCAAAGAATATATTCTTGCAGAAATGATCAACTAAATGTCCTTATGTTTAGCACCTGAATATGATTATGATTCTTGGAACTCATGATTGACTGAAGCAAAACTTGTTATTTGGGTCATGCACTCTTTGCATTTTTTTTTATGTTTGGTCACATTAGATACAAATTTTAACTTTTTTTTCCTTAAAAGAAAGAAATCTATTAATTTTTCGAACGCTACTAGAAACATTTTTTGAATCATTTCTTGGAATGGTTGGAATCAAACTTGCTAAGACAACATCTCACCATTCTTAAAAATGCCTCTAGTTACACATCAATGTTTCATTTAATTTTTGGTACAAAAGAGAAAAGAGATTGTAAATTGAGATAAAAATAAGAGTGTAAGTATTGGAAGTTGAATTAAGTTTCTTAAAAGTGATGTATGGATACTAATAAATTAAAATTAATTTGCCACACATGCAATCTTTATAATAGAAATAAATTTTCTTTGTTTGGTTATAGGATGACACTCTTACTAGGACCTTCTTATGGGAAAACAACACTTTTGATGGCTTTGGCAAGTAAGTTTGATCCAAGCTTAAGGGTTAATTACAATTAATTATTTTTTAAATTTTATTATCCTCATATATCTTCAAGATTATAACATAGCTGATTTTTTTTAATGAAACACGGGTTAAAGGGTATGTAACATATAATGAATATAGATTGAATGAATTTATTCCTAAAAAGACATCTAATATTTTAGCCAAAATGATGTAATGTATGCTTGGATGTACATGGTTTCTATACCATTAAACGCCTTTTCATTCTTTCTTTGTCTCCTGTTGGATTAGTTTTCATATGATTGGATGTGTCTAAAATTGTTTGTGGGACGAGTTTTAGGCAACATGATGTGAATAAAAAGAGGTGTTCATAACCATTCACATAGAGAAATGCTGAAAGAGGGTATCATTAAAGCACAACTATTGTCTTCATCAAACCTTTTACGTTGCTATAGTGTAACAATGTCATTACTTTATTGTTTAATATCGATTCTACTATGTAACTACATTTAATTTATTTACATTTTTCAATTTTATACAAGTGATGTTGCGTAAGAATATATGTAGACTATGATTATGCATTTGATTTATGTTTGTATTTATAACACCCTTAACCCATTTTCACCGTTGAATTAGAGTTACGGAGTATTACAGTATAATTAAAATCATTTAACTTCAAACAGAAATAGTTATTCAAATTAAATACTAATACTCAAATACACATTTCATTTATAAAATAAATGCACCTACGGGACTTAAATCGAGCCTACGAGGCCCTGAAAATAGTTTAGGAACATTCAGGGACTAATTCGAAACAAAAAAAAGATATTAGAAAAATTGGAAAATTTTGGAAATAGGGGTCACACGGTCATGTGGCTAGGCTGTGTGGCTCGAAGACCTGGCCATGTGGCCAACCTTGTACAATTCGAAGTATGGGACACATGGTCGTGTCCCAGCTCATGTGTCTGCCCCTGCGTACATTCGAAGTAAGGTCACACAGCCGTGTCGCCATGTCGTGTAATTTTCTTAGCTTGTGTGAACAATCTTACACTAAGATATAAAATGACACACAGTTGTGTAAAGAGGCCGTGTGCACCAAAATTTGCTTCTAAAACAAGGCAAATTTCATACACCACTTGGGTACCAAGCCAAGCCTAAAACCAACCCTTATATACTATCAAAAACCCCTTCAAACATGTCTAAACGTGTCAAAAATATACAATCTATGTGCCTAACCAATATGCCCTCATTGACACCACAATTCAATCATCAAATAAATTTGCTTTCAACCTTAACAAATTTATGCATTCCATCCATTCTAACACCAAGAACTATTAACATTATCCTCCAACTTCATACCATATATCAACCTAATTCAACATGACTTATAACACACACTTCCAAAAGAACCAAACTTGTAAAACATATATCAACTATATATATACAAGCATTTGCAACTTAATACAAAACATATCCAAACATTTACATAATAAGAATCCTATATACATGCCACATATAACCACCAACCAAGACTTCAAAATCTACCGATGATAGTTGATGATATGTGTGAGCTCCGATGATCAGATCAACACGCTCCAAAAGTTCAAAATCTACAGAAAGTAATAACAAAGTAAGTATATGAATTACTTAGAAAGTTTTCACAATTTAACATATTAACTTACCAAACTCATTTACATGTTATTTGCACATAGCAAATAAACATCAACCTTATTACACCACAATCCAACAATTTTATGTTAGTAACATTTAAATGTACAAATAATCAGGATTCGTAATTTCACTTATTTCATTGAAACAATTTCACTTATTTGTAAAATTATTCAAATGCATGAGTCCAGAAACAGATAATGCTCGTAAGAGCTAATCAAATACAGATTAAATATGTCTGGTTACCCATTTGGGCTAACCCAATGACAACACAAATAAACTAGCCTGGCCAAGGCTAGGTATACATGTAAAATGACAACAGATTACCAGTTCAGGCTAAATCCGAGCCACATGTACATCCAAGTCCGCAACATATGTAGGAACTCGATCCAGATTAGAAATTCAGTTAGAAATCTCATGTAAGAAACTTTTACTCAATCCATCGAAATTATTTCAGAAATTCACTATAATTAACATAAATCAATTTGTTTCAACAATTTAGAAAATATATAAACATCAATAACAATATTATTAACAAATTATAACCAAAATAATTGTAAAAACTTACCGAATTGCGATAGCTACCAAGAACCGAAGACGATTACTCAACGACCTTCTCTTTTCCACGAGTAATAACCAATCCAATCGTTTCTTGATCTAACTGTAATAAATTAATTCAATTAACTAATTCAAACATCATGCAATACTTAAATTCAAACCATTCAACCTTCAATTATATTTTTCACATTTACCCTTAACAATTAACTTTTGTATAATTTAATCCTTACTTCAAAATTTAATCAATTAACATACTTAAACCAAAATCCCAACTAACCGAATTTCTTATAACCCTATAAAAACCCATAAAATTCTCAATTTCACCATAAATCTATGAACTTCTACTAATTTAATAATTAAAGGCTAGTTTTGCAATGCTTTTGAAAAGTACTTTTGAAAAGTGCTGTTGGTTTAAAATTTGAGTGCTTAGCATTGCTGTCAAAAAGTGCTTTTGAGAAATAAAATGTTCATTTTAAACATGTTATTATCAAGTAACAAATATGCATTTAAATAATATTTAAATTAGTTAATATTATTATATTTTAGTAAAAATATAAAAAAATTATTATAACTTGTTAATATTTTAATATATGAAATATAAATTTTAAATATTTTTAAGCGATAAATATTAATTATTTATAAAATTTAATTAGAATATATAAACTATATTTTAAATATTTAAATATATCCATTAAATATTTGTAATTAGTATTTTTAAAAATATTTTTTATTTTTAATTAATGATTTCAACACATTTATAATTAAGCACGAAGGAAAAAAAAAGGAAAAGTACTATATTATTGGAGGGGTGAAAAAGTAATTAAGCACTAAAAGTGCTTTTGGGAGAGAAAAAGCTAAAAATTTTAGCTTCTCCTTTTCAGAAGTGCCTTCTTTTCAGAAGTATTTTTGAAAAGCACTCTTGAAAAGTTAAAAATTTCAGCCAAAAGCAACTTGTTTAGCACAGCTTTTCTTCCAAAAATGCATTAGAGCCAGGAGTAATTTTTTTTAAGCACTGCAGAACAGGCCCTATGTCATTAATCATCAAAAGCATTTAAAACTATTTCACAAAATAATATCATTTAACTACTAAGCTTACAAAGCCATCACAAAACTTCAAAAGTCTCATAAACTCGACAATGGCACATGTCAAAACATTTAACAGTTTCATGAATTTACGCCCGAGTTAATTGGACCTAATTGCAACAATCTCAAATAAAATTCACCAAAAACAAAAATGAAAATCATGTAAGCCCTCCAAGTGACCGAATGTTCAAGCCCTAAACATGGTTGTTTTCTTCTTCAATTTTTGGCAAAGCTAACAAAGATGATGATAATTTCTTTCTTTTTTCTTCATTTGTTAATGTTTTATTATTTATTTACTTATTTACCATTATTAATTATCATCAATTTTAACCATTTCAAGCCCACAACCATCCATTAACTATCTTCGTGGTATAATTACCATAAATTCTAATTACTTTAACCATTTAATACTTTTAACAAAAACCATTAACTTTCACAATTTTTACGCTTTAATCCTCTTTACTTAATTACCTAACTAAATACCAAAATTTCTTAATCAAACTCTAATACGACATTATAGATTTCCTATAAATATTAAATAATCAATAAAACACTTACTAGTCAAAATTGTGGTCTCAAAATCACTATTTCTGACACTACTAATGGGATGTTACAGTATTATATTTAGATTGTGTATTTAGTGTGGTTCGGTTTTCTTTGGAATATATTTAGATTACATTTAGGCGATATATACTTCTACTTTAAATAAAGTATTTTGAATTAAGGTTATAAATAAATCAATATTATTAATTCTTTTACTGAAGACCTAGAGCATTGGTATATATTTATTATTTATATTGACAGTTGATACATTACTGATGTTTGAACCGTTGGTATAACCCTGTGTGCCTATTCCGACGGTCACATTTTTTTGTTGAAAAAAGTCTATATCACATTTCGCAACGATTATAGAGTTTTAGACTTATACCAACAGATTTTTTATTTTTTATTTTTTTTTGCTTTTAGTGACAGTTATTAAATCTTCGATATATGGCAAATTTTTTGTAGTGATCCACTCCCTCTTTACTCCATTTCCATCCCTAACTCAGAGGATGTTTCATGGTTATTGTCACAAAATTGTTGTCTTGATCGGATAAAGTTGGTTCATTGAGTCAACTATTAGTAATGTTCTCATTTTTATGCATTGAGCTTGCTAGTAAGTCAAACATATATAAGCATTATCAATTTATTGAAAGAAGAGCAATCCATTTCATAGAAGTGGGAATCTACTAAATTACCAAACAAATTGATTATTGGAAAAAATATTCAATGAATAAATAATTTATTTCATTAATAGACTTATATTTCGGGCAATTTACCAAAAAATACCCTAAAATTACAAAATTTACCGAAAAGGGCGGGTGAGACAAAAATTACGGAAAAGGGCGAATTTCAAAAACGCGCCACCTGCGCGTTTTTGGGATAAGACAAGCGTGCCTGCCGCTGACGCATTTTTGTCCACGTCAGCCAAAAACGCGCCTATGTGGACGCGTTTTGCTGACGTGGATAAAAACGCGTCCAGCAGGGCGCGCCTTTGGTCCCAACGGTCAGAAAAAAAATAACTATAAAAACCCCCACCCTTTATTCTTCACCTTTCAATCCTTTCTCAATATTCTCTCAATTTTCTCTCAATTTTCTCTCAAATTTCTCTTAAGGTCCTTGAAATTTACGCTAAAATTTTAAAATAGTCCTTTACTATTTACGAAAAAGCCCTTCATTATTTTTTTAATATATTTTTATCGAAAAATTTTAAAGCGGATTACAATGGCCGGGGAATTACTTCGCCTAAACGACAAACACATCGCCGTCGAGCAACTGAAAATGGTAAGTTTTAATTTCAATTTTGCTATATTATTTAATTTTTTTCCAATTATGTAATTTTACTTAATTTTGAATTTTATTATTTTTTAAACAGTCTGTAGATCGGGTGTTGGAATGTTATATTCACAACATGCATGGTCCCCCATCGCCGTTGATCGAGAATTACCTACGGAAGCGGGTTTTTGGCACGTGGGCCACGATAGGCGGGGTTCAAGTTGGAGTCGCTTTGATCGGTAGCGTTGATTGAGAGGTGGAGACCGAGACCCACACTTTCCATCTCGCCATGCGGAGAGTGTACAATCACTCTAGAAGATGTGCAATTGCGGTTGGGATTACCGGTGGGACAGTCGGTAGTCACCGGTCCGTAACATCTACCGATTGGATGGCCATATGCTACGAGCTTCGGGTGCCATTAGGATAGAATTCGAGGAGCTCGGATCGATTTGGCGTGGTTACGAGACACATTCACGGAGCCAAGCGAGGATTCGACCAGAAGTAGAAAGAATACGGTATGCTCGAGCATACATTCTTCAAATAATTGGAGGCTATCTGATGCCGGACCTCTCTAGAAATCTCGTCCACCTGAGATGGCTCCTGAAACTTGTTGACTTCAGAGCAGCCGGTGAATTGAGTTGAAGTGCTGCGGTCGTCGAGGTTGTACCGGGAGATGTGTGTAGCGACGGTCTTGCGAGTAAAGCAAAAATCGGAGGTTGCCTATCATTACTGCAGTCATGGGCATGGTTTCGATTTGCATTTTTACGCCCTCGACTCAACCACCCATATTCATTCCCACTGATAACGAGGTAAATTTAATATTATATTTTACAATTAATTCATAGATTTATAGTATAAATGCATGCTAAAAGTTTATTTAATTAGGTGGAACCATCCGGCGAGTCATGTTGGAATACCGAACTCGCTTGAGGATATACTGCTCCTGTTGGAGCAAAGGTCGGAATCACAAGTAAGTTTCGAATTTTGTTATTATAATTTAGTATTTCGTATGTAGTGTCTAATATTAGGTATATAACTAAAATTTTCGTAATGTTAATATAGTTTGAATGGACACCGTACGACGAGCCAAAAATTCGTGCAGTAATTCCGGAGGAGTTCCTCCAAAATCCGAACGGTTGGCACGTAAAGGTCCCATTGATCACCTACTCGACCGTGGAGATGCACCAGGCAGATCGGGTTCTGCGTCAATTTGGATTTCGGCAACCGATTCCCTTACCACCGGAGGTGCTCGATGATGAGCACAAAGTAGACTTACGGCAAGCACACACGAATTGGCCAAGATTTTGGTCAGAACATATCGAGACGTGGGAGAACCGATATGACTATATATCTGACCGGGAACCGATAGTCGTTTCGGAGTTAGCGTGCGTGCCGGAGTACATGCCATGGTTTAGGATCCATGGCAAGCCGTATCTATTGTCGGAAGAAGAGAGGCGACGGCAACTTCGAGAGCGAAGGGAACATCGGGCCCCTTTACACCCAAGGAGAAGGGGTGATGAAACGGGGCAAGCATCACCGCCGACACAGTCACCGGGCCCAGCAACAACGCCTACACAGTCACCGGGCCCATCAGTTCAGCCGACAACACCGGGCCTATCACAAAGATCTACCGCTCATGCCGGTGCGCACTCTTCCCTTATATGTATCCTCCTAACCCATATATGTTTTGATTTCCTAGTCCTAGCCCAGTTGGAGTGCATGGCGGGTTCGAGCCCGCATCGACTACTTTACCGCCATCCGATGGTGAGGCCGAAGTCGTATGTGGGTTCAGAGGAGGCACTGTCGGGAAGCACTTCTTTTTGCCAGGCTCCTTCTCCGTTCGGGATGCAGTCACCCCCGCCGTGGTTTATGCAAACACCTCCGGCGTCAATACTTTATCAGAGTGGGTCACCATCGCAACATCCAGAACCAGACCCACTGCCGGAGGAATCTAATTCCCCGCCCGAGATTCTACAACCCCCGACGGAAGCCAGAAGAAGGAGGAATCCGGTACAGAACCAAGTCGATCGCCTCGTGGCTTTGGTTCCCACCGCATCAACACTAAAATTTTTAATTAAGTTTTTTTTTGTAATTAATTTTTAATATATTTAATAAAATTTGAATTTAACTTTTTTCCTTATCATTTAATTTTTTTAATAAAATAAAAGTTATTGTACAAAAGTTTACCGTTTTCCTCTAAAAAAATAGATATTACATAGCCGCCATGAGACAAAACACCTAAGAACACGGTCAACTATTCTGACTTGGACACGAGCGAGATGTATGCCCCGGGTTCCTACACCATCCGCACAGCCGACTTTGGTTGCTTGTTTCTCGGATATCCATATTGTTGCGTATTCTAGACGAGCAAGGTCGACCTTTTAGTTTGCACCTCAATTGTCTATTCGGCAACAACTTATACGGTGCAAGCGATACCAAGGGCCACTTAAGTTCATCTGGGACTGGTGGAAATACGTGTCTCCACACGTTGTACATGTTTTCTAATTTATACACTTCGTCGACATATCTCATTGGATCAAGACGGAGATTCTGACAAGCCGCAAGTACATGGGCGCATGGGTAACGAAGTGCATCAAATTTCCCACAGTCGCAGGTCCTATTTGTCAAGTGTACACGATAATGGCCGCCAACAATACCTTCGTTCGGTCTGTCAAACTCCGTGACACGAAACCATAGGCTGTCGCGATCGTGACACACTGTGTACATAGTGTTCGCCCGTGCCTTCCCACGGTTGATTTCTTGCAAGACCTTCGGGTTCCATACATGGCCTCCTTCCATCTGCCCTCTATAACTCACTGCTCTCTTCGGAAATAGTGCCGCTAATCGAAAATATGTCTCTCGCACAACTGATGTAATCGGCAGATGACGGGTTCCTTTCAGAACAGAATTTATGCATTCGGCAAGGTTTGTGGACATATGCCCATATCGTAGGCCGCCATCATATGCTTGTGTCCACTGTTCGAAAGGAATATTGCACAGGTAGCTTGCGCCTTCGGCGTTATCTGAGCGCAAACTGGCAAGCATCTCCTGAGAATGGTCTTTATTGATCTCATACCCTGCCAATATACGTTGATAGCGAATATTACATACCACTCTTCAATTGTGAATAAATTGAATTTTTCAATAGATTTTTAGTATTAATAGATATTTCATACCCATATCGATCACTTGCCGTTTCTGTCTTTTAGATTGATGTTGCCTATAGTAGTTGGATGCGACATGCCTCAGACAATATCGATGGTGCGTACGATGCCACATGCTTCCCTATCGTTTTATTGCCGCAAGTATTCTAGGGTCCCGATCCGATATAACGCATATGTCAGGTTGGGGGCAAACATGCCTCCTTAACCTAGATAGGAAGAAGTCCCAATCGTCAGCTGACTCCTCCGATGTTATTGCGAACGCAATTGGAAGGATTCTCCCACATCCGTCTTGTGCCACAGCTAGCAATAGCCGATGCGTATATCTACCATACATAAAGGTACCGTCAATTTGTACCAATGGCTTACAGTATTTAAAGGCATCTCGGTATTGCTTAAATGTCCAGAACAGATGCTTGAACACTGCGCATCCACGGAGCAGACGATCGTTGTAGTACGCAGGTTCCGTTTCAAGGTCTGTCATGCTGCCTCGGACATATCTCTCTAGCACCTGACAGCACTGCCACACTTCATTATATGAAGTGTCCCACCCACCGTGTAACTTTTCTAACGCCTTCTGCTTGGCTATCCAAGCCTTTCTGTAAGAGGGCGTGTACCCCAATTGGCTACGAATACTGCCAATTAAGGCCGGCACCGTAGTCTTTGGATCGGCCTTCAACATCGGGATTATTATGTCAGCCAACATGTCTGAATCCATCCTCGGATGATCTTGTGTTACACCTATCAACGAAGTATGTTAAACAATGCAACATTACATATTATTACTGTTATTCGAAATCACTGAACACATAGTGGTACTGTACCGGCAAGACATGTATGTCGACCTTTGTACTTTTTTATCTCTCACAACCCTGTCCTTTTCTTCAACGACGCCATGATTTTCCATTGACATGTGCCATCTTGCACTGCACACTTCGCCTCGAACTTATCGAGCTTTAATTTAACCACCTTGTAGTTAACCCCGTTTTTAATGCTGTACTGTTTCAATGCACCAAGAAAAGTATTCTTATTGGAAAACTGGTTACCAACTTCTAATTCGTTGGAACCCAACGAAGAATCTGTACGGTCACGCGTCCGGTGTGTTAGTTTAGGAAACTCCAATGCATCATCTTGAGATAGATCGACATTATGCATGTGGGCTGGAGGCGAGTACGCCCTGAATAGCGGATCTTCTTCTTCTTCTTCGTGCGAACGCCCTCAACGTCTTCAGTACAATTGGAACAGCTCCGGTCGAAAATAATCCAACCGCACGCGCGTCGCCCCCGCCTCCCGAGGTGGATCCACATCGGATTCATCGTCCGACCCTCCATAACCTGCAACAAACGAGGGCCCCTCGCCGATGGATGTCGTCGGGAGTACATCATCCCTTCTTAAACATCTTTCGTACAGATTCCAATCGTATGTGGATTGCCAACCACTAGAACTTGACGACGTCCCCCAATACGTATTTCTATCATCGGACATCGGCTGATGGATATGCATGTCCTATCTACCAACCGAGTGTCGTGCAGAGGTTATGTTTTCCATACTACGACCGCACACGGGCACTTTTTTGTTTGGCCTCCCACTTACAGAGTGTCGGCTTGGGGTCGTGTATTCCCCTCGAACGGCAGTACATGTCGAGGTCGCAACAAGATCACTTAGAGATGAAAATTCTACATATACCTCCATATAGGGTGATCCACTGGCAAGATGAGTCTCCACCATTACCTCAAAGCCCCGAGCACCTTTGATGTCGAACGACTCATATCTCACCGAATCAACCAAAGCGCAAAACCTATACTTAATACACTGAACTTTCATTGGCGTTGTTCCAAATACTTTACGCCTAATTCTTTTGCGAAGTTCTACCAAATCGATGTTCCGATTAAAACTTCGATCGCTATTGTGTGTTCTCCGATAAGAAAACAACGCCATTTTCGTGTCACGAACTTCACCATCGTAGTAAATAACAGCATTAATACGTTCACTCATTTTCAATTTTTTTTCCCTTTGCCTCAATTTCCCTTTCTGCCAACTGAGAATGAAATTTCACTGATTTATAGCCTAATTTTGCCGGACACTACTATAGCAAAAGCGCATCCACGTGGGAAGCGTTTTCAAGACGCATGCCGACGGTGCACCTCGCTTTGGAAGCGTTTTTGGCCATCGCTTGTTTGTTCGTAAACGTCTCTCAAAATTATTTCGTCGGAGATCATCGTAGCAAAAACGCGCCCACGCCGGAGCATTTTTCAGTACGCACGCTATTTTTTGCCACTGTTTGTTCTGAAACGTCTCCTCAAAATTATTTTCTGAGATCATCAGTAGCAAAAACGCGCGGCCACTACGGAGCGTTTTTCAAGACGCATCTTGTTTTTGGCCACCGCTTGTTGTTTAAACGTCTCTCAAAATTATTTTGCCAGAGAATATTGGGCCAAAAACTTCAACAGAACAATGAAGGACAAAAACGCGGCCACCTAGGCGCGTTTTTAGGGGATAAGGACCAAAGGCGCGCCTGGCGGACGCGTTTTTGTCCACGCCAAGAAAGCGCGTCCACGTGAGGCGCGTTTTTACCGACCGACAAAAACGCGTCTAGCGAGTATGCGTTTTGTCTTATATCCCAAAAACGCGCCTAGGTGGCCGCGTTTTTGGGGGATTCGGCCCTTTTCCGTAATTTTTGTCTCACCCGGCCCTTTTCGGTAAATTTTGTAATTTTAGGGTATTTTTTGGTAAATTGCCCTTATATTTCAGTAACAACATTTTATAATTGTTGCTAATATAATAACATTTACAACAAGTAATATTGTTATTGCATATTTGATTAAGAATTCACAATTACGTAATAACATTTTAAAGTTTATGCTAATATAATAACTTTAACCGCCACAAACCTTATTATTACAATTAATAACATGGGAATTAAATTATGTAATAATATTTTAAGATTATTACTAATATTTTAATATTTAATAACTTATTTTGTTATTATATATGTTATTAAAAATTCACGACAACAAATTGTATTGTTGCAATTAATAAACAAAAAAATTTTAAATTAAGTAACGACATTTTGGAGTGGTTGTTAATATTATAATATTTGACAATACTATCTACAAACTGAGGCGGATACAAGGGGGGTGGCAGTGGCCTTAGCCCCTCCTAAAATAGAAAATTTATATTTAAGCCCTTAAATTTTTTTTTAAAATTTTAAATTAGTAAAGGTAAAATTGTACTTTGGCCTCCTCTAAAATTATAGAAATTTGATTTAATCATTTAAAAATTATAAAGATATAGACTATAAAAAATTAAATTTTTATTCGGCCCCCTAAAAATTTGTTCTGGCTTCGCCCCTGTAAGGCCTAATTTCAAGACTGGGGCCCAAATAAAAAATCAGGGTTAGAAACAGCCCAGAGTTTAGCCCAAAAACTTAACAAAAATAAAGAAAACCTAACAGAAAGGCGCCGCATGCCCCAGCAGCCCTCTTCGCAACGTGCGTAACTTCAACACCGGCTCGTGCCCACGTACCTGCGAGAAAAAAGGAGCACAACAGCACAACAAATAGAGGACTAGAGTTTTAGTTTTGGGGGGATTCTGAAGAGGCTATAAAAGCCTTCGAAAATCATTGTAAAGAGGGGGTTTTTTGAATAGAAAAGGCAATATACACGCATTTTTACAGAGAAAAACACAGAGTCAGAAAAGAAACAAAGGTTTATTTCTTTTTTCTTCTATTTCGGTTTTCTTTTTAATTCTTTCTCGAATCTGTCCTCATTTTTCTTAGGGGTTTTTTTTTCTTTTTGTTTTAGAAAAGCATAAGAGTTTTAAGGAAAATAAAAAAAAGGCATACCTTGTTTTAAAATTTCGGCCACCGACGTTGAGGAGTTGCCGGAGGTCTGTTGGAGAAACCTTGGAAGGAAATGAGGATGGGGGATTCTGTTTTTTTTGGGGTTTTGAAATAGAGATGAGAAGGAAGGAAAATGTGGGGTTTTTTAGGTTTAAAAATATTAAAAGAAAAGCGGCGTTGTTTTACTTTTTGGGGGGGATCCACGCGCATTTACCCTAAATGGGTAAATTACGCGTTCAACCCTCTTTACTTGCACCCTGTTTTAAATCAGTTTTTCTATTTTTTTAAAATCTTACCCTAAAATTAATTTGTCATTCCACTTTAGTCCTCGTCGAATACACCGTTTCAGGGGAGAGATTAATTGCTGTTTTGGACCCTCCAAGTTGCGTGCGCATCGCGATTAAACCCTTCTATCATTTTCTTGTTTTAAATTCGACCCCAAAGTTTCTGTTTTGATTTAATTTAATCCCTATTTTTAATTTGTTCACAAATTGGGTATTTTTAAATTGTACTTACTATTTTAATATTTTATTATCATTATTTCTACTTTCGTTATTACATTTACTGTTGCTATGCATATTATTATTGTTATTCTTAATTTACTATTACTATTATATTTCTTGTTAATATCACTATTATTTTATTATCACTACTGCCATTATTTTTTTTAGCTAACCTTATTATTATTGTTTTGTTATTACTAGTACTATGGTTTACTTAATTTTTTTTTTCTACGATATACATACATACTATTATTATAGCTACTATTATTATATTTCTATTATACTTTTGGTTATATATATACTTGTTTGCTTTTTTTTTATATATTATGATTATATCTTTTGCTTTATTATTATCAACTATTTGTGCTTTCTTTTATTACTACTATCTTATTAATGTTATTATTTTATTATTTTACTATTATGGATTTACTATTTATATTATTATTACTGCCATTTTTTTAAATTAATTTTCCTATTATTTTATATAAATTGATGATTTTGGAACGTATTTTTATTTTTGCTTTTACTTGCATTTTTACCCAAATTCATAAAAAGGGTTTCACAAAGGTAATTTTGTGTGTTTGGAAGTTCGAGAAATCGTGCTCAATCGTGCTGGGCTTCAATTTTTTCCGTTCATCTAGATCACTAAATATCTTTTAAAGATTTTGATCGTGTTTTTGAAAATAAGGCAATGTTTCATGTTTGGAAGTTCGAGAGATTCGTGCCCAATCATGCTGGGTCTCGATTTTCTATTCGTCCAAATGACCAAACATCCTTCAGAGATTTTGACCGGATTTTCTGAAATAAAGGCAATATTTCATGATTAGAAATTCAAGGAATCGTGCTCATTCGTGCTGGGTTTCGATTTTTAGTTTGGCCAAATAGTGAAATACCCTTTTCAAACTGTAACACCTAAATTTTGGAAATCATGAAATGATCTTGGTATCGAGGGTTTGAAACATCGTGTCCTATCGTGCTGGATGTGGTATTTCATCTTTTCGGAACAAGAGAGTTCTGGTGTCCAATGCGAGTTATCCAAACATCTTTAAAGATTCATATTTTAAAATCTTTTCTAATTTTTGATATTAAGGACATTAATCAATCAACACGGTACCAATTTTGGGCGTTGCGAGGGTGCTAATCCTTCCTCGTGCGTAACTGACTCCCGAGCCTGTTTTCTTAAACCTCGTAGACCAAAACATTTTCTAAGTGGCCCAATCGCACTTCAAAAAAGATTGGTGGCGACTCCATTTTCCTTTTTAAAGTCGGCCCGTTTTTCAAACAAAAAAATGGTTTTGACATCTTGGCGACTCCGCTGGGGAACAATAAGAGAGCCATGCCGCAAAATTGGTTGATTAATGTCCTTTTTATTGAAAATAAAAATTTTTTCATTTTTCCATTTGCATGAGTTTGTTTCGCGTCATATATTTTTTTTGGTTTGAGACACATGTGATATCTCTGCATTCATGTTGCATGACCGTTGTGGTTACACCCTTTAAGTGAGAGCAAGAAGCTATGCCTTCGTGAGGTTTTCACCTCCGCATGGGCTAGGGGACTGCTTCCGGGATACATCCGTACCTATGGTTTCGTGAGGTTTCACCTCCGCATGGCCATAGGGAAATGTATTCCCCTGAATTGAACTCGATCCATATGAGCCTATAATGGCTGAGGATTGAGGAATCTGCTGGTTCAGGTACCCTTCATTTAGAACTAAACCACATATAGTGAACCTTAAGAGCCCACCCTAGGTAGAGCCTGCTAAACCTTAGTGGCTACCCATGTAGTGGTTTGACATTTTTCACTTGCTTTGGTTACTTTTATGCGATACTAACGTGTTTTATTTTTGTCATGTTTGCATGTCATTTCATATTTAAAAGGCGTCGATTCCTATTTTAATTTCTAAGTTAGAAGGCTTGTTATGGAGAACGGATTCCTTGATAAAGTAGAGGATAATGCGGTCGTGCGTATATGGTCAGAGAAGACACAGCTTGAGAAGGGGAATAGTCTAACCGAGGGATATACATCAGAATTATTGGACTTCACTTGCATCAGTGTGACACAAAATGAGCTCCAAGAATTAAGAAATATATGGGTCTGTTGGGATGAAGCAACTAAGCAGCTTTTCTACCTTAATTATGGTGATCTACCCTACTTACTTGACATCAGAGTAGACAGACACTTGTTTTGGGCTATGACTTAATATTGGAATCCCGCTTATAGCTTTTTCACGTTTGGGGAAGTGGACTTGGTGCCTACCGTGGAAGAATATACAGCTTTACTTCGCAGTCAAAGGGCTCGGGTCGACAAAATTTACTTCAGGGCCGCTAATGTACCGACTTTTGTAAAGAAGCTGATGAGTATCATTGGGATAAGTGAACAGTGGGTCATGGCACGAATTCAGCAAAAAGGTGAAGGGAAATGCATTCCTTGGGTGAGCTTGAGGACCTGATGGTGGCACATCCATATATTAAGAGGAAAATTGACATTCTCGCCTTAAGTATCTATGGCTTGGTAATTTTCCCCAAGGCTTTGAGACATGTAGACGAAGCAGTTATTGACTTGTTCGATCGTCTTGACAAGGGGGTTACGCAGGCACCAGCGATTCTTGCCGAAACGTTTAGATCTTTGAACGCGTGCCGGAGAGCAGATGAGGGTAGATTCATAGGCTGCGCGCAATTATTGTTGGTGTGGTTCCATAGCCATTTTTGGAAAGTAGATAGAGTTTCTTATCAGGTTTTTTCTGAGAACTACTCCCCGCTAAAGGAGTTGGCGGCAGTGCCCAGAAGAGATGACATATCGAAAAAAACTGGATTGCGCTTCTACAGAACCTCCAGGAAAAGGACATTGAATGGAGAGCTCATTGGTTTATTCCCAACGAAATTCTCTATCGATGTGGGGGTTATGATTGGGTTCCTCTGTTAGGAATTTGGGGAGTCGTTGGGTATGCCCCTTTGTTGGTGCTAAGGCAATACAGATCAAGACAGTTCATACCAGCAACGTTTGGGCTAGTTTAGTTTGAATTCTCGTATAGCGGGAATAATTATAAGAAGAAAGTTAGGGAAGTTTTTGATGCTTGGAAGTAGATTCACCGAATGAAGAGAGTTTCTATAGGCCCAATGACGACCCTCAGATATAATGCATGGTGGAGACAGAGAATTAATGATAATATCCCTAGACCGACACAGGATAGTGCTCAATTGATAGAGGAATACCTGCAAGTAGTTCCTTCCGAGTTGGAAATCCTGAAACAAGACTTTGAAAGTAAAATTTCAGAGTTAGGGAAGAAGATAGAACAACTGGAAGAGGAAAAGGTGCACTTGAGATTAGATATTGATGTCCAAAAATCAGAGGCTGAGAAACTGAGAAAAGGAAAAAAGAAAGGCCGAAGAAGATTTGGACAGCTTGAAGATCGACTACAAAAAGTTGCATTTATCCATGAGGACTGCTGGGTTGGGTAAAACCTCAGAACAATGGCGTCAAGAAATTCACGAGGAGAAGACCAAGGTCGATCAGTGGAAGAAGAGATTCCATAGGCTCAAGCATAAAAAGATACCCTGAAAAAGACTGTGGGTGAGAGCCAAAACAAAAATAAGATGCTAAGAGCTCGAGTAGTAGAGTTAGAGAAGGCATTGTGTCAAAGTCGCAACTCTACGGTGAAGTTTGAATCAAGCCTAAGCTAGATTAAAGAGTTGAAAGGGAAGGTGGTAGAACTCGAAGCGGTGCTGCAAAACAGTAAGCTTCGGATCCAACTATTGGAGGCAGATAACCAGCGATGGAAAGAACAACTTCAACGATCTCAGAAGCAAGTCAGAAAAAGAGACTACCTTATGGGCGAAGCTGTGGCTCAGATACGAGAAGTGGCTGATCATTTACAAACCTTAGCGGTTCAGGCTGATGTGTTAAGTATAGTATATGAGTCAAAAAGTCGGGTCTGGTCGAGAGTTAGCTTAAGCTTCTTGAGAAAGTTAAAACTTTGGGCATAAGGGCTAGGTCGTATATGTGACTTTGCTTTTTGTAAAGGATTTTGTTTTTTTTCAATAAGTATTCTAAAAGAAATAGAATCAGAATCGACTCCTCTTATTTTTGCATTCATTCATGTATTTGCATTGCATCACATCATTTGCATTAAATATCATAAGACAACCCTATTAACTAGAGGTTATATTATAGTTATCCTGGAACACCGCTATTACACTCCGAAAAAAACGAAAGCAATGGATCAAAGGATGGAAAAATTAGAACAGATGCAGAAGGAATTGCAAGACCAACTGCAGGAATAGTTGGTTAAGATCTAGCAGGACATGAGGGATCAAATGCTGGAGTCCCAGAGGAGCATGATGAGCCAGCTGACACATTTGCTGACTAAAGAGCAAGATAAAGGAAAGGGCCCTATGGTCGATGTCAGAGATGAAAATGAAAATTCTGTTTATCCTCCAGGCCTGCCCCAGTAAATTCTCAAGCGCAACCTCCGAGAGTGTCTGTCAATATCAGACCTCAGTATCAAACTGGTACCTCAGCGCCAGCAAATTTCCCGACAGGCTCAAGCTCTAACCCTGGAGACAATTTGGCAAAGTCGATGGTCCCTGATCTTGATGATGCAGCAGAAGAGGAAAAAACGAGGGCAGAATTCCCAAAAGAGTTTGAGGATTACTGCAAATGGTTGGAGGAAAAGTTTAAAGCATTGGAAAGTGCTGATTACCAATGCGAGGTGGATGCTAGGAAGCTGAGTCTAGTCCCAAATCTGGTACTTTCTCCGAAGTTCAAGATGTCGGAGTTTGAAAAGTACAACGGGACCAGCTGCCCTGAGGTCCATATTACCATGTTCTGTCGGAGAATGACGGGATATGTCAACAACGACTAGTTGTTGATCCACTCTTTCTAGGATAGTCTGACTGGAGCTGCAGAAAAGTGGTATAATCAGCCCAGTTGTACTCAAATCAAATCGTGGAAGGATTTAGCACAGGCATTCATGAAACATTACGGCTATGTGACTGACTGATATAGCACCTGACAGGATCACGTTGCAAAACATGGAGAAGAATTCAGGTGAGAGTTTTAGGAAATACGCCCAAAGGTAGAGGGAGGTCGCTACACAAGTTCAGCCACCGCTACTAGAAAAAGAAATGGCCATGCTCTTCATTCATACCGTGAAAGTACCTTTCATCAATCATATGTTGGGGAGTGTGACCAACAGTTTCACAGACATCGTGATGTCTGGCGAAATGATAGAGAATGCTATAAAGTGTGGGAAAATAGAAGCTGGAGAGGGCATGAAAAGATCGGCTCTAAAGAAAAGGGAGAATAAAGTGGGTAATGTAAGCTCGGGTTATCCCAAACCCATTACTATTAATCAACCAAGAGCAGTAACTGCGTGCCAGCAAGCCCCACCAAGACAAGAGCCCAACAGAGGCAGAAGACCGAGAAGTTGCAGTTTACTCCCATACCTATGACGTATAGAGAGTTGTATAAAACTTTGTTCGATGCGTACGCAGTAGCCCATTCTACTTGAAGCCGTTGCAACCATCGTATACCAAGTGGTATGACACAAATGCTCAGTGTGAATACCATGCGGATGTAGTAGGTCACTCGATAGAAAATCGTACTTCATTTAAAAGGCTAGTCGAGAGACTTATCAAGGCGGAGGTGGTAGAGTACAATGACGCTCCTAGAGGAGGAAATCCGTTACCCAATCATACAGATAATGGGGTAAATGCGATAGTTGAGAAAAAGGGGAGGAGAACTAAGTAGGAAGTTGCTGAGGTCAGAACCCCATTGAAGGAAGTTTGGAAAGCAATGCAGAAAAGGAGGTTAGTTCTGCAAGAGAATGTGAACAAATCTCGAGATGTAAGGAACTACTGTGAGTTTCATGATATGGAAGGCCATGAGATCCAGCAGTGCAATGAATTCAGAACCTTAGTATAAGGGTTAATGGATAATAAAGAGCTGGAGTTCTTTGACTTTTCCGAAGAAGAGGATGTATGTGCTACAGAGGGTGGGTCTGTAGAAAAGATCCCTAAGGTCAATCACCCAATAGTGATTATCACACGACCAAGGGTCGACGAAGTAGGAGTGTAAATGGCACCGAGGGTCGAAATTTAAAAACCCGTGACTTCTCCTTATAAGGAGACACCGAGGGTTGTAATTAAAAAACCCATAACTTTTTCTTATAAGGATACACCGAGGGTTGTAATTCAAAAACCTGTGACTTGTCCTTATAAGAATAACAAGAGGGTACCTTGGAATTACAATTGCACTATGACAGTTTCTGGGAAAGAGAGTTCGGCCAGCATGCCCAACCCAGAAGCTAAACGCATTGAAAGAAAATCCTCTATGGTTAGAGGGGAAGAAAAGAAAACAGGGTCAACGGTTAATGAACCAGTGACAAAGAATGAGGCTAAAGAGTTTTTGAAGTTCCTAAAGCACAGTGAGTACAGTGTTGTGGAACAATTACACCAGCAACCAGCACGCATATCGGTACTGACTTTACTTTTAAACTTAGAAGGACACCGTAGTGCGCTAATGAAAGCGCTGAACCAGATTTATGTTGCTGATGACATTTCAGTAAGCAAGTTAGACCGCCTTGTTGGTAATATAAGCGCAGACAATTTCATCTCTTTCAATGATGATGAAATTCCACCAGGAGGCATGGGATCCACCAAGGCTTTGCACATCACTACCCGATGTAAAGGGTACACACTACCGGGGGTATTAATTCATAACGGGTTGGCACTGAATATTTTGCCTTTATCTACACTGAATAGGTTGCCTGTAGACAACTCTCATGTGAAATTATGCCAGAATATAGTGAGAGCATTTGACGGCACTAAAAGGAAAGTAATGGGAAGGATTGAGATACCTCTCTTTATCGGGCCAAATACATACGAGGTAGATTTCCTCGTGATGGACATCAAGCCCCCGTATAATTGTCTATTAGGGAGGCCCTGGATCCACTCAGCAGGAGCCGTTCCATCGTCATTGCACCAAAAGTTAAAGTTGGTGACAGAGGGCTGGTTAATAACTATAAATGCAAAGGACATCATCGCATCCGTTACTAGTGATGCACCATACATTGAAAATGATACTGAGGCGTTAGAATGCTCTTTTCGATCGCTAGAGTTCATAAATGCGGCATTCATCAGCGAAGGAAGCAAGATCCCGGTACCCAGAATCTCCAAAGCAACAAGGATGGGCCTTCAGCTGACAGTAGGAAGAGGAGCATTGCTTGGGAAGAGACTCGAAAAATATCTCTAGGGGCCGGTCAGAGTGCCAGGATTGGTTGACAAACATGACTGCTTTGGTTTGGGGTATAGACCA
The DNA here is from genome assembly GCA_025503065.1 of Gossypium bickii. Classification (NCBI taxonomy): domain Eukaryota; kingdom Viridiplantae; phylum Streptophyta; class Magnoliopsida; order Malvales; family Malvaceae; genus Gossypium; species Gossypium bickii. The sequence goes on from CP106711.1 coordinate 106,254,360, forward strand.
AATGCCCAGCAAAGAAAGGAGGAGCTAGAGAGGAAACGTGTAAGACGAAGGGCACGATTGAACGGTACTGAGATCGAGTAGTGTTCAATGACTTTTCCCCATATTTTTAATACATTCATGTCGGGAGGAATCGTCTATGCAGGATTGGATAATATGAATAAGGAAACGGCTGAGGATATGATGGGAGCTTTGAGCATCAACGCTGTATCTGAAGAGGACCCGAAGGAAGAAAATTTGGTAGGTATTCGCCCTTACGAGCCTGGGAGTGTTTTGGACAACTGGACTGCGGAAGAAATTCCTGTAGTTTTTAGGACTAAAATAGAGTAATGTTCAAAGCACACTTGTTGTTTCAAGCCTAGAAATCATAAGAATCTTTTGTGAAATAGGCTCATGTTCAAGTATCTTTACTTTCAATAAAAGTGCATTTTTCTTTCATACCGTGTAGTTATTCTTTTACTTCTTTTCCATTCCATTCATAATCATAACGCATAAATAAGTCATTCTTAAGTTCATTTTCATTGAATATTCTTTCATACCTACTATAGGTCCCCAAATATCGATGTCATGAACAACGCTGTTACGGACCCAGAATTTTCTGATGAGTAAGACATGTGCCTAGAGGGACCTCAGGACTTTACAGATGACGGAGATTGTAGTGAATCCCCAGATTTGTTAAGGATGGTAGAGCAGGAAGAGAAGCTGATTCTACCTCACGAAGAGACAATTGATAATGTACTTCTAGAATATGGGAAAGAAGTGAAAATCGACACCGGCATAACCAAGGAAACAAGGCAGGACCTCATTAGGCTTCTGCTAGAGTTCAAAGATGTCTTCGCGTGGTTATATCAAGACATGCCAGGGTTGAGTGCTGATATTGCGGTATACCATATCCCCATAAAAGGAGAATGTAAGCCGGTCCAACAGAAGCTTCGAAGGATGAGACCCGATGTCGCGATAAAGATAAGAGAAGAAGTCAAGAAGCAATTTGATGCTGGGTTTTTACGAGTGGTGAATTACTCAGAATGGGTAGCTAACGTTGTCCCTGTCCTTAAGAAGGATGGGAAAATACAAATGTGCGTCGATTACAGGGACCTAAACAAGGCCAGCCCAAAAGACAACTTCCCACTGCCTCACATCGACACTTTGGTGGATAATACGGCGGGAATTTCATTTTTCTCCTTCATGGACGGTTTCTCGGGATATAATCAAATAAAGATGCATCCTGAAGATATGGTAAAGACCACTTTCATAACCTTATGGGGAACTTTTTGTTACCAAGTGATGCCATTTGGGTTAAAAAATGCAGGAGCAACATACCAAAGGGCTATGGTAACCTTGTTTCACGACATGATGCAAAAGGAGATTAAGGTCTACGTCGACGACATGATCGCAAAGTCTCGAACAGAAGGGGAGCATGTGCAAGTTTTGAGGAAACTGTTCTTGAGGTTGAGGAAATTTCAGCTGAAGCTTAACCCAGCCAAATGTACTTTCGGGGCTCGATCAGGGAAGCTACTTGATTTTGTGGTCAGTGAAAAAGGAATTGAAGTAGATCCGAATAAAGTCATGGCCGTACAAAAATTGCCTCTGCTGCGTACTCAGAGGGAAGTCTGAGGTTTTCTAGGAAGATTGAATTACATTGCTCGGTTTATTTTGCAATTGACTAAGAAATGTGATCCAATATTCCGTCTCCTTAAGAAGCATAATCCAGGCATGTGAGACGACGAATGCCAGAAGACGTTTGACAAGATTAGACAGTACTTTTCTAATACTCCAGTGCTAATGTCGTACAGTCCTAATAGACCATTGATTCTGTATCTGACGGTATTCAATAATTCAATGGGATGCGTACTTCGCCAGCACGATGAGACAGGGAAGAAAGAGAGAGCAATATACTACCTTAGCAAGAAATTTACAGAGAGTGAAATGAGATATTAGCCAATTGAGAAGTTATGTTGTGCCTTGGTCTGGACAACTTGGAGGTTAAGGCAATACATGTTATACCATATGACTTGGTTAATCTCGAAATTGGACCCTCTTAAGTACATGATGGAGTCAACCGTTTTGAATGGAAGAATAGCCCGATGACAGATTTTGCTATCCGAATTTGATATAGTCTATGTGAACCAAAAGACTGTGAAGGGGAGTGCAATAGCTGATTATCTATCCAGTAGAGCACTAGACGACTACGAGTCATTGAATTTTTACTTTCCCAATGAAGATTTGATGTTTGTAGCAACTACTGAGGAAGATGCTTTAGAAGATCATCCTTGGAAACTGAACTTCGATGGGGCGTCTAATGCCGTTGGTAATGGAGTTGGGGCAGTCCTGGTATCCCTAAAGGGAGAGCATTATCCATTCACTTGCAAGTTGGACTTCGATTGCACAAACAACATGGCAGAATACGAAGCATGCATCATGGGAATCCGAGCTGCCATAGACCGCAAAGTCAAGTAGCTAGAAGTATATGGAGACTCCGCGTTGGTAATATATCAGCTCAGAGGAGAATGGGAAACAAGAGATCCCAAGTTGATCAGTTACCAAAAGTTAGTTTTAGAGCTAATCTAGGAGTTTGATGATATTACATTCTTTTACCTCCCGCGTGATGAAAATCAGATAGCTGACGCCTTGGCCACATTAGCCTCTATGATCAGATTAAATGATTAGGGGGTATGAAGCTTATTCAAATGAGCATCTGCGAGACTCCGACTCACTGCTGCAATATTGACGAAGAGGAGGAAAGAGATGATCATCCTTGGTATCATGATATTCTACGGTATGTGAAGAGCCGTGAATATCCTGATCAAGCAATAGAAAATGATAGAAGAACATTAAGAAGACTGGCCAATTACTATGTCTTAGACGGAGAGATCCTATACAAAAAGAGGAAAGATTAGGTCCTGCTAAGATGTGTCGATGCTGTTGAGGCTAGGAAAGTCCTGAAAGAAGTCCATGAGGGTGTCTGTGGGACGCATGTCAATGGATTTACAATGGCCAGGCAGATAATGAGATTCGGGTATTACTGGTCCACAATGGAAATGGATTGCATCCGTTATGCTAAGAAATGCCACAAGTGTCAGATTTATGGAGACAAGATCCATGTGTCTCCTTCACCTCTTCATGTTATGACTTCCCCTTAGCTTTTCTCAATATGGGGCATGGACGTCATTGGGCTGATCTCACCGAAGACTTCTAATGGACATCGTTTCATCTTTGTGGTCATTGATTACTTCACCAAATGGGTAGAGGTAGCTTCATATGCCAATGTCACGAAGACGGCAGTTAGCAAATTTTTGAAAAAGGAGATTATATGTCGCAATGGTATGCCAGAAAGGATTGTATTTGACAATGCGTTAAACTTGAACAATAGCGCGATAGCAGAAGTCTACAGTCAGTTCAACATTAAGCACCATAACTCATCACCATATCGCCCGAAAAGGAATGGTGCAATTGAGGCAGCTAATAAAAACATCAAGAAAATTGTAGGGAAAATGGCTAAGACCTACAAGGATTGGCATAAAAAGTTACCACTTGCCCTCTACGCCTATCGAATATCAGTTAGAACTTCCACCGGGGTAACCCCTTTCTCATTAGTTTATAGGATGGAGGCAGTCTTGCCTATTGAAGTTGAAATTCTTTCTCTCCGGGTCTTGTCAGAGCTGAAGCTGGACAAAGCAGAATGGGTTCAATCTCGGTATGATCAATTGAATCTGATTAAGGAAAAAAGGTTGAGAGCCATCCGCCATGGTCAAATGTACCAGAAGCGGATGATGCGGGCTTACAACAAGAAGGTCCGCCCTAGAGTATTCCATGAGGGAGACTTAGCGTTGAAACAGATCCTCCCTATGCAAAAAGACTTCAAGGGAAAGTGGATGTCTAATTGGGAAGAACCTTATGTTTTAAAGAAGGCCATTTCTGGAGGAGCTTTGATACTAGCCGAGATGGACGGTAAAAGTCTGCCAAATCCAATTAACGCGAATTCTGTCAAGAAGTACTTCGCTGGAAAATGGGTCAAGGTGAAAACCCGCAAAGGGAGTCTTGAGTTCAAAAAAAATGGAGAGGCCAAGGTGAAAACCCGCAAAGGGCACTTTGAGGCAAAAGGGGCTTTGAGTCGAAAACCCGAAAAGGGCTGCTCAAATTATGATCAACTCGTGGTGGGGCATACAGTGGTTTCGCTACGCCGGAATTAACAATGGGGAGGTATGTTACGTCTTGGGCATCAACAAAGTACCACGGATCTCCTAGACACGTGTTGAACTCAGAATGGTCTTCAAGAAGTACGTACAGAGAAGCTCAGACTGTGACATCTGGGGCATCAATGCTATTTTTACTCATTTTTTGTACCTTAGTGGAATTTGTTTTCTTTACTTAATCCATTTTTCACGGGTTTTATCTCGAATAAATTGTAGTTTTATTCATTTCTATAATCTTTTTCCAAGCATTTCATATTGAATTAATGATTACTGTACTAATAATGCTTTCACAAAAGAAGTTTCGTGCATTACTCAGAAAGTCTCTAAATAATACAAGAATCTGAAACAGGACAGTTATTTAGAACTAACCAGGCTTAAAGGGTTCGGAGCACTTGAGATAGGGGTCTAAGTAGTGACGACATCTTCAGATTCTCTGTTAGAAGTATCAGTTGAACACATGTCAAGGATCACCTTAATAAACAGCAAGCAATGACAACCCAAGTGTTAAAAATGGATCATTCTCATGACATTTTGCATCCATTCATAACATTCATAATATATATGGTTAGGAGCATTGTCATGACATACTAATCCTTTGACATAAGCATAGACCCCATGAAATCAATTTTACAAGTAGGTTCCCCAAAGGAAAATGTAGCAAAATTGATGGGAGCTACAGAAGATAGCCAATCTTATCTCCACTGAGTAGGAGTGGAGTAGATCGAAGACAACAGGTCTTATCTCTACTGAGCAGGATTAGAGCAGACCGGAAGACTGAAGCCTCATCTCCATTGAGCAGGAGTGGAGCAGGATAAAAATAGCAGATCCTATCTCCACTGAGTAGGAGTGGAGCGGATCGAAAACGATGAATCTTATCTCCATGTATCGGCAATGGAGCAGATTCAAACCACCAGGCTAATCCCCTAAGCAGTAGGGCAATATGCTGAAAATTACAGATCTTATCTCCACTGAACAGGAGTGGAGCAGATAGAACAACAAGTCTTATCTCCATATATTGACAATGGAGCAGACTGAAGATCATAGCCTTATCTCCACTGAGCAGGAGTGGAGCAGGCTGAAAGAAAGCAGATCTTGTCTTCACTGAGCAGGAGTGGAGCAGATCGGAATAGCAAGTCTTATCTCTATGTATCGGCAATGGAGCAGATTGAAGATCATAGCCTTATCTCCACTGAGCAGGAGTGAAGTAGGCTCAAAAACAACAGATCTTATCTCTATTGAGCAGGAGTAGAGCAGATTGAAAATGATGAGCCTTAATTCCCTAAGCAGCAGGGTAACAGGCTAAAAATTACAGATCTTATCTCCACTGAGCAGGAATGGAGCGGATCTAAAGTTACAGATCTTATCCCCACTGAGCAGGAGTGGGGCAGATCAAAAATGGCGAATCTTATCTCCATGTATCGGCAATGGAGCAGATTTAAGCCACTAGCCTTATTTCCGCTGAGCAGGAGTAGAGCAGGCTGAAGATACAGATCTTATCTTCACTTAGCAGGAGTCGAGCAGATCGAAAGCAGCAAGTCTTATCTTCATGTATCGGCAATGGAGCAGACTGAAGTTCATAGCCTTATCTCCACTGAGCAGGAGTGGAGCAGGTTGAAAATATGAATCTTATCTCCACTGAGCAGCAGTGGAGTAGATCGAAACAAAAATTCCTATACCCCTGAAGATGCAATGGGTCAAAGCAAGGCTACATCAAGTCAGGACTCAGCAATACGGGGCAAAATTGGTCCTTTTAAAGTCTTTGCTCTATTCTCGTTACACGATAATGAGCAAAGAGGGGCAGCTGTAAGGCCCAATTTCAAGACTGGGGCCCAAATAAAAAATCAAGGTTAGAAACAGCACAGAGTTTAGCCCAAAAACTTAACAAAAACAAAGAAAACCTAGCAGAACGGCGCCGCATGCCCCAGCAGCCCTTTCCGCAACTGCGCAACTTCAACACCGGCTCGTGCCCACGTACCTACGAGAAAAAGGGAGCACAACAGTACAACAAATAGAGGACTAGAGTTTTAGTTTTTGGGGGATTCCGAAGAGGCTATAAAAGCCTTCGAAAATCATTGTAAAGAGGGGGTTTTTTTGAATAGAAAAGGCAATATACACGTATTTTTACAGAGAAAAACACAAAGTCAGAAAAGAAACAAAGGTTTATTTCTTTTTTCTTCTTTTTCGTTTTTCTTTTTAATTCTTTCTCGAATCTGTCTTCATTTTTCTTAGGGGTTTTTTCTTTTTTTTAGAAAAGCATAAGAGTTTTAAGGAAAATAAAAAAAAAAAGCATACCTTGTTTTAAAATTCCGGCCACCGACACTGAGGAGTTGCCGGAGGTCTGTTGGAGAATCCTTGGAAGGAAAGGAGGATGGAGGGTTCTGTTTTTTTTTTGGGTTTTGAAATAGAGATGAGAAGGAAGGAAAATGTGGGGTTTTTTAGGTTTAAAAAAATTAAAAGAAAAGCGGCGCTGTTTTACCTTTTGGGGGGGATCCACGCGCATTTACCCTAAATGGGTAAATTGTGCGTTCAGCCCTCTTTACTTGCACACTATTTTAAATCAGTTTTTCTATTTTTTAAAAATCTTACCCTAAAAATAATTTGTCATTCCACTTTAGTCCTCGTCGAATGCACCGTTTCAGGGGAGGGATTAATTACTGTTTTGGACCCTCCAAGTTGCACGCACATCGCGATTAAACCTTTCTATCGTTTTCTTATTTTAAATTCGGCCCCAAAGTTTCTGTTTTGATTTAATTTAATTCATATTTTTAATTTGTTCACAAATTGGTTATTTTTAAATTGTACTTACTGTTTTAATATTTTATTATCATTATTTCTACTTTCGTTATTACATTTATTGTTGCTAAGCGTATTATTATTGTTATTCTTAATTTACTATTACTATTATATTTCTTGTTAATATCACTATTATTTTATTATCACTACTGCCATTATTTTTTTAGCTAACCTTATTATTATTGTTTTGTTATTACTCACACTTATGGTTTACTTAATTTTTTTTTCTACGATATACATACATACTATTATTATAACTACTATTATTTTTATATTTCTATTATATTTATGGTTATATATATATATACTTGTTTGCTTTTTTTTATATATTATGATTATATCTTTTGCTTTATTATTATCAACAATTTGTGCTTTCTTTTATTACTACTATCTTATTAATGTTATTATTTTATTATTTTTCTATTATAGATTTACTATTTATATTATTATTACTGCCGTTTTTTTAAATTAATTTTCCTATTATTTTATAAAAATTGATGATTTTGGAACGTATTTTTATTTTTGCTTTTACTTGCATTTTTACCCAAATTCATAAAAAGGGTTTCACAAAGGTAATTTTGTGTGTTTGGAAGTTCGAGAAATCGTGCTCAATCGTACCGGGCTTCGATTTTTTCCGTTTGTCTAGATCACTAAATATCCTTTAAAGATTTTGATCGTGTTTTTGAAAATAAGGCAATATTTCGTGTTTGGAAGTTCGAGAGATTCGTGCCCAATCGTGCTGGGTCTCGATTTTCTATTCGTTCAAATGACCAAACATCCTTTAGAGATTTTGACCAGATTTTCTGAAATAAAGGCAATATTTCATGATTGGAAATTCAAGGAATCGTGCCCAATCGTGCTGTGTTTCGGTTTTTAGTTTGGCCAAATAGTGAAATACCCTTTTTCAAACTGTAACACCTAAATTTTAGAAATCATGAAATGGTCTTGGTATCGAGGGTTTGAAACATCGTCTCCTATCGTGCTGGATGTGGTATTTCATCTTTTCGGAACAAGAGAGTTCCGATATCCAATATGAGTTATCCAAACATCTTTAAAGATTCATATTTTTAATCAAAAGAATGGTCCATATCGCCATGCACTTTATTATAATGAGACGTCATCAAACTTTGACTTCATTTGTTGTGTATAGCATCTTAGTTTGGGAAGTAGAACTTTTTTTGAGAGAAAAGAAAACAATCTTGTCGTAATGCATTATTTTTTGTCTCAATCATATTCCACTATTTCCAAATTCAAACCTTTTTCCACGTAGAATATCTCCTTTATTCGATGGCAAGGAAGGCTAGCTAGCTCGCATAAATTAAATGATGCCATATGACTCGTGTAATTTATTGATGAAGTGGTAGCTTCTTTTTAATAATAGAAGACTTTTTTATTAATTATTTTTTTGCTTCGCCGACAAAATATTTGTGAAAGAGAAAAAAGATTTCGTGATTTTTTAATTATTAGAAAATTATTTCATTGAAGCCTGCAAAAGAAATCAATAAGAAGATATTGTTTAATAATTTCTTAATATACCATATAATTAATTAATTAATTAATTAAAGATGTAGGTAATTTGTACCTATTTTAGTGACGACTTTTTGTTTTTTAATCGCATGGCGTCTTGGAATCTCCCAAAGTTCTTAGCTTTTGAGAATTGATTCATAATAGCATATGTTTTACTAAATTAGAGTTTTAATATTATTTTTCAACTAAACCCTCTTTACGTTTTCTTTTTCTTTTCATAAAGAAATAAAGAAAAAAATTTTCATATAGTACAAAAGTAAAAAAAAAAAAAGGTGATCAAATTTTCAATTAAAATATAAATTCAAATGTGAGATTTGAAAAAGAAATAGTTGGTATACTTAAATATAAATTATATTAAATATTAGAAATATTAATTAGTAAATTAAAATATTTATTTTATACATAATTCATGCTCATTTCATGAGAAATAATATAAAATATGGAAATTATACTCTGTTTACTTTTTTTTTTTTTAAAGTTTTGAAGGATGAATAGCCAAAATTAACGCTTTGATAAATATATACATATAATTATCTTCAAAAGATAAATATTTATATTAGATTTTATCTTACATTTTAAAAGTTTTCATTAATTATATATTAATCAATGTAAAATTATTTAAATAAACATTTTATCCTTAAATAATAATTATCAATCTTTAAGTTAAAATACTAAAAAAATCATAATTTTATAATTTTATCTAAGTAAACTTTTATATTTTCTTCATTTTCAAATAAACTTTGAATTAATTATTAATTTATATTAGAGATAAATCTCAAAATTATATATAAACTTTGATTTAATGTGTATTGTTATACACTAACTTTAATTTGATGCAATTATATATATGAAACTTTAATTTTAATTCAATTTTCACATTATATTATTATTGTTATTTATGTGACACTATTTATTCGTTATATTTTGTGGAAATTGCTAATATATAATTTTATTAAACGAAAGCAAAAATGAAAATTTTAAATTATATCATATATATATATATATATATGGTAAATTTAAATTATTTTCACAAATACCAAAAAATACATGTTTTTAATATTAAAGGAGTGGAAAAATAAATTAAATTTTTTCGAAAAAATATAATTTAAATTTATGTGGAAATATTAAATTTTACTTATTCATTTTTTTTTTAGTTTACTAAAATGTCAATAAAAAATTTTCATGTGACTTTAAGGAAAATAGTGTCACATAAATAACGTTGTAAGTGTTATGTGAAAATTGAATTAAAACTAAAATTTTATGTATAGAGTTACACCAAATTAGAATTAATGTACAATATTATACATAAAATCAAAGTTCATGTATACTTTTGAGATTTATCCTTTTTAACTTTGACTTTAATACCTAAACTAGCCTTGTACATTAGGTTACCTAGCGAGTTTTTTCTTCTCACTTTGATACTTGTACTTTCATTTTATCAATCTTACTAGAGATAATATAATTTTCGGCTCCTAAACTTAGCAATTATGTTCATTTTGGTACCTGTTCTATTTTTTGTCCACTTCGGCATGTGAAATTGACAATTAGGTTCATTTTGGTTTTTGAACTTAAAAAATATAAAAATTCAATGATGTCAGACTCTAAGATTGTAACACGTCATCACTCAAAAATAAAAAAGTTATATAAATTTTCAAATGCTGATTTGATACAATCTTAGAGTGACACAATTAATGTTTTAATAATCGAACCGGTGGTTGAATAGGTCAGACTATCAGTTCCCCAATTCAACTAGTTCGATTGGTTTGACCATCGAACCAAAAATAATTAAATAAATAATTAGAAATTCAAAACAATCTAAAAATATAAAAAAAATTATTAAATCGATCCAACCTGTACGATTTTTTGTTTATACCAATTTCAAGTAGTTTCCGAGTCAATCAATTCAACTCCTTTGTTCAAACTGTTATATCAATTAGTTTTTGGTCCGTTCAATCCAGTCTTGTTCCAGTAACACTGGTCACATCACTAATCTTGATAGAATTCAAGTTTATGAACCAAAACGAATCTAGTTGCCGTGTTCAAAAATTAAAGTAGGCAAAATATATATATATCAAAATAAATCTAATTACCAACTTTGGGACCAAAAATTGTATTATCCCATTTAATTACCTAATTCCATTTTCGGTTACAAAAGAAGACTACGTGGCTTGAAAAGTCAAATCAAATATTTCCATTTGAGTAGCTAATCCAAGTCATTCAGTGAGGTAATTTTCATATTTGTATTAGTTTTAATTCCTTAAAAAAAATCTCCCTATTAGGTTTTTTCTTTCTATTTTCCACTAATTTCTAGTATTATTCATTTCAATCCAACATTGATTGAAATTTGAAAGAAACCCAACATTCTGTTAATCTCATTCTTAAATCTTAATCTTCGTTCTTCATTCCTCAATTTGAAGGAAATAATAGCATATATATATCCACCATTTGATTTTGATGATCATATCCGTTTCTGAGAATAGGCCAAATTAGAATGTTGCTTTCTGGAAGAAAAAAAAATGGGGGGTGGGGTTTGGTGAAGCTGGGGCATAGGGTTGCCGAAAATTGTGTTATGCCCTTAAAGAGTTCCCTAAAAACGAAAAGAGGGATGTTATGGTCAAAATTATTTAATTAAAACAATTTTAAATTTTAAATGTACCGAAAAAAAATAAAACAAATTAAATATTATGATTTTTTTTTTTTTAATCTTTTGATCAAATGATATTATAGAGTAATTCCTCCCGAAACAAATAGTGTCTTCAGGTTAATTAAATTACAAATACAAAACTCCCCACATAGGTTTTTTATTTTTCTTCGACATCCATTAAACTAACACCTTCCTTATAAATTATTTTCATGCCTTCAAAGTTAAAAATAAATCTTATGGAATAAATTCATCTACGTATATGGCAACATTTTAATTTGAATTCTAAAGCTGTCAAAACTTTCAATTAAAAAAAAATTATTAAAAACGTTAAATGCTTCGGTTATCAATAAATTATAGCAAAAAATAGTTTGCTGCGATAGCACAAAGTTCTTCAAAGAATTAGCTAACGCAAGAGTTTCTATCAAAGGAAAATAGGTAATACAGGAAGCCGAGGATAGGCCGATTGTGTTAAGGGAAGGAAAGAAGAGGCAAAGCATACAATGTGAAGATCAAGAAGAGACAAGTTCTTTTAAAGTGATCAGATCCAATGTTGATAATGAAATAGTGTCGGCAGTTGGAAAGCAGACCGACCAGAACGTTCACGGGTTGGGGAACCACGAGTGGTTCATCGTCTCAAGAATAGTTTGAGACAAAGTCGACCCCAAATCTTGTTTCTTATTGAGACAAAAGTTAACACAAGAAGGATGGAAAGAATAAGGAAATTTTATGGTTTTGGGAATAGGATAGAAGTAGCAGCAGATGGATCGAAATGATTCTTATCTTTAAGCTGGAGGGAAGAGGTAGACATAACCTTAAGGAGTTACTCTAGTTCATACATTGATGTAATGGTAAAGGAAGAGGAAGAAGCATTAACATGGTGATTTATTGGTTTTTACGGAACGCCCATGGAAGGTTTACGAAAGGAATCATAAAATTTATTAAGACAACTGGGAAGAGACTGTAACTTACCATGGGTAGTGATGAGAGATTTCAACGAGATAATATTTTCGTTTGAAAAGAAAGGAGGTCATGTAAGAGACGAGAGACAAATGAGTCTTTTTCGTGATGTTTTAGGGATTGTAACTTAAGTGACTTAGGTTTCTCCGAACAATGGTTTACATGGGAGAGGGGAAGGTTGCCAAACAATAACATTAGAGAGAGACTTGACAGAAGCATGGCAAATTAATACAAGATGGTGGGAACTTTTTCCAGGCTACTCGGTTGAACACTTACAACATAGTATTTTTTATCACTGTCCGCTTATGCTTAACACGACAGGAAGAATTGGTGGACGCACTCTAGCGAGACCATTCTTTTTTCGATTTAATGCAGATTGGATGTTGGAAGAGAATTTTGAGGAGTAGGTGATTGAAGGATGGGGATCATATGAAGGAGATATTACAAAAAGTTATCTATACTTAGATCGAAATTGAGTAGATGGGCTAGCATGAATAAGGCAGTTAGAGAAGGAAGAAAACAAGATTTATATTAAGGTTGAGGGAGTTGGCCAAAGACGATCCCATTGATGAAGTACTTGCACAAATAACGAATATAAAGATAGCTTTAAATATTGAAGCAGACAAAGAAGAAATTTTTTGAGAGTAAAGGGCGAGGGTAAACTGGCTTAAAATGGGAGATCGAAATACATCTTTTTTCCATAAGGTGGCAATTGGTCGTAAGAGGAAAAAAACAATCAGGGGTATTAACGATGTCAATGCATTACAGCAAAACAGACTTTTAGCGGCCTTTTTTTTTGGCCTTTAGCGGCGTTTATAAGCGCCACTAAAAGTGTTTGCGGCGCTTTTGTAAGCGCCACAAAAAACGCCACCACTATAACCGCTTCAAATTTTTGCGGCGTTTATGAGGAAAAAATGCCGCTAAAAACCATGACTTTTAGCGGCGTTTGTGATAAAAACACCGCTAAAAGTCATAGTCTTTAGCGGCGCTTTTCCAAAAACGCCGCTAAAAGTCATGGTCTTTAGCGGCGCTTTTCCAACAAACGTCGCTAAAAGTCGTGGCCTTTAGCGGCGCTTTTCCAAAAAACACCGCTAAAAGTCATGGCTTTTAGTGGCGCTTTTTTACAAACGCCGCTAATTTGTACAGATTTCTGGAGTACAATTTTTTCAATATTATATCCCTCCTGCACTAAAACCAACCAATAATAGTAAATATAACATATAATTCCAACGCAAAACAGCAAATTTAGCATAAAAATCACACCAAATACATTAATTCTAAATAATACTTGACATTTAATAAATTAAATGAATGATAACTGAAAATATTGTAACAATAATGTTAAATGTAATGATGTCAAAACATTCTTACAACGAGAAACTAAATGTGTCTAAGATGGTGGTTTCTGCGACTGTTGAAACATCTACATCATATGCTGAAGCTGGTGTTGGAGCTCTTCGTACTTTCTGTTCTGCTCTGCTAGCATCGATGCTGCCTCTGCCTCCCTCGCAGCTACCGCTGCCTCTCTCGCTGCTGCTGCCTCCCTCGCTGCTGCCGCTTCCACATCCGCTCTAAGCTGTTGCTGGAGTTCTTCATATTTTCTTTCAACATCAGCAATTTTCTGCCTCTGCTCAATCGTGCTCTCTTGCATCTGAGCTATCTGGTCTTGTAGCATCTAAACTTCGGCACGAGATTGACCCCCGGAAGGCATGTACTGCTGGGAGCCGGATCCAAAATATTGGGTCGGGGTAACACCGGATCCTTTAAATCGAACCCGACCATACCTTTCAAGACCAAAAACATCAGTGATAATTCTATTAAAAATATACTAAAGATTATGTAACTATCAATCAAGCGATCGTACCTTTAAGGACCCAAAACATCTCGTAATAATTCATTATCAATCTCCTCAAGATTAACAGAACTATCGATCAAGCGTACCGCTTCATACTCCGCCTTTTTCTCCTTTAGTTTATCCTAATAAATCAATGAAAGAGTTAGAAACTAAATATATAAATAAGAAAGAATGCAACATAATTTAACATTATAAATTTAAAACTATAAACGATGAATTAAACTATTATAATTAAACATTATAAATATTTATAAAAATAAAATTTTATTAAGTAAATATACCAAAATTTTCTGCAGCCTTCCGGATGTCATGGAGATCCATCCTTCTTTCTATGCATAATGTCAAAAAAGTCAACAACGCCCAACTTTTTGACGATCGAAGTTTCCTACATTTTAGCGAGAAAAAATATAATTTAATAGTATAAAGTAATTAATATTTGATGAATTAATAAATTATAATACCTCGGCCTCGCTTACTACACAGCAAAACTTCTAGAACCGCCGTGTGCGTGAATTTTGCTTTTTGTCATCACGCTTATTCCAACTCGCTCACGGTCCTACATAATGCAATTTGAATTATATATATAGTAAATACTATAAACCAAATAATTTATAAGATTTTAGAAGTACGTAATACCTCTCCTTTTTTGAATTCCAAAATCTAACTTGATCTTCCCATTGGTACCTCAACATTCGGTGGAACATTTCTTAATTTTTCGTCCGAGGCTTATGTCTTTCTTAAAATATTGTTTTTGAGCGTGCTTTTATTGTCTCTCCATTTTTTACCCAATGTCTTCTTAACATAGTCATCAGAGACCTCTAAAGTAAATCTAGCCTGAAGAAAAAAAGTATAAAAAGTTAATATAAATGAAAATTAAATTAAAGTATTATAAATTACATTCACGTTTTGTTACCTTAATATTATCGAGAGCCTGATTTTTGTTGGCATCAGGCATGTGATGCCATGATTCGTAGTTAATGGGCAACATATTGGCATTTCGCGCAATAATGCCCAAATAGCTTCCTAACAGTCGAGCTTCAGATCCAACAGGCTAGCCATGATTGTTTCTCCTTACTTTAACACGATCGGTAGGCTCTAAGTCGTATAAATCTTTAAGTAGTGTTCGTCCCCGAGCTCTGCGCGTCCCACCACCTTTAGCTGAAAAAATGATATATTATTATATTAAAATTGAAAAATGAATCAATAATAAAATTCAACATGCATGTAAAATAAACTTAACATTACTTTCAAATTCTCCAGGCTCATCATCTATGTCCGGCAGAGTAGAAGATCCAACAATTGTTTGCTGTTCACTATTTGCTTCTTCTGGATTTGGAGTATCGTGAACAATATTGAAATCTCGTAATCGTCTTCTAGGCATTTTTCCTACAATGCACGTAAAATAGTTCAAAATTTTAGTAACAAATAACAACAATAATAGGACATTTAAAATAGTTAAATTATATAACATGCCCAACATTAAAATTATAATATTACATATAAATAATAAATCGTAAAATCTTACTAAATCATATTTCGTAAATATCTTCGTCCACATCTTGACGAACCCATTGAAATTGTTGATTAGTACTAGGGATATTTTCATTTAAGTTTTGTTCTGGAAAAGGCAATGTTTCTGATCTTTCGACTATGTCATTTCTACTTCCACTGCCAATGTCGAAGAAGTCTCTAGGGATGTTTCGAAGTACAAGGTACCAACCCTCATCAATTGGATCTTCCGAGTAAAAAACTTGTTTAACTTGAGAAGAAAACACATACGGCTCGTCCATCGGTTGTTCTCCGGTGTGAATCAATCGCGAGAAATTCACCATTGTAAAGCCATATTGATCATTTTTAATTCCGCGAGCCGTATTCACATCAGTCCAATCACCTCGAAATAAGACAACTTTGCATTTGCCGTAATAATCCAACTCAATGATGTCAGTAATAAGTCCGTAATACTCCAGATTCCCCTCGACCGGATTACTGTCCCTAGCACTAGCATAACTTGTAATCGAAGAATTAAAAACAATTCCGCAATTTTGAGTTCTCCTCAATCTCTCGCGATACTTTGTATGAAATCTGTATCCGTTGATAAGGAAGCCACTATATCTTTTAACTAATCTGTTTGGACCTTGTGAAAGCCATTTAACGTTGTCATTTACTTCATTCCGACTCCAAACCTATCGAGTCGAAAGTAAATCGAGTAATTATTATGAGAAAACCTTATTACTTGTTAATGAAAACTTAAATTGCATACCATTTGGCTTAACCATTCATAGAATGATTCTGCGAACAACTTATTAATTTCTTATCGATTTAATCTTTGAGATCGTGAACGAGCTCTCAATATTTGTTTCTACTCACTACAGTAAAAAAGGTTTTACTTTGTTAGAAGACAAACAAATCATAATTGATGAGTATTTACCAAATTGTAGAACTTACTTTCGAAATGGTTCCATTGAATCGTGATGAAAAAGAACGTATCGATGCGCTTGGACCCACGATCTATCGTCTAATTCTGTAATTTCGACTTTGCCGATCGGTTCTCCGAAACTTTGAAATAAATAAGTTTCAGCCAAATTATGATCCGTGAGCCCAAAGATTTCTACTTGGTACATTCATTCTTGTTTCAACATCTTCCAAATACCTCGAACAGAAAGTCATACATTCCTCTACCAAGTAGCCCTCGGCAATTGATCCTTTCGGATAACGCTTATTGCGGCAGTATGACTTCAATTTGGAAAGGAACCTAAACACGATATACAACATTATCAAAAGTTGCAACTAAAGGCATTGAGCTGAATGAAGGAATATTTTGCAAATAAAGTAAGACCTTTCAATGGGATACATCCATCGATAGAAAACGGGTCCACTAAGAAGTGCTTCACACGGGAGATGAATTAACAAGTGCACCATAATAGTGAAGAAGGAAGGCGGGAATATCTTCTCCAGATTGCATAAAGTCAATGCGGCTCGATCTTGTAGTCTCTCAAGTTCTTGAACATTCAAAACTTTACCACAAATGCCTTTCATTATATTTGACAGTTCAATTACAGGAGCCGTCACCTTTTTCGACATACAACACTGCATAGCAACTGGCAGTAAGTCTTGTATCAATATGTGATAGTCATGCGATTTTAAGCCATATAATCTTCGATCCTTAAGACTCACACATCGCGATATATTTGATGCATACGCATCCGGGACCTTTATATCCTTCAACACCGTACAGAACACTTTTTTCTCCGTCTTCGACATTGAAAAAATAGTAGGCGGCAACCGATATTTCATATTCGGAAGTGCTCGGGGATGAAGCTCACGCCGAATTCCTATGTGGACTAAATCAAGTCGACTCTGAAGATTATCTTTCGATTTTCCATCGACATTCAAAATAGTCCCAATGATGTTCTCGCAGACATTTTTCTCTATGTGCATGACATCAAGATTATGGCGTAAAATCGATACTCCCAATAAGGCAACTCGAAAAAAATACTTCTTTTTTTCCACAAGTCCGCCTCATTAGGATCATCCTCTTTATCAGATTCATCATCAGATTCATCCCTAAATCTTCTATTTCTATGCGGGTTTGCCGGTTGATTCATCTTGCCATAAATGAAATTCATATCTTTCAACATTAAGAATATTTCGGATCCACCGGTCTGCGAAGGAGCTGGTCTGAACTCTTCAGTACCATCAAACTGAGCACTCTGAAATCTAAATGTATGATTTTTCAGTAACCACCGATAATGCCCCATGTAAGAGAACTTCTTCCCATTATATAACCATTGCGAACATGTCTGCAAGAAGACAACACGGACAAGCAACGCGCCCGCGGTACTCCAACCGGATAAATTAGCATAAGCCGGGAAGTCGTTAATAGTCCACATTAAAGCCGCACGTAAATAAAAGTTCTCTTTTCTCATTGCATCGTATGTCTGAACACCAGCCCATAGTTGTTTTAACTCGTCAACAAATGGCTGCAAATAGACATCAATATCATTCCCCGGCCCTTTCTCTCCAGGTATAATCATAGACAAGATAAAAGAAGATTGTTTCATGCAAACCCATGGAGGCAAATTGTAGGGAACAAGTACCACAGGCCAAGTACTGTACGTTGTGCTCATGAGTTTGTAAGGGTTAAATCCATCGGATGCTAGCCCAAGCCTCACACTCCGAGGATCGCTTGCTAAGCTTGGAAATTTGGAGTCAAAAGATTTCCAAGCTAAAGAATCTGCAGGATGTCTTAACAACCCATCATCTGTTCGTCCATCACGGTGCCATGTCATTGATTCGGCTGTCTTCGACGACATGAAAAGCCGTTGAAGCCTTGGTATTAGCGGAAAATACCGTAAAATCTTAACTGGCTGCTTCCTTGACTGTGTATCGTGTTCATCCTCGTTACCATCCTCTGTATTTCTATTAATCCAACGGGATTGACCGCATACATGACAGCACTGTTGGTTTATCCGGTCGCCCCAGTACAACATGCAGTCATTTGGGCAACTATGGATTTTGTTGTAGCCAAGGCCCAAATCCTTTATCAGTTTCTTCATGTCTTTCGAAGATTGAGGGATTTTCGCAAACGGAAACATTTCTTGCAAAAACTCTAACAGCATTGTCAACGAGTTTCCGGTCCATCCTCCCAAACATTTCAAATGAAAAAGACGAATACAGAAAGACAGTTTGGAAAATTTTGACCCCTCATACATTTCTTCATTCATTTCACCAAGTAACGTGTAGAACCTCGCCGCTTCTTCATTTGGCTGTTCATCAGGTACACTTCTTCCTCCTTCGGTGAAAGTATTTCCACCAAAATTATAAGCATCAGTTGCACCCAAGTCTGGTGGAAACGACCCGAAACCATCATCACAAGATATTAAAAGCATCCCGCAACATGCCTTCCATATTATCATCTCTAACATTCGATTGTAAGCGTGATGAGGATAACCCATATTCATCGATGAAGATGCTCCACTAGATGTACACTCTCCATGGAAAATCCATTTTTTGTACCCCCGAACAAAACCATCAACAACTAGATGTTCGTAGACAACTTCACGACAATGCCAATTGATATTGCAACACTTCTTACACGGGCAAAGAATCATATTCTCTTGGCTTGCATTTTGAAATGCGAAATTCAGAAAAGTTTCTACTCCAGTTCGATAGCCGTTGCTTACCTTGACAATTTCATCCAACTCCTATCCATTTCGTAGTTGTTGAAGTCTAAAGTTGGCAATAAATTACACGGATAAATTGCTAATTTATAATTTATGTAAGTAATGATATGATCATATATATAATTGAATACTATGTAAGTTATGTAAATTATGTAAGTTATGAAGTTTGATCTTAAAATTATGTAAGATATGAAATATGATCTTAAACTTATGTAAGTTATGAATTTGATCTTAAAATTAAGTAAGTTATGTATTCTTTAAGATTCATCATACGTGGCTTTGTTACACCTGGGGAGGATCCGTTATATCTTACAGTGAGATATAAGGCAACCCGTCAGGTTTCCAGCCTATATACTTTGAATCTTTTTTTTAAAAGAATTTGAATTTTAAAATGAAATTTCTTTTAAGGTTCATCATACATGGCATTGTAAGTTATGTATTATGTAAGTTATGAAATATGATCTTAAACTTATGTAAGTTATGAAATTTGATCTTAAAATTAAGTAAGTTATGTATTCTTTAAGATTCATCATACGTGGCTTTGTTACACCTGGGGAGGATCCGTTATATCTTACAGTGAGATATAAGGCAACCCGTCAGGTTTCCAGCCTATATACTTTGAATCTTTTTTTTAAAAGAATTTGAATTTTAAAATGAAATTTCTTTTAAGGTTCATCATACATGGCATTGTAAGTTATGTATTATGTAAGTTATGAAATATGATCTTAAACTTATGTAAGTTATGAAATTTGATCTTAAAATTAAGTAAGTTATGTATTCTTTAAGATTCATCATACGTGGCTTTGTTACACCTTGGGAGGATCCGTTATATCTTACTGATGTGAGATATAAGGCAACCCGTCGTGAGTTTCCAAACTTATATACTTTGAATCTTTTTTTTTAAAAGAATTTGAATTTTAAAATGAAATTTCTTTTTAAGGTTCATCATACATGGCATTGTAAGTTATGTATTATGTAAGTTATGAAATATGATCTTAAACTTATGTAAGTTATGAAATATGATCTTAAAATTATGTAAGTTATGTATAACGAAAGTTATGAAATTTGATGAAAGTTTTGAAATTTGATCTTTAAACTAAATGCTTATATTTTAATTATTACATTAAACTACATGTATTATGTAAGTTATTTAAGTTATGTATGTTTTAAATTACTTATGTAAGTTTTAAATAATATTTATTTATTTAAATAAAAATTATAAGTTTTAAAAACATTTAAAAATATTACATTTTGAAATCAAACATTATTCTATGAATTTAGATAACATAGATTATATGAATGTGTAATATTTTACAGAAGAAAAAATAACACAAACTTTAATACAATTATAACTCTTTTACACATTAGAGCTCTTTTAAATTAAAAATCATAAGTTAAATAATAATTTAATACATTAAAAGTTAAAATTAAAATATAGTTTAAACATTACAACTCTTTTAAATTAGGAATAAATAATTTATTTAAGATTATTTAAAATTTTATAACAGTTAAGATTAAAATTAAAAACTGATTAAAATATAAATTTATTTAAAAATTCGCTTAACATTAGAATTACAATACAAGTTTTTAAAATGTTAATTTTAAATGATAAAAATATCATATTTAATATAATTTATAAATATTGTTTGACATTTTTTAAACTAATTATAATATTTTATAATATGATAAAAAACATATTTGATTTTTTAAATAATATAATTAAAATTAGTTTTGTTTTCAATAAGAAATAAAATATGTTTTATTATAAAATTAAAAAAATGGAAGGAAATGACACTGGATGAATTGAAGGGTCGAGGCAGGAGTTTTTGACCCTTGGTTCAAATATTTTTATGTAAAAATATATAATTCAATTTTAAGTTTTTAAATACAAAATCTATTCCATGGCTCCATTACTATATTCATTTTTATTTTAGCTTCATTAATAAATAAAAGAATTGGCTTCACTATTGAAATTATTAAATGTTTTCTTCAATATTTTCTTGTTTTGAGGTAACTGAACGATGTACATATACTTATAAATATATATATTGATATTTTGTAAGCCCTGTATCAATACGAGTAAGTCCTACTTCAAAATTTTGGCTACCAACTTCAGCACTACCAGTACTTAGGAGTAAGAGTACTGATACTTACCATGCCTACTCCAAAAACATACAACTTAAGTTCAAACCAATGCTACAAAAATTGACATACCAGAAGTACGTATCTATAACAAGGGTCCAGCATGTAGAAAAATCAGTTTAGAAACTAAAATTAGTTGAAATAATTTCAACTCAATCAACTCACCTCAGATGAAAAGATAAAGCCGCTATCCACCTGTATAAATCCACAAGCGAAGAAGTTTTCATGCGGTTCGTTTCCTTCAAAAATGTTTTTCAGTAATCGATTCGGTCCGCTCCTAATCAATCCCTAATACAAACAAGTGCGCAATGTGAATTCAAGCACACACAAAAACAGAAAAGAAAAATCATTAAAACAGTCCGAACTCTTTATACTGCCTGCAAACATCGTGGGTAGGGTATTAGAAAATGCAGACCTCAGGACAATGCAGACCTCATGAAAATGTTAGTACTGCACTAAATTAATATTAATAAATTAATATTTTTTAAAATTAATGGAAAATCATCAGCATATATTGTAGTAGGGTATTAGAAAATTGGAATTTGGGGTAAACAAAACACTATTGTCAAATGTAGACCTAATCTTAAAGCGAACAGAGGATTAAAATTACTAAACAATTCTTACAACAGAAAATTTATGAGAACCGCAATTTCAGTTCGAATGCAATTGGGATTATGAAGCAAAATCGAATTCCAATACCAGGAGAAATCAAACTGTAGATAAGGGATTCAATTGACTTATTGGGGCTAAGTTATTACCAAAATTGAATGCCTAGATCCAAGAATAAGATCAAAAGAGTGTGCTTACCTTTTCTACAACTTAACCCTAATTGAAACAGAGGCCTCCTTACTTTGCGATTTCAATCGAAACAGAGAAACCCAATTCACAGCAAAATAAAAAGAAAATTAAGAAAGGTAGAACAAAACAAAACAGAATTAATGAGATTTTCTAATCTTTAACTTGACAGAGAAGATGAAGAGAACCAGCCTCGTATCTTTGCTGAAGACGACGCTACAGGCCACGAAATCCACCAAGTTTTTTTTCTACCTAAATCATACTCAGCATCACAAAAATAAAGAAGTTAAACAAAAATAAATAAACAAAATTATATAAATAAACAAAATCCTTAAATCAAAATAGTTTCTATTTACAAATTCCATACCGTCGTTGTTTGTTGAATGTTGGGATATTGGGAAATTTGAGCAAACAAAGGACGACAGAACTTAGGGAAAAGTTTGAGCAGAAAATTTTAGGGACGAGGAATTTAGGGAGATGGACTTTGAGAGTAAAAATTGAAGCAGAAAACAAATTGAGGGAAAATTTTTAGGAGCAACACTTAGGGATTTCGGGGATGAAGGGGGATAAAACCGAGCACAGCAGAACGACGGCGTTTTGCTCAAACTCAGTTTATGTTTTGCGGCATTTTTAAAAAGCACCACTAATTATTCATAAAACGACGTCGTCCACCTTAATGAACATTACACTGTTGATAAAACGATGACGTGAAGATTAATGTCCGTACATCTTTGCGGCGTTTTCATAAAAACGCCACTAAATATAGGGTTTTGCAGTGTTTTTAAAAAGCGCCACTAATTGTTCATAAAACGACGTCGTCCACCTTAATGAACATTACACTGTTGATAAAACGACGACGTGAAGATTAATGTCCATACATATTTGCGGCGTTTTCATAAAAACGCCACTAAATATAGGGTTTGCGGCGTTTTTGAAAAGCGCCACTAATTGTTCATAAAACGACGTCGTCCACCTTAATGAACATTATACTGTTGATAAAACGACGACGTGAAGACTAATGTCCATACATATTTGCGGCGTTTTCATAAAAACGCCACTAAATATAGGCTTTTGCGGCGTTTTTGACTAGCGCCACTAACAAATAGCTTCAAACGACGACGTCCTGCACTCTATTTTTGTGGCGTTTTACTCAAAAAACGCCACTAAATTATACAACAATGTTTCAAACGACGCCGTCTTGATATATTTTGATTGATTTTGTGGCGTTTTTTTATCAAACACCGGTAATTTTTAATTTCATTTAATCTATATTATTAACCCTAATTAATCCAAACAATCAACCTTAAACCATTAAAACTTAAAAATTAAAAATTATTTTACATATATAAATTTAAAATATATCAGTCATATACCCATAAATCTTTAAAATTATTTTAAATCACAGTATTTTAATTTTTTTTCAATTTTAACATATATTTTTCTATGTTATAATTTGTTTCAAATTTTTTCTATGTCTAGTTTAAACAATGATACCAATACGGACATACAAACTTCCATAACCAGTCCAAAATTCTCACCATCACTAGAATATTAATCACAAAAAATCCAAGAGCAATCTCAATAGTACTGTTTCCATCATCACATACAAGAAACAATGCATATAGCTAACATAGTAGAATGAATTCTCAGCTACACACAAAGAAGCAAATGTTGTTAAATCTCACAAATAATACTCCGGGAATTAAAAGAATCTATTCAAATTAATTATCTCAAATGTTGCCGGGATACATGAAAACTCTAACTTTGTCACCCCCTACTTAACCTAAATTAAAGAAGACCAAAATCAGCAAAATCAAAGCAATACAAATTATACAAAGTTGAACTGATATTTTTTAATCGGACATAATGACTAAAACTTACACCCTAATGTTATCTCTTTTAATTTTAAATAATTTAAGCTAGAATCATAATTTTAATATATTAAAATTAATGTTATCTCTTTTACAATTATATAAGAAATTATTTAATATATAAATTAAAAGATACTAATTAATCTAAACCCTAAACCTTTATCTTTTATCCCATAAACCCTAAATCATAAAACAAAAACCCCTAACCCCAAACCCTTAACCATTAACCCTAACTTTTAACACATGAAACCCTAACACATCCCCCTTAAACCTTAAACCGCAAATCATAAACCATAATCCCTAAACATTAAAATAGTAACTCCTAAACCTTACATCCTAAACTATATATGCTAAACCCATAAACCCTAAACCTTACACAGACATTTAGCGGCATTTTTCCACAAGCGCCTCTAATTCCTAGACATTTAGCGGCGTTTTTCCAAAAGCGCTGCTAATTCCCATACTTTTAGCGGCGTTTTTCGAGAAGCGTCGCTAATTCCTAGACTTTTAGCGGCGTTTTTCCAAAAGCGCCGCTAATTCCCATACTTTTAGCGGCGTTTTTCGAGAAGCGCCGCTAATTCCTAGACTTTTAGTGGCGTTTGACAACAAGCGCCGCTAATTGCGAGACTTTTAGCGGCATTTTTTGAATAAACGCCGCTATATATCCTTTTTAGCGGCGCTTTGAAAATAAACGCCGCTAATGTTCAGTTTTTTGCAGCGTTTTCTTCGAAACGCCGCTAATTTCTAATATTTGCGGCGTTTTTCTTTAAAACGCCACTAAAAACGCCGCTAAAAGTCTGTTTTGGTGTAGTGATGGAAGATAGGTAGAAGGAGAGATTAAGCTCATTGATGTTGCTTCCAAATTCATTAAAGAACTGTTCAAGACAAAAACAGTAGGCCAATGTGATTTTCGAGAATGTTCAACCTTGTATAACTGGAGCTCTAAATGAGTAACTGATGGCGATTTTCAGAAAGAGGAAGTTCTTGAAGCAGTGAAATTGATGTCACCTCTTAAAGCATTAGGTAAGGATGGCTTTCCTGCTTTTTTCTTTCAAAAATATTGGCAGGTTATAGGGGATGATATTTGTAGATATTGTCTGGTTGTGCTAAAAGAAAGTAAGGATATACAAGAAATCATTAGAACGAATACTATTTTAATCCCTAAGACAAGCTCACCAGAAAATATGAGTCAATTTATATAAAATTATATCAAAGATGCTGGTGAATAGATTTAGGAAGGTATTGGAATTGGATATATGTAGTAACGAACATCAAGACGCTTTCATCCCAAGAAGGCAAATTACAGACAATATATTAGTGGCTTATGAAATCCTACACTCATTCAAGAATAAAAAAAAGTAAGATTGACTGGATCGTTTGCCTTAAAACTTGACATAAGTAAGGTGTATGACACAGTTGAGTGGAGCTTTATAGAAAAGATGATGCAAAAAATGGGTTTATGTAATGGTTGGGTAAATTTAATTATGAAATGTGTCACTACAGTGACATATTCGGTGGTTTTGAATGGGATACAAGGTGGAGATTTTAAGCCTAGTAGGGGATTGAGAGAGGGCGACCCCTTTTGCCCTTATTATTTGCGCACAAGGATTTTCCAATCTTATTATAATGGAGGAGGCATCGACACCAGTTGAAGAGATTGTTCATAATGAAAGGATTGGAATCGAAAGTGACTGTTCTTAAAAGGTAAGGACTGAATCCAAAAAATGGGTGAGTTTATTTTCCGAAAGAACTCAGTTGAAAGCAGGGGGCTGTTGTCCTTAGGTTTTGTTTTGATTGTTTTTTATTTTGTTGTTTTTATTTTTTATTTTTTATGGGTACAACGTTTGGTGGCCCTTTTGTTGATGGACAGCTAGTTTACTTTCTTGGCTTTGTAACTGTTTGTTTTTGCATTTATTAATTGCATTAGTTGATTATTTCAAAAAAAAAAATTACTTTTTAAGAAAATATATGTTTTCGACTAAGAATTTTGGAATTGGGTTAACGGTTAAATAAATTTAATCACTAATTGTTAATCCAATCAATTCCACTGTTAATTTGGTCTCAATTAAATAATTTATTAAAATTATCATAATAATTTAAAAATAAAAATTATAAAATTGATTTAATCATTTGCTCAACAAAGTCAATTAAAATTTTTTTTCCTTTGCTCTATATTGATGTATTGTCGGTATATATTAAACGGTCTTTGTTGTAATTAGTCAGTTCGATTTTAACAACCTTAATTATAACTATGTCTAAATCCCAAAAGTTTAAATATATTTTAGAAAAAAATTATAAAAAAAATTAGAAATTTCACACAATAAAATAACAATATAAAGTAGGAAAAATGATAAGGAAAGGAAATCGAAGGTTAAACCGAGGCAAAGCCCAAAAGGCAAGAAGTAAAGCAAAACGGAGTGGGTTAGTGAAGGAAACGGCGGGTACAACTAACGCTCCAGCCTTTTGGTTTTCTATTTAAAAGCTTTGCTACCATTTTATGCTTGTCTTTCACTTCCCAGCTTCCCAGCTTTTTTTTTTCTTCGCCACTCCCCATTTTACCTTTTCCACCACCAAACCCCAAACAACTCTCTCTCTCTCTCTCTCTCTCTCTCTCTCTCTCTCTCTCTCTCTCTCGTTAAGGCAATTTCTGGGACTCTCCGCTTTGTTTTCTTTATTTTATTATATTTTTATTCTATAATTTTATATTCCATTTAAATTCTTCACTTTCACGCTATAAATCCTCGCTCCGTTTCTCTCCCTTTCCCCTTCCTCTCTCTTTTCTCTCTGCCACAGATTCCTTCGCTTATACCGGTGAGCTTTCCCTCTTCCGATTTCCACAAAAACGTTGTCGTTTTCTTCTCTAGTCTTTTTTTTTTTTTTTTTGCTCTGAATTTCATGCTCTGTGGAAACTCGAGACCTGGGAAACGATGTTGTTTGACTGGTTTTTTTGGCGAGTTTTGATAATCGTATTTAAAAGAAGACGATAAGATGTCGGTGCCATGACGTTATTCTCGTTTCTCTTGAATTGAAACTCGAGTCAGTACTGAGTTTGTCTGAGCTCAAATTTTTCGCTGCTTAACTTTGAGATCTTAATGATGTATTTTGTTGTTGTTGTTCTGAATCAGAAGGAAAATGATCCGAATTGAAGCGGGTCATTATTGCGATTTTGCTTTGAGAATTTTAAAACATATTCTGCTCTTTTTTTTCTACTTTGATTTCAAAACTTCGTCTCCTCGAACCCGAATCATCTCTTATTTTGAATCCAAACAGAGTTGTTTCGAGTCTGATCCGAGTCAAAGCGCGTCACAACTCGATTTAGTTTTGACTTCACCACCTTCTTTTTTTAAAAATTATATCTTCATATTTATTCTAAATTCGGATATTTTGCAAAATGAAAAAAAAAAAACTAATCATTTCATTTGGATCATATTGCTGATTAGTTTGATAATTACTATGCGCAGATTAAGGTTTGGTGACTAAGTGAGGAAGGAAAATGAACACGCAACTTTTGGAGATTGAGCCAAAGGAACTTAAATTCGAATGTGAGTACATAATTACTTGATTGCCCCATCTGTTTTTTCTGCGTAAAGTATTTTTATAATAAATTAGATAAAGTAACTTTTCATTCTTTAATCTTTTCTATTATAAGAAAATATTCTCTGTTATTTAGAATTATTTTCTTTGTTTGGTCACTGAATACGCGGATGAAACAAGGAGTTGTTTAAACCTGTTTGTTTTAACGCTTCTTTTTCTGAAAAATAAAATATAAAATATGGTAGTAAGCAAAATTCGTGCTTATTCTTTGAATCTAGCATATTAGATCTGAATATTAATGATTTTAATATTTTTCTGCCCTCATTCTGCAACTTATTGTGAAAAAGATGCTAAAAAGAATTAAGGCTTCTTTTCCTTTTTGTAGCATTTATGTTTATTTTTGTGGGTTTGTGGTGAAAAAACCGGAGGGGTTAATATATTCATAAATTTTTTTATCTCCGATATTTATTTATTTCTGATTTAAATTTATTTTTTGTTTGGTAGTTATATTGAAGAAGCAAAACTCCTGCTCGATTACGCTTACAAATAAAACTAACCAATATGTTGCATTCAAGGTTTGAGCTCTTATCCTTTAAAAAAAAAAATTGAAATTTGAACGGTTTATTTCGTGGGATAGAATATTTTAGAATGCTGGATTCCAGTGTAACTGAAGCAATGATATCTGTACAGGTTAAAACTACTTCTCCGAAGAAATACTGCGTACGGCCTAATGTTGGCATTATTATGCCAAAATCAGCTTGTGGTTTTACAGGTAAGGAGTTTCTGTACTTAATTTATTTTATGATTCATGCTATGTGCAAGTAACAAATGAATGTGAAAGCTTAAGTGGCTTTTAATCTAATAATGGCTCACGACTTATGATATAAGTATATTAAGATCAAGTTATCATTACAAGTTATGGGGTCACTTGGCTGAGGGACCCTAGATGTTTTTAATTATTTTGCCATCTGAGAAAGGCAAAGATTGGGATTTGATAAGGGTTTACTTTTTCAGCTTTTCATGTGCTTTAAATGCCTGGGCATTTCGTCTGCATCAGCCAGTTGCTTTTCAGTTTGATAATTCATGATTAATTTGCTGAGATTGCAAATCCTGTGAGGCAACAAAAAGTAAAGAAAATTAAACACTTTTGACGAATGATAATCTGATCATCTTCACCTTTAGGACAATCTGCCATTTGATGTCCCACGATGCTACTTACATATAAAATACAGTCCTGAATTTCTCATATGATGTTCTTTGTCAAATTTCTACCCTGTCCTATTCTATATATATTCTCACCATTGTTCTTTTTTCGTTTAGTTACCATGCAAGCTCAGCGGGAAGCCCCTCCTGATATGATATGTAGAGATAAGTTCTTAATCCAAAGCACAGTTGTCCCAGTAGGAACAACTGATGAAGACATTACATCTGCCACAGTAAGTGATTTTCTGCCCTGCTTGTGCTTTATTTGATAATATTAATTAGTCAGTGGCTTTCGCTCATTGTGTGCTTGACAGTTTGTCAAGGACAGTGGAAGACATATTGAAGAGAACAAGCTTAAGGTTGCCCTTGTCAGCCCTTCTGATTTGCCAGTGCTATCACCAATTAATGGGACAATGAATCAGGGAATGGATTATGATAGAGTTGAGACTTTTGCAACATTTCCAAAGGTTAGATCAACGTCATCTATTTTTGTAGCCCTTAAAATTCAATTTACTTCAACTCAAACTTATATGATTAGTATTCTTTATAATCTGAAATGAATTTTTTGTTTGAAATGAATTTTTTGTTTGAATATGAGATTTAAAAACAAACTTCAAGTATATTAATGAAGATCATCTATTTTTGTAGCCCTTAAAATTCAATTTACTTCAACTCTAACTTATATGATTAGTATTCTTTATAATCTGAAATGAATTTTTTGTTTGAAATGAATTTTTTGTTTGAATATGAGATTTAAAAACAAACTTCAAGTATATTAATGAAGATCATCTATTTTTGTAGCCCTTAAAATTCAATTTACTTCAACTCTAACTTATATGATTAGTATTCTTTATAATCTGAAATGAATTTTTTGTTTGAAATGAATTTTTTGTTTGAATATGAGATTTAAAAACAAACTTCAAGTATATTAATGAAGATCATCTATTTTTGTAGCCCTTAAAATTCAATTTACTTCAACTCTAACTTATATGATTAGTATTCTTTATAATCTGAAATGAATTTTTTGTTGGAATATGAGATTTAAAAACAAACTTCAAGTATATTAATGAAGATCATCGATTTTTGTAGCCCTTAAAATTCAATTTACTTCAACTCTAACTTATATGATTAGTGTTCTTTACAATCTGAAATGAATTTTTTGTTTGAATATGAGATTTAAAAACAAACTTCAAGTATATTAATGAAGCTTATACATTTAAGCTCTGTGTCAGGTTGTGACGATTGAGGAATCAAAGATGAGAAATACTGAGGATATGAAGCCAACAAAGGATGTAGAGTGGAATTCAAGGAAAGATATGTTATATGAGGAGAAATTAAAACCAAAGAAGGATGCAGAGCTGAAGCCCATGAATGATATATTTGGTGACAATTTAAATATAATAAAAGACACTGAACTGAAGCCAAAGAAGGATGCAGAGCTGAAGCCCATGAATGATATTTTTGGTGACAATTTAAATATAATAAAAGACACTGAACTGAAGCCAAAGAATAATTCTTTTAATAGCAAGGAGTTAAAGCCGGTGAAAGATGAGGAATCAAAGCCAATGGAGGATATTCTTGATACCGAGGAATTGAAGCCTGTGAAGGATTACAAGGTGAAAACATTGACGACTGCCGAGGATCTTAAGTTTGCCAAAGATATGGAGGAAATGAAATCAAAATTAAGTGACCTTGAATCAAAGCTAGGCAAGGTAAGTTAACAAGGCTTGATAATGACGGTTAAAAAAAAAGCTCGTGTTATGTTTTGCTATCATTTAATTTGAATCCGTTTTCAATAACACTAGTAGTCATTTCTGTTCCAGGCTGAAGCAACCATTTCAAAACTGACAGAGGAGAGGAGGTTAACGGTTCAAGAGAGGAAGACCTTACAAGAGGAACTGGTAAGTTATTCTCCTGTGTATTCATCTTCTCGTAGATTCTTGTTATTTATATCTCATATCAAGTGTTCAATCTCATAAAAGTCAATAAATGTGATGCCACTTTTGCGGGTGATTTTCTAGGCTTTTTAGCTTTTAACCTGTTAATGATGAATGGTCATAATGTGTGTCCTCAAACGTCTTCTTTTTTCTCACTTTCTTAGAGTAGGCCAGTTATTGTTTTTGACCATCTAATAATCCTTCTAGCTTTTACCTCTTAGGTAAAATCCATTTTTAGAGGAGAGCTATTTCTTTACCAAAACAATGTTTTGAGTTTACATGAAAGATATTTAAAAATATTTATAGTAAAAGTCCATATCTATGCAGGCGCTGTTGAGGAAAAAGAGTGATGTAAGAAGAGTTCAAGTGGGATTTCCTCTCCTATTTGTGTGTATGGTAGCAATCGTAAGTATGTTTATGGGGTACCAAATGCAGCATTGACAAAACTATACTTCATGTGATGGCGTGATCCAGCAACAATCATGCAGTGGGTTTGTTAATAGTTAGAAAAGATTGTGGTTACTTTCCTCATCATAGCAAGTGTGCACAATATTTTATAGGGATGGCTAATATAAAGCAAAAAATTTGTTTTGTGAACGTTTGTGGTTAGTTGTTTGGCGAAAAGGAAAAAGGAACATATGAGGTAACCCATAGATTAGAAGTTTATACATATAAATATTAGTTTCATTTAAACTTTTACAACCAAATGCCCCTCAGATAATTTAATTTACTGAACCGGGTTTTTTTTAAACAAAGGAAGCCTTTCTTGGAAATAAGAAAAAATGATTATATGGTTTTAAATGTTGAATGAACAAAAACATGTATATATATATATAAATAGTTAGGTTTTCGATCTATTTTGTATATTATCCCTTAAAACATATCCTTTTTTAGAGTTAAAACTGAACATATTTATTATCACAAAGGAAAAGTAATTAATTATTTGATTTGAGAATATTCAACTGCCGAGCAATGATTATGTGAACTATCATATATATGTATGATATGCAGCTTTTCAAAAATTAAAATTAATGCGCATTATTCTATTTTCTAGTAACGAACTGAATATCACATACATAATCAAATCAATTTCGCGATCATTAGTTTTCAAATTCAAAAAAATATAATTTTTTACATATTATGAGAGGTGAAAAGGTAGTTAAAAATAAAATAAAATCCTCTATTTTTTAACTTGTGAATAAAAATAACGATCAGAATTCAATAAAAATAAAAACTAAACACACTGATATAAATACAAAATAAATACTCGTATACGTACAAAATAGAATGGCAAACCTACCCTAAGCTTCACTCAGATCATAAATATTCTCAAATGTCAAATGGAAAGATAGCAAAGGTAGTTTTTGGGGAGAATAAACAAGAACCCCTTGAGGAAACTTAAAAAGTCAACAGAATATAGCCTATACATGAAACATACATTCCAGAGGCAACTACAAAGCATACCGCACTGGCTTCTCGCCGGAAGCATTTTTTTTGCAACCGACTGCATTGTCATATTACATGTACATTTTTGTAGAGATCTTGTTCAACCACCTCATTGCCATTGAGGCAGATTAGGTTCACTCCTTTCTGTTGGGGAGCCAGGAACGAAGGGCACAAAACCCCGGCCACCAAACATAGGGCGCATGAAGGCATTATCAAACTTTCGCCAATAGTAATGAACAGTGTGTGCTGGAGTTGTAAGAAGTGCACGAATGCTGTTTGGTCGATGAACTCCAATTAAACTATCATCAAAAGAGTCCTGGCCGCTTCCGAGAAATGGTGCCTCCATTGATTTTGGAGTAGATTGGTCTGAGAGCATGCTGGCAGTTGGTTTGGGATGAGGCAGCAAGAACCTTATTAGAGGTTTAGTCATTAAACCAAAAACCTGAGCATAACCAACAGGTATAAGAGATTTAGTAACACTCCCAAGAAACTGTTATGATTACAACATAAGAGAACAGACTCGCAAAGAGATGCAAAAACAAATTGTTTTTACTCGAAAACACAACACAAAAGCATAAATATGTCAAAACTTTTATATAACACAATCATTAACATACTACACTTTATATAAATATATACATCTTAAACATGATGCCGACATAGTAAATAACACAAATAGTCAGGTCCACAAAAACTAGGCTCTACATCTCAACAATAACCATTCTCATACAGCTAAAATTTAAGGCAGGAGACATCTTACCACAGTGCTGAATAGAACAATGGTTATAGTGCTTGTAATCATAATTGCATTTCCTCGTAACTGAGTATGGCCCCCCCTTGTAAACTGCATTTATGCATTACGAGAAAGTATATCAGATGATATCAGTTTGAACTTACTTTCAAACATGCATATATTTGAATTTCTTTATGATCTTCTAGCCAACTTAAATAAGCCTGAATGTATGACTTGTAATTAAAAAAAAAAAATGCTTACTTATTTCAAACATGCATATATTTCTATTTCCTCATAATTTTCTAGCCAACATTAACACATCAAAGCTCTAGATCTATAATAAAAATAATAATAAGCTTCCCTTATAACTGAAATAATAGAAAGCCTTTACCTGATTATATGCAAGTGCCATAGATACAGCGCCTCTCATGAGCCCAGCCCACCATATTATAATCTAAATAAAGAAATACAGAGAGAAGTAATGTCAAATATCATTAATTGATTTGCAAGCAAAAAGTTAAACACCAAGAACACGTACTTGTTCCCTGAAGCTGATTTTCTCACTAGCTGATTTCTTTGCCAAGTTGGATAACAATGACAGGGGAAACACAAAAGCCGCTCTTCCAACCATAACAAGACCCATCAGCACAGCACTAACAGCAACTGACGTTCCAGGGCTACAAAATGGAGATCAAACACAAGGAAAAACACCAGCTCATCAGTAAATGGAAGTTATCTTGTACAAGTTGCATCGAAGAAAAGGGAAATGGAAGAGAAAATCTGAACTATATATTTATCAGATAGTCAAGACACATATGACTCATTAATTTACAATTTAACAAAATCAAGTCAAGAGTACTTCCTAGAAGGTACAGTGCAAAGACCATACCTATCACTGACAAATCTCCACTTCTCCATGTCCAAAGCATCCATCCCGACATAAAGAAAGAGAAAAGTCTCAGCAACAAATGACAAGGTAGCAAAGGCATGCCTGAGTATAAACAAAAGAACTAAATCAATTGAGGCACATAAAGAGTTAAAATAGGGAATTTTTTTCCTCCTAATATCAATGATGCATGACCTCTATTGCCCTAAAATAACACTGTGGAAGAAACATACTTTGTAGTTACTCTTGAACTCTCGGTAACATTGTGCCAGGTATAATGTGACATCACAATCCCACAGAAGAATACTGTAAGAATGCCACTCAAATAGAACAGCTGCAAGCGAGGCAACATTAGAGTTATGTAGTACGCAAATAACCATCAAATTTAGAAAGTTGTATCAGAAAAAAGGAGGGGCTGGAAGAAACTGCCATATTATTGCTAACAAGAGTCTTACTTCAGCCATGATATATGAAAGGTATGCCATAAGCAGCATAAGAGCAAATTCACGATCTGTTGAGTGCCTGAATCATATTAAAATCAAGTACATTCAATAATTAGTTCAGAACTTCAAAAATAATAAATTATGTTCAGTTAAGGTCCTCGGTTAAGTAATTTTTCAAAAGGACAAATGACACTACTTTTGTGTAACCCTTCATTGCGTGGCACAGGAAGAGATTCTTTTAAAAGTATTTCAAGGTTGTTTAATGTATAGACGACAATTATGGAAAAGCGAGTTGATCTGAAAACCCAGATAGCATTGAAACATACCTTCCAAAGTACAACTTTTTGATGATGTAAGCACTAACCAACCCAACCTGAAAGGAAAAGAAAAATATCACACCTTGGTGGAAGCACAGTGTTCACAGAATGAATCAGGTTTGTACGAAAAGACACTTACAATCACTCCCAGCATAGTGCTTGCTAAAAATAAATACAAAAAGCTGCCAATAAACTCCAGAAGAATTCTAGGACTGGTATTAACGAGGTCAAAACTCTGGATTGCATTGAAAAGCACCACAGATGTTGCATCATTTACAACACCCTCTCCGAAAACCAAACTGTAGAGTAATGGAGTCTCATCCTGATTAAGCACCTGCATCATCAGGAACAGTTCCATTTTAGCAAGTTGGTATACTAGTTGTTCCCATTTAGAAAAAAGCTACTATAATTTCAATTTATGCATACCTGCAGTGTGCAAACAGAATCTGTCGCAGCAAAGATTGCACCAATTGCTGAAAGTCAAAGGAAACAATAGTAAGACACCAAAACATTCACAAAGTCATTTTGGAAAATAAGGGAAAAATAAGGGCTAATACCTAGAAAATCTCCAATGTCTAAGGAGCCAATGTCCATTTTCTTGAAGAAGTTAATTACACCTGTTACAACCAGAAAAATTAGTCTTGGCAATACAAAGACATACATCAACAAATTAAGCTGACTCCTAACACTGCCAATGGTAAGAAAATAAAATACAATGCATATGCACTACTGTATATTGTCTCCATAAGGTCGTTGGAAATACCTAAAGAGATAATTGTACAAGATATTAGTGTACCAACAGCCCCAAACAGCATGATGGTGATAAAGTTACGGAAAAATTGCTTCTTTTTCACCTGAAACCTGGCAGAGAAAGCAGAGATCAGAAAGGCTTTAGGAAAGCAAAATATTAACTAAATGCAGCCATCATTATTACTTTAAAGAAAATTTAAATAAAACATCAAACCTTAACAAGTAGAGAAGACATCTATGTTCCTCTGTTTACAGCAATGACAACATGGGGGAATTCTCAATGCACTCAAGTTCAAGCCAGAATAGAGACTCAGGAATGGGTATTTAAACAAAACAAAGCTTCACATTTGACAAGTATTATATGTCCATCTATTTTACCTTTTACAAGGTGTAATAAATTATCTTCATATTTTCCTTTCACAAGATAAATTAAAATGAAAATGAAAGATAACAAACTTACCCAGCATTGAATATAATAGGGGGCAGAAGATAGATAAAGAACAGATCTTCACTGAAGACTAAAAGATGAGAGCTTTTACCCCCACTTGTCAACAAAATAATGACCCCAGTAAAAACACCCTGCCAATAAAAGTAATTTAAATCAAAGACATCAGACAAGAAAAACATACAAAACCAAGCAATCAAAACTTAGCTGAATTGTCCATGAATGACAAAATCCACGTCAACAGATGTCAAGAGAGAAACTCACAATGATAAGGGCAGTAATTGATTCGTTCATCCATCTATTCTCCTCCAAAAGATGACCAATCACAATGCAAGCACAAAGAAGCGCTACAAATATGTTCATGGAGACCACAGACGCATGGTCTGAAGTAGATAGTGTCTGCAACTTAGTAAAGACAGCAGCTAACTGCGGCGCCACCATATTGACCTCTTTTTAAATCAAATTTTATTAAACAACCAATTGCTTCTAACTGAAACAGTTGTAGTCCAAGGCTTCAGATTTAAGCTCTCTTTCAACAATGTAAATCTTCGAAAATTTTTATGTCTCTGAACTGTCCATTTCAAGAACTTTCTAATCTTAAAATCCTTAAGCACTCTGCATTATAAAAAGCAAACAGTTAAAAGTCACCTATTATTCTGCAAATCTCAAATTTTTTTTTCCCATTTTTCATTCTTTATGTTCTGTTCTTGTGGTTGACTGTTGTCTTGGCCAGTTGAAGGTGAAATTGAGGAGAAGAAAATCATTAACTTCAATTATATAGAAATATTTTCTTTCATTTTTTTTAAGTAGGAAATACGAAGAATTGAAGAAAGGTGAAGAATTTAGAACTCTTTTCAGTTATGGAACTCAGTTATCAATGATTTTTCTAACTGAAAAAGAAAAGAAATAATATATGCTTTCTTTTCATTCCTTCGCTTTCTCAGCGACTAAACTTTTTTTAAAAAATCAAATTCAATTGGAAAAAGAATGAACAAAGACAGCATTTTTTAAATATAATTAATCTCTTTTTTTAAATTATAACTGCTTTGCAATTTCATTGAATCAAAACAGCAACTCACTACTAAAAAGATTCACAATTGTTAACTCCTTTTCTTTCTTTTCCTCTCATTATCTCAGCAAACAAACATGCGAATGAAAACAAAATTACAACTTACCGAATCGTTTTGGAGAATCAACATCATGCAGCAACAAATCATCCTTGTTTCAGCTCGGTTCAATTTTCTTCTCTACATTAGCAAATAATTTGCGATTTTATTGAACCAAAAAAAAAAAAAAAAAACAATGGACAGTTTCAAAGAGACGAGTAAATTCGAAGAGAAAGCGTGAGAAAACAAAAACAAAAAAGAAATCCAATGTTTCACTGTTTATGGAGCTTTACCCACGTGAATCTTCGACTTTCTCACCAACAAATTGCCACAATTTTCCTCTCTTCTTTTTTCAGCTTCAAATATTCGCTTTCGATGGGAAAGAAAAACAATCAAAATCAAGACTGTGTTGAAGGAAATAAAAAAGGAACTTTAAATTTACAGAAAATTTATTTTTAAAATAGAAACGTGTTCGCCGGAGACTGATTAAAACAAATAATAGTGTTAGAATACGGTAAAAATGGAAATTTTTAAAATGCAAAATCCAATTGGAACTGTCTGATTTGTCGAGTGATTGTTTCAGAGGATATCACGTGGTTTTGACGATGGTTTCATCTGAATCTGGACATACGCGAGTAATCGTAAGTTGGCAAGACACGTAACAGCTAACAACTTTACCTCTCCCTCCTTGGGAAAACAGTTTAAATTCATTTACTTAAATAAGTAAATAAAAAAAACTAATTTAAACAAAAATTAAAAACTAAAAAAAAAAACTAATTATTAATTTCCTTTTCTCTGGCAAAAAAAAGTAAACAAATCATTCATCATACATAACTAATCTACTAATTGATATTATTGTGATTATAATTAAAAATATTATGAATTATGATTGAACTTTCTTTTTATTACCGCCGCCCTTTCATGATTAATTTTATTTTTAAAAAATATGCAATGAATTTATATAACATTATATTTTGAGATTATATGTGTAGTACATAACTTAAACTTGATTATTATATGAATTTATCAGTTGTGTGAAATTTAAAAATAAAAAATAAAACCAGTATATTACTGCAGTAACGTGATTGGCTAAGTATAAGTATTACAATATTATGAATTGAAATGGGGTGTGCATGTGATCCGATCTATTTATTTAGGATCGAATGAAAAGGAAGTCTCACGAGCAATCTCACAGCTTCTTTTTGTAGGCGTTGGGTTCTTCACGGAACTTAACACTCAACTTCTTTTTGTCTTTTAATCTTATACTGTCAACTTATTTGAACCCCCCCAAAAAAATCTTCTACAGTAAACTTAATTTTATTTTTTTTCTTTTTCATTACTAACCAAATTTACAATCACCATTTAAATAACTTATATAAAATATACTACTATTTATTAAGCCAACAAATTCCGTGAGTTCGGAACAAAAAGTTTTCTTTTATTGATTATTTATTCAATTTTTGTGAAAAAAAATATCCTGCATGTGTTGTTGATTATTAATTAATTAATTAGATATGCTGTTTGTGTAAACACATGATTGGCCTCTTAGTTGAGATTTTCAAATTGGTTTTTTTAAGGTAAGTAAGTTATTTTTTTAAATATGAAGTTTTTAAGTAAGTTATTGATTTTTTTTATAGTTAAAGGATAAAAAATTTTAATATTAGTATTCAGTGTAATGGTAAAATAAATTACATTTTCAAATGAGAGAAAGCGCGTTGAAATTTTGAAGACGTTATTATTAGAAAGAGAAGCCATAAATATGGATGGAAAAAAAATGAGGCAAGAGCAGAGCAGATGTTGCTAAATCCACCACCACTATAGGTGACACGTTCTGCTCCACTGCCCAACCCGCTCTTTTATAGATATATAATTTTAAAAATTACTATCACCTGCATGAAGCAATACAATCGTCCCCACCCACCAAACCCCGCTTCACTTCAATTTAATTTTTACTTTTTTATATTTAATATTATCAATCTTTTTAAATGCAAGTAGATATTTAAATATAATTCTTCAATAAAGAACCTCAAGTTGTGGTCCATTGGGTGAGTATTCATATTTTTCAGGAATAGTTTGGGTTCAAATCATCATTTTACCCAAAAAAAATTCTTCAATGAAATACTTAAATATAAAAATATGGATTTTTTTTTAAAACACATTATTACATTTTTACCCTCTTATTAACTATATATACAAGCATAAAATGGTAATTTCATGTAGTGAAGCGGGGCGGGACAAACAATTACCATAACCGCTCCATGCTTATTGTACAAAAATAAACCCACCCTGTCTTTCCCTACATCTACTTTCTAAAAGAAAAATCCACTCCTTTCAATGTGGATCTATTTGAAATCTATTAGGTGGATTGAGTTTTGTTATCCTTAGCCATGAACCCCAAACATGAACTGTAAAACAAATACGGAGGATACAAAAAAACCTATCAGGCAAAAGTTGCTAAATCCAACACCACTCTATAATTGGCAAGCTCTGCTCCACCACTCGCCTTACTCCACTATGGATGTATAGTCTTAAAAATCCATTATCACCTCCATGGATGTTACCAACCCCATCTCGCTTAACTTTAAGTTAATTTTTTTACTACTTACCTTTAATATTATCAATCTTTTTAAAGGCAAGTAGATATTTTTTTGAAAAAAAATTGGTCTTTATTGAAAAGAGAGAAATCCACCTCAAGAACTACAACCCACAGTAAATAACTAAAACACTCCCTCCTAAAAAACATAACCAAGCAAATGAATGACCCTCATTTAATAAACTAAGTAAAACCAAAGAGAACCATAAACACATCTTTCCAAAAAGAAAATAAAGCTGTGAAAAAACCTTGAGTGTCCCAACTTTAGTCAGGTGGATCTACCCATTAGCAATCATTTCTTATCGCAACCTCAGTGAAATTCGGCAACTCCTCCACCTAGTATCTATTCTTGTTGAAATCGAAGCCTTTGATGGCCAGCTAAAGTGCCACAAGGTTGTTGATCCTGCCGCAAAATTTGAACTGACAAGCACCAAAACGAACTGCAGTTTGCTTCCCATCAACAATATAAGTGCTAATAATCAATCGGCCCATCTGGGTATCTATGAGTCTTCTAATAATCGTGCTTGCATCTCATTCAATCTCCACCGACTGTGTAACACCCCTAACCCGTATCTGTCGCCGGATTAAGGTTACGAGGCATTACCTTTACAAATACAACCAACAAATACAACCCAAATCAAGCCTTCATTTCTTTACCTGTTTTCTATATTAACCACATCAATACACTTATTCTATTCAATTTTCGAATCTTAGCTTTCTTTTATTCATAACAAAGTAATGATTTCATAAGCTAATTATTGAGCATAACACTTCCAATCATTTTGCATATTGAACCGAATAACATATATTAAACAAAAATTTCATGCATGATATTCAAACACTTAGATATATACATGCATATTTTGTTTCATATCAAACACACGTAATACAACCTTTCTTTATAGGACTTAGCAAACATTACCGAATCATTCTAATGAACATTTGATCAACTTTGCTCATTTCTATAAAATTTAGCCGAATCAAGACATACTCAAATTTATATGTTTTAAACTATGCTGAAATTTCATTCATACCGCTAATATCAATTAATTCGTATTAGAACATATATTAAAACCTCCATGTAACATACATTTGACCGACCAATAAATCAATTTTCACACCTATCACCTAAGCCGAATTTAAAACATTTCATAGATGTAAAACACATCAAATGCACATCACCCAAATCTACCTAAGTATGGTATACTCTATTCGCAATTCATACCAACCTTCAAGACTATTTCATCGTGCATATACTAAATACATCACTCACATATATAAATACCATGAAATGAACTTACAAAATAAGCTTATAACAAGGCCGAACATACACAAATATTAACACCATGATCAAGCATAACCAAACCAAACCCAAGCATAGAAATATAGCCATTTTCGCATGGCTTTTATATACATCTCATTCATAAAGAACTCAAAAGAGTAATATAGCTTATACATGCCATAGTTTCAAAAGCTCAACTTATAAAAAGATACCAAAGTTAGTTGATAGTGTGATAGACTTTGGCGATGATCCCCGAGCTCGTAGCTAAACTTCAAAATCTATAAAACCATACAAATAAACACACACAGTAAGCTATCATAGCTTAGTAAGTTATAAGCAATTACATAACAAAGCCAAAATACATTGTAATAGAAATTTACACATTTATTAACCCTTAAACCGAATATCCAAACATTTTAAAAAAATAGACTTCTCATGGGTCTTAAATCCATTCATCACTTAATTACAAAAGCATACTAATTTATCACCTTCCATAGTTTCTAAATCCGTACATACATACATTTAACAATCGGTTTTTATACATATACTACTTGTGAAATTTATACTTACCATTCAAATGATAAGCTCTCATAGTATCGAAAACTTACCGAATTCATCCATTAAATTGGTATTTACACTCACACCTTCCATGCTCATCGACCGAAATTCCTTTTTGTGCCAAATGTGTTTGGAAGTTCAACTCATGCAATTAAGATCCTTTGTCAGATTTTGCACACTTAGTGCTCGAAATTTAAATTCGTACACTTAGTGCTTATTATCCGATTTCGTACACTTAGTACTCGGATGTTAAATTCACACACTTAGTGCCACGTGACCGATTCCGCACACACAGTGCTCGGTATCCAAATTCACTCACTTAGCGCATTAATTGGTCTTGATACTTATCTAAATAAGCACACATATATATAAAACTAATTTATTCATTTCTATATCATTTCACATTCGGCTAAATACTATTAATAAACAAATATTCATCACTTTCAACCATATTCATTGCTTAACTCAATGTCTCACATAGCCATATCATTAACATATATTTATATTTCACATTCGACTAAATACTTTCTTCAATCTACCTTACATTCGGTATTATGATTTTATACCTACTTATCTCTATCAAGACATATACATCAATATGGATAAAAAAAATTCAATTCAATCCAATTGCTTAATAAGCTTACCTCGAGTATCGACGGACTTTGTTTTCCGACTATTCAATTATTTTCTCCTTCCCCGATCCAATCCCGATCCTTTTTGTTCTTGATCTAAATAAATTTCAAATTAAACTCATTCAACATATTTTCATTCAATTTAGTCCAAAAACACATAAATGGGCAAATTACATTTTTACCCCTAACAATTTACACTTTTTACAATTTAGTCCCTATTGCACAAAATACAAAATATTCAAAATTTGACCACACTTCTTTAGGGCCGAATATTCATAATCCTAATACAAACTCATACATTTCATTTATTTTTCATTTTAGTCCCTCAAAATTTTATTTTTGTAATTTAATCCAAATCACTCAATTTAATAAAAAATTCAAGAACAAAACTTGTTAATCTAACTCATATAATCAATATTTCATCATTAAAGAACAAAAACAACAAGCTTCCTTCAATGGCAACTCACGAAACACACATCAAATTCCAAAATTCAAGCATGGGCTAGCTAAAACACAAAGTAACGATCTCAAAAACGTAAAAGTTATCAAAAACCGAGCTAAACTCTTACCTTAATCAAGCTCAATCAAAGCCGAATGGAGCTAGGTTTATTTCTTTCTTCTTTCTTTTGGTTTCGGTCCAAACAAGAAGAAAATGAATACCTTTTTTTTTATCTTTTATCAATTATAATCAATTTAATATATTATATACTTTTTTTTCATCTTTTATCAATTATAATCAATTTAATATATTATCATATTATAATTTATAACATTATAACATAAAAATATAATAAATAAATCCCAAACACTATTTCATGCAAAGTTTGGCCGGTCACTAAGCTTAATTATGGATAAATTATCCTACCAATACTTTAATTTACAAAACCATCATCAATTTAGTACTTACCCATTTAACCATCAAATTTTCTTTTTATGCGATTAAGCCCTTTTTCACAATTAAACACTAAAACGATCAAATTTTAATACGAAAATTTTGCACACATCAATTCACACATAATAAACATGAAAAATAATATTAAAATATTTTTCTGAATCAGATTCGTGGTCCCGAAATCATCGTTCCGATTAAAGTCAAAATCGAGCTATTACAGACCGGAAACCTATGTCCTCAACGAACTAAATGGTTTGGACACAAGCAATGGCTTCAGTTAAAAAGGCTTCAGTTGAAAAAGCTTCAGGTATGCTCTTGTTCACCATTACTATCGACCCTAATATTAAATCATCATTGTTCCGGATAATGATACCTGATCTTGATTGTTTTAAACTGTCTTTAAACCTCGCATCAAAGTTAACTTTAACAAACGTAGCTGAGTAGGGGACCAATGCCCATGCAACCGACAATATTGGGAAGGTATGTTACCATTTAGCATTTTTAATTCCCCTACAAAAGACTATATTTTACTTAAAATATCAGTAGCAATAATTGGTTTATTCTCATGAACCAATTTGTTACGAGAATTCCATATACTCCAAAGGGTTACCACAATCATATGCTAAACTCCATAATGAGCATTATTAAAAATATGGACCATTAAATCTTTAAAATTGTTTGTATTGTTTGATGCAAGCTAATAAATTCCCAAAAGTCTCCATACCTGCCTAGCTAATTCACATTCAAATATAGCATGTAACGTTGACTCCTAACATATCCTACAACATGGGCAATTTGGTAAGGCTACAATCCTCTTATTGCACAAGTTCTCAAAAGCGGGCACAAAAATTTGAAAAAACCTCCAATTTGTAATTTTATTTTTTCTAGGAAATTGTACCTATCATAATTTTTTTATAAGAAGACTTGTATTCGGTAGAGTCATT
Organism: Gossypium bickii; assembly: GCA_025503065.1. Taxonomy (NCBI): domain Eukaryota; kingdom Viridiplantae; phylum Streptophyta; class Magnoliopsida; order Malvales; family Malvaceae; genus Gossypium; species Gossypium bickii. Next base: position 106,298,018 of record CP106711.1, read on the forward strand.
ATGGGCCATAAAACAATCGAGTAGGAGCTTGGAACCATTACTCACTGTATATTTGCTAGTATTTTCAACCTTCCAAATCAACATATCCTTTTAAATTGATCTTACTAGTGGAACACTCAAAATTCTTTTTGTATCAATATTATGAAACAAGTGATTGATTATATTTGTTTTTCCAGTCCTATTTTCGTGATCAGTAAGATTAGACACCATGTAAACACTACCACTAACCTTTATATATCATATTTTGCAATCAGTCGATCCCGAAAGCCAATTGTCCATCTAAATAGAGATATTTTTCCCTGATTCTACCTTCCAATGGAGCCTCAATACCAACAAAATCTTTGACACCCAAATACTTTTCCAAGTATGAGAGGGGTAAGTACCTAACTATGAATTAAAAAAAAAATCACTAGATGGGTAATACTTAAGACTTTAAACACTAGTAAATGTCATCAGATTTAACATTAATCTTCATCCTTGTTTGGCTAAGAGGAAAATATTGAATTTACCCAAATCACGAAAACTCAAGCTACCATTTTCTTTTCACTTACAAATATTCGACCATTTGCACCAATGAATCCCTTACCTACTGTAAGCTTTTTGCCACAAAAAATAATCGATAACACCTTTCAACTCTTTACAAAACGTACTTGGGAAAAAAGAAGACATAGAATAAGTAAGGATTACTTGTGAGATGAACTTTATAAAAACCTCATTGCCCCTTAGGATAATACATGAATGCTCCAACTATTTATCTTGCTTCGTATATGATCCTTCAAAATCTGAAATGATTCTTTCTTTTTCCTCCCTACCATGGTTGGTAGCCTCAAATGTTTCTCTAAGTTCGAAGTACATCGATCATCTAGTATGTGGAACATTGAGTCTCAAATAATAGCAATAACATTAGGATTGAAATAAATGATGGATTTATCAAAATTAACTAATTAACCTAAACTTCATTCATATTGATTAATGATTGAATGAATAGTCTGCCCACCTTGAATAAAAACTTTTCCAAAAATGACGTTACCATCCGTAAAAAATAAATAAGTGACCTCCGGAGCACATAAACAAATACAAACTCCTTTTAAATCTCCCTTTTGCTTTGTCGTCTTTAAAAGTATTGAGAAACCTTCAATACAAGTGAGAAATAGATAGGGACTCAGAGGATCGCCTTAACGAAATCCTCTCAATGGTCCAAAAACTCTTTGTGTTGCCCATTCAAACCTATAGTATAGGAAATTGTGCTAATGCAATCCACTATAAAAAAAACCATCAGTATGAAATCTCATTTGAACCATCTTTAGGAAATGTCATTCCACTTGATCATAAGCCATACTCATATTGAGTTTTAGAGAAAATGACCCTTTCTTTCCAATCTACTTTTTTATAAAAGCATGAAAAATCTCAAAAACCAAAAGAGCATTGTCTGTTATGAGTAAACTAGGTGTAAAAGTACTTTGAACCTTGTCAATACGACAACCAGTCACTTGTTGAAACCTGTTAACTATCACTTTGGAGAAAACTTTATAGATAATCATACATAAGCAAATGGGTCATATCAGTAGGATTCGGAATCTTTAGAATATGTAATATATTTGTGCGATTTATACTTTCAACAAAAGATTCTTGATTGACTATATCAGTACAAAACTTCCCAACCTTTTCGCCAATAATATGCTAAAATCTTTGAAAAAATAAGGCCGAAAAACCATCTCCTAAAACTTTCAAATGAGCCATACTCTTTACTGTTGTCACTACTTCCTCCATATTATAAGCACTTGTTAGAAAATTATTCATATCATCATAGATGCAATTTGAAACACCAAAATAAATGCAATAAACTCTACCCCTACCAGAACTAGAAAAAAAGATTAAAAATAGTTTACTGTAACATTCAACATATTTGTCTCATCTGTCATGGTTTCTCTCCCCATCAATCATAAGCCATGGATTTTGTTTAAATGTTGCCTTTGGGATGCGAACTGATGGAAAAATTGTGTTCTAATCTCCTTGCTTCAACCAATTTGCTCTAGCCATTCGTTTTTAGTAAAACTCGTCTTCATCAACTTCAATATTAAGAGCCAGCTTGTTATCAGTAAGATCAGTTAAAACATTATCATTAGGCACCATATTCAATAGTTCCTTCATCCGGTTAACTAAATGCCTTGCTTTCCTTTCCTATAAGCCTCAACTTTTGAGCTCTACCTACTGGTCCTTCACCCACCAATTAAAGTCGCTTTGGGTTATATCCTGTACTATTCTCCCACAGTGTTTTAAATACTCTATGAGTTTATATTACAGGGGATTTAGCCTGGACTGGTAATCCCGCTGTAAGGATGAGGTTCACGGGAGTGTGCTCTCTGAAATGGAAATGTGCGCACATAAATATGAATTAACGGGCCCAGATTTGTACACTAAAGTGTACCCATGAAAATCCATCGAAATTTCGAGAAATTCAACGAGATAAATATAGAAAAATAACAAGGGAATGGAAATCATGGTATTGATGAGCTTATCAAATCATGGTACATATTATTGATACATGAAAATTATTGGACTAACTCAAATGTTGAGTTTGTGCATGTTAGAGTAATAATGCATTGAATGGATGTATGAATGTTTATTGCATTGTGTTAAAAATATTAGGTAAGTATAATTCTTGTTACATCAGCTTACTAAGCACAAAGTGCTTACCTTGTTTCCTTTTCCCCTGTTTTGTAGTGTTAAGAGCTCGGAGGTCAGTTTCGGTCGAAGACACATCACACTATCAACCTTAAGATTTCGGTATATAAAGAAACTTTATTGTGGGAATCAATGGCATGTATAAGCTAACAAAGTAAATGTTAATGTGAAATGAAAGTAAGGTTAGCCATTGGTATGGCTAACAAATCTTGGTTTTGGTATGTGATAAGGTTATCTTATGGATATGCTTGAATCTATCTTGAAAATATGCTAAAATAGATTTGTTGATTTGGGTTGGTCTTAGTTTAAAATTGCAGGGAAGGTTAGATATTTATAAAGGGGTTATATTGAGTTCATAAAAAAAAACTTTGAGACTTTGCAAAAAATTTCTTATGGTTTCGATTAAATTCCGGTTTGGTCCTGATGTATGATTTGGGCTTCAGTGACCCATCTAAGGGACGTCATGACATGTTTCGGTAAATAAGTAGTATTTAACTCGTAATAACTGAAAAATTTATTCGGTAAACTCCGATAATGCCTCGTACCCTATTCCAGCGACGAATAGCTTTGGGACATATCCTGTACTATTCTCCCACAGTGTTGTAACTTCTTCTTCACATCATTCTTCAAGTAGCCAACAGGATTCAAACTGAAACCCATTAAAAACATGACCCAAATGGTTAAATAAATTCTCATCAGCCATAATCAATATCAAACAATTGTCTTAGATAGAATGTGAGAGATGTCGAGAATTCAGATTCAATCGATAAGAGTTTGTAACCCCACGATCAATCCTTTCATAGGTATTATTATTTATAAAATTATCGTGTTCCCAAGTGTACCAAGCTCTTTTATACCATAAATCTAACAAATTACAGTTATCCAACATCTCATGAAAAATACGTATCCTATACTCCTCCCACACATGCCTACCTATTTTTTATGAGAAAAAACTATTTTATTAAAATTGCCCACTACTAACCAAGGTGATTGACCTTGTTGATCCAACTGTTTAAAAAGATTTCAAGATTGTGCACGTAACCTTTTATTTGGGGTACCATAAAATCCAGTCAATCTCAAACAAAAACCATCATACATATGAATGACTTTAACATCAATATGAGCTCGAGAAACTACGTAAAACTACATCACATCTTGATTTCCATGCTAAAAAGAGCCCCCACGAGATCCAATAGTAAAAAAAACAATTCCTTGCAAAAACCACATATTTTACAAACACCTTCCATCATTTTAGAGTCTATCTTAGTTTCAATTAAAAAAAACTATTTAGGGACTGTACTCCTTAAAAAAATACTGAAGTCTCTTAGTGGATCATAGATTCTTCAGACCATGAACTTTCCAACTTAAAATATTTATTGTGCCCGTTTGACCTGATTCACCGATCAAGTCAATCTAGCCAAGTATGAGCATTGTCGGCTCGTTACTCTTCCCACTTATATTATTCATCGTTGATCCCGATAAGCCCAAATTTACAACTCGAGCTCGTTTCTTCCTATCAGTAACATGAACTGGATTGTCCTCACCCTCATAGCCCATTAATTCTATATCAGGCCTACTTATGGGTCTTTCAAGATTTCCTTCCAAATAATCCTAATGCAAATATCATTCTATATTTATGTTGAAATTAAAAGAAATCCCATCTAAAGGATTTGAATTTTGATTGCTCCCTTTATAACTCCATGATCCCCTCCCCATAATCTTTTATATGCTTATTAGGTTGAATTAATCGTTTGAATCGACATAGGAATATGCGAGAGATAGTTTAATTTAATAAGTATGTATGTGCAATAACATGTTTACTTTTAGAAGTTTGTTTAATCGATCGAATTGGCATAGGAATATGTACAAGAGATGAATGGATTTCTATTTGTAAGTATGTTCATAAGTTAGCAAATTACCGAGTTGCCATGTTTGACAAGTATAAACACGAGTTTAATAATTCTAAGATCAGAAATGTTATTAATCCAACACAATTATATCATCTTGATTAAAATCAGTTTTGGAATCGTGCACTCGAACTTTGTTTTATTTTATTTTTACTTTGTTTTTCTTTTAATTTTAAAATATTTCTCAAAACCAATTATTTTTCCATCACCAAAGTGTTTGAAATCATTTTCATAAATAATTCTTTTACAGTCCCTGTGGGTACGATAACTCGACATTTACTTGTCACTTTATTACTTGTTACGATTGTGTACACTTGCACATTTCCACCGTTCCACTACACCACACTGGTAGTAAGAAAACACTCATCAAACATAACCCGTAACTGAAATTTGCCCCGCCTTTTCTCACATTTGGGGTACCATAAAATCTAGTCAATCTCAAACAAGAACCATCATCAGTGTGAGCTTGAGTAACTAAGTAAAACTACATCACATCCTAATTTCCACTCTAAAAATAGCCCCAACGAGATCTAGTAGTAAAAACATCAATTCCATTACAAAAACAACACCTTTTACAAACACCTTCCATCCTTTTAGAATCTATCTTAGTTTCAATTAAAAAAAAAACTATTTGGGGACTATACTCCTTCAAAAAGTATAAAGTCTATGAATTGGATAATACATTATTTAGTCCACGAATTTTCCAACTTAAAATTTTCATTGTACTCGGTTGACCTAATTAACAGGTCCAGTCGATCTACCCAAGTATGAGCCTTGGCCTGCTCGTCACCCTTCTCACTTAGATCATTCATTGTCAATCTTGATAAGCTCGAATTTACAACTCGAGCTCGTTTCTTCCCATTAGCTACATAAACTGGGTTGTTCTCATCCTCACAGCCCATTAATTCTATATCAGGTCTACTCATGAGTTTTCCAAGATTTCCTTCCAAATAATCTTGATGCAATTTATGTCGAAATTACAAGAAATCCCATCCAAAGGATTTGAATTTTGATTACTCACATTATTACTACATGATCCTCTTCCTAATCTCAAAAATTTTGTCGACCCCTCCTTACCTTCCTCTCGAAGCCATACACTGGTTCTTAAGAAAGCTCTCTTACCAACGGCCTTGAGGGAAATATCCCATGCCATAAGGATTTCAATTTTTCCATGAATAATTAACTGGACAAAAGTTCTCACCATGCCCCAAACATCCACAAATAAAGCAAAAAAGAGACAATTTCTCATACCTGAAATTGGCATAAACATGTTCTAAATTTGACAAGACAATTTTCTTCCTTCTCTTCAATGGCACTCGAATATCAAGTTTAACCCGAATCCGCATATACTTGTTTTCACCTTTTGCTACAGGTTCCATATCATAAACCGTAAAATAACCAATAAAATTACCAAACTGAGTGATCATCACCTCCAACATCAACCCATGCAACAAATCATGAATCTGTACCCAAATATCTACATTGAACAAAGGCACTTGTAGTGGATCCTTCCTTTCCAATAACCGATGAAACATTAATAGATGGTTATTGAAAGTCCACAATGCTCCGTCCACTACACGATCTATATCCACTTCAAATAAAAATAAAATAAAAATCATTTCTCCCCCATATCAATAATGGAGATTCCACTTAATGGATGCCACAGATTCACTAAAGTTGCTATCATCGCCTAAAACTACACCACACTGGTAGTAAGGAAACACTCATCAAACATAACTCGTAATTCAAATCTGTCCCACCTTCTCCTACATTAACCTCCCAAACCTCTTTTTCCCCATCAACAATACTCAAACCAGCCAACTCGTTTTCCATAAAGTCAAAACAACAAAACCAAATCAAATAGCGCATGGTAAAAACCAAAAAGAAATGTGCCACTAAGGCAGAGTAAAGACAAGTAAATATTTAAATATAATTCTTCAACAAAATATTTAAACATAAAACATATGGATTTTTCTAGAAAACATTGTTCCATTTTTACTCTTTTGATAATTATATATGCAAAGATAAAATGATATTTCATATTAAAGAGTAGGGTGGGGTAAGCAACTACTAGACTCGCTTCATACCTACTGTCCAAAAAAAATTTTCACCTCATTTCGCCCTACATCTACTTTCCAAAAGAAAAAACTCACTTCATTCGAAGTGGATCAATTCAAAATCCATCAGACGGTTCAAATTTTGTTATCTCTAGCCACAAACTCTAAACATGAACTGAAAAACAGATATTAAAGAAATAAAAAAAATAATCTAACATGCTATTTTTATATTATTCATAATAATATAATGATTCTTTTGACCGAAAATATTATATATCTGATTTTATATAACTTTAAATTGAATTGGTATTATTTTGGAGTGAAAAAGAAAAGGTAAAAATATATATATATATATTGATGGTTACCGTTTTAAAATATATTTTTGATTTTGATTTGAAAAGAACATGAGCATCATATAATTTATTTTATAATTGAGTTTTAAATTAATTTTTGTTAGTGCTGGGAGTTGTAACTCATAAAACAAATTTTAGTAATATAGCAACAAATATATGCTATTTAAGACTAATTAATTTGGTTGGCTACTGTAATATTAAAACTATAATATGATAAAAATACATGAGATGGACGGACTTTATAGTGACATATCCCATTTTTTATTACCCACTAAAATTGATATAGGGCATATTTTAGAAATTAGAATTGATGTGATTATGTCGCTCAAGTTTGATTTCATCTTCATATGTTGAAGCTGAATTTTTCCTGGGAGCGATTGAGGTACAAATCTTGTTTATCGTAAGGAATGGTTGAAATTTCTGGAGACAGTTCATTGTAGATATACTAGTGTAAGATTCAACATTCTAAAGAAACATAATTTCATTGGGTAGAATCATGAAAAAATAATAAATAATTGCTGAATGCCCATGGGCCACCACTGACCACACTCTGAATAAAACCTGAAAAGAAAATGCTTTTCACCGAAATTTGCGATCCCAACTCCAAACCTCACCTAATAATGTATTACATATAGACTGAAAATGGACAAAATTGGCTGTCAATAAGCATTCACCCAAGCAATTCTTATTCGCCTCCTCGTCTCCTAAAATAAAATTTACTAATTTAAGAATTGTTTTAATATATATATATATATTAGTCAAGAATAAATAAATTTTAAAAAGGCATTGGTAAGTTCTTGAAAATTTTTATTATTGTATTTTTAAATAGAAATTTTATTTTAAATAAGTTATTAATTAATTTGAAACTAATGATTTACCATGCGATAAATAATAATAAAAATTATTTTATTTTAAATATGATAATAATTAATAATGTTAAAATCAATTTTGTATAAAATTTAAATGTGTGAGACTAATAATAAAAAAAGAGAATATCAACATATTACTAATCTAATTTAGAAGTATAAATTTATTTATTTATTCTTAATTTATATGTCAAAATCTCAAAAGAAAATAAATATATTTTATAATTAAATTAAATTAAAAATTATTTTTATAAATATTTATTACATTTAATCAAATTTATTTGGTTTAATTTAAACAAATAGTATAACTCATATTTATTTGAGAAATTAAGATAAAAAAAATTAGTTAAGAATCAGCAAATTGTATTATCTATTTTTCTCATTTTTTTTAAAATTTATAAAAATCAGTAATATGAGATAATATAATATAATTATTAACAATGTTTTCATTATCAATATAATAATTATTATCACTTAAAAATTAAACATGTTAAATAACGTAAAAAATAATGGGAAAGGCATTTACGTAACTCGGGCAATAATTGAGGAGAATCGATTAAAAGAAATATCGGAGTGTTAATTACGTAAAATATGATCCAAATTCAATTTCGATTGGGCAACTTCAGTGGCTATATAATATGGGAAATAAATATCTAGCTTGATAGTGGAATCACGGCTAAATCTCAGCCTCTAATTTTAATCTCAGCTCTTAATGCTTTTATTTTTTTTTTAAATTTCATTATTTTAAAAAAATTAAAAATTAGGATTTAGATATTATCTAAAAAATTAAGGTTTTAAGGGGTTTTTTGGATTTAAAAGTTTGAGATTGAAGTTTCTTATAAAAAAACTAATTATTTAAATTATATTTTTTAAAAGCATATTAATAATAATTTATAGGAATTATAGATAAAAACCCTAGAGGTTGACCATTAATGGATTGTTAGCGTAGTGGTTTCATAACATAGAATTTGTTTTTACACAATAAAGGTTCAATTCTCTAATTTTATAAGTAAAACGAAAAAAATATTAAATATTTATTTTAAAACTTTTTAATTCTACTGTTACAAATTGTAGTTATAAATAAATAGGTTTAATATTTAAATAAATATAATATGCTTTATTATTAAATTGAATGGTTATTAAATCTCCTTTATAGAACCTATAAAAGTTTACTGGCCATATATACGCCTGAGTGATGATTGTTTTTCTTCTATCATAGACTTCAGTGATGGATTGGGACGTTGTTCTTATCTACTTGTAATATTCTAACTTATAAAAGCTTTACATGTTATACATAAGCTGTCTGTCATATTGATTATGATCTTACTCTGATTGTTTATGATGGGTTTTTGAGAAGGATTGTTCATTAATTTTTAAAAATTGACCCATATTTATAACTCTATCTATTTTAATTGAAATGGTAATTTTTATTATTATTTATCACATGGCAAGTCATTAGTTTATGTTTTATAATTAAAAAAAAATAACAAAGTACATTGCCTTTTACAAATGGTAGTTATTATATTATGAACTGATAATTTAGATCTAAAATTTAGAAAAGTTGAAAAGCTGATCACAATCATGAAATTAGAGTTAGATTCGACCAATATTAGGCTTTTATTTTGGTTTTTTATTATCATAAAATAGAATGATAATACTTATCATTATCTTTTGATCTATAACTGAAAAAACCCAAACATAGTTATTAAAGTTGATTATGATCATTATACCATAAACAACAATTTTATTACAACATTCTTTTGCTGAAATTATGTCTCTGTTTTTAATGCTAATTTCTTATTTAGATCTAAAGCATGTGGGGCACTGGCCACAGAATTTTTTAAATAACCTTTAGATGGATATATATTCCTTTTTAATTTCATATAATTTTCCCATTCTTATTTTCAGTCTAGATTTCTAATGTCATGAATTCTAATGTTTTTCTTCTATTTTGCTATGAAAATTTATATTTTCTTTTTCTTTTTTATTTAAAAATAGCATCTTTAAAAGAGATATTGATATCTTATTAAGAAAATTTTAATATGTCATCTATTTAAAATTGATAGGCCTCTTAATTGGTTGGCATTGTTCTCAGGTTGAACTAGGATTCTATCTCCCGACTTTGCAAAGAGTCTCACGGGATTTACAAATTAAGAATGCCTCGTTAAACCGAACCGTGTGTAACGCATGTTCACCTACCAATAAATATAGACATTTGAGCTTGGTGAAGTTTAAACTCATACTCTTTATATAACATTTGTGAGCATCTATACTGCTACTAGATCTAACTCACTTTTGACTGGGGGAAAATGATACATATATGTGCTCCACCACTCTGGTACCTTCACCATAGTACCACAATCACCCAGTTCCACCCACCTAGCTCCTCCAACTATGTCTCTTCCATCATTAGTAAAGTTCTGCCAATGGAGAACAAGCAAAAACATGCAAACTAATTGCTCTTGACATCCAAGCTACTCTAATAAGGCAGTTATCACTTGTCACCTACATACTTTACAATTAAGACAAAGTCAACAATTCATTATTGAGGGGTCAGGGGTCAAAATAAAATTTTAAAAGTTTAGGGGGTTAAAGTTAAAAATTTATTCGACTTCAATTAAATACCTCATAACTAAAATGACTAAAAGAAATATCATACCCTTTAGATAAGGGGACCAATGCCACTGTCTACCCTCCTCTAACTATGCCCTTATTTGCAACTTAAGTGATGTCACATTGCCAACCTAACAAGAGATCATAAAACAAATAACTAAATTTATTAAGAGATGACATGTAATAAAAAAAGTCATATTCCCATAATACCTCTCAACTTTGAAGATCGAATATATTCATTGACTCTACTCTTGAGCCTTGAGCGTCAACTAGGAATTTGACCAAGTAGGGTTATACAGAAAAACACCTAATTTTCTGTTCTTGATCAAGCGTTAAAATTCATTGAAGATTTAAAGGAGAATTTTTTTAAAGCCCCTCCTAAAGTACTTTTTTAGCCTTTGATTAGATGAAAAGAAGTATATGTGGCCTCTTCTCAAAAATTAATAATTTAGTATAAGTTTTGAACACAAAATTTTAAAATATTGATCTTACCTCTCATTGTTGTTGCTGCGTACTTTTGAAATAAATTATCTTCAGATGGTTTGATTATGATTTTTTTTATTTAAAAGAAAAAAGAGTAATATTCCAAAAATCCAAAAGTTTGAAGCCCAAAAATAACCCAGAAAAGAAAACGAAGCAGATCTCATAACCCAAACAATCAACCAAAAAATTGTTTATTTTTCTCTATGCTTTGGGCCCTTTTCCCACTCGGTAATGGCAGGTGTTTGTGTGGCCCCCCCCTATAATATTTCTATCATAATGGTCTCATTCAGTTCATAGTATTATGAGTATTGAAAACCTGATAAATATTGCTCCGATTTTAACAATATGAAATAATAATAATATTAGTAAAGGATAATATCATTTTTTTCGCCGTAATTAAGTTCATTTTGGTACTTACATATTTTTTTGTTCATTTTAATCATTGAATTTAAAAACTAAATCCATTTTAATATTTGAACTTGGATTTTGGTAAAACTTGATGATGTGATTAATATTTCTGAAACAGGACTAAATTAAACAGACCTTAATTGATTTATATAACGATCAGAATAAAGAAGTTGAACCAATTTAATTAGAAACTACTTGAAATTGATAAAAATTAAAAACCAAGACAAAAGCCGATAGTTGAATTGGTTAAACCAGTTTAATAAATTTTTTTTTTAGATTTTTATGAAATTTTAATTATTGTTAGTTTGATGTTCAAACTGATAACTAGAGAAAATTTATATAATATATATTTTTTTAATTTTCAAGTGATGATGTGAAATAATCTCAAAGTGTTACATCATCAAATTTTTATAATTTTCAAGTTTAGAGGTCAAAATGGATGTAATTGTTAAATTCAAGTGCCAAAGTGAATTAAAAAAAGAGTGCAACTACCAAAGTTGACCTAAGTGTCAAGTTGAAGAGCCAAAAATTATATTATCTCTATTAATAAGTAACATCTATTGCTTGATATAGTTTGTACATTTTACTCAACTCATATGGGATATGTTTACTCCACATATACACCGTTAATCGCTAAAGTTTTTTTTTTTTTTTTGTCACCCAACTTTAAATGATCACTTAACAAATCAAATTTATTTGTTTTTTTGTCAAAGGACGAAGTAATAGTTCAAAAATTGATATAATAACAAATTTAACACTAAATCAATTTAATAATTATTTTTTTAAAAATAATTCTTAACATTTGCATATCATCGCAATAAATTAAAAAAATAAAAAATCATAAACATTTTGAGAAAATTCTAAAAACAATTAAAAACTATAAATATAAAAAATATTGAACCAAACACCCCCCCCAAAAAAAATCATTTATACCCCCCCCCAAAAAAAATCATTTATTCTCGTATCCATTGGCTTCTTTTTGTTTTTGTTTTTACTTGGCATATCAATCACCATCATCCATTTTTTTTCACCAAAATATTCACTTTAATTTGTTTTAAATTATATTTTAGTTACTTATATTTAAAATATTACGTTCTAGTCACTTACGTTATCGTGTTGGAAATTTTAGTTACTAAGCGTTAATTACCGTTAACAGTGTAACAATAAAATTAACGTGGCACGTTAAATCATCATTTCAAACGAAAATTTTAGGTTAAATTATAAAATTGATCCTTATTTTTTTTTCGTTTTGAGCAATTTAATTTTTCTCTTTTATGTTCTTTAAACTTTCTCTTTTTTTTTTTTCCATTCTCTTCTCCCTAATTTCTCTCCCTTCTTCATTTCTTTTAGCATAGTTTTTCTATATTTTCCATTTGTTAAAACTAATCTTTATACATTTGTTTTTTTTGAACAATTTAATTTTTTTTATTTCTTTATTCTCCTTTTCTTCTTTCCTTTTGTTTTTCTCTAATCTCATATTCTTTACTATAGAAACATAATCTTTGCCCACCAAAAAAATCAAGTTCTTATTTCTTTCACATGATTTATAAATTGAATTTCACTCAAAATCAAATATCAATTATTCTTAATCAAATCTCGATTGAATATAACCTAATTTTGAAACTAAAATTGGATCAAATTAATTAATATAAAAAATCATATCCTTAATCAAATCTAAACATAAATTGAATTCTTTATATTCAAAACAAATTTTTTTCCATTTTAATTTTTTACAGAATCGTGTAGATTATTCCTTTCATTTTCTTTTATTTTCTAACAATAAGATTGTAACGCTCCAAACCTGGTCCAGTCATTATGGCTGAATTTGGAAAGCTATATTGGCCACCGGAATGGTCCAAAAAAAACATTCATAATTTCAAACGTTCTTTTTAAACCATTTACGCAGTTTGCTCAAAACTAGTAAAATTGAATGTTCAACTTAATTTTCAAATCTCATTTCAAAATCATTTGCCCACGAACATGGCCGAAATAAACTTTCGAAATTTTTGAAAAAATATTTTAAAACTATTGGCTTATCAATTCAAAACAAATGAAATAAAGCGTCTATTTTAAATTGGTAAAAAACGTGCAAATTTCAGGAATCAAAATAAATAATATCTCAATTGTAAACATTCAATCATTTATTCAAAACTATTTTGGATTTTCAATCATACTTCTAAATCATTTTTCGTTTTATTCAAAATTTAGAGAACTAGGTTATTCGTCATTATTTCAGAAATAAAAACATATTAACTTCATAAATCAAATGTCTTTAGAAAACTCATTTGTAAACATCAATAATTTTGAAAACTAAGTCTAATTTTATTAAAAACTCATTTTTCAGAAATGTAGTGGAAAAATGTGTTATTGACAGATTCTATTTTTAAAAAAAAATTAAGTTTCAAGAAAAATCTTATTAAATACTAATTTATGTAGTTTTTTTAAACTTAATGTCATGCAAGCAATTTATGCAAATCAGAATGAAAAAAAATCCTAAAATAAAGTCCCACGCCAAAGTTCATACTCAAACTTATTACAAACTCAAAATATCAAAATAAAATTTAATTACTTTAACTTAAAAAGAATTATGAGAAACTCCTCCAACGTACTCTCGTCGTTGAATCCTATTCTCGAGGTTATTTATAAAATCAGAAAACTAAAGGGGGTGAGCTATAAAGCTCAGTGTGAGATTAACATAAACACAATCACAAACATATATACACATTACACAATCATAATAATCATATCAGTTTCATATAACTCATTATTTCACATTTATACTATGCATGATCATGTCGATGCACATTTTATAAAACGATACAGAGTTTAGGAAAATTATCCTACCCATCTTCGTTACACACCAAAATCGAGTTTTCCCAAAACTCGTCCATCCAACACACCAAATTGTGAACAGTGTCATAGTAACATAGATGAACTGCCACATAATCAAAATCGTGGACAAGCCACCAGAGTCGCAGATAAACGACCAAAAAATCAAATCATGAATAGTGTCACAATAATGCAGATAAACTGCCATATACTTCCACCTTTCACATCTCACCCCATGCATGTGATATGGCCAAAATCACTCGAAATCATATAGGCATGTTTAACATGCAAATCACATATGTACTCATGATACCAAATTTTCATATTTTATTTTCATGTGAAAATCTCATATGTCATATAATCACATAATATGAGAATGAGATGTACATATTTTTCACATTAACAATAACCATTAATATCATACAACATGCTTTCCACAACATATACGGTTTGGGGAAACTCTTACTTAATAAAATCCATAGCGACGATTTATCTCTATTTATGGATACATATTGTATCTCCATGAATCAAAATTATTTAAATTACAACATATTTATCAATATAAAATAAGTTTTAATTTTATTTAGTGTTAAAAACCACACATGATAATAGATCTAACGTAAGTCATCACTCTAAATAGACACCTACACTTGGATCTAATCGATAGGTTACTCTAATAATAATCAACTGAAGATTGATCTCGTTCCAAACATTAAGGGTTTTTTGAAATGGTATCGATCAGTCCTTCATCAAAAGCAGAATACGATGCATTAATACTTAAAGGAAAATACATTAAAACCCCTTAAACACATTTGACCTACAGGAAAAAGTAGCGAAGAAATAGTAGTTTTCATTCCATTATCATACTTACTCTATTTCAATTAAAATGAGAGGGTCGAAGGATTATTGTACTATTGATAAGGATGAGAATCTAGAGAATAGGATCACTTCAAAAAGTGAGTCACTCAGTTCAATATTTTAAAATTTAAACTTATTGAAATAGGGCAATAAAATTTCTGTTTACTATAAGGATGATAGAGGTTGGAAAATGGTGAAGAAAAGAGAAAGAATCACCAAAGCTGGTGGAGCACAGCGACGACAGCGATGGAGATTCGACGATGGAGGCGGTAGGGCGACGATGGAGAAAGAAAAAAAAAAGAATAAGAGTTCGGTCACTATCTTAAAGGAGGAGAAATGAGAAGAGAAAATAAAATAAGAAAAAGAGAAGTTGTGCTGTGGTTACCATGGTGGTGGAGGGAGGCGCTAGGGGTGACACTTGAAGAGAAAATAAGAGATAAGTGGCAGTGCAAAAGAGGTTCGGTAGTAAGGTGATGGTGGTTCAACGCCAAGAAATGGTAGAGGAGAAAGAAAAAGAAAGCAAAAAGGGAGGTTGAGAGCTAAACAAAAGAGAAAAAGAGAGGATAGATGGAAAAAGTGTAGTCAACCTTGTTTAGGTTCAGTGAACCATTCATATGGCAAAAATTGAGGAATTGGTAAGTAAAGGGGACAATGAAGTGAAAAGGGGATTCTGGTCTCTACAATTAAGGCATGTTGAACAAAAGAAAAGGAAATAATATTTCCTTTACTATGGCAAGAAAGTTGGACGGTAAAGAGGTTGTTTTGCACATGAAAAATAAAAAAAATAATTAAAAGGTTTGTTGATTAAGAGACTTAAACCTAAGACCCATAGGATATTAATTAAACACTTAATCACTCTACTACTCACTTCCTTATGATCAATTTAGAAAGAAAATAAATAAAACATGGGATGACTATGCTAAGGATTTGAAACAAATTTGCACAAAATAGAAATTAACGAGAGGGAAGGGATTTGAACATAGATCATCAGGGACAACTCCACCACTACTTAATCACTATAATTGATATATGTTTATTATCAAATGCACGAAGATAACCTTAAAAAAATCGGGGCGTGACCGCTCTCAGTTCATTAACCCAATTTCTACTAACATGGTTTTTGAGTTGTTACAAAGATAAAGCTATAACACCCCTAAACCGTATCTGTCGCCGGAATAGGGTTACAGAGTATTACCAGGGTTTACAGATCAATCAAACAAAAATTTCAAACGTTTTATTACATATCAATATTCATAATAAAACCAATCAAAATCATATATATTGTCCCTTAATCGAGCCCTCAAGTCCCGAAATACATCCTAGAAACAAGTCGGGACTAAATTGGAAATTCAGAAAATTTTTCAAAAATATTTAAAATTTTCAACACTGTAGGGGTCACATGGCCGTGGGACTCACACGGTCAGGAGACATGCCCGTGTCTCAGGCCGTATGTGTAATGACCCAAAATTCATGGGCATAAAAAAAGTGCATTATCGGGCCTCCGTCTTAATAAACCGAATTCGTAAATAATTATTAGAAATATTTATGAGTCTAGTAGTGTGTTTAATTAGGCTTTAATTAGGTGAATTTAGCTTAATTAGGAAAAGTTAGGAAAAAAGGACTAAATTAAATAAAGGGTAAAAGTTTAATTATAGATTAAAATAAAATAAAGGGGATTAAATAGGAAATTATGCCTATTTCATTAGGTGAGCTGGCAAATGGGAAGAAAAATCTAAGATTATATATTATATATAAATATTATTATGGTTTTATATTAAAATTATTATTATTATTAAATAAATTAAAATAGTGACAAATGTATGGTATTGATAATAAACATGTATAAAATACATGAAAATATACTTGTAATATATTTGTATATTTTCTTAAATAATAGTAAAAAATATTTATTAATTATTATTATATTATGAAATAAAATAAATAAAGACAAGTGTAAGGTGATGATAAAATACAAGTGTGTTAATTAAAATATGTACATTTGTAATATATGTATTTAATTTACTTATTATTTAAGTAATAGATATTTGTTATAATTTTATATTATATTATTGTTAAATTAATAAACAAATATAATACAAAGAAAGTAAAAAAGACTAAAAGGACAATTAAACCAAAAGCATAAGTTGAGGCGGTTAATTCATATTTTTAAGTTAAATATATATTATATTATTAAATAATAAAGATATTTATTATGTTTTATTATATATATATATATAGTAAAGTAAAGAAAGAAAACAAAGAAATTAAAACAACAAAATAGCAGGGACGAAATAAAGAGAAAGAAGAAAGAAAAAGAAAAAGAAAGAATTTAGGGTTTTCAAGGTTCAAATTCAAATTGCCAATATCGCACCCGAGGTATACGCGAAGAAAGGAAAAGAAAAAGTGGACAAGGAGTGAAAATGAGGAATCACGGTTTGTATTACTATAATTCAAATCTATTTATTATTAATTTGTTATATTTTAATTAAAATGCATGGTAAGTAAAATTAGGTAAGCACTTGAAATGATAATATTGATTTGAATGAAATTGATTCAAAAATGTTTATGGCTATTGAAATTGAATGTGAACAAATTGGAAATTAAAAGTGATTTGAATTAAGTAATTGAATTATGAATTATGTGAATATTTAAAAGTATATTGATTGGATGTAACACCCTTAACCCGTATCCATCGTCGGACTAGGGTTACAAAGTATTACCGGTCGAATGATAACATTTAAACCACTATGGCTCACACATCAACATATCATAGTTAATCAATAACATAAGGTCCCTTTAGAAGGTCTACGAGACCTTAAACATGCTTTCAAGAAGGTTCAGGACTAAACCGATCTCATACGGAAACTTTGCGGAACTTAAAAAATTTTTCTTTTAAAACAGGGCACACACCCGTGTAGCTAGACCGTGTGCCTCACACGGTCGTGCCTTAGACCATGTCTTACCCCGTGTGCAACACTGACTAGGGTCACACGTCCTGTCACACATCCATGTGTCTGGCCCGTGTGCAACACTGACTTAAATCACACGTCCTGTCACACGCCCGTGTGTCTGGCCCGTGTGTAAGACTGACATGCTTCAAATTAGGACATTGAAGGACATGGTCGAGACACATGCTTGTGTGCTCACCCGTGTGGGCAATTATAGGCCATTTGCAAGGCCAAATTGCCCAATTTGGGTCATCCCTACATGTTCAATTCCAATATCAAAAAACATACAAATCATTCACCATCTCAAATACCAAATCAAGTATGAAACATACCATTTCTATTTCGTCAAAACATATCATAATGACTATTCATACAAGACCATATATACACATCACATACACGATTTTCATATAACAAAATATATACCAAAATCAATCCAAAGTCTCATCCATTATCAAGCCATATCACATGGCAAGATTTATACATCTCAAAACATTCCACAACCACACTAGCCTATACATGCCATATACCATAAATACAACTTCCAAAAGGTACCAAAATAGATGTCTGATAGTGTGATTGAGTCGCTGGCGATCCCCGGATCTGAGCTAGCTTTAATGACACTGTAAAACAGATAAAGACTTCACACAGTAAGCTTTAAAGCTTAGTAAGCTCGTAATATAGCACAATTAACTCAACAATTCAAAATTTAATATGCAAAATTAACTAACACTTAGTTCAATTCATATCACTACTCACTCTCATCCATGGCTATTATTCACTTTCATATCGTGTCCATAGGTTCATATACAAGCATTTATATTACTACTCAATCCAACTCTACAATCACATTTCCATTCATTTCATCACACATGAACATTGTTTAAACAATACGTATTATACACGAACTTACCTCGGACGTAGAAACAACGATACTAGTCGATCAATCGAGCACTTTGTTCTTGCCTCGATCTAAGCCTGAATTTCTCTTTTCTTGATCTATATAATATAAAATTCAACTCATTCAATCTCATCTTCATCCAAAACAATTCACAAACACATAGTTAGGGCATTTTACACTTTAGCCCTTATAATTCTACATTTTAACTTTTTAATCCCTATTTCACAATTACACAAAATACACATAATTTACTCACACCCAAGCTTGGTCGAATTTCATACTAGTCCCTAGCAGCACATATTTTTCATTTATTTCACATTTTAACCCCTCAAAGTGTAACGTCCCAATTTTCTTTAATTTCGGCTTATGTGATTTTAGAGCACAAAAATATCTGTACGTGTTTCTGAAATTAATTGACACAAATATCTGTCTGCTTCAGTGGTTAAGTGTTCTGGGAGTGTCTGAGAAGTCTTGGGTTCAAGTCTTGACTTGGGCAATTTTTTGTTTTTATATAAATAACCCCTATCTCTAGCCAGAAGGCTTATAAGGATAAGTGTGTTTAAATATAACAGAATGGGCCTGTTGGTCTGGTGGTTAAATAGAGTGTTAGCATGCTGGAGGTCTGGTGTTTGATTCTCTGCGATGGCAAGTAATGTTAGTTTTGCTCTAGGTTCGGCTAGAGTTGTGCTATTAGTGGACTCCGAGTAGTGGGTAGTTAGTAGAATTTGATGGAAAAAATTAAGGGTTTTGATATAGTGGGGATTTGGTGAAACACTTGGGGTACTAAAATTCTCTCCAGAGAAAGAAAAATTGACGTCTTCTCTTCCACCTTTTCTTCCATTTTTTTCTTTCGCTATAGCTGAAATTCCCCATTGCTACCTTTTTTTTTCCCACACCATTTCCTTGTTCTCCAAACTTGATTTTTGCTTTCCAGTCGTCATTTAACGTCTCTTCTTTTTGTGTGTTATTCGGTACGTGATAAGTGAGTTCTTTTCGATTTATGCAATGAATATTCGGTTGATGAGAGTCACTTTTTTTAGGCCCAAATTAAGGGGCTGATGGATCTCAATTGATGCTGTGGTTGTGCGAAATCAGGGTTGCTTAAACGAGGTAAGGTTGGTGATCACTCAAATCAGAGTTTCAAATTTATAAATGAGAATGATCGAACCTGGAAACTAACTCTGACAACGATTAAAGGCAAATGTACCTATCGAATAGTAGTATAGCTTAGGCAAGACCGAATTGTCGAACCCACAGGAACTAAAAGTACTAATACTAACTTTCTTTTTATTAGTTAGCCTAAAATAAGTGAAGTTGTTTAATCTAAAATTAACGAATAACTTAGCTAAAGACACAAAGACAAAAAGAACGAATTGGGAAAATAACTTTAGGAAAAACTCAGTTGATTAAGACGATACCCTCAGGAAGAATCCACCTAGATTTCACTTATTATCAAATCCTGAACCATATGATTTATTTACTTAGTTTGATCTGTAAGACTCCCTAATGTATATTAAACCCTCTCTCGAGGCGAATAACATCTAACCCTAGGTTAATTAGTGGAACTCTCGTTCTCTTATAATAACCCCCTAGAATAGCAGTAAATCGATCTATGGACTCCCATATTAGGTTTCATTCTAATCCGGCAAAATCTCGTCACCCTATCTCTAGGCGTGCGATCAACTCCGCTTAATTATGCTAGATCTACTCTTAGGCAGGGTCTATTCCTCCTCCACCTAAGCACATCAAATTTAGATTAAGCTCACATAATTAAGAACAAACTAAGTATTATCATATAATTCAGAAAATAATAACAAGATCCATCATAGGTTTCATCCCTTTCAGGTATCTGAAGGGTTTAGTTCATATCAAATAAAGAAAACATCTCAAGAGAAAAGATAAAACAAAACATAAGAAATCCCTAAAACTCCCTGAAGGAATTGAAGGAGAGATCCGCCGTCTTGAGTAAAATCCCGGCTTCTTGAGATGGATCAACTGGCTATCTTCGAGTTATTCCCACAACTTTGACCTTTTCGGCTTGGCTCCTTGGCCTAGCTTACCGCCCGCCTTTCAGCTGACCCTTAGGGGGTTTATATAGGCTCTTAGAATGGGTTTCTTTGCCCCAAAGTATCCAAATTCGAATGAAATTGCTCTTTGCCATGACAGGGACACGGCTATGTCACACGCCCGTGTGACGAGTCTTTGGGCCGTGTTCGGACTTCTTTAATGAGGGACGGCTGTGTAAATCAAGAGAAAGCCGTATTCTACATGCTTGGTGAGGCACGGCCATGTGATCTTTGGGCCAGGCCGTGTCGATTTCGTGATATGGCCCATTTACTCCGTTTTGGGCCCGTTTCTCGTTCTTTTTATCCTCGGGTGCTTTTCTGGGTATAAGACATGAAAAGAAAGGATTAAGAGCAGCTTTTTACATGAAACAGAGGATAAATCATCCAAAAGCATACTAAATGTGGGATTAAAATATATTATAATTACGGTTTATCAAATACCCCCACACTTAAGCTTTTGCTTGTCCTCAAGCAAAATTCTCAACTTACAATTAAAACGAACTTTCCATGATCCATAATTCCTATCAACAATGTCTCATCATAATTCATAGATAATTTATACATGGATAATTCAACTCAAATAGCCCCGAAGATTCAAACAAGATAAGTCATGTATTTGTATCATAAAAACATAGGTGTCTCCCCCTATCTGAATAATTACCTTTAATTCAAAACCTACGAGGATTGACATCCTCACAAAAGATTCACTCAAATTACTCAAAAAGTGTTTAAGGTTCAAAGTTAAAAGATCACTCATAAGTCGAACCTGAAAAGTTAATCCCATAGGCTTGCCTGAAAATCAAATCTCCACCACTGTAAAATGAGATGATAAACAAATCAAAAAGTCTTTGTTAGGGTTGTAACAGGGCTAGGGTTAAAGGTGTGGATAAAGGCTGAATTAGAAGGTTAGAATCGAGATTGAATTGATAAATTACCTATCTAGAAATACTTAAGACAATAATAACTGGAAAAGTAATAATCCTAATAGTACGAGCTTTTTCTTCTTTTGATGATTAGACTTTAGCTGTATAGGCTCGTTTTTCATAACACTGATATTGAATATACTTTGAAAATTAATTATTATTATTATTTTTTTAAGAACAAACTAATTATTACAATAATAATGAATGAATCTATTAATAAAGAACATAGCTAGGCAACAGATCAAATCAAATCTCGACATAAGGGTAGTTAAAAAGAATGGTGATAACAAAAACAAAGGGGTTTTGGGTTAAAATTAGTGGGTGGGTCAATAAAAAGGGTTGTTAGGCTTAACGGGGTTTACTAGGGGTTAATAATGAAGGTTAGCTTTTTAGTGGAGTAAGTGGGTTAGAATCTAAGTGCCTTTATCATCTCGGTATATCAAATCATAACTATGGTCTTGACATGTATAATCAAGGCAAGTTCTAGAATAACAGTTCATAGTTGACACACTCATAAACAATAAAGTGAGCATGGAAAAGAATAGATGCTCTATAAGGCTCAAAATCTCACAAAAATTATGGGTGTTTTGATGTCAACCTCGCAAATTTCAAACTTCAAGATAACATTCAAATTCAGGTTAACAACCTAAAATTTTGAAAAATAGACTTATCATGCTTGATTCTCTAGTATTCTTCAAATTTAATCTTCAATGCACAATAATCAATGACTTACTCTAAAACATGTCAATAAAAATCATAAATCATCAGAAATTTCATCCTAATTAGTAATGTGCAAAAATCACTTTCAAACAAGATCAAATTCAGGGATTTGAGAATAATGAAAAAAAATTAAGTACTTTCTCCTCAGGGATTTGAGATAATGCAGAAAGTTAGGCATAATAACTATTCACCCCCCACACTTAAGATGTACATTGCCCTCAATGTACAAAGATAGATATGACATTTAAGGGATAAATCAAAAAAGAAGGGGAAAGAATAATCCCTGAATTTTGGATGGATTCCTTGGATGGAATGGGTCGGTCAAGTGCTCTCCGAACCAAGCTAGATAGTCTCCTATCACTAGGCTCACCAACCAACCTGGACTTTGATCTTATTAATCCTACCGGATATCAAAACCATAAGGATTGTTTCCAGCCATGAGTTCTCATATGACATAAGTGCTCTTGGGTGGGCTAGGCCATTCCATCAAATCTTCGAGAAGGGCCCCAATCTCATATTTGATGGTCGGCGTGGCGATAGGCTTCGCTTCTACGACTGCCTCCCCAGCCGTTGCAAACACTGAGCGAGAATGGTAAGGGTCGCACAAACAATGTCGTTGCGCGAGGATGCGATTCGCCAAGCCGGGCGGATCTTTACTCAGAGTAGAGCATAAACCTAAAAAAATTGAATAAAAAATTGATGAAACCCATTCAGGAACAAGAAAATGACATCGTGATTTGGATTGAATCCCAATAAAAAAAATAGATCAATGAAAAGTTTGTGCGATAAGTTTAGCTAATTTTTTCTATATTCTAGATTATAGGAAAACGGGCCAAAACTTATCTTTCTTTAATTTCATTTTATTTTAAAAATGTAAGAAAAATCCCCTTCGTTAGAAATTAGAAGTTTGGATCACAACCCTGCGCTAGGTGAAGAAATTGGGTAGCGCACTTGGAAGTAGCCAGGACTTATTAAGACCTAATTAAAATAAACTAAATATATAATTAAAGATAAGAAAGATAAATGGAGAGGAAACAAAAATGTAAACAAAATTAAAATTAAAGAAAAATGGATCGAAGAGTCCTTATTGTTGGATGGTTGGCGAGGAGGGTGTGACCTCTAAGGCTGGGAAGGTGCTGGTGGTGGCTGAAGTGGTGTGATTCCCTAGCAGCCTGACGAACCTGATACTAAGAAACTAGAATAAATTATACTAAGTTAAGTAGAAAAGAAGTAAAGATAAAGAAATTGAAGCAAAAGCGAAAGGAAAAATAAAAACAATATGGTCTCAAAGACCTTTGGTTTGTTGAGTAGCTGAAGCTGCCGGTATGAACTCATGTAAGTTAGTCTCTTTTGAGGCGATTGGCCTTTTACGCTTCTTCGGCATGGTTCTGGTATAGCTTAAGAGTCTGGAATCATTTTCAAAGGAAAAAAGAGGGATTTTGAAGGAGGAAGAAAGAAAATAGGGAGGAGGGGAGAGGCTGTGGGGTTTAAATAGAGTTCAATTCTGGTGATTTTCCATGCCCGTGGCCCGAGGGCGTGTTGATTCACACGACCGCTTTGCACGGCCATGTGTCTAAGCGTGTTGTTTCTCTATGCCCATTTTGCCTCCAACCATGCCCGTGTTTGGGAAGTCAGTATGTTGGCACGGCTGGGAGGTACGGGCATGGTTCACCCATGGCTGGCAAGTCAGTAGCTTCACACGGTCGTGAGGCACGACCGTGTCACTTTGTCGGTGCCCGTGGGGCAGTGGTTGGATCCGTGACGTCAAAATTGGTTGGGATTTGATTCGCACGGTCTCTGATAAGTCGGTACATAGATTCTGGTGGTCCACACGGTCACGGACACGGCTGTGTGTAAGACTGTGTGGTCTAGATTTTCGCACTTTTTAGTTAGTTTAAAGTTTGATAAAAAGAGAAAATAAAATGAAAAAGATAAAAATTAATGAGGTTAGTTCTCGGGTTGCCTCCCGAGAAGCGCTTATTTATAGTCTTAAGCTAGACTTTTCCTTGTATTAAAAAAAATCAGGGAGGTTTAAAGGATTGAATTATCCTAAAGGATTGAATTATCCTAAAGGATTGAATAACCCTAAAGGATTGAATATCTTCCCTCGTGCTTACAATTTTATTTTCTTGATAAAGTTTCAGTCGAGAAGCGTTTATTTTAAGAGTTCCAAAAATAGGATTAGTTACCTCGATTGTTCCGTGTGGAAGAACATTGATTACCTTAAAAATAATTTCTTTGTTTGTGTCAGGGTCTGGAGGGAATAGTCGTGGGTCTGCTTTATCTAACAATACCTGATCTCCGATTTTGAACTTGTCTGTCTCGTAGAGTGGTTTTGATTCTGTTTCTTCTATCCCTAATTTCTCCTTGAAGTGCGTTTTCCACTCGTCTAAGTCATCGGTTTGAATCCTTTGCTCCCCGTGAGTTGTTTCTTTGTTGGCACTGATCTGGGGTTCAGGTTCAATCATGCCCTTTTTTGGTGGTTCTTTAAAAGAGAGGTTAATCGAATGGTTATCGATGGATTTTTCTTTCTTACCTTGGTCATTCGATGTCCTGGCTGAGTCGAGAGCTTGAAGAGTGACTGTCTCATTACCTACACAAAGTATGAGTTCTCTTGTGGCAACATCAATTTTAGTCTTAGCAGTTGCTAAAAAGGGTCTTCCTAAAATAAAGGGGATTGAATTATCCTCATCCATGTCTAAAACAACAAAATCTACTGGAAAAACAAATTTATCGATTTTTACAAGAACATCTTCGATAATGCCCCTAGGAATTCTAACAGTTTTATACACGAGCTCGACCTATTGGGCCGTGTGGGCCACAAGGCGTGTGGAATTTTGGGCCAGGCCATGTGATCCACACGGCCAAGGCTAATTTGGGCTGAGTGGGCCACACGGGCGTGCAGGCCCACACGGACAGGCCATATGGGTGTGTGAGCCCATTTTTCTAAAAAGTGTTGTAAGGTTGCACGTGTAGCTTAAGTCGACTGTAGACCTACTGTAAGGTCGGTAAGCGTTATTTAGACCCCTATTTATGTGATCTGACTATATGATATCCGTACTGAACTGAATGTATGTTAGGTTATTTGCATGTTTGCATGTCATATTGGTATGTTGCAATGCATCGGGGTGGGGTTGATGTTATGTGGAGGAAGTGTTTTGGAAGGCTCTTAAGCTTAATATCTGGCAGCTCAGTTACATTATTCTATTGATGTGCCGTATTTCGGTGTGTAGGGATGGGTGGGTTATTTTTATCCCCACATGGTGTGTAGGGCTGGACGGAGATGGTGTGCAGAGGCTGGTGGGTAAGATTTTGATAAACTAATCTGATTTTGTATCCGATTAGGCTAAGACCCTTGTATATATTTGATTTTGCATCTGGTTGGGCTAAAACCCTAATCTATATTTGATTTTACATCTGAATGGGCCGAGGCCCGAGCTGATTCTGTAATGGGCTTCTGCTCCAGACTGATATTTCTGACTTCTGATGAGTGTCCGATATGTATGATGTCTGTGGGGGTTACACACTGAGTTGCGAAAATCATTCTTTTCTGTTTAATCTGCTCAGGTAATCCCCAGCACTAGGCGGATCGGTGTAGCGGAGGACTCGACGGTGGCCATACATATAACTTTTGAAATGCTTCCGCTCGTTTTTTTGTTTTGATTTTTAGTTCATGATTTTTGGGAATTTTACTGTTTTATAATTTACGGATATTTGTAAACTCAACAAAACTTAATTTTTCACTAAAAACGAAAGATTTTTGGAATTAGAAACGATTTTTTAAAATAAGATATTTTCTAAAGCTTTCATTAAATAAGAATGACCCTTTTTAACTTAACGATGAATTTGCATTTTTCGGACTAATTAAAAGTTAATAACTGGAACGGTTTTTACTTGACAACTCGTTTCTTTAAATGCTTCCCATGTGACATCGCCAGATTCAACCATAACGTGTAAGCCGGGTTTGGGGTGTTACATTTAGTGGTATTAGAGCCAGGTTGTAAAAATTGGTTGTGGATTGGGTTTTAAATATTGGTTTTAAAGAAACGATTTTTAAGTGAGTTGAAATATTTTTGGACTAGGAACATGGTACACCAAGTCTTCGGCGCCGATCCTGTAAGTGTTCTGAAATTTTGTTTAGATTTGTTTAAAAATACTACTAGCATGTTTGGAACAGCCATAGGTAGTATACTATACTGAAAACACTCTAGGTAGTGTAAACTGAAAACTGCAGCGAAATTGAAAACCGTAGTGAGACTGCGATTCGCGATAACAAATTTTGAACTTCTGATACTGTCTGCATAAAATATCTTTTAATGAATGTCGTAACTGTAAACTAGTGCATAAAACTATTAATACAGATAAACACATGAGGTACTCACGGACGGAGTACTAGAGGCCGTGGTAGAGGCCGTAGAGGGGCTCAAGCTGGGTCATCATCATCTGGAAATCTGCCTAATCTGGATACTAGTGAGACACCGGTATCACCTGCGATAGAGACTGGGTCTCGAGATCGCATGGCTGGGGACGACGCATTGTCCCAGGCTATGCTGAGGATATTGGAGAGGGTCATTTGAGCCCAACACTTTGGATCCGAGGTTGAGGTCGATTCTTGGAACGACTCCGGGCCTAATTAAATTTTGAGGTATTCAGGGGTGTCAGTCGGGTCACCCCTAATGTGGCTGAATATTGGATGGAGGCCACGGAAAGAATTATGGACGACCTGGACTTTACTGCCGAGCAGAAGATTAAGAGGGCTGTTTCTCTGCTTCACGACGAAGCTTACCAGTAGTGGCTGACCTATTGACTTGGGGTTACTTTAAGATGACTTTCCAGAGTAAGTATGTGGGAGCCAGCTACATTGACACTAGGAGACGTAAGTCCCTTAATCTCACCTAGGGAGACCATATAGTGGCCGAGTATGAGGTCGAGTTTCTGAGATTGAGCCGATATACGTGTAGAATGGTGGCGACCGAATATGAGAGATGTGTTCACTTTGGGGATGGCCTTAGGGACAGTTTGCGAGTTCTGATAGCTCCACAAAGGGAGCGTGAGTTTACTACACTAGTTGACAATGCGAAGATTGCCAAAGAAGTTAAGCGTGTTGAGCGCCAAAATCGAGAGAGAGGAAAGAATAAGAGGGAATCGTCGCCCTCGTGTTCTGTGATGAGGCCTGAGAAAAAGGTCAGATCTGATGGGCCAGTGAGAGTTGTGCCTCCTATTGCACCTGCTGGGGTGGCACTTTGTGAGCACTGTGGTAGACGCCATCTAGGCGAATGTTGGAAGACGACTAGGGCATGTTTGAGATATGGGTCGACTGAGCATTGTGTTTGAGATTGTTCGTTGAGAACTGATCAGATGCAAGCTCCGGTTACTAGTGCTACGTAGCCACCGAGAGTAGTTCAGTAACCACCTAGAGGCTAAGGTCAGGTCAGGGGTGGTAATGGCATGGGCAGAGGACAAAGAGCACCGGGCAGAGGTACTGGACCGACTGAGGTGAGGCAGCCTGCACTGGTTTATGCTGCCTGTTACCGTGAGAATCGAGACGCTCCGGATGTCATCACGAGTACGTTTTTAATTTATAATGTACCTTCTTTGGCATTGATAAACATAGGCTCGACACACTCTTACGTAGCCAGTACTATGTCTGAAACCTTGGGGATTCCGGTTAAGAGTATTTCTAGTGAGGTAACTGTTGTGAGTCTATTGGGGCAATCTATCCGAGTGAGTACATTGTTTAGAGATGTCCCGTTAGAGGTACAAGGGACAGTATTTCTGGATGATCTGATGGAGCTTTCATCTGGGGAGTTTGATTTGATTCTGGGAATGGACTGGCTGGTTAAACACCGGGTAAGTTTGGATTGTGCGACAAAAAGGGTTGTTTTGAGAACCGAGGAGGACAACGAGGTAGTTGTAATTGGGGAATGAATAGACTATGTAACAAATGTGATTTCTGCGTTGGTGGCAGAAAAGTTAGTGAGGAAAGGGTGTGAGGCATTCTTGGCCTATAAAAACCTTTTTAAAACTATATTTGACTTGTAAATATTAATTAATAAAATTTACGAGCTTACTCATCGGATTTGGTGGCCTCGAACCACTGTTTCCGACACCACTAAAAAATTGGGCTGTTACAAAAACAAATGATAAAATTGATCTAAACCTTCTTGTGTATTCCCAAGGAAGCTTGATTGGAAGTCGAACATGGATGAACTGAAGAGAGAAAGAGAGCACGGAACCAAACTGGTTTGGGTAAAGTTGAGGGTATGTTTCGTATGGTGGTCATTTTAGTCATTGAGAGTGTAGAGCTCGTTTGAAGAATCCGTGAAACAACGTAGTTTCGAGAGGGCAAAAATGTTGTAGGTAAGATAGATAAGGTGGTCATTCAGAGATCCAAATTGGTTCGTTAAAGCGATGATAGATGATGAGAGTGCGTAATTGTGGGGTGAGAATATGCAAAGCAAGTTTTATTTTGGTTTCATCTTTCGCCTATTCTTTTTTCTTAAACATAAAAAAAATTAACAAATGGAAAACATAGAAAAACTATGTTAAAAGATACGGAGAAGGGGGGAAATAAAGGAAGAAGAAGAATAGAATGGAAAAAGAAAAGTTAAAAAAATATAAAAGAAAAAAATTAAATTGCTCAAAATGAAAAAATATGGGGAACGATTGTATAATTTAACTTAAAATTTTTGTTTGAAATGATGATTTAATGTGACACGTCAGCTTACCGTTATTAATAGTTCAATGACTAAATGTTACAATAACATTTCAAACATAAATGACTAGAATATAACTAGAGGTGAACAAAAGTGACTATTTTGATAGTCTACCATTCTTCTTCTTTCTTTATCACACTTTTCAATTATATTTCCCTTTAAAGGTCGACATTATAGCCTCTAATCGACTCAGTTTCTTCACCAAGTTCTTCACCATTTGTTTCTTAGTCAAACAAGAAAGTCTAGTTTAAAACTACCTCTTGTTTAGATTAATTAGAGTTTCACTAAACTTTAGAGTTTTATTTAGATGTAATTAAGCCAGTCCATACAAAGGCCTCTTCATTGTTTATTAGACACTATTGTTTTCATTAATAAAGCTTTCAACTCTGAGAGTTTCTTTGTGCAAGATTTTTTTTCTTCTCGATATTCTTCAAGGAGTCATGGGAATTTAGTGTTCATCCTCCAATTTACCAATGATTATTTCTTGGAGGGTTGATTAGAGTCATTAATTGAGTTTGTTGGGGTTTATATCTCAAATGGTTTAATTTGACACTTATCTATCTATACATCATATCCATCGTTTTACATAATCTATCTTCTACTTTTAAATCTTGTTTATTTATTA
The DNA here is from genome assembly GCA_025503065.1 of Gossypium bickii. Classification (NCBI taxonomy): domain Eukaryota; kingdom Viridiplantae; phylum Streptophyta; class Magnoliopsida; order Malvales; family Malvaceae; genus Gossypium; species Gossypium bickii. Next base: position 106,327,976 of record CP106711.1, read on the forward strand.
TTTTGAATATTTATTCTTAGTTCTTAAATTTCTTCTTTTAATGTTTTCGTTTTCTTCAATTTCTAATTTGTTTATTTCTTCTTTTTAGGTCAGATCCAAATCTTTCTTTATTGAATCGAACAACTTGAATTCGATCTTCTTCTACTCTTTTTCTTTATCATATATTTAAAAATATCTTTTGATTTTTTATTATGTATTTATTTGAATTGTTCAATTTTTTTATATATAATATTAGGGGGTAGGGATAGGCTAACACGATCTAAACTTATGCAAAATGATTTGTTGACTCACTTATTTTTCAATTCATTTAAAATGCTACAAATATTGTTAAAATTTTTATATATACAAGATGTATTTGAAAATATACACCATTTACTTGGTTTTTAATATATTATTCCATCCTATTAAGGAAAAACTAATAAAGAAGTGTCTATTTTTAAATTATTTGGGTTAAGATACATATGTTTTACTCCATGAATTTAGCCATTTGGATGAATTTTGTTTAAAAATAACATTAAAATATTAATTAATTATGAAAATGACATGGATGAAAAATTATATACGAAAATGACTCGTTTGCAACAGTGAAAGATGGTGTCACCTGACCAATTGATGGTACCACCCTCTTTTCCGGTTTAATCATTACCCAATCATCAGTTTTTTTAAAATAATTTTTTGTGCCACTTGTACCAGCCCGATTTAGGGGCTAGTCGGAATAGCGATTTTGGAACCACTAATCCGAGGCTAGAGAAATTATTTTTAGTATTATTTACGTGCGATAGCATGATTATATGAGTGCATGAAAATTTTGGTGCATTAATTTTAATGATTTCATGCTTAATTTTAAAAAAGGACTAAATTGCATAAAGTGCAGAAGTTTTATGTTACAAGTTAAAAGTGTCAAATAGCTATAGAATATTAAATTGGAGGTCTTTAATGTGCAATTAGACCTTCAGAGATGCATAGGCCAGCCATAGGAGACAAGAAGTGAGAAATTTGGTCAAAGTAGGCGAGTATTTGGTGACTTAATTGATTTTAATAATAAAATAAAGAAAATCTCTCATCTCTCATCTTTCCCATTTCTCTTTTTCTCTCCACCGAAGATACCAGCAAAATAAGGGGTTTGAGAGCTCAAAAATTTCAGCCAAGCTTTTCTCCTTGCAAGAAAGTGTTTTGATGGCCATTTTTAATGATTTTTGTGTTTTTAGGACCCTTGTAGCATTATCTAGCTAATGAGGGGATTATTTTGCAAGATGATTGAGAGTCTAGGGTTTTTCCATGAAAGCATTTATGTTGTTTGCTGAATTTTTATGGAAGAAAATTGTAACGGCCTAATTTTCAGTGGTGTCGGAAATGGTGATATGAGATCACTAAATTCGACAGGTAAGATTGAATAAGATAGTAATTTAATATTTGTGAGTCAAGTGAGAATTCAGAAGAATTTGTGGATTGGTGAATTAAAAGAATTTATTAGGTCAAATGGGTCAAAAACGAGGTATCGACACCTCGAATTTAAAAATCGAGCCATAAATATTTTTAGAAATATTTATGGAGTGTTATTAAGTTAGTATTAAAGTTTGGTTGAGAAATTTAAATTTTTGGGTAGCCAATTTAATAAAAAGGACTAAATTATAACAAATGCAAAATTGTTAGAAGAATTAAATAGCTCAAGTGTTAAAAGAAAAAGGATTTAAAGAGCAATTAAACCTAAAAGTGAGAAGGTTGGACGGCAAAGGCAAGGGAATCAGCAGGAGATAAGGGAAATAAGGGTAAAATTGGAATTTTGTAATTTTAACATGTTTATTAAGATAAGATTGAAAATAATCTAGAGAAATCTTCACACTATCTCAGCCAAAACGTCAGAGGAGTTTTGGAGAAAGCTTATTTTCATACTATTACATCCTGTGAGTTTAATTCATGCTTTTTCTTGATAATTTTTATGTTTTTATGACTTTTACAACTAGATCCACTTATAGAATTCATTAGTTTTTGATTTGGTGGGTAAAATTAAAAGTTACCCTTGTTGAGAAATGGAAGTTTATGATGAATTATTATGAAATTTAAATTCTAATTTCATATTAAGGTGGTTTTATTAAGTGATTTTGATAGGAAATGATATTTAGGACCTAATTGTGAAAAAAGTTGTGAATTAGAGGTTGGTGTTGAAATTCAGAATATCAAAGGTTGTGAAATAGTTTGTAATGATAGAATAAAGTGTTGATTGAGAAAAATTAGTTCAATTGATGGCTAAATTGAGAGGACTAAATTGTAAAAATTGTAAATTTTAGGGTAAAAGTGCAATTTTGAAATTTAAAGAGCATAATTTATGAAGTGAAATAGAAATGAAATAAATGCTAATGAGTGAAAATATTTTACATTATAGATCAAGAATCCAAAGAAGAGCGGGGAAAAGAAAAAGTTGCGAGAATAGTCCCTAAATTTCAATATCTTCTACAAATCAGTAAGGGTAAGTTCATATGGTTGAATTTACATGTTTATTTGTGAAAGATTGAATGATATAATGTACTGTCAAATATGAATTTGCTATGGGATTGTGAAAAATATGATAAAATGAAAGAATAAATGGCGGTAATTCAAATTAAGAAAACGCAGAATTGAGTACGTTCGTGTCATGACATGTGATGAATTGATTGGATAAGACCATGGTTAATCCATGGCAAATGTGAAATGTAGGTATGGTATCATCCATACTGAGTTATGAAATGTAGGTATGGTATCATCCATACTGAGATATGAAATGTAGGTATGGTATCATCCATACTGAGTTGTGAAATGTAGGTATGGTATTAACCATACTGAGTTGTGAAATGTAGGTATGGTATTAACCATACTGAGTTGTGAAACGTGGCACTGAGCAACGACGTACTCAAATTCGTAAGACGTTTCCTAATTTGATAAGAAGTAATATAAAATGAGTGAATCAAATGGAAGAGATTTAGTAGTTGTTAATGTTGAGCTCAACTATGTGAAGCATTTTAACAATGGTTGTGAATGGCAGGGAACTTTAGTAAATGTATTGTTATTGTTTTGGAAATATTATGTGTGGTAAGCTACTTTTAAACCTATGAACTTACTATGCTTCATTAAGCTTACTTGTGTGTGTTTGATATTTTTATGTAGATTGAATTAAAGAGAAGTTGGTAGATCGGATCATCACAGCAAAGTTCACTATCCAGATCAATTCCGGTAGCTTTTGTTTTATGTTTGAAGATTTATATGGCATGTATAGAGTTTAAATGAGATGGAGTAAAGATGTTATAAACTAGTTAACAATATTTTGAAATGAAACAGTTTTTGAATTACAGCAGTAATGTGATTTTGAAAAATCACCAAAAATAGAAGAAATGGAATTAGAAAGTGAATAAGATATATAATTTAAGCTTATTGAGTCTATTTTCATATAAAAGAAACATAACAAACAAATTGTTCTTATGTTTTGAGATATTTTAATTTTTGTAAGACTAGTTCAGAATGATTACGTGATCCCTTGTTCTGTCTTTGAAAAATCATTAGAAATTGTATAAAAATAATTGTGGGATATAGTTTATATGCATGGAATCCCGAATGAGTCTATTTTCAAATGAAATAAATACAAAGGTCATATGAATTCTGTGCGAAGAGTAATTTGATTCATAGCGAAGAGAGATCAGAATAGTTGAACAGTAAAATAGGGGAAAATTTGACGAATAAACTGTACTAATTGGCCACATGAAAAATTCTGGAAAAATTATTGTAAAAACATATATGAGTCTAGTTTCAAAGAAAATTAACGGATCTTAATTTGGAGTTCCGTAGCTCTAGATAAAAATAATTTAGTGACTATGACGCAGATGGACAGATTTAAATTTTATGTTGAATTAGTAGTTAAGATTAGCAATGCCTCGTGCTCGACTCCGGCAATAGTCTCGGGTAAGGGGTGTTACAAAAATGAGTCTTAGTTGTTAAATAAACAACTTTTATGAAAGGAGTTTCCATGAAAACACCTAAAAATGACCTTTTTGTGAAGGTTGTAAAATAGGTGGTAAGTGTATGAAATAATTAGTATTGTGAGTTGATATAAGAGTAATAAATGTTTAGCTAGGCTTGGTTAATGAAGAAATTTGATGAAATTGATTTACGAGCCTAAGGGTAAAATTGTAATTTTGTGAAAGTTTAAGGGTAAAATAGTAATTTTTCAAAGTATGATTCATAAGTTATTTAAGTCAATGTGATCATTAAATAAGTGAAATTTTCATTATAGATCAAGAAACACGAAGTCCGGATCGAAACCGAGGAAATAAGAATATGATTTAATAAGAATGTAAAACTCGAAGATAGGAAACAAAAGATTAGTGCAAAAATAGCTCGACGTTGTGGAAGGAGGATGTCCAAACTATTCTACAAATTTCCAATTTCGTCAAATTTTATCAAATTTATCGAGATGAAACTTGAAGATAATGAAGACTTGGAGACAATGATCACACTTTATTGCTTAAGTGGGAACGTGAACATTGAACCAGCTCAGTTGTTTGTTGAGTTAGCTAATGTGAAGCTTGTTCAAAATGTCTCTTCATTAAGTCAACAATATAGAGTTCAAGACCCGTGTACGAAGATTCTAATAGTGTCTATTGATAGGCAATCGTTTGTAAACAAATTTGACTTTGCCCTTAATGTTGGATGGCAGAACAATGCGGCTATTGAGGGACATCGACATGGGTAAAAAATCCACACTATGGTTCAACTATGTATAATAGCCCTAATTCGGGTCCCCATTTACAGATACTTCCAGAGGTGATTGGTACCGATGCAAATGGTGAAGAATGACCCAATAATGATGGTCATTCACATCAAGAGGGTGAAGATTTTAGTGACCCCGACTTGGATGAGGTCCCGGATGTTATCGACGATAAAGATGCAGACGAGGGTGAAATTGTATACGCCCCTTCGGTCAAGAACCTGAGTCGTGACATTGTTATGCGCAATGACCCTAGGCCCACATGTTGAGCATAGACCCCTATGCGGTGCATGTATCTGAGTTCTTTGAGTACCCAAATATAATACCTTCTTATCGATTGGCAGCAGATTTAGAACTGGAAGAGTTGTTCATAGGCCAACAATTTGCAAATAAGGAGGACTGCGTATTTACAATCAAGCAATATAACATGAATGTGTCATTTGACTAAAATTCATTATATCTACATTGACTGTAACACCCCAAACCTGGCCCAAACACCACGACCGGATCTGGCATGTCACTAAGAAGATTTAGTAAAACATGTCACATTTTTGGAAAACAATCGTCGAGTGTAAACATGTATACGGAAAACTTAATAATTTGGATAGTTTGTAGAAAATATAAATTTTCATTTAAATGCCTTTATGAATTAAAAACCAAAATTTAGTACATGCCTTAACTTAATTAAAACATAAAATATAAATGTCTAATAACAATAAAAGCCCAAAACAAACGAAAATATGAAGCTAGTGCCCATGGCCTTATTACAATGAAATTTAAACCCACTAATTAAAAATATTAAAAATAAATAAACTAGTAAAGCCTTTTGCTGAATCAAAATAATCCCTCGCATGGCCACCTTGCGCTCCTCTCCAGCCCGGTCCGATGCACTAGGTGCTGCCTGAAAGATGTTAAATAATAGGGTGAGTCGCGAGACTCAGTGTGCAACCCTCGTGCACCATCAAATTGGGCCTTAGCCCGTAGCACAGAATAACAGAATATCATACAACAGAAATTATGCAAAGCCCAACCCAATCCTAGGTTTCCATCCGCTACACACCACTCTTACCTGCCAATCACACCATTGGGGATTTCTATAATCAACCCACACTGCTACACACCATCGATGGCAGTCATGCTGCAGATAGCTGCTCATCGTCAGATCCTGGCAATAGCCACTACAATAGATCATGGCATTAGCCACTACAACAGATCATGGCAAAAGCCACTACAACAGATCATGGCATTAGCCACTACAACAGAACACTTCCCCTTTCATCAATCACCCAACCCCATGTATACATATAAAACATATCATCTCAACAGAAAACATTCACTTTAGAATGACAGAGACCACTAACCTGGTGATTCACCTTTACCCCTTTTCGGGTTTTCAACAGCCATACTGGTATTTCGGCATTTAACAGAATATACAGAATATAACAGGTTTATATGCATACTAATCAAGCAATCTAAATTGTGTGAGAGTGTTACACACCTAATAACACGTAGTACTACCCTCTATGTCGATACCCTCACTAATCAGATCTACTGCCCTTTGTCTACAACTTTGCTCAAAAGCTGGAAGAACGTGAAGATAAGGCCTCTCCTATATTCGGCCAAGGGTTAGTGTTTTACCCGAATTATATGCTTAAATTAACAGATCTCCTTACCTTGAAATCCCGAAAGTGGTACGATCCAAGGGCTACTGAACTCTGGCTTAGAAATCTAAGCGATTGGATCCCCTTCAAATCTCGGAATGCCGCAAATGATAGAAAACACCTGATTAGTTAACCATATAGCCATTTGGCTAAGATCTCTAAAAGCCAAAAAAGATTGAAATCTCGTGAATCGACTCTTACCTTTAGTTTTCTTCAAGATTCGGCACAAGCGGACACCACAGAAAGAATTCGGTAATTATAGGAGATGAGATCTAGAGATTTCAGCTTTTAAGAAAATCCCGGAAAAGATGAACAAGAGGGAGATTTCGGCTACAAGAACAAACAAGAGTGTAGTTTCGATTTTTATTGAATGGGAGAAGAATAACAATGGAGATCAGAAGATTTGGCTAAAAGGAAATTTTCAAAGAAAGAAGAAAGGGTGAGGGAGGTGGTGATTTTTGGCTTTTGAAAGAAAAGATGTTGAGAAGATTGGGAGATTTTGGCTTTTGAAGAAATCAAAAGAAAAGAAATTGCAGAGGGAGACTGATGATTTCAGCACAGGAAGAGAGGAAAAGAATAGGGTTCCAAATGCTGGAATTGATGAGCTATCCCCCCTATTTATAGAAATTTCGGTACCTACCTATCAAAACCCGAAAGTGCCCTTTCTGATAACTAAAAATTAAGAAAATAAAAAGGGAAAATTCGGCACCCCTTTGTCCTATCAGAAACTGATTTCTCCTCCCCTTCAGAGTCAAAATTTTGGCCACCACCTAGCCTTGCAGATAAATCCTATCTTTTCTCCTTTATCTTAATCTATCCACATATCTAGAATAAACCTAGACAGCACCAACTCTTCCTTCTTTTATCAGCATATTATCCACCTTATTATCTCATTAAATAATTCCTATTTTTAAGCCTTATTGCTGTCTAACCTACTCCTCCTTTAAGTGCCGAAAATGGCCTAATTACATGGGCTACATGCGACCAAAACTTGGGCCTCCTCCTTTTCCATTGACGCCAACTCCCTTCCCTCTTAGTGGCGCCATTTTGCCACTGGGCCACAAGCCCAGTATGTCATTTAAACTACCAAGACTTTATTTTAAGCCCTAGAGTATCTAAACAGAATATTTAATCAAGGCCTCGACCACATCCTAAGCCCAATTTGGACCCCTAACACTTAAATTAACACATTAAACATATTCACCCATTAAACGCGTAGGCCCAAAAAATTCAGGATGTTACATTGACATTATATGTTAGGGAGTGTTGGAGGTCTACAGATGAGTACAACTGGAGGGTATGAGCTGCATTTATCTAGAGGTCGCAACTGTGGGAAATTCAAAGATTTGAAGGACCTCATACATGCACTACTGCACGTATGACACAAGACCATCACAAACTTGATGCGAAAATAATCTGTAACTACATCATGCCACTGGTTAAAGACATGCCAACAATTCCTATATCAGTCCTTATTGTCAACATGCAAGGTTGATTTTAGTAGAGAGTGTCGTATAAGAAAGCATGGTGAGCTAAACAGATGGCCATAGAGCAATTGTACGGAGATAAGTACGTGTCGTACAACAAACTTCAGGTGTGGTTAGTCACGATGTAGGAGTACATGCTAGGAAATTTTTATATAAAAAAACTGACCGGTGCCGCATTTTTATGCCCGACCACCAATACAATGGTTTCAAATCATTATACATTTTATTTTCAGCTTCATGCATCACAGGCGAACTGCTGTGAGCCTCGTAAAGAATATCTCTCTTCAATGTTGAATCACCCAATATGCACAATCTATTTTGAAAGTATAAATTCCTATCGCCACTTATACTGAAATCACTAGTTCACCTTTAGCCAATTGTCGTTTAGCTTCAAGCTTGCTATCACATTTTTGCAATTTCCTGAATCTTCTACAAAAATACAGTTTTAACTCTCAACTCGACTGAGATGGAGTTTTCATGTTCAACTGTCAAATGTGCATTCATTACTTTCAAAGCAAACAAAGATTTTCAACTCAGGTTGTCAGCCACAATATTAATTTTTCCAAGATGATAATTTATAATCAGATTATAATCTTTAAGCAATTTGAGCCACCTACGTTGTCTCAAATTCAACACTTTTTGTGTCAACAAATACTTTAGACTTATGTGATCGATGAAGATGTGACATTTTTCTCCATATAAGTAGCGTCTTCAAATTTCCAGAGCAAAAAATTACAGTTGCGAATTCTAAGTCATGAGGAGGTTAATTCTTCTCATGCAACTTAAACTATCAAGAAGCATATGCGATTACTTTTCCTTTTTTGCATCAGTACACACCCTAAACCATTGAGAGATGCGTCGTTGAACACCACAAAATGAACTCCTAACTCAGGCTGAGTTGAAACCGAAGCTTTAATCAACATATCTTTTTAACTTTTCAAAACTCCATTAAAATGTTTTGGACCATTCAAAACTAACATTTTTCTATAGAAGTTTGGTTATTGGAAGAACTATTGTCTAGAATCCTTTTACAAATTGTTGATAACATTCTCCTAAGCACAAAAAGCTTTTCACTTTGGTGACAATTTTTGGGGGTTTCTAGTCGATAATAGCTAAAATTTGTAACACGACCATCAAATGCTGATCTTGATCATTTTTTATTATTCAAATAGATCAAACTATCAATGGTAAACACGAACAAAAACTAATCCTGATACAGTTGAAAGATTATGTTCATCAGGTCCATAAAGGCGACAGGGGCATTGGTAAGCCCAAACAACATTACCAATAACTCAAAATGTTCGTAATCAGTTCGGAAGGTAGTCTTCAACACATCTGATTCTTTAACTTTAAGTTGATAGTATACCAATCAAAGATCGATCTTTGAGAACAACTTAGTGCCTTTGAGTTGATCAAACAAATCATTAGTTTGTCGAAGCATGTATTTTCTCTTTACCATTACCTTATTTAACTACCGATAATCGATACACAATTTCAAGGTTCCATATTTCTTTTTCACAAATAAGACTGGGGCTCTCCACAGCGATATGATAGGTCGAATAAATCCTTGATCTAAAAGCTCTTGCAACTAGGCTTTCAACTTTTTCAACTCAGCCAGAGCCAATCTATACAGCGCAATAGAGATCGGTGTAGTTTCAAGAGCCACCTCAATAAAAAAATTGACTTCTTCTTTAGGCAACAAACCTAGTAATTCCTTAGGAAAAATATCTTGAAATTCACGTACTGTTAGAACTTGATCCAAATCGGATTCTGATATTCTCAAATCCAAGATATAGGCTTCATATGCCTCACATCCCTTTCTAATCAATTCTTGAGCTGACATAGCAGTAATTATATTAGTTGGACATTTCGATAAGCTAGTTTCAACATTTACCAAATCACTTTCTATAGATTTCAAAGAAATTCTCTTCTGTTTACAATTGACCACTACATCATGAAGAAACAGTCAATCCATGTCGAGGATTATATCAATTTCTTCAAACGGTAACAACACTAGATTGGCCAAAAATTATTGGCCCTAAATTTTTAGTGGACAATTTTTACAAATTTTGTTTACAACAACACTTTGTTCTAATGGGTTGGTTACTCGGACATCAAACTTTGTCATTTCTACTGGTATACTTCTTTTTGTTACAAAAGAGGTGCGAATATAAGAATGAGTCGACCCATGATCAATCAACGCATGCACAAAAACATCAAATAAGGAAAATGTACTAGCAACAACATTTGGAGCAGTGGCTTATTCTCTGGCCCGGATTACATAGGCTTTGGCGAGTGCATGAGCCTCAGATTTCAATGTGTATCCCTAACTCCTCCCTGGTTACCACCAATACCACTACTAGAACCGGGTTTCCTCCCTCTCTATAAGACTGGCACAGTCTTTGTAGTTTGCTCTTTGCTTTCATCTGGCCTTCTCGAGTAGTCCATTTTTAAATGCTTTTTGGAGTCGCATAAAAAAAAGCTCCACTTTTCAACCTACACTTACCCTTGTGATTTCTTCCACAATGCCCGCAAACAGGTCTATCCACATTGCTAACACTTCTAACGCTAGCTACAAATGTAGCCTGGGGTCGTGGAATACTTGTTCTCAGCTCGTCTCTCATAGAAATTCTTAACAAAGTGAAGGAATGACTTTAAAGATCTCTCAAGTTTTACAGTGGATGAGTCAAAAAGATCTAGTCATGCTTCGCTTGTGGGAGTCTTGGATTTTGGATTTGTTTTACTTTTTCTCATTATGTATGTCTTCCATTTCCTGTGCTTTCTCGAACAACACAATAAATTCTTTCAACTTCAATGCTCCCACTAACATACAAATATCTTCACTTAGACCCTATTCAAAATGAGTACACATATCGACTTTGGTAGACACTAGCTCTTTGGCATACTTACTACGGTGAACAAATTCCCATTCATATTCAACTACCATAATTTCTCTTTGCTTTAGCTCTATGAATTTCTTCTTATTTTTCTCTAAATATAATCGACTGATGTACTTCATTCTAAATTTGGTCTAAAAGAATTCCCAATCTATTCAGTCTCTCGGGATTACTGATGTTAATGTTGTCCACCACTGATATGTTTCTGTTTTAAGTAAAAACATGACACATTTCAAGCTATCCTTGGGAAAACACATCAACTAATCAAGGATTCTTTGGTGTTTTCTAGCCAATACTCAAAATTTTTTTGTGTCATCATCTTTCTTTCCTTTGAACTATTCTGCTCCATACTTATGGAGTTTTTTCTATCAGAGGGTGAGTCACCGATATTTGATGAGGAATTTGAAGTCGATGTGGTGTTATCAGAGGCATTACTGTGGAGGAGGGGGCATTTGTTGTTGGGGAGTGGAAGGAATAGCTCTATAAACTGTATGAACCATTGGTTCATCATATTCATAAAGGCATCTCTAGCATCATTTTCAAGCCTTTGTGGAACGGGTTTACTTCTAGCAGCTCGTTGATCAAAGCGAGAGTATTACTTTTAACCTTATCGCTTACGACTTGATTAGAATTAGTTGACATGGTTTATCTCTATGAGAAACAAAGTCGATTCAAATCAGTACACATCATACTATCATAGACTATTGTGACATGTATTTCTAGACTCGACTTACACCATGATTTAGTCCTAAAATTTACTAAATCGTAACTCTAACCATTAAATGTAACACCTATTGTCTGATCCGATCGTCGGGTTTAAGCTACAAAATGCTACTCCAGTTATCGGAGCATCAACCATCAAATAAACATTCAATTCATGATATTGTACACTTAGATACAAGCAATATAGACATATGATGCAATATATAACTAATTTCATGACGTACATAGGCTTAAGAATACTCTTATATTAGTCTATTCTCGAATTATGACCAAATTCTAAGGTTTCAAAGTGTTTGGATCGACGCCGTGACTTTGTCATATCCTTATCACGATGTGGCCATCATAATATATCATGTCGCATGGCCAAGTTGTGATGACATGCCTATGCTCGTCACAACATCACTCTCTGTGATGGCAACATTACAACATCAAAAGTCCAAGGTCGCGAGGTTGCCCCTGTTTTTGGCAAAATACATATTTGCTACCTAATTCTAGAGTTGTAAATCATTTCTTTCTAAGTGTTCAATCAATATTGTACAAAATAAGTTATTAAACCATTCTATTGACAACCAAATCCAAGTACAGAAGAACCTAAATCAACCATTCAATATTATACGATCCGAGCATTCAACATTCAAGCAAAGTAATGATCTCAAGTCAATTAGCCATATTCAAAATACTATTATCTTCAATTCTTATCCTCAATATGCATTTTAAAGACTAAGTAATTTCCTAAACTTGATTTGAACGAACCAAATCAATCGCTAAACCATATAACATACCTAACAGTCAATTCAACATTTACAAATCATCAAGCACTCTAGCTATTTCAAATTATTCAAATCCAAATTATAGCATACAAATCATTCATGAATAAGATCATTACTTTCATAACATCATCTTGACCAAATTATGTCTCATTTGGTTTCATACCATAAGTTATAATCAAATCAACCATTATCAATATTAACATGAGACTACCAAATCCCAAAATACCCAAATACATACTAAGGACCTTTAACTACATACCACATAATCTAGATTCAAAATGACTTTATAACTACCGTCTCGAGATAGTGTATGCTCCTCTGCTAATTCAGCTTGGCAGTTTTGCAAGGTGAAAATCTACAAGGAAAGTAAACAACCAAGGTAAGCATTAAGAATGCTTAGTAACTTCAAATAGAAACTAAATGATACCTTGATCATTAAGGCATAGTTAACTAATATATTTAGAAACCAACTTAGCTATCCTTGGCACATTATGACATAACTATACATATAACAACATCACCAATTAAATGCATTAGTTACATCCTAGAATCATTAGTAATATCACAATTTAAATAAAGTCATGTAACAATCCATATATTAAGTTTATCCAAATACCATTTCATTTCCATTTCATAGTCTAATTTCCATTTTCATTCAATTGAATATTGCCTGATGGACCTATAGTAAAACAAACTTAGATACACGAGACTAAGTTGTTCACACAAGCTGACATTATATTTAGGTTACATGTTTAGGCTAAACCTACAATATGTATAACTCGAGAATTTGCAACAAATTTTGGATCGTAATAACATGTAAAATCTCCTATCAATCGCGCGTATAACCTTAATAACATGACATATGTATCTTAACATTTTACTAAGTTCACTCGGACATCATTTTCGTATAAATGACAATACCAATTCCTTTACATAATTTAATTTTTCATTTTTGAGTTATATAAGCAATTAATAGTCATATTTACATATTGTATTGATTCCATATAGCCAATATTTACATAAATTTAAAATTCAGTCCATTTCTAGACATATGTGTCAAATTCACTAATTCTAGTCAATTCAAATATAATTCATACATAAAATAAAATAGAGTGGTAAGTTCCATATAAACTTACCCTAAAAATTGGGGAACAACAATCACCTCCTCTTTGAAGGAAATTGATGGCAACTGGCTCGATGTTCCCGATTCTTGCGATGGCTCCTCCCTCTACATCTCTTTCGTTATTGTTGTTACCATTGCTAGTGTCTTTGTTCTTCTCTCTCTTAGCAACAACGAGGAGTGCCGAAACGAAGCTGAACCTTTCTTCCAAGCAACAAGCTTCACTGTATTCCCCGAAAAGTGCGAACATCGAGGGGAAGTAGAGCAAGATCTTTAATGAGTGAAATTAGTCTAAAAATTGCAACTAAATTTTTTAAAAATTGAAATTTCTTGCTTGAGATCGGCATGTCCCGCTTCAAGTACTTAGATCTTCCTCAAAAGCTCCTCTGTTAAAGGGGTTTCCATTATCCCTTGAAACAATCGAATTCAAAGCATGGATTTTGAAATCTTTCATAACATATAAAGATTTCTCAATCTCTTTCTATGTGACTTTAGAAACTTTCCTCTTCAAGAGGTCAAATTCAAGACTAAAAAAGACTGAACATTTTCTTTTTGAACGGTTTCTTGATTTCTCCTAATAGTGTTTCTTCTTCCATCAAAGCTTCTTTTATGTGTTGTTTCTTTTTCTAAGTTAAAAATATGAGAATGAAGATGAAGTCTGAATTTTAGGATTCTTTTCGACTATTTGTTTATTATTTTTTCTTTTATTTTGGTTCATAATTAGTATTGAGTAAATTATATATTAGTTCTCTAAAATAGTATGCAGCACTTATAATGTGGTAAATTATGCCATGTTCCATCCAATGATTGGTACATGTGCCAAAAAAAATGTCATGCCAGATTTCCATTAGAGCTTTTAACGGGAGTGACCAAAATTAATGAACTACATAATGTGGGTGCTTAAATTACAATTTTTTTTATTTAAGGTGCCTAAAATGAGAACTTTTGATAGTTGGGTGACTATCTGTGTAGTTTACCCTTTAAAAATATTATAATAATTTAACAAGTTTTATAAAATTTCAATTTGGTATTTATATTATTTATGCTATATATAAAGTTTTGTATTAAGTTAGTGTTATGAGTTAATTGAATACAAATATTGTTGTAATATTTTATATTATAATATCTTCAAAACCTTAATCATTTAAAAATTCATCCTATAATATTTACTACTTTTCAAAATAATTTAAAATAAAACTCACCCAAATAAATAAATAAATAAAATCATTGACAATTTAAAATTTTTATATATTTTATGTTTATTTTATTTATGTTAAGGTATAATCATATTATCTCTAAAATTGTTAGTTGGGATTGGCACTAAGGCTTCCTTTGGTTCACCGTTTAGCATCAGTGAGATGCAGTTGAGGTACCAATCTCACTGTACTACTGTTTGGTTCAGCATTTCAGTGCAGTGAAAATTGGTTTCAATCTCACTGCTGTGCTGAAGCGGGACTGGAGATGAGAGCAGCAGTTAGAGGCAATTGGGGCAGTAGGTATTTTTATCAGACAAAAATACCCATTTTCAAACATCTCCTTCTTCTCCATCCAGGTACTTTCCTCCTACTTCTTCTATTTTTCATCATTTAATTTCTTTTTTTCCTTTGCATCAATACAACTTTTCGCATGTCTTCTCTTCTCAGGGCTGCTGTTTCATTTCGTTTTGTGATTTCCTTCTTACCAAAAACAAAAACCCCTTTATAAAGTATTTTTAGTTATAAGTTTTAAGATTCGATAAAAAACCAATTCAGTAAAAAACATAGTAGTATTGGTTTTTCTGTTTGCTGCAATTTGGTTTAGTTTTAACATAGCTTATTTTAAGCTAAATTTACAGGAACATGTTGTTAACTACAACTTCTTCTTTTTTTGATGAATTTACAGGAAGTAGTTGTTGCTTCTTCTTTTTTCTATATGAATGGCAAGACAATGAAATCAATGAATCAAAATTTGTTTTTTCCTTCTATTTTTCTGCTTTTTATGTGTTCGTCAAAACTTTTAATAATATGTTAGTCTATTATTTTGATGATGCATGTAAATTGTTCGATGAAATTCCTGAGTGAAACATTGTTACCTGGAATTAATTGGTTATTCACAGTGCTTTTCTTAAGGCAATGCCTTTGAGGGATGTTGTTTCTTGGTCTGTCATATTGCAACTTTAATGAACAATTGGAATGGAGTTGTAACATTATTTTACTAATAATTACAACAAAATTAATCTTGAACTAGAATAAATATTAAAAAAATTGAGCTAAAACTTCAAAATTCTATGGATAGCTATACGATTCCATAGCTTGTTGGAATTATTTTACTCCACTCTCCCTTCTGAACCTGAGATTGCGCCGATTTTTCAAAAAGAGGGTTCAATGCAGCTTATTCCTATTGCGGGTTCTGAACGAAATGAAGCTGAAAAATGAGCTGCCTCTTATTTGTAAGCGTCCTCTGGGTTGTTAATTTGGTCATAGGGGATTCCAACAATTTGTGCCCTTTGTGTTTTTGATCACGTTTTATTATTGGAGAAAATTGTTTAGGTAATTTTTTTTTGTTTTTTTTTTTGTTTAAAATCAATTTGCTTATTTGATTGGCTTAAATCAAATTGGAGAAGAATTTGTAGCTTTGGGTATGTTTTAGCTGCTTAAGACATTGATATGTTACTCTCAGGTTTAGATGAATACTTGGTTAAATGTAAGAGTTTATTGATTAAATTTTTATTGAACTTAACATCAGAGCAAGACAAGGTTGATTAATTGGCCGGTTTTGTGGTAATGCGGTGATGCTAAAGTTCATTCTTGACTGGAAAAATGTATATATATTTGAAGTATGGGAATTTTGAGTTTAGAGATTAGATATGCCGGTCTATGTTTTTTTTTGAGCTCCCCATGGTTCATGGGGTTGTTTTGAAAGTGCAGTAGTTGTGCGCTTGCTGTGATTAGTGGTTGAGTATTAGTGTATTCGGGGGTTAGTATCGAGCTTGATTTAATGTTGTGATGCTAAAGTTCATTCTTTTAAATGTGAAGTATGGGGCTTTAGAGTTTAGATATGCCGCCATGCCAGTTTCGAGTTACCTGTGGTTTAAGATTTTTATCTAGCCCCCTTTGGTTCATGGGATTGTCTCGAAAATGCAGTATTTGTTTGCTTTGCTGCGATTTGTGAGAAAGACGGTGACTGGTATTTTCAAATACAGTGAGAAAGAATTGGTAGTTATTAACTTTACGGTTTCGAGAAGAAAATTTTGGATCATATTGAATGCTTATGCTGTTCTGCTTCATAATCGTCTTGTTGACCTTTTGATTGCATCAAGTTTTACTTTTAATGGAGCTTAATCTGTTTTTTTTCTTTATAGGGTTCATCGTGAGGGAAAAGAACGTCGAAGGCTTTGGGCTCAGAGGAAAACACCCCGTCAATCTACAAAGGTTGAAAAAGTCCAAGAAGATGTAGAAACCGAAACCGATGAGGAATCTCCGGCTTAGAAGGGGATGCTTCCTACCAACATCGTTGAAATGCATGCATCTCGTGAAAAGTATGACATATCTATCTACCCATCTATACAATTGGTGTGCGTAGTTTGAAGTTAAGATGACATGTTCTTTTTTGCAGACAAGTTTTCTTATCCGATTCCGAGGATGAGAAGGCTGAGGTAAATCCAATTCCGAGAAAGAAAAAGAAGAAAAACTCAGGGTGAGGGGTTACTCTCCTCGTTATCGTAAAAAAGCGGTCTGTTTCTCTTTGAGATAACAAAAGAAGCATTATTCTGATATACATCCAAAAACTTTGTTTTTGCTAGTATGGCCACTCAGGCTTGGGCTATTCGCTCAAGCTTAAACTTCATGATTTATGTTTGTTTTTACATCATGATTTAGTTCCAATGTTACATGTATAGCAACTCATTTTGTGTTGCAGAATCTCACGGTTGGGCTATTGCTAGTATCCAAAAACTTGTCTTTGTTTTTACATCATGATTTAGTTCCAATGTAATTTATACTTAAAGTTAGTAGGAGTAGTTGTTGATTTATGTTTGATGTTATAGCTGGTATTTCCGCTACATTTTGTGTGTAATTCTAGCTTGGCTTTAGTCATGTATTAGTGGGAGCAATTATAAATTATACATTAGGTAATTGCCATATTTCATTGTAACATAAATGCTTCTCAAGTCAATGAAAAAGATCTGATTTTTTTTTATCAATATTTGTAAAAACAATTTTGTATCATAACCTAATTTCTAGTAATTATGAAGCTTGTTATGTCTTATGTTATTATTTTTTTTTAATTAAAAATTATTCGTTTAAATACTTCAAAATTTGATTCAAGTATAATGTTATTATTTGCGAAAATAATATTTATCATTGTTATAAAAGAATATTTAACTATAAAAAATTAAAAATAATAATTATTTTATCTAATAAATAATTTAAAATGATTATATAATTCATTAAAATATTTATAATAAAATATTAGAAGATACATTTTAATATTTTATAAAATGAATTTATAAATTCACATATTTTAATAATTTTATATAAGTAAAATAATTTAAAAACTTCTATTATATATCAATTCTAATCTAATGTCTTTAATAGTCATTTTTTATTTTCATCTCACCGCTACAGCTGCATTTGAATCCAAACACACACTCTACCATTGTTTCTAATCTCACTGCTACAGTATCCAATCTCACCGCTACAGTAACTAATCTCACCGCCTCCGTTATTTTTAACCTCACCGGAGGTAAACACACCTCCCATCCAAACTAAGCCTAAATCACATAACTTTCAATTATGTGTCATGTATCATTGATTTCATATTGATGCTACTTTTCTCATTTATAATTCTATTCAAGATATTTATATTTGTGTAAACTTGAATACATTAATAATTTGTTTTATAAAAAGTTTTAACACATTATTATATTCAATTATATGTCACGTCCTGTCATTTCCTCATTCACTCTTTTATATAAATAATTATACATTCATTTACTTAAAAATTACATTATCACATGTACTTTCCAATGCGCGGCGAAAGTATATTTTAATATAAAAATAAAACAACCCTCAATTTTAATATAAAATCAAAAATTAAAATATAAATCTATTTAATTAATAATTATATCTAAACTATAATCTAAATTTAACTTTTAGTAAAAATAAAATTTTCTTGACTATCAAGTTATGATCAATTTGTTGGATATTCACCTCTTATAAGAATAGTTTAAATTAAAATCACTAAAAAGAAAATTCTTAAAAAAGTTTTATCAAAATTAATTATATAAGTTAAATTAGTTTTTATATTATTCGTAAGTTTTATATTTTAATTTGATAATTTTTAACAATCACATTATCCAAATTTTAAAATTTTAATCTCTTTTAAATAATAATATTTAATTCTTTAATTTATTCTATTTCTATATTCTAATTCACCAAACATCACATGTTATTGTTAAGTTAACTTATTATTTTCATATAATACTAAAAAAAATTAATGAAATTATCATTTAAGTTGGAAATGAAATTTAAAAGTTCAAAAAGTATAAAACCTAAAAATATCAAATTAAATAATATGAATTAAGCCTATAGTTTAACATACGATATGATTAATATCAAATTTTAACTAAATAAATTTATTTAAAATTTAACTAAATAAATTTAATTGTTATCATTTAAATGAGGTTAAATTTTTTAAAATTAAAAAAAATAAAATTAACCAATTTAAAAATTATACAAAATAAAAATTTACCATTATTAGAAAAGAAAGACTAATTCCACAATTTATATGTAATAAAAGAGTAATAGCCTAATTTGACCAATTATATGTAAAGGAACTTATTAAAAGATTTCCTCTCGGATCAACTCTCAATCTCTCTTCACACATCCCCGCCGCTTACCGTGTCACAGCGTTGTAAGCCCTCTTTTGCCTTCAAGTTCCGACAGACAGACCGGGAAATTAATTAAGGTAATTTCTGAAACCTTGAACTCAGCTTCAACATTGATTTCTACTTGAGTCATCAGGTTTTGAGTTGTGTTTTTCTTTTTTCTTTTTGAAGTTAGAAAAAAAGGAAAGCAATGGAAAATTCAAACCCTCTAAGAAATTTGCGTTGCCATCACTGCGCTGGCCCTCTTTCCAAAGAGATGGTAATAATCTTTACGTACATCTTTATCTTTTTCCTTGTTCTTTTTAATTTTCTTTTTTTGGGGTTCTATGGTGCAGGAAACAAGTGAATGGACTGTTGCTCCACTTGTTAGGGATAGTTTTTCTATGGTAAAAACTCTCCCTCCCCTTCTCTTTTTCTTTCAACGTGGACCCTTTTTTTTTTTCGCTTTCTTTCTGATCCGTTTTTGGAAATTTGGGTACTTCTGCTTCATCTTTTATTTTGAGTATTTTTATGTTTTGGAGGATGGCTTATTTTGTGTGTTTATGATTGTTATTTTAGATTGGCTCTGCTGTTGGGGGCACTACAAGCGCATTCTATGGGTTCAACCATGGTATATGGTTTTGTTTCTCCTTCTTTCACTGATTAGATATATTTCAGTTGATCTGCTTTGATTTGATTATCTTGCTGTAACTTAAGTTTTTATATTACTGTCATGGGCATGGCTTCTTCAATGACTATCTTTGTGCAATGCCTTCTGTGAATTGTTGCCTTTTTACAAAAAGTGCTTCCTTTTACACGACAGTAGTGTTCATGTTGCTTAAGAAGAATCGATTTCCAAACAAGTTTCGGCATTTAATGTTTTCTATTGAGGTTTGTTTTTTCCTCGTTCAACTTCAAAATTGTGTCATTCTTCTACCGGACTAAACTGAAATTTGATCCTTGCTAGCTCATGGGAGTAAAAAACTCAGTGGTGTGCTGGTGCTTAAAGTTCCATGTTATAGATTCTATTTCTGGATCTACCGTGCATGGTTGTTTGTGTTTGATGTCTATTTGACATGATCAATTAAAAGTTATTTTTGATGCCTTGCATTTAGAGAACTGAGTTTAGTTTGTCTTTCTGACATATGTTTCTTGGTGCAGTGATGCCAATAGTCAGGAGGTATGTAAAGGGGCCCATGTGGGTGCATTTCCTTGTTGGTGTAAGTTCTATATATGCCAAATCTCTTAATTTATCAATATTTTGTTTTGAGTTGGATGTAATCTCCAGCCTTAGGATTGGTGCATAGTTTCAGGTTTGCTAACTGAACTTATCTCTGGTCAAAAGCTTTCAATGTTGTGGAGGTTGTTCCAGGTTCCCTCAAGTGTTTTTGCCCTTCATTTGTTGTGCTTATCAATGAACTATGTTTATTACTTGGACTTGTGGCCTGAAATTTAGTTTCACGCTGCATTTTGGACTCTTTTCCTCGATTATGATAAATGATAAGAATTAAACTGTCCTTGTTCAGTTACCGTGCCTTATTGGTAAATATAACAGTCAATTTTGATAATCGTCTGTTAGTGCCTTGGATGTGTTGTGTGTCAAGGTTGACACTTTTTCACATCCTTATGCTGCTGCCTGCATGTCAAGAACCGATTGGTTTTTGGCAGTTCCAGCTGGTTCACTACTCACCTTCCGGTCCTACATCCTTAAACATTTAATCTGAACTTTATGTTTATCATACTGCATGCTATGCTCTTGTGTTTTCATTTGATATTAAAGTGTAACTCATGTAATCTGTCTTTATTTACATGCAGGCACCACCTGTGATAGTATTCTCCTCTGCTTGTGCAGGGTTGGCAGGTGAGAAAATTTCTCTTCAACGGTCATCTTATGTAATTTTTATTGAAATGATTCAGTTCTTTTGTAATGAGACTATTTCATGCATAAAAAATAGTTTTTTAATAATTATTTCTTCTTTTTATGTTTTCCAGAGATTAGTTTCATATTTAAACACGAATCTGTTCCTGTCATTAGGTTGCCTAGCCAGTGGATTTGTGTTTCTTAATAGAGATGTTGACGATTATCTTTATTGTGTGCTTCAGAAGATTTCTTAATATTTGAAAATATGTTCTATGATTGTATTGGTATATCATTTGTTTAGCATTCTGGTTGTATCTGTTTTAAGTATCTATTATTTATTCATTGTCTCAATAGGTATAATATCATTCTTGTGTTTTAAGATTTGATGAACTCTTGCTTCATCGAATTATGTTTGCTTGGACTAATAGTTGCCGCTTGGTGAATCTGATGGTATATTGATTGAAAAAAATCCACAGGTGGTGCTGTTCCAGCCCTAGCTCAACTAGCTTCATCGTCATACCATGCTGCATTCTCGTCTTCTTCTTCATTGCCTCCATCTTCACAGGATGATAAGATGCACAAGTCTAGGACCAACTCCACTTTATAATTATACAAATATATATAGAATCTCTTTCCACATGTTTTGCATTTCTTCTATAAGAGCCTACTGCCTTGAAATTTTGTAATGTTGGAGGATACTTTTTAGTGTTTGTAAATTGTAATATAGGTTTATGTTGATGTTTAATTCTTTTCTTTTCCTGTTATAAGTATTTTTTATGTTATATGATAAAAGAATTTTTTATTCACTTTTTTTTTTTTTTTTACTATCATGTTAAATATACAGTTATTGCACTTTTGCATCATAATTTAATTATGAATTTAAAAATAGGCAAACAAGTCTTGGGCTGCAAAGTATACTGAAGAAAATTTTCAGGCTAATGCCACTAATTCCCTGGCATAGCCTCCGACGATGAAGCTGAAGCAGAGCCACTTTGGGAACCTGGTAAGGCCAGTAAACGATCATAAGGCAATGGAATCGGGATCCAATACCGTCTTCCGGTTCCTATCCTGTTGCCACTTCGAACATCTACAATGCCAACTCTTCCTTCACCATCGATGTGTTTCCAGGCATGTCGAGTCCTGAAAAGGACATGCTTTGGGTCCTTGCAGAACTAGCAATTAACAGATACAGCGTGAATGATGGAAGTGTGAGTTGACACTTGACATACACTACGCATTTCAAAATATAGAGATTGGGGCAAAAACATAGGACCATTTTTGGCATCCTTGAGTGCTACACAGAAGTCCTGAAGAAAGTGAGGATAGAGTGCAGCACAAAAGAGTTCTTCATTATCAGAGTCAAAAAGAGACCTTGAACAAATACCTTGTTCTTCATTCATGTTTTATGTTTTCCTAAGGAGCAGCAGATGCAAACACACATTTATTAATCCATTGTGAAATAAACATTGTCAGCTAAGTAATTACATAATGTCCGTAAACTTCAAAGCTTTAAACTGGTATTGGGTGGGGTGCGCCTGGCCCGAGCTATGGTGCAACGCTTGGGCGACGCAAGAAAGCCCCAGTAGCAAGCTACTGCGGTGGGCATTCCCCCTAAAAAAATAAATTTAATATCATGTGAGCCAATGGCCCACGTATCAGATATTAAACTGATAAGAACAGATACTACACTTGATCTTAGCCAAAAGGCCGAGAAAGGTATGCCTTCTCTTGTCCAAGTCGCCTTCCTTTAAAAGCTGCTTCTCGCTTTCTCTCACGCTGACTTACTGATGTGGGATTTTAACAGAAAGACCTATTCCTAATAAAGGAGAGACAGTTGGCTTTACCTGGGCCACTTAGGACTTGTTAACAGTCAAACCATAAAGAAAACAAATTTAGGATTCGGTAGATTAGGTGCCACGTATGCTCCATTATGAAGTTTGATCTCCTTTGGTAAGGAAAACTCCATTCAGAAGCTACTTGGACTGATAAAAAGACTTGGAGAAACAAACAGGTAACCTAGCTAAATTTCATGTTTAAGTAGAAGTTTAGTGTTTGCATGGAACAAGGTTTGTTGGCAGAAATCAGCGGCTAAACATCTCTCAATTCGTGCATTGGAATTTGGAAAGACGGCCAGACATGGTAGAATTGTGGCACCAAAGAAATCTGACCAAGTTCAGGAAACATATATCATGATTAAACACAAATTCAACTAATTATGAAGCTTACATAATAAAACTTTTGTAGCTAGAATTAAATGAAAACCATCAATGTTGACAAGGATATTGCAATTGCGAATTTGTTCTCAAATCTATAATTTAATGCATAGTTAAATTATGTCACTGGTTTCCATGTTCTTCAACCTGCTCTGCTATTATATTAACATGATCTTTCAAACTATTTGCATCATAGCTAATTGGGAACGAGGTGGACAAAGGAGAAGGTGCTAGAAGCAACGGAGGGGGCATGCGCTTGAGAAAGCAATATTTAGGCTTTTTTTATTAAAATAACCCAAATAAATTAATTAATTATCAAAATAACCCACCTTTTTAATTAAATACCAAAATGACTTAAAAGCTACAGTAAATTTAGGTGGAGCCAAATTAAATGGCTCCACCAACTTGCCACGTCAGCATAGGGGATTAAAAAATAATTTTTTGGTGGAACCATTTTGAATGGCTCCACCTGTATAAAATATAAGGGAAATACTGTAAAATCTAAAAAATTGGGGGGCCTTTAAAATAATTTTCTAATTTTTTGTGGAGCCATTTGAAATGGCGCCACCACCCCTACTGCCAGCTTTTTTTTTTAATTTTGTCTTTTTTTTTTACTTTTTTGGATATTTAAAAAGTTGAGGGCCTAAAAAGCAATTTCCCTTTTTTTTGGTGGAGCCATTTGAAATGGCGCCACCACCTCTGATACCTTTTTTTTTTACTTTTATATTATTTTCTTATTTTATTTTGTTTAATTAATTTAAATTATTAATTTTAAAAAATTTGTAATGTATATATAAAATGTTTTATAATATATTTTTAAATAAATTTTTTAACTTTAGATATATATTTTTTAATTATTTTAAATATTATAATTTTTATTTTTTTTAGTTTTTAAAAAGTTTAGGGGCTTCAAAAGTAATTTCCTATTTTTTGGTGGTGCCATTTGAAATGGCGCCACCACCCTCCTACACCCTTTTTTTCTTTATTTTGGCTTTTTTTTTACTTTTTTATTTTTTTATTATTTTATTATTTTTCTTTTTTTCTTTTATATTATTTTATTGTTTTATATTATTTATTTAATTTATATTATTAATTTTAAAAAATCTATAATGTATATTTAAAATGTTGTATAATATATTTTTAAAAAATTTAAATATCATTTTTAGATTATTTTTTAAAAATTTTAGATATATATATTTGAAATTATTTCTTTATAAATTTTAAATTTATTGTTCAAATTACTTTTGAAATTATTAGTTTTATAATATTTAAAATGTATATTTAATCTTATAGTAATTTTACATAGAATTTTTAAATTAAAATTTTTAATTTTTTCTTATTTTATTTAAAGAATGAATTAAAAATAAATATATTATTTTATAACTAATCACATCATGTCGATGATGTGATCATTAATAAATTTAAAAATAAATATACAAAATTTTGTAATACATATAGGGGTGGGGCTTGGTCCCCACCGATAGAAATTTGAGAATAGCTGGACAGGTAAATACTTATATTGTATTTTTATATTTTCTAGTTAATGTAATATAATAAATAATTGTTGTATTTATGTTTTTTTATATTGTACAGATATCAAAATGTCTTCTAGAACAAATACGGATCACACATCATCGATGATCGCATTTAAACAAGATAAAGTTATTTATAATTGAAATAAAAAATCGTTTTAGTTTCTTTTTTTTTTCTTGCTAATCGCTATTCTATTGAACGTGTTTTGACTGCTTTAAAATACTTATCTCTATTTAGTTGTTATTATTCATTTTTAACTATTTTCTTGCATGATATTAATTAAAATTTTAACATAATGAAATAAAAATTAATATAAGAAGGTAGAGAATGTAGTTATATAGTTGTCTTTAGTTTTAATGCTTAACTATGATTAGGACATAATAATCACATTTGATATCTACGTGTTATTATTAATATTTTATGGCAGTCCTTTTTTAACTCTATTATTAATATATTATTACTTATTTAATTTAACTTAAATAAAAAAAATACTTAGAATGGCTATGTTGGTATAGTATAAGTGTGATGTTTTTGTTTTCTCAACCTTTCAATTTTACTCTTCAATATATTTTTTTTTATGTTTAAATTATATAGATAATTGATTTATCATATTTTTATAAAAAAATTACCATGCAGGATGGTTATCGGGTTTTGAGGTCGCGATTTCATTTTCCCAAGTATGATCTGGACGAGCGGATCATGCCATACTTACAGATGGCAGGATTTGGGGATGTCGCATTGATCCGAAGGTTTGACCTGAGGGCAAACTTAATATCCGCCTTAGTTGAGCGGTGGTGTACGGAGACCCACACCTTCATTATGCCATGTGGGGAGTACACTATCACATTAGAAGACGTCGCTATGCAACTTGGGTTACAAATCGACGGTGATGTGGTCTCGGGTCGAAGCAAAGTGTTGGAACCTTTAGTAGTATGCCACAGACTGCTTGGACGGTCCCCTAGTGATGGCGAAGAAAATTTCACATGCTTGACCTTGGCATGGTTAAGAGCAAATTTTAAGCAGTTATCGAGCACTACCACTGAGCAGGAGGTGATGTATGCTACTTGAGCCTATATTATGCAGCTGATTGGGGGGTACTTATGCTGAACAACATGTCTAATAGAGTCCACTTAAAGTATTTGCTTTTATTGGAGGATTTTTCTCGTCTTTTGTAGTTCTGGTTTGGGATCAGTGGTGTTGGCGTATTATACTATGAGCTTTGTCGAGCAACAAAACATGGGGTTAGTAATATGGGTGGTTGTGCAGGTCTCACTGCAGTCTTGGGCTTTATCTGAGGATGCCGTTTCTAGCGGTGTTGAAGGCACCAACCATATTCGTGGCCACTTATGAATAGGTAAAAATAAAATTATACTTAACATTTAACGACTCATAAGTGTGGATAACATTTTTCAAAGTTTAACTGCCAACGCATTTGTTTCGATTTCAGATGGGCGACGTCTTCGGGAATTGGTGCGAGCCAAACATTAATCATTTACCGTCAAATAATAGAAGGCGCACTTATTTGGAGAAAGTAATATATATTAATATAGTTTAAGTAACGTTTATTTAACTTATCCAGTTATAGTATGTTATGTGAAATGACTTATTATGTTATATTGTGCAGTTCTTGTGGATGCCGTATTCTTCGCTGAATGTTGCAACCCTTATTCCTCAGAGGGTTCATGCTGAAGCCAATGCGTAGTGCATTAACACGCCGGTGCTCAACTTCTCAACCGTTGAGTGGTACAACGGTGATCGAGTTATGCGACAATTTGGGTGTAGACAATTTGTGCCAGTCGAGCCAGAACAATTTGATGAGGTCCACGGTAAGACCATGAGGGGGAAACATACAACAGATTGGCGCGTGGAACATCAATCTTTTGTAGCAATATTGTAACACCCCAAACTCGGCCCACGAGCCTTGACCGGATCTGGTATGTCACGAAGTAAAAACGTTTTGAAAGATTTGGGTTAACAGTGGAAATCTTGAAAATATTGTTGAAGTTATAAAACGGTGTTTGCTAAAACTCAGATGGGTTGATTTGATAAACACGATTAAGTTGAAAACTTTTTCTTTTCCTTTGAATCCATTTGATCATTTAAGTTTTTAAAACCATCAGGGTTATTGTTAACTTATAAAATTTTGTTACCCTGATGGTAACGTCTTTGAAAACGCGTACTAGTATTTGCTTTGAAAACGTTGCTCTTACCGATTTGCTTAACAGTTTATAAGTTCATTAGTAATATAATAGAAATAAAGTAAAAGCAACTACTTAAACATACGAATAATAATAAGCGGCCATATTACAACCCCATCGAAATTTAGTGAAAAAGAAACTTAAAACGGGGCGAAATAAACTGCAAAACCGAGGAACAAGCATGGCCGCCTCGAGTCCTCTCCGGCTCCATCTCCGCGATCTACTCACCTACAAAAAGGTAGGGAAAAAGGGGGGGTGAGTCACCAAGACTCAGTGCATAGCTATTACACATGTCTCCACATATGGGCTTGGCCCATACCCACACAGTCCATACACATTAATATGCAATTATGAAGCCCAACCCATCCTAAGTCCATCCGTTACTCCTACCTTAGCAGACTTCCCGCTCAAGGCCGTGGCTAATCCACCGATCAAATAGTGATCCACATATCTTACCTTGGCAGGCTTACTGCTCAAGGCCGTGGCAGAGCCACCGATCACATAGTGATCCACATATCTTACCTTGGCAGACTTACTGCTTAAGGCCGTGGCAGAGCCACCGATCACATAGTGATCCCACATATCAATCAGTCCACGGTGATGCACACAGCTATCAACCGCCGAGATGGGCACTTAGCCAACACCTCCCTTGATGAAGGACATAGCTAACATCAAGCGCTAATGTAGCACGAGGCTAGCATTAGACCACGTACATAGCGTACACCCTTTCCTCCAATAGTCACATCCCAAGTCCCATGCATATATATATGTACCATGGCAACATATTATTTGAAACAAATATACATCACATGTCATCACATTTTTATACATTCATCAATGATCATTTATAACACTGAAAGGTTAATACCATAACCACTAACCTGATCATTCGATCACCCACCTTGGGTATCCGTCATCTTAGCCCTTATTTCGGCTAACATGCACAGCATATACATTTACATATAACACATGTAAACAAGCAAGAGAACAGTGTGATAACTACGCACCTGATTATAGCGAGATCCCGATCTATTGAATCTAATACAATCTAAAATACCAGACTTGTCTTACTGCTGTCGATTAGCCTTTAAAACCAAAGTTAGAAATCGATCACATTTAATACCAATAATATAGCCTTAGGCCGAATACCATGAATCACTTACCTAGCTTACTTCGATCCCGAAACATCACTTGTTCCTGACGATTTGCTCCTAAGAACCCTAATACACAATCGGTTATCAACAAGGCCCAAAATATAGCCTATAGTCGAAAGTCATACTTCCTTACCTTGCTTATCCAAAACCTGAATACTTGCTTGCTCTCGAAGTTATCGAAATCCCTTGATGATTCAAATCCCGAAGGCTCCTTAGTGCTCCCTTCCTTCGACTAAACACCAAAAGAACGCATAGCAAGGCTTAAAGAACATTCGGCCATACTCAAGGCCTAACAACATGATTCGGCACATGAAAAATAAGGGACCAAACCGATTTCTAAAGAAGTACTTACCACTCTTACGTTGCTTGAAGAGGATCCAAAAGCAAAAAGTCGACAGCCCCTCCCCCTAAGAGATTCGGCTTTGAGCACAACAATGGTGGTTCGGCACCTAAATGGAGAAGAGGAAAATGCAACAATGGAGAGGGTTTTCATGCATGGAGATTTCGGTAACAAAAATAATGGTAGATGCAATATTCGGCTATCATTCTTAGTGACAAGGCATTTGGCTTCTTCAAAGGAAAAATAGAGAGGAATTGAACAAGGTTAGAGAACTAATTTTGGCCAAGAACAATTTGGCAAGAAAGAAAAACAAACATCACTTTTCGGCCAAGACAAAAAAAGAAAAAGGAAGAAGAGAAAAACAAAACAAAGCAATGGCCACCTCCCTAGCAAATTTCAAAACCGAGCATGAAGGTCCCCCAAAGAAAGCTTCATTCAGTCAAGAACAAAGGCAATGAAAGAAGGACAAAACAAGGAATTTTGACCATGCTCAAATTGGAGAGAAAAACAAACAAAAAGTTTCGGCCATCCTTTCCTAAACTCAAGGCCGACCATGCCCCTCTATTTGTGATAATTTAATATCACCAAAAACAATAAAACTTTGTTTATCCAAGCTCCCATCACTATTTGAAATAACAATATTATTAATATGCCCATCACTAACCCATGCATAAAATAAACTAACTCATCTTTCTATACATAACATAAAATAATAATAATAATAATAATAATAATAATAATAATAATAATAATAATAATAATAATACCCATCATTCTAAGCATAAAAAAATAATTCCCATCACCTAAATCCTACTTCCAATACATAAAATAAAAATAAAACTATCCCATCCTCCAACAATAAAAAAAAAATAATACACATACTGCAGCAGAGAATTAAAAAGGAACTACATCCATACTGCATGCGTGCATGCCCAGGCAGCCACCTTCCCACGCCTGCCAAAAGAAAAAAAAAAAAAATCCTTCAACTGCTGCCCCCAGGTCGAGACCTGGAGAAACACTCTCCACGCCCCAGCCACTCGGCCACTGACTTCTTTCACGACATAAACTTATCGAAATTTCTTTTAAGCTATCCTTCGTTGGCTCCCTTTGCTGAACGCTAAAACAAAAATAAAACACCTCAAGCGCGACCCCCAGGACTCGAACGCGAGTCCTCGAGAAGCTCCCTTGGCATGCAAGCGTCCCAACCACTTTGCTGCTGGCTCTTTGATGTCATAAATCCGCCACAATTTAATTTAAAGCCTCCTTCGATCTAGCGCCATTTTGCAAAATAAAACACGCTTATGCCGCGCCCAAGACTCGAACTCCAGACCTGTGGTGGCGTCACTCCCAAGCCTTAAGTGGCGCATGGAAGCCACTTTACCAAGGCGATTCTTATGTCTAAAAACGCCAAAAATTATCCTTAAGGCCTCCCCAGCCCAATTTCCTCATTTTACACTTAAATCCAAAAATTTTCCAAAGCTTCCCCTTTTAATCCCAAAGTTTTAAAAACCTCTAAAACACATCCAAAGCACTCTTAAAGCCCATTAACACTTGGGTTATGCTCCAAACGCACAACCCCTAATTTAGGATATTACAAATATCGAATACCCGGTACGACAGGTGGCCTGAGATGCACTTATGCATGTTTAACTTTAGTCCCTCGACTGAATACATGCAGTGGTACATGACTCGATGGCGTGTTTATTTATATGGTGGACAGCTTATGATAGTACCAGGTCACGGATACAGACGTGGAAATCAACCTATGGGGGAGCTAGAGGATCAACATATGGCGGAGCCCAACTCGGAGAACCAACATTTGAACACATCGGACCAATGGGTTGACGCTTTTTGTGATGAGTCGCATAGCAGTTCATATCACCCAGACATAAGTGGTTCAAGTTCATATCACCCAGACATAGGCGGTTCGAGTTCATTTCACCCAGACATAGGCGATTTGAGTACATTTCACCCAGACATAAGCGGTTCAAGGTGGGTTATTTTGATAATTAATTAATTTATTTGGGTTACTTTAATAAAAAAAGCCCAATATTTAGGATGGAAAATGATAAGCTCAACTTATGGACAACAGTGAGCCATTGATTTTTTTTTAAACGTTTTTTAGTTTTTTTTTTTTTAATTTGGAATTTAATTTTAGGATTTTAGTATTTAAGATTTAGGGCTTTAAAATTTTGTAAAAATGTTAAAATAATTTTTTAAATATCTTAAATTTAAAAATTATTATTGCAATCATTATTATTTAATAATTCATTATTGTCTCTCATTTTATGAAAGATGTTTTCAATGAAACAAACATAACTTAAGAGTTATATTGTTATACAACTTATTTAAAACCAAAACATCAACTAATACAAGGATTAATGTATTATTTGGGGCTTGAACTTGGTAATTGCTCCTAGATTGGGGGCTTGAACTCTTTTTGGTCTAATTTAATCTTTAAACTTGGCAATGCTATTTCCCGCGTTGGGGTATGAACTTTTTTTAATCCAAGTGCGTTTATGATATTTTCTACAAAAATGTTTTGGTCAAAATAAAATTCAGCCCTAATGTGAAAATAATTCTTTAGTTCAGGTCCTAAAGTGAAAACAATTGTCAAGTTAATGAATTAACTTTAACAAAAAAAAAATTTCATACCTCAATGCAAAAACAATTACGAAATTTAGACCTCAATTAGTGCAATAACCCTCAATACAAAAATTTAAAACTTTGAACTTCACTTTTGTTGGAAAAAAATGTGAATATATTTATTTTTTTATGAGGCCCAGTTCGTCCTTTGAATCCTGCTTAGGAATTCTCAATTGGAATTGAGCTAGAAACACAATCTTAATTCCATTAAACTAGTATTGTTGAAATCAAATTAAATTGATTGGTCTAATTGGTTGAACAGGAAAAATGCTAGGATATCGATTTAGAGAGTGACTTTAAATTGATTAGATCGGGAATTAGTATGAACTAATTGAACCAAATTTTTAAAATTTTTAATAGTTTTTTAATCAGACTGATTGAATCAATTGAACAATTGGACCGATGAACTGGTGACCTAATTGCTTCGACCACCAATTTAATTTAAGAAACATTGCATTTTTAAAATTGTGAAGATTTTCAAAATACTAGCATTTTTAGAAATTATTACTTTAAAATATTAGAAATTCTAATTGTATTGTTCAGAAAAATTGTTTTAAAAAATAGATTATTAGAATGTCACGAGTTAAATAAATAATCATAAAGTAAGTAATGATGTTAAAAATAAATAAATATAAAAATATGTAATATGGATATTATTAGATTTGTAAATATTTTTAATAATATCAAATTTTAAAAAATATATTAGAATTAAATAAAAAATTATTTATAGTTAATTTTTTTTATAATGGGACTATGTGTTTTAGATTAAATAAGATATGAGAAAATTTGATAAACTGCTTCTATAGGTGGAATTTGAAGCAGGAATTTGAATTGCTTAAAGCCTCTCTTGAAATTCTTATAAATTTTGAAATTCTCCATTATTTTTTACTTAAAATTAAAAATTTATTTTTATAATTTTGAAAACCTTGATTGAAATGAAATTCGTCATTTGACCAAACACACCTTTAGATCACTACAGGAAAACAGACTTTTTGCGACATTTTGCGCCGCAAAAAACGCCGCTATAGACAACGCCACTAAATTTTGCGGCATTTATCTGAAAAAACGATACTAAAGACCAGGACTTTTAGCGGCGCTTTTATAGAAAACGCCGCTAGAAGTCCTGGTTTTTAGCGCCGCTTATATATAAAACGCCGCTAAAAGTCCTGGTCTTTAGCGGCGCTTTTTTATAAAACACCGCTAATTTGGGCAGATTTGCAACATAATTTTTTCACCAATATCCCACCCTTCCTGCATAAAATCCAACCAAAGACAGTAAAGATAGCATGAAATCCAACTAAAATAACAAATATAACATGAAATCCAACCAAAAACAGCAAATATAAATGATACAAAATTATACGAAAGATATATGACATAAATTATAAATGAAGTATAATTAAAAAATTTCTTACAATAATGTTAAAAGTTACAAGAAAATAAATGTCTACGATGGCGGCATTTGCGACTGCTGGAACATCTTCATCATAGTCTGAAGCTGTAGGTGGAGTTCATCATACTTTCTGCTCTGCTCTGCTTCCCTCGTTGCTGCCTCTACTTTAAGTTGTAGCTGAAGTTCTTCATATTTTCTTTGAACCTCAGCTTCTCTCGATGCTGCCTCCACTTTAAGTTGAGAAATTTACTCAACTATGCTCGCTTGCATCTGAGCTATCTGCTCTCTTAACCTATGAACTTCAGCTTGAGCTTGACTCCCTGAAGGCATGTACTGCTGCGAGCTGGATCCAAAATATTGGGTCGGCTTAACACCAGATCCTTGAAATCGAACCTGACCATACCTTTCAGGACCCAAAACTTCATTAATAATTCTGTTATCAATGTCCTCAAAATTAACAGAACTATCAGTCAAAGCAATCACTTCATACTCCGCCTTCTTATCTTTTATTTTCTCCTAATAAATCAATTAAAGAGTTAAAAACAAAATATATAATAAAAAATGAATGCAACATAACTTAACATTATTTAAAACTACTAAAGACGAATTAAACCATTATAATTAAACATTATAAATATTTATAATAAATCAAATTTTATTAAGTAAATATACCATAATTTCTGCAGCTTCAGATGTCATCGGAGATCCATATTTCTTCATATGCATAATGTCAAAAAGTTGAAGGCGTCCAAATTTTTGACCAGACGATGCTTCCTAGAATATAGTAGTAAAAATAAATAAATTAATAGTAGAAAGTCATTAATATTTGACAGAATTAATAAATTCATAATACCTGGGCCTTAGCTACACAAGAAAAACTTCTCGACCCTACTGCGTGTGTGAATTTTTGTTTTTGCCTGCTACTTGTTCCAACTCGCTCACGGTCCTACATAATGAAATTATTATTACGTATATAGTAAATACTATAAACTGAAAAATTTATAAGAGTTTGTAAGTACGTAATACCTCTCCTTTCTTTGAATTCCAGAATCTAACTGCATCTTCCCATTGGTACTTCAGCATTCCCGGTGAGACATTTCGCAATTTTTCTTCGAGGCTTATATCTTTCTTAAAATAATCTTTTTTCAAAGTGCTTTTATGGTCTCTCCATTTTTTACCCAATGCCTTCTTGATATAGGCATCTGAGACCTGTAAAGCAAATCTCTCCTAAAAAAACACAAGTTTAGAAATTAAATATAAATGAAACTTAAACCAAAGTA
The DNA here is from genome assembly GCA_025503065.1 of Gossypium bickii. NCBI lineage: Eukaryota > Viridiplantae > Streptophyta > Magnoliopsida > Malvales > Malvaceae > Gossypium > Gossypium bickii. The sequence continues at coordinate 106,361,832 of CP106711.1, forward strand.
TTATAAATTACATTCACGTTTTGTTACCTTAATATTATCGAGAGCTTGATTCTTGTTGCTATCAGGCATGTGATGCCATGATTCTTAGTTGATGGGCAACATATTAGTATTTCGTGCTATAATGCCCAAATAGTCGGTTAACAGTCGAGCTTCTGATCCATCAGTCTGACCATGACTGTTTCTACTTACTTTGACACGCTCGATAGGATTTAAGTCGTATAAATCTTTAAGTAGCGTGTATCCTCGACCTCTGCGCGTCCCACCACTTTTAGATGGAAAATAATATATTATTATATTGAAATTGAGAAATAGGAGCAATAAAAAAAGTCTACATGCATGTAAAAGAAACTTAACATTACTTTGAAATTCTGCAGGCTCGTCAACTGTCTCCGGCACATTCGAAGATCCAATAGCTGTATGTTGTTCACTATTTCCTTCTTTCGAATTTGGAGTACTTTGGACAATACTTAAATTTCGTAATTTTCTTCTACGTATTTTTCCTACAATACACATAAAATAGTTGAAATTTTAGTAACAAATAACAACAATAATAGTACATATAAAATAGTTAAATTATATAACATGACCAATATTAAAATTATAATATTACATATATTTTAAAAATCGTAAAATCTTACTACATAATAATTTGTAAATATCTTCGTCCGCGTCCTAACGAACCCATTGAAATTGTGTACTAGTACTAGGGATATTTTCATTTAAGTTTTGTTCTGGAAAAGGCAAGTTTCTAATCTATCGATGATGTCATCTCTACTTCCATTGCCCATGCCAAATAAGTCTCTAGGGGTGTTTCGGAGTACAACGTACCAACCCTCATCAGTTGGATCTTTCGAGCAAAAAACTTGCTTCACTTGAAAAGAAAATACATACGGCTAATCTATCAATTGTTGTCCAGTGTGAATCAATCGAGAGAAGTTCACCATTGTAAAACCAAATTGATCTTGTTTAATTTCGCGAGCTATATTAATATCAGCCCAATCACCTCGAAATAAGATAACTTTTCATTTGCCATTATAATCCAACTCAATTATGTCAGTAAGAAGTCCGTAATACTCCACATTCCCCTCAACTGGATTACTGTCCCTAGCACTAGGATAACTTGTTATTGAAGAATTAACAACAATTCCACAATTTTGGGTTCTCCTCAATCTCTCGCGATATTTTGTATGAAATCTGAATCCATTGATGAGGAAGGCACTATATCTTTTCACTATTCTATTTGGACCTTGGGAAAGCCATTTAACTTCGTCATTTACTTCATTCCGACTCCAAACCTATTGAATCAAAAGTAAATTGAGTAATTATAAATGTTATAAGAAAACATTATTACTTGTCAATGAAAGCTTCAATTGTATACCGTTTGGCTTAACCATTCATGAAATGATTCTGTGAACAACTTATTAATTTCTCTTTGTTGTAATCTTCGGGACCGTGAACGAGCTCTCAATATTTGTTTGTACTCACTATGTTAAAAAAAGGTTTACTTTGTTAGAAGACAAACAAATTATAATTGATGAATATTTATCAAATTCTAGAACTTACTTGCGTAATGGTTCCATTGAATCGTAATGAAAAAGAACATATCGATGTGCTTGGACCCACGATCTATCATCATATTCTGCAATTTCAACTTTGCCGATTGGTTCTCCGAAACTTTGGAATAAATAAGTTTCGGCCAAGTTATGATCTGTGAGCCTAGCATCTCTACTTGGTCTGTTCATTCTTGTTTCAACATCTTCCAAATACCTTGAATAGAAAGTCATACATTCCTCTACCAAGTAGCCTTCAACAATTGATCCTTCTGGATAACACTTATTGCGGCAGTAAGACTTCAATTTAGATAGGAACCTAAACACGATATACAACATTATCAAAAGTTGCAACTAAACGCATTGAGGTGAATGAAGGAATAATTTACAAATAAATTGACTATTCATATTCTATGGGAAAAAAAGTGAATATATTTATTTTTATGAGGCCCAGTTCGACCTTTGAATCCTACTTAGGAATTCTCAATTGGAATTGAGCTAGAAACACAATCTTAATTCCATTAAATTAGTATTGTTGAAATCGAATTAAATTGATTGGTCTAATTGGTTGAACAGGAAAAATGCTAGGATATCGATTTAGAGAGTGACTTTAAATTGATTAGATCGAGAATTAGTATGAACTAGTTGAACCAAATTTTTAAAAATTTTAATACTTTTTAATCAGACTGATTGAATCAATTGAACAATTGGACCGATAAACTGGTGACCTAATTGCTTCAACCACGAATTTAATTTAAGAAACATTGCGTTTTTAAAATTGTGAAGATTTTCAAAATACTAGCATTTTTAGAATTTATTACTTTAAAATATTAGGAATTCTAATTGTATTGATCAGAAATAATTGTTTTAAAAAATAGATTATTAGAATTTCACGAGGTAAATAAATAATCATAAAATAAGTAATGATGTTAAAAATAAATAAATATAAAAATATGTAATATGGATATTATTAGATTTGTAAATATTTTAAATAATATCAAATTTTAAAAAACATATTAGAATTAAATAAAAAATTATTTATAGTTAGTTTTTTTTTTTTATAATGGGACTATGTGTTTAAGATTAAATAAGATATGAGAAATTTGGATAAATTGCTTCTATAGATGGAATTTGAAGCAGGAATTTGAATTGCTTAAAGCCTCTCTTGAAATTTCTTATAAATTTTGAAATTCTCCATTATTTTTTACTTAAAATTAAAAATTCATTTTTATAATTTTGAAAACCTTGATTGAAATGAAATTCGTCATTTGACCAAACACACCTTTAGATGTTAAATATATTGGAATTAAATAAAAATCATTTTTGAACTTTAAATTTTTTATTCTGTAGTGGGACTAGATGTTAAATGAAATAAAATTATGCAAAATATTGAAAATGTAACACCCCTCACTCGTATTCAACGCCAGAATAGGGTTACAGAGCATTACCAGACTTATAACACATATAACCGTATTTTTCTCATACATATAATCATTTCATACAATCATCATTCAATTTGTCCATTACAATAGCTTACGAGGCCTTAAACATGGTTTAGGAGCGGTTCGGGACTAAACCGATAACTTATAAAGTTTACGAAACTTTGAAATTTTTTCTCAATTCAGAGGACACACGCCCGTGTGTGTCACCCGGCCACCAGACACGCCCGTGTCTCTAGCCGTGTGAAAATAGGGGTACATACTGATTGGGTCACACGGCCAACTATACGCCTTTATGTCTAGCCCGTGTGCCCTTCGAAGTGGCCACACACGCCCGTGTGCTAGGACGTGCCAAAACTGTAGGGTATACTGGTTTATGCAACACGGCCAAGTCACACGCCCATGTGCGAGGTCGTGTGCGAATTAGGGGGTATACTGACTTGTGCTACACGGCCAATCACACGCCCGTGTATGAGACCATGTGGAGCATACTAACTTGGTTCTAATATCAACACCAAGGGACACACGGTCGTGTAACATGATTGTGTGCCGCACACAGTTGAGACAAACGCCCGTGTCTTAACCCGTGTGGACAAAAATAGGCTATTTGTAAAGTCATCTTGCCACCCTATTTATACATGCATGCACAAGCATAGATTGCAACATTTTATAATCCAATAGGGCGCCAATCCACAACGTTTCATACACATTTTATACCAATTTGACATAGTATTCAAATACCTAATTAATATCATGCATTTTCCATTCATATGCCTATTACAAATCAAGACAACATTTGCATATTTCCATTCCATCTACTACTTTCCAAAACATACCATATTTGAACACTTATACACAACCAAAATATTACACCAAGATAAGCCAAATCACATGGCTTAAACTTATACCACAATATGTACCAAAATCTCTATCTTAAGTAACCATAACTCTCATCTTTATAACTAGCCTATACATGCCATATTTACAAATATCCAAGAGTTCAAAAGTACCAAAAACAACTGGATAGTGTGATGCGTAACTCTTATTTTATCCGAATCGAGCGAGCTATCGAACCTCTATAAAACATGGAAAAGAAACAGAGTAAGCTTTAAAGTTTAGTAAGTCTGTATAATTCAAAATTATACTTATCATTTATACATAATCAAACAATTAAATAAAGTATACCAAATTCACTTGCCAAATGCCTATACACAAGCATTCATCAACAAGTTAATCATATAAGTGCATGTAATCATCCATTATCTCAATTTGATACTCAAACATTGTATCATATCAAATTCACATATATTAATAACAGAATTTATAACATTTCATTCTGAATCATACAAACGGTAATTCATTTGATAACAGTAATAGTAACTCATCCATATAACACATATCTTTTTCACATAACAAATAACAGAATTTATGCCCATTGAACCTATTAGAATATCGAGTGATACTTGGGTGATAAACATAACATATAAATCCGTAATCTGTAAATTTATTATCATTTCCGCTCTTTCGAGCTATGATCAGTAAGCTCCTCCTAAGCTGATGGATAGTAAGCTCTATTAAGCTGAAAATAGTAAGCTCTGACGAGCTGGAAATAGTAAGCTCTTACGAAGTGATATATTAGTAAGCTCATACGAGCTATGGTGAGTTCACAACAGAGGCAGGAGCTCGACCGAAACGGTAACGCTAGTGACATGTCACTCGTGTCCTACAAATCCTTACGGTTCAAACGAGGCTCGGTAACCATTATAATATATTAATACGGCATTTGAATTTCAAGTAGATCATTTGCTCAATTACTTACCTCGTATCACTCAGATAGCAAATATCGACTATTCGTCCACTTTTCTTTTTCCCCGATCTAATTCCGATCTCGGCTTATCTTGATCTATATATTATCAAATTTAGCACATTCAGTATTCAATTTAATCAATTTAGCCTTTAATACATATTTTTGCAAATTTACATATTTGCCCCTAATGTTACACACTTTTACAATTTAGTCCCTAATACACAAAATTGCAAATTCATGCAATTTATCACCAGCCCCATGTTTAGCTGAATTTTCTATATGTTACTAGCAGCCCATGTTTTCAATTTATTCATACTTTTACCCACAAAATTTTGCATATCATAATTTAATCCCTTTTTGACATTTTTGTCAAGAATTCAACAATGGAAACGTGATAAATCTTTATGATTTTTAAATTTAAGTGCTGAGGCTAGCTAGAATACGAAGCAATGATCTCAAATGTAAAAATAATTAAAAACGGAGCTAAAAATAGACTTACATGTTCAAGGCACCATAGCCGAATGTCCAAGCTCTCAAATGGTGTTTTTCAAGCCCTAAATTCGGTGGTTGTGTTTTATGAAGATGATGACAAATTATTTTTATCATTTTTAACTTAAATTATTTTATAATTACTATATTAACCTTTTAATAAAACATTAATATATCACATAAACCATGGGCATAACTGTCCACTAACCTTAACAATGGTCTAATTTCAACATAAGGACTCCCACAATTTAATTTCATAGCTATTTAATACTTTTAACTAATAGAATGACACTTTTGCACTTTACGCGATTTAGTCCTTTTTCTTGAATTAACCATTCAAATAGTAAAATTTCTTTACGAAACTTTCACACAATAATTCTATCATGCTGTAGACCTTATTAAAATAATAAAATAAATATTTTGACTTCGAATTTGTGGTCCCAAAACCACTGTTCCGATTTGACTAAAAACGGGCTCCTACAACTCTCCCCCCTTAGGGATTTTGTCCTCGAAAATCTTACCAATAAATAGGTTAGGTTATTATTTTCTCACAGCTTCCTTGAGTTCCCACATAGCTTCCTCGATCCCGTGTTTATGCCAAAGAACCTTTACTAGGGCTATGCGTTTATTTCTCAATTCTTTGAGTTCACGAGCTAAAATCTTGATCGGTTATTCACTATATGTCAAATCAGTCTGTATCTCAACATCTACTGAAGAAATCACATGTGACGGATCGGATCTGTATCGGCATAGCATAGAAATGTGAAAGACATTATAAATCTTCTCAAGTTCTGACAGTAACGCTAGTTAATATGCTACAGGCCCTATTATTTCGACGATCTCATACGGTCCGATAAATCGCAGACTTAGCTTTCCTTTACGGCCAAATCGAAGAACCTTTTTCCACGGTAACACCTTTAGAAACACTCGATCCTTGACTTGAAACTCAATTTCTTTACGTTTTAAATCCGCGTATGATTTCTATCGATTCGAAGCTGCTTTCAAATTATCACGAATTACTTTCTTTTTTTCTTCAGTCTCTCTGATCAGATTAACCCCGTGTATCTTATTTTCTCTAAGCTCAGTCTAGTACAACAGTGTTCTACATTTATGACTGTATAGAGCTTCGTGCGGTGCCATCTTTATACTTGATTGGAAGCTATTATTATAAGCAAATTCAATCAGCGATAGATATTTCTCCCAGCTACCTTCAACCTCAAGAATGCAACAACGCAACATATCCTCAAGCATTTGAATAACTCATTTGGATTGACCATCCGTTTGCGGGTGAAACTCAGTGCTAAAATGCAGCTTCTTACCCAAATCTTCTTGTAATTTCTTCCAAAATCTCGATGTAAACCTCGGATCTCTATCTGAAAAATAGATAGAGGAACACCATATAGTCTCACAATTTCGAAAATATATAACTCAGCTAATTTATCAAGCGAGAAATATGTACGTACCAGAATGAAATGAGCTAATTTCGTCAATCTGTCAACAACAACCTAGATCGCATCTTTTTTTTCATAGATAAGGGAAAACCTGATACGAAATCCATTGTTACTCTATCCCGCTTCCACTAAAGAATCATAATAGATTGTAATAAACCTGACGGCACTTAATGCTTAGCTTTGACTTGCTAACAAATCAAACATTTTAAAATAAATTCTGAGATATCTCGTTTCATGCCATGCCATCAATAAAGCTGTTTCAAATCATTATACATTTTCGTGCTTCCCGAATGTACTGATAAACAACTACTATGTGCTTTTTTTAAAATATTTCGAATGGGCTCAGAATTTCTTTGTACTATCACGAAACATCAAACAATCATCGGGCCCTATTCCAAACTCTGAATTAGAAGTCAACTCACACTGAGCTCATTTTGCTTGCAATTCATTATCAAATTTTTTAGCCTCACAAATCTGCTGTAGAAATAACAGTCTCGCTTTCAACTCAGCTATTATCAAACCATCGTCAGAAAAAGCTAAGTGTGTGTTCAAAGCATGTAAAGCAAATAAGGACTTTCGGCTCAAGGCATCAACAACTACGTTCACTTTCCCCGGATGATAGTCAATCACTAACTCATAGTCTTTTAGCAATTCTAACCATCTCCGCTGTCGTAAATTCAAATCTTTCTGAGTCATCAGATATTTCAGGCTTTTGTGATCGGCAAAAATATGGCATTTCTCACCAAACAAGTAATGACGCCAAATTTTCAATGCGAACACTATCGCAACTAATTGTAGATCATGCGTCGGATAATTCTTTTCGTACAGCTTCAACTGTCTCGAGGTATAAGTTATAACTTTGCTTTCCTGCATCAAGACACAACCCAGACCATTTAACGATGCATCACTAAAAACTACGAATTCTTTACCCGACTCAGGCTGAACTAACACTGGTGCCTCTGTTAATAATGCTTTCAACTGCTCGAAGTTTTGCTGACAGTTTTCTAACCACTCAAATTTAACATCAGGGGAGTAAATCAAAATGCAATCAATAAATACAATTAAGAATCGATCTAAGTACGGCCGGAAAGTCCGGTTCATCAAGTCCATAAAAATAGCAGGTGCATTTGTTAGTCCAAAAGGCATAACAAGAAATTCATAGTGTTCGTAGCTTGTTCTAAATGCAGTTTTTGGCACATCTGATTCTTTAACTCGAAACTGGTAATAACCCGATCTCAAATCAGTTTTCAAAAACACTGTTGCCCTTTTTAACTGGTCAAACAAATCATCTATTTGTGGTAAAGGGTATTGATTCTTGATCGTCACTTTGTTGAGCTGTCGGTCGTCTATACACATTCTCATCGTGCCATATTTCTTTTTCACAAATAACACCGGTGCACCCTAGGGAGAGAAACTCGGCCTAGCAAAACCTTTATCTATCAATTCTTGCAACTGAGCTTTCAATTCTCTTAACTCTGTCAGAGTCATTCTGTACGGAGCTATCGATATTGGCGTTGTTCCCGGTACTCATTCAATACCAAATTCAACCTCTCTAATAGGTGGTAAACTCGGTAACTCTTCAGGAAATACATCTGGATATTCGTATACAACTGGTACTAATTCAATCTTTGATTCAGACACCTTTGTATCCACTACGTATGCAAGATATGTATCACAACCCTTTCTTATACGTTTCTGAGCTAACAGAGACGATATCACAGTAGGTAATTTATTCGAATCATTAGACTCAATTCCAAGAATTTCACCATTCTGATATTCCAATTCGATAATCTTTCGTCTACAATTCACAACTGCATCATGCATAGTCAGCCAGTCCATACCTAGAATCACATCAAACTCATCGAACGGTAAAAGCATCAAGTCAGCTGAAAAATAGTAACCCCGAGTCATCAAAGGAAAATTCTTACAAATTTTATCAACTAAAAGACCTGCCTAAGGGGTTCGAAATTTTAATTACAAAATCTATAGACTCGATATGTAAACTCTTTTTAAATACTAAATTTATAGAGATATATGAATGGGTTGATCCAAGATCTATCAATGCAACTATATTAGTATCAAAAAGAGAAAAAGTATTGGTAATAACGTCTGGCAATAATGCCTCCTCCCGTGCACGGATAGCATAAGCTCGAGCAGGTGCTCCGCCTCAAATCTCACAGTAGAATCTCTCATAGCACCTCGGTTACCACTAGCATTCCGAGTGTTTCGAGGTGGTCTCTCTCTAGTAGCCGTATTGCTCACTTTTGCTGGTTGATCTCTTTCAGCTATAGATTTTTCTAGACAATCTCGAAGATAATGATCAAGAGATCCACATTTAAAACAAGATCCACTAAATATGCTACATTCACCATAATGTCGCTTATTGCAGTGCTTACATGCAGGTACAACATTTCTAACACTACCCACACTGGCAACATATGCCATCTGAGGTTTAGAGCTAAAATGTCTCGCATCTCTATCTCTGATTAAAATCTCCGTAGAAGCAGTAGAACGAGGATGATATTCTCTAGAATTTTTTGATGCTGACTGATACAATTTGCCCGCAAATCTCTTTCCAAAGTCTCTAGCTTCAGAATTGACTTTTCTTTTCTCTTTGCAAAACTTTTCGGCTTTACAAGCTCTGTCAAATAGAACAACAAACTCTTTCAGCTCAAGAATCCCAACTAATAGTCTGGTTTCTTCATTTAATGCATCCTTGAACCTTTTACACATTATAGCCTCCAAAGATACACATTCGCGAGCATATTTGCTGAGTCGTACAAACTCTCTTTCATATTCTGTTATCGACATACGACCTTGTTTTAGTTCAAGAAATTTCTTTCGTTTCTGATCAATGGACCTTTGAAAGAACTCCCATGTAACTCTTTCTAGCGGAACTATGGATATCAAGGTATTCCACCACTGATACGCAGTGTCTCTCAATAGTGATATAGCACACTTTAAACATTCTTTAGGTGTGCAAGACAGTTTATCAAATACCCGAATCATGTTTTCAAGCCAAAATTCAGCTCTCTCAGGGTCATTGTTAATAGTAGCTCTGAATTTCTTAGCCCCGTGTTTTCGTATCTTATTAACAGGTGGTTTATTCAATCGCAAAGGATCCATACCTTGAGGAACTACAAGGATCGGTTGGGGAATAGGTGGGGGTGGAGGTTGTTGAGCAGTCGGGTTCGTACGAATGTATTGTGTGAACCACTCGTTCATCATTTGGAAGAAGGCTTCTTTAGCCTCTCCTCTTTGGCTACCCGTTACGGGTCTAGAATCAGAATGCGTTATCCCTTGAGCGGGAGCAGGCGCATTACTCTCAACCTTATATACTACAGCTCGATCAAGATCCATTTATTATATAAAAATACATTTGAAAATATCAGGAGTCATCACACTATCACAGCTTATATATAAGACATGTATAGCTAGACACACATACGCTATGTTAGTCCTAGAATCGACTAAATCGTAGCTCTGATACCAATAAATGTAACACCCTTCACTCGTATTCAACACCAGAATAAGGTTACGGAGCATTACCAAACTTATAGCACATATAACCATATTTTTCTTATGCATACAATCATTTCATACAATCATCATTCAATTTGTCCCTTACAATAACTTACGAGGCCTTAAACATGCTTTAGGAACAGTTTGGGACTAAACCGATAACTTATAAAACTTCTATGAAGCTTTGAAAATTTTTCTCAATTCAGAAGACACACGCCCGTGTGTCTCACATGGCCACCAGACATGCTCGTGTCTCCAACCATGTGAAAACAAGGGGTATATACTGACTTGGTTCACATGGCCAACCACACGCCCGTGTGTCAAGCCCGTGTGCCCTTCGAAGTGGCCATACACGCCTGTGTGCCAGGCCGTGTGCTAGGCCGTGCCAAAACTGTAAGGTATACTAACTTATGCAACACGGCCAAGTTACACACTCGTGTGCCAGGCCGTGTACCAATTAGGGGGTATACTGACTTGTACCATACGGCCAGTCACACGCCCGTGTGTGAGATCATGTGGAGCATACTAACTTGATTCTAATGTCAACACTAAGGGATACACGGCAGTGTAACATGATCGTGTGTTGCACATGACTGAGACACACGCCCGTGTCTCTGCCCGTGTGAACAAATATAGGCTATTTGCAATGCCATCTTGTCACCCTATTTATACATGCATGCACAAGCATAGATTGCAACATTTTATAATCCAATAGGCAGCCAATCCAAAATATTTCATACATATTTCATACCAATTTGACATAGTATTCAAATACCTAATTAATATCATGCATTTTCCATTCATATGCTTATTACAAATCAAGACAACATTTGCATATTTCCATCCCTTCTACTACTTGCCAACACATACTATATTTGAACACTTATACACAACCAAAATATTACACCAAGGTAAGCCAAATCACATGGCTTAAACTTATACCACAACATGCACCAACATCTCTATCTCAAGTAACCATAACTATCATATTTATAACTAGCCTATACGCGCCATATTTACAAATATCCAAGAGTTCAAAAGTACCAATAGCAACTGGATAGTGTGATGCGTAACTTTTATTTTATCCGGATAGAGCGAGCTATCGAACCTCTATAAAACATGGAAAAGAAACAAAGCTATAAAGCTTAGTAAGCCTGGATAATTCAAAATTATACTTATCATTTATACATAATAAAACAATTAAATAAAGTATACCAAATTTACTTGTCAAATACCTATACATAAGCATTCAACAATAAGTTAGTCATATAAGTGCATGTAATCATCCATTATCTCAATTTAATACTCAAACATTGTATTGTAACAGCCCAGTTTAGACCCTAGTCGGACAAGTGGTTTTGAGACCATAAATCTAAGGTCGAAGAAATAATTTAATACTATTTTTGGTGTTTATGGCATGTGATAAAGTATGTGAGAAAGTTCTGTGTGAAAATTTTATCGTTTGTATGTCGATTTGTGAAAAAGGACTTAATCGCGTAAAATGCAAAAGCTGTGTGCTAGTAGTTAAAAGTGCTTAAATGTTATGTCTTATTAAATGAGAGGTCCTTATGCTGTTATTAGACCATTGATAGTGGGAATAGTCATAAATGGACATTCATTAAGATGTTTAAATGGTTTAATATTAAGGTTAAATTTGTAAATTGGTTATTAAGGTATATTAAATAAAACCAAAACCAAAATTATGTGTTATCATTATAACTAAATATTAAGAGAAAAAGAAGAGGAGAATGTGGTTTTAGGGTTCAGCCATTATTGTTCTTGATTAAGGTATGTTTTGATCTCATTTTTTGATGATTTTTATGCTTTTGTGATCGTTGCTTAGTGTTCTCTTAAGCCCATGCCTTAATTTATGAAATTGATAATTATTTTGTGATCGTTGCTTAGTGTTCTCTTAAGCCCATGTGAAATAAATGAAAGATATGGGCTACTAGGGACTAGTATTAAATTCGGCCAAGCTTGGGTGTGAGTAAATTATGTATATTTTGTGTAATTGTGAAATAGGGATTAAAATGTTCAATTGTGAAATTATAAGGGCTAAAGTGTAAAATGCCCTAACTATGTGTTTATGAATTGTTTTGGATGAAGATGAGATTGAATGAGTTGAATTTGATATTATATAGATCAAGAAAAGAGAAATTCGGACCTAGATCGAGGCAAGAACAAAGTGCTCGATTGATCGACTAGTATCGTTGTAACACCCCAAACCCGGCCTAATTGCTACGACCTGATTTGGTATGTCACTAAGAAAATTTTTGTCAAACATGTCGTATTTTTCCGAAAAGCCCAAATATATTTCATATAGAATATGCCTTTGTAAAATAAATCCAAACTTAATTACATGCCTTAGTTTAATTAAAATAAAAAAAATATTAAATAACTAAAAGTAATTAAAGCCCAAAAATAAAACAAAATATAAACTAGTGGCCCATGGCCTTATTACAACGAAATTTTAAAATCCACCACATAAAAATATAAAATAATGACTTGAGTCTTTTTGATAAATCCACATATTCTTCTGCATGGCCACCTTGCGTTCCTCTCCGGCCCGGTCCGAAGCACTAGGTATCACCTGAAATGTTAATTAAAAGGGTGAGTCGCGAGACTCTGTGTGCAACCCTCATGCACCACTAGATTTTGGGCCTTAAGCCCGTTAAACAAAGTAATCAGTTTAATACTCATAATAAAAATTTATAACAAATAATATGCAATGCCCAACCCGTTTGCCTAGGTTTCCATTCGCGACACGCCCCCGTACCAACTGTACACACCATTGGGGATTTCTACAATCGACCCACACCGCTACACACCATGATGGCAGTCATGCTGCTCATCCACATATGATGGCCGAAGCCCTTATAACATATAATGGCCGAAGCCCGTATAACAATTCACGGCATTAGCCACTACATCAGATCACAGTAAAGCCGCTACACATATAACGTATAACTTCCTCCTTTCATCAACCCAACCCATGCAATCACATACAAGCATTTTACTTATAACATATAAACAAATTATTTACTAACCTGGTGAACCGCTTTTACCCTCCTTGGGCTTTCATCAAATAATCGAGATGTCGGCAATTATCAAAACATATAAATCTTATGATCATGCATTTTATGATTAGATCTACATGGTGGGGAAGTATTACACACCTGATACCGCGAAATCAAATATTATTAGTCGATGTCCTTGCTATCTGGATCTATTATCCTCAATCTATAGCCTTGCTCAAAAGTCGAAAAAATTGCGAAAATAGGCCTCTCCTATATTTGGCCATGGTTAGTATTCTACCCGATTTTATATATATATAAAAACAAATCCTCTTACCTTGAAATCCCGAAAAAAGTATGAACAAGAGAAGGCTGATGTGTCTTTAGCTTTTAAATACTTGAGTGAAGAGTTTCGGTTTCTGATAGGAAAAGAGAAGAAGAAAAGAAAACAAGGAAGAGACTTGAAGATTTCGGCTAGGAAGAAAAAGAATGGAAAGAGTTTCGGCTTTTGAATCAAAGTGAAGATGAGGGATTAGGTTTAGAGATTTTGGCTTTTGCAGAGAATGAAGAAGAAGATGGAATTTTAGGAGTTTTCGGCTTTTACTCAGAGAAGAAGAGAAAAGAATGAGAGAAAAACCCAAATGCCGAAATTGAAGAGATATTCCCCCTATTTATAGAAATTTCGGCACTTACCTAACCTTGCAGATAAATCCTATCTTTTCTCCTTTATCTTAATCTACTAGCTCATCTAAAAGAGACTTAATTATCTCTAACTCCTCCCTCCTTTATCAGCATATTATCCACATATTTTAATCCTTAAAATCCTTAAATTTTAGCCTTTATCTGCTTATTATCCACATATTTTAAACATTAAAACCCCTAAATTTTAGCCTTGTTGCCATCCACTCCACCTAATCCTAATGCCCAAAATTTAGCTAACTTAAATTAAAAGAATTTGGCTTCATGAAACTTAAATTTGGGCCCCTTACTCCCTTGTGTGGCGTCACCTCTTAAGATTGGGCAATAAGCCCACTTTGGTATTTTAAACACAGATACCACCTTTTAACCCTATAATGCCCAGACAGATAATTTTAATCAAGGCCTCTACCTAAGCCTGAGCCCAATTTGGACCCCTAACACTCAAATTAACACATTAAACATATCCACCCATTAAACTCATAGGCCCAAAAATTCAGGATGTTACAGTTCTACCCCCTTAAAGAAATTTCGTCCTTAAAATTTCCAACTAACTATTAATCGTACTACCCAAGTCTCTCCACTATGCTTTCGCTGTGAACTCTGCTTCTAAAGCCAAAAGAAACACTTAGTGTACTAGTACGCACCGGTATTCGCATTTAGAGCGTCCTCGTCCCCTTGTACTCATTCTACCGATTCGCGTTTATCTGATTAGGAATTTTATGAATTATTAGTTTTCTTCCACTGTTTTAACCACGGACAGTCTTATGAATAATAGCTTTAAGAGTAGTTCTTTCGAATTCGCATTCACCATTCAGTCTCAAGTTCGTATCCTCTAAGAAACACATACATTCAATCATCAACATCCATGAACTTACATTCACTACAGAAAAGTGTTGTTGTTGTTGTTTTCACTACTCAGGGGTATTTTCGTAATTTTATCCTCATTTGGTATTTTCGTAATTTTCAAAATAGGGTTCCTTGGTGATTTTGTGAAATAAAGGGTATTTTGGTAATTTCTGATCCAGGTTATTGAGTAATTTTGAAATTCAGGGGTATTTCGATAATTTTGAAATTCGAGGATATTTCGGTAATTTTGAAATCTGGGGGTATTTCAGAAATTTTAAAATTCGGGGGTATTTCGGTAATTTTGAAAATTAGGGGTAATTTAGTAATTTACAAATCAGGGGTACTTTGGTCATTTTGCAAATCAAGGGTAATTTGGTAATTTTACAAATCAGGGGTGTTTTGGTCATTTTACAAGCCAGGGGTATTTTTAAACAAATTTTACAAAACTAAGAAGGTATTTTTTTAAACAGTGGTATCTTAGAAAATTTGATTTTAAAAGAATAATAGTGGCGTTCAAGTGTTTGTGGTTTTTGATTGATGTTGTGTGTTGTATGTTTTTTTTCTCTTTTAAAAACCGTTGACTTTGTAAATCAGGGTGTTTCTGTAAATCTGGGGGTATATTTGCAAATCATGGTATATTGGTACTTTTTTTTTTCAAAATAAGGGTATTTTAGCAATTTTGTAAAAATAATGTGGCTGGTCCCTTTCGGGTTTTAATTATAGATTTTGGCCCGTCAACAAATCTTCGTAGCTAGGGTGAAGCAGTCACTATGCACCGGTAGGATTCAATAAGAGGAGGTGAGTCACTAGGGGCTGCAAGTACTAGGCTCTTAGGATCAATCTAGACATGCGTATGCTGTTGCCACACCCTAGTCTTGCGACTCGTTCACGGGTTTGTTTAGTGAAATTAAGTCTTATGAGATTTAAGAAGTTATTTTAGCTAAGCCTAAAGTCCATCAAGTTATAGTCTAAATAGTCTACGTCCCACAAAGCCCATCAAGCCCACATACATATATAACACACAAGGAGTTCAGAATACTTACAGCGGACTTAGGTAGAGACGCAGATGCCATCTTTGAGCTAACAGACCTGTTATCATTTAAAAACATGCATGTTTCAAAAGCCCATTTTTAAAAAACGTTTTGAGCCCAAAAACCCAAAGCCGAGTTTTGAACCGGGCTCTGATACCAATTTGTAACACCCCAAACCCGGCCCAATTGCTACGATGGGATGCGGTATGTCACTAAGAAAATTTTTGTCAAACATGTCGTTTTTTTGAAAAGCCCAAATATATTTCATATAGAATATGCCTTTGTAAAATAAATCCAAACTTAATTACATGCCTTAGTTTAATTAAAATAAAAAAATATTAAATAACTAAAAGTAATTAAAGCCCAAAAATAAAACAAAATATAAACTAGTGGCCCATGGCCTTATTACAACGAAATTTTAAAATCCACCACATAAAAATATAAAATAATGACTTGAGTCTTTTGCTAAATCCACATATTCTTTCTCGCATGGCCACCTTGTGTTTCCTTAAAGGCCCGATCCAAGCACTAGGTATCACTGAAATGTTAATTAAAAGGGTGAGTCATGAGACTCAGTGTGCAACCCTCATGCACCACTAGATTTTGGGCCTTAAGCTCGTTAAACAAAGTAATCAGTTTAATACTCATAATAAAAATTTATAACAAATAATATGCAAGGCCCAACCCGTTTGTAACATCCTGGATTATAGCCTATGCATCAGTATGTCTTATGTGTTATGGATGTGATGTGTGCATTTTTAGAATCTTGGAAATGTAAGGAAATGACTTGGAAATGTAAGGAAATGTCTTGTCTTAGAAAAGTAAGGAAATGTCTTAGAAATGCATGGAAATGATTTAGAAATGAACATTTTTGGAAACCCGGAAATGATTTGGAAATGATTTAAAAGTGGAAAGTGAACATTTTTGGAAACCTGGAAATGTATGGAAATGTTAAGTTCAAAAGAGGAAAATGAACATTTTTGGAAACTAGGAAATGTAAGGAAATGATTTAGAAATGACTCGAAAGAGGAAAGTGAACATTTCTGGAAACTTGGAAATGTAAGGAAATGTCAAGTTTCAGATGAACGAAAATTTTGGAAACTTAGAAATGACTTAAAAATGTCGAGTTTTAAAGTTTAAAAGAGGAAATTAAGGCAATGTGGCCTTAAAAGAAAAAGTTGGCGAAATTTGACACACAAATAGGCTTGGAAAAGTGCCTGAAGATGTCACTTAGGGCCTATGGAAATGGCGCCACATGCAAGGTGATGGGCCTGAGTTCGAGTCACTTGGGAAGCAAATAAAGGAAGTTTTATTTTTGCTTCCGAAGTTCGAGGTGGACTGCACAAGCCTTCTAGAAAGGAGGAGTTTTATTCTCTTTAATATTCGATTAATAAGTGATAAATAAGGGATTTAATTTGGATTATTTTTTGAAGAGATAATAAAGGATTATTCTCTAATTATTTTAAATTAAAGGGATAAAGCTATCAAAATAGAAGAGTGGTGGCCAAGTAAGGGACTCTAGCGTAGTAATTTCGGCTATAAAAGGAAAATAGAGGCCATTCTGTATTATTTTCTGTTCTTTGAAAGCCTCTGCCAAATTCTCTTCACCTAATCTTCTTCTTCTTTTATTTTTGCCAAGCCGAAATACCTTGTGTGCTAGCCGAATCCTCCATCTTTATTCTTCCTTCTCTTTTCTTTCTAATCCTCCAAAGCAGAAAGTTGTGAGATCATCATCTAGCCATAGCCGAATCTACGAAGGTTGAAGTGAAGGTGCAATCGATTTCTTCAAGTAAGGGTAAGATCTCATTCGGTTTCATCCTTTTTCTTTTAAGATTTGCCGAAATCTAGGACTAACCCCATTAATATCTTGTTGCGAAACTTTGAAGAGATCTTTCGGGATTTACTAAGTGTCGACTACAAGGAAGGAGAAGTTCTTTTCAGAAGGTACACCATAGACCACGTGTTCCCTAGTTATTCGGTGAGTTTGGGATTTCTAAGATTAAGGTAAGACATATGTATATTCGGCCAAAGGCCATGTTTTATGTTTTAATGGTTAGATTAAATCTAACGCATGAGTTATAGGAATTTCGACATTCCTAGGAAAACAAGGATCAATTTTGGGATTTGTTGGTGTCCCAATCGCCAACAAGGTAAGTTTAAGAATACTAATCCTACTAGGATTTGGATTTATGGCGAAT
This sequence comes from Gossypium bickii, assembly GCA_025503065.1. Taxonomy (NCBI): domain Eukaryota; kingdom Viridiplantae; phylum Streptophyta; class Magnoliopsida; order Malvales; family Malvaceae; genus Gossypium; species Gossypium bickii. The sequence goes on from CP106711.1 coordinate 106,379,878, forward strand.
GGCTTTTTATTAAATTAGTAAGTGATTAATCAAATGTAGGGATTAAGGAATTAAGCGGTAGATCAGATTTCAAAATCTCAAGGAATTTGCTAAGCGAATCAGGTGTGTACCCCACACTATCTTTTAATACGATATATGGCTTAAACTTGTTATATGTTCTAATATGAAAATATAAGAATGTGGCTAATGTACCATGTTATGGTACAAAGTACTCAGGTACGTTTCCTACTCCTACTAGGATTACAAAATATGTTATATTTAACATGTGAAAAGTGACATGAATGTGAATTTAAGTATGATATGCATAATATGAATAATATGGGGCATTTGGGTTATATGAGAAAAGGAAGTGAATGTGGTGACTTTGGTCTCACTATCGAATGTGGTGACCGGTCACATTATCCGAATGTGGTGACTTGGTCACATTATCGAATGTGGTAACCGGTTACATTATCTCGAATGTGGTGTCTCATGACACAATTATCACAGTGGCTATGCCACAAATTTTATATGGGCGATGAGCACGCCGATCGTATGTGATCGCTTCGATGGTGTGTAGCGGATGGAGGTTGACTTAGTAGTCCCCACGGTGTATTTGGCAGTGCACGAGGGTGTGTAGCGGATGGACAATTAGGTTTGGGTTTGGGAATGCATCATAACTTGTATTCATTGTTACGAATGTGTAACTCTTGTATGCCTAATTCTATTATGATTTAGTGTCGTGTACACATTGAGTCATTTGACTCACCCCATTGTGAGACTATTTTTTGGTGACGATCAATAATGGACCGAGTTCGAGGAAGCTTAGGGATAGCCATGCTCACTTGAAGTTTTATTCAATATGGATATTTAATTTTATTTAAGTATTTTGGAATTTTATTTTGGGTTTTACTCGATGTAATAAGGCCATAAGTTACATTTCTTTACTTTTATTTTTAATTACTATGTTACGAATTATTTTCAATTAAAGTTAAGTTTAAAATTTATTTCCTTTAAAATAAACCCTAAATTGTTTTGTCACCTTATTTAATGGATTTCAATATAAGATGAATTGGTTTTCAACACAAGCCATCCCAAAACAATATTTTTCTTAAAATAGCACAAGTTTTTCCTAAGGAACAAAAGAATTTGAAACCGGTTTACTTAAGGAACATACAGATTCAGTTGGGCTCGTGGGCGGAGTGCAGGGTGTTTCGATTTAATATCGAGCCCGATTTCAAACCCTCGGCCTAGGGGTTTAAGGCCCAAAACGTTTTTAAATCGAGCCCAAATGAGTTTTATGAAAGTATTTTTGAAGATGAGCAGGTTTTCTGGCATGGCACCCAAGTCTCCGACCCGCAGTCCACCAGGTAAGTACCCCTAACTATTTGTGTGACTATGTGAATTATGTTATGAATATTAGAAGGGTAGAAAAGGCATGGAATGTAGAATAGCATGATAGGAACTCGAACCCTAGGACTAGTCTACTCAAACACAAATACGTAAGACTTAATGCACTCAACAAACCTATGGCTAAGTCACCGAGTTAGGGTGTGGTAACCATTGTGCGCATGTCTAGGATTGGATCCAGAAGAGCCTGGTACTTAAGCAGTCCTAGTGACTCACCTCCTCTTCGCAGGAATCCTACATGGTGCGTAGCTTCGGTTCACCTTAACCAAGAGGACTCGGTCATAGGCTAAACACAATAACTAAAACCCGAAAGGGACTAGCCGTGTTTTTATGAAAACCCTAGTTTTAAAATCACCATATTACCTTTTTAAAGTATAGCAGAATTTAGTTTGGAAAATTTTTCCCAAAATATTTACGAATTGCAAAATTACTAAAATACCCCTAGTGGTAAAATTACAAAAATGCCTTTGGTTTATGAAATTCCCAAAATACCCATGATTCTTATCAAGATTTCATTACTTTATAAAATGTTCAAAAACCCTAATTTGCAAATTATCAAAAATACCTTGAACTTGGAAAATTTCTGAAATTGCCCCTAACTTACAAAATTACCAAAATGACCACTGGTTTTCAAAATTTTGCAACAATGATCTGGATTTGGAAAACAAATTCTCAAAAAGAACCCTCAAGCTTCATAAATTTTGAAATACCCTTGGTTTATTAAACTTTACAAATTTACCCTGGTTTGTAAAAAAAAAAAATACCGAAATACCCCTGCAATTTCAAAATTACCGAAAGGCCCCGGGATTTTAAAATTACCAAAATACCCTTATTGACAAAATCACCAAGGAACCTTATTTTGACAAATTACGAAAATACTCCTATAGGACAAATTATGAAAATACCCCTAGGTAGTGGAAAAACAACAACAATGAAAACTACAACATTTCTCTGAATGAACAAAAGTTCATAATTGGTTGATGAATGTGAATGTGATTCTCTGAATTATAGTAGTGAACTTGAACTGAAACTTTGTGTGATCGAAAGAACTACTAAATATCTTTATTTCATAAAACTGTTCGCGGTTAATAAGTGGAACAAAATTCTGATGCATAAAACTTTTAATCAGATTAAATCGCGGTGTTAGAAATGAGTTCTAGGGGATGTGAACTTAGAGATTGTGCCTAGGAAGTATGATAGTGTTATTAAGATCAGAGTGCGCAGCATAAGCGTAGTATGATGAGTAGGAATGCAGTTAGCCAAGTAATTTCGAGGACGAAATTATTTTTAAGGTAGAAGCTCGTAACATCACGGATTATAGCCTATGCATTAGTATGTCTTATGTGTTATGGATGTGATGTGTGCATTTTTAGAATCTTGGAAATGTAAGAAAATGACTTGGAAATGTAAGGAAATGTCTTGTCTTGGAAATGAAAGGAAATGTCTTAGAAATGCATGGAAATGATTTAGAAATGAACATTTTTGGAAACCCGGAAATGATTTGGAAATGATTCAAAAGTGGAAAGTGAACATTTTTGGAAACCTGGAAATGTATGGAAATGGTAAGTTCAAAAGAGGAAAATGAACATTTTTGGAAACTAGGAAATGTAAGGAAATGATTTAGAAATGACTCGAAAGAGGAAAGTGAACATTTCGGAAACTTGGAAATGTAAGGAAATGTCAAGTTTCTGAGTCGAACGAAAATTTTTGGAAACTTAGAAATGACTTAGAAATGTCGAGTTTTAAAGTTTAAAAGAGGAAATTAAGGCAAGGTGGCCTTAAAAGAAAAATTTGGTGAAATTTGACATACAAACAGGCTTGGAAAAGTGGCCTGAAGATGTCACTTAGGGCCTATGGAAATGGCGCCACATGCAAGGTGATGGGCCTGAGTTTGAGTCACTTGGGAAGCAAATAAAGGAAGTTTTATTTTGCTTCTTCGAAGCTTCGAGGTGGAATGGCACAAGCCTTCTAGAAAGGAGGAGTTTTATTCTCTTTAATATTCGATTAATAAGGTGATAAATAAGGGATTTAATTTGGATTATTTTTTGAAGAGATAATAAAGGATTATTCTCTAATTATTTTAAATTAAAGGGATAAAGCTATCAAAATAGAAGAGTGGTGGCCAAGTAAGGGACTCTAGCTTAGTAATTTCCGCTATAAAAGGAAAAGAGAGGCCATTCTATATTATTTTCTGTTCTTTGAAAGCCTCTGCCAAATTCTCTTCACCAAATTTTCTTCTTCTTTTATTTTTGGCAAGCCGAAATACCTTGTGTGCTAGCCAAATCCTCCATCTTTATTCTTCCTTCTCTTTTCTTTCTAATCCCTGCAAAATCGAAAGTTGTGAGATCATCATCTAGCCATAGCTGAATCTCTGAAGGTTGAAGTGAAGGTGCAATCGATTTCTTCAAGTAAGGGTAAGATCTCATTCGGCTTCATCCTTTTTCTTTTAAGATTTGCCGAAATCTAGGACTAACCCCATTAATATCTTGTTGCCGAAACTTTGAAGAGATCTTTCGGGATTTACTAAGTGTCGACTACAAGAAAGGAGAAGTTCTTTTCCCGAAGGTACACCATAGGCCACGTGTTCTCTAGTTATTCGGTGAGTTTCGGGATTTCTAAGATTAATGTAAGACATATGTATATTCGGCCAAAGGCCATGATTTATGTTTTAATAGTTAGATTAAATCTAACGCAAGGTTATAGGAATTTCGACATTCCTAGGAAAACAAGGATCAATTTCGGGATTTGTTGGTGTCCCAATCGCCAACAAGGTAAGTTTAAGAATACTAATCCTACTAGGTTTTGGATTTATGGCCGAATGGCTTTTTATTAAATTAGTAAGTGATTAATCAAATGTAGGGATTAAGGAATTAAGCGGTAGATCAGATTTCAAAATCTCAAGGAATTTGCTAAGCGAATCAGGTGTGTACCCCACACTATCTTTTAATACGATGTATGGCTTAAACTTGTTATATGTTCTAATATGAAAATATAAGAATGTGGCTAATGTGCCATGTTATGGTACAAAGTACTCAGGTACATTTCCTACTCCTACTAGGATTATGAAATATGTTATATTTAACATGTGAAAAGTGACATGAATGTGAATTTAAGTATGATATGCATAATATGAATAATATGGGGCATTGGGTTATATGAGAAGGGGAAGTGAATGTGGTGACTTGGTCTCACTATTTAAATGTGGTGACTTCGGTCACATTATCTGAATGTGGTGACTTCGGTCACATTATCTGAATGTGGTAACTTCAGTTACATTATCTGAATGTGGTGTCTCATGACACAATTATCTAGTGGCTATGTTACAAATTTTATATGGGCGATGAGCATGTCATTTGCGACTACTACCTTCGATGGTGTGTAGCGGATGGAGGGTTGACTTAGTAGTCCCGGTGTGTGGTGGCAGTGCGGGGTGTGTAGCGGATGGACAATTAGGTTTGGGTTTGGGAATGCATCATAACTTGTATTCATTATTCTGAATGTGTAACTCTTGTATGCCTAATTCTATTATGATTTAGTGTCGTGTACACATTGAGTCAGTTTGACTCACCCCATTGTGGGACTATTTTTCAAGTGACGATCAATAATGGATCGGGTTCGGCAGAAGCTTAGGGATAGCCATGCTCAGCTTGAAGTTTTATTCAATATGGATATTTAATTTTATTTAAGTATTTTGGAATTTTATTTTAGGTTTTTACTCGATGTAATAAGGCCATAAGTTACATTTCTTTACTTTTATTTTTAATTACTATGTTACAAATTATTTTCAATTAAAGTTAAGTTTAAAATTTATTTCCTTTAAAATAAACCCTAAATTGTTTTGTCACCTTATTTAATGGATTTCAATATAAGATGAATTGGTTTTCAACACAAGCCCAACCCAAAACAATATTTTTCTTAAAATAGCACAAGTTTTTCCTAAGGAACAAAAGAATTTGAAACCGATTTACTTAAGGAACATACCAGATTCGGTTCAGGCTCGTGGGCTGGGTCTGGGGTGTTTCACCGTTTGCCTAGGTTTCCATCCGCTACACGCCCCCGTACCAACCGTACACACAATTGGGGATTTCTACAATCGACCCACGCCACTGCACACCATGATGGCAGTCATGCTGCTCATCCACATATGATGGCCGAAGCCCTTATAACATATAATGGCCGAAGCCCGTATAACAATTCACGGCATTAGCCGCTACATCAGATCATGGTAAAACCGTTACACATATAACGTATAACTTCCTCTTTTCATCAACCCAACCCATGCAATCACATACAAGCATTTTACTTATAACATATAAACAGATTATTTGCTAACCTGGTGAACCGCTTTTACCCTCCTTGGGCTTTCATCAAATAATCGAGATGTCAGCAATTATCAAAACATATAAATCTTATGATCATGCATTTTATGATTAGATCTAGATGGTGGGGAAGTATTACACACCTGATATCGCGAAATCCAATATTCTTAGTCGATGTCCTTGCTATCGGATCTATTATCCTCAATCTATAGCCTTGCTCAAAAGCTGAAAAAATTGCGAAAATAGGCCTCTCCTATATTCGGCCATGGTTAGTATTCTACCCGATTATATATATAAATAAACAAATCCTCTTATCTTGAAATCCCGGAAAAAGTATGAACAAGAGAAGGCTGATGTGTCTTTAGCTTTTAAAATACTTGAGTGAAGAGTTTCGGTTTCTGACAGGAAAAGAGAAGAAGAAAAGAAAACAAGGAAGAGACTTGAAGATTTTGGCTAGGAAGAAAAGGAATGGAAAGAGTTTCGGCTTTTGAATCAAGGTGAAGATGAGGGATTAGGCTTAGAGATTTCGACTTTTGCAGAGAATGAAGAAGAAGATGGAACTTTAGGAGTTTTCGGCTTTTACTCAGAGAAGAAGAGAAAAGAATGAGAGAAAAATCCAAATGCCGAAATTGAAGAGATATTCCCCCTATTTACAGAAATTTCGGCACTTACCTAACCTTGCAGATGAATCCTATCTTTTCTCCTTTATCTTAATCTACTAGCTCATCTAAAAGAGACTTAATTATCTCTAACTCCTCCCTCCTTTATCAGCATATTATCCACATATTTTAATCATTAAAATCCCTAAATTTTAGCCTTTATCTGCTTATTATCCACATAAAATAAATTCCTAAATAATAGCCTTTATCTGCTTATTATCCACATATTTTAACATTAAAACCCCTAAATTTTAGCCTTGTTGCCATCCACTCCACCTAATCCTAATGCCCAAAATTTAGCTAACTTAAATTAAAAGAATTGGGCTCCATGAAACTTAAATTTGGGCCCCTTACTCCCTTGTGTGGTGTCACCTCCTAAGATTGGGCCACAAGCCCACTTTGGTATTTTAAACATAGATACCACCTTTTAAACCCTATAATGCCCAAACAGATAATTTTATTCAAGGCCTCTACCTAAGCCTGAGCCCAATTTGGACCCCTAACACTTAAATTAACACATTAAACATATCCACCCATTAAACTCATAGGCCCAAAAATTTAGGATGTTACAATCGTTGTTTCTACGTTCGATGTAAGTTCGTGTATAATATGTATTGTTTAAACAATGTTCATATGTGATGAAATGAATGGAAATATGATTGTGGAGTTTGGTAATGTGAAATGTGAGTTAGAAGATATGTGGCACTAAGTGTTCATAAATAGACTCATAGTGATGAATGGCACTAAGTGTACGAGAAAAAGAAAGCATCGGCTGTATTATTTTGCACTACGCGTGTGATACCAAGACAAATTCGATTATATGTGATGGCACTAAGTGTGCGATATTATTATAGCTTCAGTTAATTAATTGGCACTAACTGTGTGAGTTTATCGAACGTTTAAAGAGGACCGAATGAATTATGGCATCGAGCATTGATTTGGTAAATGTGATAGATAAATACGTGATGGTAGAGGTATGTACAGAACCTAAGTGGTTGATGATATTGTGTATGAGATAGATAGAAGATTATGTGAATGAATGATGAAAAAAGTTAGATTGAGTAGCATTATAATTGCTTGTATATGAACCTATATATATGGTATGAAAATGAGTAAAAGCCATGGATGAGATTATGTAGTGATGTGAATTGAACTAAGTGTTAGTTAATTTTGTATATTGAACTTGAATTGTTGATTTAATTTTGTTATATTACGAACTTACTAAGCTTTAAAGCTTACTGTGTGAAGCCTTTCTCTGTTTTACAGTGTCATTAAAGCTAGCTCAAATTCGGGGATCGTCAGCGACTCAATCACACTATCAGACATCTATTTTGGTACCTTTTGGAAGTTGTATTTATGGTATATGGCATGTATAAGCTAGTGACGTTATGGAATCTTTTGAGATGTATAAATCTTGCCATGTGATATGTCTTGATAATGGATTGATTTTGGTATATATGTTGCTATGTGAAAATGGTGTATGTGATGTGTATATATGGTCGTGTGTGAATGGCCATTATAGTATGCTTTGGTGAAATAGAAATGGTATGTTTCATAATTGATTTGGCATTTGAGATGGTGAATGATTTGTATGTTATTTTATATTAGAATTGAACATGTGGGGATGACCCAAATTGGGTGGCAATTTGGCCTTGTAAATGGCCTATCATTGTCCACATGGGTGAGCACACATGCGTGTGTCTCGATCGTGTCCTTCATTGTCCTAATTCAAAGCAAATTAGACTTGTACACGAGCCAGACACACGAGCATGTGACAGGCTGTATGATTCAAGTCAGTGTTGCACACGGGTCAGACATACAGGTGTGTGACAGGCCATGTGACCCAAGTCAGTATTGTTCATGGGGTAAGACATGGTCTAAAGTATGGCCATGTGAGGCACATGGTCTAGCTACATGAGCCACATGTGCGTGTGCCCTGTTTTGAAAGAAAATTTTTTTAAGTTCTGCAAAGTTTCCGTATGAGATCGATTTAGTCCCGAACCTACTCTAAAGCATGTCTAAGGCCTCGTAGACCTTAAAAATAGACTTTATGTTATTGGTTAATTATGTTATGCTGATGTGAGAGCCATGGTATTTTAAATTTTATGATTCGACCGGTAATACTTCGTAACCCTAGTTCGGTGATAGATACTGGTTAAAGATGTTACATTTTATTGGTATTAGAGCTACAGTTTAGTCGATTCTAGGACTAATGTAGTATGTGAGAGTCTAGCTATACATGCCATATATATATCTACGATAGTGTGATGATTCCTGATAGTGAAAAATGTGTTTTCCTATAGTAAATGGAACCCGATTGAGTTGTTGCTGATGATGTTGAGAGTAATGCACCTGCTCCCACTCAAGGGATAGCGCCAACTGAATCTAGGTCGACTACTAGTAGTCACGAGGGAGAGGCAAAGAAGCTTTCTTCCAAATGATGAACAAGTGGTTCACAGAGTTTGTTCGAACGGATCTGGCTACTCAACAACCTCCACCCCGCAAGTTCCTATAGTGCCATAAGTTATAGACCCAATTCGATTGAGTAAACCTCTAGTTGATAAGATTTGTAAGTATGAGGCAGAAGAGTTCAAGGCCACAGTTTAAGATGATGCCGAGCGAGCTGAATTCTAGCTTGAGAATACCATTAGAGTGTTTGATGAATTAGCATGTACTATTGATGAATACCTTAAGTGTGATGTTTTATTGTTGAGAGATACAGCGTATCATTGGTGGAAAACATTGACATATGTGGTTCGAGAGAACGAACCACCTGGGATTTCTTCCAAACTAAATTTTGCAAGAAATATATATTAATAAATGGCTTATAGATCAGAAACGCAAAGAGTTCCTTGAGCTGAAACAGGGCCGTATGTCTGTTACGGAATACGAGTGAGAATTTGTGAGATTGAGCCAGTATGCACGAGAATGTGTTTCGACAGAAACTATTATGTGTAAACGATTTATTGAAGGGTTGAATGAAGATATTAAACTTTTGGTCAGAATTCTTGACTTGACTGAATTTGTGGTATTGGTTGAAAGAGCTTGTAAAGCCAAGGAGCTTAGTAAAGAAAAGAAGAAAGCAGACTCAGAAGCTAGAGACGAGAGAAAAAGGTCGATGAGTAAGTCGTATCACTCTTCGTCAAAGAGATTTAGAGATGCAACCAGTCGTTCAAATACTTCGATTGGACATTCGAGTAAAGATCGTGTGAAACAATAAACGAGTCCTAAAGTTCAAATTCTAGTGGAATCAAGTGTTGGCAGTGTTAGAAACAATAAGCCAGAGTGTAGACAGTGTGGGAGACGTCATATTGGTGAATACTGGGGCAAGTATAATAATAGAGTTTGTTATAAATGTGGATCACGAGATCACTTCATTCGGGATTACCCAGAGTTGGCTGAAAAAGATAATGCTCAGAGTGCGAGGCCGAGTAACACGGTAGCTAGGGGTAGACCACCCAGAAACACAAGAATTATGAATGGTAGTCAGAGAGGAACAATGATACAACTGTGAGATCCGAGGCGAGAGCACTTGCCAGAGCCTACGCTATCCGCGCTCACAAAGAAGTTTCATCTCCAGACGTCATTACTGGTACTTTCACTCTTTATGATACTGATGTGATGGCATTGGTAGATTCAGTATCTACTCATTCATATGTGTGTGTGAACTTAGTATCTAGTAAGACTCTACCTGTTGAGTCTACTGAATTTGTAATTAGAGTATCTAACCCCTTAGGTAAGTTTGTTCTGGTTGACAAAGTGTGCATGAATTGTCTGTTAATGTTTCGAGATATTTGTTTCACATCTAATCTGATGTCACTACCCTTTGATGAATTTGATATAATTCTGGGTATGCACTGGCTAACTTTGCATAATGCTATTGTGAATTGCAAACGAAAGACTATTGATTTGAAAAGTCAGAATGACGAGATAGTCTGAATTGAATCCAGTGATTTGAATGGGCTATCAGCCATAATATCTTTGATGAAAGCTCTAAATTATGTGAAAAGGGATGGGAAGCATATCTTGCGTATGTGATTGATATGAAAGTGTGAGAAAGAAAGTTGAATCTGTGCTTGTGGTTTGTGAGTTCACGATGTGCTTCCTAAAGAATTCACTGGGATTACCTCCGATACAAGAAGTTGAGTTTGGCATTGAGTTAGTGCCAGGGACGACCCCTATTTCTATAGCTCTATATAGAATGGCTCCGACAAAATTGAAAGAATTGAAGTCTCAATTGCAAGAATTAACAGACAAAGGTTTTGCACGACCGAGCTTTTCTCCTTGGGGCGCTCCTGTTCTATTTGTGAAAAAGAAGGTACGATGAGAATGTGCATTGATTACCGTAGTTAAACAAAGTGACGATAAAGAATAAGTACCCTCTACCGCGAATTGATGATTTGTTTGATCAGTTGAAAAAGGCTACAGTGTTTTCGAAAATAGACTTGAGATCAGGTTATTATCAGTTGAGAGTCAAAGAATCAGATGTGCCGGAAACTGCTTTTCGAACGAGGTACAAACATTATGAATTTTTAGTTATGCCTTTCAGACTAACGAATGCCCCTGCAGTATTTATGGACTTGATAAACTGGATCTTTAGGCCGTATTTGGATCGATTTGTCATTATATTTATTAACAATATTTTGATTTATTCTTATAATGAGACGGAACATGCCGAGCATTTGAGAATTGTGCTACAAATTCTGCATGATAAGAAATTGTATACAAAGTTTAGCAAATGCGAGTTCTGGTTGCGCGAGGTTGGTTTTCTAGGACATATAATGTCAGTTGCAGGGATACGAGTTGATCCGAGTAAGATTTCAGCAATTTTAGAATGGAAACCTCCGAGAAATATGTCTGAAGTCCGCAGTTTTTTCAGACTAGAAGGATATTATAGATGGTTTGTGAAAGGCTTCTCGATGATTGCAACTCTGTTGATGAAATTACTACAGAAAGATGTTAAATTTGAGTGGTCAAAAAGGTGTCAGCAGAGTTTTGAATAGTTGAAAGCATTATTGACAAAGGCACTAGTGTTAGTTCAACCTGAATCAGGTACAGAATTCATAGTTTATAGTGATGTATTGTTGAATGGTTTAGGTTGTGTGCTGATGCAAGAAGGCAAAGTTATAGCCTATGATTCGAGACAGTTAAAACCACATGAAAAGAACTACTCGATGCACGATCTTGAATTAGCAGTTATTGTATTTGCATTGAAGATTTGGCGTCACAATTTATTTGGTGAGAAGTGTCACATTTATACTGATCACAAGAACTTGAAATACCTAAAGACTCAGAAAGAGTCAAATTTGTGACAGCGGATATGGTTAGAATTGTTAAAAGATTATGAATTAGTAATTGACTATCATTCGAGAAAAGCTAATGTTGTTTTGATGCTTTGAGCCGAAATTCTTTATTCGCTTTATAAGCAATGAATACTCAGATAGATTAGTATGATGATGAATCAGTTATAGCTGAGTTGAAAGTGAGGTCGTTGTTTATACATCAGATTTGTGATGCTCAGAAAATTGATACTGAGATGATGGCGAAACGAGCTCAATGTGATTTGAATTCTGATTCAGAATTTCAAGTTGATGATGATGATTGTTTGAGATTCCGAGACAGAATTTGTATTCTCAAAAATCTAAAGTTAATTCAGATGAATTTGAGTGAAGCACATAATAGTCGTTTATCGGTTCATCCGGGAAGTACGAAAATGTACAATGATCTGAAACAATTTTATTAATGGCCTGGGATGAAACGGGATATCTTAGAATTTGTTTTGAGATGTTTAGTTTGTCAGCAAGTCAAAGCTAAACACCAGGTGCCTTTGGGCTTATTATAGCCGATCATGATTCCTGAATATAAAAGGAAGAGAATCGCAATCTGGGTGATAGTTGATAAATTAACGAAATTAGCTTATTTTATTCCGGTGAAAAAGGATTATTCGCTTTATAAGTTAGCTGAATTGTATGTTTCTTAGGTTGTGCGATTGCACGGGGTACCATTATCTATTGTGTCTAACAGAGATCCGAGATTTACTTCGTGGTTTTGGGAGAAATTGCAAGAGGATTTAGGTACGAAGTTGCATTTCAGTACTGCTTTTCATCCGCAAACGGATGGTTAATCTAAGCGAATCATTCAGATTCTCGAGGATATGTTGAGATATTGTATTCTTGAGTTTGAATGTACGTGGGAAAAGTACCTATCGTTGATTGAATTTGCGTATAATAATAGCTTTCAATCAAGCATTAAAATGGCACCATATGAGGCCCTTTACGGTTGTAAATGCAAAACTCCATTGTATTGGACTAAGCTTCGTGAGAATAAGATTCACGGTGTAGATTTGATTAGATAGACTGAGCAAAAAGTAAAAGTGATTCAAAATAGTTTGAAAGCGACATCAGACCGTCAGAAGTCTTAGGCCGATTTGAAACGAAATGATATTGAAACATCGGTGATAAAGTGTTTTTTAAAACATCTCCGTGGAAGAAAGTACTCTGATTCGGCAGAAAAGGCAAGTTGAGTCCAAGATTCATCGGACCGAATGAGATTATCGAACGTATTGGGCTAGTTGCTTATAGATTGTTGTTGCCACGAGAGCTAAAGAAGATTCATAATGTATTTCACATATCGATGCTTTGACGATATAGATCTGACCCATCGCACGTGATTGCCCCTACTGAAGTTGAGATTCAGTCAGGTCTATTGTATAGCGAAAAACCGATTAGAATTCTGGCTCGTGGGATCAAAGAATTGAGAAATAAGAAAATTGCTTTACTAAAAGTTTTGTGGCACAAACACGGAGTTGAAGAGGCTACGTGGGAGCCTGAGGATGCTATGAAGGAACAATATCCGAATCTATTCACTGGTAAGAATTTCGGGGACAAAAATCCCTAAGGGGGGAGAGTTGTAACAACCCGGTTTAGACCCTAGTCAGAATAGTGGTTTCGGGACCACAAATTTGAGGTTAGAGAAATAATTTAATATTATTTTTGGTGTTTATGACATATGATAAAGTATGTGTGAAAGTTCTGTATGAAAATTTTATTGTTTGTATGTCGATTTGTGAAAAAGGACCTAATCGCGTAAATTGCAAAAGTTGTGTGATAGTAGTTAAAAGTGCTTAAATATTATGTCTTATTAAATGAGAGGTCCTTAAGTTGTTATTAGACCATTTTGATAGTGGGAATGGTCTTAAATGGACATTTATTAAGATGTTTAAATGGTTTAATATTAAAGTTAAATTTGTAAATTAGTTATTAAGGTATATTAAATAAAACCAAAACCAAAATTATGTGTTATCATCATTCTCATAACCGAATATTGAGAGAAAAAGAAGAGGAGAATGTGGTTTTAGGGTTCGACCATTGTTGTTCTTGATTAAGGTATATTTTTAGCTCGATTTTTTGATGATTTTTATGTTTTTGTGATCATTGTTTAGTGTTCTCTTAAGCCCATGCCTTAATTTATGAAATTGATAATGATTTTGAGATGTGTCATTCATGAATGTATAAGCTTTGTGTTGATAGTTGGTGAAATAAGAAAGCTTGATGTATGATAAATATGTTTTGCATTTGGAAATTTTGATGAAATAGATTATTATGGGCTAATTTGTGAAAATGAAACTTTGAAAGGTTAAAATGTGAAATAAATGAAAGATATGGGCTGCTAGAGACTAGTATGAAATTCAGCCAAGCTTGGGTGTGAGTAAATTATGTGTATTTTGTGTAATTGTGAAGTAGGATTAAAATGTTAAAATGTGAAATTATAAGGGCTAAAGTGTAAAATGCCCTAACTATGTGTTTATGAATTGTTTTGGATGAAGATGAGATTGAATAAGTTGAATTTGATATTATATAGATCAAGAAAAGAGAAATTTGGACCTAGATCGAGGCAAGAACAAAGTGCTTGATTGATCGACTAGTATCGTTGTACGTCCGATGTAAGTTCGTGTATAATATGTATTGTTTAAACAATTTTCATATGTGATGAAATGAATGGAAATGTGATTGTGGAGTTTGGTAATGTGAAATGTGAGTTAGAAGATATGTGGCACTAAGTGTGCGTAAATAGACTCGTTATAGTGATGAATGGCACTAAGTGTGCGAGATAAAGAAAGCATCGACTATATTATTTGGCACTACGTGTGTGATACCGAGACAAATTCGGTTATATGTGATGGCACTAAGTGTGCGATGTTATTATAGCTTCGGCTAATTAATTGGCACTAAGCGTGCGAGTTCATCGAACGTTTAAAAAAGACAGAATGAATTATGGCATCGAGCATTGATGTGGTAAATGTGATAGATAAATACGTGATGGTAGAGGTATGTACAGAACCTAAGTGGTTGATGATATTATGTATGAGATAGATAGAAGATTATGTGAATGAATGATGAGAAAAGTTGGATTGAGTAGCATTATAAATGCTTGTATATGAACCTATAGATATGGTATGAAAATGAGTAAAAGCCATGGATGAGATTATGTAGTGATGTGAATTGAACTAAGTGCTAGTTAATTTTGTATATTGAATTTGAATTTTTGATTTAATTGTCTTATATTACAAACTTACTTAGCTTTAAAGCTTATTGTGTGAAGTCTTTCTCTCTTTTACAGTGTCATTAAAGCTAGCTCGGATCCGAGGATCGTCAACGACTCAATCACACTATCGGACATCTATTTTGGTACCTTTTGGAAGTTGCATTTATGGTATATGGCATGTATAGGCTAGTGAAGTTGTGGAATGTTTTGATATGTATAAATCTTGCCATGTGATATGGCTTGATAATGGATTAATTTTGGTATATATTTTGCTACGTGAAAATGGTGTATGTGATGTATATATATATGGTCTTGTGTGAATGGGCATTATAGTATGCTTTGGTGAAATAGAAATGGTATGTTTCATACTTGATTTTGTATTTGAGATGGTGAATGATTTGTATGTTATTTGATATTAGAATTGAACATGCAGGGATGACCCAAATTGGGTGGCAATTTGGCCTTGTAAATGGCCTATAATTGTCCACAGGGGTGAGTACACGGGCGTGTGTCTCGACCATGTCCTTTACTGTCCCAATTCGAAGCAAGTCAGACTTGCACACGGGCCAGACACACGGGCGTGTGACAGGTCGTGTGACCCAAGTCAATGTTGTCCACAGAGTAAGACATGGTCTAAAGCATGGCCGTGTGAGGCACATGGCCTAGCCACACAAGCGTGTGCCCTGTTTTGAAAGAAAAATTTTCTAAGTTCTGCAAAGTTTCCGTATGAGATCGTTTAGTCCCGAACCTACTCTAAAGCATGTTTAAGGCCTCGTAGACCTTAAAAAGGGACTTTGTGTTATTGATTAATTATGTTATGTTGATGTGTGAGCCATGGTGTTTTAAATTTTATGATTCGACCGGTAATACATAGTATTAAAATATCATAGAAAATATTGGCAAGATTATCAAATACCATGATTTGTAAAGCACCAAAAAGTCCAAAATGAAACAAACTTAAATATTAATAAATAAAAAAAATCCATCATCAATAAACAAGTCAGCTACCAACCCTCCAATTCTATGCTTCTCCCTTTGAACTTACTCTCCCTCTTTATTTTTCAAAAATGCCAAAAAAAAGGCATTCAATTTTGTTAAGCAAACACGTTTGTATCGATAAGCCCTAGTTCTTTGACCTTAAATCATTTTCAAGTGCTGCTTATGATATTAGATGTCTTTATCAAGGCAGGCTAACTCTTTATTCAATTGTTCTAATAACCGAACTTGGGCAATGCTCATTGGTTTCACACAGGTTGAGTCAGTTGCAACTAGGTCAGGGGACTTGACCAACATTTGGATTTTTCTTTATAGAAAAATGGGGAGATATGTGCAATTAGGTTGATATTTGGTTGGTGGTGTTGTTGAATTTGGTTGATAACTTTCTTGTTGATTTATGATGGTTGATTGTTGAACTTCTTATTTGGTTTGTACTTAATTCTAAAAGGTAAGATACTCAGGACACTTGTGCTATCTTATTGTTTTGTTTACTTTTGTTAATGCTATCAGCTTTGATGCATTAATGATTAGTTTCATAGTTATTGATTAAGGGGGAGTTTGTGTTATTATCTTGCTTGAAGTAATTTGTTGTAATGTTTTTTTTGGTTAAAAAATGCTAAAGGGGATAATGTTAATACACGTTGCACCATCCATCTCAACTCACTTTGCAATTAGACAATTGTATAACTTGCATATATGTTGCCATATTTTGACTCAAACCTTATGATTATTTTCTTTACATCTTTTTGAGGATTTTGAGTAATAATTAATTGGATTGAATTATGGTGAACATTAATCAACAAAGGACTACAAGTAAAAAAAAAACCTATTTAAAGAAAACTAGTTTATGTATTGACTGCGTGCACGTGCACATAAAACAAATGCTTTTATAAAGCAAATTTAAAGTGCGGTTTTACTGCAAGCGTATAGGTCAGTTGTAATATTTATAGTTCCGATGTAACATGAAGTATTCCAAGGGGTCGGACCCAAAGAAGATGGCGATTGAGTGATAAATAGCGCACACTATAGAGTCTATATGGCTACTGGTATGATTTTATAGTATGGAAAATCATAACGAGAAAGTTTTGCTAGAAAATTAAATATGCTAATGTAGGGACCAAATTGTAAAGAGTAAAAAAACTACGATATTAACCAATAAATGACTAATGGTGGTTGGTTGATTTTGATGTAGTTTGCCGATCTTTGAATGAGGCACTTAAATCGCTTAAATTACTAAGTGGCTCAAATTTATCTCTTCATCTCAGTTTTACCAACTTAGACAAATTAATCTAGTTTATCTCTCGATCTCACTGGTTAATTCGGGACTAATAAATTGGTGCACAACAAGATTACCTCTCGGTTTCACTTGTCTAGATATTCCCTTACAGGCGTCAATTCCAAATTTTTAGGTCTATTCTATTTAGTCCAAATTATTACGATTTAGTCCATTGTCTAAAAAATCAACTTACTCACATCTCCATCAACCAACCCCTATTAGGGTTTAGCTACTCATGCTAAAAATAAAGCCAATGGACATGGAAATGAAAAGAAAATAAGTCATAAAAGTAAAACTTAAGAAAAATATAAAAATTTAGATTTTTATGCAAGAAAACTTAAAGAACATAAAACTAAAGGCATTCAATAAGAAAATCTAAAGCAATAAAGTAAAAGGAACAAACTTTAGTTGATTTAAAATAAAAGAAACTGAAATATATTAAATTAAAACTAGAAATGTCTTACAACTAAGGTACAAGGACTGAAAGTGCAAATAAACCTAAACTACATTGATAACTAACTTAACACTAAGAACAAGAAAGAAGTGTAAAAACATAAACTCTAAAACTAGGAAAGGAGAAGAGAAAATAAAAACCCTAGAAAAGTTGTAGAAAAATCAAGAGAAAACCTAGAAAAACTAAAGTTAAAAACTAAACTAATGTGTGCCTCCTCTCTCCTCAGCCAAAATTAGTTGTTTTAGGCCGAGGGCTGATGAAATTTCGTTGCCAAAATTGCCCCTACAAGGGCCTTGTGCGATTGGTGTGTTGGGTGGACAAAGACTACCCTTTTTGTCCAACTTTGTCCCTTCACAATATCGGTATTGCGATACCTCGGTCAGTTTCAAAATTGAGGGTCTTCTTTGAGGGTGGATATCGCGATACCCAAAGTGGATATCGCGATACCACTGAAGGGTGGTCTCCAATCTTCAAGTCTGTTGGAGGTATCGCAATTCTAAGTTTTGGATATCGCGATACTCTTTCCTTTGGTGCTATTTTAGCTCGTTTTCAACCTCCAACACGTCCCTCTCACGACTCAACCACACGTTAGGGCCCCTAATGGCACATTGGCTAAATTGGGTGACAAAAATGAGTAAAAATGAGAAATTTACACTTATTGACTTAAAATCTAAAAACTACAAAAAAGACGTTGCTTTGCTAGAGAATAAACTCCTTAAGTATATTGGGAAAGCCTAATTTGTCATATCACACCATGGCAAATCATGTATGAATTAAAGAGGGTATTTTAACTAAAGGAACTTGTATTAGGTGCAATTTAATTAAAGGAACTTCTGTCTATTATTTTCTAACGAGAAGGGAACATGTTAAACCATCACAACGTATATGTTACATGATGAAATGTTAGAAATCAGCTTCTCTCCCTTTATTTTCCAATGATTTTTCAGTATGGTGATTTGTCTTTCAATAAATATCTTATAATTAACCATGCAAGATTTATCTATACAATATTGTCTAAAATTAATATAAGCAAGTTAGAGAGGAAACAACAAAGGGAGCAATTCTTCATCCTAGGAGACGAACAATGAAATAAGCTTTGGCTTTTTGTAAATCTTTGCCCCTTGTATATGTTGCTGCTTCTTGTTAGCTTTTCTAAATTATTCACTTAAAAAAATTAAAAGCCATTTTCTGGAATTTACTTATGTTTCATGTGAATTTGAGCAGTAGTTCTACGATTAGTCATCCAAATATGCACATATTTAGTACCTCAGTAAAATATTCTCAAGCTTAATATACTCTCTCTCTGGATATATGTTTATACATATGTTGCATAGCCCCCTGTTCATGGAAATAGATTTACCCCTTGACATGGGTCCAAGTTTGTAAATAACCTGCAATCTTGTTAACAAACTCAAAACAACACAATGAGAACCTTATAAAAGAAACCGTACATAAAAATCCTCAGCATCACACCTCAACAGGAACCTTTATTTTCTATAATGAGAAAAAATACCATCAGCAATAAGTACTACTTTAAGACTGCAAGTCTGCTGAAAACAATGTTCAAGTTGTTTTTCCACCAGAACCGTGACTGAAGATAAGTGACAAATGACAATATCGTTATCCAGCTGGAAAGCCTTGGCAAAAACATCAGGATTAATAGGAGTTTTTTATCTGAACACTACATTTGCAATGGTAATCATACTTGGATTCTGGCTGCTAAGACCAGCAAAGGGACTAAGAAATGGAATTGAATAGATCAATAGGGACTAAGAAAGCATCTCCATGGTATAGCACTTTAGCGATGAAACGGTTCTTTAGGTTGGATGTGACAAAGGCCACATAGAGTGCGACTCTAGTACTACTAAGATCTCATTGGCCCTGAGGGTGAGTGTGAGGAGGGTTTAGGTCATAAGGTGCGTAATAAATTAGAGCCAAAGATATTCCAAGAGCATTAAGTCCTGGTATTTGTTTTTGACAGGAATGACTTTCTTATCCTAGTTGATTTGATGTGTTTCCAGGCATGTCGAGTCCTGAAAAGGACATGCTTTGGGTCCTTGCAGAACTAGCAATTAACAGATACAGCGTGAATGATGGAAGTGTGAGTTGACACTTGACATACACTACGCATTTCAAAATATAGAGATTGGGGCAAAAACATAGGACCATTTTTGGCATCCTTGAGTGCTACACAGAAGTCCTGAAGAAAGTGAGGATAGAGTGCAGCACAAAAGAGTTCTTCATTATCAGAGTCAAAAAGAGACCTTGAACAAATACCTTGTTCTTCATTCATGTTTTATGTTTTCCTAAGGAGCAGCAGATGCAAACACACATTTATTAATCCATTGTGAAATAAACATTGTCAGTTAAGTAATTACATAATGTCCGTAAACTTCAAAGCTTTAAACTGGTATTGGGTGGGGTGCGCCTGGCCCGAGCTATGGTGCAACGCTTGGGCGACGCAAGAAAGCCCCAGTAGCAAGCTACTGCGGTGGGCATTCCCCTAAAAAATAAATTTAATATCATGTGAGCCAATGGCCCACGTATCAGATATTAAACTGATAAGAACAGATACTACACTTGATCTTAGCCAAAAGGCCGAGAAAGGTATGCCTTCTCTTGTCCAAGTCGCCTTCCTTTAAAAGCTGCTTCTCGCTTTCTCTCACGCTGACTTACTGATGTGGGATTTTAACAGAAAGACCTATTCCTAATAAAGGAGAGACAGTTGGCTTTACCTGGGCCACTTAGGACTTGTTAACAGTCAAACCATAAAGAAAACAAATTTAGGATTCGGTAGATTAGGTGCCACGTATGCTCCATTATGAAGTTTGATCTCCTTTGGTAAGGAAAACTCCATTCAGAAGCTACTTGGACTGATAAAAGACTTGGAGAAACAAACAGGTAACCTAGCTAAATTTCATGTTTAAGTAGAAGTTTAGTGTTTGCATGGAACAAGGTTTGTTGGCAGAAATCAGCGGCTAAACATCTCTCAATTCGTGCATTGGAATTTGGAAAGACGGCCAGACATGGTAGAATTGTGGCACCAAAGAAATCTGACCAAGTTCAGGAAACATATATCATGATTAAACACAAATTCAACTAATTATGAAGCTTACATAATAAAACTTTTGTAGCTAGAATTAAATGAAAACCATCAATGTTGACAAGGATATTGCAATTGCGAATTTGTTCTCAAATCTATAATTTAATGCATAGTTAAATTATGTCACTTTGGTTTCCATGTTCTTCAACCTGCTCTGCTATTATATTAACATGATCTTTCAAACGATTTGCATCATAGCTAATTGGGAACGAGGTGGACAAAGGAGAAGGAAGTGGTCTTTAGTGGTGCTTTTTATAAAACACCGCTAATTTGGGCAGATTTGCAACATAAATTTTTCACCAATATCTCACCCTTCCTGCATAAAATCCAATCACAGACAGTAAAGATAGCATGAAATCCAACCAAAACAGCAAATATAGCATGAAATCCAACCAAAATAGCAAATCTAAATGATAAAAAATTATACGAAAGATATATGACATAAATTATAAATGAAGTATAATTAAAAAATTTCTTACAATAATGTTAAAAGTTACAAGAAAATAAATGTCTACGATGGCGGCATTTGCGACTGCTGGAACATCTTCATCATAGTCTCAAGCTGTAGGTGGAGTTCATCATACTTTTCTCTCTCCGCTCGCTTCCTAAATCACGCCTCTACTTCTCATTGTTTGCCTCGCTTTAAGTTGTAGCTGAAGTTCTTCATATTTTCGTTGAACCTCAACTTCTCTCAATGCTGCCTCCGCTTTAAGTTGAGAAATTTACTCAACTGTGCTCGCTTGCATCTGAGCTATCTGGTCTCTTAACCTATGAACTTTAGCTTGAGCTTGACTCCCGGAAGGCATGTATTGCTGCGAGCTGGATCCAAAATATTGGGTCGGGTTAACACTGATCCTTGAAATCGAACCCGACCATACCTTTCAAGACCCAAAACTTCATTAATAATTCTGTTATCAATGTCCTCAAAATTAACAGAACTATCAGTCGAAGCAATCGCTTCATACTCTGCCTTTTTATCTTTTAGTTTCTCCTAATAAATCAATTAAAGAGTTAAAAATGAAATATATAATAAAAAATGAATGCAACATAACTTAACATTATTTAAAACTACTAAAGACGAATTAAACCATTATAATTAAACATTATAAATATTTATAATAAATCAAATTTTATTAAGTAAATATACCATAATTTCTGCAGCTTCAGATGTCATCGAAGATCCATATTTCTTCATATGCGTAAAGTCAAAAACCTGAAGGCGTCCAACTTTTTGACCAGACGATGCTTCCTACAATATAGTAGTAAAAATAAATCAATTAATAGTAGAAAGTCATTAATATTTGACAGAATTAATAAATTCATAATACTTGGGCCTCAGCTACACAAGCAAAACTTCTCGACCCTGCCGTGTGTGTGAATTTTTGTTTTTGCCTGCTGCTTGTTCCAACTCACGGTCCTACATAATGAAATTATTATTACGTATATATTAAATACTATAAACTGAAAAATTTATAAGAGTTTGGAAGTACGTAATACCTCTCCTTTCTTTGAATTCCAGAATCTAACTGCATCTTCCCATTGGTACCTCAGCATTCCCGGCGAGACATTTCGCAATTTTTCTTCGAGGCTTATGTCTTTCTTAAAATAATCTTTTTTTAAAGTGCTTTTATGGTCTCTCCATTTTTTACCCAATACCTTCTTGATATAGGCATCTGAGACCCGTAAAGCAAATCTCTCCTAAAAAAACACAAGTTTAGAAATTAAATATAAATGAAACTTAAACCAAAGTATTATAAATTACATTCACATTTTGTTACCTTAATATTATCGAGAGCTTGATTCTTGTTGTGCTCGGGCATGTGATGCCATGATTAAGTAGTTGATGGGCAACATATTCGCATTTCGTGCTATAATGCCCAAATAGCCTGCTAATAGTCGAGCTTCTGATCCAACAGGCTGACCATGACTGTTTCTACTTACTTTGACACGCTCGACAGGATTTAAGTCGTATAAATCTTTAAGTAGCGTGTATCCTCGACCTCTGCGCATCCTACCACTTTCAGCTGGAAAATAATATATTATTATATTGAAATTGAGAAATAGGAGCAACAAAAAAAGTCTACACGCATGTAAAATAAACTTAACATTACTTTGAAATTTGCAGCTCGCTAATCAATGCTTCTCTGCACATTCGAAGATCCAATAGCTGTATACTGTTCACTATTTCCTTCTTTCGAATTTGGAGTATTCTGGACAATACTTAAATTTCATAATTTTCTTCTACGTATTTTTCCTGCAATACACATAAAATAGTTGAAATTTTAGTAACAAATAACAACAATAATAGTACATATAAAATAGTTAAATTATATAACATGACCAATATTAAAATTATAATATTACATATATTTTAAAAATCGTAAAATCTTACTACATCATAATTCATAAATATCTTCGTCCGCGTCCTGACGAACACATTGAAATTGTGTACTAGTACTAGGGATATTTTCATTTAAGTTTTGTTCTGGAAAAGGCAAGTTTCTAATCTTTCGACGATGTCATCTCTACTTCCATTGCCTATGTCAAATAAGTCTCTAGGGGTGTTTCGGGGTACAACGTATCAACCGTCATCAATTGGATCTTTCGAGCAAAAAACTTGCTTCACTTGAGAAGAAAATACATACGGCTCATCTATCAATTGTTGTCCAGTGTGAATCAATCGAGAGAAGTTCACCATTGTAAAACCATTGTAAAACCAAATTTTGATAAACGGCTTCTATAGGTGGAATTTGAAGCAGGAATTTGAATTGCTTAAAGCCTCTCTTGAAATTTCTTATAAATTTTGAAATTCTCCATTATTTTTTACTTAAAATTAAAAATTCATTTTTATAATTTTGAAAACTTTGATTGAAATGAAATTTGTTATTTGACCAAACACACCTTTAGATGTTAAATATATTGGAATTAAATAAAAATCATTTTTGAACTTTAACTTTTTTATTCTATAGTGGGACTAGATGTTAAATGAAATAAAATTATGCAAAATATTGAAAATGTAACACCCCTCACCCGTATTCAATGCCGGAATAGGGTTACGGAGCATTACCAAACTTATAACACATATAACTGTATTTTTCTCATGTATGCAATCATTTCATACAATCATCATTCAATTTGTCCATTACAATAGCCTACGAGGCCTTAAACATGCTTTAGGAGCGGTTTGAGACTAAACCGATAACTTATAAAACTTCTACGAAACTTTGAAAAAATTTCTCAATTCAGAGGACACACGCCTGTGTGTCTCACGCGACCACCAGACACGTCCGTGTCTCCAGCTGTGTGAAAACAGGGGGTACATACTGACTTGGGTCACATGGCCAACCATACACCCATGTGTCTAGCCCGTGTACCCTTCGAAGTGGCCACACATACCCGTGTGCCAGGCCATGTGCTAGGCCGTGCCAAAACTATGGGGTATACTGACTTATGCAACACGGCTAAGTCACACGCCCGTGTGCTAGGCCGTCTGCCAATTAGGGGTATACTGACTTGTACCACACGGCCAGTCACACGCGTGTATGGGACCGTGTGGAGCATACTAAATTGGTTCTAATATCAATATCAAGGGACACACGGCCATGTAACATGATCGTGTGTCGCACACGGCTGAGACACACGTCCGTGTCTCTACCTGTGTGGGCAAAATTAGGCTATTTGTAAAGCCATCTTGCCACCCGATTTATACATACATGCACAAGCATAGATCGCAACATTTTATAATCCAATAGGGTGCCAATCCACAACATTTCATACACATTTTATACCAATTTGACATAGTATTCAAATACCTAATTAATATCATGCATTTTCCATGCATATGCCTATTACAAATCAAGACAACATTTGCATATTTCCATTCCATCTACTACTTGCCAAAACATACCATATTTGAACACTTATACACAACCAAAATATTACACCAAGATAAGCCAAATTACATGGCTTAAACTTATACCACAACATGTACCAAAATCTCTATCTCAAGTAACCATAGCTATCATCTTTATAACTAGCCTATACATGCCATATTTACAAATATCCAAGAGTTCAAAAGTACCAACAGCAACTGGATAGTGTGATGCGTAACTCTTATTTTATCCGAATCAAGCGAGCTATCGAACCTCTATAAAACATGGAAAAGAAACAGAGTAAGCTTTAAAGCTTAGTAAGCCTATATAGTTCAAAATTATACTTATCATTTATACATAATCAAACAATTAAATAAAGTATACAAAATGCCTATACATAAGCATTCATCAACAAGTTAGTCATATAAGTGCATGTAATCATTCATTATCTCAATAAAGTATACTTGCCAAATGCCTATACACAAGCATTCATCAACAAGTTAGTCATATAAGTGCATGTAATCATTCATTATCTCAATTTAATACTCAAACATTGTATCATATCAAATTCACATATATTAATAACATAATTTATAACATTTCATTCTCAATCATATAAACGGTAATTCATTCGATAATAGTAACAGTAACTCATCCATATAACACATATCTTTTTCACATAACAAATAATGTAATTTATAACCATTGAACCTATTAGAATATTGAGTGATACTTGGGTGATATACATAACATATAATCCGTCAATTTATTATCATTTCTGCTCTTTCAAGCTATGATCAGTAAGCTTCTCCTAAGCTGATGGACAGTAGGCTCTATTGAGCTGAAAATAGTAAGCTCTGACGAGCTGAATGTAAGAGTATGCCCAAAGATCAATCATGAGATGGTTGTAATAACATACTTTATTTACCATATTTATTAATATAAAGCGTTGTCATTATTATTTCAGTTTTTCTATCTGTGTATACAAATAAACTGTTTTATAATAATGTCCTGAGAATAATATGATTATTTTTAAAAGATCCTTAGTCGAGTATTATTGTTGACTAGGACAACAGTAATGCATTAAGACTAACATGTAGTTGATTGATGATAAAGAGTTGTCATTGATGTGGATTGTCAAAATCAATGCATGAAGATGTGTGTTAGAGAACAACATATTGGATTGACCCATTATGAGTATGTTTATTGGATTATTATGTAATTGTCACAACATTACTCATAGTGATTAATATGTATATGATCCTCAGACTTGAGATAATTATTAATCTCAACATCGTGAGTTGTATATTTAAATATCTTAAATTTTGTAAGAATATTAAAATAATTTTTTAAATATCTTACATTTAAAAATTATTATTGCAATCATTATTATTTAATAATTCATTATTGTCTCTCATTTTATGAAAGATGTTTTCAATGAAACAAACATAACTTAAGAGTTATATTGTTATACAACTTATTTAAAACCAAAACATCAACTAATACAAGGATTAATATATTATTTGGGGCTTGAACTCTTTTTTGGTCTAATTTAATCTTTAAACTTGGCAATGCTATTTCCCACGTTGAAGAATGAACTTTTTTTAATCCAAGTGCGTCTATGATATTTTCTACAAAAAGGTTTTGGTCAAAATAAAATTCAGTCCTAATGTGAAAATAATTCTTTAGTTCAGGTCCTAAAGTGAAAACAATTGTCAAGTTAATGAATTAACTTTAAAAAAAAAAAAATCATACCTCAATGCAAAAACAATTACGAAATTTAGACCTCAATTAGTGCAATAACCCTTAATACAAAAATTTAAAACTTTGAACTTCACTTTTGTTGGAAAAAAAAGTGAATATATTTATTTTTATGAGGCCCAGTTCGACCTTTGAATCCTGCTTAGGAATTCTCAATTGGAATTGAGCTAGAAACACATCAACTAATATAAGGATTAATGTATTATTTGGGGCTTGAACTTGGTAATTGCTCCTAGATTGGGGGCTTGAACTATTTTTTGGTCTAATTTAATCTTTAAACTTGGCAATGCTATTTCCCACGTTGGGGGATGAACTTTTTTTAATCCAAGTGCGTCTATGATATTTTCTACCACCAATTTAATTTAATTTAAGAAACATTGCATTTTTAAAATTGTGAAGACTTTCAAAATACTAGCATTTTTAGAATTTATTAATTTAAAATATTAGAAATTCTAATTGTATTGTTCAGAAATAATTGTTTTAAAAAATAGATTATTAGAATTTCACGAGTTAAATAAATAATCATAAAATAAGTAATGATGTTAAAAAATAAATAAATATAAAAATATGTAATATGGATATTATTAGATTTGTAAATATTTTTAATAATATCAAATTTTAAAAAATATATTAGAATTAAATAAAAAATTATTTATAGTTAATTTTTTTTTATAATGGGACTATGTGTTTTAGATTAAATAAGATATGAGAAATTTTGATAAACGGCTTCTATAGGTGGAATTTGAAGCAGGAATTTGAATTTCTTAAAGTCTCTCTTGAAATTTCTTATAAATTTTGAAATTCTCCATTATTTTTTACTTAAAATTAAAAATTCATTTTTATAATTTTGAAAACCTTGATTGAAATGAAATTCGTCATTTGACCAAACACACCTTTAGATCACTACTGGAAAACAGACTTTTTGCGGCATTTTGCGCCGCAAAAATGCCATATAGACAACGCCACTAAATTTTGCGGCATTTATCTGAAAAAACGATACTAAAGATCATGACTTTTAGCGGCGCTTTTATAGAGAACGCCGCTAAAAGTCCTGGTTTTTACCGGCGCTTATATATAAAACGCCGCTAAAAGTCCTGGTCTTTAGTGGTGCTTTTTTATAAAACACCGCTAATTTGGGCAGATTTGCAACATAAATTTTTCACCAATATCTCACCCTTCCTGCATAAAATCCAATCACAGACAGTAAAGATAGCATGAAATCCAACCAAAACAGCAAATATAGCATGAAATCCAACCAAAAATAGCAAATCTAAATGATAAAAAATTATACGAAAGATATATGACATAAATTATAAATGAAGTATAATTAAAAAATTAAAAATTCATTTTTATAATTTTGAAAACCTTGATTGAAATGAAATTCGTCATTTGACCAAACACACCTTTAGATCACTACAGGAAAACAGACTTTTTGCGGCATTTTGCGCTGCAAAAAACGCCGCTATAGACAACGCCACTAAATTTTGCGGCATTTATCTAAAAAAAATGATACTAAAGATCAAGATTTTTAGCGGTGCTTTTTTATAAAACGCCGCTAAAAGTCCTGGTCTTTAGTGGCGCTTTTTTATAAAACACCGCTAATTTGGGCAGATTTGCAACATAAATTTTTCACAAATATCCCACCCTTCCTGCATAAAATCCAATCACAAACAGTAAAGATAGCATGAAATCCAACCAAAAACAGCGAATCTAAATGATAAAAAATCATACGAAAGATATATGACATAAATTATAAATGAAGTATAATTAAAAAATTTCTTACAATAATGTTAAAAGTTACAAGAAAATAAATGTCTACGATGGTGGCATTTGCGACTGCTGGAACATCTTCATCATAGTCTGA
Organism: Gossypium bickii; assembly: GCA_025503065.1. Taxonomy (NCBI): domain Eukaryota; kingdom Viridiplantae; phylum Streptophyta; class Magnoliopsida; order Malvales; family Malvaceae; genus Gossypium; species Gossypium bickii. The sequence continues at coordinate 106,408,115 of CP106711.1, forward strand.
AGCTGTAGGTGGAGTTCATCATACTTTCTACTCTGCTCTGCTTCCCTCGATGCTGCCTCTGCTTCCCTCGTTGCTGCCTCTGCTTTAAGTTGTAGCTGAAGTTCTTCATATTTTCTTTGAACCTCAGCTTCTCTCGATGCTGCCTCCACTTTAAGTTGAGAAATTTACTCAACTGTGCTCGCTTGCATCTGAGCTATCTGGTCTTTTAACCTATGAACTTCAGCTTGAGCTTGACTCCCGGAAGGCACGTATTGCTGCGAGCTGGATCCAAAATATTGGGTCGGGTTAACACCAGATCCTTGAAATCGAACCCGACCATACCTTTCAAGACCCAAAACTTCATTAATAATTCTGTTATCAATGTCCTCAAAATTAACAGAACTATCAGTCAAAGCAATCGCTTCATACTCCGCCTTCTTATCTTTTAGTTTCTCCTCATAAATCAATTAAAGAGTTAAAAACGAAATATATAATAAAAAATGAATGCAACATAACTTAACATTATTTAAAACTACTAAAGACGAATTAAACCATTATAATTAAACATTATAAATATTTATAATAAATCAAATTTTATTAAGTAAATATACCATAATTTCTGCAGGTTCGGATGTCATCGAAGATCCACATTTCTTCATATGCGTAAAGTCAAAAAGCTGAAGGCGTCCAACTTTTTGACCAGACGATGCTTCCTACAATATAGTAGTAAAAATAAATCAATTAATAGTAGAAAGTCATTAATATTTGACAGAATTAATAAATTCATAATACTTGGGCCTCAGCTACACAAGCAAAACTTCTCGACCTTGCCGTATGCGTGAATTTTTGTTTTTGCCTGCTGCTTGTTCCAACTCGCTCACGGTCCTACATAATGAAATTATTATTACGTATATAGTAAATACTATAAACTGAAAAATTTATAAGAGTTTGGAAGTACGTAATACCTCTCCTTTTTTTGAATTCCAGAATCTAACTGCATCTTCCCATTGGTACCTCAACATTCCCGGCGAGACATTTCGCAATTTTTCTTCGAGGCTTATGTCTTTCTTAAAATAATCTTTTTCAAAGTGCTTTTATGGTCTCTCCATTTTTTACCCAATGCCTTCTTGATATAGGCATCTGAGACCTGTAAAGCAAATCTCTCCTAAAAAAACACAAGTTTAGAAATTAAATATAAAAGAAACTTAAACCAAAGTATTATAAATTACATTCACATTTTGTTACCTTAATATTATCTAGAGCTTGATTCTTGTTGCTATCAGGCATGTGATTCCATGATTCATAGTTGATGGGCAACATATTCGCATTTCGTGCTATAATGCCCAAATAGCCTGCTAACAGTCGAGCTTCTGATCCAACAGGCTGACCATGACTGTTTCTACTTACTTTGACACGCTCGAGAGGATTTAAGTCGTATAAATCTTTAAGTAGCTTGTATCCTCGACCTCTGCGCGTCCCACCACTTTCAGCATGAAAATAATATATTACTATATTGAAATTGAGAAATAGGAGCAATAAAAAAAGTCTACACGCATGTAAAATAAACTTAACATTACTTTGAAATTCTGCAGGCTCGTCAACTGTCTCCGGCACATTCGAAGATCCAATAGCTGTATGCTGTTCACTATTCCTTCTTCTGAATTTGGAGTATTCTGGACAATACTTAAATTTCATAATTTTCTTCTACGTATTTTTCCTGCAATACACATAAAATAGTTGAAATTTTAGTAACAAATAACAACAATAATAGTACATATAAAATAGTTAAATTATATAACATGACCAATATTAAAATTATAATATTACATATATTTTAAAAATCGTAAAATCTTACTACATCATAATTCATAAATATCTTCGTCCGCGTCCTGACGAACACATTGAAATTGTGTACTAGTACTAGGGATATTTTCATTTAAGTTTTTTTCGAGAAAAGGCAAGTTTCTAATCTTTCGACGATGTCATCTCTACTTCCATTGCCCATGTCAAATAAGTCTCTAGGGGTGTTTCGGAGTACAATGTACCAACCCTCATCAGTTAGATCTTTCGAGCAAAAAACTTACTTCACTTGAGAAGAAAATACATACGGCTCATCTATCAATTGTTGTCCAGTGTAAATCAATCGAGAGAAGTTCACCATTGTAAAACCGAATTGATCTTGTTTAATTCCGCGAGCTGTACTAATATCAGCCCAATCACCTCGAAATAAGACAACTTTTCATTTGCCATAATAATCCAACTCAATTATGTCAGTAAGAAGTCCGTAATACTCCACATTCCCCTCAACTGGATTACTATCCCTAGCACTAGCATAACTTGTTATTGATGAGGAAGACATTATATCTTTTCACTATTCTATTTGGACCTTGGGAAAGCCATTTAACTCCGTCGTTTACTTCATTCCAATTCCAAACCTATTGAATCGAAAGTAAATTGAGTAATTATAAATGTTATGAGAAAACATTATTACTTGTCAATGAAAGCTTCAATTGCATACCGTTTGGCGTAACCATTCATGAAATGATTCTGTGAACAACTTATTAATTTCTCTTTTTTGTAATCTTTAGGACCGTGAACGAGCTCTCAATATTTGTTTGTACTCACTATGTTAAAAAAAGGTTTACTTTGTTAGAAGACAAACAAATTATAATTGATGAATATTTATCAAATTCTAGAACTTACTTGCGTAATGGTTCCATTGCATCATGATGAAAAAGAACATATCGATGTGCTTGGACCCACGATCTATCATCATATTCTGCAATTTCAACTTTGCCGATTGGTTCTCCGAAACTTTGGAATAAATAGGTTTCAGCCAAGTTATGATCTGTGAGCCCAGCATCTCTACTTGGTCTGTTCATTCTTGTTTCAACATCTTCCAAATACTTTGAATAGAAAGTCATACATTCCTCTACCAAGTAGCCTTCAGCAATTGATCCTTCTGAATAACGCTTATTGTGGCAGTAAGACTTCAATTTAGATAGGAACCTAAACACGATATACAACATTATCAAAAGTTGCAACTAAACGCATTGAGGTGAATGAAGGAATAATTTGCAAATAAATTGACTATTCATATTCTATGGGAAAAAATGTGAATATATTTATTTTTATGAGGCCCAATTCGACCTTTGAATCCTGCTTAGGAATTCTCAATTGGAATTGAGCTAGAAACACAATCTTAATTCCATTAAACTAGTATTGTTGAAATCGAATTAAATTGATTGGTCTAATTGGTTGAACAGGAAAAATGCTAGGATATCGATTTAGAGAGTGACTTTAAATTGATTAGATCGGGAATTAGTATGAACTAGTTGATTAAAATTTTTAATACTTTTTAATCAGACTGATTGAATCAATTGAACAATTGGACCGATGAACTGGTGACCTAATTGCTTCGACCACCAATTTAATTTAAGAAACATTGTATTTTTAAAATTGTGAAGATTTTCAAAATACTAGCATTTTTAGAATTTATTAATTTAAAATATTAGAAATTCTAATTGTATTGTTCAGAAATAATTGTTTTAAAAAATAGATTATTAAAATTTCACGAGTTAAATAAATAATCATAAAATAAGTAATGATGTTAAAAATAAATAAATATAAAAATATGTAATATGGATATTATTAGATTTGTAAATGTTTTTAATAATATCAAAATTTAAAAAATATATTAGAATTAAATAAAAAATTATTTATAGTTATTTTTTTTATAATGGGACTATGTGTTTTAGATTAAATAAGATATGAGAAATTTTGATAAATTGCTTCTATAGGTGGAATTTGAAGCAGGAATTTGAATTGCTTAAAGCCTCTCTTGAAATTTCTTATAAATTTTGAAATTCTCCATTATTTTTTACTTAAAATTAAAAATTCATTTTTATAATTTTGAAAACCTTGATTGAAATGAAATTCGTCATTTGACCAAACACACCTTTAGATGTTAAATATATTAGAATTAAATAAAAATCATTTTTGAACTTTAAATTTTTTATTCTGTAGTGGGACTAGATGTTAAATGAAATAAAATTATGCAAAATATTGAAAATGTAACACCCCTCACCCGTATTCAACGCCGGAATAGGGTTACAGAGCATTACCAGACTTATAACACATATAACCGTATTTTTCTCATGCATATAATCATTTCATACAATCATCATTCAATTTGTCTAGTACAATAGCTTACGAGGCCTTAAACATGCTTTAGGAGCAGTTCAAAACTAAACCGATAACTTATAAAACTTTTACAAAACTTTGAATTTTTTTCTCAATCCAGAGGACACACGTCCGTGTGTCTCGCACGTCCACCAGACACAACCGTGTCTCCAGCCGTGTGAAAACAGGGGGTACATACTGACTTGGGCCACACGGCCAACTATACGCGTCTGTGTCTAGCCCGTGTGCCCTTCGAAGTGGCCACACACGCCCGTGTGTCACACCGTGTGCTAGGCCGTGCCAAAACTATAGGATGTATTGGTTTATGCAACACGGCCAAGTCACACGCCCGTGTGCGAGGTCGTGTGCAAATTAGGGGGTATACTGACTTGTACCACACGGCCAGTCACACGCCTGTGTGTGAGACTGTGTGGAGCATACTAACTTGGTTCTAATATCAACACCAAGAGACACACGGTCGTGTAACATGATCGTGTGCCGCACACAGCTGAGACACATGCCCGTGTCTCTACTGTTTGGACAAAAATAGGTTATTTGTAAAGCCATCTTGCCACCCTATTTATACATGCATGCACAAGCATAGATTGCAACATTTTGTAATCCAATAGGCAGCCAATCCAGAACATTTCATACACATTTTATACCAATTTGACATAGTATTCAAATACCTAATTAATATCATGCATTTTCCATTCATATGCCTATTACAAATCAAGACAACATTTGCATATTTCCATTCCATCTAGTACTTTCCAAAACATACCATATTTGAACACTTATACACAACCAAAATATTACACCAAGATAAGCCAAATCACATGGCTTAAACTTATACCACAATATGTACCAAAATCTCTATCTCAAAGTAACCATAACTATCATCTTTATAACTAGCCTATACATGCCATATTTACAAATATCCAAGAGTTCGAAAGTACCAAAAACAACTGGATAGTGTGATGCGTAACTCTTATTTTATCCGGATCGAGCGAGCTATCGAACCTCTATAAAACATGGAAAAGAAACAGAGTAAGCTTTAAAGCTTAGTGGCCTGTATAATTCAAAATTATACTTATCATTTATACATAATCAAACAATTAAATAAAGTATACCAAATTCATATAAGTGCATGTAATCATCCATTATCTCAATTTAATACTCAAACATTATATCATATCAAATTCACATATATTAATAACATAATTTATAACATTTCATTCTCAATCATATAAACGGTAATTCATTCGATAACAGTAACAGTAACTCATCCATATAACACATATCTTTTTCACATAACAAATAACAGAATTTATGCCCATTGAACCTATTAGAATATCGAGTGATACTTGGGTGATATACATAACATATAAATCAGTAATCTGTAAATTTATTATCATTTCCGCTCTTTCGAGCTATGATCAGTAAGCTCCTCCTGAGCTGATGGATAGTAAGCTCTATTAAGCTGAAAATAGTAAGCTCTGACGAGCTGGAAATAGTATGCTCTTATGAGCTGATATGTTAGTAAGCTCATATGAGCTATGGTGAGTTCGCAACAGATGCAGGAGCTCGACCGAAACGGTAACCCTAGTGACATGTCACTCGTGTCCTACGAATCCTAACGGTTCAAACGAGGCTCGATAACCATCATAATATATTAATAAGGCATTTGAAAGTAGATCATTTGCTCTATTACTTACCTCGTATCACTCAGATAGCAAATATCGACTATTCGTCCACTTTTCTTTTTCCCCGATCTAATTCCGATCTCGGCTTATCTTGATCTATATGTTATCAAATTTAGCACATTCAGTATTCAATTTAATCAATTTAGCCTTTAATACATATTTTTGCAAATTTACATATTTGCCCCTAATGTTACACACTTTTACAATTTAGTCCTCAATACACAAAATTTCAAATTCATGCAATTTATCACCAGCCCATGTTTAGTTGAATTTTCTTTATGTTACTAACAGCCCATGTTTTCAATTTATTCATACTTTTACCCACAAAATTTTGCATTTCATAATTTAATCCCTTTTTGACATTTTTGTCAAGAATTCAACAATGGAAACATGATAAATCTTTAACAGTTTTTAAATTTAAGGTACGAGCTAGCTAGAATACGAAGCAATGATCTCAAACGTAAAAATCATTAAAAACGGAGCTAAAAATAGACTTACATGTTCAAGGCACCATAGCCGAATGTCCAAGCTCTCAAATGGTGTTTTTCAAGCCCTAAATTCGGTGGTTGTGTTTTATGAAGATGATGACAAATTATTTTTATCATTTTTAACTTAAATTATTTTATAATTACTATATTAACCTTTTAATAAAACATTAATATATCACATAAACCATGGACATAAATGTCCACTAACCTTAACGATGGTCTAATTTCAACATAAGGACTTCCACAATTTAATTTCATAGCTATATAATACTTTTTAACTAATAGAATGACACTTTTGCACTTTACGCGATTTAGTCCTTTTTCTTGAATTAACCATTCAAATAGTAAAATTTCTTTACGAAACTTTCACACAATAATTCTATCATGCTGTAGACCTTATTAAAATAATAAAATAAATATTTTGACTTCAAATTTGTGGTCCCAAAACCACTGTTCCGATTTGATTAAAAACGGGCTCCTACAACTCTCCCTCCTTAGGGATTTTCGTCCCCGAAAATCTTACCAATAAATAGGTTAGGTTATTATTTTCTCACAGCTTCCTCAAGTTCCCACGTAGCTTCCTCGATCCCGCGTTTATGCCAAAGAACCTTTACTAGGGCTATGCGTTTATTACTCAATTCTTTGAGTTCACGAGCTAAAATCTTGATCGGTTCTTCACTATACGTCAAATCAGTCTGTATCTCAACATCTACTGGAGAAATCACATGTGACGGATCGGATCTGTATCGACGTAGCATAGAAATGTGAAAGACATTATGAATCTTCTCAAGCTCTGACAGTAGTTAATATGCTACAGGCCCTATTATTTCGACGATCTCATACGGTCCGATAAATCATGGACTCAGCTTTCCTTTACAGCCTTCCTGCATCAAAACAAAATCCAGACTATTGAACGATGCATCACTAAAAAGTACAAATTCTTTACCCGACTCAGGCTGAACTAACACTGATGCCTCTGTCAATAATGCTTTCAACTGTTTGAAGTTTTGCTGACACTTTTCTAACCACTCAAATTTAACATCTTTTTGAAGCAATCGTGTCATCAGTGTCGCAATCATCAAGAAGCCTTTCACAAGTTGTCTATGATAGCCTGCTAGTCCCAAAAAACTATAGACTTCGGATACATTTCTCGGAGGTTTCCAATCTATAATCGCAGAAATTTTGTTCAAATCAACTCGGATACCCCACGGTTGAAACTATATGTCCCAGAAAACCAAACTTTCATAGTCAAAACTCACATTTACTGAACTCTCCAAACTCAAAGTTTGTAACATGATTCTTAAATGCTCGGCATGCTCAGATTCATCAGGAAAGTAAATCAAAATGTCATCAATAAATACAACTAAGAATCGATCTAAGTATGGCCTGAAAGTCTGGTTCATCAAGTCCATAAAAATAGCAGGTGCATTTGTTAGTCCAAAAGGCATAACAAGAAATTCGTAGTGTCCGTACCTTGTTCTAAATGCAGTCTTTGGCACATCTGAGTCTTTAACTCGTAACTGGTGTGGCAAAGGGTATTTATTCTTGATCGTCACTTTGTTGAGCTGTCGGTCGTCTATACACATTCTCATCGTGCCATCTTTCTTTTTCACAAATAACACCGGTGCACCCTAGGGAGAGAAACTCGGTCTAGCAAAACCTTTATCTATCAATTCTCGCAACTGAGCTTTCAATTCTCTTAACTCTGTCAGAGCCATTTTGTACGGAGCTATCGATATTGGCGTTGTTCCCGGTATTAATTCAATACCAAATTCAACCTCTGTAATAGGTGGTAAACTCGGTAACTCTTTGGGAAATACATCTGGATATTCATATACAACTGGTACTAATTCAATCTTTGATTCAGACACCTTTGTATCCACTACGTATGCAAAATATGTATCACAACCCTTTCTCATACATTTCTGAGCTAACAGAGGCGATATCACAATAGATAATTCATTCGAATCATTAGACTCAATTCAAAGAATTTCACCATTCTGATATTCCAATTCGATAATCTTTCATCTACAATTCACAACTGCATTATGCATAGTCAGCCAGCCCATGCCCAGAATCACATCAAACTCATCGAACGGTAAAAGCATCAAGTCAGCTGAAAAATAGTAACCCCGAGTCATCAAAGGAAAATTCTTACAAATTTTATCAACTAAAAGACCTGCCTAAGGGGTTCGAAACTTTAATTACAAAATCTATAGACTCGATATGTAAGCTCTTTTTAAATACTAAATTTATACAGATATATGAGTGGGTTGATCCAAGATCTATTAATGCAACTATATCAGTATCAAAAAGAGAAAAAGTATTGGTAATAACGTCTGGCAATGATGCCTCCTCCCGTGCACGGATAGCATAAGCTCGAGCAGGTGCTCGCTCCTCAAATCTCACAGTAGAATCTCTCATAGCACCTCGGTTACCACTCGCATTCCGAGTGTTTCAAGGTGGTCTCTCTCTAGTAGCCGTATTGCTCACTTTTGCGGGTTGATCCCTTTCAGCTATAGACTTTTCTGGACAATCTCAAAGATAATGATCAAGAGATCCACATTTAAAACAATATCCACTCAATATGCTACATTCACCATAATGTCGCTTATTGCGGAGCTTACATTCAGGTACAACATTTCTAACACTACCCACACTGGCAACAGATGCCATCTGAGGTTTAGAGCTAAAATGTCCCGCATCTCTATCTCTGATTAAAATCCTCGTAGAAGTAGTAGAACGAGGATGATATTCTCTAGATTTCTTTGATGCTGACTGATGCAATTTGCCCACAAATCTCTTTCCAAAGTCTCTAGCCCACAAAACTCTTCGGCTTGTCAAGTTTGTCAAATAGAACGACAAACTCTTTCAGCTCAAGAATTCCAACTAATAGTCTGGTTTCTTCATTTAATGCATCCTTAAACCTTTTACACATTATAGCCTCGAAAGATACACATTCACGAGTATATTTGCTGAGTTGTACAAACTCTCTTTCATATTCTGTTATCGACATACGACCCTGTTTTAGTTCAAGAAATTCCTTTCGTTTCTGATCAATGGACCTTTGGCTGATGTATTTCTTTCTGAATTCAACTTGAAAGAACTCCCATGTAACTCTTTCTCGCGGAACTATGGATATCAAGGTATTCCACCACTGATACGCAGTGTCTCTTAATAGTGATGTAGCACACTTTAAATATTCTTTAGGTGTGCAAGACAGTTCATCAAATACCCGAATCCAAAACTCAGCTCTCTCAGGGTCATCGTTAACAGTAGCTCTAAATTTCTTAGCCCTGTGTTTTTGTATCTTATCAACAGGTGGTTTATTCAATCGCAAAGGATCCATACCCTGAGGAACTACAAGGATCGGTTGGGGAATAGGTGGGAGTGGAGGTTGTTGAGCAGCCGGGTTCGTACGAATGTATTGTGTGAACCACTCGTTCATCATTTGGAAGAAGGCTTCTTTAGCCTCTCCTCTCTGGCTACCCATTACTGGTCTAGAATTAGAAGGCGTTATCCCTTGAGCAGGAGTAAGCACATTACTCTCAACCTTATCTACTACAGCTCGATCAGGATCCATTTACTATATAAAAATACATTTGAAAATATCAGGAGTCATCACACTATCACAGCTTATATATAAGACATGTATAGCTAGACACACATACGCTATGTTAGTCCTAGAATCGACTAAATCGTAGCTTTGATACCAATAAATGTAACACCCCTTACTCGTATTCAACACCAGAATAAGGTTACGGAGTATTACCAAACTTATAACACATATAACCATATTTTTCTTATGCATACAATCATTTCATACAATCATCATTCAATTTGTCCCTTACAATAACTTACGAGGCCTTAAACATGCTTTGGGAGGAGTTCGATACTAAATCGATAACTTATAAAACTTCTATGAAGCTTTGAAAATTTTTCTCAATTCAGAAGACACACGCACGTGTGTCTCACATGGCCACCAAACACGCTCGTGTCCCCAGCCATGTGAAAACAAGGGGTATATACCGGCTTGGGTCACATGGCCAACCACACGCCCGTGTGTCTAGCCCGTGTGCCCTTCGAAGTGGCCATACACGCCCGTGTGCCAGGCCGTGTGCTAGGCCGTGCCAAAACTGTAGGGTATACTAACTTATACACACGGCCAAGTTACAAACCCGTGTGCCAGGCCGTGTGCCAATTAGGGGGTATACTGACTTGTACCACACGGCCAGTCACACACCCGTGTGTGAGATCATGTGGAGCATACTAACTTGGTTCTAATATCAACACTAAGGGACACACGGCCGTGTAACATGATCGTATGTTGGAGACGACTGAGACACACGCCCGTGTCTTTGCCCATGTGAACAAAAATAGGCTATTTGCAATGCCATCTTGTCACGCTATTTATACATGCATGCACAAGCATAGATTGCAACATTTTATAATCCAGTAGGCAGCCAATCCAAAATATTTCATACATATTTCATACCAATTTGACATAGGATTCAAATACCTAATTAATATCATGCATTTTCTATTCATATGCCTATTACAAATCAAGACAACATTTGTATATTTCCATTCCTTCTACTACTTGCCAACACATACTATATTTGAACACTTATACACAACCAAAATATTACACCAAGATAAGCCAAATCACATGGCTTAAACTTATACCACAACATGCACCAAAATCTCTATCTCAAGTAACCATAACTATCATCTTTATAACTAGCCTATACGTGCCATATTTACAAATATCTAAGAGTTCAAAAGTACCAATAGAAACTGGATAGTGTGATGCGTAACTTTTATTTTATCCGGATAGAGCGAGCTATCGAACCTCTATAAAACATGGAAAAGAAACAAAGTTATAAAGCTTAGTAAGCCTAGATAATTCAAAATTATACTTATCATTTATACATAATAAAACAATTAAATAAAGTATACCAAATTTACTTGTCAAATGCCTATACACAAGCATTCAACAACAAGTTAGTCATATAAGTGTATGTAATCATCCATTATCTCAATTTAATACTCAAACATTGTATTGTAACAGGCCAGTTTAGACCCTAGTCGGACCAGTGGTTTTGAGACCACAAATCTGAGGTCGGAGAAATAATTTAATATTATTTTTGGTGTTTATGGCATGTGATAAAGTATGTGGGAAAGTTCTGTGTGAAAATTTTATCGTTTGTATGTCGATTTGTGAAAAAGGACTTAATCGCGTAAAATGCAAAAGCTATGTGCTAGTCGTTAAAAGTGCTTAAATGTTATGTCTTATTAAATGAGAGGTCCTTATGTTGTTATTAGACCATTGATAGTGGGAATAGTCATAAATGGGCATTCATTAAGATGTTTAAATGGTTTAATATTAAGGTTAAATTTGTAAATTGGTTATTAAGGTATATTAAATAAAACCAAAACCAAAATTATGTGTTATCATCATAACTAAATATTAAGAGAAAAAGAAGAGGAGAATGTGGTTTTAGGGTTCAACCATTGTTGTTCTTGATTAAGGTATGTTTTGAGCTCAGTTTTTGATGATTTTTATGTTTTTGTGATCGTTGCTTAGTGTTCTCTTAAGCCCATGCCTTAATTTATGAAATTGATAATTATTTTATGATTGTTGCTTAGTGTTCTCTTAAGCCCATGTGAAATAAATGAAAGATATGGGCTACTAGGGACTAGTATTAAATTCGGCCAAGCTTGGGTGTGAGTAAATTATGTATATTTTGTGTAATTGTGAAATAGGGATTAAAATGTTAAAATGTGAAATTATAAGGGCTAAAGTGTAAAATGCCCTAACTATGTGTTTATGAATTGTTTTGGATGAAGATGAGATTGAATGAGTTGAATTTGATATTATATAGATCAAGAAAAGAGAAATTCGGACTTAGATCGAGGCAAGAACAAAGTGCTCGATTGATCGACTAGTATCGTTGTTTCTACGTCCGATGTAAGTTCGTGTATAATATGTCTTGTTTAAACAATGTTCATATGTGATGAAATGAATGGAAATGTGATTGTGGAGTTTGGTATGTGAAATGTGAGTTAGAAGATATGTGGCACTAAGTGTGCATAAATAGACTCGTTATAGTGATGAATGGCACTAAGTGTACGAGAAAAAGAAAGCATCGGCTATATTATTTGGCACTACGTGTGTGATACCAAGAAAAATTCGATTATATGTGATGGCACTAAGTGTGCGATATTGTTGTAGCTTCAGTTAATTAATTGGCACTAACTGTGTAAGTTCATCGAACGTTTTATGAGGACCGAATGAATTATGGCATCGAGCATTGATGTGGTAAATGTGATAGATAAATACGTGATGGTAGAGGTATGTACAGAACCTAAGTGGTTGATGAGATTGTGTATGAGATAGATAGAAGATTATGTGAATGAATGATGAAAAAAGTTGGATTGAGTAGCATTATAATTGCTTGTATATGAACCTATAGATATGGTATGAAAATGAGTAAAAGCCATGGATGAGATTATGTAGTGATGTGAATTGAACTAAGTGTTAGTTAATTTTGTATATTGAATTTGAATTTTTGATTTAATTGTGTTATATTACGAACTTACTAAGCTTTAAAGCTTACTGTATGAAGTCTTTCTCTGTTTTACAGTGTCATTAAAGCTAGCTCAAATTTGGGGATCGTCAGCGACTCAATCACACTATCGGACATCTATTTTGGTACCTTTTGGAAGTTGTATTTATGGTATATGTCATGTACAGGCTAGTGAAGTTGTGGAATGTTTTGAGATGTATAAATCTTGCCATGTGATATGTCTTAATAATGGATTGATTTTGGTATATATGTTGCTATGTGAAAATGGTGTATGTGATGTGTATATATGGTCGTGTGTGAATGGCCATTATAGTATGCTTTGGTGAAATAGAAATGGTATGTTTCATAATTGATTTGGTATATGAGATGGTGAATGATTTGTATGTTATTTTATATTAGAATTGAACATGTGGGGATGACCCGAATTGAGTGGCAATTTGGCCTTGTAAATGGCCTACAATTGTCCTATTGGGTGAGCACACAGGCATATGTCTCGATCGTGTCCTTCACTGTCCCAATTCGAAGCAAGTTAGACTTGTTGTACACGAGCCAGACACACGAGCATGTGACAGGCTGTTTGATTCAAGTCAGTGTTACACACGGGTCAGACACACGGACGTGTGACAGGCCATGTGACCCAAGTCAGTATTGTTCATGGGGCAAGACATGGTCTAAGGTATGGCCATGTGAGGCACATGGCCTAGCTACACGAGCCACACGTGCGTGTGCCCTGTTTTAAAAGAAAATTTTTCTAAGTTCTGCAAAGTTTTCGTATGAGATCGGTTTAGTCCCGAACCTACTCTAAAGCATGTTTAAGGCCCCGTAGACCTTAAAAATGGACTTTGTATTATTGGTTAATTATGTTATGCTGATGTGTGAGCCATAGTATTTTAAATTTTATGATTCGACCTGTAATACTTTGTAACCCTAGTCCGGCAATAGATGCGGGTTAAGGATGTTACATTTTATTGGTATTAGAGCTACGGTTTAGTCGATTCTAGGACTAACGTAGTATGTGAGAGTCTAGCTATACATGCCATATATATATCTACGATAGTGTGATGATTCCTGATAGTTAAAAATGTGTTTTTTTATAGTAAATGGATCCTGATTGAGTTGTTGCTGATGATGTTAAGAGTAATGCACCTGCTCCCGCTCAAGGGACAGCGCCGACTGAATCTAGGTCAATTACTAGTCGTCACGAGGGAGAGGCAAAGTAAGGTTTCTTCCAAATGATGAACAAGTGGTTCACAGAGTTTGTTCGAACGGATCTGGCTACTCAACAACCTCCACCCCGCAAGTTCCCATAGTGCCACAAGTTATAGACCTAATTCGATTGAGTAAACCTCTAGTTGATAAGATTTGTAAGTATGAGGCAGAAGAGTTCAGGGCCACAGTTGACGATGATGCCGAGTGAGCTGAATTCTGGCTTGAGAATACCATTAGAGTGTTTGATGAATTAGCATGTACTCCTGATGAATACCTTAAGTGTGATGTTTTACTGTTGAGAGATATGGCGTATCATTGGTGGAAAACATTGACATATGTGGTTCGAGAGAACGAATCACCTGGGATTTCTTCCAAACAAAATTTTGGAAGAAATATATATTAATCAACGGCTTATAGATCAGAAACGCAAAGAGTTCCTTGAGCTGAAATAGGGCCGTATGTCTGTTACAGAATACAAGCGAGAATTTGTGAGATTGAGCCAGTATGCACGAGAATGTGTTTCGACAGAAACTATTATGTGTAAACGATTTATTGAAGGTTTGAATGAAAATATTAAACTTTTGGTCGAAATTCTTGACTTGACTGAATTTGTGGTATTGGTTGAAAGAGCTTGTAAAGCCGAGGAGCTTAGTAAAGAAAAGAAGAAAGCAGACTCAGAAGCTAGAGACGAGAGAAAAAGGTCGATGAATAAGTCGTATCACTCTTTTTATAGAGATTCAGAGATGCAACCAGTCGTTCAAATACTTCGATTGGACATTTGAGTAAAAATTGTGTGAAACAATATACGAGTCCTAAAGTTCAAATTCTAGTGGAATCAAGTGTTGGCAGTGTTAAAAACAATAAGCCAGAGTGTAGACAGTGTGGGAGACGTCATATTGGTGAATACTGGGGCAAGTATAATAATAGAGTTTGTTATGAATGTGGATCACGAGATCACTTCATTCGGGATTGCCCGGAGTTGGCTGAAAAAGATAATGCTCAGAGTGCGAGGCCGAGTAACACGGTAGCTAGGGGTAGACCGCCCAGAAACACAGGAATTGTGTGTGGTAGTCAGAGAGGAACAATGATACAACTGTGAGATCCGAGGCGAGAGCACTTGCCAGAGCCTACGCTATTCGCGCTCACAAAGAAGCGTCATCTCCAGACGTCATTACTGGTACTTTCACTCTTTATGATACTGATGTGATTGCATTGATAGATTCAGGATCTACTCATTCATATGTGTGTGTGAACTTAGTATCTAGTAAGACTCTGCCTGTTGAGTCTACTGAATCTATAATTAGAGTATCTAACCCCTTAGGCAAGTTTGTTCTGGTTGACAAAGTGTGCATGAATTGTCTGTTAATGTTTCGAGATATTAGTTTCACGGCTAATCTGATGTCACTACCCTTTGATGAATTTGATATAATTCTGGGTATGCACTGGCTAACTTTGCATAATGCTATTGTGAATTGCAAACGAAAGACTATTGATTTGAAAAGTCAGAATGACGAGATAGTCTGAATTGAATCCAGTGATTTGAATGGGCTATCGGCCATAATATCTTTGATGAAAGCTCTAAATTATGTGAAAAAGGGATGTGAAGCATATCTTGCGTATGTGATTGATATGAAAGTGACAGAAAAGAAAGTTGAATCTATGCTTGTGGTTTGTGAGTTCCCTGATGTGCTTCCTAAAGAATTACCGGGATTACCTCCGATACAAGAAGTTGAGTTTGGCATTGAGTTAGTGCCAGGGACGACCCCTATTTCTATAGCTCTATATAGAATGGCTCCGACAAAATTGAAAGAATTGAAGTCTCAATTGCAAGAATTAACAGACAAAGGTTTTGCACGACCGAGCTTTTCTCCTTGGGGCGCTCCTGTTCTATTTGTGAAAAAGAAGGTACGATGAGAATGTGCATTGATTACCGTAGTTAAACAAAGTGACGATAAAGAATAAGTACCCTCTACCGCGAATTGATGATTTGTTTGATCAGTTGAAAAAGGCTACAGTGTTTTCGAAAATAGACTTGAGATCAGGTTATTATCAGTTGAGAGTCAAAGAATCAGATGTGCCGAAAACTACTTTTCGAACGATTGAATTTTTAGTTATACCTTTCAGACTAACGAATGCCCTGCAATATTTATGGACTTGATAAACTGGATATTCAGGCCGTATTTGGATCGATTTGCCGTTGTATTTGTCGAAACCATCCCTTTTTGGAGAAGGGCGGGAATCAAACTTGGGTTTTGAAAATAAAAATGAGGAGTCGCCACTGATCTTTATTTGGTGTGATCGGATCACCTTTGTTTTAATAAAACATTTTGATTTACTAAAACAGTGTTTTGGGTCTACGAAATCCAAGAAAATGGGTTCAGGAGTCGGTTACGTGCGAGGAAGGGTTAGCACTCTCGTCACGCCCAAAATTGGTACCAAATTGATCAATTACTATCCCTATGTCAAAAGTTGAAAATTGTAAAAGGATTTTTAAAAATATGATCCCTTTAAAAATATTTGAATTTTCTCAAATTGAATATCAAGATTTTCTCGTTCCGAATGAATAATATATCACATCCAATACTTTAAGACACGATAATTTAAATCTTTGAATCCAAGATCGTCTCGTGGTTTTCTCGAATTGAATATCAAGATTTTCTTGTTCCGATGGAATAAAATATCGCATCCAATACTTTAGAACACAATAATTAAAATCTCGAATCCAAGATCATCTCATAATTTTTCGAATTGAATATCAAGATTTTCTCGTTTCGATGGAATAAAATATCGCATCCAATACTTTAGAACATGATAATTTAAATCTCGAATCCAAGATCATCTCGTAATTTTTCGAATTGAATACCAAAATTTTCTCATTCCGAAGGAACAAAAAAAATCACATCCAATACTTTAGGACACGATAATTTAAATCCTCGAATCCAAGATGAGTATCGCCTTATTTTGAAGACTTTAAATAAAGTGTTAGTTTTGCCAAAGTGTATTTTTAACAAAAATCCATGTGACGATATTGCATTTACATTATCGAACACATATTGAAAACAATTATGATATGCTAACATTTAAGATAAGCAATGAAGAAATAATAATGAGAGATGCGACGAATAAGAATTACTATGCTAGAGCAATTACAAATGTACAATGAAGTATAGACAAATACAATAAACAATGACAAAAATATAAACATATTCCATGCAAGTTTAAATAATGAAAAGAGACATTCATATGATGTAAACAATGTAAACAATGTATAAAATAAAATAATATATAGTGATTTTAAATAAATATATATAAAACTACATATATAAAAAAATAATATATATAGAAATATATTATATAACATAAAGAAATTTTAGCTAAAAATAATATACAATATAATACGATATAATATACAATTTAAAAAAAATATAATGTATAAAAAAATTTAATGAAAACAATTTTGAGCTAAATAAAAGTAATAAACAATAATTAAGAAATACATATATATTTATACCTTTAATACACTAATATATAAATAATAAATAACATGGACAATTTAATGTAACATAAAATAATAAAATAAAATAAAAGTCAGTAATAGTAATGGCAAGTGATAAGCAAATAATAATATATATATATATATATATATATATATATAAATAATATAATAGTAGTAACAATAAAAACAAAAATACTAATAATACAAAATATGTACAATATAATAATATAAATATAGCAATAATAATAATAGTAATAGTAAATATAATAATCATGATAGTAGTAGTAATAATAATAATAATAATAGTAGTAGTAGTATAGTAATAATAATAAAATAATAATGATACAAAATATGTACAATATAATAATATAAATAAAGTAATAATAATAATAGTAAATAAAGTAATAATAATAATAATGATAATAATATACACAATAATAATAATGATATTAATGACAAAATTAAAATGATAATAAAATGGCAAAAAAAAAAAAAGGGAGAAAGGGGACTAAGCTGAATTAAAAATGAAATGTCGTGGCAAATTTTAAAATAAACAAGGAAGGAAAAGACCAAATTGCAAATGGCCATAAAAGAGGAGGGGGTCAGCGTGCAAATAACCCATTTCACGAAGAAACACGCGGATCCCTTGGCAGGCGGGTCGGGTCACACGGGTCAAGAGTGAAACGACGCCGTTTTGGGGGTTTAAATCCCCAGCCCAAAACGACGTGGTTTTATATCTCTATTTAAGAAACAAAATCCTTCAAACATTTCATTTTTTACGTGCTCAAAAAAAAAAAAACTAATTCTATCTTTGTTTTTCCTCTGCAGGGTTTGAAGTCCAGCGAGCATCCACCTGGGTCGCCGCTGAGGGCCTCGTCGTCATGTGGTGTGTGTGCAGTACCATGGGCGAGATTTCAAAAAGGTAATTTTTTTTAAATTTTCTATCTATATGTATATTTTTATAGAAAAAAATGGAGAAAATATGTAAAGTGGGAAATAAAAGAAAATAAAACAGATGAAATGAAAAACAAAATAATCAAAACCTCACGAATCTGATTTTTTTTATCCCTTCGTATTCGAAATCTTTTATTTTCTAAAACTCTCTGTTCTTTCTATTTCGAATCTCTGTTTTTTTTTTTTTCAAAAATCCCTCTTTTATTTTGATTTCACATGCAAGGAGAAGAATAAAACAAATAGATCGAAAGTCGACAGAATAGAAACGAAAATTAAAATCGTAAATCCCTTTTCAATCTAGTTTTCTTGTATTCAATATGCGTGAGTGTGTTTGGATCTATCAATAAAATGGGATCCCCCTAAATCGTCCCTTTTTTTTATTTTTGTTTGTAAATGCTCAAAAAAATAAAAAAGGAAAACCATAGCAAAAATCATAGAGAACAAAGATTAAAAGACTAAAAACAACTTGGGGCTTCTTCTCCTCTTTTGTTTGGATCTAAATGCACCGTTTTTTATTGATAAAAAAAAACCCCCCCATTTACATAATTTGCAATGGCTTTTATAGCCATTTTACAATGATTTTTTATTGTTTCTTGTTTTGTCTTCTTTCCTCTGCAAGTGGATGGGTGGTGCAAGTAGAAGGTAGGTGGCAGACAAGGGCAAAGTGGGGGCGGCGACTAAGTTATTTTAGGGTTTTAAAAACCCTAAATTTTTCTAAAAAATTTCAATATTTTGGGCCTATTTGTAAATTGGGTTATTTTTTGGGTTTTGTAATTGGGCCCGGCAAAAATTAGTTATTACAGCTGCCCCTCTTTGCTCATTGTCGTGAAATGAGAATAGAGCAAAGACAATAGAAGAACCAATTTTGCCCGGTCTTGGCCAAGCCTTGATTCTTCGGTGCTCTTATTCTTCGGATGGCCTCATCCCAATCCACTGTTTATTTGTCGCTTTGACCCACTTCACTGCAGCCTTCGAGAGATAAGACTTGTAGCTTCAATTTGCTCCTCATCAATCTTCTAAGGGATGGGATTTGTTTATTTTTTTTTAACTTGCTCCAATGTGATTCAGGGAGAAGAGATTTGTAGCTTTGATCTACTCCACTGATACTTCGAGGTGATAAGAATTCAGAAAGAAGTGGTTCGTAATTTTGATCTTCTGACTGAAACTTCTCGAAAAAGGTTGATCCTCAATACACTCAGGGAGGAGGGATTGGTAGCTTTGTCCTGCTTCCTTGAGACTTCGAGGTGATAAGAATTCAGAAAGAAGAGATCCGTAACTTTGATCTTCTCATTGAAACTTCTCGGAAAGGTTGATCCTCAATACACTCAGGGAGGAGGGATTAGTAGCTTTGTCCTGCCCCCTTGAGACTTCGAGGTGATAAATCTAAACTTTTCAATTTGCTTCCTTACTATCTTCAGGAAGACTTCAATCTTCAGCCTGCTCCGCTGCCATCTCGAGGGAACCAAATCTGAACTTTTCGGTTTGCTTCCTTACTACCTTCAGGAAGACTTCAATCTTCAGCCTGCTCCGCTACCATCTCGAGGGAACAAAATCTAAACTTTTAGGTTTGCTTCCTTACTACCTTCAGGAAGACTTCAATCTTCAGCCTGCTCCACTACCATCTCGAGGGAACAAAATCTGAACTTTTCAATTTGCTTCCTTACTATCTTCAGGAAGACTTCAATCTTCAGTCCACTCCACTATCATCACTAGGGAACAAAATCTGAACTTTTCAATTTGCTTCCTTACTATCTTCAAGAAGACTTCAATCTTCAGCCTGCTCCGCTGCCATCTCGAGGGAACAAAATCTAAACTTTTCAATTCGCTTCCTTACTATCTTCAGGAGGACTTTAATCTTCAGCCTGCTCCTCTATCATTTCTAGGGAATAAAAACTGAACTTCTTGGTTTGCTTCCTTACTATCTTCAGGAAGACTTCAATCTTCAATTTGGTCCACTATCATCTCTAGGGAACAAAATCTGAACTTGCTACACTGTTCTTTAAGGAACCTGTCCTATAGAATGTGCCTATGCTTAAATAAATGATGAGGATGCTATGATCAGAATGACTCAAATGCTCCTAACTAAATGATATTATGGGGGACATTTGCATGAATGCAGAATGTCATGAGAATGGTCTTTTTACAAAGATTAGGATGCAATGATTAGAATGAATCGAATGCCCCTAAATAGATGTGTCTTATGAATGACATTTGTATGAATGCAGAATTTCATGAGAATGATCCCCTTCTAACAGTTTAAGGTGGTCAACGCTCATTGTTTATCAAGGCTATATCACTGACGTCTTATGCTGCGATCTTGTTCGGCTGGTATTCATGACGGAAAATTCAGGAAAACAAATATCTTACTCAACAAATTTGCCCCACTGTAACTTCAGGGTTCGCCTCTAGGAGCAGGATCCGAACCTTTTTATTCATCCCACTTAGACATAGGATTTGTTTCTTCTTCAACCCATCTCGTTGCTATTCAAGGGTGCACGATCTATATCGTTCCATCTATTGGTCACTCTTCGGGTGTCCCAACCAGATGTATATGCATGATGCTCGCATAAATGCAGGATTGTACCACTGACGCAATACCTTGTCATTTTGTTCGATCGCCATTTTGACAAAAATCTGAAGAGACAACCTTAATTTGGACTCAGATGTTTCCAACCCTTAAGCTTGGTGAATTCTAAACAATAATCCTGTTTCAGACTCCTGTATTGTTTAGAGTTTTCCAGAGTAACATGCGAAACTCCTTTCATGAAAGTATTATTAGTCCAATAATCATTATTTCAATGCAAAATGCTTGAAAAATATCGTGATGATGGATGAAACAGAAATTTATTGGGAGCATGGCTCGAAACAAACAAGTTAATCAAAGCTAGCAAATGCAATGAAAAAGAAATTTCATTTAGAGTGTATTTTGAAAAGACAAATATAGCAAACTTAAAATGGGCAAAATGGAAACTAGGTGCCCCAGATATCGCCGCCTGAGCTTCCCCGTCCAAACTTCTTGAGGACCATTTTAAGCTCAATATGTGTTTAGGGGATCCGAAGTACTTCGTCGATTCTCCAAGACATAACATACCCTTTCATGGTTACTTCAAGCGTGGCAAGACTGCTGTATGCCCCATTTTGATCCAAATTTGAGCTGTCCTTTTCGGGTTTTCAACTCAGACCCACCTTTGGTCTCAAAGCGCCCTTTTCAGGTTTTCGCCTTTGGCCTCTCCCTTTTTTTTAATTTTTTTGTTAAAAATTTTCCTTTTAAAAAAATTTTTTTTTGATTTTTTTTTTGAATCTGAATTCTTTGAATTGGGCAAGTCTCTACCATCCATTTCGGTCGATATTTATGCTTCCCCAGAACAGGCCTTCTTCGCTGCATAAGTTCCTCCCTAGTTTGGCATCCGTTTTCTTCTGAAGTCCCTTTTGCATGAGAAAAATCTTCTTCAAAGCCCTATCATGAAATTTCCTAGGGCGAATCATTTTTGTTATAGGCCCGTGTCTTTTGCCTTTAGTACATTTGACCATGAGGATGGCCCTTAACCTCTTTCCTTTAATTGAGTCCAGCTAATCATATTTGGATTTGATCCCTTCTGCCTCATCCTTAATTCTGATAAAATTTGGGCAGAAGGAATCTCGACTTTCATGAGATATATGTTATTCCGGTGAGGGTCCTACCAGACGTTCGAAAAGCACAAAATGTCAATCTTCAAGAATCTCATCTTCTTTCGGCTATCCTCTTTTTCCTTTTTGTCTTTTTTTTTTTTTTTCTTTTTCTTTTTATTTTTTTGTGTTTTCTTTTTGGAGGATAGGAAATGTTGTAATATTGGCATATGAAGCGACCTTTACCATCTTAATGAGGTAACCGACATCCACAAAAAATGAATCGATGTTGGCCAGAAGCTTTCAATAAGATGGGCTTGATAACATCCATGCCCCACATATAGGAAAAATGGAGGAGACACATAAGTCTTGTCTTTCTCAATTTGGCAATTACGGCATAACCGATGCTATTTCACTTTTTGGTAAACCAGTAGCTCGAGCCTCTTGATTAGCCTAGTCAGGGTAGAACCATCAGTATGTGCTCTTCAAATACCCTTATGGACTTCTTTTGTAATTTCTTTAGCTTTGGCAGCATACTCGTGCCTCAGTAGTCTCAGCATGTCTTGACGTGGTCATACGAAAATATCTTTGAACTCTTGGAGATAACTCAATGATACTCGCTGTAAGCCAAATTTCCATCTTCATCTCCTTTATAGTGTTTGCTGACACTTAGGATCTACCATTCTTAACAAAAAAGTTATAATCTTTGTCATCTCCAAAGTCCTCAGATCCCTCTAGGCACATATCTCACTAAAAGGAGAGTTAGTAACAATGTCACTCATGCCATTGATATCTGGGGACCCATTGTGGGATGAAGGTAGAAAAAAGGATGATTACTCGCATGATATAATGAAACAATGTAGAATATGAAATGTGAGGAATGAAAACAAAGATGCATTTTATTGAAACAATAATTTTGGACACAAGCCTATCTCACAAAAGGACTCTTATTGCCTCTAGGCTTAAGGCAACAAGCATGTTTTGCCTATTACTCGAGATTAGCTAAAACACTCCCAAGTATGTAAGGATTTGGAAAGTTTGATTCTTCGGTTCACTCTTCAGATATGTCGTTAATGTCCTTATTTCCCAATTCCGAAGACTTCTTCAAGGAAACACAATCTCCTGCCCCATCCCAGTTTCAATTACTGCTTTGTCAGAATGATCTGATCCTGAAAAATTATCGAACTGCATAATTCCCATGCTGATGAGTTTTTTGACCAACTTCTTAAATGCAACGCAGTTATCGATTGAATGACCTGTTATTCTCGCATGGTACTCGTATTGAGTATTTGGATTATACCATTTAGGATATGGTGGCTGTATCGGTTTTAAGTAGTGGGGGGAGCCACCTCATGTGCATCGAATAGGATTTGATACAACTCCCTATATGTCATCGGAATTGGTGTAAACCGGAGTTACTTTTCATTAGATTCTCATCTTGACAAGCCCTGATAACCTGTTGTCACAGCCCTTGGTTGCCCTATAGTGACTAATTTGGGGCGCTTGCTCAAACTGTTCGGTTCATTTACCTTGTTCATTGGAGCCTTTAAAGTTCGCTCTCTCCTTTCCTTTGTCTCTGCTTGAACAATCGGTTTAGCTCGATCATCCTTAGGGTTAAAAAATGAGCTCATCGGGAAGTTCGACAGGGTCGGGGTACTAGTTTGACGTTGGGGTCCCATAATGATGGGTGCCCCTTGCGACTGCGTGTCTGGTTGAGTCAGGATATTCTTCAGGGAATAAACGATTTGTTCATCATCATCTGTACTGCCGACCATTGGGCCACTCCTTTTTTCAAGTCTTTCGACGAGAAGTTGGGTTAACCTGCGTATCATATTCATTTGATCTCGCATATCCTGCTGAATTTTGGCTAACTGTTATTGCATCAGTATTTGCCTTTGCTCTAATCTCTCCAACCTTTGTTCTATATCTTCTAGGTTAACTGGAATAATTCACCTAATTAGGGTTTTTCTACAAGTTTTGATGCATGCAATATGATGTAATACAGATGCATGAAATGCAATGCAAAATGCATGAAATGAATGCAAAAAGAAAGCGAGGCGTTGATTATGAATTCAATTCCTATTAGAAGAACTTGTCTAGAAAATACGTTTCTTTAATAAAATGGACCGCATATATGGCCTCTTCCTTATAGTCCAGGTGAAAACACCAATCCTCTTCTTCGTACCCGGATATTATGGTCGTGTCCCGCCTCTTCTAGCTCTTTGTTTGTTTGATCCAGGTTGTTCTTCATCACTCACTTACTCTTTGAGATGCTCATAATCTTTTGATGACTCCCGAACAATCCTTGTCAACTTGAATCTTCAAACAAATCCTCTTCTTCGTATTCGGCTGTTATGGTCATGTTCCGCCTCTTCTAGCTCTTTGTTGCTTGATCTAGGTCGTCCCTCATCACTCATTTATCCTCCGTGATACTCATAATCTTCTGATGGCTCCCGAACAATCCTTGTCGGTTTGAATTTTCAAGTAATGTCTTGTCTCGTTGTTTACCTAGGCCATGTTCAGACGACCGTATTATAATCCACTTTATCAAGTAACACATTTTATCATGACAAATTCTTCTATTTAGCAATCAAACGCGAATCAACACCTTCTTTCTAAGATGATGCAATGCGATGCAAATGCATGGAATGAATGCAAGAAGAAAGAGAGGCGCTGATTATGAATTCAATTCCATTAGAAGAACTTTTCTAGAAAATAAAGCTCTTTACATAAAACAGATTGAATATAAGGTTTTGTCCTCATAGTCCAAGCAAAACACCAATCTTTTCCTTCGTGGCCGGATATCATGGTCATTAACTGTGAACTTTCTTCGTAGATACCTCTTCTAGCTCTTTGTAGCTTGGTTCGGGCCGTACCTCTTCACTCGTTTATCCTCTGTGATCGTTCATAAACTCCTTTAAAAAGTCTAGGGGTGACGACTCTTGAATAATCCTTGTTGGCTTGAATCATCGAGCAAAGTCTTGTATTCTTCTGTGGACTATCAGCCTTCTCTCATTGTTTATTCGGACTATATTTGGGCTACCGTATTATAATCCATTTTATCAAGAAATTTAGTTCCTTATGACAAACTCCTCTATTTAGCAATCGAATATTAATCAGCACCTTCTTTCTATGATGATGCTATGCAATACAATCAAAACAAAAGAAAACACGTTAGCACAGGAGTAATAAATAAAGTACCTATCCGAGTGATCACTAGAGTTTGACGTGGCTCTACCTAGGGTGGGCTCTTAGGGTTCACTATATGTGGTTCAGTTCTAGAGTAAAGGTACCTGAACCCGTAGATTCCTCGATCCTCACCCATTATAGGCTCATATGGACCAAGTTCAGTTCAGGGGAACACATTTCCCTATGGCTGCACGGAGATGAAAATCCCACAAAGACATAGGTACGGATGTATCCCAAAAGCGATCCACTATCTTGCACAAAGGTGAAAACCTCACGAAAGAGTAGCTTCTCACTCCCACTTAAAAGGTGTGACCCAGCGGTCATGCAACATGATGCAAAAATATTTTACAAGGTTCAAATCACAGCAATCAAATGAAATGACACAAGTAAATGCAATAAGAGGAACATAATTTTTTTCAAATCAAATTTTCAATTTTCGACAACAAGATAGGAAATAATCAACTTAATGGCTCGACTCTCTCAAATGTCCCCAGTGGATTTGCCAAGCTGTCGAAACCATCCCTTTTTGGAGAAGGGCGGGAATCAAACTTGGGTTTTGAAAATAAAAATGAGGAGTCGCCACCGATCTTTATTTGGTGTGATCGGATCACCTTTGTTTTAATAAAACGTTTTGATTTACTAAAACAGTGTTTTTCATCTACGAAATCCAAGAAAACGAGTTCGGGAGTCGGTTACGTGCGAGGAAGGGTTAGCACCCTCGTCACGCTCAAAATTGGTACCAAATTGATCAATTACTATCCCTATGTCAAAAGTTGAAAATTGTAAAAAGATTTTTAAAAATATGATCCCTTTAAAAATATTTGAATTTTCTCAAATTGAATATCAAGATTTTCTCGTTCCGAATGAATAAAATATCACATCCAATACTTTAGGACACGATAATTTAAATCTTTGAATCCAAGATCGTCTCGTGGTTTTCTCAAATTGAATATCAAGATTTTCTCGTTCCGATGGAATAAAATATCGCATCCAATACTTTAGAACACGATAATTTAAATCTCTAATCCAAGATCATCTCATAATTTTTCTAATTGAATATCAAGATTTTCTCGTTCCGATGGAATAAATATCGCATCCAATACTTTAGAACATGATAATTTAAATCTCGAATCCAAGATCATCTCATAATTTTTCAAATTGAATACCAAAATTTTCTCATTCCGAAGGAACAAAAAAATCATGTCCAATACTTTAGGACACGATAATTTAAATCCTCGAATCCAAGATGAGTATCGCCTTATTTTGAAGACTTTAAATAAAGTGTTAGTTTTGCCAAAGTGTACTTTTAACAAAAATCCATGTGACGATATTGCATTTACATTATCGAACACATATTGAAAACAATTATGATATGCTAACATTTAAGATAAGCAATGAAGAAATAATAATGAGAGATGCGACGAATAAGAATTACTATGCTAGAGCAATTACAAATGTACGATGAAGTATAGACAAATACAATAAACAATGAAAAAAATATAAACATATTCCATGCAAGTTTAAATAATGAAAAGAGACATTCATATGATATAAACAATGTAAACAATGTATAAAATAAAATAATATATAGTGATTTTAAATAAATATATATAAAACTACATATATAAAAAAATAATATAAATAAAAATATATTATATAACATAAAGAAATTTTAGCTAAAAATAATATACAATATAATACGATATAATATACAATTTAAAAAAAATATAATGTATAAAAAAAATTTAATGAAAACAATTTTGAGCTAAATAAAAGTAATAAACAATAATTAAGAAATACATATATATTTATACCTTTAATACACTAATATATAAATAATAAATAACATGGACAATTTAATGTAACATAAAATAATAAAATAAAATAAAAGTCAATAATAGTAATGGCAAGTGATAAGCAAATAATAATATATACATATATATATAAATAATATAATAGTAGTAACAATAATAACAAAAATAATAATAATACAAAATATGTACAATATAATAATATAAATATAGCAACAATAATAATAATAGTAATAGTAAATATAATAATCATATAGTAGTAGTAGTAGTAGTAGTAGTAGTAGTAGTAGTAATAATAATAATAATAATAATAATAGTAGTAGTAGTAGTATAGTAATAATAATAAAAAATAATAATGATACAAAATATGTACAATATAATAATATAAATAAAGTAATAATAATAATAATAAAATAATAATAATAATAATGATAATAATATACACAATAATAATAATGATATTAATGACAAAATTAAAATGATAATAAAATGGCAAAAAAAAAAAGGGAGAAAGGGGACTAAGCTGAATTAAAAATGAAATGTCGTGGCAAATTTTAAAATAAACAAGGAAGGAAAAGACCAAATTGCAGATGGCCATAAAAGAGGAGGGGGTCAGCGCGCAAATAACCCATTTCACGAAGAAACACGCGGATCCCTTGGCAGGCGGGTCGGGTTACGCGTGTCAAGAGTGAAACGACGCCGTTTTGGGGGTTTAAATCCCCAGCCCAAAACGACGTGGTCTTATATCTCTATTTAAGAAACAAAAATCCTTCAAACATTTCATTTTTTACGTGCAAAAAAAAAAAACTAATTCTATCTTTGTTTTTCCTCTGCAGGGTTTGAAGTCCGGCGAGCATCCAGCCGGTCGGCCGCCAGGGGCTCTGTCGCCGGCGCTGGTGCCGTGCACGGTGGCCGGGATTTCAAAAAGGTAATTTTTTTAAAAATTTTCTATCTATATGTATATTTTTATAGAAAAAAAATGGAGAAAATATGTAAAGTGGGAAATAAAAGAAAATAAAACAGATGAAATGAAAAACAAAATAATCAAAACCTCACGAATCTGATTTTTTTATCCCTTCGTATTCGAAATCTTTTATTTTCTAAAACTCTCTGTTCTTTCTATTTCGAATCTCTGTGTTTTTTTTTTCAAAAATCCCTCTTTTATTTTGATTTTACACGCAAGGAGAAGAATAAAACAAATAGATCGAAAGTCGATAGAATAGAAACGAAAATTAAAATCGGAAATCCCTTTTCAATCTAGTTTTCTTGTATTCAATATGCGTGAGTGTGTTTGGATCTATCAATAAAATGGGATCCCCCTAAATCGTCCCTTCTTTGTATTTTTGTTTGTAAATGCTCAAAAAAATAAAAAAGGAAAACCACAGCAAAAATCATAGAGAACAAAGATTAAAAGACCAAAAACAACCTTGGGGCTTCTTCTCCTCTTTTGTTTGGATCTAAAAGCACCGTTTTTTATTGATAAAAAAAACCCCCCATTTACATAATTTGCAATGGCTTTTATAGCCATTTTACAATGATTTTTTATTGTTTCTTGTTTTGTCTTCTTTCCTCTGCAAGTGGATGGGTGGTGCAAGTGGAAGGTAGGTGGCAGACAAGGGCAAAGTGGGGGCGGCGGCTAAGTTATTTTAGGGTTTCAAAAACCCTAAATTTTTCTAAAAAATTTCAATATTTTGGGCCTATTTGTAAATTGGGCTATTTTTGGGTTTTGTAATTGGGCCAAGCAAAAATTGGTTATTACAGTATTTATTGACGATGTTTTGATTTATTCTTATGATGAGACGGAACATGCTGAGCATTTGAGAATTGTGCTACAAATTCTGCATGATAAGTAATTGTATGCAAAGTTTAGTAAATGTGAGTTCTGGTTGCGAAGGTTGGTTTTTTAGGACATATAATGTCAGTTGCGGGGATACGAGTTGATCCGAGTAAGATTTCAGCAATTTTAGAATGGAAACCTCCGAGAAATATGTCTGAAGTCCACAGTTTTTTGGGACTAAAAGGATATTATAGACGGTTTGTGAAAGGCTTCTCGATGATTGCAACTCCATTGATGAAATTACTACAAAAAGATGTTAAATTTGAGTGGTCAGAAAAGTGTCAGCAGAGTTTTGAACAGTTGAAAGCATTGTTGACAGAGGCACTAGTGTTAGTTCAACCTGAATCAGGTAAAGAATTCATAGTTTATAGTGATGCATTGTTGAATGGTTTAGGTTGTGTCTTGATGCAAGAAGGCAAAGTTATAGCCTATGCTTCGAGACAATTAAAACCACATGAAAAGAACTACTCGACGCACGATCTTGAATTAGTAGTTATTGTATTTGCATTGAAGATTTGGCGTCACTATTTATTTGGTGAGAAGTGTCACATTTATACTGATCTCAAGAACTTGAAATATCTAAAGACTCAGAAAGAGTTGAATTTGTGACAGCAGATATGGTTAGAATTGTTAAAAGATTATGAATTAGTAATTGACTATCATTCGAGAAAAGCTAATGTTGTTCTGATCTTTGAGCCGAAATTCTTTATTCGCTTTATCAGCAATGAATACTCATATAGATTTGTGTGATGATGAATAAGTTATAGCTGAGTTGAAAGTGAGGTCGTTATTTATACAGCAGATTTGTGATGCTCAGAAAATTGATAATGAGATGATGGCGAAACGAGCTCAATGTGATTTGAATCCTGATTCAGAAGTTCAAGTTGATGATGATGATTGTTTGAGATTCCGAGACAAAATTTGTATTCTAAGAAATCCAAAGTTAATTCAGATGAATTTGAATGAAGCACATAATAGTCGTTTATCGGTTCATCCAGGAAGTACGAAAATGTACAACGATCTAAAACAATTTTATTAGTGGCCTGGGATGAAACGGGATATCTAAGTATTTGTTTTAAGATGTTTAGTTTGTCAGCAAGTCAAAGCTAAACATCAGGTGCCTTCGGGCTTATTATAGCCGCTCATGATTCCTGAATATAAAAGGGAGAGAATCACGATGGACTTTTTGTCGAGAGTGCCCTTATCTCCGGGAAAAAACGATACAATCTGGGTGATAGTTGATAGATTAACGAAATCAGCTTATTTTATTCTGGTGAGAACGAATTATTCGCTTGATAAGTTAGCTGAATTGTATGTTTCTGAGGTTGTGCAATTGCACGGGGTACCATTATCTATTGTGTCTAACAGAGATTCGAGGTCTACTTCGTGGTTTTGGAAGACATTGTAAGAGGATTTAGGTACGAAGTTGCATTTCAGTACTGCTTTTCATCCGCAAACGGATGGTAAATCTGAGCGGACCATTCAGATTCTCAAGGATATGTTGAGATGTTGTATTCTTGAGTTTGAATGTACGTGGGAAAAGTACCTGCCGTTGATTGAATTTGCGTATAATAATAGCATTCAATCAGGCATTAAAATGGCACCATATGAGGCTCTTTACGGTCGTAAATACAAAACTCCATTGTATTGGACTAAGCTTAGTGAGAATAAGATTCACGGTGTAGATTTGATCAGATAGACTGAGCAAAAAGTAAAAGTGATTCGAAACAGTTTGAAAGCGGCATCAGATAGTCAGAAGTCTTACGCTGATTTGAAACGAAATGATATTGAAACACCGGTGATAAAGTGTTTTTGAAAACATCTCCGTGGAAGAAAGTACTCTGATTCGGCAGAAAAGGCAAGTTGAGTCCAAGATTCATCGGACCGTATGAGATTATCGAATGTATTGGGCTAGTTGCTTATAGATTGTTGTTGCCACCTGAGCTAGAGAAGATTCATAATGTATTTCACGTATCGATGCTTTGACGATATAGATCTGACCCATCGCACGTGATTGCCCCTACTGAAGTTGAGATTCAGTCAGATCTATTGTATAGCGAAGAACCGATTAGAATTCTGGCTCGTGGGATCAAAGAATTGAGAAATAAGAAAATTGCTTTAGTGAAAGTGTTGTGGCACAAACACAGAGTTGAAGAGGCTATGTGGGAGCCTGAGGATGCTATGAGGGAACAATATCCGAATCTATTCACTGGTAAGAATTTCGGGGACGAAAATCCCTAAGGGGGGAGAGTTGTAACAACTCGGTTTAGACCCTAGTCAGAACAGTGGTTTCGAGACCACAAATCTGAGGTCGGAGAAATAATTGAATATTATTTTTGGTGTTTATGGCATTTGATAAAGTATGTGTGAAAGTTCTGTATGAAAATTTTATCGTTTGTGTGTCGATTTGTGAAAAAGGACCTAATCGCGTAAATTGCAAAAGTTGTGTGATAATAGTTAAAAGTGCTTAAATATTATCTTATTAAATGAGAGGTCCTTAAGTTGTTATTAGACCATTGATAGTGGGAATGGTCATAAATGGACATTTATTAAGATGTTTAAATGGTTTAATATTAAGGTTAAATTTGTAAATTAGTTATTAAGGTATATTAAATAAAACCAAAACCAAAACTATGTGTTATCTTCATTCTCATAACCGAATATTAAGAGAAAAAGAAGAGGAGAATGTGGTTTTAGGGTTCGACCATTGTTGTTCTTGATTAAGGTATTTTTGAGCTTGATTTTTTGATGATTTTTATGTTTTTGTGATCATTGTTTAGTGTTCTCTTAAGCCCATGCCTTAATTTATGAAATTTATAATGATTTTGAGATGTGTCATTCATGAATGTATAAGCTTTGTGTTGATAGTTGGTGAAATAACAAAGCTTGATGTATGATAAATATGTTTTGTATTTGGAAATTTTGATGAAATAGATTATTATGGGCTAATTTGTGAAAATGAAACTTTGAAGGGTT
Organism: Gossypium bickii; assembly: GCA_025503065.1. Classification (NCBI taxonomy): domain Eukaryota; kingdom Viridiplantae; phylum Streptophyta; class Magnoliopsida; order Malvales; family Malvaceae; genus Gossypium; species Gossypium bickii. The sequence goes on from CP106711.1 coordinate 106,440,138, forward strand.
AAAATATGAAATAAATAAAAGATATGGGCTGCTAGAGACTAGTATGAAATTCGGCCAAGCTTGGGTATGAGTAAATTATGTGTATTTTGTGTAATTGTGAAATAGGATTAAAATGTTAAAATGTGAAATTATAAGGGCTAAAGTGTAAAATGCCCTAACTATGTGTTTATGAATTGTTTTGGATGAAGATGAGATTGAATAAGTTGAATTTGATATTATATAGATCAAGAAAAGAGAAATTCGGACCTAGGCCGAGGCAAGAACAAAGTTCTCGATTGATCGACTAGTATCATTGTACGTCCGATGTAAGTTCGTGTATGATATGTATTGTTTAAACAATGTTCATATGTGATGAAATGAATGGAAATGTGATTGTGGAGTTTGGTAATGTGAAATGTGAGTTAGAAGATATGTGGCACTAAGTGTGCGTAAATAGACTCGCTACAGTGATGAATGGCACTAAGTGTGCAAGATAAAGAAAGCATCGACAGTATTATTTGGCACTACGTGTGCGATACCGAGACAAATTCGGTTATATGCGATGGCACTAAGTGTGTGATATTATTATAGCTTCGGCTAATTAATTGGCACTAAGTGTGCGAGTTCATCGAATGTTTAAAAAGGACAGAATGAATTATGGCATCGAGCATTGATGTGGTAAATGTGATAGATAAATACGTGATGGTAGAGGTATGTACAGAACCTAAGTGGTTGATGGTATTATGTATGAGATAGATAGAAGATTATGTGAATGAATGATGAGAAAAGTTGGATTGAGTAGCATTATAAATGCTTGTATATGAACCTATAGATATGGTATGAAAATGAGTAAAAGCCATGGATGAGATTATGTAGTGATGTGAATTGAACTAAGTGCTAGTTAATTTTGTATATTGAATTTGAATTTTTGATTTAATCTGGGGATCGTCAACGACTCAATCACACTATCGGACATCTATTTTGGTACCTTTTGGAAGTTGCATTTATGGTATATGGCATGTATAGGCTAGTGAAGTCGTGGAATGTTTTGATATGTATAAATCTTGCCATGTGATATGGCTTGATAATGGATTAATTTTGGTATATATTTTGCTATGTGAAAATGGTGTATGTGATGTATATATATCGTCTTGTGTGAATGGCCATTATAGTATGCTTTGATGAGATAGAAATGGTATGTTTCATACTTGATTTTGTATTTGAGATGGTGAATGATTTGTATGTTATTTGATATTAGAATTGAACATGTAGGGATGACCCAAATTGGGTGGCAATTTGGCCTTGTAAATGGCCTATAATTGTCTACAAGGGTGAGTACACGGGCGTGTGTCTCGACCATGTCCTTTACTGTCCCAATTCGAAGCAAGTCAAACTTGCAGACGGGCCAGACACACGGGCGTGTGACAGGCCGTGTGACCCAAGTCAATGTTGTCCACAGAGTAAGATATGGTCTAAGGCATGGCCGTGTGAGGCACATGGCCTAGCCACACAGGCGTGTGCCCTGTTTTGAAAGAAAAATTTTCTAAGTTCTGTAAAATTTCCGTATGAGATCGGTTTAGTCCCAAACCTACTCTAAACAATGTTTAAGGCCTCGTAGACCTTAAAAAGGGACTTTGTGTTATTGATTAATTATGTTATGCTAATGTGTGAGCCATGGTGTTTTAAATTTTATGATTCGACCGGTAATACATAGTATTAAAATATCATAGAAAATATTGGCAAGATTAAGTAATCAACAAAAGACTTTCCATCAAATACCATGATTTGTAAAGCACCAAAAAGTCCAAAATGAAACAAACTTAAATATCAATAAATAAATAAAAATCCATCATCAATAAACAAGTCAGCTACCAACCCTCCAATTCTATGCTTCTCCCTTTGAACTTACTCTCCCTCTTTATTTTTTCAAAAATGCCAAAAAAAAAGGCATTCAATTTTGTTAAGCAAACACGATTGTATCGATAGGCCCTAGTTCTTTGACCTTAAATCATTTTCAAGTGCTGCTTATGATATTAGATGTCTTTATCAAGGCAGGCTAATTCTTTATTCAATTGTTCTAATAACCGAACTTGGGCAATGCTCATTGGTTTCGCATAGGTTGAATCAGTTGCAACTAGGTCAGAGGACTTGACCAACATTTGGATTTTTCTTTATAAAAAAATGGGGAGATATGTGCAATTAGGGGGAGAGGCATAGTTGTTATTTGGTTGGTGGTATTGTTGAGTTTGGTTGATAACTTTCTTGTTGATTTATGATGGTTGATTGTTGAACTTCTTATTTGGTTTGTACTTAATTCTAAAAGGTAAGATACTCAGGACACTTGTGCTATCTTATTGTTATGTTTACTTTTGTTAATGCTATTAGCTTTGATGCATTAATGATTAGTTTCATAGTTATTGATTAAGGGGGAGTTTGTGTTATTATCTTGCTTGAAGTAATTTGTTGTAATGTCTTTTTTGGTTAAAAAATGCTAAAGGGGATAATGTTAACACACGTTGCACCATCCATCTCAACTCACTTTGCAATTAGACAATTGTGTAACTTGCATATATGTTGCCATATTTTGACTCAAACCTTATGATTATTTTCTTTACATCTTTTTGAGGATTTTGAGTAATAATTAATTGGATTGAATTATGGTGAACATATATCAACAAAGGACTACAAGTAAAAAAAACCATTTAAAGAAAACTAGTTTATGATTGACTGCGTGCACGTGCACATAAAATAAATGCTTTTATAAAGCAAATTTAAAGTGCGGTTTTACTGCAAGCGTATAGGTCAGTTGTAATATTTATAGTTCGATGTAACATGAAGTATTCCAAGGGGTCGGACCCAAAGGAGATGGCGATTGAGTGATAAATAACGCACACAATAGAGTCTATACGGCTACTGGTATGATTTTATAGTATGGAAAATCATAACGAGAAAGTTTTGCTAGAAAATTAAATATGCTAATGTAGGGACCAAATTGTAAAGAGTAAAAAAACTACGATATTAACCAATAAATGACTAATGGTGGTTGGTTGATTTTGATGTAGTTTGCCGATCTTTGAATGAGGCACTTAAATCGCTTAAATTACTAAGTGGCTCAAATTTATCTCTTCATCTCAGTTTTACCAACTTAGACAAATTAATCTAGTTTATCTCTCGATCTCACTGGTTAATTCGGGACTAATAAATTGGTGCACAACAAGATTACCTCTCAGTTTCACTTGTCTAGATATTCCCTTAAGGGCGTCAATTCCAAATTTTTAGGTCTATTCTATTTAGTCCAAATTATTACGATTTAGTCCATTGTCTAAAAAATCAACTTACTCACATCTCCATCAACCAACCCCTATTAGGGTTTAGCTACTCATGCTAAAAATAAAGCCAATGGACATGGAAATGAAAAGAAAATAAGTCATAAAAGTAAAACTTAAGAAAAATATAAAAATTTAGATTTTTATGCAAGAAAACTTAAAGAACATAAAACTAAAGGCATTCAATAAGAAAATCTAAAGCAATAAAGTAAAAGGAACAAACTTTAGTTGATTTAAAATAAAAGAAACTGAAATATATTAAATTAAAACTAGAAATGTCTTACAACTAAGGTACAAGGACTGAAAGTGCAAATAAACCTAAACTACAGTGATAACTAACTTAACACTAAGAACAAGAAAGAAGTGTAAAAACATAAACTCTAAAACTAGGAAAGGAGAAGAGAAAATAAAAACCCTAGAAAAGTTGTAGAAAAATCAAGAGAAAACCTAGAAAAACTAAAGTTAAAAACTAAACTAATGTGTGCCTCCTCTCTCCTCAGCCAAAATTAGTTGTTTTAGGCCGAGGGCTGATGAAATTTCGTTGCCAAAATTGCCCCTACAAGGGCCTTGTGTGATTGGTGTGTTGGGTGGACAAAGACTACCCTTTTTGTCCAACTTTGTCCCTTCACAATATCGGTATTGCGATACCTCGGTCAGTTTCAAAATTGAGGGTCTTCTTTGAGGGTGGATATCGCGATACCCAAAGTGGATATCGCGATACCACTGAAGGGTGGTCTCCAATCTTCAAGTCTGTTGGAGGTATCGCAATTCTAAGTTTTGGATATCGCGATACTCTTTCCTTTGGTGCTATTTTCGCTCGTTTTCAACCTCCAACACGTCCCTATACGACTCAACCACACGTTAGGGCCCCTAATGGCACATTGGCTAAATTGGGTGACAAAAATGAGTAAAAATGAGAAATTTACACTTATTGACTTAAAATCTAAAAACTACAAAAAAGACGTTGCTTTGCTAGAGAATAAACTCCTTAAGTATATTGGGAAAGCCTAATTTGTCATATCACACCATGGCAAATCATGTATGAATTAAAGAGGGTATTTTAACTAAAGGAACTTGTATTAGGTGCAATTTAATTAAAGGAACTTCTGTCTATTATTTTCTAACGAGAAGGGAACATGTTAAACCATCACAACGTATATGTTACATGATGAAATGTTAGAAATCAGCTTCTCTCCCTTTATTTTCCAATGATTTTTCAGTATGGTGATTTGTCTTTCAATAAATATCTTATAATTAACCATGCAAGATTTATCTATACAATATTGTCTAAAATTAATATAAGCAAGTTAGAGAGGAAACAACAAAGGGAGCAATTCTTCATCCTAGGAGACGAACAATGAAATAAGCTTTGGCTTTTTGTAAATCTTTGCCCCTTGTATATGTTGCTGCTTCTTGTTAGCTTTTCTAAATTATTCACTTAAAAAAAAAATTAAAAGCCATTTTCTGGAATTTACTTATGTTTCATGTGAATTTGAGCAGTAGTTCTACGATTAGTCATCCAAATATGCACATATTTAGTACCTCGGTAAAATATTCTCAAGCTTAATACTCTCTCTCTCTGGATATATGTTTATACATATGTTGCATAGCCCCCTGTTCATGGAAATAGATTTACCCCTTGACATGGGTCCAAGTTTGTAAATAACCTGCAATCTTGTTAACAAACTCAAAACAACACAATGAGAACCTTATAAAAGAAACCGTACATAAAAATCCTCAGCATCACACCTCAACAGGAACCTTTATTTTCTATAATGAGAAAAAATACCATCAGCAATAAGTACTACTTTAAGACTGCAAGTCTGCTGAAAACAATGTTCAAGTTGTTTTTCCACCAGAACCGTGACTGAAGATAAGTGACAAATGACAATATCGTTATCCAGCTGGAAAGCCTTGGCAAAAACATCAGGATTAATAGGAGTTTTTTATCTGAACACTACATTTGCAATGGTAATCATACTTGGATTCTGGCTGCTAAGACCAGCAAAGGGACTAAGAAATGGAATTGAATAGATCAATAGGGACTAAGAAAGCATCTCCATGGTATAGCACTTTAGCGATGAAACGGTTCTTTAGGTTGGATGTGACAAAGGCCACATAGAGTGCGACTCTAGTACTACTAAGATCTCATTGGCCCGAGGGTGAGTGTGAGGAGGGTTTAGGTCATAAGGTGCGTAATAAATTAGAGCCAAAGATATTCCAAGAGCATTAAGTCCTGGTATTTGTTTTTGACAGGAATGACTTTCTTATCCTAGTTGATTTGATGTGTTTCCAGGCATGTCGAGTCCTGAAAAGGACATGCTTTGGGTCCTTGCAGAACTAGCAATTAACAGATGCAGCGTGAATGATGGAAGTGTGAGTTGACACTTGACATACACTACGCATTTCAAAATATAGAGATTGGGGCAAAAACATAGGACCATTTTTGGCATCCTTGAGTGCTACACAGAAGTCCTGAAGAAAGTGAGGATAGAGTGCAGCACAAAAGAGTTCTTCATTATCAGAGTCAAAAAGAGACCTTGAACAAATACCTTGTTCTTCATTCATGTTTTATGTTTTCCTAAGGAGCAGCAGATGCAAACACACATTTATTAATCCATTGTGAAATAAACATTGTCAGTTAAGTAATTACATAATGTCCGTAAACTTCAAAGCTTTAAACTGGTATTGGGTGGGGTGCGCCTGGCCCGAGCTATGGTGCAACGCTTGGGACGAGCAAGAAAGCCCCAGTAGCAAGCTACTGCGGTGGGCATTCCCCTAAAAAATAAATTTAATATCATGTGAGCCAATGGCCCACGTATCAGATATTAAACTGATAAGAACAGATACTACACTTGATCTTAGCCAAAAGGCCGAGAAAGGTATGCCTGCCTTCTTGTCCAAGTCGCCTTCCTTTAAAAGCTGCTTCTCGCTTTCTCTCACGCTGACTTACTGATGTGGGATTTTAACAGAAAGACCTATTCCTAATAAAGGAGAGACAGTTGGCTTTACCTGGGCCACTTAGGACTTGTTAACAGTCAAACCATAAAGAAAACAAATTTAGGATTCGGTAGATTAGGTGCCACGTATGCTCCATTATGAAGTTTGATCTCCTTTGGTAAGGAAAACTCCATTCAGAAGCTACTTGGACTGATAAAAAGACTTGGAGAAACAAACAGGTAACCTAGCTAAATTTCATGTTTAAGTAGAAGTTTAGTGTTTGCATGGAACAAGGTTTGTTGGCAGAAATCAGCGGCTAAACATCTCTCAATTCGTGCATTGGAATTTGGAAAGACGGCCAGACATGGTAGAATTGTGGCACCAAAGAAATCTGACCAAGTTCAGGAAACATATATCATGATTAAACACAAATTCAACTAATTATGAAGCTTACATAATAAAACTTTTGTAGCTAGAATTAAATGAAAACCATCAATGTTGACAAGGATATTGCAATTGCGAATTTGTTCTCAAATCTATAATTTAATGCATAGTTAAATTATGTCACTGGTTTCCATGTTCTTCAACCTGCTTTGCTATTATATTAACATGATCTTTCAAACGATTTGCATCATAGCTAATTGGGAACGAGGTGGACAAAGGAGAAGGTGCTAGAAGCAACGGAGGGGGCATGCGCTTGAGAAAGCAATATTTACGATGGAAAATGATAAGCTCAACTTATGGACAACGGTGAGCCATTGATTTTTTTTTTTAACGTTTTTCAGTTTTTTTTTATTTGGAATTTAATTTTAGGATTTAGTATTTAAGATTTAGGGCTTTAAAATTTTGTAAGAATATTAAAATAATTTTTTAAATATCTTACATTTAAAAATTATTATTGCAATCATTATTATTTAATAATTCATTATTGTCTCTCATTTTATGAAAGATGTTTTCAATGAAACAAACATAACTTAAGAGTTATATTGTTATACGACTTATTTAAAACCAAAACATCATACAAGGATTAATGTATTATTTGGGGCTTGAACTTGGTAATTGCTCCTAGATTGGGGGCTTGAACTCTTTTTTGGTCTAATTTAATCTTTAAACTTGGCAATGCTATTTCCCACGTTGGGGTATGAACTTTTTTTAATCCAAGTGCGTTTATGATATTTTCTACAAAAAGGTTTTGGTCAATATAAAATTCAGCCTTAATGTGAAAATAATTCTTTAGTTCAGGTCCTAAAGTGAAAACAATTGTCAAGTTAATGAATTAACTTTAACAAAAAAAATTCCATACCTCAATGCAAAAACAATTACGAAATTTAGACCTCAATTAGTGCAATAACCCTTAATACAAAAATTTAAAACTTTGAACTTCACTTTTGTTGGAAAAAAATGTGAATATATTTATTTTTATGAGGCCCAGTTCGTCCTTTGAATCCTGCTTTGGAATTCTCAATTGGAATTGAGCTAGAAACACAATCTTAATTCCATTAAACTAGTATTGTTGAAATCGAATTAAATTGATTGGTCTAATTGGTTGAACAGGAAAAATGCTAGGATATCGATTTAGAGAGTGACTTTAAATTGATTAGATCGGGATTAGTATGAACTAGTTGAACCAAATTTTTAAAATTTTTAATACTTTTTTAATCAGACTGATTGAATCAATTGAACAATTGGACCGATGAACTGGTGACTTAATTGCTTCGACCACCAATTTAATTTAAGAAACATTGCATTTTTAAAATTGTGAAGACTTTCAAAATACTAGCATTTTTAGAATTTATTAATTTAAAATATTAGAAATTCTAATTGTATTGTTCAGAAATAATTGTTTTAAAAAATAGATTATTAGAATTTCACGAGTTAAATAAATAATCATAAAATAAGTAATGATGTTAAAAATAAATAAATATAAAAATATGTAATATGGATATTATTAGATTTGTAAATATTTTTAATAATATCAAATTTTAAAAAATATATTAGAATTAAATAAAAAATTATTTATAGTTAATTTTTTTTTTTTTTATAATGGGACTATGTGTTTTAGATTAAATAAGATATGAGAAATTTTGATAAACGGCTTCTATAGGTGGAATTTGAAGCAGGAATTTGAATTGCTTAAAGTCTCTCTTGAAATTTCTTATAAATTTTGAAATTCTCCATTATTTTTTACTTAAAATTAAAAATTCATTTTTATAATTTTGAAAACCTTGATTGAAATGAAATTCGTCATTTGACCAAACACACCTTTAGATCACTACTGGAAAACAGACTTTTTGCGGCATTTTGCGCCGCAAAAAATGCCGCTATAGACAACGCCACTAAATTTTGCGGCATTTATCTGAAAAAACGATACTAAAGATCATGACTTTTAGCGGCGCTTTTATAGAGAACGCCGCTAAAAGTCCTGGTTTTTACCGGCGCTTATATATAAAACGCCGCTAAAAGTCCTGGTCTTTAGTGATGCTTTTTTATAAAACACCGCTAATTTGGGCAGATTTGCAACATAAATTTTTCACCAATATCTCACCCTTCCTGCATAAAATCCAATCACAGACAGTAAAGATAGCATGAAATCCAACCAAAACAGCAAATATAGCATGAAATCCAACCAAAATAGCAAATCTAAATGATTTAAAATTATACGAAAGATATATGACATAAATTATAAATGAAGTATAATTAAAAAATTTCTTACAATAATGTTAAAAGTTACAAGAAAATAAATGTCTACGATGGCGGCATTTGCGACTGCTGGAACATCTTCATCATAGTCTGAAGCTGTAGGTGGAGTTCATCATACTTTCTGCTCTGCTCTGCTTCCCTCGATACTGCCTCTACTTCCCTCATTGCTGCCTCTGCTTTAAGTTGTAGCTGAAGTTCTTCATATTTTCGTTGAACCTCAACTTCTCTCGATGCTGCCTCCGCTTTAAGTTGAGAAATTTACTCAACTGTGCTCGCTTGCATCTGAGCTATCTGGTCTCTTAACCTATGAACTTTAGCTTGAGCTTGACTCCCGGAAGGCATGTATTGCTGCGAGCTGGATCCAAAATATTGGGTCGGGTTAACACCAGATCCTTGAAATCGAACCCGACCATACCTTTCAAGACCCAAAACTTCATTAATAATTCTGTTATCAATGTCCTCAAAATTAACAGAACTATCAGTCGAAGCAATCGCTTCATACTCTGCCTTTTTATCTTTTAGTTTCTCCTAATAAATCAATTAAAGAGTTAAAAATGAAATATATAATAAAAAATGAATGCAACATAACTTAACATTATTTAAAACTACTAAAGACGAATTAAACCATTATAATTAAACATTATAAATATTTATAATAAATCAAATTTTATTAAGTAAATATACCATAATTTCTGCAGCTTCAGATGTCATCGAAGATCCATATTTCTTCATATGCGTAAAGTCAAAAACCTGAAGGCGTCCAACTTTTTGACCAGACGATGCTTCCTACAATATAGTAGTAAAAATAAATCAATTAATAGTAGAAAGTCATTAATATTTGACAGAATTAATAAATTCATAATACTTGGGCCTCAGCTACACAAGCAAAACTTCTCGACCCTGCTGTGTGTGTGAATTTTTGTTTTTGCCTGCTGCTTGTTCCAACTCACGGTCCTACATAATGAAATTATTATTACGTATATATTAAATACTATAAACTGAAAAATTTATAAGAGTTTGGAAGTACGTAATACCTCTCCTTTCTTTGAATTCCAGAATCTAACTGCATCTTCCCATTGGTACCTCAGCATTCCCGGCGAGACATTTCGCAATTTTTCTTCGAGGCTTATGTCTTTCTTAAAATAATCTTTTTTTAAAGTGCTTTTATGGTCTCTCCATTTTTTACCCAATACCTTCTTGATATAGGCATCTGAGACCCGTAAAGCAAATCTCTCCTAAAAAAACACAAGTTTAGAAATTAAATATAAATGAAACTTAAACCAAAGTATTATAAATTACATTCACATTTTGTTACCTTAATATTATCGAGAGCTTGATTCTTGTTGCTATCAGGCATGTGATGCCATGATTCGTAGTTGATGGGCAACATATTCGCATTTCGTGCTATAATGCCCAAATAGCCTGCTAATAGTCGAGCTTCTGATCCAACAGGCTGACCATGACTGTTTCTACTTACTTTGACACGCTCGACAGGATTTAAGTCGTATAAATCTTTAAGTAGCGTGTATCCTCGACCTCTGCGCATCCTACCACTTTCAGCTGGAAAATAATATATTATTATATTGAAATTGAGAAATAGGAGCAACAAAAAAAGTCTACACGCATGTAAAATAAACTTAACATTACTTTGAAATTCTGCAGGCTCGTCAACTGTCTCCTGCACATTCGAAGATCCAATAGCTGTATACTGTTCACTATTTCCTTCTTTCGAATTTGGAGTATTCTGGACAATACTTAAATTTCATAATTTTCTTCTACGTATTTTTCCTGCAATACACATAAAATAGTTGAAATTTTAGTAACAAATAACAACAATAATAGTACATATAAAATAGTTAAATTATATAACATGACCAATATTAAAATTATAATATTACATATATTTTAAAAATCGTAAAATCTTACTACATCATAATTCATAAATATCTTCGTCCGCGTCCTGACGAACACATTGAAATTGTGTACTAGTACTAGGGATATTTTCATTTAAGTTTTGTTCTGGAAAAGGCAAGTTTCTAATCTTTCGACGATGTCATCTCTACTTCCATTGCCTATGTCAAATAAGTCTCTAGGGTGTTTTTTGGGTACAACGTATCAACCGTCATCAATTGGATCTTTCGAGCAAAAAACTTGCTTCACTTGAGAAGAAAATACATACGGCTCATCTATCAATTGTTGTCCAGTGTGAATCAATCGAGAGAAGTTCACCATTGTAAAACCATTGTAAAACCAAATTTTGATAAACGGCTTCTATAGGTGGAATTTGAAGCAGGAATTTGAATTGCTTAAAGCCTCTCTTGAAATTTCTTATAAATTTTGAAATTCTCCATTATTTTTTACTTAAAATTAAAAATTCATTTTTATAATTTTGAAAACTTTGATTGAAATGAAATTTGTTATTTGACCAAACACACCTTTAGATGTTAAATATATTGGAATTAAATAAAAATCATTTTTGAACTTTAACTTTTTTATTCTATAGTGGGACTAGATGTTAAATGAAATAAAATTATGCAAAATATTGAAAATGTAACACCCCTCACCCGTATTCAATGCCGGAATAGGGTTACGGAGCATTACCAAACTTATAACACATATAACTGTATTTTTCTCATGTATGCAATCATTTCATACAATCATCATTCAATTTGTCCATTACAATAGCCTACGAGGCCTTAAACATGCTTTAGGAGCGGTTTGAGACTAAACCGATAACTTATAAAACTTCTACGAAACTTTGAAAAAATTTCTCAATTCAGAGGACACACGCCTGTGTGTCTCACACGACCACCAGACACGTCCGTGTCTCCAGCTGTGTGAAAACAGGGGGTACATACTGACTTGGGTCACATGGCCAACCATACACCCATGTGTCTAGCCCGTGTGCCCTTCGAAGTGGCCACACATACCCGTGTGCCAGGCCATGTGCTAGGCCGTGCCAAAACTATGGGGTATACTGACTTATGCAACACGGCTAAGTCACACGCCCGTGTGCTAGGCCGTCTGCCAATTAGGGGGTATACTGACTTGTACCACACGGCCAGTCACACGCCCGTGTATGGGACCGTGTGGAGCATACTAAATTGGTTCTAATATCAATATCAAGGGACACACGGCCATGTAACATGATCGTGTGTCGCACACGGCTGAGACACACGTCCGTGTCTCTACCTGTGTGGGCAAAATTAGGCTATTTGTAAAGCCATCTTGCCACCCGATTTATACATACATGCACAAGCATAGATCGCAACATTTTATAATCCAATAGGGTGCCAATCCACAACATTTCATACACATTTTATACCAATTTGACATAGTATTCAAATACCTAATTAATATCATGCATTTTCCATGCATATGCCTATTACAAATCAAGACAACATTTGCATATTTCCATTCCATCTACTACTTGCCAAAACATACCATATTTGAACACTTATACACAACCAAAATATTACACCAAGATAAGCCAAATTACATGGCTTAAACTTATACCACAACATGTACCAAAATCTCTATCTCAAGTAACCATAGCTATCATCTTTATAACTAGCCTATACATGCCATATTTACAAATATCCAAGAGTTCAAAAGTACCAACAGCAACTGGATAGTGTGATGCGTAACTCTTATTTTATCCGAATCAAGCGAGCTATCGAACCTCTATAAAACATGGAAAAGAAACAGAGTAAGCTTTAAAGCTTAGTAAGCCTATATAGTTCAAAATTATACTTATCATTTATACATAATCAAACAATTAAATAAAGTATACAAAATGCCTATACATAAGCATTCATCAACAAGTTAGTCATATAAGTGCATGTAATCATTCATTATCTCAATAAAGTATACTTGCCAAATGCCTATACACAAGCATTCATCAACAAGTTAGTCATATAAGTGCATGTAATCATTCATTATCTCAATTTAATACTCAAACATTGTATCATATCAAATTCACATATATTAATAACATAATTTATAACATTTCATTCTCAATCATATAAACGGTAATTCATTCGATAATAGTAACAGTAACTCATCCATATAACACATATCTTTTTCACATAACAAATAACAGAATTTATAACCATTGAACCTATTAGAATATTGAGTGATACTTGGGTGATATACATAACATATAATCCGTCAATTTATTATCATTTCCGCTCTTTCAAGCTATGATCAGTAAGCTTCTCCTAAGCTGATGGACAGTAGGCTCTATTGAGCTGAAAATAGTAAGCTCTGATGAGCTGAATGTAAGAGTATGCCCAAAGATCAATCATGAGATGGTTGTAATAACATACTTTATTTACCATATTTATTAATATAAAGCGTTGTCATTATTATTTCAGTTTTTCTATCTGTGTATACAAATAAACTGTTTTATAATAATGTCCTGAGAATAATATGATTATTTTTAAAAGATCCTTAGTCGAGTATTATTGTTGACTAGGACAACAGTAATGCATTAAGACTAACATGTAGTTGATTGATGATAAAGAGTTGTCATTGATGTGGATTGTCAAAATCAATGCATGAAGATGTGTGTTAGAGAACAACATATTGGATTGACCCATTATGAGTATGTTTATTGGATTATTATGTAATTGTCACAACATTACTCATAGTGATTAATATATATGATCCTCGGACTTGAGATAATTATTAATCTCAACATCGTGAGTTGTATATTTTATATCAAACGGAATAAAATATAATTGGTATTATTTTTTTTTTTTTTTGGTTGTCACATGAATTAAATTAATTAAAGAAATAATTTAATTGGGCAATCAAATATTGAACATATTATATATACAAGGATGTTGTACACATAATGACAACATAATTCTATTAATATATGAATTTGATTCATATATAAATTTAAATAAATATAGTTTACCGAAATCCTTATTATAATTAATGTAATTATAATTTTTGGTTAAAAACTTTATTGTATTTATTTAACATTCAAGAGATACCGATTATAAAAGGGTATTAAAAGGATACCAAATAATGGGCCCAATGAAAAAGATACCCATTATAAAAGGCCCAATTAAAAGGATACCCAATATAAAAGGTATTTAAAAGAGACAAAGCTTAAGGAAAACCCTAATAGATTGCTTGTTAGGTCTAGCGGTAGTCAAGCAAATAAACCTCAAAATAGTTTTGGAGATTTCTTCCGATTCATAGTCAAACCGGGTGGATCACGTAGAGGCCGACATCGGAAAAGGTTGTGGCTTGATTCGACGAGTAGATCAAAACTCTTGTTGCCAAGGCGTCGCGAATCTCACTCGCATTTAAGTTTTGGTAATTTCGAAACCTTTATTTCACCCCGATTCGTTCCTCACACATGGATTCCTGATTTGGATCGCCGGATCTAATTTTATTCTGATGCGGCATGGGGTTCCGGCGTTCCAACACTGAAAATAGTAAGCTCTTACGAGATGATATATTGGTAAGCTCATACGAGCTATGGTGAGTCTGCAACAAATGCAGGAGCTTGACCGAAACGGTAACCCTAGTGACATGTCACTCGTATCCTACGAATTATTACGGTTCAAACAAGGCTTGGTAACCATCATAATATATCAATAAGGCATTTAAATTTCAAGTAAATCATTTACTCAATTGCATACATTCATTTCAAACAATTAAAAGTATTTAAAAGTTCGATTCTAATTATACGAACTTACCTCGTATCACTCAGATAGCAAATATTGGCTATTCGTCCACTTTTCTTTTTCCTCGATCTAATTCCGATCTCGGCTTATCTTGATATATATATTATCAAATTTAGCACATTCAGTATTCAATTTATTCAATTTAGCCTTTAATACATATTTTGCAAATTTACATATTTGCCTCTAATGTTACACACTTTTACAATTTAGTCCCTAATACACAAAATTGCAAATTCATGCAATTTATCACCAACCCATGTTTAGCCGAATTTTCTATATGTTACTAGCAGCCCATATTTTCAATTTATTCACACTTTTACCCATAAAATTTTACATTTTTACAATTTAATCCATTTTTGACATTTTTGTCAAAAATCACTTTACTAGTTTAACTATCAACAACTATTCAGAATCCATGATCAACCATCAATTTACTCAAGTATTAAACAATGGCAACATGAAATGTAACAGCCCGGTTTAGACCCTAGTCGGAACAATGGTTTCGGGACCACAAATTCGGGGTTGGAAAAATATTTTAATATTATTTTTGATGTTTATAATATGTGATTGGGCATGTGTGAAATTACTGTGTGAAAATTTTATCAATTGTATGCTTAATTTAGAAAAAAGACTTAATCGCATAAAATGTAAAAGTTGTGTGCTGATTGTTAAAGTGTTTGTTTGACATGGCTCTTTAAATATGAAGTTCTTACATTGTTATTATGCCATTAATAAGATTAATGGACATGGATGACCTTAAAGTGGATGGAATTAATATTAAATCATTAAGGTTAATTTTGGCATATTATTATTAAAGGTTAATTAAATAAAATGAAAGCCAAAATGTTATCATTTTTCATGCTTCACCACCAAAAATAAAGAAAAGAAAGAAAGGTTTAAGTTCTTCTTGCATTTGGCACACATTTTGGCTAGATTAAGACCAAGAAAGGATAGATTCGGATCGAGATTGACGCAAAGACAAAGTACTCGATTAATCAACCAGTTTCGGTATTTCGACATTCGAGGTAAGTTCGGATATAATACTAGTCATTAAATTTATATCTATGTGATGAGAAATGAATGAATGTATAGTAATGAAATAGAAATGTATTACATATGAAATCGAGAAATGAGGAACTAAGTGTGCGAAATTAGAAACGAGACAGAGATGATTAGCACTGTGTGTGTGAAACGATAGAAGCTTTGGCTTATTGATTTGGCACTGTGTGTGCAATACCGATATAAGTTCGATTTAACGTATTGGCACTAAGTGTGCGATGACAATTATGTTTCAACTACGAAATTGGCACTAAGTGTGCAAATAAATCAAAAGAATAGCAAAGGTTGATCGAAATGTAAAGTCGAGCAATTGAGTAGCATGAATGGTGAGTAACTATGTGTTGATTAAGGTATGTATTGAACCTTTGTCGTTGATGAAGTTGTGAAAGGGTTTATGGATGATATGGTGTGTATATTTGTGAGTTGATCTATGTGATGGATTAACTTTGTATATTATATTTGATTTATTGACTTGAATATATTATATTACGAACTTACTAAGCTTTGAAAGCTTACTGTGTGAATTGTTTCTCTATTTTACAGTGTTAGTAGAGCTAGCTCGGATCTGGGGATTGTCAGCCACTCAATCACACTATCGACTATCTATTTCAGTACTTTTGAAAGATATACGTATTTGGTTCATGGCATGTATATTCTAGTGATTATGAGATATTTGTACCTTGCCATGTGATATGGCTTGAAAATTGAATGATATAAGCTTTTATATGTAGGCTTTGAAAATGATGAATGTGATATGAAGTAGTGAGGGTGGAAATGGTATATTCTATGCTTGAATTAGTTGATGAGAATTGTGATCTAAATGTGAACTTATGGTATAGATTACCTGATGCTTGTATTATATGTTTTGGGATGTAACTTTGATACTTTAGATGGACTTATTTGAGATGATATTGAGTATGGAAATGATGATGTTGATTATGGTTATTTGGTACATATATTGGTATGTTTTGGTTGCTAATTGAGGTTTAAATGCATGAGATTTGAAGCTTGTAGGTGATTTCAAAATGTGGATGGTAATTTGGCCTTGAAGATGGCCTATAATTGCCCACACGGTTCAGCACACGGGATTGTGGCTCAACCATGTCTTTCAAATTTGTAATTTGATACAAGTCAGACTCGACCACGGGCAAGACACACGGGCGTGTGACTGGCTGTGTGGATCAAGTCAGTAGCGACCATGGGTTGGACACACGGGTGTGTGACTGGCCGTGTGGTGCAAGTCAGTGTCGACCACAGGTGAGGCACACGAGCATGTCTCAGGCCGTGTGAACAAGTCAGTATGTATGCCTTGTTTTGCCACGGCTTGGACGCACGGGCGTGTTCGAGGCCGTGTGAGGCACACGACCTACCTACACGGGTGTGTGACCTCTGTAACCTAGAAAAATGTTTAAATTTTGAAAATTTTCGTATGCGTTTAGTTTAGTCCCGAACCCTGTCTAGCATGTGATTAAGGTCTGTAGGCCTCCTTAAGGGACTCATTGAATATGAATTGTTATGTTTAATTGTGGAATGATATGGAATTTTTGAAAATGATCGGTAATGCCTCTTAACCCTAGTCCGACGACGGTTACAGGTTAGGGGTTGTTACATGATAAATCTTTAACAGTTTTGAAATCTAAGGTACGGGCTAGCTAGAATACGAAGTAACGATCTCAAAAACGTAAAACTCATTAAAAACAGAGCTAAAAATAGACTTACATGTTCAAGGCACCATAGCCGAATGTCCAAGCTCTCAAATGGTGTTTTTCAACCCTAAATTCGGTGGTTGTGTTTTATGAAGATGATGACAAATTGTTTTTATCATTTTTAACTTAAATTATTTTATAATTACTATATTAACCTTTTAATAAAACAATAATATATCACATAAACCATGGACATAAATGTGAACTAACCTTAACAATGGTCTAATTTCAACATAAGGACTCCCAAAATTTAATTTCATAGGTATTTAATAATTTTAACTAATAGAATAATACTTTTGCACTTTACGCGATTTAGTCCTTTTTCTCGAATTAACCATTCAAATAGTAAAATTTCTTTACGAAACCTTCACACAATAATTCTATCATGTTGTAGACCTTATTAAAATAATAAAATAAATATTTTTACTTCGAATTTATGGTCCCAAAACTACTGTTCTGATTTGACTAAAAATAGGCTATTACAGAAAAATCACCTCTTTAGGTAGAATTTGAAAAAGGAAATTGAGCTACTCAAATCTCTCACTTGAAATTCCTTAAAAATTTTAAAATTTTTGTTATATTTATTTAAATAAGTAAATTAATTTTTAAAATTTTAAAAACCTTGATAGAAATTTTACATTCAAATTTCTCATTCAAAAACACCATTAGTGGCTGTTAATGATTTTTTTTCAAAGCATATTAATACTTTTATAACTGCAAAAAATAATGAAATTCCCCAAAGCACATTACTTTAGTTTCTTTTAGTTTTTATTGTGTTCTCTACTAGACTTATCAAGGCAAGTGTGATACTAATTTTGTTGGGAAATGTTATCAGAGGATTTTAGCAAGATAGAGAAACATGATGGTGAACATGAGATTGATGGTCAACGAAAAATTAAATCCAAAATAATGAAGAGGATGGGCATTATTTTTTTGTTTTCATGCATCGAGAATGTAGCGGGATCTCTTAGGGTTCTTCAATTGTAGGCAATTAGTTGATCGGAGTTCATTGCCGAAGAGATCTAAATTATTGGCAGTTGATCAATATAATGCATCTTTAGTTAGTTTTTGAAACTTCCAATGTTACGTTTACTCTCAATTATCTCCTCTATTGGGTTATTTTTTTTATGAGATTGGTATTATGCAACAACTTTTAGTGCACTAATTATGGTTTGTACTTTATGCCGTATCTATATTTTATCTGTCGTTTAGGATTCCTATTAATGGAATTATTTTTCTATTCAAATGAAAACTTCAATTATGTGTAATATATAGAAGCATGAGTTATCCCAAATCTGGCATAGACGTTATGGTCAAATTATAAAGGTTACATCGAGATTTAAAACCTTGATGACCATTTATTTTCAGGCAAAACTTAGATTTGAATAAAAAAATCATGTAAAATAGAATCTTATAGTCGTCACCTTAGCAGTATTTTTGTTACCAATAATTTGTGAGAGTACATCTTGATAAAAATTGTTTTATTAATTATTCTTAAACAAAACCATACAACTTTAAACACTCTATTCTTAAAGTACCTTTTACGGTTTCAAATCTTTGCAGTAGAAAAACTTTTAGAGTTATTATTGAAACTTAATTTAATAATTTGTCCAATTGATTTAGGTTATTATTTTGAAAACATTAATCTCAATATATTATGTCTAAAGTCCATAATAAAGTTTCAAACATACTCAAATTTTAACTAACTGAACCGAGCTCCAGAATCGCCACCAAATCCTAAATCTGAGGATTACCTGAAAAATAATAAAGCAAACAAAGTGAGCTAGAAGCCCAGTATGTGCCTTTGCCCACATGCAAAATTTATATCAAAACATTCTCATATGCATTAATCAGAACTCAGAACAAGTTTTCACATGTACGAAAGCATACATCATAACAGAATAAATCCTACCCTCGTCCGCTACACACCAACTCCATCCCACCAATCACACCAAAATAGGAATACAAAAACCTATCCATTCAATCAGACCAATATATAGTGGTATGCCACTCAGAAAATTTACAGTTGAGCTACTAGATAGATATACCGCCAGAAATGTAGTAAAATTGCCAAAACACACTTCCTCTATTGTATATCAAATCCTACCCTAATGCATCATACAATCTTATCAATTCAGAAATATGACATGCTCAAAGTATTATTAACATAGATTTATCATAAAACTTAACGAATTAACTAAGCATGCCATGCTTACTAACATACCAATACATAGACTTACAGTCTTATAAGCTTATAGAGTGTCAAAAGATTCGATTCCATAACCTTATTCCCAGCCCGAAAGGGGCCCCATAAACAGGCCAAAATGGGGCCACACGCCTGTGTGGACCACACGGCCTAATAAACTAGATCGTGTGGCCCACACGGCCTACCTGATTTTCTCATGTAATCGCACATGCCCGTATGCTCCATACGGCTTGGGACATGGCTAGCCACACACCGGTATGGTGTACACGACCTACCTGAATTACCCGTGTCATCGCACACGTTAGTGTGGTGCACACGGTCGTGTGGTGCAGACTGTAGTTTCAAAATTCACTTATTTTTTCTTCAGATTTTAAGGTTTTAATTTGTTGTTTTTGGTTAGGAATACACACCTGATACTACTGGAATAAAGACACCAACAGGAATAAAGACACCAACACAGCAAAGAAATCCTGAACACATCATACACATCTAAGATTAAATTGACATCAAACCACGAATCTGAAACACAAGTTAAAGGCTTAGCACTTAAGAACAATCCCTTAAAAATGACATTCGAGTACGTACCCCATAAATAACAGCAGTCCTATAGCACCTAATTTGCTGGAGGAATGTTGTGAATCTCACGTCCTTCACCTAACCAAAACACGAACGATTATCATTGATAGATTCAAGAATATCCAAAACCTTCCAACATTTTCACAACACAAAAACAATTAAATTTACCTCCAGAAAATACACATACTCACTTGTATCGAGTTGACAACACAACCCTCTCAAACACGATACCGAAGTAACAAAAAATAAACGTAGCACAAAAAAAAAATACTATCTATCTAACTAAAGTCCTACCAATCTGATTACTCTATATCCTATCCAGCCACCAGAGTTCGAATCTCACCAACAAACTACTACCATGAGCGGCACAACAGAAAAAATAGTAAAAATATTTCCAT
This sequence comes from Gossypium bickii, assembly GCA_025503065.1. NCBI lineage: Eukaryota > Viridiplantae > Streptophyta > Magnoliopsida > Malvales > Malvaceae > Gossypium > Gossypium bickii. The sequence continues at coordinate 106,460,733 of CP106711.1, forward strand.
TTACACATACAAAGACTCAAACACTAGACCATAAGCAAATATTCAAAGCACTCAACCACCAAACCAAACCAAATTACTTGATACAATTTTATAAATTCATACATAAGAAAGTTGAGACGTTACAGAGAAAAACTTTTGAATTGATGAAATTATCATTGTTCATCATATTACTAAATTAACATTTAAATAATAAAATTTTAAATAAAATAATTAGTTTCTTGATAATTAAATAATGTTTCAAATAAAATTATAACAATATATTTAAAAAAATCAGTTCATTAATTAAACAAATTCATACTCATACAAAGTATTTTAATATTTAAAGAACTGTATAGTTGTTAATTAGTAGTGATTAATATGTCAATTAATTTTTAATAATTAAATATTACAATGATAAATAAATAAGCAACATACTTAATTTATTTAAGGGAACAATTATTGTGATAAATAAACAAGAAACATATTTTTTAATTATCCTCTTATAGTATTCTTATATCATAAATATAAACAATAATGTGTAGTTTTTTTATTAGTGATAAATTATACTTATTATTTTAGATTAATAAATATTACTTAATTAATGTTATAGTAACATATCAATTAAAACCGAATATATCACTATAAATAGATGCATTAGCATCCAACACTTTTAAGTAGCATTTAAAATAAATTTTAAAAAAAAATTTAGGATTATTTATTAGCTTTTTTTATAACGAATATTATTAATATTAATAAGTTAGAAATATTTAAAAAATAGAGTATTAAAGTAATTGTTACCAAATAATTTTAAATTCTAAAAATCGATATTAATGGTTATAAAAAAATCTATAATACTTAAGAATTTTTGTTAGATAAGTGTAACAAAAGCTAAAATTAAATCATTTTATATAATATATTAGTCTAAAAAAGTATTCGATAATAGCTTATGAGGGGTGAAGTGAGAAAAAATTTTTGCGAGGTGATTTTGATTTATAAATTTTTAAGAGAGTTAAAATATAATTTTATCACTGTATTAAAACATTTTTCTTAAAGCACTAAACTATAAATTTTCTATTTTTTGAGGGTTGAAAAGTTAATTTGAAATTTTAGAGGGAGAAATGTGAATTTAATATTAGAATAACTTGAAATTTTGAATATTTCAAAAGGATAAAGGATTTTTTTTTTTTTCCATTTTGGGCGGCTAATGCCTTTGCTTGCATCCTCTAGTGTTTCCTCACAATTATTAAAATTAAGAAGAAAAAAAAATCATATCCAATTTTATCAAATTACTCGAATATTTTAGTGTTCAATATTAAATATACATTCTTTGCCATCTTCTCTTGGTCTATGAGAATGTATAAACAATAGATTTGTAATGAAAATTATGTAATTTAGTTAAATATTTAATAGGTTAAAATGTATTGAGAAATTATATTTCACTAATAAAAATTTTAAATTATTTAAATGAAACTAATAAAATAACATAAAATTATATTTAATATATGTTATAAAATTATGATATTATTATTGTATAAAATTAACATTATAAACTTGAATCATGTACAAGTATCTTTGGAAAGCTATTGGTAATTGGATTTGAGTGTAACTATTTGTAGTTGCCAAAATTTCACCCTCCCTAAAGAATTGAGGAGTGTAATTGGAGTGATCAAAGTACACTCAATTTAGAGTCTGTTTGGATAACACAAAATAATTTAATGAAAGTGTAATTACTAATGTAGTAATTACACTCTCTTGTAATTATAAAGAATTGTAATTCTTTAGACGTATTTGACTGACAAAGTGTAATTACATTGTAGTTCTCTATATCATGTTTGGTAGTACAACTTGTAATTATACTGTTACATAATTTATATTTTTAAAATATTAAATACTATAATTGAAGTTATAAAATATGTAACATGCTAATATAATCCGACTTTGTTTTTTTATACTATACTAAGATGATCTTACACTACAGTAAAATAGGTTTTTAGCGGCGTTTTTAGCGGCGCTTAGACAAAAAACACCGCTATAGATTGAGCATTAGTGGCGTTTTCCAAAAACACCGCAAAAAATTAAGCACAACGCCGTAGTTTTATGTTGAGCTTTAGTGGCATTTAGCGGCGCTTTTTGAAAAATGCCGTTATAGATTGAGCATTAGCGGCGCTTTTGAAAAACGCCACTATAGATTGAGCATTAACGGCTATAGATTGAGCATTAGTGGCGCTTTGTAAGAAACGCCGCTATAAATCGAGCATTAGTGGCGCTTTTTAAAAAATGCCGCAAAAAAAAAAAAGCTTAATGCCGTCTTTTTATGTTGAGCTTTAGTTGCATTAGTGGCGCTTTTTGAAAAACGCCGCTATAGATCGAACTTTAAAGTGCAAGAATCATTTTATCTGTCTATTTATTATTTAACTGGTTTATTTATATTAATTAAAATACAATTTATTTTTAATTGAATATTTAAATTCTTCGAAAAAAATTTGAAAGTAAAAACATTGAAAAATATATGTTAAAAATGAAAAAATTAAAATACTATTATTTAAAATAACTTTAAAGTTTTTTGGGTATTTGACTTATTGTTTTTTAATTTATATATTAAATAATTTCTTATATAATCGTAAAAGAGATAGTATTAATTTTAAAATATTGATTAATTATCATTATAGTTTAGGGTTTATGGTTTAGGGTATGTGGTTTAGGGTTTAAGGTTTAGGAATTATTATTTTAAGGTTTAGAGATTATGATTTATGGTTTAAGGTTTGGGGTTTAATGTTTTTGGGTTATGGGTTAGTGGTTAATGGTTAGGGCTTAGGATTCAGGGTTTATGGTTTAAGGCTTATGGGATAGAGGTTTAAGGTTTAGGGCCAGTTTGACAATGTTTTTGAGAAGTGCTTTTGAGAAGTGCTTTTGAAAAATTTAAGTGTTTGGCATTACTGTCAAAAAGTGCTTTTGAGAAGTAAAATGTCTATTTTAGACATGATATTATAAAGTAACAAATATGTATTTAAATAATGTTCAAAATGTAACGACCCGAAATTGGGCCTAGTAGAATTGGGCCCATTGGACCTTGAGCATAGAAGCGTTTTAAAATTTTGAGAATATGAGAACACAATTAGTACAATTTGGACTTATTAGGAAGGTGACTTTGGAAAGTTATGGGGTTTCTTTGAAGTCTCGGGTTCGAGTTAGGCCATAACAAGAATTTTCATTTTCCGGCCTTTTAGTGGAAATGAGTGATGGAAGTAGGACTTAAGAATAAGTGGGTGCATTTAGGAGACACAAGGGAGTTTGTGGCTTGGTGGCAAGTGGTGTGTTGAGCTATTGAAGGGAGCAAGGGTTCAAATCTCATGACAAGCAACAAGAGAGTTTTATTTTTACTCAAAGAAGAGAAGAGGTGGAGTGGGGACAAATAGAACAACAAAAACGTGGAGGAAAACATGGATGGAGGAAAACATGGAGCAAAACATGGAGGGAATCATGGATGAGTTGGCCAAAAAGAATATGAGAAAATAAAAAGGGAAATTCGGCCAAGAAGGAAGGATGCTGAATTTCTTTATCATTTTGGCATTTTTCTTAGTCATTTTTCCTTTTTGGAGGTATTTCGGGTCTTCTTAAATTTTCCTAACCAAAATCTCAACTTCACCATTTCTTTCTAACCCTTTTTCTTCCTTAGCCAAATCTTGGTGGTGGTAGTAGCTGAAGCTTGTCATTCCATTCGGTTTATCCTTGATAGTTAGGGCCAAATCAAGCCATTCTTTGCTGCTACTTATCTTTCTCTTAGCCTTGGTTTCGGAAGTTGATTGGTAAGTGGGTGATTAGGCCAAATATTGGTGGAACTCGTTGAAATAGCCAAGGTGCAAGGCCGGATTTTAGAATCTAGTAGGGAAGGATCACGATTGTGGGGGCAACGAAGAGTGGTTCTTTAGGGAATCCTAATCAAGGTGTGTAATCCCTCACTTTCCGAATACATGTTTGAAATGGGGTGTGTAATCTCATACCTCTCTAAATAATTTCATGAAATGTTCTGCGATCCGGCCGAAAGACTGAAAAGCCGCAAACCAGTATCTATGGCCACTCGGGCGTACGTATGTTCGAAGTGGTAATCATATTTTGTAACAAAACAGTTTTGGTTAACAGCAGTGATGTGATTTTGAAAAATCACCAAAAATAGTAGGAATTGAATTAGAAAATGAAGGATATATGGATTGAAAGATAATTGAGTCTATTTTCTTATAAAAGAAACGGAGCAAGCAAAAGATTAGTATATTTTGATATTTTTAGATTTTTGTGAGACTGGTTCAGAGTGATTTTGAAATCCTCTGTTCTGACTTGGAAAATTCACTATAAATTGTAGAAAAATAATTACGGGACATGGTTTATATTGTTAGAATCCCTAGTGAGTCTATTTGTATTTGGATTAAACAAAACCAGTATTTGAGTTCTGTACAATAAGATATCTGAGATTTTGTGAAGAGAGGGCAGAACTGTCAAATAGTGAAACAAGGGACATTTTGAAGAATAAACTGTACTAATTGGCTAAGCCAAAAATTCTGAAAAAATTATAGTAAGAAGTTATATGAGTCTAATTTCAGGGAAAATTTACGGATCTAAATTTCAAGTTTCCCAACTCAAGTTATAGTCAGTTTAGTCAGTACGACGCAGATGGACAATCTTGATTTTTATGCCCCAAATTAGTAATTAAGCCTAGGTTGCAAAAATTTCCATCATACCCCTAGAGGGTAAATTACCGAATTGCCCTTAGTGGTTACGATTACCGAATTATAAAAACGCTCTTACGGGCCAAATTACAAAAATGCCCCTAATGGGCTGAATTATGAAATGTCCCTATGGATCGAATTACGAAATGCCCTTAATGGGCCAATTTGATAAATTGCTATATGGGCCAACTTGATAATTTGCTTAATGGGCCAATTTGATAAATTCCTATATGGGCCAATTTGATAATTTGCTATATGGGCCAAATGTGTTATTTGATAAATGGGCCATATTGATATGTGACAAATGGGTCAAAACTGCTATATCGATATATATGGGCCAAAACTGCTAGATCGATATATATGGGCCAAAACTGCTAGATCGATATATATGGGCCAAAACTGCTAGATCGATATATGGGCCAAAATTACTAGATTGTTAAATGGGCTAAATTGCTATTTTGACTAACGGGCCAAATTGATAACTCGTAATATGGGCTTTTTGTTGAAATTTACCTTATGAAAGTATTGTTATGCATTATATATATATACATGACTGCATGGTTGGGATAAATGACGAAGAGAAGAAAGGCCTGTTGCCAAAATCTAGTTCGGTGGCTCTGCCACAAATATTTTAAATGGCCTGTTGCCACAAATATTTTAAATGGCCTGTTGCCAAAATATTTTAAATTGCCTGTTGCCAAAATCTAGTTCGGTGGCTCTGCCACAAATATTTTAAATGGCTTAATGCCTCTAGTTCGGTGACTTTGTCACAATCTAGTTCGGTGGCTCTACCACAAATATCATAATTGGCTTAATGCCTGCTATTGGTGTGTTGGCGGGGTGGGTTAACTTGATCGCCACAGGTGTGTTGGTTGGTACGGGTGGTGTGTAGCGGATGGAAATTAGGCTTGGTTGGGAATTGCATATCACATGCATTTTTATATTTGATTTATATAATGCACTTTTGTAAATGGGCTCAAGCCCAAATATATGTCTATATGGTTATGGCCCAGTAGACACGGTAAGTGGGTTACACGCTGAGTTCTAAGTAACTCACCCCTTTTTCTTACCCTTCTCAGGTAATGACAATTGATGGAGGTTTGGGTAGGGGATGACTTCGTGTGGAGGTCATACTACGAATGATGAGTTATAAAAACTCGAACTTCTTTTAAGTATTTTTTTATCTAAATACTATTTCAATTTATGAAGTAATAAGGCCTCTGGTATTATTTTTATGGATTTTTATTCGTGGATGGATTTTAATATGTTTACTTAAATGAAATTTGTTTAATTCTTATAAATGTTTTCCTAAAATTACGTATAAAAAGGGTTTTTCTTAAATATCACTTACTCGTAAAATTCCCGTGAAAACTCTTTTATAAATTTATTTCAACCAATTATTTAAGTTTTTAACCAATTATTTCTTTGAAAATCAAATTATAAACTCTCATGTTTAAAGTCATGGTGTTCAAATAAATCTCGATTTTTGATAAACTCCGTCTTCAAAATCGTTTTGAAAAATTGTTTTCATTAAAAGCATTGACGACTGGACGTAAATTCGAATTGCGTGGCATGCCAAGTCTGGTCTTAACGCATAGGCCGGGTTTGGGGTGTTACATTTTATGGTATCAAAGCCAGTTTCAAAACTTGGCTGTGGTTTGGGTTCAAAAATATTTATGGTACAAAACTGTTTTGAATTATAGAACTTATGTTTTTAAAGGTAGTATGGCACCACGAGTATCCGGCACCAAGTCAAGTAAGTATTTGTATATTAAATATTTATTATTGTGATATGACCATAGGAACACTCTAGAACTTCTAGTTTTAGATGTTGAAAATGATATAGATTGAGACTATAAGAAGTGATTGTGAAAACAACTTTACCTCTTATATCTCATAAAATATCGTTAATAAATGCTGAAATAGTATACTGATTCATAAAACTTGAAACCAGATTAAACCGAAATACCCAATATGAGCACTAGAGGACGTGGACGTGGACGTGGTAGACGTGGCCGTGGTAGAGGCCGAGGTGCTAGGGTGGCGTCTGAAGCATCGGGTCTTATGCCGGAAATGGATGCACCTGTGTCACCTGGGAGTGAGACTGGATCTCATGATCATATGAGAGAGGATAATGCTTTGACTCGAGCAATGTTGCGATTCCTAGAAAGGGTTACTGGGGTTAGAACTGGTCCAGCAATTCGTGGATCAATCTCGGAACGACTTAAATCAAGTGGTGCCGAGGTTTTTAGAGGTGTCTCTTGTGTAGCTCCGAATGTTGTAGAATATTGGCTCAAGGCTGTAGAGCGGATTATGGATGATATGGAGTGCACTGTCGAGCAAAAACTGAGAGGGGCTGTGTTTTTGCTAAGGGACGAGGCGTATCAATAGTGGCTTAAGGTTTGAGAAGGCACCGAGGCTGCATTGATTACTTGGGATTTCTTCAAAGCTGCTTTCCAAGAGAAGTACGTCGGGACAAGTTATGTAGATGCTCGGAGGAAGGAATTCCTAAATTTGGTTCAAGGAAATAAGACAGTGGCAGCTTACGAGGCAGAATTTCTTTGCTTGAGCCGTTATGCTCGCACACTAGTGTCTACTGATCATGAGCGCTGTGTACGCTTTGAAGATGGGCTGAATGATGAGTTGCGGGTACTGATAGCCCCACAACAAGTACGAACTTTTGCCTAGCTTGTGGAGAAAGCCAAGATAGCCGAAGAGGCTAAGAACTCAGAACGCCAGAACCGGGAAAGAGTTAGAGGCAAGAGGGATATAAGGTACACAAGCTCTACTAAAAGGTTCCAGAAGAGGCCCCGAAATGATGAGTCAGCTCAAGCTAGAGCACCTGTGACTACCAATCAGAGTCGAGACTGTGCTGACTGTGGGAAGCGACACCCCGGGGAATGCTGGAGGAAAACTGGTGCCTGCTATAAATGTGGTTCCAAAGACCATCAGTATAAGAATTGCCCTCGACGGACTGATACGACTCCAGTAGCTCGTAACCCTGATGCTCAGCCAGCTAGAGGCACTCAGCAGCCACCGAGAGGCCGTGGGCCAGGTCGTGGTGGTAATGGTGTTGGACGTGGTCAAGGTGTACCGGATCGAGGAAATAGCTTTAGAGATAACGCGGAAGCAAGACAGCCGGGGTTGGTCTATGCAGTTAGGCGTCGGGAAGATGACGATGCACCTGATGTGATAACTGGTACGTTCTTCATCTTTGATGTACCTGTTACTGCTTTGATAGATATTGAGTTTGTTGTGGGGGAGCAGGTCTTTCTAAAGGTCTCACCTTGGAAGAAAATTTTCAGATTTAGAAGGAAAGGCAAGTTGAGCCCTAGGTTCATCGGACCATATCGTGTGATGAAGCGTGTTGGTCCAGTGGCCTATCAGATTGAATTACCTCCAGAGTTGAGTCAAATTCATAATGTTTTCCATGTTTCCATGCCGAGGCGCTATAGATCGGATCCGTCTCACATAGTACCGGTTGAAGAAGTGGAGTTGAGATCAGACTTGTCTTTCGAGGAGGAACCAGTGAAAATCTTAGACCGAGATGTTAAAGTGCTAAGAAAGAAAATCGTACCGTTGGTCAAGGTTTTATGGCGTAATCACGGAGTGGAGGAAGCTACGTGGGAGCCTGAGGATGCAATTCGGCAACAATATCCTCACCTCTTCTAATCAGGTAAATTTCGAGGACGAAATTTTCTTTAAGGGGGTAGAATTGTAACGACCCGAAATTGGGCCTAGTAGAATTGGGCCCATTGGACCTTGAGCATAGAAGCGTTTTAAAATTTTGAGAATATGAGAACGCAATTAGTACAATTTGGACTTATTAGGAAGGTGACTTTGGAAAGTTATGGGGTTTCTTTAAAGTCTCGGGTTCGAGTTAGGCCATAACAAGAATTTTCATTTTTCGGCCTTTTAGTGGAAATGAGTGATGGAAGTAGGACTTAAGAATAAGTGGGTGCATTTAGGAGACACAAGGGAGTTTGTGGCTTGGTGGCAAGTGGTGTGTTGAGCTATTGAAGGGAGCAAGGGTTCAAATCTCATGACAAGCAACAAGAGAGTTTTATTTTTGCTCAAAGAAGAGAAGAGGTGGAGTGGGGACAAATAGAGCAAAAACGTGGAGGAAAACATGGATGGAGGAAAACATGGAGCAAAACATGGAGGGAATCATGGATGAGTTGGCCAAAAAGAATATGAGAAAATAAAAAGGGAAATTCGGCCAAGAAGGAAGGATGCTGAATTTCTTTATCATTTTGGCATTTTTCTTAGTCATTTTTCCTTTTTGGAGGTATTTCGGGTCTTCTTAAATTTTCCTAACCAAAATCTCAACTTCACCATTTCTTTCTAACCCTTTTTCTTCCTTAGCCGAATCTTGGTGGTGGTAGTAGCTGAAGCTTGTCATTCCATTCGGTTTATCCTTGATAGTTAGGGCCAAATCAAGCCATTCTTTGCTGCTACTTATCTTTCTCTTAGCCTTGGTTTCGGAAGTTGATTGGTAAGTGGGTGATTAGGCCAAATATTGGTGGAACTCGTTGAAATAGCCAAGGTGCAAGGCCGGATTTTAGAATCTAGTAGGGAAGGATCGCGATTGTGGGGGCAACGAAGAGTGGTTCTTTAGGGAATCCTAATCAAGGTGTGTAATCCCTTACTTTCCGAATACATGTTTGAAATGGGGTGTGTAATCTCATACCTCTCTAAATAATTTCATGAAATGTTCTGCGATTCGGTCGAAAGACTGAAAAGCCGAAACCAGCATCTATGGCCACTCGGGCGTACGTATGTTCGAAGTGGTAATCATATTTTGTAACAAAACAGTTTTGGTTAACAGCAGTGATGTGATTTTGAAAAATCACCAAAAATAGTAGGAATTGAATTAGAAAGTGAAGGATATATGGATTGAAAGATAATTGAGTCTATTTTCTTATAAAAGAAACGGAGCAAGCAAAAGATTAGTATATTTTGAGATTTTTAGATTTTTGTGAGGCTGGTTCAGAATGATTTCGAGATCCTCTGTTCTGACTTTGAAAATTCACTATAAATTGTAGAAAAATAATTATGGGACATGGTTTATATTATTAGAATCCCTAGTGAGTCTATTTTTATTTGGATCAAACGAAATCAGTATTTGAGTTCTGTACAATAAGATATCTGAGATTTTGTGAAGAGAGGGCAGAACTGTCAAATAGTGAAACAAGGGATATTTTGAAGAATAAACTGTACTAATTGGCTAAGCCAAAAATTCTGAAAAAATTACAGTAAGAAGTTATATGAGTCTAGTTTCAGGGAAAATTTACGGATCTAAATTTCGAGTTTTCCAACTCAAGTTATAGTCAGTTTAGTCAGTACGACGCAGATGGACAATCTTGATTTTTATGCCCCAAATTAGTAATTAAGCCTAGGTTGCGAAAATTTCCATCATACCCTTAGAGGGTAAATTACCGAATTACCCTTAGTGGTTACGATTACCGAATTATAAAAACGCTCTTATGGGCCAAATTACAAAAATGCCCCTAATGGGCTGAATTACGAAATGTCCCTATGGATCGAATTACGAAAATGCCCTTAATGGGCCAATTTAATAAATTGCTATATGGGCCAACTTGATAATTTGCTTAATGGGCCAATTTGATAAATTCCTATATGGGCCAATTTGATAATTTGCTATATGGGCCAAATGTGTTATTTGATAAATGGGCCATATTGATATGTGACAAATGGGTCAAAACTGCTATATCGATATATATGGGCCAAAACTGCTAGATCGATATATATGGGCCAAAATTGCTAGATCGATATATGGGCCAAAATTGCTAGATTGTTAAATGGGCTAAATTGCTATTTTGACTAACGGGCCAAATTGATAACTCGTAATATGGGCTTTTTGTTGAAATTTACCTTATGAAAGTATTGTTATGCATTATATATATACATGACTGCATGGTTGGGATAAATGACGAAGAGAAGAAAGGCCTGTTGCCAAAATCTAGTTCGGTGGCTCTGCCACAAATATTTTAAATGGCCTGTTGCCACAAATATTTTAAATGGCCTGTTGCCAAAATCTAGTTCGGTGGCTCTGCCACAAATATTTTAAATGGCTTAATGCCTCTAGTTCGGTGACTTTGTCACAATCTAGTTCGGTGGCTCTGCCACAAATATTATAATTGGCTTAATGCCTGCTATTGGTGTGTTGGCGGGGTGGGTTGACTTGATCCCCACAGGTGTGTTGGTTGGTACGGGTGGTGTGTAGCGGATGGAAATTAGGCTTGGTTGGGAATTGCATATCACATGCATTTTTATATTTGATTTATATAATGCACTTTTGTAAATAGGCTCAAGCCCAAATATATGTCTATATGGTTATGGCCCAGTAGACACGGTAAGTGGGTTACACACTGAGTTCTAAGTAACTCACCCCTTCTTCTTACCCTTCTCAGGTAATGACAATTGATGGAGGTTTGGGCCGGGGATGACTTCGTATGGAGGTCCTACTACGAATGATGAGTTATAAAAACTTTGAACTTCTTTTAAGTATTTTTTTTATCTAAATACTATTTCAATTGCGATGTAATAAGGCCTCTGGTATTATTTTTATGGATTTTTATTCGTGGATGGATTTTAATATGTTTTAGTTACTTAAATGGGGCTGTTTAATTCTTATAAATGTTTTCCTAAACTTACGTATAAAAAGGGTTTTTCTTAAATATCACTTACTCGTAAAATTCCCGTGAAAACTCTTTTATAAATTTATTTCAACCAATTATTTAAGTTTTTAACCAATTATTTCTTTGAAAATCAAATTATAAACTCTCATGTTTTAAAGTCATGGTGTTCAAATAAATCTCGATTTTTGATAAACTCCGTCTTCAAAATCGTTTTGAAAAATTGTTTTCATTAAAAGCATTGACGACTGGACGTAAATTCGAATTGCGTGGCATGCCAAGTCTGGTCTTAACGCATAGGCTGGGTTTGGGGTGTTACACAAATTAGTTAATACTATGATATTTTAGCAAAAATATAAAAATATAATTTATTATAATTTATTGTTAATATTTTAATAAATAATATTAATTTTAAATATTTCTAAGTAATTAATATTAATTATTTATTAAATTTAATTAGAATATATAAACTATATTTAAATATAATAATTAAATATTTGTAATTAGATATTGACACAACTGTATTATTTTAAAAATTATTTTTTTTATTTTTAATGCTTTTATCACATTTGTAACACTCATATTAGATATTAACATAACATAGAAAACATAAACGTAACAAATTAAAATATTACATATATTTGGATTAAAGTTTCAAAAAGGGATAATATTTATATACCAAATATAAATACAAAAAATTTTACAATAGTATTTACAATTTAAAGTGAATTCATTAAATTTTACAATAGCATTAACATAGAAAAGGTTCCAAGCTTTTTTAACTTCTTTGCTCCTAGAAGCAAAATTGCAATAAGAACCGCATTTCAAGCAATACCCAGAATCAACATGGAAGGAACTTTGTGTTTGATCAAGTGAAATGTGAGCCATTTTCTTGATGTCAATATCCTTGAGCTCGTGTACCTGGAGGTAATAATAACAAGGTTCATGGTCCATCTGATTAACTCTGCAAAAACCAACAAATTCCTCCCCGTAAATGGCCTAAAAGCTACATAATAAAGTTCACAAAAAGTAAGGTGTGCTATAAATTCATTTTCCACTAAAAATGCAGTAATTAATAAGAATCATTCTCCCAGCAATATTCATTTGTGTTACAAACTCATGTATTAGCCTAAAAGGTCGCAAGATCTCAAATATGCTCACAGTCACACCAAGAATTGAAATATCCAAACCAAGGCATCAAATCTGATAGCAAATATTTATTATCTTAATCTAAACAAAACTGACCCCAACAAAGGAAAAAGATAGAAAAAAGAACCTTTCTTAGCTTGAAGGAGGTGCCTTCCAGTAAAAGTGATAGAGTCGAAAACACCAACTGTACTCATTCAAATCTTCGCATATCAGGGAAAAAAATGGGTTTCACAACAAACAAAGAGAAGCTATGAATTTATTCATAAAATACCAGAAATCAAAGTGCAAGCAGAGAAACCCAACAAATAGAAGAAAACCGCAAACTAACACAGCAACTTATTTATCCCAAGCAATTTTTCTTTAGACGATTATGCAGCAGGCTAAGGACCTTCCAAATTTATAAAAAAATTAGAAAAAATAAGTTGAACATACTCATGTTGGACACATGCTCGTGACATCTATTTTCTCTTTCTATCTTTGCTTTGATAATTTATTTATGAACTCAACAACTCCTAATGGTGGAAACAAACATGACAGATTAAAGAGCTAAAACATGAACATGCGGGAGACAAGACAAATGGGACCTCAAAAACCTCAATATTAGAAAATCAAAATGAGTAGATATCAGCATGCTCAACAAGATATGCATGGCAAAACCATATCTATGGGTGACTAAGCTCGGTTGTGATGAATATCAAAGGCTAAAATTCACCAACCTACAATTTCGGCAATCAGTTCCTGATTCCGCAACATCATATCAACTAATGTGCTTCAACCTTAAATCGCATAAAAAGGTTTTGGCTCAAAAAAAAAAAGAGAGGATCCAATATGGAATACTAGATATATCTATAATAAACGTAGAGCAGAGGCACCTCAAGAACTAGCATAACAAAAACAACATTAACATACACCATTGTTGAAATTTTCAGCAATTTAAAACCACATCCTCAAGCACAAACTTACAAAAATAAGCTAGCTTTTAGAATATGGTTCAAATCCAGGGCTTCCTCATTTTGATTCGGGCATAGAGTCAATAATGGGCTCAGACATGGCGAACACTTTCAAAAGCAACAAACTAGTACAAACTACAAAGAGAATATGTTGCAGTTGAAACCTATTTCAGGCACTCACTACAGAACTTTAGCTTTTAGGTTGGATCAACCTGACAGCATTATCTTACTACCACCAACTTAAAATCCATTCATAGCTAAAGGGGACAATATGGTTAATTGTAGAAAAGAAAACTAAAACATAGAGTATTCATAACAAAGAAGCGGGAAGAAAACTGAACAAAACTACAGGAACATGGCAATACAATGAAGAGTGACAGCAACCTACCTGCAATCTGAATAATTCACAGATATTCTTTCCAGTGGATCTTTCTTTTCCCGAATAATTAAACGAACCAAGTTCACCTATACGAGTAAAGATTATAATTACACAAAAATACAAAAGCGGAAAAGTAAAGAGTGGAAACAGTGATAAAATTGAACTAGTCAAGGAACCGAAAGGGAGAAGGCAAAAGAATCAGTGATAAAGAGAGAAAGGCAAGTGATAAAGAGAGAAAGGCAAGGAATCGAAAGGGAGAAGGCAAAAGAATCAGTTGGAATAAAGAGAATTGAAGGAATATTAGAATATGGAAAAGCACCCACCACCGAGAGATCGAAGAGAAGTGAAAAATCAACAGAGGAACCAGAGGAAAAATCAGAGAAAAGAGAAAAGGGGAAAAAAAAAGAGAGAAGTGTATTTGGAAGAAGACGTCTAAAGGAAGAAGAAATAATAAGGATAACAAAGTAAAAGACCAGCCAAAAGTGCTTTTACTCTGAGAAAAGCTAAAAATTTTGGCTTTTTCATTTGTACAAAAGTTCTTCTGAAATGTTAAAATAATTTGGCAACTGGCCCTTGTTCTTTATTCCGTTTTACTGAAAATGACTTTTTTGGCCAAAAGTCCATCACAGGTGGAGCAACGAACGGGCCCTTAGATTAATTAGTGTCTTTTAATTTATATATTAAATAATTTCTTATACAATTGTAAAAAAGATAATAATTTATTTGATTAATACATGTACCTTAGCAATTCGACATAGATCCAATCTATTTTATCAAAATATGTGATGAAGGGATTTGCTTTGTCCACCGAACCCAATTTTTAGAAAAAAAAAACACACACACATAATTTTTGATAACTTCTTGCTGCCTCTTTCAATTTAAGAGATAATAGATAAACTTTATATATATTAAATGGTTTAGAATTTAAGGTTTACTTGAGATTTGTTAAATGATGAAATTTTATACAATCAATTAATACTTTTATATTTAAAAATATTTAATCTAAACCATTCGATATATTTAAATATTAGATTTAAAAAAAACATTGATAAAAAAAAAGTACAACAGAATGATACGGATAGGTAATTATCTATTTTGGATAGGACCAAATTATAACAAATAAAAATGAAATACAAAAACTAAAATCATTCCACATCGAACATCTAATAAAATAGTTATATTTTAGTTAGGAAGAAATATCTCTAATGAAATGGAGATTAGATCGGAAAAGAATAATATAAAATCATGATTAACGTCTCAATCTTTAATAGATATTTGATATGTGAGAGATTGATTGCCTACATTGGATAATTCTAACTTAATAATTAATTACATCCATTTAATCATTTGTTTTCTTATTAAAATATACTATATTTATGTTAAGAGTACTTGTTTTTTTTTAATTCGGACCATACTTAAAAGAATAATGTTGATGAAAAAAGTAAGCAAAAAGAAATCCTTTCAACAATACCATGCCATACCCATCTATCAATTTAATTCATAAAAGAGTTTATCATGGTAATTAAATTTTAACTTTCAATATTTATATTTTTTTATCAATTTGATTATTATTTTTTGAACCAAAACCTTCCACTTTTTAAAAAATGTTAAATCTCATTTTTAATAAGAATGTAATTGTAAAATTAATTTTTTTAATGATATTGACGTGAAAACCTACAAAGTAATTCACATGACATGATACTATTTTTTTATATGTTAATTTAAAAATTATACAAATCTTCAAAAAATTTAAAATTTAAAAATTAAAAATTAAAAAAATTAAAAATTTTAATTTTAATATTTTTGTCCATATTTTAGTTAAAAAGTTTAATATTCAAAATTTTAAAAAAATAATAATTTCAGCACAAAAATTTTGAAAGAAAAAAATAGAAAAAATATGTTAAAAATGGAAAAAATTAAAATTGAGTAATAGTGGCATTTTTGGGCAAAACGCCACAAAAAGTTTAGCTATAGTGGTGTTTTTGGCGAAAATGCCGCAAAAAGTTGAGCTACAGTGGCGTTTTTTGTAAAAACACCGCCAAAAGAAAACCCTCTACTTTAAATCCAACGGTGGAGATTTCATCCTGAGATCCCCTCTTAGGGTTTACTATAGAAACAAACCTCGGAACATATATTTACTCATTTATATGTTCATTTCTCTCGCCTTATCAGCTACACCTTAAAAAAATCTCTTTTTTTCTTCTTCATTTTTTAACATCACCTCACATCTTCTTATCAGCCTACTCTTCCGCCCACAATGAAATATCCATTCCTCTTGAGCCAATAACCAGTTTGTAACCTCGCTATATGTTGGGGATTTGGATCCAAGTGTGACCGTGTAAAATTTCTCAACATTTTCTAATCTTTGTTTTACCCGGAACTAAGGGTGGTTTTCTTCTATCCATCCTTAGGTTTTGAGTTCATTTCTTTTTTTTCCTTTTTTAATTCAAGAATGGCGAAATTGAGACATTCTCGATTACAAGTGAAGAAATTGTCAATAGTAATGCTTGTATTATCAATGTTATTTATGTTAACGGTAGTTTTATTGATGCTTTTAGGACTAGGGATTTTCTCTCTTCCCATTAACGACGATGATTCTCTGCCCAATGATCTTACTTCTTATAGACGTATGGCTTCCGAAAGGTAACTGGGTCTTATGCTTTTCTTTCTGTAATTTATTATGCTAAATCTTATTTAAGGAGGTCCTATTTTGTATAAAGACCAATTATGTGTTGAAACTCAGAACCTTATCTTACATCTATCATATTTGACTGGTATTGTTCACAGGGTGCGTACAAGTTCGGGTATGTTTCTGAGAAGAGGGAAAGATAAAATCATCATGGACATAGAAAAAAGGATAGCCGACTACACTTTCATACCTGTAGGTATGAGATTATTAGACCAAGTGAAACCTTGCATAAGTATTTTACTTTGAAATCTATAATTGAACCCTTCTTTTTTTTTGCAAAAATTCTCTCTGAAAACTCTTTAGTTATGAGTCTTAGTTAAACCTGAGTAGTGATCATGTGCATATGGAATAATTGTACCGTTTTTCTCTAGCACATTTATTATTTACAGCTATGGATGTCCAGATTAGATCTTTCCAAATTTTGTTATCTTTTTATTTCATTTTCGAGTTAAATTGATAGTTTTCAATTTACTTTTGGTATATTGCATTTTTCCTTGTACAAATTAAAGCTAACTTTGTGATGCACAGAGAATGGAGAAGGTCTTCAAGTTCTCCACTATGAAGGTGAATAGAAATATGATGCACACTTTGATTAATTCCTTGATGAGTTCAACACTAAAAATGGAGGCCAGCGGATGGCTACTGTGCTTATGTATTTGTAAGTTCTATAATTTTATCTGTACATGTCTATGATGCTTTCTATAGCCAATTTAGTTTCAGAGTACTACTTTCCTCATTTCATCTCACTATATTTGAAAAATAAAAGGATTTGGTATCTCTTACCTTACTTTCTGCTACTCATGCATGTCAGATGTTGAAGAAGGGGTGAGACAATATTTCAGAGAGCCAAGAGAAATGTTAGTCTTTGTGCCTTGGTGGAATGAATTGTCGAATATGGTAAAAAGGGTCTTGGTGTGAAACCTAATATGGGAGATGCATTGCTGTTCTGGAGCATGAAGCCTGATGCCACACTAGATCCTTCAAGTTTGCACGGTCTGTAATAAATTATTTTTCCTACTTTTTTTTGGCTTTTATCTTTAGTTGCAATTCAAGAATGATTCAATGATTTTACAGTTCCCATAGGAAAATAATTGAGCTCTTGCCATAAATGATTGACGCATGTTCAGAGACTATTTTTCATTTTATCATATAGCAACTCTTAGTTTTCATCGCTTAGAGGACAGATGATTTTAATCGTCTTGTGGTGATGCCGGTGGATGCCCTATGATTTTGGGGAACAAATGGTCCTCAACGAAGTGGCTGCATGTTGAAGAATACAAGTTGTAAACTGCTATATAGAGGCATCTATCTGAACCTACCGTAGTTTGTTGCACCAAGAAGCCATTGTGGTAGTTGACTGTGTTCAGCCTTTTTTTGACTTTTAAGTGCACACCATGAGCTATCTTTTTCTTGTTTCCCTCTCTAAAATCCACGAACCACTTTGAGCAAGAAAAAAGAGATTATAAATGTACGAGGTCCTTCAAACCACCTATAGAGAAGTTCATTTGCTGAGCTAGTAGCTAGCTTCTTCAGTGATATATCAAGCTTGAGCACTAGAACCCTATATATGCCAAGAGTCAAGGATCATTTCAGACATTTTTTAGATTAGTTTTTTTAGCTGAACCAATTAGCTAGCTTGTTTGATGATTTGTGAATCCTTGGATATTAATACATTGTATGAGCTAAGGGTCAACCCAAGTTTTCATTCTTTTCGAGGTCATTGAGGGTGTAGATTTAAATGAAATTATGGCATGCAAAAATACAAAATGCAGATTCATCATGGGTTTAGCTTTGTTAGTTTTTGGTAGTGTGCTGGTTTTAAGGATTAATGTTCTAATTTATTTTAGTAGTTATAGTGTCTAAGTAAATAAGATATTTGGTAGTTGATTTGGATATTTAGTAATTTGATACATATGTTGTTTTTTCATTGACAGGATAATAGGATACATCAGTACATGTCATAATTGTACGGTGCTAAAAAAGTATTGAGTGATGTAACCCCTATGTGATGGGGGCATTTGTATCTTTTGAGTTTTACAGTATATTTGGATCCGCTTTTTCTGATTTGTAACAATGGTGGCGCATGTTCTTTTTAATTGGATTTTTAGATCTTGAAATGTGGGATTTTTAGATTTTTATAGTTTGTAAAAATATGATTTACACGACATTAAACTATCAATAACTTTTTATTTGTATTTTACAAATAAGTTTGGTTTTACAAATAACTTGTGTACTGTCTAGGAACATTGTGAATTTTTTATGAACTATTGGAATGAATTGCAAGGTTGCAAATATTGAGTGTCATCAAGAAACTGAGTCGTAGTTGTAGTGTTTAAAACCATTGCAAAGTGTTCTCATTTGAAGCTCTTTTGGAATAGAGCCCTTTATTTAATAACTCATATCTGTTTTTGCTTATCAAGGAAAACTGGTATTTGGTCTCCTTTTCTGGAGTTCTACTAAAGTAGATTATGCTGACACTTCAGAAAGAGGATGTTGTAGTCAACCATTTTCCCTCTTAGTTATTGTTTACTTCTCTATTTATTTTAATGGTCTGTTCGATTTTTTATGAACACTTCAGAAAACTGTTTTGCATAATCATCTAAGCTTCCAGCACTAGGCCTTAGGGGATTTATATGATACTTAAGTTGTGGTATCACTGTATTAATTATCTTAAACTTTTTTATTAGTACTATTACTGCTCGATATGGGGTTCCTATCTCTTTCTCTCTCTCTATCGTGTTTATATAACTTTGCAGAAGTAATATCATGTCTCATAGTGCCATTTGGCTGCAGGCTTTTGAAATGCTAGGTAAACATACAGAAACAGTATCGAAACTGTCAAAGATATGTCTCATACACAGCATCTTTCCTCCTAGAAAGTCATCTGTATGTTTCCTTTTTTTTCTCCAAAAGTTGATAACTGTTAGTTTTTCGTTTTGTTTGCATTTAAGTTATGAAAATTGTTTATGGTGTACTTCCTTGAAGTGGCATTTTGTGGGGCATTTTCTTTTCTCGAAGATTGCTACTAACTCTAATGTCTAGTCTAATATTTAGTCATACAAATTAGTATATGAAACAAAAGTAGATTTCATTTCAGTTTCAGTTCAAATGAGATCATTTATTAGGTTTATAAATTTGTTTCCATTTTGGATAGCCTGAGATGGAGATGGTTGCAAGAGGATTGGAGAAAATTTTGAAGGTGGAACTGTAACACCCCAAACCTGGCCCAAACACTACAACCGGATCTAGTATGTCACTTGAGTGATTTTGCAAAACATGTCACATTTTGGAAAATTTTGAAGGTGGAACTGTAACACCCCAAACCTGGCCCAAAAAATCTTGTACATGTCTTAGCTTAATTTTAATCATAAAAATTAAAATGTCTAATAATTAAACCCAACTTAAACCCAAAAACATAAATAATAGTCTAGTAGCCCATGGCCTTATTACAACGAGGTTTAAAACCCATTAAATAAAAATATAAAATAAAATACTAAAGTCTTTTTGTTGAATCCAAATACTCTCTCGCATGGCCACCTTCTCTCCAGCCCGGTCCGTTGCACTAGGTGCTACCTGAAAATGTTAAATTAAAAGGGTGAGTCGCGAGACTCAGTGTGCAACCCTCGTGCACCATCGGTGGGCCTTAGCCCTGATCGAATATAGAACATAATATAAAAGATAACATACATAAAAACCCAACCCAATCCTAGGTTTCCATCCGCTACACGCCACCCTTACCTGCTAGTCACACCATTGGGGATTTCTACAATCAACCTACACCGCTACACGCCATTGATGGCAGTCATGCTACTCATCATCAAAGTTGTGATAGAGTCACCAGGCTGAAATGGCAAAATCCACCAGAAACAGAGTTGTGACAGAGTCACCAGGCTGAAATGGCCTTTGCCACCAGAAACAGAGTTGTGACAGAGTCACCAGGCTAAAATGGCATAAGCCACCAGAACAGATCACTTCCCCTTTTTATCAATCACCCAACCCCGAGCATACATAGAAATCGACATCCAAAACATATCTTTTTAACAGAAACATTCACTGAAGAATGGCAGAAAACACTAACCAGATATTTAGCCTTTACCCTTCTCGGGTTTTCAAACGTTATGCCGGGATTTCAACATTTAATAGAGTATAGCAGATTTATACTTATATATATACATAATAACATTCAATCTAATGGGGTGAGAAGTTAACACCTGATTAATGTCGATACCCTTGCTAGACCAATCTACAACTTTGCTCAAAAAGCTAAAAAGATGTGAAAATAGGACCTCTCCTATATTCGGCCAAGGGTTAGTAAATCCCGAATTTACACGTTGAAACTAATAGATCTTCTTACCTTGAAATCTCGAAAGTAACACGATTCGAGTGCTACTGATCTATAACTTAGAGATCTATGCGATTGACTCCACTAAAGTTCCCTTCAGACTTCAGCACAAGTAGGCACCACAGAAGCAATTTGGCAATCACAGGAGATGAAATCTAGGGATTTCGGCTTTTAGGAAATTCCCAGAAAAAGTATGAATAAGAGAAGGCTGATGTGTCTTTGGCTTTTAAAATACTTGAGCGAAGAGTTTCGGTTTCTGACAGGAAAAGAGAAAAAGAAAAGAAAACAAGGAAGAGACTTGAAGATTTCGGCTAGGAAGAAAAAGAATGGAAAGAGTTTCGGCTTTTGAATCAAAGTGAAGATGAGGGATTAGGCTTAGAGATTTCGGCTTTTGCAGAGAATGAAGAAGAAGATGGAACTTTAGGAGTTTTCGGCTTTTACTCAGAGAAGAAGAGAAAAGAATGAGAGAAAAACCCAAATGTCAAAATTGAAGAGATATTCCCCCTATTTATAGAAATTTTGGCACTTACCTAACCTTGCAGATAAATCCTATATTTTCTCCTTTATCTTAATCTACTAGCTCATCTAAAAGAGACTTAATTATCTCTAACTCCTCCCTTCTTTATCAGCATATTATTCACATATTTTAATCATTAAAATCCCTAAATTTTAGCCTTTATCTGCTTATTATCCACATAAAATAAATTCCTAAATAATAGCCTTTATCTGCTTATTATCCACATATTTTAAACATTAAAACCCCTAAATTTTAGCCTTGTTGCCATCCACTCCACCTAATCCTAATGCCCAAAATTTAGCTAACTTAAATTAAAAGAATTGGGCTCCATGAAACTTAAATTTGGGCCCCTTACTCCCTTGTGTGGCGTCACCTCCTAAGATTGGGCCACAAGCCCACTTTGGTATTTTAAACATAGATATTACCTTTTAAACCCTATAATGCCCAAACAGATAATTTTAATCAAGGCCTTTGCCTAATTCTGAGCCCAATTTGGACCCCTATTACTTAAATTAACATATTAAACATATTCACCCGTTAAAAGCATAGCCCAAAAATTCAGGATGTTACAGGAACAAGGGAATAATTGATGGCAATGGTGGTAGGGAATTGTAATTGTAGTGAAGAAATTCGTACAAGTGCGGCTGAGGCTCTGGGTTTGGTATGTTAAGACATATTTCTCTTCTATTATGTTTGCCAAACCCCACAATTCAATTTCTCTAACTTGTATTCTTTCTTTTGCTTCGAAATTAATAATAGTTATCTCATCAACGTCAATTATTTGTTTTGGTTTGATTATAATATTAATTTATTCAATTTTATTTTTATAATATAAAAACAAGTAATTTATATAAATTATTAAGAACTCTTAAAAATTAGGCTTAACTCACAAATTTGTACTTAAATTATACCATTTTTCCCATATTGGTGCCTAAATTATATTTACTTTTTTTCCCAAGTGTACTTTGTTAGTTAAATTGTTAAATTATTAAATTACTAAAGTAAGCGCCTATAATGGTCATAAACAAAGTAGGCGCCTATAATGAAATAGTGTTGTCCATAACATATTTTTTGCTGTTAAATGCTTATTTTGTTACCTTATCAGGTTTCCTTGTAAATATTATTAGCTAAGTTGGTTTCTATCAGCAAGATCGAGATCAACTTGAGCGTTAGCTTTTCATTATCTTAATCACTGAATCCTCAACTCTGTTTACTTACAGCTGCAAGGGCACTGGAACTTCTGAATTTCACTCCTCTGAATGGAAAGCCTATTCGAATTATGTATTCCAACCACCTATATATAATCATAATATTGGTGTGCTATGTTTCATGTTCAATGCTTTATAATTAGTTGCGTAATTCAATTTTGCCATTTCATTAAACGTTTAAGGTGCATAGATGTTGGATACTACAAGATCCTGCCTATGGATAATAGGCTATCACATATACTATTGTAAGACTAAATTAGTTTTGCATGTACGATTTATATTTGATTAATAGGCTATTTTATTTTATATTAGTTTTGAATGATTTTAGGATGTATAATTGGTTGGATGCAAAAAAGTTTAATAATGAAAAATCGTATTCTGGATTGATATGATAGAGATGTAGGATAGATTTGGTGCATTTTGGCACATGCTTCTTTGTAGAATGATACAGAGTTAATATCTTTACAGAGAATGGAGAAGTGCTCAGTGATCACTACAAGCTACTTGCAATTGATTTGCGTGACATTCATATCTTTGCAGAGTTCATATCAGTAGCGTTACAAGCAATAGGCTTCATATCTTTGCAAAGTTCATATCAGTAGCATTATGTAACACCCCAAACCCGGCCCACGAGCCATAACCGGATCTGGTATGTCACGGAATAAAAAGAAGTTCGAAAGGTTTGGATTAATAGTAGAAATTTAAGAAAAATTTTGTTAAGGGTATAAAACGGTGTTCGTTAAAACTCAAGTGGGTTGATCCGATTGAGTTGAAAATCCTTTCTTCCTTTAAAACCATTTGATCATTTAAATTTTAGAACAATAGAGTGATCAATAGCTTAGAAAATTTCGTTATTCGATGGTAACATTTTCCTTGAAAACGCTGCACGAATACTTATTTTTGAAAATGTTACTTTTAACCGATTTGCATAACCGTCAGTAAGTTCATCGCTTATATAAAATAGTAAAAACAACTACCTAACCATCCAAAATAATAATAATAAGCGCCATATTACAACCCAATCAAATTGTAGTGAATGATAAACTTAAACGGGCAAAATAAAATTTCAAGTCCACAAAACCAACATGGCCGCCTCGAGCTCTCCTCGGCTCGCATCCGCGCTCTACTCACCGCAAGATGATATGGGAAGGGGTGAGTCACCAAGACTCGGTGTATAAATCCCCAACCGGAAATAACACTCATACACAAGATATTAGTATGACATGAAATTATGCAACCCAACCTAGCCATCCATGCTCCTTTTCTACCCTGGTGTGGTACCAAACCACCGGTGGTGCCAAACCACTTGGTGACTTATAGTCACGGATCCGTCAATACGTGTGGTGCCAAACCACTGGTGGTGCCAAACCACTTTGGTGACCCGAAGTCACAATCAAATGATGGGGCCAACCCATCGTGTGATATAAATCACCGGCGTCGATCCAGATCTCAAATGTGGGGCCAACCCACGGTGGAATTAATCCACGGGGACGAGACGCTATGAGGTGCCAAACCTCTGGAGGTACCAAACCTCTGGTGACCGTAATCACAATGTGTTACCAAAACATCGTGTCCGTCGACACGAATATTACTCCTCTCATCAATCCCACCATCATCATGCTTATATCACAAGTATCATGATCCCATATATCATGCAATCGTACATAGCATAGCATCTCACAGCATATGATGGCATATACAACATATATCGTAAATCGAGTAATAGGGGACTTACCCGGAAACCAAGCTTATGCCCACTAGGCAAAGTTACCACATGAGAGGTTATTAATATTATCAAATAACAGTTTATACTAATAAAGTGTGCAAGAGCTTACACACCTATTTAATCGAAGATTTAACTAGCAATCCCGTGTCTATGCGATATTACAGAAGTCCCGAACTAGTCCTCGTAGTGTTCCTATATTCGGCCATCATAGATTATTAATAAGGGGTCTCATGTGATTAATTAACAATCCAAAGGATTGGTCATATTTCAACAGAATAGGGCCTCAGGCCGAACCTTGATTAATACGAACTAATGTGACTTGAAATCTCGAAAACTCCTGGTTTCATAGCCGGTTTACCCCCCCTAAAAATCAAAGTGCATAAATCGGTCAGACATAGATACCAAAATGGCCCTTGGCCGAATGTTAATAACCTCATACCTTGTCTACCGAAGTTCTAAAATTCCCCTTATGCTTTGAATAGTCAAAACCCTTGAAGAAACGAGACCCGAAGGACTCCTTCAAAATCCTTTAGCTTCGGCTACCTTCAAAGGAAACACTAAGTATTATTTATAGGCATTCGGCCAACCCTTAGAAGTGCTTGAACTCATGCTTTCGGCCCATCAAAAGAGAGGTAGGGAACCGAAGTAAAAAGGGAAATACTTACCAACCTTTGAGTATGGGTTGTTGAAATCTCTTGCCGATTGCTTCACCTTAATGCACACCAAATTTCGGCACCCTACCCTCCTAGAAGCCTCAAAGCCGAACATGCACATAGACAAGAGTCTCACAATCAGCCACCATTTTCCTACTTAGCAACACTTCATTAACACTTCTATTTTCTTCCTAGTTTGCCTATTCAAGACCCAAATAAAATGTCAGCCTTAGTCCCTTAATTGACCGAAATTTACCCCTCCAAAAGACCCTTGGCCGGCCACCAATTTTTCATCAAGATAACTTCCATCATCATTTACTAAAACTTTGTTTATTCCCTCCCATCACCATAGAAATAATAAAAAGGGTTTATTAATTATGCCCATCAACATAGGAACTAACAAATTCTCCCATGCTCAAATAAGAAAATAATGGTAAGAATCTTACCCATACACCATATTGAAATAAATAAATAGTAATAATAATATTAATAAAAACTATGGTACTATGGTTAAACCCATAATTTCAGCACACCCCACGGCAGCATGCCTTGAGCATGCGTGCATACATGCCCCATGCGCAGGCCACTTGCGTTCTGCTGGCCGAAAATAGTAAAAAAAAAATTTAAATTCCTTTATGTTGCTGTCGGGTCTCGAACCGAGACACGGGAGAGGCCGCCACGCTTTGACCATTCATTTGCAAGCTCAGATCTCATTATAATAGCGTCGAAAATTCTCTTTAAGCTTCCAAGACTTGGCTTCCTCACGCATTTAATGCCAGAAGCCAAAAAAACAAAACGCCCCACTGCAGCCCAGGGGTTTCGAACCCGAGACCTGGAGCAATATAGCGCCCCAGCCACTCGGCCAATTGACTTTCATGTCAAAAACACGTCGCAAATTTCTTTTAATCCTTTCCCAAAGGCTTCTTTCGACTTAAGCGCTTAAAAGCAAAAGTTTAAACGCTCAGGTGACTCTCGTGACTCGAACGCAAGACCCGAGAGTTCCCCGCTACTAGCGCCCTAGCCACCTTTCCCCACTGGACTTTCATGTCCAAGCATGCATACAAAAATCTTTAAAACCTGTTTGCCCCGCCCCATAAAGCGCCAAAAATTAAATCCTCCAAAAAAAGTTCCCTACGCTCGAACCTCCGTCCTCCAACCACTCCCCCACGCTAATATGCCACTGAGCCAGCTTGACTTTCATGTCAAGTTCGCGTCTCATTTTTCTTTTAAACTTTCCTCCCTTAGCCTCTCATGTTTCCACGCAAAACAAAATAAAAACGCACACACACGCTACTGTTGGGACTCGAACACAAGTCCCGTAGGAATAACCTCCAGCCTTCAGCCACTTAACCAAATTATTTCCCTATGCCAAGGTTCGCACCAAAATAAGAAAAATAAGGTTCCCCACTAGGAAATCAGTAAAATAAAATGCAAGCAACCCTAGTTGCAGGATGTTACAGTTCTACCCCCTTAAAATAATTTCGTCCCCGAAATTACCTGGGTCAGAAGAGTTGGGGGTATTGCTGCCGCATCGCATCCTCAGGCTCCCACGTAGCTTCCTCCACGCCATGATTCCGCCATAGGACCTTCACTAAAGGAACTGACTTCCTACGCAAAACTTTCACATCCCGATCTAGGATCTGCACAGGTTCCTCTTCCATTGTCAAATCTGGACTCACCTCAACTTCTTCAACTGTCAAGACGTGTGATGGATCAGAACGGTAGCGTCTAAGCATGGAGACATGGAACACATCATGAATCTGACTCAGTTCTGCAGGTAACTCGAGCTGATAAGCCACCGGTCCCACTCGTCTCAACACCTTAAACGGTCCAATGAACCTTGGACTTAATTTGCCCTTCTTCCCAAATCTTAACACTTTCTTCCATGGTGAGACCTTGGAAAAACTTTGCCTCCTACGGCAAATTCTATGTCCCTCCGCTTGAGATCAAGATAAGACTTTTGCCTATCCGAGGCTTCTTTCAACCGAGCTTGGATCTTCTTCACCTTATCCTCGCCGCAACCAATTTAGGTCCTAACATCCGTCGCTCACCCAACTCTGTCCAACAAGTAGGTGTGCGACACCTCCTACCATACAACGCTTCATATGGTGCCATCTTAATGCTTGCTCGATAATCGTTGTTGTATGCGAACTCACTAATGGCAAAAATTCTTCCCAAACTACCTCAAGTCCAAAACGCAGACCTCTTAACATGTCCTCCAAGATCTGAATAACTCTCTCCATCGCTCGCCGATTTGTGGATGGAATGCGATGATCGAAATCCAACCTGTGTACCCAATGCCTGATGTAGCGCTCTCCAAAACCTCGACGTAAATTTGGGGTCTCTGTCTGAGATGATCGACACTGGCACCCCATGTAACCTCACTATCTCCGCTACATACAACTTAGCTAATCTCTGAAGCGAATAATCCACCCTTATCGGTATGAAGTGAGCCGACTTGGTCAGGCGGTCCACAACCACCCAAACTGCATCCTTCTTGCTGGGCGTGAGGGGTAGCCCACTGACGAAGTCCATAGTGATCCTCTCCCATTTCCACTGAGGAATCTTCACCGGTTGAAGTAACCCAGATGGCAACTGATGTTCAGCCTTTACCCGCTGACATGTGAGACACTTTCCCACGAATTCGGTTACCTCGCGCTTCAACCCTGGCCACCAGAACTGCTTCCGTAAATCTCCATACATCTTGTTACCCCCAGGATGCATAGCGTATGGGCTGCTATGTGCATCCCGAAGGATTCTTTGCCTCAAATCCACATCATTTGGCATGCAAGGCCGCCCTTGAAAACATAACACACCATCACCAGTCAAACTATACCCTTCCAAACCGCCATCTCGAACTTGCAACCTCCGCGCGTTTAAGCTGTCATCCCCTAATTGCCTTTCTTTAATCTCCTCGATCCAAGTTGGCTTAACTTGTAATTCGCTAAAAGACTTCCGTCGTCAGATAGACTAAGACGAGCAAACATCGCCTTTAAGTGCATCACGACCTTTCGGCTCAACGCATCGACCACCACGTTAGCCTTGCTCAGGTGGTACTCAATTGAACGATCGTAGTCCTTCAACAGTTCAATCCATCGGCGTTGTCTCAAATTTAAGTCCTTTGCGTCAAAAGATACTTGGACTTTTGTGATCCGTATAGACGATCGATTTCTCCCCATACAAGTAGTGCCTCCATATTTTTAAAGCAAAAACTACTGCCGCTAACTCCAAGTCATGAGTAGGATAGTTAACCTCATGCGGTCTTAGCTGGCGGGATGCATAGGCCACTACCTTCCCGTCCTGCATCAACACACATCCCAAACCATTATGGGACGCATCACAATAAACCGTGAACAATTTCCCTGCCTCAGGCTGTACCAAAACTGGAGCTTCCGTCAGAATCTTTCTTAGCTTATCAAAACTTTCTTGCTGTTTCTCTGACCAAACGAATGGGACTCCTTTCCTTAATAGTTTAGTTAACGGTGCTGCGATTAAGGAGAATCCTTCCACAAATCTTCGATAATACCCGGCTAGACCCAGAAAACTTCGAATTTCCGCCACTGACCGAGGTGGTTTCCACTCCAACACCGCTTCGACCTTGCGGGGGTCCACTCTAATCCCTTCAGCTGACACCACGTGACCCAAGAAAGTCACCTCCCTAAGCCAAAATTCGCACTTACTGAATTTGGCATACAATTGCTCCTCTCTCAGTACTTGTAGAACTATTCGCAAATGCCTATCATGCTCCTCCTCCGTCTTTGAGTAAACCAATATGTCGTCTATAAACACCACGACAAATTGATCTAAGTATTGCTGAAACACCCTATTCATTAGGTCCATGAATCTTTGCGCGCGTTGGTCAACCCAAACGGCATCACTAAGAACTCGTAATGCCCATATCGGCACGAAATGCCGTCTTGTGCACATCAGCTTCCTTCACTTTAAGTTGATGATAGCCCGACCTAAGATCTATCTTCGAGAATACCGATGCACCCTTCAGTTGATCAAACAGGTCATCAATCCGAGGCAACGGATACCTGTTTTTGATCGTCAACTTGTTTAGCTGACGGTAGTCAATACACATCCGCATTGACCCGTCTTTCTTCTTAACAAACAACACAGGTGCTCCCCACGGAGATATACTAGGTCGAATGAACCCTCTATCCAAGAGTTCCTGAATTTGAGCCTTCAGCTCCACCAACTCCTTTGGTGCCATTCGGTAGGGTGCTATGGACACAGGCGCCGTTCCGGGCAACAAGTCTATACCGAACTCAACTTCCCGATCTGGAGGCAGACCCGAGAGTTCTTCTGGAAACACATCAGCGAATTCCCTTACAGTTCGGACCTTCTCAACTGCTGGCTCCTTAGCCTCCAAGGCATAAATTCGAACCAACAAGGCCTCATACCCTTTTCTGATCATTTTCTCAGCCTTCAAGGCAGACACCACATTGGATAGATAGTCTCTTCTGTTACCTATCATAACCACTTCATCACCCTCAGCCGTCTTTAGAACCATGCGCTTAGCAGCGCAATCCAACCTCGCCTGATATTTAACCAGCCAGTCCATTCCAAGAATTAGATCGAACTCCCCAAACGGCAGTTCCATCAGATCAGCCACAAACACTACCCCTTGGAGTTCTAGGGGTATATCTCTATATAGCTTGTTCACTACCACAGAGTGTCCTAGAGGGCTAATTACAGTCATCTCGCTAGAAGCAATCTCAAAATCCAAGTTCAAAGTCTCTACCACACTACTAGCAACATATGAATGCGTCGAACCCACATCAATTAATGCAACATATGGAAGACCAAAAATTAGGAACGTACCGGTGATGACATCCGGTGCGTCACCCTCCTCGCGACGCCTCGCTGCGTAGACTAAGCCAGCCGCCTAGCCGGTCTTTGCGCTGCTCCTCCGCTCGAATTCCGCGACCTCGATTAGGACCATTGCCTCCTCTGCCATTACCACGACCCCTCTGCGGTGGTCCCACATTCCTTGCTGGAGTACGATTCTGACCCTCTGGCTGATTCCTTGCCATCTTCCGAGGACAATCCCTTACACGATGATCCAAAGATCCACATTCAAAGCAACCCCTCTCACCGGTCCAACAACCTCCCCAATGTGACTTCCCACAACGATTACACTGAGCCGGTCTCTGATTAGAAGCCATGGGCCTTCCAGCCTGATTCGGCCCACTCTGTCTGGCCCTCTTTTGTGCACTATTTCCCGATCCAGATGACCCAACACCTCTTTTCTGCTTGCTCCTATCATAGTTCTGACTCACAGACTCTCTGACCTTTTCGGCTACCTTAGCCCTCTCTACCAGAACAGCAAATTCCCGCACCTGCTGCGGAGCAATCAACAACCTTAAATCATCCCTAAGTCCGTCTTCAAAGCGGACACAACGATCATGCTCAGTTGACACAACTCCCCGAGCATAGCGGCTCAGCCTCAGGAATTCCGCCTCATACTCGGGATCTCGACTTATTTCCTTGTACCAGTCCCAGAAAAGCTTTCCTCTGAGTATCAGTGTAGCTGGTGCCCACATACTTCTTCTGATAAGTAGCTTTGAAGTATTCCCAAGTAAGGTCATCTGCCGTAGCACCATCTCGAACCGTGAGCCACCACTGGTATGACTCATCTTTTAGGAGCGACACTGCTCCTTTCAGCTTCTCCTCATTTGTTAAATCGAGATCGTCCATGATCCTCTCGGTCGATTCTAACCAATATTCGCATGCAGATCGGGTGCGACACCTGACACACCCCGAAATACTTCAGCTCCGTTGGATCGGAGCCGCTCAGATACAGACTTCCGAGCTCCTGTACCTCTACTGGTCTCAGCCATCATTTCTAAAACACGCAGCATAGCCTGCGATACCGACTCACCCCCCGTCTGATCCTGATGTCCATCACCAAAAGTTGGGGGTGGTGGTGGGAAGTGGTATCTCATTATCCGATCCCTCGCCCGACCTAATCGGTTCTGTCATGGCCATCCGTCCTCTACCACGCCCCCGACGGCGCGCGACCTCTAGAGCTCATTTCTTATAGCGCAATCTATTTTAAAAGGTTTTATGAATTAGCCAATATTCCACTGATTATTAGCAAAGAATTTTATGGGCGAAGTTAAGAAGTTGTTCTTTCGATCAAACAAGTTTCAAGTCTTCATTGTAATTCAAAGATACACTTCCACTTATTCCATCGCCCTCTTTGTCCAATTCCTAACCCGGGGGTATTTTCGTCATTTACCCTACAGGGGTATTTTGGTAATAAAACAAAGTAAGTTTGTAAATCTTGATAAATCAAGGGAAACCAAAAACTTTGCAAAACTTGGGGTTCTTTTGGTAATTTACAGATTAGGGGCAATTTCGTAATATTTTCAAAATCACGACATTTTTGATAATTTGCAAATTAGGGATTTTGGGTATGGTGAAATAAGAAAATTTTGTTAAAATTTTGGGTAGTTTAGTAGATTTTAAAACTAGAGTTTTTATCAAAACGCGGCTAATTCCCTTTTTGGGTTTTAATAATAGGGTTTAGCCCATGAACAAGTCCTCACGGTTAGAGTGAACCGAAGCTACGCACCAGGTAGGATTCCCGCGAAGAGGAGGTGAGTCACTAGGACCGCTTAAATACCAAGCTCTTAGGATCCAATCCTAGACATGCGCATAAGGATTACCACACCCTAACTCTCGGCGACTTAGTCATAGGTTTGTTTATTAAGGCAATTAAAATCTTATGCAATTGTTAGGGTAAACTAGTCCTAAAGTTCACATACTTTTCATACTATCTACGTCCCGTTTCTACCCCTTTACAGATAATCATTCATACATAGATTAAAGATACTTACAAGAGCGGATCGGTGCCGGAGACTCGACGCCATGTTGTTCACCAAACCTATTTTCAAAGAGGTTTTCAAAAGCCTATCTAGCAAAAACATTTTTAGGTCTTAGGCCCTCACAGCCGAGTTTTTGAACCGGGCTCTGATACCAACTTGTAACACCCCAAACCCGGCCCACGAGCCATAACCGGATCTGGTATGTCACGGAATAAAAAGAAGTTCGAAAGGTTTGGATTAATAGTAGAAATTTAAGAAAAATTTTGTTAAGGGTATAAAACGGTGTTCGTTAAAACTCAAGTGGGTTGATCCGATTGAGTTGAAAATCCTTTCTTCCTTTAAAACCATTTGATCATTTAAATTTTAGAACAATAGAGTGATCAATAGCTTAGAAAATTTCGTTACCCGATGGTAACATTTTCCTTGAAAACGCGTACGAATACTTATTTTTGAAAATGTTACTTTTAACCGATTTGCATAACCGTTCGTAAGTTCATCAGTTATATAAAATAGTAAAAACAACTACCTAACCATCCAAAATAATAATAATAAGCGGCCATATTACAACCCAATCAAATTGTAGTGAATGATAAACTTAAAACGGGGCAAAATAAAATTTCAAGTCCACAAAACCAACATGGCCGCCTCGAGCTCTCCTCGGCTCCGCATCCGCGCTCTACTCACCTGCAAGATGATATGGGAAGGGGTGAGTCACCAAGACTCAGTGTATAAATCCCCAACCCGGAAATAACACTCATACACAAGATATTAGTATGACATGAAATTATGCAACCCAACCTAGCCATCCATGCTCCTTTTCTACCCCGTGTGGTACCAAACCACTGGTGGTGCCAAACCACTGGTGACTTATAGTCACGGTATCCGTCAATACGTGTGGTGCCAAACCACGGTGGTGCCAAACCACCTGGTGACCGAAGTCACAATCAAATGATGGGGCCAACCCATCGTGTGATACCAAATCACTGGCGTCGATCCCGTATCTCAAATGTGGGGCCAACCCACGGTGGAATTAATCCACAGGGACGAGACGCTATGAGGTGCCAAACCTCTGGAGGTACCAAACCTCTGGTGACCGTAATCACAATGTGTTACCAAAACACTGGTGTCCGTCGACACGAATATTACTCCCTCTCATCAATCCCACCATCATCATGCTTATATCACAAGTATCATGATCCCATATATCATGCAATCGTACATAGCATAGCATCTCACAGCATATGATGGCATATACAACATATATCGTAAATCGAGTAATAGGGGACTTACCCGGAAACCAAGCTTATGCCCACTAGGCAAAGTTACCACATGAGAGGTTATTAATATTATCAAATAACAGTTTATACTAATAAAGTGTGCAAGAGCTTACACACCTATTTAATCGAAGATTTAACTAGCAATCCCGTGTCTATGCGATATTACAGAAGTCCCGAACTAGTCCTCGTAGTGTTCCTATATTCGGCCATCATAGATTATTAATAAGGGGTCTCATGTGATTAATTAACAATCCAAAGGATTGGTCATATTTCAACAGAATAGGGCCTCAGGCCGAACCTTGATTAATACGAACTAATGTGACTTGAAATCTCGAAAACTCCTGGTTTCATAGCCGGTTTACCCCCCCTAAAAATCAAAGTGCATAAATCGGTCAGACATAGATACCAAAATGGCCCTTGGCCGAATGTTAATAACCTCATACCTTGTCTACCAAGTTCTAAAATTCCCTTATGCTTTGAATAGTCAAAACCCTTGAAGAAACGAGACAGAAGGACTCCTTCAAAATCCTTTAGCCGGCTACCTTCAAAGGAAACACTAAGTATTATTTATAGGCATTCGGCCAACCCTTAGAAGTGCTTGAACTCATGCTTTCTACCCATCAAAAGAGAGGTAGGAACCAAGTAAAAGGGAAATACTTACCAACCTTTGAGTATGGGTTGTTGAAATCTCTTGCCGATTGCTTCACCTTAATGCACACCAAATTTGGCACCCTACCCTCCTAGAAGCCTCAAAGCCGAACATGCACATAGACAAGAGTCTCACAATCACCACCATTTTCCTACTTAGCAACACTTCATTAACACTTCTATTTTCTTCCTAGTTTGCCTATTCAAGACCCAAATAAAATGTCACTTTAGTCCCTTAATTGACCGAAATTTACCCTCCAAAAGACCCTTGGCGGCCACCAATTTTTCATCAAGATAACTTCCATCATCATTTACTAAAACTTTGTTTATTCCTCCCATCACCATAGAAATAATAAAAAGGGTTTATTAATTATGCCCATCAACATAGGAACTAACAAATTCTCCCATGCTCAAATAAGAAAATAATGGTAAGAATCTTACCCATACACCATATTGAAATAAATAAATAGTAATAATAATATTAATAAAAACTATGGTACTATGGTTAAACCCATAATTTCAGCACACCCCACGGCAGCATGCCTTGAGCATGCGTGCATACATGCCCCATGCGCAGGCCACTTGCGTTCTGCTGGCCGAAAATAGTAAAAAAAAAATTTAAATTCCTTTATGTTCTTTGTCGGGTCTCGAACTCGAGACACGGGAGAGGTCGCCACGCTTTGACCATTCATTCTTTGCTCGTGATCTCTGTTATAATAGCGTCGAAAATTCTCTTTAAGCTTCCAAGACTTGGCTTCCTCACGCATTTAATGCCAGAAGCCAAAAAAACAAAACGCCCCACTGCAGCCCAGGGGTTTCGAACCCGAGACCTGGAGCAATATAGCGCCCCAGCCACTCGGCCAATTGACTTTCATGTCAAAAACACGTCGCAAATTTCTTTTAATCCTTTCCCAAAGGCTTCTTTCAGCTTAAGCGCTTAAAAGCAAAAGTTTAAACGCCCTGGGTGACTCTCGTGACTCGAACGCAAGACCCAGAGAGTTCCCCTGCTACTAGCGCCCTAGCCACCTTTCCCACCTGGACTTTCATGTCCAAGCATGCATACAAAAATCTTTTAAAACCTGTTTGCCCTGCCCCCATAAAGCGCCAAAAATTAAATCCTCCAAAAGCAGTTCCTACTGCTCGAACCTCCGTCCTCCAACCACTCCCCCACGCTAATATGCCACTGAGCCAGCTTGACTTTCATGTCAAGTTCGCGTCTCATTTTTCTTTTAAACTTTCCTCCCTTAGCCTCTCATGTTTCCACGCAAAACAAAATAAAAACGCACACACACGCTACTGTTGGGACTCGAACACAAGTCCCGTAGGAATAACCTCCAGCCTTCAGCCACTTAACCAAATTATTTCCCTATGCCAAGGTTCGCACCAAAATAAGAAAAATAAGGTTCCCCACTAGGAAATCAGTAAAATAAAATGCAAGCAACCCTAGTTGCAGGATGTTACACATTACAAGCAATGGGCTGATTATTACAATCAAACGGAAGTTATTTGTGCCCCTAGAACATAAATGGACTTGTATAGGAACTATTATCAAAGTAATGTTAAAGGATTTGCTTAAGCGGGTAGAGGGATAGGAATGAATTTGTATATAAACTGTTATCCTATTAACGCTTGTTTGCGTGCTGTGATAGTAGTGCTAATTCTATTGCATGCTTCTCTTTGATATCTGCTCTTCTTATAATTTTATAATTTTTATTTTATTTTTCATGACCTTTAGCGGTGTTTTTGTAAAAGCACCGCTAAAAGTCATGTTTTTAGCGACGTTTGTGGGAAAAGCGTCGCTAAAGGTCATGTTCTTTAATTGCGTTTGTGGGAAAAGCGCTCAGGACTTATACCGGTGTTTTCTACAAAAGCGCCGCTAAAGACCATGACCTTTTGCGGCGTTTTTTCAAGTAAACGCCGCAAATTTTAGCAGCGTTGTCTATAAGCGCCGCTAAAGGAAAAAAACGCCGCAAAAAGTCTGTTTTCCTGTAGTGTTAATATGATATATATATATATATAGAACAACAAATATCTTCACAACCACATTTCTACGCTTTCAATGTTAAAAATTAAAGAGTTTGCGAGTTATCTATAGTGCTTGTGTCTGACACCATTCTCTCAAATGGTATCATATTCCATGTTATGGTGCAAGAAAACCTTTTTCTAAAAAAAAATATGCTAAATTATGTTCCTTTTTATAATACGTAAATTAGATTTAAAATAATATAAAATTTATAATATATAACCTTTACAAAAAAAAAAAAAACTATAAATTGCACATAACTTTTAAAACACTTCTTATAAATAATATAATTTTTTGTCAAAATTTTAGAAAGTTGTTTTATAAATAAGTTATGATAAAAAAAATTATAATATTTTTTATGAATAAATATTTTGTTTTATTATATATAGTATGAACAAATAAATAAGTTATTTCCATGCTTCATCATAACTTCTTATAAATAAATATATCATAACACTTTTATAACATTTTTTTATAATGAAATTTTTAGCAAACACTTTATTTTTTTTAAGATTTAAATAATATAAATTTTTATAACTTTATAAAATACATAAATTATTTTTTATAATAGAATTTTTTTAGGATTTAAAATATAATTTTTTTGTCGTATCCATCTCAAACACTCATATGTGTTCATTCTTATCATATACTTTTTATAACTTGTATAAATTTATTTTTTAAATTTGGATTTGGGTGTAATTACTCCAGACCTCACCCCATAAGTATTGGAAAATGTAATTAGGGTGTTACCCAAAGATGTCACTCTTGTGTAATTACAAGCAATTACACTTAAATCCAATTACTAGGTGATTTTCTAAATGTTACTTTAGTAGAATTCACTAATTATAACGATTACCTAAACATGCCACACATGTAATTATAAGCAAATTACACTCTTTTTTAAAAATTAAGAAAATTACACTTAAATTCAATTATTGGGTAGATTTCTTGGTAAGTTTATTAATAATCATAATAAACTTGTCACTAATTTCTTATACCATTTTTAATAATTTCTTGGTTAAACTCTGCTATTAGTATTTGTGCTTTGCAAAAGTTGTGGATTTAAATCTTGTACTTTAGTTTGATCAATTTGAGACCCTGTATTTTTTGAATATTGAAATTTAGTTTTGATCTATATAATAGCAATTAAACCCATTTGGTTAAAATCAATTACTAGCAATACACTATGCGCACAGGTGTAGATTTGGTCTATATTCTCCAATTGGGTCATTTTAAGTCCTCATATTTTTCAAATTTGAAAATTTTAGTCCTGACGCAAATGAAATTCGTTATTCAATTAACGGGACTTTTAATGCATAACATGTGAAAATAACAAGCTACCATGGCGTTACACATATGATAATATGTTTGATGCATCAGATTTTGAAAATAGCATAACTTAGTGAATTTATCATTTGATGAGGACTGAAATTTTAAAATTTAAAAAGTAAAGGGACTGAAAATGATCAAATTAAAGTACATGGATTAAATCCCAACATTCACAAAGTACAAGGACTAATAGCAAAATTTAGCTTAATTTCTTCGATCTAAAAAAAATATTTCTATAATGTTGTTTCTTTTAAATTTAATAATTTTAAAGAATACATAAATAAGAAAATAGGTATAATTTTGTCATTAGTTAATCGTTTTATTTTAGATTTTTAGATTTTTCAATTTTAACTTTACGAAACTATTGATTTATGATTTGAAATTTTATTGCTTTTAAAATATTATATTTTTAAATTATCTTTAATAATAATTATTTATATCAATTGTAAGAAACAAAAATTTTATTAAAATAATAAAACACATATATTCCTACAACCAAATAAAATATGTGACAAAAGAAAATGCATCATAACTTAATTGACCCTCTAACTTTATAAGAAAAAGTTATTTTAATTATTTATTTAACTTTTCGTCTCTCTTTAGCATTTAAAGTAGTGTGTGTTTTTTGTCAAAATACTTCAAAATAGATGAAAAAATTAACAACCTTTATTAACATGGCAGTCCACATATATACAACGTCAACAATTAATTAAAAATTTTAAAGAATTCTAAAAGTTATAGAATATTATTATAATTTTTATTATTAAATAAATTATTTTGTAATTTTTATGCTTTTTATTTTTTATTTTTATTAAAATTTTAATTTATTTAAAAATTATGTATACAATGTCAGTAAAATTAATAAATTTATTATAAGGTGGTTTAATAAATAATACAAATTAAAAAAATTACGTTGAAAATTGAAAAAATTGTTTTTTTTAATAAAATTAGGTAGCAAAATAAGTAGTTAGGCGTATTTGAAAAGAAAATTTAACTTCAATTATTACTTGCACCTCCCGGCCCGTTGTGGACCTAATAAAAAAATATGAAAACGGCACCTACCCATTTTGCTTATAAATGATCCCTCCTTCCTCGAAACAACCTGCTCTCTTTCCACCCACCTTCTTCCTCTCTCTCTCTTTCTTCTGTTTTTTTTTTTTCTTTTTTTTTTTCCCGGAGCCTAAGAGCCGATCATTGTGACGCTTTAATCTTTCACAAATGATGAGGTTCATTTCTATACTTCAATTTAAAATTTTTATCAATTATTCTATAAATAAAAATCGCTTCAGAAAATTGAAGATTGAAAAAACTTCAATACTACTGTTTCAATTGAAATATGCATGTTAGAGCCTGGTTTTTCATTAACCTTACGTACTCTCTTGCACGTATGGGTACGATCATTGTTGGAGACTAAAATATGTATATATATATAATACAATCTATTTTAGATTTTTTTTTTTCTATTACTTATGTTTGTTTTATTGTATATATTTAGAATTTATGGTTGGGCCTTTCAACAATATTGTTTCTGAAATAATGCAATGTACTTTATCATTACATTCAATCAGTTACTGATATCTATTTTAGATTTTATATAGAAAATAATTTTTTTAATACTTAGAATAAATTTCATTGAATACATATTTTTTAAAAATATATATCTTGTTTTGAGATTCTGGCCTTAATTATAGGCTTAAATTTATTGGAATAACCTTGTTAGTTTTTCTTTCTTTTATTGAGAATACGGAAATCAGCTAAAATATCTAATCCTAAATAATAATAATAATAATAATAATAATAATAATAATAATAATAATAATAATAATAATAATAATAATGGAGAGCAAACATATATTTTGAATGCAAGCATATGGCAAATGAATCTTTGGCTTGCTGCGAATAAAGTTGGAGTTTAACATTTTAATGAATTAAGTTTAGGTATTATTATATGTAAATGTTATATGTGAATTCTCTCTTAAATTATTTTAGAATGACTTATTCTAATTTAGGTGTAGATACTTGAAAGCCATAATAGTTTATCATTATGTTTTTCATCTTTTGTAGGTAATGCATGAGGTCACCTGCATTCCCTCTAACGAAATCTCATGGAAGAAGACACTCGATTAATCACTTTCATGCGGTCATTTTCAACCAACATTAGTGATGGTCCCAGCTTGGACTTTTCCAAGGGCTGGAGTGTCACTCGGTCGATTTTGTTGGAGTTTCGCAATGGCTCGAATGTCGAGCGAGAATGTATTGAGGTTCGCGCGATATATAGACATTTTATTCGACCTTTCACACGATATACACAGATTGAAAAACCCTTTTTTTTTCTTTAAAATTTTCAACAACGAAGCAACTTTCCAAGCCTAAGTCTAAACCATAATGGATTTTGGATAATTATTTCTTAAATGAATTTATGAATTGCTCCCTTCTTACCCAGAGTAAATAAAAAAAAAAACACTAGCATGATTCTTTTTCTTTTATTTTTTTTAAAAATAAAAATTTTACATGTGTTATACAGGGTATTTCCGCAGATACTTTGCCGACATGGTATCGTTGCCATTGGACTACCTCGTTAGTCACGATCAACATCACCAACATACCTCCACCATCGATACTATTCACTTTGAACTTAGGCAACATGTGAGCCGCCAATACCAGAAAGGCCATCGTATTAACAAGACAACCATCAACCATCTTTTGTACTCCCTACGTCACATTGTCACCTTACAAGGTCACATTGTCACCCTACAAGGTCACATAGCCGCCTTTATTGAAGGACCATGAGGGGACCCATCCACCAATGGGTGGCTACCATGTGGCCCCTCAAACTTTCCATACAAAAACCTTGAACTCCCCCAAAAAGAGTATATAGATTCTCTCTCTCTCTCTTTCTCTCTCTCTCTCTTCGATGACTATTTGCCTTTATTGGGTGAATTGACCCCCTACCTCTTTCGCTTTCTCCTCTTTGTTGCTCCTTGTATCAACAACATGATTAAGGGAGAAAATGGATTTTCAAAAAGGGTATGTTCATGTGTTTGATGGTAATTACAAGACCAAGAAATCTTTTGTTTTTATTTTTGGTTATAAGGAGGGTAAGCCTTGAAACTTATTCAACCCTGTTGCTTTTCCTATAAACAGTAGCACTATCCATATCTCCTTGCATCACTAACTCGAATGTAGCTGGCGGTTCTGTGAAGTGCTGCAGCCTAGGTCATTCATTGATCGCCAAATTTTCCAGCATATTTGCAACAATGATTGCCTCTCATTTGGCATGTTGAGTTTTAGTGTAATATCCTGAAATTGGGCTTGTGCATTTTTGCTTAATTTTATGAAATAGCATGTCTATTGTGATATGGATGTGTTGT
This sequence comes from Gossypium bickii, assembly GCA_025503065.1. NCBI lineage: Eukaryota > Viridiplantae > Streptophyta > Magnoliopsida > Malvales > Malvaceae > Gossypium > Gossypium bickii. The sequence continues at coordinate 106,501,189 of CP106711.1, forward strand.
GTGCATTTTTAGAACCTAGGAAATGTAAGGAAATGTCTTGGAAATGTAAGGAAATGTCTTGTCTTGGAAATGTAAGGAAATGCTTTAGAAATGTTAAGTTTAAAGTTTAAAAGAGGGTACTAAGGCAAGGTGGTCTGAAGAAAATTTATGGAGGAAATATGACATGAAATTGGGCTTGGAAAAGTGGCCTGGAGATGCCACTTAGAGCTCTGGAAATGACGCCACATGCTAGGGGGAAGGACTTGTGTTCGAGTCGCGTGGAAAGCAAAATTTTAAAGCCTTTATTTTGCTAAATGGCGTCAATAAGAGGGAATAGGGGGACGGCACATGGCTAAATTTTAGGAGTTTTATCCCTTTAATTTTATTTAAGGATAAAAGATGATAAATGAGGGATTAATTAGATTATTTTTGAATAAAGAGATAAGGAGGAAAATAAGGGAGAGTGATGGCCAAGTAAGGGAGTCTTGGCCTAGTAATTTCGGCAATAGGAGGAAAAGAGAGGCCATTCTGCATTATTTTCCTTTTCTTGAAAGCCTCTGCCGAATTCTCTCTGCAACCCTTTTCTTTCTCTTTTCAATTCTCCAAAAAACTGAGAGTAAGATTCCCTAGTCTTGCCGAATTTCCCTTCTCCTTATTCCTCCATTGCCGAATTCCTTAGTGACTCTTTTCCCTCTCTTTTTTTTTGTTAAAACCGACAACACAGAAAACCTCTAGCTAATTTCTATTCAAAGGAATTCTTCCGGGACTTTTGCTACAGTCGATTATAGTATTAAGGTAAGCATTCGATTGTTGTCCTACTGTTCTTTTCCTTAAAGCCGAAATCAAAACTCTAATACTATTATTGATCTTGGCCGAATCATTGGAAGGAGGCTTTGGGATTTCTGCTATTGTCGACATCTCCATAGTCAAAAGGAGTCTTTCGGGATTGAAGTGATCAAGGTAAGTCATATTGGATATTCGGCCAAGGGCCTATTTTAGTGTTTAGACTTGTTTCTTATTATCTTAAAAACCGAAAACTAACCTATGAAGAGATCTAGTGCTTGGCTGAATACAAGAAGGAACATAGCAAAGTTTTCGGGAATTGATTATTAGAAAAATCAGCACCAAGGTAAATTTTGGGTTACAATAATCCTATTGGGATTTGGATTTGTGGCCGAATGGGTTTTCATTAAATCTTTAATATTGGCCGAATGTAGGGAGTTAAGGATCTAAGGCAGTAGATCAGATTTCGGGATTGCAGTAAATTTGCTAAGTGAATCAGGTGTGTACCCCACACTATCTTTTAATAAGATTTATGGCAATATTTAATATTAGCATGTTTATAAGAATGTGAATATGGCTAAGGTACCATACAACGGTATAAAGTACCCAGGAACGTTTCCTACTCCTACTAGGATTATGAATACATGTTATTTATAATATGTGAAAAGTAATAAGAATGTGAATTAAGGTATGATGTGCATGATATGTATGATATGGGGCATTCGGGTTATATGAAAAAGGGGAAGTGAATGTGGTGACTTCGGTCACATTATCTGAATGTGGTGACTTCGGTCACATTATCTGAATGTGGTGTCACATGACACAAATATTATCTGGTGGCTATGCCTCGAAATTTTATAAGAGCGATGAGCACGTCGATCGCAAATGATCGCCGATGGTGTGTAGCGGATGGAGGGTTGACTTAGTAGTCCCCACGGTGTGCAGGTTGGTACGGGTGATGTGTAGCGGATGGCATATAGGTTTGGGTTCGGGTTGCATCACTTTATCCTATCTGTTATATGAATATGCATGTGATATGATAATGTATGCCTGAGCTATTAAATTTTAGTGTTGGTTACACATTGAGTCTGTTGACTCACCCCGTTGTGGGAACATGTTTCAGGTGATGAACAGTGATGGACCGGGACGGCAGTACTTGTGGTGGCCATGCTCAGCTTGAAGTTTATTTTATTGGGACATTTTATTTTATTTAAGTACTTTAAATTAATTGGGTTTGTTTTAATGTAATAAGGCCACTGTTGAACTATTTCATTGTTTTATTATGTTTACAAATTCTTATTAAGTTAAAGATTAAGTAAATTTACTTTCTAATGAACTCTAAATGTTTTATCACCTAACATTAAAAAGGGTTTTCAATATAAAACGAATTTGTTTTCAACTCGAGCCCAACCCAAAACAATATTTCTTTCAAAACACACTATTTTCCAAAGTATCAAAAGAATTTTAACCGGTTTACATCGAGGAACATACCAGATCCGGTCAAGGCTCGTGGGCCGGGTGTGGGGTGTTTCATTTAGCCTCACAAGTTTTACTCTTTAGTTGATTGATGCTTCTTACAATGCAAAAAGGTGGAGCGAAGATTTTTCTATAGTTAACATATTGGTAAAAAACAAATTATCAAATTGTAGGACTAGTTTTCGAAACCCCAACTCCCTTACTAAGTAGAGCTCATCATAAGCTCCTCACAACTTTGCTTGAACAATTAACTTTGAACCTACAAACCTGTAGAATCCCATCACCCAATAGCCCAAGTTGTATGACTCCTCCAAATGTTGCTTGTCCATTAGGTTGCTTCACTACTCTATCTATATTAATTTTAACCCAATCATAATCAAGTTTCTCCTATCCAATATTTTGCATAGGGCAATGCAATAAAGATCTTCACTTCATAATTTGATAGAATATCTGCTTAGACCAAGATATGCTTCAAGCAGTAATCTCATCAGCTCTGTAGTTATCATTATTTGAATATGAAACTGATACTATTCTTTCATATATTTCAATAGATTAAACTAAAATAGGTGCTCCAGTCCACATTTACTAAAAATCAAGTTGAAGCATCTCTTAAGTTTTTTGGAAACCAATCGTGTAAAGATAAGGAAAAAAAACATAACCAAGCCCTGTTAAGGCATCACTTGCATCCAAACGGTATCTGCAACCACACAATTTCAAATGACATGCAACCTTGTTTTTGAACCTCTACCCCAAATCAAACATTGCATCATCTAAAAATCTTTTTGCTTTTGTAGCCTTCTTTCACAATTGATAAAAACAAAAACTAATTGAATGACCTAATTAGGTTATCTACTTAAAATGAAGAGAATAAAGTAATGTACTTAAAATTTTAAGTACAATATTATCAATTTTGCAAGATAAATTCTTTGGCGAGTCATTGTACTAGAGGCTAAAGAGTAAATGTGTCACACCTCATACCTGGATGATTCGAATTGAAGGCGCGTAGAAGTAAAGTTGTATGTTCTGGCACACTCTAGTAGTTAGTTCGCCCAAATTGTAAACTTCTAGCGAACTAATGTTTTGGTGAGTTGAGTATACGCATATGGAAGTATATCAAGATTTAATCATTGATGTATTCTTCAGTAAAAGAAAGAATTCGGTGATAGGAAAATAGGTATTGTGTAGGTTGCAACCAAAATTATAGTACGCCTAGTTTGTTCAAGCACTGTGAAGAGTAAGTCTTGGTAACTAGATCTAGTTATAAACCAACTGAACTGAATGATCAATTAACATATGAAAAAGACTCTCATTTATGTTTCGTTCAAATTCTGTAGGCCATTAAGATGTGCGTATTCTAAAATTTTTGAACACTTGTCAAATTCCACTAAATGGAAGTAGATTATACATATGTGTGTGTGAGAAGGGTTCGTGGAAATGTTTCTTCTTCCTTCAGAATAGTTTTTTAATTCTTTTTTCTTAAGTATTAAATGTTATTTACTTATTGCTCTTTTTATGTAAATTGGAAGCTAAGGATTCTTGGAAAATATAGAAGTATTCCATCTCCTTGTAAGTGTAATAATTTTGCATGTTAAGAATAAGATGCTATGAAGTATATGGGTAGTAAGTTGTGAATAAGAAGCCTTGTATTGGGATTTTCAGTAGAAGAAATGTTAGCAATCTGTCTGCAAATGGGTTTAATGGTGAATTCATGTTCTTTAAACAATTGTTGCTGCTGGTTCAAACTAGATATCTGAGTCTGAGTTAGTAGTTGCGGTAGGTGAGTATCAAGTAAGCTCTAATATTGGTTCCTACAAGTCTTTTTAGATAAGTCTCATATGATCAATCTTCTAGAAATGGTGAATGAGTAAATGAATGATTGCTGAAGATAAGTATGTATTATTGATATGGTTTATGTGATTCTGTGAAATAATTATGTGTGTGTATGCTTGGAATGTATACTGTGAATTGTGATTTCATTGTTATGTTTGAAGCCTGTATTGAAGTATGATTTGTTTAAGAAAATGAGTTAGTGTACCTGAATGTGAGTTCTATTGGTTGTGTGATGTGTGTGATTTGTGAAGTTTGGGATTGGGGTGTTTCTGAGTATGGAGAGGTTGTAAGGTAAGAGGAAAAAGCCTCTTTTAACGGTTAGGGCACTGAATTTTGTTGATTCTGAAAAATGGAATTGAGTGAGATAGAAGTTGGTATTGACTCCAATAGATCACGCCAAGGGAAAATTTCTTTTACTTCATTACAAAAAACATCGTGTAGTAAAGTACTGAGAGAAGCTACTGGTTGAATTAAAGGTATAGATTTTATAGCATTCTTGGTTAGTGGAGGATCAAAAAAATGAATTAGAGCGTCTATTTCGTGAGCAAATTCTGTAAGTGGTATTGGAATTTTAGGCAAGGCTAGAATGGGAGAAGTGTGAGTGACTTTAGGGATAGACTCTTTATTAGGTCTATGCCATGTCAAGGAAGAATATTCACTACTCTCAGTCTCTTGAGTACTTTTCTCTAATTTGAATCTCTTCTTAGTTCTCTTTACTGCTATTTTTCTTGATAGAGAAGCAATATTCATCTCATTTGATCGAACCTCTTTAAGGATGATTGTAATATCAATGTTCTGATATGAGATAGGTGAAATATGTGATTGTGAAGAGAACCTTGCACCAGCAATAGGGGAGTTAGCCTGGTTTGAAGAGGAAGTAAAAGTTGTAACATGATTATATATCATGTTCCAGTTGCATGGGTGAAGACCTTGAATACTATAAAAATACAAAAGGAGGTTCTTTTTTGCACCCCACTAAGACAGTTGCATGGGTGAAGACCTTGAATACTATAAAAATACAAAAGGAGGTTCTTTTTTGCACCCCACTAAGACATGTGCTAATTCATCGTCTATGTTGTAAGGCCAAACCTCCGAAGCAGAGGGCCCGATGAAATCGTCTAACCATGTTGTAGAATCATTTGGCTGGCAACCATTTGGGCTTAAGTGTTGTAAACAATATTGAAATACGTTTCTAACTGAAACAACTTCCACTAAATCAAATATATGCCCTATTCTTAATCATTTATATTGTTTCTCAACAATTGAGAATCTATTTATGCACAAACACACTCTAGAGGAAGAGACCATCTTGTTGGAAACTCAAACCTAGATTCAAGCTTGCAAATAACTCTTATATATTTGTCATTTCTTTGATGAAGATTTGAAATATTGTTTTGGATTATGGGTTCACAGCTTAAACGTACACTGAAATGGGCGCTGCTAGCAAAAGTCTCATGTCTTTTTACTTATAAATGATAGAATTTTTGGAAACACCTAACAACACTGACTTGTTGTGCATGCAATATTCGATATAGAAAGTCACCAGTGTCCACCAGGATAGGGCTGATAACTGCCTTGGTGCAATGCTATATTTTTTTAGCATAACACAAAAGAAAAGGTTGAGTGGCATATGGAGACTGGCCTCCAGCAAAATTAGGGGTAATATGAAACCTATGAAATTATTGTTTAGACGAAAACCATGGGGTCGTTGAAATTCATAAGCAAACTTTGGGTCTTGGATACCCTAGACTCCTTAATATTGATTCATCTCGTCCTGGGTATTGCTACAATTGTACATCTGAGCTTCTACCGCAGTGGAGTATCTTTGGGACCTTGGGGTCCAAATGAGATTGGATTTTTAGGGATGATGTTTGATTAGCTTGGCCTTGGTGTCTCCCTTTGGTAGCAGTTTGAACCATTTTGTATGATAGGAAAAGAAAGAAAAGAAAAAGGAAGGAAAATAATTGTTACCTTTGAGTAAGATGAAGATTGTAGATGAAGAGAGAAAAAAGATTTAACAAAGAAGAAATTAGGGTTTTAGTTGATACATCAAAGTTTTTTAAGGTGAGTTTGAACGTCTATTTTATAGAGAAATAAATGTATGCAAAAAGTTGAATATGTAGTAACTATTCAAGTTCTCTAATATTAAATCGACATATGTCACAAAGTTATGAAACCTTTAAAATTTCAAAAGTATCTGCTAAGTCCTAGATTTGCTCATGTAAAATAACTGTTACTATTATCATTATTATGGGATGATTTGAAAAGAAATTTCTTTAGGAGGGAAGGATATTTATCCAAATGGGTGGTTTGCTTTTGGCATAAACAGTTAGTTTTCAAGTGTATAGTGGAATTCTTACAAGTTAGAAAATTTCAAGGACAAAATTTTGTTAAGGGGGGAGAGTTGTCACACCCAAATTTGGATGATTAGAATTGAAGGCGTGTAGAAGTAAAGATGTATGTTCTGGCGCACTTTGGTAGTTAGTTCACCTAAATTATAAACTTTTGACGAACTAATGTTTTGGTAAGTTGAGTATACAACCAAAGGTATAGTACGCCAAGTTTGTTCAAGCTCTGTGATAAATAAGTCTTGGTAACTAGATCTGGTTATAAACCAACTAAACTGAATGGTCAATTAACATATGGAAAATACTCTCATTTATGTTTTGCTCAAATTCTGTAGGCCATTAGGATATGCGTATTCTAAAATTTTTGGAACTTGTTAAATTTTACTAAATGAAAGTAGATTATATATGTGTGTGTGTGTGTGAAGGGTTCGTAGGAAGGTTTCTTCTTTTTTTCATAATGATTCTTTAATTATTTCTTTTTCTCAAGTATTAAATGTTATTTACTGGTTGCTCTTTTTATGTAAACTGGAAGCTAAGAATTCTTGGAAAATATAGAAAGATTCCATCTCCTTGTAAGTGTAATAATTTTGCAAGTTAAGAATATGATGCTAAGAAGTATATGAGTAGTAGGTTGTGAATAAGAAGCCCTTCATGAGGATTTTTGGTAGAAGAAATATTAGCAATTTGTCTGCAAATGAGTTTATTGGTAAATTCATGATCTTTAAATAGTGGTTGCTGCTAATTCGAACTGGATATTTAAGTTTGAGTTGGTAGCTGCGGTAGGTGAGTATTAGCTAAGTATCTAATATCGATTCCTACAAGTCTTTTTAGATAAGTCCCATATGATCAATGTTCTAGAAACGGTGTATGAGTACAAGAATGATTGCTAAAGATAAGTATGTATTATTGATATGGTATATGTGATTCTATGAAATAATTATGTGTGTGTATCACTGGAATGTATACTGTGAGATGTGATTTCATTGTTATGTTTGAAGTCTGTATTGAAGTATGATTTGTTTAAGAAAATGAGTTAGCCTACCTGAATGTGAGTTTTATTGGTTGTGTGATGTGTGTAATTTGTGATGTTTGGGACTAGGGTGTATTTGAGTATGGAAAGGTTGTGATGTGAGTTTGGTCACAGCAGTGGCAATCGATGAAGTTCGTTAAGATAGTAAACACAAATCCTGATATGAAAATTCTAAAGAAAAGTCCATGACCATGACACATTCTGGAAGGGGTAGTTAAGCCGCATTTATCGGCTGGGGTTCTCTGCATGTCCCAGGGTAATTATGGGAAAACCTTATGTGACGTTAGTTTAGGCAAATCCATATTGCAAACACGACAGTCATGGGGTGTTTGGGTGGCATTAGCCTTTATAGAGTACTCTAATTTTGCCTTTATGCCATTCTGATTTAGCATTTGTGGCTTATTCTGTTAGTCTTTGTGGCATTCCGTAGCTGTTATGGCATATTTTGTATGTCACATTTGCGGCTTCATCTGTTTGGCCCTGGTGGCATACTCTAGTAAAACTCTATTAAAGATATGTCTAAAACTTTAGTGTGAAAAGGTTTTGTGATAAAGATCGAATAGGTTTTACAAGAAGTTTCTCGTAAAGAAGTAAGATTTAATATTTTCAAAGAGAGTATCCACTGTGGTTATCTATTGATATAGTATATGGTGTATTCAAAATAAGAGTCTGTCAAATTGAGCTATTATGCTATTAAGGTGGAATCCTGAGTTATCTAAAATTCATTGTATATGTATAGTAATATGTCTTGTTTTGAGCTCTAATGGAATCTGAATTGTTCGTTATATTGGATGTTCTGTACCTGTAAAGAAGATGTAACACCCTGGTTTAGGGGCTGTGCATATTGGGTATAAATCAAGTGTTAGTAGGTTTTTGGGAGTGCTTGGATGAGTTTTAGAGGTTCTAAGAATGCTTGGATGAAAGGGGAAGGCTTTGAAAAATTTTGGATTTTTAGGGTAAAAAGGGGAAATAGGGCAAGAAGGCCTTAAAATAAATTTTTGGAGTTTAGGACACAAGAAAGGAGTTGGCAAAGTGGCATGGAGGCGCTGCTTGGGGCTTGGGAAGGAGACGCCTAAGAGCTCAAAGGTTCGAGCTGTAAAGGCAGCACTTTTGTTTTTATTTGGCGCTAATTAAGGGAATGGGCCAGGTATGCCTTAAAATTAAATGGCTAGGTTGGTGGACATGAAAGTCCAGTTGGCAAAGTGGCACTCATGCGGCACTTAGGCGCTGGAGGGAAGAAAGGGCACAGGTTCGAGGGCTGGAGCTGCATTTTGGCGTTTTTATTTTGTTATGTGGTGATGGGATGAAGTAGAAAGGAGTTAAAAATAAATCAAGAGGGCTTCTTGACATGAAAGGCAGGTGGGCGGAGTGGCTAAGGCGCTACTTGAAAAGGCGTTAGGTGCAGGTCGCAAGTTCGAGGCGCAAGGGAGGCAGAATTTTGGTGTTTATTTTGCAAGCTGACGTTGGGGATGGAAAGGGCTTAAAAGAATATATTGCGCGTTTATGTCACAAAACAACGCCTAGGCCGAATGGCCTGGGGCGCTACTTGGTCATTTGGTTCCCAGTCCCGTGTTCGAACCTCGAGAGGCCGCGCAGTGGGGTTTTCTTTTTTTCTTCTTTGTTTGGCGTGAAGGTGGACGGCACATGGGGGAGCTAAGGTTGTTTAGTCCTTTTTGGTTCGGCTGGAAGGAGTGATAAGGGTTTGTTATTTTATTATTTTAGATAAATATAGAATTATTTTAGTTGGTTTTAAATTGGAAATAAGGGATAATGGCTGCTAGTGGATTGTTTTTTTTTTTAATAGGAGTAGGAGATAAAATATGAGTTTAAAATAGGAAGGGAATTCGGATTAGAATTAAAAAGACTTGGTGGCCGGCCAAGGGGTGGTCTTTTGCTTCGATTAAAGTGGTGATATTGGATATAGTTTTAGTAGTAGTTTAATTATTTATCTACTTAGTTATTGTAAGTATAAGATTATTATTATTTATTGGATTAAGGGAGGATAATTCAACTATTTGAAGGATTAATATAGGGAGGTGGACTAATTCAAATTAAATTGAATTAGTGGCCATAGGTGGTGGCCGCATGTTGGCTTTTTCACGTGGGAGTAGTGACCGAATGCTATAAATAGGGAGAGCACCCTTTTAGAAATTCTTTTTCTCCTTTTGTTCTCCAAGCCAAAATTCTTCCCCCATCCCTCTCCCAGACTTTTTGCAAAATCCATAATAACACCTTTATTAGCCGAACACTCCAACTTCATTGGGAAGCCTAGCCGAAACCTTTAGCCTCTCTATCTCCCTTCTATTTTATCAAGTCCCTGAAGACGAATCTTATTCCTTGAAGTGGCCAATTATTGGTTGGGTAAAGGTTGGAGCGTTGGGGCTTTTCTTTAGTCGTTGTGGAAGGTAAGGTCGTATGTTATTAATCTACCTCTTCTAGTATTCGGCCGAGGGGCCATACTCATGGACTTTATTAGTAGCCGACTCTAATGGTCTTGTGTACAGGGATTTTCGGCAACTTCTTAAGACTATTGGTGGTTTCAGGATCCGAGTAAGTGGGTAAGTGATCCTTTGGGTATTCGGCCTTAGGCCATTGGTTGTGTTTTGGTGTTGACCAATGTTGACTATGGTTTATAGGGCATACCAACAAGAGTAAAGGAAAGCCTTCGGGATCTCAGTTTATTTCGATAAGGATGAGTAGATTATGGATATTCATTTAAGATCTGTATTAATCGTGTGTTGATTAGATATCGTTATGGATACGAGTACCAGTCAAGGTGGGCAAGGGAAAGTCCCTGTCCCGAAGTTTAAGAAAAGAGTCGTCTCGGCAGTTCGGGATTGGCCACCGGGGTGTGGACGTGCAGCAGAAAACGTTAGGCAAATAGCTGTAGTCTCGCTAAACGATAGCGTCGGGATCGAGGGTTTAGAGCTTCAGGTTCTAAGGTGTGTAGTTAGCCATTGTTTCCGGGATTTGCGTGATATTTGCCTGTTTTATATGTTTGCTAACAAGTGCAGTAAATGTGAAAAAGATACCCTTGAAGGGGGTATGGTGATGACCAGGTAAGTAGCAAATTTGTTAATATGTGATAATTGATTTTTAATATGTGAGTATGCCTATGATTGTGAATATCATGCACATGCATCATCTCCGCATTATATATTATGTTACATGTGCATGGGTGGGTTATGAAAAAAAGGAAGGTTGTACTTCGTATGCGTGGTTGATGTCGACTTTGTGCTACATCGTGGATTGGCGTTGATCGAGGTCGCGTTGTGGATCTTTGCGATTTAGTTCGCGTGGTTACCTCGATTGATATCGGCTTTATGCCATATCGTGGCTGATGGGTGCTGTGTGCTCCATCGTAGTTGATGTCAGCTTTGTGCTACATCGTGGATTGGCGCTGACTGAGGTCGCGTTGTGGATCTTTGCGATGTAGTTCGCGTGGTTACCTTGATTGATATTGGCTCTATGCCATATCGTGGCTGATGGGTGCTATGTGCTCCATCGTGGTTGATGTTAGCTACGTGCTACATCGTGGATGGCATTGGTTGCCTTTTTGGAGGGAAAAGGAGAGGGTGACTCGATAGTCCCCTGGTGTGTGGTAGGTTGGATAAGGGGGTGTGTAGAGGATGGACCCTAGGTTTGGGTTGGGTTGCATGTTGCATTGTTCCGTTATGAAATGATATGAAAATGGGCCAAGCCCAATATGACATGTGGATTGGTATGTTTTGGGAATATACGTGGAAAATGGGCCAAGCCCAGTGATCAGTGGATTAATGAGAAAAGGGCCTAGCCCAGTACTTGAATGTGGATTGAATGTGGGCCAAGCCCAGATTGTGGTAATGTCTAAATGATTATACTTACATGTTGCATTTGATAATTGGGATGTTAAGTGGCTAGCATGTGGGTGGATACCAGTGGTTTAATTACACACTGAGTCTGTATGACTCACCCAATTATTTATCCAACATCGCAGGTGACTTGTTGATCGGACCGGGTCGGAGAGGATGCAAGGTGGCCCATGCAGAAGGAGATTAACTTAATTCTTTTTAAGCAATTTTTAATATTAAGTGTTTTGTTTAATATTGGTTGTAATAAGGGCCACTTTTGATTAAAGTACTCCATTTATAGTTGATAAAGGTTATATCGTACTTAGTAATATTTTTACAAATGATTTATATTATAATAAATTATAATAAAGTTTTAATTCAAACCAAGCTTATATTTCTTAATAATTTTTAATGGACTTATTTCCCGAAAGTTAACAAATTTTCAAGTTTTACTCTAAAGACAAAGATTTTTTTTAGTCATTCATGATGACATAACCAGATCCGGTCGAGACGTGTGGGCCGGGTTTGGGGATGTTACAGTTTGGTATCAGAGCCCGGTTTAAAACTCAGCTTTGAAGGTTTTGGGCCCAAAAATGTTTCAAAATGGGCTTTTCAAAATATGGGTTTTTAATGAAATATTTTTCAGGTTATTCTGGCATGGGACCTGTACCTCCGGCCCGAGTCCACCAGGTAAATACTTCAGACTTGTGAAGTAATTTGCTATATAAATTGATATAGGCTTAGTTGGGCTCGTAGATTAGTGAACTAGGATCTGTTGAACCCTAGGACTAGTCTACTCGAACATATGCATAAGACCTAAAATTTCTAAAACAAACCTACGACTAAGTCGCCGAGTTAGGGTGTGGTAACCCCTGTGCGCATGTCAAGGATTGGATCCGGAAGAGCTTGGTACTTAAGCAGTCCTCGTGACTCACCTCCTCTTCGCGGGATTCCTACCTGGTGCGTAGCTTCGGTTCACCCTAACCAAGAGGACTCAGTCATAGGCTAAACCAATTATTAAAACCCGAAAGGGATTGGCCTTGCTGTTTTAAAACCCTTAATTTTTTTAAAATTTTCAAACTTACCCTTTTATTTGTAAACCCTAAATCTGATTTTGAAAAACATTTTCTCGATTTACAAAATTACCAAAATGCCCCTGGTGGCAAAATTATGAAAATGCCCTTGATTTCTAAAATTATCGTGTTACCTCGATTTCAATAAAATCCTCATACTTTGTAAAAGTATTCAAAATTATGTATTTCAAAATAATACCCTGACTTTGAAAGTTTACGAAAATACCCCTGTGTTGAAAATTACTAAAATGCCCCTGACTTTCAAAATTGCCAGTTTAACCCCAATCTTAATAAAATTTCCCTACTTTGCGAAAGTATTCAAAAATGCTATTTTGTAAAAATTCAAGACACTTTGACTTTGGAAATTTACAAAATTACCCCTGATTGACAAAATTACCAAAATACCCCTGGTTTTCAAAATCCCGTTATACCTTCGATTTGCGAAACTTTCGAAAATACTCTTCAGTTTTGGGAATTTTAAAAAGATCCTGACTTATTAAAGTTTTCGGAATCGCTTTGATTTATTACTGAGATACCCTTGTAGGAAAATGACGGAAATACCTTGGGGGTAAAGCAGGCGGAAAGTTCAGAATAGTGAATGTGTGTGGTGGATACCACCGAATGTGCCTCTACTGAGGAAGGAATGTGGCTTCATTGAGAAGTGAAGGTGTCTCTAAGTGGTGAATGCGTTCTTGTTGATGAATAGATGTGTCCTTAGGGATGAATGTGGTATTCTGAAATAGAATAGGGAGTTTGAACTGAACCTCTGTGTGATCGAAAGTACTACTTTTAAAATCTTCCTATCATAAAATATGTTCGTGGTTAAATAGTGGAACCAAATTTCTAATGCATAAAACTTGTTAATCAGATTAAATCGCGACGATAGAGACTGTGTTTGGAAGTATGATAGATTAAGATCAGAGTGCGCAGCAGAGGCGTAGAATAGCGAGTTATGATTGTTCGGTAATAAGTAATTTCGAGGACGAAATTATTTTAAGGAGGGTAGAATTGTAACACCCTGGTTTAGGGGCTGTGCATATTGGGTATAAATCAAGTGTTAGTAGGTTTTTGGGAGTGCTTGGATGAGTTTTAGAGGTTCTAAGAATGCTTGGATGAAAGGGGAAGGCTTTGAAAAATTTTGGATTTTTAGGGTAAAAAGGGGAAATAGGGCAAGAAGGCCTTAAAATAAATTTTTGGAGTTTAGGACACAAGAAAGGAGTTGGCAAAGTGGCATGGAGGCGCTGCTTGGGGCTTGGGAAGGAGACGCCTAAGAGCTCAAAGGTTCGAGTGTAAAGCAACACTTTTGTTTTTATTTGGCGCTAATTAAGGGATGGGCAGGTATGCCTTAAAATTAAATGGCTAGGTTGGTGGACATGAAAGTCCGGTTGGCAAAGTGGCACTCATGCGGCACTTAGTATTTGGAGGAAGAAAGGCGCGAGTTCGAGAAAGTGGAGCCGCATTTTGGCGTTTTTATTTTGTTATGTGGTGATGGGTGAAGTAAAAGGAGTTAAAAATAAATCAAGAGGGCTTCTTGACATGAAAGGCAGGTGGGCGGAGTGGCTAAGGCGCTACTTGAAAAGGCGCTAGGTGCAGGTCGCGAGTTCGAGGCGCAAGGGAGGCAGAATTTTGATGTTTATTTTGCAAGCTGACGTTGGGGATGGAAAGGGCTTAAAAGAATATATTGCGCGTTTATGTCACAAAACAACGCCTAGGCCGAATGGCACGGGCGCTACTACCAGTCATTGGTTCCCCTGTGTCCTGTGTTCGAACCCGGAGGTGCGCAGTGGGGTTTTCTTCTTTTTCTTTCTTTGTTTGGCGTGAAGGTGGACGGCACATGGGGGAGCTAAGGTTGTTTAGTCCTTTTTGGATTCGACTGGAAGGAGTGATAAGGGTTTGTTATTTTATTATTTTAGATAAATATAGAATTATTTTAGTTGGTTTTAAATTGGAAATAAGGGATAATGGTGCTTTAGTGGATTGTTTTTTTTAATAGGAGTAGGAGATAAAATATGAGTTTAAAATAGGAAGGGAATTCGGATTAGAATTAAAAAGACTTGGTGGTAGGCCAAGGGTGGTCTTTGCTTCGATTAAAGTGGTGATATTGGATATAGTTTTATTAGTAGTTTAATTATTTATCTACTTAGTTATTGTAAGTATAAGATTATTATTATTTATTGGATTAAGGGAGGATAATTCAACTATTTGAAGGATTAATATAGGGAGGTGGACTAATTCAAATTAAATTGAATTAGTGGCCATAGGTGGTGGCCGCATGTTGGCTTTTTCACGTGGGAGTAGTGACCGAATGCTATAAATAGGGAGAGCACCCTTTTAGAAATTCTTTTTCTCCTTTTGTTCTCCAAGCCTAAATTCTTCCCCCATCCCTCTCCCAGACTTTTTGCAAAATCCATAATAACACCTTTATTAGCCGAACACTCCAACTTCATTGGGAAGCCTAGCCGAAACCTTTAGCCTCTCTATCTCCCTTCTATTTTATCAAGTCCCTGAAGCCGAATCTTATTCCTTAAAGTGGCCAATTATTGGTTGGGCAAAGGTTGGAGCGTTGGGGCTTTTCTTTAGTCATTGTGGAAGGTAAGGTCGTATGTTATTAATCTACCTCTTCTAGTATTCGGTCGAGGGGCCATACTCATGGACTTTATTAGTAGCCGACTCTAATGGTCTTGTGTACAGGGATTTTCGGCAACTTCTTAAGACTATTGGTGGTTTCAGGATCCGAGTAAGTGGGTAAGTGATCCTTTGGGTATTCGGCCTTAGGCCATTGGTTGTGTTTTGGTGTTGACCAATGTTGACTATGGTTTATAGGGCATACCAACAAGAGTAAAGGAAAGCCTTCGGGATCTTAGTTTATTTCGATAAGGATGAGTAGATTATGGATATTCATTTAAGATCTGTATTAATCGTGTGTTGATTAGATATCGTTATGGATACGAGTACCAGTCAAGGTGGGCAAGGGAAAGTCCCTGTCCCAAAGTTTAAGAAAAGAGTCATCTCGGCAGTTCGGGATTGGCCACCGGGGTGTGGACGTACAGCAGAAAACGTTAGGCAAATAGCTGTAGTCTCACTAAACGATAGCGTCGGGATCGAGGGTTTAGAGCTTCAGGTTCTAAGGTGTGTAGTTAGCCATTGTTTCCGGGATTTGCGTGATATTTGCCTGTTTTATATGTTTGCTAACAAGTGCAGTAAATGTGAAAAAGATACCCTTGAAGGGGGTATGGTGATGACCAGGTAAGTAGCAAATTTGTTAATATGTGTTAATTGTTTTTTAATATGTGAGTATGCCTATGATTGTGAATATCATGCACATGCATCATCTCCGCATTATATATTATGTTACATGTGCATGGGTGGGTTATGAAAAGAAGGTACGGGTGTACTTCGAGTACGTGGTTGATGTCAGCTTTGTGCTACATCGTGGATTGGCGCTGACTGAGGTCACGTTGTGGATCTTTGCGATTTAGTTCGTGTGGTTACCTCGATTGATATCGGCTTTATGCCATATCGTGGCTTGATGGGTTGCTATGTGCCCCATCGTGGTTTGATGTTAGCTATACGCTACACCGTGGATGGCATTGGTTGCCTTTTTGGAGGGAAAAGGAGAGGGTGACTCGATAGTCCCCTGGTGTGTGGTAGGTTGGATAAGGGGGTGTGTAGCGGATGGACCTTAGGTTTGGGTTGGGTATCATGTTGCATTGTTTCTTTATAAAATGGTATGGAAATGGGCCAAGCCCAATATGACATGTGGATAGGTATGTTTTGGGAACATACGCGGAAATGGGCCAAGCCCAGTTGATATGTGGTTTATTGAGAAAAAGGGCCTAGCCCAGTACTTGGATGTGAATTGATTATGGGCCAAGCCCAGATTGTGGTAATATCTAAATAATTATGATTACATGTTGCATATGATAATTGGGTTGATTGTGGCTAATATGTGGGTGGATATCAGTGGTTAAATTACACACTGAGTCTGTATGACTCACCAACTTTTTAAACATCGCGGTGACATGTTGATCGGACCGGGTTGGAGTGGATACAAGGTGGCCCATGCAGAGGGCGTTTTTTTAATCTTTTCTTTATGCATTTTATTATCGAGTACTTGGATTAATTATTTTTGTAATAAGGGCCTTATTATTATTATTTTTGTTATCACTATTTTTGATATTACTTGATATTATGGTTTACTTAAAAGAAATTATTATGTGAAGATGATTTTAATTTTAGCAACCTATCTAATCAAAGTATTTATATATTTTTATACTAAAGTTTTAATATGGATTATTTTTAATAACAAAGCTTTATTTATAATTTTAAATGAAAAGACACACTTTTCAAGTTTAATAAAATTTTCAAGTTTTATTCTAAAGTCAAAGATTTTTCAAACGGTTTCCGCAGTGACATAACCAGATCCGGTCAGGACTTGTGAGCCGGGTTTGGGGGTGTTACAGAAGATGTGACAAAATCCTTCTTAATGAATCTAGAGAGTTCCTCATAAGTATGAGTATGGACGGGGTTGAATCAGGGTATGGTCTAAGTCGCAATTTGATTCAGTAAGATCAGTATAGGTATTCACCAAAAGTAAGACCAATATGGGTATCTGCCAAAAGTATAAACAGTAAGTGTTATCCACCAAGAATAGTGCCTGCGATTAACTATTGAAAGTTTTCTGAATATAAAATAAAGAAGTAGTATCAACTTTCAAGATCTGAAATCAACCAAGTAGTTGGATGAATGAGGTTATGGTATGAATGATAAGTGATATATAAGTATGAAAGTACATAACTGCCAGTATGAAGGCATCCGCTAATAATATATATAGGAAATTCAAATATTCAAGATGAAGAATTTATCAAGAATAATTAACAGGAATGTTGTATTCAAAACTCACTAAGTTCCTTTGAATTTACTAGAGTTGTGTTTATGTTTTAGGTATTATTGTTAGTGAAAACATTAGAAGAGACTACGCCAGGATTGCGCCAGAGATGCAGTAAGCAAGGATGCTATGCCTACAGTGGATGTTTTGGAAAAATTGGCGCTTAGTAAGACTATGCTTGACTATTTACTTTCCTTTAAATTTTAATGTAGAGTTTTTCTTTAAAGTAATAAGAAAAGGATTTTAGTTAAGAGGTATTTGTTAACTCTTTTCATAAAACTTTGTTAGCTGGTTTATGTGATAACACCTGAGATCCAGACCCAGTGAATTGGGTCAAGTTAAGGGCTTTACAAAATGAGTCCCTCTATATAAATGAGCAATTAGTTCATGCACATGATCTTATTGATGGTAATTATAACATCATCAAGTAGAAAACTATGGACAAATTGAGGATAATTATAATCATCAAAATAAAAAAAGATTATTACAAGTAATCCAAAAACTGGCTACACTATGAGCTATTTTGTTTCCAATCTAATTGATATAAGAAAACCAAGCATGGTGAAACTATATCTTAATAATAGGTTTGCTTCTATTAAAAATAAACATGTTGAGGAATAAGAAACCAATGGCTTAATGCATTAGCCTAAAGTACATTATGTGTAGCTTATAAAAGAAAAAGCTAAGAAGCTTAGACAATTTGCTCTTAAGTTTAAAAGGTTCTCTTTGCTCTCACTGATGCCGCCTAGAAGTCCCTAATAAGGGCCTGACACCTGATAAACGGAAATTATAACATATTTTAATCCCACATTTAGTATGCTTTTGGATGATTTAAGCCTCGATTTATGTAAAAAGGTGCTCTTAATCCTTTTTTTCATGTCTTATACCCAGGAAAGCACCCGAGGATGAAAAGAACTTAAAACGGGCCCAAAACGGAGTAAATGGACCATATCACAAAATCGACACGGCCTGGCCCAAAGCCCACACGGCCGTGCCTCGCCAATTACCCAGAGCACGACCTCAACCCCGACTTACACGGCCGTGCCTTAAGTTAGAAATCTGAACACGGCTTGAAATCGATCCACACGAGCGTGTGCCCTGACCGTGCCCCTGTTGCTAGAAAGAGCAATTTCACTTGGAAAAGGATACTTAGGGAGAAAGAATCGCACTCCAAATAGCCTATATATATCCCATAAGTGCCACTTTTGAGGGGGCGTCGAGCTAGGCTAAAAGCCAAGCCAGAAAGGTCAAATTTGTAGAAATCACTCGAAGTTAACCAGTTGATCCATCCCAAGAAGCCGGAACTATACTCAAGACGGGGGATCTCTCCTTCAATTCCTTCAGAGAGTTTTAGGGATTTCTTATGTTTTGTTTTATCTTTTCTCTTGAGATGTTTTCTTATTTAGTTATGAACTAAACCCCTCAGATACCTGAAGGGGATGAAACCTAGATGAACCTTGTTATTATTTTCTAAAATATATGATAAATACTTAGTTTGTTCTTAATTATGCATGTTTAATCCAAATTTGATGTGCTTAGGTGGAGGAGGAATAGACCCTGCCTAAGAGTAGATCTAGCATAATTAAGCGGAGTTGATCGAACGCCTAGAGATAGGGTTACGAGATTTTTTCGGATTAGGGTGAAACCTAATATGGGAGTCCATAGATCGATTTACTGCTATTCTAGGGGGTTATTATAAGAGAATGAGAGTTCTACTAATTAACCTAGGGTTAGACATTATTCGCCTAGAGAGAGGGTTTAATATACGTTAGGGAGTCTCACGGATCAAGCTAAGTAAATAAATCATATGGTTTAGGGCTAATAACAAGTGAAGTCTAGGTGGATTCTTCCTAAGGGTATCGTCGTGATCAATTGAGTTTTTCTTTAAGTTATTTTCTAATTCGTTCTTTTTTTCTTTGAGTCTTTAGTTTAGTAGTCGTCAATTTAGTTTAAAAGTAACTTCACTTTAATCTTAGGCTAAATAATAAAAAGAAAGTTAGTATTAGTACTTTTAGTTCCTTTGGGTTCGACAATCCGGTCTTGCCTAAGCTATACTACTGCTCGATAGGTACACTTGTCTTTAATCGTTGTCAGAGTTAGTTTCCAGGTTCGATCATTCTCTTTATAAATTTTAAAGCTCACGATTTCAATGATCAAGTTTTAAGGCCATTTTTGGGAACTAAAATATTAAGAAAACTCTATTTTTATTACTTTAGCCATTATTTTTATTTTTATTTTTATTTTTCGCAATTTACTTTTATTTTTGTTTAAATTTTAATTTTGCTATATTCTCTTTTCTTCTTTCTTTTCCTGACAGGTACCTCTAGTTTATGACTAGGAGGAACCCGAGAGGACCTTTAGTATACGACAGTGATATTGAAGCAACCGCTCGTAGGAATCGCTGAGAAATCAGGCGAGCCCTATATTACACAGAGGAAAATCAGGAAAGCAGATCCAATCCTATTGAAGGGATGGACGAGAACAATCCACCACCACGAGATGTGGGAGAACATAATGCTCCACGTACAATGTTTGATTATGCTAAACCGCATTTAACAGGTGCGGAATCAAGTATTGTTAGGCCTGCTATATCTGCTAACAGTTTTGAATTAAAGCCTAACACAATACAAATGATTCAACAATTTGTTCAATTTGATGGTTTGCAGGACGAAGATCCAAATGCACATATAGCTAATTTTTAGAGTTCTGTGATACATTAAAAATAAATGGCATTTCTGATGATGCCATACGTCTTCGGTTATTCCCTTTTTAATTAAGAAATAAAGCCAAATAGTGGTTAAACTCGTTACTACGAGGGGCAATCACTACATGGGAATAGATCACTGAAAAGTTTTTATTAAAATATTTCCCACCGGCCAAAACAGCTAAATTACGAAATGATATCTCTTCTTTTGTGCAGATGGATCTAGAGACATTTTATGACGCATGAGAGAGATACAAGGGTCTCTTGAGAAGGTGCCCACACCACGGCTTACCCTTGTGGCTACAAGTCCAAACCTTCTATAATGGTGTAAACCCCTCAACGAGACAACTAATCGATTCATCCGCCGGTGGAACATTGAACAACAGAACTCTTAAAGCAGCCTATGAGTTCATTGAAGAGATGTCACTGAATAACTATCAGTGGCAAGTTAATAGAACAAGGCCAACAAAAACAGCAGGAGTTTACAACTTCGATGCAGTGACCATGCTATCAAATCAGGTAGAATTGATGAATAAAAAGCTTGATAGTTTGTGTCCTTCGCAGGTACATCCAGTTATACAGTGCGACTCAAGTGGAACTGTGGCGAATCCTGAGTACCCACCCTACCAACCGGAAGTAGAGAACGAACAAGCAAACTATATAGGTAATAATTTCAGATCCAATAATAATCCATATAGCAATACTTATAATCCAGGTTGGAGGAACCACCCAAATTTTTCATGGGGAGGACAAGGAAATCAAGGAAACCAAAGACAACAACCTCCTACGAACATCCAAAATTAGCCATATCCACAAGAGAAGAAGCCAAACCTCCAAGAGATGCTGACGAAATTCATGGCAGACACAAAAAATCGTCTTTGAGAAAATGAGAAAATACGTAAAGACCAACAAGCGTCGGTTGAAAAAGTTACTCATTCAGTCAAAGAAGTCA
The DNA here is from genome assembly GCA_025503065.1 of Gossypium bickii. Lineage (NCBI taxonomy): Eukaryota > Viridiplantae > Streptophyta > Magnoliopsida > Malvales > Malvaceae > Gossypium > Gossypium bickii. Next base: position 106,522,082 of record CP106711.1, read on the forward strand.
CTAATGCAGTCGAACAACTCGCAAAGCTAATGTCAGAACAACCACAAGGACGTCTACCAAGCAACACTAAGATTAATCCAAAGGAGCAAATCCAAGCCATAACAGCTCAGGAAAAAGTAGAATTAGATGAACCCAATCCAATACAAGAAAAAAAGGTAGACAAAGGTAAGGTAGAGGTAAAACAAGAAAAGCCAAAATCGGTGATCAAAGAATACCAACCTCGCATACCTTATCCTGAAGCCATGAAAAAAGATGATACAGAAGAACAGTTCGGTAAGTTTCTTAAACTTCTAAAGAAATTACATATTAACTTACCTCTTCTTGAAGCTCTTTTTCAGATGCCAGACTCAAGAAAATTTTTAAGACAGCTCTTGACAAATAAACGCAAATTAGATGAAGAGCCACATGTAGAACTCAATGCAAAGTACTCAGCAATTCTACAAAATAGACTACCGCAGAAGCAAAAAGATCCAGGGAGTTTTATAATTCCATGTTTAATTGGTAGTTTAACTGTTGATAATGCATTAGCTGATTTAGGGGCGAGTATAAATGTCATGCCTTATACATTTTTAAACGACTAGGTCTAGGGAAGCTCAAACAAACTAGGATGAGTATTTAATTAGCTGATAAAACTATTAGAATTCCTAGGGGCATTATCGAAGATGTCCTTGTCAAAATTGATAAATTTGTTTTCCCAGTAAACTTTGTTGTCTTAGACATGGATGAGGATAATTCAATTCCCTTAATTTTAGGAAGACCCTTTTTAGTAACTGTTAAGACTAAAATTGATGTTGCCACAGGAGAACTCATACTTTGTGTAGGTAATGAAACGATCACTCTTCAAGCCCTAGACTCAGCCAAGACATCGAATGACCAAGGTGAGAAAGAAAAATCCATTGATAACCATTCGATTAACCTCCCTTTTCAGGAACCACCGAAAAAGGGCACGATTGAACCTGATCCTTAGTTCAGTGCCAACAAAGAAATTACTCACGAGGAGCAAAGGATTCAACCCGATGACTTAGACAAGTGGAAACACACTTCAAGGAGAAATTAGGGATACATGAGGAGGAACCAGAACAACATGAAGTAAAGCCGAAGGAGCCACCAGAAGAGCTCGTAGGTACATTAAATCACTTCAAAAGAGAAGACCAGATGCAATTCGACAAAACTAATCCTCGCATAATCGCATCAGTCCTGAACATAAGCGAGGAAATTCCTCTTAAGGTACACGACATCTTTCCTCACGAAACAGTCGAGGTAAGCAATCCAGCATTTAACACCTTTAAGGTAAACGCTTCTCGACTTAAACTTTATCAAGAAAACATATCGGTAAGTATGAGGGAAGATGTTCAAACTTTTAAACCTCCCTGATCTCTTTCAATTTTGAGGAAAGTCTAGCTTAAGACTATAAACGAGCGCTTCTCGGGGAGGCAACCCGAGCACTAACCTTACTTATTTTTGCATTCATTTTCAGTTTCCTTTCTTTCCTTATTTTTTTCTTTTAAACTAACCAAAAATATAGAATTTCAGAACACACGGCCTTACACACGGCCGTGTCTATGGCCGTGTGGACCACCGGAATCTTCGTACTGACATAGCAAAGGCCATGCAATCCAGTCCCAACCACTTTCTGACGTCACAGATCCAACCACCACTCCCCACGGGCACCGATAGAATGACACGACTGTGCCCCTTAGCCGTGTGAAGCTACTGACTTGCCAAGCACGGGCGTAACACGCCCGTGCCTCCTAACCGTGCTTATATACTGACTTCCAAAACACGGGCGTGGTTGGCTGCAGAATGGGCATGGCGAAACAACACCCTGGAACACACGGCCGTGTGAGGTAGCCGTGTAAATCGACACGCCCTTGGTCCACGGGCATGCGCACATACCAGATTTGGAATCTCTATTTAAACACCAGCCTCTCTCCCCCCATTCTTCTCCACTCTCCACCCTTCTTCTTCCCCACTTTTCTCAGATTACTATCTAACTAAAACTCTAGATCCTTGAGCCATCCCACATCATGTCGAAGAAGCGTAAAAGGCCAAACTCCTCAAAGGAGAACGAGTTACATGAGTTCATACCGGCAGCTTCATTCACTCACCGCCAAGGGTCTTCGAGACCACTTTATTTTTTTCTTTTTATTTCTCTTCTCTTTTATTTTCCTTATCTATACGTCTCTTCTGCTCTTTTCGTTTAATTTTCTTTTAGTTTCTTAGTGTCAGGTTCGAAAGGCTGCTTAGGAATCACGCCGACCACCACGATAACCTCACCACTTTCGCCACCGCCAGCACCTCCCCAGCCTTAGAGGTCACACCAACCTTGCGAACCATCCAACAATAAGGACTCTTCGGTCCATTTATCTTTAATTTTCATTTCGTTTACATTTTTGTTTCCTCTTTCTTTATCTTTCTTATTTTTAATTATATATTTAGTATATTTTACATAGGTCTCAATAATTCCTGGCTACTTCTCAGTCCGCTACCCAATTTCTTCATCTAGCGTAGAGTCGTCATCCAGACCTACCATCACCACCATCAAAGACAACCCCTCCAGGAAATCATCCAAAACTCAGGGAGTATTTTCCCCCTTCTCTTTTGATTTATCCCTTAAGTGTCATTATTTATCTTTGTACATTGAGTACAATTACATCTTAAGTGTGGGGGGTAATTAGTTATTTTGAGAAAATGCCCAACTTTCTGCATTATTCTCAATCCCTGAGAATAAAAGTGCCTAACTGTTTTCATTATTCTCAAATCCCTGAATTTAGTCTTGTTTTTAAGTAAAGTTCTCATATTACTAATTAGGATGAAATTTCTGATGATTTGTAATTTTTATTGATATGTTTTAGACTAAGTCATTGATAATTGTGCATTGATGATTAAAAGTTAAAGAATACTAGAGAATCAAGCATGATAAGTCTATTTTTCAAAAATTAAATTTTTTTTTTCTAGGTTGACTACCTGAATTTGAATATTACTTTGAAGTTTGAAATTTACGAGGTTGATATCAAAAACCCATAATTTTTTATGAAATTTTGAACCTTATAGAGCATATATTCTTTTTCTTGCTCACTTTATTGATTATGAGTGTGTCAAAATTGATTTGTTATTTTAGAACTTGCATTGATTATACTTGTTGAGACCACACCTATGATTTGATATAAAGAGATGATAAAGGCACCTAGGTTTTAACCCACTTATTCCACAAAAAGCCTACCTCCACAATTAACCACTAGTGAACCCTGTTTAATCCTAACAACCCTTTTTATTGACTTACCCACTAATTTTAACCCAAAACCCTTTGTATTTGTTATCACCATTCCTTGACTACCCTTATCGAAATTTGACTTGATTAGTTACCTAATTATATTATTTCAGTAATTTGAATTTGTCCTTTATTACTTAGTTTGTTCTTAAAAAAAATGACAAAGTATATTCATTATTAGTTCTATGTTAGGTGAGCTTATGCATGTAAATCTCAAGTCTTGAAGAAAAAGCTTGTATTAGAGTATTAGTATTACAAATTTTCATTTGATGCAATTACTTATCATTAGTTTGTTTTTCTAGTTAGGTAATTTGTCAGGTCAATCTCAATTCTAACCTTCTAATTCAGCCTTTATCCATACCCTTAACTTAAGCCCCGTTACAACCCTGCTAAAGACCTTTTGATTTGTGTATCATTTCATTTTACAGTGGTGGAGATTTGATTTTCATACAAGCCTATGGGATTAACTTTTCAGGTTCGACTTACTGAGTGCTTAATTTTGAACCTTAAACACTTTGAGTGATTTGAGTGAATCCTTAGTGAGGATGTCAATTCTTGTCGATTTTGAATCAGAGGTAACTATTCAGGTAAAGGGAAACGCCTATGTTTTCATGCTAAAAATGTATGACTTTGATTGTTTGAATCTTTAGGACTCTTTGAGTTGAATTATCCATATATGAATTATCTTTGAATTATGATAAAGCATGATTGATGAATTTTATGAATCAAGGACGTTCGTTTTAATTGTAAGTTGAGAATTTTTGCTTGAGGACAAGCAAAAGCTTAACTGTGGGGGTATTTGATAAACCGAAATTATAACATATTTTAATCCCACATTTAGTATGCTTTTGGATGCTTTAAGCCTCGATTTATGTAAAAAGGTGCTCTTAATCCTTTCTTTTCATGTCTTATACCCAGGAAAGCACTCGAGGATGAAAAGAACTTAAAACGGGCCCAAAACGGAGTAAATAGGCCATATCACGAAATTGACACGGCCTGGCCCAAAGCCCACACGGCCGTGCCTCGCCGATTACCCAGAGCACGGCCTCAACCCCAACTTTCACGGTCGTGCCTCAAGTTAGAAATCCGAACACGGCTTGAAATTGATCCGCACGGGTGTGTGCCATAGCCGTACCCCTGTCACTGGAAAGAGCAATTTCACTCGGAAAAGGATACTTAGGGAGAAAGAATCGCAATCCAAAGAGCCTATATATATCCCCTAAGTGCCACTTTTGAGGGGGCATCGAGCTAAGCTAAAAGCCAAGCCAGAAAGGTCAGATTTGTGGAAATCACTCGAAGTTAGCCAGTTGATCCATCCCAAGAAGCCGGAATTATACTCAAGACGGGGGATCTCTCCTTCAATTCCTTCAGAGAGTTTTAAGGATTTCTTATGTTTTGTTTTATCTTTTCTCTTGAGATGTTTTCTTATTTAGTTATGAACTAAACCCTTCAGATACCTGAAGGGGATGAAACCTAGATGAACCTTGTTATTATTTTCTAAAATATATGATAAATACTTAGTTTGTTCTTAATTATGCATGTTTAATCCAAATTTGATGTGCTTAGGTGGAGGAGGAATAGACCCTGCCTAAGAGTAGATCTAGCATAATTAAGCGGAGTTGATCGAACGCCTAGAGATAGGGTTACGAGATTTTTTCGGATTAGGGTGAAACCTAATATGGGAGTCCATAAATCGATTTACAGCTATTCTAGGGGGTTATTATAAGAGAATGAGAGTTCCACTAATTAACCTAGGGTTAGATGTTATTCATCTTGAAAGAGGGTTTAATATACGTTAGGGAGTCTCACGGATCAAGCTAAGTAAATAAATCATATGGTTTAGGGCTAGTAACAAGTGAAGTCTAAGTGGATTCTTCCTAGGGTATCATCATGATCAATTGAGTTTTTCTTCAAGTTATTTTGTGATTCGTTCTTTTTTCTTTGAGTCTTTAGTTTAGTAGTCGTCAATTTAGTTTAAAAGTAACTTTACTTTAATCTTAGGCTAAATAATAAAAAGAAAGTTAGGATTAGTACTTTTAGTTCCTTTGGGTTCGACAATCCGGTCTTGCCTAAGCTATACTACTGCTCGATAGGTACACTTGCCTTTAATCGTTGTCAGAGTTAGTTTCCAAGTTCAATCATTCTCTTTATAAATTTTAAAGCTCTGATTTCAGCGATCAACACCTTACACCCAAGTTGCCACCAAAACCCTTATAGATAGCAATTTACTTTCCATTTGTAATCATCCCATAAGTTTCCTAATCATAAGGTTTTTCTCTACTCTCTCTAGAATTTTTCTTCAAATTTTGGTCACATGTTTGACATGAGTGTTAGAGTGTGTTCTAGATGTAAAATATCTAGCGTACACTAATAAAATTTCCCTCTTATAGATTTAAGGAGTTTGAGGAGTTCGCTAGCTTTAATATATTCGCCCAAACTACAAGATTAAGTACCTTGAGTCCTATTTCAAATTAACCTCGGAAGTATAGCAACAAGACTTTCGCACTCCAGTAGGAGTCCAAAGAGTTAGAGGAGTTCGAACCACCCAACCAAGTTATTATGTAACTTTTGGATTAGGCCTCTCTAAGCTCCTCAAGGCTTTTAAATGTCTAACCTTGAGCCTAGGTCTTGCAAGTTGTCTTTATCACCTGTATTTTTTCTCCACCTCAAGACCTCAAGTAAAGGTGTTTAGGTCCCTCCATCCTAAAGGAGTCTAAAGAGTTTGTATCACACATTCCTACTCGTCTCTCCTGCACTTCCTAGGTATGCCCTATTAGATATTCCAAGTACCGACAATTCTCTCTTCCAAGAAGTTAGAAGAATATGATGAGTCCTTAAGCCTTATCATGTCTTACTCCTTCCACCTTGATGTTGATACATCGACCTTCTAAGGCCTCCATAACACTTCCTTATACTAACTTTAACGTTTCACCTCACCAAGGTTGAGAGAAGATGAAGAAGTTAAAGAAGCCCACAAGCCACCTATACAGTCTCCCTACCACCACCTCAAGGGCCCCTAGCTTGTGTCATTCACCCAAGTAACTTTGACCTCACTTGTTCCTATGCTACTATCTTCATTATCATCCCCTCCTACCAGAATATCAAAATTTTTTTCTCTTAAGTACAAACGCTCTCCTTTTTGTGACATAAGAGCTTTTTAGTTTATAACAAAACCCATAGTCGAAAGATCCTACCCTCCCCTTTTCAATTTTGACACCACACCCACAACATCACTCTTCACTATAACATTTAATATTTCGCAATCTAGTTTAAAGTAAGTGAAGTAATTATATCATTTTTCTTTAAATAAACCAACATTACTAACCTTATCAATCTCAAATGCATCTCTGCTAGTCATAAATTTCTCATCATCATGAGCTATGTAACCTATTCATCCTTTTTTTTCAAGCACTCGAAAAGCTCCATCCATATTAATTTTAACATAGTTGCCTATATATAGTTTCTATCTAATCACTGGATTATAATAGGGTAAGATAGGGTTTCAAAAATAAGTGTTCATACCTTTACCCAACAAGTAAACCTTCACTTAAACCCCATAATTGTAAAGTCTCATTTGAGGTTGGGTAGTCCTCGAATGCATGAATGGCATCCTCTTGCCAACTTTACATTGTTTGCAACTAAGGCCATTGGAAAATGGAGTGCTAGTAATCTTTCCACAAATGGTACAATTTCATTATAAATGTACTATACTAAAAAACTAATCTTTTGAAGAATATGAATTTTCCATATAACCTTGTATGGTCCCAACCCAACCTCTCATAGGAGAAGCCAATTATATGCAAACTTAGACTTTTTTACTCCATAAGGTACAAGAGTCCAAACGACTACATCCTTTTATTTAGAGGGAGACAAATGAATATCAAAGGTTATATCCACATTTTGTTTTACAAAATTTTGCTTGCACATTTGTTTTATTTCATTTAGCCTTATTTCCTTTCATCAACACATGAACTTTTGAGTCAATCACCAAAGAACCTATTCTCATCAAAGAGGAGTCTATATCCTCATCATTTGTATATAGATCCTACTAATTTCTAATTGGATCACTAATCCCAATTCTTCAAGAGAAACACAACTTGTTCTCATTAACTGTCGTGGAATTCTTTTCTGCACGAGAAGATTGCTTTTCAACACTCTTATCCTTAATAACATTACCTCTAGGGAAATATTATAAAGATTGAACTTTGTAGCACAATGTGTCCCTGTTACGCAATAATCTCTGAACTTAATTTCCATGCAAAATAAGATTAAAATAACCCAAACATGTGAAGTTAAAACCTTCTATAGCTTTCAAAAGTCAAACTTTGTCCCATTCAATTATCCCATAGCCGCCATTGTTAATCTTATGTAACCATTATCAGCCCATAATAGTTGAGACTATAGAAATTACTAGAAAATTTGGAATGTGGAAAAACTCATAATTTATGTTTGGATGGCTTAAAAAATAACTTCAAAAAGACCTTTGAGCTTCAATGAACAATAATATTTGTGCCCAATATTAAATGAAAATATGTAATTTGTTAATTAAAATTTTAAAAGATTTGATATTCTTCTTTCCAACAATTAATGACATTCCCAAATAGCATTTTGGTTAAAGCTTTTGCACATTCAAAATAGGACCTAAATTCCCTTTTGTTATATGCCTAGTGTATTTAGAATAAAATAGATAAGAAATATGTCCAAATTTACCATTTTTGTTGAGTTATTCCCATAACACTATCATAAGTTCTTGTCCTTCTATACTTCTGCTCTACTATTTCTAATGATAAGACTATCACCTAGAAAGAAAACATGGCTCATTCTAGGACTATTTTGACTAGCCTTAACACTTTTGACACATCCTTTAGAGTAAGCTTTCATTATTAGAGTTTTCAAACCCTTTGTACACAACAAAAAAAGATAAGAAGATAATGGATCTCCTTAGCGCAAGCCTTTACTTGGAACAAAATTATCAATCATTATGTCATTAATATGAGCATTATAAGAAACAATAGATATGCATTGCAAAATCAAGCTAATTTAGTAAGTTAGAAATCTTATTTTGTGCATCTGTTGCTCGTTTGTTTCTTTTGGCCTTCCCACTTAGTTCCTCTTTTCCTTTCTTTTCCTATCTTTTTTTAGTTTTGTTTTTTCCTCCTCCTCTTCTGGAATAATAAATGCTTTCCTTTATTGCTTGTCATTTCTAGGGGTGGCTTTGGTAGTTATTATGTCAAGCTACTTTTAATTGAGACAACTTTTTTACCTTCTTTTGACGGTATGTCTCAATTTATTAGGTCAATCTTTAGCTTTTATCTACTCTCTTGTAGCTAGATGTTTATTGCAATGAATATCTTAGTCTTTGTGTGGTGGTGTTGTGAAATTTGACATTTTGAGCATTTTGGAGCTTATGTTGATGCATTCCAAGGCTTTTTCGAAAATATCTTTTTGTTGTGCCTTTTCAAGCTCCCTTTGTTTTTATTTTAGGTTTCCTGATCATTTATAATGAGAACAAGGGATCTCTAAGTTCTAGGAATCAATGAATTAAGGTTACAAGATTAACTCTTCCCTTATTGCTCATGCTGGGGAAATGTGACCTGATTACAATGTTAGGCATTTTAGGATTTCTATTTGTTTGTGGAAAACTCTCCTTGGAGCTCACTCAGTTGCCTTTCCAACTATTAGCGTGTTTCTGTTTTGGTCATTGAGCTATAAATTTATTCTATTCATCACTAATGTTATCATTTATTTCTGTTTTGGTCACCCTTCATTATATCATTAATGGAAATGATGACATGATATTTTTTAATTGGTATAATTACACATTTAGTCATCAACACTTATGCATTCTATCAATTTAATCCTAATTTTAAAAAATTTAACAAATTTAACCCTTTATATTTACAAATTTCATCGATTTGTGACATGGAAGGAAAATATTGCATAAGTATTCATCTATAAACCTTTGAATTTAGACAGATTTTGGGACGAGTTAAAAGAAAATCTTCTTGAGAACGATGTTTAATAAAAAGGGCCATGGCAATAACACACAAAAAGAAAAAGTGTAGCAATTTCCTTTCAAAGACTTTCTCCACAAATAATTATGGTCACTACTTTAATTGCACTATTTACTTATTATATTCATTAATTTAATTATTCATTTAGATACTAAAATATATTTTTATAATATTGGATAATTATTTGATACACATGAAGTACATATTTTTAACTTGTAACCTCCCAAACCCGGGCTATACGTTATGGCTAGATTGAGAAGGCTACATTAGCTACTGAAATGACTAAGCTAACTTACGTTACTTTTGAAGACATTAAATAAATTCATTTTAGAGAAAAACAGTAGTTGTACTTTTGAGTTAGTAAAAAAAAGTATTTATTTATTAAGTCATTTGTACTTAAGATTCATTTTATTATTGACAGTATTGTTTTAAAAAAATCATTTGTTCATCGCTTTACTTTGTAAAAACTTGATGTTAACTAATGCAGCAGAAAAACCATAATTCATGCCATTTTGGAAATCTAGTTGCCTTATCGATTTGTTTTTCAAAAATATTTTCTTTGCATTGCAACGGAAATTAGGGAACAATGTCAAATTTTACTTAAACCAGATATCATGCATTTTCTTATTATTATGCTTGAGTAATCCATGTATGCAAAAAACCCCAAATGAAAAATTACCAAGCCACAGATCAGAAATAATTAAAAATTACAAACCAAAACCAACAGAGACTTAGTAATACTTATTAAAAATAGACTGAGGTCCAAGGCGATTATCCGTATGTCGGGTTCGGTCCTAGTTATGAGGTTTACCTGAAAAGTTAAACACTATGGAGAGCCTGAGCTTATGAAAGCTCAGTGTGAGTCGAACAGTTATTTAAACGAACATAAATATCAAATATAATGAAACATGTTAGCATTAATAGAACACAGAACCATTACTGAAATTTCATATCATTATATAGTCATAATCAAATCGATGTCAAACGATGTATGAGTATGGACCATCATTCATTCGAGTAAGAATCATTAATTTTGATACCATTCAATACAACACAATACAATTCATAACAAAAATCAATAACATTCTACTATGTTGTAAGCATGATGCAATGCAAAAAGGTTCATGCCCAAACCATTTGCTACACACCACGAGTTCCCCAAAACCCATCATCCAAACTCTAAAACAGTAGGGGCTTAAGCCCATTGTGGTTAAAACCACTAATAACAATATGTAGAAAATTTTGCCAGTAAAAATGCGATAATCACCATTCCTCTCGGTACTCCAGGTGCAGTGCACTGACTACATATAAATGCAGACTTAATATGCTGCCAGTACTCCACGGAACTCCTCCGTCAACCATAAAATAACCTACCCCGATGCACATGCAATATGTCATACAATCTCATATATAACTATAAATCATTGCTTTCATATTTAATTGACATTTTCAACATATGTCATCATTTATCAAATACTTTTAGTAAATAGAAATAATATTCCAACTTTCAATTTACCAATAAAATTGTACCATTAAACAAATCACAATTTCATGTTTGTTTGCAACTTTTCTTTGTGTGCACGCATAACACTCTTTCGAACATATCATAACAAATCACTTGTACGAATATATCATTCATAAGCCTTATTTCATTCACAATCATGTTATACATACAACCCAAACATATATCAAATTAACCAACCAATCATGACAATGTCAATCATTCGAACATTTAGTCAAACTAGCAACAATGCTACCATGCTAAATAGTTAGTGCTCGAAACGTACTTGTTTCAACTACTTACAAATTTAATTATTTAGATATTAAGCCAAGCCCAATAAAAAAGATAAATCATCAATTTGATCATAATATTTATTATTATCAAACAAGTTATTGAGTTTAGATCCCACACCTTATTTTACGCTTTTCTACAGCACACTAGCGAATCTCGCAGTTCCTCTAATAAGCTTTAAAATTAACACTAATTTGAGGCAAATTGTACGCACGAATGTCTTTCAGCTTTATTGCTGATTTGAGGCATTTAAGTCGGCATACTTCTCGAATTATCAGATCTGAAGGCGAATCGTGTTCGAGTTTATTGTTGGTTCCTTTGTGTTCGAGGTTGTTTTCTCCTTCTGCTATCCTTTTCCATTCGCGAATCCTTCCTTCGAGTCTGCCTGTTCATTTGCTTCTTTGGGACATATCTCTTTTATGTGTCCGTAATTTCCATACAAAAAGCAGACAGTGGGAAGATACTCATACTCAATCCTTTGTAGAGTTCCGTTAACCAAAACCTGAGAGATCAATACCTTCTCAAGGTTTACATACACCACCATCCTTGCAAACCTTCCCCTAACCCCGTTATCTGTATTGTAGTCTAATTTTGCCACTTTTCCTACTAGCCCTCCTATCTCCCACAAGAGTTGGCGTTTATACATGTGCCCCGACAAGCCAAGAAACCGAATCCACGCCATAACCATGCTTGGGTACGGTTGTGTTGTGTTGAAATCCGTAGTCCAAGGCTGTACAGTTAGATACTACCCATACACAATCCAAGGCCCTTGGCAAAAAACCCTTTCAAAGTCCTCTAAGCTCTGGAATTTAGTGAAAAAGTAGTTGTTCTCAACGTCCATTAGGTGAAACGATTGAGACGATTTCCACAGAGAACAAACTTTATTATGTAGTGCTGAATATCTGATGTTCCTGCCAATGAGCTTAATTACTACACTACGAGCATGTCCTTGATAAGGATCTAGTTCACCCACTCAGAAAAGTTGATCGATGGTATACCACTAATCGATGACCGCACAACATCTATTTCCTATAATTCAAAGTCCTCTTTGTTATGGAAAATATCCGTAGTTGTTGCTCGTTCTTCAACCCGGAGGCCAATTCCCAACAAACAATCTTTCCATGACAAAACCTTCTTTGTAGTTGGAGTTGACTCCATTACCACGTCCAGGTCCTTTTCTATCTCCCTGATGCAGACCTTTTTTTTATTAAGAATTTAGTTTTTCTATTTTTCAAATTTAAATACAAGTGTAATTGCTAATACTGTTAAAATTCTATTAGTAAATTTATGTCCATTGCGTCATTTTTTTTGTTATGTAACTATCAAGCAGAAATATTACACTAATAAACTAAATAAAATTTTTTTAACGATTTTAATAATTGAATCTAAATTTTTAAATTAAAAAAACTAAATTCTTAAAAAATGAAAATATAAAAACAAAAATTCTTAATAGATGAAAAGTGTACTTATAACATATTTTAACATTATGGTATTGATTAAATAATATAATATATTATTCACCCGAACCTATCCAAACCAACCCTAACACTAATAAGAAGGGAATCATGCAATGGTGGTAAAGCTGATAATACAAAATTGGCAATACTGGGAGAGAAATGACGAAAGCCACTGCAACTTTCCATAACGTCGAGCAAAGGGTATATATATATATTTTTAGTTTCTTTAGTCATTGTATATTTGTTTCTTACGGATCATCATGAGCTGATCATATTTTTGTTTATTATTTCTTCAGAAACGCAAACATCGTGCAAAATCATCCAAAGTAATGATGGAATTGATAAGCGAAACTCGAAGGTTGGTACTTATAATCGATTGTGAAAAACTACGTACCAACCTAACCTTCGCTTTGTTTTTTATTTGGTTGTTTTATGTTGACAAGTCAACCTATGAGTTAAGATCGAGGACAAAGATATAATAGTAACAAGCCAAACAAAAACTGCTACTTTTTCCCTGAAATCAAATAAAGAAAACAAAGTCCATGTATTTTCTCTATGTTTATTCAGGTCATATGGGAAACAAGGCAGGAAGAAGAAGAAGAAGAAAAAGAAGATTCAATTTTCAAGCAGGGAAATCTCCGGCCTCGGTAAGATTAATTTCTTTCATCCAATACTAACACTCTCAAAAATATTGTCGATGAAAGTAATAAGTTCAATTGATTTTTTTTTTTTGAAAAATAAATTTTAAGTTCTGATTGGATTCTTTTTAGAACTTTTCTATTTGTTCTTTTTGGTCTGCTAGAATTTTTTTTCCTATAATTGTTTCATCTAAAAGATATATGTTGTAAGAGATAATTTCAATTAGTTCGTCTTTGATTTTTTTCTAATATTAAAAGAACCATTTAACCAATGATTAGTTTCTTCTTTCTCTCATTTAATTTTATTAATTTGATTACCGTTTGCAAACGAAAGGAAGAAGCAGCAGAGTTGCTGGAAAGAAGCAGCGGTAGCACCACCGCAGGCGCCGGCTTAAGCGGATGGAAACCGAACTGGCAAAGATAAAAGCGGAGATGAGGGACTCGACTGAGTCCCTAATGGCAGCTAAAGTAGAAGCTGATCAGGCTGAGGCTAAACTTCAAGTGCTGAAGTTGAAGCTTTTGGCAATGAAGGAAATTGAAGCTTTTCTCATGGGTTTTCTTTGACATCAACTATAGCCTTTATTTTAGAATGTATAATTACCTTTCGAGTTTAGGACCTTCATGTCCTCCTTGCTAGGTCACAAGCAACGCCTACTTGACTTATTGGAAGGCTACAATCGATAAGTATAATGAACTCGAGACTTAAATATGCTTTTCTTATTTATAAGAGTTGTTCTTGTGTAGTTAAATTGGAATGGTTCTCTTACATTAGTTGGGGTTCTTGCTAATTCGTTCTTGTTTTCTTTTCTTTCTGCAAATTTCTAAGGTTCTTTGCTTGTTCTTGTGATTACTCTTTCCCATTTTGTCTCCTTTGAGAGCTGATTTGGGGTAGATTGAGAGAAACTTTCGAGATGATGTTCGGTAATTCTCGAATTTTAATGGTGAAGCATCCTAAGGGCATCGAGATCGATGCAAATTTGACCAATGAACTGGATTTTTCAGTTTTCAACTTAGGCCGGAAGAGGTGAATGATCCGAAAGGGAACCATCGACGAAGTGAGGTTCAATCTTCAACAGATTGGAGATAGCTTTTTTAGAGTAACACAACCTAATCTTTACCGTTCTTTCCCCAAACGGAGAAAAAACGATAAGCTTGTGGTTAAGCCATCCCCACGGGCGGCTTAGGAGGAAGGTATAAGTCAATGGTAGAAAATTAATGTGGGTCCACCAAATTTTACCTATTTTTTTAGAACTGCAAATCTCCTCTTGGGGGTTGTACAAGCCCAAATTTGCCCGGGCCCGGATAAACCAACTTAATAAAATAATAACAAATAAAAACCCAGAAAAATATTGTCCAAGTGTCCCTTTTTACAAGCCCAAAACCCCATGACCCATTAACAACCCACCAGAAACTTAACCCAAACCCACTTATCCTAACCCAAACTAACCAAACCCAAACCAAAGCCCAACAAACACAAGCCCAAAACACTAAGAAGAGAACCCTAGGGTTCTCTTCGTCCCAACCCATGCCAGTGCACACGCGCTGCGCCGCGCCGCCCGCCCCAACCGCGCTCCTTCCCTGGACCTCGTTTGTCGCCGCCCGCGTGCTCGCTCGGCTCTCCAGACACCACGCTCTTGCTCCACGAGCGCACTGGACCCAGCGCCTCGTCTCGCGCTCCCGCTTCCATACCATCGGCCTCGCCCATCATCGCAAATAGCGCACAAAAGCGACTGAGAGCATTAACGAAAAACCCCAAAGAATAATGAAAAAATAGTGTAAATCCATTATAAAAGCGGAAGAAAATACCCTTGTAAGTTTTTCTTGGTCCACGAACACAAAAAACCAAAGAATAAAAGCAAGAATCAAGGTTGCTCTCTTCCTTCTTTTTCGATTTTCGTTTCTTTATTTTCGAATCCATAACAAACAACAATAAAAAGGGAGGAGATCATACACGAGCGGTGTGGCGTGGCGGGCGTGTCTCCATCGACGAGACCGAACCCCATAGGAAAGGCGAGTTTCCCCCTTCGGTTTCGAAACCCCGCAAACGGGGTCTGGAGGTGAGCCAGAAGGTCTGACTTTGGAGCACCACTGGCCACCAATACGATGGTGGATCAGCGGTGCAAAAAAAACGGATAGCAGACCCGAGCGACGGCGTGAAAGGGTTTCAAACGAAACCCTAGCCGAACAGAAGGGAAATAGAGGAAAAGAGGGGGTCTCGTCCTCCTGAAACAGAAAACGAATAAAAGAGGAAATTTTGGTTTTAAACAGTAATACGGTGCGACGCCGTTTAGGGAATAGGGGATCCGCGCATGACCCGGTTAATGACCCGGAGGATCCGCGTGTCTGGCCTGGAAGGGTTATTTGTCGCATTAATCCCTCTATGTTTCGCGAGGATTCGATTTAGCTCAAGGCCTTCTGCTTATTGTTATTTTGGCCGTAAGTTTCAGGGTGTATTTTCAGTTCAGTCCTTACTCGAAACGCTGCGTGTAGAGGAGGGGTTATTTACCCATCTGACCCCCGTGAATTTGAGCGCATAATGTTGGGTCCTTATACGCGCCTTCTTGATTTATTGCGATAGCAGTCCCTTAATCTGTGTTCTGATTTCAATATAGCCCTTAATGAGTTTATTTATTTATTTTCTTTAAAAGTATGCTATTGTTATTATTATATTCATATTAGTATATTGTATATATATATTTTCGTGTTATTGTTATCATTATAGCTGTCTTCACTATATCATCATTTTTACTATTATTATTATTATTACTATTATTGTTATTATTACTATTATTATCATTCTTACGTTGTTGTTTTATTATGTTATATATATACATATATATACGTACATATTATTATTTATTAAACTTTCATTCACATATTCACACTTGTATTGTTCGCATATGTTTTTATTTTCACCCATGTCATCACATTTTATATATTCTTAACTATATTTACATCTCAATATCATTTTTGTCATCATTATTACCATCGTTATTATTGTTATTATTTTTACCTTCCGGTCTGCTTGTAAAATTGTCATATCGCTCGTTATTCCTTTGTTTTCTGTTTATTATCCCTTTTATCGGTTTTACTCGTTTTATCTCCATCTTCATTTCATTGTTATCAGTCGTATTCAACACGTGTATTCTATATGCTTGCTAGTATTGTACTTCACTTTCCACCTTTTGTTACAAATTCGCGCTACATTTTACCCAATACAAAATCAATTTCTTTCGTAAAGGCAATATTTCGCGTTTAGAAATTCAAGAAAATCGGGCCCTAACTTACTGGGTTTCGATTTTTCTCGTTTAGTCTAAATAACGAAATATCCTTTTAAAACAAAATACAACTGTAAAATAAAAGGCTTATCTTCGAGAGTATAAAGTGTTGTGCCCTAACTTACGGGGTGTGATATCTCGTTACCTCAAGGTAAGAATTTTCGAAACGATTTAAAAATAAAAGTTTATTCTCGAGACTACAAGGCGTTATGCCCTAACTTACTGGGTGTGACATCTCTGTACTTCGAGATAAGGGTTTCTAAAATAACAATAATCTAAATTCGAGCCTCAGCTTATTCTTGAGAACTCAAGGTGCCGTGTCCTAACTCACTGGATGTGGCATTTCGTTTTATTCAAAATAAGATGGCCTTTGATGATTATTTCGATACATTCGCACGTTTTAAAACCAACATTAGTAACAAATGATCGTATTTTTAAATTTATTCTCAATTCTCATTTTTTGACATCGAGATACTAATTAATCGATTCGGTACCGATTTTGGGCGTGACGAGGGTGCTAATCCTTCCTCGCACGTAACCGACTCCCGAGCCCACTGTCTCGAAACTCGTAGACCAAAATGTTTTATAGGTGGCCCGATCACACCTAGTAAAGATCGGTGGCGACTCCCATTTTTTATCTTCAAAACCCAAGTTCAATTCCCGTTTTCAAAAATGGTTCCGACAGCTTGGCGACTCCACTGGGGACGCTACGAGAGTCGAGCCGAAAATCGATTAATTCTCGTATTTTTTGTCAAAATTTGAAAATATGGTTTAAAACCTCGTTCATTTTGTCGTATAACATCCTTTATTTTCATGGTTTCCCTGGTAATGCGCTTTCTGTGGTTTAAATCTCAGTGTTTTTGCATATTGCATCATATTGGCTCGTAAATTTTACCCTTTAAGTGGGAGTGAGAAGCTACGCCTTCGTGAGGTTTTCGCCTCCGCATGGGCTAGGGGACCGCTTCCGGGACACATCTGTACCTATGTGCTTCGTGAGGTTTTCACCTCCGCATGGCCATAGGGAAATGTGTTCCCCTGAACTGAACTTAATCCATATGAGCCTATAATGGGTGAGGATTGAGGAATCTGCTAGTTCAGGTACCCTTACTTTAGAACCGAGCTACATATAGTAAACCTTAAGAGCCCACCTTATGTAGAGATGAGTAAACCCTAATGGTCACCCGAAAAGATGCTTGATTATTTCTTGCTTGCGCTGACTTTATAAATGTGGTACTAACTTGTTGTGTTTACTGTTACTGCATGGCATCTCATCATGAAGGGTGTTGATTCGCATTCAGTTACCGAATAGAAAAGCTTACCATGGAAAAGGGGTTTCTTGATAGAGTGGAGGACAATGCGGCCGTCCGAATATGGGCTAAAAAGGTGCAGCAGAGAGAAAGGTGATAGCCTGGCCAAGGGGCACATTTCAGAATCACAGGACTTCACTCGCATCAATGTGGCCCAAAATGACCTTCAAGAGATGAAAGAGATCTGGGATCGGTGGGATAACGAGACTAAACAATTATTCTACTGCAACTATGGTGACTTGCCCTACTTGCTCGATATCAAGATAGACAGACACTTGTTTGAGCTATCACCCGATTCCGGAACCCCAGCATATAGTTGTTTCACTTTCGGAAAGACAGATCTGGTGCCGACCATCGAAGAGTACACGGCTTTGCTTCGCTGCTCTAAGATCCACCCTAATAGGGTTTATTCCAGGACCAGCGCCCTGCCTTTTGTGAAAAAATTGATGAATATCACTGGGATGAATGAACAATGGGTTGCAGCTCGAAGTCAGCAGAAAGGTGATAACAAGTGCATTCCCTGGAAGAACTTGAAAGAGTTGGTCTCAGGACATCCCGATATAAGGAAGAGAGTCGACATCCTTGCTCTTAGTATCTATGGATTGGTAATCTTCCCCAAAGCTTTAGGGCACATAGACGAAGCAGTTTCAGATTTGTTTGACCGGTTAGACAAAGGGGTCACGCCAGTCCCAGTAATCTTAGCAGAAACTTTCAGGTCCTTGAATGCCTGTCGAAGGATGGGAGAAGGCAGATTCATTGGTTGCGCGCAGCTCCTGTTGGCTTGGTTCCATAGTCACTTTTGGAAGTTAGAAAAGGTCTCTCGTCGAGCCTTCTTTGAGAATTATTCCCCGCTAAAAGAAATAGCGGCCACACCGAGGCGGGACGACATTTCGGAAGAGAAATGGATGGTTATTCTGCAGAATCTACGAGACGAGGATGTTGAATGGAAGGCCCCATGGTTAATCCCAGATGAAATCTTGTACCGGTGTGGCGATTTTGACTGGGTCCCTTTGCTCGGGATATGGGGGGCTATTGGGTACGCTCCATTACTCGTACTAAGGCAATACCGGTCAAGGCAGTTCATACCAGCAACACAAGGATTAGCTCATTGCGAATTCACATACAAAGAGCGACAATTACAAAAAGAGAGTTCGGGAAATAACGAATGCTTGGAACCAAGCGCGCGCAGAATGAGGATATTTCTTTGCAAACCCAATGGCAACCCTGAATCACGATTGGTGGCGAAGTCAAAAGAGCAACGACAACATCCCCGCGCCAAGCCAAGAGGACATTTTACCTTTAGAGGAACATTTGCGGGTTACCCCATCTGAATTAGAAATCATCAGACAAGACTTCGAGAACAAGAATCGGGAATTAGGAAAGAAGATAGAGCAGCTGGAAGATGAAAAGATGCAGTTAGGACTGGAGGTCGATATCTACAAGATGGAAGTCGAGAAAGTAAGAAAAGGAAAGGGCAGGGTTGAAGAAGATCTGAATAACTTAAAGACAGATTACAAGAAATTGCGCACGTCGATCAGAACCGCTGGTTTGGGTAAGACCTCAGAGCAATGGCGGCAAGAAATCAGAGAAGAAAAGACTAGGGCCGACCAATGGGAGAAGGAATTCCAAGATGCTCAAGTACGCGAAAACATTTTGAAGAAGGAACTGTTGGAAAGTCAAAAGGAGAAAGAGGAGTTACGGGCTCGAGCGACAGAACTGGAAAGGTCACTGCATCTGTATCGAAATCGCAACTCGGTAAGTGAACTAAGAGCCAGCCAAAGCAAGGTCGAGGAGCTAAAAAGAGAGGTGGAAGGGCTCAAAACCGCACTACAAAACAGTGAATGCCAAGCTGAACTCCTCAACGAACGTTGGAAAGAACAGTTCCGCCATTCTCAAGAACAAGTCAGAAATAGAGATTACGTGATGGGTGAAGCCGTGACTCAAGTACGGGAGGTAGCTGATCATTTACAAACCCTGGCAGCCCGAGCCGATGTATTGAGTTTAATGTATGAGTCAGGATCTGACCGAGGCCAAAATCTAGCTCGGCTCCTCAAGGAAGTTAAAGATTTAGGTGTTAAGGCAAAATCATATGTATGATCGTCCGCTCTATGTAAAGAAATTTGTTTTCCAGCAAAGTTGATCTAATGGAACTGAATTAAAATCAACACTTTTCTTGCATCTGTGCATTCATTTCATGCATTTGTATTGCATTTCATGCACTTGCATCGCATCATATCATATGCATTTAAGACTATGGGGAGGGCCTAATGAGCTAAAATATACAGAAGAGGAAAAGAGAACCTGGAAGACAAACATCCATACGGCACTCGCGCTAAAACGAGGAAAATGGATCAAAGGTTAGAACAATTTCAGGACCAGGTGAAAGCACAGGAGCAGCTAATTAAAGTTCAGCAAGAGATGATGGAAAAGATGATGGAGTCCCAAAAGAGCATGACGGCTCAAATGGCTCAAATGGCCCAACAATTGGAAGGATTCATGGAAAGGGGAAAAGGCCCCATGACCATCACTGGAGGGGAGAATGAAGGTATTCCCTCGGGATCTACCCTACCGCACGTATCGTCACCGCATGAAGAGTACCCCCGAAGACCATCCATCACGATTAGGCCCCCACAAGGACAAGCTAATGTAGGGTCCCCTATGAATTTCCATGTAGGCTCAGGGTCCAACCCGGGAGATGACCCTATCAACCCGATTGTGCCAGATTTCGATATAATGGAGAAGGAAGGAGTGAAAGCTGAATCCTCAAAACAGATAGAAGACAACTATCGATGGTTGGTGGAGAAAGTCAAGGCAATAGAAAATGCCGAGACTCGTTATGGAGTTGATATCAAAGAATTAAGTCTGGTCCCAAACTTAGTACTTCCCCCGAAATTTAAAACTCCAGACTTTGAAAAATACAACGGGACTAGCTGCCCAGGAGCACACTTGAAAATGTTTAGTAGACGAATGGTGGGGTACGCCGATAATGAAAAATTGCTAATCCATCGCTTTCAGAAAGTGCAGTGAGGCGCATGACCAAATGGTATGATCACCAAAGAAGACACCAGATCAAGACATGGAAGGACCTGGCCCAAGCTTTCATGAAACACTATGGCCACGTAGCGGACATAGCTCCTGACCGGATCACGCTCCAAAATATGGAGAAAAGACCTAGTGAGAGCTTCAGGCAATATGCTCAACGGTGGAGAGAATTAGCCACGCAGGTTCAGCCGCCTCTTTTGGAAAGTGAGGCCTCCACACTCTTCATCCACACTTTGAAAGCCCCCTTCATCGGTCACATGCTGGGCAGTTCCACGAAGGATTTTTCAGAAGTCGTGAGATGTGGAGAGATGATAGAACACGCGATCAGATGTGGCAAGATAGAAGTAGGGGAAGGTCCCAGGAAGACAGTCATGAAGAAAAAAGAGAGTGACGTGAACAACGTAAGTATCCGGGATAAGCCAACCACTCGGAGTCAACCCAGTACTGTAATCGCTGATCGTCCAGGCTCACACAAACAGGAATTCAATACAAAGTCGAATGAGGAGAAGCTCCAATTCACTCCGATATACACAACATACGGAAAATTGTACCAGAAATTATACGACACACATGTTGTCGCCCCCCATTACTTACAGCCCCTACGGCCTCCATACCCTAAATGGTACGACGCAAATTCACAATGCGAATACCATGCGGGAATCGTGGGACATTCGATAGAAAACTGCCTCGCCTTCAAAAGGTTGGTGGAAAAACTCATTCAAATGGGCGTGGTAAAGGTTAACGATGCAGAACATCCGCTACCCAATCACACTAACAATGGGGTAAACATGATGAGCGAAAAGATAAGAAGAAGAATAAAGGCGGACATGGCAGAGATAAAGACCCCACTCCGATGGGTCTGGAAGCAAATGATAAATAGAGGCTTGATCACGCAAAAATCAGGAGGAGAGCTTAAAGGAGCGGGAGGGTACTGTGAGTTGCATGCTGAAATGGATCATGATATCCAAGAATGCCCCGAATTTAAGGCCATAGTCCAACACCTCATGGATAACAAAGAGATGGAATTTTATGAAGAGATTGGAGGGCTGGAGGAAGGAGAGATCCATGCTTCGGAAGAAGGACCATCTAGGAAAGCCTACGGGAGCAATCACCCCGCAGTAATCATAACGCGACCAAGAGCGAATGTAGCGGGAACACCGATCATACCAAAAGTCATAATCCAAAGACCTGTAGCTCCCCCTTACAGAGACAACAAAAAGGTTCCGTGGAGCTATGAGTGTAAAGTAATAATCCCAGGAAAACAGAATCCGGTCAACGCTGTGGAGGAAGACCGAGATGCGGGTTTCTTCACACGTAGCGGAAGGCGTTACACTCCAAACTCGAAAGCAGAAACGGCCAAAGGAAAAGCAGTGGCAGTTGAGCAAAGAGAAGAAAGAACAATCGAACCCGAAACATTCATCAATGAGCCAGTGAAGGAAAACGAGGCTAGAGAGTTCTTAAAATTCCTTAAGCATAGCGAGTTTAGTGTCGTGGAGCAATTGCACAAACAGCCAGCCCGCGTATCGATACTGGAGTTGCTCAGGAGCTCAGAAACCCATCGAAACGCGTTGATGAAAGCATTGAATGAAACGTATGTCGCGAAGGATATATCTGTTAACAAGCTGGATCGTCTAGTCGGTAACATAAGTGCGGACAATTTCATATTTTTCAACGATGATGAGATACCTTCAGGGGGTATGGGATCTACAAAGGCCCTACACATCACCACGCGCTGCAAAGGGTATGTATTGCCAGGGGTGTTAGTCGACAATGGATCAGCCCTAAATGTGTTGCCTTTATCCACATTGAATAGGTTGCCCGTGGATAGCTCCCACATGAAGACCTGCCATAATGTTGTGAGGGCATTCGACGGGACAGAAAGAAAGGTCATGGGGAGAATCGATATACCTCTTCAAATCGGCCCGAATACGTATGAGGTAGACTTCTTGGTTATGGATATCAAGCCTTCCTACAATTGCCTGCTGGGAAGACCTTGGATCCATTCAGCTGGGGCGGTACCATCATCACTACACCAGAAGTTGAAATTGGTAACGGAGGGAAGATTGGTCACGATCAATGCAGAAGAAGATATCATAGCTTCCATCACCAGTGGCACTCCATACATTGAGGTAGATGAAGAGGCAATAGAGTGTTCCTTCCGATCGCTGGAATTCATCAACGCAACCTTCATCATTGAGGTAGCAAGATCCCCATGCCCAAGTTATCCGGATCCACGAAGATGGGCCTCCAAATGACAATTGGAAAGGAGCCTTGCCGGGAAGGGCTCGGGGAGAAACACGCAAGGAAAGGCTCAAAATACAAATCTGTAAAGAAAAACGAGACCATTTTGGCTTAGGGTTCAAGCCAGACGCAAAACAAAAAAGGAGAGAAGAAGAGAAAAGAAGGGAGAGAAGAAGGGCGCGCCTAGGCGAGGAAGAGATCAAATGGGAGCCAATGACTTTCCCTCCTTTATCCAAAACGTTTATCTCGGGGGGAGTCTTATACCCTGACCAAGGCATAGCGGTGGGGGAAGAAATGGAAGAAATGTTGGGGAATTGGAGCATCAACGCCATATCTGGGGAAGGAGGCGAGGAAAGAGATCTATCTGGGATTCGCCCTTATGCTCCCTGGAAGCGTTTTGAACAAGCTGGGATGAGAGAAGAGATTCTGTAGCTTTTAGGAGTAATTCAGAGTAATGTTCGAAACACGCTTATTGCTCTAGGCCTGGGAGCAATGAGAAATCTTTTGTTGAATAGGCATATGTCCAAGCGTCTTTATTTCAATAAAATGCATATTTTGAGCAAATATCCCTTTTTACTCTCCATTCATAGTCACCCACATGAATATCCATTCTTAGGTTTTGCCTCTGCATCTTTCTTTGTCCTTTTAACAGTCCCCGGATATCAATGACACGAGCGTCGCTTTTAACTCGAGTCCCCTTTTGAGGCGAGATACGGGCACGGAAGATTCTCAGGATTTCGAAGATAACCAAGACCGCGACATATCTCCTGACTTGCTAAGGATGGTAGAGCAAGGCGAAAGACAAATTTTACCCCACAAAGAATCAGTGGAAATAGTGAGCTTCGGAGAAGGAAAAGAGTTGAAAATCGGGACTGGCATTGCCGCAAAAACGAAGCAAGACCTCATCGAGTTACTTGAAGAATTCAGAGACGTCTTCGCTTGGTCGTATCAAGACATGCCCGGATTAAACTCAGACATAGTGGTACACCGCCTCCCTATCAAAAAAGAATGTAGACCCGTCCAGCAAAAACTTCGAAGAATGAGGCCCGACGTTCTGTTAAAGATAAAGGAAGAAGTGAGGAAGCAGTTCGATGCTGGTTTCTTGCAAGTGGTTAAATACTCAGAATGGGTAGCGAACATAGTACCTGTCCCTAAGAAGGATGGGAAGGTACGAATGTGCGTGGATTATAGGGATTTGAACAAGGCCAGCCCAAAAGATAACTTTCCATTACCTCATATCGATACTTTAGTGGATAACACAGCTGGTTATTCACTCTTCTCTTTTATGGACGGCTTTTCGGGGTATAATCAGATTAAAATGCACCCAGAAGATATGGAGAAAACCACGTTCGTGACCATGTGGGGGACATTTTGTTATAAGGTAATGCCTTTTGGGCTAAAGAATCTTCGGGCAACGTATCAAAGGGCCATGGTGACCCTCTTCCACGACATGATGCACCAAGAGATTGAGGTTTATGTGGACGACATGATTGCAAAGTCCAGAACCGAGGAAGAGCATGTACAAGTCCTGAGGAAACTGTTCCTAAGATTGAGAAAATTCCAGCTTAAACTCAACCCCGCAAAATGTACCTTTGGAGCTAGATCGGGAAAGTTGTTGGGATTCGTAGTCAGTGAAAAAGGAATCGAAGTTGATCCAGACAAGGTGAAAGCTATCCAAGAGTTGCCTCCACCACGTACCCAAAAGGAAGTTCGAGGTTTCCTAGGAAGATTAAATTACATCGCCCGGTTCATCGCGCAACTGACGGAAAAGTGTGACCCCATATTCCGTCTTCTTAGGAAACACAACTCAGGTGTATGGAATGATGAGTGCCAGAAAGCTTTTGATAAAGTCAAACATTACTTGTCCAAAGCCCCAGTGTTGGTACCACCTTGCCCAAATAAGCCACTGATATTGTATTTGTCGGTATTCGAGAATTCTATGGGATGCGTGCTAGGCCAGCACGACGAGTCAAGAAGAAAAGAAAGAGCGATATATTATCTCAGTAAAAAATTTACAGAATGCGAGACAAGATATCCGCCGATTGAGAAGTTGTGTTGCGCTTTGGTTTGGACGACCCGGAGATTGAGACAGTACATGCTATATCACACCACTTGGCTTATCTCCAAGCTAGATCCTCTCAAATTCATGATGGAATCAACTGCGCTAAATGGAAGAATGGCCCGGTGGCAAATTCTACTTTCTGAGTTCGACATAGTCTACGTAAACCAGAAAGCTATAAAAGGAAGTGCAATAGCAGACTTTCTAGCTAGTAGAGCGTCAGAAGACTACGAGCCGTTGGACTTCGATTTCCCAAACGAAGACGTAATGTGGGTGGCAACCACTGAAGAGGAGGTCCAAACGGAGGGTCATCCTTGGAAACTAAACTTCGACGGGGCGTCAAATGCTGTAGGGAATGGAATTGGGGCAGTCCTAGTGTCCCCCAACGGAGATCACTATCCTCTCACCAGTAAATTGGATTTTGATTGCACGAACAACATGGCCGAATACGAAGCGTGCATTCTGGGAATCCGCGCAGCCATTGACCAAAAAATCAGAACATTGGAGGTATACGGCGATTCAGCACTAGTAATCTACCAACTGAAAGGTGAATGGGAAACAAGAGATCCCAAGTTAACCGGTTATCGAAGGCTAGTTTTGGAATTAATCAAAGAGTTTGACAACGTCACTTTCTGCTACCTCCCGCGAGAAGAGAACCAAATGGCCGACGCTTTAGCTACCCTGGCCTCTATGATCAAAGTGAACAAAGAAGAAGAGATAAAGCCTATCCAAATGAGCATTTATGAGGCTCCAGCATATTGCTGCGACATCGACGAAGAAGAAGAAAGAGATAGCCACCCATGGTATCACGATATATTGCGATACGTGAAGAACCGTGAATACCCCGACCAAGCGACTGAGAATGATAAGAGAACGTTGAGAGACTTGCCAACGATTATGTTTCGGATGGAGAAGTCTTATACAAGAGAAGGAAAGACCGAGATACTTCTAAGATGCGTGGATGCAGTTGAAGCCAGGAAAATCCTCGAAGAAGTCCATGAAGGTGTCTGTGGGACGCACGCTAATGGTTTTACAATGGCAAGACAAATCATGAGGTTCGGGTATTATTGGTCCACCATGGAAGAAGATTGCATCAACTATGCCAAGAAATGCCATAAATGTCAGATCTATGGAGATAAAATTCACGTGCCTCCGTCACCCCTCCATGTTATGACCTCTCCATGGCCCTTCTCTATATGGGGGATGGACGTCATTGGACCAATCTCACCGAAAGCTTCGAACGGACATCGATTTATCTTTGTGGTGATCGACTATTTCACCAAATGGGTGGAGGCCACCTCGTACGCAAATGTCACGAAATCAGCGGTCAGCAAATTCTTAAAGAAGGAGATCATATGTCGGTATGGGATGCCTGAAAGGATCATATCTGATAATGCACTAAACCTGAACAATAGCACGATAGCGGAGGTTTGCAGCCAATTCAAGATTAAACATCACAACTCGTCACCATATCGCCCGAAGATGAACAGTGCAATGCAAGCGCGACTAACAAGAATATCAAGAAAATTGTGGGAAAGATGACTGAGACTTACAAAGATTGGCACGAGAAGCTACCGTTCGCCCTTTATGCTTATCGAACATCGGTCAGAACCTCTACCGGGGCAACTCCTTTCTCTTTAGTTTATGGAATGGAGGCAGTACTCCCGATCGAAGTTGAGATTCCTTCCCTTCGGGTCCTATCAGAATTAAAATTGGATGAAGCGGAATGGATTCAATCCCGTTATGACCAGCTGAACCTAATTGAGGAAAAGAGGCTAAAAGCCCTTCGTCATGGACAAATGTATCAGAAGCGAATGATACGGGCTTATAACAAAAAGGTTCGCCCTAGGGAATTCTATGAAGGAGACCTGGTCCTGAAAAAGATTCTCCCCATACAAAGGGACTTTAGAGGGAAATGGATGCCAAATTGGGAAGGACCTTATGTAGTGAAGAAGGCCTTCTCCGGCGGAGCTTTGATCTTGACGGAAATGGATGGCAAAGGTTTACCGAATCCTGTGAACTCAGATTCAGTCAAGAAGTACTTCGCCTAAAAAAAAAAAAAAAAAAAAAAAAAAAAAAAAAAAAAAAAAAAAAAAAAAAAAAAGAAGAAAAAACTGGAGAGGCCAAAGTGAAAACCCACCAAGGGCACTTTGCGACCAAAAGGGGGTTTTGAATTGAAAACCCGAAAACGGGCAATTCAAAATTGTTGAAAGGAGGAAAGGCATGTAGTAGTCTTGCTATAGCTTGAATTGACAAGAAAGAGAGACGTCACGATCTGGGGCATCAACGAAATCTTCTTATTCTGTCGGAGACCCATCAAGTACAAGAGGAGTCTTTAAGAAGTTTTGCGCAGAAAAGCTCACGCTATGATATCTGGGCACTTGTTCTTATCCTTTCCATAACATGTTTAGCGAAATTTATCTTGTCAAAATCTTATCCTTTGGTCGATATATTCGTTTTGAGCCTTCTTCTCGATACCTCTTACGATGATGTTTTCAAGCACTTTTATTGAGATAATGATTAATGGACCATTAATATTCAAATTAAGAGAGTTTCGCGTACTACTCTGAAAACTTCTAATTATTACGAGAACCTGAAGTAAGATCAATGTTCAGAACTAACCAGGTACATGGGGAAATTGAGGCCAGAAATGGTAACCTCAAAGATATCAGCCGAAGAAGAAGACAGATTACCGTGTCACGAGGAAACCATTCTCACGAATAGTTGGGAGCATCTAAATCATTGTGAAAAAGCATCATCCTGCATTTAAGTAAACATGATGCATGTAATTAGGGGCATTTGAGTCATTTCGGTCATGTCATCCTCATTATTTATTTAAGCATAAGCACATTCTACAGGACAGGTGCCTTAAAGGACGGTGCAGCGAGTTCAGATTTGTTCCCTAATGATGATAGTGGAGCAGACTGAAGATTGAAGTCTTCCTAGAGATAGAAGGGAAGCAAACCAAAAGTTCAGATTTGTTCCCTAATGATGATAGTGGAGCAGACTGAAGATTGAAGTCTTCCTAGAGATAGAAGGGAAGCAAACCAAAAGTTCAGATTTGTTCCCTAATGATGATAGTGGAGCAGACTGAAGATTGAAGTCTTCCTAGAGATAGTAATGAAGCAAACCAAAAATTTAGATCTTGATCCCTAGTGGAGCGGACTGGAGACCGAGGACTTTCTGAAGGAAGAAATCAAAGATTATCCTGTTGCCATCGAACAGCGGTGGAATGGGTCAAAGATTATCCTGTCGCCGTCGAACAGCGATGGAACCGATTAAAATTATTATCTGTTGCCATCGAACAGCGGTGGAATGGGTCAAAGATTATCTGTTGCCATCGAGCAGCGGTGGAATGGGTCAAAGATTATCCTATTGCCATCGAACAGCGGTGGAATGGGTCAAAGATTATCCTATTGCCATCGAACAGCGGTGGAATGGGTCAAAGATTATCCTATTGCCATCGAACAGCGGTGGAATGGGTCGAAGACTGTCCTGTTGCCATCGAATAGCGGTGGAACTAGTTGAAGACCATCTGTTGCCATCAAAGCGGTGGTGGAACAGTTGAAGATTATCGTATCGCCATTGGCCAGCAGTGGAATAAGCCAAAGATCACAAAAATGACGAAACGACAAAGCAAATTAGAGCTGCAAGCCCTCTCTCAGAAGTAGCAGAAGAGCAGAGCGAAGCAACAAGTTACAGCAGAGTTTAGAGCTACCTGATAAAGAAGAGTACCCAAGGAGACCCAGGCTCCATGAAACCGGGCAAATTTAGGTCTTTAAAGTCTTTGCTCTATTCTCGTTACACGACAATGAGCAAGAAAGAGAGAGGTATACAAGCCCAAATTTGCGGGCCGGATAAACCAACTTAATAAAATAATAACAAATAAAAACCCAGAAAAATATTGTCCAAGTGTCCCTTTTTACAAGCCCAAAACCCCATGACCCATTAACAACCCACCAGAAACTTAACCCAAACCCACTTATCCTAACCCAAACTAACCAAACCCAAACCAAAGCCCAACAAACACAAGCCCAAAACACTAAGCAGAGAACCCTAGGGTTCTCTTCGTCCCAGCCACAGCCAGCGTGATGTCATCAGCACGCGCCCGCGTCGCTTCGGCCTCCAACGCGCTCCTTCCCCAGACCTCGTTTGTCGCCCGCGTGCTCCTGGCTCTCCAGACACCACGCTCTTGCCTCCACGAGCGCACCAGACCCCAAGCGCCTCGTCTGCCGCTCCCGCTTCCATACCATCGGCCTCGCCCATCATCTGCAATAGCGCACAAAGGCGACAGAGAGCATTAACGAAAAACCCCAAAGAATAATGAAAAAATAGTGTAAATCCATTATAAAAACGGAAGAAAATACCCTTGTAAGTTTCTTCGGTCACGAACACAAAAAAACCCAGCAATAAAAGCAAGAATCAAGGTTGCTCTCTTCCTTCTTTTTCTGATTTTCGTTTCTTTATTTTCGAATCCATAACAAACAACAATAAAAAAGGGAGGGAGATCATACCTGAACGGTCGGCGCGCGTAGCCGGGGCGTGTCTCCATCGACGAGACCGAACCCCATAGGAAAGGCGAGTTTCCCCCTTCGGTTTCGAAACCCCGCAAACGGGGTCTGGAGGTGAGCCAGAAGGTCTGACTTTGGAGCACCACTGGCCACCATACGATACGTGGTGGATCGGTGCAAAAAAACGGATAGCAGACCCGAGCGACGGCGTGAAAGGGTTTCAAACGAAACCCTAGCCGAACAGAAGGGAAATAGAGGAAAAGAGGGGGTCTCGTCCTCCTGAAACAGAAAACGAATAAAAGAGGAAATTTTGGTTTTAAACAGTAATACGGTGCGACGCCGTTTAGGGAATAGGGGATCCGCGCATGACCCGGTTAATGACCGGAGGATCGCGTGTACGGCTGGAAGGGTTATTTGTCGCATTAATCCCTCTATGTTTCGCGAGGATTCGATTTAGCTCAAGGCCTTCTGCTTATTGTTATTTTGGCCGTAAGTTTCAGGGTGTATTTTCAGTTCAGTCCTTACTCGAAACGCTGCGTGTAGAGGAGGGTTATTACCCATCGAATTTCGTGAATTTGAGCGCATAATGTTGGGTCCTTATACGCGCCTTCTTGATTTATTGCGATAGCAGTCCCTTAATCTGTGTTCTGATTTCAATATAGCCCTTAATGAGTTTATTTATTTATTTTCTTTAAAAGTATGCTATTGTTATTATTATATTCATATTAGTATATTGTATATATATATTTTCGTGTTATTGTTATCATTATAAATTATCTTCACTATATCATCATTTTTACTATTATTATTATTATTACTATTATTGTTATTATTACTATTATTATCATTCTTACGTTGTTGTTTTATTATGTTATATATATACATATATATACGTACATATTATTATTTATTAAACTTTCATTCACATATTCACACTTGTATTGTTCGCATATGTTTTTATTTTCACCCATGTCATCACATTTTATATATTCTTAACTATATTTACATCTCAATATCATTTTTGTCATCATTATTACCATCGTTATTATTGTTATTATTTTTACCTTCCGGTCTGCTTGTAAAATTGTCATATCGCTCGTTATTCCTTTGTTTTCTGTTTATTATCCCTTTTATCGGTTTTACTCGTTTTGTCTCCATCTTCATTTCATTGTTATCAGTCGTATTCAACACGTGTATTCTATATGCTTGCTAGTATTGTACTTCACTTTCCACCTTTTGTTACAAATTCGCGCTACATTTTACCCAATACAAAATCAATTTCTTTCGTAAAGGCAATATTTCGCGTTTAGAAATTCAAGAAAATCGGGCCCTAACTTACTGGGTTTCGATTTTTCTCGTTTAGTCTAAATAACGAAATATCCTTTTAAAACAAAATACAACTGTAAAATAAAAGGCTTATCTTCGAGAGTATAAAGTGTTGTGCCCTAACTTACGGGGTGTGATATCTCGTTACCTCAAGGTAAGAATTTTCGAAACGATTTAAAAATAAAAGTTTATTCTCGAGACTACAAGGCGTTATGCCCTAACTTACTGGGTGTGACATCTCTGTACTTCGAGATAAGGGTTTCTAAAATAACAATAATCTAAATTCGAGCCTCAGCTTATTCTTGAGAACTCAAGGTGCCGTGTCCTAACTCACTGGATGTGGCATTTCGTTTTATTCAAAATAAGATGGCCTTTGATGATTATTTCGATACATTCGCACGTTTTAAAACCAACATTAGTAACAAATGATCGTATTTTTAAATTTATTCTCAATTCTCATTTTTTGACATCGAGATACTAATTAATCGATTCGGTACCGATTTTGGGCGTGACGAGGGTGCTAATCCTTCCTCGCACGTAACCGACTCCCGAGCCCACTGTCTCGAAACTCGTAGACCAAAATGTTTTATAGGTGGCCCGATCACACCTAGTAAAGATCGGTGGCGACTCCCATTTTTTATCTTCAAAACCCAAGTTCAATTCCCGTTTTCAAAAATGGTTCCGACAGGGGTCATGTAGGATCGGTTCAAATTAAAATTGTAGGCTCTAATTTGTTCTTGGTTTCAATTCTCGAATCAAAAGGTTCGAAACTGGGTGGCAGAATCGTGTGGTTAGTGTATGAAATGGCAGACAGGACTTCAGTCTTTGAAGTTTGACATGTAGAAGAGCCTTAGTCCCTTATACATGGTACATTCGTTTGAAACTCTATACTCAATCTAGTCCCTTTTTATATTTTTGTTTGACAAGGGGAGAGAATTGGGTTCTTCATCTTTGAACTCTGAACCTAATGTCATCCAAGACCTTAAATCAATGGAATATTTTTCTGCTGAACCAAAGGCTTGGTTGACACGACACAGCATAAGCTTTTATACTACAAAAACATGTGTTGAAATTGTGATTATAGCTGAAATTCCCAAAATAGTTAAAGTTGTATTGAGAGAGAATATATGTGGAGGTCACAATTGAACTTACTTGGGCGCCACCTAAATGCCTTCATTGTCAAATCTTTAGACACTTCGAGAAAGAATGCCACCAGGAGCTGATAGTTATAGGGAAATGGATGCCTAAGTAGGTAGTGCAGTGCAGTGCAGCTTACATGAGGAACTTAATTTTACGGAGATAGTGCAAGAAGTTGAGGCTGTTAAACAAATTGTTGAAGTTATAAGGGAGCAATTGATGCAAGACCAATCACATGGGGGATCCAGTTTTAGTATGCAAACAACAGAAGTGCAGGTAAATAGAAATAATTGTTCCCCACCTGAAGGAGGTGCTTTCAGGATAAAAGATTTGAAGTGTTACACAAGACAGCTGAAGGCGAGATTGAACCAAACCCCAATAAACCGGTGGTGAATACAGTGATTTGGTTTGACGAATCATTTGAGACCAAAATAAAGGGGACAAACAGTTAGGAGGAACAATAGGCAGGTTAAAGGTGTACAATAAATAGCTTAATCGGTGTAGCTGGTAATTTTTCTTCATCTCTTTCTTTATGAATTGTCATTTTAGAACAAGAGTGGCCTTGATGATCCTAATAACAAAATAGGTTTGTTAATAGGATATGCAATTTGAAGATGGATATTGTTTGTTCGCTAGAAACTAGAATAAAGCATCACAATGCTGAGAGACCTGTAGATAATTAAGTCGATGTCTGCAATGGTTACATAGTTACAATCATGCTTTAAATGGGAGAATTTGGATTCATTGGAGAGGTAAATTGCAGATTTAGTTGGTTGAGGCATCAGATAATTTGATTACTTAAGAGGAAGAAAATGCTATATGTCTGCCATTTACGGAAGTAATAGGGATATTGATAGGAGACAACTTTGGGAGAGTTTGCCAAGAGTCTTTACTCACATCAGAGGTGATGCTTGGGTTATAGCTAGTGATTTTAACATCGTTTGTAATCCAACTGAGAATGCTGAGTCTAATGGTTCACAAGTTACTTGGTTGGCCAAATTAGATCTCATAGATCACCCATTCATATGCTTGGAGTAACAAAAGGACATAAGGGAATTTGTTTCTCGAAGAATGTCAGATCGTGGTCCAAGTTTGCTCAAACTAGAGACTAAGGAACATTCTCCACTCAAACCCTTTAAATTCTTTAATTTCTGCATTGAACTCCCAAACTTCATGAAGGTTGGGAAAGCTTCTTGGATACAAATGGTAAATGGTAATCCTATGAGCTAGCTATTCTTTAAGTTGAAAGTTACTCGAGGAATTTAATAATTTGTGATAGCTTTCTAAAGGAGTTCTTGCAAGTTTTTGTACCAGTTGACACACACAATAAG
Organism: Gossypium bickii; assembly: GCA_025503065.1. Taxonomy (NCBI): domain Eukaryota; kingdom Viridiplantae; phylum Streptophyta; class Magnoliopsida; order Malvales; family Malvaceae; genus Gossypium; species Gossypium bickii. Next base: position 106,555,486 of record CP106711.1, read on the forward strand.
GTAGTTGTTCAAGTCACCTATTAGAGGAAATACACTATGCCATCTTTGAGATGCATGGGAACAAAACCTTAGAAATTTTGGTTTCTCATGTCAACAACAAAATTTCTAACAAAATAACAAAACTTTTAACGATTAAAAACTTGTAAGCAAAATCGTTAAAAGTCTTGGCTTCTCATGCCAATAGCAAAATTTCTAAGTGAATATCAAAATTTTGAACCTAATTCTTAGACATATAATAAAATTTTGGTTTCTGATGTGAACAAAACAATTTCTTGACAAAATTTCTAATGGAATGACAAAACTTCTAAGAAAAAATGTTAAAAATTTTGATATAACCAAATTTTAGTTTCTTATGCCAATGACAAAATTTCTTAGTTACAAAAGTAAAGCGAATGACTAATTTGAAACCTTAGTATTTCCTTGATTCAAGTTTGGTTGGTTTGTTTTTTTATCTAAATAATAATTTCATTCAAATAAATAATTCAAATAGCTTAAAATAATTAATTCAAGTCTATAACTCATTTTATTGTGAATTTATCATTTTAACTTTTGTACAATTTAATCTCTAAATCCGAAACTTGCAAATTTACCCATTTTTAAAAAGAAAAACCTTAACCTTACTAGTCGAATTTCCTAGGAGTTCATTACAGCCCATATTTTCCACAATTTCACACTATTATCATTGAATTTTACAACCATAAAAAATCACTTAACAAAATACTTATATTTAACTACCAATTTTAATAATCTATCAACTAAATTCAAAAACACTTCAAACACATTCATGGAAAATCCTTAGAATTTTAACAATTCTACAAACTGACCCCAGTCTTAGTTAAATTAAGCTAATACGAACTCAAAAACATAAAATTTACAAAATAACGAGACTCAAAAACTTACAATGCATGAACAAAACACCATAGCCGAAGGCTCCTATTTTCTACAATGGTTTTCGATTTGAGCAAAGCAAAATTGGAGAAGATGATAGCCATTCATCTTTTCTTAAAGTCATTTATTTAATTATTTACTATTTTACCCTTATGTTATAACTTAATAATTAACATAAACATGCCCATAATTGTTCACTATCAACATGTATGGTATAACTACCATCTAAATCCTTTATCTTGTCATAGCTATTTGACCCCTTTAACTAATAGAAATAAGCTTTTGCACATTTTTTAATTCAGTCCTTTTTACCTAAATTAACTATTTAGTCGTTAAAATTTCTTAACAAAATTCTAATACGACTCCAATAAATAGTCGTAAACATTAAATAATTTTTTAAACGCTAACTCACTTGTCGGAATAGTGGTCTCGAAATCACTGTTTTCGACACCACAAAAAATGGGTTATTGCAGTTCATCTACTAATATAAGTTGTTTTTTCGTATTACGATTCGACCACGTAATACTACTTAGCATCAGTTAAACATTAGACAACCAGTGAGTAACATTTGCTTCTATTTTGTTTTTCTTGCAAAAACCATGCAAGGACAATATACAAAGTATTAATATAATTCATGAATAATTTTATTAACAAATCTGTTTGAAAAAATTACAAGTATACTTACACGAAAATATTACACTTAGGACACCATATCCAACAAAAATAGGATCATATTTGGTGAACAAATTTAACTCAAAGAAATTAATGATATTCTATGAGGTTAACATACTTATGACACGGTCATTGGACAAGAATTTATTAAGTTGCTTTCATAATGGTATATAATAGGAGAGAGTTCAATCATGGTACTTTAGTTGAATGACTCCATGATTAAATAATGTTGTAATTGATAGACAAAAAATCAGAACTTAATTACAAATTATTTGAACATTGATTGTATATGTCCAATCGGTCCCTCCACTAGCTCGATATAACCCAAAACGGATTACATGTAGAACTAATAATAAGGAATGAATGAAAATGATAATTAAGAGAAATAGAGTGCATTTACCCCTATATGCAATGAATGCGTTTTCTCGCTAAGTACATAAGATGACTTAAAAATTAAATCAATTCATTCGAATTATTATTTAATTGATTGCAATTAAATAATTGAATTTGAAGTGGAAATTAAAATAATTTTTCATTGCAATTTTATAGAACGAAGCAAATAAATATATTTCCTCATAAATTCTAATACGGTAAAATTGTCATGATTTTAACATTATTAAAATTGAGTTAAGAAAATAATTTAATTGGAAAATTTAAGTAATTAAGTAGTTAATATTTTGGAAAATAGAAAATAAGTATTGGGTTGGTAAAAATATAAGTGTTGGTTAAATGTCTAAATAACACATATAATTATTTCTAGTACATGAGAGAGACCCAACAAACCCATCCCAAGTGGGAGGGATGACAAACCCTAGTGTTTATTAGAGTGTGTTGCCGACTCTTAGTATTTTATATAAAAGAATATTGTATTTTCTATTAAAATATTATTTAATTATTCATTATTCAAGTAAAACTCTTATTAACTTTTTCCTATAAATAAGAACTATGGGCTGACCTAAAGATATACAAGTGATACACCAATTGAGAGTTGTTACTTTGTCAGAAAACAATGATAATTTATTAACAGAATAAATTCTATTTTCTATAAAGTTCAAAAGTTTTCGATTTCTCGTAGAGAGAAAATTAACTTTCTTACTGAAAGTTAATCAAAGATTTCATTTTGTATGTCTTGTTTGTGTTATTTAAGCCCACACTCAAACAGGGGCGAAACCAGAACAATTTTTTAGGGGCGGATAAAATTTTAATTTTTTATAGTTTATATCTTTATAATTTGTAAAGGATTAAATTGAATTTTTATAATTTTAGGGGGTAAAGTGCAATTTTACCTTTACTAATTTAAAATTTTTAAAAAATTATACGGGTCTCAATAGTAATTTTACATTTTAGGGGGGTCGGGGCCCATGCCAACCCCCTGGCTTTGCCCCTGCACTCAAGGTAAGCTAGGATTCGATGATAGCGAATAAAATCTTTGGTAGAATGTCGGGAAATGACATAGACTGCATTGCTCAAAGCACATATAATAATTTGGTCTATAGTTTATTACTATAAATATCACAAGGCTTAATTTTTTTTAAAAAAAAAAATTGAACTTTTGTTATGGAATGCTCACTGCTTTCTTAATCGAGTTTTCCAACAAAACATTTTTTTTCAAAATCACCTTAAAGGTTTAATTATGTCTCCGATCCTTATACTCTTCAAACTTTTAAAAGTTAATCTATCTACATTTAATTTTAGGAATTTAGTCCTATACTCGTCTAATGTAAAAGTTAAAGCCCAATTAATACGACTATTAATGAACTTTAAACTTGAAAATTTTGGCAATTTAGTATTTAAATGCTTTATTAAAAAAATAAAAGTCCAATTGACAACCGTATTAATGAACTTGGAATCTTGTCTTTTGCTTATCTGATTTAAAAACAAAAGTTTAACTGATAACACTTTTAATTAAAGCCCCACTGATAATACATCTTCATAATTAATAGAAATCAAGTGACAACGTTTTTAATTCAACTTTAATTTTTATATCAAACAAGTAGAAATATTAAATTTTTTAAAATTAGAAGTCATAGAATTGTTGATTGAGTTTTAACTCAGTTGGCATTTGCATTGTTGTCAATACGGAAGGACGTAAATTTGAGTGTATTTCAACGCATTTAAATATTGAGAAAGAGTTATAAATAATTCTGAGCATTGTATAAAAAAACAAAATAAATCAATTTCAAAATTTTAAAAATATAGAGATTGTAAACAAAATTAGACAAAAATTTATTTGTAATTTCAGGAGATGATAACAGGGTGGGGGTATTGCCCGCCCTAACCCCAACTTTATAATACCTCCAACATAACTCCCTCGATCCAATCCAAATTAAATATTAGGCTCCATTTGCTAGTAAAATATTTTTCAAAAAATAATTTCTGAAAAATGATTTACTTTTTTGGTGTTTGGATGAATCTGTATAAAAATATTTTCTGTTATTTGGTATATTTCCTTAAAATATTTCATAAAAAACTATTTTGAATGGAACAAATATATATTTGAGAATTTATTATCTTTTCATTATTTAATTGAGTTTATTTTTATGTATTAATAAATTTATATTTTAAATTATTTTTACATATATTGCAATGATATATTTATAAATAAATCAAATTAAATATATAATAATACTCAAATATTAAGCTAGAATATTAACCGTCATAAATTGAAAACAACCAAAGCAAATGAATTATTTCTAATTGTGTTATAAAAAATAAAAATAAAAATTGAATAATTATAAATTAGCTCCCAAATCACAATTAATATTAGAAATTAATAATATTATCCAAATGTATAATAATAGTACACCACATAATAACAACAACATTGTCCAAGTGCATAACTAATATTGCACCACATGAAAGTATCAATATTTTCAACCTTGAGAAAATTTTTGAAGTCAAATTTTTCTATACTTCTTACTTTTAACTAAAAAAGCTTTAGCCTAGAATTTATAACTCACAAGATAATCAAACACACCACAAAGGAAGTCATCATCAAATCCTTCTATCTCCATCGACATCACTTCTTCTTTAAGATGTGATGTCTTATCCGCAATAAACTATTCCAAAGGATTAGCAATTTTGCCAATTTGTTCATCAACGACACTTTCTTGAGTATTTTTTCTTTTACGTTTAGATGTGCCAGATGAAGATACTTTTGTTCTTACCTCCTCAATCTCTTCATTGTCGCAGTCTGTAGGCACTGAATCTTGGTTACCATCATCCAAATCTATGTTAGCAAATGTTCAGCAAATGTTCTGAAAAAACTCTCAATTGCTATATCTTTGCCAACAACTAAAATCATTTCATCATAATGATCAATGCTTTTATTCAAAAATAGTTCATACTTCTTGTGTGCTTGTTGGATATTATACACAATTAGAATAACAAGTAAAAAAACAATTGAAATATAACATATATATACATATATTACCATCACTGCTGCATCATATGTCGCTCTATCACATGTGATCATGTTCATGTTATCATCTCATCCAAAACCACTTTCAGCCCGAATTGTGTATATAATTTGCCACTGGTTTTTTACAGTCCTCAAATGATTTTCCACATGCTTCGCATCGCATTGGACTTGGAATCTTTTAAAAATAGCTACGACAACTCGATTAATAGAAACTGCTTTGAAAGTGTTGGAAGACTTATTTCCTTTCTGGGCCTCCTCTGCTAGAATTTTAAGAAAAATATATTCCATCAGTTTTGTCCACCTGAATTGCTTGGATGTTCCTTCTTTGTTTCCCTTACTCATCCTACATTAATAATTATCATTGTCAATCATTTCAATATCCAACAAGCTTAAAACATAATAAATTCAATATCTAACAAATTTAAGACATAATAATTTCAAAATCCAACAAACTAATTTCATTATCATTATCCAACCAACATTAAAAAAATAATTTTAATACTAAAACATACGTAACATAAAAACAATAACCCTAAGCCTTAAACCTACCTAACATTTCTAGCCATATAATCAGTCCACATAGTTTGCGTAATTTCCTCTCTCTTAGCAGACCATTCTCTTGCTTCTTCTCTTTCTTCTCGCTCCGTAAGAGTTGGTATTATCAAATCAGACTCAGGCTCCTCGTATAATCATTGACTAAGTAAGTCACTAGGATCAACTCCCATTATATGATTATGAATGATACAACAAGCCAAAACTATATCTACTTGAATTTAAAATTTTCAAAATGGTTCAGCATCTAATACACGAAACCATTTCGTCAAAATCCCAAAAACACGTTCAATAGTGATTTGCAATGATAAATGACGAAGATTAAAAAGTTCCTTTGCATTTTTTGGCCCCTGAGCACTAAACTCTTTTAAATGATATCGAATACCACGATATGAGGTAATATATCCATTTCAGATGCCATATCTAGCATTAGCAAGATAATATTTACCTACAATTTTACAAAACATAGTTATTACTAATAAATTATGAACTTACTTGAACTATTTGGTATTTAATGTTCACTCTTACATTCCAGAATTCTTAATCCTCTTGGGCGTGAAAGTGCATCATTTAAAATACGATAATCATGTGCACTACCTTCTCAACTAGCTAGAACATAGGAAAATTTCAAATTAAATGTAATAGCAACCAATACATTTTTGTCGTCCCCCCTTTACGGCTACGAAATTTTCCTTGAATGCTAAATGGAACAAATGCACGAACATGAGTTCCATCTAATGCTCCAATACAATCTTTAAAATAAGGATAAAACCTTGAATTGTTTCTGATTTCACTAGGAGTTAACTCATCAGGTAATCTAATAACTAGTTTATACAATTTCAAAATAGCTCTCAATACAATCCTAAAGTAACGGTGAATTGTCTCAATTGATCTATAATATCTGGATCTAATCACTCTAAACCTTACATTATGACCAATTATATGTAAAAATATAACTACTTGCTCCCTAATATGTACCGATTTAGTTGATTGTAACAAATTATTTCTACTAAGAATATCACACAAATTAAAAAAGGCAATCGATCTCATCCTTATCATATCAATAAACTGCTGGTCACCACAATATAAAATACTATTAATATAATTTTCTCTTTCATAATCTCGATTCACACGAGGGTGAAAATCAATTTCTTTCCTAGTTTTTAATTTTTTAATCCAAAGAGCCCCAAAAGCTAAAACTGGAGCCACGACTTCAACAATTGCATTTTGATCTTGATTACAATCCATCTACACAAAATAATGCCACACAAATATTTGATCACCACAAAAAAAGATGCAAGCTTGCCATAAGATCACACAAAAAGTTACAAATTAATATGCAATTATTACAAAACAATGTGCAATTATAAGATAATTAATTGCTAGAAATCTTTATTGATTTTGGAAAGAGCCAATCAAACAAATCATGTCAGATTAATAATGGGACAAAAAGGTTTCCTGAACTTTTAAAGTTATGAATTCATCTATCAGGCTTAAGCATTTCCAACATCTAATTTATGACTTACATCTCAAAGCAAAGAATGCAAAGCATCAGGCTTAAAGATCATAATATGCATAAAAAATGTAATGGCCCTGCAAGGTTTGCATCATGTCATGCATGCATAGATACATTACATTACTACAAGCAAATTTACAGCTTTATCAGTCTATAACACGGTAGCATAATCAGAAACTATCGAACATGTCAGAGCGTGCATGTCAGAATAGAAGTACAAAGGCAAAAATATGCAGGTTTCTTCTCACTGCAGTATAGTAGAAACAAACTTTTATTGTCTGCAAAGGATAGAAGATGCTAACTCAAGCCTTACAACAGTGCATACATCACAAGATGCATGCGAGCCAATGGCGCCTCAAGACACATGAAACTTGACACAGTTAGAATCTTCACATTTACCCCAAAAGTTCAGACTTCAGACAACAGAAAATGGTAGATGAACTAGCTTTTTATAGTGTCAAACATGCTGCATTGCAACAAAATATTTAGATTGATCTTCTCCGATAAAACAAGAGGTTAACATTTAGAGTTTAAAACAAACGGAAAATGAAAAAAACAATTGAAAACAGACTATTAAACAAATGAAAAAATGGAAAATAATTTCCGATATATATGCTAAATAAAAACCCCAAAATGGCAATCGATCTTGAATCCCAATTTCTTAACAATTCAAAAAACAAATTCCAATTCCAAAAAATCCCAGTCTCTTAACAAAACAAAAACCAAATATACCAAGTACCCTTTCCCTTACACACAAAAGCTAATTCAAGAGATTCCCAAAAAAAAAAAAAAAGCTAATTCAAGAACCAAGCTTGAAAAACAACCAAAACCCCCAATTAAAATCTTGGTCAGCTTACCCTGAAAAATCACATAGAAAGAGAAAAAAGAGAAACTTACAAGTGGCCATGGAGAAAGAAATGAATTTACAGAGTAACTAAAATACAATAACTTTGAAAAACAAAAATAATCAGAGAAATAGCCAAAGAGAAAAGCAACAAGTTAAACCCCATGAAGAAAATTCCAACTGCTCATTTACAGAGTAATCAAAATAAAAGATAGTGACATACCTTGATAGGATAGGAAAGCTAGATTTTAGGGGTTTTTTCAAAATGCAGACTTGGCAAGGACAACGAGATGACGACACTCGGATTCGAAGGTGAGGCCAATGAACAGATATGAGGAGGAGAGACGGAGGCTGATGGACAGAGAGAGGAAGGAGAACTATTGATGTGAAGATAGTGAAGGAGAATGACTGCTGTAATGAGAGTGGAGGAAAATGGAAAATGTCTTACACAAATAAATTCGGTAAGACGTTTCCGTAAAAAGTCATTTTGTTTACTCGTATTTTAGAAAATGTTTTCCATAGTAATTTATTTACAAGCACTGTAAAATAAGGAAAATATTTTACCCGCAAACAAATAGAATTTTAATTTACTCACCCTGAAAAATCAAAGCTACGTTCAACTCCCACTCCACCTAATATGCTGCCATTTTTATTTTTTTTATATTTTATCAAAATAGAATAATAATTTTTGTTTTTTTATTATTTTAAATAATACTATTAATTGTTTTCTAAATATAATTATATTAGGCAAATTTTAATATAACTTTTATTATCATATATATTATATATAAGAGAAATTTTTGATAATCATCTCATGTTTTTCTTAATCTCAATCCAACCTAACTAATTAAAAAATTGAACCCACCCAAAACATGATTTCAACAAACAACTCAACCTTATGAAATTATATCAAGTCTTAACCAACCAAATTGAGTTTTTTCTGGCCTTAATAATTTCCAAGGAGTTGAAGGGTTTTACTTAGAGGTGAGCGTTCGATCGAATTGAATCGAATAAAAAAATTTCGAGTTGACGAATCTTATTTTATCATCCTAACTTGATTTGAAATTTTCTCGAATCGAGTCAAGTGAGATGAAATTTAAATCAAATCGAATTGAATATATTTGTTCGAGTTGAATTAAAAAAATAATTTTAGTGTTTTTTTTGTTTTTATATAATCTTTTTTAAAAATATTTTTCTTTAAAGTTTTTAAACATGACCATATAAAGAAAAATTGAAGTGACCAAATAAAAGCGACTGATGAAAAAGAATGGGAGGATTTTGATTTTTGGGGGTAAAGAGAGAAATAAAATATTTTTGAGGATTTTGATTTTTGGGAGTAAAAGAGGGAGAGAAAGTAAAAAAATTTGAATGTAAAGGAGATAAAAATTTTATGGAGGGATTTGATTTTTGGGGGTAAAGAGGGAGAAATAAAATATTTTTGAGGGATTTTGATTTTGGGGAGTAAAATGGGGGGGAGGAAGTAAAATTTTTTCGAGGTAAGGGTGCTAGGATCGACCCGATTAAGCAACAAGAAAAAAATAGTGGAATAAATTGAGAAATTGAACATACAAATTTAATGTAGAAAAACCTCTTCAAAGAGGATAAAAAATTACGGGAAAGGATAATTTTACTATAATAGCAAAATAACGAAGAGTACAAAAAATTGAGATAAAAACTAAATCCTGAAAATCTCAAAAACAAAGAACCCTCAAAACGTAAACACAAAATTATCCAAATGTGTTATGAGTTCTAATCTCTAATGGGTGTGTTTTCTAATGTTGTAAAAGAACCTATTTATAGGCTAAATTAGTAGGTTAAATGAACTATGCTAATAAATGCTAAATATATTATACTAATAAATACTAAATCTTCTAAAAAGAAAATATATTTTATTTAACTTGACTTGCAAGCAATCTCTTAGAATTTGGGTCACACAACTCTAACAATCTCCACCTTGACACGAATTCTTACAACACTATCTTTGCCAAAGCTCGCCACGGGCCTATCTTGAACTATGCAGGGAATTAATTCATTCGAATCTGTGCTTAGAAGCTAGAAGACTTTTAGCCTTCGACTTGTTCACTGCCAAATCAAAACTAACCCGGGTCTGATTTTCACGAACACAGTGCCCTAACATTTTAAAACCTGCATCCAAAAGAGAACCTTTCTCAACGAAACTGTCATACCTTTTTCCCTCCTATGACCAAATTGCCTTCGCTCCAAATGAGTTGACTTCAACTCCGTAACGGACAAGGGACATCCGATTTCACCAGTCACTATAGAACCTTCTAGAATATAAGGACAACCAGTTCTTTTACCTTTTAACAAAACGAGAGCTCCACGAGATACTTTAATGTCATTCGACTCGATGTTGATTCTGCATCCTTTCAAGTCTAAAATACTCAAGCAGATGAGGTTCTTTCGTAAATCAGGTACATACCTAACATCTGAGAGTGTCCTAATCGTCCCATCATGTATCCTAATTTTAACAGTACCAATACCATTTACCTTACTAGATGAATCACTTCCTATGAGCACAACTCCACCTTCAACCGAACTATATGTAAAGAACCATTCTCTATTGGGACACATGTGGAAAGGATATTCCGAATCTAAGATCCACTTGGACGTGAACTTGGAGTTATCACTCGTTGACACTAACAAGAAACCATCACCGCTTTCATTGGCCAAATTAGCCCCAGCTACATCTTCATGATTACTCTCAGCAGCTCTTTTATCTTGTAGTTTATAACAATCTACTTTGACGTAACCTAACTTTTTTACAATAACGATATCTTTTGCCTCGTTTCTTTGATGCTATCACAACTGAAGCTTGCCTATCTGCCTTGCTATCCAAACCAAACTCATTGTCGAGTTTGTATCTACTCAACAAATGAACCTTCACATCTTCGAACAAGAGTTTGTCTCTGCCATAAATCAAAGTCTCCTTGAAAGACTTGTATGAAGAGGGTAAAGAGCACAATAATAGCATAGTCTAATCTTCATCGTCAATATGAACCTCAACGTTCTTTAAATCATTTAAAAGAGTATTGAATTGACTGATGTAATCTCTAAGAAGCTCACCTTCGTTCATGCGAAATGTAAATAGACGTTGTTTCAACAATAAACGATTAGCCAGAAACTTAGTCGCATAAAGAGTTTCTAACATTTTCCACAAGGCAGATGAGGTCTTCTCCATTAATACCTCCTACAATACTGTATTCGCGAGGCACAATTGGATTGCAAATAATGTCTTTTCATCAAGCTCTTCCCATTTTATTTGATTTAGATTCTCAAGCTTTTTCCCAGTAACGACATTTTTCAAGCCAGTTTGAACTAGAATTACCATCATCCGAACTTGTCACAGATTAAAATTTGTCTCACCATCGAACTTCTCAATTTCAAACCTTGTTGTTGCCATCTCTGAATAGACTGATCTATGAAAATTGAACTAGCTCTGATACCACTTGTTAGGATCGACCCGATTAAGCAACAAGAAAAAAATAGCAGAATAAATTACAAAATTGAAAAGATAAATTTAACGTGGAAAATCCCCTCCAAAGAGGATAAAAAAACCACGGGCAAATATAATTTTACTATAATGGAAAAAGAATGAAGAGTACAAAAGATGGAGATAAAAACTAAACCTCGAAAACCCAAAAACAAAAAACCCTCAAAACATAAACACAAAATTCTCTAAATGTGTTATGAGTTCTAATCTCTAATGGGTGTATTTTCTAAGGTTTTAAAAGAACCTATTTATCGGTTAAATTAGTAGGTCAAGTAAACTATGCTAATAAATGCTAAATATATTATACTAATAAATACTAAATCTTCTTGAAAGAAAATATATTTTGTTTAACTTAACTTGCAAGCAATTTCTTAGAATTTGGTTCACACAACTCTAACAAAAGGGGATAAAAAGTTTGTGAGGGGATTTGATTTTGGGGGATAAAGGGGGAAAAATTCAAATTTTCAACTTGATTCGAACTCTAAATTTGAATTATTCGAATTGTTAAGTAGTTTGATATTAACTTTATTCGAATTATTCAAGTTATTCAAATTCAAGAATTCAACTAGATTCGAATTTGAAATTTGAAAAAAAAATCGAGTTCTATAACATCCCAAAAAATTGGGGGTTAGTAGAATCGGGTTTGTGAATTAAGAGAGTGTGTGGTTATGCCCTAATTTTTTAGATTATTTGTGCGTTTTTAGGAAATAAATGGGGTATTTGTTTGTTGGATAAGTGTTAGTGAAATATTCCTTAAAATTCATATTTAAATCCCTTCTATCACACCATTTTTATTATTTTATAAATTTTGTCTCAAATCCTAGTATGTGACACACCTTGTTTTTAAAATAAATATTGCAAATTTATTTTAAAAATGAGAAAATAGCCTAGTAGTTAAAAGAAATATGAGAATGCATGGAAATTAAATTAAGGTTCCAAGTTCGAATATTTTCCATTGCAAAATAATTAAATTTTGCAAAATCCCTTATTTTTTTTATGTGTGTGTCGTCCATACCCTTGTCAACCTAGGTATAAATATTGTTTTTAATAAGTTTGATTAGGCTTTAATCATATTTCATCCACCCTAGCCGTCCTTCCCTTCTCTCCTCCTCTCTTTCTTGTTTTACAATTTTTCTTTCTTCCTCTATTGTTGTCATCGCCTATAAGCACCTAGATCTATCATCTTTTCTTTTCTTTTTGCCACAAGATTTTGCATCATCTCCTTCACCACCTTGCTGCCATTTTCCCCTAATATATTTAACCCCAAATCTGAAATCTTGAACCTCCAAGATCGATTCCTATAGTTGCCAAAAAGTGTCATTGCTGCCTCTATCATTTAGCTTGTGTAAGATCTCATTTTCTCTCAATTTCTTGATAAATATTGTTAAATAAAAATCTAAATTTCCAGAACTGGAATTTGGGAGATTTTTAATGATTTAATGGGTATTTTTCCAGCTTTTTAATTGATCTTGAAAGAGGTTTTAAATCAGCCCCAATTTGGCCACCACGGGTGGTGGTGTACGCGCCTATGGGCAAGAAATGGGGTTTTTTTTCTTTATTTCTTTCCCATCTTTTTCCAGCAAGACCTTGGGTTCTTGAACCCTTCCTAATCAGCCTTGAAACATGTGTTAATTAGGGAAAATCAATCTTGATCAATCGACACTTTAGATCTGACAATTTGAGAAGTGTAAGTATGGATAATTGTAAACTAGTGAAAAATTTCGGTTTAGATATTGGGAAAAGTTGTTAATTGATCAAATGAGAAAATTTTAATCATATATTAGCTACTGATTTTTTAGTAATTAAATGTGTTAGGTTCCGACTTAAATGCCCCAAATCAGCAGTAAAGCCAAAAGACGTTCGCGTGTATGATTCGCCTCAAATCAGTGTAAGAAATCTAACTAGTTTGGATTCAGAAATTTGATGTATTTGTGACAAACGGATTGAACCCATAAGTGGGTATTTAGGGGCTGTTTAAGAGGTGTATTAATTGAGTTTTATATTGATTTTTAATTTAGGTTCGTTTTAAAGTTTATTAGAGAAACTGCAAGATTCGCTAATGTGCTGCAAAAGAACGTAAAATAAGGTGTGGGTCCTAAAATCAATAACTTGAGTGGTAATGATAATTATCATTATTATGGTTTAATTGGTGATTTAGTTTGCTGATTGAGCTTGGCCTAATAGCTAAGTAATTAAATTTGTGAGTGGCCGAATTAGGTACGTTTCGAGTCCCAACTATTTGGCATGGTAGCAATATTGCTAGTTTGACTGAATGATTGAAGGATTGACATTGTCATAAATGTTTGGTTAATTTGATGTATGATTGATTGTATGTATAGCATGTTTTTGAATGAAAATAAGGCTTATACATGATATATTCGTACAAAGTGAATTATTATAAAATGTTCGTAAGACTGCTATACATGCACACAGAAAAGTTGTGAATGTACATGAAATTGTGATTTGTGAATGATACCATCTTAATGGTAATATGAAAGTTGGATTATTGATTCCATACTCTGAAAGTATTTGATAATTGAGGGCGTGTTGAACATGCCAATTCAATGTGAAAGTATTGAATTATGGCTATGTATGAGATTGTGTGACATATTGTATGTGCATTGGGGTGGGAAATTATTGTGGTTGACAGAGGAGTTCCATGGAGTACCGGCAGTATATTAAGTCTGCATTTATATGTAGTCTGTGCACTGCACCTGGAGTACCGAGGGGATTGACAATTTTATCGCATTATAGATTATTCAGCAGATTTTTTGCACTTATGATATACGGTGGTTTTACCACATCGAGCTTTGCTCACATTCGTTGGAGTTTGGCAAACGGGTTCTGGGGAGCTCGTGATATGTAGCAAATGATTTGGGTAGGAACCTTTTTTGCATTACACCATGCTCATGACATTCTCGAATGTTATTGACTTATGCTACATATTGTATTGTGTTGTATTGAATGGTATCGAAATTAATGATTGTTAGTCAAATGAATGATGACCCATGCTCATACGCCATTTAACATCGATTTGATAATGGCTATTTAATGATATGAAATTCCAATGATGATTCTGTGTTCTTCTGTTAATACTAACATGTTTCACTGTATTTGATATTTATGTCCATTTAAATAACTATTCGACTCACACTGAGCTTTCATAAGCTCACCCCCCATAGTGTTTAACTTTTCAAGTAAACCTCAAAAATAGGACCGGACCTAGCATACGGAGAATCACCTTGGATCTTAGATTTTTTTTTAATAAGTATTATTAAGTCTCTATTAGTTTTGGGTTTGTAATTTTCAATTATTTCTAATCTGTGGCTTAGTAACTTTTCATTTGGGGAGTTTTGCATGCATGGATTTCTCAAGCATAAAATCGAAAAAGCATGATATCTGGCTTAAGTAAAATTTGACATTGATCCTTAATTTTTGCTGCATTGCAAAGAAACCGTTTTTGAAAAAAAATAAATCGATAAGGTGACTACTACAGGGATTTTATACTACTGACATCGAGGGAAAATATTAATGTTTTGTCAACTCTTTTTGTTCAGATTTTCCCGAAGGGCTCTCCTCTTGTTCCTGACATCCAGGGAAGTTGCTAGGTTATAAGAAAATGTTGACAATGTAAGGTGTTATTCATTTAAAGCACAACCATTTCTTTCTCAGAATTGGGTGGGATCAAGATTGCGTAGTTTAGAACCATATTCATTTTGTATTGAAAAATTAAAATTAAATGTTGACAGCATTGGATGTTGCACAAAACCATAATAGCAGAGAAAGCATTACTGTTCTACGGGGTTGCTTTATTCCAAGAGTTTCAAACTTTAGTCATGAGTTGGAGAAACAAATTGTCAAGTATGTGACAAAAGCATCCTTCCTAATTTTTTATGATATGGATAATATATCAGGCGATGACCGCAATGCCTTATTAGTCATTTTAGGGCTCCTTCTAACTGCAACCTACCAAGCCAGTCTTAGCCCACCTGGTGGTGTTTGGCAAGGCGACAGTTCTTCTAACTCTATCGTCACTAAATGTATTGATGAAAGGGAATTACCTGGGCGTATAGGGACACCAGTCATGGGTCAATCCTTTTTTCTTATTTTCTATATTTTAACCTATGTTGTCTTCATTGTAACCTTTTTCCTAACCCTAGCGCTACTACCTTTTCCCCAGCACTTGAAGTATTACTTGCGGTTCTTGCTGCATGCTTCGACCAATCAATATCTTCCATAGCTCCAACCTTTTTAACAGTTAAAATTCTCCGTATATTTTCAACAATTATTTTCATTTTAATGGTGTTCATGTGTATCTATTGCCTTCGTTTTCTGTCTCCATTTTTGCTGGAAAGGACTTGTAGGTGCGATTCAAGGATTTTTGCTACATGATGAATTCTGGAAAGAAACCATTTTTGCTGTCGGTTATAGTTTATTTGTTAGAATTGATGTTATCGTTGATGATGGTGGTGTTTATAGCTAGACATTCCCTATTGTATTCATAGGATACTGGTTATTTCTTAATTTATGCCAATTCTGTTTAAAGCGGTGCATTCAATATTATAATAATTAAATAGTCCAGTTGGCATTTAAGCCAACTTAACTATGGAAACTGATTCTTGTTTTGTATCTATTTGTAACATGTCTGAATGGGTTTGTTTTCTTTGTAAGTTATAATTTGAATACATTTATCAATAGCATATACAAATTCAAGTAGGTTTTAGGTTTTGTTTTCTTCGTAAGCCAATCAGCATTGTAACTTAACAATGGACATGACTATTACCTTTAATTTTATATTTATTAAAAACAATATTTTAGCTTTTTATAAATTTGATAAATTGATTTGTTTAAGAATTAGCTTACCCACCCAAGTTATCTGGCTTAAGTAAAATTTGGCTTAAGTAAAACTGATAAATTTTATAATCGAAAAATGCATGATATCTGGCTTAAGTAAACTTTGACATTGATCCTTAATTTTTGCTGCATTGCAAAGAAACCGTTTTTGAAAAAAATAAATCGATAAGGTGACTAGACTTTCAAAATGACACGAATAATGATTTTTCTGCTGCATTAGTTAACATCAAGTTTTTACAAAGTAAATCCACGAACAACATTTTTTTTCTAAAACAACACCGTCAAAAGTACAACTACTGTTTTCTCTAAAATGAGTTTATTTAAGGTATTCAAAACTAAGGTAAATTAGCTTAGCTATTTCAGTGGCTAATGTAGCCTTCTCAATTTAACCCTAACGTCAAGGTCAAGTTTGGGAGGTTACAAATTGACTCGATTAACTCAATTCGAATAATTCAAAATTCAAATTTTTATTTTTAGTTTTTAAGTCGAATAGAATTTCGCTTGCCCTAGTTTTACTTATCTACCATCTGGTCTTGAAGAGAAATAATGAAATATGTATTAAAAATCACCTCATTTGTTTAATTATGCCTCTAATCTATGCACTCATCAGACTTTTAAAATTTAATCTCTTTAGTTTTTAAAATTTCATGAAATTAATCCTTATCTAATTTAAAGATTAGAATCTAAATAATTTGTTTGAGAAAAAAAATTAAAATCTAGTAGGTAAAACTACTAATAAACTTTAGTTAAAATTTAATACCTATTTTTTTTATATCGAAAGGTCCAATTAAAAATTTAAAGCTCAATTGATATCACATATTTAGATTTAATTGAAATTTAAAACTTTAAATCAGAAGTAAAAGGGTTAAATTCTTGAAATTAAAAGAAAAAAAATTGAATCTAAAAAATTAAAAGAGTACAGGGATTGGAGAAGAATTAGACCAAAATTTATCTGTAATTTCCAACGGCAGGGAATTATGCATTCAAAATGGCGCCAAATTTGCAGGAAAATTCTCAGCTGTTTTTATCAAAAATGAAAATCCGAACGTTTTCCCCTTTCCCCTACTTTGAAGCCGTTGGAAACACTCGTAGCCAAGTGTTTTTTTTTTTTAATTATTAAACGTGTGTTTGCTAATTTTAATGAATCCCCTGTAGTATAAATGCCACCATGATCATCATCTTCCATGCAGGCCAAGCTTGAGTTCAACTAGTTGGCGTGGCTTTTTTCAAGGTCCTGTCTGCAACCAACCTGTTGTTTGCAGGATTTGGGCTTTGATTACACCTTTTCCAATTTTGCTTTATAAACAAAAAATAAATAAATAAATAAAAAATAAAACCACGATGGCTGCTCATAGATAGCTTGTTTCTCTTTTCCTTGTCTTTTGTTGTCCTAATCCCAACCCTTCAAGCTCACATTGCTGAATATGACGATTATTGGAAGGCACGGAAATTGGAAGCCATTGAGAACCTAAACAAGGCTTATCACCCCAATCCTGAGGAGGTGGTCCACCATTACAATGACCAATTTGCCAAAACCATGATTAAGCTTAATAACACCAGAAGGGTGTTGAAGGGAACGAAAGAAAATCGTCCATGTGAAATAACCAACCCCGTTGATAGCTGCTGGCGGTGTGATCCTAACTGGGAAAAAAACAGGAAGAGGCTGGCCGATTGTGCCCCTGGATTTGCTCGTGGTACTACCGGTGGAAAGGAGGGTGAGTTTTACGTGGTCACTGACCCTTCTGATGATATTCTTAACCCCAAACCTGGAACTCTGCGTCACGCAGTCATCCAAAGAAGACCACTTTGGATCACTTTCAAAGGATCCATGATCATCACCCTGGAACAGGAGCTCATTATTACAAGCAACAAGACCATTGATGCTAGGGGAGCCAATGTGCAGATTGCTAAGGGTGCTGGTATTACGGTCCAGTTTGTCAAGAACGTCATTATCCATGGCCTCCATATCCATCACATTATTACCGGCACAGGTGGCACCATCAGGGATGCTGAAGACCACTTCGGGTTAAGGACTGCCAGCGACGGAGATGGGATCTCTCTGTTCGGAGCAACCAACATTTGGCTCGACCATCTTTCGGTTACCAATTGCTCCGATGGTCTTATCGATGTTATTCAGGGTTCCACTGCCGTTACCATTTCCAACTGCCATTTCACTGACCACAATGAGGTAATTACAACCTTTTTCTTTTTTTTTTTTTCTTTTCTATTTAAACTAGGCAGGAACGAGGATTTTGAACAAAAAGTAAAATGAAATATTGCAGGTGTTGTTGTTCGGAGCAAGCGACTCCTACACTGAGGACCAGAAGATGCAGATAACCGTCGCTTTGAACCACTCCGGTAAAGGATTGGTAGAGAGGATGCCTAGGTGCCGACACGGTTTTGTCCATGTCGTCAACAACGACTACACTCACTGGCTCATGTATGCCATTGGCGGCAGCCGCAACCCTACAATTATCAGCCAGGGCAACAGGTATACCGCGCCATTCAACTTCGCGTCTAGGGAGGTGACCAAAAGGGAGTACGCACCACCCGAAGTGTGGAAGAAATGGAACTGGATATCAGAGGGTGACCATTTCGAGAACGGTGCCTTTTTTGTTTCATCCGGTGATCCCAAAGCCAGCAAGAAATACGGTACCAACAAAATGATGCCTTTCAATCCCGGTGAGATGGCCCCCAAACCGGAACACTCAACTGCAAACCCGGCAAGCCTTGCTAAAAACACTGTGATAAGCATGCGTCCTTTCTTTGCTATGTACAACATTTGAAGTCCACAAGCCCAGATCCACCGGTTTCCTACATCGACATTATTTTTTAATTTTTTTATTATTTGGTTTAGTGTTTCAAGTGTACTATGAGGTAAGTCCTTTAATCCTTATTTCTATTAATTCCAGTTTTGTTCACTGAAATGGTTTCCTTGAATAGAACTTTATATGGCTGTTGCCTGTTATGAATACAATTATGCAGTTGTCTCTTTTTCTTTTTTTTTTTTTTTTTCTTTTTTGACTTCCAAGTTGCCATTCAAATAATTTGGCGTGTTGATAAAGCAACTATTCTGAAATAACAAGAAGAAGAATGCATAGAAACCCCCAACTGAAATCATCAATCAAAACCTAAATCAATTTTGAGTTATTTGATTATCAATTTTTGACATGAATGAAATTTTAATTTATTTATTCTTTAAATGGGCTTAAGCTAATCATTTACAAATATATACAAATTCGGGTAAAATTTTATGCCCATATTTTGTGTCAATCCAAACATTAAAAAATATAAAATTTGTTACTATCATGCTTAAGTTTAATCTAAAACCTAGGTTGACCCATAAATACATCTAATATAGCCCACACACATGATTTACACATAATGGAATTTGAATTTGAACATTCAAAATCCCATGTTTGAACCTTACTAGCATAGCCAAAGACTTATTGGAAAAAAATAAAATAAAAAGAAGAAAATCTTAAATTAATAATATAATGATATGTTTGATAGGAGTACTATTTTTTTTTCATGTTTTAGTTCATGAGTTAGAAATAAACTAATTATAATTAGTAATTTTAGTCATTCACAAGACTTGTTTATGTAAAGAGAAGAAAATTTTATTGCTTATTTTTGAAGAGGTCTTTTTTTTCTACTAGAGTTTTACTTATCCATCTAATTTCAAATTTAATTTTTTACTAATTAATTTTTATTCTATTCCTAATTATTTTAACATATATTTATTAAATAAACATTTTTCTCATATTAATAGGTTGATTGAGCCTTAGCTCGATTGTTGCCAATGTAGGAGGATGTGGGTTTAAGTGCGTTGAAACGCATTTGATAAATGTCAAAAGTAACAAATTTTAACATCATTCTTAATGCATTTTTGGGTGGTTATTTGATGTTAATGGTGAATTTTATACTCCTAATCCTTTAAATTCATGTTTTGATGCTTAAGAGAGCTCGGGAGCAAAATGAGTGAAAATAAAAAAATCGGAGCAAGCTACAGGAGCCAAACGAGCTTACCTATTCCACACGTGCTGGCCACGGCCATGTGGTAGGTTGTGTCATTTTCACAGGACTGCACACTAAACTTCGAAAAAAACGTGATTTTTAGATTTTTCAAGCATTTTAAAACGTATATATAACAAAAATAAGAAGATAAGAGTGAGCCGTTGAAACAGCCCGATTTAGAGGCTAGTCAGAACAGTGATCTCGGAATCATTAATTCGAGGTTAGAGAAAATTATTTTCATGTTATGTTATATGTTATAACATGTTTATAAGGATACATGGAAATTTTGGTGCTTTAATTTTTGCGATTTCATGCTTAATCGCTAAAAAAGACTAAATCGCATAAAGTGCAAAAGTTCTATTTTATTGCTAGAGGTACCAAATAGTTATGGATTATTATTTGGAGGTCTCAAATGTGCAATTTGGCCTTTTTTAAGTGAGTTGGCCGGCCATGTGACATAGGGGGACAAGAGCATTTAATTTTTGGTCAAGATTGGTGGGAATTAGATGATAAAATGAATAAAATAAGATGAATAAAAGATGTTATCATCTTTTACTATTCATTCACCTTCAACCACCGAAATTTGAAGAGAAAAACAAGGGTTTTGGAGCTCAAACTTTCAGCCAACAAATTCCCTAGCAAGTAAGTGATTTTGATGATCTTTCTTGATAAAAATTACATTTTTGGAGTCCCTAAAGATTAAGCTAGCTAATGGGGGGACTAATTTGCAACATGGTTGAAAGTCTAGGGACTTACCATGATAGAGTTTATGTTGTTGGCTGAGTTTTTATGGAAGAAAATGAATGATAGGATGATGAGAAACAGCATTGGTGAAAGATGTTGTCATGAAAACACCTAATTTGGGCTAAAATGCAAAAGTTGTAAATTGATCATTAAGGCATGAAATAGTTGGAATTGTGGATAGTTGTAAGAGGATTAAATAATCATCTAGGCTTGTTTAACAAGAAAATGTGATGAAAATTTATTTACGAGCCTAAGGGCAAAATCGTAATTTTTCCAAAGTATAGGGGCAAAATGGTCATTTTTGCCTAAGTGGATATTATGTTGTAATATGATCATTAAGTGATTAAACGAGTAGATTTTATTGTTCTAGATCGAAGAAAACAAGATTCGGACCTAGAACGGGAGAAAAGAGAAATGTGGGCAAAAAGTCTTTTTTGGCCTTTTCGTCATCGAGGTAAGTTCGTATGCAAACCTTGCAAGTACATACGGGTTATTTAATATTACAATGTTGTATGGAATGTATAATTATGCAATGAATGTATTAAATAAGTGTTGATGAGTTGTTAAGAGAATTGGAATCTAAGAATAGTAAGAAATGCAAATATTATGAAATGATGATAGTTAAGATTCCGTGTAAGACCATATTGAAATATGGCCTCGGTGAGAGATTTTGTATAGGACCATGTCGGGTACATGGCATCGATAGGCTAATTCGTGTATGATGTCAATGGGATATTATGTGTACGAGATTTAAGGGAGTTACTTAACGATTTTAGTGACTTAATAAGTATTTGAGAATTTAGAATGAATGTGTTGTACATGAGAAGTACAGGAATGCATTAGAACTGAATTGAGGTAGATTCAGTATTTGATGAACCCATAGTGGAACAGGTGTAATTAATGCACATTAGTTGCATGAAATAGATTTATTGATGCATTGTGTGAATGCGAACGAGTATCGTAGAAAGTTAAGTAAGAATAGAAATGTGTGAGGATGTTTTTGGTTGAACATTTGAAATAGAGATGCATGTGGATTACTATCCATGAATGCAAAAATTAAAGGTGAGCTATGTGCGATATCACCTTATTGATATTAATTGATGGGCTGTGTGCGATACCATCAACTAAATTATTATCGGTGGGTTGTGTGCGTTACCACCTGATAAACTATTAAATAATGGGCTGTGTGCGATACCATCAACTATATTGCTATCGGTGGGCTGTGTGCGTTACCACCTAATACATTAGAAATCTATAGGTTGTGTGCGTTACCACCTAATACATTAAAAATCGATGGGCTGTGTGCGATACCATCGCTTATAAATGATTGGTGAGCTAAGTGCGAAATCACCATAGTTATAAACGATTGGTGGGCTGTGTGCGATACCACCCTATAAGAGATTCAATGGTGGGCTAAGCGCGTAACCACCGAGAGATTAGTAATATGAGTGGCTTAGTGAAAATTCTTGATGTGTTGTTTTATATGATCTTGTGATGATTAGTGCAGGAATGTATGCTAATTAAACGAGCATTTGGCTTGTGGCATGGTAAGAATATGGTAAGAGATAGAATGAGTAAGCTTTAAGGATGATTGAGTAAGTAACCATGAGTTCATGAGAAAAGTTCATCATAATAACTTGCGATCATGTATATTCAATGAATATCAGTGTTTATCAGTTCTATGCAGACGAACTTACTAAGCATTTTTGCTTACTCCTTTTATTTTTCTCATATCTTATAGGTAAATTTATCTAGCTTGGATTGGGGATCGCTGGAGATATTTTCACACTATCGAGCAGACACTCGGTATGATGTATCAAGTCTCTATAAGTAATGGCATGTATAGGGCTAGTACTTAAGGTTGATTAAGTCATTGTTGATGTAGCCAAATTGTGTTGGCCTAAGAGAGCTTATGTTTGTTTGTGTATAGCCATAGATGATGGCTTAAGTTGTTTGTAAAAAAAATATAGGAAATAGTTTTCCCTAGTGTGTGGATAAAGACCTTATTTCTTTATTAATCAGATGTCTTTAATTCAAGAGTAATATTGATGCTATGTGTAGTTATGTGATGAGGTATGAATGTATGCATGAGGGTGGAAAAGGGGGCTTGGTAGATAGCCTCTAAGTGCCCACACGGTTAGATACACGGGCGTGTGTCTAGGCCATGCGAACCCTGCACCTTAGTGTTTTAAATTAGGATAGACCACAGGCAAAATCCACGGCCGTTTGAGTAGACCGTGGGTGAGACACGGTCAGAACATGGGCGTGTGCCCCAGGCCGTGTAATCAAGTCAGTATATCAAGGTTTAGCACACGGTCTAAGTTCACGGGTGTGCCAAGGCCATGTGTGTTTAGTTAGTGTCGACCACGGGTGATAGGCATGAGCGTAGCTTAGCCGTGGGGCATTTGGCAGAATGCTCAAGTTTTAGACACGGTTTGGAAACATGGACGTGTGTGACTTCATAGGGCGTGTTGTAACTTGTACGGATGTGCGAGCTCTGTACAAAAGAGAAAAATTTTAAGAGTTGAAAAAGTTCCGATAGGGTCTCGAGAGTTCTCATGTGTATGAGTAAGGTCTCGTAAGTCGAGAATGAGGTTGATGAGGTGACTTAAGAGAGTAGTCACGATGAATCTTTATGGCGATCAAGTGGATTTCATTATGGTAACGCCTCGGGCCGGTTCCGGTGTAGAACCCGGGTAAGGGGGTGTTACAACAGTCACAGAATACTCAAGAAAACAACTCGAAAAACACCATTGAAGCCAACTTTTAAGCAAATTTTCGTTAAGATTGAAGATTCCTAGTTGATTCTTAGGAGATTATCATGAGTTTCTTTATTTCTTTTGGTTATATTGTATCTTAGATATTTTTATATTCAAGCATGAACTAATTTTCTAAATACCTAAGGGAGATGAACCCTATGATTCTATCGTTTGATTTTATTTTGCTCAGTAATTACTTAGATCTTTTTCTCAATTATGTGTGCTTAATTCTTGGTTTAATATTTTTAGATTATTGATCCATGTTTGTTGTGCTTAAATCAAAGGACGAATAGACCCTGTTTAAGAGTAAATCTTGTGTAATTGAGTAGAGTTGCATGCAATCCTAGAAATAGGATGACATAAATCTACCGGATTAGACCCAAATCTAATAGGGGATTCTATAGCACGAGTTAAAGCAATAATAGAGGTTTTAGTTAGAAAGAAATTTCAGTTAATCAACCTAGAGTCAATTGCTTTTATTCTTGAAAGAGATATTAGCATAATTTAGGGATTTCTACTAATTAAGTTACTAAGTAAAGAAATTGCGTACTTTAGATTAATATTGACAGATGAACTCTAAACTCACCCTTATTCACTTTCCCTTATCATTGTCTAATATAAAAGCTTCAATTTATAATTGTATGTTCTTATTAATTTTAATTTATATTTTTTATTTTAATTAGTATTATAATTATAATTTTATACAAATCTTCAATTTGTTATTATTGTTTAAGTAATTTACAAATCCAAAGCAATTGACTGCATCAGAAGTCCAATGTTGGTTGAAGATTATTAGACCTGTCCATGAGTCGAGCAAAAAATGACAAGTCAAAATGATGATAGGTTGAAGAAGAAAATCAAGATGGAAGATGATGACGAGAATGATAACGTAACACCCCTAACCCGCATCCGTCGCCGGAATAGGGTTACAGAACATTACCGTAAAACCATAATTTAAAAACATACATTTCAATCATTTCATTAAACATATCAAAGTCCATTCATACACATGCGTATCGTCCCTTAATCGAGCCTTCAAATCCCAAGAAACACTTTAGAAACAATTCAGATCAAATCGAAAACATTTAGAAAGTTTAGGAAAAAGTTAGAAAAATTTCATATTGTCAGGGTCACACGACCATGTGGCTAGGCCGTGTGCCTCACACGGCAGACACCCGTGTATCAAGCCGTGTAACTGCCTAACTTGTTACCCCTAGAACTTACAGGGGATACACGACCATGTTGCATGGCCATATGTCACACACGGTTGAGACATACGCCTATGTCTTAGGCCGTGTGGACAAGAAATAGGCCAAATTCAAGTCATTTCTTTCATCCAATTCAAGTACACACCTACAGGCCATTTGCACACACAATCAAGCATTAAAATATAACTAAAACATGCATAATAAGACCAATTCGAATGACCAAATTTGATTCAACCAATATGTCATATAAGGCACCTTAAAAGCAAGCATTCAACTTAACTAAACATATGTATAATGGGTCACTTTGCTACCATTTTAAAACATACAATAATTGAATTAAACCATGTCAATATAACTTACCATTTGAACCATTATTCTCATGCATCTCAAACACACATATACCTAAACTTATACATATTTGATCATAACTCATCCATATATATTTAGCTTAATTCCATATCAACACATAACCTAATTGACCACATTTCAACCATGCCAACACATACCACTTTGGCCATTTAACCCATGCATCAATTTGATAATAAAAACACCAATCATCAAGACATCAAATGCCAAAAGCTCACCAGCCATATTACCATATTTACAAGCCAAACATAACAACTAGTTCATTAACACAAGTCCACCTATACATGTCATTATAACCTTGATCAAGATATAAAATCTATCGATATAATCGTTGGATAGTGTGATAGATCTCCAACAAGCTTTCAACTCGACCGAGCTTGTAACAGTCCGAATTTGACCCTAATCGGAACGGTGGTTTCGGAACCACGAGTCCGAATTAGAAAAATATTTCTATTATTTTGCGTGTTAATTATATATGTTTGAGCACGTGTTAAAATTTCGTAGGCAAACTTGTCCGTTTGTGTGTTCGATAAAAAAAAAAAAAGGGGACTAAAGTGCATAAGTGGTGAAAGTAGTCATTTTCTTGATTGAGTGGTTAAATTAATGTGTTTTTATAATGAGGAGGTTTTATGTTGCAAATTACCCTTTTTCAAGAGTAGTGGACGGCAACATGTTTTTACAATGCATTTATATGTTTATTTTACATGTTAAATTTATAATAACAAGAGTAGTGGATGACAACATGTTTTGATAATGCATTTATATGATTATTTTATATGTTAAGTTTATTATCATAATAATAAATAAAAATGTTAAAGACATATGTGATTAATGAAGGTGTTTGGCTATGATATTAAATCTAAATAATGGTTACAAATTGTTTGATATTCGGCCATGGAGAATGAACCAAGAATTTAATAGTTATGTGTTAGCATAATTTTGATGATATGGTATGAATGTATGGTTTAGTTAATAGGTGTTTGATAAGTACATAATGAATCAGTTATGATTGATGTTTTAAGCCTATTTAAATTCGGTCATGTTATAGATATATATGTATATTATGCGCTATGTGTGTGTGATTGTGTGAATTTGATGGTTGATATGTTTGAATTAAAAGAAAGGATTTACTTGATAGAATATGGAAGTGACATTAACTAATTAAAAGGGGCTAATTTAGGTACCTTGTAAAGTAAGGGATATGCATGTCAAATAACCCAAATGTTTTAGGAAGTGGACGGCAATGATAGAAAATATGTGAATAAAATGATTAAATTTAGGTGAGTGGGATTTTAAATGAATATTAAATAAAGTAATGGTTAAGGTATAATAAAATAAGATAAAAAAATATATATATATACATGTTCTTATTATTATTTTTTATTCTATTTTCACTCATCTTCCTCACTCTCACGAAACAAAGAGTAGAAAAAGAGAAGTGAAATTTTAAAACTCCATGGCCGGACTATGCATGTGTTCTTAAGACCGTGACCAAAAAGAAAAGGAACTAGATCGGGGGAAGGCCAAAGTGAATGAATAGCCGAGACGTTTGAATTTATCGAATTCCAGGTAAGTTATAAGCAATTGGATTGATACAAATTTTATTCAATGTTGAATTGTATATGCTAAAGTGAAATAATAGACTTAATTGTATAAAGCCGAGTATGGCATGGGAAATATTTTATTATATTCGAAATGAGATAAAAATGCATAATTATATATGTAAGCTTGAATTAATTGGGTGGATTAAATATTTGTATACGTATTAAGGTATAGTTATACGTGAAAATGGAATGTGATTGATGCTGGAAATTGAAAATGAGGATTTATATATATATATATAAATAAATATATATTATGTATAATAGTTGTTGCCGAATGATACATGGGAATATAAAAATAGACTAGATGAGTGGGGTTTATTATATGCATGTAAATATGTATATCTCTTGATTAGTTGAAATAAGCATATGGAAATCCGGTTTTTCTTTAATTGCCGAATGTGATGTGGATTGGGATTAAACGTTCATAACAGCCGAATATGTGGTTGATTTATGTATGAAATTCGGTAGCATAGGGCTGGATAAATATTTATGGATTGAGTAGTAGTATTTAAATATGGATCTTGGAAATAGGTGGTGGTATTGAATAATTAATTTAGTATATATATGGGTGGGGCGAATGTGATGGAAATCAATAATGAACGAGAGTTAACTTTGATATATAATTATAGTTGTATATGTATTGATGGTTGCCGAATATGGTGGGTTAAAATGGGAGCATGAACTACGATTAATAGATGTTTTATTGAGGCATAGAAAATATGGATAGTGAATATATATTTATATATTATATAAATATATATATGTTTATGTGGTTGAGGAAAGGATTTATTTACCAAGCACTGGGTGTGTGAGTTATCATTTTTCATTTCTCCAAGGACCAAAATACCTAATAAAGGTAAATGAAAGTGTCAGGTAAATCTCTAAGTAAATAATCATCGTATATTATTTTCGTAAATTAGCATATGCTGAAATTTAGAATTTTTGTAATTATATGTGAATTAGCCGAATTTAGCTAAGTATAAAATTGATTCGGTTAAGTTATTTGTATGATATGTGCTATCGAATGTTTGTATAATGAGTTCGAAATGCGTAAAAGATTCGATATATGAAATGATTCAGGGAGAAAATTTAAAGTATTACTACTCAAAGCTATGAGCCTAGCAAGCCTTGGGGTCAGTGAATTTATCGGGCTTTATGCCTAGCGTGCTTATTATTAGGTGAATGATTATCGGACCTTGGGTCTAGCGAGCTTATTGCCGGTGAATGATTATCAGACCTTGGGTCTAGCAGGCTTAGTGCCGGTGTGTGATTCAGGCTCATGCCTAGCAGGTTTTATACCGGTGACTTATAATACGAGCTTATGCTTACGGAATGATTGAATTACGGTGGCAAATGAACAAGCTTAAGCTTATTCAAGTGAATTTGATTATTTGGCCATAAGGTATGTATTGACTTAAGTACAAATTATATGTGATGTTTATTGATTAAGTAAGTTGATAGATAATGTGTTTGTGTATTCGATATTTTTGGATAGGTGGATAATATGATATTGATTTGATGTTGTTTACTGGCAACATTAGAGTATTCAATGGATGTGTGAGTATTTGTACATAAATCGGTTTGGCCATATGGAGATTTTATGGATATACATTCGGACATGTGGAATTACTTATATAAATATATGTACTTCCGATTGTATGGAGTAAGTTGTATATGGTACCTATTAAATTGGTGGTATTCGACTAAGATGATCAAAATGTACTATGTGATTTTATTAAGGTTATAAAATGATTTGGTGTATAATAGCAGGCTTTATCTTTGGTAAATTATATCAAATTATCGCCTATAGTGAGCTCTCGTGCAGTGTATTACATTATACTTTATGCCTAGCAAATTTTACGTGAGCAACGGTAAAAATAATCAAATGTGCTAAATGAGTTAAAGTGAACAGGTATGTAACAATTTATTTCCCTTTTAGAAATAAGGTAAGTTGATTATTGATATGTGATACAAGTTAAAAATGACGTTAATGGTAGTGAATGTGTATATGAAAAGCTACATATGGATTAATGCATAAATATGTGATATTAATGGTAGTGAATGTGTATATGAAAAGCTTTATGTGCCTTCGATTAGTAGGTGTTTCAAATGTGAACCTTTAACGTGGTTATAGTGATATATATATATATCTGGGCAAAAATAAGGTCTATGGGATATTAAACATATTAATGATCCATGTGTGTTTGGAAATGTTAAAATTTAGGTGTAGATAAATGTTTGGTAGTTAAATTTCATAAGTATGGATTGTTATACCGTAATAAATTATCAATGCCATTGAGGTAATATTTGAATTAAATTAAGCTATGAATTAAGTGAATGAAACCATATGTTTAAGCATATGATGGGTTATATCCGGTTTAATGATATAAATATACGTATGATATGGAAATGCGAAATTCATATTCATGCCAAAGTTTATATGTGCATTTGTCTATAAGGTAATTGAATGTGAAATTATGACTAACGTAATGTGAATTGTATAAATGTATTATGATAGTATGTGTTCGGTCAAACGGATGCTTGTCTGGACAAAACTTATTTCATGTTTAGTTACATGTGGATATTTGAATTTACAAGTATGGTTTGGTTATGTTTTATTAGATTATTATTGTTATTGAGTTATTATTTGCTTATGACTTACTAAGCTATGATAGCTTACCCTATGTGTGTATTTTTACCTTTATTTATAGATTTTGGAGGCTAGTTGCAGGCTCGGGGATCGTTAGCGAAGTTTACCACACTATCGACTGCTTTCGGTGTTTAAAAGCTGAATTAGAAATTTATGGCATGTATAGGCTATACTACTCTTTTAATATGGTTGAAGTTGTATATATATGTAAAGCCATGCGAAAATGGCTTGTACATCTTGTTAAATCTTGGAATTTATATTTTGGTTTGATTATCATGTTTGGTTGTGGTTTTGGTTGATTTGGTTTTTGGGTATATATATAAGTCAAAAAAAAAAAAAAATTTCTGTAGTTAAGTTTAGTAATACCTCGTGCTCGACTCTGAAAATGGTCTCGAGTAAGGGGTGTTACAGAGCTTCCAATAATCTGTAAAGTAAAGGAAAATAACTACGTAAGCAATGAATGTTTAGTAAGCTCATATAAACTTTAAACATAACATTCCATTTCAACAATGAACTTAATAGATTAAATATAAACCTATACCAGTGCCTCAAGATTGATCAACTACATAACCATCAACTCACAAATGAGTAAGTCTATCAACATCATGTATATATATATTCTTCATTCCTAACACCATAGGATTTTTATAAATCATTGTACACCATCATTAACTTTTTCATAAAACTATGAATTACTTCCTCTACTTCTTTTCCATTTCATTTTCTAAGCATAAACTTAAATAACAACATCGATTCACTAGTTAATATATTTATTCACATCATAGGTAAGTTCATCCATAACATACGTAATTTCTCATATATAAATACATCATTCAATTCATCAATCCCTTTTTCATCAAATCACATTTTAATATTGAACTTACCGTTTCATTACATTTTCTTACTCGTTTCATTTATATAATACCATACATATGCATAAACATCAATCATAATCTCAAGCTTGACATAAGCCTAATCATCATCATAAATACACAAGTTAGTGCATTTATTAATATAACTCATTTGGGGTCAATCACATGATAAACCATTTTATTTAAAAAAAATGCACCTTTTGAATCTTATCACCTTTTCATGAACATAAGCATATTTCCATTTGGCCACTTACCATTTCAATGTGTATCATTAATATTAAACATGATATAATGCAACCATAAGCGTAGCACAAACATAAGCATCATCCACAATCTCAACTGATGAATGCAACCATAAGCTTAGCACAAACCTAAGCATCATCCACAATCTCAATTGATGAATTCATTTATGTTCAGATCAATATTCAATAAATAAAAAATCTTTCAAATTCATTGAACAGATTACCTTACTGAGATTTTCCATTCGAAGAACGACTTACAGATAAGAGTATATCATCAGATCAACTAAACACACCAAACAGAAGCTCATAAGAGTTAATCCAATCTAAATACGCCAAGTGGAAGCTCATAAGAGCTGGTCCACCCGAAACACGCCAACATAAGCTCATAAGAGCTGAATAGAAGCTCACAAGAGCTGATCCACTAGAATCACGCCAAACAGAAAGTATAACGCGAGAGTTCGCAACAAATGTTGAACCTTGGTTTACTTGGGTAATATACAGATTCGCAACAAATGTTGAACCTTGATTTACTTGGATAATATATAGGTATCTCCCTCCAATACCATCTCCACTCCAAACCCCCGTAACACACCAAAACACGAATGTACTCTATCCTGCGTTCAATTCAAACCGAATATCAAATTCAATATTATAACTTAGATAATGATTCATTTCCAACAATGAAACATATATATACTATATCATGTAATACCAATCACCTATGTATATAAATTTTAAATTTTAACCATACAAACTTACTTGGCCAAATCGCAAAAATGTCAAAGTACAGGGTTATTTGGTAATTTTCCATTCTCCTCAATTTTTCACTCGATTATGATCTAAATTAATAATTTCATTCAATTCATTAATTTAGATAGTAAAAAAATTTATTTTTTGTAATTTAATCATTTTTTACATTTTTTCAAATTTGCCCTCAACTTTTCATTTTTATTCAATTTAGTTCCTGAGCCTAAAACATGCAAATTAACCATTTTATTATAAACTCATAACAGTCGAATATTGATGGCAGCCAATATAGCCCATTTATGCAACAATTTCATTGAAAATCCTTATATTTTTACTATTTTAACAATTTAGTCCTTAATCGAAAAATTCATTAAAATTATTTAACAAAATACTTTTAAATATTAACCAACATTTCAAATTCATAATTAAATAACTAAAATCACATAGATTCATCAATGACAACATTCAATATCTTTAACAGTTTCAAAATCGAAAGTACGAGCTAATTGGACCTAGTTGCAACGATCTCAAAAACATAAAAATTTAAAGAAACGGGTGAATGCATAGATATAGCCATAGCCGAACCTTGCTCATCTTCCATGAATTTTTCTTCTTTCAAATTTGGTGGGACTTTATTTTGGAAGACGAAAATCAATTTTTGTCTTATTTTACTAATTATTTCTTTATTAAATTACTAATTTACCCTTTAATTATACATGCATTTTCAACCTATTTCATGCTTTAACCGTCCACTCATTTATAATATGGTATATTTATCATATTAATCCATCTAATTACGTACCTTTCCTTAACTATTTAACACTTTTAATTATTAGAATTCAACTTTTATATCTTTTATAACTTAGTCCTTTTTAATCAATTAACTATCGAAACATTAAAATTTCTTAACGAAACTTTAATACAACCTTAATGACACTCCTTAAATGTTTAAAAAATATTTACGGCTCGGTTTATAGAAATGAGGTCCCGATACCTCATTTTCTAAAACCACTTGACCTTAAGGTATTACCACTTTAACTTAATTAATTATTCGAATAGCATAATTTACCATATAAAAAACCTTTTAAAAACTATAGTTGACTCGTAAATATTTATTCATCAGATTTGTAGTCTCGAAACCACTGTTTCCGACACCACTGAAAAATAGGCCGTTACAGATAAATTGAAATAGAAGATTAATTCTTGTAATATTAGTATTTACTTTTCATTTGAATCATGGTTACTCTTTGTGTACTCATTGCATTTTAATCAGCCATTGAAATAACTTTTTCATGAAACACCAAAACGTAACAAATTTGATTGAAACATGTGCAAATTTGATTATGGTATTAGCCACTCTTCATTCTCCTGTAGGCTCCCTCTGCTTTTCTGAGAAGTAGTTTCTTCCGATTCCTAAAACTGGAGTCTACTAATGAAGCATTGACAATACGGTTTGAATGCAGGCTAGCTTTCTTCTCCTCTTTCTTCCCAATCGCCTTTCCTCTCCCCTTCGCTTTTCTTTCCCTTTTTTTTTCAGATGAGGTCATCAGTTGTTCTACTATATCTTCCACCGTTCCACGTATCTCACTTTGCGGGCAATAGGCAGTTCCTTAAAATATACATCAGGTGATACGCTCCTATGATCACTATCCCCACTTGCAATGACATTTTCATTAGTCATCTGTGCTTCATTCAACTTCACAATTAAATGCCTTTTCACCTTCTGGACCAGCATCTTCAAGGCTCACTAAAATCCCACCATCTAATTCGTCTTTAATTTCTATTGGGCTCGTTTTGGGGGTCAGGTCATTGTACTGGGCCAAAGCTTCACCACCTATGCCAACAACCTCTATGTCCATAATCTTACCAACTTGAGACCCATTGACCCTATCAATTTCGAAACCCAATACTTCATCATGGAACCCACCAGCTTCCACCTCTTTATTATTCACAAAATCCACACAAGCTTCTAGTCCCTTGTCTAGTTCAACACACTCTAAATCAACATTTAATTTACCAGCTTAGCCACGTCTAGAGATTGTCTAAATTCCCCACTACTTTGAGCATGTCCGCCACCTTATTTTCTTTCTCAAAACAATGCATTTAATGAATTGTCTCTTTCACCATAAACAGAAAGCCCTTCTCCACTTACCTGCGCCAGTTCCAGTACTCCAATTCAGATTCCAATTTCAATTCCAATGTTGATGCGGACCCATTTCCTTCTTGTTTGGTTGCTCTACCCATTTCAGATATATGTACACTTGAACTGTCCATCTTCTCCCTTAAGCCCGTCTCTGATAACCCTTCATCTTTGTTGGGGTGATGAGGACATTGAACAAGGAAGAAAGAAGCAAAGAGAAAAACGGTTGCAAAGGAGAGAGTTCAAAATTTGAATCCAAAAAACTGAAACTGCTTCATGAATTTTCATTAATATTAAAACATAAGTTACATGACAGTTTTATAATACATAACTGCTCCCACTAAAGTATTGACTAAAAACAAAGCTTGAATTACACACAAAATGTAGCTGACATATAAGCTATTACATCAACAACAAATCCTACTAACTTAAAGTACAAATTATAAAAGAACTAAATCAAGTTACAAACGAACAAAAGAACAAAATGATGGTACTACATTTGGTTCTGTTTCAATGCTAGTCTGTTACTGGTTTCATGTTGCATTGTAGGCCAAAGTTCAACACTTCTCCTTGGACTGTATGCAACAAACACCAATGCTTCTTCTTAAAACATTAAACCTTGCAGCACCGAGTGACTTAGTTAGAATATCAGCAAACTGATTTTCTGAGCTGCAATGAACCAGTTTAACTTCCTTTGATTGTTCAGCCTCTCTAACAAAATGATACTTAATTTTAAAATGCTTGGTTTTGCCATGAAAGACTAGATTTTTGGCTATGGAAACTGCTGACTGATTATCAACTCTGATTTCAGTAACTTCAATTTGTTCTTCATTCAAATCACACAACAACTTCCTAAGCCAAATGGCTTGATTAACAGATGCAGCAGCTGCAATATACTCTACTTTAGCTGTTGATTGAGCAACAGTTTGTTGCTTCTTTGAGCTCTAACAAAAGACACTTGAGCCAAGAGTGAAAAAATATCCAGAGGTGCTCTTCATATCATCAATGGACCCTGCCCAATCACTATTAGAATACCCTGTCGGCTTGAGCTATTTTCTTTTCTCAAACTTCACTCCAAAATTTGAAGTTTCCTTTACATATCTGAGAACTCTATTAGCTACTTTAAAATGGACAGCATCACAGCAATGCATGAATTTGGACAGTAAGCTAACAGCATACATGATATCAGGCCTAGTAGCTATTAAGTAAAGCAAAAAACCTACCAAGCTTCTATACTCATCGACTCTTTCATGACTACTATTTCTTGTTAATTTCTCACCTTGAACCACTAGTGTGGTGATAGTTTTGCAATTGGACATACAAAACTTGTTTAAAATATTCAGTGCAATAGCCTACTGACTTATAACATGACTTGGTCAGTTTGAATTACTTCCATGCCAAGAAAATATATCATTTCTCCCAAGTTAGTCATCTTAAAAACATTGTGCATTTGCACTTTGAATTTATCTATCATCTTTTCTTTGCTTCCAGTTACTAGCAAGTCATCCACATAAAGTGAAAAATTCAACAAGGTTTCATTCTTTGATTTCTTCACATAAAGTGTAGGTTTACTTACACTTTTCTCGAACCCGAGCCTAGACAGGTATGCATCAACCCTGTCAGACCAAGCCCTTGGTGCCTGCTTTAGACCATACAAGGCCTTTTTTAGCCCATAGACTTTATTCTCTTCACCAGGCACTTTGAACTCATCTGGTTGTTCAATGAAAATTTCTTCTTTGAGGAAACCATTTAAAAATGTTGACTTGACATCAAGCTGGAGTATTCTCCATTTCTTCTGTGCAGCCAAGGCAAAAAAAAAAAAAACTTTATTGTGTCTAGCCTTGTAACTGGAGCAAATGTTTCCATGAAATCAATGCCATACTGCTGGTTATATCCCTTCACCATAAGTCTTGCTTTGTGTTTGTTCAAAGATCCATCAGCATTGTACTTGACTCTAAATACCTACTTCACATTAATAACCCTCTTCTAATCTGGTTTGTCAACCAATTCCCAAGTATCATTTTTGTGAATCATTTGCATTTCTTCTTCCATGGCCCTTTTCCAGCACTCTTCTCTGACAGCTTCATCAAAATTTGAAAGCTCAACTATTGAAACATCACACCTTTGATAAATGTCAGCAATGGTTCTTGTCCCTCTTACAAGTACATCATCAAAATCATCACAAATTGGCCATTCTTCAACTTGTTCTAAATTATTGTCTAGCTGATCTTCTTCACTCAAACATGCATCTGTCCCATTCCAATTCCATATTCTTTCTTCATCAAATTTCACATCTCTGTTCACCAGGATCTTCTTTGTTGAACGATCAAACACCCTATAGCCTTTTTAGTACTGCTGTAATCCACAAAGATCCTTGGCACAGATCTTCTTTCAAGTTTGGTTCTCTTCTCAGTTGGTATGAGTGTATAGTAGACAGAACCAAACACTTTTAGGTGTGACACTGCTGGCTTGAGTTCATACCAAGCTTCAAAAGAGGTTTTATCTTTTACAACAGTAATAGGCAGCTTGTTGAGCAGATACACTGAAGTGTTTACTGTCTCAGCCCAAAATTTACTTGGCAATTTGTTTTCAAACAGTAAGCATCTGGCCATGTCGAGTACTGTTCTATTTTTTCTTTCACAAACTCCATTTGCTGAGGAGTATATATATTTGTCAACTGATAATGAATTTCAGCTTGCTTACACAGCTTCTGGAACTTCTCAGACAAGTATTCAGTTTCATTATCTGATCTTAAAGCCTTAATCTTGCAACCTGATTGATTCTCAACTAGAGCTTTAAACTTGCTGAATGCTTCAAACACCTCTGACTTTTGTTTCAAAAAATAGACCCAGCAGAACCTAGTTAGATCATCTATAACGAGCACAAAGTACTTGTTGTCATTTAAAGAGGAAGACTTCATTGGTCCACAAATGTTAGTGTGGACTAATTCAAGCTTGTCTCGAGCTCTCCACGCCTTATTGACTGGAAAAGGCAATCTTGCTTGCTTCCCAAGTTGGCAAATTTCATAAACATTGTCACTGACTTCAACTTTAGACATGTCTTCAACCAGGTTCATTTTGTGCAACAAACCAAGTGATTTATAACTGACATGGCCTAACCTCTTGTGCCATAAACTAGTTGTATCAGTAGCATTAGTATAAGCCTTCATTTCCAACTGATTCAAGTTCAACATAAAACATCTTTCATTCATAGCCACTGTAACCATTTTTTGACCAGATGAATCCTCAATAACACAGGAGTTATTCTTGAAAATGAGTGAATAACTCTTCTTAATTAGCTGACCACCACTAAGCAAGTTTTGGTCTATGTCAGGCACAAATAGAACATCTGAAATAACTTTGTTACCTGAGTGAGTGCTAATCACTACATTTCCTCTGCCCCTGGCCCCAATGAGTTTGCCATTTCCAATTTTGACTTTGGAGGCAAAACTTCTATCAAGATCCTTGAACAACCCTTCATCTGATGCTATATGATGAGAGAAGCCACTGTCTATTAACCAGTTCCTACTAATTTTGCTTGATGTTGCATAATAGGATACAGAGGAAACATGTTCCTCCTGAGCTTGAATATCCTCAGCAGCTTGAGCTTGGTTTTTCTGCTGAGCTTGTGCCCTTCCTTTGTTCTTGCACACCTTCTCAATATGACCAAACTGTTTACAGCTCCTACACTGGATATTTGGCCTATACCAGCAGTACTTCTCCAAGTGTGTGCTTCTTTTGCAGTGAATGCATGGTGGAAATTTCTTCTTTCTAGTATCCCTCTTTGGTTTCTCCTTTTTGTCAAGATATGGTTTCTTCCTTTTGTAGCTCGAAACTTAAGCTTTATTTGGCTTTTGCTTGGAAAACTCCTTCTAGAGGATGCTCATCTAGCCTGTTGGCCCTCCTTTGCTCAAGTGCATATAGGGAATTTACAAACTTAGACAAGGAGATGGTTGATAAGTCCCTCGAGTTCTCCAACGAGGAGATCTTTGACTCAAATTTTTCAGGAAGAGTTGTGATGACCTTTTCAATAACTCTGCTCTCACTGAAATCATCACCAAGGAGCCTAATATTATTGACTGTGGCCATTATCCTATCAGAGTACTGTTTGATTGTCTCTGACTCTCTCATTTTCAAGTTCACAAAGTCTCTTCTGAGGTTGATCAGTTGTTGCTGCCTTGTTTTGTCTGACCCCATAAACTCTTCCTTCAGCATCTTCCATGCCTGTTTTGGTGTGTCACAAGCCATTATCTGAGTGAAAATAACATCAGATACTCCATTTTGCAAGCAAGCCATTGCTTTGTGCTTCTTGGCACATTCTTCATTATGTTGCCTAATCTGTGCAATAGTGGGATTGGCCCTCAGTGGAGCTGGTTCAGTATCATTTTCAACCACATTCCATAGGTCATGTGCTTGTACGTAAGTTTTCATCTTTACTACCCAAATGTGGTAGTTCTTACCAGCAAACACAGGTGGTGGTGGTGGTGGTGTGAAGCTCATTTTACAGCAACAAAAACGACAACTTCATTTTTTTAAGTTTTCTTCACAAAAAAAAAAACTACCAACAATAGAGGCCCTCAAAGATGATAGGCTCTGATTACCATTTGTTGGGGTGATCAGGACATAGAACAAGGAAGAAAGAAGCAAAGAGAAAAACGGTTGCAAAGGAGATAGTTCGAAATTTGAATCCAAAAAATTGAAACTGCTTCATGAATTTTCATTAATATTAAAACATAAGTTACATGATAGTTTCCTAATACATAACTGCTTCCATTAAAGTATTGACTAAAAACAAAGATTGAATTACACACAAAATGTAGCTGACATATCAGCTATTACATCAACAACAAATCCTACTAACTTAAAGTACAAGTTACAAAAGAACTAAATCAAGTTAAAAATGAACAAAAGAACAAAAGAACAAAATGATGCTGCTACATTGGTTTTGTTTCAATGCTGGTCTAGCATGCTGGTCTGCTGCTGGTTTCCTATTGCATTGCAGGCCAAAGTTCAACAATCTTCCATTCAACATGGAGACAATGAATTAGGTTGCTAGTCAAATTCTTTCACAAACTTCAAATTCCTCGCACTTTTTTTTTTTTAAATTTAGTATTATATTTTTTGGATTAAAAAAACTATTAATACTATTAAATTATTTTATTAAATTCAACATATTGAAATTTAAAAAATATTCACTTAATAATTAAAAAATAATAATATTTATAAGAGAATTTTAACAATACTAATAATTTACAAAATTCATGTCAATATTTTAATAATAATAAAGTATTTAGACTAAATATAATATTATAAAAATTGAAATAACAAATTATATAAACAATTAAGATATAGATATTGAATGAACAAAATAAACAATTAATGTTATATAATAATGAGTTAAGGTGTCATTAATATTTTTTTACGAGCTGAGGTTAACAACCGTTGATGGATAAGTGGCTAAAGCTTTACAAATTGATTCTTCAAACCAAATTTATAATAAAGCTTTCCAACCATCTTTCAAAAGGAAAAAGCTTTCCAATGGATTCTTCAAAAAGAAAAACAAGAAAAGCTTCCCAACTCTAGATGATAAAATTCTTTTGACATGGTGGAAGTGGAACCTTCAAGCTATTTCCAAGCTTTTCAAAAAGAAAAATGCTTCCCGTTAATTCTCATAAAAGAAAGGCAACAGCATCGCTACTTTTCTTTTCAAAGTGGCTTTCTGTTCGCACTAGTGGCTTTCATTTGTTTAAAATTTAAACATTCACTATGAAAATTTTATAATAATCCTCTACTAAAGGCGAACCCCAGAAATATATACATAATTCGTCTGCCTTTTCTATCCTTGTATTGTTTCCTAGTTGGCTGCAATTGACAGACCATACAGCAGCGATTGTTTCCTTTCATTTTCTTACTTCCTATTGTTCATTGATCCTTCCTCCTGACATGGATGAAAATTTAAGAAATGCTGCTCGTACAGGAAAGGTTAACGAATTATATAGAGTAATTCAAAGAAATGGAAATGTTTTGAGGCGTGTTGATGAGGTGGAGTTTATCGAGAATCCATTACATATAGCTGCAGAAGAAGGGTGCATTGAGTTTGCAATGGAGATGATGAACTTATAGCCATCATTTGCTCGAAAGCTAAACCACCAAGGTTTGAGCCCACTTCACATTGCAGTTAGAAAAGGGCATAAAGAGATGGCACTCCGCTTCTTGGAGATTGATAAAGATCTTGTTCCTGTCAGAGGAAAGAAAGGTGCACTACTTATGTAACGTTGGAAACCCGCTTGGTCTGTTGGATACATTTCTGGAAGCTTCCCTGATTGTATCCAAGATGTTACAATTGAGAATCGCACTGCTTTGCATATTGCAATCCAAAACAATAGACTGGACGTTCTCCAACTCCTAATTGGTACGCTTAAGAGGAAAGTCTATTATTGGGAAGTGGTGAACCGGACAGACAAAAATGGCAACACTGCACTTCACATAGCCGCTATCCATAATCAACCTAAGGTTCGACTCAACTGCTTCAATAGTAATTAATAGTACATAGATTCTTTTTTTTTTTTTTTTCTAACTTCAGAGACATGATTAATTGATTCTAGCCTTTTTACATCCTAAACTATCAATTGAACAGGTTCTTAAACTACTATTAAATTGCAAGGCTGATAAGCATGCTACCAATCAAGTTGGTTTGACCGCACTGGGTGTTGCACAACAACATAATAACAGAGAGAACATTGCTATTCTGCAAGGCTACTTTATTTCAGCAGTTTCAAACTTTAAATGTAAGTTGGAGAAACAAGTTGTCAAGTATGTGACAAAAGCATCACTACTAATTTTTCAAAATAAGGACAACATATCAGCCGATGACCACAATGCATTGCTAGTAATTTTAGGACTGCTTCTAACTGCAACCTACCAAGCCACTCTAAGCCCACCTGGTGGTGTTTGGCAAGGTGAAAATACCTCAAAGTCCAAAGGATCATATGATCCAATGGTACTAGGGAAATCAGTCATGGATCCATCGGATTTTCTTCTCTTCTATATTCCAACCTATCTTGTGTTCCTCGTAACATTATGGATTTTCTTCTCTTCTATATTCCAACCTATCTTGTGTTCCTCGTAACATTATTCCTAACATTAGCTCTACTCAAAACTTTTCCCCATGATTTTAGGACTGCACTTCAAGTACTATTAGCGTTTCTTGCAGTGTCCTTCGATGAATCAATATCTAACTTAGCCCCCACTATTTTAACAAATGCAATTCTTAATATATTTTCAGGAATTCTTTTCCTTTTAATGGTGTCCATATTTATCGTATGTTGGGTACCAAAAATTGATGTTTCAACAGTGGGATGTTGGATATTCCCTTCATTTTTTGTATTTATGTTCAGGAAGAAGTGAAATAGGTATTGGTGTAGCTAAAGGATTGTTGTTATTCATTATTTTATATGATGAATTCTGGAAAGGAACCATTTTAGTAGTTTGCTATTGTTTATTTGCAAGTGTTGACAACTTTGACTACATACACTTTGTTGCATTAATAGGATGATGGCTATTCCTTAATCTAGGTCGATTATGCATAATGCAGTGCACTCAATTTTGTAACACCCCTTTGTAATATGTCAATGTAACATCTCATTTATTTTATTCTAATATTTGTTGTAGTTATTTTTTGAATGGGTTTATTTCGCTTATAAGTTGATTAAATATACAATAGGATTGGAATCTCTCTCATGTTTTGCCGTAAAAGTGTATCATTTCTTTTTTATATATCATATATGCTACAAGTTCTAATTAGAGGTGATCATGGGTTGGGTTACCCGGCTCAGCCCGAAAAATGGGAGGGTTCGGATAAAAATATAAGCTCGAAAAATGAGTTTGGGCAAAAAAATAAGGTTCGTTTAGAAAACGGGCCGGGCCTCGATAAAACTTTTTTAGCCTGGGCCCGGCTCGGCCCGAATTATATATTAAATATATATATTTTAATCAAATATACTTTTTAAATGTACATATTTTTTATTTTTTTAATATTTGTTTTAAAATTTTTTATTTAATGAAAAACGCTAAAAAAATTTTAATGTGGGCTGGGCCAGATTGGGCTCGGGTTTATCAATTTTATTTTGGGCCGAACTTGGACAAATTTTTAGGCCCATATTTCGGGTTGGGCCGGGCTAGGACCTAGAAAACGGGCCTAAAATTTTGTCTGGGCCCGGCCCTGCCCATGATCACCTCTAGTTCTAATACATGAAAAACTTAATTTACTAACAAGTGGGACATCTATATTTTTTATTTAATTTCTATTTTTTCTTTATTAAAAATAATTTCTACAATTTTTCATTTTTCTTTAAATTTATTTTTTGAAAGTGATTCTAAATAATTAATTATATTATAATAATTTTCTTCTTATTATTAACTCTCTTTTACATGTAGCATCTCATATAGCCTTTTTTTTAATAATAAACAAAACAATTTCATTAATATTACATTCCATTAATAATTTGAAAAAAAAAACTAAAATTAGATTAAAATAAGTTTTTTTTTATAAAATCATTATGGATGTGTATGGTTAACAGAGTTTTGGATTTTTTTAATTAATTTAAACACAAATGGAGGATTGGGTAGTCAAACCTTCTAATTATATAGTATTTTGTGAATGGAGGTTTGTAATAACTTATTAAGCTAAAATCTCCAAAACAAATAACGCAGAGATGGATAACTTTTTTCACTGCTAATTGAGAATGAGATATGTGGAATGATAATATCGGACCATGCATGCTAAAAAATTTCTCCATTTATCATATGTTTGCTCAAAAATTACTCTTTGGCACATGTATCTTTTTATTGAATATTTATGTAATCTTAATTTATTTTCAATTTACTTGTGTAAAATAATTTCTTATGCAACTTTATATTAATTGAAATATGCTACTTGACAAATTTATTTAGAGCGTGATATAATTATTATTAATTTACATACTAAGAACATAACATAATTATCACTAGGAATATAGTTTACAATTATATTGATACACTAATAATATTTATCAATTTCCACAAGATTAATATTTGCAAATAAGGAACTTAAGAAATTTGTTTATTTAAATTTTCAAAAATATTCACTAATTAATTTTCATAATGGATGTTTTAATTCATTGGTAATAGTGTTTTACTTCAATAATTTCACTCAATAAATGCTAAAGTATTATAAAAATATATATATATTTAACAATAAAATGTAATATGCTCTTATTTGTCATTTTACACATATCAGTTTTCAGCTATTAGTTAAATTTTACCAAACATTTTTAAATAAACAATTAATAGAATCAGTTAATCAAATCAATCATTACAATCATTAATCAACTATCAACTAATTTTCAAACAACACCAATAACAAGCAATTTATTTTTGTGTCGCTTATCCCTGAGGATGTCTTCGTCATCCAGCTTTGATTCCCCCCATTTTTGTTTACATTTTCATGCTTAATTTTCAATCTCTTTTCCCTTAAAAGTTTAAACAGTAATTATTATATCACTTAAATTTGGATAAATATCAAATATTAATACGTACGAGATATACATATAGTCATTTTTCTGAAATGTTTTTGTTATATTAAAAACTCATTTTTTTTAATACAGATTTCATGAGATTTCCGGAAAATATAAGATAAAAAAATTTGGTTGTGGGAAAATTAGAGTTCAGTGTAGGCAAGAAAATATTTTGTAGGTATTCCAGGTCGAAATATATTTAGTAACGAGGAAATGGTTCACAGCCCTAATTGACTATTTTGATTATTAAATGTGGCAAAATTTTAAACATGTAGCAGTACACGTGGATAGCAAGCTGGCATGGATTATTTTTAACATATATTTAAAATTTTAAAATACTAAATATATGTATATATATATTATAAAATAAAGAATAAAATAAAGTTAAAATAAAAGAAATATTAAATCAAAGAGAGCAATATGAATTAATTATCTTTAGTTTGAAAGTTACGAGTCAGAAATTTTTTAAGAATTCCATCAATAATTATAATAATTTTTTATCATGATCTTTTTATAAAAACACATATGTTCAAATTAATTTAATAAATATTCGCATAAATGTATTGAACAATTTCCCAAAAAATTCTATATGCTTTTAACATTCTAACTCCTTCAAGAATTTTAATATAAACTTCCATTATATAGTGATTCATATAAAAATTTGTAGCAACCATGGTTAGCCACATATCAAATCTTTCATGAACAACTAAACTAATAAGATATCTAAATATTATTGCATCTAATACAAAAGAATATTATATATTCTCATAACCAATGCTAGAACTTAGCAAAAAACTTTATTTTTTCTTATTTGATTTCACTGAACTACTCATTTGTGTTCCCACTTGCTTTATAGCTTTAGAAGTTTGGACTCTGAGTCCAGAAACTTTACGAATTTAATTCTATTTGAATTGTATCTTTCCATTTTGGCCAATCTACTTCATGTCTATGTTTCTCAACAGGTTTATCCAATATCCTCATTTTCTTTCATTTTCTCAACAATGCTATTGTATGCAAAATCGCTATCGACAACTTTCTATTTTTCACAATTCTATATCTTCTCATATATACATAGCTTATTAATATCTTTTTATTTTCGCTATTTCCATCTTCAAGTACTGAAATCTCTTCTAAATTTTAATAATGTTACGTCTTGGGTCTCTTCAAAAGCACTCGCATCCACTATATGATCATCTATATTTATTATTTTCTTGTACGAGAATTTTCATATCTAGAACCAAACAATCAATCATGCTTCAAGCATGCATTGCTTTCATTTTTTCTAATAGATTGTCTTATTGGGACTTCAAAACATCAGTTGTTGTATAACACTTGGTTATTCCTATCAGATTAATAAATGCATTTGGTAATTAACATGCAATAAAGTAAATTATCTTTTGAACTTTTGGTCCAAATTATTTTATACGAATATCTAAATAATGATATTTTATTTTAAGTAATTTTCCATCCAACTATTATTCCCGCCCCCTCCCCCAATATTGGGAAAACTGTCAAATAAAAAAAGTAATCAACTCATCTAATAATACAAAGAGACTCATAATTAATTTATATTCTCAAAATTATTTGAATGCCCATTTCGTGCATAGTGGTGAAACAACTTGAACATATATCAAACACTCAAAAATTTTAAAGTGGGTTGTATTTGGCTTTTGATCAAAAGCTAATTGTAACGGGGAGTATTTACCACCACTTATTGCTTGATGTTACAAGTGCTGATTCATGTAAAATATAATATCA
The DNA here is from genome assembly GCA_025503065.1 of Gossypium bickii. NCBI lineage: Eukaryota > Viridiplantae > Streptophyta > Magnoliopsida > Malvales > Malvaceae > Gossypium > Gossypium bickii. The sequence continues at coordinate 106,600,404 of CP106711.1, forward strand.
TTATACATATACAAAAAAAAAAAAAAAAAATTAGTCTATGGTTTAGCTACTAACTAGAGGCATTGAATCATTAATTTTGCTAAACCATTTTATACACATAAACATTTGACTTTGTGATACTTACTCATATTGACAATATATCTTACAATAATCATTAAAAGCCTTAGAAATAAATTTATCAACATTAGCAAGAATTATAAAAAATTGTGTAATCTAAAAGTTTTCTTTTTAAACAAATCATTAAATAAGTAATCTCGCAAACGATAGGTTGTGTTTTGATAACTCACATGTGATAACTTGTAGGTGAATATACCAAAATATCAAAAAATTCATTTGTTGGATTAATGAGCCAATATATCTTTAAAAAATACAATAGATTCAATCTCAAATTTTGCTAGTGAGGTTTTAATAAATTATTTTCTTTGAGAACAAGCAACACTTGAAAAATGAAAAGTTTTCAAGCTTTTTAATAAATATCCATGTAAATTTTCATCTTGTTGCATTATTATTGATCAAGATGGTCTAATATGATTCGATCATAATAATAACAAAATGGGAAAAAATCTAACACCAGTTTTAATAACATACCTTATATACTTCGTAGTAATTAGATAATTAGGCAATACCATGCAAATATATATATAATAGTATTGTATCCAAGAAAACATCAAATTAATAAATCTGGAGGTAGTTATAAATATCAAACATAAAAATTCTTGAATGTCATCTTTGAAGCAATCAAATATAAAATATTAGTCTCAATGCAATAAAATCAAAACCGAAGCCATATAAAATTATTATAATTAAAATTTATCAATTTACAAAATGCACACAAATGAATATCTTATTTGCACATATATATGTGAAAAATTAAGCAATGTGCATGTTCATACTATAAATTCATAACAATTAAACGTTGAAATATAGTATGAAACTATGAATCTGAATTTCAACATCAATCTTATTAACAGTCTTCATATTGTTTTCAGTTTTCCACTTTTGGTGGTGAGAAGAATTATTATAACCATCTTTTTTTAGCATTATAAAGCAACTTATCATGCCCACATCCAAGATTACGTCTTTCATATTTATTATGCATTGTTGGATTCACTTTAGGGAATGAAGCAGATCCACTGGGACAGATTGTAACACCCCTATACCTAGTCCAACCGTATAGACTGTAACACCCTTCACCCATATTCAACGTCGGAATAGGGTTACGAAGTATTACCAAACTTATCACACATTAAACATACATTTCATGTACAATTTAATCAATTCACAAACATACGAATCACAACCAATCATATTGTCCCTAATATGAGCCTACGAGGCCCTAAACATGCATTAAGAGTAGTTCAGAACAAAACCGATAACTTTGGAAATTCTTAGAACACTTAGAAAATTTTCTCAAAAACAGGGGACACACGCCCATGTCAAAGACCATGTTGACATTTGAAATGGGATCACAAGGCCGTGTCCCAACCCGTGTCCAACCCCGTGTAACTTTCTGACTTGGGTCACACAGCCAACACACATGCCCGTGTGCCCTAAAAATGGCCATACATGCCCGTGTGCCAGGCCGTATGCTAGGCCGTGCCAAACCTGTAGGGTACACTGACTTATGCCACACAGCTAAGTCACACGTCCATGTGTAAGGCCGTGTGGAGCATACTAACTTGATTTTAATTTCAACACCAGGGGGCACACGACTATGTAAATGACCGTGTATCACACACGGCTGAGACACACGCCCGTGTCTCTGCCCGTGTGAAAAAAATAGGTTATTTACCAAGCCATTTTGTCACCCAACTTGCACATACCTATACCAAACCAAATTGCACAATTCATGGCATAAAAATAAACATTTAAACCATTCAATTGAAGCTTATATCATGCACATTTTATACCATTATCTTCAATACACACAAGTCACAAAATAGGCCATATCATTTATACCAAAATTCACTTAACAATTCATCAATACGGCCATTTCCTAAACATGCATTATTTCACCTAATATCACAAACATATCATTCATCAAACATGGACTTTTTCATACCTAAATACTAATTCAAAAACTACCCATCACAATTAGCATTTATAGGACAATTACCAAACTCAAAACAAAAGCCATTAGGACATTTATATACATCATCAAATTCACCAAAATAAGCCAATTCACTTGGCTATAAATACAAACCAAAATACATATCAAAATGACCATAATCCTATACATGCCATATGACCAAAACTTAGTTTCAAAAGTACCAAAGTGATAGTAGGATAATGTGATGAAGTCTTTGATGATCCCCTAATCTGAGCTAGCTTGGAATCACTATAAAACATGGAAAATAAACAAAGTAAACTTTATAGCTTAGTAAGCTCGTATGAAATAAACTTAAACTAACCATAAATACACAATTCAACAATTAACTATATCAACATGTAGCACATTTTAACTAACCCACCTTTCACATCTTTATTCACATGATTATATGCAAACTTCACCATTTCTTCAATTTAAGGCTTATACGGTTTATGTACATACATGTACCATCTCATATCAATCTCATACTCAATCATGTCTTTCATTTACCCGTTGGACCATTCAGAATACTATCGGATACATGGGAAACTCGCACCCGAAGTGCCACATATATAGCCGAAGCTATCTCAATCTCATATCTCATATCACATATATTGCTCCACTAGAGCTATTATCATGTCTGCTCACACAACCTGTCAGTCGAGACGTAACTACATGGTGCTGTGCACACAAGCTGTCAAGTAACCACAACTCATGCTGGTATACTCAGCCACCGGTAGGATGTACAGGACCAGCACCCGGATCACATAATTACAATAATCACAATAATCCCTTAATGAGATGTCACTAGTATCCAAACCTATTCCTCAGGTTCAACTGGGATTTCAAACGCCTAATCGTCGTCAAATCATTGTCGAACAGATCCGTAGTATCGTAATCTCAGTTTATGCAATATCAAAGCATTTAAAATACATTTATAATGAAATTTATCACATACGAATTTACCTCGGATGTAAAAATGGCTAAACTGGTCGATTAATCGATAACTTTGTTTTTCCTCCGATCTAGATCTGAGTTTCTCTTTTCTTGATATGCTCAAGGTACCATGGCTGAACCTTCAAAGCACAAAAATGGTGTCTTTTTATTTTTTTAAATTTGGCTAGAAGAAGATGGAAGCCTTAAAATTATGTTTTTTTATTTAATTAACTTATATTTACAAATTACCAATTTAACCTTGTTATTAATTCATTAAAATTCATTATTCATGTCCATTTTTGTCCACTCACACTAATCTTGGTCTAATTACAACATAAGGACCTCTAATTTAAGATTCCTTAACTATTAAATACCTTTAACTAATAAAACATCACTTTTACACTTTACACGATTTAGTCCTTTTTATTAAAGTAACTAATCAAATAATAAAATTTTTTAACGAAATTTCCACAAAAATATATTATCATGCTGTAGACATTAAAATAATAATAAAATAATTATTTTGACTTCAGATTTGTGGTCCCGAAACCACTGTTCCAATTTGACTAAAAACGGGTTGTTACATAGACCCGGTATAAGTTTATTACATTTGGTGCCAAAGCGGTTTGGCTAGACACTGAGTAATTTAAGCATTTAAACATAGTGTTTTAACTTATTTAACCCAACATTTATTATTATAAACATTCGGGGTCATTAATGGTTGTTCAGTTGCGTTTGGAAATGATTTAAATTTTGTTTTTACTCAAAACAGGGGCAAAATATCATTACTTAAACAAAAGGTATTATAAAGTATCTATACCACTATACAAAAATGATACTGAAATAGCATTCTGGAACTCCAAAAATTCAAATTTTGATGAAGGTATCGATAGCAATATAAAAAACGATACCAAAATTACATTTTATCTTGATAGTTTTAAGTTTTAAAGCATAGGTATTTATACCTATACCCTTGGTATTGATACATTGGGTAAATTTTCATAAAAATTAGTTGTAAATTTTGCTAAAAGTCCCCTGCAAATATTTGGATTCTTTACAACACTTAAAACCATTTCAAAGTGCCTTAAAGCAATTTTAAACAACTCTGAATCAACCAAGTTATCATGTAACACCCCAAACCCGGCGTATATGTTATGGCCGAATCTGGAGTTGTTACAAAGAAAAGTTAGAAATTCGTCTTTTCCTTTAAAAATATCGTACCTCTTTATTTTGAAGAATATGTCGTTATACTCATTAATGAAACCACCATTTGTTTGCTCTTTCAAGTAAACGATAATTTGTAGCAGAAGTTTAAAGTTGTTATATTTTGAAAACTGAGTTTGTGTTCTCAAAAAAGTTTGTTTGCATAAAATTGTTGTTTCCGTAAATTGTTTTGAAACTTAAATCAAATCCAAAACCAAAAAGTCCAGAGAGTCCAGAAATTATAAAACTCTCAAAAGAAAACCAGAAAATCAAATAAACTTTTTAAGTAAATACAATTTACGAACAAGTGGTCACAACTGAGCCTCCGTCGCATCGACCTGCATCGACCTGCCTATGCATGAGGATTACTTGAACAGAACAGACAAATGAAAGTGAGTTTTAAAAACTCAATGTGTAACTCAACGGAAACATAAATTTAGATTTTATTGCATAACGGAACAAATACATACATATTTTCTTTACAGAATCAGATTATCGACAGAATCGTACAGAATCAGATATGCATAGTCCTACCCCCATCCTCTACACACCAACTTCGACCGTCCCATCACATCACGTGGGGTATAAAGCACCAACCCAACCCCACACACCACAGTGTCCGTACGACACCTATCAGAATAAATCGCAGCCATGCTGCCAGTATATTGGTGAAATATCACCTTACAGAATATTTCATCCACATATGCATAAACCACCCCATACACAAATACAGAATAACATATAATATGCATGCTTATACATAACAGACATTATACACGCATAAGCGTGACAAAAAAGATCATACATACTATATCCTATAAATCTCATATAAACACTATTTAAACTATTTTCAGTCTAACAGAGTGACATGCCTCAAGCTTAAAGGTTTGTTTTACCCATACCGACCCTACGGAAGGCCCACAGTCGATCAGAACGATGTGTGCGACCCTAGGGAGAAATTTTGAAATTTGAGCCCACATTGTAACGCCCCAAATTTTGGCCTAGAAGAATTGGGCCTTGGGCTTTGGAGCGCCTAAAATTCTTGAGAGCCAGAAAATGAAACAAATGCATGTTAGTACTGCTGGGTTAGCAATATTGGAGTGTTTAGGGTCTTGGAGAAGTCCTGGGTTCAAACCTGGGCTTTAGCAAAAATTTTGGTTTTAGGTGAATTAAACCCTGGATGTTGGTATGTAGGCCTTAAGAACAATTAAGAATAAATTGTGACACAAAAGGAGCTTGTGGCTTAGTGGCAAGTGGCGTATGGAGTGAAGCTTTTGGTCTGAGGTTTAAGTCTCTTGAGGAGCAAGGGAGGTTTTATTTTGCAGCATGGATGGCCAGAGTTTGTGGTGGATTAAAACTCTTTGGAGTGTTTGTGGACTTGGTAAAAAGGGAAGAGTATCATGGGATATGGATGATGGTTGTTGGGGATTTTGAGGAGGAAAATGTGGAGATTTTCAAGGGATTTGAAGGCTTAGAGTGTTATAGCCGAATTGTGCAACTTCTTTGGGCAAATTCGGCTAGGGGGCTTTGGATGTGCATTTTCGACAATTATGTATGAGTAGGTGCTGAATTCTATTTCTGATATTTCAAGTTTTTCTTTTTGTGTTTCGGGTTTCCCTCTCTTCTTTTGGAAGTTGGTGTTTTGCTTTTACGACCATTTGGGCAGTTCATTTTTATTCTTTGCTTTTTCTGCTCCTTCTCAAATACCATCTTTTGAACCGATTTTCTTTCCCTTCTTGTTCTCAATATTATTTCTTTCTGGCACTTTGTTTCTACTCTAGCAGAATACATTCCCTTTTCCTCCCTCATTATTTATTTTTCTTCTCCCTTCTCTTCTCCTTTATAGATTGATTGACTGAATCTCAGTGCTCTTCCCCTCTATTCTGGTTTTTGTCCTATGCAAATATTCTTTGATTAATCGGTGAGTACTCGATCTTTCTCTATTCTCTCCTTCACGGGTTGGGAATCTTATGTCTAACCTTGGTTGTTATTATCGAATAAATGGCTAGGGAGCCTTATTTCTTTCGTGTGGGGTATTATTTCTAGTGGGACTATAGGCCGATCATTTCTCTTCTGTTTCGGTAAATCCTAGTGCCCTTATTTCAACTTCGTGTGTATGCTATGTATCATGAGTGGCGTTTGGAAATGCAGGAATTCCCTTTAGGAGAAATTGTTATTAGTCTTGAATAAGGGTTCAAGTAGGAGATCTCTTCTCGTTTAATCAAGGTAAATAGTTGGTGTTTATTTCGTGATAAGTGTATAAGGGGTTGTTAATCTTTTGTCAGTGATTAATTGGAACCCTTGATTAAATATAGGTTGCGGTGTTCTTGGATTGTTCATGTGATCTCGTCACAGGTGTGTATTCCATACTGATTGGACTGTAGATCAGCAAAAGCCGAAAAGCGTGTGTACACACACACACACCACTCCAAGTAGATCAGCAAATGCCGAAAAGCCGAAATACCAGCGAATGATGCCACACGAGGGTGTGATCGCACGTGTGGTGGACCGAGCCCACGAATATAGGCATAAGATGGTTGAGGCCACCATGAGCGTTCTCATGGGCTTAGGTCGTTCTGGGCCTTGATGGGCCAAAATAGGCCGTGTGGGCCCAATGGGCATGTGGGCCCCATACGGATTAAATTTGCATATTGTGATAAATGTTAGACCGAGTCGTGTAGTCCACATGGCTAGGGTCATTTTTGGGTAATGGACTGTGTAGGCCCACTGGCCTGGTGGGCCCCCACACGGATAAAATGCATGTTATAGGGTTTCTGTTGGTTTGAATTGTGCTATTCGTATAGCCGAGGCTATTTTTGGGCTAATTGGGCCACACGAGTGTGTGGGCCGACTTGGGTTGAGTGATGGGCCTTAGGCCCATTTACACCGTTGTGACTGTTTAGGTTACTTAAGTCGCTCGAGGCGACAGTGGACCTTCTGTTGGGTCGTTGAGACCCCGATTTGCGAAAATTATCGAAATACCCCCAGTTTGTAAAATCACCGAAATACCCCAATTTACAAAATTACTGAAATACCCCCAGTTTGAAAAATTACTAAAATACCCCTGTAGGGTAAAATTACCAAAATACCCATATAGGGTAGAATTACCGAAATACCCCTGTAGGTAGAGTTACCGAATTACCCCTATAGGGTAAAATTACTGAAATACCTCTGTAGGGTAGAATTACCAAAATACCCTTATAGGGTAAAATGACTGTTTTGCCCTCTGGGTAAATGATTGTTTTATGCTATGTTTTGACTAACCTGAGCTATGATTTGTCTATCTTTCTAAAGTATGTCATGTGATTTATATATACGTGCTTTGCATACATGACGTACTGCATGGGATTGTGATTTTGGAATTAGAGGAAATGATTGATCTGTTAGGGTCGCATGGGTCGCCCGAGACGACTGTGGACCTACTGATTTGATTGTTAGGGTTACACAGGTCATCCAAGACGACTGTGGACCCACCGATTTGATTGTTAGGGTCACACGGGTCGCCTGAGACGACTATGGACCTATCGACGGCTTTAGGTCGCTTATATTCTGGCAGCTTTGCTGCGATATCGGTTAGTGCCACAACCGATGCTAACATTGGTGTGCTGGCTGGGTGGGTCGATTTTATCCCCACATGGTGTGTTGGTTGGTACAGGTGGTGTGCTGGTTGGATTGGGGTGGGTGCATTCTTACACTATTGCATTTCTGTTTATGAGATCTGATACTGATATGGGCTTAGGCCCACTGAAACTGTACGGTGACTAAATAATGCTAAAGCCCAATCTATTTCTGTATTCTGTTTATCTAACTGACTGTTTTTATATTAGGGGACTACACACTGAGTTTTCGTAAACTCACCCATTTTTTTTAACTGTGTAGGCAATCCCCAGCCTTAGACGAATCGGAGCTGCGAGGGACTTGGAGATGGCCACACAACTGCTTCTGTTTTTCTATTAAGTTATTCATAAGTATTTTATTTTGGTTTGGTTTGTAATAAGGCCTCTTAAAGTTTTTGGATTTTAAATTTAAGGTTTAGTTTTATTTTAATTTACATCTGTTAGAAGTAAATCACAGTTTTTCCAAAATGATTACTATTTTCAAAACACTACGTTACAACAACTATTTTAAGTTATCATGTTTCTGCAATGTTTTTAAAAAGCTTCTGCAGTTGAAAGAGATTTTAAAGGAAATCAATAACGTTTTAAAAGTGAACAACCTTTTTCAATGAACCCCATTTTAAAATTAAACGAACACAAGCTGAGGCTTTACACAAGTTTTAAATGACAAGAAGTTTTTGAATATTAAGAAGGGTTTTCAACGAAAACATGGTTTTTGAAAAACACTTCAATGTGACACGCCAGATTCGGGCCTAACTTCTAGGCCAGGTTTGGGGTGTTACACATATGCCCGTGTGGGCCTACATGCCCATATGGCCCACACACCCAAATTGGCTTTGCCCATGTGAACCACACGGCTTGGCTCACGGCCCACACGCCAAATTGAACTATGCCATGTGACCCACACGGTCACACACACACACACACCCGTCACACGGTTGTATGTCACACACATCCTACCACATGGCCGGGCACACGCCCTTGTGGCATCGACATGTCAGATTTTTGGCTTTTGTCGATCGCCATTTTCTTGCATTTTTGTTACACACCTGGTTCATTTTTTTTATGTGAAAGCAATCCCAATACCTTTGAAACCTAAGAAACAGCATTCTAACGACTATTTTAGGAATCAATTTATGAATTCAACAAGACTAAACTGAACAACGCACACGAATTTACCGCCAGTGAACACAATCACACATGAATTAGGCCGTTGGAGTGTAATCCTCTGCTTCACAACCTTCTCCTAAATGCAAAACCTATTAATTAATGGCTACAAATTATCATCGCTAGCATCCCATAATTCTAAACACTAAAGATAAGCAAAGCTCTACTTACCAAGCCGAATGAAGAACCCGAAAAATCCAAGTTGCAACGATTGAACAGATGATTTGTGAACAGAATCGAAAGAAGAAAGAAAAGAAATTTTGAAAAAAAAAAAGGGAAAAAGAACGTCAAAAAAGAGAGAAAGATTTTAGGAAAACAAAATAAAAATAAATAAAAATAAAATCATATCCTAACTTCCCCCACTAACCAACAACCCCACCAAAACTGATCCACTACTCTCATACAACTATCTCAGAATTCTACTCCATCCAACTTCTACTACTTAACCGACACACACTTAGAGAAGCAAAAATTAACATATTTCACTTACACGAGAGTTCAAACACAAGACCCTAAGGCAAGCTAACACCTTATCATTTGAACCAGCAAGCTCATTCTGATATGAGTTGACCAAAAGTAATATATAAGCCAAATCACTAAAGATAAGGCTGGGATAAAAAATATCATAAATTTCCAAAAGTGAGACTTGTTTTTTCTCTCATTTAACACATATATGGGGGGTTCTGTCATGAGATTAAGATGTTCACTAGCCTTTTTTTTAGTTTTCACAATAGAAATACCAAAGAAAAATGAACGTTTTGAGCTTGGTTGGTTCAACAATAAAGGAATGGCACAAAGGGAATGTCGAAACCATTTTTAAAGTTAATTTAAAAAATGGGGATCGACATTTGAAAACAAAAATGGGAGTCGCCACCAATCCCTTTTTACTTAGGTGTGATTGGATCACCTTGAAAATCGTTTATTGTTGAGACTTGAACCCAAGACCTCAAACAGACAATTAGAACACTTAGCCACTAAAGCAAATACTCATTTATGACAGAATTCACAAAAATAAAGTTAAATAAATCAGGGCGTTACATATCACATTATCAAATCACAAATGCAAGCATACATATGGTCATTAATAATTCATTTCATGTAGAACCAAAATACGTCAATCTAAAATACCAAAATAGATAAAGTTTTAAGAGTTTACATTTTAGTCCTTAACACTTGGGAACACGTTTGGACTACCTACGTACATGCCATTTAACTCAAAATATAGTACCTACACTTGTTGCCCCTTGAAGATGTGATGAGATGAGAGGTCTCCTAGCTCGAATCTAGCTTTTCAAGTCTAACTGTACCTACGCGTTGAAATAAACACGTTAAGCCGGTGAAGGCTTAGTAAGCACTACAAGAGTAAATAGGTAAATGAATCATAGCATAATGTTTAAACTTATTCAATTATTACATACTTGCACACATACAAATTTCTAAAACTATACCTTACTTTAACAAAATTTAACTTACCTTTGAAAGTTACTAAACTTACCTCAAAACTTTGGTGATTAGCTTTTGTTAACATTTCATATCCTTAGCCCATAGTAGAATTTTATAGAACATACTGGATATACAGAATAAATACAGAGGTGCATTAATATGCACTAATGAACAGAGAGCACTAAGGCTCGATACAGAGAGCACTAATGTGCCAATAATCAGAGAGCACACTAATGTCCTTTAATGGCATGCCACTAATATCTTAATAGTTCTAAATTCTGTCTACTTGGGCATTAAAAACCGAATTTAGTACAATTTCTCATAATAAATATGTCTCAAAAAATATTCAACATCCCTATTTTACAATTTAGTCATTAATAAATAAATCACATGTATAATACCTTTTTCACACATATATTTCTTTTTCAAAATCATTACTTAGTATTCAAACAATTATATTATTTCATATGCTTCACCTATAATTTTCTATACATAATTCATAATTTCACAAATTAATAATTTTTTAATATTTATATTTATTTATTTTACATTTCTATCATAAATAATTTTTATACTAAAATCATAAGCATTTAAAGAAAATAAATTTAACTCCTTGTAATACTTACAACAAAAGGGTTGAGATGATGTATTTTCTCTTCTTCTCACTCCTTGGCCTTCTCTTTCCCTTTTCTTCAATTTGATATTTTCCCTTCTTTTATTTTTCTTCAATTTCATAACAACATATAACCTTTATAAGTTAAAACTAAAATCAAATAACTTTTCTATACTAGATTATGAAAATAAACATGTATGACATGGTAATTTCTTCATCTTTTACCTTTAACTCCTTAAAAACCCAAACCCCTAAATCTTGTTTTTTTCTCTCCTTTAACACATATATGGGGGGTTCTGTCATGAGATTAAGATGTTCACTAGCCTTCTTTTTAGTTTTCCCAATAAAAAAACCAAAGAAAAATGAACATTTTGAGCTTGGTTGGTTCAACAATAAAGGAATGACACAAAGGGAGTGTCGAAACCATTTTTAAAGTTGATTTAAAAATAGGGATCGACTTTTAAAAACGAAAATGGGAGTCGCCACCAATCCCTTTTTACTTTAGGTGTAATTGGATCACCTTGAAAATCGTTTATTGTTGAGACTTGAACCCAAGACCTCAAACAGACAATTAGAACACTTAGCCACTAAAGTAAATACTCATTTATGACAGAATTCACAAAAATAAAGTTAAATAAATCAGGGCGTTACATATCACATTATCAAATCACAAACACAAGCATACATATGGTCATTAATAATTCATTTCATGTAGAACCAAAATACTTCAATTTAAAATACCAAAATAGATAAAGTTTTAAGAGTTTACATTTTAGTCCCTAACACTTGGGAACACGTTTGGACTACCTATGTACATGCCATTTAACTCAAAATATAGTACCTACACTTGTTGCCCCTTGAAGATGTGATGAGATGAGAGGTCTCCTAGCTCGAATCTAGCTTTTCAAGTCTAACTGTACCTACGCGTTGAAATAAACTCGTTAAGCCGGTGAAGGCTTAGTAAGCACTACAAGAGTAAATAGGTAAATGAATCATAGCATAATGTTTAAACTTATTCAATTATTACATACTTGCACACATACAAATTTCTAAAACTATACCTTACTTTAACAAAATTTAACTTACCTTTGAAAGTTACTAAACTTACCTCAACACTTTGGTGATTAGCTTTTGTTAACATTTCATATCCTTAGCCCATAGTAGAATTTTATAGAACATACTGGATATACGGAATAAATACAGAGGTGCATTAATATGCACTAATGAACAGAGAGCACTAAGGCTCGATACAGAGAGCACTAATGTGCCAATAATCAGAGAGCACACTAATGTCCTTTAATGGCATGCCACTAATATCCTAATACTTCTAAATTCTGTCTACTTGGGCATTAAAAACCGAATTTAGTACAATTTCTCATAATAAATATGTCTCAAAAAATATTCAACATCCCTATTTTACAATTTAAACATTAATAAATAAATCACATGTATAATACCTTTTTCACACGTATATTTCTTTTTCAAAATCATTACTTTGAAACACCCCATACCCGGCCCACGAGCCTGGACCGGATCTGGTATGTTCCTCGATGTTAACCGGTTCAAAATTCTTTTGTTACTTTGAAAATTTGTGTGTTTTGAAAGCAAGATTGTTTGTGGGTTGGGCTCGAGTTGAAAACAAGTTTCTTTTATATTGAAAACCCATTTATTTCAGGTAGCAAAACATTTAGAGTTTATCTTAAATACGATTAACTTAGTCTTTAATAAATAAAGTTTCGTAATATAATAAATAAACAGAAATAAAGTTAGTTCAACCATAGCCTTATTACATCAAATAAACCCAAATAATTTAAAATACTTAAATAAAAATAAAGAGTCCACATAATAATTTCTTTGCTGGGCATGGCCACCACTAAGCTCCTGCCGACCCGGTCCATTACTGATCGTCACCTGAAAAATGTTCCCACAACGGGGTGAGTCAACAGTCAATGTGTACACAACACTAAATCATAATAGATTCAGGCATAACAAATATTACACATTCATATCATAGCATACAAATTATGATGCATTCCCAAACCCAAACCTAATAAGCCATCCGCTACACTCCCCCGTACCAACCTGTACACCGTGGGGACTACTAAGTCAACCCTCCTTCCGCTACACTCCATATCGCGGTCTTAGGTCATTGCATTTGTGGTCTTAGGTCACCACATTCAGATATCGCGGTCTTAGGTCACCGCATTCAGACATCGTGGTCTTAGGTCACCACATTCGATATACACGGACTTAGGTCACCGTGTTCGTGGTCTTAGGTCACCACATTCACTTCCCCTTTCAATAACCCATATGCCTCATTTTGTAATATGCATTAATATGCCAAAGTTCACATTTTTATTCTCATGTTACAAAAAACATATTTCATATTCCTAGTAGGAGTAGGAAACGTACCTGAGTACTTTGTACCACATTATGGTACCTTAGCCATATTCACATTCTTAATATCACACATATTAATTAAACATAGCCATAAAACATATTATGAAATAGTGTGGGGTACACACCTGATTAGCTTAACGAATTCCTTGAAATCCCGAAAAACCGATCTATCGCTTTAGATCCTAAATCCCTACATTTGGCCACATTTAGTATTTTAGGAAAAAGCCTATTCGGCTAATTTAAACAAATCCCGAAGGATTATCGTATCCACTTTCTTACCTTACTGTCGATTTGATAATTAATCAAATCTCGAAAACTTGTATTCTTCCTCTTTGAAATCGGCTAATCACTAGATCCCTTGAATCGGTTAGCTTTCGGCTTAAAACAGATAAAAATAGATCTAACTACTAAAATAGGCCTTGGCCGAATATTCATAGTCACTTACCTTAAGGATCTTAAATCCCGAAATTATCCCTTGGTTATAGCTTCTGTCGAAATCCCTAAACCCACATGTTAGATCAACTTCTAACCTTTAATCACAATCAATGGCCCTTGGCCGAATGTCAGATATGACTTACCTTGATGGTCAAATCCCGAAGATCTTTTCCTTTATAGTCGACTATGGCAAAAATCCCGAAAGAATCCTTCTAAATTTTGGCAGATAAGAATATTGATGGGATTAGTCCTAGATTTCGACAAATCTAAAAGAAAAGAATAGAAATCAAAACTTGTTCTTACCCTTTCTTGAAGAAATCGACAGCACCTATGCTTGAAGCCCCTCAAAGATTCGGGTTTTGATAGATTGGAAAGAAAAGAAATTGGCTAATGGTGATATCTTGAATTTTCGGCTTTGGCTAACAAAAAGAAGAAGAACAAATGCTCTAAGAAATTCGGCAGAGAGAAGGGTTGAGAGAAAGAATGATGAATGGCCCTCTTTTCCTTATATAGCCGAATTTACTAACTTAGAATCCCGTATTTGGCCATCACTCTTCTATTTTGATAGCTTTATCTCTTTAATTATCTCCTAAAATAAAAGATAATTCAGCAACTATCCTTACTTAGCCGAAATTATTAAACTCAAAGTCCATTACTTGGCCATCACTTCTCCCTTATTTTCTTAATTAAAGAATAATTCCTCATTTATCTCTTGAAAATAATCTAAAATAATTCCATTATTTATCCCTTATTTATCCACTATTTATCTCTTAAAAATAAAAGAATAAAGGCTCCTAAATTATAGCCTTGTGCCGTCCACCTCACTTCTTCTGGAAGCAAAATAAAATTTCTTTTATTTGCTTTCCCTGTGACTCGAACTCAGGCCCAATCCCCTTGCATGTGGCGCCATTTCCAGAGGCCCTAAGTGGCATCTCCAGGCCATTTTTCCAAGCCTGTTTGCGTGTCAAATTTCACATACTTTTTCTCTTTTAAACTTTAAAACTCGACATTTCTAAGTCATTTCTAAGTTTCCAAAAATTTTCGTTTGCCTCTTTAAACTTGACATTTCCTTACATTTCCAAGTTTCCAGAAATGTTCACTTTCCTCTTTTGAATCATTTCATAATCACTTCCTTACATTTCCAAGTTTCCAAAAATGTTCACTTTCCTCTTTTAAACCTAACATTTCCATACATTTCCAGTGTTTCCAAAAATGTTCATAACACATAAGACATGTCATTTTGTACAATTAAACCGAAAATGCATAGGCTCTTTTCAGGATGTTACAGTTCTACCCTCCTTAAAAATAATTTCGTCCTCGAAATTACTTATTAACGAATAATCATACATCTTAACTCACCGCACTATGCTTATGCTGCGCACTCTGATCTTAATAGAACTATCACACTTCCTAGGCACAATCTCTAAGTTCACGTCCCCTAGAACTCATTTCTAACGCTGCGATTTAATCTGATTAAAAAGTTTTATGCATCAGAATTTTGTTCCACTTATTAACCGCAAACAATTTTATGAAATAAAGATATTTAGAAGTAGTTCTTTCGATCACACAAAGTTTCAGTTCAAGTTCACTACTCTAATTCAGAGAATCACATTCACATTCATCAACAGAGACACCTTCATTTCTCAATAGAGGCACATTCATTCATCAACATAGACATATTTATTCAGTGGTATCTACCACCTACATTCACTATTCGAACACTCTTTGCCTTATTCCTATCCCAGGGGTATTTTCGTAATTTGTCCTATAGGGGTATTTTCGTAAATTTTCAAAATAAGGTTCCTTGGTAATTTTGTCAATAAGGGTATTTTGGTAATTTTGCATTCTTGGGGGTATTTTTGGAAATTTTGAAATCCGAGGGTATTTCGGTAATTTTGAAACTCAGGGGTATTTTGGTAATAAACCAGGGTAAATTGGTAAAGCTTAATAATTCAGGGGTATTTCAAAATTTGCAAAACTGTGAGGATTCTTTTTGAGAATTTGTTTTCCAAAACGGTGATGTTGCAAAAATTTTAAAAATTAGGGTCATTTTGGTAATTTTGTAAGTTAGGGGCAATTTCGTAATTTTCCAAAATCAAGGTATTTTGATATGTTGCAACTTAGGGTTTTTGAACATTATAAAGTAAGGAAATTTTGATTAAACTATGGGTAGTTTGGACATTTTATAAACCAAGGGCATTTTTTGTAATTTCACAATCAGGGGTATTTAGGTAATTTTTATAAATCAGAAATTTTTCGTAAAATTTGGTAAAAAATAGTTCTCACAAATTAAAAAGGTAATTTTGAGAGTTTTAAAACTAGGGTTTTTATAAAAACACGGCTAGTTCCCTTTCGGGTTTTAGTTATTGTGTTTAGCCTATGAATAAGTCCTTATGGTTAGAGTGAACCGTAGCTACGCACTGTAGGATTTCTGCGAAGAGGAGGTGAGTCACTAGGACTGCTTTAAGTACTGGGCTCTTTCGGATCCAATCCTAGACATGCGCACCATGGTTGCCACACCCTAACTCGGCGACTTAACCACAGGTTTATTTAATTAGGCACTTAAGTCTTATGTAAATGTTGGGGTAAACTAGTCCTAGGGTTCAAGTACCTATCATACTATTTCTACATTCCATTCCTACCCTTCTACAGATCATACAGATCATACAATAAATCACACAAGAGATAGGTACTTACGGTGGATCATGGTCGGAGACTTAGGTGCCATGCCGAGAAAAACTCGCTTATTTCAAAAAAATATTTTCATAAAACTTACTTGGGCTCGATTTGAAAACGTTTTGGCCTTAAACCTCAGGCTGAGAGTTTGAAACGGGCTCTGATACCAAACTGAAACACCCCATACCTGGCCCACGAGCCTGGATCGGATCTGGTATGTTCCTCGATGTAAACCGGTTCAAAATTCTTTTGTTACTTTGAAAATTTGTGTGTTTTGAAAGAAAGATTGTTTGTGGGTTGGGCTCGAGTTGAAAACAAGTTTGTTTTATATTGAAAACCCATTTATTTCAGGTAGCAAAACATTTAGAGTTTATTTTAAATGAGAATAACTTAGTCTTTAATAAATAAAGTTTCGTAATATAATAAATAAACAGAAATAAAGTTAGTTCAACTATGGCCTTATTACATCAAATAAACCCAAATAATTTAAAATACTTAAATAAAAATAAAGAGTCCACATAATAATTTCCTTGCTGGGCATGGCCACCACTAAGCTCCTGCCGACCCGGTCCATTACTGATCATCACCTGAAAAATGTTCCCACAACGGGGTGAGTCAACAGACTCAATGTGTACACAACACTAAATCATAGTAGATTCAGGCATAACGAATATTACACATTCATATCATAGCATACATATTATGATGCATTCCCAAACCCAAACCTAATAAGCCATCCGCTACACTCCCCCGTACCAACCTGTACACCGTGGGGACTACTAAGTCAACCCTCCTTCCGCTACACTCCATATCGCGGTCTTAGGTCACCGCATTTGTGGTATTAGGTCACCACATTCAGATATCGCGGTCTTAGGTCACCGCATTCAGATTACTATGGTCTTAGGTCACCACATTCAGATACCACGGTCTTAGGTCACCGTGTTCGTGGTCTTAGGTCACCACATTCACTTCCCCTTTCAATAACCCATATGCCCCATTTTGTAATATGCATTAATATGCCAAAGTTCACATTCTTATTCTCATGTTACAAATAACATATTTCATATTCCTAATAGGAGTAGGAAACGTACCTGAGTACTTTGTACCACATTATGGTACCTTAGCCATATTCACATTCTTAATATCACACATATTAATTAAACATAGCCATAAAACATATTATGAAATAGTGTGGGGTACACACCTGATTAGCTTAACGAATTCCTTGAAATCCCGAAAAACTGATCTATCGCTTTAGATCCTAAATCCCTACATTTGGCCACATTTAGTATTTTAGGAAAAAGCCTATTCGGCTAATTTAATCAAATCCCGAAGGATTATCATATCCACTTTCTTACCTTCTTTGCCGATTTGATAATTAATCAAATCTCGTAAACTTGTATTCTTCCCTTTGAAATCGGCTAGTCACTAGATCCCTTGAATCGGTTAGCTTTCGCTTAAAAGCAGATAAAAATAGATCTAACTACTAAAATAGGCCTTGGCCGAATATTCATAGTCACTTACCTTAAGGATCTTAAATCCGAAATTATCCCTTGGTTATAGCTTCACGCCGAAATCCCTAAACCCACATGTTAGATCAACTTCTAACCTTTAATCACAATCAATGGCCCTTGGCCGAATGTCAGATATGACTTACCTTGATGGTCAAATCCCGAAGATCTTTTCCTTTATAGTCGACTATGGCAAAAATCCCGAAAGAATCCTGCCAAATTTCGGCAAATAAGAATATTGATGGGATTAGTCCTAGATTTCGACAAATCTAAAAGAAAAGAATAGAAATCAAAACTTGTTCTTACCCTTTCTTGAAGAAATCAACAGCACCTATGCTTGAAGCCCCTCAAAGATTCGGCTTTTGATGGATTGGAAAGAAAAGAAATTGGCTAATGGTGATATCTTGAATTTTTGGCTTTGGCTAACAAAAAGAAGAAGAACAAATGCTCTAAGAAATTCGGCAGAGAGAAGGGTTGAGAGAAAGAATGATGAATGGCCCTCTTTTCCTTATATAGCCGAATTTACTAACTTAGAATCCCTTATTTGGCCATCACTCTTCTATTTTGATAGCTTTATCTCTTTAATTATCTCCTAAAATAAAAGATAATTCAGCAACTATCCTTACTTAGCCGAAATTATTAAACTCAAAGTCCCTTACTTGGCCATCACTTCTCCCTTATTTTCCTAATTAAAGAATAATTCCTCATTTATCTCTTGAAAATAATCTAAAATAATTCCATTATTTATCCCTTATTTGTCCACTATTTATCTCTTAAAAATAAAAGAATAAAGGCTCCTAAATTATAGCCTTGTGCCGTCCACCTCACTTCTTCTGGAAGCAAAATAAAATTTCTTTTATTTGCTTTCCCTGTGACTCAAACTCAGGCCCAATCCCCTTGCATGTGGCGCCATTTCTAGAGGCCCTAAGTGGCATCTCCAGGCCACTTTTCCAAGCCTGTTTACGTGTCAAATTTCGCACACTTTTTCTCTTAAGGCCACCTTGCCTTAATTTCCTCTTTTAAACTTTAAAACTCGACATTTCTAAGTCATTTCTAAGTTTCCAAAAATTTTCGTTTGCCTCTTTAAACTTGACATTTCCTTACATTTCCAAGTTTCCAGAAATGTTCACTTTCCTCTTTTGAATCATTTCATAATCACTTCCTTACATTTCCAAGTTTCCAAAAATGTTCACTTTCCTCTTTTAAACCTAACATTTCCATACATTTCCAGTGTTTCCAAAAATGTTCATAACACATAAGACATGTCATTTCGTACAATTAAACCGAAAATGCATAGGCCCTTTTCAGGATGTTACATACTTAGTATTCAAACAATTATATCATTTCATATGCTTCACCTATAATTTTCTATACATAATTCATAATTTCACAAATTAATAAATTTTTAATATTTATATTTATTTATTTTAAATTTCTGTCATAAATAATTTTTATACTAAAATCATAAGCATTTAAAGAAAATAAATTTAATTCCTTGTAGTACTTACAACAAAAGGGTTGAGATGATGTATTTTCTCTTCTTCTCACTCCTTGGCCTTCTCTTTCCCTTTTTCTTCAATTTGATATTTTCCCTTCTTTTATTTTTCTTCAATTTCATAACAACATATAACCTTTATAAGTTAAAACTAAAATCAAATAACTTTTCTATACTAGATTATGAAAATAAACATGTATGACATGGTAATTTCTTCATCTTTTACCTTTAACTCCTTGAAAACCCAAACCCCTAAATCTTGTTTTTTTCTCTCCTTTAACACATATATGAGGGGTTCTGTCATGAGATTAAGATGTTCACTAGCCTTCTTTTTAATTTTCACAATAGAAATACCAAAGAAAAATGAACGTTTTGAGCTTGGTTGGTTCAACAATAAAGGAACGACACAAAGGGAATGTCAAAACCATTTTTAAATTTGATTTAAAAAATGGGGATCGACTTTTAAAAATGAAAATGGGAGTTGCCACCAATCCCTTTTTACTTAGGTGTGATTGGATCACCTTGAAAATCGTTTTATTTCAAAATACTGATTTTGGTCTACGAAAAACAAGAAAAATGGGTTCGGGAGTCGGTTACGTATGAGGAAGGGTCAGCACCCTCATAACGCCCAAAATTGGTGCCTAATCGATAAAATCGTGTCCTAATATTGCAAATTTGGAAAAATTTAAAAATAAGATCCTTTTATTAGAAGAAAAACCAAGACTTGCCTATCTCAAAGAAATAAAATACTACATCCAGTAAGTTAGGATACAGCATCTCATGACTTCGAAAATAGGCGCGTCTTTAGAAAATTCGTACCTCGAGACACAAAACATCATATCCAGTAAGTTAGGACACAACGCTTTGAATTCCCAAGAATAAGTTTTTTTGATTTGAAATTTGTAAGTTTTAGTTTTAAAAGAGAAGGGATATCCAATACCTTAAGTTCTATGAGGAAAATCGAAACCCAGTAAGTTAGGGCACAATTCTTCTCGAAGTCCCCAAATATCACATATCACCATAAAATATTTGAATAAAATGCTTTAATTCAAAAGGTATTTTTATAAAAATGGTTTGAGTAGGACATTATATGAATACATTACAACATACATAATTAATAATAATTCTACATAACTACAAATT
Source organism: Gossypium bickii (assembly GCA_025503065.1). Classification (NCBI taxonomy): domain Eukaryota; kingdom Viridiplantae; phylum Streptophyta; class Magnoliopsida; order Malvales; family Malvaceae; genus Gossypium; species Gossypium bickii. The sequence continues at coordinate 106,621,132 of CP106711.1, forward strand.
ATTCTAACAATAAATAATAAAAGAATATAACATGAATGAATATAAAAAGATCTATGTTAAGCAATGATGACAATTAAAAGGATATAAATAGATAAACATGAGATAAAATAAATAGCAATAATTAAGATTTTCATAAAATAATAAAATTAAACGAAAAGGGGAAGATATATTTAAACTCTAAATAATCATTATAACAAAACAAAATAAAAAGAAATAAAGAAAAAATGATAATTTTGTAAAACAATTAATATGTATAACAATAAAAAAAATTATAAAAAATTATAATAAATATATAATTTAATACATATAAAGGATAGTACATAATAAATAATATATAATAATAAAGATATTCAAAAAAATATAATATAAATAATATAAGTGAAACATATTATATAATATAAATAAATTTTATACAAAAATAAGATTTCATGTGACATTAATATAGTTCTATTTAATATATATAAGATTTTTAAAATATAATATGATAACTTACAAAATAATATATAATAAAATAATATTAAACAAATAAAATGATAAATAATAATGATTTTAAAAAATAATATATATATAAAAATATGTATATACACGAATTTTATACAAATAATAAGAATAATATAATATTTTAATATGATAAAATAATTAAATATAGTATTGTATAATTTAAAAAAATAAAATAAAAAGGTTTTAAAATAAATAAGGATTAAATTAAAATAAAAAATAAATTTAAAATACAAAAAAGGACGATATTGAAATGCGCGCCAAAATGCAAGGACCAATTGGGCAATTATGCCTCATTTCCAAAACGGCATCGTTTTGTTACCGGCCCTTAAATAGCTCAAGGGACTAAATTAAAAATGAACAAACATTTAAGGCCAGATTAAAAATAAAAAATTAAATTAAATGGAATTAAAAATAATAAAAATGCAGGAGGACTAAAATGGCAATTAGACCATTTAACGAAAACACGCGGATCCTACCCAGGTTTTCGGGTCAACGCACGGATCCTCTTTAAAACAACGTCATTTTAACGCTTATTAACTTAAGTGAAAATGACATCATTTTATACTGCTATATAAGTCAGTATTTGGGCAAAAAAAAAAAAACATTTGGGCACCCTGTTTTTTTAAAAAAATCCAGCAGATGCTCTCAAATTCTCTCGCCTCTGTCCGGAATGGCTATCGGACTTCACAGGCCACGCACTCCACGCGCTATACGCGCCACGCGAATGGTGGCTGGAGGCCAAACCTCTCTGTTTCAAAGGTATTTTCTCACCCTTTTATTTTAAAACATTATTTATATGCGAAAATGTATAAAAAATAAAAAAAGTAAAATAAAATAAAAAAATCACCTCTGCGAAAATTTTCTGTATTTTATTTCTCTGAATTTCTGTGAATATTTTTGTATTTTTTGTTTTTTTTTCCTCCTTTTATGTTTACAAGTTTATGGGTTTTCATACCCGAAAAATAAATTTTAAAAAAGGAAATACAGATATTTTGCCATATTCTTGCTGTTTTCTTTCCTTTCTTGTGCAAGTGGGAAGCAAGGATACTGGCAACGAGGCGCGTTGATGGCGGCGTGGCTTGCGGACTGAGGCGTGATCGAAGCCTGGTGGCTGCGGTGCTTGAGCTAGACTCTTGCTTGCGGCGCCTAGGGTTTCCTAGAAACCCTAGGCCACTGAAGACTGTTTAAGCATTGGGCCTTTTTGGGCCACGAGTGTTTTGGGTCTGGGTAGTTAGGGTATTGGGTCAGGTTTGAGTGTGGGTTGCTGAGTATTGGGCTAGTGAGTTTAGTTGGGCCACGGGTAATTGGTTTTGGACTGTAACTATTAAATGGACTTTGTAAAAATGGACTGTGCTGGACATTTGTTTTGTTTTTTATTTTGTTTTTCTTTTTTCTGAATAAAATGGGCCGGGGCAAAATGGGCTAACTACAGCTGCCCCTCTTTGCTCATTGTCGTGTAACGAGAATAGAGCAAAGACTATAAAAGGACCAATTTTGCCCGGTCTTGGCTGAGCCTTGACTTCTAGGTCTTCTTCAAATGGCTTCCAACTCCATTGCAACTTCAATGGTATTGGAACTTCATCCTGATTTCATTAAGTCTGATATCTTCAATCTGCTTTACTGCAATTTCAAGAAGGCAATATCAACTATCTTTAATCTGCTTCATTTTGATTTGTTTCCTGCAACTTTAGGAAGATGAGATCTTCTATCTTCAGTCTACTCCGCTGCAACTTCAGGGAGATAAAGCTGAAAGTGCTTTTGATCTGCTTCCTGCAACTTCAAGAAGATAAGATCTTCTATCTTCAGTCACTCCACTGCAACTTTAGGGAGATAAGGCTGAAAATGCTTTTGATCTACTTCCTACAACTTCAGGAAGATAAGATCTTTTGTCTTCAGTCTACTCCACTGCAACTTCAGGGAGATAAGGCTGAAAGTGCTTTTGATCTGCTTCCTGCAACTTCAGGAAGGTAAGATCTTCTGTCTTCAGGCTACTCCACTGCAACTTCAAGGAGATAAGGCTGAAAGTACTTTGATCTACTTCCTGCAACTTCAAGAAGATAAGATCTTATGTTCTCAGTCTACTCCATTGCTACTTCAGGGAGATAAGATCTGAAAATTCACCAATATTGCTACATCATCCACTGAAGGACATGTCCTGTAGACTCGGTTCCATATGTTTATGTCACATGACTAAGATGCTATGATCAGAATGAATCAAATGCTTCTAGCTATATGTGTTATGAGTTACATGAATGTAACATGACATGAAAATGATTCCTTTTAAAGGATTAGGATGCAATGATTGGAATGAATCAAATGCTTCTAATGAGATTTGCTATGATGCAAAAATGTTATGAGTATGATTCCTACTTCAGGTGTTATCACTGATTTGTTCTTCATTTTTGTTTATCAATCATGTTCTGCTAACAAGCTTGCCCCAATGTAATTTCTGATCCAACTTCACTTGGATCTTGAGAACACAAGGCTTGTACCATCCCATCACAATGGGATTGAAACTTTTTCAATCCGACCCATCTGAAATTTTTTGTGTATAAGGTTTATTTCGAATTCAACCCATTCCACCACAATTTAGGGTTTCTTAGTTTATCACACCATTCCCCAAATGTTATGACCTGATGACATCACTTACTTTTATCACAATTATCAATTTGGACAAAGAATTCAAAGAAATAGTCTCTATCCAAACTTCTCTTTCTCAAATATTTCTATGCACATGGAAATTCTAAACAATTGTCCTGTTTTGGCTCCTTGTCTTATCTAGAAATTTCCAAAGTAATATGTAGAACTTCTTTTTGTGAAATTATTAGTTCGTCGATCACTATTTCAATGTAACATATTTATGAATAATGGGTAACAAATAAATTCATCTAAAAAAGGGTTGAAGCTGAATAAATTATCAGAAATACAAAGAAAAATTAACCGAGAATATATCTTTGAGAAGAAAAAGAATCCCAAGATAGTAAAATGAATAGGACAAGAATCAGATACCCTAGATATCACCGATTGAGCTTCTATATACAAACTTTTGTGGAGACTGCCTTGAGCTCAACATGTGTTTAGAAGACCCAAAGTACTTTGTTGATGCCCCGATGTGCAGCATTCTTCATTTCATTGTTGATTCAAGTGTAGCAAGATGACTACGTGTCCATTCATAATTTGAGCTGCCCTTTTCGAGGTTTTCAACTCAAAACCCCTTTGGTCTCAAGGCGCCCTTTGCGAGTTTTCACCTTGGCCTCTCCTTTTTTTTAAGAAACTTAAAGCGCCCTTTGCGGGTTTTCACTTTGACCTTTTCTCTTTTTCAAGCAAAATACTTTTTGACTGAGTCAGAGTTTACAGGGTTGGGTAAACTTTTCCCATCCATTTCGGTCAAGATCAGTGCTCCTCCAGAGAAAGCCTTCTTTACCATATATGGTACTTCCCAATTCGGTATCCATTTTCCCCTGAAATCATTCTGTATAGGAAGGATCTTTTTCAATACAAGGTCCCCCTCATGAAATTCTCTTGGGCAAACTTTCTTATAATAGGCTCGCATCATTCATTTTGGTACATCTGACCGTGACGAATAGCCCTTAGCCTCTTTTCTTCAATTATGTTCAACTGGTCATACCGAGCCTGGATCCATTCAGCCTCATCCAGCTTTATTTTTGACAAAACCCGAAAAGAAAGTATTTCCACTTCAATTGGTAGTACTGCCTCCATTCCATAAACCAACGAGAAAGGCATTGCCCCAGTAGAGGTTCTGACGGACGTCCAATAAGCATAGAGTGCAAACGGTAGTTTCTCTTGCCAATCCTTATAGCTCTTAGTCATCTTCCCTACTATCTTCTTGATGTTTTTGTTAGCCGCTTCCACTGCCCCGTTCATTTTTAGACGATATGGAGACGAGTTGTGGTGTTTGATCCCAAATTGACTACAAACCTCTACTATTATACTATTGTTCAAGTTTAGTACGTTGTCTGATATGATCCTCTCGGGCATTCGATATCGAAAAATAATCTCCTTCTTCAAGAACCGACTAACCGCTGACTTAGTGATGCTAGCATAAGAAGCAGCCTCTACCTATTTTGTGAAGTAGTCAATTACTACGAAGATGAATCAATTTCCATTCGAAGCTTTCGGTGAGATTGGTCCAATAACATCCATGCCCCACATGGAAAAAGGTCATGGGGAAGTCATAACATGCAAAGGTGATGGAGGCACATAAATTTTATCTTCATAAATCTGGCATTTATGACATTTTTTAGCATAGCTGATACAATCCCCTTCCATGGTGGACCAATAATATCCAAATCTCATTACCTGTCTGGCCATTATGAATCCATTAGCGTGTGTTCCACAAACGCCCTCATGAACTTCCTCTAAAATTTTTCTAGCTTTAACGGCATCAACGCATCTCAACAACACTTGATCTTTTCTCTTCTTATACAATATATCCCCGTCTAAAACGTAGTCAGAGGCCAATCTTCTTAAAGTTATTTTTTTATTCTCAGTGGCATGCTCCGGGTATTCACTACTTTTTACGTATCATAATACATCTTGATACAAAGGGTGATCATCTTTTTTCTCCTCTTCCATATTATAACAATGAGCTGCAACTTCAAAGATACTCATCTGAATAGGTCTCATATCCTCTGGTCTATTCACTTTGATCATAGAAGCCAGGGTCGCCAAAGCATATACCATCTGGTTTTCATTGCATAGGAGATAATTGAAAGTAATGTCGTCAAATTCCTCAATCAATCCCAGAACTATTTTTTGATAATCAGTTAGTTTGGGATCTCTTGTCTCCCACTCTTCTGTAAGCTGATAAATTACTAAGGCAGAATCTCTATATACTTCTAGCACTTTGATCTTACGCTCTAAGGCCGCTCGAATTCCCATGATGCAGGCTTCATATTCCGCCATGTTATTTGTGCAATCAAAATCAAATTTGCATGTGAATGGATAATAATCACCACTAGGAGATACCAAGATTTCCCCAATTCCATTTCCCACGACATTTTATGCTCCATCAAAGTTTAGCTTCCACGGGCAATCTTTAGTATTTGCCACATACATCAGCTATTCATTTGGGAAACCAAAGCTCAAAGGTTCATAATCCTCCAAAGCTCTGCTAGCCAAAAATTCTGCTACTGCGCTCCTTTTTATAGCCTTTTGGTTCACATAGACTATATCAAATTCAGATAGCATAATATGCCACCTAGCCATCCTTCCATTCAAAGCAGTGGACTCCATCATATACTTTAACGGATAAGCTTCGAAATTAACCAGGTAGTATGATATAGCATGTACTGCCTCAATCTCCGAGTTGTCCAAATCAGGGCGCAACACAATTTCTCAATCGACGAATATCTCATTTCATAATGAGTGAACTTTTTACTGAGATAGTATATCACCTTTTCTTTTCTTCCTGACTCATCATGTTGTCCGAGCACACATCCCATGGAGTTATTGAATACTGACAAATACAGTATCAATGGTCTATCTAGATTAGGCGGAGATAGTACTGGTGTATTTGACAGATATTATTTGACTTTGTCAAAAGCTATTTGGCATTCATCGTCCCATACACCTTGATTGTGTTTCTTGAGAAGATGAAATATGGGATCACATTGTCTTAACCATTTTTTGAAAAAAAGGGGAATCGACTTGGTTTTGAAAATAAAAACGGGAGTCGCCACCGATCTTTTATCAGGTATGATCAGATCGCCTTTGTTTTAATAAAACATTTTGATTTCCTAAAACAATGTTTTTGGTCTACGAAAATTTGAAAAAATAGGTTCGAGAGTCGATTACGTGCGAGGAAGGGTTAGCACCCTCGTCACGCCCAAAATTGGTACCAAATCGAGTATTTAATGTCTCAATGTTGAAAGTTGAAAATTTAAAAAGAAAAAGGAAATTGATCTTTTTGGAAATATTTTAGTTTTCTCGAATTGAATATCAAGATTTTCTCGTTCCAAAGGGCAAAATATCACATCCAGTACGTACGACACGATGATTTTAATCCTCGAATCCAAGATCACCTCTTAATTCCCGAGACTCATGCCTTAAAATAACAAAAGGTTATTCGATTGCTTGGCCAAGCGAGAGAACCGAAACCCAACACATAGGGCACGGTCTCTCGAATTTCCAAACATAGAATATTGCCTTATTTGGGTGTAATATCCTGAAATAGGGGTAAATTTTTATTAAATTATTTTTTCTGTATATGCTTGAAGAGATGGAATGCTATGCTCATTTGACTTGTTTTAGGGTCTAGTTATAACCCCGGGGTAGGTCTGACTTGGGGTTAAAAACTTCTTTTTAGCACTTGAAAGGAGGGAGCTAGACAAATGAGGATTTAAAAATTATTGGTGCGAAACATGACACAAGGAAGCAGGTGATAAGGTGGTTGGGACGCTACCTATGGAGCTAGAATGGCGCGGCAGAGCAGGGGTTCGAGCTACCAAATTTACGCTTGGGGCTTTTATTTTTGCGTTAGGAATGAGGTGTTGGGCTAGAAAGGCCTTAAAAATAGATGGTAGGGTTTAGGGACATGAAAGTCGGCCTGGCAAAGTGGCTTGGGGGCGCCACTTAGGGCCTGGGTGAACGCCGCCCCAAGCAGGAGGGAGGACTCGAGTTTGAGTCACGATGGAGGCGAGGTATGTTTTATTTTTGCCTTTAAGCGTTAAGACAATGGGGAGCGTAGGAAGGAGCCCTTAAAAGAAATTGTAGGGGGTTTATATCACAAATAAACGCCTTGGCAAAGTGTCCTAGGGCGTTACTTGTAAGCTGTTCCAGCTGGTCCTAGGTTCGAGTGGCGTGAGCAGCAAATGGGTGTTTTGTTTTTGCATGCTGGCGTGAAGGAGAAGAGCTAATGGCCTGCACGTGGGACTTTTAGTTTGATAAGGATATAACTTGTTTTTGTTGTTGAATTCGGCTGGAAGTATGGAATAAATATTATTTTATTTCTTTTATTTTTTTTAGAGGTGATAAGGGATAAGATAAAAATAGGTATTGTTTTTAATTTTAAATGGATGGGGATAAGCTTAATGTTTGTTTCTAAATTCGGCTGGAAGGGTAAGTATTATTATATTTTTAATTTATTTATTTGAAGAGGTGGCTAAGTGATGGGATAAAGGATAAAACATTATTTTATTTTATTTCAAATGGGTGATAATTATCACATTAGGGAGACGGCCAAAATAGGGACTCTTTAGGGGCTTGTTTAATCGGTTTTGAGTAATAAGGGGGGTGTCGAAATTCATTTAATTTTTGCTCTTCTTTTCTTCCCAATTTTCTTGGCCGAATTCTCTCTTGTCCACATTGCCCAAAATTCTTCAAACCCTTTTCTTCTTTTATTCTATTTGGCCGAACCTATCACCCCCATCCTACTCAAAAATTCATCTCCCATTTGGTGTTAGCCGAATATCTTCATCAACACTTGGGAGCCATAGCCGAAATCTCTTTACTTTTAGTCTCTTCAAGGAAGCAATAGAGGTAAGTGTTTCTTTTAAAAATCGGGTTCTTTTCTCTTCCTTTTAATGTGCCGAAAGCTTGAGAATAGGCCGTGTTAAGGTTGGCCGAATATGTATAGGGTCTTGATATTGTAACTTTTGTGTGTAACCGACACTAAGGAGCATTTCGGGATTTGATTCTTCAAGGGATCTCGACAAGACAAGTGACAACTTCGGGATTTCGGTAAGAGTGGGAAGTGGTTAGGCATATTCGGCCAAAGGCCCTTTTTGGTATCTAAGTATAACCGAACGTGCACTATGGTTTTAGGGGCTAATCGGAAAAGGAAAACAGAGGCTTCCGGGATTTTAATTTGCTTTGGAGCAATACGGGAATACATTTTGGGATTTTGTGATATCGTATAGATTCGGGATTTCTCCTTAGATCTTCGGTTAAACAGGTGTGTAAACTCTTACACACTTTATTAGTTGGTATTGCTTATTATGTTACCGTAACTTTTGTGATAGTGAATTGCCTTGTTGGCTTGAGCATGGATTCCGGGTAAGTCGCTTATGATTTTAAATATATTATATGAATGACATGTTGGGTAATATGCTATGCCATGACTTATATGCATGATTGATGATAATATGATAAGCATGTTGTGAGCATGTTGGTAATGGGATTGAAGAGAGGAGGGGGAATATTCTCTATGGACTGTCACCAGTGGTTTTGACCACAAGATGGGTTGGCCCCATCAGTTTAATTGTGACTTGATCACCGATGGTTTTGACCACACCGTTGAGATAAATCGTGACTAAGTCCCGGTGGTTTGGTACCACCACGATGGTTTTGACCACATATTGATAATTGTGACCTATGGTCATCAAAGTGGTTTTGACCACACGATGGGTTGGCCTCATGATTGGATTTGTGACTCCGGTCACCGGTGGTTTTGACCACGGTGGTTTTGACCACACGGGGTAGTAAAGGAGTATGGATGGCTAGGTTATGGGTTTGCATGTTTTGCATGTCTTACTAATATTTTGTGTATGAGTTCGCACTTCAGGGTTGGGGATTTATACACTGAGTCTTGGTGACTCACCCCTTCCCATATCATTTTGCAGATGAGTAGATCGCGGAAATGGAGCCGGAGAGGACTCGAGGCGGCCATGCTTGTTCTTTGGATTTGAATTTATATTTAGCACAGGTAAAGTTTATTATTTTTTAAATTTTTGGTTTGGATTGTAATAAGGCCGCTAATTACTATTTTGGATGTTCAAGTAGTTGTTTATATTTCACTTTTACTATATTACTAATGATTTTATAAATTGTAAAGTAAATCGGTTAAAAGTAACGTTTTCAAAATAAGTACTTTTACGAGTTTTCAAGGAGGTTACTGCCGGGTAGCAAAATTTACCAAGTTAACAATAACTTTGATGTTTTAAAAATTTAAATGATCAAATGTTTTCAAAGGAAAAGGGTTTCGACTCAACCATGTTTATAAAATCAATCCCATCTGAGTTTTTAATAAACACCGTTTTATAACCTCAACATATTTTCAGATTTTCACCGATTAATCGAAATATTTCAAACTGTTTTTACTCTGTGACATACCAGATCCGATCAGGGCTTATGGGCCGGGTTTGGGGTGTTACATTGGGAAACTTATATTTTTGAATAAAATTGATAAATGTGTTTGAAATGACGATAAATTAGTTTAAAATTGATAATGCAAAAAAGGGCTTTTTAAATCGATAATGTACAAGACGATTTTTAAAAGATGATGTATAAAAAACTTTAAACAGGATAATGTATACGTATCTATATATATAAAAGTATAAAATAATGATATAAAGAAGACTTAAAATAATTAATAAACCCATTACAACAAATAATGTATAAAGGATCTGAAAATAAACAATACGTGTACGTTTAAAAAAAGTTATGCATATAGTCATATGATGATGATGATGATGATGATGATGATGATGATAATGATGATGATGATGATGATGATAATAATAATAATAATAATAATAATAATGAAAATAATAGTAAAAATAATAGTAAAAATGAAAAGTATTAAAATAAAATAGTTGTTAATATTGAGGTTAATAGTAACTAAACGATGGTAATAATAAAAAAAACACTAGAAATACTGAAAATAATAATAAAATAAAAATGACAATAACAATCATAAATATAAAAATGATGAATATGATAATAAAGTAATAATAACAATAAAAGAAAATAAAAGCAGGAACAAAATTAAACTTAAAAATGATATTTTTTGGGCAAATTTTTAAAAGAAATAGTGAATTAGGGACCCTCAGTAATGCGCGCAAAACGTGGAGGACCAAAAGGAAAAATATCCCCGTTTAAAAAAAACGCGCCGCAGCAGAAAGGACTCAATTAAAACATTTTGTGAATACCGGGCCAAATTAGAAAATAAAATAAACTTAATTTAAAAAAAGACAGAAAATGTGTGTGGATTAAAAGCGAAAATATCCCATTATAGAAAAACACGCAGATCCTCTTAGGGTGCGGGCCCGATTTGGGCCGGGTCACCTTAAACGGCGCCGTTTTGACGATGGTGACCCAAAGTGTGAAACGACACCGTTCCATGTTTACTTTAAAAACCAAAATTTCCTTTTCTTATTTCATTTATTTAAAAAAATGACAAAAAACGCTCTCTCTCTTTCTCTCCGTCTTTTATGCCAGGCGATTGGGTTTCTGAGCAGATCGTCGCACCTCTACCGTGTGCGGTGGCTGACGGTGCTCGAGGTGGGCCATTTGCCCCCTATTTTGGGACACCCCTTTCGAAAGCTTGACCCTTGGGGTCCCGAAATAGAGGGAAGGGGCCTTCGACGCCTCTCTTCAGACCATGTTCTGTCGATGGAGAAAGAGGGCTCCGACGCTGCGCCTAAAAGGGCTTCGGGTAAGTTCTTTCTCCTTCCTTTTTGATTTTTGTTTTTTTAAGGAAATAAAATAAAATAAACAATAACAGTAACTAATAATTGAAAATAGAAACGGAAAAATTAAAATCAACCTTAGAATTTTTGTTTTCTTTTTGATTGCTAATGGTTCTTTTTGTCCAAAAGCCCGAAGCCGTTTTACATTGTCTTTTGAATGGCTTTATAGCCTAAAACTTACAACTCTTTTCTTTATTCTATTGCTTGTCCCGTATTTCTCTACGTTTGTTGCCTCTGTCTCTATTGCTGCGTGTTTTCTTTGCAGGGTATGGCGATGGTGGAGGCGTGCGGGTGTCGATCGAGACGTGAACAATGGTGGTAGCTGACAGTGGCATGCATGGGTTGCTGAAACGATGCGAGGTGCGCGCGTAGGCCGAGGCGCGTGATGGCAAAAGTGTGCGGGCGAAGGACGTGCGGATCTAAAAGGGCGCACGTGGGAGTAGGAAGGTCAGGAGGCAGACATGCGGCGGCTGCGTTAGGGACTAGGGTTCTTTGTTGGCTGAAATATTTTGGGCTAAACGGGCTAGGGTTTTTAGACATTTGGGCTTGTTGGGTTTGAGGTTTGAATTGGGCTTAGTGGGTCTAATATTTGTTTTGTAATTGGACATTTCATGGACTATTTTATTTGTATTTTATTGTTTGGATTTTATTATTTTGTTTACTGGGCTTTAATGGGCCGGCCAAATTTGGTTATTACAGCTGCCCCTCTTTGCTCATTGTCGTGAAATGAGAATAGAGCAAAGACAATAGAAGAACCAATTTTGCCCGGTCTTAGCCAAGCCTTGACTTATTGGTCCTCGTCTTCCTCAAACATCTTCAAACTCTACTGTAACCTGTTGTTTTGATCCATTCCACCACTACTTCCGCGAGATATGACCCGTAGCTTCAATTCGCTTTTCCTCAATCTTGTTTATTTTTTAACTTGCTCTAATACGACTTTAGGACACGAAGAGATTTGTAGCTTCGATCTACTAACTGCTCCATTGGGACTTCGATGAAATCTGAACTTTTCAAACTGCTTTTTTATTCTCGATATATGAATTGATTTTAACAGAAATTAAAAAATAGAAATTAAAAATACCTCAGCGTGCGTAACCCGAGGCGTAACTCACCTTTCACATTATAAGTTGATTTTAACAGAAATTGAAAAATAGAAATTAAAAATACCTCAGCATGCATAACCTGAAGCCCAACTCACCTTTCGCATTATGAGTTGATTTTAACAAAAATTAAAAAACAGAAATTAAAAATACCTCAGCGTGCGTAACCCGAGCCCAACTCACCTTTCGCATTATGAGTTGATTTTAACAGAAATTAAAAAACAGAAATTAAAAATACCTCAGCGTGCGTAACCCGAGGCCCAACTCACTTCTCGCATTATGAGCTAATTTTAACAGAAATTGAAAAACAGAAATTAAAACACCTCAGCATGCGTAACCCGAGGCCCAACTCACTTCTCGCATTATGAGTTGATTTTAACAGAAATTGAAAAACAGAAATTAAAATACCTCAGCGTGCGTAACCCGAGGCCCAACTCACTTCTCGCATTATGAGTTGATTTTAACAGAAATTGAAAAACAGAAATTAAAATACCTCAGCGTGCGTAACCCGAGGCCCAACTCACTTCTCGCATTATGAGTTGATTTTAACAGAAATTGAAAAACAGAAATTAAAACGTATTATTTGGTGGAACTCGGATATCTCCTTTCTCCTTGGTTCAATACAGCTATCGTCAAAACTTCTTGCTTTGCTGGTGTACCTGTATGTGTCATACGCGATGTTATCATGATATGCACGTGCTTGTCTTAAATGCTTTTATGCCTATATGCTTATGTCATGTGTCTTGGACTTGTTTGTCATATGTCTCTTTTTATTATGTCTTTCATGATGATCTACATTTATTGCTTCGATTCTTAACTTTCTTTTCAGGTTTTGTACCCGTCCTCAAGCTTTACGAGTAATCCTTGTTTCTCGTATATCGCCCTTTTGCCCCCTGTTGAACTTTGTCCTTGCTTTGAGGCTCTTGTACTTACCAAATTCTTATCCAGGTAATGCTCAACATTCTTTTTGTTTAGAGTACGTCATTTCACTATTTATCATTTAAATGAACCAAACATGAGATGCGTGAAAATGGAAAAGTAGGTACGAGAGAAATACCTCACATTCATATTTATTTTCAAAAGCAATAAGCAAAGAAAATTGACAAGGAATAGTTCAATGAAGAAAGCATTATAAAGAAAGGAAAGCAGATTCAAGTGTCACAAATGCTCTAGATATTCAACGCATAAACTTCTCCATGTTTCTTGATCCCGAATCTTTTCGAGCAGAGCTTCTTGTGTAGAAGATTTTGAGCTTCCGAGTCCGCTTCAAATATTAATATCTCACCATTTGACTCCCTGTTCAAATCGCCCTTGCTCTTTAAGCCCAAATCTGCTTCCTTAGGATGCCCTTTCGGGTTTTCGTCCTAAACCTTTTTGTTTATCAAGACGCCCTTTTCGGGTTTTCATCTTGATCTTTTTTCTTTTTTCTTTCAAGACGCCCTTTTTGGGTTTTAGTCATGATGGTTTTTTTTTTAGGCGTAGTACTTTTTCACGGCATCTGAGTTCACTGGGTTTGGTACTTCCTTCCTATCCATCTCAGTGAGAATCAAAGCTCCACCTGAGAAAGCCTTCTTTACAACGTATGGTCCTTCCCAATTCGGTTCCCATTTTCCTCGAAAGTCTTTTTGTATTGGGAGAATCTTTCTCAACACGAGTTCTCCTTCGTGAAATTCCCTTGGTCGTACCTTCTTGTCGTGGGCTGTGATCATTCTCTTCTGATACATCTGTCCATGACAGATTGCTTTCAAGCGTTTTTCTTCAATCAGATTTAGTTGGTCATATCGAGCTTGAGCCCATTCTGATTCTAGTTTTGACTCTATTAAGACTCGTAAAGAGGGGATCTCAACTTCGATGGGCAGCACAGCTTCCATTCCATAGACCAGAGAGAAAGGAGTTGCCCCCGTAGAGGTCTGCACACATGTGCGATATGCATACAAAGCAAATGGTAGCTTCTCGTGCCAGTCTCTATATGTCTCGGTCATTTTCCCAATAATCCTATTAATATTTTTGTTAGCAGCTTCTACTGCTCCGTTCATCTTTGGGCGGTAGAGTGAGGAGTTATGATGCTTTATTTGAAATTGCTCACACACTTCCTTTATCATCTTGTTGTTCAGATTCAAGGCATTATCTGAAATGATTCTCTCAGGCAAACCATATCGACATATGATCTCCTTTTTTAAGAACCTGCAAACTACAGTCTTCGTCACATTAGCAAACAAAGCGGCTTCTACCCATTTTGTGAAGTAATCTATGACCACAAAAATGAATCGGTGTCCATTGATGCTTTCGGGGAAATTAGTCCTATAACATCCATGCCCCACATAGAGAAAGGCCATGGAGAAGTTATGACATGAAGGGGCGAAGGTGCCGAATGAATTTTATCACCGTAAACTTGACATTTGTGACACTTTCGTGCGTAACTAATGCATTCGCTTTCCATCGTCAACCAGTAATAACCGAGTCTCATAATCTGCCTAGCCATAGTGAAACCATTGGCATGCATTCCACAAATTCCTTCATGGACCTCTTCAAGTATCTTTCTGGCTTTAACATCATCCACGCATCTTAATAGCACTTGATCTTTTCCTTTTTTGTACAGGATACCCCCATCAAGGATAAATCCTACCGCTATTCTTCTAATTGTTCTTTTGTCGTTCTCGTTCGCTTGTTCGGGGTACCTTCGATTCTTGACATATTCTAAGATATCATGGAACCATGGCTACCCATCTGCCTCTTTTTCAATGCTAAAACAATGCGCAGGGGCCTCATATATGCTCATCTGGAGAGGCATTATTTTCGTTTCTCGGTTTGCTTTGAACATTGAAGCCAAAGTGGCTAAGGCATCAGCCAATTGGTTTTCTTCTCGTGGGAAGTAATTAAAAGTTACTTCTTCGAATTCTTTGATCAGCTCTGCCACGAGACCGTGATATTTAACCAACTTCGCATCTTTCTCTTCTCAATCTCCACGGATTTGGTAAACCACCAGTGCTGAGTCTTCATATACCTCTAAGATTTCGATGTCTCGTTCAATGGCTGCGCGAAGTTCCATGATGCAAGCCTCATATTCCGCTATGTTATTGGTACAAAAGAAATTCAATCTGGCAGTGAATGGGTAATGATTCCCTTCTGATGACACTAAGACTGCTCCAATCCCATGCCCCAATACATTTGATGCACCATCAAAGCTCATCTTCCATGATTTCTCTTTTGACGACTCACATTCCTTTTCCGTAATGCATATCAAGTCTTCATCTGGGAAGTCAAACCTCAATGGCTTGTATTCCTCTGTCGTTCGAGTTGCTAAGAAGTCGGCTATTGCGCTCCCTTTTATCGACTTTTGATTCACGTAGACGATATCATATTCCGATAGTAGGATCTGCCATCATGCCATTCTTCCTGAGAGTGCAGGTGATTCCATCATGTACTTTATTGGGTCCAGTTTTGAAATCAACCAAGTCGTATGATACAACATATATTGTCTGAGCCTTCGAACTACCCAGACCAAAGCACAACAGAATTTTTCAATTGACGGGTACTTTGCTTCACACTCTGTGAATTTCTTGCTGAGGTAGTAAATTGCCTTTTCTCTTTTCCCTGACTCATCATGCTGCCCCAGTACACAACCCATTGAATTTTTGAACACAGTCAGATACAATATTAACGGTCTCCCAGGAGTTGGCGGTACTAGCACCGAGGGGCTAGACAAATATTATTTTATCTTGTCAAAAGCCACTTGGCACTCCTCGTTCCATTCCCCAGGATTGTGTTTTTGAAGGAGTCGGAAAATCAGGTCCCACTGGTTGGTAAGTTGAGCAATGAATCGAGCGATGTAGTTCAACCTCCCTAAAAATCCTTTGATTTCCTTTTGTGTGCGCGGAGGCGGTAGTTCTTGTATGGCTTTTATCTTATCTGGATCAACTTCAATACCTCTCTCACTGACGATAAAGCCTAGTAATTTTCCCGAGGTAGCCCCAAACATACATTTAGCTGGATTAAGTTTCAGCCGGAATTTCCTCAGTCTTTCAAACAATTTCCTGAGGTTCCCACCATGCTCTCTTTCCCCCCGAGATTTGGTGATCATATCATCGACGTTGACTTCTATTTCTTTATGCATCATGTCATGGAACAATGTCACCATAGCTCTCTGATATGTTGCCCCAGCATTCTTTAATCCAGATGGCATTACCTTGTAGCAGAATGTTCCCCACATCGTCACGAATGTGGTTTTCTCCTTATCCTCGGGAGCCATCTTTATTTGATTATAACCCAGAAATCCATCCATGAAGGAGAATAATGAATGTTTTGCCGTGTTATCCACCAACGTATCGATGTGTGGCAAGGGGAAATTATCTATAGGGCTTGCTCGATTCAGATCGCGATAATCTATGCACATTCGCACCTTACCGTCTTTCTTCGGCACCAGGACTATATTAGCCACCCATTCTGGATATTTAGAGACTTGTAGGAAGCCGGCATCAAATTGTTTCTTAACTTCTTCTTTTATCTTTAAAAGCATTTCAGGCCTCATTCGTCTTAACTTCTATTGAATAGGTTTGTATTCTGGTTTCAGTGGGAGTCTATGGACCGCTACATCCTCGTTCAAACCTGGCATGTCCTGATACGACCATGCAAATACATCTTTGTACTCATGAAGCAAGGCGATCAGGTCACGTCTGGTATTCTCTGAAATGGAGGTCCCAATCTTCACTTCTTGCCTCTTTTCTTCACTTTCCAAGTTTACTGTCTCAACGGATCCTTGATGGGCTAGAATCTGTTTATCTTCTTGTTCTATCATCCTTAGTAAGTCAGGGGACGAGACATAATCTTCAGCATCTTCCTCAACTTCAAATTTCCCTAAACAAATAGCTTTTTCAAAATCGATTTCAGGACTTGTAACAGGATTGTTCATGTCGTTGATATCTGAGCACCAGAAAGGTGAATGGAAAAGAAAACTGTAGAGGGGCATCAAAGTATTTGAACCAAACAAACATAATGTTATGGCATGATATGAGGTACATGTAAGGCCAGGTGGTGAGAAAAGGGGGCAAATATGAAGTTAACGAGAATGAAAGAACTATGACAAAATGCATCTCCATTAATGTTCATTTAAATGATAAAGTTCCAACATAAGTTCTTACAAAAGGATCCCACTATTACTTAGGGGCACACAAAAAGAGAGTTAACATTGAGCATTACTCTGGAGAGGACTTAGAAACTACAAGAAGATCCACAGCAGTCCAATTGTTCAAAATGAATCCAAGGGGACAAGGGCGTATCATTGAAACTTCTTTACTTGCATCATCTCTTTTGTCAATAACATTTATACTGACGTTATAAAGACCCTTTCAATCAATAACAACGTGTTTTTTGAATTATCTCTCCCTAGGTACATCATTCCTGCAGATGTAAATGTTTTCGACAAGGGTGGATACATTATGGTCTCCCATTCCACTTCCCGACCTGAGGCTCTTGCAATCCTCCTTTCTTGATCTTTCTGTAACTGTTTCCTTCTTTGTTGCACATCGGGCTTGAATCCTAAACTGCATCGAACCTTGTGGTGTACTGGCTTTAGTGCTCTGACTATTCCTTGCTGGTATTTTCCCAAACCTTTCTTTGCTCGGGCTCCTTTTCCCACAGTCAGCTTGATTCCCATCTTGGTATACCTTGACAGTCCTTCAACAACAAATGTAGCATTGAAAAATTCGATGGAACGGAAGGAACATTCTACTGCATCTTTATTTACTTCAACGTAGGGCGCGTCAGTAGAGATAGACGCAACAATATCTTCTTCACCAGCGACCGTGATCAAGCGGTTATCCATGACAAACTTGACTTTTTGATGGAGAGATGAAGGAACTGCCCCGGCGGAATGGATCCAAGGCCTCCCTAAGAGGCAGTTATACGAAGGTGCGATGTCCATGACCTGGAACTCAATATCATATGTACACGGGCCCACTTCTAGAGGAACCTCGATCTTTCCCATGACCTTTCGTCGTTTCCCATCAAATGCTCTTACGGTACAGTGACATGGCCTCAGATAAGACATATCAATTGGCATTCTGGACAGTATGGCCAAAGGCATGACATTGAGTGTGGATCCTTTGGCAGTATTTCATCATCACTGAAAGAGATGAAATTATCCACGTTCAAGTTGTTCACCCACCTATCAAGCTTTTCTACAGATACATTGCTTTCCACGTAAGCTTGATTTAACACTTTTAGCAAGGCGTTCCGATGTAACTCTGAGTTCAACAGTAGAGACAACACTGAGATTCTTGCCGGCTGCTTGTTCAACTATTCCACGATGTTATATTCGCTGTGCTTGATGAACTTCAAGAATTCATGTGCTTCATCCTCATTCACGGGTCTTTTGATTTCTTGCCCGGACCGTATTTCAACATCAGCCTTAGCATTGTGCATCGGTGCCTTCCCTTTTTGGTTCGAGTCACCAGCCCTCTTCCTTGGTTCAACCTCCTCAGGAGAATAACACCTCTCGCTGCGGGTGAAGTGTCCTACTCTGCTAACATCTCCAATCACAGCCTTTGGCTTTTTGCCACCGGGTACAACAATGTTAACATCATATTTCCATGGTACTGCCTTATCGTCCTTGTAAGGGAAAGGAGATGGCACTTTAATTACCACCGTTGGTTTGATTTCCTTCTTCTTGGCCTCATAATAAATCACCAGAGGTCGATTGGCACAATAAGGGATGGCTGGTGGTTGATTATCAGAGGCGCATATTCCCTTTCCTCGGCCTCGTCAATTTTATCAAAGATCTTGACCTCCTTATTGTTCATCATGTCTTGGAGTAATTTTCTGAATACTTCACAAGACTGGATGTCATGCCCTTCGGTGCCATGAAAATCACAAAAACCCTGAACTTTTTAACTTCTTCCTTTGAAAATTCTGTTGGGATGGCGAAATAACCCATTTTCCACCATTACCTCCCAAACTTTTCGCAAAGGTGTTTCTATTTCAGAAACGCAACTTTTAGCCCGCTGCACGTTTTCCTTTATCACTACGCTCACGCTCCCTTCAGTATGGTTGGAGAGCGGGTTTCCAACCACATTACCAGTACCGTCAAATCATAAAATCCCTGCATCAATGAGATCCTAAACCCTCCTTTTAAAGGCTATACAATTTTCAGTGGAGTGCCCCTGGTTTCCCTCATGATACATGCAACTAGTATTAGGATCATACCACTTTGGGTATGGAGGTTTCAATGGTGCCATATAATGTGGGGATATTAATTGTTTTTCTAATAATTTTGGGCACGGTTCTCCGTACGACACGGGAATAGGGGTGAGTCGGGGCTTTTCAGGACTGGGCCTCATCGGTCTTTGTTTATTTTTGGGTTGGTTTGGAGCAGGCATGGTATTTGGTGGGAACATAGTGAATGGTCTTTGGTTATCAGTGGCATAGACGGGGTAAGGAGGAGGTGTATGATAGTAAGGGTTTTGAGGAGGAAAATAGAAGTTTGGAGGTGGGTGAAATCGAGGTCTTGGTTGGGTTGGATACAGGTTAGAAGTGTAGTGGCTCCCAGTCCCCACCATATGGGTTTTAGGTTCCTTTTTCTTTACAGGTCCTGGCCTTTTTGAACTCTCGGGACCTTCTATCCTTCCGCTCTTGATGCCGTTTTTATTGAGTTCCCCAGACATTACGATATTGGCGAAGTCTTTTGTGGCGTTTCCCACCAGTTTGTAATAAAATGACGCTTTCAAAGTGTTGATAAAGAGGACCGTTATCTCAGCTTTAGTCAGTGGGGGTTCTACCTAGGCTGAGATATCCCTCCACCTTTGAGCGTATTGTCTGAAAGTCTCTATTGGCTTCTTTTCTATCATCTGCAGTGTTAGTCGATCAGGCACCATATCAGAGACATGCTTGTACTGTTCACAAAATGCTGATGCTAGGTCCGTCCATGATTGGATCCTCTCCCTACTGAGTTGATTATACCATCGGAGGGCTGATCCGATCAAGCTATGTTGAAAATAGTGTATTAACAATTTGTCTTCATTCACATAACCAGCCATCTTCCGACAAAACATGATAAGATGCACCTTTAGACATCTCGTTCCATCATATTTTTCAAACTCTGGCACTTTGAATTTTAGGGGCAGGACCAGATCGGGAACCAAACTGAGCTCTTTGGCGCTCAGTGCAGAGAAGACTCTAGTACCTTCTATCGCCTTGAGTCTTTCTTCCAGACTCTTATACTTGTCTTGAGCATCATGATCCTTCATTCTCAGCTTGGCTATTTCTATCGGATCATCCAAATCTGGGACGATTGGATTAGTAGGATTAGCTCCGGGGTTCGATACAAATATTCCTTGCCCTAGATGAGCAGGTGGTATAGGTGGTTGTTTTGGGCCCCTAGATTCCTTTTGAGGCCAACCTTCGTGCATTGCATGGGTGTGAGGTGGGATGAATCCTGGGGGATGGAACGGACTCTGATTAACTCCCGAATGGGGTTCTGTAATATCGGGACTCTGTGCAGGTCCTTTTCCTTTGACCAGAGCTGCCATCATCTCCATCATCTCCATCATTTTGGCCATTTGATCCTTTTGCTCGAGTGATTCTTGTCGGGATCTTACCATCAGATCCCTTGCTTCTTGCTGCGACTTGGTCAACTGTTCTTGCAACTCTCTCTCGATTCTTTCCATTCTCTTGATTATTTCATTGAGTTCAGCATCCATAGCTCTAGCTCTTAGACGTGTCCTATAAGGATGACATGATTCCAGATTCGAAGTGTCGCAACTATGGATTATACGATTTTAGCCTCAATAAATGATTAAAGTGATATGATACTACTGCGTGTAATGTAATGCAAATGAATGGTATGAATGCAAAAGGTGTCGATTTGATTCAATTCCATTAGATAAACTTTACTAGAAAACGAATTCCTTTACATAGAACAGACAATTACATATATGACTTCGCCCTAATACCTACATCCTTAACTTTCCTAAGAAGCCAAGCTAAATTTTGGCCTCGCTCCGATCCTGACTCGTACATCAGGCTTAACACATCAGCCTGGACCGCCAAGGTTTGCAAATGATCGGCAACCTCTCAGATTTGAGCCACGACTTCCTGTTTCTGATCTGTTCTTGAGAGTGGTGGAGCTGCTCCTTCCAATGCTCATTGTTCGCCTCAAGGAGCTCAACCCAAATTTTACTATCTTGTAATGCAATCTCGAGCTCTTCTATCCTTCCTATCATCTCTTCAATCTTGTTCTGGCTGGCTCTTAATTTGATTATCGAGTTGCGACTACGGTGCAGATGCAGTGACCTTTCTAATTCTACTGCTCAGGCGCGTAACCTCTCTTTTTCACTTTGACTTTCCAACAGGCTCTTTTTCAAAGTGTCTTCCCGTACTCGAGCATCTCGGAATTTCTTTTCCCACTGATTGGCTCTGGACTTTTCTTCTTTAATTTCTTATCGCCATTGCTCTGATGTTTTGCCCAAGCCTGCGGTTTTGATGGACATGCGCAGCTTCTTATAGTCCATCTTTAAGCTATTCAAATCTTCTAAGGACTTATTTTTTCCTTTTTTCAATTTTTCGGCCTCGAGCTTGTGGATGTCGACGTCTAACCCTAATTGCATCTTTTCCTCCTCTAGTTGCTCTATCCTATTTCCCAATTCCTGACTTCTTCTCTCGAAGTCTTGCTTAATAATCTCCAATTCAGATGGGATTACTTGTAATTGCTCTTCTTTTGACTGAGCGTTTCCTTGGCTTGGCCTTGGGATATTGTCATTGATTCTTTTGCCCCACCACCAATCGTACTCGGGGGTTGCAATTGGCCCTATGGCGAGTCCCTTCATTTTTCGGGTTTGGGTCCATGTATCCGATATCTCGCGAACTCTCTTCTTATAATTATCGTCCTTGAATGAAAACTCACACTGGGCTAGTCCATGTGTCACAGGTATGAACTGCCTCGATCGATACTGCCTCATCACTAGTAATAGGGTATAGCCAGCAGCTCTCCATATCCCGAGTAAAGGAACCCAGTTGAACTCTTCACACCAATACAAGATCTCGTCAGGGATCATCCATGGAGCCTTCCATTCTACATCTTCCACTTGCAAATTTTGGAGAATCGCTGTCCATTTCTCTCTAGATAGGTCGTCCCGCCTTGGTGTACCAGCTAACTCCTTTAGAGGAGAATAATTCTCGAAAAAGACCTTGTATGAGACCTTTTCTATCTTCCAAAAATGGCAATGGAACCATGATAGCAAAAGCTGTGCACATCCTACGAACCTCCCTTCGCCCGTTCTTCGGCAAGCAATCAATGATCTGAAGGTTTCGGCTAAGATTGCAAGGACAGGTGTGACTCCCTTATCAAGTTTATCAAATAGGTCTGAGACCGCTTCCTCTACATGCCTTAATGCCTTGGGGAAGATGACCAAACCATAGATGCTTAAAGCAAAGACGTCGACCCTCTTTTTCTTATCAGGATGAGCCAAGATAAGATCCTTCAAGTGTTTCCAAGGGATGCACTTACAATCTCCTTTTTGCTTGATCCAGGCTGTAATCCATTGCTCGCTCATCCTTGTAATGTTTATTAGCCTTTTTGAGAATATTGGCACATTAGCAAACCTTGAATAAGCCTTATCAGTTTGAATTCACGGGCATCGGAACAAAGCTGTGTACTCCTCTATGGTAGGCACCAAATCCACTTTTCCAAAAGTGAAGCAACTGTAAGCGGATTTCAAAACTGGGTAATAGCTCGGAGTAGGTACTCGTCTACCTTGATATCAAGCAGATAGGGCAAATCACCGTAATTATAGTAGAATAGTTGTTTGGCCTCGTTGCCCCATGAATCCCATATTTCCTTCAATTCTTGCAGGTCATTTTGAGTCGCGCTGATGCGAGTGAAATCCCACAATTTTGATTCATATCCCATTGTCAAGCTATCCCCTTTCTCTTGCTGTATCCTTTCGGACCATATTTGAACGACCGCGTTATCCTCCACTCTATCGAAAAACCCTTTTTCCATGTTAAGCTTTTCTATCTAGTAACCGAATGTGAATCAACACCTTTTATGATGAAATGCTATGCAATAACAGCAAAACACAACAAGTTAGTATCATGTACAAAAATAACTTAAAACAAACAGGAAATAATCAAACTTCTATTTAAGGTAACAACTAGGGTTTACACGGCTCTACCTACAATGGGCTCTCAGGCCTCTCTATATGTGGTTTGAGTCTAAAGTAAGGGTACCCGAACCAGTAGATTCCTCGATCCTCACCCATTAAAGGCTTATATAGACAGAGTTCGGCTCAGGGGAATACATTTCCCTATGATTGCACGGAGATAAAAATCTCACGAAGACATAGGTACGGATGTATCCCGAAAGTGATCCACTATCTTGCACGGAGGTAAAAACCTCACGAAAGAGTAGCTTCTCACTCCCACTTAAGAGGGTGTGACCACAACGGTCATGCAGTACGATGCCAAAGTATTTTATAAGACTCAACATTATTGTAATCATAATATCGGCAAAGGCATCAAAAGAAACATGATTTTTCAAAATAATTTCCAACTTTTCGACAAAAGGACAAAGGATAATCAATTTTACGGCCTGACTTTCTTATTACTCCCCAGTGGAGTCGCCAAGCTGTCGTAACCATTTTTTGGAAAAAACGGGAATCGACTTGGTTTTGAAAATAAAAACGGGAGTCGCCACCGATCTTTTATCAGGTATGATCGGATCACCTTTGTTTTAATAAAACATTTTGATTTACTAAAACAATATTTTTGGTCTACGAAAATTTGAGAAAATAGGTTCGGGAGTCGGTTACGTGCGAGGAAGGGTTAGCACCCTCGTCACGCCCAAAATTGGTACCAAATCGATTATTTAATGTCTCAATGTCGAAAGTTGAAAATTTAAAAAGAAAAAAGAAATTGATCTTTTTGGAAATATTTTAGTTTTCTCGACTTGAATATCAAGATTTTCTCGTTCCAAAGGGCAAAATATCACATCCAGTACGTAGGACACGATGATTTTAATCCTCGAATCCAAGATCACCTCTTAATTCTCGAGACTCATGCCTTAAAATAACAAAAGGTTATTCGATTGCTTGGCCAAGCGAGAGAGCCGAAACCCAACACATAGGGCACGGTCTCTCGAATTTCCAAACATAAAATATTGCCTTATTTGGGAAACTTTTATTTTTGAATAAAATTGATAAATGTGTTTGAAATGACGATAAATTAGTTTAAATTGATAATGCAAAAAAGGGCTTTTTAAATCGATAATGTAAAAGATGATTTTTAAAAGATGATGTATAAAAAACTTTAAACAGAATAATGTATACGTATCTATATATATAAAAGTATAAAATAATGATATAAAGAAGACTTAAAATAATTAATAAACCCATTACAACAAATAATGTATAAAGGATCTTAAAATAAACAATACGTGTACGTTTAAAAAAAGTTATGTATATAGTCATATGATGATGATGATGATGATGATGATGATGATAATAATAATAATAATAATAATAATAATAATAATAATAATAATAATAATAATAATAATAATGAAAATAATAGTAAAAATGAAAAATATTAAAATAAAATAGTTGTTAATATTGAGGTTAATAGTAACTAAACGATGATAATAATAAAAAAAGCACTAGAAATACTGCAAATAATAATAAAATAAAAATGACAATAACAATCATAAATATAAAAATGATGAATATGATAATAAAGTAATAATAACAATAAAAGAAAATAAAAGCAGGACAAAATTAAACTTAAAAATGATATTTTTGGGGTGAATTTTTAAAAGAAATAGTGAATTAGGGACCCTCAACAATGCGTGCAAAACGTGGAGGACCAAAAGGGAAAAATCCCCGTTTACAAAAACACGCCGCAGCAGAAAGGACTCAATTAAAACATTTTGTTAATTACCGGGCCAGATTAGAAAATAAAATAAACTTAATTTAAAAAAAGACAGAAAATGTGTGAGGATTAAAAGTGAAAATATCCCATTATAGAAAAACATGCGGATTCTCTTAGGGTGCAGGTCCGATTCGGGCTGGGTCACCTTAAACGGCGCCGTTTTGACGCTGGTGACCCAAAGTGTGAAATGACACCGTTCCATGTTTTCTTTAAAAACCAAAATTTCCTTTTCTTATTTCATTTGCAGACTTATTTAATAAAAATGAAAAAAAAAGCTCTCTCTCTTTCTCTCCGTCTTTTATGCCAGGCGATTGGGTTTCCGAGCAGATCGTCGCACCTCTACCGTGTGCGATGGCCGACGGTGCTCGAGGTGGGCCATTCGCCCCCTGTTTTGGGACACCCCTTTCGAAAGCTTGACCCTTGGGGTCCCGAAACGGAGGGAAGGGGCCTTCGACGCCTCTCTTCAGACCATGTTCTGTCGATGGAGAAAGAGGGCTCCGACGCTGCGCCCGAAGGGGCTTCGGGTAAGCTCTTTCTCCTTCCTTTTTGATTTTTGTTTTTTTAAGGAAATACAATAAAATAAACAATAACAGTAACTAATAATTGAAAATAGAAATGGAAAAACTAAGATCAACCTTAGAATTTTTGTTTTCTTTTTGATTGCTGATGGTTCTTTTCGTCCAAAAGCCCGAAGCCATTTTACATTGTCTTTTGAATTGCTTTATAGCTTAAAACTTACAACTCTTTTCTTTATTCTATTGCTTGTCCCGTATTTCTCTACTTTTGTTGCCTCTGTCTCTGTTGCTGCGTGTTTTCTTTGTAGGGTATGGTGATGGTGGAGGCGTGCGGGTGTCAATCGAGACGCGGACAATGGTGGTAGCTGACAGTGGCGCACGTGGGTTGCTGAAATGATGCGAGGCGCGAGCGGAGGCCAAGGCGCGTGGTGGAAAAAGCATGCGGGCGAAGGACGTGCGGATCTGAAAGGGCGCGCGTGGGAGTGGGAAGGTCAGGTGGCAGACATGCGGCTACTGCGTTAGGGACTAGGGTTCTTTGTTGGCTGAAATGTTTTGGGCTAAAGGGGCTAGGGTTTCTAAACATTTGGGCTTGTTGGGTTTGGGGTTTGAATTGGGCTTAGTGGGTCTGATATTTTTTTTTTGTAATTGGACATTTTATGGACTATTTTATTTGTATTTTATTGTTTGGACTTTATTTTTTTGTTTACTGGGCTTTAATGGGCCGGGCATATTTGGTTATTACACACATTTCTCAGTTAATTGTGAAATAAACGGAGCAATGTAATTTAACCTTCCAAGAAAACCACGGACTTCCTTTTGAGTGCACGGTGGAGGTAATTCTTGTATAGCTTTAACTTTGTTTGAGTCAACTTCGATTCCTTTCTCGCTAACCACAAAACCCAGTAATTTCCTTGACCGAGCTCTAAAAGTACACTTTACCTGGTTGAGCTTTAATTGAAATTTTCTAAACCTTAGAAACAGCTTCTTCAAAACCTGAATGTGTTCCTTTTTCGTTCGAGATTTGGCAATCATATCATCAACATAGACTTCAATCTCTTTGTGTATCATATCGTGGAACAATGTTACCATGGCCCTTTGATATGTTGCCCCAGCATTCTTTAGTCCGAAGGGCATTACTTTATAGCAAAAGGTACCCCACAGTGTTATGAAAGCAGTTTTCTCCATATCCTCAGGGTGCATCTTGATCTGATTGTATCCTTAAAAGCCATCCATGAAGGAAAACAATGAAAATCCCATCGTATTATCTAACAACGTGTCAATATGTGGCAAAGGGAAATTTTCCTTTGGGCTAGATTTATTTAAGTCCCTATAATCTACCCACATCAGGACCTTTTCATCCTTCTTAGGGATAGGAACAATGTTGGCAACCCACTCTGAGTACTTGACCACTTGTAGAAAACCAGCATCAAATTATTTCTGGACCTCTTCTTTTATTTTCAACACTACATCAGGCCTCATCCTTCGTAGTTTTTGCTGAACTGGCTTGCATTCTTCTCTTATGGGAAGGCGATGTACTACAATATCGGTACTTAGCCCAGACATATCTTGGTACAACCACGCAAAGACATCCTTGAATTCCCATAGTAACTCAACAAGGTTTTGTTTTGTCTCCTTTGCTATACGCATCCCAATTCTCACAACATTTCCTTCCCCCAAGGCTATGTTTTCTACCTCCTCCTCATGGGATAAAACCTGTTTCTCCTCTTGCTTTACCATTCTTAACAAATCTGGAGATAAATCACAATCTCGATCACCTTCAAAATTCTGAGATTCCTTTAAACACATGTCTTGCTCAAAGTGGACCTCTGGATCTATATTATCGTTACTCACATCATGGGTATCTAGGGACCTGTGATGGGTACCAAAGAGTGTACAAAGAAAAAATGAATTCGAGGACAACTATTCACATGATATGAATGCAAAATAAAAAAAAAAACTATAATGAAATTAGAAAGTCAAAAGAATAAAATGAAAGAATATTTGCTCAAGTTGATTATCAAAAATGTATTTTATTAAAACAGCAATTTCTGAACATGAGCTTACTTCACAAAGAAATCTTATTGTTCCTAGGCTAAAAAACAACAAGAGCGTTCTGAAACTACATGAAGTTCCTCTGCAGTCCAATTGTTTAGAACGCTTCCAGGTTCATAAGGGCGAATGCCCAACAGGTTTCTTTGTTCGAGTCCTTCCTCGTGTATGGTATTGACGTGAGGACTTTCCAATAACCCTCTCTCAGGGTGAATTACCCCTTCGGATACAAAGGTTTGGGATATATGGGGGAATGTCATCGATTCCCACTGGACTTCTTCTCCATTCAGACGTGCCCTTCTTCTCTCTTGCTTCTTCTCTATTTCTTTTCTCTTTTGTTTGGTATCTGGCCTGAAATCCAAGCCGAAACAGTCTCTCTTCTCTTTCAGCATTGGCACTTGAACTTCCCCCTTGGAGATGTCTGCCCAATCATTTTTCTGGTAAGGCTCCCTTCCCGACCATCATCTGTAGGCCCATCTTCGTAGTCCTGAATATCTTGAGCATTGGGACCTCATTCCCTTCTAAGATAAATGTCCCATTCATGAATTCTAAAGATCAAAAAGAACACTCAGTTGCTTCTTTACTCGCCTTTAAATATGGAACGTCATTAGTAATAGTGGCTACGATGTCTTCCTCCGCATTTATAGTGACCAATTGACCATCCATCACCAGTTTCAGTTTTTGATGAAGGGATGAGGGCACTGCCCCTGCCAAATAAATCCAGGGCCTTCCCAGCAAGCAATTGTATGAGGGCTTGATATCCATCACCAGAAAGTCCACCTCATATGTGTTTGGCCCAATCTACAATGGTATATCAATTCTTCCAATCACTCTTCTTTCGGTGCCATCAAACACTCTCACTATGTTCTGGCATGTCTTCATGTGAGAACTGTCTATCGACAACCTCTTCAGTGTCGACAACGGTAAGACATTCAAGGCTAATCCATTGTCGATTAACACACTTGGCAGAGTGTATCCCTTGCAACGAGTGGTAATGTGTAGAGCTTTGGTTGACCCTATACCTCCAGGTGGAATTTCATCGTCACTGAAAGAAATAAAGTTATCAGCACTTATGTTACTAACTAATCGATCAATTTTATTGAAAGATATATCTTTAGTAACGTAAGTCTCATTCAGTACTATCTTCAAAGCCTCACGATGTACTTTCGAACTTAAAAGTAAGGCTAGCACCGATATGCGAGCCAGTCGCTTGCGCAGCTGCTCTACCACGCTGTATTCACTGTGCTTTAAGAATTTTAAAAATTCTTTAGCCTCTTCCTCCTTCCCAGGTTTGTTAATAAGGGCGACAGGTCCTTTCTCTGGTTCAACTGTCACAGTCTTTGACCTTGCTAGTTCGGTTCTGATGTTTACCGAGTCGTAACGCCTCCCATTTCATGTGTAGAATCCATCACTTTGGACCTCCTTGGAAGTGCTAGTTGAGTTTTCTACTCTCGGTGTCATCATGTTACAATTGTAATTCCATGGTACCATCTTGTTATCCTTGTAAGGAAAGGACGCAGGTCTCTGGATTACAATTTTAGGCGCGATTTATGCTCCGCCTTCTGTATTTCTTGGTCGAGAAATAATGATCCTTGGATAATTGAATTTTTGAGTTGTCAACTCTTCTTCAGTTGCATGTATGTTTCCTCCCTCTGAGCCTTCTTTGTAAAATTCCAGCTCCTTATTTTTCATAAGGCTTTGTATCAATAGTCTGAACTCAGCACATTCCTGGATCTCATGTCCTTTAGCTTTGTGGAACTCACAGTAGTTCCTTGGTTCTTCACCTCCTTCTTCGAGACTTGATTTTATCAGTCCCCCACTTATCATTTCCTTCCACACTATTCTCAATGGAGTTTTTACTTCTGAGACATCTCCTTTAATCTGTCTCATAACATTTTGCCCAATCGTATTTATCCAACTATCTCCATGATTGGGTAACAGGTTCTTTGCACTGGGTGTATCATCAAACTTGACAATCCCCATCTTGATGAGCCTCTCAACTAGTTTCTTGAAGGCAGTGTAATTTTCTATTAAACGACCCGATATTCCAGCGTGGTAATTAGAATGAGCGTAGGAGTCATACCATTTAGGATATGGGGATTGTAACGGCTGTAGATAGTATGAGGACACTACGCGTGAGATAAACTGTAATTATAACATATTTTAATCCCGCATTTAGCTTACTTTTGGATGATTTATCCCTTGATTTATTTAAAAAGGTGCTTTTAATCCTTTCTTTTCATGTCTTATACCCAGGAAAGCACCCGAGGATGAAAAGAACGTAAAACGGACCTAAAACGGAGTAAATGGGCCATATCACGAAATCGACACGGCCTGGTCCAAAGACCACACGGTCGTGCCTTGTTGAGCATCTAGAACACGATCTCTCCCCCGATTTACATGGCTGTGCCTCATTAAGAAATCTGAACACGGCTTGAAGTCGAGCCACACGGGCGTGTGCCATGGCCGTGCCTCTGTCGCTGGAATGAGCAATTTTAGTCAGAAAAGGATAATTAGGGTGAAAGAATCACATTCCAAAGAGCCTATATTATCTCCTAAGTGCCACCATTGAGGGGGGATCGAGCTAAGCCAAGGAGCCAAGCCGGAAAGATCAGAATTGTGGGAATCACTCGAAGTTAGCCAGTCGATCCATCCCAAGAAGCCAGAGTTATACTCAAGACGGCGGAATTCTCCTTCAATTCCTTCAGGGAGTTTTAGGGATTTCTTATGTTTTGTTTTATCTTTTCTCTTGAGATGTTTTCTTTCTTAACTATGAACTAAACCTCTCAGATACCTGGAGGGGATGAAACCTAGATGAATCTTGTTATTTGATTTCTGAATTTTATGATAAATAATTAGGTTGTTCTTAATTATACATGCTTAATCCAAATATGATGTGCTTAGGTGGAGAAGGAATAGACCCTGCTTAAGAGTAGATCTAGCGTAATTAAGCGGAGTTGATCGAACGCCTAGAGATAGGGTTACAAGATTTTGCAGGATTAGGGTGAAACCTAATATGGGAATCCACAGATCTATTTACTGCTATTCTATGGGGTTATTATAAGAGAACGAGAGTTCCACTAATTAACCTAGGGTTGGACGTTATTCGCCTCAAGAGAGGGTTTAATATAGGTTAGGGAGTCCTACGGATCAAGCTAAGTAAATAAATCATATTATTCAGGGTTAGATAACAAGTGAAGTCTAGGTGTATTCTTTCTGAGGGTATCGTCGTGATCAATTGAGTTTTTCTTCAGGTTATTTCACAATTCGTTCTTTTTGTCTTTATCCTTAGCTTAGTTGTCGTTAATTTAGATTAAAACAAACTTCACTTTATTTTTTAAGGCTAAATAATAAAAAGAAAGTTAGTATTAATACTTTTGGTTCCTTTGGATTCGATAATCCGGTCTTGCCTAAGCTATACTACTGTTCGATAGGTACACTTGCCTTTAATCGTTGTCAGAGTTAGTTTCCAGGTTCGATCACATTCATTATAAATTTTAAAACTCTGATTTCAGCGATCAAGTTTTTGGCGCCGTTGCCGGGGAACTAAAATATTAAAAAAAAACTCTATTTTTATTACTTTAGCCATTATTTTTATTTTCAACAATTTATTTTTGTTTTTAGGTTAATTTTTTAATCTTGCTAATTTTTCTTTTTCTTTTCTTTCCAGGTACCTCTAGTTTATGACTAGAAGGAACCCGAGAGAACCTTTAGTATACGACAGTGATATTGAAGCTACCGCTCGAAGGAATCGCCAAGAAATTAAGCGAGCCCTAAACTATACAGAAAGGGAGGAAGAAGACAGATCCAATCCTACTGAAAGGATGGACGAAACTAATCCACCACCACACGATGTGGGGGAATGCAACGCTCCACGTACTATGTTTGATTATGCTAAACCGCATTTAACAGGAGCAAAATTGAGTATTGTTAGGCCCGCTGTAGCTGCTAATAATTTTGAATTAAAGCCTAACACAATACAAATGATTCAACAGTTTGTTCAATTTAATGGTTTGCAGGACGAAGATCCAAACACTCATATAGCTAATTTCTTAAAGTTCTGTGATACCTTCAAAATAAATGGCATTTCTGATGATGCCATACGTCTTCGGTTATTCCCTTTTTCATTAAGAAATAAAGCCAAACAGTGGTTAAACTCGTTACAACGATGGTCAATCACTACATGGGATCAAATGACCGAAAAGTTTTTAATGATATCTCTTCTTTTGTGCAGATGGATGTAGAGACATTATACGATCATTGGGAGAGATACAAAGATCTCTTGAGAAGGTGTCCACACCATGGTCTACCCTTGTGGCTACAAGTCTAAACATTCTATAACGGTGTAAACCCCTCAATGAGACAACTAATTGACTCAGCCGCCGGTGAAACCCTAAGCAACAAACTCCTGAAGCAGTGTATGAGTTCATTGAAGAGATGTCACTGAATAATTATCAGTGGCAAGTTACAAGGACGAAATCGAAAAAATCAGTAAGAGCCTTCAACATAGACACAGTAACCATGCTATCAACACAAATGGAAATAATGAATAAAAAGCTTGATAGTTTGTGTTCTTCGCAGATACATCCAGTCATGCAGTGCAATGCAAATGAAACAATGGCGAATCTTGAGTACCCATCCTACCAATCGGAAGCAGAAAGCGAACAAATGAACTATATAGGTAACAATTTCAGATCCAATAATAATCCATACATTAATACTTACAATCCAGGTTGGAGGAACCACCCAAATTTTCCATGGGGAGGCCAAGGAAATCAAGGAAATTAAAGGCAACAACCTCCTCAAAACTTCCAAAATCAGCCCTATCCACAAGAGAAGAAACCAACCCTTGAAGAGATATTGGCAAAATTTTTGGCAGACACAGAAAAACGTATCCAAGAAACTGAGAGAACAATTAAAAGCAACGAGAGCTGAATCGGGGAAATTACTAAGTCAGTCAAAGAAGTCACCAGTGCAGTCGAACGACTCGCAAAGCTCATGTCAGAACGACCGCAAGGACGTTTACCAAGCAACACTGAGATTAATCCAAAGGAGCAAATTCAAGCCATAGCAACTCAAGAAAATGCAGAGGTAGACGAACCCTTCCCACAACAAGAAACCAAGGAAGAAGAAGGTAAAATCGAGGTAACGCAAGAAAAGCTAAAACCAGTAATCAAAGAGTACCAACCTCGCATTCCTTATCCCGAAGCATTAAAAAGAGACGATTCAGAAGAACAGTTCGGTAAGTTTCTTAAACTTTTAAAGAAATTACACATTAACTTATCTCTTCTTAAAGCTCTTTTTCAGATGCCAGACGCGAGGAAATTTTTAAGACAGCTCTTGACAAACAAACGCAAATTAGATGAAGAGCCATATGTAGAACTCAATGCAAGGTGCTCAGCAATTCTACAAAATAGACTAACACAGAAATTAAAAGACCCAGGGAGTTTTACAATTCCATGTTTAATTGGTAGTTTAACTATTGATAATGCGTTAGCTGATTTACGGGCAAGCATAAATGTCATGCCTTATACATTGTTTAACCGACTAGGTCTAGGGAAGCCCAAACAAACTAGGATGAGTATTCAATTAGCTGATAAAACTGTTAGAATTCTTAGGGGCATTATCGAAGATGTTCTCGTAAAGATTGATAAATTTGTTTTCCCGGTAGATTTTGTTGTATTAGATATGGATGAGGACAATTCGATCCCTTTAATTTTAGGTAGACCTTTTCTAGCAACTACCAAGACTAAAATTGATGTTGCCACAGGAGAACTCATACTTTGTGTAGGTAATGAGGCAGCCACTCTTCAAGCTCTCGATTCAACCAGGACATCAAATGACCAAGGTAAGAAAGAAAAATCCATTGATAACCATTCGATTAACCCTTCTTTTTAGGAAGCACCAGAAAAGGGCACAATTGAACCTAATCTTGAATACAATGCCAACAATCAAAATAGATCGTGAGGAACAAAAGGTTCAACCTGATGAATTAGATGAGTGGAAAACGCACTTCAAGGAAAAATTAGGGATACAAGAAACAGAGCCAAAACCACTCTACGAGATAGGCAAGTCCAAAAACGAAGATCAGGTATTATTAGACCTACGACTATCTCCTTCAGACCCTGACACAAACAAGGAAATTTTTTTAAGGTAATCAATGTTCTTCCACACAAGACAATCGAGGTAAGCGATCCTAATTCTGAGGCTCTTAAAATAAATTCTACTCGATCTGAACCACACAATGAACATAAAACAGATAATATGAGGGAAGATATCCAAACCTTTAAACCTCCCTGAATTTTAAGTCTAGCTTAAGACTATAAACGAGCGCTTCTCGGGAGGCAACCCGAGCACTAACCTTACTTATTTTGCATTTATTTTCATTTTACTTTATTTTTCCTTTTTATTTTTCTTTTTAAACTAACTAGAAGCACAGTTTTCCAGGCCACACAGCCGTGGCCGTGACTGTGTGTACCTCAAGAATCTTGGTACTAACATGGCAGGACGGTACAAGTCAGATTCATCTAATTTCTGAAAGATCACGGACTCAACCACTTCAACACGGGCACCGACAAAGAAACACGCCCGTGTCTCACGACCATGTGTAGCTACTAACTTGCCAAGCACGGGCTTAACACGCCCGTGCCTCCCAATCGTGCCAATATACTGACTTGCTGAAAATAGGCATGGCGTGCGGAAGAACGGGCATGGAGAGCCAACGCGCATAGGCACACGGCCGTGTGAGGCGGCCGTATAAATTGACACGCCCCTGGTCCATGGGCGTGGGAACATGCCAGAATTGAAATTCTATTTAAACCCACAGCCCTTTCCTTTCCCCCATCTAATTTCATCTTGTTTCTCTTTTTCCCTTTATTCCTCTCAGACTTCTCACACCATTTATTAACACTCTAGATCCTTGAGCCATCACACAATATGTCGAAGAAGCATAAAAGGCCAAACTCCTTAAAGAAGGATGATTTACATGAGTTCATGCCGGCAGCTTCATCCAACCAACAGGCTAAGGGTCTTTGAGACCAATTAGTTTCTATTTTTCGTTTCTCTTTCCTTTCATTCTCCTTTTCTTTAATAATCTTATGTTTAATTTAATTTAACTTGATTTAGTTTCTTAGTGTCAGGTTCGCCAGGCTGCTTGGGGACCACCATGAAAACCACGCCACTTCCGCCACCGCCAGCACCTTCTTAGCCTTAGAGGTCACACCCACCTCGCGAACCATCCAACAATAAGGACTCTTCGGTCCATTTATCTTTCATTTTCATTTCGTTTACATTTTTGTTTCCTCTTCCTTTATTTTTCTTATCTTTAATTCTATACTTAGTTTATTTTAATTAGGTCTTAATAAGTCCTGGCTACTTCTCAGAGCACTACCCAATTTGTTCATCTAGCGCAGGTTCGTCATCCAGACCGACTATCACCGCCACCAAAGACACTCCTCCGGGAAAACATCCACAATTCAGAGAGTAATTCCTTCCCCTTCTCTTTTGATTTATCCCTTAAATGTTATTATCTATCTTTGTACATTGAGGGCAATGTATAGCTTAAGTGTGGTGGGTGAATAGTTATTCTGAGAAAATGCCTAACTTTATTCATTATTCTCAAACCCCGAGGATAAAAATGTCTAACTTTCTGCATTGTTCTCAAATCCCTGAATTTAATCTTAATTGAAAGTAATTGTCTCATATTACTAATTAAGATGGAATTTCTAATGATTTATGATTTTTATTGATATGTTTTTGAATAAGTCATAGTTAATTGTGCATTGATGATTAAACTTGAAGAATACTAGAGAATCAAGCATACATTTCTTTTCTTGCTCATTTTCTGATTATGAGTGTGTCAACTATGAACTGTTATTCTAGAACTTACCTTGATTATACATGTCAAGACCACAGTTATGATTTGATATACCGAGATGATAAAGGCACTTAGGTTTTAACCCACTTACACCACTAAAAAGCCTACCCTCATAATTAACCCCTAGTGAACCCCGTTGAGCCTAACAACCCTTTTATTGACTCATCCACTAATATTAACCCAAAACCCTTTGTATTCACCCTTCTTTTTTAGTACCCTTTAATCGAGATATGATTTGATTAGTTACCTAAGTTTTTATGAATTATTATTATTTGAAATTGTAATTACTTAGTTTTTTCTTAAAAAAATCAAAGTATAGTCAGTATTAGTGTTATGAAGAGTGAGCTTATAACAAGTTAAAGTCTAATTATCAAAAGAAAAAAAAGCTCGTGTTAGTAGGATTATTATTATTTTCAGTTGATGTAAATATTATCTTAGAAATTTTTAGGTAGGTAACTTATCAATTCAATCTCGATTCTATCCTCCTAACTTCAGCCTTTATCCACACCTTTAACCCTAGCCCCGTTACAACTCTAACAAAGACCTTTTGATCTGTTTATCATCTCATTTTACAATGGTGGGGATTTGATTTTCAGGCAAGCCTATGAGATTAAATTTTCAGGTTCGACTTATGAGTGCTTAATTTTTACCCTTAAACACCTTGAGTGATTTGAGTGAATCTTTTGTGAGGATGTCAATCCTTGTCGATTTTGAATCAAGAGGTAATTATTTAGATGAAGGGAAACACCTATGTTTTCGTGCTATAAATGAATGACTTATCTTGTTTAAATCTTTAGGACCCTTTGAATTGAATTATCCATGTATAAATTATCTATGAATTAGGATAAGGCATTGTTGATAGGAATTATGAATCATGGAAAGTTTGTTTTAATTGTAAGTTGAGAATTTTGCTTAAGGACAAGTAAAAGCTTAAGTGTGGGGGTTTTTGATAAACTGTAATTATAACATATTTTAATCCTGCATTTAGCTTGCTTTTGGATGATTTATCCCTTGATTTATTTAAAAAGGTGCTTTTAATCCTTTCTTTTCATGTCTTATGCCCAGGAAAGCACCCGAGGATGAAAAGAACGTAAAACGGACCTAAAACAGTGTAAATGGGCCATATCACGAAATCGACACGGCGTGGCCCAAAGACCACACGGCCGTGCCTTTGTTGAGGATCTAGAACACGGCTTCTCCCTCGATTTACATGGCCGTGCCTCATTAAGAAATCCGAATACGACTTGAAGTCGAGCCACACGGGCGTGTGCCATAGCCGTGCCTCTGTCACTGGAATGAGCAATTTCAGTCAGAAAAGGATACTTAAGGAGAAAGAATCGCATTCTAAAGAGCCTATATATATCCCCTAAGTGCCACCATTGAGGGGGGTCGAGCTAGGCCAAGGAGCCGAGCCGAAAAGATCAGAATTGTAGGAATCGCTCAAAGTTAGCTAGTTGATCCATCCCAAGTAGCCAGAGTTATACTCAAGACGGTGGAATTCTCCTTCAATTCCTTCAGGGAGTTTTAGGGATTTCTTATGTTTTTTTTTTATCTTTTCTCTTGAGATGTTTTCTTTCTTAGTTATAAACTAAACCCCTCAGATACCTGAAGGGGATGAAACCTAGACGAATCTTGTTATTTGATTTCTAAATTTTATGATAAATACTTAGGTTGTTCTTAATTATGCATGCTTAATACAAATCTGATGTGCTTAGGTGGAGGAGGAATAAACCCTGCTTAAGAGTAGATCTAGCGTAATTAAGCAGAGTTGATCGAACGCCTAGAGATAGGGTTACGAGATTTTACCGGATTAGGGTGAAACCTAATATGGGAATCCACAGATCGATTTACTGCTATTCTATGGGGTTATTATAAGAGAACGAGAGTTCCACTAATTAACCTAGGGTTAGACGTTATTTGCCTCAAGAGAGGGTTTAATATAGGTTAGAGAGTCCTACGGATCAAGCTAAGTAAATAAATCATATTATTCAGGGTTAGATAACAAGTGAAGTCTAGGTGTATTCTTCCTGAGGGTATCGTCGTGATCAATTGAGTTTTTCTTCAAGTTAATTCCCAATTCGTTCTTTTGTCTTTATCCTTAGCTTAGCTGTCGTTAATTTAGATTAAAACAAACTTCACTTTATTTTTTAATGCTAAATAATAAAAAGAAAGTTAGTATTAATACTTTTGGTTCTTCTGGGTTCGATAATCCGGTCTTGCCTAAGCTATACTACTGTTCGATAGTACACTCGCCTTTACTCGTTGTTAGAGTTAGTTTCAAGGTTCGATCACATTCATTATAAATTTTAAAACTCTGAATTCAGCGATCAGCGTGCATCGAATAAACTTTGATATAGCTCATTATACATC
Organism: Gossypium bickii; assembly: GCA_025503065.1. Lineage (NCBI taxonomy): Eukaryota > Viridiplantae > Streptophyta > Magnoliopsida > Malvales > Malvaceae > Gossypium > Gossypium bickii. Next base: position 106,658,888 of record CP106711.1, read on the forward strand.
ATTGGGATTGGCGTAAATTGGAGCTTTTCAGAATTTTGTCTAAGGCCTAATTCTTGTCTCGTCGACCCTTATTGCCCGGCAGTAACCACTTTCGGCTAGCTAACAGTGACTGCCTTTGAGTACCTTTTGTTGTATGTACTCGTATTGTTCACCTCGTTGTCCTTTTTCCCAGGAGCAGATCTTCTAGTACTTTCTCCTGCTTTAATCTTACCACCCCTTATGGTGTTTTCTATCATCTCACCTGCCATCACTATATTTGCGAAGCTTTTGATGGTGCTTCCTATCATATGGGTGATAAAAGGTACCTTTAAAGTGTTGATAAACAACATGGCGGTTTCCTTTTCCATGAGAGGTGGTTGAACTTGCATGGCAACTTCCCTCCATCTTTGCGCGTACTGCCTGAAGCTTTCATTTGATTTCTTTTTCATGTTTTACAACATGATTCTATCAGGCGTCATGTCTGTAACATGATTATACTGCTTCATGAAGGCTTGAGCTAAGTCTCTCCAGGAGCTAATGTTAGCGCGGCTGAGTTGATTGTACCACCTGGATGCTGCCCCCATTAAACTGTCTTCGAAATAATGAATCAAAAGCTGATCATTGTTCACGTAACAAGTCATGCGTCTACAGAACATAGTGATGTGGGCTTCAGGGCAACTGGTCCCATTGTACTTCTCAAATTCTGGCATCTTGAATTTATGAGGAAATACCAGATCAGGTACCAAACTTAAGTCTTTTGCGTCAATACCATGGTGATGGTCAGCATTTTCCAAAGCCTTAAACTTTTCTTCCAACCATCTACAGTGATCCTCTAACTGCCTTGAGGATTCAATTCTGATCCCATCTCTCTCCGCTATGTCCAGATCAGGAATGACAGGATTAGCGGGGTTGTCCCCTGGGTTAGATCCTATGCCAACTTGAAAATTCATGGGCACTCCAATGTCAGCTTGCCCGTGCTAAGGCCTAATTGTGACAGGTGGCCTTCTGGGATATTCCTCCTACTTCAATCTTTCCACCCCTTATGGCGTTTTCTATCATCTCACCTGCCATCACTATATTTACGAAGCTTTTGATGGTGCTTCCTATCATATGGGTGATAAAAGGTGCCTTTAAAGTGTTGACAAACAACCTGGCGGTTTCCTTTTCCAAGAGAGGTGGTTGAACTTGCATGGCAACTTCCCTCCATCTTTGCGCGTATTGCCTGAAGCTTTCATTTGATTTCTTTTCCATGTTTTGCAACATGATTCTATCAGGCGTCATGTCTGTAACATGATTATACTGCTTCATGAAGGCTTGAGCTAAGTCTCTCCAGGAGCTAATGTTAGCGCGGCTGAGTTGATTGTACCACCTGGATGCTGCCCCTACTAAACTGTCTTCGAAATAATGAATCAAAAGTTGATCATTGTTCACGTAACCAGTCATGCGTCTACATAACATAGTGATGTGGGCTTCAGGGCAACTAGTCCCATTGTACTTCTCAAATTCTGGCATCTTGAATTTATGAGGAAGTACCAGATCAGGTACCAAACTTAAGTCTTTTGCGTCAATACCATGGTGATGGTCAGCATTTTCCAAAGCCTTAGACTTTTCTTCCAACCATCTACAGTGATCCTCTAACTGCCTTGAGGATTCAATTCTGATCCCATCTCTCTCCGCTATGTCCATATAAGGAATGACAGGATTAGCGGGGTTGTCTCCTGGGTTAGATCCTATGCCAACTTCAAAATTCATGGGCACTCCAGTGTCAGTTTGCCCTTGCTGAGGCCTAATTGTGACAGGTGGCCTTCTGGGATATTCATCCTACTTCAATCTTTCCACCCCTTATGGCGTTTTCTATCATCTTACTTGCCATCACTATATTTGTGAAGCTTTTGATGGTGCTTCCTATCATATAGGTGATAAAAGGTGCCTTTAAAATGTTGATAAACAACATGGCGGTTTCCTTTTCCAGGAGAGGTGGTTGAACTTGCATGGCAACTTCCCTCCATCTTTGCGCGTATTGCCTGAAGCTTTCATTTGATTTCTTTTCCATGTTTTGCAACATGATTCTATCAGGCATCATATCTATAACATAATTATACTACTTCATTAAGGCTTGAGTTAAGTCTCTCCAGGAGCTAATGTTAGCGCGGCTGAGTTGATTGTACCACCTGGATGCTGCCCCCACTAAACTGTCTTCGAAATAATGAATCAAAAGTTGATCATTGTTCACGTAACTAGTCATGCATCTACATAACATAGTGATGTGGGCTTCAGAGCAACTAGTCCCATTGTACTTCTCAAATTCTGGCATCTTGAATTTATGAGGAAGTACCAGATCAGATAACAAACTTAAGTCTTTTGCGTCAATACCATGGTGATGGTCAGCATTTTCCAAAGCCTTCAACTTTTCTTCCAACCATCTACAGTGATCCTCTAACTGCCTTGAGGATTCAATTCTGATCCCCTCTCTCTCCGCTATGTCCAGATCAGGAATGACAGGATTAGCGGGGTTCTCACCTGGGTTGGATCCTATGCCAACTTGAAAATTCATGGGCACTCCAGTGTCAGCTTGCCCTTGCTGAGGCCTAATTGTGAAAGGTGGCATTCTGGGATATTCATCCTGCTTCAATCTTTCCACCCCTTATGGCGTTTTCTATCATCTCACCTACCATCACTATATTTATGAAGCTTTTGATGGTGCTTCCTATCATATAGGTGATAAAAGGTTCCTTTAAAGTGTTGATAAACAACATGGTGGTTTCCTTTTCTAGAAGAGGTGGTTGAACTTGCATGGCAACTTCCCTCCATCTTTACGCGTATTGCCTGAAGCTTGCATTTAATTTCTTTTCCATGTTTTGCAACATGATTCTATCAGGCGTCATGTCTGTAACATGATTATACTACTTCATGAAGGCTTGAGCTAAGTGTCTCCATGAGCTAATGTTAGTGCGGCTGAGTTGATTGTACCACCTGGATGCTGCCCCTACTAAACTGTCTTGGAAACAATGAATCAAAAATTGATCATTATTCACATAACCAGTCATACGTCTACATAACATAGTGATGTGGGCTTCAGAGCAACTAGTCCCATTGTACTTCTCAAATTCTGGCCTCTTGAATTTATGAGGAAGTACCAGATCAGGTACCAAACTTAAGTCCTTTGCGTCAATACCATGGTGATGGTCAGCATTTTCCAAAGCCTTCAACTTTTTTTCCAACCATCTACAGTGATCCTCTAACTACCTTGAGGATTCAAATCTGATCCCCTCTCTCTCCGCTATGTCCAGATCAGGAATGACAGGATTAGTGGGGTTGTCTCCTGGGTTGGATCCTATGCCAACTTGAAAATTCATGGGCACTCCAATGTCAGCTTGCCCGTGCTGAGGCCTAATTGTGACAGGTGGCCTTCTGGGATATTCCTCCTACTTCAATATTTCCACCCCCTTATGGCGTTTTCTATCATCTCACCTGCCATCACTATATTTGCGAAGCTTTTGATGGTGCTTCCTATCATATGGGTGATAAAAGGTGCCTTTAAAGTGTTGACAAACAACATGGCGGTTTCCTTTTCCAGGAGAGGTGGTTGAACTTGCATGACAACTTCCCTCCATCTTTGCGCATATTGCTTGAAGCTTTCATTTGATTTCTTTGCCATGTCTTACAACATGATTCTGTCAGGCGTCATATCTGTAACATGATTATACTGCTTCATTAAAGCTTGAGCTAAGGCTCTCTAGGAGCTAATGTTAGCGCGGCTGAGTTGATTGTACCACCTGGATGCTGCCCCCACTTAACTGTCTTGGAAATAATGAATCAAAAGTTGATCATTGTTCACGTAACCAGTCATGCGTCTACATAACATAGTGATGTGGGCTTCAGGGCAATTAGTCCCATTGAACTTTTCAAATTCTTGCATCTTGAATTTATGAGGAAGTACCAGATCAGGTACCAAACTTAAGTCCCTTGCGTCAATACCGTAGTGATGGTCAGCATTTTCCACAGCCTTAAACTTTTCTTCCAACCATCTACAGTGATCCTCTAACTACCTCGAGGATTCAATTTTGATCCCCTCTCTCTCCGCTATGTCTAGATCAGGAATGACTGATTAGTGGGGTTTTCCCCTGGGTTAGATCCTATGCCAACTTGAAAATTCATGGGCACTCCAATGTCAGCTTGCCCTTGTTGAGGCCTAATTGTGACAGGTGGCCTTTTGGGATATTCCTTAGGTTGTGTTTGCACATGTGGTGGAGTGAATCCCCTAGGAAAATCCTCATTGTCTTCAGCATTAACTATGGGACCTTTTCCTTTTTCCATTGCCCCACTTAGCATTTGGGCCATTTGGGCCATCATGTTCCTTTGAGCCTCCAACATCTGGTCCCTCATCTCTTGTTGGAGTTTTGCCATTTGCTCTTGCATCTGGTTTTGCATATCTCATTGGAATTTTTCCAGTCTTTGATCCATTTTCTTCGATCTGGCACGTGTACCGTAAGGATGTTCAGCTTCCAGATTTTCCTTCTCTTTTTTTCTCTTTCTCTCTCTCTCTTTCTCTATTATAATTTCAACTAATTAGACTCTCTCTATTGACTTAAATGCATATGATATGATGTAATGCAAATGCATGAATACAAAGAGGCATCGATCCTGATTCAACTTCATTTAGAAAACTTTATTAGAAAATAAAATCCTTTATATAAAACGGACTACAAATATGCTTTCGCCCTAGGTCCTAAAGTTTTGATTTTCCCAAGCAATGAAGCTAGCTCTTGACTACGATCGGACTGTAGCTCATACTTCATGCTCAACGTATCAGCCTGCGCTACCAAAGTTTGTAGATGATCAGCTACCTCTCGAATTTGAACTATTGCTTCACTCATGAGGTAATCCCGACTTCTAACTTGGTCATGGGAATGGCGAAGCTCTTCTTTCCAACGCCCTTCTCTTGTTTCAAGAAGCTCGATCCGAAGTTCACAACTGTGCAATGCTACTTCTAACTCTTCAATCTTACCCTTCATTTCCTCGATCTTGTTTAGGCTTGACTTTAACTCGATCGCGGAATTACGACTTCGATGGTGATGAAGAGACCGTCCAAGTTCAGCCACTCTAGCTTTTAATTCTCCCTTTTCTTTTAAACTTTCTGCCAAGTTTTTCTCTAAGGCCTCGTTTCATACTTGCATTTCTCGAAACTTCCTCTCCCAATAGTTAGCTTTGGCCTTTTCCTCTTGGACCTATTGTTGCCACTATTCCGAAGTCTTTCCCAATCCAGCATTCTTCATCGTCAGAGGTATCTTCTTATACTCTGTCTTCAAACTGTCTCGATCTTCTTCTATCTTCCTCTTTTTCTGCCTTAATTTCTCGGCCTCTGATTTTTGAACATCCACATCTAGCCTCAAGTACATCTTTTCCTCTTCTAGCTTTTTCTATCCTCTTTCTAAGCTCTGAACTCTTCTTTTCAAAATCTTGCTTCACAATTTCTAACTCTGATGGGACCACTTGCAAACATTCATATCTTGATCGGGCGTCTTCTGGATTCAGCTCAGGGATATTATCATTAATCCTTCTAATCCTCCATCCACTATATTCTGGGGTCATCATTGGCCCCGCGGATAATCTCTTCACCCTACGAATCTGATTTCAAGCAGCAGAAATCTCCTTAACCCTTTTCTTATAATTTTCCTCTCTATAGGAGAACTCACACTGAGCCAGCCCACAAGTCGTTGGTACGAATTGTCTTGACCCATATTGCCTCAGTACGAGTAAAGGGACATATCCAACGACTCCCTAAATTCCAAGTAAAGGAACTCAGTCAAAGTTCTCACACCGATAAAGGATTTCTTCGGGAATCATCCAGGGAGCCCTCCACTCGATGTCTTCTTCTTGAAGGTTTTGAAGGAGCGCCATCCAGCTTTCCTCGGACACGTCTTCTCTCCTCGTGTAGCTACTATCTCTTTCAACGGAGAGTAACTCTCAGAAAAAACTAGATAAGACATTTTCTCCACCTTCCAGAAATGACTGTGGAACCAAGCCAACAACAACTGCGGGCACCCAATGAACCTGCCTTCACATGTTTTCCGACATGCATTCAAAGATCTAAACGTCTTGGCTAAGATCGTAAGTATAGGCGTGACTCCTCTACTAAGTCAATCGAATAAATCAGTAACTGCTTCATCTACATGTCTTAGAGCTTTAGGGAAGATTATCAAACTGTAAATACACAAGGCCAAGACGTCAACCTTCTTCTTTGCATTTGGATGTGTTAGAACCAAATCCATCAAATTCTCCTAAGGAATGCATTTATTCATTAACTTCTTCACAAAGGTTGGAATATTAGCAGCCTTAGAGTAAACTTTGTCGACTTGGATCCTCGAACAACGAAGCAAGGTCATGTATTCCTCTATCGTGGGCACTAAATCTACTTTCTCGAAAGTGAAACAACTATAAACAGAATTCCAAAACTGAGTAATAGTGCGGAACGGATACTTATCTGCTTTGACGTCGAGCAAGTAAGGTAAATCACCATAATTACAATAGAACAGCTGCTTTGCCTCATCGTCCCACTGGGTCCATATTCCCTTCAACTCTTGAAGCTCATTTTGCATGACACTGATGCGAGCGAAATCCTGTAATTCTGACACATACCCCTCAGCTAAGCTATCTCCTTTCTCTAATTGCCTTTGCTCTGACCATATACGGATGACTGCATTATCTTCCACTTTATCAAGGAATTCATTCTCCATAACCAGCTTTCTCACTTTAGAAACTGACCGTGAATGGATACCTCTAAAAATATGAAATGACACGCACAAAAATGAAACACAACAAGTTAGTATCACATTATAAAATATAAAACAAGTAAAAAGAATACCTATCTGGGTAACTACTAAGGTTTGACATAGCTCTATCTAAGGTAGATTCTTAGGGTTCATTATATGTGGTTTAGCTCTAAAGTTGAGGTACCCGAACCAGCAAATTCCTCGATCCTCACCCGTTATAGGCTCATATGGACCGAGTTTGGTTTAGGGGAATACATTTCCCTATGGCCATGTGGAAGTGAAAACTTCACGAATACATAGGTACAGATGTATTCCGAAAGCAGTCCACTAGCCCATGCGGAGGTGAAAACCTCAAGAAGGCATAGCTTCTCGCTCCCACTTAAGGGTGTGACCACGACGGTCATGCAGTGCAATGCAGAGAAATATATTTAGAACCACATGCAATAAAAGGATCATGTTTTTAAAAACCAGAATTTTAAATTTAAATAAAAGGACATGAAATTATCAATTTTACGGCTTGACTCTCTTATGTCCCCAGTGGAGTCGCCAAGCTGTCGAAACCATTTTTAAAGTTGATTTTAAAAACAGGGATCGAATTTTAAAAGAGAAAATGGGAGTCACCACCAATTCTTTTTTACTTAGGTGTGATTGGATCACCTTGAAAATCGTTTTATTTCAAAATACTGATTTTGGTTTACGAAAAACAAGAAAAATGGGTTCAGGAGTCGGTCACGTATGAGGAAGGGTTAGCACCCTCATAACGCCCAAAAATTGGTACCTAATCGATAAAATCGTGTCCTAATATTGCAAATTTGAAAAATTTAAGAATAAGATCCTTTTATTAGAAGAAACCCAGACTTGCCTATCTCAAAGAAATTAAATACTACATCCAGTAAGTTAGGATACAGCATCTCATGAATTCGAAAATAGGCGCATCTTTAGAAAATTCCTACCTCGAGACACAAAACATCATATCTAGTAAGTTAGGACACAACGCTTTGAATTCCCAAGAATAAGTTTTTTTGATTTGAAATTTGTAAGTTTCAGTTTTAAAAGAGAAGGGATATCTAATACCTTAAGCTCTATGAGGAAAATCGAAATCCAATAAGTTAGGGCACAATTCTTCTCGAAGTCCCTAAATATCACCTATCACCATAAAATATTTGAATAAAATGCTTTAATTCAAAAGGTATTTTTATAAAAATGGTTTGAGTAGGACATTGTATGAATACATTACAACATACATATTTAATAATAATTCTACATAACTACAAATTATTCTAACAATAAATAATAAAAGAATATAACATGAATGAATATAAAAAGATTTATGTTAAGCAATGATAACAATTAAAAGGATATAAATAGATAAACATGAGATAAAATAAATAGCAATAATTAAGATTTTCACAAAATAACAAAATTAAACGAAAAGGGGAAGATATATTTAAACTCTGAATAATCATTATAACAAAACAAAATAAAAAGAAATAAAGAAAAAATGATAATTTTGTAAAACAATTAATATGTATAACAATAAAAAAAATTTAAACAAATAAAATGATAAATAATAATGATTTTAAAAAATAATACATATAAATATATATATACGAATTTTATACAAATAATAAGAATAATATAATATTTTAATATGATAAAATAATTAACTATAGTATTGTATAATTTTAAAAAATAAAATAAAAAGGTTTTAAAATAAAAAGGATTAAATTAAAATAAAAAATAAATTTAAAATATAAAAAGGGATGATATTGAAATGCGCGCCGAAATGCAAGGACCAATTGGGCAATTACACCTCATTTCCAAAATAGCATCATTGCCCTTAAATAGCCCAAGGGACTAAATTAAAAATGAACAAACATTTAAGGCCAAATTAAAAATAAAAAATTTTAAAATAAACAGAATTAAAATTAATAAAAATGCAGGAGGACTAAAATGGCAATTAGACCATTTAACGAAAACACGCGGATCCTACTCGGATTTTCAGGTCAACGCGTAGATCCTCTTTAAAACGACTTCGTTTTAATGCTTATTAACTTAAGCGAAAACGACGTCGTTTTATACTGCTATATAAGTCAGTATTTGGGCAAAAAAAAATTTGGGCACCCTGTATTTAAAAAAAAAATCCAGCAGATGCTCTCAAATTCTCTCGCCTCTGTCCGGAATGGCTATCGGACTTCACAGGCCACCCGCCCCACGCGCTATACCCGCCATCGCGAATGGTGACCGGAGGCCAAACCTCTCCGTTTCAAAGGTATTTTCTTACCCTTTTTTTTAAAACATTATTTATATGCGAAAATGTATAGAAAATAAAAAAAAAGTAAAATAAAATAAAATAAAAAATCACCTCTGCGAAAAGTTTTTGTATTTTATTTCTCTGGATTTCTGTGAATAGTTTTGTATTCTTTGTTTTTTTTTTCCTTCCTTTTATGTTTACAGGTTTTTGGGTTTTTATACCCGAAAAATAAATTTTAAAAAAGGAAATACAAATATTTTGCCATATTCTTGCTGTTTTCTTTCCTTTCTTATGCTGGTGGGAAGCTAGGATACTGGCAACAAGGCGCGTTGATGGCGGCGTGGCTCGCGAACTGAGGCGTGATCCAAGGATGGTGGCTGCGGCGCTTGCGCTGGACTCTTGCTTGCGGCGCCTAGGGTTTCCCAAAAACCCTAGGCCACTGAAGACTGTTTAAGCATTGGGCCTCTTTTGGGCCATGAGTGTTTTGGGTCTGGGTAGTTAGGGTATTATGTCAGGTTTGAGTGTGGGTTGCTGAGTATTGGGCTAGTGAGTTTAGTTGGGCCACGGGTAATTGGATTTGGGCTGTAACTGTTAAATGGACTTTGTAAAAATGGACTGTGCTGGACATTTGTTTTGTTTTTTATTTTGTTTTTCATTTTTTCTGAATAAAATGGGCCCGGACAAAATGGGCTAACTACAGGGAAATAAAAGAAAAGTTTGATGGAAACTTAGGGAATGAGTGACGGTGGGCTTGGTGAAAAGATGACAACGTTTCATATTTTCTCTCACTTTCTACACCATTCCATAAAAATATCTAATCTTTTTTTTATTAAAAAGGTCACATTGCTAGTAGGTCATTAAATCATCCATCTTTTCACTTTAGCCCTAATCATTATGTCCAAAAAGTATCTACTTGGCAAATTACCATCTTATCCTTGATGATTCATACTTTACCTTGGTTAAATTTCTTCTTAATCCTTCCTTCCTTTCCACCACTACTATGTATCTCTTAACTTTTTATTTTTTCTACTTTGGCCACAACAAATTCTCTATTCTTTCAAAGAAATCAATACTTCTATTTAAAATTTTCCTATCTAATGAGCATTTTCTAATCTCCTACCGAGTCTAAATACTTCCTAATTAAATACTTAAAATTCCTATTTGTTATATTTCAAGAATTTTTCTTTAATTCTTGACCCGGTCTATCACTGTACCTAACTCCGAGTTAAAACGCGAATGTTATTGTAACACCCCTAACTCGTTTTCATCGTCGAATTATGGTTACAGAGTATTATGGCACATATAAAAACAATTTACATAATTAATCTATTCATTTATTAATTTAAATAACAACACATTTCATTCATAGCGAAATAACATTTACGGGCCTTAAAAAGAGTTTACGAGGCCCTAAAAATAGTTTGGGAACAATCTAGGACAAATTTGAATCAAAACAAAAAACAAATATGCAAAATAAATTAAAAATTTTGGAAACATGGGTCACACGCCATGTGAAAGAGGCCAGCTCGTGTGGCTTCAAACACACACATGCCTATGTGGCTAACCCACACACCCGTGTGCTTAGACCGTGTAACTCACTATGACCGTGCGAAAATATTACACTTAAAATTAATAAGGCACGTGGCCGTGTGGCCCAGATCGTGTACACCTTAAAAGGCTTCAAAAACAAGGTAAACCCAAGTGCCTAATCAATGTGTCCTCGTTGACACCACTATTCAATTATCAACCTCAATTCACATGACACATCACGTAATTTGCATTCAAATTCATAAGTTCATATATAAAACTCATACGAAACTTATCATATCTTCTTATTCATTCACATTCATTCCTAGCATGATTCAAACACTTAAATAAGGTTTATATCAAAATACCAAAACAACTTTATATAAACATGTTCATACCAAGAGTAAAGCCACATACACAAGTAAGCTTATACCAAGCCTAATACATAACATTTGTAATAAGTATCCAAGAATATACAAATACACCTTGTAACGCCCCGAATTTTGGTGTTAGAAGTTTTTGGGTTTTGTGGTTAAGGTCAGTGAGTTGGTGATGTTATTGAGTTTAGTAATGCATTTCAGAACAAGAATGGGCCTGCGGGTCTGGTGGTTGAGTGAGTGTTAGTGAACCTTTGGGTTTTGAGTTCGAGTCTTTGGGTGTGCTTTTTTGGGGATACAACTAATTTTGCTTTGTTTTAAGTTAATATTATTATTAAATTTATTTTTAATTTGTTATTTATTTTATTATATTTTCTATTTTCACGTTCTCGTCTCCCTCTCCCTCTCTTGGTTTTCTTTTTGCTCTTCTCTTTTTGCAAAAATGATTTTTATCGCGGTATTTGGAGAGCTTTATTTTCTCGCCGACAATTTAGAGTCTGAGCGTCTTGGAGCACGAGACAGGTGTTGGTTTGAAACTCTTCAACTCAGTTTGTGAATTGTTTAATGTGGGGAAAATTTGTGTGTGGGTTTTGATTATGGGGTAATCGAAATAAGGATTTGATGCTAAATTGCATCAAAATCGAGTTACTATAATATGTGTTGATCTTAATGAGGGTTAGGAAGTGTTTGAGGGTGAAATTCACGTTTTGCAGGCTATTTTTAGGGTGGTTTCGTGGCCACTGGGGTTTCCACACGGGCATGTGCCAGTTCACATGGCCATGTGCTTTTGGACATTAGGGTTTCTGAGTCAGTTTTGGTGCCACATGGCCTGGCCACATGGTTGTGGGGCCGACTTGGGGATTTTATCATTTCTCACACAGCTGTGTCCCTCGGGCACACGGGCTTGTGAGTTTGGGGATTAAGGTTTGAGTTATTTGGTATCACACGGCCTGGCTACATAGCTGTGTGACTAATTTGGGAATTAGGGATTCCATACGGGTGTGTGTTTCGAGACAAACGACCATGTCTGGTGGGCACACGGGTGTATAAGACCCTCACACGGTCGTGTCAGCCCTATACTCGAATTTAGTGCCAATAGACAGAGAGTTACACGACCTGTTCCCACGACCATGTCCCTAGTCCACACGAGCATGTGCTTCAATCACACAGCTATGTGTTGCTCTTCACATGGGCGTGTGCCTCTGTCACACGGCTATATGCCCCTCCTCGCACGGCCTAGGTGCTACCACATGGCCAGAGCACACGGGCGTGTGGTCTTAAGTCACTTGTATTGATTTGGTATGCATTTCTGATCTGATTATGTGCTTGTGTGTGTGTTTCGACCCTTAGCTAAGTTTAGTGTGGGTGTTCAAGACTTGATATCTGTGATGGTTGTGTGTGATGTATGATTTTGAATCTGGTCTAGAAAGTGTGCTACATAACTATTCTAACTGACTGTTTATTAATGTGTATCTGTTCTGTTAGCTTGAATGCATTCATGCATTTGCATAAAACAATTTTGGGTTGGGTTATAAAGAGAAGGAAGACCGTATCTGTTCTGATTTGGCAGTTCTACTACAACTTATACGTACAATGATTTATCGCACTGTACCATATGTACGTTAGCTATGCTACGTACCGTTATTTGATCTGGCAGTGTAACTGCAACATGACTGTACAGCAGGTTACCGCATTACACTGTACTGTACGTACGTCAACTTTGCTGTGTACCATTATCTGGTTTGGCCTATACCACGGTCTACCGCATTACATAGTACAGCACATATGCTAGCCCTGCTACGTATTATTATCTGAGTGGCTTAGTCCACATATGTGGAGTGTAGGGTTGGATGGGCCTTCTGAGGTCCTAATTGTTGTGATTGGTTGGATGAGCTTTAACAGCTCTTATGAGGTGTGATCGGGGCACGGAGAGGTGTGTTGGCTGGATGGGTGGGTTATATTTATTTGACTGCATTTCATTTGTATCTGTCTGTATGTTCTGACTGCAAGACTAGTTGTCTGTAATTTGTTTGTCTGATCAACATTTGAGCTGAGTATTTGAGTGAATTTGATGTGCTCTGGTTGTTAAGTTCTGTTAGGACATTAGTCCCAAGTGTGCGTTCTGACCCTGTGAGTAACTGAAAGTCTATTGTGCTGCTGTTTTGAATTCAATATCTCTGTTTGAGGCTTGTTTCAAATTCATACTGAGCTCGAGTAGCTCACCCCCTCTTTGTGTTTCTTTTCAGGTACCCTTTCTGAATTCTGATGTTGGACTCAGTATGCGGAGGTCTTGGACAGTCTCAGTGGAAATAAAGGATTGTTGGTTTATATTTGGTTAAACGATTTTTGGAATGTAAGATTTTTTTTAAAGCTTTGGTAGAATCTCTATTTTGGATTCTTACTCGTTTATTTAATTTGGGTTATATGTTTTTCTTAATTGTAACTTTACATACTGGGTTTTAAACGGTCAAATATTTCGATTTAACATGAGAACTTGTTTTGTGAAATTTAACTATAGTTAACCAATGTGACATCCAAAATTCGGTCTAAGTTCTAGGCATTCATTAGGTTCAAACGAAACTTTTTTCGTCAAGTATTCAATTATCGAATTATTATCAAATATAACATTAACAAATAATCAACCAAAATAACATTTAATAAATATAAAATTCATACGAACTTACTTCGACCACAACGGTTGTATAAACAAAAATCGAGAATTAATCCGAGACTTTCGCTTTTCCTCGATTCAAGTCCGGTTGATTCTTTTCTTGATCTAAATAATAATTTAACTCAATTAAATATTTCAATTGACTACAATTATCCAATTCAAACCTATAATACATATTAACATGAAATTACAAAATTACCCTAACATTTTAACTTTTTATCATTAAGCCCCTAAATCTAAATCTTATAATTTAACCAATAAAATAAAATATCATAATACCAAATATTCTTAAAGTTCCAAACAGCCCCTAACTTTCTCTAATTCACAACATTAACCATGAATTTTACTATTTTCACTATTAAGTCCTTAAACTTTGAATTCATCAAAAATTACTTAACAAAACATGTTTATCTAACAATTAAACTTAATAATATATCAAACAAATTCACAAATATTATTAAATCATTCATGGAAAAACCCTAAATTTTTTATAACTTTACAATTCAACCATCGAACTAAGTAGATTAAGCTAAAACGAGTTCAAAAACATAAAAATCATTAAAAAGAGGGTTAAAAAATCTCTCCATGTACCAAAAGAAACTTGGTTTAATTTTCTCAAGCTCAACAATGGTGATTTTCAGCAAACACAAGAAAATGGAAAAAGATGATAGCATTATTTTACTTGTACATGCTTTTAGTTATTGTTTTACTACTTTACCCTTTAATTAACACTTATAAAATAACCAACCCATGTCCATCATTGTCCACCACTAGTATAAATGACATAATTACCTTATAGATCTACCAACTTACATTTCCAAGGCCATTAAATCCATTTAATTAGCAGAATTTAACTTTTGCACAATTTTCAATTTAATCCTTTTTACCTAATTAACCATTTAAAATTTAAAATTTCTTAACGAAAATTTAATACGACTCTAATTTAACCCTATAAACAATAAATAAACATTAAAATGTTTACTCACTTGTTGGAATTGTGGTCCCAAAACCACTATTTCTAACACCACTAAAAACGAGTTGTTACAGTTACAATTCTCTCCCTCTTAAATAAATTTCGTCCCAAAATTTACCTAACGTAAACCAATATAGATATTGTTGTCTCATTGTTTCCTCTCTTTCCCATGTTTCTTATTTCAAATTATGATGTCTCCACAAGACTTTTACCAATGGAATCGTTTGTTTCTCAATTCCTTTACTTCTCAAGCAAAGATCTTAAATAGCTCCTATTCATAAGTCAAATCCAGTTGGACTTCTATTACTTCAGGAGTAATCACATGAGATGGGTCTAACCGATATCTTCTAGCATTGCTATATGAAAAACATTCTGAATTTTGTCCAACTCTGGTGGTAGAGCTAACCGATAAGCAACTGGACCAACCATTTCTAAAATCTCATATGGCCCAATCAACCTTGGACTCATCTTCCTTTTCCAAACTAAAGAACCTTTTTCCATGGCGACACTTTCAAAAACACTTTCTCACACACATTATATTCAATACATTTCTTTTTGAGATCGGCATAAGACTTCTATTTATATAAGGCTACTTTTAAATGGCCTCTGATCAACTTCACTTTCTCTTCTGTCTCTTTAATCAAGTCGGGGACCCACCAATTTGTTTTCACCCAATTTTGTCCACCACACAAGAGTTCTACACTATCTTCCATACAGTGCTTCATACGACGCCATGTTAATACTACACTGGTAACTGTTATTGTCATAACGTTGCCTACATAACGGCATGGGGGCCGAGTAAGCAAAGCTAGACACGAAGGGCCTAAATTAACATAGAGTCGCCACTAACCAATTAGGGCTAGGTTGGTTAGCCACCTATCGTCTAAAAGTCTAGAATTAATACAATGAAAATTTCTAAAAGTCTAGACTCCATCTTATCACCAAATTTCGGGTTCGGGAGTACTGTTGCGTGTGGGGAAGGTTATAGCACCCCCACAACGCCTATCCGGGGATAGTCCTATAGGGTTTTAGGAGCTAATTTTTTTTTTAATTTAAGCATATTATTGTCTTAATCTAGGCTAAAATCTTATGGAAATCTTAAATAAAAACTCTAAAGAAAATGTATTTGGTTTACTTGTAACTCGATTAAGATGTGTTCACCAAACTTATCTAATTTGAAATTTAAATTAGAGATTTTTACTTTTAATGGGAACCTTAAAGGATACCTAAATAATTCTAGTAAAATACCTTCACTTCCTAAAATTAATTCTACCTTAGAACTCTAAAAAAAACTAGAAATTACCAATAAATTAAGAGAAATATTAAAATCCATCTACAACTTATTCGATATATTATTATATTATTATTTAAAGATTTAATTAATAATGTTGAACCTATCAAGATCTTATGAAAGTATCCTATGCCGAGTTCGTGATTTATCTTACTTTAAAATTCTTAATCTAAGATTTAAATTCGTCAAAATCCTAAAATAATATAACTTAAGTAACATTTATTAACTTTTTTTAAAAGTTTCTAAATTAAAATACTTAGAAAGACCTACTCATGATTTAAAATTCACCTATAAAAATCTTTAGTTTTAATCTTGAATAAAGTCCTAAAGAATATTTACATATTAAATTAAGATTCTAATCCTATTCGATATTTAAAATTAGTTTAAAACCCTACAAAAAAAAATCTTACATATTATTTATAATTTTTCTAGGGTAAATAGTAGACAAAATCTTAAAGACTAACCTAAATCCGAATGTAAAAACCTTATGGTTTTATTAAAATGTGACACCTACTTAACTAACTTCATGTCAACAATTATAGGATGGAAAAATGACCTAAAGTTCCCTCTTTTAAAACGAATAGTAATAAAATAGGAAATTTAATTAAATTGGCTAAAATTAATGAAAAGTTAAAACTCTTTCAAAAATGGCAATGATAAAAAAGAAAACTTAAATAAATGAAATAAATAAGACATTGACATGATGATGATAATAATAACAATAATACACCTTATTCATAATACAATAAAATAATCAAAGTAACATAAATAAATAATATTAAAATGTATGTAAGGGGAATGTGTAAAAAAAACATAAAAATAAATAAAGACAAAATAAGAACAAATAAAAATTATACAAGTGTGAAGAAATATAAAATATTAAAATAAAATGCATAATTGGCATTAAATATATAAGGTATAAATGAAAGTGAAAGGGAAGATATAAGTGTAAATAATTTATTAAAGATGGAAACAAAATGACATAGCTTGCTTTTGAGACTAAAAGATAAAAAATGTGGAAGACAGAGGATTGATGTAGAAATTAATTTACTTTTAATTTTGAAATTTCGGATTAAATCAAATGTTTGAATAAACAAAAAGGTCACGAGTGCAAATAGGCCAGAGTGTGAGGGTGGTACTGCAAAAAAGGGGTATTTTTTGCAATTTTAAAAAGTAAGGGGTGGGAATAAGTTATCTATTATTGGCACCTATAAATGAAAAAAAAATATTCATTCTTTCATTTTAACCTCATTTTTTTTCAAAAAAGCAAAAACATCTTCTTCTTTCTCTTCCTCCTATGTTGGCCATGGCTCCACCACCGGAGAGCCCAACAGCTCTCCGGCCTCTGGTGGTGGAGCCGCCACGTACGGTGGCTGAATTTTTTTTTTTTTAACAAAATCAAAGTTTTCTTTAAAAAAAATCATTACTTTTCTTAAAAATCAAAACTTTATTTCGAAATAGTTGAAAAAAAAATCAAAAATTTGTTTTAAAAATTTAAACTTTCCTCTAAAATGACAGAAAAATAGATTTTTATTTTTATAAATCTAAACTTTCTCCTTTTTTTTAAAAAAAAACTATTTCTCTTAAATATTAAATCTTTTACTTTGAAATAGTTGAAAAAATTTATAAATTTGTTTTAAAAATTTAAAATTTCCTTTAAAATGACTAAAAACATATTTTTATTTTTTAAAATCTAAACTTTCTCTTTTTTTAAAAAAAATATCAAAACTTTTCTCAAAATCAAACCTTTTTTTTTTTAAAAAAAAGAAACATTTATTTTAGATAGGGGAGGGAAAAAAGGGGATTTTGGGGGGCTACTAGGGGTGGAGGACCAACAGTCCGGTGACATCCCTTTCATCAGAGCCCAAAACCCGATCCCTCATGACATGTCTATGGCAAAAAAAAAAAAAAGATAGAAGAAAAGAAAAAAAAAGAAATAGAATGTTTCTAGTTGTTTTTTTTAACCTTTTTTTTAATAACAAAAATATGAAAAGCCTATTTTTTTTTACCTTCATTTTGTTTAATGTATATATATTATTTTTTAATTTTGTTTATTTGTAAAAAAAAGATAATAATGATATTTAATAATATTAGTAGTAGTGATGATGATGATGATGATGATGATGATAATAATAATAATAATAATTTGAACCTTTGATAGGCCCAAAAAGGAAAGAAGGAAAATAAAGAAAAATAAAGGTCTCAATTAGACCAAAACTGGGTGGGCTTCGAACGGCCCAAGAGAGAGAAAAATGGGCCTCCAAATGGGCTCAGACAAAATGGGTGTCTACAATTGCCCCTCTTTGTTCGTGGCTTGCGTAGCAAGTAACATACAAAGACGTAGACACCAAACCACTATCAAATCCCATTCAACATCGCAGTAAAAGGAATAACAGATTTTTGCAATTACCAAAATCGGAACAGATCAAAACATATTACGTTATCCAAAACTAGAAAAGTAGATACTAAATCATCAAAACATGAATAGTGAAACACAATAAACCTCACAACCAAATCTTCGAAATGAAAACGCAGAGAAATGTAAATAGACCTGATACATGTGCCTTCATATACATTGCAATGAAAAGCAAATGGAAATCCATACATGGGCCTCTAAATGCAGTGAAAAGTGAATGGACCTCTACACCTGGGCCTCTAATTGCAATGAAAATTGAATGGACCTCCACACCTGGGTCTCTAAATGCAATGAAAAGTGAATGGGCCTCCACACCTAAGTCTTTAAATGCAATGAAAAGTGAATGGACCTCTACACTTGGGCCTCTAAATGCAATGAAAAGTAAATGGACCTCCACACCTAGGCCTCCAAATGCAATGAAAAGTGAACGGACCTCCACACTTGGGCCTCTAAATGCAATGAAAAGTAAATGGGCCTCCACACCTGGGCATCTAAATGCAATGAATGCTTTCATTTCTTCCTTTCTTGAATTTTTCATAAAAGGTAATAATTTTGAGAATCATGTTTTTAGGTTGAAAAAGATCAAATCCCTATTCACACACAACAAATCATGAAAATCAAATTCCATGGGATATCACCTTAACAAATTTCAAAATGATTTTATGACTCGTAAACTAAATTCTTAAATGATAATTCACTTAAAAAACTTGGTACAATGGATTTCGATAAATCCACCGTTAAAACATAAATTTCTTGCATTGAGAGTCAACTCTTAATTCTTATGAAGCTAAATTTCCTTTTCCTGACTTTGGACTGTTCTGACTGTGAACCCCGTACCATGCTCTTTTGCAAAATTGCGTTTTAAAGTAGATATTCTTCAATATAGCTCATTTCTCTTGCTCTCTCTATTTTTTTGGTTTCTTTTTTGTTTTATTGTTTTTTCTTTTCTCCTTTTTCTCTTTTTTTTTGTGTGTTTTTTTAAAGCAAAATCTTCTTTCTATAGACTCTTACATTCGCCAAGTGGATTAATTCCCTAATTTAAACTGACCATGAGCAATCAGAGATGGACTTGTTCCAAGGTTATAGTGTTGACTTGAGTTCGGGTGCCAAAGAAAGGGCTAAAATAGGCTCAAATAGATGACTTCAAGGCTTATACCGAAGGATTAATTTCTTTTGAAAATCTTCATTGAAACACCCCAAACCCGGCCCACGAGCCTTGACCGGATCTGGTATGCTCCTCGAAGAAAACCGGTTCAAATTCGTTTGCACTTTGAAAAACTTTAAGTGATTTTGGGAGAAAGTTCGAATTGGGTTGGGCTTGAGTTGAAAACAAGTTTGCTTTATATTGAAAACCCATTTATTTCAGGTGACAAAATATTTAAAGTTTATTTTAAATGAAATTTTCTTAATCTTTAATAATAAAAATTTCATAACATGATAAATAAACAAAACAGAAATAAAAGAGTTCACTATGGCCTTATTACATCAAAACAAACCCAATTAACTTTAAAGTACTTAAATGAAATAAAATGTCAAAATAAAATAACTTCAAGCTGAGCATGGCCACCACAAGCTCTGTAGTCACAGTCCATCACTTTGTTCATCACATGAAACATGTTCCCACAACGGGGTGAGTCAACAGACTCAATGTGTAACCAACACTAAAGTTAACAATTGAGGCATACATAATTATATCACATTTCAATTCATATAACAGATCGAAATAATGATGCAACCCGAACCCAAACCTATATGCCATCCGCTACACGTCCCCGGACCAACTCGCACAAGTGGGGACTACTAAGTCAACCCTCCATCCGCTACACACCATCGAAAGCAGTCGCTGCAGTCGACGTGCTCATCGCCCTTATAAATATTCGTGGTCTTAGGTCACCACATTCAGATATCGTGGTCTTAGGTCACCACATTTAGGTATTGTGGTCTTAGGTCACCACATTCAGATTATCGTGGTCTTAGGTCACCACATTCACTTCCCCTTTTCAATAACCCATATGCCCCATATCATAATTATTATGCATTAACATGCCAACTTTTACATTCTTATAACTTATCACATGTTAAATATAACATATTTCATAATCCTAGTAGGAGTAGGAAACGTACCTGAGTACTTTGTACCCTAACATGGTACCTTAGCCACATTCTTACACTTTCATATTAACACATATATCAAATTAAAGCCATAAATCTATTAAGATTAGTGTAGGGTACACACCTGATTAAATTAGCGGTTCACTTAAATCCCGAAAAGCTTGATCTAATGCTTTAGATCTTAAATCCTACATTTAGCCAACCTTAAAATGTTAGCAAAAAGCCTATTCAGCTATAAGACCAAATCCTAATAGGATTAGTACACTTAAAACCTACCTTGCTGCCGATTGACTTACGAATCGAGTCCCGAAACTCTGTGATGCACACCCTTGTAATCGGCTAGTCACCAAAACTCCTAACTAGTTAGTTTTTGGCTTTTAAAACATATAAGAAATAGATCTAGAATACCAAACATGACCTTAGCCGGTTGTATTTAGGCACTTACCTTGCGATTTCCAAATCTCGAAATTATCCCTTGGCTATGGAGATGTCGAAACCTACAGGATATCTGTTAGATCCACTTCTAACATTTAAATCACCTTTACATAGCCCTTGGCCGAATATACACTTACCTTAGTTGGATAGATCTCGAACTATCTCCCTTAAAAGTCGACACTAGCAAAGATCCCGAAATCTCTTCTTAATATTTCGGTCACAGAATAAGAATTAGCCTTTGAAATTTCGACAAGTCCTTAAAGGAAAGAATAGAAATCAAACTTGATCTTACCTCTACTGAAGAAATCGACAGCACCTATCTCTGTCACCACAGGGATATTCGGCTTGGCTTAAATGGAGTAGTCGGCTAGGACTACCTTGAGTATTCGGCTATGGCCTAGAAGGAACTTGTTTTCGGCTTCAAAGGAAAAGTATGGGATTTGGAAGGGATCGATAATGGTGGACTTAGGGAGAAGAGGAATTCGGTTAACAAAAGAAAAAGAGAAAGAAGATGTTGCTTAGAGAATTCGGCAGAGAATGGGAAGGAAAAGGAAGAAAAATGAATGATAGCATTAATCTCCTCCCCTTTTGCCTAAATTATCACCAAGAGAATCCCTTACTTGGCCACCACTCTTCTATTTTGATAGCCTTATTTAAAATTAATAGGAATAATCCTTTAATTATCTCTTTGAAAATAATCAAAAATAAATCATCACTTATCCATCCCTTAGCCGAAATTTTAAGAGAATTTAAACTCTTCTTTTGAGTTCCTTAGTGCCGTCCACCTCTCTGCTCCTTGTAATAAAATAAAAATTCTTTTATTTGCTTCCCATGCGACTCTAACTCAGGCCCTTTGCACCTGCATGTGGCGTCACTTGCTAGGCCCTTAAGTGGCGCCTTGTAGCCATTTTACCAAGGCTATTTGTATGTCATATTTCACATACATTTTCTTTTAAGACCACCTTGCCTTAGTTTCCCCTTTTCAACTTGGCATTTCCTTACATTTTCAAGTTTCCAAAAATGTTTACTTTCCTCTTTTAAACTCAACATTTCTAAATCATTTCCTTGCATTTCCAAGTTTCCAAAAATGTTCACAATACATTCATAACACCTAAAACATACCATTTCGCATAATTAAATCAAAAATGCATAGGCCCTTTTCAGGATGTTACAGTTCTACCCCTCTTAAAATAATTTCGTCCTCGAAATTGCCTGGCTAAAATAAATGAGGGTATTGCTGTCGCATTGCCTCTTCTGGCTCCCACGAAGCTTCCTCCGATCCATGGTTGCGCCATAACACTTTGACTAGAGGAACTGACTTCCTCCGTAACACTTTCACGTCTAGTTCCAAGATCTGAATCGGCTCTTCCTCGTAGGATAAGTCTGATCTTAGCTCCATCTTTTCAACCGGTACTACGTGAGATGGATCCGATCGATATCGACGTAGCATGGAAACATGGAATACGTCGTGCATCTGTTTCAACTCCGGTGGCAACTCTAACTGATATGCCACTGGTCCAACTCGCTTCAACACTCGATAGGGCCCTATAAACCTTGGGCTTAACTTCCCTTTGCGACCAAACCTCATCACCTTCTTCCAAGTCGAGATTTTCAGGAACACTTGGTCCCCCACTTCAAACTCTATTTCCTTCCGTTTGAGGTCTGCGTACGACTTTTGTCTATCAGATGCTTCCTTCAACCGTGCCCGAATTACCTCAACCTTCTCTTCGGATTTGGCCACAATCTCAAGACCCAAAACTCGACATTCTCCTAATTCCATCCAACACGTAGGAGCCCGACACCTTCGACCATACAGTGCTTCGTACAGTGCCATCCTAATACTAGCTTGGTAGCTATTGTTGTAGGCGAATTCTGCTAAAGGCAAATAGTCCTCCCAACTTCCTTGGAAATCCATCACACAGCCCCTCAGCATATCCTCTAACACCTGAATTACCCGTTCAGACTGCCCGTCCGACTATGGATGAAAGGCTATAGTGAAATCCAACTTAGTGCCTAAAGCTTGATGAAGTGCCCTCCAAAACCGAGACGTAAATCTGGGGTCTCTATCTGAAATGATTGACACCGGCACTCCGTGTAATCTCACAATTTCCGCCACATATAACTTGGCCAACTTCTGAAGAGAATAATCCACTCTTACCGGAATGAAATGCGCGGACTTGGTCAAACGGTCTACTATTACCCATACCGAGTCCTTTTTAGTAGGCGTAAGGGGAAGCCCACTAACGAAATCCATGGTAATTCTCTCCCACTTCCATTGTGGAATCTCGATTGGCTGAAGTAATCCCGATGGAACTTGGTGTTCAACCTTAACTTGCTGACACGTCAGACATTTTCCTACGAATTCAGTAACTTCCCGCTTAAGATCAGGCCACTAAAACTGTTCCCTTAGATCCCTGTACAACTTAGTGCCTCCGGGATGCATGGCATAAGGGCTACTATGCGCCTCCCGAAGAATCCTTTGTCTTAACTCCTCGTCCTTTGGCATACAGACCTTTCCCTTAAAGCACAATACTCCCTCATCGTTAGCACCATAATCTTCTAACTCTCCGTTCTGTACTTGCTGTAGCTTAGCACTTAAGTCCTCATCCAACAATTGACTTTCCTTTACCTCATTCAACCACGTGGGTTTGACTTGCAATTCTGCCAGCAGACTTCCATCATCATACAAACTTAAGTGTGCGAACATCGCCCTCAGATTCGACACTACCTTTCGACTTAGAGCATCCGCTACCACATTCGCCTTGCCTGGGTGATACTCGATCGAACAATCATAATCCTTTAATAGCTCTACCCACTTTCACTATCTTAAGTTCAACTCTTTCTGAGTCAACAGATACTTAAGACTTTTGTGGTCTATGTAGATCACCGACTTTTCTCGATAAAGGTAATGCCTCTACACCTTAAGAGCGAAGACCACTGCCGCCAATTCCAAGTCATGAGTTGGGTAGTTAACCTCATGAGGCCTTAGTTGTCGAGACGCATACGCGACTACCTTTCCATCTTGCATTAGAACACAGCCTAATCCCGTATGCGAAGCATCACAGTACACCACAAAATCCTTTCCTGCCTCAGGCTGAATCAGAACTGGAGCTTCCGTCAAGACCTTCTTAAGCTTCTCAAAGCTCTCCTGTTGCTTGTCCGTCCATACAAAGGGTACTTCCTTCCTCAATAACTTTGTCAAGGGCGCGGCTATTGACGAGAACCCTTCCACGAACCTCTTGTAATAGCCTGCCAAACCTAAGAAACTTTGGATCTCAGCCACGGACCTAGGTGGTTTCCAATCCAACACTGCTTCAATCTTCCTAGGATCCACCCTTATTCCCTCTGCGGATACCACATGTCCTAAGAATGCCACCTCCTTAAGCCAAAATTCACACTTGCTAAATTTGGCATAGAGCTTCTTCTCCCTTAATACTTGTAACACTATCCGTAGCTGCTCATCATGCTCCTCCTCAGACTTCGAATACACAAGGATGTCATCGATAAACACGACGACGAACCTATCCAAGTAGGGTTGGAAAACCCGATTCATCATATCCATGAATGCGGCTGGTGCGTTCGTCAATCCAAACGGCATTACTACAAATTCATAATGGCCGTATCTTGTCCTAAAGGCAGTCTTATGGATATCTGCCTCCTTTACCTTCAACTGATGATATCCCGACCGTAGATCTATCTTCGAAAACACAGCTGCCCCCTTTAGCTGATCGAACAAGTCGTCTATCCTTGGCAAAGGATACTTGTTCTTGATGGTCAGTTTATTCAACTGACGATAATCTATGCACATTCGCATAGTTCCATCCTTCTTCTTTACAAACAGGACCGGTGCTCCCCACGGAGACACACTGGGTCGGATGAACCCACGATCCAGCAATTCTTGAATCTGAGCCTTGAGCTCAACTAACTTCTTTGGCGCCATTCGGTATGGAGCGATTGACACAGGAGCTGTACCAGGTAGCAAATCTATTCCAAATTCCACCTCCCTATCTGGGGGTATTCCTGGTAATTCCTCTGGGAACACATCCACGAAGTCCCTTACCGTTCTGACTCCACTGACACCTTCTTCCTTTCCATCTAACGCACTTACGAAGGCTAAAAACGCCTTGCACCCTTTCCGAACCATCCTTTCAACCTTTAGCGCCGAAACTACATTAGACAAGTAGTTCCTTCTTTCTCCTATCATGATAACCACCTCACCCTCCGGGGTTCTTAGTTCCATTCGTTTAGCCGCACAATCCAACACGGCCCGGTGCTCTACCAACCAATCCATTCCAAGTATAAGGTCAAATTCTCCGAAGGGTAACTCCATTAAGTCAGCCCGAAAGTTCACTCCCTGAATTTCTAGGGGTACACTCCGAAAGATCTTATCGACCACTACAATTTGGCCTAATGGGCTCACTACAGTCATCTCCCTATCAGAAAGTTCAGAGTCTAGGCCTAATGTTTCCACTACACTATATGCAACATAGGAATGGGTCGAGCCCACATCAATAAGAGCAAAATAGGGCTTGCTATGAATAAGGAACGTACTGGTTATGACGTCCGATGCGTCTCCATCCTCCCCTCCCGTGAATCGCATAAACCAAACCCGGTTGCCTTGCCACGGTGTTAAGAGCACCTGCGCGGTGTTCCACGCCCTCGCCAACACCATTACCTCTATTATTCGGACCACGACCACGTTGAGAGTCGGCTGCCTACCACCTCTACCGGCTGATTAACATTACGAGTCTGCGCCCGACTCTCCCTACGGTTTCATTGGACAATCCTTAATCACATGGTCCTTGGACCCACACCTGAAACATCCTCCTGTCCTCTTCCAACACTCTCCTAAGTGTCTCTTCCCACACTGATCACAAGAACGATACTGCCCTCCTACACCAACTTGCTGACCTCGCGGCCCACCAACTCTAGGCCTTTTCTGCACACTCCCAGACGATCCTGACGACCCATAACCCCTCTTGGGCCTATTTTTATCAGAGCTCTGCTTTACTGAGTCCTTGATTCCCTCGGCTACCTTAGCTTTTTTCCACTAACGCGGAAAATTCCCGTTCCTGATGTGGGGATATCAACAACCTTAAATCATCCCTCAAACCATCCTCAAATCGGACACACCGTTCATACTCCGTAGCCATCACTTCTCGAGCATAACGGCTCAGCCTCAGAAACTCAGCTTCATACTCTACCATGGACTTGTTCCCTTGAACCAGCCCCATAAATGCCTTCCTTTGCTCATCGATATAGAGATGCACCGACATACTTCTTCTGATAAGCCGTCTTAACATAGTCCCACATCAGATCCTCAGCTGTGGCACCATCACGAACTGTGAGCGACCATTGGTATGCTTCATCGCGTAGGAATGCCACCATTCCTTTCAGCTTCTCCTCAGGGGTCAGATCTAGTTCATCCATAATCCGCTCAGTTGATTCCAACCAATACTCAGCGGTACTGGGTGCCACTCCTGACACTCCACGGAACACCTCAGCTCCGTTGGCACGAAGTCGCTCAGGTACCATCTTCTGAGCTCCCGAATTTCCTCCTGCACCAGCCACCAACTCAAGAACTCGCAGCACAACCTGTGACATAGCATCATCCCCGCCCGAGCTTCAACGCCAACACCAACGGTTGGGGTGGTGGTGGCGGCGGTGGTACCTCGTTGTCAGACCCTTGACCCGACCTAACGGGTTCCAACATGGTCATCCTACCTCTACCGCGTCCTCGCACGTTTCGACCACATCCCCTAGAGCTCATTTCTATCGCCGTGATCTGATTAAAAAGTTTTATGAATTAGTACTTGTTTCACTGATTATCCGCGAAGAAATTTTATGGATAGAAGTTCAGTAGTAGTTCTTTCGATTCAATCAAAGTTTTCATGTCTTCTATCCTAATTCAGAGAAGTACATTCATTCAAGCATTCATTCAGTGACATCCATTCCATAGTATCTCCCCTACACATTCACTCTTTGGACATTTCTGTCCGTTCCTATCCCAGGGGTATTTTCGTCATTTGTCCTACGGGGGTATTTTCGTAATTTTTTTTCCAAAATAAGATTCCTTGTTGATTTTGTCAATAAGGGTATTTTGGTAATTTTGCGTTTCTGGGGTATTTTTGGAAATTTTAAAATCCAGGGGTATTTCGGTAATTTTGAAACTCAGGGGTATTTTGGTAATAAACCAGGGTAAATTTGTAAAGTTTAATAATTCAAGGTATTTCAAAATTTGCAAAACTTTGAGGGTTCTTTTTGTGAATTTGCTTTCTATTTTGGTGATATTGCAAAAATTTTGGAAGTTAGGGTCATTTTGGTAATTTTGTAAGTTAGGGGCAATTTCGTAATTTTCCAAAATTAAAGTATTTTTGATAATTTGCAAATTAGGGTTTTTTGAGCATTTTATAAAGTAATGAAAATTTTGATAAGAACTGTGAGTATTTTGAAAATTTCATAAACCAAGGGCATTTTTGTAATTTTACCACTAAGGGTATTTTTGTAATTTGATAAATCAAGAATTTTTCGAAAAAATTTTGTAAAAATAGTTCTCACAAATTAAAAATAATTTTAAGAGTTTTAAAGCTAGGGTTTTTATAAAAACACGGCTAGTTCCCTTGCGGGTTTTAGTTATTGTGTTTAGCCTATGACCGAGTCCTCTTGGTTAGGGTGAACCGAAGCTACGCACCAGGTAGGATTCCTACGAAGAGGATGTGAGTCACTAGGACTGCTTAAGTACCAGGCTCTTCCAGATCCAATCCTAGACATGCGCACAGGGGTTGCCACACCCTAACTCGGCGACTTAGCCATAGGGTTGTTTAGTTAAGCACTTAAGTCTTATGTAAGTGTTGGGGGAAAACTAATCCTAGGGTTCAAGTACTTATCATGCTAATCTACGTTCCATTCCTTTTCTACCCTTCTACAGATCATTCAATATATCACACAAATGGATAGAAGTGCTTACCTGGTGGACAGCGGGTCGGAGACTTAGGTGCCATGCCAGAAAAACCTGAAAATTTCCACAAATTTCTTTTGGGCTAGATTTTGAAAATGTTTTGGGCTTTAAACCACAGGCTGAGAGTTTAAAACTGGGCTCTGATACCAAACTGAAACACCCCAAACCTAGCCCACGAGCCTTGACCGGATCTGGTATGCTCCTCGAAGAAAACCGGTTCAAATTCGTTTGCACTTTGAAAAACTTTAAGTGATTTTGGGAGAAAGTTCGAATTGGGTTGGGCTTGAGTTGAAAACAAGTTTGCTTTATATTGAAAACCCATTTATTTCAGGTGACAAAATATTTAAAGTTTATTTTAAATGAAATTTACTTAATCTTTAGTAATAAAAATTTCGTAACATGATAAATAAACAAAACAGAAATAAAAGAGTTCACTATGGCCTTATTACATCAAAACAAACCCAATTAATTTTAAAGTACTTAAATGAAATAAAATGTCAAAATAAAATAACTTCAAGCTGAGCATGGCCACCACAAGCTCTGCCGTCTCGGTCCATCACTGTTCATCACCTGAAACATGTTCCCACAATGGGGTGAGTCAACAGACTCAATGTGTAACCAACACTAAAGTTAACAATTGAGGCATACATAATCATATCACATTTCAATTCATATAACAGATCGAAATAATGATGCAACCTGAACCCAAACCTATATGCCATCCGCTACACGTCCCCGAACCAACCTGCACACCGTGGGGACTACTAAGTCAACCCTCCATCCGCTACACACCATCGAAGGCAGTCGCTGCAGTCGACGTGCTCATTGCCCTTATAAATATTCGTGGTCTTAGGTCACCACATTCAGATATCGTGGTCTTAGGTCACCACATTTAGGTATCGTGGTCTTAGGTCACCACATTCAGATTATCGTGGTCTTAGGTCACCACATTCACTTCCCCTTTTCAATAACCCATATGCACCATACCATACTTATTATGCATTAACATGCGAACTTTCACATTCTTATAACTTATCACATGTTAAATATAACATATTTCATAATCCTAGTAGGAGTAGGAAACGTACCTGAGTACTTTGTACCCTAACATGGTACCTTAGTCACATTCTTACACTTTCATATTAACACATATATCAAATTAAAGCCATAAATCTATTAAGATTAGTGTAGGGTACACACTTGATTAACTTAGCGGTTCACTTAACTCCCAAAAAGCTTGATCTAATGCTTTAGATCTTAAATCCCTACATTTAGCCAACCTTAAAATGTTAGCAAAAAGCCTATTCGGCTATAAGACCACATCCTAATAGGATTAGTACACTTAAAACCTACCTTGCTGCCGATTGACTTACGAATCGAGTCCCGAAACTTTGTGATGCACACCCTTGTAATCGGCTTGTCACCAAAACTCCTAACTAGTTAGTTTTCGACTTTTAAAACATATAAGAAATAGATCTAGAATACCAAACATGGCCTTAGCCGATTATATTTAGGCACTTACCTTGCGATTTCCAAATTTCGAAAGTATCCCTTGGCTGTGGAGATGTCGAAACCTACAGGATATTTCTTAGATCCACTTCTAACATTTAAATCACCTTTACATAGCCCTTGGCCGAATATGCACTTACCTTGGTTGGCTAGATCTCGAACTATCTCCCTTAAAAGTCGACAGTAGCAAAGATCCCGAAATCTCTTCTTAATATTTCGGTCACAGAATAAGAATTAGCCTTTGAAATTTCGACAAGTCCTTAAAGGAAAGAATAGAAAGCAAACTTGATCTTACCTCTACTGAAGAAATCGACAGCACCTATCTCTGTCACCACAGGGATATTCGGCTTGGCTTAAATGGAGTAGTCGGCTAGGACTACCTTGAGTATTCGGCTATGGCCTAGAAGGAACTTGTTTTCGGCTTCAAAGGAAAAGTATGGGATTTGGGAGGGATCGATAATGGTGGACTTAGGGAGAAGAGGAATTCGGTTGACAAAAGAAAAAGAGAAAGAAGATGTTGCTTAGAGAATTTGGCAGAGAATGGGAAGGAAAAGGAAGAAGAATGAATGATAGCCTTAATCTCCTCCCCTTTTGCCGAAATTATCACCAAGAGAATCCCTTACTTGGCCACCACTCTTCTGTTGTGATAGCCTTATTTAAAATTAATAGGAATAATCCTTTAATTATCTCTTTGAAAATAATCAAAAATAAATCATCACTTATCCATCCCTTAGCCGAAATTTTAAGAGAATTTAAACTCTTCTTTTGAGTTCCTTAGTGCCGTCCACCTCTCTACTCCTTGTAGTAAAATAAAAATTCTTTTATCTGCTTCCCATGCGACTCGAACTCAGGCCCTTTGCACCTGCATGTGGCGTCACTTGCTAGGCCCTTAAGTGGCGCCTTGTAGCCATTTTACCAAGGCTATTTGTATGTCATATTTCACATACATTTTCTTTTAAGACCACCTTGCCTTAGTTTCCCCTTTTCAACTTGGCATTTCCTTACATTTTCAAGTTTCCAAAAATATTTACTTTCCTCTTTTAAACTCAACATTTCTAAATCATTTCCTTGCATTTCAAAGTTTCCAAAAATGTTCACAATACATTTATAACACCTAAAACATACCATTTCGTATAATTAAATCAAAAATGCATAGGCCCTTTTTAAGGATATTACATTCATTATCCTTCAGGCCATCTTATATCTTTTTTTCTTTTTTTTTTTTAGAAATATCTCTGGACTGCTCATTACTATGTTTTCACCCTAGATTTTATCTCCCCCTTTTGGGCTTTTGAAGACGTCACAATTTTCCAAGGATTAACTTTTTGATTTGAACAAACATATTCAATCAAAATGGTCTTTTCAGGGTTGTAACGTGGTCTGAGGGTTAAGGGTCAATCAGAGAAAGGTTTTCCAGGCTAAAATATTTATATTATGTAAAAGAGTATAAAAACCATTAGCAGTTATTTTGAATTTTTGATTAGTCCTTCCATCTCTCAATCACTTTTCTTCGTTCTTACTCCTTCCTATTTCCTTTCTTTTTTTTTCTTATTCGCTTTCCCTATTTCTTCTTTTTTCTTTTTTTTTTTTTTTTTTGGAATGAGATCAAGAATTTAGAATTTTTCTTTCATTTTTCAAGATCTTTCTTTTCAATCCATGATGTTCGATGGATGGCTTTAATTAGGGTTTAGAAAAAAGATGCATCAAGCTGAAAATGGGGTAGCAAGGGATATAATTTTCCCCAAGTGACGGGAAGAACAAAAGAATGCCATTTATCATTTCAAAAATATGGTTAATCTCATCACAAATGTCATTCTTGGGAATACGCCCATCTTTTCAAGTTGAATTGCACATAATCTCGTGTTTGCTTTACAATATTGTAAAATCATCGATCCATTCCCAAAACCTCAAAAATTATCCTCCAACTTGGAGGCTGATACTTCAGCAAGGGTCAATTTTGAACAAACAAGATGGCCCAAAGTGGTTAACAGAGGATGAAATTTTCTTCAAGTTAAGGATATTTCAAAAATGCCATTCGTCACTTTGAACATGGCCAACTTATTAAGTAATTAACCATAAGAAGAATGCAAGACTCCAAAGCAAAACATAACCTCAAATGTGATGCACAGAGAAAAGCAAAACAAAAAAAGCCAATATTACTTAATGTGAATAACTCTTTAAGAACAATCAAACTTAGTTTTTAAGCAAAGTATTTTTCACTGCACCAAAATTTACAGGGTTTGACATCTTGTCTCCGACCATTTTAGCGAGAATCTATGTTCCACCAGAGAAAGCTATCTTCACCACATACGTTCCCTCTAATTTTGACATCCATTTTTCCCAATGATCATTAACATATGGGAAAATCTTCTTCAATACCAGATCCCCTTCTCTGAACTACCTTGGTCACACCTGTCTATTATAGGCTTTCATCATTCTTTACTAATACAATTAGCCATGACATAAAGCTGCTAATCTCTTTTACTCAATTAAATTCAACTGCTCATATCTCTCTTGCACCCATTCAGCCTCCTCTAGTTACACTTCCCTCAACACTCGTGGAGATGGGATTTGCACTTCGATAGGTAAAATGGCCTCCATGCCATAAACTAATGAAAACAAAGTAGCTCCAGTTGAAGTCCTCACTGATGTGCGGTATGTGTGGAGAGCAAAAAGGAGTTTCTATTGTCTTAGAAATGGTCTTCTTGATGTTCTTATTTGCAACCTCAACTGCCCCATTCTTTTTTGGATTATATGGAATAGAATTCTGATGTTTGATCTTAAATTGTGCGCAAACCTCTTCTATCAAGGCATTGTGCAAGTTCTTGGCATTGTTTAAGATGATTCTTTCTGGTAAACTATACCAATAATGACCTTTTTTTTTTTAGAAATTTGTAGATCACTAATCAAGTTAAATTGACATATGAAGCAGTTTCGACCCACTTAGTGAAATAATCAATCACTACAAAGATGAAGCAATGCCAATTTGATGCTTTCGGTGAGATGGGGCCAATGACATCCATGCCCCACATTGAGAACGGCCAAGGAGGCGCCAAGACATGAAGATTGGTAGGAGGAACGTTAATACTGTCTGCATAAATCTGGCATTTATGACATTTCTGAGCATAATTTAAATAATCTTGTTCCAACGTTAACTAGAAATATCTAGCTCTCATGATTTACCTTACCATCATATGTCTGTTACTATGTGCTCCACATACTCCATCATGGATTTCCTTCATTATCTGATTCACCTATTCTGTGTCGACACATCTAAACAGGGTTTGGTCACGTCCTCTTTTGTACCAAAACTCACCATCTAAGAAGAAACCCACAGCCAGCCTCCTAATTATTCGTTTATAATTTTTTGAGGCACAAACCGGGTATTGCTAGCATTGTAAATACCATTTAATGTCAACATTCCACAGTTTCCCATTTGTTCTTGATTCTACTCTTGCACAATGGGTCAACGAGTCCATGACTCTTAGCTGTATAGGTTGCACTTCTATTTCAGATCCTACTTTGAACATGGCAGCTAGAGTAGCTAATACATATGCTAACTGGTTTTTTTCTCTCGACACATGACAAAATTGAACATCATCAAACTCTTTGATCAATCTATGCACATATGTTTGATAGTGAATTAGCTTGGAATCCCTTGTTTCCCATTCTCCTCTTAATCGGTAAACAACTAACATTGAGTCACCAAAAACTTTTAAAACCCTAATGTTTTTCTCAATGGTGATCTAAAGTGCCAAAATGCATGCCTCGTATTCAGCTACATTGTTCATATAAGTGAACATCAGTTTAGCTGTAACAGGAAAATACTAGCAACTTGGGGATATTAATACTGCCCCAATCACATGCCCCATTATGTTGGATGCTCCATCGAACTACACCCTCCAAATCTCTTATTCGCACTTCGAAATTGACATGATCTCTTCATCTGGGAAATCAAAACTCATGGGCTCGTATTCCTCTTTCACGTAATTCGCTAGAAATTTTGTGACTATGCTTCCTTTTATAGCCTTTTGGGACACGTAGACAATGTCATACTCGGACAATACAACTTGCCAACGAGCAACTCTCCCTAGCAATGATGACTTCTCGAAAATGTACTTCAAAGGGTCAAACTTTGCGATGAGGAAGCGGTGGGATACAACATGTATTGTCTTAGTCGACACGCGGTCCATGCTAAAGCGCAACGCATCTTTTCTAGATGGGAATACTTGGCTTCATATTCCATGAACTTCTTGCTCAGATAATAGATTGCGTGCTCTTTCTTGTTTGAACCATCTCGTTGCCCCAGAACACAACCTACAGAATTATCCAGAACTACCAAATACAAAATCAAATGTCTTCTTGGCACCAGGGGAATCAAAATTGGTGGCTTAGCCAAATAATATTTTACTTTCTAAAATGCTATTTAACAATCTTCAATCCATTCACCATCGCTATCCTTACGTAAGAGCTCGAAGATAGGATCACATTTATCCGTCAACTGTGAGATGAAACGAGACACGTAATTTAACAATCCCAAAAAAACCTCTTGCCTCATTTTGAGTTTTAGGGGGTGTCAAATCTTGAATTCCTAGAACATTGTATGGATCTATTTCAATTCCCCGTTCACACACTACAAAACCCAATAGCTTCCCCGACTTTACCCCGAAAGTACATTTTGATGGATTTAATCTCAATTTGCATTTCCTCAATCTTTCAAATAGTTTGCGGAGGTTTTCCACATAACTTTCCTCCCTAGCAGAATTTATTATCATATCGTCAACATAAACTTCAATCTTTTTATGCATCATGTCATGAAACAATGTCACCATTGCTCGTTGATATGTGGCCCCAGTATTTTTACACCAAACGGAACGACCCTGTAACAAAGCGTTCCCCAGGTCATGATGAATGTAGTTTTTTCCATGTCATTTCTTACTATTTTAATTTAATTATACCCTAAGAATCCATCCATGAAAGATAAGACACAATGTTTAATAGTCTTATCCATCAGTATATCTATATGAGGTAACATAAAATTATCCTTAGGGCTAGCTCGGTTCAAATCTCTATCTCGACGCAAATTCTAACTTTCTCATCCTTCTTAGGCACTGGTACAATATTCACCACCCACTATGTGTATTTAGCTACTTCTAGAAATCTCACATCAAATGTTTCTTCACCTCTTCTTTAATCTTCAACAACATCTCAGGTTTCGTCCTTCTTAACTTCTGGTATATGGACTTGCAATCTGATTTCAAAGGTAGCCTGTGTTCCACGATATTGGTGTCCAAACTCGGCATATCTTAGTATTACCATGCAAACACATCTGAGAACTCAATGAGTAGATCCTTCAACAATTGACTTTGCTCTAGTATAAGAATGGTTCCAATCCTAATTTTCTTTCTTACCTCATCATCACCCAAATTGATTAAATATATTCCCTCCAAGTGGGGTTCTATAAGCTTCTTTTCTTATTCAACTAGCCTCAAAAACTCATCTAGTACAACTTCCTCCTCTTCTTTCCCATGATCGCTATAGTGAACATAATTATGAGAATTTGATTCAAAGATGTCATTTGGATCATTTATCAATTCATGATGTATATCCCTAAAATAATTATGAGTATGTATATTGGTATATGAATGAAAACAATTGAATGAATAAAAGTGATTAGGGACATTATCCAAATTTGATTTTATTAAAGAGAAAATAGTATTACATGAATTTTTGAAGGAAATTAAATAATTGAACGATATTAAACTTTAATATAAAAACTCTTAAAAATGATTACATCTCGAAGGAATCAAGGATAACAGGTAACAGTATGAGCTGCCAATTGTCCAAGGCGAAAGAGTCTTAGCGAACCCAGTCTCTTGACATCAGCACCCTATCGCCAATCATGTTTAGATCCACTGCATCTCCATTAATCATTAACTTGACTGGGGTCCTTTCTTAGTGCTCGATTCCCATTGAGTAAAAGGTCTCAAATAGTGGAGGACAAATCAAAGGAGGTTCCACTACCTCCTTTCCAGCTATGCAGGCCAACCACTTTGCTCTTCGCTTTTTACACATCCTCTTTACATCCTCCCTCGTAAGCTTATATCTCAACCCTCTTATATCCTTTTGAGTGGGAACAAAACCAGGTTCTGAGGTACCTTGTAAGTCTTTTTCCAAACCTAAGTAGATTTGCCAACCCTTCCCTACTGTCTGATAAATAACATGTTCATTGTTTGTGGCACATGAGGCTTAGGGGTTTGCAGTCCCTCTGCCATGTAAGATGCAGTGGCCATCTCAAAGGTCTGGAAAGAACTCTCTATTGCATCATTATCCACTTCTATGAAAGGAGAATTTGGCAAGCTAGCTACCAACAGGTCCTCTTCACGTCGCACAATACACAAATTCTGATCGATTACAAATTTCAATATTTAGTGCAAGGACGATGGTACCACCCCAACCGAATGAATCCAGAGGCGTCCCAATAGTATTCTGTAAGAAGGCATTATATCTATCATCTGAAAGTGAATAAGGAAATTAACAGCTCCTACCAACAAGGGAATCTCTATTTCTCCAATCACGCTTATTTTGGTGCCACCAAAAGCTTGCACCACTAAAGGGCTTGGTAACATGTATGAGGTGTCCACAGGCAGCTTTAACAATGTTGACAAAGGCAAGACGTTGATCGATGACCCATTGTCGACCAGGACCCATACTTAAAAGGGTTAAGAACTCTGATGACCAACACATCATCTTGTATAGCCTTTGAGGTAGATTCTTTTTCAATAGGGGTTTTCTTTCCATATACGATGGTGATAGGCTTCCCATCTAACGTGTTTATCTCATTGATCTTAACACCCTCTTGTATCTCTAGCTGGAAAGAATCTAAAAGACACTGTATATGTTCCCTAAATGTTAGGCAAACTTGGATAGAGTGTCCTCGAGCTTCTTGGTAGAATTTGCAGATTTGATCCATGTCAATTCCCATTATAGACTTGGATGGCTCGGCGTGAATTAGATTTGACTTCCTCAAGATGTTGAAGAGTCATTCGAACGAGGTTGTGATTTCTTCCACTTTT
This sequence comes from Gossypium bickii, assembly GCA_025503065.1. NCBI lineage: Eukaryota > Viridiplantae > Streptophyta > Magnoliopsida > Malvales > Malvaceae > Gossypium > Gossypium bickii. Next base: position 106,695,239 of record CP106711.1, read on the forward strand.
CTCCTTTGAAGGCTCTTTTTTTAGTAATAGCATTAACTATTCGATTGTGGTTTGGTAAAGGATTTGTGTTAATATCTAGTGTATTGTCTCATTGGAAATTTATCTTTCCTGCCCTTATGAGATCTTGCTCCTTATATTTTAGCACTAAGCAATTCTCGATGGTATGACTTGGATTGCCAGAGTGATACTCACATCGAGCATTGGCATTATACCATTTGGAAATGGCGGCTGCATTGGATCCTTGTGTGTAGGTACAAAGAGATACTTCTCCACTAGAATAAGAAAAAGTTTCGTGTAGGAGATGGGAATTGGATCAAACATAGGCCTTTCTCATTGTGGCCTTAATGGAGCTTGGGTCTGTGGGGACCGGGTTGGCATAGTTAACATGGAGGATTTGTAACGGGTATATGTGGACGATACATAAATGGTGAAGTATTGGTAGAATTTGTAGCCGGGTATTGGGGGCGTGGAGGTATTGGGCTCAGGTATGGAAAGTAAGAGTATTAGTATCCATACAGTGCGATTGTTTCCGTTTCTGCTTCTATTTTGCCCAACGACACCTCTCTTCGCACTCAAAAGATCATCTATTTTGCCCAACTTCAATGCATTCTCTATCATTTCTCCGGATAATACCATATCTGCGAAAGTCTTAGAGGCATTTTCTACCATCTTGTCGTAGTATATGTCTTTTAATGTACCAATGAACAGAATAATGTTCTCTTTTTGCTTGAGCGGGGGTTGTACTTGCGATGTCAGATCCCTCCACTGTAGTGCATATTCCTTAAAAGTCTCATTCGACTTCTTCTCCATGTTCTTTAGAGTCAGGCAGTCTGTGGCCATGTCTATAATATGTTTGTATTGAGTAATAAATGTCCATGCAAGCTTTCCCTAAGTTCGAATCCAGCTCCTGTCCAACTTTACATACCAACTAGCCGCAGATTCGGTCAGATTGTCTTGAAATATGTGCATTAGCAATTTCTCATTTTTGGTATAAGCAACTATTTTCCTACAGTGCATGGTGATGTGAGCAATGATGCAACTGCTACCGTTGAATTTTTCAAAGTCAGGAACTTTGAATTTTAGTGGGATAACCACATCGAGTACCAGACATAGGCCTTCTACTTCTACAAATCCGAAGGTGTCTAATCCTTCAATAGCTTTCAAACGTTCCTCAATTAGGCTGAATTTGTGAGCTTCTTCATCTATAATCAACTTTCCCTTATCCATTTCTCATGGCTCCTCGTTTGTAGGCAACTCGTTTACTCTTGGAGTTTGAATGGTCACACCTGGTGCTTGAAACGGTAAATCTTCATGATATACCTCTGTATCACTGTAAAAAAGGGATTGGATTGTCTATAGTACCGCTTTCTTCTCCTACCTTAGCCTTGCCTTTGACCATTGTAGTCATCATTTTCCACCATCCTTTCCATCTGTTCCTCTAATTTGGCCATGCGTGCTAATTCTTCTTCCATCATCTTCTTGTTTTTTGAGCGGGTGTTATACCGTTGAGTTATCCTTGGTCCTTTTTCAAATAACATTTATTTCCAAAGTTAGAAAATTATTTGGATTTCTCATGAAAATGTTCTTTTTTATTTTATTTTTTAAGTTAATGTTTCTGAATAAACAAATGAGCAAATGAGTGAACATATGGATGAATGAATGATTAAAATTGGGGCACATTATCGTAAATATACTCGAATATAAACATTTTCTTTCATAGAAAGTTCGAAAACTGTTCGGCTTACAAAGTTTTTTTTCATTTTTCATTCATACTTAAAGAAAATCCTAATCGATCCTATTGCCATAGGGCAAATCACTTCTCGTCGTTCTTTTTCTTCCTCCTCATGAGCTTGATGAACTTTTGGTAATGTGCCTGAGCCACCTCTAGAAGTTTCATTGTAGGTTCGGTCCTCGTCACAAAATGAGTAGATTCTTTTCTGAGTTTTTCAATCTGTTCACATATGTCTTTGGCTTGCTAAGCGAAAACCTAACCTTCCCTGTGCATTGTTGCAAACACCTCTTGTCGGCTTACTGCCATTTTTTCCACTACAATAAAACGCTCTACAAGCTCCGTATATTCTTTCATGACCTCTTTGTTTTGCTATTCTTTCATCTTTAATTCTTTAGTCAGACAACAAATTTCCTCCTCCAACACCTTAATTTCAGTAGTTTTCTTATTAGACACCCTCCTCCAAGTTTGCTCTTGTTCTCGCACTTTCTAGAGTTTGTTAGCCTGCAAACTCGGATCCGCCTCCAACCTTTGAATCTGAGTGAACAAGTCAGATCTTTCTCATTAATGTCGTTTTAATTGTATTATTAGTTCTTCCTTTCTTCCCTTAAGTCTAACCGGTGTGGCTACTATTGTCTCATGATTTCTTCCTCCTTTTCTTTTACATATGCCTGATGCTGCTCTCATTGTCGCCTGACCTCTTTATCTCTCCCTCTCGGACACATCTCTAAATCGCGTATTTTTTCTATTAGCTCAGCTAGTCATCTAGGACCTTCCTCTTTCCCTTGAATTATGCTAACACAGATATTTTGCTTCTTTTTAGGTTACATTGGATATACGTTTCTATGGGGGAATGGTTGAAAAAGGTTCTTGATTACAAGCTAAAGGTTTTACCCCACTTGATTCGTATCTCTTCCAATTTCTTCCAAAATCCCAGGTCCTGAACAAAAGCTTCCACCTTGTTTAAACTAGTTGTAGTAGATACGCATTAATCATACCTGTATTGGCTCAAAACCATCAACAAGGAATAATTGATGGATCCTTATATGCCAATTAAGGGAACACACAAATGACCACTACACCTGATGATTACCGTGCTTCGAATCATCCATGGAGCCCTCCATTCTATTTCTTGGTATGTCAATGTACTAAGGTTCTGAACCCACTCCTCAATTGATCAATTTAGAGACAATTCATTTTTTAGAAATTTCTCTATAGGCCTGGTCGAAGAACAAACACCTGACAAAAGTGCTTATAGAGGCACCTAAAATGGCCTTTCATCCACATGAACAACAACTGTGCGCATCCTAAAAAACGCCCATCTCATTTCCTTTTGATGAAATTGAGTGAAATGATGGTTTCAACTAAGACTGCTGAAGCAGCATTCACCCTTTTTCAATCTGAAATAGAAAATTATCTAGCTCCACACTTACATATCCTAGAGCATTTGGCAACACAATCAACTCATATACTGCAAACGCGAATAGTGACAAATGTCTATCATTGCTGGCCTTTCCCATAACATCTCTAATGTCAGACCAAGAAATGCAGGGAACATTTTTATTTTTTAATCTTGCTTTCACCGTATCTACAGTTACGTGTGGGGAAGGTTATAACACCCCCTACAACACCTATCCGGGGATAGTCCTACGGGGTCTTAGGAGCTAGGTTTTTTTATTTAAGCATATTAATGTCTTAATCTAGGCTAAAATCTTATGGAAATCTTAAATAAAAACTCTAAAGAAAATGTATTTGATTTACTTGTAACTCATTAAGATGTGTTCACAAAACTTATCTAATTTGAAACTTAAATTAGAGATTTCTACTTTTAACGGGAACTCTAAAGGATACCTAAATAATTCTAGTAAAATACATTCAATTCCTAAAATTAATTCTATCTTAGAATTCAAAAAAAAAAAAACCTAGAAATTACCAATAAATTAAGAGAAAAATTAAAATTCATCTACAACTTATTTGATATATTATTATTATTTTAAAAATTTAACTAATAACGTTGAACCTATCAAGATCTTATGAAAGTATCCTATGCCGAGTTTGTGATTTATCTTATTTTAAAAATCTTGATCTAAGATTTAAATTCGTCAAAATCCAAAAATAATATATCTTAAGTAATATTTATTAGCTTTCTTAAAAGGTTTCTAAAATAAAATACTTAGAAAGACCTACTCATGATTTACAATTCACCTACAAAAATCTTTAGTTTTAATCTTGAATAAAGTCCTAAAGAATATTTACATATTAAATTAAGATTCTAATCCTATACGATATTTAAAACTAGTTTAAAACCCTAAAAAAATATCTTACATATTATTTATAATTTTTCTAGGGTAAATGGTAGATAAGATCTTAAATACTAACCTAAATCAGAATGTAAAAACCTTATGGTTTCATTAAAATGTAAAAACCTTATGGTTTCATTAAAATGTAACACCTACTTAACTAACTTCATGTCAACAATTATAGGATGGAAAAATGACCTAAAGTTCCCTCTTTTAAAATGAATAGTAATAAAATTGAAAAATTAATTAAATTGGCTAAAGTTAATGAAAAGTTAAAACTCTTTCAAAAATGGCAATAATTAAAAAGAAAACTTTAATAAATGAAATAATAAGACAATGACATGATGATGATGATAATAATAACAATAATATACCATATTCATAATACAATAAAATAATCAAAGTAATATAAATAAATAATATTAAAATGTATGTAAGGGGAATGTGTAAAAAAACATAAATATAAATGAACATAAAAATAAATGAAGACAAAATAAGAATAAATAAAAATTATACAAGTGTGAATAAATATAAAAAATTAAAATAAAGTGCATAATTGGCATTAAATATATAAGGTATAAATGAAAATGAAAGAGAAGATATAAGTGTAAATAATTTATTAAAAATGGAAACAAAATGACATAACTTGATTTTGGGACTACAAGATAAAAAATGTGGAAGACAAAGTACTGATGTAGGAATTAATTTTCTTTTAATTTTGAAATTTCGGATTAAATCGAATATTTGAATAAACAAAAGGGTCATGGTGTAAATAGGCCAGAGAGTGAGGGAAGTACTGCAAAAAAAAGGGATATATTTTGTAATTTTAAAAAGTAAAGGGGGTGGGAATAAATTGCCCATTTTTGGAACCTATAAATGAAAAAAAAACTATTCATTATTTCATTTTAACCTAATTTTTTTTCGAAAAAGCAAAAACATCTCTCTTTATCTTCCTCCTATGTTGGCCATGGCTTCACCGGCTCTCCGGCCTCTAATGGTGAAGCAAACACGTACGGTGACCAAAATTTTTTTTTTACAAAATTAAAGTTTTCTTTAAAAAATATATTACTTTTCTTAAAAATCAAAACTTTATTTCGAAATAGTTGACAAAAATCAAAACTTTGTTTTAAAATTTTAAACTTTCCTTTAAAATGACTAAAAAAGAAAGATTTTTACTTTTCAAAATCTAAACTTTCTCCTTTCTTTAAAAAAAAAAAACACTCTTTTTCTTAAGGATTAAAGCTTTTACTTTGAAATAGTTAAAAAAAATCAAAACTTTGTTTTAAAATTTTAAACTTTCCTTTAAAATGACTAAAAAAAATTATTTTTTAAAATCTAAACTTTCTTTTTTTTTAAAAAAAAAAATCAAAACTTTTTCCCAAAATCAAGCCTTTTTATAAAAAAAAAAAACCTGTAATGCCCCAAAAATCCCTTAGATATTTATTTTCGTATGTTTGTGATATAAATAATTATCTGCTTTAGTGGCTATGTGTTCTGGGAATGTCCGAGAGGTCCTAAGTTCATGCCTTAGCTTGGGCAAATTTTTGTTTTTAAATGCAGAAACCCATATCTCTAATCAGTTGGCTTATAAATAAATGTTGGTAAAATATGTTAGAACGGGCCTGCTGGTTTGGTGGCTAAGTGGAGTGGCAAAGTGCTGGTGGTCTTGAGTTTGAGTCTTGGTGTGCGTAGGGGAGTTTTTCATTTTGCTGCTTGTGCCATGTGGGTGTTCTAGTTTAGCTGAAATATTGAAGAGCTTGAGTGGAACTTGAATTAGGTGGTTGAGGGAGGGGTGGACGGTTCTGGGGAGAGGATTAAGGGATATGGTGAGAAAATTAAGAAGTGAGGAGTTTGAAAGCATTCAAACTATGGTTGTAAGTTCGGCTTTCCCCTCACTCTTTCATTTCTGACAATTTGCCCTCTGATGTTTTGTTTCCCCATTACTGAAATTTTTCTTTTTTAGTTTTTGGAAGTTCTATGCCGAAACTTCTGCTAGTTTCCCTTTCTCTTATTTTGTTTTCTTTTTCCAATTTCGATTTCCTCTCATCTTCCTATATATTTCTGACGCTTTATGTTGTTTCCTTCCTTGCCGATTTTCTTTTCTTTTTTACCCTCATTATGTCAATTCTGTTCTTACTGCTTTCTGTCGAATTAGTGTTTCTATGGTCTCTCTCTTTTGACTTTTTAGAATATTACTCTTCAAAAAAAGGTGAGCAAATGTTTCCCTTTTCCCTTGGCCGAATCTTCTCCCTCTTTTCATCCATCCCCTTTCATTTCTTTTTGTAGATTCATTTCTTTCCCTTACAGCTGACTGTTTTTCCTTCTCTGTTGTTCTGGTTATCATTCTCTACTTGCTGATAAGTTCTTACACTTCGTAGTTGATACTCTTCTCGCATTGTTGGTAAGTGTAGATAGTAAATTGTTATCCTGTTGCTTGATGAATCAATGCTTATCTGATTTCGGTTGGTGCCTAGGAGTTATTCGAGGGGTGGAAGATCATTAATTGGCATTTACGTGGGTGAAACCTCCCTATTTACTCGATTGAAGTTAACTTTGTTGCTAGTTAACGCTTGGTCAACTCATGTGTTTTCGATTGAGAAGGGGTTTAAGTGATTAATTGGTGATTGTTTGGTCAAATATAGGTTTCAAGGGCTCGGGGCATTCTTTCTCAGTGAGTAGAAACCAGGTGTGTAAACACGACTCTGGAAATGGAAATCAGTGAAAAGTCAAAAAATGTGAAGGTCGATGCCACATGCGTGTGCGGTCGGCCGTGTGTCCGGACACGGGCGTGTGATAGACGAGGCATGCCATGCGCGATTCATGGACCGAGCCAAATTGGGCCGTGTGGGCCCCACACTGATGAACCAAACGGGGGTGTGGGACTATTGAGCCAGGCCGTGTAATCCACACGGGGCGTGTGGGCCCACATGGGCAAATTACATGGGCTAGTGGGTCCATTTTCACTATTTTGACTACTAAGGTTGCACGGGTCGCCCGAGTCGACTGTGGACCTACTGTAGGGTCGGTATGATTACCTAGATCCCTAATTGACTGAATGATTGTTATATCTGTGTACTTTTTATATATATACATGTACGAATGTATTTTAAGGATGCTGTTAAAACTGTACTGAATACACATATGATACCATGATTTGGCATGACATGATTGTATGATGCATTGCATGGGGATGAGATTATATGGATCGGAGGAAGTGTACTGAAAGGCTTCGAGCCTACCTTACTTGCAGCTCAGCTGAAAACTACTATTTAGTGTCATATTCGGTACTTTTTGGAGTGTAGGGATGGGTGAGTTGATTATATCCCCACATGGAGTGTAGGGTTGGACGGAGATGGAGTGTAGATATAACACCCCTTACCCGTATTCGACGCCAAAACAGGATACGAGGTGTTACTGTGCATAACTTTACTTAAACATGTATTAACGACCTATAAAATTTTGTTCCAATTTAAAAAAAAAACTTTCTTTTCTTAGTCATTACATTCATTTCATGGGCCTACGGGCCATAAACATACGTCCAGATAGTTTCGAAGTTCAACTGGGAACTTTTACTCTCTTTGAAAATTTTTGTCTGAACAGGGGTCACACGCCCGTGTGACTTGGGACACGCCCGTGTGGGTATATAACAGTCCGGTTTAGACCCTAGTCAGAATAGTAGTTTTGGGACCACAAATCTGAGTCCAAAAAATATTTTAATATTATTTTCTCAATTTAAAACATGTGAATTGATATGTGTGAAATTTCTGTGATTTAATTTGATCATTTGTGTTTTAATTCGAGAAAAGGGTTAAATTGTATTAAACGCAAAATTAGCATGCTTTTTGTAAGGGAATCTATTTGTTAATGTCTTTATTATATGAGGTCCTTAAAAGGTTATTATGCCTCTATTAGTATGTGGACATTTATATCCATGCATTATAAGATGATGAAGTTGTTTCATTAATGGTATATTGGTCATTTGTAAATTACATGATTATTAATGAAACAAAAGCATGAAAATAGCACAGTTATCATCTTTAGTGCCAAAAATTAGCAAAGAAAAAGAAGAAAGAAGAACATCTAGGTTTTGGCTAAGTATAAGCTTGATTCAAGGTATGTTTGACTTCGGTTTTTAATAATTTCTACGTTTTTGCAATCGTTGCTTCGTAAACTTTGAAACCCATGTCTTAATTTTGAGAATTGATGATGTTTTTGAGTTGAGCCTTTCATGAACTCATGTGTTTTATGATGTTTGATGGTGAATTATAAAAGATATATGTTTGATTATCATAGTTTGTCTTTGGAGTTTTGTTGAATTTGAGTATTTTGGATCAAATTGAGAAAATGAAAATTTGAAGGACCAATTTGTGAAATAAATGAAATGCATGGACTCATATGAGAATGAGTGAAATTCAGCTAGGCATGGGTAATATGGAATTTGACGTATTTTTTGATTTTGTGAAATAGGGACTAAAATGTCCAAATGTGAAAATGTGAGGTCTAATTTGTAAATTGCCCTAAATATGTGTTTTTGGATTGAGCTGAATGAGTTATTGAATAAATGGATTAAATTTGAATATGTATAGATCAAGAACCAAGGAAAACGGACTTAGATCGCGGGAAATCGAAAATAGTCGAATAACCAAATCCGATCGATTATCCGAATCCGAGGTAAGTCGATATACAAATAAATGTATTTGAATTGACTTATTTGTGAATATATGAAATTTTAATTGCTATGAATATCCATTGAGATGGAATGTATGTGAAATCCGAGTTTACAAATAAGTCGACAAGTTGTTAAAGTCCGAGAAGTCCCGTATGAGCCTAGCAATAGATAGATTGCATATGTCATGACATAGGTGTCCGTTATGTGATATCATGTAAGACCATGTCTGGGACTTTGCAATTGATTCGAGATTTCATGTAAGACCATATCCAGGACGTTGGCATCGATATGAGATTTACGTGTAAGACCATGTCTGGGACTTTGGCATCATATTTGATTCGTGTAAGACCCTATCTGGGACAGTGGCATCGATATTTAAGTACATGTAAGACCTCGTCTGGGACGTTTGCATTGTACAACTATTCCGAGCACTCTGAGTACCCTATTAGATTTCGAACGGTTCAACGGGCAAGTTCGAGAAATGAAAGACTATGTGAGTTGTATATCCGTTTCAGGTACGTTTAAAAAATACACCATGTGTGTATAAAAGGTAAGTGTCTATATGAACTTACTAAGATGAATATGTGTATTGAAATGATGAGATAATAAGTGAATATATGCTTGAATGAGCTATGTGTATCTGTGATATTTGAGTTGAAGAATGTGGCAAGATATAGCTAAGCAAATGAGCTAAAGAATATGTGATGAATTTGAAAAGAGAACCATTAATGTCATTGTATCAATATGGTTATGTGCATTTTATGCTAAGTTTATTTGTATATGGCTCATTAAGCTTTTGGAAAGCTTAATTTGTGTGTGTTTGTTCTGTTTTATAGATCGTCGAAGCTACTGAAGGCTCGGGGGCGGCCGAGGATCGTCATCACACTACTCAAACTTGTTTTGGTACCTTTGAAAAGTGTATATAGCTAAATATGGCATGTATAGGCTAGTCTTTTTGGTATATGTTTGAGATATGAAATTAGCTATGTGATATGGCTAGTTATATGTTGGTATTATGCATTTGTGAATATGGTATACGATGTTGGTTTTGGTATGATCTCATAACTATGAAATGGTCAAGTTTATGGTAAGCATGTGGATGAAATTTGAGTATGTATGTTTGATCAAAGAAATGGTTATATGGAAGGAAAATGCGGATGAATCATGCTTGGACGTATATGTGTTTTGGTTGTGGAAATTGGCATGATTGGAAATGAGATTGAATGTGAAGATTTGTTGAGTATTTGACATGTCTTTGGTTGTCATTTGTGCATGAAATGAATTGGTATATTGCTTGTAGGGATGACCCTTGTGTGGGGGGGCAATTTGGCCTTGAAAATGGCCTATGTTTGCCCACACAGTTGAGCACATGGGCGTGTGGCTTGACCGTGTCTCTCGTGGTTGTAATTCAAAACAAGTTAGGATTGACCACGGGCTGGACACATGGGCATGTGACTGGCCGTGTGGTGCAAGTCAGGATCAACCACCGGTAAGGCACATGGGAGTGTCCACGGCTGTGTGGACAAGTCAGTATGTATGCCCTATTTTGACACAGCTTAGACACACGGGCGTGTCTGAGGCTGTGGGAGGCACACGGCCTGCCCACACGGGCGTGTGACCTCTGTAACTTAGAAAAAATTTTAAATTTCTGAAAATTTTTGTCTGTGTCCGGTTTAGTCCTGATTCTATTCTAAAGCATGCTTAAGGTCTCAATAACCTAATTAAAGGACGCTTTGACTGCATTATATGGATTATAATACGAAATGTCTGTAAAAGTTTCTGATCTGTCTGGTAACACCTTTAACCCTAATCTGGCGACGGATACTGGTTAAGAGTGTTACATGGTAGGCCGTGTGGTCTTACACGCCCATGTCCCTAGCCCGTGTACAATTTATTTATTTTATTACAACCTACAAGGGTTTTCACACGGCTCATCACACAGCCGTGTCAATGGCACGTGCCACACGGCCTAGACACGCTCGTGTCCACCCATTTGAAAAATTAGGGTTATTCTGTTTGTGATGTCAGCAACCTCTTAAAGAGCACACGGCCTAGGCACACGCCCGTGTGACTAGCTCGTGGTCGACACTGACTTAAAACACTAACATGCAGGGGACACACGGCCTGTTAACACACCCATATGGGTTGACCGTGTGTCACACATGGCCTAGACACACGCCCGTGTGTCTACCCATGTGGACACTTAAAGGCTATTTTCCAAGCCAATTGCAACCTTGAAATCAAAACCATTCATATACCCAATTCAACCACTCAAATACTTCATCAAAAACATGAACATTAATGTATAACTCATCATCAATTGATGTATAAACTTAGTAAATATTGGCCAATCCATTTAGCCATATACAAAATGAATAATAACCTTAATAGCCAACACTTTTGCCCCTCTTAGGACTAACATCAAGATGAAATAATTCCTATACATGCCATACTAAATAAAAACAACTTGGCTATACCAAAATAGTGATTGATAGTGTGCTCCAAGCTCTGACGTCAATGATCCACGAGTTAGCTTGGCAAGACTACAAGAAAAGAAGAAAAGAGAAATGTAAGCATATAGCTTAGCAAGTTTGCATGAAATTCATATAACAGTTTCATTTGCTCAATATAACTCATCCATTATGAGGTTAAGACATCATAAATTTCAAGTGCTTGGCTTACTTACTCTTACTTATTCTTACTCAACTCATGTTACTTACTATTCTCATGCTTGTAATGTAAACATGGTACCTATATCACTTGATCACATAAATTACTACATTTTACTGATGCAAAAGTAAACTAAATCTTCATATTGCTTAACATGAATAATACTCTTTATAAATTTTGAATAACTTAGCTTATCATTATCTTAACTTGCTTAACTTTCTTGTTACCTCTTTCTTGCTTAGCTCTTTTGCCCGTTGAATTTTTTCGGAATAATTGAGGTTACTCAATCTTACCAAACATGTATCTCGATGCCAATGCCATGCTCCAGACATGGTCTTAGATAAGATCGCCTCATGATGCCAATGCCATGTCCTAGACATGGTCTTACATGGTATAGCCTTATAATTCCAATGCCATGTCCCAGACATGGTCTTACATGGAATCGCCTCATGATGCCAATGCCATGTCCCAGATATGGTCTTACATGGGATCGCCTTAACTCGGTGTAACACCCCTTGCCCGTAATCTACGCCGTAATCGGGTATGAGGCCTTACCGTACTTAACATGCACTATCATGCAACTTGGGCCGTCAAACTCAATTCAAATTAAAACTTTTCCATTCATATATCTACCATCTTTATAATGGACCTACGAGGCCATAAACATACTTCTAAAATGTTTCGAAGATAATTTGGAAACTTTTATGCACATAAGAAATTTTTACCTAAACAGGGGCCACACGCCCGTGTATCATCTCACACGCCAGTGTTCGACACCCGTGGTCGACACTGACTAATTTTGCATGGCCTTGACACGCTCGTGGTCTTGCCTCGTGTGCCCAACCTTGGCATTCTGTCTTATCCACACAGCCTATACACATGTCCATGTGCTCCAGCTGTATGGCGACTTAAATTCCAAGTGCAAGGTGCAGACTTCACACAGCCTAGGTATACGCCCATGTGCTAGCCGTGCCTCCCACACGGTCTAGACACACGCCCATGTGTCTGCCCATGTGGACAATTAGCAGGCTACCTACCAAGCCCTTTTCACCCCTCTAGCTCACACCACATGGAAACATTCAACATACTCATAAACAACTCATAATTGTGATATGAACATCCATGAATAACTTTATATTTTCATAAATGATTAAGTGAGCCATCAATCATGGCATTATACAAAATGGATATCTTAATAAGGGGGCCAACACATTTGGCCAAAATAACAAAATAAACTAACTAGTCTAGCCCCTATACATGCCATATACAAAATCACTAAGTCTAAATATACTGAAGTGAGCTGATAGTGTGGGCGATCTTCTGGTTATCCACGTATCCCGACTCAGCTCTTAAACTCTATATAACAAGGGAAAAGAAAAGAGGAGTAAGCTTTAAGCTTAGTAAGTTTACATCTAAATAAATAACATCATAACACGTGATATTTAACAAGTAGCATACAGACTAAGCAAAAGCAATTTGCATGTCACAATCTTACTTCCTCATTTCACCTCTTACCACATCCCAGCAATGTCACAAGCATATTACTCACATTCATTATCATACAACCCTGCACTATTCACCACACATGATCACGCAAAGCATCACGTCAAAATAATACCAATCACTTGGTGGTTTCGCACTTAGCCCACCATCAATGTTTAACGGGGTGGTATCGCACATAGCCCACCAAACGATATTATAATGATGGTATCGCACATAGCCCATCGTAAATTAAGTAACAATGTGGTATCGTACACAGCCCACCGATAAGTAATAATGAAGGTGGTATCGCACATAGCCCACCAATAAATCACTACAAACATTATTCCACACTTACATGTCTATTTCAATGTACATACGAGAATTATTTCTAACCTACCAAATCAAATCCACTTATATCATAATTGTCCTCAATCACACATTGCACCAATTAGCAATAACATATATTTTGAAGATGCATTATTTATACGTAAACTTACCTCGATGCAAAACGTATTGACCAACAATCTATTCCGTAACATTGCCTTTCCCTCGGTCAAGGTAAATTCCGCGCTCTTCTTGGTCTATAATAATAAAATTTCATTCATTTACAACATTGTACAACCATAATACATCATATCCTCTACTTAAGCAAAAATGACCATTTTGCCCTTGTACTATGGTAAAATTACGATTTTACCCCTAGCTCCTAAATCATTTTTCAGCACATTTTCTCACAAGCAAGCCTATATGAACATTTATTCCTCTTACAATAACCCCTAAAACCATTTATTTCATGCATTTATTACGAAATTACAATCTTTGCATTCAAGTCCTAATTAGGTGTTTTCATTTCACAAAAGTTGTTTCACATCTCCCTAACATTCATTTCCTTTCATAAAAACTCAGCTAACAACATATACTCTCTCATTGCAAGTCCCTAGACTTTCAACCATATCACAAATTAGTCCCATCATTAGCTAGCTTAAGCTTTGGGGACTCCTAGAGTACAAAAATCATTAAGGAAAACCTCAATAATCACTTACTTACTAGGGAATATGTTGGCTGAAATTTTGAGCTTCAAAACCCTTGTTTTCTCTTAAAATTTTTGGTGAGAAGAAAGAGGAATAGTAAAAGATGACATCTCATCTTTTTGTTTTATTTTAGTCTTTTTTTTATCACCTAATCTCTACCAAATTTAACCAACATTTAATGCTATTGTCTCCTTCATTCTTATGGCTGACCATGCCCTCCTAATGGCCTAATTATACTTTAAAAACCTCCAATTTAACATTCTATGGCTATTAGACACTTCTACATTGAAAAATAGAACTTTCGCACTTTATACGATTTAGTCCTTCTTCACAATTAAGCATGTAAACATCAAAATTAAAGCACCAAAAATTTCATGCATCCATATAATTATGCTACAACACATAAAACAACGTCAAAATATTTTTTTAACCTCGGTTTAGTGGTCTCGAAACCACTATTCTGACTAGCCCCAAAATCGGGCTGTTACAACTCTCCCCCCTTTAGAGATTTTCGCCCTCGAAAATCTTACCGGTAAAGAGGTTTGGATATTGCTCTCTCATGACTTCTTTTGGTTCCCACATAGCCACTTCTACACCGTGTTTTTGCCATAACACTTTTACTAAGGCTATGTCCTTATTCTTAAATTGTTTCACTTCTCGAGCCAAGATTTTAATCGGCTCCTCCTCATATGTCATATCCTGTTGTATCTCAATTTCTGTTGGAGGAATCACATGCGAAGGATCAAAGCGATAACACCTTAACATCGATACATGAAACACATTGTGTATCTTCTCTAACTCTACCAGCAAATCCAATTGGTATGTCACTGGCCCAATCCTTTCGGTAATCTCATACGGCCCTATGAATCACGAACTCAATTTCTGTAACAGTCCGGTTTATACCCTAGTCGAAACAGTGGTTTCAGGACCATGAATTCGAGTCCAAATAATATTTTAATATTATTTTCTGTGTCGTTGATATGTGATTAAGCTTGTGGTAAATTTCCGTGAGTTAATTTATCAATCTGTATATTTAATTTGAGAAGAGGATTGAATTGCATTAAATGTGAAAGTGGTATACTATTTTTTAAATACCAATGTGTTGTAGCTTATAAAAGTTATGGCCTTAAGTGGCAATTTAACCACTATTAGTTAGTGGGTGGATATGGTCAAATATGACCTTGTATAATATGTTTATTATATTTTATTTTGAAGGTTAAATTTGGAAATGGGTTATTAAGTTATATTATGATAAAATAAAGCATTAAAAAATGGCCATTTCTATTCATTCATCACCAAATATAGAAAGAAAAGAAGGGTTTTGAGTTTTCATGGTGTTCGGCCATCATTAAGCTAAATTCAAGGTATGTTTTCAGTTAGTTTTCGATAATTTTTACGTTTTTGCAATCTTTGCTTTGAGAGCTACAAAACCCATGTCTCAATTTAATGAATTGATGATGTTTGTGTGATATGCCATTGATGATATGTGAGCTTTGTGATGCTTTAAGGTGTTAAATGATAGATTGGTGGTAGATGAATATGTTTTGTTCTTGAAGTTTTGATGAATTTAGCTAAATAGGGCTAAATTGAGAAAATGGCAAATTGGGAGACTAATTTGTAAATTTGATGGAAAATGTGGGCTTGTATGTGATGTTTATATATTTGGCTAAGCTTGTGTATAAGTAGATTTTGTGAATTTGATGTTTTGAGAAAAATGGACTAAATTGCTAAATTATGCAAATATAAGGGTTATTTTGTAAATAGCCCTAAATGTGTGTCCTTGGATTGAATTGAATGAATTAGTGAATAAAAGGGTTAATTCTGAATATGTTTAGATCAAGAACCGAGGAAAATGGATTTAGATCGCGGGAAAGCGAAAGTAAACGAGTAGCCGTTTTCATTCCAATAAACCGAATCTGAGGTAAGTCATTATGCAAATAAACGTACTTGTATGATATTATAATTGCTCATATGACTAATGATGATTATGGATACTTATGAGAAGTTATGCTTATGAATTCCGAGAAGAGTTCGATATAGTAATTAAGTCCGAGAAGTTCCGTGCGAACCTAGGAGTAGATAGGATTAGCTATGTCATGACATAGGTATCTATTCTGTTTTGTCATGTAAGACCACGTCTGGGATGTTGGCATTGATCTGAGACTCGTGTAATACCATGTCTGGGACGTTGGCATCAATATAAGCTTTACGAGTAAGACCACATCTGGGACGTTGGCATCGTTATGAGACTTTACGTGTAAGACCATGTCTGGGACATCGGCATCGTATTGATTCGTGTAAGACCCTATCTGGGATAGTGGCATCGATATCTGAGTGCATGTAAGACCTCGTCTGGGACATTGGCATTGTACGACTTTTCCGAGCTTTCTGAGTATCCTACTAAATTCCTATTGGTTCAATGGGCAAGTCTGTGATACGAATTACAATCCGAGCTATGAACAGTTATGTATTATTAAATCCAATTTAGGTATGTTGATTATGCACTATTTGTGTATATAAGGTAAGCATCTAAGTGATCTTACTATGATGAGATGTATATGGAATATATGATATGATAAGAATCGTTTTGGATAGATGAGCTATGTGTTTACATGGTTCCTGAATGGTGAGAATGACTAATGTATTTAGAAGTGTAAGAATCAAAGCAAATAAGTGAAGAGATTGCTAAGTGATTAAAATGTGCCAATATATTTATTTACATATATGCCTTCCATACCAAGTTTATTTGTATATGACTTACTAAGCTTTTGGAAAGCTTACTCTATGTATGTTTTCTCCATTTTATAGGTCGTCAAAGCTACTGAAGGCTTGGGACCGTCACGGATCGTCATTACACTATTGAACTTATTTTGGTACACTTTGAAAATGTATATGGCTAGATATGGCATGTATAGGCTAGTCCTTGATATGATTTGTTATATGAACTTAGCCATGTGATTTGGCTAGTTATGTGTTGGTAATATGCTTAAAGGAATGTTATATGTCAAGTTGTTTTGGTAAGATTATTTGATATATGAAATGGTCATGATATCGTAAGTATATAGATGAATGGTGTTTGGGCATAATTTTGAATTGGTCATGCTAATTGATATGTTTGGAATTGGTTTTGAATGTATTATTGTGTGAATTGCTTAGTTGTCAAATATGCATATATTGGCATGGTGGAAGCATTTGAAATGGCCAAGTTTTGAGTAAGCAAATGAATGAATTATGCTTGTGATGATATGAGTTTTAGTCTTTGAAATTGTCATGGTTGGAATTGGAATTGAATACATGGTTTGAATGGACAAATTAGTATGTTTTTGGTTACTATATGTTCATGAAATGGGATGATATATGTTGCTTGTAGGTTTGACCCTTATGGGTGGCATTTTGGCCTTGTAAATGGCCTATAATGTCATACAGTTGTGGTACACGGGCGTGCCTGGAGACTGTGGGTGAATTGGCAGGATATAGCTTAGTAGTACACGGCCTCAACATGGGCGTGTCAACTGGCCGTGGTGTGCAAGTCAGTAGCTAGCTAAGAGCACACGGCCATGGTGCATGGGCGTGCTTAGTGGCCGTGGTGGGGAAGTCAGTATATGGCTTAGTAGCATAAGGCCATGGCACACGGGCGCCTAGTGACCATGTTGATAGAGTCAGTATATAGACACGGATGGACACACGGGGGTGTCTAGAAGCCGTGGAGGTCACACGGTCTCCTCCCACAGGCGTGTCTCCCTGTATTTTAGAAAAGTTTAAATTTTTCCATGAGATTCTATATGTGTTTCAGTTAGGTCCCAATTCGGTTTATATGCATGCTTAGGGTCTTGATAATTCATTTAAGGGACACTATGATTGTTAATGATGAATGTAATGTATGAAATGTTATGTAAGTTTTCGATCTATCCGGTAATGCTCCTAACCCTAATTTGGCGTCGGTTACGGGTTAGGGGTGTTACAATTTCCCCTTTCGACCAAATCTCACGGGGACACTTTCAGAAATACCTTGTCACCCACCTTTAACTCGATTTCCTTTTTTTTTTAAATCCGCATATGACTTTTTTTTGTCTGAAGCAGCTTTCAGACTATCCCAGATCACTTTTACTTTTCCCTCAGCCTCTTTAATCAGGTCGACTCCATGAATTCACTTCTCACTAAGCTCAGTCCAAAATAAAGGAGTCCGACACTTATAACCATACAAGGCTTCATACGGTGCCATCCGTATACTCATCTGATAACTGTTGTTGTAGACAAATTCGACCAAGGGTAGGTATCTTTCCCAACTACCTTCGAACTCTAACACACAGTATCGGAGCATATCCTCAAGAACTTGGATTACTCTCTCAGATTGACCGTCAGTTTCAGGATGGAATGCAGTACTAAAACTCAACTTTGTACCTAAGGCCTCTTGTAACTTTTTCCAAAACCTCGAAGTAAATCGTGTATCTTTATTCGAGATAATAGATACAAGCACTCCATGTAATCTCACCACTTCTGTAATATACAACTCGGCTAACTTATCCAGTGAATAATCAACATGCACTGGCATAAAGTGAGCCGACTTCGTTAGTCTATCAATGACAACCCATACAGCATCTTTCTTTTAGGAGTCATAGGCAATCCCGTCACAAAATCCATGGTGATCCGATCCCACTTCCACTCGGGAACCATCACTGGCTGAAGCAATCTCGATGGCACTTGATGTTCAGCCTTCACTTGTTGACAAATTAAACATCTTGCCACAAACTCAGAGATGTCCATTTTCATTCCCGGCCACCAATAAAATTTCTTCAGATCATTGTACATTTTCGTACTGCCCGGATGTACTGACAAATAACTACTGTGTGCTTCATTTAATATCTTCAGAATCAATTCATCATCTCTGGGTACACAAATTCTATCATGAAACATCAAACAATCATCCAGACCCACTCGAAAATTAGAATCATTCCTCGATTCACACTTAGCTTTCTTAGCTTGTATCTCACTATCATTCCTTTGAACCTCACATATCTGTTGAACAAATAGTGGCCTAGCCCTCAACTCGGCTAACACAGCACCAACATTAGACCATGCTAAGCTTGTGTTCATAGCTCTCAAAGCATACAAGGATATCCTACTCAGAGCATCCGCAACCACAGTCGCTTTCCCCGGATGGTAATCGATTACTAGCTCCCTTCAATAACTCAAGCCACCACCTTTGTCACAAATTCAAATCCTTTTGATCCATCAAGTACTTTAAGCTCTTATGGTCTGTGAAGATTCGGCACTTCTCACCATACAAATAATGTCACCAAATCTTTAACGTGAAAACAATCGCGGCCAACTCCAAGTCATGAGTTGGATAATTCTTCTCATGCGGCTTTAACTGTCTCGAGGCGTAAGTGACTACCTTACCCTCTTACATCAGCACATAGCTGAGACCATTTAACGACACGTCACTGTAGACCACAAACTCTTTGCCCGAATCAGGTTGCACTAAAATCGGTGCCTCGTTCAACAATGCCTTCAATCTCTCGAAACTCTGTTGGCACTTTTCAGTCCATTCAAACTTAACATCCTTATGCAACAGTTTCGTCATCGGGGTGGCAATCATAAAGAACCCCTTCACGAATCCCGCTAAACCCAAAAAGCTTCTAACTTCAATTACGTTTCTCGACGTTTTCCACTCCACAATAGCAAAGATCTTTCCCGGATCAACTCTAATACCCTTACCCAACACAATGTGTTCTAGAAATCTGACCTCTTGGAGCCAAAACTCACTTTTACTAAATTTAGCATACAACTATTTGTCTCTTAAAGTCTGTAAGACCGTTCTCAAATGCTCCGCATGTTCACTTTCATCTCGAGAATAAATCAATATGTCATCAATGAAGAAAACCACAAACTTGTCCAAGTACGGTCGGAAGACACGGTTTATTAAGTCCATAAAAACCGTAGGAGCATTTGTTAAACCAAACAGCATGACCAGAAACTCATAATGGCCATACCTCGTTCAAAATGCCATTTTCGGTACATCTTGCTCCTTAACTCTCAACTGATAATAACCAGATCTCAGATCAATCTTGGAGAACACCGTAGCTCCCTTTAGCTGATCAAATTGATCATCTATCCTTGGTAAGGGATATTTGTTCTTCACAGTTACTTTGTTGAGCTGTCTATAGTCTATACACAACCTCATCGATCCATCTTTCTTTTTTTACAAAAAGTATCGAAGCACCCCATGGTAAATAGCTCGGTCTTGCAAAATCCTTATCCATTAACTCTTGCAACTGAACCTTCAATTCTTTCAACTCTAGTGGGGCCATCCTATATGGAGAAACTGAAATAAGTGTCATTCCCGGAATTAACTCAATTCCAAACTAGACCTCTCTAATTGGGGGTAGTCCGGGTAACTCTTCCTGAAATACATCCGAATACTCACATACAACCAGCACTGTTTCAATCTTTACTTCAGACTCTTAAGTATTTAACACGAAAGTGAGATAAGACTCGTACCCTTTTCTCAGATATTTCTCAGCCACCATAGAAGAAATCATCACTAGTAAGCTATCTGACTCTCCTGATTCAACCCGAATAACATCTCTATTTTCACATTTCAATTCAATAAATTTACTACCACAGTTCACTAAGACGCTATAGGTAGTCAACCAATCCATACCAAGAATCAAACCAAATTCATCAAACGCCAACAACATAAGGTTTACCGGAAAATAATGACCCTTAATTGTCAAAGGACAGTTCCTACACACCTTGTCAACTAACACATGTTTACTTAACGGGTTTGACACCTTTACCACAAATTTCATAGACTCAACAGTCAGACTCAAACTAGATGCCAATCTCATACAAATATAAGAATGGGTTGACCCCGAGCCAATCAAAGCAATAACAAAGGTGTCATGAAGAGAAAATGTACCCGTTATTACATTTGGCGATGATGCCTCTTCTCAAGCGCGAGAACCATAAGTCCTTGCTGGCGCCCGACCCTCTGGCCTCACAGTAGAGTCTCGTGATGTACCTCTACCACTAGTCCCACCTCTCGGGTTCTTTTGTGGTCTACCCCTAGAAGACGTACTATTTGATCTTATCACTTACTTCTTCTCCTTGTCATCCCTCTCAGGGCAGTTTCGGATGAAATTATCGGGGGATCCACACTTATAACAATTTCAATTGTTTCCCCAACACTCCCCAGTCTGATGTCTGCCACAACTTGGGCACTCTAGTTTAGACTTTGGATTGCCCACACTTGCCATCGAGGTGGCCTGAACTCTTCAACCCGAGTACGTGTTATCTCACTCTATGCGTGAATACCCGACTGATATAGTCATTCGAGGGTTCAGTTCCTCGAATCTCTTCAATTGAGCTTGGTAGGATTTGCTCATTGGCCTTTTTCTTGCGTCCTAGGCCTTACTCACGGCTTTCCTCTTTTCCTTACTCAATTCTTCGGCCTTATTGGCCCTATCCACCAATACCACAAGTTCTTTTAGCTCTAAAATCCTAACTAGAAGTCTGACATCTTCATTCAACCCATCTTCAAACCTCTTGCATAAAATGGCTTCTATAGACACGCACTCTTGTGCGTACTTGCTGAGCCTAACAAACTCGCGCTCATATTCCGCCGCAGTCATTCTTCCTTGTTTTAACTCAAGGAATTCCTTCCGTTTCTGGTCCATAAACCGTTGACTTATATACTTCTTTCAAAACTCTTCCAAAAATAAGTCTCACGTCACTCTCTCCTTCGAAACCACTGATGTCAACGTTTTCCACCAATGGTATGCCGAGTCCCTTAGCAAGGACACGTCACACTTTAAACTCTCCTTAGGTGTACATGAGAGTTTATCAAATACTCTCATTGAGTTCTCAAGCCAAAACTCTGCCCTCTCAGGGTCATCATCTATATTAGCTCGAAAGTCCTCAGCCCCTTGCTTCTGAATTTGGTCTACCGGGGGCTTAGTTGTCCTCCCTAATTCTATACCTTAAGGAGCCACAAGAACTGCCTGGGGTATAAGAGGGGGTGGAGGAGGTTGAGCATTAGGATTTGCTCGCATATATTCTGTGTACCAGTTACTCATCATTTGAAGAAAGGCTTCTCGAGCCTCTTCTCCCTGACCCCTAGTCTTGGGTCCGCTCTGCACTGGCGTGGGAGCCGGTGCATTACTAGCTACGTCACCAGCAGCTGATTGATCGGGATCCATATACTACACCAAATAGAGCTTAAAATCATCAGAAGCCACCACACTATCATTATACACTTATGGCATATATAGCTAGACTCCCACACACGCTACGGTAATCCTAGAACCAACTAAACTATAGCTCTGATACCACTAAATATAATACCCCTTGCCTGTATTCTATGCTGGAATCGGGTATGAGGCGTTACAGTACCTAACATGCACTATCATGCAACTTTGGGCCGTCAAACTCAATTCAAATTAAAACTTTTCCATTCATATGTCTACCATCTTTATAATGGACCTATGAGGCCCTAAACATACTTCTAAAAGGTTTCGAAGATAATTTGGAAACTTTTATGCACTTAAGAAATTTTTACCTAAACAGGGGCCACACGCCTGTATCATCTCACACGCCCGTGTTCGACGCCCGTGGCCGACAGTGACTAATTTCGCACGGCCTTGACACGCTCGTGGTCTTGGCCCATGTGCCCAACCTTGGCATTCTGTCTTATCCACAAGGCCTATACACACGCCCATGTGCTCCAACCGTGTGGCGACTTAAATTCCAAGAACAAGGTACAAACTTCACATGGCCTAGGTATACGCCCATGTGCTAGCCATGCCTCCCACACGGTCTAGACACACGCCCGTGTGGCTGCCCATGTGGACAATTAGCAGGCTATCTACCAAGCTCTTTGCACCCCTCTAGCTCACACCACATGAAACCATTCAACATACTTATAAACAACTCATAATTGTAATATGAACTTCCATGAATAACTTCATATTTTCGTAAATGATAAAGTGAGCCATCAATCATGGCATTATACAAAATGGATATCTTAATAAGGGGCCAACACATTTGGCCAAAATAACAAAATAAACTAACTAGTCTAGCCCCTATACAAGCCATATAAAAAATCACTAACTCTAGATATACCGAAGTGAGCTGATAGTGTGGGCAATTTTCTGGTTATCCACGTATCCCGACTAGGCTCTTAAACTCTAACAGAGGAAAAGAAAAGGGGAGTAAACTTTAAGCTTAGTAAGTTTACATATAAACAAATAACATCATAACATGTGATATTCAACAAGTAGCATACAGACTAAGCAAGAGCAATTTGCATGTCACAATCTTACTTCCTCATTTCACCTCTGACCACACCCCAGCCATGCCACAAGCATATTGCTCACATTCATTATCATACAACCCTGCACTATTCACCACACATGATCATGCGAAGCATCACGTCAAAATAATACCAATCACTCAGTGGTTTCGCACTTAGCCCACCATCAATGTTTAACGGGGTGGTATCGCGCATAGCCCACCAAACAATATTATAATAATGGTATCGCACACAGCCCATCATAAATTAAGTAATAAGGCGGTATCGCACACAGCCAGTCGATATGTGATGCTGAAGGTGGTATCACACATAGCCCACCAATAAATCACTACGAACATTATTCCACTTACATGTCTACTTCAATGTACATATGGGAATTATTTCTATCCTACCAAATCCAATCCACTTATATCATAATTGTCCTCAATCACACATTGCACCAATGAGCAATAACATATATTTTTAAGATGCATTATTTATACGTAAACTTACCTCGGTGCAAAACGTATTGACCAACGATCTATTCTGTAACCTTGCCTTTCCCTTGGTCAAGGTAAATTTCGCGCTTTTCTTGGTCTATAATAACACAATTTCATTCATTTACAACATTGTACAACCGTAATACATCATATCCTCTACTTAAGAAAAATGACCATTTTGCCCTTGTACTAGGGCAAAATTATGATTTTGCCCCTAGGCTCGTAAATCATTTTTCAGCACATTTTCTCAATAAGCAAGCCTAGCTGAACTTATTCCTCTTACAATAACCCCTAAAATAATTTATTTCATGCATTTATTACAAAATTCTAATCTTTGCATTCAAGTCCTAATTAGGTGTTTTCATGCAAACACCTTTCACAAAAGTTGTTTCACATCTCCCTAACATTCATTTCCTTCCATAAAAACTCAGCTAACCACATATACACTCTCATGGAAAGTCACTAGACTTTCAACCATATCACAAATTAGTCTCCTCATTAGCTAGCTTAAGCTTTGGGGACTCCAAGAGTACAAAAATCATTAAAAAAAACCTCAAAAATCCCTTACTTACTAGGGAATATGTTGGCTGAAAGTTTGAGCTTCAAAACCCTAGTTTTCTCTTCAAATTTTCGGTGGGAGGAATGAGGAATAGTAAAAGATGATATCTCATCTTTTTGTTTTATTTTAGTCTCTCTTTTTTATCACCTAATCTCTACTAAATTTGACCAACATTTAATGCTATTGTCTCCTTCATTCCTATAGCCAGCCATACCCTCCTAATGGCCTAATTGCACTTTAAAGACCTCCAATTTAACATTCTATGGCTATTAGACACTTCTACCATGAAAAATAGAACTTTTGCACTTTATGTGATTTAGTCCTTCTTCACAACTAAGCATGTAATCATCAAAATTAGAGAATCAAAAATTTCATGCACCCATATAATTATGCTACAACACATAAAATAACGTCAAAATATTTTATTCGCCCTCGTTTAGTGGTCTCGAAACCACTATTCTGACTAGCCCCAAAATCAGGCTGTTACACTCTGTGTCGATGCCATGTCCCAAACATGGTCTTACACGAGACCTTCCTTATATGTTTCTTTTAGAAACTTACCATTGCCATGTCTTGACATGGTCTTCCGTGGTATCCTTTCCTTGTGAATCTTATCAATGCCATGACTTGTCATGGACTTGCATGATATACTTGCATTATGTCGATGCCATGTCTTGACATAGTCTTACACGGACTTTCCTTATCTCATGTTGTGATAATAGTATCCTCATTATTCCGAGACTTCAGCCGAGACTTTCTCATACATATTCTAACTTACTATTCTCATCATAGAATAAATGATTTAACTTCATAGTATTAATGTATATTTTACAACATAATAAGTAATTGAATGAGAATACATGTAAAACTTTAATTCATACAAACTTACCTCGGCATTCAAAATGTATGTAGATATGCAATTTTGTCCTCGACTTTGTTCTTGCCTCGGTTTCGATCCGGGCTTCGTATCTCTTGATCTATAATAACAATTTAGCAAATTTTAATCATCACATTAATAAAAGCATTTCGATAATCATGCTTTGGAAAAATTACTCTTTTGCCCTTATACTTTGACAAAATAACCATTTTACCCCTAGGCTCGAAAATCAATTCTAATCACATTTCTACCTTCAAAAAGCCTAGGTAAACATTTAATACTATTATAGCTATCATCAAAACTCAACATTTCATATAATTACTACAAATTTGTAACCTTTTCATCAAGGTCCAATTAGGTGTTTTCAAGACAACACCTTTCACAGAAGTTGTTCAACTAACAACTAAGACTCAATTTCTTCCATAAAAATGCAGCAAATAAAAATGATAGCTCTCATGGAAAAACTCTAAACTTTTCACCATATTGCACAATAGTCCCCTCATTTGAAAGCTTAATCTTTAAGGGTCTCAAAACTACAATTATTATCAAAAAAAGATCATCAAAATCTCTTACTAGAATGGATGAGAGTTTGGTGAAATTTTTAAGCTTTCAAACCTCTATTTTGCTTGCTAAAATCAGTGGAGAAAGATGAAGAGAAAGATGATATCTTTTCTTTTCTTATTTTAATATTAAACTACCAATTAGTCCACCAAACATCACCAACTTTGACCAACTTGGCCAATTTTTGTCCCCTATGGCCGGCCAAGCATATATTGGGGGTCTAATTGCCTTTTAAAGACCTTCAATTTACATTCCAAGGCTATTTGGTACCTTTAGCTTATTAAATGGAACTTTCGTACTTTATGCGATTTAGTCTTTTTTCGCGATTAAGCAAGAAATCGCTAAAATTGAAGTACCAAAATTTTCATGTAATTCTAAAATCATGCTCTAACACATAAAATAATATTAAAATAATTTTCCCTAACCTTGGATTAGTGATCCTGAGATCACTGTTCCAACTAGCCCCTAAATCGAGCTGTTACAATTCTCCCCCTTAAGGATTTTCGTCCCTGAAAATCTTACCAGTGAAAAGGTTGGGATATTGGTTTCTCATAGTTTCGTCAGGCTCCCATGTAGCCTCTTCTATTCCATGCCTTTCCCATAGGACTTTCACAAGGGTGATGCTTTTATTCCTTAGCTGTTTGACTTCCTGAGCTAAAATCTTAATCGGTTCTTCACGATAAGTCATGTTGGGTTGAATTTCAATCTCTGTTGGTGTAATCACATGCGAAGGATCTGATCGGTATCGTAGCAACATAGGCACATGGAAGACGTCATGAATATTCTCTAACTCAGATGGCAAAGCCAACCGGTAGGCTACCGACCCAATCCTCTCACTGATCTCATATGGTCCGATAAATCGCAGACTCAACTTGCCTTTCCGGCCAAATCTAAGTATTTTCTTCCATGACAACACTTTTAAGAATACTCTATCACCAACTTAATACTCGATCTCTTTCCTTTTTAAATCTAAGTAGGATTTTTGTCTGTCAAAAGCAGCCTTTAAACAATCTCGAATCACCTTCACCTTCTCTTCAATTTCTCTAACCAAATGAACCCCGTGAATCTGGTTTTCCTTAAGTTCAGTCTAGTATAACGGTGTTCGACACTTACGCCCGTATAAGGCCTCATAAGGCGCCATGTTTAAACTTGATTGAAAACTATTATTGTAGGAAAATTCTACCAATGGAAGGTACTTAACCAACTACCTTGAAACTCAAAAACATAACACCGGAGCATATCCTCGAGTACTTGTATTAATCTTTCCGACTGACCGTCGATTTAGGGATGGAAAGTTGTACTAAAACTCAAATTTGTATCCAAAGCCTCCTGCAACTTTTTCCAAAATCTAGATGTGAATCTCGGATCCCTATCCAATATAATCGACAAAGGCACTCCGTGTAGCCTTACTATCTCGGAAATATAAAAGTTTGCCAACTTGTCAAGTGAGTAGTCAACTCGCATAGGTATAAAATGGGCTGACTTCATAAGTCTATCGACTACAAACCATACAGCATCTTTCTTATTCGGTGTTAACAGTAAGCCCATCCCAAAGTCCACAGTAATACAGTCCCACTTCCACTCGGGTACCATAATAGGTTGAAGCAAACCCGAAGGTACTTGGTGCTCAGCCTTCACTTGCTGACAAACCAGGCATCTCGATACAAACTCAGAAATGTCTTTCTTCATACCAGGCCACCAATACCATTTCCTCAAATCATTGTACATCTTCATGCTCCCAGGGTGCACAGCTAAACACCCTCTATGTGCTTCATGCAAGATCTTACAAATAAGTTCGTCATTATTGGGTACACAGACCCTATCTCGAAACGTTAAACATCCATCAGGACTTACTCGAAAGTCTGACTCAATATTCAACTCACATAAAACCCTATTGGCTTACAAGCTATTATCTTCTTTTTGAGCTTCACAAATCTCTTGAAGGAACAATGGTCTACCCTTCAACTCGGCTAGAATGACACAATCATCCAATAAAACCATCTGAGTACTCATGGCTCTCAGTGCGAACAATGATTTCCTGCTCAAAGCATCGGCGACTAAGTTCGCCTTCCCTGGATGGTAATCGATGACCAACTCATAATCTTTTATCAACTCTAGCCATCTTCGCTGCCTTAAGTTCAGCTCCTTTTAAGTCATCAAGTACTTTAGGCTTTTGTGATCTGTGAAAATTTGACATTTTTCGCCATATAAATGGTGTCTCCAAATCTTCAGTGCAAAAACTATAGCAGCCAACTCTAAATCATGTGTCGGGTAATTCTTCTCATGTGGCCTTGATGCATATACTATCACATTGCCTTCTTGCATAAGTACACAGCCCAATCCATTTAAGAATGCATGTAACACCCCTATCCCGTGTCCGTCGCAGGATTAGGGTTAGGAGAGTTACCAGATAGATCGGGAACATTCATAACATTTCATACATTCATTCATCATTCTCAAGCATAATGTCCCTTGAATGAGTCCTTGAGACCATAAGCATGCTTATAAATTAGGTCGGGCTAAACTGAAACACATACAAAATTTCATATAAAATTTAAAACTTTTCTAACTTTCAGGGGATACACGCTCGTGTGGGTAAGCCATGTGCCTCCCACGGCTGCTAGACACGCCCGTGTGTCCTCCCAGTGGACTACACTGACTTAGTTGCCATGGCTACCCAGCACGCCCGTGCTTTGAGGCTGTGCACTCTTAGGCCACATACTGACTTCTCCACTGCGGCCACCAAGCACGCCCGTGTGCCATGGCCGTGTGCTCTTAGGCTAGCTACTGACTTGTGCCCACGGTCACCAGGCACGCCCGTGTGCCACGACCGTGTGACATTATAGGCCATTTTCAAGGCCAAAATGCATCCATTTGAGGTCTCACCTACAAGCAACATTTACTAAAACATCTCATGCACATGTGACCACCAAAAACATACCAAATAGCCATTCAAACCATGCATATTTGCCAACCAAAGTAACCTCACAAACAATACATTCAACATCCATTTCAACTATGTCAACTAACAAGACCAAAAATTATAACAAAAACATAGTACATTCATTTGCTTAACTCAAAAGCATGACCATTACATGAATCTACTAACCATGCCAAAACATGTTTCACATATCATATTCATAATGCATAATCTCAACTCATCTCTAGCCAACTCTCATGGCCAAGTTCATAAAACAACTTATACCATAATACTAGCCTATACATGTCATATCTTATTTTATACATTTCCAAAGTGTACCAAAATGAGTTTATTAGTGTGATGACGATCCGTGACGGTCCCGAGCCTTCAGTAGCTTTGACGACCTATAAAACAGAGGAAACACACACACAGAGTAAGCTTTCCAAAAGCTTAATAAGTCAATATACAAACAAACTTGGCATGAATTGCACATAACCAAATCAATAAAATGACCAATTTGGTTCCCATTATACAAATCACCTCATTCTTTCTTAAGCTCGTTTGCTTAACCATCGCTTACTATATTCCAATTCACATACCATACATAACATTCTAGTAAGATCACATAGATACTTACCTTGTATACACAATTAGTGTATAATCAACGTACCTGAATCGGACATTCATTTACTTAATCTATCAAAGCTCAGATTTTGCCATTCGTATCTCAAACTTGCCCGTTGAATCATAAGGAATCTAATAGGACACTCAGAGAGCTCGGAATATTTGTACAATGCCAACGTCCCAGATGAAGTCTTACATGCACTCGAATATCGATGCCACTGTCCCAGACAGGGCCTTACACGAATCAGTATGATGCCAATGTCCCCGAAATAGTCTTACACGCAAGGATCATAACGATGCCAACGTCCCAGACGTTGTCTTACACGTAAAACTCATATCGATGCCAACGTCCCAGGCGTGGTCTTACACGTAAAACTCATATCGATGCCAACGTCCCAGATGTGGTCTTACACATAAAACTCATATCGTTGCCAACGTCCCAAACGTGGTCTTACACGTAAAACTCATATCAATGCCAACGCCCCAGACGTGGTCTTACATGATAAAAACAGAACAGATACCTATGTCGTGACTTAGCCAGTCCTATCTATTTCTAGGTTCGTACGGGGCTTCTCGGACTTAGTCACTATATCGAACTTATCTCGAAATTCATATGCATAACCTCTCATAAGCATTCATTATCATCATTAGTCATATGAACAATTACAATTGCATACATATACGTTTATTTGCATAGTGACTTACCTCGGATTCGATATATCGGAATGAAAATGGCTACTCGTTTACTTTCGCTTTCCAACGATCTAAGTCCGTTTTCCTCGGTTCTTGATCTAAACATATTCTGAATTAACCCTTTTATTCACTAATTTGTTCAATTCAATCCATTCACACATATTTAGGGCTATTTGCAAATTAACCCTTATATTTGCATAATTTATCAATTTAGTCTATTTTTCCCAAAACATCAAATTCACAAAATCCGCACATACACATACTTAGCCGAATGCATATCCATCACATACAAGCCCACATTTTTCATCAAATTCACAAATTAGTCCCTCAATTTGCTATTTTCTCAATTTAGCCCTAATTAGCTAAATTCATTAAAAATTCAAGAACAAAGAATGTTGATCTAGCTCATATCTTTCATTTAACACCAAAAATCATCACAAAGCTCAACATAACATCCATGGCATTTCTCATAAACAACATCAATTCATTAAGTTAATACATGGGTTTTGTAGCTCCCGAAGCAACGATTACAAAAACGTAGAAATTATCAAAAACGGATCAAAAACTAACCTTAAATTCAAGCTTGTATGTGCCGAAAATTTGAAAGCTTTTATTCTTTCTTTTCTTTCTGAAATTCGGTGGATGAACAAAGGTTAATGGCCACATTTCTTGTTTATTTTATTATAACATATAGTAATAATTCTTTTACCAAAATATCCATCCAATTAATAAATAAAACAAACATGTAATAAGGGCATATTTGACTTCCATTCATCCATTAACTAAATAATGGTCTATTTGCTTCATAAGGTCTTCATTTTTACAAAGCCATAACACATTGGTACATTAACAAATAGCAAGCAACTTTCACATTTAATGCAATTCAATCCTTTTGTCAAAATAAACACATAGACTGACAAATTAACTTAGGAAAATTTACCACATGCTTAATCACATATCAATGGCAAAGAAAATAATATTAAAATATTATACAGACTCAAATTTATGGTCCCAAAACCACTATTCTGACTAGGGTATAAACCAGACTGTTACAATGCATCGCTGTAGATAACGAACTCTTTTCTCGACTCAGGTTGTACTAGAACTGGAGCATCTGTCAACATTGTCTTTAATTTCTCGAAACTCTGTTGGCACTTTTCTGTCCATTCAAACTTTACATTTTTCTGCAATAGTTTCGTCATTGGAGTCGCTATCATGGAAAATCCTCTAACAAACCGCCTATAGTACCCAGCTAAGCCCAGAAAACTTCTAACTTCAGTTACATTTTTTAGTGGTTTGCAATCAACAATAGCTGAAATTTTACTTAGGTCAACTCGGACTCCATCTCCCGAGACGATATGTCCTAAAAACCCAACTTCCTTGAGCCAAAACTCACTTTTGCTGAACTTGGCATACAACTGATTGTCTTGCAATATCCGTAGAACTGTTTTTAAGTGCTCAGCATGCTCACTCTTATCACGGGAGTATATCAGTATATCATCAATGAAAACAACCACAAACTTATCTAAATATGGACAAAAAATACGGTTCATTAAATCCATGAATACCGCAGGAGCGTTTGTCAACCTAAAGGGCATAACTAAAAATTCATAGTGCCCATACCTAGTTCGAAAAGCCATCTTAGGCACATCTGAGTCTTTTACTCTCAATTGATAGTATCCCGAACTCAAGTCTATCTTGGAGAACACAGTGGCTCCTTTCAATTGGTTAAACAAATCATCGATTCTTGGCAATGAATACTTGCTCTTCACTATTACCTTATTGAGTTGTCGGTAATCTATACACAATCTCATAGAGCCATCTTTTTTTGTTCACAAATAGCACTGGAGCACCCCATGGAGAATAACTCAGTCTGGTAAAACCTTTGTCCGTTAGATCTTGCAATTGTGCCTTTAATTCTTTCAACTCAGTTGGAGTCATTCAGTAAGGAGCAATCGATATAGGTACAGTACCAGGAGCTAAATCGATGCCAAACTCAACCTCTCTAATCGGAGGCAATCCTGGCAATTCCTCGGGAAAAACATCTGGGTACTCACATACTATCGGCACTGACTCAATCTTCAACTCGGTTTCTTTGGTATTCATAACAAAGGTAAGATACACCTCATACCCTTTTCTTACACACCTCTGAGCGGCCATGTAAGAAATCACTACCGGTAACTGGTCTTGTTCATTTGATTCAACACGAAGGATATCTCTGTTTTCCCATCTCAGCTTAATACTTTTCTTTTCACAATTTACTATCATATCGTGAGTGGTTAACTAGTCCATACCAAGAATAATATCAAATTCATCAAATGGTAATAACATGAGGTTGGCCTTAAAGTAATGACCTCTAATCATCAATGGACAACCTTTGCATACTTTATCAACTAGCACACTTTTGCCTAGTGGATTAGACACCTTAATCAAAAACTCTGTGGACTCTATGGGCATACTCATACTGGATATTAATGTCATGCAAATATATATGAGTGGGTGGATCCAGGATATATTAAAGCAATAACTTTAGCATCATAAAAAGAGAAGGTACCCATAATAACATCAAGAGAAGATGCTTCTTCGCGAGCACGGATAGCATAAGTCTTGCAGGCGCCCTACCCTCGGGTCTCGCAGCTGCTCTCTGGGGTTACCTTTACTGCTCGCCCCACTTCTAGGGTTCCTCTATGGTCTTCCTCTAACAATGCTCCCGGACCTCGCACTCTGAGTATTCTCTTCTTTCATCACCTTAGGACATTCTCTTATAAAATGATCTTGGGAACCACACTTGAAACAAGCATTTTCATGTGCTTGACATTCACGTGGGTGTCGTCTACCACACTATGGGCATTTTGGTCTATTAGTTCAAATGTTCCCCACACTAGCAACTGAAGTAGTTTGAGCCTTATTCTCCAAATACTGTTTACCCTTACTTCTGCTTGAAAACCCAGTGGAAGTAGCTGATCGGGTGGAAAAGTCTCTTAATTTATTGGGCGAGGATTGAAATGACTTACTCCACTATCTCTTTCTTGAGTCACGAGACTCCATTTCAACTTTCCTTTTCTCTTTAACTAGTTCTTCGGCTTTACAACCCCGATCCACCAACACAACAAATTCTTTCAACTCTAGAACAACAACAAACAATTTAATGTCTTCATTTAATCCATCCTCAAATCTCTTGCACATGATGGCTTCAGTGGATACACATTCTCGAGCATATTTATTGAGTCTTACAAACTCACGCTCATACTCAGTTACTGACATCTTACCTTGCTTCAACTCCAGTAATTCTTTTCTCTTTTGATCTATGAACCTTTGACTGATGTACTTCTTCTTAAATTCTTCTTAGAAAAATTCCCATGTAATCATTTCCCTTGGTACAACCGACACAAGGGTATTCCACCAATGGTAAGTGGAATCTCTCATAAGGGAAACCACGCACTTCATGCACTCTTCAAGTGTGCACGATAACTCATCAAATACCCTGATGGTATTTTCAAGCCAAAACTCTGCCTTTTCAGGATCGTCATATTTACTAGCTCGAAATTTCTCTGCTCCTTATTTTCGGACCCTATCAACTGGAGTTCTTTCTCTTTGTACTACCTCTACCACTTGAGGGGCTACAGAGGTAGGCAAACGAATAGGTGGGGGTAGAGGGGGTTGTGCATTCGGGTTCATACGAACGAACTCCGTGTACCATGTATTCATCATGTGGAGAAAGGCTTCCCTAGCCTCTTCTCCTTCTCTCTGGCCTACTGTCACAGGTTTATCCTCATTCTCATTTGGCACTGTCCCTTCAGCGGGAGCCGGTGCGTTACTTTCTACATCATCCGCCACAGCTCTTTTGGGATCCATTTACTATATAAAAGCACAATTTAGGTCATCAGGATTCGTCACACTATCATTATGAAAATACTCTTACGTATGGCATGTATAACTAAACTCATACTTACACTATGTTAGTCTTAGAATCGACTAAATCGTAGCTCTGATACCACTAAATATAACACCACTTACCTGTGTTCGACACCGGAACAGGATACGAGGTGGTACTGTGCATAACTTTACTTAAACATGTATTAATGGGCTATAATATTTCGTTCTGATTTAAAAATAAAAAACTTTCTTTTCTTAATCATAACATTCATTTCATGGGCTTACGAGGCCATAAACATACATCTAGATAGTTTCAGAGTTCAACCGGGAACTTTTACTTTCTTTGAAAATTTTTGTCTAAACAGGGGTCACACGCCCGTGTGACTTGGGACACACCCGTGTGGGCAGGCCGTGTGGTCTCACACGCCCATGTCCCTAGCCCATGTAAAATTTATTTTTTTATTACAACCTACAGGGGTTTTCACATGGCTCGTCACAATACTGTGTCAATAGCCCGTGTCCTTCACACAACCTAGACACGCCCGTGTCCTTACCCGTGTGAAAAATTAGAGGTATTATGTTTGTGACGTAGTAACCCCTTAAGGAGTACACGACCTAGATACACGCCCGTGTGACTAGCCCGTGGTCGACACTGACTTAAAACACTAACATGCAAAGGAAAAACGGCCTGTTAACACACCTATATGGGTTGACCGTGTGGACACTTAAATCTTGTTTTCCAAACCAATTGCCACCCTGAAATCAAAATCATTCATATACCCAATTCAACCACTCAAATACTTCATCAAAAACATGAACATTAATGCATAACTCATCATCAATTGATGTATAGACTTAGTAAATATTGGCAAATCCCTTTAGCCATATACAAAATGAATAATAACCTTAATAGCCAACACTTTGGCCATTCTTAGGACTTACATCAAGATGAAATAATTCCTATACATGTCATACTAAATAAAAACAACTTGGCTATACCAAAATAGTGATTGATAGTGTGCTCCAAGCTCCGACGTCAATGATCCATAAGTTAGCTTGGCGAGACTACAAGAAAAGAAGAAGAGAGAAAAGTAAGCATATAGCTTAGCAAGTTTGCATGAAATTCATATAACAATTTCATTTGCTCAATACAAATCATCCATTGTGAGGTTAAGACATCATAAATTTCAAGTGCTTGGCTTACTTACTCTTACTTATTCTTCCTCAACTCATGTTACTTACTATTCTCATGCTTGTAATGTAAACATGGTACCTATATCACTTGATCACATAAATTGATACATTTTACTGATGCAAAAGTAAACTAAATCTTCATCTTGCTAAACATGAATAGTACTCTTTATAAATTTTGAATAACTTAGCTTATCATTATCTTAACTTGCTTAACTTTCTTGTTACCTCTTTCTTGCTTGGCTCTTTTGCCTGTTGAATTTTTCCAAAATAATTGAGGTTACCTAATCTTATTAAACATGTATCTCGATGCCAATGCCATGTCCTAGACATGGCCTTACATGGGATCGCCTTATGGTACCAATGCCATTTCCCTGACATGGTCTTACATGGGATCGTCTTATGATACCAATGCCATGTCCCAAACATGATCTTATATGGAATTGCCTCACGATGCCAATGCCATGTCCCAGACATGGTCTTACATGGGATCGCCTTAACTCGGTGTCGATGCCATGTCCTAGACATGGTCTTACACGAGACCTTCCTTATATGTTTCCTTGGGAAACTTACCATTGCTATGTCTTGACATGGTCTTACGTGGTATCCTTGCCTTGTGAATCTTATCAATGCCATGACTTGTCATGGACTTACATGATATCCTTGCCTTATGCCGATGCCATGTCTTGACATAGTCTTACACGGACTTTCCTTATCTCATGTTGTGATAATAGTATCCTTATTATTCCAAGACTTCAACTGGGACTTTCTCATACATATTCTAATTTACTATTCTCATCATAGAATAAATAATTTAACTTCATAGTATTAATATATATTTTACAACATAATAAGTAATTGAATGAGAATACACGTAAAACTTTAATTCATACAAACTTACTTCGGTATTCAAAATGTATGTAGATATGCAATTTAATCCTCGACTTTGTTCTTGCCTCGGTTTCGATCCGGGCTTCGTATCTCTTGATCTATAATAACAATTTAGCACATTTTAATCATCACATTATAAAAGCATTTCGATAATCATACTTTGGAAAAATTACTATTTTGCCCCTAAACTTTGGCAAAATAACCATTTTGCCCCTCGGCTCGGAAATAAATTCTAATCACATTTATACCTTCAACAAGCCTAGGTAAACATTTAATACTCTTATAGCTATCATCAAAACTCAACATTTCACATAATTACTAAAAATTTGTAATCTTTTCATCAAGGTCCAATTAGGTGTTTTCAAGACAATACTTTTCACAAAAGTTGTTCATCTAACAACTAAGACTCAATTTCTTCCATAAAAATGCAGCAAATAAAAATGATAGCTCTCATGGAAAAACTCTAAACTTTTCACCATATTTCACAATAGTCCCCTCATTTGAAAGCTTAAGCTTCAGGGGTCTCAAAAGTACAATTAATATCAAGAAAGATCATCAAAATCACTTACTAGAATAGAGGAGAGCTTGCTGAAAATTTTGAGCTTTCAAACCTATATTTTGCTTGCTAAAATTGGTGGATAAAGATGGAGAGAAAGATGATATTTTTCTTTTCTTATTTTAATATTAAACTACCAATTAGTCCACCAAACATCACCAACTTTAACCAACTTGGTCAATTTTTGTCCCCTATAGCCGGCCAAGCATATATTGGGGGTTTAATTTCCTTTTAAAGACCTCCAATTTATATTCTAAGGCTATTTTGCACCTTTAGCTTATAAAATGAAACTTTTGCACTTTATGTGATTTAGTCCTTTTTAGCGATTAAGTGAGAAATTGCTAAAATTGAAGTACCAAAATTTTCATGTAATTCTAAAATCATGCTCTAACACATAAAATAATATGAAAATAATTTTCCCTAATCTCAGATTAGTGATCCCAAGATCACTGTTCCGACTAGCCCCTAAATCAGGCTTTTACAGTAAAGGCTGGCTGGGTAGGACTTGTATACTGCATAATTTGATACTGTAATGGGCCAAGGCCCAAATGCATAACTACCTCTGTACTGAGATAGGCTAAAGCCCAAACTGATATTGTCACTGATTCTAAAAAGGGCTTAGGCCCAGAATGTGATTGCCTTTTGTATATCTGTTTGCTTTATATGGGATTACACACTGAGTTTTCGAAAACTCACCCTTCTGATTTGACTGCACAGGTAATCCCCACATATAGGCAAGTCGGTGCGGCGGAGGACTCTGAGGTGGCCACACGACCTAAATTATTTGATTAGCATTTAATAATATTTTTTAATTTTATTTTAGGGTATTTTACTGTAATAATGGTCTTTTTGGATTTTCATGGTTAATTTTTTATTTACGACTGCTAGTAGTAGGGTTAATCGAGTTTTCAAAAAAAATCAACCGTTTTAACAAAATACACTCAAATACGCAAACTAATTTAAAAAGCTTCCGCAATAAGTGACGTTTTGAAAATGAACAACGTTTTGAAAAAGAATAATTTTGGGATAATGAACTACGTTTGAAAATTAACGACGCATCCTAGAATTAACTCAAGATTTTGTATAGAGGTTAAATAGAAAAGAGGTTTTAACGACAACTCATTTATTTCGAAAAACACAACCATGTGACACTGCCAGACTCGACCATAACGTCTAGGCCGGGTTTGGGTTGTTACAAAACCTTTCTTTTTAAAAAGTAAGGGGAAAAAAGGGGATTTTTGAGGGCTCCTACAGGCGGAGGACCAACGGTCCGATGATGTCCCCTTCATCGGAGCCCAAAACCCAATCCCTCATGACATGTCTATTGCCAAAAAAAAAGATAGAAGAAAAGAAAAAATAAGAAATAGAATGCTTGTAGTTTTTTTTTAACCTTTTTTTTAAGAACAAAAATATGATTAACTTCCTCTCTTTTTTTACCTTCATTTCATTTCATGTATATATATTGTTTTTTAATCTTGTTTATTTGTAAAAAATGATAATAATGATATTTAATAATAGTAATAGTAGTGATGACAATAATAATAATAATAATAATTTGGGCCTTTGACAGACCCAAAAAGGAAAGAAGAAAAAAAATAAATGTCTCAAATAGACTAAACCGAGTGGGCTTCGAACATCCGAAGAGAGAACAAAAAAATGGGCCTCCAAATGGGCTCGGACAAAATGGGTGACTACAGTTCTTATAGGTAAATTCAACCAATGGTAGATATATGTAACAACCTATTTTTCAGTATAACATCCAAGATTTAGAGGTTATGCATTTTGTGCATAATTCAAGTGCTAGTAGGTTTTAGGTATGCTTGGATGTGTTTTAGGGGTTTTGAGAACCCTAGGATGTAGGAGAGTGCTTTAGAAAGGTATTGGATTTCAAGCTTAAGAAGGGAAGCTAGGCTAAGGAGGCCTTAAGGGAATTTGTGGGGGATTTATGACACAAAGATAGCCTTGGAAAAGTGGCAAGGGACGCCACCTAGGGTGCTGTGGAGTTTGCGTTAAAGGGAGCTTCAGGAGGGAGGAGGTTCGAGTCTTGATGGCAGCATACTATGTGGCTATTATTTTGCATTTTGGCGTTAAGAGTGAGGGGGAGTGATGGACGGCATGTGGACTTTGAAAGAATGAGATAAGGCTTGTTTATTCTTTTTTTTTAATTCGGCTAGAAGGTAAGGGATAATTGTTGGTTAATTCAATTTATTTTGAATGAGTGTTAAGAAGGAAAAAGAGGAGAAAATTTTGGGATTTGAGAGGGGAATGAGAAGTTGCCGGCTAAGGGACTCTTGGGTGGAAAATTTGGTCATATGGAGGGGGATAAGTGCCGAAATTATCTTGGTGAAAGTGTTCATCTTGTTGCCGAAATTTCTCTATTCTCTCTTCTTCTCTTTTTTACACTTTTTCTTGCACGGCTGAATTTAGTAGCTTTCTTCTCTTCTTGTCCGCAAAGCCGAAACCTTCTTGCCTTTGGCCACCATTGCCGAATTCTCCTAAGTCTCCTCTCTTCATCTTTTCTTCTCCAAACTTTAAAGAAACACCATTAGTCGAAATCTCTCTTACATTTTCCCCTATTGTCGAAACTAATTCAACTCCATACTTGTTCATTTGATAGCCGAATGTGCATCACCATTTGAAGCCTTGCCGAATATTTCAACCTCTCATTCTCCCTCCTCTTTCGCAGTCTTAAAAGCCGAAGCCGTTAGCCGAAATCTTTTCTCTTTTAGCCTCTGCAAGCAAACGGTAGTGGTAAGTATTTCTTTAGGCAATCGGTTTTATCTCATCTTCATATGTATGCCGAAATCAATGGTTAGGCCTTGGTCTAAGGTTGGCCAAATGTCCTTTAAGGCCATAAGTGATGTGTTCTTTTGTGTGTAGCCGAAGGAAGGGAGCATTAAAGGAGTCTTGCAGGATTCGACTACTCAAGGTAAGGTGGCATATGTAGTTTCGGCCAAGGGCCATTCTCGTGGATTATTGCTTAAAGTCGATTCTAATAGTTGTTTAGCAGGGATTTTGACAACCCCATAGACAAGAGGTGGTTCCCGGGATTTAGATAAGTAGAGAAGGTGACTTGTGATATTCGGCCATAAGGCATTTTGTCTATTAGTGATGACCGATGGTGTCCTATGGTTTTTAGGAGCAAATCGACAGGAACAAGTGGTGTTTCGGGATCTAAATAAGCTAGGTAAGTGGCTGCTAGTATTCGGCCATAGGCCATATTTGGTATATAACTGATAATCGATTCTGACTGTGACCATTTAGGAGTTTCGACAGAGGTAATCAGAGGCTTTCGGGATTCAAGATCGTATTCGGTAAGGGTATTCTATAAGTTTGGATTTGGTTGGTTTTAGTTATAACTTTAGTGTCTAATCTAATGTTCTGATTAAGTGTTGTTGATGGAGGCGAATGCCAGCCAAGAGGGTAAAGGGATAGTTCCTATCCCGAAGTTTAAGAAGAGATCAGTTTCTGTCGTTTGAGATTGGCCATCGGGGTGTGGGCCAGCAGCAGGGGAAAGCTATAGGCAGGTAGCGGTAGTTTCGCTTAGTGATAGCATTGGGATCGAGAGCGTAGTACTTCAAGTTATCAGGTGTGTGGTTAGCCTACTGTTTTCCGGGATATATGTGATATTTGCATGTGTTATGTGTGTGTGCTAATATGTGCAGTGGCAACTATGAAATGGATACCCTTAAGGGGTATGTTGTTAATCAGGTCAATATCGAATCTGATGAAATGTGGTTATTAATGTGTATATGTGAAAACGCTTATGAAAATATGATTGTATTACTGAATAACATGTACATGCATTATCCATCTTGTCATTATTAAATGTTGCATGTGCATGGGATGGGATATGAATATGAAAGAAGGTACGGGTGTACTTCGAGTACGTGGTTTGGTGTTAACCTTGAGCTACATCGTGGATTGGCGCTGAATGAGGTCGTGTTGTGGATTACTTGTGATTAAGTTCACGTGGCTTGATGAGTGGCTCTATGCCCCATCGTGGTTGATATAGGCTTTGTGCCATATCGTGGTTTGATGAGTAGCTATGTGCCTCATCGTGCTTGATGTTAGCTACAAGCTACATCGTGGACGGCATTAATTGTCAAATTGGTGTGTAGCGGTTGGAGGGTGATTTAGTAATCCCCTGGTGTATGGTGGCTGGATACGAGGGTGTGTAGAGGATGGACCCTAGGTTGGGTTGGGTGCACCTTGCATAATTATATCTTATATGTGTATTTGATGTGGAAATGGGCCAAGCCCAATATGTGAATGTGGATTGGTATGGAAATGGGCCAAGCCCGATATGTGGAATCAAGTGGTTAATTACCTTATTATCTGATAAGTGGTATGAATATGGGCCAAGCCCAAAATGTGATATTATGTGAATAAGTTGTCGTGTTATCTGTTATGAGGGTTGATATGTGGTTTGATTTGTGGGTGGAATTCAGTGGACTAATTACACACACTTGAGTGCTGTGTGACTCACCCAACTTTTTACCAAACATTCTGGGTGATTCGTGTTTCTTGGACCGGGTTGGAGTGGATACAAAGGTGGCCATGAGAAGTTAATTTTGTTTGTCTCATGCAAAAGATGTTTTAATTGTTATATGCATTTTATATTTTCAGCACATTCAATTATTTATTTATTGTAATAAGGCCGCTTAAAGTGTTTATGTATTTTTATTAAGTATCTTTATTATGTTTAAGACGGATTGATGATTGAATTACGCTTTGGGAAATGAGTTATTTTTAGCAACTTACATTTTAAAATAGATATAAAGGTTTTAATCCGGATAATTTGCTATAACTTTATATTACTTAGAATTTTAAATATACAATGTTTTACAAACAACATCGAAATTTTATGTTTTCACTTTTAAGTCCAATCTTTTCAAATGGTTTCCGCAGTGACATGCCAGATCCGGTCAAGGCTCGTGGTCCGGGTTTGGGGTGTTACAGTTTAGTATCAGAGCTCGGTTTAAAACTCGCTTTAAGGGTTTGGGTCCAAAAACATTTTTCAAAGATGGGCTTTTCAAAAATATGGACTTTTATTTCAGGTTAGTCTGGCATGGCACCTGTATCTCCGGCCCGAAGTCCACCAGGTAAGTACTTCTGACCACTGAAGTGATTTGCATATGTGAACTATGTGGGCAATATGGGATCGTAGATTAGAAGATTAGGGCTGTTGAACCCTAGGACTAGTTTACTCCAACGCAGGATTCATAAGACTTAAGGACAACCAAACAAACCTGTGACTAAGTCGCCGAGTCAGGGTGTGGCAACCATTGTGCGCATGTCTAGGAGTGGATTCAGTAAGAGCTTGGTATTTAAGCAGTCCTAGTGACTCACCTCCTCTTTACTTGAATCCTACCTGGTGCGTAGCATCGGTTCACCCTAACCAAGAGGACTTATTCACGGGCTAAACCCGATAATTAAAACCCGAAAGGGACTAGCCTTACTGTTTTATAAAAACCCTAGTTTTGAAATTTTCAAGTTGCCTTTTTGGATTTGTACAAACTATGTGGAAAAACATTTTTTTTTCAAATTATTCCCGATTTACAAAATTACCTAAGTACCCCTGGTTGTAAAATTACTAAAATGCCCTTGGTTTCTAAAATTTTCATTTTACCCTTGACTTTTGAAATATTCTTACCTTACAAAAATATCAGAAACCTCTATTTTGTAAATATTGAGATACCCTGATTTGGAAAATTTACTAAAATACCCCTAACTTACAAAATTACCAAAATAACCCCGATTTCTGAAATTTCTGCAATACCCTTGATTTGGAAGAGAATATTTCAAAATACCCTTGAGCTTTGAAAATTTTGAAATTACCTTTGATTTGTAAAGATTTTCAAGTTGATCCTGATTTATTACTAAAATACCCTTATAAGATAAATGACGAAATTACCCTTGGGTTGGGAATGGACAAAAGTGCCCAGAGTAGAGTGTGAATGTTGTTGATGAATGTAAATGTGACTCTCTGAATTAGAATAGTGAACTTGAGCTGAAACTTTGATTGATCGAAAAAACTCCTTCTAAAACGTCTTTGCATAAAACTGTTCGCGGTTAATCAGTGGAACAAATTACTAATGCATAAAACTTTTTAATCAGATTAAATCGCGGCGTTAGATATGAGTTCTAAAGGTCGTGGTCGACTGACTGTATCGGAACCAGTAGGGTCTGGTCATGGGTCAGAAAGTGATGTGCCGCCGCCAGCAGGGGGCACGGAGGATCAAGATCATGCAAGAGGAGATGACGCAGTATCGCAAGCTATGCTACGAGTGCTACAGCAGGTGGCAAGAGTTGGTATAAGAAATGGAGCTCGGAAGTCAGTGTTGGAAAGACTTAGGTCGAATGGAGCTGAGATTTTTAGAGGAGTATCCGGGGTAACTCCGAATGTAGCGGAGTATTGGTTAGAGGTAGTGGAAAGAATCATGGATGATTTGGACTGTACTACTGAGGAAAAGCTGAAAGGTGCTGTCTCGTTGCTCCGAGATGAAGCTTATCGATGGTGGCTCACTGTCAGACAAGGTGTCTCTACAGATCGATTGGATTGGGAATACTTTAAGGTTAAGTTTGAAGGGAAGTATGTTGGAGCTAGTTATTTAGACTCACAAAGGAAGGCGTTTCTAAATTTGGTACAAGGAAGTAAGTCGGTAGCAGAATATGAAGCTGAATTTGTGTAGTTAAGTCAGTACGCTAAGGGGATCGCGGCTACTGATTACGAAAGGTGTGTCAGATTCGAAGATGGGTTGCGGGACGAGCTACGAGTGTTGATTGCTCCGCAAAGAGAAAGAGACTTTGCTGTTCTAGTGGAGAAAGCTCTGATAGCTGAGGAAGTTAGGAGGACTAAGAGACAAAATCGAGATAAGGAGAGGAAGTGGAA
Organism: Gossypium bickii; assembly: GCA_025503065.1. Taxonomy (NCBI): domain Eukaryota; kingdom Viridiplantae; phylum Streptophyta; class Magnoliopsida; order Malvales; family Malvaceae; genus Gossypium; species Gossypium bickii. The sequence goes on from CP106711.1 coordinate 106,738,555, forward strand.
TAAGAGGAGTTTTGGACCGTCAGAAGCATCGGGAGATTTTCAGAAATGACTAAGGATTGAGAATTCTGTACGTGCATCTGTACAAGTTGTTGAGAATCGAAGTCATTCATGTGCTCGATGTGGAAGAGTTCACGCAGGAGAATGTTGGGGAAATAGTAAGGAATGTTTCCGGTGTGGATCTAAGGCTCATTTGGTTAAAAATTGTCCTAAGGCGACGAGGGGTCGTGGTCCAAACCATGAAGGAAATGGTTCTGGTCCAGGTCGTGGAACATCAAGCGGTGGTGCTTGAGGTTCAGATAAGAGACAACCAAGGTTAGCTTAGGCAGTCAGTTGTCGCGAGGAGGAAGATGTGTCAGAAGTAATATCGGGTACGTTCCTTGTTTCTGGAATACCCTTAATTGCTTTGCTTGTTATAGAGTTAGCTCATTCTTGTGTTGCTAGTGTGGTGCCTGAAGCCTTGAAAGTGAACTTAGAGACTATGCCTAGAAGGCATGATAGTTTTATTAAGATCAGAGTGCGCAGCATAAGCGTAGTGCGGTGAGTAGGATTGCATGACTGTTAGTTAGTAAGTAATTTCGAGGACAAAATTATTTTTAAGGTGGGTAGAACTATAACATCCAAGATTTAGAGGTTATGCATTTTGTGCATAATTCAAGTGCTAGTAGGTTTTGGGTATGCTTGGATGTGTTTTAGGGGTTTTGAGAACCCTAGGATGTAGGAGAGTGCTTTAGAAAGGTATTGGATTTCAAGCTTAAGAAGGGAAGCTAGGCTAAGGAGGCCTTAAGGGAATTTGTGGGGGATTTATGACACAAAGATAGCCTTGGAAAAGTGGCAAGGGACGCCACCTAGGGTGCTGTGGAGTTTGCGTTAAAAGGAGCTTCAGGAGGGAGGAGGTTCGAGTCTTGATGGCAGCATAATATGTGGCTATTATTTTGCATTTTGGCGTTAAGAGTGAGGGGGAGTGATGGACGGCATGTGGACTTTGAAAGGATGAGATAAGGCTTGTTTATTCTTTTTTTTTTTTTAATTCGGCTAGAAGGTAAGGGATAATTGTTGGTTAATTCAATTTATTTTGAATGAGTGTTAAGGAGGAAAAAGAGGAGAAAATTTTGGGATTTGAGAGGGGAATGAGAAGTGGCCGGCCAAGGGACTTTTGGGGTGGAAAATTCGGTCATATGGAGGGGGATAAGTGCCGAAATTATCTTGGTGAAATAGTTCATCTTGTTGCCGAAATTTCTCTATTCTCTCTTCTTCTCTTTTCTACACTTTTTCTTGCGTAGCTGAATTTAGTAGCTTTCTTCTCTTCTTGTCAGCAAAGCCGAAACCTTCTTGTCTTTGGCCACCATTGCCGAATTCTCCTAAGTCTTCTCTCTTCATCTTTTCTTCTCCAAACTTTAAAGAAACACTATTAGCCAAAATCTCTCTTACATTTTCCCCTATTGCCGAAACTACTTCAACTCCATACTTGTTCATTTGATAGCCGAATGTGCATCACCATTTGAAGCATCGCCGAATCTTTCAACCTCTCATTCTCCCTCCTTTTTTGTAGTCTTAAAAGCCGAAGCAGTTAGCCAGAATCTTTTCTCTTTTAGCCTCTGCAAGCAAACGATAGTGGTAAGTATTTCTTTAGGCAAATGATTTTATCTCATCTTCATATGTATGCCGAAATCAATGGTTAGGCCTTGGTCTAAGGTTGGCCGAATGTCCTTTAAGGCCATAAGTGATGTGTTCTTTTGTGTGTAGCCGAAGGAAGGGAGCATTAAAGGAGTCTTGCAGGATTCGACTACTCAAGGTGAGGTGGCATATGTAGTTTCGGCAAAGGGCCATTCTCGTGGATTATTGTTTAAAGTCGATTCTAATAGTTGTTTAGCAGGGATTTCGACAACCCCATAGATAAAAGGTGGTTCCCGGAATTTAGGTAAGTAGATAAGGTGACTTGTGAAATTCGGCCATAAGGCCATTTTGTCTATTAGTGATGACCAATGGTGTGCTATGGTTCTTAGGAGCAAATCAACATGAACAAGTGGTGTTTCGGGATCTAAATAAGCTAGCTAAGTGGCTGCTAGTATTCGGCCATAGGCCATATTTGGTATATAAGTGATAACCGATTCTGACTGTGACCATTTAGGAGTTTCGACAGAGGTAATCAGAGGCTTTCAGGATTCAAGATCGTATTCGGTAAGGGTATTCTATAAGTTTGGATTTGGTTGGTTTTGGTTATAACTTTAGTGTCTAATCTAATGTTCTGATTAAGTGTTGTTGATGGAGGCGAATGCCAGCCAAGCGGGTGAAGGGATAGTTCCTATCCCAAAGTTTAAGAAGAGATCAGTTTCTGCCATTCGAGATTGGCCATCAGGGTGTGGGCCAGCAGCAGGGGAAAGCTATAGGCAGGTAGCGGTAGTTTCGCTTAGTGATAGCATTGGGATCGAGAGCGTAGTACTTCAAGTTATCAGGTGTGTGGTTAGCCTACTATTTTCCGGGATATATGTGATATTTGCATGTGCTATGTGTGTGTGCTAATATGTGCAGTGGCAACTATGAAATGGATACCCTTAAGGGGTATGTTGTTAATCAGGTCAGTATCGAATCTGATGAAATGTGGTTATTAATGTGTATATGTGAAAACGCTTATGAAAATATGATTGTATTACTGAATAACATGTACATGCATTATCCATCTTGTCATTATTAAATGTTGCATCTGCATGGGATGGGATATGAATATGAAAGAAGGTACGGGTGTACTTCGAGTACGTGGTTTGGTGTTAGCCTTGAGCTACATCGTGGATTGGCACTGAATGAGGTCGCGTTGTGGATTACTTGTGATTAAGTTCACGTGGCTTGATGAGTGGCTCTGTGCCCCATCGTGGTTGATATAGGCTTTGTGCCATATCGTGGTTTGATGAGTAGCTATGTGCCTCATCGTGCTTGATGTTAGCTACAAGCTACATCGTGGACGGCATTAATTGTCAAATTGGTGTGTAGCGGTTGGAGGGTGATTTAGTAATCCCCTGGTGTATGGTGGCTGGATACGAGGGTGTGTAGAGGATGGACCCTAGGTTGGGTTGGGTGCACCTTGCATAATTATATCTGATATGTGTATTTGATGTGGAAATGGGCCAAGCCCAATATGTGAATGTGGATTGGTATGGAAATGGGCCAAGCCCGATATGTGGAATCAAGTGGTTAATTACCTTATTATCTGATAAGTGGTATGAATATGGGCCAAGCCCAAAATGTGATATTATGTGAATAAGTTGTCGTGTTATCTGTTATGAGGGTTGATATGTGGTTTGATTTGTGGGTGGAATTCAGTGGACTAATTACACACTGAGTCTGTGTGACTCACCCAACTTTTTACCAAACATTACAGGTGATTCGTGTTTCTTGGACCGGGTTGGAGTGGATACAAAGGTGGCCATGCAGAAGTTAATTTTGTTTGTCTCATGCAAAAGATGTTTTAATTGTTATATGCATTTTATATTTTCAGCACATTCAATTATTTATTTATTGTAATAAGGCCGCTTAAAGTGTTTAAGTATTTTTATTAAGTATCTTTATTATGTTTAAGACGGATTGATGATTGAATTACGCTTTGGGAAATGAGTTATTTTTAGCAACTTACATTTTAAAATAGATATAAAGGTTTTAATCCGGATAATTTGCTATAACTTTATATTACTTAGAATTTTAAATATACAATGTTTTACAAACGACATCGAAATTTTATGTTTTCACTTTTAAGTCAAATCTTTTCAAACGGTTTCCGCAGTGACATGCCAGATCCGGTCAAGGCTCGTGGGCCGGGTTTGGGGTGTTACATTCAGTGTGTCAAAAATACTGGTTTTAGAACCACAAATCTGACTAGTAAGTCTGTATTATTATTTAATATTTATGAGTCAATTACAATATTATATTAAATTCTGGCTTAATAATTTTTATAAATTGAACGAATAGATAAGTATAAGTGGTTCAGTCCAAAAGTCAAGTGGTTCATGGAAATGAGGTATTGGGACCTCGTTTCTGTAATTTAAGACCATAAATATTTTTATTAAATATTTATAGAGTCATATTATAGGTGAATTGAAGTTTGGTCTGGTAATTTTGACGATTTATTACTTAATTAAGGTAAAAGGATTAAATTGTAAAAGAGGTAAAAGTTTATCGCTATAAATTTACAATAGTAAAGGGACCAAAATGGTTATTAAAACGTGGTCAAAAAGTCCAAGAGTTTGTGGATATGATTAATCCACTAGCTTTTGGGCTATTTTGCTTATTAAGTCCTAATTAGTTTCAAATTAAATTGAAATTAAACTTGTTTAGTTAAAAATTTAAAATAATTGAAGGATCAATTGTGAAATTAAACCCACCTTAGATGGTAATTATACCATATACTTGTATTATGGACATTTATAGACATGATTTAATAATTTTACAAGTTATATTAAAATGTTAATTTTGTAAATAGTTAAAAAGTAAGTTAAAATTAAAGGCTTAAAGAATAATATCATTAATTTCATTTCTTCTTCTTGTTGTTGAGAATCAAATACACCATAGAGCACCTTACTAGTTTTGGCCAAGCTAGCATTTATTATTTAGTATGTAATTTTTGCCCCTTTTTAGTAATTTTTATGTTTTTGAGTCATTTTATCTTCATCTAGCTAACCCGGGGATTAATTTGTAAAACTTTCAAATGTTATGGATTATGTAATTGATGAGTTAGTATGTTTTTGAATTTTTATGATAGATTATTAAGCTTAATTGCTAAATAAGACTATTTTGTAAAGTAATTTTTAGTAATTTTAATGTTAAATGACTAAAATGTTAAAGTGATAAAATTTCAAGAATTTGATGTAAAATAACAGCACATATGTGCTGTAGTGAAGTAGTTAATGATTTGGCTGAACTTAGTTTTAATTGGAAATAGTGAAATTGCAAGTTTCGGACTTAGGGACTAAATTGCATAAAAGGTAAAATATTGGGGTATTTTTTAAAAATGTCTAAAAGGACTTATTTGCATAAAATTAGTTAATTATGTTGCTGGAAGTTGATAATTGAATGGAATTATTATTTTAGATCAATAAATAAATCAATTAGGCTTGAATCGCAGAATAAGTAACAGATTGATCGTTGTCTCAACTTCGTCTTCGTTTTTTATTAGGTAAGTTCGATTGGTTATTTTGATATATTTTGTACTGTATTTTCCCGTAAGAGCTTAATCATGAATAGCTTATTATCTACATTCGATGATAAGTAGATGAGAATTGAGTTAATGATTTGTATGTAATACTGGTCAAAGATGATATCTCTTGAGCCGGATAAACGTAGGATAGAGTACGATTGGCATGTCAATAGGTTATATTGCATGCAGTATGAGTTTGATATATGATGAGATGATGATTCATGATATTTCCTATTCACTGGATATATTGAAGTCCAACATTTGTTGCGGACTATCGTGTTATATTTATAGTGTTTCTGGAGTGTTACCAGGGGCTGATGTAAAGCATTCAGGCTTGGCACTTGGTCCTGAGGTGTGTTCTGGAGGGATGTTAGCCTTCGAGCTAGGCATTTTATGTCGATGTGTGTTATCGGTTAGATTAGCTCATATGAGCGTTTGATGTGTTCTCTGAAGGTTAATCGTGTACTCATATCCGTTCATATCCGTATATTATTCATCGAGCTGTGTTCTAGTGAAAATAAATTATTATTAAATTATGAAAAGTTGCCCATAAACTTCTGATAGCTCGATGAATCGATAATGTATAATCATATTCTTGTTGAGTGTTACTCACCTGTTCTGAACTGTGGTTGACAAGAAACTCTGTTTAATAATTTTGTTATTTGAATTATTATGTTTTATTCAGTAAGCTTTATTGATTTAATCATCGAACTTACTAAGATTATAAAAGTTTACTCGTGCTATTTATCTTACTTCCTTGTAGATAGCGTTTATTGTAGAATAGGGTGATCGGATCAACTCGAAGAAATCACACTATCTGGAGACCTTTTAGAAGTAATGTATTGTTCATTGTGGGTTATATGGCATGTAATAGGTGTTTTGTAAATGTTTTGAGCTTGTATGCTCATTTATGCCTTGGCTTGTAGTTGTAAAAGTTTTTATGTATGTGTTTGTCTTTTTTATTCATGCTACATGTGAATGGCTACACTATAGTTAAGCTAAAGTAGAGTGAATGAATGGGTTAAAATGGTAAGTTTAGCATGAAGTCATGAGTGGTGCTTTGGAAATGAATGTAAGTCATTTAGAAAGTGTGTTAGTAGCTTGAGTATCTAACTAAGATAATAAATTGTTAAAGTGTTTGAATTGTGGTGTCATTGATGGCATATTGGTTAGGCCTTAGGTTGATTGTTTGTCACGCTTTTGAGTGTTTTGAAATGTATTTTTAAGTCTTGAAATCATGAGTTATTGAGTATGTTTAGGTACCTAAGCATTTAGGAGCAAAAAAAGCATTATTTGGGCTGATTTTTTATGCACACAGGCTGCCACACGGCCGTGTGACACACACGAGTAACCCACACGAGTGTGTTCCCCTATTGTGCTAGGTTCAGGGTTTACACGAGCTGGCATAGGGCCGTGTGACCCAAGTTAGTAGCCAACACAGGCGGACACATAGACTAAAACACGGGCGTGTAAGCCAAGTCAGTGAGCTCAACGGCCCAAGCACATGGCGATGTGATGTACAACACGGGCGTGTAGGATAGCCACACGACCATGTCTGGAGCCACACAGTCTAGGCTTTGTCACACAGCTTGGACACACAACCGTGTGATCCATGTTTCAAAATTTTTCATATTTGCCTTAAATCTTTGAATTTGTTTCAAATTGGTCCCTAAATGTTTCTAAACTATTTTTAAGGCCTCGTAGACTCAGTTTAAGGCCTATAAGTGTATATTCTAGTTTAAATTGAATGACATATGAATGTTGGTATTTAATTTGTAAACTTGATGTCAGTTGATACTGAATGTTTTGAATTGTTCGATAATACTCCGTAACCCTAACCTGATGATGGAAGCAGGTTATGGGTGTTACAATATCTTTCCAAATTGCCTTCAAATTCAATAATACAAATCCTCAACATGTCTTCCAACATCTGAATTACCTGTTCTGACTACCCATCAGTCCGAGGGTGATATGTTGTACTGAAATTCAATCGAGTACCTAAAGCTTCATATAGTTTCTCCCAAAACTTCGATGTAAATCTTGGATCCCGATCATAAATGATGGATATTGGCACTCCATGAAGCCTTACTATTTCGTCTATAAACAACTGTGTGTATTTATCCATGAAGAAATCGATCCGTACTGGAAAAAAGTTGGCAGATTTCGTCAACCGATCCACTATTACCCAAATAGCATCCTTATTCTTCGGTAAGAGCGGTAGCCCTATTACAAAATCTATAGTAATTCTTTCTCACTTCCTGAAACATCCGCGTTTTAACTCGGAGTTAGGTATAGTGATGGATCGGGTCAAGAATTAGTGCAAAACTCATGAAATATAATAAATAGGAATTTTGAGCATTAAATTAGGAAGTACTTAGACCCGATAAGAAATTATAAAATACTCCCTAGATAAGAAAATTTTAGATAGATTCATTGACTTAATTGGAATAATAGAGAACTTGTTGTGGCCAAAGTAGGAAAAATAATAAGTTAGAAGATACATAGTAGTGGTGGAAAGGAATGATTAAGAAGAAATTTAACCAAAGTGAATTATGAGTCATCCTAGGAAATATAAAAGATGAGGAAGGATAAAGAGGTAATTAGCCAAGTAAATATTTACTAGGCATAATGATTAGGGGTTATAGTGTAAATATGGATGGCTAGAGGACTTATTAACAATTTTACTATTTTAATTAAAAATAGTGAGATATTTTTATGGAATGTGTAGAAAGTGGGAGAAAAGATGAAAAGTTGTCATCTTTTCACCAATCCCGCCGTCACTCACCCCTCAAGTTTCCATCAAACTTTGTTTTTATTTCCCTTTGTGTCCTTCCTCCATTGTTGAACAAACTAAGCTCAAAACCTTCATTTTTCTTTGAAATTTCTTTTGTAAAAACTAAAAAGAATGCTAGTGAACATCTTAATCACATGAGGAAACTTTCATATATGTGTTAAAAAAGAGAAAAGAAAAAGTTAGGGTTTTGGGTTTTCAAGGAGTTAAGGTAAGAGATGATGAAATTATCTTGTCATACATGTTTATTTTCATTAACTAGCATAGAAAAGTTATATGATTTTAATTTTAACTTATAAATGATATATATTTTATATGAAATTTAAGAAAAAGAAAAGAAGGGAAAAGATCAAGTTGAAGAAAAAGGGAAAGAGAAGGCCAAAGAGTGAGAAGAAAAAAAAAATACATCATCTCAATCATTTTGTTGTAAGTACTACAAGATTTTGTTTTAGTTTATTTAAGTGCTAATATTGTAACATGAAATTACTTAGGTTAGAAATGTAAATTATATATATTTATAAATAGATATTAAATAAAATGTTAAATTATGAAATTATGGGATTTGTAAATAGAGGAAGAATATGAAATAGGATATTTGTTTGAATACAAAGTAATGATGTTGTGAAAGAAATATATGTGTGAAAAAGATATTATACATGTGACTTATTTATTAAGGACTAAATTGTAAAATAGGAAAATTATGGAATATTTTTCAAGACATATATTTATTATGAGACATTGTACTAAATGCGGTTTTAATGCCCAAGAAGACAGAATTTAGAACTACTAGGATATTAGTGGCATGCCATTAAGGGACCTTAGTGTGCTATCCAATTATTAGCACATTTGTGCTCTCTTTATAGCACCTTGGTGCTTTTTGTTCGTTTGTGCATATGATGCACCTCTGTATTTGTTCCGTATATCTAGTATATTCTATAAAAGTATACTATGGGCTAAGGATATGAAATGTAAACAAAAGTGAATCATCAAAATGTTGGGGTAAGTTTAATAACTTTCAAAGGTAGGTTGGGTTTTGTTAAAGTAAGGTATAGTTGTAAAAATTTGTATGTGTGTAAGTATGTATTAATTAAATAAGTTTAAAATGTTTATGTTATGATTCATTTACATATTTATTCTTGTAATGCTTACTAAGCCTTCACTGACTTAACGCGTTTATTTTAATGTGTAGATACAGTTAGACTTGAAGAGCTAGACTCGAGCTAGGAGTCCTCTCATCTCATCACATCTTCAAGGGTAATAAGTGTAGGTACTATATTTTGAGTTGAAATGGCAAGTACATAGGTAGTCCAAATGTATTCCCAAGTGTTAAGGACTAAAATGCAAACTCTTAAAACTTTACCAATTTTGGTATTTTAAGTTGAAGTATTTTGGTTTTATATAAAATGAATTATTAATGGCCATATGTTTGCTAGCGTTTTTGGTTTGATAATACGATAATTTGGTTGATTCAGAGTTGTTTTAAATAGCTTTAAACCACTTTGAAATGGTTTTAAGTGTTATAAAGAATCCAAAATTTTGTAAGGGGTTTCTAGCAAAATTTACAACTGCTTTTTATGAAAATTTACCCAAGGTATCGGTATTAATATCGATACCAATATAAAAACTGATACCAAAATTACATTCTATTTTGAAAGTGTTAAGTTTTAAAGCATAGGTACCGATACCTTGGATAAATTTTCAATGTGTATGATTAAATACATACTCATAACTAAACTAAGTATTTTTGGAGAAGATCAACCGCACCTCTTATTAACCCCGGTTCCGTTGCTACCGTGGGCTTTACGCAATCGATCGGATCATATAAATATCCCTTCAACACAACATAGGTCGTCAAAAGGATCTCGGAGACTCACCAAAGCACGAAAGGCAAGATCTTTCAGAAAATGGATTCCTATTCGAAGAGTGCATAACCGCATGGATAAGCTCACACTAACTCGTCAATTTGGGATCCAATTCGAGATTTTCCTTGGGGGTATCAATAAGATATTATTGATTCATATAGGAGGAAAGGGTTCTCTATTGATTCAAATGTTGTACCTATGGGATAGGGATAGAGAAAGAGGAAAAACCGAAGATTTCACATACTGCTTTTGATCAAAAAATCAATCTGATTTATTTTGTACCCCTCGCTCAATGAGAAAATGGATCAGATTCTATAGGATCAAACATATGGGACTTAAGGAATGATGGAAGGAAATAAAATAAAAAATAAGAAATCAAAAAAAAGGGGGAAAAATAATAAAAATAATAAATAAGTAAATAAAAATGAAGTAGAAGAACCCAGATTCCAAATGAACAAATTCAAACTTGAAAAGGATCTTTTTGATTCTCGAAGAATGAGGGATTGATCGAGAAAGATCTCTTGTTCTTATTATAAGATCGTGTGATTAGATTCGCAGATGTTTGGTAAAAAAAATCTTCTCTTTTGAGAAAATCAAAAATAGAAAGTGTTCAATTGAAACATGAAAACGTAACTGAATTTGTCCTAGTTTCAATTGAAATCATTCAAACTGAGAATATCGTGGAAGTAGAGTAACTCATTATGGAAGAGATGAATCAATGGTAGCAACACATCCTGAGCATATAAAAAATGTAAAAGCAAACTGAAAGCAAATAAAAGCGGGGGGGGGGGGGGATTTGATTGATTTAATACGATTGGATAGAGAAAATCAACAATGGAGAGAATCTTACTGTTGTTTTTCATTTTAATATGAAACAAAGAGAATTGAATTGAATTTTTATTTATCTAATTATTGGTATTTTCATTTTAATGGGCTAAAAATGCGCTTAAAAATCAGGCTTGTGATGGCATTTTTTTTTTTTTTTGGTAAGTCAGACGTTATTTTGTTGAACCCTCGCGAACAAAATGCCGTTAAAATTCACTTTTGTTGTGGTGATATTTTATTAAATTGCCTTTACTACTAAATTTTTTAAGCTTAATTTGGATGGGCGGTGTGTTTACATCCGGTGAGATTAAAAACAGCAGTGGCGATGAGATTAGTCACTGTAGTGGTGAGATTGGATACTGTAGCAGTGAGATTAGAAATAATGGTGGAGTGTGTGTTTGGATTCAAACGCAGCTGTAGCGGTGAGGTGAGAATATAAAATGACTATTAAGTACATTATATTAGAATTGATATATAAACTTTTACAAAATTATTAAAAATATGTTAATTTATAAATTCATTTAATAAAATATTAAAATGTATCTTATGATATTTTATTATAAATATTTTAATTAATTATATAATTAATTTTAGGTTTATATTTAAGTATTTATAATTATTTACTTTTATATTATAAATTTTATTTTGATTTCTTTGTTTTATTTTAAATTGTTTTATAGGCTCATAAAGTCATATATTTCTTTCTATTTTCTTCATCATTTCTTTCGATTTGGCCTTTGAATCTCAAACTCACACTTCTCTGCAATGGGCAGCAAAAACAAGGATGTAATTCGACTAGAGCGTGAAGCCGTCATTCCCATTCTCAAGCCCAAGCTCATCATGACTTTGGCCAACCTTATTGGTATGCTTCCCATTTCTCCACTTCCTCTCTTTACTTGAGTCTTTAGTGTTTTCATGTGTTGCGGAACATAGTTCTAATCGGCTGAGTTTCTAAAGTTCTGCAAGAGAGTTGAGTACACAATACGATCTTGGTATCTTCTCCAGTTTGAAGATTTATGATTATTAGGAAGGACAAAAAAAGAAAAAAGGCTACAAACGCAACTTTAAAATTTTAACTGGGTAAAAATAGATTAGTGGGATTTTAGGGTGTGGTGTGATTACACCTCTTCCACTGCACCACAAGCTTGTCATCCAAAGGCAATATTAGGTTGCAATTGCACAATTTTTCATATAAATCTCACTGCACTGAATCCAAAGGCAGCCTTAGTCTCAGCTTTTATATATTTTTTTATAAACTATGATGAATTTTATTTTATTACAATTTATATATTAATAAATATATAATGTTAAAATAAATTTTAAAATTTATAATTATAATAATTTATAAAAAGTGGTTGCATCAACAACTATAATTTTAAAATTATAATTATAATCATAATTAATAAACTAATAAATAAATATTTAGAATAAATATAATCATTATAATTTTAAAATATGACATTTACTATTTCGCTATTCAAAATACGAGAGATTTTTTTTCTTAATTAAATTTTAATTTTATTTGAAAAAAATGAAACTGATTAAAATAATAAAAATAAAGAGTTAATTAAAATTTCAAATTACACCTATAATCTTGGATGGTTTAAGGAATGCATGTTGTTGAGATTATACCCTATATTTTAACATATTAACACTATTTGAAAATATTAAATTAAGGGATGACCAAAATATTGAGAATCTAAATAATGTAACATTATTTCAAAATATAACATTATAGGTGGAATGTTATATTTGACGAACAAAACACAACCTAAAAATCATTTTGTGTAATATTGGTCTCTTTTAATAATTTTTCTATCATGTCAAAATAATTAAATAATTATTAATATGTAATTTGCCACTTGAACTTATCTAAAAGTATTTAGTTGGTACTTACTTTTCTAGACCTAGTTGGTACTTAAACTTGTATCCCCTCACACACTTTGGTACTTCCACACTAACACCATTAGTTTATGTTAATATGGCACTAATAGTGAATCACATAGTGACACGTGGTAAACTCTCATTATAGCATATCACTGACATAAATAAAATAAATTTTTAAAATATATAAATTAATAAAAATATATATATACTTTTACATCTAAGAGTGAAACTAGATGCACTTCATACTTACTTTTATTAATTTATAAGTTTTAATTTTTTTTACAAAATATCATTTTTATAATATTATTCTGAAATTGAAAATATATAAAATAAAAATATAATTAATAAAAAATTATTAAAAAATTCACATCAAGAATGAACTTGGACAAATATGATTATCTAGATGCAAATAAAGTTAGACAAATATTTATCTAGGTCCATTCCAGAATTTTTTTTTTTTAGTAATTTTATATATTTTCTTTTTTATAAATATTATTTTTATATTATTTTAAAAAATATAAAAATTATAAATTATAAAAATATAAAATATATACAATTAGAAATATATAAAAACACATAATATTTTGAAAAGTATATAAAAATTTATAAATTTATATGAGTCTAAAATTACTAAAAAGCACAGTTAAAATGAAATTAGACAAATGGTTGTTTAAATTCATTTGAATATGACAATTTGTTTAGGTTTATTATTGATGTGAATTTTTTTATACTCTTTTGTTAACTTATATATTCTTGATTGTATATATTTTATAATTTCAAAATAATAATATAAGTAACCTAATATTTATAAAAAATTAAATATATATAAAATTGCTAGAAATAACACAATTAGAATGAATCTTGACAAATGATAATTCAGGTTCATTCTTGATGAGAAAAACTATATTTTTTTACTAATTTAAATATTTTTAAATATTATTTATTTATGACTACTACATGTCATAATGATAAGTTGTCACATGTCACCATATGATTGGCTATCAATATCATGTAAGCACAAGTCAACGGTGTAGTGTAAAAGTAATGAAGTATGTGAAGGAAATTAAGTATTTTTGGACAAATTCAAAAGGAAAATAGCAATAATAAAAAAAACACTATAAAAGCCCTTATATACTATACATTAAATTGTATTTTGAGTTCTTTATTGAAAAAATTAACTCCTTTTACACGTGTTAAGAGTAAAACAATCCTTTTGATAAATATTTCATCAAAATTTTCTATTAAGTGCTAATCATATAATTGTTTTTTGAATGTAAATGAATAATAAGATAAAAATAATTTTATCAAGTGAAATACTACGATTACCCGTTTATATAATTCATCTTTAAAATCAAAACCCGTTTCTTCCCCTCGGCTGAACCCAGTTGAAGAATTTGGTAAGAACACTCATGTTTGAATGGTTTTAAAAAACGTGGTAACCAATCTTCTACTCTTTCTCTCTTTTTGATAGACTGCTGTTGAAATTTATGAAAATAAAAATATAGATAAATAGTTATTTACTCGGGCCTGTATCTTTGATTTGGGCTCTTGGGGGTCATCTATGCTTTCGGCTAATAAAAAAAATTTTTAAATTAAAATTTAATTATTAAAAAATATAAAACCGTTATTAAACTTTTTAATAATAAAACAAGTTTTTTGAGCGGAATAAGGAGACCCAAAAACAGGTTTAGTAATATTTTATATGTTGGTTTTTTTTGGTTTGGGAAGCAGTGGTTGTGAGGGGATTATTATTGGTTTAAAGGAATGATATTGTTGATTAAATTTTATTATTCTGTAATTTTTTTTCAACTTATAGGAACAAATGGGTTTTAGATTTATTAAAGGGTGAAGATAAATTGGGTAAATGAGTAACCAATTCAGTAAAATTATATAAAAATTAATTTTCCACCTCATTAACATTTTTTAAAAAAAAAAAGATGCAATCTAAAATGAGTCAAATGTAAATAATAAAAAAAGGGAGAAGAATCGTTCGATATAAGGCGTTTGACGCAGAAAAAAACCTGTGTTCTCGCGCGACATTGCGCGATATCGAGAGCGGGCGAAAGCTAATAAGAGTGAGAGGAAAAAGGTGATTGCAGTGCTTAGTCGAACCTAGTCTCCCCTTGCTCTTCCTTTTAATAAACCCCATTCCCGCATTACCCTCAAAAACCATCACCAGGTATTTTATTTTCATTTTAATTTTTAAAATTGTACTCAAACTTCTTAGAAATGTAAATGATAATATATTCATCAAAGAAGCAAATGGTGCTACTGCTTTGAAACTATTAATCATAATTTGATTAATTTAATTTTTTGCCCTCATACCCTTAATAATTATTTTTAAATGTAGGATATTATTTGTTAAATTTTGTTTAATGTTAGAAGAGAACAATGAAGGCAGATGAACAAATGGTGGAGGAACAGCCACGTCAGAAACAGCGAAGGTTAGAGCACTAAGTTATGTCTCACTCAGCAGCCGTACACATTTTACTATTCTTTACAGTCTGGTTTAATCACAACTTTAATTTCAGACACTAATTTTTTCACTGCACAACCCAAATCCAACTATTACCTCAATAATTTTATTTATAATTAGTGTAAAAATAATGATAATAATAAAATTAATTATTATCGCATGAAATAAAAAAAAGATTTAATACACCATATTGAAAATAAATATCCATCTAAAGGACCATAACAATATGAGAAAAACATGTTCAAATGATTAATATAAATTTTAACTTATATTAAAATTATTAATAAAAACAAAACCACCGCTATTTACAGGTGGGACTGAAGCATAGCATGTAACTTTCTAGTTTTCTAGTCTGTTGGCCTGGAAGCAGTCAACACCATAAAATAGAATATTTTTCATTTTAATTTTTTTATAATTTATAAAATTTTAAATTAATAATTATAAATTTTTATTTTATTCTCTAAAAATTATAAAATTTTAATTTAATTTTTTAAAAATTATAAAAATATAAGCTATTAAAATAAATAAATTATATTTTTATTATCATAAATATATACAATTTAATTTCAACCCCTAAAAAAGTTTTGTAACTTATCTCTATCTAGAAACTTATATTATTGTTTACTATAACAATATTTTTTTATATAATTTTATTATTAAATATAAATTATATTAAATAATTATATAAGTCACATCAATCAAATTGTAAATTTCTTTGTCCAATCTAGGACTTGTTTCTAAAATATGTTTTTTACTAAAATTGGAAATTATATTTGATAAATAAACACAAAAATTTTTAATAATAAAAAAATTTTTATACATATTTTTCTATATTAAAATGTAAGAAATAAAAAAAAATAAATTCTGTATTATATAAATTCAAATTAGCTTACTTCATTTAATATTTGAAAAATTATTAAAAACAAAAAATATATATTATAATTACGTGGATTTGAATTAGTAGCAATTAATTTAAAGTTAATTTTTTTATTTTTATCATGTTGAATTTTACAAAACATGAAAACAACTTTTTAATTATTTTCTAATTTTTTGCATAATTTTTATTTTTCAAAAATTAATTTTAAAATTTATAATCAAACACGTTTTTTTAAATATTTTTCATTTTTAAAAAATGAAAATAAAAATTATCCTTTTTTATTTACTTAAACCCCGAAGAGCCTTAATTACTTCCGTTACAAGTTAAAAAAAACAAAGAACTTTCTATTTTATTTTAGTAAGAAAATCATTATAAGAAACTTGTATGTACGTAGCCTTTACAGCATCTCCGCTTTTTCCTTGTATTGCTACAGTTCAATTGGGGGCTTTTCGGAAAGAGATGAGAAAGCAGGCATTAAGAAATCTTCATCTTGTGGGGCAAAAACTGGTGAGGTTTCTTCCCCCTCTCTCTTTTGTTTTCAATTTCTTATTTGGTGCTCGAAACCTTTTTCTTTTTTTTTTTTTTAAAAAAAAAAAACTTTGATACATAGAAAACCAAATGATCAGCTAATATAACTAAAGATTTGTATGTATACAGAGAACCCAAGAGGAAAAACAAAGATAAGGAAAAAGGTGGAAAGCAGCGGCAGAATTTCAAAGAAAAAGCTAAACAACTTGAAAGTATTCAAGGTTAGATGGATTGATGATGTTTTGGTTAATAATATGAAATGTTCTTGATGTTTGGATTTTGTCCAAAACAGGAAGCAAAGAAAAGAATTAGGAAGGTAGAAGTTGAGATTGCGGAAATGAAAGGCTATACAAAGTGCTTGAAACAGTGGGTAATTGAGGAAACAACAATCATGGAAAGAGCGATCCTAGAGATGGAAATACAAGTTGGTCGGGTGAAGAGAATGAATGGGATGCTTTCTTTAAACAACCAAATTATGAATGATTATATTAAGCGAATGATAGGTGTTTTTTGAAGCTGAGGATCACCTTGTTTGATCCCTTAATTCCAATCTCTGAAACCCTTAGCATGAATAAGAAGAGCTTTAGGAAGCAATGATACCATCAAGTTTAATAACTTGTAGACAAGTGTTCTGATTTATGAATCCGGGTTTTATCAACTTTTGATTTTTCCTTTTTAGTTATTTTTAGATTGGGTGGGAGGAAACACTATTACTATATATTGAAGAGAGAATTTAGTTTATAAAATGAGGTGGAAAAATTGGCAATGGGTTCAGTGTGTTAAGGAATGAATCCTAGTGTTTCCTATTCTATTTTTTATTCAAATTTATTAAGCATATCAATTTAAAATTATTTATTTTTTTAAGGATTTAAAATTAAAAGTTTAAATAAAGTCGCAAATGTTTTAAAAGATAATTAATATAAGGCACTTTAATAAGTAAATTTATCATGTAATAAACTTGGTCTAAAATGTCTGACTATCTATAATGACACAAGATTAATTTGACAAAATTGATGTTGAAATAAGTCTATAAACCTAACAATAAAATAAATAAACAAGGCTTTCAGAATTATATCGGTAGTTGAATAAGTCAAGTTATCGATCTAATCGATTTGATCGGTTTAATTAAATAATTAATTTAAAAATAAAAATATTACAAAAATGGAAACAATAATATGTTCAATAGTTCTGATTACTCGATTCAACCAGTTCACGAATCAATTAATTCAACTCTTATTTTGGGCTAATACTCAAGTCGGTTTTCAATTCGATCAATCGATCTAATCTAATTATAGAAACAATGTTAAGAGAGAAAACTTCATGCATACTGGTACTAGTATGAAGGATTGCCCTGAAGTTGTTGGGTCCAATTCAAAAAAAAGATTAAATAGGAATAAATTTTAAAATTATACATTAACTTTGATTTAATATGTAAGCAGTGGCGAATCCAGGGGGCTGGCAAGGGGCCCGACCCCCCTAAAATAGAAAATTTTCATTTAGGCCCCTTAAATTTTTTATTTTGTAATGGTAAAATTTCACTTTGCCCCCTCCCCCAAATGATAAAAATTTGATTTAATCCTTTAAAAATTATAAAGATATAGGCTATTAAAATAGCAAAATTACATTTTTACTATCGTAAAATTATACAATTTAATTTCAGCCCCCTCAAAAATTTTCTGGCTTTGCCCTTGTATGTATGTATGTATAAATTTTAATTTTGTGTAATTTTATACATGAAATTTTAATTTGATCTGATTATAACAAATTATTAACACAATTATTGATAAAACATCATTTTACATTTATATATTGTATACACAAATAGCCATATTTATCCAATAAAAAAATAATTTGATATATTTATTTCTTTAAATGTGTATAATTGAATCAAAATAAAAGTTTGATGTATATATTTGAATCACAATCAAATTTTCATAAGTATAATTGCAGTTGTTGGGAATTGACCCGATTAAGCAACGAACAAGTAAAAATAGAGGAAGAAATTGAGAAATTGAATGTTCAAATTTAACGTGGAAAAACCCTTCAAAAAAGGATACAAAACCACGGATAAAGATAATTTTACTATAATGGCAAAAGAACGAAGAGTACAAAAGATGAAGATAAAAACTAAATCCCGAAACACGAAAATAATGAACCCTCAAAATGTAAACACAAAATTCTCCAAAAGTGTTATGAGTTCTAATCTTTTAATAGGTGTGTTTTCTAAGGTTGTAAAAGTGCCTATTTATAAGCTAAATTCGTAGGTTAAATAAATTATGCTAATAAATGTTAAATATATTATACTAATAAATACTAAATCTTTTAAAAAGAAAATATATTTTGTTTAACTTGACTTGCAAACAACCTTTTAGAATTTGGGTCACACAACTCTAATAATCTTCCACCTTGACACGAATTCTCACAACGCCATCTTTGCCAAAGCCCGCCATGGGCCTATCTTAAACTATGCATGGAATTAACCCGCCATGGGCCTATCTTAAACTATGCATGGAATTAACTAAGTCAAATATGTGCTTAGAAGTTGGAAGACTTCTAGCATTCGACTTGTGTACTGCCAAATCAAAACTAACACATGTCTAATTTTTACATACACAATGCCCTAACTTTTCAAAACCTACATCCAAAACAAAACCTCTATTCAACAAAATAGTCATACATTTTTCCCTCCTATGACCAAGTTGCTTCCACTCTAAAAGAGTTGACTTCAACTCTGTAACTGACGAAGGACGTCCGGTTTCATCGGTCACTCTAAAACCTTCCAGAATATAAAGATTGTCTGTCATTTTACCTTTTAATAAAACGAGAGCCCCACGAGACACTTTAATGCTGCTCGACTCGATGTTGATTCTACAACCTTTCGAGTCTAAAATACTCAGGGAGATGAGATTCTTTTGTAAATCAAGTACATACCTTACATCTGAGAGTGTCCTAATCATCCAATCGTGCATCATAATTTTAACAGTACCAATACCAATTACCTTAGTGGATGAATCATTTCGCATGCGCATAGCTCCACCTTCAATCGAACTGTATGTGGAGAATCATTCTTTATTGGAATACATGTGGAGCTCGGAGCTATCGCTTGTTGACACTAACAATAAATCATCACCGCTTTCGTGGGTCAAATTAGCACCAGCTACATCTTCCTCGTTACTTTCAGCAGCCTTTTTATTTTTCAGTTTATAACAATTTGTTTTGACAAGACCTAACTTATTACAATAGCGACACCTTTTGTCTCGCTTCTTTGATGCTACCAAAATGGAAGCTTGCATATCTACCTTACTATCTGAACCGAACTCATTGTTGAGTTTTTCTTTACTCAACAAATGACTCTTCACATCCTCGAATGAGAGTTTGTCTCTGTTATAAATCAGGGTCTCCCTAAAAGACTTGTATGAAGAGGATAGAGAGCACAATAGTAGCATAGCCTGATCTTCGTCATCAATTTTAACCTCAACATTCTTTAAATCATTCAAAAGAATAATAAATTAACTAATGTGATCTTTAAGAAGATCATATTCATTCATACGAAACGTAAATAGACGTTGTTTCAACACTAAACGGTTAGCTAGAGACTTAGTCGCATAAAGAGTTTCTAACATTTTTTTCACAAAGTAGATGAGGTTTTCTCCATCAATACCTCCTACAATTCCCTATTCACAAGGCACAACTGGATTGCAGATAATGCCTTTTCATCAAGCTCTTCCCATTCTATTTGATCTAGATTCTTATGTTTTTTTTTTCTTAGTAATGACCTTTTTCAAGCCGGTTTGAATTAGAACTGTCATCATCCGAACTTGCCACAGATTGAAATTTGTGGAACCATTGAACTTCTCAATGTCAAACCTTATTGCTGTCATCTCTAAATGGGCTGATCTACGAAGAATTGAAGTAGCTTTGATACCACTTGTTAGGAATTAACCTATTAAGCAACGAACAAGTACAAATAACGAAAGAAATTAAGAAATTGAACATACAAATCTAACGTGGAAAACCCCCTCAAAAGGATAAAAAACCACGGGTAAAGATAATTTTACTATAATGGAAAAAGAACGAAGAATACAAATGATGAAGATAAAAACTAAATCCCAAAACTCGAAATTGATGAACCCTCAAAATGTAAATATAAGATTCTCCAAAAGTATTATGAGTTCTAATATTTTAATGGGTATGTTTTCTAAGGTTGTAAAAGAGCTTATTTATAGGCTAAATTCATAGGTTAAATAAATTATGCTAATAAATGCTAAATATATTATACTAATAAATATTAAATCTTCTAAAAAGAAAATATATTTTGTTTAACTTGACTTGCAAGCAATCTATTAGAATTTGGGTCACACATCTAACAATAGCAAATAATCCTAAGTTCATGTATAATTATGAGATTTGTCTCTAATAAATTACCTTTTATTTTCTTTTAGATTTAAAGAACTTGTGTTCAAGAATCCTAAGTTAAAATAATATTATTACATTATGACACATCAATTATGAGAGTGACAAATAAAATGAAGTAATAAATATATTTGGTCATTGTATTTTTTATTTTTGAAATTTGGTCATTTTACATTTTAGATTTTAAAAATCAGGTCCAACTAGTAATGCTATTAACTTTATTAAAATTTAGGTTCATTACAACGCCATTTTTTTAGTTAAATGGCTACCATGTGAATTTTTTTTATTTTTAAAAATGTCACACGAAAAATTTAAAAGTAAAAGAACTATTTTTTTTTTAGAAATAAAAAATATGGCGTGTGTTTGAAACCGAAACATCTCTAGTCCCATCTCACCAGTGCTGATATTAGAACTTCTTGTTCTATAAAGGGGGGGCTACTCTCGACTTCCTTCCCACATCCAAATGCTTTCCCAATACCTTCGTCCTCAATACCTCCCTATTGCTTCTTAAATTTCTTCGTTTATATATATATAGTCGCGGATGCTCTGCAATTTGATGCTCAATTATCTCAATTTCATTCTTACCTAGACATGGCTACAATCCATAGCCAGGTGAGAAAGAAATTGATAGAATTGAGTATCAATGTAGAAAATCATCATTAACTACTTCAATTTCTAATTTTTTAAATTTTTTGTTAAACTAAACCTTATTGGATAATATATTTTGATATAACAAATTAAAGTATTTTGAATAAAATTAAAGTTGAGCAATTTCATAAAAATCAAGTTGAAATGGTTTCAATTAAGTCAAATATTTTCAATATATTTTAACCATTTTCAAAAAAATTAGAATTGCTCCAAGACAAAAAAAAAAGTATCGATATTTTTTGTTTAAGTATCGATATTTTACAAGATATTGATGCAAAATTGACATTCTGGCATTTTCAAACCCTGGTAAGTATCGATCCAGTATCAATACTTTTTATTAAGGTATCGATATTGCTGCTCCAACAGTTACTAAAATCAGTATTAATTACAAAAAATATTGATACCCTTTTAGTAGGTATTGATACTCGTTGTTGCAAGTGAAATAAATAACTTTGTATTTCATCCCCAACGGCTATATTCACTTCTACAACAACCACAACAGTTGGAAATCAATTAGAGGGTATAAATATCATCTTCCAAAGGTTTCGCAACAACAAGAAATATGTGCAAATATTAAAGATCAATCAAAACAACCTAGAACTTAATTCTTTCATGCATTTTCTTGTAAACACTTGTGAGCTTTCATTGTATTCATTTAGCTAAAGTGTTCTTCTTTGTATTTGTGCTTAATCGGCAAACATCCTAATCTTGTAAGGATTGTTTCTTTTTTTGCTTATTTGTTTCTCTTTGAGAAAGGGTTAATTCTTATGGTTTGGATAGAAACCTTATGGGAGTTGTATATTAAGATTTTGGACCATAAATCTTAAGAGAGATTGTAAGGTTAAACATTATCCTCAAAGGTTGCCAAATTAGTGAATTTGGGAAAATCCTTAGTAGTGGTAAGCTAAAGTAGTGGAGTAGGCAATTGGGCTCGAACCACTATAAATCATTTTGTTCTTTGTTGCATATTTTTCATTGCTTCAGCAACAATTTCTCAAAGGCCAATTCAACCTCCCTATCGGCGATTTTGAGTTTATCCTTCCGAGCTAAAATTTTAGTTTCAGCATCTCTTTATTTATATTTGTATTTAACTTAAAGCTATAGTTTTGTCAATATATGACCAGGAAGTGGTGTTTTGCATGTGGTGTGTGTGTATGTATTGATGGTAAATGTAATGCCCTAAAAGTTAAGAGTCTAATTGTTGAAATCTGCAGTAATTGGATTTATGTATCTGTGGTTCTATGCTCTGTTTTATGTTTAGGGTTTGAAGTTTGAATTGCGCTGTTAAAGTTTTGTTTGTTAAAATTAAAGTTTTGTTTATTTAAAACAACCCCTATCCACGTGTTATGTGGTTAAGTGCAATTCTAGGTAAATCAGTAACAAGAATGAGCTTGCTGGTTCACTGGTTAATCATCTATCTGTATTCTGTCTGGTTCAGAGTTCGAATCCCGTAGTATGCGTTAGAAAATATTTTTTTTTGTAATTGCTGGAAGAGGGGGTGGTTAACTTAAAGAATGTTATCATTCTTTTCATTTTGTTTCTAAGGAAAAACCTTAGTTCTTTTCTCATTCTTCCTTCCTTTATTTTTTTCTCTTCTTCCGGAAATCGATTGGTATCTACATTGTGAAGTCTGGTTGTTTGTGAGGTCAATTTTACGTAAGTTAAACTACGATTTCTTTTTGTATGTGAATTTCGTTTTATTAACATTCTCTATCTAAACGGGTTTTTGCTCGTTTATTTGAACTCACTTAAATCTTCGTCTGATTACTTTGTTAGGCAAGGATATTGCAAAAGATGTTAATCCACCGTATTAGCTTGATTTCTTTTGTTTCGTACGAAGTGAGTGTGTGAATTGGAAGAGAATAGCGTCGAATCTTTCGACATGTTTTCTTAGCAATAAGTTGGTTTCTCAAAATGTTGAATTGATTGTCTAATTGGTTGTGAAATGGTTAACTAGGTTATGGGTAGTCTCTATATTGTTTCTCCGTCAAAACGATATCAGGTGCGTATCAAAAATTCTAGTTTTGCAAGTTTTGGGTCGCTGGAAATGGTGGACGTCAATGCCACACGGGCGTGTGGCAGGCCGTGTGAACGGTTGTGTAACTCACTGCTCGTCGAATTGGGGCCACACGGGCTGGCACACGAGCATGTGTCCAGGCCGTGTGTGGCCAAAATAGTGCAGGGTTCACACGTGTAACACCTCAAAAAAATTAGTGACTTTAATTTTTCATGTTTGGACACAAATTACTTATTTGCTTTTATGGCTAAGTGATTTTAGTATGTATGGGGGTGTGTGAGAAGCCTGGGGTCAAGTCTTGGCTTTTACAAAAATTTTAAATTTTACTCTTAAAGGATCTGGATGCTAGCACCTAGGTCTTACTAATTATTGTACTTACCTTAAGTCACAAAAAGCCTAATGGTGCAGTGGTGAAGGCGTTACAAGTGTGGCAAGGGAGTCTGAGTTTCGAGTGTTAACGCAGCATAGGGGACATTTATTTTGCAGCTAGGACGGCTAGGGTTTGTGTTGCAGTAGAAGTCTGATGGATGAGAGGTTTGAATTGGTCATGGAGAGATTGTAGGAGCAAGTTATGGAGAGGATTATGGAGAGATTGGTGGAGTGAATCAAGGAAGTTGGAATGTGTGGAAGTGTTTGTGCCGAATAGGTATAAGGGAGCCTAGGAATTTTGGCTAAGGAGTTTTTCCTCATTTTGGTCAGTTTTTGTCACTGGTTTTTGGACTTTTCTTCCTTTTCTCTCCAGTGCTGAAACTTCAACTTACCACTCGTGCATTTTTTTCTTCTTCTTTTGCAATTGACCATTCTTTTCTTCCTCTTTTGCACTAACATCTGCCGAAGCCTTCCTCTCTTCACTATTCTTCTCAAGTTTCGGCCAACTGCTTGATCATCCTCTATTGGCTATTGATTCTTTCAGTCGAACCTATCACCCTAGTCTTGGGATTCTTTCTCTTCTTTGGTTTGTGACCGAAAGCTCTCCCCTCTCTGTTTCGATTCTGCAACGGCTCTGACAATTGGTAAGTGATCAAAGGCTACTCTCTGCTTTTATTTTAAAACTGAATGCACCTATGTTCTTCTTTTATTTTCCAAAACCAAATAACCCCATTAACTGATTGTTATTTCATTCTTCTCGTACTGCACTTATTGCGATTCTAGGGTCTTCCTCGAGGAGTGGTGAAGTGTGAACGGTTTGGAGGAGTCACACTTTCATCCTCAAATGTCCAGTAAGGTAATAAGTTTACCTCTTGTTTTTGGGGACGACCGAATATGCCCTACCACTTTCTAATCGGTTCTTGACTGTATTTTAGGAAAGCAGCGAATGCCTGTAATCGTTTCTGAACCACGAACGTTGAGGGATTAAGGACACCCTCACTCAAACAAGGTAATAAAGATATTTTGAATTAAGTGCTATTAAGAGGGTGTTACCCTAACAATTAAGTACTAACATCGGGTCTCGATGATTCTAGGTTGGGTGCACGTAGATCTTGGAGCGACTCTATAAAAAGGTGTGTAATCACACTATGTCCGCTAAGAATCGGCAAAAGCCGAAACTTCGGCATTTAAGGCCTCACGAGTGTGTGTGACCGCTCGTGGGTAAAAATCGAGCCCACAACTGAGGGCGATAGACTGAATGAGTCGTGTGGGCCCAATGGGCTTGTGGGCCCCACATGAATAAAATTTACGAAAAGTGGCAAAAACTGGATTGGGCTATGTAGATCACATAGTCGTGATTGAATTTGGGCCAAATGGGCCACACACTCGTGTGGCCCATTTGGCCCGAATATTGGGCTTTAAGCCAATTTACCCTGTTTCGACCAAATGGATTATCTGTGTCGCTTGAGGCGGTTATAAGCCTTCGAAAAAGTCGTTAACTGTACCAAGACCCCTAGGAAGTAAAATGACTAAAATACCTCTAATGAGTAAAATGATTGAAATACCCCTAGTGAGTAAAATGACCAAAATACCCCTAAAAGAAAAAAATACCGTTTTACCCCTAATACATTAAAATTGCCTAGAGATGCATTGATGAGATAAAAATATGTCTTGTATGATGATCAGATCGAGTAGGACATATTGCATATACGAAATATTGATGACATGGCATACTGCATGGGGTTGGGATTTTGTTATGGAGGAAGATCTTTATCATCGATGGCTCGCCACACATATTGATCTTGGTGGCTCGCCACAATGATCGCATCGTGGCTTTGCCACATATACTGTATTGGCAGCTTTGTTACGTTATTATTACTGGCAGCTATGCTACAATATTGGTGTGAGGGCTGGGTGGGTCGACTTTGTCCCCACGTGGTGTGTTGGGTTGGTACAGGTGGTGTCTTTGTTTGGATTGGGGTGGGTTTACATACTTGCACCATATCGTCATCAGATCGCTTAGGCCCACATCGTCTTTGTATTGGGCTAAGGCCCACACCGCATCGTTATTTGAACAGGGCTCAGTCCGCATCATATCGCATGTATTACTAATTAAGTGATAGGGGATTACACACTGAGTTCTCGTAACTCACCCTTTTCTTTTAACTGTGCAGGTAATCCCCAGCCTTAGATGATTTGGAGCTGCGAGGGACTTGGAGGTGGCCACATTTTCGCGAGTATTTTAATTTAGACCTAGCTATTTAAATATTTTCTATTGGGTTGATGTTTTTGTAATAAGGCCTCTGGTGATTTTTAATTTCTTTAAGTGGGTTTTTAATTCCTTACTTTGAACTGTCAAATAGATACAAATAAGTTTTCACTACTAATAACTGTTTTACAAGGCAAACACATATTTTCAACTTCAAGATAATCGTAAATAGAGTAGCTTTTGCGAATTTATACCAACAGTAACAAATATGGTAACCATTTTACTAAGTGGTGTTTTTATAACTTACAAATTGTTTCCTAAGAAATAAGAAGTAAATGGATTTTTACTCAAACGATTTCTCCCATCAGACTTTTTTGATTTCGAAGAATACTTCGATGTGACACGCCAGATTCGACCGTAACGTCTAGCCCGAGTTTGGGGTGCTACAACACAGGTATAAGACATGAGCATGTATTGAGGCTGTGTAACTCACTGTTTGTGACTTAGGACCACACAGGTATGCACACAGGCATGTGTCTAGGCCGTGTGAGTTATATGAGGAAGGACACAATCGTGTGTCCAAGCCGTGTAACTCTCTGTTTGCAGGATAAAACCACACGGGCTGAGGGCATGGGCGTTTGTCAGGCCATGTTAGCCACACGGGCAAGGACACTGCCGTGTGACAATATAATGTAGGCCGATACCCTTTTTTTAAGGCCGTAAATGTGGACTATGACTGATAATGATTTTTCCATGTTGTATGAATAGTTTGAACTTGATTGGTTGGGAGCTCTCTCTTACTCTGTAACTGACACATATATGTCATAACTGTAAGTGCACTATGAATATCTGTACTCTGCATATCCATGGGTTGGGTTGTGGAGAAGGAAAAAGTAATCTGCTCTGAACTGGTGGTATAACCACTATGTGACTATTTATGATTATGGCGCTTTGACGCAATATGATTCAGTAGCTAAGTTGTGTTCCGTAAACGTGTCAATAGACACTTCGCGGTGTGTAGGGATGGAAGGGCATTGAATGCCTTAAATGGTGTTTTAGGATGGTTGAAGATGGTGTGTAGCGGATAGGGATTAGGTTATCTGTATCTGAATCTATTCTGCGATATGTATATATATGTAATCGCATATATATATATATATATTTGTGCACAACTGATCTATTCTGAATCTGAATTGTAAATTGTAACGCCCCAAATTTTCTTTATTCGACTTTTGTAATTTTGTGACACAATATCTGTCTGCTTTAGTGGTTATGTGTTCTAGGTGTGTGCGTGTGAGATCCCAAGGTCAAGCCATGTCTTGGGTAAATTGTAGTATTTTTCTGATTAAAGCCTTAATTGGGTTCAGCAGGCTTAAGTTTAGATGTTGGTAAAATTATATCAGAATGGGCCTGTTGGTCTGGTGGATAAGTGGAGTGTTGGGGTGAAGGAGGTCTTAGGTTCAATTCTATGGGACGACAATGGCTGTAATTTTTGCTCCTAGCTTCGGCTAGAGTTGTGCTAAGATGGGGAACTGAGTGGTGGTTTGTGAATAGAATTAGTGGGAGGGAAATTAGGAAAGGATAAGACTTTCTGAGTAGTTGTGTTTTTCTAAAATTCCTTTCTGCCAAAAATACGGTGTCCTCCCCTCCCACAGCCGAATTTTTCCTCTTCCTTTTTTATTCTCCTTTTCTTGTTCTTTCTCTCTTCCTCGCTACCATCTTTTAATTTTGATCTTTTCTGTACTCGCCTCTCTTTTGTACAACACTGATTCACGTCTTGATTCGGTAAGATGAGTAGCGTAGTGTTATTTTCGTTGTTAGCTTATACTAATGTGCGTCGTTAATGCTGGATAGGGGAAGATTTAGAGACTCGTAATCATGGTTTGGATACTTAAGTTCGGGGAATTTTGGTGACTTGATTGAAGATAAGGTTTTTGGAAGGTATCGAGTTTAACATCTCGATTTAGTTTCATTTTAAACACTGATTTGGGTGTTGGGATATCAATTATTAGGTTCTGGAGTGCTCAGTGATCGTCTTAGCTTCAATCAAAACCAAGTTTGTACCCGAATTGCAAGAAAACGCGTTTTCGGTAAAAAGCTGAAAACCTTTCTGTCGGCGCCACACGGCCGTGTGGTAGGCCGTATGTAAGGCTGTAAACCACAGCACGGCTGTGTGATCGACTAGCCAGGCTGTGTGCAGGCAACACGGCAGTGTGATGGCTAAGCGAGGCTGTGTACGAGACAGAGGCTCGACCAATTTGACTGTGTGGGCTATACAGGTGTGTAGGCCCACACCGGTGAACTACACGGGCGTGTGAGATTCTCGGCTAGGCCGTGTGATCCACACGGTCAAGGCCAATTTGGGTTGTGTGGGCCCGTGAGCGTGTGAGCCCATATTTTTAAAATGATCTGTAAGGTTGCACGGGTCGCCCAAAAACGACTGTGGACCTACCGTAGGGTCGGTAAGCGATACTTAGACCCTAATATGAGTGATTTGTTTGTCTGATTTCTGTACCAAACATGAGTTATGATATCTGAATGTATGTATTTTTAATTGCATAATAGCATGACATTCCTTGTATATTGCATTGCATCGGGGTGGGTTGATGATATTTGGAAGAAGTATCTGAAAGGTCTTAAGCCTGTTATCTTGCAGCTTAGGTGCAATTATCTGATTTTGTGCTGCATTTCGGTACAGCATGGTGTGTAGGGATGGGTGGGTTGATTTTATCCCCACATGGTATATAGGGTTGGACAGAGTTGGTGTGTAGAGGCTGATGGGTAGAACTCTGTTATTCTGCTCTGTTCTGCATATTAATCTGAGATGGGCTGAGGCCCTAGTATACATCTGATTCTGTATTTGAGTGGGCTAAGGTCCACACTGATTCTGTAATGGGCTCAGGCCCAAACTAGGGATTTATGACTCGTTTCTGATATTATGCTGTGTGCATGTTTTTTGTGAGTACACACTGGGTTGCGTAAACTCACCCTTTTTCTGTTTGATCTGTTCAGGTACTCCCCAGCTTTAGACGAATCGGTGTAGCGAAGGACTCAACAGTGACCACTGTTTCTGCCTCATGATTTTATACTTAATTCATGGTTTTGCTTATATCTGGGAAAGTTTTATGTAATATGGCCTTTACGTATTTTGTTTAATTGGGATTTGCAACATTTATGGTTTTACCGTCAGCAGTAGAAAAGCTCGAGTTTTTAAAATAAACAAAGGTTTTTACTAAAACACCATGATTACGCAAGTTGATTTAAATGATTCCGCGAAATATAAATATTTTGGAAAAAGTATAATGTTTTGAAAATGGATGATGATTGAAACAAACGACACGCTTTTGAAGGTGGCATAAGATAACAAAAATGGTCTTATCGTAATTGTGTTTTCTAAAGCCCTATCATGTGACACCGCCAGATTCGGCCGTAACGTCTAGGCCGGGTTTGGGCTGTTATATAAATAGTTCTATACCAAACCAAATCTCTCATTGTATTACTTTACAAATGAATATTAACTGAATAATTTGACTACGGTTACGTACTGAGTTTGTAACAGCCCGTTTTGGTCAAATCGGAATAGTAGTTTTGAAACCATAAATCTGATGTCAAAATATTTATTTTATTATTATTTTAATGTCTATAGTATGATAGAATAATTGTGTGAAAATTTCGTTTTGAAATTTTATCGTTTGATTAGTCAATTTGATAAAAAGGGCTAAATCGCATAAAGCGTAAAACTTGAGTTCTAATAGCTAAAGGTGTCTAATAGTTATAGAACCTTAAAGTTAAGGTCCTTAAGTCGTAATTAGACCATTTTAATTATGAGCGGACATATATGGACATTTTATTAAGTGTTTTAAAGGTTATTAATCAAGGTTATATGTGTAAATTAGTAATTAACTTAAAATAAATAAAACAAAACAAAATTTAGCCTTGATATCATCTTCCATAATAAAATATTAGGGCTAGAAAACACCATTGTTGTGTTCTTCATTCAGCCAAGCTTGTATGGCTAATTAAGGTAAGGTTTTTGTCCCGTTTTTAATGATTTCTATGTTTTTGTGATCGTTGTAACTAGTACTAGCTAGCCCAGGGGCTATTTTGCAAAAATGTTAAAGATTTTGAAAGTTACCATTGATGAATATGTATGAATTTTGATGATTGATGATAGATTATGAAAGCTTGTTGATAGATATACAAGTTTTGTTAAGTGATTTTTAGTGAAAATGCAAAATAGGGATTAAATTGTGAAATGTGTAAAGTTAAGTGGTTTAAATGTGAAATAAATGAAAACTATGGACTACTAGGGGCATTATGGTAATTTTGCTAGCATGGGCATATTTGGAATTTCATTAAATTGTGATTTTATGAAATAAAGACTAAATTGTGAAAAATGTGAAATATTAGGGGCAAAAGTGTAAATGAGTTTTTAAGTGTGTTTTGAACTAAATTGAATGAATAGATGATTGAATAAGTTAATTTTGAATATATTTAGATTAATAAAAGTAGAATTTGGATCTAGATCGGGGGGAAACGAAAGTTATCGAGTAATCGATTTATTTTGTCGTTTACATATTCGAGGTAAGTTCGTATGTTATAATTTCATTCTAAATGTATTCTATATGCTTTGATATAGCATAAATTGTAATTATGTGACTACAGACAAGTTTGGAAATGATTCGAGGATGATTCGATAGTTGGAATTGCGGTTGAACCTTAGGAATAGTTTAAGATGCTAGCGACATGTCATTAGGGATACTTTGAGTTGGCTTCGGGCCATGATTTAGCACTTTGGGTGCGAGATAAACTGATTTGGCTTCGGGCCATGATATAGGTACTTATCGTGTGAGACCCTTGAGTATCTGACTTTTATTTCGAATGGTTCAACGGGTAAATGTAAGACGAGAATGTGTATGAGATTTGTACGAGATGGTACAAGTGTGTGCATAAACTATTTTAGCATTGAATAGAAGAAATGATGATGAAAGTATATAGTTTTGTGAATGAGTATTTGAAAGGTTTGTTAGCTAATGTAAGCTACATGTTGATGTATTCAAATTATTGAATTATATTTATGTGAATGCATTAAGTTTATTTCATACGAGCTTACTAAGTTTTATAGTTTACTTTGTTTATTTTTACCATGTTATAGTGTTATCAAAGCTTGCTCGGATTCGAGGACCGTAAGAAATCGCATCACACTATCCACCTATCTTTTGGTACCTTTGAACTTTGGTATATTAGGTATATGGCGTGTATAGGACTTTGAGTTATTTTGGTATATGTAGCATGGTTTTGACCATTTGTGTTGGCTTGTAAATATTAAGTGTTTGGTTTTATGATAGCCATGTAAGTTGGCTTATTTTGGCAAACGTGTGATGTATATACATATATGTTTTAATGCCTCCTAGTGATGTGGTTCATGCTTGCTTGGTAATGATTTGTTGAGTGCAACATTCTAGGTAGCTAATGTTCTATGAATTGTGGATGGTTGTGCTTGTGGTTATAGGCTAAGAAATATTTAGTTGAAGTGGTGCATATTAATCTTTTGGAAATGTGAAATGACATGTTTTGAATAGGCCAAACTATGGTATTATAAGTATGTTAGTTATTGATATTGAAATGGTACATTTTAGTCTTGGTTGTGGTTGATTTGGATGTCCAATTATGTTATGATTTGGTGCCATTTTGGTTGTATTGGTATATGCATAATTGGGTGGCAAATTGGCTTGGTAAATAGCCTATTTTTGTCCACACGGGCAGAGACACGGGTGTTTGTCTCAGCCATGTGTGACACATAGTTAAATACATGGCCGTGTGTCCCCTGGTGTGGTTTTAAAAATCAAGTCAGTGTGCTCCACACTGCCTCACACACGGGCGTGTGACTTGGCCGTGTGGAATAAGTCAGTATACCCTATAGGTTTGGCACGGCCTAGCGCACAGTCTTGCACACGGGTGTGTATGGCCATTTTTAGGGCACATGGGCTAGTCACAAGGGCGTGTGTGTTGGTCGTGTGACCAAAGTCAGAGAGTTACACGGGATCAGACACTGGCTGGGACATGGCCATGTGTGTAACACCCCTTACCCGTATACTACGCCGGAACCGGGTACGAGGCATTACTAGACTTAACAATACATTCTACCAAATCCAGAGCCACAAAATTTCACTTATAATTTAATCTTTAACAAACACATGCATACACAAACATTATAACTCCATGACCAATATGAGACACAACTCGTGGCTAAATACAGAATAATACTTATTACCGTTATGAAGCAATACATTTGATCAAATTAATTAACACATATACAAAATGACTTAGTTAAGCCCCTATACATGCCATAACTTAAATCATTTATAAATAAAGATACCCATAGATAGCTTGATAGTGTGAAGCGATCTCCGACGACCTTCAGCTCGAGCTTGTTTAATAGGACTCTGAAACATGAGAAAGAAAAAGGGGTAAGCTTATAAAGCTTAGTAAGTTCACATGTAAAAATAATAAGCATTAGCAATGAATTTAGCTTACTACTAAGTTGTCATAACTTACATAAATAATGCTAAGTTCTTACATTCTCAACTTACTCATTTGTAGCCTTACCAAAGCCTCAACGAGACAAACCCGAACAACAAGTTCTCAAATTGATACAATCATTAAATCACATGATTATACCTTATTACTCATGTTCACATTAATCTATCTACTTGAATCGCTGTCACTAAATTATTTATTTCTTGAACTACAGAGCTCCAAATTACAAACCGCTAATTTTCCCTGAAACTAGACTAACATATCTTCATACCATAAAATTTATAAAAGTTTTGGTCTTGCCAATTAGTACAGTTTATTCATTAAAATTTCCCCTGTTTCAGTATTCAACTATTCTAACCTCTCTTCACTATGAATCAATTATCTCCTCGTAAAGAATTTAGATGACCTTATTGTTTAGTTTATTTGAAACTAGACTCATTTAGGATTTTAGGCATATAAATTATACCCATAATTATTTGTATAAAATTTTCAATGATTTTTCTAATTCAAAACAGGGGATCACGTAATCATTCTGAACCAGTCTCAAAAAATTTAAATATCTCAAAGTATAAAAATATTTTGTTTTCTCTATTTCTTTTAAATGAAAATAGACTCAATAATATTTAAATAAATATCTCATCCAACTTATAATTCAATTTCTACTATTTTTGGTGATTTTTCAAATTCACATCACTGCTGCTGTCCAAAGACAGTTTTATTATCAATTTCACTCTTTCATATTTTCTTTATAGTAACTTTCATCGGAACACTTTCTCCATATCAATCTTACCAAAGTTCGATCACATATCGAGCACATTGCTCATAAGTTTACACCCATATACCTACACTTATTCATCACATAATCATATTCAATTACACTTAGTCGTTACATGATCACATGTATTTTCACTTAGTCAATTTCCCATTGAACTCATCGGACTAAAAACAGATACACGATGGCCTGCACATAATACCACCCTTGTAGCCGAAGCTATCTGGTGCACATAGTAGCCTGCACTTAGTACTACACATGTGACCAAAACCATCACTTACACATAGTGGCCTGCACTTAGTACCACACATGTGATCAAAACTATCGGGTAGGCATAATAGCTTGCACTTAGTACTACACATGCGACCTATCCGTTTGGTACACGTACTAGCCTGCACTTAGTACTACACACATGACCTAAAACCATCTCGGAGCTCTCTTGTACACATAGTGGCCTGCACCTAGTACCACACATGTGACCTAGCTACCTCATTCGTATCTTTTCTATTCCAAAGGTTCAACCGGGAATTCTCACTTTTCAACATTTTACCAATTCATCCATAATTAATCACACTTCGTAATTTGCATCAAATAATTACTCTATATTCAACCATATCTCATATAATATAACAAAATATTAAAACATAAATAAAAACGATGTATTATTTACATACAAACTTACATGATTACATTCTCAATCTCATCACATCATCAATTTAACTTATTCTCCCCAAATTATTTTATTCAATACTTTCTTGATATTACACAAAGCTATCTTCCTAATTTGGTCTTACATGTAAACTTATACCAATTCTCATTAAAATGTCGAGTCATTATCGAACATTATAATTATATTGGAAAATCAATACTAAAGTATTCATAACTAAAATTTCAATTTAACATTCAAACATGCATCATTAAATGCTTATTAAACATATGAACTTACCTTGATACCAAAACGGTCATTTTACCAACTTTCCCGATTTTCAATTTTCCTCCCGTTCTAGGTCCAAATCTCATTTTTCAGGGTCTAAGACATCACATTTCACTTATTTAATTAATGTACTACTCAAAACAGTCCCTAACTTAAACTTTGGCAAAATTATAATTTTGCCCCTAAACTTCTGCATAATTATTATTTTGCCCCTAGGCTCGAAAATTAAACTTCATCCCTTATCCTTATGTTTTATAACATGCTGGTCAATTTTTCCTTCTATGGCAACATCAAATTATTGCTCTAACATGCACTTATGTACATTAGGTATTTTTGCCGATTATGTCATTTTACTCGTTTTCACGTAAAATCGCTTAGTAAAAGTTATTTAACATAATTCTAAGCTTCATATTCTGCCATAAAACATCAAAATAAACACATTTCACCTATGGGTATTTTATCAAATATGAACCCTAGGTTAAATTATTGCTAGAATAAACTAAATCAAGTTACCGGGACTCCAAAAAGGTAAAGAACATGAAAAAAGGGGCTAGAATGGACTTACCATGAAGCTTGGAAAGCTTGAAAACCCTATCCTTGGCTTCCCACATGTTAAATTCGGCCTAAGCTTGAAGATGGATAAATTTGGCATTTAAATTTTGTTTTTAATTCATTTAATTCACTAAATTACCAAAATGCCCCTTAAAAAAATCTTTTGAAACATACCCATCCATGTCCATTTTTGCCCACAAACTTAACCAATGGTCTAATTATCATTTAAGGACCTCCAAGTTAAATTTCATAACAATTGGACACTCTAACATGTAGAACTCAACTTTTTCACTTTTCACAATTTAGTCCTTTTGACTAAATTGAGTGCCCAAATGTCAAAATTTTCGAATGAGATTTTCACGAAATCATTCCCTGAAATTGTAGACCATAAAAATATAAATAAAATAAATTTCTCAACATCGAATTTGGGGTCCCAAAACCACTGTTCCGATTAAGTCCAAAATCAGGCTATTACAATGTGCTCCCATTTCGAATGTCCACACAGCCTGTGACACGGGCGTGTGTCCCCTATTTTGAGAAAAATTTTCAAAGTTTCATAAAAGTTTCTTAAGTTATCGGTTTAGTCCCGAACCAATCCTAAAGCATGTTTGTAGCCTCGTAGGCTCGTATTAGGGACAAATTGATTGAGATTGAATGATGAATGCTTGAATTGAGAAAATGTATGCTAAATGGATGTTTAATTGTTTTGTAAGTTCAGTAATGCTCCGTAACCCTATTCTCGCGTTGAATATAGATGAGGGATGTTACAGAGTTTACAACTTATTCTGTTATGGTTTGATTTCAGGTAATCCCCAAGCATGATCGGGTCGGTGTCGCGGAAGCTCGGTCAACTTTTATCAGTTACTTTAAGTGTTACTATTAGGGATTGACACTTTATGAATTTATGAGGATCATATACTTTAAGTTATTTTTATCTGGAATGTTATTTATATGGGAATGTTTTCGTTTAACTGTGGTATGAGAGTATGTTTCTTGTGTGGATAATGTAACTCTCCATATTTGTTCTGGACTTCTAGACCGGGTTTAGGGTGTTACAGTAAAAGATGATTCCATTTTTTTCTATCATTTGATCTTTACCTGTAAATTCATATACATTATTTGAATCTAACTTGGTTGTCAAAAGCTTGACTGTATATTGACAACATCAAGACTTAAACTAATTTTCTCTGAACTTTTATCTATTTAACAGACTACTTTATGAATATTGCAGCTTTAATTTTTGTAAAATATGATCAATTGTTTCTGCATTGTTGTTGCAAGAATTATATTTTTGTTTGGTAAAAGAAAAGAATCAATTGTTAAACCAAACAAGATATTGATAGAAAATTAAAAGCTAAACACATGCTAGAATATTGTATATATAATTTTATAAAAACATGTAAGTTTACATGAAAGAATGAATTGCATTCAGACTAGCTTCTTTAGATAGTAAATTACAAAAATCCACTATGTTTATCTTATAGGATTGGTGCTTTTGGAATGACTGTATAATCGTCATTTGAACCAAATAACTCACAATTGAATTAAATGATTGTTGCACTCATTACCGATAAATTAAATAATAATAATTGAAATCCAACTTGAAACATTTATATTTTCCTTTCTCAAGTTCTTGTCCTTTTTATATCTAGAAAAAAAAAAGATGGATTATAAATATTTTGGTTCTGTGATAACATATATATTAATTAAGATCAAGGAAAAAGATGAAAAGGTAAGTAGCTTATTCTTTTTCCGATAAAAAAGTATGTTTAGGTGAATTACTTTTCAAACTATGATGGATTGAATTGAATTAATCAAATGGCATGGGCCGCATCGTCGAGACACGCAAGAACTAGCGCATATTTGTAGATTGTAGTCAATAATCACGCGGTTGTCAATTATTATAGTGGGTCTATTTGAAATTACACAATCACACGGCTGTGGAAGACTTTTTGTCATTAACACTGAAATGCACACGAGATGTGGGGTTATTGAGGTGGGTCTATTTTTCATTATTCACTCGCACTATTACGGAAGGTTTAAGTGATCAACATGCGATGAAAGTGCAAGGTGGTTTTATCATAGTGGTGTCTATTTGTCATTACTCGCATGATTCCTATGGACTTCTAGTCATGGGGTTAGAACTTTTGTCCCGTGTTTCATGTAGCCTTAGGCAATCCTTTCGATGCAAATACGTTTAATTCAGCTTAACCACCAAACAATTGAGGATTCATAAAGAATTCCTACAAGGCCCTAATTTATATAGCGGAAGCAACTTAGCCAAAATAAGGTACAAAAGAACAGAAAGCAATAGAAAACTATGCATGATGGGTGTTTGAGTAAATGCTCTTAATTGTATTACTTTCTTTCAAAGAATACAAGAAACAATGAAAGAATAAAGTGAGTTACAAGTGATGGGGAAGCTCTCAATTTATAATTGAGCTCCCTCAAAACCAACGGTCTAGATCAAGTTACATTGACGGACGATATTAGTCTATCCCTTAAATCAAGGGATTTACAAGATTACATAATCAAATCCAATCAAATCTTACAAGATATAATTCCATTCAATCTTCTAAGATTAGTTTCTCTATTTACCAAGGTAGCCTATGTTGTCATATCTTCATTATTGGGCCACCCAAGCTTTAATTTTTCAAGCTTCTCCAATAGCTCTTTGAATCAGGCCAGCTCTTGTGAGAAAAATGGTCCACATGTCAATGATAGACTTCCATGGGATCCTTGTGTGTGATGTTCATGGGCTTTGAATTGCGGCCTGTGATATTCTTCCTCACCCATTCTCACAATGCCCTCATTTCGCCTTCTAAATGGCACTGACTTGATTCGTCTCGGTCTCATCTCAACGCCTTAACATTTTCCCAACTAGTTTCAATATTGGGTCATCCCTTCCTTTGGATTTTTTTCCTCGACTTTTATCATCTCTTAACTTAAACCATCTCATTCGTTGGTACATCTTGATGGCAAGAAGTAGTGACTCTCTCTTGCCCACATTCTAACTCACTTCGAACGGGATCCACTTGATTTACACCACTTGACCTCAAATTGCCAGTCCCTCAGCCTCCTTACTTAAGAACATTGAAAAGGCCTCTACGTTCTTGCCAACCTAACAAGTTACAAAACATTACCATAGTGTTTAGAATGTAGCTTACTCATCGCATTTACTCGAGTCAACTGTGCAACTTGCATCACCACTTTCCCAAAGTTTGATGCACAACTCACCTTTTCCAAATGTGGTAGCTTCTCTGATGAATCAATAGAAGTGAGACTCATTGACCCTAAGTCTATTCCAAACTTACCTCTTTCATGGGTGGAAGGCTCGCCGATGAATCGGCCAATTCAATCACTTTCCTTTAATTGAGACTTATTGGTCCTAGCTTTAATTTTTATTGCCACTTTTTCCCCTAATTCCAATGAAAAATTCACCTCTTCCTTGGGTGGAATCCTTTTCGATGACTCAATGAGATCAATGTTGCCTTTTCTTTGAACACGACTTGTTTTGGATAGTTCTGCAACTTGTACGAACCACGACAAAAGAAGCACTGTACTCGCTTCTTTTTGCTCTTTTTTACCCCATTAGCTTCGACTTTTTCGTTGCTCGAACTAAGCTTCTTGGGCTCCTTGTCTAATGCATCATCCCCTTTGATGGTAGACTTCCTCGGACATTTCCATAACATATACAGACCATGACATAGGAAGCACTCCACTGACTTCTTCTCATTTTTAGCTTCCTTGGCTTCGGCACCCCTTGCGCTCAAACCAAGTCTCATGGCCTTACCTTCCGGCTTGTTCTTCTTAGAAAGCGCGAATTTCTCTGGACATTTCTTCAATAAATGTAGACTATCACAAAGAAAGCATTTGATCTTGCCCCTCTTTTTGTTGGGTTTCTTCTTCCCAACTTGTGGTTTCTCATTGCCACCATCATTACAGTTGTCATTGCCATCATCTTCCTCGTGATTCCCTTCACATGCGCCCCTTTCCTCGGACTTGGAAGACTCAAGCTTGTCTTTCCCTAGGCCAAGCTTGACCACGGGCTACGCTATTATTATGGCTTTCGACAGCTCTTAGACACCTTCTTTTAATTCTTGTCTGACCCATGGCTTTAACACATTCTTGAAAGCAATCAATGCCTCTATTTCAGTGACATTTGAAATTTAGATCATGAGTTCTTTGAACTCTCAAACATACTCCTCCATTGTGCCTCATTGCATAATCCATCACAACTTTTCCCAAGCTTCCTCCTTAGTAAATTCTAGATAAAACTGCCCTTTCAACTCATATTAGAACTTTTCCCACATCGCAATCTCACTATGCCTTTTATCTGTGGACTTGTCTCACTACCATAAAAGCGCAATATCAGTAAAAAACTTGGAAGCATTATTTACCTTACTCGCATCCTCTATGATGCCTTTGGCACAGAAGTAGTGCTCCATCCTCCACAAGAAATTATCCATATCGCAAGCCCACATCGCATGCAGACCTTGTCTCCGTAAACTCTTTCGGCTTTGAAACATCCTCACAATTGAGTGTTACACTCAACACAAGGCAAGCTTTCCTTCGAGCTCCTCAATTATTGTGCTTGAAGCCTTTGTCGTAGCCATTATTTCCTCCTTCAAAGCCATTACCATGGCTTTAGGAGTATCATTCCTATGTGAATTTAACAACTTATTTACCTTATCCATAGTGGAATTGAGAGACATCGTCATATAATCTCTAGACTGCTCCATCTAGTCGTCTATACGATCATTTATGTCCTTTATGGACTCTTTAAGTTTGTCCACTTGTTCATCTACATCAAACAACATTTCCTTTAAATGGATTGGTTTTCTGGTCCACTCCTGATCGGTAATTTCTTTCAACATATCGATAGTGCCTTCGAAACCAAAGCTCAGATACCACTTGTCACGGGGCTAGAACTTTCATTTTGCGTTTCGTGCAACCTTAGGCAATCCTTTCGATCAAAACACGCCTAAATCAACCTAACCACCAAATAATTGAAGATTTACAAAGAATTCCTCCAAGGTAGAAGCAACTTAGCCAAAAGAAGGCACAAAAGAACAAAAAGTAACAGAAAACTATGCACAATGGGTGTTTGAGTAAATGCTCTTAATTCTATTATTTTCTTTAAAAGAATACAAGAAACACTAAAAGAATGAAGTGAGTTACAAGTGATAGGGAGGCTTTCTATTTATAGTTGAGCTCTTCCTATAACAGTCCAGTTTATACCCTAGTCGAAACAGTGGTTTCGGGACCACAAATCTGAATCTGTTAATATTTTAATATTATATTTTGTGCCGTTAATATGTGAATAAGTATGTGTTAAATTTCTGTAAGTTAATTTGTTCGTTTGTGTGTTTAATTTGACAAAAGGATGAAATTGCATTAAGTGTGAAAATTGCTTGCTATTTGTCAAGGTATGAAAGTGCTATGGCTTTTTAAATGTGGGGACTTATGTGGCAAATAAGCCACTATTTTGGTTAGTGGACGGCATGAGCAATGAAATGTGGATATATATATATGCTTTTATATATGTTTATATATTAAGTTTTATAAGCTGTTGTTATATTAAATTCTTTTATAAGTTATGTTTATTTTAATAATAAAACATATGAAAAAAAGAAAGTGGCCTTTATTCATCCTATTGTTAGCCGAATATTAAAGAAAAAAAAGAAAGAAACTTTGGCTAGACATTCGGCACTTGCAAGCCAAAAATTCAAGGTTAGTTTTGATCTGTTTTTGATAATTTCTACGTTTTTGTAATCGTTGCTTCGAGAGCTTTAAAATCCATGTACTAATTTTGAATATTGATGATGTTTGTGTGAGATGCCATTGTTGATGTGTGGAGTTTCGTGATGTTTTATGTTGTTAAATGGAGCATCTAAGCTTGATGAACATGTTTTGTTCTTGAAGTTTTGTTAAATTTCGCTAAATAGGGCTAAATTGTTAAAATAGCAAATTGGAGGACTAATTTGTGAATTTGACGAAACTTATGGACTTATATAGTCCTTAGGGAAGTTCGGTTATGCATGAGTGTGAATGGATTTTGTGAAATTGATGTTTTGAGAAAAATGGATTAAATTGATAAAAGGTGCAAATGTGAGGTCTAAATTGCAAATAGCCCTAACTGTGTATCTTTGGATTTAATTGAATGAACTAGTGAATAAAAGAGTTAATTCTGAATATGTTTAGATCAAGAACCGAGGAAAACGGATTTAGATCGCGGGAAAGTGAAAGTTATCGAGTAGCCGTTTTCATTCCGATAAACCGAATATGAGGTAAGTCACTATACAAATAAATGAATATGTATGCATATGTAATTGTTCATATGTTCAATGATGTTAATGAATGCTTACGAGAGGTATGTATTTGAATTCCGAGATAAGTTCGATATAGTAACTAAGTTCGAGAAGCCCCGTACGAACCTAGGAATAGATAGGATTGGCTAAGTCACGTCATAGATATCTGTTCTGTTTTCATCATGTAAGACCATGTTTGGGACGTTGGCATTGATTTGAGATTTGTGTAAGACCCTGTCCAGGACAGTGGCATCGATATCCGGTTATGTGAAAGACCACGTCTGGGACGTTGGCATCGATTTGATCTTTACGTGTAAGACCTCGTCTGGGACGTAGGCATCGATATGAGTTTTACATGTAAGACCCTGTCTAGGACATCGACATCGTATTCCTGTCTGGGACAGCAGCATCGATATCTGAGTGCATATAAGACCTCGTCTGGACGTTGGCATTGTACAACTATTCCGACCTTTCTGAGTATCCTACTAGATTCCTAATGGTTCAACGGGCAAATCTGTGATACTAATTATAATTCCGAGCTAGAAACAAATGCATGAATGTACATCCATTTCAGGTACGTTGAGATATATATATGATTTGTATAAGCATGGAAGGTAAATATGTATGTGCATTAATGCAAATGAATATTTGAGATATATGTATGTTTGAGATATGAGCAAATAAGATCTTTGAGATGTGTGGATTGGTAAGAAATGACAAACCAAGTGAGAAAAGAGTTCATTTATGTGCTTGAATTAAGGATATGTTAATTAATTCAAATTGCCATACTTATGAATGAATTATGTTAAGTTATTTGTATATGACTTACTAAGCTTTTGGAAAGCTTACTCTGTGGGCGTTTTCTCTGTTTTATAGGTCGTCAAAGCTACTAAAGGCTCGGGACCGTCTTGGATTGTCATCACACTATAGAACTTATTTTGGTACACTTGAAAGTGTATTTGGCTCAATATGACATGTATAGGCTAGTTTTCTTGGTATAAGTTGTCAAGTGAGCTTAGCCATGTAATTTGGCTAGATTGTGTTTTTGGTATATGCTTTAATGAATGTGATATGTAAAGTTGTTATGGTATGATTAGTTGATATATAGAATGGTTATGAGATGGTAAGTATATAGACAAATGGTGTATAGGCATAATTGAGTTTTAGTTATGCAAATTGGTATGTTTAGAATTGGTTTTGAATGTATAGATTGAATGAAAATTTAATGTATAGTTGTGATTATCTTAGTGGTCAAAAATGATTTGGATGGCTATTTGGTATGTTTTTGGTTGCCATATATGCTTGATATGTGTTGGTAAATGATGCTTATAGGTATGAACCATTTGGTTGGCATTTTGGTCTTCCAAAATGACCTATAATGTCACACGGTCATGGCACACGGGTGTGCCTTGAGACCGTGGTGAATAATTCAGTAGCTAGCTTATAAAGTACATGGTCATGGCACGGGTGTGCCTAAAAGCCGTGTGAAAAATGGCAGTATATGACTTAGTTGGACACGGCCATGGCACACGGGCGTGCTTGGTGGTCGTGTTGATTTTGGCAGTATGTTACCACGGAGAGGACACATAGGTATGTCTAGTAGCCGTGGGAGGCACACGGTCTCCTCCCACGGGCGTACCTCCTCTGTATTTTAAAAGTTTCAAAGTTTCCATGAGATTTGGTTTATGTTTCAGTTTAGTCCCGACTCAATTTGTAAGCATGATTTTAGGTCTCGATGACCGTTTTAAGGGACACTATGCTTGAGAATGAGGTTTGAATGTATGAACTTCCGTAAATATTTTTCGATATGTCTGGTAATACTCCTAACCCTAATCCGACAATAGACTCAGGATAGGGGTGTTACATTTGATTGGTATCAGAGCTACGGTTTAGCCGATTCTCAGACTAATGTAGCGTGCCAGAGTCTAGCTATACATGCCATATATTTGAATTGTGAGAGTGTGATGAATCCTAACGTATAAAATTTGATTTTCGTATAGTAATGGATCCCGAAAGAGCCGTAGCTGACGACGTAGAAAGTAATGCGC
The DNA here is from genome assembly GCA_025503065.1 of Gossypium bickii. Lineage (NCBI taxonomy): Eukaryota > Viridiplantae > Streptophyta > Magnoliopsida > Malvales > Malvaceae > Gossypium > Gossypium bickii. The sequence continues at coordinate 106,781,796 of CP106711.1, forward strand.
CTACTCCTACGAAAGGGACGTGCCCTCTGAGTCAAGACTAGCTACGAGCGGTCAAGAGGGAGAAGCTAAGCAAGCTTTCTTCCAGATGATGAGTGAGTGGTTCACTCAATTCATAAGAAACAACCCGACTGTTTCGCAACCCCCGCCCCCGGTTAATCCCCCTCAGACTATAGTTGTGCCACCGGTTATGCATCCTAATCTATTGAATAAGCCTCCTGTTGACAAGATCCGTAAGTATGGGCAGAAGAATTCTGTGCTATTAAAGATGATGATGCTGAAAAGGTCGAGTTCTGGATTGAAAATACGATCTGGGTATTTGATGAAATGTCTCTAACTCCGAAAGAATGTATAAAATGTATGGTATCATTACTTCGAGATGCAGCTTATCAATGGTGGAAAACTCTGATTTCTGTTGTTCCAAGAGAGTGAGTTACGTGGGACTTCTTTTAGATCGAGTTTCGGAAGAAATATATTAGTGAGAGATTTGTTGATCAGAAACGGAAAGAATTTCTAGAACTTAAACAGGGCCGTATGACTGTTTCAGAATACGAATAAGAATTTGTGAGACTGAGTCAGTATGCTCGAGAATGTGTATCATCTGAAGCTATAATGTGCAAAAGGTTCGAAGATGGCCTTAATGAAGACATTAGTCTGTTAGTCGGGATTTTAGAAATAAAAGAGTTCGTTGTACTCATTGATAGAGCGTGTAAAACTGAGGCACTCGGGAAAGATAAAAGAAAAGCTGAATCTGAAGCCCGAGATGTGAGAAAGAGATTTCAGAGTAAATCATTTTAGCCTGCTTTGAAAAGATTCAGAGATAATCAAAGTCGTTTCAGAGATAACTTAGGACATTCGAATAGAAATCAATCAAGACCGCAAATGAGTTCTAAAACTCCAGCAACTTTAGTGGCTAGTGTTGAAAATGTTCGATCCGAGAGACCTGAATGTAAACATTATGGAAAAAGACATTCGGGAAGTTGTAGATTAAATGATAGAACTTGCTTCAGATGTGGATCACTTGATCATTTTATACGTGATTGCCCTGAGTCTGTCGAGCCAGAAACTGTTCAGAATTTGAGATCTGAAAATGCACCTGTGAGAGGTAGGCCATCGAAGAATGTCAGAAATGTTAGTTGTAGTCAGAGAACTACGAGAGACAACGTGGTTAGATCTGAAGCTAGAGCGCCAGCCAGAGCATATGATATTCGAGCTCGAGAAGAAGCTTCATTGCCAGATGTTATAACTGGTACTTTTACTCTTTATGATACTTCTGTGGTTGCTTTGATATACCCTGGTTCTACGCATTCATATATTTGTAGGAATTTAGTATTCAGCAAGACTTTGCCTGTAGAGTTTACTGAGTTTGCTATAAATGTATCGAACCCCTTAGGAAAAAAGTGTCCTTGTTGACAAAGTATGCAAGAACTGTCTGTTAATGTTTCAAGATATCTGTTTCTCTGCTGATCTGATGCTTTTGCCATTTGATAAATTCGATATTATTCTGGGTATGGACTAGATGTTTATGCATGATGCTGTTGTGAACTGCAAAAGAAAGACTATAGATTTGAGATGTTTGAATGATGAGATTGTACGTGTTGAGTCGAATGATTTAAATGGATTGCCTGCTGTGATATCTATTTTGAAAGCTCAGGGTTATTTGAATAAGGGTTATGAGGCATATTTTGCTCATGCAATTGATTCGAAAATGTCTGAAAGGAAGATTGAATTAGTGCCTATTGTCTGTGAGTTTTCTGATGTGTTTCCTGAAGAGTTACCGGGTTTACCTCTGATTCGTGAAGTGGAGTTTGGTATTGAGTTGTTACCTGGTACTACACCTATTTCGATAGCTCCGTATAGAATGGCACCAACAGAATTGAAAGAATTAAAGTCTCAGTCGCAAGAATTAACTGAGAGAGGGTTTGCTAGACCGAGTTTCTTGCCTTGGGGTGCTCCTGTTCTGTTCGTGAAAAAGAAAGATGGCACGATGAGGATGTGTATCGATTATCGTCAGTTGAATAAAGTGACAATAAAGAATAAATATCTGTTCTCAAGGATTGATGACTTATTTGATCAGTTAAAAGGAGCTACTGTGTTTTCAAAGATTGATCTGAGATCCGGATATTACCAGTTGAGAGTGAAAGATTCAGACATTCCAAAGACTTCTTTCAGAACGAGGTACGGCCATTATGAATTTTTAGTTATGCCATTTGGATTGGCCAATGCTCCTGCTGTCTTTATGGATCAAATAAACAGAATTTTCAGACCGTATCTAGATTGTTTTGTTGTGGTATTTATAGATGACATATTGATTTATTTACATGATGAAGATGGGCATGCAGAACATTTGAGAATTATGTTGCAAACTTTGAGAGAAAAGCAATTATACGCGAAATTCAGCAAATGTGAATGCTGGTTGCACGAGGCTAGTTTCTGGGGCATATTGTGTCAGCTTCTGGAATCCAAGTAGATCCAAGCAAGATTTCTGCTATTCTGAATTGGAAGCCTCCAAATAATGTGTCTGAAGTCCGTAGTTTCTTGGACTTGCTGGTTATTACCGCAGATTTGTAAAAGGCTTTTCAACCATAGCTTCTCCGTTGACTAGACTGCTTCAGAAAGATGTCAAATTTGAATGCTCAGATAAATGTCAGAAAAGTTTTGATCAGTTGAAAACTTTTTTAACAGAAGCTCCAGTGTTAGTACAGCCGGAATCAAGTAAATAATTTATTATATACAGTGATGCTTCGTTAAATGGTTTGCGATGTGTTCTGATGCAAGAAGGCAAAGTTGTTGCGATTGTGTTTGCACTTAAGATTTGGTGTCAGTATTTGTACAGAGAGAAATGTCACGTGTTTTTAGATCATAAAAGTCTGAAATACCTGATGACCTAGAAAGATTTGAACCTGCATCAAAGAAGATGGTTAGAGCTGCTAAAAGATTATGAGCTTGTGATAAATTATCATCCTGGTAAAGCAAATGTTGTTGCAGATGCTCTGAGTAGAAAATCGTTGTTTGCATTACGAGCTTTGAGTGCTCAGTTAGATTTGTCCGATGATAATTTCGTGTTAGCTGAATTAAAAGCCAAACCGCTATTCTTACAACAGATATGTGATGCTCAAAAATTTGATAATGAATTGCTAGCGAAACGAGCTCAGTGTGAAGTAAATTCCGAATCTTAGTTTCAAATTGTTGATAATTGTTTGAGATTCTGGGATCGTATCTGTGTTCCGAGAAATCCAGAGTTGATTCAGTTGATCTTGAATGAAGCTCACAACAGTCGTCTATCTGTTCATCCAGGAAGCACTAAAATGTATCATGATTTTAAACGACATTACTGGTGGTCTGGTATGAAACGGGACATTTCTGACTTTGTTTCAAAATGTTTAGTTTGTGAGCAAGTGAAAGCTGAACATTCCGTCTGTGTTGTTACAACTTATTCTAATTCCTGAGTGGAAATGGGATAGAGTAACCATGGACTTTGTTTCTGGTTTACCTTAGGCTCCGAGAAAGAAAGATGCGATATGGGTCATGGTTGATAGATTAACGAAATCTGCCCATTTCATTCCAGTAAGATCTGACTACTCACTTAACAGATTAGCTGAGCTTTATATTTCTGAGATTGTGAAATTACACGGGGTGCCATTATCTATTGTTTCCAATAGAGACCTGAGGTTTACGTCGAGATTCTGGAAGAAATTGCAAGAAGCTTTGGGAACAAAATTACATTTCAGTACAACTTTTCATCTGCAAACAGATGGTCAGTCTGAACGGATTATTCAGATTCTTGAAGACATGTTAAGATGCTGTATACTTGAGTTTAATAGTTTATGGGAATAGTATCTGCCACTGATTGAATTTGCATATAATAACAGTTTTCAGTCGAGCATTAAAATGGCACCATATGAAGCTTTGTACGGACGAAAATGTCGTACACCTTTGTATTGGACTGAACTCAGTGAGAATAAGCTACATGGGGTTGATTTGATAAAAGATTCAGAGCAAAAAGTGAAATTGATCCGAGATTGTTTGAAAGCAGCATCTGATCGTCAGAAGTCTTATGCAGACTTGAACCAACAAAGTATTTCTAAAAGTGTCTCCGTGGAAGAAAGTGTTTCAATTCGGACGTAAAGGCAAATTAAGTCCGAGGTTCATCGGACCGTATGAGATCATTGAATGTGTTAGGCCTGTTGCTTATAAATTGAAGTTGCCGTCTGAGTTAGAAATGATACACAATGTATTCCATGTCTCGATGCTTCGCAGATATCGATCCGATCCGTCACATGTGATTGCTCCATCTGAAATTGAAATCCGATCGGATATGTCACACGAAGAGGAACCGATTCGTATCTTAGCTCGTGAAGTGAAAGAATTGAGAAATAAGAAAATTTCGTTAGTGAAAGTACTGTGGAATCGACACGGAATAGAAGAGGCTACGTGGGAGCCTAAGGATTCAATCAGACAACAATATTTGACTCTGTTTAACGGTAAGATTTTCGGGGACGAAAATCCATAAAGGGGAAAGAATTGTAACAGTCCGGTTTATACCCCAGTCGGAACAGTGGTTTCAAGACCACAAATCTGAATCCGTATAATATTTTAATATTATATTTTGTGCCGCTAATATGTGGATAAGTATGTGTTAAATTTCCGTAAGTTAATTTGTTCGTTTGTGTGTTTAATTTGACAAAAGGATGAAATTGCATTAAGTGTGAAAATTGCTTGCTATTTGTCAAGGTATGAAAGTGTTATGGCTTTTTAAATGTGGGGACTTATGTGGCAAATAAGCCACTATTTTGGTTAGTGGACGGCATGAGTAATGAAATGTGTATATATATATGTTTTTCTCTATGTTTATATATTAAGTTTTATAAGCTATTGTTATATTAAATTCTTTTATAAGCTACGTTTATTTTAATAATAAAACATATGAAAAAAAGAAAGTGGCCTTTATTCATCCTATTGTTGGCCGAATATTAAAGAAAGAAAAAGAAATAAACTTTGGCTAGACATTCGGCACTTGTAAGCCAAAAATTCAAGGTTAGTTTTGATCCGTTTTTGATAATTTCTACATTTTTGTAATCGTTGCTTCGAGAGCTTTAAAACCCATTTACTAATTTTGAGTATTGATGATGTTTGTGTGAAATGCTATTGTTGATGTGCGGAGTTTTGTGATGTTTTATGTTGTTAAATGGAATATCTAAGCTTGATGAACATGTTTTGTTCTTGAAGTTTTGTTAAATTTAGCTAAATAGGGCTAAATTGTTAAAATATCAAATTGGATGACTAATTTGTGAATTTGACGAAACTTATGGACTTATATAGTCCCTAGGGAAGTTCGGTTATTGATCGCTATGAAATCAGAATTTTAAATATTTATAAAAGAACGATCAAACCTGGAGACTAACTCTGACAATGATGTTAAGGCAAGTGTACCTATCGAACAATAATATAGTTTAGGTAAGACCGGATGTCAAACCCAAAGGAACTAAGTTGACTAATACTCACTTTCTTTTTACTATTTAGCCTAAATAAGATAAATGTTGGTTGTGAATGGTAGTAACGATAACTAGACTTAAAGAAACAATGAGAAGAAAACTAGATTGGGGATAGCTTGGAAAAAACTCAGTTGATTTTTAGGATACCCTCGGGAAGAATCCACCTAAATTTCGCTTTATTACTTAACTTTAAATTATACTATTCCTTTTACTTAGTTGATCTGTGAGACTCCCTAACCTATGCTAAACCTTCTCTCGAGGTGAATAACGTCTAATCCTAGGTTAATTAGTGGAACTCTCGTTCGCTTATAATAACCCCCTAGGAAAGTAGTAAATCGATCAATGGATTCCCATATTAGGTTTCACCCTAATCCGGCAAATCTCGTAACCCTATCTCTAGGCGCCCGATCAACTCCGTTTAATTATGTAGATCTACTCTTAGGCAGGGTCTATTCCTCCTCCACCTAAGCACATTCGATATTGATTAAGAAACATAATTAAGAACAAACTAAGTAATTTATCATATAATCTAAAAATCAAATAATAAACATCTGTCTAGGTTTCATCCCCCTTCAGGTATCTGAAGGGTTTAGTTCATGAAAGAAAAATAAAACATCACAAGAGAAAAGATAAAACAAAACATAAGAAAAATCCTAAAACTCCCTGTCGGGATTGAAGGAAAATTCCACCGTCTTGAGTATAATTTCGGCTTCTTGGTGATGAATTGACTGGCTATCCTCGCGTTATTCCCTAACTCTGACCCTCTCGGCTTGGCTCCTTGGCCTAGCTTTCGACCCCCTCTCAAGGTGGTACTTGGGGTGTATTTATATGCTCTTGGAATGAGATTCTCTCTCCCTAAGTATCCTTTTTCGACTGAAATTACTCTTTCCAGCGTCAGAGGCACGGCCATGTCACACGCCCGTGCAAGCCGAGACCTGACCGTGTTCGGAGTTCTGCATTGGCACGACCGTGTGCGGTGGTGGAGAGGCCGTGCTCCAGGTGTTAGTCGAGGCACGGTCGTGTGGTCCTTGGTCCAGGCCGTGTCGATTTCGTGGAAAGGCCTTTTTTCTTCATTTTAGGCCCGTTTTGCATTCTTTTCGTTCTCGGGTGCTTTCCTAGGTATAAGACATGAAAAGAGAGGATTAAAAGCACCTTTTTATATAAAACAAGGCTTAAAACTCTAAAAAGTATAATAAATATGGGATTAAAATATGTTATATTTCCGGTTTATCAAATACCCCCACACTTAAGCTTTTGCTTGTCCTCAAGCAAAATTCTCATCTTACAATTAAAATAAACTTTTTCCACAATTTATAATTCTTATTGACAATGTCTTACCCTAATTCATAGATAATTCTTACATAGAGGATTTAATTCAAAGCGTCCTAGAGGTTAAAACGAGACAAGTCATGAGTTTTATATCTCGAAAATATAGGTGTTTTCCTTCCCTTAAACAGCTACCTTTTCAATCTAAAATCAATAAGGATTGATATCCTTGCTTAAGGTTCACTCAAATCACTCAAAAGTGTTTAAGGGTTAGAAGAGATCGCTCATACGTCAAACCTGAAAAGTTAATCCCATAAGCTTGCTTGAAAATCAAATCTCCGCCACTGTAATACGAGATGATAATTAGATCAAAAGGTCTTTGATCGGGTTGTAATTGGGCTAAGGTAAAAGGTGAGGTCACAGGCTGAAATTAGAAGGTTAGAATCGAGATTGACTTGATAAGTACCTATCCTAAAAATTTTCCTAAAATTTCATCAAATAAACTTTACTAATACGAGCTTTTTCTGGAAATATGCTTTTGATTGTGTAAGCTCTCTTTTTAAGCTAAAAATTGATAGACTTTAATTAATTTTTTTTTTTGAAATAGACTAAGTAATATATTTTCAGTAGCTAATCAAATTAAAACTCGATTAAGGGTTAATAAAAAAAAGGGAAAACAGATACAAATGCTCGAGGTTAATATTAGCGGTTAAGTCAACAAAAAGGATTGTTAGGATCAAAGGGGTTCACTAGGGGTTAATTTGTTAGGGTGAGCCATTTAGTGGAGTTAGTGGGTTAAAACCTAAGTGCCTTCATCATCTCTATATATCAAATCGTAACTGTGGTCTCGACATGTATAAAAGAAGCAAGTTCTAGAATAACAGTTCATAGTTGACACACTCGTAATCAAGGACTGAGCATGAAAAAGAATGTATGCTCTATAAGGTTCAAATGCTTACAGAAAATTACGGGTGTTTTGATATCACCCTTATAAATTTTAAATTTCAAGGTAGAATTTAATTTCAGGTCAACAACCTAGCAACAATTTTATTGCTTGAAAAACAGACTTATCATGCTTGGTTCTCTAGTATTCCTTAAACTAATCGTCAATGTACAATTAACTATAACTTATTCAAAAGCATATCAATGAAAATCATAAATCAGTTAAAATTTCATCCTAATTAGTAATATGACAATTTTACTTTAAGAACAAGATTTAATTAGGGATTTGAGAATAATGAAAAACGTTGGGTATAACTATTTACCCCCTCACTTAAGATGTACATTGCCCTCAATGTAAAAAGTTCGATAAGAATTTATATGGGACAAATCAAAAGAGAAGGGTAAAGATTACTCCCTGGAATACTTATGATGCTTGAGGTGGGTGGTTTCTGCTGCGGTGAAGGCGTCAGTAGGGGAGTGGGTTGCGTGAGAGCCAGGATTTATTAAGACCTAAGAAAAAGAAACTAAACAGATAATTAAATAAAAATAGGATAAAGAAAGAGGAAACAAAAAATGTAAACAGAACAAAATTTAAAGATAAATGGACTGAAAAGTCCTTATTGAGGGATGGTTCGCAAGGTGGGAATCAACGCCAGGGAGAAGGATGTGGTGGAGGAGGCGGAAGTGGTGTGATTCCCTAGCAGCCTTTCGAACCTGAAACTAAAAAGCTAAAACAAAATTAAACGAAAATAGTAGTGCAGAAATTTAGAAACGGAAAATAAAGAAGAAGAGCAGCAAATTGAAGCAAAAGAGAAAGAAAATATCAAAACTAAGTAGCCTCAAATATCCTTGGCTTGGTGTTGGAACGAAGCTGCCAGCATGAACTCATAGTGATTGTTCTTCCCTGCGGAATGTGTTCTTTTACGCTTCTTTGTCATTGTGTTTTGGCTTGCACAAGGATCTAGAGGTTTAGTGAAGATAGGATTTGAGATGGAAGAGTTTGAAACTTCAAGGAAATAGTGAGAAACTCGGATGAGAAAGAGAAGGGGTGAAGGGTTTAAATAGATGCTCAATTATTCTGCTCTCCCACGGCCGTGGCTCCTGGGCGTGTCGACTTACACTGCCGCCTCACACGGTCGTGTTGTAGAGGGTGCTACCTCCTTCAGCCCGTGCATGATCCATCCATGTCCGTGTTTGGGACGTGTTTGTTTGGGCACGGTTCTATGCCACGGGCGTGTCCTACCCGTGGTCGATAAGTCAGTATCCTCAGGGTTTTCACACGGTTTTGGGCATGGCCGTGTTCTGGCCGTGGTGTGGAAGTCAGTAGCTTCGCACGGTTTGTACCATGGCCGTGCCTTATCTGTCGGTGCCCGTGCCAAAAGTGGTTGGATCTATGACGTCGGAGTGGTGGTTGGGCTGACTGCACGGCCTCTGCTCCGTCAGTGTGGTAGTTTTGATGGTCCACACGGTTATGGACACGGTCATGGGTAAAGCCGCGTGTGCTAAAATTCTACACTTTTGGGTTAGTTAAAAATGAAAAAGAAAAGTAATAAAGAAAATAAAACGAAAAACTGCAAAAAGAAATGAGGTTAGTACTCGGGTTGCCTCCTGAGAAGCGCTCGTTTATATCTTAAGCTAGACTTCTATAATACTTGAAAATTTTAAGGAGGCTTGAAAGTTTGAATATCTTCCCTCATGTCTATGTTTTCAGTTTTAAGACAAAATTGAAGTCGAGGAGTGTTTATTGTAAAAGTATGGAATGTTGGAGTACTTACCTCGACTTTCTCTTGTGGGAAGAGATTGTGTACCTTTAAAAAAAATTCTCCCTTTTCCTTCAGGTTTGTAGTGGTGACGTGGGACTTGTCTTTTTCCAACAAGAACTGGTCTCTTATTTTATAGTGATTTGACGTCCCTACAAGCTCTTCGGGTGGTTCCTCTGATTTTGCTTCGTGTGGAACCGGCTCTGTATTGGCTTGTGTTTCCTGGTCTCCTGTGTGTAACCCTAGTTTCTCCTTGAAGTGTGTTTTCCATTCATCTAGGTCATCAATTTAGGTTCTTTGTTCCTCGTGGTTTAATTCTTGGTTAGCACTGAACTGAGGATCTTGCTCAACTGACCCCATTTTTGTGGATTCCTGAAAACAAGGTGAATTTAAATGGTTATTCAAAGAATTTTCTTGCTTACCTTGAGTCTTTGGTGACCTAGCTGAATCGAGGGCTTGAAGATTAATCGAATCGTCACCTACACAAAGTATAAGTTCTCCTGTGGCAACATCAATTTTAGTCCTAGCAGTTGCTAGAAAAGGTCTTCCTAAAATTAAAGGGATTGAATTGTCCTCATCAATGTCTAAAACGACAAAGTCTACTGGGAAAACAAATTTATCAATTTTGACGAGCACATCTTCTATAATACCCCTAGGGATTCTAACAATTTTATTCGCTAATTGTATACTCATCTTGGTTTGTTTTGGTTTCCCTAAACCTAATCGTTTAAACAATGTATAAGGCATAACATTTATGCTTGCCCCTAAATCAGCTAACGCATTGTCAATTTTTAAACTACCAATTAAACATGGAATTGTAAAACTCCCTGGATCTTTTTGCTTTTGTGGTAGTCTATTTTGTAGCATTACTGAGCATGTTGCGTTAAGTTCCACGTGGTGCTCTTCATCTATTTTGCGTTTGTTGGTCAAGAGCTGCCTTAAAAATTTTCGTGCATCCAGCATCTGGAAAAGAGCTTCAAGAAGTGGTAAGTTAATATGTAATTTCTTTAAAAGTTTAAGGAACTTACCGAACTGTTCTTCTGAGTCGTCTATTTGTAGTGCTGCGGGATAGGGTATGCGAGGTTTATACTCCTTGACTATAGATTTCGGCTTTTCGTGTGCTTCCTCTGTTATACTGTCGTCTACCTTATTTTCCTGGATTATAATGGGTGCTTCTGACTCTTTGCTTTCCTGAAGTGTGATGGCTTGTATCTGTTCCTTAGGATTGATTTCGGTATTACTATGGAACCGTCCCTATTGCCGTTCAGACATTATCTTCGCAAGTTGTTCTATGGCTTTGCTTGCTTCATTGACTGTCTTAGCAATTTCTTCCATTTGGCTTTCATTGCTTTTAATTATTCTATCAACTTCTTGGATGTGTTCCTCGAAGGTGGGCTTCTTGTCTTATGGATAGGGCTGATTTCGAAAGTTTTAAGAGGATTGTTGTCTTTGATTCCCTTGGTTGCCTTGTCCTCCCCATGAAAAATTTGGGTGGTTCCTCTAACCTGGATTGTAAGTATTACTATAAGGATTATTATTAGATCAGAAATTATTACCTATATAGTTCATCTGTTCATCTTCTGTTCCTGATTGGTAGGGTGGGTACTCAGATTCGCCACAGTTTCACCAACGTCGCACTGCATGACCGGGTCTATCTGTGAAGAACACAAACTATCAAGCTTCTTATTCATCATCTCTAGCTGTGTTGATAGCATGGTCATGGAGTCAACATTGTAGACTCCTACCGATTTTGTTGGCTTGGTCCTCGAAGCTTGCCATTGATAGTTGTTTAAAGACATCTCTTCAATGAACTCATAAGCTGCTTCAGGCGTCTTGTTGTTTAGCGTTCCACCAGCGGCTGAATCTATCAGTTGCATCGTTGAGGGATTTACTTCGTTATAAAAGGTTTGGACTTGTAGCCACAAGGTAAACCATGATGTGGGCACCTCCTCAAGAGATCTTTGAACCTCTCCCATGCGTCGTATAGCGTCTCTAAATCCATCTGCACAAAGGAAGAGATATCATTACGTAATTTGGTCATTTTGGCCGGTAGGAAATATTTCATTAAAAATTGTTCGGTCATTTGATCCCATGTAATGATTGACCCTCATTGTTACGAGTTTAACCACTGTTTGGCTTTATTCCTTAATGAAAAGGGGAATAACCGAAGACGAATGGCATCACCAGAAACGCCATTTATTTTAGATGTATCACAGAACTCCAAAAAGTTAGCTATATGCATGTTTGGGTCTTCGTCCTACAAACCATCAAATTGAACAAACTGTTGAATCATTTGTATTGTGTTAGGTTTTAACTCAAAAGTGTTAGCAGTTATAGCAGGCCTAACAATACTGGATTCTGCTCCTGTTAAATGCGGTTTCGCATAATCAAACATTGTACGTGGGGCATTCTGATCTCCCACATCGCGTAGTGGTGGGTGATGTTCGTCCATCCCTTTAGTAGGATTGGATCTGTCTTCTTCCTCTCTTTCTGTGTAGTCTAGGGTTCGCTTGGTTTCCCGGTGATTCCTACGAGCGATTGCTTCGATATCACTATCGTATACCAAAGGTCCTCTCGGATTCCTTCTAGTCATAAACTAGAGGTATCTAGAAAAGAGAAAAAAATTAAAATTAACATTAAAATTTAGAAAAATTAAAATTTTAACCTAAGTAAACAAAACAAAATAAATTGCAAAATAATGGCTAAAATAATAAAAATAAAGTTTTCTTAGTATTTTAGTTTCCCGGCAACGGCGCCAAAAACTTGATCGCTGTGAAATCAGAGTTTTAAATATTTATTAAAGAACTATTAAACCTGGAGACTAACTCTGACAATGATGTTAAGGCAAGTGTACCTATCGAACAATAGTATAGTTTAGGCAAGACCGGATGTCAAACCCAAAGGAACTAAGTTGACTAATACTCACTTTCTTTTTACTATTTAGCCTAAATAAGATAAATGTTGGTTGTGAATGGTAGTAACGATAACTAGACTTAAAGAAACAAGGATAAAAAGACTAGATTGGGGATAACTTGGAAAAAACTCAGTTGATTTTTAGGATACCCTTGGGAAGAATCCACCTAAACTTCACTTTATTACTTAACTCTAAATTATACGATTCCTTTTACTTAGCTCAATCAGTGAGACTCCCTAACCTATGCTAAACCCTCTCTCGAGGTGAATAACGTCTAATCCTAGGTTAATTAGTGGAACTCTCGTTCGCTTATAATAACCCCCTAGGAAAGCAGTAAATCGATCAACGGATTCCCATATTAGGTTTCACCCTAATCCGGCAAAATCTCGTAACCCTATCTCTAGGCGCCCGACCAACTCCGCTTAATTATGTGGATCTACTCTTAGGCAGGGTCTATTCCTTCTCCACCTAAGCACATTTGATATTAATTAAGAAACATAATTAAGAACAAACTAAGTAATTTATCATATAATCAAAAAATCAAATAATAAACATCTATCTAGCCTTCAGGTATCTGAAGAGTTTAGTTCATGAAAGAAAAATAAAACATCACAAGAGAAAAGATAAAACAAAACATAAGAAAAATCCTAAAACTCCCTGTAGGGATTGAAGGAGAATTCCGCCGTCTTGAGTATACTTCCGGCTTCTTGGTGATGAATCGACTGGCTATCCTCGCGTTATTCCCTAACTCTGACCCTCTCGGCTTGGCTCCTTGGCCTAGCTTTCGACCCCCTCTCAAGGTGGTACATGGGGTGTATTTATAGGCTCTTGGAATGAGATTCTTTCTCCCTAAGTATCCTTTTTCGACTGAAATTACTCTTTCCAGCGTCAGAGGCACGACCATGTCACACACCCATGCAAGTCGAGACCTAACCGTGTTCGGAGTTCTACATTGGTACGGCCGTGTGCGGTGGTGGAGAGGCCGTGCTCCAGGTGTTCCTCAAGGCACGGCCCTGTGGTCCTTGGTCCAGACCATGTCGATTTCGTGGAAAGGCCCTTTTTTTTCGTTTTAGGCCCGTCTTGCGTTCTTTTCGTTCTCGGGTGCTTTTCTGGGTATAAGACATGAAAAGAGAGGATTAAAAGCACCTTTTTATATAAAACAAGGCTTAAAACTCTAAAAAGCATAATAATTGTGGGATTAAAATATGTTATATTTTCGGTTTATCAGTTATGCATGAGTGTGAATGGATTTTGTGAAATTGATGTTTTGAGAAAAATGGATTAAATTGATAAAATGTGCAAATGTGAGGGCTAAATTGCAAATAGCCCTTACTGTGTATCTTTGGATTCAATTGAATAAACTAGTGAATAAAAGAGTTAATTCTGAATATGTTTAGATCAAGAACTGAGGAAAACGGATTTAGATCGCGGGAAAGTGAAAGTTATCGAGTAGCCGTTTTCATTCCGATAAACCGAATCCGAGGTAAGTCACTATACAAATAAATGAATATGTATGCATATGTAATTGTTCATATGTTCAATTATGTTAATGAATGCTTACGATAGGTATGTATTTGAATTCCGAGATAAGTTCGATATAGTAACTAAGTTCGAGAAGCCCCGTACGAACCTAGGAATAGATAGGATTGGCTAAGTCACGTCATAGATATCTGTTCTGTTTTCATCATGAAAGACCATGTCTGGGACATTGGCATTGATTTAAGATTCGTGTAAGACCTTGTCCGGGACAGTGGCATCGATATCTGGTTATGTGAAAGACCACGTCTGGGACGTTGGCATCGATTTGATCTTTACGTGTAAGATCTCGTCTGGGACGTAGGCATTGATATGAGTTTTACGTGTAAGACCATGTCCGGGACATAGGCATCGTATTAATCTGTGTAAGACCCTGTCTGGAACAACGGCATCCATATCTGAGTGCATATAAGACCTCGTCTGGGAAGTTGGCATTGTACGACTATTCCGAGCTTTCTGAGTATCCTACTAGATTCCTAATGGTTCAATGGGCAAATCTGTGATACTAATTATATTTCCGAGCTAGAAACAAATACATGAATGTACATCCATTTCAGGTACGTTGAGATATATATGCTTTGTATAAGCATGGAAGGTAAATATGTATGTGCAATAATGCAAATGAATATTTGAGATATATGTATATTTAAGATATGAGCAAATGAGATCTTTGAGATGTGTGGATTGGTAAGAAATGACAAACCAAGTGAGCAAAGAGTTCATTTATGTGCTTGAATTAAGGATATGTTAATGAATTCAACTTGCCATACTTATGAATGAATTATGTTAAATTATTTGTATATGACTTACTAAGCTTTTGAAAAGTTTACTCTGTGTGCGTTTTCTCTATTTTATAGGTCGTCAAAGCTACTGAAGGCTCGAGACCGTCTTGGATCGTCATCACACTGTAGAACTTATTTTGGTACACTTGAAAATGTATTTAGCTCAATATGGTATGTATAGGCTAGTTTTCTTGGTATAAGTTGTAAAGTGAGCTTAGCCATGTGATTTGGCTAGATTGTGTTTTTGGTATATGCTTTAATGAATGAGATATGTGAAGTTGTTATGGTATGATTAGTTGATATATGGAATGGTTATAAGATGGTAAGTATATAGACAAATGATGCATAGGCATAATTGAGGTTTAGTTATGCAAATTGGTATGTTTAGAATTGGTTTTGAATGTATAGATTGAATGAAAATTTAATGTATAGTTGTGATTATCTTAGTGGTCAAATATGCATGATTTGGATGGCTATTTGGTATGTTTTTGGTTTCCATATATGCTTGATATGTGTTGGTAAATGATGCTTATAGGTATGAACCATTTGGTTGGCATTTTGGTCTTGCAAAATGACCAATAATGCTACACGGTCATGGCACACGGGTGTGCCTCGAGACCGTGGTGAATAAGTCAGTAGCTAGCTTATAAAGTACACGGTCATGGCACGAGTGTGCCTCAAGGCCATGTGAAAAATGGCAGTATAAGACTTAGTTGGACACGGCCATGGCACAAGGGCGTGCTTGGCGGTCGTGTTGATTTTGGCAGTATGTTACCACGGAGAGGACACACGGGTATGTCTAGTAGCTGTGGGAGGCACACGGTCTCCTCCCACGGGCGTGCCTCCTCTCTATTTTAGAAAAGCTTCAAATTTTCCATGAGATTTGGTTTATGTTTCAGTTTAGTCCTGACTCAATTTGTACGCATGATTTTAGGTCTCGATGACCGTTTTAAGGGACACTATGCCTGAGAATGAGGTTTGAATGTATGAACTTTCGTAAATGTTTTTCGATATGTCCAGTAATGCTCCTAACCCTAATCCGGTAACAGACTCGGGATAGGGGTGTTACACCTCCAAAACCGACAGTCTAAATCAAGTTACATCGATGGACAAGATTAGCCTATCCCTTAAATCTAAGGATTTACAAAATTACATAATCAATTTACATAATCAAATCCAATCTAATCTTACAAGATATAATTCCCTTCAATCTTCTAAAATTAGTTTTCCTATTTACCAAGGTAGCCTATGTTGCCATATCTTCATTATTGGGCCACCCAGGCTTCAATCTAACAGACTTCTTCAACAGCTCTTTGAATCAGGCCAGCTCTTGTAAGCCAAATGATCCCCTTGTCGATGATAGACCTCTATGGGATGCATTGTGTGAGATAGTCATGGGTTTTGAACTGCGGCCTGTGACATGAGAGCGCACGATCCTGGCAATTAAATGGTGGATCTATTTAGTCACCATCTTCTTTTTCTTTCCAATATTTCTCACAATCATATTTAGATTTAAAGAATATTGATATTAATTCAATTAATTTATATAATTAATTAAAGTAATATTTTGCTTTTTTTTCTTGGAATAAATGTATTTTTCATATTGATTTTATATTTCATAAAGATTAATCTTCTCTACATTTGTAGTTGATTTTTCAAACAACTTTGTCTTAAAGATTTGAACATGAGTTCTCCATTTAAGAATATAAAGTGCCTTACCATTATATCTAACACTTATTGATAATATTTTACATATTTTAATGTAAGATGATAGTATCTACAATTTTTTTATTTTAAATTACATTTTTTTAAAATTTGATAAACATAAACATAGAATCTAATTAGTGTTACGTTTTCCTCCTTGAAAACCAACAGTGCTCTCAAAAAAGTCCTAGAGAGAACAGTTTCTTCTGTTGCTTGGGATGGATGAGGGTGCGTGGAGAGGGAGAGTAACAGCGAGATCTCGTTGCTAGCTGATGAGCTAATCCAATTATCAATCAAGAAATCCTTAGTGGTGCCGATTGAAAAACCCACTTTGATTTCTTCTGTTTGGACAAAAAAATTCTTCAATTCAGAAAGTTTCAAAGCACAATTAAAGAGTATATGGAAGACAAAACGAAAATTTGGAATCAAGACGGAGGGGCAGAATCTTTTTTCAATAAGTTTCAACAGTGAGGAGGATCTAGAGTGTATTATGGAAGGGCGCCCTTGGTTATTTCATAAATTTTTTATAATGTTTGATAGGCTGCGCAGTCCAATGGAAAGGGATCAGATGTGTCTCACTACGTCTCCCTACTGGATCCATATTGGTCCATGCCCACCAGAACTTGACAAGAAGGACCTATTGCATGCGATTGGTTGCACGTTTGGAGGAGTTCTCAAAACTGAGATCAGTGATGATTTATGCAGATTAAGGATCAATTTGGACGTTTAGTAACCATTGCGCAGAAGTATCTTTGTTACAAGCGAAAATAGTGTAAAATCCTGGATCCCTTTTAAATTTGAAAAATTGCCTATTTATTGTTTTGGGTGTGGTAGATTAGATCATAGTCTCAATGATTGCAAATTGTCAGATTCTGTTGAAAAAATCAAAATTAGGGAAGGCCCCCCTTATTCAATTGCGCTAAAAGCTAAATCTAAAATAATGGGTAAAGAAAGCATGAAGTTTAGTGCCTTCGTAAAAAAAGGTGAGCACGTAGAAACATTATATAGGGAATACAAAAGTGGTAGAGGGACAGGATTCGATGGAAAAAATTGGTTCTATGGGTGGAATTGCTTTAGGAGGTAAAATTTTAACAAATTGGGAGGAAGGATTGCAGGATCTGGTGGATAAGCCTGACTTGGGGAAGATTGAATTGATGAACAAAGGATATACAGCAGGAGATGGTTGTTTGAAAGGGTCGAAGAAAACCAGCTTGAAAAGGCTTCCTACGAAGGCCAATCATGATTTAATGCATCAAACTAGTGTGGGGGCTAAGAAGAAATCCACGGAAAAAGAAGATTATAAGGGCTAGGTGGAACAATCAACCAGGGAAAATTTGAAGAGGTTACGAACTGATGATTCGTTTGTTAAAGGAGTAGAGAGTATGGAGACTACATGAGGCAATTTGGAACAACATTCTGTTTCAAATAAATCAGAATCGGCGGCTACCATTGAGCAAGCCGACCGAACACAATGAAAATAATATGTTGGAATGTCCGTGGGTTGGAGAGCCCCCGGGCTGTTAGAAGGCTACGACATTTGTGTAAGCAGCAACATCCCCAAATGGTCTTCTTGATGGAGACTAAGTTAGATCAGAAGCGTATGGAGAGGGCTCGAAGGAGTTGTGGTTTTGTTAGTGGGATCGAGATGGATGCAGAAGGATCCCGAGGAGGACTATGCTTAGCTTGGAAAGGAGGGATTGAGATTTCTTTGAGGAGTTATTCTAAATGGCACATTGATGTATTGGTAAAGGAAGATAATGTGCAAGAGGAATGGAGGTTTACGGGTTTCTATGGCTCTCCATATCTGAAAGACAAGGATTTTGCATGGAGTTTGCTCAAAAGACTAGGCCGAGAGTGTAACTACCCTTGGGTAATAGCAGGAGATTTTAATGAAATTTTGTACTCTTTTGAGAAGAAAGGAGGAATGCCACGAGATTATCGACGAATGGAAGCTTTTAAAGACACATTAGAAGAGTGTCAACTGATGGATATAGGGTTTTCGGGATCATGGTTCACATGGGAAAGGGGAAATCTTCCAGAGACAAACATTAGAGAGCGACTGGACAGAGGAGTGGCAAATAAGAAATGGATGCTTCAATTCCTACGAGGTAATATTCATCATCTTGCTCACTCCTCCTCTGATCATTGCCCTATTCTACTAAGCACAGATAGTTCGATCCAACCTCCTAGTAGCCGACGATTCTTCTTTGAATCTTGGTGGATCTTAGAGGAATCATTCGAGGGTATTGCTCAAGATATTTGGGTCTCTTCCTCAGCACCGTTAGTTAAGAAGTTGGGGATGTTGCAAACTTGTATGAAAAAATAGGCAAATGATATTAAGAGTAAAAAAGGGGGACTTAAGAAGAAGCTAACAAAAGAACTCGAAGCTTTGATGCAATCTGAAAGGGATGATGATACAATGGCAAGGATTATTGATACAAAAATCCATCTTAATATAGAGATTGAAAAGGATGAGATGTATTGGGAACAGAGAGCTAGAGCAAATTGGCTTAAGCTAGGGGACAGGAATACAGCCTACTTTCATAAATGTGCAACGATTCGAAGAAGGGTTAATATGATTAATAAGTTGTCTTTGGCTGACGATGGAGAAATTTCTAATAGCAGTGAAATTAATGAAGCTGCTACAGAATTTTTTGAAGACCTGTTTATGTCAAGAGGAAGTGGGAACCCACAGAAGGTGTTGGAAGGTATTAGATCATTTATCTCACATGAGATCAATGACAGATTATTAATCTCTTTTAAAGAGGAAGAGGTGTGGATTGCTTTGAAGGGAATGGGGCCAACAAAAGCTCCAGGTTCTGATGATTTTCCGGCGCTATTTTTTCAAAACTTTTAGTATATAGTTGGTAAGGAGGTTACGGAATTTTGTTTGAGTATTCTGAATGGGGTCAGAGGGGTTGAACAAATTAATATTACGAAAATTGTACTTATCCCCAAAACCAAAAACGCTACATCTATGGTGAATTTTAGGCCTATTAGTTTGTGTACTGTCCTTTATAAATTGGTTGCAAAAGCAATTGTTAACAGATTACAAGATGTGATGGGGTTATGTATTGATGAGGTTCAAAGCGCTTTTGTCCCAGGGCGACTAATAACAGACAATGTTCTCGTAGCATATGAACTCTTACATACTTTCCGAAAAAAGAGGACAGGAAAAAAGGGATATATGGCCTTAAAATTGGATATGAGCAAAGCGTATGACGGGGTGGAGTGGGAATTTGTTCAAAAAGTAATGATCCAAATGGGGTTTGCAGAAGAATGGGTTGCTTTGATTATGAAATGCATTAATTCAGTTACTTATGCTATTAACATCAATGGTAGTAGGGGCAGAATTTTTCATTCGACTAGAGGATTGAGGCAGGGAGGCCCTTTAAGCCCTTTTCTTTTTCTTTTCTGCAGTGAAGACCTCTCTTCACTAATGAGAACAGGAAAGGTAAACGGTATGGTTAAAGGTGCAAGAGAGAGTAGGAAAGGACCAGAAATCTCTCATCTTCTGTTTGCTGATGACTGTATGTTGTTTGGTGAAGCGACAGAACAGGAGGCAAAGAACATAAAGGATATTCTACAGGAGTATCAAGACTATTCGAGCCAGTGTGTCAACTACAATAAATCGACGATTTTTTATAGCACAAATACGACATAAGAGACAAAAGAAGCTGTTTCATCATTGTTAGGAGTTAGGAGTTCTTCCAATCCAGAGAAATATCTGGGACTACCAAATGTGGTGGGCAAAAGTAAACGGGCTGCTTTTCAGAATCTGTTGGATCGGATTAATATGCGTATTGATGGGTGGACTACCAGATGGCTATCTCAAGGAGGTAAAGAAATCTTTATTAAGTCCGTTTTGCAGGCTATTCCTACATATGCCATGTCGTATTTTCTTCTTCCAAAAACCTTTTGCGAGAAAATTGAAAGTTGTTTCGCTAGATTTTGGTGGCAAAAGGGGGTAGGCCAAAGAGGAATTTATTGGAGCAAATGGAGTTACTTATGTCGCCCAAAAGAGGAAGGAGGGTTGGGGTTTCGAAATATGGCGCAGCTTAACATAACTCTTCTTTCAAAACAAGGGTGGCGATTGATTCATTACCCGGAGTCATTGGTTGCAAAAGTCTTTAAGGCAAAATATTTTTCAGATTGCGCATTTGAAAAGTCCCAATTAGGGAGTTCAAGTTTGTATGTGTGGCGTAGTATTTGGGCCTCAAAGAAGCAACTGGAAAAAAGGGCTAATTTGGAGAGTGGGTTCGGGTAAAAACATTTCAATATTTGCAGATGTCTGGGTGCCAAATTATGCAAATCGAAGACTAATTCCTACTACTGTTAATGCGCATTTGGTTAATGTTGCAGAGTTAATCAATAGTGATAATCGTACTTGGAATAAAGAGATGATAGAGAATACCTTCTCAGCTGCTGAAGCTGAACTGATCTTTCAAATTCCACTGGCGATGGAAACACATGACAATCTACTGATTTGGAATGAGGAACCATCGGGACAATTCTCAGTGCGAAGTTCCTATAAACTAGTACAAAGCCTCGATCCTACAGCTTACGCTTTACATAATGACTATAGAGAATTTTATAGAAAATTATGGCGAAATGACATCCCAGGAAAAATTAAAATTTTTATTTGGAAGTTATCCTAGACTACCTATCTACCCAAGTTAATCTACATTGCAGGAAAATAGCTCCCAACGGTGTATGTCTACGTTGTCAGAATGGGGAAGAAACCATGAATCACCTCTTCAGGGATTGCCCTATGTCAATAGCAGTTTGGAGAGAGTTAGAAGGTCTTTTTCTTGTTTGTTCACAGTTTCTGAGTTTTTGGTATGGCTTACCAAAACAATGGGAATACTCTCAACGGAACAAGCGAGAACTTTCTGCATAACGCTCTGGGTCATCTGGGGAGATAGGAACTTTCGGATTCACGACAAGACCAACAGATCAAGTAAAGAGATGGTTAACTTTATTCGTGGGTACATAAAAGAACTAGATAGAGTTAAGTCAGGAAAACAGATTACCTCTCAGGCGCTGATGAAATGGCGAAAACCATCTGGTTCGACAGTTAAAGTAAACTTTGATGGGGCTTTTAATGAGAGTACCAAACAGTCGGCGTCTGGAATAGTGGATAGGGATAACAGTGGGTCTGTGCTCTTTTCAAGCACGGAAATACATCACAGAGTGATCTCTGCTTTCGTTGCGGAAGCTGTTGCTTGTAGAAAAGCACTCCAGATAGCCATAAAATTGCAGGAAAAAGAAGTTATTATAGAAGGAGACTCTTTGACTGTGATAAAGAAATGCAAAAACGGAGATTTCGACAGATCGTTAATAGGTCCCCATATAAACGATATTCACAGATTAAAGTCTAAAATTCCAAATCTAAGTTTCGAATTTGTTCTTAGATCTGTAAATGTGGTAGCCCATATTTTAGCAACTGAAGCTTTAAAGAGGATTGAGGGGTTTTACCTGATTGATGGAGTTCCTTGGTATGCGAAATCCCAGGTGGAGAATGAAAGCGTCCGTGAACCAGATTAGAAAAAAGATGAAAAGAGGTAGGAGGAGAGTTTTCCATTTTGAAAATTAACAGGCAGAAAGAGAGTTTAACTCCCCTCGATTATGCGAACGCCATTAATGAAGATAATGACAGATGGCAAAATGAAATACTGGCGAATCTGACTAATTGGGCGTGATAGACGGTGGTTTTTAATTTTAAATTTGCTATTCTAAATAGTTCTTTTTTTGGGCTGAACGTTTTTGGGCCTATTTTTCTGTTTTTTATGTTTTATTATTTACTCTTAGATAAATAAAGCCCAATCTGTGTTTTCTCAAAAAAAAAAAAATTTGAAAAACATAAATCAACCAAAAAGTTTATGTAGATTTGAAAAAGGATAATAATTCTATCCACTAGGATGAAATAAAAAAATTTCCAAAAATGGATTTAAGATAATGCTAAGAATTTTTTTTAATTATTTTATTGTAATTACTATATACTAATAATAAATGTCATCCTAAATAAGTGTGGATAGTTAGTTCAAGTCAATTTTAAAAAAAATCTAAATTCAAACTTGAATCAGGTAAATAAAAAACCTATATTATTATTTGAAATTAATAAAATATATTTTATTAATATTTATATTTTTTAAACTTAAATTTAAATAAAAAATTTTAAAAATCATTTTATTTAAATTTAAATCCAAATCCAACCCAACCACTAATAAGTTCACTTAGCCCATGCAGAACACTAATTAATAGATATCTAGATATTTTATAAATATAGTTTTTGCATATCTTTTACCTACATGATAAAGGTGTTATAATCTAATATTAATAATTTATTTTATATTAAATTTGAAATGTTTACATTCACATCATAATATCATATTATTTTAATTATTTTTATGTTATATTGCAAATTTGTGCAATGCTTTTAAAATATATATTAACTTTTAACATTAATTATAGGTATTATAACAATTAAATTTGAATTTTTTTAAGTTACCAGAACTAATAAAATAGTAAGCTTTGCAGGGAAGAAGAATTTTCCTAAGCAATTGGTCCGACACTGGAAGCTGCAATTGCTCCATTTTCTACATCCAAGGTGATCGCTCGACCAGCGCGCGATTGAACGTTCGATAAGAGAAAAGAGCGGGTGGTGCTTTCGTAAGCACACCACCATGCTCTACTCCTTCCTTCCATTTAACCACTTGCCATTTCTCTTTTCTTCTCCTTTCCCAAACCACCCAGAAAAGAAAAGGCCTTTCCACTTCGTAGCTTTCTAACTGCATCTATCTGAAATGGAAGGGTTTCGGATTCGCCGCAAGTTTTGCCTGCGTTGCTTTAACATCGAGGTCGGCCTGTCGGGTTTCTTTGTCTTTCACTTTAGTTTCAATGTTTTCCATGTTCTGTTTATCAAAGCTATAAAATGGAGCAAAATTTTCCTTTTTCATTATTTGGAATTGTGAAGTGTGTTGATCCAAAAGAAAAAGATGAGACCTTTGTTTAAATATATAAGCTTTGCTGGTGAAATTAAATCTGTGGCTTTTATTCTTGAAAACGTGCTTGTGCCTTGTGGATTGTGGAAACAGGGTCGAAGGGAGCGTAAGGTTAATAGGCGTATGATGCGGTCACTGAAAGCTTTTCAAGTTGCAGCTTCAGAGATTGAGGAGCTGTATCGGAGGACTAGGGCAGTGATCCAGCTGTTGTCTGAAGCCAATAAACTTGCTGATGGGTGGATTTATGAGTTTCTTATTATGATTGAAAACGACCCTTTGATGAGGAACGCTTTTGAAATGATCAATGCTCAGAATCTGGATGTGACTTCTGAGGAACACATTGATCAGAATCAGGATGACCTGTATGATTTATTCTCTTCGATGAGTTAGTTGTTTCTATCAACAACACCAGCTTCAAAATTTAAACTCACGTTTTCTTCTTACAAGTATAATATGTACTACTTTTGTAAAACACTGTTAGGCTAAGGAGGGCATTGGTAGAGTCAATAATATGCTTATGTTTATGGTATAAAGCTTCTGTTAGTGTCCTGGTTATGTGTATGGTAGTTGTAATGCCATGGTGTATTCCTATTTCATCATCGCCTTACTGTTTCCCCCTAGTTTTCCATCTCCTACATGTTTATTATTACCGCTGGTATACTTTGATATTTCAGCAATGAAGTCTAATGTTTAAAAAAAATGTATGGATGATTTCATCTGTTTCTAAGACTCGTGTATGGAACATTTTATATTTTCTCATACATTTGCCTCCTTTCTCTGTAATATCTTATGTTTTGGTAGAATATTTACATTTGACTTGCTGGATATCATGCTCCCTCTGACTCATTTAATTCTTTTTAGGCAATAATATCATCTATTCAGGTATTCTTATTAGACTTGATCATGGGTCGAGTGACCCGGCCCGGCCCGAAGGCCTACCTGAAATGTGAGAGGGTTTGAATAAAAACATAGGCCTGAAAAATGGACTTGGACAAAAAATAAGGCCCGTTTAAAAAAATAGGTCGGGCCTCAGGTAAGACATTTTTAGCCCTAGCCTGACCCGATCCTCGCCCAAATCCACTAAAGGACAAAAAAATCGCTTTATATATATATATATATATATATATATATATATATATATATATATATATATTTTTTTTTTCTTGTTGTTTACCCCCTATTTTGCTACCATTTTACTATTATGTTGTTACTATTTTGTTATTATTTTTTAGATATTGTATAAAACTTATTTTATTGTTAATTTTGTTATTATTTTAAAGACATTTGTTAATTTTGTTATTATTTTAAAGATATTTGCTTGTTAAGTTGCATCTATCTTAGTGTTATTTAAGTATACATATTTTTTAAATTTTATTTTTAATTTGTTAGGAAATATTTATTTTGATGTTTTTAGTATTTTTAATATATTATATATTTTTTAAAATTATATAAAAAAATATAAAATTAAAATAGGCAGGCTGGATCGGGCCCGAATTTTAACATTTTTATCTAGGTCGAGATTGAACAAAATTTTAAACCCATTTTTCAGACAAAACCCAGACCTAACAAACAGGCCTAAATTTTTAGTTAAACCTGACCCGGCCCGGCCATGCTCACTTCTAAATTCTGATTCTAGGATTGATGAACTTTTTGTCAATAGCTTTGTGGAGTTTTGATATTTTTGGAGTTCAGAAACGGGCCTACAATAAATGCCTTTTTTCTATTGGGTCAAACAAAAACAACTTTATCAATGTCATGTGGTTAAAATGCTGTTACTCCCTCTAATTGTATACAATTTGAGATATAGTTCTCTACTTTAAAAGGTTAGAAATCCAATCCTTCTATTTAAAATTTCTATTCTAATCATTATCATCACTGGTAGTTTCTAGTAAAATTTATCAACTTATATGCTTATTTCCTATCAATTATATGAGGATAGTCTAATTAGAATTCTAAGTTGACAAATTTTAATAGAAAATACTTACGATACTAGGTAGCGGTGTTCAAATGATCGCCGAATGTAAAAATATTTAACCATTAATCGAACTGAATTTTTTTCAAAATACATTAACCGAAATTTATATGTTTTGTCTTTTGGTTAAAATAAGTATAAAACATATAAAAAATATATTGCTAATTGTTCTTTTTTCTTTTTAACAGTTCAAAAAAATATATTATATATAATATATATATATTTTTTATTAATATAAAAATAATAGTTCAAAAAATATATTGTTAATATAAAAATATATTATATATAATATATATTATTTATTTCAATTAATTACCTAATTTCGAACCAAATTAACCAATAATCGAAATTTTAAACAATCATTAACTGATATTTGACCGAACTAAATTCAACCACCGACTGATTATTCTGAATTATAAACAACCCTAGATTAAAGTTTTTAAATAAATAAATGAGACTTGATTTATAAGATTTTTAACAACAAAAACTAAATTTGAAATTTTATTGAAGTAAAAAGAGTAACACAACATATTTTAATTAACCTTGAAAAGTATTTCAAACCAAACATCTTGTCCACACTCGCAAGTTTTCCTCCCTTGTTGGAAAGCGGTGCACGATTAAGACTCCCAACCTCTATAAAATGGGGTAGCAATTTGCTTAGCAGCAGGTATAAAGATTCCTCTTCAACACCTCCCTCTTTCTTCTTTATGTTCTTCACTTTCGAACAAATTTCTGATGCTCCATTCTATCAATTTCTTTCTTACTTGGGACTGTGAAGCCACCGAGTGAAAAGGAAATTGATTTAGTCGAGTATCAAGGCACAACATCATCACTATCTGCTGCGATTTCTCTTTATGTGTTTTCGCTTCAGCCTCTCTTTAAATTCTTTGTTTATTTATTTATTTATATGTATCACTAACTTCGAATCCACAGTTTTGTCAATATATCCATATATTTGTGTTTTGCAGGTTTTATATGTGAATATGGCAAAGGTGACACTCCGCTTTGTTATTGTTATTATCGGATTATTGTTTAACCATAGCTGTACGTTCATAGGAAGTGAGAAGGTATCCCCGGTGCCAAAGGACAAATAAATGATTTCTAACTTAATTTGATCTATTTAGCAGACAAATTCAGGTTCACTTCCTTAATATATTATTAATTATTTCTAACTTGTGGCTTAAATTCTTCGCCTCCTTCTCAACTTACACAAAGCCTCTTTTGTCCCTAGAAAAAAATTACAAACAAAATATTTATGGAAAATTATAAATTAAACAAAATATGCAGATGTTTATCTTATAGACTTGGTGCTTTTGAAAGGACCGTAAAAACTCATGGCTTAATCTAATTAATTCATGTTGTGATTCTTAGAACTGAACATCAAATTCCTACATTTTTAATTTTTTTTAATTCAAAAAATGAAAGGAATGATGGATTCTTAGTTTATTTTCTGTTTAGTGATTTTACCTATATCTCATTTTATGTCGGGAAACAGAGGAAAATGAAAAGGATTTATTTTTTTTCTCCTATAAAGTTGTTTTTTTTTTTTTTTTTTTGGGGTGGGGGTGGGGTTAGTAGTGTTCATAAGGTAAATGAACATCAATGTTGATCTTCTTTGTAATCTCATGAGTTTGAACTTTGGGGGCTAAGTCGATGTGGATGGTACGTAAAATGGCAGGATAACGTCTTGAGAGGACGCACGTATTTGGTGGATGTGAGGCGGCGAACGTGCGATCAGCGTACGACTGTGGATTTAAAAGTTAATATGGTGGGAGCATCGCGACACCGCTTAGTATCGGTCGATTTTAGCCATCAACCAGGCGATGACCGCGCGAGTCGCCGAATTTCTCACCGCCCATATAGATCTCGTTGAAAAAGAAATATCTCAGCGACTTACATTATCTCTATTTAATTTTGATTTGTCATAATTTTCTATTATTAGTATACCTCAATCATACTATAGATAATCTCTACAACTTAAACTCACTAGTAATATTGGGTTCATGTCATAATCATTTAAAATATTATGTTTTAAATAAATTTGGACATATTATATAATGTTGGTGAAGATATAAACATGAAACAAAATAAAGAGAAGGATATGATAGTTCTGAAAAACACTGATTCATCCTTACTTCATCATTTTAATTCATGTTATCTTAAAAAACATCCCCGTAAGGGTAAAATCTTATTGAAGCGTCGATAATTAAACTAATATGTTTCATATGTATTGAATCGATGAAAGCAGTATTTGATAATTATGTAATGCTCAAACTCCTTGCAAATTGTCATGTTACAATGAAATTTTTTGCAACAATCTTAGTATATAGTCCTTTTCTTTCAAAATATATATATGAGAGTTAATGTGGAATATCTATTACAAGGATTACCCATTTTTATCTCCCACTCCAATATAATTTAATCCTATTATTTTTGTTATTTGGAATTTAATTCTTTTATTCGTTTGATTTAATAATTGAAGTCTAATTAATAACATTGTTGAATCGGATTACATAATTTTTTTTTAAAAATTGCTCACTTCACCAATATCACAAATGTGGAAGGCTAAATAAACAAGATTATAAAATTTTTCATTTTGAATATAAGATAATAAAATTCTTTAACACTCGATATATATATTTTTTTTTCTTACTAAATTAGCCACGTGATATTCTTTTAAAACAACATTACCGATTTTAATTTATGAAGAGGATAAGGAGGGAAAGCAAATTTATACTTTTTTTTTTTTTGTATACTACTTGATTTGACCTATTTCAGTTAAACCAAAGAAAACG
The DNA here is from genome assembly GCA_025503065.1 of Gossypium bickii. NCBI lineage: Eukaryota > Viridiplantae > Streptophyta > Magnoliopsida > Malvales > Malvaceae > Gossypium > Gossypium bickii. Next base: position 106,809,963 of record CP106711.1, read on the forward strand.
AATCCTTCTTGGCGAAGGAGAAGACTTTTTTGCAAAATTATTAGAGCAGCATACAATTTATCTTTTTTGGATACATACAGGGTGTTCATAAAAACTCAAACAATGAGGTAGATTAGTGGCATCATCGGGTTTTAATATTCCAATTCATCTTGAATTGAATAAAAAGGGAAGGCAAGGCCTTTCCCACCTTTGCCTTAATCTAATTCAAAAACAGAGAGACGATTGCTTTGTTTTTCTACTTCAAATGGTTGGGTTTTTCTTTCTTCGTATTTTGCAGCATCGCTCTCAAATCCTATTGGTCAGTTTCTCCTCTTTTCACTTTTACTGTTACTGGCTTCTTCTTCTACCATAACAATGATGAGTAAATTTATAATAATAATAATAAAAATGCTGGTGGAATTGAACTTATGGATCTTGAAACTTGCTTGTGGAAACAGGGACAACGACTAAGAGCTATGAGATTTAGATTGGGAAGGGAGGGAAGGCGTAATAGGCGTGCGATGGAATTATTGGAAGATTGGGAAGGTGCAGCTGCAGAGATGGAGGACCAAATTAGGAGGATTAGGGGAGAGATGGAGCGACAGCTTGTAGCCGATATCTTTACCGATCTGTGGGTTTACGATTGTCTCATTCAGCTTGAAAACGACCCTTCGATGACGGACGCTTTGCAAAGAATCCACGCTCAGAATCTCGATCCAAGGAACCTTATTTATATAAACCAACTTCGACCTTTTCCGGAACGACGCCTCCCCCGCCGCCACCGCCGCCGCCGACCATCGTCGCCATGAATAGGTCAATGGTGGGGGCGTAGTTTTCTTTTTCTTTTTTCAGTATTTTCATGGTAAACTATTAAAATAGTCACTTTTGCTTTCCTCTAGTTACATTTTAATCACTTATATTTGAAACGTTATCTTTTAGTCATTTACGTTATTGTTTTATTACGAAATAGTCATATGATGTTAAGATATGTTAATATCTCAAACGGCAATCCGACATAGTAGTTAAAATGAATTTTAAATGTTAACATAAATGTCCAGTTGGGATGAGAAAAATTATTTTTTTATGAAAATAGAATACAAAATTTTATCCTAAAACTCAATTTTCTCTAGTTTAAAAAGAAGTAACAGTTGGGGTTTATTTTGTTCATTTTAAGTGTTACGTCGGATTGTCGTTTGGAAGGTAACAAATCTGAACAGAAAAATAATTATTTCGAAACAAAATAATAACATAAGTGACTAAAACGTAATATTTCAAACATAAATAACTATTTTGATAATTTACCTTATTTTTAAATATAAATAAAAGGCTTTAGGATTTTTTTAATTATAATTTCTCGCATACACGTTCAGTTAATTATATAATTAAAAATGATGTTAATAGAACACATTTTATTGAAAAGATCACATATAAGCAATTGTTAATGAAATCAACTGTCAAATTCCACATCCATTTCATTACACATTCAATATTTATATTTAAATATTTTTATTAAATTAATACATTTTTAATTGAATTATTAATTCAGTTATGAAATTATATATAATTAATATTATTAAAAATTTTATTTTTATAGTATCTTTAAATAATATAATTATAAATTTAAAAATCAAATACTTATTTAATATAAATTCATACCTACACTTACTATTAAACGAAATTTTAAAAAGTATTTTCTCATAAATTATGTTGTTTTATGCCATGCGACAAAATCTAATTTTATTTAATACACACTGTATTAAAGTTCACTTCACTTAATCTGAATAACGTAAGGCTTGCATATCATCTCGATAATTATCCATTAATTTCTGAATATTTAAATTTGGAAGTCCCATTCTTCTAAACATCAACCAGTGTTTTACTCTTTCTTTTTTTCTTTTTAGTAAAGTGATTTGTTTTTTTTAACAACTTTATTATAAATTTTGGTCATATCCGATATTTTTTTGACACATTAACTAAAATTATTCGTACTCTCTCTTAACCTATAAATACGAAGATAATGCGCTTCAACGCACTCGAACACATATCCTCTTACATTGACAACAGTATTCATATCAATTGAGTTAAGATTCAATCAGCATCTCATCTTTCAACTAGAGTGAACCTATCTAAAATTTAAATCCATAAAAATAAAAATTATTAATAATAAAAAGCTTTTGCAGATTTGGAAGATTACATTATCATCAAATTTCTAAAATTTACTTATTCAAAAAATTATAAATTTTCATTATTTAAAATATTTGTAAATATTTCAATCTTTTATAATACTTTTTTTCATCAATAACATGCACATATAAAAATTCAAACCCTGTATTCCTGTTATATTTTGTTGTAATTTTATTTTAATTGATGGGATATATGTTATCTATAATTTGTACTATTATCAAACCAATAACAATACTTGAAAACTCCTTAAAAAATTATAAAATGTTATAAAATAAATAGACAGAAAGTAAAGAACAAAGAAAATGGGAGAGTAAAGAGAGAGCATATTTTATTGATCAATCAGGATATTTACAAAACTTCTCCAAAATCTCTATTTATAGGCATAAAAAGTATAAATGAAGTAGAGGTCTACCTCTAATGACTATTAGAATTTAAAGTACATCAAAACTTATCATGATCTTGATGGGCATCCACTTAATAAGATATTCATAATACTCCCCATTGGATGTCCATCGATGGATAATGTGCCTCGTTAAAACCTTACTGAAATAAGAAACCCGTGGAAAAAAATCCTTGTGAAAGGAAAAGAGTACACATATCTATAATACGCATAATATATTGCCTCATTAAAAACCTTACTAGGAAAATCCAGTAGGACAAAACCTCAATTAAGGGAAAAAGAGTACATCGCATATTTACTCCCCTCATGAAAACATCACATACTTTCTCATATTCTACGTATTCAATCTTGAATACTAATTTTTCAAATGACTATTTGAATGTATTTGCTAGGCATTTACATCTCCATTTTTTTGAAAGTCATGAGTGAGGGAAAATTTGGGAGAAATATATTTTGATCTCTTCAGGAGTTTCAACAATAATCACAGTAAATTTTAATCATGATTCTTCTATAAAAACACAAATAGGTTTTTTGGATAATTTTATAATCCTCCTTCAACTACTATTTACCAAATATGTTCAAATTAATTCAATTCATATAAATGAACAATTTCTCGAGAATTTCGATATGCTTTTAGCATCCTAAATCCTTCAAGGATTTTAATATAAACTTTACTATATAGTGGTTCATAAAATGTTGTAACAACAACCATGTAACGCCTAAGTAATTTAATTCTGCTTCTGTGAATATCTTACATAAGTATCTATCTGCTTTAGTGGTTAAGTGTTCTGAGAGTGTGTGTGAGGTCTTGGGTTCAAGTTCCACTTTTGTCAATTTTGTTAATTTTTGGGTCTAAACATTATCCTTGTTCAGTGGGCTTATAGAAAATTGTCTATTAATTCATATTAGAATGAGCCTGCTGGTTCAAGTGGTAAAGGAATTGGTGTGTTGGAGGTCTTGTGTTTGAATCCCTGCTTGAGCGTGGGTGATAATTTTTGCTTCGGGTATCTAACAGAAGTTGGAGGGAACCGAAATTCTATGGTGGTTGTGAGTTAGTGGGTTAGTGGGGAGTGGGAGGAAATTTAAAGATAGGATATCAAATTTTCTGAGTGGTTATCTCGATTCCTTTCATTTTCTCAAAAACCTTATTCTTATTCTTTTTCTTTTTCTTGATGTTTTACTTCTGATCTCTCTGTCAATTTCCTCTCCTTTCTTTCCATCTTGTTTTTTTTGTCTTCATCTTCCTGTCAATTGCGACGTTTCTGATTCTCTGCTTTCGTACGAGTTGGTAAGTAACGGTGGTAAGGTTTTACGAGTTAAGGAGGTTTCTTTTAATACCGGTTTTAGGTGTTATTTTTAGTTCGTTAATTGATTTTTGGGTTTTTTATAGCAGAAAATCGTGAGAATCGAGACTCTTTTCTCGCGAAATCGTAGTTGGTCATTCGGGGTGTTGGGGTAAGTGATGAACGTGAATTAGATTGTTGTCGATTTTGGTGGTTTCAATTTAATCATTGTATCATGACTGATGTTGGACTTGGGTTTATTGATTTTAGGTTCTGGTGATCTCGGGAGTATTTTTCGCATCAAAATGGTACCAGGTGTGTACCCAAAACGCAGAAAAATGAACTTTAACAAAAGTCAAAAAATTATTCTGTCGATGCCACACGGGCGTGTGGTTGCTCGTGTGGTAGGTCATGTGTGAGACATAGTCATGTGGTCAACGAAGGCATGGCCATGGGCAAGACACGGCCGTGTGGTCGATGAAGGCATGGCCATTTGTAAAACACGGTCGTGTAGTGGCCAGAGTGTGGTCGTCTGAGCCACACGGGCTAGTCTAAGTTGGGCGTGTGGGCCACACGGGCAAAGCCAATCTGGGCGTGTGAGCCCTTATTTCTATAATTTTCACTAGGTTCGCATAGGTCACTCCAGTCGACTGTGGGCCTACTATATGGTTGGTAAGGGCTAATTTAACCCTATTTTGTGTGTTATGATATTCTGATAAACTGAACTGAGTAGGATACTAAATGTATGCCTGACTATGCTGCAACATGTATATATGTATTTATCTGTATATAAACATGTCGAGCACGTTTAATCTTTTATATCTGAATCTGATTTTCAATATCTATTATTGGGGTGAGATTTGTATATGAGAAGGAAATGTTCTGTATGGCGATCATTGTCCATATTTTGGCAGCTTGGCTGTGTACTATCTGATATGTCTCGTAATGGTATGATATGGTGTGTAGGGTTGGGTGGGTATTTTTAATCCCACATGGTGTGATGGGATGGTCGGAGATGGTGTGTAGAGGATAGGGGTAGGATTCTGATTATCTGACATGTTTTTCTATATCCGTATTTGTATCTAGGATGGACATGTGTCTGAATCTCTATCTGACTATATATATATGATTACTGAAACCTTTGAAAACATTTCTGAACTTCTGATAAGTTATGTATAAAATATCTGGTAATAAATACTGGAACAGATGCATAAAATTTATAATGTAGATAAAATTTGAAAATTTACGATGAGTGCTGTAAAACTCGTGGACGTGGTATTCGTGGCCGTGGAAAGGATCGTAGAGAGGCTCGAGCTGAATCTTCCTCTCTGGGTAATATGCCGCACTTAGACACGAGTGAGACACCAGTTTCGCCTGCTACTAAGACTGGGTCTCAAAGTTGTTCGGCTGGAGACGACGCACTGTCCTAAGCCATGTTGAGGATTTTAGAGAGGGTCGTTGGACCCCATTCTAGTTTTAGGGGCCGTGGGTCGGTAACTAAACAAATCTGGTCCAATGGTGTTGAGCTGTTTAAGGGTGTTACTGGAGTCGCCCTTAATGTAGTCGAATATTGGTTGGAGGCCACTGAGAGGATCATGAATGATCTAAACTGTACTCCTGAGCAGAAATTTAAAGGTGCAGTCTCTTTGCTTCGCGACGAGGCATATCAGTGGTGATTAATGGTTGAGGAGGGTACTCAGCCTAATCGTCTGAACTGGGATTTCTTTAAGACCACCTTCTAGAGAAAGTATGTGGGGGCGAGATATGTTAATGCTCGTAGGCGTGAGTTCATGAATCTCACGCAAGCTGATAGATCTATGGCCGAGTATGAGACCGAGTTCCTGAGGTTGATTCGCTACGCTTGGGCATAGTGGCGTCTAAGTATAAGAGGTGCGTCTGGTTTGAGGATAGATTAAGGGATAATTAGGGACCGAGAGAGAGATAAGAACAAGAGGGATTCGGAGCCCTTTAGTTCTGTTCAGAGGTTTAAAAAAAAAGGCCAGACGTGATGGGCCAGTTAAAGTGGGGGCTCCTGTTGTTTCTACTGAAATTCAACTGTGTGAAGATTGTGGTAGGCGCCATCCGGGCGAGTTTTGGAGAAGGATTGGGACTTGTTTAAGGTGTGGGTCTTTGGAGCATCAGATTCGTGAGCGTTCACAATGGGCAGATCAGATGCAAGCTTAGGGACCGGGTTCCATACAACCTCAGAAGACAGTTCAACAGCCACCTCAGGGCCGTAGACAGGCCCCGGGTGGTAATGACATGGGTCATGGGTAGTGGTGCTGGTCAGAATGAGGCGAGGCAGTCTCCGTTGGTTTATGCTACTCGACGCCGAGAGGATAGAGATGCTCTAGATGTTATCACCGGAACGTTTCTAATTTTTTATGTACCTTATACTGCTTTGATATACATAGGTTCTACACACTCTTATGTAGTTAGTTCAGTATCTGGAAACCTGGGGATTTTTTTTGAGAGCACTTCTAGTGAGGTTATGGTACTGAGCCCGTTGGAGCAGTCCGTTCGGGTTAGTAAACTTCATAGAGACGTTCCGTTGGAGTTGCAAGGGGCAGTGTTTCTGGCAGATCTGTTAGAGCTTTCATTTAGGGAATTTAACTTGATTCTGGGTATGGATTGGTTGGTTAAGCATCAAGTTAGTTTGGATTTTATGACTAAGAGGGTCGTTCTAAGGACTGAGGATGATGAGGAAGTGGTTGTGATCGGTGAGCATCGAGATTTTCTGTCCAATGTGATCTCTGCTCTTGTGGCTGAAAAGTTGGTACGCAATGGGTGTGAGGCGTATTTGGCCTTTGTCAGTGTTTCTGTTTCTGAATACTCTTCCATCAGGAATATTAGAACATTGAGAGATTTTCGGATGTCTTTTCTTAAGAGTTACCAGGTTTACCTCCGACTCGAGAGGTTGAGCTTTAAATTTAGCTTCTTACAGGTACAGCTCTGGTGTCAATCGCTCCCTACCGAATGGCACCGATGGTTGTGTGATTGATTTCAAAGATAGTTGGGAGCATTATCTATCACTATCTAAGTTTAATTACAATAACAGTTTTTAGCCTAGCATCCATATGGCACCTTACAAGGCTTTATATGATCGTAAGTAACGTACTCCACTATGTTGGACTGAGTTGAGTGAACGTCGAGTTTTGGATCCTGAGTTGGTTTTTGAGACCGAGGATAAAGTTAAACAACTTCGGGATCATCTGAAGGCAGCTTCTGATGGACAGATATCTTATGTAGATCTGAAGAGGCGTGATATTGAGTATTCTGTGGGAAACTTCGTCTTTCTTAAGGTTTTTCCGTGGAAGAAAAGTTCTGAGGTTCGGTCGTAATGGCAAGTTAAGCCCTAGGTTTATTGAACCATATCGGATTTTGAAGCGTGTGGGATCGATCGCTTATTAGTTGGAGTTACCATCAGAGATGAACTGTATTCACAATGTTTTTCATGTTTCGATTTTGAGATAGAATCGGTCTAAATCATCTCACGTTGTTATTGTTGCGAAGATCGAAATTAGACCGAACTTGACTTTTGAGGAGGAGCTGGGTCAGAATCTAGATCGTGATATTAAGGTGTTGAGGAAGAAGTCCATTCCTATAGTGAAGGTTTTGTGGAAGAATCATAGCACTGAGAAAGCCACGTGGGAACATGAGAATACGATGCGTTAGCAGTATCCTCATATATTCGGATCAAGTAAATTTCGAGTTCGAAATTTCTTTTAGGGGTAGAGTTGTAACACCCTAAATAATTTAATTCTGCTTCTGTGAATATCTAACATAAGTATCTATTGCTTTAGTATTTAAGTGTTCTGGCAGTGTGTGTGAGGCCTTAGGTTCAAGTCTCACTTCTGTCAATTTTGTTAATTTTTAGGTTTAAGCCTTATCCTTGTTCAGTGGGCTTATAGAAAATTGTCTGATAATTTATATCAGAATGAGCCTGCTGGTTCAAGTGGTATAAGAATTGGTGTGTTGGAGGTCTTGTGTTCGAATCCCTACGTGAGCGTGAGTGATAATTTTTGCTTCGGGTATTTGACAGAAGTTGGAGGGAACCAAAATTCTGTAGTGGTTGTGAGTTAGTGGGTTAGTGGGGAGCGGGAGGAAATTTAGGGATAGGATATCAGATTTTCTAAATGTTTATCTCGATTCTTTTGTTTTTCTCAAGAAACCTTCTTCCTTTTCTTTTTCTTTTTTCTGACGTTTTACTTCTAATCTCTCTGTCTTTCTCTATTCTCTTTCCATCATGTTTTTTTCTCTTCATCCTCGTGTCAATTGCGACGTTTCTGATTCTCTGCTTTCGTGCGAGTTGGTAAGTAATGGTGGTAAGTTTTTGCAAGTTAATGAAGTTTCTTTAATACCAGTTAAGGTGTTGTTTTTTATTTGTTAGTTGATTTCTAGGTTTTTAGCAGTAGAAAATCATAGGAGTATTTTTCGCATCAAAATGGTACCAAGTGCGTACCCAAAACGCAAAAAAAAAACTTCGACAAAAGTCGAAAAACTATTTTGTTGACACCACACGAGCGTGTAGTCGGCCGTATGGTAAGTCGTGTGCGAGACACATATGGTCGACGAAGGCATAGCCGTGCATAAAACACAGCCGTGTGGTGGTCAGAGTGTGGCCGTGTGAGCCACAAGGGCTAAGCCAAGTTAGACGTGTAAGCCACACGGGTAGTTCACACAGGCATGTGGGTTTTTTGGGCTAGGCCGTGTGGACCAAATGGGCAAGGCCAATTTGGGTGTGTGGGCCATACGGGCATGGAGGCCCATATTCTTGTAATTTTTCTTAGAGTCACATGGGTCGCTTCGGTCGACTATGAGTCTACTGTAGAGTCGATAAGGGCTAATTTAACCCTATTTTGTATGTTATTATATTCTGATAGACTGAACTGAGTAGGATACTAAATATATGCCTGACTGTGCTACAATATGTATATTTGTATCTGTATATAAGAATGTCGAGCATGTTTAATCTGTTATATCTGTATCTGATTTTCTGTATCTGTTATTCGGGTGGGATTTGTATATGAGGAGGAAGTGTTCTGTATGGCGATCACCGCCTATTTTTGACAGCTTGGCTGTGTATTATTTGATATGTGTCGTAATGGCACGATATGGTGTATAGGTTTGGGTGGTTGTTTTTAAACCCATATTGTCCGATGGGATGGTGAGAGATGGTGTGTAGAGAATGGTGGTAGGATTTTGATTATCTTATTTGTATTTCTGTATCCGTATCTATACCTGGGATGGGCATGCGTCCAAATTTGTATCTAACTATATATATATTATTACTGTATGTTGGTGTGCTTAATTCTGTTGGATTACATACTGAGTTTATGAAAACTCACATCTGATTGTCTGTCATGTTCAGGTAATCCACAGACTTAGGCGGATCGGTACGGCGGTGACTCAGCGGTGACCACTCAACCGTAAAACAATTTAAACTTAATATTTATGGTTTATTTATGTTTGGATTTATTTGGGAATTGTAAATTTTGGGACTTTCTGGACTGTTTGGTTTTCAACTTTTGATTTTTGGTCTGTTTGATATTTTAATTGCTTTAGTAAAGTGTTTTATGAAAATAACGGTTTTACGTAAACAACAGTTTTTCTAAAAACATGAATGCATATTCTAAATATATCGATTTTAAGGCTTTCGCTGTAAATTATGTTTTGACTAATGAACCAACAAAATGGCGTTTTCAGTGGTAATTATGAATATGTACGAGTTATAAAGATGAATGGTTTATCGAAACAACTCAGTTTTCAAAACCCATTTTTTGTGACATATCCGGATTTGGCTGTAACGTCTAGGTCTGGTTTGGGGTGTTACAAACCATTAGACATAAGTTCAATCCTTTATGAATTTTCAAAATAATATATCTAAAGATTATTGCATCCACCACAAAAGAATATTATATCTTTTCATAATCAATGCCAAGACTTAGCGAAAAACTTCATATTTTTATTCCGCTTCTACAAAACTACTTCATTTGCACCCTCATTGGCTTTATATGTTTAGATATTTGGACTACTGGTCCAAAAACTTCACGAATTTAATTGTACTTGAGTAGCATCTTTCTATTTTGATCAATTTATTCCATATATATTTCTTAATAGATTTATTCAAAATCCTCCTTTTATTTCATTATTTCAATAATAATATTGCATGCAAAATCATTATCGACCACTTTTTTTATTCGGTTCCACATTTTCTTGAATTGATATAACTTATCGAGATCTTTTTTTTTCATTATTTTAATCTTCAATTTCAGGTATCTGAATCTCTTTTGGAGTTTTACTTGTTAGTTATGTCTTAGGTCTCTTTTAGAGCACCCACCTTCACTATATAACCATTTAGAAGAATTTTCATCTTTGGAACCGATTAATCTATTATTTTTTCTAACTTATTGTACTACTGGGACTTTGATTCAAATTAAAATATTAGATGGTATATAACACTTGGTTATTCTCATTAAGTTTGTAAATACATCTTACAGTTAACTTGTAATGAGTTATCATTGTTGAACTTCTACTTCAAATTACTCTCCCCCTAACTTATTACAAGTTATTATTTCTCTCCCCTAATGTTGGGAAAACTATCAAATTAAAATTATAATTACAAATCATGTCATAATTAAATCTCCAATACATTCAAAACATCTAATAGAAATAAAATTGTAATTAATATATATTCCCAACTTTCTTTAAAGATTTACTTATCTTTGTGCATTGTGGTGGATCAATTGAAACATATACGCACATACAAAAATTCAAAGATGAGAAATATTTAGCTCTTAATCAAAAACCAATTTTAATGGGGAGTATTTATAACTTATTGGCTTGATGCGTACAACATGTAAATCAACATAATCTCATGTTGAAATAGGAAGTTTAGTTCTTATAAGTAATGGTTTAGACATTAATAAAAGGCGTTTAATCAATAATTTCTATAAACCATTATACGTATAAATAACAAACTTTTACAAAAGTTTTTTAAACTCAATCAATAAAAGATTAGGATATAAACTCATTAGTATTAGCAAGATGAACTGAATTTATTGCATGATTTGAAATTAATTATTTAACCAAGCAATCTTGCAAACGATAAGTTGCAAGTTGATAACACATATGTGATTATTTAAAAAATGCAAGACATTAAATCTCAACTTTAGCTAGTGAGTTTCTATGAATCAATTTTCATTGAGAACATTGACATGTATTTCTGAAGCTACCCTTCTTTGTATTTCCCTTAGTTTTAATTTTGGGTGGTCCACAATAGTAGCTTCAAAATATTCTACAATAACTTTTACATTGATTATTTTTTTTTCTAAAACTATATATTCTACAATAACTTTTACATTGATTTTTTTTTTTAAAACTAACACAATAATTGTGCTCATCATGAAAACTTTTCACTTGCATGCGTTTGACCATGTTATTGTAACTTGCAAATATTCCCCATTTACACTTTTTTGATGCAATGCATTTAACTCTAACCCTATTTGGTTCATTCTTGGTTATCTTAAGTTCCCTTCTACAACACATTGAGTACTTATGAATTACGAATTTGAATTGTTCACCATCTTTAAATAGCATCCTAATACAGAAGTGTGAACTTGTTGAGTTTGGATTGTATGTAGGGAATCTACTTCTTTTTCTACAAGCATTAGTATTGTCATCATCTTCTGACCAAAGTACGCTCCCATGATCATCACTATCAAAATATTTAGTCTCATTTCCATCTTCTTCCCTACCAACACTATCATTTAATCCTTCACCATCGACTTCTTCAAGGACCTCAGCCTCAAATTGCTCTCTAGAGCTTTCACTTTCAATCTCATCAAGTATTGTTTCCTTACCTTCCCATTGGTTTTCCCCTCCACTTCCCTAACACCCTCCTCACCACCTCCATCACTTTCACCACCTTCACTGACAGCAACATCATCAACCTCCACACCTAAACCTTTAGCAACCTCACCACCCTCCCCAACATTCTGGCCCTTAACACCCTTACCACCTTTACTGCCAGCAACCTCACCACCCTCACCCAAAACCTCACCATCTCTCTCACCATTACCCTTACCACATTTACTGCTAGCAACCTCACCACCCTCACCCTCACCACATTTACTACCAACAACCTCACCACCCTCACCACATTCATTACCATCATCACCAAATTGCAATCATGTTACAGCTAACATTGATTTATCATCAACCAGAATAGTAGTGTCAATCTCGTGCTCTACATATAAGTCTATCTCCTTATGCTTAACCTAGTAGTTTATCATGTCAATAGTGCTACTATCATTCCACAAAACCCTAAGGCTATCCTGCAAAGTCCTACTACCACACACATGAAAATAAATTAGTTGCACTGTATATTAAACCCTAACTCATCTTTAAATATTTTACACAACTCAAAATACGAACCGTATCTAGATACTCTTTAAGCCTCATCATCTCACCATCTAAATACCTAACATGGAGATCATGTACAAATTTACCCCCAACATGCAAGTTGATGTAGTATTCCTCCCCTATAGACATATGCAGTTTAAGGAATAAAAAAAACATAAGCATAACGACAAACAAAGTACAACCAAAAAAGGTATATACAAATAAATTATTAAATAATATAAATCATAAAAAATTCATATAAATTTAAATGATTTAATAATTATATATATGTCATAAAAATACAACAATAAAACATGGAGGGACCACTTCCATTCCTCGTGCTGTGCAAAATCTAAAATTATTGCCCCCACTAAGAGTTATTTCTAAGTTCATAGAAAATCCAAAATTATTGCCCCCACTAAAGTTATCAACAATAGCAACCAGTAGACATATTAGACATAAAGCTTCTTATTCGAACAGGACATGTTGAAGGCTACATACTAGAGGTTATGGTTTATAACAGTGCTCTTGAACTTAGAGTTACAAAGGATGGTAGGGAAATAATTGGTGAAGGAATAAGGCATATTTACCAAATGCATTAGCAAAGTCCTTGGAAAATTGTATGTGCCAAGGATGCAGAACTCAAAACTACGAGTTAACATTACAAATGCTAAACCTGCAAAAGATGGTATCTCTAGTTTGGCAAAACAGGCATAAAAACTTTTTAGCAAAAAGAACTACATATAGAATTCAATTTAAATTTAAAAAATACAAATTATTTACTAAACATAAAAAAATATTCTTAAACCAAACAAGTAGTAATCTTTTTTATTAGCTCAAAAAAACTATAATTATATTGGTAAAATGAGTATAAATTGACAACAATTGTGAAGGCTCAAATACTCTTCAATTAATTAATTCTCCAAATTTGTAGTAATAATAGGAAAAAAGAACACGATATAATATAGTTTCTTAAATTATTATAATTATTAGAGAACCTTTTACATGGCTAAGCCATCCAATTATATACCATTATAATAACTAAATTTTAGAAAAATAATAATAATAAGTCAACTCTTCCAATTGTTAGTTAATGATAATTACAAACCATGGAAAGACAGATAATATTTGAACAAATAAAGAAACTAGTATAGTACTAGATTTTTAATTGACATTAGGTCATTCCCCAGTGGATCTATCCTTAAAGTTCTGCCGAGAGTGTAAACAAAATTGCCTTTTATGCACCAAGCTCAAGCCGCACTATCTAAACATGAAGAGGACTATAATTTAAGCTCAATTTAAATTCCCAGAATCTTTTCAATTAATAAACAAATTTGTTTTTAGTGATATTAGTTTTACATTCCATGACAATTTCAACCAGCAACATAAAGCAAAATGATGGAATTCAAAATCTGGCAAGGAGGATATATTTATGTTCAAACCTAAACGCTTCAAAAATTTTCAAACTTCAACTTTTTTATTGCCTTTTCCTTCTCCCTCTCTCACTTCTCTCTCACTTCAAAGATATTTTATTGTTTTATATTAATATATTAGCTCGAGGGGAATCTTCCTTTAGTCAGTCCTCAATGTATAAAAAGACAAGACACAGACAAGTTTATTGGTGGGAGAGCTTACATAAACTAATTTATCAAGGGGAATCTTTCTTTAGACATATTTATTTAACTCCAAATACATGAAAAAGTTACAGTAAAGTAAAAAACAAAAGTAAAAACCAACAAATACAAAAAGAAACAATCATACAAAACAAAGCATTAAAATGAAGAACAATTTGTTTGTACGTACATTTTCTTCTCTGTGATTTGGAACATGAACCTTCACCAATATCCATTGTAAAAGAGCCAAGAGAAAACACATTATATGTTGAAACCATTTTTTTCTTTGGAAAACGAGGTTGACTTTGAAAATGAAAATGGAGTCGCCACTGACCCGATTTTGAGGTGTGATCGAATCACCTTGATATTGATCGTTTTAATAAAACTTTGATTTATTAAAACACATTTTGGTCTACAAAAACTCGAGAAGACGGTTTCGGGAGTCGGTTACGTACGAGGAAGGGTTAGCACTCTCGTAGCGCCCAAAATTGGTACCTAATTGATTATTTAACGTCTTAATGCCAAAAACTTGAAAAGATTCTAGATTACGATCCGTATGCTTAAAACTTGAACGGAATCTTATTGAATTCCAAAATCCTCTTATTTCGAAGAAATAAAATATCATACTCAATGAGTTAGGGTATAACAATTTATATTCTCGAAACTGAACTTATTTCTTTATTTTTAAAACCCGTGTAATAAAGTTTGAAAAGGGTACTCGGTTATTTGGGCTTTATGAAAAATTAGAACCCAGTAAGTTAGGGCATAATTTCTCAAAATTCCCAAATACGGAATATTGCCTTTATTTTTTAAAATTCTTACCTCAAGATGATAAAATGTCACATCCAGTGAGTTAGGACGCAACGTCTCACATTCCCGAGAATAAGTTTTTTTATTTAAAAACTTATGCATTTTGATTTAAAAGAGAAAAGGGTACTCGGTCGCCAGGATGTAATGAGAAAAATTGGAACCCACTGAGTTAGGGCACGACTTTCTTGAAGTGTCTAAAGGCGAGCATTGCCTTATTTTAAAATATTTGAAGGGAATGATTTTAAAACTTGAACGACATAAAACTCGATTTTTCTTTAACAAATAAATCGCAATGGAATGATAATATACAAAGCAAAGTAGCAATACGTACACAAAATATTACAATGATGAATCACAGATAATTAATGGTTACAAATTAAGAAATATACTCTATACAATAATAAACAAATAAACACCTAATACATAGAAAATAGTAAGCGTCAATTTAAATAATACACATGTAATGAAACTTGATATAAAATAAAAATAATGATGACATGTGAAAGCGTTTTGAATAAATAAATATATAATTTAAAACAGGGTCTTTTAAAGAGATAGATTATATACATAAATTTAAAAGAAAATATGTATACATATATATACGGGAATAAATTTAAAGGAAAATATTTACATAAGATAATACGAAATCAATAATATATATAATAAGATAATTTTAACATAAATTATATGTATATGTGCACAAAATAATAATATATAAGAGTATTTAAGTTGAATATGGTGCAAAATATTAAAACAAAGAGACATATAAAAGAATATTTCGAGATCAAACATTTATAATAAATAAAAAAATATATACAAATGAAAGCTTAAAACAAATTAATATTGTAAAATCAATAAAATAGTTTAAAATAATTAATTAAAACAGCTTCTAAGAATAAATGACGAACAAATTTTATGAACAAAACAAAAAAATACTCAATTGGAATAAGAATAGAATTTACAGGCTATTTTATAAAAACTTAAACAGAGTTAAGGACTAAATTAAAAATGCACGTGAACAAGCGAGGATTCATTGAGGAATTATCCCAAACGCTCAAAACGGCGCCGTCCAAATACTGGTCATCTAACTGCTTAAGGACCAAATTAAAACAACAACAAAATAGACAGGGCTAAATTAAAAATGAGTACTGGACTCCATTGTGACCTACCACAAACGCGGAGGTACTTAGTGCGCAAATAAGCCAATAACCAAAAACACACGGATCCTCCCCGGGTCGGGTCACTCGTGCGGGTACGGCTTTTAAACAACGCCGTTTTGGTCATTAACGGACCATACCAAAACGACGTCGCACCAAAGGGCTTTAAATACTAAAAAACATTGCAAAAAAACATTTTTAAACTATTTTTTTTAAAAAAATCAAATAGTTGCTCTGAATAGCTCTCAAAGCACTGGCCAGATTTGGCCTGACTCCATCATCGAGCCACCGAATCTCTCCACCTTTTCCACTGCATACAGCGGTCGGAGAGACCAAAGAAGGCTACCCTAGCCTTTTTAAGCCCCTAAAACCCGAACATACACTCAGAAAGCCCGAAAATCCCTCCAAAATCAAAAAGAAAAAATCAAAAAAGGGCTTCGGATTTGGGACTCTGATGGTTGCAAAAAGGTAAAATATTTTAATACTTATTCTATTTCTATATGTATGCGTGATATGCAAAATAAGAGTGGACTAAAAAATCGAAAAATACCTCTGCTTTTCTATATTTGTATTCGAAAATCGTAAGAGAGCTACAATGTTTTTCTGGCTTTCTTTTTATAGCCGAGAAGAAGAAAATTAATAATATCCGAAAAATACAATGCCTTTTTTCATTTTGTATTTGCTGTCATTTCTCTACTATTTGCTTGCAGGTACAGAAGGCGCGGACGTGGCGTACGAAGGCTCGCTAGAGGTACGGAGGCTGTGGAGGCGTGCGTGGTGGCGCGTGTGGAGGCACGCGCATGGCGCTGTTAGGGTTAAGGGCTAGGGTTTTCTGAAGGTTTTTAGATTCTGGGCTTAATCGGGCATTTGGGTAGTGGTTTGGGCCTTGCCTAGTTTAGGTCTGTAAACAAATATTTGGGCTGATATATTTGGGTTTTGTGTAATGGACATTGGACTGATTAACTTTTTGGGCTTTTAATATTGTATTTGTTTTTTTGTTTTAATTGGTATGGGCCCGGGCAATAATGGGTTCTTACAGCTGCTCCTCTTTGCTCGTTGTCATGTAATGAGAATGGAGCAAAGACTTCAAAAAGGACCATTTTTGCCCGGTCTTCAAATCTTTGACTTCTTTTGGTGCTTTTCTTCTTCGAGTAGCTTCATTCCATCCCACTGCATCTTCAAGGGCATAGGAACTAGTGCTTCAATCCGATTCAAGGATATTAGACTTGTAGCTTCAATCTATTCCACCGCAACTTTGGGGAGATAAGATTTGCTATCTTCATTCTGCTCCACTGCAACTTAAGGGAGATGAAGCTTTCTATGGTAAATTCAATCAGACCTACTGTAACTTCAGAGGTATAGGATTTGTCGTTTTAATCTGCTCCACTGCAACTTCTAGGAGATAAGACTTTCAACTTCAACCTGCTCCACTGCAACTTCAGGGAGATAAGATTTATTTTGACCTGCTCTACTGCAACTTCAGAGAGATAAGATCTGTAATCTATAACTTCAATCTATTCCACTGCAACTTCAAGGAAATAAGATTTGCTGTGTTCAGTCTACTCCGCTACAACTTCAGGGAGGTGAGACTTTCTATGGTAAATTTAATCCGACCTACTGCAACTTCAGAGGTATAGAATTTGTCGTTTTAATCTGCTCCACTGCAACTTCAAGGAAATAACACTTTCAACTTCAACCTGCTCCACTGCAACTTCAGGGAGATAAGGTTTGTTTTGATCTGCTCTACTACAATTTCAGAGAGATAAGATCTGTAATCTATAGCTTCAATTCGTTCCACTGCAACTTCAAGGAAATAAGATTCGTCGTGGTGGATTTGATCCGACCTACTGCAACTTCAGAGGTATAGGACCTGTGGATTCTTCGATCTTGTTACATCATCCTCTAGGGAACATGACCTGTAGAATCGATTTATGGAATTATGCTTATGCATAATGATTAGGATGTCATGATCAGAATGAATCAAATGCTCCTAGCTAAATGTATTATGGGTGATATTTGCATGAATGTAGAATGTCATGAGAATGATCCTTTGTAGAATGATTAGGATGGAATGATTAGATTGAATCAAATGCTCCTAATTAAATGTGTTTTGCACGAATGTAGAATTTCATGAGAATAATCCCTTTTTAAACGTTTAGGATTGACATTGCTCATTGTTCTTCCAGGTTGTATCACTAACGTAATATCCTGTCTTCTTGTTTAACCGACGTTTTTTACAACAGATTCGAAGAAATGGTCACTATTTGAAGTTTCCTCCTCAAACATTTCCAACCCTTAGGTTTGGTGAGTTCTAAACAAAAGTCATGTTTCATGTTCTTATATTATTTGAAAGTTTTTAGAGTAATATGCAAAACTCCTTTTGCGAAAGTATTATTAGTCCATTAATCATTACTTCAATACAAAATGCTTGAAAATAATCATAAATGATGGACAAAATGGAATTTATCAGAAACGAAATCTGAAAAGAATAAGTTAGTTAAAGGAAGCAAACATTGCTGGAATACAAAATAATTAGGGGACAAGATAGGAGCCCCGGATGTCACAGCCTAAGCTTCTCTGTACAGACTTTCTGAAGACCATTTTAAGCTCAAAATGTGTTCAGGAGATCGAGAGTACTCTGTTGACGATCCAAGACGTAACATATCTCATCCTTCTTAGTTTAGGTATGGCAAGATTATCGCATGCCCCGTCGTTGATTGCAATTTGAGCCATCCTTTTCGGGTTTTCGACTCAAAGCCCATTTGATCTCAAGGCGCCCTTTACGAGTTTTCACCTTGTCCTCTCCGTTTTTCATTTTCAACATTTTTGGATTTTTTTTTTTTTGAGAAGGTCTCAAAGTACCCTTTGCGGGTTTTCACTTTGGCCTCTTTTCCTCTTCAAGTATAATATATCTTGATTGAATCCGAATTTATAGGATTTGATAACTTTTTCCCATCCATCTCGGCCAAGATCAATGCTCCTCCGAAGAAATTTTTTTCACCACATAAGGTCCTTCCCAATTTGATATCCATTTCCCTCTAACACCCATGCCCCACATAGAGAAAGGCCACGGGGAAGTTATAACATGTAGAGGTGAAGGAGGCACATGATTTTTTCTCCATAGATCTGGCATTTGTGACATGTTTTAGCATAATTGATGCAGTCTCCTTCCATGGTAGACCAATAGTATCCGAATCTCATAATTTGTCTAGCCATTGTGAAACCATTGGCATGTGTTCCACAAACACCCTCTTGGACATCTTTCAAAATTTTCTTAGCTTCAACAGCGTCCACACATCTCAACAGTACCTAATCCTTTCTTCTTTTATACAGAATCTACCCGTCTAAGACATAGTCACAGGCTAGTCTTCTCAATGTCCTCTTATCATTCTCTGTCGCTTGTTCAGGATATTCACGATTTCTCACGTATCGCAATATATCTTGGTAACAGGGGTGATCATCCCTTTCTTCTTCATCCACATTGTAATAATGAGTTGGGACCTCATAAATACTCATTTGAATGGGTTTTACATCCTCTTGCTTGTTCACTTTAATCATGGAAGCCAAAGTAGCCAAAGCATCAGCCATTTGGTTTTTGTTTCGCGGGAAATAACTGAAAGTAATATCATCAAACTCTTCAATCAACCCCAGAACTATCCTTCAATAATTGATCAATTTGGGGTCTCTTGTCTCCTATTCACCTTTCAGTTGGTAGATTACTGATGCAGAATCTCCATATACTTCTAACACTCTAATTTTACGTCCTGTGGCTGCACGGAGTCCCATGATACATGCTTCATACTCCGCCATATTATTCGTACAATCAAAATCCAATTTATACGAGAATGGATAATGATCTCCATTTGGGGATACAAGACTACCCCAATTCCATTGCCTATAGCTTTTGATGCTCCGTCAAAGTTCAATTTCCAGATGTGATCTTTCGTAGCGTCTTCTTCAGTAGTTGCCACATACATTAGTTCTTCATTGGGGAAGTCAAAGTTTAGAGGCTCATACTCTTCTAGAGCTCTGCTGGCCAGAAAATCTGCTATTGCACTTCCTTTTACAACTTTTTGGCTCACATAAACTATGTCGAATTCAGAGAGGAGAATTTGTCATCTAGTCATTCTTCTATTCAAAGCGGTTCACTCCATCATGTACTTTAGAGGGTCCAACTTCGAGGTTAACTAGGTCGTGTGGTACAGCATGTATTGCCTCAACCTCCGAGTCATCCAAATCAAGGCACAACACAATTCCTCAATTGGCGAATATCTCATCTCACATTCAGTGAATTTATTACTAAGGTAGTATATCGCCTTTTCTTTTCTTCCTGAATCATCGTGTTGACCCAGCACATATTCCATAGAGTGATCGAACACTGTCAAATACAGGATTAATGGTCTATCCGGGCATAGGGTGACAATATCGAATGATTTGACAAGTACTGTTTGACACTACAAAAAGCTTTCTGGCATTCATCATCCCACACGCTTGGATTGTGTTTCTTTAGAAGACGAAATATGGGATCACATTTCTTAATTAACTGTGAAATGAACCGAGCAATGTAATTTAACCTTCCCAAGAAACCTCAAACTTCTTTTTGAGTGCGCGGTGGTGGCAATTCTTATATAGCTCGGACCTTGTATGAGTCAATCTCAATTCGCTTCTCGCTGACTATAAAGCCTAGTAATTTTCCAGATCTATCTCCAAAAGTACATTTCGTTGGATTGAGCTTTAGTTGGAATTTTCTCAACCTCAGGAAAAGTTTCTTCAAAACTCGAATGTGTTCCTCTTCTGTTCTAGACTTTGCAATCATATCATCAACATAAACCTCAATTTCTTTATGCATCATATCATGGAACAAAGTCACCATAGCCCTTTGGTATGTAGCTCCTGCATTTTTTAGGCCAAATAGCATCACCTTATAAAGGTAGTTCCCTACAAGGTTATGAAGGTAGTCTTTTCCATGTCTTCGGAGTGCATTTTTATCTGGTTATATCCCGAGAAGACATCCATCAAGGAAAATAACGAATAGCTCACCGTGTTATCTACTAAAGTATCAATGTGAGACAAAGGGAAATTGTCCTCCGGGCTAGCCTTATTCAAATCTTTATAATCTACACACATTCCCATCTTTCTTAAGGACAGGCACAATGTTGGCTACCTATTTTGGGTATTTGACTTCTTGCAAAAATCCAGCGTCAAATTGCTTTTTAACTTCTTTTATTTTTAGCATAATGTCAGGCCTCATTCTCTGGAGCTTCTATTGAACCGGTTTGGAATCCTCTTTTATGGGGAGGTGGTGCACAACAATGACAGTCCTTAACCCTGGTATATCTTGGTATGACCACGCAAAGACATCTTTGAATTCTTGAAGTAAATCTACGAGGTCTCGCTTTGTTTCTTCTGTTATGCACGTTCTAATTTTCACTGACTTTCCCTCTTCCAAGGTCACGGCCTCCACTATCTCTTCATGAGGTAAAATTTGTCTTTCCTCTTGTTTTACCATTCTTAACAAGTCCGAAGATAAGCCACAGTCTATGTCATCTTCAAAGTCCTAGGATTCCTCTAAACACATATCTTGCTCAAAAAAGGATTCTGATTCAGTAGCTGCATCACTCATGTCATTGATATTTAGGAACCTGTTGTAGGTACAAAGGAATATACAAAGAACGAATAAATTTAAGAATAATTATTTGTATGGCATGATCATGAATGAAGAACAAAAGAATATTTAGAATAAAAAATGATTGTCTATATAATATGATTGTGGATGAATTGGAAAGAATAAAGAATGTTTGCTCAAAAAAATCAGAAGCATTTTCATTGAATTAAAGATTTTTGGGACATGAGCCTATTTCAAAAAGGATGCTTATTACTCCTAGGCCTAGAGCAATAAGTGTTCTGAGACATTACTCTGAAATAGTTCTAAACATTATAGTAATCTCTTCTACAGTCCAACTATTTAGAACACTCTCAGGCTCATAAGGGCGGATATTTAACAAGTTCCCCCCTTCAATTCCCTCCTTGGATATGGTATTAATGTAGACATTGCCCAACATTGCCATAATGTCTTATTCTTTTGGTGCCTTCTGGTCAACATGAATGACCCTCCCAACACAAAGGTTTTGGATATGTGTGGAATTATCATGGGTTCCAACTTGATTTCTTCACCACTCAAACGAGTCCTTCTTCTTTCCTGCCTTTTTTCCAACTCTTTCTTTCTTTGTTTTGCATCTGGCCTGAATCCTAAGCCAAAGCGATCTTGCTTTTCTTTCAACATTGGAGCCACAACTCTCCCCTGAAGATATTTTCCAAGCCCTTTTCCTGGCAAAGCTCCCTTTTCCTACAGTTATCTGCAATCTCATTCATGTGGTTTTAGAGATTTTTGGTATCAGAATTCTATTTCCTTCTGTAATAAAGGTTGCATTTACGAATTCCAAGGATCGAAAAGAGCACTGATTTCCTCGTCATTCGTCTCCAAATATGGTGCATCACTGGTTACAGCTGTGATAATATCCTCTTCATCATTTATTGTCACTAGCTGGCCCTTTGATGCTAACTTCAGTTTCTGATGTAATGATGAAGGTACCGCTCCCGCTGAGTAAATCCACGGTCTTCCCAGTAAGCAGTTATACGAGGGTTTGATATCCATGACCAAGAAATCCACCTCATAAGTAGTCGGACCAATTAATAAGTGTATCTCAATTCTCCCCATAACTCTTCTTTGCGTGCCATCAAACACCTTCACTATGTTCTAGAACTCTTTCATGTGTGAACTATCCACCAGTAATCTGTTTAATGTGGATAAGGGTAATACGTTTAACACTAACCCGTTGTCTATCAAGACCCCCAGCAGTGTGTACCCTTTGCATTTAGTGGTAATATGCAAAGCCTTAATGGATCCCCTGCCGCTTGGCAGAATTTCATCATCGTTGAAGTAGATGAAATTGTCAGGACTTATGTTACCAATCAATCTATCCAGTTTATTAACCGAGATGTCATTGGCCACATAAGTCTCATGTAAAACCTTCATCAATACGTTTCGGTGCACGTTTAAACTCATGAGCAAAGCTACTACTGATATGCGTGCTGGTTGTTTATGCAACTGCTCCACCACACTATACTCGCTGTGCTTCAAAAATTTCAGAAACTCCTTAGCTTGTTCCTCCTTTACCAGTTCGTTGACGGGCGACTCTGGCTCGCTTAATTTTTCCTTCTTTTGTTCTACCATTGAAGCTTTCCCTTTTGCTGGTTCTGGTCAGGTATTTACCAAATCGTAGCGTCTCTCACTACGAGTATGAGAACCTGTATCTTAATCTTCCTTTGAAGCACTAGCTGAATTTATTTTTCCTTGGATCGTCACATTATAATCATAGTTCTAAGGGACTCTCTTGCTATCTTTATACAGAAAAACTGTTGGCTTTTGAATTATGACTCGCGGTGTTACTTGTGTTCCGGCTTCATTGACTCTTGGCTTCGAGATGATCACTACTGGGTGGTTGCCCTTTTAGACCCGTTCCATTGATCCTTCATCTGAAGCTTAAACCTCCCGTCCTTCTGATCTCTCGATCTCCTCTAAAATTTCATCTCTTTATTATCTATCAAATTTTGCATTATGGCTCTGAACTCAGTGCATTCATGGATTACATGCCCTTCTCTATCATGAAACTCACAATGAGTCCTCTTTCCTTCAGACCTCTCTTTCAAATCCAATATGATCAGTCCTCTCTCCATCATCTCCTTCCAAACTTGTCTCAATGGGGTTTTGACTTTTGCAACCTCATATTTGACTTTTCTGCCCCCACCTTCATTTATTCCATTTACTCATTGACCAGTGTGATTAGGTAAGGGGTTTTCCACTACATTTGGTATGGGTGGGTCGTCAAACTTTACAATCTCCATTTTTATTAGCTTTTCGACTACTTTCTTGAATGCGGTGCAATTTTCAATTGAATGCCCCACGATTCTAGCATGATATTCGCATTTGGCGTTTGTCATACCATTTGGGAAACGGGGGTTGCAGCGGTGTTAAGTAGAAATGGGACACTACATGTGCATCAAAAAGGTTTTAGTACAACTCTCTATACGTCGTGGGTATAGGCATAAATTAGAGTTTCTCATTGCTTTGCCTTATGCCAGATTCTTTCCTTGATGAACCTTGATGCCCAGTAGTCACTGCTCCTGGCTGACTAACGGTAATCGATTTTGAATACCCCATGCTTGTACTATTCACTTCATTTTCTTTCTTCCTTGTGGCCATTCTCTTATTACTTTCTTCTGCCTCGATCTTTTCACTTTTTATGGCATTCTCAATCATTTCTCCCGTCATTACAATGTCCAAGAAGCTCTTTGTGGCACTTCCTAGCATATGAGTGATAAACGAGGCCTTCGGTGTAATAATAAAGAGCATTATAGTCTCTTTATCCAGAAGTGGAAGCTGGACTTGGATGGCATCCTCCCTCCACCTCTGCGCATACTGTCTAAAACTTTCATTCGCCCTTTTCTCCATGTTTTGAAAAGTAATTCTATCGGAAGTCATGTCTGTTACATGACTGTACTGTTTCATGAATGCTTGGGTCAAATCTCTCTATGAACCGATTTTGGCAGGACTCAACTGGTTATACCATTTGGCTGTTGCTCCCACCAGGCTATCTTGGAAGCAATGGATCAACAGTTGGTCATTATTAATGTACCCCGTCATTCTTCTACAAAACATAATAATATGAGCTTCGGGGCAACTTGTCCCATTATACTTCTCAAATTCAGGCATTTTAAATTTGTATGGGAGCACCAAGTCTGGGATCAAGCTTAAATCTTTGGCATCAATTTCATAACAGTTATCAGCACTTTCAATCGCTTTAAACTTCTCTTCCAACAATTTACATCTATCTTCTAACTACTTTGGTAATTCTACTTTTGTTCTCTCTCCTTCAGCTATTTCATCCAAATCAGGGACATTAGTAATGATTGGATTATCTGCTGAACCTGAGCTAGTTTGGAGGTTCACTGAAGCACCAGCTTGGAATTTTTGAGGCCTGATCGTGACAGATGGCCTTTGTAAAGTTACTTCAGGTTGTGTTTACACATGTGGTAGAGTAAAACCAGGGGGACATTGAGGATACTCAGTATTCTCCTCAACATTAACCATGGGGCTCTTTCCTTTATCCATAAGCCCATTTAACAGCTGTGTCATCTGAGTCATTTGAGTCATCATGTTCCTCTGATATTCCATCATTTTGTCCATCATATCCTGCTGGATCTTAACCAGCTGCTCTTGCATTTGTGCTTGCACCTGTTCTTGCATCTCTTTCTACATTTGCTCCAACCTTTCTAGTCTTTTATCCATTGCTTTAGTTTTCTTTCGTGTACCATAAGGATGCGTGTTTGGTTGATTTTTGTCGATTTCTAGATTACTGAAATAATTTTTAACTAATTAGAAACTTTTAGTGAACTTTAATGCATATGATGCAATGTAATAAAGATGCATGAAATGCAAAAGACATCGATTCTGATTCAATTCCATTTAGAAAACTTTATTAGAAAACAAAGCTTTTTACATAAAATGGATTACAAATACAACTTTTCCCTAATACACAGAGTTTTAACTTTTCTAAGCAACGAAGCTAGTTCTTGACCCCTGTCTGATTCCAACTCGTACTTCACACTTAATGTGTCAACCTGAACTTCCAAGGTTTGCAGATGGTCAACTACCTCCCAGATCTGAGCCATGGCTTCGCCCATAATGTAATCTCGATCCCTAGCTTGACTCTAAGAGTGATAAAGTTGTTCCTTCCAACGCTCCTCATTTACTTCAAGAAACTCTACCCGAAGCTCACAACTTTGCAAAGCAGACCCTAGCTCTTCCATTCTCCCTTTCATTTCTTCAATTTTGTTCAAACTGGTTCTTAGCTCAGCCGTGGAATTGCAATTCCTATACTGGTAGAGTACTTTTTCAAGCTCTGCCACTCTGGCCTTTAATTCTCCTTTGTCGTTCTAGGCTTCTGATAGACTCTTTTCTAGAGCCTCTCTCTGAGTTTGAGCCTCTTAGAATCTTCTCTTCCACTGATCAGCCTTGGTTCTTTTCGCTTGAATTTCCTGTCGCCACTACTATGAAGTTTTCCCTAATCCATCAGTCCTCATCGATAGACGCATCTTCTTATAGTCTATCTTTAAACTATCCAGATCCTCTTCAACCCAGTTTTTTCCTTTTCTTAACTTCTCAGCCTCTGCCTTTTACACCTCCACATCTAATCTCAAGTGCATTTTTTCTTCCTCCAGCTGCTCAATCTTTTTCCCGAATTCAAAACTCTTTTTTTTATAGTCCTGTCTTATGATCTCTAGCTCTGACGGGACAGCTCGTAAGTATTCTTCCATTGATCGAGCACCTTCTAAACTTGGCTCAGGAATATTATCATTAATCCTTTTGCTACACCATTCGCTATATTCAGGCGTCGTCATAGAACCAACAGACAATCTCTTCATCTGGCGAGTCTGGTTCCATGCAGTAGAAATTTCTTTGACCCTCTTCTTGTAATTATCTCCTTTATACGAGAACTCGCATTGTACTAGACCATGCGTTGCTGGTATAAACTGCCTTGATCCATATTATTTTAGTACAAGTAAAGGAGCGTAGCCAATGGCTCCCAAAATTCCGAGCAAAAGGACCCAATGAAAACTCCGGCATCGGAATAGGATCTCACTGGGCACCAACCAAGGAGCTCTCCATTTAATATCCTCTTCCTGAATATTTTGGAGAAGTGCCACCCAATTCTCCTCTGACACGTCGTCTCTTTTTAGTGTTGCTACTATTTCTTTTAGTGAGGAATAATTATCAGTGAAGACTCGATAAGAAATCTTGTCCACCTTCCAAAAGTGGTTGTGAAACCAAACCAACAACAACTGAGCACACCCTACGAATCTGCCCTCTCCGGATCTTCTACATGCATTCAACGACCTAAAAGTCTCGGCCAAGATTGCAAGAACTGGCATGACCCTTTTACTGAGTCGGTCGAAGAGATCAGTGACCGCTTCATCTACATACCCTAAAGCCCTAGGGACTAGCATCAATCCGTAAATGCTCAATGCAAAGACATCAACTCTCCTTTTCATATCAGGATGAGCTAGAATCAAATCCCTCAAATTCCTTAATGGGATGCACTTACACTCGCCCTTTTGCTTAATCCTGGCTGTAATCCACTGCTCACTTATTCCCGTAACGCTCATTAACTTCTTCCAAAAGGTTGGGATAGAAACAGCTCTCGAATAGACTTTATCAATTTGAACCTTCAGACAACAAGTAAAGCGATGTATTCTTCCACGGTGGTTACCAAATCCACTCTCCCAAAGGTAAAGCAACTATATGCAGGGTTCCAGTACTGAATGAGAGCTCAGAATAACTACTAGTCTACTTTGATGTCAAGTAAGTACGACAAATCCCCATAACTATGGTAGAACAACCTCTTGGTCTCATCGTTCCACTGACCCCATATCACTTTTAACTCTTGAAGATTATTTTGCGTAACACTAATACAAGTGTAGTCCCATAACTCTGACACATGCCCCGCAGCTAGACTATCCCCATTCTCTAATTGTGTTGTTTCAGACCAAGCTCGGACAGTTGCGTTATCTTCCACTTTATCAAGAAATTTGTTTTCCATTACTAGCTCTCTAATTTAGCAACCGAACCCAAATCGACACCTTTTAAATATGAAAATGCATGCAAAATAACAAAGATAAAACACGAAAAATCAGTACAATATACAGAAACAAAACTCAAAGCATGAAGAAAAAGAAAAGAAAAAACAAACAAGCACCTATCTAGGTGACCTGATAAGGTTTAGCGTAGCTCTTCCTAGGGTGGGCTTTTAGGGTCCATTATAAGTGGCTTGGATCTAAAGAGAGGTACTCGAACCAACAGATTCCTCGATCTTCACCCATTATAGGCTCATACGGGTCGAGTTCGGTTTAGGGGGACACATTTCCCTATGGCTGCACGGAGATGAAAATCTCACGAAGACATAGGTACGAATGTATCCCGAAAGCAATCCACTATCCTGCACGAAGGAGAAAACCTCACAAAGGAGTAGCTTCTCACTCCCAATTAAAAGGGTGTGACCCAGCGGTCATGCAATATGATGCAAAAGTATTCTATAAGACTCAAACCACAGTAATCAAATGAGATGACACAAGCGAATGCAATAAAAGGATCGTAATTTTTCAAATCAAATTTTTAATTTTTCGACGAAAAGACAGAAAATAATCAATTTTACGGCTTGACTCTCTTATTTTGTCCCCAGCGGAGTCGCCAAGCTGTCGAAACCATTTTTTTCTTTGGAAAACGGGGTTAACTTTGAAAACAAAAATGGATTCGCCACCAACCCGATTTTGTGGTGTGATCAGATCACCTTGATATTGACCGTTTTAATAAAACTTTGATTTATTAAAACATATTTTGGTCTACAAAAACTCGAGAAGACGGGTTCGGGAGTCAGTTACGTACGAGGAAGGGTTAGCACCCTCGTAGCGCCCAAAATCGGTACCTAATTGATTATTTAACGTCTTAATGCCAAAAACTTGAAAAGATTCTAGATTACGATCCGTTTTCTTAAAACTTGAATGGAATCTTATTGAATTCCAAAATCCTCTTATTTCGAAGAAATAAAATGTCATACTCAGTGAGTTAGGGTATAACAATTTATATTCTCGAAACTGAACTTATTTCTTGATTTTTAAAACCCGTGTAATAAAGTTTGAAAAGGGTACTCGGTTATTTTTAAAACCCGAGAATAAGTTTTTTTATTTAAGAACTTATGCATTTTGATTTAAAAGAGAAAAGGGTTACTCGGTCGCCAGGATTTAATGAGAAAAATCGGAACCCACTGAGTTAGGGCACGATTTTCTTGAAGTGTCTAAAAGCGAGCATTGCCTTATTTTAAAATATTTGAATGGAATGATTTTAAAACTTGAACGACATAAAACTCGATTTTTCTTTAACAAATAAATCACAATGGAATGATAATATACAAAGCAAAGTAGTAATACGTACACAAAATATTACAATGATGAATCACAGATAATTAATGGTTACAAATTAAGAAATATGCTCCATACAATAATAAACAAATAAACACCTAATACATAGAAAATAGTAAGCGTCAATTTAAATAATACACATGTAATGAAACTTGATATAAAATAAAAATAATGATGACATGTGAAAGTGTTTTGAATAAATAAATATATAATTTAAAACTGGGTCTTTTAAAGAGATAGATTATATACATAAATTTAAAAGAAAATATGTATACATATATATACGGGAATAAATTTAAAGGAAAATATTTATATAAGATAATACGAAATCAATAATATACATAATAAGATAATTTTAACATAAATTATATGTATATGTGCACAAAATAATAATATATAAGAGTATTTAAGTTGAATATGGTACAAAATATTAAAACAAAGAGAAATATAAAAGAATATTTCGAGATCAAACATTTATAATAAATAAAAAAATATATACAAATGAAAGTTTAAAACAAATTAATATTGTAAAATCAATAAAATAGTTCAAAATAATTAATTAAAACAGCTTCTAAGAATAAATGACGAAGAAATTTTATGAACAAAACAAAAAAATACTCAATTGGAATAAGAATAAAATTTACAGGTTATTTTATAAAAACTTAAACAGAGTTAAGGACTAAATTAAAAATGCGCGTGAACAAGCGAGGAGTCATTGAGGAATTATCCCAAACGCTCAAAACGGCGTCGTTCAAATACTGGTCATCTAATTGCTCAAGAACCAAATTAAAACAACAACAAAATAGACAGGGCTGAATTAAAACTGAGTACTGGACTCCATTGCGACCTACCACAAAAGCGGAGGGATTTAGTGCGCAAATAAGCCAATAACCAAAAACACGCGGATCCTCCCCGGGTCGGTTCACTCTCGTGAGTACGGCCTTTAAATGATGTCATTTTGGTCATTAACGGACCATACCAAAATGACATCGCACCGAGGGGCTTTAAATTCTAAAAAATATTGAAAAAAAAATATTTTTAAACTGTTTTTTTTTTTAAAAAAAATCAAAGAGTTGCTCTGAATGGCTCTCGGACCACTGGCCAGACTTGGCTTGACTCCGTCATCGAGCCACCGAGTCTCTCCACCTCCGCCACCGCATACAGCTGTCAGAAAGACCAAAGAAGCTACCCTAAACTTGAACCTACTCTCAAAAAGCCCAAAAATCCCTCTGGAATCAAAAAGAAAAATCAAAAAAGGGCTTCGGATTTGGGACTCCGATGGTTGCAAAAAGGTAAAATACTTTAATACTTATTCTATTTCTATATGTATGCGTGATAGGTGATAAACCGTAAATATAACATATTTTAATCCCACATTTATTATGCTTTTTGAAGATTTAAGCCTTGTTTTATATAAAAAGATGCTTTTAATCCTTTCTTTTCATGTCTTATACCCAGAAAAGGACTCGAGGACGAAAAGAACGCAAAACGGGCCTAAAACGAAGTAAATGGGCCTTTTCATGAAATTGACACGGCCTGGACCAAGGATCACATGGCCGTGTCTCAACGAACACCTGGAGCACGGCTTCACCACCACCGCACACGGCCGTGCCAAAGCAGAAATCCGAACACGACCTGGTCTCGATTTGCACGGGCGTGTGACATGGCCGTGCCTCTGACGCTGGAAAGGGTAATTTCAGTCGGAAAAGGATACTTCGGGAGAAAGAATCGCATTCCAAGATCCTATAAATACACCCCAAGTACCACCTTGAAAGGGGAGCGAAAGCTAGGCCAAGGAGCCAAGCCGAGAAGGTCAGAGTTAGGGAATAACGCGAGGATAGCCAGTTAATTCATCACCAAGAAGCCATAGTTATACTCAAGACGGCGGAATTCTCCTTCAATCCCGACAGGGAGTTTTAGGATTTTTCTTATGTTTTGTTTTATCTTTTCTCTTGTGATGTTTTACTTTTCCTTTATGAACTAAACCCCTTAGATACCTGAAGGAGGATGAAACCTAGATAGATTTTTATTATTTGATTTTTAAATTATATGATAAATTACTTGGTTTGTTCTTAATTATGTTTCTTAATCCAAAATCGAATGTGCTTAGGTAGAGGAGGAATAGACCCTGCCTAGGAGTAGATCCAACATAATTAAGCGGAGTTGATCGGGCGCCTAGAGATAGGGTTACGAGATTTTGCCGGATTAGGGTGAAACCTAATATGGGAATCCATTGATCGATTTACTGCTTTCCTAGGGGGTTATTATAAGGGAACGAGAGTTCCACTAATTAACCTAGGATTAGACGTTATTCACCTCAAGAGAGGGTTTTGCATAGGTTAGGGAGTATCACGGATCAAGCTAAGTAAAGAAATCATATAATTTAGGGTTAGATAATAAAGTGAAGTCTAGGTGGATTCTTCCCGAGGGTATCATAAAAATCAACTGAGTCTTTTCCAAGTTATCTCCAACCTCATCTTTTTGTCTTTGTTTCTTTAGTCTAGTTGTCGTCACTTTAGTTTAAAAGCAACCTTTATCTTATTTAGGCTAAATAATAAAAAGAAAGTAAGTATTAGTAATTTTAGTTCCTTTGGGTTCGACATCCGGTCTTGCCTAAGCTATACTACTGTTCGATAGTACATTTGCCTTAATATCGTTGTCAGAGTTAGTATCCAGGTTTGATCCTTCTTTTATAAATATTTAAAACATTGATTTCACAGCGATCAAGTTTTTGGCGCCGTTGCCGGGGAACTAAAATATTAAGAAAGCTCTATTTTTATTACTTTAGCCATTATTTTATTTGCAACTTATTTCTTTTGTTTTGTTTCGTAGGTTAGAATTTTAATTTTTCTAATTTTATTTTTATGTTTTATTTTTAATTTTATTTTTAATTCTATTTCTTTCTCTTTTCTAGGTACCTCTAGTTTATGACTAGAAGGAATCCGAGAGGGCCTTTGGTATACGACAGTGATATCGAAGCAACCGCTCGTAGGAATCGCCGGGAAACCAAGTGAGCCCTAGACTACAAAGAAAGAGAGGAAGAAAACAGATCCAATCCTACTGAAGAGATGGACGAACACCACCCACCACTACGCGATGTGGGAGATCAAAATGCTCCACGTACAATGTTTGATTATGCGAAACCGCATTTAACAGGAGCAGAATCTAGTATTGTTAGGCCTGCTATAACTGCTAACAATTTTGAATTAAAGTCTAACACGATACAAATGATTCAACAGTTTGTTCAATTTGATGGTTTTCAGGACGAAGATCCAAACATGCATATAGCTAACTTTTTGGAGTTCTGTGATACTTTCAAAATAAATGGCGTTTCTGATGATGCCATTCGTCTTTGGTTATTCCCTTTTTCATTAAGGAATAAAGCCAAACAGTGGTTAAACTCGTTACAACAAGGGTCAATCACTACATGGGATCAGATGACCGAAAAGTTTTAATGAAAAATTTCCCACCGGCCAAAACGGCCAAATTACGTAATGATATCTCTTCCTTTGTGCAGATGGATTTAAAGACACTATACGACGCATGGGAGAGGTTCAAAGATCTCTTGAGGAGGTGCCCACACCATGGTTTACCCCTGTGGCTACAAGTCCAAACCTTTTACAATGGAGTAAACCCTTCAACGAGGCAACTGATAGATTCAGCCGCCAGTGGAACGCTAAACAACAAAACTCCTGAAGCAGTCTACGAGTTCATTGAGGAGATGTCTTGAAACAACTATCAATGGCAAGTTTCAAGGACCAAGCCAACAAAATCGGCAGGAGTTTTCAACGTTGACACCATGACCATGCTATCAACGCAGCTAGAGATGATGAATAAAAAGCTTGATAGTTTGTGTTCTTCACAGATACACCCAGTCATGCAGTGCGATATTAGTGGAACTGTGGCGAATTCTGAGTACCCACCCTACCAACCAGGAGCAGAAGATGAACAGATGAACTATATAGGTAATAATTTCTGATCTAATAACAATCCTTATAGTAACACTTACAATCCAGGTTGGAGGATCCACCCAAATTTTTCATGGGGAGGACAAGGCAATCAAGGGAATCAAAGGCAACAACCCTCCCAAAACTTCCGAAATCAGCCTTATCCACAAGACAAGAAGCCCCCTATCGAGGAATGCATCCAAGAACTTGTTAAAGGCAATGAAAGCCAAATGGAAGAACTTGCTAAGACAGTCAATGAAGCAAGCAAAGCTGTTGAACAACTTGCGAAGATGATGTCTGAACGGCAACAAGGACGTTTACCTAGCAACACCAAAATTAATCCTAAGGAGCAGATTCAAGCCATCACACTTCAGGAAAGCAAAGAGTTAGAAATACCCAACCCAACTCCAGAAAGTAAGGTAGCCGAAGGTATAATGGAGGAAGCACAAGAAAAGCCGAAATCTATAGTCAAGGAGTACAAACCTCGCATACCTTATCCCGCGGCATTACAAACAGACGATTTAGAGGAGCAGTTTGGTTAGTTTCTTAAACTTTTAAAGAAATTACATATTAACTTACCGCTTCTTGAAGCCCTTTTTCAGATGTCGGATGCAAGAAAATTTTTAAGACAACTCTTGACCAACAAACGCAAAATAGATGAAGAGAACCACGTGGAACATAACGCAACATGCTCAGCAATGCTACAAAATAGACTACCACAGAAGCAAAAAGATCCAGGGAGTTTTACAATTCCATGTTTAATTGGTAGTTTAAATATTGATAATGCATTAGCTGATTTAGGGGCAAGCATAAATGTTATGCCTTATACATTGTTTAAACGACTAGGTTTAGGGAAACCAAAACAAACCAAGATGAGTATTCAATTAGCGAATAAAACTGTTAGAATCCCTAGGGGCATTATAGAAGATTTCTCGTCAAAATTGATAAATTTGTTTTCCCAGTAGACTTTTTGCTTTAGACATGGATGAGGATAATTCAATTCCCTAAATTCTAGGAAGACCTTTTCTAGCAACTGCCAAGACTAAAATTGATGTTGCCGTAGGAGAACTCATACTTTGTGTAAGTGACAATTTAATTAGTCTTCAAGCCCTCGATTCAGCTAGGTCATCAATAAATCAAGGTGAGTAAGAAATTTTTTTGAATAATCATTTAAATTCACCTTCTTTTTAGGAATCTCCAAAAACGGGGACAGTTGAACCAGATCTTCAGTTCAGTGCTACCCAAGAATTAAATTACGAGGAACAAAGAGCCCAAATTAATGACCTAAATGAGTGAAAAACATACTTCAACGAAAAACTAGGGTTACACATGGAAGACCAGGAAACACAAGCTAATGCAGAGCCGGTTCCACACAAAGTAAAACCAGAGGAACCACCCGAAGAGCTTGTAGGGACGTCAAATCACTATAAAATAAGAGACCAGTTCCTATTAGAAAAAGACAAGTCTCACGTCACCACAAGAAACCTGAAGGAAAAGGGAGAATTTTTTCTTAAGGTACACAATATCCTCCCACAAGAAATAGTCGAGGTAAGTAATCCAACATTTGACACTTTTACAGTAAACGCTCCTCGACTTCAATTTTGTCATAAAACTGAAAATATAGACATGAGGAGGATGTTTAGACTTTCAAACCTCCTTAAAATTTTCAAATATGATGGAAGTCTAGCTTAAGACTATAAACGAGCGCTTTTCGGGAGGCAACCCGAGTCCTAACCTCATTTCTTTTTGCATTCTTTTGTTTTATTTTCTTTATTACTTTTTCTTTTCCCTTTTCAACTAACCCGAAAATGCAGAATTCCAAAACACACGGCCTTACACACGGTCGTGTTCGTGGCCATGTGGACCACCAAAACTGCCACACTGACAGGGCAGAGGCCGTGCAGTCAGCCCAACCACCACTCCGACGTCACAGATCCAACCACTCTTGGCACGGGCACCGATAGACATGGCACGATCGTGGCACAAACCGTGTGAGGCTATTGACTTCTATACCACGTCTAGAACACGTCCATGCCCCAGAACCGTGTGAAAATCCTGAGGTTACTGACTTATCGAGCACGGGTAGGACACGCCCGTGTTAAGGACCGTGCCAACAGAAACACATCACGAGCACAGGCGTGGAAGGATCATGCACGGGCAAAGGGTGGTAACGCCCTCTACAACACGATCGTGTGAGGAGGCCGTGTAAGTCGACACGCCCAGGAACCACGGCCGTGGGAGAGCAGAACAATTGAGTATCTATTTAAACCCTTCACCCCTTTCCCTTTCCCCCATCTGATTTTATCACTATTTTCTTTGTTTCCACTCTTCTTCATCTCAGAGTCTCTCCTCACTAAACCTCTTGATCCTTGAGCACACCAACACCATGTCAAAGAAGCGTAAAAGGCTACATTTCGCAAAGGAAAACGATCAACATGAGTTCATGCCGGTAGCTTCTTCCAAACAAAGAGCCAAGGATATTTGAGGCTACTTAGTTTTTATTTTTCTTTTCTCTTTCCTTTCATTCTCCTTTTCTTTAGCTAACTTAAATTTAATCTATTTTCGTTTATTTTAGTTTCTTAGTTTCATGTTCAAAAGGCTGCTAGGGAATCACGTCACTTCTGCCTCCTCCACCACATCCCTCACCTTATCGTTGATTCTCACCTTACGAATCAACAGTCAATAAGGACTCTTCAGTCCGTTTATCTTTAAATTTTTCTTTGTTTACATTTTTGTTTCCTCTTTCTTTATTTTGCTTTTATTTAATTATCTACTTAGTTTCTTTTTCTTAGGTCTTAATAAATCCTGGCTCCTCCTCAACCCACTACCATACCGACGCCTTCGCCGCAGCAAGAACCATCCTCAGCAAGCAATATCTGTACCCCAGCGAGTAATCTTTACCCTTCTCTTTTGATTTGTCCCGCAAAAATCATTATCGATTTTTGTACATTAAGGGTAATGTACATCTTAAGTGAGGGGGTAAATAGTTAGACCCAACTTTTTTCATTATTCTCAAATCCCTGAGGGTAAAAACGGAATATAAGTGCCTAACTTTCTTCATTATTCTCAAATCCCTGATTTAGTCTTATTCTTAAAGTAAAAGTTATCATATTACTAATTAGGATGAATTTTTTACCGATTTATGATTTTCATTGATATGTTTTTGAATAAGTCATAGTTAATTGTACATTGATATTTAGTTTAAGGAATACTAAAGAATCAAGCATGATAAGTCTATTTTTCAGACAATAAAATTGTTGCTAGGTTGTTGACCTGAAATTAAATTCTACCTTGAAATTTGAAATTTATAAGGATGATGTCAAAACACCCATAATTTTCTGTGAGTATTTGAACCCTACAAAGCATACATTCCTTTCCGTGCTCAATCTTTAATTATGAGTGTGTCAACTATGAACTGTTATTCTAGAACTTGCTTCATTTATACATGTCGAGACCACAGTTACAATCTGATATATAGAGATGATAAAGGCACTTAGATTTTAACCCACTAACTCC
Source organism: Gossypium bickii (assembly GCA_025503065.1). Taxonomy (NCBI): domain Eukaryota; kingdom Viridiplantae; phylum Streptophyta; class Magnoliopsida; order Malvales; family Malvaceae; genus Gossypium; species Gossypium bickii. Next base: position 106,846,290 of record CP106711.1, read on the forward strand.
ACTAAATAGCTCACCCTAACAAATTAACCCCTAGTGAACCCCTTTGATCCTAACAAACCCTTTTTATTGACTTAACCGCTAATATTAACCTTGAGCCTTTGTATTTGTTTACCCTCTTCTTTTGATTAACCCTTAATTGAGTTTTGATTTGATCAGCTACCGGAAGTTTATTATTCGAAACTTAGTCTATTTCCGAAAAAAAAGAGAGAGCTTACGCAATCAAAAGTCTATTTCCGAAAAACTCGTATTAGTAAAGTTTATTATTCAGTAGATGAAATTTTTGGGAAGTTTTTAGGATAAGGTACTTGTCAAATCTATCTCGATTCTACCCTTCTAATTTCAGCCTGTAACCTAACCTTTCACCCTAGCCCCATTACAACCCGATCAAAGACCTTTTGATCTATTTATCATCTCATATTACAGTGGTGGAGATTTGATTTTCAAGCAAGCCTATGGGATTAACTTTTCAGGTTCGACATATGAGCTATCTTTTTCTAACCCTTAAACACTTCCGAGTGATTGAGTGAATGCTAAGCGAGGATATCAATCCTTGTTGATTTTAGATTGAAAAGGTAGCTGTTTAAAGGAAGGAAAACACCTATATTTTCGAGGAATAAACTCATGACTTATCTCGTTTGAATCTCTAGGACACTTTGAATTAAATTTCCATGTATAAATTATCTGTGAATTAGGATAAGACATTGTCAATAAGAATTATAAAATGTGGAAAAGTTCATTTTAATTGTAAGTTGAGAATTTTGCTTGAGGACAAGCAAAAGCTTAAGTGTGGGGTTATTTGATAAATCGTAAATATAACATATTTTAATCCCACATTTATTATGTTTTTTGAAGATTTAAGCCTTGTTTTATATAAAAAGGTGCTTTTTATCCTTTCTTTTCATGTCTTATACCCAGGAAAGCACCCGAGGATGAAAAGAACGCAAAACGGGCCTAAAACGAAGTAAATGGGCCTTTCCACGAAATCGACACGGCCTAGACCAAGGATCACACGCCTGTGTCTCAACGAACACCTGGAGCACGGCCTCACCACCACCGCACACGGCCGTGCCAAAGCAGAAATTTGAACACGGCCAGGTCTCGATTTGCATGGGCGTGTGAAATGGCAGTGCCTCTGACGCTAGAAAGGGTAATTTCAGTGGGAAAAGGATACTTTGGGAGAAAGAATCGCATTCCAAGAGCCTATAAATACACCCCAAGTACCACCTTGAAAGGGGAACGAAAGCTAGGCCAAGGAGCCAAGCCGAGAAGGTCAGAGTTAGGGAATAACGCGAGGATAGCCAGTTAATTCATCACCAAAAGCCGGAGTTATACTCAAGACGGCAGAATTCTCCTTCAATCCCGACAGGGAGTTTTAGGATTTTTCTTATGTTTTGTTTTATCTTTTCTCTTGTGATGTTTTACTTTTCCTTTATGAACTAAACCCCTCAGATACCTGAAGAGGGATGAAACCTAGACGGATTTTTATTATTTGATTTTTAAATTATATGATAAATTACTTGGATTGTTCTTAATTATGTTTCTTAATCCAAAATCGAATGTGCTTAGGTAGAGGAGGAATAGACCCTGCCTAAGAGTAGATCCAACATAATTAAGCGGAGTTGATCGGGCGCCTAGAGATAGGGTTACGAGATTTTACCGGATTAAGGTGAAACCTAATATGGGAATCCATTGATCGATTTACTGCTTTCCTAGGGGGTTATTATAAGCGAACGAGAGTTCCACTAATTAACCTAGGATTAGACGTTATTCACCTCGAGAGAGGGTTTAGCATAGGTTAGGGAGTCTCACGGATCAAGCTAAGTAAAGAAATCATATAATTTAGGGTTAAATAATAAAGTGAAGTCTAGGTGGATTCTTCCCGAGGGTATCATAAAAATCAACTGAGTCTTTTCCAAGTTATCTCCAACCTCGTCTTTTTGTCTTTGTTTCTTTAGTCTAGTTGTCGTCACTTTAGTTTAAAAGCAACCTTTAGAAACTTTAGTTCCTTTGGGTTCGACATTCGGTCTTGCTTAAGCTATACTACTGTTCGATAGGTACACTTGCCTTAGTATCGTTGTCAGAGTTAGTCTCCAGGTTTGATCGTTCTTTTATAAATATTTAAAACTCTGATTTCACAGCGATCAATAGGCGAAACAAGAGTGGACTAAAAAATCGAAAAATACCTCTTCTTTTCTATATTTGTATTCGAAAATCGTAAGAGAGCTACAATGTTTTTCTGGCTTTCTTTTTATAGCCGAGAAGAAGAAAATCAATAATATCCGAAAAATACAATGGCTTTTTCTATTTTGTATTTGCTGTCGTTTCTCTGCTATTTGCTTGCAGGTACAGAAGGCGCGGACGTGGCATACGAAGCTGTTTTGGAGGTACGGAGGTCGTGTGGGCGTGCGTGGTGGCGCGACGTGGGAGGCACGCGTTGCGCTACTATTAGGGTTAGGGGTTTGGGTTTTCTGAAGGTTTTTAGATTCTAGGCTTAATCGGGCATTTGGGTAGTGGTTTGGGCCTTGCCCAGTTTAGGTCTGTAAAAAAATATTTGGGCTGATATATTTGGGTTTTGTGCAATGGGCATTGGATTGATTAATTTTTTAATATTTTATTTATTTATTTGTTTTAATTGGTATGGGCCCGGGCAATAATGGGTTCTTACATTATAAATGAACTGTAAACCCGAAATTCCCCAAAATCAACAATCCCATAACCCAAAAATTCCTGAAAATCCCCAAAATTTTGAAACCTAAACCGAAATTCGCAAACCCAAGAACCCTAAACATTAACCGAAATAACATATATAATAGTTTGAAAGTGAAATTGCAAAAACATACCCCAATTTTTTCCTTTCTCGAGTTAGGGTTCTAATATTTTGTTATGATTAACTGATTCAAAAGTTAGGGTTCAGTTTTTTGTTGTGATTGATCGGGTTTCTCTTTTCTGGTTAGTATTTAACTTATTTTCATTTGTTTAATTGTTTTAATTGTGGGTAAACCCCAAAAATTTTCTAATTTTTTTTAATTTTAATTATTTTTTAGTTTAAATTCATTTATTGATGTGATATTATTTTGTCTTATATGCCACGTCAGCATCTACATACGGTGGCACCTAGGTGGAAAAAAATTTTCCATGTCAACAAGACTGTTAAAAATGACCAATTTAACCAAAAAAATAAAGGTTATGTATGAAAGTGCTCAAAAAAAAAAAAAACCTTTAAGGGCCAAAGTGACCCAACACCCAAACGTTAGGGGCTAATCTTGTCATTATGCCATTTCAATATTATAGTAACAAATCAGTTGGTATTATCAAGGGATAAAAAAATTTCATCAATTTATTTAATTTATTTTGATGTTTTAAAATTTAAATTTTTAATATTAAAAAAAGAAATTTAGAATTTTCTGTGATGGGATAAATAAGTACAATTTGATAATTTTTATGTATTATATTAGTTTCTACCAACTTTCCATTTTAATCGATGATTTCTTTTTACCTAATCAATACTTAAAAAATATATTTTTTTGGGGTGACCAAAATGGAAGTGAAAATATGATATGGCAAGTACAATTAATATTCGTTAGATATTTAATACTTGGGTGACTAAAATGAAAGCGCCTTAAAAGTTGGATAATGAAATTATAAGGATTTCATTTTAAATATCTAAAATAAAAACAACCTAGAAATTGAATAATCAAAATAAAAGTTTAAATATGATGCGGCATATTGACATTAGAGATTTAACGTTTTGGGTAACTAAAATAAAATCTCCTTAAAAATTTAGAGAATAAATTACAAAAAAAATTATTTTAAGAGACTAAAAATTGTGTAACCAGTTTATCGTAGTTTTATTTTATTTAAACCTTTTTCAATTTGTTTTTAGTCTAACTCTAGTAATTTCAGTTAAGGGAAAAGAAGTTTCCAAAGATTAGGATAAGGGTGAAGAAGTCGAAAAGTCAAATTGTTGACTCTTTCCTACAACTAATTCCACTACTACGTTTGCACGTGCGGCACCTTTTTTTTAAAAAAAATAAATTTCTACATCTCACATTTATTTCTTAATCTACGTAAAATAATTAATTTAGAAAATACTAAAAATAAATATTTATTTTTAGGGTAAACTATCTGGTTAGGTCACTCAAATTTTAGAGGGCTTTTATTTTGGTCACCTAAAATAAAATACTTGCAATTTTATCACTTAACTTTGAGGAAGCTTTCATTTTAGTCATTTAACCGTTAAATCTCTAATGGCAATTGAACTGTACATGTCATATTACCTAATTTTTTTTCTAATATTAAAATTGTGAATTTTAAAACATCAAAATCAATCAAATAAAATGTTAAAAAAATTTATCCCTTAATAATGTTAACAAGATTATTACTTTAATATTGAAAGTTAAGGTATGAATCACAAATGTGGTTTACAGTTTAGAAGATATTTTCTTCTAAAAAAGGACCAACGTGTCTACTGAATATACGTGCGGGTCAGATTATTATGTCAACAGACAGTAAACTTAGAATTCTAGATGGAAGTATCCAGAAATTCGACACTTTTAACTTCTTTTAATGAATGGAATAAAAATCATTGAAAAGTTCATTCTTTTTTTTGTTCAACCTGTTAAAAAGTTCATTTAAGAATTTTATTTAAAATTACTTCTTTTAAGTTACAATTATATTATTAGTCTTTTAATAATTTTATAATTATTCAACTGAACAATTAATTAAATTAAAAATAAAATCCGACAGGACTTAAATATACATTTGTAAAGTCAAATATAGGGTAAATACACATTTTGATACCTGAATTTGACTTTAACTTCAATTTGGTATCTAAGTTTCTTTATTCAATTAGGTGCTTGAGTTTAGCTTTAAAGTTTAATTTAGTACCTAAAGTCTTTTTAGTCCAATTAGGTACTTGAACTTGATTTTTTGGTTTGAATTAATACGTATTATTTGAACTATTAACCCAAGTTTAGGTACCGATATAGACCAACAAGCCAAATTCAAGTACCTAATTTGATAAAAACAAAACGTTTAGGTATCAAATTAAATTTGAAAGTCAAGTTTAAATAGGAAAGCATATATTTACCCTTAAATCTAATATATTTATGGAAGGGAGAAAACAAAGTAGGGCGGTGGGGGATGGGTTGTTTGAGAGGGTAAATGCACTTTCTCTAGGTGGTGATGGTTGTAGGGTAGCTTAAGCTTTTTTATTTTATTATGACCTGAATTCCAAGTGTAGAGATATTTTTAGCCTTTATGATTGAAACTTTTATGGTAGTAATAGTGTATTATTGTTTCATAATTAAGTACCATTTATATAAATCTTGGGTTCTTTTAGGAAAAAATTATTTTTTAATTATAAATGATAGTGATAAAAGTAAACATAAAAATTAATATCATTATATTTTTTTCTTAATTTAACAACTAATTCTTACCATTTTTAAATTATCAAAACAATGATCCTAACTTTTATAACAGATTAAATTAAAATTCATTTTCTCAAACATTAAAATATATATATAAATTTTACAAATCCAATGGCATTGATTTTACATTTTATTATTTAATAACATTATATTTGTATTATAATTATTTAATGAAATTCCAATATTTAAAATCTTTTTAGAAACCATTTATTTCAACTGCAAATTATAATTTTTAATATTTTGAATGAAAATAGATTATTGGTAGAAGAGCAGGCATCGTATAAAAAACATCATGTGGTTTCATAAGTGGAAGGTCAAATTCTACAATTAGACTTTATATTTTGCATATATACTTTAAATTCATCATGTTTATCTCATGAACTTTTTGAATTGGACATTTTAGTCCTCATACTTTTAGGATTTTGAAGTTTTAGTCCTAACCAAATGGTAGTAGTTAAGTCTGTTTAGTTAAATTCTACTATTATTCTTGTATTATGTGTAAAGGTGTAGATTTAGTCCATGTTCTCCAAATGGATCATTCTTAGCCACTAGATTTTTTTTTTAATTTCAAAATTTCAATGTTAATGCAAACAACAGTTGTTAAGGCTCCAATTGTTTCACTGAAAATGACTTTCGGAAAATGATTTCTGGAAAAACTAATATTTTCTGGTGTTTGGATAATTTTTGTTGGTTGGCAAATTTCTTGAAAATATTTCATAAAAGTTGTGTTCAATGAAACAAATATTCGTTTGAGATTTATGATAAGTAGTGAATTGATTACAAAGTAATATATGAAATTATAGTAAATAATGAATCTTCATGATGTTAAGGATTAAATTATAAACTTTGTGAAATTTATAATTGAAACAAGAGAAGTGATATGCATGAAAATTATAATGAATTATTTGATTAAAGTGCTTAGATGGTGAAAAATAAATTATTTAAATATATTTCGTAAATTTGAAACAAACGAAGCCTAAATCTATTAATTGGTTTTCTGGTAAGTAATATGTGAAAATTATAACAAGCTGACTTGGCATTATATATGCAATAATATATTTGTTGCATCAAAATTTCAAAATTGAATATTTTAACTTAATGAATTCAATAGCTATCATTTGATTAAGAGTAAAATTTTAAAAAGAACAAATATTGAAAAGGACCAAATTAAAGTATAGAGACTAAATTCAGAACTTACACATAGTACAGGGACTAATAGTAAAGTTTAACCTAAGTGGAATTGTGGCTGGTTTGGGCTCTAATAGGCCGCCGTTTTGATCTCCCATAATTTTGTCTGTTGCCCATAAAAGGATATTCCCTTTCTTTCATATTTAAATCACAATATCTCAAATTATAAAAACAAAAACAAAAAAATCTGTGCCAAATTGCCAATCACGATTGCGGTAAAATTACCATAAAACCTCCTATTGTTTATTTTGGATTGTATTTTAGTTTTTCTATTAAAAATAGATAAATTAGTCATTATATATTAGATGAGTGAGTAAAATAATTATTCTGTTAAAATTGCACCTTTAAATATTTGTTTTAGTGTTATGTATAAGATATAATAACTATTTTAATCCTTAACCTTTACACATTTATTAAATTTAACCCCTACTATTTTATTGGAAGTAAATTAAAAAATTTTAAAACTAAAAAGGCTAAAGGGTAAAAGATGCCTTAGGAACAAAATAAAAAATAATAATCAATTAAGCGTTTTTAAAATTTAAAAAATTATAAAAATTATAAAAAAAAAGTCTTATCAACATTGGCAGGTAATTCAATTTTAATGGGTTGGTATTGTTATTTTTTTAATAAAAAATTATAATTATAATTTTTTATAGTTTTTATGAACTTTTAATAAATTTTAAATTTTTAAAAGGGTTTAATTGATTTTCTTAAATTTTTTCTAAGGCCTTTTTGACCCTTGTTAGTTTCAAAAACTTCTAATTTATTTCCAATAAAGTAATAGGGGTTAAATTGAATAAAAGTGTAAAGGTTGAGGATTAAATTTTTTGTTATACCTTATATATAATACTAAAACAAACATTTAACGGTGTAATATGAAAAAACTGTTTTAGTCACTTATATAATATACAAGAACTAATTTACCTATTTTTTCGGTAAAAAAACTAAAATACAATCAAGCTATAGGATAAGGGTTTTGTGATCATTTTTCCCGGCGACTACTGCTGTGTTGGTAATTGGTAAGATTGATTGTTTTTTTTTCTTTTCTTATTATTTAAGTTTAATTTTTATCATATCTGAATTTTATGTCTACATTATCTTTTAGATTATTATGAATGAGTTTTATTATGTGTATGTATTATTTATGATTTAAAAGATTATAATTCATAATGAATTTATTTTATACAAAAAATTCTAGCATATGTTTATGTATGTAGAAAATACATATTTAAAATATATAAGCGTGTTTAAAGTAACCTACAATAAATAATAGAATGTGTGGTTTGAAATTTCATGTACGGTATAAAAATAATAATAAATTGAGAGTAAAATGATATTTAAATACATAAATATATCTAATTAAGAATACTAAATGAATACAGTTATTTATCATGGGATTGTCATTAATCTTGAGCTGATGTCAATAAAATTATGAATACAATTGATGGAATTAATAAAGTATATATAAAAAATTTAAAATAGAATTTTGGTTGAGTGGTAAATTAATTTTTTTAATGCAATTGGTATGGGGTTCAAATCCAAATATGTCAAAATTTTAATATTTTTTAAAATAAAAAAATTAAATTTTCTTTATACAATATAATTTTTTTAAATTAAAAATATCGTCGATTTAATTAAGAATTTAAATAATAATATAGATGAAAGGAAGCTGAATTTAAAATTAAAAAATATAAATATAAAATTGAGGAAGAATTGTAGGAATTGAATATAGAGTTATTATTATCTTCATAGTTTTGTAAACCAATGAGATTGAAACTTGTTTACGAAGGAGAAGACTTTTCAAAATACGCCGACGCCTGTTTGCATTTACAGCATTTGGGGTCGACACTCCAACCGGCATTTTCGCTATTTGCAAACACTTGAAAGAAGCGGAAATCATTGCATCCACCTTGAAAACTCCACACTTAGGGTGTAATAAAATATTTAATATCAATTACTACATATATTTTTTAAAATTTACTGTTATAAATCAATAAATGAAGAATAGGAAAAATTCATTAGTGATTTACGTACATACTAAAATTAAAAATTTATACATCATAATTGTGAATAATTAAACTTCAACTTCAACTATCTAAAAATTCCAAAACTTTTGCTTTCACCAACAATGTCAAAATCCCATTACCACTAATGTCGTATATTTGTAACTCCAAATATAAAATTAAAAATTTTCGTTAGCAATGTATCTAACACTAATCCTAAAACAAATTACATCTTCTTTTTCTCTCTCTCTTTTTGTTATATATATATATTATGATCGTTCGATACAGCGCACGATTGAACGTCTTCTAAAGGGGATATATATGTTCCTCTTCTTCTATCTCCCCACACCTCAGTCTCTGGTACAAAAAAAAAACAAAAAAACTGAAGAGCCTTCTCCACTTCTTAGCTTTAATCTAATCGAAAAATCCTCCAAAAGAAGGGGAAGATTCCTGTTTCTTTCTCCTTTTTTTGGGTGCATAATGACAGGGTTTTGGTTTCATCATTTTTGGCTGCCTCGCTTTCCAATCATGGTCAGCTTTCTTTCTTTCTTTCACTTTAGTTTCGATGCTTTTCCTTTTCTGTTTTTCAAAGTAGTAAAATTGGGTAAGTTTTCTTTTTCCGGAAAGCATTTTGGTGAAATTAAAGTTACGGGCTTTGATTCATGAATCTTCCTTGTCAAAACAGGGTCGTGGCCTGAGAGTTATGAGAGCTAGTTTGTCAAGGACGCGAAGGGTTAATGGGCGTGTGATGCGGTCGCTGAGAGATTCGCAAGTTGCAGCTTCAGAGATTGTGCGGCAGAATAGGAGGACTAGGGCAAATCTGGAGCAGATTTTTGTAGCCAATACACTTGCTAATCAATGGGTTTATGATCGTCTTGTTGAGATTGAGAACGACCCGTTGATGAGGAACGCTTTCGAAAGGACTCGGAACCTGGGTGGGACTGGGAGGAACAATCTTAACATGAACCGAGCTCGAGCTTTTAGAAGGAGGCGGCGCAGCCCTTGATCGCCGTGGGTTGTAACTCTGGAGGTGGTGGTGGTCCGGTGGAGCATAAGGTTTCATGGGTTCCCTTTTTTCTACCCATAACCCTACCCCTCGCCAAGACACACTGTTTTTCATTTTACGTTCATGTGTTTTTGTTTAAATTAGTAAGAGAGATATTGCCATGATGAAGAGAAGGGAAGAGGGGCAGGCAGATCATCGGTTACGGCATATTAAATCTCAATGTTTTGCAGTTAATTAATGGATAAACTTTATTTTACTTTCTTTCTGATGCTGTGGTTTATGGTAACTCAGCTAAGTAATTACTCTTAGTGGCCAATCATTCATTAATTGTGCTATTAACAAAAATCGACCAATTTCTTAAAGAAGTGGATAAGAACGGAATAAACTGGTAATTAGCTGACAGTTGGCCTCCATGGTGAGGCCAGCTGCCTTTGGTGATTGTGTAATTATGATTCCACTTTTTTAATCATTAATAAAACGTGTGCTTTTCCAGGCGAATGTTCAAAGACATAATTAATATGCATGTAGTTTGTCACGACATGCATTCTCCAAATAAAATTGAGTTAATTCGTATTAATGATTTATTTCATCATTTAATTTTATAAAAGAAATTATTTTAACTATTTATATATATTATCTTTTTAACCTTTAAAATTGATTTATTTGTTAAATCATTTTTAAATGGATAGAAATATTAATATTTTTTAAATTTACTGATGTGACATACACATGAATTATCATGTGCGATTAGCAGTTAATTAAAATTCAAGAAAATTAAAAAATTATTTTTTAAAAAATTAAATTATTTATTTTATATTTTTTAATTTTTAATTTTAAAAAATTAATTAAGTGCTAACGTGACATACATCACATCAGTAAAGTTAACAAATGCTAACTTTTCAATCTATTTTGAAATGATTTGACAAAAACTTAAAAGAAGTAAGAAAATTAAATGAAAAATTAAAATAACTTTTTTTATAAAATTAGAATTATAAATAAATCATAATGTTATCACATTGTTTTCATAAGATAGAGACTTACAACCTAAAGTATATAAGTCCCAATGTCTCAAACTTTTGCAAAATACAACTAAGACTTCATTATCAAATATTTTTCTTTAAAAAAATCATTTTTATGGAAAACTTATTTAAAAAATTGAAAATGGATTTAATTTTCCCTAAACTAGCATATTTAAGAGAAATATATATTTTAATTATTGCCACGTGATATTTTCATCTAGCGTGTAACTTTGTGAAGTTTGCTTTAATCTAGAAGCACTTAATAAGGTCCAACATAGGCTATGCATGACTAATTAATATGTTGATAATTGAGGCTTGCTTATGCACTTTATGTTCTTATGGTTAAATGTAAGTAATACGATTAAACATTTCATAATTATGCATTTGCTTTTTGCATGTAAATCATGACTTCTTAAAATAATAAATTTTTAATTTAGACCTTTTATAATTTATAAAATTAATAATTAATAATAATAAAATTATATTTTAATTCAAAAAATAATAATAATTTAATTTAATCATTTAAAAATTATAAAAATATAAACTATTAAAATAATAGATTTTATACTGTTTAATTTTGACCACTTATTTAAGAAAACCTTGACTCACAAAAAAGTGGGTGAAGATGACAAACATGTGTACTTAAGATACCTACGGATATGATTATTCAAACTACTTCACACCCCATCTAGAATACCTTTTACAGCTTCACTACCTTCACTTTGACTTTATCTTTTTTAAGGGTAAAAAGCCTACAAGCATGGGTCAAATTTGTTAGGAAAATTTTATTTAAATATCTTTTTCAATTCAAACAAAATTAAATTCAGATTATAAAATATATAAATACATCCGGAATTATAATAAAAAAATTATAAACAATATTAAACATTTGATTTTTGAAATTAAAAAAAAATATTTTTAAACTCAAATTTAAAAAATAAATGCCCTTTTTCGGAAAAGGGAATTAATTTTAGAATTTTCTTTATAATAATAATTATTTTTAATCATGTGATGTGATGTGATATAATTTAATGTCTAATATATAATTCTATAATTGGCATAAAAAAAGATAACTGTGAAAGGTTGAATACAAAATAATTTAGGGTTAATATTTTAATAAATTTAAGTGTAAATTCAAGTATTTATATATGTTAGGTGATACCATTTATAAAACATAATGTTTAATACAAATACAAATGAAATAAGATATTTAAATTTAAAATGGGGTCACGCCAAAATGTGAGGCGACACCCCTTTTTTAATCCTCACTTTTTATCTTTTTTCTAATTTGAGGTGTTTGTGGTATAATTTTATGGAAATTAGAAGTTAGTCAAAATATTTTAATTTATCATAACTTGATTTTTGTATGTTTTCAAATTTAAAAACTTAACCAAATTATTTAATGCTATTAAATTCGATCATCAAATTATTATTTCAAGATCAATAATTTATCAAATTCATGTGTAAAAAATTAATAAAATCAACAATTCAACAATTTATATGTGGCAAATTAAAAAATAATCAATGGTTCAAGTTTATATGTTTTTTATTAACAATTGGATTAGTTTTAATAAAATACAAACAAATTAAAGTAAAGAGAATAATTTTTCAATTTTAATAACAGACATTGTTTAAATTTTCAATTCTTCAACTGACTTTTTTTGTAACACCCCAAACCCGGCCCAAACATTACGACCGAATTTGGTATGTCACAGAGAAAACCATTTTGAAAATCCCTTTTTACCGATTTGAGTTTTGATGAAAACATTTTTGGTAATGAAGAAAACATTATTTAGTGTTGATTAAAATACATTAAGTCGGATTGTTACAAATTTTGTCGATGTACCCGATGGTACGAAAGAAAAATCAATTATGTTTGAATTTACGAAAACATGTATAACCATTTCAAAGTCACTAAGTAATTTAAACTAATTATCCAAAACATGCAAAGTAATAAAATAATCTTAGGAGGCCTTATTACAACTTGAGTAGATGAAACCAGAAATAAGTAAAAATAATTCAAGACCATTTAAACCAAAATTTCCTTTCGCATGGCCACCTCGAGTCCATCAGGCTCCTCATCCGCGATCTACGAGTCACCGAAAAATGTTAAAGGAGAAGGTGAGTCACCAAGACTCAATGTGTCACCCTTCCCCGGTTTAGTACAACATCATACACAAATCATAAGCGATTTAACATGCACAAGTTTAATATGCACCCAACCTAGCCATCCAAACGCCTTTCTACCCCGTGTGGTACCAAACCACCGGTGGTGCTAAACCACCGGTGACTTAAAGTCACGATATCCATCAATACTTGTGGTGCCAAACCACTTTGGTGATTCAAGTCACAAATCATAAGTTGTGGGGCCAACCCACGTGTGATACCAAATCACCGGCGTCAATCCCATAATGTCATCTCGTGGGGCCAACCCATTGTGGTGCTAAGCCACCACGGGACGCAGACGCTATGAGGTGCCAAACCTCTCGGTGACCGTAGTCACGAAATGTGGTACCAAAACCACGGTGTCCGCTTCGACACGAATATCACTTTCCCCCTCCACTCGTTTAACCCACATATATATAATATGCATTTAATGTAAATTATGCCCACCATGATTAATTAATATCATACATAATGGATTTATCATCAACCATATCACATATACCAAATATGTCATGCCTTCATAAGCATCAAATAATAACCTCGTATTACAAGGACTTACTCAATCCTTGCTTATACTTTTAGGGTATTAAATCCACATCTACACAATCCAGCTTTAGCATACACAATAGATTCAAAGACATTAATTAGTTCTAAAGTGTGTATGTACACACCTGTTTCTACCGAAATTCCTAGATCCCGAAGTCTTTATTAACCTTGGCCGAATAGTCCCCCACTTACCGAATTCCCGAATTTATCACTTGAGTCACCCTTTAGGAAAACGAACTCCGAAAGCTTCCTTCAATCGACTATGGCTTCCCCGAGAACTTTTGAAAGGATTTTGGCAAGAAAGGTTAGAGAGAATTCGGCAGCAAAAAGAAGAGAAAAGAAAATAGCCTTGAATGAGTTTTGAGGGACATTCGGCTATGATTATGCTCTCAAAATCGATAGCTAACCTTGCCTACCATCCCACCTTCGGCCAACTTTATGTCCCTTAACCTATTCCACTTTCTTCTCTCACTTATCCCTTTAATTAATAAAATAACAATACTCCATCCCATTATCTTTTATCCTCCCATTAACATAAATAAAATAAGACCACATTTATCTTGTCATTAAAAAAACTAAACATCACTTAACCCTTACCTACTCCCAGAGAATGCTTCATATTCGGCTAAGCATAAACAAAATGGGAAGAAAAGAAAACCAAAAGAAGAGTTTCGGCCAAGTACAAAATGGAGGGGAGGAAAAATGAATTTGGCCAATCTCTTCCTATAACCAAGGCCGACCAACTCCCCATGCTTCAAACGGCCATGCACCCATGTAATGATTTCCATCACTAAAAGAATAATAAATATTATCATTCAAAGCTCCCATCACCACCTGAAATAAACCATTGTTTAATCTATCTCCCATAAGCATGCTTCAAAACCGCCCATGAAACCCCCTCTAGGAACACCACAATCGGCCATCACCCCATAAGGTGATAATTTAATATTAAAACGTCACCTATAAATCATAACAATTTTTAAACAAATTTTCCATCCATTAGAAAATTCCCATCATCAAATTCAATATCACATTGTTTATTCCTACTCCCATCACCATTGGAAATCAACCACATTCATTAATAAATCCCCCATCACTTAATCCATCATCTCATAATGATTAAAATAATAATAATAAAAATAAATAAAATAACAACAACCCATTATTCCAAGCAAATAATAAAAAGAAAGCAACCCATTATGCCTTGCTTCATGCGCCCATGCCCATACTGCCACCAAAAACACGCCGGCCATAAGGGAAAATGAAATAACTCTTCCAAGCTGCTGCCAGGTTTCGAACCCGAGACCTGGAGAAGACTTCCCACTGCAGCGCCCTTAGCCACTCGGCCAAGGCGCATTTTATGACATAAACGCAACACACTTTTCTCTTAAGCGTTTAATCCCAGGCTCCCCCCTTGCTTAGCGCTAAAAACAAAATAAAACTCACCTTGCTTTCTACGCCACTCGAACCTAGGACCAGCAGGAACCGCTCACAAGCAATGTCCCAAGCCACTCGGCCAAGACGTTTTCTTTGCAACACAACTCGCCACAAAATCCTTTTAAGCACTCCCTCTTTTCGGCTCCAAAACAAAATAAACGCTCTATGCTCCCAGCGTGACTCGAACCCGAGTCCCTTACACCAAGGCCCTTAAGTGGCGCTCCCAAGCCACTTTGCCAGGCCGACCTTCATGCCACTACCTTGCCGAATTTATTTTTAAAGGCTCTTCATTTAGTTCTCCTTTTTAACGTCAAAAATAAAACTTCCAAAAGCGATTCCTTGGGTTCGAACCCCTGCCTTGCTGCACCATCTGGCTCTTTAGACAGCGTCCTAACCACTCTACCAGCCATTTTCTTGTGTCATGCTTCGCATCAACAATTATATAATGCTTCCTCAACTTGCTTTCCTCCTCTAAAGTACTAAAAGGAAATTTTCAGCCCTAAGCCCGACCTAACCCGGGATTATGACCAAACCATAACACATGCATTCATCAAGCAATCACATGAAAATAATTAAAATTGCAAATGACCCCTAATTCGGGATGTTACAATTCTACCCCCTTAAAAATAATTTCGTCCTCGAAATTACCTAGATCAGAAGAGCTAGGGGTATTGCTATCGCATCACGTCCTCGGGTTCCCACGTGGCCTCTTCCGTACCATGGTTTCGCCATAACACCTTTACCAAAGGTACTGACTTCCTACGTAGAACCTTGACATCTCGATCCAAGATCTGAACTGGCTCCTCCTCGAAAGATAAGTCCGAGTTTACCTCAATTTCTGCCACTGGCACAACGTGCGATAGATCTGACCGATACCGTCTAAGTATCGACACATGAAAGATATCATGAATCTGACTCAACTCTGTCGGCAGCTCGAGCTGATAAGCTACCAGACCCATTCGCTTCAACACTGTATATGGGCCGATGAACCTTGGGCTTAGCTTCCCTTTTCTCCCAAATCTTAATAACTTTTTCCAAGGCGACACTTTCAGAAAAACTTTATCTCCTACTGCATACTCTATTTCCTTGCGCTTAAGATCAGCGTAAGACTTCTGCCTATCCGCCGCTTCCTTGAGACGAGCCCGAATCACCTTCACTTTCTCTTCAGTCTCTGTCACCAACTCTGGACCTAAAACTTATCGTTCACCCAACTCCGTCCAACACGTAGGAGTACGGCATCTTCGTCCATACAGTGCTTCATATGGTGCCATTTGGATGCTCGCTTGATAACTATTGTTATAAGCGAATTCTGCCAACGGTAGGTACTCTTCCCAACTACCATTGAAATCCAAAACACAACCTCTTAGCATATCTTCTAAAATCTGTATGACCCTTTCCGACTGCCCGTCAGACTGTGGATAGAATGCTGTATTGAAATCCAATCGTGTACCCAAAGCCTAATGCAACGCTTTCCAGAACCGTGACGTAAATCTCGGATCCCTATCTGAGATGATTGATACTGGCATACCATGCAATCTTACTATCTCAGCCACATACAATTTTGCTAGCCTCTGAAGAGAATAATCCACCCTTACGCAGATGAAGTGAGTGACTTGGTCGACGGTCCACAATTACCCAAACTGCGTCCTTCTTACTGGGCGTGAGGGGTAGCCCACTGACGAAATCCATAGTGATCCTCTCCCATTTCCACTGAGGAATCTTCACTGGTTGAAGTAACCCTGATGGCAACTAATGTTCAGCCTTTACCCCGACACGTTAGACACCTTCCCACCAATTCCAGTTACCTCACGCTTCAACCCCGCCACACGTAAGCGCTCAGTAAATCTCCATACATCTTGCTACCTCCAGGATGCATAGCGTATGGGCTGCTATGTGCATCCTGAAGAATTCTTTGCCTCAAGTCCACATCCTTCGGCATACAAGGCCGCTTTTGGAAACACAACATACCATCACCAGTCAAACTATACCCTTCCAAACTACCATCTTGAACTTGTAACCTCCGCGCATTTAAACTGTCATCCTCTAATTGCTTTTCCTTAATCTTCTCGATCCAAGTTGGCTTAACTTGCAGCTCTGCCAAAAGACTTCCATCGTAGTATAGACTACGGTGAGCAAACATCGCTCTTAAGTCCGTCACGACCTTCCGACTTAACGCGTCAGCCACTACGTTAGCCTTACCTGGATGGTACTCAATTGAACAGTCGTAGTCCTTCAATAGTTCAATCCATCGGCGTTGCCTCAAGTTCAAGTCTTTCTGCGTCAAAAGATACCTCAGACTTTTGTGATCCGTGTAGACTATTGATTTCTCCCCATACAAGTAATGCCTCCATATTTTCAAAGTGAAGACTACTGCCGCTAACTCTAAGTCGTGAGTCGGATAGTTAACCTCATGCGTTCTTAGCTGACGGGATGCATAGGCCACTACCTTCCCTTCCTGCATCAACACACATCCCAAACTAGTATGGGACGCATCACAATAAACCGTGAACAACTTCCCTGCCTCAGGCTGTACCAAAACTGGAGCTTCCGTCAGAATCTTCCTTAGCTTATCAAAACTTTCTTGCTGTTTCTCCGACCAAACAAATGGGACTATTTTTCTTAATAACTTAGTCAACGGCGCTGCAATTAAAGAGAATCCTTCCACAAACCTTCGATAGTACCCTGCCAGACCCAGAAAACTTCGAATTTCTGCCACTGACCTAGGCGGTTTCCAATCTAACACCGCTTCAACCTTGCGAGGGTCCACTCTAATCCCTTCAGCTGACACCACGTGACCTAAGAAAGCCACCTCCCTAAGCCAAAATTCGCACTTACTGAATTTGGCATATAACTGCTTCTCCCTCAGTACTTGTAGAACTATACACAAATGCCTATCATGCTCCTCCTCCGTCTTTGAGTAAACCAATATGTCGTCTATAAACACCACGACAAATTGATCCAAGTATTGCTAAAACACTCTATTCATTAAGTCCATGAACGCTGCGGGTGCGTTAGTCAACCCAAACGGCATCACTAGAAACTCGTAATGCCCATACCGAGTACGAAATGCCGTCTTGTGCACATCAACCTCCTTCACCTTAAGTTGATGATAACCCGACCTAAGATCTATCTTCGAGAACACCGATGCACCCTTCAGTTGGTCAAACAGGTCATCAATCTGAGGTAACGGATATTTGTTTTTGATCGTTAACTTATTTAGTTGACGATAGTCGATACACATCCGCATTGAACCGTCCTTTTTCTTAACAAACAGCACAGGTGCTCCCCACGAGGATATACTTGGTCGGATAAACCCTCTATCCAAGAGCTCCTGAATTTGAGCCTTCAGCTCCACCAATTCTTTTGGTGCCATTCGGTAGGGTGCTATAGACACAGGTGCCGTTCCCGGGAACAAGTCTATACCGAACTCAACTTCTCGATCTGGAGGCAGACCCGGAAGTTCTTCTGGAAACACATCAGCGAATTCCCCTACAGTCCGAACCTTCTCAACTGCTGACTCCTTAGCCTCCAAGGCACAGATTTGAACCAAAAATGCCTCACAACCTTTCTTGACCATCTTCTCAGCCTTCAAAGTAGACACTACATTGGATAGATAATCTCTTCTATTACCTATCATAACCACTTCATCACCCTTAGCCGTCTTTAGAACCATGCGCTTAGCAGCGCAATTCAACCTTGCCTGATACTTAACCAGCCAGTCCATTCCAAGAATCAGATCGAACTCCCCAAACGGCAGTTCCATCAAATCAGCCACAAACACTACCCCTTGGAGTTCTAGGGGTACATCTCTATATAGCTTGTTCACTACTACAGCGTGACCTAGAGGGCTAAGTACTGTCATCTCCCTAGAAGTAGTCTCAAAGTATAAGTTCGTAGCCTCTACCACACTATTAGCAACGTATGAATGCGTCGAACCCACATCAATTAATGCAACATATGGAAGACCAAAAATTAGGAACGTATCGGTTATGACGTCTGGTGCGTCACCCTCCTCGCGACGCTTCACTGTGTAAACTAAACCAGGCTGCCTTGCTTCTGTGTTGCCTGCACCTCTTCCTGAAATTTTGTGACCTCGATTAGAATCATTGCCTCCTCTACCATTACCACGACCCCTCTGTGGTGGTCCTACATTTCTAGCCTGAGCACGGTTCTGACCCTCTGGCTGATTCTTGGCTAACTTCCGAGGACAATCCCTTACACGGTGGTCCAAAGATCCACATTCAAAGCATCCCCTTTCACCGGTCCAACAACCTCCCTAATGTGACTTCCCACAACGATTACACTGAGCTGGTCTCTGATTAGTAGCCATGGGCCTCCCTGTCTGATTCGGCCCACTCTGCCTAGTCCTTTTCTGTGCATTACCACCCGATCCAGATGGCCCAAAGCCTCTTTTCTGCTTGTTCCTATCATAGTTTTGTCTCACCGACTCCTTGATCCCTTCGGTTACCTTAGCCTTCTCTACCAGAACAGCAAACTCACGCACCTGCTGTGGAGCAATCAACAGCCTTAAATCATCCCTCAGTCCGTCTTCAAAGCGGACACAACGATCATGCTCAGTAGACACAATTCCCCGAGCATAGCGGCTCTGCCTCAAGAATTCTGCCTCATACTCAGATACCGACTTATGTCCTTGTACCAATCCCAGAAAGGCTTTCCTCTGAGCATCGGTGTAGCTGGTGCCCACATACTTCTTCTGATAAGCAGCTTTGAAGTACTCCCAAGTAAGGTCATCTGCCGTAGCACCATCCCGAACCGTGAGCCACCACTGGTATGACTCATCCTTTAGAAGCGGCACTGCTCCTTTCAGCTTCTCCTCATTCGTTAAATCGAGATCATCCATGATCCTCTCAGTCGATTTTAACCAATATTCCGCTACACTGGGTGCCATGCCTGACACACCCCGGAATACCTCAGCTCCGTTGGATCGGAGTCACTCGGGTATAGACTTCCCAGCTCCTATACCTCCACTTGCCCCAGCCACCATCTCAAAGACTCGCACACGCGGCTTGCGTTCGCCTCACCCCGCATGCGATCCTCGTTCCTCAGCTCCAAAAGTTGGGGGTGGTGGTGGCGGTACTTCATTTTCCGACCCCTGACCCGACCTAACGGGTTCTGACACGATCATCCTGCCCCTACCGTCCACGACGGCCACGTCCTTTAGAGCTCATTCTAACTATTGCGCTTTAACCTGATTAAGAAATTTTTATGGATCAGTACTTGTTTTACTTGGTTATTCGCGAAGAATTTTTTTTTTTGAAATTTTTTGTAAAATAGTCTTCACAAGTTGAAGGGTAATTTTAAAAGTTTTAAAACTAGAGTTTTTATAAAAATACAGGTAGTTCCCTTTCGGGTTTTAGTTATTGGGTTTAGCCTATGTATAAGTCCTCATGGTTAGGGTGAACCGAAGCTACGCACCAGGTAGGATTCCTGCGAAGATGAGGTGAGTTGCTAGGACTGCTTAAGTACCAGGCTCTTCCGGATCCAATCCTAGACATGCGCACAAGGGTTACCACACCCTAACTTGGCGACTTAGTCATAGGTTTGTTCAATTAGGCAATTAAAGTCTTATGTGATTGTTGGGGTAAACTAGTCCTAGGGTTCAATTACCTATCATATTATCTACGTTCCATTTCTACCCCTCTACAGACAATAATTCACACAGTAGTTGGAAATACTTACCTGGGCCGATTGGTGCCGGAGACTCGATGCCATGCTGTTCAAACCAAAACCATTTTCATAATAGTTCACAGAAGCCTACCAAAATATTTTGGGCCCTGGGCCCCCACAGCCGAGTTTTGAACCGGGCTCTGATACCAATTTGTAACACTCCAAACCCAGCCCAAACATTACGACCGAATTTGGTATGTCACAGAGAAAACCATTTTGAAAATCCCTTTTTACCGATTTGAGTTTTGATGAAAACATTTTTGGTAATGAAGAAAACATTATTTAGTGTTGATTAAAATACATTAAGTCGGATTGTTACAAATTTTGTCGATGTATTGATGGTACGTAAAGAAAAATCAATTACGTTTGAATTTACGAAAACATGTATAACCATTTCAAAGTCACTAAGTAATTTAAACTAATTATCCAAAACATGCAAAGTAATAAAATAATCTTAGGAGGCCTTATTACAACTTGAGTAGATGAAACCGTAAATAAGTAAAAATAATTCAAGTCCATTTAAACCAAAATTTCCTTCGCATGGCCACCTCGAGTCCATCAGGCTCCTCATCCGCGATCTACGAGTCACTGAAAAATGTTAAAGGAGAAGGTGAGTCACCAAGACTCAATGTGTCACCCTTCCCCGGTTTAGTACAACATCATACACAAATCATAACTGATTTAACATGCACAAGTTTAATATGCACCCAACCTAGCCATCCAAACGCCTTTCTCTACCTCGTGTGGTACCAAACCACTGGTGGTGCCAAACCACTAGTGACTTAAAGTCACGATATCCATCAATACTTGTGGTGCCAAACCACTGGTGATTCGAAGTCACAAATCATAAGTTGTGGGGCCAACCCACGTGTGATACCAAATCACTAGCGTCAATCCCATAATGTCATCTGTGGGGCCAACCCACTGTGGTGCTAAGCCACGGGGACGAGACGCTATGAGGTGCCAAACCTCTGGTGACCGTAGTCACGAAATGTGGTACCAAACCACTGGTGTCCGTCGACACGAATATCACTTTCCCCCTCCACTCGTTTAACCCACATATATATATAATATGCATTTAACAGAAATTATGCCCACCATGATTAATTAATATCATACACTGGATTTATCATCAACCATATCACATATACCAAATATGTCATGCCTTCATAAGCATCAAATAATAACCTCGTATTACCAAGGACTTACCTGAATCCTTGCTTATACTTTTAGGGTATTAAATCCACATCTACACAATCCAGTTTAGCATACACAATAGATTCAGCACATTAATTAGTTATAAAGTGTGTATGTACACACTTGTTTCTACCGAAATTCCTAGATCCCGAAGTCTTTATTAACCTTGGCTGAATAGTCCCCCACTTACCGAATTCCCGAATTTATCACTTGAGTCACCCTTTAGGAAAACGAACTCCGAAAGCTTCCTTCAATCGACTATGGCTTCCCCGAGAACTTTTGGAAGGATTTTGGCAAGAAAGGTTAGAGAGAATTCGGCAGCAAAAAGAAGAGAAAAGAAAATAGCCTTGAATGAGTTTTGAGGGACATTCGGCTATGATTATGCTCTCAAAACCGATAGCTAACCTTGCCTACCATCCCACCTTCGGCCAACTTTATGTCCCTTAACCTATTCCACTTTCTTCTCCCACTTATCCCTTTAATTAATAAAATAACAATACTCCATCCCATTATCTTTTATCCTCCCATTAACATAAATAAAATAAGACCACATTTATCTTGTCATTAAAAAAAACTAAACATCACTTAACCCTTACCTACTCCCAAAGAATGCTTCATATTCGGCCAAGCATAAACAAAATGGGAAGAAAAGAAAACCAAAAGAAGAGTTTCGGCCAAGTACAAAATGGAGGGGAGGAAAAATGAATTTGGCCAATCTCTTCCTATAACCAAGGCCGACCAACTCCCCATGCTTCAAACGGCCATGCACCCATGTGATGATTTCCATCACTAAAAGAATAATAAAACATTATTATTCAAAGCTCCCATCACCACCTGAAATAAACCATTGTTTAATCTATCTCCCATAAGCATGCTTCAAAACCGCCCATGAAACCCCCTCTAGGAACACCAAAATCGGCCATCACCCCATAAGGTGATAATTTAATATTAAAACGTCACCCATAAATCATAACAATTTTTAAACAAATTTCCCATCCATTAGAAAATTCCCATCATCAAATTCAATATCATATTGTTTATTCCTACTCCTATCACCATTGGAAATCAACCACATTCATTAATAAATCCCCCATCACTTAATCCATCATCTCATAATGATTAAAATAATAATAATAAAAATAAATAAAATAACAACAACCCATTATTCCAAGCAAATAATAAAAAGAAAGCAACCCATTATGCCTTGCTTCATGCGCCCATGCCCGTACTCCCACCAAAAACACGCCGGCCATAAGGGAAAATAAAATAACTTTTCCAAGCTGCTGCCAGGTCTCGAACCCGAGACCTGGAGAAGACTTCCCACTGCAGCGCCCTTAGCCACTCGGCCAAGGCGTATTTTATGACATAAACGCAACACACTTTCCTCTTAAGCGTTCAATCCCAGGCTCCCCCCTTGCTAAGCGCTAAAAACAAAATAAAACCCACCTTGCTTTCTACGCCACTCGAACCTAGGACCAGCAGGAACCGCTTACAAGCAACGGCCCAGGCCACTCGGCCAAGACGTTTTCTTTGCAACATAACTCGCCACAAAATCCTTTTAAGCACTCCCTCTTTTCGGCGCCAAAACAAAACAAACGCTCTATGCTCCCAGCGTGACTCGAACCCGAGTCCCTTACACCAAGGCCCTTAAGTGGCGCTCCCAAGCCACTTTGCCAGGCCGACCTTCATGCCACTACCTTGCCGAATTTATTTTTAAAGGCTCTTCATTTAGTTCTCCTTTTTAACGTCAAAAATAAAACTTCCAAAAGCGATTCCTGGGGTTTGAACCCCTGCCTTGCTGCACCCTCTGGCTCTTTAGGCAGCGTCCTAACCACTCTACCAGCCATTTTCTTGTGTCATGCTTCGCACCAACAATTATATAATGCTTCCTCAACTTGCTTTCCTCCTCTAAAGTACAAAAAGGAAATTTTCAGCCCTAAGCCCGACCTAACCCGGGATTATGACCAAACCATAACACATGCATTCATCAAGCAATCACATGAAAATAATTAAAATTGCAAATGACCCCTAATTCGGGATGTTACAATTTTCATCAGCTGGACAAAATATTACTAATATAATAATAGTTTATTACATTTTCTATTTATTTTTTTGAAACAATTTTGACTTATAATATTTATTCTATGTGTTAGAATTAAGTGACCCAAATTCTTATTTAAATAAAATACAGTGGTAAAATAAAATAAAAGAAAAATCTTTATAGAACTACACTTCTTTTATTTTTATTTTAGAATAAGGTTTTTTAAACCTTATTAAACTCCATATATTTATATTAATTAGAATAAGGTGTTTCAATCTTACTATACTCCTATTAGAATATGGCTTTACAAGCCTATAAATAGACATAGTCTATTCCTCTTGTAATTATTTTTGAATTCTACATAGTGAATTTTCTTCTCCTCTGCCCGTAGTTTTTTTCCGAAAGGGTTTCCACGTAAAATATGTGTGTTCTTTATTTTTATTTCTCTTTTCTTTGCGATATATTTGTCATTACCGACATTATATTTTTCACAAATTAATATCAGAGCTTCCAGGTTTTTCATCTCGATCACAGTAATGGCGTCTTTGAAGTATGAAATTCCGCTGTTGGATTGCAAAACTAGATTCACGTTGTGGTAGATAAAGATGCATGCATTTCTTGCACAGATGGACATAGAGGAAGCCCTGCTAGGGTAGATAAGATGCCTTCGACATTGACAGAGGAAGAGAAGAAGCGCAAGGATCGAAAGGCGTTAACACAGTTACATTTACATTTGTCTAACGAAATTTTGTAGGATATGATGAAGGAGAAGACCACCGTTGCATTATGGAAGAGGCTGGAACAAATATATATGTCAAAAACTCTAACCAGCAAGTTGCATATGAGACAACGTCTTTATGCTCATCGTTTGGAGGAAGGTGCGTCTGTGCACGAACACTTAATAGTGTTTAAAGAAATTCTCTCAAACTTGGAGGCCATAGAGGTTCAGTATGATAAGGAAGATCTAAGGTTGATTCTACTTTGTTTGTTGCCCCCGTCTTATTCAACCTTTAGAGACACGATTTTATATAGCTGCGAGTCTCTCACAATTGATGAGATTTATGATTCTTTGACCTTGTATGATAAGATGAAGCATCTTGTAGTTAAACCCGACTCTCAGGGAGAGGGTATCATTGTTCATTGGAGACAAGATCAGAATACTGATGATGAATCCTTGCGGTAAATCTAAAGGTAGATCGAAGTCTTCAAACAGAGGTAAAACTTGTAACTTCTGCAAGAAGAAATGACACATTAAATCTGAGTGCTATAAGCTACAGAACAAGATTAAAAGGGAGGCTGCGAAACAAAAGGGAAAACAACTAGAAAATTTTGGTGAAGTTGATATTGTAGAAAACTACAGTGACAGTGAACTTCTAGTCGCTTCTGTCAACAATTCTAAAGTGAGCGATGAGTGGGTCCTTGATTCGGGTAGCACCTTCCACATGAGTCTCAATCGGGATTGATTTACAACTTACGAAATAGTGTCTGAAGGTGTTGTTTTGATGGGAAATAATATTTCGTGTAAAATCACAAGTGTTGGAACAATTAAAGTTAAGATGTTTGATAGAGTTGTCAAAATACTTAGTGACGTACGACATGTTCCAGAATTGAAAAGAAATTTAATTCCGTTAAGTACTCTTGATTCAAAAGGGTACAAATAGACAGCTAAAAGTGGGATTTTGAAGATTTCTAAAGGTTCCCTCGTTGTGATGAAAGGGCAGAGAAAGACTGCCAAGTTATATGTTTTGCAGGGTTCTACTGTTATTAGTGATTCAATTGTCTCTTCCTCTTCCTTGTAAGATGATGATATTACTAAACTTTGGCATGAGCAAGAATGGTATGGCAGAATTAAGCAAAAGAGAACTTCTTAATGGGTAAGGAATTTGCAAATTGCAGTTCTGTGAGCATTGCATTTTTGGGAAGCAAAAGAGAGTTTGATTCACTAGAGGAATCTATAACACAAAAGGAATGTTGGAGTATATTTATTCTGATCTGTGGGGGCCATCAAGAGTGCCTTCGAGAGGTGGAGCTAATATGCTAACTTTTATTTATGATTTTTCCAGAAAAGTTTGGGCATTCTTCCTGAAGCAAAAAAAACGATGTGTTTTCCGTATTTAAGTCACGGAAAACTATGATTGAAGAAAAGATAGGAAAACAAGTAAAATACCTCCACACAGACAATGACTTAGAGTTTTGTTCTGATGAGTTTAATAAACTGTGTAAGTCAGAAGGGATTATGAGACGCTTGACAGTTCGTCATACTCCATAGTAAAACAGCGTTGCAGAACGAATGAACAGAATGGTCATGGAGAAAGTTCGATGTATGTTGTCAAATGCCAACTTAACAAAGTCGTTTTGGGCTGAAGCAGTCTCTACTACATGTTTTTTGATCAACCGTTCTCCATTCGTTGCCATTGAGAAAAAGACTCCACAAGAGGTATGGTCTGGTAATCCTGCTAATTATTCTAATTTAAAGATTTTTGGGTGTCCTACGTATGCTCATGTTGATAATGAAAAATTGGAACTGAGATCCATAAAATGTGTTTATCTTGGTTATAAAGCTAGTGTAAAAAGGTATAAGTTATGGTGTCCTGAAAATAGAAAAGTTGTGATTAGCAGAGATGTTGTTTTTAATGAAACTGCTATGCTACCTAACTTATCTCTTAAAGACTCTTCCAATAAAGAAAATCAAAAGCAGGTGGAGCATCAGATTAATACAGAGTCGACTCCTCAAACCAGTAAAAAAATTGAGAATAGAATTGATTGTTCACCACAATACTTTATCGCCAAAAATAGAATTAGAAGATAAATTAAACCTCCAAAGAAGTATATCGAGGCTGATCTAGTTGCTTATGCTTTAAATGTGACTAAAGATATAGAAGCAAATCAAGAGCCATCAAATTATTCTGAGGCTGTTAGCTGTGAAGACTCAGAAAAGTGGATGTTTGCTATGCAAGAGAAGATGGAATCACTCCACAAAAATAGAACATGAGATCTTGTGAAACTTCTTGAAGGTAAAAAGGTTGTTTGCTGTAAATGGGTGTTTAAAAATAAAGAAATGACTCTAGGAGTTGAAGAACCCAGATATAAAGTAAGGCTTGTTGCAAAGGGTTACAGTCAAATTTCAGGAGTGAACTTCACAGATGTGTTTTCCCCATTTGTGAAGCATAGTTCGATTCAAGCTTTGCTTGGTATTGTGTCCATGCATGATTTCGAGCTTCAGTAGTTAGAATTAAAAACTGCATTTTTGCATGGAGAACTTGAGGAGGATATTTACATGCAACAACTGAGAAAGTTTCTGAGATCGAAAAAAAGACTATGTTTGCTTCTTTGAAAAAGTCCCTTTACGGTTTGAAGCTTGATCACCAAGACAAGTGGTACAAGAGGTTTGATTCCTTTATGACTTCTCATGATTTCAAAAGAAGTAGCTTTGACAGTTGTGTTTACTTTAAGAAAAACAATGATGGTTCTTTTGTGTATCTACTTCTTTATATTGATGACATGTTGATAGCAGTAAAAGATAAATGAGAGATAATAAAGGTCAAAACCCAATTAAGTGAATAATTTGAGATGAAAGATTTGGGACCAGTAAAGAAGATACTTAGTATGGAGATTCTCAGAGATAGAAAAATAAGTAAATTGTACTTAAGTCAGAAGGGGTACATTAAGAAAGTTCATTGCAGGTTCAATATGTAGAGTGCTAAGCCTATTAGTATTCCTTTAGCAGCCCATCTCAGACTTTCACCGGCTTTGTCTCCACAATCAGATGATGAGATTGAGTACATGTCACATGTTCCATACTCTGGTGCAGTGGGATCTCTCATGTATGCTATGGTTTGTTCACGTCCAGATTTATCATATGCAGTCAGTGCAGTTAGCAGATACATGACAAATCCCGGTAAAGAATATTGGAAAGCAATTCAGTGGGTTTTAAGATATTTACGAGGTACTACAGATGTTTGCTTATAGTTTAGAAGAACTAGAAATAAAGTCATTAGGTATTTTGATGCTGATTTTGCTGGAGACCTTGATAGAAGAAAATCTCTCATTGGTTATGTCTTTACAATCGGAGGTTGTGCAATCAGTTGGAAAGCTACTTTGCAAACTACAGTCGCTTTGTCTACCACTGAAGCTGAGTACATGGCGATTACTGATGCTTGTAAAGAAGCTATTTGGTTGAATGGACTCTTTAGTGAACTCAATGAAGACATTCAAATCAGCACAGTATTTTGTGACAGTCAGAATGCCATCTTCCTTACAAAAGATCAAATGTTTCATGAGAGAACAAAACACATTGATGTTCGGTATCATTTTATTCGTGATATTATTATTTCTGATGATATTGTTGTGAGCAAAATTAGTACTCATGAAAATCCTGCAGATATGATGACTAAGTCACTTCTTATAACCAAGTTTGAGCATTGCTTAGACTTAGTTGGTGTTCATTGTTGAAATTAAACTCTTAAGGGGTTTTATGGAAGATGTGGAGAACTTGTTCCTTGAGAGTTCGCGATGAAGAACTTGTTCATTGAGAATTCGTGTCAAGGTGAAGATTATTAGAATTAAGTGACCTGAATCCTTATTTAAATAAAATACATTGGTAAAATAAAATAAAAGAAAAATCCCTATAGAACTACATTTCTTTTATTTTATTTTAGAATAAGGTTTTTTAAACCTTATTGGACTCCATCTATTTTATCTTGATTAGAATAAGTTGTTTTAATCTTACTACACTCCTATTAGAATATGGCTTTACAAGCCTATAAATAGATATAGTCTATTCCTCTTGTAATTATTTTCGAATTCGACATAGTGAATTTTCTTCTCCTCTGCCCGTGATTTTTTTCCCGAAAGTGTTTTCACGTAAAATATGTGTGTTATTTATTTTTATTTATCTTTTCTTTGTGATATATTTGTCATTACCGACGTTATATTTTTTTACATTATTTTTTGTGTAATTTTTTTATTTACTTCTTTTTAAATAAGTGTAGTATCACAATTCTTAATATTTATTTTTTTATATTATTTATAGTTCTTTCTTGATTTGTAAATAAAAGGATAATGCTCTAAAGAGCATTTAAACCTATATCTTCTTATATTGATAATAATGTCTGATGTCAATTAAGTTAAAAATTAATCGACATGTTTTGCGTAATTAAAATAGTAATAATTTTTATAATTAAATAATATTTTATCTAATTGAAACTCATAAAATAAATTTAATTTAAAGAAGCGCAAACAATGAATAAGAGAAAAAGGCACATCATACCGATGGTCTTAAACCAAACATCTCAACTAATTAATTCATAATTTATGCATTTAATTTTAGATTTTTACAAATGCAATCACATTCATATTTACATTTTTATTTCTTATAATATTAAAAATTTCTTTCTAAAATAACATTTATCTCAACAGTACAAATACAATTTTGGTGTTTTTGAATTAATATATTTAAAAAATAAAAAATATATACTTTAAAGTCGTGATGGAAGATAAATTGAGGTGGTTTCAAAAGTTTGAATGGGGACTCTAAAACAGCAGCAGGTTTCATCTCCCCTGTTTCTGTTGGCTGTTGTTGTCCACAAATGAGGTTATCTTTTCTTTTATATTTAAAACCAATATATATATATATATATAAATTTATTTGAAATTATGAGCAAGAATTATATAAAAGAAAATTTTAGACCAATGAAATTGTAGCCTTCCTTGGGAAGGAGAAGACTTTTGTAAACATGCTGATTTATTGGCACTTAGCAGCAACCCCACCCTCTGCTTTAAACAATGTATGTTTTAGAATATTTAAATTTTTATTTTTAAAACTTTTCAAAAAAAAAAATTTAAATAAATGTAATACATTAACCAAATCATATAAGATCCGTAAGCATATATAAAAACTTTGAGTTCTGTTAAAGCTGTACGTGTGTGTGGAGTTTGATTGAGTCAGAGTAGTTGATTAAAAAGATCATGTCTTGTGCAAATAATCTGTTAATAATTTATTAATATTTTACTGTTATTGCTCTTCTAATTTCGATATTCTGTTGTAGTAGTATTCCTATTTCCTAGCTATTAGCTGTTGGAATTTTGCCTATTTAAAGGCATTGATTAGTGAATAATATGAAGTTGAAATCAGTTCAATTCTTTTCTGTCTTTATCGCTAATCCTTTTCTTTATAGAATAAAACTTAGCAGCAGTGTTTTTTTTTTTTTTTTTTTTTTTTCAAAATATTTCCTCTTTTTTAATTATATTTAAAGTGAGTACCATTTTCTAATTTAAGTTTTAAATGTAAACTACTCAAATAGTCACTTTAAAATTACTTTATTCTTGTTTTGATCACTCTAATTTTTTTTGTCAAAAATAGCATTGTTGTTAGTAATGATTCCTGTTTTGGTCACTGTTTCGTTAAAACCCAAATGAAAAACTAACTAGGATGCCATTTATTATTGCTTGTTCTGCCAATTATGTATATAATTAAATATTTCAAAAATTGATTATAAACCCTATTACCATCCCTAACCCTAAAATCAAACCTTAAAATCATTGAACCCTAAACCTTCATTACCATCACTAGCCTCAAAATCAAACCCAAATCCCAAAATCATTGAATCCTAATCTCTTTTTATTGTCGCATTTCATCAATACCCAAACAAATAGTTGGGTTGCTAAAGGAAAATAAACGATTTTGAGAGGGAAAGGAAGAAAGAATAGATAATGTGGGGGTATTGGTATGATTTGTTGTTGCATTTTTTGTTGGAGTATTAATGAAATGTGATGGTAAATGGGTTTAGGGTTTAACAATTTTGAAATTTAGGATTTGATTTTGAGGTAAGCATGATATTGCGGTTTAAGGTTGAACGATTTTAGGGTTTAAAGGTTGATTTTGAATTTAGGGATGGTAATAGGGTTTATAATTAATTTTTGAAATATTTAATTATATACATAATTGGCAGAACAATCAACAATAAATGGCATCCTAGCCAATTTTCCGTTTGGGTTTTAATGGAACAGTGACCAAAACAGGAACACTCACTAATGACAGTGTCATATTTGAAAAAAAAAAATTAGAGTGATCAAAATAAGAATGAAGTAATTTTAGAGTGACTATTTGAATAGTTTACTCAAAATTTTTATATTTTTATAAATTTGAATTTTGTATACATATTTTTATTTGACTCATAATTTATATTACTCGTAATACAAAACGTCATTTAGTTTTAAATAACAATTTCACATTAAAATTGCATATTTTATTGTAAAATTCTATTAATTGTTTTCCATTTTAAAGTTTCTTCTACTTTTCAAACAATTAATTTTTTTGTATAAAAATTTAAAAAATTAATATAAAATAATGAAATAAGTATACATCACGTATATAATATAGGAGAATATATATGAAAATATTGGGTTGTAGGACAGTTTTTTGAATTCCAAAATATTTTCTTTTTAACTATATTCAAAATGGGTCTTGCTTAAGTTTTGAGATAGTTCTTTTGTTTTTTTTTTTTTTTTTTTTTTTTTTTGGTGAAGGGGAGATAGTTCTTTTATGTTATATATAAGATGTGGGTATTTAAAAATTATGAAAGATCTATATATATATATATATATATATTTAATTAACACAACTAACATTTTTTTTTTTACAAATAGTTAATAATTTTTATTTAGTGTTCTCTAAGGGTGAAAAATCTAGTTATAGTAAACTAAATACACAATATTTATATTATTTTTTTAAAAATAGATCACTATAAAATTTTTAACAATTTTTGAATAAATAAAATATATTTCAATTTATCATAACATAAACTATAAATATTCTAAAAATTAGACATTTATATTGTTTTTTATTTTCTCACTCATAGTATTTCTAAAACGTTTAAATTTTGTAATAATTTTTTTTAAAAATAAATATAATATATTTTAATTTATATATACAGTCAAACCCGTATATTGTACGGGATAAAAAAAACTAGTTATATTATAAAAGAAGCTAGATAGTAAATAATAGGAAAAATATAAAAACTATATATTAATTATGATGTTTGGTGTGATTATACACATGAAAATTAGATTGTGGTTCAAATGTATATATGAAACTTTGATTTTGATTAAACGGTACATATATTAAATAAATACATTAATTTATTTTGGCATAATAACTTTTTTGTCCCTCCGACTAAAAAAAAAGTCATTTTAGCCCTCCAATTAATTTTCTGCTTTTTTTAGCCATTGAACTTGTATTTTTTTATTATCAAATCACCCCATAATGGATGGAAAAATTAACGTTTGTTAACTTTGTTAACATGACATACTCGTGGGTGATATGTTAGGATTTAATTAATTTTTAAAAATTTTAAAATATATATTTTAAAATTTTTAAATAATTTTAGTGATTTTAATTTTTAAAAATAATTTTAATTTTTAAATGCTAACGTGGTATCCACGTTTATGTCATGTCAGCGAAGTTAAAAAACATTAAATTTTTTCCATCATTTATGAGGTGATTTGACAAAAGAAGCAAGTTCAAGAGTTAAAGGGGCAAAAAAAAATGAAGGGCAAAAAAGACTTTTTTTGTGAAGTTGGAGGGCCAAAAAAATTATTATGTCATTTATTTTTATATTACATATGTGTATGCAATATGTAAATGTAAAATAATGCTATATTGATAATTGTGTTACTGGTTTGTAAAAATTGAATCAAATCAAAAGTTCACAAAAATAAAATTAATGTATGACATTGTAGATTCAACCAAAATTTATATATAATTTAAGAATTTATCTTAAAATATTTTGTTTTAAAACTTTGCAGTCATCAATAAATCAAAACTTAAATTGTATAAAAGCATATGATATAATTTTCGTACATCCGATTAAATATAAAAATTTAGTGGTATTTATGAGAAAAATCACATATTTCATATGCTTGTCTGTATCCTTTTGACTAAGGCTCCCTTTAGATGCACAATAAGCCATGGTGAGATGGAATATTAAGAGAATATTCCTTTTTACTGTATTGTTTTGATGTTTGGATATCTAATGGTGGGTTGCGGTTAAAAATTCCCATCTCACTGCTGGTTTTATTTTGGATCAGAGCTAAAGGTACTAGTGGAAAGAAAGCACCTGCAGTGGAAAGCTATTTTCCCACTATAACCTTCTTGTTCTTATTCAAGTCCAATAAAAAAATATTGTTTGTATTTTCATGATAATAAATAATATTTTTAAGTGGATTTTTATAAAAAAATAATTATGTAATTAATTAAAATATTTATAATAAAATATCAAAGATACGTTTTAATATTTTATTAAATGAATTTAAAAATTCATATATTTTTAATAATCTCGTAAAAATAAAATAATTTAAAAAACTTCTATTATATATACTTTTTAATTTGATGTCCTTAATAGTAATTTTTTTATTTTCACCGTACCATTACAGTTTCGTTTGAATCTAAACACACACTCCACCGTTGTTTCTAATCTCATCGCTACAGTATCAAATCTCACCGGAAATAAATACACCGTCTATCCAAACTAATCCTAAATTGGTAGCATGTGAAAATACAGCCACTTGAATTTTGTAATTTCACTCACCAATCCCAAATGCAATTTTCTTCTAGCTCAATAGTTGGACATAATAGCACTTATTTTTATTAAGCTTGAATTTAATTTCATGTTAAAATTTATTTTTATAAAAACAATATGAAAATTGTATAGAATAGAAATGCACCTTTTTATATTTCCTAAAAATTCTATTTTTACAAATAATACTCGTTCTTGAATTGGGTTCTAACAAATTGAATCTTTCGACAGTTTATAATAATTTTTTATTAAATTCAAAAATTTAAATTAGAAGACAAAAATAATAGAATAATAAGATAATAAAGAAAGTGAATTATTTTTGTTAAATAAATTTTGCCACCAGATATTGTCATTTAATGTGCAACTTTTTCTTTTGAACAATAATTTTGTGATTTGAGAATCGAGATATTGTCATCTATTGTGCAACTTTTTCTTTTAAACAATAATTTTATGATTTGAGAATCGAGGTGTGTTGATGAGTTTGAGTTAATTTTGTAAAATTTATTTAATTTAAAAGTATATAATTAACTTTGTAAGTTGGATATAATTGTGATAGTTCTTTTTAATATAGAAGCATTTAATAGGTCCAACATCATCTACGATTTTTGACTATTGACTAACTCACCTTTGGTTTGAGTTGGAACCGATTCTGCTCTCTTTCCTCTTCAATTATTCACGCTTGCTTCTGTATTTTACTTTCTTATGATTTCTTTGTTACAATATTGTTTTTTTTTTATGTTTCAAAATATTATAAAAATAAATTTAATATTTAATTATGTTTATAATTAAATTTTATTTTTAAATATAAAATAAAGTTACGAAATTCCAAATTTATTAAAAAAAAAATTCTTTCCAATAACAAATGAAAAAAAGGCAGCACTGAAAGGACAATGTTTGTCATGATTCTGTCGTGAGTACTTAATATACCTACGGATATTTGTACTAAAAATAGATACCTAGGAATAAGATTATTACAAGTAGCAAGTGGACAGTGCATCTAGAATTGTTTGTGGAAGTATGTAGACATTCATTTACCATCGCTTTGACTATAATTGCATGTTTGAAGAGAATCTTGCATACTTTTTCCTATTAGCAAACACCATTTATCAAATATTATTTGTATGGATTACAACTACTTATCATTTTAAATCTAAAGATGATCTGAAAAATAAAAGAATTTGGACCATTAATTAGAATTATAAACATATAGTGTGTTTAAAAAACTGGGTGGAGAATTTCGTTAAAGAATTGATTAAGATGTTGATATTATCAACAACTTGATGCTAAATTATGGAAAATATAAATTAATAATGCAGAAGAATGATTTTTTTTAATATTAATGCAGAAGAATGATTTAATTTACATAAAAGGAGTAAATTAAAAATATGAAAAACTGACTATAAGATAAAGAAAGTGTACAATAATGAGGGGATTATTAAAATCCAACCTTCTTTAATTCATGTAAATATAATCTAAAAATTTAGGGTTTTTCAAACTAACATCATTTTACCTCACTTAATTTCTCTAATTTTTTATCATATTTTAAATAAAATCATAAAAAATTAAAAATATATACTTAAAAAATCTAAAATTATGAACAATAAAAATTATTTAACAAAAAAAACATATGAGCCCAACTTGAATAAAATTTATTAATATTTATTATTATAAGTATTATTGTAATTCAAAGTGGGGTATGAATTTGGTGGTTGGAATAAAGATATTAAGCATTTAATTTTAGATCATATTTTCTATTTCCTTGAGATCAGAATCAAATAAAAGAAAAAAAAGAGAGTTATAAAGTATCAAAGAATATACATCAACTTAGAGGCTTTTATATTATAAAAATTGGATTATCTATATTATTAAAAGAAGGATATAAATTCAGATTTATCATCTTTATGCATAATAGTCAAAAGGCTGAAGATAACGTTTGCCAATAAGGGTTTTGGTTCAAACTTTCTCAATATAAATTGTAAACTTAAATCCTGGATCTCTCATTTAATCTTTTTCAATTCAAATTTTAATTTAAAATAGTATTTATTAAATTTTTAAATAAAATGGTTTAATTTTATAAATTTTACACATCACACTACATGTGTGATAATATACTTGTAATATAAAAATTTGAAATTTAACATAATTTAAATAATTTAGAGCCGGACCCAAACAAAATTTTAGGCCCGACCCAACCCGAAATATGAGTCTAAAAAATTATTCAAGTCCAGCCCAAAATAAAACTTCTAAACTCGAGCCCGACCCATATTAAATTTTTTTAGCTTATTTTATTAAATAAAAAAATTAAAATATAATAAATCAAATACATTTAAAAATATAAATGATCCTAAAATAATTCTTAAAACAATACACAAATTGAAAGTGAAAGTGAAAGTGAAATTAGAAAAGTAAAGTTAAAAATTTAAAATGATAAAAAATAAAATAAAATATTTATTATATAAATCAGGCTGGGCTGGGACCGAGTTAAAAAAAACTTTACCTGAAGCTCGACCCATTTTCTAAACGAGCCTCATTTTTTTATCTAAATCTATTTTTTGAACCTATATTTTTATTCGAACCTTTTTATTTTTCAGGTAGCCCCGGCTCATCGTAAAATAACCGAGGATAAAAAAAATGATGAAATTAAAATTTAATCAGGTAGGGTAGCACGTGGGAGAGTTGTCTGGCAAGCGTTTGAGCACGAGCTTTGTTAGCCTATGCGACTCTGTTTAAGTATGAAAGCAAACGGGGGACAGCACTATCGTGTCGGTATTTTAAGTTTACACGTCAAAGTGAAAATTGGGGGCGGGTCCAACCTTTACCAGCACTTCATTAGTTAAGTATCATTTCATCCGGATTTGTGTGACCCATTTCAGTACATCTCTCTTATTTTTCTTTCTTATTATATCCAAAATCACCACCGAATTCCAACCTCCACTGATCTTTTCCCAAATGGTTAGAGATACTTGGATTTCCCTTTGTCTAATTTCGTTATTTGTTGTTTTTGTTCATTTATATGTTCTTTAACTGTTAATAATGCCTTAAACTTCTGTTGATGCATGTATATTTGATTCTCTACTTTACCTGACAAAACAGGATCACCTTGATCTGATTTCCATGGGTCTGGAGGGTGCATTGGAAGCGCAGAAAGAGGAGACACTGCGGTTGGAAGAGTCACATAGGGCTGCTTCTGTTGCGTTAGTTGAAAAGGAGAGGGAGCGTTCCCTGCTTATCACGAAAAATCGCGACTTGGTAGCTAATGAAGCGCCCAAGGCAAAATTTGTTGAGGACTTCATGGTTTTCATTGAGGCTATTGAGAATGAAGATCTGGAGACTGTCCAGAGTTTCGATGAAAAAGCTATGATGAATACTATTTTGACAATGATGAACTGTGACGGCGGCGACAACGGCGGACTTGACCGCTTTTACGGTAAAATAAAATAAAATTGTGGAGCCGAAAAGACCCACTGCCCACTGGGCTGTTTGCATTCGAGTCCGTATAAATTGGCTGATGGTGTTTATGCAGGAGACGACGTTTTCAAAATCGGATTGAGTCTTGAAGAAGAAGCTACCATGGATGCGATTGTAGCTACCGTGAACACTGGTGGGAGTTGTGGGGGCGACGATGGTGGATTTTCCGGTGAATACGGTAAATAGACTTGCTTAGATGTTCTCATGAATCTCATCACATGACCAATCAGGCTGGTTGGATTGAAAACCGGTCACTTTTTCAGATCGGAACACATTAGTACACTGTATGAGTTGGTGGTTTCGTGGTTGATGTTTATGCAGGAGAGGACGTTCCTGAAATCAAACTGGGTCTCAATGAGAAAGCTACCATGGATACAATTGTAACTATGGTGAACAACTACGGCTGTGGCAGCGGAAAAGGTGGTTTCGCCGGCGATGACGGTATAAAATTGATTTCCGAAACAAGACCATATTCGGTAGAAATGAAAATTAATTTGCTAAGGGCATTGGGGTTTTTGTGTGCAGAGCATGGAGGAGCTACGGTTGAGGGAACAAACGGTGACGGTAATGGAGGCAGAAACACCGGTGGATATGGAGGAAGCTGCGACGAAAACTGCCGCCAGTTAGGTGACGATGTGTCCTGTTAATTACATTTATATGCAAAGGTTATAAGATGTATTTAGAATTGTGGCTGCGTGTGATTATTGAGACTGGTTATACTTGAGTCTCTGTTTGTTGCTGGAACAGTCTACTATGAGTGGTATACTGCATAGATGCATCTTCACTTTATTAATAATAGCATGTTTTGGTGTGGAAATTTGATTTTGATTTATTTTGGTTTTAACTTTTGTGGTTGATTGAAATGAGGAATTAGAGGACAAATTCAAAGATGGGTTAATTATATTAACTATACTAATCAAATTGAATGTTCAAGGAAAGGATTGAATTGGTTTAAATGTTAAATGAATTATCCCCTAATTTAACTATGCCTTTATGTTTTTTTTTCTTTTGTCACGACTTTCTTTTATTTTTTTTTTGCACTTTTTTTATTTCAAAAAATGTATAAAAATAAGAAGTTGATAAAGAGAATATTTTTATTTTATTTATTTTAATATTATATTATCTTTTAAGACCATGTTTAAAAATTTAAGTAATATATATAAAAACTTATACCACAAACTGCAATCAAACTTCAATTTATAGCACAAAATAATTTGAAGTAACTTATGACTAACTCATTTTAGGATTGAAAATTCCAAGGGGGTTGCCTTGCTACTTGCTAAATACATCTAAAATTAAAGTAAAAACATTATTTAAATTTCTGACTATTTTTCTTAGCTGATGAGTCAATATGCGAAATAACCTTTTTGAATATATTAAATTTTAAAAAACAAAATAAAAATGGTCAAAGTAATGTTTAAATTAAAATATTATAAAACAATTAATTAATTTAAAAAGAAATAATTGTGGACCACAAATATGAATGCATTTTTTTTCTTCTAAATTGAATATAAAAAAATAATTAAAACTAAAATAAATTATCAACTTTCTTCCAAAAATCATAATAATACTTGGACGTAAAAAGTAACCAAAAAATAATCACAATCACTATTTTTAAATTTGTTTTTCCTCTTTATTTCCTTATTATTCTTCTCTCTTTCTCCCTTGCCTCAAGAATATGAAAAACAACCTGCCATATGTGAAATACATTTTGTTAATATTAATTATTTAATAAATTTGTATTTATCTTTTTATCTAATTTAATCAATAAGGGCAATTAACTCTTATTATTTCTTAAGGATTAAATTAATTAGTAAATAAAGAAAAGAATAGGTTTAATTTTAAAGGAAATATAATTAAATTAATCATTTATAAACACCTAATTTTGTTCAAGTTTCAAGATTCAAATATCATGATGAGCAAACCTCAACTCTTTGATGATGGATTGTGGAGTTATTTGCATTTTTAATTTAATTTTAAGTTTATATACAATTTCAATTTGGTATTAGGGATTAAATTGAATTTTTATTTTTTATGAAAATTAATTTTGTAATTAACTTTTTTAAAAGTTAGGTTGTTAAATTAGTTAGTGAAAAAAAAATAAGAAAAATACTTGAAAATAAATCGAAAAAAATAAACAAGAGTGGCGAGTGTGTTGGTGTCTTTTATTATCATATTAATTTTTTAAATCAGTGTGATGCAAAAGTTTATTGCATATATTTATAAAAAAAAAAAACTTCAATATAATTTTATTTAATTTTTTATTTAAATATCATAAAAAATTTAACATGCACATAACATACACCCAATAAATTAAGTGCTAAATTAGAGATATGATTGAAAGACCGAAAACATTAACATATCTTGCGTTGGATTAGTGCTAGTAGAGTAACATTAACATTGGAAAAATAATTGTGTAAAACAGTAACGTTGTATAATTTGTATTCCTTTTTCAATAGTTTAATGTCATATAAGGATTTTTATCTTGATAAAAATTAAATTCAAATAGAATTTCTGAAATTCAGGATGAAATTTCTAATATAGCATCAAACTATTGAAAATGATAATATCCCTATTTCATACAATCCTTTTTCAATATCATTGATTCGATATTTATATAATTATATTGGTTAATGCTATTACATAGATACCACTTATTTAGGTTTAATAATTACAAAAAAAGTATATTCAAAATAAAAACAATGGCAAATATTATTAAAGTCATTAAATTTAAATTTGAGAAATGTACCAAATTATATAAGTTTTGATATAAAACTTTTAAAGAAGACTAATAAATATATATACATTATAAATTGAATATTGAAATTACAATTCTAATATTTAATATTTAAAAATATTAATTTATACACTAATTGTAAACTTACTTTGCAAAAATAAATAAAATTATACCATTCATATTAAACTAATAAGTATTTTTGTATGGTTTACTTCTAACCTTTTAAATGAAATTGAAGTTATGAATTATGTTCTTAATTTTCGTATTAAAAATGAAAACTGAAGATGTGATAAATATATTGCGAAAGAAAAATAAAACTCAATCCGCCTTCTATTATAATAATTAATTTTAATGTTAATTATTTGAATATTGTATTATTTGAAATTACAATTGTGATTCTAATCACAATTAAAATTTATATAGATTAGATTATTTCACACTCCGTAGAAAGTAAAATTATGTAATAAATAATTGGTTAAAGTACCTAGGAGGTATATGTAGTGGCGGAGCTAGAATTTTTGTTGGGTTAAAATTAAATTGTATATTTTTATGATAGTAAAAATTTAATTTTACCATTTTAATAGTCTATATCTTTATAATTTTAAAGGATTAAATCAAATTTTTATCATTTTTGGGGGCCAAAGTGTAATTTTACCATTATTAATTTAAATTTTTATAAATTATAAAGAACCTAAATAGAAATTTTCCATAGAAATTTTCCATTTAGGGGCCCCCTTGGCTCTGCCACTATGTATATGTATTATAGAGATTGGATTGAATTAGTCCTTTTATTATTATTTGTTGGTGATAATTAGTCTTTTTATTATTAAATGTATCAATTTAATCTCTATTCTATTAAAAAAATCAAATAAGTCTAAATTGTAATAGATTTAACATTTTCCGTATAAAAAAAGGCTTGAAAACGATTTTTTTCAATTACAGTTTTAGACCAAACAAAAGATTTCATTTACAAAACCATAAAAAAATTAAAAGTACTAACTTTGTTAAATAGTAAATGATGTTTTCTAAACAATAAATATTAACTTTATATCAATTTGGTCTTATTTGACTCTTTTTAATAGTGCAATGACTAAATTTATCCATTTAATAGAAGATGGACTAATTTGATCAGATTTTTATAAAATGGGGACCTCTTAGGCATTTTCACTCAAATATATTTATAAAATTACTAATATAAATAATAAGTGAGATTTTGATTGAATGATAATATATAAATGTGGAAAATTAAAGAGACATGAGTTCAAATTTTATTATGGGGTGAATTAAGAGAAAATGTCAATTTTTTAATATTTATGGGATTAGGCCGTTTTTTTGAATATTTGTGGGATTAGATTGATTTTTGAAAATGCGCTGAACTGAATGTGTTTCAACGTATGTTGCAAGAAAATGCTTCCAATTGGAAGCGCTTTTCTGTTCAGTCAACAATACGCTTCCAACTGGATGCAGATTTACCTTTATTAGGAATAATGGAGGAGTCCACAAATTTTTCGTACTCTTTTTGTAAGTTACGACCTTACAATTGGTTCTCCTTATCTACAAGTGATTAGGAAGGGTCCGCAAGCTCTCATGCGACAAATAATGGTCCTGATGATAATGTTATTGGTAATGCAGGCATTACCAACTCTTTAGGAAAATCAACCAGTTCGTTAAGTGAACTTCGACATACTATGGGTATTTCGTTAAGTGAACTCCGACGTACTATGGCTATTGACTTGTTAGTGCTGAATTTACGAGGAAGTAGAGGTGCTTGTACTTCAAAGGGTAAAGCTAGTGGGAGTGCACATAAAAGGCAAAGAGTGGGGAAAAATCTCTAAGTATTGAAGGCAATGGTGATGTAAATCTCAGAGAGTATTGGAAGGAAAATTGCCGCAAGAAAGGGAAGGATCGTGCGGTGCCCAGGGGAGATGATGTGGTACCTTTCGCTCCTGTAGTGCCATCGGCTTTAGTGGCTTGTAATAGCCCGTTTTTAGTCAAATCAGAATAGTGGTTTCAGAACCACAAATTCAAAGTCAAAATACTTATTTTATTATTTTATTAAAGTTTACAACATGATAAAATTATTGTGTGAAAGTTTCGTAAACAAATTTTACTGTTTGAATGCTTAATTCGAGAAAAAGGACTAAATCGCGTAAAGCGTAAAACTTGTGTTCTATTAGCTAAAAGTGTCAAATAGCTATAGAACATTAAAGTTAAGGTCCTTAAGTGGTAAATATTCTTATTAGTTTGTTAGTGGATGTTAATGGTTTGGCACAAATGAAATTTTGTATTAATTTTAATGTTAAAATGGTAAAATAGTCAATAAAGGTTAATTAAATAAAAACAAATGAAATTTGTGTCCATCTTTTTCTCTTTGAACCGATATTGGAGAAGAAGGAAGCCAAGGAATTAGGTTTTTCATTCGGTCACTTTGAATCCTTGATTAAGGTACGGTTTTTGCTTGGTTTTTAATGATTTTTACGTTTTTGTGATCGTTGCTTCGTATTCTAGCAAGCCCGTACCTTAGATTTTGAAAATTTTAATGTTTGAGTAATTTGATGGTTGATGATGGATT
Source organism: Gossypium bickii (assembly GCA_025503065.1). Taxonomy (NCBI): domain Eukaryota; kingdom Viridiplantae; phylum Streptophyta; class Magnoliopsida; order Malvales; family Malvaceae; genus Gossypium; species Gossypium bickii. Next base: position 106,888,362 of record CP106711.1, read on the forward strand.
TTGAATAGTTGTTGTTAGTTAAACTAGTTTTGTAACGTGATTTTTGACAAAAATGTTAAAAAGGGATTAAATTGTGAAAATGTAAAATTATGTGGGTAAAAGAGTGAAAAAATTGAAAATATGGGCTGCTAGTAATATATAGAAAATTTGGCTAAACATGGGTTGGTGATTAATTGCATGAATTTGCAATTTTATGTAATAGGGACTAAATGGTAAAAGTGTGAAACATTAGGGGCAAATATGTAAATTTTCCAAAATATAAATTAAAGGTTAAATTGAATAGATTGAGTACTGAATGTATTGAATTTGATAATATATAGATCAAGATAAGCCGAGATCGGATTTAGATCGGGGGAAACGCAAGGTTATCGAGTAGTCTACCCGATCCGTCATTTCCGTATACAAGGTAAGTTCGTATAGCTGAACTTAAATGTGTATCTATTTATTTGATGGATGAAATTGAGATAGTATTTATTCTATTAGATAAATGTGGAGATATTAGATTAAATGCACGGTTTAAGTAAACGAGTTGCTGAATAAGACCATACTTGGGCTATGGCAAAATAGAATAATAAGACCATAATCGAGTTATGACATGTGAATGAAAGACCACAGCAAGGCCTTGGCAATGTATGTGCAAGACCGTAGTTGGACTATGGCATCAGAAAATCGACGTACTTATATCGTAAGCATTTATAAACTCAAAGTGATTTGATAAATGAATTGATGAGAATAGCTATGTATCAGTACAGGTATGAACAGAAAACTGTTCGAATGATGAATTATAAGAAGATGAGAACTTATGAGTTGCTTTGTAGTTAAACTTCATGTTATCTCATTGATTGAGGTTTTAATTGCAAATTATGTATCTACTTGGAATTGTTTATGAATGATGTTGATTATTTCATATATACGTACGAACTTACTAAGCTTTATAGCTTACTTTGTTTATTTCCTTCTATATTTTATAGTAAATCGAAGCTAGCTCGGAATCGGGGATCGTCAGGAACTTCATCGCACTATCGGACATCTATTTAGTATTTTTGAGTTGTGAAAATATGGTATATGGCATGTATACGCTTGTGTCATTTTGGTATCTTTGATGGATATGTATTTTGGCCATTTGAGTTGGCATAAGATGATGAACATGATGATGTTATAAATGTGCAAATGGTTCTATTTTGAGTTTGGTAAATTAACTTATGTTAGGTGATTTAAGTTGATAATTTGGAAGTTATGTGTTTGTGAATTAATGCTTGATAATGCATGTTTGAATTGAATTAGTAAATTGAATTGTATATGTGAATTAGGTATGTAGTTAAATAACAAGTTGTGACATATTTGTGACTTGCATGGTTGGAGATAGATATAACAAGATTTATGTATTGGTAAATGACTTTTGGTTGCATATTTGTGCCTTGAAATGGTACCATTTGTACTTGTGTAGGTATGTGCAAAATGGGGTGGCAAATTGGCCTTGCAAATGGCTTATTTTTGTCCACACGAGCAGAGACGCGGGCGTGTGTCTCTGCCGTGTGTGACACACGATCATATTATACAGCCGTGTGTCCCCTGATGTTGAAATTGAATTGAAGTCAATATGCTCCACACGGTCTCACACACGGGCGTGTGACTGGCCGTGTGGTACAAGTCAGTATACCCCCTAAATGGCATACGGCCTAGCACACGGGCTTGTGACTTGGCCTTGTTGCATAAGTCAGTATACCCTATAGGTTTGGCACTGCCTAATACACGTCCATGTTGTACTGATATTGTATCGACACACCATATTGTACCGATGCGGCCTACAGGTGTGACTTGGCCTTGTTGCATAAGTTAGTATACCCACCTATCCCTACACACCATGTTGTACCGATACGGCACATAACAAATATAACGCAGCTACGCTGCTAGATAATAGGCAAAACTGCCTTTCAGAACACTTCATCCAATGTACATCATCCCACCCCAATAACAGTAACAGTACATACATACAGAATTATCAGACAGAACATGCTTAACATGCTTATATAAACAGATAGCAGATACACATGGCATAGACATGCTCAGAACAGTACTACAGTCTAACAAATCACATAGTTATAGGGTTTAGTAAGCCTTTACCGACCCAAAGGTAGGTCCACAGTCGATTAGGGCGACCCATGCGATCCTACGAAAAATTTTAGTATAATGGGCCCACATGCCCGTGTGGCCCACACACTCAGCTTGGCCTGGCCCGTGTAGCCCACACAGCCACACTCGAGCCACCACATAGCCGTGTCTTGCGCACGATCATGCCTTCGTCAACCCCACGGCCATTTCCTAACACACGGCCTACCACACGGGTAACCACACGCCCGTGTGGCGTCGACAGGGTCTATTTTTTACTTTTGATGAAACTTTGATTTTTATGTTTCGGGTACACACCTGGTATTTTTTATTTGAAAACATTCTCAAGACAACCAACACCTAAAAAGGCCAAATCAAACTCCACAATTAGTAACGATATTATGAAACTCTAGCGGAACCTATCTGAAACGAAACCTTAGAACAACTTTTCACACACTTACCATTGACGAGCTGCGACTATTAAAACGAACTAAACTGTTGTAGTGAATTCCCCAGTTCCACGATCTTCCCCCACTCAACACACTCACCAAAATTAATTCCCAAACCACAACATCATCATCCACTCAAAAGAACGAAACCCAAAAAGGCAAAACTTTATCGAGGTGAAAGGTGCACAACCATAGTATCGAGCCCTAACAAATAATCGAACAATCGATTGAATCAAATGGCAGAAGAATGAAACCAGAAGTGGCAGGAAGAAGGGAGGCAGAATGTCAAAAAGGTTACAAAATTTATAAAAAGAAAAAGAAAAAGAAAAAGATAATATGAGATATATCCGAATCCTAATTAGACCATAATCCCTTATTTTTCTCCCCCTAATCCCACTACTCATAACTCCCTTAGACTAATCTCCACTGAAACTCTTATGCAGAATCGAGCCAAAAATAAATACCCATGCTTGCGCAGGGATTCGAACACAGGACCTCCCACACACAGACTCCATTACCACTCGAACCAGCAGGCTCATTGTGATATGAGATTACAGGAAACTAAATATAAGCCTATTGAACAGAGATAGGGCTTAATTCTAGAAATAACATAATTTACTAAAGGTAAGGCTTGGACTTGGGATCTCTCACGCACACTTAGAACACATAACCACTAAAGCAGACAGATATTTGTGTCAAAATTTTACAAAAGCAAACATAAGAAATTTGGGGCGTTACAGATTCCTTGCGCAACCTTACAAACATCGAGTTGGGCTTTGACGTTTTCTCTCATTTTGGCAAGAAGTGGAAAGAGTTTGTGAAAGAATAGAGAGAGTTAGGGGAATCAGGGAACTCTTCTTTCTTAGCGAGCTTACGGGGACAATTGTTGCTCTTACTGAGGGGACAGGTTAAGAGGGAGGCAATGAATAAAAGGACACTGCCGCTACAACTAAACCTGTAGGGTTAAAGGAGTAGATTTATTTATGTTTGTATTGATCTATTTTTGATTTTTTTTTTTACTTTACTAACTGAAGTTGACATTGTAAACTCTAATTGTTTCTGACACCAGTGATACACTGAATGCATATTGTTGGCTTATTCTGCACTATCCTTAATTTCTTTCACAACAGCCTCGCACCAAATGTGACTGCCCTTCATCTGTCCATCATATTTTTTCCTTCACTTTTGAAATAATGCTACCAAGAAAAAATATGTTTCTTTCACAATTGAGGTTATTGACAAATGATGTCTCATTCTATACGAAATTGATGCATTTCGCTATGCTTTTCGTTATGTGCCAGTATTATAGGCCTCTATCGTACGATTAAGGTCACTGGTCGAAGGGTATGTTAGCATGTTATGTCGTATTGCGATCGTTAATAGCCATAAAAATTTCCAACATTTTATGAAAACGATGTTGGACGAGCTTGTACCCTGTCGAGAAAAGTAAATAGTTTATCCATTAATGCAAACATTGCCAAGCGGTTAAACCATGATAGTTTAAATAGATGCGAATACATACTCATGTTAATGACTTGTGCCCGTTAACTATCAGACTTGCGTTGTCTATAGTAGTTAACAGCTACATGTCTTAGATAATATCTATGGTGAGTATAATCCCAAAGGCTTCCCTACAGTTCAATCTTGGCTAGTATTCTAGGGCCTCTAATAGAAATGACGCACATACTTTGCAGGACAATATGCCATATCAAGTTAGATAAAAAGAAATCCCAATCATCTACCTTTTCTTTTGGCATTATTGCAAAGGCTATTGGAAATATTTTTTTTATTACCATCTTATGCCACAATAAATAACAACTGATGCTAATATCTTCAGTACAGGAAGGTACCGTTGATTTGTACCAATGGCTTACAATACCGAAAAACTTGTCGACATTGGTTGAAAGTTTGGAAGAAATAATGGAAAACTCGATTCCCTTGGACCAAACGATCTTAGTAATATGTAGGCTCCATTTGTAATTCGGATACTAAAATTAGTACCCACTGACTCAGTACCTGACACCATTTACACAAATTATTATACGATGAGCCCTACCCGTTATGCATATTCTCCATGGCCTTCTATTTTGCGATTCACACCTTACGGTACTACGGCATGTAAATGTATTAGCTATGGATATTGGCAATTATAATCAACATGGGAATCCAGAGGCTCGATTTCACCATAACCTTATTATATTTGAGATCATCTTTGAATCCAACTTTGGATGATCCTATCTAATACTTGGAACAATATGAGCATTTCAAAATTAGCAATTCAATACCACAAATTGTCTTTTTCTTCATAGAAGCAATGATTTTCAATGGATATCTACTGTCTCATGTTATGCATTTCGCCTCAAATTTCTTCAATCAAGATTTAACAACATAAAAGTTTACCTCATTTGTTATGTTGTACCACTTTACTATTGCGACAAATGCATCTTCAGAGGAAAACTCCTTCCCCTCTTTTAAATCACTAACATCCTATATGAGTGTTCTAAAAAATCCGTCATACCTTCTGCTGAAAGGTCTACATTATGCATGTGGGTCGGAGGTGTGTATGCCTTGAACCGCTGATCTTCTTCTGTAGCTTCGTCCGGACCTTCACCATTTGAACCTTCATCTTTTGGTTCAATTGGATTTGCTCTAGGTCAAAAAATAATGTAATTTTCGAACCATCTGGCCCGAATTCTCGGATTGGGTTGTCATTGGATTTAGTGCCCTCTTTAATCACAACCTCCTCGCATGTCAAAGGTTGGATATTCCTCTGCCAGTAGAGGCTGTAAGGAGTCATCATCCCTTCTCGTATAGTTTTCGGTACAACCGAAATCACCTGTGGATTGCCCACTGGTGGGACTTAATACCATACTTGTAACGACCCGAAATTTATGGTAATCGGAAAGTGTATTTTCGGGTCTCCATTTTTGAAAAACAGGTTCGTAAATATTTATTATAAATATTTACGAAGTTAATAGTGTGGTTAATTAGGTTTTGGTTAGGTGAATTAGCTTGAATTAAGGTTAATTAGGTATAAGGATTAAATTGAATAAAGGGTAAAAGCTTAATTATAGATTAAAGAAAAGTTGAAGGGCTAAATAAATAAATAAACCAATTTGAGACAAATGTATGGTAAAAATAATGTACATATACAATAAATACAATCATACATTTGTAATACATTTATGTATTTACTTATTATTTAAGAAATAATAATTATTAAAATATAATATAATAATATAACATAAAATAAAAGAAATAAAATAGAACAAAAGAATGAAAAGAAACAGAATAGTTAAACAAAAAATAGGGGAGAAGGAAAGAAAGAAAAATGGAAAGAAAATAAGGGAAAATTTAGGGTTTTGAAGTTTCAAGTTCAATTGGTAAGTCAATTTAGCCCATTTTTTTGTAATTTTGATATTTTTGGAATCGTAGAACAAAATACTACTTGATTTATGTGGAAATTTTGTAATTTAGTAGATTTTTAGATGTTGTTCATGTTGAACAATTTGAAGAATTATGGTTTAAATTGATAGAATTTCAAGTTAAAAGTGAAAAAGAGATTGAATTGTAAAATAAATCATAACTTTTGAGTAATAAGGATTAAATTGAAAAAAATTTGAAATTAGGGTTTTATAGTGAAATTAGAGAGTTGAAATTGGTTTTAAGTGATAGTTGAAAGGAAAAATAGAGAATAAAATTATAAAGAAAATAAAGTTAGAATTGAATAGGGATTGAATTGGAATTTAGGCAAAAGATGTGTATTAATTGAAATATGTAGTATGAAATTGTAGTATATTGATAAATTTCAATTGTTTTGATTTCCGTAGCTAACATTGAGCCGGAGACATCGGCTAAGAAAGGGAAAGAGAAAGTCAACGAGGATTAGCTCGAAAAACTACGGTTTGTATTTCTATAATCCGAATTTAATTATTAATCGTTGAATTTTGATTTAAATTTTTATGGTAAGATATTAAGGTAAGTATTAGCATTTGTGATATTGAATTTAATGTATGTGAATTCGTGATTGATACGATATTTGAATATTGGATAATTGTAGTATTAAAATTGAATTGAGTTGAATTGAATTGTATTGAATTGGAATTTATGAGTTTATTTGAATTGTGTATTGAAAGGAAATTGAAAAGTAAATTGGATACCCTATTAAAAATGTCGGGCTAAGTCGAATATAGTTGGCATGTCATAGGATTGGAAGTGTTTAGGAATACTTCGACTTCGAGTCGATGAGGCACTATGTGTCATATTATTATTGCTTCGGATAAATTTGATAAGGTACTAAGCACCGTATTGTTTTACTTCGGCATTGCCGATGAGGCACTGGGTGCCGTACTGGTGTGTTTGGGTTGGATCCGTGTATCCGTCTGAGTCCGAGTCGTGTTAATAGGGATATATGAATGAATTGACCAAATGATTGACATTGAATGATATTGAATAAGAAATGAATATTGATATTGAAATTGAATAGATAATTTTATTGTAAAATGCTATTGAATAACAATTGTGAGATTGAAATAGAAAATATGATTGATTGAAGTGATTTGGATGATGAGTTATGAAATTAATTATTGGTTGAATGATTTTTATTATGTATGGGTATGTTCTTAAACATTATAAATTTTTGCTTAATAAGTATTCAGATTATAGAAATAGCATTGAATTTATACTCAGCGTACGGTTTATTTTTGAACGCAGGTTAGGTAAAGTTCGAACGTTGAATCAACATCCAAGATCGATCCCAAACTCAAATACTTGGTGAAGTATTTTCTCTTTTGAAATGGCATGTACCTAGGTTGTCTTTTGATGTCAAATTTGAGATGTGAATATTAATGGTGTATAAGATGATATTGGTTGATTTACATATACAAATATATGTCCTATAATATGGTAATTTACATGGTTTAATTCGGATTGGTCTGAATGGTATTTAAATGAATTGTTTAGATAATTTATGTTAGGAATCTATGAACATACACGAGTTAGATAATTATATTGATAGTTTTGACATGTTTTAGATATTTAATTGTATTTTGGATTGGTTGAATAAATGGTATTTGAGTTGCTTGTTGTTCAAGAATTGCAGGGTTGGTAAACTTGTTGCATAAGGCTCAATTTGAGTCCACACGGCCTGCTACATGGGCGTGTGACTAGACCGTGAGAGACACACGACTTACACATGGGCATGTGGTTAGGTCGTGTGTCCCTTGCAACTTAAAATTTTAGAAACAGAATGCTCAGGTATTGCCACACGGGTAGAGACACGAGCGTGTGTCTGAGCCATGTAAGGTAAGTCAGAGAGTGACACGGAGTAGGACATGGCCTGAAGCACGGGCATGTCATTGGGGCACACGGGCGTGTGAGCCCTGTACATAGAATTTTTTTTTTAAATTTTGCGTAAAATTCTCTAAGTTTCCGATGAAGTCCCGATTTGTTCTTAACACGTATTTTGGGCCTCGAGGGCTCATAAAAGAGATGATATGATTAATTCATGATATGCATGTTTAATGACATGTTTATTGTTTGTAATTGATCTGAAAGTCTAGTAACCATAACCCTATTCTGGTGACAGATAAGTGTTAGGGGTGTTACAATACCCCTGTGAGTGTTCCAGATGTAGAACATTAGACTCTCGAAGTTGAAATCAAAACCAATAACAGAGTGTTGTACTAAGGTGTCGAAGTCTCGGTTATTGCCATGCCCTAACTGCTAAACATTCTGTTTGCCACGATTGAAATCTAAGGATGAAACCGATTAGTGTCTTCTTATTGATGATTCCAGGATATCATAATGTGAGCTTTCTAACAAAGTCATGAACCCACTGCACAACCGTGCCGTTGGACTCTCAGCTTCCTCTTTCGTTTCGATCTCTCGAACTGGAACCAATGTCGAACTTCGACCGCCTTCATCTGTGTTGACAAAATCTGCATCTAACTCGAGTATTGGTGATCCATTAGCTATATGTGTTCGGACCATCGAGTCGATCACCATTGGGCCTTTGATATTAAAAACCTCATATTTGACGAGGTCCCTGAACACTAGATATTTATAATTCAAGGACGATACTCTCATCCAAGTAGATTCGATGACTTTCCACCTAATTTTTTCACAAAGATCAGACAATTGTATGTTTGCGTTGAAAGTTAAATGCATTGTGTACGCTGATGAAAAAACAACCCCAACATTGGTGCCACAAATTTTATTATCGTAATAAACAATAGCATTAACTCATCCACTCATTTTGAATCAAATAACCTGTTTCACATGTTTAAAACAAAACATTATGCAAAAATAGAGTAGTAATTATCGATTCACAACAAAAATCGAAGCTTACTTGAAATAGTTACGTGTTTACTAAAAATTTTCCTTATGGGAACGTCTTGCAAAATTCACCTTCTTGCATTTCAATATGCTCAAAATTTCCATTTGGTGGCTTCAGGTGAACTACCAATCCATTTATACAATTTTTGCCTCAGAATCATTTTCATAATATGCAAACCTTTTGCCTCAGAAGTATGACATGCAAAAATATTATCCCGGGAAAAAGTTTTGTACATCGTAAAAAGTTTTCCTCACGCAAGAATCCTTCAGATATCCTAGGATTCCCGGATAATATTTTCAGGGCCTGCAAAAAATTTTACATGAAATTTTAAACAAAATACTGTTCTAATAAAAAAAACTTTTTCATGACGTGTTGGAATAATTGTTTTGTAAAAAAAAAAAAATCTATATTAGCTACCAAAATTATCTAAAAACTTTATGTCCATTGGAATGTTTTTTTGTTACATAATCATCATATATTTAACAAAAAAAATTAAATTATCACTCCAGTAAATTTAATACATGATTTTATTAGTGTTAAGAATTAGAGTTGAATTGGTAAATTCAAGAACTCAAGGGTTTTAACCCTCAAACATGAACGTTATTAAAGTGACCTAAACCCTAAACCCTAAACTTTTATCCCATGAATCCTAAAAGCATGTCTCTTAAAAAAAATCCTAAAAATCCCTAAATTAATTTAGGAGAAAGAATGGGAAAACGCGTCGAACTGGATGCGTTTTGTTGATAGAGCAAGAAAGCGCGTTCAACTGGAAGTATTTTCCTATTACTTATGCTTAAAACATTTCCAAATCAATACGTTTTCCTGTAAAGTACGCTAAAAGCGTGTTTTAAAAAATTGGCCTAATCTTACAAATATTCAAAAAAAAGAGACCTAATCTTTTAAATAATTTAAAAAAATCGGCATTTTCTCTTAATTCACTCTTTATTATGTGTATATAATTTTTTCTATTTTTCCATATGAAATATGTAAAAGAACAAAAACATGCTTAAATAATATAATTATTTTATAAATTTAAAATATTTTTAATTAAATTTAATATTGGATGAACTAAAAGTTGGGGAAGAATAGAAACGAAGGATATGACGGTGTTTGGTTCTGACCTCATTAATTACAGCAGGTGTAACACCCTTAACCCGAGACCGTCGCCGGAATAGGGTTAAGAGGCATTTCCGACCAATCAAAACATTTAACATCTAAAATTTTACGACACAAATTCAATCATATTCAATCATATTCATTTACAATCATACTGTCCTTTATCAAGGTCTACGAGACCTATTTCACATACTAAAGAGGGGTTGGGGCTAAACCGAAACACGTACAAAATTTTATGAAAATTTAAAACTTTACTAAAATTCAAGGGAGACAGGGCCGTGGGAGGAGACCGTGTGCCCTCCACGGCTTCTAGACACTCTCGTGTGTCCATCCGTGTCTATATACTGACTATATCAACACGGTCACTAGGCACGCTCGTGTGTCTTGGCCGTGTGCTATTAGGTCATATACTGACTTCCTCACCATGGCCACCAAGCACACCCGTGCGCCATGGCCGTGTGCTTTTAGCTAGCTACTGACTTGTACACCACGGCCAGCTGACACCCCCGTGTCGAGGCCGTGTACTACTAAGCTGCATTCTGCCAATTCACCCACGGTCTCTAGGCACGCCCGTGTGCCCTGACCGTGTGACATTATAGGCCATTTTGCAAGGCCAAAATGCCACCCACTTAGGGTCAATCCTACAAGCAACACATACCAAAACATCATTCCTTCTCAATTTCACTAATTTATATTAGCATTTTATCAACACCAAGTTACCATTCATAAGTCAACTTATCAAACCAAAATCCATGCCAAAAGATGCATCACATATACCAAGTTCATTCATGCTAAAACTAGCACATAACTAGCCACATCACATGGCTACTTACAAACTATCAAACATGATTCAAATGACCAGCCTATACATGCCATATTTTAACTATGTACATCTTTCCAAAATACCCCAAAATAGATTGCTGATAGTGTGACTGAGAAGCTGACGATCCCCTAATCCGAGCTAGCTTTACTGACACTGCAAAGTAGAGAAACAAATCACACAGTAAGCTTTATAAAGCTTAGTAAGTTCATAGCATAATACATAATATAAACATGTCATCACAGAGATAAACTTTACTATCACAAATTTAATACCATCCACAACTAGTATGTTCAATTAGCTCATCTACAATCACATTCATAATTTCACCAACCACATAGGTTCCGAACGTACCTTAACCAACACTTAGTTGTCAAATACTCTTTCTAATCAATAATCACGATTCATTTCAATCCACATTCATTTCTTCCTCGATTCACTCACACACTTAGTGCATAAATAGTTAGCTGAAGCTTAATTAGCATTGTACACTTAGTACATCAATCTCAAACCGATCTTAAATCGGCATCACACACATAGTGCCAACCACAAAGCCGAAGCTTAATTACTCCGCACACACAGTGCTGTTTATCCCAATCATGTTTTTGAATACGCACACTTAGTGCCATTTAACTCAATCTATCACATAACATTCACTTAGTAATAATATCATACCATTTATTTCATAGCATTAAACATAGCTAAATATAGGTATTATGTCCGAACTTACCTTGAACGTCGACTATCGATACAGTCGATTAATCGAGCACTTTATCTTCGCCTCGATCTCGATCCGAACCTCTTCTCTCTTGGTCTATACACATTTAAAATCAATCCATTCAATCATCATTTCATTCAATTTAGCCCACACACACACATTTAGGGCATTTTACAGAATAGCCCTCATATTTTCACATTTCGACACTTTAGTCCTTAATTCACAAAATCATCAAATTCACCCAATTCCACCTAGCACAAGCTTAGCCAAATTTTACTAATATCCATACAAACCCACACATTTCATTTATTTCACATTTTAACCCTTCAATTTGCTATTTTCACAATTTAGCCCTCATTAGCCAAATTCATCAAAATTTCAAGAACAATACATGCTAATCCAACACCAAGTTCTCATATTTACTACCAACTAGCACATAGCTCAACTGTTCATTAATGGCTCATCACAAAAACATCATTAATTCATGAAATTACAACATGGGTTAGCTAGAGCACAAAGCAACGATTACAAAACGTAGAATTTATCAAAAACTGAGCTTAAAACATACCTCAATCAAGCCTAGCAAGTGCCGAAATTTCAAAGTTTTCTACCCCTATTCTTTCTGTCAATTTTCGGTAAAACAAGCAAGAAGATGATGACTATTTTATGTTTTTAGTACATTAATAAGACATAATTATTAAAGTACAAAATTAACCTTTAACAACAAATACATAAAACATGTCATTCAAGGTCATTCTTGACCATATTCCTCCATTATCTAAATTGTGGTATATTTGCCTCATAAGGCTTCCACAATATAAAGACATCCACACTTAGGTATTTATAATTCAGCACACAACTTTTACTCTTTACGTGATTTAGCCCTTTCTCTTAATTAAACACACAAACAATCAAATTATCACACAGAATTTTCACGCAGACTATGTCACATATCATTCACACAGAAAATATCATTAAAATATTTTTTACGACGTCGGATTTGTGGTCTCAAACCACTGTTCTGACTAGGGTCTAAACCGGGATGTTACAGCCGGAGTACCAAGAAAGTTGCTTATTTTTTTTTAATTCTAAATCTGTCCGTTTCTATTATGGATTTAATCCGATTTACAACCCCAACCATCCAAAGGCAAAACAAAGAGAAGGACAAAGGCAGGGTGGCGAATGACCCAAATAGCTTGGATATCATAACAATTATTGTAATTACTTACAGTGCTTTTTTACATAATTTAATGTAAAAAAATCATATCAACTTTTAATCTTAAAACTGCATTCAATTTCAATGGTTCTAAAATATTTTATAAAACAATATCTCAATTTTAATATATATCCACAATGACAAAAATAATGCCATAATATTAGATTAGGAAGCAATTTTAATCCTAAAATCAAAGTCAATACCCAACTGATATATAATTTGTTTGACTTGTCTTATCCCTAGGACATTATGTCTATAAATTGAATACCCATGTAGTGCTATTGCTTCACCTTTCTTTCCTAACTATTCCTCCCTCTCAATGCATCTCTAAATTTCTCTCTCTCTCTCTCTCTCTCTCTCTCTCTCTCTCTCTTTCTTTTTACATGAGCCTTTTGACTCATCAGTTTCCTTCACACTTGGAAATAGGTGAGAAATGAATTGAAAGAGTTAAGTACGAATTCATAGAAAAGAGAGGTGGGGACATTTCTTTCATTTTCTATTTGGTTTCTTTTGTAAACAACTTCAAGTGATCTGTTTCATACAAATTATAGATTTGTTGCAGTAAAGCTCTACTGTTTTCCCTTTTAACTTCTAACACTGCCGGGGGGTTATTTGTCCTCTAAGCTCACAGCATTAGAAAGCAGGACTTTCGAATTTAAGTATTAAAAAATTACAACAATATTTTACATTTTAAATTTTGATAAAATTTTTTATTAATAAATAATCATTCAGATCAAAATTATTTTTTGTCCTCATATATTTTTCAATTTAATTTATATGTCATATCAATCCTATTTCTGACATTAAAAACTCTTAATTAAACATTTAAGTATTCTATATTAAATAATCAAACATTTATATGTCCTCAAGTCAAATATGAACATTGAAAGGATAGGAGATTTCTTTCAGAAAATAATAATTGTTGAACATATATGTATATAATCTGAAACTGATTTTGGGTTTATTGGTTTTAGGCTTTTTGGGTCTATTTGGGGTATTGGGCTAGCTGTTGGGTTAGGTGAAGGGGTTTGGGTAGGTTTAGGTTGGGTTAATCTATTTGGTTTGGTGTTTAATTTTGGGCTGATGGTTTATTGGGTTAAATTAGTGGGCCGGGCAATTTGGGCCTTGTACAGCTGCCCCTCTTTGCTCATTGTCGTGCAACGGGAATAGAGCAAAGGCATAAAGAAGGCCCGAATTTTCCCGGATCCACTGGGTTTGGATTCTTCGGTGCTCCTATTCTTCATGTAGCCTTATTCCAGTCCACTGCATCTTGATGCTTTGATCCACTTCACTGCAACCTTGAAAGATGAGATTTGTAGTTATAGTAGATTTAATCCCACCAACTGCAACTTCAGAGGTATAGGATTTGTTGTTTTAATCCGCTCCACTGCAATTCCAGGGAGATAAGATTAACTATCCTCGATCTGCTCCTGCAACTTCAAGAATGCTAGATCTGCTATCTTCAATCTGCTCTTGCAACGTTAGGAATGCCAGATTTGCTATCTTCAATCTGCTCCTACAACTTCAGGAATGCCAGATTTTCTATCTTCAATCTGCTCCTACAACTTCAGGAATGCCAAATCTGTTGTTTTCAATCTGCTCCTACAACTTCAGGAATGCCATATTTGCTATCTTCAATATGCTCCTGCAACTTCAGGAATGTCAGATTTGCTATCTTCAACCTGCTCCTGCAACTTCAGGAATGCCAGACCTGCTAACTTCAATCTGCTCCTGCAACTTTAGGATTGCCAGGTTCGATATCTTTGATTTGCTCTTGTAACTTCAGGAATGCCAGACCTGCTAACTTCAATCTGCTCCTGCAACTTCAGGAATGCCAGACTTGCTATCTTTGATCTGCTCCTGCAACTTCAGGAATGCCAGACCTACTAACTTCAATCTACTCCTACAACTTCAGGAATGCCAGACTTGCTATTTTCGATCTGCTCCTGCAACTTCAGGAATGCCAGACCTGCTCACTTCAATCTTCTCCTGCAACTTTAGGAATGCCAGACCTGCTAACTTCAATCTGCTCCTGCAACTTCAGGAATGCCAGACTTGCTATCTTCGATCTGCTCCTGCAACTTTAGGAATGCCAGATCTGCTATTTTCAATCTACCTTACTACACTGCCCTCTTGAGGACATAACCTGTAGAATGGGTACATGCTTATGCCTAATAATTAGGATGCTATGATCGAAATGAGTCAAATGCTCCTATTTAGACATGCTATATGAATGCGAAAATGTTTTGAGTATGATTTCTATTCAAAGTGTTATCACTCATTTATCCGTCAAGGTTTCATCTTCGTTCCTCTTGAAGTATCCTTTTCTTGCTCAAACAATTTGCCCTTATGGAAATTTTAGGGCTCATTCCTTTTGAACCTCGGACACAGGTCGTATATCGACTTCCAACCATCTTCCAGGAATCACAACTTTTCTACCCGTCCTTATCGTAACTCAAAGGATACAGGACTTGTTTCAACTTTGATTCATTCCACCACAATTTAGGGTTTTCTGAATCTTTTCCCGTCAAAGATTGGTATGTCATACCATTGTTCGAATGACCCGATGACCTTGTTTATCTCCGTCACAACCACTTAATTGGACAAAGAATTCAGAGAAATAGTCTTCATTAAGACTCTTTTTCTCAAATATCTCCGATCTGTGTATATGGAAATTCTAAACAACTGTCCTATTTCTGTTTCTTGTTTTATCTAGAAATTTCCAAAGTAATATGTAGAACTTTTTTTTGTGAAATTATTATTTCATCAATCATTATTTCAATGCAAAATGTTTATGAATGATGGGTAACAATAAATTGATTTCAAAGAGAGTTTAACAAATTATCAAAGGTACAAGGAAAATTAACTGGGAACACATCTTTTTGCAAAGAAAAAGAACTCAAAAATAGTAAAGTGAATAAAACAAAGATCAGATGCCCTAGGTATCGCCGATTGGGCTTCTATATACAAACTCTATGAAGACTGCTTTGAGCTTAACATGTGTTTAGAAGATTCAAAGTACTTTGTCGATGCCCCAACATGCAACATACTTCCTTTCTTGTTGATTCAGGCATAGCAAGATCACTGTATGTCTATTCAAAATTTGAGCCGCCCTTTGGAGTTTTCAACTTAAAACCCCTTTGATCTTAAGGCGCCCTTTTTACGGGTTTTCGTCTTGGCCTCTCCCCCCCCCGTTTTTTTAAAGTCTCAAAGCGCCCTTTGCGGGTTTTCACCTTGGCTTCTTCCTCTTTTCAAGCAAATTATTTTTTGACTGAATCTGAGTTCATAGGATTGGGTAAGTTTTTCCTGTTCATTTCGGCTAGAATCAGTGCACCTCCAGAGAAAGCCTTTTTCACCACATATAGTCCTTCCCAATTCGGTATCCATTTTCCTCGTAATCTTTTTGTACAGGAAGAATCTTCTTCAGTACAAGGTCCCCCTCATTAAATTCTCTTGGGTGAACTTTATTGTCATATGCTCGCATCATTCGTTTCTGGTACATCTGACCGTGACGAATAGCCTTTACCCTCTTTTCTTCAATTAAGTTCAACTGATCATGTCGAGCTTGGATCCATTTAGCTTCATCCAGCTTTATTTTTGACAAAACTCGAAGAGAAGGTAGGTAAAACTGCCTCCATCTCATAGACCAACGAGAAGGGCGTTGCCCCAGTAGAGGTTCTGACGGACGTTCGATAAGCATGGAGTGCAAACGGTAATTTCTCATGCCAATCCCTAAAGTCTCAGTCATCTTCCCCACTATCTTCTTGATGTTTATTGGCCGCTTCCACTGCCCTATTCATTTTTGAACGGTACAGAGACGAGTTGTGGTGTTTGATGTTGAATTGACTACAAACTTCTACTATCGTGCTGTTGTTCAAGTTCAGTGTGCTGTCTGATATGATCCTCTCAGGCATTCCATATCGACAAATGATCTCCTTCTTTAAAAATCGACTAACTGCTGACTTAGTGACGCTAGCATATGAAGCTGCCTTTACCCATTTCGTGAAGTAGTCAATGATCACAAAGATGAACCGGTGCCCATTCGAAGCTTTCAGTGAGATTGGTCCAATAACATCCATGCCTCATATGGAAAAAGGCCATGGGAAAGTCATAACATGTAAAGGTGACGGAGGTACATGAATTTTGTCCCAATAAATCTGGCATTTATGACATCTCTTGGCATAGCTGATACAATCTCCTTCCATGGTGGACCAATAATATCCAAATCTCATTATTTGCCTGGCCATCGTGAATCCATTAACGTGTGTTCCACAAACGCCCTCATGAACTTCCTCTAGGATTTTTCTAGCCTCTACAGCATCAACACACCTCAGTAATACTTGATCTTTTCTCTTTTTATACAAGATATCCCTATCTAAAACATAGTCAGAGGCTAATCTTCTTAGTGTTCTTTTCTCATTCTCAGTCGCATGCTCTTGGTATTCACGATTTTTTATGGATCGTAATACATCCTAATACCAAGGGTGATCATCTCTTTCCTCGTCTTCCACATTATAACAATGAACTGGAACTTCGAGAATACTCATCTGAATAGGTCTCATATCCTCTGGTTTGTTCACCTTGATCATAGAAGCCAGGGTTGCCAAAGCATCTGCCATCTGATTTTCATCACGTGGGAGATAATTAAAAGTGATGTGGTCGAACTTCTCAATCAATCCTAAAACTATCTTTCGATAATCGATCAGCTTGATCTCTCGTCTCCTATTCACGTTTAAGCTGGTAAATCACTAGTGCAGAATCTCCATATACTTCTAGCACTCTGATCTTATGCTCTATGGCTGCTTGAATTCCCATGATGCATGCTTCGTACTCTGCCATGTTGTTTGTGCAATCAAAATCCAATTTACATGTGAATGGATAATGATCACCACTAGGGGATACCAAGATTGCCCCAATTCCATTTCCTACAACATTTGACGCTCCGCTGAAATTTAGCTTCCACGGACATTCTTCAGTATTTGCCACATACTTTAACTTTTCATTAGGGAAATCAACGCTCAAAGGTTCATAATACTCTAAAGCTCTGCTAGCCAGAAATTCTGCTACTGCGCTCTCTTTTATAGCATTTTGGTTCACATAGACTATATCAAATTCAGACAGCAAAATCTGCCACCTTGCCATTCTTCCATTCAAGGCAGTTGACTTAATCATATACTTCAACGGATCAAGCTTCAAAATTAACCAGGTTGTATGATATAGCATATACTGCCTTAGTCTTCGGGTTGTCCAAATCAAAGCGCAACACAATTTTTCAATTGATGAACATCTCATTTCACATTCTGTGAACTTTTTACTGAGATAGTATATCGCCTTTTCTTTTCTTCCCGACTCATCGTGTTGACCAAGCACACATCCCATTGAGTTATTGAACACTGATAAATTACAGTATCAAAGGTATATCTGGATTAGGCAGAGATAGTACTGGTACATTTGACAGATATTGTTTGACTTTGTCAAAAGTTTTCTAGCATTCATTGTCCCATACACCTTGGTTATGTTTCTTGAGAAGACGAAATATGTGGGTCACATTTCTTAGTTAACTGTGAAATAAACCGAGTAATGTAATTTAATCTTCCAAGAAAGCCTAGAACTTCCTTTTGAGTGCGCGATGGAGGCAACTGTTGTATTGCTTTGACCTTATTTGAGTCAACTTCGATTCCTTTTTCGCTGACCACAAAACCTAGTAACTTCCCTGACCAAGCTCCGAAAGTACACTTGGCCGGGTTGAGCTTCATTTGAAATTTCCTCAACCTTAAAAATAATTTCTTCAAAATCTCAATATGTTCCTTTTCTGTTCGAGATTTGGTGATCATATCATCAACATATACCTCAATCTCTTTGTGTATCATGTCATAGAATAAAGTTACCATGGCCCTTTGATATGTTGCCCCTGCATTCTTTAGCGCAAATTGCATTACTTTATAGCAAAAGGTGCCTCACAATGTTATAAAAGTGATTTTCTCCATATCCTCAGGGTGCATCTTGATCTAATTGTATTCGGAAAAACCATCCATGAAAGAAAATAATGAGTATCCCGTCGTGTTATCCACCAACGTGTCAATATGAGGCAAAGGGAAATTGTCCTTCGGGCTGGCTTTATTTAAGTCTCTATAGTCTACACACATCCAGACTTTTCCATCTTTCTTAGGGACAGGAACAATATTAGCGACCCACTTTGAGTATTTGACCACCTGTAGAAAGCCAGCATCAAACTGTTTCTTGACTTCCTCTTTTATTTTCAACACTACGTCAGGCCTCATCCTTCGTAGCTTTTGCTGCACTGGCTTGCATTCTTCTCTTATGGGAAGGCGATGCACTACAATATCAGTACTTAGACTAGGCATGTCTTGGTATGACCATGCAAAGATGTCCTTGAATTCTCGTAGTAACTCAACAAGGTCTTGTTTTGTCTCCTCGGCTATGCACGTTCCAATTTTCACCATCTTTCCTTCCTCTAAGGCAATGTTCTCTACTTTCTCTTCATGGGGTAAAATTTGTTTCTCCTCTTGCTTTACCATTCTCAACAAATCTGGAGGCAAGTCATAATCTCTGTCACCTTCAAAATCCTGAAATTCCTCTAAACACATGTCTTGCTCAAAATGGACCTCCGGGTCTGTAGTATCTTTGCTCATATCATTGATGTCTAGGAACCTGTGATGGACACTAAATGATGTACAAAGAACAAATGAATTTTAAGGACAACTATTCATATGATATGAATGGGAATAATAAAATAATAAAAAAATGAGAGAATGTTTGCCAGAATTGGTCATTAAAGATGTATTTCATTGAAACAAAATATCCGAACATGAACCTATTTCACAAAAGAAGTCTTATTGTTTCTAGGCTTAAAAATAACAAGAGCATTCTGAATATTACTCTGTATAATCTCTAAAAACTACAGGAAATTCCTCTGCAGTCCAATTGTCCAAAACGCTTCCCGGTTCATACGGGCGAATGCCCAACAAGTTTCCTTGCTGGGCTTCTTTATCGTGTATGGCATTGATGTGAGGATTTTTTTCGATAATAGTCTCTCCGGGTGAATTATAGTTCCTGATACGAAAGTATGGATGCGTGGGGGAATGTCATCGATTCCCACTTGACGTCTTCCCCATTCAACAGTGCCCTTCTCCTCTCTTGCTTTTCTCTATTTCCTTCTTCATTTGTTTAGTATCTGGCTTGAAACCCAAGCCAAAACGGTCTCTCTTCTCTTTCAGTACCGAAACTTGAACTTCCCCTTGGAGATGCCTGCCCAATCTTTTTCTTGGTTGGGCTCCTTTCACTATCATCATTTGTAAGCCCATTCTCGTGGTTCTGGATATCTTAGGCACTGGAACTTCATTCCCTTCCAAGATGAATGTTGCATTTATGAACTTTAAAGATTGGAAGGAACATTCAATGGCCTCCTCATTTGTATCTAAATATGGTGCCTCATTAGTAACAGTCGCTATGATGTCTTCTTCTGCGTTTATAGTTACCAACTGATTCTCTGTTACCAGTTTCAGTTTTTGGTACAGCGATGAGGGCACTGCCCCCACCGAATGAATCCATGGCCTTCCCAACAAGCAGTTGTAGGAGGGTTTGATATCCATCACCAGAAAATCCACTTCATATGTGTTAGGGCCAATCAATAATGGTACGCCAATTCTTCCATCACTTTTCTTTCAGTGCCATCAAATGCTCTCACTATGTTCTGGCATGGTTTCATGTGAGAACTGTCTATTGGAAACCTCGTCAGCGTAGACAATAGCTAGATATTCAAAGCCGATCCATTATCTATTAACGCACTTGGTAGAGTATATCCCTTACAAGGAGTAGTGATGTGCAAAGCCTTTGTTGATCCCATGCCCCCCGGGGGGATTTCATCATCACTGAAGTAAATGAAGTTGTCAGCACTTATTTTACTAACCAAACGATTTAATTTACTGACAGATATATCCTTAGTAACGTAAGTTTCATTCAGTACTTTCATTAGTGCTTCGCGATGCACTTCTAAGCTTAGAAGCAAGGCTAGTACAGATATGTGAGCCGGTTGTTTGCGCAGTTGCTCCACCATGCTGTACTCATTGTGCTTCAAGAATTTCAAAAATTCTTTAACCTCATCCTCCTTCACAGGCTCGTTGGTAAGGGCCCCTGGTTCTTTCTCTTACTCAACTGCCATAGTCTTTGATTTCATTGGTTCTGCTCTATCGTTTCCTAGATCGTAACGCTTCCCACTATGTGTTTAGAACCCTTCATTTTGGACCTCTTTAGAAGTGCTAACTGAGCTTTCCACTCCCGGTATTGTCACATTACAGTTGTAATTCCATGGTACCCTTTTATTATCCTTGTAAGGAAAGGAAACAGGTCTCTGGATTACAACTTTTGGCACCACTTGCGCTCCTCTTTCTATGTTTCTTGGTCGGGAGATAATGATCCTCGGATAATTGACTTCTTGATTCGTCAATTCTCCTTCGATTGCATGTATGTTTCCTCCCTCTAAGCCTTCTTCGTAAAACTCCAATTCCTTGTCGTCCATAAGGCTTTGTACCAGGATCCTAAACTCAACACATTCCTGGATCTCATGCCCCCTACTTTGTGGAATTCGTAGTAGTCCCTTATTCTTCCTCATCTTTTCACAGAATCCAATTCTACCAATCCTTTTCTCACCATTTCTTTCCAAACCATTCTTAACGGGGTTTTCACCTCTGAGATATCCTCCTTGATATTTCTCACGACCTTTTCACCGATTGCATTTATCCACTTCTCCCCATGGTTGGGTAATGGGTTCTCCGCACTAGGTGTATCATCAAGTTTTACAACCCCCATCTTGATCAGCCTCTCGACTACCTTTTTGAAGGCAGTGCAATTTTCTATTGAATGCCTCGCTATTCCCACATGGTAATCACAGTAAGCGTTTGAGTCATACCATTTAGGATATGGGGGCTGCAACGGCTGTAGATAAAATGGGGACACGATGTGCGCGTCAAATAATTTTTGGTATAGCTCTTTATACGTCCCGGGGATTGGCGTAAATTGGGGCTTTTCAGAATTCGGCCTGGTGCCTGATTCCTGTCTTACTGACCTTTGCTGCCCAGCTATAACCACCTTTGGCAAGCTAACAGTGATTGCCTTCGAGTACCCTTTGTATGTACTCATATTATTCACCTCATTGTCCTCTTTCTTAGGAGTAGCCCTTCTAGCGGTTTCCATAGCCTCAATATTGCCACCCCTTATAGTATTTTCAATCATTTCTCCTGCCATTACTATATTGGCAAAGCTCTTGGTGGTACTTCTTCTCATGTGGGTGATGAAATGAGTTTTCAAGGTGTTGATGAAAAGCATGGTAGTCTCATTTTCTAGGAGAGGTGGTTGAACTTGCATGGCAGCTTCTCTCCATATTTGCGCGTATTGCCTGAAGCTTTCATTTGACTTCTCTTCCATGTTTTGTAAGGTGATTCTATTAGGCTTCATGTCCGTGACATGATTGTATTGCTTCATAAAGGCTTGGGCTAGATCTCTCTAAGAGCTAATATTAGCACAGCTGAGTTGATTGTACCATCAGGACGTCGCCCCCACTAAGCTTTCGTGAAAAAAATAAATCAAAAGTTGATCATTGTTCACGTAACCAGTCATTCGTCTACAGAACATAGTGATGTGGGCATCAGGGCTGCTGGTTCCATTGTACTTCTCAAATTCTGGCATCTTAAACTTATGAGGAAGCACCAAATCTGGAACCAGACTCAAGTCTTTTGCGTCAATACCATGGTGATGATCGGTATTTTCCAAAGCTTTGAACTTTTCCTCCAACCATCTACAGCGATCCTCTAACTGCCTCGAAGATTCAACTCTTGTCCCTTCTCTATCTACTATATCCAAATCAGGAATAACAGGATAAGCTGGGTTATCTCCTGTATTGGATCCTGAGCCAATATGGAAGTTCATGGGCAGTCTAGTATCAGCTTGCCCCTGCTGAGGCTTAATCGTGATAGATGGCCTTTGGGGATACTCTTCAGGCTGTATTTGTGCATGTGGTGGGGTAAAACCTAGGGGAATGCCTTCACTATCTTCTCCAGCCATATCCATGGGACCTTTTCCTTTGTCCGTTGCCCCGTTCAGCATTTGGGCCATTTGAGCCATCATGTTTCTTTGAGCTTCCAACATTTGGTCTCTCATTTCTTGTTGGAGCTTCGCCAATTGCTCTTGCATTTGGTCTTGTATGTCCTTCTGGAATTGTTCAAGTCTTTGATCTATTTTCTTTGTTTTGGCACGTGTATCGTAATAGTATTCAGCTTCCAGATTTTTCCTTCTTTTTTTTCTCTCTCTCTCTCTATCTGATAATTTCAACTAATTAGGTTCTCTTTATGGACTTAAATGCATATGATATGATGCAATGCAAATGCATGAATGCAAAAAGATGACATCGATTCAGATTCAACTTCATTTTAGAAAACTTTATTAGAAAACAAAACCCTTTACATAAAGCGGACAATAAATATGCTTTCGCCCTAAGGCCTAAGGTTTTGATTTTCCCAAGCAAAAAGATTAGCTTTTGACCACGACCCGACTGTAGCTCATATTTCATGCTCAATATATCAGCCTGTGCTGCCAAAGTCTGTAGGTGATCAGCTACCTCCCGAATCTGAACTATTGTTTCACCCATGAGGTAATCCCGATTTCTAATTTGATCATGAGAATGGTGAAGCTCTTCCCCCCAACGCCCTTCTCTCGTTTTAAGAAGTTCAATCCGAAGTTCACAACTATGCAATGCTGACTCTAATTCTTCAATCCTACCTTTCATTTCCTTGATTTTGTTTAGACTTGATTTTAGCTCGACTTCAGCATTACGACTTTGATAGTGATGAAGAGACCGTCCAAGTTCAGCCACTCTAGCTTTTAACGCTTTTCTTATTTTGGTTTTCTGCCAAATTCTTCTCTAGGGCCTCGTTTCGCGCATCTCTTGAAACTTCCTCTCCCAACAGTTAGCTTTGGCCTTTCCCTCTCGAATCTCTCATTGCCACTGTTCCGAAGTCTTTCCCAATCCAGTGTTCTTCATTGTCAGACGTATCCTTTTATATTCTACCTTCAAACTATCTCGATCTTCTTCTATCTTCCACTTTTCTTTTCTTAGTTTCTCGGCCTCCAGTTTCTGAACGTCCGCATCTAATCTTAGGTGCATTTTTTTCTTCTTCCAACTTTTCTATCCTCTTTCCGAACTCTAAACTTTGCCTCTTGAAGTCTTGCTTTATAATCTCTAACTCTGATGGGACCACTTGCAAGCATTCTTCTCTTGATCAGGCGCCTCCTGGATTCAGCTCAGGGATGTTATCATTAACCCTTCTAATCCTCCATCCACTGTATTCTAAGGTCGTCATTGGGCTTGCAGATAATCTCTTCATTCTATGAATCTGATTCCAGGCACCAGAAATCTCCTTAACCCTCTTCTTATAGATTTCCCCTCTGTATGAGAACTCACATTGAGCCAGCCCATATGTCGTTGGTGCAAACTGTCTTAAACTATACTGCCTCAGTACAAGCAAAGGGGCATACCCAATGGCTCCCCAAATTCCTAGTAAAGGAACCCAGTCGAAATTCCCACGTCGATGGGAATAAATTTCCCCATAGCCATGCAGAAGTGAAAACTTCACGAAGACGTAGGTACAGATGTTTTCTTCTTGGAGATTTTGAAAGAGCGCCATCAAAGGATTTCGTTGGGAAGCATCCAAGGAGCCCTCCACTCGATGTCTTCTTCTTGGAGATTTTGAAGGAGCGCCATCCAGCTTTCCTCGGACACGTTTTCTCTCCTTGGTGTAGCGACTATCTCTTTCAACGGAGAGTAATTCTCAGAAAAAACCCGATAAGACATTTTCTTCACTTTCCAAAAATGACTATGGAACCAAGCCATCAATAACTGCACACATCCAATGAACCTGCTTTCACCTGTTCTTTGACATGCATTCAAAGATCTGAATGTCTCGGCTAAAATCGCAGGCACCGGCGTAACCCTTTTGTCTAGTCGGTCGAATAGATCAGTAACTGTTTCATCTACATGTCTTAGAGCTTTAGGGAAGATTACCAAACCGTAAATACACAAGGCAAAGACGTCAATCTTCTTCTTTACATCAGGATATGTTAGGATCAGGTCCCTCAAACTCACCCAAGGTATGCATTTACCCTCGCCCTTTTTCTAAATTCTGGCTGAGACCCACTGTTCACTCATCCCTGTGAGATTCATTAACTTCCTCACAAAAGTAGGGGCATTGGCAGCCCTAAAGTAAGCTTTGTCCGCTTGGACCCTTGAACAGCGAAGTAAGGTTATATTCCTCCACTATAGGCACTAAATCTACTTTCCTGAAAGTGAAACAACTATAAGCAACGTTCCAAAACTGAGTCATAGCCCAGAATAGATGCTTATCTACCTTGATGTCAAGCAAGTAGGGTAGATCGCCATAACTACGATAGAACAGCTGTTTTGCCTCATCGTCCCACTGGTTCCATACTTCTTTCAACTTGCAGAACTCATTTTGCATGATACTAATTCGAGTAAAATCCCACAGTTCTGATACATACCTGTCGGCTAAGCTGTCTCCTTTCTCTAATTGTCTTTACTCTGACCATGTGCGGACTGTTGCATTGTCTTCCACTTTATTAAGGAATTCATTCTCCATAACTAGTTTTCTAACTTAGAAACTGACCGTGAATCGATACCTCTTAAAACATGAAATGATATGCATAAAAATAAGACATAACAAGTTAGTACTGCAGAATGAAATATAAAGCAAGTAAAATAAACAAACACCTATCTGGGTAACTACTAAGGTTTGACATAGTTCTTCTTAGGGTGAGCCCTAAGGTTTTCTATATGTGGTTCAGCTCTAAAGTTGAGGTACCTGAACTAGCAGATTCCTCGATCCTCACCCATTATAGGCTCATACGAACTGAGTTCAGTTCAGGGGAATAAATTTCCCCATAGCCGTGCAGAAGTGAAAACTTCATGAAGACATAGGTACAGATGTATCCCGGAAGCAATCCACTAGCCCATGCAAAGGTGAAAACCTCACGAAGGCACAGTTTCTTGCTCCCACTTAAAGGTGCGACCACAACGGTCATGTAGTGCCATGCAGAGACATTTTATAAATTAGAACCACATACAATAAAAGGAACATAGTTTTTCAAA
Organism: Gossypium bickii; assembly: GCA_025503065.1. Taxonomy (NCBI): domain Eukaryota; kingdom Viridiplantae; phylum Streptophyta; class Magnoliopsida; order Malvales; family Malvaceae; genus Gossypium; species Gossypium bickii. Next base: position 106,914,304 of record CP106711.1, read on the forward strand.
TCATATTTTAAAATTTGAACAAAAGGACATGGAATAATCAATTTTACGGCTTGACTCTTAAGTTGACGTCCCCAATGGAGTCGCCAAGCTGTCGAAACCATTTTTTTGAAAAACAGCAATCGACTAGGGTTTTGAAAACAAAAATAAGAACGAAAGTCGCCACCAATCCTTTTTTTGAGGTGTGATTGGGTCACATTGTAAAACGGTTGTTTTTAATAAACAGTTTGATTTATCAAAACAACGATTTTGGTCTACGAAATCCAGAAAACGGGTTCGGGAGTCGATTACGTATGAGGAAGGGTTAGCACCCTCGATACGCCCAAAATTGGTACCTAATTGATTAATTAATGTCTTAATGTCGAAAATTGGAAAAGATTTTAAAACACGAACCCTTTAAAAAATGTTTGGATAATTCGGATTGGATACCGAAATTTTCTTGTTTCGAAAAGATGAAATATCACATCCTACACGATAAGACACGATGTTTCACCCCTCGATACCAAGATCATTTCATGATTTCCAAAATTCATACATTGCGATTTTGAAAAGGGTATTCCACGATTTGGCCAAACCAAAAAACTGAAACCCAGCACGATTGGGCACGGTTCCTCGAATGTCCAAACACGAAATATCGCCTTATTTAAGAGAACACGGTCAAAATTTTAGAAGGATATTTAGTCATTTAGACGAACGGGAAAACGAAACCCAGCACGATTGGGCACGATTCCTCAAACTTCTAAATACAGAATGTCGATCATTTTAAAACTTGATGTATCGAATAAAGGTTAAAATGACAAGTAACAAAGTGAAGAATACGGTGTTACCTGCGTGACTGGGTAAATGCGTTAATAGAATAATGTTATAAAATTCGAAAATAAAATGAGCAAGATAATATATATATAATATAAATTTCGAGTAAATAAATAAAGAAATAAAAAGTAACCATACTATATTACTATGAACAATATATACAATGCAAGTGATGAAAGATAATAATAATGGTAGTAATAACAATAATAAATAATAAATATAATAATAACGTATACCAAAAGCAAATACAATGAAATAATGAGGTTAGAAATAAAGTAGATAATAATAGTGGGTATAATAATAAAAATATGATAGATAATAAAATAGTAAAAATAATGTTAAGAATAATAATTAAAATAATTATTAAATATAATATAATAACATTAAAATAATAATGGTACAAAAATAGTAATATTACAAATAATAATAAGGATAGTAATAGGAATAAATAATAGTAATGTATTTACATAAATAATAATAGTAAATAAAAATAATAAAAACAACAACAACAACAACAACAACAACAATAATAATAATAATGGTAATAAGGTGAAAATAATAATATAAATAACTATGAAATAAAAACAATACATTAATGAATGATAACTATAATATAATAATAATATAAAAAATAATAATAAAGACGGAAATAATAAAAGATAATGGTAATGGTATAAATAATAATACATATAATAATAGTAGTTTTAAAAGTAATTAATTTAATGGTAAAATAATCAAAATAATAAAAAAAGGGACCAAAATCGAACTAAAAACGGATTATTGGGGTAAATCTGAAATAAAATAAAGAGGGGAGGACCTATTTGAAGTGCGCGGATAACATGGGGGACTAAAAAGGGCAATAACCAATCCTTCCAAAACGCACAACATAGGTAGGGACTCGATTGAAAACCAAATGGACTTTCGGAGCCAAATTAAAAAAATTGAAAACTTGATTGAAAATTTTCAAAAAGGTGGGGGGACCGCGTGCATAAATTCCCCCTTTTGTTAAAAACACGCGGATCCTACCTGGAGCGGGTCGGGTAGTCGGGTCAGAGGCCTGAAAGGACGTCGTTTTGGGGCTTATGGACGCCGGCCAAAACGACGTCATTTTGAAACGCTTATAAAAGTAAAAAAAAAAATCTCAAAAAGAACATTTCAGCTGTCTGTTTTTTTTAAAAAAAACTTATCCTTCTGTTTTCTTCTCTGCAGGCCCTGGCTCTAGGCGTTGCTCGGGTCGATTTTCGCATGGGCTCGTCATGCCGCGCGCGCCATCTGTACTGCTATGGTCGAGCCCGAAAAGGTAAGATTTTTTATATTTTTTTATTCCTTTTAAAATATAGTAATATGTACTGAGAAAAGAAAGAAAAAAAAAACTTTCGAAATAAAGGATCACCTTTTCTCTGTTTTAGGGGTTTTCAGATCTCCGTTAGTGCTATTTTCTTGTGTGTTTTGTGAAGATTTTGAATCTCTAGTATTGTATATTGAAAAGAAAAATCCCTCTGCTTCTATTGATGATAAAAAAGGTCCCCTTTTACAAAGAAGTTAATCGGCTTTTATAGCCCGAATTTTTACATTTTTTAAGCTTTCTGTCCTGTCCTTTTTAAGCCTTGCAGGTACAAGTGGTGGTGGCTGGCGCAGATGGGACGTGGGCGGTGGCGTCAAACTGGCAGCGTCAGGGGCAGTGGGTCAGAAGACCCTAGGTGCGGCGCACCTAGGGTTTGGGGGTTATTTTTTGTTTTTTCTGATTTTGGGTTTATTGGTTTTAGGCTTTTTGGGTCTATTTGGAGTATTGGGCTAGCTGTTTGGTTAGGTTAAGGGGTTTGGGTAGGTTTAGGTTGGGTTAATCTATTTGGTTTGGTGTTTAATTTTGGGCTGATGGTTTATTGGGTTAAATTAGCAGGCCGGGCAATTTGGGCCTTGTACACAATTTAATTTCGATTCCCTAATTTTTTTTTTCTAACTTTACCCCTGATTTAAATTTCATTTCCCTTAATATGTGTTTAAAGATGGTATATGTACCATTTCGGAAAATCTTGCTAATGTATAAAAATGGTATATTTGGGTATTTTACCCTAAAACCTCTATACATACGCGGATTTAACAATCCAAGAAATAGTTAATAATTTACAAAATAAAAAATAAAAAAATAAAAACAGTTAATAATTTACCTAAAAGCATTGTATCCTTAGATTAGTATGCTAATCAAGATCCATATCCATCATTCAAAGCCACACGAGAGTTAATGAATTTGGGCTAAGGGATATTCAGCCTATTGGAGAAGATTAATGGTGAATTAATTAGTTAATGGACATGTGAAGCCTCCGAGCTAATATCAATGGGATAAAGCCCAAGGATTGATCACAGATTAAGAAATGAGTGAAACTAGAGCTAGACCCCAAATAAATCACAACCTTTACCTCTAAATTATATGTTTTATTATTATCTATATCTATTTTATAGCCCATGTTTGAAGTTATCCTTTAAAAAGGGTATGAGATTTTTTTTTATCTTGTTGTCAATTTCAATCCTAATTCTTTTTGAAAACTTTAGAAAATTTATTTTTAGAAATTCAAGTGAAACCTAAGACCTTAAGTAGACAAAGAAAATTAGAGGGCCAATTACAATGTATCATGCGGCAAGTCAAAATTATTATGGGTTAGTTAAATTTATCATGGTGAAAATGATGACTATGTGTGTCGAAACTTTTTCGGAACTCGACTTTTTATTTTATAAAACGAAAATAGAGTCGCAACCAATCCTTTTTAATTAAGTGTAATTGGATTATCTCAAAACTTAGTCATTTTAATAAAATGTTAGGTTTACTAAAACGATGATTTTCGGTATACAAAATCCAGGAAAAGGGTTCGAGAGTTGGTTACGTATGAGGAAGGATTAGCACCCTCATAATGCCCAAAATTGGTACTGATAACATGATTATTTTGCATGGTTTCTTGTGTTTAATTCGGTTTATTTCTAAATTAATCCCTACTAAATTAGTATTTTTATGATTTAATTATTGTCAGGGATGCAATTAATCAAAAGCAAGCTGAAAATGGCCAAATTGAAAGAAAATCATGGAAATGGGGCCAAATCAAAAAGATGGAGGAAGCCAAGGACACATCAAATAATTTGGCTTTATAAGAAGCCAAAAATAGAAAATCCTATTTTATTTTATTTTATTTTTATTTTTAATTATTTAAGATTTTATATTAAATTAATTTAGCCTATTTTTAGTAAACCCCATGTATATAAATAGGGCCTTTTTATTATTAGAAAATCATCAATCAAATACTTCTTTTCCTATTTGTAATTGGAGTTGAATTATCTTCTTTGTCTTTTTCTACTTCAATTTGGAGTGGGATTTCTTTTTTTTTTTTCTCTTTTCAAGTTGGCGTCAAACATTCTGCCAATTTCCAATCCAATTGTTTGCTTTTTCAAAAATTGGTTTAATTGCCTTCCAAGCCTCTTTTCCTTTCCAATTTCCATTATTCATCATACAAATCCCATCACCATCCACAACCTTCAAGCATGATTAAAATTATGCCACACTAAACCCCTTTCAGCTTTAAGCTGGTGTTAACCCCGTCAAAGACCCGTGAGTTACGAACCCGAGCTATTTAACCCATACTTTCTAGTATTTATTATTTCTCCGGATCAATATTATGACTTCGTCAACTCACAAAGTCGAATCAACACTAAGTCAAAAAAGACGTTGTTTGAATTAGTGTGATTAGACGTACAGTTGGGATTCCGAAAGGATCGATTGTCTAATCGGTTTTCCGTGAACACATTGGCATGCCAAGTGGGGATTGCTGTTTGGTTCCGTCAAGGGAAGTAGTAATCAAATTTAAATGTCACACGCACTTGAGGGCATTGTTTCGAGTTAGGCTCTTCTAGAACGCAAAGCTGCCGAAGTTCTAAATCACGAATGTTTCGTAGGTTGTTCGATCGGTAAGGGTTCGTTATAGGACGTTCCATAACTAATTTTCCATAACTAATTTACACAAGGAAGAGTTGGTGTCCGAGGTGTCCTTGGTAGCTATAACTAGCTTATTGGGAAGGAGGAATTCATCTAATTTCGAGGATCGGTTCAAAGACAGAAAAACCTGTGTTTAAGGCTAAGCTAAGTTTAATTGATTTTTCTTCAGATTACTTCATTGCTTTTTTTTATTTCATCTTTTACTTATTACATTTTTTTTTGTGTTTATTTCAGATTTCATATTTTATCTCCCCCCAAACATCGCGGGCACGACAACTGCCCAGATAAATCTGGTCGAGAGATAAACAATTTTCAGTAAACCCAGTCTCTGTGGGATCGACCCTACTCCCTAAACTGCTTGAATTTGCAAATTAGGCGTAGGTTTATATTGGTGGAATCGACAGCCATCAGTTTTGGCGCCTTTGCCGGGGACTGGCAACAATTACAATTGTTTAAATCTTCTTCATGACCAGATCTTCATCAGGAGATCTCGAATACGACCCAGAGATCGAGAGATCGGCACGAGCACGAAGAAAAGAGACGGAAGCTCTTAAACGTGCAAGTAGAGTAGAAGTTGAACTAGGACAAGGGATCCTAGAATTTGACATTGAAAACTTGAGCGAAGTAATACGTGCAAAGGCAATTTGACGTGGGAAACAAGTCGAAGTGGTTGGACCTGGCCAAACCACTTCTTGAGACAAAAGAAGCGAAAGGAAACCTCGGTGAACCAGAAAGGATGGCAAACCGAACCATTCATCAACTAGCCGCTGCATCCAATGAGCAAACACCGTTATGCATCAACTATCCAACTGCAGGAACCCTGTTCGAGTTGAAATCAGGCTTGATTCACCTTTTGCCCACTTTTCGAGGCTTGAAGAACGAAAATCCACACACTCACTTAAGAGAATTCCACATGGTTTCCTCAAGCATGAAGCCTTATGTAACACCCCTTACCCGTATTCGACGCAGGAACAGGGTACGAGGCATTACCGAGCAGTACAGAACCCTTACAGATGATTTAAACCATTTATCACTCAAATATCAAAATTGATTATAAAAGTTCCTTTAACGGACCCGTGAAGTCCAAATCATGCATTGGGATTGGGTCGGGACTAAATCAGGATCGTATGAAATTTTTCACAAAATTCCTAAGTTTATCTCAATTACAAGGGTCCCATGCTCGTGTGGCTCACATGGCCGTGCCTCTGGGGCATATAACTCTCTGACTTGCATCTATGAAGGAACTTGGGTCACACGGCCTTAGTACACGCCCGTGTGGCAAAGTTAATTTTCACAAATTAGGCTATTTTCCAAGCCATATTTCTCACTTATTTGATCCTTACTCTTCACCCACATTTAATACATACAAAAACCAATTTAAGATATTCAACTGAGCCTTATACTTAATACCATTTGTTAGTCGTACACTTCATATAAATAACAAGAAACATATATGGGCTCAATTCTCATTAAATTTCTCTTGTACTTATACTTTTTCACACTATGTATTCATATAACATATAACAATCACACCTCTGTATTTCATATACATTTTTATAATAAATTGTCTTGGTTTCAAACTATTTCATATTTGAATTTTGCTTATCAAATCATTTGAAACATCATCTTTACACATATAGTGCACTTGAGATGCACAATTCTATAATTATGAATGAACACATTTATCAAACATATTCCATGTTTTTATATATTATAGTCTCATATTTCCATGTATCATTTACCATTATTTCCTCGTATTTTGACAAATACATGTAACAATTCATAAACATGCAATTCACTAACTCTTCCTGCCAATCACAATTTAAATTGACAAATCACTTATTGAGCCCAATTTTAATGTTCACTAAAATCTATTAGGATGTTCGTATCCACCAATAAATTCCATGTACAGGTATCATCACCTCATATTTTCACATACATTTATTTTCCATATTATGAACTCAAATAACATATACAAGACATACCAATGTATTCCAAGTACGTTTTCATAATATTTCATTTCGAATTTAGATTATGTCATATTAGAACTCTTCTCATTAAGTTATTTGGAATACCAATTCATACAGATAATACACTTAAGGATGTAAAAATATATAATCATAAATGAACTCATTCATCAACCAAGTTCTATGTTCATGTCTCATCAACTCATTTTTCTTATATCACATAATTCTATATAATGCTTACCAACTTCGTCAAATTAGTGAACGTCTTACGGAATTGTTCTGCACCGGTATGCATTGAATTTCACTGATAATCACTGATGCCATAACATAGCCATGGTCTTTTCACTAGAATGCCATAGCTCAGCCATAGTCTTACATCTTCACTATCATTATGCCATGGTGAAACCATGGACTTATCCGTCAATTCATCACTTTTCACTAGAATGCCATAGCCCAGCTATGGTCTTACATCTTAAACATGTATCACATCAATGCCATATCCCAGATATGGTCTTACACGGAAATCACTTGTCACTTGTAGCCGAAGCTACCACTATTCACTGACCAGGTAGCTAGAGCTACCACTTTTCACTGATCAGGTAGCCGGAGCTACCACTTTTCACTGATCAGGTAGCCGAAGCTACCACTTTTCCCTGATCAGGTAGTCGGAGCTACCACTTATCACTTTCACTTGTCCTTGATCAGATAAGTGTAGCCGAATGTAACAGCCCGATTTAGGGGTCAAAACAGTGATCTCAAAATCACTAAATCGAGGATAGAGAAAACTATTTTCATGTTATATTATATGTTATAACATGTTTATAAGGATGTATGGAAATTTTGGTGCCTTAATTTTAGCAATTTCTAGCTAAATTGTGAAAAAGGACTAAATCGCATAAAGTGCAAAAGTTCTATTTTATTTGATAGAGGTGCCAAATAGCTATGGATTTTAAATTGGAGGTCCCAAATGTGTAATTAGGCCATTGGGGGAGTGATGGCTGGCCATGGGGGACAAGATTATTAAAATAGTCAAAGATTTGATGTGTTAGGTGGGAAAAGAATTAAATAAGAGAAAAATAGAGAAAAGAAAAGATATCATCTTTTCTTTTCTCCATCACCACCAAAAATGAGCAACAAGAATGGGGTTTTTGAAGCTCAAATTTCAGCAAGCATCTCTCCTCACAAGTAAGTGATTTTGATGATCTTTCTTGATAATTTTTGTACTTTTGGAGTCCCCAAAGCTTAAGCTAGCTAATCAGGGGACCAATTTGCAACATGGTTGAGAGTCTAGGGACTTGAAATGAGAGATTTTATGTTGTTTGTTGAGTTTTTATGGAAGAAAATGAATGATAAGATGATGACAAACAACTTTTGTGAAAAGTGTTGTCATGAAAACACCTAATTGGGACTAAAATGCAAAAGTTGTAATTTGTTCATTAAGGCATGAAATAGTTGGAATTGTGGATAGTTATAAGAGGATTAAAGGATCAGCTAGGCTTGTTTAATAAGAAAATATGATAAAAATTTACTTACGAGCCTAGGGGTAAAATCGTAATTTTGCCAAAGTGTAGGGGCAAAATAGTCATTTTTGCTTAAATTTTAGTTTATGGTTAATTGTGATTTATAAGTGATTAAATCACTAAATTCCATTGTTATAGATCAAAGAAAACAAGTTTCAGACCTAGAACGGGTGAAAAGAGAAATGTGGGCAAAAAGTCATTTTCGACCTTTTCGTCATCGAAGTAAGTTCATGTCTGTATGTGGCAACTACATATGAGTTAGCTTAGTACTCCAATGTTTTATGGAATGTATAATTATACTATGAATGTATGAAATATCTTTTAATGAGATGTCAAGAGAATTGAATTTGGGAGTAATGGGAAATGTAAATAGCATGAACTGATGATAGTTAAGGTTCCGTGTAAGACCATATTGGAATATGGCCTCGGTGAGAGATATTAAATAAGACCATGTCAAGGACATGGAAACGATGTGAGAATTCGTATAAGCCCATGTTAGGGACATGACATCGATATGTTAATGCAAGCGACACTATGTGTATGAGACTCAAGAGAGTCATTTAGCAAATTGAGTGATTTAACGGGTATGTTGAAAGTGAGAACGTATGTGATTGTACCATGGGAAGCACAAGTGTGTGTTAGAATAGAATTGAGATGAATTCAGTATATAATGAACCCTAGTGGGTTATGTGTAATCAATGCACTTTAGTAGCATGAGATAGATTTATTAATGCATTGTGTGAATGCAAACCAGTATCGTAGAAAGTTAAGTAAGTATAGTAGTGTGTGAGGAGGTTTCTGGGTGAACATTTGAATTAGAGAAATGTATGTGGATAGTTATTTGTGAATATATTATTATCGGTGGGCTGTGTGCGTTACCACCTGATATATTATTAATTGATGGGTTGTGTGCGATACTATCAATTGTATTACTATTGGTGGGCTGTATGCGTTACCACCTGATTAAATTAGTAATCATGGGCTGTGTGTGATACCATCGCTTATAAATGATTGGTGGGCTATATGCGATACCACCCAAGATATTATTAATTGATGGGATGTGTGTGATACCATCAACTGTATTACTATCGGTGGGCTGTGTGCATTACCACCTGATTAAATTAGTAATCAATGGGCTGTGTGCGATACCATCGCTTATAAATGATTGGTGGGCTGTGTGCGATACCACCCTATAAGAGATTCTATGGCGGGCTAAGTGCGTAACTACCGAGAGTTTAGTAGTATGAGTGGCTTATTGAAAATGCTTGATATGCTGTTATATATATGATCTTGTGGTTGTCAGTGCAGGATTGTGTACTAATTAAACGAGCAATTGGCTTGTGGCATGGTGATAATGTGGTAAGAGATAGAATGAGTAAGTTTCAAGAGTGGTTGAATAAGTAACCATAAGTTTCAAGAGTGGTTGAATAAGTAACCATGAGTTAAGAGAAGAAACTCAGTATAATACTATGTGGTTATCTATATTTAATGAATAGCAATATTTGTTAGATTACGCAGATGAACTTACTAAGCAATATTGCTTACTTCTCTCCATTTTTCATCTCTTATAGGTTACTTTAGCTAGCTCGGGTTAGAGATCGCTGGAGAAGTTTTCACACTATTGTTCAGACACTCAATATGAGGTATCAAGTCCCCATGAGTTATGGCATGTATAGGGCTAGAACTTAAGGTGATTAAGTCACTGTTGATATAGCCAAATTGTGTGCCTAAGAACTTATGTTTTGTTTGTGTATAGCCATATATGATGGCCTAAGTTATTTGTATTTATATGGGAAATAGTTCTCCCTAGTGTATGGGATGAAAACCTTATTTCTTTTACACTCAAATGTCTTTAATTCAAGAGTTATATTGATGTTATGCGTAATTATGTGATGAGGTATGATTGTATGCAAATGTGGGTGGAAAAAGGCTTGGCAAATAGCCTTGTTCTTGTCCACACGGGTAGGTGCACGGGCGTGTGTTTAGGCTGTGTGTGACATAAGGTCCGGCCATGGGCGTGTGCCCAGGCCGCGTGAAGCTTGCATCTTGAAATTGGAATTCGGATCGCCACACGGCTGGAGTGCACGGGCGTGCCAAGACCGTGTGACCTTAGTCAGGATCGACCACGGTTGGGAGACACGAACGTGTCAAGGCCGTGTGAATCTAGTCAGTGTCAACCACGGGTGGAAGACATGGGCATACCTTAGGGGCACACGGGCGTGTCCCTAGGCCTACACGGACGTGTGGCCCTTGTTTTGTTACAAAGTTTCTCGAGCGCGTGAAAGATCCCGGAATGATTTATATACTTCTTAGAAGTATGTTTAAGGCCTCGTAGGCCGAGTTTAAGTGAGAGATACGCTAAATGAAATTTTATAGCCCGTTTCAAAGTATTAGTAAGGTTAAGCATGGTAATACCTCGTATTCCAGTCTCGGTCTTAGACACGAGTAAGGGGTGTTACACTGAAGCTATCACTTATCACTTTCATTTATCCTTGATCAGATAAGTATAGCCGAAGCTATCACTTATCACTTGTTGCCATGGTTCAGCCATGGTCTTTTCCGTCAATTCGTCTTGTCACTAAACTGAAGTGCTCAATTTGATCATTTATTCAATTTTCATGCTTTTACATTATTCACGATTTTATCATCAATACATATGAAATAACACATCATGAAGTTCATAAAATTAACAAATGATCACTAAAATTTAGCCATATAAACTCACAAGTTCAATTTTTGTATTATAACGATATTCATAATTTCATAATAAATATTCCAAATAAAACATTATTTCATTTCTAATTCAACATTTATCAATTATAATCGAGCATGTAATCAATTTATACACAATTCGTTCATATATTATTTTTCCTTCTCCTCCTCTCCATCCACATCCTTAGTATAAACAACACACTTGTAAGTAACATTATCAATAATTTTCACTATTTACTTATGTGAATATTCAAGCTGTCCATCCGTGTCATAATCACCAAATTATTTTTATCTTGAGCTACAGAACTCAAAATTAAGATCCGTTAATTTTATTTGAAACTAGACTCACATATCTTCTTACTATAATTTTTCCAGAATTTCTGGTGTGCCCAATTAGTACATTTTACTAGTTAAGTTATCCCCTATTACATAGTCTGACAGCTCTGACCTCTCTTCACTAAAAATCAATTATCTCATAGTTTTTCTTAAAGTTTTTAGTGAATTTCTAAAGTAAGAACAGGGGATCACGAATTTATTCTAAACCAGTCTTACAAAAATTTAAATAACTCAAAATGTAGACTTCATTTTCTTTCTCTGTTTCTTTTTATAAAAATAGACTTAACAAGATTTAATTCTATATCTAACTCAACTTCTAATTAAATTTATACTATTTTTGGTGATTTTTCAAAGTTAGACAATTGCTGCTGTCCAAAATTGCTTTAGTATAACATGTTGATTTCTATTTTGTCCCAAATTCCACATTTCATACAATTCAATCCTTGTTCAATAAACCCCTCAATTGAGCTAATTTTCTCATTTAATACTTTTCTAAATCATTTTAAACTACTTCATAACCTTTGAAAATCAGAATTTTAACACTAGGCTTTAATTTCAACTCTTTCACAATTAGGTCCTAAAACCGATTTCCATCAATTTTACTTGATAAAATCATCATATAACAAAATTAAAGCTTCAATTAAATATTTATTCATCATATTCTTCCAGCACTAATCCACATCAACTTTAAAAATTAGCCATAGAATCAAAAACTAATGAATTAATAAGTTGGACCCAATTCTAAAAGTCCAAAAACATAGAAATTTCAAGGAGAAAGCAAGAATTAAACTTACATGAAGCTTGAGTATGAAAAGCAGCTTGAACTCTCTCCCTTGGCTGTTTTTCAGCTGAAGAAAATGAAGAGAAATGAAGAGAATTCTAGATATTCCAATTTGGTCCCATATTTATTAAACTAATTTTTGTAATTTTCCAATTTTGCCCTTATTTCACCCATTTCCTGATTTTTCTCAGCTATTGCCGCCCAAAATATCTCCTTTGGGCTTATTTGCACTTTAGGTCCTTCCTCATTTGTCAATTAAGCTATTTAATCCTTCTAGCAACTTTTATACTTTTTTTAATTTAGTCCTTTTTATTTAATTAACCACTCAAACGTCAAAATTTTCTAACGAAATTTTTATACTACCTTATTGACATTCCGTAAATATTCATAAAAAATTTATGACTCAGTCTATAACACCGAGATCTCGATACCTCTTTTTCTCGATTTCTTGACCAAATAAATCTTTATAAAACACAATTTACTATTTCAAAAATATTTTAAAAGCTACATTTGGCTCGTAAATATTAAATAATATAATCTACGAGTTCATTTGTCAGATTTGATGGTCTCGAACCACTATTTCTAATATCACTGAAATTTGGATTATTACACCTGTATAATTCAAAATTATACTTATCATTTATACATAATCAAACAATTAAATAAAGTATACCAAATTCACATTGCCAAATACCTATACACAAGCATTCATCAACAAGTTAGTCATATAAGTGCATGTAATCATCCATTATCTCAATTTAATACTTAAACATTGTATCATATCAAATTCACATATATTAATAATAGAATTTATAACATTTCATTCTCAATCATATAAACGGTAATTCATTCGATAACAGTAACAGTAACTCATCCATATAACACATATCTTTTTCATATAACAAATAACATAATTTATGCCCATTGAACCTATTAGAGTATTGAGTGATACTTGGGTGATATACATAACATATAAATCAGTAATCCGTCAATTTATTATAATTTCCGCTCTTTCAAGCTATGATCAGTAAGCTTCTCCTAAGCTGATGGACAGTAAGCTCTATTGAGCTGAAAATAGTAAGCTTTGAGGAGTTGAAAACAGTAAGCTCATATGAGCTATGATGAGTCCGCAACAAATGCAGGAGCTCGACCGAAACGGTAACCCTAGTGACATGTCACTCGTATCCTACGAATTCTTAAGGTTCAAACGAGGCTCGGTAACCATCATAATATATCAATAAGGCATTTGAATTTCAAGTAAATCGTTTACTCAATTACATACATTCATTTCAAATAATTAAAAGTATTTAAAAGTTCGATTCTAATTATACGAACTTACCTCGTATTACTCAGATAGCAAATATCGGCTATTCGTCCACTTTTCTTTTTCCCCGATCTAATTCCAATCTTGGCTTATCTTGATCTATATATTATAAAATTTAGCACATTCAGTATTCAATTTATTCAATTTAGCCTTTAATACATATTTTGCAAATTTACATATTTGCCCCTAATGTTACACACTTTTACAATTTAATCCCTAATACACAAAATTGCAAATTCATGCAATTTATCACCAACCCATGTTTAGCCAAATTTTCTATATGTTACTAGCAGCTCATATTTTTAATTTATTCACACTTTTACCCATAAAATTTTATATTTTTACAATTTAATCCATTTTTGACATTTTTGTCAAAAACCACTTTACAAAACTAGTTTAACTATCAACAACTATTCAGAATCCATGATCAACCATCAATTTACTCAAGCATTAAACAATGGCAACATGATATGTAACAGTCCGGTTTAGACCCTAGTCGGAACAGTTGTTTCGGGACCACAAATCCGAGGTTGGAAAAATATTTTAATATTATCTTTGATGTTTATAATATGTGATTAGGCATGTTTGAAATTATTGTGTGAAAAATTTATTGATTATATGCTTAATTTAGAAAAAGGACTTAATCGCATAAAATGTAAAAGCTGTATGTTGATTGTTAAAGTGTTTGTTTGACATGGCTCTTTAAATATGAAGTCCTTACATTGTTATTATGCCATTAATAAGATTAATGGACATGGATGACCTTAAAGTGGATGGAATTAATATTAAATCATTAAGGCTAATTTTGGCATTTTATTATTAAAGGTTAATTAAATAAAATGAAAGCCAAAATGTTATCATTTTTCATGCTTCACCACCGAAAATAAAGAAAAGAAAGAAGGGTTTAAGTTCTTCTTGCATTCGACACACATTTTGGCTAGATTAAGACCAAGAAATGAGAGATTCGGATCGAGATCGAGGCAAAGACAAAGTACTTAATTAATCAGCTAGTTTCGGTATTTTGAAATTTGAGGTAAGTTCGGATATAATACTAGTCATTAAATTTATATCTATGTGATGAGAAATGAATGAATGTATAGTAATGAAATAGAAATGTATTACATATGAAATCGAGTAATGAGGCACTAAGTGTGCGAAATTAGAAACGAGACAGAGATGATTAGCACTGTGTGTGCGAAACGATAGAAGCTTCAGCTTATTGATTTGGCACTGTGTGTGCGATACCGATATAAGTTTGGTTTAACATATTGGCACTAAGTGTGCGATGACAATTATGTTTTGACTACGAAATTGGCCCTAAGTGTGCGAATAAATCAAAAGAATAACAAAGGTTGATCGAAATGTAAAGTCGAGCAATTGAGTAGCATGAATGGTGAGTAACTATGTGTTGGCTAAGGTATGTATTGAACCTTTGTGGTTGATGAAGTTGTGAAAGGGCTTATGGATGATATGGTGTGTATATTTGTGAGTTGATCTATGTGATGGATTAGCTTTGTATATTATATTTGATTTATTGACTTGAATGTATTATATTACGATCTTACTAAGCTTTGAAAGCTTACTGCGTGAATTGTTTCTCTATTTTACAGTGTCAGTAGAGCTAGCTCGGATCTGGGGATCGTCAGCGACTCAATCACACTATCAGCCATCTATTTCAGTACTTTTGAAAGATGTACATATTTGGTATATGGCATGTATAGGCTAGTGATTATGAGATGTTTGTACCTTGCCATGTGATATTTCTTGGAAGTTGAATGATATAAGCTTTTATATGTAGGCTTTGAAAATGATGAATGTGATATGAAGTAGTGAGGGTGGAAATGGTATATTCTATGCTTGAATTAGTTGATGAGAATTGTGATCTAAATGTGAAATTATGGTATAGATT
The DNA here is from genome assembly GCA_025503065.1 of Gossypium bickii. Classification (NCBI taxonomy): domain Eukaryota; kingdom Viridiplantae; phylum Streptophyta; class Magnoliopsida; order Malvales; family Malvaceae; genus Gossypium; species Gossypium bickii. The sequence goes on from CP106711.1 coordinate 106,929,642, forward strand.
ACATGATGCTTGTATTATATGTTTTGGGATGTAACTTTGATACTTTAGATGGACTTATTTGAGATGATATTGAGTATGGAAATGATGATGTTGATGCTGGTTATTTGGTACATATATTGGAATGTTTTGGTTGCTAATTGAGGTTTAAATGTATGAGATTTGAAGCTTGTAGGTGATTTCAAAATGTGGGTGGTAATTTGGCCTTGAAGATGGCCTATAATTGCCCACATGATTCAGCACACGGGCGTGTGGCTCGACCGTGTCTTTCAAATTTGTAATTTGATACAAGTCAGACTCAACCACGGGCAAGACACACGGGCGTGTGACTGGCTATGTGGATCAAGTCAGTAGCGACCACGGGCTAGACACACGGGTGTGTGACTGGCCGTGTGGTGCAAGTCAGTGTCGACCACGGGTGAGGCACACGAGCATGTCTCAGGCAGTGTGAACAAGTCAGTATGTATGCCCTGTTTTTCCACGGCTTGGACAGACGGGCGTGTCCGAGGCCGTGTGAGGCACACGACCTACCTACACGGGTGTGTGACCTCTGTAACTTAGAAAAATGTTTAAATTTTGAAAATTTTCGTATGCGTTCAGTTTAGTCCTGACCCCTTTCTAGCATGATTAAGGTCTCCTAGACCTCCTTATGGGAATCATTGAATATGAATTGTTATGTTTAGATATGGAATGATATGGAATTTTCAGAAATGATCGGTAATGCCTCTTAACCCTAGTCCGGTGATGGTTACAGGTTAGGGGTTATTACATGATAAATCTTTAACAGTTTTGAAATCTAAGGTACGGGTTAGCTAGAATACGAAGCAACGATCTCAAAAACTTAAAACTCATTAAAAATGGAGCTAAAAATAGACTTACATGTTCAAGGCACCATAGCCGAATGTCCAAGCTCTCAAATGGTGTTTTTCAACCCTAAATTTGGTGGTTGTGTTTTATGAAGATGATGACAAATTGTTTTTATCATTTTTAACTTAAATTATTTTATAATTACTATATTAACCTTTTAATAAAACATTAATATATCACATAAACCATGGACATAGATGTGAACTAACCTTAACAATTGTCTAATTTCAACATAAGGACTCCCACAATTTAATTTCATAGCTATTTAATACTTTTAACTAATAGAATGACACTTTTACACTTTACGCGATTTAGTCCCTTTTCTCGAATTAATCATTCAAATAGTAAAATTTCTTTATGAAACCTTCACACAATAATTCTATCATGCTGTAGACCTTATTAAAATTATAAAATAAATATTTTTACTTCAAATTTATGGTCCCGAAGCCACTGTTCTGATTTGACTAAAAACAGGCTATTACAGAAAAATTACCTCTTTAGGTAGAATTTGAAAAAAGAAATTGAGCTACTCAAATCTTTCACTTGAAATTCCTTAAAAATTTTAAAATTTTTTGTTATATTTATTTAAATAAGTAAATTAATTTTTTAAATTTTAAAAACCTTGATAGAAATTTTACATTCAAATCTCTCATTCAAAAACACCATTAGTGGCTATTAATGAATTTTTTTTCAAAGCATATTAATACTTTTATAACTGCAAAAAATAATGAAATTTCCCAAAGCACATAACTTTAGTTTCTTTTAGTTTTGTTGTGTTCTCTACTAGACTTATCAAGGCAAGTGTGATACTAATTTTGCTGGGAAATGTTATCAGAGGATTTTAGCAAGATAGAGAAACATGATGGTGAACATGAGATTGATGGTCAACATAAAATTAAGTCCAAAATAATGAAGAGGATGGGCCATTATTTGTTGGTTTTCATGCATCGAGAATGTAGCGGGATCTCTTAGGGTTCTTCGATTGTAAGCAATTAGTTGATCGGAGTTCATTGCCGAAGAGATCTAAATTATTGGCAGTTGATCAATATAATGCATCTTTAGTTAGTTTTTGAAACTTCCAATGTTATGTTTACTCTCAATTATCTCCTCTATTGGGTTTTTTTTTTATGACATTGGCATTATGCAACAGCTTTTAGTGCACTAATTGTGGTTTGTACTTTATGCCATATCTATATTTTATCTGTCGTTTAGGATTCCTATTAATGGAATTATTTTTTTATTCAAATGAAAACTTCAATTATGTGTAATATATAGAAGCATGAGTTATCCCAAATCCGGCATAGACGTTATGGTCAAATTATAAAGGTTACATCGAGATTTAAAACCTTGACCATTTATTTTCAGGAAAAACTTAGATTTGAATAAAAAAATCATGTAAAATAGAATCTTATAGTCGTCACCTTAGCAGTATTTTTGTTACCAATAATTTGTGAGAGTATGTCTTGATAAAAATTGTTTTATTAATTATTCTTAAACAAAACCATGCAGCTTTAAACACTCTATTCATAAAGTACCTTTTACGGTTTCAAATCTTTGCAGCAGAAAAACTTTTAGAGTTATTATTGAAACTTAATTTAATAATTTGTCCAATTGATTTAGGTTATTATTTTTGAAAACAATAATCTTCATATATTATGTTTAAAGTCAATAATAAAGTGTCAAACATACTCAAAATTTAACTAACTGAACCGAGCTCCAGAACCGCCACCAAATCCTAAATCTGAGGATTACCTAAAAAATAATAAAGCAAACAAAGTGAGCTAGAAGCCCAGTATGTGCCTTTGCCCACATGCAAAATTTATATCAAAACATTCTCATATGCATTAATCAGAACTCAGAACAAGTTTTCACATGTATAGAAGCATATATCATAACAGAAAAAATCCTACCCTCGTCCGCTACCCACCAACTCCGTCCCACCAATCACACCAAAATAGGACTACAAAAACCTATCCATCCAATCACACCAATATATAGTGGTATGCCACTCAAAAAAATTACAATTGAGCTACTAGATAGATATTGCAGATATACCGCCAGAAATTTAGTAAAATTGCCAGAACACACTTCCTCCATTGTATATCAAATCTCACCCTAATGCATCATACAATCTTATCAATTCAGACATATGACATGCTCAAAGTATTATTAACATAGATTTATCATAAAACTTAACGAATTAATTAAGCATGCCATGCTTACTAACATACCAATACATAGACTGACAGTCTTATAAGCTTATAGAGTGTCAAAAGATCCGATTCCATAACCTTATTCCCAGCTCGAAAGGGGCCCCGTAAACAGGCCAAAATGGGCCATACACCTGTGTGGACCACACGGCCCAATAAGCTAGATCGTGTGGCCCATATGGCCTACCTGATTTTCTCATGTAACCGCACATGCCCATATGCTCCATACGGCTTGGCACATGGCCAGCCACACACCCGTGTGGTGCACACGACCTACCTGAATTGCCGGTGTCATCGCTCACGTCAGTGTGGTGCACACGATTGTGTGGCGCAGACTGTAGTTTCAAAATTCACTTATTTTTCTTCATATTTTCAGGTTTTAATATGCTATTTTGGGTTAGGAATACACACCTGATACTATTGGAATAAAGACACCAACACAGCAAAGAAATCCTGAACACATCATACACATCTAAGATTAAATTGACATCAAACTATGAATCTGAAACACAAGTTCAAGGCTTAGCACTTAAGAACAATCCCTTAAAAATGACATTCGAGTACGTACCCCATAAATAACAGCAGTCCTATAGCACCTAATTTGCTGGAGGAATGTTGTGAATCTCATGTCCTTCACCTAACCAAAACACGAACGATTATCATTGATAGATTCAAGAATATCCAAAACCTTCCAACATTTTCACAACACAAAAACAATTAAATTTACCTCCAGAAAATACACATACTCACTTGTACCGAGTTGACAACACAACCCTCTCAAACACGATACCGAAGTAACGAAAAATAAACGTAGCACAAAAAAATACTATCTATCTAACTAAAGTCCTACAAATCTGATTACTCTATATCCTATCTAGCTACTAGAGTTTGAATCTCACCAACAAACTACTACCATGAGCGGCACAACAGAAAAAATAGTAAAAATATTTCCATTTACACATACAAAGACTCAAACACTAGACCACAAGCAAATATTCAAAGCACTCAACCACCAAACCAAACCAAATTATTTGATACAATTTTATAAATTCATACATAAGAAAGTTGGGATGTTACAGAGAAAAACTTTTGAATTGATGAAATTATCTTTTGTTGTTCATCATATTACTAAATTAACATTTAAATAATAAATTTTAAATAAAATAATTAATTTCTCGATAATTAAATAATGTTTCAAATAAAATTATAACAATATATTTAAAAAAATCAGTTCATTAATTAAACAAATTCATACTCATATTTTAATATTTAAAGAACTCTTTAGTTGTTAATTAGTAGTGATTAATATGTTAATTAATTTTTAATAATTAAATATTACAATGATAAATAAATAAGCAACATACTTAATTTATTTAAGGGAACAGTTATTGTGATAAATAAACAAGAAACATATTTTTTAAGTATCCTCTTATAGTATTCTTATATCATAAATATAAACAATAATGTGTAGTTTTTTTTAGTGATAAATTACACTTATTATTTTAAATTAATAAATATTACTTAATTAATGTTATAGTAACATATCAATTAAAACCGAATATATTACTATAAATAGATGCATTAGCATCCAACACTTTTAAGTAGCATTTAAAATAAATTTTAAAAAAAATTTAGGATTATTTATTAGCTTTTTTTTATAACGAATATTATTAATATTAATAAGTTAGAAATATCTTAAAAAAATAGAGTATTAAAGTAATTGTTACCAAATAATTTTAAATTCTAAAAATCGATATTAATGGTTATAAAAAAATCTATAATACTTAAGAATTTTTGTTAGATAAGTGTAACAAAAGCTAAAATTAAATCATTTTATATAATATATTAGTCTAAAAAAGTATTCAATAATAGCTTATTAGGGGTGAAGCGAGAAAAAATTTTTGCGAGGTGATTTTGATTTATAAATTTTTAAGAGAGTCAAAATATAATTTTATCACTGTATTAAAACATTTTTCTTAAAGCACTAAGCTATAAATTTTCTATTTTTTGAGGGTTGAGAAGTTAATTTGAAATTTTAGAGGGCGAAATGTGAGTTTAATATTAGAATAACTTGAAATTTTGAATATTTCAAAAGGATAGGATTTTTTTTTTCGCATTTTGGGTGGCTAATGCCTTTGCTTGCATCCTCTAGTGTTTCCTCACAATTATTAAAATTAAGAAGAAAAAAAAATCATATTCAATTTTATCAAATTACTCGAATATTTTAGTGTTCAATATTAAATATACATTCTTTGCCATCTTCTCTTGGTCTATGACCATGTATAAATAATATATTTGTAATAAAAATTATGTAATTTAGTTAAATATTTAACTGGTTAAAATTTATTGAGAAATTATATCTCACTAATAAAAATTTTAAATTATTTAAATGAAACTAATAAAATAACATAAAATCATATTTAATATATGTTATAAAATTATAATATTATTATTATTGTATAAAATTAACTTTTTAAACTTGAATCATGTACAAGTATGTTTGGAAAGCTATTGGTAATTGGATTTGAGTGTAACTATTTGTAGTTGCCAAAATTCACACTCCTTAAAGAATTGAGGAGTGTAATTGGAGTGATCAAAGTGCACTCAATTTAAAGTCTGTTTGGATAACACAAAATAATTTAATGAAAGTGTAATTACTAATGTAGTAATTACATTCTCTTGCAATTATAAAGAATTGTAATTCTTTAGACATATTTGACTGATAAAGTGTAATTACATTGTAATTCTCTATATCATGTTTGGTAGTACAACTTGTAATTATACTCTTACATAATTTATATTTTTAAAAATATTAAATACTATAATTGAAGTTATAAAATATGTAATATGCTAATATAGTCTGACTTTGTTTTTTTTATACTATACTAAGATGATGTTACACTACAGCAAAACAGGTTTTTAGCAGCGTTTTTAGCGGCGCTTAGACAAAAAAACACCGTTATAGATCGAGCATTAGTGGCGTTTTCCAAAAACGCCACAAAAAGTTAAGCACAACGCGTAGTTTTATGTTGAGCTTTAGTGGCATTTAGCGGCGCTTTTTGAAAAACGCCTCTATAGATTGAGCATTAGCGGCTATAGATTGAGCATTAGTGGCGCTTTGTAAGAAACGCCGCTATAAATCAAGCATTAGTGGCCCTTCTTGAAAAACGCCTCAAAAAAAAAAAAAATAAAGCTCAATGCTATCTTTTTATGTTGAGCTTTAGTTGCATTAGCGGCGCTTTTTGAAAAACGCCGCTATAGATCGAACTTTAAAGTGCAAGAATCATTTTATCTGTCTATTTATTATTTAACTGGTTTATTTATATTAATTAAAATACAATTTATTTTTAATCGAATATTTAAATTCTTCAAAAAAAATTGAAAGTAAAAACATTGAAAAATATATGTTAAAAATGAAAAAAATTAAAATACTATTATTTAAAATAACTTTAAATTTTTTTGGGTATTTGACTGATTATTTTTTAATTTATATATTAAATAATTTCTTATATAATCGTAAAAGAGATAGTATTAATTTTAAAATATTGATTAATTATCATTATAGTTTAGGGTATGTGGTTTAGGGTTTAAGGTTTAGGAATTATTATTTTAAGGTTTAGAGATTATGATTTATGGTTTAAGATTTGGGGTTTAATGTTTTGGGTTGTTGGTTAGTGGTTAATGGTTAGGGTTTAGGATTCAGGGTTTATGGTTTAAGGCTTATTGGATAGAGGTTTAGGGTTTAGATTAATTAGTGTCTTTTAATTTATATATTAAATAATTTTTTATATAATTGTAAGAGAGATAATAATTTATTTGATTAATACATGTACCTTAGCAATTCGACATAGATCCAATCTATTTTATCGAAACATGTGATGAAGGGATTTGCTTTGTCTACGGAACCCAATTTTTAGAAAAAAAAACACACACATAATTTTCAATAACTTCTTGCTGCCTCTTCCAATTTAAGAGATAATAGATAAAGTTTATATACATTAAATGGTTTAGAATTTACGGTTTACTTGAGATTTGTTAAATGATGAAATTTTATACAATCAATTAATACTTTTATATTTAAAAATATTTAATCTAAACCATTCGATATATTTAAATATTAGATTTTAAAAAAATATTGATAAAAAAAAGTACAACAGAATGATACGAATAGGTAATTATCTATTTTAGATAGGACCAAATTATAACAAATAAAAATGAAATACAAAAACTAAAATCATTCCACATCGAACATCTAACAAAATAGTTATATTTTAGTTAGGAAGAAATATCTCTAATGAAATGGAGATTAGATCGGAAAAGAATAATATAAAATCATGATTAACGTCTCTATCTTTAATAGATATTTGATATATGAGAGATTGATTGCTTACATTGGATAATTCTAACTTAATAATTAATTACATCCATTTAATCATTTGTTTTCTTATTAAAATATACGATATTTATTTTAAGAGTACTTGGTTTTTTTTAATTCGGACCATACTTAAAAGAATAATGTTGATGAAAAAAGGAAGCAAAAAGAAATCCTTTCAACAATACTAGACCATGCCATACCCATCTACCAATTTAATTCCTAAAAGAGTTTATCATGGTAATTAAATTTTAACTTTCAATATTTATATTTTTTTTATCAATTTGATTCTTATTTTTTGAACCAAAACCTTCCACTTTTTAAAAAATGTTAAACCTCATTTTTAATAGGAATGTAATTGTAAAATTAATTTTTTTAATGATATTGACGTGAAAACCTACAAAGTAATTCACATGACATGATTTTTATATGTTAATTTAAAAATTATAAAAATCTTCAACAAAATTAAAAAATTAAAAATTAAAAATTTTAATTTTAATATTTTAGTCCACATTTCAGTTAAAAAGTTTAATATTCAAAATTTTTAAAAAATAATACTCAGCACAAAAAATTTGAAAAAAAAATAGAAAAAAATATGTTAAAAATGAAAAAAATTAAAATTGAGTAATAGTGGCGTTATTGGGCAAGACGCCACAAAAAGTTGAGCTATAGTGGTGTTTTTGGCGAAAACGCTGCAAAAAGTTGAGCTACAGTGGCGTTTTTGTAAAAACGCCGCAAAAAGAAAACCCTCTACTACAAATCCAACGGTGGAGATTTCATCCTGAGATCCCCTCTTAGGGTTTACTACAGAAACAAACCTCCGAACATATATTTACTTATTTATATGTTCATTTCTCTCGCCTTGTCAGCTACACCTTAAAAAATCTCTCTTTTTCTTCTTCATTTTTCAACATCACCTCACATCGCCTTATCCGCTTACTCTTCCGCCAGCGGGAAATATCCATTCCCTCTTCAGCCAATAACCAGTTTGTAACCTCGCTATATGTTGGGGATTTGGATCCAAGTGTGACCGTGTAAAATTTCTCAACATTTTCTAATCTTTGTTTTACCCGGAACTAAGGGTGGTTTTCTTCTATCCGTCCTTAGGTTTTGAGTTCATTTCTTTTTTTTTCTTTTTTTAATTCAATAATGGTGAAATTGAGACATTCTCGATTACAAGAGAAGAAATTGTCGACAGTAATGCTTGTATTATCGATGTTATTTTTATTGATGCTTTTAGGACAGAGGATTTTCTCTCTTCCCATTAATGATGATGATTCTCCGCCCAATGATCTTACTTCCTATAGACGTATGGCTTCCGAAAGGTAATTGGGTCTTATGCTTTTCTTTCTGTAATTTATTATGCTAAATCTTATTTAAGGAGGCCCTGTTTTGTATGAAGACCAATTATGTGTTGAACTCAGAACCTTATCTTACATCTATCACATTTGACTGGTATTGTTCACAGGGTGCGTACAAGTTCGGGTATGTTTCTGAGAAGAGGGAAAGATAAAATCATCATGGACATAGAAAAAATGATAGCTGACTACACTTTCATACCTGTAGGTATGAGATTCTAAGACCAAGTGAAACCTTGCATAAGTATTTTACTTTGAAATCTATAATTGAACCCTTCTTTTTTGTGCAAAAATTCCCTCTGAAAACTCATTAGTTATGAGTCTTAGTTAAACCTGAGTAGTGATCATGTGCATATGGAATACTTGTACCGTTTTTCTCTAGCACATTTATTATTTACAGCTATTGATGTCCAGATTAGATCTTTCCAAAATTTGTTATCTTTTTATTTCATTTTCGAGTTAAATTGATAGTTTTGAATTTACTTTTGGTATATTGCATTTTTCCTTGTACAAATTAAAGCTAACTTTGTGATGCACATAGAATGGAGAAGGTCTTCAAGTTCTCCACTATGAAAGTTGAATAGAAATATGATGCACACTTTGATTACTTCCTTGATGAGTTCAACACTAAAAATGGAAGCCAGCGGATGGCTACTGTGCTTATGTATTTGTAAGTTCTATAATTTTATCTGTACATGTCTATGATGCATTCTATAGCCAATCTAGTTTCAGAGTACTACTTTCCTCATTTCATCTTTCTATATTTGAAAAATAAAAGGATTTGGTATCTCTTACCTTACTTTCTCCTACTCATGCAGGTCAGATGTTGAAGAAGGGGGTGAGACAATATTTCCAGCAGCCAAGGGAAATGTTGGTGCTGTGCCTTAGTGGAATGAATTGTCAGAATGTGGTAAAAAGGGTCTTGGTGTGAAACCTAAGATGGGAGATGCATTGCTGTTCTAGAGCATGAGGCCTGATGCCAAACTAGATCCTTCAAGTTTGCACGGTCTACAATAAATTATTTTTCCTACTTTTTTTTGGCTTTTATCTGTAGTTGCAATTCAAGAATGATTCAGCAGTTTTACAGTTCCCATAGGAAAATAATTGAGCTCTCGCCATAAATGATTGACGCAGGTTCAGAGGCTACTTTTCATTTTATCATATAGCAACTCTTAGTTTTCTACTGCTTATAGGACAGATGATTTTAACTGTCTTGTGGCTGATGCCAAGTGGATGCCGGGAACAAATGGTCTTCAACGAAGTGGCTGCATGTTGAAGAATACAAGTTGTAAACTGCTATATAGAAGTACCTGTTTGAACCCACCATAGTTTGTTGCACTAAGAAGCCATTGTGGTAGTTGATTGTGTTCAGCTTTTTGTTGAATTTTAAGTGCACACCATGAGCTATCTTTTTCTTGTTTCCCTCTCTAAAATCCACGAACCACTTTGAAAAAGAAAAAAAAAAGATTATAAATGTACGAGGTCCTTCAAACCACCTATAGAGAAGTTCATTTGCTGAGCTAGTAGCTAGCTTCTTCAGTGATATATCAAGCTTGAGCACCAGTACCTATAGATGCCAAGAGTCAAGGATCACTTCAGACATTGTTTAGATTAATTTTTTTAGCTGAACCAGTTAGCTAGCTTGTTTGATGATTTGTGAATCCTTGGATATTAATACATTGTATGAGCTAAGGGTCAACCCAAGTTTTCATTCTTTTCGAGGTCATTGAGGGTGTAGATTTAAATGAAATTATGGCATGCAAAAATACAAAATACAGATTCATCGTGGGTTTAGGTTTGTTAGTTTTTGGTAGTGTGTTGGTTTTAAGGATTACTGTTCTAATTTATTTTAGTAGTTATAGTGTCTAAGTAAAAAAGATCTTTGGTGGTTGATTTGGCTCCTTAGTAATTTGATACATGCTATTTTTTCATTGACAGGATAACATGATACATTAGTACATGTCATAATTGTACGGTGTTGAGAAAGTATTGAGTGATGTAACCCCTATGTGATGGGGGCATTTGTATCTTTTGAGTTTTACAGTATATTTGGATCCAGTTTTACAGTTTGTAACAATGGTGGCGCATGTTCTTTTTAATTGGATTTTTAGATCTTGAAATGTGGGATTTTTAGATTTTTACAGTTTGTAAAAATATGATTTACACGACATTAAACTATCAATAACTTTTTATTTGTATTTTACAAATAAGTTTGGTTTTACAAATAACTTGTGTACTGTCTAGGAACATTGTGAATTTTTTATGAACTATTGGAATGAATTGTAAGGTTGCAAATATTGAGTGTCCTCAAGAAACTGAGTTTTAGTTGTAGTGTTTAAAACCATTGCAAAGTGTTATCATTTGAAGCTCTTTTGGAATAGAGCCCTTTATTTAATAACTCATATATGTTTTTGCTTATCAAGGAAAACTGGTATTTGGTTTCCTTTTCTGGAGTTTTGCTCAAATAGATTAGGCTGACACTTCAGAAAGAGGATGCTGTAGTCAACCATTTTCCCTCTTAGTTATTTGTTTACTTCTCTATTTATTTTAATGGTGTGTTCGATTTTTTATGAACACTTCAGAAGACTATTTTGCATAATCATCTAAGCTTCAAAAACTAGGCCTTAGGGGATTTATATGATACTTAAGTTGTGGTATCACTATATTAGTTATCTTTAAACTTTTTTATTAGTATTATTACTGCTTGATATGGGGTTCCTATCTCTTTCTCTCTCTCTCTATCGTGTTTATATAACTTTGCAGAAGCAATATTATGTCTCATAGTGCCATTTGGTTGTAGGCTTTTGAAATGCAAGGTAAACATACAGAAGCAGTATCGGAACTGTCAAAGATATGTCTCATACACGGCATCTTTCCTCCTGGAAAGTCATCTGTGTGTTTCCTTTTTTTTCTCCAAAAGTTTATAACTGTTAGTTTTTCATTTTGTTTGCATTTAAGTTATGAAAATTGTTTATGGTGTACTTCCCTGAAGTTGCATTTTGTGGGGCATTTTCTTTTCTCGAAGATTGATGCTAACTCTAATGTCTAGTCTAATTTTTAGTCATACAAATTAGTATATGAAACTAAAGTAGATTTCACTTCAGTTTTAGTTCAAATGAGATCATTTATTTTATAAATTTATTTCCATTTTGGATTGCCTGAGATGGAGATGGTTGCAAGAGGATTGGAGAAAATTTTGAAAGTGGAACAAAGGGAATAATTGATGGCAAGGTGGTAGGGAATTGTAATTGTAGTGAAGAAATTCGTACAAGTGCGGCTGAGGCTCTCTGTTTGGTATGTTAAGACATATTTCTCTTCTATTATGTTTGCCAAACCCCACAATTCAATTTCTCTAACTTGTATTCTTTCTTTTGCTTCAAAATTAATAATAATTATCTCATCAACGTCAATTATCTGTTTTGGTTTGATTATAATATTAATTTATTCAGTTTTATTTTTATAATATAAAAACAAATAATTTATATAAATTATTAAGAACTCTTAAAAATTAGGCTTAACTCACAAATTTGTATTTAAAATTATACCATTTTTCCCATATTGGTACTTAAATTATTTTTAATTTTTTTCCCAAGTGTACTTTGTTAGTTAAATTGTTAAATTATTAAATTACTAAAGTAAGTGCCTATAATGGTCATAAACAAAGTAGGCGCCTATAATGAAATAGTGTTGTCCATAACATATTTTTTGCTGTTAAATGCTTTTTTTGTTACCTTATCAGGTTTCCTTATAAATATTATTAGCTAAATTGGTTTCTATCAACAAGATCGAGATCAACTTGAGCGTTAGCTTTTCATTATCTTAATCACTGAATCCTCAACTCTGTTTACTTACAACTACAAGGGCACTGAAACTTCTGAATTTCACTCCTCTGAATGGAAAGCCTATTCGGATTATGTATTACAACCACCTATATATAATTATAATATTGGTGTGCTATGTTTCATGTTCAATGCTTTATAATTAGTTGCGTAATTCAATTCTGCCATTTCATTAAACGTTTAAGGTGCATAGATGTTGGATACTACAAGATCCTGCCTATGGATAATAGGCTATCACATATACTAGTGTAAGACTAAATTAGTTTTACATGTACGATTTATATTTGTTTAATAGGCTATTTTATTTTATGTTAGTTTTGAATGATTTTAGGATGTATAATTGGTTGGATGCAAAAAAGTTTAATAATGAAAAATTGTATTCTGGATTGATATGATAGAGATGTAGGATAGATTTGGTGCATTTTGGCACATGCTTCTTTGTAGAATGATATAGAGTTAATATATTTGCAGAGAATGGAGAAGTGCCCAGTGATCACTACAAGCTACTTGCAGTTGATTTGCGTGACATTCATATCTTTGCAGAGTTCATATCAGTACGTTACAAGCAAGGGCTGATTATTACAATCAAACGGAAGTTAGTTGTGCCCTTAGAACATAAATGGATTTGTATAGGAACTGTTATTAAAGTAATGTTAAAGGATTTGCTTAAGCGGGTAGAGGGATAGGAATGGATTTGTATATAAACTGTTATCCTATTAACGTTTGTTTGCGTGCTGTGATAATAGTGCTGATTCTATTGCATGCTTCTCTTTGATATCTACTCTTTTTATAATTTTTATTTTATTTTTCATGACCTTTAGCGGTGTTTTTGTAAAAGTGCCGCTAAAAGTCGTGTTTTTAGCGGCCTTTGTGGGGAAAGCGTCGCTAAAGGTCATGTTCTTTAGTGGGATTTGTGGGAAAAGCGCTGCTAAAGGCCAGGACTTATAGCGGCATTTTCTACAAAAGCGCGCTAAAGACCATGACCTTTAGCTGCGTTTTCTATACAAGCACCGCTAAAGACTAGGACTGTTAGCGGCGTTATAAAAGTGCCGCTAAAAATCATGATCTTTAGCGGCGTTTTTTTAAGTAAACGCCGCAAATTTTAGCGGCGTTGTCTATAAACGCCACTAAAAGAAAAAAAAAACGCCGCAAAAAGTCTGTTTTCCTGTAGTGTTAATATGATATATATATATATAACAACAAATATCTTCTCAACCACATTTCTAAGCTTTCAATGTCAAAAATTAAAGAGTTTTCGAGTTATCTATAGTGCTTATGTCTAATACCATTCTCTCAAATGGTATCATATTCCATGTTATGATGCAAGAAAACCTTTTTCTAAAAAAATTATGCTAAATTATGTTCCTTTTTATAAAATGTAAATTAGATTTAAAATAATATAAAATTTATAATATATAACCTTTACAAAAAAAAACTCTATAAATGTAACACCCCAAACCCGGCCCAAACACTACAATTGGATCTGGTATGTCACTTGAGTGATTTTACAAAATATGTCGCGTTTTGGAAAACAATTACTAGGTTTAATCGTTAATACCGAAAATTTAATAGTTTATTAAGTTATATAAGATATGAAGTTATAAATTGCCTTGGTGAATTTTAATTAAAATCCAAAAATCTTGTACATGTCTTAGCTTAATTTTAATCATAAAAATTAAAATGTCTAATAATTAAACCCAATTTAAACCCAAAATAAATAATAGTCTAGTGGCCCATGGCCTTATTACAACGAGATTTTAAACTCATTAAACAAAAATATAAAATAATAAACAAAAGTCTTTTCGCTGAATCCAAATGTTCTTTTGCATGGCCACCTTGCTCTCTCTCATTCCAAATTTGAGACACACGCTAAGTGTCACACCAAATTGTTAAAATAAAAGGGTGAGTCGCGAGAGTCGATGTGTGCAACCTCGTGCACCATTAGATTTTGGGCCTTAGCCCCACAGAATATATAACAGAATATAATATAATAGAAATTATGCAAAGCCCAACCCAAGTCCTAGGTTTCCATCCGCTACACGCCACCCTTACCTGCCAGTCACACCATTGGGGATTTCTACAATCAACCCACACCGCTACACGCCATTGATGGCAGTCATGCTGCTCATCGTCAAAGTTGTGACAAAGTCACCAGGCTGAAATGGTATAAGCCACCAGAACAGATCACTTCCCCTTTTTATCAATCACCCAACCCCGAGCATACATAGAAATCGACATGCAAAACATATCTTTTTAACAGAAACATTCACTGAAGAATGGCAGAAAACACTAACCTGATATTTAGCCTTTACCCTTCTCGGGTTTTCAAACGTTATGCCGAGATTTCGGCATTTAATAGATTATAGCATATTTATACTTATATATATACACATGATAGCATTCAATCTAATGGTGTGAGAAGTTACACACCTGGTTAATGTCGATACCCTTGCTAGACCGATCTACAACTTTGCTCAAAAAGCCGAAAAGATGTGAAAATAGGGCCTCTCCTATATTCGGCCAAAGGTTAGTAAATCCCGAATTTACCCGTTGAAACTAATAGATCTTCTTACCTTGAAATCTTGAAAGTAACACGATTCGAGTGCTACCGATCTTTAACTTAGAAATCTATGCGATTGACTCCACTAAAGTTCCCTTCAGATTTCGGCACAAGTAGGCACCACAGAAGCAATTCGGCAATCATAGGAGATGAGATCTAGGGATTTCGGCTTTTAGGAAAATCCCGAAAAAAGTATGAACAAGAGAAGGCTGATGTGTCTTTGGCTTTTAAAATACTTGAGTGAAGAGTTTCGGTTTCTGACAGGAAAAGAGATGAAGAAAAGAAAACAAGGAAGAGATTTGAAGATTTCGACTAGGAAGAAAAAGAATGGAAAGAGTTTCGACTTTTGAATCAAAGTGAAGATGAGGGATTAGGCTTAGAGATTTCGGCTTTTGCAGAGAATGAAGAAGATGGAACTTTAGGAGTTTTTGGCTTTTACTCAGAGAAGAAGAGGAAAGAATGAGAGAAAAACCCAAATGCCGAAATTAATAATACCAAGTACAGGGGGGAGGGTATATGCACAAGCGAAAATATTATTAATATCGTAGATTTTATTTAACAAGAGAAGATAGTAGATAACTTACAATAGATCGTTTACAAGGGTTTACTAAAGAAAGCAAGTATACAAGAGAATTTGAATATTGCCAATTTCTATGGAAAGTGATTTTTCTAACCCAAGCAAGATGCCTTGTTTAGGCTACAACAATTCCTATTTATAGTGTAAATTCTAAACTCTAATTAATTTACAATTGAAGTCCGCACAGTATCCTGATAAGGATGACTTTATTATCGGCTCGATAATTGCTTCCACGTAGCCTTCTAAATCTGACAAAATTGATGTAGTTGTGTCTACATTCTTCTTGCAATAATTGCTGCTTGCATCATTGCTTGCATCATTGATAACTTCTTACATCATTGCTTCCATCATCTTTTATTTATGGATATGGATGGTGATGGATTGTCACATCCAATAATTAAATATCTCCTTTTTTGGATTTGTCTTTATCCTTCTTGGATATTTCTCAGATTCATCTCCTTGATTTCATCAAGGTGTAATGACTCTGGTGAAGGAACTGGTGTATTCCAGCTTTCCCACGTATCTTTGATCTCCGCTGCTAACGGATAATCATCTATCTCCATGTCAGCTATCTTTTTTAATAACTGAACAGCTTCTCTATTTTTGTCTTCCCGGTTCTTCAAAGTGTCATATGCTAAAATTCTTTTTCCATCGGCCCGAACAAATAAGTTTCTTGGTGAAGAAGATGTTCGCCATGGTTATCATATCAATTCCGGCTTGGATTTGATAATTGGTAAAATTATTATAACAATTGCCAATGGCTTTTGACAATTTTTGTTGGTCTTTTTCTCACTTTGAAAGGCTTTTTCCGAAAACAAAGTACGAATATTCCAAATTTGATATGGCTGATAAAATTTTTCTTTTTCAGCAATACCAATAAGACTACATATTTCTATATGAAAATAATAGACAAAATCATCTAAATTAACAAAATTTGTTAATCTAGATTTTACTATAGCGGGAAAATCTTTTAATAAATGAAAAGAAAGATTTTGGACTGTTATTTCTTTAACAAATCTCCATTCAATACTGGTTATATCAAATGGTTCATGATTAAGCCTAAATTTGATAGTAGGAAATTGTTCTCCTATATCATTAGTAAAAACATAGGCTTGTAAATAATATTTTGAAAAAGTTTCGAAAATTGAGCTTCTTTGGTTGCAAATAGCTCTATCTATTTTTGAAATATATATCGGTGGTAGAATTTGTCTACATTTGTTATATAGACATATTCTAAACATTTTATTAATAATAGGACTGTTTGTTCCCTTATTAATAAAATATTGGAATATATCAAGAAGATTATTTATCTCCTTAATATTTGTATATTCAACTAGGATTTCATCCGAATCTCTGTATAAAACAGATTTAAGTAATAAATCATGAGCTTCTTTTTCCTTAGTTGTTTTTTCAACTAAGAATTCTGAAAACTGTGTAAGAGCTCTTCTAAAGTTTGCTCTTTGATCAGTAATATGGGTTTTCCATATTTTGTTTATAAAATTATAATATTCTAAAGGTAAACCTGGATTATAAAAATCCTTTATTTCAGAAAATTCAGAATTTTGTTGTTTTTTCAACAAATTCTCGGTTTCTTTAATAATTTCAGCATAACTTTTTTGATATACTGAATATGGATCTTAAGACCATTCATAATAACTCACCTAGGTTGGTGATTGTGTTCCAAATGGTTGGTTTACCATAGGATATGGTATATAATATCCTTGATTAGGATAAAATGGACTTGTGCAGGAATAAATCCTTGTTTAGGACTCATTGTTTTTCCCTTGTTGGGTTTTTTATGGACAGTTGTCCATTCTCCAACTATTTCTAGAGGTTTTTTACCTCTATCCATAAGGCCTGCTAAGAAAATCAACAATCATTAATAAAAATAAATTTAGGATTTTCTACTAATGGTATTTCTATAGAAGTGTTTTCTATAAATAACCTAACCTATTTTTTATTAATAGTAAATGGTAAATATTGATTTATAAAATTATTTCCTAATAAAATATCTCCATTCATATCAGGGAAACATAATATTTTTGGAATTATAAATCTAACATTATTTATGTAGATTGGTATATTTTTTGCTTTATAATAAATAGTAGTTTTATTATCATTTATTCCATTAATATTTATTGTCTTTTTTACAGGTTTCCAATATTCTTCAGGAATGGCATTCTTTTTACAACTACTGGTTGTAGCACCTGTATCTAATAAAGCATGTAAAGAATATTTTTTATAATCTTTACCATGTAATTTAATTTCAATATATGTATTGAAATTTGTAATATCTTCTATTGAATAATGTATATCTTCCATTCTAGTGTTTCTAGAATTTCTACTAGGTGTAGTAGGAAAAATAGGAATATGAACTATTTTCAGACCTATTGGTGTAGAAGTACTTATATTATCTTCATCTTCCTCTGATTGAGAACTAGAAGGTAATACTAAATTATCATCTGTATTGGTTATTAGATTATTCTTAAAATATAACTTATCTCCAGATGACATATATTCTATAGTACTTACTGGTTTAGAAGTACTAGCATTATTAGTCTTTTCTATCATCCAGTCTTTTGGAATTGATAGATCTTCTAAATGTAATAATTTTGGTTGTATTTCTGTAGTAAACTTATTGGGCTAAAAAAGCTCAATTATTTTATTATCAATTTCTTTTATTTCCACTTCTGCTGTATTAGTGTATTCATTAATAGAAGTCCAGCTTATTGCTAAATCTTCTGCTAAATCACTAATATCAGAATTTTTTGTCTGAATTCTAAGACATAGACACTCTTCTATTAGAGGGTCTATTATGGATATAAAGTAATTTGGTTTAACTTTAAATCCTATAACTCCTATATGTAAATTAGACTGAATTCCTCCAATAAGTGCTTTTATTGGATTTTCAAATCTTTTGTCTAATAATACTGCTAAAATAGGAACATCATGACCTCTTCTGAATAAAGCTCTAATTGTTATCATAATGACTCCTAAATGTATATATCTAACTTGAGGATATTTTTTCCTAATACGTTTTATCTTTTCTGTAGTAAATAATGGGATTTCTGTTAATCCTCCTTTAGTATCTTTAGCAACTGTATTTCCGCTAATTTTTTCTATGTGTCTTTGTGACCAAATTTTAAACTTAGATATTTTATATATTTCTTCTTTAGAAATATGATTTTTATTAATCTTTTCTATTATACCATCAGAAAAGTCTGTTTCTTCTCCGATTAGATTTCCTAATTTAATATCTGTTTTGTAATTAGGAATTTCTTCTAACTTATTTTTAGAACTACTTCCTAACATAAAGATATATTCATCGTAATCAGACGGACTCTGTTTCTGATATTAACTCATATAATATTTCAGTAGGATTTATTTCCTTACTAAAACATATTTCTAAATCTTGTTCTTCAAGATTTTTAATCATTTTCCTAGCATTTTTGCCTTTGTTAGGACAATTTGTTGCTATATGACCTTCTTCATCACAAATAAAACGTTTACATATTTGTTTTTTAGTATATTTAGAAGTTTTTCTTCTAACAAATTTTTTCTTTTTATTATTATGAGTATAATTTTTATTACCTGGTTTCCATCTAGCTAATCTATATTTTTTATGCTTTTTATAGGTTTTTGGACGTATAAAATTACATCCAAACTCCCATTCTCCTTCTAACATCTTTATACAATATTTATGACTTAATTTATTCTTGACTTGTTTAGCCACTTTACTCTGTAAGCAATGTAATATAATTCTTTCCTTAGCAAAATTAATTCTATTACCTATAGTATCTATATTTGCTACTTCTGTATTATTATCATTACTATGTTTTATTATGAAAGAAGCATATTTATTTATGCAAATTTCATCCCAAAGTGGTGGTAATTTATGAAAATATTGGTTTCTCCAAAAGTCTATACTATCATTTTTTAACTTTTGATATTCATCAAGAAATTTTATAGAAAATTCTTCTAAATATCTAATATCACATAATTTTAATTTTGACAAGATGTAGCTAGATTGACTATCTTGATCCTTTTTATTAGTATAACCACAAAATTCTGTTTTTAGAATTGAAGTTAATCCTTTTAATAAATCTTTAGGGGTACTTATTTGATTAATAAGTTGACCCTTTTGTTCTTTTCCTTTCTCAGATTCTTCCCATCTTCTGAGAAATTGTAGAACATCATCTTGAAAAGTTCCTACAAAATAGTTTAAAAACTTTTCTTTTGACCAAACTGTACTGTTGTTGTTTACAACAATAGTCATAGATTGTGCCCAATCATCTATTGTTTTTTCATAGTCTGATAAAGGAACATTAGTTAAGTCTAAGTATATTCCTCCTTGAGCAACATTTCTTTTATTTAAATCATCTACCTTATAAGGTATAGGTATGGGCTGACTAGATTCTCCTGGGGTTTCCAGTTTTATATCATTAGTGGCTATATTTTCTATTTTATTACCTAATATTCTTATTGTATTTTCAACATTTTCATAATTTTTATTAATAGCTCTCAGATTATCATCTGTTTGAAGGTCTGAGTCTATTTTTCTTTTACCGTAAGGATCTTGTTTATCAATTTCCCTAGGTTTCAGTATTTCATAATCATATGGATCTGTTTGTTCAGTATCCATGGGTTCAGGAATTTCTATATTTTCATCCTCTTCTGTTGAAGTGTTTTCTTCATCAGAATTATGACTAGTAACATTAATATCTACATCAGAATTATCAGAATTACTACTACTTTTATTAAAACTAATACTATTATCGGTAGTATCATAATTTAACATATAGTGATAATTATATTTTTTATATAAATCTTTATGTTTTTCATAAAGTTCTTCTATTAATTTTAAATATTCTACTTGCTCATATTTATCTTCTGTTTTAGAAAATTGGTTTTTCCAATGTTCTATTAAAGTCTTATAAGATTCAAAGTCATATTTTTCTTGTTTTTTTGACTTTTTCTCTTTTTTGTTTTCTTTTTTGTTTTTTATTATAAGTTGAAGATTCATCCGAAGACTCATCTTCATCTGATAAAGCTAAAATAACATTACTATTACCATAATATAAAGGTCCTAAATCTAAGTCCGATTCTATATTATTATTAATAACTTGATTTAATTTATTATTAACATCAGATAGTAATTCTTTAGACTTGTTATTCAAATCTAAATCTGTTACTTCTCTCATATTATCTACTTTTTCTTTTATTTTACTAACTTTAGTATATAGTTTATTAAAATATATAGATGTCATATCTATTAAACTATTGATACCTTCACTAAGAGCCGAAACATTATTTTCATTCTTAGAGTCTATATGCATAGTATGATTACAAGTTTTATCTTTATACATAAAATCCATTTCTTCCATGTTTTTTATCTCGGTACCTAAAACCTTACGTGTCTTTAACGTCTTCTTCACAACGCCTACAACGTCCCACTCGGACTCAACGGCAACAAGAAGACAGAACGACAGATATATGGGTTTTGAGATAAACAACAACGAAACAAACAGAATTGAAGATAAAAGATAGAAACTTACAATGCTAACTACGATATTAGAACTCCAGAAATCGTTACTCCGGGGCTCCTCTGATACCAAGTACAGGAGGAAGGGTATATGCACAAGCGGAAAGATATTATTAATATCGTAGATTTTATTTAACAAGAGAAGATAGTAGATAATTTACAATAGATCGTTTACAAGGGTTTACTAAAGAAAGCAAGTATACAAGAGAGTTTGTATATTGCCAATTTCTATGGAAAGTGATTTTTCTAACCCAAGCAAGATGCCTTGTTTAGGCTACAACAATTCCTATTTATAGTGTAAATTTTAAACTTTAATTAATTTACAACTGAAGTCCGCACAGTATCCTAATAAGGATGACTTTATTATCGGCTCCATAGTTGCTTCCACATAGCCTTCTAAATCTGACAAAATTGATGTAGTTGTGTCTACATTCTTCTTGCAATAATTGATGCTTGCATCATTGCTTGCATCATTGATGACTTCTTAAATCATTGCTTGCATTATCTTCTATTTATGGATATGGATGGTGATGGATTGTCACATCCAATAATTAAATATCTCCTTTTTTGGATTTGTCTTTATCCTTCTTGGATATTTCTCAGATTCATCTCCTCGATTTCATCAAGGTGTAATGACTCTGGTGAAAGAACTGGTGTATTCCAGCTTTCCCACGTATCTTTAATCTCTGCTGCTAACGGATAATCATCTATCTCCATGTCAGCTATCTTTTTAATAATCTGAGACTTCTCTATTTTCCTTCTTCCCAGGTTCTTCCAGTGTCATATGCTAAAATTCTTTTTCCATCGGTCCAAAACAAATAAGTTTCTTGGTGAAGAAGATGTTCGACCATGGTTATCATATCAATTCCGGCTTGGATTTGATAATTGGTAAAATTATTATAACAATTACCAATGGCTTTTGACAATTTTTGTTGGTCTTCTTCTACTGCTGAAAGGGCTTTTCCCGAAAACAAAGTACGAATATTCCAAATTTGATATGGCTGATAAAATTTTTCTTTTTCAGCAATACCAATAAGACTACATATTTCTATATGAAAATAATAGACAAAATCATCTAAATCAACAAAATTTGTTAATCTAGATTTTACTATAGCGGGAAAATCTTTTAATAAATGAAAAGAAAGATTTTGATTTCGTTATTTCTTTAACAAATCCCCATTCAATCTTTGGTTATATAAATGGTTCATGATTAAGCCTAAATTTGATAGTAGGAAATTGTTCTCCTATATCATTAGTAAAAACATAGGCTTGTAAATAATATTTTGAAAAAGTTTCTGAAAATTGAGCTTGCTGGTTGCAAATAGCTCTATCTATTTTTGAAAATATATCCGGTGGTAGAATTTGTCTACATTTGTTATATAGACATATTCTAAACATTTTATTAATAATAGGACTGTTTGTTCCCTTATTAATAAAATATTAGAATATATCAAGAAGATTATTTATCTCCTTAATATCTATATATTCGACTACGATTTCATCCCAATCTCTGTATAAAATAGATTTAAGTAATAAATCATCAAATTTATTTTCCTTAGTTGTTTTTTCAACTAAGAATTCTGAAAACTGTGTAAGAGCTCTTCTAAAGTTTGCTCTTTGATCAGTAATATGGGTTTTCCATATTTTGTTTATAAAATTATAATATTCTAAAGGTAAACTTTGGATTATAAAAATCCTTTATTTGAGAAAATTGGACTTTTGTTGTTTTTTCAACAAATTCTCGATTTTTTTTTATAATTTCAAAGATAACTTTTTGATATATCTGAATATGGATCTTGAGACCATTCATAATAACTCACCTAGGTTGGTGATTGTGTTCCAAATGGTTGTCTTACCATTGGATTTGGTACATAATATCCTTGATTAGGATAAAATGGTACTTGAGAGGTGCAGTAATAAATCCTGGATTAGGGCTTACTGTTTTCCCTTTGTTGGGTTTTTTATGGATAGTTCTCCATTCTCCCATATTTTCTAGAGGTTTTTTACCTCTATCCATAAGGCCTGCTAAGAAAATCAGCAATCATATTATTAGTACCTTTAATATAAATAACTTCAAAATTAAATTGGCATAATTCGTTATACCATCTAATTCTCCGAGGTACAGCTTTCTAAGCTTTTATTAGTTAGAAATTGTTTAATGAAACTTGATTATCGGTTTTTATAATAAAATGTTCAGGTGCTAAATATATTAGGAATTTTTTTATTCCCTTTTTTATTGCTAATAATTCTTTTTCATATATAGCATAATTTATTTCATTCGGTTTGAATTTTCCCGAGCTATATCCACAAATTAATTCTTCATTAGCTATTGTTTTAGCTTTTAATACACATCCCCAATTTTTTTCTGAGGCATCTGTTTCTAGAATTAATTTATCACCTTATTTAGATAAATAAACCTTAGGAATATAATTTATTTTGATTTTATATGTTTTATAATATCTCTGAATCTTTTTAGACCATTCAAAGGGTTTGTCCTTTTTAGTTTTTCATATAACTCATCTAATTTTTTAGATAAGTTAGGAAAGAAATTTCTTCCATAATTAACAATTCCTAAAAATTGTTGAAGTTGTTTCTTATCAACAATATTTTCAGGAAATTCTTTTATTTTTATAATAATATGATCTTGGAGTTTAAGACCATCGGCAGATAATATTAATCCTAAGAATTCTATTTCAGTTTTTTCTATTTCAATTTTCTTAGGACTTTTTTAATATAATTCCATGTTTTATAAATTCTCTAGATGTAATATTTAAATGTTTTATGTGATTTTCTAATGTATCTGAGAATATTAAAATATCATCTATATATACTACACAAATTTTTTTATAATTTTTAAATATAGAGTCCATCCATCTTTGGAAGACTTGTGGTGCATTACATAATCCAAATCACATTACTCTCCATTGGTAATGTCCATTAGGTGCACTAAAAGCTGTTAATGGTCTGGATTCTTCTGTTAACATGATTTGCCAGAAGCCAGATTTACAGTCAAACTTACTAAAATATTATTAATGTTTAAAATATTATCCACATAAAATAAATTCCTAAATAATAGCCTTTATCTGCTTATTATCCACATATTTTAAACATTAAAACCCTTAAATTTTAGCCTTGTTGCCATCCACTCCACCTAATCCTAATGCCCAAAATTTAGCTAACTTAAATTAAAAGAATTGGGCTCCATGAAACTTAAATTTGGGCCCCTTACTCCCTTGTGTGGCGTCTCCTCTCAAGATTGGGCACATGGCACACTTTGGTATTTTAAACATAGATACTACCTTTTAAACCCTATAATGTCCAAACAGATAATTTTAATCAAGGCCTCTACCTAAGCCTGAGCCCAATTTGGACCCCTAACACTTAAATTAACACATTAAACATATCCACCCATTAAACGCATAGGCCTAAAAATTCAGGATGTTACAATAAATTGCACATAACTTTTAAAACACTTCTTATAAATAATATAATTTTTTGTCAAAATTTTAGAAAGTTGTTTTATAAATAAGTTATGATAAAAAAAATTATAATATTTTTTTATGAATAAATATTTTTTTTATTATATATAGTATGGACAAATAAATAAGTTATGTCCATACTTCATCATAACTTCTTATAAATAAATATATGATAACACTTTCATAACATTTTTTTATAATAAAATTTTTAGCAAACACTTTAATTTTTTTTAAGATTTAAATAATATAATTTTTTATAACTTTATAAAATACATAAATTATTTTTTATAATAGAATTTTTTAGGATTTAAAATATAATTTTTTTGTCGTATCCATCTCAAACACTCATATGTGTTCATTCTTATAATATACTTTTTATAACTTGTATAAATTTATTTTTTAAATTTGGATTTGGGTGTAATTACTCCAGGCCTCACCCCATAAGTATTGGAAAATGTAATTAGGGTGTTCCAATTACACCTAATTCAGTGGAACTCACCAATCACTATGGTTACCCAAAGATGTCACTCTTGTATAATTACATGCAATTACACCTCAATCCAATTACTTGATGATTTTCTAAATGTTACTTTAGTAGAATTCACTAATTATAACGATTACCTAAACATGCCACACATGTAATTATAAGCAAATTACACTCTTTTTTAAAAATTAAGTAAATTACACTTAAATTCAATTATTAGGTAGATTTCTTGGTAAGTTTATTAATAATCATAATAAACTTGTCACTAATTTCTTATACCATTTTTAATAATTTCTTGGTTAAACTCTGCTATTAGTATCTGTGCTTTACAAAAGTTGTGGATTTAAATCTTGTACTTTAGTTTGATCAATTTGAGGCCCTGTATTTTTTGAATATTGAAATTTAGTTTTGATCTAAATAATAGCAGTTAAACCCATTTGGTTAAAATCAATTACTAGTCATACACTATGCGCACAAGTGTAGATTTGGTCTATATTCTCCAATTGGGTCATTTTAAGTCCTCATATTTTTCGAATTTTAAAATTTTAGTTTTGATGCAAATGAAATTCGTTATTCAATTAACTGGACTTTTAATGCATAACATGTGAAAATAACAAGCTACCATGGCGTTACACATATGATAATATGTTTGATGCATCAGATTTTGAAAATAGCATAACTTAGTGAATTTATCATTTGATGAGGACTGAAATTTTAAAATTTAAAAAGTAAAGGGACTGAAAATGATCAAATTAAAGTACATGGATTAAATCCCAACATTCACAAAGTACAAGGACTAATAGCAAAATTTAGCTTAATTTCTTCTATCTAAAAAAAATATTTCTATAATTTTGTTTCTTTTAAATTTAATAATTTTAAAGAATACATAAATAAGAAAATAGGTATAATTTTGTCATTAGTTAATCGCTTTATTTTAGATTTTTAGATTTTTCAATTTTAACTTTACGAAGCTATTGATTTATGATTTGAAATTTTATTGCTTTTAAAATATTACATTTTTAAATTATCTTTAATAATAATTATTTATATCAATTGTAAGAAATAAAAATTTTATTAAAATAATAAACCACACATATTCCTACAACCAAATAAAATATGAGACAAAAGAAAATGCATAATAACTTAATTGACCCTCTAACTTTATAAGAAAAAGTTATTTTAATTAATTATTTAACTTTTCGTCTCTTTTTAGCATTTAAAGTAGTGTGTGTTTTTTATCAAAATACTTCAAAATAGATGAAAAAATTAACAACCTTTATTAACATGGCAGTCCACATATATACAATGCCAACAATTAATTAAAAATTTTAAAGAATTCTAAAAGTTATAGAATATTATTATAATTTTTATTATTAAATAAATTATATATATATTTGTAATTTTTATGCTTTTTATTTTTTATTAAATTTAAATTTTTTAATTTATTTAAAAATTATGTATACCATGTCAATAAAATTAATAAATGCATTATAAGGTGGTTTGATAAATAATACAAATTAAAAAATTATGTTGAAAATTGAAAAAATTGTTTTTTTATAAAATTAGGTAGCAAAATAAGTAGTTTGGCGTATTTGAAAAGAAAAATTAACTTCAATTATTACTTGCACCTCCCGGCCTGTTGTGGACCTAATAAAGAAAATGAAAACGACACCTACCCATTTTGCTTATAAATGATCCCTCCTTCCTTGAAACAACCTGCTCTCTTTCCACCCACCTTCTTCCTCTCTCTTTCTTCTGTTTTTTTTTTTTCTTTTTTTTTTCCGGAGCCTAAGAGCCGATGATTGTGACGCTTTAATCTTTCACAAATGATGAGGTTCATTTCTATACTTCAATTTAAAATTTTTATCAATTATTCTATAAATAAAAATCGCTTCAGAAAATTGAAGATTGAAAAAACTTCAATACTACTGTTTCAATTGAAATATGCATGTTAAAGCCTGGTTTTTCATTAACCTTAAGTACTCTCTTGCACGTATGGGTACGATCATTGTTGGAGACTAAAATATGTATATATATAATACAATCTATTTTTAGATTTTTTTTTTTTTTGCTATTACTTATGTTTGTTTTATTGTATATGTTTAGAATTTATGGTTGGGCCTTTCAACAATATTATTTTTGAAATAATGCAATGTACTTTATCATTACATTCAATCAATTACTGGTATCTATTTTAGATTTTATATAGGAAATAATTTTTTTAAATACTTGGAATAAATTTCATTGAATACATATTTTTTTAAAATATATATCTTGTTTTGAGATTCTGGCCTTAATTATAGGCTTAAATTTATTGGAATAACCTTGTTAATTTTTCTTTCTTTTATTGAGAATACGGAAATTAGCTAAAATAATTAATAATAATAATAATAATAATAATAATAATAATAATAATAATAATAGTAATAGTAAAACAATGGAGAGCAAACATATATTTTGAATGCAAGCATATGGCAAATGAATCTTTGGCTTGCTGCGAATAAAGTTGGAGTTTTAGATTTTAATGAATTAAGTTTAGGTATTATTATATGTAAATGTTATATGTGAATTCTCTCTTAAATTATTTTAGAATGACTTATTCTAATTTAGGTGTAGATATTTGAAAGCCATAATAGTTTATCATTATGTTTTTCATCTTTTGTAGGTAATGCATGAGGTCACCTGCATTCCCTCTAACGAAATCTCATGGAAGAAGACACTCGATTAATCACTTTCATGCGGTCATTTTCAACCAACATTAGTAACGATGGTCCCAGCTTGGACTTTTCCAAGGGCTGGAGCGTCACTCGGTCGATTTTGTTGGAGTTTCGCAAGGGCTCGAATGTCGAGCGAGAGTGTATTGTGGTTCGCGCGATATATAGACATTTTATTCGACCTTTCACACGATATACACATTGAAAAACCCTTTTTTTTTTCTTTAAAATTTTCAACAACGAAGCAACTTTCCAAGCCTAAGTCTGAACCATAATGGATTTTGGATAATTATTTCTTAAATGAATTTATGAGTTGCTACTTTCTTACCCAGAGTAAAATAAAAAAAAAACACTAGCATGATTCTTTTTCTTTTATTTTTTTAAAAATAAAAATTTTACATGTGTTATACAGGGTATTTCCGCGGATACTTTGCTGACATGGTATCGTTGCCATTGGACTACCTCATTAGTCACGATCAACATCACCAACATACCTCCACCATCGATACTATTCACTTTGAACTTAGGCAACATGTGAGCCGCCAATACCAGAAAGACAAGACCATTTTTTGTACTCCCTACGTCACATTGTCACCTTACAAGGTCACATTGTCACCCTACAAGGTCACATAGCCGCCTTTATTGAAGGACAAGGAGGGGACCCATCCACCAATGGGTGGCTACCATGTGGCCCCTCAAACTTTCCATATAAAAACCTTGAACTGCCCCAAAAAGAGTATATAGATTCTCTCTCTCTCTCTTTCTCTCTCTTCGATGACTATTTGCCTTTATTGGGTGAATTGACCTCCTACCTCATTCGCTCTCTCCTCCTTGTTGCTCCTTGGTATCAACAACATGATTAACGGAGAAAATGGATTTTCAAAAAGGGTATGTTCATGTGTTTGATGGTAATTACAAGACCAACAAATCTTTTTTTTTTTTTTTTGGTTACAAGGAGGGTAAGCCTTGAAACTTATTCAACCCTGTTGCTTTTCCTATAAACAGTAGCACTATCCATATCTCCTTGCATCACTAACTCGAATGTAGCTGGCGGTTCTGTGAATTGCTGCAGCCTATGTAACACTCTTAATCCGTATCCGTCGCCGGACTAGGGTTACAAGGCATCACTGAACATAGCACAAGTCACCACAACATCCATAACTCACATAATCACAACCGAACTCATTTTGAATAGTTTTGTTTTAAAAAAATAGATTTAATCAATAATATGCATACCGTAATTCCCTCTAGCAAATTCATGGATTTACAATTTTCAATAAGTAACAAGAATACTACTCATTTGTAAGAACATAACCGAATTAAAATTCCAAACATTTCTCTCATTGCCCAAACACATATAATGATCTTAATACACATGCATGATTGTCACTATAACCGAATATGCAATATACCATATAAATGATTTCTACTTTATCCACATTTCAATCATTCACTTCATTAGTAGCCTTCATTAATTCCTAACTCAAACATATGCAAGTTCACAAAAGTCAACTTTCCAAGGATAGTAAGTATAAGTCATAAACTAAAACCTCATGCTAAATCATATACATATATATATACTTATCATGCACTAATATCAACATTTTATATTCGAAGTTCAAGCAAAACATATGCATTTTACGAACCCAATCATTTAGGCGTTACATCATTAACATTTAAATCAAGCCACATGAATATCCATCACATATAATATACTATATGACATAATTCTAAAATGAGCTATTTACTAAATAAAATGCATGACATAATAGACATGTTAATTAACCAAACTACTAAGCATGCTTGCTTACAATGCTGATTTTACCATTATAATGAGCAAGCATTAAGGCCGAATACAATCAAGACCATAGTATCATAATTTAGGCATTTCATTACTAAATCACATATATTAAATTTGATACACATGCACCAATTTCATTCATAACCGAATAGGCTATCCAAGTACATATCCATTAATTCCACATATTACCGAATGCAAAGTTTATAAAACATATTCATGTTTCCATATAAAACATCAAAAGTAATGTATACCCAATCTTATCCCATACTTGATGAACTACCACATATATTCACTTTCCTAAGAGCTAGCAAAGATTCATATCAAACATACATATACAAACATAAATACTTGGTATGATTTATAACACATTCACACTCATCATCCAAGCAAAACTTGTACTCTTACCTTAATCAAGACTTGCATAACTTTAGGTTATTTAATATTAAGACAAGCCATTTTCGCATGGCTTATATACATCAACAAAATGTCATTCAAGTATTAAGCTAGCCTATACATGCCTTAAATTCAAAAGTTCAACTTTTAAGGTACCAAAATAAGTCGATAGTGCGGGTGACTTCGATGACGATCCCCTGAGCTTGTAGCTTGATCAAAATTTATAAAACAGAGTGAAAAACACACAGAGTAAGCTAACTAGCTTGGTAAATCTTAAGCAAATTTAATAATTCGACTAATTATTCAATCAGGTTAAATCAAATGAATTCTTAACATAAATAAATAATATGACATTTATATGCTATCATAGTCAAATATCAATGTCCATATATATAACAAAGTATTTATCATCATCTACTTAAAAGTAGAACTCATCAAAAACACATCACATGAAAGTTATATATATTTCTATATATATATACGAATAATAGCTTCCCTGTACATATAAAGTAAGCTCCTCTAACCGAAAGTATCTAAATACAATCCCACACATTCGATAACACACATATACATATATTCCACATGACCCGATGAATATACAAATTATCTCATATAACCGATTATATATATCTATACATATCTGTGTATATAGATATACATACATGGACATCTTTAAACAACTCTCATGTTTTCAAGTAAACAACATCCACATAACATAATTTATCCACATATCCCATCAACCAAATGTACAACACATTTATTTCATCATGTTATTTGCTCATTGACATCACATATAACATATAAGTATGTAAATACATACCTTACCATCGATTTAACAAAAATTCATTTGCATAAGCTTAGGCTTACTTGATTTGTTCCATAACTTAACCATTTCGTAGTCTAAACTCGGAATTGTAAATCACCGGTATAAAACCTGCTAGCGTCCACTGAACTACTCCTGAAAGATTAGACTCGCTACTGACCGAGAGGTCTAAAATTTAAACACCGACATTTAGCCTGCTAGGCAATAAGCCCGATATAATTCACCGGCACAAGGCCTGCTAGGCAATAAGCCCGATATAGTTCAACGGCACAAGGCCTGCTAGGCAATAAGCCCGATATAATTCAACGGCACAAGGCTTGCTAGGCTCGAAGCCCGAACATTCAGCCAACTCATTCACATTACACATTAGCAATATCACTTATATCACATATAATTCACATCACATTCACATAGTGAACTCAATTAATTCAACTACATTTCATTGCTAAATTACTTTAACACATTCGGCATTGTCATAATTCAATCCACAAATTCATAAATTCAGCATGTATACTTGCTTAAGGACTTACCTCGAGTATCGTCGGACAACAAGAATCGGTTATTCGTTAACTTTCGCTTTTCCTCGATCCAAGTCTGTTTTTCTTTGTTCTTGATCTAAACATATTCAATTTAAGCTCATTCAAACACATTTCAATTCAATTTAGTCCTAAAACACATAAATAGACAAATTACCATTTTACCCCTAATGTTTCACACTTTTACAATTTAGTCATATTTGCACAAAACACAAAATACACAAAATTTGATTTCACAACCTAAGGGCCGAATATTCATAGAGTTTATACAAGTCCATTCATTTCAATTTTTTTTCACATTTTTAGTCCCTCAAAAATTTATTTTTGCAATATAGCCCAAAATACTCAAAATCACCAAAAATCTCAATACAAAACATGTTAATTTAAAACATATATTTCATATTTCTTCAATTAACAACAAAAAATCACAACTAACCATCAATGGAATATCACAAAATCTTCATTAAATTCTAAAATTAGGGTATGAGTTTGATAGTATACTAAGCAACGATCTTAAAAACGTAAAAATTATCGAAAACTAAACAAAATACATACCCTAATTAAGCTTTCCTTATTGCCGAAACCTTGAGCTTCAACTATGGTGTTTTTCTCATCTCATATTCGGCCAAAGGAGAAAGATAATGCATGTGTCTTTTATTTTTATGATGTTATATATATTTAACATATAATATAATATAAAAGTTAACTTATAATATAAATAAATAAATAATAAAACATATTAATGATTACTTAAACAACCATGCCGTCCACTATCATGTAACATGGGCTAATTGCCCTTTTAGGACTCCATTTTTAAAAGCCACTATCAAATGGGTACTTTTCACTATAGTTTATAACTTTTACGCTTTACGCGATTAAGTCCTTTTATTCAATTAAGCACACAAACAATCAAATTTTCATACGAAACTTTCACACATAATAATTCACATATAATAAACACAAAAAATAATATTTAAAAATTTTTCAGACTCGGATTCGTGGTCCCGAAACCACCGTTCCGATTAGGGTCACATTCGGACTGTTACAGCCTAGGTCATTCATTGATCGCCAAATTTTCCAGCATATTCGCAACAATGATTGCCTCTCATTTGGCATGTTGAGTTTTAGCCTCACTCTTTATTTGATTGATGCTTCTTACAATGCAAAAGGGTGGGGCGAAGATTTTCCTATAGTTAACATATTGGTCAAAAACAAATTATCAAATTCTAGGACTACCTTTCGAAACCCCAACTCCCCTACTAAGTAGAGCTCATCATAAGCTCCCCACAACTTTGCTTGAACAATTAACTTTGAACCTACAAACCTATAGAATCCCATCACCCAATAGCCCAAGTTGTATGACTCCTCCAAATGTTGCTTGTCCATTAGGTTGCTTCACTGCTCTATCTATATTAATTTTAACCCAATCATCATCAAGTTTCTCCTATCCAATATTTTGCATAGGGCAATGCAGTAAAGATCTTCACTTCATAATTTGATAGAATATCTGCTTAGACCAAGATATGCGTCAAGCAGTAATCTCATCAGCTTTGTAGTTATCATTATTTGAATATGAAACTGATACTATTCTTTCATATATTTCAATAGATTAAACTGAAATATGTGCTCCAGTCCACAGTTCCTAAAAATCAAGTTGAAGCATATCTTAAGTTTTTTGGCAACCAATCGTGTAAAGATAAGGAAAAAAAAAACATAACCAAGCCCTGCTAAGGCATCACTTGCATCCAAAGGATATCTGCAGCCACACAATTTTAAATGACATGCAACCTTGTTTTTTAACCTCACCACAAACCAAACATTGCATCATCTAAAAATCTTTTGGCTTTTGTATCCTTCTTTCACAGTTGATAAAAACAAAAACTAATTGAATGACCTCATTAGGTTATCTACTTAAAATGAAGAGAACAAAGTACTGTACTTAAAATTTTAAGTACAATATTATCAATTTTGCAAGATAAATTCTTTGGCGAATCATTGTACTATAGGCTAAAGAGTAAATGTGTCACACCTTATACCTGGATGATTCGAATTGAGGGCGCGTAGAAGTAAAGTTGTATGTTCTGGCACACTCTAGTAGTTAGTTCGCCCAAATTGTAAACTTCTAGCGAACTAATGTTTTGGTGAGTTAAGTATACGCATATAGAAATATATCAGGATTTAATCATTGATGTATTCTTCAGTAAAAGAAAGAATTCGATGATAGGAAAGTAGGTATTGTGTAGGTTACAACCAAAAGTATAGTATGCCTAGTTTGTTCAAGCACTGTGAAGAGTAAGTCTTGGTAACTAGATCTGGTTATAAACCAACTAAACTGAATGACCAATTAACATATGAAAAAGACTCTCATTTATGTTTTGTTCAAATTCTGTAGGCATTTAATATGTGCGTATTCTAGAATTTTTGAAAACTTGTCAAATTCACTAAATGGAAGTAGATTATACATATGTGTGTGTGAGAAAGGTTCATGGAAATGTTTCTTCTTCTTTCACAATAGTTTTTTAATTCTTTTTTTTTCTTAACTATTAAATGTTATTTACTTATTGCTCTTTTTATTAAATGTAGAAGTATTCCATCTCCTTGTAAGTGTAATAATTTTGCATGTTAAGAATAAGATGCTATGAAGTATATGGGTAGTAAGTTGTGAATAAGAAGCCCTGTATGGGGATTTTCAGTAGAAAAAATGTTAGCAATCTGTCTGCAAATGGGTCTAATGGTGAATTCATGTTCTTTAAACAATTGTTGCTGCTGGTTCAAACTAGATATCTGAGTCTGAGTTAGTAGCTGCAGTAGGTGAGTATCAGGTAAGCTCAAATATTGATTCCTACAAGTCTTTTTAGATAAGTTTCATATGATCAATCTTCTAGAAATGGTGAATGAGTAAATGAATAATTGTTGAAGATAAATATGTATTATTGATATGGTTTATGTGATTCTGTGAAATAATTATGTGTGTGTATGCTTGGAATGTATACTGTGAGATGTGATTTTATTGTTATGTTTGAAGCCTGTATTGAAGTATGATTTGTTTAAGAAAATGAGTTAGTGTACTTGAATGTGAGTTCTATTGGTTGTGCGATGTGTGTGATTTGTGAAGTTTGGGATTGGGGTGTATATGAGTATGGAGAGGTTGTAAGGTAAGAGGAAAAAGCCTCTTTTAACGGTTAGGGCACTAAATTTTGTTGATTTTAAAAAATGGAATTGAGTGAGATAGAAGTTGGTATTGACTCCAATAGATCATGCCAAGGGAAAATTTCTTTTGCTTCATTACAAAAAACATCGTGTAGTAGAGTACTGAGAGGAGCTACTAGTTGAATTAAAGGTATGGATTTTATAACATTCTTGGTTAGTGGGGGATCAAAAAAATGAATTGGAGAGTCTATTTCGTGAGCAGACTCTGTAGGTGGTTTTGGAATTTTAGGCAACGCTAGAATGGGAGAAGTGTGAGTGACTTTAGAGATAGACTCTTTATTAGGTCTATGCCATGTCAAGGGAGACTATTCACTACTTCCAGTCTCTTGAGTACTTTTCTCTAATTTGAGTCTCTTCTTAGTTTTCTTTATTGCTATTTTTCTTGATGGAGAAGCAATAGTCTTCTCCTTTGATCGAACCTTGATAAACCCGTAAAAGTAACATATTTTAAGCCCACATTTTGCATGCTTTTGGATGATTTAAGCCTTGAATTATGTAATTTGGTGCTCTTAATCCTTTTTTTTTCATGTTTTATACTCAGGAGAGCACCGGAGGACGAAAAGAACGGAAAATGGGCCCAAAACAGAGTAAATGGGCCATATCACGAAATCAACACGGCCTGGGCCCAAGACCACACGGTCATGCCTCATTCAACAGTCTTGAACACGGCCTGGCCATGATTTACACGGACGTATGCCATGGGCGTGTCCCTGCCGTGACAAAGAGAAATTTCACTCGGATTAGGATACTTAGGGGCGAAGAAACACATTCCGAAGCCAATATAAACACCCTAAGTATGACCTAAAAGGGGGGAACCCAAGGCTTTAGTCAGGGGGCGTCCAGCTAGGCCAAAGAAGGCAGATTTGTGGGATTTACTCGAAGATAGCCAGTTGATTCATCTCAAGAAGTCAAAATCATACTCAAGATAGAGGATCTCTCCTTCAATTCCTTTAGGGAGTCTTAGGGATTTCTTATATTTTATTTTATCTTTTCTTTTGAGGTGTTTTCTTTTATTGTTATGAACTAAACCCTCAGATACTTGAGGGGGATGAAACCTAAGATGAATCTTGTTATCATTTGCTGAACTCTATGATAAATATTTGACTTGTTCTTAATTATGTGTTCTTGATTCTTGTGTTGATATTTTCAGGATATTGATTCAAGTGTGATGTGCTTAGGTGGAGGAGCAAAAGTCCCTACCTAAGAGTAGATCTAGTATAATTAAGCGAAGTTGATCGTACGCCCAGAGATAGGGTGACGAGATTTTGTCGGATTAGGGCGAAACCTAATATTGGAGTCCATAGATCGAGTTAATGCGATTTTAAGGGTTTTAATCAGAAAGAGATTCCAATTAATCAACCTAGGGTTAGAAGTTAGTCGCCTCGAGAGAGGGATTACTATAACTTACGGATCAAGTCAAATGAATAAATCGTCTGGTTCAGAGTTAGATAACAAGTAAAGTCTAGATGGATTCTTCCTTTGGTGTTGTCTTAATCAATTGGTTTTTCCTAAAGTTATTTTCTCAAATTTCATTCTTCTTATCTTAGAGTCTTTAGTTTAGTAGATAGTTAATTTTAGATTAGATAAACAGTTTATTCAATTCTTAGGTTAAATAATAAAAAGAGAGTTATTATTAGTACTTTTGGTTTCTTTGGGTTCGACATTCCAGTTTTGCCTTAACTATACTACTGTTCAATAGGTGCGCTTGCCTCAAATCGTTGTCATAGTTAGTTTCCAGGTTCAATCATTCTTTATATAAATTTTAAGACTTTGACATTGCGAAAACAACGATCAAGTTTTTGGCGCCGTTGCTGGGGAACTGAAATATTAAGAATGCTTAATTTTTATTACTTTAGCCATAATTAATTTATTTTTGTAATTAAATTTTATTTTTGTTTATCTAAATTTTCTTCCTTCACTCCTTTCAGGTACCTCTAGTTTATGACTAGAAGGAATCCGATAGGACCCCTACTTTACGACAGTGATATTGAAGGTACCATTCGCAGAAATCGCAGAGAAATAAGGCGAAGCCTAAACCACATAGAAGAAAAGCAAGAAGCCGAAATAAATACTGCAGAAGAGATAGCTGAAAACAATCCACCACCTCCAGAGATTGCCGAAAATCATGCTCCTCGAACTATGTATGATTATGCTAAACCTAGTTTAACAGGAACTGAGTCTAGTATTGTTAGGCCTACTATTGCTGCAAATAATTTTGAACTGAAACCTAACACTATACAGATGATACAACAGTTTGTTCAGTTTGATGGTTTGCAGGATGAGGATCCTAACACACACTTAGCAAATTTTCTAGAATTCTATGATACCTTCAAAATAAATGGTGTTTCTGATGATGCCATCCGTCTTCGGTTATTTCCCTTCTATCTGAGGAATAAAGCCAAACAGTGGTTGCATTCTCTTCCACGAGGGTTAATCACTACATGGGATCAAATAACCAAAAAATTTTCATTAAAATATTTTTTGCCAGCCAAAACGGCCAAATTGAGGAATTATATCTCTTCTTTTGTACAGATAGATTTAGAGACACTTTACGATGCATGGGAGAGATACAAATATTTGTTGACCACACCACGGATTATCTTTGTGGCTACAGCTCCAAACTTTTTACAATGGTGTGAACCATTCAACACGGAAACTAATCGATTCAACCGCCGATGGAACCTTGAACAACAAAACTCCTGAAGCGGCCTACGAGTTTATAGAGGAGATGTCATTGAATAACTATTAGTGGCAAGTTACAAGGACAAGCCAGCCAAAGCAGCCAGAGTTTTTAATGGTTCTTCGCAGGCATATCCAGTTATGCAGTGCGACGTAAGTGAAAGAGTGGCGAATCCTTAGTATCCACCTTACGGACAGGGCATTGAGAGCGAACAAATGAACTATATGGGTAACAATTTACGATCTAATAATAACCCTTATAGTAATAATTATAATCTAGGTTGGAAGAACCACCCCAATTTCTCATGGGGTGGCCAAGGAAATCAAAGACAACAATCATCCGAAAACTTCCAACAACAGCCCTACCCACAGGAAAGGAAGCCAAACCTCGAGGAGATGCTGACAAAATTCATGGCAGCCACAGAAACATGTTTTCAGAATACTGAGACATCTTTTAAAAATCAACTTGAAAAATTGACATAGGAGCTCAATGATCAAATCAAGCAACTTACTAAGATAATTTTTAAAATACAATCAGAAAGCTTACCCAGAGAAAAAGAGCAGGTAAAGGCAGTGATGCTAAGAACTGGAAGGGAGTTAGTTGAAATGAAGAAAAAGATTCCACATGAAACCAATAAGGCAAAAGCAACCCTGACCCATGAGGAAATTAAACCAACAATCTCATATTCAGCAAAGTTGAAGAAAGACTGCTTAGACGCATAATATGGTAAATTTCTTGAACTTTTCAAACAGCTACATATTAACTTACCTTTTGTTGAAGCTATTTCGCAGATGCCAACATATGCAAAATTTTTAAAGGAGCTTCTAACAAATAAGAGAAAGTTCGAGGAAATTTTAACAGTGGAATTTAATGAAGAATGCTCAGCTATCGTCCAAAACAAGCTGCCAACCAAATTGAAAGATCCAGGAAGTTTCACTATTCCCTACTTAATTGGTAGATTGAACATAGAGAAAGCACTAGCTAATTTAGGTGCCAGTATTAATCTAATGCCTTATAGAATGTTTAAGCAACTTGGTCTCGGGGAACCAAAACCCACTAGGATGAGTATTTAGTTAGCTGACAGATCTGTTAAGTATCTTTAGGGAATTATTGAAGATGTTCTGGTAAAAGTAGATAAATTTATATTTCTTATTGATTTTGTTGTGCTTGACATGAATGAGGATGTAGAGGTACCTTTAATTTTGGGACGACCCTTTCTAGCTACTGCTAGGGCTGTCATTGATGTTGGTGATGGTAAACTTGCACTAAGGGTAGGCGATGAGGAAATTGTGTTCCAAATTTATGATGCCATGCGATATTCTAGAGAACAAGATGATTCTTGTTACTTTGTTGATGCCACTGATAAGATTTTTCAAAAGTCTTTGCAGGAAATTATACAAGATGACACGATGGAACTATGTCTTTTAGAAGGAGAAGAGATAGATGACGATATCGATGAATTAAATCCTAATACATCATCCTTTAGACAGATGAAAATAGAGGATATTGAAATCAATGACGAACAAAACAGAAATCCTCTATTGATGAACTGCCCAAATTAGAATTAAAATAATTGCCAAAACATTTAAAATACGTATTCCTAGGGGATAATTCTACATTACCAGTAATCATCTATTCAAAACTAGGACCCAAAGAAAAAGAAGATTTACTAAGGGTACTAAGAAAACATAAAAGAGCAATAGCATGGAAAATGTCTGACATTAAAAGGATAAGCCCATCATTCTGCACCCACAAAATTTTAATAGAAGATGAGTATAAATCGTGTGTGCAACTTCAGAGACGTTTGAACCCCAATATGAAAGAAGTTATCAAAGCTGATGTAATTAAACTTCTAGATGCAGGAATAATTTATCCTATTTTTGACAGTACTTGGGTAAATCTTGTGCAGGTAGTTCCAAAAAAAAGAGGCATGACTGTTGTAGCCAACGAAAAGAATGAATTGATTCCTACAAGAACAGCCACAGGTTGAAGAGTCTGTATTGACTATAGGAAGCTAAACGATGCCACCAGAAAAGATCACTTCCCTTTTCCCTTTATTGATCAGATGTTAGAAAGATTATCTGGGCATA
This sequence comes from Gossypium bickii, assembly GCA_025503065.1. Taxonomy (NCBI): domain Eukaryota; kingdom Viridiplantae; phylum Streptophyta; class Magnoliopsida; order Malvales; family Malvaceae; genus Gossypium; species Gossypium bickii. Next base: position 106,969,174 of record CP106711.1, read on the forward strand.
TGTACTACTGCTTCTTGGACGAACTCTCCGGCTATTTCCAAATCCCAATAGCTCATGAGGATCAAGAAAAGACAACATTTACATGTCCATACGGTACGTTTGCTTATCGTAGAATGCCTTTTGGATTATGTTATGCTCCTACTAACTTTCAGTGCTACATACTGGCCATCTTTGATGAACTTGTGGAAGACATTATGGAGGTATTTATGGACGACTTCTCGGTATTTGGTAATTCTTTCCACCTTTGCCTTAAAAATTTAGAACTAGTTCTAATAAGATGGAGGAAACGAATCTTGTCTTGAATTAGGAAAAATGTCACTTTATGGTTAGAGAGGGAATTGTGTTAGGACATAAGATTTCTAGTAAAGGGGTCGAGGTAGATAAAACAAAGATTGAAACAATAGAAAAATTACCTCCTCCTAGTTCAGTTAAGGCTATTAGAAGTTTTTTAGGACATGCTGGATTTTATAGAAGATTCATTAAAGATTTCTCTAAAATAGCTAAGCCTTTAACAAAATTACTAGAAAAAGATGTTCCTTTCAATTTTGATCAGAAGTGTTTAGATGCATTTAATATCCTTAAAGATAAACTAATAAATGATCCGATTATAATTGCACCTGATTGGAATTTACCCTTTGAACTAATATGTGATGCGAGTGATTTTGCAGTAGGTGCAATTTTGGGACAATGAAGAGACAAGCATTTTCAGCCAATTTATTGTGCTAGTAGAACATTGACGCCCGCACAAGAAAACTACACCACCATAGAGAAACAATTGCTAGCTGTAGTTTTTACATTTGACAAATTTAGACAGTATTTGATATTATCTAAAGTCGTCGTTTACACTAACCATTCAGCTCTTCGTTATCTTTTAGCTAAATCTGATGCAAAACCCTGACTCATACGATGGATCTTACTCTTACAGGAATTTGATTTAGAAATAAAAGATAAGAAGGGAGCTGAAAATCTTGCAGCAGATCACCTCTCTAGGCTTGAGAACCCACATATCGAAGAGCTTGACAAAAGTGAGATAAATGAATCGTTTCCCAAGGAACAATTCTTTTCTATAGCCAACTCCAAGGTACCATGGTTTGCAGATATTACGAACTATTTAGCTGCTAACATCTTACCAAAAAGGTTAACACATCATCAAAAGAAGCAATTCTTTGCTGATGCGAAAAGCTATTTTTGGGAGGATCCCTTTCTTTTCCGCATATGTGCAGTTCAAGTAATTCAGAGATGCGTTACAAAGGCGAAAGCAAGTAAAGTCTTAGAACATTGCCATTCAGGACCTTCAAGAGGACATTACAGCGGGATTAAGACAGCACACAAGATGCTCGAATCAGGATTCTATTGGCCAGCTCTGTTTAAAGATGCCAACAGGTATGTCGCTTCATGTGATAAATGCCAAAGAACATGTAATATTTCTAAACGTGATGAAATGCCTCAAACATATATGCTATCATGTGAGATATTCGATGTATGGGGTATTAACTTTATGGGTCCGTTCCCTAGCTCATTCGAAAATAAATACATCTTAGTAGCTGTAGATTACATGTCAAAATGGGTGGAGGCCCAAGCTTTACCTACTAACGATGCTAGAGCTATAGTAAAGTTTCTTAAGAAACTTTTCTCTCGTTTTGGAACACCCAGAGCGATCATCAGCATAGGGGTACTCACTTTTGCAATACTCAATCTGATAAAATCTTAAGAAAATATGGAGTACACCACAGAACAGCAACCCCTTATCATCCTGAAACCAGTGGGCAAGTTGAAGTGGCAAATCGAGAGCTTAAGCGAATCCTAGAAAAAACAGTCAAATCAAATAGGAAAGATTGGGTAGTAAAAGTAGATGAGGCTTTATGGGCCTATAGAACAGCATTTAAAACCCCTTTGGGAACATCCCCATACAAACTTGTCTATGGGAAAAGTTGTCATCTGCCATTTGAGTTAGAGCACAAAGCATACTGGGCTATAAAATTTTTGAATTACGATCTTAAAACCGCAGGTGAGAAGAGGATGATGCAGTTGAATGAATTAGATGAATGGCGAGCTGAGGCCTACGAAAACTCGCGACTATATAAGGAGGCAACAAAACGACGCCATGATGCTCGATTAAAACAATCAAAGCAATTCGAAGTAGGAGACTTGGTCATGTTGTATAATTCAATACTCAAACTATTTCCTACAAAGTTAAAATCAAGGTGGTCAGGCCCATTCGTGATTAAAACTATTTTTCCGTACGGCACAGTCGAGGTAACCCATCCAACTCAATGAACATTCAAGGTAAATGGCCATCGACTGAAAATTTATAATGGTGAAGATTTCAAAGAATTAAGAGAGAGCTTCAACTCCGTGAACCTTCTTTTAGAAATGAAAACAGGGTGAGTCTAGCTTAAGACTTTAAACAAGCACTTCTCGGGAGGCAACCCGAGAACTGACTTCACTAACCCCATTAATTTTTACATTTTTTATTTTATTTTTCCTTTTAGCATCTAACCCAAACTAACCAATATAGTGAAGCGCAGATTTCACCACCACACGGCCTTGCACACGGGCGTACTCGCGACCGTGTGGATGCCATGGGATGAAACACGGGTGTACCGGTAGACGTGCAAGATGAAAAAGAAAATTTGACACGGGCTGCGATAATAAGACCACGGCCGTGCGATGCAACCGTGGTCTATTCTGAGTAAACCAGCACGGGCATGAGCCACGTCCATGCTTACCAACCGTGTGCGACACTGACTACATGAACACGGGCGTGGCAACCTTAGCACGGGCGTGGGAGAAGCGAACATAATTGTACACGGCCTAGGAGCAAGGGCGTAGACAATATCTCAAACGTGCCCAAATTTAAAAAATCACGAAAAACACGGGCTAAATAAAAGACACACGGGAGTGGCACCTACCCATGTCCCCATCCCTATATAAGGAATACCACGACCATCTTCTCCAAAATTTTCCCCCATTTCAAACCCTAGCCGTTTTCTCTCTATAAACTACCACTAAAATCTCAGCCACCAGCAAAATCCTCCCCTCCCTCAAGTCCCTCAACCCCTTTCCCCTTCCATTAGCAACATACACATAGGAAACTAGCACACGCCCGTGCCCAAGGAATACACGCCCACCCTAAAGGTGTCCCACAGCCGTGTTTCCTAAATAATTGCAGCACACGCTCGTGGCTCGCCCCTACACGGCCGTGCTTCGCCAAAAGACACTGATACCACCACCAGTTCCATCTTACTGTCACATTTACCTTTATTTGAGACTTAGAATTTTATCTATTTAATTAAATACTAGATTAGTCTCATTATTTTTGATGTAGCCATTGAATCCTAGTTTAAATATCACTTAGGATTAGATAGAATATTTATTTGTCAAATTCTTGCTCCTGCTAAACACGATTAATTTAACTTATTTTGAGTTTAGTCTTTGTATATTTTGGATACTAATCGAAACCCTTGATATATGTTTTCGCTGGAAATCTACTTGAATCATTGCTTATCGATTCTTTTCAGGCCCATAATGTCATTATCACGAGGCAAGAAAACTGCAGTCTCTAGTTCAAAAAAAATGAAAGGGACCCGGTTCCTCATCAGCTAGTGTAACCTCGGAAGTGCACCACCCATTCTTACGTTTTCCTCCTAGTATTCAAGAGGATCGTTACAAGTTACTTCGGGTGCGACCGCTCGGAACAAAGAGATGTATTGATTCGGACGCCTTGGAACAAGTCCAATTAGCCGATGATGTACGGGCTCTACTAACTACCGACCCTTGGAACCAGTTCTTCAACATCATCGAGCCTACCCTACTTAGAACTCACTCTGGAGCTCTGTTCAACATTTCATCTTCAGACAGTAATGTCACAACACGATGACCCTAGTACAATCCAATTCTGACTCGGAGGCATCATACGAGAACTGAACGTACCACAATTTGGGGCCGCATTGGGACTTTATACCAATGAATTCATGGCGGAACATGATCTCTTGGAGCTTTCTCGCCATATCCACAAACCCCCGCGAGATGTTGGTACAACATAGCTCCTAACAACAATGAGTATGACCCTAGTCGCTCCAAAGCAATAGCCCTTGTCCCATCCCTGAGGTATATACACCCGCTTTTAGCTCATACACTGATAGGTCGGCGAGAGAGCACTGGCGTCGTCAACACTCACGATGCCTATTTCCTGTGGTGCATAGTGAACGGGTATGTCTTCGACTTGGCTTATTTAGCTCACGCCATTCAACATCAGACGGGACAGCACAAGAGAGGAGTCATATCCATGGGGCCCTACATTACTCGATTGGCTCGATATTTCAGTCTCCTCAACACCGATGCTCAAACCTCATCCCTTACACTAATAGGTCAGATGACCCCACAGGGCATCCAGACAATGTTACACATGAGGATGATTCAATGTCGACGGGGATAGATCCCCCCCAATATCGACTAGCGCCCACCACCGCCGAGGAGGACCCCGAGGACATTACTGATGATGTCCCCCCAACACAAGAAGTACCACCACTGAGCCATCGTCCATCTCATGCGACAGCATCTATTCCAGAAATATCTGAGCACCTAACACAATTTGAGCAGCAATGCTTTCAGCGCTTCGACCATATCGATGACATTTAAATGAATGGTATTTAAATGAATTGTTTAGATAATTTATGTTAGGAATCTATGAACATACATGAGGTAGATTATTATATTGATAGTTTTGACATGTTTTAGATGTGTTTAATTGTATTTTGGATTGGTTGAATAAATGGTATTTGAGTTACTTGTTGTTCAAAAAATGTAGGGTTGGTAAACTTGATGCATAAGGCTCAATTTGAGTCCACACGGCCTAGTACACGGGCGTGTGACTAGACCGTGCGAGACACACGGCTTACACATGGGCATGTGGTTAGGTCGTGTGTCTCTTGCAACTTAAAATTTTAGAAACAAAATGCTCAGGTATTGCCACACGGGTAGAGAAACGAGCGTGTCTGAGCCATGTGAGGTAAGTCAGAGAGTGACACGGAGTAGGACACGACCTGAAGCACGGGTATGTCATTGGAGCACACAGACATGTGAGCCCTATACATAGAATTTTTTTTTAAAAATTTTGCGTAAAATTCTCTAAGTTTCCGATTAAGTCCTAATTTGTTCTTAACACGTATTTTGGGCCTCGAGGGCTCATAAAAGGGACGATATGATTAATTCATGATATGTATGTTTAATAATATGTTTATTGTTTGTAATTGATCTGAAAGTCTGGTAATGCTCCATAACCCTATTCTGGCGACAGATAAGGGTTAGGGGCTGTTACAATACCCCTGTAAGTGTTCCAGATGTAGAACATTAGACTCTCGAAGTTGAAATCAAAACCACTAACAGAGTGTTGTACTAAGGTGTCGAAGTCTCGGTTATTGCCATGCCCTAACTGCTAAACGTTTTGTTTGCCACGATTGAAATCTAAGGATGAAACTGATTAGTGTCTTCTTATTGATGATTCCAGGATATCATAATGTGAGCTTTCTAACAAAGTCATGAACCCCACTACACAACTGTGTCGTTGGACTCTCAGCTTCCTCTTTTGTTCTGATCTCTCGAACTGGAACCAATGTCGAACTTCGACCGCCTTCATCTATGTTGACAAAATCTGCATCTAACTCGAGTATTGGTAATCTATTAGCTATGTGTTCGGACCATCGAGTCGATCGCCATTGGGCCTTTGACATTAAAAAGCTCATATTTGACGAGGTCCCTCCACACTAGATATTTATAATTCAAGGACGATACTCTCATCCAAGTAGATCCGATGACTTTCCACCTAATTTTTTCACAAAGATCAGACAATTGTATGTTTGGGTTGAAAGTTAAATGCATTGTGTACGCTGATGAAAAAACAACCCCAACATTGGTGCCACAAATTTTACTGTCGTAATAAACAATAGCATTAACTCATCCACTCATTTCGAACCAAATAACCTGTTTCACATGTTTAAAACAAAACATTATGCAAAAATAGAGTAGTAATTATCGATTCACAACAAAAATCGAAGCTTACTTGAAATAGTTACGTGTTTACTAAAAATTTTCCTTATGGGAACGTCTTGCAAAATTCACCTTCTTGCATTTCAGTATGCTCAAAATTTCCATTTGGTGGCTTCAGGTGAACTACCAATCCATTTATACAACTTTTGCCTCAGAATCATTTTCATAATATGCAAACCTTTTGCCTCAGAAGTATGGTATGCAAAAATATTGTCCCGGGCAAAAGTTTTGTATATCGTAAAAAGTTTTCCTCACGCGAGAATCCTTCAGATATCCTAGGATTCCCAGATAATATTTTCAGGGCCTGCAAAAAAATTTACATGAATTTTTAAACAAAATACTATTCTAATTAAAAAAAACTTTTGCATGACGTGTTGGAATAATTTTTTTGTAAAAAAAAAAATCTATATTAGCTACCAAAATTATCTAAAAACTTTATGTCCATTGGAATTTTTTTTTTGTTACATAATCATCATATATTTAACAAAAAAATTTAAAGTATCACTCCAGTAAATTTAATAAATGATTTTATTAGTGTTAAGAATTAGAGTTGAATTGGTAAATTCAAGAACTCAAGGGTTTTAACCCTCAAACATGAACATTATTAAAATGACCTAAACCCTAAACCCTAAACTTTTATCCCATGAATCCTAAAAGCATGCCTCTTAAAAAAAATCCTAAAAATCCCTAAATTAATTTAGGAGAGAGAATGGGAAAACGCGTCGAACTGGATGCGTTTTGTTGATAGAGCAAGAAAGCGCGTTTAACTGGAAGTATTTTCCTGTTACTTATGCTTAAAACATGTCCAAATCAATACGTTTTCCTGCAAAGTACACTAAAAGCGTGTTTTAAAAAATCGTCCTAATCTTACAAATATTCAAAAAAAATGACCTAATCTTTTAAATAATTTAAAAAAATTGGCATTTTCCATATTAAATATGTAAAAGAACAAAAACATGCTTAAATAATATAATTATTTTATAAATTAAAAATATTTTTAATTAAATTTAATATTGGATTAACTAAAAGTTGGGGAAGAATAGAAACGAAAGATATGACGGTGTTTGGTTCTGACCCCATTAATTACAGCTGGAGTACCAAGAAAGCTGCCTATCTTTTTTTAATTCTAAATCTGTCCGTTTCTCTTATGGATTTAATCCGATTTACAACCCCAACCATCCAAAGGCAAAACAAAGAGAAGGACAAAGGGGGGGGGGGGGGGTGACGAATGACCCAAACAGGTTGGATATCATAGCAATTACTGTAATTACTTACAGTGCTTTTTTGCATAATTTAATGTAAAAAAAATCATATTAACTTTTAATCTTAAAACTGCATTCAATTTCAATAGTTCTAAAATATTTTATAAAGCAATATCTCAATTTTAATATATATCCACAATGAAAAAAATAATGCCATAATATTAGATTAGGAAGCAATTTTAATCCTAAAATCAAAGTCAATACCCAGCTGATATATAATTTGTTTGGCTTGTCTTATCCCTAGGACATTATGTCTATAAATTGAATACCCATGTAATGCTATTGCTTCACCTCTCTTTCCTAACTATTCCTCCCTCTCAATGCATCTCTAAATTCTCTCTCTCTCTCTTTCTTTTTACATGAGCCTTTTGACTCCTCAGTTTCTTTCACACTTGCAAATAAGTGAGAAATGAATTGAAAGAGTTAAGTACGAATTCACAAAAAAAAGAGAAGTGGGGACATTTCTTTCATTTTCTGTTTGGTTTCTTTTGTAAACAGCTTCAAGTGATCCGTTTCACACAAATTATAGATTTGTTGCAGTAAAGCTCTACTGTTTTCCCTTTTAATTATTTACCTCTAACACTGCCGGGGGCTATTTGTCCTCTAAGCTCACAGCATTAGAAAACAGGGCTTTCGAATTTAAATATTAAAAAATTACAACAATATTTTATATTTTAAATTTTGATAAAAATTTTTATTAATAAATAATCATTCAGATCAAAATTATTTTTTGTACTCATATAGTTTTCAGCTTAATTTATATGTCATATTAATCCTATTTCTGACATTAAAAACGCTTAATTAAACATTTAAGTATTCTATATTAAATAATTAAACATTTATATGTCCACAAGTCAAATATGAACATTGAAAGGAAAGGACATTTCTTTCAGAAAATAATAATAATTGAACATATATGTATATAATCCAAAGCTGGAAAAATAAAAACCAGCCCTTAATTAATTCAACAAAAAATATGCTGAAACCAATTTTGTTTTTAAAAATTAAGGTCTTAAAAATTATTTTATTTGTTTTTATAAATAAGTTAAAAAGAAAAAATTGTATTTCTTAAATATTATCATATTCTGGAGGCGGCAGTTAAAGAAGCAAGTAGGTTCCCTAGATATATACATTCTCATCTAGGACTTAGCTACTTTTACAATTTCAATGATGAACTTCTTATCAACATTTATGATAAGGTCAAAGTTTACTTTTGTTAACACACATCAAACCTACTTACAAATCTAAATTAATGAAATATTAACTATTTATATAATTAATTAAGGAATTTAATTTAAGCTTGGTTGGAATCTTAATGCTTTAATTAATTTTCATTGTAAATCTACTAAAATTATTTTGCTACTACGTGATGTTTGGAAATAACGTTTTCATATTTATAATAATTGTGCCACTAAGTCTCTCCCAATACTTGATTTTTGTTGTTTTGCTTTAGGATTTTAGGGTTTTCTTGTTTATGTCAATTTCGATAACCTAACTCCAAACACTAGAATTTAAGGATGGTAAGTGAGAGAGTGCATTTTTATACAAAAAGAATCTGGCGATGCCCTTTATCATACTTTTTTCTTTTTCAACTTTAAAATTCCCATTATTTGTCTAGTTTATTACTAAAACATTCTACATGTGAATAAGTTACTTTAAATAATTAAATTAGTAATATTTTAATCTCATAAAAATTTAATTTAATCAATTAAAAATTATAAAGATAGAGACTATAAAAATGGTAAAATTATATTTTTATTATCATAAAAATTACAATTTAATTTCGATCTCTTAAAATTTTTTTTCTAACTTTACCCTTGATTTAAATTTCATTTCCCTTGGTACATAAATTGAAGAGAATAAAATGAATTTGATGTATTAAAAAAAATCCCATTAATCCATTGAACGGCCGTGTATTTATAGACATGAATGAAAAGTAACCGACCCATACCTATAACTAACCAACTAACTTCGTTATAAATACATTAAAGGTGAAGAAGAAGTTTTCTTTAGGAGAGGCTGAGGATTCTTGCATTTGAGTATATTTCTCATCAATGGCTTTAATGAATACAGGGACTTATTTAAACCAAACATATTAGTTTAAGGGTATTTAGCATTATTAGGTTTTTCAATGTTTGAATTTAAGGAATATTGGATTTCTAAAGGAATACAAAAACTCTAAGGGCATTATTAAGTTGTTGGCCATGTTAGAATTTTTATATTTTTTAATGTGGGGTTCCTGTGCTTTTATATTCTTCCTTGCTTCAATGGCTATAGTTATGGGTTGAAGGACCTTTTAAAAGTAAATCATCAACACGTGTAAAATTAATTAATTACTCATAAAACCTTAGGCTTATAGAATAGTAATTAAAGAGTTATTTAAGAGATTGGGTGTAATAATAAAATATATTATAATTTTTTTAAAAAAAATTAATTTAAAAAAAATTTTTCGAAAGCGGAATGACTATGAGATACGACACTTGAGTTAGTATTAGTTGCGAATCAGTAAGTGATTTCTCGGATACCGTACGTGTTTTAGAGTCTGTCGTAAGCGCGCGGTTCCTTAACTCTATGTCGGATACACGCGCGGTTTCAGCAGCAGGGGTTTCTTTTTAAGGACAGGCAATTCCTTTGTTTCATGAATTGCAGCATTCTTGGATCAGTTCTTTGTTTCTTCTTCCTGAAATGGTTAGCTTTCTTTTTTTCCCCGTTGACTCTTATAAAATTCTATTTCAGATATGGCGGCTTTAGGTGTTTTATACTAATAAAAGTGTTTAATTACTTGTGCTTTTGTTGGGTTCCAACTTACTATCGTTTTCGTTTCTTTTTTTTTTTCTGTTTTTTTGTGTCGTTCAAATAGGATCCAGAGAAGCAGGATGTCATTAAGTTCATCTTATACGTCATGCTCTTGGAAGTTGAAATGAGAAAGAAGAGAGAGAAAACGAGGGAGATGGAAGAGCAGCTAAGGGCCGATCGAGCTGCACTTGAAGCAATGGAAAATAAACGTTTGATGCTTATGAGTGAGAGGGATGACAAGATCGCAGAGAAGAAAACTGTGGACAAATTGGTTGCTGATTTTCTTCAAGCAGATGCTAACGGCGATTTTGAAGCGCAGAAAGCTATGGAGAACCAGATTGTAGCTTTGATCAGCCGTGACGCCGGCAACACGGGACCATCTGGAGGCGGCGGTTAAGTAAAATAAAAACCCAAATCAAGATTCAATTTTATGACTTGTTTGATCCAGATTAACCCGTTGTGGTAAAAAGAAGAAAACGAAAAAGGGGTAAAATCTTTCTCCAATCAAGTTGGATAGTGCAGAGGCGATTCTCTGGTGGCATGTGCCCCAGCTAGAGGTGTTCATCGGTCGGGCCGGGTTAGATTGAGTCGGATAGAGTTCAATTGAAAATTAAGATTTATTTATTAGATTCAGGTTGGGTTGAGCCTGAAAAATGTGTCTAAAATTTTACTCAATCTTGACCCATATAAAAATATTAAAACTTAGGCCTGGCCTGTCCATATTAAGTTTTTATACTATTTTTATATAATTTTTAAATATATATAATACATCAAAAATATTAAAAAATTAAAATAAATATTTCCCAACAAATTGAAAATAAATTTTAAAAAATATTGAGACTTAAATAACACTAAGATAGATACAACTTAACAAGCAAATACTTCTAAAAAAATTAACAAATGCCTTTAAAATAATAACAAAATTAACAATAAAATAAATTTTATACAATATCTAAACAATAACAACAAAATAATAGCAACATAATAGTAAAATAGTAGCAAAATAATGAGAAAACAATAAGAAAATAACATTAAAAAATACAGATTTTTTTGTCTTTTAGTGAATTTGGGTCGGGCCGAGCTCGGGCCAAAAATGACTTATACGAGGCCCGATCTATTTTTTAAACGGGCCTTTTTTTTTTGTCCAAGTCTATTTTTCGGATCTATATTTTTGCCCAAATCTTCTCACATTTCGAGTAGGCATTCGGGCCGGGCCAGGCCAAGTGGCCCGACCCATGAGCAGGTCTAGCCCCAGCCCCCTACAAAAATTGCCATTTAAGCTCTCTATTTTTTTTTAAATTTTAAATTAGTATAGATAAAATTACACTTTCGCCTCCTTTAAAACTATAAAAATTTAATTTAATACTTTAAAAATTATAAAGATATAAAATATAAAAATTAAAATTTTATTCAACCTCTTAAAAAATTATTCTGACTTCACCCATGTATAATAATTTTATGGTTCTTGTTAAGTGCAGGATGATTGAGGCGGGTGACGGGTGTGATAGCTACTAGAGTCGGCGGTGACTACGGCTGGGGTTACGTTAAATAAGGGTGATGCTGGATTTTACCATTAACATGAAATATAAAAGACCTCGTTTTAACTATGTTTAAAGCGCTACATACGCACTTTCCTTGTGTTCTGATTTAGACAATGCTTTGTGTGAGTTGACGGTGAAAGCAAAATGGGATTCAGTATATGTGTACTTTATAAAAAAGAGATTGGTTGTAGCTGAAGTGGACTCATGTTGGATTGGTTGTAAGTGATTAATGGGTTTTGAATTTTGATGCGGGAGGTTTAAAACATGGGTTTGGTATTTAATACAGGAATTATATTCAAAATTAGAATATAGAGCTAATTGATCCCATGATTGTTGTATTTAGGTTGTGTTGGTGACATAATTATTTATTTTTTAAATAATTGATCATGGAAGGTTTTAAATATTTAAAGCATATTTCATTAATCAATGCGTTGAAATTAATTTAAGGATAAAAATAAAATTTAATTCTTAATATATACCTATCGGACTTGATTTTTTAGAAGTAGCATGTTTAACTCTTTCGAGAGATGCTCAAAGGGATGCTTTGAGGGAAAAAAAAAAAAAAAAAAAAAACTTGGGCTATCAAAACAATTTCCTTAATTTTATTATCTTAGCCGCTGTACCTAAAACCTCTGTACATACGCGGATTTAACAATCCAAGAAATAGTTAATAATTTACATAATAAAAAATAAAAAAATAAAAACAATTAATAATTTACCTAAAAGCATTGTATCCTTAGATTAGTATGCTAATCAAGATTCATATCCATCGTTCAAAGCCACACGAGAGTTAATGAATTTGGGCTAAGGGATATTCAGCCTATTGGAGAAGATTAATGGTGAATTAATTAGTTAATGGACATGTGAAGCCTCCGAGCTAATATCAATGGGATAAAGCCCAAGGATTGATCACAGATTAAGAAATGAGTGAAACTAGAGCTAGACCCCAAATAAATCACAACCTTTACCTCTAAATTATATGTTATTATTATTATTTATATCTATTTTATAGCCCATGTTTGAAGTTATCCTTTAACAAGGGTATGAGATTTTTTTTATCTTGTTGTCAATTTCAATCCTAATTCTTTTTGAAAACTTTAGAAAATTTATTTTTAGAAATTCAGGTGAAACCTAAGACCTTAAGTAGACAAAGAAAATTAGAGGGCCAATTACAATGTATCATGCGGCAAGTCAAAATTATTATGGGTCAGTTAAATTTATCATGGTGAAAATGATGACTATGTGTGTCGAAACTTTTTCAGAACTCGACTTTTTATTTTATAAAACGAAAATAGAGTCGCCACTAATCCTTTTTAATTAAGTGTAATTGGATTATCTCAAAACTTAGTCATTTTAATAAAATATTAGGTTTATTAAAACGATGATTTTCGATATACAAAATCCAAGAAAATAGTTCGAGAGTTGGTTACGTATGAGGAAGGATTAACACCCTTATAATGCCCAAAATTGGTACTGATAACATGATTATTTTGCATGGTTTCTTGTGTTTAATTCGGTTTCTTTCTAAATTAATCCCTACTAAATTAGTATTTTTATGATTTAATTCTTGTCAGGGATGCAATTAATCAAAAGCAAGCTGAAAAGGGCCAAATTGAAAGAAAATCATGGAAATGGGGCCAAATCAAAAAGATGGAGGAAGCCAACGACACATCAAATAATTTGGCTTTATAAAAAGCCAAAAATAGAAAATCCTATTTTAGTTTATTTTATTTTTTATTTTTAATTATTTACGATTTTATATTAAATTAATTTAGCCTATTTTTAGTAAACCCCATGTATATAAATAGGGGCTTTGTGTTATTAGAAAATCATCAATCAAATACTTCTTTTCCTATTTCTAATTGGAGTTGAATTATCTTCTTTGTCTTTTTCTACTTCAATTTGGATTGGGATTTCTTTTTTTTCTTTTCAAGTTGGCATCAAACATTATGCCAATTTCCAATCCAATTGTTTGCTTTTTCAAAAATTGGTTTAATTACCTTCCAAGCCTCTTTTCCTTTCCAATTTCCATTATTCATCATACAAATCCCATCACCATCCACAACCTTCAAGCATGATTAAAATCATGCCGCACTAAACCCCTTTCAGCTTTAAGCCGGTGTTAACCCCGTCAAAGACCCGTGAGTTACGAACCCGAGCTATTTAACCCCTACTTTCCAGTATTTATTATTTCTCCGGATCAAGAGTATGACTTTGTCAACTCACAAAGTCGAATCAACACTAAGTCAAAAAAGAAGTCGTTTGAATTAGTGTGATTAGACGTACAGTTGGGATTCCGAGAGGATCGATTGTCTAATCGATTTTTCGTGAACACATTGGCGTGCCAAGTGGGGATTGCTGTTTGGTTCCTTCAAGGGAAGTAGTAACCGGATTTAAATGTCCCACGCACTTGAGGGCATTGGTTCGAGCTAGGCTCTTCTAGAACGCAAAGCTGCCGAAGTTCTAAATCACGAACGTTTCGTAGGTTGTTCAATCGGTAAGGGTTAGTTATAGGACATTCCATAACTAATTTACACAAGGGAGAGTTGGTGTCCGAGGCGTCCTTGGCAGCTGTAACTAGCTTATTGGGAAGGAGGAGTTCATCTAACTTCGAGGATAGGTTCAAAGACAGAAAAAACCGTGCTTAAGGCTGAGCTAAGTTTAATTGATTTTTCTTCAGATTACTTCATTGTTTTTTTTATTTCATCTTTTACTTTTTACATTTTTTTTGTGTTTATTTCAGGTTTCATATTTTATCTCCCCCCAAACATCGCGGGCACGACAACTACCCAGACATAAATCTGGTCGAGAGACAAACAATTTTCTGTAAACCCAGTCTCTGTGGGATCGACCCTACTCCCTATACTGCTTGAATTTGCAAATTAGGCGTAGGTTTATATTGATGGAATCGACAGCCATCAGGTACCTAGTTGATTACTTGATGTTTTAATGTCAAAAATTGAAAATTCAAAAATAATTTAAAATGCAATCCTTCTTTGCATGATGTTATTTGATTAAAAAATCGTTACTAAATTAAATTTGATGGAAAAAACCTTCTTATTTCGAGTTAATCGAAAAGAAAAGATTATACCCCGTAAGTTAGGAGCACGGCTCCTTGAATCTCAAAAATAACAAACATTGTCTCGGTTTCAATTATTTTTTTATACGCTTATGCCAAAAAATGGATGAATGTATGTAGCATAATTTACAATGTACGATGATGACAAAATTATGGTATTAACAAAATAAGCATAATATACAATAAAATAATGATAAAAAATACAATAGGTACATAGCTACAAACAGAATAACATTATAATGAAATAATAATAAAATAAAATGATTGTAGTAAAGGTAATGAGGGTAAAATAGTAAATGACTATAACATGATAATAATAATAGTAATAATAATCATATCTAATGACAAAAAATAAAATTAAAAAAAACTACTCAAGGATGTAAATTGTAACATCCTTAAATCGGGGTCTCTGTATTTTGCTTGTGTTGCATGTGATGAATTGTCTATTATGGTTATCTATTGTGTTCTGGGGTCTAGTTATAACCCTGGGTTAGGCCTGAGTTAGGGCTAAAAATTTTGTTTTAGTGCTTGGGAAGAGGGAGCTAGGTGAGTTAGGTGTTAAAAGAATTTATTGGGGGTTTGTGACACAAGAAATCAATTGGAAAAGTGGCAAGGAGGCGCGACTTAAGCACAAGAGAGATGACGCCACAAGCAGGGGAAGGAGAGCTCGGGTTCGAGCTGCAGAAATCCTTGCTTTGCTATTTCTTTTTACGCCAGAAGCAGGGAGGAAGTGTGCTCAGGTGGGACTCTTGATGGATGAGGATTAAGCTATCAGAATTTAAATGGATGAAGGGGAGAAAAATGTGGAGTTTGACTCATTCAAACGAATTTGGACTGATGGAAGGGAGGAAATTTAGGAGTTTGAATAATTTCAAACTCATTTGAAGTGTTGGCCGAATTTTGGACTTTGGGGAAGGGGGTGTAATCGGTTTTGGGGTTTATTGGGGAGTGGCCGAATGTGTTATGGGAGATAGCTAGGGACGGCTAGCTTAGAAGGTCTTTCTTTTGGTGTTTTATGTCAAAACCGAAACCTCTCTATTGCTTTTCTCCTCTTTTTGGTTTCTTTTGCGGCA
Organism: Gossypium bickii; assembly: GCA_025503065.1. Lineage (NCBI taxonomy): Eukaryota > Viridiplantae > Streptophyta > Magnoliopsida > Malvales > Malvaceae > Gossypium > Gossypium bickii. The sequence continues at coordinate 106,984,973 of CP106711.1, forward strand.
ACTTGGGCATTTGGCTGAACCAACTTTGCCATTCCTTTTGAAGAGCCGAAACTTTCTCTTGGCCAAATCCATTTTTGTCACTTCCTCCTCTTCTTCCTATTTTGCTCAAGCCGAAACCTAAGCCTCACATCTTCTTCTTCTTTCTTTCTTTTTCCAATTCCCTTTGCGCCGAAATTTCTTCCACTCTCCCTTACCGAATCTCTTCTTTGTCATTCTGTTTTTTCTTCTTCACCTTCCCACTTCTTCAAAAGCCGAAATCTTGTTGGGTTTTCTTCTTCTTTTCTTCTTTCAGTGGTTGGCCGAATACTTTGCTCTTAAGCCCCTCTCCTCTTGCGTTTTCTTTTTGCCATATTAAGTGCCGAGTCTATCTCTAGTTCCTCCAGTTGTGTTAGCCGAATCTTTTGGTAAGTGGTTTCTCTTTTATCTTTCCTTCTACTAAAGATCTATACTGAATCTTATTCTTGTTCTATGTGGTAGCCGAAACCTCTAACAGCAATAGGGGGTGCCGATCTTTAGTGAGTAGAGGCCGGATCAGTCAGTAAGGGAGGAGTACAACCTATCTTCGGGATTTGGTGGTCGATCTAGGTAAGGGCTCTAACATTTAGATCTAGTTCTATTTGTTCAAAAGCCGAAGGCTAACCATTGTGTGTGCTAGTGTTTGGTCGATTGCAAGGGATTCATCATGAAGTTTCGGGATTTGGTAGGAAACCAAATCGGCATTAAGGTAAAAGAATTACCCTTGGGCGATACATCCTTCGGGATTGCTAGTTTAGCCGAATGGGCTTTTGGTTACTAACAAGTATTGGCCGATTGTAGGAAGGGGGAAAAGCAACGTTTCGGGATCTTGTTAGTTTCACGTAGTTCGGGATTTTCGCTTAGATCTACAAATAGTCAGGTGTGTAACGCTTACGCACTTCGTTAGTAGTATATGTACATTGTGTTACTGTTATAGCCATTGTAACCGGTAGCTATGCCTTGTGGGCATGAGTGTGGACTCCGAATAAGTCCCCTGATTATGGATTCTCGATATTTGCTATCATGTCACAGTTAAATGTTATGCCATATGTTATTTTGCATCATCATATGTTATTATGCCACGGTTGATATGTACATGATGGTGGGATTGATGAGAGGAGGGGGATGATTTATTTGGACTGTCACCAGTGGTTTTGACGACATTGATGATATTTGTGACTACGGTCACCAGTGGTTTTGACCACATATGGATATTGTGACTCGTCCCAGTGGTTTGGTACCACAATGGGTTGGCCCCACATGATTGATTACGGGATTGTCATCAGTGGTTTTGACCACACGATGGGTTGGCCACATCACTTGATTTGTGACTACGGTCACCAGTGGTTTTGACCACACCGATATATGATATTGTGACTTCGGTCACCAGTGGTTTTGATGACCAGTGGTTTTGACCACACGGGGTAGATAAAGGAGATCGGATGGTTAGGTTATAGGTTGCATAATTTGCATGTTTTTTTGATGATCTGTGTAAGTGCTTGAACTATGGGGTTGGGGATTTATACACTGAGTATTGGTGACTCACCCCTTCCCTTATATTTTTACAGATGAGGCATAGAATGCGGATGTCAAGCCGGGGAGGACTCGAGGTGGCCATGTAAACTTATTTCCGGGTTTTGACTTTAAAATTTCTATTTCGGTTTTATTTATTTACTTTAAATTTGGTTTGGGTTTTGTAATAAGGCCGCTAAGTATTATTTTGGGTTTTTAATTATTTGCTTTACTTCTGATTATTTTATGCATGTACTTAACAACTTAATTGCTTAATTAACCGGTAAAATCAACGTTTTCAAAATTATATCTCTTTCAGGTTTTCAAAACCTTATTAACAGGTAACCACATTCACAATATGAGTGCAAAAGTAACCTAAATGATTTTCGTGTTAAAGTTTCAAACAACTTCAAAGCGAATGGTTTTATCTGGACTGTACACAACTTACTCGGAATTTAAAAGAATCACATGATCTTGAATAACTAATAACAACCGACGAAATTTTCAAACATAAGATTTTTCTGAGTTTAAAGCATCACTAAAATGATTTCAACATCACTTTATAAGAGGTTTTCTAAACTTTAAAACAATAAAGAGTTTTTCAATGAAATTTAACCCGTAACTTGTTTTATTCAAGTGTGTTCACTCCGTAACATGCTAGATTCGGTCGTGGTGTGTTGACCGGGTTTGGGGTGTTACATAAATAAATCTGCATAATTATAGAGGGGCAAAAATATAAATAATCATAAAATAAAAGTGTTGGAAATAATAAAATAAAATAATAAAATAACAAATAAAAAAATAGGTAGGCAAAGGACTAAATTGAAAGCTAAAGGAAATTCTAAGCATAAATTAAAAAAACAAAATAAAAGAAAACAAAGGATTAAATCAAAACAAAATAAAAAGTACAGGAACTTAATTAAATAAACAGGGGATTAAATCAAAATTATAACAAGATTTTAAGGTATAAATAAAACAATAAATAAAGGGTTAGATTAAAATATAATAAAAATACAAGGACCAAAAGAGAAAATAAGCCAACCCCAGTACACGTGTCACTCCCCAAAGGGTCGATATTGTAAGGACTAAAATGGAAATAAATTAAAATTAAATGGTGAAATTAAAAAGAAAAGAAAAGAAAAAAAATCAAAATTTGGACCAGATTAAATAAATAATGCCTAAAAGCGGAAGGACTTGGGCAGCAATTAGACCCTCCCTTTTGAAAACACACGGATCCTAGGGGAATCCAGGTCAGGTCATTGGGTCAGCCTTAAACGACGTCGTTTTGGGCATCTAAAGTCAAGCCCAAAACTGCATCATATCAGACCCCAATATAAGTAAAAAAAAAAAAAGAGAAACAAAATCATTTCGGTCAGTTTTTAAACAAAAAAAATTCTTTCTTTTTTCTCTGAAACCCCTTTAGGTCGGCCATAAGGTCCGGTGAACTTTTGTCGTGGCAATCGGTCATTGGTGATGGTGACCGCCGTCTTCGGTGGCTTGAAAATTGAACAAAAGTATCCTTTTGACTCCCTTTTCACGTGTAACTCTAATTTGGGGTTAAAATTCCTAAAAATTCAGTCAAAATTCAACAAAAAAGAGAAACCTTTCAGTTTCTTCACCCTTTTTGACACGACCTTAGGCAAATCTCTAGGGATTCAGAAGCCTTTCAAGCTAGAAGGGACCACCAATGACGATGGTGCAGGAAAACAAAAAAAATCTCTCATTTCTTTTTATTATATATATATGTTCTTCAAAAACAAAAGAAAATAAAAAAATAGTATTTGGACAACTTTTTGTTTGAAATTTTTTTTTGTATTATATTTCTTCTTCTTTTTTTTTGTATACAATCGTCTTCGGCTTTTATAGCAAAACATATATTTTCTTTTCTTTCTCTCTGTTTTATTGCTTTTGTTTCTTTGCTTCTGTGTTTCTACTTTTTTCCTTTTTTGTAGGTGTCTGTGGCAGTCAACAGTGATGGGAAACCACGCCTTGCCATTTAATGAAAGGAGGGCAGACCTCAGGCGGCGTACCTACTGACATGGCGAGGGCATAAGAATGGCTGTAGTTGGAGGCTTAGAGGAATTAGGGTTTTCTATTTTAGGTTTAAGGGATTTGGGCTTAGGCTTGGGTAATTGGGTATTTAGGTTTTATATTTGGGTAGTATGGACTGTTAGAGACTTTTATTATTTTTGGTTTATTTTTTTTCTATTTTATTAGGGCCAGAAAAAATTTGGTCTTTATAGCTGCCCCTCTTAGCTCATTGTCGTGTAATGGGAATAGAGCAAAGACTTTAAAGGAGGACTAATTTTGTTCGGTCCTGCTGAATCTCGACTTCTCTAGTGCTTCTCTTTTTCAAATAGCCCACTCTTTCAGTCTATTAGTTACTTTAGTTCACTGTATCTACTTCCCTATAACTTGAGGAAGGCAGGATTTAGGGCCAGTTCTTCATTGCTTTTCAAAAGCACTTCTGGCTCCAAAAGCACTTTTGGAAGAAAAGCTGTGCAGAACAAGCTGCTTTTGGCTGGAATTTTTGGCTTTTCAGAAGCACGTTCTGAGATGGGGTAAATAATTCTCATATTTAACCACTTAATTACCTCCTTTCGAACCACTTCTTTCACGATAGGGTTAAGTATCTTTTGCCCATCAATCTTACCTTTTTTATCTTCCTCTAAAAATAATTTTATGCATACAAAAGGAAGGACTTATACCTCGTATATCAAAACCAATTGCCTTTTTAAACTTCTTTAGAATAGCAATCAATTGCTCCTCTTGATGTTCTGTCAAGTTCGCTAAAATAATAATAGTCAAAGTAGAACTATTAGCAAGATAAACATATCTTAAGTGAGACAAAAGTACCTTTAGTTCGAGTTTAGGCGGTTCTTTGATCGACAATCTGGGTTGTGTAAATTCCTGAACTTCCAACTCTAGCAGTTCGAAACACAGTGGTGGAGTATAACTCCTCGGATTGGCTTCCATCAAAGTCAAACCTTGATTACCTTTTTCATCTTCAAATGGTTCAAACTCTAAAGCATTCTCCATAGGGACTTCTCCAAAATTGCTTCTCATAGAAACTAAGGTTTCTAATTCCTCCATTAATGAACAATCTTCCATTGAATTGGGAAATTTCATTTCCTTCGGAACGTTAAACATTACCTTATCGTCTTGAACTCACATTATGAGTTTGATTTTTTGCACATCCATCAACATTCTTCTCGTGGCTAGGAAAGGTCTCCCCAAGATGATCAGAACTTCTTTGTCTACTTTAAAATCCAAAACAATGAAGATAGCAGGAAAAATAAATTTATTGACTCTTACCAAAACATCTTCAGTATTTCTTTCAGGATATGCTAATGATCGATTTGCAAGTTGAAGTGTTACAATAATAGGTCTTACTTCACCTATTCCCAATAGCTTGAAAATAGATTTGGGCATCAAGTTGATGCTTGCTCTTAAGTTTCTCAAAGATTTACCGTAATATGATTCACCAATGTTGCAAGGTATTGTAAAGCTTCTAAGATCCTTCGATTTCGGAGGTAGCTTGTTCCATAAAAATACACTACACTCCTTCGACAAAGCGACAGTCTCATATTCACTAAATTGTTTCTTCTTGGACAAGATATCCTTTATAAACTTCACATGGTTGAGCATTTGGTCTAAAGCCTCCACCAATGGGATGTTGATGTGTAGCTACTTTAAAACATCCAAGAAATTCTTGAATTTTACCTCTTGTTTCTGCTTGTTTTGCTGAAGTCTTTGAGGATATAGAACTCTAGGTTGATATGGACAACTTTTCTGAGGAGGTAAATTTGCAAAAGTAGGTGTTAGTTTTTTAAAATTCACTAGTTTAGGGTTTACCTTATCAGATTTTTCAGCATCCAGCATTTCTACTGTAGGAACTTCAACCGTTGGTTGACTTTCCTCATGTTCAATAGGCTCATATTCAACTACAACCTTTTTAGGTTCCAAAATATTATTACTTCGTAATTCTACCACTTTACAAAGCTCTTTACCTAAATTTCTCAGATTTTTTTGTATTGCTTGGCAAGGCTCTTTGTGGTCTACTACAAAGATCAGTAGCTAGCTGACCCATCTGGTTCTCCAAATTTTTTAGCGTTGCTACTTGAGTTTGGATCGTTGCTGCTTAAGTTTGGATCAAGGTGGCGCTTTTCGCCATGTACGCCTTTAACAAGTCCTCCAAACTATTCAATGATTTAGCTTAAGGTGATTTTGGGCTAATTGGTTAAACCCTTGGGTTTGGTTGGGTCTATGATGCATTTGATTATTGTTCGGCTTATTTTTTTAGTTACTCCAGGAAAAGTTTGGATGGTTCCACCATAAAGGATTGTATAAGTTGGACTACGGTCCTTGTCCACTTCTATTTTGTTATGGTTCTTTACGTAATAAATTGTTTAGGGATTTGAAGGGAAATTCTCGAAAGAATGACCATCCCCACAGTATACATAAGAAAATACTTCATACTGACTTGGTGATTGAGCTACAAAATTATTCAAACCATTAGTGGTAAATTGTTTTAACATAGAGGAAATAAAAGATACCTAAGTAGAGAGTGAAGTTAGTGCGTCCACTTCATGCACTCGGCTACACATATTCTTAAAACTACTCGATTCGTCAGCCATTGATAGCTATTGCTTGTAATCCTTTCAATGATCTAGTAAGCCTCGTTATAAGGCTTACATAAAATCGCATCATTTTTAGAAGCATCCACCATTAATCTTGTATATGTATTAAGGCCATTATAAAACATCTCCGGTTGGAAATGAGGAATCCCATGATGAGGAAACTTACGGAGTAATTCCTCGAATCTTTCTTATACCTTGTATAGAGACTCGTCATCTAATTTTTAGAAAGTTGTCTCATTATGCAACTTTGCATTCTTGCTTGATGGAAAATATTTTACCAAAAACCTTTCTGCTAATTCTTGCCAAGTAGATATTGAACTTGGCAATGAATTTAGCCATGCTCGTGCTCGATCTCGCAACGAGTATGGAAACAGTTTCAACCTCAGTGTGCCTTTAGTCACACAGACTATCTTGAATGAATCACTTACCTCCATAAATAAGCGAAGGTGCAAGTGTGGATCTTCCGTGGGCATACCACTCAACTGGCCCATCATTTGGATCATTTGGAACATTACTGTTTCAACTCAAATTGGGGTGCCTCGATATCTGACCTTCTAATTCCCAGATTTAACTCATTGAAAAGTGGTACAGTGTATTGTCTGGCATGATTCCTATAATCAGCAATAAGGATTGGGTTGTGCACTTGATTGACTCCATTACCTTGTCCATTGTTTTGATTTCCAAGGTCCATCTTGGCTTGTCCTTGAGCGAATCTCTCCAGCCTTTTTTGCCTAAAAGTCCACTCATTTTCAGAGTCCATGGGTAGTAGATTAATGATTTGATCTGTGCTTATAAAACACCTGAGAAATAAATAAAAAATAAAAATAAATTAGTAGAGTTAAAAATTTAAATAAAAAATAAAAACCAAACTATAAAAATAATTTCACAAAAAATGATTTGGCAATAATCCTCGGCAACGGTGTCAAAAACTTGTAACGCAGTTTACGCGAGTGTATACAGTTGTCCTTGAGCAAATCTCTCAAGTCTTCTTTGCCTAAAAGTCCACTCGATTTCAGGGTCCATGGGTAATAGATTAATGATTCGATCTATGCTTATAAAACACTTGAAAAATAAATAAAAAATAAATTAGTAGAGTTAAAAATTTAAATAAAAAATAAAAACCAAACTATAAAAATAATTTCACAAAGAATGATTTAGGCAACAATCCTCGGCAACGGTGTCAAAAACTTGTAACGCAGTTTACGCAAGTGTATGTAGTTGTTCAAGTAATAAGTAAAAATGAGTTATCATCTCCATAGGGACTGTATATGCTTAACCAATTTAATTGCAAAATTATAATTAACAATTTGATGTAAAAATTCAATAAATAGTGATGATTAAATTTAGTTGAATGCAAAGAGTGATCCCTAATGCAATCTAATCTAGATTCAATTTAACTAAATGTATGAATGAAGGATTTAGCAACAAAAACAATCAACATCAAATGGGTTAGGATAATTATATTAATTAATTCAATTCACTTTCATCATGCTTAACATGTTTGGAATTACTTCTATGGCAACTCAATCTCTTATGGGTTTGGAAACCAAATTAAATCCTCTAGGATCTTTTATTTAGTGAAATATGCATGTTATTGATTATATTAGACTAATGGTTTCTTAGAATTCATGCAAGGTCACAAGGACATTTACGTTGGCAACAGTTTAATTACATAAACCTAAAAACCATGCAAGATAATAGAGCTAACTAAAGATATTATGAACCTCAAGCTAGTCGGGTTTAATGACCTAAATTGAGCATTGCACTTTTCAATTATACGTCTACAAGTCGTCATCTAGTTAGGATTGCTCAACTAATATGAGTACACCCAATCACGTATGAATGAAATGCATCATGATATTAATTGAAAACATAATCGACTAAGGCACAAAACATGTTAACTTGAATTAAATAAATCTCATTAAATTAATATAATCATCCTAGCATATAGGAATTAAAACTTCTTAGTTGATGTCAAAAACATAAAAATCAAAACAAACATGTTTAAAATAAATAACAAGAGGAAAGAGTAAACTCTATTAAGTTTAGTAGCTTTTCGAATCTATTTTGACTGACTCAGTTTAACAGCCTTTTAGATTTATTCTGATTGAGGCGCTCCTCCGTTCTGACTGATGCTTCTTTTGCTAGGTGTTTAAGGTGTAGTCGGATAAGGAGTGCTTTTGACAAAGCTTTTAAGGCTAAAGAATGGAAAAGGGATGGACGGCTATGCAAGGGAAAAATGAAAAAAGGAATTGAGATGAAAACTAGTGAGAATGAGAGGGAATTATTGAGGGATGAGAGATGATTTTAGAAGTAAGAGATAACATGGTATTTATAGGTGAAGGTAAGGGTTTGAGTTTACTAAAAATAGGCTTAAATTCCCTTCTTTCCCTCTCTTATGAGGCGACCATGCTTCAAAGAATAAGGGATGACCAAGTCTTCTAAATTTGAATTTCAAATTCAAGCTAAAAATAGCTATAGAGTGGACGATTTCAACAGAGAAGTTGTTGGGATAAAATCTGATTATTTTCCAACTGTAAGGACCTTCAATTAATTATCCTAAAATATATTTTGGGTAGCCACCTTTAAGTACCGAATTTGAGCTCTTGGTTCCCCTTGTTGGATGTTTTTCAATCCAAAATTTAGCAGACATGTCCATCTTTCATCACCTTCTTTATTGGGTCGAGTAGTCAACCTCATGCTTGAAATTGCATGGTCTTGTCGTCCACATGGATAACTTGTACATGTCCATTAATAAATTAACATGAATTAATATAAAATATGCATAAAAATCATGTAATTAAGCATAATTTCACATACTTTCTAAATTCATGTCTAAAATTACTAATTAAGTAAAATTTACTTATTTCAATAATAATTACTCAAGATAAACACATTTATTAAGTAAAATATTGAAAACCCTTATGTAATTTCAAGTTTACAAAAGTCCGATGAGGACTACCTTGGGTAGAAAATTGGCCGAAAAATAGCAAGAAGTGGAAGTCCATCAGGGCCACATAACATGGGAAAGACCATGTGAGAATACTAAGAGTGGAAACAGTTAAGGGATACTTGAGACGAAATAGTCCGATATAGTATTCGATTGGATGGGGTATCATAAAAGATGGGACTAAGGTGAATAAGTACTTTAGGGTTCCATCGTGACACGAATCCACCAAGAACATGGGAGTATAGATTCAGTTAGCCAAGCACCATGTTTAAGTCTGCAAATTGGGGTTATTGGGTAGAGGACTTAATCAGGAAATAGATTAAGGTAAGGATCCGAAATTATGGCAAATATTTTATTAAACACCAATAGTCGTCGTTAGTTTGAAATGGTAGGTACGTGTATCAGTGATGAGGTATATCTTGAAGGGTATAAGAGAGGTTTGGAACAAGGGTAAACAATGTCAAGGGCATAACAGAGTATTTCCAAATGAGCCATGGTTATGATCAAGTCGGGTGGTTATGTCCTCCAAAGTTGACTTAGAGAGAAAGAGAGTAAGGCATTGGATACGCCACGAGATTCGTGAATTTTCCTATGAAATCCAAGAAGTTTAAACCCTATGCATAAAGTCTCATCTTCCTAAAAATTTATGCAGTTTTTCATGAATACCATTGTTCAAAACCTCACTAAGTTCTTCTAAACTTATAAAAATTAGTGCTTGTCTGCAGGGTATATGGTGACTCGGGAAATTGAGGGAAGGGACTAGGCCAGACACCGCCAGAGTCAAGTAATGGTGTGGTAATTGTTCATGTATATAGAGGGGTACCTTTAGAGGTCACGCCTTAGGATTTAAGTTGAATGAGTCTATATTTGAGTCTTAATCTAAACTTGGTAAATAATTGATCATTTAAAGTGTCAAGTTGTAAGCATTTATAACTAACATGATATAGGTATTAATAGTTGTGAGAATTTGAAAATTTAAGTTGTCTAAGTTTGTAATTAAATCAAACTAGAAATATTGTTAAGTTATTTGGGTTGTTGTAACATCTGGTACTAGAACCTGGTGGTCGGGTCGGGTATAGGGTGTTACATGTATAGTTTGAGACGTAACTAAAATTCGAAATGAATAGATACTAAAATTGATGAATTCGTAAAGTACATGACTAAAAGCAAAAAAATAAAAGAGCACAAATTAGATTCACAACTTATACATAATAGAGGGATTGACAGTAGAATTGGATCTAAAATTTTAATTTGAAATAAGATTTATTTGAGTGTGAAGTTTACTTTAAAAGGCCTTCACACTAAGGAGAAAGATGTATTTGATATCTTCAGAGGATTGGTAAAATTAATGTGGAAAAAATGTAGCCTTGTGATTATATTATTGACACTTCTCCGTTATTTGATTTCTCTGTAGTTTCACTCAAGGTTATCAAAATTAGATAAATGGTCAAATTATTAAACTCTCAATTTTTAGTTCATCCAATTAGAATGGTTCGATTGAATAAATTATATTTTAAAAAAGTATAAATTTTAAAAATATATAAAAAAAAAACTGATTTAATCAATTTTTAGCTCAATTCAACCATCAATTTATATCCATTTGTAGATTAATTGGTCTAAACCTTTAATCTGAACCAATAACTTAATCAATTCTTGATTGGATTGAATTCTACAAATAGTAATTTGATTGTTATCTATTTTCTAAAAGAAAGAAAAAAAAACCACAATAGATTAAAAAAAACAAAAACAAAATACAGGTGTGAATGGAATCATGGAACGGTATAAATGAGAATAGAACATTTTGCATTGTTTGTTGTCACCCATGTTACCAGAAGTTTAAAACAATCTACCTCTCTTTTTTTCTTTTTTTAAATTTGTATAATTTGTTGTTTTTCTTTTGGATTTAATCAGATTGACCCACCCAACCAAAGGAAAAACAAATGAAAGATAAAGCCAGGCTGGTTAAAGAGCTGATCGTCATTTAAATTACGATGGATTAATCATTGTGGTAGTGATTTTTTATTTATTTATTATAGTGCACACTTTAATGAAAATATAATAATTTTAATCAGAAAAATAAGTTTTTAATAATTTTTAGAAATACGTTTCAATGATCTTTGATTTGTAAATATATACATATATATATACACACACATATATATACATATATATATGTATATGTGTATATATATATTGCTTGTAACACTTTGAATTTGTTTTTTTGTTTATTATTCAGCACTCCTTCCACTACATGTCTATAAATTCAATACCATTCAATGTTATTGATTCTTCAATCCTCTTTCTCAACTCTTCCTTCCTCTCAATACATCTCTAACTTTTCTTCCTTTTTCTTTATACGAGGCTTCATCCTCATTTCTTTCAATTAAGTAATTTTATTATATGTTTTGATTATATCTGTTTATTTTGACAATGTTTATAACTACTCATAGTCCCTCCCCAACCCATAAATAAGAGAATAATACGTTTTAATGCACTCAAACCCACCTCTTTCTACATTGACAACAATACCCATGCTTATCAAGCTAAAACTCAATTTTATCTTTTTCTTTTCTTTTCTTTTTAGTTGGTTTTTTAAAACCATGATTTTCATAATAGGAATAGGCTAAATAATTGTTTGAGCTGCAAGCTAGTGAGAATCATCTTTAAGCTGTGAACCAGAAGCCGGATGAAGCAGTTCAAAATTAATTGCATTGTGAGTTAAATTATTCTGGCCCAAAACCGGAAAAGAAAATTAAACCCACTTTATTTTAACAGTTGAAACTAGCCCAATGGCAATCCTGTCCCAAAATTCGGTCCAAATGAATACAAAAATCTTTAAAATAAGTGTCAGAATGCCTTTGTAATGTCAGGTGTTCCAATGTCCATGGTTCGAGACACCTCGCCCGACCCGCTTAAAATGGGAAAATTAGTTAAAAATATAGATTTAAAAAATGGATTTAGATAAAAAAAATAAGGTAATATTAGAAAATAAGCCAAGTCTAAAGTAAGACTTTTTTGGCTTGGTCTGGCTCGGCTCGAATATGCAAAAAAAAAAAAAAATTTGATGCTTTTTATTGTTGTTTTTTACTCTTTCTTTTTTGTTATTTTTTTATTTTTTTTGCTATCATTTCACTATTATATTGATACTATTTTGTTGCTATTGTTTGGATATTGTATAACACTTGTTTTATTATTTCTACCATTTCACTATTATATTGGTGCTATCTTAATGTTATTTAAGTATATATATTTTTAAATTTTATTTTTAATTTATTGGCAAACAGTTATTTTAATGGTTTTAGTATTTTTTATGTATTATATTTTTTAAAAAAATTATATAATAAATAATATAAAAAAATTAATATGAACGGGTCAGGCCCAAATTCTAACATTTTATTCGAGTCAAACTAGAATAAAATTTTAGGTTTATTTTTTGAGTCAAGCCCAAACCTAACAAATGAGTCTAAAATTTTAGTTAGATCCAATCCAGCTCAACCCATAAACACTTCTACTTCGAACCCTTAACCATCTGCTGCTACGTCTTTGGCCATCATGTCAAGCTGCAATCGCTACTGTCAAGGGTTTTTTCTTTTAATTATTTAAAAATTTTGAACTACCCATTTGCTGAACAAGAAAAAGTTTGAAAGGTAAGAGCTATAAACGATAAAGGTTTTAAAAAATGAAAAGGATATGAAGCAGAAAGGTTAGTAAACTTGTCAAGAATATGAAAAACTAATGCTTTTGCTATAGAAAGACAATTGGAAAGATTAAAATTTGAAAGGATAGAGAAATAAAAAATGAAAAATATAATTTTTAATAAAAAATGGGAAAGTAGAAAGAATAATAAAGATGAAAAGTGAAAAAAATAAAACATTTGAAATATATATAATTTTGAATTAATATTTTTTTTTCATTTCATTATTTTGGAAAAATTAATTTTTATATATTATGATAAAAATAATCATTCATCCTAATTTTTTTCTTTTCTTCCATACCAAATACACTTTAAAAAGATTTCCACTTTTCTACTCTTCTTCCCCATCGCTTCACTTTTTCATCTAAACAAATACTCTAAAATGAAAATTCACAAATAACAAAAATAAAAACCTTCAAATATTAAAATAGGTAAAAGGAAAAAAAAAAGGCTACAATTTTTTACAAAATAATAATATAAAATAAGGAAAGTAGGTAGTGTATTTATAGCTCCTTGAACCATGGGATATGATAATAATAATAAAAGAAGAGTGAGAGATAGTGACTTTTTTTTGTGAATTGAGATAGTGACTTTTTATTGTTTTATTATTGAATCATAATTTTTAATTTATTATTATTTTATTTATTTTCAGATTTTTTAATTTATAATCCTATTAAACTGAAGATTAAATACAACAATTAGATTGGTTTAAAAAATTAAAAATTTTAATCAATTTAACTATTGATTTAATTCTAAAAATTTTAATTTAAACAACTTGAACCAATTAATTTTACACAAATGATTCATTAAAAAAAGCTTTCATATGGATTAGTTGGTAGTTATATGATAAAGTTGTTTTCCCTTTTGTGTTACGCTTAATATTTACCTCTAACAGTGCAGGGCAGGCCATCTGTTCAAGTGGGTTTGGCAACTTGGATCAAACTCTGAAAATCATAATCCTGTTAGCATGAAGAAAAAAAAGAAAGAAAAAGAAGATGCATAATTATTTCAGAAATATGAACTATTTCACTAATCCAACCTTATTTTTGGGAGAAATTCTCCATCTCCCTCCACCGTTAGTTTGGTAATAGTGAATAGAGATGGTGAAGGTTGTTGTTAATATTTTTGTTTTATTTTTAAATATTAGAGTAAAAGATAGAGTCATACGATTTGAATATGTGTAAACGGATATTTAACGAAAATTTTAACTATTATTTTATACAAGTTAAGAAAATAAACATCTTTCTAGGTCTTAATCAATTTGAGTCTTCAACTATTATTACTTGTTATGGTATTAACATGTTATTAAGAATCTAGCTCTGCCCTTTTATTCTCACCCTATACCTGCTGAATTTGTCTACAATGCTATCTCCCTAAAGGCGTCCACGGTTGAATGGGTAAGTTCACGGTTTGATTTTATTTTATTTTTAAGTTTGAGTTCGATTTATTTGATTTGTCTTTTATTATTTAAAAAGTAATAAGATGCAATATAATATTTTTTATATTTAAGTTTTCAATAAAATATGTTTTAAAATTATTTATTTTAAATTCAAAATAAAATAATTTAATATTAAAAAATTTTGCCCAAATTCAATCCAGTACTTAACAAGCCATCCTTAAGTATAGGTCTATATCTCACTTTTTTCATGGATTTTTCTTTTATCATCTTACATATTCAAGTAGAGTATATTTCACATTTAAAACTGTTAATTAAGATTTGAAACATAATATATTTAAAAATTAAACTTTTGTTCTCAAGTCTAATATGAAAGACGAAGATAAAAACAAATTTAAAGTTGGAAAAAATAAAAATCAGCCCTTAATATTGAAACCAAGTAAATAATGGATGATACATTCCCTTTGATCATTTACCTTACTGGAGAGAGAGAGAAAAACAAGCATATACTTCAGCCTATATAAGAGAATGTAATTTTACAACTTCAATGATGATGGTGTCAGAATTAATTTGGTCACTTCCTGTCAACATTTATGAAAAACGTTAGTGTTTATTTTTATTTCCACGACATAAATATTAAGAAATTGAATTTGATGAAATATTAGCTGTTTTTTTTTTTTATAGAGATGAAATATTAATTGTTTACTTATTAAAAAGATCGTTAAGGAGAGATAGATTTATCTCAAAGAAGATTTTGAAGTATCATCTTTTAGCAGGTTGTTAGTTTTTAACGTGGGTTTAATCTTCTGATTTTGTGAAAGCCCAAATAATAATGCTTTGTATGTAGTAAAGTGTAGGTTAAAATTTCACGAAGAGTAAATATCGAGATTTCCTAGATGATTAATCAAGGGTGTATACATTATTTGCTTTATTAAACACTCGACGAAATGTTCTTACTCTATTAGACCTAACGCCTTACAGGTAATCAAATTTACAAAGTTAATTCTCGACAAATAATAGTTCACAATCTTTCTTGAAGAAATCAACAAAAAATTACATGTAGATTACTCACTAAAATATTCTAAATTAAATCCATGTGGATTATAATAAATTAATTACCCAAGTTATTTTAACATTGTTCCTAAAAAAAGGTTAATTGTAGTGGTTGGAATCTTAATTATCATTGTAGAAGAACAAAAAGACTTGGGAATGTCCTAAAAATGCGTTTGCTACTAGGTGGTTTTTGGAAATAACTTTTTGACATTTATGACAATCTCGCCACAAAGTCTCTCCCTAATATACCGTTTAACAATAAATAATTGTTTGCTTTGGTGTCGTTTTTGCTTAAATTTATGAGTATTATTTAAACATTATTTTATGTGCTTTTTTGGAAAAGCTTTTGATATTTAATATGTGTTTAATTTAGATTATAACGATATAAAAAATTATTTAAGTATCCACTAATAACATGTCACATTATATTTATTTAAAATATAATCAATAATATAATATATTGATTTTCTAGAAAAAAATATAATACATTAATTAGCAACAAATTAATTGTCATAAGCTTTTAACTCTAATTAATACACAAACAAAATTTAATACCAAAAATCTAAACACTAAATTTTTAACCATAAACTTAAATCATAATTCTAACTCTAACCTTAAAATTCTAAATTCTTAATCCTAATGTTAAATGCTAAACTGTAAAATTCAAATATTATTTTACCGTTATTATTAGTTAATTTTTATTTAATTAATTAACACAAAAAATCGAATAATTAGAATTAAAATATTTCCAAAGAGAAGCAAACTAGTGTTACAAAGTGTATGGCATTAATTAAGAACTTTTTCAAAAAATAAAATAAAATATTAAACACATGATTAAGTTGATTTTATGAATCAATAGGCATCAATTTAATTGAATAATGATGAAATACTTTACAAAATAAATTTTATTATTTTGAGGGTGTTTTATCATTTTATATTTTTTATATACAAAACAAATACACACAATTAATAAGATTTGAATTTAAGCCTCTATATTTTTTTAACATTTGTACTTTACTATTCAATTAAAGCATCATTTGTAGGGCACTAGTTATACAAAAACAAACCTCATTTGTTAGTTATATCACTTTTTTATAAAAAAAAAAAAATTATTTGTTATAGAATTTGTTTTTCACTTATATTCTAAATGTGTCATAATTTAATATTATTAGTTGATGTTTAAAAAGGTGGCTTTCAAAAATTATTTATTTTTTTATGACAAAGAAACATAAGAACAAAAATAAGGTTGTATATGCTACAACTTGTTAACCATGAGTTCTTTTAAATTTTTATGTAACACCTTAAATTTTGAACATTTGTTTGATAAATTTTGTCAATAATTAAGTCTTTGTATCTATGGTTAAGTGTTCTGTTTATGTGTTTGAGATTGGAGGTTTGAGTTTTCCTTTTTGAATTTTACTGATTATTTTGGTTTAACCATTGTCCTTGAACTCTCGACTTAAATTTATCTCTGTTTTAATCTATGTCAAGAATGAGCTTACTGGTTCAATAGTTAGGCTTTTGTACACCTTCTAGTTCTATGTTTGAGTCTCTGCGTATACAATAAGGAAACATTTTTGTTACTACTCCATTAAGTATGGTTAGTTTTTTTTTTAATTAATTGAATTCTTTTCACCCTTCCCTATTATGTTTTTTTTCCTTCTCTTCTTTTTATATTTTTTCTTTCTTCCTTCTTTTCCTTCTCTCGTGTTCTTCTTCTAGCTTTTGCCTTGTTTTTTATTTCTTGTTGCCATTTTTGCTGATGTTACGACGGGAAAACTTCGTATATCATTGTCTTTGATTGTTGGGATAATTGCGTAAGTTTGATATGAATTTCTATTAGTATTGTTTGTTCATCTTGTTGGAGTAGGTTTCTCTTAGTTGCTAGAATTCCTTGATTAAGTGTTCGTTTGGTCTTCCCATAGGCAATGATCGTTAGCACAATGTTTCCCAAACATTTTAGTTCTATGAATTGTTGTTTGGTGCGAAGGTAAGGGGTGGAATCTTTGATTTTGGGGTTCTTCGAAACTTTTCGACGCAATTAAGTTTTTTTACTCTAATTCTAGCATTTTGTTGTGATTAATTGTGTAATTGGCTCTTGGATTGTCGTTTTTAAGCTTTGGATTCACCTCGGTAACTTCTACGTCAAAACTGTGTCAGGTGTGTAACAAAAACCCAAATACTTGTGAATAAAAAAGGCAAAAAAACATGGGGATCAACACCACACGGCTGTGTGAGCCACAAGGCCGTGTGTTAGGCCATGTAACTCACTGTTTTGGAATTAAAGGTACACAGGCGTGTGTCCAGGCCCTGTAGCTCACTATTTTAGAATATGAGACATACGGGCTAGAGACACAAGCACGTGTCCAGACTGTGTAACTCGCTGTTTTGAGCCACACGACTGTTTGTTAGGCCATGTAGACCACACGGCTATGTGGTAGGCTGTGTAGACCACAAAGGCTAGCCACTTAGGCCATGTGAATCCATACGGGTGTGTGGGCAAAAAATAAAGATTTTTTCCTAGGGCCGTAAACGTTGTTCAAATCGAACGTAAGCCTACAATAGGGTCCATATTATCTAAATTAGACAATGTAACCGTTATCTAACGATCTATTGCTGAATAATCTGTTATTTTCATGTAAATACTTTATATGAAATCTGATAAGTGTGATAGCATAACATGAGCATGACTTAAATTTGTACTACTGTATATGCATATCTGTTATATGTTAAATCTGCATCTGCATTGGGTTGGGATTTTGAAAAAGAGGAAGTGTGGGCAGTTTAATAATCTGCCAAATATGGTGGTTAAGCCACAAACATATATCTAACTTTAGCGATTTATCGCATTCTAATCTAGCAGCTAAACTGTAATTATTATGGAACGTGATACACAATCACTATGTGATGCGTAGGGATGGATAGGTACTTGATACCCTATATGGTGTGTAGGGATGGACGAATATGGTGTGTAGCGGTTAGGGATAGAAATCTACATCTGAATCTAAAATGTTCTACGACTGTATCTGATGTTTTGTATTTCTATTTCTATATCTGATTTTGAGAATTAATTGGTTAATAAAAATTGAAATCACATTTTTTTATGTTACTAAGTAATTATAAATGTAAGTTACACACTGAGTTGTAAACTTATTTAGTCTATTTGTTGGATTACAAGTAACCTATAGACTTAGGCAAGTCGGTGCGAAAGAAGCTTGCTCATTTCTCTTCTAGTTATCTATTGTTTTATCTGGACTTATACCATCGTGTATTTTATTTCAAATGATTGATTATAAGCTTAGATTTTTATATTAGTTTTAACTACTTAATTAATCTTCGACTGTTAAACTTTGAATATTTAAAGGTTTGAGTTTTTCTAAAATTAATTGATGTAGCTCTCTAGACTTGGTGTTAACGTTTAGGCTGGGTATAGGTGTTACTTTTAGTGGTATCAAAACCAGATTTGCAAAACTCGGGTTGTGTTTTCTGGGCTTCTATTTTTGTTAAAAAATATTTTGAATGAAATATTTATCTGAGTACTTTTGATAACAGATTTTATAAAAGACCGAGCCTCAAGCACCAAACCTGTGAGTATCTCGACTTAGTTATATCATTTCGCTCAAAAACACTATAGTGATTAAATCTGTTTGCTTTAGTTAAATATTCTGATATGAATTGCTATAAGACACCTGATAGGAATTTGGAACTGATTTTTGCAATTCTGACATTGTAAATAAATTTATATTATGAGTTCGCGTAGTAGTCGTGGATGTGGCTCTCGTGGGCACCAACGAGAAGCTCAAGCAGAGTTATCTTCTATGGGTTGTATACCAAATCTGGAGACCAATAAGACTGTTGTTGCTCTTACTACTGAGACTGGGTCTTAGACTCCGAAAGTTGGGGACGATGCACTATCTCAAGTTAAGCTATGAGCATTAGAGAGGGTCATTGAGACCCATTCTAGATCTAAAGGCTAAAGGTCATTTACAGAATAACTTTGGTCAAATGGTGTTGAGGTTTTCAGAGGCGTCACTGGAGTTACTCTAATAGTGGCCAAATACTGGTTAGAGGCCACAAAGCGTATTATGAATGACATCGACTACACTCTTACATAAAAATTGAATGGTGTCGTGTCTCTACTCCAAAATGAGGCTTACTAGTGGTGGTTGGCTGTTGATCAGGGTGCCCAGCCCAAACAAATTACTTAGGATTTTTGCAAGAATTCCTTCCAAAGTAAGTATATGGGGGCAAGTTATGTGGAAGCTTGTAGACGTGAGTTTATAAGCATAGTTTAGGGTGAGAGGTTTGTGGTCGAATACGAGGCCGAGTTTTTGAGATTAAGCAGGTATGCTTGAGCATTGGTTTTGACTAATTATGATAAAAGTGTACGGTTAGACGAAGAATTGATGTATGATATGAGATTTCTAATATCTCCTCAAAGGGAGCAAGTTTTTGTGACCTTGGTTGATAAGTCGAAGATAACGAAGGAGGTAAAATGCATTGAGCGCGAGAGGATAGACCAAGAAAAAAGTTAGAGTAAGTTTAAGACGGATTCAAGTCCCTCTAATTCTGTTCAATGCCCTAAGAAACGAGCTAGATTTAAGGGGCCTCTAAGATCTATGGCTTCTGTTGCACCAGTTAAGATTCAAGCTTATAGTAACTGTGGTAGGCGCTATCTGAGCAAGTGCTGGAGGAAGTTGGGAGCCTGTATACATTGCGAGTCGATGGAGTATCGTATTAGGGACTGTCCCCTCTGATCTGATCAAATACAAGCTCCTGCACAGGTACTAGCTCTAGGTCCAGTTCAGCCACAGAGGATAGCTAAGCAGCCACTTAAAGGTCGTGGTCCGACCCAGAGTGGTAATGGTTCTAGTAGGGGTCAGAGAGCATCGGGTAGAGGTGCACATGAGACTAAGGCACGCTAGTCTACTCTTGTGTATGTGGTGAGGCACCGTAAAGACAGATACAACATCAACGTTATAATAGGTATTTTCTTTATTCATACTATTTCATATTTTGCTCTTATAAATATTAGTTCTACATATTCATATATAGTTAACACTGTTTCTGTGAATTTGGATATATTTGTTAAATGAACTATTAGAGAGATTTTTGTGATTAGTCTCATGGGATAGTTAGTCTGAGTTAATAATATTTATAGATGGGTTTTGTTAGAAGTTCAAGGTGTTGTGTTTCCAGCTAATCTGATGGAATTGTCTTTGAAGAGTTTGACCTAACTCTAGGAATGGGTTGGCTCGTGGGACATCGAGTCAGTTTAGATTGTACCTCTAAGAGGGTAACTTTGAGATTTTATAGTGATACCGGAATAATTATGATTGGCGAGTATCGAGATTATCTCTCTAATGTAATCTCCACTCTAGTTGTTGGGAAGCTAGTTCGAAAGGGTTGTGAGGCATATCTAGCTAATGTGTCTGACTCTAGGTCCAGAAAACATTCTATTAAGATATTTGGACTGTAATAGATGTTTTCCTTAAGGAGTTGTCGAGGATACCTCCGGACAAGGAGGTTGAATTCAATATTAAACTCTTACTGGGTATTACTCTTGTGTCAATTGCTCCTTATTGTATGACACCAAAAGAGCTTATGGACTTAAAAACTCAGCTTCAAGAACTTCTCGATCGAGGATTTATTCAACTGAGCATGTCCTCGTAGGTGCACCGGTTCTGTTTGTCAAGAAAAAATATGGTATGATTTGCTGCGGGTATTACAAGTTCCTGGTCATGCCATTTAGTTTGACAAATGCTCTGATTGCGTTTATGGATATGATGAATCGAGTATTTCAGCTATATTTGGATCAATTCATTGTCGTTTTTATTAATGACATATTGAATTATTCTGAGAATGAGAGTGAGCACGATGAACACATTCGAATAGTTCTGTAGATACTCTGTGAAAAATAACTTTATAACAAAGTTCAACAAGTGTGGATTTTGGTTGCAAGAGGTTACTTTTTTAGGGCATGTTGTTTTAGCTTAGGGCATCTGAGTAGATCCTAAAAAATTGAGGCTGTGATCAAGTGGAAACAATCGAAAAGTGTGTTTGAGATCCCGAGTTTCCTTGGTTTGACAGGTTACTACCGGAGATTTGTTAAAGGGTTCTCGCTTATCGCGGGTCCTTTGACTAAATTGTTACTTAAAAAAGCACCGTTTGTTTGGTCTGATGTGCAACAAGCGAGCTTTGAAAAACACAAGCCCGTTCTGACTCAGACATCTATTTTGGTATAGCCTGAATTTGGGAAAAAGTTTGTAGTCTATAGCGATGCTTCACACATCGGTTTCGGATGTGTTTTAATAGAAATTGATAAGGTTGTGGCTTATGCGTCTCGATAAATTAAGTCACACAAAGGTAATTATATCATGCATGTTCGCTCTGAAAATCTTAAGGCACTATCTATACGGTGAGAGGTATATCATCTACACCGATCACAAGAGCCTCAAGTGTCTATTAACTCAGAAAAAGTTGAACCTTAGAGAATGTAGATGGGTTGAGTTACTTAAAAACTACGACTAGATGGGTTGAGTTACTTAAGAACTACAACTATTGTAACACCCCAAACCCATATCCATTGTCGGACTAGGGTTACAGAATGTTACTGTGCAAATTAGAACAATTCATTTCAAAATAGGTTATTTAATAATAATTACCTAAAACTCATTATAACCTATCATACATATACATTTGGGCCTAAAATTGAGCCTTTAAGGGCCTAAAAACAAATTGGAATAAATTTATGACTAATTTAAAACAATTCAGAAAGTTTGAAGCAATTTCATAAATACCTAAAAATAAGGGACACACGCTTGTGTGGCTAGGCCATGTGAAACACCCCAGACCGTGTAACTTTCGAAATTGGGACACATGGCGACCGATGCCACACAGTTGTGTTCTCGGCTGGTTAGCTCATTTGAGCGATTTGGTGTGTTTGGGGTGTTTCACACGGCCTAGCCATAAGACTGTGTGTCCTCTATTTTTAGGTATTTATGAAATTGCTCCAAATTTTTTGAATTGTTTTAAATTAGTCCTGAATTGATTCCAAATTATTTTTAGGGCACGAAGGCTCAATTTTAAGCCTAAATGTATATGTATGATATGTTATAATGAGTCTTAGGTAATTATTATAATGTGTGACAGGTCGCCTGGTAGGCCATGTGAGCCACAAGGCTATGTGTCAAGCCATATAACTCACTGTTCTGGAATTAGAGGCACACGGGCTTGTGTCCAGGCCATGTAGCTCACTATTTTAGAATTTGGGACACTCGGTCTAAAGATACGGGTGTGTGTCCAAATCGTGTAACTCACTATTTTAAGCCACATGGCTGTGTGAATACACATGAGCATGTGGGCCAAAAATCAGGATTTTTTCTAGGGCCATAAATATCATTCAAATCAAACGTAAGCCTACCGTAGTGTGGTAGCATACATGAGCATAACCTAAATTTGTACTATTGAATACGCATATCTGATATTTGTTAAATCTGCATCTGCATTGGATTGGGATTATAAAAAGTAGGAAGTGTGGGCATTTTAATAATCTATCGAATGTGGTGGCTAAGCCATAAACATATATCTGACTTTGATGATTTATCGCATTCTGATCTGACAGCTAGACTGCAATTATTTTGAAACATGACACACAGTTACTATGCAGTGCGTAGGGATGGATAGGTACTTGATAACCTATATGGTGTCTAGGGATGGAACAAAATGGTATGTAGCGATTGGAGTTAGGAATCTGCATATGAATTTGAAATGTTCAACAATTATATATGATGTTTTTTTGTCTCTTCATCCATTTATGAGAATTTACTGGTTAATAAAAATTGAAATCTAGTGTTGCTAGGTGCAAACAGTGATGTCCGAAGCTCTGGGCCTTGCGGAGTGGACACTACGGTGTTTGAACATCAATGTTATAAATGGCGAAATGGAGGAATGGGCGGATGGATAGAGAATTGAAATTTTAGTAGATTCTGTAATTCGGTGATGCTGGGTGTAAACCATGATGTAGGAAGCTCTGATCCTCGGAGAAGGGACACTGCAGTGTTCAAGCATCGAGGTTAAATGTGAGACAGAATTATATTAACTGGCTCATTGGAGCAACACCGTGATGACGATTTATAGATTCCATCGAGCAACACCATGATGGCAGTCAGTAGACTCTATGGGGCAACATTGCAACAACAATAAGGTTCTTCGGGGTGACACCTCAAAAAAGGTTTAAAGGTGTAAAACCAGAGCTCGGCTATGACAACCAACAGAGTTCTTCAGAACATTAAACATGAGGTTACTGGTGTAAGACCATAGTTGGGTTATAGCAACCAATGGAGTGAGTCGGGATAGTAAATATAGGGTGGATTATCAGGACATTAAACATGGGATAGTCTGCTAGGAAATTAAACATGTGATAGTCCACCAAGACACTAAACATGGGATAGTCCATCGAGACACTAAACATGGGATAGTCCACCAAGATAGTAGTTAGGGAAAAACATGCAAATGAGGAAAAAAGGAGTAGAAGAAAAAGGCAAGTGTTGGCAAGAGACAACTAGCCAGAGGGATTAAGGAATCCGCCAGAAAAGGAAAAAGTACTAGAAATGGGAAAATTTTACCAAAACGGTAAATAAGGAAGCTGGTGGGACATATTATGGTAGCTCAGTAAGAATTAGACATGTGAATGACGTGACAGTAATACTTGTATATAGGCAAACGAAAAAGGATTTATTCGAGGATTTCAAATAATGATCTGCCATTAAGAACTGCCAGAAAGAGGCACTAAAAAAAGGATTATCCAAATGATAGTCATATCTGTCAAGACTATTCTTCTTTGAGGAGAAACTACTGTGGGTACACCCCCTATAAAGTTAGTTCCATAGGAAACCATCAGGTAAGAGAAATCGTAAACTCAAATAGTCGCTTAGATAATAGTTTTTTGGATACTGTAGGACAAAACGGTCCAATGTAGACAGATAGGTTACACTTTAAAGGCAAAGTTTAGCAAATAGGGCAGATTTTGAGGAAGTAATCCAAACCAAATTTTCAACTTGAGTGTAAGGTGAAACAAGAATTAGCCTGCCAGAGTGGCATCTGTCCTCATTAGTTAACCTGATAGATAGGATGTCAACAAGTCATTTAGGACTATAATAAGCCAAGGGAGTGTGCCTAGGACTAATTAGATTTGGAATGTTAGCCAAAGAGGACATAACCAAGGGTCTTTGAGATGGTAGTTTAGAAGGACTACCTTATAAGTATAAGTGGAAAAGAGAATTCATATTGGTAGCTTGCCCTCAAACTTTGTAATTGAGGGTTAAACATGAGAGCTATGAATAGTTGGATATCCTGAATAAGAGATGGATAAATGAAAAAAATATATATGGAGAAAGGACAGAGTCTGCAATTATGGTGAGATATCTAAGAAACCACCAAAAATTGAATCGGAGTCCACCAACCCAGACTAAGAGTAATCAACCCTAAATGATCAGGAGTTAGACGTGTTTAGTTTCTTTTTATTTACTACCCTTGCAAGATGGGGCCTGTTTTTGTGTAACATAATAAAGAAATTCGCTAAGTTCTTTTGAACTTACAGAATTTTGGCTTATGTTTGTAGAACTCGTATGAGTGAAGATCTCTTAGAGGGACCAAGCCAGACTATGTTAGATCAAGGATCATCATTAGTACAATGTCATGCACATAGAAAGGGGTACCTTTAGAGGCTTCACTTCGAGGTTAGATGTATTGCAATTAAGTAGTTTTCTTATAAATTTAAAATTTTAAGGTAGTCAAATCACATTTGGTTTAAGGTTCCTATTGTAAGAAATATTTGTAATGGAGTAATAAAGTCTTTGGCGAATTTTCTGATTGAAGTATTAGACCAAACGGTTCAAGTATGACACTCCACACTCGGACTCAGCTATCGAGTCGAGTAAGAGCGTTACAGTTTTAATTCCTTGATAATAGTGTTTTATTTCAATAATTTCACCCAATAAAAAATAAAGTATTATAAACAAATAAATACTTAACACTAAATGTGTCATACCCTTATTTGTAATTTTAGACATCAACTTTCAACTATCAATGAAGTTTTACCAAACACTTTTAAATAAATAGTTAATATAATCAGTTTGTTAAACCAGCTACTGCAATTAGCAATTAGCACATTGCCAAACAGAGCCATTATTTTTATTAAAATTAACAAATGATACGTTTATTATATATTTATTCTATGTATTAACTCTTTAATTATGTTAGTATCACAAGTCAATCAAATATCAACTCAGTTTGTAATGACTAAAATATCATTATTTGGTAAAGTAAATTATATTATTTTAAGAGTTTTTTTTTTCTTTTTATGTCTTTTATATAAAAAAATTACACAAATAGTGAGATTTGAACTTAGAAAACTATTGCCTTATTTGGTTACTAGTGTAACAACATGAGGAAAAAAAAACTTATTTGTTACATATGTATTACAATAGTTAGAAATAAAATAAAAAATAATTAATGTAAATTTAAACTTTAAATCAGAAATATAAATAAAAATTCTTGTAAAAATAAAAAATATTCAAAATAAGCGAATTTATTTAATTTTGGTAAGGATAAGTGATAAAACTAAATTCCTATAAATTCTAATGTAGGGTTCTTGAATCACTTTTGTTTTTAACATACAAACCACCATCTTTAATCATAAAACTCAATCTCACACTTAAAAAACAGTGATTAAAGATTTATTTAAAAGCAAAAGAAATAAGCTAAACCCGTATTTATAGTATATGAGAAACTGTTATATGTATATTTACACATATATGTTATATATTATGATTTTTTTTTTATGATTTACAAATATTTATATTTGATAAGCTGTCATCTATACACTAACAGTAAATTACATGTAACCGTTAAAGCGTCTTTAAAAAGAAGTAATAGATTAATTTGTATTATTTTTAGGCTTAATGATAAATTTGACTACTACCTTTTATATGTTTTGTCAAAATGATTTTAATTGTATTTTTAATTTTTTTTACCATAAACTTTTTTTTTTCAAATTGCTTTTTTTTTAACTGGTTTGATGAAAGTATAGTTAAAAAAATTAACGGAATGGTGTGGAAATTTCATATGTGGAATATTTTTAAAGAGATGTAATTTATTACTTAGACATGGGTGAAGCCAGAAATTTTTTTAGGGGGCGAAATTAAATTGTAAATATTACGATAGTAAAAATACAATTTCACCAATTTAATAGCCTCTATCTTTATGATTTTTAAAGAATTAAATCAAAATTTTATCATTTTAGGAGGGACCAAAGTGTAATTTTACCTTTACTAATTTAAAATTTTAAAATTTTAAAAGACCTAAATGGAAAATTTTCCATTTTAGGAGGATGGGGGACCGGGGCCCCTATTAGCCCCTAGTTTCACCCCTGTACTTAGATAACCCAATAAAATAATTATATGTGAAAAATAATAAAATAAATAAATAATTCATGAATTTAAAAGGTAACTCTTAATTTAAAGAAAATAAATATAATTACCTAAAAAAAGGTTTCAAAATGAATGCACACTTTTAATATTTTTGGTTTGGTTTATTATTTATCTTTTATAGACCACTCAGTAAATAAACTTATGCATTCATTTTGAAACTTTTTATAGATAATTACGTTTATTTCCTTCAAATTAAGAGTTATTTTTTTAATTTCATGTATGATTTATTTTCTTTATTAATATTTACATGTAATTATTTTATTGAGTTAACTAAATAATAAATTACATTTCATTAAAAATATTTCACATCATCCCCTTTAAATTTGTTAACGGTACTTTCATCCATTTATAAAAAAAAAAAAAAGAGTGAGGAAGAAAAAGGCTAAAAATTATAATTAAGACTATTTTAATAAAACATATTAGTAATCAAATTTATTTTTAAGACTTATTTTTACTATATTGATGGAAAAGAAAAAGAATACTTCGGATAAACGCGCGATCTCGTCCGAGTCTCCGCCAAAACATATCGGAAGACAAATTTGTAAAAGGATGGGCCCATGCACATCTGAATTTGGCAGCCACGACAATAAGCTTTGGCCCTTTTTAGCTCCGCTGAATTGTAACATTCTCCATTGTTGGATCAGTTCTTTGTTGCATCTTCCTGACATGGTAACCTTTCTATTTCTATTATTCTTCTTTTTTCATTTACTCTGATCAAATTTGATTTCTCAATTTGCTAATGGAGCCTAAAATTTTGTTTGAATATGGCGGCTTCAGGTGCTTTTATGCTAATACTAGTGTTTAGTTACTGTTTGCTTTGTTGGGTTTCAACATTTTTTGTTCTTTTTTTTTTTTTTTCATTCAAATAGGATCATGAAGGGAACGATGTCATTGACTTCATCTTACACCGCTTGGAAGTTGAATTGGGAAAGAAGAGAGAGAAAACAAGGGAGATGGCAGAGCAGCTAAGGGCTGATGGAGCTGCACTGGAAGCCTTGGAAAATAAACGTTTGATGCTTATGAATGAGAGGGATGAGAAGCTCGCAGAGAAAAAGGCTGTGGACAAATTAGTTTTTGATTTTCTTGAAGCAGATGATAACATGAATTTTGTTGCTCAGAGAGCTATGTTGAACCGGATTGTAGATTTGATGAGCCGTGACGCCGCTCGCGGAGTTTAGGTAATAGGGGAAAGACCCCAAAAAAAAAAAAAAACAAATCAATTTTACCAGACTTATTTGAGTGGATCCAGAAAAGATCACTTATTTGATCCAGATTAGATTGGGTAGTGACTTTATGGTGGTTGTTAAGTGCAGGAGAGAATATTGGCTACCTTTAGAACACTCAGAATCAGGATGCGCGAGCCTGGGTGACTATTGTACGAAAGAACGGCGGCAGCGAGTGATAAGGGTGATGGTGGACTCCTTTACCTTTTCTGTTTTTATGTTGTATTCATGTATGGTCTACACTTTTCCTTTTGATGTCGGACGTCGAGAGCATGTTTTATGTTTATTCGAAAATAATAGTCGCCGCTTAAAACAAGAACAGAAAAGTAGTATTTGGGAGTAATAATATACATCTTCATTTATTTAGGGTTTATAGTGATAGAAGATTGCTTTTAAGTTATTATATTACATATGGAAGGGTTATGAATTTTGATGAAGGTTTCAAACATGCTTCTAAATGCAAATATGTGTACACTGAATTCATCCGTTGGTTAAAGTCATTATTTTAAGGCTTAATCTCGTGTCTGAATTTTGACAAATCTTCGAATGCCATACTTCAATTTTAATGCGGTTTATCCATGCAATACCTATGATTAACGATATCTAAAAAATAATATTACAGTTATACTGAAAACCATTTTATCAAATAATACTGATTATATTTTTTACAAACAACCCTAAACTTTCTCTCCAACCTTTCATTTTTCTCTCCTTGGCAACTAACTCCATTGATGGATTCCTTTTCTTCCCTTCTATCAGCTTCTTGACTTAGTCTTTCGGGAGCTTTCTTCAAAAACCACAAACCCAAACTTGAGCTTCTTAAGTTTTAAAATCGCTTGTTTGCTAAAATGAGGAATCCTTTCCTTAAATGCCTCGTCGTCCGGAAAGTAACGGTGGGGCTTGAAGTGTTGGTAGTTGTCGAAACCATTTTTAAATCGGTATTTTTTAAAAACGGGGATCGACTTTAAAAACAAAAATGAGAGTTGCCACCAATCATTTTTTACTTAAGTGTGCTTGGATCACCTTGTAAAACGTTTTATTTTAAAATACTATTTTTAGTCCACGAAAAACAAAAATAGGTTCGGGAGTCGATTACGTATGAGGAAGGATTAGCACCCTCATAACGCCCAAAAATTGGTACATAATCGATAAAATCATGTCCAAATGTTTGAAATCTAAAAGTATTTAAAAATATGATTTCTTAAAAACTTCGAGCAATTTGAGTAAAAATTTGAGATTTCTTTGTTCCGAAGGAATATAAACATCACATCCAGCACGATAGGACACGATATTTTAAAACCTTCATAATCAAAATTATCTCATGATTTACAAAACTTATTAAAAGGATATTTAGTTATTTAGCCAAACGGAAAATCGCAACCCAGCACGATTGGGCACTATTTCCCGAATTTCTAAATACCAAAACATTGCCATATTTTAAAAACCTTTGGATAAAATATAGTAATTTTGCAAAAAAAATATTTTTATAATAATCCATGTGACAATATTGCATTTATATACTATCGAACATAAATATTAAAAGCAATTATAATACATTAACATTTCATATTAACATATAAAATAATAATATAAAATACAACTACAAAAAACTACACTAAAGTAATCATAAAATAATAAATAAATAAAAGGGGCATTGCATGGACAAATAACATATATAAAGCAATAAAAAATACTAAATAAATATCAACCCTTCATGCAATAACATATATTAAATAATAAATATTGTAAATAAAAATATAAAATAAAATAGCACAAAAAATAACACACACATATATATATATATATCTGATAAGATAAATAAAATATATTTTGAAATAAATAATTGATTTATAACTTTAAAATAAAACATAAATAATAAATAATAAATGATAAAATATAATACTATTTAATATACCAAATTTTTTTTAAAAAAATAATATAATATACAAATCCTAAGATAATATGTAAATAAAAATAATTAAACCAAATAAAATAATAAATAATAATAGTTTAGAATATGTAAAGATAATAAAAAATATAAATTTTATACTATTAATAAATTAATATACATGTACTAAGAGTAATATACTATTTTAATAAAATAATATAGTATAATAAGAAAATAAAATAAAGAGGATTAAATATTAAATAAATATAAACATAAAGGGATTAAATCGAAAATGCGTGTAATGCTATAGTGGCTAAAATGAAATTATGCCAAATTTTAAAACGGCGTCATTCTGATTTAAGCCCTTTAAAGTGTCTGAGGATTTAATTAAAACAAAATGCAAATTTTGGGCCAATTTTATAAAAAAATAAAATTTCCAATTGGGCCGAATTAAAACATATAAAACTGCGGAGGGGCTGGAATTAAAAATTCCCCATTTTTTTGAAAAAACACGCTGATCCTTATTGGGTCCTCGGGTCGGCGCGCGGATCTTGCTACTCAAAAACGACGCCGTTCTGTTTTGCCTATAAAAGTCAGTTTCAATAAAAAAAATCATTTTAAGTTTGATTTTTTTAAAAAATGTCGAAATCCTCTGAAAGCTTCGTCCCCTCGCCTGAGCTCCGATCGCTGGGTTTCTAGGCCACCCGCCTCCATGGCCGGTGGCCAGAGGCTTAAAACTTCTGTTCTTCCTCGTCTTCGAAAGGTAATTCCTTCCCTTTTTTGTTCTTTTCTAAAATAGTGGTTATATGCGTAAACATATATAACAAAAAATAATAATAAATAGAAGTAAATATCAAAGAATCACCTTTGTAAAATCTCTGTTTTTATTTCTCTGACAATATTTGTGCTCACTGACTTTGAATATTAGTGTGTGTAAATCTGTGTTTTCATCTATTTGTGTCTATTTGTGTGTTTTTCTTTCACCATTGTTACAAATTACTGTGGGTTTTTATAACCTGAAGAATGAAACAAAAAAAAGGAAATAAAGATTTCGTTTTATTTCTTTCCATATTTGCTGTCATCTTTTTCCTTTTGCAGGTGATTGACGGAGAATCTGGCGACGATGGTGATTCGGGCGTGAATCAAGGCACGATCGAAGGCCGGACGAAGCTGCGGAGCGAAGGCTGGGGTACTGTGGCACGACGATCGGGCTTCTGCCATTGCGGCACCTAGGGTTTCTAGAAACCCTAGGCTCACTGTTTCTGTTTAACGCTTGGGCCCCTTTGGGCCATGTACTTTCTAGGTCTTGAGGTTAGGTTAGGTATTGGACTCGGATGTAATGGGTAATTGGTAATTGGTTTGTAATTGGGTTCTGGATGTTTAATGGTCTTTTCGGGTTTGGGCCCTAAGGTTGTAAATGGACTACTTAAGGACTCTGGACTTTATTTTTATTCTGGTTTTACGAGCCGGGCAAAATGGGTTACTACAGCTGCCCCTCTTTGCTCATTGTCGTGTAACGAGAATGGAGCAAAGACTATAAAAGGACCAATTTTGCCCGATCTTGGCGGAGCTTTGGCTTCTTGGTCTTCTTCAAATGGCTTCTAACTCTACTGCAACTCCAGGAAGATAAAGCCGAAAATGCTTTTGATCTGCTTCTTGCAACTTCAAGAATGCAAAATCTGCTATTTTAATATGCTCCCTGCAATTTCAGGAATTGCCAGACTAATATCCTTGATCTGCTTCCTGCAACCTCAGGAATTACCAAATCTATAATCTTCACTCTGCCCTACTACTATCTCGAGAGGACAAAATCTGAACTTTCAGTCTACTTCCTTACTATCTCAGGAAGACTTTAATCTTCAATTTGCTCCACTATCATCTCTAAGGATCAAAATCTAAACTTTTCAATTTGTTTCCTTACTAACTTCAGGAAGACTTCAATTTTTAGTCTGCGCCACTACTATATAGAGGGAACAAAATCCGAACTTTGTGGTTTGCTTCCTTACTATCTCCAGGAAGA
This sequence comes from Gossypium bickii, assembly GCA_025503065.1. NCBI lineage: Eukaryota > Viridiplantae > Streptophyta > Magnoliopsida > Malvales > Malvaceae > Gossypium > Gossypium bickii. The sequence continues at coordinate 107,016,856 of CP106711.1, forward strand.
CTTCAATCTTCGGAATCCACTACTATCTTGTGGGAACAAAATCTGAACTTTTTGGTTTGCTTCCTTACTATCTTCAAGAAGACTTCAATCTTCAGTTTGCTCCACTACCACCTCTAGGGAACAAAATATGAACTTTTCAATTTGCTTCTTTACTAACTTCAAGAGGACTTCAATCTTCAGTCTGCTCCACTACTATCTCGAGGTAACAAAACCTGAACTTTGTGGTTTGCTTTCTTACTATCTTTAGGAAGACTTCAATCTTTAGTTTGCTCCACTACCACCTCTAGGGAACAAAATCTGAACTTTTTGGTTTGCTTCCTTACTATCTTCAGGAAGACTTCAATCTTCAGTTTGCTCCACTACTATCTCTAGGGAACAAAATTTGAACTTTTTGGTTTGCTTCCTTACTATTTTCAGGAAGACTTCAATCTTCAGTTTGCTCCACTACCATCTCTAGGGAACAGAATCTGAACTTTTTGGTTTGCTTCTTTACTATTTTCAAGAAGAATTCAATCTTCAGTTTGCTCCACTACCATCTCTAGGGAACAAAATCTGAACTTTTTGGTTTGCTTCCTTACTATCTTCAGGAAGATTTCAATCTTCAGTTTGCTCCACTACTATCTCTAGGGAACAAAATTTGAACTTTTTGGTTTGCTTCCTTACTATTTTCAGGAAGACTTCAATCTTCAGTTTGCTCCACTACCATCTCTAGGGAATAGAATCTGAACTTTTTGGTTTGCTTCTTTACTATTTTCAAGAAGAATTCAATCTTCAGTTTGCTCCACTACCATCTCTAGGGAACAAAATCTTAACTTTTTGGTTTGCTTCCTTACTATCTTCAGGAATACTTCAATCTTCAGTTTGTTCTACTACCATCTCTAGGGAACAAAATCTGAACTTCCCAATTTGCTATATCATCCTCTGAGGGACATATCCTGTAGACCCGAATGTATTATGGACGACTTTTGCATGAATGTAGAATGTCATGAGAAAGATGATTAGGATGCATAATCAGAATGAATCTAATGCTCCTAACTAAATAATATTAGGGATGGCATTTGCATGAATACAGAATGTGATGGAAATGATTTCCTCTTTTTTCTTCTTCTTTTTTTTTACAACAATTAGGATACAATGATCGGAATGAATCAAATGCTCCTAATTGGAAATGTGAGAATAATTCCTATGGGTTATCATTGCTCATAATTCATTAAGGTTCTATCACTGATGCGCTACCATGTTTTCTCGTTTAGCTGGTATCTTGGACAGAAAACCCAAAGAAACAATCATTCTGCACAACAAGCTTGCCCTGCTGTAATTCCAGAGTATTGCAACTTCAGGGGAATAATACTTGGTTTCTTCCATCCATCCAGTTATCACCTAGAGGTATGGAATTTTCAATCAACTTGGTCTGTTACATTATCCCCTGAGTATAATGACCAGATGTATGTGTCTGAATTGATACAGGGTATCCCAACAATGGTCCCTTTTACACTTGGATTGACCTTGTTCGTCGTTTGCCGATATGGTGTCACTAACGAAATTGTCTTATCCAATAAGAATTTGAAGAGATAATCATTTTTCAATGTTTCCAGCCCTTAGGCTTGGTGAGTTCTGAACTATAGTCATGTTTCAGATTCCTTATATTACTTAGAAGCTTCTAGAGTAATATACGAAACTCCTTTTATGAAAGTGTTATTAGTCCATAGATCGTTATTTCAATATAAATGCTTGAAAAAGAACATAAAAATAGACGAGAAAGAAATTAGTCAGGAGCATAGCTCAAAAAAATAATTTAATCAAAGATAACTCAGGAAATAAAAGAAAATTGATTTGGGTGTATCTCAAAAAGAATAAAGCAATCAAAGAATTCAAAAATGGGTTAGATAGAAGCTAGGTGCCCCAAATATCGCAGCCTGAGCTTCTTTGTTCCAACTTCTTGAGGACCATTTTAAGCTCAATATGTGTTTAGGGGATCTAGAGTACTTTGTCGTTGCCCCCAAGATGTAACGTACTTCCTCATTGTTAATTCAAATGTAACAAGACTACTGTATGCCCCACTTTTGATCAAAATTTGAGCCGCCCTTTTCGGGTTTTCAACTCAAATCCCCTTTGGTCTCAAAGCGCTCTTTGCGGGTTTTCGCCTTGATTTTTCCTCTTTCGGGTAAAATATCTCCTGATTAAACCTGAAGTCACCAGATTGGGCAAGTCTTTGCCATCCGTCTCGGTCAATATCAATGCTCCTCTAGAATAGGCCCTATATAAGTCCTTCCCAGATTGGCATATGCTTTCCTCTAAAATCGTTTTGTAGAAGAAAAATCTGTTTCAACATCAGGTTCCCCTTGTGGAATTCTCCAAGATGAACCTTTTTGTCGTAAGCTCGCATCATCCGACCGTGATGGATAGCTTTTAACCTTTTCTTCGATTAGGTTCAATTGACAAAAATGTTTCAATTCCATAATAGGTAAGATGTTGCCCCAGTGAAGATTCTGGCCGACGTTCAATAAGACAGATGGTAAATGGTAGCTTTTTATGCCAATCCTTACAAGTCTTAGTCACATTTCATTGTTTTTTCTTTTTGTATTTTTCTTTTGGCAACTTTTGCTGCACTGTGATATGCTGGCTGATTTTTAGACAAACTGTAAACTTTGACTTTGTACAGTGATCCTTTATAGCATTCTTTGCTGGCATTTGATCCCCCTTTTTTTTTTTTGAATTTGATGACTTCGACTTTGTAATATTGGCAATATGAAGCTACTTCTACCCTCTTAGCGAAGTAAACGACGACCATGACGGTGAGTCAATGTCAACTAGAAGCATTTGACAAGATTGGCCCCATAATATCCATGCCCCACATATGGAAAATTTGTGAAGAATTGGAGAAGGTACATGAATCTTGTCTCCTTAAATACGGTATAGCTAATACCATCTCTTTCTATGTAGATCGACAGTGCTCGATCCTTATGTTTGTGCCGCATCTTAGTATCCCAGGCATGTCCTGATATGATCGTGCAAAACATCTTTGAGTTTTTGAAAATAACTCAATGATGTCTCGCGTTATTTCTATGGTAAGTTGGGTTTCGATCTTCATCCCTTTTCTGTTGGCCCTTTGTTAAGTAAGGTTTTGTTTTCATCTTGCTAAACCACTCTTAACAAATCAGAAGATATGTTACAATCTCTATCATCTTCAAAGTCCTTAGATCCCCTAGACCCATATCTGATTCAAAAAGGGAGTCAGTAACAACGTTGCTCACATCATTGATATCTGGAGACCTATTGTAGGCTCGAAGGAAGACAAATCCAAAGAATAAATGATTCTAAAGATGATTATTTGCTTTAGAAAAATGCATTTCATTGAAATAAAAATTTAGAACACAAGCCTATTTCACAAAAGAGTTCTTATTGCCTCTAGGCTTAAGGGAACAAGCATGTTTTGCACATTACTATAGATCAGCTCTAAAAATACAGGAATCTCTTCCACAGTCCCATTATTCAAAACATTTCCAAGTACGTAAGGGCTTGGAAACTTCGTTCTTAATTCTCTCTTCGGATATGTCATTAATGCCTAGATTCCCCAACATTCCCATTGGGTCCTTGATCGCCTTAATCAAGCCTTGCACAAGGACCTTGAGCTCGATGCATTCTTGGTTTTCTGCCCCTATCTATCATGGAACTCACAATGTTTACCTCTTTAATAGAAAGGTTGTGTAACGAATTTTCTGCACCAGAGGGATCATCGAATTTTACGACACCCAATCTGACGAATCTTTCAATCATCTTTTTAAAAGTGACGTAGTTCTCGATTGAATGCCCTATGATTCCTCCATTATATTCACATTGGCCATTTATGTCGTACCATTTGGGTTATGGAGGCCGTATTAGTTCTATATAAAAAAGGGGATATGACATGTGCGTCAAACAGAATTCGGTACAACTCACCATACGTGAAAGAAATGGGTGAGAACTAAGGTTTCTCTGAGTTCGGTCTTGAATTGGATTCTTGCCTTGGGAAGACCTGATGACTGGTCTAAATAACCCTTTCTATAATCGGCTCTAAATAACCCTTTCTCGCCTTATTTTCCTTTTTCGTCAGAGTTTTTGCCAGTACAATCGGTTTAGCTTGACCATTATCCAGGTTAAGACCTGAACTCATCGGTAGGCTCAATATGGCCAAAGTATTAGTTTGACATTGGGATCTAATAATGACAGGTCCCCCATGCGAATGCATGTTTGGTTGAGTCGGAATATCTATTTGGGAATAAACAATGTCTTTCTCATCATCCACACTATTGACCGCTGGGTCACTCCTCTTTTCAAGTTTTTCGGCTAGTAACTGGGTTAACTGGCCAATCACATTCTTTTGGAACTCTAACATTTGTTCCCGCATTTCTTGTTGAATCTCGATCAATTGCCCCTGCATCTGTATTTGCATTTGCTCTATTCTCTCCCACCTTTGTTCCATGTTTTCCAGGTTAACTGAAACATTTTACCTAATTAGGGTCCTTTTGTTAAGTCTAATGCAAATGATGCAATGTAATGCAAATGCATGAATGTAAAGAAAGAGAGGCGTTGACTCTGAATTCAGTTACATTAGAAAAACTTTACTAGAAAATAAATTACTTTACACAAAACGGATCGCATACACGGCTTTGTCCTCATAGTCCAAGTGAAAACATCAATCCCCTTCTTCGCAAAAGTCAAATCTTGCAAACTTCTAATAGATGCCTCCTCTAGCTCCTTTTGCTTGATCTGGACCATGACTCCTGTTCACTTGTTAGCCTCTTCAAGAATGCCAAGACATGGTAATTCTCGAATAGTTTTTGTCAACTTGAATCCTCGAGTGATAAGGTCTTGTATTCATTCACGGACTATCAGTCTTCTCTCGTTGTGTTCACTTGGACTATATTCGGACGACCGTATTATAATCCACTTTATCAAAAAATCCATTTTCTTATGACCAACTTTTCTATTTAGCAATCGAATTTGAAATCAACACCTCTTTTCTATGATATGAATGCAATGCAATCAAAATAAAAGAGAACACATTAGCACAGGAGAAATAAATAACATAGAATACCTATCAGGGTGACCACTAAGGTTTGACATAGTTCTACCTAAGGTGAGCTTTTAGGGTTCACTATATGCGGTTTTTGTTCTAAAGTTGAGGTACCCGAACCAGCAGATTCCTCGATCCTCACCCATTAGAGGCTCATACGGACCAAGTTCAGTTTAGGGGAATACATTTCCCTATGGCTATGCGGAGGTGAAAACCTCACGAAGACATAGGTACGGATGTATCCCAGAAGCAGTCCACTAGCCCATGCGTAGGTAAAAACCCCACGAAGGCATAGCTTCTCGCTCCCACTTAAGGGTGTGACCACAACGATCATGCAGTGTAATGCAGAGAAATATATTTAGAACCACATGCAATAAAAGGATCATTTTTTTTAAAAAAAAAAAAACCAAAATTTTAAATTCAGACAAAAGGACATGAAATTATCAATTTTATGGCTTGACTCTCTTAGGTCCCCAGTAGAGTCGCCAAGCTGTCGAAACCATTTTTAAATTGGTTTTTTTTTTTTTAAAACGGGGATCGACTTTAAAAGCAAAAATGGGAGTCGCCACCAATCCTTTTTTACTTAGGTGTGATTGGATCATCTTGTAAAACATTTTATTTTAAAATACTATTTTTGGTCAACGAAAAACAAAAATATGTTCGGGAGTCGGTTACGTATGAGGAAAGATTAGCACCCTCATAACGCCCAAAAATTGGTACCTAATCAATAAAATCATGTCCAAATGTTTGAAATCTAAAAGTATTTAAAAATATGATTTCTTAAAAACTTCGAGCAATTTGAGTAAAATTTAAGATTTCTTTGTTCCGAAGGAATATAAACATCATATCCAACACGATAGGACACGATATTTTAAAACCTTCGTAATCAAAATTATCTCATGATTTACAAAACTTGTTAAAAGGATATTTAGTTATTTAGCTAAACGGAAAATCGCAACCCAGCACGATTGGGCACTATTTCCCGAATTTCTAAATACCAAAACATTGCCTTATTTTAAAAACCTTTGGATAAAATATAGTAATTTTGCAAAAAAAAAAGTATTTTTATAATAATCCATGTGACAATATTGCATTTATATACTATCGAACATAAATATTAAAAACAATTATAATACATTAACATTTCATATTAACATATAAAATAATAATATAAAATACAACTACAAAAAACAACACTAAAGTAATCATAAAATAATAAATAAAAGGGGCATTGCATGGACAAATAACATATATAAAGCAATAAAAAATACTAAATAAATATCAACCCTTCATGCAATAACATGTATTAAATAATGAGTATTGTAAATAAAAATATAAAATAATATAGCACAAAAAATAACACACACACATATATATATATATGATAAGATAAATAAAATATATTTTGAAATAAATAATTGATTTATAAATTTAAAATAAAACATAAATAATAAATGATAAATGATAAAATATAATACTATTTAATATACCAATTTTTTTAAAAAAATAATATAATCTACAAATCCTAAGATAATATGTAAATAAAAATAATTAAACCAAATAAAATAATAAATAATAATAGTTTAGAATATGTAAAGATAATAAAAAATATAAATTTTATACTATTAATAAATTAATATACATGTACTGAGAGTAATATACTATTTTAATAAAATAATATAGTATAATAAGAAAATAAAATAAAGAGGATTAAATATTAAATAAATATAAACATAAAGGGATTAAATCGAAAATGCGGGTAATGCTATAGTGGCTAAAATGAAATTATGACAAATTTTAAAACGGCGTCATTCTGATTTAAGCCCTTTAAAGCGTCCGAGGATTTAATTAAAACAAAATGCAAATTTTGGGCCAATTTTATAAAAAAATAAAATTTCCAATTGGGCCGAATTAAAACATATAAAACTGCGGAGGGGCTGGAATTAAAAATTCCACATTTTTTTAAAAAAACACGCTGATCCTTATCGGGTCGTCGGGTCGGCGCGCGGATCCTGCTACTCAAAAACGACGCCGTTCTGTTTTGCCTATAAAAGTCAGTTTCAATAAAAAAATCATTTTAAGTCTGATTTTTTTAAAAAAATGTCGAAATCCTCTGAAAGCTTCGTCCTCTCGCCTGAGCTCCGATCTCCGAGTTTCTGGGCCACGCGCCTCACTCGCCCACACGCGCCTCCATGGCCGGTGGCCGGAGGCTTAAAACTTCTGTTCTTCCTCGTCTTCGAAAGGTAATTCCTTCCCTTTTTTGTTCTTTTCTAAAATAGTGGTTATATGCGTAAACATATATAACAAAAAAAAATAATAAAAAAGTAAATAGAAGTAAATATCAAAGAATCACCTTTGTAAAATCTCTGTTTTTATTTCTCTGATCTTTCTGACAATATTTGTGCTCACTGACTTTGAATATTAGTGTGTGTAAATCTGTGTTTTCATCTATTTGTGTCTATTTGTGTGTTTTTCTTTCACCATTGTTACAAATTACTGTGGGTTTTTATAACCCGAAAAATGAAACAAAAAAAGGAAATAAAGATTTCGTTTTATTTCTTTCCATATTTGCTGTCATCTTTTTCCTTTTACAGGTGATTGACGGAGAATCTGGCGACGATGGTGATTCGGGCATGAATCAAGGCACGATCGAAGGCCGGACGAAGCTGCAGCGCGAAGGTTGGGATATTGTGGCGCGACGATCGGGCTTCTGCCATTGCGGTGCCTAGGGTTTCCAGAAACCCTAGGCTCACTGTTTCTGTTTAACGCTTGGGCCCCTTTGGGCTGTGTACTTTCTGGGTCTTGAGGTTAGGTTAGGTATTGGACTCGGATGTAATGGGTAATGGGTAATTAGTTGTAATTGGGTTCTGGATGTTTAATGGTATTTTCGGTTTGGGCCCTAAGGTTGTAAATGGATTGCTTAAGGACTCTAGACTTTATTTTTTTCTGGTTTTACGGGCCGGGCAAAATGGGTTACTACAGTAGTAACTAAGTGTCTTTTCAAAAGTGAAAAACTACCCTCCTGGGATTATATCTGATTTCTCTCTACACGTATACCAAAAAGTCTAGAATTTCTGCATATTATTGAAACTGTTTATTTGATTTAAAAAAAAAAAACTATTAGTTATTACCTAATCTGTATTTCTTTTGTTTTGATGACCCATCAAACTTTCTACCTCATTTTCTTTTACTTTCTCGGTATTCTTTTTAAAATTTTGAATTGTTCAAAACCCTAATTATATATATATATTTCTGGTATAAGAGTATGATTTGCTAATTTCAACATATTTATTCATATCTATTTGATATAAGAAACCAGATTTCAATTCCAGGATTGTTGAAAGGTGTTTAGTTGAATCTGGATTCATCTTGTAGATTTTTTGGAAATTTAATTGAATTGGGGTTCTATTTGAATCTGCTTGGCAAAGTTGAAGGAAAAGAAATTGAAGAACGTAAAAAATTGGATTCATCTTGTAGTTACTACTGGAAATTTAATTGTAACTGCCAGTACATTTCCAGCATAAACAGGAAAAACATGTAACAGGCATTAAAGAATTGAGCTGGTGAGTTAAATTTTGGAGAACATAAACATAGAAGGAAAAGGAATTGAAATTTGAGAATATTAATATCAATTTTTTCCTATTTTAAAAATATTAAGGGTTATTTAATTTTTGGTCCCTGATATATTTTTGAATTAAAAAAACTTATAAAAGCGGCATGTGTCACCATTTTTGTGGCTCACATGTTCTGTCAGGTTAAAGATTAACACCATTAGTTGGTCACATAGATAAACAAAATTAAAGTTGAAGTACCAAAATCAATTTATTGAAATTTCAGGTACCACATTACAAGTTTTGTTAAAGTTCAAGTACCAAATATGATATTAAACCTTATTTTAATTAAAATATTGAAAACTAAAGCAAATTTAACAAAATAAATAAGCTAGTGTTGTTGGAGTTGGACGAGATTGGTCAATAGGATTAGTTACATTAGGAAAAAGGTAATATAGGTGTCCGAACAAATGGATTGAATCTTTCTTCGAGTAAACTACTCGAAATTGATAAAAGAAAAAAAAATTTGAAGTGGTTAAACTAATAAATGAAATTTTTATTAATTTTTAATTACTACTTAACTATTATTAGACAAATGATGAAGTAAATTGAACCGAAAATGATTCATCTGATCAATTTAATTACTTAGTCCGGTTTTTAAAATACTGACCTAAACCAATTTCCTGAGAAATTGACCAATCTTATCGGAATCAACTCTTCTGGAGTGGATCAATTTTCGAATATATGAGATTCATCTAAAGAATTCAAAATCTTAAGGCTCAATAATGATTTTAGGGCTTGCTCCAATTGTTGAAGCCTTGGGCTTTGCTTTGGGTTTTTATTAACCTTTTGTTTTATATATTTTCGAAATTGGAAAATAATAAAAATAAAAAATAAAAAGAGAAATGGACAAAAAAGAGTGAATCATTGTTTTTTATTTATTTATCGGAAACGACTTTTTTAATTATATAATGCAAAAATAATTAATTATCAATTTGGGATAGTCTAGTTGTTATTGACGAATAGGCAATAATAATACTTTAACACTGGTGCTGCTTGAGCAATCATCAACACCACAGCTATCTAGAGCAATCATTAGCTAAACGGTTAGGGCTTAAAAAACTTAAGGTACGTTTGGTTCACTATAATGGGATAGGGTTGTAATTGAATAGAGCTGTAATCAATAATTCAACTGTTTGGTTGAATAGAATGGAATAGAACTGTAATAGTATTCTTATGTTTGTTTGAATGGAATGATGTTGTAATAGCATAAAGAAAAAAAACTAAAATGATCAGAACACCCTTAGCAGAATTTTTTTTAGGTAAATGATTATTGTTATTGTTATTAAATTTTAATAAGATTATTATTGACAATAATTTAATAAAAATAATAAATAATTTAACCATATTTTAACATGATTATTATTAAATATAATTTAATAATAAATATAAATTAATAACATTTTTAATATAATTATTATTATATGAACTTAAACGAATCAAAATATATAATCTACTTTATTATTTTTAAACTGCAATACATATTTAATGTGCTAAAATATCATTAGTGAAATAAATAATTTAATTATTCTACAATAATAAACAAAATATTAGAAGTAATAAACGACTTGAGAATTATATTTCACATCCAAGCATAATATTCATATATTAACAAAAAGTTATATGATTTCATTAATTTATATGTCATAATCCATATGTTTTAAATTTTTACAACATCAAAAAGTTACAACAATGTAATGACATTCTATCATGTCATTATACCATCTAAATATTACAAACACAAAAAGTTACCAAAATATCATCAACACAACCATGATTTTTAATGGTCAGCAAGAAATCTCCTGACCCATTCCAATCGTACAGTAGAAGGTAAACTGAAGAAAATAAGCATTTGCGTTGGATGACCTAGAATTTTGCTCAATGCTCGAAAGCACTCATCCTCAGTTAAACCTTCTACTTCACATAATGTTGAATATAATTTCAGAGCACTTTCTTGAATGACCATTTCTGACTTTTGTTGCACTTCGGAGGTAATACTCTTATTGATTTCAAGGCCAACGGTACATATATTCTTCGCCAATAAAGTGGCAACATCATTAAATGAAGTAGAAGAATCACTTGCATCAAAATTTTTTTTTCTTCTTTGAAAATGTGGAATCACCTTATTGTAAACTGTATAATTGTAAACTGTGAAGGGGTACAAATTAGATACAGGTCCAAAAAAGTTGGTCACAGCTCAATATATATACAAATTAGATAAAAATAATAGAAGAGATCGTCAAGCTTCAAAGCTAAATTCTCAAAAACCTAAAACCTGTCTTTTCCTTGACAGATTTGAACTACAACTTTTAAAAATGCAAAGTTGAAAATTACTTAGGTGTAACACCCCTTACCCGAGACCGTTGCCGGAGTCGAGCACGAGGCATTACTAGACTTAACTTACTAGTTCTGGGCATAAAAATTGAAACTGTCCGTCTGCGTCATGTTCACTAAATTAATTATAACTCGAGTTACGAAACTCGAAATCAAGATCCGTAAATTTTTCCTGAAACTAGACTCATATATCTTCTTACTATAATTTTTCCAGAATTTTTGGTGTGGCCAATTAGTACAGTTTATTAGTTAAAGTCTCCCCTATTACACAGTTTGACAGTTCTGACCTCTCTTCACTAAAAATCAATTATCTCATAATATACAACTCATTTTCCTACACCGTTTTCTTTATATGAAAATAGACTCAATAATATTTAATTCTATATCTCATGCACAACCTAATTCAATTTCTACTATTTTTGGTGATTTTTCAAAATCACATCACTGCTGCTGTCCAACTATTCCCCTGCATATAATTGCATAATTTCTTTAAAATAATTATCAACTAGACATTTCATAACAACCACAACCATGTTCTTAATTAACCATTTTAATGGCTAATCATTACCAAACATTTACAAGTCCATAATAAGCCATATCATAAGGTCACACACATAAAATGGCTAAGTCCCTATACATGCCATAACTTAAAACATTCGAGTCACAAAATACCAATATAATTCTTTGATAGTGTGTACAATCTCCGACGTCCTTTCGGTCCCCGAGTTGGCTTGCAATACTATAAAAAAAAATAAAGAATGGGAGTAAGCATAAAGCTTAGTAAGTTTACATGTAAATAGATGACAATATTCTTAATGAATTAACTTATTCTTTTCTTATCAAGATCATTTAAGCTTTTAACTCAATATACTCAAACTTGTATTCTTACCTTGTCTTTTTAACATGAATTTATCTTACCTTACCTTTTTAACATGAATTTATCTTACCTTACCTTTTTAGCTTGAACTTGTCTTACCTTTACTTTTTAGCTTGAACTTGTCTTAACTTACCTTTTTAGCTTGAACTTGTCTTACCTTTACTTTGGTATACTCTTTGAATTTTCCCGTTGAACCACTTTGGAGTACTAAGGATACGCGGGTACCTTTCCTTATGAAACTTAACCATTGCCATGTCTTGACATGGTCTTACGTGGTATCCTTGCCTTGTGAACTCACCAATGCCATGCCTTGGCATGGTCTTACATGGGACCTTTGCCTTATAAACTCACCAATGCCATGCCTTGGCATTGTCTTATATGGGACCTTTGCCTTATAGTAACTTATCAATGCCATGTCTTGACATGGTCTTACATGATTTCCTTAAACCCTAATGTCATGACATTTGTATCCTACACATTCCTAAGGTTCAACCGGAACTTTCTGCGATAGTTTTTCCGTCAATTCATACTTGAGTCTTTAAATAATAAATTTACAGAATAAATATGTAAATGCTGGAATTTAATAATATTAAATGTAAAATAACAGAATATTGCATTTATTTACTGCAAACTTACCTCGAAATAAAATCGATAAACTATATCGACTTAATCCTCTATCTTTTTCTTTCCCCGATCTAACTCTGGATTTCGTTCTTCTTGATCTATAATAGCAAATTTAGCTTATTTAATACTCATATTTATCAAAACAGTCCTTAACTCTCATTTTTGGCAAAATTACAATTTTGCCCCTAAACTTTACATATTTACGATTTTGCCCCTAGGCTCAAAAATTAAACTTCAGCCCTTATTCTTATGTTTTATAACATGCTGAACATTTTTCCCTTCTATAGCAACTTCAAATTCTTACTATAACACATACTTATGAACAATAACAACTTTTACTAATTAGCTCGTTTTTACCGAAAATCACTTAATAAAAATCATTCCTCTACTCATAAACATGCAAAATCTACCATCAATCATCAAAAATCACAAGTTCTCATCAATAGCATAACTCAAAATATTCATCAAAATTCAAAATTGAAACATGGGTTTTGTAGCACTCAAAACAACGATCTCAAAAACGTAAAAATTATTAAAAACCGAACAAAAACATACCCGAATTAAGCCTCCTAGATGCTGAAACTTAAAGCTTCAAAAATGGTGTTTTTCTTTCTGACATTCGGCTAAGAAGATAACTTTTGCATCTTCTTTTTTTTCTTTCCATTATGTTTGTTATTATAAGATTATAATATTATTATAATATATTATAACATAGCCTATAATTTAAACATATAATTTCATTATGAAAAATGCATGCTGCCGTCCACTATCCCATTAAAAATGGACAATTTTCAACATAAGTCCTCCCTTATAAAAAGACACATTAATTTAACCACTCAATCAAGCTTTAAGGCTACTTTTACCACTTATGCGATTTAGTCCTTTTCTTTAAATTAAGCACACTAACAATAAAATTAATTTACGAAACTTTCACACATGTAAATTCACATATTATAAGCACTGAAAATAATATTAAAATATTTTACTGACTCAGATTTGTGGTTTCGCAACCACTATTCTGTTTAGGCCCTATTTCGGGATGTTACATTAGGCGTGTTTGATGGTCATATGAAGCTTAATTTGAAGTTTTGGGTTAGAGTTCTGTATATGAAAAAAATAATGCTAAGTAAATTTTATCTTTCAATTAAGTTACTTTGATTAGAGTATTATTTTTTCCACATTGATTAGTTATAAATTAATTGCAACTGGTAATTTTTTTTTTTTTTTGCTATTCGCATTACTTGTTATAAAGATATAGAAATTTTTCGTTTATTTTAAAGAGATCTTATTTTTTATAAGAGTTTTTATTTATTTTTCTAATTAAATATTTATATTTGTACTAATAATTCTTTATTTTATACATAATGACTTTAAAACATGTGTTAAATAAATAACTTTATGAGATTATTACACTAATATTAAAAATCCAACTCTAAATTTAATAAAGTAAATGATGGGTTATGAGATAGCCTCATCCAACAACAACCAAGCTAAGCTATGGAAACAAAATGGAAAGTGGAAGAGCCCACTCCCCTCGACCCCTTTTTATGTTCTGTCTACGAGGAGGAATTGAAGATGCATTATTCTATTATTAGAAAATGCAATATGAGTTTGGAATTGATAATAGGCACAAAAATAAAAGGAGTGGAAGCAACACAATGGTACCAAACTCGGCTGCTCTCCTACTCGATGAGCGTGGTTCTTCCCCTAACTTCAAGTCCCCGAAATACAGGTGAACCCCTGAATAATTGAAAAATATAACCAATACCTACAATTAGATTAAACATGGTAAATTAAGTTATATATTATTACAAGTAAACAAATAATCTTAATAATCTCAAAATACCAAATAAGATTTTGAAAATATTAGAATTTTAATTCAAGAAAAAGTAATCAAAGATGTCAATCTGCAGCTACCACAAATTACAAACCATTCAAATATTACTTTGCAATTATAATTTACATTTTAGAGATTAAGATATGAACTGATATCAACTGACAGATTGATGGTTACAAGGAAAACAGATGATCCACAACATGAAGTTCATTTAGTAGGAAGAAAAAATAACATGAAAATTAACAGAACCTAGCACACTGAGAGAGAATGTTTACAAGAGATTACCTATGAGTCTATTTCAAGAATTACCTAAAGAGGAAATGGTAAAGAATAAACTAATTCTTACATTACATCCTACGGTCTTATATAACCTTACAAGGTGAAAGATTTTTACATCTTTCTGCTCATACACCCTATCCCTCTCCTTATACGCTAGTTTATGAATATATTGAAATGACTCAAATCAGTTGAACAAGAAACTAATATTAGTTAACTTTTCAGATCCTACTATCTAGAGATTTAAGATACTTGCAACTGTTCCTTTGTTCTGAATAAGAATAGTCCCTCATTCACTCTCATGCAATATCGGTTACACATAGGATGGTAACTCAAGCTCGAACTCATTATTGTATAAAGAATGCAAATTTTATGCAATTTTTGATGACCGAGTGTAAGGTGCAAGCTTAGCTTTATAGTTTGGCGTTAAAAGTAACTAAATTTGAAACCACTCAATTCATGAACAATATCACATAACTTTATAACAATTCATTCAAATGAAGTTCATAATCAAGCAATTAAACTCACGGCATAAACCAAAATGAAAAAACAAGACCAGTGCTACAAGCCTACAAGTCAACCAGAAATTTTCCAACATTTCCATGTATATCATCCATGTATGTAACATCCTAAACGTGGGCCTGCGCATTAATGTGATAGTTTAATATGTTAAATTGAGATTTTAAGGATCGGGCTGACTTTTTAATTAAATATATGGATTAGGGTTTAAACTAGTGCTTTGGGTATTTTAAAGTGATATATTGGGCTTTAAAAATTTGGGTTAGGTGGCTAATACATGGTGTTAGCTTATAATTTAAGTAGATAGTTAATTAAGTGACAAGCTGGACTTGTGGCCCAAAGAATTGAGGAGCTTTAAGTGGGCATAAGGTGGCGTCATAAGGGAGAAGGAGTTTGGGCCTAGTATGGCCACTTAGACCCAACATTTTAAGATAAAAATTCAGCACTTACAAGACCTAGGAGTGGACGGCACACTAGCTACAAAATAGGGATTAAAATTCTTTTATTTTCTTGATAAATAGGAAGATAATGAAGAGAAAGATGAGGGCTATTTTTTTTAGGAGATAAGGATTGGGTTATCAGGTAAGATAAAGGCTATCAGGAGAAGCGAAGAGTTGGCCGAAATTCCAACTCTGTGTGTGGATGATATGCTGAAATTTCTCTATAAATAGGGAGTAGTATTCTTCAATTTCGGTATTTTGAAACCCTATTCTTCTCTCATTCTCTGCCGAAATTTCCAAGCCTTCCTTACAGTTTCTTTTTTTCTTTTTCTAAAAGCCGAATTCCTTTTGTTCATATTCTCTTCTCCATAGCCGAATCTACAAGGGAGGTTTCTGTTTCCCGAAGGTGCACCATAAGCCACATACTCCTTAGTAATCTGGTGAGTTTCGGGATTTTATTCTATGCGATTTCACTCTTTCTTTTCATTCAGATCTAACCCGAAACACTTATTTAAGGCCTGTCGATTTTCCCTCTCTGCTTTTAGTAGCCGAATCTGTCTCATTAAAAGTGTCCTGTGCCGATTTGGTGGAAAAGCCGAAGGTAGGAAGGTGACGTTTCCTAGGGATTTTTGGGATTCGATAAATAAGGCTCTACGCTAAGGATAGTAGATTTTTGCGGTAACCAGGTGTGTAATACCTCCCCACCATCTAGATCTGCCTATTATTGTATGTTCATATGTTTTATATGTTATGATAAATGCCGAAATCTTAGTTTATTGATGAAAGCCCAATGAGGGTAAAAGCGGATCCCCAGGTTAGTAAATAATCTGTTTAAATGTTATAAGTAAAATGCTTGTATGTGAGTGCATGGGTTGGGTTGATGAAAGGAGGAAGTTATATGTTATATGTGTAGCGGCTAATGCCGTGAACTGTTATACGGGCTTCGGCCATTAAATGTTATACGGGTTTCGGCCATCATATGTGGATGAGCAGCATGACTGCCATCATGGTGTGTAGCGGTGTGGGTCGATTGTAGAAATCCCCAATGGTATGAACGGTTGGTAAGGGGGTGTGTAGCGGATGGAAACCTAGGCAAACGGGTTGGGCCTTGCATATTATTTGCTATTAATTTTTATTATGATTATTACACTGTTTATTTTGTTTAATAGGCTTAGGGCCCAAACTGTAGTGGTGCATGAGGGTTGCACACTGAGTCTCGCGACTCACCCTTTTAATTAACATTTCAGGTGATACCTAGTGATTCGGACTGGGTTGGAGAGGAACGCAAGGTGGCCATGCAGAAGAATATGTAGATTTGGCAAAAAGAGACTCAAGTTTTATTTTATATTTTTAATTAATGGACTTCCAATCTCGTTGTAATAAGGCCATGGGCTATTATGTTTTATTATGGGCTTCTATTACTTTAAGTCATTTAAGTTTTTATTTTAATTAAACTAAGGCATATATTTAAGTTTGGATTTTATTTTACCAAAGCATCTTCTATTTAAAACATATTTGGGCTTTTCTGAAAATACGACATGTTTTGATAGAATTTTTCTTAGTGACATACCAGATCCGGTTGTATTGTTTGGGCCGGGTTTGGGGTGTTACAATGTATGTCAACAGATTTTAGCTCATTTGTGACGCACTGCCATGGTTGCTTCATACACTTTTGCGTGTGAAGAATGTCAAAATTTCTCTCATGTTTTACCCATAATTCTATTTCTTAAAGAGGTTTTATAAAAAAAATATAGTATTTCCATTAGCCATAGTTTCCACAAAGCAAGAATCAAGGGATTGTTGGACTTTAAACATCATTCCTTGCTATTGAGATTCCCAAAAATATGGTCTCTACAATTGCTAGAGAAGTTGAGCAGGGTGTTAATGGAACAGCAGAGTTACTCCATTGCACAGCAAAGAGTGTTAATTAAACACCATTCATGATTTAAGACTCTCTTACAAACTCTTATCTCTACAATTGAAGAAATAAATTTACTTAAAATTTTGATCTTGTTTTTTTGTTTGATTTGTCAAACCATGAATTGAAAACAATTTCCTATTTTATTTATCAGGAAAAGAAACCCAGAAAATTCAACAATAAAAAAAAGAGAGCAGAGTATTTACCTGGTTCACTGAGGAGACGCTGAGTTTCCTGTTTAGATCAAAGATTAAGAAACAAAAAAGCATGAAACATTAACAAAATACACACAAACAAACTAAGAACACTTAAAATAATTTGTTGAAGCTTTTGATTCATTAAAACCCAAAAATATCCCTAAACCAAATCAAACTCTAGAAACCCATAAAAAAGAACACAAAAATTATGAGGCTTCTAATGAAGAAACCAAGAAGGATCACTACAAGCCCAAATTACTAATGGAAAGAAGAGCTTCTAGCTATCAAGAAAGCCCTGCTTGAAGAAAAGGCTACTGCCCTTAGTCTTACTGGCCTCCCGGCTCTGGAACAGGCTCTTGCTCTAGCTCCGCCCAATGCTCAGAATGGTGAATTAATCAATTCTGAATCTAGCCAACCCAAAAGGAAATCACGAATTGCTCACTACTGAAACTAGCTAACAGAAAGAGCAGAAAGAAAGAGGGCATGTTTCATTAGCAAGACAAAAAGGGTGAGCGTTTAGCGCGCCTCCTTTATTACTAGGTTGGGCAAGCTTTCACAGAAAGAACACCTATGGCTTTTCACACTGAACTTCTCTAACTAACAAAATTAGAGAAAAAAATGGAATCAAACGCCATCACTTACCGTAAATAAGGAGCTTCAATGGGAAGAAAGATGAATGTGGCGAATGAATGCTTGATTTGTCTTCGACTAAGGAGCTAATTTCTCTAGGTTTGCTTTGGGATGAAATTGTCTGTGAAAGTGGAAACCAGGAAGATGAGAGACGGGATTTTTTGGTCCAAATAGGAAAAAATGTTTTTACCAGGTGGCTTTGAATAGCTAATCAGACCCCAAGTCTCTGAATTGTTATTACGTCCCATACTGTAACAGAGGCTGATTCCATTCAACGTGCAATAAGCTATACCCTTAAACGAAAAAATTACTTATGTGGCCCCATTGAATAAGGCTGGAATGCATAATCTATTCCATCAAACCAAATATAGTGTTAATGTTTTTGGTGTTGCCTGAGTAATCAACGACACTGGTATGTCCTGACCCAAAAAATACATTATATTTTTGTACAGTTACCTATAATTAATAGTTTAAATAGTTTTTTAAAATTAATTGAAATAGTTGAAAAAATTGATAAAGCCAGATTTAAAGCAGAACTCGTGACTGACTGGTCACATCGGTGGTAGGCCGATCATGTCGGCGGAGGAACTTTCTATGTTGACACATCCTGTAGTGTTGGGAACTCGTTTCCCCAATACACAATGTGTTATATTATGTACACCTCATCAATAAATTATTCGACATAGATCTAGGCTTCCGCGCATGCTGCAACGCCGTACGCACACGAGTACCAAAGTGTTTAGAACTTCCCACAGTCGCATCGCCTGTTTCAAATATCAACTCTATAGGACCTAGGTGGGATACCTGATCGACAACCGGTGGTCTCTGTTACTAGAAAAGCTTGCAAATGTTGAGAATATAATTCTACATTCATTGTATTCACTCTCCAAGTGCTAACCTCAATCGCCTTCCTAACCTCCTCGACATACACATGTCCAACATTCATTTGATTTACTTGTTTCAACCACATTCTTGGCATCAAGGTTGCTGGCCTATAAAATATATTTGAGAAAAAAATAAAATTGGAAGATGCCATGTATGCTTCAATACGACGTTAACGACCTCTATTGGGTTGGTGGTCATGGGCATCATCCTCCCAAACCATTATTGTCATGTAGTGTTTGTTTGACCTTGCATATCAGCTTGAAGGTCAGCCAACCTCTGCCTAAACCAGTGTTGTTCTAGCTCCTACCCTACGTATGTATTCCATTGCAACATGTTATGTTCTGTTACACAAACTCTAAATATATTAAAAAAAATGAAATCAGTAATTACCCATTTTCACAACTTGTTTGTGCCAATCTGCATTCTTGAATTCCTTGTGGAAGTTCATCGTAATGTAGCAGATATAATAAAAAGATCTCCACAAAACACCCGAAAACCTAATTGCGGTAACTAACCCTTTTGATCTATTGGAAATGATGCAAATGTTGTCTTGTGTAACAACATACCTCCGCAAGTTCATAAGGAAAAATGGCCACGATTCCAGGTTCTTTGAATCCACAATGACAAATGCTATCGGTAGCAAGTTCCGGTTCACGTCTTATGCAACCATAAAAAGGAGGATATGCGTATATTTCCTGTATAGCTAGGTTATATCTACCTATACGAGCATCTTATAGTAAGAAAATGCCTAAATGTATAAATCGAATGTTTAAAACATCCGGTTGAACTTTTTTTCCCCAGATGTAGTTGGTCTTCCCGGTCATAGTAATGCCACGTCTGCAAATGGTAGTCCGTGGCACGTACTCCCGTATTACGGATATCCACCCCTGAAGTTCATTATACGACACATCCAATCTCTATACAACTGATATATGACCATCTATTTAGCCAACCATGCTTTCTAGTATAACACTCGGTACTGGAGTCGTTGTTGCATTTCGACAATCAACACCGATACACGAATGGTGGACATGTCTTTAACCTTTGGCAGGATGCAGTTGTAGATAGCTTTCCAATCAAGCTTACGGTGGTCTTGTGTTATACATACAGAAGTGCATGTATGAGGTCCAACATATTTCCATATCTCTCACAGTTGGGACCTTTAGATAAATTCAGCTCGTACCCACCACTTGTAGCCTTTTGTCGATCTATAACACTCACTAATATATATTGTCAGTTTAGAGTCAGTGACTTTGTAGTCAACCGTCACCTTCATACTATATCACTTTAGGTAGCTTGTCGTCCATTTCCTTATTGTCAGAAAATCGAGGGCTAAAAATCTCGCTTTGGGGTAGAACATTTTTTTATCTTCTGTCTTCTTAAAATTCGTGGAGAGTGATGGACTTGACATCAAATGTTTCATTTTATCTCTATTCTTCCCTATACTTCTTTCTTGGATTAACATATTTTTCTCTGATTTTTTTTTAAGAAAAATTCTCAATCTATCAGCCCTTCTAGGGTCATACTTATTAGTGTTTCCCACCAATGATAGGCTTCCCTTTCCAACAAGAAAACAATGCATAAGAGGCTATCCGCTAGAGTACGATTTAGCTTTGAAATTACTCTACATAAAGGAGATAGCCGTTGCTCTACTGTTGCAAGGCCATCACACTTATCCCCCAAAACTCTTTAGCACTAAGCTTTAGTATCTTTCTCGTAAAATCTTTTTTAAATTGTGTTGTAGTCGGTCATTGAGGTGCAGGAGATATTAGTTGTACCACTTTAGATCGAGGTTGTTGTGGTGATTAAGGTACTTGAGGCCTATCATTGTGACAAAAGCATTGCGAAAATAATTTTTTTCCACACCCAAATCAATTATAGGACCTTGTCATTGTGTCGAAGGTACATGACTTTCAATTTCCTTGCCCATCACTTCTCCTGAACTTTTAGACATTATTTTTAACTAAGATACAGCTTAAGTTAATCAAAACTACATGGACTAAGCCAAAGACATATCATGTTTGGTGGTGCGTGACTTAGCCTTCGCCTTTCCAAGAATCGGCTCAACTTAGGCTTTGATACCAAAACTTGTAACACTCTTTAACCCATCAGGAAGACAAGGTTTACTAATGGACTCAAATCCTTCGACTTAACTTAAAATTTTTAGGAAAAACAATTATGAAGATTTTTCTTAGTGTAAAAGTCATTTCTCTTCTTTCATTTGATATCGTAAATTTAGAGAAAATAATAGAAGTTATAAAAGAAAACTTTATTATTCAACCACTACCTAGTTATGACATATATATATATTTTAATCATAAAAATTCATGATTAGCATAACAAGAGGGTTCTACGTACACTTTTAAAGAAGGGACAATTGTCATTTAAGATAAAACAATACAATGATGTAGTTAATTACAATAGTTAAATACAAAACATATGTACTTGCCATCTTTCACATAACTATGCAAAATACAAAAATAAACAAGCATTTCACTCTCAACTGCAACTCTAGTGTAGTCCATTTCAACATATCCTTATTTTACTATCAAAATTCTTGAAAATTAAAAGTAACGTAGTAAGTTCATTTAAACTTAGTGAGTTCTAAAATAGACACAATTAGATTTACAAGAAATCCAATAATTAGCAAGCATCAATACTTGTAAGAAAAGAACAACGGGCTTTTTCGTGAGACTGTTATTTAGACATAGCACACTAATTGCCATCCACAGTTTCTTGGCTGCAACACTATGCCAATCTATTACAACTCATACAGTACTTAGGCGGGCATATTCTGTCAACTAATACACATCTCCCACAAACTGCATGGTTGTTAACAACTCATCTTTGTGCTAGCCTTGGACCCATATCTTAGAATTCAGAATCACATATCAGTCATATTTATTTTCATTTTATATCCTTGTTATGTCGAACATGTGTTCTCTCGCAAGGTCGGATTGTGATCTACCAGTCTGGTTTGTAATATAGCTGCCCTACCTGAGGCATCACTTATAGGTTTCCTGTAACGCCCCAAAATTTCGGTTTTTGCTATTATTGGGCATGGAAATAACGAAACTTTTGTTTGGGTTCTTTTTTATATAAATTTATGTGGTTAAGAGGTTATGTGCTTTGGGGTGTATTTGGGAGGTCCCAAGTTCAAGCTTTGACTTGGGATAAATTTTGGTTTTTATTAGGTAAAGCCTGACTTTTGATTAATGGGCGGATAAGAATTTATTGGTAAGCACTCAACAGAATGGGCCTACTGGTCTAATGGTTAAGAGGAGTGTCAGGCTACTCAAGGATCGGAGTTCGAATCCTTGCAGTGGCTTTGGAGTTATTTTGCTACAAGTCGTGGCTAAGAGTTGGGTTTTACTAGAATTCTAAGTTGGGGGTTTTAGGAAAATTAGGGTTTATTTTCATCTTTTAACTAAAGCTTTTCTATGATGTCTTCTCTTTTCCTCTAAATCCCCCTTGCTGCCGAAAATCCTTTTCTTTTTTCCCCTCTCCTTCGTTTCTCTTCTTTCTCTATTAATTGTGGCGTGTTGCTAGCAGTTCTATCGATTCGGTAAGTATCGCTTAATTAAATTGTGTGATATTCCTTAGAGATCGTTTAAGGGGGTTTTGTTTACTGTTTAGGGGATATTCAAGGTTTTATGGGTCATTAATCGGGGTTTCCAAACAGCGAGGAATCACCGTTATTCATTAAAGGTAAATAGATCTCTCATTTCAGGATTTCCCTATTCTTAATAATCTGACTTAAGAGGCTGATTTTGGGTTCGCTATAGGCTTTGGAGTGCTTGTGGTTGGATTAGCAGCGAAAACAAACCAGGTGTGTACTTCGATCACGCAGAAAATAAGTTTCAGCGAAAGCCGAAAAGTGGCCTGTCAAGATCACACGGGCGTGTGGTCTACCCGAGTGGTAGCCTGCGTCGTGAGACACGGGCGTGTGACTGACAAGCCAGGCCGTGCGCGCGCCACACGGACGCGACAGACACGGGTGTGCTGTGGCTTGTAGGCCTTGTGCGAGGCACGGGCTAAGGCAAGTGGGCTATTTAACCCACACGAGCGTGTGGGCCCACAAATGCAATACACACGGGCGTGTGAGCCTCTTTAATCTGAACCGTTATGTAAGGTTGCACGGGTCACCCAAGTCGACTGTGACCTGTACTAGGGTGGGTAAGCGTTAACTAGACTCATAATTTAGTGATGTATGTGTTTGCATGATATACTTAGCATGATTATCTAATCTGTTCTGTAAATAAATGTATGATCTGGTTGTCTGCATTACAACATGCCATACTTGTATGATGCATTGCATCGGGGCGAGTTTGATGAGGTGAAGGGAGTATCCGAGGGGCTTCATAAGCTCGTTATCTAGTCGCTAAGCTGCATACTTATGATATGTGCCGTGATGCGGTACCTTATGGTGTGTAGGGTTGGATGGGTCGATTATATCCCCATATATGGTGTGCAGGGATGGGTGGGTCAATTTTATCCCCACATGGTGTGATGGGTTGGACGGAGATGGTGTGCAGGGTTGGTGGGCATGATATCTCTGATATCTGATCTATTATGCATGCGATATCTGTATGGCTAAGGCCGAATAATTGTATTGTTTTATCTGTTTGTATGCATGGTGTTTGTGGGGATGTACACACTGAGTTTACAAAAACTCACCCCTTTGTTTATTTTGTTTGTCAGGAAATCCTCAGCAATAGATGGATCGGTGTGGCGGAGGGCTCAATTGTGACTACTAGTTGACATTCACGGATTTCTTTTGAGTAACACTATATTTTGTCTACTTTATTTATATATATGTTTTGGGATTCTAAATTGTTAAATTATTGATTTATGAATTAATGATGTTTTAGCTTCCGCTTTAATTAAATGTTTTCACTTAATCCTTTGAGTAGAGATTCCACGACTTAAGTAAAGATAACAAATTGGATTTTTTTTTTACTTGCTAAGGTTTTTCTAATTGCACTCACATGTGACACCACCATATTCGGCCATAGCGTCTAGGCCAGGTTTGGGGGTGTTACATTTTCTTTCCACAATTTTCACATATAATATTTTTTTGGAATTGGGCTTGTGCAACAAAAAGGGTATTTTCACAATTTTCATACTCACACACATGTTCAGACATAACACAACGACTCATTTACAGTATGAGGAACTTACCACACATAACCCATATATGATGGAAGTTTCATAATTTAAAGGAAGTAAGAAGGAACTCACTAGTAACTTCGGAACAAAATCTACTCTATTGATCATTTGCTTTGATTGCTCGGACCTACACTAGCTTCTTAAGCTAAATAAGAAATAGTTATAACCATCAGACTATTTATCTAATTTAATCATGCATCCCTAATGCAAAAATGTAAATCCCTTCAAGAACAACCTAAGGGCTTTCCAGAACTTACTAGCAAGCTGGTACTTAACAAGGGTGTTTTGGCTAGCTACTCGAAACCTTCATCGTCTTCTTTAATGAAGATTCTTTCAAACTTTTTAGAGGCTTAGAATGAACACATATAAAAAAGAAGGTGAAACATGCTGACTATCGACACCCTTATATAGCACAGACAACGAGGACAAGGTTTAGTGGGAGGGTTAGAAAATCCCACTATAGCCTCTGAAACTCGAGAATAGGCTTGCCTAAATATCTACCAAACTTAACTACTACCACTAATCAGTTTAGCCAATAGTAAAATGTTACTTGTACTTTAAAACAAGCCAACTAAACAAGTCACTCAGCTACCTAAACACATCAAGCTGTCATCTATAGTACTCTAGTTCAATTCTAATTAGGTCTCAACTAAACTCTAACAATACTCACTGAGCTATCCTTTTCATGCTAAAGCACGAAAAGTAAGTCTACCAATCTATGAACTAACAATTTCACCCCAAGTATTTGGGGTTGGCAGATTGTCACACAAAAGAGTCATCCAAACCCTAGAGTTCGCCAAATGGAAAATTCCAGCAAGACGTTCTGTAAATGGGTGTATTGTCAAATCCATGTAATATGTCACCCAAACTTATAACAGATAGTTCACCTATCTCACCCTTTTCTACCCTAGCTTATTCAACTATACGCCAAAAATTATATCGATACAATTTACGCCAAGTAGGTTGTTACATGGTGCCACCGATTGTTCAGGTGGGACCGATGTTAAACTATTACTTTTGCCTAGACTTGTCAATAATAGTTACCATGATATAAAATAAGATTATATTAGGAAAAAAAATTATCTCAAAGAGATTAATGATATCTTATGAGGGTAAAACACTTATGACAAGGTCATTGGACAAGCATTTATTGAGTAGCTTTCGTAATGGTGTATTATTAGGGAGAGGTCAGTTACGATACTTTAGTGGAATGACTTCGTGACTAAATGAGTTTATAATTAATAGGAGAAAAATTGAAACTTAATTATAAATCATTTGAGCTTTAATTACACATGTTCAATTGGTCCCTCTACTAGCTCATTAAAACCAATAATGAATTGCATGTTGAATCAAAAGAACAGAAATGGATAGAAATGATACAGTTAGAGAAATGAGTTACATTTGGAAATGAATGTGATTTCTTACTAAGTATGGAAATTATTTGAAAATTAATTTAAGTTTTTCAAATTATTATTTGATTAAATAATTGAAGTTTAAAAATGAAATTAAATTAATTGGTTATTGAGAATGAATTTGTTGAATGTAGAAATTAAATATATTTTTCATACATTCTTTTACGGTAAAGTTCCATGACTTTAACAAAATTAGAAATGGGTAGAGAAAATTATTTAAATTGAAAATTAATTTAATTTAATAAATAATATTTTAGGAAATAGAAAAACATGTATTCGGTTGGATTAAATTATAAACTGTTGGGTTAAAAGTTGAGAAAGTATGTATAATTGAACCCGATACATGATAGGCCCAAAACCCCTTATAATATGTATAAGGGGTGGCAACCCTAGTATTATAAAAAGGGTAAGTCGCCCCTCTCTCCTAATTCAACTAGGGGATTGATTTTTCTATTAAATAAGTATTATTTGTATTCTACTAATTCAACTAGGGTTTCTCTATCTCTCCAAATAAATATGTGGTATTGGTAAGGCTAAACACACAATATTGAGATATTGTTATTCTACCCGAAAATAGTTAGAACTTATTTTTAAGTATAAATTATATTTTCCAAAGATAACAATTCTATCGGTTTCTATAGAGAGATTTACTTTCCTATTGAAAGTAAGAAAACTATTTTTGGTTCTATGTTTGATTTGTAATTGTTTAAACCCGCACTTGAAGCAATTCGTAGTACTACAATAGCGGAGAAGGCTGTTCGGTTGTGAGGCGAGAATGTCAAGTATTTGTCTCGTAAAAAGAACAAGTACTTTTTAGGAAAAGTTTATTGCTATCATATCACAAACTAACTCGATTTTCAAAATTTTATTTTTCTGATGTGCAAGAAAACCAAATTTTTTTTTCAATAATTGGTATCAAAGCTAGGTTTGTGCTATGCTTATAGTATAAAATAATATCGAAATTGTCTCTCTTCTTCATGTGTGGTAAATTTTGACAAGAAATGACATTCTTGAAATTATTAACATGTTTTGGATTATGTATGTGAATGAATGTATTTTTATTGTTTTATGATTTATATGATAAAGTAATATTGTCAAAGTTTTGAATCTTAAAAATTAAAATGATTGTAATTATTATTTAAATAAATTTTCAGGATATGTAATTAGATTGTGGACTATCATCTCTACATAGAAATTATTTTCTTTAAAATAAATTAAAATAATTCATGTAAGTTATAAATGAACATAAGTATTTTGTAACCATATTTTTCCAACAAATATCGAATAATTGAGACGTATCCAAGAATGATCAAGATGACCCAAACCTGATCCAGCAAACTAGTAAAAGACTGATAGTGGTTCGACAATGGAGGTTGTCAATGGTCAGAAGTGATGGTCAGCGGTGCTCGATGGTGGTCGGTTGCAACCTACCTATCGCAACGAGATGAATTGATGACAACGAATTCAATTGAGGTGACAGTGAAAGCCTATTATAGTGATAATAATTCGACGATAGATACCTTTGGTGGTTTTTCAAGTCATTTATGGTTTTTAGGGGGGAACCCTAACAATCAAGGTATTTGGTTTTCAACTAGAAGACCTAAAGTATGTTTTAACGTAACCATTATAATTTTAATTTTTAATTGTTTTATGATGGAATAATGGAAACTTTGGCTGGTCAGATTAATTTAATTTTATGTTTTTTTGTGATAGTATGATGATATTTAAATTGATTACGAAGTATGTTCATGCATATGTATGATAAGCTTGCCATATATTTTAGGAAAAGAATGTCAAATGTACTTGTTATGTATTTATTAATCATGACCTTTCAATTCATAAATATGGATCTTAGACCTATGAATGGGGATATTCCGGAAACTCACAAAGAAAAAATGAAGTAAGTTAGACAAAAAAAAAAACTTGGACAAAAAGAAATGAAATGACTTAGACAAATATTTTTTGCCGATAACCTCAGACCAATCAATGGAATATTGATTAATACATAATCGATCGAACACTACTTGAAAATGAATTTTCTGCTCAGAAACGAAATGTTCCAAATGCTCCTAGAAATTCTTGCTCCTATTGGACCATTTGTATCTATATGAATTAGGATCCTGATTCATAGATCTCTCGGTCCGAGAAATCAAAAGAAGAGGATTGAACTATTTCTTCTGACTCTTTTTCAATGATTAAAATCGAACATAAATAACTTTTGCATGTTTTTTAAAATATTTAGTGGGAGAAGGTCCCTAAACAAGACCTACGACCTCCACCAATGAGCTCTTGTGATGGCATGAAATGAACTTGCCTTAAGGTAGACGTTGTCATATAGATTTCACTAAAGCGATTTCCTAAAAGAAAGAAGAATTAACTTGTAATTATATGATAGTTGGCCACCCATATTGTAGGTATTATCATGCGGTATAACAATAAATATTTCTTTCAAGAGGACACTAATCACAACATGTCACTGAGTGAGATTGTCCTAATATGACTCATTTGTGGTACATGATGTGATAGGTGTTGAGTTGATGGTTATACACTTAAAATTATTCTAATTAAGTAACTTCCCAAGAAGCTAAGCCTAAGTTAGAATGATGACCAAAAGTGAAGAGATTATTAGCAAGTGTGAATGCTTAAGGAATTAAGTTCATGTATTAATTGGTTGAAAATCCATGTTCTTACTAGTTAGTTAAGATTGTCCCAAGGTGACTTAATTCAATGGGTATAAGAATTATCGCTGCGATTTAGGAATGTTTTCAAGGTTTAATGTAAGACACATGCATCATCTTAATGCATATTTTATGTTGCAAAACATTATGTTAGTAGTTATTAGGGTGCTTGATTTTATGCTTTTTAATTTTATTATTTCTTACAATGTGATGTATGAATTCAACACTTTGTGATACAATAAAATGTACCATATAGTAATAAAATTATAGAGATTTTTTGCCTCTGTAATATGCACTAACATACATTCCATATTTCACTATTAGTAAAGTCTTTAATACCTCAACCAACCTATATTTCCATTAAGCTTACAGAGTCTTCTTTAATTCTCACCCAAGCTGTAAAAGATCCTAATGGTATGAGGTTATAAATGAAGACTTTTCATCATTAAAAAAATTCAATGCTCTTGATCTCTTGCTCCATTTGTTCTGTAACACCCTAAACCCGGCCCATAAGTTTCGACCAGATCTAGAATGCTACGGGTTGTACATTGAAAACTTTTGCTAAGTTGGCTTTAGAAAATCATAAGTTAATTAGACAAAATTTGAATAAACAAGTGACTTTTGTAAAGAAAACCTTGTATTATTATTTCATATATTTAAACCTTTGACATGGTTTCATAAGTTGCAAATATTAAAAACTACTAGATAAAGGTAAACTATGGGCCTTATTACATAAATATTCCCAAAATAGAAAAAAAACTTAAAGAAAACCAAAAATAATCTATAGAAGTAAAACTTGATGGCCCCTCGAGTCCGTCTCGGCTCCCATGTCCACGATCTACTGCTCATCTGAAAGAGTAAAGGAAAATGAAAGGGTGAGTCACCAAGACTCAGTGTGTAAATCCCAAAACACAATGACCTGAGGCCCACAGACACATTATGAGCCCTGGCCCATACATAAAGGTAACAATCATAATCACATGATAAATAATAAATGATGCATAGCCCAACCCAACCTAGAATTCCATCCTCTACACACCAACCCGTACCAACCATCACACCTTGGGGATTTCTACAATCAACCCTCCATCCGCTACACATCATAACGACAGCCGTACTGCCTATTCCTATTATTCAGGAATCATTAAATGTGGCATAGCCACCGATCATTATGTGACATCATAATATAACGTGGCTCAGCCACCGATCACTATTGTGACCTAATTTTAGATTTTGTGGTTTAACCACCGATCACCAAGTGACCTATCATGCACTTCCCCTTCATTATCATAATCTCACCCCATGCATACACACAGAAAACATCATACCATCTTTAAGAAAACAGGCTTACATATATTTCGATACACATAGAGATTTCTATGATTACGTACCTGGTATCCTTGGCTAACCCTTTTAGGGTTTTATTCGACTGTCACACAGCCACTTTCCGATTTTTAGCCCATAACACATATAGATTATAGTTAACTAGTGTGTTAGAGATCTACACACCTGATTATCGTTAGAACAAGACTTTCTACATCGACGCTATCCGTAGTCAACACAGCTGCTATCTGCCTAATTTGTTGTTCAGAGGCTGGTAACGAAACATTAGGTTAAGGCACGCCTAATGAAGAGAAAACGGTTGATCATCTTAAGGAGAATTGAAATCCTTACCCAGAAATCCCGAAATTAGAGACTAGCGATTTTCGTCTTTTAGATCTAAACGATCGGGTTTCCTTCAAATATCGGAATGCCGCCCAAAACGCAAAAAGAGAGAAATATTAGCCTCAATCGACAGCCTTAACAAACCAAGTGGCCATTCGGCCTTGTTTCCTAAAAACCGAAAGAAATCTAATGGAATAGCAGGAGTCGACACTTACCTCAACACAGGGAATTAGGCTAACACTTGAGAAGAGATTCGGCAATCAGAGAAAAACTATGGAGATTTCGGCTTTATAGAGAAATCAACACAAGAGGAATAAAATGAAGAAGAAAGTGAAATAAAAGATTTCGGCTTTTAGAAGAAAGAAAAGAAAGATGGCTTAAGAAAGTTTTTGGCTTTTTGAAAGAAAGTTGACAGAAATTGCAGAGGGAGAGACTGAGAATTTCGGCACAAAGAAAGAAGAAAAAAGTAGGGTTCAAATGCCGAAATTGGTGAGATATCCCCCCTATTTATAGAGAATTTCGGCACTTATCTATCAAAACCTGAAAGTGCCCTTCCTGATAACTAACAACTAATCCAATAGTAGGGGAAATTTTGGTACCCCTCCAAGAGATGGAAATTCGGCCAACATTGCACTCAGCAGATAATTCCTATCTTTTCTCCTCTATCTTAATCCGTTCACACCTTTAGAAGAAGCCTAGATAACACCACCTCTTCCTTCCTTTATCAGTTACTTTATCATCCATATTATCTACATTATCCATCAATTATTCTTCCTAATTTCAAGCATTCTAACTGACTCCAACTCTGCTCTCCCTTGACGCCAAAATTAATTAAAATAGATGGGTAATGCGACTCGAACCTTGGACTTCAATTGACGCCAACTTCCTTCCCTCTTAGTGGCGCCATTTTGCCACTGGGCTACAAGCCCATCTTGTGTTTTCAAACACAGCTAATATCTTTTATGCCCTAACTTAACAAGCTTTCCACTAAAGTGTTCAAACAAGAATTTTAACTACAGCCTCGGCCCAAACCTGAGCCCATTCTGAACCCCTAATACTCAACCTAACTCATTACACCTATTCACCCATTAAATTCATGGGCCCAAAAATTCAGGATGTTACAGTTCTACCCCCCTTAAAGAAATTTCGTCCTCGAAAATTCCAACTAACTATTAATCATACTACCCAAGTCTCACCACTACGCTTTTGCTGCAAACTCTAATTCTAAAGCCAAAAGAAACACTTAGTATACTATGATAAAGTACGCACTGGTATTCGCATCTAGAGCGTCCTCGTCCGCTTAGCGACGTGCTGCATAGACCAAAGCTGGCTGCCTCCCCTCAGCATAACCTGGACCTCCACCTGGTGCTCCAAGACCATGTCCTGTGCCACTGCCACCATTGGCTTGACCACGACCTCTCTGTGGCTGTTGACCTCCTCTTCCCAGCTGTGAATTCCCTTGACCTGTGAGCCCTTCACTGCCCCGTTGCTACGGATAGTTTCTAACTTGGTGGTCCGTAGATCCACACCTAAAGCACTTTCCACTGCCTGCCCAATACTCACCTTCATGGAATTTACCACATCGAGCACACTTCTGTGTCTGACCCGCAGCAGCAAGTCTCTCATCTCGTCTCGGCCCGTCTGACTTGGGCTTTTTCTAATTACGCCCGTCTGCCCCTGATGATTTAAAATTTCTCTTACTTTCACCCCTATCTCTATCTCAATTCAGTCTCTCTGTCCGCTTCACCTCCTCAGCTATCTTAGCTTTCTCCACAAGCACAGCAAATTCCCTCTCCCACTGTGGTGCTATCAGAACACGCAGATCGTCCCTCAGAGCATCTTCAAAACGAACACACCGTTCATGCTCTGTGGTCACCATTCCTCGAGCATAACGGCTAAGGCGTAAGAATTCCGCTTCGTATGTAGCCACCGACCTACTTCCTTGCACCAGATTCAGAAATGCTCTACGCTGCGCATCCACATAGCTCGTCCCGATGTACTTACTTTGAAATGCAGTTATGAAAAACTCCCAGGTAATACGGTCAGCCACTGTTCCATCTTTAATGGTAAACCACCATTGGTATGCTCCGTCCCGCAGGAGAGATATAACTCCTTTCAACTTCTCCTCCTCCGTGAAATCCAAATCATCCATTATGCGTTCCACCGCCTCCAACCAATACTCAGCTGAACTCGGGGCTATACCAGAAATTCCCCTAAACATTTCCGCCCCATTAGCTCTAAGTCACTCCGACACAAATTTCCCGGCTCCTGTGCCCAAGCCTACCCCAGCAACCCTCTCTAAGACCCTTAACATTGCCTAAGATACCGCGTCATCTCCGGCAGTCTGGTCCTGAAATTCCTCCTCCGTAGCTGGTGGCACCGGCATATCATTTCCAGATCCATGGCAAGATCCCACTGATTCTGACATCGTCATCCTACCCCTACTACGACCGCGCGGCGAACGTCCTCGACCCCTTGTACTCATTCTACCGATTCGCATTTATCTGATTAGAAATTTTATGAATTATTAGTTTTCTTCCACTGATTAACAACGAACAGTCTTATAAATAGTAGTTTTAGAAGTAGTTCTTTCGAATTCGCAATTTTATCTACAATTCAGTTTTAGAAGTAGTCTTATAAATAGTAGTTTTAGAAGTAGTTCTTTCGAACAGTCTTATAAATAGAGATTTCTATTATTACGTACCTAGCATCCTTGCCTAACCCTTTTACGGTTTTATTCGACTGTCACATAGCCACTTTCCGGCTTTTTAGCCCATAACACATATAGATTATAGTTAACTAGTGTGTTAGAGATCTACACACTTGATTATCGTTAGAATAAGACTTTCTACGTCGACGCTATCCGTAGTCAACACAGCTGCTATCTGCTCAATGTGTTGTTCAGAGGCTGGAAACAAAACATTAGGTTAAGGCACGCCTAATGAAGAGAAAACGGTTGATCATCTTAAGGAGAATTGAAATCCTTACCTAGAAATCCCGAAATTAGAGACTAGCGATTTCTGGCTTTTAGATCTAAACGATAGGGTTTCCTTCAAATCCCGGAATGCCGCCCAAAAGGCAAAAAGAGAGAAATATTATCCTCAATTGATAGCCTTAACAAACCAAGTGGCCATTCGGTCTTGTTTCCTAAAAACCGAAAGAAATCTAATAGAATAGCAAGAGTCGACATTTACCTCAACACAGGGAATTCGGCTAACACTTGAGAGGAGATTCGGTAATTAGAGAAAAACTATGGAGATTTCGGCTTTATAGAGAAATTGGCACAAGAGGAATAAAACGAAGAAGAAAGTGAAATAAGAGATTTCGACTTTTAGAAGAAAGAAGAGAAAGATGGCTTAAGAAAGTTTTCAGCTTTTTGAAAGAAAGTTGACAGAAATTGCAGAGGGAGAGACTGAGAATTTCGGCTCAAAGAATGAAAAAAAAAGTAGGGTTCAAATGCCGGAATTGGTGAGATATCCCCCTATTTATGGAGAATTTCGGCACTTACCTATCAAAACCTGAAAGTGCCCTTCCTGATAACTAACAACTAATCTAATAGTAGGGGAAATTTTGGTACCCCTCCAAGAGATGGAAATTCGACCAACACTACACTCAGCAGATAATTCCTATCTTTTCTCCTCTATCTTAATCCATTCACACCTTCAGAAGAAGCCTAGGTAACACCACATCTTTCTTCCTTTATCAGTTACTTTATCATCCATATTATCCACATTATCCATCAATTATTCTTCCTAATTTCAAGCATTCTAACTGACTCCAACTCTGCTCTCCCTTGACGCTAAAATTAATTAAAATAGATGGGTAATGCGACTCGAACCTTGGACTTCAATTGACGCCAACTTCCTCCCCTCTTAGTGGCGTCATTTTGCCAGTGGGCCACAAGCCCATCTTGTGTTTTAAAACACAGCTAGTATCTTTTATGCCCTAACTTAACAAGCTTTCCACAAAAGTGTTCAAACAAGAATTTTAACTACAGCCTCGACCCAAACCTGAGCCCATTCTGAACCCCTAATACTCAACTTAACTCATTACACCTATTCACCCATAAAACGCATGGGCCCAAAAATTCAGGATGTTACATGTTCCTCATACCAAATCGATAGATTGTAAGTGGGTATTTCATTTTAATTACAACTCAGATACAAACCTTGGCACTATAACAACTTGATGTGGATTATTGTGAATTCTATTTTCTTCTTGCTAAACATACTACAATGAGGCTGGTTCTATTTGTTATAGTCTCTATTGATTGGCCACTTTGAATATAAAGGTTAATAATGCATTTTTATGGGCACTTAACTAAGCTTACATGTTTTAGCCACAAAGGTCTATCAGTGATAGATTTCCCAATCATATTCGTCGATTCCATGAAGCTACTTGTCGCTTGAATCAAGCTTTGCATGCATGGTATTGATGAACTGAAACTTACCTTTTATCTATTGGTTTTTACCATACCCAATGTAATCACTGTCTTTTCATTTTTGAAAATTTTAAAGTTATTTTCAACCTTGTTGCTTATTTTGAGGATCTCGTTATTATTGGCAACCACTCACATTATATTGAAGAATTTATCAAATGGTTTAGTACTTAATTCTCTATAAAAGATCTTAATGATCTATACCTTTTTCTAAGTGTTAGAATTATTCACTCTCCTGTTGGTCTCTTCCTTAACTAATAGAAATATATTTATAAGATACTTAAATAGACCAATATGGTAGGCTACAAAATCAATAAAGACACTTTTAACTAGTGGTTTATGTTTGGTCCTTAAAGACGGTTCTCCTTTTATAAATCCCACGACATATAAGAGTGTAGTTGAAATCTTGTTGTATTTGCATCTTAGTTGCCTAGATATTGTTACGTATAAAATCAAGTGGAAGCTAGAAATAGTGTCACATTTATTGAAGACAGAAGGCTGGCTTTTATAGTCTTATAAATGACATATATAAAATCGCAACTAACACCTATATCACCTATAAATAAGGATCACCGCTAGTTTAAACAAATGCAAAAAGTTTTTCTTAAAGAATAAGACTTATTCAAATAGAAAAACAGCTTTGAAAACACTAAACAATTCAAACAATTCCTCCCCTAAACTGTTCTGCATATTTGCAGTCAGTTTACTTCTCCACAAATTCCAAGTTTTCCCCTAAGCTTTTCAAATGTCTCCAGCTTCAACACCTTAGTCATGATGTCTGCTGTCTGCTACTTTATTCCACAATGGACAAGCTCAATAACTTTATCATTAGACAATTCACGAAGGAAGTGGTACCTTACATGAATGTGTTTGCTTCATCCATGCAATACGACATTCTTTGATAGTTTGATGGTGGAGGTGTTGTCACAATATAACGTGATGCTTTCTTTTAGAGGATGATTGAAAGTATCCAAGATTCTTCTCATCCAAACTACTTGACAAGCACATGACACTGCTGCTACAAACTCTATTTCGGTGGTAGATAAGGTCACTACTGGTTGTTTTCTCGAAGATTATGCAACGACACTTTCTCCAAAAAGAAAAACATATCTTAAAGTGCTCCTTCTATCATCTTGATCTCCAGCATAATCACTATCTGTGTAGCCAACTAACTCGCTAGTTCCGCCTTTTTTTGTACAAAATGCCCGGCTTTGATGTTCCTTTTATATATCGAAGAACCCTTTTTGTTGCACTAAGATGAAGTTTAGTAGGTTTTTCCATATATCGACTCACTATCCAACCACATACATTAGATATGGTCTGGTTGTAGTTAAATAAAGACTCCCCACAATTTGCTTATAACTAGTGACATCTACTTTGACTCCATCTTCATCTTTCACGAGTTTTATTTCTGGAACAATAGGACTTCCAACAGAGTTGCACCTTAACATACCAAATCTCTCAATAACTTCATTAGCATACTTCCTTTGACTAATAAATATGCCTTTATCATTTTGTAACACTTTAACTCTAAGAAAGTATTTTATCTTTCCAAGATCAATCATTCCAAATTTTCACATCAAGGAATTTTAAAGGCTTTAATTATTTTCTAATCATCTCCCATGAATATGAGATTATCAACAAACAAACTAACAATCAAAATTCTTTCTTTCGAATCAATTTGAATAAAAAGAGTAGGTTCAAATGGGCACTTTCAAAACCTTCCTTTGTAAAATAGGACTCAATGTGACTATACCATGCTCTTGGAGCTTACTTAAGATCGTACAATGCCTTTTTTAATTTGTAGACTTTATGCTCCTCCCTTTCTTTCTCAAAGTCACGCGGTTGATCAACAAAAACTTCATCCACCAATTCTCCATGAAGGAAAGCACTTTTAACATCAAGTTGGTAGATATTCCAACCTTTTTTTCGTAGCCATTGCAATCACCATACGGATTGTATCCCATTTTGCAACTGGTGCAAAAACTTCATTGTAATCAATTCTATATTTCTAGGCATATCCCTTTGCCACCAATCGTGTTTTATGTTTGTCAATCTTGTCAAGTTCATTTAGTTTGGTTTTGAATACCCATTTTACTCCGATCTTCTTTGCACCAGCCTACAATTCCATCAATTCACATGTTTCATTTTTTCCAATTGCTTGAATCTCTAGTATGCCTTCTTCTTTTTTCAGGTATGTGTACATGGGCAACACACCCGAATACTCGAAAATGGTCCACAGAAGGTGTAACATTACTCCCTACCTCTTCCGGTGTTTGTCCATTCGTGGCTACTGTAAAGCTCCTGTTCATCACATGGGTACACCATTGAATTGCTTCTGCCCAGAACTCTTTTGGGACATTTTTTTAGATAACATGCTTCGAACCAAGTTTATAATGGTTTGATTCCTCCTCTCCGCTACTCCGTTTTGTTATAGGGTGTAGGCTGCAGTCAATTTCCTACGAATACCATTCACCATAAAGAAATTATTAAATTCATGGGAGGTGAAAACTCCACCATTGTCTCTGCATAAGCAAGCTATACACTCACCACTTTCATTCTCAACATATTTTTTAAAGCTTTGAAATACCTCAAACGTCACTGATTTTTCATGCAAGAAATAGACCCAAATTTTGTGACTAAAATCGTCAATAAAACTGAGTAAGTACCTCTTCCCACATGTAGAAATCGGTGTAATTGGTCCACAAATGTCAGAATGTATCAACTACAACTTTCTTGATGTTCTCCATGAACTCTTCATTGGCATTTTCTCCCTATGTTGCTTTCTAACCAAACAATGAGTACATACTTTGTTTAGAACGTTGATTGTTGGTAAGCCACGAACTAACCTTTTGTACTGCATCATACGTAAGCTTTTGTAGTTCAAATGATCGAACCTGTAGTGCCATAGATGAGATATATCTTCTGTGGTAGTTTGGAAGCATGATGAAACCAACGGTTGTGAGCATGGTAAAATAATAGCTGAAAGCACAAACATCCAATTTTTGGTCATTTTGATTGTTACAATGAGCCCTATTTGTGGATGATACAACTTGCACTCACCCCATTGAATCAAAATATCTATCCATTTCTCCTAGAGCTGTCTCATGCTCAACAAAATATTTTTTAGATCTGGAACAAAGAAAATTTCAGAGATTACCCATTTAGTGCCTCGAATATCTAATCTAACACTTCTTTTTCCCATTACTACCATTTTTGTATCATTTCCAAGCTTGACGGAGTGTCGAAAGCTTTGATCAAGATGAGAAAACCACTTATTGTTCCCACACATATGGTTCGAGCATCCCGAATCAAGAAACCATACACCATCTTATTGTGAGTTATGTGTCTCCACACACGACATTAAGAGTAGCTCTTCCTTTTCATAAAGTCCCACAAAGTTGGCTTTACTCTCCCAACTTGGACATTCATACTGAAAATGCCCTAATTTGTGCCATTTATAACATTCTACCAGGGCTTTGTAAAATGATCTCCCTTTGCCTATTCCATGTACTCTGTATGAATTTGCGCCACGTCCTCTACTTTCAAACCTTTTGTTACCAACAACAGCTTTTAAGGCATGATCTTCTTTTCTTTCCATTCTCTTAAACTTCTGTTCATGTACAAATAATGAACTTTGCAATTCATCAACCGACATGGTACATGTATCTTTTTCCTCTTTGATAGATACTACCACATAGGTGAAACATTCTGTCAAAGTCTGCAGAATGTTCTCCACGATCACTGAGTCAGGCATGATCTCTCCATTGCTGCACATCTGGTTTGCTATAGCCATCACTTTAGCAAAATAATCTTTGATCGTTTCTCTTTTCTTCATTTCCAACACCTAAAATTCTCTTCTTAAGGTGTTGAGAAGAGACCTTTTTCACTCTCTCATTTCTACCAAACTTGTTTTTCAAAGAATCCCAAACAATTTTGGAGGTTCGTTTGTCTAAAATTTGCTAAAAAACAGCACGATCTATAGTGTTTGACCCTGTGATCCTTCATCTTTATCTCGTTCATCTGTGTTTGTTACGGGATGGTTTGCACAGTCATTGTTTCAGGCTCCTCGAAGCCTTTCTCAACTAGGTTCCACAATCCTTTGGACCTCAATAGATTCTCCATTAGCTCACTCAAATGGTCGTAGTAAAAGACCATCAAAATAAGGTATCTTTGTAAGACTTTTCACTCTTTTTTTCACTCATATCCACTTATTTCCTCAACAACCTAGCTCGGATACCAAAATGTTAATTATAAAATCAAGTGGAAGCTAGAAATAAGTGTTACATTTATTGAAGATAGAAAGCTAGCTTTTATAGCCTTACAAATGACAAATATAGAATCACAACTAAAACCTATATCTATAAACAAGGATCTCCACTAGTTTAAACAAATGCAGAAAGTTGTTTCTAAAGAATAGAACTTATTGAAACAGAAAAATAGCTTTGAAAACACTAAATAATTCAAACAGATATTACATTTATTATCAGCAAGTTGCCTCAATTTATAAGTTTTCCAAGAAAAACTCACAACGCCATGGAAAGTTGTATTTTATGTTATCTAGTTAAAATGTCTGATTGGGGTTCGTTACTTTTAAAGAATTCTCCTCTAACGCTTCATGCTTTTTTACTTTGATTGGGTTGGTGGTCATGATGACCACTTGCCCACTATAGTTTACATTGCGTTTTTTGTCTATAATCTGATTTCGTGGAGTTCAAAGAAACAAAGTGTTGTGGCTCGTTCTTTCACTGAGGCTGAATATATGGTCATTGTGATATAGGAAGTGGAGTAGAATCGAGATCTTTCAAGTTGTGTGAAGAAAAAGGTCCAAAGAATGAAGAAAAACCCTTTCTTATCAGCAAAGCAATATGGAAACGAAAGAAGAAACCAAGAAAGCATTAGATAAATCGACAACAAATTAAACAACCAATGAAGCTTGGAAATCGAGCAAAGAAGATTGGAATGGACATGAACTCCTTAGATTTGATCAATTAAAGTCTTCATGAATCCAAAAGAACACTTCTTAAAGGATTTTTAAGTGTTCGAACAGATCTGGAATAAGCAAGCAAAAACAAATTAGAAATCAAGCAAAACAAAGGAAGAAAAAGAAGAAAAATGAAAGAATAACTTGGTTGTTAATGGGCACCCAAGATTTGATTTAATGATGCTTCCTTTAGAAGAAAGAAATCGTTCCTGATGAGTTTTAAGGCTATTGAAACAAATATGGAAAGAAATAATCAAAACAGGTCAGTAATCAACTCAATATAAATAGAAATCAACGGGAGAAAGATCAAGAAAGGGAGATTCGATTAAGGGGTGCTTGGATCTTATTCAAGAAGTTGTTTTGGAGTCCAAAGAAGCAAAATCATATTTGGAATAGAAGCTCTTGATTTGAAAAATAACAAAATAACAAGTTATTAACAGATCTCTACAAATTGAAACAGTAACTAAGAGAAGAATAAGAATGGAGTAATCGATTTGTGGTTTTAAAGCTTATTGAACGTTAAAATAGGTTTAGGTTTTTATAGGAAATATTTAGACCATAAAACCTAAAATTTCAACACATTGACGAGCATTAGAAAAATATTCATATGAGCAAAATTAAGAAAAAAATGATTATGGAACTTATTGAAGAAAGACTTCAACAAACTCCAAAAAAGAATGCAAGGAGGGGTTAACTGTGAAAGCAAATCTAAAAAATCTTGCAAGGGAAATACTCTAAAAATATTATTAATCAAAGAATGAAATGCGAATGAATGTGTCTTACATAGGGGCGACAGCTCTTATATAGACAAGTAATAGGCTAGAATAAAGTTTTCTTAAATGGACTAAGAGTTTTAAAGGACTTTGGGTGGTAGCAACCTTTTCCATCGTTCGGCTTAATGATACTAAGGGAAATTCGTCTAGCCTATTATGCAGGTTTGGACCGAATTTTACAACTTAAAATAAACAAATACACTTGAATAAAACAATTCATAATGAGTAAAAAAAATTAGGCCTGATAACATGATTATTTTGCATGATTTCTTGTATTTAATTCGGTTTATTTCTAAACTAATCCCTGCTAAATTTGCATTTTTATGATTTAAATCTTGTCAGGGATGCAATTGACCAAAAGCAAGCTGAGAAGGGCCAAATTGGAAGAAAAATCATGGAAATGGGGCCAAATCAAAAAGATGGAGGAAGCCAAGGACACACAAATAATTTGACTTTGTAAAAAGCCAAGAATAGAAAATCCTATTTTAAGTTTATTTATTTTTAATTTTATTATTTTGGGTTTTATATTAATCAATCTAGCCTATTTTTAGTACACCTCATGTATATAAATAGGGGTTATTTGTATTTGGAAAATCATCAATCAAATACTTCTTTTCCTATTCCTATTTGGAGTTGAATTGTCTCCCTTATCTTTTTTTACTTCAATTTGGAGTAGGATTTCTCTTTTTCTTTTTTTAAGTTGGCGTCAAGTAGTCTGTAGCTTTGTTTCCAATTTTTGTTTCTTTTCCAAAATTGGTTCAATTACCTTCCAAGTCCCCTTTCCTTTCCAAAACTCCATTATCCTTCACACCAAGCCAAAACATATTTCACAACCTTCAAGCATGATTAAATTCATGCCACACTAAACCTTTTTCAGCTTTAAGCCAGTGTTAACCCCGTTAAAGACCCGTGAGTTACGAACCCGAGCTATTCAACCCCTAATTTCCAATATTTATTATTTCTCCGGATTAAGAGTATGACTTCGTCAACTCACAAAGTCAAGTCAATGCTAGGTCAAAAAAGACGTCGTTTGAGTTAGTGTGGCTAGACGTACAGTTGGAATTCTAAAAGGATCGATTGTCTAATTGGTTTTCCATGAACACATTAGCGTACCAAGTGGGTATTGCTGTTTGGTCCCATCAAGGGAAGTAGTAACCGGATTTAAATGTCCCAATGTTTGGGGGCATTGGTTCGAGCTAGGCTCTTTTAGGACTCAAAGCTGTTGGAGTTCTAAATCACGAACCTTTCGTAGGTTGTTCGATCAGTAAGTGTTAGTTATAGGATGTTCCATAACTAATTTACACAAGGAAGAGTTGTTGTCCGAGGCGTCCTTGGTAGCTACAACTCGCTTATTGGAAAAAAGGAGTTCATCTAATTTCGAGGATCGGGTCAAGACAGAAAAACCCGCGCTTAAGGCTGAGCTAAGTTTAATTGATTTTTCTTCAGATTACTTTATTGTTTTTTTATTTTACCTTTTACTTTTTACGTTTTTTTTCTGTTTATTTCAGGTTACGTATTTTATTCCCCTAATTTTGTGGGCACGACAATTGCCTAGACACAAATCTGGTCGAGATAGAAACAATTATCAGTAAACCCAATCTCTATGGGATCGACCATACTCCCCATACTACTTAAATTTGCAAATTAGCTGTAGGATTATATTGGTGGAATCGAAAGCCATTAGTTTTGGCACCGTTGCCGCGGACTGGCAACACTTACAATTGTTTAATTGTCTTCATGACCAAATCTTCATCAGGAGATCTCGAATACGACCCAGAGATCAAGAAATCAGCGCGAGCACGACGAAAAGAGACAAAAGCTCTTAAACGTGCAAGTAAAGTAGGAGTTGAGCAAGGACAAGGGATCCTAGAATTCGACGTTGAAAAGTTGAGCGAAGTAATTCGTGCAGAGGCAGTTCGACGTGGGAAACAAGTCGAAGTTGTTGGACCTGAGACCAAACCACTTCTTGAAACAAAAGAAGTGAAAGGCAACCTCGGTAAACTAGAAAGGATGGCAAACCAAACCATTCGTCAACTAGCCGCTACTCCCAACGAGCAAACACTGTTATGCATCAACTATCCAACCGAAGGAACCCCTATCGAGTTGAAATCAGGGTTGATTCACCTTTTGCCCACTTTTCGAGGCTTGAAGAACGAAAATCCACACACTCACTTGAGAGAATTCCACATGGTCTGCTCAAGCATGAAACCTTAGGGAGTACCCAAATATGAAATCAAACTTCGGGCCTTTTCTTTTTCTATAGTTGATACAGCAAAAGAATGGCTATTTTACTTACCCCCCGGTTCTATCATAACATGGGATGACTTATCTCGTGTATTTCTTGACAGATTTTTCCCAGCGTCACGAGCAGCTGAGCTTAAGAAGGACACAGTGGGCATTCGCCAAATGAACGAATCGCTCTATGACTATTGGGAGCGGTACAAAAAACTGTGTGCAAATTATCCTCAACACGGGTTGACCGAATAATCACTTCTTCAATATTTCTACGAGGGTTTGCTCCCTATGGAAATGAAGATGATTGATGCTATTAGTGGAGGGGCGCTTGTCAATATGACTCCTCAAAGGGCAAGAGAACTAATATCAACCATGGCGAAAAATTCTCAACAGTATCGGTCAAATTCGGAACCCACAAGACGGGTTAATGGGGTAAACGTTTCATCTTTAGAAGATAAATTGGATAAGCTCACAAATGTTGTTCAATCTTTGCTTACAAAAAAGAAGAGTCTGACCCAACTGTGTGGAATTTGTACGTCTGAACATCCGACGGATTTGTGCACAATCCTTAACGACAAATCAACGGCACATGTTGATGCTGTTGGAGGTTTTCCGGGACCTCTGCAAAGACGCTATGATCCTTTCTCCAACACCTACAATCTCGGGTGGAAGGATCATCCCAACTTGAATTACGGAGCTAATCCCCAATATAATCCATCATACCAACCAAGACCTCTACAACCACCACAACAACAACATAAGCCGAGCACATCTCTAGAAGCTATTGTGGAAAGACTTGTTGCCGACGCTGCAAAATATCAACAGAGGACGGATGCATCAATACAAGAGTTAACTAATCAAGTTAATAAACTCTCGATGGCAATTAATCGCTTGGAGTCTCAAGGTAAATTACCTTCCCAGACAGAGCCGAACCCTCGGCAGAATGCTAGTACAATAACTCTTCGTAGCGGAAAGGTTCTGGAAACAGTTCCAGAAAAACGTCATAGGCAAGACAAGAAACTGCAAGCAGATCTCTGATCCAATAGTCAAATCGAAATTAGAAATTTGGAAACCAGTTGTGATGCCACCTCCTTTTCCAGGGAGTCTTGCAAGGGATAAGAAAGAGAAGGAAAAAGAAATCTTCGAGACGTTTAGGAAGGTGGAGGTAAATATCCCTTTACTCGACACTATCAAACAAATTCCTCGTTATGCAAAATTCCTCAAGGAATTGTGTACTAGCAAGAGGAGGTTAATAGGTAACGAAAGAGTAAATATAGGAGAAAATGTCTCCACAATATTGCAAAAGAAAGTTCCGCCCAAATACAAGGACCAAGGTATGTTTGCTATTTCTTGTGAGATAGGTAATGTAGGCATTAAGAAAGCCATGTATGATTTAGGGGCTTCAATTAATGTTATGCCTTATTCTATTTATAAGTTAATTAATGCGGGTCCTTTAAAAGAGACAAGAGTAATAATCCAGTTGGCGGACAGGTCAGTCGTCTATCCCGAAGAGTTGCTTGAAGATGTCCTTGTTAAAGTTAACGAATTAGTTTTCCCTGCAGATTTCTACATTATTAATATGGAAGATGATAATTCAACTAATTCATCTGACATTTTGCTTGGAAGGCTATTCCTAAGTACCGCAAGCGCAAAGATTGATGTTCGAAGCGGAACGCTGACAATGGAATTTGATGGCAAAATCGTGAAACTTAATGTCTACGAAGCTATGGGTCATCCTGACTCACTATTAAATATTTCTAGCATCGATATTTTATATTGTTTAACTCAATCTTATTCAGAATATCATGACTTTGATGAGTTGGAAACTGTCCTTTACAGAAGCATTGACATGGATGTTTTACATCATCTCGAGGAATTAGCAGTCATTGAAGATCCGTTGCGAGAAATTGTCAATCACTCAGAAACGCAACCTTCGTTGACAAACCAAGCTAACCAATTTGAACTATTACCTTCCCAAACTAAAATGTTGCCTTCAGTTTTGCAGCCACCAACCTTGGAGCTTAAAGCATTACCGGACCACCTTAAATACGTCTTTTTAGGGGAGAAAGACACCTTACCGGTGATAGTGTCAAAGAAACTAACCCAAGACGAGGAGGAAAGTCTAGTCCGAGTGCTGAGAGATTATAAAAAAGCTATTGGTTAGACGATAGCCGACATAAAAGGGCTAAGTCCATC
Source organism: Gossypium bickii (assembly GCA_025503065.1). NCBI lineage: Eukaryota > Viridiplantae > Streptophyta > Magnoliopsida > Malvales > Malvaceae > Gossypium > Gossypium bickii. Next base: position 107,061,610 of record CP106711.1, read on the forward strand.
AACTTGTATGCACAAAATCTCCATCGAAGATAATACGAAACCAAAGAGAGATGCTCAAAGGCATCTTAACCCACCCATGATGGATGTAGTAAAGAAGGAGATCCAGAAACTGCTAGATGCTGGAATGATATACCCAATTTCTGATAGTGATTGGGTTAGCCCGGTTCATGTCGTGCCCAAGAAAACTGGTGTGACAGTGGTGAAAAACTCGTCAGGAGAGCTGGTCCCTACACGAGTCCAGAATAGATGGAGGGTTTGCATCGATTACAGGAAGTTGAATGTAGCTACCCAGAAAGACCATTTTCCACTCCCCTTCATCAATCAAATGCTCGAGCGATTAGCCGGTAAGACCCATTATTATTGTCTCGATGGGTACTCAGGATTTTTCCAGATTCTAGTGGCTCCGGAGGATCAAGACAAAACGAATTTAACGTGCCCCTTCAGAACGTTTGCGTATAGACGAATGTCGTTTGGACTCTGCAATGCTCCAGCCACTTTCCAAAGATGCACGATAAGCATATTCTCCGATTACGTCTAGAAAATTATTGAAGTCTTTATGGATGACTTCACGGTATACGATAACTCTTTTAACGAATGTCTCGATAATCTTGTTAAGATATTACGAAGATGCCTAGAATTTAATCTTGTTTTGAATTATGAGAAATGTCATTTCATGGTTGACAAAGGATTAATTTTAGGTCATATAGTTTCCTCGAAAGGAATTATGGTCAATAAGGTAAAAACGGATATTATTAACTCATTACCTTACCCCACATCTGTAAGGGAAGTTCGTTCATTTCTTGGCCAAGTAGGATTTTATAGACAATTTATGAAAGATTTCTCAAAAATCACGCAACCACTTTGCAGTCTGTTACAAAAGGATAAAGAATTTGAATTCGACCAGACTTGTAAAGACGCGTTTGACGTACTGAAACAGAAATTGCTCTCCGCTCCCATAGTGCAGCCACCAAACTGGAACTTCCCGTTCGAGATCATGTGTGATGCAAGTGACCAAAGTGTAGGAGCTGTTCTTGGCCAAAGGATAGGGAATGAGCCTTATGTTATCTACTATGCTTCGAAAACTTTGGATGTTGCCTAAAGTAATTACACAACCACCGAGAAAGAATTATTAGCTGTTGTGTTTGCTTTAGATAAATTTAGATCTTACCTATTGGGAACTAAGGTGATTATCTTTTCTGATCATGTAGCTTTGAAATACTTAATAGGGAAGGAGGCAAAACCCCGACTGATCAGGTGGATTCTGCTCCTACAAGAGTTTGATTTTGAAATCCGGAATAAAAAAGGATGCGATAACCTGGTAGCTGACCATTTAAGTCGATTACCGGTTCCAGTAGATGACACACCATTGAAAGACAACTTCCTAGATGAAAACCTATTTTCAGCAAATGCGGTTCATCCTTGGTACGCTGACATAGTAAATTACCTCGTTACAGGTACTATTCCTTCAGAATTACCAAGGTCTAAAAAAGATAAGATTAAAAAGGATGTGCGATATTACATTTGGGACAATCCTTACCTTTGGAAGCATTGCTCCGATCAGGTAATTCGACGGTGTGTAGCAGAAACAGAGGTACAGTCTATCTTAACTTTTTGTTATTCTTATGCATGTGGAGGGCACTTTGGGTCTAAACGCACCACACACAAAATTCTCAAATGTGGACTATTTTGGCCGAACATATTTCGTGATACCTTTTTATTTTGCAAAACCTGTAAAAAATGCCAAAAAGTTGGCAACCTTAGTTGTCGAAATGAGATGCCCCTTACTCCTATTCATATTTGTGAAATTTTTGATTTATGGGGCATCGACTTTATGGGTCCCTTCGTTTCTTCTTTCGGTAATTTTTATATACTCCTAGCTGTTGATTATGTCTCTAAGTGGATAGAGGCGAGGCCACTCGCATGATAATTCTAAGACTATAGTTGACTTTCTTAAAAGTTCTATTTTTTCCAGGTATGGCACTCCACGAGCATTAATCAGTGACAAAGGAACTCATTTTTGCAATAAGCTCGTCAGTGCACTTATGGAGAAATATGAAGTGACTCAACAAATTGCCACTACTTGCCATCCACAAACAAAGGGGCAAGCCGAAGTGTCGAATCAAGAGATCAAGTCTATTTTGGAAAAGACGATTAAACCTAACATGAAGGATTGGAGTTTGAGACTTAATGATGCACTTTGGGCCTATAGGACAGCTTACAAGGGACCAATAGGCATGTCACCTTACCGACTCATTTTCGGTAAACCGTGCCATCTTCCGGTCGAGTTAGAGCACAAGACGTTTTGGGCAGTTAAGCAGTGTAATATGGAAATGGAGTCTACAGGAAATCTCGGAAATTGGACATCCAGGAACTCGAGGAAATTAGAAACAATGCATATGAAAATGCTCGAGTTTATAAAGAAAAGACGAAGGCATTTCATGACAAGTTCATCACTAGGAAGCAGTTTTCAATAGGACAAAAAGTTCTCCTATACGACTCCACCTTAAAAATTTTCGCTGGTAATCTTCGATCTAAATGGATAGGACCATTTACTATTACTAATTTATTTTCGAATGGTGCAGTGGAAATTCAAAGCCAAGAAACACGAAAGTGCTTTAAAGTGAATGGGCAACGACTAAAACTCTTTTTCGAGAATTTTCAGACACATACAGTTGAAGAGATTGTTCTCGATGAGCCCAGAATTTGAATAACAGGTCGTCGAGCTAACGACGTTAAACAAATGCACTTTTTGGGAGGCAACCCAAATTCCTTTTCATCTATTTAATTTTAAGTTTTAGTAAATCAAGGGTGTAAATAAATAAACTTTTACTTAGTTCAATTAATTTGATGCTTTCAGGAAGATAATTGAGAGCATGAATTTTTCCCTAGAGTCGAATAACAGTGGTGGCGCGGGCACGACATGCTAATTTGGTGACAAATGTTTACCTTTTAAAAAACAGAAAAAAAACCCAACCTTTATATAACACACACCAAAACCCAATACCCATCCATTTAAATCACCAACACCCACCCAAATACCAACCCAACAAAAATAACCCAATAATTTAACCCATTTTTTCCATACATCCATTTAACCCACCTAACCATACCCAATACCCAACCCAATTAAATCCTACCCAAAAACCAAACTAACCTAATACCCACCTAGGCCCAACCGAAAATCAATAGGAAAATAAAAAAAAAAGAGAAAAAGAAAAAGAAAAGAAAACCCAAATTTTAAACACCCAAAATTACGAACCTTATTCATCCATCTTCTTCTTCCTCACAACAAATCCCTTACCCCAAAAACCACCCCACGTCGTCACCACTACCGTCGTCGTTGACCATTACCGTCGCCGTCACTACTACACACCACCCATCGTTACTGTCGCACCCACCACACTATCGCCGGTTTTCCTCCCTTCTTTGCCAACGCCGAACATCCCTCCACCTCAACTCCATTCCATTTTTCTCTTCCCCACCACGAAAGCCTCCTACACCGCCGTTCGGCCCCCTCATCGTCGCCGTCACACCCCTCCATCACCAAATCTAGCCTATCGGAACCCGAAACCCCCAACACCATCACCTTTGCCATATTTTCTTTCTTTCTCTCAACCACCAAAAACACCCTCTCCACCACTTTAACCATGACCACAACCAACACCACCACCGTCGCCACCCTAAAAATCGGTCGAAACGCACCTTCCCAGTCACCGCCACAAACTGCCGCCGTGTACCGTCACCGCCCACCGTCGTCAACTTCGTCTGAGTCAGAGCCAAATCTTTGTGACGTTAGCACAGACGCAATGGTCTGAACTCGAAACTGAACGGCTCACAATGTTCCAGTTTCGCTCAACCGGAATCGACACTGTTTTTCAGCTCCTCCCGTCGTTGATTTAGGGCTAGTTTGGATGGGTGGTGTGTTTACCTCCGGTGAGGTTAAAAACAGCGGTGGCGGTGAGATTAGTTACTGTAGTGGTGAGATTGGACATTGTAGCAGTGAGATTAGAAACAGCGGTGGAGTGTGTGTTTGGATTCAGACGTAGCTGTAGCGGTGAGGTGAAAATAAAAAATGACTATTAAGGACATCAGATTAGAATTGATATATAATAGAAGTTTTTAAATTATTTTACTTATATAAAATTATTAAAGTATGTGAATTTATAAATTCATTTAATAAAATATTAAAATGTATCTTCTAATATTTTATTATAAATATTTTAATGCATTATATAATCAATTTAAATTATTTATTAGATAAAACAAAAATTATTTTTAATTTTTTATAGTTAAATATTTTTTATAACAATGATAAATATTATTTTCACAAATAATAACATTATACTTGGATCAAATTTTGAAGTATCTAACCGACTGATTTTTAATAAAAAAAATATAGTAACATAAGACATAACAAGTTTCATTATTACTAGAAATTAGGTTACGATACAAAATTGTTTTTACAAATATTGATTCATTAAACTATTTGCAATGGTTTCCCTTAACATTGTAATTTCAAGGTCACTTTCACTGTTAGAAGAACTTGATTCATCTCTATCAAAATGGCCTGAAGATATTGGCACGTCGGGTATATTCTCAAATTGTTGAAAATCCTCATCATTTGACCAGGCATATCTTCGAATGTAATTATGCAAAACTATTGTTGCAATAACTATTAAAACTTGCTTGTCGAATGAATAGCTTGGAATATCTCTTAATATTGGCCATTTTTTTTCCACACTCCAAATGTTCGTTCAATCACAGAGCGTAACGAAGAATAGGCATGATTAAAGATTTCTTTTTTTCAGATGCTCGATGATTACCTCGACGAAAGATTAAATGATATCGTTCCCCCCTATATGGACCTAGAAAACCTGCCATTTGCGGATATCCTAAATCCACAAGATAATATTTTCCTACAAAAAAAATTAAAACATAATATCAAGTTTAAAATAAAATAAAAATTTTAATATTGTTTTTATGTAAAGATTAATTAAAAAATTAAAGTTCGACCTGGTGGAGGGTGTGGAAACTTTAACTCTTGTTTTCTAAGTGCTTGCAAAAAAATTCTACTGTCATGTACTGTTCCTTCCCAACCAGGAAATGCAAAAATGAAGCACATGTTGAAGTCACAAACTGCCATAATATTTTGAGTTGGTTCACCTTTCTGTCCAATATAAGGTATTTGACAAGAAGGCGAAATACATGCTTTTATGTGTGTTCCATCTATGGCCCCAATACAATTCTTGAAAATAAATACAAGTAATGAGATAAAAGTTAAAAATAATTTATATTTTAAAAATATAAAGATTGTGTAATTTTTACCTTAAAGTGAGGCCAATATCTTATATCATGTCGAATATAGTTCGGTACTTCCTCGAATTCACCTTCAGTGGGTTTAATCGTGTCTATTCCCATTCGAGCAAATATATGCAACATATCAGTAAAAATTCGACTAACAGTTTCCCTAGATCGTTGAAATCGCTCTGCTGCATTTGAATTTGATTCTCTATTTCCAAGAATATACAATGGTAATGCCAACTTCTCCATCGCAGATACCTTCCCATGCTTTAAGCCATAATTTTTTTGCAAATCATGCAATAAGCTGTGAAATATATTTTTTGGCATCCTAAAACTATTCATGCAACGATCATCATACCTATTTAATACTTCATCCACCCACATTTGACCTGTATAATTTGAACTCATACATGGTTGCATAGTGAAATAAGTTTCATGGTGTACCAATACACTACTTAACACTTGTTCTTCCTCTTCATGATAATTGTTGTGCTCAACTTGTGTAACAATTGTGGCTATTCTTCATTGAGCTTCTTCACTTAATTCATGGGTATCATAATTCATATAAAAACTATTATACATATTGTTAAATTCATCCATAACCTAAAAAAGTAATAAAATGAAAATAAATTAATAACTTGTGACATTCTATACAACACAACAAAATTGAATAAAAGCATAGCATAAAAATACCAAACATAAAAAATATCATACATTAATTTTACTATAAAAAAGTAGATCATACATTAGCTTTACATATAAAAAATACATTAGTTTTACATATAAAAAAGTAGATCATACATTAGTTTCACATATAAAAGATTAGTCTAGTTATATTACAATAATAAAGTTAATGAGCTTATGGTGGAGGTTGTGGATGGTATGGTTCGAAGGGAAATGAGGATGTTGCTACCAAGGATGAAAATGATGCAATTGGATTTTGTTCAGCATACTCACGTCGAAGCCACCAAACCCTAACATCTGGATCTAAGTTCAAAAACACTTCTCGTTTCACCGGTATTTGGAACATTTTGATGGCAAAATAGTACAGTTCATATTTTTTTGGAATTTCATCTTCCAAATCACGCAAAGCATCCATTACACTTGAAATAGTATATTGAGAGTGAGGAAAAATAATTTCAGAAACTGACTTCCTTGGACTAGCCATACTCTCACACAATTTCTCAATATGAGTAGCTAATGAATTTTTGGATGATTTTCTACTTGAACTTGATTTTTTTCCTTTACCATGTACAACTCCAAGTGCTTCCTTTCTTTGATTAGGAGTTTCATGAGAAGGGTTTGATGGTACCTCATTAGTAGGAATACCTTCATCCTCATTACTATTTTCATCTGAATCACCAAATCCTTCATTAGGTGTATCATCTCCCATAGGAACCCCACTTGGAAGAACACCAGACGAAGGTGCCCATGCATTCTCTCCCGTGGCTACAATGCCACCAAACATTGGCCACATTAAATCATTCAATCGTGGTTCAATTCCTTTCTTCTTAAATCCTTTAAAATTAGGATTTTCCTACATAACATGTTAAATGTTAAATGTTATACTAGGGTTTTTATATTTGTAAAAATTTATGCATTAAAATAATGATAAAATTAACATTAACCTGTATTTTTTCAGCCCACCATTCTTTGGTAGCATCAACCGTCTTTTTAGAGGATAGCATCCAATACCTGTAGATTCCTTAAACAACTCCCTCCATAACCTCCATTCCTTTTTTAATGTATCCCACTTATTTTTCAATTGAGGTTTTCCATTATTTTTTTGTGTTTTTGCTTGAAAAAGAGCAACGACATTTTCCCATCCTTTTGAGTTTAGATGAGTTGTCGGTCTATTACCAGCATTGACTTCATTCACGCAAAGTTCACAAAATATCAACGTCAGCTCATCATCCCAAATAGCTTTTGTTGCTAAGGTACTTTCTCCTTCCACAAATTTTCGTGTCTTTACCATCTATTATATACAGTAAGATTGAATAACTCAAACTTAAAAGCTGAAAAGTTTATACTATAAATTACTTAACAAGATAACAAATTTTCATGCTTGTCTTATTCTTTATGGTTTCATATTCTTTCTTAATTGTTCTTAGTCCTTGTAACATAGTTACTGTTTCTTTGCTTTATTCTCCACTATTTGCAGCATTTAATCTCCCTTTCTTTTTGGTTTCTCCCTCTGTTTTCTTCTTTTTCTTTGTTGAAGCATTTGACTTTCTTAAATCCTAATATGCCTGTTTTTTCACTCATTGCTAACTCTATATATAGGGGGAAAAGTATCGAGTCTGGTTACTATAAGTAAACCACCATTGACAGAGCTAGAAGCAACTGACATTTAATTTAAGCATCTAACTTAAAAAGCTTTTATATGTAAGAGGGTCAAACACTTTTAAAAAGCTATAAAAGCTCTCAAATCATTTCAACTAAACTAATATCATTTCAACAAATATAAGTAAGAAGAAATTAGGAAGAATTATACCTTATGAACAAGGTCCCTCCAAACTGTTTGATTTTATCTGCCAGACAAATAGATTGAAACAACATTAATAATTATGACCTTCATATCTATAATATAGAACATGTTGAGATCTACTTTGGGAAAAAATCTGGAGTATATTCAGATATATACATTGAAAACCATCAAGTAAGCTGCGTACATAGAACCTAATGGAACTCAAAGGAGTTCCAATCAAATGCACCCCTAACCAGCTTCAACTTTAACAGATGTTTGGGTCAATTTAAAACAGATTACCTCTAGAATAAAAAACATGATTAAATCCAAACTCATGTAAAGCTTTACTTGATTGAAGTCAGTCAAATGAAATTTAATTTATTAAAATTATGCAAATGAATAGAGTTAATTAATAGACGACCATCACAGAAACATCTTCAACCACGATTTTATAACAAAGGTGGGTTGGATGTTTTGTTAAAATCATTCGATTCTCTTCATTATTGATATTTATCATAATTGATGTTTTATATTTGATTATCACCTATCTATTTTTTCTTTTCATAGAACATGAGTTTAAAGATCAAATTAATAAAATTTATAAATTCTTAAAATCAAATGTGTTATTATATAAATAAAAAAATGCCACATCATCATTCCCATTAATGGTTTAATAAAGAATTACCAAAATATAATAATGAAATTGAAAGTTTATGTAATTTGATAATCAAAATAAAAACACCCTGGACCTAACTTATCCTACTCCTTGGACTCTCCTTTCTACCCTTCAATAATGTTTATTTTTTTAAGATTTTAGTTTCAAAATATTACATCTCCTTTTTCTACCGTTGAATAAAATTTGACTGTCATGTTATGTCAAAAAAAATTGTTTAAATAATATAAGAACAATTACATTATAGCAAAAATATGAAGCATACGTACAATATATAATGTGAAACAAGGTGCTTTCTTCTCTGTTTTTTTACTTTGAAAAAAAAAAGTACATGGTTTCACATTATGATTGATTAAAAAAAGGAATTTCCTTCAAAGACAAATTAAGAGTGGAATATACTAATAGCAGCAAGTGGAATATACTAATGGCTATCCTATATATTTACCTATCGATTTTTTATTATTCCCAAATAAAAATAATAATAATTCTGAAAATATATAACAAAAACAGAATATTAAACATTTTTTAAACCCACAACTCTTATATAGTTAGATTCCTTAAGGCTTAGCAAAAACATATAAATAAAAATCTTCTTCTCTCTCCTCCATTCTCAGAAATAGCAATGAGATTCATACCCAAAGTCCATAAAGTAAACCACAAATCAAGAAAAGAAATAGAGAAGAACTGCAACAGTGGATTTTGATATTTAATTTCTTTAATTTTTGAGCTCAAATAATGTTTGGGTCTGTTAAACCTTGGGCCAACACAAGGTTTTTTTTTTTTTTTTTTTTTTTTTTTTTTTGCATTTCTACCCAAGGCTGATTAGCAAAAACTAGTTCAAATGGGTTTTTTTACCAATTGGCGGCTCACCATGGAGCCGCTGTTTTAAACAACAATTCAAGACCTATTCAGCTTTTTATAAGTAAGAAGAAATTAGGAAGAATCATACCTTATGAACAAGGTCCCTCCAAACTGTTTGATTTTATCTGCCAGACAAATAGATTAAAACAACATTAATAATTATGACCTTCATATCTATAATATAGAACATGTTGAGATCTACTTTGGGAAAAAATTTGGAGTATATTCAGATATATACATTGAAAACCATCAAGTAAGCTGCGTACATAGAACCTAATGGAACTCAAAGGAGTTCTAATCAAATGCACCCCTAACTAGTTAAGAGTAAAAACGATTCCATTTTTCTTGGGAAATAGTAATTCATATAAGTATTAGCAAAGACAAATCTGAATCATATTCTTCTCATCTTATTCTTTCATTTATCATAAGCCAAATCTTTCAACTTCAAACAAGAATCAAGAAAAAGCACCGATCGCATGCAGAGAAAACTAAACTCTATTATGCCTATTCGTTTCAATATCATCCAACCTTACCTGCAAAATAAGCCCAAAATCTACTAGCTTAACTCCTAAGTAATTTATTGATAAAATCATAAACCAATGAGGTGATATTCAAAACATTGCCTTTTAGAGAACTAATTAGCAAGACTAAACCAAAGCAATCAAAACAACCATCTGAAGCTCGACAGGCGAACAAACTCGAAACATTATTTTTAAGTTCTGAAGTGCAAGCACCTTCTAAATATGCAAACCTAAATAATTGGCATCTAACTAAGAGTGAGTACATAAATAATTGGCACCTTCCAAATATGAACATAAATTTTTACCTTTAAGAATCAATTATGATAAATCTCAACTCAAGATAAGGGCAATGCATCTCATCAATTGGAATAGAATTTGCTCAATCAAATCGATAGGTGGCCTTGAATCAGAAACATGCATGCAATAAACAAAGTACTATTGGCTAAACTTGCTTGGAGGATCACTAATGGTGATAGCTGGCTCATTCAATAAACTTTAGTCAAGAAATATTGCATAAGGAATAACTTTCTCCAAACAAAAGGAAAATTCAGGGATTCATGGGTATGGAAAAGCATCCTAAATAATGCATATCTAGGCCGGGCAAATGAGGGTTAATTATTGATAATACAACAGAAGTATTTTGCAGGATAAAGCAGTATTGCTCGACACTGCTTCTAAACAAGCGTAGACAAAAAGCAACAATTCTACATGAATTATGTAATGAAACAAATAATTGGAGGAACACTATCCATTTAGGTATATCAGCTTAATTTCAAGGATGGAAAGACAAATCATTAAAAGAGAATTGTCCTGTGTAATTACTTTTGTCAAAGCCTAAACATATATAGCTCTTTTACAATAATAACCTTAAGGTTTGAATGGAACCTTATTATAAGCTATGGCAGTATTAAAAGCAGAAAGGCATATCATTTATGAATTTGTATAATATTTGGAAATGTATAAGCAATGTCTGCAACCATACCAGTAGGCATCTCCATTTTGAACCAGACCATCTAACAGGATCCATTTCACTAATTCCGGTTACAACTCACTAATTTGAGGGAATTTACAGGTGAAGTAAAACCATTACCTCAAAAACCTGGCTGACACTCAAATCCCCTATCTTCACCGTACCCGTGCTAGTAATCAACAAATTATCAGGATTTATATCTCCATGCACAATGCTCTGTATTTAGAAGAAACAATACAAGCAAGCACATTAAACTAGCAAGTTAACAACAGATGATTTTATTGTTCGTCACCGTGAACAAAATGTTCCACATACAATTAAAATTCAGTGGAGCATGTGCAAACTTTCCAAATTAACCAAAAGAAACAGAATAATAACAGAACAAATAAAAATGCTCAAGAGTAGAAGAAAATCATGTTACACTACAGCAATATGAACAGAACAAAATCAAAGATAACATTATTGAAGCAATTGAGCAGGCTAAAGAAAATCAAATTGCAGTACGAATATGTGTTCTAACCTATAATAGTTCTAATGCAAAGAGATAAAAGAAAACATGCACTATACCAGTATACTGATCGCTGCTTCCACTGCAAAAAAGAGGGGAGAAACGACTGATTTTTTCCCAAATCTGAAAACAAATAAGGTTGGGAAAGAAATTAGTTTAACTTTCAAGGATAAAATAGTAAAATAATAAATAAAAGTATGGGTATTTTTGTCTGATGAAAACACCAACTGCTCACTGACCTTTAATTGCTGGTTTCACTCCCAGTTGATTTTCAGCAGACCAGTGTGGTGGAGATGGATTTTCACTGAACCTTGCTGCTGAACCAAACAGTACAGCAGTGCGGTGGGCAGCAATTATTTAGGCTAATCTCACCACACTGGAGGAAAACGGGCATCCAAAGGAGCCCTTAGCTGACGACGACTCTCCTCCACCTCCTCCACGACAAACTGCCGGCCCATCGAGAGCCCACCGTCAACGAAGTCTGACCCCGATCGAATCAAACACTTCGGGTAGTCCTGAAGAAGTTGGGACTTCTAATGACCATGTCGAAGCTACCCCTGTCGTCGATGAACATTCTCTCAACGCCAAACCCAAAGTCGTCGAGAACCGATACGTGAGCCATTGACACCCCCGAACAGCAGTACTGATGATGCTGAAGGAGAAAACCAACCCGACTCGCCTAACGAGCGCGTTCGACCACCCCGAAACAGTCAACACAACAGACCTAGTCGTGCCAATGCAATTCCTACCGAAAATCATCTACGTGGATTTCTAAACTTTTCAACATCGGAGCGTCAAACATGATACGACGCCATCCGACAATGCTCACTCCCGGTACGCGGACTACTCGCGAGAATATGGTTTTTCGCCAATGCCCACACATCGACACTAGAGAGCACGAGGAACAAGCTCTATCTGTGGAGGATCGTTTAGGACAAATCGAGGCTAGACTTGGAACGATGGAAAATCAAGTCTCCACAATCCTTGATATCCTGCAAAGCCGTTACCCCCAACATCGACAAAATCATTGAAGACACACATGGGGAGTACTCTGAACTTTTCATTTTGTTTACTTGAGTTGCCGTTTTTTTTTTCTTTTCTTATCTATAATATGACACATGCTTGAGGACAAGCATAGGTTAAGTGGGGGGATAAAAATGGTAGTATGCATGGATGGTTGATTTTGGCTTAGTGTGCATAGATGGTTAATTGATTTTTGCTGCATGTTTCTCTTTTGCATATGTTTAATCTTGCATTGAATTCATTCAACAGTTTATTTGACATTAAGCCTTTAATCTCATACTTAGTCAGCTTGGACAATTGGGCAAATTTTTTGAATTTAAATGCTCAAGTATATAGATTAATCGACACTTGTATTTTAAGGCTGATATATGTAGCTAGATTTTCATGAATTGATTGTTTGAAAAAAAAATATTTGCTTGTGCATGAATAAATGAAAAAAAAATGAAAAGATGAAAAAAAATTAAATAAATAATAAAGGCTCATGTTATAAGTGAAAGTTTTGAAAAACGTGACCAGATTGAGTAACCGAGGCGAGGTGCTTGGGTTGTCATCTCGTCTCGCGTAAAAAGATTCGAGTGACAAGTCGATAACTTAATAACATTCCGCTAACAGAGCTCAATAATAAAGACTGTTTGAACTGAGTAACCGAGATAGGGTGCTTGGGTTGTCATCCTAGTTCGCGTAAAAAGGTTTGACCATGTCTAATTTATTTTTCTAAAAGTATAGTTAGTTACTAATGACTTGCAATTTATTGGATTCAAACTCAATTTAATGAAATTATCTAGTTCGCATATTTCAAATTTTATGACAATTATCTTGTTGATTAAACTATATGTTCTGAGCATTGATTTAATTATTTTTGCCTATGTTGTTTACATTGAGTATGGATGCAGAAAAGAGGCTCGATTTTTAATAAATTGTAGAATTAATTCTAATGTTTGAAAGAACAACATGCTTGAAGGCAAGCATGAGATAAGTAGAGGGATTTGATAACATGATTATTTTGCATGATTTCTTGTATTTAATTCGGTTTATTTCTGAATTAATCCCTGCTAAATTTGCATTTTTATGATTTAAATCTTGTCAGGGATGCAATTGATCAAAAGCAAGCTGGGAAGGGCCAAATTGGAAGAAAAATCATGGAAATGAGGCCAAATCAAAAAAATGGAGGAAGCCAAGGACACACAAATAGTTTGACTTTGTAAAAAGCCAAAAATAGAAAATCCTATTTTAAGTTTATGTTAATTTTATTTATTTTTAATTTTATTATTTTAGATTTTATATTAATTAATCTAACCTATTTTTAGTAAACCACATGTATATTAATAGGGGTTATTTGTATTTGGAAAATCATCAATCAAATACTTCTTTTCCTATTCCTATTTAGAGTTGAATTGTCTCCTTTGTCTTTTTCTATTTCAATTTGGAGTAGGATTTCTCTTTTTCTTTTTTTTAAGTTAGTGTCAAGTAGTCTGTAGCTTTTTTTCCAATTTTTGTTTCTTTTCCAAAATTGGTTCAATTACCTTCCAAGTCCCCTTTCCTTTCCAAAACTCCATTATCCTTCACACCAAGCCAAAACACATTCCACAACCTTCAAGCATGATTAAATTCATGCCACACTAAACCTCTTTCAGCTTTAAGCCGGTGTTAACCCCGTCAAAGACCTGTGAGTTACGAACCCGAGCTATTCAACCCCTAATTTCCAATATTTACTATTTCTCCGGATTAAGAGTATGACTTCGTCAACTCACAAAGTCAAGTCAATGCTAAGTCAAAAAGACGTCGTTTGAGTTAGTGTGGCTAGAGGTACAGTTGGAATTTCGAAAGGATTGATTGTTTAATTGGTTTTCCGTGAACACATTGGCGTACCAAGTGGGGACTGCTGTTTGGTCCCGTCAAGGGAAATAATAACCGGATTTAAATGTCCCAATGTTTGAGGGCATTGATTCGAGCTAGCCTCTTCTAGAACGCAAAGCTGCCAAAATTCTAAATCACGAACGTTTCGTAGGTTGTTCGATCGGTAAGGGTTAGCTATAGGACGTTCCATAACTAATTTACACAAGGAGGAGTTGTTGTCCGAGGCGTCCTTGGTAGCTATAACTAGCTTATTGGAAAAGAGGAGTTCATCTAATTTCGAGGATCGGGTCAAGACGGAAAAACCCGCGCTTAAGGCTGAGCTAAGTTTAATTGATTTTTCTTCAGATTACTTTATTGTTTTTTTTTTTTCACCTTTTACTTTTTACATTTTTTTCTGTTTATTTCAGGTTACATATTTTATTCCCCCAACTTCGCGGGCACGACAACTGCCCAGACACAAATCTGGTCGAGATAGAAACAATTATCAGTAACCCAGTCTCTGTGTGATCGACCCTACTCCCTATACTGTTTAAATTTACAAATTAGGTGTAGGATTATATTGGTGGAATCGACAGCCATCAAGGCCGAAATAAAGCTTAAATAAAATAACAAATTCTAATCAGGTTCAAATTAGGTCGAAATTCCATGGAGATTAATATGACTTCATGTCTTTAATTTCATAAAGCTGATAGATGATTGTCAAAGCAAATCCAACTTAACGGGAAGGCTCCGAGATAACATCCCCATCTTCCTCTAAATGATGGAGATGTATGTCGCAGCAGCACTTCCTTTTCTTCATGGTAATCTAATCCCATGTAACTTGGGCAGCTTTGGATTCACGGATAACATCATCAGAGAAGGAGCAATCAGTATGTAGGAGCCTGGAATTCTGGTCACCATAGATGATTTTAGTAGCGAGAGGCAAAATTGGAGTGAACTGAGACTTCAGACTTGAAAGCTATCTTAGACAGACGTGTGGTTGATGTCTTAAGAAATTAAAATATCACATAAAGAATGAAATGTACTATAATAACACAAAATCAAAGAAGTTGGTGCTTGATGAGGTAAGCATTGAGAGAAATCAAACAAGTTTCGCCTAATTAATGCTATTTTAGTTCTTTTGGTTTATTTAAAAATAAAAGTATCGTCCAAATGAAGCTTTTAACAATGGTTGACCATTACGTTTTGCTAGAAGGATAAGTTTTCTCATGGACAAACCTGACGGAATCGAAACTTAAAAATTATTAAAAGCTAAACTTTGGATCGAATAATCTAATTATATAGTGAAAGATAAGCATAGCATTTTTAAATACGAAAGAGGCCCATCTTGTAAATAAATAGAGAGTTAACTGTAACTATCTTAATATATGTCGCATCTAAATATGGAGTTATTGCGTGGACAAAAAAAAAATATATGGAGTTATTGCATTTTTGTTTATTCTTTCATCTGTGTTTCAAATAATGGTTGATTTAAAAAAGAAAGTCTCTGTCCAAACTTCAAAGCAAAAATAATAGAAAATTAGTAGGGTTTTTATTTATTTATTTGTTCTCTTTGGATACCGTTATTGAACACATATAGCGAAATTCTTTAATATCAGTTATAGACTTCATTAACGAAAGGATACGCGCTTTTTGAGAACGCGATGTTTTTCCACGCCTGAAGATTCCTATAAATTTATTACTCAATTACACGCTATCATTCTCGAATTTTCACGCTCAATTCTCTCGGCTCTCCGCATAACTCTTTCTCAGATGGTAAACATTTCGCTTTATAATCTTAATTTCAGTGTTTTCTTTTTCCTTTTTATAACCTAAGCTAATTATTTATATGAAAGATTAATTGGCAGGTATTGTACCATTTGTTATTCCCCCTTTAAACGCCATGCAACGTCCAACTCTTACCTTTTTACTCCTTTTTTCCCCTTTTTGCATGTTGGATGCAGGACGTACTTGAGACCATGAAAGCTGAACTGGAAATGATGCGGAACGAGAAAACATCCATAGAAGTATTGGTGAGAGCTGCCGAAAGTGCACTTGAAGAAAATAAGAGACTACTTTTAGTGTATAAAGCCATGGCAAAAATAACCGATGATTTGTTGGACGTTGTAATGGCAACAGGAGGTGATAACGTTAACGAGAATAACGGTCAGGAACTTGACGACGAAACCATGAAGGAATTGATAGAGGAAGCTATGAGGGATTTTACTCGAGCACTTAACCAAGCTCAATCATGCAGGAGCCGCCCCACAGATGGCCGAAATGGTGGAGGCTATGACGGTAGCTCTGGCGGTGATCATCACAGCCTCGATGGAACCAATATTAATTTTGGGAAGGAAGCTGGCGGAAGCGGCGGTGGCAACGGTGGTGGGCACGCTCAGTAGGTTGAGAGTAGCTTACGGAATTTTATGAGTTGTTAAATAATGAATAAATTTGGTTAAGCAGTCTTTAGTCGTGAGCCGCATACTTTTTCAAAGTATTTTCTTTTGGGTTAAAAGTATTTTCCTTAGGATTAATAAATGAATAAAAAAAATAGTGAATGGTTTATGATTATGACTCCTTAGAAAATGAATTAACTTTTTTTTTTAAAAATAAGTATAATAATTATATGTTTAGCATGTGATATCCCGTGATTCATTAATCTACACATAAATAATATTTTTTTACAGAACACATAAATAATTATTAAAATATTAATTTTCTCTATAATTTTACTAATAATAAATAGGATAATATTTAATGTATTGTGGGTGGACGAGTCCTATGCACCATCAATGCATCACAATTCTCATTAATAAATAAAATATTAAAAGATTTAAAAGATTTTCTAATAAATACTTAAAATTTTATTTAAATGTAATTAAAATTAATTATAATTTCTCATCTTCATATCTCTTATTGAAGTTTTAACTTAAGGTTCTAAAAATCTTAAAAAATAAAACTTATATTGAATGAAAATAATTTGTTTTATTGTTCTTTATTATTATTGGTGTAATTCAATTTTATTAACAGAATAAATTTGAAGGTAGAATAAAAATGTTGACTTTGAATAAAAAGAATAGCTTAAAATAACTACATCCCACTTCTATTAATATATGAAATTTAAATTTCAATAAAATTTGTAAGATTTTAGTTAATTCTTTGTTTCAATTCAATTTTAACTCCAAACTCAAACCTTAATCATATAAATTTTATTAAAAGAAATTTGGTGAAAAAGAAAATCTTAAAAAACTTTTACAAGAACTAACATTCTCCTATCCTATTATTTAAACAATATCTTGAAAGATAATTTAAAGTACTACTCCTAGGTAATTCCCTACTACTGATTTCTTTATATTGCTTTGCCCAACTTGTTAAAGCTTTAATAACTTCCATAGAACTCCATGGGAGTCCTTAGAAGACAAATATATTTCTATTTTTCCATAATTGCCATATTAAAATTCTGAAAAGCGTTGACCAAGGGACTCCATGCGTTATCAGCTATCCATGGATTCCTAAATTTGTCCTAATCCACTCAAGCAGACTGCCGGAGAAAAACTGAGACCATCTTGCTTCTGGCACGATCAATTTCCAGGTGTCTTTAGCAACTGAATAATCTTTGAGGACATGTAAAATGTCTTTTATTTTGCAATAGCACATTGAGCAGGCTTCAGTTTGGCTAATTCCTCTTTTAACTCGTTCAAGGTTAGTAAGTAGTCGTTGTTTTTAAACTAGCCATAAGAAAACCGAACCCATTGCGGTCTTCGAAATTTCCAAATGTCTTTCCATTTTACCATCTTGCTCATTCCATGTTCTTTCTTTTAGCATTTTATAACGCTTTTGACTGAGAACTCCCCATTGGACATGTGAATCCAAAAAAATTTGTTTGGGCCTATTAGGAGGTGCGAGGGAGGAATGTTTGTAATCTTTCGGATTATATCTTTTTTTAGCCAATTCCTAAATGCTGCAATGTCCCATGAACCCTCTTCTGTAACCATGTCTTTGACTAAACACTCAGATCTAATCCTTCCATTGGTGATGAATGTGCTTTGAGCGGACCTATTTTTAGGACCCATGAGTCTTCCCAACATCTAACAATGGCCTCTTTTCCAATGGACTAACATATATTCTCTTTTAGTAATGGCCAAACTTTCGCAATTCCTCTCCAAACAGCTAAGTAATTTCCATGCATGATGTTTTCTAGGACTACCTCTGTCATTCAATATTTGGATCATAAGACTCGTACCCACAAAGTATTCTTTTTGGAGACAAGATTGAAACCCAACTTTAAAAGGAATGAGGCATTTTGATCCTTTAGCTGTCGAATGCCTAAACCTCCACACTTGTGAGGTTGACAGATAAATTCCCAATCCACTAGAGCCATTTTTCGGTTTCCAGTATTAGATCCCCAAATAAACTGTCTCGCCAATTGTTCAATTTCCTTGCATACTCCTTTTGGGATTTGCATGGATTGCATAAAATAATTTGGAATAGAGAGAAGGACAAACTATGCCAAAGTGAGCCTTCCTGCAATCGACAGTTGCTTGGCATCCCAACTACATAATTTAGCTCTAATTTTTTCAATAAAAAAAAAATGCAAGGTAGCTTTAGTAATTGACTATGAAAGAGTGAAATTCATAAGTATGACCCCAAATCTTGGACCTTCTAAAAGTCGAAAAGACGACTTATCCTATTGCTCAGAGTATCTTTCACTTCTCCTGAAAAGAATATATTATTCTTACGCACATTAACCCAGTGCCTCGAGTATGTATAGAAACAATCCATGATGCCTTTTAATAATAAGCTGTGTTTTATGACTTCCTTTGAGAAGATCACTAGATCATCAACAAAGAAAAGATGTGATAGGGTTGGACCTGATTTGGATAGTCGGATTGGACTCCATGCACCTCTAGTAACAATTGTATTGAAAGTTTGCCATAGCCACTCCATACAGAGAACAATAAGGTAGGGTGATAAAGGGCATCCTTGTCTAACTCCTCTTATTGGTTGGAATTTTTCTGTGGGGACCCTATTGTATAGAATATGCATGGTAGACATCAAAATGACTGACATAATTACTTTCTGTAGAAAGTCCAGGATACCCGCAGCCTGCATAGAACTGTCAATAAAGTCCCATCGAACCCTGTCATATGTTTTTTCCAGATCAATTTGAACTATAATATATTTCTTATTATTTCCTCGCATGGAGTGAATGACTTCTTGAGCGATGATGATATTATCATAAATAGTTCTTCGTACAATTAACCCCGCTTGTTCCTGTGAAATGATTTTTGGGAAAACCACTTTGAACCTGTTAGCAATAATTTTCATAATTAACTTATAAAGAACTGAGAAGAGGTTGATAGGTCTAAACTGAGATATTTCTTCAGGTTGAGCAATTTTCGGTATAAGTACAATAAGTGTATTATTTAAATTCGGTTCTATATGCTTTCCTCTGAAAATACATTTAACCTAGTCACAAACTGCACTTCCAATACTATCCCACTAATTTTGAAAGAAGGGAGCATGGAACCCATTATTTCCTAGAGCCTTTAAAGGAGCCATTTTAAAAAGTGTCATTTTAACTTCTTTATTTGATGCATTTTTCCTACAAAAAATGTCTATTTTGTCCAAATGGAGAAAGTGCCTTACGGGTAGATCCCTCATCCTATCTAGCTTTTCTCCATTAAGTTCTTAGAAATTCTGAACTGCTTCTGATTGAATCTCATCTGGGTCATAAAGCCAATCTCCGTTTGCATTACGTAGACTATTGATGTGATTGATATTCTATCTGGGCAGAGTTCTATCATGGAAATACTTTGTGTTCTTGTCTCCTAACTTGAACCAGACATATCTTGATTTTTGGTTCCAAAGTAATTCTTCATGATTAAGCACTTCTTCAAGCTCTTCCCTTAACTTCATCTTTTTCTGTATTAAGGCTGTTGAATTTGTCTTCTCTAGTACATATTGGATCTTACCTAGATTCTGCACTAACTCTCATTTTCAAGTTCCAATATGGCTATAAAATTTTTTGTTCCACTCTCTTAGTCCAACGATAAGCTTTTCCATAGTGGACGACATGTCCCCATTATATTCCCATAATTTGGATATAATGCTTGAGAAATTCTAGTGTTGAACCCATCCTGCTAGAAAACAAAAAGGTTGTCCCTAAGCGCTTTGGAAAAGTACAGATCCAAGCAGCATTACCAATCCTCTTTGCCATGTAAAGGATAGCCCTCTAAATCCTAGATCATATAAGTCATTCGTTTCAACAAATTCTCCAAATGAAGAACATCAATTCCCAAAGTATTCCCCCATTTCTTATCATTTCTGGACAAAATAGCATTAAAATCACCAACCGCCATCCAGGGGATATTGGTTGCAGGAATAGTCTCCTTTAATATGTCCCATAAAAATCTTCTCTGCTTTCTATTAGGACTTCCATAAATGAAAGCAATTAGGACTGTTTGTACAAGGACTCCAAAAGATATCCATGTAAATATGAACTGAGGGTGATTTTAGAGAATTTCAAGATTAACAGAGGATTCCAACCAATCTAAATTCCCTGGAAAAGCCCCTAGCTTCAACTCGATGAGAATACTGTAGTCCTAATTTTGCAATTATGTCATCAACTTTACGACCACTAAATTTCAGTTCTAATAAGCTAAAATGTTGGACTTATGCTCCCCATTATACTATTTAAAAATGCGAGAAAAAATTTCACTCGTGTATCCTTGACAATTCCAAGAAAAATTGAGATTCTGGAGTTCATTAAAAAAAGAATGATAAATGTAATGCAGAACTCTCAATTATTGACCAGTCTCTACCTAATCTCTTACCTTTTCAGTTGTCCTTTTAGGGACTTCATTTACCAAACCTTGTTGGATTGGTTTTGCAATAACTCAACCATGTTACTAATAGACTCAGAAATTGGGTGTCTTGAGGGAGAAACCTTAAAAGGGTTACCTTTTTCCTTGATGATTTTGAGGTTTCTTCCTTTCTGACTATTCCCAGCCTTCGCATTACCACGTGTTGCTAGTAACTTAGCATGGTGCTCGCCTGTTTTGGTTCTGTTCTTCTGTACAAGTCATTTGATTTTAGACTTGATATTCTCTTTAAAAAGAATCACCAAGTGTTTTACAGCGTCAAGAATGCCTATCGTTGGGAGCTTCACAATTTCTTGTAATGCTTCCAATCTTGCTGACTAAAACGTTCTTCATTATTCCCCAAAGCATCATTCTCAAGGTTTATCCTGCAATGATTAATGATACAAGGTTCCCTTGAAGATTCCATGTTCATAGATTAGACGAGGACCCTTGATGTATCTTAACCAGATTCATCGAATTACGCAAGAGTCTCGCTTTTCTGATTTCATCGCTGTTGCAAATCATGTTTGATTCTTCTTTTTTTGAAACCCTAAATGTTACCCCCGTTGGGCTTGGTCTAATGCTACTTGCCTGATCCACTAAAGATCTTCCAGAACTTTCTTTGTCGTTCAATATGGGTCTGTTTCCATTTCCAGCGTTATCCTGGCCTACCCCATTGATGTCCAGTCCTATTGTCAAGGCTTGGTGTCGGCCTGGATCCTGTGACTTTGTACTTATGGTCTTCCTTTTGTCAAGGTCCAAAATCCCTTGTCGTAAATCAATTCTACTTGTTTTCGGGCCCGTGTTGCTGTTGGTCCAAGAGTGGCCTATTGCTTTTTCATCCAAGCTTGGCCTAGCTGTATGTTGTTGGTTGTGGCTAGTGTACATAGGGCTTTTCTTCTCTCTTGAGCCCAACCTTAAGGGGCTTGGAACTTCTTGTTCAGGGTTCATTCAAGATCCCTCCACATGAGCTTGGGAGACATCTTCTCTATCTAGGTTTTCCAAAACTTGAAACCTAGAATTTTCTTTTGGTCTGATCGCGACATCACCGCCATCTTTCTGTCCCGCTCTCCCCGTTCTTCTACCCTTCCTTTCGACAAGCATCCATGGGCCATATATACATGGATTTGGGGTTCCTCATTTATTATCCCCTAGAGTGTATCTCTATTCTATCCCATTTCTTACAGTGTCCTCACCAATTCATTCCAATCCCATCCCTCATTTAGGGCAAATTTCTTTCATGTGTCAGTAATGCCCACACTGGAAGTAGACTGTTGGTAAGTGCTTGTACTCGATCCACTGAATAACTCCATTAACAAAAACTTGAGAAAACAAGGCCCTATCCAAATTGATTAAAATTTCCATTCCTGGGATCCTCCCTCTCATACCATTATTGGTGTTAAAATATAAATTTGCAACTATTCTGATCATCCCCCCGATTTCCTGTAAAACTTACAGCTTATACATATGCCCAGGTAACCCGGGGAGACGAATCCATGCCATAACTGTACTAGGATATGGTTGAGCGGGATTAAAATCCATGGTTTATAGTTGTACTATTAAATAATGCCCAAAGACAACCCAAAGCCTTTGGCACAAAGCTCACTTGTAGTCGTCTGAGTTCTTAAATTTTGCCAAGGAATACCCATTCTCCACGTCCATTAGACGGAATGGTTAAGAAGGTTTCCAAAGTGAAGAAACCTTGTTTTACAGTGCAATATATCCTATATTTCTTCGCAACAGTTTGGTTACTACTGTGTATTCATGTGTTTAATAAGAATTTGGTTAATTTGATCAAAAAATTTAATCGAAGGAATACCATTAATTGACGAGCGTTCCACATCTTCCTCTAGTAACTCAAAGTCTTTGACTTCCTTAATTCATTCCGTGTTTGCTGTTCTCTCATTCGAATAAAGACCTATGCCAAGCATTCATTCCTTCCAAGAAAGGGTTTTTCCAGCTACTATTGTTGTTTCCATATCGACATCCCAATTCTCCTCAATATCCCGTATTCGTACCTTTTTTGTTGAGCGATTCACCAAATTGCCCTCATCGCTACCATCGCGCTCTGGAATCTCCATCGTCTCTAGATTGAAACCATATATATTTAAAAACCTTTTCAAAGCAAAATAAGACAAAAAAATATTTTCATTTTATTAATTTTTTTAAGATTTAATGAACCTTAAAGCAATTTTATTTTATTTTATGATAAAACATTTTTCTTTTTATGAATATGAGAAAATTATAAAGTGAAAATTATAATTATGTTTAAATAAAATTTTAAATATTTTTTTAAAATTTATTTTTTTAAATATTTTTTTCATTAATAATTTATCGAATTGTGGTGGATAAGACTCTATATAAATCTCAAAATAAATTATAATTAAAATCGGACGAAACCATAAGTGAAGTCACAAATATTGTCGCTCATCCGCATCATAAAACTAGGGTTTATGTCACGTGTTATTTATCTGCTTTCTTAATTTAGGATAATATAAACAATTATAACTAAAATAATGGGCCAACTATCATTTATTAACGTGAAATTCATAAGAAATGATAAACTCAACTCATTATGTTTGATTAACAATAAAATAGTAATTGTAAATAATATGTTCTGCATTATTGTAAAGGTTCAATGATGTTTGCCTTTCAAAAAAAAAAATTTGTTTGGGTCAACCTTGAGGTTAGATCCCGCCTTTATATGCCGCCATCTATATATACCAGAAATCTTATCAAAAAAATAATAAATAATAAATAAAAAAATATATAATAAATAAAAATATATATAAAATAATTAATAATAACATATAATATATGTATGATATTAAACTAAAAGAAAATAGATTAAATTGTTTATCATTGTGTTATCATTAAACTTGAGTTGGAGTCGATTTAACTTACGACATTAACTCAATTAAATACATTATTCATATATATAATTTATTGAAAATAAAGCTCCAGTTTAGTGGTAAATTAAATATTTTACTATTACAATTGGTTTGGATACAAATCTCACACTATGCATACTTTTATTGTTTTTTAAAATAAAAAGACTAAAGTATTCTCGAATAATGTAATTTATTTTAATTACGGAAAGAGATTTCCATAATTTTCCTAACCTAGTTGGTGACCCAATCAATAGTAACACTAAAGCAATTAGATATATAATATATATTAAAATTCTATAAATCGATGTGGTGACATATTTTTGAAGTTTAAAGAGTTAATATCATACTTTTTTTTAGTGAATTGTAATATGAAGATAAATCTCTAACAGCAATACGACTAGTGCAATTCAAATTCAAATCACACTTATAACAATAAATACCTTAACTATCAGGCCAATACACGGAATTCAATTAATACCATATTTTATTATTAGCATAAAGTTTCAAAATTCTAATTCTAATTTGAATACAAATTTAACTTTGACTGTGACGTATGTGTTATTTCTATAGACATAAGATGTAACAAACATTTACTATAATTGTCTCATCCATTTATATATGGATTATAAATTCATTCAATGGATCAAATATGCTATCTTTAATTTTCTTAAGGTCAATTTTCTATTTCTACCTAATATGGTTTCGACTAATTAAACTATGTCAACAAAAAATTTCCAAAAAAAAAAAAAAAAAAAAAAGAGGAGGTAAATATGAGATGGAATTGACCATTCACCTAATTTTATAATGTCATTTGAATCGCAATCATGTCATTCTCATAATAATCTTTATTATATTTTCGGTTAGGTTAATTATTAAAATTTTTCATTAAATTTTAAAGTAAATATTTGGATATTAAAATAGAATTTAAGTCTTATATTTTTTATATTTAAAATTTAGTTTTAATATTTTTTATCTTTATAAAAATTTAGCCCCTTAATTTTTCAAATTTAAGGATTTAAATTTAATTGTTAATATCATTAGATTTTTCTATTAAATTCGTTAGTGTGGGATTTTTTTAAATTACAAATGGCATTGAAATTAACTTAATTTAACAAATAATATAATAGTATTAACAACTTTTAAAAGTTACATCAACATTTTAATCAAAAAAAATATTTGGGTTAATCAATGACATTATGAAAAATTGTGGTATCAAATTATATAAAAAAGTTGAAGTACAAAGATTGAATCTTAAATTCGAGTGTAGCACAAGGATAAAAGTTGAAATTTGACCATTATTATAATTTTAATTTTGAGTGTAGCCTAGGGACTAAAATTGAAATTTGACCATTTTACTATATAATTAGAAAAAAGAAGAAAAGGTTAATCCACAGGTCAAAGGAAGGTCTTTCGAGAAATTATTTCATGGACTCTTTTATTGTTTTATTGTTGGAAAAATGGGTTTGGAAAACGCAACGAAAAATCAAGGTTTCAATTTTCTTTCAAAAACAAGAAGTTGTTTGAGACATCTAAAATAATAAACACTTAATCAAAATTGTACTTTTTCGATTCATCTAGGATGAACACTTCGACCGGATAGTCGTCTTTGATATCCTCAAGCCCACGTATATTCGAGAGAGGGACGATCAATAGAGATTATACGAGTATTGTAGAAACTTAGGGCATACAAAGGCAACATGTTCTGTGTTGAGGGGTACATTAAGGCCTCAACGCCACCAGTCTTATTTACTAGAGGATATAAAATTTATTACAATAGCTTTGTTATTCTTGGGTACAAAATTTGTTATTTCTTATTCACTTATGTACAACTTATGTTAGAATGTAAGAAACACAAATATTAGTTGCAATCAAAATTTGTGGTTTCTTTATTGATGTCATCTATATTTACATCGCGATAGATAAGTTAAAAAATACATCATCAACGTTGTCGGGGAGAATGTGTGCTGCACAATGATGGGTGACGATCGTGAGGATGATGTATGCGCGCAACTATTACTGGGGGCTCATAAACTGGTTCATCACCACCGTCATCATTATGTTTGTCTTCACCCCTACCCCCATCGCCATCATTGCCATCATATTTGTCTTCGTCTTGGTCTCCATCGCCTTCCTCCATACTCGAGTGTGATGTTGTCCTAGCCTCCCATCGTGTATCCTCCACTCCAATAGAAGATGGTGGTGCAGATGACCCACCTCAATAGAATAATGATACAGTGGGTGTTTGAGACACTATTGGTGTGTAAGTGTATAGTGTCCCAAAACCCGTATACGTCGGCATTAACTTGGGCATTAAAATTGGCATTAATTGTCGGATCGGTGACGGCATCGGTGTCATCACCGTTAAAGGTACATGTGGCGACATCTAGCTCGGTATATTTGACATTATCAAAGTTGGCATGAGGTTGTAGAATGCGAGCGACGTCGATGCCCCAAAATATGTACCTGCGAGAATAGAAAAACCAAGGAGGTGCAGTGCTTGTAAAAACATGGGGTTTTAATGAAATGAGCAGGAATAAGTGGAGTTAACTAATCAGGATATTACATAGACATAGGATGCTTTTTCGATCAGAGTCGATGATGAACCTGTCATTTGACCATGTCCGACCCTACATTGTTGGGTGATCATTGTTGTCTCTTTTGACAAAGTTGCCTACTTCTTGCCTCCATTGATAGCAGATACATCTTGCCAATAATTTTGAACCACGACATGTACTCTAAACAGGTCGCCATGTCCGCTGAAAAAAATAGTTATCGGATGGGTAAGAATTCCATCCTATGACCTCAAACATCAATGTAGTCCTTGTGAGTCTCTTTCCAGTCCCTGTCGTTCTTTCCTCAAAGGTTCACCTTGTGTAACTCATCCATGTGTCGTGGCGGCGGCGGAATTTTTTGCCTCCACCTTAACTGCCATATCACCCGATCTAATTCGTACATTTCCACCGTCGCGTACACTATCATTAGCACATTCGAGTCCCACATCCTTCAATTGGCAACCAATTTCGATGGTATGCAAGATATAATATCGGTGTCGGCATATGACATCCATTAAAATTGAAGTACATAATTGTAAATTTTGTTATGTATAAAATTTTATTTTACAAATCATTGCATAATTAATATAGATTCTAAAGAATAAGTAACTAACCTCGACTTCTGAGTGTTGAACTACTAGCAACCTAATAACTTCCAGCTAATGAAGTAGTCCAACGTAACTCGGCTCATAGTTCCCACCTGTACAAATGATATGTTAGTTCAAACATATAATAAATAAAAACAACTACTATACAAACTACGTATTTATTAACAAATAATTTTTACCTTGTCAACAACAGGAACATGTATGGGTTGCTCACTCAAGGATGTAGAAACGATAGTCGCTACTAGGCCTACAGCTACAGCAGGATCAGGCAACCATCAATTGATATCTTGTCCGGTTCTATCGCCCAACACAACTCCCAGTACAACGTGACCAACACGGGTGATCTTCAACTTAGTTTCCTGTATTCTTTGAAGTACACTAGGTGTAGTAGCCACCTTACATGCACCAAAATTTAAGATCTATCAAGCACTAAAATGCCCCACTTAACCTTAGGATGAATACTCAGGCGTATTTTTCTTTGACAATGTCAATCGCAGTGGAGGAAGCTTCTTAAAATTGGTCTCCAACCACTTCATTCGTACCCAACCACATTTGAACGAGTTTGAGACCTTGCCCAATAATGTCGCATAGAGGTCTTTCTTGTCAGGAATGATTACTAATCTCGTGACGGCTAGCCCATCCACTGACAGACTGAGTTGTAATGCTACCTTCTCGAGTGTGATTGTACAATGCATGGAAGATGAAAAGTTTGTGTTTCGGGCCTCCATCTTTCCACCAAGGCGCTAATGAGTGTAGGATCGAGTTTGCAACCATTAAGCATACAAGATGTATGTAAGAATTCCGCCTCTTGCAAGTAACCACGAAGTTCGGTGATCGAAGGCATTGCCAAATTATATATGGTCCCCTTCAAAACACGATCATCCTCCTATTTATAACAACAAAAAAATTATTTTAAAAAATTTAAAAAATAAATTTAACTTAATTAAAAATAACAAAATTTAAAATTCCGTCTTACCCTTATTACTTGAGCAACAGAAATATGCTTCTTGTCGAAACTAAATAGAGAGGTTGCCATTTGTGAAAACTTAATCTTAATGAATAAAATACGAAATAATTAAAAAAAATGCATAATTGCAAAAAAAAAAAAAAAAACCTCAACGTTTGGGGGCTTTTGGCTTTGTGCCCTTAACCTTTTTATTTTTTGATTAACACCCTCAATGTTATGATTTTTTCAAAAATTAGCCCACTTTTAATGGTCAACGTGTAAACTGTAGGTCAACATAGTAGCCCATTGGCATGCCACATAAGCGCACAACGTCATTTATTTAACAAAATTTTTTCTCTCATTTTCTTTCCTGCCAAACACCACTTTTTTTCTTCTAAACACATGGTTGCTGCCATTTTTTTCTCTCTCATTTTCTCTCTTGCCTAACACCATTTTTCTTCTTCAAAACATATAGTTGGTTCATTTCATCTACAAGAATCTCCATTACTATGATTATAATCATGCTTTTGTGCAATTTTTGTAAACCCACATCACACTTTCAACTTAAAATCATTACTTTTTTCCCCACTGTCGACTGCCATTTTTTTTTCCCATTTTCTCTCTTGCCAAACACCATTTTTCTTCTTCAAAACACAACATTCTTGAACATCTTTTGTCGTTCATTGATTTTTATCTTCAAAATTTTCATTCTTGAACATGAAGATTGATTAAACTTGATGATTGCTTAAGCTCATCAAATTAACATCCTATTTCGAGAAATACAAGGAAATGGGATTATTAGATTAACAAGCATTAAATATTAATGTTGTACTACTCTGTTTCATGATTTTAGTCTTTAGATTCTGTTCATGTGTGTAATAATATTGAATAGGCGAAAGTCTTATGCAAGATTGTGGTACATAGAACCACTCAGACTATTGTCCATAAAGCGCTACCTCCCGTGCATGCAGAGCAGCTAACAATTTACGCATGCGTGTTGAGTTTCGTTTTACAAATACTGTACTCTGTTTTATAAACTTATTGTCAATTTGGCCCTCACATAGAAATGAAGTTGGAAGAGATGGGTACGAGGAATGAAGTGGAATAGATTGGATTGCTTGCGGTGCAGAAAAAGCTGAAAGATTAACCAGTGTTCCACAGCCATCATTGTAAATAGATATCGAAACAGGTTTCTTAAACTTGTGCAACATATTATTTCATGATATTGTAATTATAGTATATCTTGTTTCCATTATGCTGGACGAATTGGTTAATCTGTATAAAAAAATGATTTGGATTTTCCCATCAGTTGCTTTTATGATTGTTAGATAGAAAGTGGTAATAGAATAGGAAAGTGAGGGATGGGAACAGAAACAGGATAGTAAAACAGGGATGGTTTGGAGGTTAGGTAGTGAAGAAGAAAAATGGTGTTTGGCAAGAGAGAAAAAAATGGCAATGGACAGTGGGGGAAAAAAACAATGATTTTAAGTTGAAAGTGTGGTGTAGGCTTACAAAAATTGCACAAAAGCATCTATTTTGAAGAAGAAATAGGAGATTCTTATAGACGAAATGAGCCAACCATTTGTTTTGAAGAAGAAAAATGGTGTTTGGCAAGAGAGAAAATGAGAGAAAAAATTTGTTAAATAGATGATTTCATCTATGACGTCGTGCGCTTATGTGGCATGCCATATGAACTACTATGTTGATCTACAGTTTGATTAACGGTCAACTCACGTTGACTGTTAAAAGTGGGCTGATTTCTGAAAAAATTGTAACGTTGAGGGTATCAATCAAAAAATAAAAAAGTTAAGGGCACAAAACCAAATGCCCCCAAACGTTGAGGGTTTTTTTTTGTAATTATGCCTTAAAAAAACTAATATTTTTAAACGAGAATATCGAAAAGTTTAGAATAAGAGCTTGAGAAAATTTAGAGAATTTAAAGAGTTGAGAGAATAAAAAGATTTGGGAGAGAAAAAGGTAAAACTGGGTGGTATTTATAGGAAAAAAATTTGAACCATTGGCATTTAAGTTTTTTTACTCTTGGGGAAAAGTGCGTCTAGCTAGGCGCGCTTTGCTTTTCTCTACTTAAAAATGACCTATTTCCCTAATTTATAAAAAAAAAAACACCTAAAACCTTGATTTAAAAAAAAGGGGGCATATACAGCTAAATTAATTGGATTATTTATATATAATTTAAAAAATATATTTTAAATTTAAAATAATATTTTTATTTACAATTTATTTATAATATATATAAGTATGAATTTAGAGAAATTTTTGAATTGAAGAAAGTACATTTTAATGTTAATTTAATTACTAAACTAACATTAATAATAATAAAGTTTTTATTTGTTTTGGGCTTATTGTACCTAATAAGCTCTGAAATCTTTCTAAAAAATCAGTTCAATTCTTTTGAACTTTTTTACAAATCTTCAAATCGTGAAAATTAACCAAATGCCTCCTTTAATCAACATTAACAGTTAAAAAGTAATGACAATGTTGACATGGTCACGCCTGTTGAAAAATTCCACGTTTTACAACAATTAAAAGAAAACTGTTTTACAAATGTGAAATGAAGACTTCTTCAAATAACTAAATTAAGATAACTCTCCTTATTTAATTTATCTCTTCCTCCTCATTCCCCATCAAAATCTTATATACCATCCATGATCCACCCCACATCCCTTTTCTTTTCTTTGTTTTCACGTCAATCCTAAAAAAAACTCCTAAATTCCTAAAACGGGTAAATCCTACAATCAGTCCTCCATTCAATATAATCCATAAAACCAAATCAAAATTCAAATTAATCACGAAATTAAAATAAAAAATTGAAATAAGTACAAAATTCATCTTTGGAAAATTTGAGATTCATTTGCTATGAAATCCAGATCAAGTGTTCCATATAAAATTAGGTGTCATAATAGTTTGTGGACTCAATTAATGCATTTTGAAATTTAGGTACTAATTTAGAGATGTCTAGTGCAATTAACTTATATATTATTTTTTTATAAATATTAAGATTTAATTTTTTGTTATTTTATTTATATTTTAAGTTTAAATTTGATATATCATTATGAAATTGATTTTAATTATATTTTTAAAAAGTATTAAATTAATTTATTATTTATAATTTTGGAGCACATGTAATTAAAACTGTGTATTATATCTATACTTATAAACTTTTGATTACGTTACTGTCATAAGTTAACTAGACACCAAATTAATTGATAAACTATTAAAAAACTCTTTTATATACAAAATAAGATATAACAATTTAAAACAAATCAATAAAACTTCAATTACACTAAAACTTAAACCCATATGATAAATGTTAAACGTTATGATTACAACTAAATCGTTTATTGTTTTTTATAATAACTTTTAATAATTAGCCATTTTTTTTATGTAATATATATTTTGGGTACAGACGTAATGACTTTTGTCTCGCGCATGCGTACAAAATAAAATATTAGTAAGGACTACGAATGCAGTACCATCATAACTGATGTCACCAACTTTACCTGAACACAAAAGAACAGGTAGAGTTGCCAGCAAGGCACCAACCGCCAAGTTGCCAACGGCGTTGACGGTCGGCTCTATTTTTGTATTTATTATTTATTTTGTCAGTACTCGGCGGCAGTGGTCTCTTAGCTCAGAGTAGCTGCTTATAAATTTGTCTCCCAAAATCCATCCTTCTCATTATCTTTCATCCACTTTTATCCCTGTTTTGTGATTCTTTCTTTCTCTCATAATATGGTATGATTCTTTCTCTTATAAAGTTGCCACCTCTCAATTCCTTTTGATTTTATGCATTAATGTGTCATTTGTGGCGATCCTTTCTCTTTCTCATAATATGCTATGATTTCCTTTATTTCGGTTTCAGATAATTATTCTAGTAAAAAAGCTACCTAGCTTTTACTTGTCTCAATTAATTTGAACCTCTATTTTCCCTTTTAATACAGGATGCACTTGAGCGTATGAAAGCTGATCTGGAAAAGATGAGAGAGGAGAAAGCATGCATGGAAGCATGTCTAATAGCTGTTGGAATCGAACTAGAAGAGAAGAAGAGAGTGCTTTCGGAGTATAAAGCCATGGCAGAAGTGGCTGATGATTTGCTGGGCATAGTCATGGAAGAAGGCGGTGATAACGTTCACATCGGCGAGGATCTTGACGAGGAAACAATGAAGGAATTAGTGGAGGAAGCTATGAGGGAATTCACTGAAGCGCTGGTGGAAGCTCAATCTCGGGGGATTAGCCCTGCATATGGCCGAAATGATGGAGGGTATGAAGGTAGTTTTGGCGGTGATGACTCCGAAGAAGCCGGCGGAATCAATGGTGGCCATTCTGAGTAGGGCTGGGCGAGGGGATTTTGGGGTTTGGATTGAAGTTGTGATATGGAGGAGTTATGTAGTATACTATGAGTGATCGTGTTAATGTGTTTTAGTTTTGGTTTTTGGGGTTTTAAGGGTTTTTCAGATGTTAAACCGTCTTTGCGTCAAACTTGTTGCTTTGATTGTGTGGCTTTAGTTTCATGGTTAAGCAAATTTAGAAGTTTTAATTTCTTTCTCCATTAAATATTTAGTAATTAATTTATTTGTTTGGTTAAGAAAAAAATTATTATTTTCATTTTCTTTTCATAATTGCAACTTTGTTAATCACAACTATTATATATTCATAAATGTAATTAGCAAGTTTGGATGTAAAGAGATCTCATCATAAATTCTGCGATTAGCAAGCAAATTATTTAACTGGTTGAAACCTTGAAAGGTGATATTAAAATTTTATATTACTCATAAAAAATTATTGATTAAATAAATAATATTTATTAAATTAGAAAATCACATTGAAACCAAATTATAAAATTAGAATACTTTTAAAAAAAAATTGAGAATACTCTTTTTGAAGATACAAGTAGAACAATATCAAGATACATATAATTAGAATACATTATCAAATGCGAAATTTCTAAAATCTGTCATTGAATCAAAAACTCATTAATTATTTAATCATTAAGTTTCCAAATTAGTTAAAACCTATCAAATATAGAATGTCAGCAAAATATATTGAAATAGATAAGGTAAAGATGAGATGGTATTGCGGGCACCTAATAAATAATAATGTGGTATATAACATTAGAAGAAATGGCAACCATACTGTCACAATGACGATGTTATAAAAATATAAAGGCCATGTTGTTTTAATGATGAGTAGGGAGATATTGACAATTAGTATTTGATTGCATGTACATTTGCTAATACATCTGAATTCATTTTTTAAAATTATCAAGTTTGTGTTACAAACTTTGTAACTCTAACACTGTTGTTCCATTGAGTATAACAATTCTTTTAAGGTAGTCCAAGTTTTTTTTGTTGAGTTGGCAATTTTAAGTGTTGGTAATTAAATATTTAATTTCGCGGCGAATGTAGGACGTTTTTATGTCCGCTGACTAAAATTCACTTTCATTAAAAAAATAAAATAAAATAATCTAATTTTAAATTATTCGAATCGAGTTAATCGAATTAATCAAGCTAAATCAAATTCTTTTTTGAATTTCAAGTTCGAATCAAGTTGAGTTTTCGAATTAGAATAATTCGAATAAACCGAATATCAAACTATCCCTTCCCTCAAACACCACCCCCAACTCTTTGTTTTTTTTTTTTCAATTTGCTTTTTCTAACATATTTGATGAAAGTACCATTAAAAAAAATTAACGGAGATGGTGTGAAATATTTTTAATAATATGTAATTTATTAAGTAACCCAATAAGATAATTACATGTGAAAAGTAATAAAATAAATAAATAATACATGAAATTTAAGAAAATAACTCTTAATTTGAATAAAATAAACGTAATTATCTAAAAAAAGTTTTCAAAACGAATGCATATGTTTGTCTACTGAAAGGTTTCAAAAAGATAATTAATAAATCAAACCAAAAATATTGACTGTGCACATTCATTTTGAAACTTTTATTTAGATAATTACATTTACTTTCTTTAAAGTAAGAGTTATTTTTTCAACTTCATGAATTATTTATTATTTTATTATTTTTCACGTGAAATTATTTTATTGTATTATCTAAGTAATAAATTATATCTCACTAAAAATATTCCACATATGAAATTTCACATCATCCCGTTAACTTTTTTAATGGTACTTTCATCAAATTTGTTAAAAAAAGAACATTTTGGAAAAAGAAGAAGATGGATAGCTAAAAAAACTCAAAAATACAATTAGGATCATTTTGATAAAACATGTAAATGTTAGTAGCTAAATTTGTCGTTAAGCCAAATAAAAAAAATACCAAAGTCATTTTTTTTAATTTAACTTGAACAAATATATTCGATTTTTAACACCCCAAACCCGGCCTAGAAGTTGAGACCGAATCTGGAGGTGTAACACCAACACAATGAAAAATTGATTTCAGTAAGTATTCAGAAAACCTTAAAAAAGATACTTGATTAGTAGCGGAAAATCTTTTCAGAGTTTTAATTTTTGAAAACCAAAATCCATTTTGTCGACTTGAGTGATTTTGCAGTTTTACGGTTGAGAATATCTATTACCGATGAATTAATAACAACCTAAAAACAAGTTCATAAACAGATTATAAACCCAAAGTTCATACCGAAATAATTACAAAAATCATCGCATTTTCATACTTGCAAAAATAATCCGAGCTCTCATACGTCGTTCGATCCTAAGTCAGAGGGTTACTTGAATAATCGAGAACAAACAAAAGGGTGAGCTATAACGCCGAGTGAATAACCCAGATGAAATGAAGAACAAACAAAACACAATATACAAATCAAAGTGACGCAAGTAATTCAAAACTATCATTTAACCAGAGTGAAACAAAACATAAGATCGCATAGATTTCCATAATGATTGTATAACAGAACAGAGGATGTACGAGTATGCCAATGCAATATTCTTCAAAAAAACAGAATGCAGAATTTTCAGAAAACATCCTACCCAACTCCACTACACACCAAAGTAGAGTTTCCCCTGAACTCATTTAACCAAAACACTCCAAATAGGTCACCCCGGGTTGCCCAGCAACAATGACCCACCACCCCGGTTTGCCTGGCAATGATGGTGTATCACATTGCAATTAAATTGTCAGATCATAAACAAATGTGGTGAAGCCCCTATGTTGCAGTCTAGCTGCCAGAACAGATGTTGTGGATAACCCACTAATTAGTGCAGATCATTAAATTGCCAGAACTACCTCCTTTCACATTATCCCAAACCCCATGCAATGTGTTATGGCATGCAAATACATAATCAGAGTGATAAGCATGTAGGCTAGGCTATCATACAATAACATAATCAAAAGGCATGGGAGTCCATGCTTTGTACTACAGATTTATCAAACCTCAACAGGCCATATCAGATTTGCCATGAAGTCACATGTATGGTTATAAATCAGAATCAGTACCAAACAATTCAACATATTCAGATATCACATACTCTTATCAACAGAGTAATACAGAGGCGTACCATCAAACTTAACAGAATACGGATCATACCTAGATAAATCGCACACCTTAAATAAGAGTACATTACACACTAACATATCATACTTACTTGGGTTAAAACATATCATACATACGTACAGATAACAGGTTACTCATCACCAAATCATCAGATATCAATTTATATAGCCTAATTCAGATCATACGGACCTTACCGTAGGCCTACGTTGGACTTGAACAATGAATATGACCTTTGGAAAAAAAATTGGTTTTTGGCCCACACGCCCGTGTGGATTCACATGGCCTAACACATGACCGTGTAGCTCAAAACAGTGAGTTACACGGCTTGTCACATGGCCTAGCACACACCCGTGTGACCCAAAACCCAAAGTATCTCTCACACGGCCTAGATACACGTACGTGTCTCTAGTCCGTGTGACCCTATTTCCAAAATAGTGAGTTACATGGCCTACCACACGACTTGGCACACGGTCGTATAGCGTCAACAACCACATTTTTCAGCGTTCGAAAATAATAATAAAAAATCGAGTTTTCGTTACACACATAATACGATTTCAATGCAAAAGCAACACAGATAATTTTAAAACCTAAAATGACAATCAATTGTCCAAACAATGATTAATTTGCAAACAAATCGCTAAAACAACATCATCCCTGCAACCGAAGTTCAGTCGAAGAACTTTCGACCCAAAGAAAACCTCAAATCAAAACTTACTGGCAAACAAATTGAACCTAACAGGAGAAGCCAGATCCTTACAAAACCAATTTAACGCAAGATAGTAAACAAAAAAACAATTTGCAGAGAAGGAATTCAAAAAAAAAAAAAAAAGAAAATAAAGGAATAGAAATAATAAATAAAAAACGTGAAGAACTCAGGAAGTTTTCTGGGGAAAATTAGTTAACTTAAAAGGATATAAAACTACCTCTCAAGGTAGAGAAAAAGAAAAGAAAAATACATTTACATTGCTTTCACAAGGATTCAGACACAAGACCAAAAGGTATATAGAAGCTTAACCATTGAACCAACAAGCCCATTATTGTCATCAATTGATTGAAAATAACTCATAACCCAAAAGTCCCAAGATAGGGGTTTAATCAAATGGCAAAAATTCAAGAGGCAATATTTGAACCAAAACCTCACTTCCATAAGCAGAACACGTAACCATTGAACCAAAACAAATTGCTTGCAAACTTTTCAAAATCTTAACTCAAAAACGAGATATGACCACTCTTGATTGCACTAACTCAATTTCTTCTAAACTTATTTTTGGGATGTTACACGATTCAATTCTATTTGAATTCTATCTCACTCGACTCAATTTGAGAAAATTTCAAATCGAGTTAGGATGATTAAATAGGATTCGTCAACTCAATTAATTCCTAATTTTTTCATTCGATTCGACGGAATGCTCACCCTTAGTGGAACTAGATACAATGAGTCTTAAAAGTTTATATAATGGGTAACATTTTTTAAGCGAATTGGAGAATTCAAAATTGTATGTAATCTATATTGTGATTTTAAAATTTAAAGCTGACCAAATTTCCTTATAGTAGAAGGCTTTGTCGAAAACTAAAGATATAATGTTGAAGATATTCGAAATTGAATTTTGAAGTCTAGTCTATTTTTTATTTTTATTTTTAATGGATTTATTTGGAGTTTATTTATAGTACTTTACTATCTGGTTACTCAATATTTTAGCACTCATTACTTAGGCATTTATTAGAGAAATATTTTATTTGTAAGATGAGAATTTTGGAGAGAGTGATTATAGCAATTTGATGACAAATTTGAGGCTGCAATTATCCAATATCAGTACCTGAAAGATAGAATAATCTAATATCAGTAAAACAAGAATAGAAATATCACCAATTAAACACATAGAGAGGCCTACGAATAAACATGTCAATAAAAAAAATACGACACTAATGATTCTAGCGTGACGAATATAAAAAATATAAATGTCTTAGATAGATAATCCATTCCTAAAATCATATGTACTAATACCTAAACATGCAAAAACTATGGACTAAATATATCAAAAAGGCATATTAAAGCACGAAGAATAAAACAGGCAGGGAACGAAAATAGATAGGATGAAACGAAAGCTAATACGAATGATGATGGTGATGATGATGATGATGATGATAATAATAATAATACGGAAAAGAAATAATAGTAAAATAATAAACGAAACCTAATGACAGTGAAAACTAAAGTCAGTAATAAAAACAAAAATAATAAGAAAAATAAAGTAACAATAAAAATGACAATTTTAATAGAAACAATAAATAATTCAAAATAATAAACTAAGGACTAATAAGAGTAATAACTATAATAATAATCTAAAACAGTAACATAAAGAATAAACTGTTGATAATAAACCTAAGAATAGTTAGAAAATTAAAAAGAAAAATAATAATCAGAATAATAATAAATAAATAAAATTAGAAAAAGAAAAAAAGAAAAACAAAGAATACAAAAAAGAACAATAACAAACAAATAAACAAACAAATAAATAAGATAATGAAAAAGAAAGAGGAAACGGAGGTTGACCGACTGCGGTAGGTAGGGGCGGAAATGCGCGGCGATAGAGCGCAACAAGGCTGGGTAAAGGTCGGCTAGCACGAAGGCGTGAGGGTTTAGGAGAGGGGAAGGGCATAGGGTGAAGGGGAAGGGAAAAGAGAAAAGGAAGGAGGGCGTGATTGAGGGCGGTTGGGAAGGAAAGGGGGCTGGGGTGGCTAGGGTGCTCGACGATGGGTGATGGGGTTCGGTTGGGGCAGTTGTTGGGGTTAAGGTCTGTCGTGAAAAAGGGGGGAAGATCGAGGAGAGCGTGGTTGAGGTGACGACAACAGTGATCGGAGAGGGTGGTTCGACTTGGGTCAAGGTAGATCTGAGGCTTGGGTTAGGTATTATAGGAGGAAAAAGATAAAAACAAAAGGAAGAAGGATTTAGGGATTTAAAGGGTGACATGGTCGTGTAGAGGCCCGTGTTGGGCCACATGGCCGTGTCACATGCCCGTGTGTAATCTCCTTCGCTTCTCTCATGCCCGTGTGGAAGCCTACACGCCAGTGTGGCTCGACCGTGTCTCGCACACGCCTGTGTGCTGTTTCGCACACTCCCGTGTGCCTTGCTTATGTAACTCTTTGACTTGATTTAAAATTGAAAAAAAATAGCTCTAGGTTTCGCACGACCTAGGACAAGCTCGTGTGTCTAAGCCGTGTGGACTATTTTAGGCCATGTAACCTTCGAATTTTTGAAAAATTAAGTCCTAGAATCCACACGGCTAAGGACACGCCCGTGTGTCCAGGCTGTGTGGGTTACATAGGCATATCACCAGGCCGTGTATCTCACTATCGAATGTTTTTTTATACATATGTCCAAGGACACGCCTGTGTATCCCAGCCATGTGACGCATTATCGACTACTCCATTTTGCACACGGCCTGAGACATGCTAGTGTGCCCAGGCCATGTGGGTTAAAAATACATTTTTTTTTATTTGAGATTTTAAATTAGCATGCAATGGAATTAAAAGAATTAGCAATAGTTAGACATTTAGGTTGCCTCCCAAGAAACGCTTATTTAAAGTCTAAGCTCGACTTACCTAATGTATGCACGGTCACGGTGGTTCGCAGAGCTAAAGCTCCTCTTTCTCGCTATCAATTCTATTATTAAAATAAGGTTTAGGTCGAGTGCTATTTACCTTAAATGTGCAAAATTCAGAATGAGTTACCTCGACTGTACCTTAGAGAAATATATTCAGTATCGTACATAGGGTTGATCTGTTTGACTCGAGCTTCGAGGGTGAGATCCGTGGACCCTTTTTTCCAACAGTACTTTTCTCCAATCGTAAATTGGTTTGTTCTCATCACGTGCTCATCATGGTGTTGCTTTGGCTCTTTATCGTGCTCTTTCGATTTTTCCTTAACATGTGTTCGCCATTCATCTAGTTCATCGATTTGTAGCATTCGTTCATCAGAAACCGTTCTGTTTCTATCGCATAAACTGAAATGTGGCTCCATTACGTTTTTTCGAGAGGTTTTCTGCAAAGAAGGTTGAGCCACATGGTTACTCATATTAACAGAACTTGTAAGATTATCTTGATCACTAGATGTTCTAACAGAATCACGAGCTTGGAGAGTAATCGTTTCGTCACCTATACGAAGTACTAATTCACCCGTATCAACATCAATAACAGTTCTAGTAGTTGCTAAAAAGGGCCGACCTAGAATCAGAGGTATGTCACTATCCTCATCCATGTCTAAAACAATAAAATCAACTAGGAATATGAATTTATCGATTTTTACAAGTACATCTTTAATAATACCCCTAGGAAATATAATGGTTCTATCTGCTAATTGAATATTCATCCAAGACCTAATTGCTTAAACATTTTATAGGGCATGACATTAATATTAGCCCCTAAATCAGCCAAAGCATTATCAATATTTAAACTACCAATTAAACAATGAAAGTAAAACTCCCTGGATCTTTCAGTTTTTTGGGTAGTTTATTTTGCTATATGGCCGAGCAAACTGCATTGAGCTCTACAGTCGACGAATCATCTAACTTTATTTTGTTTGCCGAAAGTTCTTTTAAAAATTTGATATAATTGGGTATCTGCGAAAGAGCTTCAACAAACAGTAAGTTAATATGTAATTTCTTTAAAAGTTTGAGAAATTTACCAAATTGTTCATTCGTGTGGTCTCTCTTCGTCTCATTAGGATATAGAACTTGAGGTTTATATTCTTTGGCAACCGACTTTTGCTCTTTTTGGCTTACCTCAACCTTATCGTTATTTATCACAACTTCTTGCCTCGATTTTTGTTCAAATCCAGCTAACCCTTCTTCATCTCAAATAGTAATTACATGAAATTGCTCCATAGGGTTAGTTTCAGTATTGCTAGGCAAACTACCTTGTGGTCTTTCTGAGATTAACTTAGCAAGCTGACCTATTTGGCTCTCGAGCCCTTGAATTGATGCTTGTTGATTTTTCAATGCTGCCTCAGTGTTTTGAAAATGGGTCTCTAACACCAAAATAAACTTTGTTAACAATTTCTCAAGGTTTGGTTTTTTCTCTTGTTGGTAAGGTTGTTGTTGGAAGCCCAGAGGGGGTTGTGCTCTTTGATTTTCTTGACCACCCAAGAGAAACTGAGATGGCTCCTCCAACCTGCATTACAGTGGTTACTATAAGGGTTATTTTGAGGCTTAGAATTATTACCCATATAATTGGTTTGTTTGTTTTCTGTGTTAGAAGTGAAGGGTAAATATTCTAGATTAGTCATTCCACCTCTATTCGTATCGCAATGCATTATCGGATGGACCTGCGTAAAAACATATAAACCATCAATTTTTTTATTTAATTGTTCTACCTAATTTGATAACAATGGTGACTACATCTAAGTTGAAAACACTGGCTGCTTTCATCGACTTTGTCTTCATGACTTGCCACGATAATTATTCAGTGCTATCTCCTCAATAAACTCACAAGCCGCTTCGGTGTTTTATTATTCGGAGTACCACCGGCAGCTGCATCAATTAACTGCCTTATTGAGATATTCAAACTGTTGTATAACGTTTGAACTTGTAACCATAAAGGTAACCCATGGTGAGGTCACTGTCTTAATAAGTCCTTATACCTCTCTTATACATCATATAACGTTTCTAAATTGATCTACACGAAAGAAGAGATATCATTCCTCAACTTGGCTGTCTTAGCCGGTGGAAAGTATTTTAGAAGGAATTTCTCGGTCATTTGAACCCATGTGGTAATGGAACCTCGTGGTAAAGAGTTCAACCACTGCTTAGCTTTGTTCCTCAACGAGAAAGGGAATAACCATAAACGAATGACATTGTCAGTGATGCCATTAATCTTGGAAGTATCATAGATTTCTAGAAAATTGGCTAAATGAGTATTTGGATCTTCATTTTGCAAACCATTGAACTGAACAAACTGTTGTATCATCTGAATAGTATTCGACTTCAGTTCAAAATTATTTGCAGTAATAGTGGGTCGCATAATACTTGATTAAGGCCCAGTCAGAGTGCGCTTGGAATAATCGTATATAGTACGAGGAACAGAATCTGGATTCACAAAAATTCCAGGAGGTAGCTATTTATTCTGATTATCACCCATCTCCTCAGTAATAATAATTTCCTCTTGTTCGTTTATTAAATTTTATCGACTCTGCCTTGCTTGTCTACAGTTTCTACGAGCTGTACTATAAATTTCATTATCAAATAACAATGGTCCTGACAGGTTTCTTCTAGTCATAAACTAAAGGAACTTACTAGAAGAAAATAAAAGAAAAATTAGAATGTAAAAATTAAATTTAAAAACAATTTAATAAAAATAAAAATTGCTAAATTAATAAAAATAAAGTGTTCTTAATATTTTAATCCCCGGTAATGGTGCCAAAAACTTGATGATTACTAAACTAACTATAAATACGATAAAGGCAAGCGCAAATATCGAACAATAGTATAACTATGGTTAGTAGGGAATATCGTAACCACAAGGACTACAAGTACTAGTAATTACCGTCTTCTTATTATCTAGCCGACAAATTGGGGTGTTTTAATCTAAAATTACTAAACTAATTTATCTAATAACGCAACAGAGAATAAACCAATGAAATAATCGAATAATAACCAATTAGATAGATAATACCCAGGAAAGAATCCACCTAGACTTCACCTATTATTATGAATATGAATTAAACGATTTGTTCACTTGTGTCTTGATCCGTAGAAATCCCTAAATTGTGTTAATATATCTTTCGTGAGTAAGAACAACTGACTCTAGGTTGATTAATTGAAATCTCTTCCTAATTAAAACCCCTATCATCACATTAACTCGATATATGGATTCCCTTATTAGATTTGACTCTAATCCGGTAGATTTATGTCGTCCTATTTCTAGGATTGCATGCAATTCCACTCAATTATGCTAGATATACTATTAAACAGGGACTTTTCCTCCACTGAAATAAGCACATTAAACATGAATTAATATCTCGAAAATATTAAAATAAGAAATAAGCATACATAATTGAGAACAAGAATCAAGTATTTATCATGTAAATCAAAAATCAAATAATAAGATTCATCATAGGTTGCATCTTCCCTAGCTATCTAGAGAATTTAGTTCATAATCTTGAAGAGAAACATATTAAAGTCAGAATAACCACAAGACATAAAGAAACTCAATAAAACTTTGAAAGAAATTAAAGGGAAATCTTCAATCTTGATGGAAATCTGCTTCCAAGTTGGTTCCGATGACGTTCTTCGAGTGTTTTCTTCGATCTTCTCTGATTTCCCCTTATGTCTTTTTCTAATGGGTATTTATAGACTTTAGAATGCTCAGAAAGCCTAAAAATTGGGTTTTTCCACGTATTTGGGAAGCAGGGTACGAAATCGACACGGCTGGCATAGGGGCGTGTGTCTAGCCCATGTGGCTCACACGGGCGTGTGTCCAACCCGTGTGGAAATGCCCAGGCCTTGTGGATCCTGAAAATAGCTCTATTTGTCTGATTTTGGCTCGTTTTTCGCTCCTTTCGCTCCCAAATGCTCTCCTAAGTATGGAAACATGATTTTAAATTATTAGGAGCATCAAATTCACTAATTTTCATAATTAAACATCCAAAAATGCATTAAGAATGAGATTAAAATATGTTACTTTTATAGCTTATCAAATTTGCTTAGACTCGTATTGTTGTGTGATTCATATTTAGCTACTTTGTCGGGTCTATATTGTATAAATAGGACTTGAAAACATAATATTTGATAGTATGCTACTATATGTAATGTGGATATGGCATGTGAAATGTATATACATATAATCTGTACTCTAATAATTTTGATAGCATGTCTTATGTGAAAAGCATGCATGACGTATGTGCATATGATATCTATTAGTATTTGCATGAGCATTTGGGTGAGAATATGAATTGCTAGAGGAAGTGTTGGCAGTTTAATAATCTACCTTATTTGGTGGTTCAGAACCACATATATCTGTTTTGGTGGCTTGACCACATATATCTAAATCTGATGGTTTACCGTGTATTATTATTTGGCAGCTT
Organism: Gossypium bickii; assembly: GCA_025503065.1. Lineage (NCBI taxonomy): Eukaryota > Viridiplantae > Streptophyta > Magnoliopsida > Malvales > Malvaceae > Gossypium > Gossypium bickii. The sequence continues at coordinate 107,105,205 of CP106711.1, forward strand.
GTTGCACTATTTCTAAAAAGTGACACAAGCTCACTTATTGGTGTGTGGGGCTAGATGGGTATTTGATACTCTAACTGACGTGTAGGGATGGATGAAGATGGTGTGTAGCGAATAGGGGTAGGATCTGATTCTGTATTTGATATTGTATATGATTCTGCATCTAAGATTATATCTAAAATTGTATTTGAACTGCATTTGAAAACATATCTGTTATCATATGTGTATCTGATTTGCTGTTTAGGATGTGTTACACACTGAGCTCGTAAGCTCACTCTTTGTTTGCTTTCCTCTCAGGTAACCAACAAACTTAGGGTGGGTTGGCATAGCAGGAGCTCGAATTAAAATTTATGTTTTATAATTTGGTTAAGTTAAAGTTTTATTTCTAATTGGACTATTTTGGGCTCTTGGGGACTGTTATGTGTTTTGGGTTTTATTTGTCGTTTTTGAACTGATTTATCGCATTTGAACTATTTTATTTCAAACTATAATTCGTTGGATTTCAAATCAAATAACTTAAATAATTCCGCTGCAAAATTAAGTGATCTTAAGTGCTTTTCCGCAATTAAAATGAATTAACTTAAAAAGGGGTTTTTCCCTAAAAATAGGAAAATATTATTATCAAGTTTTGTTCCATGTTACATTTCCGATCTTAATTTCTAGTTTTAAAACAAACGTATGTAATCCCTCAAGATTCGACCATAATATTTAGGCCGGATTTGAGGTGTTACCGGTAAACGCAAATTTTAATTTTTCCATTTACATTCAAGAACAAATTCATTTGTAAAAATCAAAAGTCCTTCGTTCTCATCCTTTTTTCTTATTTCATGTCAATGTTGGTTTGAGAGAGGAGTTTCAATTAGTGTAAAACAATAAAATTCAAATTCAGTTTTGATTCGGATGAGTTTTCAAAGTTAAGTTTGAAATTTTAGAAAGAGAGTTTTGAGTTGAGAATTATTGTTTGGATTTAGAATGGAGATGGTATGTTTTTAGGTTCTAAAATATTATTAGATTATTAGAAGAGAAGATTAGATTGGGTTTATGGAGGTAGAGGTTGAGTTTATAGGAAGCAAAGTTGGTTCTTCTTTCATTTATTTGCATGGGTTTTTTAATATTATTTTTTATATCTAATAATTATATATTTAAATATTTTTATTCTATTTGTTTTTAATTTTATTAAACTATAAATAATTTAATATATTTTTAATATTTGCTTTATGTTATAATATATTTATTTTTACATAATACATAAGTGAAACGAAATATAATGTGTTATAAATTTTAAGACGAGTTGGGTTTAGCCCACCTCGGGCTTTAAATATTGTAACAAAGTCCCGTAGATTTCTTTGGCGTTTTCCTTTCTAGCCTCGTTTTGAATCACTTTCGTGGTAATTCCCAGTCTCCTTTAAAATTTTCGGACACCATCGTATGAAATCTAGTAAATAAATTATAGTTCATTAATGTTTTCTCCGTAAACAATCGTTATTTTAATTGTAGTTTCTGTTAGTTCTGTTTTCTTTAAAAACTATAATGGTTGTAGTTTTAATCTACTTTTTCTTTTATTAAAGTTGATGTGGTTTTCATTTTCGATTTTAATTTTACTTTTTTTTTTCTAGTCGTGTTCTTGTATATAAATGGGATTTATCATCGCAAGCCCACCGCCAAATTTATTATGAACTGTTATTAAAGAATTTCGTCATGATAGACCACTATGATGGTGATCACAAGGTTAAACTCTGAGATGATAATGAAAATAGATTATTAGAGAATTGACTTTTTATACATCACAAATGTGGTAAGGTTTTTTGATGTCTTTGATAATGATTAATTGATTGATAGAAATTCATTATCAGGTTAATTTGACGATGACGAAACTAAAATATAATAATTGATGATGGAGCAAAATAATGCATTTTTAATTAATTTTTAAACCTTTCAATATTACATTATTTTCAGTTTATCTTTCTCTTCTATCGAGCTCATTTTACGAATAGTGATATTTAAATTTGGGGTTCGAAATTCGATTCGATTCGAACAATTCGATAAAAATTTTAAATTTCGAATTAAATAGTTCAAGTTAATTGGATCAACTCGAATAAAAAATCAATTTTTTTGGTTTAACTCAAATATGATTTACACAATTCGAGTTACCCAAAAATTCGAATAAAAAAAGACAAAATTACATCATTTTGATAAATGTTTACCTTTCCTAAAGTTAAAAGTCAAAACCATTAAGTTAAAAGATAAAACTACGTCGTTTTGATAACTGTTTACCCATCAACCTTACTTATGTAGTTAAATAATCCTGTACTTCGTCTACCAATTAAATAACAGTCCATGAAAACGTAACATTGAGTATAAATAATAGGATTTTTTAACTCGACTCGACTTGATTAAAATTTTTTTGACTCGATTTGAAAAAAATTCAAATCGAGCTCGATTGCTAAAATAGAATTCATCAACTCAATTAATTCAAATTTTTCGACTCAACTCTCATCGAATGCTGATTCCTAATTTGCACAATTGTTTATACTGTCCTATTCGTCCCCTGTACCATGTCAAGCCTATATGTTACTTATGGTTCCTAGGGAAGTTTTATTTTCCTTTAAAAAATGTCAAATTTACAATTTTGGCTTTTGTAATATAATTGAAGTTTCGCAATACTTGAGCCATAATATGGTCATATGAGTCATGTGTAATTAATTAACAGATCATGAAAAATTAAATGAGGTTTATTCGTAAAATAATCCCTTGAATTTTTTTTTTAAAAAAACTCAATTAAATCTTTTTGAATTTTTTTTCAGTTAATTAAGCTTTGAACTAATAAAATTGACTAAATAAGTCTTTCTTTATTAATGTTGACTGTTAATATTTAACAACAACACTAATATGACAGATAACAGACACCACATTAGCACGGGTTGCTAACTTGGTTAGGGGTCAGCATTCGATCAAATCGAATCGAATGAAAAAAATTTGAGTTAATCGAGTTGATGAATCATATTTTATCATCCTAATTTGATTTGAAATTTTCTCGAATCGAGTCGAATGAGATGAAATTCGAATTGAATCGAATTGAATATATTTTTTCGAGTTAAATTTAAAAAAAAAATTTGGGTCCTTGTAACCACTGTCACCCATCGTAATAAAATTTGTCCACCATAATCAATTTTTTTATTAACTTTCATCACCTCATAATTTATTTATTAATCTTTTATATACGGGTTAGCTTCTTTGCTTGCTTAGTTGTTTCAATTATCTTTAGATTCTTGTCACTATATATTTTGGAAATAAAAAATATATTAAATGAAAAAATGTGATTTCTTAATAAAAGTTATTTTAAAGATAAAATGTGAAATTGATACTAATATAAAATTTTAACACGAATATTTTATGGCATCATTAATAATTTGATTTTAATATAAATATTCAATATGACTAAACAATTCAATAATATAAATAATATAAAATGTGAAATTTAATTTAATAATATAAATAGTAGATATAAATAACAATTTTAGAGGAAAAGTGGGAGGGAGTAAAAATTTTAGGGGAAAATAAAAAGTTTTGAGGGTTATTGGGAATAAAATTTTGAGGAAAAGTAAATGGGAGAATAAAATTTTGGTGAGAAATAGATTTTGGGTAGATGGGGGGTTGGGTTGGGATGGGAGGAGAGTAAAAGTTTTGGGGGAAAAGTGGGAAAGAGTAAAAGTTTTGAGTGAAAAGTAAAAAGGTTTGAGAGTTTGTGGTAAAAATATAAAATATTATAGTTTGATATTCATTTTATTCGAATTCGAAAGTTCAACTCGAAATTCGAAAAAAAATTCAAGTTGACTCGAATAACTTGATTAACTCAAAAAACTCGATTCGTTTAACTTAAAATTCGAATTCTTTTTCGATTTTTTCGAGTCGAATTAAGTTTTGCTCACCCCTAAATGTGGTAATGTCAAGTTTGCGAAAAATAAAAAATATTCTAAAAATAATATTTTTTAAAGAAGTACATGACAAAAGATTATCCAGATTCATTAGAATCTGGACACCATTTATATAGATTTATTCTAGAATTAAAAAAAATAAAAAAATTATAAAAAATCATTAAAAATTTATTAAAATTTAAAATAATTATTAGAAAATAATTAAAACCCATAAAATTTATTAAAATTTATTAAAAAACACAAAATAGAATAAATAATTTATAAAAATTAATTTAAAACCATAAAATTTTAACAAAAAAATCAATTATTCGTTTTATAAAATTTTAATAAAAAATCAATTATTCGTTTTATAAAATTTTATAAAAATTAATTTTCTCATTTTAATTAAATTATTTTACTAATATAACTTATGCAAATCAAGAAATATGAGGCAGGAATATAACAAAAACAATGCTAACCTTGATTTTATAATATAAATTGTTGATGTTCATTTTCTGATTTAAAATATAAATATAAAAATGATTACTTTTTATAATAAAATTTTATGATTTTTTATTAATTTATAATATTTTTTTATAAAATTTATTTTTTAAATAAATTTAACGATTTTTTATAATTTTTATAATTTCAAAATGTATATGGACAAACAGTTGTCCATATTTAAATGAATTTGGACACTATTTTGTCCACATTCATTGTGTACTTATTTTAAAAATAATTTTAGAATATTTTTTCTGTTTTTGAATACTTTTCTTTTTTGCTACGTCAATAATTGGCGGTGACATGGTGTTTGTTAACGACCATGTCAATGTTATCAAATACTAACAACCAATGTTAGTTAAAGGGCCTATTTAATCCGTTTTATTAAATTAAAGACTAGCTGAATGAAAAAAATTTAGAAAGACTTAGTTGATTTAAAAAAAAAAAAAAAAGGTTGGATGCTTATAATAGCATTAAGCATTAAATTAATGGTGATAATAAATACACTAAAAATTAGTAATAGTCATAGTAATGGCTTGAATTTTAAGATAAACAGGAGAGTATATTTAATCTTACAAATGGTTGTCACCATAAACAGTTCTATTTGTTACTTTTTAATAAGATATATTATTTAATATTACCTTAAAAATTTATTAATTTTAAATTAATTCATAATAATAAATTTAGCTCTTAATATTTATATTTTTTTGTCAATTTGATCATTATTTTTTTCTTTTTAACTAAAATTACTATTAACCTTTTAAAAAAAGTTGAATCGTTGTTTCTTCAATGAAACTACGAATTAAAAAACGTTAACTTTTAAAAGGCTTAATGCTCCATTTAGCCCCTTGAACTATACATATTTTTCTACTTTTGTATCTAATTTTTTTTTTTTTTGTCTCAATTTGCTTATTAAACTATCATCCATTACCCAAATTGACTCACAACATTAAAAACCAATCAAGTCAATAATTGGTCATCGCTAGTCAATGCCCAATCAACAGTAGTAAATGGAAATCAATGTTGGTCAAATGGTCATCAACTTTGGTCAACAGTAAGTCAAAGGTGCTTCTTAAATATTTAAATTTTTTATTTTTAAAATTTAAATTTAATGTTTTTAATTAGAATAAACTTAAATGTTTAGTGGTTCATTTTTTATTGGTTGGATGTGTCACGTGACGATTTATGGTTGGCACCACATATGAATCGATTTTTGAATGTTATTACAAAAAATAGATTAAATTAGGTAAGAGAATGATAGTTTAAGTTCCAAACTAAGATGGAAAAAAAGTTTAGTTTGGGAGCCAAATTGAGCATTAAGGCTTTTAAAAATATAGCAACATGCATAATAATCTACTTGTACTTCATGTTTTATTTTAAAATTTTTATGAACTTTTATAATTTTGAGTTTTATTTTTGAATATTTTTATAGTTTTTAAATTATTTGTTGATATGACATAAGGTTGTACCTAAGACAAATTTAACAAACTGAGCAAACCAATTATTCTAAAGCACCTTATGATTCTTGTTAGGGTGGAGTTGGCTCATATGGGAGAAGTCTTCGAAGTGTCGTCCTCCTGGCAACTATCTTAGACCTCCAACAACTAAAGGTATTGTCTTTGTATTGGGGTTTTTGTTGGACAAAACACGCTAGCTAACAAATATAAATATAAATATAAATAAACCAAAATTTATATAAAATAAAATAAAATAAAAAATTTATATTTAAAACATTAGATACGAAAAACCAATAAATAGAATAAAAGAAATGAGTTTTACTAGATGTTGAGGCCTGTTTTACATAGTTTCTTTAAGACAGATGCTGCTACTCCTACGGTACTTGGAGAAACGTTGGTCGATTGTCTTCCAGGATACAACAACACAATGATCAAAGCAGTAGCACCTTTGCAGAGATCAATGAATAAATCTTGCCTTTTTCTATCACTGGAACATTGAAAAATATTGAGAGGAAAAGAGAAGAATTTTTGGGAGCAAAATAAAATCGATTTTAGAGAGTTTTTCAGTGTAAAAAATTCTGAAGAATTATTAGGTATTCATAAACATTCAATATGGAGGAATTTTGAAAATATCCATAATTAAAGATACAAAATTTGCATTTAAAGGAGCAATTAAATCAATTTGATTAAAATCAAATCAAATTAATTGGAATAAAATAAATCAGGATATATGCCTTTTTTAAAAATCAGATTTTGTATATATTTGCTAAGAAAAAATAAATTTTGTGTTGGGCTTAAAATATCCGCAAGCCCATTTAGGGCCCGACCATTTCGGACATTTTGCGTCGCCCATATCGTGTTGGTGACCCCAACCCCGATGGGTTTGGATCTACACCCCCCTTACGCCCGAGGGAGGGTTTCAAGCTTAATCATTCAATCACCCTTCAAGTAGGTTCTCATATATAAACAGATCTCACACTTGGTATTTAACCAATGTGGGATCTAAGCTTTTCTTTTCCTCAACAAATATGCACAATTAGCTTACTTTGAGCATTAATTTCTTATTCATCACTCAACCATTTTGAGCATGTGGTATACCGTTGTAAAGGTCTTATGAAGTAGACTATAAAACCATAATTTTATGATTCAATTCTCAACCTTTACCAATTGAGAATATGCCTCAAAGTTTTCAAAAATTACAATTTTTCCAACAATCCGCCACATGAATGAAACTTGATAGTTTTAACAGAAAAGCATTGACTCGATGTGGTGATAGAATCTACAATCGATAGTTGTATAGGATAGGTAGGCATCTGCCCTTAAACCTTCCCTTATGAAAAGTATATTTACTTTACTAGCTGATCAGTAGACGTGATGTCCTTGAACTGTTCTGCCGTTTGTGTAAACAATGATTTACTTCACTGGTAAGGTTTTAGTTCTCATGTGTATGTTCATATAGCTGTGAACATCTCCTGGTTCTACAAGAGTTTGAGAGAACTATGCCCCAATAGTCTCCTCGAAGTGGCCCCACTTCACTCTTACATTGGTGACTTATGTTGCTCAACTCACCGAAACACACAATGGTCATTAAAAGCATTGCTTAACCTGTTTCATTTTTAGTTACTATTTACATCATAGGAACGAACTTGGGATAAGAACCCCTACAATGACCTCATAAGGTCTATACAATTAGGTTGTCCCTTTGAACCTAGATCTTAATATCTCCAGTCAACTAGGTAGGGTTTTCCTTCATATAGCGCCTTTTATTTTTACGGGTTTTAGTCTCATTCCTTTGGATGTTTTATCAACATGACCTCGATTTAAGCTTTTAGTTAGCAGATCCGCAATGTTATCTTTTTATTTTGCAACATCAATAGAGATAACTCTATTTGAGCTCAGTTGTCTAACGGTATTGTATCGACGATGCATATATCTCGACTTGCCCTTATCCATTACGTTAATAAGACACCCCCCACATTTTCAAGTGGTTGTGGATGGTTTTCTACCTTTCCATAACTCATATGGTGTCTTGTCCCTTTTCTTGCAGGGCACTTATTTAAAAGGTAATTAGTTGATAGAGAAGTTTCCCCTTACATTTCCTGTGATAATCCATAGCTTTGTAGCAAGGCATTCATCATTTCCTTTAGAGTCTGATCTTTCGTTCAGCTACTCTATTTAATTGAGGAGAGTATGGTGGAATCACATCATGAATAATACCATTTGTGCACAGCATTCACCAAATGGTTCAACATATTCACCACCACGATCACTTCTCACCATCTTAATCTTTTTATTAAGTTGGTTTTCAACTTCCTGCTTATAAAGAATAAATTTCTTTATAGCTTTGTCTTTGCTCTTAAGAAAATACATGTAGCAATATTTTGTATTATCATCAATGAAGGTAATAAAATATTTATTCCCTCCTCTAATTTGAACAAACTTTAAGTCACAAACATTGATATGTATTAGATTAAGTGGTTCGATATTTCTTTCAACAGTTTGAAATGAGGACCTTGTTAATTTTGTCTCAACACAAGTTTCACATTTATGTTTATCATTAATGTGAAATGAAAGAATGTATTCTAAATTAATTAATCTACATAAAGTATCATAATTAACACGTCCGAGCCTACCTTCCATAAATCAAATGACTCAAGCATATAAACAGATGAAGAAGCAACATTCTTATTCATGGATTTTGCTTTTACAGAGATTGCATTAAGTTTCCACATGTCATTTAATACATATCTCCTTCCCACAAACATTCCTCCTTTAGACAAAATTAGCTTCTGGGATTCAAACACCATTTTAAAGCCGTGTACACTTAGGAGTATCCCAAAAACATTGTTCTTTCGTATTTCAGGCACATACAACACATTTTAAAGCTTGAGCTCTTCGCCAGAAGTCATCTTAAAGACCACAATACCTTTCCTTTTAATATTTGAAGTTGCAACATTGCCCATATAGAGCTTCTCCCCATTTTCACAAGGTTCTAACTCAGAGAAGGAGTCTTTGTCATAGCAGATATGACGTGTGGCACAAGTATCAAGCCACCATTCACTTGGATTTGAGTCAATCATGTTGACTTCAGAAATCATAGCACATAAGTCATATCTTTCACAACATTGGTGGGAGTTTCCATTTTCTGTTAAGATTTTAGAAACAAAAACCAGAATTAGAAGAATTATCAACTTTTGTTAGACGACAGGAATATAATAAAAACCTGAAACAAAAGTTTATATGGTCTAACAAAAAATAACAATAAAACAATGCACCAGGTAGGTTACCCTAAAAGAGAGGTGGTGCACTTGGCACGCTTAAATACCAAGTCTTTCAAAGAACCAATCCTAAACATGCATTCTCATATTGTCTTTTTAATTCATCGTTGATAAATTTTTTTTTTTTTTTTTTTGTGTCACAATTTTGAAGTTACAATTTAAGCTTTTACAATTTAAAGCCACAACTAAGACCACCATAAACAGAAAATTTCCTTTGATTTGTTAAACGGCAGAATTAAATTCTGAAACATAATCAAAACCAAGTCTGTTATACGACAGGATTAAATCCCGAAATAAAATTATTTAATTAAATCTTGTTTGGAAAGAAATTCAAAATAAAATCTGTTAAATGACAGGAATAAATTCTAAAATAGAATTATTTGATAAAGTCTTCGTTTGAAAACAAGATCAAGATCGAATAAAATCTGTTAAACGGTGGAAATAAATCCCAAAACAAATTATTCAATTTAATTCTAATTTGGGAGCAAAATAAAAATCAAATAAAATTTGTTAAATGGCGGGAATAAATCCCGAAACATATTTAATTTAATTACTCGTTTGGCAACTAAATAAAAAAATGGAATAAAATCTGTTAAACGGCGGGAATAAATTTTGAAATAGATTTTATTTAATTTTAATACTCGTTTTGGAAATAAAATAAAAATAGAATAAAATCTATTGAACGACGGGAATAAATCCCGAAACAGATTTTATTTAATTTTAATTCTCATTTGAAAACAAAATAAAAAATGGAATAAAATCTGTTAAACGGCGGGAATAAATCCCAGAACATATTTTTATTCAATTTTGATTTTTATTCTCAAATAAAATACAACAATATTTTTTTCTCTTTTCGTCTTGGTGTCTCGTTCGTCTCGGATTAGAGAATTGCAAAATACTAAAATTTATTTTAACATTGTTGGACAAAACACATTAGCAAAAAAAATAATATAAATATAAATAAACCAATATTTATATAAAATAAAATAAAATGAATAATTTATATTTAAATTATTAGATACGAAAAACCAATAAATAAGATTATGATAGCCAAAAATCGAATAAATGAAACGAGTTTTACTAGATGTTGAGGCATGTTTTACACAGTTTCTTTAAGACAGATGCGGCCGCTCCTACTATACTTGGAGAAACGTTGGTCGACTGTCTCCCATGATACAACAACACGATGATCAAAGTAGTAGCACCTCTGTAGAGATCAACAAATAAACCTTCCCTTTTTCTATTACCGGAACGTTGGATAATATTGAGAGGAAAAGAGACGAATTTTCAAGAGCAAAATAAACTTGATTTTAGAGAGTTTTGTAGTGTAAAAAATTCTGAAGAATTCTCAGGTATTTATAGGCATTCAATATGGAAGAATTTTGAAAATATCCATAATTAAAGATACAAAATCTGCATTTAAATGAGCAATAATCAGAATCAAATAAATTAGGATATATGTCCTTTTTTTCTTAAAATCATATTTTGTATATATTTGCTGAGAAAAATAAATTTCGTGTTGGGCTTAAAATATTTGTAGACCTATTTTGGACCCGATCGATTTGAACATTTCACGTTGTCCACATCGTGCTAGTGCACCCCAACCCCGATGGGTTTGGATTTGCATTGTCTACGCATGAGGCAAGATTTCAAGCTTAGTCATTTAATCACATTTCAAGTGGGTTCTCATATATAAACATATCTCACACTTGGTATTTAACCAATGTGGGATCTAAGCTTTTCTTTTCTTCAACAAATATTCTCAAGTAGCATACTTTGAGCATCAATTTCTCATTCATCACTCAACCATTTTGAGCATATGATATACTGTTGTTGTAAAATAAATAGAATGTCGATAATGACAATATATCATAAAGAAAAGAGAAATAAAAATAAAGAATACACAGATTACAGATTTTTACGTGGAAACTCTTTCGGGAAAAAACCACGAGCAGAGGAGAAGAAAATTCACTATGTCGAATTCAAATGATTACAAGAGGAATAGACTATGTCTATTTATAGGCTTGTAAAGCCATATTCTAATAGAAGTGTAGTAAGATTGAAACACCTTATTCTAATCAATATAAAATAGATGAGTTTAATAAGGTTTAAAAACCTTATTCTAAAATAAAATAAAAGAAGTGTAGTTCTATATGGATTTTACTTTTATTTTATTTTATTTTACTATTGTATTTTATTTAAATAAGGATTCGGGTCACTTAATTCTAACAATCTCTACATTGACACAAATTCTCAATGAACAAGTTCTTCATGGTGAACTCTCAATGAACAAGTTCTCCACCTCTTCTATAAAATCCCTTAAGGGTTTAACTTCAACAATGAACACCAACCAAGTCATAGCAATGCTCAACCTTGGTTATAGGAAGTGACCTAGTCATCATATCTGCAAGATTTTCATGAGTACTAAATTTTCTCACAACAATATCACCACGAGTATCAAGAATAAAATAATACCGAACATCAATGTGTTTTGTTCTCTCATGAAACATTTGATCTTTTGTAAGGAAGATTGCACTCTAACTGTCACAAAATATTGTACTGATTTGAAGGTATTTTGTGGAGAAGACCTCTTGTGGAGTCTTTTTCTCAATGGCAACGGATGGAAATCGGTTGATCAAAAACCATGTAATAGGGGTTGCTTCTGCCCAAAACGAATTTGGTAAGTTGGCATTTGACAACATACATCGAACCTTCTCCATGATCGTTCTGTTCATTCGTTCTGTAACACTATTTTGCTGTGGAGTATGACGAACTATCAAGTGTCTCACGATCCATTCTAACTTGCACAGTCTATTAAGATCATCAGAACAGAACTCTAAGCCATTGTCTGTGTGGAGGTATTTCATTTGTTTTCCTGTCTATTTTTCAATCATAATTTTGCGAAAAACACATCGCTTTTTTGCTTCAGGAAGAACGTCCAAACTTTTCTGGAAAAATTATCAATAAAAGTTAGCATATAATTAGCTCCACCTCTCGAGACACTCTGGATGGCCTCCACAGATTAGAATGAATATACTCCAACGCTCCATTTGTGTTTTTGATGCATCTGGTGAATCGAACTCTCTTTTACTTCCCAAAAACACAGTGCTCATAGAACTTTAGTTTGCAAATTCCTTACCCATCAAGAAGTCCTCTTTTGCTCAATTCTGCCATGCCATTCTCACTCATATGCCCTAGGCGCATATGCCAAAGTTTAGTAATATCATCATCTGACAAGGAAAAGGAAGCGACAACTGCATCACCAATAACAGTTGAACCCTGCAAAACATATAACTTGGCAGTCTTTCTCTGCCCTTTCATCACAGCAAGGGAACCTTTGGAAATATTTAAAACCCTACTTTCAGTTGTGTATCTGTACCTTTTTGAGTCAATAGTACTCAACGAAATTAAATTTCTCTTCAATTCTGAAACATGTCATACGTCACTAAGTGTTCTGACAACTCCATCAAACATCTTAACTTTAATTGTTCCAACACCTGTGATTTTACACGAAGCATTATTTCCTATCAAAACAACACCTTCAGACACTATTTCGTAAGTTTTAAACCAATCCCGATTGGGACTCATATGGAAGGTGCAGCCCGAATCAATGATCCACTCCTCACTCACTTTAGAATTGTTGACAGAAGCGACTAGAAGTTCACCATCTCTGTAGTCTTCTACAACATCAGCTTCACCAAAATTTTCTGGTTGTTTTCCTTTTTGATTCACAGCCTCCCTTTTGATCTTGTTCTATATCTTATAGCACTCAGATTAAATGTGCCCTTTCTTCTTGCAGAAGTTACAAGTTTTACCTCTGTTTGAAGACTTCGATCTACCCTTAGATTTATTGCGAGGATTCTATTCATGTGTCCTTCCACGATCATCATCAGCATTCCTTTCTTGTCTTCTACGAACAATGAGACCCTCTCTTTAAGAGTCTTTTTTAACCACAAGATGCTTCATCTTATCATATGAATTCAAAGAATCATAAGCCTCATCAACTGTGAGAGACCCGGGCTATATAAAATCGTGTCTCTAAATATTGAATAAGACGGAGGCAACGAACAAAGTAGAATCAACCCTAGATCTTCTTTATCATACTGAATCTCCATGGCCTCCAAGTTTGAGAGAATTTCTTTAAACATAGTTAAGTATTCGTGCACAGATGCACCTTCTTCCAAACGATGAGTATAAAGACGCCGCTTCATATGCAACTTGCTGGTTAGAGTTTTTGACATACATATTTGTTCCAGCCTCTTCCATAATGTAGCAGCGGTCTTCCTTTTCATCACATCCTGTAAAATTTTATTAGACAAATGCATATGTAATTGTGTTAACGCCTTTCGATTCTTACGCTTCTTCTCTTTATCCGTTAATGTCGAAGGCATCTTATCTATCCCTAGTAGGGCATCCTCCAGATCCATCTACGCAAGAACTTCTTGTATTGTAATCTGCCACAACGCATATCTGGTGTTGCGACCCAACAACAAAATTTCATACTTTAAAGACGCTATTACCATGATCGAGATGAACAACCTAGAAGCTTTGATACCAATTTTAAAATAAATAGAATGTCAGTAATAAAAATATATAGTAAAGAAAAGAGAAATAAAAATAAAGAACACGCATATTTTTACGTGGAAACCCTTTCGGGGAAAAACCACAGGCAGAGGAGAAGAAAATTCACTATGTCGAATTCGAATGATTATAAGAGGAATAGACTATGTCTATTTATAGGCTTGTAAAGCCATATTATAATGGGAGTGTAGTAAGATTGAAACACCTTATTCTAATCAATATAAAATAGATGGAGTTTAATAAGGTTTAAAAACCTTATTCTAAAACAAAATAAAAGAAGTGTAGTTCTATATGGATTTTACTTTTATTTTATTTTACCACTGTATTTTATTTAAACAAGGATTCGGATCACTTAATTCTAACAGTTGTAAAGGTTTCATGGAGTCAAATATAAAACCATAATTTTATGATTCAACTCTCAACCTTTACCAATTGAGAATATGCCTCAAAGTTTCCAAAAAAATACAATTTTTCCAACAGTTTTGTCCCCAACTTTCGCAAAGAGCCATTCACAGAGGGGGACGCCTCGGTTGTTAAGAGTAGGTACTTGCAAGACTCAAGAAAGGTGTTAGTATAAGGCATGTGAATAATAATGAAGATACCTAAGCGCCTCATGACTTGAACCCCCGACCAAGGCTTAAAGGAAATAATTTGCAAACATGGTGCCAATTGAGCTACGTAGTTCAACACGTGCCCCTACCAAGTGAACCTCGTGCCATCCACATGTCCGTGATAGGTGAACTTCATACCAATCGGACCTTAGATATCAAGACACCCCACGGTGAGCCTCAGCTAAGAACACATGGAACATTGAGCCCATTCAATACTCAATTGTCCCAAGACATCACGTCATGAATCTGAAGCCCGCCAATGCAAAGAAATAAAATGTGACCTTGTCGCTAGTGAGCTTAAGAAAGTGGCACCCTTTGTTTCCTATATATAAACTCTCTCATAGCACTAAATAGATCATAAAACACACAGCCAAACACTTAGAACTTTCTCCCTTAATCACTCACTCACTCTCTCTCAACTCTCCTTTCATCACAAAATACAACCGCTCTCTGTCCCAATCAAGGTGAACCGTTACCATCACCATCGTCAACTCTTGCTTATTAATTTCACACGTCAACATTACTTATAATATTTTTATTTATTAAATAAATAATATTTATTAAATTAGAACATTAACTAAAAATTAAATTATAAAATTAGAATACTTAATCATCAATTTTCAAAATAACAAATAAGTGTCCAAATTAACTAAAGTCTGTCAAATATAGAATGTCAACAAAATATATTCAAATAGATAAGGTAAAGATGAGATGGTATTGCAGCCGCCTAAAAAAATATTTTTTTATATAAAATTAGAAATAGCAACCATTTCTGTCACAATCACCATTTTCTTTTCTTTTCTTTATAAACTTTTAGAACTCTTTAATCCAAATATACAATAAATATATTGAAGTTAAGCAAATCTGAAGGCTTTAATCAATCATCAGCATATTTTGCATTAATATTTCAAAATAAAATGTAATTCAGAATGATGCAAAGCAATTCCTAACATGCATTATATTGCAATGAAATGGTTTGCAATTATCGCATTTCTTAAGAACATGTTAGGCCATATGGATGTCCTGTAATTTTCTTGAAAATGTTTTAAAAATATCCATGCCTTGTTATTTTAATGTTTGACTAGGAAGTTTTTGTCAATTAGGGTTAGATTCATGTACATTTGCTCATACATCAAATTAAGTTCAATTGCTTTTCTTTTTAAGTAGTAAAATTTGTTCCAATCATTTAGTTCATAGTAAAATTAAAACATACTAATCTTCGAAATATATGATTAAATTAAAATTAAATAAAAAACATTGTTATTAACTAATCGGGCTTGGAAAACCTTAGACGAGTAAACAATGAAGGACATGATGCTTAATGTTGATATTTTAGAAAGAATTTTTTTGACAAAATAAAACATTATTCCGTACAAAGAGAGGCAAGGCTACAAATCTAACTTCAAAAATCAGATAAAGTAATTGAGACTCTACAAGACATAGTCTCGAAGGAGAACAAAACCTATCATTTTATGAACAAATCATTATTACACCGTATGAACTTACCTGGTAAAAACAAAAATTAATAAGATGTCAGGGATTAATCCATAATTTTCCCTTTTCCGTGAATATCCTCTGATTGATTTAAATCTCGATCTAAATAATAATTATTTAACAACATACTAGAACTATATGTCAGTTTAAATTCATTTATCTGATATTCCTTCAAATTTTATATTTTATTCAATTTAGTTCTTAAAACCGAAATTGTCATAACTTTCAAATTTGTTCTTTGATTTCAAAATTGATCTCAATTTCATCCTTATACAACCTTAGAATATCAATGATTACTGAAATTTCATGTGAATTTTGAAATATTTACACTTTAGTCCCTATGCTTAAAACTAACAATTTTCACTTTACAAACTCGTCATTTTTCACATCTAAGTTCAAAATATATTAATTTAGTACCAAAAGCTTTAAGATTCAACAATAAAAACTTTTATAAACTTTAATACTTTTGCAAAATAGTCTCTAGCCTAGCTAAGTCAAACTCCCAAGATCTCAAAAATATTAAAATTACAAGAAAATAACTAAATTAAGCTTACCAATAAACGACCAAAAGTTTTTGAAGCGAAACCTTATCTCCCCTTTTGTTATCGTGAGAAAGAAGATGATGAATGAAGAAGAATAAAATTTTAAGCTTCTGTTTCTCTTATTTTTATCCATTATACAATATAATAATATAATTATAATTTAACATATTTTTAATTAAAAGAATCATCACCTACCGTCCACCGCCACTAATAATGGTCTAATTGCCACTTTGATCCTTGGCTTAATACTATTTAGCTCTTTTAACAAATATAAATTAATAGTGATTAACTTTCACAATTTTTACGATTTAGTCTTTGTATCATAATTAACTATCTATTCAATAAAATTATTAAACTAAAATTCAATATAATACTAAAATAGACTAGTAAATATTAAATAATAATATTTAATAAATTGATCATCAGAAAACGTGGTTCGAAATCACCGTTTTCGACACCACTGAAAAACAGACTATTACAGAAAGTTTTATATAAAAACATATAGTGAAATATTCTAGTTTTATTCAAAACTTGGCAGACATGATATATATAAATAAAACAAAAAAGTGACAATTGAATTGTTAAAATATTGATGATATAAAATTTATTTTAATACAATAAAGATACAAATTTATACACGTGGAATGCTTTTGTTCTGAGAGCTAGAAGCTTTGTTAGGAATTGTGAAGATAAAATTGATAGAATTCGTGAATGTGAAGGGTTAAATTTATTAAATTATTAGAATTAGGATCAAATTGATAGAATATGTAAGTATTGAAGAATAAATGTGTTATCCTATTTAAAAAATAGGATTCCGTTATCAATTTAATGATAAGTGGCTAAAACAAGAATGAATTCAAACCTTAATACCTAAATTAAAAACTTTTAAAATTAGGTCACCAAAAGAGTAACTCGTGTATAATTGTTTGTTTACTTATTTGGTTTTTTAAGCATTTGGCGACATGAGCAAATTTACTGAAAATATCACCTAATTTAATTGAACGAGATTCATTTAATGCTGTTATAAAAATAGGTAACCTATTTTTGGCCTGATAGTTGTGCATATGAAATGTTGATTATGAGATGAAGGTCACTGAAAATATTTTAATTTTTTAAATAAATTTTGGTACAATATTCGTGAAGACGAAATTCGCCAAAGAGGGAACAACTGAGAACATTTATCTTCAAGGTGACAATTTTAGAGTAATGATTGGGAACCATTTAAATCACCTTTTAATTTTTAGGGATAAAATTAATTCATCAACCTCTAAATTTTGTTTATTGATTTATTTCTGATTTCATCCTTCTTGATTCGCATTATTAAAATATGAAACCATCAACATCGTATAAGTAAGCAAATTGACGGAAAATAATACAAGTAAATATAAAATAACCTTATTGGTCCCTAGAATCAAACTTTATTATTAATATCATTATCATCATCCGATTTCTAGTTACAGACAAAAAACCAAAACAGAGCTTAATTAAAGGTTTATATTTATATTAGATTATCACATATCTGATGAAAAAAATTATATGAAAAATATATTTATAAAAAATAAATAAATTTTAATTAAAATGGTAAAGTTAAAAACTCACATACAATTAGATTTCTATGAAATTTTATTAATTTTTTATAAAAATGTAAAAGATCAAAATACTCTCTTACTAATATAATTTATTTTATTAAAAATATTTTTTTAATTATTTCCTAATTCAATCTGCTGTCAATTAACTTGTAATAGTTAACTTAATCAAAGATTTTAAATGTACTATATGCGATATTCAATTATAAATTATTTATATAATAGTAAACTTTTTAATTGCGTACAAGCAGGATGAAGGACGACAAAGAAGAAGATAAGATCGGATTATATTTTTTTTTGAAGGATGAAATTACAATTTTATTATAATATTTAACTATAATTTCTGAATAAAAAATTGCAATTGTAAAAATTCAAGGCGCAGTTCCTACCTAGCACCGCTGCTGTATGGAAAGACAAAAATTATACTAATTATTTTAACCATTCATTTTGATTTGCAAGTTGGTAATAATAAAAAAGAAGACAGATATGAGCTCAAGAACTGGGGCTAAGGTGCCGGTCATAGATTTCTCAAACCAGAACCTGAAACCGATCAGCCCTGAACGGGATTTGTTGAAGTTCCAAGTCCAGGAAGCATTAGAGGAGTACGGTTGTTTTGAGGCCTCGTTTGACCAACTCCTGGAGCTTCGGCAGCCAGTTTTAGAGGCCTTGGAACAGCTATTTGACTTGCCTTTACAAACAAAACAGCTTTGTGTTTCCGATAAACCCTTTCGTGCCTATCATGGGTCTCCATCAAGATTGTATGAGAGCATCTCCACTGATGATGCACATATTGCTGAAAACATTGAACAATGCGTCACAACCACTTTGTGGCCTCAAGGAAACATAAGCTTCAGGTACATCCATTCACTTACAAAAAACCCTTTAGCAAAACTACTACACCTTTATTGATCACCTGCTCTGTATTTGGCAGTAAAACTCTGGCATCTTTTACTCAACTAGCATCAGGATTAGAGAAGACAATTTTGAGGATGATTTTGGAGAGTTTTGGCCTTGAGAAATACATGGATGAACTTGTGGACTCAACAAATAATCACCTGAGGGCTATGAAATACGGAAGGCCAAACACCAGAGAGCCAACCCTTGGGATACCTGTGCACTGTGATTATACTACAATGACTCTTTTGTGTCAATTAAATG
Source organism: Gossypium bickii (assembly GCA_025503065.1). Classification (NCBI taxonomy): domain Eukaryota; kingdom Viridiplantae; phylum Streptophyta; class Magnoliopsida; order Malvales; family Malvaceae; genus Gossypium; species Gossypium bickii. Next base: position 107,124,324 of record CP106711.1, read on the forward strand.
AGGTTCAAGGATTGGAGATCCTAAACAAAAATGGTGAATGGATGAATATAAATCCTTCACCCAACTCTTCCATAGTCATGCTTGGAGAATCCTTCAGCGTAAGTCACTTGTTTATTAATAGCTTGACTTAAACAAAAGCTCAAGGTAGATAGAACGTAAATTTTGTACTGTTGCAGGTATGGTTGAATGGTCGATTGTCTTCTGCTTATCATCGCGTGATGATGAAAGGAAACGAGGCTAGGTATAGCATCGGATTGTTTGCATGGCCAAGAGGAGGGTACCTAGTAAAGGTTCCCAAAGAGCTTGTTGATGACAAAAATCCGATGCTCTTCAAACCTTTTGATCTGGAAGAATTTTTGAAATTTCACTCCCCCCAAATTGTTCAAGGTGCTACTAAATCTTCTCTTAAAGCTTATTGCAGTGTCTAAGATTTGGGCATAAACAATTTTATATAAAATAAATAATTCGGGGTCTCTTTATGTCATATATAGAGAACAATATAATAAAGGTTATCCCAACTCGACATTGAAGTTGGCCAAAGCAGCTGTCCTAAAAGGGTTGTAAAAGGGGTAATGATGGTAAAGACAAATTACATATTTCGAGTGTTTTTTCTCCCAATTTGTTGGAATCAAAATGAAGTAAGTAATACTTTTTTGGTTTATTTTTTATATTTCAAATATTATAAATTATGTAAGTTTGACATGTGAATCAATTATTTTTTGTGCATTGGTGTGTTATTTTTTATATTATGGTGTTGGTATTATGTTTTTGTACTTATAGTATTATAAATTTGTATATTCATTTACATGTTAGTAATTATTTTACAAATATTTTTGCGTGTTTGTAAAAGTGTCATGTTGATGTATTTTTCATATTTTGTCAATAATGATTGATTAAGAATGGATTTTCTTTTCATGTTGGGTTTGAGTAATGTCTTATTTCAAATGATATTTTACGAACTTTCTTATGATGATTCAATTTAAAGAAAATTATATGTTTGTATTGTATTTCACATTATGTTTTAATGGGTCTCAATTATTATGATTTTTTATCGTTAGTAAATCTTTTCATGTAGGTTGTTTTTATGTTATCGTCATGTACTTTTTGTGTTATTTATATTTTAACTATTTTTCATATTATTTTAAAGCCATGCCTTAGTTTTTTTTCATGTTTTGTATAATTTGTTATAATATTTCAATTTTAAGCTAAGATTTATTTGTTTGAGGATTTGATCATTTTAATATATATTAGTATAAATAATATTATATACAAATTAATAAATTTTGGATGTAGTGATAAGGTATATTGTATTTATAATGAGTGAATTTAAGTTCAAATCTTTAAGCCAATATTCTAGGGATGAGCAAGCACAAATATAAAAAAGATTAGTCTTTCTGAACTGTAAACAAACATTGAAGATACAATTATTTCACGCAAAAATTACAATTAATATTATTAATATTTTAACGTTATTTCATGTTCTATTTATTTGAATTATGCATATCAAGTTTGGCGTAAATTAAAATTTTTTACTTTTTTTTAACCAATTTAAGAGAGATATTGTATTGGTTTAAAAATTTGCATGCATGACAAGTACAATTATTTGATAAATTCAACAATTGGATCATTAAAATATTAATTGTATAAAAAGTTATACTAATGTATAATTAATTTTATAAATTTTTATAAGTGAATCCCTCCCCATAAATATATTATGGCTAAAAATAATTGTTACTTGACAAAAAATTTTAGAATCGAACTGTTGATCGAATTAATTAGACCACCAATTCTAGATTCAACCAATTGAATTAGTATAAAGTTGATTCAATCATATATGTAAAATAAAATATTATTTTTAAATGGATGGACTCATTTCAATGAAACAATCTAATATTGGACTTTTTTTCTGTCTCTCTAAAGTTGGGAAATGGAAAATAAATAAAATATAATTTAAAGGTAATTATTTGATAAAAAGGAAATGGAAATCTTTAATTCCACAATCATAGTTAAAATTTTGTCACATTTTTTTATTTTTAATTATAAATTAAGGACATGAAAAAAAATCTCATCTACACTTGCGAAGTTAAAAATTCTGAAGATCAATGCACTAAACAATTATTCTATAATTGTATGAGAAAACATTTCGTTATAATTTTATGAGAAAATCTTTCTTACAATTAATTTTTTATCATTTCATCTATTTTTCGATTAGCACCTTACCAATTTGTGAATCAATTTATTCTTTCTCTCTCTTTAGACTGATATACAAACTGGTTCTTTTATCCAATTTCAAACACCATGGCCAAACTTTTGTATTATGCATTTGACATAATGAAATGTTACTCTTTAATCCATGGATTTATTCATTTATTGTTTCTTGCTTTGACTATTTGTGTTAATATAACAAGATGGAAAATAACTTCTTATTTTATATATACTATTTAAAACTGAAACCTCTAAAAAACAAATTTTTTATGTCGATTGGAAAGCCTAATATTGTGACATGTATATAATTCTAAAAATTCATCATGTATCATACAATTTAATATATTTTTTAATTTGGTAAATGTTATATTATTTTATATCTTATATTTAATTTCATTCTATAATATATATTGAGACTAGCTACAATAAATAAGAGGTTTTTTTTTTTAAATAAAAAAAAATCTTTTTACTCTAATATAACATACTTGTAATATAAATGCTTTTGAGGAATAAATATAAAATTTATTTTTATACAATAAATTTGTATTACAAGTATGTTATATTTGAACAATTTGAGAAGTTCTTTTTTCTTTTTGGGTTTTACAAATTTATGCACGTGAAATGCCTCTGTTTTAAAAGACGAAAGCTTTGATTAGGAAGTTTGAAGATTAGATTGATAGAATTTGTAAATGTGAAGGGTTAAATTTATTTAATTATTTAGAATTAGGATCAAATTGATAGAATATGTAAGTATTGAGGACTAAATATATTATTATACCACTTAGAAAAAAAATTACCATTATCAATATAACGACGGGTGACCAAAACAGGAGCACATAATAGGGTGACTATTCTACCCAAAATTGATTTATCAAATTTAATTGCAAAATAAATAAATGAAATTAAAAGGTTCAATTTGAAAAGTTAATATAAAAGTATTTAATATAAAATGTTTTGCTTTCCATTTATCAATTGTAAGCTTCTTGGTTCAACTAGGTCTAATTGCGCTAGTAGTCCTTATACTCTTTGTATATGTTGAAAATTAATCCTTCAACTTTTAATTTCAATAATTTGATTTTTTTTTTTGTTTAAAATTAAAATTCAATTGGTAAAGGCCTAAATTCATTTGTGATCACACTATTCCTGAGAACCTAGAAAGTAGCCGACGACAATTCATATTTACCGTGATCAACATGAATGAAATCGTGACTTCTAAAAGTGTATCCTCAAGAAATCCCAACGGATTCTGTCATATGCCTTCTCAAGACCAATTTTTAAAACCATCTCAGATTTTTTGCCCTTAAAATTCCTCAAAGAATGCACTACCTCCTAAGCAATAACAATATTGTTTGAAATGCTTCTACACATCACAAAACTAGCTTGGTTTTGTTTAGTAAGCCTCGACATTGATGGTCGCCACCTATTAACAATTGTCTTAGTCACAATCTTATATAAAATCATGCAAAAACTAATTACACGGATTTGAATGATGTTTTCCAGACCATTGACCTTAGGGATTAGAACAAGTAGAGGATTGTTAATCCTAGGATCCACTAGAAACCTCCAAACACAATATGCACCATGTGACACCCCAAACCCAGGCGAGACGGACTGACCCAAATCCAAAACGTCTCATTAGCCACTTACGTGACTCTCCTTACCAACCACCAAGCACACCACAAAACCACCAATCACACTAATCAAATACATGCTTATTCATGTAACTTTAAATATACAAAGCCTAAACCATGTTTCGTCTATCACAATACAACAAAATAAAAAATAGGGGTAAAATCGTCATTTTACACAACTTAGGCCAAAATAATCTTAATTGAAAAAATCAATTCGTTAAGTGCATTGGGAATTTGATTTATAATCATATTAGAAACATTCAGTTCAAAACGAAGATTAAAAGTCATTCAATTTCAAAATGAAGTTTAAAGACTAAAACATAAATTTTACAAATATCTAGGAAAACCATTTTATGAAATTAAAGATAAAATTTTGAGATTCAGTATATAAAACTTTGTCTTGTAAAATTTTGAAACATTTTGCGGTGTTTAAGGCCTCCAATTTAGTTGTATAAAATTCAAGACTTATTTGTAAAAGTGTAAAAAATATGCCTAGTTCACCCAACATCCACATCGAGACGACGTGAAAATTCACGTCGAGACATTGCCTGAGAAGGATTGCTTGTCTCAATGACGCGATAACATTGTCACGATGACAGGTCCTAGTCGTAACATCTTTGGGGCTCGTCATGACGTCAAAGTGCATTATATTGTAGAAAATTGTAGGATTTGCAAATGGCACTTTAACACTTAAATACACATACCCTTTTATAATTTCAAGCAAAAATAACTATTCTAGCATATCATATGGCATACATAGGTCATATAAATCATGCTCAATTACCCAAGATTAGACATTATCATACTTTGGCATCCAATCTAAACACCTATATTAACATGCTTTTCTAAGGTCCTAAATCCAATTACTCAACATACCAAATTTGCATTGTAACACCCCAAACCTAGCTTAGACGTTACGGCCGAATCTTCCTCCAGCATCGTGATTTTGACAGGTTGCGGTTTGCTTATCTATAAGAGTATGGAGTGTGTTTTGGTGTTTCGGGAGAGTTCGATTCTTGTTTATTTTGTGCCTCAATACTATAATTAATCATTTTATATGTCATACTTAGGTCTTGGGAGTCTAGTGGTTGCGTTATTGTCAAAATAGAACCAGGTGTGTAACGAGAAACCCGGAAAACAACGATCGATGAAAGTTAAAATTGGGGCATGTCGATGCCACATGGCCGTGTACGACACATAGCCGTGTGATAGGTTGTGTGCGAGGCCTAGGTCATTTTGGGCTGTGTGGGCCCAAAATTTCAAAATTTTCCCTAGGGTCGTACATGTCGTCCCGATCGAATCTAGGCCTTCCGTTGGGTCGGTTTGTATGGTATAAGCCTTAAAGCATGGAATTTGCTACTCTGTTAGATTGAAATTGATGTAAATAACATCTATATGAATATTATGTTATACGGTATATATAATCTATTTTGTTACGTATAAGCATGTGTAATATCTCTTATACGAGCATGCATGATATATTAATTCTGGTAACTGTTATTACTGTCTGTATTTGGCTATAGGGCGGGATATGTGTTACCTGGAGGAAGTATTCTGTGTGAGGCGATATCCTGCAATATACTAGCAGCACTGATGCGATTATTCTTAAAAAGTATCGTATGAACACTATAAGGTACGTAGGGCTAGGTGGGTGTTTTATACCCCATGTGGTATGTTGGGATGGTTGGAGTTGGTGTGTAGAGGATGAGGGTAGGATTATGCATATCTATATCTGTACGATTCTATTATAATTATGATTTTGTAAAAGATTTATGCCTGTATCTGCTCTGCCATGTGATTGAATCTGAATTTATGTTTTTGTTGAGTTACACACTTAGTTTTAAAACTCACTTTCTGTTTGTCCGTTACTTTTAGGTAACCCTCAGACTTAGGCGGGGCAGTGCGACAGGAGCTCAGATATGCCCACGATTACGTAAAACATTATTTTTATAATTTGCTTAATTAAAATTTTGTTTTGAGAGTTTTGTAATTTTAGGACTCTCTTGACATTTTGGTTTTATTTTTTTTTTTTTTGGATTTGGATTTAATTTGGAATTTCTAGCACGTCATTTGAAAAAACAATTTACGAAAACAACTGTTTTATACAATCAACCATTTTCAAGAAAACAAACTAGATTTTCAAAATATAAGTACTTAAGAACTTCCACTGCAAATTATTTGTTTTATTTGAAAGTGTAAGCAATCGAGGGTTTTAACTAATAAGTTTAACATGATGTTTTAAATAAGTGGACTCTTTTCGTAACAATGATGTACGATATTTTTTTTTAAAAAAAATGTCAGATTTATAACCTTCTTTTGCAACACTTCCAAATTCGACCGTAATGTCTAAGCCGAGTTTGGGGTGTTATATTTAGTGGTATTAGAGCCAGGTTGCAAAACCCAGGCTGTGAAATTTTAGGTTCAAAATTGTATTTACAAAAACTATTTTTTCCAAGTAAAGTTTATTTTTGAATCTGAAAAGTGAGTATGTAGTATTCTGAGTCTCCGACGTCGGTCCTGTAAGTATTTCTAACTTAGAAATACTTTAGTTAGAAAACTCTGAAATGATTACAACTGTACTGAGTTAGTTGGAGACTAAAATTTCTGAAACTCCTTCTGATACTTATTTGAAGCATAAAACATTTACTAATAAATACTAAAACTAATACATACACTACAGCAAAATAGACTTTTAGCGCCGTTTATAAGTGCCACTAATAGTATTTGTGACGCTTTTAAAAGCGCCGCAAAAAACGCAGCTAAATCAAACGCCGCAAACTTTAGCGGCATTTATGAGAAAAAAAGCCGCTAGAGGTCATGACTTTTAGCGACGCTTTTCCCACAACGCCACTAAAGGTCATGGCTTTTAGCGGCGCTTTTCCCACAAACGCCGCTAAAGGTCATAGCTTTTAGCGGCACCTTTTTATAAAACGCCGCTAAAAGTAGGTCTTTAGCGGCGCTTTTTTTACAAACGCCGCTAATTTGGTCATGAAAAATAAAAAAAAATTAAAATATTTTTCTTCATATCAAAAAATTAAAAAAAATAAAAATTTTGCATTACTATTGGATCTGTGATTTGTTTGGTACCGAAACACCACATTTTATGTCACATCAATCTACATTTTTTCCTTCAATAAATAACCAAAAAAAGGAAAAAAAATACAAAAGGAAACGATATATTGCAGTTCATCAATATTCAACGGTGGAATCGAATGAATTAGTTATTTCCAGAAACATACGCAAAGAGAGTCAAACTATAACTTCGAAGCTGCTGAGTACAATTCTGCAAGCAAATGTAGACACTAGAATCAAAGAAAAAAGACTTGGGAATCAGATTCTATTTACATGATATTCCTTGCACTTTCACATAAACTTCCTCTAGTGTTCCAAGTAAACTAGAAAAAAAGATAGCATTAATACGCACGTTATGGGAATCCAAGATGTGTATGGGTGGTATTTGTTGTAAGTAACCTTGTCCAGCTTGTAAATACATTCATACCACATATAGCCAACCTGAAGAATTTAAGAAATAAAAGAAAAAAAGCCTCCATCAAAAACCAAATAAGCATAATGGCAATATAGAGATCTAGAGATCAGGCAACTTACAAATAATGCAATTGCAACAACACTTGCTTTGATTGAAAATTTTTTCTTGGTTTCTCATTCCTCCAATTTTTCCATCCATTTCTCAACCTATGATTTAAAACATTTCAATGAGAAAGTTAATTGTGCACAAAGAGAGCTAGATTGATGATTGAAAATTTTTACTTACATTTGGATGATAGTAGGCATACATCATTCCAATTAAAATCGAGTTCCACGTATTAGATACGGTGCTTTTCCCTCATCCTGTGAATGAAAGAAATCAAAAGGCACAATTAAACTTGTTAATATTCAGGCTTCCATAAGGTAAATCAAATTTTTCAAGAACTACACAAAATATGCAACAAAAATACAAGGGAACATGCATTTTCTCTAGATAATTATTGAAAAATAAACAAAGCAGATAACTAATGCCAGCAAATAGAAACATAAAACTTAAGTTACAAGTGTTCAACACAAGTTAAACAGTAAAGGTAGAAATTTCATAAGTCTGTATTATGTTATGAGTTTATCCAATTCACAATAAAAATCAGGCACCTGCAACTGAAAATAGGTGGTGTCAAATCCAACACCAAGTGATAGTATCTGTCTCTTTGTTTTACCCTTTTCACTATTAGATCCCTCACAATCAAGAAACTGATATAGAAGCTTCCTGAAAGCAGCCCAACGTGCAAAATAGCCTAAAATACACAGCCAAATAGAACAAAAAGAAAGAATAACAATCCATTAGATTAAATTCATTAAAAAAACAATTCATTAGATTAAATTCATTAAAAAAAGAATAACAATCCATAAAGATTAAATTCATTAAAAAATCGCAAAGAAATTCAAATGAATCAAAACTTACCACGGTTAATAATAGGAGATCTCCTCACGGGTCTTCTAACAAACAAATGGATGTAGTCATCTTTCATGTATCCCTTTTTAACGCATGACCTTTAAATACACAGTGTGGAAGAAGTGAGAAATAAAATACCAAGTGATGCCCCTCAGTTTTTTGAATGAGTTTATAGGATTAATATACGATTTCACAAACTAATAGTTGGATTTACAAATATAATTGGACTCATCATGCAAGTAAAATTTCAAATCTATCCTACATCTCTATCATATCAATCGAGATTATGATTTTTCATTATTAAACTTTTTTGCATCCAACCAATTATACATCCTAAAATCATTCAAAACTAACATAAAATAAAATAGCCTATTAAACAAATATAAATCGTACATGCAAAACTAATTTAGTCTTACACTAGTATATGTGATAGCCTATTATCCATAGGCAGGATTTTGTAATGTCCAACATCTATGCACCTTAAACGTTTAATGAAATGGATAAAGCATTGAACATGAAACATAGCACATCAATATTATAATTATATATAGGTGGTTGGAATACATAATCCGGATAGGCTTTCCATTCAGAGGAGTGAAATTCAGAAGTTCCAATGCCCTTGCAGCTGTAAGTAAACATAGTTGAGGATTCAGTGATTAAGATAATGAAAAATGAAGAGATCTTATCCAAAGTAAAATCAATTAACAGCTGCAAAAAATTAAAATAAAAGTCCTCTCTGCACAGAATGCATACCATCTCTTCTTACAAAATCACCACCCTGCACAACAAACATAAGATGTTAGTCCACAAGAAAAAAGACATTTATGTGCAAAAAAACTGGGTTGGACACAGCGAAGTTTAGTAAAATTTTGAGGATTCACAACATGGTAAATACAACCTTAAAAACTACATCACAAGAAAAGCAGTCGTGACCATCAGCCCTGTTTCCTACAGCATAAACAATAATAACTGACTAAACGACATTCCACTTCTAAGCAGTCTATCGATATGTCTAATAATAATAATAATAATAATAAAGTGGCAATTCCAAAACCACAAACAACTTAGATATGCAATAGAAGCAATGCAGAAAGAATATTTTGAACCTTTGTTGTAGGCCGATCCTGTTAGCATAAATTTATCAAAGTATTTAGTTTGGCCACTTAGGCTCAACAGCAACTTGGGATAGGGATGAATATAAAAAGTTCGTTCAAACATGTCTAAACTTGAAGGACAAATGTTATTGAACACATGGACGCATGCGTGATTTTGCAAAAGAAATTCAACAAGAAAATATTGCATACGATTCAAAGGGACATCCCAGCATGTTATCTCCTATAATTCACATGACATTAATATACATGCAAAGGTTTCACTCGAGGCTCATGTTCTTACAAGACTAGCTTCAACATAAATTGCAGCTTAAGAAAAGAACATTGATTCCCTAACTCAAGCTGCAGAATTTAGAATAAAAGAGATTAATCTCCCCAACTATGTAACTCAGACTCAAGTGTAAGCGCCAGATGTGTCCCGACGTGGATATGTTAATTTTTTTTAACTTCCGCATATTTGGGGGCCATGTCCCGATACCCATATACAACCATGTGTCAACAGAAGTGCTTAAGAGAAATGAAGAGTTGAATCAAACAGCTCCCAACAAGATAATGATATAATACTTTCAGAACTCTGACAAAGGAAAAGAAATGCTCTCACAAAATACCAACATATTATTTCCAGCCATGCCGAATCAAAGACTCATCTAGGAGCTCAAGCATTGGTTGCAAAACTGACAACATTCATATATTGTGATTACATTATAAACAAGGCAGATGATACTTGCTATCCTTCAGATAAATCATGTATAGTAAAATTCTTCATCAATGTTTCTATGTGACAGCTTTGTTAACATCATCTGAATGTGAGCATGATACTAAAAAGCCAGAAAAATAAGCAAAAAGTTATCACAAGTTCATTTCAGATATCGTGTAGATCAACAGTAGACATTTGTTCAAACATTACCAAGCTACTATTAGAAAACAATCCTGACTAGGGTTCCTACCGTAAGAAAGTTGCCACAGTTCTGGCCATCAGCACGGAAATAATTGTTTGCATTGTTCCCAGGAATGCCTGCAGGAATATCCTTAGGGACAACAGCTGGTGGTGGGGTTTCCTTGACAACCTCATTCTGTGTCTGAGGAACCTCATTGACGGTGCCAGTGTTAGGACTGACATTTTTGGAGGTGGGTTTGGGGGATTCTCCACTCCCAAAAAGGTAACCCAAAGAACTCTGTCCCCCACCGCTGCTAACTCCACGGCCCATGATATCTATCTTGGACTTCTAAGCGAGTACTAAAGGAACAAATATTCCAGTAAATAACAAAACTACTATGGGTATGACTCATGAATTCCAAAAGTAATTGTCACCTATGTTAAAACTATTCATATTGCTTAAAACACCCAAGCCCAACACATAAACATGCAGAAACAAATCTGTATTATAGTCACCAAATCCCAGTAACATAGCTCAGTACCATACCATGTAAAGTTTCCAAATTTGAGTTCCACTAATGAAATTGAAGCAAAAGAAAAAAAAAATCTAATGAAATGAACCTAACTTCATTTTAGATCAAGTAAAACGCCGCAGGTAATGCAGTGGGATTCTCCCATTTCATCTTATGAAACCCGAAAGATATGCAATTTAACAAAGAAAACATCCATTGTTTAAGCAACCAAGACTAACTCTATAGTTCATAAGTGGGCAAAGCAAAAAACCCAAACTCAAAACCCTGAGCGGAGACAGCGAAAGATATAAAATCTCACACTTAGATGACTTTCAGTTAAATGGGAAACTAACAAAGCAAATCGTCGATCAAAAATATAAAGCCGGACAACCGCAAATTTACATAATGACATTCAAAAGCATCATCACTGAGAAAAAATCAACATGCAGTTTTACATAATGGCATTCAAAATGAACCGAATGACCAAACCTAAAACTTTTTAAGAGTTTTACTCAATGTTACATCAGCCAACAAATAGAAGTGCAGAAAGAAACTCTGTGGAACTCTGAACCTCTACATAAGCCACAAAAACCCAGGAAGAAAAATAAATTGTTTGAAGAATGAAATTTGATGGGAATTTCTTTAAAAATATGAAGGAAAAAAAAAAAGGGTTCTTAATGGGATGAAGATGGCATAATCTTGCCCCTCTTGGCAAAGCTTAGTAAAAGGGTATGAAATGAAATGAGAATTGGAAAAGGGAGTGAAGCTATGAGGATAGGAAGTGTTCCAGCTATCCATGCCCCTCTTAGAAGCCAAATAAGGCCTGTTTTAATGGTGTTCACTGACAGTGAAGTAAAATCTTCCATCAAAATTCCAAGCAAATTCATTTCCCAGATAAGGATAGGAGCAGGTCAGTTATCTGCGGTTTTCTAAATTATCCAAATCAGCAAAACTGCCTAAAAACTTCAAGTCTGCGGAAGATATGATTAATTCATCTCCAGATATCTAAATCTGCAAAAACTCGAAAGTCTAATTTATTATTATCTGTAGGATATCAGAATCCAAAATAATTCAAATCCAAGCTACGTTATATATAATCAAACAAAAACAAAGTATTTGAGTAACGAAATCATTAGCAAATAAAAAGCAGGAATTAGTAATCAGTAATTCGAGATAAAGGGAAGAAGAAACTAACTTAATCTTTAACCATAGACAAAAAGAATAAAAAATTCAACAGAGATACGAGTACTACCTTTAAAACCAACACTACGACAATGAAAAGACGTTGTAACAGCTAAATGTGGTTTCAATTATAGCTCAAAATGAAGAATTGAGTTCTAGCCAAGTTGCAGAAATATAACAAAGAACTAGTAAAGGGAATAATAATCACCGAAAGGGAAAACAAATGAAAATACAGATCAAAGACCGTGGCGATACATTTTGACTGCAAAACCAATGCTGAATGTTTTCTTTATACTACTCTCTTTTCAATGATTTATAATATGTACAATAATATAACTTTTTTTTCCCCTTTTGGTGTCTACAAACTCAAGGAGAAATCTATGAATTTGTCAAAAAAAAAAAAAAAAATCTATCGGCAGTAATATAAAAGATGAGCAAATTACTGGGAAACAAAATCCAGCTCATCTGAAATTTATCAAAAGTGGAAGCATCTCAATTGAATCAAAATATAATCATTTTCAAAAAACAATGAATTAATAGCATATTAAATCATGTGATCTACAACTGGAAGTTAGAAATAATGGGGAAAACAATGAACAATAATAATAATAGGTGGGATTTTCTCAAAAACCAAGAAAGCAAAGTTAAGTGTGGAAATGATTGCAAGTTTTGAACAGCTGATGAACATCAAAAAAAAAAAAAAGTATGGAGAGATCGATATCCCAGCAGAAACAACATCAAAACCCAGAAATAAATTATGGGTTATTATTATTATTGAGAAATGTTATAAAATCCATTCCAATAATATCAAAAGAATAGCCCAATCATGCATAATGATAAATTTCTTAACAAATTTCAGCAGGAAAGAAATGGAAATGATTAGCAACGATTTAGAGTAGATTGCAAACATTAAAAAATTAACTAAAAATCCAGAAAAATCAAAATCCATTGTAACAATCCAGAATAGCATCATACATTATGTAAAACAATTAAAAATTCCAGATCCAGGGACGAACACTTACATGCAATCAAAACCCACATCCAAAACCTCAAATTTTTATTTTGTGAGAGGTAAAATGTCATTGTTTTTATTTGATATAATGATAGCGATCAAATTCAAGCAAATATAGAGAAGATTTTTTTAAAAATTTGCAGTTTTATTAAAAAAAACTTATAAAACAGGACATTTAATTGTTTTAGAGAGATTATTTAATGCAAAATCACCCAAAAATATATGAATTCATGTAGTGAACCAAAAGCTTTACTAGCAAACATTTAATCATAAAAATAAAAACTCCGAATTGAATCCACATTACTTTAAAAATAAAAGCTTTACTAGCAGAGAAGGGTGACGGCGACGAGCAGAGAGGACACAGGCAGCGGCAGTCCGGTCAGGTTTTCAGCATGAGAGGGCTAGGGGATTTTGGGGAGAAATTAGGGATTAGGTCTGCTGTTTGGGGGGGGGGAGGGGGGATGGCTCGGGTAAGCAGAGATAAGTGCGAAAGAAAAACGGCGTGGTTTTGTTAAAGAAAATTGGACTTTTGTGACGTTTTTAAAAAGCGCCACTAAAATCCCCTACAAAAATGACGTGTTTCAATTATATGGTTCTGTTATTTGCGGTGTTTAATAGAAAGTGCCACTAACAGTCTATAAAAACGGTGCCGTTTCAATTAAAATTAATAGTTTTTTACGGTGTTTTTACTCAAAAATGCCGCTAATATCTTCAATATTAATAAATTTTTTTAGTTTAATTATTAATTAGATTCCTTTAAATTAATTTTGTTTTGTTTTTAATAATATATTTAATTTGTACAGTTTTATAATTTAATTTCTCATACCTAAATCCTAAAACCCTAAATTATACACATACCTCTAAACCCTAAATTATACATCTTAAACCTTAAACCGCAACTCATATATATATTACAAGTTGCAAAAGCAATTAAAGAAATAATCTAATTGCTTACCTAAACCCTAAAATAATATGATTTTTATCTATTTTATCAAAATCCCTAATAGTTAAATCCCTAAACACTAAGACTCTAACTTTATTATTTGATATGGTTTAAGCACTAAACCCTAAACTCCATAAATATAAAATACTAAAAACTAAACTATAAACTCGGCCTAAACCCTAACCTAACCCTTAATCTTAAACCCTAAACCCTAAACCCTAAATCATAAACCCTACCCCCTAAACCATAAAGATTAAACCATAAACTATATATCCTAAATTAAACCATAAACCCTAAATTATCATGAGAATTAATTCAATATTTTAAAATTAATACTATCTCTTTTACTATTATATAAGGAATTATTTAATATTTTTTTCATTTTTAACAAATATTTTTCTATGTTTTTACTTTCAAATTTTTTCTAAGTGTCATTATTTTTTTGACTAAAAATAATTTATATTTTAATCAATATAATTTATATTTTAATTAAGATAAAATATTTATATTTTAAAAATTCAATTAAAAATAAATTGTATTTTAATTAACATTACTATTTAGGGTTTAAGGGTTTCGATAAAACAAAACTTCTTAATGGTTTAGTTATCAATTTGTAACTTTTCATAATTAAGTCAGTTTCAAATAGCAAAATAAAATTAAATTTAAAAAATGAAAATTAAATCGAATCAAATAGAAATGAGTGTCGATTACCCTAAATGAAAATTGAACTGTTGCTCAACATTTAGCGGCGTTTAAGGTTAGGGTTTAATGGTTAATGGTTTAGTGTTTGTAGTTTAGGGGTTTATGGTCGAGTATTTAGAGTTTTATATGATTTAGGGTTTAAAATCTAGATCTATGGTTTAGAGGGTTTAGACCGTTTAAGGTTTAGGGTTTAGGGTTTAGGGATAAACAGATGCACAATCAGATTTTGTTAGGGGCTGAAATTAATTTGTAAGTAAAAAATGCAATCTCACCATTTTTATAGCATATATTTTTATAATTTTTTAATGATTAGCTCAAATTTGATATTCTGTCTTCATTCGATAAACCCTAAACCCTAAACCCGTGAATCTTAAACCATACACCCACAAACCCATAAACTAATAAACTCAAGCCATAACCCTAATCCTAAGACTAACCGTAAACCATAAACTCTAAACACTAAATCTTAAAATGCTGAACTCGAAACCTTAGTCAGCCCATACAAACCACTAAACCCTTAGTTATAACCTTAAACCCTAAATTATTTAGATAAATTTTGAATATTATATATTCTTTCAATATTTTAGGAAATTTAAATAGCATTTTCAATTTACCAATTAATTTTGTTTCTCTACATATGCATGGGTTACCAATTTTTTTTAATTTTAATATATATAAAGCTTATCTATTATCTCTAAAATAATTTAAACTATAATTATAATTCTAATATATATATAAGAAATTAAATCATTTAAACTATAATATATATATAAAGTCTGTTTTCTTGTAGTGGCTAAACCCTAAATATAAATTTTATAAGGGACAAAAGTAATTAAAATAGAATGTTAATGCTTACATGGACCCTAAAATAAATTAATTTTTTATTAATAACACTAACCCCTAAAGCCTAATAGCCCATAACCCTTAAATTATTTATTTTTGCGTCATTTTTTAAAAAAACGCAACTAATGACATGCTTTTTGCAGCGTTTACAAAAAAAGCCACTAATTCTCGATCTAGCTATTGATTAACATCTTTGCGGCGTTTTAGGCTAAGCGCCACTAATACTCTTCATTTAGTGGCGTTTTTACAAAAGCGCCGCTAATGTTCAGATCTTTAGCGGCGTTTTTTTAAAAGCGCTGCTAATGCACAGATATTTAGCAGCGTTTTTTAAAAATGCCGCTAATGCTCAGATCTTTAGCGGCGTTTTTTTAAAAATGCCGCTAATGCTCAGATCTTTAGTGGCGTTTTTTTAGAAAGCGCCGCTAATGCTCAGATCTTTAGCGGCGCTTTTGTAAAAAACGCCGCTAATTCTCATTTTTAGCGGCGTTTTGGAAATAAACACCGCTATTGCTAAGCTTTTTACGGCGTTTTCTTTCAAACGCTGCTAATGTATAATATTTGTGGCGTTTTTCATTAAAACACCACTAAAAACGCCGCTAAAAGTCTGTTTTGGTGTAGTGATAAAACTCTGAATGTAGATAAAAATGTGATTACAATAAGTGCTCCTAGAATGCATGGTCGTGGTACTCGTGGGCGCGGCGGGCGCCGTAGAGGGACTCGAGCTGATTCGTCCTCGATGGGCAGCATGCCTAATCTGGATACGAGTAAGACACCGGTTACATCTACTGTTGAGACCGAGTCTCAAAGCTGCTCGGCTGGGGATGACGTATTGTCCCAAGCCATGCTTAGAGTATTAGAGAGGGTCACTGGGCCCTATTCTGGTTTTGGGAACTATGGGTCGGTAACTAAACACCTCCAATCTAATGGTGCTGAGCTATTTAAGGGCGTCACTTGAGTTGCCCCAACTGTGGCCAAATACTGATTGGAGGCCATTGAGAGGATAATGAATGATATTGACTACACCCTTGAGCAAAAATTGAAAGGTGCGGTATATTTGCTTCGCGATGAGGGATATCAGTGGTGACTAATGGTTAAGGAAGGTACTCAGCCAAATCAGATCAACTGGGAATATTTTAAAACTGCCTTCCAGAGGAAATGTGGATGCGAGTTATGTGGATGCTTGCAGACGCGAGTTCATGAACCTCACTTAAGGGGATATGATTGTGGTCAAGTATGAGGTCGAATTTCTGAGATTGATTCATTACGCTCATGGGATGGAGGCGACTGAGTATGAGAAATGTGTCCATTTTGAGGATGGTTTAAGGGATAATTTGAGAGTTCTGATAGCTCGCAAAGGGAGCGAGAGTTCGCTGCCTTGGTGGACAAGGCAAAGATCGCCGAAGAGGTTAAACACATTGAGCACCAGAATAGAGACCGTGAGAGAGGTAAAAATAAGAGGGATTCGGAGACCTTTAGTTCTGTTTAGAGGTGTAACACCCCAAACCCGGCCTAGACGTTATGGCCGAATCTGGCATTGTCACATGAAATGGAATTTGAAATCGAGTTTATCAAGTTAAGACCGTTTCCATTTATTACCTTCTAATTATCCCTAGTCAATTTCGAAAGTATTTACTCGTTAATTCGATTCGTTTAAAAACATATTCTATAGCATAAGCTTTTGAAACCGTGATATTTTAAGAAAATTATTCGCGTTTAGGGAAAACCTTGTTTTTAGTTAAATCGAGTTTTCGTTAAGTTTTGTATTTTAAAAATCTATAAAATCAGTTAAAATCCCAAAATTAAGGCAAACAGTCCAAAAGTCCAAATTACATAAAAAAATCCAAAATTAATAGAAATTAAAAAACCTTAATGGAATTAACTCAGTTCAATAGTCATGTGGTCACTGTTCAGTTCTTCGCCGCACCGATCTATCTAAATCTGGGAATTACCTGTACAGATAAAACAGAAAGGGGTGAGTTTATGTAAACTCAGTGTGTAATCCCCACAGAAGGTATGCATACAGCCACACAACAATTATCAGTCAAATGCAGTTTGGGGCTTAAGCCATTCTGGTCAGAATCTGATTTGATGTAAAATTAGCGCTTTAGCCCATCTCGAGATCTGATGCATACAAGAATGTAAATCAAGATCCTACCCACCAGCCTCTACACACCATCTCCGGCCATCCCTACACATCATATGGGGTTTAAAACACCCACCTAGCCCTACACACCAAGTCGTACCGAATATGGCACATATTAGTAATATTGCAGTTGAGCTGCCAGATAATAGACATGAAAGCCTTTCTATACACTTCCTCCAATAATCAATCATCCCACCCCAATGCAGATGCACCTAAACATGCTCAATACAGACATACAGGAATACGTGCTTACATGCTAAAATCTAGCTATCGTCATACATACGGATCAGTAAACATGCATAAATTTAACATGCTCAATACATACATTATATATCCAGTTCACACAATTTAGGGTCTAAGTGGCGCTAACCGACCCTACAGTAGGTTCTCAGTCAACTTGGGCGACCCGTGCAGCCTTAGGAAACATTTTAGCTAAATGAGCCCACACGCCCATGTGGTTTGCCGATGTGGGCCCACATGCCCGTATGACCCATATGCTTAGATTAGCCTAGCCCGTGTGGATCACACAACCTGACCCAATTACTACACGCCCGTACCCTAGCCATCACACAGCTGTGTCTTGCGCATAGCCTGGCCTTCGTCGATCACAAGGCCATGGTATCGCGCACGGCCTACCACACGGGCGACCATACGCCCGTATAGCGTCGATAGTTTGCAATTTTGGCTTTCGCTGAATCCCCTTTTTTGTGTTTTTGGGTACACACCTGGTATTGGTTCATTGCAAAATGCTCCTAAGACCACCAGAACCTAAAATCATCCAAAAGTCTCTGAATCAAACACTTAAAATGATAAACTAAACCGATCTCAAATAAGTTATTCAATATATTAGGCAACCAAACCTTACCTTTAATTGAACAGCGGTAACTTCCACACACTAAATCCCCTACGAATGATTCTGAACCTCTGAATCTTCCCCTAATCGATAATAAGCACAAAATCACCGTTATAACACTAACCACAAAACCTTAAGATAGCGACAGAGCAGTTATTTACCGAACGAACGTAAACAACGTCAAATAAAAAGGAAGACAATTGGAAAACCAGAAGGAGAGGAGGAAAGCAAAGATAAATTTGGTAGAGTAGAATAAAAAATTTCTAAAGACGTCAAAATTGTGAAAGAAAGCCAAAATTTCAAAAATGATAAAAATAAAAACAAAATAAAATCTAATAATCTCCCCAACTCCCTTAATTCACTCACCCACTAACCCACTTCTCAGAATTCCAACTGGACTGAAACACTTGCTCAAAACTGAGTAAAAATAAACTCCCACGCTCGCGCAGGGATTCGAACACATGACCTTTAGCAACCTAACACTCAACTTAACCACCAGACCAGAAGGCCCATTCTGATATGATTTTACCAATAATTAAATATAAGCCTACTAAACAAAGATAGAACTTAATTCTAAAAATAACAAAAATTGCTAAAGCTAAAGCTTGAACTTGGAACCTCACACACACACCCAGAACACTTAACCACTGAAGAAAATGCACTTTTGTGTCACTTTTTCACAAAAATAGAAATAAAAATTTTGGGGCATTACAACTCTACCCCCTAAAAGAAATTTCCGCATCAAAATTTACTTGATCAGAACATATGAGAATATTGCTGGCGCATCGTATCCTTAGGCTTCCACGTTATTCTGCCACAACACCTTCACTAAAGGAATGAACTTCCTCCTCAGAACCTTAAAGTCTCGATCTAGGATCTAAACTGACTCCTTCTCTGTAACAGCCCAATTTCAATAGTGTCGGAATAGTGATTCGAGATTACTAAATCTGACGAAAAAGTTAGAAAACTTTGTTAATCGATAATTATAAGTTAAGTGTGATTTTAGAAATATTTTAAAATTAGTGAATTTTGTGAACTAAAAGAATTAATTAAAAAAAAAAGAAAAGATTTAATAAAAACGAGGTATTGAGACCTCGAATTCATCATCTGATGAGTCATAAATATTTCTAAAAATATTTATGGAGTGTCATTAAGTTATTATTAAAGTTTAGTTGAGAAATTTTAACGTTTGGATATGTAATTAAATAAAAAGACTAAATTGAAAAAGGTGTAAAAGTTTTATTATAGATTAAAGAAAGTATAAAGGACCAAAATGGCAATTAAGCCATTTTATTTAGTTGAGGCGTGTTATTGTGAAGAAAATCTGAGATTTTTTTATGTTTAATATTATATTATTATATTATTATATTATTATATTATATTATTATATTATTATATTATTATATATAAACAAACAAATGGAAAGAAAAAGAAAGGAGAGAAAGGAGAGAATTGAAAACAGAAAAGAAACAGAGAACAAGACGAAAGCAGGGGAAAGAAAGAAGGAAAGAAAGAAAAGGAGAAATTGATGATTTAAAGCTTGGATGTTTAATAGGTAAGTTAATTTAGTCCTTTTCTTTTAATTTTGATGCTTTATAAGTTTTAGAACAAAGTTTTGATGAATTTAAGTTGAAGTTTTTGAAGTTTTAAAGCTGTTGAATATAGCATATGATGAACAAAAAGATGAATTAGTGGTTTAATTGAAAGAATTTGAAGTTAGAATTGGGTAAAGGATTTAATTGTAAAATAAGCTATAACAAAACTGTTTTGGACAGCAGCAGTAGAGTAATTTTGAAAAATCACCAAAAATCGTAGAAGTGGAATTAGAAGTTGAATGAGATATGAAATTAAAGCTTATTGAGTCTATTTTCATATGAAAGAAACAGGGAAAGCAAAGGAATTCTGTAATTTGAGATATTTATATTTTTGTAAGACCAGTTCAGAGGATTTCAGGATCCCCTTTTCTGACTTTGTAAAATCATAAAAATTAGAGAAAAATAATTAGAGGCTTAATTTTATATGTTTAGAATCCTGAATGAGTCTATTTTCAATAGAAATAAACGAGAACATCATATGAATTCTGTATGAAGAGATAATTAATTTTTAGTGAAGAAGGGTCAGAACTGCCAGACAGCAGAACAGGGTAACTTTGATGAATAAACTGTACTAATTGGCTAAACCAAAAATTCTGGAAATTTTATGGGAAGAAGATATGTGAGTCTAGTTTCAGAAAAAATTTACGGTTCTTCATTTGGAGTTCTGTAGCTCTGGAAATAAATAATTTAGTGACTATAACTCAAATGGACAGTTTTGAATATACTTATGAGTAATTAATGAAATTATTGACAATGTTACTTATAGCATGTTATATACATTACGGATGTGGAATGGAGAGGAGGAGGAGGAAAATATGTATGAATATTTAGGTAGTATGGCTAATTTGAAATGTTTTAGGCTCAGGGGACTAAATTGAATAAAAGTAAAACTTTGTGATTAATTTTGTAAAAATGTGGAAATAACCAATTTGCATGAAATGGATTATTTTATTATTTAAAATTGCAAAATTGAATGAAATTATTAATTTAGATTAAGATCGACTGAAAAATCAACGAAAATAGAAAATTTCTAAAGTGCCCTCGAATTTTGATATTTTCGCAAAATTTAGCTGTAAGTTCGTGTAACTTAATTATGTAATATAAGGGAATATAAGTTGATTATACGTGAAATATTGATATGATGAATTAAGCGATTTATGTTTATGAAGAAGAGATACTTGAATGATATTTTTCATGATATGTAAATATGTGATTATCTTTAATATGTTAATACAAGATAATTAAGTATGTTGAGATGAGTAATAAATTTATGTAAGACATGACGAGAAAAATAAATATGTTTAAGGGACAATATGTTTGAATTTGATTGGTTTCAAATATAAATGCTAAATGAAATAAAATGTCTGATAAATAAATTTGTAATTCCGGTAATGCCTCGTACCCTATTCCAGGGTTGAATACGGGTAAGGGGTGTTACATTCTCAAAGGTCAAGTTTGGCCTAACCTCATCTCCTTAATAAGGACAATATGAGTAGGACCAGAGTGGTACCGTCTAAACATCGAGACGTGAAAGATATCGTGGATGCAGTTTAACTCTAGAGGTAGCTTCAACTAATAAGCGATCGGTCCCACTCACTTCAGAATTTGATATGGCCCGATAAACCTAAGGCTCAACTTGCCCTTACGACCGAACTTCAGAACTTTTTTCCACCGAGAGACCTTAAGAGACACGAAGTCCCGCACAGAATCCTCAATCTCACATCTCTTTATAATAGCATAAGACTTCTGTCTGTTAGAAGCAACCTTCAGACAATCCCCAATTAATCGAATCTTATCATCAGTTTCAAAAACCAACTCAAGACCCAAAACTCGACGTTCACCCAACTCAATCCAACACAAAGGAGTATGACACTTACGACCATATAGAGCCTCATAAGGTGCCATCTGAATACTTGACTGAAAACTGTTATTGTAGGCGAACTCGGCTAACGGTAGATAATCTCCCAACTGCCTTGAAAATCAATAACACAACTCTTCAACATATCCTCTAGTATATGAATCACCCTCTCAGATTGACCATCGGTCTGAGGATGGAATGCAGTACTGAAGTCCAATCTTGAACCTAGAGCCTCATGTAACTTTTTCTAGAACTGAGACGTGAAGCGAGGATCTCTGTCAGAAATGATTGAGACTAGCACCTCATGCAGTCTCGCTATCTCAGAAATGTAGAGCTTCGCCAACTTCTGAAGTGAATAGTCAATTCTGACCAGAATGAAATGCACAGACTTGGTCAATCGATCCACGATGACCCAAACTGAATCCTTCTTTGTGGGTGTTAAAGGCAGCCCACGAGCGAAGTCCATTGTTACTCGCTCCCACTTTTATAGCAAAATCTTAACCGGCTGCAGCAAACTCGAAGGTAACTAATGCTCAGCCTTAACTTGCTGGCATGTCAGACATCGTGCCACAAAATCAGTAACCTCCTATTTTAATCCCGGCCACTAGTACAGTTCTCAAAGATCTAGGTACATCTTATTCCTATTAGGATGCATAGCATAAGGGCTACTATGCGCCTCTCTCAAAATAGACTGCCTCAGATTAGTATCATTTGGTACTCAAATCTGACCACAGAAACAGAGTACCCTATCATTATTCAGCCCAAAGTCCGTAGTGCTGCCACTCTCAATTCGACGGAACCGAAGACCCAAAGATTCATCCTTTAATTGCCTATCCCAAATCTGTTCTATCCAAGTCAGTTTAACCTGCAGCTCAGCCAATAAACTTCTATCATCGAACAAACTAAGTCGAGCGAACATCGCTCTCAGATCAGTCATTGCCTTACGGCTCAAGGCATCGGCCACCACATTGGCCTTGCCAGGATGTAATCAATAGTACAGTCATAGTCTTAAGTAGCTCAATCCATCTACGTTTCCTAAGATTCAACTCCTTCTGAGTCAGGAGGTGCTTGAGTCTCTTATGATCAGTGTAGATAATACACCTCTCACCGTGCATATAGTACCTTCATATTTTCAAAGTAAAGACTACGGCGGCCAATTCTAAATCATGCGTCGGATAGTTCGCCTCATGCGTCTTGAGCTGACGAGATGCATATGCCACAACCTTACCACCCTGCATCAAAACACATCCCAAACCGATATACTACGCATTACTATATACCACAAACTCCTTCCCAGATTCAGCCTGTATCAGAACAGGAGCCTGAGTTAGAATAGTTTTGAGCTTCTCAAAGTTTGATTGTTGTGCATCAATCTAGACAAATAGTACACCCTTATGTAGCAGCTTAGTTAATGGCGCTACAATTAGTGAGAAACCCTCCACAAACCACCGATAATAACCCACCAGACCCAGAAAACTGCAGATCTTATACACGTTCTTAGGTTGTTTCCAATCCAGTACAGCCTCAATTTTTCTAGGATCGAATCAGATCTCCTCAGCAGACACTACGTGTCCCAAGAAGGTTACTTTGCGTAGCCAGAATTCACATTTGCTGAATTTAGCATATAGTTGCTTCTCACGCAGAATCTGAAGCACAACTCTAAGATGTTCATCATGCTCATCTTCAGTCTTAGAGTATACCAAAATGTCATCAATGAAAACCACGATGAACTGATCAAGATAGGGCTGAGACACTCGGTTCATCAGATCCATAAATACGGTCGGTGAATTTGTCAACCCAAAAGGCATAACTAGGGACTTGTAATGCCCATAAAGAGTCTTAAAAGCAGTCTTATGAATATCCACATCCTTAACTCTAAGCTGATAGTACCCAGAATGAAGATCTATCTTAGAAAACATGGAAGCCACTCGGAACTGATTAAATAAATTATCGATCCTCGGAAGTGGATACTATTCTTAATAGTTAGCTTATTCAACTACCGATAATCTATGCATATCCTCATGGTCCCATCTTTCTTTTTAACAAATAGAACCGGTGCTGTCTATAGAGACACACTAGGACGGATGAAACCACAGTCCAAAAGTTCCTGCAGTTGAGCCTTAAGCTTTGTAAGCTCATTTGGTGCCATTCGATAGGGAACAATAGACATCGAAATTGTACCAAGAAGAAGCTCAATCCCAAATTCCACTTTCTGATTCGGAGGTAAACTCGGTAGCTCCTTAAGAAAGACGTCCAGAAAACCTCTTACAGTTCTGATGTCCTTTACAGTAGAATCTTCAGAAACAGAAACACTAATATAGGCCAAGAACGCTTCACATCCCTTACGAACCAGTTTCTCAGCCACCAGTGCAGAGATCATATTAGCCAGATAATTTCGACGTTCCAAATCACGACTACCTTAATATCCTCCTCAGTTCTCAACCTAACACTCAACTTAACCACCAGACTAGTAGGCCCATTCTGATATGATTCTACCAGTAATTAAATATAAGCCTACTAAACAATGATAGGACTTAATTCCAAAAATAACAAAAATTGCTAAAGCTAAGGCTTGAACTTGAAACCTTACACACACACACACCTAGAACACTTAACCACTAAGGTAGATACATATTTGTGTCACTTTTTCACAAAAATATAAATAAGAATTTTTGGGTGTTATAAGAGGTCTAAGAAATGGGCTAGGTCTGATGGGCCTTCTAGAGTTGGGGTTTCCGTTGCTGCTACTCTAGCTCAGCCTTGTAGTGATTGTGGTAGATGCCACCCGAGCGAGTGTTGGATGAGGTTGGGAGCGTGTTTGCAATTTGGATCGATGGAACACTGTATTAGAGATTGCCCATTATGTTTTGATTAGATGCGAGCTCCAGCTTCAGCTTTTGTTCAACCTTAGCGTGCAGTTCAGCAGTCACCTAGGGGCCGTGGTCCGGCCAATAGTGATAATGGTATGAGTAGAGGACAGAGAGCACGGGGCAGAGGTGTTAATCAGACTGAGGTGAGGCAGCCTACGTTGGTTTATGCTGCTAGACGTCATTGATGTGATTATGGGTACGTTCTTTATTTACAATGCCATTTATTTTACACTGATAGCATAGGGTCAAGACATTCATATGCAGCTAGCTCTATTTCTGTAAACTTGGGGGGTTCCTGTTGAGAGCACTTCTAGTGAGATTTTTGTACTGAATCCATTGGGTCAATCTATTCAGTTGAATAGACTGTATAGAAATGTACGGTTAGAGGTATAATGGGTTATGTTTCCGGCCAATTTGGTGGAGTTATCGTTTAGAGAATTTGATCTGATTTTAGGAATGTACTGGCTCGAGAAGAATTAAGTCAGCTTGGATTGTACTACTAAGAGGGTAGTTCTGAGATTTGAGAGTGGTGTAGAGGTGATTATGATCGGTGAGCGTCAAGATTATTTATCCAATGTGATCTCCGCTTTTGTGGCCAAATAACAAGTTCGAAAAAAGTGTGAAGCGTACTTGGCTTATGTGAGTAATCCAGCCTCTGTGGATTCATCTCTTGGGAATATTTGAACAGTTAGAGAATTTTCGATGTTTTTCCTAAGGAATTCTCAGGTTTACCTCCGAATTGGGAAGTTGAGTTTGGTATTAAGCTTCTGTCAGGTACAACTCCAGTGTCCATCACTCTCTATCTTATGGCACCAAAGGAGCTTATAGAGTTAAAGGCTCAGCTTCAGGAACTCCTTGATTGTGGGTTCATATGTCCTAGTGTGTCTCCGTGAGGGCACCGATTTTGTTTGTAAAGAAAAAGGATGGTACCATGGGAATGTGTATCGACTATCGTCAATCGAACAAGTTAACAGTGAAGAATAAGTATCCACTTCAGAGGATCGACGACTTGTTTGACCAGTTTCGTGGGGCTTTAGTGTTTTCCAAAATAGATCCCCGCTTTGGGTAAAATCATCTTAAGGTTAAAGAAGTTGACATCTATAAGACTATCTTTAGGACTCGTTATGGGCTCTATGAGTTCCTAGTCATACCGTTTGGTTTGACGAATGCTTCGGTTGTATTTATGGATCTTATGAACTGTGTTTTCTAACAATACTTGGATCAATTCATTGTGGTTTTCATCGACAATATTCTAGTATACTGTAAGATCGAAGACAATCTTAATGAGCATCTTAGAGTAGTTCTTTGGATTCTGCGAGAGAAACAACTCTACGCTAAGTTTAACAAGTGTGAATTATGGTTAATAAAAGTAACTTTTCTAGGGAATGTGGTTTTTGCAGAGGGGATTCAAATTGATTCTAGAAAGATTGAGGCTGTGCTTGATTGGAAACAACCTAAGAATGTTTTTGAGATCCACAGTTTTCTAGGTCTTGCGGGTTATTATCGGAGGTTTGTCGAGGGGTTCTCATCAATTGCAGCTCCTCTGACTAAGAACGCCTCTTTTGTCTGGACTGATAAGCAATAATCGAGCTTTGAGAAGCTCAAATCTATTTTGACTCATGCTCCTATTTTGATACAGCCTGAATCTGGTAAGGTGTTCGTGGTATATAGTGATGAATCGCATGTCGGCTTGGGATGTGTTCTGATGCAAGATGGTAAAGTTGTGGCTTATGTGGCTTATGATCATAAAGGATCATAAAGTTGTTACACTAACAATATCCAATGTTTTCAAAAGTTCACAAGGCCAATTTATCCAGTTCACACATTCATATCTGGTTTATGCACACTTACACATATATCACATTCACATCACTTTTCACATATTCATATCATGTACTCTTAAGTGCAAGCACTTGCTCATTGAGCCACATACACTTTCATATTAGATGTGTGTGTATAAAACTAGTTGTTCAAAGCATGTTTAGACATATATTCAACACATATAATCATCCCACACACTTAAGCATATCAAAATTCATGTAGGCATTACTTGCAAAATATTAAATGCAAGTAAGAACACTTACTCTTGGGACATAGATTAGGTGTTTAAAACATCTAGGCCCCTCTTTAACTCACTGATTTGTGCATTGATCATAGCACACTAGACCACTCACCTTGATCACATCTAGGCCCCTCTTTAACTCACTGATTTGTGCATTGATCATAGCACACTAGACCACTCACCTTGATCAAACTTTGCTCTAAAGTCAAAGCTCAAATAAGATTTTTCTTGCCTTTTTCTTTTCTTGTAGAGACTTCCAAACGAGTTGGAATTTTATATACACATCAAACACAATAAAAAGGCATTACAAACAATAACAAACACAACTAAATCATTCCACAATGGCAGATCAAAGCCTCTCATTCACAATACCGTAAACTTAGCTAGTTTTGTCCAAATAGATTTTTAACCATTCAAATCTCATTTCTAAGCTTGGTTTTGACTTCATACATCCTAAGTATCATCTAATTACAGATCTAAACCATCAATTTTATCTAATTAAATAGATATAATTTTTCCAAAAAACTCAAGCTTATGTGATCATTTGAAAGGGGAAAACATTCAATTAGTTTAAATTACTTAAGGATTTGTTATATCAAGATCAAATACCTTTTAATTAGAGAAAAGTGAGTTAGAAATTACTTTAAAACAAAACCTAATAATAAGAGATCTACCATTTCAAGCTAAAAATTGATTTAAAATAAATTGATCTATTGAAATCTTGATTAAATCAATTAAAACTCGAATTGAAATAACAAATCACTTAGTTTAATCATAAAAAGTCAAAATCTCACCCCAATTTGATGAAAACAAAGAGTTTAAGATTAAATTCGAGCTAGGACGTGTGAAGAACAATAAAGGATTTGAGGATGAAAACTTGATTATTCATTAAAATTGGAAGAGGAATTTGTGCTTAGAAAGCTTGAGGATCATAAAGGATGAACCAAATTTTGGAGAAAAACTCGGCCTGGATGTTACAGTTAGATCATGAATGTAACACCCCTAACTTGCCTCCATTACAGGATTAAGGTTACAGATTTAAATCATAACATTTAATAAATTAATCTCATTTAAAATCATATCAAACATAAGTATTTGGTCCCTAGATTGAGCCTTCGAGGCCCTAAAAATAGTTTAGTAGCAATTTGGGACTAATTTGAAACAAAATAGAATTTTAAGAAAAGATGCAAAAATGTGAAAACAAGGGTCACATGGCCGTGTCCCAGCCCGTGTCTTCACCCGTGTAACTCACTGAGTAAGGTCACACGATTGTGTAACTCTTTGAGTTGCCACAGACGGCTGTGTCGCAGGCCGTGTGCTAGGTCGTGTAACTCAATGACTTAGAACACTAGGAATATACACATGACTCATGGCCGTGTCGCCAGGCCGTGTGTGTCACACGACCGTGTGATAGTCCGTGTCGCAGTCCATGTGATCCATAATTTGACCTTGAAGCAAGCCAATTCAAGGCCAAAATACACCTAACCATTCATCCCATTTATGCACACATCCTAAGACTTAAACATTATTCCAACTTATCTAAACATACCATTTCAAACATCCTAATTCATCCAACCAATATGTCATTCGAGGGTACCACATTTATACTAAACATCAATAACCAAAACAAGTCAATATAACCATACCTCAAGCACAAAACTAGTTCATTTATATACCAAAAGATGTCACAAATGACCATTTACATGCCATCACAAACATACCAAAAAGGTCTTATAGATAAGCACTTAAAAGTAACCAAAATAACATAACTTGGTAAGGCATTAAATTTCATCAAACCAAACATAAACTGCAAAGCATATGCATACTAAAACATCCATTACACATTCAAGAAATATCGTTACAAAGATCTTATACATGCCATTATTATCTCAAAAACCACCAAAATGGTTGCTATATAGTGTGATAGGTCTCTGATGAGCATAGCTTTTGATAATTTATAAAACAAAGGAAAGTAACTAGTAAGCAAATAATGCTTAGTAAACTCGTATAAACTCAAACAAAACTTATCATTTCATTAGCACAATTTATAGAATAAGTATAATGTCATTACCAAGACCATAAGCTTAGTAAAAGCCTATACAAGCATCATCAAACTCACAAGTTAGTAAGTTCATCAATGATACATATGAATTCAACCATAATATAAGCAGATTTCCATATGCACATCATTTATTGCATTAGCCTTTTTATAGATTATGATTCAATAACACATATGTACTTACCATGCCATTCCTTTTCTTTCCCATTGAACCATCTAGAATTACATCGAATACTCGGGAGTGCTAACACATAGTGTGCCTTTCCATATAACTGTAACCTTTCCTTTTCAATAATGCTTACACGAGCTATGGGTCAGAATGTTAGCTACACGATGTTGGTCACACGAGATGTGGAGAATCCGCAACAAAAGTTGGACCTCACCCATCAGTAGGACATTCAAGACCAACATTCAAAACATGAAATCCCTAATGAAATGTTATTGTATCCTAAGAATTCTTAAGGTTCAAACAACACTCGTTATCTATTAATTAATCATAGCATCGATACATGTATGTTCAAATCCATTTATAACTAACACAATATAATAGATAGTTAATGTAACGCCCCAATAATTCTTAATCTTTATTTCGTATGTTGTGGCATAAATATATGTCTGCTTCAGTGGTTATGTGTTCTGGGAGTGTCTAAAGAAGTCCCAGGTTCAAGCCTTGGCTTGGGAAATTTTTTCTTTTTATTGAACAAACCCCTATCTCTAGCCAGTAGGCTTATAAATAAATATTGGAAAAATATGTCAGAATGGGCCTGTTGGTCTAGTGGTTAAGTGGAGTGTTAATGTGTAAGGGGTGGAGTTCAAGTCCCAGCACTAACAAGGGGATTTAGTTTTACAACGTGACAGTGATAGAGTTATATTTGACCTAACTACTAGGTGTTGGAGGTGTGTGGACTGTAGTTGATGAATTTTTGATGAGTTTTGTGCTTTGGTTTTACTCTCTAATTTTGTTCGGTTTGGCCATATCTCACGATAACGTTTTTCTCTCCTTCATTGCTGATCATTTGGTTGTTTTCTCCACTCTTGCACTGTAGTGAACAAAGGATCTCACTTGTTCTTCCTTGGCTTAAACCTCTAGTCCTCTTCTATCTAGGTTGGTAAGTATAGGTATAAGTAAATACTTTTAGTGTTGCTTCAAAGCTTACCTATTTTCGTTTGGTTCAACTATCATACGAATAGTGGTTATAAGTGTTCGGTTGGATTGCAGGAATTAGTGGTCATTCGATTTCAACAGTTTAAGTGGGTAGGTCTCGATTGTTCAACGTGGTAAGTTAATGACGGGAGAAGTGATTAAGTATTTCGATTAGGGTCATTTTAATTTCAGTTGATAGGTGACTAATCGAATATTTGTGGTGAACTTAGATTTGGATTGCTCAAGGACTGTGTGCGTGTTTCCATAACCAGGTGTGTAATGCAATTCCGACTATGGGAATCGGCAAAAGCCGGAATAAGAGAACGTCAACGCCATATGAGCATGCGCTCTCTCGTGTGTTAGTTTGTGTAACTAAATGTGGGCATGAGATCGACGATGCTGGCCATGTGCGATTTTATAGGCTGGGCCAAATTGGGCCTTGTGGGCCCTACAGGCGTGTGGGCCCCATACGAGCGAACCACACGGACATGTGGAGATATTAGGCCAGGCCATGTGTTCCACATTGCTAAGGCCATTTTGGGCTGTGTGGGCCACATGGGCTCGCAATATGGTCCATGGACCCATTTTCTCTGTTTGACTATTAAGGTTGCACGGGTCGCCTAAGACGACTATAGACCTACTGTTGGGTCGGTAAGCTTACCTAGACCCCTAATTGATTGGATGACTGTTATTCCCCTGTGTGATGTATAAAGAGTTATGTACATGCATGACTATACTTTAGCGTGCTATTTTGACTACACTGAATACATGTATGATATTCTGATGTAACCTGACATGATTGCATGATGCATTGCATGGGGGTGGGTTTTATATTGATCAGAGGAAGTGTACTGAAAGACTTCAAGCCTAAATTACTGGCAGGCCAGCTGTATATTACTGCATAGAGCCACATTCGGTACTCTTAAGAGTGTAGGGATGGGTGGGTTGATTATATCCCCACATGGAGTGTATGGTTGGACGGAGATGGAGTGTAGATGCTGGATGGGTAGGATCTATACACTGATTTATCTGGTACTGCATTGATTAATGATACTGTAATGGGCCAAGCCCCAAGCCCCAAGCACATGACCGTTCTGCACTGAGATGGGCTAAAGCCCAGTCTGATAAATTTTACTGATATTGAAAAGGGCTTAGGCCTAAACTGAGACTGTCTGATTGTTTGCATTGGAATTACACACTGAGTTTACGTAAACTCGCCCTTTTGTTTAATCTGTACAGGTAATCCCCAGACATAGGCGGATTGATGCGGCGGAGGACTCTACGGTGGCCACACAACTCCTTTATTTGCTTGATATTTATTTACGATTTTTAGTTTTATTTTGGGGTATTATTTTCTTATAATAATGGCCATTTTAGATTTTTATTTTAATTTGAGATTTTTACTGATTTGTTTTATAACTACTAGAATTAGGGTTAATCGGGTTTTCTAAAGAATCAGGCATTTTAGCAAATTTCATACAAATATGCAAACTGTTTTAAAAGCTTCCGCGACAAGTGACGTTTTGGAAATTAATAATGTTTTGGTAATTAATAACATTTTGAAAATTTTATATCGTTTTGGAAGTAACAACTTCTTGATAATGATTCACGTTTTGGAAATGAATGACATGTCTTCGAAAAATAATAAAAAAAAGGTTGAATAGAAAAGAGAGTTTTTAAACGACAACTTATTTTATGAAAAACACTTCAATGTGACATCACCAGATTCGGCCATAACACCCAGGCCGGGTTTGGGGTGTTACATTTAGTGGTATCAGAGCTAAGTTGCAAAGCTCGGTTGTGGATTGGGTTTTAAAACTTGAAATTCTAAAGAACTACTTTCAAATGACTTGAAGTGTTTTGAAATGTATTACTGAATGTGTGGCACATCGAGTCTTCGACGCCAATCATGTAAGTTCCCTCTAAAAACTACGTTATGATATTGACTGAAACTTTTAAATGTTCTAAACTGAAACTGCTATAAGTTTGCTGAAAACACTTAAGATAGTGTATACTGAGACCATACACTTCTGTTTACGAAGACAGACACTGAATTACTATACTGCTTTGCATAAAAATTTGACTAACAAATACTGGAATTGTAAACTAATACATATACTGTTGACCTAGATAAAGCAATTAGACAATGAGCACTAGAGGTACTCGGGGACGGGGTACAAGAGGCTGGGGTAGGGGCCGTAGAGGTGCTCGAATTGGGTCCTCATCATCAGGTCACATGCCTAATTTGGAAACCAGTGAGACACCGGCTTCACCTGTGACTGAGACTGGGTCTCATAATTGAACGACTGGGGACGAAGCACTGTCCTAAGCCATGTTAAGAATTCTAAAAAGGGTTGCTGAGACCAATATTGGTACTGGGGGCTGAGGGTCGGTTAGGGAACGACTCTGGTCCAATGGATCTGAGATTTTTAGGGGTGTTGCTGGAGTTGCCTCTAATGTGGTTGAATACTGACCTGGGAATTCTTAAAATCTGCCTTCTAGGGAAAATACGTGGGTGCCAGTTATGTGGATACCCGGAGGAGGGAGTTTTTAAATCTGACTCAAGGGGACAGATCAGTGGCCGATTATGAGGCCAAGTTCTTAAGGCTGAGCCGCTATGCGAGAGGTATGGTGGCAACTGAGTACGAGTGATATGTTTGCTTTGAGGATGGCCTCAGGGATAGCTTAAGGGTTCTGATAGCTCCACAAAGGGAGCGAGACTTTGCTGGACTGGTTGATAAGGCGAAGATCGCCGAAGAATTTTAGTGTACTGAGTGCCAAAACTATAAGAAAGAGAGAGGTAGAAACAAGAGCGATTCAAAGCCCTCGAATTCTGTTCAGACGCCTAAGAAAAAGGCCAGAGTAGATGGGTCGGTTAGAGTTGGGCCCTGCACAGTCGCCGAGGGGTGTTCAGCAGCCACTAATAGGCCGCGGTCAGGCTTGAGGTGGTAATGGGTTGGGCCGTGTGTAGAAAGCACCGGGTAGAGGTGCTAATCAGACTGAGGTGAGGCAGTCAACTCTGGTATATACGGCACGTTGCTGAGAGGAGAGAGATGCTCTTGATGTCATCACGGGTACGTTCTTAATTTTTAATGTACCTTATACTGCATTGATAGATATATGATCCACTCATTCCTATGGTGCAAGTTCTATTACTGAAAACTTGGGGATTCTGGTTGAGAGTACGTGAAATTGAGGTATTAAGCCCATTGGGGCAGTCCATCTGAGTTAATAAGTTATTTAGAGACATCCCTTTAGAGGTACAAGGGGTAACCTTTCTGACTGATCTAATGGAGCTCTTGTTTGGGTAGTTCAATTTAATACTGGGGATGAATTGGTTGGTCAAACACCGAGTGAGTTTGGATTGTGCAACTAAATGGGTTATACTGAGATTTGAGGAGGACAACGAGGTAGTTGTAATTAGGGAATGTCGGAACTACTTGTCGAATATGATTTCTGCATTGAGGGCCGAAAAGTTGATTCGTAAGGGATGTGAGGTGTATTTGGCTTACATCAGTGTTTTAGATTCTGGGGATTCTTTAGTTAAGGAGATAAGGACGGTTAAGAACTTTTTGGACGTTTTTCCTGAAGAGCTACCTGGGTTACCTCCGGATTGTGAAGTAGAGTTTGGGATTAAGCTCTTTCTTGATAAAACTCTGGTGTCCATCGCCCCTTATACGATGGCACAGAAGGAGCTTGTGGAGCTTAAGGCTCAAATTCAAGATTTACTGGATCGTGGGTTCATCCGCCCTAGTGTGTCTCCGTGGGGAGCACCAGTTCTGTTCGTAAAAAGGAAGGATGGATCCATGCGCATGTGCATTGATTATCAGTAACTGGACAAGTTGACCATCAAGAATAAGTACCCCCTGCCGAGGATAGACAACCTGTTCGATCAGTTCCGAGGAGCTTCAGTTTTTTCTAAAATTGACCTCCGATCTGGGTACAATCAGTTGAGAGTTAAGGAGGCTGATGTACACAAGATTGTGTTTAGGACTCGCTATGGGCATTACGAGTTCTTAGTAATGCCGTTTGGATTGACGAACACACCAGCAGCCTTCATGGATCTGATGAACCGAGTGTTCCAGCCTTATCTAGATCGGTTCGTGGTAATCTTTATTGATGACATTCAGGTGTATTCGAAGGCTAATGATGAACATGATGTACATCTCCAAGTGGTTTTGTAAGTTTTGAGGGAGAAACAACTGTATGCCAAGCTCAGTATTTGTGAGTTTTGGTTAAAATAAGTAACATTTCTAGGCCATGTGGTATCTGCTGAGGGGATTAGGGTCGATCCTCGAAAGATTGAAGCTATCTTGGATTGGAAGCAGCCTAGGACTGTATCAAAGATTTGTAGTTTTCTGGGACTGGCTATGTATTATCGACGACTTGGAGAGGGATTTTTTGTAATTGTAGCACCCTTGACTAAGCTGCTATGTAAGGGTGTATCGCTTAACTGGACTGATCCACAGCAAAAGAGCTTTGAGAAGCTCAAGACTGTACTGACTAAAGCCCTTGTTTTGATACAACCAGTGCCTGGAAAAGAGTTTATTGTGTACAGTGATGCATCACATGTCGGTTTAGGATGTGTGTTGATGCAAGAGGGTAAGGTGGTTGCGTATGTGTCTCGACAGCTTAAGACTAATGAGGCAAATTATGTGGCACATGACTTGGAGTTGGCTGCAGTAGTATTCACACTGAAAATTTAGAGACATTACTTGTATGGTGAGAAGTGTATCATTTACACTAATCACAAGAGTCTCAAATATCTCCTCACTCAGAAGGAGTTGAACTTTAGGCAGTGCAGAAGGATTGAGTTGCTAAAGGATTACGACTGTACGATTGAATACCATGGTAGGGCCAATGTGGTGGCCGATGCATTGAGCTGTAGGGATATGACTAATTTGAGGGCTATGTTTGCTTGTCTTAGTTTTTTTATGATGGTAGGCTGCTAGCCGAACTCCAGGTTAAACCGATGTGGATTGAACAGATTAAGGGAAAACAGTCGGAGGACGAATCACTAGGTTTTTGCTTCCGACAGATTGAGAGTGGAAGCACATTTTAGACTGAATAGCGAAGGGGTACTTTGTTTCCATGGGAGAATCTGTGTTCCAAAGGATACTGATTCGAGGCAGTCTATACTGCAAGAGGCGCATAGTAGTCCTTATGCTATGCATCTTGGCGGAAATAAAATGTACCGAGACCTTCGTGAGTTGTACTAGTAGCCAGGTCTTAAGCAAGAGGTTACTGATTTCGTGAGTAAATGTCTGACATGCCAACAGGTTAAAGTTGAGCATCAACTACCCTTAGGTCTATTGCAGCCAGTTAAGATTCCACTCTGGAAATGGGAGAAAGTGACTATGGATTTTGTTAGTGGGTTGCCCTTAACGCCTACTAAGAAGGATTCAGTGTGGGTAATCGTGTATCGGTTGACCAAGTCTGCCCACTTCATACCTGTTCGCACTGATTATTCGCTGCAGAAGCTAGCTAAGTTGTATGTATCTGAGATAGTGAGACTACACGGAGTACCAGTTTCAATAATATCTGATAGGGATCCTCACTTCACGTCTCGGTTCTGAGGAAAGCTACATGAGGCATTGGGTACAAGGTTGGACTTCAGTACTGCGTTCCATCCTCGATGTGGTGGGGCCCGAAGAAAAGGTGATTCGAGATCATTGGAAGATATGTTAAGGAGTTGTGTAATAGACTTCGAGGCAGTTAGGAGGACTATTTTCTATTGGCTTAGTTCACTTACAACAACAGTTACCAGTCTAGCATACAAATGGCACCTTACGAGACATTATATAGGCGTAGGTGTCGCACTCCTTTGTGTTAGAATGAGTTGGGTGAGCATCGTGTTCTGGGTCCTGAACTAGTTTCTAATACCGAGGATAAGGTCAGGTTGATTCGAGATCGACTGAAAGAGGCATCTGATAAAAAAAATCGCATGCAGATCTGACGCATCAAGAGATAGAGTATTTTGTGGAGGACTTCGTGTTTCTCAAGGTCTCCCCATGGAAGAAGATATTGAGATTTGGACGCAAGGGTAAGTTGAGCCCTAGATTCATTGAGCCTTATCACATACTGAGACGAGTGGGACTAGTTGCCTACCAGTTAGAGCTACCACCAGAGTTGGAGCGAATTCACGATGTTTTCCACATCTCGATTTTGAGACGCTACCGCTCTGATCCCACACACATTGTCCCAGTGGAAGAGATTGAGGTTAGGCCGGACTTATCTTTTGAGGAAGATCCGGTTCAAATTTTAGATCGTGATGTAAAAGTTCTGAGGAGGAAGACGATTACACTGGTTAAGATTCTGTGGCGTAACCATGGTTCGGAGGAGGCCACGTAGGAGCCTGAGGATGCTATGCGACAACAATATCCTCATCTGTTCTGATCAGGTAAAATATCGAAGCCGAAATTTTCTTTAAGGGAGTAGAGTTGTAACGCCCCAATAATTCTTAATCTTTATTTTTGTGTGCTATGACATAAATATTTGTCTTCTTCGGTGGTTATGTATTCTGGGAGTGTCTAAAGAAGTCCCAGGTTCAAACCTTGGCTTGGGCAATTTTTGCTTTTTATTGAATAAACCTCTACCTCTAGCCAGTATGCTTATAAATAAATATTGGAAAATTTTGTCAGAATGGGCCTACTGGTCTAGTGGTTAAGTGGAGTGCTAAGGGTTTGGAGTTCAAGTCCTAGCGCTACCAAGGGGATTTATTTTTACAATGTGGCAATGATAGAGTTGTGTTTGACCGAATTACTAGGTGTTGAGGTGTGGGGGACTATAGTTGCCAAATTTTAGGAGAAAATAGGGGGATATGGGAGGTTATCACGATTTGAGGAGTGTTTAGGGGAGAAAAATAAGGGAATTCAAGGATATGGGAGTGTTAGTGCTGAACTTGAATTCTGGTATCTCAAGAGTTCGACTTTGAGTGGTTCTTCTCTCCATTTGTTTTGTTTTTCTACCGATTGTTTCCCTCCCCAACTCTTTCTTTTTCTTGGATTGTTTCTGTTGAATTTTGTTTCCCTTTGTTGCCGTTTGCTTCCACAAAAATCTCCCTCCTACTGCCTAAATTCCGTCGTTTTCACCTCTATCAAATTATTTTATTCCGTTATTCTTTTCGTCTCTTAGCTTTTTTTTCAAAAATTCGGTCAATAGCTTTTGTTTTCAATTATGCCGAATTCCTACTCTTAGTTTCCTACCCAAAAATTTTGACTTGGGCATTGGATTCTTTCGGTTGTTCGGGCGACTATTATTCATCTTCTATTTCCCTTTTTGCCAAATTTTTGGTGAGTTTTGTGCTTTGGTTTTACTCTCTAATTCTGTTTGGTTTGCCCATTTCTTGCGATAACAATTTTCTCTCCTTCATTATTGATCATTCGGTTGTTTTCTCCTCTCTCGCCCTGTAGTGAACAAAGGATCTCACTTGCTCTTCCTTGGCCGAAACCTTTATTTCTCTTCTGTCGAGGTTGGTAAGTATAGGTATAAGTAAACACTTTTGGTGTTGCTTCAAAGCTTACCTATTTTGATTTGGTTCAACTGTTATACGAATAGTTGTTAATAAGTGTTCGGTTGGATTGCAGGAATTAGTGGTCATTCAGTTTCGACAGTTTAAGTGGTCAAGCCTCGATTGTTCAACGTGGTAAGTGAATGACGGCAAAGTGATTAAGTATTTCGATTAGGGTCATTTTAATTTCGGTTGACAGGTGACTAATTGAATATTTGTGGTGAACTTAGATTTGGATTGCTCAAGGACTGTGTGCGCGTTTCCATAACCAGATGTGTAATACAATTCCGACTATGGGAATCGGGAAAAGTCAGAATAAGGGAACGTCGACGCCACATGAGCGTGCGCTCGCTCGTGTGTTAGTCCGTGTGACTAAACGTGGGCGTGAGATCGATGAGGCCGGCCATGTACGATTTCATGGGTTGGGCACACGGGCGAACCTCACGAACATGTGGAGATATTGGGCTAGGCCATGAGATCCACACGACCAAGGCCATTTTGGGCTGTGTGGGTTCACATGGGCCCGTAATATGGGTCGTGGGCCCATTTTCACTATTTGACTGTTACGGTGCACGGGTCGCCCAAGACAACTGTGGACTACTGCTGGGTCGATAATCTTACCTAGACCCCTAATTGATTGAATAACTGTTATGCCCCTATGTGATGTATATAGACTTATGTACATGCATGACTATACTTTAGCGTGCTATTTTGACTACACTGAATACATGTATGACATTCTGATGTGACCTGACATGATTACATGATGCATTGCATGAGGGTGGGTTTTATATTGATCGGAAGAAGTGTACTGAAAGGTTTCGAGCCTAAATTACTGGCAGCCTAGCTGCATGTTACTGCATAATGTGCTAGTCGGTACTCTTTGGAGTGTAGGGGTGGGTGGGTTGATTATATCCCTATATGGAGTGTAGGGTTGGACGGAGATGGAGTGTAGAGGTTGGATGGGTAGGATCTGTATACTGATTTATCTGTTACCGCACTGATTAATGATACTGTAATGGGCCCTGGCCCAAGCACATGACTGTTCTGCACTGAGATGGGCTAAAGCCCAGTCTGACATTGTTACTAATATTGAAAAGGGCTTAGGCCCAAATTGAGACTGTCTGATTGTTTGCATGGGAATTACACACTGAGTTTACGTAAACTCACCCTTTCTATTTAATCTGTACAGGTAATCCCAGACATAGGGGGATCGATGCGGTGAAGGACTCTGCGGTGGCCACACAACTCCTTTATTTGCTTGATATTTATTTATGATTTTTAGTTTTATTTTGGGGTATTATTTTCCTGTAATAATGGCCTTTTTAGATTTTTATTTTAATTTGGGATTTTTACTGATTTGTTTTATAACTGCTAGAAGTAGGGTTAATCGGGTTTTTAAAAGAATCAAACGTTTTAGCAAATTTCACACAAACATGCAAACTATTTTAAAAGCTTCCGCGACAAGTGACATTTTGGAAATTAATAACGCTTTAGAAATTTAGTATCATTCTGGAAGTAACAACTTCTTGATAATGATTCACGTTTTGGAAATGAACGACATGTTTTCGAAAAATAATGAAAAGAGGTTAAATAGAAAAGAGAGTTTTTAAACGACAACTTATTTTATGAAAAACACTTCAATGTGACATCACCAGATTCGGCCATAACATCCAGGCCAAATTTGGGGTGTTACAGTCAAATTAACTAACATTAATACAATTACAGTTCATACGAACTTACCTCAATAGCTTTGGTCATAAAAGTAGAGTTGTAAACTAATCTAAAGCTTTAGTCTTTTCTCGATTTAAGTCCGGTTGTTGTTTATCTTGATCTAAATAGATAATTTCATTCAATTAAGTACTTTAGGCATTCAATTTAATCCATAATTCATATTTATGTAAAATTACAAAATTACCCTTAATATTTTAACTTTTCACAATTTAGTCCTTAAGCTCATAACTTAAATAAAACTCATTTTAACCTAAATCCAATTTAACCAATGCTACAAGGGACCTTGAAACAACCCATAATTACCAAGAATTCACAACAAAACCCATGGATTTACACTTTTAACAATTTAATCCCTATTTCAAAGTTCATTAAAAATCACTTAGTAAAACATGTTTATTTTATAACCAAGATTAATAATCTTTAACAGTTTTGCAAATTAACCCTGGGCTAGCTAGATTAAGCTAAAACGAACTCAAAAACATAAAAATCATTAAAAATGAGGATTGAGTTCACTTACATACATCAAAGGGAGCTTGGCCAAATATTTCTTTAGCATAACAATGGAGTTTCGACAATGGCAAGGTGAAAATGAGAAAGATGTTAGCTAATTCTCATGTTTAAGAATTTATTTATTAAATTAATATTTTACCCATACTAATTTAACTTATAAATTAACAAAATCTTACCCATAATTGTCCACTAACATTAAGGATGGTATAATTACTATCTTAGTCCATTAGTTTAAGATTTCATAGCCATTTGACCCCTTTAACTAATAGAATTCAATTTTTACACCTTTTACGATTTAGTCCTTTTTACTAAATTAACCATTTAAACTTCAAAATTTCTTAACAAAATTTTAATACGACCTTAAAATAATCCCGTAGACACTAAATATATATTAAAATAATAACACTCACTGAAATTATGGTCCCAAAACCACTATTTTTGACACCACTAAAAATGAGCTGTTACAATGAAGTTTACGTTGTTGCGTAAAAACATTGTCGAAGAGTTTACGTGAAAACTCATTTTTATCGCTAGAGTCTAAAGTTATTCATTTGATGAAAAACATAGGCAATCAGAAGATCGCATGAAAGCATATTGGTGAAAACCTTATTTTATTAACTTTATTAAAAAAATTGTAGCTTAACCAATAGAGTAACATTGTATTGGATTTTAAAAAAACTATGTAGCAGAAAACATTTAGAAACCTTTGTCCTATAAAACTATAGTGTCTTGTTTAATTATACCGTATTAGTTAAAATTCCGGTTATAGATAGTATGTTTATGAAACAAATACCAAAACCAAATTAAAAATCCGAAAACAAATTTTAAAAGTCCGTAAAAGAACGAAATTTAAAATTTGAAATGTCGTAACCATTTTTTTGACAAAACGGGAATCGACTTGGTTTTGAAAACAAAAATAAAACGGGAGTTGCCACCGATCTTTATTGGGTGTAATCGGATCACCTTTGTTTTATTAAAACATTTTGATTTACTAAAACAGTGTTTTTTGGTCTACGAAATTTGAGAAAACGGGTTCGGGAGTCGGTTACATGCGAGGAAGGGTTAGCACCCTCGTCACGCCCAAAATTGGTACCAGATTGATTAATTAATGTCTCAATGTCGAAAGTTAAAAATTTTAAAAAGAATTAAAAAAAATCGATCTCTTATGGAAATATTTGAGTTTCCTCGAATTGAATCAAGATTTTCTCGTTTCAAAAGAATAAAATATCACATCCAATGCTTTAGGACACGATAATTTAAATCCTTGAATCCAAGATCATCTCATAGTTTGCTCGAGTTGAATCAAGATTTTCTCGGTTCGAATGAATAAAATATCACATTCAATACTTTAGGACATGATAATTTAAATCCTCGAATCCAAGATCATCTTATAATTTTTTTCAAATTGAATATCTCTCGTTCCGAAGGAATAAAAGATCACATCCAATACTTTAAGACACGATAATTTAAATCCTCGAATCCAAGATGAATATTGCATCATTTTGAATACTTTTATTTTTGGATGAAATTTATAAGAATATTTAGGTTATGTTTTAAAGAAACGTTATTTAAAGCGTGAATCGAGGTTATGCTCGTCGAATAATGGTAATGTAACACGAATTTGGCGTCACAATGACATAATACATATAGCACATAACATTGGAATCTTTAATCTAAAATATTAACATGCAAGGATAATAATAACGATAATGGAACAATAATATAAACAAATAATAGTGATGATGATGATAATATGGAAATACAAATAAACAAATTATAATACACGCAAGAACGATAATCATATAGGTTACACTCTTTAAATATCAACGTCAATAATCAAGGCCAAACAAATTAAGCATCATATAACAATTTACAATAGATTATAAAGCCAATTAAGATAAATAAAATGTAAAGCAAACTTTAAAATGATAATAGATGACTTTGGAATAAATAATGTGAAAAAAAAGAAATTCAACATCAACAATATACAAAACAATTTAAAAATAGATTCTATATGTGAAGAATTTTAAAAAAGTGATATGGGCGAAAGTTTGAAATAAATAATATTCTAGTAAAAAAATTAAAATAAATAATGTTCAGAATAATATATAAATGAGTTTAAAATAAATATTATGTAAAAGAAATTTTAAAATAAGTAGTATACAAAACATCTTAAAAAAAAATAAAAGGTATATACAAAATAGATAATACATATGAGAATTTGAGATTGATAACTTATGGAAGAAAAAAGAAATAAAGTAAATAATAAAACAATTGAAAACGAATGATACATAACACAAATATATATGAAGCAATTTAAAGCATATAGTATATGAAATAATTTAGAATGATATATCGAAAACAATTTACACAATTTAATATGTAAAATTTAAAATAAATAAATAGTTTAAAATATATAAACATGAATAAGGGCTTGATAGTGAGTAAACGAAATTTTGGAGTCCAAATTCGAATAAAATAAACATAGGTATATGCAAAAGGATCAAATTGAAATCTAAATAAAATTTAAAGGGAAAATTCGGATAAAAAAATGAAACGGAGGATGGATTTGAGACGCGCTGAAACATGCGAGGGGTTAACTGAGAAAATATCCCACACCCTATTCAGTGTGCCACTTCAACTTCTGAATAGAGGGACTAAATTGCATGCAAAATAAAATGAAAGGCCGAATTTAAAAGAATAAGAAGACAGGAATCAAGGCCTAATCGAACGGATCCGCGAAGGAGAGGGACCATTCGCGCAAATCCTCCTTTTTAGGGGCATGCGTAGCTATCCTTCGAATCAAACGGCACCGTTTTGTTTTTAATAAAATCAGATTTTGGTTTGAAACCATTTGAATACTTCAGAAACAACTTCGGAAAACCCCCATTTTCCAAAACGACAGGCAGCCCTCTCTCTCTCCGTGCTGACGGTCGGGCTTCTCTGACCGCTCGTCACACCAGCACCGCCTCCGGTGGCTAATGATGCGCAAGGGTATGCCTTGGTTCCGTTTGAAGCCCTCCTTACAGACTGACCCTTTGGCGTCCCCAAATCGAAGGGAAAGAGCCTTCGATCTCTTCCTCAGTCTAAGTTCCGACGCCGGAAAAAGGGTATTCCAACGCCTCAATCGTGGAGCCTTGGTAAGATTTCTTTCTCCCTTCTTTTTCGATTTTGTTTATTTATTTACAGAGATTCGAAGCAAAAAAAGAAAAATAAAAAATAATAATAGTAAAACAATCGTAGGTAATAACTGAAAAAATATTAACCTTTGCTTTTATTTTGTTTTGATTGTTGATAATTCATCCCCCAAACCCCTTCAGAACATTACAAGGGATTGGTTTTTGTTTTTATACCCAATTCATAGATTCGGCTTTTGTTGTTTTTCATTTGTTTTCTATTTGTTCCTTTGTCCTTTTGTTGTTCTCTTCTTTTTGCAGGTATGGGCGAGGCGTGCAAAGTGTAGAGGTGTCAGAGGCATGATGATCTGCTGGTGGAGGCAGAGGTGTGCAGTGTTGGCAGAGGTGTATGGGGAGCTGCGGCCACCAAGAGGCATGGGTATGGGGAACCAAGGCGCATGAGGAGAAGTGATGGTGGAGAGGCGCGGCGCAACTCTAGGGTTTCTTTTCTGCCGAAAATTTCTAAGGTTTTTGGGCTATTGGGCCGTTGTAAACTTGGGTTAGTTGGGGCTGGTTTGGGTTCTGGCCTGGGTAGGTAAATAGGTTTCAATTTGGTTTAACAATTGGGCTCCGGGTTTGGGTTGTGTAGTTGGGCTTGGTGGGTTGTTAATTGTGTTTTGGTGGTTTGTCAATTGGGCTCCGGGTTTTAGTTGGTATTTTGGGCCCACTTATTTTGGGCCTTGTAACTTGGGACTGTTAATTGGACTTTTTATTATTGGATTTTTTTTGGGTCCGTTTTAATATCGGGTCGGGCAAAAATT
Source organism: Gossypium bickii (assembly GCA_025503065.1). Taxonomy (NCBI): domain Eukaryota; kingdom Viridiplantae; phylum Streptophyta; class Magnoliopsida; order Malvales; family Malvaceae; genus Gossypium; species Gossypium bickii. The sequence continues at coordinate 107,168,059 of CP106711.1, forward strand.
GGTTATTACAGCTGCCCTTCTTTGCTCATTATCGTGAAATGAGAATAGAGCAAAGACAATAGAAGAACCAATTTTACCCGGTCTTGGCTAAGCCTTGACTTCTTGGTCCTTGTCTTCTTCCAACAGCTTCAAACTTCACTGTAAGTCGTTGCTTTGATCCCTTCTACTGGAACTTCGAGGTGATAATAATTCAGAAAGAAGAGATCCGCAATTTTGATCTTCTCGCTGAAACTTCTCGGAAATAAGAGTTGGTCCTCAATACTCTTAAGGAGGAGGGATTAGTAGCTTTGTCCTCCCCCACTGGGACGTCGAGGTGATAAGAATTCAGAAAGAAGTGATCCGCAACTTTGATTTTCTCGCCGAAACTTCTCGAAAATGTTGATCCTCGATACACTTAGGGAGGAGGGATTAGCAGCTTTGTCCTTCCCCATTGAGGCGTCGAGGTGATAAGAATTCAGAAAGAAAAGATCTGCAACTTTGATCTTCTCGCTGAAACTTCTCGGAAATAAGAGGCGATAAGAATTCAGAAAGAAGAGATCTGCAACTTTGATCTTCTCGCTGAAACTTCTCGAAAATAAGAGGTGATAAGAATTCAGAAAGAAGAGATCCGCAACTTTGATCTTCTCACTGAAACTTCTTGGAAATAAGAGGTGATAAGAATTTAGAAAGAAGAGATCCGTAACTTTGATCTTCTCGCTGAAACTTCTCGAAAATAAGAGGTGGATCCTCGATACACTTAGAGAGGAGGGATTAGCAGCTTTGTCCTGCCCCACTGGGACGTCGAGGTGATAAGAATTCAGAAAGAAGAGATCCGCAACTTTGATCTTCTCGCTGAAACTTCTCAGAAATAAGAGTTGATAAGAATTGTATGTTTCTAATCTGCTCCTGTAACTTCAGGACTGCCAGATCTGCTATTTTCGATCTGCTCCACTCAGGCAAGCAAGATTTTCAAATTCCCCATTATTGTGACAATGTCCCCTAGGGGACTTGTGCTGTAAAATCAGTCTTGTGTTCATGTTTATGCCAGATGGTTAGGATGCAATGATCAGAATGAATCTAGTGCTCCTAACTAAATAGGTATGAATGCATGAGAATGACCCTTTTTACTGTTTGGGTTATCATTGCTCATAGTTCAACAAGGTTCTATCATCGATGCGTTATGATGCTCTCTCGTTTAGCTAGTATTTTTTTTGACAAAAAAAACCCCAAAATAAGCGACCGTATTCTGCTCAAAAAGTTTGCCCCACTGTAATTTTGGAGTCCCTTCCGCCGTACTTTCTGGGACATAAAGTTTATACCTCCTACTGCAACTTCAGGAGAATAACATTTGGTTTCTTCCAACCATCTTGCTTCGACTCTGAGGTATAGGATCAATCACTGTTCATTGGGTATAATGGTATCATGATTTCATTGTGTACCTGGGTCGGTATCGCTCGTTATTTGTCAAGGTCGTATCACTGATGAAATTTCTTGTCTTTGTTCAACCAATAAGATGTTCAAAAAGATAATCATTTTTCTCCAACATTTCCAAACCTTAGGCTGAATGAGTCCTGAACAATAGTCATGTTTCAGGTCCTTGTATTATTCAGAGGCTTTCAGAGTAATATGCGAAACTTCTTTTATGAAAGCACTATTAGTCCTCGAATCGTTATTTCAATGAAAAATGCCCAAAAAAGATTGTAACAATGGACAAAAAGAAAATTGATTGGGGGCATAGCTCGAAACAAACAAGTTGATCAAGGCTAGCAAATACAATCGAGAAGGAAATTTATTGGTAGATAATCACAAATAACGAATTAAAATGGGTAAAATGGAAACTAGGTGCCCCAGATATCGCAGCCCGAGCTTCTCTGTTCCACTTCTTGAGGATCATTTTAAGCTCAATATGTGTTTAAAGGATCAGGAGTACTTTGTCGATGCCCTAAGACGTAACATAATCTTCGTTGTTATTTCAAGCACAGCGAGACTACTGTATGCCCTATTTCTGATCAAAATTTGAGTTGCCCTTTTCGGGTTTTCAACTCAAAACCCTTTTGGTCTCAAAGCACCCTTTGTAGGTTTTCGCCTTGACCTCTCATTTTTCTTTCTTCCTTTTTTGCTGATTTTTTTCTCTTTCTCTCTCTTTCTCTTTTTTTGAACTTGAATTCTCCAAATTGGGCAAGTCCCTACCATCCATTTCGGTCAATATTCATGCTTCCCCAGAATAGGCCTTCTTCGCTTCATGAGGTCCTTCCTAGTTTGGCACCCACTTTCTTCTGAAGTCCCTTTTGCATGGAAGAAATCTTCTTCAAAGCTCTATCGTGAAATTTTCTAGGACAAATCATTTTTGTTATGATTTCGCATCATCTGATCGTGACATATAACTTTCTTTTCAAATTCACCTGATCGTATTAGATTGAATCTATTTCGCCTCAACTAATTTCAACTCTAAAAAAATTTCGACTCCAATTGGCAAAATCGGTAAGAAATGTGTTGCCCCGGTGAGGTTCCTGTTGCCCCGATGAAGGTTCTAGCCAACGCTCTAAAAATATAGAGGGTAAATGATAACAACTCTATGCCAACCTTTACAAGTCTCAGTCAATTTTTCAATGATTTTTGGTTGTCTTTGCTGCATTGGTAAGGTGCCTGATTCTCGAACAAACTGTAAAAAATGTTTTTGACATTGCGCAATGATGTTAAACGTGTTCTTCCTGGCGTTCTTCATTGCCACTTTTGTTTTTCGTTTTTCTTCTTCCTTTTTTTTCTTTTTTTGCATCTGATCTTGGATTTGAATTTGGATTTGACGACTGCCGACTTTGTAACTTTGGCATATGAAGCAATCTTCACCCTCTTAGTGAAGTATTTGATAACCACGAAGATGTATTAGCATTGGCTGGATACCTTTGACGAGATCGGTCCCGTAACATCTATGCACCCTCATATGGAGGAGGCACATAAGTATTGTATTCTTTGATTTGGCGTGTGATGTAACTTTCCTTTCTGGATAGACCAGTAGCTCGAACTTCTTGATTAGCATGGCCATTGTAGAACTATCAACATGGGTTCCAAGTTTGGCAACATACCAACGTTTCAGTAGTCTGGCGTGTCTTGATATGATCGTGAAAAAATATCTTGGAATTCTTGAAAATAGCTCAATGATGTCTCGCCTTATTTCTGTGGTGGGCTAAGCTTTTTCCTAAGCTCGCGACGTCCACTGACCCTTTTTGCAAGGTAGAGTCTATTTTCGCTTATTCTACCATCCTTAACAAATCAAAAGATAGGTTACAATCTCTGTCATCTTCAAAGTCTTGAGATCCCTTAGACCCATATTTCACTTAAAAAGAGAGCTAGTAACATCGTCGCTTGTGTCATTGATATCTGGGGACCCATCGTGGGTGTAAAGGTAGAAAATCTAAAGAATAAATTATTCTAAGGATGATTATTTATATGATATGGACATGGATAAAAATGTAAAGCATGAAAATATTTACTTAGAAAGATGCATCTCATTAAAATAACAATTCTGGACACAAGCCCATTTCACAAAAGATCCTTATTGCTCTTAGGCTTTTAGAGCAATTTGCGCGTTTGGACATTACTCCGAGTTAGCTCTAAAAATACACGTCTTTTCCATAGCCCTATTGTTCAAAACACTCCCAGGTTCATGCTTCTGCATTTGGCGTGTCATCCAACTTTACAATACCCATGCCAATGAATCTTTCCACTAATTTCTTGAAAGCCAGGCAATTTTCTATGGAATACCCTGTATCCCTAGCGTAGTACTCACACTGGGCGTTTGGGTCATACCATTTTGGATACGGAGATTGCATCGATCTCGGGTAGTGAGGAGCCACCACATGTGCATCAAATAAATTTTGATAGAGCTCCTTGCATGTCATCGAGATGGGCGTGAACTAGAGCCTTTCCGTGTTAGCCTTTGGGTTGGAATCTTGTCTAAGCGGACCTTGATGACTGGTAGTCACCGTTCTTGGCTGTCTTATTGCCATTAGATCTGAAGAGCTCTCGTCATGCTTACTCGTACTACCCACTTCCTTTTCCTCCTTCTTCGGGGTCTTCAATGTCCGCTCCCTCTTTTCTTTTGCCTCTGCCCGAACAATCGGTTTGGCTCGATCATCCTTAGGGTTAAAACATGAGCTCATTGGGAAGTTTGATAGGGTCGAGGTATTAGTCTGACATTGGGGTCCGATAATGATGGGTGCCCTTTGCGACTGCGAGTCTGGTTGAGTCAGGATATTCCTCAGGGCATAAACAATTTGTTCATCATCATCTGCACTGTCGACCACTGGGCCACTCCTTTTTTCAAGTCTTTTAGCTAGTAATTGGGTTAACTGGTGCATCATATTCATTTGAGCTCACATATCCTGCTGAATTTTGGCCAACTGTTTTTGCATCAGTATTTGCCTTTGCTCTAATCTCTCTAACCTTTGTTCCATATCTTCTAGGTTAACTGGAATAATTTCACCTAATTAGGGTTTTTCTACAAGTTTTGATGCATGCAATATGATGTAATACAGATGCATGAAATGTAATTCAAAATGCATGGAATGAATGCAAACAGAAAGAAAGGCGTTGATTATGAATTCAATTCTTATTAGAAAAATTTGTCTAGAAAATACATTTCTTTACATAAAATGGATCGCATATACGGCCCCTTTCTCATAGTCCAGGTGAAAACACCAATCCTCTTCTTATGGTCGTGTCCTGTGAACTTTCTCAATAGACGCCTCTTCTAACTTTTTGTTGCTTGATCCAGGTTGTTCCTCATTACTCACTTACCATCCGCGATGCTCATAATCTTCGGATGGCTCCCAAACAATCCTTGTCGGCTTAAATCTTTAGACAAATCCTCTTCTTGGTATTCGGATGTTATGGTTATGTCCCGTAAGCTTCCTTAGTAGACGTCTCTTCTAGCTCTTTGTTGCTTGATCTAGGTCATACCTCATCACTTACTTATCCTCCGTGATGCTCATAATCTTCAGACGGCTCCCAAACAATCCTTGTCGGCTTGAATCTTCAAGTAATGTCTTGTCTCGTTGCTTACCTAGGCCATGTTCAGACGACCGTATCGTATTCCACTTTATCAAGTAACACATTTTCTTATGACAAATTCTTCCATTTAGCAATCAAACGCGAATCAACACCTCCTTTTTAAGATGATGTAATGCAATGCCAATGCATGGAATGAATGCAAAAAGAAAGAGAGGCGCTGATTATGAATTCAATTCCATTAGAAGAACTTTTCTAGAAAATAAAGCTCTTTACATTTGTCCTCATAGTCCAAGCAAAACACCAATCCCTTCCTTCGTGACCGGATATCATGGCTATATCTTGTGCACTTTCTTCGTAGATGCCTCTTCTGGCTCTTTGTAGCTTGGTTCGGGCCGTACCTCTTCACTCGTTTATCCTCTGTGATTGTTCATAAGCTTCTTAACCCAAAAAAGTCAAGACATGATGACCCTTGAGTAATCATTGTTGGCTTGAATCATCGAGCGAAGTCTTGTATTCTTCTGTGGACTGTCAGCCTTCTCTCGTTGTTTATTCGGACTATATTTGGGCCACCGTATTGTAATCCACTTTATCAAGAAATTTAGTTTCTTATTAAAAACTCGTCTATTTAGCAATCGATTATTATTCAGCACCTTCTTTCTATGATGATGCAATGCAATGCAATCAAAACAGAAGAAAACACGTTAGCACAGGGGTAATAAACAGAGTACCTATCTGGGTGATCGCTAGGGTTTGACGTGGCTCTACCTAGGGTGGACTCCTAGGTTTCTCTATATGCGGTTTGGTTCTAGGGTAAAGGTACCTGAACCAGTAGATTCCTCGATCCTCACCCATTATAGGCTCATATGGACCAAGTTCAGTTCAGGGGAACACATTTCCCTATGGCTGCACGGAGATGAAAATCTCACGAAGACATAGGTACGGATGTATCCCAAAAGCGATCCACTATCTTGAATGGAGGTGAAAACCTCACGAAAGAGTAGCTTCTCACTACCACTTAAAAGGGTATGACCCAACGGTCATGCAATGTGATGTAAAAATATTATGCGAGAATCGACCACACAATCAAATAAGATGAAGCAAGCTAATGTAATAAAAAGAATCGTAATTTTTCAAATCAAATTTTTAAACTTCCGATAAAGGTATACAAAACATCTTAAAAAATAGTGGTATACAAAACATCAAATTTTAAAATAAGTAGTATACAAAACATCTTAAAAAAAATAAAAGGTATATAAAAAATAGATAATACATATGAGAATTTGAGATTGATAACTTATGGAAGAAAAAAGAAATAAAGTAAATAATAAAACAATTGAAAACGAATGATACATAACACAAATATATATGAAGCAATTTAAAGCATATAGTATATGAAATAATTTAGAATGATATATCGAAAACAATTTACACAATTTAATATGTAAAATTTAAAATAAATAAATAGTTTAAAATATATAAACATGAATAAGGGCTTGATAGTGAGTAAACGAAATTTTAGAGTCCAAATTCGAATAAAATAAATGTAGGTATATGAAAAAGGATCAAATTGAAATCTAAATAAAATTTAAAGGGAAAATTCGGATAAAAAAATGAAACGGAGGATGGATTTGAGACGCGCTGAAACATGCGAGGGGTTAACTGAGAAAATATCCCACACCCTATTAAGTGCGCCACTTCAACTTCTGAATAGAGGGACTAAATTGCATGCAAAATAAAATGAAAGGCCGAATTTAAAAGAATAAGAAGACAGGAATCAAGGCCCAATCGAACGGATCCGCGAAGGAGAGGGACCATTCACGCAAATCCTCCTTTTTAGGGGACATGCGCAGCTATCCTTCGAATCAAAGGGCGCCGTTTTGTTTTTAATAAAATCAGATTTTGCTTTGAAACCATTTGAATACTTCAGAAACAACTTCGGAAAACCCCCATTTTCCAAAACGACAGGCAGCCCTCTCTCTCTCTGTGCCGACGGTCGGGCTTCTCTGACCGCTCGTCACACCACCACTGCCTCAGGTGGCTAACGTTGCGCAAGGGTATGCCTTGGTTCCGTTTGAAGCCCTCCTTACAGACCGACCCTTTAGCGTCCCCAAATCGAAGGGAAAGAGCCTTCGACCTCTTCCTCGGTCCAAGTTTTGACGCTGGAGAAAGGGTATTCTGACGCCTCAACCGTGGAGCCTTGGTAAGATTTCTTTCTCCCTTCTTTTCCAATTTTGTTTATTTATTTACAGAGATTCGAAGCAAAAAAAGAAAAAGAAAAAATAATAATAGTAAAACAATCGTAGGTAATAACTGAAAAAATATTAACCTTTGCTTTTATTTTGTTTTGATTGCTGATAATTCATCCCCAAAACCCCCCAGAACATTACAAGGGATTGGTTTTTGTTTTTATACCCAATTCATAGATTCGGCTTTTGTTGTTTTTCATTTGTTTTCTATTTGTTCCTTTGTCCTTTTTTTGTTCTCTTCTTTTTGTAGGTATGGGCCAGGCGTACGAAGTGTAGAGGTGTCAGAGGCATGATGATCTCCTGGTAGAGGCAGAGGCGTGCGGTGTTGGTAGAGGTGTATGGGGAGCTGCGGCCACTAGGAGGCATGGGCATGGGGAACCAAGGCGCATGGGGAGAAGTGATGGTGGAGAGGTGCGGCGCAACTTTAGGGTTTCTTTTCTGCCGAAAATTTCTAAGGTTTTTGGGCCATTGAGCCGTTGTAAACTTGGATTAGTTGGGCTGATTTGGGTTCTGCTCTGGGTAGGTAAATGGGTTTCAATTTGGTTTAACAATTAGGCTCTGGGTTTGGGTTGTGTAGTTGGGCTTGGTGGGTTGTTAATTATGTTTTGGTGGTTTGTCAATTGGGCTCCGGGTTTTAGTTGGTATTTTGGGCCCACTTATTTTGGGCCTTGTAACTTGGGACTGTTAATTGGACTTTTTATTATTGGATTTTTTTGGGTCGGTTTTAATATCGGGCCGAGCAAAAATTGGTTATTACATGAAACATACTTAAACCAAAATTGTGTGAATCGAGCTTTGGAGTCACTGCCAAGTCCTAAGTCGAAAGTTCCCCTAAAACGTATTAAATAAATGAGTGAGCTAAAATCCTAGTGTGTGACCCAGCTTATAGATAGAATTTTCCTATGGGTTTGCATATACAATAATTAGATCCAAATTTCGTGTCATATTACATATCAAAACATAACATGTAATGTATTGGAGCTTATCATATATCGTATTAGAATGACATACTTTTAGAAACATATATCAGAACGGAAATCTCAAACACATTCTTTTACACAGAATCAGATGTGTGTACAAAATCAGATACAAATGATGATACAGATTCAGATATAGATGCAAACACATATCCTACCCTTATCTGTTATACACTAACTCCATCCAACCATTCACACTAATTAGGACTCCAAGAGTCCATCCATCCAATCACATCAGGTCATGGCAATATACCACTCATATAAGTGCAGCTGAGCTTCCAGACTGAAATGTTGCAGTAACCCACCAGAATCAAATATATGTTCTCGAGCCACTATAATTGTAGTCAAGCAGCCAGAGCAAATATTGCGGATACACCACCAAAAGGTTTAGTAATACTACTAGAATCAGACTTCCTCCATTACATATTGTATCCCACCTCAATGCACAGGCAAATACTAAAAGACATCAAATGCATATATGTCATGCATGTTTTTCTCATTAGAACATGCTAACAGAATTAGTAGATCACAAATCATATAAGAATTTCACATTTAAGACATTCTTGTAATTCATACACAAACAATATCCTTAACACATACAATAACAAAATATCAGATTTCATAATGAAGCATAACTTATAACATATAATATCACATTATTATACTTATCATAACTTACTTAGCACACTTCCTATACATACCTACGCGTGTATACCGAAACTTAAGCTTTTTTGGGCATACATAATGCCTACAGACCCAATTTCTAGGTCCCTTAATCGGCCTTCAAATTTGGCCCAAAAGACCTACACAACGTGTGGCCCACCCGTATGGTCCACATGGTCTATCAATCCAGGTTGTATAATCACACACAGCTATGTGCTCCACATGGCCCAACACACGGCCGCGTGTTGCACACGGTCTATTGCACAGCCTGGCACATAGCCGTGTGGCACTAGGTAGTTTCGAAAATAGCCTATTTTTTTGCAATTTTCTCGAGATTTATGTGAGGTTTCGGGTTAGTTTCACACACTTGATTGTTGATATGAAAAACCACATCTCTAGAACTCATTAAAACCACATTCGTTCAAAAAATTATACTAATTAACCATAAAAAAGGATCTATCCAAAAAACAACATACAATTGTCAAAATTTTACTCCCCAAAACCAAAATTGACTTCTTACCACTCGGAGAACAGCGTCTGAAACGAGACTATTCTGGTGGAGGTATTTGATCTTCCAATCCTTAGCCTAACCAACAATCATAGGAACATTTAGCATAGAATAGATTGAGGATAAAACTCCAACGTAATCTTGAACCACTAACCAAATATAACTAGAAGTAATAGAAAAATAACAGTCAAAACTTACACTATTTATGAACTAGAATCGCTGTAGACAATCAACGTAGTCCCTTGACAAAGAAGGCAACGAGCATGAATTAAACCAATAAAAAGAAAGGAAGTCACACGGATCAATGATGAAAAAAAAAAGAGGGGGAAATGATGAGAAAAGGGAAAAATGTAAAAAAGAGGAGTGGGATGATGGATGGTTGAGGGAGTAAACATGGGAGAAAATCCCTCACCACTATTATTACAACTACCCAGCTAACTCCTACCACTAATTATATTAGATTTTTTTATGGATTTTAAAACAAAAATAATTTTTCCACTTTGCATACAAAGGGATTCGAACACGAGACCAAAAAAGTAAGCTAACAAACACCTTACCATCGAACCAGCAAACTCATTCTTATCATCAATTGAGTAAAAATAATTAAAAAATCAGATGTCCAATGATAGGGGTTTAGGCAAAAGTAGCAAAGAATTCAAGAGATAAGATTTGAACTCAAAACCTCACACATACAACCCACATCTCTTAACCACTGAACCAAAACAAATTATGTAACATAATTTCGAAATCTTAACCCAAAAATCAATATTTGACCCTTCTAGGTTTCACTAACCCAATTCCTTCTAATCCGATTTTCGGGATATGAAAGAAGGGAGATATGAGAGGGATGGGATGATGGAGGTTGTTAAATGGTAACCAATTTTATAAAACGGGACCATTACCCATTTAACCACCTCTAGTTTCTTCAAATTTTCAAATAGATCCTTATTTTCAATTAAAACTTATTTTCTAATTTATTTTCAAAACCGACCTTGTTTTAACCACATTATTTTCCAAACATCTAATTTTAATTTCTAAACCTTAATTTTTAATTATAATTATTTGAATATTTTATTCTATTTATTCCTATTCATTTTAATTATTTAACCTAATTACAATTTTCGATTCACTAACTCTTGATTTTCTAACCCAATTTTTGGGATGTTACTCACCATTTAACAAATCGAAGGACCAATAGTATCCGACTAAGATTGATAAAAATTCACATGGAAACCATTAGCTACTAGTGCCTTAAGTGGAGCTATTCCAAATACTGTATTAAGAACCTCTAAATCAGTCACCTCCAGCTCGAGGCCACGCTTCTCCACCAGAGATAAATTAGGAAAATTACCTCTGCATGGAAAAAACCCATAAATTGAATAATCCATGGAAAAGAGACTCTTAAATAAATAAACAACATGTTGTTTTAGAATTACAGGATCAAAACACCAATCGAACCATCCACCTTAAGTCCTTCAATATTGTTCCTTTTATGTCTAACAAGGGTCCGCTCATGAAAGTATTTAGTGTTTCTATCTCCATTCATAAGTTAAGTTGACTAGGACTTCTGAAACCATAAGAGCTCATCATGCTTCAGAACCTCCTCCAATTCATGTCTCAATTCTAGCTCTCGAATAAAAAACCTATCAGACGACCTTAACTCCAAAATCCATTGTACTTTTTCTAGCTCATAAATCAGATGTCTTTTACGACTAAAAATGTTGTCGTAAACTCGCTTGTTCCAATCTTGGACCTTACTTGAAACTGGTCTAGAATATTCATCACTGAATCTTTAGAACTCCAGTTGTTTTTAACCAACGTCCTAAACTCAGCATGGAGCATCCAACTGTCAAGACATCGAAACGGTCTAGCCCTCTTAACCTGGTGAATCTTAAAGGACATTAAGAACAGAAAATGATCAGCTTTCAAATGGTATAGAGTCTGAATCAAACAATCAGTCACAAACTTATCAAAATTTGAATTCTTAGAGCCTTCTCCAATCGTTGAGATTAACCCTTCTCTACTCCATGTAAAATGAGACCTACAACAACCCAAATCTCGAAGACAGTTATTAAACAAAAAGTCCTAAAAATAAGCATATCCATTCCTCGATGTAGCCATGCCACCTATTCTTTCAGACATGTCCTAAATTGAATTAAAACCACAAATAATAAGCCAAGGCTCATGAAATGATTCAGCCATGGAATTTGAATAATCTTGTAACAGACATTATTTTCCTATGGGGACTAGCATACAAAATTGAACAGAGAAACCCTGATGAACTCTGGCCATCATTAATCCTCATATGCACATCCTGAGAATTTAATCCTAAAATATTAATAGTAACATGATCACTCCAGAGTACCCAAATTCCACTAGAGAAACCATTCGCTTGAGTTCTACAGGAATTTGAATACCCTATTTTGCTAATAACTTCATCAGCACGAAAACCACTGACCTGGGTTTCAAATAAACAAAACATATTAGGACTAAACTCACAACTATACTTAGAAATAGATCTGTGCAAATCGGGGTGTCCTACTCCCTGAGCATTCCAAAAAAATAAATTTAAATCCATAAACACTTGAAATAAGAACTATAATAAAAAGCCACAATCCACGAGCACTAACAGCTTAACCCAACTTCTCGATCAGAGTCTGCTGCCACACCCTCAAGCACCACCAATGAAGAAGTCTACACAATTGGCTACTCCAGGGCCTGATTTAAATTATTCACCATTCCCTTTATAGTCGTTGATAACTTCAAAGTAGGTTGCTCAATATAACCCTTTTTACCACCAGGAGGTTTCCTCCTTTGGAGACAATCTTCTAATAAGGTATTTGATCCCTCCCCTATTATTTCTTCCGTCGTGGCTCCAAACTTGAACAATATATTTTCTTTTCCAGACCCCATACCATGCGCACCAAACTCAACGGCCCGAAAGGACATATGCTTTGGCTTGTCCAAATTAGGCTTTAATGAAACAAATTTGAAATTCTCCTGACCTAAACTTCCATCCTTACCCACACGGCCCAACAAATCCCTAACAACAGACCCACTAACAACCTTCTTTGAAGAAAACCCAACACCACTATTATTGGGCTTTAAGACCCTCCCACTAGCCTTAGACTTAAGGCTCACACTAACCCTTTTACTTTTAACCCTAACATCTATTTTTCTAACCCCAAAATCCCCATGATCAACAACACCCTCCTTTCTTGCCGAATATATCGCAAGTTTCCTTCAATCCAAAGTCGCCCATTTTCTAGCCGAAATTACCGTCGTACTTGCCTCCAAACCAATAGCCCCATCAAGATTGACACTCTCCGCATGATTGTTGACTCTTATCTCACCCCCATTGGCCCCTGGCAAGGGGAATCTAGATCTACCCGAACGACCACTACTACTAACGCCCTTCACCTCTAATGAACCTCGTGGTTTCCCCCTCTGTCGTTGTTCAACCAACAATCAAAGAACAAACGAATCTTCCTCCACCTAGCACGTAATCCCAATTTCTCAACCTTTGAGCTGCCTTGAACAACCACATCCCTCGTTATGGTCGATTTACTCCCGGAGCATAACATCGAGCTATGACCATAAAACTCGCACATGAAGCAAACATTAGGTAACCCTTCATACTCAACTCTTTGTAATCTACCATTGATTCTAATTTTTGAAACCAAAGGTTTGTCCAGATCCACATTAGCAGTCAACATAGCAAATCGTCCCCTAGCTGCCGCATCAGTACGAGCATCAATATGAGTCACAAGTCTAATCATTCTTCCAATAGCCTAAAGAAAAAAAATCAGAGTAATAGCCCTTAGACAAACCAAGTAAATGAATCCAAACTACCTAAGTATCCACTTCTCTATTAGTTGTCAAGAAATTGACCGACCAGGTTCTCACTGACATATAATGTCCAAAGACCACCCACGGACCATCTAATAAAACCTTGTCAAAATCATCCTTATCTTAGAACCGAACAAGATAGAAGTTTTTTTCCAGATCCATTAACTGAATCTAGCCCCTGATGTTCTACAATAAAGACACTGTATTGAGTAAGGTGTTTAATCCTATTTTCCTCCCTAATAATTTGATCACAACTGAAAGTGTCATTTTCCTCTTAATAAACTGATGAACATGATCTAAAAACATGATTGAAGGGATTCCATCCACCTTCTTCGTATCCACATCCTCATCTTGTAATACAAACTTCTTTTCCATGCTAACATTCACATCTGGTTCCAATGAAACACCCATCAACTTAGCCTTATACGAATCCTTAGCCATATTCTCTTCCTGCACCATCTGGTTGTTCCCATCTACTATCGAGTCAGTCACCTCCATAGATAACTCTATGCACCAGCTCACTTTCTTCGTTGCCCTGCCAACACCACTATTCGATGTCGTGGGATTTGCCCCTACCACAAAGTCAACCAAAGACATTGTTTTAGACATCGTTTGGACTAGAATGAACCTGATTTTTTGCACCATTACATTTTTATGTATATTGAATTTTCTTGAGTGTGATTTATTTAAATCATTTCATATCTTATTTTATTTATTGAATTTTTTTTTTAAATGATGCACTTATATATATAGTATGCGTAAATCATTAGAAAAATACGGGTTGTAAAAAAGGAAAGAGGTCTGGTTTAGGCTCTTAGCGTAAAGCTTTGAATGATTTGTTCAACTTCAACCAATGATTTCAATATTTCTTCCATCATTTATGTGTCTTTCTAGTTGGGATCTTTGTTTAACTTTAATATTTGGACAACACTAGTACAATCATCTCCTTATATCAATATATTTTTATATTATAATTATATTTAAAATGTTATATATTTATATGATTTTCAATATAGTTTAATAAATTGTATATTTATTGTATAAATATAAAATTTATATTTATTCCTCAAAAATATTTATATTACAAGTATTTTATATTTGTATAATTGGAGAAGTTTATTTTTTATTTTTTGGGTTTTCCAAATTTATACACATGGAATGCCTCTGTTTTAAAAGCCAGAAGCTTTGGTTAGGAAGTTTAAGGATTAAATTGGTAGAATTCGTAAATGGGAAGGGTTAAATTTATTTAATTATTTAGAAATAGGATCAAATTGATAGAATATGTAAGCATTGAGGACTAAATGTGTTATTATACCACATAGAAAAAGGCTTTTCGTTATCAATTTAACAGTGGGTGACCAAAACAAGAACAAATTCAAACGTTAGTGCCAAAATTGATAACTTTTAAAGTTAGGTGACCAAAATCAGAACACGACCATAGTTGGGTGATCATTTGACCCTAAATTAATTTATCAAATTTAATTGAAAAATAAATAAATGAAATTAAAAGGTTTAATTCGAAATGTTAGTTTGAAATTATTTAATATAAAATATTTTGCTTTCTAATTTTCAATTGTAAGGTCCTTTTTAACGACTCGATTTTCAATAGTATTAAAAAATGCGATTTCAAAACCTCTTTTCCGTAAACTGAGCCTATAAATATAAAATAAGAATATTTATAAGGTTAATATTAAAACATATTGAAGAATGGTCAAGTAATTTCGTCGATTAAATAGTTAATTAAGACTCAGGAACTAAATTGTAAAAATCCAATCACTATAGAATTTTAATTAACAAAAGGCTTGAGGACTTGAATAGCAATTGACTAAAGGTCCAAAATGATAATTAAACCAATTTTAATTAGAGTTAGTGAATGATAATGACATATCTCTTCAGTAAGATTAATAGTTAGTTAAGTAAATTAAATCATGATTAAAGTTAATTAAATTAGATTAACTAGTCCTTAATCAACCTATATATACCAAGGTAGTGGAAGAAAATGTCATTGTCTTCCTTAATATCCCTTCACTGTCCGAAAAAGAACGAAAAACCAAGAGAGATGCTTTCAAACCCTTGTACCATTCAACCATTGATTAGGTATGAAATTCAAGTCCTTTTTTTGTAATTTTAATAGATTTATGATCATGGGAGCTTTATTTAGCTAGCCCATGTACTAATTTTGATCAATTGTTAAAATTTTAGCAAGTTGTCATTGTTGATAATTTGATGAATTAAGCTTGAAATTAATAGCTATTGAGCTTAGATTACGAAAATGACTAGATTGTAAAGTTAGCTAAGCTTGTTTTCTAGCTTTTTAACATTATGAACCAAATTGAATAATTGTAAAACATGTCATAAAATTATTCTAGAAATAGAAAGTATAATGTCCCTAATGAGAGTATGCGAAATCAGATTTTAATTTGAAGCTAGAAATTGAAAGTTATGCTTATCTTGAGTTTAGGGACTAAATTGAGTAAAATGTAAAATATGTGAGAAATAAAAAAAGATATATTTAGGATCATGCATCTCATGAAAATGTATGATAATGTTTGGTATTGATTTGGTAAATGAAATATTGGTATAGATCAAGAATAAGATAAAAGTGGAGCTAATAAAGGAAAAGTTAAAATTGTGGATTAGTCCCTAAAGAATCCATCTGTTTTGTGTTTCAAATACGAAGGTTCATATGAAACTTACTATCTTATCTTGTGTTATATGCATGCTCGTGTTTGCTTTGATAGATATATATGTTTGAACATAATTTGAAATATTAATGAATTTGGCATACAAGACTAGTACAGAGGTTGAATTGAAATGTGATGTGAATCCACCTGTTTTGTGCTTCAAATACGAAGGTTCATATGAAACTTACTATCTTATCTTCTGTTATATGCATGCTCGTGTTTACTTTGATATATATATGTTTGAACATAATTTGAAATATTAATGAATTTGGCATACAAGACCAGTAAAGAGGTTGAATTGAAATGTGATGTGATAATTGATTATTACGAGACAGTACACGGTATAAATGTGAAATCATGAATAGTTACAAGGTATGGAAATGTAAATGTGACCATGTACAAGGTATGATATACAAATGTGAATGATACAAGATATGAAAATGTAATATGTATGATTGATGCCTATGTGAACTTAGTAAAAGGTTAGGATACAATTGGCATGCCAATAGGGTCATATGTGCGTTTATACAAGATATGTGATTGCACGGAGATTATTACAGGTTATATCGAGATCTAACATTTGTTGCAGATTATCGAGCATTATTTGTCTCTATGGAGACTTTGGTGTGGTGGAGGGATGTAATTGAAAATGTTTATACATTTGATGCTTACAGGCTTTGCACTTTAATGCCTAGGTCTGGTTTAGTTTAAGTTCCTACGAGCTATCTGGTGTGGTGTAGTTCACTTGTGTATTCGAGTTCATTTTACTAAGGTTCCATTAGGCGAAATATTGATAATGAATCTTAAAATTGGAAAAAGGGTAACAAACCGAATTTGATATTACAATGATATGTGACTTAAATTGAAAGGATATGAAAATGGTAGATTGATGATGGTACATGAACTGTATAGATCTATTATGGTATGATATGAATTTGGTGATGTTTTGGTTATGTTACTATGCCTAACCGTATTGTGTATCTTTGCATATTAAGCTAAATTTCTTGTGACATTGTGTGCCAAGTTTAGCCAAATGTATGCCAATACTATGGTAGTTATCATGCCTTTATATGATCAAGGTAAGCATTGTATTTTCCATTTGAACTTACTAAGCATTTTAAATGCTTAACATAATTGTTTTCCTTACTTGTAGGTCGTCAACTTATGGAACTCTTAAAGCCAGATATTTTCGAATGTTACACTATTATCAAAACGATAGGAATATGTTCATTTTGGTTCCAAAAGTTGTGGCATGTATATAGGGCCAGTTTGTTTTGTAATGATCATCCTTAATTGTGATTGCCTATGCAATGTTAATGGTCTACTATAAGTCTAATTTGATCATATATATGCCTTTTGAACTTTTGATTTTAAAGTTTACATGAACCTTATATGTTTGAACTTGGAAAGATGGTAATTTAATAGGTTAAGATTGGTGAATGGCTTGAATGAGTTAGGTTTTGATTATGTGTGGTGCCAATTGAGCATGGATTGTAAATGTGTTATAAACTCAACTTGGTAATGTTCGGTATAATTTGATGCATGGATGAAATTTGTATAGGTATGTGGTTGTAAAAATTTGTTTGATTGGAAGTATTGAATGTGTACCAAAGTGATTCTTATCAAACAATGATTAAAATATATTGAAATTTGTAGTTGCCCCAAAATTGAATGTAGCATCCTGTAGCTTGGACCTAACGGTCGGGTTGGGTAAGAGGTGTTACATTCTTCATTCAACTAGGTTTAATTGCACTTGTAGTCCTTGTACTCTTTGCACGTGTTGAAAATTAATCTCCAACTTTTAATTTCAATAATTTGATTTTTAATTTTTTATTTGAAATTAAAATTCAATTGATAATATTATCAAAGGAAATTCGATTATGTGAGATTTTAAAAAAAATTGCTTGCATGAACAATTTAAGGCGACTTGGAAGGCATGTAAGCAAATAAAATTGTTTACATGGCTGATCTATGCATAGAAAAATAAAACTTAAACACATACAAAGAAAAAAAAACTATTGACTTTCACCTTCGGCTTGAAGCTGTATTTTTTTTACTTATTTGGTTTTTTAAGCATTTGAGGACATGAGCAAATTTACTTTTTGAGAAAATTTTCGCATAATTTAATTGAACGAGATTCATTTAATGTTGTTATAAAAGATAGATTTTAAATTTTAAATTAAAAGTGTAGAGTGCTTAAATTTTTAGAATTAAAATTGAGTGGTTGTATTTTAAATGTACGAAAAAAAAATTAAGAGTATAATTAAAGCATGGAAATAAATTATATATATATATTCAAGACTTGGTTTGTTTTATATATTTGATCTCATGATTGTATTTTTCTATTTGAATTTGTAGGACACGAGGGACACGCTATATAAAATGATAGTATTGTCAACTTTTTTTCTTAAGGACATGTGGGATTCGCTATATAAAATTATAATAATTATAGTAAAGTTTTTGATTGCGTACGAACAGGAAGAAGCCCGGAAAAAAAGCTAAGATCGGATTATAAATTCTCTTTGAAGGATGAAATTACAATTTTATTATAATATTAAACTATAATTTCTGAATAGAAAATTGCAATTGTAGCGATTCCATTATTATTTTAACCATTCATTTTGATTTGCAAGTGGGTAATAACAAAGGTGCCACTCATGTATAAAGTCAAGCATTGTCTAGATGTGAAATACAAATAATCAAAGCACACAGAGTTTCCAACATTTCCATTATTATTTTGTTTACATCAGAAAAAAGAAGAAGACAGATATGAGCTCAAGAACTGGGGCTAAGGTGCCGGTCATAGATTTCTCAAACCAGAACCTGAAACCGAGCAGCTCTGAATGAGATTTGTTGAAGTTCCAAGTCCGGGAAGCATTGGAGGAGTACGGCTGTTTTGAGGCCTCGTTTGACCAACTCCTGGAGCTTCGGCAGCCAGTTTTAGAGGCCTTGAAACAGCTATTTGACTTGCCTTTCCAAACAAAACAGCTTTGTGTTTCCGACAAACCCCTTCGTGCCTATCATAGGTCTCAATCAAGATTGTATGACAGCATCTCCACTGATGATGCACATATTGCTGAAAACATTGAACAATGCCTCACAACCACTTTGTGGCCTTAAGGAAACATAAGCTTCAGGTACTTCCACTCACTTGCAAAATGCCATTTAGCTAAACTACTACACTTCTATTGATTATCTGCTCTGTATTTGGCAGTAAAACTCTGGCATCATTCACTCAGCTAGCATTAGGATTAGAGAAGACAATTCTAAGAATGATTTTGGAGAGTTTTGGGCTTGAGAAATACACGGATGAACTTGCGAACTCAACAAATAATCACCTGAGGGCCATGAAATACGGAAGGCCAAACACCAGCGAGCCGACCCTTGGGATACCTCAGCTGTAACAACCCAAACCCGGCCCAAACACTATGGTCGAATCTGGATCGTTACGGGGAAAAGCTTTTCGAAAACCATTTTGGAACCCATTAAACTTTGTTGAAAAACTTCTGATTTGAAAACTTTATTTTAAAAAAACATTTTTAAGTCGAGTTATAAAACAAATTCCAAATGTGCCCGATGGCACGTAAAGAAAACAATTTTCGTTTAACTTGGATTACATGTGATTTTAATTTAATTTTAATAATATAGTTTCAAACAAAATATCCAACATATGAGAAAGATAACAAAAATAAAGTTTGAGGAGGCCTCATTACATCCAAAATAAAATAAACCAATAATAAAATAAAATAACTAAATTTGAAGTTCATTTAGTTCAAGTCCCTTTGCATGGCCACCTCGAGTCCATCCGGCTCACATCCGCGTCTATGTATCACTGAAAAATAAAGGAGAAGGTGAGTCACCAAGACTCGAGATGTAACCCTTCTCCCGATTAAGTAATTTCATACACAACATGTAACAATTAATGTGCATAATATCATGTACCCATCCTAGCCAACCATACGCCATCTGTCTACCCCGTTGTGGTACCAAACCACCGGTGGTGCTAAACCACCGTGACATATAGTCACAATGTGCTACCAAAGCACCGGTGTCCGTGAGACACGAATCGGGTGATGGGGCCAACCCATCGTGTGATACCAAATCACCGGCGGACAATCCCATATCTCAAGTGGGGCCAACCCACGGTGGTGTTAACCACGGGGATAAGTCGCTATTGAGGTGCCAAACCTCCGAGGTACCAAACCTCGTGACCGTAGTCGCAGTGTGTTACCAAAACATCGGTGCCCGCACACACGAATACACCGCCTCTCCACTCATCAATCCCACAACAGATAAACACATATATGTTTCATGCCATCACATTCTTAAATTTCATGTGTCAATACATCATGCTTACCAAAAGCATCAAATAGCAAATTTATAATAACAGTGTACACGAGTCGCCACTTATACCGAAAGTTGGTATTAATTCCAATGCTACATAAATATAAATGAGCATTCACAATATTAAACACGCTTAATATATCATATGGTGTGTATGTACACACTGTTATCACGATGGTCTTAAATCCTTGAAGAAAACCAATCGGCCACACTCTAAGTCCTTGCCCTATATTCGCCAACTATCAATGTTAGTATTATGGCCTATTCGGCCAAACCAAAAGATTTAAAGGGATCATACTTTGTACCCGAATCCTTACCCAAATCACTTTGAGTACTAGCCTTAGCGTCCGAATTGCGAATCTGGTTTACAAACTACACTTGGTCAATTAATAACGCTAATAACCATAGCCTTGGCTTTTAAACACCAATATAAGCCTTACCTATACTTACCAAATTCCGCTTGTCAATGAATGCAAGATCCGATCTCACCGCTTTGAGATCCCTGAGTCCTTGGTGAAATCGGCTTCAATAGAAAGGTTAGCCAACCATTAGTACTTGCCAACTTTCGGCTTTTCCTTTAATCCAAATCGATGTAACATTAGAGATAAGGGAAATTGACATTCAGCTATAGCCACTCACCTTTACCTAATCACCACAATGTTAACTTGAAGAGGTCCAACCACCTTGGTATTCGGCCAAAAGAGATTCCAAATAAGAGAAGAGGATTTCGGCTCTACAAGGGAGTATAGGAGAATAGGGTCTTAGTTTACGAATAAAGAAGCTATGGAGATGTGAAGGGTTCGGCCAAGGAGTTTTAAGAAAGAAAATAAAGAGAAAACGAGGAGGAGGAAGAAATTAGAACATTTGCAGAAAAAGTCTAAAAGAGAAACCATGGTGATAGAGGGGTTTATAAAGAATTTGGCACTCCTCCCATTGCTTGCCGTCCACTCTTCATAGGAAGAGTTTGAATTTTAAGCAAATACCACAAATTGCTCTTGGCCACAAATTTGGACTAATTCAAAAATAATTTGAATTAGCCACCAACTATTTTTCCTCCGCCAATTATCTCAACTTAATCTAATAATAATAATCCTCAATAATATCCAATTAATAATCTATTTTAATCTTAATAATATCCCACATATTATCCTTAGAATTTTAAGGAAATTAAACCTCATATTATCACTTAAAAAAAAATAATTAAAGAGAGAAAAACTCTCCACATGTGCCGTCCCACTATAATGCCAAAAAGAGGGATTTTTGTGACTCGAACCAAGGCTCTCCTTGCTTCCTTGGTGGCGTCACACTAGCTCCTAAGTGGGCTTCTTTTTGCCACTTTACCAAGGGCTTTTAGTGTCAAATTATCCCCACTTATTCTTTTAACACCCTCTCCGCTAAGGCTCCTTGCCTTTTAAGTTTAAAACTAAATTTTCTTTTAAACCGAGCCAACTCAAAGCCTTAAATTAAACTCTCTTATTCCATAAATAATATTTCAGTAGTTCATACATAAGAAAATAATGAAATTTCAAATAGCCCCGTTTTTGGGATGTTACAGTTCTACCCCCCTTAAAATAAATTTCGTCCCCGAAATTACTTAACTAGAAAAGGTGGGGGTATTGCTGCCTCATTACATCCTCGGGTTCCCACGTAGCTTCCTCTGTACCATGGTTCCGCCATAGTACTTTCACCAAGGGCACTGACTTCCTACGTAGAACCTTCACATCTCGGTCCAAGATCTGAACTGGTTCCTCTTCAAAAGATAAATCTGGATTCACCTCGATCTCTGCCACTGGCACTACGTGCGATGGGTCTGATCGATACCGTCTCAACATTGATACGTGAAAGACATCATGGATCTGGTTTAGTTCTGCCGGTAACTCAAGCTGATAAGCTACCGGTCCAACACGCTTAATCACCGTATACGGCCCAATGACCTTGGGCTTAGCTTCCCTTTCCGTCCAAATCTTAACACATTTTTCCAAGGTGATACTTTCAGAAAAACCTTTTCTCCCACAGCATACTCCATCTCCTTGCGTTTTAAATCCGCATAGGATTTTTGCCTATCCGATGCTTCCTTAAGACGAGACCGAATCACCTTGACTTTATCCTCCGTCTCTGTCACCAACTCTGGACCCAAAATCTGTCGTTCGCCTAATTCTGTCCAACATGTCGGAGTACGACACTTTCGTCCATACAGTGCCTCATACGGAGCCATCTGGATACTTGCCTGGTAGTTGTTGTTGTAGGCGAACTCCGCTAATGGTAGAAATTCCTCCCAACTACCACGAAAATCCAAGACACAACCTCTTAACATGTCTTCCAAGATCTGTATCACCCTTTCCGATTGTCCATCGATTTGTGGATGGAAAGCGGTACTAAAATCCAATCAAGCGTGCCCATAGCTTGATGCAAGGCTTTCCAAAACCTTGACGTGAACTCAGGATCCCTATCCGAGATGATTGATGTTGGAACCCCATGCAATCTTACTATCTCCAGAGACGCATGTGCTTAGCAGCTAGCTTCAAGAGAGAAATCTATCCTCACCGGTATAAAGTGAGCCGACTTAGTTAACTTGGTCTACTATTACCCAAACCGCGTCTTTCTTATCGGGCGTAAGCGTGGGTAGCCCACTAACAAAATCCATAGTGATCCGTTCCCACTTCCATTGGGGAATCTTCATCTGGGTGAAGCAACTCGACGGCAAGCGATGTTCAGCCTTAACTTGTTGACAAGTTAGACACTTACCAACAAACTCTGTTACTTCACGCGTTTTAACCGGGCCACCAAAATCGCTCTCTAAGATCCCTATACATCTTGCTTCCTCCGGATGCATAGCGTAAGTGGTCGCTATGTGCATCATGGAGAATCTTTCGCCTCAACTCCACATCCTTTGGCATACACGCCGCCTTGAAAGCATAATACTCCATCACTCGACGGTTATATCCTTCCAAACCACCCTCCGAACTTGTGCTCTCTTAGCGTTCAACCCTTCATCTATTGATCGCTTTTCCTTAACCTCCTCGATCCATGTTGGCTTAACTTTGAAGTTCCGCCAAGAGACTTCCATCATCATATAGACTTAACCGAGCAAACATTGCTCTCAAGTCCGTCACAACCTTCCGGCTCAACGCGTCAGCTACCACGTTGGCCTTGCCCGGATGATACTCGATTGAACAATCGTAATCCTTCAAAAGTTCAATCCACCGAATATTTGTCTCGAGTTTAGATCCTTTCGAGTCAAGAGATACCTCAAACTCTTGTGATCCGTGTAAACTATCGACTTCTCCCCATAAATGTAGTGTCTCCATATTTTCAGAGCGAAGACAACTGCTGCTAGCTCTAAGTCGTGCGTTGGATAGTTCAGTTCATGTGGCCTTAACTGCCGTGATGCATAGGCTACTACCTTCCCCTCCTGCATCAGCACACATCCTAAACCAGTATGGGACGCATCACAATAGACGGTGAACAACTTCCCTGCTTCTGGCTGCACCAAAATCGGAGCTTTCGTCAAAATTTTCCTTAGCTTATCGAAGCTTTCTTGCTGCTTCTCCGACCATACAAATGGGACTCCTTTTCTTAGTAGCTTTGTCAACGGCGCTGCGATCAGAGAGAATCCTTCTACAAACCTTCGATAGTACCCCGCTAGCCCCAGAAAACTTCGGATCTCCGCCACTGACCTAGGCGGTTTCCAGTCCAATACCGCTTCAATCTTACGAGGGTCTACTCTAATTCCTTCCGCCGATACCACATGTCCTAAGAAAGCTACTTCCCTTAGCCAAAATTCGCACTTACTGAATTTGGCATATAATTGCTTCTCCCTTAGTACTTGCAACACTATTCGTAAATGCTTGTCATGTTCTTCCTCCGTCTTAGAGTACACCAGGATGTCGTCAATGAATACCACGACGAATTGGTCTAGGTACTGCTGAAATACTCTGTTCATCAAGTCCATAAATGCCGCCGGCGCGTTGGTCAACCCAAATGGCATTACCAGAAACTCGTAATGTCCATACCGAGTTCTGAATGCCGTCTTGTGGACATCAACTTCCTTCACCTTTAGTTGATGGTAGCCCGACCTAAGGTCTATCTTTGAAAACACCGGCACTCCTTCGGGTTGGTCAAACAAGTCATCGATCCGAGGCAACGGATACTTGTTTTTGATCGTTAACTTGTTTAACTGACGGTAGTCGATGCACATTCGCATGGACCCGTCCTTCTTCTTGACAAATAGCACAGGTGCTCCCCACGGGGATATGCTTGGTCGAATGAACCCTCTATCCAAGAGCTCCTGAATTTGAGCCTTCAGCTCCACCAATTCCTTTGGTGCCATTCGATATGGGGCTATAGACACAGGTGCCGTTCCGGGTAGCAAGTCAATACCGAATTCAACTTCCCGATCGGAGGCGGACACGGAAGTTCTTCCGAATACGTCAAAGAAATTCCCAACCGTTCGAACCTCAACTCATCGACTCCTTAGCTTCCAAAGCACAGATCCGAACCAAATATGCCTCGCAACCTTTCTTAACCATCCTTTCGGCCTTCAAGGCCGACACCACATTGGATAGGTAATTCCTTCTATCACCTATCATAACCACTTCATCACCCTCAGCCGTCTTAAGCACCATGCGCTTAGTCGCAATAATCCAAAGTCGCCGATGCTTAACCAACGGTCCATTCCAAGGATCAAATCGAACTCTCCGAAAGGTAGTTCCATCAGATCGGCTACCAATACGACCCTTGGAGTTCTAGGGTACATCTCTATAAAGTTTGTCTACTACTACTACGAGAGTGTCCTAGGGGCTTAGCATGAGTCATCTTCCTAAGAGTAGTCTCAGAGTCTAGGTCCATAGTTCCTACCACACTACTAGCAATGTACGAGTGCGTCGAACCCACATCAATTAATGCAACATAGGGTAAACCAAATATTAGAAACGTACCGGTTATGACGTCCGGCATGCCCTCCCTCTCACGACGCCTCCCGCATAGACTAAGCCAGCCGCCTAGCCTCGTGTTACCCGAACCTCGGCCCTTGAAACCATTGTTTCTCTCGCCATTACCCCGACCCCTCTGTGGTGGTCCAACATTCCTGCCCTGAGCGCGATTCTGACCTTCTGGCTGATCCTTAGCTGCCTTTTGAGGACAGTCCCTTACCCGATGCTCCAAAGACCCACACTCAAAACAACCTTTGTTACCGGTCCAACAACCTCCCCAATGGGTTTTTCCACAGCGGTTGCACTGAGTCGGCCTTTGATTAGTAGTCGTGGGCCTACTCTGGCCCGATTTGGCCCACTCGCTAGGCCCGCTCGAGCATTAGTGCTACCCGATCCGGTGACCCAAATCCTCTTTTCTCAAGTTATTCTTGCTATAGTTTTGCCTTACGACCTCCTTAACCCCCTTCGGCCACCTTGGCTTTCTCCACAAGAGATGAGAACTCCCGAACCTGCTGCGGGGCAATTAGTAATCTCAGATCATCTCTGAGCCCGTCCTCAAAGCGGACACAGCTGCTCATGTTCGGTGGCTACGATTCCTCTGGCATACCTACTTAGCCTTAAAAACTCGCCTCATCATATACTGGCCACCGACTTAGTTCCTTGCACTAGACCTAGGAAGGCTTTCCTTTGAGCATCGGTGTAACTAGTGCCCACATACTTCTTCTCTTCCGAAAGGCCATCTTAAAGTAGTCCCACGTGAGATCATCACCGCGGCTCCATCCCGATCGTCACCACCACCGGTACGCTTCATCCTTTAGAAGCGACACCGCCCCTTTCGACTTTTCCTCCTCGGTCGGTCGAGATCATCCATGACCCTTTCCGTAGATTCCGGCCAATATCTCATGCAGACTGGGTGCCACTCCCGAGACACCACGGAATACCTCGGCCCGTTAGGGACCGAATTCGCCGGAACGGACTTCCGAGCTCCCAAATTCCCACCAGCCCCGGCCACCATCTCCAACACTCAGAAAGCGACTTGCGACACGGCCTCACCACCGGCCCGATCCGCCGCCTTCACACGAAAGTAGGAGGAGGTGGTGGTGGCGGTGGTACCTCGTTTTCCGAACCTTGACTGTCCCGCCGGGTTCGCAGACACCGTCATCCTACCCCTACCGCGCCCACGATGTCCACGTCCTCTAGAACTCATTCTATCTATCGCGCTTTTAACTGATTAAGAAATTTTTATGTGTTAGCATTTGTTTCACTTTCTTATTCACGAAGAAATTTTATGAAATGTAATTTAATTAGGGATTCTTTCGAGCAAACAAGGTTTCATCTTCTATCCTAGTTCACACAAAGAGTTCATGCATCCATTCCTTAATGCTTTCCATACCTATTCACTCTTGGACATTTCGCCATTTCTAACCTGTGGGTATTTTCGTCATTTTCCTACTACAGGGTATTTTCAGAATTAAAAGAATTTTTTTAAAAAAATTTAGTAAAGTAGGTCATTTTGAAATTCCCAAAACTGGAGGATATTTATAAAAATTTGTAAAATCGTAATCGTTTTGAAATCGGGGTATTTTGGTAATTTTGTCAATCGTGGCAATTTTGTCATTTTGATAAATCGAGGATATTTTTCGACGATTGTAAAACTTCGAGGGTCCTTTTTGAAAGTTTTCCTTTTCAAATAGTGATGTTGGTAAAGTTTTCCAAAGATCGTGGTCATTTCATTAATTTTCACAAATTGAGGGCGTTTTCGTAATTTTCTAAAACCAAAATTTTTCAGTGTTGATTTTCAAAACTAAGTTGTTGGATATTTGTAAAGTAGTCGAAATTTTGAGCAAAACCATTGAACGGATATTTTATGAGTCAGGGGCGTTTTAGTAATTTTACCCCTAAGGGCATTTTTGTAATTTTCCAAAAATTTGAGTTTTTCTAGGAAAACGTTGCAAATATGAGGTTTTCTGATTTGAAAGAGTTGTTGCAAGAGGTTTGAAAACATTTGAGTTGTTGTTGTTTCGTTCTGTTTCGAAAACATGGCTAATTCCCTTTTCGGGTTTTAGTCATTAGGTTTAGCCTATGACCGAGCCCTCTTGGTCAGGGCGAACCAAAGCTACGCACCAGGCAGGATTCGAGTGAAGAGGAGGTGGGTCACGCGGACCGCTTAAATACCAAGCTCTCACCGAACCTTTCTAGACATGCGCATGAGGTTGCCACACCACCGAGCCTGCGAGTTAGGGTGAACCAGAAGCTACGCACTGTAGGATACTGCGAAGAGGAGGTGAGTCACACTGATCGCTTAAATACCGAAGCTCTTAGGATCCAATCCTCGACATGCGCGCATGGGGTTACCACACCCTAGCTCACTTGGCTAAGTCATAGATTGGTTTAGTTCTTTAATGTCTTATGTTCGGTTCATGTGTTTGAGTAATCTAATCCTAGGGTTCAAGTCCTATAAGTCTATCTACGTTCCATACTTCCTACCCTTCTACTGTAATATAATTCACCAAGAGGTTCGAAGTACTTACAGGCGGATCGGTCTGCGGAGACTCGGGCCATGTTTGTCCAAAATCCAAAAATCATTTTATAAGGCCTTCTAAAACATTTTTGGGCCTTGGCCCCCACAAAATGAGCTTTGAACGGGCTCGATACCAATTTTGTAACAACCCAAACCCGGCCCAAACACTATGGTCGAACGGATCGTTACGGGAAAAGCTTTTGAAAACCATTTTGGAACCCATTAAACTTTGTTGAAAAACTTCTGATTTGAAAAACTTTATTTTAAAAAAACATTTTTAAGTCGAGTTATAAAACAAATTCCAAATGTGCCCGATGGCACGTAAAGAAAACAATTTTCGTTTAACTTGGATTACATGTGATTTTAATTTAATTTTAATAATATAGTTTCAAACAAAATATCCAACATATGAGAAAGATAACAAAAATAAAGTTTGAGGAGGCCTCATTACATCCAAAATAAAATAAACCAATAATAAAATAAAATAACTAAATTTGAAGTTCATTTAGTTCAAGTCCCTCGCATGGCCACCTCGAGTCCATCAGGCTCCACATCCGCGTCTATGTATCACACTGAAAAATAAAGGAGAAGGTGAGTCACCAAGACTCGAAGATGTAACCCTTCTCCCGAATTAAGTAATTTCATACACAACATGTAACAATTAATGTGCATAATATCATGTACCCATCCTAGCCAACCATACGCCATCACTGTCTACCCCGTTGTGGTACCAAACCACCTTTGGTGGTGCCAAACCTTTGGTGACATATAGTCACAATGTGCTACCAAAGCACGGTGTCCGTGAGACACGAATCGGGTGATGGGGCCAACCCATCGTGTGATACCAAATCACCGCGAGACAATCCCATATCTCAAGTGGGGCCAACCCACGGTGGTGTTAACCACGAGGATAAGTCGCTATTGAGGTGCCAAACCTCCGGAGGTACCAAACCTCTCGTGACCGTAGTCACAAGTGTGTTACCAAAACATTGGTGCCCGTCGCACACGAATACACCGCCCTCCACTCATCAATCCCACAACAGATAAACACATATATGTTTCATGCCATCACATTCTTAAATTTCATGTGTCAATACATCATGCTTACCAAAAGCATCAAATAGCAAATTTATAATAATGGTACTTACACGAGTCGCCACTTATACCGAGTTGGTATTAATTCCAATGCTACATAAATATAAATGAGCATTCACAATATTAAACACAGATTAATATATCATATGGTGTGTATGTACACACACTGTTATCACGATGGTCTTAAATCCTTGAAGAAAACCAATCGGCCACACTCTAAGTCCTTGCCCCTATATTCGGCCAACTATCAATTAGTATTATGGCCTATTCGGCCAAACCAAAAGATTTAAAGGGATCATACTTTGTACCCGAATCCTTACCCAAATCACTTTGAGTACTAGCCTTAGCGTCCGAATTGCGAA
The DNA here is from genome assembly GCA_025503065.1 of Gossypium bickii. NCBI lineage: Eukaryota > Viridiplantae > Streptophyta > Magnoliopsida > Malvales > Malvaceae > Gossypium > Gossypium bickii. Next base: position 107,197,228 of record CP106711.1, read on the forward strand.
TCGGTTTACAAACTACACTTGGTCAATTAATAACGCTAATAACCATAGCCTTCGGCTTTTAAACACCAATATAAGCCTTACCTATACTTACCAAATTCCGTTTGTCAGCGAATGCAAGATCTGATCTCACCGCTTTGAGATCCCTGAGTCCTTGGTGAAATCGGCTTCAATAGAAAGGTTAGCCAACCATTAGTACTTGCCAACTTTCGGCTTTTTCCTTTAATCCAAATCGATGTAACATTTAGAGATAAGGAAATTGACATTCGGCTATAGCCACTCACCTTTACCTAATCACCACAACTGTTAACTTGAAGAGGTCCAACCACCTTGGTATTCGGCCAAAAGAGATTCCAAATAAGAGAAGAGGATTTCGGCTCTACAAGGGAGTATAGGAGAATAGGGGTCTTAGTTTACGAATAAAGAAGCTATGGAGATGTGAAGGGTTCGGCCAAGGAGTTTTAAGAAAGAAAATAAAGAGAAAACGAGGAGGAGGAAGAAATTAGGTCTGCTTGAGTAAAAGTCTAAAAGAGAAACCATGGTGATAGAGGGGTTTATAAAGAATTCGGCACTCCCCTCCCATTGCTTGCCGTCCACTCTTCATAGGAAGAGTTTGAATTTGGCAAATACCACAAATTGCTCTTGGCCACAAATTTGGACTAATTCAAAAATAATTTGAATTAGCCACCAACTATTTTTCCTCTGCCAATTATCTCAACTTAATCTAATAATAATAATCCTCAATAATATCCAATTAATAATCTATTTTAATCTTAATAATATCCCACATATTATCCTTAGAATTTTAAGGAAATTAAACCTCATATTATCACTTAAAAAAATATAATTAAAGAGAGAAAAACTCTCCACATGTGCCGTCCCACTATAATGCCAAAAAGAGGGATTTTTGTGACTCGAACCAAGGCTCTCCTTGCTTCCTTGGTGGCGTCACACTAGCTCCTAAGTGGGCTTCTTTTTGCCACTTTACCAAGGGCTTTTTAGTGTCAAATTATCCCCACTTATTCTTTTAACACCCCTCTGCTAAGGCTCCTTGCCTTTTAAGTTTAAAACTAAATTTTCTTTTAAACCGAGCCAACCCAAAGCCTTAAATTAAACTCTCTTATTCCATAAATAATATTTCCGTAGTTCATACATAAGAAAATAATGAAACTTCAAATAGCCCCGTTTTTGGGATGTTACATCAGCACTGTGATAATACTATATTGACTCTTTTGTCTCAGTGTCTAAGATTTGGGCTTAAATAATTTTATATAAAATAAATAATTCGTGGTCTCTCTCTATGTAATATAATAAAGATTATTCCAGCTCAACATTGAAGTTGGCCAAATCAACTGTGTGCTAAAAGGGTTGTAAACGGGGTAATGATGGTAACGACAAATTACATTTCTGTTTTGTTATATAATGATTAAAATTATTTATAATTTTTTTCAATAAAATAATGTGTTTTAATGCACTCGAATTTACGTCTTTTTATATTAATAATAGTATCGATACCAATTAAACTAAGACTCAATTGACAAAATGAAGTAATACTTATTTGGTCTTACTTTTTATATTTCTATAATATTATAATTTATATAAGTTTTACATGTTAGTCATTTATTTTTGTCGATTTTGTACGTTTGTGTATTGTTGATGTTATTTTTTCATTATGGTGTTGGTATTATGTTTTTGTACTTATAGTATTATAAATTTGTATATGCATTTAAATGTTAATAATCATTTTATAGATATTTTTTCGTGTTTGTAAAAGTGTCATGTTGATATATTTTTGTGTTGTATGATATTTTTCATAATTTATCATAATGATAAAGTTTCTTTCCATTTTGTGTTTGAGTTATGTCTTATTTCATATGATATTTTGCACACTTTATTATAATGACACAATTTAAAGAAAACTATATGTTTATACTATATTTCACATTACGTTTTAATGCATCTAAACTATTATTACTTAGTAATTCCTTTTAATGTAGATTGAGTTAATGTAATATTCAGGTAATTTTTGTGTCACTTATATTTTAACTATTTTTTATATTATTTTTTAGTTTATTTCATGTTTTGTATAATTTGTTTTAGTAAATCAATTTTAACTTAAAATTTATTTGTTTGAGGATATGATCATTTTAATATATATTAATATAAATATTATGTGTATACTAATAAGTTTTAGATATAATGATAAGGCACATTATATTCCCAATAAGAGAACTTAAATTTGAATCCTAGAGACAACATTCTAGAGAGTTTCAAGCACGAATACTAAAAGTATTAATCTGCATGGACTATAAAACAAACATTAAAGATACAATGGTTTCATGCACAAAAAAATACAATTAATATGATTAAAATTTTAACAATATTTCATGTTTTTGTAACACCTCTAACCCGTATCCGTCACCAGAACAAGGTTACAGAGCATTACCTGGACTTTCAGAACATTTTTCAAATAATTCACTCCAATTACTATTCATTAACTGAGATCATTTATAACGTCCCTTAAATGGACCCTTGAGGCCCAATATGAACTTTTGAATCGAGTCGGGACTTAATCGAAACCTCTAAGAATTTTTCACGAATTTACAAAAATTTTCTAAGTTGCAAGGCTCAAACGCCGGTGTGGTCTAGGGACATGCCCATGTGGTCAGGCCATGTGACTACACATGCCCGTGTCCCTGACCCGTGTAACTCTTTGACGACTTATAAGGCATGAAGAAATTGAAGTCACACGCCCGTGTGCTAGGCCGTATGGTGAATTTTATTTTCAAAATTTAGGTGCAGTTTTCACATGGCCGTGTAACACGCCTGTGTCCAAGGCCGTGTCAACCACATGGACACACGGCTTGTGTGCCCACTTCTGAGCATTCTATTTCTCATTTTTAAGATACAGAGGACACACAGCCAAATCGCATGCCCATGGGTCAGGCTGTGTGTCACACACGGTCTGGACACACGCCCTTGTGTCTGCCCGTGTGGACAAAATAAAGCCATTTCCTAGCCTCATTTGTCACCCAAATTTTACCTAAAAGTAACGACCCGAAATTGGGCCTAGTAGAATTGGGCCCATTGGACCTTGAGCATAGAAGCGTTTTAAAATTTTGAGAATATGAGAACGCAATTAGTACAATTTGGACTTATTATGAAGGTGACTTTGGAAGTTATGGGGTTTCTTTGAAGTCTCGGGTTCGAGTTAGGCCATAACAAGAATTTTCATTTTTCGGCCTTTTAGTGGAAATGAGTGATGGAAGTAGGACTTAAGAATAAGTGGGTGCATTTAGGAGACACAAGGGAGTTTGTGGCTTGGTGGCAAGTGGTGTGTTGAGCTATTGAAGGGAGCAAGGGTTCAAATCTCATGACAAGCAACAAGAGAGTTTTATTTTTGCTCAAAGAAGAGAAGAGGTGGAGTGGGGACAAATAGAGCAAAAACGTGGAGGAAAACATGGAGCAAAACATGGAGTGGGCACAAATGGAGGAAAACATGGAGCAAAACATGGAGGGAATCATGGATGAGTTGGCCAAAAAGAATATGAGAAAATAAAAGGGAAATTCGGCCAAGAAGGAAGGATCTTTGAATTTCTTTATCATTTTGGCATTTTTCTTAGTCATTTTTCCTTTTGGAGGTATTTGGGTCTTCTTAAATTTTCCTAACCAAAATCTCAACTTCACCATTTCTTTCTAACCCTTTTTCTTCCTTAGCCGAATCTTGGTGGTGGTAGTAGCTGAAGCTTGTCATTCCATTCGGTTTATCCTTGATAGTTAGGGCCAAATCAAGCCATTCTTTGCTGCTACTTATCTTTCTCTTAGCCTTGGATTCGGAAGTTGATTGGTAAGTGGGTGATTAGGCCAAATATTGGTGGAACTCCTTTGAAATAGCCAAGGTGCAAGGCCGGATTTTAGAATCTAGTAGGGAAGGATCGCGATTGTGGGGGCAACGAAGAGTGGTTCTTTAGGGAATCCTAATCAAGGTGTTAATCCCTTACTTTCCGAATACATGTTTGAAATGGGGTGTGTAATCTCATACCTCTCTAAATAATTGCATGAAATGTTCTGTGATTCGGTCGAAAGACTGAAAAGCCGAAAACCAGCATCTATGGCCACTCGGGCGTACGTATGTTCGAAGTGGTAATCATATTTTGTAACAAAACAGTTTTGGTTAACAGCAGTGACGTGATTTTGAAAAATCACCAAAAATAGTAGAAATTGAATTAGAAAGTGAAGGATATATGGATTGAAAGATAATTGAGTCTATTTTCTTATAAAAGAAACGGAGCAAGAAAAAGATTAGTATATTTTGATATTTTTAGATTTTTGTGAGACTGGTTCAGAGTGATTTCGAGATCCTCTATTCTGACTTGGAAAATTCACTATAAATTGTATAAAAATAATTACGGGACATGGTTTATATTATTAGAATCCCTAGTGAGTCTATTTTTATTTGGATCAAACGAAACCAGTATTTGAATTCTGTACAATAAGATATCTGAGATTTTGTGAAGAGAGGGCAGAACTGTCAAATAGTGAAACAAGGGATACTTTGAAGAATAAACTATACTAATTGGCTAAGCCAAAAATTCTGAAAAAATTACAGTAAGAAGTTATATGAGTCTAGTTTCAGGGAAAATTTACGGATCTAAATTTCGAGTTTCCCAACTCAAGTTATAGTAATTTAGTCAGTACGACGCAGATGGACAGTCTTGATTTTTATGCCCCAAATTAGTAATTAAGCCTAGGTTGCGAAAATTTCCATCATACCCTTAGAGGGTAAATTACCGAATTACCCTTAGTGGTTACGATTACCGAATGATAAAAACGCTCTTACGGGCCAAATTACGAAAATGCCCCTAATGGGCTGAATTACGAAATGTCCCTATGGATCGAATTACGAACATGCCCTTAATGGGCCAATTTGATAAATTGCTATATGGGCCAACTTGATAATTTGCTTAATGGGCCAATTTGATAAATTCCTATATGGGCCAATTTGATAATTTGCTATATAGGCCGAATGTGTTATTTGATAAATAGGCCATATTGATATGTGACAAATGGGTCAAGACTGCTAGATCGATATATATGGGCCAAAACTGCTAGATCGATATATATGGGCCAAAACTGCTAGATCGATATATGGGCCAAAATTGCTAGATTGTTAAATGGCCTAAATTGCTATTTTGACTAACGGGCCAAATTGATAAATCGTAATATGGGCTTTTTGTTGAAATTTACCTTATGAAAGTTTTGTTATGCATTATATATATACATGACTGCATGGTTGGGATAAATGACGAAGAGAAGAAAGGCCTGTTGCCAAAATCTAGTTCAGTGGCTCTGCCACAAATATTTTAAATGGCCTGTTGCCACAAATATTTTAAATGGCCTGTTGCCAAAATATTTTAAATGGCCTGTTGCCACAAATATTTTAAATGGCCTGTTGCCAAAATCTAGTTCGGTGGCTCTGCCACAAATATTTTAAATGGCCCTGTTGCCAAAATATTTTAAATGGCTGTTGCCAAAACCTAGTTCGGTGGCTCTGCCACAAATATTTTAAATGGCTTAATGCCTCTAGTTCGGTGACTTTGTCACAATCTAGTTCGGTGGCTCTGCCACAAATATTATAATTGGCTTAATGCCTTCTATTGGTGTGTTGGCGGGGTGGGTTGACTTGATCCCCACAGGTGTGTTGGTTGGTACGGGTGGTGTGTAGCAGATGGAAATTAGGCTTGGTTGGGAATTGCATATCACATGCATTTTTATATTTGATTTATATAATGCACTTTTGTAAATGGGCTCAAGCCCAAATATATGTCTATATGGTTATGGCCCAGTAGACACGGTAAGTGGGTTACACATTGAGTTCTAAGTAACTCACCCCTTCTTCTTACCCTTCTCAGGTAATGACAATTGATGGAGGTTTGGGCCGGGGATGACTTCGTGTGGAGGTCATACTACGAATGATGAGTTATAAAAACTTTGAACTTCTTTTAAGTATTTTTTTTTATCTAAATACTATTTCAATATGCGATGTAATAAGGCCTGCGGTATTATTTTTATGGATTTTTATTCGTGGATGGATTTTAATATGTTTTAATTACTTAAATGAAATTCATTTAATTCTTATAAATGTTTTCCTAAACTTACGTATAAAAAGGGTTTTTCTTAAATATCACTTACTCGTAAAATTCCCGTGAAAACTCTTTTATAAATTTATTTCAACCAATTATTTAAGTTTTTAACCAATTATTTCTTTGAAAATCAAATTATAAACTCTCATGTTTTAAAGTCATGGTGTTCAAATAAATCTCGATTTTTGATAAACTCCGTCTTCAAAATCGTTTTGAAAAATTGTTTTCATTAAAAGCATTGACGACTGGACGTAAATTCGAATTGCGTGGCATGCCAAGTCTGGTCTTAACGCATAGGCCGGGTTTAGGGTTTTACAATTTACCTGCACTAAAACATACCAAGTACAATCCAACCATTCCAAGCATTCAATTTAAGCAAATTCCATCATTTATCATGGCATACCATTACATGCATATGTGTTTACAAAACTTACGGATTAAATTAGGTTTTAACATCATTTGGTCACATATACTTAACATAACACATATGAATATATCATAATAGCCTACTTAATCATACCAAAATAAGCCATCACTAGCCATTCCAATGGCTAGGTTACAAAACATCATTTTCAAGCCACTATCGGCAAAGTTGTCCTAAACATGCCATTATACCAAAATGATTTTACTAAGTAAACCCAAAATAACGAGTTGATAGTGTGATGATGCTCCAATGATCTCCAACCTTCGCGAGCTTTCGAGCACTATAAAACAGGGGAAAATAAAACAGAGTAAGCATTATATGCTTAGTAAGTTCGTAAAACAGAAATTGAACTTACCAATACCGTTTATTAAATCTAAGTATACAATATCATGTTATCCATCCATTAGCAAAATTGCCTAAACACATGCATTCAATCAAACATGTTAGTCACCAAAATTTTCGTATCAATCAAGTAAATATAGATGAGCTCATCAAGCAATATTCTTTCAAGTCGTTATCATTTCATCTCAAAATTCTCATACCAGGTCAAGAGTTGTGTCCGTTGAATCATTGAGATTCCAATGGATGCTCAAGTAGTACACTCGAGGTGTACGGTTCAATAGTCTATCAATTCTTATTCCAGGGTACCCATTAGGGCACTTAACCAAGGAATACACTCTCGAACCACATATCATATAACATGATTACCAGTCTAGGCTAAATCCTTTATATAACGTATGCTCAGAGGAGCTCGATTAGGATTACTAGTCCAGGCTAAACCCTAATCATAACATATACTCGAGAGGTACTATACTAGGATTACCCGTCTGGGCTAAATCTTTTCTATAATTAGGTCAATAGGATTACTCGTTCGAGCTAAATCCCATCCACAACAAATGGGACCTCATCCATTTCGGAAAGCACATAATTCATCGGAATTTAATGTTTAATCGGGACTTAACCCCTTTTTCACCATTCAAGCCTGTATTAAATTTCTCATTATAGTATTCAAGTAATGTACATCAATATAAGTCACATTTCATACAAACACAACATTCAATTAAACATATTTACATGCCCGATTAAGTTACACGAACTTACCTTGACACTTGTTCGCGTAAGTAATCTACTAATCTGAAACCTTTTATTTTCCTCGGTCTAACCTCGAATGTGAGTTGCCTGGATCTATATAAATAGCTTTAATCATCAATTTCTCATTTTCATACTCATTTGGACTCAATTTACATCCTTGGCAAGATTACCATTAAGCCTCTAACTTTTCCAGAAATTCCTATTTCGTCCCTAGGCTCGAAATATGAAACTTGTGCAATTTACTCCCTATTCCAAGCCTAACCAAAATCCCATTACAAAATTTACAGCACATGTATTCATAAAATTTCAGAATTTTTCATCAAATTTCACAACTTTACATTTTAGTCCCTAAATCATGTTTTCATCAAAAATCGCTTTGTAAAAGTTGTTTATCTATCAACAACCTTTCATTTTCTACCATAAATTTCTAATTTTCAGCATATTCATCCATGACCCAAATTTCATACCTTGATAACTTTTCAAATTAATCCCCCAAATAGATAGATTAGACTATCTTGGTTTTAAAAATATTAAAATTACTAAAAACGGGACAAGAAAACTTACCCAATTAAGCCTTGAAAGTTTCTTCTCTCCCTCCTAGGGTTTCCATAGAATTTTAGGGTTCAAGATGATAAAATAATAAGATGATATCTTTTATCATCTTTTTAATTAATTAATTATTTCAATTTCCAATTTAATCTCTACTCTTTTCTAATTTTTCCATTGATGAGTCACCAAAAATCTACATACTTTTATTTAATGGTCTAATTACCATATAAAGACCTCTAGTTTTGAATTTCATACCTATTTGATCCTTATAACTAGTAGAATTCAACTTTCGCATTTTATGCTATTTAGTCCTTCTTGTAATTAAACACTAGATCGATAAAATTTTCGTATCAAAATTTCACACGACACGTCTATCATAATACGGACCATATGATAAAATAAAAATAAACTTCATTTTCAGATCAGATTTGTGATCCCGAAACCACTATTTCGATTTCACTGAAAAATGGGTTGTTACAAATTTCCCCCCTTAAGGATTTTCCTCTTCAAAAATCTTACCAGTAAAGAGATTTGGATATTGCTTCCTCATAGCATCCTCCGGTTCCCATGTAGCCTCCTCTATACCATGTCGTTGCCAAAGAACTTTTACTAACGCTACCCTCTTATTTCTCAACTCTTTTGTTTCCCAAGCTAAGATTTTGATCGGTTCTTCACCATATGTCATATCAGGCTGAATCCCTACCTCTGTCAGGGAAATAACATGTGAAGGATCGGATCGATACCGCCATAGCATAGATTCATGAAAAACATTATGAATCTGATCAAGTTCTAGTGGTAAAGCTAATCGATATGCAACCGGTCCAATTCTTTCTATAATCTCATATAGTCCAATGAATTGTGGGCTCAGTTTTCCCTTGCGACCAAACTGGAGAACTTTCTTCCAAGGCGATACTTTCAAGAATACTTTGTCACCGACTTGAAATTCTATTTTTTTCGTTTCAGATTAGCATAGGACTTTTGTCGATCAGAGGCTGCTTCCAACTATCCCAAATCACTTTAACTTTTCCTCGGTTTCATAGACTAAGTCAACTCTGTGTAACTTTTTCTCACTGAGTTCTGTCCAATACAATGGAGTTCTACATTTGCGACCATACAAAGTTTCATACGGTGCCATTTTGATGCTAGACTGATAACTGTTATTATAAGCAAATCCAACCAAAGGTAAATACCTTTCCCAACTACCTTCAAATTTAAGTACACAACACCGAAGCATGTCTTCTAAAATCTGTGTCACATGCTTAGATTGTCCATCTGTTTGAGGATGGAATATAGTACTAAAGTGTAAATGAGTTTCTAATGCTTCTTACAGCTTACTCCAAAATCAGGATGTAAACTGGGGATCTCTATCTGAAATAATAGAGATTGGCACTCCGTGTAGTCTTACTATCTTAGAGACATATAATTCAGCCAGTCTATCCACTGAAAATTCCATACATATTGGGATAAAGTGTACTGACTTCGTTAAACGATCAACAATCACCCAAATGAAATCTTTCTTCTTTGGAGACAGGGGTAACCCCAATACAAAGTCCATAGTAGTTCTTTCCCATTTCTATTCAGGTATCATAACCGGCTGTAATAGTCCAGAAGGCAACTGATGTTCAGCTTTTACTTGTTGACATATCAAATATTTAAATACAAACTCAGAAATATCTCGTTTCATTCCCGGCCACTAGTACATCTTTTTCAGATTGTTGTACATTTTATTACTACCAGGAAGTATAGCCATGTTACCATTATGAGCTTCATTCAAAATCTTCTATACTAGTTCTGAAGTTTTCGGTACACATACTCTGCCTCTGAATAGCAAACAACTATCAGTCCCGATTTAAAATTCTGGGTCAAAAGTCGATTCACTTTGTATCCGTTTTGCTTGCAACTTACTATCATTTTTATGAGCTTTAGAAATCTGTTGCAAAAACATTGGTCTAGCTTTTAACTCAGCCATGATTGAACTATCATCAGACAACAATAATCGGGTATTCATCGCTCACAAATTATACAGGGATTTTCTGCTCAAAGCATCTGCCACTGCGTTATCTTTTCCTAGATGGTAGTAAATAACAAGATCATAATCTTTCAGTAATTCAAGTCATCTGTGTTATCTTAAATTCAAATCTTTCTATGACATCAAATATTTCAGACTTTTATGATCAGTGAATATGTGACATTTTTCACCAAACAAGTAATGTCGCTAGATTTTCAATGCAAACACGATGACTGCCACTTCAAGATCCTGTGTCGGGTAGTTTCTTTCATGTGGTTTTAGCTGTCTTGAAGCATAGGCCACCACTTTACCTTCTTGCATCAAAACACAGCCTAAACCCTGCAATGACACATTACTGTAAACTATAAATTCCTTACCCGATTCAGGCTAAACTAACACTAGTGTTTCTATCAATAAAGCTTTTAACATGTCAAAAATCTGCTATCATTTATCAGTCCACTCAAACTTTACATCTTTCTGTAGTAAACGAGTCATCGGAGAAGCTATCATTGAATTTTTTTTCCAAACCTCCGATAATAACCAGCTAGTCTTAGAAAACTTTGGACTTCTAACACATTCTTCAGTGGCTTACAATTAACAATGGATGAAACTTTATTCGGGTTTACCCTGACACCTTCAGCAGATACTATATGCCCAAGAAAACTAACTTCTCGTAGCCAAGATTCACATTTACTGAATTTGGCATACAATTGTTTCTCTCACAGAGTTTGCAACACTATTCTCAAATGCTCAGCATGTTCATTTTCATCTTGAGAGTAAACCAAAATATCATCTATAAATACCACCACAAACCTGTCTAAATACGGGCTGAAAATTCTGTTCATCAGATCCATAAACACTACAGTGTATTCGTCAAACCGAATGGCATCACAAGAAACTCATAGTGTCCATACCTAGTTCTAAAAGTTGTCTTTGGCACATCTGGATCTTTTACCCATAGTTGATAATAACCAGAACGGAGATCAATCTTCGAAAATACAGTAGCACATTTTAACTAGTCAAACAAGTCATCAATACGAGGCAATAGATACTTGTTCTTTATTGTAACTTTGTTGAGCTGTCTGTAATCAATACACAGTCTCAACAATTCATCCTTCTTCTTTACAAATAAAATCGGAGCATCCCAAGGTGAGAAACTAGGTCGAGCAAAACCTTTGTCAATCAACTCTTGCAATTGTACTTTCAGCTATTTCAATTTAGTAGGAGCCATTCTGTAAAGTGCTATGGATATGGGTGTTGTTCCCGGAACAAGATCTATAGAGAATTCCACTTCTCTATCTGGTGGTAAACCAGGTAATTATTCTGGGAATACATCAGGAAATTCACATACAACCGGAACTGATTGAATCTTTGACTCAGATACTTTAGTATTCAGAACATATGCAAGGTAAGTGTCATAACCCTTTCGGATGTATTTTTGTGCCGATATTGCTGAAAGCACATTAGGTAATCTATCTAGTTTATCGGATTCAACATGAAGTAATTCACTATTCTCACATTTCAATACAATATATTTCTATTACAATTCACCACTGCATCATATTGGGTTAACCAATCCATTCCAAAAATCACATCAAATTCATCAAATGGAAATAACATCAAGTTAGCCGAAAAGCAATAACCTTTCACCATCAACGGACAATTCTTACAAACTTTATCCACTATAACACACTAGCCCAAGGAGTTTGAAACTTTAACCACAATTTCAGTGAATTCAACAAGTAAATTTTTAACAGACACTAAGTTCGTGCATATGTATGAATGTGTGGAACCAGGATCAGTCAAAGCAGTAATATCAGTATCAAATAGAGAAAATATACTAGTAATGAAGTCTGGTGCAGAGGCATCTTCTCTAGTACGAATAGCATATGTCCTTGCAGGTGCTCGTGCCTCAGATCTAACTATTGTATCCTTGTTAGTACCTTGAGTACCACCAACATTACCGGGGTGACGGGGTGGTCTGCCTCTTGAAACAAGATTACTAGGCTTTGGAGCTGGTTCTATTTCTTTTTCAACTCTTTCGGGACAATCCCTGAGAAAATGGTCAAGTGAACCACATCCAAAACAAGCTTCACTTCTAAACCGACATTCCCTATGATGAAATTTTTTACAATGTTTACATTTTGATTTGGGATTACCAACACTACCCACACTGGTCACAGACGGAGATGAAGACCTCGGGTTGGAACTTTGAAAGCCCCGCTCTCTTTTAGAATATCCCGTAGAGGTCGCCACACGATCATAATACTTCTTTATTTCTTAGAAGAAAATGATTGTGACTTACTCATAATCTATTTCCAGAAACCCTAGCCTCTCTTTTAGCTTGTTTCTTTTCTTTACTCAATTCCTCAATTTTGTGTGCTCGATCGGCTAACACCGCAAATTTTTTTATTTCGAAAATTCTAATCAATAACTTGATATCTTCATTTAAACCCTCTTCAAAGCATTTACACATCTCAGCCTCGGTTAGAACCCATTCTTTGGCATATTTACTCAGTCGAACAAATTCTCTTTCATATTCGGATACAATCATACTTCTCTGTTTAAGCTCTAAAAATTCTTTCTTTTTCTGATCCATAAACCTCTAACTAACATATTTCTTCTTGAATTCAAATTGGAAAAATTCTCATGTAACATTCTCTCTTGATACAACCGAAGTTATGGTATTCCACTAATGATAAGCTGTATCTTTCAGTAGGGATACTGCAACGTTCCAGACATTCGGTAGGTGTATAGGATAATTCATCAAAAACCCGGATAGTATTTTCCAACCAAAATTTAGCCCTTTTCGGATCATCATCCGCGGTAGCTCTAAATTCTTCCACCCCATGCTTACGAATTTTATCTATCGGAGGCTTACCAATTCTAGTGGGTTCAACACCCTGTGGTACCTAAGGAACCGATTGAGGAGCAGGTGGAGGAGGTCGTTGTACCGCGGGGTTTGTTCTTAAGTACTCGATAAACCACTCATTCATCAATTGAAAGAAGGTTTGTTTTGCCTTCTTACCTAGGCCCTCAGACACGGGCCTTTCACTACCAGATACAGATGCAAGTCTTTGAACTGAAGCTGAAGCATTACTCTCAGCTTCCTCGGATTCAGCTCTAGCTCGGTTGGATGACATTACTATATGAAAGACACATTTAAAATGATCAGGAGTCATCACACTATCACAAATAAACTCGTGTTTGCTACGTCAAATTCGAGAATCAACTAAATTGTAGCTCTGATACCACTAAATGTAACACCCCTAACCCGTATCCGTCGCCAAAATTGGGTTACGGAGCATTACCTGGACTTTCAGAATATTTTTCAAATAATTCATGCCAATTACTAATCATTAATTGAGATCATTCGTAACGTCCCTTAAATGGACCCTCGAGAACCAATATGAACTTTGGAATCAAGTTGGGACTTAATCGGAACCTCTAAGAATTTTTTACGAAATTACAAAAATTTTCTAAGTTGCAGGGCTCACACGCCCGTGTGGTCAGGCCGTGTGACTACACATGCCCGTGTCCCTAACCCGTGCAACTCTCTGACTTATAAGGCATGAAGAAATTGAAATCATACGGCCAAGTCACATGCCCGTGTGCCCAATTCTGAGCATTCTGTTTCTCATTTTCAAGATGCAGGGGACACACGGCCAAATCACATGCCCATGGGTCAGGCCGTGTGTCACACACGGTCTGGACACACGCCCGTGTGGACAAAATAAATTCATTTTCTAGCCTTATTTGTCACCCAAATTTTACCATTTACCTGCACTAAAACATACCAAGTACAATCCAACCATTCCAAGCATTCAATTTAAGCAAATTCCCTCATTTATCATGGTATACCATTACATGCATGTGTGTTTATAAACTTACCTTGGATTAAATTAGGCTTGAACATCATTTGATCACATATACTTAACATGACACATATGAATATATCATAATAGCCTACTTAATCATACCAAAATAAGCCATCACTAGCCATTCCAATGGCTAGGTTACAAAACATCATTTTCAAGCCACTATCGGCAAAGTTGTCCTATACATGCCATTATACCAAAATGATTTTACTAAGTATACCCAAAATAACGAGTTGATAGTGTGAAGATGCTCCAATGATCTCCACCTTCGCACGCCTCCGAACACTATAAAACAGGGGAAAATAAAACGGAGTAATCATTACATGCTTAGTAAGTTCATAAAACGAAAACTGAACTTACCAACACCGTTTATTAACTCTAAGTATACAATATCATGTTTTCCATCCATTAGCAAAATTTTCTAAATACATGCATTCAATCAAACATGTTAGTCACCAAAATTTTCGTATCAATCAAGTAAACATAGATGATCTCATCAAGCAATATTCTTTCAAGTCATTATCATTTCATATCAAAATTCTCATACTAGGCCAAGAGTTGTGTCCGTTGAATCATTGAGATTCCGATGGATGCTCAAGTAGTACACTCAAGGTGTACGATTTAATAGTCCGTCAACTCTTATTCTAGGGTACCCGTTAGGGCACTTAACCAAGGAACACACTCTCGAGCCACATATCGTATAACAGGATTACCAGTCCAGGCTAAATCCTTTATATAACGTATGCATAGAGGAGCTCGATTAGGATTACCTGTCCAGGATAAACCCTTATCGTAACGTATACTCGAGAGGTATTATATCAGGATTACTCGTCCAGGCTAAATCCTTTCTATAATGAGGTCAATACAATTACTCGTCCAAGCTAATTCCCGTCCGCAACAAATGTAGGACCTTATCCATTTCGGGAAAGCACATATATTCATCGAGATTTAATGTTCAATCGGGACTTAACCTTTTTTTTACCCTTCGAGCATGTACTCAATATTGCATTCAAGTAATGTGCATCAATATAAGTCACATATCATACAAAAACAACATTCAATTAAACATATTTACATGCCCGATTAAGTTACACGAACTTACCTCGACACTTGTTCGTGTAAGTAATCTCCTAATCCGAAACCTTTTCTTTTCCTCGGTCTAACCTCAAATGTGAGTTGCCTAGATCTATATAAATAGTTTTAATCATCAATTTCTCATATTTCATACTCATTTTGGACTCAATTTACATACTAGGCAAGATTACCATTTCGCCCCTAACTTTTCAATAAATTCCCATTTCGTCCCTAGGCTCTGAAAATGAAACTTGTGCAATTTACTCCCTATTCCAATCCTAGCCAAAATCCCATTACAAAATTTACAGCACATGTGTTCATAAAAATTTAGAATTTTTCATCAAATTTCACAACTTTACATTTTAGTCCCTAAGTCATGTTTTCATCAAAAATCACTTTGTAAAAGTTGTTTATCTATCAACAACCTTCCATTTTCTACCATAAATTTCTAATTTTCAGCATATTCATCCATGACCCAAATTTCATACATTGATAACTTTTCAAATTAATCCCCCAAATAGATAGATTAGACTATCCAGATTTCAAAAATATCAAAATTACTAAGAACGGGACAAGGAAACTTACCCAATTAAGCCTTGACAGTTTCTTCTCTCTCTCCTAGGGTTTCCATAGAATTTTGGGGGTCAAGATGACAAAATAATAAGATGATATCTTTTATCATCTTTTTAAATGATTAATTATTTTAATTTCTAATTTAGTCCCTACTATTTTCTAATTTTTCCATGGACGAGTCACCAAAAATCTACATACTTTTCTTTAATGGTCTAATTACCATATAAGGACATCTAGTTTTGAATTCCATAACTATTTGATCTTTATAACTACTAGAATTTAACTTTCGCATTTTATGCGATTTAGTCCTTCTCGTAATTAAACACTAAATCGATAAAATTTTTGTATCAAAATTTTCTCACGACATGTCTATCATAATACAGAGCATATAATAAAATAAAAATAAACTTCATTTTCAGATCGAATTTGTGGTCCCGAAACCACTGTTCCGATTTCACTGAAAAATGGGTTGTTACAGTTTTATTCATGTGGATCATGCATATCAAGTTTGGCGTAGATTAAAAACTTCTAAGTTATTTTATCAATTTAATAGAAATATTGGATAGGTTTGAAATTTTACATGCATGACAAGTACAATTATATTGATAAAAATATATAAAGCTAATTTGGTTTTACATTAGTATAACTTAATTCCTACCCGTATATATATTATGGCTAAAAATAATCTTTTATTTAACTTTTTTTTATATTCATGTCTCAGGAAATGGAAATTGAATAAAACATGTTTTTGATAATTATTTAATAAACATGTAGTGGAAATCTTTAACTCCACAAGTAAAGTAAAGATTTTGTCACATGTCTTTTTTTTTTCAATTTTTAATTTGTCACATGTCTTTTTTTTTTCAATTTTTAATTACAACTTAAAGATACATGGGAAAATCTCATCTTCGTTTGTGGAGTCAAAAAATTTCATGACCATCTTACCAAATAATTATCCTATAATTTTATAAGAAAATATTTGGTACACTGTTAGTAGAGTTTTTAGACTCCACAAGCAAAGTCAGTGGGTTGACAAGTATCCTATAGAGGTATAGTATAATGTTAAAAAAGAGAGACATAACAAAAAATACATTGTCATTGTAAAATCTTAAGTTTTTTTATATTTAATATGTCTTTTTCATATAAGTTTGAGTTATTTATTTTTTATGTTATTTTAAGTTTTCAATGCTAAGGTGAAAGGGTGAAACTCTTGGCAAATATTAAGGTAAATTTCATACACATCATTTGAGCTAAAATTAATTATCAATCACTTATTATAATCATACTTGTAAACTAAGATCTTTTATTTGTTATAAACAATAGATGACACAATGAATGCTTGGATAAATTAACCTTAATTTGTTGTAGACATATAAAAGTCACAATAAATATTTGAAATATTTTTTTATAAGTTTTGAAGTTATCAAGTGATTATAATTGTAACATCCTAGATTAGGGGTTATGCGTTCGTGCATAATTCATGAGATAGTGGGCTCAGTGTGTGTGTTGATTGTGTTCTGAGGAGTTTTAGGAACTCTAAGATATGAGGGAAAACTTTGGAAAATAATTGGATTTTAGGGTAAAAAGGGAAGCTAGGCTGAAGAGGTCTTAAAAAGAAATTGAGGGGCGTTTAGGACACAAGCAATCATGCAGCAAAGTGGCACGGGACGCTACCTTGGGGGCTTGGTAGGTTGCGTAAAAAGGAGCTTCAGGATGGAGGAGGCTCGAGCTGCAGAAAGTGCATTGTGGGCTTTTATTTTTGCGTCAAGAAGGGAAGTTGGGCTAAGGAGGCCTTAAGGGAAAATTGTAGGCGTTTTTGGGCAAGAAATGGGGCTTGGTAAAGTGGCTGCAAGGCGCCACTTAAGGGCCTGGAAATGACGCCATGTGCAGTGGGCAAGGGCTTTGGTTCGAGTCTTGTTGGCAGCAGGGATGAGTGTTTTTATTTTGCTTTTGGCGTTAAGACAAGGGGGAGCTAGGGAAGGAGGTTTTAAAAGGAATTGTGGGGAGTTTATGACACAAAAGAACGAGCAGCAAAGTGGCTTGGGGCGTTATCTGTAGCTTGCGTCAAAGGGCTCCAGCTGGTCTCATGTTCGAGTCTTGATGGCAGCATAAGTGTGGCTTTTATTTTGCAAATTTGCGTCAAGAGAGGGAGGAGTGTTGGACGGCACATGGGCATTGGAAGGATAAGATAAGGCTTGCTTTATTTTTTTTTAAATTCGGCTGGGAAGATGAGATAAAGGGTGGATTTATTTTATTTATTATTTTTAAGTGGGTGGATAGAGGATAATTGGGGATTTTGTTTTATTTGTTTTAAATGTTATGATAATAGTTAAATGTGGGTTTTTAAATTATTTTGAATAGGTGTTGAAGAGAGAAAAGAGGAGCAAAATGTGGGTTATGATAAGTGGGAATGTGATGGCCGAATATAGGGCTCTAGGGGTGTGTATGTGTGACGTTTTGATAGGGGGGAGTGATCATCTTTTGTTATTATTATTTTTTATTTTTATTATTTCTTCTTTAATCTCTTTTGTGCCGTCTTCTTTTTGTGATGAGTCACCTAGTTTTGGCTTTCACATGCTTTTGGTTAGTGACCGAAATTTCAAAGAGCATTAAGGCCATTTATATTACATTCTTTTTCTCCCTATTGGTTAGCTTAGCTGAACCTATCACTCTTCTCAAACTTCTTCTCTTATTTTGTGATAGCCGAATACTTCATCATTCCTTGAGAGCCATAGCCGAACTTTATAGCCCATTCTCTACTTTTTCTTCTTCATTAGTATAGTGCCGAAACACCATTGTTATTCTCTAAAGCCGAATCTCTCAGTGTTCAAGGAGACTTTGGGTGGAAGCAATTCGATCGGTTTCGATAGTGTGTGATCTTTCGGGTTTTGGAACATCAAGTTCAAAGGCAAGGAGCAGTTTTTCGGGATTTGGTAAGCTAGGTAAGTGTTATGAGATGTTCGGCCATAGGCCATATTTGGTATTATTATTAGCCAATTCTGACTTAGGTTGTGTAGGAAGGAGTTCAACAATCGTAGGAGTGCAATCGTTTAGACGTGGGTTTCGGGATTGAGTAGACTGTACCAAACAGGTGCGTAGTTATCGCACTGTTCTTTTGTTATCTATGCATGTTGTTTTATATGTATATGTGTGAGGTGATGTGAATGGTAGCCGAAAATAATGGCTAAGATGGTGGAAACCATGGTGAGGTAACCGGTTAAACAGGTTGGTATTTTATGATATTAAACTACTTGTGTTATGTGTATGAATTTGTGGTAGTCATGTGATGTATATTCTTTACAATGTTACCTTGTCATGATATATATATATACATGGGAATTTGGGACATGGATAATGAAGGAAGAGGGTGTACATATTTATGTACGTGGTCTAATGTTCGCCTTGTGCTACATTAGCACTTGATGTTAGCTATGTGCTTCATCAAGGAGGGGTGTTGGCTAGGTGCCACCTCCTGGCGGATGATAGCTGTGTGCATCACCGTGGATTGAGGATAACTTCGAGTCACCTCGTGGATATTGATATGTGGGGTCACTTAGGTGATCGGTGGCTTAGCCACGGCCTTGGGCAGTAGGTCTGCTAAGGTAGGTGTAACGGATGGACTCTAGGTTGGGTTGGGATGCATTTTTGCATGACTGATTATGTGGACTGTGTGGATATGGGCCAAGCCCATATGTGTAGAGACATGTGAAATAACTATGCACTGAGTCTATTGACTCACCCAAATTTTACCAACATTGCAGGTGATGCATAAAGCTTGGACCGGGTTGGAGTGGGTGGCCCATGCAGAAGAGATTTAATCGATTAAGTATTTTATTTGTGTTTGGTGTTTTCAAGTATTTATTTATTGTAATAAGGGCCTCCTTAAGTATTTAAGGATTTTTATTATTATGTTGAATTGACATTTAAATTATTATTTAAAAATGTTTTTATTTTCGGCAACTTATATATTTTAAATTTACATTAAGGTTTCCAATTCGGTTATTTTGTAACAGTAAAGTTTTACTTAAATTTTTAAATATACCATGCTTTATAAACGATGGCAAACTTTTACAATTTTATTTACAAGTGAAACTCTTTTCAAACGTTTTCCGCAGTGACACACTAGATCCGGTCAAGAGTCGTGGGCCGAGTTTGGGGGTGTTACAGTTTGGTATCAGAGCCCGGTTCAAAACTCGGCTTTGAGGGTTTTGGGTCCAAAAACCATTTTTTTAAAAATGGGCTTTTCAAAAATTTGGGCTTCCACAACTTTTTCAGGTTATTCTGGCATGGCACCTGTATCTCTGACCCGAAGTCCACCAGGTAAGTACCTTTGACTGCTAAAATGATTTGTATGTGAATTATATGGGCATTATGGGCTCGTAGATTAGAAGATTAGGGCTATTGAACCCTAAGACTAGTCTACTCAAACATAAGTGCATAAGACTTAAGGACCATTAAACAAACCTGTGATTAAGTCGCCGAGTTAAGGTGTGGCAACTGTTTTGCGCATGTCTAGGAGTGGATTCGGTAAGAGCTTGGTATTTAAGCAGTCCTAGTGACTCACCTCCTCTTCGCTCGAATCCTACCTGGTGCGTAGTAACCGTTCACCCTAACCAAGAGGACTTAGTCATCGGCTAAACACGATAATTAAAACCCGAAAGGGACTAGCCATATTTTTATATAATAAAAAAACCTTAGTTTTTAAATCACTAAATTACCCTTTTTGATTTGTACAAATTATTTTGAAGACATTTCTCAAAATATTTCTGATTTACAAAATTACGAAAATACCCCTGTGTTGTAAATTACTAAAATGCCATTGGTTTGAAAAGAAAAAAAATTTATAATATTACCCTCGACTTTTATTAAAATATTCTTATCTTAAAAAAATATCAAAAAATTCTATTTTTCAAAATGTTAAGATACCCTGATTTGGAAAATTACTGAATTACCCCTAACCTACAAAATTACCAAAATAACCCCGATTTCTGAAATTTCTGCAATACTTTTGATTTGGAAATTATCAAAATACCCTTAAGTTTTGAAAATTTTGAAATAACCTCTGATTTGTGAAGATTTTTGAATTGACCCTGATTTATTACCAAAATACCCTTATAGGACAAATGACGAAATTACCCCTGGGTTGAGAAAGGAGAAGACGACCATGGTAGCATGGTGAATGTTGTGAATGAATGTGGCTTCATTGAGAAATGAAGGTGTCTCTATTGATGAATGTGAATGTGACTCTCTGAATTAGAGTAGTGAACTTGAACTGAAACTTTGTTTGATCGAAAGAACTATTTCTAAATACTTTATGTCATAAAACTGTTCGAGGATAATAAATGGAACAAAAGTACTAATGCATAAAACTTCTTAATCAGATTAAATCGCGACGTTAGAAATGAGTTCTAGGGGACGTGGTCGTCGTGGACGTGGTCGAGGTAGAATGGCTGTATCGGAACCCGTTAGGTCGGGTCAAGGATCTGAGAATGAAGTACCACCACCACCAGCTTTTGCTGTTGAGCAGCAAGATCGACGGGGATGATCTTTGTATCGCAGCTCGCTGCGAGTTTTGGAGATGGTGGCTGGAGCAGGTGGAAATATGAGAGCTAGGAAGTCCGTACCCGAGCGACTTCGAGCCAATGGAGCTGAGGAGTTCCGAGGTGTATTTGGTGTGGCACCCAGTACGGCTGAGTATTGGTGACTGCTGAAGAGAAAGTGAAGGGAATGGTGGCGCTACTTCGCGACGAGGCGTATCAATGGTGACTAACAGTTCGGGATGGTGCCACAGCTGAGGATCTCACTTTGGGAGTATGTTAAGGCGGCATACCAGAAAAAGTATGTTGGTACTCAGTACATTGATGCGCAGAGGAAGGCATTTCTGGGGCTCGTTTAAGGGAACAAGTCAGTAGCAGAGTATGAGCTGAATTCTTGAGGTTAAGCCGATATGCTCGAGGAGTGGTGGCTACGGAGCATGAACAATGTGTCCGGTTTGAGGGCGGACTAAGGGATGACCTGAGATTTTTGATAGCTCCACATCAGGAGCGAGAGTTCGCTGTGTTAGTAGAGAAGGCTAAGATAGCTGAAGGGATTAAAGACTCTGTGAGGCAGAACAGAGATAAGGATAGGAACCGGGATAAGAGGAGTTTTGGATCGTCAGAATCGTCTGAGGATGACTTCGAGTCACCTCGTGGATATTGATATGTGGGGTCACTTAGGTGATCGGCGGCTTAGCCACGGCCTTGGGCAGCAGGTCTGCTAAGGTAGGTGTAACGGATGGACTCTAGGTTGGGTTGGGATGCATTTTTGCATGACTGATTATGTGGACTGTGTGGATATGGGCCAAGCCCATATGTGTAGAGACATGTGAAATAACTATGCACTGAGTCTATTGACTCACCCAAATTTTACCAACATTGCAGGTGATGCATAAAGCTTGGACCGGGTTAGAATGGATACGAGGTGGCCCATGTAGAAGAGATTTAATCGGTTAAGTATTTTATTTGTGTTTGGTGTTTTCAAGTATTTATTTATTGTAATAAGGGCCTCCTAAAGTATTTAAGGATTTTTATTATTATGTTGAATTGACATTTAAATTATTATTTAAAAATGTTTTTATTTTCGGCAACTTATATATTTTAAATTTACATTAAGGTTTCCAATTCGGTTATTTTGTAACAGTAAAGTTTTACTTAAATTTTTAAATATACCATGCTTTATAAATGATGGCAAACTTTTACGATTTTATTTACAAGTGAAACTCTTTTCAAACGTGTTCCGCAGTGACACACTAGATCCGGTCAAGACTCGTGGGCCGGGTTTGGGGGTGTTACAATAATGCCATATGTTATATTTTTGGACTGAACTTAAACAATTGAAGTTTCATATTGCACCATCCTTTACTTATGGGTTCATTTGCTAAAATATTGGACTTATTGGACAATCATATTGGACACTCCTTTGATGGACATACCTTTGCTCATGAAGTCATATGCTTAATTATTGGACGTACATTGCCAGGTTATCCGATTGAGACATCTATTTTGCGTGGATTCTAATTGAATAATAACATTGAATACTAAAAGTTAATCTTAATATGACACCAAGAGTTGATCCTCTAACCTTAGCATATTTTCTTCTAGGTATTTGTTTTTATTATTTTTAGTTAATTTCTTTCATTAATTTTTGTTTTTATTTTTAGTGTTTCTTGCTTCTACTTTCATTTTTGACACTCATTCCGAAGTTAAGTGTTAAATATTGTTCTAGCATAATACTTGTAATCTTATAAGATCTAATCAACTTCCGTATTGATCGGCTGTGTACTCCTGAGATTTTATTAATTGGATATAACTATACTTGGGTTGTAGACCTAGAAAATCCTTGCCAAGTTTTTGGGAACCATTTTTTCATTGTTAGGAACGTTTCAAAGATTTGTTAAGTTCTTGCTCACGTCTTGGTTTTGAAAATTGACGAACTTTAAGTTTCTTTAATAAAGGTTTAATTCCTAAAACTAAAAAAAAAATTGTTGAGACGATGTGTAATGGAGAGTTCCTTAATAGAGAACTTGAAAAAGCCTTTGACTACCTAGATTATTTGGCAGAAAATTCACAATCTTGGCACATAGTTAACCCTTTTGAAAGTTCCATTAGATCAAATATTGCTAATAATGAAGAAAATTATCACTTTAGTCAAGAAGATGATCTAATTTCTAGGATGGCTAGTTTAACTAGAAAGGTTGAAGTTATGGATGTAACACCGTAAATTCGACCCAATTGTCGAGTCCAAGCTACAATGTGTCAGATTCATTACCAGTTAAACTACAATTGTAATGTCCTAAATTTATTAGTTTTAAATTGCTAAATCATGTCAAGTAGTCTAATTTGGTTCAATGGTTAAGTACCTTATAGTTGTGCTTGAGGTCATGTGTTCAAATCCCTTTCCTTAAAATTTTTGTGTTACTTTTATTATTCCTTCTCTTGGCTCTTTCCGTATGGGGTATATTTTAACACTATTATTTTGTTGGCAAGAATGAGCCTACTAGTTCAGTGGTAAGACTTTAGCTTCCTGTAATTATCTCTTTATTTTGTCGTCCACTTTCCCTACACTCTTCACATTTTTCCTTTTTCGTTTTTCCTTTCTTTTTGCTAATGTAGTTTTTTTGTCCTTTTCCATTTTCCATTATTGTTTTCTTTTTTATATTTATCACACTTTCAAAAATCACTTTTATCCCTTTCATCGTCACTCCCCTGTTATCTTATACTCTTTTACGATTTTTCATCTATCCGTGTTGTCAAATCTTTGTTTTTCCTTCAGGTAAGTGTTTGTTATGCCTTTTGTAAAGATATGGTGTTGTTAGTCTTTCTATGTGGAGTTAGGGGTTCATGTTGATTTTTTTAGTCGAGATTAGTTTTGATTAATAATTTGTGGTCTTGTTAGGAGAAGATCAGAAGAAGCTTGTTACACCTCCGGTGAATTAGAGGATTTGTTGGATTGTTGTTCTACTGGGTAAGTGATTTAAATGCCATTTCTAGGGGTTGATTTTTGTTGTTAAGGTTGAATGTTGATGCTTGTGGTTGAATTAGTGTTATGGAATCGGTAAATCATTGTTCACTAGTTTATTTTGAATAACATTTTGGGGTTTGGAAGGGTGCCATAAAGTCACTTTACAGAATCATCAGGTGTGTGACCTAACCCTGTACAATTAGATAGTGTGGTGTTAACTCAAAATTCCAAAAAAACAATGATAATAGTGAAACTGTCCACGTCACATAGCCATGCGGCTGGCCTTGTGGAGCACATGGGCGTATTCGGTTACATAGTCCAATCAGTTAGGGCATGTGAGCCACACGGTTTGGCTTAGAATGACGTCTGGGTAATACGTCCGTGTGGGCCCATATTGGTCAGATTGTTAGGCCTAGTTTGGGTTGAAAATGAGATTCTAAAATCAGATTTGCGATTACTCTGAAAGCATGCGAGACCATGCATTTCATAAATTAAAGCGTTTGTATGTTAGTAAAGCATGATTTTGATTAGTAAAACTCTATGTAGGCTATGTAAAATCATATGTATTGTTGACACTTATGTAAGCATGTCATAAACCTGTTTCGCTATGATTATATGCAGCCTGAGATATTAGTATGTTTTTTACATGTGCATTAGGGTGGAATGTGATAATGTGATGGAGGAAATGTGATTTTGGCAGTTTATCTGCAGTATTTGTCAGGCGGTATACTTGCAAAAGATATATATTTTGGCAACTCAGTTGCATATATTCTGAGTGGCATACGACTACATACTGTGTGATGGATGTATGGGTTCTCGTAGCCCTACTTGGATTGATTGGTTGGATGGAGTGGTGTGTAGCAAAAAGCGGTAGGATTATTCTATTTGAGTATGTCATGTTAAGCATGTGAATTTTACTATTTGTCTACTCTAATATATGCATTTAAACATGATCTGATTTGATATTTGCTTGTGGGTCAAGGCACACATTGAGCTTTATAGTTCACTCTATTTATTTAACAATTTTCAGGTAATCTTCAGACTTGGGAATTTGGTGGTGCCTAAAAGCTCGGTTCAGATTTTTCGTAATATTGAAACTACTTAGTAATTAGTATCTTAAATTTTAAGGACTTTTGGACTATTTTTTGGACTTTGGTTATGGGTTTTGGAATTTCCTAACTTTTAGATAATTATTTTTAAAATGTTATATGATTTTCATTAATTTAAAACAAATGAATGATCTTTTTCAAATTAAACAAATATTATAAGTTTTCCCCTATAAAGATTTTAATTCAGATTATGTGTTTTTACAAAACAAGTGTTCGAGGTCGATAGCATGTCATTCCTAATTGATACATGCATGGATGGGGTGAAATTTATTAAATTCCATTCACCGAAGCTGACAATTTTCAAGTTTAGGAAATCATCGGACTTGCGATGACTTTTTGGATGGATCCAGAATCATGAGGTGGCTTTTGAGTACACATAAGATGTCTCATGGCATTCGAAGATCTATCTCCTAGATTTGAAATACATTTTGAATAACTCAATTTTGAGTTCGGGAGCTCAAGTTATGACTATTTTAATGAAGACTGCACGAGCAGAATTTCTGAACGGATTATGACGAGAATTACGACTTTTAGGCTTTTAATTCGAGTTTAAATCATATTGGGTTCAAGTTTTAGGCTTAATTTTTATTATATATAAGCCCAATATTTTATTTATAAGCTCTTATTGTTTTATTATTTTATTATTCCGAGTTTTTATAATTATTAAGTATTTTAAGTTATTTAGGAGTTTTATGTCAATAAGAAAGTTTAGTTTAAAAGTACTTCTTGTTTAGGTTAATTAGAGTTCTAGTATATTTAAGAGTTTTCTTTATATCTATTTAGCTAGCCTATATAAAGACTTCTTGATTTTTCATTAGGCAGACAAATTGATTTTCATTAATAAAGTTTCAACTCTGGGAGTTTACATTTTTGTGCAAGATTTCTTTATTGTGATTTTTAGAAGTAGTTTTGTTCTCGATTTTTCTTCCAGGAGTCATGGGAATTCATTCTTCACCGTTTAATTTGCCAAGGATTATTTCTTGGAGAGTTGATTAGAGTCATTAATTAAGTTTTTTGGGATTTATATCTCAAAGGATTCAATTGGACATTTGTAATAGGCCTATTTTGCCCGGGCCCGTGTAAAATAAAACAAACCAGAATAAAACAGAAAAATAAAAAAAATACAAAAACCAAAGTCCAAATTTTACTAATGTCCATTTACAAAACAATTAACCCAAACCCAAATTACTAAACCCATTACACCCGGTGGCCCAAGTACACCCAAACCCAAAACCTATGCTGCCAAAAGGGCCCAACACCTAAACCATAGTCAGAAACCCTGAACCCTAGGGTTCTCCCTCGCGCCGCAACACCCAGCACCCAACAGCTCCTCGCGCCTACGTCGCCTTCGATCGCGTCGCGAGACCCTCGTCGATCGCCTGCACAAGAAAGGAAACAAAACAGCAGCAAAATGGCAACATAATATTTTCCTTTTTTTTCATTATTTTCGGGCTTATAAAACCCCAAATAACAATCTGTAAGAGAAAAACAGATACACGAATATAGAGAGATTACAAAAAAAAAAAAACATAAACACAAGCAGAGGTTATTTTTTTATATACTGTTCTGTTTCTTTTATTTTATTCCAGTAATTTTTTATTATATTTTAAAAAAAAGAACAAGAGTTTACCATTTCGATCAGTGTTAAAAAACGTAAATTTCTAGCTTTTGGCCGCCGTACGTGGCGACACTTGCGGTGGCGCGTGGAGTATACGCATGACTGGCCATCATCGGAGTTGGGACCGGATTCGGGCCTCCGGCAGTGGAGGGAGAGAGCATTGAGAGCTCTGTTTTTATTTGTTTTTAAAAGGGTCATTTG
This sequence comes from Gossypium bickii, assembly GCA_025503065.1. Classification (NCBI taxonomy): domain Eukaryota; kingdom Viridiplantae; phylum Streptophyta; class Magnoliopsida; order Malvales; family Malvaceae; genus Gossypium; species Gossypium bickii. The sequence continues at coordinate 107,224,396 of CP106711.1, forward strand.
AAACGAATTTTTGGTTTATATAAATGATCTATATGGCGCCGTTTTGAGAATTTCCCTTAAAACCAAAAACGACGCCGTTTTGTTTTGACACGTGTGTGCGATCCGACCCAGCCTTAGGATCCGCGTGTTTTGGAGGAAGGGTATATTTGCGCATTTTGGCCCTTCCGCTTTTTTTTTTTAGTTTTTTAATTAAGTTTTCTTTTATTTTTAATTCATCCCTTAAATTTTCCTTTGTTGCAATTTGGTCCACATTCGAACGGCACCGTTTCAGAGGGTGGGGTTATTTTCTGTTTTGGTCTTTCTACGTTGCGCGCGTGTTACAATTCGATCCTTCCCCTTTTATTTATTTTCGATTTTACCCCAATTTTTTATTTTAAGTTTAATTTAGTCCTTTCTTTTATTTTTTTATTAGTTTTTGTTATTATTGTCCCTTTTTATTATTCTTGCTATTATATTAAGTATTTTTAATAATATTATTATTAATTATTTTTATTATCATTACTATTAATACTATTATTATTATTTTATTATTATCATTTCATTACTATTTTTTTCTTACTATTATTTTTAGTGTTATTATTAATACCCTTATTATTATTATACGTACTATTGTTATTATTATATTTATGACCATTATTTTTATATATATATATATATATATATATATATTATTATAGCAATATTTATTATTATTATTATATCTACCATTATTAGTGGTGTTATTATTATTATTATTATTAGTATCACCATTATTATTGCTATATTCATTATTTCTATTATTGTTTTTTTAATTTTTTATCATTTGTATATTAACATATATTATTATTTTTATAATTAATATACTTTTATTTTACTACTATTATTATTTTTATATTATTATTACTTTTTTTAATATCCTTACTATTATTTTATTATTACTAATACAATTTTTATTTTTACTATTACTTTTATTATTGTTTTCATTATTATTATTATTATTATTATTATTATTATTATTATTATTACTACTAATTTTTTAATATATATAATTATTATTATCGCAATTTTTTGTTACTATTATTATCATTCTATGGTTTTCATTACTGTATATAGCCTTCTTTTTTTTACAATTCTCTTTATTTTCATTGCTTTATTGTATTTTATTCCTACTTTTATTATTGTTATTATACTTTATCATTATCATGTTGTTATACAAACTAGCATTGTAAATTGTTTTACATTTTATTTTAAATTCATTTTCCATTTCGTTACGATCACATTATATTTTCAAAATAAGCAAACACTCCGTGTTCTAAGGTTCGAAAGAAATCGTACCCTAACTTACTGGGTTTCGATTTTCCTCTTCGAGTCCAAAGAACCTATTACTTTCCTTTCAAAAGTTAAATAAAACTTATTCTCGAGAATTCAAAATTGTCGTATCCTAACTTACTGGATATGACGTTATGTTATCTCGAGATAAGGATTTTAGAAAACAAGGCAATGTTTCGTGTTTGGAAATTCGAGAAATTGTGCCCTAACGTGCTGGGTTTCAGTTTTTCGTACATCCAAATAACTAAATATCCTTTTAATTTCGTGTTTTGGGACATTGAGGAACAATCCTAGTTTCCGGGTTTAAAATGTCGCATCCTAATGTACTGGGTGTGAAATTTTATCCTTTTGGAACAAAAGAGTCTTAATATTCCCAAGACGGGTTATATAAACATTCTTTAAAAGAAATTGAATTTTAAAATCTTATCGACATAAGGACAATAACTAATCAATTCGGTACCAATTTTGGGCGTTACGAAGGTGCTAATCCTTCCTCGTACGTAACCGAATCTCAAACCCATTTTCTCGAATTTCGTAGACCAAAATAATTGTTTTAATAAATCAAAATGTTTTTATTATTAAAATGATCAATTTCAAGGTGACCTGATCACACCTCGAAAAAAGATTGGTGGCGACTCCATCTTTGTTTTTAAAGTCGATCCCTGTTTTTTTAATCAATTTTAAAAATGATTTCGACAGCTTGGCGACTCCGCTGGGGACCTCATCAGAGAGTCAAGCCATAAATTGATTATATCTTGTCTTTTTGTCTAAATTTGAAAAAACTGTTTTGAAAAATTATGATCCCTTTTATTGCATGTTGTGTTAATCTTGTAAAGTATTTCTACATTGCATTGCATGACAGTTGTGGTCGTACCTTTTAAGTGGGAGTGAGAAACTATGCCTTCGTGAGGTTTTCACCTCCGCATGGGCTAGTAGACTGCTTCCGAGATACATATGTACCTATGTCTTCGTGAGGTTTTCACCTCCGCATGGCCATAGGGAAATGTATTCCCCTGAACTGAAATCGATCCATATGAGCCTATAATGGGTGAGGATTGAGGAATCTACTGGTTCAGGTACCCTCTCTTTAGAACTAAGCCACATATAGTGATCCTTAAGAGCCAACCCTAGATAGAACTATATTGAACCCTAGTGGTCACCCAGATATGTGCCCTATTTTGTTATTTCTCTTGTGCTAACGTGTTCTCTTTTGTTTTAATTGCATTACATCCACATCATAGAAATGAGGTGTTGATTCAAATTCGATTACTAAATAGAAGAGTTTGTCATGAGAAAATGGATTTCTTGATAACGTAGATTATAATACGGTCGTCCGAATATGGTCCAAGTAAACACAGCGAGAGAAGGCTGATAGTCCGTGAAGGAATACAAGACTTTATTGCCCAAGGATTCAAGCTGACAAAGACTATTCGAGAATTACCACGTCTCGGCTTTCTTGAAGAGGCTAACGAGCATTATGGAAATAAGTGAGCAGTGAGTCGCGGCTTAGATCAAGCAAAAAGGAGCTAGTGGAGGCATCTATTAGAAGTTTGCAAGATTTGACATTTGTGAAGAAGGGGATTGATGTTTGGCTTGGAATATGAGGGCAAGGCCGCATATGTAATCCATTTTATGTAAAGAAATTTGCTTTCTAGAGAAGTTTTTCTAATGGAATTGAATTCAGAATCAACGCCTCTCTTTCTTTTGCATTCATTCCATACATCTGCATTGCATTGCATCATATGCATTAAAATCCATAGAGGGACCCTAATTAGTTGAAGTTATTTTAGGAAAAAGAGAAAGAGAGAAGATTAATCTAGAAACTAAAACACCGTTACGGTACATGTGCTAAGACAAAAAAATGGATCAAGGACTCAAACAGTTCCAAAGAGACATGCAAGACTAGCTGCAAGAGCAGTTGGTAAAAATCCAACAAGATATGAGGGAACAAATGATGGAAGCCCAAAGAAATATGGTGGCTCAAATGACTCAGCTACTGAATGGGGCAATGGACAAGGGAAAAGGCCCCATGACTAATGCTAGAGAGGATAATGAAGACTATCCTCCGGGTTTTACCCCATCATATATACAGATATAACCTGAGGTGTATTCTAAAAAGCCATCTATTGCAATTAGGCCTCAACAAGGTCAAGCTGATACTGGGGTACCCATGAATTTCCAAGTTGGCTCAGAATCTAACCTAGGAGATAACCCTGCTAATCTTGTTATCCCTGATTTAGATATAGCGGAGAAGGAACCATTGAACAAAGTTTCCAAGCCCTTACATACTTGGGAAGATTTTAAACAATGGAACTGTGGAAGGGATCCCTGTATTTTTAAGACTAATCTAGAGTAATATTCAAAACACGCTTGTTGCCTTAAGCCTAGAGGCAATAAGAATCTTTTTGCTAAATAGGCCTGTGTTCGAATTTTTATTTCAATAACATGCATCTTTTGGAGCAAATATTCTTTTATTTTTTTCTATTGCATACTGTACAAACAATAGCTCTTAGTTTTTTTCTTTTATTTGTTCTTTGGACTTTCTTTCAAGTATTCTTTCATTTTTTTTATTCATGACCATATAAATAATCATTCTTTGAATCATTTATTCTTTGGAATCTTCCTTCGAACCTACAATAGGTCTCCAGATATCAATGATGTGAGCAATGCTGCTACTGACTCAGAGTCTCCTTTCGAGTAAGATATGTGTCTAGAAGGATCTCAGGACTTTGAAGATGACAGAGATCGTAACATATCTTCTGATTTGTTAAGAACGGTGGATGAAACACCCCACACCCGGCCCACGAGCCTGAATCGGATCTGGTATGTTCCTTAAGAAAATCGGCTTCAAATTCTTTTGTTACTTAGAAAATTTTTGTGGATTTTTAGAAAGATATTGGTTTTGGGTTGGGCTTAGGTTGGAAACCCATTTATTTAATTTAGAAAACATTTAATTTTGGTGACAAAATAAATTAGGGTTTATTTCTAAAATAAATTTAATTAAACTTAGTCAAAAATAATTCATAACGTAACAACTGAAAATAAAAGCAGGGAAATAACACCATCTAACTTGGGCCTTATGGCCTTATTACATCATTCAAACTCAAAGGTAAAATTGAAAATACTAAAATTGAGTAAAGTCCAAATTCTAATAAATTCTTCAAGTGATGCATGGCCACCTTTAACTCCCCGCCGACGACCGGTCCATATCGCTCATTTCTTGAAAAATAGTCCCACAAAGGGGTGTCAATGAGACTCAATGTGTACACAAACTAACAATCAACATTCCAGGCATACATATTCATATCAAAGCATATTCAAATCAAATAATGATGCAACCCAAAACCCAAACCTAAAGGTCCATCCGCTTACACACCACCCGTACCAACTCGCACACACCGTGGGGACTACTAAGTCGACCCTTCATCCGCTACACACCATCGAAAGCGATCATTTGCAATCGACGTGCTCATCGCCCACTTACGTTGTGTCATTAGACACTATATTCAAATAATGTAACCGAGTTACCATATTCACGCAATGGGGCCGTAGCCACCATATTTCGTTGGTGAGGCCGAAACCAACACCTTCGTTGGTGAGACCAAGTCAACACCTTCGTTAGTGAGACCGAAATCAACACCTTCACTTTCTTCCTTCACATATATCCCAAATGCCCCAATTATTTTATAACATATTCCACATACTAAATTTTCATTCATGTTACTAATCACATGTTCAAAGTATATCACATTCATAATCCTATCAAAAGTAGGAAACATACACAGGTACTCCTTACCACATTTGTGGTACTTAACCACATTCACATCTTCGATACATATTCATATATTTAATAATTACCACGTAATTTATTGAAGGTTAGTAAGGGTACACACTGATTTTTTAACATGATTCCTTGAAATCCAGAAGAATGATCTCTGATTTAGATCAGTTCCTACATTTGATTAATCACTTACTATTTTAATAAAACCATTCGGCCATAAATCCAAATCCTAGTAGGATTAGTATACTTAAAACTTACCTTGAAATTCTCAAATCCGAAATCCTTGTATCCTCTCTGTCGAAATCCCTATAACTACTGTTAGATCAATTTCTAACATTTATTCACAACAATTAACCCTTAGCCGAATGTTAAATATGACTTACCTTAGATTCTTAAATCCCGAAATTCACCGAATAACTAGGGAACACGCAGACCTATGGTGTACCTTTCGGAAAAGAACTTCTCCTTCCTTGTAGTCGACACTTAGTAAATCCGGAAGATCTCTTGACAATGCAGATATTAAGGGTATTAGAATCTTAATTTCGATGACCTTCAAAAGAAATAGAATGAGAATCTAACCTAATCTTACCCTTACTTGAAGAAATCGATTGCATCTTCACTTCAACCTTAAGAGATTCGGCTATGGCCTTGATCTTAGCAAGCTTTCGGCTTTTGGAATATTGAGAGGAGAAGAATGAAGAAGAAAAGAAAAGAGAAAAAGAGAATAATGGTAGAGAAAATTCTAGTGAGAGAGAATAGGAGAAATTTTAGAGAATTTTACAGAGGTTTTCTTGAAGAGAAAGAATGAATGAAGAATAGCCTTACTCTTCCTTTTATAGCCAGAATTACTAGCTAGAGTCCTTTACTTGGCCACCACTCTTCTATTTTGATAACTTTATCCTTTAATAAATAAAAGAGTTTAATCCAATATTTATCTCTTCTAAATAATCCAATTTAAAAATCCTTTATTTATCACCTTTTAATTGAATATTTATGAAAATAAAACACCTCTCTTTTTAAACACATGTGCTGGTCCACCTCATTTTCTCCGAAGCAAAATTAAAACCTTCATTTAATTGCTTCCCTTGTGACTCAAACCTGTGCCCATGCCTCTTGCACATGGCGCCATTTCCATAGGCCCTAAGTGCCATCTTCGTGCCACTTTTCCTAGCCCGTTTGTGTGTCAAATCTTACCATCTTTTTCTTTTAAGGCCCCTTAGCCTTAATCTCCTATTTAAAACTTTAAAACTTGACATTTCTAAGTCATTTCTAAGTTTCCTAAAATTTTCGATCGGCTCAGTAAACTTGCCATTTTCTTACATTTCCAAGTTTCAGAAATGTTCACTTTCCATTTTGAATCATTTCCTTACATTTCCTAGTTTCCATAAATGTTCACTTTCCTCTTTATTCCTTTACATTTTCAGGACATTTCCCTACATTTCCAAGACAAGACATTTCCTTACATTTCCTTGCATTTCTTACATTTTCATACATTTCCTCACATTTCCTTACATTTCCTTACATTTCCATACATTTCCATACATTTCTTACATTTCTTATATTTTCTTACATTTCCCTACATTACCTTACATTTCCATACATTTCCACACATTTCCACACATTTCCATACACTTCCATACATTTCCATATATTTCCTTACATTTCCATACATTTCCTTACATTTCCTTACATTTCCATATTTCCTTACATTTCCATACATTTCATTATTTCTGGAATTCACATAACACATTCATAATTCATAAAACATGCCATTTTACCACATGGTTCCTTGTGTCATGCTTCACACGGAGTTTCTTTTAAAGCCTCATTTACCTAGCTCCCCTTTTTACTTAAAAACCAATAATTTTCCAAAGCTTTCTTCTTCCATCCTAGAAGTCTAAAAACCCTTAATACACTTCCAAACACTGCCAAAACCTACTAACTCATGAATTATGCACAAACGCATAACCCCTAATCTAGGATGTTACAGTGGAACAAGATGAAAAATAGACTTTACTCCACAAAGGGTCAACAGATATTTTGAGCCTAAAAAAGAGGTAAAGATCAAAGCCCAACTCACCACAGAAATAAAACAAGACATCATTGAGTTATTTTCGAGAATTCAAAGATGTTTTCGCACGATCATATCAAGACACGCTTGGGAAAATCTTAAAAGAGGTCCATAAGGGTGTTTAGAGAATATGCTAATGGTTTTACAATAGTCAAGCTAATCATGAGGTTTGGGTACTGTTAATCTACATAGAAGGGGATGATATCAGCTATGCCGTATTTAAAGAGACAAGTTTCATGTGCCTTCTCCAGTTCTTCACAAATTTTTCATATGTGGGGCATGGATGTGATGAGGCCAATATCGTAAAAAGCTTTTAGTCAATATCGATTCATCATCGTGGTCATCGTTTACTTCACTAAGAGGGTGGAAGTAGCTTCATATGCCAATGTTACAAAGTCGATAGACATCAAATTCTTAAATAAAAAAAAAAGAGAGATCAGGCACCGACAAAGAGTGCTAAAAAGGACAATGTCAAAAGTTTGTAGTCTGTTCAAAGATCAGATACCATATCATAGAGAAACAAAGGCTACCAAAAAGAAAAAAACAAAAAAAAAATTGTAGGAAAGATGACCGAGACTTGTAAAGATTGAGATAAAGAAGTTACCATTTATCCTCTATGATTATCGAACGTTGGCCAGGACCTTTGCCCGGGCAACATCTTACTCATTGGTTTATGGAATGGAAGTGTTTCTGCCAATTGAACCTAATCGAAGAAATGGTTAAAAGTTATCCATCACGGTCAGATGATGCAAGCTTATGACAAAGAGGTTCATCCTAGAGAATTCTACGAGGGGAACCTGATGTTGAAAAAGATCATTCTTATACAAAAGGATTTCAGAGGAAAGTAGATGCCAAATTGAGAATGACCTTACGTAGGGTCTGTTTTAGAGAAGCATTGATATTGACCGAGACGGATGGCGAAGACTTGCCTAATCTGGCGAATTCATGTTCAGATAAGAAGTATTTTACCTGAAAGGGGAAAGGCTAAGGTGAAAACCAGCAAAGGGCGCCTTGAGATCAAATTCAAAAAAAAAAAAAGGAGAGGCCAAGGCGAAAACTAGCAAAGGGTGCTTTGAGACCAAAGGGGTTTTAAGCTGAAAACCTGAAAAGGGCAGCTCAAATTTTGATCAAAGATAGAACATGTGGTAGTCTTGTTATGCTTGAATTAACAATGAGAAAGTATGCTACGTCTTGGGGCATTAACAAAGTACTCCAGATCCTCTAAACAAGTATTGAACTCAAAATGGTCCTCAAGAAGTTTGTACAGAGAAGCTCAGGATGCAATATCTGGGACGCCTAGTTTCTATCTTACCAATTTTGAATTTGCTATCTTTGATTACTTTATTCTTTTAAAGATACACCAATCAATTTTGTTTTATTGCCTTGGTTATCATTGATTAACTTATTTGTTTCGAGCTATGCTCCTGATTAATTTCTTTCTCGTCTATTGTTGTGATCTTTTTCAAGCATTTTATATTGAAATAAAGATTAATGGACTAATAATACTTTCATAAAAGGAGTTTTACATATTACTCTAAAAGCTTCTAAATAATATGAGAATCTGAAACAGGACTATTATTTAGAACTTACCAAACTTAAGAGTTGGAAATATTATCTCTTCGGATTTTTATTGGGCACATACATATGGTCATTACACCCAAGGAATGATGTAACAGGTCAAATTGATGATACAAATTCTATACCTCTGAGTGGTAACAGATTGGATGAAATGTTATCCCCCTAAAGTTACAGTGGGAGGTACAAACTTTATGTCCCAAAGTACAGTGGAAAGGACTCTGAAATTACAGTGGGGCAAGCTTGCTGAATAGAATATGATTGTTTCTTTGGGTTTTCTGTCAAAGTTACCAGCTGAACGAGAAAGCATGGTAGCGCATCAGTGATAGAATCTTGATAAACTATGAGCAATGACAACCCAAACATTAAATAGGGATCATTCTCACACTTCCAATTAGGAGCATTTGATTCATTTCGATCATTGTATCCTAATCGTTGTACCAAAAAAGAGAGAGAGAGAGAGAGAAAAAGAAGGAAATCATTCTCATGACATTCTGCATTCATGCAAATGTCGTCCAAAATATATTTAGTTAGGAGCATTAGATTCATTTCAATCATTGCATTCTAATCATTACATAGGATCATTCTTATGACATTCTGTATTCATGCAAATGTCATCCATAATACATTTAGTTAGGAGCATTAGATTCATTCCGATTATAGCATCCTAATCATTTGGCATAAACATAAGCCTACAGGATATGTTCCCCAGAGGATGGTGTAGCAACACCGGTGAATTCACCAGTCCTATCTCCCTGATCAGCAGTGAAATGGGTCGAAGATTGTAAATATTGTCACCCTAAGCAGTAGTGGGACAAGATCAAACGGAAAATCTTATCTTCCTAAAGTTGCAGTGAAGTAGATTAAAGCCACCAACCTTATCTCCTTGAAGTTGTAGTGGAGCAGACTACAGACAGTTAATCCCATCTCCCTGAAGTTGCAGTGGAGCGGATTAAAATTATGAATCCTATACCTTTAAAGTTGCAGTAGGTCGAATTGAATTTACCATAGAAGATCTTATCTCCACTGAGTAGGAGTGGGGCAGATCGAAGACAGCAAGTCTTATCTCCATGTATTGGCAATGGAGCAGACTGAAGAAATTAGATCTTATCTCCACTAGCAGGAGTGGAGCAGATCGAATTTGAGCAAGTCTTATCTCCATGTATTAGCAATGGGGCAGACTGAAGAAATCAGATCTTATCTCCACTGAGCAGGAGTGAAGCAGATCGAAGACAACAAGTCTTATCTCCATATATCGGCAATGGAGCAGATTGAAGATATTAGATCTTACCTCTACTGAGCAGGAGTGGAGCAGATCGAATTTGAGCAAGTCTTATCTCCATGTATTGGCAATGGCGTAGACTGAAGAAATCAGATCTATCTCCACTGACCAGGAGTGGAGCAGATCAAATTTGATCAAGTCTTATCTCCATGTATTGGCAATGGAGCAGACTAAAGAAATCAAATCTTATTTCCACTGAGCAGGAGTGGAGCAAATCAAAGACAACAAGTCTTATCTCCATGTATTGGCAATGGAGCAGACTGAAGAAATCAGATCTTATCTCCACTGAGCATGACTGGAGCAGATCGAAGACAACAAGTCTTATCTCTATGTATTGGCAATGGAGTAGATTGAAGATAGCAGATCTTAACTTCCTGAAGTTACAGTGAAGCAGATCGAAGATAGCAGATCTGACATTCTTAAAGTTGTAAGAAGCAGATTGAAGCCATCAGACTTATTGAAATCAAGATGAAGTTCCAATACCGTTGAAGTTGCAGTGGAGTTGGAAGCCATTTAAAGAAGACGAGGACCAAGAAGTCGAGGCTCGGCCAAGACTGGGCAAAATTGGTCCTTTATAGTCTTTGCTCTATTCTCGTTACACGACAATGAGCAAAGAGGGGCAGCTGTAATAGGCCCATTTTGCCCGGGCCCGTGTAAAATAAAACAAACGAGAATAAAACAGAAAAATAAAAAAATATATAAACCAAAGTCCAAATTTTACTAATGTCCATTTACAAAACAATTAACCCAAACCCAAATTACTAAACCCATTACACCCAGTGGCCCAAGTATACCCAAACCCAAAACTTATGCGGGCCAAAAGGGCCCAACACCTAAACCAAAGTCAGAAACCCCAAACCCTAGGGTTCTCCCTCGCGCCACAACACCTAGCACCCAACAGTTCCTCGCGCCTAAGCCGCCTTCAATCGTGCTGCGATCAGCGCACGAATCCCGTACCACCGCCGAGACCATTGTCGATCGCTTGCATAAGAAAGGAAACAAAACAGCAGCAAAATGGCAACAGAATATTTTCCTTTTTTTTCATTATTTTTGGGCTTATAAAACCCCAAATAACAATCTGTAAGAGAAAAACAGATACACGAATAAAGAGAGATTACAAAAAAAAAACACTGGTTATTTTTTTTATATACTGTTCCGTTTCTTTTATTTTATTCCAGCAAATTTTTTATTATATTTAAAGAAAAAGAACAAGAGTTTACCATTTCTATCGATGTTAAAAAATGTAAATTTCTGGCTTTTGGCCGCCGTACGTGGCGGCACTTGCGGCGGCGCGTGGAGTATACGTGCAGCTGGCCATCATCGGAGTTGGGACAGGATTCGGGCCTCCGGCAGTGGAGGGAGAGAACATTGAGAGCTCTGTTTTTATTTTTTTTAAAGGGTCATTTGAAATGAATTTTTGGTTTAAATTTTGGTTTATATAAATGATCTATACGACACCGTTTTGAGAATTCCTCTTAAAACCAAAAATGACGTCGTTTTGTTTTGACCCGTGTGTGCGACCCGACCCAGCCTTAGGATCCGCGTGATTTTGGAGGAAGGGTATATTTGCACATTTGGCCCTTCCGCTTTTTTTTAGTTTTTTAATTAAGTTTTCTTTTATTTTTAATTCATCCCTTAAATTTTCCTCTGTTGCAATTTGGTCCACATTCGAACGGCACCGTTTCAGAGGGTGGGGTTATTTTTTGTTTTGGCCCCTCTACGTTGCGCGGGTGTTACAATTCGATCCTGCCCCTTTTATTTATTTTCGATTTTACCCCAATTTTTTATTTTAAGTTTAATTTAGTCCTTTCTTTTATTATTTTTTGTTATTATTGTCCCTTTTATTATTCTTGCTGTTATATTAAGTATTTTTAAAAATATTATTATTATTAGTTATTTTTATTATCATTACTATTAATACTATTATTATTATTCTTATTTTTATTATTATCATTTCATTACTATTTTATTTCTTACTATTATTTTTACTGTTATTATTAATACCCTTATTATTATTATACGTACTATTGTTATTATTATATTTATGGCCATTATTTGTATATATATTATTATAGCTATATTTATTATTATTATTATATCTACCATTATTAGTACTGTTATTATTAGTATTATTATTTTTAGTATCACCATTATTATTGCTATATTCATTATTCCTATTATTGTTTTTTTATCATTTGTATATTAACATATATTATTATTTTTATAATTAATATACTTTTATTGTACTACTATTATTATTTTTATATTATTATTACTTTTTTTAATATCCTTACTATTATTTTATTATTACTAATACAATTTTTATTTTTACTATTACTTTTATTATTGTTTTCATTATTATTATTATTATTACTAATTTTTTTAATATATATAATTATTATTATCGCAATTTTTTGTTACTATTATTATCATTCTATGATTTTCATTACTGTATATAGCCTTCTTTTTTTACAATTCTCTTTATTTTCATTGCTTTATTGTATTTTATTCCTACTTTTATTATTGTTATTATACTTTATCATTATCATGCTGTTATACAAACTGGCATTGTAAATTGTTTTACATTTTATTTTAAATTCATTTTCCATTTCGTTACGATCACACTATATTTTCAAAGTAAGCAAACACTCCGTGTTCTAAGGTTCGAAAGAAATCGTACCCTAACTTACTGGGTTTCGATTTTCCTCTTTGGGTCCAAAGAACCTATTACTTTCCTTTTAAAAGTTAAATAAAACTTATTCTCGAGAATTCAAAATTGTCGTGTCCTAACTCACTGGATATGACGTTATGTTATCTCGAGATAAGGATTTTAGAAAACAAGGCAATGTTTCGTGTTTGGAAGTTTGAAAAATTGTACCCTAACGTGCTGGGTTTCAATTTTTCGTACATCCAAATAACTAAATATCCTTTTAATTTCATGTTTTGGGACATTAAGGAACAATCCTAGTTTCGGGGTTTAAAATGTCGCACCCTAACATACTGGGTGTGAAATTTTATCCTTTTGGAACAAAAGAGTCTTGATATTCCCAAGACGGGTTATATAAACATTCTTTAAAAGAAATTGAATTTTAAAATCTTCTCGACATAAGGACAATAACTAATCAATCCGGTACCAATTTTGGGCATTACGAATGTGATAATCCTTCCTCGTACGTAACCGACTCCCGAACCAGTTTTCTCGAATTTAGTAGACCAAAATAATTGTTTTAATAAATCAAAATGTTTTTTTTATTAAAATGATCAATTTTAAAGTGACCCGATTACACCTCGAAAAAAGATTGGTGGCGACTCCATCTTTGTTTTTAAAGTCGATCCCTGTTTTTTTTAATCAATTTTAAAAATGGTTTCGACAACATTTATCGTTCTATCCGTCTTATCCATCAGTTTATCGTTCTTCCTTTCAGTTTACTTTAATCTATCTTTTCTCTATTTATTTATTATTTTGAATATTTATCATTCATTTTTTTAATTCTTCTTACTTTTGTTATTTCCTTTGTTATTTCTTAAATTTAATTAGTTTCTTCCTTTCAAGTTACATCCAAATTTTTATTTCTTGAGTCGACAACTTGAATTTGATCCTGATCCTTGATCCGCTTCAATCCACTATCTTTTGGTATCAATTGAATTGAGTTTTACAATATAATAATTTAAGGTGTTCTAACACTTATTTTATTGACGAGATTCTTATTAGAGTTTTAAAGTAAATTTTATAATTTCTAATTTTCATTTTTCAAAACAAGATACGTTTCGAGAATAAATGGCTAAAGTTTTAAATTTATTAATATAACCTTCATAATCTGGCCATAACGTCTAGGCCAAATTTGGGGTGTTACAACAATCAATTCACATTTAAAATATACACTTAATATGATAAATCAAACTATGAGAATTATAATTTACATATACTTTTATACATATGCATATCAACCATATATATATTATTACTAGAATATAAGCAACTACCACAAAACTTAACCTATTAGGTACATGCCAAATATAAGTAATGTTGAAAACTAACAAATATGACTGAGGTCGAGATTATGGATTGGATCCTGAGGGTGAAACACAAAAATCTTGAATTAGATCTAACCTGCGCATGGAGAAAAGAATTCGTATGATGAGGAAAGAATTCAGTGGTATTTCTATAATTTAATTAGATAATATTAACATTAAAAATTATACCTAAATAAATGTGTATATCTATATGCACATATCTACCGTATACTTATAACTTGAAGTTACAGAGCTTAACATTCTCGATATAACCTTGTTATGTGAACAAAACCAACACTTATTCCTCCTACTTCAATACAATTCATAGAGACAATTCATTATACTTGTAATAATAAAAATTTTAAACTAATCCGTAACACCTCGTAACCCAACCCGATCACCGAGTTTGAGCTACGGGGTATCATGATCATTGCCAAAGCAACTACCATTGAAAGACAATAATAAAACATTTAAACATTCAAACTTTTTTATGCTACTATTATTATATACTAAACAAACTTGTCTCAAAATACAATTGAGCTTACAAATTTATTTTTGTAGGTTTAAGCATGAATTAAGATCATTTTGTGAAATTTTCAAATATTTTATATTAGGTATCAATACCCACATTCGGTACTGATACCATTATAATCCTCAATATTCAGAAAATCAGTTTAAATCCAAAGGTATCTGTACCTAATTTAAGGTATCGATATTCTCTTTTAGGTATCGATACCTTACTTTTGTATTAATATCATTTTGGCATTCTGTTTGTTTGAATAACTTACTGAAAATTCTAAGTGTCGATACTTTTATCAAGGTATCAATATTTCATGAATTAAAGGTAAAACAATTTGGACTTAACACCAATGAAATCAAATCAAGGTATCAATATTTCATGTATTAAGGGTAAAAAATACAACTATAATCTCACATCACTCGTTGACAAATCTCAAGTTTCCTTTCCCTCCTGACGGCTCATCTTTGACTTTAACTACATACAATAATACTGTAACACCCCAAACCCGGCCTAGAAGTTTAGACCGAATCCTGGATGTCACATTGATCGCCGAAGTGATCGTAGGTAAATTTTCTTTTTTACAAGTGATTTGTAACAACGAATCAGAACATTTAATTATTAAAAATATAGACAGTTAAAATATGTTAAGTTTAATGTATTATAAGCGTAATTAAAACAATTTAAAACTTATCTCGAAATTTATACCACAGTATTATAAAACCTTACATTTCAAACTCTGAATGATAAAATAGAAACTGAGCTTATAAAGTTTACTAAATTTTCTCTGAGACTGCCCGAGACCTTCGCATGCCGAGCCCAGCGTCAGAATTCAAAAGAATACCTGAAAAGGAAACACTAAGAGGGGGTGAGCTTCACGAGCTCAGTGTGAGTTTGAACCAAGTCTAAAACAGAGATACAAAATTTAAAACAAGAGACAGAAATAGGGTATTCACATCAGAAGCGCAACAAAATTTCAAACACACACAGAATTAGAGGTTACACTGAAACTGGTGCCCAAACAGAGCTTAACAATCAGAAATGCTAATCAGACAAACAGATCACAGACAGCTAGTCATTCAATCAGAACTCACAAATAGATGCAGATGTATGCAGTCTAATAAAAACCTACCCATTCAGCCAACACACCTCTCCCTCCCTTGATCACACTCCAAATGAGCTATTAAAGCTCATCTAACCAAACACACCACTTAGGACTGCTATACCGGTGAATTGCAGTTAAACTGCCAGATCAAATAATGGTAAGTAGCATAGCTAATATACATACGGTACAGTGCAATACGGTAAACCGCTATACCGTTAAATTGTAACTTAACTGCCAGATCAGATCAGAATCAGTCTCCCTTCTCTTCACAATCCCATCCCAAAATATTTTATGCAGATGTATGTATGCATACAATCCCCTAGAACAGAGTCACAATATCAAACAGTCAGATAGAACAGCTGTGCGCACATACCCAACAGAACAGATTCAGATTCAAACACTTCACATGACAGTCACACAGATACACTTAGGCCGAATCCCAAATCAAAATTCTTAACTACCCTCATTTAAGCTTAGCCAACGGTTGAAGCGCACAACACATTTTCAGATCAGAAAGGCACAGCGAACCAATTTAAGTGTCTTAAGACCACACGCCCGTCTGCTCTGGCCGTGTGGAAATGCCTAGGTAATGTAAGAGGTCAAAAGCCCGTAAAAAATGGGCACACAGTCGTGTGATTGTGGAACACGCCCATGTGAAGAGAGGCACACGGCCGTGTGGCAGAGGCACATGCCCTTGTGGACCAGGGACAAGGCCGTGTGAACAGGCCGTGTAACTCTCTGTCCATTTGCACTAAATTAGAGTACAGCGTTGACACGGCTGTATGAGGGTCTCACACGCCCATGTGCCCATCAGACATGGCCGTGTGTCCCAAAACACATGCACTGTGGAATCCCTAAATTAGCCACACGACCATGTGGCCAGACCATATGGCACCCAATCACTTAAACCCTAATCCCCAAACTCACACGCTAGTGTGCCCGAGGAACATGGCCATGTGAGAAACGATAAAATCCCCAAGTTGGTTACATGGACGTGTGGCACCAAAATTGATCCGAAAACCCTAATTCCTAAAAGTACACGGCCGTGTGAACCAGCACACGCCTGTTTGGAAACCCCAGTGGCCACGAAACCATCTCGGAACAAGCCAGAAAACGCTATTTCAGCCATCGCAACAAGCCCAACCTTCGCAATGATAGATGGGTATCGGGATATGTCGTATTCCCAAACCCTTTATCAGCAACTAACACCCCAAAATCGACAGTTAAGAACACAAACGATAGTTCACAAAATTAAAGGTAGACAAGATTCAAATCCCACACCTATTGCGACGACGAAGGGGCAAGATTCTTCGAGATTTGCCAACAAATGGTTTTCCAAGCCAAAGAAAAGAAGCAAAAACCCAAAAGAAAAGAACCAGAAAAGGAAGAAAAAAAAGAAAGAAAAAGTACGTCTAGTAAAAAGAAAGAAAAGAAATAATAATAAGTAAAATTAAAATAAAATAAGCAACAATTATTAACTTAAAACAAAAGAAATATTCCTCCCCAAAAAGCACACACAAGGACTTGAACCTACATCCCAAAGACACATTAACATACACGCTCAACCACCAGACCAACAGGCCTATTCTATCATTTACACGCAAGACCAAACACAAGAGCACACCTTTCTCTCAAACCCTAACTACTAACATCAAAACTTCTATCCCTAAAATCCAGGGTGTTACAAATACAACAAATAAACAATATCAATTTTTATCAAATCCATACTCGAATATAAATTCAAACATATTTTTCATTTTATTCAATCTAGTCTCTAACTCCGCATAAGCATATCTTTCGATATTTAGCATTGGATCAAAATCCAATTTCATTTCTATTCCTAGAATAATTTCATGATAGGTTTTTACTTTATTCAATTTGGTCTCTAACGTTACAAATTTAACCATCAAGCTTATTAAGTTTTACAATTTAGTCCTTATCACAATCTAAGCTCAATTTCTATCAATTTCAAATCTAGTTCATCAATTTCTCAACAATGAAAACTCGCTAAAATTTCAAAAATTTCAAAAATTGATACATGAGCTAGTTAAATCAAGCTCTCATGATGTTATATATATAAAAATTACAAAAAAAAAAAAAAAGGCTTGGTTTCCTTGGTATAAGTTTGGTTGAATGTTATAGAAGAGTTTGAAGCTTTCTTTTCTTCACAACAATGGTGGAAAGTGGAGAAGATGATGAATTATCATCTTTCTCCACTGACTTTAATATTTATACTACGTCTAGTAATTAATTAATCTCAATTAATTAAGTTAATCATGTTTAATATCATTAATTTTATTATTAATTTAGTCTAAGTGGCCATCATCAATTTCATCCACTAAGTCTTGTTACAAATTGGTTTATTTATTATTTTAGTTTTTTTAGATAATTTTTTTACGGGGCCCAAGTATTTTCTTAATTAAAATTATATAGCGATTGGATTATTACAATTTAGTCATTAATCCTTAATTAATCACTTTTTCAGTTAAATTACTTAATTGATCTTTATTATATTTTTACTTTAACTCTGTAAAATATTTTTGTTTTATATTTATATAATAAAATTCTGAAACTGTATTTTTTAACACCAAAATTTGAATCGTTACAAAATACTAACATTAATTTTATATATAATCTTTCGAAAGTTTCCAATACCTCTCTCTTGGGAAACGAAAACCAAATAATTTATATTTTATTATTTATAATCTATCCATTTCACTCTTGTGTATTGTCTATATTATATTACTTTTAAAAAAAAATTCTTATTCACGTTCTATCTCCCTCTCCCCCCATATCCCATTGTAAACCAAATCTATTTTCGATTTAAAATTTCGTTTTCATATCTCTTTGGGTCATATGCAAATCAATCTTTTCCATCTCTCTCTTTCTTACTCTCATCTAAAATATTGTTTCCTCTCCCATTTCTCCTTTCCCTTCATTTTCAAGTCTCAAGTTTTTAATTCTTTGACTTCAGTTGCGAGAAGGAAAACAAAACCAACAAGCGAAGCAGGGTAGAGGCAGAGGCACAAGTAAAAGCAGCTTTCCCTTCGGCAAAGAAAGTGATGTTACTCGACCCTCTACCTTTATTTTTTTTTCCTTTTTTCATTTGTTTTATTATTTTAGATTTTTGAATTGGGTTTAGAAAATTTAAAGGGTTTGGGCTAACTTTGAAATGATTTGGGCCTAAAAGAGTTTTTTTTTTTTTTTTTTTTGTGTTTTCATATTCGGTCTAAATATTTTAAATATCAATTTAATCAATTTTTATCACTTTATCTATTTCTCAATTTGCAAATCATAATTCTTACCGTTTTGTGAGTTAACTGATTCTTTCTCTCGCTTTAAATCGATTTGTAAACTAATTCTTGATCTAACTAATCAATCTAATCTGATTTCAAAAATCTTAGTCAAAATTTTGTATTATGCATTTGACATAATAAAATGGTACTCTTTAATCCATAGTTTATTCCTTTATTATTTCTTGCTTTGACTACTTGTATTAATATAATAATCTTGATGTAAAATAATAAAATCTCTTTTTATTTTGTATATAATATTTAAAACTAAAACCTTTAGAAAAATAAATTTTCTATGTGGACTGGATAGCCTAATATCGTGACATGTATATAATTTTAAAAATTCATAATGTACCATACAATTTAATTTATTTTTTAATTTGGTAAAAATTATATTATTTTACATTTTTTATTGAATTGAATTCTATAATTTATATTAAGACTAGCTACAATAAATAAGAGGTTTTTACAAAAATAAAATAAAATCTTTTTACTCTAATTAATTTGACACGATCAGTTTAAGTCATTTATATTCAAAATTATATTAACTTAGTACAATTATATTAATTACATGGATACAAATACCAAATTAATGGGACACAATTATATTAAATTTTCAAATGACTCTAATAAATAACACATTGGCACTTTTATATCAGTAACACTTTAAAATTGGGTTTATAAGTTCTATAAGTTTTAGGGATTTTAGCCTTAGAATATTCAGAATTTTGCAACATGGTATACCGACAATGTTTTTGACCATTATTTTTAGAAAATTAAATCAATTTTTGAAAACGAGTTTTAAATACCTTTAATTTTGAAAGGCAATTGGACCAGATTTTAAAATCCAACCTAAAATCCCTTACTTATAGCTTTTTTTTTCACGTTAGCCTTCGTCTCCTCTCATACTTGTGCCGTCCATAGTTCTCCCAACTCTCCCAATTGATTTTGAATTCCAAATCATAATTCCTTTCGATTTCTATTATCTCTTATAAATCTCCATAGGAGTTAAGAAAAACACCCAAAACACCATAGTTTTCTCCATTGTCAAGCTTGTGAGTTTTTTAGGTTTTCAATCAAATGTATGATTTTTCGTCAACTAAGGTAACGATTCATCTTAACATTAGTTTTAAATGTTATTGAGTCTTCAAAACCAAGTTTTTAGCCATTAAATTGCATGTTTTTAATAAAAGTCGAAAATTAGCTCGTTAATGGTAGATTTCGAGATTTTGAGTAAAAACGTGGTTTGAAAGTGTTTTTCAATTCGTTTTGACACGATTAGAAGCTTTCTAAACTTAATTTGATGTGTCATTAAGGATTTCTAATGTTTTAATGATTTTTTGTTAAAATTACCACAAATAGGTCAAAAAAGTCGATACTGTGAACTAAGTATTTTTGTGTAGTTTAAAGATTTGGAATTAGTCGTAGGTGAATAGATGAAAGAAATTAGTTTTAGTTGAAAATATTGAGTATAGATTGATATATTTGAGTTTTAAGTTTGCTATGTTAAAGGTTCTGTGTAACAGCCCATTTTTAGTGAAATTGAAACAATGGTTTCGGGACCACAAATCCGAAGTAAAAAAAAATTATTTTATTATTATTTTATGATCTACAGCATGATAGTATTACTGTATAAAAATTTCGTTGAGAAATTTTACTGTTTACATGCTCAATTTGATAAAAAAGGACTAAATCGCGTAAATTGCAAAAGTTGTGTTCTAATGGCTAAAGGTGTCTAATAGCTATAGAACTTTAAAGTAGAGGTAATTATATGGTAATTAGACCATTAAATATGATAGTGGATGTGCATGGCTTGACATATGTGTAATTTTTAAGGTTAATTAAGGTTAATTTTGTAAATAAGTAATAAATGATAAAACAAATTAAAAAGCTTTCATCTTTCTTTGTTTCTTCAACTGAATAGTAAAGGAAAAAGAAGCCATTTTTTCCATTTAGGTTCAAAAATCTTGTTTCCATCAATTAGGTATGTGTTTTGTCCCGTTTTTGATAATTTCTATGTTTCCATGATCGTTGTAGCTTAATCTAGCTATTCCGGGGACTAGTTTGTGAAACTGTTAAAGTATTAGGGTTTTTCCATTGGTGAGGATTCTTTAATTTTGATGTTTGATGAAGAAAATAAATGGTTTTTGTTGGATAAACAGCTTTTTGGAAAGGATTTTTTAATGAAATTGTCAAATAGGGATGAAATTGAAAAATGTGATAAATTATGGGGTAAAATTGTGAATTTGTGAAATATGTGGGCTGCTATAAGCATGTATATAGTTCAGCTAGGCTTGGGTAAGAATAAAATTGAATGAATTTCATTTTATGAGCCTAGGGACTAAATTGCAAAGAATAAAAATATAGGGGCAAAATGGTAATTTTGCCAAAATTGTGTGTTGGACTAAGTTGTATATGAATTATGTTGAATTGAGTTAAATTCATTTGTATAGATCTGATTAGACCTCGTACAGAGTTAGATCGAGGTATAGAAAAAATCTCGGATTGGTTGCCTCCATATCTACGAACACTCGTCGAGGTAAGTTTGTGTAATTAAATTGTGTAATTAGATGCTTTAATTGAATTAGATGTATGTTATTTGCATTACTATCATATATGAGTACAGATCACATATCCGACGACGTACGATGATTACCGAGCCGCGTTTGAACCTTAGGAATTCGTAGGATACAAATGACATGTCATTAGGGTTACCGATTTCAGCTCTTATGAGCTTACCGATACTCAACTCGTACGATCTTACCGTTATTCAGCTCGGAGGAGCTTACCTTTACAGCTCGTATGAGCATACATGTATAGGAGTTAACGGATTACAATTCAGTACACCTCGTGTGTACTACCTTCGTATCCAACAATATTCTAAATGGTTCAACGGGCACAGTTCTATTACGAGTTTATGTGAGTTTGATACGAACTAGTATAGGTATTACATGAATTACATGGAAATGGTTTGTATATGATATATGGATACATGGTGTAGATGTTACATGTATATGGAGTTTGAATAGTTGTTGAACTCATACATGATTCTCAATTTTTATATGAAATACATGGCTAACATGGTTGATGAATGTGTGTTAGGCTTTTGGACAAATCGAGTTGAGATATGCTTTGGTTTACTTACCTTAAATGTGATTAAAATGGTAAGTTAAATTCTCTATTATACGACCTTACTAAGCTTAAAAGCTTACTTAGTGTTATTTTCCGTGTTTTATAGTGATTTGGAAGCTCGTTTGGGTTGGAAGCTTGTCGGAGCTATGTCACACTATCGACCGACTCTTTTAGTACTTTTAGTCATTTAATTTTGGTTATAATGGCATGTATAGGTTAATTTGGCCAATGTTGGCATATAAGTGTTTTTTTATATTAGCCACTTAGGTGGCTTGTGTTTGGTATTTTTTGATGTGTATATACATGTGGCTTTATCATATTTGATGTGTGTTTGATATGGTAGAATGATGGAAAGTAAAAATGTGGTTTGAATATGCATATAAGATACGTTATACACCTTGGTGTGATTTAGTGTTTTGTTATGGAAAACTTATAGGTATATTGATGTTAGTTAGAATGGTATATTTGGTACCAATTGGAAATATTGGTATGTTTTGGTAAGTTCAGTGACATGAAAATATGCAAAATGATTTACCTTGTGAATTGGTATTTTGGGTACTAAATGGATGAGCTTGATAAGTGACCTACATGATAGGTTTTGGTGCAATTATGCATATATATATTTGGTCACTTAGGTAAATTTAGATACATGGTTGACATGTTTGCATATTGTCATTTGAGGTGCCTAAGGGCATATTGATTGTATGTGATGACTTTACATGTTTAAGGCTTGATTTTGGCTTGATTTGGATGCCTAATTATGAATTGTGTATATGCAAAATAATGAGCGTAGGTGGATGCCATATTGGGTGAGAAATGTGGCTTGTAAAATAGTCTATTTTCGTCAACACGAGTAGAGACACGGGCCTATGTCTCAACTGTGGTCCCTTGTATCTTTTAGAGAGTGCAAGTCAGTATGCTCACACGGCCTAGTACAGGGACGTGTGGCTTGGCTGTGTAGCACAATTCAGTGAGTTACACGGGCTAGGACACGGCCGTGTGTCCCTATTTCGAATGCCCACACGACCTAAGACACGGCCTGGCCACACGGCTGTGTGACCCTGCAGTTTTGAAGATTTTATAAGTTTTCGAAATATTTTCCAAGTTTCCAATTTAGTCTTGATTTGTTTCTAAAGTGTATTTTGGGCCTCGAGGGCTTGTATTAGGAACAATATGCATGATTATGATTGGTTTCTGACATGAATTCTATATGTTATGAAATGTTTAAATTTTTTGTCTATTTAAATTGTAGACTTCTGTAATACTCTGTAACCCTGTTCTTGTAACACCCCTTGTAACATCCCGATTTACACCCTAGTTGGAACAGTGGTTCGAGACCACAAATCTGAGGTCGTAAAAATATTTTAATGATATTTTCTGTGTGAATGATATGTGACATAGTCTGTGTAAAAATTTTGTGTGATAATTTGATCGTTTGTGTGTCGAATTAAGAGAAAGGACTTAATCGCGTATAGAGTAAAAGCTATGTGTTGAATTATAAGTACTTAAGTGTTGTTGGCTTTTTAAAGTGGAGGCCTTATGTTGTTAATAAACCATTTTAAGATAGTGGATGGCAAAATGACATATTAGCCTTGAATTATATTTGTTTTATATGTTTTATAAAAGGGCAAAGTTGGTATTTGTTTAATAAATTATTATTAATGAAAAATAAAACAATTTGATGGCCATTTCCTCATCTTTCTTCCACCGAAAAATAGAAAAGGGAAAAGCCATTGAAGCTTTGTGATTTTCGGCACATATTTAGCTTAATTTAAGGTATGTTTGAGCTCGGTTTTTGATAATTTCTACATTTTTGTGATCGTTGCTTTGTGCTTTACAAAACCCATGCTCAAATTTTATATATTGATGATGTTTGTGAGATATGCCATTGATGAGATATTGAGCTTTGTAATGATTTATGGTGTTAAATGAAAGATATGTGTTTAATGAACATGTGTTGTTCTTGAATTTTTGATGAATTTAGTTAATAAGGGATAAATTGTGAAAATAGCATTTTGAAGGTCTAGAATGTGAAATAAATGAAATGTGTGGGTTGGTATAAGCATGGTGAGAATTCGGCTAGGCTTGAATCAAGTGAAATTATGTGAATTTGATGATTTTGTGAATTAGGGACTAAAGTGTCAAAATGTGAAAATGTGAGGGCTATTTTGTAAAATGCCCTAAATGTGTGTGTGTGGACTAAATTGAATGAGTTAGTGATTGAATGGATTGAATTTGAATGTGTATAGACCAAGAGAGAAGAGGTTAGGATCGAGATCGAGGCAAAGATAAAGTGCTCGATTAATCGACTGTATCGATAGTTGACGTCCGAGGTAAGTTCGGATATAATACATGTTAATAAGATATGTTTTAGTATTATGAAATGAATATGTATATGTGTATGAAATTGAGATGATATGTGCAAGATTTAGTTGATGGCAATAAGTGTGCGAAAAATGTAAATCGAAACAGAAATGAATGGCACTGGGTGTGCGATGATATGAAAGCTACGGCTTATTGACTTGGCACTGTGTGTGCGACGCCGAGACAATTCGGTTAAAAGAATATGCACTAAGTGTGCGATGACAAATATGCTACGACTATGTATATAGCACTAAGTGTGCGATCAAATTGAATGAAAATTGAAGGATGATCGGAAAGTAATATTTGAGCATTGAATATCTTGGAAGTTTAATAACTATGTGTAGCTAAGGTACGTATTGAACCTTTGTGGTTGATGAGTTTTAAACAAGCTATGATTGAGTGAAGGAGTATTTTAGCTATGGATGAGAGAGCATGTACTTGAGATATTAGATCTATGTGATTGTCTATTATATACATTGGTTTAATTTGATAAGATAATTGTATTATATGTTGAACTTACTAAGCTTTGGAAAGCTTACTGTGTGATTTCTTTCTCTGCTTTGCAGTGTCAGTAAAGCTAGCTCGGATCAGGGGATCGTCAGTATCTCAGTTACACTATCGGCAATCTATTTTGGGGTATTTTGGAAAGATGTACATAGTTAAAATATGGCATGTATAGGCTGGTCATTTGAATTATGTTTGAGATTTGTAATAGCCATGAGATGTGGCTAGATATGTGTTAGTTTAAGTATGAATGACTTTGGTGTATATATATATGATGCATCTTTTGGTGTGGATTGTGAGTTGAGAAATTGACTTATGAATGGTAACTTTGTATTGGTAAAATGCTAGTATGAATTAGTAAATTTTTGAAAGGAATGATGTTTGGTAATGAATGAATTATGCTTGTGATGATATGAGTTTTAGCCTTTGAAATTGATATGGTTGGAATGGGTATTAATGCATGAATTGAATGACTATTTTGGTATGTTTTTGGTGGTTATATATGCATGAGATGTCTTGGTAAATATGACTTGTAGGTTTGACCCTTATGGGTGGCATTTTGGCCTTGTAAATGGCCTATAATGTCACACGGTTGTGGCACACGGGCATGCCTAAAGACGGTGGGTGAATTGGCAGAATGTAGGCTAGTATTACACGGCCTCAACACGGGAGTGTCAGCTAGCCGTGGTGTACAAGTCAGTATCTAACTAAGAGTACACAGCCATGGCACACGGGCGTGTTTGGTGGCCGTGGTGGGGAAGTCAGTATATGGCCTAGTAGCACACGGCCATGGCACACGGGCGTGCCTAGTGACAGTGTTGGTATAGTCAGTATATGGGCACGAAAGGACACACGGGGGTGTCTAGAAGCCTTGGAGGGCACACGGTCTCCTTTCACGGACGTGTATCCCCTGAATTTTAGAAAAGTTTTAACTTTTCATGAAATTTTGTATGTGTTTTGGTTTAGTCCCGACCCTATCTTTAGCATGTGAAATCGGTCTCATAGACCTTGATAAGGGACAACATGATTGTAAATGAATGTGGTAAAAGATGATTGACTTTGTGTCGTAATTTCTAAATTTTAAATGTTCTGATTGATATGTAATACTTCTTAACCCTATTCCAGCGATAGTTTCGGGTTAGGGGTGTTACACCCCTAACCCTTATCCGTCACCGGAACAGGGTTACGAGGCATTGCTAGAAAGATCAGAACAAATACAAGCAATTGCGTTTTTATTTAACATACATATCGAAATTTAATAAAAATGTCCCTTTATTGAGCCCTCAAGGCCCAAAACATGTATTAGAAACAAATCAGGACTTAATTGGAAGCTAAGAGAATTTTTCGTGAAATTTTCAAAATTTTTCCTAGATACAGGGCTCACACGCCCGTTTGGTCAAGGAACACCCCATGTGACCTTATGACATGCCCGTGCTTCAGGCCGTGTTCTACCCACTAATTGTTCAACCAATCCAAAACATAACAAATAATTAATTTAATAAACTAACTAATGTACATTCATAAATACTTCATATGTTTTATCCAAATCAATCTAAATTTGTATATAACAAATTCATTCATACTTTAACCAAAATATGCCATTTTGTCACCTTAACAAACACATAACTTATATTTATGTATATAAAACCAACCATTATCACGATATAACATCATTTGTAACAGCCTGATTTAAAGGCTAGTCAAAACAGTGGTTTCAGAACCACTAATCCGAGGTCAGAGAAAATTATTTTAATGTTATTTTATGAGTTATAGCATGGTTATATAGGTGCATGAAAATTTTGGTGCTTTAATTTTAGCGATTGTATGCTTAATTGCGAAAAAGAACTAAATCGCGTAAAGTGCAAAAGTTCTATTTTACAAGCTAAAGGTGTCTAAAAGCCATAAGATATTAATGGGAGGCCCTTAATGTGCAATCAGACCCTTAGATATAAGGTGGCCGGCCATAGGGGACAAACAATGTCAAAATTGGTCAAAGTTGTTGGAATTAGGTGGACATAAATTGATGTTTTATAATAAAATAAAGAAAGGAAATATATCATCTTTTCTTATCTTATTTTCCACTGAAAATTAGCAGCAAAATAGGGGTTTGAGAGCTCAAAAATTTCAGCAATCTTTTCTCCTTACAAGTAAGTGTTTTGATGATCATTTCTTGATAATATTTGTACTTTTGGAACCCCTAAAGCTTAAGCTAGCTAAAGAGGGGATTATTTGAAAAATGGTTGAAAGGTTTGAGTATTTTCATGTGAGCATTCATGTTGTTTGCTACATTTTTATGGAAGAAAATGAGTCTTATTTGTTGGATAAACAACTTTTGTGAAAGGTGTTTCCATAAAAACACCTAAAATGACCTTTTTTGTAAAAGTTATAAAATAAGTGTTAAATGTGTGAAATAATGAGTATTAAGGGTTGCCATAAGAGTAATAAATGTTCATCTAGGCTTGTAAAAGGAGGAAATTCGATTAGAATTGATTTACGAGCCTAAGGGTAAAATCGTCATTTTGTAAAAGCTTAAGGGCAAAATGGTAATTTTGCCAAAATATGGTTATTGAAATGTATTGATTAATGTGGTAATTAAAATGAGTGATTTTTTTTATTATAGATCAAGAAACACGAAGCCCAGACCGAAATCGAGGCAAGAACAAGGTGGTGGACTAATTTGAAAGATTCCACATATATTTTGGTACCGAGGTAAGTTTGTGTGTAATAAATTCAACATCATGTTATTAAGTTTCTAAATGTTTGATATTAGTGATGTTGTATAATATTTCTATGAATTTGAGTAATGATGTTGAATGAGAAAATGATGAGAACTGTGATGTGGAAGTCCCGGTTGGACTTTAGTAAATGAGAGAATAATATCATCAATACTTGAGATGGGTAAGGTCCCGTATAATACCATGTCTGGAACATGGCCTTGGCACCAAATTGAGATCCCGTATAAGACCATATCTGGGATATGGCATCGGCATCGAATATGAGAATCGTATAAGACCATATCCAGGATATGGCATTAACAATTGATATGAGATTCTGTATAAGACCATATCTGGGATATGGCATCGGCATCTAAAGGTGACCCCATGTAAGACCACATCTGGGATGTGGCATTGGCGTCGCATTTATGTGAATGATGATAATTATGTATTTTCAAGTATTCCCAAGTGATTCAATGGGTAAATAGCTAAGCTTATAATAGAGATGAGATTAGTGCTATAGCTATGTGATGAAGTGATACAGGTACATGTGAGTAGTTCACGAGAAATGTTTATGATATGAGACATGATATGAAATTGGTAAGAGTAAGCATAAGTAAGTTATGGCAATGTGTTTAAGACTTTGTGTTTCATTCAATGCAATGGATGGATGACATTATGAGCCTTTATGTTGCTATTTATTTCATGCAAACTTACTAAGCTTTATGCTTACCCCTCTCATTTCCCTTTTCCTTGTAGTATTGGCAAGCTAGCTCGGGAATTGTACGACGTCGGAGTTCGAAATCACAATATCAATTTCTCTTTGGTATAGCAAAGTTAGATTTATTTTGAGTATGTCATGTATAGGACTTGGTTATTTTGTTATTTCATATTTATTAGCCGAAATGTTGGCTATTAATGTTGTTCAATTCATTTTGTAAATGGTCATTGGAAAATTGACCAATACTTGACAAGTTCATATATTCAATGATGATGAAATTCATGAAGTGCATGCTTGTGTGAGTGTTTTGATTTTGAGTTCTTGGAAGTGCCTTATGGTCATGATGTATGTTGAAATGAAATGGTTTACGTGTGGTTGTATTTCAGGGTGGCAATTGGCTTGGTAGATAGCCTTACAATTGTCCACATGGGTAGAAACACGGGCGTGTGTCTAGGCTGTGTGTGACACATGGTCAGCCCCATAGGCATGTTGATAGGCTGTGTGTACCCCTACATGCTAAAGGGGCAAGTCAAAATACCCAATAGTATGTGGGAGACACGGCCTAAGACACGGGCATGTGCCCAGGCCGTGTGAAGTTTGCACCTGAAATTAGGAATTTAATTCGACACACGGTCTAAGGACACAGGTGTGTGCCATGGCCTTGTGACCTTATTGAGGTGATGACATCATAAACAGAATGTCAAGGTTTTCCACACGGGCAGAGACACGGACGTGTCATGGCTGTGTGAAGGACATGGGCTATGGACACGGGCATGTGATATGCCACACGGGCGTGTGGCCCTGTTTTATGTCAAATTTGTCTAAGTGTTCAAAATTTTCGGTTTAGTCCCGAATCATTTTGGGTACAAGTTTAGGGTATCGTAGACCTATAATAAGGACATTAAGGTCTTGAATGAAAAGTTTTAATTTGAAATGAAATTTTATGAATCAATGATGCATGATTGAGCAAGTTAAGTACGGTAATGCCTTGTACCCGGTTCAGGTGTCAAATACGGGTAAGAGGTGTTACATCATTTATAAATCATTTTCCAAAATAACAAACATAATATCCTAGGTACATGCCATTTACCAAAAAGAAATGTACTTCACCACAATGAGTTCAGGCTTGGCCTTGGATGCTGATTTGACATTTGAACTTTAACCTAACCTGCGCATGGAAAATAAATCGTACACTGAGTATAAACTCAGTGGTGTTTCTATAATCCGAATACTTATTAAGCAAAAATTTATAATGTTTATATACATCTTTACAAATAACAAAAATCATTCAAAAAATAATCAAATTCATTAACACATCATTCATAACACTTTCAATTATCATATCTTCTATTTCAATCTCATAATTTCTATTCAATAACTTTTCTCAATAGGATACACCATTCAATTTCAAACCAATATCCATTTCATGAATCCCTGATTCATGCAATTCCATGCATTTCAATTGCATATTTCATTTCATTGTCCATTCCAATTTGTATTCAATATCATTCATTGTCAACCAATTGGTCAAATCATTTGTTTACCCCTACTAACAAGACTTGGACTTGGACAGATACACGGATCCAACCAAACCACACCAGTACGGCACTCAGTGCATCATCAGCCAAGCCGAAGTAAAACAGTACGGTACTCCGTACCTCATCGAAATTATCCGAAGTAATAATACAATACTTACAATGCCTCATCGAATCAAGGTCGAAATATCCCTGAATACTTCCAATCCTATAGCATGCCAACTATATCCGACTCAGCCCGATACAGTTAATGGGGTATTCAACTCACTTTTCAGTTTCCAATCAATACACATTTTATTAATCACATAAATTCATAATTCAATACAATTCAATTCATTTTTCAATTACAATTATTCAAATTCCACAATAATCACATATTTATATCTATTTCATCACATTCCCAATCAATCCATTTCAATTGTAAAACACAATACAAATAATTCTCACCTTAATTAATTACCATAATATTTAATCAAAATACAACAATTAATAATTAAATTAACTTTTCAATTTCAACCAATATTCATTCCAATTCAAATATTCACACATATACATGAAATCAATTCCATTCAATTCAATTCAATATCACAAAATCAATATCAATACTCACCTCAATGCATTTACCATACATACTAAGTAACAATTCAACAATTAATTATTAAATTCAGATTATAGAAATACAAACCGTAATATCTGAATCACTCCTCGTCGACTCTCTTTTCCTTTCTTAGCCGAGGTCTCCGGCACAACATTAGCTACGAAAATTTAAAACAATTAAAAATCATCAATACACACAATTTCACATTGAATATTTCAATTCATATTCAACTTTAACTCAAATTTCAACTTAATCCCTAAATTTAGACTAACTTTATTTTTCCAAAACAAATCTCATATTTTCATTCAATTCCCACTTTAGACTAATTTCAACTCTCTAATTTCACCATAAAACCCTAATTTCAAAATTCTTTCAATTTAGTTCCTACTATTCAAAACCTATGATTTATTTTACAATTCAATTCCTATTTCACTTCTAACTTGAAATTCTATCAATTTAACCCCAAATCCTTCACTTAATTCAACATAAACTACATCTAAAAATCAACTAACTTTCAAAATTTCAACATAAATCAAGTAGTATTTTGTTCTAGGATTCCAAAAACATCAAAATTACAAGAAAAGGGACTAAATTAACTTACCACTTAAGCTTGAAACCTTAAAATCCCTAATTCTCCTTTCTTTTTTTTTTCTTTTCTTTCTTTCTCCCCTGTTTCGTTTCTTTCTT
Source organism: Gossypium bickii (assembly GCA_025503065.1). NCBI lineage: Eukaryota > Viridiplantae > Streptophyta > Magnoliopsida > Malvales > Malvaceae > Gossypium > Gossypium bickii. The sequence goes on from CP106711.1 coordinate 107,255,597, forward strand.
TCTTTTTCTTTGTTTTACTTTATGTTTTATTATATTATATTATTATATTATTATATTATTATAATTTATATACTTAAGTATTAAGTATAAATATATGTATATTATACATACACATGGAATAATATTTTCCATACATTTGGCATTTATTATCCCTTATGGTTTATTTTATTTTATGTTTTATTTTAATAATGTAATATAATAATATTTTAATAATAAAATAATATTTACTTATATAATAAGTAAATAAATAATTATTACTAATTTATGTATTTTATTTTTCCACATGTATTTCACTATTACCACACACTTGGCACTTATGGTTTAATTACTAGTTTAGTCCCTTAAATTTCCTCTAATTTATAATAAAATTTTTACACTATATTGAATCTAATCCTTATACCTAATTAACCTTAATTCAAACTAATTCAACTAGACAAAACCTAATTAGCCACACAACTAACTTCGTAAATATTTATTAAAAATATTTACGAATTCGTTTTTCGAAAACAAAGACCCGAAAATACACTTTCTGATAACCGTAAATTTCGGGTCATTACATTTCTCCCTTTAATAAATTTCGTCCTCGAAATTTAACTTAAAGAGGTGGGGGTACTAAGATCTCATAGTTTCTTTCGATTCCCAAGTTGCTTCTTCAATACTATGACTTCGCCATAACACTTTCACTGATGGAACCCGCTTATGACGAACTCTTTCACTTCTCGGGCTAATATTTCAACTAGTTCTTCTTCATGTGACAAGTCAGGTCGAATTTCAATGTCCTCTGTCGAAATAACATGAGAAGGATCTAATCTATATCTTTTGAGCATTGATATATGAAAAACATCATGAATTTTTTGTAATTCCGGAGGTAAAGCTAACCGATAGGCAATTGGCCCAACTCTTTCCATAATCTTGTACAGCCCGATAAAATAAGGACTCAATTTTCCTTTTCGACCAAATCTCAATATTTTCTTCCAAGGTGATACTTTAAGAAATACCTTGTCACCGACAGAATATTCGATATCCCTACGTTTCAAATCTACATATGATTTCTGTCTGTTGAAAGCTGCTTTCAGGCTATCTTAAATCTTCTTAACAGTATTGTAACACCCCCTACCCGTGTTTGACTCCAGAACAGGGTACGATGCATTACCTTACTAAACTCATGCGAACATACATTTCCGGGTCATAAAAGTTCATTCAAATTTAAAACTTTTCAAACTTCCTCTTAACGTCCTTAATAAGGGCATACGAGGCCCAAAACACACTTCGGGACCAAACCAAGTTCTTTAGAAAAAATTTAGAAAATGTCACTAAAAATATGGGCACACGCCCGTATGACCTAATAACATGGCCATGTTGAAGGATCGTGTAACTCACACAGCCTCAGCATATAGGGACACGTCCGTGTCTCTTGCCCGTGTGGATTTTTTTTCAATTCGAAATACAGAGGTTTTCATACGGCCTGGCGCATGCCTGTGTCCATGTCCCGTGTCCCTCACACGGCCATGACATGCCCATGTCTCATCCTGTGTGCAAAAACCTTGACATTTTATTTCTAATGTCATCAATTATTTAGGGTCACACGGCCAAGGTACACGCCCGTGTGCAAGACCGTGTGGGAATTCTAAATTTCACATTCAAGGTGTAGACTTCACACGGCCTCGGCACACGCCCAAGTCCTATGGCCGTGTCTTCCACACAGTTGAAACACACTACCGTGCCTCAGCCCGTGTGGTTACTACTGGGCATTCTATTTTACCAAATTAAGCTGCAAGGGACACACGACTGGACTACACGCCCATAGGGTAGACCATGTGTCACACACGGCCTAGATACACGCTTGTGTGTCTACCCGTGTGGACAAAAACAATGCTATTTACCAAGCCTTTTTGCCACCCTTACTTGCACCAACATAAGCCACATCAAGTAACACCAATCCATACATAAACATCTGACCAAATCAGCCACAACCAAGACATACACACGTCAAGGCCACCACTCACTATTCACATGCAAATTTATCACATACCTTATCAATCCAATCATGTGACTTACTCATTCATGCACTAACACACCATATTTTTCACCATGCAAATTGCACATTCATGAAAAACATCATCATTTACATATATCAATAACAAGTATTAGCCATCATCCATGGCCTTATACAAAATGAATCAATCTTCAAGACAAGCCAATACATTTGGCCAAAACAATATGACACTTGACAAAAGACCAAGTCCCTATACATGCCATACTCAAAATGATAAATCTAACTATACCAAATGTTGAGATTGATAGTGTGATCGAGCCTCCGACATCCTTTGATCCCCGAGCTAGCTTGGCGATACTATAAGGAAATGGAAAAAAGAGGGAGTAAGCATAAATTTTAGTAAGTTACATGTAAATAAGTAACAACATCAACCATGCATCTTTAAACACATAGCATATTATAACCCAGCGCAACATTCGTGATTTAACAATGGTAGATTCATTACATATTTACACATCACAAGTATAAGCCAAAGATTACAAGATCGTCTCAAATTCATTCTCATAGATAGAACTTACTTAATTTCATCCTTACCATTAAGACATCATAACTAAGCTCATATCTCATGAGTTTCGAGTAAGAATGTAACACCCTAAACCCGGTCTAGACGTTATGGCCGAATCTGGCGATGTCACATCATAGTGCTTTAGAAAACGTAATTACAACAAAGCCATTTTTGATATCTTAGGTTACCATAAAAAACGTGTTTTTATTCATTCATTAACCATTTTCAAAACATTATACGTTACGGAAGCTTTTAAAAGTAATTTGCGAATTCGTGTGTATTTGACAAAACATTTGTTTATTTTGAAAACTCGAGTTTTCCTACTTCTAACAATAAATGTCACAAATCCCAAATTAAGCAAAAATTTGTAATGGCCATATTACATAAGGTATACCATGATATAATCAAAACCGTAAATGAAATAAATAAAATAAATCTATAAGGGTTCAGAATCGTGGTCACCGTCGAGTCCTCCGCTGCATCGACCCGTCTACTGCTGGGGATTACCTAAACAGATTAAACAGAAAAGGGTGATTTTTCGCAAACTCAGTGTGTAACCCCCACAGAAAACATACACATGGCATAAAGTCAGAAGACAGTCATAAATTAATAGTCAGGTTTGAACCCATTACAGATACGGTGTGGACTTTAGCCCACTCAGATACAAAATCAGATATGTTCTAGGGCCTTAGCCCATTTCAGACATAATAAGCAGATCAGACAGAATAGCAGAATCCTACCCACTAGCCTCTACACACCAACTCCGTCCAACCTTATACATCATGTGGGGATAAAATCAACCCACCCATCCCTACACACCATGCTGTACCGAATGCGACACATAATCAGAAAGTTGTAATTGGGCTGCCAGATAATAGGCTTGAGAGCCTTTCAGATACTTCCTCCGAATCATCAACCCACCCCGATGCAATGCAGCATACATAAAATGTCATGCTATTATGCAAAACAGTTCATACACTCAGATATCAAAATTCATGCTCAATACAAAAATCAGAAAGTCAAGTCACATAATTAGGGGTCTAGGTAAAGCTTACTGACCCTACATTAGGTCCACAGTCGACTAGGGTGACCCGTGCTACCGTATAGAATATTACAAAAAAATGGGCTCACACGCCCATGTGGCCTGCCGGTGTGAGCCCACACGGTCGTGTGGCTCACACGGCCCAAATTGGCCTTTGCCATGTGGATCACACGGCCTGGCCCAGAATCCTGCATGCCCGTGTGGCCCACACGACCCAATTGATCGAGCTCGTGTGTCACACACGGCCTCACTCAGTTGTGTCACTTGCGCACGGCCTGGCTCGTCAATCATACGGCCGTGTGGTGACTTACAGTATTACACACGGCCTACCACACGGGCAACCACACGCCCGTGTGGTGTCGACTGTAAGGTTTTCAGCTTTCGCTGAAACATCATTTTCTGCATTTTCGAGTACACACCTGGTATCGAATCGATGTTAACGCAATTTTGAGCAATCCCGAACCTAAAATTGACATTACAAATCCTAGAATTAGCATATAATCACGGTTTAAATGAATCCATCATTCCAACAACAATTCAACACAACCACTTAACACTTACCTCCAAACGAACAGCGGGAACTTCACAACCTCACACCGTTAATTGCTAATCTCCAGCCTCTTGATTGACTCCTAACAATCAAAATAAACATTTTTTCTTAAGTCACTTATCCACAATCATATTCAAGGTAAAACATAAACAAAACTTATCGAACAAGCGAGATGACGGTTGCACACAACGGAACGATTTGTAAAAGTGAAACGAAAAGAGTGAGGGAGGGAGAGCAGAATTCAGCTAATGAGAGAACAAAAATGGGAAAAAGAAAAAGATGGTAGATGAGGGAGAGAGAGATGCCGGTTTCCAAAGATAGATTTAGGGAAACTAATTCAATTCAAATCATACTACTCAGATGTTCACTACAACTCAAATTCTAGCTGGATATTAAAGCAAAAATACTAACCCTTGACAACACGGGGATTCGAACTCCAGACTTCTAACAATCTCTACATTCTACTTAGCCACCAGACTGGCAAGCCCATTCTGTTAATTACCTACACACTTTTACTTATAAGCCTACTAACTAGAGATAGGGGTTTATTCATAAAAATTCCAAAATTTGCCCAAGTCAAGGCTTGAACCCAAGACTTCTTAGACACTCCCAGAACACTTATCCACTAAAGCAGATAGACATTTGTCTCAAAATTTCAGAAGCCGAAATTAAAGAAAAATCGGGGCGTTACAACTCTACCCCTCAAAGGAAATTTTGTCCTCGAAATTTTACCTAATCAGAAAAGATGAGGATATTGCTGCTGCATCAAATCCTCTAGCTCTCAAGTGGCCTCTTTAGGGCTATGATTCCTCCACAACACTTTCACCAAGGGGATAGATTTCCTTCGCAAAACCTTAATGTCGCGCTCAGAATATGAACTAGCTCCTCCTTAAATGTCAGATCTGGTCTAACCTTAATGTCCTCAATAGGAACAACATGCGTGGGATCAGAGCGATAGTGTCTCAACATTGAGACGTGGAACACATCATGAATGCTATCCAACTTCAGAGAAAGCTCCAACTGATATACGACTGGCCCCACTCGCTTTAAAAGACGGTACGACCCAATAAACTGAGGGCTCAGCTTACCCTTACGACTGAACCTCAAGACCTTCTTCCATGGTGAGACCTTAAGAAAAACTAAGTCCCCCACAGAATATTCAATATCCTTTCTCTTCAGATCAACATAGGATTTCTGCCTATTATATGTTGCTTTTAGTCGATCTCAAATCAATCAGACCTTATCTTCAGTTTTAGAAACCAATTCCGAACCCAATATACGTCGCTCTCCCAACTCAGTCAAACATAAGGGAAAATGACACTTACGGCCATACATGGCCTCGTTCGGTGCCATCTGAATGCTAGATTGATAGCTGTTGTTATAGGCGAACTCTGTCAATGGCAAATACTCCTCCCAACTGCCTCGAAAATCTATAACACAGCTCCTCAACATATCCTCTAGTACTTGAAGCACCCTCTCCGACTGACCATCTATCTTAGGATGGAAAGCAGTACTGAAGTCCAACCTTGAACCCAGATACCTCATGCAATTTCTTTCAGAACTGAAACGTGAAGCGAGGATCCCTATCGGAGATGATCGAGACCAGAGCCCCTTGCAGTCTCACAATTTTAAATACATACAGCTTGGCCAATCTCTAGAGTGAAAAGTCTGTCCTGACCAGAATAAAGTGAGCAGACTTGGTCAATCGATCCACGATGACCGAGACAGAATCCTTCTTAGTGGGTGTTAAAGGCAGCCCACTAACGAAGTCCATAGTTACACGCTCCCATTTCCACATCGATATCTTTACCGGTTGCAGCAACCCCGAAGGCAAATGCTTAGCCTTAATCTGCTGACAAGTCAAACAGTAAGCAACGAAATCTGTAACCTCGCGCTTCAACCTTGGCCACCAGTACAACTCTCAAAGATCTCAGTACATCTTGTTCCTACCAGGATGCATAGCATAAGGGCTACTATGCGCTTCCCTCAGAATCGACTGTCTTAACTCCTCATCATTCAGCACATAGATCCGACCGTGAAAACAAAGTGTCCCATCACTGTTAATCCCAAAATTAGTGGCATCCCCATTCTCAACCTGTTGGAACCGCAACTCAAGTGACTTATCCCCCATCTGTTTACCTTTGATCTGATCAATCCATATAGGCTTAACCTAAAGTTCCGCTAACAGACTCCCATCGTCGAATAAACTGAGTCGAGCGAACATCGCTCTCAGATCAGTCATAGCCCTACAGCTCAAAGCATCTGCCACCACATTAGCCTTACCAGGGTGGTACTCAATGGTGCAGTCATAATCCTTAAGCAGTTCAACCCATCTACGCTGCCTAAGGTTTAACTCCTTCTGAGCGAGGAGATACTTGAGGCTTTTCTGATCAGTGTAGATAGTATACTTCTCACCGTACAGATAATGCCTCTAGATTTTCAGAGCAAAGATTACCGCTGCCAACTCCAAATTGTGTGTAGAATAGTTAGCCTCATGCGTCTTGAGCTGACATGACGCATAAGCTACCACCTTACCATCCTGCATTAGTACGCAACCTAGGCCCACATACGACGCATCACTGTATACGATGAAATCCTTCCCAGATTTAGGCTGTATCAGAATCAAAGCCTAAGCCAAAACAGATTTGAGCTTTTCAAAGCTCTTTTGTTGCTTATTAGTCCAGACAAAGGAAACTCCCTTACACAGAAGCTTGGTCAATGGCGCTGCGATCAAAGAGAACCCTTTTACGAATCATTGATAATAACCCACCAGCCCTAGAAAACTGCAGATTTCGAACACATTCTTCGGCTGTTTCCACTCTAACACAGCTCAATCTTACAAGGATCAACACGAATCCCCTTCGTAGAAACTACATGCCCCAGAAAGGTTACTTCTTGGAGCCAGAATTCACACTTATTGAACTTCGTATACAACTATTTCTCACGAAACGTCTGTAATACCACTCGGAGATGCTCATCGTGCTCATCCTCGGTCTTCGAATACACCAGAATGTCGTCAATGAAGACTACCACGAACTGATCTAGATAGGGCTGGAACACTCGATTCATCAGATCCATAAAAGGTGCTGGTGCATTCGTCAGTCCAAATGGCATCACTAGGAACTTGTAATGTCCATACCGAGTCCTAATGTCGTCTTATGCACATCGACCTCCTTAACATTCAGTTGATGATATCCTAACTGGAGATCAATCTTGGAGAACATAGAAGCTCCTCCGAACTAATCAAAAAGGTCATCTATTCTTGGTAGTGGGTATTTGTTCTTGATTGTTAGTTTGATCAGCTGCCGGTAGTTGATACACATCCTCATTGTCCCATCTTTCTTCTTCATAAACAACACCGACGCTCCCCATGGAGACACACTGGGACAAAGGAACCCTTGATCTAACAGTTCTTGAACTTGAGCCTTAAGCTCTGTAAGCTCCTTCGGTGCCATTCGATAGGGTGTAATAGACACCGGAGCTGTACCTAGAATGAGCTAATTCGCAAATTCTATCTCTCGGCTCGAAGGCAGACCTGGTAGTTCCTCAAGAAAAACATCCAGAAAGTTCATCATGGTCCTGATGTCCTTAATCGAAGAGTCCCCAGAATTGAAAACACTGATGTAGGCCAAGAATGCCTCACATCCCTTCCGTACCCACTTTTCTGCCACAAATGCAGAAATTACATTGGTTAAGTAGTCTCGACATTCCCCAATCACAACTACCTCATTGTCCTCATCGGTTCTCAAAACCACCCTTTTTGTCACACAGTCCAAACTCACCCTGTGCTCGACCAGCCAGTCCATTCCCAGAATTAAATCGAACTCCCCGAATGGAAGCTCCATCAGATTGGCCAGAAACATTGTCCCTTGTACCTCTAACGGGACATCTCTATATAGCTTACTAACTCGGATAGACTGCCCCAAAGGACTTACAACATTTAACTCACTTGAAGAACTTTCAAATGGAATCCCCAAAGGTTCAGACACAGTGCTAGCTACATATGAGTGTGTAAAGCCTATGTCTATCAGTGCCAAATAAGGTACATTATGAATTAGAAACATACCCGTGATGACGCTCGGAGCATCTCAGTCCTCACGGCGATGAGCAATATAAACTAGTGCAAGCTGCCTTGGTTCAGTCGATCCAGGACCTCTGCCCGATACTCTCTGTCCTCGACCCATGCCATTACCACCCCTAGCCTGACCTTAGCCCCTAGGTGGCTGCTGAGCTACTCTCGGTGCTTGCGTATTACTAGTACCCTCGGCTTGCATTTGATCACTTCTCAGCGGACAATCCCTTACACGATGCTCAGTCAACCCATATCTCAAACAAGCCCCAGTCGTCTTCCAGCACTAGTCCGGATGGCATCTACCACAATGCCCACAAAGCGCCACCCCAGCAGTTGCAACAGGATGCCCAACTCTCATTAGCCCATCAGATCTGGCCTTTTTATTAGGCCTCGTCATAGAATTCAAAAGCTTCAATTCCCTCTTACTCTTTCCTTTCTCGCAGTTTTAGAGCTCAACGCGCTTAACCTTCTTAGCGATCTTTGCCTTCTCCACTAAAGCAGAAAAATCATGGTCCCTCTGCGGAGTTATCAGAACCCGTAAGCTATCCTTGAGTCCATTCTCAAAATGGACGCAATGCTCATACTCGGTTGCCACTATGCCCTAGGCATACCGGCTCAATCTTAGGAACTCAGCCTCAAACTCGGCCACTAAACGATCCCCTTGGGTGAGATTAAGAAACTAACGCCTCCTAGCATCGATGTAGCTTGCTCCCACATACTTACTCTGGAAAGCTGTCTTAAAGTAGTTCCAAGTCAAACGGTCGGGCTGAGTGCCCTCCTTAACTGTCAGCTACCACTAGTAAGCTTCATCGCTAAGTAGGGAGACAGCCCCCTTAAGCTTCTGCTCCGCGGTAAAATCCATATCAGCCATAATTCTTTCCGTGGCCTCCATCCAATATTCGGCCACATTAGAGGTGAACTCCACTGACACCCTGAATAACTCAGCTCTATTGGACTAAATTCGTTCCGTAACTGACCTACGGCCCCAATTCCGAGGTTAGGCTCAACGATCCTCTCTAAAATTTGTAGCATGGCTCGGGATAGTACGTCATCCCCAGCCTCATGATCATGAGACCAAGTCTCTGTAGTAGGTGAGATTGGCGTCTCGCTCGTATCTGGATTAGAAAGATTTTCAGATGCTGAGGACCCAGCTCGAGCCCCCTACAGCCTCTACCACGGCCTCTAGTACCCCGTCCGTGGATACCTCGTGCGCTCATCATAAATTTAAAGTTTATCTGTATTAACAATTTTACACATTGGTTATTGTTCCGATATTTATTAACAGATATTTTATGTAGAACAGTATCATAAGTTCAGAGTTTGTTATCGCGAATCGTAGTCTCTCTACGATTTTCAGTTTCGCTACAGTTTCCAGTTTACACTACTTAGGGTATTTCAGTACAATATACAACCTATTGGATGTTTCAAGCATGCAAGTAGTATTTTTAGTCAAATTTAAACAGAATTCAGAACACTTACAGAATCGGCGCCGGAGACTCGGTGTACCATACACTCATTTGAAAAATATTTTGAATAACTTAAAAATCATTACTTTAAAACCAACTTTTAAAACCCAAATCCACAGTCAAGTTTTGCAACCGGGCTCTTATACCACTAAATGTATCACCCTAAACTTGGCCTAGACGTTATGGCCGAATCTGGCGATGTCACATCATAGTGCTTTAGAAAACATAATTATAATAAAGCCATTTTTGATATCTTAGGTTATCGTAAACAACGTGTCATTTATTCATTCATTAACCATTTTCAAAACATTATACGTTGCGGAAGCTTTTAAAGGTAATTTGCAAATTCGTTCGTATTTGACAAAACATTTATTTATTTTGAAAACTCGAGTTTTCCTACTTCTAACTGTAAATGTCACAAATCCCAAATTAAGCAAAAATCCGTAATGGTCATATTACATAAGGTATACCATGATATAATCAAAACCATAAATAAAATAAATAAAATAAAACCATAAGGGTTTAGAACCGTGGTCACCGCCGAGTCCTCATTTGTGACCGATTCGTCTCATGCTGGGATTACAGAGAAGGTTAAATAGAAAAGGGTGAGTTTCTGCAAACTCAGTGTGTAATCCCCACAGAAAACATACACATGGCATAAAGTCAGAAGACAGTCATAAATTCATAGGTCGGGTCTGAGCTCATTACAGATATGGTGTGGACTTTAGCCCACTCAGATACAGAATCAGATATGTTCTAGGGCCTTAGCCCATTTCAGATATAATAAGCAGATCAGAAAGAATAGTAGAATCCTACCCACACACGGCATCACTCAGCCATCACACAGCCGTGTCACTCGCGCACGGCCTGGCTCGTCAATCACACGGTTGTGTGGTGACTTACAGTCTTGCACACGGCCTACCACACGGGCAACCACATGCCCGTGTGGCGTTGACAGAAAGGTTTTCGACTTTCATTGAAACCTTATTTTTTGTGTTTCTGGGTACACACTTAGTATCGAATCGATGCTAACGCAATCCCAAGCAATCCCAAACCTAAAATTGACATTAAAAATCCCAAAATTAGCCTATAACTACGGTTTAAATGAATCCATCATTCCAACAACGACTCAACACAACCACTTAACACTTACCTCCAAATGAACAGCAGGAACTTCACAACCTCACACCGTTAATGGCTAATCTCCAGCCCCTTGATTGACTCATAAAAATCAAAATAACCACTTTTTCTTAAGTCACTGATCCACGATCATATTCAGTGTAAAACATAAATAAAACTTACGGAACAAGCGGGATGACGGTTGCCCACAACGGAACAATTTGTAAAAATACAACGGAAAGAGGAAGGGAGGGAGAGCAGAATTCGGCTAAGGACATAACAAAAATGGAAAAAAGAAAAAGATGGAAGAGAAGGGAGAGAGAGACGTCGGTTCCCAAAGAGAGATTTGGAGAAACTAATTCAATTCAAATCCCACTACTCAGATGTTCACTACAACTCAAACTCTAGCTGGATATTGAAGCAAAAATATTAACCCTTGAAAACAAAGGGATTCGAACTCCAGACCCCTAACAATCTCTACACTCCACTTAGCCACCAGACCAACACGCCCATTCTGTTAATTACCTACACATTTTTACTTATAAGCCTACTAACTAGAGATAGGGGTTTATTCTTAAAAGTACCAAAATTTGCCCAAGCCGAGGCTTGAACCCAAGACTTCTCAAACACTCCCAGAACACTTAACCACTGAAGCAGATAGACATTTGTATCAAAATTACAAAACCTAAAATTAAAGAAAAATTGGGGCGTTTCAAAGAACTTGTACCACTCACAACATGATTATATCTTTTCATATCGTTATCATAAACTTTAAATAACCCATGGAACCATTTGGAATACTAAAGGATATCTGATAAGCCTCACACAAGAGGGTCAAATACCGATGCCATGTCCCAAACATGGTCTTACACTAACTCTCATAATGTGGCCGATGCCATGTCCCAAACATGGTCTTACACTAGCACACATATCAACACCGATGCCATTTGCCAGACATGGTCTTACACTGGCTCTCATAATGTGGCCGATGCCATGTCCCAGACATGGTTTTACACTAGCACACATATCACCCTAATGCCATGGCATGGATATTCAATCTATTCCTAAGGTTTAACCGGGAGCTTTTACTATATCAATTCTCATCATGCATATTCACAACAATAATCAAACATTTTATGCAATATCGAGTGTTTAATGTATAATAACAATAAAGTTGTGTTAATTATGTACAACTTACCTCGGTATACAAAATATGTGCGATTAATTTGATTTAGTCCAATAGCTTGGTCTTCTCCCAGTCTGGGTCTGAATTCTGTTTTTCTTGATATATAATGACAAAACTATAAGGACCTCTACTTTAGTGTTCCATAGCTATTTAACACCTTTAGCTTGTAGAACAAAACTTTCGTACTTTATGCGATTTAGTCCGTTTTCAAAATTAAACATGAAATCGCTAAAATTAATTTACCCAAATTTTCAAACACTAATATAATCATGCCATGACACTGGAAATAATATTAAAATAATTTCTTTGACCTCGGATTTGTGGTCTTGAAACCACTATTTTGACTAGGTCCAAAATCTGGCTGTTACGATTCTCCCCCCTTAGGAATTTTTGACCCCAAAAATCTTACCGTTAAAAAGGTCTGGGTATTGATCTCTCATAGTCTCCATGGGCTCCCATGTGGCCTCTTCAAACCCATGTCTATGCCACAGTACTTTCACTAGTGCTATACTTTTATTTCTAAATTGCTTGACATCTTGATCTAAACTCTTAATCGGCTTTTCACCATAGGTCATATCCGGTCGAATTTCAACCTCTGCTGGTGAAATAATGTGTGAAGGGTTAGAACGATAACGGTGCAACATAGACACATGGAAAACATCATGGATCTTCTCTAACTCAGATGGTAAAGCTAATCGGTATGCTACCGGTCCAATTCTCTCAGTCACCTCATAAGGTCCAATAAACCGTGGACTTAATTTGCCTTTCCTACCGAATTTGAGGACCTTCTTCCACGGGGATACTTTCAAAAACACCTTATCACCGACTTGAAACTCAATTTCTTTTCGTTTCAAATTCGCGTAAGATTTCTATCTATCCGAAGTGGCCTTCAAACAGTCACGAATTACCTTTACTTTCTCTTCGGTCTTTTTGACCAAGTCAACCCCATGAATTTGATTTTCTCTGAGTTCGGTCCAATAGATGGGCGTTCAGCACTTACGCCCATGCAAAGCCTGATAAGGTGCCAATTTGAAACTCAACTGATAACTATTGTTGTAGGCAAACTCTACCAACGGTAAGTACCTTTCCCAACTGCCTTGAAACTCAAGAAGACAACACCGCAACATATCTTCAAGAATCTAAATTACTCTTTCCAACTGACCGTTGGTTTGCGGGTGGAAAGCAGTACTAAAATTTAGTTTCGTCCCGAATTCTTCTTGTAACTTTTTCGAAAACCGTGATGTGAACCTCAGAGATCCGAAATGATTGATAAAGGTACCCCGTGAAGTCTCACAATTTCAGAAACATACAAGTTAGTCAATTTCTCAAGTGGATAATCAGTACGCACCGATATAAAATGAGCCGACTTAGTTATCCTATCAACCACAACCCATACAACATCTTTTTTCTTTGGCGTCAACGGCAATCCAAACACAAAATTCGCGGTAATACAGACCCATTTCCACTCGGGAACAATCACGGGCTGAAATAAACCCAAGGTACTTGGTGTTCGGCTTTCACTTGCTGACAAATTAAACACTTAGAGACAAACTCTAAGATGTCTCTTTTCATTCCCGACCACCAATACATTTTCTTCAAGTCATTATACATTTTCACACTACCCGAGTGGATAGACAAACAACAACTATGGGCCTCTTGCAGAATCTTCTGAATAAGCTCTTCATCTTGAGGTACACAGATCCTCTCTCGGAACATCAAATAACCGTCAGTACCAATCTGAAAATCTGATTCAATACTCGTCTCATACTGAGTTATCTTGGCTTGTAACTCTTTATCACTTTCCTGATATTTATAGATCTCTTACAGAAACATTGGTCTAGCTTTTAACTCTACTATGACCGAGCCATTATCAGTCAAAGACAACTGGGTATTCATAGCCCTCAAGGCAAACAATGACTTCCTACTCAAAGCATCAGCGTCCACGTTTGCCTTCTCCAGGTGATAGTCGATCACCAACTCATAATCCTTTATCAACTCTAACCATCTCCGCTGCCGTAGGTTTAACTCTTTTTGAGTAATCAAATACTTTAGACTTTTATGGTCAGTGAATACTAGACATTTCTTGCCATACAAATAATGTCTCCTATCTCCATATCTTCAATGCGAACACGATGGCGGCCAACTCCAAATCGTGTGTCAGATAGTTTTTCTCATTTGGCTTCAGCTGTCTCGAGGCATAAGCCATTACCTTACCTTCTTGCAAAAGCACACACCCCAATCCATTTTAGGATGTATTGCTATACACCACAAATTCCTTTCCCGATTCTGGTTGCACTAAAACTGGGGCTTCAGTCAACAATGCTTTTAGTTTCTCAAAACTTTGTTGGCACTTCTCTATCCATTCGAACTTGACATCTTTCTGTGGCAACCTCGTCATCGATGTAGCAATCATGGAGAATCCTTTAACAAATTGTTTGTAGTATCCAGCTAAGCTCAAAAAGCTTCTAATCTATGACACATTCCTCAGCTATTTCCAATCAACGATAGCCGATATCTTACTCGTGTCAACTCTAATTCCATCACTCGACACAATGTGTCCTAAGAATCCGACCTCTCGGAGCCAAAACTCACTCTTACTAAACTTGGCATACAACTGCTTATCTCTTAAAGTCTGTAAGACAGTTCTCGAATGTTCTGCATGCTCACATTCATCACGAGAATAAATTAATATGTCATCAATAAAAACAACTACAAACTTATCCAAGTACGGCTGAAAAATACGGTTCATTAAATCCATAAATACCTCGTCTGAAATGCAATTTTTGGTACATCTCGTTCCTTATCTCTCAGCTGGTAATAACTGGACCTCGAGTCTATCTTAGAAAACACTGTGGCTCCTTTCAATTGGTCAAACAGATCATCAATCCTTGGAAAAGGATACTTGTTCTTCACAGTCACCTTGTTGAGCTATCTGTAGTCTATACATAACCTCATCGACCCATCTTTATTTTTCACAGAAAGTACCAGAGCACCCCACGAGAATAACTAGGCCTCGCAAAAAGGATAACTCCTGTAGCTGAACCTTCAACTCTTTTAACTCCAACGGTGCCATCCTATACGGGGCAACCGAAATAGGTGTCGTACCATGCACCAACTCAATAACAAACTCGACTTCCCTAGTTGGAGGCAATCTGGGTAACTCCTCCGGAAACATATCCGGGTACTCACATACCACTGGCACTAACTCAATCTTTACTTCCGACACTTGAGTATTCAACACAAACACGAGATAAGACTCATACCCTTTTCTTATACATTTCTCAGCCGCCAAAGAAGAAATCACTATAGGTAAGCTATCCGATTCACCTGATTCAACCCGAAAGATATCCCCATTTTCACATTTCAGTTCAACAAATTTTCTCCCACAATTTACTATCACATTATGAGCTGCTAACCAGTCCATACCAAGAATCATGTTAAATTCATCAAACGGTAACAGCATAAGATTAGCCGGAAAACAATGACCTCTAATTGTCAAGGGACAATTTCTACACACTTGGTCAACTAGCACATACTTGCCTAAAGGGTTTGACACTTTTACCACAAATTCGGTAGACTCAACATGCATATTCATACTAAACACCAATTTCATACAAACATTTGAATGGGTAGACCCCGGATCAATCAAAGCAACAACAGAGATATCATGAAGAGAAAAAGTACCCGTAATCACATTTGAGGATAAAGCTTCTTCGCAAGCGCGAATGGCATAAGTCCTTGTAGGAGCTTTACCCTCTAATCTCCCAGTGGAATATCTAGGCTTACCTCTACTGCTAACCCCACTTCCTGGCTTCTTATGCGGCCTACCTCTAGAAGGAGCATTACTCGATCCCACATCTTGCTTTCTGTCTTTCTCATCCATCCGAGGACAGTTTTGAATGAAGTGGTCTAGTGAACCGCACTTGAAACAACCTCTATCATTTCCTCAACACTCACCGAAATGTCGTCTACCACACTACAAACACTCCGGTTTATTTGGTCGAGCACTACCAACACTCGCAATAGAAGTGGTTTGAGCTTTAGACGTCGTGTACTGCTTATTCTTATTTCTACTCGAGAATCCCGCTGAAGCATTTGATCTGGTAGTGAATTCTCTCGATTTCTTGGATGAGGACTGAAATGATTTCCCCAACTATATTTTCTTTGAGTCCCGAGACTCAATATCAGCCTTTATTTTCTTTTTGGCTAATTCCTCGCTTTGTAAGCTCTCTCAACAAGCACCACAAACTCCTTTAATTCCAGGATGCCAACTAATATCGAATGTCTTCATTTAATCCATCCTCAAACCTCTTACACATGATGGCTTTGACGGATATGCACTCCCGAGTGTATTTGCTGAGCCTTACAAACTCACGCTCATACTCGGTTACCGTCATTTGGCCTTATTTTAGCTCAAGGAATTCCTTTCTTTTCTGGTCTATAAACCTCTGACTAATATACTTCTTTCGAAATTCCTCTTGGAAGAACTCCCAATCCTTTCCCTTGGTACAACCGCACATGGGTGTTCCACCATTGGTAAGTCGAGTCTATAGGAGTGACACAATACACTTAATGCACTCCTCAAGTGTGCAAGACAATTCATCGAATACCCTAATGGTATTTTCTAGCCAGAACTCTGCCCTCTCTGGGTCATCATCTATATTCGCTCTAAATTCCTCTGCCCATTGCTTCCGAATTCTATCAACTGGAGATTTTTTTCCTTCTTAATATCTCCACCACTTGGGGAGCTACAGGGGCAAGCTGAGGGATTGGAGAGGAGAGGAGGTGGAGCGTTTAGGTTTGCACGAATAAATTTTGAATACCAAGCATTCATCATATGGAGGAAGGCTTCTCTAGCCCTTTTGCCCTAATTCAGTGTCACAGGCCCACTTTTGACTGGCGCAGTCCCTTCTGCGAGAGCTGGCGCATTACTTTCGACATCATCCGCCACTGCTCCGTTGGGATCCATTTACTATATAAAAACACATTTTAAATTGCCAAGAGTCGTCACACTATCGTAATTCATATATGGCATGTATAGCTAGACTCGTACACACGTTAGGTTAGTCCGAGAATTGACTAAATCATAGCTCTGATACCACTAAACGTAACACCCCTTACTCGTGTTTGACGTCGAAACAGGGTACAAGGCGTTACCTTACTTAAACTCATATTAATATACATTTTCGGGTCATAAAAGTTTGTTCAAATGTAAAACTTTTCAAACTTCTTCTCAACGTCCTTAATAAGGGCCTACGAGGCCCAAAACACACTTTAGAAACGGTTCGGGACCAAACCGAGTTCTTTAGAAAAACTTTGGAAAATATTACTAAAAACAAGGGCACACGCTCGTGTGGAAGGGTGACACGCCCGTGTCGAAGGGCGACACGCCCGTGTGACCTAATAACGTGGCCATGTTGAAGGACCGTATAACTCACACGGCCTCAGCATATAGGGACACGCCCGTGTCCCTTGCCCGTGTGGATTTATTTTTCAATTCGAACCTATAGAGTTTTTCACACGGTCTGGCACACGCTTGTGTCCATGGCTCGTGTCCCCCACACGCCCGTGTCTCAGCTCGTGTGCAAAAACCTTAACATTCTATTTCTGACGTCATCAATCATTAAGGGTCACACGGCCAAGGCACACACCAGTGTGCCAGACCATGTGGGAATTCTAAATTTCACATTCAAGGTGCAGACTTCACACGGCCTCGGCACATGCCCAAGTCCTATAGCCGTGTCTTCCACACGGTTGAGACACACGGCCATGCCTCAGCCTGTGTGGTTACTACTGGGCATTCTATTTTACCAAATTAAGGTGCAGGGGACACACGTCCAAACTACACGCCCATGGGGCAGACTGTGTGTCACACACAGCCTAAACACACGCCCGTGTGTCTACCCGTGTGGACAAAAATAAGACTATTTACCAAGCCCTTTTGCTATCCTTACTTGCACCAACATAAGCCACATCAAGTAACACCAATCCACACATAAGCATCTGACCAAATCAGCCACAACCAAGACATACACACATCAAGGCCACTACTCTCTATTCACATGCAAACTTATCACATATCTTATCAATCCAATCATGCCACTTACTCATTCATGCACTAACACACCATATATTTCACCATGAAAATTGCATATTCATGAAAAACATCATCATTTACATATATCAATAACAAGTATTAGCCATCATCCATGACCTTATACAAAGTGAATCAATCTTCAAGACAAGCCAACACATCTGGCCAAAACAATATGACACTTGCCAAAAGACCAAGTCCCTATACATGTCATACTCAAAATGATAAATCTAACTATACCAAATGTTGAGATTGATAGTGTGATCGAGCCTCCGACGTCCTTTGATCCCCGAGCTAGCTTGGCGATACTATAAGAAAATGGAAAAGAGAGGGAGTAAGTATAAAGCTTAGTAAGTTGCATGTAAATAAGTAACAACATCAACCATGTATCTTTAAACACATAGCATATTATAACCCAGCGTAACATTCTTGATTTAACAATGGTAGATTCATTACATATTTACACATCACAAGTATAAGCCAAAGATTACAAGATCGTCCCGAATTCATTCTCGTAGATAGGACTTACTCAATTTCTTCCTTACCATTAAGACATCATAACTAAGCTCATATCTCATGAGTTTCGAGTAAGAACCTGTGCCACTCACAACATGATTATATCCTTTCATATCTTTATCATAAACTTTAAATAACCCATGGAACCATTTGGAATACTAAAGGATATCCGATAAGCCTCACACAAGAGGGTAAAATGCCGATGCCATGTCCCAGACATGGTCTTACACTGGATCACATGTCAAGGCCGATGCCATGTCCCAAACATGGTCTTACACTGGCTCTCATAATGTGGCCGATGCCATGTCCTAGACATGTTCTTACACTAGCACACATATCACCCTAATGTCATGGCATGGATATCCAATCTATTCTTAAGGTTCAACCGGGAGCTTTTACTACATCAATTCTCATCATGCATATTCACAACAATAATCAAACATTTTATGCAATATCGAGTGTTTAATGCATAATAACAATAAAGTTGTATTATTTACATACAACTTACCTCGGTATACAAAATATGGGCGACTAATTCGATTTAGTCCAATAACTTGGTCTTCCCCCAGTCTAGGTCCAACTTCTGTTTTTCTTGATCTATAATGACAAAATTTACTTATTTAATCACCACATTAATCAAGACATTCCAAAATTCCTACTTTGGTGAAATTACCGTTTGCCTTTAGACTTTCACATAATTACAATTTTGTCCCTAGGCTCATAAAATAATTTTAATCAAATTTCCTCCTTTAACAAGCCTAGCCGAATCTAATTTATACTTGTAGCAGCTCACAATTTCTATTATTTCACACATTTACCACATATTTTACAAACTTTACAAAATAGTTCTTTTAAGTGTTTTCATGAAAATCCCTTTCACAAAAGTTGTTTATTTAACAACCAAGATTCATTTTCTTCCATAAAATTTCAGCAAACAACATGAATACTCATATGGAAAAATCCTATACTTTCAACCATATTGCAAAATAGCCCCCTCATTAGCTAGATTAAGCTACAAGGGTTCCAAAAACACAAAAATCAACAAAAATGACCATCAAAATGACTTACTTGCAAGGGTTGTAAGTTGCTGAAAATTTTCAAGCTTCCATGGATATTCTATTGGAGAAAAATCGGTGGAGAAAAGAAAAGATTATAGCCTTTTCTTTTTGTTTTATTTTATTTTATCTATTCAGTCACCAAACCACCTAACCTTGACCAATTTCACAATTAAAAATCCCATGTCCAACCACCACATTTTTATTTGTCTTTTTACTCAATAAGGACCTCTACTTTAGTGTTTCATAGCTATTTAACACCTTTAGCTTGTAGAACAAAACTTTCACACTTTATGCGATTTAGTCCTTTTTCAAAATTAAGCATGAAATCACTAAAATTAATTTACCAAAATTTTCAAACACTAATATAACCATGCCATGGCACTTGAAATAATATTAAAATAATTTCTTTGACCTCGAATTTGTGGTTTTGAAACCAATTTTTTGACTTGACCCAAAATCGGGCTGTTACAAGTATCCTCTGTTACTTGGATTAACTCCAGCCTAATCATTGTTCTTTTTTTCAATTCTATCCAGCACACAGGTGATCGACATCTACGACCATATAAAGTTTCATATGAAGCCATCTGAATGCTTTATTGAAAATTATTATTATATACAAACTTAGCCAATGGCAAATAATGCTCCCAACCGGATTCAAAATCAATGACACAAGCACGAAGCATATCTTCTAAAATCTGAATAACCCGTTCTAATTGCCCATCAGTTTGTGGATGGAATGATATGCTAAACTTAAGTCGAGTGCCAAGAGATTCATGCAACTATTCTAAAATCTTCATGTAAAGCATGGATCTCATTCAGAAATTATTGGCATAGGAATACCATGTAATCTCATAATTTCCCGAATATAAACTTTAGCAAGTTTTTTTTTTTTTTGCAATAACCAATCGGTTCTGAATGCTATAAAATGAGTTGATTTTGTAAGTCGATCAACAATTACCCAAATAGCATTTTTCTTACTTGCTGATAATGGTAACCTCGTTACAAAATCCATCGTGATCCAGTGTCATTTTCATTCAGGAATATTAATAGGCTGAAGTAGTCCAGTAGGAACCTGATGCTCTGCCTTTACTTGTTGACAAGTCAAATATTTAGCCGCATACTCAACTATATCTCTTTTCATACCTGGCCACCAATTTAATTCTCGCAAATTTCGATACATTTTTGTTCTTCTCGGATGCAACACAAAAGGACTGTCATGTGCTTCACGAAGTATCAACTCTTTCAATTCTGAAACATTTGGTACACAAATCTAATTATGAAATCTTAAACAACCTTGATCATCAATGCTGATATTTTTTATCATGCCATTCTGAACCATTTCTCTTTTCTTCATCAACTTGTCATCTTTTAATTGTGCTGACTTGATCTAATCAAACATCATTGGTTTAACTCTCAATTCAGCCAACAGACTTCCATCATCACTGATATCAAGTTGTTCAAACATTGCTCGTAATTCAATCGCTGCTTTTCTACTTAATGTATCAGCTACCACATTAGGTTTACCAGGATGATAATCAATAACACAATCATAATCCTTTAGAAGCTCTATCCACCGATATTGTCTTAAATTTA
The DNA here is from genome assembly GCA_025503065.1 of Gossypium bickii. Lineage (NCBI taxonomy): Eukaryota > Viridiplantae > Streptophyta > Magnoliopsida > Malvales > Malvaceae > Gossypium > Gossypium bickii. The sequence goes on from CP106711.1 coordinate 107,276,854, forward strand.
ACTCCTTTTGAGATAAAAGATACTTTAGACATTTATGATCAATTTAAATATAACATTTCTCACCATACAAGTAATGTCTCCAAATCTTTAGTGTAAAAATCACAATAGCTAATTCCAAATCGTGTGTCGGGTAATTACGTTCATATGGTTTCAATTGTCGAGATGTATATGCTATCACCTTCAATCTTATATTAAGGCACATCTGAGACCATTCAAGAAAACATCACTATATATAACAAAATCCTTTCCTGACTCTGGCAAAGTCAAAACTGGTGCTTTAGACAACATTTGCTTCAATTTCTCAAAACTTTCCTGGCATTGATCATCCCAAACAAACTGAACATTCTTTTGCAACAACTTTGTCATCGGCAAGGCTATCTTCAAAAATCCATTTACAAATCTCTGATAATAACCAGCCAATCCAAGAAAACTACGTACCTCTAATACATTTCTTGGTGCTTACCACTGAACAATCGCTTCAATCTTCTGTGGATCAACTCTAATCCCTTCAGTCGGAACCACTTGTCCCAATAATACAACCTCTGATAACTAGAATTCACATTTGCTAAGCTTCCCATATAATTAAATTTCCAATAATACTTGCAAAATAATTCTGAGATGCTGCTCATGTAACACCCCAAACCCGGCCTAGAAGTTAGGCTCGAATCTGGTGTGTCACATGGAAGTGTTTTTCAAAACCATATTTCTTGTTGTTAAAACTTGTTTGAGAGTTAAAGCCTCTTTGTTAAAACTCAAAACACTTTATGAAACCACTTGAACACGTAATTACCTTTAAAACCTTATCTGTTGTGGAAGCATATTTAAAATAAAACAATTTATGAAAATGTGATGTTTAAAAATTGAGTTGTAGAAGCATTTTGAAAACGTTGCGGAAATGTAGTGTTTTGAAGATAGTTAACGTTTTGGAAATCGTATTCCACTTTTAGCAGTTAGAAAACATCATAAATAAATATCACAAATAATAAACTGAAAATAGAGAGACCTTACTACAACTCAAATCAAAATATTTAAAAGTAAATAATCAAAACAATAAGCATAAGCAGTGTGTGGTCTTCTCCGAGTCCCTCGCAACTCCGATCCGTCTAAGGCTGAGGATTACCTGCACAATTAAAAACGGGGTGAGTTTACAGAAACTCAGGGTGTAATCCCCTTACTAGAGTAATAGTCAGTAGCCAGAAACAGAAATAGTCTAGGCCAAAGCCCTTTAACAATAACAGTATAGTCCAGTTCAGAGCATACGTGGGCCAAAGCCCACTACAATATCATTTGGGTCATAGCCCATAAAAGACTCAATTGGGCCTAGCCCAAACCAATAACAAAACAAGTGGCCTAAGCCCAGTACAGTGACAGATTTCATAAACAGATATGCAATAGTATGAGGATGCATCCCAACCCAGTCTAGCCAACACACCTCCCGTACCGACCAACACACCATGTGGGGACCAAGTCGACCCACCTAGCCAGCACACCAATAACGCAACCTAGCTGCTAATATCAACGTAGAAAAGCTACTAATAACAGTATACGTGACTGAGCCACTAAAATTATAATACGTGGCGATGCCACTATAACAGTAAAACGTGGCAAAGCCACTAGTACATAGTACTAACGCAGCAAAGCTGCCAATAACAGTGAACGTAGCCAAGCCACTAAAATCAATACATGTGGCGGAGCCACTAGAGCAGTAAAACGTGTCTGAGCTACTAGTATAGTACTTTCTCCAACACAAGTCCCAACCCCATGCAATATGTCGTGTATGTCATGCTCAATCATTACACGTGTATGCAAAATGGCCATGCTTAATAACAGTCATTTCAACACATATTAACAGCATATCAGACACACACCCACAGTCAAGTCAGTTAAAACACAGTCATACAATCACAGTCAAATCAGTCTAATCATAGCACGAGTCATTCATTTACCCACAAGGGCAAATCAGTTATTTTACCCTATAAGGGTATTTCAGTAATCCTACCCTTCAGTGGTATTCCAGTAATTCTACTCTACAGGGGTAATTCAGTAATTCTACCCTACAGGGGTATTTCGGTAATTCTACCCTACGGGGTAATTCGTTGATTCTACCCTACAGGGGTAATTCGATAATTCTACCTTACAGGGGTATTTCAATAGCTTTACAAATCGAGGGCATTTTAGTAATTTTACAAACTGAGGGTATTTCAATAATTTTACAAACCCAGGGTATTTTAGTAATTTTGCAAACTAAGGGTATTTTAGTAATTTTACAAATTGAGGGTATTTCAGTAATTTTACAAACAGGGGTATTTCGATAATTTCGTAAATTGGGGTATTTCGGTGATTTCGTAAACCGGGGGTATTTTAGTAATTTTGTAAACTAATGTATTAACGAAGCAATAAAAGGTCCACCGTCGCCTCGAGCGACTTAGGAAATCTAAATTCACTTAACGGTGAAAATAGGCCTAAGGCCCATTACGCTGCCCAAATGGACCCACACACTCGTGTGGCCCATTTAGACTAAAAACAACCACGGCTATGCAACGGCACAACCCAAATCAATAACTTATCACATCACGGACATTTCATCTGTGTGGGCCCACAAGCTCATTGGGCCTACACGGCCCCCTTTCGGCCTTACGTGGCCCAAAGCACCTAAGTCATGTGCTCGACATGATAAGCCTATCTATTTCCCATTTAACAGTGTGACTTGCATTCGCGGGCCCTACGGTCCATCAGGCCCCTCGATGCTCATTCCAAGTGGCCCACTACGGCCCAAGCCCATGAATTCGCTCATGGTGGCCTTTCCCATCACAAACTCACGCTCCGTGAGCTCGGTTCACCACACACGCGATCGCACGCTCGCATGGCATCATTCGCCGGTGTTTCGACTTTTTGGCATAATGCCGATCAACAGTCAAGATAGTACAATATACGCACCTTCGGCTTTTCAACCAATTAACAATTAGAACAGTGTATACGGATACATACCTTATCACGTAGAGTACTGAATAATCACGAGTGCCGTCACCTTCACTAGAGAGATCAAACTGCAATTTGCCCAATTAAACCAAAGTATTCTAAACAGAGATAATGATGCGAATGGGCCTAAGCCCATTGCCAGCCCAAATGGGCCCACATGCTTGTGTGGTCCATTTAGCCCAAATCTAGCCACAGATATGAGATTCACATAAACCAGTCCAATATCTACTACACAATCATATAATTTATTCATATGGGCTTACGGGCCCATTGAGCTCACTTGGCCCAAGGCAGCCTAAACCCATGATAACACTCATGATGGCCTCAACTATCGCGTTGAAGCTCCCACACGTGCACTCACACGCTCGTGTGGCTACCATCGTCGTGTGACCGGTATTTCGGTATTTGCCGCTCTACAGCTAGAGTAGTGTGAAATACACACCTGATAGGAATCTGAAGTTAATACGCGCTCTAAACACTCCTATGCCCAAACGCCAACCAAGGTATGATTACTCTTCTCATAGATCGCTCTATTTAAAGCCAGCTTCTTGCCTACTCTCACGCTAGCTTCCCGATGTGGGATCCCTCCATCAATCTTCCAAAACCGTCCCAAATTAGAAAAAATAGTCACTTTTCGCATGCAAGGGGTTTCGAACCTCAGACCATTAGTACACTCCACACGCCACTTGCCACCTTTACCAGTAGACTCCTTGTGTAACAAAACAAGCACAACTAAATATAAGTCTATAGGCCAAAGTCTAAGTTCATTTAAAAGGAAATCAAAATGAATTGCAAGCGCCAAGACTTGAACCCATGCTCCCTTGCAACCTTAATAACGCCTTGCCACTTGACCACTCACTTCCTTGCGTCATTTTTTTCCGCAATTTATTCTTAAAGCCTACTTACTTACTCCCAGGGTTTTATTCACCTAAAACCAAAATTTTTCCTAAAGCCCAGGTTTGAGCCCGGGACTTCATGGAAGTCCTCTAACCTTCCAAAATCACTCACCTAATAGGTCCAACTTGCATTAGTTCCGTTCTCTTGTTCTCAAAAATTTTAAATGCTCTCATTCCCAAGGCTTAATAGGCCCAATTCTACTAGGCCCAAAAATTCGAGGCAGCTCATGTTTAGATTCAAACTTCGAATAAACTAGAATAGGATCAATGAAAACTACCACAAACTGATCCAAATATGGTTGAAAAATATGGTTCATAAGGTCCATAAATGCGGTTGGAGCATTAGTTAATCTAAAAGGCATTACTAAGAATTCATAATGATCATACCTTGTATGAAATGCTGTTTTCGGTACATCACTTTCTTTCACATTCTCTTAATAATAACCCGATCTCAGATTAATCTTTGAAAACACAGAAGTTCCTTTCAGCTGGTCAAATAGATCATCAATACGAGGTAACAGATATTTATTCTTAATTGTGACCTTGTTTAGTTGTCGATAATCAATACACAACCGCATTGAACCGTCTTTCTTTTTAACAAATAGCACTGGAGCTCCCCAAGGTGAAGTACTTGGACATATAAATCCACGGCCCAATAAATATTGCAACTATACTTTCAATTCTTTTAGCTCTGTAGGTGACATACAATATGGAGGTATTGACACTGGATCTGTACCTGGGTATACTTCAATCGCAAATTTAACCTCCCGGTTTAGTGGTAACCTAGGTAATTCTTCGGGAAACACATCAGGAAATTCACATACAGTTCAGATTTTACTGCATTGACTTTCAATTGAATCAGAATTAATAACATAGGTTAAGAGAGCAGCACAACCCAGATGAAGAAGTTTATTAGCTTGAATTACCGAAATAATACTGGATGACCTACTGGTTCGAATACCATTCACATCGATCTTGTCATTATTTTCACTCTGAACAGTAAAATTCTTTTTATAACAATCTAAAATCACCCATATATTTCTTCTGAAATTCTCTTTGAAAGAAATTCCAGTTTACATATTTTGCCGGTACATGTCGAGTTACCAATTCCCACCAAACATAGGCTTCCCCTTGAAGTAAAGAAACATCACATAATAAACTTTCTCGAGAAGTACATTTAAGTTGCTGCAAAATTCTTTTTGTAGCTTCAACCCAATTCTCAGCTGTAGACGGATCAACCTCTTTTAAGCCTAGAAATTCAGTAGCACAATACTTACACAATTCATTAATTGGGGCTCGTCTAACAGTAGGAGTAGATGTTGTTGCAGTTGCAGTTTCAACTATAACCCTAAGTAATTGAGAATAATCTCTTTCTCTAGTTTTACCCCGTTCAACATTAAGTGGTTGATTACCAACTGGGTTTACACTCGGTGTTACTGACTCGGTTTCATCTACATCATATGATTCATCGTCTCCAGTATACATTTCTTGATCAGTATCATCTATGTATTCATCCGAGATTTTCATTATAAAACAGAAAAAAAAATATCAGCATCCAATCTCGACTCAATTTTGACTCAATTATGGCATGTACCACTAGACACAATTTCGAGCTCGATTTAGCCCGAGAATCAGCTAAACCTGTAAAACTCTGATACCACTAATTGTAACACCCCCTAACCCTTATCCGTCACTGAAATAAAGTTACAAGGCATTGCTAGAAATATCAGAACAAATACAAGCAATTACGTATTTATTTAACATACATATCGAAATTTAATAAAAATGTCCCTTTATTGAGCTCTCGAGGCCCAAAACATGTAATAGAAATAAATCGGGACTTAATTGGAAGCTCAGAGAATTTTTAGTGAAATTTTCAAAATTTTTCCTAGATGCAGGGCTCACACGCCCGTGTGGTCAAGGAACACGCCAATGTGACCTTATGACATGCCCGCGCTTCAGGCCGTGTTCTACCCACTAATTGTTCAACCAATCCAAAACATAAGAAATAATTAATTTAACAAACTAACTAATGTACATTCATAAATACTTCATATGTTTTATCCAAATCAATCTAAATTTGTATATAACAAATTCATTCAAACTTTAACAAAAATATGTCATTTTGTCACCTTAACAAACACATAACTTATATTTATGTATATAAAACCAACCATTATCACAATATAATATCATTTATAAATCATTTCCCAAAATAACAAACATAACATCCTAGGAACATGCCATTTACCAAAAAGAAATGTACCTCACCACAATGAATTCAGGCTCGGCCTTGGATGCTGATTCGACGTTCGAACTTTTAACCTAACCTGCGCACAAAAAATAAACCGTACGCTGAGTATAAACTCAGTGGTATTTTTATAATCTGATACTTATTAAGCAAAAATTTATAATGTTTATATACATATTTACACATAACAAAAATCATTCAACAAATAATCAAATTCATTAACACCTCATTCATAACACTTTCAATTATCATATCTTCTATTTCAATCTCATAATTGCTATTCAATAGCTTTTCTCAATAGGATACAGCATTCAATTTCAAACCAATATCCATTTCATGAATCCCTGATTCATGCAATTCCATGCATTTCAATTGCATATTTAATTTCATTGTCCATTCCAATTCGTATTCAATATCATTCATTGTCAACCAATTGGACAAATCATTTGTTTACCCTATTAACAAGACTTGGACTTGGACGTAGACGAATACATGGATCCAACCAAAACACACCAGTACGACACTCAGTGCCTCATCGGCCAAGCCGAAGTAAAACAGTACGGTACTCAGTACTTCATCAGAATTATATGAAGTAATAATACGACACTTACAATGCCTCATCGACTCAAGGTTGAAGTATCCCTGAACACTTCCAATCCTATGGCATGCCAACTATATCCGACTCAGCCCGATACAGTTAATGGGGTATTCAATTCACTTTTCAATTTCCAATAAATACACATTTTAATTAATCACATAAATTCATAATTCAATACAATTCAATTCACTTTTCAATAACAATTATTCAAATTCCATAATAATCACATATTTATATCTATTTCATCACATTCCCAATCAATCCATTTCAATTGTAAAACACAATACAAATAATTCTCACCTTAATTACTTACCATAATATTAAATCAAAAAACAACAATTAATAATTAAATTCACTTTTCAATTTCAACCATTATTCATTCTAATTCAAATATTCACATACATGAAATCAATTCCATTCAATTCAATTCAATATCACAAAATCAATATCAGTACTCACCTCAATGCACTTACCATACATATTAAGTAATAATTCAACAATTAATTATTAAATTCGAATATAGAAATACAAACCGTAATTTCTGAATTACTCTTCGTCGACTTTCTCTTTTCCTTTATTAGCCGAGGTCTCCGGCACAACGTTAGCTACAGAAATTTAAAACAATTAAAAATCATCAATACACACAATTTTACATTAAATATTTCAATTCATATTCAACTTTAACTCAAATTTCAATTTAATCCTTAAATTTAGACTAACTTTATTTTTCCAAAACAAATCTCATATTTTCATTCAATTCCCACTTTAGACTAATTTTAACTCTCTAATTTTACCATAAAACCCTAATTTAAATTTTTTTTCAATTTAGTCCCTACTATTCAAAACTTATGATTTATTTTACAATTCAATCTTATTTCACTTCTAACTTGAAATTCTATCAATTTAACCCTTAATTCTTCACTTAATTCAACATAAACTACATCTAAAAATCAACTAACTTTCAAAATTTCAATATAAATCAAGTAGTATTTTGTTCTAGGATTCCGAAAACATCAAAATTACAAAAAAATGGGACTAAATTGACTTACCACTTAAGCTTGAAACCTTAAAATCCCTAATTCCCCTTTCTTTCTTTCTTTTCTTTCTTTCACCCCAGTTTCGTTTGTTTCTGTTCTGTTTCTTTCTCTCTCTTTTTTCTTTGTTTTCTTTGTTTTATTTTATTTTATGTTTTGTTATTTTATTTTATTATATTAATATATTAATATATTATTATAATTTATATGCTTAAGTATTAAGTATAAATATATGTATATTATACATTCACATGGAATAATACTTTCCATACATTTGGCATTTATTATCCCTTATGCTTTTATTTTATTTTATGTTTTATTTTAATAATGTAATATAATAATATTTTAATAATAAAATAATTTACTTATATAATAAGTAAATAAGTAATTATTACTAATTTATGTATTTTATTTTTCCACATGTATTTCACTATTACCACACACTTGGCACTTATTAATTGCTAGTTTAGTCCCTTAAATTTCCTCTAATTTATAATTAAACTTTTATACTATATTCAATCTAATCCTTATACCTAATTAACCTTAATTCAAGCTAATTCACCTAGCCAAAACCTAATTAGCCACACAACTAACTTCGTAAATATTTTTAATAAATATTTACGAATTCATTTTTCGAAAACAAAGACCCAAAAATTCACTTTCCGATAACTGTAAATTTCTAGTCGTTACAGTTCTAGCGACGAATTCGGGTTAGGGATGTTACGTTTTGGTTACATGAGAACCTAGCTTAGGTTGTGTTTTTGGATTGTTTGATGTGAGTCTTTGGATGAATGTCGATTGTGTTGTTGTGTGAATTACCTTGTTGGAGTGTTGGACTCGATAGAACCTTCTACGAGTAGAGATAAAGGCAAGGAAAGGCTAGTTTGTACTTTCAGCTTTTCAGCAAAAGCGTATTGGTGAGTGTTTGGAATAATTGCTTGTGGACATGATTGAATGTGTTATTTGGGAATTTAGTAGTAACCTAAACCCCTCCTCTAAATTCTAAGTGTAAGCTTTCTCATACCTACATTATCTTCTGAACTATGTGAATATGTGAATTGAGATGAGATGCTATAACATGTGATATATGGTTATGATAACCGTTGTGAAAGTAAAAATGTGTTCATGATATGTATATGTTAAATGTTAGTGACAATGTTTTGCTAAATATACAAATATGCGGTGATAGTGCACGGGTAATAGATAAGTGATATGTGTTTGATTTTGGATATTTTAGCCTTGTGATCTTGAAACTATTGGATATAGTTGGCATGCCATAGGATTGTGAGTACTTACCTATATATACAATGATTTTGGGCATTGAGACCCTGGGACATGTTGGAGGGATAAGGGAATGTGAGCTAAGCTTCATTCAGTGAGACATGTGAGGGGAAATAAGGAGAGTGTTAACTTTATACTTCAATTTTGGGATATGTTTGTGTAACACTCCTAACCCGTCTCTGTCACTAGAGTTGGATCACAAAGTATTACAATAACAATTTAAACATTTAACACTACTATCTCATAAATATTCAACCATAAATAAAAATAATCAAATTACATTCCAATCATAAGAAACAAACACTTATGGACCTTAAACCGAGTTTACGGGGCCCTAAAAATAGTTTAAAAACATTTGAAGTATAGACATTCCATCTCGAGCATTTATAACTTGTCGATATATCATCGGATTTCACATACATTCCATCTCGAGCATTATTCATAGCCATCTAAATTTCATAAATGCATAAATAGCTCAAATCAAATACATTTATTTGTATATCGACTTACCTCAGATTCGGATATCGGAAACGAACTTGGCTACTTAATTACTTTCGATTTCCCACGATCTAAATCCGTTTTCTTCGGTTCTTGATCTATAAAAATTTAGATTTAACTCATTTATTCACTAATTCCTTCAAGTCAATCCAAAAACACATATTTAGGGAAATTTACAAATTAGCCCTTACATTTTCACATTTTGACATTTTAGTCCTTATTTCACAAAATCACAAAATACACAAAATTTCAATAAACCCATGCTTAGCTGAATATTCACTATGATCATACCAATCCATACATTTCATTTATTTCACAATTTAGTCCCTCAAAATATTATTTTCTCAATTAAGTACAAATTACTCAAATTCATCAAAATTCCAAAGACAAACTATGTTAATCAAACACATATCTTTCATATTTCATCAACAACCATCTCAAAGCTCATGAATTCATCAATGGAACATTTTAAAAACATCATCAATTCACAAAATTGAGGCATGGGTTTCAAAGTACTCGAAGGAACGGTTACAAAAACGTAGAAATTATCTAAAACCGATAAAAAACCATACCCTAATTTAGCCAAACCATAGCCAAATGCCCTAGCTTTCTTATTCTCTTTTTCTTTTCTTTGTTTCAGTCAAAATAGAAAGATAAACACAAGGTAATAGCTTTCTTCTTTAATGTTTGTTTAATATGTCATATATTTTATTATTTCATTTACTTAATTAACCTTTTACTAAACATATAACCATATATACATTTAGAGCATACTTGTCCTTTGCCATCCACTAATTTCATTAATGGACTAATTTCCTATTAAGGACTTCACTTTACAAAGACATTAACAATTTAATACTTATGCAATTAACCATCAAATTTTCATTTTATGCGATTAAGCCCTTTTTTTCTCAAATTAGACACACAAACAGGTAAATTAATCCACGAAACTTCCACACATGCTTAATCACACACAATAGGCACAGAACATAATATTAAAATATTTTTTGGACTCGAATTTATGGTCCCAAAACCACTGTTCCGACTAGGGTATAAACCAGACTATTACAGTTCTCCCCCTTAGGGATTTTCGTCCCCAAAAATCTTACCGTTAAACAGATTTAGATATTGCTGTCTCATTAAATCTTCAGGCTCCCATGTAGCCTCTTCCACTCTGTGTCGATGCCACAACACTTTCACTAACGGAATTTTCTTGTTTCTCAACTCTTTCACTTCACGAGCTAAGATACGGATTGGTTCTTCCTCGTAGGTCATATCAGATCGAATTTCAATCTCAGACAGAGGAATCATATGTGACAGATCGGATCGGTATCATTTAAGCATTGATACATGAAATACATTATGAATCTTTTCTAGCTCGGAGGGCAATGACAATCTGTATGCAACTGGCCCAATTCGCTCGATAATTTCATACGGTCCGATGAACCTCAGACTCAACTTGCCTTTACGTCCGAATCGGAGTACTTTTTTCCACGGAGATATTTTTAAAAACAATTTGTTGTGGATCTAAAACTCAATGTCTTTTCTTTTCAAATCTGCATAGGATTTCTGACGATCAGATGCTACTTTCAGACTATCACGGATTACTTTCACTTTTTATTCAGTGTCTTTTATCAAATCAACCCCGTGTATCTTATTTTCACTGAGCTCAGTCCAATATAGAGGTGTTCGACATTTACGTCCATACAAAGCTTCACAAGGCACCATTTTAATGCTCGGCTGAAAACTGTTATTATATGCAAACTCAATCAGTGGTAAATACTGTTCCCACGTACCGTTAAACTCAAGTATGCAACATCTCAACATATCCTCGTGTATCTGAATGATCCGCTCGAACTGACCATCCGTCTGCGGGTGAAAAGCTGTACTAAAATGCAATTTTGTGCCTAAATATTCTTGCAGTTTCTTCCAGAATTGTGATGTAAATCTCGGATATCTATCAGACACAATAGACAGTGGCACCCCGTGCAATCTCACAATCTCAGAAATATACAGCTCAGCTAACTTATCAAGTGTGTAATCAGATCGTACCGAAATAAAATGGGCAGATTTCGTCAATCGATCAACTACGAACCAAATTGTATCTTTCTTTCTTGGAGTCAATGGCAATCCAAAAATAAAACCCATTGTCACTCTATCCCATTTTCACTCGAGAATCAGAATCAGTTGTAGCAACCCAGACGGAACCTGATGTTTAGCTTTAACTTGCTGACAGACTAAACATTTCGAAAATGTCTCGTTTCATACCGGACCACCAATAGTGTTGCTTCAAATCATGATACATCTTTGTACTTCCCGGATGAATAGATATGTGACTGTTATGAGCTTCATTTAAAATCAACTAAATCAATTCTGGATTTCTCGAAACACATAATTGATCTTGGAATCTCAAGCAATTATCAACATCAACTCAAATTTCAGAATTGGAGTTCGAATCACACTGAGCTCATTTCGCTAGCATTTCATTATCAACTTTCTAAGCATCACATATTTGTTGTAAAAACAACGGTTTCGCTTTCAATTTAGCTGAAACTAAACCATCATCAAATAAGTATAAATGAGCATTCATTGCACGTAATGCAAATAGTGATTTCTGACTCAGTGCATCGGCAACAACATTTGCTTTACCCGGGTGATAATCTATCACAAGTTCATAGTCTTTTAACAGTTCTAACCATATTCACTGTCGCAAATTCAAGTCTTTCTGAGTCATCAGGTATTTCAAACTTTTATGATCTAAAAACAAGTGGCATTTCTCACCGAAAAGGTAATGATGCCAAATTTTTAATGCAAACACAATTGCAACTAGTTCAAGATCGTGTGTCGGATAATTCTTTTCATGAGGCTTTAATTGTCTTGAGGCATAAGCTATTACTTTGCCTTCCTGCATCAGAACACATCCCAAACCATTCAATGAAGCATCACTGTAAATCACAAACTCCTTGCCCGATTCTGGTTGTACTAACACTGGAGCTTCGGTCAAAAGGGCTTTCAACTGATCAAAGTTTTTCTGACTTTTATCGGACCATTCAAATCTCATATCTTTCTGAAGCAATTTAGTCAATGGAGTAGCTATCATCGAAAAGCCTTTTACAAATCTTCGATAATAACCAGCAAATCCTAGAAAACTGCGAACTTCAGATACATTTTTTGGAGGCTTCCATTCTAGAATAGCAGAAAGCTTACTCGAATCGACTCGTATTCCGGAGGCCGATACAATATGCCCCAGAAAACTAACTTCATGTAACCAGAATTCACATTTGCTGAATTTTGCATACAGTTGCTTTTCTCTCAGAGTTTGCAACACCATTCTCAGATGTTCAGCATGTTCAGTTTCATCACGTGAATAAATCAAAATGTCATCAATGAATACAACAACAAATCGATCTAGGTACAGTCTGAAAATTCTTTGTATCAGATCCATAAAACAGCAGGAGCATTCGTTAGTTTGAAAGGCATTACTAAAAACTCATAATGCATATACCTCATTCTGAAAGCAGTTTTCGAAATGTCTGAATCTTTTACTCGCAACTGGTAGTATCTCGATCTCAGATCTATCTTTGAAAACACAGTGGCTCCTTTTAGCTGATCAAACAAATTATCAATTCTGGGCAGAGGATATTTATTTTTTATAGTCACCTTTTTCAACTGACGATAGTTAATGCACATTCTCATCGTGCATCTTTCTTTTTTTACAAATAGAACAGGAGCACCCCAAGGTGAGAAACTCGGTCTTGCGAACCCTCTGTCAGTTAACTCTTGCAACTGTGATTTTTACTCTTTCAATTCCGTTGGTGTCATTCTATACGGAACTATCGAAATAGGGGTCATACCAGGAAATAGATCAATGCTAAATTCAACCTCACATATCAGAGGCAATCCTGGTAGTTCTTCAGGGAACACATCAGGGAACTCACAAACAACTGGCACTGATTCAACTTTGTTTTCAGACACTTTCGAATCAATTACATAAGAAAAATAAGCTTCATAACCCTTTTTGACATAATTCTAAGCTTTCAACACAGATATCATAGCAGGTAACCCAATCAAATCATTTGATTCAACCCAAGCTATTTCACCATTCTGACATCTCAAATCAATAGTCTTTCTTTTACAATTCACAACCGCATCATGTAATGCCAACCAATCCATACCCAAAATTATATCAAACTCGTCAAATGGTAACAGCATCAGATCAGCAGGAAAACAAATATCTCGAAACATCAATGGACAGTTCTTGCATACTTTGTCTACCAGAATACTTTTACCTAAGGGGTTCAATACTCTAATAACAAATTCAGTAGACTCTACAAGCAAAGTCTTACTGGATACTAAGTTCATGCATATATATGAATGAGTAGAACTTGGGTCTATCAATGTAATCACAAAAGTATCATAAAGAGTAAATGTACCCGTTATAACATCAGGAGATAAAGCTTCTTCACGAGCTCAAATGGTATACGCTCTGGCAGGCGCCCTAACTTCAGATCTCGCTACGGTGTCTCTCATAGTTCTTTGACTACCACTGACATTTCTTGTATTTCGGGAAAGTCTACCTCTCGCAGGAACATTATCAGACACCGGGTTCCCAACAATCTCTTACTCAACAGACTCTAGACAATCACGGATGAATTGATCTAACGGTTCACATCTAAAGCAAGCTCGATCATTCATTCTACAATTTCCCGAATGTATTTTACCATAATGCTTACACTCGGGTCACTCAGATCAAACATTTCCAACACTCGCCATCGATTGCTGGAGCTTTGGAGTTCAACTGGGACCTAGCTCGGTCTCTATTCAAATATCCCACTTTAGCCTTTGATCGACTATGCTCATCTCTAAATTTCTTCGTAGCAGACTGAAATGATTTGCTCAAAAATCTCTTTCTCGCATCTCTGACTTCAGACTCAGCTTTTCTTTTATCTTTCCCGAGTGCCTCAGCTTTGCACGCTCGATCAACAAGCACAACGAACTCTTTTATTTTCAGGATTTTGACTAACAAACGGATGTCTTCATTAAGGCCATCTTCAAATCTCTTACACATTATTGCTTCTGACGATACACATTCCCTAGCATACTAACTTAGTCTCACGATCTCTCATTCGTATTCAGTGACAGACATACGGCCCTGCTTCAATTTCAGGAATTCCTTTTGTTTCTGATCTATGAATCTCTGACTAATGTATTTCTTCCTAAACTCAGACTAGAAGAAATCCCAAGTAACCCACTCTTTTGGAACTATGGAAATCAAGGCTTTCCACAACTGATAAGCTACATCCCGTAGCAAGGATACGGCACATTTTATACATTCTTCAGAGTCAATGACATTTCATCAAACACTCGTATTGTGTTTTCTAACCAAAACTCGGCTTTCTCGGCATCGTCATCACTAGTAACTTTGAACTCTTCAGCCCATATTTAAGGATTTTGTCGACCGGAGGCTTATTCAACAGATTCAAATTCATAACCGGAGGTATAACTGAAGTCTGAGGGGGATTAGACGGGGGCGGAGGTTGTGAAACAGTCGGATTATTTCTCACAAACTGAGTGAACCACTCACTCATCATTTGGAAGAAAGCTTGTTTAGCTTCTCCCTCTTGACCGCTCGTAGCCGGTCTTGAATCAGAGGGCGCTGTCCCTTGAACGAAAGCAGACGCATTACTTTCTACATCGTCAGCTACGGCTCTTTTGGGATCCATTATTATACGTAAAACAGATTTTACACGTCAGGATTCATCACACTATCACAATTAAGATATATGGCATGTATAGCTAGACTCTCACACGCTACGTTAGTCCAAGAATCAAATAAATACATGTCAGGATTCATCACACTATCACAATTAAGATATATGGTATGTATAGCTAGACTCTCACACGCTACATTAGTCCGAGAATCGAATAAACTGTAGCTCTGATACCAATCAAATGTAACACCCCTAACCCGTATCCGTCGTCGGATTAGGGTTAAGAGGCATTACCGGACAAACAGAATCTTTTATAGACATTTCATGATATAATTCATCAAATGCAATTAAAGAGTCCCTTTAATAGGTCAACGTGACCTTAATCATGCTTTAGAGTAGGGTCGGGACTAAACCGAACACATACGAAAATTCTCAAAAATTTAAAAAATTTTCTAAGATACAGAGGATACACGCCCGTGTGGGCAGGTCATGTGCCTCCCACGACCTCAGACACGCCTGTGTGTCTAAGCCGTGTCAAAACAGGGCATACTTACTAACTTGTGCACACGGCTGTGGACATGCCCGTGTGCCTCACCCGTGGTCGATCCTGACTTGCACCACACGGCTAGTCACACGCCCGTGTGTCCAGCCCGTGGTCAATCCTGGCTTGTTTTGAATTTTAACCATGAGGGACACGATCAAGCCACACGCCCATGTGTTTAACCGTGTGGGCAAGTATAGGTCATTTTCAAGGCCAAAATGCCACCCACACTTGGGTCATCCTTACAAGCTCAAACAAGCATTATTCCAAACACAATTGGCAACCAAAATTATGTCAAATGTTCAACCTATCATCCCATCCAATTACATTTCTAAACATGCCAATTAACACAAATAAATCACATGTAAAACCAAGCATGATTCATCCATAATTTCACAATTGACTATGGCATCAATCCATTAATAAGCTTACCATTCATAAGACCTTTTCATTGCCATTAAGCCATACTAAAACATGCATCATATTCCATAATCATTCATGCATACTACCAATATTTATCTGGCCACATCACATGGCTATTTACATCCCAAACATGTTTCAAATTGACTAGCCTATACATGCCATATTTAGCTATATACATTTTTCAAAAGGGTACCAAAACAAGTTTGAGTAATGTGATGACGATCCTCGACGATTCACGAGCCTCTCGTAGCTTTAACGATCTATAAAATAGAATAAACACACACAAAGTAAGCTTTCAAAAGCTTAGTAAGCCATATACAAATAAACTTAGCATAAAATGCACATAATCATATCAATACAAAATTATTAATAACCCATTTGCACATTCATAATTTTTCTTGGCTCATTGAATTAGCCATTTACTTACTAGCATGCATATCACCAAATACATCAATAGATCATAGCATATTCATTCATATACCATGCCTCACTTCATGAATTCCATACACATAATCCATCTAGGTAAGTTCATAGTATATTTACCTTCCATACACGTACATGGTGTACTTTTTGAACATACCTAAATCATTATACATTTCTCGTAGTCATTCACATCTCAGACTTGCCCATTGAACTGTTTGAAATCTAATAGGATATTCAGAATGCTCGGAATAGTCGTACAATGCCAACATCCCAAACGAGGTCTTACATGTACTTAGATATCGATGCCACTGTCCTAGATAGGGTCTTACACGAATCAAATACGATGCCAATGTCCCAAACATGGTCTTTGTAAGACCCCTAAATGTGTGAAATTGACTGAATGATATCTATACTGAGCATGTTAATATCAGAATTGAATATATGTACAGAAATTGCATAATAGCATGTCATCCATTCTGTGTTGCATTGCATTGGGTTGGGGGTTGTTATTCGGAGGAAGTGTACTGAAAGGCTTTAAGCCTAATTTACTGGCAGCTCAGCTGTAAACTACTATATTATGCCGCATTCGGTACTACTTGGAGTGTAAAGATGGGTGGGTTGATTATATCCCCACATGGAGTGTAAGTGTAACATCTTGAAATTTAGAATTTTATGTGTTGCATTATATCTTGCATTAGGCTAGTTAAATTATTAATTGTGTATGTTTTAAGGTCCTAAGAAGGCTCGAGGTTGAATTGGGCCTTAGCAAAATTTTTGTGTTTAAGCACTTTAAGGAGGGGAGGTAAGTGGCATCAATGCTTATGGAAATAAGTGAGTAATTTGCTAGCATAAGTGAGCATATGGCAAGGAGGTTATGGCATCAAGTGGAGAGCATGGAGGGAAGGGGTTCAAATCCCATCTTTTGCAAATTTTGGATTTATTTTGTACTCCAATCCCAAGTGTCGGCCATGGTGGTATTTAAGGCAAGAAAGACTTTTTAATTTTGGAAAGATGGCGAAGGAAATATGGTAAGGGGGAGTGTAAGGAAAGGAGTAAAAGAAAGGAGTAAGAAGGGGGATATGTTGGCCAGTTTTGGGAAAATGTTTTGGAAAGTGTTTTTGGTCAATTTTTGATCCTATTGGTAATGTATACACGGTTTTGGGGAAGGGGAAAACTTGGTAGCCGAATTTTTCTTTAGGCATTTTGCAATTTTGTGTGAAATGCTTGTTCCTTTCTAGCATATTTGGTTGCTCTCTTCCAATTTCTTCTTTTCCCTTGTTTTGGCCGAAACTCCTAGGCCATTTATTCATCTTTTTCCTTTGTTTTGCTGTAATTCTCAAACCAATCTTACTCATTTTCTTTTGATAGCCGAATCACTCTAGCACAATTGTTCATCTTTCTCTCTTCTTTAGCCAAAACTATTAAGCTCCCTTTCTCCATCTTTTCATTTCTTTTCACAAAATTCTTCAACCTTTCTTCCTTCTTCTTTAATCCATATTCTCATAGCCGAATCTTGATCATCTCTTCTTCTCCATCTTGCAAGTTGAACATTTCTTCTTTGATTAAATCGGGTAAATGACTTTATTCTAATCCTTTCATTCTCTTTTCTCTCTAGCCGAATGAGTATTCCTCATTATTTGGTTGTTTCATTTTTTTTTCTAAAATGAAATGGTGTTTCCCATACTCCTTCATTTTGTTAATCATTTTTCTTTTTGTAGTGTAATAGTGGAAAAGCCGAATCTTATACCTTTGACTCATCCGTAGCCATAAGTACAATCGTTGGAAATCGGATTTATCATCGTTAAGGTAAGGGATTCGTCATGGTTCATTTTGATCTTTTTCATTGATCGGTTAGTTTGCTAAACGGAATAGTGGTTGTGACTAATCGTTTATTTTAGGGACTAAATCGCTCGATCTATCCACTTATTGAATCTACGGAAATAGTGGTAAGCCAAACCTTTTCCTTGATAATCGATTTATATCATCGTAATATCGTTTTGATTAAGACTTTCTCTCATAGTAGTTTTCTAACTGAGATTTTTCCTATAGAGGCAAGTGGAACTGTGTTGAAAGGAAAAGCGATTGGAGAACACAAAAGGAGTGGATTTGTTATTCCTACTCTTAAGTTCAAGCGTAGAGCGATTTCGGTGGTTCGAGATTTCCCACCGGGTTGTGGACCATCATCTGGTGAGAATAGACAAATTGTGGTCGTTCACGATATTGAGGGTAAGTGTTTCAATAGATCGCTTGGTTTAGATTTAGATTAATAAAAATCCCGTTCATTAGATTAATCAAGTATTATGTTGTCTTAGGTGCCGACGATCAAGAGAGTTTAATACTTATCGTAATCAGGTGTGTAATCTCACACTGAAATCCCGTAAATCTGTGATTTAGCATCATATTAGAAATATCGATCATTGTTGCCTAAAAACTTAAAATCGGGAAAATGGTATGAAACGAGTATTTTGCATAAATATCGTAAATACTAAGATTTGTCAAGTCGGGGATTATTTGTAAAATTTACGAAAATGCCCTTATGGGCCGAATTACAAAAATACCCATATGGGCTGAATTACGAAAATGCCCCTATGGGCTGATTTGCTTAAATGCCTTTAAAGTGCCGAAATTACGAAAATGCCCCTATGGGCAGAATTGCTAGAATGCCTTAGTGGGTTGAAATACAAGGTTTTATAATGGGCCGATTCACTTTATTAAATTATTAGATTAATGATTGTTGTACATATACGTGGATATTATGCTTTATTATGTATGTTGCGTGTTACATATTGCATGGGTTGGGAAAAATGTTGAAGAGAAGTGTAGCCTGGTTGCATTGCCACAAATATGTTTATTATAATGTTTACATATGATATCGGTGGCTTGGCCACAATAAAATATTATAAATGGCAACTTGCCTGCGAATTGGTGTGAGCGGCGGGGTGGGTTGACTTGATCCCCACAGGTGTGATTGGCTGGTCGGGGGTGTGATGGATGGATGGGTTGGGTTGCATAGCTCTTGGGAGTGATTGTTTTCATGCACTCTTCTTCCAGAGCCAGTGGGACTTGGTTGGTGATGTCATTTGTGATTGGGTTCAAAAGGTCTTTGCTAAGCACGCCATTAATCTTAAGTTAAATAACTCGTTGATTGTTCTTATATCGAAAGTGTTTAATCCTAAAAGCTACGCCCAATTTAGACCGATAAGCTTATGGCTAGTTTTTTATAAATTGGTTAGGAAAGTCGTTTCTAATCGGTTCAAGATGGTTTTCCCTAAAATCATTGCGTCGAAGCAGACAGGTTTCATCCTAGGCAGAAACATTATTGATAACATTTTTGTGGCTCAAGAAGTTATTCATTCCATGAGAAGCAAAAAAAAGAATAGTAGGTGGTTGGCGATCAAGATAGATTTGGAAAAAACCTATGATAGGGTAAGATGGGATTTTATCAATACATCTCTTCAAGCAACAGGTATTCCTGATTTCCTTTGAAACGTTATCATATCTACCATCACGAGTTCTACTATGTAGATTATGTGGAATGGGGTGCCAACGGAAAAAATTTGTCCTGCAAAAGGGGTTAGACAGAGATGTCCTCTATTTTCGTACCTATTTATCTTGTGTATGGAATGTCTTGGGCATTGTATTAAGTCCAATATTAACTTTGGGTAATGGCATCCTATACGTTTGTAGCGATCGAGTTCGACACTATCACATACGTTTTTGTGTAAATGATTTGGTCATTTTTGGTCACGCCGACATGTAACAAATAAGTTTGATTAAGAAAATTTTAGATTTTTTTGCGCTTTTTCAGGGCATCAGATCAATGCTTCCAAGATTAATGGGGTCTTCTCTAATGGGGTTGAGAGAGAACATGGAAGGAAACTATGCAATATTCTTGGATTTCATACAACGCAGAACCTTGGAAGATATCTCGGAGTCCCTCTATTTCATGAAAGGGTAACAAACAATTCCCTAAGGTTTATAGTGGACAAGGTTCGAAGCAAGCTTCAGAGTTGGGATGCAAGGCAATTATCTATTGTGGGTAAAGTTACTCTAGACCAACCAGTTCTTTTATCCATTTCGTGTTTTTTAATGCAATCCATAATGATCCTTAAAGAGTTGTGCGAGGAGATCGAATGTTTGGTGCAGTAGTTTATTTGAGGGTTTTCTGAGGGAAACAGGAAGAAACCCTTGGTGAAATGGTAGGAGATTTGTCAACCAAAAACTTGTTGTGGACTAGGGTTTTAACAACTGAGAGACCAAAATAATTCATTTATGTTGAAATTGGATTTCAATATAGTTTCTAACATAGATTCTTTATGGGTTCGGGTCCTCAGATCTAAGCATGGTGTCAAATGAGGTATCCCAGAAGACATATTTTGTAGCAAGTGTTCCTTCCACTGGAGGTCTCTTTCTAGAATATGGCCTTTGCTTCACGATAACTTATTTTGGTCAATTGGTAATAGGGAAATTAATAGATGCCAGAAGGATAAGTGGATACCGAAAATTAGTCCTCTGGTTAATCACATTCCTTATCATGCTAATATAGACTTAGACTGTCACCTTAGTGAGTTCGTCACTGAAGATAATTTGTGGAATATGGATTTGTTTCAAATCTAGCTGTCAAATGATGTCATTAGGCATATTGTAAGCATTCCTCCTCCTCATCCTTTAGCCAGTCTGAATATTATCATTTGGATTGGGGTTGCATTAAAGAC
This sequence comes from Gossypium bickii, assembly GCA_025503065.1. NCBI lineage: Eukaryota > Viridiplantae > Streptophyta > Magnoliopsida > Malvales > Malvaceae > Gossypium > Gossypium bickii. Next base: position 107,298,204 of record CP106711.1, read on the forward strand.
TTTCTCTATTAAGAGTGCTTACCGAATGATTAGATAAGAGGCATGGAGTTCAAATATAATGCTTGGAAGGTGGTATGGAAATTTTCGGGACCACAGAGGGTTCGCATATTTCTTTGGCTTGCCTTTAAAGAGAGAGTACTCACACAGGTGGAGTAAAAAATGCTAGGAATAGGGGATGATGAGCGTTGTACGGAATACGGGAGCACCAAAAGTTGTCATTCATGCCATAAGAGATTGTTTCACTGCGAAAGGAGTGTTGTAACACCCCTTACCCCTGTCCGATGCTAGGACCGGATACGAGGCATTACTATCCTTAACCTTACTTAAACATGTACAAACAGGCTATAAAATTTCATTCTGATTTAAAAGCTTTCTTTTCATAGACATAACATTCATCTCATGGGCCTACGAGGCCATAAACATATAACCGGAGGGTTCCGTAGATCAATCGGGAACTTTAACACTTTTTGAAAATTTATGTCTAAACAGGGGCCACACGCCTGTGTTATCTAAGGGGCATGCCCGTGTGCCTCTAAGACATGACCGTGTCCGACACCCGTGGTTGACACTAACTACTTCACACGTCCTTGACATGCCCGTGTCCACTACCCGTGGAGCTCTCTGATTATGATGTCATCAACTCACTATGGTCACACAGCCAAGGCACACGCCCGTGTCCCTAGCCTATGTGTCGAATTAAATTCCACAATTAATGTGCAGACTTCACACGGCCTGGGCACACGCCCATAGGGCTGACTGTGTGTCACACACAGTCTAGACACACACACGGTCTAGACATACGCCCGTGTGTCTACCCGTGTAGGCAATTATAAGGCTATTTTCCAAGCCAATTGCTATCCTAAAACATAAACACACTTATGCTATCTCAACGACTCAGTCATTCCATCCATTACAATAACTTAAATGGATATACTTATCATCATGAAAAGGTATATAACTTAACAAATATTGACCAATTTCTATTGGCCATATACAAAAGAATACATAACCTTAATAGCCAACACTTTGGCCCCTCATAGGACTTACATCAAGATGAAATAATTCCTATACATGCCATACTTAATAAAAATGACTTGGCTATACCAATATAGTAATTGATAGTGTGCTCCAAGCTCTGACACCAATGATCCACGAGTTAGCTTGGCAAGACTACAAGGAAAGAAGAAGAGAGAAAAGTAAGCATATAGCTTAGTAAGTTTGCATGAAATTCATATAACAATTTCATTTTCTCAATATAACTCATTCATTATGAGTTTAAGTCATCAAAAATTTCAAGTGCTTGGCTTACTTACTCTTACTTATTCTTACTCATCTCATGTTAATTACTAATCTCATGCTTGAAATGTAAACATAGTACTTGTGTCACTTGATCACATAAATTAGTACATTTTACTGATGCAAAATAAACTAAATCTCCATCTTGTTTAACATGAATAATACTCTTTATAAATTTTGAATAACTTAGCTTATCATTATCTTAACTTGCTTAACTTTCTTGTTACCTTTTTCTTGCTTGGCTCTTTTGCCAGTTGAATTTTCATTAAAATTGAGGTTACTCAATCATATCAAACATGTATCTCGATGCCAATGCCATGTCCTAGACATGGTCTTACATGGGATCGCCTCATGATGCCAATGCCATGTCCCAGACATGGTCTTACACGAGACCTTCCTTATATGTTTCCTTTGGGAAACTTACCATTGCCATGTCTTGACATGGTCTTACGTGGTATCCTTGCCTTGTGAATCTTATCAATTCCATGACTTGTCATGGACTTACATGATATCCTTTCCTTATGTCGATGCCATGTCTTGACATGGTCTTACACGGACTTTCCTTATCTCATGTTGTGATGATAGTATCCTCATTATTCCGAGACTTCAACCGGGACTTTCTCATACATATTCTCATTTACTATTCTCATCATAGTATAAATAATTTAACTTCATAGAATTTATGTATATTTTACAACATAATAAGAGATTGAATGTGGATACATGTAAAACTTTAATTCATTCAAACTTACCTCGGTATTCAAAATGTATGTAGATATGCAATTTAGTCCTCGACTTTGTTCTTGCCTCGATTTCTATTTGGGCTTCATATCTCTTGATCTATAATAACAATTTACTTATTTTAATCACCACAATAATAAAAGCATTTCGATAGTCACGCTTTGGTAAAATTACTATTTTGCCCTTAGACATTGGCAAAATTGCCATTTTGCCCCTAGGCTCGAAAATAAATTCTAATCACATTTCTACCTTCAACAAGCCTAGGTGAACATTTAATACTCTTATAGCTATCATCAAAACTCAACATTTCACATAATTACTACAAATTTGTAACCTTTTCATCAAGGTCCAATTAGGTGTTTTCAAGACAACACCTTTCACAAAAGTTGTTCATCTAACAACTAAGACTCAATTTCTTCCATAAAAATACAGCAAATAACAATGATAGATCTCATGGAAAAAATCTAAACTTTTCACCATATTACACAGTAGTCTCATCATTTGAAAGCTTAAGCTTTAGGGGTCTCAAAAGTACAACTATTACTAAGAAAAATCATCAAAATCACTTACTAATATGGAGGAGAGCTTGCTGAAAATTTTTGAGCTTTCAAACATCTATTTCTCTTGCTAAAACTGGTGGAGAAAGATGGAGAGAAAGATTATATTTTTTCTTTTCTTATTTTTATATTAAACTAGTAATTTAGTCCACTTACTATCACCAACTTTGACCAACATTGTCCATCTTTGTCTCCTATGGCCAACCATGCTAATTTTGGGGGTCTAATTGTCTTTTAAAGACCTCCAATTAACAATCTATGGCTATATGGTACCTTTAGCTTATAGAATGAAACTTTCGCACTTTATGCGATTTAGTCCTTTTTTCGCGATTAAACATGAAATCGCTAAAATTAAAGTACCAATATTTTCATGTACTTATAAAATCATATACTAACTCATGAAACAACATGAATATAATTTTTTCAAATCTTAGATTAGTGATCCTGGTATCACTATTCCGACTAGCCCCTAAATCAGCCTGTTACAAGTGCGGTCTAAGCTCATACCAGTGGAAAAACATGGTGTTTTCTTTTTAGGTAATTTTCAAGAGTGGTTGGTATCCTACTTGGGAAATCGTTACAACTTCTTCTTAATAGGAGTGGAATGACAGTGTTTCTTTGGACTATTAGTGTGGCGCAGTTGGAAGAACCATAATCTTTTCAGTTTTCAAGGTGATCAGTAGAGTGTTGATGAAATAATTAAAGGAACGTACAGCTAGGCCTTACAATGTTACTCTTTTCTCAAGGTATCCCATCTTAGGAGACAAAGTATCAAGATATTTGTCAATGAAGAAAGGTCTTGGATCTGTCTAAATTCTAATGGTGTTGTAAAGTTAGATTTTGAGTTGGTTGTTTCTGAAGGAGTATTAAAAGATCGTCATAGGGGTTGGATTCTTGGTTTCGACAAGAGTTTAGGTCACTATTCGATTTTCAACATTGAATTATGGGGGGTTCTTGATAGATTAAGGATTTTACAGAGTCGAAATTATAATGGAGTGGTGATCAAAACTGATAATCAAAAAGCTCTGCAGGCTATTCAAGAATCATTCTAAAAAACATCTTCTTCCGCATTTATCAGGCAGTCAATGGAAGCTTGAGTGATAGTTTAGTGTCTAAGTGTCAGAATGGGCCTGCTGGTCTAGTGGTTGAGTGATTGTTAGTGAATCTCAAAGTTCTGGGTTCGAGTCCTTGGGTGCACACTTTGGGAGAACCTTTTTTATTTTGTTTTGTTTTTAGTTAATAATAATGATTTATTATTTATTTTTTTTATTTTTATTTTTATTGTTTTCTTCTTGTTGTTTCTTTTTTTTTTTTTGGTTTCTTTCACGTTCTCCCTTTTTCTTTTTCAAATGGCTGTTCTTTTTCTTACTTTTTGGTGGGGAACGATTTTCGCGGCGCATACTTCGAAGATTATTGCTCTCCGTCGTCGTAACAGGTGTGGGTTCTAAAACTTTCTTATGTTTTGAAACATTAATTTTGTTAGAATGTGACAATCTTGGTGGCTTTTGGAAATTAATTGTCTAAGTCCGGTAGTACTGTCGAATGGTATGTAAATTCACTTTGGTTAGTGCAGTTCTGAGTTCCATCGGTTGTGGGTCAATATAGTGACCGGAAAAATCAGTTTTTCAATCTATTTTTGGGCGGTTTCATTGCCACTGGGGTTTCCACACAGGCATGTGCCAGTTCACACGGTCGTGTGCCTTAGGGAATTAGGGTTTTTGGTCTAATTTTGGTGCCATTCGGTCTGGCCACACGACCGTGTGGCTGAATTGGGGATTTAATCGTTTCTCACATGGCTGTGTCCCTTGGGCACACGGGCGTGTGAGTTTGGGAATTAGGGTTTGGGTGATTTGGTGTCACACGGCCTGGCCACACGACCGTGTAGCTAATTTAGGGATTTAGGGATTCCACACGGGCGTGTGTTTTGGTGCTGTACTCAAATTTAGTCCAAATGGACAGAGAGTTACACAGTCTGTTCCCATGACCATGTCATTGGTCTACATGGGTGTGTATTTCAATCACACGATTGTGTGCCTCTCTTCTCATGGGTGTATGCCACAGTCACACGCCCGTGTGCCCCTATCTACACGGGCTTGTGACCTCTCACAAGGCCTAGGCATGTCCACACGACCAGGGTACACGGGCGTGTGGTCCTAAGACACTTATATTGGTTCTGTGTGCAGTTCTAATCTAAAAATGGGTTTCCGTGCTTTAACCCTTGGCTAAGCTTAAACAAGGGCAGTTAAGACTCCGTTTGGGTTGCAGCTTAAGTGCTATTTGTGATTGGAATGTGTAATGCCAGACTCTGTAACAGCCCAATTTTGGGGCTAGTCTGAACAGTGGTTTTGGAACCACCAATCTGAGGTTGGAGAAATTATTTTTAATATTATTTTATGTGTTATAGCATGATTATAGCTGTACATGAAAATTTTGGTGCATTAATTTTAGCGATTGCATGCTTAATTGCGAAAAAGAACTAAATCGCATATAGTGCGAAAGTGTTTTCCTACAAGCTAAAGGTGTCTAATAGCTATAGAATATTAAATTAAATATCCTTAATGTGCAATTAGACCTTTAGAAATAGGGCTGGCCAGCCATAGGGAACAAATAATGTCAAAATTGGTTAAAGTTGTTGGATTAAGTGGATTAAATTGATGAAATAAAATAAAATAAAGAAAGAGATGATATCACCCCATTCATTCATCTTCTTCCACCGAAAATATCAGCCAAGGAGGAGTTTTGGGAGCCTAAAATTTTCAGCAACTTCTCATCCTTGAAAGTAAGTGATTTTGGTAGTCTTTCTTAGTAATTTCTGTACTTTAGGGACCCTTGTAGCATGATCTAGCTAATGATGGGACAATTTTGCAAAATGGTTAAGAGTTTAGGGTTTTTTCATGTGAGTATTCATGTTGATTACTGAAATTTTATGGAAGAAAATTAGGCTTAGTTGTTAAATAAACAACTTTTGTGAAAGGGGTCTCCATGAAAACACCTAAAAGGACCTTTTTGCAAAGGCTATAAATAGGTGGTAAATGTGTGAAATAATTGATATTGTGAGTCGTTATAAGAGTAATAAACGTTTATCTAGGCTTGTTAAAGGAGGAAATTTTATTAGAATCAATTTACGAGCCTAGGGGTAAAATCATAAATTTGTAAAAGATTAGGGGCAAAATCATAATTTTTTCCAAAGTATGATACATGGGTTATTTTAGTCAATGTGGTTGTTAAACAAGTGAAACTGTTATTATAGATCAAGAAACACGAAACCCGAATCGAAATCGAAACGAGGACAAAGTTGTGGACTAAATTGAACAATTCCACATATATTTTGGTACCTATGTAAGTTTGTGTGAAATTAAAGCTACATAATGCTATTATATTCTTAATTGCTTGATATCATGAGGAATGTATATTATTTCTATGAAATTGATTAATGATGCCTCGCAGGAAGTATAATGATATTATGTTGAGTTGAAGTCTCGGTTGAACAATAGGAATAGTAAGGATACCATTGTCAAAACATGAGATAAAGAAGGTCCCATAGAAGACCATGTCTGGGACATGGCATCGGTACCGAAAGGAGATATTGTGTAAGACCATGTCTAGGACATGGCATCGACATCTATATATGATCTCGTATAAGACCATATCTGGGATATGGCATCGACATTGAGATATGAGATCCCATGTAAGACCATATCTGGGTTATGGCATCGACATTGAGATGTGATCCTACGTAAGACCATATCTGGGATATGGAATTGGTATCATGCTACATTTATGATGAGGTTGAGTATCCTTCGATATTCCAAGTAGTTCATCGGGTAAAGAGCTAAGTTTATGTTAAAGATGATAATGAGTTAAGTTACGTTCTAGATAGCATAAGTGCTAAATTATGTAATGAAGTGATACAGGTACCTATGAGTAAAACACGAGATATGAATCCAAAATGTGATATGTGATTGGTAAGAGTAAACATGAGTAAGTTGTGTCAAGTGCTTGAGAACTTGTGTTGCAATTGTTCAATGAAATGAATGGATGCTATCATAAATCTTCACGTTGCTATTTATTTCATGCAAACTTACTAATCATTATGCTTACCCCTCTTATTTCCCTTTTCCATTTAGTATCGCCAAGCTAGCTCAGGGATCGTAGGACGTCAGAGTTCGGATCACACTATTAACTTCTCTTTAGTATAGCAAAGTTTGATTTATTTTGGGTATGGCATGTATAGAAACTTGGTTATTTTGTGTTGTCATATTTGTTAGCCAATGTGTGACTATTAATGTCATTAAATTCATTTTGTAAATAGTCATTAGAAATTGGTCAATACTTGACAAGTTTATATATTTAATGATGATGAAGTTCATGAAGTGCATTCTTGTATGATAAGATGATTAATGAGTAAAGTATACACATGATGAATGTTGTGTAAACCTATGTGTGGATGTCTTGATTTTGGGTATTAGAAGTGCCATATGGTCATGATGTATGTTGCGTTAAAATGGTATAAGTGTGGTTGCTTTGTAGGGTGGTAATTGTATTGGTAGATAGCCTTACAATTGTCCATACGGGTAGACACACAGGTGTGTGTCTAGGTCGTGTATGACACACGGTCAGCCCTATGGGCGTGTTGATAGGCCGTGTATGACACACGATCAACCCCATGGGCGTGTTGATAGGTCGTGTGTCTATAACAGTCTGATTTAGGGGCTAGTCGGAACAGTGATCTCGGGATCACTAATTTGAGGTTAGAGAAAATTATTTTCATGTTATTTTATGAGTTAGAGCATGATTGTATAAGTGCATGAAAATTTTTGGTGCTTTAATTTTAGCGATTTCAACCTTAATCGTGAAAAAGGACTAAATTGCATAAAGTACGAAAGTTCAATTTCATGAGTCAAGGGGGTTAGATAGCCCTAGATTATTAATTGGAGGTCTTTAAAGGGCAATTACTCCCTTAGAACATAGAGTGGCCGGCCATAGGAGATAAAAATTGACAAATTGGTCAAAGTTGGTGGCTAAAAATAAAGAAAGAAAAGATATCATCTTTTCTCTCCATCTTCCTCCACCGAAAATAGGTAGCAAAATAGGGGTTTTGAAAGCTCAAAATTTCAGCAAACTCATCTCCATTCAAGTAAGTGATTTTAATGGTTTTTCTTGAAGATAGTTGTACTTTTAGAACCCCTAGAGCTTAAGCTTTCTAATGAGGGGACTATCTTGCAATATGGTTAAAAGATTAGAGTTTTTCCATAAGAGCTTTCATTGTTATTTGCTGCACTTTTATGGAAGAAAATGAGTCTTAGTTGTTAGATAAACGACTTTTGTGAAAGGTGTTACTATGAAAACACGTAAATGTACCTTGTTGTAAAGGTTATAGAGTTTGTAGTAAATGTGTAAAATGTTGGGTTTTCATGATAGCCATAAGAGAAATAAATGTTCACCTAGGCTTTTTGAAGGTAGAAATTCTATTAGAATTAATTTCTGAGCCTAGGGGTAAAATGGTCATTTTGCCAAAGTCTAAGGGCAAAATAGTAATTTTACCAAAGCATGATTATTGAAATGTTTCTATTAATGTGATGGTTAAAATGAGCTAATTTGCTATTATAGAGCAAGAAGAGCCAAGAATCAACCTCGATCAGAAAAAGGATAAAATATCGGACTAGACCGACGATCTAGCTTATTTTGGAAATCGAGGTAAGTCTGTATGTGATAAATTCAACATTTACGCTAGCATTTTTGAGAATGGTTGATATTATAATGATATATGATATTCTATGAAATTGAATATTGGTGTTGAATGAGAAAGATGATAAAAGTTGAGATGTTGAAGTCCCGGATGGACTATAATAAGTGTGAGAATACTATCTTCAAGACATGAGATAGATAAGGTCCCGTGTAAGACCATGTCCGAGACACGGCCTCGGCACCGAATTGTGATCCCGTTAAGACCATATTCGGGATATGGCTTCGGTGTTAAGTATGAGAATCATATAATACCATATTCGGGATATGGCATCGATACTTAATGTTAGAATTTCATATAAGACCATATTTGGGATATGGCATCGGCACTCAGAGGTGACCCCATGTAAGACCACATCCGGGATGTGCAATTGGTTTCATGTTTATGCTAATGATTATGAATATGCATCTTTGAGCATCCCTAGTGATTTATCTGGATGAATAGATTAGCTTAGAAATAGAAACGAGAATTTTATTAAAGCTATGTGATTGAGTTAACACAAGTACTCGTGAGTAATTCATGAAGAAACATTTACGATATGTGGCATGGTATGTGCTAAACAAAGGCAAGTATGAGTAAGTATGACAAGAAGCCTATAACTTTGTGTATGGTTAATTAATGCCATGGATGAATTTTATCATGAGCTTATTATTGCTATTTATTTCCATGCAAACTTAGTAAGCTTTATGCTTACCCCTTTTATTACCCTTTTCCTTGTAGTATTGCAAAGTTAGCTCGAGAATTTGCAGACGTCAGAGTTGGAGATCACACTATCGACCAATTTTTGGTATAGCCAAATTAGACTTATTTTGGGTATGGCATGTACATGACTTGAATGTTTTGGTTATGTTATATTTGCAAGCCCAGTGTGTTGGCTACTAAGATTGTTCTAATTCATTTTGTAAATGGCCATTAAAGTTGGGTCAATACTTGACTAGTTCTTATATATATATTCATTGATGATGAATCATGAAGTGTATGCTTGTATGGATGCTTGATTTGAGTTGGTATAAGCATAGTTGCTATGTAGGGTGGCATTTGGCTTGGAATATAGCCTTTTTAATGCCCATACGGTAGACACACGGGCATGTGTCTAGGTAGTAGGAGACACACGGTCAGCCCCATGGGCGTGTTGATCGATCGTGTGTTCCTTTGTGAGCTAGGTTTACAAGTCAATATGCTCAGTAGTAAACAACGGGTAGAGACACAGTCGTGTGTCTCAACCGTGTGGAAGGCACAGCCTTAGGCATGGGCGTGTGCCTAGGTCGTGTGAAGTCTGCACCTGAAGTTATTCGACATACGGTCTAAGGACACGGGCGTGTGCCTTGGCCGTGTGACCTTAGTGAGGTGATGACGTCATAAACAGAATGCCAAGGTTTTGGCACACGGGCTAAGACAAGGGCATGTCGAGGACGCGTGAGGGACATGAGCCAAGGACACGGGCGTGTGTCCGGGTGTATGGAATAAGTCAGTGTCGACCACAGGTGAAGAACACGGGCATGTCTCAGGGGCACACGGGCGTGTCCCTAGAACAACACAGGCGTGTGGCCCCTATTTTGATGAAAAACTTTCTAAGTCTTCTTGAAGTCTCCTAAGTTCTCGGATTAGTCCCGAACATTCCCCCATGCATGTTTCGGGCCTCGTGGGCCCATATAAGGGATGAATTTGATTGTGAATGAGAAATCTAGATTGAATAAAATTTTATATCCCGATGTGTTATGTTTAAGCAAGTTCTGTTAGGTAATGCCTCATATCCGATTTCGACTTCAAACACAGGTAAGGGGTGTTACAGTGTCCCCCTGCATGCTAGGTTGGCAAGTCAGAATACCCAGTAGTAAACACAAGGGCTGAGACACGATCGTGTATCTCAACCGTGTGGAAGACACGGCCATAAAGCATGGGCATGTGCCCAGGCCGTGTGAAGTTTGTGCCTGAATTTGGGAATTTAATTCGCTACACGATCTAAGGACACGGGCGTGTGCCTTGGCCATGTGAACTAAATGGGATGATGATGTCATAAACAGAATGTCAAGGTTTTCACACGGTCAAGACACGGGCATGTCATGGTCATGTGAGAGACACGGGTATGTGTCAGGCTGTGTGAAAATCCCTGTAGTTTCGAAATGAAAAAATAAAATCTAAAATCTACACAGACTAGGGACATGGGCGTGTGTGACCACACGACCTGCCCACACGGGCGAGTTCCTCTCCGTACGTTGCATGCGGCCCTGTTTTGTGTAAATGTTTTCTTAGTGTTCAAAAGTTTTCGGTTCAATCCCAAACCACTCCGTAAGTAAGTTTAGTGTCTCGGAGACCTATGAGAGGGACGTTATGATTTTGAGTGCAAAGTTTTAAGTTGAAAAGAAATTTTGTGGCCGATGTTGTATGTTTGAGTAAGTTATGTCAGGTAATGCCTCGTCCCCGGTTTTGGTGTTGAATATAGGTAAGGGGTATTACATTTAGTGGTATCAAAGCTACGGTTTAGTCGATTATCGGACTAACATTTAGTGGTATTACATTTAGGGGTATTAATTTAGTCTAGCTATACATGTCATACGTATAAGTATTTACATAATGATAGTGTGACGACTCCTGACGATTTAACTTGTGTTTTCATATAGTAAATGGATCCCGACAAAGCTGTGGCGGACGATAGAAAGTAGCACGTCGGCTCCCACCCAAGGGACGGTGCCAACTGAAAATGAAAATAAAATTAGACCAACGACTGTAAGTTAGAGAGGAGGAGAAGAGGCTAGGGAAGTCTTTCTTCACATGCTGAACGCATAGTATACGAAGTTCGTTCATACTAACCTGAATGTACAACCCCTTCCACCCCAACCTATCCCTTAGCCTACCCCTGTAGCTCCCCAATTTGTAGAAGTGGTAAGAAGAGAAAGGCTTCTGGTCGATAGAATCCGGAAACAATGAGCTGAGGAATTTTGAGCTAGTAAATATGATGATCCGAAGAGGGCGGAATTCTGGATGGAGAATACCATCAGGGTATTCGATGAGTTGTCTTACACGCCTAAAGAGTGCATGAAATGTGTGGTGTCTCTCTTAAGAGATTCCGCTTACTAGTGGTGGAACACCCTTGTGTCGGTGGTACCAAGGGAGAAGGTTAATTGGGAATTTTTCCAAGAGAAGTTCCGGAAGAAGTACATTAGCAAAAGATTTATTAATCAGAAGAGAAAGGAATTCCTTGAATTAAAGCAAGGTCGAATGACAGTAATTGAAAATGAACGTGAGTTCGTAAGGCTTAGTAAATATGCCCGGGAGTGCGTGTCCACCGAGGCTATCATGTGTAAAAGGTTTCAAGACAGATTAAATGAGGATATCCGATTGTATGTTGGTGTCCTAGAATTAAAGGAATTTGTCGTGCTAGTAAATAGAGCTTGCAAGGCCGAGGAGTTGGCCAAAGACACAGTTAGGCAAGTCATTTCAATCCTCATCTAAGAAATCAAGAGAGTTTACTACTCTATCAGCTACTTCAGCTGAGTTTTCAAACAGAAGTAAAGGTAGACAATACTCGGGGTCTAAAGCTGAGACCACTTCGGTTGCTAGTGTTGGAAACGCTCGACCAAGTAGACCGGAATGTCCACAGTGTGGCAGACATCACCTCGGGGAGTGTCGAGCAAGCGAGAGAGCTTGTTTCAAGTGTGGATCCCCAGATTATTTTATTAAAGATTGCCTCGAGATGGGCGAGAAAGAGAAATCTCAGAATGCAAGATCAGGAAATACTACTAGAGGGAGGCCATAAAGAAATTCGAGAAGTGGAACGAGTAGTAAGAATACGCCTAGAGAGCAGACTGCAAGATCTGAGGGTAGAGCACCTACGAGAACTTATGTCATTCGTGTACGCGAAGAGGCATCCTCCCCTGATGTAATTACAGGTACATTTTATCTCTATGATACTCATGTTGTTGCTTTAATTGACCCAGGATCTACCCACTCATATATTTGCATGAAATTAATCTTTAGTATGAAAATGCCTGTAGAGTTTACAGAATTTGTGATAAAAGTGTTGGATCCCCTAGGAAAATGTGTGTTAGCTGATAAAGCATGCAAAGATTGCCCTTTGAGGATTAGATGTCATTACTTTCCGGCTAATCTTATGTTATTGCCGTTCGATGAATTTGATGTAATCCTTGGCATGGATTGGTTAACTACTCATGATGTGATAGTGAATTGTGGAAGGAAATTTATTGAGTTAAAATTTGAAAAATGAGGATATTCTTCGTGTTGAATCAGATGAGTAAGACAGATCGCCTGTAGTGATTTCTTCCATGTTGGCTCAAAAATACTTGAGAAAAGGATATGAAGCTTATATTGCTTTTGTGATGAATGCCAAAAAGACTGAGTTGAGAATTGAGGCAGTGCCCATAGTGTGTGAGTACCCAGATGTATTTCCAGAAGAATTACCAGGGTTGCCTCCGGTTAGAGAGATTGAATTTGGCATTGAGTTAGCCCTAGGTACTATGCCTATATCGATTGCTCCATACAAAATGGCTCCAACCGAGTTAAAAGAACTGAAGGTACAGTTACAAGAGTTAATTGACAAAGGCTTTGCAAGACCGAGTTATTTTTCTTGGGGTGCTTCCGTATTATTTGTGAGAAAAAAAGATGGTTCCATGAGGTTATGTATAGATTATCGGTAGCTTAATAAGGTAATCGTAAAGAACAAGTACCCCTTACCAAGGATCGATGATTTGTTCGACCAATTGAAGGGATCCACTGTGTTTTCCAAGATAGACTTAAGGTCTGGATATTATCAGTTGAGAGTCAAAGACTCAGATGTGCCAAAAACTGCATTTCGGACAAGGTATGGACACTATGAATTTTTAGTCATGCCTTTCGGTTTAACCAAAGCCCCTACTGTGTTTATGGATTTGATGAACTGCATCTTTCGGCCATATTTGGACAAATTTGTTGTAGTCTTTATTGATGATATACTGATTTACTCTCGTGATGAGAATGAGTATGTGGAGCACTTGAGAACGGTTTTGCAAACTTTGAGAGATAAGCAGTTATATGCCAAGTTTAGTAAAAGTGAATTTTGGCTTAAGGAAGCCGGATTTTTGGGTCATATGGTTTCAGGTGACTGTATTCGAGTTGATCCGAGTAAATTTCAGCGATAGTTGAATGGAAACTGCCAAGGAATGTAATCAAGGTTAGGAGCTTTCTGGGCCTAGCTGGCTATTACCGATGGTTTTTCAAAGGATTTTCCATGATAGCTACTCCGATGATGAGGCTATTACAAAAAAAAATGTGAAGTTTGAGTGGACAGAATAGTGCCAACAAAGTTTTGAGATATTGAAGGCATTGTTGACCGAGGCTCTAGTTTTAGTACAACCCGAACCAGGAAATTAATTTGTGGTCTATAGTGATGCATCCTTAAATGGATTGGGTTGTGTACTCATGCAAGAGGGCAAGGTGATAGCATATGCCTCTAGACAGTTAAAGCCGCATGAGAAGAATTACCCGACACATGATTTAGAGTTAGCCGCTATTGTATTTACACTAAAGATATGGAGACACCATTTGTATGGTGAAAAATGTCAGATATTTACTGATCATAAGAACCTAAAGTACTTGATGACAAAAAAGGAGTTGAACCTAAGGCAACGAAGATGGTTAGATCTGATAAAGGACTACGAGTTAGTGATTGACTACCACCCAGAAAAGGCGAATGTGGTCGCTGATGCCTTGAGTAGGAAATCTTTGTTTGCATTGAGAGCCATGAATACACGGATGGTTTTATCGAGTGATGGTTCTATTCTGGCTGAGTTGAGAACTAGACCGATGTTTCTCTAAGATATTTGCAAAGCTTAGAAAGGCGACAGTAATTTACAGGCCAAGAGAGTTCAATGTGAGTCGGGTGCTGAGTTAGATTTTTAGATTAATTCTGAAGGATGTTTGATGTTTCAAGATAGGGTTTGTGTACTCAGAGATTCTAAGCTTATTCGCAAAATTTTGCATGAAGCACATAGTAGATGTTTATCGGTACATCCAGGCAGCACAAAAATGTATAATGACTTGAGAAAATGGTATTGGTGGCTGAGTATGAAGAAAGATATTTCAGAGTCTGTATCGATATGCCTAATTTATCAACAAGTGAAGGTTGAACACCAAGTACCTTCGGGTTTACTTCAGCCTTGTAACACCCCAAACCCGGCCTAAACGTTACTACCGGATCTGGCATGTCACATAAAAAGGTTGTTTATAAACTGAGCGTTTGTTAAAAATTTCGAGTTTAAATATTTATTCGCTGGTAATCCTTTATTTAACATTTTGGAAAACGATTATTAAGGGTTTAGGAAACTCCTGTATTGAACATTTAATAATAATAAGCAGTAATCAAATGAGAAGCTAAACCAAATAAAATACCAAAATTTAAGTTGTGGCCTTATTACATAATAAAAACCCAAATAAAAATAAGGTAAAGCAGGAAAAGTTTACGAAAAGTAAAGTCTTTATGGCCTCCACGAGTCTACCTCGGCTCTCATATCCACGATCTATTGATTACCTGAGAGGTTAAGCAAAGGGGTGAGTCACTGAGACTCAGTGTGTAAATCCCCTATAACACATAAACGGCTCGAGGCCCACAATCGCATATCGAGCCTTAGCCCACTCAAGATGACATAAAAATAAATGAATGCATCATGTCCCAGCCCAAACCTAGTTTTTCCATCCTCTACACGTCAACCCGTACCAGCCAATCACACCATGGGGATTTCTATAATCAACCCTCCATCCGCTACACGCCGTCTTGACAGTCATGCTGTCAGTTATAATACTGATCACTATGTGACTTTAGAATCAACTGTGGCTTAGCCACCGATCACGATGTGACCTTATAACAGATGTGGCAGAGCCACCGATCACTACGTGACCTTATAATCAACTGTAGCAGCGCCACCGATCACTACGTGACCTTATAATCAACTGTGGCAGCGCCACAATCACTATGTGACCTCATAATCAAGCATTTCCCTTTAAACATCATAACATCCCAAATCCCATGCAATATGACATAATAATTCATGTATGCAGTATGTCATGTATGCAAAACATATATCAAATATAAGTATAACATGAATTACCATCATAATCAGATAGACATAATACAACATAATCAAGCTAATCAACCTCTAAGGGTATAACCGTAATTTTACATAGCAAGGGTATTTTCGTAATTTACCTATAAAGGGTATTTCAGTAATTTTGCACCTGCAATGGCCTTTTCGAACGCCTAATGTCGCCCCGAGCGACTCAGCTACCATTTTCGGTCGTACAGAACTATTGGGCCTAAAACTCGATTTTGGCCCATTTGGGCCCACACGCTCGTGTGGCCCACCTAGCACAAATCTAGCCACATATAAGACATTTTCCTAGTCTAGTTCACTATATACTACACCATCATACATTTTATTCAATTGGGCCCGCGGGCCCATTGGACCCACTTCGGCCCATCATGGCCCAAGCAGCCTCAACCCACAAGAATACTTCTGATGGCCTCAACTATCGCGTTGAAGCCTCACACGTGCACTCGCACACTCGTGTGGCTACTATTGTCGTGTCCGGCACTTCGGCATTTGCCGCTCTACAACTAGAGTAGAGAGAATACACACCTGATAGGAATCTGGTGCTAATTCGCGCTCCGACCACTCCTGTACCCAAACGCCCTCCAAAGTGTATTCATCCTCCTCCTAGAATGCTATATATATAGCTAGCTTCTCACTTTCCTTCTTTGTATCTTTCAGATGTGGGATCCTTTCGTCAGGAGAGTTTAAATCCAACTCAAACTCTTCCCGTCCAATTCGCAAAATAAATACTCCCTTACTTTTCATGAGATTCGAACCCAGGCTCTCTTGCAACATAATCCACACCGCTAACCACTTGGCCACAAGCTCCTCTTGTGTCTTAAACCATGTACAACTAAATTTAAATCTATAGCCAAATTCTAAAGTCCATTTAAAAAGAAAACCAAAATGCAAGAGCCAAGACTTGAACCTTGGACCTCCTTCCTTCCTTGTGGCATCATCCCCTTGCCTCTTATGTGGCGTCACTTTGCCACTACACCACACACTCCACTTGTGTCATTTTCCTCCACATTTTATTCTTAAAGCCTACCTACTAACTCCCAGGGTTTTTTTCCACCTAAAACCAAAATTTCCCTAAAGCTAAAGTTTGATCCCGGGACTTCATAAAAGCCCTCTAACCTTCCAAAATCACTTATCTAATAGGTCCAACTTGCATTTAAGCCGATCTCTTGTTTTCAAAAATTTTAAACGCTACTACGCTCAAGGCCTATTGGGCCCAATCCTACAAGGCCCAATTTTGGAATGTTACAAGCCTATTATGGTTCCCGAGTAGAAATAGAACCGTATTACTATAGACTTTGTGACGAGTTTGTCGTTGACACTGAAAAAGAAGGATTCTGTATGGGTTGTAGTTGATAGACTTATAAAGTCGGCTCACTTTATACCAGTATGTATTAATTATTCGCTTGATAAGTTGGTGGATTTGTATGTGTCAGAAATTGTGAGATTACACAGAGTTCCGTTGTCGATTATTTCGAATAGAGATTCGAGATTTACATCACGGTTTTGGAAAAAGTTGCAAGAAGCCTTGGGCACAAAGTTGAGTTTTAGTACAGCTTTCCATCCGCAAACCGACGGGCAGTCGGAGAGGGTAATACAGATATTTGAAGACATGCTTTGATGTTGTGTTTTGGAATTCCAAGATAATTGGGAGAAATACTTACCGTTATTGGAATTCGCTTACAATAACAGCTTTCAGTCGAGTTTGAAAATGGTGCCTTATGAGGCATTGTATGGGCGTAAGTGCCGAACGCCTTTGTATTGGACCAAACACAGAGAGAATCAGATTCACGGGGTCGATTTGGTCAAAAAACTGGAGAGAAAGTAAAAGTGATACGTGAGTATTTAAAAGTTGCTTCGAATAGACAAAAGTCCTATGCGGACTTGAAACAGAAAGAGATTAAGTTTCAAGTCGGTGCTAAAGTGTTTCTAAAAGTATCACCATGGAAGAAAGTTCTCAGATTTGGCTGTAAAAGCAAATTGAGTCTGCGTTTTATCAGACCGAATGAAATTACCGAGAGGATAGGGCCGGTAGCCTATCGATTGGTTTTGCGTCTGAGTTGAAAAAGATCCATGATGTGTTTCACGTGTCTATGTTGTGACGTTACCGATCAGATCCTTCGCATGTAATTGTACCAATAGAGATAGAAATTCAACCGGACATGACTTATGGTGAAGAGTCGGTTAAGATTTTGCCACGAAAATTCAAAAAGTTAAGAAATAAAAGTATAGCCCTTGTGGAAGTACTATGGCAAAGACATGGGGTGGAAGAAGCTACATGGGAGCCCGAGGAGACTATGAGAAACCAATATCCCAACCTTTTTGCTGGTAAGATTTTCGGGGACAAAAATCCCTAAAGGGGAGAATTGTAACAGCCCGATTTTGGGGCTAGTCGGAACAGTAGTTTCGGACCCACCAATCCGAGGTTGGAGAAATTAGTTTTAATATTATTTTATGTGTTATAGCATGATTATAAGAGTACATGAAAATTTTGGCGCATTAATTTTAGCGATTGCATGCCTAATTACGAAAAAGGACTAAATCGCATAAAGTGTGAAAGTATTGTCCTACAAGCTAAAGGTGTCTAATAACTATTGAAATATTAAATTGGATATCCTTAATGTGTAATTAGACCCTTAGAAATAGGGCTGGCCGGCCATAGGGACAAACAATGTCAAAATTGGTCAAAGTTATTGGATTAGGTGGATTAAATTGATGAAATAAAATAAAATAAAGAAAAATATGATATCACCTTATTCATTCATCTTCTTCCACCGAAAATATTAGCCAATGAGGGGTTTTGGGAGCCTAAAATTTTCAGCAACTTCTCACCCTTGAAAGTACGTGATTTTGGTAATCTTTCTTGATATATTTTGTACTTTTGGGACCCTTGTAGCATAATCTAGCTAATGATAAGACTATTTTGCAAAATGGTTAAGAGTTTAAGGTTTTTCCATGTGAATATTCATGTTGATTTCTGAAATTTTATGGAAGAAAATGAATCTTAGTTGTTAAATAAACAACTTTTGTGAAAGGGATCTCCAAGAAAACACCTAAAAGGACCTTTTTGTAAAAGTTTTAAATAGGTGGTAAATAGGTGGTAAATATGTGAAATAATTGATATTGTGAGTTTTTATAAGAGTAATAAATGTTCATCTAAGCTTGTTAAAGGAGCAAATTTGATTAGAATCAATTTACGAGCCTAGGGTAAAATCGTAAATTTGTAAAAGATTAGGGGCAAAATCATAATTTTTGCCAAAGTATGATTCATGGGTTATTTTAGTCAATGTGGTTGTTAAACAAGTGAAATTGTTATTATAGATCAAGAAACACAAAGCCTGGACCGAAACCGAGGCAAGGACAAAGTCGTGGACTAAATTGGACAATTCCACATATATTTTGGTACCAAGGTAAGTTTGTGTGAAATTAAAGCTACATAATACTATTATATTCTTAATTGCTTGATATCATGAGGAATGTATATTATTTCTATAAAATTGATTAATGATGCCTCGATGGAAGTATAATGATATTATGTTGAGTTGAAGTCTCGGTTGAACAATAGGAATAGTAAGGATACCATTGTCAAAACATGAGATAAAGAAGGTCTTGTATAAGACCATGTCTAGGACATGGCATCAGCACCGAAAGGAGATCTCGTGTAAGACCATGTCTGGGACATGGCATCGACATTGATATATGATCTCATATAAGACCATATCTGAGATATGGCATCGATATCGAGATATGAGATCCCGTGTAAGACCATATCTGGGATATGGCATCGGCATCGAGATGTGATCCCATAAAAGACCATATCTGGGATATGGAATTGGCATCGTGCTACATGTATGATGAGGTTGAGTATCCTTCGATATTCCAAGTAGTTCATCGGGTAAAGAGCTAAGTTTATGTTAAAGATGATAATGAGTTAAGTTACGTTCTAGATAGCATAAGTGCTAAATTATGTGATGAAGTGATACAAGTACCTATGAGTAAAACACGAGATATGAATCCGAAATGTGATATGTGATTGGTAAGTGTAAACATCAGTAAGTTGTGTCAAGTGCTTGAGAACTTATGTTGCTATTATTCAATAAGATGAATGGATGATATCATAAATCTTCATGTTGATATTTATTTCATGCAAACTTACTAAGATTTATGCTTACCCCTCTTATTTCCCTTTTCCTTGTAGTATCGCTAAGCTAGCTCGGGGATCGTAAGACGTCAGAGTTCGGATCACACTATTAACTTCTCTTTGGTATAGCAAAGTTTGATTTATTTTGGGTATGACATGTATAGGAACTTGGTTATTTTGTGTTATGTCATATTTGTTAGCCAATGTGTGGCTATTAATGTCATTAAATTCAGTTTGTAAATGGTCATTAGAAATTGGCCAATACTTGACAAGCTTATATATTTAATGATGATGAAGTTCATGAAGTGCGTGCTTGTGTGATGGGATGAGTAATGAGTAAAGTATACACATGATGAATGTAGTGTAAACCTATGTGTGGATGTCTTGATTTTGGGTATTAGAAGTGATTTATGGTCATGATGTATGTTGCATTGAAATGGTATAAGTGTGGTTGATTTGTAGGGTGGTAATTGTATTGGTAGATATCCTTACAATTGTCCAAACGAGTAGACACACGAGCGTGTGTCTAGGCAGTGTGTGACACACGGTCAACCCCATGGGCGTGTCGATAGGCCGTGTGTCCCCCTGCATGCTAGGTTGGCAAGTTAGAATACCCAGTAGTAAACACACGGGCTGAGACACAGGCATGTGCCTTAGCTGTGTGACCTAAATGGGATGATGACGTCATAAATTGAATGTCAAGGTTTTCACACACGGGTGAAGACACGGGCATATCATGGCCGTGTGAGGGACACGGGCTATGGACACGGGCGTGTGTCAGGCTGTGTAAAAACCCCTGTAGTTTCAAAATGAAAAATAAAATCCACACAGACTAGGGACATGGGCGTGTGTGACCACACGGCCTGCCCACACGGGTGTGCCTCCCTATTTTGTGTAAATGTTTTCTTACTGTTTGAAAGTTTCCGGTTCAGTCCTGAACCACACCGTAAGTAAGTTTAGGGTCTCGTAGACCTATAAGAGGGACGCTATGATTTTGAGTGCAAAGTTTTAAGTTGAAAAGAAATTTTGTGGCCCGATGTTGTATGTTTGAGTAAGTTAAGTCTGGTAATGCCTCGTACCCGATTCTGGTGTTGAATACGGGTAAGGGGTATTACAGACTCTAAACCCGATTAACCAGGGTGTGTGTTTGCATATCTGTTCTGTCTGAATGTTCTGATCTGATCTGGCAGTTCTGCTACAACTTATACGTACATCGATTTATTGCAATATACCGCAAGTGCGTCAGCTCTACTGCGCACTATTATCTGATCTGGCAGTTTAAACTACAACTCGCCTGTAAAGCGGTTTACCGCATTGCATAGTACAGCACATACGCTAACCCTGTTGCGTATTATTATCTGAGTGCTAAGTCCACATAGTACAGCTCATATAGCTCTTTTGAGGTGTGATCGTGGGGCGGAGAAGTATGTTGCCTGGATGGGTGAGTTTCTATCTGACCGCATTTAATCTGCATTTGTCTATGGGTCTGACTGTAAGATTTGTTAATTGCATTCTGTTGTCTAAACGACACTTGTGCTGAGTTTTATGTGAATTTGGTGTGCTCTGGTTGATACATTTGGTTAGTTCCAAGTTTATTGTCTGTTCTTGGTTTGTTTTAAACTCACACTGAGCCCGAGTAGCTCACCCCCTCTTAGTGTTTCCTTTTCAGCTAGCTTCTTCTGAATTTTGATGCTGGACTCGGTGTGCGGAGGTCTCGGACAGTCTTGGAGAAAATTTAGTAAACGTTATATTTTCAATTTCTATTTTGTCATTTAGATTTTGAACTGTAGGGTTTTATAAAGCTGTGGTACAAATTTTGAGTTAAGCTTTAATCGTTTTTATTCCGCTTACATATACATATACTATCTTAACTGAAATTTTAATAACTGATTTTAAACGATTAAGTATTACGATTCGACATGAAAATTGTTTTATAAAAAATTACCTACAATCACTTCGGTGATCAATGTGACATTCGAGATTCGGTCTAAACTTCTAGACTGGGTTTCGAGTGTTATATATCCCTTTAGATTGGATTAAATTATTGTAATCTTTCCGTTTATTTTTTTTCACCAAAAAAAATTTAATAAATCTATAAATATATTAATTATGCCTTTCAATAAAAAAAATAATTATGCAAAATTATTGATCTACATATTTGTTTTTGTTTTTTTTTACTACCTACGTCAAATATTCATATTTGTAATATTATATTTTATCTTTGATTTATTATAAATAAATATATGTTTTTCAATGCTTAGAATATCATTGTGTTTTTTTTTTTCCCTCTTTTTCGCTTTGATAAATATGGTAACTCCTTAGGATGAACATGATTTTTTGCACCATTACATTTTTATGTATATCAAATTTTCATGAGTGTGATTTAATTAAATCATTTTATATCTTTTCCTTTTGAAAATTTATTTAAACGATGCACATTTATATATATATATATATATATATATATATATATATATATATATATATATATAGTATGTGTAAATCATTAGGAAAGTATCGATTGTACAAAAAGGAAGAGGTCTGGTTTAAGCCCTCAGAATAAAGTTTTGAATGTTTCGTTTAACTTCAACCAATGATTTTACTATTTTTTCCAACCATTTGTGTGCCTTTCTGGTTGGAATCTTAGCGGAAATACGACTGTTTTAATGAAACTTCAACCAACTCAGCAAAAAATGGAGAAATAGGGAATCAAAGAAATCTCAAATGAACTTTTTAATTTCTGAAAAACTGTTTTACAAAGCTAAGCTTAAGCCTATTTATAGTAACTAATAAACTAAGCCATAACAATAATAACGGGCCATAACAAACAACCACTAGCCCAACTACTTAACCGAAAAAGCTACCTATCACATAACAGCCTTTGACCCACTTCTAATCTCATGCACAAAATAGAGTCACAACATTCTCCCCACTCGAGTGAAAGAAACATAAAGGTTTTTTACTAGAAATTAGATTATCATTTTGCCCCCAAAAAGAAAAAATAAATGCCTCTTTATTTTATCAAAAGGTAAGTTGATCTTTTTTTAATAAAAATTTTATTTATTTATATTATTAAAAAATTAGTATGATTGATAAAAAAAAACCAGACAATAATCGATAAAGATGGGTAGGCGCGTGCTTCCTAAAGGCGCTTTACCCAGAAATAAAAAATTAAAACAAATATAGATAAGATGGTTTTAGCTGAGCATCTGCAACTTTTATCCCGTGACTCTTTACATTTTCATAGAGGTCGCATATTATTTTAGGGCTCCGTGTCGGTATTCTTCATCTTGGGCTTCTAAAGTTTTTGGGCTTTCTGGAATTTTCTCTATTATGTTAGCCCGACATGCTAGATTGAGCCACCATTGGTCCCACCCTTCAGAGGGCCTTTCATCAAATTGATTTAGCCCACTTATGATGGTGGATAAGTCTTGTTGGATTTCTAAGAGTTTTTCTATTATTTTGTCTTCCATTGTTATAGGTTGTTTGGCGGTGGCCTCAGCGTATGAGATCATG
The DNA here is from genome assembly GCA_025503065.1 of Gossypium bickii. Classification (NCBI taxonomy): domain Eukaryota; kingdom Viridiplantae; phylum Streptophyta; class Magnoliopsida; order Malvales; family Malvaceae; genus Gossypium; species Gossypium bickii. Next base: position 107,321,301 of record CP106711.1, read on the forward strand.
TCTTCTTTATGCTTGGCCTCTTTTTGGAGATCTTCCATTCTTTTTATAAGTTCTATATTCCTTACTCGCTTGGTCTTAAGTTGTTTTTATAGGAAGAGTTTCTGTTCTTTGTGTTTTATGAATTGATCTTAAAGTGCTGCCTTTTCTACTAAAGTTTCTATTTCTAGTTGAGGATTTTTCATATATTTTTGCCCATTTTGTCTTGAGTTTCTCTGATACATTATATTTGTGTCCAAGGTATATCTGGGCATCTTTATATGCAACTGACAGAGAGCTGTATTTTTTATATTTTGGGTTTTTCTAAGATTTTGTATAATGGATATATATTCCTTTATTGTCTCCTATGAATAAGATATAGCATATCTCATTATTATGGACGTTATGAAAATATAGGGAGAGCTCGTTAAGACAGGCTATTTGGTGTTTAATATTTCCCTTTTTATGAGCTACGAATATATTATCGATGAGTATTCTTTCTGCGGATGTTATGATCGTATTCTCTACCATGTTGAATTCTTGACCAAAGCTTTTATAATATGCAATTCTTGACTAGAGGATTAACTAGATACATAATCTATTATGTAACTAGTTAGATTATGTCATCTATTAAGAGAAGATCTTTTCTTTTCGATTTTCATTTTGTTGTAGTATTTTACTATTGTAATACAATCAGTTCTTACGGTAAATTCTTCTTTTCCTAGTATAAAGAGTTGGAATGATTCTAGTGCATATCTTACGGCTAATAATTCGGCATCTATGCTAGCTATGTTCTCCTTCTCTTGATAAGACCCTGATGATTATCTACATATTTTTTTCCTCCCCTTTATTAGATAGCGTATGTGGCTTTTTAAGTAATATTTCTCCCCATCCGGAGGCAGAACCATCAGTTTCTATTATTAAATATTCTGAATATAAGGGTAATTCTAATTTAGGTAAGTTTTTAACTAAGTCTTTTATCTTTTTTACTATCGTCATTATCGAATTGTCTTTTTTCCATATTTTTTAGTCTTTTGGTATATAGGTCCTAGATATTTACTTAAGTCTTTTATAAATGGCCTTGCATTATTTAATAACCCTGTGAATTGTTGTATTTGCTTTAATTCTGTCATTTTTTCTGGGAATTCTATTATTTTTGTAGCTATGTGGGGTTGTAATTCTATTATTATAGCCATTATCATAGGTGTTATCATTCATTGGTTTGTAGTTTATCACCATTCTAGGTATTTGTCTTACTTGTTCTGAATGATTATTAACAAAAAATGATGCACACCTATGTTTTGATTCGCTTCTTCATATTAGTTTCATCTTTTCTAGTTCAGTTATTTGTTGTTATACCATTTTAATTCTTGATTTGATGCATGTATAGCGTTAGCTCTTATTTCTTTATCTTTGTTTATAATTTCTAGTATGTATTCTGTTTTTGTTTTACTCCTATTATCCCTAATTTTTCTAGTCTACTCTGCATCTGTTCTAGATCCACATCTTTTTTTTTTTTTTATATATCTTTTTCTATTTCTACATAGCAGAGATCTTCTTCTGTATATTCTTCCCTTTCATTATTTCTCTAGCATTTACAATTTTCTTCAGGGGTTTGTTTCATCATGCCTTTTAATGTTTTGATTTGGTTTGGTATAGAAAGTAGTTTCATTTTGACTAAAAGTTATGTAGTCCTTAGTTAGAATCATCATATTATTCTTATATAGTATAAAGTTGAGGCCTAATATTATTATATATTTATGGATAGTTAGGTCGCAATATCTGTCAGTTTAAATGTATTGGTTTTGTTACACTGATCAATCATTTTTATTTCTATTTTATCTATTTGATGGAATGTATATGTTATAAAACCATCCATTTGTCGTCTTATTCTTGGTTCTTTTAATTTATTTTTATATATCTTCGACACTTGTTTTTCATTTATTTTAGTACTTGTACATCTTGTATCTATTAGGGTCATTCCTTCTATTTTTATTTTTACTGGTATTAAATATTCATGTATTTATGATTCGTTTCTACATATTGGGATATTATAACATAAATATAAAAAGGCCGGTTATTTGCGGGTTTTCTTCTCTCATTATTTCTTTTCCTTTACTAGGATTACTTGTCCCTACTGGTGGGATTTCTTCAGGTAGAGGTTGTCTAGCAGCTAATCTAAGATTATGTCAATTTTTTATAGTTTCTTCTTCTTCTATATAGAAGTGGTTATCCATTCGTTGTTCCATAAGCGACATTCTTTCTTCTAATGTTTTTATCCTCTTTTTTAATATAATAATTCCTTGAGTTTTTTATATTTTCTTCTTTTTATTCTTCCCATTCGACAGATTTCAATTCTACACTATTTACGTTTAGCTCTTAAATATATCGCTAGCCATAATTTGCATTTTATGCATGGTTTATCATCTGATCCTTTATTCTTTTCCCAACTATGCGTATAGGTTAGAGGTTCTATTATTTCTAGACCTAAATACATTAATTCTATTTCTACAAATTCAAACCCTTCAAACCCCTTCATCATTTGTATAAAGTTTGCTTCTTCTTGCTCACTATCGTCGCTATCTGCGTCTTTTATTTCTTCTGAGATTATTGAGTATATAGTCTCAGTATCAATTAGGTTTTCTGTTACATTTTTTAGATCTAAATTAATATTTTCTATTAGTTGGGCTTGCTTATTGTGTGTATTGTGATGTTTCGGACATTGAGTAGCAATATTTCCCACTTGTCTGCATATAAAGTATGTTATTTTGGTCACTATATCTTCTATCGGGATTGAATTTTCGAACATGTTTTTCTCGTTGTAGGTATGGTTTTCTAGCTCCTGCTTTTCTTATAAAATAATTTTGCTTAGGCATAGCTTTTCTTGTTCTATTATAGTTTAGTCTAGCCGACCTATTTCTTTTACAACTATAGGTATTCGAGCTATTGTTTCCATATTGTTGGGCTGTATATATATTTTTACAAAAATTGTATCCTCCCTTTATCTGTCTATGGATTATCAACATATGTTCCTTCATTGGCTTGTTTTATGATTCTATAAGACTCTTGTATTTCTCTTCCTAAGGGTCCAGGTAATTTATTTATTAACTTCTTGTGAAATTCTTCATTATATATGTTCTAAGATGTAGCAGTATAATGTATGTAATCATTTAGGAAGTATATTACATCTGACCAATCATCTAATGATAATTGCTCTAATTTTCTTACAGCTTCTGATTGCTGGTATCGGGATCCCATTGATGGGTCTGATGCAATTATTATGTTACTTACCGCATTTACAAAATTATTAGGATTTGGTCCTAGCTGTATAAGTTTACTGTATTCATTTTCATGACTACTTTTAAAATCATCCCAAATTCTTTTGGCCATATTTCCTAAAGTAGTTTCCAAGTATTTATACATCTCTTCTGAGGTATGCTTAGAATTATGTTCTAAGGTGTTTTTTTTTTTTTTTTTTTTTATTGTTATATTTTTCCATTGTTGTATTACTTCGCCATAGCTATGGGCTATATTTTCCAAGGTTTAGTAGTGGATCTTCTTCAAAAACATCCAAGGGTTGTCTTTGGCCTTTATTTTTGTATGGGTATTTAGGCTCTCTACAGTCTGAATAAAGTCTTGGTGGTATACTACCGTAATTATATGTAGTTGTAGAGGGCTCATTCTTTGGGGGTTTAATGGGTATTATTACTAGTATTTGGTATGTCCGTTTCCATATTGTTGTCGGGTCCATTAACTTTTTTGTGTTTCTTTCTAGAAACTCTACTATATCATTTTCTACAAAATTGTTAGATTCTCTAGATTCTGTTCTAATAGATACCTGTTCTAATATTTTTTTCGTGTCTTACTCTGAATATTTCTATGACTTTATCCGATCTTTTTCTTAATACTGCTCTTTTTATATATTGTGTCCTTTCTTTTTCGTTGAGTGATCTGAAATATTCTGATCTTTTTTCATACTCTCTATAAGATTTAAAGAACTCTTTATGACTATAGAATTCTATATATCTTCTTATATTTTCTTCATCTTGTTCATCATTTATTAGATCTACTTTTCCTAGCTTATTATCTATTTCGAAGTCTGAATTTATACTTTTAGCAAAAGCGGGTATTCTCTTGATATCAAATGTCTATGGTTATAGTCTGCGAATCTTACGGTACGTTTGGTTTATTGTAATGGAATAGGGCTGTAATTGAATAGAGCTGTAATAGAATAGAGCTGTAATAAGTAATTCAACTGTTTGGTTGAATGGAATGGAATAGAACTGTAATAGTATTCTTATGGTTGGTTGAATGGAATGATGTTGTAATAGTATAAGAAAAAGAACTAAAATGACCAGAATATCCTTAGCAGGATTTTTTTTAGGTAGATAAATATTGTTATTGTTATTAAATTTTAATAAGATTATTATTGAAAATAATTTAATAAAAATAATAAATAATTTAACCATATTTTAACATAATTATTATTAAATATAATTTAATAACATTTTTAATATAATTATTATATGAATTAAAAAATCAAAATATATAATACTATAAAAATATATATGATCATTACTGAAACAAATAATTTAATTATTCTATAATAAAAAATAATTAAATATTAGAAGTAATAAATAACTTGAGAATTATATTTCACATCCAAGCATAATATTCATATATTAACAAAAAGTTACATGATTTCATAAGTTTATATGTCATAATCCATATGTTTTAAAATTTTACAACATCAAAAAGTTACAACATTGTAATGACATTCTATCATGTCATTATACCATTCAAATATTAAAGATACCAAAATATAATCAACACAACCATGATTTTTAATGGTCAGCAAGAAATCTTCTGATCCATTCCAACCGCACAGTAGAAGGTAAACTAAAGAAAATGAGCATTTGCGTTGGATGATTTGGAATTTTGCTCAATGCTCGAAAGCGCTCATCCTCAGTTAAATTTTCTACTTCACAGAATGTTCGATATAATTTTAGAGCACTTTCTTGAATGGTCATTTCTGACTTTTGTTGAATTAGCACTTCGGAGGCAATACTCTTAATGATTTCAAGGCCAACAGTCCGTATATTTTCTGCCAATAAAGTGGCAGCATCATTAAATGAAGTAGAAGAATCACTTGCATTAGAAATCTTTTTTTTCTTCTTTGAAGATGTGGAATCACCTTGCTTTCTACCTGGTTGCGGTTGTGTAGCTAAAAGATCCATATCATCCAAAGAAACATCAGCTCCGCATCCGTGGAAATCGTTTCTTTCTTCATGAGTATTTGTAGCAGCCACATCCTCAATATCTATTTCTTTAATAATATCAGCGGCTGTTTGAGTATCTTTCCTAGTGGCTCGATCTTTTGCGTAGATGGCAGTAAGTTGGTCATAATAAGGGAAACTCCGATGTCTGAATTAAGCAGCTTCTTTATGACTCTATAAAAAAATGAGTAATTCATATTAGATATAAGTTTGGTTAAAATAAGATAATAAAGACTTGAAATAATTCTTATTTTTATATATAAGTTCCACACAGCATCTTCAGCAACAACAAGCTGCCTATGTTCATCCCAACCAAAGCCGCTATTGTTTTTTCCACTAAGCATGCCATAAACTATTGACTAATCCCTTTTCAATGTCCTAATCCTCGATTCAAGATTAGGTTTAGCCTTCAACATGGCATGGGGTAAAACTTTTTCTAACATTTTTTTCAACTCATTTAAATACTCGGCTTTGAATCCCGTATCTGCATTAAAGGTTCCAACATTGTGCAAGTCGACCATACAAGCAACCAACGCAGCATCTTCTTTTAGAACCCATTTCTTTTTGGTTCCTCGAGAATTTTGGGAAGAAGCACTTGATTATGAAAAACCTGACATAATTATCTTAAGAAAAAAAAAACACAAATTAAAAAGTTCAATATTATGCATCAAAAGATCAACACTTTATAAAATTATAACACATGATGAATCAAAGGAAAATAAATTATCATTCAACAAGTCTAGTACAATATAAAAAAATAATTCAAACACCACCAAAGTTTCATAAACTAGATACATGAAATAACATGAACAACGTAACGTTTACTATTCTTACCCTAAACCTAACTAATTTCTAGATGCTTGTCATTCATCGAACATTTGGTTAGCTAGTTCCATCCTCCAAGAAGCCCATGCATTCGATGGATGAATATTTATGATATTCGATTCATCATCATCTATCACATTACTAGGTAATCCTTCTTCCAACTCCGCTTCAATAGGATCAAGACTCATATAGGTTTGAGTAAAATTATGGAGCAAACAACATGCAATAATGATTCTATTGTGCACCCTCATAGGATAGAATGATCCCATCTAAGTTTTAATAACCCAAAACATCTTTCAATAACATTACGTGCTGAAGCATGTTTCATATTGAAAAATTCTTCCAGAGTACTTGGCTGGTAACCTTGACGTCACTCATTCAAATGATATCTTTGTCCTCTAAAAGGCGCAAGAAATCCCTCACAATTTGTGTATCCAGCATCAACTAGATAATAACAACCTATAAAAAGAAACTATTTGTCATGGTTAATTTCCCCAAAAAGTATGATCTTAAAAACTAATTAAAATTCCTATAATTTTACACTTTACCATGCGGAACTTTTAGTCCATGTCTCCTACTAATTGCATCTCGAAGAACTCGTCCATCAGCAACAGAACCTTCTCAACCAGGAAGAACATAAACAAAATGCATATCAGGTGTACAAACACCTAACATATTTATTGCTATGTCACCTTTTCGCGTTCGATATCTAGATTTATCAACTGTTGGAACCCTAATCTTGATGTGGGTTCCATCTAAAGCACCTAAGTAATTCTACATCACATGTATAAAACCTTGAGTTAGGTTACTATATTTTAATCTAAATGGACTAAATTATGTACGAGCTATATATAGTATTCACTCCAATACATTGAACCATTTCCACCTTGGGTCTGTAGAATTAGTTGTAATTGGCTCTGCCTTTTTAAATAACACATCTTGTAAGCGTATGACAGCATTTAAAACATTGTGAAATGATCTGCTCACGGTTTCCCTAAACCTATTATAGTGATGCTTGATAACTCTATTTTTAAGGTGATGAGAAATGATATGTAAAAACATTGCCACTTGCTCATCAATAAGCATGTTCCTTGACGACTTCAATCCCCCTAAAGTTTGTAACATCTCACATAGTTTCAATCCCCCTAATTCTATTCATCCTAACTTGTTCAATACAGGTCTCGTCACTAGCATATACAAGTCTTTTCACATAATCTCATTGTGCATAAAAATCTAAAATATAGGATCCAATCCTTGGTCTATAAGTATGTAGGTTATGGATGGCACCCAATGCAACTAAGAACCAACTCACAACAGTACACATTTGCAACCATATTGTAATAGCAAGACCAATTCTTTTACGCCTCTCACTTTGTCCAATTAAAGGCAGACGAGCCATTACTGCAAGATATTAAAGTGTTACATATCTTCAAATCATAGTAAAAGGGTCACATTTCTTCAATACTAATTTCAATAACAGTAAAACAAAATCAAAGAATTTAAATTGTAAAGAACTTACAGTGGTTCAGTGAATACAAGAAGTTCCACTGTCGATGGAAGAAGCAATCAAGCAAACCAAAGAAGAAGAGGAAGAAATAACACACTGTCAAAGAAAATTGAACAATACATATTTATCAAATTTCATTCAACAAAATCAGCTCTTGGCTTAGCAAATAATAATGTCTTGAAAAACATTTATGATAAACTAAATTGAAAAACATATATGATAACACTCTCTCCTTACAGAGTAGAGTTGAACTTAAATTTTAAAATTTAAAAGGTAAAACAATTAGATTGCTAAAAATAAAAATATAAAGATTAAATTCTATATTTACTTAAGACTAAGGTTATATTTGATAAACTGAAATATTAATGATTAAATTTAAGTTATAACTTTTGTTTAGTAAATTATTTTAAATGAAATATTGAATATAATTAGATTATTTGATAAAAATAATATAATATTAAATAAAATAAAAAATAATTGAATTTATTATTTATAGTTTACTATAGATATAGTTCCAGTTCCACCATTTTCAATTTTAAATGCCAAACTTATTTTATTGTATGAAATTAAAAAAAGAAAAATTGTGAGTAAAAAGAAATTAAATAAATTAAAAATATTAGAAAATATTTTATGTAAAAGATTAATTTTTAATTAATAATTATTATTGGTGTAGTGGTAAAATACTTATTTATAAATTCACTAAACATGTATTTAGATATTTTATTTAAAAAATTAAAATAAATTATGTTTTTTTTTCAATTAAAGTAAGTCCCTTATTGGTTACACCAAATAGATGATAATAGTTATTATTTCAGGCATTGAAGAATGGGGTGGAGAAATGATGACATTCCATTTACTTTTTCTATTTTTCTTTGATTTGGATTTAGGGATTTAGACATCTTTCCATCCCTTTTTATATTCATATTTTTTTAGGTTTAAAAAAATTTGGAATTCTAACTTACAAAGTTAGCAAATATATGTTCATATAGCAAAATTTGAAATTCTAACTTAAAAAGCCAGTAAATATTCATATTTTTTAGGTTTAAAAAGTTTGACTTAAGAAAGGGACGTGGCTATATGGTTATATATGCATCTAAGTTTACATGCACCGAACCCTACTCAAGTGCCCTTGGTACACATCTAACTACGAGAATATTAATGGCATTCCCCTTGTCCAAGGATGTTACATTAGCTGGAATATTGATATTTCAATTCAAACAAGGATTGAACAGATAACTAAGCGAATGTCGCTCCTTTATTTTGATATTTCTCAGCACCATCTATGCCAGTTTTGTGAAGTAAGACAAAACTTAATAATAAGATACTTATCACAGCATTTCTGAACAAACTTGTATTTAAGTTAAATATAATGAGAATGATGATGGCAAATAAGTAGAAGACAGGAAATTGCAGTTGAAACTTAGGATAATGAGAATTTCTCACTCAAGAATCTAAAACTACATGAAATCAATTTAAGCATGAAGTGCCAGTGGATATAGCAACAGGTCTGTACGAAACAACGAAGACTACATTCCTTTGCTAACAATTTCTAATTTTAACAAGCAAAACATATGAGTCAGACATTCATGCATGAAGAAAGATGGAACCAAAGTCACAAATGGGGCATGTACCACTATTTCCACACCCCAAACTGGAACATTCATGCTTCATCAACTGGTAGTCTCCATGAAATTCAGAGGTTCCAGATTCAATATTATATGCCTGAACATGCCAAAAATAATAATAATAAGAAACTTATCAATGTAGTAGAAACGATAAAGATTAGCAACATAATGCTTTCGATAAGTCACTAAGAAATGATGTGGTATCATGCAATTTTATAAAAGAATCAACTTAACAGACATATGACTAAAATGAACAATAATAAAGACAGCACTTTAAAAGAGGAGATAATTAAAACACGCTGATTAGCAATCCCACCAATCTGAGTATTGGAGTTTTATTGATCCACTATGGATTCCATTTGCACCAATAATTTAAGGTAAGTTCCTATAGTCCTTCTACAAATAGGGAGATTAAAAGTGCAATGGAAATACATTATTATGATGTTACTAAATGCAATAAACCAAACATACCAGTATAACACATGCTGCATGAAAACAACTTCGATTAGAAAAAAAATGGAAACTCGGTAAATTTTATAACATACAAATTAAAAAGTCTGATAAATGCGTCATACCAAATATCCTTTAGGATCTAACAAAAAAATTAAGAAGTAAGACAACCCTAAATAGTCTTTTGAAAAAAAAAAACAATGAGAGATGAGTTCTTCCCAAAGACAAGTACATGTAACACCAAATGAATATATATATGTATGTATGTATGTATGTATGTATATATTACAAAAGAGGAAGTGTTGAGCGGAATCCTTACTGGGTTTTGCAACTGATCAAAAACCTAAAAGAATGCACATAAAAATTACCAAGATTGGAATCTGTAATTCAAGCGAAGTGTGAAGAAAGAGCTTTTCTTTTCTAGGTTTTAAATGGAGTCAAAAGAGGGTTCAAAGGCAGACTCTGAATACTTTGTGAACGCAGGGGGGAGGAAAGAAAGGAGAATGGTATTAGCTAAGCGATGGGGGCGTTGCTCATCTCATGGCAAGGTTGTTGTTCCCTCTTTCAGTGGAATATGGAATTTTCTGAGTAAAGCCTTTATCTTTTTCTCAACCTTTGTCTTTACTTTCCCTCAAGTTTCCTCTTCAATTATGTATTTTTAAAGCTTTTGTTTCTCTGATCAAGTTCTTAGAAACAAAAGAATTTACCTTTTTTTTCTTTTTTTAGCTTTAATTTCGAGTTTGCATGTGCTAACTCAAAAATCTTCTATCACCCTGATGAAACCATCACCACCTACACGATTAAACCACCATTTTCAGAAACTCAGTCAAACCAATACCCAATCAAGAAAAGATGAAACCAATAGACAAAGAAACCAAAAAAAGGAAAACCAAAATTGAAAAAAGAAAGGATATGACATACCTAGAGTTAAATGGGTTTCGAAACTTTGGGAATCCGTTCAACGATCCGAATAGTGAGGAAGCTGCTCCAACCGTAGGGAATGATTTATCGAAGAATAGGGCTGATCTGATGATGGACGGTGGTGAATCGATACTTTCTATCTTGGAACTTTTCTTGGGTTTTCATAAGCTTTAGTTTGGGTTCTTCAAGATCTAAGCTATGGAAACAAAAACAGAAGAGGCAACTTTGATTTGGTGCCAAAGAAGATTATTAGAGTGGCCGGTAAATGTCTAATAAAGGCGACATCAAAAAACTTAACCCAAACTCCAATTTTTAAATTGAACAAAAAAAAGTAAAGAAGATTGAACAGAAAATCGATTGAAAGGGGAAAAGAAAATTTGAAAGAGGTGAAAAGAAATCAGGAAAAAAAAGAAAAAGAAAACGTACCGTTACAATCCTTGGGGAGTTGAAGATGAAGGGCTTGAAGAGGAAGAAATCTGGAGAGAATGGGAAAGAGGTAGGCTATTTTGGTCTAAAAAGGTAAATGACGTGGTGTTGAATGGGTATTCAAACCCTCAACCCCTGAATAGGTAAACGGTAAGATAAGGGAATGAGGGTGTAATAGTTATTCCGTGGAATCACCTAAACGGTGAACCAAACGGATGCTCTACCATAGCGGGCAGAATTAGGGGGGAATGGAATTGCTATTCCACCCAACCAAGTGTCACGTTATACTTATATTTCCTATTAATCCTTGAAATACTTCTCCTTCTTGGGGGTTAGTTTTGGTCTTTGTTCTTCAAATAATTTATTTAAGTTCCAATTTTTTTCTTGCTAGAAGCTCGGTTGAAAATTTTGGGGGTTTTATGAACCTTACTCCTTTTGAGGTTATAGCTTCTATGATGTCTTTTATTTCACATTTATAATTAATATTGGTATTTTTAGTGGCTTTTCCAATAAATCCAAGAGTTATCACTAGGTTTTCTCTATTAATTAACCTATATCCTAAAGATATTATCCCTAACATTATGTTATGAATATATATTATCCCTAACATTATGTTATGAATATCTTTTGTTCTGAGGAAGAATTCTGGGGCGCAATAAAAGAGCCCCATATTGTTATTCATGTCTACATCCATAAAGCTTATATTTTTTTTCTGTTTATCTTCTATTAAGTCATCAAATATGGTCAGGAAAGAAAGAAAGAAAAAGAAAAGGAAAAACCAAGGTTTTAAAGCTTGGAGTTTAATTAGGTAAGTCAATCAAGTCCTATTCTCTTAATTTTTGATGTTTTAGAAGCTTTAAAGTAAGATTTTGATGAAACTAAGTTGAAATTTTGAGAGTTTATAGGTTTTCAAGTATAGTTGATGTTGGAGAAAAAGATGAATTAGGGATTAAATTGAATGAAATTTAAGTTAGAATTAGTAAAAGGATTAAATTGTAAAATAAGCTATAAAAAATAGTTTTAGGACAGCAGCAGTAGGGTAACTTCACAAATACACCAAAAATTGTAGAAATGGAATTAGAAGTTAAGTGAGATATTAAATTAAATCTTATTGAGTCTATTTTCATATGAAAGAAATAGAGAAAGCAAAACAATTCTGTATTTTGAGATATTTAGATTTTTGTGAGACTGGTTCAGAGTGATTTCAAGATCCCCTGTTCTGACTTGGAAAAATCATTAAATATTGTAAAAAAATAATTTTGGGACATAATTTATATGGTTAGATTTAATAATGAGTATATTTTTAGAAAAAATAAACTAGAACATCATTTTAATTCTATAGAAAAAGATAATTAAATTTTAGCAAAGAGTGGACAGAACTATCAGACAACAGAATAGGGGTGATTTTAAAGAATAAAATGTACTTATTGACTAAATCAAAAATTCTGAAAATTTTATGGAAAGAAGATATATGAGTCTAGTTTCATATAAAATTTACGGATCTTAATTTGGAATTCTGTAACTCAGGATATAGATAATTTAGTGACAATGAGTCAGGTAGACAGCCTTGAAAGAACTTATAAGTAAATATTAGAATTGTATATAAAGAATATGGAATGAAGAGCAAGAGTAGGAATTGAATAAAATTCAATTATTTTTTGCAATTAATGCTGTAATTAATAATGTAAATTGTTATTATTATTTTCGTAGCTAACAAAGAAAACGAGGCATCGGCATCCAAGGGAAAAGAAAAGATCGCTGAGGAGTAAATGTGTATTTCGGGTTTGTATTACTATAACTCAAACTATTTATTAAATGTATATTGAATTTATAGTATATGTTATGGAGTAATTAAGATGAGGTAAGTAATAATATTTGAAATTAAGTAAGAATATGTGTGAATATTGAATTATATGTGAATTGATATAATAGATATTTTGAATTGATCAAGTATTTGAAATTGTTGTGGAAATGAATTCGAAATTGGAAAACTAAAATAATACCCTATTAACTTGTCGAACTAGATTTGATACAAATGGCATTCCATTGGATTTGTGATGTGATGAGGAGATTTGTAGCTCGGCCGAGAAGATGATTCCATTATTATATGCTTCGGTTTATCCGAAGAGGCATTTAATGCCTTATTGGTGTGTTTGGGAGGATATCATATACTGGTGTGTTTGGGAGGCTATATTATATTGGTGTGTTTGGGAGGATTTCATTATTCTGGTGTGTTTGGGTTGGATACTCTGGTGTGTTTAGGTAGAATCCGCGTATCTATCAGAGTCCGAGCCTTGTTAATAGGGTAAATAATTGAAATGAAACTTTGAAAATGAGATTGATTGATTTGGCTCTATTGAAAGATATGTGAAAGAATGTATGAGTTAAATAATGAATTGAATTAGTATGTGAAAAATGAAATGTGAATTTAAGATTTATGAAGTGATATATAATTATGTATAATTAGTTTAAATAATTTATAAAGCTTATGGTTGATGTTTGTAATTTATTAATGTTAAATAGTTTGGTTTATAGTAATACCACTGAGTATGAAATACTCAGCGTACGGTTGTTTTCGTGCGCACATTAAAGTCACAGATTCGGTTTAGCATCCAGAACATTCCCGACTCCAACAAGAAAATTTTGGTGATGTATTTCTTCTTTTTGTTTAAGTGGCATGTACTAGGTGGTTGTACATGAGTTATGTATAGATATATATATATAGGTTAAATGATTTTGTTGTAATTAGATAATTATGAAATTTTGGATGATAAGCAAGTTTAAAGTTATAAATTAGTAAATTTGGTATTAAATTTTGAAATGAAATGAAAGATATGAATTAGTTCCTTATATGTTAACACTTTAAAATTTAAAAAATAAATCAACAGATTAAGTATGATCTAGTAGCGATTGAGATGTAAATTCTTTGGTTGAGACATTGGTATTGGTTGTTTGGTTTGAATTTGCAGGGTTTTAGGTAAAAACAAGCAGAAATGCTGTCGAAATTTTTATAGGATTTTAAAAAAAAAATCTGGAATATTCGAACAAGTCCCGTTCTACTTTTAATAAATGTTTTGGGCTTTGAAAGTCTATTATAGGGACTTATTTAATAATTATACTATGAATGTTATTTTATTTGTGAATTATTTGTAAATAGTTTGATATGTCTGGTAATGTCTCGTAACCCTATTTTGGCGACGGTTTGGGGTTAAGAGGTGTTACAATTATTACATGGGCTCCTAAGTCTACTCGTGCCATTTATTACAAAACCTAACACCAAATCACCATTTCAAATTACAATTTAAGAAATTTTTTTATTGACAAAATATGGAAAAAAGAAGTAATTTAACTCACTTAAGTTTTTTTAATGAAAAATTTCTATCAAGCTATTGGATAACCTTAAAGATGGAGTTGCCTATAACAAGAATATCATCTACGTACATCACCAAGTAAGTCAAAGAGCTCTTATTTTTCTTGAAAAACAATGACGAATCAGCCTTTGAATCCCGAAAATCGAGTTGTATCAAAAGCTCTCTTAGAAAAACCAATTTCACAATACTTGTTTGTTGTATGAAATCCCCCTTTTCCAACTCTCCTTTTAATAGAGATGAAAATGTATATGCTGGCAAGTAATTAGAATGAATTGTTTGGTGGCTGGTGTGGCTTTGTTCTATCATTTTTTCAGAGTTAGAAATGGTGAGGATTTGGTGTAACACTTCAAACCCAGCCTAGATGTTATGGTCGAATTTGGCGATGCCACATGGTAGGGATTTTGCAAACGTCTAACTTGACATAAACCTCAAAAACTCATAAACCCTTTATTACTTTCGTTACATTCAAAACCTGTTATCAATTAGTCCACTTGCCTTAAAACATATCATTTTAGCGGAAGCTTATTTTGTAACACCCCAAACCCGGTTTATGCGTTTAGACGAGATTTGGTTTGTCACACCAATCAAACATTCATTTATTCTCGAGTGATTAAAGTAAAATTTTCTACAAACTTTTTGCAGATAGAGTTTAATAAAAATTAAGTACGAAGTTTTGAAATTGATGTTTCAAGAAAATACTTGTTTAAAACTTATCATTTAGAAAAAAAAATATTTATCAAAACCTTAAAGTCGTTGTAAAGGAATTTGGAAGAAATTTTAAAGAAATAATTTAGTTGTTCAAAATGTTATAAAACAGAATTTTTGAGAAAACCATATAATTTAACATAAGCCCATAATAATAGTCCTAAAACAAAATTAAAACCATCCACACAATAAAATCCATAAAAACATAATTAGAGGCCTTATTACATCAAACCCAAAATAGTAATTAAAATAAAGTCATAGTTTATAAAACCCAAGTTCATAGTATGGCCTCCACCAAGTCATCTCCGCCCAAGTCCACATCAATTTCCATTACGAAAAGGTTAATAAAATTGGGTGAGTTACAAAGAACTCGATGTGCAACTCACTTACCATCATTATTGGGGCGGACCATCAAGGCATTAACTTGGGCTTGAGCCCAATTGTAGATTTTGACAATATAGCATAAATTAAAATAAAATAAATATATAATGCATGTAGATGAATTTCCCATCCCAAGCCTAGTATCCATCCGCTAACACCCCCGTACCAACCAACACACTTGTGGGGATCAAGTCAACCCACCCCGCCAAACACACCAATCGTAGGCATTAAGCCTTTTTAATAAATTTGTAGTGCAATATCGAACTAGATTGTGACATTGTCACCGAACTAGAGGCATTTAGCGAATTTGTGGCGAGCCACCGAACTAGAGGCATTGAGCCAAATTTGTGGTGGAGGCCACCGAACTAGAGGCATTGAGCCAAATTTGTGGCGAGGGGCCACCAAACTAGAGGCATTGAGCCAAATTTGTGGCAACCTGGCCATTCTTTCTCTTCATATATCCCACCCCATGCAATCATGCGTGTATAACAAAATATAGTCATATAACAAATTTTCAATTATTCCATAACATCGGTGGGTTTATCAATAAACATTTCATTTGGCCCATAAAAATAATTTAGCAAATTGCCCATTTAATAATTTAGTAAACTTTGGCCCTTATATCGAACTAGAGTATTTTGGCCCAATTTATCGAACTAGAGTATGTTGGCCCAATTTATCGAACTAGAGTATTTTGGCCCAATTTATCAAACTAGAGTATTTTGGCCCAATTTATCGAACTAGAGTATTTTGGCCCAATTTATCGAACTAGAGTATTTTTCTCGGTTTTAACCGTTTTCATGTATTTTTACAAAAGTATCAATTACTACATAATTTCTGAATTTACCATTTTCATGATTTTATCACAGTACTTATGATTTGAAATCTAACCCGAAAATGAGTGTGAAATTACACACCTGATTATTGAGAGAACTACACTTGCCCGTTCTTCAACACCTAAACGTATCGCGATAGTTAGAACACTATAATCTAATAAATAAACCGATCTAAGCATAACGATCTAGAATTTTACCCTCGGATTTTTGAACCACTTCTACTCGCGGTTTCTCCCCGATTGATGGTTCGCTAACCGAATCGAACCCACGAACGAATAATGGTTCTAGCGCATGTCACGAACAACTTCAAATAGTTGATTTTCCTCGGTTGAGCGTCCCAATGACGGTGGAAAATCTCGGATTCGTAAATAGTCCTTTGCTTATACTTAGGGGAATAACGGAACCTCCCCTTTTTGAAGACTAAACACCGCCCTTTTCTTCCCTATTTTGAATGTCTTCAAGGACAAAGATAGTTAATCCAATCTAAAATAATTTGAAATAATACTAAGGTTTTAAAGATGTGATTTCCTTACCACAAAATTGATTCCAATGATTGTGTCACCCACGACTTCTTGATTTCCAAACTTCCGTTATTGCACTAAAGAGTAACAAAGAAGAGCGTTACTAGAACGAACGATTATTTCGATCCAAATGATCCTTCATGACACCATCAAAATTCGGTCATATCACTATTAACTAATCGAAGCGAAAAAGAATCTCTTACCTATTTTCCACGTCGAAAAGAAAGGATTGAGAATGGTGTTTGATTGATGAAAGATTCGGCTATGAATGATCAAGGAAAAAGAGAAAATAAATTTGGCTTATAGGCACATTAGCATTCGGCCATGAGAGTGTAGATGGAGAGAATTTCGATTGAAAAGAATTAAAATAGGAGAAAGATGGTGATGATGTTGCTTTGATTTCAAAGAGAATGGAGAAGAAAGGAAAAGAAAAATATGAGCTTTAAAGAGGTGTATATTCGGCAATGGTAGATAGAAAAGAGAAAGAATGGCTTTTGGTGTAGATGATTTTTCGGCACTCAAAGGAAAGACACAAACAAGTACTAAAGCAATAAACAAAAATGACCAAATGGTCAAAATAATCAAGGCTTACCAATGCACAATTCGGCCAAGGGAGAGAGGGGTTGAGAGAATTTGCAAAACTATGCACAAAACTAACTAAAAAAAATGACCAAAACAAAAGACTAAAATTCCTAGCCAAACTATCACCAAAAATTCGGCTCCCCCTATAGTCCAAGTTGCCGTCCAAATGCATGGTGAATTGGCCATGATATTGTTTCCATAAAAATTCCCTTGATACTTGCCCCATATCTTCATGTCTTTCCTTAATTTCTTGATTCCCTTCCTTAAGTTAACAATTTCCTTATTCCCTTGATATACTAACCAAAAATAACATGGTCAACTCTTTCCATAAATGAGCTTGTCCAACACATGCTAGGAAAACCAAAAATAAAAGCCACCTAATTGCTATTTAAGGGATTCGAACCTTCGAACCTTCACCCTCATGCACTAACACATGCGCCAACACCACTTTGCCATTAACCCATCTTATGCTACACATTGACACTTTAATTAATTTATGTGTCAATGCCACTTAGTCCATTTCCATAAATTCTCAAAATTAATATTATTCCATCCCAATAAAATTTAATTCTTCTTCAGGACTATATTAACTACGAAAATAAATAATAAAATTTCACTTTCTAGAATAATTACTCAAAGCACACAATGAAAGAAAATTCTTGAATTTTCAGGGTGTTACAACTCTACCCTCCTTAAAGAAAATTTCATCCTCGAAATTTACCTGGTTGAAAAAGGTGAGGGTATTGTTGTCGAATTGCATCCTCAGGCTCCCACGTAGCTTCTTCCACTCCGTGGTTACGCCATAACACTTTGACCAACGGCACAGTCTTCTTTCTTAGTACCTTAACATCTCGGTCTAAGATTTCCACTGGTTCCTCCTCAAAAGACAAGTCGACTTCAACTCCACTTCTTCTACCAGGTACTATTATGCGAAGGATCCGATCTATAGCGCCTCAACATGGACACATAGAAAACATTATGAATTTGGCTCAATTCCGGAGGTAATTCGATCTGATAGGCCACTGGACCAACTCGCTTCACCACACAATATGGTCTAATGTATCTAGGACTCAATTTACCCTTCTTCCCAAACCTGAAAATCTTCTTCCAAGGTGAGACCTTCAAGAAAACTTGATCTCCTACGGCGTACTTGATATCCTTACGTTTCAGATCTGCATATGACTTCTGTCTATCCGAAGCTTCCTTTAACCGTGCTCGAATAACTTTCACTTTTTCTTCCGTTTCAAAAATCATCTCAGGACCTAACATCTGCCGATCGCCCAACTCAGTCCAACAGATAGGAGAACGACACCTACGACCATATAATGCCTCATAGGGTGCCATCTGAATGCTAGATCGGTAATTTGTTGTTATACGCAAATTCTGCCAACGGTAGAAAATCCTCCCAACTACCTTTGAAGTCGATTACACATCCTCTTAACATGTCTTCCAGAATTTGAATCACTCTCTCCGACTGACCATCTGACTGAGGATGAAAAGTCATCTTGAAGTTTAGCCGTTCCCGAGCTTCATGCAAAGCTTTCCAAAATCGGGATGTAAACCTAGGATCCCGATCCGATATAATAGACACGGGTACCCCATGTAACCTCACGATTTCAGATACATACAGCTTCGCCAACTTTTGCAACGAGTAATCCGTACGCACTGGTAGGAAATGAGCAGTCTTCGTCAAACGATCAACAATTACCCAAACAGAGTTTTTCTTAGTAGGTGTTAAAGGTAACCCACTAACAAAATCCAGTGTTATTCGCTCCTATTTCCAAAGAGGAATCTTAACTGGTTGCAAAAGACCTGACGGCAATTGATGCTCCGCCTTCACTTGCTAACAAGTTAAACATTTTCCCACAAATTCAGAAATCTCACGCTTCAACCCAGGCCACCAATACTGTTCACGAAGATCCCGATACATCTTATTTCCTCCAGGGTGCATAGCATAAGGGCTACTATGCGCCTTCCTCAAAATCATTTGCCTCGATTCGAGTCCTTAGGCATCTGAGACCCTTCCTCGAAAAACACAACACACCTTCAGAGTTAATACCAAAATCCTCTATTCCACCATTTTCAACTTGTCAAGTAAAGGTCCCAACTTCTCATCTACTATTTGCTTTTCCTTAATTTGATCCAACCACGAGGCTTCACACCGAAATTCCGCTATCGGACTACCATCCTCATACAAACTCAAATGGGCAAACATTGCTCTCAAATCCGATACCACCTTACGACTTAATGCGTCCGCTACCACATTAGCCTTTCCAGGATGATACTCGATTGAGAAATCATAGTCCTTTAATGACTCCACCCATCTTCGTTGTCTCAAGTTTAATTCTTTACGAGTAAGAAGATACTTAAGACTCTTTGTGATCCGTATAGATGATAGACTTTTCACCATAGAGGTAATGCCTCCAAATCTTTAAGGCAAACACCACTGCTGCTAACTCCAAATCATGAGTAGGGTAGTTTACTTCGTGCGGTCTCAACTGACGAGAAGCATAAGCTACCACTTTCCCACTTTGCATCAATACGCAACCTAATCCCGTATGTGACGCATCACGTAAAAAGCGTAAACTCCTTTCCACTCAAAGTTGAATCAGAACTGGCGCTTCCGTCAAAATCTTCTTCAATTTCTCGAAACTTTCTTGCTGCTTATCAGCCCATATAAACGGTACTCCCTTTCGCAAAAGCTTAGTTAGGGGTGCAGCAATCAACGAAAACCCCTCAACAAAGCGTCTATAGTAACCAGCCAAACCCAAGAAACTCCGAATCTCAGCTACCGACTTTGGTGGTTTCCAATCCAATACAGCTTCAATCTTCCGAGGATCCACCCTTATTCCTTCGGCTGATACCACATGACCCAAGAAAGTCACTTCTCTTAACCAAAATTCACATTTACTGAATTTGGCATACAATTGATTATCTCGAAGCAATTGCAATACAATTCGCAAATGCGAGTCATGCTCTTCTTCATTCCTTGAATAAACCAGAATGTCATCTATGAATACCACCACAAACCGGTCTAAAAATGGTTGAAAGACCCGGTTCATCATATCCATAAATGCAGCTGGTGCATTGGTCAACCCAAACGGCATCACCAAAAACTCATAGTGTAAAGTAATGAGTTTGAAACGCCGTTTTGTGAATATCCGTTTCTTTCACCTTAAGCTGGTGATAACCCGACCTTAAATCAATTTTGGAGAAAACTGAAGCTCCCTTCAATTGATCAAATAGGTCATCAATTCTCGGCAGAGGGTACCGATTCTTGATCGTCAGCTTATTCAACTGCCTGTAGTCAATACACATACGCATCGACCCATCCTTCTTCTTAACAAACAAAACCGGTGCTCCCCACGGAGACACACTCGGTCGAATAAAACCCCGATCTAGTAGTTCTTGAATTTGGGCTTTAAGCTCCGACAACTCCTTCGGTGCCATTCTATAAGGAGCAATGGACACTGGAGCAGTTCCGGGCAAAAGCTCAATACCAAATTCCACTTCCCGATCTGGAGGTACACCAGGAAGTTCTTCGGGAAAAACATCAGGGAACTCCTTCACTTTGTTTCTCACATCTTCATCGACAACTCTTTGGCATCTAAAGCACTAATAAATGCTAAAAATGCTCCGTACCCTTTTCGCACCAACTTCTCCGCCTTTAACGCAGAAATCACGTTTGCCAAGTAATTTCTCCGCTCGCCTATCATAACTATCTCCTTGTCCTCCACAGTTCTTATCGACATTCGCTTTTCAGCACAGTCCAATTGCGCCCGATGCTTAACCAACCAATCCATGCCCAAAATGATATCAAATTCGCCAAAAGGCAGTTCCATCAAATTTGCCAGAAATATTTCTCCTTGAGTTACTAAGGGCACGTCTCTAAACAGTTTATTAACCAACACCGACTGTTCTAAGGGACTAATCACCCTCATCTCATTATCGGAAATTTCAGAGTCTAAATTTAAGTTTCCAATTATGGTGCTAGCAACGTACGAATGAGTAGAACCAATATCTATCAAGGCAATAACGGGTACATCAGAAATGAAGAACGTACCAGTTATCACATCAGGTGCATTGCCATCCTCACGGCGTCTGACTGCATAAACCAATCCTGGCTGTCTTGCATCCGTGTTGCCTCTAGGACCATTGCCTCGACCCGCTGTACCTTGACCACGTCCAGCCCCATTACCACCACGACCCGATCCACGACCTCTCGGTGGTTGCTGAGCTCCTCTTGCCGGTGGTGCATCAGTATTACGAACTTCTTGAATTGTATCCATACGTCGAGGGCAATTCCTATATTGATGATCCGTTGATCCACATTTATAGCAAGCACCCGTTTTCTCGGCAAAGACTCTCGAATGCCTTTTCCACATTCAGCACAATCTCGACTCTGATTAACAGCTACAGGTGTTCTTCCTTGAGCTGGTTCCTCATTCCGAGACCTCTTCGGAAACCTTTTTGAAGAACCCGAATATTTCATATCTCTCTTGCTTTGAACTTGCTCCCGATTCTGACGTTTCGAATTCTTAACCTCTTCGGCTATCTTGGCCTTCTCCACAAGCGTGGCAAAAGTTCTAACTTGCTGTGGGGCTATCAGAACCCGCAACTCATCTTTCAAGCCATCCTCAAAGTGTACACAACGCTCATGATCCGTTGCCACTATCGTTCGAGCATAGCGACTCAAACGTAAGAACTCACCTCATATCTTTGCCGATCTTACTTCCTTGCACCAGGTTAAAGAATTCCTTCCTTCGGGCATCCACATAGCTTGTTCCCACATATTTCCCTTGAAAGGAAACCTTGAAGAATTCCCAATTAACTAATGCAGCATCAGTGCCTTCTCGGACAGTAAGCCACCATTGGTATGCTTCGTCCCTTAACAAAGATACAGCTCCTCTTAGTTTTTGCTCCACCGTGCACTCAAGATCGTCCATAATTCGCTCCACTGCCTCGAGCCAATATTCAGCGACATTGGGAGCTACACCAGAGACACCTCTGAAAACCTCAGCTCCACTGGATTTCAATCGCTCTGATATCGACCCACGAGCTGTTGGCCCAGTTCTGGATCCAGCGACCCTTTCAAGTACTCGCAGCATTGCTCGTGTCACAGCATTATCTTCTTCCATATGATCGTGCGATCCCGTCTCACTCTCGAGTGACGCAGGTGCATCCATTTCCGGTATATGACCCGGCGCTTCAGTTGCGCCCCTAGCACCTCGTCCTCTACCACGGCCACGTCTACCGCGTCCACGACCACGTCCTCTTGTGCTCATAGTGACTAATTCGAGTTAATCTGGTTATGAGTTTTATGAATTAGAATAATATTTCAGTTGTTTAATAACGATGTTTTATGATATGAAAGAGATAGAGTTGTTTTCGCAACAATATCCTATTGTCTCAATCTCTACGGTTTTAACACCTAAAACTAGAAGTTCTAGAGTGTTTCTTATAATCATATCATAATCATAACAGACAATCAGTATTCAGACACTTACTTGACTTGGCGCGGGATGCTCATGGTGCCATACTACCTTTAAATCAAAAAGTCTAGAAATTTAAATTGTTTTCAAACAGATTCCATTGTTGAACCCAAACCACAGCCGAGTTTTTGAACAAAGCTCTGATACCATTAAATGTAACACCCAAACCCGGTCTATGCGTTTAGACGAGATTTGGTTTGTCACACCAATCAAACATTCATTTATTCTCGAGTGATTAAAGTAAAATTTTCAACAAACTTTTTGCAGATAGAGTTTAATAAAAATTAAGTACGAAGTTTTGAAATTGATGTTTCAAGAAAATACTTGTTTAAAACTTATCATTTAGAAAAAAAAATATTTATCAAAACCTTAAAGTCGTTGTAAAGGAATTTGGAAGAAATTTTAAAGAAATAATTTAGTTGTTCAAAATGTTATAAAACAGAATTTTTGAGAAAACCATATAATTTAACATAAGCCCATAATAATAGTCCTAAAACAAAATTAAAACCATCCACACAATAAAATCCATAAAAACATAATTAGAGGCCTTATTACATCAAACCCAAAATAGTAATTAAAATAAAGTCATAGTTTATAAAACCCAAGTTCGTAGTATGGCCTCCACCAAGTCATCTCCGGCCCAAGTCCACATCAATTTCCATTACCTGAAAAGGTTAATAAAATTGGGTGAGTTACAAGGAACTCGGTGTGCAACTCACTTACCATCATTATTGGGCGGACCATCAAGGCATTAACTTGGGCTTGAGCCCAATTGCGTGATTTTGACAATATAGCATAAATTAAAATAAAATAAATATATAATGCATGTAGATGAATTTCCCATCCCAAGCCTAGTATCCATCCGCTAACACCCCGTACCAACCAACACACTGTGGGGATCAAGTCAACCCACCCCGCCAAACACACCAATCGTAGGCATTAAGCCTTTTAATAAATTTGTAGTGCACTACCGAACTAGATTGTGACATTGTCACCGAACTAGAGGCATTTAGCTTCGAATTTGTGGCAGAGCCACCGAACTAGAGGCATTGAGCCAAATTTGTGGCAGGGCCACCGAACTAGAGGCATTGAGCCAAATTTGTGGCAACTGGCCATTCTTCTCTTCATATATCCCACCCCATGCAATCATGCGTGTATAACAAAATATAGTCATATAACAAATTTTCAATTATTCCATAACATCGGTGGGTTTATCAATAAACATTTCATTTGGCCCATAAAAATAATTTAGCAAATTTCCCATTTAATAATTTAGTAAACTTTGGCCCTTATATCGAACTAGAGTATTTTGGCCCAATTTATCGAACTAGAGTATTTTGGCCCAATTTATCAAACTAGTGTATTTTGGCCCAATTTATCGAACTAGAGTATTTTGGCCCAATTTATCGAACTAGAGTATTTTTCTCGGTTTTAACCGTTTTCATGTATTTTCACAAAAGTATCAATTACTACATAATTTTCGAATTTACCATTTTCATGATTTTATCACACGATACTTATGATTTGAAATCTAAACGAAAATGAGTGTGAAATTACACACCTGATTATTGAGAGAACTACACTTTCCCGTTCTTCAACACCTAAATGTATCGCGATAGTTAGAACACTATAATCTAATAAATAAACCGATCTAAGCATAACGATCTAGAATTTTACCCTCAGATTTTTGAACCACTTCTACTCGCGGTTTCTCCCCGATTGATGGTTTGCTAACCGAATCGAACCCATGAACGAATAATGGTTCGGGCGTACGAACAACTTCAAATAGTTGATTTTCCTCGGTTGAGCGTCCGCAACCCGGTGGAAAATCTCAGATTCCAGAAATAGTCCTTTGCTTATACTTAGGGGGAATAACGGAACCTCCTCTTTCGAAGACTAAACACCGTCCTTTTCTTCCTATTTTGAATGTCTTCAAGGACAAAGATAGTTAATCCAATCTAAAATAATTTGAAATAATACTAAGGTTTTAAAGATGTGATTTCCTTACCACAAAATTGATTCCAATGATTGTGTCACCCACGACTTCTTGATTTCCAAACTTCCGTTATTGCACTAAAGAGTAACAAAGAAGACGTTACTAGAACGAACGATTATTTCGATCCAAATGATCCTTCATGACACCATCAAAATTCGGTCATATCACTATTAACTAATCGAAACGAAAAGAATCTCTTACCTATTTTCCACGTCGAAAAGAAAGGATTGAGAATGGTGTTTGATTGATGAAAGATTCGGCTATGAATGATCAAGGAAAAAGAGAATAAATTTGGCTTATAGGCACATTAGCATTCGGCCATGAGAGTGTAGATGGAGAGAATTTCGATTGAAAAGAATTAAAATAGGAGAAAGATGGTGATGATGTTGCTTTGATTTCAAAGAGAATGGAGAAGAAAGGAAAAGAAAAATATGAGCTTTAAGAGAGGTGTATATTCGGCAATGGTAGATAGAAAAGAGAAAGAATGGCTTTTGGTGTAGATGATTTTCGGCACTCAAAGGAAAGACACAAACAAGTACTAAAGCAATAAACAAAAATGACCAAATGGTCAAAATAATCAAGGCTTACCAATGCACAATTCGGCCAAGGAGAGAGAGGGTTGAGAGAATTTGCAAAACTATGCACAAAACTAACTAAAAAAAATGACCAAAACAAAAGACTAAAATTCCTAGCCAAACTATCACCAAAAATTCGGCTCCCCCTATAGTCCAAGTTGTCGTCCAAATGCATGGTGAATTGGCCATGATATTGTTTCCATAAAAATTCCCTTGATACTTGCCCCATATCTTCATGTCTTTCCTTAATTTCTTGATTCCCTTCCTTAAGTTAACAATTTCCTTATTCCCTTGATATACTAACCAAAAATAACATGGTCAACTCTTTCCATAAATGAGCTTGTCCAACACATGCTAGGAAAACCAAAAATAAAAGCCACCTAATTGCTATTTAAGGGATTCGAACCTTCGAACCTTCACCCTCATGCACTAACACATGCGCCAACACCACTTTGCCATTAACCCATCTTATGCTACACATTGACACTTTAATTAATTTATGTGTCAATGCCACTTAGTCCATTTCCATAAATTCTCAAAATTAATATTATTCCATCCCAATAAAATTTAATTCTTCTTCAGGACTATATTAACTACGAAAATAAATAATAAAATTTCACTTTCTAGAATAATTACTCAAAGCACACAATGAAAGAAAATTCTCGAATTTTCAGGGTGTTACATATTTTGAATAAAACTATTCATGATTAGAAAATAATACAATATTTGTAAAACCTTTGTTTCTAGAAAAATCCAAGTTATAACACGTTTAGCAAACTTTAAAATCATAGAATCTTAGTCTATTCTGAATTAAACCAAACACTCCATAAAGTCCAAATTACATAAAACAAACCCAGAGTAAACCATAACATATAAATTAGTTAAAACTTAAACCAGCTCGAACATATGGTCATCGAGGGACTCCGCAGCTTTGATTCACCTAATACTATGGGTTACATGTACAGACAAATAGAAAAGGGGTGAGTTTACGTAAACTCAGTGTGTAACCCAGCAGAATTAAGTATGCATACATACAGAATAACATATATTAGTCATATACAATCTTGCGCCTAAGCCCATTACAGATTCAGATGCAGATTTAGGCCTTAGCCCATCTCAGATACAAATACATATATGCAGTCAGAAACAGAAATCAAGATCCTACCTCTAGCCTTTACACACCATCTCCGACCATCCCTACACACCATGTGGGGTTTAAAACACCCACTCAGCCCTACACACCATGCTATACCGAATGCGACACATATCAAATATATTGTAGCTGAGCTGCCAAATAATAAGCATAATCTGTCTTTTAGAACGCTTACTCCAAAATACATATACCCTCCCAACTCAATCACAGTAACAGTCTATGCATGCAGAATTAACAGTAAATCATGCTTACAAGCTTATAAAAATAGGCAATGCGAGATACACATGATCTGGACATGCTCGTAAGCGAAGACAAATGATCTAGCGAGAACACATAGTTTTAGGGTTAGTGAGCCTTTACTGACCCTATGGTAGGTCCACAATAGATAAGGACGAACCGTGTAGTCCCTACAAAAAATTCCAGTATAGTGGGCCCATACGCCCGTGTGGCCCACACGCCCAGATTGGCCTTGCCTGTATGGATCAAATGGCCTGGCCCAGATAACACACGCTCATGTGGCGTACCCGTGTGGGCCCACACACCCAATTTGGCGTAGCCTATGTGGCCCACACGGCCACGCCCTGGCCATCACACGGCCGTGTCGTCACATACGACCTACTACACGACCCTGTGGCTTCGATAGAAGGGTTTTTAGGTTTTTGCCAAACCTCATTTTTCTACGTTTCGAGTACACACCTGGTATTGTTTCGCAACAAAAGTACTCCTGAGTCTCCTAGAACCTTTGACCGAACGATGGCGATTCCACGCACTACAACACCGTTTAGGAAGAACTTCAACCCCTTAATCCTTTCTTAACACAAAACAACCCCCTTCATTAACACACTAGCCACAAAACTTAAGAAATTGAATGACAACAAAATGCAACCGAACTCACTTACTAATTATACCGAAATCAAAGGTTTAAAGCACACAAAAGCAAGGATTAAGGGCAAGGACTGAGAACGAAAGAAAATGGTTTAACAATTTTGTTAGAGAGAAAAGAAAACAAAGAAGAGCAAAAATTGGGGATTTTTTATTTTGGAAGAGAAGAGAGAAATGTCAGAAGCAGAGGGAATTTTGGGAAAAGATAAAAATAAAATTAAAAATTAACAAAATAGATTTCCCTCAACTTCCCACTAACCCTTTAATCCCAACCACTCTAGAATTTAACTTCTACCAAAACTCACTTAAACAATCAAACAAAAATAAATACCCATGTCAACGCAAGGACTCGAACACATGACCTCCACACAACACACAGACTCCCTTACCACTTGAACTAGCAGACTCATTCTGATATGGTTCTACAATTAATTCAATATAAGCCCACTGAGTAAATAGAAGGCTTCAGTTAGAAATTTTCCAAAATTTGCCAAAGATAGGGCTTGAACTTGGAACCTCTCACATACACTCAGGACACATAACCACTGAAACAAATACAAAATTTTGTCACATTTCCAAAAAAATAGAAATAAGAATTTTGGGGCATTACATTTGGTATAGTGGTAGTGTATTTTTTTAGGGTAAACTACACCAACAGTCACTCAACTTTGATGCAGTTGACAAAATAGTCACTCGAGTTTCAATTCAATCATTCAAATTTCGAAAAATGAAAAATAGTCTTTGTAACCGTTTTCCGTTATAGACGTAATGAAAAAGTGACATGGCAATTGACAGATTCCTTGTTGTCATTAATCGGCTAGCTGGATGTTAAGCACCAATTTAAACAGCCCCTTTTAGCACTAGTTTAGGGTTTAGGCAATAGAAGAATAAGAGGAAAAAAAATGAAAAGTTGCACCAGTTTGGGGACTTAAGTAATACTAGTAATCCATTAGAATTTTTGGATTTGGAATTATGATGACTGAAGCTCCTCGTTGCAAAGTTCCTTTGCCTTCCTTGACTAGGAAAATCCCTTTCCAGCAGCTGCCTTATTTCAAGCTTGGATTTTGCTTCACTTATATCAATAGATGCAAACTTGAGCAGAATGGAGTTAAAATTTTGGGTTTGTAGGGGTTGGATTAAGACCATGGGTGACTCCAACTCAATTAAAATAGTAACGACACCGTAACGAGGATCAGCAATCCGATAGCTTAAGGTTACAGTTAATGCAACAAGCATTAGAATGCTTGTCAAGGGTCTGACTGAGAGCAACCGCATTAGAAGGACGATAAATGAGGTTTGCTAGGTATGCCCAAAATAATAAAAAAAAAGTACAGATCTTGAATAAATCTGTATTAAGTTTAAACCCATCTTTAGGTTTAGTAGATTTTGGCATCCCAAATAGAGAAGAGGGGTTTAAGTACAAAAAAGATTCCATCTCAATATTGGGTTTTACAAGAAACGAAGAAAAAATACTTGATTTTCTTCATTAAAGGACAAATAATTTCTTATTTTTGAATAAAACCCAGAAACAAAAAAAGGAAAATATGAAATCTTGAAGTGGGAAATCTCACAACAAAGTGAAATGCAAATTGCAAATACCCATCGATTTCTAACCCTTAGCCCTATTAATCGATTTGTGAATCAATTTTTTAACCCTCGACCAACCTTGAACCCTAAAATTGATTTTTAACCCAACACCCTGATTACTTATGTATTGTTATTGACAAAAATTAGGCAGAGAAAGCTTTTTTTTTTTTGGTGATTTAGTATTTCAGGAAGAAGTTTCTCTATGGGAAAAAGTTTAGCCTTGGAAAAATTAGTGAAGTATATATTTGGCTGTGCAAGTGTTGAGGGATGAAGTGTTGGGGGAGGTTGAAATTTATCCACAATAGCAGCAACTAAAGGAAGAAGAAGAAAAATATGGGGAAAAAAGCCTTAACGATTTTATAGTCTCTTCTTTTCTTCTTCTTCTTCTTCTTCTTCTTCTTCTTCTTCTTCTTCTTCTTCTTCTTCTTAGTTTTCACCGTGGACATATCCAACATGGCTAGTTAATTGGCCACGTCAGCTAGTTAACTGGTCAGGTCACCTGTCCCGTTAGGTCTGTAACAGAATATGTTAGTGGGTGACTGATTTGTCACTTTTCGATAACGTTAGTGATCGATTTGTCATTTTTCGAAAGTTGAGTGATCGAATTGAAACCTGAGTGACTATTTTTTTCAGCTGCATCAAAGTTGAGTGACTATTGGTGTAATTTACCCTTTTTTTATTCCATATATAATCTTAAAAAATTGTCATTTTTCTCTTTATTGTTTTTAAATATTTAATATTTTATTATGTTCTTGTAGGATACTTGTCAACTCCCTAAATCTCTGTGTGAAGTCTAAAAACTCTACTGATAATATATCAAATATTTTCCCATTAATAAAACACTTCTTACCTTTAAAAAGAAGAAAAAGAAAAATGCTAGGTGGTTGTAAGTGTTCATCGTAGCTTCAACGCTTGCATGGTTTTTTTTTTTAGACTTTAATTAAATTTTTTTCTTTTTACGTTTTCAAGTTTTGTTTTGTTGGTAGATTGCATGAGATTTACTTTCAAAGCAGCTTAAAGAATCTATTGTTCTTTTGAAGCAATTAAATGTTCATAGAAATCTTCTATTTATTTTTTTGGTGTCTTAATATATGCATTTACAATATTCACACAAATCTATTATTATTATTATTATTATTATTATTATTATTATTATTATTATTATTATTATTATTATTTTATAACTTTTTATTTTTTATTTTTTTTAAAAAAGATCTTTTGCATTGCTAATATTTTAAGAAAAAAATATTTTTTTGAATTTTCTTTTAAAGAGCTTTTTCCCTAGCTTTTGGAATTATATTTTTCTTAATTTTGATTTTTTAAGCTATTTGTTGACATAACATATAAAACAAAGTAGTTTCATATTAGCAATAAAAAGTTAAGGCCAATTTGTTTCAGAGGCCAAATTAAATAAATGTGTAAATATTAATAGCTAAATTTATTATTATGTCTTATATACAGAAAGAAAAATTGTTAAAAATGTTCAATAAGTCATAATACGTTACTTGTAGGTGTACTATGAGACGTTAAGTTAATTGATTTGGGTAATGTTTATGTTGTACTAGAAACCTCTAAATGTCACCGGAGCGTTATTTGATAACTGTCCGAGCTCAATATCGATTAATCCTATTGGGTCACACCTAATGCAATGTGAATATCATTTTGTGTGTGAAATTAGTGAAGACTAATTATTGTGTACATTAGTCTGGCTAGACTAGATAATATGTATGTATCTAATTAAAAGAGTTTAATTAGACTAAGTGTATGGTGTATTAAAAGGGATGTATATAAATGTTATGTAGCACCCCTTAGTAATGCTCATTAGTGGTGTTTATGAGGCTTAATCATAGCTAAAATTTCAGTCAAATATACATAAGATATGGGCAGAATTTTCAGTTATTTAAGTGTTATTATTGGGGCTATTATGGGAGATTTGTAACTCCTTCAATAATGGGTCATTATACCCACTAATGCTCTATCATTGATTGCTTAGTATAACTGAAAAATTTTTTTCTACTTTTTGCTCTTTTTTATTTTTTAGAGATAAAAGAGGAAGATTTTTCTCATTATTAAGTATTTTTTTTTCTCATTAGTATTAAACATACACTTAGATCAAAAAACACAAAGAGTTGTACACACAAGATAGTTTTAGGAATTGTTCCTACAACTACGAGCTAGTACTCGGGACGTTCGTGAATCGTTGCAGGGTGGACTTTCAATAGAGGGACTTCACTTGCGGTCCTCCTTCTTAAAGTGTACCTTTGGGAATTGGATTCACGTGACAAAGGTATAATTTCTAACTATTTCTTGTTATGTTCATTACATGTCAAATAATGGATCTTGGGCATGGTTTTTAGTTTTCCGCATGATTAGTAGTTAATCATACTAATTCCTAACAGTGGTATCAGTCCTGAATTATTTGGCATGTTTTGGACATAATTTAGTTATTTTGTATACCAATATGTAAGAGTGTAATTCCATGTTTTATTTTAATTTGCTAACAAAGTTAAGAACTTTGGGGAGGGGTTATTAAAATTGATTTTAATCACAAAGTTTTGAACTTTGTAATTTAGAATTGTTTTAGTAATTTCCTATATATTGTCTAAATAATATAGTTAATTAAATTTCTAAGAATTTTGGTTAACAGTTAACCAAATTTTAGGAATTTTATTTAATTAGCAAATTATTAGAATTTGATATTATTTAGCTTTTCGATACTTCAATGACAACAAGATCAAGTCTCTTAATGTTGATTTTGTTGTTGTACTCATGCGTGTGATGGCAAGAGTCAAATAGTTGGCATGTCACAGTGAGTTAAGGAAAAGAATGTCTTTTCTGTTGATTTACAGTATTCTTTTGTTAGAAAGGAGTTTCTATGTAAGCAAAAGGAAGGCCAAGAGTAGGACTTTGTTATCTTTGCGTGAGATAGTTCAAGAGAAAAGATGGTTCTCTTAATTTCAATTGGATTTTGATTCAATTGTTTTTTAAATGCAAATTAAAAAAAATAAAAAAATAAAAAAATTAGATTATTATTCATGGTAATTAATTTATATATTGTTTATGTATATTTTATATTTTAAATTGTTTAAATTGTATGGGCCACTTGAAGATATCGAGTGGGTGGATGTATAACTGTTATGCAATTTTTTTTTTTGAGGTAACTAGTATGGCCCATGGTTTACGGTTTGCATACAGTCATTTTGAATGTAATAATTAAATAAATTTAGTTATTTAGTTTATTTTATTTCAAAATGTAAAATATTGTAATCCATGGAGATGGTGATCAAGCATCAAATGTGATGGTCAAACATGGAGATGGTGGCCAAGAATGGAGATTCAAGTCAAGCCAAGAAATGTAATGACTCAAGATTTTATGTAATAGATGTGATCTATTAGGTGTAAGGGCCATACTAGGAACCAAACTCTTTAAATTGCTTTCATTTAAATTCTTTTTCATTGGATGGATGTTTATTTGAATGATTGCATGTTTAGGTTGTTAGTTTATGACTCAAACTCACATAGTTCACATAATGGTTAGAGTTATAAAAACAACCTAGGTCCCTAAATAATATTTAGTATTTTGCCTTTCCACTTAGTAACACTACGAAGCTTAAGATCATTAGTTGGGTAGGTTTCGCCAAAGCGAGGTGCCCACTTTTTATCCTAAAATAAGTAGTAGGTAAAAAAATGGTTAAACTCAACTAAGTAGGTCAAGGGTTGGCACTTAGAGACAAGTGACTTTTAGATAAAGGGTTATCTAGTTAGTCAAACCAAGGATAATTAGATTATTAAGAAAGAGTTCTTTGCTCACAATCACTAGTTTTAGGTGTCAAGCCAAAGCTTGCTTAAAATTAGTGGGAGTGGGTCTTGGTGTCACTAGATTAATAAAGGATATTTTATATTAATTTAGTGGAATAAATTGGATTTATTCAAGATAATCATATAAATATAATCTCATATGCTTTTATTACTTCTTTTGTAGATGGCAAACAACTCTTCAAACAATGTTTCTAGTTTCGGTATTAGGTCTATACTAGAAAAGGACAAATTGAATGGATTGAACTTTATCGACTGGTCACGAAACCTAAGGATAGTTCTTAGGCATGAGCACAAGCTAAAGGTGCTTGATATTCCTGTTCCTGAAAAGCCCGCCCTTACCGAGTCTGATCAAGCAAAAGCGGATTATGAATCTGCACTAGAGAAATCTAATGATGTCATATGTTTGATGTTGGCATCCATGGTCCCCGATTTGCAAAAACAATTCGAGAACAAGGATGCTTTTGACATTATGGCTCAACTCCAAGCCATATTTGGGAAACATGCTAGAGTTGAGCGCTTTGAAGAACTCAAAGCTACACTGGCCAGCCAACTCAAGGAAGGCGATCCAGTTGGACCGCACGTTCTCAAAATGAAGAGTCATATTGAGAACTTACAACGCCTTGGGGTTGAGATTGGTGAAGAGTTAGCCGTTGACTTGATTCTTCAATCACTCCATGATGGTTTTGGTAATTTTATTCAAAATTACCATATGAACTCTCTTAATAAGAGCATGGGTAAACTTCATGAATTACTCTAGACTGCTGAACGGACTCATCCTCCCGAGCCTAAGAAGGATGTTCTTATGGTGAGGAAGGCGAAGGGTGCCTTCAAGAAGAAGGCCAAGGCAAAGAAGCCTTCGACTAGTCAAGGCAAGGGTAAGGTTGTTGCCAAGGCCAAGACTAAGCTTGGAGCCACTCTGGACCAAGAATGCTTCTATTGCAAGAAAAAGAGGCATTGGAAAAGGAATGTCCTAAGTACTTAAAGGACAAGAATGAGGGAAATGTCGCAACTACCTCAGGTATCTATGTGGTAGAAATTAACTTTGCTTCCTCTAATTCATGGGTATTGGATACCGGATGTGGTTCTCACATTTGTTCAAATGTACAGGGACTACAGAATAAGAGGGACCTTGAGAAGGGCGAAGTGGACCTATACGTTGGAAATGGAGCTAAAGTAGCTGCACTAGCCGTAGGAAATTATGTTTTTTCTTTACCTTCTGGATTGTATTTGGAACTCAATAATTGTTATCATGTTCCTTCAATTAATAGAAATTTAATTTCCATTTCTTGTCTTGATTCTGAAGGTTTTACTTTTGTAATAAAGAATGGTTCTTTTTCTATTTACAAAAGTGACATTTGTTATGGAGTTGCCCATTGCATGAATGGTCTTTACTTACTTAACTTGGACAAAACAAACTATCATGTAGATAATGCGAAACGACTAAAATCAAAAGATTCAAACAAAACATACCTTTGGCATTATCGTTTAGGACACATAAACGAGATACGCATTCTAAAACTCCACAAGGATGGATTATTAGACTCATTTGACTTTGAGTCATATGAGACTTGCGAATCTTGTTTAAGTGGCAAAATGACTAACTCACCATTTACTGGAACTGGTGAAAGGGCTAAAGATTTGTTGGGAATCATACATTCTGATGTATGTGGCCCAATGAATATCTTGGCTCGAGGAGGGTATGCGTACATCATTACTTTTACTGATGATTTAAGTAGATATGGTTATGTCTACTTAATGAAACATAAGTCTGAAGCTTTTGAAAAGTTCAAAGAGTTTCAATATGAAGTACAGAATCAACTTGGCAAGACGATTAAGGCACTAAGATCTGATCGAGGTGGCGAATATTTGAGTCAAGAATTTATTGATCATCTTAGGAGTTGTGGAATAGTTTCACAATGGTCTTCTCCAGGAATGCCTCAGATGAATGGCGTGTCCGAAAGGGGGAACCGAACTTTATTAGATATGGTTCGGTCTATGATGAATTTAGTCGATCTTCCAGTTTCCTTCTGGGGTTTTGCACTTCTTACTGCTGCTCATGTTCTTAATCGTACTCCATCTAAAGCTGTCGAGAAGACTCCATATGAGTTATGGACAGGAAAGGTTCCTAAGTTGTCTTTTCTTAGGGTTTGGGGTTATCAAGCTTATGTAAAACGTTTACAACCAAACAAGCTTGAACCCAGATTCGATAAGGTCTTCTTTGTGGGTTACCCAAAGGAGACTAAAGGGTATTACTTCTACAACCCTAGCGAGCAGAAAGTGTTTGTGGCTCGCGAATGTGTCTTTTTAGAAAGAGAGTGTCTTTCTGAAAAGTCAAGTGGGAGAAATATTCATCTTGAAGAAGTTGTTTCTCAAGATGAGCAACCACAAAACACTTCTACAGTAGGAGTGGGTGTAGAGATCGCTTCTTTAATGGGAGCTGAGGAAGAGGTAACTCCTCCAGTTGTGGATGTCCCTATTCGTAGAAGTAGTAGGGCAAGTAAACCTCCTAGGAGAGATCCTTTAGAGGGTTACTTAGTTCATGAAGGTCATGAAATCCTCTTATTAGATAAAGAGGAACCTACTACCTACAAGGCAGCTATAGAGAGTTCAGATTCCGACAAATGGCTTGGAGCCATGAAATCCGAAATGGAATCCATGTACGACAATCAAGTTTGGAACTTGGTTGACTTGCCCGAAGGTGCTAGACCTATCGAGTGCAAGTGGATTTATAAGATAAAGACTGACATGGAAGGCAAAGCAGTTGTCTATAAGGCTAGACTGGTTGCAAAAGGTTTTAGGCAAGTTCATGGTATTGACTATGACGGAACCTTCTCGCCAGTAGCCATGCTTAAATCCATTCGGATTATCCTAGCGATAGCCTCGTATTACAACTACGAGATTTGGCAAATGGATGTCAAAACTACATTTCTAAATGAATATTTAGAAGAGGAGGTGTATATGACACAACCTGAGGGTTTTGTGGATCCTAGTTGCCCTAGGAAGGTATGCAGGCTTCTTAAATCCATTTATGGACTGAAGCAAGCATCTCGTAGTTGGAATATTCATTTTGATGATGCAATCAAACAGTTTGGTTTCATCAGGAACCCCGAGGAGTCTTGTGTATACAAGAAAGTTAGTGGGAGTTCCATTTGTTTTCTAGTATTGTATGTGGATGACATTCTAATCGTAGGAAACAATGTGCCGATGTTGGAGCCTGTAAAGGCTTGGCTAAGCAGTTGTTTCTCTATGAAAGACCTTGGAGAGGCACAGTACATTTTGGGCATCTGTATCTATAGGGATAGATCAAAACGGATGATTGGACTGAGTCAGAGAACTTATATTGATAAGGTTCTTGAAAGGTTCAACATGGTAAACTCTAAGAGAGGTTACCTACCCATGTCACATGGCATTTATCTTAGCAAGAAGCAGAGTCCCTTGACTCCTGATGAGCTAGAAAAGATGAGTAGAGTTCCATATGCTTCAGCTATAGGCTCTATCATGTATGCCATGATTTGTACTAGGCCAGATGTCTCATGTACTTTGAGTATGACGAGCAGATTCTAGTCCTGTCCTGGTATTGACCATTGGAAGGCCGTCAAGAACATCCTGAAGTATCTTAACAGAATTAAGGATAAGTTTTTGGTTTTTGGAGGGATGCCTGAGTTATGTGTAAAGGGTTACACAGATGCTAGTTTTTAGACAGATAAAGATAACTTTTGATCTCAGTCGGGTTACATATTTACTCTGAATGGAGGTGCTGTTAGTTGAAAGAGTTCCAAGCAAAGCACGATTGCAGATTTTACAACCGAAGCGGAGTACATTGTTGCGTCTGAAGCAGCAAAGGAAGCAGTTTGGATAAGGAACTTCATTTCTGAGCTTGGTGTTGTCCCCAGTGTTGCTGGACCAATTCAGTTATTATGTGATAATGATGGTGCAATTGTCCAAGCAAAGGAGCCTAGGGCGCATCAAAAATCCAAACATGAGCTTCGGAGGTTTCATTTGATACGAGAGATCATAGGCAGGGGCGACGTGAAAGTATGTGAGATTGACACGGATTATAATGTAGCAGATCCGTTGACTAAACCATTGTCTCAGCACAGGCATGAGTTGCACGTTGCAGAGATAGGAATTAGACTTATTGCTGAATAAGTTGTATGTTTTAGTATATTGGATACTTGTATATTTATTTTGTTGGAATGTAATATACATTTTATGATTATCTATAAAAGTTGAGAACTTTATTATTACTTGATTGTGGTTTAGAGTCAAGTAATGTCCAAAATATTCTAGAATTTCTATATAGGTTATTAGATTTGATCTAGTAATTGAACCCTATAATGTGAACTAGATAACTTAGATTACATTTTTGTCCCTAACCAGGTAATTGAGATGGACGCTAATTACCATTAATAGTTAGAATGTTGATTAGCTGATGATCTAGTTCATAGATCATAGGGACATTGGATGTCTAGTTAATCACGTTGATAGGAATAGGAGTATTTCTATTTGGACATGAGCCATTTTAAGTATTCTTTAAGAACATGTTGTCATAAGAATAACTCAAAGTGACTACTAAATAGAATCTTTTGACCTGAGTTTCTCACTGATTCTGTATGTGAGAATTAATATTCCTTGACATAGTCAAACGTCATGCCATAAAAGGGGACTATAAAGGCTATGTTCGGGAGTGTTATGAATTACATGACAGATAGAGGAGGGACAAGATGGGATTGTCAAATCTTCTTTAGGGTTTATATCTCAGGCCACTCGGAGAGTCGGAACTGTAAATGCATGGCCATGCTCAAATGGATTATGGGGATAATCATTTGTCTTTCCAGTTAAATCTTAGAATCAGAAATGTTTAGACTATAAGGATGATGACAATTTCTTACCTTATGTCTAAATGAGATAGTAATTGACAAGGATTTTAGATTCACAACTTGTTGAAACAAGTTGAGCTAGTGGGAGGCATCCTATAGCACTATTATACTTGTTTCTTGAACAAGTGGGAGATTGTTAGAAATGTTCAATAATCAAGTGGATATTTTACTAAGTCATAATACGTTACGTGTAGGTGTACTATGAGACGTTAAGTTAATCGATTTGGGTAATGTTTATGTTGTACTAGAAACCTCTAAATGTCACCTGAGCGTTATTTGATAACGGTCCGAGCTCAATATCGATTAATCCTATTGGGTCACACCTAATGCAATGCGAATATCATTTTGTGTGTGAAATTAGTTAAGACTAATTATTGTGTACATTAGTCTGGCTGGACTAGATAATATGTATGTATCTAATTAAAAGAGTTTAATTAGACTAAGTGTATGGTGTATTAAAAGGGATGTATATAAATGTTATGTAACACCCCTTAGTAATGCTCATTAGTGGTGTTTATGAGGCTTAATCATAGCTGAAATTTCAGTCAAATATACATAAGATATGGGCAGAATTTTCAGTTATTTAAGTGTTATTATTGAGGCTATTATGGGAGATTTGTAACTCCTTTAATAATGGGTCATTATACCCACTAATGCTCTAGCATTGATTGCTTAGTATAACTGAAAAGTTTTTTCTACTTTTTGCTCTTTTTTATTTTTTAGAGATAAAGAGAAAGATTTTTCTCATTATTAAGTATTTTTTTTTCTCATTATTAAGTATTTTTTTCTCATTAGTATTAAACATACACTTAGACCAAAAAACACAGAGTTGTGCACACAAGATAGTTTTAGGAATCGTTCCTACAACTACGAGCTAGTACTCGGGACGTTCGTGAATCGTTGCGGGGTGGACTTTCAATAGAGGGACTTCGCTTGCGGTCCTCCGTCTTAAAGTGTACCTTTGGGAATTGGATTCACGTGACAAAGGTATAATTTTTAACTATTTCTTGTTATGTTCATTACATGTCAAATAATGGATCTTGAGCATGGTTTTTAGTTTTCCGCATAATTAATAGTTAATCATACTAATTCCTAACAAAAATAAACGGTTAACATCTTGATTTTAATGGAATGACTATTTTATTGCTTCATCTAACTTATATAGATCAATTTAGTCAAATTTTTCAATAAAAATAAAAATATAATCTGAAATATAATAACCTTATTGAAAAATATATCGTATAACTTTATGATCTAGTGGTAGCAAGTTGGATCTTTCACGTCTCTATCCTTACCCCTATCAAGATAAATAAATAAAGATATATTCCGCTATCAAGCCATCGTCAAATTCAATGCCCCACAAATAATAAAATTAAGCATTATCTTATCTCTACTAAAGAAAAATGACAGAAACGACTTTTGGATTGCTCAATTATCTTATCTCTTATCAAATGAAAGCCACATTAAATATCCAAGTAGAACGCAATATGCTTTGCATCTATATAATCCCCGAAAGCCCAGAAGTAGCATGCTCCATGCTTCATGCTACTAAACCCCACTAAGGCACCAAATTAGCCTTCTATTCTTTAGGCGGTCTGCTTCATGCTGATTTTCCATAGCATAAATTACGTTTTTTCTTCCTCCTTTTAATGGAATAATCATTCTGCCCTTCTTCTACACTTTAACAGTGTTTCATTAGTTTGTTTAACTTAATATTTATTTGTTGGAATCACCAATTCCTTTTTGTTAAGGGAATTTCTGAATTCTTCCAGAAAAGTTTTTGAAGATCTATATGAATAAAGTCGGGAGAGAAAACTCTCATTGATGTTCAATAACGATCTTTATTGAAAATTCAGTCATCTATCAGACCATATTTTGAAAACTTCTTTTCGAGAGAGCTAGAAATTCCCTCAAAACACTTTTCTATTCCTTAAACGGCTGTGATAGTCATTTCAATTCCACCAACAACAGTAACACACCAAAAACATGACCATGTCTACGTCTTTCGACCAACCTTTTGAGGTCATCCGCCTCTGCAAATAAAACGGTGAATAGTTCGCCGGTGACAAAAATCAACAAAAATAAGAATTCGTAAAACACAACAGTAGACAGAAGAATCCCAAAATTCCCCTCTGGTTCTTGGTTAGAGGGAAGAACTAAAGACGGGGAACAACAAACTAAAGATATCAATAGGTGAATATTCAAAGAGAGAAAAAGAGGATGAGCGTCAGACGGATGGAAGAAGAGAGAAAGTGAGGTGAGAAACTTTTTTGTTTGGATTAGGTTAAAGTTAATAATACTATTTAATAAATTATTAAACATAAGATAAAATGTTTTAAAAATCAATCTTGCTAAAATATTTTACTTTTTTTTTTTTTTTACTTTTATTATGTTAAAATATCTTTTACAAAGAGTAATGGTATGTTTGATAAATTATTGAAAATTTTCATTTTTATTGTGAATGAATTTTCAACCTTTAATATTTTAAATGTGTTTAATAATTATTTTAATTTTTTATTTAATATAAAATTTTTAACAAAAAAATATTGAAATAAATATTAAGTTTTTTTATTTTATTCAAAATTTGAAATAAATTATCTTCTTTTTGTTGAAAATGAGACATTTAAATTATCGTATTTATTTTTCATCAAAAATTATTTAAAATAATATAAAATATTATATTAATAAAATTAAAATTAAAAAAATAATTTTTTTAAAAATAAATATTTACTTTTATTAAAAAATATAATTCTATTAATTCTTTTATAAATTCAACACTTTTAAAAATTAGCAGTAAAAATTCAGTAAAATTTAGTATTAAAAATTTTAGATTATCAAACACACCCTAATTTTTTTTTAACTTTTAAATGGATTAAAATTTGAATTGTCATTATTTCAGTATATAATATTTTTAAAATATTAAATTTAATATATTTAATACTTTTTATTTATTTTCTTGTAAATATTAATATCTAAAATCTTGTATTATTTATATTCATTTAATATAATATTTTTTAATATTTTAGTATAGTATAAAATATTATAAATATTAAAATATAATATATTTAATACTAAGTTCTTAAAAATTAGCAGTAAAAATTCAGTAAAATTTAGTATTAAAAATTTTAGATTATCAAACACACCCTAATTTTTTTTTAACTTTTAAATGGATTAAAATTTGAATTGTCATTATTTCAGTATATAATATTTTTAAAATATTAAATTTAATATATTTAATACTTTTTATTTATTTTCTTGTAAATATTAATATCTAAAATCTTGTATTATTTATATTCATTTAATATAATATTTTTTAATATTTTAGTATAGTATAAAATATTATAAATATTAAAATATAATATATTTAATACTAAGTTCTTATGAATTACTAATCAATATCTTATATTAGGAAAAAAATAAGTTAAATTTTATAAAAAATATCATTTAATAGTTATTTTTTATTTATTTTCCAGCTAACAATAAAATACTACCACGTGTTTATTTCATTCGTCCAATCAATTGTATGGCAGTTTGAGCTTTTTGGAATATCAACACATTATAAAGGATTTCTTTTTAATATTAAAATTTGAAAAATTCATGTGTATATGACTGTGTTTGCACTGTATTAGAATTAATATTGTAATATATCGAATAGTTTTTAATAATTTAAACAATTAAACTGCATAGTCTAAAAAACCATTATAAAATAACATTATCACCTTTCAACTTGAAGATTTTTAACATAAATAATTAAAAATATACAAAATCCATAAAATAAAAAGTCATCAATTGGCCAAAGGAATTTTAAAAAAGGAAGACAAATATCGAAATTAAATTATTGCCACCAGACCTCATTTTGGAAGTAATAAATGAAATTAAGAGTTTAAGTTGTCACTGTTAATGTTGTACGCATTTGGAGATTATGAATTTATATGGATTCTAAAATGAATTTAGATAATAATAATAATAATATAAAAGAATTTTTGTTGATTTCACATGGTAATCAATTGAATTTAGCACGAAATTGATTAACTTTAAATCTTGTAGTATATAATCTAAAATAAAATATTTTATTTAGAATGCTACATCCAACCTTTTAAATATGCGTTGCTCATAAAAATATTATATGCTGCAAGAAAGAAAAGAGATATGTACCTTGAGATGTGCGCAAAGTACCCACCTATAAACATTGTTGAAGATTTGCTTCACTTATCCTAATCTAGTTAATTTTATATATAATCATTTTCAGATTCTTTTTTAGATTTTTAGAGATTATGATTATTATGTTAATAGTCTATTTTTAATTAATAGTTGTTGAATTGTGTACTATATAAACACTAGTTTCAATTCAATGAAATATATTCCTTCCATTCCAATTACTTATACTTTTCTCTTGACTTTTATTGTACGATGTGTAAATATATAAAATTAATCGCGAAATATGTGTAAGTGTACAC
This sequence comes from Gossypium bickii, assembly GCA_025503065.1. NCBI lineage: Eukaryota > Viridiplantae > Streptophyta > Magnoliopsida > Malvales > Malvaceae > Gossypium > Gossypium bickii. The sequence goes on from CP106711.1 coordinate 107,363,544, forward strand.
AATTGACTTTTATTGTACGATGTGTAAATATATAAAATTAATCGCGAAATATGTGTAAGTGTACACAATCGTAACAAGTAATAAAGTGATAAGTAAATGAGTATCGTCTTCTCAAGGACTGAAATTTAAGACAAAATTTGTGAAAAATAAATTTAACAATTTTATAAGAAAAATAATTAATCAAGGGTTTTATGCAATTAATCTAATCTAAATGATTATATTCTAAATGTGTGCAATTTCTTTTCTCAAAAGAATAATAAATACTTCAACAAATGAGTAAGTAACACCAGAGTGATTAATCCACTTTAGCCTATGTTCAATTTAATCTAGATAAGAATTATTACTAAATAATTCATGGCATAATTGGTGAGTCACTAACCATAATTTTAACTTACCCTCCCAAGCATTGTTACTACAAAATGAAAGAGGCAACAATATAAATCTAATATGGAACAATTTACTCACTAGCAGACTTCTCCCGAAGTCACTATGTTTAGCCTTCTAGACCCATCGCATATCCCTATGTCAAATGCAACTCTAAAGACTATGTGAAGTAACAAAATTAATTCTATATTGAAATGATTTAATCATGAATTCCTGAGGTTATGTAAAGCAAAAGGTACATCTCGGCATAGTTGCTAAATTTAATCAATTAATCATTTAATCAATTAAACATACACGAATCAAATATTTTTTCAGTTAGCAACCATCTTTCGAGTTAAATTAACTAACTCAATTACTTATTAAACTCACGTAGAATTAATAAGAAAACATAATTTTACCTGACTAAGTGAGCACAAACAAATGCACAAATAATTTTTTTGGACTTTATTGAACATAAACAAAAGTTTCATAATAATTCTAGCATAACAAGATTAAAACATGGTAATTGATAAGAAAACACAAGAACACAAAGTAATCATATTTTCAATCAATAAGAACACAACAAGAATTTTAAAGAGTAAAAGGAAACAGAGCTGTTTCACGATGGATGCCGCAGTGGTGCGCACAACTTCTCCTCATTCTCCTCCTTGGGACGCCACAACCTATCTTGAAGCAAACTTATTGCTTAAATTACCTACAGTCAAGAAGCTTACTTCTCTTGAAAAGAAAAGGAAACAAAATCTCTTAAAGAGAGAATGAGAGAACGTGAGGGAAGGAGAGAATGAGAGTGAATTGGCTGCCCCAAATGAATGGGCGAAAGGGCCTATTTATACTAAAGGGGTAGCTTTAAGCTGCTATAAATAGCATTTAAAATCCCCCTTTTACTCCCTCATATGGCCGGTCGCTTGAAAGGTGGAAGAGGTTTTTTTATTTTGTTATTTTCAACAAAGTGCTAAAAATAACAAATTTAAATACTGGAAGGGTTTGAACGGGATTTTTGGGAAGTTAAGGGTTGTTTGCAATTATTAAAATCATTATTAAATAACTTATTTGAGCTATAGGAAAATAGGCTAATCTGGGTACAATTTTGGACCTTCATTGGCGTGTGAAGCTCCTCCCCTCAAGTGAATATTTCGGTCATTTCTTCTTGCGTTTAGTGTTCTAGTTGTCACTGATAAGTTGTGCATTGCATCTTCATGTTTTTTTTAGAGCCAAAATTTATCATTTTAGGCATTCATTGATGTTTTTCTAGTAGCTTACGTTCTGGAATTCAACACGCCACACCATCAGGCCCCCAACAGACAAGCTCTAAGACTGTCTTTTTTCACCGATGTCTTTTTAACTATAAATTCGAGTTGAATTTATTTGGCCTTGTTGGACAACTTTTCCTTGCTTTTTTGGACATGAAATATTCTCATCTTACATGCATGGATTAATTAAAATTCAGCTCCCCTTGGTTGGTCATGTTTATCACCTTTTTGGCCAAATTAATTCTGAAGTCATCCTTAACCTGAATAATTTTCGACCACTGAGCTCACTAAATATTTAATAAATACTTATTTTGTGAAATTTAACACAATAATATATTTTAACTTCCAAGAGTATAAATAAAAAATAAATTAATATTTTTAATAAAAATTGAAAATTAATAATAAATCACCAGAATTATTAAGAATTATAGTTATAAAGGTTTAAGATAACTCTATACTTTTTAGAGTTATCACACCCCCAAACTTAATCCATTACTCGTCTTGAGCGATAATTTATGCTAAACACACAAAAAATAGAGTTAGTCCACATGATTATGCATAAGTGAAATCATGTCGTTCAATAAATTTCCGCAAGTGAACAACTTGTGCTCAAGTATTATTCGAGTTCTTCTCAAATACCTAATGTTAAATAAAAATCATGAAGCAAATGCTCTTTTAGGAATTATGTATGTAATTTCTCCCATTAATTCTTCTAGATAAACTAAGCAACAATCCTCAAGTTTATTGAATGAGTTTTCATATGTTGAAATTAATAAACCCTCTCCACTAATGTAGTTGGCATATTAATATAAATCAATAAGTCTTTACATGGTTGTAACGTGGCTAGGTTCAATGTAGGAAAAGACGGATATTTTGGGGCTATATGTACTTGAACTCAGCTTTACTTTAAACCTTTTGAAATATATTCATCACTAAGGAATCCAATTCTCCCTTGTCTCAACTAAAGAGTGCTTTTTTTTTTTTTTTGCACAAAATACTAAGAATCTTGAAATAAGCACTTCACTTTTCTCCTTCTAACTCCTCCAACTTAACAAAAAGCATATCGTGAATAGATAAGTGCAAAACTTGGTGGAGAAATAAAGAGTAATAATTTAAAGAGCATGGCTTACATTTTAGGGGTATTAAGAAAAATTGGACTATATAACTCAAAATTGGGTTTTAATAGATAAACTTTTTTGCAAGGTGGACTTGAAAGGCTTAAACGGACCAAAAAATTACCTAAATCATTTTTAATATTATTATGCCGCTAGGATATCACCTCAAGAATTTACTAAATTCAATTCTAAAATATAAACTTTCATGAATACTTTAGTTTTACTAAAAAGAAACTAACTGGAATAAACTTTATTCATATTCATTAAAAATTAACATTCAGCTTATAATTGCAACTAACATCATAGATATCTAAAGAAAAACAAAGAATTATGTCTAAACTCAAACTGACCTACTATGTGAAACTTATTGACTCTGAGCCTTTTTCCACTTACACGTACCTCACGTGGACTTTGATTGAAAAAAATTCAAACACTTTCAAACGACTCAAATTTAGACACATGTCGTAGCCCGCAAACTTAAAACGAGCAATGTCCTCATTACGGAAAAGAAATGAATGTGAACTATGCACCAGTTATGTAACAACCCACACCCCGCCTAGGCGTTATGGCCGGATCTAGCGTGTCACATAGAAGGGTAATTTGAAAACTGCGCGTTCGTTTAAAAGCTTGTAATCTTTTTGAAACTCCAAACCTTGTTGTTTGTGAAATTCAAATTTACTTTCTTTGTTATCTTGTAAAAATGTTATTATTGCTTTCGAAAACTTTGTTTGTTAATATAGTTTAATTAAGAAATTGCGGAAACGTGACATTTTGAAAACAGTTATTGTCGTCTTAAGAAAACCCAGAGTTTAATCATTAATAGTTTAAAAATAAATGGAATGAAAAATTAAAAGAAAAATAAAATCCAGTGGCCCTTATTACATAGTATTAATCCAAATTCAATAATCATAAATAAAGTAAAACGGATTTACTAATTTTCGTGAAAAGTAACTCCCATGTATGGCCACTACCGAGTCCTCCGCAGCTCCAAATCCTCTAATGCTAGGGATTACCTACAGGGTTAAGAGAAAGGGGGTGAGTTACGAGAACTCAGTGTGTAATCCCCTAAACCGACATTAACTGGGCCCGAGCCCAAAAGACATCAACCTGGGCCTAAGCCCTAAAATCATGGTAATACAATGATGGGATGCAAAGAATGTAATACAACCCAACCCAGTCCAACCAACACACCCCCTACCAACCAATCACACCTGTGGGGATCAAGTCCACCCACCCCACCAAACACACCAATATTGCAGAAAGCTGCTAATCACAGAATATTTGTGGCTGAGCCACCAGAGTCATAATTATGTAGATATATATATATATATATCGTGGCTATGCCACCAGGCTACACTGCTCTTCAATCATTATCCCGCCCCATGCAATATGATAAAATGTCATGTATCAACGTGTAAAAGTGTAAATAAAAATCATACACACAATATTCAATCACAATTAAGGGTATAACAGTAATTTCCACCCACTCGAGGGTAGTTCCGTAATTTTACCCATCGAGGGTATTTTAGTAATTTCGTAACCCAGGAGTATTTTGGTAATTTTGCATATTAGGGCCAATAGAAGGTCCACTGTCGCCTCAAGCGACTCAAGTATTCTAAAAAGAGATAATGATGTGAATGGGCCTAAGGCCCATTCTCGGCCTAAGTGGGCCCATACATTCGTGTGACCCATTTAGCCCAAATCTAGCCACAGATATGAGATTCACATAGTTCAGTCTAATATTTACTACACGATCCTACAAATTATTCATATGGGCCCACAGGCCCATTGGGCCCACTTGGCCCCGTTCGACCCATCGTGGCCCAAACAGCATCAACCCACAAGAATACTCATGGTGGCCTCGACTATCGAGTCGAAGCTCCCACACGTGTGCTCGCACGCTCGTGTGGCTACCATCGTTGTGTGACCGGCATTTCAGTAATTTGTCGTTCTACAGCTAGAGTAGGGCGAAATATACACCTGATAGGAATCTGAAGCTACTAAACCGCGCTCCGAGCACTCCTATGCCCAACGCCAACCAGGTATGCTTACTCTCCTCATAGATTGCTCTATTTAAAGCTAGCTTCTCACCTTCCCTCTTCCTAGCTTTTCGATGTGGGATCCCTCCTTCAGTAGAGTGTAAATCCAACACAAACTCTAGCCATCCAATCCGCAAAATAAATACTCCCTTACTTGTCATGAGATTCGATCCTAGGCTCCCCTGTAGCTTAATCCACGCCGCTAGCCACTGGGCCACAAGCTCCTCTTGTGTCTAAAATCATGCGCAACTAAATATAAATTTATGGGACAAAGTCTAAGTTCACTTAAAAATAAAATCAAAATGCTGCAAGCGCCAAGACTTGAACCTTGGACCCCTTACTTCCTTGTGGCGTCATTCCCTTGTCTCATATGTGGCGTCATTTGCCACTAGACCACAACTCCTTTTTTGTCATTTTTCTCCATACATTATTCTTAAAGTCTACCTACTAACTCTCAGGGTTTTATTCACCTAAAACCAAAATTTTCCTAAAGCCCAAGTTAGATCCCGGGACTTCATAGAAGCCCATTAACCTTCCAAAATCACTCACCTAATAGGTTCAACTTGCATAAATGTCGTTCTCATGTTCTCAAAAATTTTAGACGCTCCCACGCCTAAGGCCCAATGGGCCCAAGTCTACTAGGCCCAAATTCGGGTTGTTACAAGTTAGGATCCTAAGAAAGAGAGGTGAGTCATTTAGACTTGTTTAAATACCAAGTCTTTCCTAGATAGATCCATTCCTAGACATGCACATTCTTATTACCACATTTCTTTATTTTAAAATTTCTCAAAAGAAGGAACAAAATAAGGACACCAACATTAGGGGTAAGTTCAAGGAATCCAACTTTATATGAAACATAAATAAAAATCCTAAATAAAATAACCAAAATCAATAATTTTGTATCCTAAATATAAAGAAAAACTCTCTTAATTTGACTCAAAATTATCTGAAATTGTCTCCATTTCCACGTGATCATCATTGTATCCCGACACGTTGTGGTCTTCCTATCTTTTCTTTGTTGACGAGCCACGATCCTCTTTCTTGATTCTCAGCTTCAACGGTTCAAGAAAAAAAATATGGAAATGGAGGTAGTTCATTAAAATTTTGAATAAGAATTTTCTGCGTACTAGTCTTATTTCTGTAATCTCGAATCTTAGCATATTGCCAATAAGCCTGTTGTTTCTTATACATATGTTGCAACAAATCACATATAATTGATTGTTCTGGTTGAACCGTAGAATAAAAAGGAACTTGCATGGACTCTTCACTTAGCTTAGTTAAAATTTCTAGCGGTTTGGTTGCTGGTGAATTTTTTCTTAAGATTTCACCTTTGTATTCTCTATTGGTTTGGATGAGTCATCGTCAATCTCTATTATCGGCTTCTTTTCGGTATGATCACTAATTACCCTTGCAATTTCATTAGCAGAAATAATTCCCTTACCATAAAAATCTACAAAGACATTTTTCATTTGTACCTATGCTTGACAACATAAATAAGTAAAGATTGATGGGAAATATGCACTACCAGGTCTCCTGCTTGCACATCCTTAAATTTCCTTGAGGATTATTTTCCCTATGCTAATTTTTCTTTCAGTTATAATGCAATACAACAAGATCATGTGTTCCATAGATATAATGTAACAATTTGTGATAGGCATGAGACTTGATCAGATAAAGTAAAACCATACTTTTCTCCTGAATTAAGAAATTCACGATGACATTTATAATTACCTTGCCTTAAGATGTTCCATTTAGTGCCACGTATGGTCAATTCTCTAAGCACATCTTGAAGAGTTTCACCATCAATATCCTTGCACAAGGCCGAGTAGTCATCATCATCCACATTATGTAGATCAAATAATTTATTGATCACTGAAGAGTTAAAAGTAACTCTTTTCCTTCGCACACGGTGTAACAACTAATTTTTAGTGGTGTCAAAAATAGTGATTTTGGGACCACGATTCATACGAAGGAGTAAATATTTTAATAATTATTTAAACCTTATGAATGTTTATTAAGGTAATTAAATTTTTGTTAAGAAATTTTGAAGTTTAAACGGTTATTTAGGTAAAAAGGACTAAATTGAAAAAGGTGTAAAAGTTGAGTTCTATTAGTTAAGTGCATTAAATAGCTTTAACAAGGTGAGTTAATGGAACTATTTAAAAATTATACCATATATGTTGATATTGGACAAATTTGGACATGTTTATGCCAGTATTTAAGTTAAATTATAACGGCAAAAGAGTAATTAATCAAATAATCACGAAATAAATAAAACAAAAGCTGTCATATTCTTTCTCTTTTTATTTTTTAATCAAAAACACCATTTAATAGGGGAGAAAATCTTTGGTTTTGTTAATTCACTTGAATGGTATGTATTCAAGTCCCGTTTTTAGTAATTTTTATGTTTTTGAGCTCGTTTTAGCTTAAACTACTTAGCCTAGGGATTAATTTGCAAAAATTTTAAAGGTTGAGGGATATGTTTGGAATGAAATTGATTAACTTGTGATGTTAATTGATAGGTTATTACATTTGACTGTTAAATAAACTTGTTTTGTCAAGTGATTTTTTTTATGAATTTAGGGTTAAGGATTAATTTGCTGAAACGGTAAAATTCCTGGAAATTTATGTGAAATTTTGAGTAAATATGGGCTGATTAGGTGCACTAGAAGAACCATTTAGCACATGTTGTCTAAGAAAAATAGTGAATTTGCAATTTATGGTTATAAGGTCTAAGTTGTAAAAAATTAAAATAGAAGGGGAATTTTTGTAATTTCATGATAATATGAATTATAGATTGAATTGAATATTTGAGGTTATTTGAAGTACTTAATTGAATGAAATTATCTATTTAGATCAAGATAAATCGCAACCGGATTTAAATAGAGAAAAGGCAAAAGCTTTGGATTAGTCCTCAGCTCTACCTTTGCGACTATAATTACCGAGGTAAGTTCGTATGAATTATAATTTTATTAATGATAGTTTGATCGATTATTTGTTATATTATATTAGTTATAAACTGACTTGAATATATAAATATATTGATGTTTTGAATAATTGACAAATAAATAATCCAATTTGAACCTTAAGAATTCTTAAGATACGAATGACATGCCATTAAGGATTTCATGTTTTGGGTATTGGTCTTGAATGTACTACCGACGGCTGAGGTCCTGTATTTGTTGTGAATTCTCCATAGCTTGTGTGAGCAATATCGTGTAGCTAACATTCCGACCCACAGCTCGTGTGAGCAGGCCATTTCACAGCTCGTGAGAGTACTATTGAAAAGGAAAGGTTACGATTATATGGAAAGGCACACAATGTGTGAGCATTCCAAAGTATCCAATAAAATTCTAGATGGTTCATAGGTATGTAAAGGTTAATGGTAAGGAATATATTCAAATGGATAATTATTCTTAATCTTATGAAAGGTAAATTTGATGAATGGTATGTACATGGAAATTTACTTATGATATGGTTGAACTTATATGTATTATGTATTAACTTGCTAACTTGTGAGTTTGGTGGTGTATATAGGAGTTTATTTAGCTTATGAGCATGGAAATGATGTTATTCATATTTTATAGATTGAACTTAAGAAGGGTAACTTATATTTGAATTTATACGAGCTTACTAAGCACTATTTGCTTACGTAAATATTTTCCTTTATTTCGTAGATTATTGGAAGCTAGATCGGCTAGAAGCTTGTCTGAGTTCTATCACATTATCCAGCAATCACTTTGGTAGTTCTTTAGTTATTTTGGCCAATGTTATAAATGGCATATTGGTTAGGAGAAATAGGTTGATTGAATTGGTAGGTTTATATGTGTTTGAAGTGTGTTTAGGTCTATTGAAGGAATGCACTAATGAAGTATATTGTTGGGCAAGTTTTGGACTTTAAATGGCCTGTTTTTAAAGACCAATTATAGAGCACACGCCCTAGGAACACATGCTGTCACATGACCGTGCAACATACAGGGTCTGGCTACACGTCCATTTGTCACTTATTATTTTAGGTGTGAGTATCACACGGCCTAAGACACAGCCATGTGTATCAAGTCAGTGAGTTACGCAGTCTAGCACACGACTTGTGACATGGTCATGTGACACAAGTTAGAGAGCTACACGGTCTACAACACGGCTGTGTGACCCAAGTTAGTGAGTTGCATAATTTAAGACATGGACTAGGACATGGCCATTTGTCCCATTGTTCAAATACCACACGGTCTGGGCTATGTCACACAGCCTGCCCACACAGCCGTGTGACCCCTATTTTCAAATATTTTAACTTTTTCCCATATTTTCTGAATTATTTTAAATTAGTCTCAATTTGATTATGAACAATTTTTTAGGGCCTCAAAGGCTTGATTTTAGGCCCAAATGTGTGTTTGCTAGGTTTGTAATGAGTTTTAGGTTCTTAATATTAAATGATATTATTGATCTATGTTGAAGTTAATAGTTCTGATTTGTACGATAATCTCTGTAATCCTAATCTAACGACGGAGATGGGTTAGAGGTGTTAAATTTAGTGGTATCAGAGCTACAATTTAGTCGATTCTCAGACTGAACATAGCTAGTAAGGAGTATAGAATACATGTCACCAGTGATAGTGTGATATCTCCTGACTTAAATTGAATTCTTTTTTTGTATATAGATAAAAGATGTCATGCAACCGAGCTGATTCTGATGAGGTTGAAAGTAATGCGCAAGCCTCTGTTGAAAGAGCAGCTAGTAGTGGGCCGGGGAAATGAGGCAAAATAAGCTTTATTCCCGATGATGTGCAAGTGGTTTTTTGAATTTGCTGGAACGAACCCAATGGCTCAACGATCTCCACCCCTTCCTATATCGTAACCTATCCCTTCAATTCCTTAATGTTTAGAACAGGTACGAGTGAATAGACCTCCGATTGATAAAATTCGTAAGTATGGGGTAGAAGTGATACTGCATATGGTGATCTAGAAAAAGCTGAGTTCTGGTTAGAGAATATTATTAGAGTTTTCGATGAATTGTCCTGCTCTCCTGCTGATAGTTTGAAATGTGCGATATCGTTGCTAAAAGACTCAGCATATCAGTGGTGGAATACTTTAATAGCGGTGATACCAAAAGATCGTGTGAACTGGGATTTCTTTCAAACCGAATTTAAAAAGAAATACATCAATCAAAGATATCTTGACAAGAAAAGGAAAGAGTTCTAAGATCTGAAGCAAGGTCGTAGATCTATAGTGGAATATGAAAGAGAATTCGTGCAACTTAGCAAGTATGCTAGGGAATGTATACCAACAGAAGCTGTTTTGTGCACTCGGTTTGTAAATGGTTTAAACAAAGACATCAAATTGTTAGTGGGGATTCTAGAATTGAAAAAATTCGTGGTATTAGTGAATTAAGCGTATAAGGTTGAAGAACTTAGTAAAGCTAAAAGAAAGGCAAGTTTTGATGCTCATGAAACATGTAAACGATTGATGGGAAAATCATTTTCATCTCCATCGAAGAAATTGAAAAAATTTCACAATCGTACATCAGCTTCAATCAAACTTTCGGAAAGAGAGAAAGGGAAGCAACATTCAAATTTGAGACCCTAGGCTACTTCTGTAGCGAGTGTTGAGAGTGTTCATAATAATAAACCTGAATGTCAACAATCCAATAAACGACAATTCAGAGAGCGCAGATTGAGAGATGGATCATGATTCAAATGCAATTCATATGATCATTTTCTTCGAGACTATCCTAAAAGGTCTGATAGAAAGAAAGCTCAGAACACAGAGTTGAGTAACATGGTTGCGAGAGGGACGCCATCCAGAAACAGTGGTAATGCCGGAAATAGTCGAAGTGGAATGAAAGATTCTACAGTTAGATCTGAAGCTCGAGCACCAGTTAGGGCCTATACAATTTGAGCTTGTGAAGAAGCTTCGACACCTAATGTGATTACCAGTACATTTTTCATCTTTGATACTAATGTTAATGCTTTAATTGACTCGGGGTCAACGCACTCATATATATGCAAAACCTTAGTGTTAAATATGTAACAGCCCGGTTTAGACCCTAGTCGGAATAGTGATTTTGGGACCACAATTTCGAGGTTAAAAAATATTTTAATATTATTTTTAGTGTTTATAGTATGTGATTAAGCATGTGTGAAAATTCTATATGAAAATTTTATCGTTTGTGTGCTGAATTGTGAAAAAGATATTAATCGCATAAAATGCAAAAGCTGTGTACTAGTTGTTTAAGTGCTTAATTGTCATGGCTTATTAAATAAGAAGTCTTTATGTTGTAATTAGACCCTTGATAGTTGGGATGGACAAAAATGGCTTATATTAAAGGAATTTTAATGTTTTAATCAAAGGTTAAAATGGTAATTGAGTTATTATTAAATAAAATAAACAATTAGATGGCCATTTCTTATCATCTTTTCACCAAAAGTAGAGAAAAGAAATAAGGAATAGAAGCTTTCTCACATTCGGCTATTGTTGTTCTTAATCAAGATCAAGAAAATAGAGATTTGGATCGAGATCGAGGCAAAGACAAAGTGCTCGATTGATCGACTTGTTTCATTATTTCTACGTCTGAGGTAAGTTTGTGTATAATATGAATTGTTTAAATCATGTTAATGTTTTATGTGATGAATGAATATGTGGTTGATGAATTAGTAATGTTATATGTGGCTTTGAGAGATGTGGCACTAAGTGTGCGTAAATAGAACCGATACAGTGGTGAACGGCACTATGGTGATTAGCATTGTGTGTGCGATACCGAGTCAAATTCGGTTTAATGTAAAGGCACTAAGTGTGCGATGATATTAAAGCTTTGGCTAAGAAATTGGCACTACGTGTGCGAGTAAATCGAATGATTAATGAAGGTTGAACAAATTGTGGTATTGAGCATTGAGTAGCAAAAGTGATCGTTAATTAAGTGTTAGCACAGGTATGTACGGAACCTATATGGTTGATGATATAGTATATGGATAAATGGATTATGTGAGTAAAAACTATGAATGAGATTGTATGTCATTGTGAATTGAACCATGTGATAGTCTATTTTATATATTGAAATTGATTTGTTGAGTTAAATGTGTTATATGACGAACTTAGCTTTTAAGCTTACTGTGTGAAGTGTTTCTCTATTTTACAGTGTCATTAAAGCTAGCTTAGATCTGGGGACCGTCAGCAACTCAATCACACTATCGGCTATCTATTTTGGTACTTTTGGAAATTGTAAATTTGGTATATGGCATGTATAGGCTAGTGATTATAGTATGTTTTGAGATGTATAGATCTTGCCATGTGATATAGCTTGATAGATGAATAATCTTAGTTTATGTCTTGGATATGTAAGAATGATGGTTATCATGTGTTTATGTGACTTTGTGTGAATGACCTTTATGATATGTTTTGATGATATGGAGGTAGTAAGTTTCATGCTATGAATTGGTAAGGATTGAGTCATGTATGGATTATATAATTTTGATGTGAATTTGATATTTTGGGATTGGTATGTTTGAGTGGGAATTGAGTGTGGAAATAAATGATATAGTTGAAGGTTAAAAGGTGCACATTTTGGTATGTTTTGAATGCATTTTGGGTATGAAGTTAGTATGTTTAGATGTTTATAGGTGTGACCCAAAGTTGGGTGGCAATTTTGGCCTTGCAAATGGCCTATTCTTGCCCACATGGCTGAGCACACGGGCGTGTGTCTCGACCGTGTCCCTTAAGTTTGTATTTTGCAACAAGTCAGAATCGCACATGGGTCAAACACACGGGCGTGTGACAGGCCATGTGAAATAAGTCAGTGTCAACCACGGGTTAAGCACACGGGCGTGTCTTCAGCCGTGTGGACAAGTCAGTAGGTATGCCCTGTTTTGCCACGGCTTGGACACACGGGTGTGTCTGAGGCCGTGTGAGGCACACGGTCTACCCACACCGGCGTGTGACCTCTGTAGCTTTGAAAATGTTAAGTTTTTGGAAAAATTTTGTATGAGCTCGATTTAGTCCCAGCCCATTCTTAATGACATTGATTGAGGGACTTATTAAGGGACTTAGTGACATTGATTGATTATGATTTAATGTTGTATGAACTATGAAGATTAAAGGTTTTGATTTGATCAGTAATACCTCATAACCCTAGTCCGACAACAGATACAGGTTAGGGGTGTTACAGAAAATACCTTTTGAGTCAACCAAATTTGCGATCAAAGTAATTAATCTGTTTGGTCAGTATGTGTTAGTTGATAAAGTTTGTAGAATATGTTTTCAAAGTAATTAAACATTGTTTGATCAATTGAAAAGTGTAACAATGTTCTCAAAGATTGATCTTCATTCGGGATATTATCAGCTACGGGTTAAAGATTCTTATGTGCCAAAGACTGCTTTTAGGACTAGGTATGGACATTATGAATTTTTTGTTGTCATTTGGTTTAACAAATGCACCTGCTATGTTTATGGATTTGATGAATAGAATATTCTGGCCATATTTAAATAGATTTGTGGTTGTATTCATTGATGATATTTAGATCTATTCTCGAGATGAAATTGAGCATGCACATCATTTAAGGGTAATATTGCAAATTTTGCACAAGAAATAGTTATTTGCTAAATTTAGCTAAAGCGAGTTCTGGCTGCAAAAAGTTAGATTTTTGGAACATATTGTATCGGCGGATGGTATTAGAGTGGATCCGAGTAAAATATCAACTATTGTAGACTGAAAGCCTCCGAGAAATGTTTCAGAGATCAAAAATTTCTTGGGTTTAGCCAGATATTATCGGAGATTTATTAAAGGGTTTTCAATGATTTCTACACCATTGATGAAGCTACTCCAAAAAGATGTTAAGTTTGAATGGTCTGAAAAATGTCAGCAAAGTTTTGATCAGTTGAAAGTGTTGTTAACTGAAGCCTATGTGTTGATTCAGCTAGAGTCCAGCAAGGAATTTGTGATCTATAATAATGCTTCACTTAATGGTTTAGGTTGCGTATTGATGTAGGAAGGCAACGTGGTAGCTTATGCTTCCCGTTAATTGAAACCGCACGAGAGAAATTGTCCAACTCATGATTTAGAACTTGCAACTATTGTGTTTGCATTAAATATCTGATGACACTATTTGTACGAAGAAATATGTCACATCTTCACATATTACAAAAGCATGAAGTATTTGTGTCACAAAAAGAATTAAATTTGAGACAATGTAAATGGTTGGAGCTGCTAAAGGATTGTGATTTGATCATTGATTATCATCCAGGAAAAGTTAATGCTGTTGTTAATGCTTTAAGTAGAAAATCTTTATTTATTTTGCGAGCTTTGAATACTCGTTTGATGTTGATTGATGATGGTTCTATTGTAGCGGAATTAAAAGCTAGACCGATATTTCTGTAGTAGATTTGTGAAGCTGAGAAAAGTGATTCTAAGTTGATTGCTAAACAAGAACAAATTGAAAAGACATCTAATTCAGAATTTCATGTTAGTTTTGATGGTAGTTTATATTTCTGAAATAGAATTTGTGTTTCAAGAAATTCTGATATTATACAGAAGATTTTATAGGAAGCTCACAGCAGTAATTATTTGACACACCCCGATAGTAAGAAAATGTATGGTGATTTAAAACAAATGTATTGGTGGCCAGGTATGAAACGTGAAATTTCAAAGTTTATATCAAAATATTTGATTTTTCAACAAGTCAAAGCGGAGCATCAAGTACCTTCTGGACTGTTACAGCCTGTTATGATTCCAGAATGGAAATGGGAATGGGTTACAACGGATTCTGTATCAGGGTTACCCTTGTCTCCGTGGAAGAAAGATGTTATTTGGGTTATTGTTGATTGTTTGACTAAATCTGCACATTTCATTCCAGTACATATGGATTATTAACTTGAGAAGTTGGCAAAACTATACGTTTATGAGATTTCTAAACTGTATGGTGTGCTAGTGTCTATTATTTTTGATAGAGATCCACGGTTTACTTCTAGATTTTGTAGTAAATTGCACAAAACTTTTGGTACTGGACTACATTTTAGTACAGCATTCCATCCATAGACCGATAGTCAATCTGACTGAGTGATACAAATACTCGAGGACATACTCCGGTGTTACATTTTAGAGTTTGAGGGTAGCTGGGAAAAGTTTTTTCCATTAGTTGAGTTTACTTATAATAATAGTTATCGGTCGAGTATTAAAATGGCTCCATATAAAGCTTTGTATGGTAAAAAATGTAGAACTCCATTATACTGGACTAAATTGAGTGAGAAAAAGCTTTTCAGTGTCGATTTAGGGCCAGTTTGGCAATGCTTTTGAGAAGTGCTTTTGAGAAGTGCTTTTGAAAAGCGCTTTTGAGAAGTGCTTTTGAAAATTTTAAGTGTTTGGCATTGCTGTCAAAAAGTACTTTTGAGAAGTAAAATGTCTATTTTAGACATGATACTATAAAGTAATAAATATTTATTTAAATAATGTTCAAATTAGTTAATATTATGATGTTTTAGTAAAAATATAAAAAATAATGTATTATAGTTTATTGTTAAGATTTTAATAAATAATATTAATTTTAAATATTTCTAAGTAATTAATATTAATTATTTATTAAATTTAATTAGAATATATAAACTATATTTAAATATTTAAATATAATTTAAATATTTGTAATTAAATATTGACATAATTGTATTATTTTAAAAATTATTATTTTTATTTTTAATGCTTTTAACGCATTTGTAAAACTCATATTATATATTAACATAACATAGAAAACATAAACGTAACAAATTAAAATATTACATATATTTTGATTAAAGTTTCAAAAAGAGATAATATTTATATACCAAATATAAATACAAAAAATTTTATAGTAGCATTTACAATTTAAAGTGAATTCATTAAACTAGAAGCTATAGCATCTCTTGTTAATACCATTTCAGAACCACTTAAATTGCTTGATTCACCGTCATCGTCATCATCATCATCACTTTCTCGACCATGCGCATTTTCTGAATCAATAGTATTCTCATATGTCCAGTTAATACCTTCGTATTCCATAAAATCTGCATCATTTCGACCGGCATGTTTTCAGATAAAATTGTGTATCGTCATTGTAGCAACAACGGTCATCGTTTGCTTTTCAAAACTATAACTTGGCATATCCCTTAAAATGGCCCATTTTTTTTTCAAAACACGAAAAGTTCGTTCAATCACACTACGTAATAATGAATGTGAATGATTGAATGTCTCTTCTTTACCAGATATTGGTCTACCTCTACGAAAGTCAGGTAAATGATATCGCTGACCTCTATACGGTTCAAGATAAACTTTCATTTGAGGATATCCAGAATCAACAAGATAATATTTTCCTACATGTCATAATATAACAAACAATTAGTTCAATAATTTTTTTAAAAAAAATTATCAATTAAAGAGCTTATACTTTATTTTTAAAAAAATCACATATAAATAAAATATCTAACCATTTGGTGGGTGCGGAAATTTGTATTTTGGATCTCGAATTGCATCAAGAAATATTCTAGTGTCATGTGCCGATCCTTCCCATCCAGCCATGACAAATGTGAAACACATATTAAAATCACATATTGCCATAACATTTTGAGTAGGGATACCTTTTCTTCCAATATAGGGAATTTGTTCACTTGGTGGAAGAATAGCGGCAATATGAGTACCATCAATTGCACCTATGCAATCCTGAACAAATAATCATATTAATTTCGTGCATATTTTTAGTCAACCAAAAATATTAAAAATATAATAAGATAAAATTAAATTTTAACCTTAAAATGCGGCATATATCTAGAATCATTATGTATTTGTTCGGGTATTGAGCTAAAAAAAGGATCTTCTAGTGCAATTAGATCAATGGCCATCCTTGAAACTTTCTCAAGCACAATTGCAAAGTATTGACTTATTGTTGATCCAGACCTTTGAAATCTTTCTCGACATTGGGAAACTTTTGCACCGGTGCCCAAGATGTATAAAAAAATTCCCAACATTTCAGTAAAAGATATGTTTCTTGAAGTTTGCAAGTTGTATCTTGTCTCCAAAACTCTCAACAAACTTGTGAATACCATTTTAGACATCCTAAAATTAATCATACAACGTGATTCGTGACCGTCAAGGATCTCTCGGATCCATGTCTCACCTGACTGTTTTGAATTCATGCATGGTTGCTTCAATATATACTTCTCGTGATATAATTGCACAGAAGAAGATGCAACAACAAATAAGCGGTTAAAACATTCCACGCGTTGTAAGATCCCTTTCTTTTCCCGTTCATCATCACTTTCATCACTGCTGTAATTCTCAACTATACTCATCACCTGTGAAAAAAATTGAACATCCAAAATCATATATAAACAACTATTGATAAAACTAATTTAGTATAAATAAGTAGAACATAAATTCAATATCCAAAGACCAAATATAGACAACTATTAATAAAAGTAGATTACACATAAATAAGTAGAACATAAATTAAATATCCAAAAACCAAACATAAATAACTATTGATAAAACTAGTTTAACATTTTTTTTAGTCGCATAATAGATATCTCTAAACACTAGAAGATCAGAAAATTTTCAACTATCCTCCATTTCCGTCTTAAGCCACAAAGCTCTAATCTTGGGATTAATTGATAAAAACATAATTCGCTTGTCCTTATTGAGCAATAATCTAAGTGTGAAAAAGTATAGCAGACTAGCTTCTGGAACTTCTTCCGACATGCTGTCGAGCACTTTGACTGCTTCTGGAATACCATATGGATCCATAACAGGAGTCAAACTAGCTGTGGCTTGACTCATATTGTCAGCTGCATTGCATAATTTTTCTATTTGATTGGACAATCTTGCAGCGCCTCCAATTTGCTTTGAGGATTTCTTTCTTCCAGGTTTAAAATTTGAACTTGATATCTCAGGATTTTTTCTTTTTTGCCCGTTTCCATCAATTTGAACATTATTTGAAATCTGAACATCATTTGAAACGTAAACATCATTTAAAATGCGAACATCGTTTCTCACATTCTCTTCTTCATTCTCTTCTTCATTCTCTTCAGGCATTTCATTGTTAACGTCCTCAAAAAAATCAGTACGGAGTATACCAGAAGAAGGTGCCCATGCTTTATCACTTGTTGCAACTTCCCTTCGAATTCAGGATCAATGCCTGATGTTTTAAATTTTTGAGCTTCAGGCACAACCTACATATAAATTGATAGTTTAATACCAGTAATTATCAATAACCTCATTGAAAAAAAAATATTCAGAATTATTAATGTACCTTTAGCCTACTCTCCCACCAATCATCCGATGCATCAACGGTTCTTTTTATAGGATTCCACCCTAGACCAGTATCTTCGCCTTTAAGTTTTTTCCAAGCTTTCCATTCTTTTTTTAGGGCGTCCCACCTATTTTTAAGTTGTCTTTGTGAAAAACACTTGCCCGTTTCTTTCTCAAAGTTGGTCATTATTTTCAACCATCCATCTTTTGTGAAATGAGTACCAGGCCTATTGCCTTTCAATATCTCTTTAATACAAATATTACAAAATATTTCTGTCAATCTCTTATCCCACATTGCTTTCACTTTTTCACCACCAACTTCAATCACCGAAGTACTCATCTATTGTGTTTACAAACAGATTCATTTCAGCCAAGCAATCAAGAAAATAAAATGTCACATAAAAACTTACATTTTAATCACGATACAAAAGTAGAACATCTTAATTTTATCTATGAAATCTTTTAATTGCAGCTCCAACAAATTTCAACCAAAGCAAGCACAATAAATCATTATAATAAATATGCTTTTACTCTAATGAGCTGATCTCTCATCTTCCTTACCTTCTCATCTGCCCTGCGAGGTTGAGACTGCAAATCCGATCAGTCACTTTGTTTCTTGATTAGGTTGCTCCTACATCCAATAAATAAGTGTTAACTATATGTTATAAATGAATTCAATAACTATATGTTAACCCCACCCCAACAGGGGAAAAAAGCCCGGTTTGTAAGCTTCAGGTTCTAATGGCAAGATTACAGAAGAAATTTTTTGTCACAAGAGTGACACATGGAATTTATTCTGGTATTGCTCAGATTTAAAGATGAGTGCTTCAATGATTTTTACAGTACAAGCAAAGCCACATACTGAATTTGTGACACAAAATGATACAAAGAGGAGGTTTGGTGCAATTTTGAAGGCTGATAATTACACCAAAACTATTTGGTGCCAGAAAAACAGAACCTATCAATATCATATAGATTCACAATAATAATATAGCAACAATACCATTATCTGCTATCCCTCACAAGATATATGTTACTGCAACATACTCTAAAAACTTACATTCAAATGAAAAGCAACTCGTAATACTAGATACATAAACGCACCTTTTCCGTAGAGTTCACCCCTTCCGTACTCTGTTGAATTTGATGCTTCTCTTTTCCTTCATGAGTAATTTCAGAATTTAGAAATGGAGCAACTCAGAAACACATTTGTTTTAAAAGATTCAAGAACAGTACATGCAACCCGAGTAATACTCACCATTTGTTTCTAACAGATCATGCTCAAATTTATACATAAATCCAGCAGATACATAAACAAAGAATGTCTACATATTCTGCTAATTTGATCATAATTTAATAAATTTAGTTTATATTATACAATCATATACAATTAATGGAATAAATTAAGGCAATAAATAATTATCATTAGAAATTAATAAAATTAAATTAATTCAATTTTTTTACAACAATCAATTTACTTAATATTAAATTTAGCATATAAAATATATTATTCCAAACATACTTCTCAACTTATCAACAAGATCACGTGCCTTGATTGTGTGAGCCGTGCATATGTACCTTCCTTTAGCCTCTGTTTTCTCCTACACCAGAAGGAGTGCCCGAGCTATATTGCGCACATCAACTATATTTCGAATTTTGTTTTCCAGAGAGTTGTATCCCTCTGTACATCAACGCATTGCAATGGTGTAAACGAAACAGATTCATAATGGAAAAGAATGCCACAAGAAAAGCTATCATGTCTTTCACTTTAAACCATATTTTCCTCGTAACTTCTACAAAAAGACCATGGTTGAAAGACAAGAAAATTAGAATAATATCCTGGCTCCAGCAACAATGGACTCCAATCCACGACAACAAGTTTAAGATTAAAATCTGATAAGCCAAGTCAATTAAGCTCAAAGACACTATTTTATAAATTGCAAGGCCACAAAAAGTTCTCACCATTTTTTTCTTTAATTTTCAGCTTCCTTCCTTTTACATTCTTTGTAATTCCAATCTATCATCACGTAAACAAAGGAAAAAAAATTCTGGGTTTCTTATCGAATCTCCAAATCTTTCTCTTTCATCGAAGAAAAAATTTGAAAAACATGTGTCCTATGAGGTTCTTGTTGGTCTTTTTCTCGGCGATTTTAGCTGGGTATTTCGTTTGGAGAACGGTGGTGGGTTCATCAGTTGATGCCGATGATGGGGTTTCTGAAGATTCAAGGAAAAAAAGAAAAAAAGTCTATGATTCAAACCCATGAAGAAGAAGAAGAAGAAAAGTATGTCGAAACCTCAGTTCCCCCAAATCAAAACAATAACCAACAGATAGAACAAAACCCAAATTAAAATAAATCGAAACATACCAGAAAATCGAAACAAGCACTTGTAAAGAATAGCAGTGTTGGATTCGATTAATCGTTTTGTTCCTGGTGAAAGAACCAGATCCAAAATCAAAGAAAAATAGAAAAGGGGTAAAAAAGAGAAGTACCGTCTATTTGGAGAAGAAATAATAAAAGGATAAAAATGTAAAACCTGATGGAAAAGTCCTTTTCTCTGAGAAAAAGCTAAAAATTTTGGCTTTTTCATCTGTGAAAAAGTCCTTTTCAAACGGTCAAATAAGGCTCCACTGGCCCTCGTTCTTTATTCCTTTTTACAGAAAATGACCTTTTGGCCAAAAAGTCCATCAGGGATGGAGCGCCGAACGGGCCCTTAATCTGAGAGACTGAAGATAAAGTCAAAGTAATTCGTGATTGTTTGAATGTTGCTTTTAATCATCAAAAATCATATACAGATTTGAAAAGAAAAGATATTGAATTTCAAATTGGTGATAGAGTGTTTTTAAAAGTATCTTCGTGGAGATAAGTTCTCTGTTTTGGCCGAAAAGGGAAGCTTAGTCCACGATTCATAAGGCCATATGAGACCATCGAGTGAACTAGGCCAGTAGCTTACTGTTTAGATTTACCATCTGAATTAGAGAAAATTCACAATGTGTTTCATGTATCGATGTTACGAAGATATTGATCTGACTTTTCACACATAATTTCGCCTGTTGATGTAGAAATTCAGCTAGATATGTCCTACAGTGAAGAACCAATTAGAATTGTAGCTCGAGAAGTCAAAGAATTAAGGAAGAAACGAATAGCTATGGTTAAAGTTTTCTAGCATTGCCATGGGGTTGAGGAAACTACCTGAGAACTAGAAGAAGCTATGAAAGTGCAATACCCAAACCTATTTTATGGTAAGATTTTCGAGGAGAAAATTTCTTTAGGGGGAGAGTTGTAACGACCCATTTATAGTGGTGTCAAAAACAGTGGTTTCGAGACCACGATTCCGACGAGGAAGTAAATATTTTAATAATTATTTAAATATTACGAGTGTTTATTAAGCTATTATTAAATTTTTGTTAAGAAATTTTGAAGTTTAAAAGGTTAATTAGGTAAAAAGAACTAAATTGAAAAAAGTGCAAAAGTTGAGTTCTATTAGTTAAGTGGATTAAATAGCTTTAACAAGGTGAGTTAATGGACTTATTTAGTAATTATACCATATATGTTTATATTGGACAAATATAGACATGTTTATGCTAGTATTTAAGTTATATTATCAGAGTAATTAATCAAATAATCATGAAATAAATAAAACAAAAGCTATCATATTCTTTCTCTTTTTCTTGTTTAACTGAAAACGCCATTAAAGGGGGGAGAAAAGCTTTAGTTTTGTTAATTCACTTGCATGGTATGTATTCAAGTCCCGTTTTTAGTAGTTTTTATGTTTTTGAGCTCGTTTTAGCTTAAACTACTTAGCCCGGGGATTAATTTGCAAAACTGTTAAAGGTTAAAGGATATGTTAGGAATGAAAATTGATGAATTTGTGATGTTAATTGATAGGTTATTACATTTGGCTGTTAAATAAATTTTTTTCTTATTTATTTTTTTAAATTTAGGGTTAAGGATTAATTTGCTAAAATTGTAAAATTCCTTGAAATTTATGTGAATTTTTGGGTAAATATGGGTTGATTAGGTCCTCTAGAATAATCAGTTAGCACATGTTGTCTAAGAAAATTAGTGAATTTTCAAGTTATAGTTATAAGGTCTAAGCTGTAAAAAATTAAAATAGGAGAGGTAATTTTGTAATTTTGTAATTTTATGATAATATGAATTATAGATTGAATTGAATATTTGAGGTTATTGGAAATACTTAATTGAATGAAATTATCTATTTAGATTAAGATAAACCATAACCGGATTTAAATCGAGGAAAGACAAAAGCTTTGGATTAGTCTCCAACTCTACCTTTGTGACTATAGTTATCGAGATAAGTTCGTATGAATTATAATTTTATTAATGATAGTTTGATTGATTATCTGTTATATTATATTAGTTATAAACTGACTTGAATATATAAATATATTGACGTTAATAATCTCGTTTGAACCTTAAGAATTCTTAGGATACGAATGACATCTCATTAGGGATTTCATGTTTCGGTACTGGTCTTGAATGTACTACTAATTTCACTTAGTCAAGTTTCTTGATATCACCCCAGAATAATAATAAATACTCGGTGGTTTCGCACACAGCCCTGTAAGAGAATGCCCAAAGATCAATCATGAGATGGTTGTAATAACATACTTGATTTACCATGTTTATTAATATAAAGCGTTGTCATTATTATTTCAGTTTTTTTTCCTGTGTATACAAATAAACTGTTTTATAATAATGTCCTGAGAATAATATGATTATTCTTAAAAGACCCTTAGTCAAGTGTTATTGTTGACTAGGACAACAATAATGCATTAAGACTAACATGTACTTGATTGATGATAAAGAGTTGTCATTGATATGGAGTGTCAAAATCAGTGCATGAATATGTGTGTTAGAGAAAAACATATTGGACTGGCCCGCTATGAGTATGTTTCTTGGATTATTATGTAATTGTCAGAACATTACTCATAGTGATTAATATGTATATGGTTCTCAGACTTGGGATCATCATTATCCCAACATCGTGAGTTGGATATTTTGATACAGTCAAACGTACACATAACTGGTTGTTCTATAAAGGCTGATGTTGGATATACCACAATCTATGTAGAGGGATATGGTTGATCAATATAGGGTAAGTCCCTCCTACATAATGGGAGTAATATCTTAGGCCACTTGATTGAGTGAGACTAGAAATGCATGGCCATGCTCAAATAAGTTGATATGAGATGTCAAACTAATTTTTATATCATAGTCTACTCAAGATATCAAGAAACATGGGATGGACTATGCAAGTGTGAGTATTCCATGACTTGTGTCAATTCCAGAGATATAGGACTTAAGGATTAATGCATGAAAGGTTAATCAAAAAAGGTTATGTCAAATCATGACTTCTTGTAACTTAGGTAGCAATGATGCATTTCTAGATGCCACTCATTGTTTGTAACATTAGAAACATTCTAGTATTACTGCTAATGTTACAAGAACCTACAGGGTCACACCCTATGGTTGAAATGAACGGAATATAACATAGTTGGTATTGTGTTTGGTTGTCACATGAATTAAATTAATTGGGCAATCAAATATTGAACATATTATATGTACAAAGATGTTGTACACATAATGAAAACATAGTTCTATTAATATATGAATTTGGTTCGTATATAAATTTAAATAAATATAGTTTACTGAAATCCTTGTTATAATTAAAGTAATTATAAATTTTGGTTAAATCATTATTATATTTATTTATTTTTAATTATGATTCATTATATATATACCAATTATAAAGGGAAAAAGTGATAGATAGAATTTTTGAAGAAACCCTACAAATTGCTTGTGAGGTCTAGCAGCCGTCAAGCAAAGAAACCTCTAAAAACAGTTTTGGAGATTTCTCCCGTTCATTGTCAACTGGGTGGATTACGTAGAGGAAAAAATCATAAAAGGTTGTGGCTTGGTTCGATAGTAGATAAGAATTCTTGTTGCCGAGGTGTCCCTGTCTACTCAGATTGAAGTTTCAGTAATTTCAAAACCATTATCTCACCCCGATTCGTTCCTTGCACATGGATCCATGGTTTGGATCGCCAGAATTTATTTTTTCTGTTGCGCCATAGGGGTACCGGCAATCCAACAAGCCCACCATTCAATAATTAGTAAGGTGGTATCACACATAGCCCACCATTAATACTAAACACGATAGTATCGCACTCAGCCCATCGATAACAAATAATAAGCTGGTATCGCACACAGCCCACCATTGATAATATTGGCTATGGTATCGCACACAACCCATCGCTAACATTTAATAAGGTGGTATCGCACATAGCCCACCATTATTACACATTCAAGGATGTTTATCCACATACATTTTCCTATTTCGAATGTTCGTCCGGGAATAACCTCGCACACTATCATTCTTAGATAGATTTCTACAATAATCATTCGCATTCTCACAATGCATTAATAAATATAACATATGCAATCAGGGTGCATCGTTTACACATAACTCACCATGGTTTCCTCATATACCGAATTCACCTCAAGTGAGTTTTAGCCACATACCTGTACCTCTCATGGTATAACCATATACTTCCTCATTTCCAGCATACATGTTGAATCATTCAAAATGCTAAAGAACACTTTTGAGTCTCATACATATAGTATTATATCAACATCACACCCCTGATAGGGTCTTACATGGAATATCATATCGATGCCATGTCCCTGACATGGTCTTATATAAAGTCTCACACCGAGGCCATATTCCAAATATGGTCTTACACGGGACCTTAATTATCACAGTGTCATCACATTTGCATTCCCTCCATTCTTAGATTCAATCTAAGACTTTCATTTCTTAACATTCCTTCAAAACGTATTTAATATATACATGGAGGCAACATAAAATTTATACAACATCGAAATATTAAATATTTCACTTAGAGTTGCATTATTTAGCACAAGAACTTACCTCGATGCAAATTGCACTAATTGGCGATCTAGTCCGTAACCTTGCCTTTTTCTCGGTCGAGGTTGTTTCCTCTCTTTTCTTGATCTATAATAGTGAAATTCACTCATTCAATCACTTTATAAATCATAATACTTCATAATCTATACTTAGGTAAAAATGACAATTTTGCCATTACACTTTGGCAAAATTATGATTTTGCCCCTACGTTCGTAAATCACTTTTCATCACATTTTCTTATTAACAAGCCTAGCTGAACATTTTTTCCTCTTACAACTACTCACAAATCCAACTATTTCATGCATTTATTACCAATTTACAACACTTACAACTTAGTCCATTTAGGTGTTTTTCATGACAACACCTTTTACAAAAGTTGTTTCTCATCTCCCTAACATTCATTTTCTTCCATAAAAACTCAAAAAACAACATAAAATCTCTCATGGAAAGTCCTTACAATTTCAACCATATTGCAAATTAGTCCCCTCATTAGCTAGCTTAAGCTTTGGGGGCTCCAAAAGTACAAAAATCATCAAGGAAGACCTCTAAAATCACTTACTTGTAAGGAGATTGTAACACCCCCTAACCCTAAACCGTCGCCGGAACAGGGTTACAAGGTATTACTGGACATATCAAACAATTTACTAATTATTCACAAATAAATTAGCATTCATAGTATAATTTAATAATTAAATACCTATACTGGACTTTCAATGCCTAAGCATATATTAAAAGTAGAAAGAAACTTGTTCAATCATTCTAGAAAATTCTTCGTAAATTTTTCTTTTATTTATAAAAATTTAGTGATATTTCTGCTTATTTTCACCTAAATCCCCCTGCAAGTTCAGACCAAAACAACCAATACTAATTTATCATTTTATAACTTTATATCATTTTCCTCATCCAAAATATTATAATCATTTAAATACAACCAAAGCATTTAACTTAAGTATATATATATGTTCATAATTCGTATAACTATCTAGTACATGCCACTTAACAAAAGGAAGAATTTCATCACCAAAATCCTCTTGTTGGAGTCGGATTGGATTTGGATTTGAACCGGTCGTAAACTCTACTAACTCGCGAACGGAAAACAAACCGCATAATCGAGTATTGGAATTACTCAGTGGTATTATCATAATTCAATTTATAACAATGATCAAATATCGTAAACATACTTAGATAAATAACACATTATACATATAATTATACTAAGTTGTTATATTTCCAATGTAACAATTTTAATATTTGAATTAATATCTCATCCATAGAATTCCAATTGTTCATGAACTCTCTGGTTCATCTCTCAATCACATATATTTTCGTATCACAATATCTCTTTCATTCAGAGGTTCAAATAATCAAATTCATATAATTTTCTTATTTCACATAATTACCCCTATTAACATGACTCGGACTTTGGCGGATACTCGGATCCAACCAAACACACCATATCGGCACCCAAGTGCCTAATCGGATAGTTCAAGCAATATAGTGACACCCGGTGTGTCTCATCGGCCTAGCCAAGTAAAGTGGTACCCAGCACCTTATTGAATCTATCCGAAATAAATAATATGACACCCAGTGTCTCATCGACTCAAGGTCGAAGAATCCTCGAACACTTCCAATCCTATGGCATGCCAATTATATCCGACTCAGCCCGACTAGTTAATAGGGTATTTAAATCACATATTCATACCACTTTCAAATTAATTTCACAAATTAATTCAATGTACCTTTCATATTAATATTTTTAATTCAATACTAACACATATTCATCAATTAAGTCTAAGTCTTATTCAATTCAAACATCAATACTTACCTAAATTTCATTTTTCATACACATACATTGAAATTAAACATGCAATTATAAATAACTTGAATTATGATAATACAAACCGATATTTTCTCGAGCTACTCCTCGATCACTTTTTCCTTCCCCTTCGTACTAGACGTCTCGATTTCCTTGTTTGCTACAATAATAATAACAATTTACATAATTAATTCTAGCATTAAATTACAATAAATAATTGAATTTTATTCAATTCCTACCCTTGTTCTTCATTCCACATTCTTTGTACACAATTCTATTATTTACTTACAAGTTCTTTCTAGGCTGTCTACCTGAGTCATTGTCACTAAATCATCTATATCTTGAGTTACAGAATTCCAAATTAAGATCAGTAAATTTTCTATGAAACTAGACTCACATATCTTCTTGCCATAAAATTTTCAGAATTTTTTATTTAGCCAATTAGTACATTTTATTCTTTAAAGGCACCCCTGTTCTGCTGTCTGGCAGTTCCGACCCTTCTTCACTAAAAATTAATTATCTTTTTATACAGAATTCAAATGATGTTATAGTTTATTTCTTCTAAAACTAGACTCATTAAGAAATCTAACCATATAAATTATGTTCTCAAATTATTTTTATACAATTTTTGATGATTTTTCCAAGTCAGAATAGGGGATCTCGAAATCACTCTGAACCAGTCTTACCAAAATCTAAATATCTCAAAATACAGAATTTCTTTTCTTTCTCTGTTTCTTTCATATGAAAATAGACTCAATAAGCTTTAATTTCATATCTCATCAACTTCTAATTCCATTTTTACTATTTTTAGTGATTTTTTTAAAGTTACCTTACTGCTGCTGTCCCAAAACTGTTTTCTTATAACTCATTTTACAATTTAATCCTAATTAAGTTTACTTATTTTCTTAACTTAATTCATACTTTGTTTCTTCTTAAATTCTTTCCATATTCAACTTGCCTATCTAATATTCATAATAAAACCCTAATTTATAATTTCTTCCAAATTAATCCCTATAGTAGAAAACTTATAGCTTACTTTACAATTTAATCCTCTTACTAATTCTAACTTCAAATTCTTTCAATTAAACCACTAATTCATCATTTTGTTCATCATATGCTATATTCAAAAACTCTAAAACTTCAAAAACTTCAACTTAAATTCATCAAAACTTTGTTCTAAATCTTATAAAGTATCAAAATTAAAAGAAAAGGACTAAATCAACTTACCTTTTAAAGCTTAAAACCTTGAATCTTTAGTTTTTCCTTTTTTTCCTTTCTTTTTCTTCTCTCTTTCCTGCTTCGTATGCTTTTCTGTTTCTTTTCTTCTTTTCTTTTCTTTTATTCTATTACTTTATTATATAATATAATATTATATTAACATAATTATCTAATAATAATAATATATTTTAACACATAAAAATCTCGATTTTTATGCTTATGTCGCCTCAAATATACTAAATAGTCTATTTGCCATTTTAGTCCTTTTTATTTTCTTTTAATCTACAATTCAACTTTTACCCTTTATTCACTTTAGTCCTTTTTCCTAATTTCTCTCAATTAAGCTAAATTCACTAAATAAAAATCTAATTAAACACACTATTAGACTCATAATTACTCCTAATAATTATTTACTAACTTGATTTACTAAGACGGAGGTCCGATAACACACTTTTCCTAGGTGCCACTGATTTTAGGTCGTTACATTTCTCCCGCTTCTTAATAAATTTCGTCCTCGAAATTTACTCGAAAAATAGATGGGGAAGTCTTTGTGCTCTCATAGTTTCTTCAGTTCCCATGTTGCTTCTTCCACGCTATGACTTCTCCATAACACTTTCACTAGAGGAACCTTTTTATTTCTTAATTCTTTTATTTCTCGTGCTAGAATCTCAACTGGTTCTTCTTCATATGACAAATCTGGTCGAATCTCAATAGTTTTCAGAGAGATAACATGAGAAGGATCTGATCTATATCTTCAAGCATCGAAACATGAAAAACATCATGAATCTTTCGTAATTCGGAGGTAAAGCGGCACGATAAGCTCATTTGGTCCAACTCGCTCTACTATTTCATATGGCCCGATATAACGAGGACTTAACTTCCCTTTCCGGCCAAATCTCAATACTTTCTTCCAAGGAGAGACTTTAAGAAATACCTTGTCACCAACCGAATATTCAATATCTCGCCGTCTCAAATCAGCATAAGACTTCTGTCTATCAAAAGCTACTTTTAATTTCTCTTGGATCAACTCAGGCCCGATTATTTTTCTTTCATTTAATTCGGTCCAACACACAGGTGATCTACATCTCCGCCCATACAATGCTTCATACGGAGCCATCTGAATACTTGATTGAAAACTATTATTATACACAAATTCAGCTAAGGGTAGGTAACGTTCCCAACCTGATTCAAAATCAACAATGCAAGCTCGAAACATATCTTCTAATATTTGAATTACTCGTTCAGATTGCCCGTCAGTTTACGGATGAAATACAGTGCTGAAATTAAGTCTGGTACCTAGAGAACCATGTAACTGTCTCCAAAATCTTGATGTAAACCGCGGATCCTTGGCCCGAAATAATAGATACATCTGAGGAATACCATGCGATCTCACTATTTCCTAATATAGATCTCACCAAACTCGTAGAGACCAATCGATTCGATTGCTATAAAGTGAGCAGACTTAGTAAGCCGATCAACTATCACCCGAGATAGCATTCTTTTTGTTTGTTGACAACGGTAATCTCAGTAACAAAATCCATTGTGATTCGATCCCATTTCCATTCGGAATATTAATGGGCTAAAGTAAACTGTTGGTACCGATGTTCCGCTTTTACCACGACATGTTAAACATTTACCAACATACTCAACTATATCTCTTTTCATTCCAGGCCACTAGTATAGCTCTCGTAAATCCCGATACATCTTCGTACTTCCAGGGTGCAAAGCAAATGAACTATCATGAGCTTCTCGAAGAATCAACTCTTTAAGTTCAAGTAACTGAATACAAATTCGACACGGAATCTCAAACAACCTTGATCATCAATACTGAAATTTTCTACTGGGCCACTCAACACCATCTCTCTCTTCTTCAACAACTTATCATCTTTCAACCGTGCTGATTTGATCTGATCAAACATTACCGGCTTAATTCTCAACTCAGCTAAAAGACTTCCATCATCACTGATACTGAGCCGTGCAAACATTGCTCTTAACTCTATTGTAGCTTTTCTACTTAGTGCATCGGCTACTACGTTTGCCTTTCCCGGATGATAATCTATGACATAATCATAATCTTTCAAAAGCTCGATCCACCGTTTCTGTCTCAAAGTCAACTCCTTTTGTGATAGAAGATATTTGAGACTTTTATGAACGGTATATATATAACATTTTTCACCAAAAAGATAATGCCTCCAAATCTTTAATGCAAAAATTATAGCGGCCAACTCCAAATCATGAGTCGGATAATTATGCTCGTGTGGTTTCAACTGTCTAGATGCATAGGCTATTACCTTCCCATCCTACATCAAAACACAACCTGCACCATTCAAAGAAGCATCATCAGATAATACAAAATCCTTACCCACTCGTAATGTCAAAATCGGTGCCTCGGTTAACATTTGCTTCAACATATCAAAGCTCTTCGACACTCGATCATCCCATATAAAAGGAACATTCTTCGTAGTAACTTAGTCATTGGCAAAGCTATCTTGAAAATCCATTCACAAATCTTTCTCGTAATACCCGGCTAAACTAAGAAAACTACGCACCTCGGACACATTCTTTGGTACTTTCTATTGAACAATTGCTTCAATTTTTCTCGGATCAACTCTAATTCCATCTGCGATACCATATGCCCCAAAAATACAACCTCGATAACCAAAACTCACATTTACTAAGCTTTCCATACAACCGCTTCTCTCGTAATATCTCGTAGTACAATTCTAAGATGTTGATCATGTTCGACTACGATTTAGAATAGACCAAGATATATCAATGAAAACTACCACAAACCGATCCAAATATGGCTGAAAAATACGGTTCATCAAATCCATAAAAGCAATTTGGGCGTTAGTCAACCCGAATGGCATTACTAAAAATTCATAGTGACCATATCTCGCATTTGAAGGTCGCTTTTTGATACATCACATTCTTTTACCCAGAATCGATAGTAGCTCGATCGGAGATCAATCTTTGAAAATACCGTAGTAGCTCCTTTTAACCGATTAAATAAATCATCAATACGGGAAGTGGATACTTATTCTTGATTGTTACCTTGTTTAATCGTCTATAATCAATACAAAGTCGCGATCGAGCCATCTTTCTTTTTAACAAATAGCTTTGGAGCTCCCCATGGTGAAATACTCGGCCTAATAAATCCACGGTCTAACAAATCTTGTAATCGTATCTTTAACTCTTTCAGTTCAATGGGCGACATACAGTATGGAGGCATAGAAATTGGACTCGTACCCGGATACACTTCAATAGCAAATTCAACTTCTCTGTCTGGTGGCAAGCCTGGTAACTCTTCAGGAAATATGTCTGGAAACTTGCAAACTATTTTAATTTTACTGCATTGGCTACTAACTGAATCTGAATTAATAACATAAGCTAAGTATGCTGTACAACCCTGCTGTAAGAACTTATTAGCCTTCATTGCTGAGATAACACGTGTTGGCCCACTGTTCCGAATCCCCTTGATCTTAATATTTGTAACACCCCAAACCCGGCCCACAAGCCATGACCGGATCTGGTATGTCACGGAATAAAAGAAGTTTGAAAGGTTTGAATTAATAGTAGAAATTAAAAATTTTGCTAAGGGTATAAAACGGTGTTCGTTAAAACTCAAGTGGGTTGATTAGGTAAGTCTGATTGAGTTGAAAATCCTTTCTTCCTTTAAAACCATTTAACCCCTAAATTTTAGAACAATAGAGTGATCGATAACTTAGAAAATTTCGTTACCCGATGGTAGCATTTTTTTTTTTTTGAAAACGCGTACAAGTACTTATTTCTTTTGAAAACGTTACTTGTAACCGATTTGCCTAACCGTCCGTAAGTTCATCAGTTATAAAGTAAAGTAAAAACAACTACCTAACCATCCAAAATAATAAGCGCCATATTACAACCCGATCGAATTGTAGTGAATAATTAAACTTAAAACGGGCAAAATAAAATTTCAAGTCCACAAAACCAACATGGCCACCTCGAGCTCTCTCGGCCCGCATCCGTGCTCTACTCACCGCAAGATGATATGGGAAGGGGTGAGTCACCAAGACTCGGTGTATAAATCCCCGACCAAAATAACACTCATACACAAGATATTAGTATGACATGCAATTATGCAACCCCACCTAGCCATCCATGCTCCTTTTCTACCCGTGTGGTACCAAACCACCGGTGGTGCCAAACCACCGGTGACTTATAGTCACGATATCCGTCAATACGTGTGGTGCCAAACCACCGGTGGTGCTAAACCACTGGTGACCGAAGTCACAATCAAATGATGGGGCCAACCCATCGTGTGATACCAAATCACTGGCGTCGATCCCGTATCTCAAATGTGGGGCCAACCCACGGTGGTACTAAGCCACGTGGGGCGAGACGCTATGAGGTGCCAAACCTCCGGAGGTACCAAACCTCTCGGTGACCGTAGTCACAATGTGTTACCAAAACACTTTGGTGTCCGCTGACACGAATATTACTCCTCTCATCAATCCCACCATCATCATGGTCATATCACAAGTATCATGATTCCATATATCATGCAATCGTATATAGCATAGCATTTTTCCGCATATGATGATATATACACACACATATCGTAAATCGAGTAATAGGGGACTTACCCGAATACCAAGCTCATGCCCACTAGGCAAAGTAACCACATGAGAGGTTATAATATTATCAAATAACAGTTTATACTAATAAAGTGTGTAAGAGCTTACACACCTAATTTATCGAAGGTCTACAAGAAATCCCGGATCTACGTGATATTTAAAAAGTCCCGAACTTGTCCTCGTAGAGCCCCTATTATTTGGCCATCACGGTTTAGTATTTAGAGATCTTATTGTCATAACATAATCAAAATAGGGCTCTAGGCCAAACCTTTATCAACACCCAGCAAAGTGATCAAAACTCGAACTTCTAATTTCTCGACCGATTGCCTCCTAACATCATAGTACAAAATTCGGTTATCACACAAGAATACCAAGGATGGCCTTTGGCCGAAAATGATTATTCATCTCCAAGCTTACCGAAACCCGGTTATAGTTTGACTCGTTGAGGCCCTCTGAAAAATCAAAATCCAAGTACTCCTTGGTGTCTGCTATGCATGCAAACATTTTCAATTTAGTATGGCCTATACCCCCCCTTTTTCGGCCGATTCCTTAAAAAGGTCCTTAACTCATGTTTTCGACATGCATTGAAGGGGCGAGTTTAAAACCGAAATTTGAGAGAGAGTGAGTGTGTTCTTACCAAACGATTGATAATGAAAGAAGGCTTGGCTTTGAAGATCTCAAAGTCCCGGAGCACCTTATGAACCGATTGGAGAAGGACCAACTTTTAGATCTGCCCTTGTTGCTATTCGACTAAGGCTACAGTAAAAGAAGAAATGAAATTTTTACAAGGTCAAAGAGCTTAGAAGTTTCGGCCAAAGCCTAAAGCTCAAGTCCACCAAAAGTTGGTCATCCTCACCTCGACATTGCTTCACTTCATGGACACCACTTCGGTGAAATTTCCTCTCTAAGAAACACCATATTCGATCATCAAAATTGAGAAGAAAAGATGGTATGGAGAAGCACCTTCGGCCAAGTATTCAAAATTAGAGGAGAGGAAAATGAAAGAGCTATTGCCGAGCATGCTCTCCCTTGCTAAACTCCAAGGCAGCCAACCCCAAGACATTCTCCTTCCACCTTCAATTTCCTATGAACATTGGTTGGGTACATTCCCAACATTTCCCCATACTTAGATTAAACTAATAGCTAGATAAAAAAATAAGGATAATCTCCCATACTATCATAAAATATTGCACCATACTCCATATATAAAATAATAATAATAAATAAGTAAATAAATATTAAAACTACTTCTCTCTCTACCACCCCCAAAACCGTGCAGCTGAAAGGGATGGGCAGCATGCCTTGCATGCATGCGTGCCTTCTCACGCAGCCGCCACCGCCACCAAAGCTAAAAATAAAATTCCATATAGCTGCTGTGTCGTGTCTCGAACCGAGAGACCTGGGAAATCGCCCACGCTTCTGACCATCCGACTACTGCGCCACTTCTGTTATAAGTGCGTCGGAAATTCTATTTAAGTTTCCCTCTCTTGGTTTCCTCACGCATTAAATGCTAGAGGCCAAAAACAACAAAACATCCATATCTAGCCCCGGGGGTTTCGAACCCGAGACCTGGAGCAATTTAGCGCCCCAACCACTCGGCCAATTTAACTTTCATGTCAAAGACACGTTGAGAA
Source organism: Gossypium bickii (assembly GCA_025503065.1). NCBI lineage: Eukaryota > Viridiplantae > Streptophyta > Magnoliopsida > Malvales > Malvaceae > Gossypium > Gossypium bickii. Next base: position 107,397,821 of record CP106711.1, read on the forward strand.
TTTCTTTTAATCCATTCCCAGAGGCTTCTTTCAAGTTAAGTGCTTAAAACCAAAAGTTTAAATGCCCTGAGTGACTCTCGTGACTAACGCAAGACCCAGAGAGTTTCCTCAGCGCTCTAACCACTTCTTCCGCCCGACTTTCATGCCAATCTACCCCGCCATTTAATTATAAGATCTCCCGCATCGTTGACCAAAAAAAAAAAAAGCCAATCCGCTCCAAAGAACTGAACATGCGATCATGAGCTACTACTCCTCGCTATGCCCCACGCCACTCGGCTAGAGCATTCAATATGCCACAAGCCCGCCAAAATTATTATTTAAACCCTCCTTCGCCTATCACTCCTTGACGCCAAAAATAAAACTTCCTCCACGCTGACTCTAACCCGAGCCCAAGCGCACCTTCTAGCCTTCTATCGCACTCTTACCACTCTACCAGATTTTTTTTTTTTTTTTTTTGTGACAAAACTCTCGCCCTAATTTAATGATAAGGCTTAATGATAAGACCCCTAATGCAGGATGTTACAGTTCTACCCCCCTTAAAATAAATTTCGTCCCCGAAATTACCTGGATCAGAAGAGTTGGGGGTATGTTGCCGCATCGCATCCTCGGGCTCCCACGTTGCTTCCTTTACGCCATGATTCCGCCATAGGACCTTCACTAAAGGAACTGATTTCTTACGCAAAACTTTCGCATCCCGATCTAGGATCTGCACAGGTTCCTCTTCCATCGTCAAATCTGGACTCACCTCAACTTCCTCAACTGCCAAGATGTGTGATGGATCAGAACGGTAGCGTCTAAGCATGGAGACATGGAACACATCATGAATCTGACTCAGTTCTGCAGGTAACTCGAGCTGATAAGCCACTGGTCCCACTCGTCTCAACACCTTAAACGGTCCAATGAACCTTGGACTTAATTTGCCCTTCTTCCCAAATCTTAACAATTTCTTCCACGGCGAGACCTTCAGAAAAACTTTGTCTCCTACGGCAAATTCTATGTCCCTCCGCTTGAGGTCAGCGTAAGACTTTTGTCTATCCGAGGCTTCTTTCAACCGAGCTTGGATCTTCTTCACCTTATCCTCGCCGCAACCAATTAGGTCCTAACATCCGCCGCTCACCCAACTCTGTCCAACAAGTAGGTGTGCGACACCTCCTACCATATAACGCTTCATATGGTGCCATCTTAATGCTCGCCTGATAACTGTTGTTGTATGCGAACTCAGCTAATGGCAAAAACTCTTCCCAACTACCTCTGAAGTCCAAAACGCAGCCTCTTAACATGTCCTCCAAAACTCGGATAACTCTTTCCGATCGCCGTCGATTGTGGATGGAAGGCAGATCGAAATCCGGTAGTGTACCCAAAGCCTGATGTAGTGCTCTCCAAAACCTCGATGTAAATCTGGGGTCTCTGTCTGAGATGATCGACACTGGCACACCGTGCAATCTCACTATCTCCGCCACATACAACTTAGCTAACTTCTGAAGCGAATAATCCACCCTAACTGGAATGAAATGAGCCGACTTGGTCAGACGGTCCACAATCACCCAAACTGCGTCCTTCTTGCTGGGCGTGAGGGGTAGCCCACTGACGAAGTCCATAGTGATCCTCTCCCATTTCCACTGAGGAATCTTCACCGGTTGAAGTAACCCAGATGGCAACTGATGTTCCGCTTTTACTTGCTGACACGTGAGACACCTTCCCACGAAATCAGTTACCTCGCGCTTCAACCCCTCGCCACTGTAATCGCTCCGCAAATCTCCGTACATCTTGCTACTTCCAGGATGCATAGCATATGGGCTGCTATGGGCATCCTGAAGAATTCTTTGCCTCAAGCCCACATCATTCGGCATACAAGGCCGTCCTTGAAAACACAACACACCTCACCACCAAACTATACCTTCCAAACCGCCATCTTGAACTCCGCAACTTCCGCGTATTTAAACCGTCATCCCCTAATTGCTTTTCCTTAATCTCTCTCGATCCAAGTTGGCTTAACTTGCAGCTCGCTAAAAGACTTCCGTCGTCGATAGACTAAGACGAGCAAACATCGCCTTAAGTCATGCACAACCTTTCGGCTCAACGCATCGCCCACCACGTTAGCCTTGCCTCGGATGGTACTCAATTGAACGATCGTAGTCCTTGTGATTCGATCCATCGGCGTTGTCTCAAATTTAAGTCCTTGTGTCAAAAGATACCTCGACTTTTATGATCCGTATGAGACGATCGATTTCTCTCCATACAAGTAATGCCTCCATATTTTCAAAGCGAAGACCACCGCCGCTAACTCCAAGTCGTGAGTCGGATAGTTGGCCTCATGCGGTCTTAACTGACGGGATGCATAGGCCACTACTTTCCCTTCCTGCATCAACACACATCCCAACCCATTATGGGACGCATCACAATAAACCGTGAACAATTTCCCCGCCTCAGGCTGCACCAAAACGGGAGCTTCCGTCAGAATCTTTCTTAGCTTATCAAAACTCTCTTGCTGTTTCGCTGACCAAACAAAAGGGACTCCTTTTCTTAATAGCTTAGTCAGCGGTGCTGCGATTAAGGAGAATCCTTCCACAAATCTTCGATAATACCCGCCGCACCCGTAAAACTTCGATTTCCGCCACTGACCGAGGTGGTTTCCACTCCAACACCGCCTCGACCTTGCGGGGGTCCACTCTAATCCCTTCAGCTGACACCACGTGACCCAAGAAGGTCACCTCTCTAAGCCAGAATTCGCATTTACTGAATTTGGCATACAACTGCTCCTCCCTCAGCACTTGTAGAACTATGCGCAAATGCCTATCATGCTCCTCCTCCGTTCTTGAGTAAACCAATATGTCGCCTATAAACACCACGCATTTAATTGATCTAAGTATTGCTTTGAAACACCCTATTCATTAAGTCCATGAACGCCGCTGGTGCGTTGGTCAACCCAAACGGCATCACTAAGAACTCGTAATGCCCATACCGGGTACGAAATGCCGTCTTGTGCACATCAGCCTCCTTCACCTTAAGTTGATGATAGCCCGACCTAAGATCTATCTTCGAAAACACCGATGCACCCTTCAGTTGATCAAACAGGTCATCAATCCGAGGCAACGGATACTTGTTTTTGATTGTTAACTTGTTTAGCTGACGGTAGTCGATACACATCCGCATTGACCCGTCTTTCTTCTTGACAAACAAAGACATGTGTGCTCCCCACGAGGGATATACTAGGTCGAATGAACCCTCTATCCAAGAGTTCCTGAATTTGAGCCTTCAGTTCCACCAACTCCTTTGGTGCCATTCGATAGGGTGCTATAGACACAGGTGCCGTCCCGGGCAATAGGTCTATACCGAACTCCACTTCTCGATCTGGGGGCAGACCCGGAAGTTCTTCAGGAAACACGTCAGCGAATTCCCTTACAGTTCGGACCTTCTCGACTGCTGACTCCTTAGCCTCCAAGGCATAGATTTGAACCAACAATGCTTCACACCCTTTCTCGATCATTTTTTCTCCCTTCAAGCGCATACACTACATTAGATAGATAGTCTCTGCTTTGTTACCTATCATGACCACTTCATCACCCTCACCGCCTTTAGAACCATGCGCTTAGCGCAAGAATCCAACCTTGCCTCGATATTTAACCACCTATCCATTCCAAGAATTAGATCGAACTCCCAAACGGCAGTTCCATCAGATCGACCACAAACACTACCCTTGGAGTTCTAGGGTATATCTCTATATAGCTTGTTCACTACCACAGAGTGTCCTAGAGGGCTAATTACGGTCATCTCCTAGAAGCGCCTCAAAATCCAAGTTCAAAGTCTCTACTACACTACTAGCAACATATGAATGCGTCGAACCCACATCAATTAATGCAACATATGGAAGGCCAAAAATTAGAACGCATCGGTGATGACATCCGGTGCGTCACCCTCTCGCGACGCCGCGCGGCAGAGACTAAGCCAGCCGCCTAGCTTCTGGTGTTGCTCGCTCCGCCTCGGATCCCACGACCTCGATTAGGACCATTGCCTCTCTACCATTACTACGCCCCTCTGCGGCGGTCCCACATTCCGTGGCCGAGGAGTACGATTACGCCTCTCGGGCCGATTCCTTGCCAACTTCCGAGGACAATCCCTACACGGTGATCCCGAGATCCACATTCAAAGCAACCCCTCTCACGGTGTAACAACCTCCCAATGTGACTTTCCACATGACATTACCGAGCGGTCTCTCGGTTAGAAGCCATAGGCCTTCCACTGATTCGCCCACTGCTCGCCCTCTTTTGTGCAAGATTTCCATCCGGATGACCCAACACTTCTTTTCTCGCTTGCTCCTATCATGGCTCGCTCGCTGCACTCCGGACCCTTTCGGCTACCTTGGCCTTTTCTACGGATCAAGCAAACTCACGCACTGTTGTGGAGCAATCAACGATCTTAAGTCATCCCTAAGTCCGTCTTCAAACGGACGCAACGATCATGCTCGATGAGACACAACTCCCGAGCATAGCGGCTCGCCTCGTGAATTTCGCCTCATACTCGAGATACCGACTTGTTTCCTTGCACCGGTCCCCGTAAAGGTTTTCCTCCGAGTATCGGTGTAGTAGCCTGGTGCCCACATACTTCTTTCCGATAAGTAGCTTTGAAGTATTCCCAAGTAAGATCGTCTCAGAGCGCTGCCTCGAACCGTGAGCCACCACCGGTATGACTCGTCTTCAGAAGCGACACCGCTCCTTTCAACTTCTCCTCATTTGTTAAGTCGAGATCGCCCATGATCCTTTCGGTTGATTCTAACCAATATTCATTGCATCGGGTGCGACACCGACACACCCCGAAATACTTCACTCCATTGGATCGGAGCCGCTCGATATCTGCACTTCCGAGCTCCTCGCACCTCTACCGGTCTCGGCCATCATTTCTAAAACACGCAAAGATAGCTCGCGATACCGACTCACCCCCGCTCGATCCTCGATGTCCATCACCAAAAGTTGGGGGTGGTGGTGGAGGTGGTATCTCATTATCCGATCCTCGGCCCGACCTAATCTGGTTCTGTCATGGCCATCCGCCCTCTACCACGCCCCCGACGGCGCGACCTCTAGAGCTCATTTCTTATAGCGCAATCTATTTTAAAAAGTTTTATGAATTAGCCAATATTCCACTGATTATTAGCAAAGAATTTTATGGGCGAAGTTAAGAAGTTGTTCTTTCGATCAAACAAGTTTCAAGTCTTCATTGTAATTCAAAGATACACTTCCACTTATTCCATCACCCTCTTTGTCCAATTCCTAACCCGGGGGTATTTTCGTCATTTACCCTACAGGGGTATTTTGGTAATAAAACAAAGTAAGTTTGTAAATCTTGATAAATCAAGGGAAACCAAAAATTTTGCAAAACTTGGGGTTCTTTTTGAGAAATCGTCTTCCCAAATTAGTAGTGTTGCTAAAACTTTAAAAATCAGGGTTATTTTGGTAATTTACAGATTAGGGGCAATTTCGTAATATTTTCAAAATCACGACATTTTTGATAATTTGCAAATTAGGGATTTTGGGTATGGTAAAATAAGAAAATTTTGTTAAAATTTTGGGGTAGTTTAGTAGATTTTAAAACTAGGGGTATTTTTTTATAATTTACCACTAAGGGTATTTTAAAATGTCCCTATATCAAGAGAATTTTGTAATATAAATCTCACAAGTTTGAGGGAAGTCTTTAAAACTAGAGTTTTTATCAAAACGCGGCTAATTCCCTTTCGGGTTTTAATAATAGGGTTTAGCCCACGAACAAGTCCTCACGGTTAGAGTGAACCGAAGCTATGCACCAGGTAGGATTCCCGCGAAGAGGAGGTGAGTCACTAGGACCGCTTAAATACCAAGCTCTTAGGATCCAATCCTAGACATGCGCATAAGGATTACCACACCCTAACTCGCGACTTAGTCATAGGTTTGTTTATTAAGGCAATTAAAATCTTATGCAATTGTTGGGGTAAACTAGTCCTAAAGTTCACATACTTTTCATACTATCTACGTCCCATTTCTACCCCTTTACAGATAATCATTCACACATAGATTAAAGATACTTACAAGAGCGGATCGGTGCCGGAGACTCGACGCCATGTTGTTCAACCAAAATCATTTTCAACGGGGTTTTCAAAAGCCTTTCTAGCAAAAATATTTTTTGGTCTTAGGCCCTCACAAATTGAGTTTTTGAACTCGGCTCGATATGCAAAATGTAACACCCCAAACCCGCCCACAAGCCATGACCTGGATCCGTATGTCACGGAATAAAAGAAGTTTGAAAGGTTTGAATTAATAGTAGAAATTAAAAATTTTGCTAAGGGTATAAAACGGTGTTCGTTAAAACTCAAGTGGGTTGATTAGGTAAGTCTGATTGAGTTGAAAATCCTTTCTTCCTTTAAAACCATTTAACCCCTAAATTTTAGAACAATAGAGTGATCGATAACTTAGAAAATTTCGTTACCCGATGGTAGCATTTTTTTTTTTTTTTGAAAACGCGTACAAGTACTTATTTCTTTTGAAAACGTTACTTGTAACCGATTTGCCTAACCGTCCGTAAGTTCATCGATTATAAAGTAAAGTAAAAACAACTACCTAACCATCCAAAATAATAAGCGCCATATTACAACCCGATCGAATTGTAGTGAATAATTAAACTTAAAACGGGCAAAATAAAATTTCAAGTCCACAAAACCAACATGGCCACCTCGAGCTCTCCTCGGCCCGCATCCGTGCTCTACTCACCGCAAGATGATATGGGAAGGGTGAGTCACCAAGCCTCGGTGTATAAATCCTCGACAAAAATAACACTCATACACAAGATATTAGTATGACATGCAATTATGCAACCCCACCTAGCCATCCATGCTCCTTTTCTACCCCGTGTGGTGGTACCAAACCACCGGTGGTGCCAAACCACTGGTGACTTATAGTCACGATATCCGTCAATACGTGTGGTGCCAAACCACCTGGTGGTGCCAAACCACCGGTGACCCAAGTCACAATCAAATGATGGGGCCAACCCATCGTGTGATACCAAATCACCGGCGTCGATCCCGTATCTCAAATGTGGGGCCAACCCACGGTGGTACTAAGCCACGTGGACGTAGACGCTATGAGGTGCCAAACCTGCGGAGGTACCAAACCTCCGTGACCGTAGTCACAATGTGTTACCAAAACACTGGTGTCCGTCGACACGAATATTACTCCCTCTCATCAATCCCACCATCATCATGGTCATATCACAAGTATCATGATTCCATATATCATGCAATCGTATATAGCATAGCATTTTTCCGCATATGATGATATATACAACACATATCGTAAATCGAGTAATAGGGGACTTACCCGAATACCAAGCTCATGCCCACTAGGCAAAGTAACCACATGAGAGGTTATAATATTATCAAATAACAGTTTATACTAATAAAGTGTGTAAGAGCTTACACACCTAATTTATCGAAGGTCTACAAGAAATCCCGGATCTACGTGATATTTAAAAAGTCCCGAACTTGTCCTCGTAGAGCCCCTATTATTTGGCCATCACGGTTTAGTATTTAGAGATCTTATTGTCATAACATAATCAAAATAGGGCTCTAGGCCAAACCTTTATCAACACCCAGCAAAGTGATCAAAACTCGAACTTCTAATTTCTCGACCGATTGCCTCCTAACATCATAGTACAAAATTCGGTTATCACACAAGAATACCAAGGATGGCCTTTGGCCGAAAATGATTATTCATCTCCAAGCTTACCGAAAACCCGAAGTTATAGTTTGACTCGTTGAGGCCCTCTGAAAAATCAAAATCCAAGTACTCCTTGGTGTCTGCTATGCATGCAAACATTTTCAATTTAGTATGGCCTATACCCCCCCTTTTTCGGCCGATTCCTTAAAAAGGTCCTTAACTCATGTTTTCGACATGCATTGAAGGGGCGAGTTTAAAACCGAAATTTGAGAGAGAGTGAGTGTGTTCTTACCAAACGATTGATAATGAAAGAAGGCTTGGCTTTGAAGATCTCAAAGTCCCGGAGCACCTTATGAACCGATTGGAGAAGGACCAACTTTTAGATCTGCCCTTGTTGCTATTCGACTAAGGCTACAGTAAAAGAAGAAATGAAATTTTTACAAGGTCAAAGAGCTTAGAAGTTTCGGCCAAAGCCTAAAGCTCAAGTCCACCAAAAGTTGGTCATCCCTTACCTCGACATTGCTTCACTTCATGGACACCACTTCCAGCCGAAATTTCCTCTCTAAGAAACACCATATTCGATCATCAAAATTGAGAAGAAAAGATGGTATGGAGAAGCACCTTCGGCCAAGTATTCAAAATTAGAGGGAGAGGAAAATGAAAGAGCTATTGCCGAGCATGCTCTCCCTTGCTAAACTCCAAGGCCGGCCAACCCCAAGACATTCTCCTTCCACCTTCAATTTCCTATGAACATTGGTTGGGTACATTCCCAACATTTCCCCCATACTTAGATTAAACTAATAGCTAGATAAAAAAATAAGGATAATCTCCCATACTATCATAAAATATTGCACCATACTCCATATATAAAATAATAATAATAAATAAGTAAATAAATATTAAAACTACTTCTCTCTCTACCCCCCCCAAAACCGTGCAGCTGAAAGGGATGGGCAGCATGCCTTGCATGCATGCGTGCCCCCATGCAGGCTGCCACCTGCCGACCAAAGCTAAAAAATAAAATTCCCATATCTGGTTGCTGTGTCTCGAACCGAGACACGGGGAAATCGCCCACGCTTCTGACCATCCGACTACTGCGCCACTTCTGTTATAAGTGCGTCGGAAATTCTATTTAAGTTTCCCTCTCTTGGTTTCCTCACGCATTAAATGCTAGAGGCCAAAAACAACAAAACATCCATATCTAGCCCCGGGGGTTTCGAACCCGAGACCTGGAGCAATTTAGCGCCCCAGCCACTCGGCCAATTTAACTTTCATGTCAAAGACACGTTGCGAATTTCTTTTAATCCATTCCCAGAGGCTTCTTTCAAGTTAAGTGCTTAAAACCAAAAGTTTAAATGCCCTGAGTGACTCTCGTGACTCGAACGCAAGACCTAGAGAGTTTCCCCTTAGCGCCCTAACCACTTCTTCCGGCCCGACTTTCATGCCAATCTACCCCGCCATTTAATTATAAGATCTCCCCAGATCGTTGACCCAAAAAAATAAAAAGCCAAACGCTGCTCCAGCAGCTCGAACATGCGACCGCGAGCTACTACTCCCTGCTATGCCCCACGCCACTCGGCTAGAGCATTCAATATGCCACAAGCCTGCCAAAATTATTATTTAAACCCTCCTTCGCCTATCACTCCTTCAGCGCCAAAAATAAAACTTCCTCCACGCGACTCGAACCCGAGCCCAGCGCACCTTCTAGCCTTCTATCAGTACCCTTACCACTCTACCAGTTTTTTTTTTTTTTTTTTGTGACAAAACTCGCCCTAATTTAATGATAAGGCTTAATGATAAGACCCCTAATGCAGGATGTTACAATATTGTTACCATCATTAGTCTGAATGCTGAATTTCTTCTTATAACAGTCCAATATCACACCATGTTTAGACAACCAATCCATACCCAATATTATATCAAAATCTCCAAATGGCATAATCAACAAATCAACTGAAAAAGTTTCATTCTGAATTTTCAACGGACACCTCGGGCATACTTGATTTACTATTATCGTTTTGCTCTAATGGACTTGACACTTCTATTGTTACACTAGACATTTTGATTCAAATTTTCCCAATTCAACCAACTTCAAATTTATATATGAATGTGAAGATCCAGGGTCAATCAAAGCATAAACAGGCTCAGAATATAGTAAGAATATACCTGTTACAACATCATGTGCATCGCCATCTTCCCGGGCTCTAACTACATAAGCTCTGGCCGGTACTTTCTAGCTTCGCATCATTTGGGTCACTATATCACTCCCTCTTCTCATACCTGCTCCTCTAGATACTGGTCTACCTCTGGTCGATCCTCTGCCTCTAGCTGTAGATACCGATCTTTGTGATATAACAGGTGTAGCACTATTAGTCTCCGGACAGTCTCTGATGAAATGATCTTTAGAACCACATCGAAAACAGCCTCTAGCTAATTTCCAACATTCTCCTCTATGTTTCTTCCCACAGTGCTGACAATCTGGAATTTTTACTTCCTGAAATGGACCTCTTACACTATCGGTAGACACTGTAGTTTGTTTTTCCCAATTTTTGTCTCCTCTGTCTGTTCGGAAGTTAGATCTCCATCCACCTCTAGAATCTCGAGATCTTTTAAATGAAGGATTCAAACTCATAGTTCCTGTACGTTTCCCAACTGATTTTAAAGCTTCAGCCTTTTTGTCTAGTCCTAAGACTTGCTCTACCATCTTGGCCCGTTCGATCAAATCAACAAATTCAGTGATTCGCTGGGACACCAATTGCAGTTTTATTTCATCCCTTAATCCCCGTAGGAATCTTTTACAACTATCGGCTTCAGTTGGTACAAACTCTGATGCATATCTACCAAGTCTTGAGAATTCCGCTCATAATCCACTCTATTGTCATTTCACCTTGTTTAAGTGTCAAAAATTCTTGTTTCTTGTCTTCCATATACATATCCCCAATATACTTCTTTCAAATTCTTTTTGGAACAGATCCCACGTTACTGATCGATTCGGTAAATGTCCGATTACTGATTCCCACCATAGATATGCCTCACCTCGTAATAAAGATACAAACACATAACAAGCTTTCTCGTGACGTACATTCTAATCGGCCAGTAAAATTCTTTTCGTTGTTTCCATCCATTTTTCAATTACTGCACAGATCAACTCCTTTCGACACTGAAAATTCTGTGGCACCGTATTTTCTTAGTTCCTTAATAGGGGCCCGCCTAGGAACAGTGCAGACGTGGTAGCGGTATAGACTCCGCTATTCGGCCAAGAGCATCGCTTAAAACCCTTACTACATCATAATCATTTCTACCTTTTTCATCTCTCTCCTAATGTTTCTCTTTCTACATTGGGAGGCTGATTTGATCGGATTTACACTAGGTGTAATGACTCGGTTTCATTTAAATCATATGATTCTTCATCTCCATGAACATTTCTTCATTTATATCATCAATGTGTTTATCAGACATCTTTAATCTATAAAACAAAAATAAATAAATAGGTCAGCATCCAAAATTCCCGACTCAATTTTTAATTCAAAAGTGGCATGTACTATTAAACTCACTTCCGAGCTCAAATTGGCCCGAGAATCGACTAAACCTGATAAGCTCTGATACCAATAAAAATGTAACACCCCTAACCCTAAACCGTCGCGAACGAGTTGGTTACAAGGTACATGGACATATCAAACAATTTCCTAATTATTCACAAATAAATTAGCATTCATAGTATAATTTAATAATTAAATACCTATATTGGACTTTCAATGCCTAAGCATATATTAAAATAGAAAGAAACTTGTTCAATCATTCTAGAAAATTCTTCGTAAATTTTTCTTTTATTTATAAAAATTTCGGCAGTATTTTCACCTAAATCCCCTTGCAAGTTCAGACCAAAACAACCAATACTAATTTATCATTTTATAACTTTATATCATTTTCCTCATCCAAAATTTTATAATCATTTAAATACAACCAAACCATTTAACTTAAGTATATATATATGTTCATAATTCGTATAACTATCTAGTACATGCCACTTAACAAAAGGAAGAATTTCATCACCAAAATCCTCTTGTTGGAGTCGGATTGGATTTGGATGCTGGACCGGGTCAGAAACTCTACTAACCTGCGCACGGAAAACAAACCGTACGCTGAGTATTGGAATTACTCAGTGGTATTATCATAATTCAATTTATAACAATGATCAAATATCGAAAACATACTTAGATAAATAAAACATTATACATATAATTATACTAAGTTGTTATATTTCCAATGTAACAATTTTAATATTTGAATTAATATCTCATCCATAGAATTCCAATTGTTCATGAACCTCTGGTTCATCTCTCAATCACATATATTTTCGTATCACAATATCTCTTTCATTCAGAGGTTCAAATAATCAAATTCATATAATTTTCTTATTTCACATAATTACCCCTATTAACATGACTCGGACTTTGGCGGATACTCGGATCCAACCAAACACACCATACTGGCACCCAGTGCCTAATCGGATAGTTGAAGCAATATAGTGACACCTAGGTGTCTCATCGGCCTAGCCGAAGTAAAGTGGTACCCAGTACCTTATTGAATCTATCCGAAATAAATAATATGACACCCAGTGTCTCATCGACTCAAGGTCGAAGAATCCCTGAACACTTCCAATCCTATGGCATGCCAATTATATCCGACTCAGCCCGACTAGTTAATAGGGTATTTAAATCACATATTCATACCACTTTCAAATTAATTTCACAAATTAATTCAATGTACCTTTCATATTAATATTTTTAATTCAATACTAACACATATTCATCAATTAAGTCTAAGTCTTATTCAATTCAAACATCAATACTTACCTAAATTTCATTTTTCATACACATACATTGAAATTAAACATGCAATTATAAATAACTTGAATTATGATAATACAAACCGATATTTTCTCGAGCTACTCCTCGATCACTTTTTCCTTCCCCTTCGTACTAGACGTCTGGATTTCCTTGTTTGCTACAATAATAATAACAATTTACATAATTAATTATAGCATTAAATTACAATAAATAATTGAATTTTATTCAATTCCTACCCTTGTTCTTCATTCCACATTCTTTGTACACAATTCTATTATTTACTTATAAGTTCTTTCTAGGCTGTCTACCTGAGTCATTGTCACTAAATCATCTATATCTTGAGTTACAGAATTCCAAATTAAGATCAGTAAATTTTCTATGAAACTAGACTCACATATCTTCTTGCCATAAAATTTTCAGAATTTTTTATTTAGCCAATTAGTACAGTTTATTCTTTAAATTCACCCCTGTTCTGCTGTCTGGCAGTTCCGACCCTTCTTCACTAAAAAATAATTATCTTTTTATACAGAATTCAAATGATGTTATAGTTTATTTCTTCTAAAACTAGACTCATTAAGGAATCTAACCATATAAATTATGTTCTCAAATTATTTTTATACAATTTTTGATAATTTTTTCAAGTCAGAACAGGGGATCTCAAAATCACTCTGAACCAGTCTTACCAAAATCTAAATATCTCAAAATACAGAATTTCTTTTCTTTCTTTGTTTCTTTCATATGAAAATAGACTCAATAAGCTTTAATTTCATACCTCATCAACTTCTAATTCCATTTTTACTATTTTTAGTGATTTTTTTAAAGTTACCTTACTGCTGCTGTCCCAAAACTGTTTTCTTATAACTCATTTTACAATTTAATCCTAATTAAGTTTACTTATTTTCTTAACTTAATTCATACTTTGTTTCTTCTTAAATTCTTTCCATATTCAACTTGCCTATCTAATATTCATAATAAAACCCTAATTTATAATTTCTTCCAAATTAATCCCTATAGTAGAAAACTTATAGCTTACTTTACAATTTAATCCTCTTACTAATTCTAACTTCAAATTCTTTCAATTAAACCACTAATTCATCATTTTGTTCATCATATGCTATATTCAAAAACTCTAAAACTTCAAAAACTTCAACTTAAATTCATCAAAACTTTGTTCTAAATCTTATAAAGTATCAAAATTAAAAGAAAAGGACTAAATCAACTTACCTTTTAAAGCTTAAAACCTTGAATCTTTAGTTTTTCCTTTTTTTCCTTTCTTTTTCTTCTTTCTTTCCTGCTTCGTATGCTTTCTGTTTCTTTTCTTCTTTTCTTTTTCTTTTATTCTATTACTTTATTATATAATATAATATTATATTAACATAATTATCTAATAATAATAATAATATATTTTAACACATAAAAATCTCTGATTTTTATGCTTATGCCATACTCAAATATATTAAATAGTCTATTTGCCATTTTAGTCCTTTTTATTTTCTTTTAATCTACAATTCAACTTTTACCCTTTATTCACTTTAGTCCTTTTTCCTAATTTCTCTCAATTAAGCTAAATTCACTAAATAAAAATCTAATTAAACACACTATTAGACTCATAATTACTCCTAATAATTATTTACTAACTCGATTTACTAAGACGGAGGCCCGATAACACACTTTTCTGGTGCCCACGGATTTTAGGTCGTTACAGAGATAGCTTGGCTAAAAGTTTAAGCTTCAAAATCTCTATTTCCTCTTTAATTTTCGATGGAAGAAGAAAGATGAATAGTGAAAGATGATAGCTTCTTTTATTCATCTTATTTTATTCATTTTTATCACTTAATTTTACCAAATGTTTACAAAAAATAAATGCTCTTGTCTCCCTTGTCTACATGGGAGGACAACACACTTATAATGGCCTTATTGCACTTTAAGGACATCCAATTTCATATTCTATGTCTATTTGGCACCTCTAGCAAATAAAATAGAACTTTCGTACTTTATACGATTTAGTCCTTTTTCGCGATTAAGCATGAAATTGCTAAAATTAAAGTACCAAAATTTTCATGCACCCTTATAATCATGCTGTAACCCATGAAATAAAATTATAATAATTTTCTCTTACCCCAAATTAGTGGTCCCAAGACCACTGTTCCGACTAGCCCCTAAATTAAGCTGTTACAATTCTCCCCCCTTAGGGATTTTCGTCCCCGAAAATCTTACCAAAAGAAGTTGCTTCCAACATTCATGAAACGTTTCCACCAATTTTTCAAAATCACAAATCGATTTACCCTCAAATTTCTCTTGCCAAAAACCTTTAAGTTGTAGACACAAGGTTGAAGCACAACTTTAAAACCTAGATTACTCTTTCTCTAGGGCACATATACCCAGTAATCTGACAAATGTGAACTTTGCACATGCTAAGATGATCAATCAGATCATTATCGAATAATTCACTACAATTCGGATGACATCCCCCTCTTTGGCGAAATCATGTCAATCCAAATTCGAAATCTATAGTATTTTATCACATTTTCTCCTTAGGATCTTCACCGACTGTAATAGTCCTGACTTTGAACACTCTGAAAATTCAGCTTTTACCGATCGGCTACTTCTGAACATAAACTCAATCATGTCAAGATGTGTATTCAATTTTCAAAACATTTATGCATATAACCATACCCTTTTCTTATTCTTAAATGAGCAGACATGCTACTACTGAGCCTCATACCAAAACTTCTGCATAAGTTCTGGATTCATCAACATGCAAATTCTATCTCAAGGTAATAATAATAATGGAAATCTTATCCAACCTGAATTTTAACATCTGAAACAAACTCATTTGGAGCTTATTTAAAATACCATTCACTATCTCACTTCTGAACTCATTTGTTTCGAAAAGAAAAATCGCTTTAGCCATTAACCTCGCTAAAACTAGGATATTATCAACTAAGGTCAATCGAGTAACTAACTCGCATTGAATAAACATGGATTTTCCATCTAGATATCTGTACTTGTCCACTATCTGAGAAGTATTTCAATAACTATACATACTTTTGTAATAGTTCAAGCTATTTTCACTGTCTCACATTCATACTTTTCTGCAACATTCGATACTTTAACTCATCAAGATTCAGGAAGCACGTATAATTTTTCCATTTATTCATTAGCGTATCACTAAATACCATAAATTCTTTTTCTATATTCAAACTGAACTCAGTACTAGAACTTTCAGTTAATAGTACCTTCAATAGCTTTCGACTTTACCATTCTGCAACAAACCATTTAAACTTTCATAAATGTGATAACTTTTCAATCAAAACAACTTCAACTTGAAATTAAAGTTGCCCGGTTAGAATTTTCAATAAGCATATCTCTGTATTATGCTTCCTAGAATCTAATTTCCTTATTCAGACTATCCATCTCCCTACTCATGAACACACAGAATTTATTCTCCTGTTGCAGTATGTGTAAGTATATACATAACTCGAATCATATCTCAATACATCAATTTACTCTTTTCTCCACACTGAGAATACATTTCAAGACACAATCATTTAAATTTCTCTTGTTATTCTAATCGAAAACCTTTCCTATCATCTTAGTTCAAGGTAACAGGGATATCTCAATTGAATCCATTAACTCTATTTGGCTTACCCAAAAAATCCATCGCACAATTTGAAACTTGTGATTTCACTTCTTATACTTTTTTCGATATTAACATCTTATACGAAAATCAGAGATATCTATATACTAGAATTATCACCTTTCTATGATCAAACTAAAAGTGTAATCATGGTAGATATAACTATCACAACCTGATGAACACACTTTAAAGATAACCATGATCAGCAGAAACATAAGAGTAGCCTCACATGAAATTTTTATTATCAACTTTATCCTCAAAATACCAAAACAAATTTACGAAGAGTTAAAGGAATGTTGATTGCAATCAACCAAATCGACAACCGTTTCGTCTGATTTTACAGTTAGCTAACATTATCACACAATCACAATTTCATAAAAGGAACAACCACATAAGCCCTGAAAGGAAGTGGATATCCATACAGAATACTCAAAGAGGTCATTATAATCTATTCAACTATGGTTGTCATAATAAAACACTTTCACAGTTCTAATATTGTTTCTCTAACCATTTCCGTCGTCATAAACTCCTTTAATATTCCTTTCACTAATGAACATCAATTCGGGAATATCTCGGTAAGTACACACCTCAGGCTTCCTACTCAATTGAGTCAAAGAGCTGAGGCCAACTTTCTCTTTGCTCGTAACATTGCATAATCAGTACAATCTTTAAAACATTCTGATATTCTTCCCAAAACTGTTCTGACCTTCCAACTACCTTTATCTCTATATATATTACTAATTGCTTCGCCACTGAACTCTTTTATTTCATACTTATGAACTTGTTTAACTTGACTCTCGTAAAAATCTCATTATAAATCAACAGTGGTAAAAGGGTGAGGTCGTAAAGCCCCTAACTTGCCTCTTATAACTACACACATGTGACTTAACATTCATCATTAACGAAATATCATCGTAATCACACAACTCACTCCAAGCGAATTTTTCACACTTACTCATGTTACAAGCGTTTCTATCACCCATAATTTCAAGCAGTGATTTTACTATTGCAGGCTCCATATTAATATCTATTCAAGTACTCAACATTTAACTCCGATTTCTCTTACCATCACTTATCAAATTAGAGAACGACTTACAGGTTTGAGTACATTGTTTACTTGATTGCCATAGTCCAACTATGGTCTTACTCATATCACATTATCATAGCCCAGTTATAATCTTACATGTCGTCATGATGCCATAGTCTCGCTATGGTTTTCCACGAAATCTCTTATCGATACCAATGCCATATCCCATATATGGTCTTACATGGAAACACATGTCGATGCCAATGCCATATCCTAGATATGGTCTTACACGAGATCGTACATCGATGCCATGCCCCAAACATGGTCTTACACGATTTCATACCGAAGCCAGGTCCCAAACGTGGTCTCACACGGAATCACTATTCAATGCCGATGCCATATCCTAAATATGGTCTTCTACGGAATCTCACAACAAGTATCGATGCCATATCCCAGATATGGTCTTATACAATTCTCATATTCAATACCGAAGCCATATCCTAAATATGGTCTTATATGGGATCCCGTATCGATGCCAATGCCATGTCCCAGACATGTATATGGAATCACATGTACTACTATAGACCAACCATGGTCTTATTCATCAATCCATCATTGAACGACCGTACTCATCTCTTGCGTTCTACTTAATTTGACTCTCCAGTTTAAATTCCATACTATTATAACAGTTATGGCTTCATAATAGAGTCATAAAACAAAACATTATATATCCTCTAATTTAACAGTCACACATGAGATTCAACTATGTGAACATACTGATTATACATTATTCAAACAAGTGTGCATACACCTATATCCCGTTCAATGGGTAAGTTTACCTATCATATTCGCTCAATCAAATATGTTGAACCTATAACACCGTATGCATGTTGAACTAACATGGATAAACTTATCACCATATGACTTTCATTTCATTCCACATTTTTTTCTCACCTTTCTCAACTTATGATTCTCTTATTTTGTATCTTATCACATACATGTCATGAACTTCTAATCATACTTTTTTTAAATTTCATCACCTTGTAAACACATTTCCATTATCTCGTTATCATTTTCAGCATTATCAAAAATAGCTCGGTTGGGAATCACCTCTGTCTTGACAAAATAGTTTCGTTAGATCTGAGAGATATCACACTATCATGAGTGGTAATATGGAATGTATAGCTAAACTCTCATACACAAGGTTAGTCTGAGAACCGACTAAACCATAGTTCTGATACCATTAAATGTAACATTCCTTACCCATATCCTACGCCGGGACTGGGCATGAGGTTTTACAGGACTTAACTCGCTTGGTCATACAACTTTAGTCTATAAAATTTCATTCTAACTTAAAAATATCTCTTTCACCATCAAAACATTCTCATTAAGGATTTACGAGGCCTTAAACATGCAAACGGAGGGTTTCAGAACCCAACTGGAAACTTTTGTGCACTTAAGATTTTTTACCAAAACAAGGGCCATATGCCCGTGTGAAATGGGACACGCCCGTGTGGGCAGGCCGTATGGTCACACACGTCTATGTCCCTAACCCGTGTGGGATTTATTTTCATTTTGAACTTACAAGGGTTTTCACACGGCCGGACACACACCCATTTTCTTGGCCCGTGTGCTCCACATGACCTAGACACGTCCGTGTCCTCGCTCATGTGTAAAAACTTGGGTATTCTGTTTGTGATGTCAGCAACCAATTATAGGCACACGGCTTAGGCACACGCCCGTGTGTATAGCTTGTAGTCGACACTGACTTACAACACTAACATGCAGGGGGCACACGGCCAAGTCACACACCCATGGGACCGACCGTGTGTCACACATGGTCTAGACACACGCCCGTGTGTCTACCTGTGTGGACCAATTTAAGGCTATTTTCCAAGCCATTTAGCCACCCTCACTTGCACACATTCACACATCATCACATAACATTTTCAAATCATCAATTATAACTCTTGAATTATCACATTTGAACCATGTAAAACAACTATCTTCCTATATACGAGGGAGAACCATTACTAGCACCATTTCAAACGACTTGAGACATCATCCATGGCTATACACAACCAACCCATAACTCTTTTAGGCCAACACATTAGGCTACTTTATCTATGACTTAATTAAACCAAAATAAGATCCCTATACATGCCATATCTCAAGAAGACTTGAAATCTTATACTCAAGTGACTGCTTGATAGTGTGAAAACATCTCCGGTAGTTTCTAACCCGAGCTAGTTAAGTTAACCTATAAGAGATAGGGAAGGAAGAGGAGTAAGCAATAACGCTTAGTAAGTTCATATGCAAATGATAAACAACTATTGAAATTTATTAATTATACTCAACCACAAGGTAATATAATGAGATTTTCACACAACCTTATGAACACCCATTCAATCATTCATAAGGCTTACTCATTCTAAACTTTCACCTATCACAACTCAGATTATAAAACATTGTTCATCTTTACATGCATTTATACCTTGCATTTATCACCACAAGCCACGTGCAAATTTCACTTAGTCAAGTTTCTTGATATCACCCCGGAATAATAATAAATACTCGGTGGTTTGGCACAAAGCCCACCATTCAATAATTATTAAGGTGGTATCGCACATAGCCCACCATTAATACTAAACACGATGGTATCGTACTCAGCCCATCCATAACAAATAATAAGGTGGTATCACACACAGCCCACCATTGATAATATTGGCTATGGTATCGCACATAGCCCATCACTAACATTTAATAAGGTGGTATCGCACATAGCCAGCCATTATTACACATTCACGGATATTTATCCACATACATTTTCCTATTTTGAATGTTCGTCCGAGAATATCCTCACACACTGTCATTCTTAAATAGATTTCTACAATCGCATTCTCGCAATGCATTAATAAATATAACATATGCAATCAAGGTGCATCGTTTATACATAACTCACCATGGTTTCCTTATAAACCAAATTCACCTAAAGTGAGTTTTGGGCACATACTTGTACCTCTCATGGTATAACCATATACTTCCTCATTTTCAACATACCTATTGAATCATTCAAAATGCTAAAGAACACTCTTGAGTCTCATACATATAGTATTAAATCAACATCACACCCCTGATAGGGTCTTACATGAAATATCATATCGATGCCATGTCCCTGACATGGTCTTATAAGAAGTCTCACACCGAGGCCATATTCCAAATATGGTCTTACACGGGACCTTAATTATCACAGTGTCATCACATTTGCATTCCCTCCATTCTTAGATTCAATCTAAGACTTTCATTTCTTGACATTCCGTCAAAACGTATTTAATATATACATGGAGGCAACATAAAATTTATACAACATCGAAATATTAAATATTTCACTTAGAGTTGCGTTATTTAGCACACGAACTTACTTCGATGCAAATTGTGCTAATTGGCGGTCTAGTTCGTAACTTTCCTTTCTCTCAGTTGAGGTTGTTTCCGAACTTTTCTTGATCTATAATAGTGAAATTCACTCATTCAATCACTTTATAAATCATAATACTTCATAATCTATACTTAGGCAAAAATGACTATTTTGCCCTTACACTTTGGCAAAATTACAATTTTGCCCCTAGGTTCGTAAATCATTTTTCATCACATTTTCTTATTAAACAAGCTTAGTTGAACATTTATTCCTCTTACAACTACTCACAAATCCAACTATTTCATGCATTTATTACCAATTTACAACACTTACAACTTAGTCCATTTAGGTGTTTTTCATGACAACACCTTTCACAAAAGTTGTTTCTCATCTCCCTAACATTCATTTTCTTCCATAAAAACTCAGAAAACAACATAAACTCTCTCATGGAAAGTCCTTAGACTTTCAACCATATTGCAAATTAGTCCCCTCATTAGCTAGCTTAAACTTTGGGGGCTCCAAAAGTACAAAAATCAACAAGGAAGACCTCTAAAATCACTTACTTGTAAGGAGATAGCTTGGCTAAAAGTTTAAGCTCCAAAATCTCTATTTTCTCTTCAATTTTTGGTGGAAGTTGAAAGATGAATAGAGAAAGATGATAGCTTCTTTTATTCATCTTATTTTATTCATTTTTATCACCTAATTTTACCAAATGTTGACCAAAAATAAATGCTCTTGTCTCCCTTATGTCATGGCCAGCCAACACACTTATAATGGCCTTATTGCACTTTAGGGACTTCCAATCTTGTATTCTGTGGCTATTTGGCACCTCTAGCAAATAAAATAGAAGTTTCGCACTTTATACGATTTAGTACTTTTTCGCGATTAAGCTTGAAATTGCTAAAATTAAAGTACCAAAATTTTCATGCACCCTTATAATCATGCCATAACCCATGAAATAAAATTAAAATAATTTTCTCTGACTCAAAATTATTGGCCCGAGACCACTGTTCTGACTAGCCCCTAAATTAGGCTGTTACATCGTGTGAGCACTATTGAAAAGGAAATGTTACAGTTATACGGAAAGGCACACTATGTGTGAGCATTTCCAAGTATCCAATGAAATTCTATATGGTTCACGAGTAAGTAAAGGCTAATGGCAACACATGTATTCAAATGTATAATTATTCATAATCTTATGAAAGGTAAATTTGATGAATGGTATGTATATGGAAATTTGCTTATAATATGGTTTAATTTATATGTATTATGTATTAACTTGCTAACTTGTTAGTTTGGTGGTGTATATAGGAGTTTATTTAGCTTATGAGTAATGATGTTATGCACATTTTATAAACTGAGCTTAAGAAGGGTAAGTTATGTTTGAATTTATAAGAGCTTACTAAGCACTAGTTGCTTACATAATTATTTTTCTTTGTTTCCTAGATTATTGGAAGCTCGACTGATTGGAAGCTTGTCGAAGTTCTATCACACCATCTAGCAATCACTTTGGTAGTTCTTGAGTTATTTTGGTCAAGGTTATAAATGGCATATTAGTTAGGAGAAATAGGTTGATTGAATTGGTATGTTTATATGTGTTTGAAGTGTGTTTTTCAAAATTAATTACTAAGAGAATCAAAATTAAATAGATTAAAATAATTGATATTTATCAATTAAATAAATAAAATTAATTCAACTCAATAATTATCTCTAGCAAGAAAATCTAATTAAAAAGATATAATTAATTGACAACTAAATTAAATCATTTGAATAGAAATTTCTCTTTGGTCCAAAAGTGACCATTTATTTTGCAAACTCCCAAATTAATGGGTTACTTAGAAAATATTTCTTAGAAATTATAATGAAATTAATTCCAAGGAAATTGGAGGGGTTACAATTTGGTCCTTCTTAAAATCCAACCTCCTTGATAGAAATTTTTTCTATTATATTTTTCGTCAAAATATTGTCTAAGTAGTTCATTTTTAAAGAAAAATTCTATGGATTGATTAAAGTTAGCGAGATTTTATTCTGCCCAACTTTATTGTTTCCATAGTGTTTAAGGCGCTGGCCATTTACCTTGAATAATCCCCCTTTCCGTCGTGCAACTTTATCACTCCGTATAGATAGACTTGGTAAATGAGGTAGAGCCCAGACCATCAAGACTTAAGTTTTCAAGGAAACAACTTCATCCTAGAGTTAAACAACAAGGCTCTCTGGGCTGCTTTGAATTCTCAATACTGAATGAGCTTGTCATGACATCATTTAATTTTTTTTTTCCAAATCTTGGCATTCTCATACGAGAACATTTTCAATTTTTCGAATTCAGCTAACTAAGTTTCTGTTTGTCTCCAGTAAGCTTCATGTCCATTGAGTTGCTTCAGAGCCTAGCAAACTTTGTGTTCAAGCTCCAAAGGAAGATGGTAGGTTTTTCCAAACACTAAATGATATGAAGACATCCCCAACAGAGTTTTAAAGGTCGTTCGATAAGCCCATAGCGCATCGTCAAGTTTCTTAGGCCAATTTTTCTGTTAGGTCTTACCACTTTTTCAAGAATGTTCTTTATTTCTCTATTTGCCAACTCAACTTGCCCATTTGTCTATGGATGGTAAGCTGTCGCAATCTTGTGCTTCACATCATATTTGTCCAATAACC
This sequence comes from Gossypium bickii, assembly GCA_025503065.1. Classification (NCBI taxonomy): domain Eukaryota; kingdom Viridiplantae; phylum Streptophyta; class Magnoliopsida; order Malvales; family Malvaceae; genus Gossypium; species Gossypium bickii. The sequence continues at coordinate 107,421,084 of CP106711.1, forward strand.
ACTTAAGTCATTTATTCACAAAGTGGGGCCCTTAATAACTTATTATGGCTCTTTGGGTTTCAAACCTTGTGAATATATGCTTGTGTAGAAAGCACATGACTGCCCTGGTATAATTCGTTAGACAAGCTTCGGCCTTGACCCACTTTGACACGTAATCAACTTCACCAAAATGTACCTATTGTCCAAAGTGCCCTCCACTTAGAGAAGAATGACAATGGCAGAGAATTTCAGCAACCTCCCATTCTGATACACATCTCCTGATCATCTGATCTGCGTATTGTTTAAATAGATATGATTCTTCCCAGAAATAATATCTCATATCATGTAGGAATTTCTTCTTTTGTTGATATGTTAAATCTGGTGGGATTATTTCACTGGTCAAGTAGTTAATGATATTAGCAAACCAAGGACATTTATGTATAGAACGTACCTAAAAAAATTGTTCATCTGGGAATATTCATTTATAGGAAATAGAGAACATGTTTCCCTGGATTGCTCTAACTTTTACAAATGATCTACCACTTGGTTCTCAACTCATTTCCTGTCCTGAATGTCTAGATCAAATTCTTGAAGTAAGAGCACCCACCAAATTACTCTTGGTTTAGCATCCTTCTTCGCAAGTAGATACTTGATTGCTAAGTGGTCAATATAAATTGTAGCCTTGGCGCCTTGAGTTCCAGCATAGTTGGATCCTCAATTGATGTTCTGGGTTGTGTGTATTCTCGAGATTCTAGCTCTAGATAGTAGAACCAAGATGGTTGAGCATAGTTGGCTTTCAATAAAGCCGTGTGTTCCTTGGCTTCTTCATCTTCTGGTGGATTAGATCCTAAAATATTTTCTAATGGGTCCTCTATAGAATTCAGCTCCCATTTTATAAAGACTAAGGATTATAATTCCACCATTGTAGAACAACCTTTAACTAGGTCAGGAAATTTCATCACTTTTAGCACATTAAATGTTACTTGGTTACCCTAAACTCGCATAGTAAGTTTGCCTTTTTATACATTAATTAATGTTCTATTAGTTGCAAGAAAGGTCTCCCTAAGATGATTGGTACTTCCTTATCTACTTCAAAATATAAAATGAGAAAGTGACTAGGGAAGATAAACTTATCAACAAGTACAAGAACACCTTCAATCTTTCCTTCTAGAAATGCTACTAACCGATCCACTCACTAAAGTGTTACAGTTGTTGATCTTACTTGACTATACCCAATTTCTTAAATATAGACATCGGCATCAAGTTAATGCTCGCTCCTAAATCACATAGAGCTTTCCCATGATAAAATTTGCCAATGTTGCATGGAATAGTGAAACTACCTGGTTCCTTCAACTTTGGGGGTAACTTGTTTTTTAAAAATACGCTACACTCCTTTGGCATCGCTACAGTTTCAAACTTCCCAAGTCTCCTCTTTTTGGATATAATTTCCTTAATGAACTTAGCACTTTTCGACATCTTTTCTAAAGCTTTTACCAATGAAATAATGATATGAAAATGCTTAAGAACATCTAAAAACTTCTTGAACTACACCTCCTACCTTTTTTGTTTCAATGTTTGTGGATATGGAGATGGTGGAACCTTGGCTTGGAGCGGACAACTCTTCTGAGGCTTGGGTTTTGCATCTGTCATAGGTGTTAGATTATCAAATTTGATTGGGTTAGAATTTACCCCATCTGGCTTCTATAGCGTGAGAATTTCAACTTCCAGATGAATTTCCTCTTTATCTATAGACTCGTCTTCAACCTCAACTACCTTGGGTTCCAAATTCTTTGTAGTGCTCCTTACCCTTATTCCTTGGATTTTCCCTATTGCTTACTAAAGCTCATTATGGTCTATTACGAAGCTCAATAGCCAACTAACCAACTTGGTTTTCAAAATTTTTCAAAGTGGTCACTTGGCATTGGATCAAGGCGTCGTTCTTGGCCATGTATGATTTCAACAGGTCCTCTAGGCTATTGACAGGTTCAGCTCGAGGTGGCTTTTGAACTTGTTGATTAAAAGCTGGTGGGTGATTTAACCTGGGCTACATGTAATTGTTACCAGGTCCCACTCCTAATTTACTCTAGGAGAAGTTTGAATGATTTCACCATGAAGGGTTATAGAAGTTGGACTGTGGTCCCTACCCCCTTCTATTCTGATTTTGACTTCCTACATAGTAGACAGACTCTAGATTTGATGGACAGTTGTCAAACGAGTGTCTGTCCCTACAATATATGAGGAAAAGCTGTCAAACTGACTTGGTGGTTGGGTTGCAACATTATTAAGAATATTAGTAGTAAAAGTTTTTAACATTGAAGAGATCGAAGATACTTGAGCTGCAAGTGAAGTGAAAGTGTCCACTTTATGTACTCTTGCTACTCGTCTTTCTCCTACTCTACTGGTCAACCATTGGTAATTGTTATTGGAAATTCTCTCAATGGTGTCATAAGCCTCGTTATAAGACTTAGAGAGGAGAGCACCATTAGTTGAAGCGTCCACTACTATCCTTATATGTGCATTGAGACCATTATAGAAGGTCTCTAATTGGATGCAGTGCGGAATCCTGTGATAAGGCCATTTGTGTAATAGTTCTATAAATCTTTCCCATGCCTCATATAGGGATTCATCGTCTGATTTCTTAAAGGTTGTGATCTCATTCCTTAACTTAGCATTCTTGCTAGGTGGGATGTATTTGACTAGAAAACGTTCCGCTAATTCTTGCCAGGTAGAGATTGAATCAGATGGTAATGAGTTTAGCCAAGCTCTAGCTCTGCCTCTTAAAGAGTATGGAAACAATTTTAATTTCAGTGTATCTTCTGTTACCCTAACCATCTTGAAGGAGTCACTTATCTCCATGAACAATCGGAGGTGAATGTGTGGATCTTTAGTGGGCATTTCCCTAAATTGACTCACTTTTTGAAGCATATAAAACATAACAGGCTTTAGCTCGAATTATGGTGCCTCGAAATCAAGTCTTCTAATGCCCAGATTAAGCTCATTAAAAAGTGGCATTGCGTATTGTCCTATGGCTCGATCCCTGTCATTAACAACAAGAATTGGGTTGCAAGCTTGATTATCCCAAATTGCTTGACCTTGATTTTGAATTTCAGGGTTCATTTCTTCAACTTGTCTCTGGGCTTGTCTTTCTCATCTCCGTTTTCTAAAAGTTCATTCTATTTCAGGGTCTACTGGGAGTAAGTCGATAATTTTATTAACGTTCATAAACACTTGGAAAGAATTAAATAATAATAAAATAAATAGAACTGCAAAAATAAAATTCACAAATAATGATTCTAAGACAATCCCCAGCAACGGAACCAAACACTTGTTGCAATGTGTAAACATATAAAATTAATCGTAAAATATGTGCAAGTGTACACAATCGTAACAAGTAATAAAGTGATAAGTAAATAAGTATCGTCTCCTCATGGACTGAAAATTGAGACAAAATTTGAGAAAAATAAATTTAACAATTTGATAAGACAAATAATTAATCAAGGATTTTATGCAATTAATCTAATCTAAATGATTCTATTCTATATGTGTGCAATTTATCTCTCAAAAGAATAATAAATACTTCAAAAAATGAGTTTTAATAGTAACATCAGAGTCATTAGTCCACTTTAGTTTATGTTTAATTTAATCTAGATAAAATTCTTACGAAATAAATTCTTTGCATAATTGGTGAGTCACTAACCATAATTTTAACTTACCCTCCTGGACATCGTAATACAAAATGAAAGATGCAACGATATAAATCTAATATGAAACAATTTAATCACTAGCATGCTTCTCCCGAAGTCACTACGTTTAGTCTTGTAGACCCATCTCACATCCCTATGTCAAATGCAGTCTAAAAACTATGTGAAGTAACAAAACTAGGTCTATACTTAGATGATTTAATCAGGCATTCCTGCGGTTATGTAAGGCAATAGTTACCTCTCGGCATAGTTGCTAAATTTAATTAATTAATCCTTTAATCAATTAAACATACACGAGTCAAGTATTTTTTTCAGTTAGCAACCATCTTCTGAGATAAATTAACTAACTCAATTACTTATTAAACTCACGTATAATTAATAATCAAACATGATTTTACCTGACTAAGTGAGCACAACCAAATGCACAAAATAATTTTTTCGGACTTCATTAAACATGAACAAATGTTTCATAATAATTCTAGCATAACAAGATTAAAACATGGTAACTGATAAGAAAACAGAAGAGCACAAAGTAATCATATTTTTAGTCAACAAGAACACAACAAAAATTTAAAAGAGTAAAAGGAAACAGAGTTGTTTCACGGTGGATGTCGCGGTGGTGTACACAGCTTCTCTTCCTTAGGACGCTAAAAGTTATCTTGAAGGAAGCTTATTGCTTCAATTACCCACACTCAATAAACTTATTTCTCTTGAAAAAGAAAAGGAAACAAAATCTCTTTAAAAGAGAATGAGAGAACGTGAGTGAATTGGCTGCCCCAAATGAATGGGTGAAGGGGCCTATTTATATTAAGGGGGAAGCTTTAAGCTGCTAAAAATAGCATTTAAAATCCCCTTTTACTCCCTCATATGGCCGGCCACTTGAAAGGTGGAAGAGATGTTTGTTTGTCTTGTTATTTTTAGCTAAGTGCTAAAAATAACAAACTTAAATAGTGGAGGCGTTTGAACGGGATTTTTGGGAAGTTAAAGTTGTTTGCAATTATTAAAATTAGTATTAAATAACTGATTTGGGCTGCAGGAAAATGGGCTAATTTGGGTAAAAATTTTGACCTCCATTTGCGTGTGAAGCTCCTCCCCTCGAGTGAATATTTCGACCCTTTCTTCTTGCGCTCAGTGTTCTAGTTTTCACTGATAATTTGTGCATTTCATCTTCGTGTTTTTTAGAGCCTAAATTCATCATTTTAGACATTCCTTGATGTTCATCTAGTAGCTTACATATGCTGGAATTCAACTCGCTAGACCATTAGTGCCTCAACGAACAAGCTCGAAGACTGTATTTCACCGATGGCTTCTTAACTATAAATTTGGACTTGTTGGGCAACTTTTCCTTGCTTTTTTGGACATGAAATATGCTCATCTTGCATGCATGGATTAATTAAAATTCAGCTCCCATTAGTCGGTCATGTTTATCACCTTTTTTGCCCAATTGATTCTTAAATCATCCTAAGCCGGCATAATTTCAATCATTGAGCTCACTAAATATTTAATAAATATTTATTTTATGAAACTTAACATAATAATATAAATTAACTTCCAAGAGTCTAAATAAAAAAATAAATTAATATTTTTAAGAAAATTTTGAAATTAATAAGAAATCACCTGGAATTAACAAGAATTATAGTTATAAAGGCTTAAGTTAACTCTATATTTTTTAGAGTTATCACATTTCTTCAACTTCATTATCTCAAAGGACTTGAGTATGTTTTACTTCATCCAATACCATGTGTTCTCTTCAACAAACACAATATCTTCGCTAATCACGACCTTCTTTGTCATAGGTTTGAACAATTTGTATCCCTTTGATGTTTCACTAATACCAAGAAAGACGCACTTCTCACGTCTATCATCAAGCTTCTTCATTTTCTCCTCTGAGATATGTGCATAGGTAATGAACCCAAAAATTATGAAGTGATCTACTGCTGTTCTCCTTCCACTCCAAGCCTCCTTAGGAGTCACATCTCGAAGAGCATGAATAGGAATCCTATTCAAAATGTGGATGCTCTAATTTACAACTTTTGGCCAAAACACCTTTGGAATTCTCCCTCTTGCTAGTAAGTTTTGAACCATGTTGAGAACGGATCTATTTTTCCTCTTCGATACACAATTTTGTTGTGGTGTATAAGCAGTTGTGAGCTCTCTTCAAATGCCATGAACATCAAAAAAATCTTCAAATGCCTTAGAGCAATATTCACCACCACGATCAATTCAGAGAGCCTAAATGATTCTTCCTTTCTCATTTTCTATACGAGCCTTGAAGCTTTTAAATGCATTAAAAGGCTCTGATTTTTCTTGTAAAAGGTAAACACAAGTTTTATGAGAATAATCATCAATAAAGGTAATAAAATACTTTTTACCTCCAATGGAAATTGGATTTATTGGCCCACAAATGACTGAGTGCACCAACTACAATACCTCTTTTGCTTTCCATGACTTGCCTTTAGAAAATTGAGATTGGTGTTGTTTGCCAACAACACATTCTTCACAAACCAAGGAGGGAGAGATAATTGGAGTAGACCAGTCACCATATTTTTCTTTTCAAGTATCTTCAAACCACCAAAGTTTAAAGGACCATAGTCAAAATGTCACAACCATGAAAGGTCTTTAACTTCCGCCATCAAACAAGATTGAACAACCTCAATATTTAATGAAAACAACCTGTTCTAACTCATTTCCATTATAGCAACAACTCTTTCAAATAGATCAAAAATCTCACAAGCATCATTCTTGAGAGTGACAAAATATCCCTTTTCTAATAGTTGACCAACACTCAATAATTTGTTTTTTAAAGTAGGAGCATATAACACATTAAATATAGTTTCCACAAAACCATTATTGGTTCTAATACTCACATTACCTTTTCCCATGACATCCATAGTAGAACAATCACCAAAGCTTACGATGGAACGAAAATAATAATTTATATACGAAAAAGATTATTTACTTCCACACATTTGGATACTGCAGCCTATATCCACATACTAAATATATGGCTCAAGTTCCTTTTCAACTTGAACCGCAATTAACAATGTCTCTCATTCCTTCTTCTCAACTAAATGTGATTGTTCATCCTTGCCACTTAGTAACCTAGCATAGCATTCAAAACAATAATGATCAAACTTTTGAAATCTAAAGCATTTTATCTTGGATTTATCAAAATCTCATCCTTTGCCTTTACTTTGGTCATCATTGATTCTGTAATTCCTGCTGCCATTTCTATTGTCACCATCTCTACTACCTCTATCTCCTATTCCTCTACCTATAACACTACCTTTACCCCTTCCTCTAAAATTGGAAGACGAAATAAAAGTAGAAGCCTTCAAAGCTTGTTCCTCGGAGGTTGAAATATAATTCAAATCTTCTGCTCATGCACCAACAAAGAGCTTTGCAACTCATAAAGAGACAATACATCTATATCTTCTAACTCTTCAATGGAGCAAACGACATAATCAAACTTTGGTGTCATGAAGCGCAAAATCGTCTCCACTATGGTGACATCCTCCATCTTCTCACCATAGAACCACATACTGTTACAAATCTCCATAGTTTTAGCACAATAGCTAGTGATAGATTCCCCTTTTATCTGTAGAGTCTCGAAGTCCTCCTCAAGGCTTGAAGCTTTGATTGCTTCACCTTATAGAGCATTAATACTTTTTCTTCATGGAATCTCATATATCCTTGGAAGTTTCTTTGTAAAGAATAGTTTTCAAGATGGGACAATCAATAGCCTGAAAGAGATAATTTATCACCTTCAAATATTTCAACTTTCTCGCGTCAAACTCTACTTTTTGGGCATTCGTCAAAGTTTATCATTCTGCAGACTCTTTGATACTTGCCTCAACAATTGGCCAATACTCTTTTGACTGTAAGAAATTCTCCATCAGCATACTTCAATGGTCACAGTGACCATCAAAACGGGGAATGATTGCTTGAACAAAACTGCTTTCTAAGGCCATAGGTGAAACATTTTCTAGGCTAACAAGAACAAATCTAGCTTTGATACCACTATTGCACTTACAAGTAGAGAAAGAGAGAAAAATGAGCTTTTAACTCAAATAAGATAAGATGATTTTTATTGAATTGGCAAATAACTTCAAGTGGTTCTAGTCTTTTATAAGCTGTATAATAACTAAAATTAGTAAGCTTAAAGTTGAAAATGGTAAAACTAAATACGAGAAAAATTCTCAATCATATTTGGTAATCCCTAATTTTTAGGGATGCTTTATTTACCAAATATAAAAAAAATATCTCAACAATCATTATGTTTCTTAGTTGCAATCATCTGGTGCATGCGGGTTATGATATTGTAGTGTTCACCTAGGATTAGATTAAGCTAACGCAAAGCCAATCCATGTGGGCGTTGGGGCTGCTCTCTAACCTGAATAGGGAACTTTTTGAGTGTGGTTCTCTAAAAGTTTGTATCATAGTAATGTTTTAATATAAAAATCAGTAATTCTCATTATCTTATTATTGGGATGATAGTTTTCTATATGAAATGCTCGTTATGAGATGAAGATCACTGCAAATATTTTAATTTTTTTTTGAGTAATACTGGTCGAGACAAAATTCGCCAAACGGAACAATTGAGAATAATTATCTTCAATTTTTTTTTAAGGACACAATTTTAGAGTAATGATTGGGAACCATTTAAGTCACCTTTAAATTTTTTAAGATGATTTTTAATATTTAGAGATAAAATTAATTTATCAACCTCTAAATTTTGTTTATTTTCTTTTATTGATTTATTTCTTATTTCATCCTTCTTGATTCACATTAACAAAATATGAAATCGTCAACATCATACAAGTAAATAAATTGACAAGAAATAGCACAAGCAAATACAGAATAACCTTAATGGTCCCTAGAAGCAAATTTTTTTATTAATATCATTATTATCATCGTATCAGATGAAAATGAAAATGACAGGATGAGAAAATTTCACATGAATCTAAACAAATTTATTTGATTGTGATAAGTGACCATATACGACCGATTTCTGGTTATAGACAAAAAAATAAAAATAAAAATAAAAATAAAAATTTATATTTATATTTATATTTATATTAGATTATGACATATCCGATTAAAAGGATTTTGTGAAAATATATATTTATTAAAAATTTATATAAAAATTAAATAAAATTTGATTAAAATAATAAAGTTTAAATTTTTTTACTGTCACATTAGTATATTTTATTTTATATAACTTTTTAAAAAGTTATTTCCTAATTGAACCTTCGGTCAATTAATTTGTTACAGTTAATTTAATCAAAGATTCTAAATGCGATATTCAATTATAAATTATTTACATAATAGTAAAATTTTTAAATTTCTGAATTTTTTAATGATGAAATTACAATTTTATTATAATATTAAACTATAATTTCTGAATAGAAAATTGCTATTGTAGCAATTCAAGGCACAGTCCCTTCCTAGCACCGCTGCTGTATAGAAAGACAAAAATTATAATCCGTTCATTTTGATTTGCAAGTGGGTAATAATAAAGGAACCACTCATGTATAAAGTCCAGCATTGTCAAGGTATGAAATATAAATAATCAAAGCACACACAGTTTCCGACATTTCCATTATTATTTTGTTTACATCAGAAAAAAGAAGAAGACAGATATGAGCTCAAGAACTAGGGCTAAGGTGCCGGTCATAGATTTCTCAAACCAGAACCTGAAACCGAGCAGCCCTGAATGGGATTTGTTGAAGTTCCAAGTCCGGGAAGCATTGGAGGAGTACAGCTGTTTTGAGGCCTCGTTTGACCAACTCCTGGAACTTCGGCAGCCAGTTTTAGAGGCCTTGGAACAGCTATTTGACTTGCCTTCACAAACAAAACAGCTTTGTGTTTCCGATAAACCCTTTCGTGCCTATTCTGGGCCTCCATCAAGATTGTATGAGAGCATGTCCACTGATGATGCACATAGTGTTGAAAACATTGAACAATGCCTCACAACCACTTTGTGGCCTCAAGGAAACATAAGCTTCAGGTACTTCGATTCACTTGCAAAAAACCCTTTAGCAAAACTACTACACTTTTCTTATTTTTATTTTCTGCTCTGTTTTTGGCAGTAAAACTCTGGCGTCTTTCACTCAGCTAGCATCAATATTAGAGAAGACAATTTTGAGGATGATTTTGGAGAGTTTTGGCCTTGAGAAATACATGGATGAACTTGTGGACTCAACAAATAATCACCTGAGGGCCATGAAATACGGAAGGACAAACACCAGCGAGCCAACCCTTGGGGTACCTGCGCACTGTGATCATACTACAATGACTCTTTTGTGTCAATTAAATGAGGTTCAAGGATTGGAGATCCAAAACAAAAATGGCGAATGGATAAATATAAATCCTTCACCCAACTCTTTCGTAGTCATGCTTGGAGAATCCTTCAGCGTAAGTCACTTGTATATAAATAGCTTGACTTAAAACAAAAGCTCAAGGTAGATAGAAAGTAAATTTTGTACTGTTGCAGGTATGGTTGAATGGTCGATTGCCTTCTGCTTATCACCGCGTGATGATGAAGGGAAACGAGACCAGGTATAGCATCGGATTGTTTGCAAGGCCAAGAGGAGGGTACCTAGTAAAGGTTCCCAAAGAGCTTGTTGATGACAAAAATCCGATGCTCTTCAAACCCTTTGATCTGGAAGAATTTTTAAAAATTTACTCCCCCCAAGCTGTTCAAGGTGCTACTAAATCTACTCTTAAAGCTTATTGCAGTGTCTAAGATTTGGGCATAAATAATTCGTGGTCTCTCTCTATGTAATATAATAAAGGCTATCCCAACTCAACATTGAAGTTGGCCAAATCAACTCTGTCCTAAAAGGGTTGTAAAAGAGGTAGTGATGGCAAAGACAAATTAGATATTTCTAATGTTTTTCTTTTCCAAATTGCTGGAATTAAAATGAAGTAATACTTATTTGGTTTATTTTTTATATTTCAAAGATGATCGTTTATATAAGTTTTACATGTTCATCAATTATTTTTGTCGATTTTGTACATTTGTGTGTTCGTGGTGTTCATGTTGGTATTATGTTTTGGTACTTATAGAATTATAAATTTCTATATGCATTTACATGTTAATAATCATTTTACAGATATTTTTGCGTGTTTGTAAAAGTGACATGTTGATGTATTTTTTGTGTTGTATTATATTTTTTCATAATTTGTAATAATAATTTATTAAGAGTAAATTTTCTTTTGGACACTCTATTATAATGACTCAATTAAAGATGTTTGTATTGTATTTCACATTATGTTTTAATACGACTAAATTGTTATGAACTTTTGTTATGCTTTATTTAGCAATTCTTTTCATGTAGACTGCATTTATGTTATATTCATGTAATTTTGGTGTTTAAGCTATGCCTTAGTATAATTCATTATACTAATTCATTTTTAATCTAAAATTTATCTTCTCATCATTTTAATATATATTAATATAAATCTTATATACAAACCGACAAGTTTTGGATGTAGTGATTACATTTCTAGTGAAAGAATTGAAGTTCGAACCGTGGAAACAACATTCTAGAAAGGAGCAAGTATAGATATCCAAAAGATTAGTCTTCATAGATTGTAAAACAAACATTGAAGACTCAATGGTTTCACCCATGAAAAAAATACAATTAATATATTAATATTTTAACGATATTTCGTAATCTATTCATGTAGATCATGCATGTCAAGTTCGACATAAATTTATTTTTTTTAATTTTTTTATCAATTTATTAGATATATTGGATAGGTTTGAAAATCTGCATGTAGACAAGTACAATTATATTGATAAATTCAATACTTGGATCATTAAAATATTAATTATAAAAAAAGTTATAAAAATATATAAAATTAATTAAGTTTTACATTAGTATAAGTGGATCTCTATTCCCTCCCCATAAAAATATTATGGCTAAAAATAATTGTTACTTGACAATTTTTTAGAACCGGACCATTGATCAAATCAATTAGACTAATGATTCCCAATTCAACATATATAACTAGTTTAAAATCGATTCAACCATATATAATAAAATATTATTTTTAAGTGGATGGACATTCAATTCAAAGAAAAAATTTCTTAGTATTTGATTTTTTTTTCATATAATTTAAACAGGTAGTGCAAATGAAAATTGAATAAAATATAAATTAAGGGTAATAATTTGGTAAACAAGTAGTGGAAATCTTTAACTCCATAAGTAGGGTTAAGATTTTGTCAGATGTGTTGTTTTTTTTTTTTTAAAAATACAACTTAAGGACACATGGAAAAATCTCATCTTGTGTAGTTAAAAATTTTCACAACCAATGTATTAAATAATTATCCTATAATTTTATAAGAAAACATTTGGTATATTGCCAGTGAAATTTTTTGACTCCACAAATAAAGTTAAGAAGTTAACAAGTTTCCTATAAGAATATAATATAATATAAAAAATAAATATTAAAAAAAATAAAGATACATAATATTTTTTAAAGATACTTATAAAATAAAAAAAAATATACTACTATTGTACCAAATACTATCCCTAATTTTATACATAATCTTTCTCCAGTTACCAATAGGGAAATGAAAACCAAATAAGTTATATTTTATTTATAATCTATCCATCTCTCCTTTGTGTAATGTCTATATTATATTTCCAAAAAAAGAAAATCTTATTGATGTCTCTCCCTCCCTCTCCCTCCTATATCCCAATGTAAACCAAATCTATTTTCAATTTAAAAATTTCTCCATATCTTTTTGGGCCATATGCAAATCATTCTTTTCCATTTCTCTCTTTCTTACACTCATCTAAATTATCGTTTTCTCTCCCCATCCTTCTTTCCATTCATTTTCAAGTCTCAATTTTTTAATTCTTTTACTTTTATTGAGAGAATAAAAACAAAATAACAAGCAAAGCAAGGTAGAGGCAAAGGCAGAAGCAGAAGCAACTTTGCCTTTGGCAAAGAAAGAGATGTTACTCGACCCTCTGCCTTTATTTTATTTTTTTACTTTTTTGATTTGTTTTATTATTTTAGATTTGTGGGTTGATTTTAGAAATTTTAAGGAGTTTGGGCTAGCTTTCAAATGATTTGGGCCAAAAAAAGAGTTTTTTTTTTTTTTTTTTTGTGTGTGTGTGTTTGGATATTTGGCCTAAATATTTTAAATATCAACTCAATTAGTTTTTTATCACTTCATTGTTCCTCAATTCGCGAGTTGCAATTCTTACCAGTTTGTGATTGTTTGGATCAATATGCAAATTGGTTCTTAATCTAACTAATCGATCCAGTCTGATTTCAAATGTAACTAGGTTTGGCCCTCTCTTGGTCTTGTGGCTCATTCCTCCTTCAATGGGTGCTTTGGGCCTCTTCCTTTGCATCAGGCTGTCCAGTTCCATTAACCCAGTTGAGAATTGGGTCAAATGAATGTTTAGGGTCCAACAATATTATTTTTGGGGGCGTCCATGGTTGTCTATTAATCAACCATTTTCTGCATGGATCATGCTACAACAATTTGAGCTTCCTAGAGTGCCTTCAAGATTGATTTTCTTCCATTGCTCCAAATTGCTTAAAATTGGCTAAATTGTGTAAGTTTAGCATCAAAGTAGTTAAAAATAAAGATGTGTCCTAAATTTTATCCAAATTAGATATTCTATAACAAAATTAAAAAATCTAATGAAAAACACTTGGAATTTGCATGAATTAAAGATCAGAAAGTCCTAAAAAAGTCTATATCGGAGTTATCAATGACTTATAGGCCTTTAGCATGAACCACAACAATCAAGTTCCAACTACATATATCAAGCATACTTCCAAAAATCACATTCAAATATGTCAATTTCAACCCTTCATTAATTTAGCTATCTTTTTTACCTCATTTTATATCATTCCACATGCTAAACATATAAGAATATATTATCACTTAATTTAGCATGAAACATGACTAATACCATACATTTACCAAGTCACTAGGGATCATATTACACCAGATGGTTATATCACATTTGCGAATTATTAAAGGTTTCAAAATGCCAAAGTGCACACTAGGACCCTTATATACATGCCACAAATTTAAACTCAAAACAATCGTATAACTACCGATTTCGATGATAGTGTGAGCTTTGAGATGATTTGACTAGGTAAGTTTCGTAAAGTGATGATCTACAAGGAAAAGAAAACAACGAGAGTAAGCATATAGATTGCTTAGTAAGTTCAGACGGAAAGTACTTTGCTTACTTTATTTTCATCTAAGCATATTAGTTACCTTAGTTTGGCATAATGTTGGCTAGATCATAGCACTTTACAACATTAACAAAGTGAGCATATCTATACATACATATCCTTGACATTAGACACGGTAAGTAACTTACAGTATGTCAATTCATAAGGGTACATAATCAATCATAGAACATATTAGTCCAACAATTCATAAGTGCAAGTCATTCATTCGCAATTTATTTCAATTCCATTTCCTATTATCATTACATAATTGTGTAACATTTCCAATTGAATCATTTAAATAGTAGTTTGATTGTTTAACAAGTTTATTTCATCATTTTTTTGGGCTTTTAGTTTCGTTTATACTCATTCGCCCAATGGAACCCTAGTAAACTGACTCGGATACAAGGGAAAACTACACCACAGCAGTTGCTTGTCCAAGATGGGTATAAATATCTCAGGTTACTCATCTGGGATAAACCTATATCATGACAATCAAGTTACTAGTCCGAGCTAAACCAGTATCACATAATACCCAAGAATCCGGAACAAATGCTAGATCTCATTAACATCTTCAATATGTCCCGTACAAGCATCCATAAGACCCTATTGGCATGTTGTAACGAGGTTTACGCAAGTGTATGTAGTCGTTCAAGTAATAAAAAAGTAATAAGCTTAATCAATTAAGTGCAAAATTATAATTAACAATTTGATGTAAAAACCCAATTTTTTGGATGGTGATGATTAAACTAAGTTAATTAGATGCAAAGATTGATCCCTATGCAATTCTAATCTAGATGGAATTTACCTAAATGTATGAATGAATGGCTTTAACAACAAAAACAATCAACATTAAATGGGGTAGGATAATTATATTAATCAAATCAACTTACTTTCATCATGCTAACATGTTTGGAATTATTTCCATAGAAACTCAATCTCTGGAAACCAGATTAAGTCCTCCCGAATCTTTTACTTAGTTAAATATGGATGTTACTGATCATATTAGACTAAGGGTTTCTTAGCATTCATGCAAGGTCATAGGGGCATTTACGTTTGCAACAGTTTAACTATATAAATCTAAAAACCATGAAAGACACGCACATGTTCCTACGCCGTGTGGGATTTATTTTCATTTCGAACCTATAGGGGTTTTCACACGGCCGGGCACACGCCCGTGTGCTCTACACGGCCTAGACATTCCCGTGTGTAAAAACTTGGGTATTCTATTTGTGACGTTAGCAACCTTATAAAGGTCACACAGCCTAGACACACGCTCGTATGGCTAGTCCGTGGTCGACACTGACTTACAACACCAACATGCAGGGGACACACGACCAAGTCACCCATGGGACTGACCATGTGTCACATACGGCCTAGACACACACCCGTTTGCCTACCCGTGTGGACAAGAATAAGGCTAGTTGCCAAGCTCCTTTCATCCCTCTAACTCACACAACATGAATCCATGCAACATATCACTAAACAACTCATATTTTGCAATATAAACTTCCATGAATAACTTCATATTTTCTTATATATAACCAAGAGCCAACAACTATGGCTATATACACAAGAATTTCTCAACAAAGGGGCCAACACACTCTTGGCCAAAATAACAAAACAATATACATAGTCTAGCCTCGATACATGCCATACTCAAATGTACTAAGTCTAGATATACTGAGGTGAGCTGATAGTGTAGGCGATCTTCCAATTATCTTCGTATCTTGACTCGGCTCTTTAACTCTATAAGACAAGGGAAAAGAAAAGGGGAGTAAGCTTTGAGCTTAGTAAGTTTACATGTAAACAAATAACATTATAGTATGTGCTAAACAATATATAACATTACATACTAAACAATAACAATCCACATTCATAATCATGCTTACTCATTTCTTCCCTTACCACTTTCCAACCATATCACAAGCTTAATACTTACATTCATTAACATGCTTCCCTGCACTTAGCACCACAATATCACATATTACAACACATCACAATTTCTTAATCGACCATTCATAATTTAATCACTCAGTGGTTTCGCACTTAGCCCACCATCAGTCTTTATTCGGGTGGTATCGCACATAGCCCACCAAATAATAAATAGACGATGGTATCGCACATAGCTCATCGTAATTAAGTATTAAGGTGGTATCGCACTTAGCCCACCGTCAAGTATTGATATTACACATTTACTTATCTATTTCATCATTCATACGAAAACTATTCAATAACTACCACATTCAATCCACTTGAATCATACACGTTCTCAATTGTGCCATGCACTAATTAGCAACAACAATGTATATATAAAATGCATCATTTACACATAAACTTACCTCGGTGCAAAATATTTCAATTTGCGGTTTAATCTGTAACCTTGCCTTTTCCCCGGTTAAGGTTAATTCCGCGCTCTTCTCGATTTATAACAATGAAATTCACTCATTTAGATCATTCTATGATCATAATGCATCAAAATCTACACTTAGGCAAAAATGACCATTTTTCCCTTGTATTATGGTAAAATTACGATTTTGTCCCTAGACTCGTAAATCATTTTTCAACACATTTTCTCATTAGAAAAGCCTAGCTGAACATTTATTTCTCTTATAACTACTCACAATTCCATCTATTTCATGCATTTATGACACAAATTCATCCTTTGCATTCAAGTCCTAATTAGGTGTTTTCATGCTAACACCTTTCACAAAAGTTATTTCTCATCTCCCTAACATTCATTTTCTTCCATAAAAACTCAGCTAACAACATAACCATTCTCATGGAAAGTCTCTAGACTTTCAACCATATCACAAATTAGTCCTCTCATTAGCTAGATTAAGCTTTGAGGACTCCAAAAGTACAAAAATTATCAAATAACACCACTAAATAGAGAAGATGAGTTGCTGAAATTTTCAAGCTTTCAAAACTCCTCTAAGCATGAAATTTTCGTTGGAGATGAAGAGTGAATAGTGAAAGATGATATTTTTTCTTTTTACCATATTTTATTCATCTTTTCTCACCCAATTCACCCAATTTTGACCAAAAATTAAATGCTCTTGTCTTCCTATACCATGTGGCCCGCCAACACTCCTCTATTGGCCTAATTTCACTTTAAAGACCTCCATTTTAACATTCTATAGCTATTAGGTACCTCTACCTTGTAAAATAGAACTTTCGCACTTTATGGGATTTAGTCCTTTTTCGCAATTACACATACAATTGTTAAAATTAAAGCAGCCAAATTTTCATGCATCCATATAATCATGCTACAACACATGAAATAATATGAAAATAATTTTCCTTAACCTCGGGTTAGTGGTCTCGAAACCACTGTTCCGAATAGCCCCAAAATCAAGCTGTTACAAGTTCCCTTTGTTGGATAGTTCTTCAATCCAAAACTTAGTAGACATGTCCATCTTTCTTAACCTTCTTTATTGGTCAAGTAGTTAACCTCATGCCCCAAATTGCATGGTCTTGCTGTATAAATGGATAACTTGTACATGTCCGTGTTTTATTTATTTGAATCATGTCTCTAATGGACCTCCTACATAGTGAAAAATACATACATTAATAAATTAACATGAATTAATATAAAATATGCGTGAAAATAATATAATAAAGCATAATTTCACATATTTTCTAAATTCATGTCTAAAATTACTAATTAAGTAAAAGCCACTTATTTCAATAATAATTACTCAAGATAAACACATTTATTAAGTAAAAAAGTGGTAAAAATATATAGAAAAACCCTATATAATTTCGAGTTTACACATGTTAACCGTATTCTAACATTTTACTTAGTTCACACGGGCATCAATTTCCAAAATTTTCAATATCATCCTTGTGATACTTTTCATTTGCATAATACACCCTGAAGAAGTGGTCACATTTCAAGTTTCCATATCCTAAAATCATTCTTATTTATATATTTTGTACCCTGTTTTATTACGTAATAATCAATCACCATATAATATTTCAATTCAGTCCCAATCTAGCCAAATATGTCAAATTTCATAATAGTTCATCTATATAGAAACATTCATATATTAAATTAAACACAAGAATACACATATAATACAAAGAGGGGCAATAAGTTTCATACGAACTTACCCGTTTGAAACACCAAACAAGTTGATTCTTCAGGGACTGATCAATAATTTTAGTTTTTCCTTGATTAACTCTACTTTAATCTAATTCTTGATCTATACAATTATTTTATATAATCAATCAATACTAAATATTTTTATATTATGACATGATATGAATGAACCTATATGAATTCAATTTTTTGATATCACTAAAGTTTTACACTTTATTCAATTTAGTCCCTAAACTCGAAATAATCATAACTTTCAATTCCAAGATTCAGATTACAATCTGATTTCATATATACTCATTAGGTGCATTATACTTTCTATTTCTAACCTAATTTCATGACAATTTTCACATTAATTCAATTTGGTCCCTAATGTAACAAAGTTAACAAACAAGCTAAATTAACTTTACAATCTAGTATTTTTCATAAACTAAGCTTAAAATCCATCAATTTAAAGTCTAATTCTTCTAGAAATCAACAATGGTAATTTTCTAAAACTTTAACAGTTTTACAAATTGGTACATAGGCTAGCTAAATCAAGTTCTCATGACCTCAAATTTATTAAAAAAAAAAAAAAGAGAAAAGAGCTTGAATTTACCTCCCAATTAATGGTCAAATGTATCAAATGCTTGGAAGGTTTTTTCTTATTCTTACTTGGATGATGGGTTGAAGAAGATGACAATGGTTGTCATCTTTTCCCACTCACTTATGTAGTAACTAAAACTAATGGAGATTGACATCATCTTCCATTAATTTTCACAATATAATGATTTATTAACCATATTGGCCCTTTAGTTAATTATTATTTCAATCCCCAAACCTTTTGTCAATTAAAAACCTATAGCAATTGAATTTTACAATTTAGTCCCTAAACCTTAATTAACTAATAATTTGGCAAAAATACTAAATCAATCTTTAATATACTTTTATATTAGCTTTGTAAATATTTAAAAAATATATTTACGGACTTAGTTTACAAAAATAGAATTTGAAAAACTGTATTTTTCGATTCCATTATAAATCGAGCCATTACAATGTAAGATGGACAAAATTTTCGACACCTTGATCAACATTTTGTATTATATATGTGTTTGACATAATGAAATGATACTCTTTAATCCATGGATTTATTCATTTAGTATTTCTTGCTTTGACTATTTGTATTAATATAACAATCTTCGATGGAAAATAATAAAATCTCTTCTTATTTTATATATATATATTTAACTGAAACCTTTTAAAAAAAATTATATCTAGGGTAGCCTAATACTATGCCATGTATATAATTTTAAAAATTCAACATGTATCATACAACTTAATATTTTTTAATTTGGTAAAAGTTATATTATTTTACAATTTCTATTGCATTCTATAATTTATATTAAAACTAACTACAATAAATAAGAGGTTTTTTTTTAAATAAAAAATAAAATCTTTTTACTGTATTTAATTTTACACGATTAATTTAATCAGTTTATATTCAAAATTATATGAACTTGGTACAATTATATTAATTGCATGGATACAAATACTAAATTCATGGGATACAATTATATTAAATTTTCAATTACTCTAATAATAATATTGAATACTCCAATAATAACACTTTAGTACTTTTGAATCACTATATGAATTGTGCCTTTCTATAAAAAAGTTAATTATGCAAAATCATTTATCTACATTTTTTTTTACTACCTACGTCAAATATTCATATATGATCTTTTGTACCGTTTCATTTTGTGTATATAGTGTGATTTAATTAAATCATTTCGTATCTTTTCTTCCTTTTCTTTTTTTTTTTAAAATTGTTATGTATATTAAATAGCTTTAAAAAAAATTCAGTTGTCTATTTTTCTTTTTTACATATTTATTTTTTAATATTTTATTATACTTTTATAAGACAATTATCAATCCCTATCATTTTCTTACCCTGTCCCAAATATATTTCCATAAATAAAACTTCTCTTACCTTTGAGAAGAAAAATAAAAATGCTAGCCGGTTCCATAATAATATTTTTCTTGATGTAGTTGTCATCTTCAACGCTTGCATGGTTTTTTTTAGACTTTAATTAATTAATTAATTTTTTTTTTTTTTACATTTTCAAATTTTGTTTTGTTGGTAGATTGTATGATATTTAGGCTCGTTCAGTTGGGCTTTTGAGAAAGACTTTTCCTTCAAAAAGCAATTTTCACTCCAAATCATTGTTAAACAAACACCAGTTTAGTGAAAATTTTAACTTAAAAAAAGTGATTTTCTTCAGATGGTCCTAAGCTAAAAGTGTTTTTGGTTGGCTATTTACATTTTTATCCTCCATTTGTCTTCTCCTAAACACATGCTAGAATCCCAATTTTTTCTTCATTTTCTCTTTCAAAGTTTTTTTCTTTGGTTCTCTTCTCTTTTATTTTCTTCAATTCTTCCATTTTCTTCAAAGTTGTTGTTGCTCTCTCTCTCTCTCTCTCTCTCTCTCTTTCTCTCTCTTTCTACTCCCTTAATCTCATCTTCTCATTTTAACTCTTAATTTAATTTTTTCTTCTTCTTTTTTCCATTTCAGGTTCTTTTTTCAATTCTTCCACCGGTTCTGTGACTATTTTAGTTGTTCTCTTCTTCTCTTTAATTGTTCCTTATGCTTAGTTTAGTTGTTTTCTGCGACCGTTTTGGCTTTTGAAATAATCAGGTTTTTTAGCTCTTGATATTGGATTGGAATATTTCAATCTTTGATTTATGATGAAACAAGAAAAAAAAAATCTTACAGTAATTGATTGTTTGATTTTTTTTAACGAGATGGGGCTCATTTCTTTTTTTCTAACTTTTCCTGTGACAAACATTTGCCTTCAAAGGGCAATGATGATGTTGAAGGGTTTTTTATTTTTATTTTTTTTTATCTTTGTTGTTTTTCACTTCCATTCCCTGTCCTCTAAATTTATATGAAGATTGAGTTACATAAGTTTGCTATTCTTAATTGATATTGGTTTCACTACTCTATATTTAGATTGCTAAGTAGTTTCATTAAGTGAGTTTGTATCATGTTAACTCTTGACATTAACTCAGTGAGCACTTTAAGCATAGAAATATATCTACATGATGACCTATTGGTGGATGAATGCAAATTTCTAGGTTGTGGTGTATAAACTTGTAAATCATTAGGCTCCCTTTGAGAGATTATCTATTTTTTGCTAGTCTCATGTGATGAATATCTTCTGTTTTGTCCCCCTACTATTGCCAATTGTTGAGAAAATGAATTGCAGTTTTTATACCATTGAATCAACTTGTAGAGTTTTGTTGCCCAAATCAGCTGTCAAGTTTGAACGGTACCTGATAAGGGAGGTATGATGACAATCTATTAAACACATTTTTCCCCTTTTCAAATGAATGCTTGAGATGTCTTAATTCATTTTATGATTTCAACCTCAGATAGTTTCAGCTGGTGTCCAAGTAGGAAAAGTGGAGCCTAGAAAGAAGGTAAAGAAATTTAGGAATTTTCTGAGCAATCTCATGCTAAGTGATGCCTGTCAAAATGTTGTCATTTTCGTATGTAGTTATTCTTCTAATACAATCTAAAAGAATTCCTATACTTTTGCAGGTTTTTTTTTTCTCGGATATAAATGCTTATGAGGTTAGTTAGCATTCCTTTTTGGCGAAAATATCATTTTGTTTTACCTTGAGTTGTCTTATATGTCAATACTCAGCCTAGTTAGAAAAGAAATTCTAGTAACTTGCAAGTTTAGCAATAAGACTATCACTAATTATTAAAATGATAGTATATGTTATGGCGATGAATTTTTTTAGGCATAATCTCTAGTTCATTCATTCGGCCGTAAGTTTCTTTGACGAACATAGTAGTAATGTTATATTTCAAAAAGTTGGGTGCACTGCACATGAGGTTTCTAAAATGCTATTGTGTTGCTTGCAGGTGGATTTGGGAACATATACTAGGCATGTGTTTTGTAAAGAGAGTGACTTGTTAGCTAAAGTTGATTGAAGTTTCTTTTGGCCTTTTGTTTTAAGATGAAGAATCAATTGTATTTCAGAATTGATAAGTTGTTATTTGCAATTATAATGTTGTTCAGTTGCTGCTACATTTATGTTAGTAACTTATTGGACATGATAATAATTGTTTAGATGTTAAGAAAGCTTGGTATTCTTAAACATGCCTTCATAACATCTTTGGGGAATAATATGAACTCAATAAAAATTTGACTCCATGTGAGTTGTGAAATCCACTAACTATTTTGATTTCATCGATTTTTCAACAAATTCTGGAAGATATTTTCCTGTTCTAACAAATGGCTGGAAACGTTATGCATCTCTATGTTCTTCAAGTGATAAGTCATGTAAATTCTTAAAATTTTGGCATTTCATTTCTGTAAGACATTTTTTTTATGGCAAAAAGGTCAAGTTATAGTTTTGAAAAGCAAACGATGATCGTTGTTGCTACAATGGCAATACACAATTTTATCTGAAAACATGTTGATCGAAATGATGCAAATTTTATGGAATACGAAAATATTAACAGGGAATATGAGAATATTATTGATTTAGAAAATGTGCATGATGGAGAAAGTGACGATGATGATGATGATGATGATGGTGAATCAAACAATTTAAGTGGTTTTGAAATGGAATTAACAAGAGATGCTATAGCTTCTAGTTTAATGAATTCACTTTAAATTGCAAATGCTAATGTAAAATTTTTAGTATATATATTTGGTATATAAATATTATCCCTTTCTGAAACTTTAATCCAAATACATGTACTATTTTAATTTTTTAGGTTTATGTTTTTTTATGTTATGTTAATATCTAATATGGGTTATCTATAAATAAAATAATACAAATGTGTTAAAATCATTAATTAAAAAATTAAAAAAACCATTTTTTAAAATAATACAATTGTGTTAATATCTAATTACAAATATTTAATGATTATATTTAAATATTCTAAATATAGTTTATATATTCTAATTAAATCTAATAAATAATTAATATTATTTACTTAGAAATATTTAAAATTAAAATTATATATTAAAATATTAACAATAAGTTATAATAAATTATTTTTTATATTCTTACTAAAATATCATAATATTAACTAATTTGAACATTATTTAAATGCATATTCGTTACTTTATAATACCATGCCTAAAATGGACATTTTATTTCTCAAAAGCATTTGTTGACAACAATACTAAATACTTAATTTTTAAACCAAACTTCTTAAAAACAGTTTTTCACAATATTTTTCAAAAACAATACTAAACTAGCCCTTAATTTCAAAATAAATTTGAAGAATCCATTGTTTTCAAGCAATTAAATGTTAATAGAAATCTTTTATTTATTTTTATTTGGTGTCATAAGATATACATTTACAAGCAAAATTCTACTACTACTACTAATATTATTATTATTATTATTATTATTATTAATTTGATTGACCCACATAATTGTTCAATTCTAACCAATGATGAAACCATATATACAACCACTGATGTGTACTTAACTTTGATTTGAATTTGGAAATTTTTTTTTATAACTTTTTATCTTTTTTATTTTTTTAAAAGAATTGCATTCCTAATATTTTTTTGTACTTTGGAATTTTTTTTTATATTTTAAAATTTTGAAAAGCTTTTTCATAGTTTTTTAAATTATAATTTTTTTTAATTTTGATTTTTTAAGTTATTTGTTAACATATTATATAAGATAAAGTAGTTTCATGATAAAGTATTTCATGTCAGCAGCAAAAGGTTGAAGCTAATTTGCTTTAGATAAAATAGTTAAAGCCTAATTGCATAAAGTTGTAAATATTAAGTTAAATTTATTATTATCTCTTATATATAAAAAGTCAAAATAAGCACTTAACATCTCGGTTTTAATGAAAGGACTATTTATTGCTTCATCTAATGTACATAGATCAATTTAATATTTTTCGGTAAAAAATTAAAATATAATCTGAAATATGATAAGAAATACTATAATTATTTTACCTTATTGAAAAATATATTCTATAATATAATGGTAGCAAGTTGAATCTTTCACATATCTACCCTTGCCCCTATCAAGATAAATAAATAAAGATTTATTCCGCTATCAAGCTATCGTCAGTAGAACTTTTTCAACTTATCTCTATTAAAGAAAAATGACAGAAACGACTTTTCGATTGCTCAATTATCTTATCTCTTACCAAATGAAAGCCACATTAAGTATCCAAGTAGAACGCAATATGCTTTGCATCTATATAATCCCCGAAAGCCCAGAAGTAGCATGCTTCATGCTACTAAACCCCACTAAGGCACCAAATTAGCCTTCTATTCTTTAGCTGGTCTGCTTCATGCTGATTTTCCATAGCATAAATTACCTTATTTCTTCCACCTTTTAATGGAATAATCATTCTGCCCTTATTCCCCACTTTAACAGTGTTTCATTAGTTTGTTTAACCTGGAATACCAATTCCTCTTTGTTAAAGGGAATTTTTGATTTTTTCTAAAGAAGTTTTTAAAGATCAATATTGAATAGAATTGAGAGGAAAAACTCTTATTAATATTCAATACTGATCTTTATTAAAAATAAAGTCGACTATTTAATAGACGACACCTCGAAAACTTCTTTCGAGAGAGTTAGAATTCCCTCAACACTTTTTCTATTCCTTAAAAAGCTATGATGGTCATTTCAATTCCACCCTCAACAGTAATACACCAAAAACATGACCATGTCTACGTCTTTCGACCAATCTTTTGATGTCATCCGCCCCAGCAAACAAAACGGTGATTAGTTCGCCGGTGACAAAAATCAACAAAAATAAGAATTCTCCCAAAATTCCCTCTGGTTTTTGGTGAGAAGGAAGAACTAAAGATGGGGAACAAACAAACTAAAGATATCAATAGGTTTAAAGCTACCATCAGAGGACTTCTGGGGGGTTTGTTCGAAGGCTTTAGGCTTAGATTTAAGCTATTAGGGTTTGTTACAGGGAAAAAAGGATGAAAAGATCGAGTTATGGTAAATATTTAATATCTAAAATATTGTATTATTTATATTCATTTAATGTATTTTTATTTATGAATATCTTAAGATAGTATAAAATCTTATAAATATTAAAAAAATAATATATTTAATACTAAGTTCTTATGAATTACTAATAATATCTTATATTAGGCAAAATAAATAAGTTTGATTTTTATAAAAAAAATATATTTATTTAATATCATTTTATACTTATATTTTATTTATGTTCCAGCTAACAATAAAATTTTGATTTCATTTCTCCAATCAAACTATATTACATCTTTATTCCATTTATATTGAATTGTTATTCTATTTTCACTTTATTTTATTTTAATAAATCAAACATATCATAAGTTTCAGTTTTATTTTATTCTACGAACCAAAACGTATGGTAAACTATTGGTTCAACCTTAGTGTGGTTGATATGGTATGTCTAATTTATAATCCATATAAATGAGCCAAAGTTATCATTTGTCAAGTATTTTTTTTTTCTGATTTTTTATTTGGCCCCTTTTGTTTCTTTGTAATTTTTTTATTTGTGCTTATCTTTTCTAGAAATAATTTTTTATTGAAAATAAAATTCAAATTACAGTTGGAGTCTGGGAAAGAAAGAGGAAGAGTATCACGCGATAATTTTATTTTATTTTTTGCTTGAATTTTATTGATCTTACGTTATGAAATTAGTCATCTTGCTAAGATGACAGTTGCCATTTTGTAATTTAAAATTCTATTTGAGGGTGATATATATTGTTACAATATTATTTCTATTTTACAATTTGGACATCCATCGTAAAGCATTCGTTCGAGTTTCAGTGAAATATCGTTAGAGGTCGGTCGATATATGAAGCAATTTTATATATTTATGGATGTGATAGACCATGAAACAATTCTCACCAATTTATAATTTCTTTGGTTTTCGTTTCCCAATTTCTCCTATGCTTCAGTTGATTACTACGTGATGCGTATGTATTATTAACATTTGACTTTGTTTTTTTTATGAACTATTTTTTTGATAAATATTTACTTCTATTTATATAATTTTTTTCAACTTTTAAATCAAAAGAAAATATGCAATTAAACACATCCAAATTCATACCCTTATTGGATTGACAAAATAGCTAATATGTCTATGTTTTATTTAAGTAATATGTATTATATTATTAATTTGTATAAGGACTAGGATAACGTACGAGATATTTTTTCTTAATATATATACTTGTATAATTTCAATAATGATCGCACAATCAACGTTCGATTTTGGTAAACTTTTTTGACCTTTCACTCGATCAATCAAAATTTTTCTTTAACCAGATGGTAACATTTTTGTTTTGGTGCGGGCTCTTTTGCTTCAATTTCTTTACAAACTTATATATATACATACGCATTATATTATATTGGAAGGGATTCGCTTACACGGTATAAAATTTAAAGTAATTTTATACATTTTCATAAGTATTTATATGATTAATATTTTAATGATCTAAGAAATATCATACATATCAAATTTGATGTAATTTAAAAATTCTAACTATTTACTTTATGAAAAAAAATATTTTAATCGTTGAATATATATATATATTAATATATAGAATTTTTAAATTTGATATGATAGAGATATCGGATCGATTCAATAATTTACATTATGTAAAAATAAATAAATCTATATAATCTATATACCGAAAAAACAACCATTGATTATTGAGTTAATTATTTGCATTAATAAACTATAGGCAAGAAGCAATTTAGTTCCTACTAAAATTAATAATTATAGTGACAAGATTTTGAAATAAAAATCTAAAGAATTTTTTTTAAAGTTTAAATATAATAATGTCAAATTTAGTCTTTAGTGTTTAATTTTTTTTTTGTCATTTTGACCATTATTCTTTTTTAGCTAATTTGACTTTCAACTTTTTTTTAAAAAAAAAGTTAAATTTGGTTGATAATTTAGTCTTTAGTGTTTAATTTTTTTTTTTGTCATTTTGACTATTATTCCTTTTTAGCTAAATTTGACCTTCAACTTTAAAAAAAAAAAGAAGTTAAATTTGATCATCAACCTTCCAAAAAGAGTTAAATTATTTTAATAGAAATATTATCTAAAACGTTAAATTTATAATCGCGACAGCTCGAATGACAATCCACATGTACTTCATGTTAATTTTTTTATTACTTTTTATGAACTTTTTATAATTTTTTGAATTTTAAATATTTTTATTTTTATATTTTTTTAAAATTATTTGCTAACATGGCATATAAGAAAAATAGTGTTTATGTCAATCTGAAAGTACAAGTGGATTGCCTTGTATGTTGCCACACCAACATCATTAAAAAATTAATGTTTTAATAAGCATTTTTGTTAAAAAAAAGTGATTTGACTTTTTTATTTTGAAAGACTGATGACCAAATTTAACTAAAAAAAAATTAAATTAACAAAAAAAAATATAAACATTGAGAATTAAATTTAATATTTTTTTAATTTTTTTAAGCTTCACTTTCTATGCACAACTCAAGTTAACCCAAGCCAATGTAAAGCTTGAGAGTTATGTTATTATTATATTTTATCATTAAAATATTCAGTAAGGAAAATAGGATGATAGAGTTTAAATTTGTATTACTTTTTTGTTATGTTAACTTGTATCACATTAGTGCCAAATAAGAATTTTAACCTTTGTTTCAAGTGATTTATGACACAAAAGTGTAGCAAAATATTATTTTTTATAGTATTACATTAAATTTTGATTTAACAAAAAATTTTAATCTTTTTTGAATTTTATTTGTATGTTTTTGAAAAGTATAAATTCTAAACCATCCTAACATTAAAAAAGATATCAGTTTTTACTAAGGAAAAAAATTACATTTCGATAATTAAAAAAAAACTCAAATTATTGCATTTTCCATTATTTTGGTAATAATTAAAATCTTACTGTAATAACCAAATTTTGCCCGGGTCCTCAATTAAAAATCGAACCCCAACCCAATTGCAAAACCAATTAATGAATAAACTCCACAGTCCTTTTAAAATGTCCATTTACAAAAGGGGTCCATTAAACCCAATATTAAAACCAACCCAAAATAAATTCAAACCCCAAACCCAATTACAACAGCCCAAATCAGAAAAAACACAAACAGTCCACCAAACAGTCCAAAGAAAATAACATGACAATTAGCCCAATTGGCCCAATCTACCCTAGCCCATAACAGATCAAGGTAACCAGGAAACCCTAGGGCCCTTTTTCCTGCCCACCGCGTCCCTACACGCGCTCTTGCGCCACATCTGCCACGCGCCCATGCGCCCGACGGTCGAGTTCCCCGGACTCCTCCCGTCGCGCCCACCACCGCCGCTCCGCAAACGCGCTCAAGACGCCCCAAGCCTCAGCCATACCCTGCAAGCAGAGAAACAGAGGCAACAGGAACCAAGAAGCGTGGAACAAGTAATAGAATACTAAAACAGTAAGGTGTTTCGACTATAAAGCCACTCAAAAAACAGTAAAAATCGGGGGAGAGATCGAAAATCAGGAGAGAAAACGAAATCTTGTACTCTGTTACACACCTTCAGAAACCGAAAGCAAAAAGAGGAATAAAAAGAAGGTTGATTTACCTTTTTTCAACTACTGACAATTTATTTTCATTTACTTTTATTTTCGAGTATAAAAGAAAAAGTAAAAATCAAAGAGGAGGGGATTTTTGATTTTGATTTTTCCGGTTTCGGCAAGGAGAAAAAGAAAACAAACCTTTGTGAAAAGGGCTTCCTTTTTTCGTTTTATGAACTATCTGAAATAAAAGAACTTCTAAGGTCAATCTCAGTTTTTCCATTTCTATTTCCGATTAGTAGGTGTTGTTACTGTTTATTTTATTTTATTTTGTTTTTAAAAGAAAAATCAAAAATCAAAAAAGAAAGGGAGGAGCCTCACCAGAATCTCCACGGCTGCGGCGTCAGAATCTGCGTTCTCTGTCGATGAAACTCGGCCCGTGGAGAGTCGCCGAAAGTCCCTTTTTTCATTTTCGATCGCCGAACGTCAAGGCTTCAAAAGGCTTCGAAAGGAGGCCTAGAGATCTGGCTTCGAGCATCATGGCCGCCGACGTGGTGGTGGTACGGTGATGCGATGTGTGGCCGGAGAGGGGAGAATAGACGAGAGAAAGAAGGAGTTGGGGGCTGTCATTTTGAAAAATGTTTAGGGTTTCAGAAAACTTGGCCTTTAAAGCATGGAGTAAAGCGTCGTCGTTTGGTGCAGGAGTGGCAGCACATATTCCCTAAAAAGGGAATTTGAGCAAATGATCCCTCCTCTTTTGCGGGGCATCCAATTTCGCCCTTGTTTGTCTTTTCATTTTCTTATTTATTTTAAATCTTGCTACACGATTTCGTGATTCTTTAATTTGGCCCATGTTGAGATGCTGCGCGCGGGGGATAGGGATAATTTCCCGTCCAGTCTCTGCAATTTTACTTGCATGTCCTTTTGGCCCTCTGTTCAACCCTTTCCTTCTCTTTATTCATAATTTATTCCTCTGATTTTATTTTAATTTTGATTTCGTCCTTCATATAATTAATTTCAATCTTTTGAGTGATGAGTTTATACTTTCATTTATTTATTTTTATCCAGTTGTTTTAGTGTTCATTTATCTTTTTGTTATATTTTCACTTAAAATTTTATTTATCTATTGTTTATATCTATTATATCTATTTGTTATTTATTCACTTATCTTTGATTATTTTTAAACATTACATACATATGTATTACTTATTATTACTATTATTATGTTCCTATATATATATACATACTATTATTATTAATCTCATTACTGTTCATGTTATTGTTTCACTACCATCATTATTATTCCTACATATTAATATTTTAGATTGATGATCCCAATGTTATGTATCATGTGTATCATGTATCATTATGCTAAATTCACGTCACATTACCATTATTCGTCGCATACGATCCGATTCATGCTTCAAGTAAGGTTTCTTTAAAATCTAAATTACCAAACATGTATAATTTTCAAATATGTTTATCAATTTTACCCAAAAGCAAAACTTTTTTAAAATAAGGCAATATTCTATGTTTGGAAACTCGAGGAGTCGTGCCCTATGTGTTGGGTTTCGGTTCTTTCGTTTGGCTAAATATTTGAATATCCTTTTATATTTTTAACGCGTGAGACTCGGGAATTATGAGATGATCTTGAATTCGAGGGTTCAAATTATTGTGTCCTAACGTACTGGATGTGATATTTTATTCCTTCGGATCGAGAAAGTCTTAATGTCCCATTCGAGAAAACTAAAACATTTCCAAAAAAGATCAATTTCCTTTTTCTATTTAAATTTCCAACTTTCGACATTGGGACATTAAATAATCAATTTGGTACCAATTTTGGGCGTGACGGGGGTGCTAACCCTTCCTCGCACGTAACCGACTCCCGAACTCGTCTTCTCAAATTTTCGTAGACCAAAAACATTGTTTTAGTAAATCAAAACGTTTTATTAAAACAAAGGTGACTCGATCACACCTAATAAAAGATCGGTGGCGACTCTCTTTTCAAAACCAAGTCAATTCTCGTTTTTTCAAAAATGGTTACGACAGCTTGGGACTCCACTGGGGACATAAATAAGAGAGTCAGGCCATAAAATTGATTAATCTTTGTCCTTTTGTCGAAATTTGGAAAATTATTTTGAAAAATCGTGTTTCTCCTTGATGCATTTGCTTGTGCTATAGTGTCGAGTCTTGTGAAATACTTTGGCATTGCATTGCATGACCATTGCGGTTACACCCTTAAGTGGGAGTGAGAAGCTACTCTTTCGTGAGGTTTTTACCTCCGTGCAAGATAGTGGATCGCTTCCGGGATACATCTGTACCTATGTCTTGGTGAGATTTTTATCTCCGTGCAGCCATAGGGAAATGTATTCCCCTGAACTGAACTCGGTCTATATGAGCCTATAATGGGTGAGGATCGAGGAATCTGCTGGTTCAGGTACCCTTGCTTTAGAACCGAACCACATATAGAGAGACCTAAGAGCCCGTTGTAGGTAGAGCCGTGTAAACCCTAGTCGTTACCTTAAATAGGAGTTTGAGCATTTCCTGTTTGTTTTAAGTTCTTCTTGTACCTGATACTAACTTGTTGTGTTTTGCTTTTATTGCATGGCATTTCATCATAAAAAGGTGTTGATTCACATTCGGTTACTAGATAGAAAAGCTTAACATGAAAAAGGGGTTTCTCGATAGAGTAGAGGATAAAGCGGCCGTCCAAATGTGGTCCGAAAGAGTACAGCAAGAAAAAGGAGATAGCCTGACAGTGGGGCATGAATTAGAGTTATGGGATTTCACCCGCATCAGCGTGGCTCAAAATGACCTGCGAGAATTGAAGGAAATATGGGATTCCTGGGGCAGCGAGGTCAAACAACTATTCTACTATAATTACGGTGATTTGTACTATCTGCTGGATATCAAGGTAGACGAGTACCTACTCCGAGCTATTACCCAGTTTTGGAACCCCGCTTACAGTTGCTTCACTTTTGGAAAGGTGGATTTGGTGCCTACCATAGAGGAGTACACAGCTTTGTTTCGATGCCCGAGGATTCAAACTGATAAGGCGTATTCAAGGTTTGCTAATGTGACGGCCTTCTCAAAAAGGCTAGTGAACATCACAGGAATGAGCGAGCAATGGATTACAGCCCGGATCAAGCAAAAGGGAGATTGTAAGTGCATTCCTTGGAAACACCTGATACACTTGATCTTGGCGCATCCTGATAACAAAAAGAGGGTCGACGTCTTCGCTCTAAGCATCTATGGTTTGGTCATCTTCCCTAAGGCGTTAGGGCATATAGAGGATGCGGTCTCAGACCTGTTTGATAAACTTGATAAGGGAGTCACACCTGTCCCCGCAATTTTAGCCGAAACCTTCAGGTCATTAAATGCTTGTCGAAGAGCGGGTGAAGGGAGGTTCGTGGGATGTACACAGCTATTGTTAGCTTGGTTTCATTGCCATTTTTGAAAGATAGAAAAGGTCTCATACAAAGTCTTTTTCGAGAACTACTCTTCTCTAGAGGAATTAGCGAGTACACCGAGGCGGGACGACCTATTTGGAGAGAAATGGATAGCGATTCTCCAAAATCTACAAGTTAAAGATGTAGAATGAAAGGCTCTGTGGATGATCACTGATGAGATCTTGTATCGGTGTGGAGGGTTCGACTGGGTTCCTTTACTCGGAATATGGGGAGCTGTCGGATATGCCCCGTTACTAGTGATGAGGCATTATCAATCGAGGCAGTTCATACCTGCGACACATGGATTAGCCCAATGTGAATTCTCATACAAGGACGACAACTATAAGAAGAGAGTTCGTGAAATATCGGATGCATGGACCCAAACCCAGAAAATGAAGAGACTCGCCATAGGGCCCATGGCAACCCCCGAGTACGATCGATGGTGGGGCAAAAGAATCAACGACAATGTCCCAAGGCCAATCCAAGGAAATGCTACCAATAGAAGAGCAGCTACGAGAAATCCCGTCTGAATTAGAGATCATTAAGCAAGATTTTGAGAGAAAGAGCCAGGAATTGAGTAAGAGGATAGAGCAGCTAGAAGAGGAAAAGATGCAGTTGGGGTTAGATGTTGACGTCCACAAGTTCGAGGCTGAGAGATTGAAAAAAGGAAAAAATAAGGCCAAAGAAGATTTGGATAGCTTAAAGACGGACTATAAGAAGCTACGCCTGTCCATCAGAACCGCTGGTCTAGGTAAGACATCAGAGCAATGGCGGCGGGAAATCGAAGAAGAAAAGTCCAGAGCCGATCAGTGTGAAAGGAAATTCCAAGATGCTCGAGTGCGGGAGGACGCTTTGGAAAAAAGCCTGTTGGAAAGCCAAAGTGAAAAAGAGAGGTTACGCGCCCAAGTAGCAGAATTAGAAAGGTCACTGCATCTACACCGTAGTCGCAACTCGGCAGTTGAATTAAAAGCCAGTCAGAACAAGATCGAGGAGATGAGAGGAAGGATAGGAGAGCTCGAGACTACATTACAAGATAGCAAAATTTGGGTTAAACTCCTTGAAGCGAACAATGAACATTGGAGGGAGCAGCTCCATCATTCTCAAGAACAGATCAGAAACAGAGACTATGTAATCGGCGAAGCCGTGGCCCAAATCCGAGAGGTGGCCGATCATTTGCAAACCTTGGCGGTTTGGGCTGATGCGTTAAGTCTGATGTACGAGTCAAGATCGGAGCGAGGCCAAAGTTTAGCTTGGCTTCTTAGGAAAGTTAAGGATTTAGGCATTAGAGCGAAGTCGTATATGTAATCGTCCGTTCTATGAAAGGAAATTTGTTTTCTAGTAAAGTTTATCTAATGAAATTGAATTAAATCAACACCTTTTTGCATTCATACATGCATTTGCATTACATTGCATACATTAGCATCACATCGCCATAATCATTTACTAAGGCTGAAATTGTATAATCCGCAGCTACGTCACTGCGAATCTGGAATCGCATCATCCCTATAGGACACATCTAAGAACTAGAGCTATGGATGCCGAACTCAATGAGAGAATCGAAAGAATGGAAAGGATCCAAGGACAGTTGCAAGAACAGTTGGCCAAGTCGCAGCAAGAGACAAGGGACTTGATGGCGAAATCCAGGGAAGAATCACTTGAGCAAAAGGACCAAATGACCAAGCTAATGGAGATAATGACGACCCTGGTCAAAGGAAAAGGACCTGCACAGAGCCCTGAAATTACAGAACCCCATTCGAGAGTTAATCAGAGTCCATTCCACCCCCCAGGATTCACTTCACCTCATGGAGTTTGGCCTCAAAGGGAGTTTATGGGCCCAGAACAACCACCTCAAAGGTGTCCAAAGGCACATCTCATCATGTTTTATCGAAAAATGGCTGGTTATGTGAGTGAAGACAAATTGTTAATACACTGCTTTCAAGATAGCTTGACCGGGTCAGCCCTTCGTTGGTATAATCAGCTCGGCAGAGAGAAGATCCAATCATGGAATGACTTAGCTTTAGCGTTCTGTGAGCAATACAAGCATGTCTCTGATATGGCTCCCGATCGACTGACGCTACAGATGATGGAAAAGAAGCCAGCAGAGACTTTTAGACAATACGCTCAAAGGTAGAGGGACATCTCGGTTCAAGTAGAACCCCCACTGACCAAAACTGAGATAACAGTTCTCTTTATCAACACTTTAAAAGTGTCATTTTATGACAAACTGGTAGAAAATGCCACAAAGGACTTCACCGATGTCGTAATATCCGGGGAACTTATTGAAAATGACATTAAGAGCGGAAGGATAGAAGGTTCCGAGAGCTCGAAAAGGCCAGTACCTATAAAGAAGAAAGAGCCTGAAACCCATATGGTGGGGACTGGGAACCACTACGCTTCCAATCCATACCTAATTCAACCACGACCTCAATTCTGCCCACCTCCAAATTTCTATTTTCCTCCTCAAAACCTCTACTATCAAACACCCCCTCCTTACCTCGTCTATGCCGCTGATAACCAAAGACCATTCACCATACCCCCGCCAAGTACTACGCCTGCTCAAAGTCAGCCTAAAAATGAACAAAGACCAATAAGACCCAATCCTGAAAGACCCCAATTTACCCCTATTCCTATGTCGTATGGAGAACTGTGCCCGAAATTATTGGAAAAACAATTAATCTCCCTACATTACATGGCACCATTGAAGCCCCCATTTCCAAAGTGGTACGATCCCAATGCTAATTGCATGTATCATGCTGGAAACCAGGGGCATTCTACAAACAATTGTATAGCCTTTAAAAGGAGAGTCCAAGGCCTTATCGATACAGGGATTTTACGGTTTGACGGTACCGGTAATATGACTGGAAATCCGCTCCCTAACCATACCGTAGGGAACGTGAATATGGTGACACAGGAGGATAGGTGGCAAGCCAAAAGTTGTGTCTCCGAGATAAGGACACCTTTGAGAAAGCTCTGGGAAATAATGACTGAGAAGGGTATACTCGACAAAAGTTTCAAGGAGGAAAGCATGAAGAGTCCAAGTTTCTGCGTCTTCCATGGCATAGAAAGACATCACATCTAATCTTGTGAGAAGTTCAATGAGCTACTTCAAGGTATGATGAACAATAAGGAGGTTAAGATCTGCAATAAGATGGAAGAGACCGATGAAAAGGATATATGTACCTCTGAGGGTCGGTCATCAGCCATCCCTTATAGTGTCGATTGACCTCTGGTGATCTATTATGAGGTCAAGAAGAAGGAAGCCGAACCAAAGATGATAATCAAAGTACCAGCTCCTTTCCCTTACAAGGATGACAAAGCAGTACCATGGAAATACGAGGTCAACATCACTATACCCGAAGCTACAACTGGAAATGTCAGCGAGGTGAGGCATTTTACCCGTAGTGGGAGGTGCTATTCCCCTGAGGCGGTTGAGACAAAGAAGAAAGCCGTCGGCACGAGCCAGAAAGGAAAGGTACCGATACATGATACCGAAGTTGATGTTGAGATACAATCTGAACAAGTAACTAAG
The DNA here is from genome assembly GCA_025503065.1 of Gossypium bickii. Lineage (NCBI taxonomy): Eukaryota > Viridiplantae > Streptophyta > Magnoliopsida > Malvales > Malvaceae > Gossypium > Gossypium bickii. The sequence goes on from CP106711.1 coordinate 107,456,583, forward strand.
AAACCGGTGAATGAGGATGAATCACAGGAATTCCTAAAGTTTATTAAGCACAACGAATATAATATCGTGGAGCAGTTCACAACCGGCAAGAATTTCAGTATTATCCCTATTGCTGAACTCAGAACCACATCGAAACGCTTTACTGAAGGTGTTAAACCAAGCGTATGTGCCGAGCAATGTACCCGTTGAAAAACTTGATAGGTGGGTGAACAATTTAAATGCGGATAATTTCATTTCCTTCAGTGATGATGAAATACCACCAAACGGTAGAGGCTCCGTTAAAGCATTACACATTACAACTGGTTGCAAAGGCTATATAATACCACATGTGCTTATTGACAACGGGTCTGCGCTCAATGTCATGCCGTTGGATACACTATACAGGATGCCAGTTGATATGTCTTATCTGAGGCCTTGTCATTCCGCAGTGAGGGCATTTGATGGAACACGGCGAGAGGTCATGGGAAAGATCGAGATTCCTCTGGAGGTGGGCCCGTGCACATAAAACGTTGAGTTCCAGGTCATGGACATCGCACCTTCATATAACTGCCTCTTAGGGAGGCCTTGGATCTACTCCGCCGGGGTACTTCCTTCGTCTCTCCATCAAAAGGTCAAGTTTGTCATGGATAGCCGTTTGATCACGGTCGCGGAGGAGGAAGACATTGTTACGTCTGTCTCTACTGACGCACCCTATATTGAAGCAAATAAAGATGCAGTGGAATGCTCCTTCCGCTCATTCAAATTTATCAATGCCACGTTTGTTATTGAAGGAAATAGGATTCCCGTACCTAAACTATCGAAGAATACTAAGATGGGGATCAAGCTGACTGTGGGAAAAGGAGCCCGAGCAAAGAAAGGATTAGAAAGATACCAGCAAGGGATAGCTAGAGCGCTAAAACTAGTACACCACAAGGCTCGATATGGTTTAAGGTTCAAGCCAGACATACGACAAAGAAGGAGATAGTCACAGAAAGAGCAAGAAAGGAGGATCGCAAGAGCCTCAGGTCGGGAAGTGAAATGGGAGCCTATCATGTATCCGCCTTTGTCGAAAACATTTACATCGGCTGGAATGACATACCCGGGAAGAGATGATCCACAAAGCATGTTGTTATGGTTTGAAAGGGGGCTACAAGACTTTAGTATAAACGTCATTAACAAAAGGAACAATGCAGTGGAAGATATTTCAGCAATACGCCCTTGTCCCCCTGGATTCGTTTTGAATAATTGGACTGCCGTGGACCTCTTTGTAGTTGCTAAGTCCTCCCCGAAGTAATGCTCAATGCTCACTTCTTGTATGCCCCTAAGTTGTGGGTGAATTGATTATAAGAGTTTATGTTGGCTATTTAGCTTTTAAATGAACATTAATGAAAATGCATTTTGTCATTCTCATTTGCTTCACATTTATTCCCTCCTCTCATAACCTGTCTTTATACATACCTCATATTATACCATAGTATCGCGTTTGTAGGTTTCAGTACCTCGATGCTCCTCTATAGTTTCTTTTCTATTTACCTTTCAGGTACTCAAGTATCGACGACGTGAATAATCCCGTTACAGATCCTAAAATCGACTTTGAGCAAGCTGTTTGTTTAGGAGAATCTGAAGCCGACGAAAATGCTAAAGATTATGTCTCAACCCCTGACTTACTAAGGATGATAGAACAAGAAGACAAACAGATACTACCCTATCAGGAATCTGTTGAGACGGTGAACTTGGGAAGCTAAGAAAGAAGGCAAGAAGTAAAGATCGGGACCACCATTTCGGAGAGCACCAAGCATAACTTGGTCACCTTGCTTCACGAGTACCAAGATGTATTTGCTTGGTCATATCAGGACATGCCAGGATTGAGCGAGGATGTAGTGGTTCATAGGCTCCCACTGAAGCTAGAATGTAAGCCTATCCAGTAGAAGCTAAGACGAATGAGACCCGAAATACTCTTAAAGATAAAAGAAGAAGTCAAAAAACAATTCGATGCCGGCTTCTTACAAGTCTCTAAATATCCGGAATGGGTAGCTAATATAGTCCCGGTGCCAAAGAAAGATGGCAAGGTGTGAATGTGTGTGGACTATCGCGATCTGAATCGTGCAAGCCCTAAGGATAATTTCTCCTTGCCGCACATCGATACATTGGTGGATAACACGGCTAAGCATTCATTATTCTCTTTTATGGATGGATTTTTGGGTTATAATCAGATAAAGATGGCTCCCGAGGATATGGAGAAGACTACATTCGTGACGATATGGGGAACCTTCTGCTACAAGGTAATGCCGTTTGGATTAAAAAATGCTGGGGCAACATATCAGAGGGCAATGGTGATGCTGTTCCATGACATGATGCACAAAGAAATAGAAGTTTATGTCGACGATATGATTGCCAAATCTCGGGAGGAAAGAGAGTATGTCGGAAACCTCAGGAAGCTGTTTGAAAGACTGAGAAAGTTCCAGCTGAAGCTTAATCCAGCCAAGTGTACATTTGGAGCAACCTCGGGGAAATTGCTAGGCTTCATCGTCAGTGAGAGAGGTATTGAAGTTGATCCGGACAAGATAAAGGCCATACAAGAATTACCACCTCCACGGACACAAAAGGAAGTCAGAGGATTTCTAGGAAGGTTAAACTACATCGCTCGGTTTATTGCTCAGCTTACCAACCAATGTGACCCAATTTTTTGACTCCTGCGAAAACACAATCCTGGGGAATGGAACGAAGAATGCCAAGCTACTTTCGACAAGATAAAACGATATTTGTCTAACCCCCCGGTGCTAGTACCACTACTCCCGAGATACTGTTAATATTATATCTGACTGTGTTTGAAAATTCAATGGGTTGTGTACTGGGGCAACATGATGAGTTGGGGAGAAGAGAAAAGGCGATCTATTACCTCAGCAAGAAGTTCACAGAATATGAAGCAAAATATTCGTCAATTGAAAAATTCTGTTGTGCTCTGGTCTGGGTAGCTCGATGGCTCAGACAATATATGCTGTATCACATGACGTGGCTGATCTTAAAGCAGGACCCAATAAAGTACATGATGGAATCACCCGCATTCTCAGGAAGAATGGCACGATGGCAGATCTTACTGTCGGAGTACGACATCGTCTATGTGAACCAAAAGTCGATAAAAGGGAGTGCAATAGCTGACTTCCTGGCAACTTGGACGACAGAAGAATACGAGCCATTAAGGTTTGATTTCCCAGATGAAGACTTGATGTGCGTTACAGAAAAAGAATGTGAATCGTCAAAGGAGAAATCGTGGAAGATGAGCTTTGATGGCGCATCAAATGCATTAGGGCATATGATTGGAGCAGTCCTAGTGTCACCAGAAGGGAATCATTATTCATTCACTGCCAGATTAAATTTCTTCTGTACCAATAACATAGCTGAATATGAGGCTTGCATCATGGGACTTCATGCAGCTATTGAACGAGACATCAAAATCTTAAAGGTATCCGGAGATTCGGCATTGGTGATTTACCAAATTCGTGGAGATTGGGAAGTGAGAGACTCGAAGTTGGTCAAATATCGCGATCTTGTTGCGGAATTGGTCAAAGAATTCAAGGAAGTGAGAGGAAAACCAATTGGCTGATGCCATGGCCACCTTGGCTTCAATGTTCGAAGCGAACCGAGAAACGGAAATAATGCCTCTCCAGATGAGCATATATGAAGCCTCGGCGCATTGTTTTAGCATTGAAAAAGAGGCAGATGGACAGCCATGGTTCCATGATATCTTAGAATATATCAAGCATCAAAGATATCCTGAGCAAGCAAATGAGAATGATAAAAGAACAATCAGAAGAATGGCTACGGGATTTATTCTTGATGGGGACATCCTGTACAAAAGAGGAAAAGATCAGGTGCTCCTGAGGTGCGTAGATGATATTGAAGCCAGGAAGATACTTGAAGAGGTTCATGAAGGAATTTGTGGAACGCATGCTAATGGTTTCACTATGGCTAGGAAAATTATGAGACTCGGTTATTATTGGTTGACGATGGAAAGTGACTGCATTAGCTACGCGCAAAAGTGCCACAAATGTCAAGTTTACGGCGATAAGATTCACGCAGCACCGTCGCCCCTTCACGTCATGACTACTCTGTGGCCTTTTTCTATGTGGGGCATGGATGTTATAGGGCCGTTCTAATAGGCATCGATTCATTTTTGTGGTCATAGATTACTTCACAAAATGGGTTGAAGCCGCTTCGTTCGTGAATGTGACAAAGACCGCAGTGTGCAAGTTCTTAAAAAAGGAGATCGTATGTCAATACGGACTACCTGAGAGAATCATCTCAGATAATGCTTTGAATCTGAACAATAAGATGATGAAAGAAGTGTGCGAGCAATTTCAAATAAAGCACCACAATTCCTCACCCTATCGCCCGAAGATGAATGGAGCAGTAGAAGCGGCCAACAAAAATATTAAGAGGATTATTGGGAAGATGACCGAGATATATAAAGACTGGCACGAGAAACTCCCATTTGCCCTACATGCATATCGCACATGTGTTCGGACCTCTACAGGGGCAACTCATTTTTTCCTAGTCTATGGGATGGAAGCTGTGTTGCCCATCGAAGTTGAGATCCCCTCTTTACGAGTCTTAATGGAGTCAAAACTGGAAGAATCAAAATGGGTGCAAGCTCGATATGACCAACTAATTCTGATCGAAGAAAAACGCTTGAAAGTAATCTGTCACGGATAGATGTACCAAAAGAGAATGGTCACGGCCCATGACAAGAAGGTACAGCCAAGGGAATTTCTCGAAGGAGAGCTCGTGCTGAGAAAGATTCTCCCAATACAAAAGGATTTTCGAGGAAAATGGGCACCGAATTGGGAAGGGCCATATGTCGTAAAGAAGGCCTTCTCAGGTGGAGCTTTGATTCTCACTGAGATGGATGGGAAAGAGGTACCGAATCCAGCGAACTCAGATGCCGTGAAGAAGTACTACGCCTAAAAAAAAAGAAGAAGAAGGAGAAGAGAAAAAAAAGAAAAAGATCAAGATGAAAACCTGAAAGGGCGTCTTGATAAAAAAAAACCGAAAAGGGTGTCTTGACAAACAAAATTAGGATGAAAACCTGAAAAGGCATCCTAATGAAGGGGATTCGGACATAAAGAGCAAGGGCGATTTGAACAGGAAGTCAAATGGCGAGATTATAATATTTGAAGCAGACTCGGAAGCTCAGAATCTTCTACGCAAGAAGCTTCACTCGAAAAGATTCAGGATAAAGGAACATGGAGAAGTTCATGCGTCGGATATCTAGAGCATTTGTGACAATCGAACCTGTTTTCCCTTTTATAATGTTTTTCTTATCGAATCATTCTTTGTCAATTTTCTTTGCTTGTTGCTTTGAAATAAACATGAACGTAAGGTATTTCTTTCGTACCTACTTGGCCATTCTCATGCATCTCGTGTTTGGTTCATTTAAATGGTAAATAGTGAAATTACATACTCTAAACAAAAGGAACATTGAGTATTACCTGGATGAAAATCTGGTAAGTACAAAAGCCTCAAAGCAAGGACAAAAGTTCAATAAGAGGGCAAAATGAGTGATATATGAGAAATGCAGACTACTCGTAAAAACTTGAAGACGGGTACAAAACCTGAAAGAAAAGTCAAGAATCGAAGCAGTGAATTCAAGTCATCATGAAAGTCATAACGAGAGATACATGACAAACAAGCCCAGAGTGCATGGCATAATCATGTAGGCATAAGAGCATTTAAGAAAAAACACGTGCATATCATGATAACATCACACATGACACATACAGGTACACCAATAAAGTAAGAAATTCTGATGATAGTTGTACCAAATCGAGGAAAAAGAAGACATCCGAGTTCCACGAGACGATATGTTTGACTTTCTATTCAAAATATCAACTCATAATACGAGAGGTGAGTTGAGCCTCAGGTCACATGCTCAGGTGTCTTTCAATTTCGGTTCAAAAAAATCAACTCATAATACGAGGGGTGAGTTGAGCCTCGGGGCACGCCGAGGTATTTAATTTCTGTCTTTAAATTCCTGTTCAAAAATCAACTCATAATACGAGAGGTGAGTTGGGACTAGGGTCGCACGCCGAGATATTTTTAACTTCGATCTCTTTTTTAATTTTCGTTTGCAACTCCTCAGGTCACACGCTGAGGTATTTTTAACTTCTGTCTTTAAATTCCTGTTCAAAAATCAACTCATAATACGAGAGGTGAGTTGGGCCTCAGGTCGCACGCTGAGGTATTTTTAACTTCTGTTTTTCAATTTCCGTTTGCGACTCCTCAGGTCGCACGTTGAGGTATTTTTAATTTCTGTTTTTTCAAATTCCGTTTGCAACTCCTCGGGTCGCACGCCTAGATACTTTTAATTTATGTTTTTCAATTTCCGTTTGTAACTCCTCAGGTCACACACCGAGGTACTTTCAATATCGGTTCTTTAATTTCCGTTTGCAACTTCTCGGGTCGCACGCCGAGGTACTTTTAATTTCTGTTTGCAATTCCCCAGGTCGCGCACTGAGGTATTTTTAATTTCTGCTTTTCAATTTCTGTCTTAAAAAAAAGGGGGGTCAACTCATATTGCAAGAATAAGGAAGCAGTTTGAGAAGTTCGGGTTTCATCGAAGTCTTAGTTAGAGCAAATTCCAAAATGAACAAGATTGAGGAAAAGTGAATCGAAGCTACGGGTCATGTCTCGCAGAAGCAGCGGTGGAGTGGATCAAAGCAACAGGGTTTGAAGATGTTCGAGGAAGAAAAGCACCCGAAGAATCTATACTCGGCCAAGACCGGGCAAAATTGGTTCTTCTGTTGTCTTTGCTCTATTCTCGTTTTACGACAATGAGCAAAGAGGGGCAGCTGTAATAACCAAATTTTGCCCGGGTCCTAAATTAAAAATCAAACCCGAGCCCAATTGCAAAACCAATAAATGAATAAAGTCCAACAGTTCTTCTAAAATGTCTATTTACAAAAAGGGTCCATTAAACCCAATATTAAAACCAACCCAAAATAAATTCAAACCCCAAACCCAATTACAACAAATTTAAATCAGAAAAAAAACACAAACGATCCACCAAAGCGGTCAAAGAAAATAACATGACAATTAGCCCAATTGGCCCAATCTACCCTAGCCCATAACAGATCAAGGTAACCAGGAAACCCTAGGGCCCTTTTTCCTGCCCACCGCGTCCCTACACGCACTCTTGCGCCACATTTGCCACGCGCCCATGCGCCTTGACGATTCGAGTTCCCCCAGACTTCTCGTCTGTCGCCCACCACCGCCGCGCTCGCCAAGCCAAACGCACAAGACACCCCAAGCTCTCACCATATACCTGCAAGAAAGAGAAACAGAGGCAACAGGAACCAAGAAGCATGGAACAAGTAATAGAATACTAAAATAGTAAGGTGTTTCGACTATAAAGCCACTCAAAAAATAGTAAAAATGGGGGGAGAGATCAAAAATCAGGAGAGAAAACGAAATCTTGTACTCTGTTACACACCTTCAGAAACCGAAAGCAAAAAGAGGAATAAAAAGAAGGTTGATTTACCTTTTTTCAACTACTGACAATTTATTTTCATTTACTTTTATTTTCGAGTATAAAAGAAAAAGTAAAAATCAAAGAGGAGGGGATTTTTGATTTCGATTTTTCCGGTTTCGACAAGGAGAAAAAGAAAACAAACCTTTGTGAAAGGGGCTTCCTTTTTTCGTTTTATGAACTATTTGAAATAAAAGAACTTCTAGGGTCAATCTCAGTTTTTCCATTTTTATTTCCGATTAGTAGATGTTGTTACTGTTTATTTTATTTTATTTTGTTTTTAAAAGAAAAAACAAAAATCGAAAAAGAAAGGGAGGAGCCTCACCAGAATCTCCACTGCTGCGGCGTCGGAATCTGCATTCTCCGTCGACGAAACTCGGCCCGTGGAGAGTCGCCGAAAGTCCCTTTTTTCATTTTCGATCGCCGAACGTCAAGGCTTCAAAAGGCTTCGAAAGGAGGCCTAGAGATCTGGCTTCGAGCATCATGGCCGCCGACGTGGTGGTGGTACGGTGATGTGATGTGTGGCTGGAGAGGGGAGAATAGACGAGAGGAAGAAGGAGTTGGGGCCTGTCATTTTGAAAAAAAAGTTTAGGGTTTCAGAAAACTTGGCCTTTAAAGCATGGAGTAAAGCGTCGTCGTTTGGTGCAGGAGTGGCAGCACATATTCCCTAAAAAAGGGAATTTGCGCAAATGATCCCTCCTCTTTTGTAGGGCATCCAATTTCGCCCTTGTTTGTCTTTTCATTTTCTTATTTATTTTAAATCTTGCTACACGATTTCGTGATTCTTTAATTTGGCCCATGTTGAGATGCTGCGCGTGTAACATCCCAAAAATGGGGTTATTTGGAATTTAACTATTTTTCCCATGTATGAACCATTGCGGTATTATTTACGGAATAATAGAGCGTAATTTAAGGCTTTGAGTTGGCTCGGTTTAATAGAAAATTTTGTTTTTAACTTAAAAGGTAGGAGCCTTAGCGGAAGGGTGTTATAAGAATAAATTAGTGTAATTTGACACAAAAAGGGCCTTGGAAAAGTGGCAAAAGGGAGGCCACTTAAGGGCTAGTGTTGACGCCACCAAGGGAGCTAGGAGCTTGTGTTCGAGTCGCAAATCCCCTTCTTTTCATTTATGTTGACGGCACTTAGGAGGATATTTCTCTCTTTAAAATATATATTTTTTAGAGATAATATGAACATTTTTAATTTCTTAAATTCTATGGATTATGAAGAGATAAATGGAGATAATAAGGATGTTATTTTAAATGAATTATCATGGGATAATCAAGAATTTCAAAGGGATATTATTTGGATATTAGGGATATTATTAGATTATTTGAATATTAATTGATTAATGGAGATTAATTCAAATTAATTTTGAATTAATACAAATGTGTGGCCAAGAGAAGTTTTAGGTATTGAGCCGAATTTGAACTCCTTATTCAAAGGAGTGGACGACAAGCAATGGGAGGGGGAGTGCCGAATTCTTTATAAACCCCCCCTACCACCTTGATTCTTCTTTTAAACTTTTTTCCAAGTAGCCGAATTCCCCTTAGTATATTTTTGTCTTCACAATTTGGCTAAACACTCACACCTGCTTTCTTTCTTTCTTTCAAACTCCTCTCTTCTCTCATATTTTGGCAGAAACTCCCCACCCTCCACTTCTCTTCATTTTTCTTTCTTTTCAATTGAACCTATTCCCTATCTCGATGTGGTCGAAAGTTCTCTTCCTCCCTAATAGCACCCTTTGGCCGAATATCACAGAGGCATTAAAGGCATCAGGATTTCTCTCGATTGTGAAGGTAAGTTTGGCCGAATACCTATGGATTTTCTCCTCTCTATATTCGTCGATTTCTACAAAGGAAGGTGCCAATTTGGCAATTATTATAAGACTACTAAAACAAGTAGTAACCGATTTCTTCTAGGTGCTCGTAAACGTAAAGGCGCTTGACTCAAAGCCGATCTCTAGAATTCGATTTTTGGGTAAGTGATGGTAAGATCTGTTTTAGTTAGTTATTTGGTATTAGTTTAAGCCGAAGGCTATTAACTGTATTGATTAACCAAGTACTTGGTACAGCAGACCTGTGTATCGAGTGCCGTGGTTCGTAGCAAAGCAAAGGTAAGGATTCGGGACCATAACTAACCCCTCTAGATTTGTTTTGGTTGGCCGAATAGGCCATAACACTAATCCTAAAAGTTGGCCGAATATAGGTGCAGATAGATCTAGGTGGCCGACTCCTCTTTCGGGATATAGATTATTCGTGGGTGACAGTGTGTACATACACACCTTGTAACTTATTAAATTATGTGAAGTAATGTGATTGCTAACGTGATGTATGTAGCAATGGTTTGAATACCATAACGGTATACGGGGTAACCAGGTAAGTACCTGTGCATATGATTTGCTATTTGATGCTTTTGGGAAGCATGTTGTGATAATACATTTGATAAATCTGTATAATTATTGCCGATGTGGGTTGATTGAGTGGAGGGGGCAGTGTATTCGTGCCGACGGGCACCAGTGTTTTGGTAACACATCGTGACTACGGTCACCGAGGTTTGGTACCTCGGAGGTTTGGCACCTCAGTAGCGACTTATCCCTGTGGTTAATACCACCGTGGGTTGGCCCCACTTGAGATATGGGATCGTCTGCCAGTGATTTGGTATCACACGATCGGTTGGCCCCATCACCCGATTTGTGTCTACGGACACCAGTGCTTTGGTAGCACATCGTGACTATATGTCACCAGTGGTTGGCACCACCAGTGGTTTGGTACCACAACGGGGTAGACAGTGGCGTATGGCTGGCTAGGTTGGGACACATGATAACTTGCATAATTAATTTGTTATATGTTGTGTATGAATATGTTTAAACCGGGGGAAGGGTTACATACTGAGTCTTGGTGACTCACCTTCTCCTTTACATTTTTCAGGTAACGAGTAGATCGCGGATGTGGAGCCGGGCTGACTCGAGGTGGCCATGCAGTGAATTTAAACCGAATGGATTTTGGCTTTAGTTATTTTAATCTTTAGTTGATTTTATTTTGAATGTAATAAGGCCTCCTAACACTTTAGCTTTGTTGTTTTTTTATATTGCTGAATAATTTGCTTAAACTATTTTTTTTTTATCAATATTACATTGAATGAACACGTTTTCTCAAAGTAAACGAAAATGTTTTACCGTGCCGTCGGGCACATTTAAAACTCTAAAATAACTTGACCCAATTGATTTCCAAATTTAATCTAAGTAAGGTTTTATTAAGTCCACTAAAAAAAGAAGGGTTTTCAAAATTTAAGTTGGTTTCAAAAGGAACTTCAAAAATGTTTTCACCATAACGGACAGATTCGGCCATAGCGTTTGGGCCGGGTTTGGGTCGTTACAAAATTGGTATCAGAGCCCAGTTCAAAGCTCGGCTGTGGGGGCCCAAGGCCCAAAAATGATTTAAAAGGCCTTGTAAAATAATTTTTGGAGTTTGAACAGCATGGCCCGAGTCTCCGGCACCGATCCGCCTGTAAGTACTTCGAACCTCTTGGTGAATTATATTCTCGTAGAAGGGTAGGAAGTATGGAACGTGAGATAGACTTATAGGACTTGAACCACAGGATTAGATTACTCAACCACATGAACCGAACATAAGACATTAAGGAACTAAACCAATCTATGACTTAGCCAAGTGAGCTAGGGTGTGGTAACCCCTCACGCATGTCGAGGATTGGATCTGGAAGAGCACTGGTATTTAGGCGATCGTGTGACTCACCTCCTCTCTCGCAGTATCCTACAGTGCGTAGTAGCCTGGTTCACCCTAACTCGGAGGGCTCGGTGGTGTGGCAACCTCATGCGCATGTCTCAGAAAGGTTCGGTGAGAGCTTGGTATTTAAGCGGTCCGTGTGACCCACCTCCTCTTCACTCGAATCACGCACAGTGCGTAGCTTTGGTTCACCTACGACTAAGAGGGCTCGGTCATAGGCTAAACCTAATGACTAAAACCCAAAAAAGAGAATTAGCCATGTTTTGAAAACAGAGCGAAACAACAACAACTCAAATGTTTTCAAACCTCTTGCAACAACTCTTTCAAATCAGAAAACCTCATATTTGCAACATTTTCCTAGAAAAACTCAAATTTTTGGAAAATTACAAAAATGCCCTTAGGGGTAAAATTACTAAAACGCCCCTGACTCATAAAATATCAGTTCAATGGTTTTGCTCAAAATTTCAACTACTTTACAAATATACAACAACTTAGTTTTGAAAATCAACACTGAAATATTTTGGTTTTAGAAAATTACGAAAACGCCCTCAATTTGTGAAAATTACCGAAATGACCCTGATCTTTGGAAAACTTTACCAACATCACTATTTGGAAGGGGAAACTTTCAGAAAGGACCCTCAAAGTTTTACAACTGTCGAAAATATCCCTGATTTATCAAAATGACAAAATTGCCCCTGATTGACAAAATTACCAAAATACCCCTGGTTTCAAAACGATTACGATTTTACAAATTTTTATAAATATCCTCCAGTTTTGGGAATGTCAAAATGATCTACTCTACTAAAGTTTTAAAATTTCTTTATTTACTTAAAATACCCCTGTAGGAAAATGATGAAAAATACTGCTGGGTTGGGAATGGGCGTAAATGTCCAAGAGTGAATAGGTATGGAAAGCATTAAGGAATGGATGCATGAACTCTTTGTGTGAACTAGGATAGAAAACTGAAACCTTGTTTGCTCGAAAGAATCCCTAATTAAATTCTATTCATAAAATTTCTTCGCGAATAAGAAAGTGAAACAAATGCTAACACATAAAATTTTCTTAATCGATTAAAAGCGCGATAGATAGAATGAGTTCTAGAGGACGTGGACGTCGTGGACGCGGTAAGGGTAGGATGACGGTGTCTGAACCCGGCAGGACAGTCAAGGTTCGGAAAACGAGGTACCACCGCCACCACCACCTCCTACTTTTAGGGGATGAGGCGAGCGGGACCGGGCCGGTGGTGAGGCCGTGTCGCAAGTCGTTTTGTGAGTTTTGGAGATGGTGGTGGCGGGGCTGGTGGGAATTTGGGAGCTCGGAAGTACATTCCGAGCGGAGTCGGTCTAACGGGGCCGAGGTATTCCGTGGTGTCTCGGGAGTGGCACCCAGTGGTGTATGAGAATATTGGTGGAATCTACGGAAAGGGTCATGGATGATCTCGACCTGACCGACGAGGAAAAGCTGAAAGAAGCGATGTCGTTTCTAAAGGATGAAGCGTACGAGTGGTGGTGATCGTCGGGATGGAGCCGCGGTGATGATCTCACGTGGGACTACTTTAAACGGCTTTCGGGAAAAGTATGTGGGCACTAGTTACACCGATGCTCAAAGGAAAGCCTTCCAGGTCTAGTGCAAGGAACTAAGTCGGTGGCCGAGTATGAGGCGGAGTTTTTAAGGCTAAGTAGGTATGCCGGAGGAATCGTAGCCACCGAACATGAGCGCTGTGTGTCCGCTTTGAGGCGGGCTCGAGAGATGATCTGAGATTACTAATTGCCCGCAAAGAAAAGTGCGTGAGTTCTCATCTCTTGTGGAGAAGGCCAAGGTGGCCGAAGGGGTTAAGGAGGTTGTAAGGCAAAACTATAGCAAGAATAACCTTGAAAAGAGGATTTGGGTCATTTGGATCGGGTAACACTAATGCTCGAAGCGGGCCAGGGCAGAGTGGGCGAATCGGGGAGGAAAGCCCACGGCTACTAATCAAAGGCCGACTCGGTGCAACCGCTGTGGAAAAACCCATTGGGAGGTTGTTGGTCCAGTAACAAAGGTTGTTTTGAGTGTGGGTCTTTGGAGCATCGGGTAAGGGACCATCCTCAAAGGCGACTAAGGATCACCGGAAAGGTCGAATCGCGCTCGGCGCGAAATGTTGGACCACCACAGAGGGGCCGGGTAATGGCGAGAGAAACAATGGTTTCAACCGAGGTCGTGGAACCCGGGGTAGAGGTTCGGGTAACATGTGAGGCTAGGCGGACTGGCTTAGTCTATGCAGCGTGTGGCGGCGGCTGAAGAGGAGAGACGCACCGGACGTCATAGCCAGATGCGTTTCTAATATTTGGTTTACCCTATGTTGCATTAATTGATGTGGGTTCGACGCACTCGTACATTGCTAGTAGTGTGGTAGGAACTATGGACCTAGACTCGAGACTACTCTTAGGAAGATGATGCTAAGCCCCCAGGACACTCTGTAGTAGTAGACAAACTTTATAGAGGTGTACCCACAGAACTCCAAGGGTCGTATTTGTAGCCGATCCGATGGAACTACCTTTCGGAGAGTTCGATCCGATCCTTGGAATGGATTGGTTGGTTAAGTATCAGCGAATTTGGATTGCGCGGCTAAGCGCATGGTGCTTAAGGCGGTGAGGTGATGAAGTGGTTATGATAGGTGATAGAAGGAATTACCTATCTAATGTGGTGTCACCTTGAAAGGCGAAAGGATGGTCAAGAAAGGTTGCGAGGCATATTTGGTTCGGATCGTGCTTTGGAAGCTAAGGAGTCGATAGTTGAGGTTCGAACGGTTGGGAATTTCTCGACGTATTCGGAAGAACTTCAGTCCGCCTCAGATCGAGAAGTTGAATTCGGTATTGACTTACTACCCGGAACGGCACCTGTGTCTATAGCACCATATCAAATGGCACCAAAGGAATTGGTGGAGCTGAAGGCTCAAATTCAGGAACTCTTGGATAGGGGTTCATTCGACCAAGCATATCTCCGTGGGGAGCACACTGTCTTTGTTTGTCAAGAAGAAGGGCGGTTCAATGCGGATGTGTATCGACTACCGCCAATTGAACAAGTTAACGATCAAGAACAAGTATCCGTTGCCTCGAATTGACGACTTGTTCGATCAACTGAAGGGTGCTTCGGTGTTCTCGAAGATAGACCTTAGGTCGGGTTACCATCAATTGAAGGTAAAAGAGGTTGATGTTCACAAGGCGGCATTCGAACTCGGTATGGACATTACGAGTTCTGGTAATGCCCGCCGGGTTGACCAACGCGCGGTGGCATTTATGGACTTGATGAAGCGAGTATTTCAAATAAAGATACCTAGACCGATTCGTCGTGGTATTCATTGGCGACATCTTGGTGTACTCTAAGACGGAGGAGGAGCATGACAAGCATTTGCGAATAGTGTTGCAAGTACTAAGGAGAAGCGACTATATGCCAAATTCGGTAAGTGTGAATTTTGGCTAAGGGAAGTAGCTTTCTTAGGACATGTGGTATCGCGGAAGGAATTAGAGTAGACCTCGTAAGATTGAAGCGGTATTGGATTGGAAACCGCCTAGGTCAGTGGCGGAGATCGAAGTTTTCTAGGTCTAGCAGGTATTATCGAAGGTTTGTAGAAGGATTTTCTCTAATCGCAAAGACCGATTGACGAAGCTACTAAGGAAAGGTGTCCCATTTGTATGGTCAGAAAAGCAACAGGAAAGCTTCGATAAGTTAAGGAAAATCTTAACGGAAGCTCGGTTTTGGTGCAAATGGGAGGCGGGAAAGTTGTTTACCGTCTATTGTGATGCATCTCACTTTCGTTTGGGGTGTGTCTTTGATGCGAAGAAGGAAGGTAGTAGCCTATGCATCACGTCCGTTAAGACCTCATGAATTGAACTATCCAACGCCACGACTTGGAGTTAGCAGCGATCGTCTTCGGCTCGAAAATATGGAGACACTACCTTTATGGGGAGAAGTCGATAGTTTATACAGATCACAAGAGTCCGAGGTATCCCTTGACTCGAAGGATCTTAACTTGAGACAAAGCGTCGGTGGATTGAACTTTTGAAGGATTACGATTGTTCAATCGAGTATCGGCCGAGCAAGGCCAACGTGGTAGCCGACGCGTTGAGCGGGAAGGTCGTGGATGGCGGACTTAAGAGCAATGTTTGCTCGGTTAAGTCTATATGATGATGGAAGTCTATTGGCGGAACTTGAGTTAAGCCAACATGGATCGAGGAGGTTAAGGAAAAAGCGATCGGTGGATGAAGGGTTGAACGCTAAGAGAGCACAAGTTCGGGATGGTGGTTTGGAAGGATATAACTTTGTCGAGTGATGGAGTATTATGCTTTCAAGGCGGCGTGTATGCCAAAGGATGTGGAATTGAGGCGGAAGATTCTCCATGATGCACATAGCAGCCACTTACGCTTATGCATCCGGGAGGAAGTAAGATGTATAGGGATCTTAGAGAGCGATTTTGGTGGCGGGTTAAAGCGTGAAATGTGAGTTTGTTGGTAAGTGTCTAACTTGTCAACAAGTTAAATTTGAACATCGATTTGCCGTCGGGGTTGCTTGACCAAAGTGAAGATTCCCCAATGGAAGTGGGAGCGGATCACTATGGATTTTGTTAGTGGGCTACCCCTTACGCCCGATAAGAAAGACGCGGTTTGGGTAATAGTAGACCAGGTTAACTAAGTCGGCTCACTTCATACTGGTGAGGATGGATTTCTCTCTTGAAGCTAGCTAAGTCATGCGTCTCGGAGATAGTAAGATTGCATGGGGTTCCAACATCAATCATCTCGGATAGGGATCCGAGTTCACGTCAAGGTTTTGGAAAGCCTTGCATCAAGCTATGGGCACACGGTTGGATTTTAGTACCGCTTTCCATCCACGATCGACGGACAATCGGAAAGGGTGATACAGATCTTAGAAGATATGTTAAGAGGTTGTGTCTTGGATTTCCGTGGTAGTTGGGAGGAATTTCTACCGTTAGCGAGTTCGCCTATAACAACAGCTACTGTGCAAGTATCCGGATGGCTCCGTATGAGGCAATTGTATGGAAGGAAGTGTCGTACTCAGGACATGTTGGACAGAATTGGGTGAACAGCGGATCTTGGGTCCGAGTTAGTGATGAGACGGAGGATAAAGTTAAGGTGATTCGGTCTCGTCTTAAGGAAGCATCGGATAGGCAAAAATCCTATGCGGATTTAAAACGCAAGGAGATGGAGTATCTTTGTGGGAGACAAGGTTTTTTCCGAAAGTGTCGCTTGGAAAAAGGTGTTAAGATTTGGGACGGAAAGGAAGCTAAGCCCAAGGTTCATCGGGCCATATACGGTGATTAAGCGTGTTGGACCGATGGCGCGCATCCGGCTTGAGTTACTGGCCGAATCGAACTGAGATCCATGATGTTTTTCACGTATCAATCTTTGAGGCGGTATCAGTCGGACCGACCCATCGCACGTGGTGCCGATGGCAAAAATCGAGGTGAATTCAGATTTATCGTTTGAGGAGGAACAGTTCGGATCTTAGGCCGAGGCGTGAAGGTTCTACGTAGGAAGTCGGTGCCCTTGGTGAAGGTGCGTGGCGGAACCATGGTTCAGAGGAAGCTACGTGGGAACCGAGGATGTAATGAGGCGACAATACCCCCACCTTTTCTAGTTAAGTAATTTCGGGACGAAATTTATTTTAAGGGGGTAGAAGCGTAACATCCCAAAATGGGGTTATTTGGAATTTAACTATTTTTCCCATGTATGAACCATTGCGGTATTATTTACGGAATAATAGAGCGTAATTTAAGGCTTTGAGTTGGCTCGGTTTAATAGAAAATTTCAGTTTTTAACTTAAAAGGTAGGGAGCCTTAGCGTATGGAAGGGTGTTATAAGAATAAATTAGTGTAATTTGACACAAAAGGGCCTTGGAAAAGTGGCAAAGGGAGGCCACTTAAGGGCTAGTGTTAGCGCCACCAAGGGAGCTAGGGAGCTTGTGTGAGAGTCGAGAAATCCCTCTTTTTCATTTATGTTGGACGGCACTTAGGGAGGATTTTCTCTCTTTAAAATATATATTTTTTTAGAGATAATATGAGCATTTTTAATTTCTTAAATTCTATGGATTATGAAGAGATAAATGGAGATAATAAGGATGTTATTTTAAATGAATTATCATGGGATAATCAAGAATTTCAAAGGGATATTATTTGGATATTAGGGATATTATTAGATTATTTGAATATTAATTGATTAATGGAGATTAATTCAAATTAATTTTGAATTAATACAAATGTGTGGCCAAGAGAAGTTTTAGGTATTGAGTAGAATTTGAACTCCTTATTCAAAGGAGTGGACTGGCAAGCAATGGGAGGAGTGCCGAATTCTTTATAAACCCCCTACCACCTTGATTCTTCTTTTTAGACTTTTTCCAAGTAGCCGAATTCCCCCTTAGTATATTTTGTCTTCACAATTTTGGCTAAACACTCCACCTGCTTTCTTTCTTTCTTTCAAACTCCCTCTCTTCTCTCATATTTTGTAGAAACTCCCACCCTCCACTTCTCTTCATTTTTCTTTCTTTTCAATTGAACCTATTCCCTATCTCGGTGGTAGAAAGTTCTCTTCCTCCCTAATAGCACCCTTTGGCCGAATATCACAGAGGCATTAAAGGCATCAGGATTTCCTCTCGATTGTGAAGGTAAGTTTGGCCGAATACCTATGGATTTTCTCCTCTCTATATTCAGCGATTTCTACAAAGGAAGGTGCCGATTTTTGGCAATTATTATAAGACTACTAAAACAAGTAGTAACCGATTTCTTCTAGGTGCTCGTAAACGTAAGGCGATTGACTCAAAGCCGATCTCTAGAATTCGATTTTTGGGTAAGTGATGGTAAGATCTGTTTTAGTTAGTTATTTGGTATTAGTTTAAGTAGAAGGCTATTAAGCTGTATTGATTAACCAAGTACTTGGTACAATGGAGACCTGTGTATCGAGTGCCGTGGTTCGTAGCAAAGCAAAGGTAAGGATTCGGGACCATAACTAACCCCTCTAGATTTGTTTTGGTTGGCCGAATAGGCCATAACACTAATCCTAAAAGTTGGCCGAATATAGGTGCAGATAGATCTAGGTGGCCGACTCCTCTTTCGGGATATAGATTATTCGTGGTGACAGTGTGTACATACACACCTTGTAACTTATTAAATTATGTGAAGTAATGTGATTGCTAACGTGATGTATGTAGCAATGGTTTGAATACCATAACGGTATACGGGGTAACCAGGTAAGTACCTGTGCATATGATTTGCTATTTGATGCTTTTGGGAAGCATGTTGTGATAATACATTTGATAAATCTGTATAATTATTGCCGATGTGGGTTGATTGAGTGGAGGGGCGGTGTATTCGTGCGAGCGGGCACCGATGTTTTGGTAACACACCTGTGACTACGGTCACCGAGAGGTTTGGTACCTCCGGAGGTTTGGCACCTCGATGGCGACTTATCCACGTGGTTAATACCACCGTGGGTTGGCCCCACTTGAGATATGGGATAAATCCCGCGGTGATTTGGTATCACACGATGGGTTGGCCCCATCACCCGATTTGTGTCTACGGACACCGGTGCTTTGGTAGCACATCGTGACTATATGTCACCGGTGGTTTGGCACCACCAAAGTGGTTTGGTACCACAACGGGGTAGACAGTGGCGTATGGTCAGCTAGGTTGGGACACATGATAACTTGCATAATTAATTTGTTATATGTTGTGTATGAATATGTTTAAACCGGGGAAGGGTTACATCATCGAGTCTTGGTGACTCACCTTCTCCTTTACATTTTTCAGTAACGAGTAGATCGCGGATGTGGGTAGGTGACTCGAGGTGGCCATCTGATGAATTTAAACCGAATGGATTTTGGCTTTAGTTATTTTAATCTTTAGTTGATTTTATTTTGAATGTAATAAGGCCTCCTAACACTTTAGCTTTGTTGTTTTTTTTTTATTCTTTGAATAATTTGCTTAAACTATTTTTTATCAATATTACATTGAATGAACACGTTTTCTCAAAGTAAACGAAAATGTTTTACCGTGCCGTCGGGCACATTTAAAACTCTAAAATAACTTGACCCAATTGATTTCCAAATTTAATCTAAGTAAGGTTTTATTAAGTCCACTAAAAAGAAGGGTTTTCAAAATTTAAGTTGGTTTCAAAAAGGAACTTCAAAAATGTTTTCACTGTAACGGACCAGATTCGGCCATAGCGTTTGGGCCGGGTTTGGGTCGTTACAGCGCGTGGGGGATAGGGATAATTTCCCGTCCAGTCTCTGCAATTTTACTTGCGTGTCCTTTTGGCCCTCTGTTCAACCCTTTCCTTCTTTTTATTCATAATTTATTCCTCTGATTTTATTTTAATTTTGATTTCATCCTTCATATAATTAATTTCAATCTTTTGAATGATGAGTTTATACTTTTATTTATTTATTTTTATCCAGTTGTTTTAGTGTTCATTTATCTTTTTGTTATATTTTCACTTAAAATTTTATTTATCTATTGTTTATATCTATTATATCTATTTGTTATTTATTCACTTACCTTTGATTATTTTTAAACATTACATACATATGTATTACTTATTATTACTATTATTATGTTACTATATATATATATACACATACTATTATTATTAATCTCATTACTGTTCATGTTATTGTTTCACTACCATCATTATTATTCCTACATATTAATATTTTAGATTAATGATCCCAATGTTATGTATCATGTGTATCATGTATCATTATGCTAAATTCACGTCACATTATCATTATTCGTCCCATACGATCCCATTCATGCTTCAAGTAAGGTTTCTTTAAAATCTAAATTACCAAACATGTATAATTTTCAAATATGTTTATCAATTTTACCCAAAAGCAAAACTTTTTTAAAATAAGGCAATATTCTATGTTTGGAAACTCGAGGAGTCGTGCCCTATGTGTTGGGTTTCAGTTCTTTCGTTTGGCTAAATATTTGAATATCCTTTTGATATTTTTAACGCGTGAGACTCGGGAATTATGAGATGATCTTGAATTCGAGGGTTCAAATTATTGTGTCCTAACGTACTGGATGTGATATTTTATTCCTTCGGATCGAGAAAGTCTTAATGTCCCATTCGAGAAAACTAAAACATTTCCAAAAAAGATCAATTTCCTTTTTCTATTTAAATTTCCAACTTTCGACATTGGGACATTAAATAATCAATTTGGTACCAATTTTGGGCGTGACGTGAGTGCTAACCCTTCCTCGCACGTAACCGACTCCCGAACTCGTCTTCTCAAATTTTCGTAGACCAAAAACATTGTTTTAGTAAATCAAAACGTTTTATTAAAACAAAGGTGACTCGATCACACCTAATAAAAGATCGGTGACGACTCCCTTTTTAAAACCAAGTCGATTCTCGTTTTGTCAAAAATGGTTACGACACTTACAATTAAGGAGGAGGATTGAGATTTTGTTTTTAAGCAAGAGAATTGAGATTAAAGAATAAATATAGTTGGAAGTATATGAGAATAATTAATGTGTTGCCTAGGTAATCTCCATGTAAGATGTCGTCCGTTATGTTGCAAAATATTGACTAATTAATTATTAAAATCTAGGAAAAGGTCCCAAGCCATGACACCTACTCATTTTCGACTCTACCTCACAGCTAACCTAACACACACACACACACACACTCTCTCTCTATATATATATGATCAAAACAATGCATTCGAAAGTGGGGAGATCAGTTGCAAAAAAGCTAAAGGTATAATTGTTGTTTTCTATAATTCAAATCCAGTTTCATCACCATTTCTCTTCAATTGTAAATTTTTGGGTATTATTACAATTGAGCAATGATTAATTTGCTTTGATTATGGTTTCCCAGCAAAGGATGCAGATACGCCACCAAGATTGAGGCGATGAAGGGCAAAGGTGTGTCGTTGGATCAAGGTAACGTGTAAAGTTCTTTAACTATAAAATGGTGTAATTTAATTTAATTGTTTTAATTTTGATGCAAATAAGTGTTGGGTTTGATATATAGGTATCAACAGATTTTCTACCGACCACATACAACTTGTCGATAGCACCAGATATTTGATGTGGCGAAATCGAATTAAAATTACAAACTTTTAAAATTTAAGTTAATTATTTTATTTTAAAAAGAATTTGGCATTTAAAAAAAAAACGTCCTAGCATAATAGTTTATTTGGCATTCCATTTAATTTTTCTTTTTTGAGTCTTTAAATTTATATTTTTTTCTCAAATCACTTTTAAATAAATAAAAAAAATTAATATCTCTTAATTTTGCTGGCGTGGTATAGCGTGGATTGCTATGTTAATAACTAATTAGTTTTTTTAATTTTTTTAAAAAATTAAAATTATTTAAAATGTATAAAAATATAAAATAATTTTTTTATTTTTTTTAAAATTAATTAAATGCTAACTTATTATACCTATGGAGTGTTACATCAACAAAACATTTTAGAATGACTTGACAAATAATATAAATTTAAAAATTAAGAGAAGTGAAAAATTAACTGAAAAAATTAAAATAAATTTTATATTAAATTGCAGTTTGGACAAGACAAAAGTTGCATATCAAAGCTAGAAATTTGGTTAGACTCGTGTGACATTTTTAAAACCAAGACCGTGACCAAGAATTACACCTCTATTAATATTAAATGCAACATTATTTAAGTATAAATAAAACGTACCATAATATAAAAATATAGTCTGAAATAAATAAATGAATATTTAAAAATATATTTAATATAAATTATTAATGTATTTATATTAATATAAAATATGTTTTACCATATTATAACACAACAGAATATTACATTATGACACATATACATCATTGCCAAGTGAACCAAAACTAGTCAGACCGTTGCAAAATGTTTTATTTTAAATTATTAAAAAAATTATTTTATAATTAAACTTAAATAAAATCTATTAATTTTTTGAATTTATTATCCAATTTTTTTAGAGCTTAGTAAAGTTTTATAATTCTACAAGTATAATTAGAAATTTGACAAATATTTTTATATTATATTTTAAATAAAATATATTATAAATATGTAAATATAAATATATATATAAAAAAAAGAAATATTATTTGTATTCTTTCTTGTGTTTCTCCTATATATTTGTTTATAGATACCTTAATGAGCACGGTTAACCCTAATATTAAATAATAAATAATAATAATAAAGGGTGTCCCGGTCTCTATCAGAATAGTCATCCAGCACTGTGCCAGCGCATATGGTATATAAAAAGTTATTTAAAACATTGAAAAAAAAAAAATTAAGACTGCATAAACTCTATTTAATATTTTAATCTCATTCCATAATTTGGTGCTTTCGATACGATAAAAGAATGAAAAACAGCAAACACAAATTAATTTTTAAAGAAAACGCCAAAGGCTGGATTTATGCTGTATTTTTTCGGTCGAAAGCCGCTTTCCAAAAACAAATATTTATTCAATTTAATACTACATTTTTCTTTTTTCTTTTAAATATATTATTTAATTTTTAAGTTTGATTTTAATATTCAGACCAAATATGATCTAATAAATATTCAATATATACAAGTATTTAATTGGAATAAAAAATTAAGTGTCAACTTTTATTAACAATTTTAGTTTTAAAATCGTTTTCCTTTATTCTCGAACTTCATAGCTGATAAAATGAATAAAAAGTTAATTTCTTTCATTTTTTTTGCCTTCATTTTTAAAAGGTGAGCATTTGATCGAATCGAACTAAGTAAAAAACTTTCGAGTTAATCGAATTGATTAGTTTTATTTTATCATCTTAATTCGATTTGAATTTTTTTTGAATCAAGTGAAATTATTCGAGTTGAATTAAAAAAATTAAACATGACAAATTAAATTCTTATTACAGTATAACTAATTCCATGTTAGGTCACATAAATTTGAAACCATATGTATTTAAAAACTTTTTCAAAGAAAAAGAAAAATATTTTAGTATGATAAACTTGAATCATTAATTAACTTGTTTAGGTCCCAAAATTATTATTCAATAATTTTTTTTAATTTTTAACTTAAATTATATTTTTTTAGATAATTTTTATAATTTTTACAATTTTTTAAAAATATATAAATTTTTGGGATTTTAAAAATTATTTTGATTTTTTTTTTTTTACAATTTTTGTTAAGAGGGAGATCGATTTGCTCATTTTTAAATTTGATAAAGACAAAAAGGGTATTTATATCAATCTAATAATACCCTATTCGAATTGTAAAATTCAATTCAATTCGAACTTTTATTAATTATTCGAGCTGACTCGAATAATTCAAATAACTCAATTCAATTAACTCGAAATTTGATTTTTTTTTTAATTGAATCGAGTTTTACTCCACCCTACTCATTACTATCAATTTTCTTTACAAAACAGAATCTAACTGAAATGAATTAAAAACAATTCAACCGAAATAACATACTATAATATGCATCGATGTAAAAATATAATTACGTTACTTCTGTGTCAAAGATTATATATATTATTATACTTGAAAAACAAATGGTTACACAAGTGTCTGAAATCTACCTGCAGGTCATACACAAAAACAAGAATTGGCAAGAAAAAGTTTTCGTCTTCGTCTTCGTCTTCGTCTTCGATTGGGGTTATGACAAGTCTCACCGGTGAGTATGGAATTGGAAGCTTCCAAAATATTATTGCTGATCAAAACAAAGCTACAAGATAACAGTTATTTTTTGTTTTAATAAATGCTACTAATATTTTAGTAATTTCTGTTTACATGATGCATAATAAACGAAACACATTTTACAATATCCAACGAATATAATAAAGTAATTTTATTTCAAATCACAAATTTAAATTTTAAAGAAATCAGGTAATATTTCTAGAATTTAACAATCTTTATAAAGAAATAAGAAAATTATAGTTTTTCGTATCTGTTTTACAAACTTTCATCTATGACCCACTTCACGTTGTTTGAAAGGCATGTATAACCAATTAAATTAAATTAAAATACACAATGTCTGTCTTTTTCTTTTGGATTTTCCTTCTCAAAGGAAATAAAAATAAAAATCATGGGCTATTCATACAAATTTGTTAAGAATTATTTCTTGTATTTAATTTAAATTGTATTTTTTTAAAAAAAAATTCTTATGTCTGATTTGAAAGGAAAAGGGGGAATCACTATATCAGATGGTGGAAAAAAGATGTACAAAAGGAGCGTCCAGGTATCAATATATGGTGTGATTAATTATTTGTACAGCAATTAAATTTCTTTTTTTAAAAATGAAAGTAGTTTAACAATTATGATTTGGAATACACAGAAAGCGAAAGAAACTACTAGGCTTAAGAGAAGGAAAACAGTAATGAGAAATAAGATAGAGGAGAAGAAGTTGATGAGGGAGTCACTGAAGGCGACTAAAAGAGATGCCGCAGAGGGTAAGTCAAGGTATAGGTTGTTGAAGATGATGAGGAATGAGCTAAGGGATGAGGTGAATAGAGTTATCGACGACTTTGTGAGATTGCGGGCATTGGAGACATTGGTGATGCAGGATCTGGGTTCCTTTTGAAACTCCACACTTCTATCAAATGCCTTGTTTAAATTACAAATGCAAATCCACATTATATATACTCTTTACTTATCAAAAAAAGAATGAATTTGGGTCTGAGAAAATTAGAAAGATGGATACCAAGACCCTATTTTTCTTAACTTATTAAATTATCTTTGCTATAAACCGCTTTATTCTTTAAGTCAGTTGCTGTCAAACTTCACCCTTCAAACCCATACCAGAGGTAGAGAAAAACTAATTATTTGTTCAAAAGTTTGATTTGATTCGAGCTTTGAAATATTTGTTTTATCAGTTTAAAAATTTCATAAACTTTCACCAATTATGATAATTTAATTATCGGTAAAACTGAAAATTTTTGTTAACAACTATTTGAAAAACAAATTAGAACAGAATTTAGATAAAATTGTAGAAAATCAACGTACGATATTTGTTAATGCGATTCAGATTCTTAATCTTATGTATGTGGAACTTTGCTCAGAAAAAAAATTTTGTTTAGTAATTGTTTAAATCACCTATTGGCTTAAATCCAATCTACCATTATTCAAAGAAGTGTTTGCAACCCCAATACTAACTCTAATTATACATATCATTCTCCCCAAATACCTCACATTACAAAAAATCTCTCCATAACAAATCCTTAAACAGGATCGTGTCAAAAACACCCCCACACTGCTAAAGAATAGTCTTAATCAACAACCTATTTATAGGCTCTTCAATGTGATCAACACATTAATTATTTTTAATATTTATCTCACAATAATCCTCATAAACAAGTTCACCAACAAATTAAAATACTCCATTAAATAAATCTAACATATATCTCTAAAATATAATACTTCAATCACCAAAAAATAACTAGATTCCCACCGGATAGCTATTACATTCCAATCCTATTGTATTGGATTCCAAGTAACTAAACATACCTTAAAATGATTTAAAGGTGGAGTTTCGATTAAGGGATGTTAGTAATGTTATTTCCCCTCTATTTTTGTTAGGGACAAGCAAGTTTGTTTCCAGTCTGCTATAACCACACATGGCTGCTCCTTGTGGTAGAAGAGGCGTCCAAAACACTATTTCCTTAATAAAAAATTCGTCCTCCTTCCAACCTTCAACCTCCCCTCCTTTCATTTCTCTATTATTTCTGTTCAATAGTTAGTTAGATTAGATGGTAAGCTTTTGCTGCTTGCTGTCTTGTTAATTTCATTGCTTCTTTCCATCTTCCATATTGCTACTCTAATTATTACTGTTTTAATAATAATAATAATAATAATAATAATAATAATAATAATAATAATAATACTAGCTCTTTCTATTATCAAAAATTTCTACTGGATTTGAAATTAATTTATTCTAATTACGTTATCTTTACTATCTAGATTAATTCTTTCACTACTGAATCAATACGTTTGGATCTAAAATAGTTTTATATATTTGTTATTTTGGAAGATGAAATAATTATTCATCATTATTTCTATGCTTTGCCTAGATTTACTTGTGGGCTTTAGTCTTTTCTTTTCTTTTCTTTTTTTGGTGTATTAAACCATAGACTTTTTTTATATTTAGATATACCTTATTTGCTTGGTACAATTTTTTTATAATTTAATATAATATTTGTTTTCCTGAAAAAACTAATTATCAAAATGAGCAAAAAAAAAAAAAAAAAAAAAAATCTGATCATGCTCAAGGAATTGTTTACTTTAAAATCTCAACCAGGACAACCACCTCATACAAATATTAACTATTAAAAAACAACAAAGAAAGAAAAAGTATTTAAGCTTACCTTTCTTTAGATCATCGATGAGATCACATCTGGTAAGGTTAAAACAGTGTAATGATGATAAAGATTAATTATTATAAAAGTAAGATTAAAATTAATGATTGAATCCATGTTTAGATTCAAAAAACAATTATAATAATGAATTAATAATAGAACATCGCTATTAAAAATACATATATAATAGATGTTTTAGATTATTTTATTTTTATAAAATTAATAAAAATATGTGAAATTATAATTTTATTTAATAAAATAATATGTATCATAATATGTTTTTATAAATATTATAGTTAATTATTTTATAATCATTTATTATATTAAATGATAAATATTTTTAATTATTTTTATAATTAATTGGGGTCTTTATAACAATGCAAAGTGTTAATACAAATAAGATCATATAAGAAAGTATTTTAATTTTAAGGATAAAAATGAAAATCATAGTTATTATGTGAAAGGAAAAATCTTCCACTAGTATACTAGAAACTTTGGCTCTACTCAACCCAAAATTGTTGGGAACTTTAATCTAATATGAGACACAAGAACACTAGTAAATAACAAGCTAGACTTAAAAGATCTTAAAAGAGAATAAAAACTCCACACTCAAATTAAATAAAAGATAAGAGATAATAGTAACATAGAATAATTCAAATACCAATATCCCTAAAGAATAGTAACTTATTCTAACAATAAGATTTGCAAAAGACTCCTTCATTCCCTCCCTTAAACTAAATGCTTCTCAAGCAAGAGAAAGGATTGTATGAAACAGTGACGCCATGCCATCTGTATCCCTTTCCAATAGTTTTATGCCACATCAGTATTTTCATCCTGAATTTGAGATTTTCATCCAATTTTTAATTTTTATCACGAAAAGATCAAATCCAAATTAAAATCCTGAAATTCAGGATGAAAACATTGATGTGGCATAAAACTATTGGAAAGGGATACAGATGACATGGCATCACTGTTTCATACAATCCTTTCCCCTCAAGCAATTAGTTTAGATTTGAAATCTCGGAAACACCCAACATCTTTCGAAGCTTCTGAAAGGCTTCAAGCTTCAATGATTTTGTCATTATATCTGGTACTTGATCTTGACTGTCACAATAAACTTATTCAAGTGCACCATCATTGTAACACCCCCAAACCCGGCCCACGAGCCTTGACCGGATCTGGTTATGTCACTGCGGAAAGACGGTTGAAAATCTTTTTGATTTTTGAATAAAACATGAAAATTTGATAACTTTTGAAAAACCATGTTTTTTTTTTAAGTTTATAAGTAAAACTTTGTTATTAAAAATAATCTATATTAAAACTTTGGTGTAATAATATATATATACTTTGAATAAATGAATTGCTAAAATTGGTATCAGAGCCCGGTTCAAAACTCGGCTTTGAGGGTTTTGGGCCCAAAAATATTTTCAAAATGGGCTTTTCAAAAATATGGGTTTTATGAAATATTTTCAGGTTATTCTGGCATGGCACCTGTACCTCCGGCCCGAGTCCACCAGGTAAGTACCCTGACTGTTGAAGTGATTTGTATATGAATTTGTTTGGGCTCTTATGGGAACGTAGAGTAGAATGTTAGGGCTATTGGACCCTAGGACTAGTCTACTCAAACATATGCATAAGACTTAAAGCTACTAAACAAACCCACGACTAAGTCGCCGAGTTAGGGTGTGGTAACCCCTGTGCGCATGTCAAGGATTGGATCCGGAAGAGCTTGGTACTTAAGCAGTCCTCGTGACTCACCTCCTCTTCGCGGGATTCCTACCTGGTGCGTAGCTCCGGTTCACCCTAACCAAGAGGACTCAGTCATAGGCTAAACACACTGAATAAAACCCGAAAGGGATTAGCCTTGTTTTATGGAAACCCTAGTTTTAAAATCACTAAGCATTTTTTTTTCATGGTAACGAAAATGTATTTTTGAAATTTTTTTTTTCCAAAATATTTTCGACTTATCAAAATTACGAAATTACCCCTAGTGGCAAAAATTACGAAAATACCCTTGATTTCTAAAATTATCGTATTACCTCGACTTCGATAAAATTTTCATACTTTGTAAAAGCATCCAAAATTCTGTATTTCAAAATAATACCCTGATTTTGGGGAAATTTACAAAAATACCCCTATGTTGAAAATTACTAAAATGCCCTTAACTTTCAAAATTTTCGGTTTAACCCCAATTTTAATAAAATTTCCCTACTTTGCAAAAGTATTTAAAAACTCTATTTTGCGGCAATTCAAGATACCCTGATTTGAAAATTTACAAAATTACCCCTGATTGACAAAATTACCAAATTACCCCTGGATTCCAAAATTCTACTGCATCTTTAATTTGATAAATTTTCAGAAATACCCTCCCGTTGTGGAAACTCCAAAATATCCTGGTTTCTTAAAGTTTTAAAATTTCTCTGGTTTATCACAAAAATACCCTGTAGAAAAATGACGAAAATACCCCTGGGGTAGAAACGGGCAGAAATGTCCGAATAGTGAATGTGTGTGGTAGATACCACTGAATGGATGTGTCTCTGTTTATGAACATGAATGTGACTCCCTAAATTAGGGTAGCGAACTTGAACCGAACCTTTGTGTGATCGAAAGAACCACTTCTAGAATCTCTTTTCATAAAATTTATCGCGGTTAAATACTGGAACAAAAATTTCTAATGCATAAAATTTCTTAAATCAGACTAAAGCGAGGCGCTAGGAATGAGTTCTAGAGGACGTGGTCGTCGTGGACGTGGTCGAGGCAGAATGGTCGTATCGGAACCCGTTAGATCGGGTCAAGGGTCTGAAAATAAAGTACCCCCTCCACCATCAGCCTTTGGTGATGAGCAGCAAGATCAGAAAGGGGTTGATGCGATATCGCAGGCTGTGCTACGAGTTTTGGAGATAGTGGCGGGAGCGGGTGGAAATATGAGAGCACGTAAGTCTGTGCCGGAACGGCTTCAAGCTAATGGAGCTGAGGTGTTTCGTGGAGTATCTGGAGTGGCACCCAGTACGGCTGAATATTGGTTGGAAGCAACTGAGCGAATTATGGATGAGCTCGATCTGAGCCTTGAGGAGAAAGTGAAAGGAATGGTGGTTAACAATTCGGGATAGTGCCACAGCTGAGAACCTCACTTGGGAGTACGATAAGGCGGCGTACCAGAAGAAGTATATCGGTACTCACTACATTGATGCTCAGAGGAAGGCATTTCTGGGGCTGGTTCAAGGGAACAAGTCCGTGGCGAATCACGAGGTGAATTTCCTAAGGTTAAGTCGGTATGCTCGAGGAGTAGTTGCTGCTGAGAACATGAAGCGATGTGTCCGGTTTGAGGACGGATTAAGGGACGACACGAGATCGTTGATAGCTCCTCACCAGAGCGGGGAGTTCGCCGTGTTAGTCAAAAAGCTAAGGTAATGGCGAGGTCTTCGTAAAAGACCGAGGGTTAAAAATTCTGTTCGTGTTGCTAAGCCAGCTACAGAAAATCCGGATCGTCCGTGTGCTCGGTGTGGAAGGTACCATGTTGGTGAGTGTTGGAATCAGGATCGAGAATGCTTCAGGTGTAAGTCTAAGTCTCACCTGATTAAGGATTGTCCCCAGGATCCGAATAGGACGCGGACAAAACACCAAGGTTATGTGCAGCCGGGCAGAGGTGGTCAGCAGGCGACAAGGGTGGTACTCAGGCAAGACAGCCAAGTCTGGTCTATGCAGTTCGTCGAAGAGATAATAATGATGTACCAGATGAGTCAGCTGGTAAGTTTCTTAAGCCTGGAATATTCTTTATTGTTTTGTTCGCTATTATGGCAGTTTGTTTTGTTGCTAGTCAAGTATCTAGAACCTTGAGTGTGGACCTTGATACAGTGCCTCGTAATATGATAGCTCTTTAAGATCAGAGTGCGCAGCTGTAGCATAGCGAGGTGAATTAAGATGTTCCACCGTTAGTCTAATCAAGTAATTTCGAGGACGAAATTATTTTAAGGAGGGTAGAATTGTAACACCCTGGTTTAGGGGCTATGCATGTTGGGTATAGTTCATGCTCTAGTAGGTTTTGGGTATGCTTGGATGTGTTTAAGAGGTGTTGAGAATGCTCGGATTAAAGGGGAAGACTTTGGAAAATTTTGGATTTTAAAGTGCTAAAAGGGGAGCTTGGCTGTGGGTGTCTTAAGAGAATTATTTGGGAGAGTTAAACACAAGAATTGAGCTGGTAGAGTGGCAAGGGAGACGCCACTAAGAGATTGGAGAAGTGACGCCTCAGGTACAAGGGAAGGGGCCAGTGTTCGAGCTGCGAAGACAGCACTCTGGCCTTTGTTTTTGCGTCAGTAAGGTAAGGAGTTGGGCAGCTTTTGGATGCTTAAAAGATGAGGGAAGACTTGGTCTTTGTTTTTAAATTCGGCTAGGTGGAGGTTTGACTCATTCAAACTTTTTGAATGAGTGTCAGGGAGGAAATGTAGGAGAAAAAAATGGGATTTGGAAGGGAGTTGAGCTGGTGGCCGAATTTGGGGAGCTTGGGGGGGCATTTTCAGTTTTGTTGGATGTGGGTAGGTGTGAGCCGAAATTTAGTTCTATAAATAGGGGGAGGTGCTCACCTTTTGGTTCCTTTTTCACCATTTGCTCTCTTACTGAAATTGCTAGTTTTGCTCAAACACTTTAGTAGCCGAAACCTCTTCCTCCAAAGCACTTTCTCTTCTTTTTGCTCTCAAGGTTGCTAGGTGGCCGAACCTTCTACTCTCCCTTCTCCCTTCTTGTTAAACTTTGTTTAAACTGACATCACCCCCTAAAAGGTTGCTTGGCCGAATATTCCAACTCCATCTAGGAGTGTTAGCCGAACCATCCATTCACCCATTCTCTTCGCTTTGTTTGCAAATCCCTTTAGCCGAACCTTATTTCTAAGAGGTGGCCGATTCTTGGTTAGTACTAAAGGGAGTGGTCATCAAGGTAAGAAAGTGGTAGGTGTTCGGCCAGTGGCCACTTTTTGATGTCTATTTGGTTTAGAAGCCGAATCTAATATGGTTTCTGTTAGGGATTTCGACAAGCCTGTAGGTGCAGCGTGTGACTTTGAGGTTTGGTTGATTGTATCAAACAGGTGCGTAATCATCGCACTATTTCTCGGTTATTTGCTTGCTAATGCTTATACATATGCATGATGTGTGGTAGCCGATTATAATGGCTTAAGTGCTGAATGCTTATTTTGGGTAATTGGATATCAGGTGAGTAAGTCTTTGACCTTAAGTTATTTATGATATATATATACATGATATGGTAATTAAATGTGATGCCTACTCTTATGTTATGACCTGACATGTTACATTTTTACATACATACATGGGAGGTGGATTGGATCGATGAAGGAAGGAGTGTACATGTGGATGTACGTGGTGTAATGTTAGCTTCGGGCTACATTAGCGCTTGATGAGTTGCTGTGTGCATCATCAAGGGAGATGGTGGCTTGGTGCCCATCTCGGCGGTTGATAGCTGAGTGCATCACCGTAGACGGATTACTGTTGGGATCATGATGTGATCGGTGGCTCAGCCATGGCCTTGTGCAGCAGGTCTGCCAAGGTAGGATATGTGGGATCACTCGGTTGTGATCGGTGGGTTAGCCACGGCCTTGGGCAGGGAGTCTGCCAAGGTAGGTGTTTGGATGGATTTTAGGATTAGGCTGTGATGCATGGTTGCATGAATGGTTCGTGGATTGTGTGGATGTGGGCTAGGCTCATACGTGTGGAAATAAGTGTTGTGATTATGCACTGAGTCTGTGGACTCACCCAATTTTTCTCAACCATTTCAGGTGATGCGTAAAGTTGGACCGGGTTTGGAGTGGATACGAGGTGGCCATGCTGATGAAGAAGATTATGTTGAATATTTTTATGCAATTTCATAATAAGTATTTTGGGAATTTCTTTTGATATAATAAGGGCCTTATTATTATTATCATTGTTATTACTATTTTTGATATTATTTTATATTATAACTTAATTAAAATAAATTACTATGTGAAGATGATTTTAATTTTAGCAATTCATTTATTCAAAGTATATATATATTATTACACCAAAGTTTTAATATAGATTATTTTTAATAACAAAGTTTTACTTATAAACTTAAAAAAAAAAAACATGGTTTTTCAAAAGTTATCAAATTTCCATGTTTTATTCAAAAATCAAAAAGATTTTCAACTGTCTTTCCGCAGTAACATAACCAGATCCGGTCAAGGCTCGTGGGCCAAGTTTGGGGGTGTTACAATCATTAGTAAGATTCTTTAGAAAATGAAATCTCACATCAATATGCTTACTGCGACCATACATAACTGGATTTTTTGACAGCTTAATGGATGAACTGATGTCACACATTATAGTAATATGACTTTCATTTGAGTACCTTAGCTCCTTCAAAATTCTTTTCATCCAAATTCCTTGACAAGCACAAATTGTAGCTGTTACAAACTTAGCTTTTATGGTGGATAAAGTCACGATTGGCTATTTTTTAACACCATGAAACAACCCCTGAACTTATTAAAAACACATATCCAAACGTACTTTTTCTATCCGTCATATATCCAGCATAGCTCACTATTTGTGAACCCCCAACAACTCACCATCTCTTTCTTTCTTATAATGGATTCCATAGTTTGTAGTCCCGTTTAAATATCAAATAGCTCTCTTAGCTACTTGTAGATGAATCTCTTTTGGTTTTGCTATATATCTACTTATGAGACAAGTAACAAACATCATGTCGAGCCTTGTAATGGTGAGATACATCAAACTTTCAGCTAGTTGTTTGTAATGAGTTTTATCAACAGAGATTCCATCTTCATCTTTGCTTACTTTGAAGATTGGAACAATTGGACTCCCTATCAAATTACTTTCAACCATACCAAAGTTCAAACTTTCCACAACATATTTTCTTTAACATATAAAAATACCATTAGATTTTTGCAACACCTCAATTCCAATACAAAATCTCATCTTTTCTAAATCAATCATATCAAATTCTCTCAACATAGAGCTTTTAAATTCAGACATCATAACTTCATCATCACCAGTAAAAATTAAATCATCAACATAAACACTTACAATGATAATTTTTCCTTTGCTGCTTTTCTTTGTTAATAGTGTTTGCTCATTGTCACACCTTTGAAATCCTTCTTTGATGAAGTGTGCTTCAATTCGACTAAACCAAGCTCGTGGAACTTATTTTAATGCATAAAAAGATTTGTGTAATTTGTAAACCAGATGCTCTTTGCCCTTTTTTTCACATCCTCTTGGATATTCCACATAAACATCTAAACTTAGCTCCCCATGGAGAAAAGCCAACTTAACATCTAGTTGAAAATTCTTCCAAGTCTTTTGTGCAGCTAAAGCAATGATTATCCTTACTGTATCCATCGTTGCTACTGGTGCAAAAACTTCAGTGTAGTCTACTCCATGTTGTTGAAAGTACCTTTTTACAACCAAACGTGCCTTTTGCTTGTCAATCTTTCCATGTTCATTGTACTTTATTTTAAAAACCCAGTTCACACCAATTTTTTTTTTGATCCGGTTGGTAGCTCAATAGACGTCCATGTCTTGTTCTTTTCAATGGATTTGGTTTTGCTTGCCATGGCCATTTTCCAATCCTCAAAATATAATGGATCATTTGATACTACTTGAGCCATATGAATCTCATCATCAGATAAGTCCATACTGTAACGCCCTTAACTGGACTTGATCCTCTAGGTCTGGGCCTTGGGTGTTACTACACGTTTTACTTAGCAAAATTCACTAAACGTCCTTCCTAAACAAGTGGCTCAAAACATTTTTTTCTTATCATTTATTTTAAAATCTCATTTATTTAGAAAAAAAAATAAATCTATTTAAATATAATACATCATATTTATTATAACTTATTACAATACATAAGTTTAATAAAATGGACTAATATGGCATAATCCTACAATTTGCTACTATATAAAGACGACCACTGTATGCATAATATCCCTGATTGTTGTTTCCTTGGCATACTCCTGGCTTCTAACAACATAACATGAAATATAAACATAACACTTTTAAGTTATACAAACTTAGTTAGTTTGAAATCCAACTTACCTTTAAACCTTTCAAGCTCAACTCTTTATCCTAATTATTTAAATTACCAAATCTGTCCTTGGTTGGTATCTTTATTTTTTCGTACAACACATATATACATATCTAGGCGCCATTTACCATAATTAATTATTCCTAACTTAACTCAATGGCTGACTTTAGATTTTACCAAACCATACTACCTTTTCTTATCTACTCAGATTACTTGTACCTTTTATTCAAGAACACTTGTTCACAAACACTATTCACAGGCGGATACTTCCACTTTTGACAAATTCCCACGAAGAGTTGAATACCATCAGTATGCCAATCATGTCATATTCTATCTCAATACCCAAACTGGCAGTTAGCACAAATACCAGATAAATTCAGAGTTTAAATATAACATTGTCCAAATATGGCGGATACTAATAACTCAAATTACTAACAATACATAACTCAGAAAAAATTAGAACAATGGATACTTATATACCACTTATAGCTAAGAACACACCCATATTCTGTTGATAATGCAAAGAAAATCATGATTGCTCAGGATTTAGTGGAGATATTGTTATGGGTTTTTCTTTTTTTCCAAAATTACCTATACCTTTTTATCGTTTTGCCCTTCTGTTACTAGTATAAATAGAGGGTTGATTTCCACTTTTTTCAACCTCAACATAAACACAACCCTCTCTGAAAACATTTTTCTCATTTGCTTTTTGTTTGCGATTTTTCTATAAAATTTGTCTACTTTTCCCAAACCACTTTTAAAGAAAATTCTATCTAGGAGTTTGGGTTTTAAGCGGAACCGACTGTGACTCCTCCAAACTTTCCTAAAAATTATTCCTACTGTGATTTCCCGAGAAGAGCAGCACCAATTAAGTTATATTTGGGTGTATAAATATCGAAGGACTGTGTTAACCTTAGGGGACGACATCCACTACACGATTACACCGATCAGGGAGAATTTGTTTCTAAGGAAGTGGATTTATCATGCCACAGTAATTTCTGATTTTATATTTAATTATTTATTTTTCCCAGCTAGTGCTTACATATTTGTTTTTTGCAGTATATTATATCTAGGGTATTGGAATGTTGGGGGTCCTGTGTTCAAATTCCTGCACGAGCATGTGTATTTATTTTTGCTCGATTCTGCTCAAGTATTTCAGTGCAGTTGGAATTTTGAGTAGTGGGTTAGTGGAGATAATTAGGGGATTTGTGGGGTATATCTTTTAATTTAATTTATTTTCTTTTTCTCTCACCTCCAAAATTCCCAAAAGGTTTTGACGTCAAAATTTCTCTCCTTTTTTCCCCTTCGGTATTTTCTTTTCTTTTTGTTAAACACTCTTTCAATTCTTTGATTTGGGTCGTGTCTCTGTGGTTTTCTACTCTTTAGCCGGCTGGTAAGTAGATTTTGTATCCCTTTAACTATGATTTGGGTTTGGCATTGTTAGATTTTGGTGGATAATCGATAAAATCTGTGTTTTGTTTTTTCGTATCCATTCGTTGGACTTAAAAATTCTGTTCTGATTAGCAACAAATCATGAAGAAAGGGACTTATCTCTCGCAGAATCATAGTAGTAGGCGTTCAAAAATTCGGGTAAGCTTTCGGTATTCAAATTTTTCCTTGTCTATTTCGAGGAAGTTTGGTTTAATATATCATTTTAAGTGATTAATTCGGGGTTTATTTGGTGAATTGTAGGTCCCGATAATCTTGGGCGTGTTATCGCATCAAAATGATACCAAGTGTGTACCCGAAATGCAGAAAACGAGGCTTTGGCAAAAGCTGAAAAATGAAACTGCCGACGCTACACGGGCGTGTAGGTATCTGTGTGGTAGGCCGTGTGTGAGGACACGGCTGTGTGATCGACGAAGGCATGGTCGTGCGTGAGATACGGCTGTGTGGTGGTCTGAGTGTTGCCGTGTGGGCCAAACGGGTTAGGCCAAATTGGGCGTGTCGATTATTGGGCCAGGCCGTGTGCACCACACAGGTAAGGCCAACCTGGGGGTATGGGCCCATACGAGCAGGCCACACGGGAAAGGCCAATCTTGACGTGTGGGCCCACACGGGTAGGCTACACGGGCATGTGGGCCCATTATACTGAGATTTTTCGTAGGGTCGCACGGGTCATCCTAATCGACTGTGGGCTAACTGTAGGGTCGGTAAACGCTATCTAACCCTAAAACCAAGTGATCTGTTAGACTGAAATATGGTTATGAGCATGCCTATATTTTATCTGTTATCTATTTACAAAAGCATGTCAAGCATGACTTATCTGTTTCTTCTATATGAATGTTCTATTACTATTATTGGGGTGGGATGATGTATTTTGAAGGAAGTGTTCTGAAAGGCAGTTTATGCCTATTAACTGGCAGCATGGCTGTATTATATCTGTTATGTGCCGCATCGGTACAACATGGTGTGTAGGGCTGGGTGGGTGTTTTAAAGCCCACATGGTGTGTTGGGATGGTTGGAGATGGTGTGTAGAGGATAGGGGTAGGATATTTGATTTCTGACGCTGATTTGTATATCTGTATCTGTATTTGAGATGGGCTTAGGCTCGAATATACATCTGTGACTGTAATGGGCTTAGGCCCGAATCTGTATCTGTCTGATTCTGATTTTCTGGTTGTGTGCATGCTTAATTCTATTGGGTTACACACTGAGTTTACGTAAACTCACCTATGTTCTGTCCATTCTGTACAGGTGATCCACAAAGTTAGGCAGATCGATGCAGCGGAGGACTCGATGGTGACCACTTGCCATAAACTGTTTTATTTGGTTTTATTGTTTTATTTAAGTTTGGCATTACGATTTGAAAGTCTGTAATTTTCTGAGACTGTATGGGCTTTTTAACCGTTGGTTTTGGTTTTGTTGCGCAACTTATGCATGCTTTAGCAAAACGTTTTCTTTTGAAAAAATAGGTTACTAAAACAAGGTTTTCTTAATTACAAACTGTTTTGCTAAAACATCACTATTTATCGTAAGCTTCCACTCTAAATGATTTTAGGCAAATGGATTACTGTTTTGGTAATGAATACAAAAACTTAAGAGTTGAATAAGCATTTTTGAATTTGTTAAAAATAAATAAGAGCTAATAAACTGAAATGGTTTTATGGTGACGACTTAGTTTATAAAACCCATTCCATGTGACATCGCCAAATCTAGCCATAATGTTTAGGCCGGGTTTAAGGGTATTACATTTATTGGTATCAGAGTCAGGTTGCAAATCTCGGGCTGTGAATTTTGGGTTCCAAAATTATGTTTTAAAAAGAATTGGTTTTCAAATATCTTGAAAATTTTGGAAAAAAGTATGTGGTACACTGAGTCTTCGACGTCGATCCTGTAAGTATTTCTGTACTTAGATTGAACTATTCTGAAACACTGTAGTTAGCAATTTTTGAAATATACTGAGTAGCTAAAGACTGAAACTTCTGAAAAACACTTCGGAACTACTGATGGATTGTGCATAAAATTTTTAATGTAGATAAAACTCGAATTAGACAATGAGTGCTTGTGGAATTCACAAACGTGGTACTTATGGCCGAGGAAGGGGCCGTAGGGGGACTCGAGCTGAGTCTTCCTCATTGGGAAGTGTAACAGCCCGATTTAGGGGCTAGTCGAAACAGTAGTTTCAGAACCACTAATTCGAGGTCAGAGAAAATTATTTTTATATTATTTTATGTGTTATAGCATGATTACAAGAGTGCATGAAAATTTGGTGCATTAATTTTAGCGATTGCATGATTAATTGTGAAAAAAGAACTAAATCGCATAAAGTGCGAAAGTTTTATTTTACAAGCTAGAGGTGTCAAAAGGTCCCTAATGTGCAATTAGGCCTTGTTCAGGGAGGTGGCCAACCATAGGGACAAAGACAAGACTTTGTCAATTGGTTAGGTGAAAATTTGGTGACTAAATTTATTTTAATCATAAAATAAAGAAAAGAAAAATATCATATTTTCTCTACATCTTCGCCACCAAAAATTAGCAGCAAAATAGGGGTTGAGAGCTCAAAAATTTCAGCCAAGCTTTTCCCCTTACAAGTAAGTGCTTTAATGGTCATTCTTTGATAATATTTGTATTTTTAAGACCCCTGTAGCTTGAGTTAGCTAATGAGGGGACTATTTTGTAAACTGGTTGAAAACCTAGGAATTTTTCATGAGAGCATTAGTGCAGATTTCTAAAATTTTATGGAAGAAAATGAGTCTTAGTTGTTAAATAAACAACTTTTGTGAAAGGTGTTACCATGAAAACACCAAATAGGACCTTTTTGTAAAGGTTGTAAAATAGGTGTTAAATATGTGAAATAATGAGTATTGGGAGTTGCTATAAGAGTAATAAATGTTCAGCTAGGCTTGTTAAAGGAGGAAATTTGATTAGAATCAATTTACGAGCCTAGAGGTAAAATCATAATTTTGTAAAAGTCTAAGGGTAAAATGGTAACTTTGCCAAAGTATGATTATTGAGATGTATTGATTAATGTGGTAATTAAATGAGTGAATTTGTTATTATAGATCAGGAAGAACGAGGAATTAACCTTGACCGAGGAAAAGACAAGATTTTGAACTAGATCAGCAAATTTATCTATTTTGGAATCGAGGTAAGTTTGTGTGTAATAAATTCAACATCATGCTATTATGTTTTAAAATGTTTGATATTCGTGATGATGTATATTATTTCTATGAAATTGAGTGATGTTCAATGAGAAAATGATGAAAAATTATGATGTTGAAGTCTCAGTTGGACCTTAAGAAGTGAGAGGATATCATTATCAAGACATGATATTGGTAAGGTCCCATATAAGACCATGTCTGGGACATGGCCTAGGACATGAAATTGATATACGATCTCGTATAAGACTATATCTGGGATATGGCATCGACGTCGATATGAGACTCCGTGTAAGTCCATATCTGGGATATGGCATTGGCGTCGTATTTATGCGTATGATGATGGTTATGTATCCTCAAGTATCCCAAGTGATTCAATGGAATAAATAGTTAAGATTATAATAGAGATGAAATTAGTGCTAAAGCTATATGATGAAGTGATACAGGTACATGTGAGTTATTCATGAGAAACGTTTACGATATGTGACATGTATTTGGTAAGAGTAAGCATGAGTAAGTTATGGAAATGTGCTTAAGACTTTATGTTTTTCTTTATTCAATGCAATGGATGGATGCAATTATGAGCCTTTATATTACAATTTATTTCATGCAAACTTACTAAGCTTTATGCTTACCCCTCTCATTTCCCTCTTCCTTGTAGTATCACCAAGCTAACTAGGGGTTCGTAGGACATTGGAGTTCGGAATCACACTATCAACTTCTTTTTGGTATAGCATAGTTTGATTAATTTTGAGTATGACATGTATAGGAACTTGGTTATTTTGTGTTATGTCATATTTGTTAGCCAATGTGTGGTTATTAATGTCATTAAATTCATTTTGTAAATGGTCATTGGAAATTGGCCAATACTTGATAAGTTTATATATTCAATAAAGATGAAGTTCATAAAGTGCATGCTTGTGTGATGGGATGAAAAATTGAGTAAAGAATATGCATGATGAACATAGTGTAAACCTATGAATGGATGTCTTGGTTTTGGGCATTAGAAGTGTCTTATGGTCATGGTGTATGTTGTATTGAAATGGTATAAGTGTGGTTGCTTGGTAGGGTGGCAATTGGCTTGGTAGATAGCCTTGCAATTGTCCACACGGGTAGACACATGGGCATGTTGATAGGCCGTGTGTGCCCCTGCATGCTAAGTTGGTAAGTCATTATGCCTAGTAGTAAACACACGGGCTAAGACACGGCCGTGTGTCTCAACTGTGTGGGAGACACGGCCTAAGACACGGGCATGTGCCTGGGCCGTGTGCAGTCTACTCCTGAAATTAGGAATTTAATTTGACACGAGCGTGTACCTTGGCGTGTAAGCTTATTGAGATGATGACGTCATAAATAGAATGTCAAGGTTTTCACACACGTGTGAAAACACGGGTGTGTCATGGTCGTGTGAGGGACATGGGCTATGGACACGGGCATGTGTCAGGCCGTGTGAAAACCCCTGTAGGTTCGAAATGAAAAAAATAAAATCCACACGGACTAAGGACATGGGCGTGTGTGATTATACGGCCTGCCTACACGGGCGTATCCCTCTTCACATGGGTGTGCGACCCTATTTTGTGTAAAAATTTTCTAAGTGTTCAAAAATTTCCAGTTTAGTCCCGAACCATTCCATATGTATGTTTAAGTTCTAGACCTATATGAGGGACGTTATGGTTTCAAATGAGAAGTTTTAAGTAGGAATGAGATTGTATGTTTGAGTACATTAAGTATTGTAATACCTCGTACCCGATTCTGATGCTGGATACAGGTAAGGGGTGTTATAGGAAATATGCCATATCTGGATACGAGTGAGATGTCGGTTTTGCCTGCTACTGAGACTGGGTCTCAGAGTCGCTTGGCTGGGGATGACGTATTGTCCCAAGCCATGCTGAGGATTTTGGAGAGGGTCAGTAGACCCCATTCTAGAGTTGGGGGCCGAGGGTCGGTAACTGAACGGCTTTATTCCAATGGTGTTGAGTTATTTTGGGGTGTCACTAGAGTCGCCGCTAGTGTGGTCGGTAACAGAGAGGATTATGAATGACCTAAATTGCACTCCTGAGCAGAAACTGAAGGGTGTAGTCTCTCTGCTTCGTGATGAGGCTTATCAGTGGTTGCTGACGGTTGAGGAGGGTACTCAGTCTGATCGTGTAACCTGGGACTTCTTCAAGACCACTTTTCAGAGCAAGTATGTGGGAGTGAATTATGTAAATGCTCGTATGCATGAGTTCATGAATCTCACTCAAGGTGACAGATCTGTGGCCAAGTATGATGCCGAGTTCCTAAGGTTGAGCCGCTACTCTCGAGGCATGGTGGCATCAGAGTACAAGAGGTGTTTCCGTTTTGAGGATGGTCTGAGGGACGATTTGAGAGTACTGATTGCTTTAGAGGGAGCGTGAGTTCACGGTATTGGTAGAGAAGGCAAAGATTGCTGATGATGTTAAACGCGTGGAGTGCCAGAATATGGATCGAGAGAGGGGTAAGAATAAGAGGGATTCAGAGCCTTCTAGTTCTGTTCTGAGGCCTAAGAAAAAGGCCAAATCTGATGGGTCAGTTAGAGTGAGGGCTCTTGCTGCTTCAGCTGGGTTGAAGCTGTGTGGTGATTGTGGTAGGTGCCATCCGGGCTAGTGTTGGAGGAGGATTAAAGCCTGTTCACTGTGGGCAGATTAGATGTAAGCTCTAGGTTTTGTGCAGCCGCAGAGGGTGGTTCAACAGCCACCTAGGGGCCGTGGTCAGGCTAGGGGTGGTAATGGTATAGGCCGAGGACAGAGAGTATGGGGCAGAGGTACAGGTCAGACAGAGGCGAGGCAGCCTGCTTTGGTTTATGTTGCATGTCGCCAAGAGGACAGAGATGCTCCTAACGTCATCCCCAGTATGTTATTTATATTTGATGTACCTTACTTGGCTTTGATAGACATAGGGTCTACTCACTCGTACATAGCTAGTACTGTATCCGAAACTTTGGGGATTTCTATGGAGAGCACTTTTAGTGAGGTTACGGTACTGAGTCCATTGGGGCAGTCTATTTGGCTTAGTAAAATATATAGGAATGTTCCGTTAGATGTGCAAGGGACAATTTTTTAGGCTAATCTGATGAAGCTTCCATTTAGGGAGTTCGACTTAATTTTGGGTATAGACTGGTTGGTGGTGCACTGAGTCAGTTTAGACTACGCATCTAAGAGGGTCATTTTGAGGACTGAGGATGATGTGGAGGTGGTTATGATTGGTGAGCGTAGAGACTATATGTCACATGCGATCTCTGTACTAGTAGCTGAAAAACTGGTCCGAAAAGGGTGTGAGGTGTACTTGGCTTACGTAAGTGTTTCTGATTCTAGAGACTCTTCTGTTGGGAATATTAGAACAGTAAAGAATTTTTCGAATGTCTTTTCTGAGGAGTTACCAGGATTACCTCCTAATCGGGAAGTGAAGTTTAGGATTGAGCTTCTTTCGGGTACAACTCTGGTGTCCATCGCTCCCTGCCGTATGGCACCGAAAGAGCTTATTAAGCTTAAGGCTCAACTACAAGAGCTTCTGGACTGTGGTTTCATCCATCCTAGTGTCTCTCCATAGGGAGTACCAGTTCTGTTTGTCAAGAAGAAGGATGGGACCATGAGGATGTGTATCGATTATCGGCAGTTGAACAAATTGACTGTGAAGAATAAATATCCGCTTCTGAGGATTGACGACTTGTTTGATCTGTTCAGAGGAGCTTCTATGTTCTCCAAGATTGATCTTCGATTTGGGTATCATCAGTTGAGGGTTAAGGATGTGGATATTCATAAGACCGCATTTAGGACTCGTTACGGACACTATGAGTTCCTAGTTATGCCTTTTGGTCTGACGAATGCTCCGGCTGCATTCATGGATTTGATGAACTGAGTGTTTCAGCCTTATTTGGATAAGTTCATCGTGGTCTTCATCAATGACATTCTGGTTTATTCTAAGACTGAGGATGAGCATGATGAGCATATTAAAGTAGTGCTTCAGATTCTACGTGAAAAACGGCTCTACACTAAGTTGAGTAAGTGTGAGTTATGGTTTAACTTTCTTGGGCCATGTAGTATCTGTTGAGGGGATTCGTGTTGATCCTAGAAAAATTGATGCTGTCTTGATTGGAAATAGCCCAAGAACGTATCTAAAATCTACAGTT
This sequence comes from Gossypium bickii, assembly GCA_025503065.1. Taxonomy (NCBI): domain Eukaryota; kingdom Viridiplantae; phylum Streptophyta; class Magnoliopsida; order Malvales; family Malvaceae; genus Gossypium; species Gossypium bickii. The sequence goes on from CP106711.1 coordinate 107,499,971, forward strand.
TTCTGGGTCTGACGGGTTATTATCGGCGTTTTGTAGAAGGGGTTTCTCTGATTTCTGCTCCTCTCATTAATCTTCTACAGAAAGGTGCCCTTTTGTCTGGATTGATGCACAGTAAGCAAGATTTAAGTAGCCCAAGTCTGTTCTGACTTAGGCTCCTGTTCTGATACAGCCTGAACCTGGTAAGGAGTTTGTGGTGTACAGTGATGCGTCGCACGTCGGTTTGGGATGTGTTCTAATGCAGGATGGTAAGGTTGTGGACTATGCGTCCCGTCAGCTTAAGATACACAAAGGGAATTATCCGAGACATGATCTCGAGTTGGTTGCAGTGGTCTTTGCGTTGAAAATCTGGAGGCACTATTTGTATGGTGAGAGGTGCATCATCTATACCGATCACAAGAGTCTTAAATATCTCCTTACTCAGAAGTAGTTAAACTTTAGTGTCGTAACCATTTTTTTGGCGAAAATAGTAAACGACGCAGTCGACTCGAGGTTTGAAAAATGAAAAGGAAGGGAGTCGCCACCGATCTTTGTTTGGGTGAGATCGGATCACCTTTGTTTTAATAAACATTTTGATTTACTAAAACGATATTCTTGGTCTACGAATTTTGAGAAAATAGGCTCGGGAGTCGGTTACGTGCGAGGAAGGATTAGCACCCTCTTCATGCCCGAAATCTGTACCAAACTGATTGATTGATGTCCTATTTGTTGAAAAACTTTGAAATGGTTTGAAAATACAATGTTTTTTTTTATATTTTTTTTTTAAATTCTAAGGAATTGGAAGGGATATTAAGGCTCTCTTATTTTCGAAGAGATAAAGCGTCATGTCCAGTAAGTTAGGGCGTGATACTTTAGACTTCCGAAACTAAGCTCTCCCTTTTTTAAAACTTAGTTTTACATCTGAAGAGGATCTTCCGTCATTTGTCAAAAGAGAAATCAGAACCCAGTAAGTTAGGGCTCGTCTTCTCGAAGGTCCAAATTAGGAATATTGCCTCTACTTAAAAAACTCATCCGAAGCATCTAGATGTCGAGTCCAGTAAGTTAGGATGCGACATTTTGAATATTCGAGATTAAGTGTTTTAAAATTTAAATTGCGTTTTCAAAAGGGATATCCCGTTGTTTAGCTCTAAATGAGAAAAAATCGGAACCCAGTAAGTTAGGGCTCGATTCACTCGAATTGCTAATACGGAATGTCGATTGAAAACTTGAATTTGCGATTTTTGAAAAGGATCTTCCGTCGTTTAGCTTAAACGAGAAAATCCGAACCCAGTAAGTTAGGGTTTGATTTACTCGAATTGCTAGTGCGAAATATCGGTCGTTATAAAGACTGAGGTATCGGGAAAGATTAGTGCGACGAGCGACGAGAATATTGATAGTAACAATAAAGAAAAAGATAATAATATGAATAGTGGTGAAATGAAAGCATTATGATAATAGTAGTATATTTTAGCAGTTAATAGAAAATAATGATAATAATGATGATATATGAAAATAGTGATAGCAGTTGACGAATAAAATAATGTTTATAAAATAAATAAACAAAACTATACATATATAATAGTGATATAGTAATAGTATCGGTAACGTAATGATAAGTGAATCGGGTGATACTAATGATGTAGATAGTAATAATAAGATAGTAATACATATTGGCAGTAATAATGTAAATGTAGTATAGTAATAATAGTAATATATATGTATATAAAAAAATTATAGTAATATAGTATTACTAATAATAATGGGGTAACAGATATGTATGGAAATAATAGTAATAATAACATAATAATAATAGCAATATAATAATAACAGTGATAATAGTAATAATAGCAATAGTAAAATAAGAATAAAAATGATAAGGGTAAGAAAAACAATAATAAAATGATGATAACGATATTAAAAATAACAGGAACAATTAAAATAATAATATTGAAATAAAATAATAGCAGTAGATAATAATAATAATAATAATAATAATAATAATAATAATAATAATAATAATAATAATATGGGGTAAAAATATATAAAAAAATAGCAAAAGAGGGTAAAAATGCAAAATAACCAAATATGGGTTAAATTGCATTAAAAATGAAAGTTTCGGGTCGATTGGTGAATAAAACAAGGGTTCGGGGGTCAAAAAGGAACGCGCGTGCAAGATGAGGGACCAAAGGAACAATTTTCCCAGCAAATTAAATGCAGCGCTTTGGGGAAGGACCAAATCGCAAGACTGTGCGAAATTTCGGGGCCGATGTGCAATAATGAAAAACTCGATTTTAAAAGCAAAGAATGCGGAAGGATCAGTCACACAATTTCCCCCTCTAGCTTAAAAACACGCGGATCCTGAAGCGGGTCGGGGCGGATTTCGGGTCGGTCTGGTAAAACGACGTCGTTTTGGGCATAAATGGCCAGCCTCAAAACGACGTCGTTTTGAGGGGCTATATAAGGCCCTAAAATTAAAAAAAAATAAATTCATTTGAGCTGCTTTCTAAAAAAAACTGATCTTTCCCTTTCTTTTTTTCTCTGCAGGTGGGGTGCACTCCCCGGAATCCGGCCGTCGGACGTCGCTGGCGCCGTCGCTTCGGCCACCGCGTGAAAGGTAAAAATCTTTAGTTTTTCTCCTCTTTCATTTTAATATGTATATATATGTGCATATATATATATATATTAACAAAGGAACCAGAAACGAAAAAGAGGGATTTCGAGACAAAATAATCACCTTTCCTAGCCTCCGATTTCGAGTTCGATTTTTAGTGGTTTTTAGCGTTTAATCTGCCTGCTATTTCTCTTGTATTGGATCTCTGTTGTGTTTTTGTGTTTGAAGACACTGTTGTTGTGTATTGATAAAAAAAGAGAGAAAAAAAGGGGCTTGCATATGAAATACAAATCGGCTTTTATAGCCATCTTCTTCACTGTTTTTGCTATATTTCTGTCCCTTTCTCGTTTAATGCTTGCAGGTCTTGAGGCGGTGCTGGGGCGGTGGACAAGATGGTGGCAGGTGGTTGCAGAAGTCAGAGGGTCAAGGGCAAGTGGCTGTCAGAAGACCAGGAGTCAGAAGGCTGCGGCGCTACTTGCATTAGGGTTTAGTTTGTTTCTAATTTGTTTAGTGGGCTAGGGTAATTGGGCTGATTGGGTTAGGTTAGTGGGCTAGGTAAATGGGTTATTTGATTTGTATTGGGTTATGGGTTGTAAAAAATGGGCCCCGGGTTATTGTCTGGGTCTGGGTTGATTTGGGTTTATTATAAAATGGGCCGGGCAAAATAGGCTTGTACAATTAGGCAGCGGCGATAGATTGAGCTGCTTAAAGATTATGACTGCACCATTAAGTATCATCCTGATAAGGCCAATATGGTAGCCGATGCTCTCAGTCAAAGAGCAATGTCTGATTTGAAGGTGATGTTTGCTCTCCTTAGTCTGTTAGCGGAGTTGCAAGTTAAGCTGACTTGGATTGATTAGATTCAGGATAAGCAGTTGTCTCTGAGCTTGCGGTTTCGACAGATTGAAAGTGGTACTACTACTGATTTTGGGTTAACCAGTGAGGATGTGTTATGTTTTTGAGGACGAATTTGTGTGTCGAACGATTCTGACTGAGGCAGTCAAATTTGAGGGAGGCACATAGTAGCCCTTATGGTATGCATCCTGGTGGTAATAAGATGTATCGAGATCTCCGTGAATTGTACTGGTGGACAAGTTTAAAGCGAGAGGTTACAGATTTCGTAGCTCATTGTTTGACGTGTCAGCAAGTTAAGGCTGAGCACCAGTTGCCTTTGGGTTTGTTGCAGCCAGTTAATATTCCCTTGTGGAAATGAGAACGAGTGACGATAGGCTTCATTAGTGGATTGCCCTTGACACCCACTAAGAAGGATTCTATTTGGGTCATTGTGGATCGATTTACCAAGTCTGCTCAATTCATTCTAGTTCGGACAGAATATTTTTTGCAAAAGTTAGTGAAGCTCTACATTTTTGAAATTGTGAGACTACATGGGGTGTTTGTTTCGATCATTTTTGATAGAAATCCTCGCTTTACGTCTCGATTTTAGAGGAAGTTACATGAGGCTCTGGGTTTGATATTGGACTTCAGTACTGCGTTCCATCCTTAGACCAATGGTCAATCTGAGAGGGTGATTCAAATACTAAAGGATATGCTTCAAAGTTGTGTGATTGATTTTCGTGGTAGTTGGGAGGATTATCTACCGCTGGCTAAGTTCGCCTATAATAACAGCTTCCAAGCTAGTATTCAGATGGCACCTTACGAGGCTTTGTATAGTCGTAAGTGTTGCACTCCATTAAGTTGGATTGAGTTGGGTTAGCGTCGGGTTTTGGGTCCTGAATTAGTTTCTGAGACTGAGGATAAGGTTAGACTGATTCGAGATCGTCTGAAGGCGGCTTCTGATAGGCAAAAATCTTATGCAGATCTGAAGAAGAGAGATATTGAGTATTTTGTAAGGGATTTCATTTTTCTTAAGGTTTCTCTATGGAAAAAGGTTCTGAGGTTCAGTTGTAAAGGCAAGCTAAGCCCTAGGTTTATTGGGCCGTATTAGATTTTGAAGCAAGTGGGACCGCTTGCTGATCCGTTGGAGCTACCTCTAGAGTTAGATAGTATCCACGATGTGTTCCACATCACGATGTTGAGACGATACCGGTCTGATCCATCCCATGTTGTTTCTATTGAGGATATTGAGGTTAGACTAGACTTGACTTTTGAAGAGGAACCAGTTCAAATTCTGGACCATGATATTAAGGTTTTGAGGAGGAAGTCCATCCCTTTAATGAAGGTTCTGTGGTGGAATCATGATACTTAGGAGGCCACGTGGGAACTTGAGGACTCAATGCGTTAGCAACACCCTCATCTATTCTAATGAGGTAAATTTCGAGGTCGAAATTCTTTTAGGGGGTGGAGTTGTACCGCCCCAAATAATATATTTTTGTTTCTGTATTTATATGACATAAATCTGTATCTGCTTCAGTGGTTATGTGTTTTGGGAGTTTTTGAGAGGTCTCAAGTTCAAGCCTTACCTTTAGCAAATTTTGTTATTTTTGGGAATTAAGCCTATCTTTGTTCGGTGGGATTATATTAATTTATCTGTGAATCCATATTAGAATGAGCCTGCTAGTTTGAGTGGTAAGGGTGTTGGTGTGTTGGGGGTCCTGTGCTCAAATCCCTACACGAGCTTGGGTATTTATTTTTGCTCGGTTCTACACAAGTGTTTCAGTGCAGTTGGAATTCTAAGTAGTGGGTTAGTGAAGATAATTAGGGGATTTGTGGGGTTTAATTTAATTTATTTTCTTTTTCTCTCACCTCCAAAATTCCCAAAAGGTTCTAACGCCAAAATTTCTCCCATTTTTTCCCATTCGGTATTTTTTTTCTTTTTGTTAAACTCTCTTTTAATTCTTTGATTCGGGTTGTGTCTCTGCGGTTTTCTACTATTTAGCCGACTGGTAAGTAGATTTAATTATGGTTTGGGTTTGGCAATGTTAGATTTTGGTGGATAATCAATAAAATCCGTGTTTTGTTTTCTCGTACCCGTTCGTTAGACTTAAAAATTCTATTTTGATCAGTAGTGAATATGTAAGAAAGGGTCTTATCTCTCGCAGAATCATAGTAGGAGGCGTTCAAAAATTTGGGTAAGCTTTGGGTACTCGAATTTTTCCTTGTCTATTTCGAGGAAGTTTAGTTTAATATATCATTTTAAGCGATTAATTCGGGGTTTATTTGGTTAGTTGTAGGTTCTGATAATCTTGGGCGTTTTATCGTTGCAAAACGATACCAGGTGTGTACCTAAAACTTAGAAAATGAGGCTTCGTGTAACACCCCTCACCTGTATTCAACACTAGAATAGGGTTACGGAGCATTACCGGACTTATAACATAGATAACTGTACTTTTCTCATACATTTGATCAATTCATACAAGGATCATTCAATATCAATCAATTTGTCCCTTATAATAGCCTACAAGGCCTTAAACATGCTTTAGGAGTGGTTAAGGAGCAAACTGATAACTTATAAAATTTTCATGAAAATTTGAAATTTTTTCTTAAAATAGAGGTCACACGCCTGTGTGGCCAGGCCATGTGTCTCACACGATCACTAGACATGCCCGTATCATCGGCCATGTCAAAATAGGGGTACATACTGACTTGGGTCACATGGCCAACCACATGCCCGTGTGACCTTTGAAGTGGCCACACATGCCCGTATGCCTAGCCATGTGCTAGGCCGTGCCAATCCTGTAGGGTATACTGACTTATGCAACAAGGACAAGTCACATGCCCGTGCGCTAGGCCGTGTGCTAATTAAGGGGTATACTAACTTATACCACACAGCCGGTCACACGCCCGTGTATGAGACGCGTGGAGCTTACTGACTTAATTTTAATATCAACACCAGGGGACACACGACCGTGTACCATGACCGTATGTCACACATGGCCGAGACACACTCCCATGTCTCTGCCCGTGTGGACAAAAATAGGCTATTTGCAAAGCCATTTTGCACCCTATTTTTACATGCATGCACATGCATAAATTGCAACATTTTATAACCCAATAGGCAGCCATCACATAACATTTCATACACATATTATACCAATTCAACATAATATTCAAATACCTAATTAACATCATGCATTTTCCATTCATATGCCAACTACATATCAAGACAACATTTGCATAATTCCATTCCATCTATTACTTGCCAAATCATACCATATTTGAATACTTATACACAACCAAAACATTGTACCAAGTTAAGCCAAATCACATGGCTTTAACTTATACCACAAAATATACCAAAATCACTATCTTAATTAACCATAACTATCATCTTTATAACTAGCCTATACATGCCATATTTAGATATATCCATAAGTTTAAAGGTACCAATCGACAACTAGATAGTGTGATGCATAATCCGAATCGAGCGGGCTATCGAACCTCTATAAAACATGAAAAAAGAAACAGAGTAAGATTTATAGCTTAGTAAGCTCGTATAATTCAAAATTAAACTTACCATTTATACATAATCAAGGCAATAAATAAGGTGTATTCAATTCAATTACCAAATGCTTAAACACAAGCATTCATCAACAAGTTAGTCACATAAATACCTGTAATCATCCATTATCTCAATTTAAATACTCAATACATTGTATCATATAAAAGTCACATATATCATGTACATCATTTGTAACATTTCACTCTCAATCATATAAACAGTAATTCATTCGATAACAATAACTCATCCGAATAAACAGTACTTTATCATATCACAGAATTTTTGCCCGTTGAACCTATTAGAATTTCAAAGGATACTCGGGTGATATACATTACGTATATAAATCAGTAATCCATCAATTCATTATCATTTCCGCTCTTTCGAGCTATGATCAGTAAGCTCCTTCTGACCTGATGGACAATAAGCTCTATTGAGCTGAAATGGTAAGCTCTGACGAGCTGAAAACAGTAAGCTCTTATGAGCTGAAATAGTAAGCTCCATTGAGCTGAAAACAGCAAGCTCTTACAAGCTGATATATTGGTAAGCTGATACGAGCTGCGGTGAGTCTGCAACACATGCAGGATCTCAACCAAAACGGTAACCCTAGTGACATGTCACTCGTATCCTGCGAATTTATACAGTTCAAACGGGGCTCAGTAACCATCAGAGAATATCAATAAGGTATTTGTATTTCAAGTAGATCAATTACTCAGTTATATACATTCATTTTAAATAATTACAAGTATTTAAAAGTTCGATTCTAATTATACGAACTTACCTCGTATCGCTCGGATAGCAAATATCGGCTATTCACCCACTTTTATTTTTCCCCGATCTAATTTCGATCTCGGCTTATCTTGATCTATATATTATCAAATTTAGCACATTCAGTATTCAATTTATTCAATTTAGCCTTTAATTCATATTTTGGAAAATTTATATATTTGCCCCTAATATTTCATACTTTTACAATTTAGTCCCTATTACACAAAATTGCAAATTCATGCAATTAATCACCAACCCATGTTTAACCAAATTTTCTATATGTTACTAGCAGCCCATATTTTGAATTTATTTACACTTTTATCACATAATTTTACATTTTCAATATTTTATCCCTTTTTGACTTTTTTGTCAAAAATCACTTTACAAAACTAGTAAATCTATCAATAAATCTTCATTATCTATCATCAATCATCAAATTACTCAAGTATTCAATAATGGAAACATGTTAAATCTTTAACAATTTTGAAATCTAAGGTACGTGCTAGCTAGAATACGATGCAACGATCTAAAAAACGTAGAAATCATTAAAAACCGAGTCAAAATACATACCTAATTGAAGAATTTAAGGTTGCCGAAAGACGAACCCTATTTTTTATTCTTGTTCTTCTTTAATTTCAGTTAGATGATGATAATGGAAGCCTTTAATTTGTTTTTATTTTATTAAATAATTTATTAACAATTACCTAAATAACCTTTAATAAAACATTATTATTTCACATAAAATATGGACATAAATGTCCTCTATCCTTTTAAATGGTTTAATTCCCATTTAAGAAACCATAATTAAAAATTAAAGCTAATTGACACCTTTAACTAATAGAACATGTATTTTACATTTTACGCGATTTAGTCCTTTTTCTCGAATTAAGCATTCAAACAGTAAAATTTCTTTACGAAACTTTCACACAATAATTCTATCATGCTGTAAAATTTAATAAAATAATAAAATAAATATTTTGACTTTGGATCTGTGGTCCCGAAACCACTGTTCTGATTTGACCAAAAACGGGTTGTTACAACTCTCCCTCCTTAGGGATTTTCGTCCTCGAAAATCTTACCAGTGAATAGGTTAGGGTACTGTTTTCTCAAAGTTTTCTCGGGTTTCCACGTAGCTTCCTTGATCCCATGTTTATGCCAAAGAACCTTCACTAAGGCTATGCATTTATTTCTCAATTCTTTGATTTCACGAGCTAAAATCCTGATCGGTTCTTCGTTATACGTCAAATCAGCTTGTATCTCAACATCTACTAAAGAAATCACATGTGACAGATCGGATCTGTGTCTACGTAGCATAGAAACGTGTAATACATTATTGATCTTTTCAAGTTCTGACAGTAAAGCTAGTCGATATGCCACTAGCCCTATTCGTTCAATAATCTCATACGACCCGGTGAAACGCAGACTCAACTTCCCTTTACGGTCGAATCGAAGAATCTTTTTCCACGGTGACACCTTTCGAAACACCCGGTCCCTGACTTGAAACTCAATTTCTTCACGTTTTAAATCCGAATATGATTTTTGTCGATCTGTAGCTATTTTTAAACTGTCGCGAATCGTTTTCACTTTTTCTTCAGTTTCTCTAATAAATTCAACCCCGTGAATCTTTCTCTCACTTAGTTCAGTCCAATATAGCAGAGTTCGCCATTTGCGACCATACAAAGCTTCGTATGGTGCCATCTTTATGCTCGTCTGAAAACTATTATTGTACACGAACTCAATCAACGGTAAGTATTTTTCCCAGCTGCCCTCAAACTCTAAAATACAACATCTTAGCATATCTTTAAGAATCTGAAACTCTTTCAGTCTGACCGTCAGTCTGAGAATTCAAAGCAGTACTAAAATTCAACTTCGTAACTAGGGCTTCTTACAATCTCTTCCAAAATCGGGACGTAAATCTCGAATCTCTATCAGAAATAATAGATAGTGGCACCTTGTGCAATCGAACAATCGCAGAAATGTACAATTCAAATAATTTATCAAGTGAGTAATTTGTACGCACCGATATGAAATTAGCAGATTTTGTTAGTTGATCAACGACAACATAGATAGCATCTTTCTTTTTCGAAGTTAGGGGCAATCTCGACACAAAATCCATTGTAATTTTATCCCATTTCCACTCGGGGATCCTTACATGCCGTAGTAAGCCCGATGGTACTTGATGTTCAGCTTTGACTTGTTGACAAATCAAACATTTAGAAGCAAACTCTGATATATCTCGTTTCATTCCTTGCCACCAGTAAAACTGTTTCAAATTGTTGTACATTTTGGTACTTCCCGGATGAACAGATAAGCAGCTATTGTGCACTTCGTGCAAAATCTTCTGCAGAAGTTCAGAATTTCTCAGTATGCTAATTTTCTGGAACCTTAAACAATCATCGGTTCCAATCTGAAACTCTGAATTAGGGATATTCTTACATTGAATTCATTTAACTTGTAATTCACGGTCAACTTTCTGAGCTTTACAGATTTGTTGAAGAAATACCTGTTTAGTTTTTAATTCAGCTAAAATAGACCCATCATCACAAATCATCAACTAAGTATTCATTGCTCGTAATGCAAAAAAGGGATTTTTAGCTCAGGGCATCAGTAACAACATTAGCTTTTCCCGAGTGATAATCAATCACAAATTCATAATCTTTCAATAACTTGAGCGATCTTCGTTATCGCAAGTTCAAATTTTGCTATGACATCAAATATTTTAAGCTTTTATGATTCGTATAAATGTGGCATCTTTCACTGTAAGTAGTGTCGCCAAATTTTCAACGCGAACACAATTGCAGTCAGCTCTAAGTCATGTATTGAATAGTTCTTTTCATTCAGTTTCAAATGTCGAGAAGCATAAGCTATAACTTTTCCTTCTTGCATCAAAACACATCCTAGACCATTTAATGACGCGTCACAATAAATCACAAACTCTTTCCTCGATTCAGGTTGAACCAAAACTAGTGCCTCAGTTAACAGTACTTTCAATTATTCGAAACTCTGCTGACATTTTTTTAACCATTCGAATGTCACATCTTTTTGAAGCAGTCGTGTAATAGGTGTCACAATCATCAAAAATTCTTTCACGAATCTTTGATAATAGCCCACTGAGCCTAGAAAACTACGAACTTCAGACATATTTCTCGAAGGTTTCCAATCAACAATAGCAGAAATCTTACTCGGGTCAACTCTAATACCTTCAGTTGAAACAATATACCCTAGAAATCCAACCTTTCAGAGCCAAAATCCACATTTCCTGAACTTTGCAAATAATTGCTTATCACTTAGAGTTTGTAACACAACTCTCAAGTGCTCGATACGTTCAGATTCATCTCATGAATAGATTAGAATGTCGTCAATGAATAAACAATAAATCTGTCTAAATACGGTCTGAATATCCGGTTCATTAAGTCCATAAAAATTGCAGGAGCATTAGTCAATCCGAAAGGCATAACAAGGAATTCATAATGTCCATACCTCGTTCTGAAAGCAATTTTCGGCACATTTTACTCTTTAACTCGTAATTGATAATAACCCGATCTCAAATCAAATTTTGAAAATACTGTAGCCCCTTTCAACTGATCAAATAAATCATCAATCTGCAGTAGAGTTTATTTGTTCTTTATAGTCACTTTATTCAGCTGTCTGTAATCGATAGACATTCTCATCATGTCGTCTTTCTTCTTTACAAGCAATACTGGTGCACCCCAGGGCAAATAACTCGGTCGTGCAAAACCTCTATCTGTCAATTCTTGCAACTGAGCTTTCAACTCCTTTAATTCTGTTGGAGCCATTCTGTACTGAGCTATCGATATCAGTGTTGCTCTCAGTACTGATTCAATACCAAATTCAACCTCTTTGATCGGTGGAAACTTGGTAATTTTTCTAGAAATACATTCGAAAATTCACAAACAATAGGTACAGATTCATTCTTTGATTCAGACACCTTAGTATCTAATGTGTATGCAAGATATGCATCATAGCCCCTTTTTACACATTTCTGAGCTAACATAGACGATACCACAGTAGGTAATTCACTCAAATCATTAGAATTAATCCAAAGAATTTCACCGTTTTGACATTTCAATTCGATAGTCTTTCATCTATAATTCACAACTGTATCATGCATAGTTAGCCAGTCCATACCCAGGATCACATCAAACGGTAGAAGCATCAGGTCAGCCAGAAAACAGTAACCCCGAGTCATCAAAGGACAATTCTTACAAATTTTATCAACTAAAATAAACTTGCCTAAGGGGTTCGATACTTTAATTAAAAACTCTGTAAACTCGACATGTAAACTCTTTTTAAATACTAGATTTATACAGATATATGAATGGGTTGATCCAGGATCTATCAACGCAACTATATCAGTATCAAAAAGAGAAAAAGTATTGGTAATAACATCTGGCGATGATACCTTCTCCCGTGCACAGATAGCATAAGCTCAGGCAGGTGCTCGTGCCTTAGATATGATAGTAGAATCTCTCGTAGCACCTCGATTACCACTTGTATTTTCAGTATTTTGGGGTTACGTCCCTCTAGTAGCCGTATTACTTACTTTTTCCAGTTGATCTCTTTCAGCTATAAACTTTTCTGAACAGTCCCAGAGATAATGATCAAGAGATCCACATTTAAAAAAAGCTCCACTCACTAATCTACATTCACCGTAATGTCGCTTATTGTAATGCTTACATTCAGGTCCAGCACTTCTAACACTACCCATACTAGCAGATGTCGTCTAAGGTTTAGAGCTGAAATGTCTCGCATCTCTATCTCTGATCAAAATCCCCGCAGAAGCAGTAGAACGAGGATGATATTCTCTAGATTTCTCTGATGCTGACTGATGTGATTTGCCCGCAAATCTCTTTATAAAGTCTCTAGCCTCAGAATCGACTCTTTTCTCTTTAAAAAGCTCTTTGGCTTTACAAGCTCAGTTAAATAAAATGACAATCTCTTTCATCTCAAGAATCCCAACTAAAAGTTTGATTTCTTCATTTAATCCATCCTCAAACCTTTTACACATTATAGCCTCGGAAGATACACATTCACGAGCATATTTTTTGAGTCGTACAAACTCTCTTTCGTATTCTGTTACCGAAATATGACCCTATTTCAATTCAAGAAATTCCTTTTGTTTCTGACCAATGAACCTTTGGCTGATGTATTTCTTTCTGAATTCAACTTGAAAGAACTCCCAAGTAACTCTTTCTCGCAGAACTACGAATATCAAGGTATTCCACCACTGATACGCAGTGTCTCTCAACAATGATACAACACAGTTTAAACATTCTTTAGGTGTGCAAGAAAGTTCATCAAATACCCGAGTCGTGTTCTCAAGCCAAAACTCAGCTCTCTTAGGGTCATCGTTAATAGTGGCTCTTAATTCCTATCTTATCAACATGTGGTTTATTCAATCGCAAGGGATGCATATCTTGAGGGACTACAGGGATCGGTTGGGAATTGTAGGGGTGGAGGTTGCTGAACAGTTGGGTTCGTACGAATGTATTGTGTGAACCACTCGTTTATTATTTGAAAGAAGGCTTTTTTAGCCTCACCTCCATGACTACTAGACACGGGTCTAGAGTAAGAAGGCGCTGTCCCTTGAGCAGGAGCTAGCGCAGTACTCACTACATCATCTACTTCAGCTCATTTGGAATCCATTACTATATAAAAACACATTTGAAAATATCAAGAGTCATCACACTATCACAATTTATATATGGCATGTATAGCTAGACTCACATACGCTACGTTAGTCCTAGAATCGACTAAATCATAGCTCTGATACCAATAAATGTAGCACTCATCACCTGTATTCAACACTAAAATAGGGTTATGGAGCATTACCAAACTTATAACACAGATAACTGTACTTTTCTCATACATTCGATCAATTCATACAAGGATCATTCAATATCAATTAATTTGTCCCTTATAATAGCATACGAGGCCTTAAACATGATTTAGGAGTGGTTAGGGACTAAACTGATAACTTATAAAATTTTTACGAAACTTTGAAAATTTTTCTCAAAATAGAGGACACACGCCCGTGTGGCCAAGCCGTGTGTCTCACACGGTCACTAGCACACCCGTGTTATCGGTCGTGTGAAAATAGAGGGTACATACTAACTTGGGTCACATGGCCAACCACACGCTCGTGTGTCTAGCCCGTGTGACCTTCGAAGTGGCCACACACGCCCGTGTGTCAGGCCGTGTGCTAGGCCGTGCTAATCCTGTAGGGTATATTGACTTTTGCAACACGGCTAAGTCACACGCCCGTGTGCTAGGCCGTGTTCCAAATAGGGGGTATACTGACTTGTACGACACGGCCGGTCACACGCCCGTGTGTGAGACCATGTAGAGCATACTAACTTTATTTTAATATCAACACCAAGGGACACACGACCATGTAACATGACCGTGTGTCACGCATGGCCGAGACACAAGCCCGTGTCTCTACTCGTATGGACAAAAATAGGCTATTTGAAAAGCCATTTTGCCACCCTATTTTTACATACATGCTCAAGCATAAATTGCAACATTTTATAACCCAATAGGCAGCCATTCCATAACATTTCATACACATATTATACCAATTCAACATAATATTCAAATACCTAATTAACATCATGCATTTTCCATTCATATGCAAACTACATATCAAGACAACATTTGCATATTTCCGTTCTATCTACTACTTGCCAAAACATACCATATTTGAATACTTATACACAACCAAAACATTATACCAAGTTAAGCCAAATCAAATGGCTTTACCTTATACCACAAAATGTACCAAAATCACTATCTCAATTAACCATAACTATCATCTTTATAACTAGCCTATACATGCCATATTTACATATATCCATAAGTTCAAAGGTACCAATCGACAACTGGATAGTATGATGCGTAACTCTGACTTATCCGAATGGAGCGAGCTACCGAACCTCTATAAAACATGGAAAAAGAAACAGAGTAAGCTTTATAGCTTAGTAAGCTCGTATAATTCAAAATTAAACTTACCATTTATACATAATCAAGGCAATAAATAAGGTGTATTCAATTCAATTACCAAATGCCTAAACACAAGCATTCATCAACAAGTTAGTCACATAAATACATGTAATCATCCATTATCTCAATTTAAATACTCAATACATTGTATCATATGAAAGTCACATATATCATGTACATCATTTGTAACATTTCACTCTCAATCATATAAATAGTAATTCATTTGATAATAATAACTCATCCATATAAACAGTACTTTACCATATCATAGAATTTATGCCCGTTGAACCTATTAGAATTTCAAAAGATACTCAAGTGATATATATTAAGTATATAAATCAATAATCCGTCAATTCGTTATCATTTTCACTCTTTCGAGCTGTGATCAGTAAGCTCCTCCTGAGCTGATGGACAGTAAGCTCTATTTAGCTGAAACGGTAAGCTCCAACGAGCTAAAATCTGTAAGCTCCAACGAGCTAAAAACAGTAAGCTCTTAAGAGCTGATATATCAGTAAGCTCATACAAGCTGCGGTGAGTCCGCAACACATGCAGGATCTCAACCAAAATGGTAACCCTAGTGACATGTCACTCGTATCCTATGAATTCATACGGTTCAAACGGGGCTCAGTAACCATCAGAATATATCAATACGAAATTCGTATTCCAAGTAGATCAATTACTCAATTATATACATTCATTTAAAATAATTAAAAGTATTGAAAAGTTCGATTCTAATTATACGAACTTACCTTGTATTGCTCGGATAACAAATATAGGCTATTCGTCCACTTTTCTTTTTCCCCGATCTAATTCTGATCTCGACTTATCTTGATCTATATATTATTAAATTTAGCACATTCAATATTCAATTTATTCAATTTAGCCTTTAATTCATATTTTGAAAAATTTACATATTTTCCCCTAATGTTTCACACTTTTACAATTTAATCCCTATTACACAAAAATGGAAATTCATGCAATTAATCACTAACCCATGTTTAGTCAAATTTTGTATATGTTACTAGTATCCCATATTTTCAATTTATTCACACTTTTACCACATAATTTTACATTTTCACGATTTAATCCCTTTTTAACATTTTTGTCAAAAATCACTTTGCAAAACTAGTAAATCTATCAATAAACCTTCATGATCTATCATCAATCATCAAATTACTCAAGTATTCAACAATTGAAACATGTTAAATATTTAACAATTTCAAAATCTAAGGTACAGGCTAGCTAGAATACGAAGCAACGATCTAAAAAACGTAGAAATCATTAAAAATCTAGTCAAAATACATACCTAATTAAAGAATTTAAGGTTTCCGAATGAAGGAACCTATTATTTTCTTCTTTTTCTTCTTTAATTTCGGTTAGATGATGATAATGGAAGCCTTTAATTTGTTTTTATTTTATTAAATCATTTATTAACAATTACCTTAATAACCTTTAATAAAACATTATTATTTCACATAAACTCTGGACATAAATGTCCAATAACCTTTTAAATGTTTAATTACCATTTAAGGCCACCATAATTAAAAACTAAAGCCAATTGACACCTTTAACTAATAGAACATGCATTTTACATTTTACGTAATTTAGTCATTTTTCTCAAATTAAGCATTCAAACAGTAAAATTTCTTTACGAAACTTTCACACAATAATTCTATCATGCTGTAAAATGAAATAAAATAATAAAATAAATATTTTGACTTCAGATTTTTGGTCCCGAAACCACTGTTCTGATTTGACCAAAAACGGGCTGTTACACTTCGGCAAAAGCCGAAAAATGAAATTGTCGACGCCTCACGGTCGTGTCGGTACACTTGTGGTAGGCCGTGTGTGAGGACACAACCATGTGAGCCATACGATCTAGGCTAAGTTGGGCGTGTGGGCCACACGGGCGTGTCGATTATTGGGCCAGGCGCTGTGGGCACACGGGCAAGGCCAATCTGGGTGTGAGCCACACGGGCTTGTGGGCCCATACGGGCAAGCCACACAGTTCTATGGGCCCATTATACTACGATTTTTTGTAGGGTCGCACGGGTCGTCCTAATGAGTATGGGCTAACTGTAGGGTCGGTAAACGCTATTTAACCCTAAAACCAAGTGATCTGTTAGACTAAAATATGGTTATGAGCATGCCTATATTTGTATATCTGTTATCTATTTACAAAAGCATGTAAAGCATGACTTATTTGTTACTTCTATATATGTTCTGTTACTGTTATTGGGGTGGGATGATGTATTTTGGAGGAAGTGTTTTGAAAGGCAGTTTATGCCTATTATATGGCAGCATGGTTGCATTATATCTGTTATGTGCCACATCGATACAACATGGTGTATAGGGCTGGGTGGGTATTTTAAACCCCACATGGTGTGTTGGGATGGTCGGAGATGGTGTGTAGAGGATAGAGGTAGGATATTTGATTTCTGACGCTTATTTGTATATTTGTATCTGTATCTGAGATGGGCTTAGACCTCGAATATGCATTTGTGACTGTAATGGGCTTAGGCCTGAATCTGTATCTGACTGATTCTGATTTTCTGGTTGTGTGCATGCTTAATTTTGCTGGGTTACACACTGAGTTTACATAAACTCACCCCTTTTCTCTCTGTTCTTACAGGTAATCCACAGAGTTAGGCGGATCGGTACAGCGAAGAACTCGACGGTGACCACTCGTCATAAAGTGTTTTATTTGGTTTTATAGTTCTATTTAAGTTTGGCATTACGATTTGAGAGTTTGTAATTTTCTGGGACTGTATGGACTTTTTAACTGTTGGTTTTGGTTTTATTGCGCAACTTATGCATGCTTTATCAAAATGTTTTCTTTTAAAACAACGGGTTACTAAAACAAAGTTTTATTAATCACAAACTATTTTGCTAAAACATTACGATTTATCGTAAGCTTCCGCTTTAAATGCTTTTAGGCAAATGGATTACTGTTTTGGTGTTGAATACAGAAACTTAAGAGTTGAATAAGCGTTTTTGAATTTGTTAAAAATATATAAGAGCTAATAAACTGAAATGGTTTTATGGTGACGACTTAGTTTACAAAACCCATTCCATGTGACATTTCCAGATCTAGCCATAACATCTGGGCCAGGTTTGGGGGCGTTACAGCCAATAGAGAAATGTTCACTGAATTTGAAAAGATAATTAAAGGTGAGCAAGTTTACATGGGTAATTCAAGCATGTCGGAAGTATTCGATAAAGGAAAAATTTTACTCAAACTCACTTCTGGTAAAACGTTCGTATTGTGTGATGTTTTGTATGTATCTGCCCTTTGTAGAAATCTGATTAGTGGCGTTCTATTGAATAAGACAGATATTAAACTAGTCTTTGAAACTGATAAACTTGTACTTTCCCGAAATGGAGATTATGGGGAAAGGTTTTTAATAGGGGTTTATTTGTGATTGAGACTATGTTTAATAATAATAAAGATACCACTTCTTCTTATATTGTTGAATTACTTGACATGTGGCATGCTAGATTAGGACATGTGAACATTCATTCTTTAATGAAACTCGTAAATTTGAATCTACTTCCTAATCTTTATAATAATAGCTTTAATAAATGTGAAATATGTGTTGAAGCCAAGCATGCTAGACCTTCCTTAAAACCTATCACTGATAGGAAACTTGAACTTTTGGAATTAATTCATGCTAGTCTAACAGACTTTAGAAACATAGAAAGTAAAAACACTACTATGTTACCTTTGTAGATGACTACTCTAAGTATACAAAGGTCTATCTTTTAAGAACAAAAGATAAAGCTGAACAAATCTTTCTCCTTTATAAAGCAGAAGTAAAAAACCAACTTGATAGGAAAATAAAACGTCTCAGATCCAATAGAGGGGGCGAGTATGGCACTAACTGCCTTAAAGAGGTGTGTGAGAAAAATAAAATTATACATAAATTTTCCACTCCCTATTTTCCATAAAAAAAATGACATAGCTGAAAGAAAACACCTAACTTTAAAAGAAATTATGAATGTTTTACTACTTAGTTATGGTTTACATTATCACATGTGGGGAGAGGTCGTACTCCCTGTGATTCATATTCTTAATAAAATGCCTAATAAAAAAATGAGATTGTACCCCATACGGATTATGAAAAGGGTATGCCCCTAATCTGAAATACTTGAAAGTGTGGGGTTGCCTAGAAAAAGTAGGCATACCTGTTTTTAAATAGAACACTATTGAGTCTAAAACTTTTGATGTTGTTTTTGTAGGTTATACTCTGAACAGTGCTGCATATAGATTTATGTTTTGCATGATTCTTCCATATGTGAATCTAGTAATGTTGTCTTTCTTGAAATTATTATTTCTCTAAAGAAATTTGATGTAAATCATGATACATAATTAGATGAGCTTGTATCTTTTTCTAGTACATATAATAGAGATATTCTTAATGATGATGTGGAACCTAGGAGAAGTAAAAGACAAATGACTGCATCTAGTTTCCTACTTGATTTTCTTACTTCTTTTATAACCAAGGTTAATGATTTAGACTTAATAAATGATTCTATTTCTCATGATTATTTTATAGATGAGGATCCAAAAACTTATGATGAAGTCATAAATTCTATAGATGCTAGTTTTTAGAGAGATACTATTAATAATAAGCTTGAATCTATAATGTCTAATCACACTTGGGAATTAGTACACTTGCCTAAATGTTTTAAACCTATTAGTAACAAATGGGTATTTAGAACAAAGCTTAGACCAGATGGATCAATTGAGAAGTATAAGGAAAGACTAATGGTTAAAGGGTTTACTTAGAAATTTGGAGTCGATTATTTTGATACTTACTCTTCTGTAACTAAAATCTCTACCATTCGTGTGTTGTTTGCATTAGCTTCCATTCATAATCAATTGGTACATTAGATGGATCTGAAGACAACTTTCTTGAATGCTGACTTGGATGAAGAGATCTATATGGAGCAACCTCCAAGATTTATGGCACCTGGTATGGAATATTAAGTTTGCAGACTCAAAAAATCACTGTACAGTCTCAAACAATCTCCAAAATAATGGTATGAGAAATTTCATAAGACTATTCTTAGTTTCAGTTTTATAGTTAATGGTTCAGATGCATGTGTATAATCCAAAATGTTTGGATCTGATTGTGTCATCATAAGTCTATATGTAGATGATATGTTAATTTTCAGTTCTAATATAGAAGCCATTAATAAAAGTAAGAATTTCTTATCTACTAGATTTAAAATGACTGATTTGGGAGAGGTAGATGTAATCTTAGAAATTAAAGTTACAAAACCAGAAAATGGATTTTCATTAAACCAATTTCACTATATAGAAAAAGTGTTAAAAAGATTTAATAGTTTTGATGTAATCCCCGTGAAAGCTCTTTATGATTCTAGCATACAATTGTTAAAGAATAAAGGAAACAATAGTTCTCAATTAGAGTATGCAAAGATTATTGGAAGTCTTATGTTCTTGATGAACTACATTCAACTAGACATTGCTTATGCGGATAGTAGACTAAGGGCTAGTTTGGAAATGCTTTTGAAAAGTGCTTTTGAAAGGTACTGTGGAAAAATACTTTTGAGAAGTGATTTTGAAAAGTTTGGTTTAAAATTTGAGTGTTTAGCATTACTATCAAAAACTGCATTTAAGTAAAGTAACAAATATGCATTTAAATAATGTTCAAATTAGTTAATATTATGATATTTTAGCAAGAATATAAAAAATAATTTATCTTAACTTATTGTTAATATTTTAATATATAATATTAATTTTAAATATTTATAAGTAATTAATATTAATTATTTATTAAATTTAATTAGAATATATAAATTGTATTTAAATATAATCATTAAATATTTGTAATTAGATATTGACACAATTATATTATTTTAAAAATGATTTTTTTAATTAATGATTTTAACACATTTGTATTATTTTATTTTTAAATGTAATTTGAATATATAACTCATATTAGATATTATCATAACATAGAAAACATAAACCTAACAAATTAAAATCATTTACGAGCCTAAGGACTAAAATGTAAAAAGTTGAAAAGTTAAGGGCAAAAATGTAATTTTTTCCATAAGGTGTTTTTGAGATTAAATTGAATAATGTGATGATAGAATAAGTTAAATGTGATATTATAGATCAAGAAAGACGAGCATCTGACCTAGACCGGGGAAATAATAAGGTTGTGGACTAAATTAAACTATTAGCCATTTTGTACCGAGGTAAGTTCATATGTTAAAAATAAGCTTTAATATGATTGTATTTTATTGCTTTAATATTGCATGAACTATATGTTTAATTAATGTGGATGAGCTTAATCCTATGAACGAGTCTGAAGAAGAATCGACAAGCAAGAAATCCGGTTTGAACCTTAGGAATAGGGTAGGATACAAGTGACATGTCACTAGGGTTACTATGTGTTATATGATTATGTGACCTGGGTGCTGGTCTCGTACGTCCTACTGGTGGCTGAGTATAACAACATATGTTGCGGATACTTGACAGCTTGTGTGAGTAGCACCGTGTAGCTACGTCTTGACTAATAGCTTGTGTGAGCAGGCCCATTGATAGCTCGAGAGTGAGCAATTATGTGATATGAGATTGAGGTAGCATTGGCTTTGCAAAAATCCCGAGTATCCGACATTATTATTACCGAGTGGTTCACGGGTATGTCAAATATAAGAATATGTGTAAATTCATTTCGAGATGGTTCAGGTATGTACGTAAAGCTCATGTTTATTAAATGCTTGAAATGATGAATATGAGGTAAATTTTGTGATGGAATGAGTTATGACCATGAGACTGGTAAATTTACATTTAATTATGTTATAATATTTGAATGTTATATGCATGGTAAGGTTGCTTATTTCTTGCATACGAGCTTACTAAGTTATATAGCTTACTCCGTTTATTTTTCATGTTTTTATAGTGTCGCCAAGCTAGCTCGGGTCGGAGATCGTTGGAGATTCGGATCACACTATCAAACTCGCATTTTGGGTATTGATGTCTTAGTATTTTGAAAGTATGGCATGTATAGGGACTTGGTCATGGCATGTATAGGGACTTGGTCATTTTGTTATATGTGTCATTGTGTTTGGCCAAAAGTATTGGCTTGTAAATATCAAAGGCTTGATGTGATATTTGGCCATGTAACTTGGCTCATTTTGGTTGAAATGGTTGTAAACATATATATATATATATATGCATGCATGTACAATTATCTCTTGTGTGATGTGGTTTATGAATGTTTGGTGAATGGTTGAAGGTGACCTAATAGTTTTGTTGTTGAATGGTTGAGATTGACTCATTAGTATGTTAGGAAAACTAAGTAAGATTATGCATGTTATGAGTAGCCATATTGAAACTTGTAGAATGTGAATTTAGTATGATTTGGTTTGGCAAAACATGGATGTTGATATTGTATTGGCATGTGTTGGTCATAATTGTGGATGTTTTGGTTGCCTAAGTATATTATGTTTTTTGCCATTGAATTGGTGTAAGTGTATGTGTGAATAAGGGTGACAAATGGCTTGGTAAATAGACTTTATTTTGTCTATACGAGTAGACACACGGCCTGTCCCATGGGCATGTGTTTTGGCCGTGTGTCCCATGCACCTTAATTTTGAGAAACATGATGCTCAAAATTGAGCACACGGGCAGAGACACGGGCGTGTGAAGTTTGCACCTATTTTGTGAAAATTAATTTCCCACATGGCCTAGAACACGAGCGTGTGATTTCAATTTGTACATGAGTTACAAATCAGAGAGTTACACAGGGTCGGGACACAGGTGTGTGAGACCACACGGCCTGCCCACACGGGCGTGTCCCATATCCACATGGGCGTGTGACCCTTGTATAGTGGAAAATTTTCTAAGTTTTGTAAAAATTTCTAAAGTTCCCGGTTTTGTCCCGAACCACTTCTAAAGCATGTTTTGAGCCTCGTAGGCTCGTATTAGGGACTTTATGATTAATTACAAATGGTTTTAATTTGGACTCAATTTTATGACTCGCAATTATATGATTGCTTGTGATGTAAGTCCGGTAATGCCTCGTACCCTGTTCCGATGTTGAATATGGGTAAGGGGTGTTACATTACACATAAATAAGTAGAACATAAATTCAATATCCAAAAACCAAACATAAATAATTATTGATAAAACTAGTTTAGCATTGTTGTTTAGTCACATAGTAGATATCTCTGAACCCTAGAAGATCAGAAAATTTTCAACTATCCTCCATTTCAGTCTTAAGCCACCAAGCTATAATCTTGGGATTAACTGGTAAAAACATAATTTGCTTGTCCTTATTGAACAATAATTTAAGTGACAAAAAGTATAGTGGACTAGCTTCTGGAACTTCTTCCGACATGCTATCAAGCACTTTGACTGCTTGTGGAATACCATATGGATCTATAACATGAGTCAAACTAGACTTGGCTTGACTCATATTGTCAGCTGCATTGCATAATTTTTCTATTTGACTAGACAATCTTGCAGCCCCTCCAATTTGCTTTGAGGATTTCTTTCTTCCAGTTTTAAAATGTGAACTTGATATCTCAAGTGTTTTTATTTTTTGACTGTTTCCATCAATGTGAACATCATTTGAAATGTGAACATCATTTCTCACATTTTCTTCCCCATTCTCTTCAGGTATTTCATTGTTAACATCCTCAAAAAATCACTACCGAGTGTACCAAAAGAAGGTGGCCATGCTTTATCACCTATTGCAACTATCTCCATGAACATTTGGTACAACTTCCCTTCGAATTCAAGATCAATGCCCGATGTTTTAAATTTTTGAGCTTCAGGCACAAACTACATATAAAATTATAATTTAATAACAGTAATTATCAATAACCTCATAAATAAGAAAAAAAAATTAGAATTATTAATGTACCTTTAGCCTACTCTCCCACCAATCATCCGATGCATCAACGGTTCTTTTTATAGGATTCAACCCTAGACCAATATCTTCGCCTTTAGGTTTCTTCCAAGTCTTCCATTCTTTTTTTAGGGCATTCCACCTATTTTTAAGTTGTCTTTGTGAATAAGCTTTGCCCGTTTCTTTCTCAAAGTTGGTCATTATTTTCAACCATCCATCTTTTGTGAAATGAGTACCAGGTCTATTACCTTTCAATATCTCTTTAATACAAATATCACAAAATATTTCTGTCAATCTCTTATCCCACATTGCTTTGACTTTTTCACCACTAACTTCAACCGACGAAGTACTCATCTATTGTGTATACGAACATATTTGTTTCAGCCAGTAAAGCAATCAAGAAAATCAAATGTTGCATAAGTATTTTTTCTCGTGTATCAAAATCAAGAAAGGATCCTAAGATTTTTTTTCTCAATCAACATAAACTTTCCAAGACCGGAATAATAACCAAAAAAGAGAACACAACTAATAATAGCATCAAACACAATTAAAAAAGTCAGTTTGAATAATATTTTATCAATTTTTTTTTACCTAATAATGAAATCTAAAAATACCAAATCTGTGACCCCATCTAATTTAATTATAACAAAATAATAAATTAAATAAAAAATAAAAGATAGGATAAAATTAGAAATGCTGGTCTCTCCTACTTCTAGAATCTAGACTTGCATTTATTACCCAAATTGTAGAACAAAATAATTAAACAGAAATTTTATGTGGCTTAATCATTTTCTAATTGATTTTTTCAACCAAAAGCAATTAACATATGTGGTATCATAATCATGAATATTGTGAATATTTTATTGTTTATTATTTTAGTGGATTTATAGCCAGACACAACTATAAGATTGACACTAGTTGTCAACTTCTAAAACTGAAAATTCATTGTTTTATATCAATGGTTGCCAACTCCACAAATGCATACACTTTTTTACTTCAATTTTAGTATGAATTTGAATAAAAAAATTCACGTTTCTGGTTTAAATCATAGGAATAATACAGTATATAACATTAATAAAAGAACATGTTTAATACAAGTATTGAATATCAATGGTTTATAGTATATTTTGACACCAAAAAGTAATTAGATAAAAGTGTACTTGTTATAATTAAAATTTTTACATAGATTTGACTGATAAAATGCCATTCCCTATCATCTTTCTTAATTAATCTATAATTAATGTTTAAATAAAAGATGGTTTAAATAAAATACCATTCCCTATCAGCAAAACATGGTTGAAATCTAAAGAGAAAATAATTTGAAAGAGAAGATAATAGGTAAGGATTTATAATTTATGAGCTATGATTAATCTTTGTCGCCATCTGTACTCAGCATGTTCTGAAACTAGTTATCTCCAACAGTTTTTAATTTACTGTCATGTATTTTTATTAAGTATTTTATATGGTTTAAGTTTAAACCACTTCATATTAATAAAAAGATTTAAGTAGACACCTCCACAATGAAAAAGAAAATAAGCAAGCAATCAAACATCACCTCATGTGACCAAGATTAGTAGGTGTCCAATAACTAATCAAAAGAAAAGAAATGGTACACCGAATTCAATGTACTAAAAGACAAGTATTTGTATACATACAAATTAATAGCAACATTAATCTCCAAACCTAAAATAATTATCACCAAACAATTAAAAAACAACAACAACATGCAGCACTCACTAAAGAAAACTAAGAAAATGGCCTTACGTGTTTGATGAAATACATGCAAGACAGCGCGACAAAAAATACAAGTCCTCACCACAACCATATGTTATTTCGCAAGTAGGCAACAAGCATGATTATTTAACTAAAGAAAAGATCACATCTTCCTTGATCATTCTGTGTTTTTTAAAGAAAAATTATTGATGTTTAAGTACATGTGTGTCTGTACATATATATTCATTCAACACACGAACAGAGTGAGAGAGAGAGGCATGCAAAGCAAAGCAGGACAAATGAAGACAACATATTATTTAAATCCAAATACTACGCTGAACAATGATTGAAGGTAAATCTATAAACCAATACTCCTCAAACAAGGCTTTTGAACCAGGGTATAATAATTTATGTTGAGGAATATTACAGATTGAGTTTCCTCCGAAGGTGTCAATGGTCGGTTTGGACGATGGTATGGTTTCGACGCTTGGCCCACAACCAGAATCGCTGAAATTGCGCCGGAATGCTAAACTCTCTAGCAACCTCTTCCTGCATATTGAATCAAAGAAAGGAAAATAAGCTTTTGGAGAAGAGAAAATGAGCTTCTTCTTTTTTTTTTTCCAAAAAAAAAAAAAAAGCAGCTGATTGCATGGTCTCCAAGAAAGAAAAACAAAGTATCTATAATTGATATCTTGAAGCTTTTGAGATAAACAAAGTTTCAATAAAACAAAAAATTATCTATGCCAGCAAAAAATCATCATTCATTATAGAGTATGGAAGTGAAAACAACAAAATAATAATAATAATAATAACTTTCAACACTGTCACTGCCCTTTGACGGTAAAAATTTCTCACAAGAAAAATCAGAAAAAAAAAAATGAGACCCGTCTCATTAAAAAAAAAAAAAAAATCAAACAATCAATTTCAGTAAAATTTTTGGTATTAAAATTTCTGTAAAATCAAACAATCAACTTTTGTAAAATTTCTGTAAAAATCAAATAATCAGAAAACAACTAAAATCTAAAGCATAATGAATAATTAAAGATAAGAAGAAGAAAAGAAACTCACCGTTGGAGGAAAGAGGAATAAAAAACCAAAGGAAAGAACTTTGAAAGAGAAAATGTGAAAAAAAAAAAAAAAGAAAGTATTCTAACGTCTTTTGGGAGAAGACAAACCAAGGTAAAAAATGTCCATAGTAGCCAAAAACACTTTTGGCTGAGGAAAAAGTTCAAATTTTCACTTCTCCATCAGCCAAAAAAAACCTTTTTTTTTAAGTTTAAAATTTTAGTCAAATGATGTTTGTTTTGTAATGATTTTAAAGGAAAAGTGCTGAAACACCCCAAACTCGGCCCACGAGCCCTGACCGGATCTGGTATGTTCCTCGATATAAACCGGTTTAAAAATCTTTTGTTACTCTGAAAAATAGTGTGTTTTGAAAGAAAAATTGTTTTGGGTTGGGCTCGAGTTGAAAACAAGTTTATCTTATATCGTAGACCCTTTATTTTAGGGGACAAAACATTTAGAGCTTATTTTAAAAAAATAAATTTACTTAATCTCTTAATTGGTAAAAATTCGTAACATAATAAGTAAAAGTAATATAAAGTAGTTCACTATGGCCTTATTACATCAAATAATTCCAAAAATTGGATTCAGGGTACTTAAAATAAAGAAAGTCCGAAATAAAATAAATTTCGAGCTTCGCATGGCCACCACTAAGCCTGCACACCAGTCCATCATCATCACGTCACTGGAAGAAAAAGATTCTCAACGGGTGAGTCAAACAAACTCAATGTGTAACCAACACTAAAATTTAATAACTCAGGCATACATTATCATATCACATACATATTCATATATCAGATGGGAAAAAGTGATGCAACCCGAACCCAAACCTATATGCCATCCGCTACACGTCACCCGTACCATCCTGCACACCATGGGGACTACTAAGTCAACCCTCCATCCGCTACACACCATCGGAAGGCGATGCCGCTGCGATCGGCGTGCTCATCGCCTCTTATAAAATTCGTGGCATAGCCACCAGATTAAATAATCGTGACCAAAGTCACCACATTCAGATAATGTGACCGAAGTCACCACATTCAGATAATGTGACCGAAGTCACCACATTCAGATATCGTGGTATAAACCACCACTTTCACTTCCCCTTTCACAATAACCCATATGCCCATGTCATACAATCATGCCAATATCTTTATTCACATTCTTATAATTCATATGCGTGTCATAACAGATATTTTACCATAATCCTAGTAGGAGTAGGAAAACGTACCTGAGTACTTTGTACCATAGCATGATACCTTAGCCATATTCACATTCTTATAAACATGCTCATATTAAATATTGCCATAAATCTTATTAAAAGATAGTGTGGGATACACACCCGGTATTAATGCTTTTCCTGAAAACCCGAAAACCCGATCTAGGCTTCAGATCTTTAATCCCTTGCTGCCGATTGGATAAAAGATCAAATCCCAAAATTTGTAGTGTTTCTTCTTTATAGTCGACTACTCACGAGATCCATTAACCTGGTTAGTTTTCGGCTTAAACACATAAAAATAGATCTAAATACTAAAACAGAGACTTGGCCAAATATTCATAGTCACTTACCTTAAGGTTCTTAAATCCCGGAATAACTCCTTGGTTATAGTTTCTGTCGAAATCCCTAAAAACACATGTTAGATCAACTCCTAACATTTAATCACAACCAATGGCCCTTGGCCGAATGTCAAATATGACTTACCTTAAAACCTTTAAAATCCCGAAAGATCCTTCCTAGAAGTCGACAGCCCTCTTGCTTGAAATCTCAAAGATATTCGGCTATGGCCTTAATGTGGATCAAAATTTCGGCTTTTGAGGCTTAATAAGAAATCAGCTAGGGCTATTGGTATCTTCGGCTTTGATTGCGTTTGTAAAAGAAGAAGGAGAGGATTTACAATGGGGATTCGGCTTCAATAGAGGAGTAGGGGACTTGGGAAAAATCAGCAATGATGATTTTTAGGAAGAAAAAGATTTCGGCTAGGCAAGAGTTGAGAGAAATAAAAGAAAACCAAGAGAAAAGATGAATATCTATTTGATAATTTCGGCTATCTCCTTTTCCTAGCTTAGCCGAAACTACTAAGCTTAGAATCCCTTACTTGGCCATCACTTCTCCCACATTTTCCTCCTTTATCACATTGTTTAAAAATTAATAGAATTAATCCCTCAATTATCTCTTATCTCTTAATTAAAAATACCAATAATAATCCATCATTTATCCATCTATTTGCCAAATTTTAACAAAAATAAAACACCTCCCTTTTGCCTTAATGCCGTCCACTTCTCCCTCTTAATGCCGAAAAATAAAACATTATTCTGCTTACGCGACTCGATCCTTGGCCCCCTAACCCTTGCTTGTGGCGTCACTTATCTGGGCATTAAGTGGCACCTTCAAGCCACTTTAACAAGCTGATTCTTGTGTCATAAATCCCCTATATTTTCTCTTAAGGCCCCTCTTCTTCGGTTTCCTCTTTTAAACTCTAAAACTTACCATTTTTTAAGGCATTTCCTTACATTTCCAAGGTCCCCAAAAATTCATATAACACATTCATAACACGTAAAACATTTTATTTCATATAACTAAGCAAAAATGTACAAGCCCATTTTCGGGATGTTACAGTTCTACCCCCTTAAAATAATTTCGTCCTCAAAATTCTGGCTCCCACGAAGCTTCCTCCGATCCATGATTGCGCCATAACACTTTAACTAGAGGAACTGATTTCCTTCGTAGCACTTTCACATCTCGCTCTAAGATCTGAATCGGCTCTTCCTCGTAGGACAAATCTGGTCTTAGCTCCACCTCCTCGACTGGTACCACATGAGATGGGTCTGATCGATATCGACGTAGCATGGACACATGGAATACGTCGTGCATCTGCTTCAATTCCAAAGGCAGCTCCAACTGGTATGCCACTGGACCAATTCGCTTCAATACTCGATAAGGTCCTATAAACCTTGGCCTTAACTTTCCTTTTCGTCCAAATCTCATTACCTTCTTCCAAGGTGACACTTTAAGGAACACTTGATCCCCCACATCGAACTCTATTTCCTTCCGTTTCAGGTCCGCGTATGACTTTTGCCTATCAGATGCTTTCTTCGGATTCTGCCACCATTTCTGGACCCAAAACTCGATGTTCTCCCAATTTCGTCCAACATGTAGGAGTTCGACACTTCCGACCATACAACGTTTCATACGGTGCCATCCGAATACTAGCTTGATAGCTGTTGTTGTAGGCGAACTCTGCTAAAGGCAAATAGTCTTCCCAACTTCCTCGGAAATCCATCACACAGCCTCTCAACATATCCTCCAACACCTGTATTACTCGCTCAGACTGCCCGTCTGATTGTGGATGAAAAGCCGTAGTGAAGTCCAACTTAGTGCCTAAAGCTTGATGAAGTGCCCTCCAAAATCGAGACGTAAATCTTGGGTCTCTATCCGAAATAATTGACACCGGCACTCCATGTAACCTTACAATTTCCGCCACATATAATTTGGCTAACTTCTGAAGAGAATAATCAACTCTTACCGGGATGAAGTGCGCGGACTTGGTGAAACAATCCACTATTACCCATACCGAGTCCTTCTTAGTAGGCATAAGAGGAAGCCCGCTAACGAAGTCCATGGTGATTCTCTCCCACTTCCACTGCGGAATCATTATCGGTTGAAGCAATCCTGATGGAACTTGGTGTTCAACCTTAACTTGCTGACACGTCAAACATTTTCCCACGAATTCAGTAACTTCCCGTTTAAGATCAGGCCACCAAAACTGTTCCCTTAGATCCCTATACAGCTTAGTGCCTCCGGGATGCATAGCATAAGGGCTACTATGCACTTCCCGAAGAATCCTCTGTCTTAACTCCTCGTCCCTCGGCATACAGACCTTTCCCTTGAAGCACAATACTCCCTCATCATTAACACCATAATCCTCTAACTCTCCGTTCTGTACTTGTTGCAACTTAACACTTAGATCCTCATCCACCAACTGACTTTCCTTTACCTCATTCAACCATGTTGGTTTGACTTGCAGTTCTGCCAGCAGACTCCCATCATCATACAAACTCAAGTGTGCGAACATCACCCTCAGATCTGACACAACTTTTTGACTTAAGGCATCTGCTACCACATTTGCCTTGCCCGGGTGGTACTCTATCGAACAATCATAATCCTTCAATAACTCCACCCACCTTCGCTGCCTCAAATTCAACTCCTTCTGAGTCAACAGATACTTGAGGCTCTTGTGGTCTGTGTAAATTATAGACTTTTCTCCATAAAGATAATGCCTCCACACCTTAAGAGCGAAGACCACAGCCACCAATTCCAAGTCATGGGTTGGGTAGTTAACCTTATGCGGCCTTAACTGCCGAGACGCATAAGCGACTGCTTTTCCATATTGCATTAGAACACACCCTAATCCCGTATGTGAAGCGTCACAGTACACCACAAAATCCTTTCCTGCCTCTGGCTGAATTAACACTGGAGCTTCAGTCAAAACCCTCTTGAGCTTCTCAAAGCTCTCCTGTTGCTTATCCGTCCATACAAGGGGTACTTCCTTCCTCAACAACTTTGTCAAAGGCGCGGCTATTGACGAGAATCCTTCCACGAACCTTCTGTAATAGCCTGCCAAACCTAAGAAACTACGGATCTCAGCCACGGACCTAGGTGGTTTCCAATCCAACACTGCTTCGATCTTCCTAGGATCTACCCTTATTCCCTCTGCGGATACCACATGCCCTAAGAATGCCACCTCCTTAAGCCAAAATTCACACTTGCTGAATTTGGCATAGAGCTTCTTCTCCTTTAATATTTGTAACACTATCCGTAGGTGCTCATCATGCTCTTCCTCTGACTTCAAGTACACCAAGATGTCATCGATGAACACAACGACGAATCGATCCAAGTAGGGTTGAAAAACCCGGTTTATCATATCCATGAACGCGGCTGGAGCGTTCGTCAATCCAAACGACATTACTACAAACTCATAGTGGCCGTACCTTGTCCTAAAGGCTGTCTTATGGATATCTGCCTCCTTTACCTTCAACTGATGATATCCCGACCTTAAATCGATCTTTTAAAATACCGCGGCCCCCTTAAGCTGATCGAACAAGTCATCTATCCTTGGCAAAGGATACTTGTTCTTGATGGTCAACTTATTCAACTGACGATAGTCTATGCACATACGCATAGTTCCATCCTTCTTCTTCACAAACAGGACCGGTGCTCCCCACGAAGACACACTGGGCCGGATAAATCCACAGTCAAGCAACTCTTGGATTTGAGCCTTGAGCTCAACTAACTCCTTTGGCGCCATTCGGTATGGAGCGATTGACACAGAAGCTGTTCCCGGCAGCAAGTCAATTCCAAACTTCACCTCCCTATCTGGGGGTATTCCTGGTAATTCCTCCAGAAACACATCCACGAAGTCCCTTACTGTTCTAACTCCACTAATTCCCCCTTCTTTTGTGTCCACAGCACTAACGAAGGCCAGAAATGCCTTGCACCCTTTCCGAACCATTTTCTCCGCCTTCAACGCTGAAACTACATTAGAAAGGTAGTTTCTTCTTTCTCCTATCATGACCACTACTTCATCCTCCGGGGTCCTTAACTCCATTCGCTTAGCCGCACAATCCAACACGGCCCGGTGTTCTACTAACCAATCCATACCAAGTATGAGTTCAAACTCTCCGAAGGGTAGTTCCATTAAGTCAACCCGAAAGTTCACTCCCTGAATCTCTAGAGGTACCCTCCGAAAGGTCTTATTTACCACTACAGTTTGGCCTAATGGGCTTACTATAGTCATCTGCCTATCAGAAAGTTCAGAGTCTAGGCCTAGTGTCTCGACTACACTACATGCAACATAAGAATGGGTCGAGCCCACATCAATCAAAACAAAATAGGGCTTGCCATAAATAAGGAATGTACCGGTTATGATATCCGGTGCGTCTCCATCCTCCTGGTGTCGTGCATAAACCAAACCCACTGTCTAGCTTCGTAACACCGCGCCTGTTCCACGTCCTCTTCCGGCATCATTGCCTCTGTTGTTCGGACCACGACCTCGCTGAAGCTACTGTCCACCTCTACCAGCCTGATTAACATTCTAAGCTACTGGTCGATTCCCATCTGGTTTCATAGGATAGTCCTTGATCATATGGTCCTTGGACCCACACTTAAAGCATCCTCCCGTCTTTTTCCAACATTCTCCTAAGTGCTTCTTTCCACACTGATCACAAAGACGATACTGCCCTCCTGTACCAACTTGCTGACCTCGCGGCCCATCAGCTCTGGGCCTTTTCTGCACATTTCCAGGCGATCCAGACGATCCAAAACTTCTTTTCTGCCTGCTCCGATCAAAGTTCTACCTCACGGAGTCTTTAATTCCCTCAGCTACTTTTGCCTTCTCGACTAATGTAGAAAATTCCCGCTTCTGATGTGGGGCTATCAATAATCTTAGATCATCCCTTAAACCGTCTTCGAACCGGACACACCGCTCATGCTCCGTAGCCACTACCCCTCGAGTATATCGGATCAACCTCAGAAACTCAGCTTCATATTCTTCCATAGACTTATTCTCTTGAACCAGCCCTATAAACGCCTTCCTCTGCGCGTCAGTGTAACGCGTGCTGACATACTTTTTCTGATACGCTGCCTTAACATAGTCCCACGTCAGATCCTCAGCTGTGGCACCATCACGAACTGTGAGCCACCATTGATACGCTTCATTGCGTAGTAATGCCACCATTCCTTTCAACTTCTCTTCAGGGGTTAAATCGAGCTCATTCATAATTCGCTCGGTTGCCTCTAACCAATACTCAACGGTACTGGGTGCCACACCCGATACTCCACGGAACACCTCAGCTCCGTTGGTTCGGAGTCACTCGGGTATAGACTTCCGAGCTCCCGTACCTCCACTTGCTCTCGCCACTATCTCAAGAACTTGCAGCACGGCCTGCGATACAGCATCACCCCCTGCCTGATCCTGCTGCTCAACACCAAAAGTTAGGGGTGGTGGTGGCGGTAGTACCTCATTCTCAGACCCTTGACCCGATCTAACGGGCTTTGACACGGTCATCCTACCTCTACTGCGTCCACGACAGCCACGTCCTCTAGAACTCATTTCTATCGTCGCGATCTGATTAAAAAGTTTTATGAATTAGTCCTTGTTTCACTTATTATCGCGAAGAAATTTTATGAAAGGAGTTTAGGAGTAGTTCTTTCGATCAATCAAAGTTTTCGTTCAGGTTTCCTATCCTAATTCAGAGAATCGCATCCATCCAAACATTCATTCAGTAGTACCTATCACACACATTCACTATTCAACTTTCTTGTCTATTCCTACCCCAGGGGTATTTTCGTCATTTGTCCTACAGGGGTATTTTCGTAATTTTTCAAAATAAGATTCCCTTGGTGATTTTGTCAATAAGGGTATTTCAGAAATTTTGCATTCCCGAGGGTATTTTTGGAAATTTTAAAATTCGAGGATATTTCGGTAATTTTGAAACTCGGGGGTATTTTGGTAATAAACCAGGGTAAATTTGTAAAGTTTAATAATTCAGGGGTATTTCAAAATTTGCAAAACTTTGAGGGTTCTTTTTGAGAATTTGTTTTCCAAAACGGTGATGTTGCAAAAATTTTGGAAATTAGGGTCATTTTGGTAATTTGCGGGTTAGGGGCAATTTCGTAATTTTCCAAAATCAAGGTATTTCAGTATTTCACCAAATAAGGTTTTTGGTATTTTTGTAAAGTAAGAATATTTTAGATAAAAGTCGAGGGTAATATGAAAATTATAGAAACCAAAGGCATTTTGGTAATTTTACAACCAGGGGTATTTAGGTAAATTTGTAACCTAGAAATTTTTAGGAAATTTTTTTTTTTTTAAAAAATCACAATTTTCACAATTCAAAAGAGTAGTTTGTTGACTTTTAAAAACTAGGGTTTCCATGAAAACGTGGCTAATCCCATTCGGGTTTTAGTTATTGTGTTTAGCCTGTGACTGAGTCCTCTTGGTTAGGGTGAAACGAAGCTACGCACTGTGGGATTCAGTGAAGGGAGGTGAGTCACTAGGACTGGTTAAGTACTGTGCTCTTAGGATCCAATCCTAGACATGCGCATTGGGGGTTGCCACACCCTAACTCGGCGACTTAGCCATAGGTTTGTTTAATTAGGCATTAAGTCTTATGTAATAGTTGGGGTAAACTAATCCTAGGGTTCAAGTACCTATCATACTATTCTACGTTCCATTTATACCCTTCTACAATCCATAACATAAATCACAAAGATGGTTAGGGTTACTTACCTAGTGGACTGTGGGTCGAAGACTTAGGTGCCATGCCAGAAAAACCTGCTTAAAAACTTTCTCAAAATTCATTTGGGCTCGTTTTGAGCAGATTTTGGGCCTTAAACCCCAGGCCGAGGGTTTAAAATTGGGCTCTGATACCAAATTGAAACACCCCAAACCCGGCCCACGAGCCCTGACCGGATCTGGTATGTTCCTCGATATAAATCGGTTCAAAATTCTTTTGTTACTTTGGAAAATAGTGTGTTTTGAAAGAAAAATTGTTTTGGGTTAGGCTCGAGTTGAAAACAAGTTTATCTTATATCGTAAACCCTTTATTTTACGGGACAAAACATTTAGAGCTTATTTAAAAAAAATAAATTTACTTAATCTCTTAATTGGTAAAAATTCGTAACATAATAAGTAAAAGTAACATAAAGTAGTTCACTATGGCCTTATTACATCAAATAATTCCAAAAATTGGATTCAGGGTACTTAAAATAAAGAAAGTCCGAAATAAAATAAATTCTGAGCTTCGCATGGCCACCCCTAAGCTTCTGCCGACCCGGTCCATCACTGTTCGTCACCTGGAAGAAAAAGATTCCCCAATGGGGTGAGTCAAACAGACTCAATGTGTAACCAACACTAAAATTTAATAACTCAGGCATACATTATCATATCACATACATATTCATATATCAGATGGGAAAAAGTGATGCAACCCGAACCCAAACGTATATGCCATTCGCTACACGTCACCCGTACCATCCTGCACACCATGGGGACCACTAAGTCAACCCTCCATCCGCTACACACCATCGAAGGCAGTCGCTGCGGTCGACGTGCTCGTCGCCTTTATAAAATTCGTGGCATAGCCACCAGATTAAATAATCGTGACCAAAGTCACCACATTCAGATAATGTGACCGAAGTCACCACATTCAGATAATGTGACCGAAGTCACCACATTCAGATATCGTGGTATAAACCACCACTTTCACTTCCCCTTTCACAATAACCCATATGCCCATGTCATACAATCATGCCAATTTCTTTATTCATATTCTTATAATTCATATGCGTGTCATAACAGATATTTTACCATAATCCTAGTAGGAGTAGGAAAACGTACCTGAGTACTTTGTACCATAGCATGATACCTTAGCCATATTCACATTCTTATAAACATGCTCATATTAAATATTGCCATAAATCTTATTAAAAGATAGTGTGGGATACACACCTAGTATTAATGCTTTTCCTGAAAACCCGAAAACTCGATCTAGGCTTCAGATCTTTAATCCCTTGCTGCCGATTGGATCAAAGATCAAATCCCAAAATTTGTAGTGTTTCTTCTTTATAGTCGACTACTCACGAGATCCATTAACCTGGTAAGTTTTCGGCTTAAACACATAAAAATAGATCTAAATACTAAAACAGGGCCTTGGCCAAATATTCATAGTCACTTACCTTAAGGTTATTAAATCCCGGAATAACTCCTTGGTTATAGTTTCTGTCGAAATCCCTAAAAACACATGTTAGATCAACTCCTAACATTTAATCACAACCAATGGCCCTTGGCCGAATGTCAAATATGACTTACCTTAAAACCTTTAAAATCCCGAAAGATCCTTCCTAGAAGTCGACAGCCCTCTTACTTGAAATCTCAAAGATATTCGGCTATGGCCTTGATGTGGATCAAAATTTCGGCTTTTGAGGCTTAATGAGAAATCCGCTAGGGCTATTGGTATCTTCGGCTTTTGATTGCGTTTGTAAAAGAAGAAGAAGAGGATTTACAATGGGGATTCGGCTTCAATGGAGGAGTAGGGGACTTGGAAGAAATCGGCAATGGTGATTTTTAGGAAGAAAAAGATTTTGGCTAGGCAAGAGTTGAGAGAAATAAAAGAAAACCAAGAGAAAAGATTAATATCTATTTGATAATTTTGGCTATCTCCTTTTCCTAGCTTAACCGAAACTACTAAGCTTAGAATCCCTTACTTGGCCATCACTTCTCCCACATTTTCCTCCTTTATCACATTGTTTAAAAATTAATAGAATTAATCCCTCAATTATCTCTTATCTCTTAATTAAAAATACCAATAATAATCCATCATTTATCCATCTATTTGCCGAATTTTAACAAAAATAAAACACCTCCCTTTTGCCTTAATGCCGTCCACTTCTCCCTCTTAATGCCGAAAAAATAAAACATTATTCTGCTTCCCACGCGACTCGATCCTTGGCCCCCTAACCCTTGCTTGTGGCGTCATTTATCTGGGCCTTAAGTAGCGCCTTTAAGCCTCTTTAACAAGCTGATTCTTGTGTCATAAATCCCTTATATTTTCTCTTAAGGCCCCTCTGCTTCGGTTTCCTCTTTTAAACTCTAAAACTTACCATTTCCTAAGGCATTTCCTTACATTTCCAAGGTCCCCAAAAATTCACATAACACATTCATAACACGTAAAACATTTTATTTCATATAACTAAGCAAAAATGTACAAGCCCATTTTCGGGATGTTACAAGTGCTTTTTATAGTAAAAGCTCATCTCAAAAGCTAAGTAGAACGGGGCCTAAGTAGGTATATCCATAATCTGAGCATTGAGCATTGGAATGATCTAAAGTGTTTACTTAAATACCTTAAAGATACTTTAACTTGGGAGTTAGAATTTTTTGGTTACCCTGCAGTTCTTAACGGCTATTGTGTTGCAAACTAGATAATTGATAATGATGAGGTAAGGTCTACAAGTGGGTATGTCTTTACTTTTGTTGGAGTAGCCATTTCGTGAAAGTCTACTAAATATACTTGTATTACTCGCTCCATGATGGAGTCAGAGTTTATAGCTCTAGACTTAGTCGGGCAAGAGGCCGAGCGGCTTAGGATTCTACTTGTAGAGATTCTTATAAAGGAAAAACTAGTACCTCTTGTATCTTTATTATGTGACTCGCAAACCACAATTTGTATTACTAAAAGTCAAGCTTACAATGGTAAGAAGAGACATATTTGAATAAGGCATGAATATATAAGACATTTAATAAAGAATGGAGTACATGCTTTGAGTACATGAGATCTGAAAGGACCCCAGCTAATCCATTTACCAAAAGGGTTAAGTAGGAAAATAGTTCTTGATTCGTCAAGGGGGATGGGTCTTAAGCCTAGTGGTTGAGGAATT
Source organism: Gossypium bickii (assembly GCA_025503065.1). Taxonomy (NCBI): domain Eukaryota; kingdom Viridiplantae; phylum Streptophyta; class Magnoliopsida; order Malvales; family Malvaceae; genus Gossypium; species Gossypium bickii. The sequence continues at coordinate 107,537,845 of CP106711.1, forward strand.
CATGGTGGATACCCAACTTAGTCTCTAAGTTCATTGTGATCAAACTAAACCATGGAAAGACTCATAATGCACATTTTACCTATCCCTATGACTTCTTGTATTTTAAAAAAATCTCAGAATCATTTTGCATTAGTGGGGGATTGTTGATAATGCAAAGGAAATCATGATTGTTGAGGATTTAGTGGGGGTTGTTGAGGATTTAGTGGATATATTGTTATGAGTATTTTAAAAAATTCCCATGTCTTTTTACCATTTTGCCCTTATGTTACTAGTATAAATAGAGAGCTGATTTCTTCCTTTTTCACACTCAGTAGAAACACAACCCTTCTTGAAAAGATTTTTCTCCTCTGCTCTCTATTCGCAATTTCTTTATAAATTTTGTCGATATTTCTCAAATCACTTGTAGAGAAAATTTTTCCTAGGAGTTTGGGTTTTAAGTAGGATTGACTGTGACCCCTCCAAACTTTCCTAGGAATTATTCCTACTGTGATTTCTTAAGAAGAGCAACACCAATTGAGTTTCATCTTCCATATTCGGGTGTACGAATATCAAAGGACTGTGTTAACCTTAAAAGAAAACGTCCACTACACGATTACACCAATTAGGGATAATTCATTTCTAAGGCAATAAGTTTACAATGGCATAGTAATTTCTAATGTCATATTTAATTATTTATTTTTCCCAGTTAGTACTAACAGATTTGTTTTTGAAATAGATTATATTTCCAACATATTCTACTGACAGATAATCATGACGGATATCCTCTTTAAACATACAATTCATACTTTTTTTTGATAAACTTATTTTAAGGTCCATTTGTTTACATCACAAAACTCTTCAAGCCAAAATCACTTCAAACAGATTATAGATTTATCAGAGCACACAATAAGGGCCAAACATAATATGCCACATAAGCAACATACCAGGTACGCCACAAAGGTTAATAGAATGTCACAAAAGCTACAGAATACGCCACAATGGATGCGCCATAAAGGCTATACAAAATGCGCCACAAAAGCTATACAGAATGCCACAAAGGAACCCCAAGAACTATTGTGTTTTCGATATGGATTTGCCTAAACTCACATCGCGTATGGTTTGCCCGTCATCGCACTGAGACATGTAGAAAACCCCGGTCGATAAATACAACTCATCCACTTCATTCCAGAATGTGTCATGGCCATGGATTCTTATTGGAGTTGTCATATTAAAACTCGTGTTTATTGTCCTGACGAATTTCATCGAATTCTACCGCGGTGTCAAGACTTATATCATAACCTCCCATCATTTAGTTACACCCTATTTTCCCTAACATTTTCAATCAAACATTATATATCTAATATAAGTATACATTCAAGCAGACTAAACTCATTTTGTAACACCCCAAACCCATCCTAGATGTTATGGCCGAATCTAGTGATGTCACTAGGATTGAGTTTTGAAAACACTATTGTTTCGATAAATCATCCAAGTTTTATAACTATTACTGATAATGTTGTTTAATTAATTCATTTACCAAAACAATATTTGTAGCGGAGGTTTTAAAACCGTTATACTTTGAAAAATCTAGTTCGTACTTTTGGAAAAACCTTTAATTTCATAAAACCATAATTTTAACCAAACGTCGTTATAAAAGCTTAAACACAACCAAAACCAAATAAAAATTTAAATAGTCTAGAGAGTCCAACAATTACAAAACTCCTAGAAATAAACAAAAATTAAATAAAATCATTAGTCAAAGTCATTTCACAAACTTGTGGTCACCGTGAGACTCCGTCGTACCGATCTACCTAAGTATGTGGATTACCTGACAAAACAGACAAGTAAAAATGAGTTTACGTAAACTCAGTGTGTAACCCAACAGAATTAACCATGCAAATGTATAGATATATAAACACAGTCAGAAGCAGATATAATTTTAAATTCAGAATCAGATCTAGAAGTAGATATGCAATAATCTTACCTCCATCCTCTACACACCATCTCCGACCATCCCATCACATCATGTGGGGTTAAAAACACCTACCCAGCCCTACACACCACGTTGTACCCTTAAGACACATATTAGAATATATATGCAGCCAAGATGGCAGAAGATAGGCGATCAGCACCGAACAGAATACTTCCTCCATACATAAAAATCCCACCCCAGTAATAGATACAGAAATCAGATACAAAATAACAAATTAACATGCTCAACATGCTTATAAACGGATATTGAAATAATCAGACATGCATATTATTTTCGCACTTAGAATAGAATATCAGACAATCAGATTCATAGTTTTAGGGATTGGTTAGCCCTTACTGACCCTACGGTAGACCCATAGTCGATCGGAGTGACCCGTGCGACCCTAGGGAAATTTTCAAAATTATGGGCCCACATGCCCAGATCAGCCTTGCCCGTGTAACCCACACGGCCTGGCCCAAGATTCGCATGCTCTTGTAGAATGCCCGTGTAGCCCACACGCCCAACTTGGCCAAGCCCGTGTGGCCCACACAGCTACACTGAAGCCACCACATGGTCATGTGCTGCGTACGACCATTCCTTCATCGACCACACGACTGTGCCTCGCACACGGCCATCCACATGGGCGACCACACGCCCGTGTGGCATCGACAAATTCATTTCTTAGCTTTCGCTGGAGCCTCGTTTTCTACATTTCAAGTGGTTTTGATTTGATGCTAAAACGACCTCGAGCCTTTTGTAACCTAAAAATAGAGTACCCAACACCTAAATTAGCAATTAAGTCACGTATTCCTCAAACCCAAATCGAGCCAAACACAACCACTTACCGCGATCACACCCGTTTATTCACTCAAATCAGACCGTTGGGCATCAACCACTACATCTGCGCCTTCTCCTACACCATAGAATTCAACTATTATGACCATTTACCGGCCATCAATAAGATCGCCCAAAATTCCAATAACTAATTGTTAACAATCAACCCACTTTCACTGACCCGCAGATTAACGGATCCAAAACAGGTCGTAGTAACAACAGTTACACCAGAAAACAACCAAAATCCAAGGAAGAAGCAACAAGAGATTGAAAGTGGAAAAAGAAACGGCAAAGAGCAAGAGAAAAGAAAAAAAAAGTCAAAAATTTAGGGAATTTTCTGAAAGAGAAAAATTTTGAAAAAAAATAAAATATGAGATATGATACTAAATCCCTTAATTTCCTCCCATTACCCACTATCTCAACCTTCTCAGACTTTCAACTCAACCGAGACTCTACAAGCCAACCGAGCAAAAATTAATCTCTCACGTTCGGGCAGGGATTTGAATACAGTACTCCAACACACTGACTCCTTTACTACTCGAACTAACCAACTCATTCTAATATGGATTTACAGGAAATTAAATAAAAGCCCACTGAACAGGGATAAGGCTTGGATTAAAAAAAATAACCAAAATTTGCCAAAAGTAGGACTTGAACTTGGGACCTCTCAGACATACCTAGAACACTTAGCCACTGAAGTAGATACACGCTTATGTCAAAATTATACAGAATCAGGAACAAGAAAATTAGGGAATTACACATTTTCTTAACCAAATCATACTTCAACATATATTTCACACACACCAACACAATCACGTATCACAGTATACATCCCAAGCACACACACACATAGTTACTTCACAGAATCACATGCACCCATATATACCACTTATTACATACTGGTCTCACAATAATTCTATACCAAGATTACATGCATATTTTTAGCAGTCAATCAAGAATTCATACACCATTACTGGAACATCGATCATAAGAGATCTATCTAAAGAAACTTGTATGAGTCGATATTAGGAACTCACCTACTGTAGCTTAAAACTCTCAACTCAGACATCTTTCTCGAACCCACAACAACCACCAGAGATGGAATGATAGCTCATTTAACAAAGTACTATAACTTTTAGCTTAACGAAGAATAAATACAATTAAATTTGAGAAGAAAGAATCAAAGTGTAATAATGGAGAAAGAAGAACCTTCCTCAAAACTCTTCTCACATAAATATAAATATTACACTATTCCACTTAGTAAAGCTTAACAAGTGTCACTCAAATTCATAATTTATCCTTCTTAATGCCTATAGATTCCGAAAAAACAAATGAGGATCCTGAACAAATATTATTTGATCGGCTAACCCAATTGACTCCCAACCAGATCATTGTACAAACCTAACAAGCACAGTACTCAGACAAACTAAGTGTACTATATATTTGGTAGTAACTCATACCTTAAATACCTCATTTTTTCTAATACACTCCTTTTCTTTAAATAACAGAATAAATTGAAATTGAATCATTGCTCACTAACACAACAGTTACTATATGCTTATCTTATTCGCCAATAGAAATAATTGGGCAGATTATACTTCGCCAAATAGATTATTTCACTAGTATATGCCTACTTTTTGGATCCGCTAGACTTGGGGTGTGACACAGACCCTCTCCACTGACATAATCGCCCATCTAAATAGGAGGTATTCTAACCCTATCTTCACTCTCACTAAAGCTATCTCCTCTCCTCCAACTTCCTCATCACTCACTTCTTCATCAATGCTAACTCTATTGTCATTTCCACTCACCCCTTCTTTATTCTCACCCTACTCTAAGTCTACTACAATATGTTTTCTTATAACTCTCATCCCAATCTCGTTGTTTACCCTTTTTAAAAATTACATCTTTACTCACAATGACTCTTTTAGCAATGGGATCAAATAACATGCAACCTTTTGATTCCTCAGTAACCTCCAGCAGCATACAAGCAATGCTTCTATTGTCAAGATTTTTTCCTCCCTCCTCGAACATGGGCATGTGCTATGCAGCCGAAAACTCAAAAATGTTCTACTGATGGCTTTAATCCACTTCAAGCCTTCTCTGGTGTAACATCTCTTACCATTAATGTTGGACACATGTTAAGGAAATAGATAATCCAGTTTATTGCTTCCGGCCAAAACCTTTTTTTTTTAATGCTTTTATCAGATAACATTGATTGAGCTATGTTCGTGATGGTTCTATTAAGCTATGTTCGTGATGGTTCTATTCTTTCGTTCAGCCACTCCATTCTGTTGCGGTGTATGAGCAATGGTCTGTTGCCTCCTTACTCCATTTTGTTTGTATAAATTATTGAACTCAATTAAATTAAATTTGCCTCATCTATCAGTGTGTACACACTTGAAAAATAGTCTTGTTTCTTTCTCAACCATATTTTTAAAGCATTTAAAAACATTAAAAGCCATTGAATTCTCTATAAAAAAAATACACTCAAGCTTTTCTATTGTAATCATCCATGAATAACAAGATGTAACTCTTATTGTTATTGGAAGTAAGAGTGATCGGACCACAAATATCGACATGAATAAGGTGTCAATATTTGAGTTTCTCTCCAATTACTTTTCTTTGGGATAAGATCACAATGTTGTTTTCCATTGATACAATTAGCACATATCACATTTAAGGTGGTGAGTTGAGATAGTCCATGTAGCTTAGATGTTTGTATCTTCTATGCCAAAGATGAGTCAAGTTTTCAACTTTTGTGTGAAAGCACTGATCAACTTATGTTGGAGAAGAAGTATGTGACTGAGTTATTAGAATAAAAATTCTATTGGTACTCATTTTGGTTTGCATAATCAAACCCCAATTTGGATGAAAAATCTTACACATTCCATCTTTGATCAAAATAGCCAAGCCTATTTCTTGCAACTGCCCTATGCTCAAAATATTATTTCTTAATTCAAGAATATAGTATATCTTGGTAACAACATGATTGACTCTATTTAGCAATAGTTTCATAGTTCCTTTTCCCATCACATTCGTCTTTGTGTTATTCTCGAGTTTCACTGAATGTCGAAATCATTCATCAAGTTCATTGAACATAGCTCGATCACCATATATGCGATTAGAACAACCCAGATCAAAGAACCATGTATCTTCCTTTCTAACTCCATTTGGCTCCACATAACCATCAGAAGCATATCATCTTCCTTACCAAATTCTACATAGTTTGCTTCTTTATATTCAGGGTATCATATTGAAAATGTCCAACTTTATGATATTTGTAAGATTCCACCATTGCTATGTTGAAATTTCATTGAACTCTTCCTCTTATATAGGTATTGCAATAGAGACCTCTTCCTCAATCATGTCACTTTCAAAACTTGCTCTTCTCTAGATGCCTCTGAAATTTCTATTCATGTACTATTAATAAGATTTCTAATTCATCAATAGTGAGCTCATCAATGTCTTTTGATTCCTCAATAGCATAAACAACATAGTTAAACCTCTTAGTTAAAGAGCATACATTTTTCTCTACCGCTTTAACATTTTGTGTAGCAGCCCGAATTAAGGCCTAAACAAAATAGTGGTTTCAAAACCATGGATCCGAAGTCAAAATATTTATTTCGATTGAGTTTTAGTGTTTTTTGAGTGATATAATGTTTGTATGAAATTTTGGTTGAGAAATTTTACTGGTTAGATGTCCAATTTGATAAGTTGGACTAAATTGCAATGGGTGAAAAGTGTGTATTATAATCCATAAAGGTACTTGATTGAGATGGGTTTTTATGGTAATTAGATCACTATAGTATTGCTTGGACTCAAAATGCCCATAGAGGGATAAAATATCTAAAGGATAAATGAAGGGCAATTTAGTTATTTGGCTAATAAAAGAAATAAAAGGGAAAATAAGGCTAAAATGTTGTCTATCTTCATCCTCCATAGTCGAAAAATTCAAGGAGCCATGGCTAGGGTTTTGTTTCATTTTCAAGCTTGATTGGAAGTACCTCCTAGCCCCTTTTTTATATTGTTTGTATTTTTGAAATCCTCGTAGCTCGATCTAGCTATTTCTACCACTATTTTGAGCTAGAGTTTGTATTTAAAATTTTACCCATGGATGACATACATGTATTTTGATGTCTAGTGGTAGAATATGAATGTTTGAAGTGTGGTAAACAACTTTTGCTAGATGATTTTTGGTGAAATTGATAAAAATGACTTATTTGCAAAAGATGAAATAATATGTGTATAAAAGGTAAAATAGTTAAAATTATAGGCTGCTATAAGAAAGAATATGAGTCGGCTAGGCTTGGGTGTGTGAAAGAGAGAATATGAGTCGGCTAGGCTTGGGTGTGTGAAAAATGAACACATTTCATTTTACGAGCCTAGGGACTAAAGTGTACAAATTGAGAAAGTTAAGGGCTAAATTGTAAATTTTACCATAGGAAGATTTTGGACTGATTTGAATAATGTGTATATTAAATAAGCTAAATATGTCATTATAGATCAAGAAGAACGTGGAATCGACCTTGACCGAGGAAAAGGCAAGGTTTCGGACTAAATTGCAAATTGACATATTTTGTATCGAGGTAAGTTTTATGTAAATGATACATCCTTTTTATTTATATTTTTACATATTAATGTATTATGTTAAATGTAACACCCCTTACCCGAGTCTGACACCAAACCGGGTACGAGGCATTACCATGCTTGGCCTTACTTAACTCATTAATTCGGGCTATAAAATTTCATTTAAGCCTATCAATTACTCAATCTTGGCCTACGAGGCCTTAAACATACCTCCGAGAGGTTTTGGAACTAATCCCGAAAACTTTTACGAACTTAAGAAACTTTTCCATAAAACAGGGGTCGCACGCCCATGTGACTTGGGACACGCCCGTGTACCATTATTACACGCCCGTGCCTACCATCCGGGTCGACACTGACTAAACACACACGGCCTTGGTACGCCCGTGTGTCTAACCGTGTTAGCACTTAGACACACGCATGACCTAGACACACGCCCGTGTGTCTAACCGTGTTGGCACTTAGAGGCTATTTACCAAGCCAATTGCCACCCTAAAATCAAGATCAAACTCATGCTCAATTCAATACATTTCATACCTCATCACATAACTACACATAGCATCGATATTACTCTTGAATGAAAGACATTTGATTAATAAAGAAATAAGGTCTTTATCCCATACACTAGGAAGAACTATTTCCCATATATTTACAAACAACCTAAGCCATCATCTATGGCTATACACAAACAAAACATAAGCTCTCTTAGGCCAACACAATTTGGCTACATCAACAATGACTTAATCAACCTTAAGTACTAGCCCTATACATGCCATAACTTATAAAGACTTGATACATCATACCGAGTACCTGCTCGATAATGTGAAAACATCTTTGGTGATCTCCAATCCGAGCTATCTAAACACCTATAAGAGATGAGAAAAATAAAAGGAGTAAGCAAAAATGCTTAGTAAGTTCATCTGCATACAACTGACAAACACTGATATTCATTGAATATACATGAATGCAAGTTATTATGATGAGCTTTTATTATGAACTCATGGTTACTTACTCAATCATCTTTAAAGCTTACTTATTCTATCTCTTACCATATTCTTACCATGCCACAAGCCAAATGCTCATTTAATTAGTATGCATTCCTGCACTGATCATCGAAAAATCATATAAAACAACACATCAAGCATTTTTAATAAGCCACTCATACTACTAATCTCTCGGTGGTTATGCACTTAGCCCACCATTGAATCTTTTATAGGGTGGTATCGCACACAGCCCACCAATCATTTATACCTATGGTGATTTTGCACTTAGCCCACCAATCATTTATAAGCGATGGTATCGCACACAGCCCATCGATTACTAATTTATCAGGTGGTAACGCATACAACCCACCGATAATAATATAGTTGATGGTATTGCACACAACCCATCAATTAATAATATATCAGGTGGAAACGCACACAGCCCACTGATATTATACTTTCACAAATATTTATCCACATACATATCTCTAAATTCAAACGTTCATCCGTAAACATCCTCACTCACTATCATTCTTACTTAACTTTCTACGATTCTCATTCGGATTCACACAATGCATTAACAATTCTCTCTCATACACTAAGGAATATTGGTTACACTCATCCCACTAAAGGTTCATCATACACTGAATTCATCTCAACTGTTAAGTAACACTATTAAGTCTCATACACATATTGTCACATTGACATCATACCCCTGATAGGGTCATACATGAATTATCATATCGATGCCATGTCCCCGACAAGGTCTTATACGAAATACCACATCATTGCAAAGTCCTTGACATGGTCTTATTTAATCTCTCACTAAAGCCATATTCCAATATGGTCTTACACGGAACCTTAACATCATCATTTCATACTATTTATGTTTCTTACCATTCTTAGGTTCAATTCTCTTAACAACTCATTGACAAGTATTTAATACATTCTTTGCGTAATTATACATTCCATACAACATTGGAATATTAAAATAACTCATACGTAATTACAACATATGCACATGAACTTACCTCGATGCCGAAAGGGCCGAAAAGGGACTTTTGCCCACCTTTCTCTTTTCACCCGTTCTAGGTCCAAAACTCGATTTCTTTAATCTAGAACAACAAATTTTACCGATTTAATCACTTATAAATCATAATATATCATAATCTACTCTTTAGGAAAAAAATGACTATTTTGCCCCTACATTTTTGGCAAAATTACAATTTTGCCCCTAGGCTCGTAAATAAATTTTCATCACATTTTCTTATTAAACAAGCTTAGTTGAACATTTAATCCTATTTCAACTATCAACAATGCCAACTATTTCATGCCTTAATGAACAAATTACAACTTTTGCATTCTAGTCCCAATTAGGTGTTTTCATGACAACACCTTTCACAAAAGTTGTTTATCAACATCCTAACATTCATTTTCTTCCATAAAAACTCAGCAACCAGCATGAAATCTCTCATGGTAAGTCCCTAGACTTTCAACCATGTTGCAAAATAGTCCCCTCTTTAGAAAGCTTAAGCTTTGGGGACTCCAAAAGTATAAAAATTATCAACTAAAACCATCAAAACCACTTACTTGAAGAGAAAATGAGTTGCTGAAATTTTGAGCTTTCAAACACCCTTGCTTGCTGAAAATTTCGGTGGAGAAGAGAAGGAAATAAAAAAAGATGATAGCTTTTTACCTATTTCATCTTATTTTATTCATTTATTCAACAAAAGTCACCAACTCTTGTCAAACTTTTAATTCCTTGTCCTCTTGACCGTCCATCTCTCCTAGGTAGGTGTAATTGCACTTTAAAGACCTCCAATTTACACTTCATGGCTATTTAATACCTTTAGCCTATAGAATGCAACTTTTACACTTTATGTGATTTAGTCCTTTTTCACAAATTAGCTAGAAATCGCTAAAATTAAGGCACCAAAATTTTCATGCATCCTTATAAACATGTTATAACACATAACATAACATGAAAATAATTTTATCAAACCTCGAATTAGTGATTCCAAGATCACTGTTCCGACTAGCCCCTAAATCGGGCTGTTACATGAAATGTGAATGAATATTATTGGTATTTATTAAAATGATGAAAAGTGAGGAAATTCTCAGATGAACCTTCGAAATAGAAAAAGGATACGGATGAGTACCATGTATATATTATTATTGGAGGGTTGTGTATGATACCACCATATTCATTGTTATTGGTGGGCTATGTGCGATACCACTGTATTCATTATTATTGGTGGGCTGTGTGCGATAGCACTGTATTCATTATTATTGGTGGGGTGTGTGTGATACCACTGTATTCATTATTATTGGTGGGTTTTGTGCGATACCACCGTGAATATGTGATTATTGGTGGGCTGTGTGTGAAACCATCGTGTATCCGGTATTATTTCGATGTGTTCATCAGGAAACTCTGACTAAGTGAAATTTCGTATGACAATGCCGTGACAAGTGCAGGGTTACAAGTGCATGTAATTGTGAGCAATGTCTATGATATGTATTTGGAATGTGGTAAGGTTTGAAATGAATAAGTGCAACTACAAGGATCTGAATTATTCTTAATTAGTATGCAATGTTCTTGATTGATAAGTATATGGTATGATGTTCATTGTTTACATATAGACTTACTAAGATTAAAGCTTACTCCCTTCTCTTTTCCCTTGTTTTATAGTGTCGCCAAGCCAGCTCGGGATACAGAAATCATCGAAGGATCACCTACACAATCCACACATTTTGGTATATTGAGATTTACATTGAATTATGGCATGTATAGGAATTTGGTTATTTTGTAAGTGTCATAATTGTTTGGCTAAGAATATGGTCTATGTCATTTGATACATCATTTTGTATAAGGCCATGTGATGTGGATAATATTGGTTGTGTTATAAGTTTATGATGAGGCCTTTCATGAATGAGTTTGCTTGCCTAAGTGGGAATGAAGGATAGCATGAAATTGAAGTGTGGGAAATGTGACATGGGTATGGTTGTTAAATGGTGCATGAATGCTCTTAATGTGGACAATTAGATGTTTAATAATAGCATTTTAAGTTTGCTTGGAAATGGTATAAGTGTGGATGCTTTTCAGGGTGGAAAAAGGCTTGGAAAATAGCCTTATAATTGTCTACACGGGTAGGCACATGGGCGTGTGTCTAGGCCGTCTGTGACACACGATCCACCTCATAGGCGTGTATCCTGGCTATGTGTCCCCTGCACCTAATTTGTGAAAATTTAAGTTCGTCACACGGGCTAACACACGGACGTGTACCTTGTCTGTCTGACCTAAAATGTGTGCTGACGTCATAAACAGAATACCTAGGTTTTTACACACGGGCAGGACACAAGCGTATGCTCGACCGTGTGAAAACCCCTGTAGGTTTAAAATGAAAAATAAATCTACACAGACTGGGGACATGGGCGTGTGCAACCACATAGCCTGCCCACACGAGCGTGTGCCCAGTTTTTATGTAAATTTTCTAATTTTTTCTAAAGTTCTCGGTTTGGTCCCAGATCGTCCCCAAAGTATATTTTGGGCGTCGTAGGCCCATTTTAGGGACTTTATCATTGAATATGGAAATTTTTAAATTGAAAGAAATTTTATGGCTCGGTTCTACATGAATGTTTGTGTTATTGTCCGGTAATGCCTCGTACCCTGTTCCGGCGTCGTACACGGGTAAGGGGTGTTACATCTTGCATATCTTGTCCAAAAGTTCGCATCTTGTTTTACACTGTCATGACCCTTGAGAAATACTCTGTCATGCCTTCATTGTTTCTCATCTCAAGCGTTTTAAATTCTCTATGGAGCTTGAAGATGAGATTTCTTAACACTTGCATTTCTTTTGTATTTTTTATTCATGACATGCCATATTTCTTTGGCAGTATTCTTGTTGAGAATGATGTTAAGAACTGTGTGATAGATGGCCTAAAAGAGATAGTTTTTCACTTTCAAATCTTTTAGCTTTGTCTAATCATTCTTCTTTCATTTTACACCTGGCTAAGGGGCTTCTCTTTGATAAACCATAAATTACACATATTTTAACCCCATGCTTAGCTTAATTTTGGATGAATATTCATTAGAGTTAATGAATTCTGCTCCTAATCCTTTAAATTTCATATTTTATACTCAGGAGGGCTTAGGAGTCGAAACGAACGAGAAACGGGCCAAAAAGGGGCAAAGTGGGCTTACCTAGGAAAGCACACGGCCTAAGCTATCGACCACAGGCAAATCATACGATCGTGTCTGGCAAGCCGGATCAAACACGGCCTGGGCTATCGACCACGGGCATGTTACACGAGCATGCCCCTACTGATCGTAGGATGAATTTCATTCAGAATAGGACATCTGTGTACCAAGATAGGCATTCCAAAGCCTATATAAACACCCTAGTGGGGCAACCTAAAGGGGAACATCGACGAAAGGTTGAGGAGTTCAACAGAAGGCGCTTCTATCAGGGCTTTTGATAGGGAGCGAAGCCAGAGACGGCTGAATATAGGGAATTACTCGAAGAAAGCTAGTTGATCTATCTCAGAACCCAAAATCACGCTCAAGACTGAGGATTTTCCCTTCAATTTCCTTCAGAGGGTTTTAGGGTTTTTCTTTATGTTTTGTTATTTAATTACTTCTGAGATGTATTCTTTTATAAATATGAACTAAACCCCTCAAATACCTGAGGGGGATGAAACCTAAGACGGATCTTGTTATTGTTTTCTGTACTGTATGATAAATACTTGATTTGTTCTTAATTATGTGTTATTAATTCTTGATTTAATATTTCAGGATATTGACTCAAGTATTGATGTGCTTATTCAGAGGAGCAAAAGTCCCTGTTTAAGAGTAGATCTAGCATAATTAAGCGGAGTTGATCGCACTCCTAGAGATAGGACGACGAAAATCTGCCGGATTAGGGTCAAACCTAATATGGGAGTCCATAAATCGAGTTAATGCAACACTAAAGGTTTTAATTAGAAAGAGATTTCAATTAATCAACCTAGGGTTAGACGTTATTAGTCTCAAAAGAGATAATAATATAAATTAGGGAATCCTACGGATCAAGTCAAGTGAAAAAATCGTCTGGTTCAAAGTTAAATAACAAGTAAAGTCTAGGTGGATTCTTCCTCGGGTATTATCTTAATCAATTGATTTTCTCAAAAGTGTTTTCCCAATTCATTCTCTGTGTCTTAGCATCCTTAGCTTAAGAGTTAGTTAGATAAACATTGATCCCCTTTATTTTAGGCTAGATAATAAAAAAAATGGTTAGTACTAGTTCTTTTGGTTCTCTTTGGTTCGACATTCCGGTCTTGCCACTAAACTATACTACTGTTCGATAGGTGAGCTTGCCTCAATCGTGGTGATAGTTAGTTTCTAGGCTCGATCATTCATTATATAAATATTAAAACTTTCACTGACACGATTAAGTTTTTGGCGTAGTTGCCAGGGAACTGAAATATTAGGAACGCTCAATTTTTATTTTTAGTTTTCTAATCTCTCTATTATTTGTTCTAATAGGTTTTTCTAGTTTATGACTAGGAGGAACCCGTCAGGACCGTTGCTTTTTGACAGCAAGATCGAGGCGACCATTCGCAAAAATCAGAGAGAAATTTGGCGAAGTTTACAATACATAGAGGAAGAGCAAGAAAACATCACCAATCCCCTTGAAGAGATGGTTGAAAATCAGAATAATCCATTACCTCCGGTGGCTATGGAAAATCCGGTGAATCAAAATCCTGCTCCTCGTACTATGTATGATTATGCTAAGCCTAGTTTAGCTGGTACCGAATCAAGTATTGTTAGACCTACTATCGCTGCAAATAATTTCGATCTAAAACCTAACACTATACAGATGATTCAACAATTTGTTCAGTTTGATGGTTTGCAGGATGAGGATCCAGATATTCACTTGGCAAATTTCGTGGGATTTTGCGACACCTGCTCCAGATATTCGCCTTCGGATGTTTCCCTTCTCGTTGAGAAACAAAGCTAAACAATGGTTGAACTCGTTACCACAAGGATCAATCACTACATGGGAACAAATGACCTAAAATTTTTTATTAAAATATTTTTCCCAGGCTAAAACGGCTAAGTTGAGGATTGATATCTCTTCTTTTGCGCAGATGGATTTAGAGACACTTAAAGACGCATGGGAGAGATACAAGGATTTATTCAGAAGGTTCCCACACCATGGGCTACCTCTATGGCTACAAGTTCAAACCTTTTACAATGGTGTGAACCCCTCAACTAGGCAATTGATTGATTCAACCGCTGGTGGAATTCTAAATAACAAATCCCTTGAGGCGGCTTATGAGTTTATAGAGGAGATGTCACTGAATAACTATCAGTGGCAAATCACGACGACAAGGCCTACAAAAGCCGCCGGTGTTTTCAACCTCTACGTAGTAACCGTGCTATCAAATAAAAATAAAAATATTGATGGTTTGTATGGTTCTTCGCAGGTACACCCAGTGATGCAGTGCGATACGAATGGAGAAGGGATGAGCAATACAGAATATCCACCTTACAACCCAAGCGCTGAAAATGAGCAAGTTCACTATATGGGTAATAATTCTAAACCTCAAAATAACCCTTATAGTAATACTTACAATCCAGCTTGGAGGAACCACCCCAATTTTTCATGGGGTGGTCACGGAAATCAAAGACAACAACCCTACCCACAGGGGAAAAAGCTGAACCTCTAAGAGATGCTCACGAAATTTATCGTGGTGTCAGAAACACGCTTCTAGAACACCGAAACAACCCTTAAAAACTAGCAAGCATCGATTCAAGGGATCGAAAACCAACTAGCCCAGCTTGCTAAGCTGATCTCAGAACGACCACAAGGTAGCTTGCCAAGTAACACCGAACCTAACCCAAGGGAGCAACTTCACACCATCACAGCATGCGGTGAAGAAGGGTTACCGGAATCTAAATCTAAACCAAGGCAAGAACCTGTGGTCAATAAAGGTAAGGTTAAGATAAGCTACGATACATAGAAACCTGTCATTAAAGAGTACCAAGCTTGTGTGCCATACCCCAATGCGACAAAGAAAGACCGCACATATGAACAATTCGATAAATTTCTTAAACTTCTAAAGAAATTACATATTAACTTACCGTTTCTTGAAGCTCTTTCGCAGATGCCCAATTCAAGGAAATTTTTAAAAAAGCTTCTACAAACAAACGGAGGTTAGATGATATGTTGTATGTGGAGCCAAATGCAGTGTGCTCAACAATTTTACAAAATAAACTACCACGAAAGTTAAAAGATACAGGGAGTTTTACAATTCCGTGCTTAATTGGTTGTTTATCTGTTGATAACGCTTTAGCTGATTTAGGGGCAAGCATAAATGTCATGCCTTATAGATTGTTTAAATAGCTAGGTCTAGGAAACCCAAACAAACTAGGATGAGCATTCAATTAGCTGATAAAACTATTAGAATTCCTTGGGGTATAATCAAAGATGTACTAGTAAAAATTGATAAATTCATATTTCCAGTAGACTTCGTTGTCTTAGACATGGATGGGGACAATAATGTTCCTTTAATTTTAGGAAGACCCTTTTTAGCAACTGCTAAAACTAAAATTGATGTTGGTACAGGAGAACTCACACTTTGTGCAGGTGACGAAACAATCACTCTTCAAGCTCTTGACTCGGCTAGGACATCAAGTAATAAAGGTTAGAACATAAATTCTATTAATGACCATTCGGTTCAACCTTCTTTTCAGGAAGCATCACTAAATTACACAACTGAGCCATATCCTAGAACTTGTGCCAACAACGAAATAACTCACGAGGAACGAAGGCTTCAGATCAATAAACTAGACGAGCGGAAGACACATTTCAAAGAAAAACCAAGAAAACACGATGAATCGAAGCAACTTCATGAGCCAAACCAATTCAGATCGGGGATCAGGTATTGTTGGATAAGACAGACTCTCGAATTGCCACTTCAGGCCTTAATACAAACGAAGAAATCCCTTTTAAGGTACTCAATGTCTTCCCATACGGAACAGTCGAGGTAACTAATCTTAAGTTCGGCACTTTTAAGGTAAATACTACTCGACTCAAACTATATAATGATCATAAAACTGATAACAGGAGAGAGGAATTTCAACTCCTCAACCACCATGATTATGTGAATGAGAGGTAAGTCTAGCTTAAGACTTTAAATGATCGCTTCTCGAGAGGCAACCCGAGCACTAATCTCACTAACATCCATATTTTTCATTTTAGCATCTAACTAAGAACTAACCAAATTAATGAACCACAGGTTTCCCTACCACACGGCCTTGAAGACGAGCATGGCCACGGCCATGTGGACACCACGGAGTTGCACAACGGCATGGCAGACATTGTACGAACCAAGGACGAAAAATTCTCAAAACCACGGGCGGTGATAAAATGCCATGGCCATGCGATACGGCCGTGGTCGACATTGACTTATCAACATGGGTATGGCGACCTGCACATAGGCGTGGGAGAGACAAAGGAAACACAAGACAGCCGTGCGATATGGCCGTGTGACCCAACACGGCCATGGCACACGAGCGTGGGAAGCCACCAAATCCCTTTTTCCTATTTAAACCCCCTTTTTTTCTCACATTCTCCCCAATTTTTTTCTTCTCCCAAACCCCAGCCACCACACCCTTTTTTTGACTATTATCACTCCCCCTTCATTTTCCTTTCCCTTTTTCCCTCATTCTTTCTTTACACCACCATTCCCATGTCGAAGAAGTGAAAGGACTCTAGCACAGTCTCCCCGTGCGAGACCAATCTACATGAGTTCATGCCGGCCACTTCATTTATCCGACAAGCCAAGGACATTTGAGTCCATTTAATTTTTCTTTTTCTTTTCTCTTCTCCTTTATTTTCCTTCCTTTTATCATTCTTATCTTTAATTTATATTATTATATTTTGATTTCTTTGATTTAGGTTCAAAAGGCTATTAGGGAATCACCACACCACGACCATAGACACCACCGCCACTTTCATTTATGCCCGACTTACCGTTTCTTCTCCGTGACGCCATCCAAAATTTAGGAAGTTCACTTCTCTCCCTATGTTATGATTTTATATATTGTAGATATCTATCTTTGTACATTGAGGATAATGTACATCTTAAGTGTGGGAAGGTGTCAACAATACTGAATTATATATTGTTTTTAAGTAACTTTCTCATATTATAATTAGAATGAAACTTCTATTGATTTATGATTTTCATTGATATGTTTCGAATTAAGTCATAAGTAATTGTGCATTGATGAGTTAAACTTTAAGATATTAGAGAATCAAGTATGATAAGTCTATTTTCCATAATTAAAATTTTTAGGTTGTTTCCCTAAACTTAAATATTACTTTGAAGTTTGAAATTTACAAGGTTGACATCAAAAATCATAATTTTTGTGAGATTTTGAGCCTTTTAGAGTAGATATTCTTCTTACTCACTTTATTGATTATGAGTGTGTCAATATTGATTTGTTATTCTAGAACTTGCCTCGATTATACACATCAAGACCATACTTTTGATTTGATATACTGAGATGATAAAGGCATCTAGGATTTAACCCACTTACTCCACCAAAAGCCTACCCTCATAATTAACCCCTAGTGAACCTTTTTTAGCATAATAAACCATTTCTTGACTCATCCATTAATATTAACCCAAAAACCAAATTTTTAATTCCCCTAATCTTTTGACATCCTCTTTTTGTTGAGATTTGAATTGAGCAGTTGCGTACCTATGTTCTCTATTTTAGTTGTTAAAGTTCTTTTTTATCATTGTAAATATTTATATAAAAAAAAGTTGAAGATTTATTTATTATTAATGATTATGAGCTCAAACTGTTAATTCCATATCGTTAGAAGAAACTCGTGTTATTTGGTAATAAGTTTTCAATCGATGTAATTATTCAGTATTAGTTATTTTTCTAGTTAGGTAAATTGTCAATTCAATCTCGATTCTAACCCTCTAATTTAGCCTGTATCCGTACCTTTAACCAAGCCCCGTTACAACGCTTTAAAGACCTTTTGATTTGTGTATCATCTCATTTTATAGTGGTGGAGATTTGATTTTCATGCAAGCCTATGTGATTAAATTTTCATGTTTGACTTTTGAGTGCTTAATTTGAACCTTAAACACTTTTGAATGATTTGAGTGAATCCTTAGTGAGGATGTCAATCCTTCTCGGTTTTGAATCAGAGGTAATTATTTGGGTAAGGGGAAACACCTATATTTTCATGTTATAAAATGTATGACTTAGATTATGTGAATCTTGAGGACTCTTTTGGTTAAATTATCAATGTATGAATTATGATGAAACATTATTGATAAAGATTATGAATTGAGAAGGTTAATTTTAATTGTGAGTTGAGAATTTTGCTTGAGGACAAGCAAAGGTTTAAGTGTGGGGATATTTGATAAACTGTAAATTACACATATTTTAACCCCATGTTTAGCTTAGTTTTGGATGAATATTCATTAGATTTAATGAATTTGTAACATCCTAAATTAGGGGTTATGCGTTTGGAGCATAACTCAAGTGTTAGTAGGCTTTAAGTGTGGTTGAGTATGTTTTAAGGGTTTTGAGAATCCAAGGATGTAGGAGGAAGTCTTGGAAAAATATTGGAATTTTATTTTTAAAGGAGAAGTTAGGTGAAGGAGGCCTTAAGGAAAATTTTTAGGAGTTTATGGACATGAAAGTGGGCTTGGTAAAGTGGCTTGGGACGCTATTAAGGGCTTGGGAGGTTGCGTCAAAAAGGGAGTTCAGGAGGGAAAAGGTTCGAGCATCGTGGGAAGCATTAAAGACTTTTATTTTTGCGTCAAAAAGGGGATCTGGGCTAAGGAGGCTTTAAAGAAATTTTTAGGGAATTAATGCCACAAGAAATCATGTGGTAAAGTGGCAATGGACGCCATGTGCAGTGGGGATAAGGGCCTTGGTTCGAGTTGCGAAGGAAGCAGGAAGGAGTGTTTATTTTTGCGTCAAGAAGGCGCCTGGCGAAAGAGGTTTTAAAAGAAATTCTGGGTGAATCATGTCACAAACAGTGCCTTGGCAAAGTGGCTTGGGGCGTTATCTGTGGAGCAAGAAGCAGGTCTCATGTTTGAATCTGGTGGGCAGCAAAGTGTGCTTTTATTTTTCATTTTGGCGTCAAGGGAGGAGGGGGTGTTGGGCGGCAAGTGGGGACTTTAAAGGATAAGGATAATTGTTGTTTTTTTATTATTTTAAAAGATGATAAAGGTTGATTTATTTAAGTGGGTGGATAGAAGATAATTGGGGATTTTGTCTTATTTGTTATAAATGTTAAGATAATAGATAATGGTTGTTTATTTTATTTATTTATTTTATTTTAAGTGGGTAGATAAGTGATAAGGGTGGATTTATTTTATTTATTTTGAGTGTGTGGGATAAGATAGAGGTGATAAGGGTGGATTATTTTATTTTTATTTATTAAGGTGATTGTGATAAGGGAGGAAGCTTATGGCCGAATGTGGAACTCCTTGGGGGGTGCTTGGTCGGTTTTGAAGTGTGTTAAGGAGTGTGAATGCCGAAATTATTCTTTGTGAAGTGTTCATGTTTTGGCCGAAACTCTTCTACTTGGTCCTCTCCTTCTTTATTTTCTTTCTCCCAATTCTACACCTATTTCTTGTGGCCGAAATTTATAGTCAAGAAATCCTCTCTTTTTCTCACTTGAATTTTTGCAAAGGCCGAAAATCCATCATCTTTCACCATTGCCGATTCCTTCCAACACTCTTCCATACTCTTTTCTTTCTCTTAAAACGTCAACTCTACATTATTTCTTTGGAGGTCGAATATTCCATCATCATTTGAAGCCATAGCCGAACCTGGTATTCTTCTTTCCCTTATTTTCTTTGTTGAAACCATAAAGAAACACCATAGCAGAAACTCAAGGTTTCTTATTCTCTTTTCTTTGCCACAAATCTTAAAAGCCAAAACTTTGATTTATTTTTATCCATGGCCGATTTCTCTAGACATTAAGCCCTCTCCACTGTTGCATTTTCTTCCTTCACCACTAAGTGCGGAAACCTTTCTCTTTGGGATCTTGGAGCCGATTCTTTGAGGGTGCTTTAGAAGTGGTAAACAACGTGTGGTAGTAAGTATATTTTTCCTTAGCAATCGGGTTATTATTTCTTCTTCAAAAAGAAATCAATGGATTAAGTCTTGGTTTTGGGCATGGCCGAATGTTCTTAGTGCCATAAAAAGGTGTTCCTTTGTGTGTAGCTAAAGGAAGGGAACGCTAGGGATTCTTCGGATTTGAGGTGATCAAGGTAAGTGATATAAGGTATTCAGCCAAGAGCCATCTTTTCTAAGATTATGTTTAAAGCCGATTCTAATATGGTTTCACTCAGGAATTTTGACAACTTCTGGAACAAGCCGACATTTCGGGATTTAGTTAGCAAGGTAAGTGATCTAGGACTTTCGGCCAAAGGCCATTTTATTAGTTGTTAGTGATGATCGATTGTGTACTTTGGTTTTAAGGGCAAGTATTCGGGATTTGGATAAGTAAGGAGGATATCGACAGACATAGGGAAGTTTCGGGATTGAGTAGACTGTGCCAAACAGGTGCGTAGTTATCGCACTGTTCTCTTGTTGTGTGTATGTGTTATATTTATAAATATGTATATGATGTGAATGATAGCCGAGATAAGGGCTAAAATGGTGGATACCCATGATGGGTAATCGATTAACAAGGTCAGTATTTTATGATGTTAATTTACATATGATATATGTATGAAAATGTGATGGCATGTGATGTATGTTTATTTTAATGATATTGTGGCATGATACATGGGGCTTGGGATATGATCAAAGAAGGAAAGGGGTGTACATATTTATGTACGTGGTCTAATGTTAGCCTTGTGCTACATTGGCGCTTAATGTTAGCTATGTGCTTCATCAAGGGAGGTGTTGGCTAGGTGCCCATCTCGGCGGTTGATAGCTGTGTGCATCACCGTGGACTGATTGATATGTGGGATCACTTAGGTGATCGGTGGCTTAGCCACGGCCTTGAGTAGTGAGTCTGCCAAGGTAGGATATGTGGGATCACTTGGTTGATCGGTGGATTAGCCACGGCCTTGGGCAGCAGGTCTGCCGAGGTAGGTGTAACGGATGGACTTTAGGTTGGGTTGGGATGCATTTTTGCATGACTAATTATGTGGACTGTGTGGATATGGCCCCATATGTGGGGACATGTGTAATAACTATGCACTGAGTCTGTTTGACTCACCCAATATTTTATTAAACCTTACAAGTGATGCATAAAGCTTGGACAGGGTTGGAGTTGATACGAGGTGGCCCATTCAGAAGATATTTTACTTGTTTTAAATATTTTATATTTTTAGTAATTTATGAATGAGTATTTATTGTAATAAGGGCCAATTAAAGTATTTGAGAATTTTTATTTATGGTAAGGAGGATTGACATTTACATTATTACTTGGGAATGTTTTTATGTTCTAATTTTAGCAACTCATATCTTAAGAATTTTATATTAAAGTTTTAAATCGAACAATTTGTAACAACTTAATTTATTTGGAGTTTTAAATCCACAATGTTTTATTAAAGACAATAAATTTTCATGTTTTAACTCCAAGTCAAAAATCCTTTCAAACGTTTTCCGCAGTGGCATTTCAAATTCGGTCGTAGTGAATGGGCCGGGTTTGGGGTGTTACAGAATTCGATGCTTCTAATCCATTAAATTTCATGTTTTATGCTCAGGAGGGCTTAGGAGTCGAAAAGAACGAGAAACGAGCCAAAAAAGGGCAAAATGGGCCTACGTAGGAAAGCACACGACCTGGCTATCGACCATGGGCAAATCACACGGTCGTGTGTGGCAAGCCAGATCAGACACGGCCTGGGCTATCAACCACGGACGTGTCACACGAGCGTGCCCCTGCAGACCCTAGGATGAATTTCATTCGGAATAGGACACTTGTGGACCAAGATAGGCATTCCAAAGCCTATATAAACACCCTAGGGGGGCAACCTAAAGGGGGACGTCGACGAGAGGTCGAGGAGTTCGACAGAAGGCTTCTGTCAGGGCTTCTGATAGAGAGTGAAGCTAGAAAGGGCTGAATATAGAGAATGACTTGAAGAAAGCCAGTTGATCCATCTCAGAAGCCGGAATCATGCTTAAGACTGAGGATTTTCCCTTCAATTTCCTTCAGGGGGTTTTAGGGTTTTTCTTTATGTTTTGGTATTTAATTTCTTCTGAAATGTATTCTTTTATAAACATGAACTAAACCCCTCAAATACTTGAGGGGGATGAAACCTAAGACGGATCTAAGACGGATCTTGTTATTATTTTCTGAACTGTATGATAAATACTTGATTTGTTCTTAATTATGTGTTCTTAATTCTTGCTTTAATATTTTAGGATATTGATTCAAGTATTGATGCGCTTATTCAGAGGAGCAAAAGTCCTTGTTTAAGAGTAGATCTAGAATAATTAAGCGGAGTTGATCGTACTCCTAGAGATAGGACGACGAAAATCTACTGATTGGGGTCAAACCTAATATGAGAGTCCATAAATCGAGTTAATGCAACACTAGTGGTTTTAATTAGAAAGATATTTCAATTAATCAACCTAGGGTTGGACGTTATTAGTCTCAAAAGAGATAATAATATAAATTAGGGAATCCTACGGATCAAGTCAAGTGAATAAATCGTCTGGTTCAGAGTTAAATAAAAAGTGAAGTCTAGGTGGATTCTTCCTCGGGTATTGCCTTAATCAATTGATTTTCTCAAAAGTTTTTTCTCAATTCATTTTGTGTCTTGGCATCCTTAACTTAGGAATTAGTTAGATAAACACCGATCCCCTTTATTTTAGGCTAGATAATAAAAAGAAAAGTTAGTACTAGTACTTTTGGTTCCCTTGGGTTCGACATTCCGGTCTTGCCACTAAACTATACTACTGTTCGATAGGTGGGCTTGCCTCAATCATGGTGATAGTTAGTTTCTAGGCTAGATCATTCATTATATAAATATTAAAACTTTCACAGACACGATCACTCTTACTAGTTTATCATAACTAGGATCCACCAACTCCCAATATTCCTTAGAATGTAGAAAAAATTTCATTAGCATACTCCAATGATCATAGTGAAAGCAATAACTAGTGGTGTAAGGTTGTTAGAATTTATCTTTTGAGTTATCTTTTATGCTCCTGCTAGAAGTTCTCAAGCCTAGCGAGTGCTCTGATACCAAACTATTGACAATTTTTATCTAATATGAGACACAAGAACATAAGTAAACAACAAGCTGGACTTTTAATATAACAACTCGATTTTCAATGGTGACGGAATAGTGGTTTCGGGATCACAAATTTCTGTTGTATCAACTCGTAAATATTATTTATAGAATATTTACGGTGTAACACCCTAAACTCGACCCAAAAGTTTTGACCAGATCTTGGTGGTCAAATTGGCCACCAAAATAGCACATAACGAATCACGAGTTTAAATGCATAACTTTTTTCGAGAATCTTTTTCTCTTGCCGCTTACCAAAACTAAAAACAAGTTTTGCCAAAACTCTTTGCAAATTTTGGAATTATTTTCGTTTAAAACTCTACTTGGAGCTAATTTACAATTAATGAGTTGTTGATTTTGCAACCCAAAATAGGTTTGAAAGTTTAAATTAACGAGCTTTAAGTTAGAAATTTACATCGAAAGAACTATACTGTCATCTTGCCAAAAAACCATATTTAGTTTTAAACTCAAGCGCGATCTTACAAATTTTAAGTTTTGAAAATCATAAACTCAAAACGTACTGATTGTCTGAAAACAAAAACTTATACCAAAACATTCTAAACTCCCTTACAAATAAACTGAAACTATAAACTGAATTTAAGAAACATCGTTAAAACAAACCAAACTCTTTAATAATCCAAGACCACCAGTAGCTGAGTCCAACCTCCAAGCTCAAAGTTAACCTGAAAGAGAGGAAACTGAGTGGATAAGCTACACGAGCTCAGTGTGAGTCTGAAACAAAAATGAAAATAATTGACGAGGTTTCAAAACAAATGTCCTAGATAATAGTACACTGTCAGTGTATGAAAATCTTGAATCGGTAATCAAAAGACAAACACATTTCCATAAGCCATTCAAAGAAACACATATATTACTCTATACACACAGAAGTACTAAACACATCAAATCAAATTACTTGATTCGCAAACAATGTGAATATTACTTAATCAAACACAAGCCCAAATGCAAACTGAATGCAATAAATTAAAATCGCACCCAACCAACCAACACCACTCCGACCACCCTACACACCACAATTGGGTATAGTAAGCACGTCCACCCTGCACACCACATAGGACCATGATAGGCCCATCCACCCTACACACCAAAAATGTGGAACTAAGCCACTCAAATTAAAATATCCAGCTTAGCTGAAATATGTACAAAATCATGCAGTAATCTGCTGTACAGGAATATTGAAGTTGAATTGCCAAATCAATCTTCCTTCTCTTCATGACGAATATACCAGATTTTATGCAAATGCATGAATGCACACAATTCACTAACAGACTTACCGAAACAGAGAGATATTTTTAGTTGAATACATTCAAAATAAGTTATACTTGTATTCATTTACTAGGTAATATCTCAAATCCATTTATCACATCACATTAACGCATAAATAAACAATTTACTTTAATCATAAAATTGCAAATACACACACGAGTCTAAGCTGAAACAGAGTCCCTAACACATTTACCGAGGCTTTGACGACCGTTTGACTACACAGGAACTGAAACGAGTTAGTTTATAGCATAAGACAAAAATCTGCAAAATAGAGCCATACAATCTTGTAGGAGAGTCTAGGTCGTGTGAAGGGTCTACACGGTCATGTAAAAGAGTGACACGCCTTTATGGAATAGGTACAAGGTCGTGTGGCACAGACACACGCCCGTGTGATAGAGTTTCATGGCCGTGTGAGTACCCCGTGTAACTCACTGTACAAATGTTCAAAAATTAGCAAAATTAAAAAGTAGAGTAGACATGGCCATGTGGCTAACTCACACGCCCCTGTGGCTGAGAAACACAACCGTGTGTCTAAGGCACACGTCCGTGTGCAAAATGATGAAATCCCCAAATAGTAGCTAGACGACCGTGTGGCACACCCCAGTCTGTGTAACCCAAGAATCACCTTAATTTCGCAGCAACACACGACAGTGTGGACTGCCCATGTGTGGCACACGCCCGTGTGACCACTCGTGTGGTCATGAAATCACAATGAAATAGGCTGAAAATTGTGAATTGCGACAGCAAAATGATCTCTAATCACTAATAGTTCAGAAACACACTTGATAATTGCGATCTTAAGCACTAAGAACTGACCGATTCACCTCCACAAAATCATTCTAAAACTCAATTTCATATACAACTAAACTATACGAACTTTAATTAAACCACATAAAAGGACAGAAGCAAATATTTCCTTAATAAAAATAGACAAAACTTACCTGATTCAACATCCAAATAGAGGGAAAACACGAGAACAATCAACCCTTAACCATTGGACAAAAACAAAAATATAGAAACAGAAGAACAAAGAGAAAATAAGCAAAAATTGAAAATTGGGAAAAACAAAAGAAAATAGAAGAAGGAGAACATGAAGAATAATGGGAAAGAACGTGAAAGAAATTTTGGGACAACTTCCCATTTCCAAATTAAAATAAAATAAATAAAAATAAAAATTTATTAAAACTTTAAAATTAGCAAAACTAAAATAAAATCAATTCCTCTTTAACACACATGAGGACTCAAACCCGAGACCTAAAGGTAAACTAACACACCCACTACCATTGAACCAACAGGCTCATTCTACCCTAAAATTGCAAGGAAAAATGTAAAAATCTACGCGGAACCAACGACTTATTTGCAAACCGAAACCTTTCTAACCCCCAATTATGGGATGTTACATATGAATTCATTAGAGACATATTAAAATTTGATTAGGAAATTTTATCATTTAGGTAGCTAATTTAAGAAAAAAAGACTAAATTGTAAAAAGTGTAAAACTTATTAATTAATGCATTTAAGTGATCAAATGGCTCAATTAGTAATTAAGAGAGGATCTGTGTGGTAATTAAGCCTTAATTAATGTCTGGGACGACAATTAGAATTAAAAATGATAGAATATTATATGTTAATAGCATAATAGTAAATAAATTAAAATTAAACAAAACAAATTGAAAAAATAGAAATTTCGTATTCATTTTTCTTCAACCTTGCTGAAACCACCATTTGAGAGAGCTTCAAGCTTAAGTTTCTTCATCCTTGTGCATGTGAGCTCAATTCTCACCTATTTCTTGTAATTTTTATGTTTTTAAGATCGTTGCAACTAGGTCCAACTAACCTAAACCTTTGTTTTTGAATCTGTTAAAAGTTTTAGAAGTTTTTGTTGATGAATCTCGAATTTTTTTGTAATAACTATATATTTGAAGCTTTGATTGTGTTATTTGGTGATTTTGTAAAGTGATTTTTGTTAGATTTTGATTTAGGGATTAAATTGTGAAAATGTCAAAATTTTAGGGTTTGATAGTGAATTTAATATTTAGTAGGGAATTTTTAAGGGCCTAGTATATTCTACTATAAGGTTGACTTTAGAAAAATGGTTAATTTGATGATTTTCGTGTTAAGGGACTAAATTGTAAAAAGTATAAAAGTTAGGGGTAATTATGTAAATTCAAAAAATAAAAAGGTATAAAATGTAAAATGAATTGGAATATAAAATGTAAGCTAATAATTTAGAAATTTTATATTTTAGATTAAGAACCAATTGATACTCGTGGAAAAGGAAAAATTACAGAATAGTTCCTGAACTTCTGCAACCACTACAATTCAGTCCAGGTAAGTTCGTACAGTTTATAATTTAATATCTATATGAAATGTTTGATAATATAATATGATATAATAGATATATTTTATTATGAATGGTGTAAAGTTATTTGAGAAAAGTTGTTGAAATCCAATACTTGGATCGAATTGAAAGCGGGATAGAGTATAATTGAAATAAGGTGTGTTATGGGGGATTGGATTGGAGATTGTTGTGGAGTGATAGATATATTTGTTTTTTGAGTAGTCCAAGGTTCAACATTTGTTGTGAACTCTCATTTTATACTCCCTATTTTGGTGTGATTTTGATTGGACTAGATCTTCGGAACCATTGGTGTGTTATCGAGTGGACTGGCGCTTATGAGCATCTGGTGTGTTTCGGATGGATTAGCTCTTGTGAGCATCTAGTGTGTTTTGGATGGATTAGCTCTTATGAGCATCTTGTGTGTTTCGTATGGATTAGCTCTTATGAGCATCCAGTGTGTTTTGGTTGGAATATCAATGTACTCTTATCCGTAAGTCATTCATTATATTGTAAATTTCGGTAAGTTAACTTGTTTAGTTATTTTTGATGATTTTTTCATGTATTTGAGTTTTGAAATAAATTTTACAATTCACCGGTTGAGTTGACAGGGAACACATATGGTTGTATTATTATTTGATTTTTTGTACTTACTTAGGTAAGATTTATCGTTTTAGTACGTCGAACTTACTAAGCTTCAATGAGCTTACTTGTGTTATTTTCTATTTTTGTAGATACTTTGAAGGTTGAACGGTCGGATTGGCACTTAAGTCACACTATCCACTCATTTTCGGTAGTTTTTGGAACGTTCATTTTGGATTATATGACATGTAATAGGCTTGTATATCATAACTATTATTTTGATATTTAAAATGTTAAAATATAATCTTAAGTGCAAATATTCAACTTACATGTAACATCTTAAAAATTTGAGTATCAATATGTTGCTTGTCTTTGGTGTTAGCTCGAATATGATTTTTTTTTTTATGTGCTAAATATAGTCTTGAAAAGGCTCGGATTTACTTGGAATTAGAATCAATTTTAGTAAAAGAGTACTTTAGTGAAAAGGAATCAGGTAACCTTGGAATTTAAGTTATTTAAGTGATAAAAGTTAGCATAAGATGAGCAAGTGGTAAAGGAGATATGACGCCATGTATGTTTGCTTGAGGGAAGAGGTTCGAATCCCTTGGTATGCATTTTTGTGACTAAAATTTTTGTTTTCTTTTCACTCATCTAGCATGTGTCGGTCAAGCTATATTTTTGGAAGGTTGGACTTTTGGTTTTATGATAAGGTGGCTAATGGATTAAGACAAAAATTGACATAGGAAAAGGAATCAATAGGATAAGGTAGGTAGGGAACAAGTGGCTTAAATTGAGGAATGTTTTATGGGAAAGTAGAAAGAAATTATGGTATGGAGGAAAATATGGGAAAGTGGAAAGAAAGAAAAAAAAAAGAAAAGGAGTAAAAGGGAATATGTTGGCATTTTCATGGGTGATGTTTTAGAAAGTGTTTTTGGTCAACACTTATCCATTTTTGGAGAAGCAACACACGGCTTGGGAAGGAGTATTTGGGTAGCCAAATTCTTCATTTGTCATTTGGGAAAACTTTGGTGCTTGTTAGGCCAAATTCCTTTTAGCATTACTTTGTGTCATTTTTTTTTCTTGCTCCAAACTTCTCTTCTCTAATCCATACCCCCATAACCGAATATTCTTTCTCATTTTTCCTCCATAGCCGAACCCTTCATCTCGTCTTTATCATTTCTTCCCATTCGTGTTGACACTCACTCCTTTTATCAATCGAGTTATAGTGGAAGGCCGGATTTTAGAATCTCGTAGGGAAGGATCGCGATTGTGGTAAGTGACTCTTGTGAGTGAGTACTTTTGGGCTTTTGGAACCTTTAAGATATCGATGCTAACTTTTGATCGAATTTATTTTTAGGGGGCAACGAAGAGTGGTTCTTTAGGGAATCCTAATCAAGGTGTGTAATCCCTTACTTTCCGAATACATGTTTGAAATGGGATGTGTAATCTCATGCCTCTCTAAATGTTTGCATGAAATGTTCTGTGAATCGGTCACAAGATTGAAAAGCGAAGACCAGCATCTATGGCCACTCGGGCGCACGTATGTTGAAGTGGTAATCATATTTTGTAACAAAACAGTTTTGGTTAACAGCAGTGACGTGATTTTGAAAAATCACCAAAAATAGTAGGAATTGAATTAGAAAGTGAAGGATATATGGATTGAAAGATAATCAAGTCTATTTTCTTATAAAAGAAACGGAGCAAGCAAAGGATCAGTATATTTTGAGATTTTTAGATTTTTGTAAGACTGGTTCAGAGTGATTTCGAGATCCCCTGTTCTGACTTTGAAAAATCACTATAAATTGTAGGAAAATAATTACAGGACATGGTTTATATTATTAGAATCCTTAGTGAGTCTATTTTTATTTGGATCAAACGAAATCAGTATTTGGGTTCTGTACAATAAGATATCTGAGATTTTGTGAAGAGAGGTCAGAACTGTCAAACAGTGAAACAAGGGATACTTTGAAGAATAAACTGTACTAATTGGCTAAGCCAAAAATTCTGGAAAAATTACAGTAAGAAGTTATATGAGTCTAGTTTCAAAGAAAATTTACGGACCAAAATTTCGAGTTTCCCAACTCGAGTTATAGTCATTTTAGTCAGTACGACGCAGATGGACAGTTTTGATTTTTATGCTCCAAATTAGTCATTAAGCCTAGGTTGCAAAAATTTCCATCATACCCTTGGAGGGTAAATTACCAAATTACCCTTAGTGGGTACGATTACCGAATTATGAAAACGCCCTTATGGGCCAAATTACAAAAATGCCCCTAATGAGCTGAATTACGAAATGTCTTTATGGACCGAATTAGGAAAATACCCTTAATGGGTCAATTTGATAAATTGCTATATGGGCCCAACTTGATAAATCGATATATATGGGCCAAAATTGCTAGATCGATATATATATATGGGCCAAAATTGCTAGATCGATATATATATATGGGCCAAAATTTGCTAGATCGTTAAATGGGCTAAATTGCTATTTTGACTAACGGGCCAAATTGATAATTTGTAATATGGGCTTTTGTTGAAATTTACCTTATGAATATATTGTTATGCATTATATATATACATGACTGCATGGGTTGGGATAATTGTGAAGAGAAGAAAGGCACATTGCCAAAATCTAGTTCGGTGGCTTTGCCACAAATATTTTTAATGGCTTAATGCTCTCGGTTCGGTGACTTTGTCACAATCTAGTTCGGTGGGCTCGCCACAAATATTATATTTGGCTTAATGCCTGCTATCGGTGTGTTGGCGGGGTGGGTTGACTTGATCCCCACAGGTGTGTTGGTTGGTACGGGTGGTGTGTAGCGGATGGAAATTAGGTTTGGTTGGGAATTGCATATCACATGCATTTTTATATTTTATTTATATAATGCACATTTGTAAATGGGCCCAAGCCCAACTAATTGTTTAAATGGTTTTGGCCAAGTGAACACGGTAAGTGGGTTACACTGCTGAGTTCTAAGTAACTCACCCTTTATTCTTACCCTTCTCAGGTAATGACAATTGATGGAGATTTGGGCCGAGGATGACTTCGTGTGGAGGCCATACTACGAATGATGAGTTATAAAAACTTTGGACTTCTTTTAAGTATTTTTATTTAAGTACTATTTTAAATTGCCGTGTAATAAGGCCTCTAGTATTATTTTTATGGATTTTTATTTGTGGATGGTTTTTAATATGTTTTAATTACTTAAATGGGATTGTTAAATTTTTATAAATGTTTTCTTAAACTTATGTATAAAAAGGGGTTTTTCTTAAATACCACCCACTCGTAAAATTTTGTGAAAACTCTTTTATAAATTCATTTCAACCAATTATTTAGATTTTCAACCAATTATCTCTCTCTAAATCAAATTGTAAACTCTTATGTTTTAAAATCATGGT
The DNA here is from genome assembly GCA_025503065.1 of Gossypium bickii. Taxonomy (NCBI): domain Eukaryota; kingdom Viridiplantae; phylum Streptophyta; class Magnoliopsida; order Malvales; family Malvaceae; genus Gossypium; species Gossypium bickii. The sequence goes on from CP106711.1 coordinate 107,569,079, forward strand.
TTTTTTCAAATAAATCTCGATTTTTGATAAACTCCGTCTTCAAAATCGTTTTGAAAAATTATTTTCATTAAAAGCATTGACGACTGGACGTAAATTCGAATCGCGTGGCATGCCAAGTCTGGTCTTAACGCATAGGCCGGGTTTGGGGTGTTACATTACATGATTATGTGAATGAGGTATGATGTTTATGTGCAAGTTTATTGTAAGTGTGATTGGAATGTTGTGATTGAGGTGCCTACGTTTGGCATATTGGTTGAATGTTAGATGGTGTGATTTAAAATACTTTGAATGATAATTCTTTTTGTTGTAAAATTGTATATACCTCTGATATCAATGATGATACATTGGTTAGCCACTTAGGACGGTTACTTTAGCATGTTTTTAGCTTGTATGAGGTCATTTTGAATAGGTCTTTTGGCTAGAAAATGGATTACTTAGAGTCCAAGTAAGCTTGAATTGGTAAACTTTTTGTTTAAGGTTCATTTTAGGTCCACATAGCCTGAGACACGGGCGTGTGACTCAGTCGTGTGAGACACACGCCTGGCGATACGGCCGTGTGACTCAGCCGTGTGAGACACATGGTCTGGCAACACGTTCGTGTGTTATCTGATGAGTTCTTTAGGGTGCAAGTCAGTGAGTTAATGGCCTAACACATAGCCTGACACACGGGCGTGTGGGGCAACTCGAAGAGTTACATGGCCTGGCACACGGTCGTGTGACCCTACTTAGAGAGTTATACGGGTGAAGACATAGGCTAGGACATAGTCGTGTGTCCCTAGTTTGATTGTTACACGGGCATGTGTCGCAGCCGTGTAAGGCACACGGCCGTATGACCCTTGTGTTGCAAATTTTGCATCTTTTTGCTAAACTATCCAAACTATTTCAAATTAGTCCCAAATTGTTTCTAAGTTATTTTAGAAGCCTCGAGGGCTCGATTTAGGGGCGTTTTTCTTAAGTATGAATGGTTTATGATATGAGTATTATACTGATTGATAAAATGTTCCTGTTTCTAATTGTTTTGTAATACTCCGTAACCCTAATTTGATGATAGAAACGGGATAGGGGTGTTACATTTAGTGATTTGAGTTTTATTGATGATGACCTTAACTTATATAGCCATACAATAATATCTTAACAAAGAATAAAAATTGCACACTCAAATCAAATCAAAGATATGAGATAACAGTAACATAGAATAATTCAAAAACCAATTTCCCTAAATAAATAGAACTTATTCTAACAATAAAATATGCAAAAGACTCCTTCAAAAATACCTTTCTTATGTTTCAAAGCTGCGCACGACACAGAGTTATGACAATCTGATGTATAACCCTAAAAACATTATGATTAAAAATTGGTTGAAGGAGACCTTAATATTATATAATGAACAACTAAAATCAATTGCTAACTATAGTACTTTATCATCCTTCCTTTTTTATTTTTTTTATTTTTTTAAACTTTCATATTCTGCTACTTGATGGTCCAAAAAATTGGGATAGCTTTATAACCAATGATATAATTTTAGGTCATAAAATAAATAAATTAATAAAATTGTTATAAAATAAAAAAAACAAAAAGTAAAGAACAAAGAGAATGGGAGAGCAAAGAGAAAGCGTATTTTTATTGACCAATCGGGATTTCTACAAAGCTTTTCCGAATTCTCTATTTATAGGCATAATAAGTATAAATAAAGTAAAAATCTACTTCTAATTACTATTTCTAATTACTATTAAAATTTAAAGTATATCAAAACTTCTATTGATCTTGATGGACATCCACTTAATAAAATATTCATAACACTCCCATTGGATGCCTATTTGTAGATAAATTGTCTTTTCAAAACCTTACAAAGATAAAAACCCAGTGGGAAAAAAATTACTAATGAAGGAAAAAGAGTACATATATCTATAATCGTATAATATGATGGCTCATTAAAAACATTACTAGGAAAACCCAATGGGACAAAACCTCGGTTAAGGGAAAAAGAGTACAACACATATTTGCTCATTCTCATGAAAACATCACATGCTTTCTCATATTCTACATATTCAATCTTGAATACTAGTTTTTTAAATGACTATTTGAATGTATTTTTTAAGTATTTATATTACTATTCTTTTGAAAATCATGAGCGAGGGAAAATTTGGGGGAAATATATTTTGATCTTTTAGGAGTTTCAACAATAATCATAGCAAACTTTAATCATGACTCTTCTATAATAACACAAATAGGTATTTTGGATTATTTTATAATCCTCCTTCAACTACTATTTACTAAGTCAAACTTACCACATATGTTTAAAATTTCAATTCATATAAATGAATAATTTCCCAAGAATTTCAATATGCTTCTGACATTCTAAATCCATCAAGGATTTTAATATAAACTTTAATATATAGTGATTCATAAAAGGTTGTAACACCAACCATTAGATGCAAATTAAATCTTTTATGAATTGCCAAAATAATATATCTAAAGATTATTACATCCACCACAAAAGAATATTATATCTTTTTATAATCAATGCCAGGACTTAGCGAAAAACTTCATATTTTTATTTCGCTTTTGCAAAACTACTTCATTTGCACCCTCACTGGCTTTATACATTTAGATATTTGGACTACTGGTCCAAAAACTCCACAAATTTAATTGTACTTGAGTTACGTCTTTCTATTTTGTTCAATTTATTCCATAGCTATATTTCTCAATAGATTTATCCAAGATCCTCATTTTATTTCATTATTTCAATAATAATATTACATGCAAAATCATTGTTGACCACTTTTATTATTCGGTTCCACATTTTCTCAAATTGACATAACTTATCGAGATATCTTATTTACATTATTAATCTTCAATTTTAGGCACCTGAATCTTTTCTGGAGTGTAACACCCCAAACCCGGCCCATGCGTTATGACCGGATCTGACATGTCACATGAGAAAAACATGTTAAATCCTTTTTATTCGTACTAAAATAGGTATTATTTGTTATAGACAAGAAAACAAGTTTGATTTGAAGTATTTGATAAAGTACTACTAACCTCGAGGATTTGATTGATAAATCGATAATTTGAACTAGAGATCTTATAAACTATGACTTTTGAAAATATTGTTGATAATTCGAGAGAAAATTTCCGAGTTAAAATATTTGTAAAAGTTTGTTATAAAATCCACTTGTTAATCTATTTTGGAAAAATCTTTATTTAAGTTTTTAGAGAAACTTCCATTTAAAGCAATTTAAGCAAAATAATAAGTACGTCAAACATAAAGCAAAAATAAAATATTCTAGAGGTCTTATTACAACATAAAAACCCAAAATAGTAAAAGTAATTAAGTGAATGGAAATAAAAATATAAAGTTCAAAATAAAACACCATTTTTGAAGTATGGCCTCCACCGAGTCATCCATGGCCCAAATCCACGTTACTGAGCATTACCTGCAAGGGTTAAGGAAAATGGGTGAGTTACTAGAACTCAGTGCATAATCCCCTTACCGTTGTCCACTGGGCTTGAGCCTGTATAGCAATATCTTGGGCTTAAGCCCATTTACATTACAATGTATAAATGAAGTAATGTATGCAACCCAACCCATCCTAGTAATCCATCTGCTACACACCACCCGTACCATCCCATCACACCTGTGGGGATCAAGTCAACCCACCCCGCCAAACACACCAATCGCAGGCAAGTTGCCATTTATAATATATTTTGATTGTGGCCGAGCCACCGGAATCATAGTGAAACATAATAACAAATATTTTTGTGGCAATGCCACCGGGCTACACTTCTCTTCAACATTTTTCCCATCCCATGCGAAATTATGTAAATGCAACATACATAATAAAGCATAATAATTACAAATATAAACAACAATCATAAATCCAGAGATTTGTTACGATAAATCGGCCCATTATAGCACGTTGTAATTCAGCCCACTAGGCAATCTATCAAATCAGCCCATAGGGGCATTTTGGTAATTCAACCCATAAGGGCATTTTCGTAATTTTAACAATTTTAATAACGATTTCGGCAAACATTAACAAATAATGTACTTTAAGCAAATTTTCTCGTTTTATGCCAATTTTACGATTTTTAGTCGTATAATAATAACAATCTACTATCAAACATGTTACCGAGTCATGAATCTACGGGATTGCGGTCTGAGATTACACACCTGATTACGGTAAGTATTAAACTCTCTTGATTGTCGGCACCTATGACAACATAATAATCGGTTAATCTAATGAACGAGATTTTTATTAATCTAAATTTAAACCAAGCGATTTATTGAAACGCTTACCCTCGATATCGTGAACGACCACGATTTGTTTATTCTCACCGGATGATAGTCCACAACCCGGTGGGAAATCTCGAATCGCCGATACCACTTTACGCTTGAACTTAAGAGTAGGAATCGCAAATCCACTCCTTTTGTGTTCTCCAATCACTTTTCTTTTCAAATCGGTTCCACTTGCCTCCATAGGAAAAATCTCGGTTAGTAAAATACTACTATGAAAGAGAGTAGTCGCTTAGGGATAAGATTTGGCTTACCTCTATTTTCGAAGGATCAACGATTAAATAAGAACGAACGATAAATCCCTATAATAACCGTTTAATCAAAACTCGGTCTGATTTGCATCATAAACGAGTAAAGATATTTCGAAATATCTAAGGGTAAACTCCTTACCTTAACGACGATGAATCTGATTTCTATCGATTGACTTATGGCTACGGATGAGACAAGATTATGAGAATCGGCTTTCCTCTATAACACTACATTAGAAGAAAAACATGATATAAGAGAGTAGGAGAGATTTTTTTTTTTTTGATAAAGAAACAAGGTGAAATACCGATTAGTGATGGTCACAAATATTCGGCTAGGAAGAAAAAGAAAATGGAAATGAAAAGAGGGGAATGAAGTCACTTACCAACTCGGTCAAGAAGGGAGTGCCCAACACAAAAGAAAAGAAAAAGAAGAAGAAGAGATTAGGTGTTAATAGGTTCAGCTAGTGAAGAGAAAAGAGAAAAATAGATAGAAAAAGGAGTGTTAGTGAGTTTCGGTTGACACATAAATGAAAATGATCAAAATGGTCAAGATGAAATATGGGATGGGTGTTTCGGCAACAAGGGAAGATTGAGTGTAGATGGATTGAGAGTTTCGGCACAACAAGGGAACAAAATGAACAAAAATGCAAAGAGAATTTTGGCCAAAACAAAGGAAGAGAGTTGAGAAGAGAGAACACCAATATGCTAAAAATATAGTAGGCCTTACAAGCACTAATTTGCCAAATGACTAAAGAAAAATTAAGCTACCACAAAACCCCCTCCCAAACCGTGTATCATCTTTGCCAAAAGATGAACATTGACCAAATAAAATCTTTCTAAAACACCTTCCACACTATAAGCCAACATGTTCCCTTCTCTTTCCTTTTCTTTCATTTCTTTCCTTCTTTCTCCCTTATCTTCCTCCTTTCTGTATTCCTTAGCCTCCTTTCCAAAATTAAAAAGTCTTCCTTACCTTAATTACCACCATGGCCAACACTTAAGGAAGGAACACAAAAATAAATCCCAAAATTTACACTAGGTGGGATTCGAACTCCACCCCTTAAGCCTATACATGCAACGCCACACCACTCCTCTACTAGCTTCACTTGTGCTAGCAAAATGCACACTTATTACCTTAAGTCTTGATGCCACTTACCTTCTCCCCTAAAAGTGCTTAAACACAAAAATTTTGCTAAGGCCCATTTCAACCCCGAGCCTTCTTAGGACCTTAAAATATACACAATTAATATTTTTAACTAGCCTAACGCAAGAAATAATTCAACACATAAAATACTGAATTTCAGGATGTTACATGGAGTTTTACTTATAAGTTATGTTTTAGGTCTAATCTGGAGCACCCACCTCCACTATATGACCATCTAGAAGAATTTTCATCTTTGGAATCGATCAATCAATTATTTATTCTAACTGATTGTCCTTCTAGGACTTTGATTCAAATTAGAATATTAGATGGTAGATAACAATTGGTTATTCTGATTAAGTTTGTAAATACATCTAACAATTAGCTTGTAATGAGTTATCCTTATTGAACTTCTAGTTCAAATTACTCTCCCCTAATGTCGGGAAGACAATCGAATCAAAATTGTAATAACAAATCATGTCATAATTGAATCTCCAATACATTCAAAACATCTAATAATACAAAGAAACTTGTAATTAATATATATTCCCAACTTTATTTGAGGATTCACTCATCTTTGTGTGTTGTGGTGGAGCAATTGAAACATATACACACATACAAAAATTCAAAGATAAGAAATATTTAGCTCTTGATAAAAAATCAATTGTAATGGGGAGTATTTGTAACTTATTGGCTTGATGCGTACAACACGTAAATCAACATAATCTCATATTAAAATAGGAAGTTTAGCTTTCATAAGTAATGGTTTAGACATTAATCAGAGACGTTCAATCAATAATTTCTAAACCATTATGCGCATAAATAACAAACTTTTACAAAAGCTTTTCAAACTAAATCAATAAAAGACTGAGATATAAACTCATCAGTATTAGTAAGATGAATTGTCTAAATTGCATGATCTGAAATTAATTATTTAAACAAACAATCTTGCAAATGATATGTTGCAACTTGATAACACATACATGATTATTTTGTAAATGCATCTACTAAAATCATATAATATCAAAGCCATCCACATGATGGATGAATGAGCCCATATTCATTTCAAAAATGCAATGTAACACCCCAAACCCGGCCTAGAAGTTAAGCCTGAATTTGGCGTGTCACATGGAAGTTTTTTTTTTTTAAAAAAAAACCATCTTTGAGATTGTTAAAAACTTGTTCGAGATTAACGGCCTCTTTGTTAAAACCCAAAACACTTAAGCAATTGTTATCTACTTGAAAACGTAATTATCTTTAAAAACCTTTTTGGTTGTGAAAATATATTTGAAATAACAATTTACGAAAATGGGACGTTTGGGAATAGAGTTGCAGAAGCATTTTGAAAGAAAATCCAAGGCCTTATTACAACATTTAACCCAAAATAGTAAAGTAATAAAATAAACGAGAAAGAAGTCTAAAGTCCAAATAAACCCATTTTACAAGTATGGTCTCTATCGAGTCATCCATAGCCCAAGTCCACGTCCTTCGACGCGTTACGAAAAGGTTGAGAGAAAGGGGGTGAGTTACAAGAACTCAGTGTGTAATCCCCTTACCATCATCCACTGGGTCGGAACACACATAGCAATATTTTGGGCCTAAGCCCATTTACAATTATAACATAATAACATGAACATAATATGCATGTGATATGCAATTCCCAACCAAGCCTAATTTCCATCCGCTACACACCACCCGTACCAACCATCACACCTATGGGGATCAAGTCAACCCACCCCGCCAACACACCAATAGCAGGCATTAAGCCAATTAAAATTATGTTTGTGGCAGAGCCACCGAACTAGATTGTGACAGAGTCACCGAACTAGATTTTTGGCAACAGGCCATTTAAAAAATTTTGGCAACAGGCCATTTAAAATATTTGTGGCAGAGCCACTGAACTAGATTTTTGGCAACAGGCCATTTAAAATATTTGTGGCAGAGCCACCGAACTAGATTTTTGGCAATAGGCCATTTAAAATATTTTGGCAACAGGCCATTTAAAATATTTCGGTAGAGCCACCGAACTAGATTTTTGGCAACATGCCATTTAAAATATTTTGGCAACAAGCCATTTAAAATATTTGTGGCAGAGCCACCGAACTAGATTTTTGGCAATAGGCCATTTAAAATATTTTGGCAACAGGCCATTTAAAATATTTGTGGCAGAGCCACCAAACTAGATTTTGGCAACAGGCCTTTCTTCTCTTCGTCATTTATCCCAACCCATGCAGTCATGTATGCATATAAAAAGCATAACAATATTTATAGAATAATTTCAACAAAAGGCCCATAACACAAGTTGGCCCATTAAGCAATCTAGCAAATTTGGCCCGTTAATCGATCTAGCAAATTTTGCCCATTAAACGATCTAGCAAATTTGGCCCATTAATCGATCTAGCAAATTTTACATTTGGCCCATATAGCAAATATCACATTTGGCCCATATAACAAATATAACATTTGGCCCATATAGCAAATATCACATTTGGCCCATATAGCAAATATCACATTTGGCCCATATAACAAATATCACATTTGGCCCATATAGGGTATTTTCAATAATTTACCCTCTAAGGGTGTTTCGGTAATTTTGCAACCTGTGGGTACTTTGGTAATTTACCCTCTAAGGGTATTTGGTAATTTTTTTGCAACCGTAGGGGTATTTAGTAATTTACCCTTTAAGGGCATTTGAGTAATTTTGTTTTGCAATGAGGGTATTTGGTAATTTACCCTCTAAGGGTATTTCAGTAATTTTGTTTGCAATCGAGGGGTATTTCGGTAATTTACCCTCTAAGGGTATTTCGGTAATTTTTGCAACCCAGGGGTATTTCGATAATTTACCCTCTAAGGGTATTTCGGTAATTTCGCAACCAGTGGGTACTTCTTGTAATTTACCTACAAGGGTATTTCGGTAATTTTGTAACCCAAGGGTATTTGAGAATTTTACCTCTAAGGGTATTTCAGTAATTTTGTAACCCAAGGGTATTTCAGTAATTTACCCTCTACGGGTATTTCGATAATTTACCCACCAAGGGTAATTCGGTAATATACCCTCCAAGGGTAATTCGGTAATTTACCCTCCAAGGGTAATTCGGTAATTTACCCTCCAAGGGTAATTCGGTAATTTACCCTCCAAGGGTAATTCAGTAGTTTTAACCACCAAGGGTAATCTGGTAATTTTACCCTCTAAGGGTAATTTGGTAATTTACCCTACAAGGGTAATTCGGTAATTTCATATTTAATGGAGTTTCCGAAGATTCACTATCGCCTCGAGTGGCACAGAATTCTATTTGGGTCTCTTCGGAACTATTGGGTCAAAAATCCATTTTAGGCCCAAACGGGGTAATTTCGCAATTCTGGACTTAACTACTAATTTGGGCATAAAAATTTAAAACTGTCCATCTGCGTCATACTGACTAAATTGATTATAACTCGAGTTAGAAAACTCGAAATTTAGATCCGTAAAATTTCCTTGAAACTAGACTCAAATATCTTAGAAAATCAAAATTTAGATCCATAAAATTTCCTTGAAACTAGACTCAAATATCTTCTTACTGTAATTTTTCCAGAATTTTTGGCCTAGCCATTTAGTACAGTTTATTCCTTAAAGTTTCCCTTGTTTCACTGTCCAATGATTCTGACCTCTCTTACCTTAATTTCAAACATCTCGCTGTACGGTTTTCATATACTGTTCCAACTTGTTTCTCTTGAAAATAGACTCACTAAAGAATCTATACATATAAATTATAACCCATAATTCATTTTGTACAATTTTATATGATTTTTCCAAAACAGATCAGTGAACCCCGAAGTTAATTAGAACCAGTCTCACTAAAATCAAGATATCTCAGAATATAAAATTCCTTTTCCTTCTCCGTTTCTTCCATATTAAAATAGACATAGTAAACTTTAATTTGATATCTTAATCACTTTCTAATTCCATTTCTCCTATTTTTCATGAGTTTTGGAAATCACATCACTGTCATTGACCAAAACTGTTTTATTACAAAAACATGGTTACCACTATGAACCTACGCGCGTCCGAGTGATCCCGGATGCCGATTTTCGATTTTCTTTGGTATTTCGACCAAATCACAGAACATTAACGCAAAATTTCAGAGAAGTGTGAGATTACACACCATTTCAAACATGTATTTGGAAGGGTATGAGATTACACACCTTATTCGGAATCCGTAACGCGATGCTCTCCACGACACCCAAAATCCGAATAACCTATTACGAGGGATAGGCTTTCGATTGAACCTTTGATAAAGTACTTCGAGACCTTGCAACCAGGATAAAATCTCTCATGGCAAGTCCCTAGACTCTCAACCATGTTACAAATTAGTCCCCTCATTAGCTAGCTTAAGCTTTTGGGGTTCCAAAATACAAAAATTATCAACTAAAGCCATCAAAATCACTTACTAATAAGGAGATAGCTTGGCTGAAAGTTCAAACCCCAAAGCTCCATTTCTTCATCAATTTTCGGTGGAGAGAAGATAGATGAATAGTAAAAGATGATAGCATCTTTTACTCATCTTATTCTATTCATTTTATCACCTAATTCCCACCTATTTTGACCAAAATTAAAATTATTGTCCCCTATGTCACATGGCCGGCCTACTCACTTAAAACAAGGCCAAATTGCACAATTGGGGCCTCCAATTAATAGCCCATAGCTATTTGGCACCTTTAGCAATTAAAATTAAACTTTAGCACTTGATGCGATTTAGTCCTTTTTCGAAATTAAGCCCTCAATCGCTAAAATTGAGACACCAAAAATTTCACGCATGTTTATAAACATGTTATAACACATAGAATAACATAAAAATAATTTTCTCTATTCTCGGTTTAGTGATTCCGAGATCAGCATGCTCCGACTATCCCCTAAATCGGGCTATTACACCTCCATGCATTTTTTTTCTCACCTACCCCATTCTTTTCAAATCTCATCATTATATTTTTTTTTTCTTTTTCAACAAATCACTCTCCATCATTCTTTTTTCCACAAATCACTCTCCATCATTCCTTTTTCTCCCATTTCTTTTTTTATTCTTTTTCTTTTATTTCTTTTCTTTAATAATGTCATGGTTGACACTTGGAAGAGTACACAAAAATAAATCAAAATTTTGCAAAAGATGGGATTTGAACCCCTTCCCTCCATGCTCTCCACTTGATGCCATAACCTCTTTACCAATAGTTCATTTATGATAACAATTTACTCACTTATTTCCATAAGTTTTGATGCTTCTTACTATTTCTCCTTAATAGGCTTAAACAATAACTTTCATTAAGGCCCAACTTGAATCCGAAACTTCATAGAACCCCGTAACTTTCTAAAATCATCTTCTTAATAAGTCCAACTTGAAATAATGCCATTCTCTTATTCTAAAAAAAAATTTAAACACTCCTACTCCCAAGGCCCATTGGTCTCAATCCTACTAGGCCCAATTTCGGGATGTTACAATTCTACCCTCCTTAAAGAAAATTTCGTCCTCGAAATTTCCAATCAACTATTAAACACACTGCTGAAATCACACCACTATGCTTTCGCTGCGCACTCCGATCTTAATAACACTAATATACTTTTAACATAATCTTGAATCCTCTTTCACACAACCAAACGTCTAACCGCAGAAGCAAGCAGTCATCTACCACTTATACTTCAAATTTTTCTACACTCAATCATCACATCCAACCAAAACATACCTGACTTGATGGTGATGAAACAATCCCGAGCCTTATCCTCCTTAGACCCGCATCTCATACATGCTCTTGACCTCCTCCAGCATTCTCCCGGATGACGCATTTTGTAATAGTCGCAAGTCGGAAAGTTTGGACGTGCATTGACATGCTTTACAGAACGACACTGTGACCCAAAAGAATCACGATCTCTTTTCTTCCTACAGTCCACACTCCCAACTCGATGTGCTTTACCAATTCCTTTAACCTCTTCAAATACCTCCTTAACTATTTGAGTCACTCATCAACCTTAGTTCGATCATGAGATCTGTCTCTCCCACCACCGCGATGCAAGTACCTCCTTTCGGGCACATGCCCGGTGCAGAAGATCTAGCCTTAGCACACCTCGGCCTATACCACGCCCGCGTCTACCGCGTCCACATCTTCTAGCGCTCATATTCACTAATGTCGATTTAATCATATTACAAGTCTTATGAATCAATATACTATTCGATGTTTATTAAACAATGTCTTATGGAGTATAAGAGTTGAAGTGGTTTTCGCAAAACGTATCCTAAAGTCTCAATCTCTATAGTTTTTACTCCTAAAGCCAAAACTTCTAGAGTATTTCTACGGTCATATCACAATAATCATAATCATAAGATGATAACATATACTTACTTGACTTGGTGCCGGATACCCGTGGTGCCATACTTTCTTTAGAACATGCATTTATAAATCAAAATTTTAAACAGTTTTGGAAAACGCTTTTGAACCCAAACCACAGCCGAGTTTTGCAAACTGAGCTCTGATACCACTAAATGTAACACCCCAAACCCGGCCTAGAAGTTAAGCCCGAATTTGGCGTGTCACATGGAAGTTTTTTTTTTTTAAAAAAACCATCTTTGAGATTGTTAAAAACTTGTTCGAGATTAACGGCCTCTTTGTTAAAACCCAAAACACTTAAGCAATTGTTATCTACTTGAAAACGTAATTATCTTTAAAAACCTTTTTGGTTGTGAAAATATATTTGAAATAACAATTTACGAAAATGGGACGTTTGGGAATAGAGTTGCAGAAGCATTTTGAAAGAAAATCCAAGGCCTTATTACAACATTTAACCCAAAATAGTAAAGTAATAAAATAAACGAGAAAGAAGTCTAAAGTCCAAATAAACCCATTTCTGAAGTATGGTCTCCATCGAGTCATCCATGGCCCCAAGTCCACGTCACTGAACGTTACCTGAAAAGGTTGAGAGAAAGGGGGGTGAGTTACAAGAACTCAGTGTGTAATCCCCTTACCATCATCCACTGGGTCGGAACACACATAGCAATATTTTGGGCCTAAGCCCATTTACAATTATAACATAATAACATGAACATAATATGCATGTGATATGCAATTCCCAACCAAGCCTAATTTCCATCCGCTACACACCACCCTTACCAACCATCACACCTGTGGGGATCAAGTCAACCCACCCCGCCAACACACCAATAGCGGGCATTAAGCCAATTAAAATTATGTTTGTGGCAGAGCCACCGAACTATATTGTGACAGAGTCACCGAACTAGATTTTTGGCAACAGGCCATTAAAAAAATTTTGGCAACAGGCCATTTAAAATATTTTGGCAACAGGCCATTTAAAATATTTGTGGCAGAGCCACTGAACTAGATTTTTGGCAATAGGCCATTTAAAATATTTTGGCAACAGGCCATTAAAAGTATTTGTGCCAGAGCCACCGAACTAGATTTTTGGCAATAGGCCATTTAAAATATTTTGGCAAATGAGCCATTTAAAATATTTGTGGCAGAGCCATCGAACTAGATTTTTGGCAACATGCCATTTAAAATATTTTGGCAATGAGCCATTTAAAATATTTGTGGTGAGAGCCACCGAACTAGATTTTTGGCAATAGGCCATTTAAAATATTTTGGCAACAGGCCATTTAAAATATTTGTGGCAGAGCCACCCGAACTGGATTTTGGCACCAGTCTTTCTTCTCTTCGTCATTTATCCCAACCCATGCAGTCATGTATGCATATACAAAGCATAACAATATTTATAGAATAATTTCAACATAAGGCCCATAACACAAGTTGGCCCATTAAGCAATCTAGCAAATTTGGCCTATTAATCGATCTAGCAAATTTGGCCCATTAAACGATCTAGCAAATTTGGCCCATTAAACGATCTAGCAAATTTGGCCCATTAATCGATCTAGCAAATTTTACATTTGGCCCATATAGCAAATATAACATTTTGCCCATATAGCAAATATCACATTTGGCCCATATAGCAAATATCACATTTGGCCCATATAACAAATATAACATTTGGCCCATATAGCAAATATCACATTTGGCCCATATAACAAATATCACATTTGGCCCATATAGGGTATTTTCAATAATTTACCCTCTAAGGGTGTTTCGGTAATTTCACAACCCGGGGTACTTTTAATTTACCTCTACAAGGGTATTTGGTAATTTTTTTGCAACCGAGGGGTATTTTGGTAATTTACCCTCTAAGGGTATTTCAGTAATTTTGTTTGCAACCGAGGGGTATTTCGGTAATTTACCCTCTAAGGGTATTTCAGTAATTTTGTTTGCAACCGAGGGGTATTTCGGTAATTTACCCTCTAAGGGTATTTCGATAATTTTGCAACCCTGTGGGTATTTCGATAATTTACCCTACAAGGGTATTTCGATAATTTCGCAACCTGTGGTACTTCTGTAATTTACCTCTAAGGGTATTTCAAGTAATTTTGTAACCCAACGGTATTTGATAATTTACCCTAAAGGGTATTTCATAATTTTGTAACCCAAGGGTATTTGATAATTTACCCTCTAAGGGTATTTTGATAATTTTGTAACCCAAGGGTATTTGAAGAATTTACCCTTCACGGGTATTTCGATAATTTACCCACCAAGGGTAATTGGTAATATACCCTCCAAGGGTAATTCGGTAATTTACCCTCCAAGGGTAATTCGGTAATTTACCCTCCAAGGGTAATTCGATGAGTTTTAACCACCAAGGGTAATCGGTAATTTTACCCTCTAAGGGTAATTTGGTAATTTACCTACAAGGGTAATTCGGTAATTTCATATTTAACGGTGTTTAGAAGATTCACTATCGCCTCGAGTGGCATGAGAATTCTATTTGGGTCTCTTGAACTATTGGGTCAAAAATCCATTTTAGGCCCAAACGGGTAATTTCGCAGTCTGGACTTAACTACTAATTTGGGCATAAAAATTTAAAGCGTCCATCTGCGTCATCTCGACTAAATTGATTATAACTCGAGTTAGAAAACTCAAATTTAGATCCGTAAAATTTCCTTGAAACTAGACTCAAATATCTTAGAAAATCAAAATTTAGATCAAGTAAAATTTCCTTGAAACTAGACTCAAATATCTTCTTACTGTAATTTTTCCAGAATTTTTGGCCTAGCCATTTAGTACTGATTTATTCCTTAAAGTTTCCCTTGTTTCACTTTGTCCAATGATTCGACCTCTCTTACCTTAATTTCAAATATCTCGCTGTACGGTTTTCATATACTGTTCCAACTTGTTTCTCTTGAAAATGGACTCACTAAAGAATCCATACATATAAATTATAACTTGTTTCTCTTGAAAATGGACTCACTAAAGAATCCATACATATAAATTATAACCCATAATTCATTTTGTACAATTTTATATGATTTTTCCAAAACAGATCAGTGAACCCCAAAGTTAATCAGAACCAGTCTCACTAAAATCAAGATATCTCAGAATATAAAATTCCTTTTCCTTGTCCGTTTCTTCCATATTAAAATAGACACAGTAAACTTTAATTTGATATCTTAATCACTTTCTAATTCCATTTCTCCTATTTTTCATGATTTTTGAAAATCACATCATCATCATTGACCAAAAGCTGTTTTATTACAAAAACATGGTTACCACTATGAACCTCGCGCGTCCGAGTGATCCGGATGCGATTTTCGATTTTCTTTGGTATTTCGACCAAATCACAAAACATTAATGCAAAATTTCAGAGAAGTGTGAGATTACACACCATTTCAAACATGTATTTGGAAGGGTATGAGATTACACACCTTATTCGGAATCCGTAACGCGATACTCTCCACGACACCAAAAATCCGAATAACCTATTACGAGGGATAAGCTTTCGATTGAACCTTTGATAAAGTACTTCGAGACCTTGCAACCAGGATAAAATCTCTCATGGCAAGTCCCTAGACTCTCAACCATGTTACAAATTAGTCCCCTCATTAGCTAGCTTAAGGTTTTGGGGTTCAAAAAATACAAAAATTATCAACTAAAGCCATCAAAATCACTTACTAATAAGGGAGATAGCTTGGCTGAAAGTTCAAACCCCCAAAGCTCCATTTCTTCATCAATTTTCGGTGGAGAGAAGATAGATGAATAGTAAAAGATGATAGCATCTTTTACTCATCTTATTCTATTCATTTTATCACCTAATTCCCACCTATTTTGACCAAAATTAAAATTATTGTCCCCTATGTCACATGGCCGGCCTACTCACTTAAAACAAGGCCAAATTGCACAATTGGGGCCTCCAATTAATAGCCCATAGCTATTTGGCACCTTTAGCAATTAAAATTAAACTTTAGCACTTGATGCGATTTAGTCCTTTTTCGAAATTAAGCCTCAATCGCTAAAATTGAGACACAAAAATTTCACGCATGTTTATAAACATGTTATAACACATAGAATAACATAAAAATAATTTTCTCTATTCTCGGTTTAGTGATTCCGAGATCACTATTCCGACTATCCCTAAATCGGGCTATTACACCCTCCATGCATTTTTTTTTCTCACCTACCCCATTCTTTTCAAATCTCATCATTATATTTTTTTTCTTTTCAACAAATCACTCTCCATCATTCTTTTTCCACAAATCACTCTCCATCATTCCTTTTTCTCCCATTTCTTTTTTTATTCTTTTCTTTTATTTCTTTTCTTTAATAATGTCATGGTTGACACTTGGAAGAGTACACAAAAATAAATCAAAATTTTGCAAAAGATGGGATTTGAACCCCTTCCTCCATGCTCTCCACTTGATGCCATAACCTCTTTACCAATAGTTCATTTATGATAACAATTTACTCACTTATTTCCATAAGTTTTGATGCTTCTTACTATTTCTCCTTAATAGGCTTAAACAATAACTTTCATTAAGGCCCAACTTGAATCCGAAACTTCATAGAACCCCGTAACTTTCTAAAATCATCTTCTTAATAAGTCCAACTTGAAATAATGCCATTCTCTTATTCTAAAAAAAAAATTTAAACACTCCTACTCCCAAGGCCCATTGGTCTCAATCCTACTAGGCCCAATTTCGGGATGTTACATGCAATACATTAAATCTCAACTTTAGCTAGTGAGTTTTTAACAATCAATTTTCATTGAGAACAAGTAACAAATGAGAATTCTTTAAATTAAAGAATCTTATGGCTTTTTAATGAATGTTTATATGAATTATCAATTAATTTCCGCATCATATATGATCCATGATGGTCTAACTGGTCATGCCAAGTAGTAAATGCATTTGTATTAGTAAACTTCTGGTTTACTTTAACATGTGTTTCAATTGTATTAAATTGTAACAAATTGATAATTTTACTATCATTCATTTAATTTTGTATCCACATATAAGTACTATTGTGACATTTACTACTAGAAATGTCTAAGTCAATGTGAAGTCTATAATGCCGCTAAGTCAATAAATATAATTTCCTAAAAATTTTATGCAATATTCGCTTCAAGGAATATGCCAAAATATTCAAATGTAGGGCATTTGGTCTAGTTGTATGATTCTCGCTTCGGATGCGAGAGGTCTCGAGTTCGATTCAAAATACTTTTAAAACCCTTTTAACAAGAGTTTTGCATAATCAGTTAACTATCAAGAATAACTTGCTAGGTCATGTATAGAAACAAGTCTATATTAAATATATAAATAAAAGTCACATTTCAAACATAAAATTATGACATAATGAAAAACTAACATTTTTTTTCATAACCATCATCATAAACATGCATGAAATTTAATTCAAAATCTAATCATTCATGCTCATAGAACTTTTCATTTGCAATTGCTCATGTCATTTCTCTAAATAATTAACAAATCGAATAATATAAAACATATAAACTACTACTTTTAACAATTCTTTGAATTAAATCAAATCCGAATAACCATAAAATTCATTGGTTTATTAACACAAATTTGCATACTAGATATGTTTTAATCAAATATATTATTTAATTATAAAACCTACTATAACGACTGTAACACCCCAAACCCGCCTAGACGTTATTGCCATATCTGACAATGTCACACGATAGTGTTTTTGAAACCTAGTTGTTACGATGAAAACATTTCATGTTATTATCTTTAGTAAACCTTTGTTAGAACTTAGAAAGACTTATTTATTCATTTAAAATATTTGTTTTGAAACATCCCTCAGTGCAGAAGCTTTAATAAAACAGTCTAGATGATCATGCGTTTAGAAATTATTTTAACTTTTTGAAAATCAAATTTTCTACGACCAGCAAGTATAAATCCATAAAGTAAAATAAATAAATAAAAACCCATATTTAAAACCAAATTCCCAGAGGGTCCTTAAATTACAACCCAATTAATCAATAATAATCAAATCATAAATTGTAAATTGAAAACCATGAAGTCCAAAAATTACTGTGGTCACCGTTGAGTCCTCCGTCGCACTAATCCGTCTAAGTTTGGGGATTACCTGTGCACATTAAACAAAAAAGGTGAGTTTACGTAAACTCAGTGTGTAATCCCGCAGAAACAAACAAACAATCAGTATTCACAGTGCACAATTGAACAGTTTGGGCCTTAGCCCATCTCAGTACAGTGTCAAAAATGTAGTAGGGCCTTAGCCCATCACGATATCGATGCGATATGATTATGCAAGAGCAAAATCCTACCCAACCAGCCTCTACACACCATCTCTGTCCAACCCTACACTCCATGTGAGGATATAATCAATCCAACCATCCCTACACTCCAAGTAGTACTGAATGCGGCAAAATACAGTAGTTTGCACCTGAGCTGCCAGTAAATTAGGCTTAAAGCCTTTCAGTACACTTCCTCCGAATAACAACCCCCAACCCAATGCAATGCAACACACAATAGATGACATGCTATTATGCAATTTCAATACATATATTCAATTCAGATATTAACATGCCCAATACAGATATCATTCAGTCAATTTCACAGATTTAGGGGTCTAAGTAGCACTTACCGACCCTACAGTAGGTTCACAGTCGACTTGGGCAACCCGTGCAACCTTAAAAATATTTCGGTAAAAATGGGCCCACACGCCCATGTGATCTACTCGTGTGGCCCACTAGGCCCAAATTGGCCTTGGCCTTGTGATCCATTTTTAATGTAACCCATGCTAGCTCAATACTCATATATGTTTTCACTATTTACTTATATGTTCATTCAAAGTGGTTTACTTGAGTCATTATAACTAAATTATTTATATCTTGAGCTACCAGAATTCCAAATTAAGATCCACTTGATGTTTTTGAAAGTAGACTCAAATACTTTTCTACCATAAAATTTTCAGAATTTATAGTTTATCAAATAAGTACATTAAAATCTTCAAATTTGTCCCTATTTTGCTGTTTGACAGCTTCAACCTTTCTTTACTAAAAATTATTTATCTCTTAGTACAGAATTTGGATGATGTTTCCGTTTGTTTCTCTTGAAAATAGACTCGTTAAGGATTAATAAATATAAATTTAAACCCCTAATTATTTTTTTTACAATTTGTGATGATTTTCCAAAGTCAGAACAGGGGAACTCAAAATCATTCTAACCTTCTCTCACAAAATTTGTTATATCTCATAAATTACAATCTCATTGCTTACACTGTTTCTTCCATGAAAAACTAGACTAAATAAAATTTAATTCCATAATTTATTCACCTCTAACCCAATTTCTGCTATTTTTGATAATTTCTCAAAGTTAGACTACTGTTGCTGTCCAAAACTATTTTAGTGCAAAATGTTGATTTCCAAGTTTATAACACCCTTATTTCCTTTCTCTACAATTTTTCGCATTATTTTCTCTTACTTCTCTTCTTTCTCGATAGCAAGCAATTTTGGCTTTTCACAGAATCCCATTTTCTATATTTCGGGTACACACCTGTTTCGTTTTAACTACTTACGCAATCCCGAGATCACCAAAAACCTATAATCGACAATCCCAACTTTAGAATCGGTCTTAAACTAAAATTAAATCGTATTCACGTACCAAAAGGTCTAAGCTTGTCCGTTCATCACTTACCTTCTAACTTTGCACAATTCAACCATTACTTAACATGAGGGAGATAGCAACCGAAACGATTCGTTGCTGTAAAAATAACCATTCCTCATTAACGAAGAGTTCAACAAAGTTAAGAATGAATTCAAAGCCAAAACCACTCACCCAAACAACACAAACGATCACCACTTCAAGTCAAATCTACAAACGTTAATTCCAGCCTCACGATCGACTCCTAAATAGTCAACAAAACACCCCTTAATCCCTTATCCAGAGTAACATTCGAGTTTAATAAAATGGAAACTTACCATACAACATAATTGCACGCTTGCACAAAGGGGAAAACATGAAGAAAGACAAAGAAAACGGAAGGGGAATTCAAAGGAAATTCGGTAGCAAGGATTTATTATTTAGAAAAAAAGAGGAAAACCGAAATTGAGAGTGGGGGAGAAGGGAGAAAACGCCACAAAGGTGGAAAAGAGTCCAAAATTTGAAAAAAAAAAAAAAAACTAAACAAAAAGATAATGCCTAAAAATCTAGTAACTCATCTCTTTAATTCTCTCCCTAACCTCCCACAACAACTCCACTACTCGAAATTTCCATTTGACTAGGACTCCACCACGCCACACGGCCAAGTAACAAAAATAATTCCCTTGCTCGTGCAGGGACTTGAACTCCAAACCTCCCACATGCCAACACACACCTTAGCCACCAGACCAGCAGGCCCATTCTGATATATTTTTACCAATTTTTAACTATAAGCCTATTGAATAGAGATAGGGCTTTATTCATAAAAATACCAAAATTTGCCCCAGTCAAGGCTTGAACTTGGGACCTCTCACATACACCTAGAACACATAACCACTAAAGCAGATATATAATTGTGTGTCACACATACACGAAATTAAAAATTAAAATTTGGGGCATTACAACGACATGAATAAATCAGTTAATTTCATTTTCATGAACAATTGAGATGCTTAAAACAATATGTAACCCATATAATCAAAACTTAAAAAGAAAACCATCTCAAATATTTAAACCATATATCAAGTTGATTTAATATTTAAAGTTGTACATTTTTTCTACGTTGAGTCTTGGCGATTTTATCAAGAAGTAAGAAAATTAAACTCCAATAGTAGACTTTGAATCCAATCAAAATCTATTAAAAGCAAACTTTGAGAGTGGATCTTATTTTTTAGGTGTACAACAGGTACATAACCATTGACTTTTCATACATAAGTTTTCTCTCTTGCAAGTTTTCATCAGTAATATTTTTTCATGTAATTTTAATTGAGAACTTATTTTGAATACTGTAGAGTTATACTTTCAGTTTTTTAAAAAAACTTGCAACTTCAGGTGCATCCAACTATAACAAGCTTTAGATAGAATTATCATATTCTATTTCTCATAAGTAGATCTTTCACAGTCAACTATTTTGCTTTCAACCCCTTAATGGGGATGATGACAAAAGATCATAAAGATATTAATATATTTTTTCTTCATTCACAATCTCAATATGAGATTCATTATAAATATATTTTAAAACCAATGGATTAACCATCACAAGATATTAATATATTAGCTCTTCTAGATCTTTCAACAAATTTTGTACTATCAAATATTAGAATAATATTTGTTTATTCCAGTACCAAATAAGATAAATATTTTCTATCTGTAATGATAAAATTCATTACTACATTCTCATATCTTTCCTCAAAGAATATTAACAGAAACAAAATATTTCGGCATACCCGAGATTATAATAATCATGATATAATAAATAAATAATAGTAAAATATGCCTGAGATTCTTTAATATAATCGTTATCACCCTAGCTGAGTGGTTAAAATCTCTAATGATTACCCATAGTGTGTAGGCCTCAATTGAAATAGCAACAACTCTAAGAGGCAATCGACAATAGCAAATTTTGGGATATTTTTGTGACTTATAGAGAAAAACAATTAAAAGAGTATCATGCTGATAATATGTTATAAAATAATAATAAAAAACAGTAAGTAAAGAACAAAGACAATGGGAGAGCAAAGAGAGAATGTATTTTTATTGATCAATCGGGATATTTACAAAGCTTTTCTAAAATCTCTATTTATAGACATAAGATAGATAAATAAAGTAGAGATCTACTTCAAATGACTATTAGAATTTAAAGTACATTAAAACTTTTCTTAATATTAATAGACATCTACTTAATAAAATATTCATAACAAAAACAAATATTTTAATAGTTGTTAGTGGTAATTAAGATTCCATTTAGTTCATGTTTTGGTTATTTTATTTTCTATTACTTTTATATTTATTTTAATTTATTAATTTATGTATAGCAAAATCAGTCTAAAATAAGCTACCAACATTTAGAATTTAAACTTTTAATTAATTACTAATTTAAAATTAAAAGTAAGAGAATTGAAAGTTTAGGTTGGATGAAGCTTGATTCACAATTTGACACGTTTAAAAGTTTTGTTTAATCGAATGCCCGAAGTATGCATTTGGGCTTGGCCGTTTGGAAATAAATACAGTCTTAATTATTCAACGGTGATGAACACAAATTTAGAAATTTTTATTTCAACACCTTCCAATTCTCTTATGAAAATCTTAGTGTAATTATAACTTGGGTTTCAAATTTAGCTTAAAGAAAAAGACGACTTGAGCTATAAATCAATTACGCAAATAAACCCGAATTTCTCATAGTTAAGAGATATTTTGCTCCAGTTTGTTCAATCCTTGAGCCCAATTCTTAATCTTAAAACACCAATGATATGGATCAATTGAAGAGGTGATTTAATTTAGTTGGTGATTTAATTTTTAAAACGTTTGATTTTAGTTTTTCTATCGTTAAATCCCTAATGACAATTAGTTTGTACATGCCATATCATATTCAAATTTTTATTTTGGTCACCTAAATTATAGGTTGCTTTCATTTTGGCCACCTAAAAATATCTTATTCTTTTTTTTAATATTTGATTAGGGTAAAAAAATTAAGAATTAAAGTTAAAAAAAAAGGTAGAAACTAAAGTAATGTTTTGAAAATTGTCAAATTGTACTTGTTTACACATTGCCGAAACTTCTAAATTTTTGTTTTCAATATTAAAATTTTAAAATTTAAAACATCAAAATCATTTAAATGTTATTGAAAAAATTTTATCCCTTGATAGTGTCAACCAATTTGTTGTTATAATATTGAAATTAATTAATTTACTCTTCTTTTAAATTGTAACGCCCCAAAATTTTTATTTTTGCTTTTGTGAAAATGTGAAAATGTGAAAACAAATTTGTATCTGCTTCAGTGGTTAAGTGTTTTGGGTGTGTGTGAGAGGTCTCAAGTTCAAGCCTTAGCTTTGGCAAATTTTGTTATTTTTGGTACTAAGCCCTATCTCTGTTCAGTGGGCTTATATTTAATTATCTGTAAAATTATGTCACAATGAGCTTGTTGGTTCGGGTGGTAAGGGAGTTTGTGTGTTGTGTGGAGGTCCTGTGTTCAAATCCCTGCGGAATTGCGGGTAGTAATTTTTTCTCGTTTGACTGAAAGAGTTCTGGTTGTATTGAAAGACTGAGAGTGGGTGGTTAGGATGTGAAGTAGTGGGGAGTTATCAGGATATCTCAAAGAAAATTTTGTTTATTTTTTCCCCAAGTCTTCTAATGTTAGATTTTGTTTCCCTACTATTATTCTTTTTTCCTTCTTCTTTTCCTCCCTTCGTTGTTGGTTTTTCTTTCTTTTGGATCAATATTTCGTGCCTCATTATTTCAACGTTTTTGTGCGTTATCAGTAGGTTGGTGAGTGCGTTTCCAACATTGGTAAATGAATCTTGGTTTAATGGAATTTGTTTTATGTTTAGGAGAGGTTTAAGGGCTGGAGGCTTTCAATCGACGCCTGAATTTCTCGTAAGCGTCGTTGTTCGTTCTAAGGTAAGAGTTTTTGGTAAATCAAAGGCTTGTCTTTTACGAGATAGATCAGTTTAATGTAGTTTTAAGAGATTAATTCGGGCTTTGATTGGTCAATTTTAGGTTCTAGTGATCTCAGGAGTGCTTTTGCGTCAAAAACATACCAGGTGTGTACCAGAAACATAGAAAAAGAGGTTCCGGGAAAAGCCGAAAAAGGCCATTGTTGATGCCACATGGGCGTGCAATCACCCGTGTGGTAGGCAGTGTGCGACGACACGGCTGTGTGACCAAGGAAGGTCAGGCCGTCCGCAGGATAGGGCCGTGTGGGCCACACGGGCTAAACTAAATCGGGCGTGTGGGCCACACAGGCGTGTCATAAATAGGCCAGGCAGTGTGATCCACACGGGCAATGCCAAATCGAGCGTGTGGGCTAATTATACTGAAATTTTCCCTAGGGTCACATGGGTCGTCCGAATCGACTGTGGACCTACCGTAGGGTCGGTAAAGGCTTACTGAACCCTATAACTATGTGATCTACTAGATTGTAGTATTGTTTTAGCATGACTATGCCATGTATATTTGATATATGTTTGTGTAAGCATGTTGAGCTTTCTATCTGCTAGTTCTGTATGCATGTACTGTTACTGATTGGGGTGGAATGATATATATTTACTTATGGAGGAAGTGTTCTGAAAGGCGTTTATCGCCTATTATCTGGCAGCATGGCTGCATTATATCTGTTATGTGCCGCAACGGTACAATATGGTGTGTAGAGCTGGGTGGGTATTTTAAACCCCACATAGTGTGTAGGGATGGACGGAGATGGTGTGTAGAGGATGGGGGTAGGATTCTGATTTCTGGTTCCGATATGCATATATGTATCTGTAATGGGCTTAAGCCCGAATCTGTATCTATTTTATTCTGATTTTCTATTGCGTGCATGCTTAATTCTGTGGGGTTACACACTAAGTTTACGTAAACTCACTCTTTTCTGTTTAATCTGTACAGGTAATCCACAGAGTTAAGTGGATCGATGCAGCTGAGGAGTCGATGGTGACCACACATTATCACTGGTTTATTTTGTTTTATGGTTTCTTTTAAGTTGTATTTTTTAGGACTAAATGGACTTTTAACTGTCTGGCTTTGGTTTTGGGGGTTTTTTGGATTTAACCTGCATATTTTTTTTATAATGGTTTCACATTAAGCATTTTTTTCTAAAAACACGAACTATTTTACTTAAACACAACATTTTTCTAAGCTTCTACTAAATCAATACATGCTAAGGCAAGTCAACTAACTGAACATATGTATGAAATAAATAAAAGCAATTAAAGGTTTTTATTGAGTTAACTCTGTTTTCAAAATCCCTTCCATGTGACATCGCCAAATTCGGCGATAACGTCTAGGTCGGGTTTGGGGTGCTAGATTTAGTAGTATCAGTGTAAGGTTGTAAAACTCGACTTTGGATTTTGGGTTCCAAAATATGTTTTAAAGAATTGGTTTACAAATGGTTTAAAATATCCTGATTGAGAATGTGGTTCACTGAGTCTCTGGTGCCAATCCTGTAAGTAATTCTGGTTTCTGATAGAAAATTTTGGAAATATTATTGATAGTCTACTTGAAAACACTCTAGTTAGAAAACTTTGAAACTATGTTGAAACTGATTAAGACTAAAACTATCAAAAACAAATTTGAATTTCTGATACTCTATGCATAAAACATTTGTTAATAAATATCAAAACTGATGCATAAAATTTTTAATGTAGATAAAACTTTTAAGTCACAATGAGCACACAAGGTATTCGTGGTCGTGGTATTCGAAGCCGAGGTAGAGGCCGTAGGGGACTTGAGCTCAGTCCTCATCTCTGGGAAGTATGTCAAATCTTGACACCTGTGTCACCTGCTACTGAGACTGGGTCTCAGAGTCTATCAGCTGGGGACGACGCACTGTCCCAAACCATGCTAAGGATAATAGAGAAGGTCGTTAGGCCCAATTCTGGATCTGGAGGCCGAGGGTTGGTAACTGAGCGACTCTGATCTAATGGAGCTGGGCTATTTAGAGGTGTCACAGGAGTCACCCCTAATGTGGCTGAGTACTGGTTAGATGCCACTGAGAGAATCATGGATAACTTAGACTGTACCCTCGAGCAGAAGTTGCAGGGTGCAGTCTCCTTGCATCACGGTGAAGCATATCAGTGGTGGTTAACTGTTAAAGAGGGCACTCAGTCTGGCCATTTGACTTGGGAGTTCTTTAAGACAACATTTCAGAGAAAAAATGTGGGAGCCAGCTACGTTGATGCTCGCAAGTGTGAGTTTCTAAACCTCGCGCAAGGTGATCGATCTGTGGCTGAATATGAGGCCGAATTTCTGGGGCTGGGCCACTATGCTCAAGGTATTGTGGCATCGGAGTATGAGAGATGTGTTAGGTTTGAGGACGACCTAAAAGATATTTTGAGGGTTCTAGTAGCTCTACAGAGGGAGCATGAGTTCGCGGTTTTGATAGAGAAAGCAAAGATTGCTAATGATGTTAAGCACACAAAATGCCAAAATAGAGACCGTGAGAGACGTAAAACAAGAGGGATTCAAAGCCCTCGAGTTTTGTGTAGAGGCCTAAGAAAAAGGCTAGATCTGATGGGCCAGTTAGAGTGGGGGCCTTTGTTTCTTCTGTTGCTCCTACTGGGTTACAGCCGTGTAGTGATTGTGGTAGACGCCATCCGGGCAAGTGCTGGAGGAGGATTGGGCCTGTTTGAGATTTGGGTCTTTAGAGCACCGCATTCGGAAGTGTCTATTGAGGACTGATCAGGTGCAAGCTCTAACATCAGGTCCTACGCAGCCGTAGAGAGTAGTTCAGCAGCCACCTAGGGACCGTGGTCAGGCCAGGGGTGGTAACGGTTTGGGTTGTGAATAGAGAGTACTGGGCAGAGGTGCTGGTTAGACTGAGGCGAAGTAGCCTACCTTGGTTTATTCTGCACGTCGTCGAGAGGATAGAAGTGCTCCTGATGTCATCACTGGTACTTTTTTTTATATTTGATGTACCTTACGTTACTCTGCTAGACATAGGATCTACTCATTCCTCTATAGCCTGTCCTGTTTCCGAAAATCTGAGGTTATCAATTGAGAGTACTTCTAAATGCAGTGAATAGGTTCGGGTATTGACTTCTCATAGCATCCTCGATTTTCCACGTAGCTTCTTCAACCTCATGCCGATGCCACAAGACTTTCACTAATGCGATTTTCTTATTTCTCAATTCTTTGATCTCGCGAGCTAAAATTCGAATTGGTTCTTCAGCATATGACATATAAGACTGAATTTCAACTTCGGACGGGGAACTGACATGTAAAGGGTCAGATCGGTATCGTTGAAGCATCGACACATGAAACACATTATGTATTTTCTCTAATTCAGATGGTAAATATAGTCGATATGCCACTAGTCCAACTCGCTCGATAATCTCATTCGGTCCAATGAATTGCGGACTCAATTTCCCTTTCCGACCAAACTGCAATATCGTTTTCCACACTGACACTTTCAGAAACACTCTATCCCCGATCTAAAACTCAATATCTTTTCGTTTCAAGTCTGCGTAAGATTTCTGTCGATCCGAAGCTGCTTTCAAACTATCACAAATTACTTTCACTTTTTTCTTATGTTTTCTCTGATCAAATCAACCCCGTGAATCTTATTTTTGCTGAGCTCACTCCAATACAACGGTGTTCGACATTTACGACTGTATAGAGCTTCGTATGGTGCCATCTTTATACTCGATCGAAAGCTATTATTGTAAGCAAATTCAATCAATGGTAGGTATTTCTCCCAGCTACCTTCAAACTCAAGAATGCAACATCTCAACATATTTTCAAGTATCTGAATAACTCGCTTGGATTGACCATCCATTTGCGAGTGAAAAGCGATACTGAAATGTTGCTTTGTACCCAATGCCTCTTGTAGTTTCTTCCAAAATCGTGAAGTGAATCTCTAATCTCTATCTGAAACTATAGATAACGGCACTCCATGCAAACGAACAATCTCTCATATATACAAATAAGATAATTTATCAAGTATGTAACCCGTACGTACCGTAATGAAATGAGTTGATTTCGACAATCTGTCAACAACAACCCAGATTGCATCTTTATTTCAACGAGTTAAGGGTAAACCCGAAACAAAATCTATGGTTACTCTGTCCCATTTCCACTCAAGAATCATGATAAGCTGTAATAATCCTGACAACACTTGATGCTCAGCTTTGACTTGCTGGCAAATCAAACATTTCGAAACAAATTCTGAGATATCCCTTTTCATGTCATGCCACCAATCAAACTGTTTCAAATAATTATACATTTTCATGCTTTTTGGGTGTACTGATAGAGAGTTACTATGTGCTTCATTCAAAATCATCTGAATCAACTCTGAATTTCTCAGAACACATATTCAACCTCTGAATCTCAAATAATCATCGAAATCAATTTGAAACTCTGAATCATAATTTGACTCACACTGAACCTATTTTGCTTGTAGTTCATTATCAAGCTTTTGAGCCTCATAAATCTGTTGTATAAACAACGATCTCACTTTTAACTCGGCTACTAACGAACCATCATCGGATAAAGCCAAATGTGTATTTAAAGCACGTAAGGCAAACAAAGACTTTCAGCTTAAAGCATTAGCAACTACATTCACTTTCCCCAGATGATAGTCTATCACTAATTCATAGTCTTTTAGCAATTCTAACCATTTTCGCTGTAGTAAATTCAATTCTTTCTGAGTCATCAAATATTTCAAACTTTTGTAATCAGTATAAATATAACACTTCTCACCAAATAAATAATGACGCCAGATTTTCAATGCGAATACTATTGCACTAACTCAAGATCGTGCATCGGATAATTCTTTTCGTGTGGTTTCAACTGTCTCAAGGCATAAGCCTTCCTGCATTAAAACACAACCCAGACCATTTAACGGTGCATCACTAAAAATTATGAATTGTTTACTTGACTCAGGCTGAACTAACAGTCGAGCTTCAGTTTATAAAGTTTTTAACTGCTAAAACTTTTCTGGCATTTATCTGATCACTCGAACTTAACATCTTTTTGAAGCAATCTTGTCACCGGAGTTGCAATCATCGAAAAGCCTTTTACAAACTGTCTACAATATCCCGCTAGTCCCGGAAAACTGCAGACCTTAGAAACATTTCTCAGAGGATCTATAATCGCAGATATCTTACTCGGATCAACCCGAATACCATTTGCTGAAACAATATATCACAGAAATCCAACTTCTCGTAGCCAAAACTCACATTTGCTAAACTTTTCAAACAATTGTTTATCTCTCAAAGTTTGTAGTACGATTCTCAAATGCTCAGCATGCTTAGATTCATCACGAGAGTAAATCAATATGTCATCAATGAACACAACTACAAATCAATCTAAATACGGCCTGAAAATCTGGTTCATCAAATCCATAAAAACAACAGGTGTATTCGTTAGTCTGAAAGGCATAACAAGAAATTCGTAGTGTCTGTACCTTGTTCTAAATGCAGTCTTCGGCACATCCGAGTCTTTTACTTACAACTGGTAATAACCTGATCTCAAATCGATTTTCGAAAACACTGTTGCCCCTTTCAACTGATCAAACAAATCATCTATTCATGGCAAAGGGTATTTATTCTTGATCGTCACTTTGTTGAGTTGTCGATAGTCTATACACATTCTCATCATGCCATCTTTCTTTTTCACAAATAAAAATGGTGCACCCTAGGGAGAAAAACTCGGTCTAGCAAAACCTTTATCTGTCAACTCTTGCAACTGAGCTTTCAATTCTTTTAACTTTTTCGGGGTCATTCTGAACGGAGCTATCGATATCGGCATAGTTCCCGGCACTAACTCAATGCCAAACTCAACCTTTCGGATTGGTGGTAAACCCGGTAACACTTCAGGAAACACATCCGGGTACTCACACACAACTAGCACTGATTTGATCTTCTTTTCAGTCACTTTTGTATCAAGCACATAGGCAAAATAAGTTTCACAATCCTTTCACACATATTTCTGAGCTAACATCAATAAAATCACTGCTGGTAAACCATTCAAATCATCTGACTCAATCTGGATAATCTCATTATTCTGACATCTCAAATCAATCATCTTTCATTTACTGTTTATGATAGCATCATGTAGCATTAGCCAATCCATACCAGAATTATATCAAATTCATTAAATGGAAACAACACCAAATCAGCCGGAAAAGAGAAATCACGAATCATCAATGGACAATTCTTGCACACTTTATCAAACAAAACACACTTGCCTAAGGGGTTCGATACTCTAATCACAAATTCAATAGACTCTACAGGAAAAGTCTTACTAGATACTAAATTCATGCATATAAAAGAAAGAGTTGATCCTGGATCTATCAATGCAATCACATTAGTATCATAGAGAGTAAAAGTACTGGTGATAACATCTGGGGATGACGATTCTTCACGAGCACAAATAGCGTAGGCTCGTGCAAGTGCTCTCGCATCAGATCTCATAGTAGAGTTTTTTGTCGCTCTCTAACTACCACTCACATTACCAGCATTTCTGGGTGGTCTCCCTCTAACTGCAGTATTACTCGGCCTCGTACTCTTAGCGTTATCTTTTCCAGCTAACTCTGAGCAATTTCAGATAAAATGATCTAACAATCCACATTTAAAACAAGTCCATCATTCAATCTACAATCACTACAATGCCATTTTTCACATTGTTTAGACTCGAGTCAATTTAGTTTTGCACTCCTGACACTAGCTATCGAGATAGCCAGAGTTTTAAAGCTTGAATGTTGCCTTTCACGATCTCAATTCGAATGTCCCACTGATGCATTAGAACGATTGAACGACTCTCGAAATTTCTTCAATGCAGACTGATAAGATTTACTAGTTGATCTCTTTCTCGAATCTCTTGCTTCAATATCAGCTTTTCTCTTTTCTTTACTAAGTTCCTCGACTTTACAAGCCTTCTCAACCAGAACGATGAATTCTTTCAACTCTATAATTTCGACTAGTAGTTTTATATCTTTATTCAATCCATCTACAAATCATTTGCACATAATCTCCTCAGTTGACACATACTCTCGAGCATACTTACTTAATCGTACGAACTCTCTTTCATACTCAGTGACAGTCATACAGCCTTGTTTTAACTCTAAAAACTCTTTGTGCTTTAGATCAATGAATCGCTAACTTATATATTTCTTTCGGAACTCCGTCTGAAAGAATTCCTAAGTCACTCATTCTCTAGGCACCACAAATACAAACATTTTCCACCAATGGTACACATTATCTCTCAGCAAAGTTAAAACACATTTGATACACTCATTAGGAGTACAAGACAATTCATCAAATGCTCGGATCGTATTTTTGAGCCAGAACTCGTCTCTCTCAACATCATCATCAATGGTAGCTCAAAAATATTTAGCCCCATGTTTACAAATCTTATCTACTGGTGGCTTATTCAATCGTATCGGATCTACAACATGAAGATAAATAGGGATTTGTTGAGTAATAGGTGGGGTGGAGGTTGTTGAGTAGCCGGATTCGCTCGAACTAACTTCGTAAACCACTCACTCATCATCTGGAAAAAGGCTTGTTTAGCCTCTCCGTCATGACTACTAGATAAGGCCTAGAGTCAGATTGCGCCCCCTTTTGAGTAGGAGCAAGCACGTTACTCTCTACATCGTCAGCTACAGCTCTTTCGGGATCCATTGCTATACGAAAACACAATTTAAGCTATCAGGAATCATCACACTATCACAGAGGATATATGGCATGTATAGCTAGACTCTCACACATGCTATGTTAGTCCTAAAATCAACTAAACCGTAGCTTTGATACCAATAAATGTAACACCCCTAATCGATATCTGTCACCGGAATAGGGTTATGAGGCATTACCTATCAAATCACAATATACAACATACATTTATGCATCCATTCTCAAACACCATTCAATCATAAACAGATTGTCCTATATAAGGGCCTCTTAGGCCTTAAACATGCTTTAGAAATGGTTTGGGACTAAACTGATAACATACTACAATTCTTGAAAACTTAGAAATATTTCAAACATACAAGGGTCACACACCCGTGTGAACAGGTTGTGTGAAAAAAGGGTATACATACTGACTTGGGTCATATAGCTGACCACACGCCTGTGTGCCCTTCGAAATGGTCATCCACGCCTGTGTTCTAGAACGTGCCAATCCTGTAGGGTATACAAACTTATGCAACACGACCAAGTCACACGCCCGTGTTCTAAACCATGTTCCATTTATGGGGTATACTAACTTATGCCACACGACTGGTCACACGCCCGTGTGTGAGGCCGTGTGGAGCATACTGACTTCAATTTAATTCCAACACCAGGGGACACACGGCCTTGTATCATGACCATGTGCCACATACGACTGAGACACACGCCCGTGTCTCTACCCGTGTGGACAAGAATAAGCCATTTGCAAGGCCAATTTGCCACCCTTTCTCATGCTCACCTAAACAACTAAAATTACCATTTCAACACATTTATAGGCAACCAAAACATGCCAATTCATATACAAATCATGTCATTTCATCTTCAACCATTTCACTATTCAAATCATAACCATAAACATACCAAAACAATATGTCATTTTCAATAATTTCACCTATCTTCCCTATGCATTTTTATCATCATTTTATCAACAAATTCGTGCCACAAAATATACCAATTCATCATCCCTATATCATGCCAAAACATGCCAAAACACAAGGCCATATATATACATCACATATCACTTACCAAATCCATAAATTAAGCCACCTTAGATGGCCAAATACTCACTAACATGTACATCATTTACAAGCCAACTCTCAGGGAAAAAATCACAAGTCAAAATATATCATCTTAACACTAGCCTATACATGCCATATATCATATATACATAATATCAAAAGTACCAACAAGTTGATCGATAGTGTAAAGATGTTCTTGATAATCCCCGTGTCCGAGCTAGCTTCGATTATCTATAAAACAGGAAAAGAACACACAAAGTAAGCTTTAAAAGCTTAGTAAGCCATATACAAATAAAATTACCACATGAATCAACATTATTTCCATCAATAGGTAAATAATTAATAAACACATATAAGCTCACAAACCTTTCCCAATGTATACATATTCAATATCATAAGTGAATTCATCAAATACTTCCTTTTTCAATACTTATATGAATCTCGTACGTATCTGAGCCACTTAACTCATTCACACATTCTTTCTTGACTTGACTTTGCCCATTGAACAATTCAGAATCGTTAAAGATACTCAAAAATCACATATAGCTCGTACAATTCCATATCCCGGATATGGTCTTACCTGTTATCACATATCGATGCCACTATCCCAGACAAGGTCTTACACGAAATCAGATAACAATGTCAATGTTCCAGACATGGTCTTACACGTAATCACATAATGATGCAAATGTCTCAGACATGGTCTTACACATAATCACATCTCGATAATCCTAATGTCATGACATTCGTATCCTATACTATTTACTAAGGTTCGTACGGGACTTTAGGATATTGTAACCCTATCGATTCTTGCTCGTATTTGATCATTCAACATTCATAGTGGTTCAATGACAATAAAACATATATAATTCAATTTAAAGACATTTATTTGCATATGAATGTACCTTGTATTCGGGATAAACGGACTAGATCGACTATGCAATAACATTTGATTTTCCCCGATCTAAACCCGATTTCTTTTGTTTTTGATCCATATACATTTAAAATTAACTCATTTATTCATCAAATCATTCAATTCAGTCCACAAACACATATTTGGGCATTTTTACATTTTAGCCCCTAAAGTTTCATATTTTTACAATTTAGTCCCCATTTCACAATTACACAAATTTCACATAATTTCACCCCAATTTAAACTATTCAAATTTCACATGGGTCCTTAACAACCCTTATTTATCATTTATTTCACATTTCAACCACCCAATTTACAAAATTCAATACTTAATCCCTAACTTGTATTTTCTTCAAAAATTACTTGATAAAGCATGAAAATCTATTATTTATCTATCACAAAACTCATGGATTCATCAATGGAATTTTACAAAATCACCAACAAACTCAAAAATTAGGGCACAAGCTAGCTAGTACTAAAAGCAACGATTACATAAACGTAAAAATAATCAAAAATCATACATTAATCAAGGATTAAAGGTGCCGAACCCTAGAATGCTTTAGACCTCTCTTTTCTTCTTTATTTTGGTTGAAAATGGAAAATATAAACATAATTTAGCTTTGGTTTTGTTAAATTATGATTTATTTAGCTAATTACCAAAATGACCTTATTTAATATCATTTAAAATCACACAATGGATGGCTATTCATTTCAATTTCCACTATCCATGGTCTATTCACAACATAAGGACTTCACATTTAATTATTTATAGCAAATAAACACTTAAACAATTAGAATGCAACTTTTTGCATTTTATGCGATTTAGTTTTTTTATCAAATTAGACATCCAATCGATAAAATTAAATCACGAAACTTTCACACTTATATAATCACATGTTGTAAACACTAAAAAATATTAAAATAACTTTCTGACCTCGAATTTGTGGTTTTGAAACCACTGTTCCGGTTTAGCTAAAATCGGGCTGTTACAACTTCTAGTGAGGTTACTGTGATGAGTCCGTTGGGGCAGTCTGTTTAGGTTAGTAAACTATATAGAGATGTTCCCTTAGTGGTGCAAGAGATGGTATTTCTGGCTAATCTAATGGAGTTACCATTTGGGGAATTCGATCTGATTCTAGGTATGGACTGGTTGGTCAAGCACCAGATTAGTCTGGATTGTACAACTAAGAGGGTTATCCTGAAAACTCAGGAAGATGAAGAGGTGGTTTTGATCATAGAGTGTCGGGATTATTTGTCTAACATGATCTCCGTGCTTGTGGCTGAGAAACTGGTCCGGAAAGGGTGTGAGAAGTACTTGGCCTATGTAAGTGTTTCTGGTTCTGGGGACTCTTCTGTTGGGGATATCAAAACCGTGAGGGATTTTTCTGACATCTTTTCTAAGGATTTATTGGGATTACCCCCTAATCGAAAAGTGTAGTTTGGAATCGAGCTTCTTCCGGATACAACTCTAGTGTCTATTGCTCCCTATCGAATGGCACCGAAAGAGCTTGTGGAACTTAAGGCTCAACTGCAGAAGTTGTTGGACCGTGGCTTCATCTGTCTGAGTGTGTCTCCATGGGAAGCACCAGTATTGTTTGTTAAGAAGAATGATGAGACCATGAAAATGTGCATAGATTATCGATAGTTGAACAAGCTGACCATTGAGAATAAGTATCCACCTTCGAGGATCGACGACTTATTTGATCAGTTCCGAGGGGCATCTGTGTTCTCTAATATCGATCTCCTTTCTGGGTATCATTAGTTAAGGGTTAAGGAGGCTGATGTACATAACACTGCATTTAGAACTTGGTATGGGCATTACGAGTTCCTAGTTATGCCTTTTGGGTTGACGAATGCACAGGCCACATTCATGGATTTGATGAATCGGGTATTTTAGCCCTATCTAGATATGTTCATCGTAGTCTTCATCAACGACATTTTGGTATACTATAAGACTGAGGATGAGCATGATGAGCATCTTAGAGTAGTGCTTCAAATTCTGCGAGGGAAGCAGCTTCAAGCTAAGCTGAGCAAGTGTGAGTTCTGGTTGCGTGAAGTGACTTTTCTAGGGCACGTGGTTTTTATTGAGGGGATTCGGGTAGATCTTCGAAAGATTGAAGTTGTGCTAGATTGGAAACAGCCTAAGAATGTATTTGAGATCTGTAACTTTCTGGGTTTTAGGGTTATTATCATCGATTTGTTGAGGGATTCTCTCTGATTGCAGCTCCCTTAACAAAGCTTCTGCGTAAGGGTGTGTCATTTGTTTGGACTTGTAACATCCCCAAACCCGGCCCACGAGTCTAGACCGGATCCGGTTCTGTCATTGCGGAAAGACGGTGGAAAATCTTTGACTTTAGTTTAAAACGTGAAAATTTGTTAACTCTGAAAATCATGTCCTTTTAAAATTTAATAAATAATATAAACTTGATATAAAATATCCGAATTAAAACTTTATTATATGATTTAAGATATAGTTGCCGAAAATAAACTGATTTCAAACAATAATTTAATCGTCATTTTGATTTAACATAATATAAATACTCAAATAATTAATTGGGCCTTATTACAATAAAACTTATTCAAATACTTAAAGTACTGAAAGTGATAAATTCTATTAAATAAGAAAACAATTTCGGTACGAAAATCTGCCTCTGCATGGCCACCTTTGTATCCACTCCAACCCGGTCGATCATCATGTCACTGCGATGGTTTAAAAGTTGGGTGAGTCATACAGACTCGAGTGTGTAATTTAGTACGATATCCACCCACATATTAGCCACAATCAACCCAATTATTAAAGGCAACAAGTAATATATATTCACCTTAACAATTACCACAATCTGGGCTTGGCCCACATTCAATTCACATTCAAATACGGGGCTAGGCCCATTTCCACGTATGTTCCCAAAACATACCTATCCACATGTCATATTGGGCTTGGCCCATTTCCATATTATTACAAAAATAATGCAACATGATACTCAACCCAAACCTAGGGTCCATCCGCTACACACCCCCTGATCCAGCCTACCACACACCAGGGGACTATTGAGTCACCCTCTCCTTTTCCCTCCAAAAAGGCAACCAATGCCATCCACGATGGAGCACATAGCAATCCATCAAGCCACGATATGGCATCAAGCTGATATCAATCAAGGTAACCACGCGAACTAAATCGCAAAGATTCACAATGCGACCTCAGTCAGCGCCAATCCATGATGTAGCACAAAGCTGACATCAATCACGCACTCAAGTACACGTACCTTTCTTTTCATAACCCACCCATGCACATGCCACATAAAATATAATCATGATAATGCATGCACATGCTTATTAATATTCATAAACATACTCATATACAAACAAATAATCACATTGCAACAGGTCCGATACTAACCTGATCATCGCTATACCCTTTAGGGTATACATGGCACACTTATTACTGCACTTGTTAGTAAAACATATAACACATAAAACCCGGAAACAGTGGGTTAGTTACACACCTTATCACCTGAAGTTCTAGGCCCTCGATTTCGACGCTATCGCTTAGCGAGACTACAGCTATCTACCTATCGTTTTCTGTTGCACGACCACACCCCGGTGGCCAATCCCCTTGACCGCCGAGGCGGCTCTTTTCTTAAACTTGAATAGGGCTTTCTCTTGCCCTTCTTGACTGGTATTGGTATCCATCAAAAAGCTTAATCAGATCCACACGATTAATCAACAAAGTCATATTCTACTAATACGAATCTAAACCGCTTACTAACATCCTTACCGAAAGATAAACTTGGATCCCAGAACTCCAATGGTCTTAAGAAATTGCCTAAAAATCCCTGCTATATCACTATTAAAATCGGCTATAACCAGAATTCATGAAAAAGGCCCTTTTGGCCGAATACCTTACCACCCTTACCTTGATGAGTCCAACAATTCGAGACTCTCCTTTAGGCTCCCTGGCGTTGGCTACAAACAAGCAAAACACATCACTTATAGCCTATAGAGCATTCGGCCAACCCACACTAAGACCACCTTTTGATTAACCACTATATAAAAGAGAGAGGTTAATAACATAAATCCTTACCTTTCTCAACGACCCAACGCTCCAACCTTTGCCCAACCAATAATCGGCCACCACAAGGAATAGGTTCGGCTCCGAGGACTTGTAAACAAGCGCAGAGGAACGAGAGGCTAAATGTTTGACAATGACTCCTAAATGGAGTTGGAATGTTCGGCCACCATAATATTTGAGAAGGAGGGACGGTTTTGGTGAAAATAGAGTATGAGAAGAAAAGAAAAATGAAGGTTTAAAAGAGACTAAAATTCGGCTAAAGGTTCAAAAGGAAATCAAGGAGGAAGTTTGTCCATTAAATAGCACATTCGGCACAAGTTTCCCCTTAGGACTCCTAATCGGTGGCACTAATTCAAATTGATTTGAATTAGCCAACTTCCTATTAATTCTATTCTATCACTTAATCCTAAAAAAATATTAATCCACCAGTGACCATTATCTCAATTTACTAATCATAAACTAATTAAAATAATTCTATAATTATCTAAAATAATAAACTAACAAAGCTACCCCCAGTAGAATAAAAAAAAACTAACCACTAATCTAATCCTATTAAAATACTCCTACATTTATCCTATTATCTATAATAAATAAAAAGATAAAACCCACCCTTATCACTCCAAATTGAATTCAAGAAGAATCAACCCACCTTGGCTCTCCCATGTGCCGTCCATCTTCATGCAAATCGTGAGCAAGAAGAACAAAAATAAAACTCCAAAAGCCCCTCTCCGTGTTCGAACACGGGACCAAGTCTTTGCAAGCCTCTACCCCAACGCCTGTGCCACTCGGCCACATTGTCTTTCATGTCATAAAGGCCCAATATTTTATTATAAACCCTTCCTACGCCAGCCCATTACCGCACAACAAAAATAAAACGCCAAATGCTTCTCCCGCCTCGAAACCGCGACCTCTTTCCTCAGGCGCCTAAGTGGCGCATGAGTGCCACTCGCCAACTCCGCCTTCCATGTCCATAAGGCCCCCAAATTTAATTATAAGGCCTTCCTAGGCCTAACGCCCAAAACCCAAAAATAAAACACCCTTTGTTTCGCTGGACTCGAACCAGGTGCCCTCCTTAGCGCTACTTCCACCCTTTAGGCGTGCATGGAGCCACTTTGCCAAATCCTTTCATGTGTCCTAAACTCCCAAATTTTATTTTAAAGCCTTCCCCGCCTACTTCCCTCTTTTACACCAAAAATCCAAAATTTCCCAAGCCTTCCCCTTTCATCCAACCATTCTTAAAGCCTCTAAAACACCTCCAAACACACCTACAAACCCACCAACACCTGAATTACACCTAACCTGCATAGCCCCTAAACCAGGATGTTACAATTCTACCCTCCTTAAAATAATTTTGTCCTCGAAATTACTTACTACCATGCAATCCCAACTCCCTACTCTACGCCTCACAAGCAGACTGATTTCAATTTATCATATTCCCGACCACGGTTCTTAAGTTCTCACTCAAGATCCAAGTCCCACAAGAAAAAGCTAACTTACAAACAAAGAAAACAATTAAAGAAAATTCCATAACAAAGGAGCTTACCCAATATCACATCCTTGGTTGACTTTGACTAGAACCACGACCCTTCGTTGCTCGAGGACAATTCTTAACTAAATGTGCCTTAGATCCGCACGAAAGCATTCTTTATTATTCCCCAACACTCTCTGAATGAGCTCTTCCACATCGAACACAAGAACGATTCCGATCTCATGGTACAAGTGCACGCATTGTGATTCTCGATTTTTGGTCTTTTTCGGACATTACCAAACGATGCTGACGGTCCAACATTTCTCTTATTCTCGTTCCTATTCTTCTCTCGGTTTTCTCTTATAGTCTTTTTAACCTCTTCAGCGATCCGAGCTTTCTCCATCAGAATGGTGAAGTCCCTTTCTCTTTGAGGAGCGATCAACTCCCGCAACTCATCTCATGACCCATCTTCGAATCGAACACTCCTTTCATAATCGGTGCCCACGATTCCTTTGGCGCATCTTGACTTAGCCGCACAAATTCAGCTTCATACTCCGCTATCGACTTATTCCCTTGTTCTAGGTTTAGAAACGCTTTCCTTTGCGCATCTAAATAACTGGCTCCTACATACTTCCCTTCAAACTTCTCCTTAAAGTAATCCCAATCCACTCGTTCACGGAGCACCTTGCCGACAGTGAGCCACCATCGATAAGCCTCGTCCCGGCGGTAAACAAACACCTTTTAGCTTCTCCTGCGGGGTACAATCCAAGTCGTCCATAATTCTTTCGACTCCTTCTAGCCAATACTCTGCTACATTCGAGCCACTCCCGATACTCCCTAAAAACTTGACCCGTTCGACTGAGTCTCTCGGACATCGACTTCCGAGCTCCGTTCCCATACCGGCTCTTGCCACTTGCTTTGAGCACGCGTAACATAGCTTGTGACACCGCGTCCGCCCCCCCTCGCTCGATCTTGATCTTCCGCGCCTACGATTGGCGGCAGACTTCATTTTCGACCCATGGTGGACCTACGAGTTCGAAGGTCGTCATTCTACCTCTACTCGCTGGCGCCCCCGAACTCATCTCTATCGTCGCGATTTAATCGATTTAAGAAATTTTATGCATTAGAAATTTTGTTCCACTATTTAACCACGAGCAAATTTTATGAAAGAAGGGTATTTAGAAGTAATTCTTTCGATCACGCAAAAGTTCGGTTCAAGTTTGCTACCCTAATTCAAAGAATCACATTTACACACACATTCATTCATCCACAAGAACACATTTTCTCCTCGGTAGAGGCACATTGATGGTATCCACCACACACATCCACTATTCGGACCTTTCTGCCCGTTTCTACCCCAGGGGTATTTCCGTCATTTTCCTACCGGGTATTTTCGTGAATAATCAGAAAAATTTTGAAAGCCTTAATAAATCAGGGTATTTTGAAATTTCACAAAACTGAAGGGTATTTCCCGAAAATTTCTCAAATTAAAGGTATAACAGCATTTTTGGAAACCAGGGGTATTTCGGTAATTTTGTCAATCAGGGGTAATTTCATAAATTTCCAAAGTCAGAGTGTCTTGAATTTTTACAAAATAGTATTTTTGAATACTTTTGCAAAGTAGGGGAAATTTTATTAAGATTGGGGTTAAACCGGCAATTTTGAAAGTCAGGGGCATTTTAGTAATTTTCAACACAAGGGTATTTTCGTAAACTTTCAAAGTCAGGGGTATTATTTTGAAATACATAATTTTGAATACTTTTGCAAAGTATGAGGATTTTATTGAAATCGAGGTAACACGATAATTTTAGAAATCAAGGGCATTTTCGTAATTTTGCCATCAGGGGCATTTTGGTAATTTTGTAAATCGAGAAAAATGTTTTTCAAAATCAGATTTAGGGTTTACAAATAAAAGGGTAAGTTCGAAAATTTTTAAAGAAATTAAGGGTTTTAAACAGCAAGGCCAATCCCTTTCGGGTTTTAATAATTGGTTTAGCCTATGACTGAGTCCTCTTGGTTAGGGTGAACCGAAGCTACGCACCAGGTAGGAATCCCGTGAAGAGGAGGTGAGTCACGAGGACTGCTTAAATACCAAGCTCTTCCGGATCCAATCCTTGACATGCGCACAGGGGTTACCACACCCTAACTCGGCGACTTAGTCGTAGGTTTGTTTAGTAGCTTTAAGTTTTATGCATGTGTTTGAGTAGAATAGTCCTAGGGTTCAACAGATCCTAGTTCACTAATCTACGAGCCCAACTAAGCCCATAACAGATCATATAACAAATTACTTCACAAGTCTGAAGTACTTACACAGTGGACTCGGGTAGAGGTACAGTGCCATGCCGAATACGAAAAATTTCTTAAAAGCCCATGTTTTTGAAAAGCCCATTTTGAAAACGTTTTTGGGCCCAAAACCCTCAAAGCCGAGTTTTGAACCGGGCTCTGATACCAATCTGTAACATCCCCAAACCCGGCCCACGAGTCTAGACCGGATCCGGATTACATCATCGCTGGAAAGACGGTGGAAAATCTTTGACTTTAGTTTAAAAGCGTGAAAATTTGTTAACTAACGAAAATCATGTCCTTTTAAAATTTAATAAATAATATAAACTTGATATAAAATATCCGAATTAAAACTTTATTATATGATTTAAGATATAGTTTAGAAAATAAAGCGATTTCAAACAATAATTTAATCGTCATTTTGATTTAACATAATATAAATACTCAAATAATTAATTGGGCCTTATTACAATAAAACTTATTCAAATACTTAAAAATCGAAAGTGATAAATTCTATTAAATAAGAAAACAATTTGATCACGAAAATCGCCTCTGCATGGTGACCTTTGTATCCACTCCAACCCGGTCCGATCATCATGTCACCTGCAATGGTTTAAAAAGTTGGGTGAGTCATACTGGACTCGGTGTGTAATTAGCCACGATATCCACCCACATATTAGCCACAATCAACCCAATTATTAAAGGCAACAAGTAATATATATTCATCTTAACAATTACCACAACTGGGCTTGGCCCACATTCAATTCACATTCAAATACGGGGCTAGGCCCATTTCCACGTATGTTCCCAAAACATACCTATCTACATGTCATATTGGGCTTGGCCCATTTCCATATTATTACAAAAATAATGCAACATGATACCCAACCCAAACCTAGGGTCCATCCGCTACACACCCCCTGATCCAGCCTACCACACACCAGGGGACTATTGAGTCACCCTCTCCTTTTCCCTCCAAAAAGGCAACCAATGCCATCCACGATGGAGCACATAGCAATCCATCAAGCCACGATATGGCATCAAGCCGATATCAATCAAGGTAACCACGCGAACTAAATCGCAAAGATCCACAACGCGACCTCAGTCAGCGCCAATCCACGATGTAGCACAAAGCTGACATCAACCACGTACTCGAAGTACACCCGTACCTTCTTTTCATAACCCACCCATGCACATGCCACATAAAATATAATCATGATAATGCATGCACATGCTTATTAATATTCATAAACATACTCATATACAAACAAATAATCACA
Organism: Gossypium bickii; assembly: GCA_025503065.1. Classification (NCBI taxonomy): domain Eukaryota; kingdom Viridiplantae; phylum Streptophyta; class Magnoliopsida; order Malvales; family Malvaceae; genus Gossypium; species Gossypium bickii. Next base: position 107,611,496 of record CP106711.1, read on the forward strand.
TTGCAACAGGTCCGATACTAACCTGATCATCGCTATACCCTTTAGGGTATACATGGCACACTTATTACTGCACTTGTTAGTAAAACATATAACACATAAAACCCGGAAACAGTGGGTTAGTTACACACCTTATCACCTGAAGTTCTAGGCCCTCGATTTCGACGCTATCGCTTAGCGAGACTACAGCTATCTGCCTATCGTTTTCTGTTGCACGACCACACCCCGGTGGCCAATCCCGCACTGCCGAGACGGCTCTTTTCTTAAACTTCGGAATAGGGGCTTTCTCTTGCCCTCCTTTGGTGGTATTGGTCTCCATCAAAAGCTTAATCGGATCCACACGATTAATCAACAAAGTCATATTCTACTAATACGAATCTAAACCGCTTACTAACATCCTTACCGAAAGATAAACTTGGATCCCAGAACTCCAATGGTCTTAAGAAATTGCCTGAAAATCCCTGCTATATCACTATTAAAATCGGCTATAACCAAAATTCATGAAAAAGGCCCTTTTGGCCGAATACCTTACCACCCTTACCTTGATGAGTCCAACAATTCGAGACTCTCCTTTAGGCTCCCTGGCGTTGGCTACAAACAAGCAAAACACATCACTTATAGCCTATAGAGCATTCGGCCAACCCACACTAAGACCACCTTTTGATTAACCACTATATAAAAGAGAGAGGTTAATAACATAAATCCTTACCTTTCTCAACGACCCAACGCTTCGGCCACGATAATATTTGAGAAGGAGGGACGGTTTTGGTGAAAATAGAGTATGAGAAGAAAAGAAAAATGAAGGTTTAGAAGAGACTAAAATTCGGCTAAAGGTTCAAAAGGAAATCAAGAAGGAAGCTGTCCATTAAATAGCACATTCGGCACAAGTTCCCCCTCGAGGACTCCCAATCGTTGCCACTAATTCAAATTGATTTGAATTAGCCAACTTCCTATTAATTCTATTCTATCACTTAATCCTAAAAAAAATATTAATCCACCAGCAGCCATTATCTCAATTTACTAATCATAAACTAATTAAAATAATTCTATAATTATCTAAAATAATAAACTAACAAAGCTACCCCAAATTGAATAAAAAAACTAACCACTAATCTAATCCTATTAAAATACTCCTACATTTATCCTATTATCTATAATAAAATAAAAAGATAAAACCCACCCTTATCACTCCAATTTGAATTCAAGAAGAATCAACCCACCTTGGCTCTCCCATGTGCCGTCCATCTTCATGCAAATCAGTGAGCAAGAAGAACAAAAATAAAACTCCAAAAGCCCCTCTCCGAGTTCGACACGGGACCAAGCTCTTTGCAAGCCTCTACCCCAACGCCTGTGCCACTCGGCCACATTGTCTTTCATGTCATAAAGGCCCAATATTTTATTATAAACCCTTCCTACGCCCAGCCCATTACCGCACAACAAAAATAAAACGCCAAATGCTTCTCCCCCCTTCGAAACCGCGACCTCCTTCCTCAGGCGCCTAAGTGGCGCATGAGTGCCACTCGCCAACACTGCCTTCCATGTCCATAAGGCCCCAAATTTAATTATAAGGCCTTCCTAGGCCTAACGCCCAAAACCCAAAAATAAAACACCCTTGTTTCCGCTGGACTCGAACCAGTGCCCTCCTTAGCGCTACTTCCAGCCCTTTAGGCGCGCATGAGAGCCACTTTGCCAAATCCTTTCATGTGTCCTAAACTCCCAAATTTTATTTTAAAGCCTTCCCTGCCCTACTTCCCTCTTTTACACCAAAAATCCAAAATTTCCCGAAGCCTTCCCCTTTCATCCAACCATTCTTAAAGCCTCTAAAACACCTCCAAACACACCTACAAACCCACCAACACCTAAATTACACCTAACCTGCATAGCCCCTAAACCAGGATGTTACAGGACTTATGCAAAACAAGAGAGCTTTGAGAAGCTCAATTTTATTCTGACTCAAGCTCATGTTCTAATACAGCCTGAATCTGGAAAGTAGTTTGTAGTATACAATGATGCGTCACATGTTGGATGGGGTTACGTTCTGATGCAGGATGGTAAGGTTGTAGCTTATGCATCCCGTCAGCTTAAGACACACGAGGGGAACTGTAACAGCCCGAATTAGGGGCTAGTGGGAATAGTGGTCTTGGGATCACTAATCTGGGGTCAGAAAAAATTATTTTAATTTTTTAATGGGTTATAGCATGTTTATAAAGGAGCATGGAAATTTTGGTGTTTTAATTTTAGCGATTTCATGCTTAATCGCGAAAAATGACTAAATCGCATAAAGTGTGAAAGTTCTATTTTAATTGCTAGAGGTGTCAATCAGATAAGGAATACAATATGGAGGATCTTAAAGTGAAATTAAGCCTTCCTAAAGGTGATGCACAGTCAAGGGGACAAGGAAATTAAAAATTTGACAAGGATTGGTGACATTAGTTGACTAAATGAATAAAATAAGATGAAATAAGAAAAGGCTATCATCTTTTCATTTTCTTTTCTTCTCCCACCAAAAATACAAGCAAAAATGGGGTTTTTTGAAGCTCAAACTTTCAGCTAAGCAATCTTCATGCAAGTAAGTGATTTTGATGGTTTTAGTTGATGGTTTTTGTACTTTTAGAGTCCCCAAAGCTTAAGCCAGCTAATGAGGGGATTAATTTGCAATATGGTTGAAAGTCTAAGAACTTACCATGAGAGAGTTTATGTTGTTTGATGAGTTTTTATGGAAGAAAATGAATGTTAGGGAGATGAGAAACAACTTTTGTGAAAGATGTTGTTATGAAAACACCTAATTGGGACTAAGATGCAAATGTTGTAGTTTGTTCATTAATGCATGAAATAGTTGGATTTATGGATAGTTGTAAGAGGATTAAATGTTCAGCTAAGCTTGTTTAATAAGAAAAGGCGATGAAAAGTGATTTACGAGCCTAGGGGCAAAATCGTAATTTCGCCAAAATGTAAGGGCAAAATTGTCATTTTTTCTAAGTGCAGATTGTGATGTATTATGATTTATAAAGTGATTGAATGAGTAAATTTTATTGTTCTAGATCGAAGAAAATGAGATTCAGACCTAGAACGGGAGAAAAGAGAAATATGGACAAATAGGTCCATTTCTACCCTTTTTGGTATCGAGGTAAGTTCGCGTACAAATATTACAATTATACGCGAGGTATTTAATATTCTGATGTTGTATGGAATGTATATTTTCTCTATGAATATAGTAAATACGTTTTGACGAGATGTCAAGAAAATTGAAAGTTTTCAATTTAATCTAAGAATAGTGGGAATACAAATAGCATGATACTATGATAACTAAGGTCCCATGTAAGACCATATTTGGAATATGGCCTTGGTGTGAGATTTCGTATAAGACCATGTCAGGGACATGGCTTCGATATGATATTTCATGTAAGACCCTATCAGGGACGATATGATATTATGTGTATTAGACTCAAGAGTGTTATTTAGCATTTTGAGTGATTCAACCGATATGTTGAAAATGATAGAGTATGTGGTTGTACCATGAGAGGTACAGGTACGTGTTAGAACTAAATTAAGGTAAATTCGGTATATGATGAACCCATAGTGGGTTATGTATAAATGATGCACCCTAATTGCATACGTTGTATTTATAAATGCATTGTGTGAAAGCAAATGATTATTGTAGAAATTTAATTAAGAATGATAGTGTATGAGGATGTTCCCGGATCAATATTTGAAATAGGGAAATGTATGTGGATAAATATCCGTGAATGTGCAATAATGGTGGGCTATGTGCGATACCACCTTATTATTGTTACCGATGGGCTGTGTGAGATACCATCACCAATATCGTTAAACGGTGGGCTATGTGCGTTACCACCTTATAAATTGATAAGTGGTGGGCTATGTGCGTTACTACCTTATAAATTATTAAATGGTGGGCTATGTGCGTTACCACCTTATAAATTGTTAAGTGGTGGGCTATGTGCATTACCACCTTATAAATTATTAAATGGTGGGCTATGTGCATTACCACCTTATAAATTATTAAATGGTGGGCTATGTGTGGAACCACCGAGAGTTGGTATTATCTTGGATGGATCATTGAGAATTTGTTTAAGTATATGTTTCATGGATTGTTGCGATGATGGATGCAGGGGCTCTGTGCTAATAAATGAGAGTACTATAATTGTCACATGGTTAAAATATGGTAAGAGATGGAATGGGTAAGCCTTATGAATGATTGAATAGGTAACCATGAGTTTAAGAGTAAATCTCGTTATAATACCTTTTTGGTTGTGAATAATCAATGAATGTCAATTGTTGATTATTATTTGCATATGAACTTATTACTCTTCTTCCTTTCCTATTTATTATAGGTTAACTTAACTAGCTCGGGTTGGAAACTGCCGGAGATGCTTTCACACTATCGAGCAGACACTTGGGTATTAGATTCAAGTCTTCTTGAGATATTTCATGTATAGGGATCTTATTTTGGTTTAATTAAGTCATAGTTAAAGTAGCTAAATGTGCTAGCCTAAAGGAGTTTATGGATTGGTTGTGTATAGCCTTAGATAATGGCTCAAGTCGATTGTAATTGTACTAGTAATAGCTTTTCCCTCATAAATGGGATGAATAATTGATTTTCATGATTTGGATGTGATAATTCAAGAGTTATAATTGATGGTTTGAAAATATTATGTGATGATGTGTGAAAGTGTGCAAATGAGGGTGGCTAAACGGCTTGAAAAAATAGCCTTGAATTGGTCTACACGGGTAGACACACGGGCGTGTGACTAGACCGTGTGTGACACATGGTCAGTCCCATGGGCATGTGACTTGGTCGTGTGTCCCCTGCATGTTAGTATTGCAAGTCAGTATCGACCACAGGCTAGCCATACAAGCGTGTGACTAGGCCGTGTGACCCTTATGAGGTTGCTGACGTTACAAATAGAATACCCAGGTTGGCAAGGACTCGGGTGTGTCTAAGCCGTGTGGAGCACACGGTCAAGCACACGGGAGTGTGTTTGGCCGTGTTAAAACCCCTGTAGGTTCGAAAAGAAATTAATCCTACACGGGCACGAAACACGAGTGAATGATATGTCACACGGGCGTGCCCCACTTTACACACGGGCGTGTGGCCCAGTTTTTATGCCAAAATTTTTTAAGTGTTTAAAAGTTTCAGTTTGGTCCCAAAGCATCTTGGGTATATGTTTAGGGTCTCGTAGACCCATAATGGGGATGTTAAGATTGTAAATGAAAATTTTTTAAATTGGAACAAGTTTTATAGCCCATCGTCAAATGCTCAAGCAAGTCAAGTCTGGCAATACCTCGTACCCGATTCTGGAGTTGAATACGGGTAAGGGGTGTTACAGAAACTATTTAAAGAATGATCTTGAGATGGCTACAGTCGTCTTTGCATTGAAAATCTAGAGACATTATCTGTATGGTGAGAGGTGTATCATCTAAACCAATCACAAGAGTCTCAAGTATCTCCTTATTCAAAAGGAGTTGAACCTTAGACAACATAGATGGATTGAGCTGCTCAAAGATTACAACTGCACGATAGAGTATCATCTTGAAGGGCCAATGTGATGGCCGATGCTCTAAGTCGTAGGGCGATGTCTGATTTGATGGTGATGTTTGCACGCCTTAGTTTGTTCGATGATGGGAGTCTATTGTCCGAGTTGCAAGTTAAGCTGACTTGGATTGAGCAGATTCAGGATAAGTAATTAGGGAATGAGTCTTTGAGCTTGAGGTTTTGACAGATTAAGAGTGGTATTACTGTCGATTTTGGGTTAAACAGTGATGGTGTGTTGTGTTTTCGAGGATGGATCTGTGTGCCGAGTGATTCTGATATGAATTAGTCTATTCTGATGGAGGTGCATTGTAGCCCTTATGCTATGTATCTCGATGGCAATAAGATGTATCGAGATCTCCATGAACTGTACTATGGTCGGGGTTGAAATGTGAGGTTACCAATTTTGTAGCATGCTGTTTAACTTGTCAGCAAGTTAAGGCTAAGCATTAGTTACCTTTGAGTTTGCTACAGCCAGTTAAGATTCCTTTATGAAAATGGGAACGAGTGACTATAGACTTCATTAGTGGGTTGCCCTTGACACCCACTAAGAAGGATTTTGTTTGGGTCATCGTGGATCGATTGGCTAAGTCTGCTCACTTCATTCTGATTCGAATTGATTACTCTCTGTAGAAGCTAGCGAAGTTGTACATTTCTGAGATTTTAAGATTGCATGGGGTTCTTGTCTTGATCATTTCTGATAAAGATCCCCGCTTCACTTCTCAGTTCTGGAAGAAATTACACGAGGCTTTGGGATCAAGGTTGGACTTCAGTACTACGTTCCATCCTCAGGCCGATGGTCAATTTGAGAGGGTGATTCAGATACTGGAATATATGCTTTGGAGTTGCGTGATTGATTTTCGAGGTAGTTGGGAGGATTTTCTGCCGCTAGCTGAGTTCACTTACAATAATAGTTTCCAGGCTAGCATTCAGATGGCACCTTACGAGGCTTTGTATGGTCATAAGTGTCGTACTCTTTTGTGTTGGACTGAGTTGGGCGAACGTTAAGTTTTGGGTTCTGAGTTGGTTTCTGAGACCGATGATAAGGTTTGACTGATTTGGGATAGTCTGAAAGTGGTTTCTGACAGACAGAATTCTTATGCAGATCTGAAGAGACGTGAGATTGAATATTCTAGGGGGACTTTGTGTTTCTTAATTGAATATTCTAGGGGGGACTTTGTGTTTCTTAAGGTCTCTCTGTGGAAGAAAGTTCTAAGGTTAGGTCGAAAGGGCAAGCTGAGCCCTAGGTTTATTGGACCGTACCGGATTCTGAAGCGTGTGCGACCAGTTTCTTATCAATTGGATCTACCCCCCGAGCTGAACCGTATTCATGATGTATTTCACGTCTCGATGTTGAGGCGGTACTATTCTAATCCATCCCATGTTGTCTCGGTTGAGCAGATCGAGGTTAGGCTGGACTTGACCTTTATGGAAGAACCGGTTCAGATTTTGGATCTCGATGTTAAGATCCTAAGGAGGAAGTGTATTCCATTAGTGAAGGTGCTGTAGCAGAATCATAGTATTGAGGAGGCTACCTGGGAACCTGAGGACTCGATGCTACAACTATATCCTTATCTGTTCTGATCAGGTAAATTTCGAGGTCAAAATTTCTTTTAGGGGATAGAGTTGTAACGCCCCAAAATTCTTATTTCTGCTTTTGTGAAAATGTGAAAAAAAATCTGTATCTACTTCAGTGGTTAAGTGTTCTGGGTGTGTGTGTGTGGTCCCAAGTTCAAGCCTTAGCTTTGGCAAATTTTGTTATTTTTGGTACTAAGCCCTATCTCTGTTTAGTGGGCTTATACTTAACTATCTGTAAAATCATATCAGAATGAGCCTGTTGGTTTGGATGGTAAGAGAGTATGTGTGTTGTGTAGAAGTCCTGTGTTAGAATCCTTGTGCGACTGTGGGTAGTAATTTTTGCTCGTTTGACTGAAAGAGTTCTGATTGTATTGAAAGACTGAGAGTGGGTGGTTAGGATGTGAAGTAGTGGGGAGTTATCAGGATATCTCAAAGAAAATTTTGTTTCCTTTTCCCCAAATCTTCTGACGTTAGTTTTTGTTTCCCTGCTATTATTCTTTTTTCCTTCTTCTTTTCCTCCCTTTATTGCTGGTTTTTCTTTCTTTTAGATCAATATTCCATGCCTCGTTATTCCAGTATTTTTCTGTGTTATCAGTAGGTTGGTGAGTGCATTTCTGGCATTGGTTAATAAATCTTGGTTTAATGGAATTTGTTTTACAGTTAGGAGAGGTTTAAAAGCTGGAGGCTTTCAATCGGCGCCTAAGTTTCTCGTAAGCGTCGTTGTTCGTTCTAAGGTAAAAGTTTTTGGTAAATCAAAGGCTTGTCTTTTACAAGATAGTTCGGTTTAATGTAGTTTAAGAGATTAATTCAGGCTTTGATTGGTCAATTTTAGGTTCTAGTGACCCGGGAATGCTTTTGCGTCGAAAACGTACCAAGTGTGTACCCGAAACGTAGAAAACAAGGTTTTGACAAAAGCCGAAAAAGGCCACTATCGACGCCACATGGGCCTGTGGTCGTCCGTGTGGTAGGCCGTGTGCGACGACACTGCCGTGTGATCAACGAAGGTCAAGCCGTACATAGGACACAGCCGTGTGATAGCTGGAGTGTAGCAGTGTGGGCCACACGGGCTAAACCAAATCAGATGTGTGGGCCCACACGAGAACGCGACACGGGCATGTGATAACTGGGCCAGGCCATGTGATCCACACGGGCATGTGGGCCCATTATACTGAAACTTTTCGTGGGATCACACAAGTTGTCCGAATTGACTGCGTACCTACCATAAGGTCGGTAAAGGCTTACTGAACCCCATAACTTTGTGATCTACTAGACTGTAGTATTGTTTTGAGCATGACTACGCCATGTATATCTGCTATCTGTTTATGTAAGCATGTTGAGCTTTCTATCTGCTAGTTCTGTATGCATGTACTGTTACTGATTGGGGTTGGATGATATATATTTACATATAGAGGAGTGTTCTGAAAGGCGTTTATCACCTATTATCTAGCAGCATGGTTGCATTATATCTATTATGTGACACATCGGTACAGTATGGTGTGTAGGGCTGGGTGGGTGTTTAAAACCTCACATGGTGTGTAAGGATGGACAGAGATGATGTGTAGAGGATGGGGGTAGGATTCTAATTTCTTATTCTGATATGCATATCTGTATCTGTAATAGGCTTAAGCTCGAATCTATATCTGTCTTATTCTGATTTTTTGTTGCGTGCATGCTTAATTTTGTGGGGTTACACACTGAGTTTAAGTAAACTCACTCTTTTTTGTTTAATCTGTACAGGTAATCCACAGAGTTAGGCGGATCGATACAGCAGAGGACTCGATGGTGACCACACATTATCACTGGTTTATTTTGTTTTATGGTTTCTTTTAAGTTGTATTTTTTGGGACTGAATGGACTTTTAACTATCTGGCTTTGGTTTTGGGGTTTTTTGGATTTAACCTGCATATTTGTTTATAATGGTTTCACGTTAAGCACTGTTTTTTCTAAAAATACAAACTATTTTACTTAAACACGACGTTTTTCTACGCTTCCGCTAAATTAATACGTGTTAAGGCAAGTCAACTAACTGAACATATGTTTGAAATAAATAAAAGCAATTAAAGGTTTTTATCGAGTTAACTCTATTTTCAAAATCCCTTCCATGTGACATCGCCAGATTCGGCAATAATGTCTAGGCCGGGTTTGGGGTGTTACATAAATATTAAAATTTTACTTTATGTTTCCAAATTAAGATCAAGTACTCAAATAAATTATCTTTAATAATTGTACATGAAACCCAATTTTTTTTTTAATATATGATCTCGAGTATTTCATATCAAGATAAAAGCAAATAAAATCTTTACAATTAATTAAATTAATTAATTTTGTATTCGATGCCAAACAAAACTCAGAATTTTTTCATCATTGTTTTACTCAAACAAAGAAGAAGCAATTAATTTAATTAATTGCAATGATTTTTCTTTGTTTTTAGCTTAGTAGGAAAGGTTCACGATTATATAATCAAAAGAAATTTAAGTTTTGCAGACAATTATAAATATAAGTTATTGAGTTTATTTTATTGAGATTATAAGAAAATTTAAGATAAAAATTTAAAATTTAGAAGGAAATTAATTTAATTAATTTCAATATTACAGTAACAAATTGGTTAACATTATTAAGGGATAAAAAATTTCAACAATTTATTTAATTGACTTTTATGTTTTGAAATTTAAAATTTCAATATTGGAAAAAATTTTAGAATTTTTGGTAACGTGATAAACAAGTACAAATTCAATTTTTACTACATTATTTTAGGTTCTACCTTTTTTTTTTTCACTTTAATCTTTAATTTTTTTTTACCCCAATCAATATATTAAAAAATGATATTTATTTGGATGACCAAAATAAAAGCGACTTGGAAGTTGGGTGACCAAACTGAAAATGTGATATAGCGTGTACAATTAATCACCGTTAGAGATTTAACGATTGAGTGACTAAAATGAAAGCGTCATAAAAATTAAGTAATGAAATTACAAAAAAATTATTTTGATCACCCAAAATAAATACCTCCTAAAAATTGGATCAACAAGTAGGTAGTTTACCTTAATTAATATAATTCTTTTTTTAATTCCTGTTTAATACAGGATCTGATAGCTGACATGGGAAGAGTGGGAGAGGAGGAAATATGCACAAAAGCCAGGCTAATAGCTGTGGAAAGTTCACTACGAGAGTTTAAGAGAGTGATTTGGGATTGTAAAGCAAAGGTAAAATTGGTTGATGGCATGGTGAACCTGGTCATTAAGCTTTAATTGATAATGATCTCAACATTGACGAACAAACCATTGTCGTGATAGATGAAGCTACAAGGGCCTTCACGGAAGCGTTGAACGAGGCTCAATCTCAGGGGAGCCGTCCCGCTACTGGCGGAAATGGTGGAGGGCACACTGACTCTTTCATTTAGGGTTTATAATAATGTTATATATGAAGTTATTAAATCTAAATAGCATGACATGAGGAGGACCATTTTATAAGTCCACAGTTATAAATAAATAATAATGTTGTCTATTCGAGTGGAAATTGGCTTCTTATTAACACTGATGGTGTTGTTCAACTAAACTCAAAGGAGTGCAGCTATTGAGGGAGTTGTACGTGATTGGGTATTTGGATATAATCAATATTTAGGGAAGTGTTCGATCTTCAATGCAGAAGTTTAAGGTACTTGAGGGTCTCAAGTTCATTAAGCGGAGCGGTCATGATAAGATAATAATCCAATCAGATAATTTGGAAGTTGTTAAAGCCATACAAGGAAGCACTTCCAACACTTCGAACTCAGCTTTAATCAGACGAATACAATATATTTTATCTCAAAAAGGCCGATAAATCTTGCTGTACATTATTAGAAAGCATAACTATAAAGCGAATTGTTTAACAAAATTAGCTTTCGCGAATTAAAAAGAATTGCATACTTTTGATATCCCCCAAAAGAAACTCTAGCTCCTCTCGAAGCAGATAAAGCAAAGGACATATAATTCTATGTAATATAGTTTGGTAATTTTTTTTATTCAAAAAAATAATGTTGTCCGTTATGTTTTGAATATTAAATTGAGCCCAACAAAAAAATAATGTCCGTGCTGAAAAGGTGTAAAGAGGAGAAATCTCATTAGCTCTTTAATATTGATTGAACAAGTGAGTGGGTTAATTAGTGCATTTCATTTTGCTTATGTGTGATCATTGTTTTTTTTTTTTTCTTAATTTAGAAATAAATTTTATATTTAAATCATATCAAGAGAGGTTATTAGTGATTGTCTTAGTATTAGATCACTGATGCATTCACTATACTCCATTAATCACTACATTTGCATTCAACTAGAAAGTGATTAAAATCTTGTTAGCTTGTTTTTCTTATCATACATCTTGTTAGTTTAGTTAGATAATTTTAATTCGTTCTTCATGGTACCTGTTGGTCACATTAATAATTATAACCTTAATTGGTAATTTTAGGACTAATTAATAAAGTAAAAAATTAATTGATTTAAACTTGAATTAGATTCCTATATTATAGTTTTTAAGTATGATTTTTGGAGTACTTGTGACAATAAGTATTTTATTGTAAAATTTCTATTAATGCATGATATTGTCATGTTTTAGATAATGTATTGTCTTTAAAATTTATATCTTTTGAACTAACACTAAGCAGTCATAAGTTGCTTTCGGTAATGATTGGGGATTTAAACTAAGCACTTAAAAGATCTTCAATATAATTAATAAAAACATCTTCTCTTTTCACCTTGTATAATTGGTTCCATTGAAACTATTTAACTTCGTATATTGATAAACTTTCAAACTTAAAAGTTAATTTGGTTTCCATGTAAAAGAATACTTGTAATAAAGCCTAAAAGTGTTAGAGAAATATATAATAGAGTATGCAATATAAACTTTGAGGTATTAGGGGCTCTCCTTAAAGTTTTATTATGCTTTTATGATACAACAAATTTTTAAAACATGCAAAGCAAGATAATGGAAATGAGTGAACATAAAAGTTGTTTATATAAAGAACGTAAATTTACTTATAATAGACACTTAATTATTGGCTCTTAAAAAATATTACTTTTCATAAAATATTATGTGTTTATATAACACAATTATTATCATGATTTTTTTCAACAACTATTAGAAGTATATGTGATTTCAATACAACTGTTTTAATACAAAAATTAATATATTTCGAAAAAAACATAAATAAATATTAATCAAAATAAAACAATTGCATTAAAAAAATTTAAACCCGCTTGTTCATCTTTTAACACATACTATAAAAGGGGACTAATGCTCCCTTTAAAATTGATTTTAACGAGATGAAATATTGCGCGAATATTCTTTTTCACTGGATTAGTTTCTCGTTTGAAGGTGTGCTGCAATTGAACACTTTCACGCTGCGGGCGACAATGTTGCAGACAAAGTTGTGGCTGAAGAAAAGGCCGAGGTGAGGTGTTTTTTTCTATTACTCTTGTTGTTTTTATTTTTTGGAGTTTTATAGAAAGTAGAAGTATTATAGATAATATAACTGTAAAACATAATACATCATGTTTTGTAAAAATATATTTTTTAATGAATTAAAAAATAAATACATAAATCTATCGATAGGAAATAAATACATAAATTTATCGATAGGAACCGGCCTCTCTTCACTATAAAAATTGGCAAACATATTTGCGTAAATCCTTCCGCTATTCCTTCTTGAAGCTCATCTCTTTGTTGGATCCAACAAACAATATGGACTATTGTCCGATGTTGGTAATTTCTATCTTTCTGGCCTAAGGTTTACAGAAAATTCTTTGTCCGAAGAGAAATTTTACCCTGAACTCCAATAACACCAAAATTTCTCATTATTTCATTAATTTATGAAAATTGATTAACACTGTTTCCTTAATTATGCACATAAATTAATTATGACACCTATCATATGAATCAATTGAAGAGAGCTTTGAACACCAACATATTAAATTCAATTATGCCTTACTGAACCTTCCTCCAACTTGCTAATTACTTAAAAAAAAAATTTATATATTTCCTGTTTAATACAGGAACTGCTTAAGGCCATCAAAGCTGACTTGGGAAGAGTGCGAGCGGAGGAAATATACACAGAAGGCAGGCTGATAGCTGTGGAAAGTTCACTCCGAGAGTTTAAGAGTGTGATTGGGGATCAAAAAGCAAAGGCAAAATTGGTTGATGACTTGGTGAACCTGGTCATTGAAGCTGTGATTGATAATAATCTAAACATCAATGAGCAAACCATTATCTTGATAGATGAAGCTATAAGGACCTTCACCCAAGCGTTGATCGGGGCTCAATCTCACGGAAGCCGCCCTGCTGCAGGCGGAAATGGTGGAGGGCATGACAGCAGTTCACACCATCCCGATTAATACGATAGTGATTCCTGTATTTGTGTCATGCTCGTATTATATTTTTGATATTATAATGTGTGTGTTTTTTCAAGTTCTGTTTTACTTTTAGTATTTGAGTTTATGTCTTACCATAATATTATACCTAAAGTAGTCAAATTTAAGTGGCATGATACTAGAAGGATCATTGTAAGAGTCCCCAATAACAAATAAGAATATTATCTAATACGTTTCTAATATTAAATTGACAGAACCAAAGATAGTGTTTGTGCTGCAAATGGTGTAAAGAGAATCTCTCTAATTATTGAACAAGTGCGTGGTTAATTAGAACATTTTATTTGCTTATGTGTGATCATTGATTTTCATTTTCTTTTATGATTTAGAAATGATTTCTATATTTGAGTCCTATCGAAAGAGCTTTAGAGTATAACAATAATGAAATTATAATTGTTAGCAATTGTCTATGTATTAAATCACTATTATATTCAATACACTCCATTGATCACTACATTTGCATCCAATTAGATCTTGTTAGTTTAGTTTGATAGTTTTAGTCCATTCTTCGTCTTACTTATTGGTGGCATTAATAATCATAACTTTACTTGGTAATTTTCGGATTGGTTAATAAAATAAGCAATTAATTGATTTAAACTCGATTTATATTTTCATAATATATCTACAGTGCTTAAAGTACATACCATTATAAGTATTTTCACAACATATCTCTTGAATGATACTTCCATGCTTTAGATGATGTACTTCTTTAAAATCTATATATATTAAAAGTACATTTGATAGGCATTATTTGCTTTTAGTAATGATTGGAGATTTAAACCGAGGACATAAAACATCTTTGATATAGTTAATCAAAACAACTTTATATTTTCACCTTCTATAATTGATTTCATTGAACTCGTCTGTCTTGACCATATCTTGATAAACTTTAACACTTGAAGTTAATTCTATCTCTATGTAAAAAATGCTTATAATAAAGTCTTAGCAATGCTAAAGAAATATATAGTAGAGTATCTAATATAGACTTTGAAATATAAGACACCTTCCTTAAGGTTTTATTATGCTTCCATAATGCAACAAAGTTTTAAAATATGTAAAGCAAAATAAGGATAATGGTAAAACACAGGGGCACGGTAAAGTTACTTATAGTAAGCACTTAACCATTCGCATAAGCTATGTTCTTACCAATGGTGTTTAAATTGGACCAAATTGGTTGGTTAAATTAATTGAACCAGAAATTAATCATGGTATTGATTTAGAGAGAGAGGGTTAAATTGGTTAACCTAGAATTGCTCAGAATCAATTAAAATCTAATAAAAATCAGTTGAACTAATTTTCTCTATCTTTTAAATATATTTTTTAATTTTTATAATTTTAAAATAATTTATTTAATCAATATGGATAATCGATTGAACCGGTCAAATTAAGAACTGGTGGTGTAACTAATTAAACCACCAATCTATTTTTGAAAACCTTAATTCTTATTTAACATTATTATTTGCATAAATTGTTTTCTATATCTTTACTAACATTACTAATATGGCTCTCTACAATACTACGAGTTGGGTTAATTATTTTTTAACTAAATTGTAGAATAAATTTTTTAAGTTAAAATATACTTTAAGTCTCTATATTCTTTGACTATTTAAAATTTAGTCTATATACTTTTCAAATTTAAATAGTCAATTTTAATTGCTAATATGATTAATTTTTTATGTTAAATTCGTTGGAATGACATTTTAAATGTTTTTTTTTTCTTTTGAAATACTCACATGGTAAACATGTAACAAAAAAAATACAATGGACATGAATCTAATAGATAATTTTAATGGTGTTAACAACTCTTAAAAATTACATCATCATTTTAATCAGAATAAAACATTTGAGCTAATCAATGATATTGTAAAAGTTAAGGCACCAAATTATGTCAAGAAGTTGAAGTATAATGATTAAATTTTAAAATTTTGAGTGTAGTATAGGGACCAAAATTTTAAACTTGGTCATTGTTTTATAATGTGTAGAAAAAGTCTGGTATCATGTCACTTTGCCACATTAATAGTTTTTTTTTATTTGCTAATACATTTATAAATAACCGAAAGCATCACCTTTAACTTTTCAACTACAAATATCTTTTTTATTCTTGAACACTTATTAGCATACACAAAAAATGATAGTAAAATAATAAGATAATTACCACATATAAATATTTAAATTATTTAAACTAATTAATCTCATTGTAAAAATAAACCACCAAATTATGGAAAATTACTATTATTGTTTTTTTTTGAGTTTGACAGAAAGTAGAAGGATTATAGATAATATAAATGTAAAATATAATACATTATTTTTTGTAAAAATATATTGTTTACTAAATTAAAAAATAAATATATAAATATGACTAATAAATAAGAGTCAGGTTAAAGGGAAAAAAGCCAATTAATAAACTTAGTTTTTGTATTGAAATTTCCGCAACTCTAGAACACTTGATTCTAGACGATAAATACAAAGCACACTTGACTCCAAGGACAATAGAGTGGGTAAGACATTAAATTTATCGATAAGGATAGGGAAGGAGCTTTGTTCACTATAAATATCCGCAAATATCACTAGCCCATTTTTCGTCCTAAAAATAATAATAATAAAATCTTCCCATTTCCTATTGAAGCTCAGCACTTTGAAAGCTCATCACTGGTCTATGGTTTATAGCATATCCAGTGTGTGTTACAAGGATGTGAACCATGGCTTACACAAAACCTGTTCATTCTATTGTAGCTATGCCTAGCAGTGGAGTACGAACACAGCATCCGGCGCTACATGTCTTCACATTCTTTTAACCGACTAGAACCATTTTTTTTCATCTTATAATCATACTATGTTTTCTCATTGACAGAAGTCATCAAAGAATGATGACTCTCTGCACAGCGAGAGAGAAAATTCCAGAAAGAAAATTTTTCTGAATGGATGATACTTTCTTATTGCTTACCATATTGACTGACCATTTACATTTATAGCTACAGCTCGCTGATGGAGAAACTGCTCTCTACAGCTTTCAACAACTGACGTTAACAACTCTTTAACAGTCCTCAACTAACTGACATTGACTTTAATGACCTTAACAACTTTGTAACTGACGTTAACAACTCTAAACGGTCTTCCGCTGACATTAATAGCTCCTCCAGGGGTGGTGGTTTTCTACCTTGTCTTTTGGGAGATGGGTGGCCTGAGCCCTTGTTAACTCTTCTCTCGCCTCTGCTTCTCGTCTTCCCTGATGCTCTGAAACATGGTTGAATTGGTTGGTCTTAGCTATGGCAGGCGGGGAGGTGTTTTGCTTTGCTTGATAATAGGGTGACGAGACCCGAGACCTCTGTTTAAGGCGGATCTATGGCTGTTGCTGATTCTTCCCCGTTTAAAATGGGAAACGGAAGGTGGATGGTTGTTGTCTGATGGGATGCCTCTGTTCGCTGCTATGCTTTGGAGCTTTGTCTCCTTCTAACCCTTTGTATCCTTTTTCTCATATCAATGAATTTGGTCTTAATTCCCACCCACACATTATGTTTAAAATATGAAAGATAAGCCAGTCTTTTCTCTTTTTAAAAAACAAGCGTTGCATAAAATATTTGGCTTGATTAATCATTGAGAACAAAATTGGAAACGAACTCAATTGGTTAGAAAAAGTGGTTAAATTGGTTGAAACAAGCATGAGACACAAAAATAGTGGTGGCGGACTCCTATGACGATAACAAAACGTTAAAATGCTTTTGTCATATTCCGTGGCGATGGGTGAAGACAATGTACGCCTCGGTCCATTTACTGGAGATCGGTCAAGGCTATGTAGGGCTTTGCAAATTGCTCAAATCCCTCGATTCTCGATTGTATCATATTCCTACCAACATCGGCGTCTTTAGTGGGCTGCCCTGATCAACCCCAAATCGCTCGATTTTGGCAATGTCTTTAGTGGGATGCCTGGTCCACCCCAAAATCGCTCGATTTTGGCAATGTCTTTAGTGGGATGCCCTGGTCCACCCCAAAATCGCTCGATTTTGGCAATACTAGTACAAGAATGGTGATTGTTGAAGACAATATACATACATTTATAGATTGGTGTCACAGGTCGCGAATCGAAGCCCGTGACGAATGCATATAAAACGTTCCATGGAAGTCAACTGATTAAATGAGGCTCATTTGACCCATTTGAATTGATCCGAATTGTGAAACATGTGAACAAGTCCATTCACTTGAAGCCTTTGTGACCTAGTAGAACACTCTAATAAAACTAGAGTTACTAGGGTGAATATTGTAAATCCTAAAATATAGGATTGTATAAAATTTAAATCTTTTAGGACTCTAATCCCCAAAGTTTAAAATGTTTGTAATCACATCTCGAAACTTTGGATTATATTAATTAAGTTATTCCATTATTAAAATCATTAATTTCACTATTAAGTGGCATACCAAATCTTATGTAGAATAATTTAAAATTCAAAAATTCAAAAAATAAGAAAATAATTAAATTTAATAAATTTTCATTTTCGTCAATCATTTATTTTTAAAAAGAAATTAAGTTTAACCATAGGAGTTAGATAAGATGGAAATGGTCTTTCCTATCTTAACTAGTGGTTGAGGGTTTGATCCTTACCTTGGGTATGGAGTAATTTTAAATCTCGTGATCAACATCTACTCCCTTAATGGGCCTATAAAATGTGGAGGATTAATTATTGGATAAAATTGAAATTTTCCTTTTAAAACCCAGGGGTTTTTCGTTTGAAAAAAAAAACTAAAATTGATTTTTTTTTTCTATAAAAATCTAGATAACTCTTTGTAAAATTTCATATTTTTCCATTTTACTAAAAAAAACTACAATTATTGTAAAAGGGGAAAAATCAAAATGATAAAATGATTTTTCCTTTATAAATTCAAGTTTTTCCCTTTTAAAAACCCATGTAATTCTTTATAAAATTTCAAGCTTCTTTCTTTTTATTGGAAATAACTAAAGTTAATTTTAAAAAAAGGAAATATAATAAATTAAAATTTAAAAGATGAAAATTAAAAAAGGTTGAATGACTAAAATGAGTGTAAACTAACGGCAAGTGATCAAAATGATAACTTATTAAAATTGGGTGACAAAAATGAAAATGATTGTTTACAGTGGTGCTTAATTTGCAATTTCTTTATTTTTGATGGCCAAAATAAAATTTATGAAAATTAAGTGACCAATTAGGTAATTTATGAAAATTGGTGAACACTATTCCCTTGATAAATTCGTCCTTCCCCCACCCTTCACCCTCACCCCCCCCCCCCCCAAAAAAAAAAAAAACTCCTTCAATTTCTCTGTTTCTCTTTATTATTTCTCTTTAGTCTTTTGCTAGATTAAATGATAAGTTTTTGCTACTTTCTATTTTGTTATTTTCATTGATTCTTGCCATCTTCCATGTTGCTACTCTGATTATCAAATTTCCTTAATAAATTCGTCCTTCTTCCAACCTTCAACCCCCCCTCCTTTCATTTCTCTGTTTCTCTCTATTATTTCTGTTCAATAGTTTGTTAGATTAGATGGTAAGCTTTTGCTACTTGCTGTATTGTTAATTTCATTGCTTCTAATTACGTCATATTTACTATCTAGATTAATTCTTTCACAATTAAACCAATACCTGTGGATCTAAAATAGATTTATATACACGAGGTATCTAAAATAGATTTATATACACGAGGTATCCAATTACAACCGTATAAAATTGAAGTGGTTTTACATTCTTTCGTAATTTTATGTACCATTAATATTTTAATAATTCAACCATTATATTTGATACTTCATTTATATAGATTATACATGTTAAATTTGATATAATTTAAAATTTTCTAACTATTTATTTTACGTAAAAAAAACTTTCTAACCGTTAAAGGTATATTAATATTAATAATATTTTAGATCAAAGTGATAGAGGTATCGGTTCGATTAAAAAATTTAAATGTATGATAAGTATAAAAAGTTACAGAATGGTGTAAAATCACTTAAATTTTACAACAGTGAAAATGGGTCCCTACACTTTATATATTTTAACAATCCAACCGTTAAAATATTAATGTATAAAAAGTCATGAAAGAGTGTAAAACCACTCAGTTTTACACCGATATAAATGAATCCATCTCCTATATATTGAAAGATGAAATAATTATTTATGGTTATTTCTAGACCTGTCCATGGGCCAGGCCACTCGATCCGGCCCGAAGACCTGCCCAAAAAATAGGAGGATTTGGGTAAAAACATAGGCCCAAAAAATGGGCTTGAGCACGGGTCGGGCCTTAGGAGAAAAAAAAACTGCTACCTTTCCTTGTTGTTTTTTACTCTTTTTTTTTTTGCTATTTTCTTACTATTGTTTCACTATTTTGCTACCATTTTACTATTATGTAGATAAAATTTTGTTGTTATTGTTTAGGTATTGTATAACTATTGTTTTATTGTTACTTTTGTTACTATTTTAGAGACATTTGTTTGTTAAATTGCACGTATCTTAGTGTTATTTAAGTATACATATATATTTATTTTCAATTTATTAGGAAACATTTACTTTAATGTTTTTAGTATTTAAGATGTATTATATTTTTTAAAAAAAAATTATATAATAAATAATATAAAAAAATTAATACGGGTGGGTCAGGTCGAGCCTGGATTTTAGTATTTTTATCCAGGCTAGACTTGAACAAAGTCTTAGGCCCATTTTTCGAGTGGAGCCTGAAACTAGGAAACAAGCCTAAATTTTTATTTGGGCCTAATCCGAACTTGATTTGGCCCTGCCCATGAATACCTCTAATTATTTATATGCTCTGCCTAGATTTACTTGTGCCAGTAAATAACTTTTAGTGTTTTTTTTTTTTGTGTGTAAATCACTTTTTATTGTATATAACTTATTTGCTTATTATATTTTTTTATAACGGTTTAATATAATGTCGAAACCGTCCTTTGACAAAAACGAGAATCGGACTTGGGTTTTGAAAATAAGAACAGGAGTCGCCACCGACCTTTTATTAGGTGTGATCGGATCACCTTTGTTTTAATAAAGCGTTTCGGTTTACTAAAACAGTGTTTTTGGTCTACGAAAGTTTGAGAAAATAGGTTCGGGAGTCGGTTACGTGCGAGGAAGGATTAGCACCCTCGCAACGCCCAGAATCGGTACCAAATTGATTAATCAATGTCCTAATGTCGAAAAGTTTGGAAAGATTTTGAAGTTTTATTTTATTCTTTTCATTTTTAAAAGCTTGATTGAATATCGAATTTCCCTTGTTTCGAAAGAATAGAGTTTCACATCCAGCACGATTGGACATGTTAATCTAAGTCCCCGAATTCGAGTGCATATCAACAACAAATCTCCAAGCATACATTTTTGAAATTTTGGAAGAGGGTATTTGCTCATTCGGTCATACGAAAGAAAACACATCCAGCACGATTAGGCACGATCCTTTCGAACTTCCCAACACGCAAATATCACCTTATTTAAAAATAGAAACAAAATTTGAAAGGATATCCATTTGTTTGGTTAAACAAAGGAAATCGCACCCAACACGATTGGACACAATTTCTTTGAATTTTCCAAACATACGAATGCTACCTTTATGAAACAAATACACAAAATATGGAAATGTAATTCAAAGTCGTTAACCTCCATGAAATGATGCGGACGAGAATAAACAAATAAAAGCCGCAATAACAAAAACAAAAAATATAACATTAAGATAATACCAATAAATAAAAACTAAAAGATGTTAGTGGCTATAGAGATGGTAGTAAATATAATAATAATAATGAGGATGCAAGATATGTATAATATAATAATATATATAGTAGTAATGACAATAATGATAATAGTGGTATAATAATGACAATGAAAAATAATAGTGATAATAATAGAAAAGGTGATTAGTATAATAGTAATTACAGAGTAATAATAATAAAAGATATATACAATATAATAATGGTAATAACGATAGTGAAATATTAAAATAATAATAATAGTAAATGTAACGATAATAATAATAAGGGTGTGAAATATATACAATATATTAATACAAATATAGTAATAATAAAATAATACTAATAATAACAATAGTATAGTAATAATAGTTAAATTGCAATAATATGTACAATATAGTTTAGTATGATAATAATAATAATAATAATAATAATTAGTAATGATAATATAATATACTAATATAAATATAGTAGTAATAAAAATATAATAATAATAGTATAATAATAAAGATAGTAACATAGTAATAATAATAATAGTAATAATAGAAAATATGTACAATATAATGATAATATAAATATAACAATAATATAATAAAAAGACTAAAAAGATTACAAAATAACTAAAAAGGGATCAAATTGCATTTGAAACGAAAGTTTGGGGTCAATTCGAAATAGCATAAAAGGGAAAAGGGGTCAGATTGAAATGCATGAAAGAAAGGAGGGACTAAAATGGGAAATAACCCCTCCCTTCATAACGCGCAGTAGTGGAGGGACCAGATCGAAAATCAGACAAACTTCCTGGGCGAATTTTAGAGGAAACGAAAACCCAATTGTAGGAATGCGAAATAGCAGAGGGGCTGAATGCGCAATTAGCCCCTCCCAACAAAACACGCGGATCTCCTGGCTAGCGGGTCGGGTTGCGGGTCGGTTTCCCCTAAAATGACGTCGTTTTGGGGTGTTTTCAGAACTCACAGAAACGGCGCCGTTTTACCCTCTATAAAAGCCAAATTTTCTTTCCAAAAAATCATTTTAACCCTATTCTAAAAAAAAAAAACAAAGAAACTCTCTGGAGTTTCTCTTCCTCTCTGCGCCTCCAACCTGAAAACTGAGAGGGAGGGAATCTTGCCCTCGTTTGAGCCCGACTCTGCCAACGAAGGGGGATCTCCGGCGTTGCGAATCCCAGAACGTAAGTACGTTCCTTTTCTCTCCTTTTTTATTTGTTTATAAAGATAATAATAAAAAATAAAAGATGATGAAAGAAGAAGAAAATATTCGACAGAAAAAAATGATAAAAATAAAAACAACCTTGATGCCTTTTATTTTGTTTAGATCTCCGATGATTCGTTTTTTTTTCTTGATTGATTGATAAAAAGAAAAGAAAAAAAAAACCCTCTGTTACAATCGTATGCTTCGGTTTATATAACCGATTTTTACACATGCTGTTTCTATTTTATTTCTATTGTGTCTGCCACTTCTTTCTTTGTTGTTTGTCGTTTTTCTTTTTACAGGTACGGTGGCCGGCAAAGGCGAGTGGGCGTGATGCTGTAGTGGGGGTCGGTGTGGCGTGCGGCGCCCCTTAGGGTTTCCCGAAAACCCTAAAAAATGTGGGTCTTTTGGGCCCTCTTCTTTGTTTTTGATTTGGGCTCGGGATTGGGCCTTAGTAGAGGGCCCGGACAAATTGGGCTTTCTACAGCTGCCCCTCTTTGCTCGTTGTCGTGGAATGGGAACAGAGCAAAGACATAAAGAAGGCCCAAATTTGTCGGGATCGACTGAGTCTTGTTTCCTTTGGTGCCTTTCTTTGCCAGGTAGCTTCAAACTGTAACTTGTTGCTTCGCTTTACTATATTACTATGTCTGAGGGATAGGGCTTGTAGCCTCGATTCGTTTTATTGCTCGTTATATCTTCAAAAAGATTTGTGATCTTTAGCCTATTCCATCGCTGGTTGACGGCAATAGGATAATCTTTAATCTATTCCAACGCTAGTCGATGGTAATGGGATGATCTTCAGTCTATTCCACTACTGGCCAGTGGTAATAGAACAATCTTCAATCTATTCCACTACTGGTTAGGATAATCTTCAAACCATTCCACCGCTGGTCGATGGTAATAGGACAATCTTCGACCTATCCCACTGCTGGTTAGTGGTGATAGAGTAATCTTCAACCTATTCCACTACTGGTCAGTGGTAATAGAATAATCTTCAACCTATTCCACTACTGGTCAGTGGTAATAGAACAATCTTCAACCTATTCCACTACTGGTCAGTGGTAATAGAATAATCTTCAATCTATTCCACTACTGGTCAGTGGTAATAGAATAATCTTCAATCTATTCCACTACTGGTCAGTGGTAATAGAACAATCTTCAACCTATTCCACTACTGGTCAGTGGTAATAGAATAATTTTCAATCTATTCCACTACTGGTCAGTAGTAATAGAATAATCTTCAACCTATTCCATCGCTGGTCGACGGTAATAGGATGATCTTCAGTCTTGGAATCTTATCTGAACTTGTCGATTTGCTCCCTTACTAACTTCAGAGAGACTTCGATCTTCAGTTTGCTCCATTATCTCTAGGGAACAAAACCTGAACTTGCTACACTGTTTTTTTAGGAACCTGTCCTGTAGAATCAATTTTATGTGCTTATGCTTATGCAAATAATGAGGATGCTATGATCAGAATGACTCGAATGCCCCTAAACAGATGTGTTTTGCATGAATGTAGAATTTCATGAGAATGATCCTTCACGATTAGGGTGCAATGATTAGGATGAGTCGAATGCCCCCTAAATGAATGTAGAATTTCATGAGAATAATCCCCTTCTAACGGTTTAAGGTGGTCATCGCTAATGTCTTATGCCACGATTTCATTTGGCTGGTATTCATGACGAGAAATCCAGGGGAACAAATATCTTGCTCAACAAATTTGCCCCACTGCAACTTCAGGGTTCTCCTCATTGTGACCTGGGGTATAGGATATGAATCCTTTCATTCGCCCCAACGCGACTCCAAACCGTAGGATTTGTTTCTTCTTCAACCCATCTCATTGCTATTTGAGGGTACAAGATCTGTATTCTTCCATCTTTTGGTCACCTTTCGAGTGTTCCAACCAGACGTATATGATGCTCGCATAAATGCAGAATATCATTTTCCTTTGGCAATATTTGGGTTCATAATTCCTATTTTCGTCCGGATTGTATTATCAGCGCAATACTTTGTCATTTTGTGCAATCGCCGTTTTTGGCAAAGATCTAAATAGATAAACTTAATTTGGACTCATAGTGATTCCAACCCATAAGCTTGGTGAATCCTAAACAATAATCCTGTTTCAGACTCCTGTATTGTTTAGAGGCTCCAGAGTAATATACAAAACTTCTTTCATGAAAGTATTATTAGTCCAATAATCGTTATTTCAATGCAAAATGCTTGAAAATGATCATAATGGTGGACGAAATAGAAATTTATCGGGGGCATAGCTCGCGACAAACAAGTTGATCAAAGCTAGCAAATGTATAGAAATTTATTTAGAATGTATTTTGGAAAGACCAAGATAGCAAACTCAAAGTGGGTAGAGTAGAAGCTAGGTGCCCCAGGTATCGTAGCCTGAGCTTCTCTGTTCAAACTTCTTGAGGATCATTTTAAACTCAATATGTGTTTAGGGGATCTGGAGTACTTTGTCGATGCCCCAAGACGTAACATACCTCTTCATTGTTGCTTCAAGCATAGCGAAACTCTCTGTTTGCTCCATTTTCATCAAAAGTTTGAGCGCGCCCTTTTGGGTTTTCAATTCAAACCCACTGTGGTCCCAAGGCGCCCTTTACGGGTTTTCGCCTTTGGCCTCTCTTTTTTCTTTCTTCTTTTGCTGAAAGTTTCCTTCTTGCTTGTTTTTTTTTATTTCTTCGATATTTTGATATTTTGATTTTTGATTTTTTTTTTGATTTTTTGAATTTTTTTTTGAATTTTTTTTTGGGGGGCAAATCCATTTCGATCGATATTCATGTTTTTCCAGCACAGGCCTTCTTCACCGTATAAGGTCCTTCCTAGTTTGGCGTTCGCTTTCTTCTGAAGTCCCTTTTGCATGAGAGAATTTTCCTTCCCAAAGTCCTATCATGAAATTTTCTAGGGTAGCTCGTCTGACTGTGACAAATAGCTCTCAACATTTTCAAATTCTCTTGATCACATTGGAATTGGATCCATTCCGCCTTATCCAATTTTGGCGAATCTTAATGAGCAAGGGGTTGCCCCGGCAGAGACCCTGGCCGATGTTTGATGAGCATAAAGGGTAAATGTAACTTCTATATGCCAATATTCACAAGTTTCGGTCATCGACCCTTGTTTTGTTACCCCCTTTTTCTTTTTCTTTTTTTTCACTATGACGCGGCATTTGATCTTTGAAAAGACCGCAAACTTTGACATTGTGCGGTTAAATATGATCTTTCTGCCATTTTTCTCTCTCTTTTTGGGGTCTAACGACTATCAACTTTGTAACATTGGCATACGAAGTGACCCTCACCCTCTTAGTGAAGAGATCGACATCCACGAAGATGAATTGGTGCGGACCAGAAGCTTTCTAGGAGATTGGCTTGATAACGTTCATGCCCCATGTGTAGAAAGAATGGAAGAGGCACATAAGTTGTGTCCTCCTCGATTTGGCGTTTGATGCAAAATTTTTTGGGTAGACCAGTGGCTCGAACCTCTTGATTGGCTTAGTCCGGGTAGAATCATCAGCATGTGGACTTCTTCTGTAACTTCCTTAGCTTGGACAGCGTACTCATGCCTCAGTAGTCCTGGCGTGATCATACGAAAATACCTTTAAACTCACTGATTCCTTGCATTGTTCCTACGGCCAACTGAGCTTCTATTTTCATCTCCCTTGTAGTGTTTGCTGACACTTCGTAGGATAGGATCTACCATTCTTAACAATTTAGGAAATAAGTTGTAACATCCTAAATTAGGGGTTGTGCGTTTGGAGTATAACCCTAGTGTTGTAGGCCTTAAGAGTGGCTTGGATGTGTTTTTAAGATTTTTAAAACTTTAGGATTAAAAGGGGAAGCTTTGGAAAATTGTGAAAATTTCAAGTTAAAAGGGGAATTGGTCTAAGGAGGCCTTAAGGAAAAATTTTAGAAGTTATTGGACATGAAAATCGGATGGGTAAAGTGGCTTGGGGCGCCACTTAAGGGCCTTGGTGGAAGGGACTCAAGTTCGAGTCACGCTGGGAGTG
The DNA here is from genome assembly GCA_025503065.1 of Gossypium bickii. NCBI lineage: Eukaryota > Viridiplantae > Streptophyta > Magnoliopsida > Malvales > Malvaceae > Gossypium > Gossypium bickii. The sequence continues at coordinate 107,637,946 of CP106711.1, forward strand.
TTTTAAAAATTTTTTGGTTTCTGGCATTGAAGCGAAGGAATATTTAAAAGGAATTTATTGCGAGTTTGCGTCACAAATGGAGGCCTTGGCCGAGTGGCTAAGGGCGCGTTAGGAGAACTGCGGCGCAAGGACCCGTGTTCGAGTCTTGGGGGTAGAGCATGTGTGCGTCTATTTTTATTTTGGCGTTGGAAGCAAGGGAACCAGCGGGGAAGGGTTTAAAAGAAATTTCGATAAGACTATGTCACCAAAGGAGCTGTGGGTGGAGTGGCTGGAGGCGTGGGGAGCCTCCAGCAGGTCGGGGGTTCGAAACCCAGAAGTAGCGCATTAGTGCGTTTTATTTTTGGTTTGGCACATAAGCAAGGGGAGCTAAGGAATAAGGGCTTAAAAGAATGTTGCGATGCGTTTATGACATGAAATGCATAGAGGCCGAGTGGCTGGGGCGTGGAGATGTCTTCTCCAGGTCTCGGGTTCGAGACCCTGGAGCGCAGCATGATTTTGTTCTTTTTCTTGCTGGCGTGAAGGTGGCTGCATGGCACATGCAGCATGGGTGTTGTTTTTATTTATTTATTTATTCTCTGCTGCAGTATGGGGTTTTATTGTTGTTATTTTATGTTATTATTATTATTATTATTATTAGTATTTTTATGGAAGGATGGGGTTAAGTGATGGGGAAATGGATTATAGTATTGTTTGGTGCATGGGAATTATTTTATTTTTATTCTATTAAAGTAGGAGTACCGTTGGTTAAATTAGGCATGGGATGGGTTTTAATTTTATTTTTATTTATTTATTGAAGAAAGAGTTTAGGTGATGGGGTGGTGTTATATTATTATTATTATTATTGTTGTTGTTGTTGTTATTATTATTATTATTATTATTTATTTTGTTGCTTGAGTATGGGAAGTATTTTAGTTTTTGTTAAATTATTGATGGAGCATGGGTTGGTGATGGGCACTTACTAAACAATGGTTATTTTGAAGTTTTGTAATGGAAATTATCACCAAATGGGAAGGAAGCACGACCAACAATCTCTTGTTTTTGTTCTTCTTTGCTTGCCTTTGATTATGGCCGAATTTTGGGACTTCTTGGGGGGGATTTGCTTGGCCGGTTTTGAGAGCTTGGAGGAGCCAAAATTCATGCATTGTTGTTCCTTCCTTTCCCAGCTTGTTTTGGCCGAATTCACCAAATTGTTTTCTTTCCTTTTCCCAAACTATTCATGGCCGAATATGAAGAAATTCCAAGGGGCCTCAACATTCAATTTTGAGTAGAGCTAAAGGGTACCAAAGTTCATCTTTTTCTTCTCCTTTTTCCTTCCAATTTGTGCATAGCCGAAAATGCTTCTTAGACTTTCTTTTCTTTCCATTTTATGCTTGGCCGAATATGAAGCATTCTCTTGGGAGTAGGTAAGGGTTAAGTGATGTTTAGTTTTTTTTTTTTTTTTTGAGTAATGACAAGATAAATGTGGTCTTATTTTATTTATGTTAATGGGAGGATAAGAGATAATGGGATGGAGTATTGTTATTTTATTAATTAAGGGGTAAGTGGGAGAAGAAAGTGGAATAGGTTATGGGACATAGAGTTGGCCGAAAGTGGGATGGTAGGCAAGGTTAGCTATTGGTTTTGAGAGCATAAGCATAACCGAATGTCCCTCTAAACTCATTCAAGGCTATTTCTTTTCTCTTCTTTTTGCTGCCGAATTCTCCCTAGCCTTTCTTGCCAAAATTCTTCCAAAAGTTCTTTGGGAAAACCATAGTCGATTGAAGGAAGCTTTCGGGGTTCGTTTTCCTAAGAAAGGGTGACTCAAGTGATAAATTCGGGATTTCGGTAAGTGGGGGACTATTCGGCCAAGGTTAATAAAAGCTTCGGGATCTAGGAATTTTAGTAGAAACAGGTGTGTACATACACACTTTATAACTAATTAATGTGCTAAGTATTTTGTGTATGTGAAATCGGATTTGTGTAGATTCGGATTTAATACCATAAATGGTATAAGCAAGGATCTGAGTAAGTCTTTGTTGTTACGAGCTTACTTTCTTTATGATGCTTTTGGGAAGCATGACATATTTATTATATGTGGCATATGATATTTGGCTGATGATAAATTCAGTGTATGTTATTAAATAAACCTATTGGCATGATATCTGTTAAAAGCATATCATTGATTGATGTGGGATTAAACAAGTGGAGGGGGAAGTAATATTTGTGTCGACGGACACGGTGGTTTGGTACCACATTGTGATTTCGGTCACGGAGGTTTGGCACCTCAGAGGTTTGGCACCTCATAGCGTCTCATCCCCGCGTGGTAACACCACCGTGGGTTGGCCCCACATTTGAGATATGGGATCGACACGGTGATTTGGTATCACACGATGGGTTGGCCCCATCATTCGATTTGTGTCTTTGGACACGGAGGTTTGGCACCACCGGTGATTTGGTATCACATCTGTGACTTTGAGTCACCAGTGGTTTGGCACCACCAGTGGTTTGGTACCACACGGGGTAGAGAAAGGTGTTTGGATGGCTAGGTTGGGTGCATGATTTAATGCATGTCAATTTGTTATAATTTGTGTATGTTGTTGCACTAAATCGGGGAAGGGTTACACATTGAGTCTCGGTGACTCACCTTCTCCTTAACATTTTTCAGGTGACCCGTAGACCGAGGATGAGGAGCCGGATGGACTCGAGGTGGCCATGCAGTGGACATTGGAATTAAATGAACTTTTTATATTGTTGGTTTTGTTTTAATCAAGTTGTAATAAGGCCTCCTAGAATTATTTTTTATTATTGTTACATGTTTCAAATATTTTGTTTAAACTATTTGATGATGTTTTAAAACAGATGCACATGTTTTCTCAAATCGAACGCAAAATGTTTTAAAGTGCCATCGGGTACATTTGAAATCTGTAAACAACCCGACTCAACAAATTTTCTTTAAACAAAATTAAGTATGGTTTTTAACAAGAGAATTGAACACGAAAGGTATTTCGACAAAAATTTAAATCGGTTTAAAAGGGTTTTCAAAATGTTTTCTCTGTAGCAAACCAAATTCGGTCGTAATGTTTGGGCCGAGTTTAGGGTGTTACATAAGTTGCGGCCTTTGCCATCTCCGCAGTCCTCCAATCCCTTTAGACACATATCTCGTTAAAAAGAGAGTCGGTAACAGCGTCGCTCATGTCATTGATATCTGGGGGACCCATTGTGGGTATGAAGGTAGAAAATTAAAAGTATGATATGAAAATGAAATGATATAGAATATGAGATGCGAAGAGTGAAAATGAAGATGCATTTTATTGAAATAACAATTCTGGAAACAAGCCTATTTCACAAAATGACTCCTGTTGCCTCTAGGCTTAAAACAACAAGCATGTTTTGAATATGACTCCAGATCAGCTAAAATACAGGGATCCCTTCCACAGTCACATTGTTCAAAACACTCCCAAACATGCAAAGTCTTGGAAACTTTGATTCTTCGGTCCATTCTCCAGATACGTCATGCACGTTCCAATTCCTCAGTATTAGGTTTTGCGCTGGAGCCCTGAATTGGATGTACTCCTGATCTCATACTCCCATTTATCATGGTACTCCCAATAGTTATCCTTTTAACAACATGGTTGAGCAACGAATTTTCTGCACCAGAAGGGTCATTAAATCCTATAACTCCTACTTTGATGAGTCTTTCGACTAGTTTCTTGAAAGTGTTGCAGTCTTCTATCCAGTGACCCACTATTCCGGCATGGTAGTCGCATTGAGCGTTCGGGTCATACCATTTGGGGTACGGGGGTTGGAACGGTTTCAAATGATGGGGAGACACCACATGTGCATCAAATAAAATTTGATAGAGCTCCTTGTATGTCATCGGGATGGGTGTGTGGCTGGAGCCTTTCCGTGTTAGGCTTTGGATTGGGATCTTGTCCAAGGGGACCTTGATGACTGGTAGCCATTGTCCTTGGTTGTCTTATTAGCTTTGAATAGCTCTCGTCGTGCTTACTCGTACTACCCACTTCCTTTTCCTTCTTTTTCGGTTTCTTCAATGTCCGCTCACTTTTTTCTTTCGCCTTTGCCCAAACAATCGATTTGACTCGATCATCCTTAGGGTTAAAACATGAGCCCGTTGGGAAGTTTGATAGGGTCGAGGTATTGGTCTGAAGTTGGGGTTTGATAATGATGGGTGCCCCTTGCGACTGTGTATCTGGTTGAATCGAGATATTCATTGGGGAATAAACGATTTTTTCGTCATCATTCGCACTATTGACCCCTTGGCCACTCCTTTTTTCAAATCCTCCAGCTATTAACTGGGCTAGCTGGCCTATCATGTTCCTTTGCAATTCTTGCATTTGTTCCCGCATCTCTCGTTGAATCTTGGTCAATTGCTCTTGCATCCGTATTTGCATTTTCTCAATTCTTTCCAACCTTTGCTCCATGTCTTCTAGCTAACTGAAATAGCTTAACTTAATTAGGGTCTTTCTACAAATTTAATGCATGTGATACGATGTAATGCAAATGCATGCAATGCAATGCAAATGCATGAAATGCAATGCAAAAAGAAAGAAAGACGTTGATTATGAATTCAATTCCTACTAGAAGAATTCTTCTAGAAAATGCGTTCCTTTAACAAAGTATAATAACGACAATGAAAAATAATAGTGATAATAATAGAAAAGGTGATTAGTATAATAGTAATTACAGAGTAATAATAATAAAAGATATATACAATATAATAATGGTAATAACGATAGTGAAATATTAAAATAATAATAATAGTAAATGTAACGATAATAATAATAAGGGTGTGAAATATATACAATATATTAATACAAATATAGTAATAATAAAATAATACTAATAATAACAATAGTATAGTAATAATAGTTAAATTGCAATAATATGTACAATATAGTTTAGTATGATAATAATAATAATAATAATTAGTAATGATAATATAAAATACTAATATAAATATAGTAGTAATAAAAATATAATAATAATAGTATAATAATAAAGATAGTAACATAGTAATAATAATAATAGTAATAATAGAAAATATGTACAATATAATGATAATATAAATATAACAATAATATAATAAAAAGACTAAAAAGATTACAAAATAACTAAAAAGGGATCAAATTGCATTTGAAACGAAAGTTTGGGGTCAATTTGAAATAGCATAAAAGGGAAAAGGGGTCAGATTGAAATGCATGAAAGAAAGGAGGGACTAAAATGGGCAATAACCCCTCCCTTCATAATCTTGTGATAGTGGAGGACCAGATCGAAAATCGAGACAAACTTTCGGGCGAATTTTAAAGGAAACGAAACCCAATTGCGGGAATGTGAAATAGCGGAGAAATTTGAATGCGCAATTAGCCCCTCCCAGCAAAACACGCGGATCCCCTGGCTAGCTGGTCGGGTTGCGGGTCGGTTTCCCCCAAAACGACATCGTTTTAGGGTGTTTTCAGAACTCACAGAAACGGCGTCGTTTTACCCTCTATAAAAGCCAAATTTTCTTTCCAAAAAATCATTTTAACCCTATTCTAAAAAAAAACAAAGAAACTCTCTGGAGTTTCTCTTCCTCTCTGCGCCTCCAGCCTGAAAACTGAGAGGGAGGGAATCTTGCCCGCGTTTGAGCCCGACTCCGCCAACGAAGGGGGATCTCCGGCGTTGCGAATCCCAGAACGTAAGTACGTTCCTTTTCTCTCCTTTTTTATTTGTTTATAAAGATAATAATAAAAAATAAAAGATGATGAAAGAAGAAGAAAATATTCGACAGAAAAAAATGATAAAAATAAAAACAACCTTGATGCCTTTTATTTTGTTTAGATCTCCGATGATTCGGTTTTTTTTTTTTGATTGATTGATAAAAAGAAAAGAGAAAAAAAAACCCCTGTTACAATCGTTTGCTTCGGTTTATATAACCGGTTTTTACACATGCTGTTTCTATTTTATTTCTATTGTGTCTGCCACTTCTTTCTTTGTTGTTTGTCGTTTTTCTTTTTGCAGGTATGGTGGCCGGCAGAGGTGAGTGGGCGTGGTCTTTGTAGTGGTGGTCGGTGTGGCATGCGCATGGCGCCCCTTAGGTTTTTCAAAACCCTAAAAAATATGGGTCTTTTGGGCCCTCTTCTTTGTTTTTGATTTGGGCTCGGGATTGGGCCTTAGTAGAGGGCCCGGACAAATTGGGCGTTCTACATATAATATTTAGTATTTGAATTTGATTCTCTTTTTTAATTTAGTACTTTTTTTTTAAGATTTGGAATATCAACTTATCATACGTTATTCACATCATTATAATATATTATAATTTTATATTGAGGCATGAAAATTTGAATTCGATCTTAAGTAATCTCATTCCTCTATTTAATTATTAAAAAGAACAGTTTAATTTTTTACGAGATAAAAGAAATAAAATTACACTTTATTGCAATGAAAAATGGGCTCAAAATTGTTTCACCGGAGACAAACAGTGAACCAAAGGAAGCTATACGTTTAAGTTATAGTACTTTATCATCCTTTTTTAGTAAATTTCCCATATTCAACCTATTGTTTATAAATGTGAATTACTTGATGGTAAAATTGGGATAGCTTTATAACCAACATTATAATTTTAGGTTCACAAAATAAAACTATTGTTTCTATAGTTATAAAATGTTAGTCGTAACTAAGAGCCCTCTTTCTTTTTTGTTGGGTAATGAGAGTCCATTTAGTTCATGTTTTGGCTATTTTATTTTCAATTACTTTCATATATTTCAAACCTTTTTATAAAAAATATATATATATATATATTTAGAAAAATGTTTAATAAAATGGAGTCTAAAAATAAGCGACCAGCATAAATTAAAACTTGCAGCTTAACCAAACATATTAAACAAAGCCAAAGCGCTTATTAACGTAATTAATTACTAATTTAGAATTAAAAGCAAGAGAATTGAAAAATTAGGTTGGATCACAATTTGACATGTCTAAAAGTTTTGTTTAATCCAATGCCCGAAGCATGAATTTGGGCTTCATAATTCCTGTCCAAAGAACGTTTGGAAATAAATTTAGAAAAAAAAATTCTATAATTGTGATTCGGATATAGGCTATTCAACACAAATTATTTTTATTTCAACATCTTTCAATTCTCTTACGAAAATTTTAGAGTAATTATTTTCCTCAAAGACCCTTAGTTATGTACTAACTTGGGCTGTAAATTTAACTAAAAAAATTTATTTGTTGATTGAATTTTAGTTCGGTTAGCATAAACATTGTTGTTAATACAGGAGGACGTAGATTCAAGTGAGTTGAAGTGTATTATCCTCCTATTTATGAGTTGAGGAGAGACTATAGTTAATATTAGGCATTGTATCAAAAAATAGCAGAATACAATTCGAACCTATAATGAAATTATTAAAAGAAAAAAAAAGTAATTTGGGCTATAAATCAATTATGCCTTACTGAAACCTTCCTCCAGCTTGCTAATTACTTAATTTTTTTAATATATTTCCTGTTTAATACAGGACCTGCTTATGGCCATAAAAGCTGACTTGGGAAGAGTGCGAGCGGAGGAAATATACACAGAAGGCAGGCTGATAGCTGTGGAAAGTTCACTCCGAGAATTTAAGAGAGTGATTGGGGATCTAAAAGCAAAGGCAAAATTGGTTGATGACTTGGTGAACCTGGTCATTGAAGCTGTGATTGATAATAATCTAAACATTGATGAGCAAACCATTGTCTTGATAGATGAAGCTATAAGGGCCTTCACCCAAGCGTTGAACGGGGCTCAATCTCACGGAAGCCGCCCTGCTGCAGGCGGAAATGGTGGAGGGCATGACAGCAGTTCACACCATCCCGATTAATACGATCGTGATTCCTGTATTTGTGTCATGCTCGTATTATATTTTTGATATTATAATGTGTGTGTTTTTTCAGTTCTGTTTTACTTTTAGTATTTGAGTTTATGTCTTACCATAATATTATACCTAAAGTAGTCAAATTTAAGTGGCATGACACTAGAAGGATCATTGTATGAGTCCCCAATAACAAATAAGAATATTATCTAATACGTTTCTAATATTAAATTGACAGAACCAAATATAGTGTCTGTGCTGCAGAGAGGTTAAATCTCTCTAGTTCTTGAAAATTATTGAACAAGTGCGTGGTTAATTAATACATTTTAATTTACTTATGTGTGATCATTGGTTTTATTTTACTTTTATGATTTAGAAATAATTTCTATATTTGAGTCCAATCGGAAGAGTTTTAGAGTATAAGAATAATGAAAGTATGATTGTTAGCGATTGTCTAAGTACTAAATCACTAATGCATTCAGTACACTCCATTGATCACTACATTTGCATCTAATTAGAAAGTGGTTTTGAGATCTTGTTAGTTTAATTTGATAGTTTTAGTCCATTCTTCGTATTACTTCTTGGTGGCATTAATAATCACAACATTACTTAATTGGTAATTTTGAGATTGGTTAATAAAGTAAGCAATTAATTAATTTAGTCTCAATTTAAATTTTCTTAATATATCCTTTGAGTATAATATCAAATACGATCCTTAAAATACATATCATAATATAAGCATCGGTTGCTTATGATAATGGATCAGAGATTTAGATAAAGAGTATAAAAGATCTTTGATATAATTAATAGAAATAATTCTTTTATCTTTTCACCTTGTGTAATTGGTTCTATTAAACCCATCTATTTTAATCATATCTTGACTTGAAGTTAATTTATTTTTCATGTAAAAAATGCTTATATGAGAACTTTCCTTTTAAGGTTTTATCATTCCTCCATAATACAATAGTGAAAATGGTATAATAAAAATTTTCTTTATATTTACAATGTCAAGCTACTTATAGTAAGCGCTTAACCCTTCGCATAACTTATATTTTTACCAATTTTATTTAAATTGAATTGGATTGATTGGCCAAATCAATTAGACTACAAATCGATTAGGGTATTGATCTAGAAAGATGGGTTAGATTGATTGACCCATGAATTTTTTGGAACCAATTTAACCGTGATAAAAATCGGGTTTAATTTTTAAGGTTTTGGGTTTATACTTTTAGTACATTTAAGTTTATTTTTTTCATATTATATTCTCGTTTGTTTACTCCATAAATGAAAAGCCAAAGTTTCTTTTGCCCATGGTTTTTCTCCTCTTCAGAGGAGTTTTCCATGTAAATATTTATGTGTTTTATATTCTCTATTTTAGTTGTTTATTGTGTATATGGGTCAATCCCCAATAGTAACCATGTAACAAAAAAAAAAAAATCATTGCAATGAACATGAATTTGATATATAATTTTTGTAATCACCAATTTTGGCCCGGGTTCATTAACCCAGGGCCCAAAACAAATTAAGGCCCAAAACAAATTAAGGCCCAACCAGACCCAATTTAAGTGGCCCAAAAGCCAAAAAGCCCAAAAAAATAAAAAACCAATGTCAGATTTGCTAGGGGTTTTTTTTTTTTGAAACCCTAGGCCCCTGGTGCGCCGCTTTCCACTAGCCTCCATGCCCCTGCGCCGCAAACGCCCCACTACCCCTTGTCTGCCACCGCCGCTCGTCCACCTGCAAGAAGAAGAAGACAAGAACAAATAATAATAAAGAAACCGTGTAAAAATTGGCTATAAAGCCATTCGGAAATGATGTAAAAAAGGAGGGCCTTTTTTTTTCAATCTCAAGATATACAGAGGATCAAAAAGAAAGAGACAGTTCTTAGATCCAAAAAGAAAAAAGGAATCATTCAGCAATCAAAGGAAAAACGTTGAAGGTTGATTTCACTTGTTATTTCCAATTATTATTTACTGCCATTTTATTCTTATTTCACTTCCATTGTTCTATCTTGATTTCTTTTAAAAAATTATATATATAAACAAGAATAAAGGAGGGAGAATCTCACCGGAGTCGTTTTTATCGTCGGAAGCCTCCTCTTCACCCTTGAAATCGGGCTAAAAGGGGTAGAGGGATTCGTGGTTTCGGCGTTTGTGGAGATTCGAAGCCGAAATCTTCAAACGCACCCTCGAACGGAGCAAGGATCCCATCTCCCACTTGCGCGATTAGCGGCTGCCGGATGGTGTTAGTTCGATGACAGCGTGATTTGGGTTAAAATCTTGGCAGAAGAAGAAACAAAAATGGGGGGTTCTCTGTTTATTTTGAAGAAAAGAAATGAAATAAAAAATAATAATAATAAAAGTGGTCTGTGACTCTTTTTGAATTCAAAACAAAAAAAAATGATTTTAATAATAACAACGAAATGACGCTTTCTGCTAAAGGAATATGAGCATATCCCTTAAAAGGGATAATTTCCCGATTGGTCCCCATCCTTTTGCAAATGCTGCTCAATCGACCTTTTGCTATTATTTTTTACAGATTTTTCCCTTTAATCTCTCTAGGTTTTCAATCAAGTCCTTGACCCATTGATGAGCATCTAGGCCTGGGAATTTTACCCGTTCGGTCCTTTTTATTTTACGAGCATTTCATTTAAATCTAACCCCATTTCTTTTACTTTTATTGTGATTTTAGCGCTTTAATTTCATTCTAATTTCAGCTTAGTCCTTACTTGTTTATTATTATTATTTATTATTATTATCTTTATTATTAGTATTATTACATTATTTATTATTATCACTATATATTATTATTATCATATTGTGCATATTTTCTATTATTACTATTATTATTATTATTGTATTTACTATTATTATTATTATTATTATTACTATATTTATATTATTATATTGTACATATTTTGTATTATTATTATTATTATTACTATCTTCATTATTATTATTATTACTATATATTATTATATTGTACATATTTCGTATTGTTATTATTACTATTATTATTACTACTACTATTATTATTATATTATTAACATCGTTTTTGCTTCGAATTTCTTTGTTATCATTATTTTACTTTATTTTCTTAATTTTGTCTTCGTTATTGTACACTCCAGTATATTCTGTTTATTCTTGCTTGCATCATTTCATGTAGATCGGTGACTTTGAAACGCATTTCAACATTTTTCTCATTCTTAAAAAAAAATCAAAAAAAGGGGTTTTCGTAAAGGTAATATTCCTGAGTTTGGAAATTCAAAAATTCGTGCCCAATCGTGCTGGGTGTGACTTTTTGTTTGACCGAACCAGTGGATAACCTTTCAAATTTTGTTTCTATTTCCCAATAAGGTGATATTTGTGCGTTTGAAAGTTCGAAAAGATCGTGCCCAATCGTGCTGGGTGTGTTTTTTTTTATATGACTGAATAAGCAAATACCCTTTCCAAAATCCCAAAAAATATGTGCTTGGAGGTATTTCTCGAGACGATCTTGAATTCGGGGACTTAGATTATCATGTCCAATCGTGCTGGATACGAGATTCTATTCCTCCGAAACAAGGGGAACTCAATATTCAATCGAGTTATTTAAAAACAATAAAAAGAGCAAAATTTCAAAAATCATTTCAAACTTTTCGACATTAGGACATTGATTAATCAATTTGGTACCGATTTTGGGCGTTGCAAGGGTGCTAACCCTTCCTCGCATGTAACTGACTCCCGAACCTATTTTCTCGAATATTCGTGGACCTAAAAACACTGTTTTAGTAAGCCAAATGTTTTATTAAAACAAGGTGATCCGATCACACCTAATAAAAGGTCGGTGGTGACTCCCGTTTTACTCATTTTCAAAGCCCAAGTTCGATTCCCGTTTTCTTCCAAAAAAGTGGTTTCGACAGCTTGGCGACTCCACTGGGGACATAATAAGAGAGTCAGGCCGTAAAATTATTGATTATTCTTTGTCCTTTTGTCAAAAACTTGGAAAATCATTTTGAAAAATCATGTTATTTTTTATGCATTCGCTGGTACTATGATTGCAATAATGTCGAGTCTCATAGGATATCTCTGCATTCATATTTGCATAACCGTTGTGGTCACACCCTTAAGTGGGAGCGAGAAGCTATGCCTTCGTGAGGTTTTCACCTCCGCATGGGCTAGGGGACTGCTTCCGGAATACATCCGTACCTATGGTTTCGTGAGATTTTCACCTCCGCATGGCCATAGGGAAATGTATTCCCCTGAACCGAACTCGATCCGTATGAGCCTATAATGGGTAAGGATTGAGGAATCTGCGGGTTCGGGTACCCTTTTCTTTAGAAATAAGCCACATATAGCGAACCTTAAGGGCCCACCCTAGGTAGAGTCATGCAAAACCTTAGTGGTTACCCATATAGTGGTTTGACGTCCTTTTAATTCGTTTTGATTGCTATTATTCGAAACTAACCTGTCTATTTTGGCCATGTTTGCATGTCATTTCACACTAAAAGGTGTCGATTTCTGTTTGATTACTAAGATAGAAGCTTGTTATGGGGGACGAATTCCTTGATAAAGTAGAGGATAACGCGGCCGTGCGAATATGGTCAGAGAAGATACAACTCGAGAAAGGGGATAGTCTAGCCGAGGGATATACATTAGAGATGGGGGACTTTACTCGCATCAGCATAACACAGAATGAGTTCCAAGAATTAAAAGATATGTGGGCTCATTGGGATGAGGGGACTAAACAGCTTTTTTACCTTAATTATGGCGATCTACCCTATTTGCTTGACATCAGAGTGGACAAACACCTGTTTTGGGCCATAACCCAATATTAGAATCCCGCATATAGCTGCTTCACATTCGGGAAAGTGGACTTAGTACCTACCATAGAAGAATACACGGCTTTACTTCGTAATCAAAGGGCTCAGGTTGATAAAGTTTACTTCAGGGCCGGCGATGCACCAACTTTTGTAAAGAAACTGAAGAGCATCACTGGAATGAGTGAACAATGGGTCACGACACATATTCAGCAAAAATTCGAAGGGAAATGCATTCCGTGGGTGAACTTAAGGGACTTGATAGTGGCACATCCAGATGCTAAAAGGAAGGTTGACATTTCCGCCTTAAGTATCTACGGCCTGGTAATTTTCCCAAGAGCTTTGAGGCATGTGGATGAAGCAGTTGTTGATTTATTTGATCGTCTTGACAAAGGAGTTACGCCAATACCAGCGATTCTTGCCGAAACATTTACATCTTTGAATGCGTGCCGGAGAGCAGGTGAGGGTAGATTCATGGGATGTGCACAACTATTGGTAGTTTGGTTCCATAGCCATTTCTGGAAGATAGATAGAGCTTCTTGTCGAGTACACTATGAAAATTATTCCCCATTAAAGGAGTTGGCAGTTATGCCCAAGAGAGGTGACATATCAGAAGAAAATTGGATCGCACTCCTTCAAAATCTCCAAGAAAAGGACATTGAATGGAGAGCTCCTTGGTTTGTGCTAAGACAATACAATTCAAGACAGTTTATACCGACGACTTACGGCCTAGCACAGTTCAAATTTTCGTAGAAAGGGAATAATTCTAAAAAGAAGGTTCGGGAGATTGTTGATGCTTGGAAACAAATTTACCGAATGAAAAGAATTGCTGTAGGTCCGATGGTAACCCTCGAGTATAATGCCTGGCGAAGTAGGAGAATAAACGACAATGTCCCTAAACTGACACAAGATAATACTCAACCAATAGAGAAATACATACAAGTAGTCCTCTCTGAGGATAGAATGATTAGAAGAAGAAAAGATGCATTTGATGTTAGATATTGATGTCCAAAACTCAGAGGCTGAGAAATTGAAGAAAGGAAAAAAGAAGGCTGAAGAAGATTTGGAAAGCTTGAAGACCGATTATAGAAAGTTGCGTCTATCAATGAGGACTGCCGGGTTGGGTAAAACTTCAGACCAATGGCGTCAAAAAATTCGAGAAGAGAAAATCAAGGTTGATCAGTGGAGGAAAAAGTTCCAAGAAGTTCAAACACAAAAGGATGCTCTAAAGAAGACTGCAAGTGAGAGCCAAAGAGAGAATGAGATACTGAAAGCCCGATTAACAAGACAAGAGAAGACGTATGGCCGAAGACGCGACTCTACGGCGAAGCTAGAATCAAGCCTAGACCAGATTGAAGAGTTAAAAGAGAAGATGGTAGAGCTCGAAATAACACTGCAAAATAGTGAGTTCCGAATTCTACAATCTCAGAATCAAGTCAAAGAAAGGGATTATGTCATGGGCGAAGCTATAACACAGATACGAGAAGTGGCTGAACATCTACAATCCTTAGCAGTCCAAGCTGATGTATTAAGTGTATTGTATGAATCAAAGTCAGACCGGGGTCGAGAGTTAGCCTCGCTCCTCGAGAAAATTAAAACTCTGGGCATAAGGGCTAGGTCGCATATGTGACTCTGTTTTATGTAAAGGATTTTGTTTTTTAAATAAGCTTTCTATAAGAAATTGAACGAGAATCGACGCCTTTTTGCATTCATACCATGCATTTGCATTGCATACAGTAGCATCATATCACTCGAATCATTCATTGAGGCTAAAATTATATAATCCACAGTTGCGATACGCCCTTGCCCCCTTGGATTCACTCCGAACAATTGGACTGCCGTGGATCTCCTCGTAATTTACAAGTCTCCTCCAAAGTAATGCTCGATTCTAACTTTTTGTATGCCCCTAAGCTGTAGGGGAATCTATTATGAGAGTTTATGCTGTCTATTTAACTTTTAAATGAAACATGAATAAAGATGCATTTTGTCATGGTCTTTTTATTCTCATCGGCTCCATATTTATTTCCTTTTTTAACCTGTCCCTATATATCCTTATCAACGTATCACGTTTATAGGATCCGGTACCTTGATGTCCCTCTATAGTTTCTTTTTCATCTACTTTTCAGGTGCTCAGATATTAACGACGCGAACAATCCTATTACAAATCCTAAAATCGACTTCGAGAAAGCCATTTGTGTGGGAGAACTCGAAGCTGAAGAAAATGCGGAAGATTACGCCTCCTCCCCAGATTTACTAAGAATGGTAGAACAAGAGGATGAACAGATTATGCCCTATCGAGAATCTGTCGAAACAGTGAATTTGGGAAGCGAAGAAAGGAGGCAAGAGGTAAAAGTTGGGAACTCCATGTCAGAGGACCCCAAACATGATCTGATAGCCTTGCTTCGTGAATACAAAGACGTGTTCGCATGGTCGTATCAAGATATGCCAGGTTTAAACGAAGATATAGTGGTCCATAGACTTCCATTGAAACCAGAATGCAAGCCTATCCAACAGAAGTTAAGGCGGATGAGGCCTGAAATGCTCTTAAAGATAAAGGAAGAAGTAAAGAAACAATTTAACGCTGGCTTCCTACAAATCTCTAGATATCCAAAATGGGTGGCTAATATAGTCCCAGTACCGAAGAAAGATGGCAAAGTGCGAATGTGCGTGGATTTTCGTGATTTGAATCGAGCAAGCCCTAAAGATAATTTCCCGTTGCCATACATCGATACATTAGTAGATAACACGACAAAGCATTCGTTTTTCTCCTTTATGGATGGATTTTCAGGCTATAATCAAATCAAGATAGCTCCCGAGGATATGGAGAAAACTACATTCACGACAATGTGGGGGACATTCTGCCACAAGATGATGCCATTCAGACTAAAGAATGCCGGGGCAACATACCAGAGAGCCATGGTAACATTGTTTCATGACATGATGCACAAAGAAATAGAAGTCTATGTCGATGATATGATCACCAAATCTCAAGGGGAAAGAGAACATGTCAAGAACCTCCGGAAGTTGTTTGAAAGACTGAGAAAATTCCAATTAAAGCTTAACCCAGCCAAATGTACCTTCAGAGCTACCTCTGGAAAATTACTGGGGTTCATCGTTAGCGAGAAAGGTATCGAAGTTGATCCGGATAAAATAAAGGCCATACAGGAACTACCGCCCCCGCGCACACAAAAGAAAGTCAGAGGATTTCTAGGAAGACTGAACTACATCGCTTGATTCATTGCTCAACTCACCAAGCAGTGTGATCCGATTTTTCGACTCCTTCGAAAACACAATCCTGGAGAATGGAACGAGGAATGTCAAGAGGCTTTTGACAAGATAAAGCGGTATTTGTCTAGTCCCCCGGTGTTAATACCCCCAACTCCTGGAAGACCGCTAATACTATATCTGACTGTATTCGAAAACTCAATGGGTTGCGTCCTAGGGCAACATGATGAGTCCGGAAAAAGAGAACAGGCGATCTATTATCTCAGTAAGAAATTCACAGAGTATGAAGCAAAGTATTCGTCAATCGAAAAATTCTGTTGTGCTCTGGTCTGGGCAACTCGGAGGCTCAAACAATATGTGTTGTATCATACGACGTGGTTGATTTCAAAGATGGACCCAGTAAAATACATGATGGAATCACCTGCACTCTCTGGAAGAATGGCACGATGGCAGATCCTACTATCGGAGTATGATATCATCTATGTGAATCAAAAGTCGATAAAAGGAAGCGCAATAGCTGACTTCTTAGCAACTCGAACAACAGAAGAATACGAGCCATTGAGATTTGACTTTCCAGACGAAGACTTGATATGCATTGCGGAAAAAGAATGTGAATCATCGAAAGAGAAATCATGGAAGATGAGTTTTGATGGTGCGTCAAATGCATTGGGGCATGGGATTGGAGCAGTCTTAGTGTCACCAGAAGGGGATCATTATCCCTTTACTGCCAGATTAAATTTCTTCTGTACCAACAATATTGTGGAATATGAGGCTTGCATCATGGGACTTCGCGCAGCTATTGAGCAGAATGTCAAGGTCTTATCAGTCTCCGGGGACTCGGCATTGGTGATTTACCAAATCCGTAGAGATTGAGAAGTAAGAGACTCGAAGTTGGTCAAATATCACGATCTCGTTGGGGAATTGGTTGAAGAATTTGAAGAAGTGACTTTTAATTACTTCCCATGGGAAGAAAACCAATTGGCTGATGCCCTAGCCACCTTGGCTTCAATGTTCAAAGCAAACCGAGAAACGGAAATAATGCCTCTCCAGATGAGCATATATGAGGCTCCTGCGCATTGTTTTAGCATTGAAAATGAGGCAGATGGACAACCATGGTTCCATGATATCTTAGAATATGTCAACAATCAAAGATATCCCGAGCAAGCAAACGAGAACGACAAAAGAACGATCAGAAGATTGGCAGCAGGATTTGTTCTCGATAGGGACATCTTATACAAAAGAGGGAAAGATCAAACGCTTTTGAGAGGTGTGGATACTGTTGAAGCCAGAAAGATACTCGAAGAGGTCCATGAAGGAGTTTGCGGAATGCACGCCAATGGCTTCACTATGGCCAGGCAGATTATGAGGCTCGGTTATTACTGGTTGACAATGGAAAGCGACTGCATTAGTTACGCACGAAAGTGTCAAAAATGTCAAGTTTATGGCGATAAAATTCATGCAGCACCTTCACCCCTTCATGTCATGACGTCTCCGTGGCCTTTTTCTATGTGGGGCATGGATGTTATAGGACCAATTTCCCCAAAAGCTTCCAATGGACATCGATTCATTTTTGTGGTAATAGATTACTTCACAAAATAGATAGAAGCGGCTTCATTTGCTAATGTGACAAGGATAGCAATATGCAGGTTCTTAAAAAAGGAGATCATATGTCGATACGGTTTACTTGAGAGAATTATTTCAGATAATGCTTTGAATCTGAACAACAAGATGATGAAGGAAGTGTGTGATCAATTTCAAATAAAGCATCATAACTCCTCATCCTATCGTCCAAAGATGAATGGGGCGGTAGAAGCCGCTAACAAAAATATCAAGAAAATTATTGGGAAAATGACTGAGACATATAAAGACTGGCACGAGAAGCTACCATTTGCTTTATACGCGTTTCGCACATGTGTACGGACCTCCATGGGGGCAACTCCTTTCTCTTTGGTCTATGGAATGGAAGCTGTACTACCCATTGAAGTTGAGATCCCCTCTTTGCGAGTCTTAATGGAGTCAAAACTAGAAGAATCGGAATGGGTTCGAGCTCGATATGACCAATTGAACCTGATTAAAGAAAAACGCCTAAAAGCAATCTGTCATGGACAAATGTACCAGAAAAAAATGATCGCCGCCCATGACAGGAAAGTGCGTCCAAGAGAATTTCGTGAAGGAGAACTCGTCCTGAGAAATATTCTCCCGATACAAAAGGACTTCCGAGGAAAATAGGCACTGAATTGGGAAGGACCATATGTCGTAAAGAGAGCTTTCTCAGGTGGAGCTTTGATTCTCACTGAAATGGATGGGAAGGAGTTACCAAATCCGGTGAACTCAGATGCCGTGAAGAAATATTACGCCTAAAAAAAAAAAGGGGCGTCCTGATAAACAGAGAAGGCTTAGGATGAAAACCCGAAAGGGCGTCCTAAGGAAGCAAATTTGGGCCGAAAAAGCAGGAATGGTTTGAACAAGGAGTCAAAAACAATGAGATTATAGTATTGAAGCGGACTCAAGCTCAAGAATCTTCTACACGAAAAATCTTGCTCGAAAAGATTCAGGATGAAGAAACATGGAGAAGTTCATACGTCGGATATCTAGAGCACTTATGACAACTGAACTTGTTTTCCTTTTATAATACTTTCTTGATCGAGTTATTCCTTGTCAATTTTCTTTGCTTGTTGCTTTTGAAATAAATATAGATATGAGGAACCCCTTTCATGCCTACTTTGCCATTTTCATCATTTTATCCATGTTTCATTTTAGAGATAAGTAGTGAAATTACACGCTCTAAACGAAAAGAATATTGAGCATTACCTGGATGAGAATTGGGTAAGTACGAGAGCCTCAAAGCAAGGACAAAGTTCAACAGGGGGCAAAAAAACCGAGAAACACAGATTATTCGTAGAACTTGAGGACGGGTACAAGACCTGAGAAAAGTCAAGAATCGAAGCAATGAAGATGGGTCATCATGAGAGTCATAACGAGAGACATGGGACAAACCCAGGACACATGGCATAGTCATATAGGCATAAAAACATTTAAGACAAACACGTGCATATCACGATAACATCACGCATGACACATACAGGTACGCCAGTAAAGCAAGAAGTCTTGACAATAGTGTGCCAAACCAAGGAAAAGAAGACATCCAAGTTCCACCAGATGACACGTTTTAATTACCATTTTTCAAAAGAATCAACTCATAATACGAGAGGTTAGTTGAGCCTCGGGTCACACCCTGAGGTGGCTTTTAATTTTTTTTCAAAATATCAACTCATATTGCGAGAGGTGAGTTGAGCCTCGGGTCACCCCCTAAGGTGTCTTTTAATTTTTGTTCAAAAATCAGCTTATAATGCGAGAGGTGAGTTGAGCCTCGGGTCACCCCCTGAGGTGTCTTTTAATTTTTGTTCAAAAATTAGCTCATAATGCGAGAGGTGAGTTGAGCCTCGGGTCACACCCTAAGGTGTCTTTTAATTTCTTTTCAAAATATCAACTCATATTACGAGAGGTGAGTTGAGCCTCGGGTCACACCCTGAGGTGTCTTTTAATTTACATTCAAAATAATCAGCTCATAATGCAAGAGGTGAGTTAGGCCTCTGGTCACACCGAGGTGTCGTTTAATTTCTGTTCAAATATCAACTCATAATACAAGAGGTGAGTTGAGCCTCAGTCACACACCGAGGTATTTTTCAATTCTTACTTTTCAAAATATCAACTCATATTCATGAGAGGTGAGTTGAGCCTCGAGTCACACGAGATATTTTTAATTTTCATTTTTGATTTACGCCAAAAAAAAATCAACTCATATTATGAGAGTGGGGTTGAGCCTCGGGACACACGCAGAGGTACTTACAGACGAAAGACTGAAGTCGCTTCGAGCAAATTGCAAATTTCATATTCATTACCTCGAAGTTCCAGCAGGCAAAGAAGATTGAGCAAGAGCAAAATGAATCTACAGCCATATCTCTCTAAGTAGCAAAGAGAGTAGATCAAGATTGAAGTCTCCCCGAAGATAGTGAGGAAGCAGTTTGAAAGGTTCAGATTTATTTCCTCAAAGTCCCGGTGAAGTAGATCAAAGCTACGAATCTCTTCTCCCTGAAATCACATCGAAGCCGATCGAGATGCTAGTTACTATGCTATGGAAGAAGCAGTGGAAATATTATCTCCCTGAAGAAATAATGAAACAGTAAAGTGGATCAAAGCAATGAGTTACAGTGGAGTCTGAAGCTGTTTGAAAAAGACGAGGACCAACAAGTCAAGGCTTGGCCAAGACCGGGCAAAATTGGTTCTTCTATTATCTTTGCTCTATTGTCGTTTCACGACAATGAGCAAAGAGGGGTAGCTATAATCACCAATTTTGGCCCGGGTTCATTAACCCATGGCCCAAAACAAATTAAGGCCCAACCAGACCCAATTTAAGTGGCCCAAAAGCCAAAAAGCCCAAAAAAATAAAAAACCAATGTCAGATTTGCTAGGGTTTTTTTTTTGAAACCCTAGGCCCCTGGTGCGCCGCTCTCCACTAGCCTCCATGCCCCTGCGCCACAAACGCCCCACTACCCCTTGTATGCCACCGCCGCTCGTCCACCTGCAAGAAGAAGAAGACAAGAACAAATAATAATAAAGAAACCGTGTAAAAATTGGCTATAAAGCCATTCGAAAATGATGTAAAAAAGGAGGGCCTTTTTTTCTCAATCTCAAGATATACAGAGGATCAAAAAGAAAGAGACAGTTCTTAGATCCAAAAAGAAAAAAGGAATCATTCAGCAATCAAAGGAAAAACGTTGAAGGTTGATTTCACTTGTTATTTCCAATTATTATTTACTGCCATTTTATTCTTATTTCACTTCCATTGTTCTATCTTGATTTCTTTTAAAAAATTATATATATATAAACAAGAATAAAGGAGGGAGAATCTCACCGGAGTCGTTTTTATCGTCGGAAGCCTCCTCTTCACCCTCGAAATCGGGCTAAAAGGGGTAGAGGGATTCGTGGTTTCGGCGTTTGTGGAGATTTGAAGCCGAAATCTTCAAACGCACCCTCGACCGGAGCAAGGATCCCATCTCCCTCTTGCGCGATTAGCGGCCGCCTGATGGTGTTAGTTCGATGACAGCGTGATTTGGGTTAAAATCTTGGCAGAAGAAGAAACAAAAATGGGGGGTTCTCTGTTTATTTTGAAGAAAAGAAATGAAATAAAAAAATAATAATAAAAGTGGTCTATGACTCTTTTTGAATTCAAAACAAAAAAAAAATGATTTTAATAATAACAATGAAATGACGCTTTCTGCTAAAGGAATATACGCATATCCCTTAAAAGGGATAATTGCCCGATCGGTCCCCATCCTTTTGCAGCGTCGTTCAATCAGCCTTTTTGCTATTATTTTTTACGGATTTTTCCCTTTAATCTCTCTAGGTTTTCAATCAGGTCCTTGACCCATTGATGAGCATCTAGGCCTGGAAATTTTACCCGTTCGGTCCTTTTTATTTTACGAGCATTTCATTTAAATCTAACCCCATTTCTTTTACTTTTATTGTGATTTCAGCGCTTTAATTTCATTCTAATTTCAGCTTAGTCCTTACTTGTTTATTATTATTATTTATTATTATTATTATCTTTATTATTAGTAATATTACATTATTTATTATTATCACTATATATTATTATTATCATATTGTGTTTATTTTCTATTATTACTATTATTATTATTATTGTATTTACTATTATTATTATTATTATTACTATATTTATATTATATACTGTACATATTTCGTATTATTATTATTATTATTACTATCTTCATTATTATTATTATTATTACTATATATTATTATATTGTACATATTTAGTTTCATTATTATTATTATTATTATTATTATTACTATATATTATTATATTGTACATATTTCGTATTGTTATTATTACTATTATTATTATTACTACTATTATTATTATATTATTAACATCGTTTTTGCTTCGAATTTCTTTGTTATCATTATTTTACTTTATTTTCTTAATTTTGTCTTCGTTATTGTACACTCCATTATATTCTGTTTATTCTTGCTTGCATCATTTCATGTAGATCGGTGACTTTGAAACGCATTTCAACATTTTTCTCATTCTTAAAAAAAAAATTCAAAAAAAGGGGGTTTTCGTAAAGGTAATATTCCTGAGTTTGGAAATTCAAAAATTCGTGCCCAATCGTGCTGGGTGTGACTTTTTGTTTGACCGAACCAGTGGATAACCTTTCAAATTTTGTTTCTATTTCCCAATAAGGTGATATTTGTGCGTTTGGAAGTTCGAAAAGATAGTGCCCAATCGTGCTGGGTGTGTTTTTTTTTATATGACCGAATGAGCAAATACCCTTTCCAAAATCCCAAAAAATATGTGCTTGGAGGTATTTCTCGAGACGATCTTGAATTCGGGGACTTAGATTATCATGTCCAATCGTGCTGGATGCGAGACTCTATTCCTTCGAAACAAGGGGAACTCAATATTCAATCGAGTTATTTAAAAACAATAAAAAGAGCAAAATTTCAAAAATCATTTCAAACTTTTCGACATTAGGACATTGATTAATCAATTTAGTACCGATTTTGGGCGTTGCGAGGGTGCTAACCCTTCCTCGCACGTAACCGACTCCCGAACCTATTTTCTCGAAGATTCGTGGACCTAAAAACACTGTTTTAGTAAGCCAAATGTTTTATTAAAACAAGGTGATCCGATCACACCTAATAAAAGGTCGGTGGCGACTCCGGTTTTACTCATTTTCAAAGCCCAAGTTCGATTCCCGTTTTCTTCCAAAAAAATGGTTTCGACAATTTTAATGATGTTAACAACTCTTAAAAATTACATCATCATTTTAATCAAAATAAAACATTTGAGCTAATCAATGACATTGTAAAAGTTGAGGTACCAAATTTTGTCAAGAAGTTGAAGTGTAAAGATTAAATTTTAAATTTAAACATAGTATAAGGACCAAAATTTTAAACTTGACTATTATTTTATAATGTATAGAAAAAATATGGTGCCATGTATTTTTTCCACATTCATAATTTTTTTTTTGCCAATATATTTATAAATAGTAAAGAAAATCACTTTTAATATTTCAATTATATATATATATATCATTCTTAAACACTTGTTAGCATATGATACTAAAATAATAAGATAACTACCACATATAAGTATGTAATTTATTTTATCTAATTAATGCCATTATAAAAATAAACGACCAAATTATGTAAAAGTAAAATATAAAAATTAAATATCAAATATGAGCATGAGAAAAAAAAATCAAATGCAATTTTACTATTATCTTATATAGTATAGATTATTTGTATAAATTATTTCCTCAGATATTATTATTTTTCTGTAAATATTAACACGATTATTGAAAATGTCGTGTCTCTTCAACACAATTGTTTTAATGTAAAAATTAATATATTCCAAAAGTATATAAATAGAATATTAATCAAAATAAATTAATTGCATTAACAAAACATAAGTTCAAATGTTTATCTTTTAACAAATATAATATAAAAATGACCTTCCACTAAGCTTATTTGTCTACTTATATATTATTTATTTTCTTATCAACATGGGATTGAATAAATAATTAAAATTTTAAGCTACTGATATTAACATTCAAGATTGACTATTTTTATTTGATTTGTAGATAGAAAATCACCATAGGAAAATAAACTTATTATTTTATTCGATTAGAGTTTAAGATTTTTAGTAATATAATTTAACATTATTTTATTCAATAATTTATATAAATTACATTAAATAAAATATATTATTTAATAAATTAAAAAATAAATACATAAATATGACTAATGAATAAGAGTGAACTTCAAAGGAAAAAAAAGAAAAACCAAAAACTTAAATTTTGTTTTGAAATTTCCGCAAACGGTTGATAATCGGGGATAAATACAAAGCACACTTAAATCCAAGGATAATAGAGAGTGGGGCAGATTTTATCGATGCTCCTAAACATTAAATTTATCGATAGGGACAGGCCTCTAATCACTATAAAAATTGACAAAAAATAGCCTCTAAACCCTCTTCCTTTTCTCCCTTGAAGCTCATCACTTTGTTGGATCTAAAAGAAAAACCAAACAATTTTTTTAAATTGGTTAAAAGCACTGGCTGGTTATCTTGGTTGGAACAAGTATGAGACAAAAATACAGGTGTTGAGCTGGGTTCCTATGATAATAACAAAACGACAAAATGCTTCTGTTTTGTCATATTCCGTGGCGATCGGAGAAGGTATTGTACGCCTTGCTCCATTGGTCTATAGAGGCCTCGGGGAATGCGGAAACAATGCTCCATTTTGTCATATTCCTACAAGCACTGGCATATTGAGTGGCGATCGGTGAAGGCAATTGTGGAAACCAATTTTTATCGGGTTTGAAAAAAACGGGGATCGACTTTAAAAATATGGAAATGGAGTCGCCACCGATCTTTTATTCGAGGTGTGATCGGATCACCTTGAGATGGATTATTTTAATAAAATATTTTTGTCGTAACCATTTTTTGACAAAAACGTGAATCGACTTTGGTTTTGAAAATAAAGAAAACGAGAGTCACCACCGATCTTTATTAGGTGTGATCGGATCACCTTTGGTTTTAATAAAACATTTGGATTTACTAAAACAATATTTTCGGTCTACGAAAATTCAAGAAAACAGGTTCGGGAGTCGGTTACGTACAAGGAAGGGTTAGCACCATTGTAACGCCCAAAGTTGGTACCAAGTTGATTGATGTTGTCCTAATGTTGAAAACTTGAAAATCTTTAAAAAAAATTGAAAAGGATAAAATTCGTCCATTCGGGATCAAATCTTAAGATCATCTCGCTTCGAAGGAATAAAAGTATCATACCCAACACGTTAGGATATAACACCCTTATATTTCGACACCGAGATCATCTTCGATAAGAAAAGGATATTTGAATATTTAGTCGAACGAAAAGATCGACACCCAACACGTTAGGGTGTAATTTTTCGGCCTTCTAAACACACAAATATTACCTCTTTTGTATGAATTTAAAAATGTCGGATTGCAATTTAAAACCGTTGATCCACATGAAATGACAAAAATACAAAATCAACGATACTGGTAACAAAAGATACAATAACATAAATGTGTAAAAAGGCAAAAAGCCGGCTTTGAAATAATAATAAAAAAGGGGTTAAAAGTATTAGTAAAGATCGAGATAGTAAAAAAATATACAATATGATAGTATAAACATAATAATAATAATAATAATAATAATAATAATAATAATAATAATAATAATAATAAGAGGATAATAATAGTCTGGACACGAAATATGTACAGCATGATAATATAAATATAATAATAATAACAATAATAATAATGATGATATTGGTAGTAAAATAAAGTATTAATAATAATAGAAACATTAGGTAATAATAATGACAACAATAATAAAATAGTAATAGAAATGAAAATGATAAAATAAGAAATAATTATGACAAAATAGTAATGATGATACTTAAAATAAGAAATAATAATAAAGATAAAGTAGTAATGATGATACTTAAAATAATGACAAAATAATAACGATAAAACTTGAAATAAAAAATAATAATGACAAAATAGTAATGATGATACTTGAAAAAAAAATAATGATAATAGTAATACTAATAGTAACAATAATAATGATGGTAAAATATTGATAACATATGCATGTAAAACACACCTAATATAGATCGTGATATACAAGTAAATATTAAATCAATAGGTAAGCTGGTAAAATAAAGGCCTAACAATAAAAATACGTAATAAATAATAATAAATAAAAATGAAAATGTAATATAGTAAAAGAGTAATAATAATAATAATAATAAGAATAATAATAATAAGTAAAATGCGTTAGTAAAGATAATAATAAAAAGCTAATAATAAAAATATGGTAATAAAACTAATAACAATAATAGTAGTAATATAATTATAAAAATAAACGAAGAAGAGTTAAACTAGCATCCAAATAAAATTAAGGGGGGCCAAAATAGCAATAAATCAAAGTAAAAAGAGGGTAGGGACCAGATTAAAATGTAAGGGAAATTACAAGGTAAGATTAAAAATGCGAGCAGGATTTGATCAACAAACACCACAAAAGGAAGGGACCAGGAGAGTAAATCTCCCTTTTAAGTTAGGCATGCGTAGATTCCTTCCCCCACCACCTGACAGCCATTTCAATTAATGCTTTAAAACCTTTTTTCTTTATTCATTTCAACCACGGTTCAAAAAAGCTAAAACTCTAAAACTTCTCACCCCCTTTCATCTTTTCAATCGATTGGGTTCCTCCCGACAGTTCATCGCGCCACCACACCACTGAATCGGTGGCCAGCGACGCTCAAACCGGTATGCCTTAGCCCCGTTTCAAAGCCCAATTCAGGTAAGTTTCTCTCTTTTCTCTTTGTTTTTTTTAGTTGCAAATGGAAATAAAAGATAAAAAAAATAAAAATAAGGTAGTGATGAGTAAAATGAAAGACCCAAAATCAACCCTTTGAACTCATCGTTTCTTCATCACAGTTGATTATGAAGTGTTCGTCCCCCTTTTTAAATTTGTTTTTTTCTTATTTATAAAAGAAATTAACAAAAAAATGATGGAAATAACAAGATAGCAACAAATATATGCAAAATACAAGAATGAAGAACCAAATCAACCTTGAAGATTTCTGTTCTCTTTTTGATTCCTCCCTTAGTGTTCGTAAAAAAATGAAGAAAAACCAAAAAAAAAACCCCCCATACACTGTTTTTCGAATGGCTTTATAGCCAAAAGATACAGCACTTTTTATTAATCTATTATTTTGTTCCCTATTTCTCTGCTTCGTTGCCTCTATTTCTCTGTTTGTCGGTCTCTTTTGCAGTGTATGGACGAGGCGTGCGGGTGTTGACCGAGGCACGAGAATGGCGCTGGTGGTGGCCGACAGTGGTGGGCGTAGTGCTCTCATGGGGCTGTAGACCGAGGGAGCGGCGCCCAGGGAGCAGCTATGGCTTTTGGCTTTTAGGTTTTGGGCTTATTGGGCTAGGTTTAGTCATTGGGTTTAGGGTTATTATTGGGCTGAATTATTTTGGGCTGGTTTCAATTTTGGGTTTGGTTTTGGAATTGGGTTGTAATGGACCTTTTTTTTTTTATTGATTGGGCCTTTAGTCCGTATTGGGCTCGGGTTTGGGTTTCGATTAAAACCCCGGGCAAACGAGAATAGAGCAAAGTTAATAGAAGAACCAATTTTGCCCGGTCCTTGTCTTCCTCAAATGTCTTTAATTCTAATGTAACCTGTTACTTTGATCCGCTCCACCGCTAGATATGACCTACAGCTTCAAATCGCTTTTCTTCAATCTTCTAAGGGGTGGGATTTGCTTGCTCCAATGTGACTTCACGACACAAAGAGATTTGTAGCTTCAACCTATCGACTGCTCTACTAGGACTTTGAGAAAATGAATCTGCAATCTGAGTTGGCTTTCCCTTTTTCTTCTTCTTCTTCTCTTCTCTTTTTTTTTTTTTAGAAACAACAATTGGAAACAGAAATGCAAAGACAGAATTTGAGTATATTTCGACCCGTGACCTGAGACTCAACTCAACTCTCGTGCTATGAGTCGATTTTTGATTAGAAATTGAAAAATAGAAATTAAAAGACAGAAATTAAATACTCGGCGTGTCCCGAGGCCCAACTCACCTCTCGCATTACGAGTTGATTTTCAACCAGAAACTTAAAGACAGAAATCAGATACCTCAGCGTGTCCCGAGACCCAACTCACCTCTCGCATTATGAGTTGATTTTCGACCAGAAACTTAAAGACAGAAATTAAATACCTCGGCGTGTCCCGAGGCCCAACTCACCTCTCGCATTATGAGTTGATTTTCGAACAGAAATTTAAAGATAGAAATTAAATACCTCGGTGTGTCCCGAAGCCCAACTCCCCTCTCGCATTATGAGTTGATTAAATCCCATTCTTGACACCATTCGAACAGAAACTTAAAGACAGAAATTAAATACCTCGGCGTGTCCTGAGGCCCAACTCACCTCTCGCGTTATGAGTTGATTTTCGACCAGAAACTTAAAGACAGAAATTAAATACCTCGGCGTGTCCCGAGGCCTAACTCACCTCTCGCATTATGAGTTGATTTTCGAACAGAAACTTAAAGACAGAAATTAAATACCTCGGCGTGTCCCGAGGCCCAACTCACCTCTAGCGTTATGAGTTGATTTTCGACCAGAAACTTAAAGACAGAAATTAAATACCTCGGCGTGTCCTAAGGCCCAACTCACCTCTCGCATTATGAGTTGATTTTCAAATAGAAATTTAAAGATAGAAATTAAATACCTCGGCGTGTCCCGAGGCCCAACTCACCTCTCGCATTATGAGTTGATTTTCGAACAGAAACTTAAAGACAGAAATTAAATACCTCGGCGTGTCCCGAGGCCTAACTTACCTCTCGCATTATGAGTTGATTTTCAAACAGAAACTTAAAGATAGAAATTAAATACCTCGGCGTGTCCCGAAGCCCAACTCACCTCTCGCATTATGAGTTGGTATTGTAATCAGAATTTCAAAGCTTATCATCTGGTGGAACTCGGATGTCTTCTCTTCCTCGATTTGGTACCATAATCAAGATTTCTTGCTTTATTGGTGTACCTGTATGTGTTATGCGTGATGCTATCATGATATGCACATGTTTTTCTTAAATGCACTTATGCCTACGTGATTATGCCATGTGATCTGGGCTTGTTTATCATGTATCTCTCGTTATGATTTTCATGATGGTTTGCATTCATTGCTTCGATTCTTGACTTTTCTTTCAGATTTTGTTCTCGTCCTCAAGTTTTACGAGTAGTCTGCACTACATATATCACCCATTTTGCCCCCTCGTTGAACTTTTGTCTTTGCTTTGAGGCTCTTGTGTTTACCAGGTTCTTATCCAGGTAATGCTCAACGTTTCTTTCGTTTAGAGTATGTAATTTCACTATTTACCATTTAAATGAACCAAACACGAGATGCATGACAATGGCCAGGTAGGTGTGAAAGAAATGCCTTTCATTTGTTTTTACTTCAAAGTAATAAGCAAAGAAAATTGACAAAGAATAATTCAATAAGGAAAACATAAGAAAGTGGATTCAATCGTCACAAATACTCTAGATATCCAACGCATGAACTTCTCCATGTTCCTTCATCCTGAATCTTTTCAAGCGAAGCTTCTTGCGTAGAAAATTCTGAGCTTCCGAGTCTGTTTCGAATATTATATCCTCGCCATTTGACTTCCTATTCGAATCGCCCCTACTCTTTATGTCCGAATCCTTTTCATTAGGATGCCCTTTCGGGTTTTCATCCCAATTTTGTTTGTCAAGACGCCCTTTTCTGACTTTTCTTCTTTTTTTTTTTTTAAAATCAAGATGCCTTTTCAGGTTTTCATCTCAATCTTTTTTTTTTCATTTTTTTTTAGGCGTAGTACTTTTTCACGGTATCTGAGTTCACTGGATTTGGTACCTCTTTACCATCCATCTCGGTGAGGATCAAAGCTCCGCCCGAGAAGGCTTTCTTTACGGCATATGGTCCTTCCCAATTTGGCGCCCATTTTCCTCGGAAGTCTTTTTGTATTGGAAGAATCTTTCTCAGCACGAGCTCTCCTTCGCGAAATTCCCTTGGTCGTATCTTCTTGTCATGGGCGTGATCATTTCTCTTCCGTACATCTGCCCATGACAGATGGCTTTTAAGCGTTTTTCTTCGATCAAGTTTAGTTGGTCATATCGAGCTTGCACCCATTCTGATTCTTCTAGTTTTGACTCCATTAAGACTCGCAAAGAGGGGATCTCAACCTCGACGGGCAGCACAGCTTCCATCCCATAAACTAGGGAGAAAGGAGTTGCCCCTGTAGAGGTTCGAACACATGTGCGATATGCATAAAGGGCAAACGGGAGCTTCTCGTACCAGTCTTTATATGTCTCGGTCATCTTTCCAATAATCCTCTTAATGTTTTTGTTGGCAGCTTCTACTGCTCCATTCATCTTTGGGCGATAGGGTGAGGAATTATGATACTTTATTTGAAATTGTTCGCATACTTCCTTCATCATCTTATTGTTCAGATTTAAAGCATTATCTGAGATGACTTTCTCAGGCAAACCGTATCGACATATGATCTCCTTTTTTAAGAACTTGTAAACTGCGGTCCTTGTCACATTAGCAAACGAGGCGGTTGCCACCCATTTCGTGAAATAATCTATGACCACGAAGATGAATCGATTCCCATTAGAAGCTTTTGGGGAAATTGGTCTTATAACATCCATGCCCCACATAGAAAAAGGCCATGGAGAAGTCATGACATGAAGGGGCGAAGGTGCTGCATGAATTTTATCGCCGTAGATTTGACATTTGTGACACTTCCGTGCGTGACTGGTGCAGTCACTTTCTATTGTCAGCCAGTAATAACCGAGTCTCATAATTTTCCTGGCCATAGTGAAGCCATTAGCATGCGTTCCGCAAATTCCTTCATGGACCTCTTCAAGTATCTTTCTGGCTTTAATATTGTCCACACACCTCAGAAGCACTTGATCTTTTCCTCTTTTGTATAGGATGTCCCCATCGAGAACAAATCCCGCAGCCATTTTTCTGATTGTTCTTTTGTCGTTCTCATTCGCTTGCTCAGGATATCTTTGATTCTTGACATATTCTAAGATATCATGGAACCATGGCGGTTCGTCCGCCTCTTTTTCAATGCTAAAACAATGCGCCGGGGCTTCGTATATGCTCATCTGGAGAGGCATTATTTCTGCTTCTTGGTTTGCTTTGAACATCGAAGCCAAAGTGGCCAGAGCATCAGCCAATTGGTTTTCTTCTCGTGGGAAGTAATTAAAGGTCACTTCTTGGAATTCTTTGACCAAATCCACAACAAGATCATGATATTTGACCAACTTCGAGTCTCTTACTTCCCAATCTCCACGGATTTGGTAAATCACCAATGCCGAGTCCCCGGATACTTTTAGGAATTTGATGTCTCGTTCGATAGCTGCGCGAAGTCCCATGATGCAAGCCTCGTATTCCGCTATGTTATTGGTGCAGAAGAAATTTAGTCTGGCAGTGAATGGATAATAGCTCCCTTCCGGTGATACTAAGACTGCTCCAATACCATGCCCTAATGCATTTGATGCCCCATCAAAACTCATCTTCCACGACTCCTCTTTTGACGGTTCACATTCTTTTTCCGTGATGCACATCAAATCTTCATCCGGGAAGTCAAATCTTAATGGCTCGTATTCCTCTGTAGTTCGGGCTGCTAGGAAGTCAGCTATCGCGCTCCCTTTTATCGACTTCTGGCTCACGTAGGTGATGTCGTACTCCGATAGCAGGATCTGCCATCGTGCCATTCTTCCCGAAAGTGCAGGTGATTCCATCATGTACTTTAGTGGGTCTAGCTTTGAGATTAGCCACGTCGTATGATACAACATATATTGTCTGAGCCTTCGAGCTACCCATACCAGAGCACAACAGAATTTTTCAATTGACGGATATTTTGCTTCATACTCTGTGAACTTCTTGCTGATGTAATAGATCGCCTTCTCTCTTCTTCCCGACTCATCATGTTGCCCCAATACACAACCCATTGAATTTTCGAAAACAGTCAGATACAATATTAGCGGTCTCCCGGGAGTTGGCGGTACTAGCACCGGGGGGTTGGACAGATATTGTTTTATCTTGTCGAAAGCAGCTTGGCATTCTTCGTTCCATTCCCCAGGATTGTGTTTTCGCAGGAGTCGAAAAATTGGGTCGCATTGGTTGGTAAGCTGAGCAATAAACCGAGCGATGTAGTTTAATCTTCCTAGAAACCCTCTGACTTCCTTTTGTGTTTGTGGAGGTGGTAATTCTTGTATAGCCTTTATCTTGTTTGGATCAACTTCAATACCTCTGTCGCTGACGATGAAGCCCAGTAACTTCCCTGAGGTTGCTCCAAATGTGCACTTAGCTGAATTAAGCTTCAATTGGAATTTTCTCAGTCTTTCAAATAATTTCCTGAGGTTTCCAACATGCTCTTTTTCCCCTCGAGATTTGGCGATCATATCGTCGACATAGACTTCTATGTCTTTGTGCATCATGTCATGGAACAGCATCACCATCGCCCTCTGATACGTTGCCCCAGCATTTTTTAAGCCGAACAGCATCACCTTGTAGCAGAAGGTTCCCTACATTATCACGAATGTAGTTTTTTCCATGTCCTCAGGGGCCATCTTTATTTGGTTATAACCCGAAAATCCATCCATGAAAGAAAATAGTGAATGTTTTGCCGTGTTATCCACCAATGTATCGATGTGCGGCAAGGGAAAGTTATCCTTGGGGCTTGCTCGATTCAAATCGCGATAGTCCACACACATTCGCACATTGCTATCTTTCTTTAGTACCGGGACTATATTAGCTACCCATTCCGGGTATTTAGAGATTTGTAAGAAACCAGCATCGAATTGTTTTTTGACTTCTTCTTTTATCTTTAGGAGCATCTCGGGTCTCATTCGTCTTAGCTTTTGCTGGATAGGCTTGCATTCCGGCTTTAATGGGAGCCAATGGACCACTACATCCTCGCTTAATCCTGGCATGTCCTGATACGATCACGCAAATACATCTTTGTATTCGTGAAGCAGGGTGATCAAATCGTGTTTGGTGTACTCTGAGATGGAGGTCCCAATTTTTACTTCCTGCCTCTTTTCTTCGTTTCCCAAGTTCACCGTCTCAACAAATTCTTGGTGGGGAAGGATCTGTTTATTTTCCTGTTCTATCATCCTTAACAAGTCAAGGGTCGAGACACAATCTTCAGCATTCTTGTCGGCTTTGGATTCTCCTAAACAGACAGCTTGCTCAAAGTCAATTTCAGGATCAGTAACGGGATTGTTCACGTCGTCGATATCTGAGCACCTGAAAGATAAATGGAAAAGAAACTATAGAGGAACATCGAGGTATTGGAACCTACAAATGTGATTCTATGACATGAAATATATATAAAGACAGGCTATGAGGAGAGGGAATAAATATGAGGCAAATGAGAATGAGAGACAGTGACAAAATGCATCTTCATTGATTGTTCATTTAAAAGTTAAATAGCCGACACAAACTCTTAAAACAGATTCCCCTTCTACTTAGGGGTATACAGGAAGTTGTTATTGAGGATTACTTTGGAGGGGCCCTAGAAACTACAAGGAGGTCCTCAGCGGTCCAATTGTTCAAAACAAATCTAGGAGGACCAGGGCGTATTTTCGAAATGCTTTCCATCGTATTACCCGCTTTGTCAATGACGTTTATGTTGAAGTTCCGAAAATCCCTTTCAACTAATAACAGGGCGTTACGTGAATCATCTCCCTCTGGGTACACTATTCCTGCGGACGTAAAAGTATCCGACAAGGGCGGGTACGTCATGGGCCCCCATTCTATTTCTCGACCCGAGGCTCTTGCAATCCTCTTCCTCTGATCTTTCTGCAACTGTTTCCTTCTTTGTCGTCCATCAGGTTTGAACTTAAGCCGTATTGAGCCTTGTGGTGTACCGGGTTTAGCGCTCTAGCTATCCCTTATTGGTGTTTTCCTAAACCTTTCCCTGCTCGGGCGCCTTTTCCTACAATCAACTTGATTCCCATCTTGGTGTTTCTTGATAGTTTGGGTGTAGGAGTCCTGTCTCCTTCAGTGACAAATGTAGCGTTGATAAATTCGAAGGAACGGAAGGAGTATTCTGGCGCATCTTTGTTTGCCTCGATATAGGGTGCATCGGTAGAGAGTGATGCGATGATGTCTTCTTCACCAACAATCGTAATCAAGCGATTATCCATGATAAACTTTAATTTCTGATAGAGAGATGAGGGAATTGCACCAGCGGAATGGATCCAGGGCCTTCCTAAAAGGCAATTGTACGAAGGTGCAATGTCCATGACCTGGAACTCGACATTATATGTGCACGGGCCCACTTCCAGAAGAATCTCGATCTTTCCCATGACTTCCCGTCGTGTTCCATCGAATGCCCTTATCGCAGAATGATAAGGCCTCAGATAAGACATGTCGACGGGCATCCTAGACAGTGTAGCCAACGGCATGACATTGAGCGCGGACCCATTGTCAATAAGCACATGCAGTATTATATATCCTTTGCACCCGGTTGTAATGTGCAATACCTTAACAGAGCCCCTACCATTTGGTGGTATTTCATCATCGCTGAAGGAGATGAAATTATCCGCGTTTAAATTGTTCACCCACCTATCGAGTTTTTCAATGGGTACATTGCTTGGTACGTACGCTTGGTTTAACACCTTCAGTAAAGCATTTCGATGTGGCTCTGAGTTCAACAATAGGGATAATACTGAAATTTTCGCCGGTTGTTTATTCAGTTGCTCCACGACATTATATTCGCTGTGCTTAATGAACTTTAAGAATTCCTGTGCTTCATCCTCGTTCACCGGTTCCTTAGTTCCTTGTTCAGATTGCATTTCAACCTCACCCTCGGCCTTGTGTATTGGTGCCTTCCCTTTCTGACTCGTGCCAACGGCTTTCTTCTTCGTCTCAACCATCTCAGGGGAATAGCACCTCCCACTGCGGGTAAAATACCCCACCTCACTGATGTTTCCAGTTGTAGCATTGGGTATGGCGATGTTGACATCATATTTCCACGACACCGCCTTGCTATCCTTGTAAGGGAAAGGGGAAGGTACTTGGATTATCATTTTTTGTTTCCTCTCTTCCTTCTTTGCCTCGTAGTAGATTACTAAAGGCCGATCGGCACTGTAAGGAGGGCCTAATGATTGGCCCTCAGATGCGCATATATCCTTTCCATCAGTCTCTTCCATCTTATTGCAGATTTCTACCTCCTTATTGTCCATCATGCCCTGAAGCAGCTCTTTGAACTTCTCGCAAGATTGAATGTGGTGTCCCTCTATGCCGTGAAAGACGCAAAAACTTGGACTCTTCGTGCTTTCCTCCTTGAAATTCTTGTAGAGCATGCCCTTCTCAATCATTACTTCCCAGACCTTCTCCAAAGGTGTCCTTATCCTAGAGACACAACTTCTGGCTCGCCACCTATCTTCCGATGTCACCATATTCATGCTCCCTGTGGCATGGTTAGGGAGCGGGTTTCTTGC
Organism: Gossypium bickii; assembly: GCA_025503065.1. Classification (NCBI taxonomy): domain Eukaryota; kingdom Viridiplantae; phylum Streptophyta; class Magnoliopsida; order Malvales; family Malvaceae; genus Gossypium; species Gossypium bickii. The sequence continues at coordinate 107,672,914 of CP106711.1, forward strand.
TATATTGTCGGTACCGTCAAACCGCAAGATTCCAGCGTCGATAAGGCCTTGAACTCTTCTCTTAAAGGCTAAACAGTTATCTGTAGAGTACCCCTGATTCCCAGCATGATACATGCAATTAGCGTTGGGATCGTACCACTTTGGGAACGGGGGCTTCAATGGTGCCATGTAATGTGGTGAGATTAACTGTTTTTCCAATAGCTACGGGCACAGTTCTCCATATGACACGGGAATGGGGGTGAATTGGGGTCTATCAGGATTGGGCTTTACTGGTCTTTGTTCGTTTTTTGGCTGACTTTGGGCAGGCATGGTATTTGGCGGGAATATGGTGAATGGTCTTTGATTGTCGGCGGCATAGACGGGGTAGGGAGGAGGTGCTTGATAGTAAGGGCTTTGTGGAGGAAAGTATAAATTTGACGGTGGGCGAAACTAAGGTCGTGGTTGGGTCGGATCTGGATTAGGAGCATAGTGGCTCCTGGTTCCCACCATATGGGCTTCGGGATCTTTTTTCTTTGCAGGTGTTGGTTTTTTCGAGCTCTCAGGGCCCTCCATTCTTCTACTTTTGATGCCATTTTCGATGAGTTCGCCAGATATTACGAGGTCGACGAAGTCTTTTGTGGCATTTCCCACCAGTTTGTCGTAGAATGGCGCCCTCAAAGTATTGATAAAAAGGACCGTTACCTCACTTTAGTGGGGGCTCGACTTGGACTGAGAGATCCCTCCATCTCTGAGCGTACTGTCGAAGGTCTCCGTTGGCTTCTTTTCCAACATTTGTAGCGTCAGCCGGTCGGGAGCCACATCAGAAACATGCCTATATTGTTCACAGAATGCAGTTGCTAGGTCCTTCCATGACCGGATCCTCTCTGTACTAAGCTGATCATACCATCGGAGGGCTGATCCGATCAAGCTATCCTGGAAACAGTGTATTAACAGCTTGTCCCCATTCAAGTGTCCAGCCATCTTTCGACAGAACATAATAAGATGTGCCTTCGGACATCTCGTTCCCTCATACTTTTCGAAATCTGGCACCTTAAACTTTGGAGGTAGAACCAGATCGGGCACCAAACTAAGCTCTTTGGCACTTAGTGCAGAGAAGACTCCAGTACCTTCCACCGCCTTAAGTCTCTCTTCTAGACTCTTATATTTTTCTTCAGCATCATGGTCATCCCTTTTTAACCTAGCTATTTCCATCGGATCGTCCAAATCCGGGACAATCGGATTAGCAGAATTATCTCCAGCGTTTGATACGTATATACCTTGCCCAGATGGGTAGGTGGGATGGGTTGTTGTTCCGTGCTCACCTGGGTTCCTTGAGGATATCCTCTTTGCGTTGCATGAGCGTGGGGTGGCGTGAATCCTGGGGGATAGAGCGGATCTTGATTATCCCTCGAATGGGGCTCCGTAATGTCAGGACTTTGCGCGAGTCCTTTTCCTTTGGCCATGGCCGTCAACATTTCCAGCATTCTATCCATTTGATCCTTATGTTCTCGTGATTCCTCGCGTGATCACATCATCAGGTCCCTTGCTTCTTGCTGTGACTTGGCTAACTGTTCTTGCAACTCTTTCTGGGTTCTTTCCATCCTTTCGATCCTCTCATTGAGTTCGGCGTCCATAGCTCTAGTTCTTAAGCGTGTCCTATAGGGATGATGTGATTCCAGGTTCGTAATGTCGTAGCTGCGAATTATGTGATTTTAAGTTTAGCGAATAGTTAAGGTGATATGATGCTAATGTATGTAATGCAATGCAAATGCATGGTATGAATGCGAAAAGGTGTCAACTCTGATTCAATTCCCCATAGAAAACTTCCTTAGATAACAAAGCTCTTTACATAAAATAGATTACAGAAACGGCCTTGCTCTAACACCTAAGGCTTTAATCTTTGTCAGTAGGGAAGCTAATTCTCGTCCACGATCCGACTGTGTCTCGAACTGTATGCTCTATATGTCAGCTTGTATAGCTAGAGTTTGTAAATACTCGGCTATCTCTCGTATCCGGATTATAGCCTCCCCCATGAGGTAATCTCTATCTCTGACTTGATTCTGGGAATGGTATAGCTCCGCTTTCCTTCGTTCTTCGTTCTCTTTTAAATGCCCAATATGATTTTGACAGTTCAGTAGCTCCATTTCTAACTCTTCGGTCCTCTTTTTCATTTCTTTGATTCTACTCAGACTTGCTTTTAACTCTCTCGCCGAATTACGGTTTCTATAATGGTCGAGGGACTTTTCCAACTCTGACACCCTTGTTTTCAATTCGTTTCTTCTATTCTGGCCTTCTGATATTTGCTTTTCTAGGATCTCATTCTGAACCTTCATTTCTCGAAATTTCCTTTCCCATTGCTCGGTCTTAGCTCTTTCCTCTTGTAACTCTTGTTGCCATTGGCTCGAAGTCTTTCCTAGTCCGGCAGTTCTCATCGAGAGGCGTATCTTCTTATAGTCCCCCTTTAGGCTATCCAATTCTTCTTCGGCTTTGCTCTTCCCCTTTTTCACCTTTTCCGTCTCTGATTTCTGTATCTCTACATCTAATTTCAAAAACATCTTTTCCTCCTCCAACTGTTCGATTTTCTTTTCAAGCTCTGAACTCCGCTGTACGAAATCTTGCTTTATAATTTCTAATTCTGTTGGTATCACTCGCAACCGTTCCTCCAAAGATTGAGCATTATCCAAGCTTGGTCCCGGAATATTATCATTGATTCTCTTGTTTAGCCATGCTTTGTATTCAGAAGTTGCCGTTTCGCCCGCAGCTAGCCTCTTCATTCGACGTGTTTGTTTCCAGGCATTTGCCGTTTCCTTAATCTTCTTCTTGTAACCCTCTCCCGTATAAGAGAACTCGCTTCAATTCAACCCATGTGATGCTGGCACGAACTGTCTAGACTGGTATTGTCTTACCGCTAGCAATGGGGCATACCCGATGACTCCCCAAATTCCGGGTAGAGGTACCCAATTGAAATCTCCGCATCTATAAAGAATCTCTCCAGGCATCATCCAGGGAGCTCTCCACTCAATGTCTTTTCCTTGAAGGTTCTGAAAAATTACCATCCATCCCTCTTCTGTTATATCTTCTCTTCTCGACATGGTCGCTTCCTCTTTTATTGGTGAATAATCTCTATGAAAAGGTCGACAACAGACTTTATCCATCTTCCAAAAATGCCCATGAAACCATACCATCAATAGCTGTGCGCATCCGATAAACCTTCCCTCCCTCGCTCTTCTGCATGCATGTAATGATCTGAAAGTCTCCGCAAGAATCGCTGGGACAGGTGTGACTTGCTTATCCAATCGGTCGAACAGATCCACCACCGCTTCATCTATGTGTCTCAGAGCCTTTGGGAAGATGACTAAACCGTAAAGGCTTAAGGCAAAAATATCAACCTTCCTTCCCATGTCAGGGTGTGCCGAAATCAGATCCCTTAAGTTCACCCAAGGAAAACATCTCCCTTCACCTTTCTGTTGGATCTTGGCTGAGATCCACTGTTCACTCATCCCCCTAATTTTCATCAACTTATTTGCCAAAGGAGGGACATAGGCAGGCCTAATATAAACCTTATCGACTTGCATCTCGGGAATACGAAGTAAAGTGGTGTATTCTTCTATTGTTGGCACCAAATCCACTTCCCCAAAAGTGAAGCAACTGTATGCAGAATTCCAAAACTGGAGCATAGCCCGAAACAAGTGTTTATCTATTTTGACATCCAACAAGTGAGAGATGTCACCGTAACGGTGGTAGAATATCTGTTTTGCTTCATCTTCCCAATGGGTCCAAATATCCTGCAATTCTCGAAGCTCATTTTGCGTTACGCTAACACGGGTGAAGTCCCACAGCTCTGACGTATAACCCTCGACTAAGCTATCTCCTTCTTCAGATAGCAACTTCTCTGACCACGCGCGCACGGCTGCATTGTCCTCTACTTTATCAAGAAAGTCATTTTCCATAGCAAGCTGCTTATTTCGGCAACCGAGCAGAAATTGACACCTCTACTATATGGAATGACATGCAAATCAAACAAAACAACGCAGGTTAGTATTGCATAGTCAAACAAGCAAAATATCAATAGGCGCTTATCCGAGTAACTATTTCAACACTATGCCTAGGGTAGGCTCTAGGGCTTCTATATGAGGTTCGGTTCTCTGAGAGGGCACGAACAACAGATTCTCGATCCTCACCTATTATAGGCTCATACGGATCGAGTTCGGTTCAAGGGGATACATTTCCCTACGGTCATGCGGAGGTGAAAACCTCACGAAACACGTAGGTACGGATGTCTCCCGGAAGTAATCCACTAGCCCATGCGGAGGTGAAAACCTCACGAAAGCTTAGTTTCTTACCCCCACTTAAAGGTGTGACCGACGGTCAGTGTAATGCCAAACATTTCACGAGACTTGACACTATAGCACAAGCAAATGCATCAGAGAGAAACATGATTTTTTTCCAAGGTAATTTCCAAATTTTCAATCAAAAGGGACAAAAATCAACCAATTTATGGCCTGACTCACTTTCTCCCCAGCGGAGTCGCCAAGCTGTCGTAACCATTTTTTGACAAAAACGTGAATCGACTTTGGTTTTGAAAATAAAGAAAACGGGAGTCGCCACCGATCTTTATTAGGTGTGATTGGATCACCTTTGGTTTTAATAAAACATTTGGATTTACTAAAACAATATTTTCGGTCTACGAAAATTCAAGAAAACAGGTTCAGGAGTCGGTTACGTTCAAGGAAGGGTTAGCACCCTTGTAACGCCCAAAGTTGGTACCAAATTGATTGATGTTGTCCTAATGTTGAAAACTTGAAAATCTTTAAAAAAAAATTGAAAAGGATAAAATTCGTCCATTCGGGATCAAATCATAAGATCATCTCGCTTCGAAGGAATAAAAGTATCATACCCAACACGTTAGGATATAACACCCTTATATTTCGACACCGAGATCATCTTCGATAAGAAAAGGATATTTGAATATTTAGTCGAACGAAAAGATCGACACCCAACACGTTAGGGTGTAATTTTTCGGCCTTCTAAACACACAAATATTACCTCTTTTGTATGAATTTAAAAATGTCGGATTGCAATTTAAAACCGTTGATCCACATGAAATGACAAAAATACAAAATCAACGATACTGGTAACAAAAGATACAATAACATAAAAGTGTAAAAAGGCAAAATGCCGGCTTTGAAATAATAATAAAAAAGGGGTTAAAAGTATTAGTAAAGATCGAGATAGTAAAAAAATATACAATATGATAGTATAAACATAATAATAATAATAATAATAATAATAATAATAATAATAAGAGGATAATAATAGTCTGGACACGAAATATGTACAGCATGAAAATATAAATATAATAATAATAACAATAATAATAATGATGATATTGGTAGTAAAATAAAGTATTAATAATAATAGAAACATTAGGTAATAATAATGACAACAATAATAAAATAGTAATAGAAATGAAAATGATAAAATAAGAAATAATTATGACAAAATAGTAATGATGATACTTAAAATAAGAAATAATAATAAAGATAAAGTAGTAATGATGATACTTAAAATAATGACAAAATAATAACGATAAAACTTGAAATAAAAAATAATAATGACAAAATAGTAATGATGATACTTGAAAAAAAAAAATAATGATAATAGTAATACTAATAGTAACAATAATAATGATGGTAAAATATGATAACATATGCATGTAAAACACACCTAATGTAGATCGTGATATACAAGTAAATATTAAATCAATAGGTAAGCTGGTAAAATAAAGGCCTAACAATAAAAATACGTAATAAATAATAATAAATAAAAATGAAAATGTAATATAGTAAAAGAGTAATAATAATAATAATAATAATAATAATAATAATAAGTAAAATGCGTTAGTAAAGATAATAATAAAAAGCTAATAATAAAAATATGGTAATAAAACTAATAACAATAATAGTAGTAATATAATTATAAAAATAAACGAAGAAGGGTTAAATTAGCATCCAAATAAAATTAAGGGGGGCCAAAATAGCAATAAATCAAAGTAAAAAGGGGGTAGGGACCAGATTAAAATGTAAGGGAAATTACAAGGTAAGATTAAAAATGCGAGCAGGACTTGATCAACAAACACCACAAAAGGAAGGGACCAGGAGAGTAAATCTCCCTTTTAAGTTAGGCATGCGCAGATTCCTTCCCCCACCACCTGACAGCCATTTCAATTAATGCTTTAAAACCTTTTTTCTTTATTCATTTCAACCACGGTTCAAAAAAGCTAAAACTCTAAAACTTCTCACCCCCTTTCATCTTTTCAATCGATTGGGTTCCTCCTGACAGTTCATCGCGCCACCACACCACCACTGAATCGGTGGCCAGCGACGCTCAAACCGGTATGCCTTAGCCTCGTTTCGAAGCCCGATTCAGGTAAGTTTCTCTCTTTTCTCTTTGTTTTTTTTTAGTTGCAAATGGAAATAAAAGATAAAAAAAATAATAATAAGGTAGTAGTAGTAAAAATGAAAGACCCAAAATCAACCCCTTGAACTACTGTTCTTCAATCTGGTTGATTGCGAAGTGTTAGTCCCCCTTTTTTAAATTTGTTTTTTTCTTATTTATAAAAGAAATTAACAAAAAAATGATGGAAATAACAAGATAGCAACAAATATATGCAAAATACAAGAATGAAGAACCAAATCAACCTTGAAGATTTCTGTTCTCTTTTTGATTCCTCCCTTAGTGTTCGTAAAAATATGAAAAAAAACCAAAAAAAAAAAAAAACCCATACACTGTTTTTCGAATGGCTTTATAGCCAAAAGATACAGCACTTTTTATTAATCTATTATTTTGTTCCCTATTTCTCTGCTTCGTTGCCTCTATTTCTCTGCTTGTCGGTCTCTTTTGCAGTGTATGGACGAGGCGTGCGGGTGTTGACCGAGGCACGAGAATGGCGCTGGTGGTGGCCGACAGTGGTGGGTGTAGTGCTCTCATAGGGCTGTAGACCGAGGGAGCGGCGCCTAGGGAGCAGCTATGGCTTTTAGCTTTTAGGTTTTGGGCTTATTGGGCTAGGTTTAGTCATTAGGTTTAGGGTTATTATTGGGCTGAATTATTTTGGGCTGGTTTCAATTTTGGGTTTGGTTTTGGAATTGGGTTGTAATGGACCTTTTTTTTATTGATTGGGCCTTTAGTCCGTATTGGGCCCGGGTTTGGGTTTCGATTAAAACCCCGGGCAAAATATGGTTATTACAATTTTGATTTATTAAAACAATAATTTTGGTCTGCGAAATCTAAGAAAACAGGTTTGGGAGTCGGTTACGCACGAGGAAGGATTAGCACCCTCGCAACGCCCAAAATTGGTACCAAACTGATCAGTTAATGTCCTGACGTCGAAGATTTGAAAAGATTCTAGACTACGAGCCATTTACTTAATACATATTTGGACGGAATTATATTGGATGCCAAAGCTTCTTATTTCGAAGAAATAAAATACCGTACTCAGTAAGTTAGGGCACCAGATCTTATATTCTCGAAATTAGGTTTATCCTTCGACATTCAATACTCGTACGTTTTAAAAACTTAAGAAGGATATTCAATTACTTGGGTCAAATGAAAAATCGAAACCCAGTAAGTTAGGGCACTATTTCTCAAAATTCCCGAATACGAAATATTACCTTTGTTCTTTTGAAATCCTTATCTCGAGATGATGAAATATCACACCCAGCAAGTTAGGGCGCAATATCTCAAATTCTCGAGAATAAGTTTTTTTATTTGAAATATCATGCATTTTGATTTAAGAGAGAAAGGATACTCGATTTCTAGGTTTTAAACGAGGAGAATCGGAACTCAGTAAGTTAGAGCACGATTTTCTCGAAACCTCTAAACATGAGCATTGCCTTATTTAAAAAACTTTGAAGGATTTTGAAATTTGAATGACATTAAACTCGATTTTCTTTAACAAATAAATCGCAATGGAATGATGATATACAAAGTATTATGGCGATACATACACAAAAATATACGTACAATCAATAATCTCATAATCTTTATTTTGAACATACCGACATTATTAATCAAGAGTCAATAATTGAAAATATAACTAATTGAGAATCAAATAAAATAATGCACATTTTAAAATAAATAAGCAAATATTATGCATAAAATAATATGTGAACTTAAATAATATACATAATAAAACTTTGTATAAAATGAATGTATATATAAAAAATAATAATGATATATAAAATTAATTGGAATAAATAAATATCTAATTTAAAATAGAATCCTCTAAAGAGATAAAGATATATATATATAAAAGATATATATATATATATAAATAGATTTGAAGGAAGTTATATATATATATATGCATATACATAAATGAATTTTAAGGAATATATTTACATAAAACAATATGAAATCAACAATATATATGTTTAGAATAAAAATAATCATAATATAAATTATATGTATGTATAAAATAATACATAGGAGGGTTCAAATTCAATATTATACATATATTTAAAACAAGGTAATATACAAGAGAATTTAGAAAATAAATTATAATAAAAATTAATAGAATATACACAAAAGGGAAATATGAAAATAACCTATTAAAACAGAGTAAAATTAATAAAACATCTCCAAGTATTATTTTAAAACTGTTTATATACTTCTATATTAAAAGAATGAATAAATCATAAGACTAAAAGGCATAAAATCATAGCGGACCCAATTGAAATAAAGCAAAATTGAAAGAATAATTTTTGAACAAATAAAATCATAGAAACAGAATTAAGGACTTAAATAAAGAACGCATAAATAATCAAGGGTTAAAGACGCAATTTTCCCAGGGTCCAAAACGCGACGTTTAAAGTCTAAATCGGGGGGTCAAAATGGAACCGAAATAAAATTACAGGGGTCAAATTAAAAAAATAAAAAAGGAGAAAAACCAAATCAGAAGCGCCCCAAACACGAAGGGACTTGAGACACAATTATCCCATTCTCAACAAAACGCGCGGATCCTTCCCCGGGTCGGGTCACTCACACGGGTTGAGCACCTAAACGGCGCCATTTTGAGGCCTATGGAACAGGCCCTAAACGACATCGTTTTGTATCACTTATAATGGCCAAAAATTTTCTTTGTTTTTTTCATTTCTGCCGTTTCATCCAAAAACAAAAAAGAGGAGGGGGGAGATATTTCTCTACTAGGGATTGAGGCCCCCCTGTGCGTGCCGCCACCAAGACCAGACGCCGACGAACCAGGTTCCTCTCTGAACTTCGATCTCGACGAAGCAGAGAGGAAATCGACGACGGCGATGAATGTAGGTAAGCCCCCTTTTCTTTCTTTTTCTTTTTATTACAAATATATAAAAAAATAAAGAAGAAAATCAAAAATAGAAATAACTAGCAAGAACCGAACGAAAAAAGAATGATTTATCACCTTTTTCTTTGATTACTGCTCAATTTTTGTATTATGTATTCTTGTATTCCAGAAAAAAATCAAGAGCCCCCCTCTAATACATATATTTGCTTCGGTTTTATATCCCCCCGAAAAGAAAAATAAAAGGTCCCCCCAAAAATACAATATTCCCTCCTATTTCTCTTTTACTGTGCTATCTTTTGTCTCGTTTCGCAGGTGTGTGACGCGCAGTGGAAGGGTACGGAGGCCGTACGCACGGACGTGGCAAGCTGGATGCTTCTGCAGTGTGGAGCCTTGCGGCACTAAGGTCCTGCCCTAGGGTTTCTGTTTGCTAAACCTCTTGGGCTATTTCAGCTTGCTCTGTTATTGGGCCATTCAGGCCTGCAAAGTTTTGGGTTTGAATTTGTTTTGGGCTTGTAATAAAAGGACTGTTTATGGACTGTTGCTTGTAATAAAAGGACTGTTTATGGACTGTTTAACAGACTTTGTTTTCTGGTTTTTTTAATATTTGTTTTTGGTTTTTTTTTTGGTTATAAATGGGCCCGGGCAAAAATGGGCTCCTACAGCAATGATGCCCTGCTCCACACCAAATCGCTCGATTTCTGGCAATACTCGTAGCAGCATTGATCTATCCAGTGGCGATCGGTGAAGCCAATAAACATCTATGGACTCACATATCGATAAGAATAGGGTTGTTGATTTTAATTTTATTGATAATTATATATAATATTTATACAGCAATAGTCACGTATAAATAGGAAAAGTATATAATATATGTCTAAATATATGCCTAAAAGATATACAATAATATACAATATATTCATAAAATATAATATCCCATAATAATATCCTAACAACCCCTTCAAGTTGGGCATTTCTGATCTACATGCTCCAACTTGAAGGGGTTGAAGGGGAGCATGTAGATCACAAATTCCCAACTTGCTAAGAAGATATTCAAATTGCGGTTTACCAAACGCCTTTATAAAACTGTCAACTAATTGAATAAAGGTCAGAACATAAGAAGGTGCAATCAACCCATCCTAAATTGTATCCCTAACAAAGTGACAACCCACTTCAATATGTTTAATATGTCCGTGAAATACAAGATTTTGTGCTATATGCAACGTAGATTGACTATCACAAAAATAAAGGAATAACTTTAGCATGATGAACTTCTAAGCTCAATAGCAAAGCCTTCAGCAACTTGAGCTCAAAAGTGATGAAAGGCATAGACCTATACTTAGCCTCAGTGGAAGAACGAGAAACAATATGTTGTTTCTTAGTTTTCTAGGATATAAGAGATTGTCCCAAAAAGACAAGTCAACCAATAAGTGAATTCTGAGTTAACAGACAAGCAGCCCAATCCGAATCACACCACCCCTTTAATGACAAATCACTATCAGATCTCAATATAATCTATTGGCCAAAAGAGCCTTTCAAGTACTAGACAATATGCAAAGCCGCATCTCAATGATCCTACCTCGGCTCATGCATAAACTGAGATAAGACATGAACCGAGCATGTTAAATCAGGTTTGGCCACTACCAAATAAATCAAACAACCCATCAACCATATGTAGGACTCAGGATAAGTCAAAACCGTCCTTGTAGCATGCAAACGTAAACCTAGAAAACAAAGTCCTAATTCAACAACAAAATTTTATCCATAGTTACTACAAAACTCTCACCCAAACTCATATGTATCTTATCGCCCCTAAAATAAAAGCCCTAGTTGATTAGCAAATCAAAATAGGGATACAATAGTCCCTTTAAAATGGCTAAGATTAGAGTTCTAATCATACTTAAAATTTCCTTAGAGTAATCAAAGTTTAACTTGGAGAAGAATACAAGACGCACCCCATAAATTTCCACTTTGACTCGTATTTATCATGCCTCTTTTTTCATGCCCCGTCATGGGCCTAACTCAAATTTTGCAAAATGTCAACCAAGTCTAAACAATGTTTGAATTTTGAAATTAAAGACTCTTAGTCTTTAGATCAAAGTTGTATAATGCAACAAGGGCCAATAATATCTGAACATGAAAGAAAGCATCACCTCTCTTCATCTGATTATAACCCTCTACAACAAACCTTACCTCAAACAATCTACGAATCATTCAAGTCCTAAAGACCAAAAAGGAGGTTAGATTCTTCTATAAATCAGGCACATGCCTAACATCTGACATGACTCTACCTTCAACTGGATTATGTAGATAGCAATGAATCACCACATTTGTTTTCGGTGACATTAGTTACCTACGTAATTATCTGAAACTACCAAAAATTGAAATTTATGATCCGTCGAACTTCTCCATATCGAACCTCATTAGCATCTATAAACATATCGATCTACGAAAGTTTAACCAGGCTCTTATACCAGTTTTTTGGGGATCAACCCGTATAAACAATGAACAAGTAAAAGTGAAGAAGAATGAACACAAATATTTTACGTGAAAACCCTCAAAAAAAAAGAGAAAACCCACAGGCAAAGGAGGCTTCGACTTTTCACTAAATGAGTAAACAAATGAATATACAATATGGAGAAAATAAACTTAAATGTACTAAACGTGCAAACCCAAACCCCAAAAGTAACGTCCTAATTTGGTAACAAAATTCTCTCTATAGTTACTAGAAACTCTCACCAAAAGTCATATATAACTATATCTTGCAACCCCCAAACCAAAAGCCCCAGTTGATTGGTATATCAAAACAGGGATACCATGGTCACTTTGAATAAGCTAAGATTAGAGTTCTAATCCTACTTAAAATATCCCTAGAGTAATCAATGTTTAACTTGGTGAAGAATACGAGGCACACCCCACAAATCTCCATCTTGACTGGTATTTATCATGCCTTCTTTCTATACCCCGTAACGGGCCTAATTCAAATTTTATAGAATGTCAACCAAGTCAAAACCGTGCTCAAACTTGGAAGCTAAAAGACTCCTAGTCTTCAAATCAAAGTTTTATAATGCAACAACGGCCAGTAATACCTAAACATGAGAGAAAGCATCAACTCTCTCCTCCTGACTGTAACCCTTTGTGACCAACCTTTACTTAAACACTTTGCGAATAATTCAAGTCCTAAAGACCAAAAAAGGGATTAGATTCTTCTCCAAATCAAGTGCATGCCTTACATCTAACATGACACAACCTTCAATCAGATTATGTGGAGAGAAACGAATCATCACCCTTGTTCTCGACCATATATGTTACCTCCATAATTATCCAAAACTGTTAGAAACTAAAATTTGTGATTCGTCGAACTTCTAGTTATCAAACCTCATTTCCATCTCTAAAGATGTCAATCTATGTAATTCCCCAAATTTTGAACTACTGTTGTTAGTTTCTGTCAATAATTAAGTATTTACTTCAGTGGTTAACTGTTCTGTTATGTGATTAAGGTCAGAGGTTCAATGTCTCGCTTTTATAAAATTTTAGTATTCTTTTGTTTCAACTCCTATCCTTGAACGTTTGACTTAAGTCTATTTCTACGTTAATCTATATCAAGAGTAAGTCTACTGGTTCGATGGTTAAGTTCTATATATTACCGAGTTCTGTATTCGAGTCTCTACATTAGCAATAAGGAAATATGTTTTGCTACTCGGGGATATTTTAGTTCTAATTTTCTTTAATTAAACAATTTCTTTTAAAAAGAAAAAAATTTTCTTTCTTCTCATTTCTTACTGTTCTTCTTCTCCGTTCTCTTTCTTTTCTTTTTTTTCTTGCTTTCATAAATTATTACTGGGACGAATTAGAATTTCTACATTGCTCTTCGTGTTGATTGGAAGGTTCTTGTACAAGTTCTGTCGTTATTCTCTTCTATTTTACTGAATTTTTTGTTTGTTATCATTCGTTTTTTGTTGAAATGAGTTTTCTTCTCATTTTGCTCAATTTATATATTTAAGTGTGTGATTGACTTCTTTTTTAGGTGAGGATTTTATTGGAGACGTTCCTCCAGCACGTTAAATTCATTTTTCACTTTTACGTACAAGGTGAGTGGTGAATTTCGAGTTGGCATTGTGTCGAAGCTTTTTGACAAAAATTTGGTTTGATTGTTATTTTTAGCAATTTGTTTGAGAATAATTGTATAATTGGTCGTTGGATTGTCATTTTTAGGCCTCGGATTCACCCAAGTCGCTTATACATCGAAACTATGCTAGGTGTGTAACGAAAATCTGAGATTCTGTAAATTTTGAGTGTCAAAAAACATGATTCTCGATGACACACTGCTGTGTGCCAGGCTGTGTGGTAAGTCATGTGAGCCACACGACCGTGTGTTATGCCGTGTGGCAGACCATGTAACTTACTATATTTCAATTAAATGCACACGGGCTAGAGACATAGGCATGTGTCCAGACTGTATGAGGGGTTGTGAGTCACACTAGCGGGCTGTGTGCCAGACCATGTAACTTAATATTTTGAGCCACACGATTGTATGCCAGGCCTTGTGGACCATACAAGCATGTAGGCCAAAATATTAAAAATTTTCTTAGGGCCATAAGTATCATTCAAATCGAATGTTGGCCTTTCGTAGGGTCCGTATGATCTGAATGAGACTATATAGCTTGATATCCAATATTCTAAGGCTGAATAATCGATTATCTGTATGTATAATTGATGCAATAACTATTAAATGATAATGAACTGTATTATCTGATTTTGAATTGTATTAGATAACTGTATATACACCTTTGATATTTGATATCTGTAATCTACTTCTACATTGGGTGAGAACGATATAAAGAAGGAAATGCTAACAGTTTAATGATCTGTCAAACTAAGTGGCTAAGCCACAATTCTATATCTGATTCAGGTGATTTATCACACACTGATCTAACAGCTAGTCTGTAATCACTCTGCAATGTGTCATACCGACACTATTTGGTGTGTAGGAATTGATGGGTATTTAGTACCCTATATGGTGTATTGGGATGGTCGGAGATGGTGTGTAGTGGATAGGGGTAGGAAAATGCATCTGATTCTGATCTTTTTTGCATCTTATTTAAACCATTACGACATTACTAATTATCATCTGCTTCTAATTCTATATCGAAATTTGGAAAATATTATTATATTTATTTTGTTGTCTAAACTATATATCGATTACACACATTGAGTTATAAACTCATTCCATTTGTTGACTGAATTGTAGGTAATCCACCGACTTATGAAGCTCGGCGTGTCAAGAGTTTGGTCATTTCTTTTTATTTAGATATTATATTGTCTGTTTAAATCTGAATTAACCTATGTTTTATTACGAACTACGATTTTTAAGCCTAGATTTTCATGTCAGATTAGTTGACTAAATGTTTTCTGTATGAAAAATATTATAGTACTTAAATTTTGGTTTTACCTTTAAACATTTTGATGTAATTTCTAAACTTGCTATTAACTTCTAAGCTGGGTATGGGGTGTAACATTTAGTGGTAGCATAGCAAGGTTTACAAAACTCAGGCTGTGTTTTGGGCTCTTATTTTCAATAAAATGTATTTTTGAAAGAAAAATTTATTCGAGTAACTCTGAAAACTAATTTTATAAGAAATCGAGTCTTTAATATTGAACCTGTAAGTATCTCTACTTTAGCTAGACTACTTTTCTTGGAAACTATTGTAATGACTGAACTTGTGGTTTTATTTAGAGACTGTGACATGAACTATAAAATAAGATATCTGACGAGATTTCTTAACTGATCTATGAAATTTTGGCATTGTAGATAAGTGAATATAATGGATTTGCGCAGAAATCTTGGACGTGGTTCCTGTGGGCGTTGTGAACGCTAATGAAGGGCTTGAGTAGAGTCATCATTTATAGTATGCCCAACCTGGAGACTTGCGAGACCATTGGTACTCCTACTACTGAGACTGGGTCTTAAATGCCGACAGTTAGGGATGGCGTACTATCCCAAGCTATGTTGTGTATGTTACAGAGGGTCGCTGGGACCCATTTAGGTTCTAGAGGCTAAGGGTCGATTATTGAATGGCTCCGATTGAATTGTGCTAAGTTGTTTAGGGTTGTCACTGAAGTTGCCCTTTCTGTGGCTGAGTACTGGTTGGAGGCCACCGAGTGTATTATGAACGACATTGACTATACTCCTGCATAAAAACTAAGGGATGATGTATCTCTGCTCCGAGATTAGGCCTACTAGTGGTGGTTAACAGTTGAGAAAGACACCCAGCCCAAACAAGTTTCATAGAATTTCTTCAAGAGCCCCTTCTAGAGTACATATGTGCAGACTCGTAGAGATGTGAGCTTAGTTCAATGCGAGAGTTCTATGGTCGAGTATGAAGTCAAGTTTCTGAGATTGAGCAGGTATGCTCGTGATCTGGTTCCAGATGATTATGAGAGGAATATTCAATTTGAGGAGAGACTGAGGTACGACTTGAGAGTTTTGATAGCTCCTCAGAGGGAGCGGATATTTGCATCCTTAGTTAATAAGGCAAAGATAGCAAAAGAGGTGAAGTGTACTGAGCACAAGAAGAGAGACTAGGAGAAAGGTCAATGTAAGGTTAAGAGGAAGTTGGGTCTCTCTAATTCTGTTCAGCATCCTAAGAAACGAGCAAAGTTCGATAGGCCTCTAAGATTGAGGCACCATCTATATTGACTGAGATTCAAGTCTATAGTGACTGTGGGAGACACCATTTAAACAAGTGCTGGAGGACGTTAGAGGCTTGTCTTCAATATGGATTGATAGAGCATTATGTTCGGGACTGCCTCAGTAATCTGATCAGGAGTAAGCTTCTGCACAGGCTCTAGCTTCAAGTCTTATTCCACCACCCAACAGCCACCTAGGGGCTGTGGTATGGCCAGAGGTGGTAACGATTCTGGAAAAAGTCAGAGAACACCAAGCAGTGGTATGGTTCAGATTGAGGTATGACAGCCTACTCTAATGTACACGACAAGGCACCTCGAGGATAAAGATGACGCCAACGTTATAACGGGTACATTCTTTATTCATATTATTCTATAATTTGCTTTGATTGATATTGGGTCTATACATTCATATGTATCTAGCACTATATCTATAAAATTGGGTATATCTGCTGAGCGTACTACTAGTCCTTTGGGTTAGTCTGTTTGAGTTGATAAGATTTATAGACGGGTTCCTTTAGAAATTCACGGCATTTTGTTTCCGTCTAATATGATAAAATTGCCGTTTGGCAAGTTCTACCTGATTCTGGGAATGGATTGGCTCGTGGAACATCGGGTCAGTTTAGACTATGCCTCTAAGCAAATTACTTTGAAATCGAATGAGGATAGTGAGACCATTATGATCAGCGAGCATCAAGATTACCTCTCTAACGTGATATCCACTCTTGTAGTTGAAAAGCTAGTTCGGAAAGGTTTCGAGGCATATCTAGCATTTGTATCTGATTTTGGTTCTGCAAAGCTTTCTGTTAAGGATATTAGAACTGTGAAAGGCTTCCTTGATGTTTTCCTTGATGAATTGTCGGGAGTACCTCTAGACTGGGAAGTTGAATTTAGTATTAAATTATTATCAAATGTTACTTTGGTGTTCATTATTCCTTATCGCATGTCACCAAAGAAGCTTATGGAGTTAAAAGCTTAGTTTTAGGAACTTCTATATAGAGGGTTCATCCGACCGAGTGTGTCCCGTGGGGGGCACTGGTTCTATTTGTCAATAAAAAGGATGACACGATGAGAATGTATGTGGATTATCGTCAATTAAATAAGTTGAGGGTAAAGAACAAGTGTCTGCTTTCAATGATCGACGATCTGTTCAATTAGTTTCGTGGGGCATTTATATTTTCTAAAATTGATCTCCGTTTTAGTTACCATAAGCTCAAGGACAAGGAGACTGAGGGGTATAAAACTACTTTCAAGACTCATTATAGGCACTACGAGTTTCTAGTCTTGCCTTTCGGATTAACGAATGCTCCAGCTACGTTCATGGATCTGATGTATCAAGTATTTCAGTCATATCTGGATTAGTTTGTCATAGTCTTCATCGACTACATTCTGATTTATTCTAAAACTGAGATTTAGCATGACAAGCATATTCAGATAGTTCTGCAGATACTTCGTGAGAAGCAATTGTATGCTAAGTTTACCAAGTGTGAGTCCTGGTTAGTGAAGAGGTAAGTGAAGAGGAACAAACACAAATATTTTACGTGGAAACCTTTAATGAGGGAGAAAATCATGGGCAAAGGAGATTTTGACTTTTCACTAAATGAGTAAGCAAATGAGAGTACAATATGGAGAAAATAAACTTAAATGTACTAAATGTACAAACCCAAACCCCAAAAAAAGTCCTAACTCGGGAACAAATTTCTCTCCATATTTACTACAAAACTCTTACCAAAACTCATATGCAACTACATCTTATCTCCCCCCAAAACAAAAGTACTAGCTATTTGACAGATCAAAATAGGGATACAATGATCCCTTTAAATAGGCTAAGATTAGAGTTCTAATCATACTTAAAATATCCCTGTAGTAATCAGTGTTTAATTAGGAAAAGATAGTAGAGTTTAAATGGGAAAAGAATATGAGACACACCCCCCAAATAACGTAAAATATTTGTATTCGAACTTTTCAACTTTTTCATTTTTTACTTGTTCGTTGCTTAATTGAGTTTATCACCAACATTTAAAATAACTATAATGTTACCATTACATTAATAAAAATATATTTTCTATATATATTTAACATTAAATTACTTTACACCTAATATGAAAACTATACATTTTAAATTATTGGGCCAAAGGCACTAGTGAAATGGTAAGGTATTGAGAGTAAACTTTTTTAAATTTTAGTCTTATTATATATAAATATTATGTGTATATTTTTTATATTTATTTTAATTCTATTCAATTTATTCTAATTGTTGATGTGATTGTGGTTTATAACAATTGATTTTAATTTTAGTTATTCGAGTTGTATTGAAATAGTAATTTGAAATTGAGACTGTGATTGTATTTGTAAAATTTAAAAGAAGTAAAGTTATTGGATGAAAAGAGATTATTTTAGAGATGAATGTCAAAATTACACATGAACAGACTTTAATTTTATATACAATGTATAATTGTGATGTACTTTAATATCTTAAAAAATTATTGGTGGTTTAATTGTTTTTCTATTTTTAAAAGTAAATTGATTTTAGGAATAAATCTTAAAATTATATATAATTTTTTATTTAATATGTAATTTAATACATCCATGGTTGCAGAAATGATAAATTAAAAAAAATCCTTTTAAAGATGGGATTCTAATTGTAAATTTCTTTTCTCCAGATATGGTGGAGAACTTTGACTCTTGGATTTAATTAAATCATTATTAAAATAAGGATTAACATACATAACTGAATTAAATATTATGTTAAATTTCGAATACGTGTCAATGACGGAATTACTTTAAATTGTTTTATTTCAAATTTTTAAAAAATTATTCATAAATGTTAAAATTAAATAAATAAATAATAAAAATTATATTAAGTTTCAGATATATTCATAATTTTGATTTGGCATTAAACTAAAAATGAGAAAATTTATATTAATATGAGGTAATTTTCTGAAACCAAATTTGATATATTAACCCATTTTGGTTAATTATTACTAGGTTATATGATACACCTTTAGGAATATTAAAAAAAATAAGGTTTGAACTCACATCCAAAGAGTTTAAAATCTCTCCAATTTTGTTGTTCTACTAAGTTGAGATTCCATCAACCTGTATATCACTTGTAGTTGGTAGATTTGGTATTATAAATAGTATGCAAAGGAGTTGCTATTTTGGTAACATAGTCCATGTGATAATTACAAGGAAAAAATAATTTGCTTTTTCCGCGTATTTTGTTTCATTAACTTAGCTCTCCCATAAACGCTTCCCAACTTTACTCTCGCTAAGCCTCTACTTTCTTTGTTCTTTGAAGGATAGTTTCGATCCTAGTATTTGCAGGCATACATGGTAAAGCTTCCATGTGTAATTTCCTATTTATTCTTTTCTTTTTGCATAATTTATCTTTGGATGTTATTTTGATACACTGGCACTTTTCTTCTTTGCATATCGTGGTTCCAATATCAGCCCTAATTGCACAATCATGTACATCTCAGACTCGTTTTTGATATTTTTAGACCCTAATCGAAACAATAAAATAGGGTTTTAGATTACTTAAAGTTGAAGAAAAAAATTTTAATTTACTTAAAAGTTTGACCTCTTTTAATCTTAGACCCTGGACAGCCGCATCTCCAGATGACCTCAGGACTAAGCCTAATACATCCAATTTCATTATTTCTTTGCAGGGTAATGGGTTTTATATTTAAAAATTTTCTGATAATTAGATGTGACAAACAAGTGTCTTCTTCATTTTCAGGCTATTTTATCAACATTACTCATAAATTGAATTAATAACTTTACGGATAAAATATATAATTTTTTACTTTTCCCTTTTTTTTTTTTAAATGAGCACAAACATCCCTATATCTTACAAAATGTGTACACTTAAAATCTCCACTATAGTAAAATGTGTTAATATAATATGAGTTGGGTCGAATCAAGTAAAAATTTTTAAGTTGATTGAGGTAATGATTTTTATTTTACTATTCCAATTTAATTAAAAAATTCGGATTAAATCAAGTAAAATGAAATTGGAGTCAAGTCAAATAACTCTATTTTAGTTAAATTAAAAAATTAAATAAATCATATTAAAATTGTGTAGGTAATATGATGATCCAAATTAGAGCACATAAAGTTAGAGATGACATATATTTAAAAATTATTTCAAAGCAAAATAAGAAAAAAAAAAAAAAAACAAAGACTTTATTAGATTGAACTTGTTAATTACTTTGTTATATTAAACAAGCAACTTTGTTATATAAAACTTGATTTTCTATATTAAATAAAATAGAAAGAGCCATTCGACATTTAAAACATAAGGACTTAAAATTATAATTCTGAAAAATAGCTTTTAAATTTTTATAATTCAACATTTTTTTATAAATATTTTTTAAGAATATTTTTTATGTTTTTATTTTTGAATTTTTCAAATATTATTTTATTTTTTATTTTGTTAAAAAAATCAATTTACTTATTTTCAAAACTAATTTATTAATTGATTTATCTAATTTTAACAAGTTAAACTCAAAAAATCAAATTCCAAAAATCCAACAATTTGAATTAATTAACTCCAAATTTAAAAATATTTTCAAGTTTACCCTTATTTACAATATTCAGCCACTAAAACAATTATATCACTCCAACCAAAAGAAACCAACCACTACCGGGCAACAAGGGTAAATGGATTTATTTTTTTTTAATCTGGTGACATTACACTCAAGATATTTTTTTATTTTTTAAATTGGAAAATATGTTTGATAAATAAAAATAAAAATTTGTTTCCAAGAATGAAGATATGTTTGATAATTATTATTTTTATAATAGAAACATAAAAAAATTTAAAAAATTATATTTATATATATTTGAATTAAGATATTTAGTTTAATGGTTGAAAAACTGTTAAAAGTGTCTTTTACATTTTATATGGATTTGAACCAAGATCAATTCTTTTGAAGTTAAAAATTTTAGTTTTCAGCACTTATATTTTTACAAAGTATTTTTAGTGAAAATAACGAAAATAAACTCTTTATTTTTTTAATTGTCTTATATTTTATTTTTTAAAAAAATTATTTTTAAATTTTTTAACTAAATATATATTTTAATATTTTTTATTTTTCAACAAAATGAAAATGAAAATCACATCGGTTTTTCCCCTTCAACTTTGATTGCGAAGACAGTTTTTTTTTTTTTAATTTTATCTGAGCATAAGACAGTTCTTTAAACAACTATTATAGATAATCTGAATTATCCAAAAGCATATTTACAATATGGGGAGAGGTCCATGCGGGTCTTTCAAAAAAAGATTGGGTATTTTAGTAAATACATTCAACCGAGGATTTCACAAAATCTTTTCTCACTTAGTTTTTGACCTTTTGAGAATATATTAGCCAATAAATTAGTAGCTGTTGTTTTTATTTCGGCTATTTATTAATTTAATTTAAAAAAATTTGATATTTATAAAAATGACTCAGGTTAAAAAAATTCATCAAAATGACCTGAAATGAACAATAAAATTGAGTTATGAGAAATAGATGGCCGACACCACTTTTTTTTCTATTAAAAAATAATTTTTGGGGTTTTAGACATTAGATAGCCGACACCATGTATTTTTTTAAAAAAAAATTTTAGAATGCTGGCACACTGATGGCCGGCACCCCTTTTATTTGATTAAAAAATAATTTTTTTGGGGATAGTGGTGCCGGCCAACACAAGCCCAAAATCACCCAACAAAAAAATTAGTAATATTGCAACATAACCCCTCCTTGTTTTCTTATCTTTTTTATTTCCCAAATTTAATTACATATTTTATATTTTAAAACAATATTGAACTACTTATCATGTTTTTTAATTATTACATCACTCACATTATTATTAAATTTAAAAATTAATTTAAAATATATTGAACTACATATTTTATAAAATTTAAAATTTGCATGATTGAACTTTCCTATCATATTTGATTTTTCATGATTCTTTTTAATTTTTTTATTTTATTAAATGTAGCTTGATTGTTGTTAAACTCAAGTATAAATAATAAATTAAGCCTAAAAAATTATATTTATTTTTAAATGTAATGATAATTTTTTAGAGGTGGTTTTAATAAAAAGTTGTTAAAGTTGTCTTATTTTAATATATTATTTAAAAACTTCAAACGAAAGTATTTTAAAACTATTTATTAATTTTAATATTGAATTTTATAATTGTGAAAATATATTAAAATGCTAAATGCAATATCCAAAATGACAATATAAGTAAACCCATTGAGGGTATATAGGATCCAGAAATAGCATGATCTTGTGGTTTGTATAAAACCTGTTATTGTGTGACTTCTTTCAAACTCTGTAGTACTGATAATTGATCTGATGCCGTCTTAAGTAATTTACATTATTTGGGACGTCGCTGCCTTCACGAGCAGCAAGAGCTTTTTCCAGACAGTTCACCTCATGTGGATGGTTATGATATAATCAATTATCATAATTTTCCCAATTCACAACATTATTAATTTGTATATACATGTTTCTTTTCTTTTGTTGTTTTGAGTTTCTTTTGTGATATAGTTCAAGACTGCTGTTTTTACTTTTATTGATTGCATAAAAATTGTCTCCACGCTTCCCTCAAAAAATTATGAAAGGAGTTAAGCCTTTGATGGAAATGTGCTTGTTAACTCTGTCATGTGATAATCTCATAATTAGAGCAATTATAGTATAAAAACAGCAATATTATCGATCCTTCTGGTAAGAAATAAGTTGCAATCATATCTTGGTAATGCATGTTTTCATTCTTCCAGACCTCACAGCACAAGTGGGCATGGCCGTTTATGCAACCGATAGATGTCAAAGGTCTTGGTTTACATGACTATTACAAGGTAACTGGTATTGAATTAATGCATTTTTTCTTTTTAGTTTCCTTTCAGTTTTCTAGATATAAAGTCATAAATTTCCATTTACCTATTATCTATCCTGTTTGAGTTGAGGAATCTGGTGGGCATAATCTAGGAATGCATACCAAATCAGTTTGAGGAAAATATAAAAGAGGGTGGAGGAGGGCCAACATTTGCAAATTAAATTTCCTGTTGAAGTCAGCACTATGTGGTTGCATTTATCTTGAAAATTTTGAAGTCTTCAATTTAGCAGTTACATCTCCCTATTGATTAACTATTTTGACATTTTTTATTCTTTCAAAGAGTTTGAGTGGAGCAACTATGTCACTGAACATTAGTCCCTTGTTTGACATTTTCCCTTCTCCTCCCCCCCCCCCCACTCTCTCTCGTCTTCTAGGAGGACTGTCTGAGTTTTAGGAGGGAATTAAGGTAGAGGATTAGACAAAGAGCCATGTATATTTGCATAACTGATGAATATAATTCTTGATATTATGGTTGCAATTCATGTTACTTCTCTGCCGTATTTGGGTTGAGAGGTTCTTTGTCAATGACCCTCAGACTTCAAGGATGATCCAGATCTCTATGTTTTCCCAATATTTTCAAATATTTATAGTGTTCCAATAACTATAAATAAATGGATGTAATTAATCAAAAGATTATATTTTTTGATTTTTTGAAAAAGAATTATAACTATTTAAATAATATTATTTGAATAGTTATAATTAAATGAATAATTATGTTTTTATTTTAAAAAAACATTATTATTATTCAGAAAGACACTTGTTGATGAAAGATGTCTCTATGAAGAGACATGAAAATTCCTATAAATAGGAATCAGATTTCATTTAGAGAGATACCAACAAAAAAATTCTAATATTCTTTCTTTCTTCCTTCATTTTCTAATATTGTTAGATTATTCTATAAAGTATTACTGCAGAAATCCTTTATAGAAATTGAGTTTCTTGTCATACATTTCTTAGTGTGTAGTGGGCTATTCTCGTCAGTGCAAAACGCAAATAGCCATTGGCTTCATTGTATCCTCGAGGTTAATTTGCTTGGAACTCGTTTGCACACCAAAGATAGGTGGGGGCGAATATAACCTTAAAGAAAGTGGTTTGATACACGCCTTGGAGCCTTGTCCTATTTCTTCTTCTGTTTGAGTTTCGTTCGTGTGTTCGAGATTTTCCTCACCGGAGATTTGTACTAACAATTTTAAGGTTATACTCGCCCCCACCTATCTTTGGTGTGCAAACGAGTTCCAAGCAAATTAACCTCGAGGATACAATGAAGCCAATGGCTATTTGCGTTTTGCACTGACGAGAATAGCCCACTACACACTAAGCAATGTATGACAAGATCAAAAGCATGTTCACAAAGTTTACACAATGTGAAAATGACAATGTCTTGTACATGGGAAATTCTTCCACCGCAGCAATCAAAGGCAAAGGGTCTGTTGAACTACAATTCATTTCTGGAAAGGTTTTAACCTTAAATGATGTATATTATGTACTAGAAGTTAGAAAGAATTTAGTGTTTGGAAGTCTGTTAAATAAGTTTGGTTTCAAACTTGTTTTTGAGGCAGACAAGTTTATTTTGTCTAAGGGAGGAATTTTTGTAGGGAAAGGGTATATGTATGAGAGTATGTTCAAACTGAATATTATTAATAAGAATAAAAATACTATTTATGCTTATATGGTTGAATCTTTTTGTTTATGGCATTATAGATTAGGTCATTTGAATTATAGAAAATTGAATGACATGTATAAGTTAGATTTAATTCCTGTTTTTAATAATAATATTGAAAAATGCAATACATGTATGTTGACTAAAATTACAAGAAACCCTTTCCCTAAGGTTAAAAGAAAAACAAAATTGCTTGATTTGATACATAGTGATTTATGTGACATGCATAATACTCCTACATTAGGTGGAAATAAATATTTTGTATACATAGTGATTTATGTGACATGCATAATACTCCTACATTAGGTGGAAAGAAATATTTTGTTACTTTTATTGATGATTGTTCTAGATATTGTTATGTATATTTATTGCATTCAAAAGATGAAGCGCTTGATAAATTTAAAGTTTATAAATCTGAAGTTGAACTTCAGTGCGAATCATTTATCAAGTGCTTAAGATTGGATAGAGGTGAAGAATACTATAATCCAAGTTATTTTGAATCCACTAGGATTGTCCATCAAGTTTCAGCCCCTTACACACCACAACAAAATGGTGTAGCTGAAAGGAAAAATAGAGTATTGATTGAAATGGTAAATTCAATGTGATCATATTCAGGTCTTGGACAAGGTTTTTGGGGAGAAGCTGTTCTAACAGCTTTTCATATATTGAATAGAGTTCCTAATAAGGAAACTAAAATAACCCCTTATGAACAATGGAAGAAAAGGAAACCAAACCTTAATTATTTGAAGGTTTGGGGTTGTAGAGCTATTGTCAAAGTTCCAACACCTAAACGTAAAAAGTTAGGTGAAAGAGGAATTGAATGCATATTTATAGGATATGCACACAATAGCAAGGCATATAGGTTCATGGTAATTGAACCAAATGATTCAATTTCAATTAATACTGTTATTGAATCAAGAGATGTTATTTTTGATGAAAATAGGTTTAATTCTATATCAAGACAATTACAGCCACAACAATTGATTCATTCTTCAAATGAGAATGAGATTCCATTGGAACAAATTGATAATAATGATGCATCTTGTCAAGAATTAAAAAGAAGTAAGAGGATTAAAAAGGTCAAAGATTTTGGACTAGATTTCATTATGTTTCTTGTAGAAGGAAAAGGTAAAAGTATATGCGATAAGATACCTTATTGTTATAATACAGAATCTGATCCTATTACATTTGAAGAGGCAATGAAACCTCAAGACTCTGCTTTTTGGAAAGAAGCAATAAATGATGAGATAGATTCAATAATGGGAAATCAAACTTGGATCTTAGTTGATCTTCCACCAGGTTCCAAACCTATAGGTTGTAAATGGATCTTCAAAAAGAAAATGAAGATCGATGGAACCATTGATAAGTTTAAAGCAAGGTTGGTAGCCAAAGGTTTTACACAGAAACAAGGTATTGATTACTTTGATAGCTATGCTCCAGTAGCAAGAATTGTTACAATTAGACTTTTAATATCACTTACCTCTATATATGATCTGGTTATTCACCAAATGGATGTTAAAACTACATTTTTAAATGGTGAATTGGAAGAGGAAGTGTACATGAAACAACCGGAAGGATTTGTTGTTCCACGACAAGAGCTTAAGGTATGTAAGCTTGTTAAATCTTTATATGGACTTAAACAAGCACCAAAAAAATGGCATCAAAAGTTTGACAATGTTGTTTTAGCTAATGGCTACAAAATAAATGAATCCAATAAGTGCATATATAGCAAATTTGAAAATGGAAAAGGTGTCATAATTTGCTTATATGTAGATGACATGCTCATTTTTGGCACGGATTTGGAACAAATAGAAAACACAAAGAAATTCTTATCAAACAACTTTGCTATGAAGGATATGGGTATAACAGATGTTATTCTTGGGATTAAAATAACCCGATATGAAAGCACTATAACTTTATCACAATCACATTACATTGAAAATGTGCTTAAAAAGTTTGATCTTTTCAACTGTATACCAGCATCTACACCCGTGGATCCTCAAATAAAATTAGTATCTAATGCTGGTAGGAAAATTGATCAATTAAAATATGCAAGTCTAATTGGCTGTCTTATGTACATAATGACTTGTAAAAGATCAGATATTGCATATGCTGTTGGGAAATTGAGTAGGTACACAAGTAATCCAAGTAGTTTGCATTGGCAAGCATTGAATAGAGTACTTAGGTACTTAAAGAAAACTATTAACTGTGGATTGTGTTATAATGGATATCCTCCAGTTTTAGAAGGGTATTTGGATGCTAGTTGGATTACAAGTTTGGAAGATCATGCATCTACTAGTGGATGGATCTTCATTCTTGGTGAAGGAGCCATTTCTTGGGGTTCCAAGAAACAAACATGTCTTACTGATTCCACCATGGTAGCAGAATTTATTGCATTAGCCGCTGCATCTAAAAAAGCATATGGTTAAGAAATTTGCTTTATGGTGTACCTTTATGGCCTAAGCCAATTTCACCTATTTTTATCCGTTGTGATAGTGAGGCTACTCTAGCAAAGGCATATAGCCAAGTATATAATGGAAAGTCTAGACATATTGGATTAAGACATAGTTATGTCCGACAATTAATCTCTGATGGAGTGATCACTATTAATTATGTGAGGTCAAGTGAAAATTTGGCGGATCTTTTGACAAAAAGTCTTGCTAGAGATGCAGTAAAAAGGACCTCAAAAGGAATATGACTCAAGCCCATTAATTAGAGTCATCCATGATGGAAACTCGACTCAACGCTTGGTATAACGTCAAGTCTTGAGTTCAATGAGACAAAGAACATCATTAGTATGTGACTATTAGCACTATAAATAAATCCATCCTAAGATTAAAGTGCTAGGTACCTGTAATGATAAGGGAAGGATGGGTAATGTACTCTTAATGGACCCATAACATAAATATGTTAGAGTGTTATAATTACGGGAATGTAACATCCTAGATTAGGGGTTATGCGTTTGTGCATAATTCATGAGTTAGTAGGTTTTGGTAGTGTTGGAAGTGTATTAAGGGTTTTTAGAATTTTAGGATGGAAGAAGAAAGCTTTGGAAAATTATTGGTTTTTAAGTAAAAAGGGGAGCTAGGTAAATGAGGCTTTAAAAGAAACTCCGTGTGAAGCATGACACAAGGAACCATGTGGTAAAATGGCATGTTTTATGAATTATGAATGTGTTATGTGAATTCTAGAAATAAGGAAATGTATGGAAATATATGGAAATGTAAGGAAATGTATGGAAATGTAAGGCAATGTAGGGAAATGTAAGAAAATGTAAGGAAATGTAAGGAAATGTATGGAAATGTATGGAAATGTAAGGAAATGTAAGGAAATGTGAGGAAATGTATGGAAATGTAAGGAAATGCAAGGAAATGTAAGGAAATGTCTTGTCTTGGAAATGTAGGGAAATGTCCTGAAAATGTAAAGGAATAAAGAGGAAAGTGAACATTTATGGAAACTAGAAATGTAAGGAAATGGTTCAAAAATGGAAAGTACACATTTTTGGAAACCTGAACATTTTGGAAACTGAACATTTTAGGAAACCTGAACATTTTGGAAACTGAACATTTTAGGAAACCTGAACATTTTTGGAAACTTGGAATGTAAGAAAAATGGCAAGTTACAGAGCCGATCGAAAATTTTAGGAAACTTAGAAATGACCCCGAAATGATGAGTTTTAAAGTTCAAAATTGGAAATAAGGGCTAGAGGGCCTTAAAAGAAAAAGTTGGAGAAGTTTGACACACAATTAGGCTTGGAAAAATGGCCTGAAGGTGTCACTTAGGGCCTATGGAAATGGCGCCATGTGCAAGAGCTGTTGGGCTTGGTTTGAGTCACTTGGGAAGCAAATAAATAAGTTTAATTTTTGCTTCGGAGAAATTTGAGGTGGACGGCATGGGTTTCTAGAAAAGGAAGAGTTTTATTTGCATAAATATGTGAATAATAAGAGATAAATAAAGGATTATTTTCTAAGGAGATAATTGAGGAGATAATTGATGGATTAAAGGCTTTTATCTTTTAAATAAAAGAGATAATATTATCAAAAAGAGGAGTGGTGGCCAAGTAAGGGACTCCTAGGCTGATAACTTTGGCTATAAAAGGAGGCGGGAGGGCTACTCATTCACTTTTGCTTCCTTTTGCCGAAATTTTCCTAGCTCTCTCCCCTCTCGCGAATTTTTCTTCAAGCAAAATCCCTCTCTTCTCTTCTTCTATTTTCTTTCTCCGATTCTTCCACAAAGCCGAATCCTTGTTGATTCTAAGTAAAGGAGCAATCAACCACAACATCAAAAGGGTTTCCCTCATTATTGAATAGAAGGATCAAGGATCAAGGATCTAAGGTAAGAGGAATGAATATTTGGTTAAAGGTTATGATTCATATTTTCAAAGTTAGATTTAATCTAATACAAAGTTATAGGGATTTTGACAAGTATATAAAGGAATCCTCTTGATTTGGAATTTGTAAGGTAAGTGATATTCGGCCAAGGCTTGTTTTTTTAAATATTTAGGATTATTTCCCATTATTTCAAAATAGAAAACTCACATGGTTACATGATCTAGTGTTAGCCGATTTCAAAGAAAAAAAAAAGAATACTAGCAAATTTTTGGGATTTGATCATCTAATTTGGCAACAAGGTTAGTACTACAAATCCTACTAGGATTTGGTTTTTAAGCCAAATAGGTTTGTTAATATGTTTTAATATTTGGCCGAATTTAGGAGATAAAGATCTAGATCGGTAGATCATTTTCGGGATTTCAAGGAACCTATTAAGCGAATCGGTGTGTACTCACACTAACTTTCAATATATATATTATGGCAATAATCTGTTTTAACATATGAATGTGTATAAGAATGAGAATGTGGCTAAGTACCACAAATGTGGCAAAAGTACCAGTGCACGTATTCCTACTTTTGATAGGATTATGAATGTGTTATATTCGAAAAGTGACATAATGTGAATTTAAGTATGATAGGAATGATATGTAATAATTGGGGCATTTGGGATATATGTGAAGGAAGAAAGTGAAGGTGTTGACTTGGTCTCACCAACGAAGGTGTTGACTTCGGTCTCACCAACGAAGGTGTTGGTTTCGGCCTCACCAACGAAATATGGTGGCTACGGCCCCATTGCGTGAATATGGTAACCGGTTACATTATTTGAATATAGTGTCTAATGACACAACGTAAGTGGGCGATGAGCACGTCGATCGCAATGATCGCCTTCGATGGTGTGTAGCGGATGGAGGGTTGACTTAGTAGTCCCCACGGTGTGTACAAAGTTGGTACGGGTGGTGTGTAGCGGATGGACAAATAGGCTTGGGTTTGGGTTGCATCATCCTTTATTTTGTATGAACATGAAATTGATATGACTTGTATGCTCGATTTGTTGAAAATTAGTATCAGGTGTACACATTGAGTCTGTGGACTCACCCAGTTGGGAATTATTTTTCAGTGTGATGATAAAGTAATGGACCGGGTCTGCAGGAGCTAAAGGTGGCCATGCATCACATGAAGGATTTAATTAGAAAGTGGACTTTATTAAATTTTAGTACTTTAGATTTTATTTTGGGTTTGAATGATGTAATAAGGCCATAAGGCCCAGTTGGATTTTCTTTATTTCATTTATTTTTATTTGATTATGATACAATTTATTTTTGATTAAAGTTAAGTAAAATTATTTCTTTTAGAATAATAAACCCTAAAATTATTTTATCACCTTATTTAAGTTGGATTTTCAAAATTTATTAAATGGGTTCCAATTTAAGCCCAACCCAAAACGAATTTTTCTTAATTACACAAATTTTCTCTAAGTTAATCGGGACATTGAAAACCGGTTTACTTAAGGAACATACAGATCCGGTTCGAGCTCGTGGCGGGTGTGGGTGTGTTCAGATTGGTATCGAGCCGATTTTAAACTCTCGGCTTTGTGGGCTAAGGCCCAAACGCGTTTTCAAAGCGAGCCAAATGATTTTTTTTTTTTTTTGAAATTAAACAGGTTCTCGGCATGGCACCTAAGTCTCCAACCCATGATCCACACGGTAAGTACTTCGACTTACGTAGTGATTTGAATATGTGATCTCAGTATGGGCTTTTATGGAAACGTAGATTAGTGAACTAGGATCTATTGAACCGTAGGACTAGTCTACTCAAACACAAGTACATAAGACTTAATGCACTTAACAAACCTATGGCTAAGTCACTAAGTAAGTTGGGGTGTGGTAACCCACAATGCGCATGTCTAGGATTGGATCCGGAAGAGCACAGTATTTAGCGATCCTAGTGACTCACCTCCTCTTCGCAGAATCCTACACAGTGCGTAGCTTTGGTTCACCCCGACCAAGAGGACTCGGTCATAAAGCTAAACACAATAACTAAAACCCGAAAGGGAACTTGTGTTTTTATAAAAAACAACGAAACCCTAGTTTTAAAATTCTTAAAACTTTCTTTTAAATTTGTAAAAACTATCCTTACAAAATTTCGAAAAATTTCTGATTTGTGAAAATTACAAAAATGCCCTTAATGGTAAAATTACCAAAATGCCCTTGATTTACAAAATGTCAAACTTTTCAATGGTCTTGCTAAAACTTCATTATTTTATAAATGTTCAAATTGCAAACTATCAAAAATACCCGATTTTGGAAAAAATTACAAAATTGCCCCTAACTTGCAAAATTACAAAATGACCACGATTTCCAAATTTTTTGCAACCTCACCATTTGAAAGGTTAAACTCTCAAAAAGAACCCACAAAATTTTACAACGTTTGAAATATCCCTGATTTGTTATTTTTTCCAAATATACCCCAGTTTGTGAAAAATTACCAAAATACCCCTGAGGTCAAAAATTACCGAAATACCCCCGGATTTCAAAATTTTTCCAAATTACCCCAAAACTTTGAAGTTTTCAAAATACTTTGCAACAAAAACACCAAGGAACGTTTTTCTTTTGAAAAATTTCGAAAATACCCTGTAGGACAAAATTACGAAAATACCCCTGGGTAGTGAAGAACAACAACAATGAAAATTACAACGTTTCTCTGAATGAACGGAAGTTCATACTTGTTTGATGGATGAATGGATGAATGGAAAGACTGTATGCTTGTATGAATACGAAAGAACCACTCTTAAATACTTTTTCATAAAACTGTTCGCGGTTAATCAGTGAAACAAAAGTTTTGATCCATAAATTCTCTTAAATCAGATTAAATCGCGACGTTAGAAATAAGTTCTAGGGGACGTGAACTTAGAGATTGTGCCTAGAAAGTATGATGGTTCTATTAAGATCAGAGTGCGCAGCGTAAGCATAGTGCGGTGAGAAGGATGGTACGACTGTTAGTAAGTAATTTCGAGGACGAAATTATTTTTAAGGAGGGTAGAAGCGTAACATCCTAGATTAGGGGGGGTTATGCGTTTGTGCATAATTCATGAGTTAGTAGGTTTTGGTAGTGTTGGAAGTGTATTAAGGGTTTTAGAATTTTAGGATGGAAGAAGAAAGCTTTGGAAAATTATTGGTTTTTAAGTAAAAAGGGAGCTAGGTAAATGAGGCTTTAAAAGAAACTCAAAGTGTGAAGCATGACACAAGGAACCATGTGGTAAAATGGCATGTTTTATGAATTATGAATGTGTTATGTGAATTCTAGAAATAAGGAAATGTATGGAAATATATGGAAATGTAAGGAAATGTATGGAAATGTAAGGCAATGTAGGGAAATGTAAGAAAATGTAAGGAAATGTAAGGAAATGTATGGAAATGTATGGAAATGTAAGGAAATGTAAGGAAATGTAAGGAAATGTATGGAAATGTAAGGAAATGCAAGGAAATGTCTTGTCTTGGAAATGTAGGGAAATGTCCTGAAAATGTAAAGGAATAAAGAGGAAAGTGAACATTTATGGAAACTAGAAATGTAAGGAAATGGTTCAAAAATGGAAAGTACACATTTTTGGAAACACAACATTTTGGAAACCGAACATTTTAGGAAACCTGAACATTTTGGAAACTGAACATTTTAGGAAACCTGAACATTTTTGGAAACTTGGAATGTAAGAAAAATGGCAAGTTACAGAGGCGATCGAAAATTTTAGGAAACTTAGAAATGACCCCGAAATGATGAGTTTTAAAGCTCAAAATTGGAAATAAGGGCTAGAGGGCCTTAAAAGAGAAAAAGTTGGAGAAGTTTGACACACAATTAGGCTTGGAAAAATGGCTGAAGGTGTCACTTAGGGCCTATGGAAATGGCGCCATGTGCAAGAGCTGTTGGGCTTGGGTTCGAGTCACTTGGTAAGCAAATAAATAAGTTTAATTTTTGCTTCTGTAAATTTGAGGTGGACGGCATGGGTTTCTAGAAAAGGAAGAGTTTTATTTGCATAAATATGTGAATAATAAGAGATAAATAAAGGATTATTTTCTAAGGAGATAATTGAGAGATAATTGATGGATTAAAGGCTTTTATCTTTTAAATAAAAGAGATAATATTATCAAAAAAGAGGAGTGGTGGCCAAGTAAGGGACTCTAGGTGATAACTTTGGCTATAAAAGGAGGCGGGAGGGCTACTCATTCACTTTTGCTTCCTCTTTGCCGAAATTTTCCTAGCTCTCTCTCCCCTCTCTGCCAAATTTTTCTTCAAGCAAAATCCTCTCTTCTCTTCTTCTATTTTTTTCTCTCGATTCTTTGTCACAAAGCCGAATCCTTGTTGATTCTAAGTAAAGGAGCAATCAACCACAACATCAAAAGGGTTTCCCTCATTATTGAATAGAAGGATCAAGGATCAAGGATCTAAGGTAAGAGGAATGAATATTTGGTTAAAGGTTATGATTCATATTTTCAAAGTTAGATTTAATCTAATACAAAGTTATAGGGATTTTGACAAGTATATAAAGGAATCCTCTTCAGATTTGGAATTTGTAAGGTAAGTGATATTCGGCCAAGGCTTGTTTTTTTTAAATATTTAGGATTATTTCCCATTATTTCAAAAGCCGAAAACTCACATGGTTACATGATCTAGTGTTAGCCGATTTCAAGAAAAAAAGAATACTAGCAAATTTTTGGGATTTGATCATCTAATTTGGCAACAAGGTTAGTACTACAAATCCTACTAGGATTTGGTTTTTAAGCCAAATAGGTTTGTTAATATGTTTTAATATTTGGCCGAATTTAGGAGATAAAGATCTAGATCGGTAGATCGTTTTCGGGATTTCAAGGAACCTATTAAGCGAATCAGGTGTGTACTCACACTAACTTTCAATATATATATTATGGCAATAACTGTTTTAACATATGGATGTGTATAAGAATGAGAATGTGGCTAAGTACCACAAATGTGGCAAAAAGTACCCAGGTACGTATTCCTACTTTTGATAGGATTATGAATGTGTTATATTTTGAAAAGTGACATAATGTGAATTTAAGTATGATATGAATGATATGTAATAATTGGGGCATTTGGGATATATGTGAAGGAAGAAAGTGAAGGTGTTGACTTGGTCTCACCAACGAAGGTGTTGACTTCGGTCTCACCAACGAAGGTGTTGGTTTCGGCCACCAACGAAATATGGTGGCTACGGCCCCATTGCGTGAATATGGTAACCGGTTACATTATTTGAATATAGTGTCTAATGACACAACGTAAGTGGGCGATGAGCACGTCAGCTGCGGCGACTACCTTCGATGGTGTGTAGCGGATGGAGGTTGACTTAGTAGTCCCCACACGTGTACAAAAGTTGGTATGCGGGTGGTGTGTAGCGGATGGACAAATAGGCTTGGGTTTGGGTTGCATCATCCTTTATTTTGTATGAACATGAAATTGATATGACTTGTATGCTCGATTTGTTGAAAATTAGTACTGTGTACACATTGAGTCTGTGGACTCACCCCGTTGGGGAATTATTTTTCAGGTGATGAGCAGTAATGGACCGGGTCGGCAGGAGCTAAAGGTGGCCATGCATCACATGAAGGATTTAATTAGAAAGTGGACTTTATTAAATTTTAGTACTTTAGATTTTATTTTGGGTTTGAATGATGTAATAAGGCCATAAGGCCCAGTTGGATTTTCTTTATTTCTGTTTATTTTTATTTGATTATGATACAATTTATTTTTGATTAAAGTTAAGTAAAATTATTTCTTTTAGAATAATAAACCCTAAAATTATTTTATCACCTTATTTAAGTTGGATTTTCAAAATTTATTAAATGGGTTCCAGTTTAAGCCCAACCCAAAACGAATTTTTCTTAATTACACAAATTTTCTCTAAGTTAATCAGGATATTGAAAACCGGTTTACTTAAGGAACATACCAGATCCGGTTCAGGCTCGTGGGCCGGGTGTGGGGTGTTTCAGGGAACACTCTTGATGGGATCTACCTATGTGAGTGGAAGTGTGGCCGCTTCTAGGAGTTCAAAGGCTTGGCTCTGACAGCACTCATGAAAAGAGGACACAGACACATGGCCATAATAGTGTCCCTAGATACTATGCATTGACCGATGTTGAAATCATTGTGTGAGATGTGTTCGGTTAATCAAATGAAATAATTGGTTCAAAGCTTAGTCTACCATGAAATTTCGATTAACTTTAACATGTTTTCACTAAGTGAAGGTTCAATCGTAAGATACCTTCATTTATGCAAATTGATTTCCAAGAATATCAAAATCTAAAATATTTTAAAAATGGGGGGAGATTGTTGGAACAATTTCAAATATTTATAGTGTTCCAGTAACTATAAATGAATGGATGTAATTAATCAAAAGATTATATTTTTTGATTTTTTGAAAAAGAATTATAACTATTTAAATAATATTATTTGAATAGTTATAATTAAATGAATAATTATGTTTTTATTTAAAAAAAATATTATTATTCAGAAAGACACCTGTTGATGAAAGATGTCTCTATGAAGAGACATGAAAATTCCTATAAATAGGAATCAGATTTCATTTGGAGAGATACCAACAATAAAATTCTAATATTCTTTCTTCCTTCCTTCATTTTCTAATATTGTTAGATTATTTTATAAAGTATTACTGCAAAAATCCTTTATAGAAATTGGGTTTCTTGTCATACATTGCTTAGTGTGTAGTGGGCTATTCTCGTCAGTGCAAAGCGCAAATAGCCATTGGCTTCATTGTATCCTCGAGGTTAATTTGCTTGGAACTCTTTTGCATACCAAAGATAGGTGGGGGCGAATATAACCTTAAAGAAAGTGGTTTGATACACGCCTTAGAGCATTGTCCTATTTCTTCTTCTGTTCGAGTTTCATTCATGTGTTCGAGATTTTCCTCACCGGAGATTTGTACTAACAACTTGAAGTATGTCGGTATTGAATTGTGGCAGGTACTCTTTTGTCTAAATCCTAGCCCGTTATATTTTTGGACCATTTTAGAGCTATATAACGAGAGAAATGTTTGTGTTTTGTCCGGTGAAATCTGGAACAATGTTTGATAACATCTTAGTTGCCGAAAAGAGTTTCTTGGAATTGAAGTTGCAATTTCAGACTGCATTAGCTGTTATGTAGTATAACATAAATATCAATGTCCATCGTCTTAGGAACTTTTTTATTTGTTTACTTTTGTACATTGGGTAGAATGCCGGTGGTATACATTTTGGCTAAATATTAGTGTATTGTGATATTGGATCGATTTTTGTAATGAATATTCAACCTTTATTTTAATTTTAATTTAATATTTTTAAGTTGTATTTAAAGCACAATTTCTATTCACTGTAAATGTTTATGAAAATATATTAATATTGAAACAATAAAAAATAGAAAATAAATGCCTTAGACGTGTTTATTCCAACCTTTTTAAGATTGTCTTAAACGGGTCTATTCCAACCTTTTTAAAGATTGTCTTAGACAAGGTATATCCCAACCTTTTTAAGGTTGTATTAGATGGCTTTATCTCAACCTTTTTTAAGGGTTGCCTTAAACAATGTCTATCCCAACTTTTTTAAAGTTGTCTTAAACGAGTCTATCCCAACCTTTTTTAAGTGTTGCCTTAGACAAGGTTTATCCCAACCTTTTTAAGGCTGCCTTAAACGAGTCTATACCAACCATTTTTAAGGGTTGCCTTAGACTGGTCTATCCCAACCTTTTTAAGGTTGTCTTAGACGAGACTATCCCAACCTTTTTCAAAGGTTGGCCTTGACTAGGTCTTTCCCAACCTTTTTTAAAGGTCGGCATTGACCAAGCCTTTCACAACCCTTCAATAAGGGCCGGCTTATGTTGACTTATGGCAACACTTTTTCAAAAGCGTCGCCATGCCTATGCCAACTGTACTATAGACAACCATTTTGGAAGTGTCGGACGAAGCGTCACGAAACCTATGCCAACCTTTTTTGCGTCGTCTTAGATCAAAAAAAGTGTCGCGGTAGGGTTGTTTTGTTGTAGTGATAATTGATACTAATCTAGTTAATTTAAATTTAATTTAAATTTAATATGCACAATTAAATTATATGTTTTTTGATAAAATTAGAATATGCTTTAATGATTTTCATCTTTTATAATAATTCAAATAAACATTGCTAAATTATTGCTTTTATATTTTAAAAAATAACAAGTAATATATTTATAAAATATGTAGTTCAATATATTTTAAATTTAATAATAATGTGAGTGATGTAATAATAATTAAAAAACATGATAAGTAGTTCAATATTGTTTTAAAATATAAAATATGTAATTAAACTTGGGAAATAAAAAAGATGGGAAAATGAGGGGTTATGTTGCAATATTACCAAATTTTTTTGTTGGGTGATTTTGGGCTTGTGTTGGCCGACACCACTATCTCCAAAAAAATTATTTTTTTAATCAGATAAAAGGGGTGCGGCCATCAGTGTGCCAGCACCCCAAAAAAGTTTTTTTTTTGAAAGAAAAAATACATGGTGCCTACCATCTATTTCCCATAACTTAATTTTACGGTTCTTTTCGGATCATTTTAGTGAATATTTTTGAACTTGGGTCATTTTTGTAAATATCAATTTTTTTTAGTTAGATTGGTAAAATAGCCTCTTATTTCTTTAGTACCTTTAATCGTCCCTATACTTGTCATGTTCCTTGGATTATTTATAAAAGGGATTCAAGCTCTTATTTTTGCAACTTTAGCTTCGGCTTATATAGGTGAATTCATAGAGGGTCTATCATTGACTAATTTTTTGTTTTTAAAATAGTCTAACCCTTTTTTACCTTAGCTTGGTCCAATCCAATGTATGTGCAACTAAAGATAATCTACTTATTTAGGGACCATAAATATATAAATATGACGATCTAGAGTAATAACAAAAAAAATATTATGATATTAGAGAATTGTAATAAAAAAAAAGGAAAGAAGTGTAATTGAAAAAATCTTTTTCCTAAAATTCAGAGTTGGTCCATTTTTTTTATTACTTATATTTTTATCATATTTACCTTTAATCAATATTATATTTATCTTAATATTTTTTTTGTTTATTCAATTTAAATATTATGAGCCGTAATTAGAATAGAAATTCTTATAGTATTAATTTAGGTCTATGATTTTCAAAAAGTTATTCTATTTCCATTTCAGTCAATTTCTTCATTCAATTTAATGATTGACCAAAAGAAATTACTTTTAATAAATAATAAAATAAATTGCATGAACTTAGCTCAATCAAATATTGATATTGATTTTTAATTTGTATGTAATGATTTGGTCCATTTAGATTATATCCATGTGAGATAATGCTAAATAAAAATATAAAAGGAAGAGAAAAATTTATATTACAAAAAACGATAAAAAAACTATTATGAAGGAAAAAAGGGAGTAAATTTAGGTATATAGAATCTAATGACTATAAGATAGTTCTTGTCTATCCTTTGAGGAGTAATTCTAGAATCTAATTGAATTGAATCAAAGAAATGGATTTAGATAGACATTTCAATAGAATAATAGAAGTTCCTTTGAATTGAATGAATAAAGAAATAAAACAAAGACAAAAACAAAGAAATCAAAGCTAACTTTGAATAATTGTATCTTTTTCTCAATTTTCATAATTCAATCAACGTCAATTTGTGAAAATAGAAACAATTAAAATTAAAACTTAAAATTAAACAATAGCAACAGCCATCACAAAACAATCGAATTACCTGGGGTTTGAAGGCAGCTGCGTGGCTAAGTTCCTTGGCAAGCTTTCTTTTCAGCTTTTGAAAGAAAATCCTATCTTTGGTCCTTATTCTCATACGTAAGCCGCATCTACCCCATCTCTAAATCAGATGGTTTTAAACCCACTTTGAATTAGGTGCAACCAACAATTGAATAGAACCAATTGCAACAGCCACCAATTGCCCAAAAAATAAAAAATAATAGCAGCAGGGAGTAGTTGCAAAGACGTGAAGAGCCAACAATTGAATAGAACCAATTGCAGCAACCACCAGTTGTCGAAAAAACAAAAAATAATAGCAGAAGGGAGCAGTTGCGGAGACGTGAAGAGCTAGCAATTGAATAGCAAAGCAATTGCCCAAAAAAATAGTAGGAAGGGGTTGCAGAGACGTGAAGAGAAAAAATTAATTAGAGTTGAGTAATTTTTAATTAAGATTTTAGGGATTTATGATTAAAAAAATTAATTAAATAAGGTGTCAATGACATATAAAAATTAGCTAACATGTCATTAAATGATTGAGAAGGGATGCAGATGACGTGGCGTCACTATTTCATACAATCCTTTCCCTTATAATATGTTGGTGTCTTATTGAACCCAACGTTCTCACCCAACTTGCTAGCAATTTTGCTTGTGTTAATTAATATAAATTTATTTTTATATATTTTACTCTTCAAACAGGATCAACTAAATGCCATGAAAGCTGACTTTGCAAGAGAGGAAATAAGCATCAGGGCAAGGCTGCTATCTTTGGAAAGTTCACTCAAAGAGCTGAAGACAGTGATTTCGGATTTAAATGTAAGGGCAAATTTGGTTAATGACTTGGTCAACCTGGTCATATAATGATCTCAACATTGACCAGGCAAGCACTAAACGAGGCTCAATCTTGCGGGAGCCCGCTGCACTGTAGCCAGAAATAGAGGGAATCAGGGCTAGCGAAAACAATTAATGTGACTGTAGCTGATGTTTATCTATATTGATATTATCTTTTTTATATTGTAATGTGTTGTTGAACTATAATACTAGCTGGAAGAAATCTCCTTAATTGTTGTTAAATAAATGCTGAGATATTTTTCAATTAGTTGTTGATTTCTAGCATTTGAATTAGTCACGTAAAAATTCGTGGAGTCCTATTCTTTAGCAGTTAGTTGAGTATTAGTTAGTAACAATATCTACTAAAATTATGGAGTCGAGTTACATTTGTTCTGTTATAAATACTAGTTTTGATTAAGCAATAAACGTGTCCTTTCATTTTACTTGCATTCTTCTACCGTTCCTAGTTAACAATCTGGTATCCGAGCAAGGTTAGATTAAAAAGCCTGCATATTATTTTTTTTTAGAGTTGTTAGTGTTGCTGGTGAGATGGCTGATTTACAGGTCATTGGTTGAATCAAAAAGCTGAGCAATCAAAATTATAGTTCATGGTCTACATGCATGATGTCATATCTACAAGGCCAAGATCTATGGGAAGTAGTTAACGGGAATGAAAGTACACAACCAGACGATGACAGAAATGGTAATCTGTGGAAATGGAAGATTAAGGCAGGTAAAGCCATGTTTGCCTTGAAGACAACAGTAGAAGAGGATGTGTTGGAACACATTCGGAATGCTAAGACTCCAAAAGAAGCTTGGGATACATTTGTTGTAACGGCCTAATTTTCAGTGGTGTCGGAAATGGTGATATGAGATCACTAAATCCGGCAAGTAAGATTAAATAAGATAGTAATTTAATATTTATGAGTCAAGTGAGAATTTAGAAGAATTTGTGGATTGGTGAATTTAGTGAATTAAAAGAATTTATTAGGTCAAATGGGTCAAAAACGAGGTATCGAGACCTCGAATTTGAAAATCGAGCCATAAATATTTTTAGTTATGGAGTGTTATTAAGTTAGTATTAAAATTTGGTTGAGAAATTTAAATGTTTGGGTAGCCAATTTAATAAAAAGGACTAAATTGTAACAAATGCAAAATTGCTAGAAGAATTAAATAGCTCAAGTGTTAAAAGAAAGAGGATTTATAGGGCAATTAACCCAAATGTGAAAAGGCTGGACGGCAAGTGGAAGAAAATCATCACAAAGATAAGGATAATAAGGGTAAAATTGGAATTTTGTAATTTTAATATGTTATTAAGATAAGATTGAAAGTAATCTAGAGTAATCTTCACAATAGAGGAGTTCTGGAGAAAGCTTGTTTTCATACTATTACATCCTGTGAGTTTGATTCATGCTTTTTCTTGATAATTTTTTATGTTTTTATGACTTTTACAACTAGATCCACTTATAGAATTCATTAGTTTTTGATTTGGTGGGTAAAATTAAAAGTTACCCTTGCTGAGAAATGGAAGTTTATGATGAATTATTATGAAAATTAAATTATAATTTCATATTAAGGTGGTTTTATTAAGTAATTTTGATAGGAAATGATATTTAGGACCTAATTGTGAAAAAGTTGTGAATTAGAGGTTGGTGTTGAAATTCAGAATATCAAAGGTTGTGAAATAGTTTGTAATGATAGAATAAAGTGTTGATTGAGAAAAATTAGTTCAATTGATGGCTGAATTGAGCAGGGACTAAATTGTAAAAATTGTAAATTTTGGGGTAAAAGTGCAATTTCAAAAATTGAAGAGCATAAATTATGAAGTGAAATAGAAATGAAATATATGCTGATGAGTGAAAATATTTTACATTATAGATCAAGAAACCAAAGAAGAAAGAGGAAAAGAAAAAGTTGCAGAGTAGTCCCTAAATTTCAAAATCTTCTACAAATCAGTATGTGTAAGTTCATATGGTTGAATTTATATGTTTATTTTTGAATGATTGAATGATATAATGTGCTGTTAAATATGAATTTGCTGTGGGATTGTGAAAAATATGATCAATGAAAGAATAAATGGTGGTAATTCAAATTAGGAAAAACGCAGAATTGAGTACGTTCATGTCGTGACATGTGATGAATTGACGGATAAGACCATGGTTAATCCATGGCAAATGTGAAATGTAGGTATGGTATCATCCATACTGAGTTATGAAATGTAGGTATGGTATCATCCATACCGAGTTGTGAAATGTAGGTATGGTATCATCCATACCGAGTTGTGAAATGTAGGTATGGTATTAACCATACTGAGTTGTGAAATGTAGGTATGGTATAAACCATACTGAGTTGTGAAATGTAGGTATGGAATTATCCATACTGAGTTGTGAAACTTGGCACTGAGCAACGACGTACTCAAATTCGTAAGACGTTTCCTAATTTGATAAGAAGTAATATAAAATGAGTGAATCAAATGGAAGAGATTGAGTAGTTGTTAATGTTGAGCTCAACTATGTGAAGTATTTTAACGATGGTTGTGAATGGCGGGAACTTTAGTAAATGTTTTGTTATTGTTTTGGAAATATTATGTGTGGTAAGCTACTTTTAAACCTATGAACTTACTAAGCTTCATTAAGCTTACTTGTGTGTGTTTGATATTTTTATGTAGATTGAATTAAAGAGAAGTGGAAGATCGGATCATCACAGCAAAGCTCACTATCCAGATCAATTCCGGTAGCTTTTGTTTTATGTTTAAAGATTTATATGGCATGTATAGAGTTTAAATGAGATGGAGTAAAGATGTTATAAACTAGTTATCAATATTGTGCAATGAAACAGTTTTTGAATTCCAGCAGTGACGTGATTTTGAAAAATCACCAAAAATAGAAGAAATGGAATTAGAAAGTGAAGGAGATATGAATTGAAAGCTCTTTGAGTCTATTTTCATATGAAAGAAATAGAGTAAGCAAATGAAATGGAAATAATGAGATATTTAAATTTTAGTGAAACTGGTTCTGAATGAATTCGTGATCCCCTGTTCTGCCTTTGAAAAATCATTAGAAATTTCACAAAAATAATTGTGGATTAAAATTTATATGTATGAAATCCTGAATGAGTCTAGTTTCAAATGAGCTAAACAATGAGGCCATCTAAGTTCTGTACAAAGAGTAATTTGATTCGTAGTGAAGAGAGGTCAGAGCAGTTGAACAGTAAAACAGTGGAAACTTCAATGAATAAACTGTACTAATTGGCCACATGAAAAATTCTGGAAAAATTATAGTAAAAAGATATATGAGTCTAGTTTCAGGAAAAATTAACAGATCTTAATTTGGAGTTCCGTAGCTCCAGATATAAATATTTTAGTGACTATGACGCAGAGGGACAGTTTTAAATTTTATGCCGAATT
Source organism: Gossypium bickii (assembly GCA_025503065.1). Lineage (NCBI taxonomy): Eukaryota > Viridiplantae > Streptophyta > Magnoliopsida > Malvales > Malvaceae > Gossypium > Gossypium bickii. Next base: position 107,715,764 of record CP106711.1, read on the forward strand.
AGTAGTTAAGTTTTGTAATGCCTCGTGCTCGACTCCGGTAACGGTCTCGGGTAAGGGGTGTTACATTTGTTGTTCTGTTCTCAAAGACCAGACTCCAACTTCTAGAGAGTGAATAATTGTCAATAATGCAGTGTAATATGACAATTGCTCAGTATTTTCACAAGGTGAAATCCTTATGTTGAGAGATCTTAGAATTGGATCCAGAAGCTCCAATTGGTGAAACCAGAATGAATAGGGTAATCATTCATGGTTTAAGACCAGAATATCGAGGCTTCATCACAGCAGTACAAGGATGGCATAATCAACCATCACTTGTTGAGTTCGAGAATTTATTGGCTGGTCAATAAGCATTGGCTAAGCAAATGGCAGGAAATCCATCGAAAAGTGAAGAAGAAGCTTTTTATGCTGGAAGGAGTAAACAGAGTTTCAAGTAAAATGTTGTCTGGGGATCAAAAGGAAATCAAGAGAAAAAGGGTAATCGTGAAGGGGCATTATCAAAGCACTCTGGTAGAACCAAGAAGTTTGAAGGGAAGTGTTACAATTGCGGAAAGAGGGGTCACATGGCTAAGAACTGCTGGTCAAAGAAAAAGACCATTGAGAGCAATGCTGCTACTTCCAAAAGCGAAGAAAAATGAGATACTGAAGCTCTTGTTGCGATAGAAGAAGAGGATTCAGCTCTAACTATGACAACAAAACAGATCAATTACAAGGAAGACTGGATCGTTGATTCAGGCTGCTCAAATCATATGACAGGTGATAAAGCTGCAAAATTTATCGAAGTACAAGGGAAATTGTGTAGTGGTGATAGCAAGTGACTTAATGCTACCAATAGTTTACACTGGTGACACAATTATCTCTCCGAAGCATAATCATAATGATGTATCTCTTCAAAATGTCTACCATGTTCCAGGTATGAAGAATTTGCTTTCGGTAGCGCAATTAACATCTATAGGCCATTTTGTCCTGTTTGGTCCAAAAGATGTGAAGGTATATCGAAATCTTAAAATTTCAGAATCACCAATAATGGAGGGGCAGAGATCAGAATCAGTGTATGTGATGTCAGCAGAGGCTGCATATGTAGACAGGACTAAAAAGGAGACAGCAGACTTGTGGCACATGCGATTGGGTCATGTAAGCTATTCTAAGCTTGATGTGATGATGAAGAAATCGATACTGAAGGGTCTTCCAGAACTTGAAGTAAGAATTGATACGATTTGCGCTAGCTGCCGATACGGAAAAGCCCATCAATTGCCATATGCAGACTCTAAGTTTCAAGCAAAAGAACCATTAGAATTGGCGCATTCTGATGTGCTTGGACCTGTCAAACAAGCGTCAAATGGTGGAATGAAGTACATGGTGACCTTTATTGATGATTTTTCAAGGTATGTGTGGGTTTATTTTGTAAAAGAAAAATCTGACACATGCTTGAAATTTAAAGAATTCAAGGGCACAGCTGAAGCAGAGGTTGAGGAAAGAATTTGTTTCTTACGGACGGATAATGGTAGAGAATACAGCTTGAATGAATTTTCTCAATATCTTAGGGAGAATCGAATACATCATCAGTTTACATGTACCAATACGCCACAGCAAAACGGCGTAGCTAAGAGAAAGACCAGGCACTTGGCTGAAGCTTGTCGGAGTATGCTTCACGCGAAAAATGTACAAGGTAGATTTTGGGCAGAAGCAATGAGGACTGCTGCATTTGTCATCAATCATCTCCCACAACAAAGGTCAGGTTTTCTATCACCTTTTGAAAAATTATGGAATAGAAAACCATCAGTTAGTTATTTTCGTGTTTTTGGATGTGTATGTTATGTGTTTATACCTGACTAGTTACGTAGTAAAATGGACAAGAAAGCTATAAAATGCATCTTTATAGGATATGACAATCAAAGAAAAGGTTGGAGGTGTTGTGATCCTATAAGTGGTAAATGCTACACATCTCGAAATGTAGTGTTCGATGAAGCTTCTTCTTGATGGACTTTAGAAAAGGATAAACCGTTAAATCCAGAAATTTTTGATGATGCAAAACATTCTCAAGTTCAGTTGAGTTTTGATGAGTCTAAGAATGAAGACAATGCGTGTGATAGTAAAGGTGGAATAGTTCAGAATTCATGGCAAACTGGTGTTTATCAACAGCCTTATGAAGCAGTTGAACATAGTGAAGCAAGAACACCAGCTCAATTGAGAAGATCAACAAGAATAAAGAAGGCAAATCCTAAATATGCTAATGTTGCCACAATAGAAGAGACAGATCTAGTGGAACCAGAGACGTTTGAAGAAGCATCCAAAAATGCAAAGTGGAAGAAAGCCGGGGAAGAAGAAATCACTACACTCAGACACAACCAGACATGGGAGCTTGTGCCAAAGCCAAAAGATGTAGAACCAGTTTCTTGCAAGTGGATTAACAAATTAAAGCGTCACACTGATGGGTCGATTGAAAGACACAAGGCTCGATTAGTAGCTCATGGATTTTCTCAGCAATATGGACTAGACTATGATGAAACGTTTAGTCCTGTTGCTAAGATCACTACGGTTCGAGTATTAATCGCAATAGCAGCTAGCAAGAATTGGTGTTTGTGGCAAATGGACGTGAAGAATGCATTTCTACACGGAGAGTTGGATCGTGAAATTTACATGAACCAGCCAATTGGGTTTCAAAGTACAGCTCATCCAGATTATGTGTGCAAGCTTCGAAAAACACTCTACGGATTTAAGCAAGCACCAAGGGCTTGGTATAGTAAGATTTTAGAATTCCTTACTCATGATGGGTTCTCTGTGGCAGCTGCAGATTCTAGCTTGTTTGTTAAAAGCAAATGAGGGCAGATAATTACTGTCCTAGTGTATGTGGATGATTTAATAGTAACGGGAGATTGTGAAGAAGAAATTCTCCAAACAAAAGAGAATTTGTCTATTCGGTTTCAAATGAAGGAATTGGGGCAGCTCAAGCATTTTCTCAGTCTGGAGATTGATCACACATCAGAAGGAATTCTTCTCCATCAGCAAAAGTATTCCAGAGATTTATTAAAAAGGTTTGGAATGTTTGAGTGCAAGACTATCACAACTCCAGTAGAGCCAAACGCAAATATTTGTTCTCTTGATGGGAAAGATTTAGAAAATGTGACTATGTATCAAAAATTGATAGGTAGTCTAATTTACCTAACTCTAACCAGGCCTGATATCTCTTATGCGGTGGGAGTGATGAGTCGTTATATGCAAAGTCCAAAGAAATCACATCTGGAAAGAGTTCGACGGATTTTGCGATATGTGAAAGGTACACTTGACTATGATATCTTCTATAGGAAAAGTGAAGACTGCAAATTGCTTGGCTACTGTGATGCTGATTTTGCAGGAGACCATGATACTCGACGTTCAACTACTGGGTATGTTTTCATGCTAGGAGCAGGACCAATTTCATGGTGCAGCAAAAGACAGCAAAGTGTTTCACTCTCTACAGCAGAGGCGAAATATCGAGCAGCAGCAATGGCGGCTCAGGAAAGTACGTGGCTCATACGTTGCTAAAGAATCTTAAATGTTCAGTTAATTATGCTGTTCCATTATTTTGTGACAACCGATCAGCAATATGTTTGGCGAAGAATCCAGTTTTACATGCTAGAACCAAGCATGTGGCAATCCTTTATCACTTCATTACAGAGAAGGTTTTGCTAGAAGAGATTGAGTTGAAGAAGGTTAAGATAGAAGACCAAATTGCAGATGTGTTCACTAAAGGGCTAAGTGCTAATAAGGTTGAGAACTTTCGTTATATGCTTAGCATGATGAGAAGATCATAAGCTGGTATTGAGAGGGAATGTTGAACTACAACAACAGTTGGAAGAAATCTCCTTAATTGCTGTTAAATAAATGCTGAGATATTTTTCAATTAGTTGTTGATTTCTAGCATTTGAATTAGTCACGTAAAAATTAGTGGAGTCCTATTCTTTATCAGTTAGTTGAATATTAGTTAGTAACAATATCTGCTAAAATTATAGAGTCGAGTTATATTTGTTTTGTTATAAATACTAGTTTTGATTAAGCAATAAACGTGTCCTTTCATTTTACTTGCATTCTTCTACCGTTCCTAGTTAACATGTGTTTGTATGGTGTTCTTTGTTTTGTCTTAATTATTTTCCAGTATTATGTCTATGTTTTATAATATTTGAAGTGCCATGGCACATTTATAAACTATAATAAAAAGAAAGGAGCTCTCCAGTGAACACCTATCTAACTTTATTTCCTTGCCCTTTGGTTTTTCCTTCTAATAGATATAATCTTCTCTAAACAGATCCCTTCTAATAGATATAATCTTCTTTAAATAGATATAAAACTAGCATCATTAACTTAATAAGAGTTTGACAGCTGCCCAAAATATTTAGGATTCTCAAGGCATCCTAACCTTACATTTTTATCATATGGTTGAAACGAGTAAGACCTTCAATGATTAAAACAACACTATCAAACTTGCTCCTATACTACAAAACTATTATTTAGATCTTATCTAATAGAAACAATTTTGGACTTTTGAGTAGCAAATTCTGGCCCATAGATGTGATGGGTTTATATTGTCTCAAGGTCTAATCACGAGATCCAAATATAAACAGTTAAAGTTAAAACTCAATTTATTTAATTTGTTCAAGATTTTATCACGAAGAAATTTCAAGAAAAATAGTTGAAGCCTCAAGACGATTGACTTTGGAATTCAATACGGAGCAAGGATGGATTAGAATGGACCAATTTTATTCGTAGACTTAAATCTCAATCCATGATGACAAGGTCGTGTGGAAGATGTTAACAAGCTTAGGCATTACACTTCAATGACTCCAATCAAGCCCACATGCCTAGCCATGTTATAATCAGTTGACTTGCGGTGCATTTTTGGAATGGATCTAGGCATTTTTAGACCAGTATGTTTTCATATCGATCAAATATTTGTCTCTTTGCTTCGCAATGCACTTTGAATCACTCAATTTTGAGTTCGGAAGCTAAAGTTATAATTGTTTTAATAAAGACTGTGCAAGCAGAATTTTGGATGAGATTATTACAGAAGTTATGAGTTTCAAACTTTTTATTCGAGTTTAAATCATATTGGATTCGAGTTTCATACTTAATTTTTATTATATATGAGCATATTGTATTTACTAAGTTTTATTATTTTATTATTTATTTATTCCGAATTTTGGATAATTTTTAAGTATTTTAAGTTATTTAAGAGTTTTATGTCAATATACTTAAGAGATCATCTTCAAGCTTTTTCTTTTCTTTTTTTTTTCTTTTTTGTCAAGTTTTCTTTCTTAGAGGGGAAATTAGAGTCGTTTGAATGGAGTTGCTTTCCATCTTTTTCATCTATTCTCTTTGTTTTCTTCTTTATTATATTTTATTCCTATTTAATTATTCAAATATTTGATTTGTTTAATTGTTCATTTTAAGTTTCTTTCCAATCATTTAGAGTCTTAAATTAAATCTACGACTTGGACAAATTTACGATCCTATTCTACACCACCATTTTTTATCAACCTCTATGCATGAAATTGTTAATTTATATTTGTTATTTTGTACAACAAACGTATTTCATTTATATTTTGAAAATATATTTGAAGCTTTATATTTAGACATTTCTTTATTTGTAGTTTGAAAATCTATTTGAATGAAACTTCATATTTATATAACTTTGGAAGAAACTCGTGATGTTTTTGGTGAATCAGTTGAAGGTAAGGAACCTAACGAGAAGAGATGATGAGAGAGAAGAAAGAATAAGAAGAGCCCGATAAAGAAAAGACCTAACATAATGGTAGTGTATTTCATATCTCATTTTACTATACTTTTTCTTTCATTTATTATTATTTTAATTTATCATAAATTACAACAATAATGATAAAGTGCATAAAGTTTAACTTATATGAATTTCCATATGTATTTTTTTCTTTACTGAATTAATATTCTCTAATTATGTACATTGATTGATATTAAGAACTCATCATCCTCGATTGGGAAACTACTACAAGTATAACATACTTAAAAAATAAATGTAAGCTCCACATTATACAAAATTTATTTGGTGAGGGAATGAAACCAATAGTTGTCTTATTGCATAGCTTAGAACAATAGAATTTGCAAGTTAGATGGAATAACTTGGTCGGTCAAAACATAAGAGTTTCACCAAGTCAAGATAAAACTTCAGAATTTTGAAGGTGAAGTGAAGCTCCTTCATCCCCACCCGAAGCATGAATAATTAGATATTACGAGTGAAGAGAATATGTTTGTGTATTGCTTTGTTATCGCTTCTATCACAATTTCATCATGGGCTTTATTTCATGATGCCACAAACTGTAAAACCTAGTGTCACATATAATACAAATTTCAAGTAGTTGATTTTCTTACTTCACTATAATTCAATGCCCGTTGTAGAGCAGGGCAGCTCTCTCTAGTACATTATCAAAGTATTGACTTTAGACTCAAAATTTTACTATTAATTGTTGAAACACTATGGAATATTAAAAGAACTAAATCTCATCTTTCTAGAAAAACTTTGAAATCCTTGTTTCTAAGCCATCACACATCATTAAGCTTATAGGAGTTAAGTTCAAGGGTTGGATTTATCCTTGAAAAGTCAATGTAGTGTAACTGTAAATCATTGGACTTTGCAATTGTTGGGGATTGACCGATTAAGTAGAAAACAGGTAAAAATAGTGGAAGAAATTGAGAAATTGAACACACAAGTTTAACATGGAAAAACCCCTCCAAAGAGGATAAAAAAACCACTAGCAAAAATAATTTTACTATAATGGCAAAAGAACGAAAAGTATAAAAGATGGAGATAAAAACTAAATCTCGAAACCCGAAAAATAAAGAACCCTCAAAACGTAAACACAAAATTCTCCAAAAGTATTATAAGTTCTAATATTTAATAAGTGTATTTTCTAAGGTTGTAAAAGAGCCTATTTATAGGCTAAACTCGTAGGTCAAATAATGATAAAATAATCTAAACTAATTAAAGTTTAACTAAAACAAATAAATAGAGTTTAACTAAGAGATTATCTCTCAAATTTAACTTAAATATGAGCCAAACTCAGCAAATCTCCAACTTGACTCGTATTTCCACAATGCCATCTTTGTCAAAACCCGCCATGAGCCTATCTTTAACTATGTAGGGAATTAACAAAGTTGAATCTGTGCTTAGAAGCTGGAAGACTTTTAGCCTTCAACTTGTGCACTACCAAATCAAAACTAACCCGGGATTGATTTTCACGAACACAGTGTCCTAACTTTTCAAAACCTGTATCCAAAAGAAAACCTCTCTTCAACGAAACGGTCATACATTTTCCCTCCTATGACCAAGTTGCCTTCGCTCCAAACAAGTTGACTTCAACTCCGTAATGGACGAACGATGTCTTATTTCATTGATCACTATAAAACCTTCTAGAATATAAAGACTGACGATCATTTTACCTATTAACAAAATGAGAGCCCCACAAGACACCTTAATGTCACTTGACTCGATGTTCATTCTACAACATTTTGAGTCTAAAATACTCAAGGAGATGAGATTCTTTCGTAAATCAGGTACATACCTAACATCTAAGAGTGTCATAATCGTCCCATCGTGCATCCTAATTTTAATAGTATCAATATCTACTACCTTACAGGATGAATCATTTCTCATGCGCATAATTCTACCTTCAACTGAAATGTATGTGGAGAACAATTCTCTATTGGGACGTATATGGAAAGAACATCCCAAATCTAGGATCCACTCGAATATAAGCTTAGAACTATCGCTCGTTAATACTAACAAGAAATCATCACCACTTTCATCAGCCAAATTAGCACCAACTACATTTTCTTCGTTACTCTCAACAACCCTTTTATTTCGCAGTTTATAACAATCTACTTTGACGTGACCTAACTTCTTACAATAGCGACATCTTTTGTCTCGCTTCTTTGATGCTACCAAAATGAAAACTTGTCTATCTACCTTGCTATCTGAACCAAACTCATTGTTAAGTTTGTCTTTACTCAACAAATAACCCTTCACATTCTCGAACAAGAGTATGTCTATGCCATAAATCAGGTTCTCCCTGAAAAACTTGTTTGAAGAGGGTAAAAAGCATAATAATAGCATACTCTAATCTTCATCATTAATCTTAACCTTAGCATACTTTAAATCATTCAAAAAAGTAATAAATTGACTAATGTGATCTCTAAGAAGCCCACATTCATTCATGTGAAATGTAAATAGACGTTGTTTCAACACTAAACGGTTAGCCAGAGAATTAGTCACATGAAGAGTTTCTAACATTTTCTACAAGGCGAGTGAGGTTTTCTCCATCAATACTTCCTGCAATACCCTATTCGCAAGGCACAACTAGATTGCAAACAGGGCCTTTTCATCAAGCTCTTCTCATTCTATCTGATTTAGGTTCTCAGGCTTTTTCTCAATAACGACCTTTTTCAGGCCGGATTGAACTAGAATTGTCATCATCCCAACTTGCCATAGATTGAAATTTGTGACACTATCAAATTTTTCAATATCAAACCTTATTGCTGCAATCTCTGAACGCATTGATCTACAAAAATTGAACTAGCTCTGATAGCACTTGTTGGAGATTAACCTGATTATGTAACAAACAAGTAAAAATAGTAGAAGAAATTGAGAAATTGAACACAAAAATTTAATATGGAAAAAATCCTCCAAAGAGGATAAAAAACAATGGACAAAGAGAATTTTACTATAATGGCAAAAAAACGAAAAGTACAAAAGATAGAGATAAAAAGTAAACCTCAAAACCTGAAAAATAAAGAACCCACAAAATGTAAACATAATTTTTTCCAAAAGTGTTATGGGTTCTAATCTTTAAAGGATGTAAAAGATCCTGTTTATAGGTTGAATTCGTAGGCCTAATCATAATAAAATAATCTAGACTAATTAGAGTTTGACTAAAACAAATAAACTGAGTTTAACTGAGAGATTATTTCTCAAATTTAACTGAAATATGAGTCATACTCAACAATAATTAATAGACGATGGGTCAGAACTTAATTACAAGTTACTTAAGCTCTGATTATGTATATTCAATCGGCCTATTTGCTTGTTCGCTATTACTCTAAATGGATTGCATAATAAGAACTAATTGAATGTATGAATGAAAATGACATGTGAGAAATAGATTGCATGAATTACTTTTTAGTAAATGCATTTTCTAGAGAAGGCAAAGACTTAAGATAAATTTAATTTTTTATACAATTATTTAATTAAAGTCCAAAGTGAGAATTAAATGAAATAATCATCATAGATATATTTTATTCGGATAATTAAATTGATTTGAACATAAATTCTTATATAATAAAATCATCATGATTTTAATGAATTAAAACTTACTTATGCAAATTATTTAATGTAATTTTTAAAAGAATATTTACTTGTTGACTTGAATAATTATATAAACTTGATTTTTTTAATTCAAAAAAAAAAATTAAACAGATATAATTAAATCCATCTTGGACCAACCTAACAAACCCACCAACCAAGGCTAATGTGGTGGGGCACATATGACAAAAATACCTCTAAGAGTCGCTAGCCATAAAGGGTGAAAGCATGGTGATCAAATTTAGGGGTATTCAATCGGTTAACCGACTATTAACCGAATTAACTGACCCTTTTAAACCCTTAACCGTTAACCGAATCAAAATTTAAAAAAAAAAAAAACCGAACTGAACTTTTTCTGTCAATTCGATCAGTTACCCGAATTAACAGAAATTTGTATATTTTTTTATTTTTGGTTAAAACAAGTATAAAACATATAAAAAAATTTAACCGACTTAACCGACCGATTAATTTATATTTCCAAAAAATTAACTGAACCAACCGAATACTTATATATTATAATATTATTTATTAAATTCGATTAACTAACCGATTTCGAACCGAATTAACCGTTAACCGAACTTCCAAAAAATTATTAACCGACCCCGACCGATTAACCGAATTCGATCCGTTAACCGAATTAATTCGGTTTTACCCGATATTTGCACATCCCTGATCAAATCTGTTTCAGCACGAATAGTACGGTCGGAAAAATCAGGCCCAATCTTAACATAAGACCATAAAGGATAGATTTCCTTCCGGCCCAATTTCCGGCCTATTTCGGATTTATTTGTTGGAACCAGTGGAAACATAACATACCGGGTGGTACATTAACTTTAATAGCTTGATGTCGAGAATCCATATTTGTATTGGGGGAAACCTAAAACACTGATAAAAATGCAGAGTGCCTTCTTTATAAACAACAAAATGCAAACTCGATTAAGAAAAAAATCAAGATTGTAACTTTAGCTGCATTTCCACCACCATGACTCTAAAATTGTCATTGTAAATTGTGGTGGCACCCCTAATTACAGATTTTGAGGATGATCACAACGCCTTGAGATTAGAACATGTGAAGCAAGATTTAGGATTTGTAGGTTGATGTATGTCAAGAACACAACAAATTAGGTGGCCCATGGACTGGCTTAAAGGGGATTAAGGTTGGGAGCTGAAGAATTTTGGACGGCATAGTTGCTCTCCCGATATAGACATAAACGGTCATGACTCTTTTGTGAGTATACCGTTAGGGTACTCGTATTTATATTGATATTATGGAATTTCATTTAATAGACTGGGCTTAAAAAATGGCTGAAACATAAACTAATCAATAAATTTGGGCTTAAAGAAATAAAATATGTAAGCTCTAAATATTTTAATTGCTTACTTTATAAATCAAATCTAAATAAATGGAGTTAATTTTATCAAAATCAATTAAAATTTATAATAATAAAAATAATTTTAATAAATAAATTATTTTAAAATAAAATGAAGAGAATTTTATTCATGTATAATATTAGTGTATTATATATTAAAATTTGGCCCTTTGCCCTCTATTTTCTGTCTTGATCATTACGTCATTAACATAATCATTAACGGTGTTTACATGGCAAAAAAATTCAAAATTTCAAAAACATAATTATTTGAATTTTTTGGTTTGAAATGAACCTAGACAATTTCTTGTTCAGATTCATTTGAACCTAGACAAAAATTTGTTTATGTTCATTTCAAACTTTTTTAAATTCTAAAAATTAATTTTATTAAAACTTTATAAATTTTTAAAAATTTATTATATTTTATAAAAATGTTAAATAAAATTAAAAATGTTTAAAAAATTAAAATTATTAAAAATCAGTTTAAACTCAAATTGAATTTTTCATTTATACAAATTTACTCAATATGACTTTTTTAAATTATATAAAGTTTTAAAATATTAAATATATATATATTTTTTAAAACCCATATGAATTGTGTATGGATGTTTTAATTCAACTGATACCTTCTAGGTTATCTAAAAGTAATTTAAGAAATAAATAAATAAATATTTAAATTTATTAATCAGACTTGTAAAGTTTAAAAAGAAGTGTAAATATATCTCAATTATTTGAGTCTTTTAAACTAACACGTATAACAAAATAATTGATACGCTGTTTTTAATTGAGATATATTTATACTTTTTTTTAAACTTTAAAAATATGATTAATAAAATTAAAATATTTATATATTTTTATTTTTAAATTATTTTTAATTTTTATATAACTTAATGGTACCACTAGAGTTAAAACATTAATGCACATCTTATATTTTAAATAAAAATAATTTTAATATTTTGGAGTTAAACTTTTTAATAATTTTATTTTTTTTGAATTTTATGCATTTTATTTAACATTTTTGAACTTTGAATAATTTTTACTTGGTTATTTGTATATTAATATGAAATCGAATATAATAATATTTAATTTAAAATTTGATAATAATACTCGAATGACAAAGACAGCTATTAAAGGGATGTTGGCAGACACAAATTGGGGGCATATTTGAAGTTCTATTTAAACCCCCATACTTGCCAAGGCCATTCGGCGGCACTCTGTTTACCTTTCCTTGTGGAAAAGTTAGCATCTCTTCCCATCTTTTAAATTTCTCCACATCGAGCTACCAAGGAGTATGAGCTGTTCTTCGATGATGTGAAAAAGAGTAATCATCAGCTTCTACTTTTTCCATGGTTTACAGAAAACCTCGGGCTTGTTGCTGTGTGTAACAACAGGCAGCCTCCGGTTACAGCGGCTGCCACCACCATCCTCAATTTATTTATCCTGGAATGATAAGATATCAACAAGTGCAATGGTTTTATTAGGTCTTCCTCCCAAACTCAAAAAGTTTTTTATTAAAATCATAAGTTCTAACCTCTTGCTAATTTTAGATAGTCATAAAAAAGTACGACATTAAGCCCAACCGTATTCATCAGTTCTAGGTCTAAACAAAGCCAGAAAATGCCCTTAGGACCCATCTTCATAAGTATACATTTTTCCCCTTAATTTCTGATTTGATATTCCCTGCTCGGGCTGTTTTTTTTAGTTCATGTTTTTCATTTCTGATGAGATGTTACATATCACGTTTTCGTTAACACGTTTAATGTTTTTACTTTTATATAAATTATTGATATTTATACATGATTTGTTTTTCTAATTTCAATTTTTTAACATAAAAGTACATTAACGTCAATTTGTTCTTAAATTCCCACACACAACGTTGAAAATATTTTCGACAATTTGAGGGATCATATTTCATTACCTGTAAATCTTTTTTTATTTTCTTTTGTTTAAAGCCTTACATAAAAGGTTTGACTTGAATACTTTCATGACAATCTAGGTCTTACTAATGGCTTGAAACTAAAATGCAAAATCCCTTGGGAATTGTTCAAAATGTTCACCATTTACTATCTTCTTGCTAGAAAGTTGAATTTTGTCACATTGTTAAGAGAAGTAAGGTGACGTTTGATTCGCTTTAATGGAATAGAGTTGTAATGAAATAGAGCTGTAATAATAATTCAATTGTTTGGTTGAATGGAATGAAATAGAACTGTAATAGTATTCTTGTGTTTGGTTGAATGGAATGATGTTGTAATAGCATAAGGAAAAAAATTAAAATAACTAGAATACCCTTAGCAGAAATGTTGTTCGATAGATGATTATTGTTATTGTTATTAAGGCTCCGTTTGTTTGGCAGTAAAATGTTTTCCGGAAAATGATTTCTGGAAAATGATTTACTTTTCTGAAAAATGATTTACAGAAAATATTTTCTGGTGTTTAGATAAATCTGTGTAAAATATTTTTTCTTTGTTTGGCGTGTTTTCTGAAAATATTTTCCGTAAAAGCTGTTTTTACATATTTTAATAAATTTTATATACATATTAATAAATTTTTATATTTTAAATTATTTTTACATATATTGCAATGATTTTTTATAAATAAATGATAAAACTATTTTTTAATACTAATTCAAATTATTAATATATATCAATATCCTCTTCATAGTCTTCTATCAATTCAATTTTTTAATACTAATTCAAATTATTTTAAATGAATTAAAGTATATATGTATATGTGATAAAAAAAATCACTAATATTTGATTTCAATTAATAAAATCTATTTTTTTAACAACAAAAATTACAATGAAATCTTTCCTCCCTACATGTTGAAAACCGTTGGGCTGCAAATTCCAAATAACAATTGAGAAGTGTTCAAGATAGAACTGCCATCATATCCTCTACAGATGGCTAGAAATATACAGAATCATCCTACCCTTTCAAAGATGGTTTAACTTTATGTGAAGATATGGTCCATAATGCATCAATCAAAGTTGTATCTAATCCCTTCCGAGGAGGATCAATGACAATCACATCTGATCCCACAAGCTAAGAAAGAGGATCCTGCAAATTCAGTGAATTATTCATACAGTTAGTTTGGAATTATTCAAGAGTCACATTGCATACCAAACTTCCAAGGAAGCTCAAGGCATATAAACATCATTATCTGGATAACAAATCATTTGTGAATCCTAAATGACATGGAAGACCATAAAGTTGCAAGAGCTTGATACTAACAATGGAAGTGTCAACATTGTGCCGACTAATGTCGCCTCAATAGACTTTGGTAAGCGGTCAACTATCTTCTCAAATGATGGCTTAGATTCTTTGTTAATCTCAATGCATTTTACAGACCTGGTAACAAAAGAAATAAAATCAGGTTATGGAAACTTGTACTTAAGTCCTATCAGGTTATGGAAAAGCATATCAGCTATTGAAGTGGCAACAGTTCTAAGCAAGTGCCTGTGCAAAGTAAACTATAAAACAGAAAAAACTCAAAATAAGCCCTGTCAAAGTAATTTCTTCCAAATAAACGACTATAAGAAGAACTTACAGAAGTTGACTGGTCATCTTTAAACAAATCTAATGCCTTCTCATAAAGCTGCATATTTAAGAAAGACTGCCAACGAGACAAGATTGATAAAGAGAGAAGAAATATTAGTTAAGTTAAGGTGCACAATAGAGAAGTTAAGCTTGAAGACTAAGTGAACAAGTCAGCATCCCATTACTTATGAACCCTCGGAAAAAGACATTTTTCTATCGTCAGATTCAAATGATAAAACTATTTTCTTCTTCCACCACAAATTTGCAACAAATCGGTGGATGCTATCAAGATTCAAATTGCCATGCAAGACACCACAGCTAAAACCATTAATGACCAAAACTAACATCTCTCGACTCCTCATTACATAGCTTCTCAATTGAAATCATAGGTGGCAAATTGCATCAATTTGACCAAATATGCTGATCCCACTCGAAACTACTTGTTGGGAATAAATAATGGTAGACTTACGTGGTAGGAGATATAGATACTTTTTGATATTAGGCGTGCTTGTAAAGATTAATTTCTTTTAACTAATTTGAAATACTTACACAAATCAACTCAAAAGTCCTACCTTCACAAAGTCTTTGCTAAATAAATAGGAATCCCTACGATGAGTGCCTTATTAGCCTGAAATAAACATGAAATAAATTTATATGAAATACACATATAATAAAAAGGAAGAATATGATCAACACACAAGAGGTAACACGTTACCTTGAGTCTTGGCCGATCGAATGAATGGGAAAGGGACAAAATCTTCTCCTTCCTTGCTTTGAGATTCTTTCATCATCTGCAAAAAACAAAATTTTCAATTAGACATGAGTATATTTTTAGAAGAAAAAAGGATATTGCATGAGACAATTGAATTAAGGGCACTTAGATGGAGATAAGAAGTGTGAACACAATATACATACATTGTCATAATCACTTCAAGCTTGATAAGTCGAGCAAAAACATTTTGATCTGCAAATGCACCAACTTAATTAGTAAACTACATTATAACAAGAAACTTCTTGTCTTTCCACGATAGTAAAGCACGAAAAAATGATGCAATCTTTGCAAATTGGGAACTGATAAGCATTTTCATACTTCAATTTATCGATTAATAACATATATATTTACTAAAAGCAATTTGTATGCAAATATATGTACAACAAGCTATGGAAGGTACACAACTAAAGGGAACTTTTACAAATTGAATAACACGATGGCTATATGAAATTGCTTGCCTTGGCAAGCTTGAGTAGCAAAGTACATTTTGAAACTTAGTCAAGCAAGCAACAAAAAGTTGCGGGTTTTGTGGGTTCACAAATGAAAGGTATACTAGAAGAGGAAAAAGAACAAACAAGGATGGCATACGAGAAAAACCGGTCCAAGCTAAAGAAAAAACGATTAAACATGGGCACCGCTTAACAAAGAGCAACAATGAATGGTGGTCCTCGGCATGTGTGAATGTATTAAAAACTATTCCTAGAGCAAAGCATAATCGTAATCATGTTGCAATTCCAACAAGAAAAAGGTCTTGTCTCATGGTATAGAATAAAGGCCTGATGCCATAATTTCATGTATCCAAGTAACTGAAACATAACTTCTGACCAAGAATCTTGCATTTTGTGATTGAATCAAAATTTGTTTGAATTACCTAGTTTAAAATTTAAAGTGCATCTATTAACTTGATACCAAGAACAAGTACTCAACAAAATCCAAAGCAAACACCCTAAAAGAAAGGCACCATTCCCACTTAAGGGAAAAAATATATGTTCATTAAAACTTAATCAAAGCACACTAGTTCTCAAATAATATATGCCAATGAATAAAAGGGGAAAAAGAACTCACAAGATGATTAACAATATGCGATCCCGACGTATTCCCTCTTGAATTACAAAACCATTTCCTACACGAAGGAACATTACAAATGAACCACACAAGCCGGATTAGAAACCCCACAATATCGACAAGCGTGTTTCATGAAATCCCCTTTCCCATACTCATAACCGCCATCCTCATCCCCAACCGTCTCCTCAAAATTCAATCCACTAATCCCCGTCGCTAACGAATCAACCACGGCCCCACTATTGCTAACACTATTGCTATTGCTGTTATTATTATTGCTCGTCGCGCCACGGCCAGCGCCTTTCGGAATGCTAGAAGGAGAAGAGGACGCGAGAGTGTCGGAAGCTGAATGATCGTGAAGAAAGAAAGGAGAAGGAAGGAGAAGGAAGCCGAAAAAGTCTGAGAAAGAGAGAAATAGGCTGAGAAAGAAAGAAAAAGAAGGAATGAAGAAGGGAAGAAAGGAGGAAGAAAACGAACCTGGATGAAGGGGGAAGCTTGGAAAATGTCTTACCGAAAAAAATTTGGTAAAACGTTTTACGGGAACAAAGAAGGCATTTTACCCGTGTTTGTAAAATGTTTTCCCTAAGGAAAACATTTTCCATCAATCAAACGACAGAAAATCTGGAAAATGTTTTCCGGAAAACATTTTCCATCAAACAAACAGAGCCTAAATTTTAATAAGATTATTAATATAAATAATAAATAATTTAATCATATTTTAACATAATTATTATTAAATATAATTTAATAAAATAATATATAATTTAATAAAATTCTTAATATAATTATTCTTATATGAATTTACTACAATTATAATATATAATACTATAAAAATAATATATAATCTACTTTATTATTTTTAAACCGCAATACATATTTAATGTGCTAAAATATCATTAGTGAAACAAATAATTTAATTATTCTACAATAAAAAAATATTAGAAGTAATAAATAACTTGAGAATTATATTTTGCATAAACATAATATTCATATATTAACAAAAGGTTACATAATTTCACTAGATTATATCTCATAATCCATATGTTATAAAATTTTACATCATCAAAAAATTACAACATTGTAATGCCATATATCATGTCATTATGCCGTCCCAAATATTACAAACACAAAAAGTTATCAAAATATCATCTACACAACCATAATTTTTTGGATTTTTAAAAAAATACCCATTTGATTAAATATAGCGTGTTAAATATATTCATTTTTAAAAAAAATAAAAAACATGATTTGTTTGTAGCATTTTACTTTCTTTTCTTTTTTTTTTGTTTCGTTTGTTGAGATAATTTTTTTAGTGTTAATTATAATTTTTAATCAAACAATATAAGCAATATAAAACATTGTTTAATTATAATTTTTAATCAGACAATATAAGTAATATAAAACATTGTTTAATTATAATTTTTAATCAGACAATATAAGTAATATAAAATATTGTTTGAAGACCAAAATTAAATATAACATAAATTAAAGATATCGAAAATAAAAATAGTTTGATAATATATTAAAAGATTAAAATAGTTTTAAATGAAACATATCAAAAATAAAAACATATCAAAAATTAAATATAACCAAAATGTTCTTGTTTAAAGTAAAAAGATCAAATCCGAAATGTAAATGTAGTTTAACATGTATATATTGTCTTCCCCGTATTACTAGAAAAGAGTAATGGTATCATCATTGTAGTGGAGATATTTGTTTATGTCCCCGTTACCTGATACTTATCTGTCCGCTTGCATCAGTAAATAATAAAGATGTTATCAAGACAAGAAATTGACATCACTTGTGTTAAAATATTAAAGCTCCAAATGATAAAATTTCTCTTGCAAAAACACAACAAGCCTGTAATTACACAAATTAAGCATTCATTAAAAAAAAGAGAGAATCATATTCAATGGAGTAATGTAGATCTAATATGATGCCAGATACTAATGTACAAACCTCAGTGCATTTAAGTATGACTAAAAATAAGTCAAAACTCAAAACTGAAATCACAATAATAGCATAACGCATAAAAGGCTGACTCAATCTAGGAAACATAGAAAACAGAAACATGTGAGAACAACCAAATGAAAATGGAATTAAATTATCAAAGAGTCTTTCTGAAATGAGACTTTTTGCCCATTCTGAGATCTGTATAACCCAATTTCTACAGAAACTTGCATTTTCATTTGCAAACTTAAATACACTCTTTTCACACTATTGTTAAATACTAGAGAATAACATTTCACAGCAAAGACTCTCTAGAGCTACCTAGACATAATATATCAACATGTGACAAAACTGCTCTATTTATACTAGTAATGGGTTTACATTATGAGGATGTAGAAGGATAGGTTAAAGAATTAAAGATGATCAGATATAGATTAATTATGTTCCTTGTAATAGATGTATTTTATCTGATATACTTTATCCTTTCACCTATTCTTTTACATCCTGATCATGTCAAACCATTAACAGTATAAAACAAAGTCTCAGCATCACTGAACTTTATCCTATAATTCACATACTATTTAATTTTATATGATCCTAAATAAGCTCAAATCAGATCGATGGCACAAAAACAAGAGAAGAAAAATTCAACATTTTCTAAAACATGATACGTACTAAATTGTTCATTTCTTCACTGTCATGTTAAAACACAAGTATTTTTTGAACATCAGTATTTTCTCAGTCACTTTAAAACAATTTTACCTATTGCTTCGAATTAGATATACGATGACTAAATTACTCACTTTACAGTAAAGAGACTAATTTGCCCCTGAGCTTTATAAATATGTAGATTAACTTAGAAAAATTGAATATACACATGTCAGACACAAACCATACATATAAAGGTGATGGCATCGCTTTGTGATTATTACATGAACCTACACGTGCATTTGCATGTACAATTCTGAAAAATGATGGCAAATCCAAACAAAAAAAAAAAAAAAAGAAAAAAAGAAAATAGCTTACTGGTAACAAATGCCTCTTTCCAAAGTCGTTGTTTTTCCCATGATGGTGCAACTTCACAAACTGGGATGCCTTTGCTATGGCATACTCTGCACGGATCGGATTGGAAAGTTCACAATTTAGCACAGAAGATCATAGTAGAAGCATATTATTTGTTCAATTCTAGTAGATTGAATTACTCGTATCTGCCATCCATGTCTGACACATTTGGACATGACTGTGATAATATGACCTTCCAAGAATCTTTCAAATACATGAAAATGTTTGAAAAAATTGAGTAGACATATGTTTGTATCCTACACTTATACCACTGATCCACCTCAAGAGTGCTGCACCAGCAATCAATCATGTAAGAATCTAAAATCTTTACCAGGTTTGGATACGAGTAATTTAGTAGAGGGCTTACTGAGTTCAAGTCAACATGACATTGACACAAAATAGAAATGATCTTGAATGAATATAGTAAATTCTATGTAACTTTGATTCTTCATTTTCTTATAGTACATTTGACACATTTTCGGACATCGAATATGAGAATATGATCTTCAAATACATGAAAAAAAACTAAAATAAAAATTGATATAAGCCCATCTGACACATCAATATCTAACAAACACCCAAATCCAAGTGACATAAGTTAAAATTATATGTAGCAAAGACTTTGGTTGAATGATACTTTTCAGATAACAAAGAACTAATAAAAGAAACTTGAATTTCGAAGATGAGAGAAGAGCTTACTCAATTACCAGTTGCCGAATAACACCAGGAAGAACACCATCGGAAATAGGCGCCGTCTGTACTTCAACAGAATACTCATTATTGTAGTCATCCAGATATTTCCCCTCTGCTTCACTCTTATCCTAAAAGCAAATGCCATAGGGGAATACAGATTTTAAAATTAAGAGAAGAACAAAGGAAGCACGTAAACACCCATAGCTACACCAACACAACACAGAATGAAAATCGCTATAAAATAGTCGTAAAATATCATGAAAATCCATATTTTTCTACAATTCAGCCAGGCTGACAATCCTTTTTTTTTATTTGTTTTCTTAACTAAGATTTTTGTTTTGAATCAGACCCAAATGCAGAAGTGATAGCTTTGTCACCTAAAACACTAATCGCTACAAATAGATTTGTGTGTGAGATCTGCAACAAAAGGTTTCAAAGAGACCAGAACCTTCAGCTTCAAATTAAGCTATTACTACCAAAATCAACAAATCAACAAAAATGAAAATAACAAGGAACCAGCTTAACTAATCTCAAAGGTTCTAACAAACCCAATTTACAGAAGCTGCAAATAACAAACCCAATTCTGAAGTTTGCAAAACATGGTTTCGCTAAGAGTAAGCAAATGACATGAAGATAGCAAATAAAGAAAAGAGCCGGTTGTAAAGTAATCCTTTATGTTGAAAGATCAAAAACAGATAATCCAGAAATGGACAAGAATGAAGGGACGTGCCTGGGCTTGGAAACGCCGATTTTTTACCGATTTTAGTGAGAACGTCAAGATACTCTACTTCTTCAAGGCTCTGCCATTGTTTCTTTCGATGAATCAGTAAGGAACATACCCGTTTAACCATAAAACAAAAATGAAAAGGCAAAAGACAAAGTTCAAGTTAAGATGATGAAGGAAGATGATGTGAAGGAAGCAGAAGCAAAAATGTTTACCTGACCTTGGATGAAGGGGAGGAATGCCGGAGTAGAAGGGTACGTGAAATGGCTGCCGATTGAGAGTGTTTTTGAGGTGAAATTTTGGTAAGGGTAAAAAAGGGTTCTTCAAGCAATGAATAACTAAACGGTGAAGAGGGAAGGGAATAGAAATCCCCAAAAATCTCTGCTTAAGCGCGGCATGGAATAGACCCGTAATAGGGTATTCCCTTGAACCAAACGTCAGTTTATGTGGTTCTGCAGAATAGGCTTGTATTAGGCATGTAATGTAATGAGATAGGCATTACCTTCAACCAAACATGCTGTAATTGTGCCGCCGATTGGATTGCTAAACACATCAAAAATCTGGATTTTTTTTTTTCATTGGATGGATTTTCCTCCAAAAGATGAATTTTCGTTCGGCCTTAAAAAAATTCGAAACCAGGCATATCATTAATGAAAATTGTTAAATCGATTTAAAAACCTAGTTATATTTGTTGAAACAAATATGAGTCACCAAAATACAGGTGGTCGGCCAGTAGGCTACGTCATTCAAGGTTTTGGGTTTAGCTGGACAGCATATTCCTTGGCCTCTATAAGAAAAACTAAAGACAAGATGCTGTTCACTGATTAGGTTGGTAGAGTCGCTTATCTATCGCTCGATTTTTGGATATTCCTACCAATATTGATCGATTGACTGGCGATCGGTGCATGCGCAATCGCTCGAGAGTTTGCACATTCGTGCGAGAATCGCTCTATTAACAGGCAATCTTTCGATTTTGGTCTACTGACTGGCGATAGGTGAACGCAGTTTTGGTCCACATACGCAATCGCTGGATTTTGGAATATTGGTTCAAGCATCGGACGATCGGGCCTTGTAAAACGCGCAATCGCTCGAGAGTTTGCATATTCGTGCGAGAATTGGTCTATTCACAGGTAATCTATCGATTTGGTCTACTGACTGACGATAGGTGAACGCGATTTTGGTCCACAAACGCAATCGCTCGATTTTCACTATTTTCGTTCGAGCATTAAGCTATTCAATGGTGAAGACATTGTATGTTTTACAAAGGGTTAATTCACTGTATGTGACAAATGTTTTCATATTAACGTTTGATTTTTTATTTTACTCCTTAATTTTATTAAATAAATAATATTTCACTAAAATGGCTGGACTATAAAAATTGGGATCGGGAAAAATTGTTAAGTACAAAGACTCCAATCTCAATTTTTTTATATATTTTATTTTTAATTACAATTCAAAGGAGTATTTGAATCATATAATATTTTATTGATCTTTATATATAAAAAATATTTAACATTTGAATTTGATAATATTTTTCTACTTGATCCTTATACCTCTTTTTTTTTTTGTCAAGATTAGTCCCTAATTTTAAATTTTGTCAAGTTTTTTTTTTTTTTTTTTTTTTTTTGCTAAGGGGTCCTTAAACTGTTGGATTTTTCCAAAAAAAATTAATTAGGTCTTCATGCACTCAATTAATCACTTAAAGTTAAAATTATATTCACTTCATCTTTTTAACCGTTAAAGAAGGTTATCATTATTATTCTTCAGTTAACAATTGACCGAAAACCTTACAAATCATAAAATTTATAAAGAAAAAAATAAAAATTTTTAGAAAATCATAAAAATTATACAAAAATTACAATATTGTAAAAGTATATATAGAAAATTGCAAAAACAAAATTATAAAAGATATAGAAATTTGTAAAGATTATTATAAATGAAAAGAAATTATATAAATTATAAAGATTATTAAATTTTGCAAACAAAATATTTTAAAAATTATTCAAATAAAAAATTTAAAATTAGATAAATTATGAAAAAAATTAAAAAAATGAAAAAACTATTTAAAATATAGAAAATTATTAAAAAATTTAAATATTAATAAAATTATTAAAAAGTGCTTAATTTAAATTTTAAAGTATTTAATTTATAATAAAAAATTGGCTAAAAGGTCTTTAAAGACTTTACACTTTCCTAAAAATATCAGTTAAGTCCCTATATATATATATATTTGCACTCAGCCCTTTTACCGTTAAAATTAAAGTTAACAAAGTTAAAGAGTAATGGTAACCATTTTTGGGCTTATTTTTGTCACGCGGCACAATTGTGCCACGTGGTGAAAATTTATTCTTTATATTTATAATCATTTCAAAACCATAAAAAATATATGGAAAATCATAAATATATATTATACAAAAATTATAAAAAGATAGAAAATTACAAAAATCATTATAAATGAAAAATTACAAAAATCATTTAAAAAGTAAATATATATATAATTATGAAGAAAAAAATGTAAAAATTATGAAAAAAATTTTAAATAAAAATTATTAAAAAGAAAATAAAATTTACAAAATATTATAAAATATTATAAAAAAGCATACAAATTATAAAACTGATTAAAATATATGAAAATTTATAATCAAAAACATTTTTTTATTTGTACACTAACCATCATTAACACTAAAACACCTATTAAAAATTATAAATTAGTTATTTGATCCATGAAGCTATCTATTATACATGTCTATTGTGGACCTCCCCAAAGCTTGCACCCTTTTGTACACTCTCAATAATACAGTGTTTTTTAAAATGCAAACTAAAGCGGGGAAAATAATATTAAGAAGGCAAATGACAATTGAGGCTATATATAAAATTGTAGATAATTTTTATAATTTTTTATTATTTTTAAATAATTTTGAATAATAATTTGTAATAATTTTTGTACTTTTGTACATTTTTTTATAACTTTTGCACTTTCCTATGTATTTTTTATAATATTTTTAATAATCTTCTATATTATTAAATACCTTTCATCATTTTTACAATTTTTATTTTTTCTTAATTTATATATATATTTTTAAAATTTTTAAAATTTTAAAATTTTGTTATTTTAATAATTGTTTGGTTCTTTTTGCAATTTTAATTATTTTTATAATTTGTATTTTTTTCATTTGAAATAATCTTTATAGCTTTTCTATATTTTTATAAAGTTTTTCATTTTTCTATATTTTTATTATTTTCTATAATTCTAATTATTTTAAATATAAGCTATGTGGCACAACTGTTATATCCCAAATAGGACTAGAAGAAATAAGAATAAAATTTAGGTTTTAAAGCATAATAAGAATAAGGTAAGCGAACTTAGAATGCCTTAAAAATTATTGTTGATAAATAATAAACAAGAATAGAATATTAAGCTTAATGGTTAAGTGTTAGGCTAGTTAAGGTCTTAGGTTTGTACTCCCTTGATTGTACCCCTTTGTTGAATTTTCTTTTCCAACTTCCCTTGATGCTTGGCCAAAACCCTTAAAAATAGTTTCTTAAAGGCTTATGTCTTCAAAACTTATAATTTTTATTTAGAAAAAAATTCAAGAAAAACTTTCAAAATTCTCTCTTCTTCTCTATTGTTGAAACCCTTATTGCAATTAGGGTTCTTAAAATATCAATTTCGCCCCCCCTTTCTCCTCCATTTCCAAACAACATTACTCAACCAAAGATTTTAAAGTTTTCAATTGGATCCCTCTCCTCCCTGTAACACCCCAACTTTCTTAAGTTTGAATTATTAACATTATGTCAAGTAATTTGGTTTGATTTGGTGGTTGAGTGCCTTAGACCTCTGCTTAAGGTCCCATGTTCAAATTCCTGTATGCGTAATGGAAATATTTTTACTAATTCCCAGTTGGTGCCACCCATATGGTAGTGGTTGGATCGAATTTGAATTCTATAAAAATCTAATAAGTAGTTAGGGGATGGATTTAGTAGGATTTAATTTTTGAAAATTATCCCCAAAAATCTCTCTCTCTCTTTCCCAAGTTTGTCGTCCCATTCTTTCCCCATCTTTTCCATTTTTTTTCCTTTGTTTCAATTTCCATTCTCTCTACTCTCTTTTTCACCGAAATTTGTTACCCTGTTCATAGTTTTCTTGCTTTCTTTCTTTTGTTGGTTCAAATTTGTGTTGGTGTGGTGTGTTTTCATTGCTCAAATTCTTTTTGGGTCTTTCAAGTTTTGTGTTGAGTAAGTGAATATTTTTGTTTCAGTGGTTGATGTAGAAATCTTCATTTCTTATCTTTTATACGTAGGGAGTGATTTTTTACAAGTGGTTTCTAGTATTTAATTTAATCGTTTATTGCACTATTAAGGGAAGATTGTGAGATGTTTGGTCGTCCTCTAACAATCTAGGCATCATTTTTGGTTGTTGCTTTGCAAGGGTAAGTGGTTTAGGCTTAGTTTGGATGGGCGGTGTGTTTACCTTCGGTGAGGTTAAAAACAGCGGTGACGGTGAGATTAGTTACTGTAGCAGTGAGATTGGACACTGTAGCAGTGAGATTAGAAACAACGGTGGAGTGTGTATTTGGATTCAAACGCAGCTGTAGCGGTAAGGTGAAAATAAAAAATGACTATTAAGGATATTAGATTAGCATTGATATATAATAGAAGTTTTTAAATTATTTTACTTATATAAAATTATTAAAGTATGTGAATTTATAAATTCATTTAATAAAATATTAAAATGTATCTTCCAATATTTTATTATAAATATTTTAATGAATTATATAATCAATTTAAATTATTTATTAGATAAAATGAAAATTATTGTTAATTTTTTATAGTTAAATATTCTTTTATAACAATGATAAATATTATTTTCGCAAATAGTAACATTATACTTGGATAAAATTTTGAAGTATCTAAACGAATGATTTTTAATAAAAAAATATATATATAGTAACATAAGACATAACAAGTTTCATTATTACTAGAAATTAGGTTATGATACAAAATTGTTTTTACAAATATTGATTCATTAAACTATTTGCAATGGTTTCCCTTAACAATGCAATTTCAAGCTCACTTTCACTGTTAGAAGAACTCGATTCACCTCTATCAAAATGGCCTGAAGAGATTGGCACGTCGAGTATATTCTCAAATTGTCAAAAATCCTCATCATTTGACCAAGCATGTCTTCGAATGTAATTATGCAAAACCATTGTTGCAATAACTATTAAAACTTGCTTGTCGAATGAATAGCTTGGAATATCTCTTAATATTGGCCATTTTTTTTCCACACTCCAAATGTTCGTTCAATCACAGAGCGTAACGAAGAATGGGCATGATTAAATATTTCTTTTTTTCCAGATGCTCGATGATTACCTCGACGAAAGTCAGGTAAATGATATCGTTCCCCCTTATATGGACCTAGAAACCTGCCATTTGCGGATATCCTGAATCCACAAGATAATATTTTCCTACAAAAAAATTAAAACATAATATCAAGTTTAAAAATAAATTAAAAATTTTAATATTATTTTTATGTAAAGATTAATTAAAAAATTAAAGTTCGACCTGGTAGAGGGTGTGGAAACTTTAACTCTTTTTTTCTAAGTGCTTGCAAAAAAATTCTACTGTCATGTGTTGTTCCTTCCTAACTAGGAAATGCAAAAATGAAGCACATGTTGAAGTCACAAACTGCCATAATATTTTGAGTTGGTTCACCTTTCCGTCCAATATAAGGTATTTGACAAGAAGGCGAAATACATGCTTTTATGTGTGTTCTATCTATGGCCCCAGTATAATCCTTTAAAATAAATACAAGTAATGAGATAAAAGTTAGAAATAATTTATATTTTAAAAATATAAAGATTGTGTAATTTTTACCTTAAAGTGAGGCCAATATCTTGTATCATGTCGAATATGGTTCGGTACTTCCTCGAATTGACCTTCAGTGGGTTTAATCGTGTCTATTCCCATTCGAGCAAATATATGCAACATATCAGTAAAAATTCGACTAACAGTTTCCCCAGATCGTTGAAATCGCTCTGCTGCATTTAAATTTGATTCTCTATTTCCAAGAATATACAATGATAATGCCAAGTTCTCCATCGCAGATACCTTCCCATGCTTTAAGCCATAATTTTTTTTGCAAATCATGCAATAAGTTGTGAAATATATTTTTTGGCATCCTAAAACTATTCATGCAACGATCATCATGCCCATTTAATACTTCGTCCACCCACATTTGACCTGTATAATTTGAATCCATACACAGTTGCATAGTGAAATAAGTTTCATGGTGTACCAATACACTGCTTAACACTTGTTCTTCCTCTTCATGATAATTGTTGTGCTCAACTTGTGTAACAATTGTGGCTATTCTTCGTTGAGCTTCTTCACTTAATTCATGGGTATCATAATTCATATAAAAACTATTATACATATTGTTAAATTCATCCATAACCTGAAAAAGTAATAAAATGAAAATAAATTAATAACTTGTGACATTCTATACAACACAACAAAATTGAAATAAAAGCATAGCATAAAAATACCAAACATAAAAAATATTATACATTAATTTTACATATAAAAAAGTAGATCATACATTAGTTTTGCATATAAAAAAGTAGATCATACATTAGTTTTACATATAAAAGAGTAGTATAGTTATATTACAATAATAAAGCTAAGAAGCTTATGGTGGAGGTTGTGGATGGTGTGGTTGGAAGGGAAATGAGGATGTTGCTACCAAGGATGAAAATGATGCAATTGGATTTTGTTCAGCATACTCACGTCGAAGCCACCAAACCCTAACATCTGGATCTAAGTTTAAAAACACTTCTCGTTTCACCGATATTTGGAACGTTTTGATGGCAAAATAGTATAGTTCATCTTTTTTTTGGAATTTCATCTTCCAAATCACGCAAAGCATCCATTGCATTTGAAATAGTATATTGAGAGTGAGGAAAAATAATTTCAGAAACTGACTTCCTTGGACTAGCCATACTCTCACACAATTTCTCAATATGAGTAGCTAATGAATTTCTTGATGATTTTCTACTTGAACTTGATTTTTTTCCTTTACCATGTACAACCCCAAGTGTTTCCTTTCTTCGATTAGGAGTTTCATGAGAAGGGTTTGATGGTACCTTATTAGTAGGAATACCGTCATTCTCATTACTATTTTCATCTGAATCACCAAATCCCTCATTAGGTGTATCATCTCCCATAGGAACCCCACTTGGAAGAACTGTAATATCCCGGGTTAGGGGCTATTTGGTGTTGCATGATATTGCATGTGTTGGTGTGCTGTGTTGCTATTTCGGTGTTTTAGGGGCTTAATTATAGGCTAAGTGTATATGCCTGAGTAGGTAGGAAAATTTTAGTTTTTGGCCTTAGGTGGGGAGTCGATAGAGTTGGGGCTTAAGAAAATAAAATGGAATTTTATTGCACAAAAGAGGAGCTGGTGGAGTGGCAAAGCATGCGTTACTTGGGAGCTTGGTGTGGCGTCAAGTCCATGAGGAAGAGGTCCAGTGTTCGAGCTGCAAGTTCCCTTTTTGGGGCACTCATTTTGACGGCATGGAGGGAGGAGTTTGTGGCAGTTCAAACTCTGCCATTGACTTGGTCATACCATTCGAATGGAGGGTGGAGAGTAAATTGGGGAGGTGGACTTGGTCAAGCCGTTTGAAGGATTGGTGGGGAGTGTTTTGGGGGATTTTGGCCGAATTCTAGGGAGTGTTGGAGTGGGGAAGGGACGGCATAGTAGTGGGGTGTTGGTAGTGCGAATTTCTTTTGAGAATCTTGTGCATATTCGGTCTTTTGGTGTCAAAGAAAAGGGCTTTCTCTTTTATTTTTGTTAACCAAATTTCAAGTGAGTTTTCTTCCATTTTTCTTTATCTTTTGAAACCGAAACCCCAAGCAACTCCATTGCCGAATTTTGTAATTGGTTTTTGTTTCCTACATTTGGTGTTGTTAGCCGAATTTCCATTTATCTTCTCCCATTTCTTGAAGCGCTTGAGCCGAATATCTCTTCAACCTTTGACCGAAATCTTTCTTCTCTTAAATCACAACTATTTCTTTTACTATTTTCTTTTCTAGTTGTAGCGTAATTCAAGGGTGTTAAACACCTAAAGCCAAATTTCCTTTTCTTCTTTTGAAGCCTTGGCCGAATATCAACCCCTCCTTTTCTTCACTTTTCTTGCGTTCTCTGTTGGGAGTAAGGCCGAATCTCCATTCCCTCCTAGTGTAGCGTTGGCGAATCTTGGTTGGTGTGGGGGTAAGTGTTTGGCCGAATGGCCATGTCTATTTTCTCTAGTTCTATATTGAAATTGGTTGGATTAAAAGCTTATGATTGGTTGTGGTTGGAAGGATATTAAGCTTTTGATAATCATCTTGTGTTAGGGTCTTTGGACGTTGAAAAGTAGCCGAGAAGAGCCTTCACCCTTGTTAACCGATTGGTAGGTGGTGGTAAGTATGGGCTTGTGTTTATTCTTTCAGTTCGATTAAGGCAAAAGACTAACTGTTTGTTGTTAGGGACTTGACCGATTGGCAAAAGAACCACTGTTGGTTCGGATTTGGGAGGAAACCAAATCTATCGAAGGTAAGAGTTTAAAAGTAAGCCCTTTGGTTTGATAGCTTTGGCCGAATGCTATGGATGCCTAATCCCTTTGTTTGGCCGATTGTAGGAGTTAGCAATCGAGGGACTTAGATCGCTTTGGGTCAGGATTTCTAGGCTCGTATTATCAGGTGTGTAACTAACACCCTGATACTTAGTAATATTTTAATAAACCTGTTTGCCTGTTAAATATTATAACAGTATGATGGACAAGTGAATACCCAAGTGGGGTATGTGGACGATTCGGGTAAGTCTGTTCTATTATGAGTACTATTAATGAAGTATTATATCATGACCTATGTTTTGTATGTATGCTATGAGAGATAATGCTTGGTATGTTGGCATAATATGCATGACTTACATGAGATGCATGATTGCATGAGTATGGTATGTTGATGGGTGATATGAGAGGAGGAGCGGTGATATTTTTGTGTCGACGAGCACCGGTGCTTTGGTAGCACACTTTGTGACTTTGGGTCACCAGAGGTTTGGCACCTCCAGAGGTTTGGTACCTCGGCTCTCGCCCCAGTGGCTCAGTACCACGATGGGTTGGCCCCACGATGATTATCTCGGATTGACGCCCGGTGTTTTGGTAACACACGATGGGTTGGCCCCATCACCGATTTGTGACTACGGTCACCGGTGCTTTGGTAGCACATTGTGTCTTTGGGACACCAGAGGTTTGGCACCTCATTGCGACTAGTCCCCGTGGTTTGACCACCGTGGGTTGGCCCCACTTGAGATATGGGATCGCTCGCTAGTGTTTTGGTAACACACGATGGGTTGGCCCCATCATCGATTTGTGACTACGGTCACGATTTGCTTTGGTAGCACATTGTGTCTTTGGGACACCAAAGTGGTTTGGGACCACATTGATGGATAATGTGTCTTTGGGACACCGGTGTTTTGGTAACACATTGTGACTATACGTCACCAGTGGTTTGGCACCACCAGTGGTTTGGTACCACACGGGGTAGAAAAGGTGATATGGATGGTTAGGATCGGGTTGCATTAATTATGTTGCTTTGTATGATGTGTGTTAGCATGTGGTTTATTCGGGAGCCGGATTTACACATGGGTCACTCGACTCACCCTCTCCTTTGACATTTCGGGTGACTCAGAGACGCGGACTTGGAGCCGGATGGACTCGGGTGCACATGCCATGCTCTAATAAAAGTTTTGCTCATTTATTGCATTTGGGTACTTTAGTTTATTTATTTTTATTTGGGTTTATCTTGGATTTGTAAAAGCTTTCTAAGATGTGCTTTATGATGTTTATATTTTTACATTAGATTTTAATATGCTGTAACGAAAATAACTTGGTACGAATTTTATTAAAATTTGGAAAGACGACGTTTTCAAACCAGCAAAGCGATATGTTTTAAACTATACCATCGGGTATCGCACTGATTTTATAAACCAATAGAGATCAAATGGCTTCAATCGTGAAATCCAATTTTATTAAGTCTAAATTTTAAACAACTTGTTTTTCACAAAGGAACATAGTTTTATCAAATTTATCTAATGCAACCTCGAAATTTTCAAACACGTTTTCCCCGTAACATACCAGATTCGGTCGTGGTGTTTGGACCGGGTTTGGGGTGTTACAAGAACACCAGACGAATGTGCCCATGCATTATCTCCAGTGGCTACAATGCCCCCAAACATTTGCCATATTAAATCATTCAATCGTGGTTCAGTTCCTTTCTTCTTAGATCCTTTAAAATCAGGATTTTCCTACATAACATGTTAAATGTTAAGTGCTATACTCAGATTTTTATATTTGTAAATTATTAATGTCAATAAAATTTATGCATTAAAATTATGATAAAGTTAACACTAACCTGTATTTTTTCATCCCACCATTCTTCGGTAGCATCAA
This sequence comes from Gossypium bickii, assembly GCA_025503065.1. Taxonomy (NCBI): domain Eukaryota; kingdom Viridiplantae; phylum Streptophyta; class Magnoliopsida; order Malvales; family Malvaceae; genus Gossypium; species Gossypium bickii. The sequence goes on from CP106711.1 coordinate 107,746,785, forward strand.
CTGTCTTTTTAGATGGACACCATCCAATACCTGTAGATTCCTTAAGCAATTCCCTTCATAACCTCCATTCCTTTTTTAATGTATCCCACTTATTTTTCAATTGAGGTTTTCCATAATTTTTTTGTGTTTTTGCTTGAAAAAGAGCAACGACATTTTCCCATCCTTTTGAGTTTAGATGAGTTGTCGGTCTATTACCAGCATTGACTTCATTGACGCAAAGTTCACAAAATATCAACGTCAGCTCATCATCCCAAATAGCTTTTCTTGCTAAGGTACTTTCTCCTTCCACAAATTTTCGTGTCTTTACCATCTATTATATACAGTAAGATTGAATAACTCAAACTTAAAAGCTGAAAAGTTTATACTATAAATTACTTAACAAGATAAAAAATTTTCATGCTTTTCTTATTCTTTATGGTTTCATATTCTTTCTCAATTGTTCTTAGTCCTTGTAACATATTTACTGTTTTTTTGCTTTATTCTCCACTATTTGCAGCATTTAATCTCCCTTTCTATTTTGTTTCTCCCTCTTTTTTCTTCCTTTTGTTTATTGAAACATTTGACTTTCTTAAATCCTAATATGCCTATTTTTTCACTCATTGCTGACTCTATATATGGGGGAAAGGTATCGGGTCTGGTTGCACAAAGTGACTGTGGTTCACAGCTTGCAAGTTTTTGAGAGTTTTGTGTGTTAGTGAACCACCATTGACAGAGCTAGAAGCAACTGACATTTAATTTAAGCATCTACCTTAAAAAGCTTTTATATGTAAGAGGGTCAAACACTTTTAAAAGCTATAAAAGCTCTCAAATCATTTCAACTAAACTAATATCATTTCAACAAATTTAAAATCCTATGCATTTTGTCAGAAATATAAGCAAAAAGACCAACCAAAACAATTTTTCTCTAAAAAGCAAACTTGGTATACAATAAGAAATTAGGAAGAATCATACCTTATGAACAAGGCCCCTCCAAACTGTTTGATTTTATCTGCCAGACAAATAGATTGACTACTGCAGGACCAACAACAATCTCGATGACTACTGCAGGACCAAACGACGGAATATATAAGAAAATGAAAGGAATTTGGTAAGTCCATTTTGCATGTTCTTTGTAGAAGTCTATGACAAGAAATTAATGAAAAATACCATCAAAAATTAGATTATTGCAAATGAAAGTCATATGAAGTTAATACTCATGAAAGGTTTTTTTGTCAAATATCATATAAAGCAACAAAGTAAACTCTACACTACAATAAACAACACAACAAACCTGAAAATGTATATATCATGGTCATCATGTTTTTTTCTCGTTTGGGGCAGGAACTATTTGGGTAAAAGAAGAGAAGAAAACAAGTAAAATAATTGCCTTTATGCATTAAAAGTGCCCACCTTGCCTGTACTAACTACTCATATTCTACAAAAAGATCCTTACAAAAGGAGACACATTTTTTCACAAATGAAACCACGAGGCTAACCCTTCAAATGGACCCAGATAATCACACATTCTAAGAATATTTACTTGGTTTAACTTTCCATATCAGTTTTAATTTCCCATTTTGCAATTCATAATCACATTAATACCTTCTCAAGCAAACTTCTATACCAACAACCCAAGGAAAAGAAAACTACTGAAAATATGTAACACTAGTACATGGCAACAAAAATTTGGAAATTTCAAACTCAAAATCCTGTGAAACAAAATTAAAAACACCAGGAGCACTTTCTGTATGGTAAGTACAGCATCCTAAAGAAGTAGCTTCAGGAGCAAATTTCTTAATATGGTAAAAAATGAATAGAATTTGCAAATGTTAACATCCGCACTATCAGTATCACTTCACTGCAACCAAAGTTGTCAAAGCCAGATGCAGAATATTAATGTCAAAACAGTTTATTAGACATCAGTGTGCAATGCACTCTGGGCACTAGAACCTTGCATCACACAAGGCACAAAGGGTGAAAAGTTTGGTCAAAGCAAATGTGCTAATTTATAAAAGATAACTAGCTTAAGAATTTGTTTTGTAGCCACAACCAAGACAATCCCAACCATAAACCATAAACCATGTTATCACACAAGTGTATTGCTCAAAATGGTATTCAATTCATCAATCAAACAAAAACAAAAGGCTCAAACCAAACTTCCACCAAAACCCATCAAAGGAAACAGAAACAAAATGATAAAAAGAAGTATACAATTCTAATCAATAAAAAAAAACCCTTGCCCAAAATGATAACCAAAGAAACTTTTGATCAGCAACAAAATCGATCTTTATTCTTTAAGAAAAAACCAAAAAGGAAAAACATTAAAAACCCAGAATAAAAGAGCCCATAAAATATATGAATCACAACAATAATATCACTTATGCTTTTAAAATGCTAGAACCCAAAATTACAGAGACCATAATGGCTTTTTTATCTCTCTCTGTATATACAATTGCTTATGGCATGCATAATAGTAGTCGAAGGAAAAAACTAAGCCTAAAACTCTTAGCACCATTGCTGCAAGCCTACAACTTTATATTCAGCAATACTGATATAAAATAATTTTTACACTAAGGTAAAAAGTTAAAAGCAAATCAGATATAAAACAATTTTTATACCAAGAAAATAGATCAAGAAAATAGATATAAACCAATTAACACCTGTACAATGTCTCTTCAAATAACAACATCATGAAGAATAAAGCCTATTTGCTAAGAACGTTATTTTTTTAAATAGGTATGTGAAGAATATGAGTCAGGTGTACATACCAATTATGATGTTAACAGGTAGTGCCGAGACAACAAGAGTAACGGATATTAACACATCCAACAATAAACCACCAATAAGGATTGAAAATGCCACCCACAGAGGACTAAAACAACCCTGTCATAAAGAATGATTTGATGCGAAGTTTAAAAAAAAAGAATGATATGATGCAATAGATTGACATGTTATTGTCTAAGTATCTCTTGCGTATTGTACTATTTGACCAACATGTGTGGTCATTATTATTACCTTGAATTTCCAAAAAGAATGAACAATTTTCTGCTTGCATTCGTCTCAAATGAACCCCATCCCGTGTTTGGTAGCACTCATCTATCTCCCAAATCCCACTGTTGCAAGAACAAACAGGCAAAGGTGTTTAGTTCCTCGTCCATGTTATTAGCTAACAGAAAAACACAAAAAAAATCCCTACACATCAGCAATACTGATGTTTTCTTTTTTACACTAAGGTTCTACATGAAAAGCCAACCATTAGATTATTGATATTCTTGCTATCCACAATTGACAGAGCTGGAAGCATCTGACATATCAACCAAAGCAATCGCAATATACTTCCCCGACAAGATCCAACAAGAGATTTCTTCTTTGTTGATAGACCTGCACTGAAAAATGGGAGCAGTTCAAAACCCCAATGAAACTTATCACTAAAGCGATCAAACTGCAGTAAGAATATGTGTTCTAACCTATAACAGTTCTAATGCAAAGAGATAAAAGAAACCACGGACTCGGATAAATACTAGTATATTGATCCTTGCTTCCACTGCTTTTTGGAATAGCTTATCTACTCGAACTAGATCATTAGGCAGATGTTCCTGCAAAATACTTGAGTAGTTTCTTTGATTATTATATTAACAACAATAATACAGACACAGAGCAACTACGAAGATATATATGATGCAAAGGTAAATTACCTTGTAATATGTCTCCCCAGAGTAGTTCAGGTTAGCTCCAAATGTTTCAAATGTAATAGGAAAACCCAAATGAAAACTTTCACAAGAAATAAGTGAGATCAACGGTCCAAATGTGCATACAAGATGAAATAAAATGGTATCACAGATATCACATCCAAATGTTCATAATGTTTATATAATTCTTTGCATACGTTTGTAACGAAAAACATACCTAGTCAGACAAACAAAGCTCTCGCCAAGTTCTGAATACTAGAACCATTAATGCCGACAGTAGACAAAGCCATCAAAACACAAGCAAGTCCACAGTCCTAATTTAAGGATCTAACTTAAATGAGCATTTGACTCCTGAGCTTTTATATCTATGAGGGTCAAACAATTTTAAAAAGGTATAAAATTTCTCAAATCATTTCAACTAAACTAAGATCTTATTCTCTGGTGTATACACTTTGAGGATCTAGAATTAACAAATTTAAAATCCTATGCATTTTGTCAGAAATGTAAGAAAAAAGACCAACCAAAACAACTTTTTTCTATTCCTGTCACCTGAAGGCTTAGGTGTTCATCACCAGGACAATAGTACATAGAAACTACAGAAAAAAGTAACAAAAGACTTGCTAAAAGCTCATAGTGATATGTTTAAGATTTTTGCTAAAGAGAGGCAATAGAGAAGCTAGAAACCAAAAAAGGGACATTGTCAATGCTTCTAGCCAACAAGCAGCATCTGGATTCTAATGTACCGAAATCAAACATTGGTCATCTCATCCCTACTAAAGATGGAGCATGAAAGTGAAAGAATCGACACAGTGAGACTTAAGTTTCCAAAACTAGTATGAGATGATACATGACCTATCGGTCATTCTGGCAAAATTAGTTTAACCTACCGTGACCTTCCTACCCACAAATCAAACCTATTGGGGTGCCTAAAGTCGAACTAGAAAATCATGAAAAGGAATACATCTAATAAATATTGACAAACTACTGAAAGAGAGTATGTGATTGTTCTTACAATGAACAGGAGCTTGGGTGATCGTTGATGCCTCCCGTAATGATGAGTTTGTCCCGATGCACCGCAAGTTGCGTTTCTATTTGGAAAAAGGAAATCGTAATCGAAACTCAATTCCAATATCATTAAAAATCGAGTATAAGCATGCGCAAAGCACACACAGAGCCATAACATACGTGCATGCATGTAATGATTTGTTTCACTAAATCTAATATCAGGATTTAATACCGTTTATATTGACAAAAAGATGAGCAACACGAAATTGGGCCGTGTTTACCTTCAAGATAATCTCAGGTGGAATACAATTTATAAGCAATTCATACACCTTCCCTCGAACCCGAAACAGCCTAAAGAACAAAGAAAAATGGTTTAAGAGGAAATTTTGAAGATGGATGCTCAAAAGATACCATAAAGAGCAGATCGATTTACTACTGCAAGACCAACAAGATGACAGAATATATAAGAAAATGAAAGAAATTTAGTAAAAATACCTTCAAAAAGCAGACTCTAACATAAACAAAGGATATCTAGTAAACATCTACAACCAAGAACAAAGCAAAAAAGAGGGAAGAAACGACTGATTTTTTCCCAAATCTGAAAACAAATAAGGTTGGGAAAGAAATTAGTTTAACTTTCAAAGATAAAATAGTAAAATAATAAATAAAAGTATGGGTATTTTTGTCTGTTAAAAACACCAACTGCCCACTGAATTTTAATTGCTGCTGAAACAGCCAGTTGATTTTCAGCAGACCAATGTGGTGGAGATGTATTTGCACTAAACTTTGATGCTGAACCAAACAGCACAACAGTGAGGTGGATAGCAGTTATTTACCCCAACTGCACCTTACTGGCCTTCAACGTTAAACCAAAGGAGGCCTTAGTGTTGGTTTTAGGCTGTTTATGTTAAGTACTAAATACCAAAATAAAGTTTTGGTTTCGATAATTGGTCTTGATTAGATTTTGGTGTGGATATTTTCTTCAGGAAGCGTGGTGGTTGTTTTAATGTTGTTATTCTAGTAACATCATGTGTGTGTTCTAACCTGAAAACTTCGATTTAAAACTAAAAAAAAATTGGAAAATTAAGCTATTTTCGAATTGTAGCTTGCTTCACAAGGTCGTGTGGTAGGCCGTGTGCACCACATAGGCATGTGGTTGGCCGTGTGCCAAGCCCTGTAGAGCATACGAGCGTGTGCAATTTGACGGGAAAATCAGGTAGGGCATACAGGCCACATGGGCTAGCTTGTTGTGCCATGTAGGCCCATTTTGTAACAACCCATTTTTAGTGAAATCGGAACAGCGGTTTCGGTACCATAAATCCAAGTCGAAAGGAAAATTTATTTTAATATTTTTGTCTCGTTTGCATTATGGTATGAATGTCATATGAAAATTCTGATAAGAAAATTTTACCGATTATGAACTTAATTACGAAAAGGACCAAACTGCATAAAATGCAAAAGTTGGATTCTATTAGCTAGAAGGATCAAATAGCTATGGAATTCAAAATTTGAGGTCCTTATATGGTAATTAGACCATTAAAGAAAAGTTAGTAGATATTTTTAATGATTCATCCATGGAAAAATTAGAAAAGGCTAAGGACTAAATTGGAAAGTGATAAAATTAAAAGATGATAATTAAATTAAATAGATAATGTAATCTTATTTTCATCATCTTCCCCAAAATATACATGGAAACCCTAGGAAAGAGAAAACAAGCTTTCTTGGCTTAAATTGGTAAGTATTCAAGTCCCGTTTTTAGTAATTTTTATATTTTTGAAACTGGGATAGTCTAATCTATTTATTTTGGGAATAAATTTGAAAAGTTACCAAAGTATAGAAATTTTTCCATGGATGAATATGCTGAAAATTTGAAATTTATGGTAGAAAAAGAAAGGTTGTTGATAGATAAACAATTTTTACAAAGTGAATTTTGATGAAATTATGATTTTAAGACTATATTGTAAAGTTGTAAAATTCATGGAAAATTCTAAATTTTACAGAATACATGTTCTGTAAATTTTATACTGAAATTTCGGTTAGGCTTGCAATAAGGAGTAAATTGCATGAATTTCATTTTCCGAGCCTAGGGACGAAATTGAAATTTATGGAAAGTTTAAGGGCAAAATAGTAATTTTGCCTAAGGTGTAAATTGAATATGAATTGTATTAAATTGATGATTAAATTCATTTATATAGATCCAGATAACTCAAATTCGAAGCTAGATCGAGGAAAAGAAAAAGTTTTGGATTAGTAGATTTTCTTATACGAATTATTATCGAGGTAAGTTCGTGTAACTTATTTATGCATATTAATATGTTGAATTGAATGTTGTATTTAGTTTGAATGAGGTAAATGCTTATGTGATGTATATGAATGTTATAAATACATAAATGCTCACATGATAGAAAATGTCATTAAGATGTTAAACTCCGTTTGAATAATGAAAATCGATGGATACATGTGATTTCCGGCATATAAATGTGATTCTGCATATGTTGCAGATGGGATTTAGCTCAGACGAGTAATCCCGATATAGTCTCTCAAGCATTCTGATTTATATATAGTTCCTGCGAGTATCCTTATCAATAGTGATCTTGCATTTGTTGCACATTGCCGCAACTCTTTATGAGCGTCCTGATACATATTTCGGTCGGTTGTGATTCGACATATAATGCGGACACAAACGCATCTCTTCATGAGCGTCCTGTTAAGTTCGCTTGAACTCTCTGTTACCTTATCCGAAGCTCTCTAATATTATCTCTTCGGAGATATTTGAAAGGCTCTATTAGCTTCTTGAGTAAAAACTCTTATAAGTTTTCTGATTAGCTTGGATAAGTGCCCTGTTACATGATTACATGGATCATTTGAGCATTTTGACATGTGGCTCGAGAGTATGCTCCCTGAGTATGTGTCCTAATGGGTACTCTCAATTATGAATTGACAGTTTACAGATATGTATACCTTGAGTACTACTTAAATATCCATCGATATTTCAGTAATTCAACGGACATTACCTAATTCCATGCATAAAGAATAATTCCATTATATGCTTAACCATAACATAAATACCTAATTCAAACACCAACCAAATCATACCACATTTATCACTTTCAATCCATTACAAGCATACCATAACACCATACATTTCAATTACCGTAAAGTAATCAACAAGACTTTACTTAACAAGCTTTATAAGTTCATCAACTAACATCATATTCAAAGACCTAGGCATACTAAATCAACCATTTTATAATTCCATAAACCATCAACAAAAAAGACTTATACATGTTAACATTATCATTTCCATACATGATAACCTAATTCAAGTATGAACTAAAATATGTCACAAGTAACCATTTTCAAGCCATTATCATAATGCCAAGATAATCTTATAAACAATCACTTTAAAATAATCAAGACAACATAATTTGATAAGGAATCAAAGTATCCAAATCAACATAGCTTTCCAAAGCTTATACAAGCCAAAACACCATTAACACATACACCATAATACCATTACAAATCACTCTATACATGTCATTATAAACCTTAGCCAAATTACTCAAAAACTACTGAATTGTCCACTGGATAGTATGCTAGGTCTTTGACGAGCTTTTAGCCGATCGAGCTTTTGATAATCTAAAAAAACAAAGGAAAAACTATATAAGCAATGAATGCTTAATAAGCTCGTATAAACTTAAAACATAACCTACAATTTCAATAGTGAAATTTATAAAATAGGTACAAATCGTTACCAATGCCATAAGCTTATAGAAGCCTATATAACACCATCAAACTCACAAGTTACTACATCTGTTCATGATTCATATAAGATCATTCATGTATACACATAACATTTATTTTGTCATCGTTACCATACGATCATGTTTCATTCCATTTACATACTTACTATTTCTCAAATCTTACCATTCAGAGGTTAAGCATAAACCATTACCAATGCCTTAAGTTTAGTACAAGCCTATTCAGCATCGTCAAACTCACATGTTAATATGTAACACCCCTAACCCGTAACCGTCGCCGGTCTAGGGTTAAGAGGCATTACCGGACAATCGAAAACTTTTACTAATATTTCATAGCAAAATCTGACAAATCACATCAAAGTGTCCCTTAAGTAGGTCCACAAAAACTTAAACATGCTTTAGAACAGGGCCGGGACTAAACCAAACACATATGAAAATTCTCGAAAATTAAAAATTTTTCAAAGTTACAGAGGTCACACGCCCGTGTTGTAACAGTTCGGTTTAGACCCTAGTCGAAACAGTGGTTTCGGGACCACAAATCTGAGTCAGTGAAATATTTTAATATTATTTTCTGTGCCATTGATATGTGATTAAGCATGTGTTAAATTTACGTAAGTTAATTTGTTCGCCTGTATGCTTAATTTGATAAAAGGATTAAATTGCATTGAATGCAAAATTTGCATGCTTTATGAAAAGACACTTATTTGAGATGGCTTTGAAATGGGAAGTCCTTAATAGGAAAATAACCCATTAATAAGATGAGTGGGTGGTAATGGTCAAGAATGACCTTGCATTATATGTTGTTTATATTTATTAGTAAAGGTTAATTTTGTAAATGAATTAGTGGTGTTAATTCTTAATAAAACAAACGAAATAGATAATGGAATGATTCATTCATCTTAACCGAATTTTGCATGAACAAAGAAAAGAAAAAAAAGGTTTTAAAGCTAGCTATATTTGACTATTGTCTAAGCTTGATTGAAGGTATGTTTTGCTTCGATTTTTTTTATAATTTCTACGTTTTCGTAACCGTTGCTTTGTCTACTTCAAAACCCATGTCTTAATTTTAAGAATAGATGATGATTTTGAAATGTGTTTTTGATGAACACATGAGCTTTGGAACATTTGGTAATGAAATACGGAATATATGTGTTTGATTAGCATGATTTGTCTTTGGAGTTTTGTTAATTTTGAGTAATTCGGTGATAATTGAGAAAATGGTTATTTGAAGACTAAATTGTGAAATAAATGAAATGTTTGGACTTGTATGAGATACATGAGTATTCGGCTAAGCATGGGTATATGGTGATCTTGTACATTTGTTGTTTTGAGAAAAATAGACTAAATTGATAAAATGTGCAACTGTGAGGGCTAAGTTGCAATAGCCCTAAATGTGTGTTTGTGGGTTGAAATGAATATGTTGGTAAATAAAAGGGTTAAATTTGAATATGTATAGATTAAGAACCTAAGAAAATGGACTTAGATCGCGGGAAAACGAAGGTAGTCGAATAACCGAGTTCGATCGAATATCCGAATCCGAGGTAAGTCTATATACAAATAAATGTATCTGTATCAAATTATGTATGTTCATATGACTATTGTTAATGATGAATACATATAAGAGGTTGTATACATGAATTTGAGATAGACTTGACATAGTGTTAACTTCCGAGAAGTCCCTTCTAAACCTAGGAATAGATAGGATTAACTATGTCACGACATAGTTGTCTATTATGTGATATCATGTAAGACCACGTCTGGGACGTTTGGGATCGATATGAGATTTACGTGTAAGACCATGTCTGGGACATTGGCATCGTATTTGATTCGTGTAAGACCCTGTCTGGGACAGTGGCATCGATATCTAATTACATGTAAGACCACGTTTGGGACGTTGGTATTGCACAACTGTTCCAAGCTCTTTGAATATCCTATTAGATTCCGAACGGTTCAATGAGCAAGTCTGAGGCATGAACGACTATGTGAATTGTATTTTTGTTTCAGGTACGTTCGAAATGTACACTAGGTATGTATGAAAGGTAAGTTTCTATATGAAGTTACTAAGATGAATATGTGCATTGAAGTGATGAGATAATAATATGTGATGATATGTTTAAATGAGCTATGTGTATATGTGATATTTGAGTTGAAAAATATGGTAAGATATGGCTAAGCAAATGAGCCAAATTCTATATGGGATGTATAAACTATGAGAACCATTATTGTTATTGTTTCAATATGATTATGTGCATTTTATGTTAAGTTTATTTGTATATGGTTTACTAAGCTTTTGAAAGCTTACTCTGTGTGCGTTTTCTCTGTTTTATAGATCGTCAAAGCTACTGAAGGCTCGGGGACCGTCGAGGATTGTCATCACACTACTCAACTCATTTTGGTACCATTGAAATATGTATATAGTTAAATATGGCATGTATAGGCTAGTCATTCTAGATGATGTTTGAAATGGGTATTTATAGCCATGAGATGTGGCTAGATAAATGTTTACTATATGTTTGAGTGACTATGTTATATGATGCATAGTTTGTTATGAATTGATAGCAAATGAATTGGTCAAAGCTATGGTAAGCATATGAATGCATTATGAGTAAGTATGATTTGGTATGATTGGAAATGAGTTTGATTATGAAGAATTGTTATTTGTTTATCATGTTTTGGTTGTCAAATGTACATGAAATGAATTGGAAATTTGCTTGTAGGGATTGACCCTTGTGTTGGTGGTATTTTGGCCTTGCAAGTGGCCTGCTTTGCATACACGGTTGTGGCACACGGGCGTGCCTAATGGCCGTGGGATTAAGTCAATAACTAGTTCAAGTGTGCACGACCATGGCACACGGGCGTGCCTAGTAGCCGTGTGAATAAGACAGTATCTAGCCTAAGAGTACACAGTCATAGCACACGGGCGTGTCTGGTGACCGTGTAGATAAGTCAGTATACATGCTCTGATTTGGCACGCCAGGACACATGGAAGTGTCCAGAAGCCGTGGGAGGCACACGGCCCGGTCACATGGGCGTGTGACCTTGACAGTTTTTATTATATTTTTATGGTCTACAATTTCACGGAACAATTTTGTGAAAATTTTGTTCGAAAATTTTGACGTTTGGCCACTCAATTTAGTTAAAAGGACTAAATTGTAAAAAGTGCAAAACTTGAGTTCTAGAAGTTAGAGGTGTCAAATTGCTATGAAATTTTAAAGTAGAGGTTCTTAAATGGTAATTATCCCATTGGTTAAATTTTTGGACAAAAATGGATATGGTATATGTTGATAAGATATTTTTTTGTAAGGGCATTTTGGTCCCTTTGTAAATTAAATGAATTAAAAACAAAATTAAAATGCCAAATTTGTCCATCTTCTCCATATGGATGAAATTTACCAAGAGAAGACATGGCTAGGGTTTTCTCAACTTTCCAAGCTCATGGTAAGTCCGTTCTAGCCCCATTTTTGAAGTTATTTACGGTTTTGGAGTCCCGACAGTTCGATTTAGTTTATGCTACCAATAATTCATGCTAGGGTTCATCTTTGGAAAATTACCCATAGGTGAAAAGTGTTTATTTTGATGTTTTATGGTAGAATATGAAGCTTGAAATTATGTTAAACAACTTTTACTAAGCGATTTTAAGTGAAAACGAGTAAAACGACATAATCGGTAAAAATACCTAATATTCAAAAGTGTATGTTAGAGTAAGAATTTGATGTTGCCATAGAAGGAAAAAATGATCAGCATGTTATAAAACATAAGAATAAGGGCTGAAGTTTAATTTTTGAGTATTGGGGCAAAAGTGTAAATATGTAAAAGTTTAGGGAAAAATTGTAATTTTGCAAAAGTTGAGTTAAGTACTGTTTTGAATAGTACATTAATTAAATAAGTGAAATATGTTGTTATAGATCAAGGAAAATGAGGTTTGGAATTAGAACAAGAAATTAACGAATAAGTCATTTTCACTGATTTTACTTTCAAGGTAAGTTTGTATGTAAATAATACATCGTTTTTATTTATGTTTTAGTATTTTTCTATATTATATGAGATATGGTTGAATACGGAGTAATTATTTGATGTAAATTATGAATTGTGATTGATTATGGATGGATTGGTAAAATGTTGAAAAGTGAGAATTCTCGGTTGAACCTTCGAAATAGAAAAGATACGAATGAGGTAGATAGGTCACATGTGTGGTACTAAGTGTAGGCCACTATGTGTACAAGAGAGCTACGAGATGGTTTTTAGGTCACGTGTGTAGTACTTAGTGTAGGCTACTACGTGTACCAGACGGATAGGTCGCATGTGTAGTACTAAGTGTAGGCTACTATGCATACCTGATAGCTTGGATCACATGTGTGGTACTAAGTGCAGGCCACTATGTGTAAGTAATGGTTTTGGTCACATGTGTAGTACTAAGTGCAGACTACTATGTGTACCAGATAGCTTCGGCTACAAGGGTGGTACTATGTGCAGGCCACCGTGTATCTTTTATTATTCCGATGAGTTCAACGGGAAATTGACTAAGTGAAAATATATGTGATCATGTAACGACTAAGTGTAATTGAATATGATTATGTGATGAATAAGTGCAGGTATATGTCTGTAAACTTATGAGCAATGTGCTCGATATGTGATCGAACTTTGGTAAGATTGATACGGAGTAAGTGTTCCAATGAAAGTTACTATAAAGAAAACAAGAAAGAGTGCAATTTAGAAATAAAACAATTTTAGACAGCAGCAGTTATGTGTCTTTGAAAAATCACCAAAAATGGTGAAAATTGAATTAGAAGTTTAATAATATATGAAATTAAATCTTATTGAGTCTATTTTCGCATAAAAGAAACGGTGTAAGAAAAAGAATTTCATATTCTGAGATATTTGAATTTTGGTGAGACAGAGTCAAAATAATTTCAAAATCTCCTGTTCTGACTTTGGAAATTCATTAAAAATTGTAAAAAAAATAATCATGGGATAAAATTTATATTCTTGAATCTCTTAATGAGTCTATTTTCAATAGAAACAAATGGTAACATCATTAGAGTTCTGTACAACAAGATAATTAATTGTTAGTGAAGAGGGGTCAGAACTGTTGGATAGCGAAATAGGGGAGACTTTGAAGAATAAACTGTATTAATTGGCTAAACAAAAAATTATGAAAATGTTATTGAAACAAGACACGTGAGTCTAGTTTCAGGGAAAATTTACGGATCTTAATTTGGAGTTTTGTCTCTCCAGATAAAAATAATTTAGTGACTATGACTCGAATAGACAACTTTCTCCGAACTTGAATAAATAGTGAATTTGAATGTAGATATGATTTTGTTATTTTGTAAACATGTTAAATCCATTTCTTATTATTTACATACTTACTTACTAAGCTTTGTAGCTTACTTCCCTTCATTTCCCATATCTTATAGGGTTGTATGCTAACTCGAGTTGGAGAATGCTGGAGATGTAATGACACTATCAAGCTATCATCGTAGGTAAAAGTGAATACAAACCTATTAGGTTTATGTCATGTATAGGGACTTAGTCATTTGTATATGTCATAATTGGTTTGGCCTAAAGTGTTGGCCTTTAATATTTAGCAGTTCTTTTTGTATAATTTGGATGAAATTTTATGACTCAGTTTAATACGTTTACAAGTGTATGTGTTTTGGTAATGCCTCGTACCCTATTCCGACGTTGAATACGGGTAAGGGGTGTTACATTTAGTGGTATCAGAGCTATGGTTTAGTCGATTCTCGGACTAACATAGCGTATGTGAGTCTAGCTATACATGCCATATTACTACTCGTGATAGTGTGATATCTCCCGGCTGTGATGAAATTGTTTTGTTAAGACAGAGATGACTTCCAACCGAGTTATTTTTTGATAATGCTGATAATGATGTTGAAATGATTGAGATGAGCTTATGATGTGTCGAAATTTGGAAAGGTATGAATAGAAGTTCACGATATATATGTGTTAATGTACGAAATGAGATAACCACAAGTTGAGAAATGTGAAAAGTGGAATGAAATGAAAGTTTATATGGTGATAAGCCCATCCATGTTTTTTTGGCATGCATATGATGTTATGTACCCAACATATTTTATTAAGTGAGTACGATAAATAAATTTACTCAAATTGACAGAATGTGTGTTTATGTACAGTTGTTTGAATAAGATAATCGAAAAAGTTCGTGTAACATGACTATGTATGTTAATTACCTTGAAGTGAATTATGTAATTGTGATTATATGATGTTGGTGATGAATACAAAGTCATAAAGTCAGAAGTTTTACGACCTCACCCCCTTACCAGTGTTGTTTTATAACGAAAATTCACGAGAACCATGTGGAATAAGTCCATAAATGTGAAACTAAAGAGTATAGTGGTGAAATACTTAGTAATGCATATAGAGATAAGAATAGTTTGGAAACTAGAAACAATTTTGGAAGGATATCAGAATATTTTAAAGATGATACAGATTATGCAATGTCACGGATAAAGGAGAAGTTAGTCTCGGCTAATCGAATTATTCAGATATGATGTCTAAAGTATGTGTTTGCTGAAATTTTTCCTGAATTGATTTTCGTTAATGAGTGGAATAATACGGGGTTCATGATGACAGAATTAGTCAAAGAAATGATATTTGAGTAGTAAAGATGTCTATGTGTGTGACAGTTCCAGTTGAAATGAATATGATGATCTTTTCTTTGCATTCTATATATTCTTTTATCCTCAGAGATATGTGTCTGATTGTGCAATTTCTGATGGAGTTTCTACGTTGTGAGAAGCTAACTATGATGCTAGACGAATGCCCTGTTGGTCTGGTCGGTTTATGATTGGTATTTCTTTATCTTTTCATAATTCTATTTAAATATGTTGGAATGAAGTCGATGGTAAAAATTTATGTGAGATTATTATTATGTTTCTACTGATTATGGTTTTGTTTTATATATACGGAAATTATATTCTAGAAAGCATAATACAGAGATATGTTGATCGCTGAAATCAGTGCTTTAAAATTTATAAAAGAATGATCGAACCTGAAAACTAACTCTGACAATGATTAAAGGCAAGTGTACCTATCAAACAGTAGTATAGTTTAGGCAAGACCGAATTATCGAACCCAAAGGAACCAAAAGTATTAATACTAACTTTCTTTTTATTATTTAGCCTTAAAAATAGAGTAAAGTTTGTTTTAATCTAAATTAACGACAACTAGGCTAAGGACACTAAGACAAAAAGAACGAATTGGGAAATAACTTGAAGAAAAACTCAATTGATCACGACGATACCGTTAGGAAGAATCCACCTAGACTTCACTTGTTATCTAACCCTGAATCATATGATTTATTTACTTAGCTTGATCCGTAGGACTCCTAAACCCATGCTAAACCCTCTCTCGAGGCGAATAACATCGAACCCTAGGTTAATTAGTGGAACTCTCGTACGCTTACAATAACCCCTTAGAATAGTAGTAAATCGATCTATGGATTCCCATATTAGGTTTCACCCTAATCCGGCAAAATCTCATAACCCTATCTCTAGGCATTCGATCAACTCCGCTTAATTATGCTAGATCTACTCTTAAGCAGGGTCTATTCCTCCTCTACCTAAGCACATTAGATTTGGATTAAGCATGCATAATTAAGAACAAACTAAGTATTTATCATAAAATTCAGAAATCAAATAACAAGATTCATCTAGGTTTCATCCCCTTCAGGTATCTGAGGGGTTTAGTTCATAACTAAGAAAGAAAACGTCTCAAGAGAAAAGATAAAACAAAACATAAGAAATTCCTAAAACCCCCTGAAGGAATTGAAGGAGAATTCCGCTGTCTTGAGTATAATTCTGGCTTCTTGGGATGGATCAACTGGCTATCTTTAAGCGATTTTCACAATTCTGACCTTTCCAGCTTGGCTCCTTGGCCTAGCTCGCCTCCTCCTCAAAGGTGGCACTTAGGGGATATTTATAGGCTTCTTGGAATGCGATTCTTTCTCCCTAAGTATCCTTTTCCGACTGAAATTGCTCATTCCAGCGACAGAGGCACGACCATGTAGCACGCCCGTGTGGATCAACTTCAGGCCGTGTTTGGATTTCTTAATGAGGCACGACCGTGTAAGGCGGAGTTGAGGCCATGCTCTAGGTTTTTGTCGAGGCACGGCCGTGTAGATTTTGGGCCAGGCCGTGTCAATTTCTTGCTAAGGCCTATTTACTCCGTTTTGGGCCTGTTTTGTGTTCTTTTCATCCTCGGGTGCTTTCCTGGGTATAAAACATGAAAAGAAAGGATTACAAGCACCTTTTTATATAAATCAAGGAATAAATCATCAAAAAGTAAGCTAAATGTGGGATTAAAATATGTTACTTTTACGGTTTATCATATGCCTATTGGATTATTCTAACCGGATGATGTTATTATAAGTTAAAGTTGTTTTGATCGAAAAAGTTATCACATTTGTGAAAGTTTGAATGGTCTTGGTATACTAACAAAGTTAAAGCAATTGAAGGTATTATTAACCGAAGCTCTAGTTTTATGTTCAGTTGGAAATTAAGAGAAAGATACTAAACCACTCTTCTGGTAAGATTTTCGAGGACGAAAATCCTAAAAAGGGAGGGAAATGTAACATCCTAAATTAGGGCCTAGTCGGAACAGTGGTTTCGGGACCACAAATACAGCGTAAGAAAATTTAGTTTTATTATATTTTTATGGTCTACAATTTCATGAAATGATTTCGTGAAAATTTTGTTCGAAAATTTTGACGTTTGGCCACTCAATTTAGTCAAAAGGACTAAATTGTAAAAAGTGCAAAACTTGAGTTCTAGAAGTTAGAGGTGTCAAATTGCTATGAAATTTTAAAGTAGAGGTTCTTAAATGGTAATTATCCCATTGGTTAAATTGTTGGACAAAAATGGATATGGTATATGTTAGATAAGATATTTTTTTGTAAGGGCATTTTGGTCCTTTTGTAAATTAAATGAATTAAAAAACAATTAAAATGCCAAATTTGTCCATCTTCTCCATATGGACGAAATTTACCAAGAGAAGACATGGCTAGGTTTTATCAACCTTCCAAGCTCATGGTAAATCCGTTCTAGCCCCGTTTTTCAAGTTATTTACGATTTTGGAGTCCCGGCAGTTCGATTTAGCTTATGCTACCAATAATTCATGTTAGGGTTCATCTTTGGAAAATTACCCATAGGTTAAAAGTGTTTATTTTGATGTTATATGGTAGAATATGAAGCTTGAAATTATGTTAAACAACTTTTACTAAGCGATTTTAAGTGAAAACAAGTAAAATGACATAATCGGTAAAAATACCTAATGTTCAAAAGTTTATGTTAGAGTAAGAATTTGATGTTTCCATGGAAGGGAAAAATGATCAGCATGTTATAAAACATAAGAATAAGGGCTGAAGTTTAATTTTCGAGTATTGGGGCAAAAGTGTAAATATGTAAAAGTTTAGGGGCAAAATTGTAATTTTGCAAAAGTTGAGTTAAGGACTGTTTTGAATAGTACATTAATTAAATAAGTGAAATATGTTGTTATAGATCAAGGAAAATGAGGTTTGGAACTAGAACGAGAAATTGACGAATAAGTCATTTTCACCGATTTTGCTTTCGAGGTAAGTTTGTATGTAAATAATACACCATTTTTATTTATGTTTTAATATTTTGTTATATTATATGAGATATGGTTGAATATGGAGTAATTATTTGATGTAAATTATGAATTGTGATTGATTATGGATGAATTGGTAAAATGTTGAAAAGTGAGAATTCCCGGTTGAACCTTTAGAATAGAAAAGATACGAATGAGGTAGATAGGTCACATGTGTGGTACTAAGTGTAGGCCACTATGTGTACAAGGTAGATAGGTCACGTGTGTAGTACTAAGTGCAGGCTACTACGTGTACCAAACGGATAGGTCGCATGTGTAGTACTAGGTGCAGGCTACTATGCATACCTGATAGCTTGGATCACATGTGTGGTACTAAGTGCAGGCCACTATGTGTAAGTGATGGTTTTGGTCACATGTGTAGTACTAAGTGCAGACTACCATTTGCACCAGATAGCTTCGGCTACAAGGGTGGTACTATGTGCAGGCCACCGTGTATCTTTTATTATTCCGATGAGTTCAACGGGATATTGACTAAGTGAAAATATATGTGATCATGTAACAACTAAGTGTAATTGAATATGATTATGTGATGAATAAGTGTAGGTATATGTCTGTAAACTTATGAGCAATGTTCTGGATATGTGATTGAACTTTGGTAAGATTGATACGGAGTAAGTATTCCAATAAAAGTTACTATAAAGAAAACATGAAAGAGTGAAATTTAGAAATAAAATAGTTTTGGACAGTAGCAGTTATGTGTTTTTGAAAAATCACCAAAAATGGTGGAAATTGAATTAGAAGTTTAATAAGATATGAAATTAAATCTTATTGAGTCTATTTTCTCATAAAAGAAACGGTGTAAGAAAAAGAATTTCATATTCTGAAATATTTGAATTTTGGTGAGACAGAGTCAGATTGATTTTGGAATCCCTTGTTCCAATTTTAGAAATTCATTAAAAATTGTAAAAAAAAAATCATGGGATAAAACTTATATTTTTAAATCTCTTAATGAGTCTATTTTCAATAGAAACAAACGGTAACGTCATTGGAGTTCTGTACAACAAGATAATTATATTTTAGTGAAGAGGGGTCGGAACTATCAGACAACAAAACAGGGGAGATTTTGAATAATATAATGTACTAATTGGATAAACAAAAAATTCTAAAAATATTATGCTAACAAGATACGTGAGTCTAGTTTCAGTGAAAATTTACAGATCTTAATTTGGAGTTTTGTAACTCCAGATAAAAATAATTTAGTGACTGTGACTCGAATAGACTGCTTGCTTTGAACTTGAATAAATAGTGAATTTGAATGTAGATATGATTGTGTTATTTTGTAAACACGTTAAATCCATTTCTTATTATTTACTTACTTACTAAGCTTTGTAGCTTACTTCCCTTCGTTTCCCATATCTTATAGGGTTGTATGCTAACTCGAGTTGGAGAACGCCGGAGATGTAATCACACTATCAAGCTATCATCGTGGGGTAAAAGTGAATACAAACCTCTAAAGTTTATGGCATGTATAAGGACTTAGTCATTTGTATATGTCATAATTGGTTTGGCCTAAAGTGTTGGCCTTTAATATTTAGCAGTTCATTTTGTATAATTTGGATGAAATTTTATGACTCAGTTTAATACGTTTACAAGTGTATGTGTTTTGGTAATGCCTCGTACCCTATTCCAACGTTGAATACAGATAAGGGGTGTTACATTACACGTGTGGGCAGGCCGTGTGCCTCACACGACCTTAGATACGCTCGTTTGTCTAAGCCGTGTCAAAATAGGGCATACATACTGACTTGTCTACACGGCCGTGGACATGCCCATGTGCCTCACCCGTGGTCGCTATTGACTTGCACCACACGGCTAGTCACACCCCCCTTGTGTCTAGCCCTTGGTCACTACTGACTTGATCCACATGGCCAGTCACACACCTGTGTTTCTTGCCCATGGTCGGGTCTGACTTGTTTTGAATTTCAACCACGAGGGACATGGTCGAGCCACAAGCCCGTGTGCTCAACCGTGTGGGCAATTATAGGCCATTTTCAAGGCCAAAATGCCACCCATACATTGGGTTATCCCTACAAGCAATATACCAATTCAATCCAAGCATCATAGGCAACCAAAACATACCAAAATGTTCATCATTTCTAACCACTTATGAGCTCAACAATCACACCAACTTATAAGCCATTTAGCTCTACTTATTCACAAACATTTCTAAACATAACTCATCCACAACTTACCATCAATAATATGCTAACTATGCATCCATAAGCTTACCATTATTATGACCATTTTATTATCCACCAAAACATACCAAAACTAAGCATCATAAGACATGGCTACACATTCATAACTTAACCATTTATCTAGCCATATCACATGGCTATATACATGTCTCAAACATACTCCAAAACAATTAGCTTATAAAAGGTACCAAAATGTGATTCGAGTAGTGTGAAGAAGTCCTCGACGATTCCCGAGCCTTTCGTAGCTTTGACGATCTATAAAATAGAGTAAACACACACAAAGTAAGCTTTCCAAAAGCTTAGTAAGACATATACAAATAAACTTATCATATATTCACATTATCATATCAATACATGAATCATTAACATATCTCAATATCAAATTCATAATTCTTCATTGGCTCATTATTTAGCCATTGCTTATCAATCATCATATCTCCATCCATCTCATTTGCTCTTATCACATTCATTCATATATCGTATGTTAGCTCATTGCATCTATGTACATATTTACTCACCTTTCATGCCTATTTAAAGCATATACATCAAACGCACCTGAAATGGATTTACAGCTCACATAGTCATTCATTTCTCAGACTTGCCCGTTGAACCATTCAGAACTAAATAGGATACTCAGAATGCTCAGAATAGTCGTACAATGCCAACGTCCCAGACGTGGTCTTACATGTACTAAGTTATTGATGGCACTGTCCTAGACAGGGTCTTACACTAATCAAATACGATGCCAATGTTCCAGACATGGTCTTACACGTAAATCTCATATCAATGCCAACGTCCCAGACGTGGTCTTAAACGAAATCTCGAATCAACGCCAACATCCCAGACGTGGTCTTACATGATCTCACATATCGGAAACCTATGTCATGACATATGTAATCCTATCTATTCCTAGGTTCGTATGGGACTTCTCGGACTTTGTTATACCATCGATTCTTCTTTAGATTTCACGAACTCATCATCTCATATACATTCATCATGATAAATTTTCATATGAACATTCAAATATCAATGTAAATACATTTATTTGTATATAGAATTACCTCGGATTCGGTTAACGTACAGACTCGACTATTTGATCACTTTCGACTTTCCGCGATCTAAGTCTGTTTTCTTCGGTTCTTGATCTATACATATTCAAATTTAATCCATTTATTCACCAAATCATTCAATTCAATCCAAAAACACATATTTAGGGCAATTTACAAATTAGCCCTCACGTTTTCATATTTTGACATTTTAGTCCCTATTTCACAAAATCACAAAATACACAAAATCTCAATACACCCATGCTTAGCCGAATTCTCATGTAGTCCATACAAGTCCATACATTTCATTTATTTCACAATTTAGTCCCTCAAAATATTATTTTCTCAATTAAGTCCAAAATACTCAAAATCATCAATACTTCAAAGACAAAACATGTTAATCTAACACATATATTTCATATTTCATCACAAAACTTCACAAAGCTCATGAATTCATCCATGACACATTTCAAATTCATCATCAATTCACAAAATTGAAGCATGGGTTTTGAAGTATACTAAGCAACGGTTACAAAAACGTAGAAATTATCAAAAATCGATCAAAACTCTTACCTTAATCAAGATGAACAAAGGTCGAACCTAGCTTTGTTTTCTGCTTTTCTTTCTCTTTTAATTTCGGCACTAAGATAGGATGAACATGCATGATTTTCATTTTATGTTTTATTTATTTCACATTAATAAACTTTTACCAAATTGCCCTTTGTAATTTAATAAGAAAACTTCATAATAATAGTCCATTACCGTCCATGCCATGTTACAATGGCTAAATTAGAACATAAGGACTCCTTATTATTAAAGCCACATCAAATAGGTACCTTTACAAATAGCATGCTAATATTGCATTTAATGCAATTTAATACTTTTCTCAAATTAAGCACATAATTGATCAAATTAAATCACAGAAATTTCACACATGCTTAATCATATACTGCAGACATAGAAAATAATATTAAAATATTTTATGACTCAGATTTGTGGTCCCGAAACCACTATTCCGACTAGGGTCTAAACCGGACTGTTACATAATAGGTCCATCAACAACACATTAAACTCATTTACATCATAAGTAGAATTTCATAAGATACGTTACATAAGCATTAACTCTTTCATATAGCCTTGAACCTTTCCATTAAGTCACTTACTGTTCCATTCCTTTTCTTACCCATTGAACCATCTAGAATTACATCGTATACTGAGGAAAATTCACAGGAAGTGTGCCTTTACATATAATTGTAACCTTTCCTTTACATCATTTCTCACATGAGCTATGAAATTGTAACAGACCAATTTCAGTGAAATCGGAACAGTGGTCTCGGGACCACAAATCCGAGCCAAAAAATAAAATTTATTTTTGTTTTATTATATGGTTCGTATTATGATAGATATGATATGTGAAAATTTTGGTATGAAAATTTTATCGATTGAGTGCTTAATTACGAGAAGGACTAAACCCCATAAAATGTGAAAGTTGAATTCTAGTAGCTATAAGGATTAAATAGCTATGGAATTCAAAAATTAAGGTCCTTATACAGTAATTAGACCATTAAGAAAAGTATGTAGATTTTTTTTGGTGACTCATCCATGGAAAATGAGAAACAGATTAAGGACTAAATTGGAAAGTGAAAATATTAATTAATTAAAAATGAAAAGAAAATAAAAATAATTTTGTATCATCTTATTCCCCAAATATTCAATGGAAACCCTAAGAAAGAGAAAGCAATCTTTCATGGCCAAATTTGGTAAGCTTCTTTGTCCCGTTTTTAGTAATTTTGATATTTTTGGAATCGGAATAGCTTAATCTCTCTATTTGGGGGATTAATTTGAAAATTTATCAAATTATGAAAATGGGTCATGGATGTATATGCTGGAAATTACAAATTTATGGTATAAAATGAAAAATTGATGATAGATAAACAACTTTTACAAAGTGATTTTTCATGAAAACTTGATTTAGGGACTAAAATGAAAATTGGTGAAAATCCATGGAAAATGCTGAAATTTGTGAAATGTATGTGCTGTAAAAGTTGTTTGTATATTTTGTATAGGCTTGGGTAGAGGTTCGAATTTCATGAATTTCATTTTCCGAGCCTAGGGACAAAATGGTAATTTATGGAAAAGTTAGGGGCAAAATGGTAATTTTTTCTAGGATAAAAATTGAGTCCAAATAAGTGTAAAATGTGATAAATTGACATTAAATTTACTCTTATAGATCCGGATAGACCAAATTCGGAGTTAGAACGAGGAAAATGTCAGATTACTGGATTTATGTACACGAACATTTGTCGAGGTAAGTTCGTGTAACTAAATTGTATATGTTTTTATGCTTGATTTAAATGTTGTGTTTGTGAATTTTATTAATGTCATAAATATGTGAAATGATCACCTACTCGATATAGCCCGATAAATAAAAATGCCTGATAAAATGGTAAATGGATAAAATGTTACTTGTATGCTTGACATGAATGTGGAATGTGTTTTACTCGAATTACATAAATGTTACGAAGGTATGAAATAACAAAATACCTGATAATGCTTGAAAAGTGTTTAAATCCCGGTTGAATAAATGGAAAATCAATAGATATGTGATTTCTTAAAATGAAAGAGGTCCTGCATTTGTTCTGGATAGGATTTAGCTAGGATGAGTAATCCTTCGACCTCAATTCTAATAGGGTTTAGCCCGGACGGGTAATCCTGATATAAACCCTCTCGAGCATATGATATGGATTGGGTTTAGCCCGGACGAGTAATCCAAATCAAGCTCTTTAGAGCATATGACATAAAAAGGATTTAGCTGTATACATGTGTAGCTCGAGAGCGTACTCTCTGAAAATGGTACCTTAAGGGTACTATTGGACGTGAATTGACAGATTCTGATTTTTACACCTCAAGTGTACTACTTGTGTATCCATCAATATTTCGAATAAATTCAAAGGGTAAAGTTCTGATAAGAGCAAAGATGAATTGAAAACAAATTGACATGGAATCATACATATGATATGGAAATATGACATGAAAAGAATATTACATGAAATGCAAGAAAATGATGATACATGACAAGTGATATATGAAATATGAGATGATGATATTTGTACATGGAAATATTTGATGAGAATGTTCATTCTTGATTATAGACTTGTACACCTAGAGTGTACTAATCGTGACTTTGATTGTAATAGCACGATTTTGGGGCTAGTCGAAACAGTGGTTTCGGGACCGCTAATTCGAGGTTGAAGAAAATTATTTTGATATTATTTTATGTGTTATATCATGTTTATAAGGATGTATGAAAATTTTGGTGCATTAATTTTAGCAATTGAATGCTTAATTGTGAAAAATGACTAAATCGCATAAAGTGCGAAAGTTCTATTGTACAATGTAGAGGTGTCTAATAGCCATAGAATATTAAATTGGAGGTCCTTAAAGTGCAATTAGGCTATTTAGGGTGTGTTGGCCGGCTATAGGAAACAAGGGAGACAAGAGCATTAAATTTTGGTCAAATTTTAGTGAAATTAGGTGATAGAAAAATGAATAAAATAAGATAAATAAAAGAGATATCATCTTTCACTATTCATGCTTTTTCTCCACAAAAAATTGAAGGAAATTAGAGGATTTTGGAGTCCAAACTTTCAACCAAGCTTTTCTCTTACAAGTAAGTGATTTTAGAGGTCTTTCTTGATAATTTTTGTACTTTTGGAACCCCCAAAGCTTAAGCTAGCTAATGAGGGGACTATTTTGTAACAGCCCAATTTTGGGGCTAGTTGGAACACTAATCTGAGGTTGAGGAAAATTATTTTAGTATTATTTTATGTGTTATGGTATTAATATATGACTATATGGAAATTTTGGTGCTTTAATTGTAGCAATAGCATGCTTAATTGTGAAAAAGGACTAAATCGCATAAGATGCGAAAGTTTTATTTTATAAGGTAGGGGTACCTAATAGCTATAAAATGTAAATTTGGAGGATTTTAAAGTGCAATTGGGCCATTTATTTAGTGATGGCCGGCCATAGGAAGCTAGGGGAGACATGAGCATTAATTTTTAGTCAAATTTGGTAAAAGTTGTTGACTAGTTGACTAAAATATGATAAAATAAGGGAAGGCTATCATCTCTTTCTCTTCTTTTCTTCTTCCACCGATTTTTACACTCAAAAGAGGGGTCTTGAAGCTTTGAAATTTCAGCAACTTGTCCTCACCCAAGTAAGTGATTTTTGGTGGTGTTAATTGATAATTTTTGTATGTTTTGGAGTCCTCAAAGTTCAATTTAGCTAATGAGGGGACTAAATTGAGATATGGTTGAAAGTATAGGGAATTTCCATGAGAGTATTTATGTTGTTAGTTGAGTTTTCATGGAGGAAAATGAATGTTAGGGAGATGAGAAACAACTTTTGTGAAAGGTGTTAGCATGAAAACACCTAAATAGGACTTGAGTGCAAAGATTTAATTTGTGTCATAAATGCATGAAATAGTTGAAATGGTGAGTAGTTGTAAGAGAAATAAATGTTCATCTATGTTTGTTTATCGAGAAAATGTGATGAAAAATAAATTATGAGCCTAGGGGCAAAATCGTAATTTTACCAATATATAAGGGCAAAATGGTCATTTTTTCCCAAGTGTAGAATTTGATGTATTATGATCATAGAATGATCTAAACAAATGAATTTCATTGAGCGCGGAATTAACCTTGACCGTGGGAAAGGCAAGGTGATTGAGTAAATTGCTAGTTAACACGTTTTGCATCGAGGTAAGTTTAAGTGTAAGCAATGTATGTTTTCGTAAACATTATGTGGATAACTAATGTATGGCATGATTGAGAACATGTGTGGTTCTAGTAGATTGAATGTAGTAGTCATTGAGTAATTATTGTCTGAATGATGAAATAAATGTATGAATGTGTAATGACGACACTTGAGGGTGGTTTGTGTGCATTACCACCTTATTTTTTAATTATGATAGGCTATGTGCGATACCATCGTCTATTTATCATTTGGTGGGTTGTGTGCGATACCACCTTAACTAACCTTTTTGGTGGGCTGTGTGCGATACCACCCTAATGAAGACTGATGGTGGGCTAAGTGCAAAACGATGGAGTGATCTGACCAGGAGTAATGAATTTAGATGTGTTGTATATGTGATTTTGTGATGCTAAGTGCAGGGGATCCATTAATGAATGGATGCATTATGCTTGTGATGTGGTTAGAGTACGCGAATGGAGGATATGAGTAAGCATGATCATGAATGTAGATTATTTCTTGTTGGGTGCAAAATGCTATGAAATTGTTTAATACATGTTGATATGTTATATTGTTTACATGTGAACTTACTAAGCTTAAGGCTTACTCCCCTTTCTTTCCCTTGTTTTATAGAGTTTAAGAGCCAAGCCGGGATACACCAATAGCCAGGAGACTGCCCACATTATCTGCTCACTTCGGTATAATTAAACTTAGTGATTTTGTGTATGGCATGTATAGGGGCTAGACTAGTTAGATTATTTTGTTATTTTGGCCAAAGGTGTATTGGCTCTTGTTAAGACATTTATTTTGTAAATTGCCATGAATGATGGCTCATTTTATCATTTTATGAAATTTCAAAGTTATCTATGGGAGTTCATATTGAAACTATGAGATGATTATTAGTTTGCTGAATGGGTTCATGTAGTGTAAGCTATAGGGGTGCAAAGAACTTGGCAAACAGCCTTGTTATTGTCCACACGGTAGGCATACGGGTGTGTGTCTAGGCCGTGTGTGGCACACGGTTACGCCATGGGCGTGTGTCCAGACCCTGTGAAGTCTGCACCTTGAATTTTGGTATTTGAATTGTCACACAGTTGAAGTACACGGGCGTGCCCAGACCATGTGAAATTAGTCAGTGTCGACCACGGGTGGAAGACACGGGCATGTCTTAGGGATACAAGGGTGTGTCCCATTTCACATGGTCATGTCCCCTAGCCGTGGGACTTTAGGCAGAATGCTGGGGTTTTTATGCACGGTTTAGGCACATGGGTGTGTGTGTCCATACATGGGCGTGCCACGTTTTTACATGTGCGTGTGAGCCCTGTATAAAAGAGAAATTTGTAAAGGTTGAAAAAGTCCCGGTATAGTCTCGAGTGTTCTCGTGTGTATGAGTGAGGCCTCGTAAGTTGATAATGATGTTGTTAAGGTGATAAGAGAGAGTAGTTATTATTGACCTAAGTGGCGGTCATGAGTAAATATTTAAAATAACGCCTTGAGCCCGGTTCCGGCTTAGAATATGAGTAAAGGGTGTTACAATTTTGCAAAATGGTTAAAAGTTTAAGGACTTGCCATGAGAGTGTTCATGTTGTTTACTAAGTTTTTATGGAAGAAAATGAATGTTAGTAGGTTGAGGAACAACTTTTGTGAAAGGTGTTACCATGAAAACACCTAAATAGGACTTATTTGTAAAGGTGTTAAATGAGTAATAAATGCATGAAATAATTGGTTTTGTGAGTTTTTGTAAGAAAAATAAATGTTCAGCTAGGCTTGTTTAATGAAGAGATGTGATGAAAAACGATTTACGAGCTTAAGGGCAAAATCATAATTTTGCCCAAGTATAAGGGCAAAATGGTCATTTTTGCCTAAGTAGAAATTTTGATGTATCATAAATTATAAAGTGATTGAATGAGTGAATTTTATTATTATAGATCAAGAAGAGCGCGGAAACAACCTTGACCGAGGAAAAGGCAAGGTTACGGACTAAACCGTCGACTAGTACATTTTGCACCGAGGTAAGTTTAATACATATGTTGTTACTTATTGATGCATTGTATGAATGAGATCGATTATGATTGAGATTGATTGAGGTTGATAGATAGTGAGTAATTCTCGAATGAACCTCAGAATAGATACGTAAGTGCAGAAAAATGTCTGTAATAATTATTGGTGGGCTGTGTGCGATACCACCGTAATTATCCTTTTTGGTGGGCTGTGTGCGATACCACCTTATTACTTATTCACGATGGGCTATGTGCGATACCATCATTTATATTATCATTTTGTGGGCTATGTGCGAAACCATTGTAAATATTCTTATTGGTGGGCTGTGTGCGAAACTAACGGGTACTTAGTCTTATTCCGAGGGGTTTATCGAGAAATTGTATAAGTAAATGTTTCATGTTTCTTTGTGGTGATGAGTGCAGGGAATGTGTACAAGTAAATGTGAGCAATATAATTGTTATATGGTTGGAATATGGTAAGAGATGACATGAGTAAGCATGATTATGGAAATATGAATTGTTCTTGCTTAGTATGTAATGTTGTTGATTGTTTGGCATATGTTATGATGCCTATTGTTTACATGTAAACTTACTAAGCTTAAAGCTTACTCCCTTTCCTTTTCCTTTGTTTTATAGTGTCAAAGAGCTGGTTCGGGATACGAAGATAATCGGAAGATCACCCACACTATCAACTCATCCCGGTATATTTAGACTTAGCATTTTGAGTATGGCATGTATAGGGACTAGGGTTAATGAAATGTTTTGTTGTTTTGGCCAAGTGTGTTGGCTCTTTTAAAGATGAATTCTTTTGTATATTGCCATAGTTGATGGCTCATTATCATTAATTTATGAAAAGAAGAGGTTATTCATGAATGTGTTTGATGCATGATTGGGTTGCTTGATAAATGGTTGAATTGGATTTATGTTGTATAAGTTAGGGTGATAAAAAGAGCTTGGCAAATATCCTTGTTCTTGTCCACACGGGTAGACACATGGGAGTATGTCTAAGCCGTGTACAACACACGGTCAATCCAATGGGTGT
The DNA here is from genome assembly GCA_025503065.1 of Gossypium bickii. NCBI lineage: Eukaryota > Viridiplantae > Streptophyta > Magnoliopsida > Malvales > Malvaceae > Gossypium > Gossypium bickii. The sequence continues at coordinate 107,775,926 of CP106711.1, forward strand.
GTGACCAGGCCGTGTGTCCCCTACATGATAATGTTGCAAGTCAGTGTCGACCGCGGGCTAGACACACGGGCGTGTGCCTAGGCCGTGTGCCCCTTATAAGGTTGCTAACGTAACAAATAGAATACCCAGGTTTTCACACACGGGTAAGGACACGGGTGTGTCTAGGCCGTGGGGAGGGCACGGGCCAAGGACACAGACGTGTGTCCGGCCGTGTGAAAACCCTTGTAGGTTCGAAATGAAAAATAAATCCCACACGGGCTAGGGACATGGACGTGTGTGATCACACGGCCTACCCACACGGACGTGTCCCATTTTACACTGGTGTGTGGCCCCTGTTTAGACAAAAAAATTTAAGTGCACGAAATTTCCCGGTTAGATTTCGAGACCCTCCGTTTGCATGTTTAAGGACTCGTAGGCCTATAATGAGAATGTTTTGAATGTGAATGGGAAGTTTTAAGTTGGAATGAAATATTATAGCCCAAAAATGTATGTTTAATTGCTTTAAGTCCGGTAATGCCTTATACTCGGTTCTGGCATTGAATATGGATATGGGGTGTTACATTGATACTTCGAGTAATATGTGTAAAGTTCTAATGCAAAATGACCTGAATTCGCAATGAACTATTATGAAATTATACTCGAAATAATAAGATGAATTATGTATGTTGAACGAATACGTGATGTGGAAAGCATATGTGCTTGGAAACTTGATTATTGTTGAGCCCATATATGTCTTGATGTTACTATGGAATATATGACTAACAAGGGAAATGAGGATGTGTGTAGGGCTTGAGATCAAAGTGGTTGAATATGCCTTACTTAGTTACCTCAAATAGGATGTATGGTAAGTTAAGTTAGTTACCTCAAATAGGATGTATGGTAAGTTAAGTACCATGTTATACGAACTTACTAAGCATTTTATGCTTACCCCATTTTATTTTCCCCTGTTTTAGAGTAAATTGGAAGCTCGTTGGATTGGAAGCTCGGCGGAGATCACTCACACTATCCATCGGCCCATGACGGTACAATATGGTAAATCAATTATGGTTGTAATGGCATGTATAGGACATGTTGGCCATATTGGTATGTAAACATAAACGATGCTTGTAATCTAGCCATTGGAATGGCTAGTAATGATTGTTTTGATGTACTTGTAATGTCATATTATGTTAGCCACATATATGTTAAGTAGTTGATCAAATCATGTTTAACACATGAATTGAACGAAGGTAGGATAGTAAACATGTATGCATGCAATGATAGGCCATGTTGAATGATGAAATTTGCTTAACTTGAATGCTTGAAATGGTTGCTATTTGGATGTGTGATTCAAGTGCAGGTCATGGTTGTGATTTTGGGTGAGGAATAAAGCTAGGAATGACTTTACTCTGTCCACACGGGCAGACACACGGGCGTGTGTCTAGGCCGTGTGACACACAGGGTTTACCCCATGGGCGAGTAGCCAAGTCGTGTGTCCCCTACACCTGAAATTCGAGAAAATAGAATTCTCAAAATTGAGCACACGGGTAGAGACATGGGCGTGTGTCTCAGCCGTGTAGGTGACACGGCCTTGAACATGTGCAAGTGTTTTGGCCGTGTAAAACCTGCACCTAATTCGAATTGAATTAAATAACCACACGGCCTAGCACGTGGGCGTGTGGTATGGCCATGTGGCGTAAGTCAGAGAGCAACCCAAATCGGACACGGCCTGACGCACAGGCGTGTCCCTTGGACCACACAGGAGTGTGAGCCCTGTACCTTGGAAAATTTTTGAAATGTCACGAAAAATTCTTAGAGTTTCCGATTAAGTACCGAATCGATTCTAATGCTCGTATTGAACCTCGAGGGTCTATCTAAGGGACATTACGAATGATCTCGGTTAATGAATAGTGATTGACATGATTTATCTGAAAATGTTCTGAATGTTTCGGTAACATTCTAAAACCCTATTCCGGCAATGAATATGGGTTAGGGGTGTTACAGAAATGGGTCTGATCATACGAGCTGTGGGTCAAAATGTAAGCTACACGATGCTGGTCACACGAGCTGTGGAGAATCCTCAACAAATGCAGGACCTCAGCCATCGGTAGAACATTCAAGACCAACACCCGAAACATGAAATCCCTAATGACATGTTATTTGTATCCTAAGAATTCTTAAGGTTCAACCGAGACTTGATATTTGTCAATTCATCACAATGTGGATACATTCTCATATATATGGTTCATTTACATTAAATATAACATAGTAAACTTTTAATTTGGTAAGTTCGTATGTTGGTTACACGAGCTATGGAGAATCCTCAAAGAATGTAGGACCTCAGCCATCAGTAAGACATTCAAGACCAGCACCCGAAACATGAACTCCTTAATGACATGTCATTTGTATCCTAAGAATTGTTAAGGTTCAACCAAGACTTGATATCTGTCGGTTCGTCACAATGTGGATATGATAATACTCTGGAATGACATATTTTTATGTATTAATTACATATTTATTTTGAGTATGATCCTACTAATTTGAGTTATTTATGGTTTTTTATCTTGTAAGGACTAAATTGAAGGCAAAAGGAAATTTAGGGGCAAAAAGCGTCAATTTAAAGATAAAATGGGTCAACATGCGAAATATGAAAGAAGTGGTGTCGAAAATGTAAAGTATGGAAGACTTTAGGGAAAAAGTGCAAAAAAGAGATTTTATAAACACAAGACTCTATTTAAAATTTAATTATATTAGGATAATTGTTAAGATTATTATTTAGATTTAATTTTAGCTTTTATCTTTATTTATCCTTATTTATATTTTAGAATTTAGATAGGAATAAACTAGGTTTTCTAAGTACTATGAATAGGGGAAGGAGTGACAATTTCACGCATCTTTTTCTGTAACACTCCCTCTCCCAAAAAGCTAGGCCTTTGTTCCTTTCATTTATTTAATAAAATTCCATTTTCATTAAGTTTATTTCTTTTTCCCCAAAAAGCATGAGCCACTAAATTCATCTAGCCAAAGGTTGTCGAGATTCCCCAAAAAGGGTTCATGAGGCTTAGAATACGTGCTTAGCCTTCTCAACGAGTATTCATCGCTTCTCCGCATTACGGGGCTGACGCTTCTGTCCATGTCCCTTCAAAAGTGATTTTTTCATCTTGTGCAAAGGCGCCCGCTTTGTATATTTTGGGAAGGTTGCACAGTCGGTTTGTTAGCTTACTGCGTCAGTGGTTGTCAAGCCTAAGAGTCAAAACGGCGTGGCATTCACCATTGAGAAGTGATAATCTAGTGTAAGACAGTCCCACAAAAGCTGTAACACCCCTCACCCATATCCATCATCGGATTAGGGTTCCGAGGCATTACCGATAAAAAACATAGCTCCGAACAGTCATAGATTACTATTCATGCATAAAGTGATATATTTTCCTTTACAAAATTTTTCTATACTCAAATTAATAACCATCCTCTTATTCATACAAGTTAAATTTGTATATATAAAGTACATAACCAATTAAAATCAAACATGCATTATTAATCATATTACATATACGAACCATGCTTCAAAAATTAACCATATCAATATCATGGATGTAATCAAATTTTCGAACCAATTAACTTGCATCAAAACCGTACTACATATGCTTTATAAATACATAATTCCAACCTTATGACCATCAAATTTCATAGCATGCAAATGACTAAATCATTAACCAACATTTTTCATCTATTGTACCAAACATGCATTAATACTCCATTTAGTAAAATTTCATTACTTTAACTAAATACTAAACATACCATTTTGCTTATCTATACACATCTGCATTTTAATCCATACCAACCATATCACATGGCATAATATTCATTAACATATAAAACTATAGTTAACATCACATCGTGGTCAACTATACTTTTAATGCTTTCATATTATGCGCATATCATCCTAAAAACAAAAGTCATTTCTAATCTCAAATACCAAGCCATAATTATCCCACTCTATTAACTATTTAATGAACAAACCAACTCGTATATTATGCACATTCACACATTAATCTAAGTTAAACTATCCACACGTCTTTATAGTCATACATATATATAACACATAAACAAGCATCACTTAATAACCAATTACAATTATAATTATTGCCAACTCATGCACATTACACTACAGCCACATTAAACATTTTTTAACACAAATAACAAATCAAAGTACACTTAATTCGCAGAATAATTATCATGCCCAAAAATACATATTCCTAACTAATAAACTAGCCATATATTCGGTCATCAAATTTAACCTCAGTAGGTTATACCATTTCATAGTTAATTAACATTATTAACTAGACATATTATACTTGCTCAAATACCCACCAAACATCCATAAAACACAGTCATCTTTTGCCACTAAATACCGTACCAAATGACCATTTTCACAAGCAATCACTTATACATACTTAGCTTATAAGAACATATGCATTATATCAAAAAGACATCCATCAACTAATCATTACTCAAGCCGAATCATATAACCGAACACATCATACATATATACCATGAAACATATTTCCCAAAATGAGCTTATATCTTGACCGAATATACATCATATTGAACATGCCATCTTCGCATGGCTATTTATAAACAATTCAAAACTAACCATAACAAAACTAGCCTATACATGCCATATGTCTTAGTTACAAACTTCAAAAGTACCGAATAATGGTTGATAGTGTGATGATGATCCTTGACGATCCCCGAACTCGAGCTAACTTTATATATTTATAAAACAGAAAAAGAATGCACAATGTAAGGTTTGAAAGCTTAGTAAGCCATAAGCAAATAGTTCATCACAAGAACATATATAATTCAATTCGAAAATGCCAAATTTAGCAATCTCATACACATATACAATCACTTTTCTCATATAATTCATATTACTACATTAAGTAACTTCACTTATCGTATTTTAAATGAACATATAAACTTCATACGTACCTGAATCATTTAGCTCAAATTCACATTCGGTCTCATTTTGATATTTCCTGTTGAACCATTCGGAATCGTTAAGGATACTCGGAAACACATATATCACATATAATGCTATATCCCAGATATGGTCTTACATGTTATCACATATCGATGCCTTTGTCCCAGACAGGATCTTACACGAATCATATACGATGCCAATGTCCCAGACATGGTCTTACACGTAATCTCATATCGATGCCAATGTCTCAGGCATGGTCTTACACGAATTCACGCCTTGGAAGTCCTAATGTCACATACATATCCTATACTATTCCTATGGTTCGTACGGGGCTTTCGGACGTCGTAATTCAATCAATTCAAGCTTGAAACAAGTCCTCAAATGCTCAATTAAATTCGGTAACATATATATATATATATATATATTTATAATTCAATTCAGCAACATATAATATATACATTTGAATTTAAGAACATTTATTTACTTATGAACTTACCTCGTTCGGAAACGAACGGATCGGAACGACTATTCAACAACTTTCGACTTCCCCCGATCCAAATCTGATTTCTTCCTTTCTTGATCTAAATCAATTTAAATTTAACTTATTTAATTACATATTCATTCAATTTCACCCAAAAACACATAAATGGGCATTTTGCACTTTAGCCCTTAACATTTCACATTTTCTTAATTTTAGACCCTATTTCAAAACAACTCAAAATACACAAAATTTCAACATGCTCATGTTAGGCTGAATTTTCCTTAGGTCCCTAGCAGCCCATTAATTTCATTTATTTCACATTTTGACCCCTCAATTCACAAATTTCATAATTTAGTCCTTAATAAGCATTTTTATCAAAAATCACTTAATAAACTATGATAATCTAATAACAAATATTTATTTTTCATTATCAAACAACAAAAACATCAAGCTATCAATAACGGAAAATCACAAATTCATCATCAAACTCGAAAATTAAAGCATGGGCTATCTAGTATACGAAGCAACGATCTCAAAAACATAAAAATTATCAAAAATCAAACAAAGAACATACCTAATTTAATACATCAAGTGCCGAACTTGCAAGCTTCGAAATGTTTTCTTTTTCTTCTTAACTTTCGGCCAAAAAGATGATAAATGCATGCATTTTATGTTTTGTTTTATTTAAATTACATTTTACTATCCATTACCATAATAACCTTAATGATTTAATAATAAAACCATATAATGCATGCCATTATTGTCCATTCATGTATTCAATGGCCTAATTTCATTTTAAGGACTTTAAACTTAAGAAATCATATCAAATAAGTACTTTAACAACTAGAAAGCCACTTTTACATTTTATGCGATTTAGTCCTTTTATCAAATTAACTAATCAATCAATAAAATTAAATCATGAAATTTTCACACATATCAAATGACATGCTGTAAACACAAAAAATAATATTAAAATAATTTTACGACTTCGGATTTGTGGTTTCAAAACTAGTATTCCAATTTATCTAAAATCGGGCTGTTACAAAAGCGACCGTTGGCTAGAGTCAGGTTCCTCTAAATCGTAAGTCTAAAATCTAAGTGGAGCTAGTGGTCGTAGGCATCCTCTTCCACTATAACTGGCTTATTTTGTTCGAGAAGGATCACCTAAAAGCTTAGGATTGAACTCAAGGAGGATCAAGATAAGCGGAGACTGGAATATCTCCATAAAAAAACTCTCTTTTCTCAACTCTGTTTATCTTTACAATTTTAATTTCAATTTACGCAATTTCAATTCAATCAAACTTTTAATTCTGTTTTTTTTAAATTTTTTTCCAAGTACGCAGGTTTTCTTGGGCACGACTCTGCCCGGGATCTCGAGGAACAGGATTTGACTCTACTTCCCTTATACTATTCTTTTTGTTATTTTATAGGGATATGATATTTTTGGTGCTCTTAACGACGCATCAAGATATATTCTTATATATATTGATTCATTTATATTAAAAAATAACATAGAAAACATTTAATTTAAATAATATTATAACGATTACAGTTCATACGAACTTATCAGACTAAATTGCAGCAACAATTAAATACATGGGCTATTTGGTTATTTTCTCTTCTCGATTTTCCACTCGTTCTTAATTTAAAATAATAATTCCATTCAATTCACTAATTCTAACAGAAAAATCAATTCATTTTATGCAATTAAGTCCTTTTTGACAATTTTACAAAATTGCCTCCAATATTTTACTTTTATACAGTTTAATCCCTAAGCCCAAAACATGCTAATTAACCATTTTTATTCAATTTCAAGTTTAGCTGGATTTTTTTGGAACCTATTACAACCCATATTTACCGTTATTTTACAACAAGTCCTTATACTTTTACTAATTTCATATTTTAGTCTTTAAACATTAAAATTACCAAAAATTATTTTACAAAATAATCCTATCTAGCAACCAAGCTTAAGATTCTACCATAAACTTTCAAAAACATCTCAAATTCATTCATAATAAAATTCTAAACATTTAACAATTTAACAAATTAATCCCGATTAACTAGATTAAACTACAATGATTTTAAAAACGTAAAAAATACTAAAAATGGGCCTTAAGAGCATACACATGCATGGGAAGCAAAAGCCGAAGCTCCAAGCTCGCAACAATGGCGTTTCGGTCGCGTTTCGGTCGAAGAAAGGAAATAAATTAAGAAGATGGCTTTATGTTTCATATTTTAACCTTTTTACTTTATTTTAATAATAAAAAAATATAAATTAAAAGTAATTAAATTTAAGCCCAAACCATCACACTAATTTAAGAATGAATAATTTACCAATTAAGGCCATCCAATCATGTTTCCTTAATAAATTAACACCTTTAAATTAATAGTGATTGAAATTTTCAATTATTACGATTCAGTTCTTTTCGCTTAATTAACTACTTAAATATTAAAATTTCTTACCCAAAATTTAATACTACCTTAATAACACTCCATAAATATTTAATAAAATATTTACGGCTCAGTTTATAAAAATGAGGTCCTGATACCTCATTTTCTAAAATCACTTGACTTTAGGATCATACCACTTGAACTTAATTATTAATGCAAATAGTATAAATTTCCAATTCAAAATTTATTTTATTACCAAATTTGATTCGTAAATATTAAATAATAACATTTATAAATTTACTCATCGAATTTGTGGTCCCGAAATCATTATTTTTGACACCACTAAAAAACAAAGATGTTACAACCAACTTGAGAAAAAAATATTATTTTAATATCGTTTTGTTGTTTGAGCCATATTAATTTAATTTAGAGGGCGAAAGTAAAACAACCAAACGTAGTCAAGTCCTAGAAGTTGATGGGAAAAAGATATGATTCAAGTATTTGGAGGAACATTTGGAATTCACAACAAATATATGTGTGTGCAATTTGCAAGATAAGTAAATTGGTATGAATCTAAAATGGAATGTATTAACGAAGCTTTACTTGGTAGAGTGAAAAGAAAATTAAGAAGATGAAAAATTGAAGGGGTAGAAAAATAGAAAGATGAAAAATATAATATTTTTTATAAATGTGTTTGATAAAAAAAAATTGAAAGAAAAAGTAATTTTCTTTCCATAATTTACTTATTAGAGTTGGAAAATGAAATGAAATAAAATAGAACATTTTAAAAAATACATAATTTTAAAATACCATACATTTCGCTCTTATTTTCTCTTCTATTATCATTACAATTTGGAATAATTGATTTTTGTGGTTCAGGATGTAACATGGACATGAAGAATATAAAAAATATATTTTCTTCCTACATCTCCATTCTTTCCTTTCATCCCTTCGTACTTTAAATTATTTTGGTATGGTTTTTGAGAGAGTTAAATAAATTTTTTTTGAATAATCTTGTTAGAAGTTCTGATTATATATGCTCTTTTTGACATAATACCTAAAACTATTTATAGTCTATCCCCAACTCATAAATAGAATAATAACGCGCTTTAGTGCACTCGAACTCACGTCTTCCTGCATTGGCAATAATGTCCATACCAATTGAGTTAATACTCAATTGACAAATCCTTTTTTTTAAATGTTGAGAAAGCTAAATCTATATTTTTAATTTATTGATATTTAATTTATTAACATTTGTTGGTAAGATTAAGTTAAATTTAATTAGAGTTACTTTAGATTAGTTTAGGTGGATTGATATTTAACTTGATAAAAAGATTGTATTAATGTATATTTGTTAAAATTATGTTAGTTTAAGACTACTAAAAGTGAGATTGAATTGGGTTTCACCTTTTAGGTTGTAATAAAATTAAATTATGTCCACAATTAAATTTATTTGATTTAAGATTTTTAATTTTTTTCAAATTTAATAATTTTATATGAATTTTTTTATATAATATATATTTATAAATTTTAGATTTATATGTTTTATAATTTACAATATTTCATATAATTTTTTTAAATTAAGTAATGAAATAATAAAATTAAAGTATTATATCATCAACTCGATATTATAAAAATTAATTAATCAGAATAAAAAAAGTTTTCGTACCAAATTAAAAAAAATTATTAAATTTAAGTACTCTTCCCTCCATATAATGCCTAAAATATTTTTAGTTTGACTGATTTAGGGTTAAGACCGAAATTTTCACTACTGTTACCACGTGGTTCCACCGTTGATAGGGGATTTGTTATTTCCGCCTCAAAATTTTACTAGGAACAAAACTGATCTTGGGTAACAATTCGTCTATAAAATAATCGGTCCAATCTAGCACTTGATCTCAATATCCACGATTTGAAAAAAAAAAAAAAAAATGAACTCTAGATCTCAAAGGAGGTGCCTCACTGCCTTGGGTTGTTATTTCTGGAAACGTGAAATAGCTGCGACAACGATGGCGCCGGTGAGATTTCCTTCGGTGAGTTTCAGTAGAAAAAGCTTTGGAATCACCCTTGGCCTATGATTGAAAAGCGAACCAAAACATTCTCCGATCTCGACTCCTCTTGCCCGAATTCCAATTTCCCCGTTGTGGGTGTGCCTTGAGTTGTGATTCCATAGTCCACCCTGGCAAAAACAAGCTCGTCTCTTCTGGTGATGAGAGGGTGTGGGTGTGTGAGTAGGCCAGGGGCCTCAGCTGCAGTCACTTGCGATGCCCACATCCACTCTGCTAATCATCAGGCTCGTCGCTACCAGCTTGTCCTTGTCGACCCTTTTCTTAATGCTACTAATTGTCAACCAGATGTAGTGCTAGGTTCTGGGTCGTTGCCCGGTCCTACTCTCAATCCCTAAACTCACCATGGAAACTAATCATGTCAAAACGGCGCTTAGTTTTGGTTGTTGTTGTTGTTGTTGTGGAATAAGGGGGTGGTTTGTGTTTCTAGATTTGTTACTCAAACCACCACCATTCACGAAACGAAGAGGGAGCACTCGTGGAAGGGGAGGGGGGAGTTTGTTGATAAAAATCAAAATGATGCAAAGAATAAAGAAATCAAACTTTTACCTTTCATATTCCTTTAATATACCATTTTGGGAATGGATTCTTTGAGCATATTATATATACACACACAACTGCTTGGATGAATATTTCTGGGATTTTGAACATTTCATTAATGGAGATCTGAATTATAGATATTTGGATTTGAGTTAGTGGTAAGTTTTGAAACCTTTCGGGTTTTAATGGAGAAGTACCATGTGGGTCTTTCATGGGACTAGGAGTTCTATGTTTTGAACTCTTAGCAGCCTCCATTATAAAAAATAAAAGAAGTCTTTCAAAAAGTTGGATCATGAATCTCTTGATTATCTCACATCGGTTGCGTATAAATTTTTGGGTGGGCAAAAGTCCGACCCGTTGCTGTCTGGCCATTTCTGTTTGTTTCTTCCTGTTGTGATGTGGGATTTAATGGTTTTGCTTTTCTGGCTGTATATTCGGAGGGATCGAAGAAAACTTCGAGAGAAGAGGTAAAGTTGATACTTGATAGCCTCCTTTGTGGAGGAAATAGGGGCATGCTCAATTTTCAAGTCAGGCAAGGGTGTCAATTCAAAAGCACCAACGCATAAATTGGGGGTGTAGGGGTATTATAATCGAGAATGCAGTAAAAGTTAAGCATGTTGCCGACCTGAGAAGCATAGAGGAAGTATGGGTCAAATCCTAGAAGAAGATCAGTAATGAGGTTTTACAGATCTTGCGATCTCAAGCACACTAGAGTCCGGACGGGCATCAAACCAAACCATTAATATAAATCACAACCGAATGATAAAATGTCACCATAAACAGAGATGCACAATTTGTAATGGTATAGAGAAATATTCATCTATGTACATTGTTCATTCCCCAATATCATGAACAGTACCATAGATAAGCATCTCCCCGATATTCATAAAGCCATGTGACCCAAGGGGGAGAGAGAGAGAGAGAGAGAGAGAGAGAGAGAGAGAGAGAGAGAGGTCTGGGTAGGTAAGATCCCTTTCATGCAAAGGTCAATGAGATTCGATTAGGACTGGAACTACCTGCAGGCAACTTGCCCATTCTTTTTTCCATTTATGAATAACCTAATGCTAATTATTCATGTCAATTAAAGAGCTAGCAATTTTGCTTGTATTACATTAATATAAATTTATTTATTTTCTATGACTGCTGTTCAATACAGGGTCTAGTTAAGGCCGTAAAAGCTGAATTAGCAAGAATACCAGAGGAAGAAATAGGCATCGGGGCAACGCTACTATCTGCGGAAAGTTCAGTCAAAGAGCTGAAGAGTGTGATTTGGGATTTAAAAGCAAAGGTAGATTTGGTTGATCACTTGGTGAACCTGGTCATTAAATCAGTAATTGATAAGGACCTCAACCATGTTGACCAGCCAACCATGGTCTTGATGGATGAAGCTACAAAGGCCTTCGCTGAAGCCCCGAACAAGGCTCAATCTCACGGGAGCCGCCGCGCTGCTGCCAGAAATAACGGAGGGCATCAGGGCAGTTCTAGGGACATTGCAAGAGAGGAAATAAGCATCGAGGCGAGGCTACTACCTGTGGAGAGTTCACTCGAAGAGCTGAAGAGAGTGATTTGGGATTTAAAGGCAAAGACAAAAATGGTCGATAACTTGGTGAACCTGGTCATTAAAGCAGTAATTGATAATGATTTCAACATTGAACAGGCAACCATGGTCATGATAGACGAAGCTACAGGGGCCTTCACCGAAGCGCTGAACGAGAGCTGCCCTATTGTTGGCGGAAGTGGTGGAGGTCTTGAGGACAGTTCTAGCAAGCACAATTAATATTTAATATTATCTAATAAGTTTCAATGTATTGATCCAACAATCAAAATTTTACTGTGAATAGCATTCCAAAAACCAACCTACAGTGGGAAAGCTATAATATGTAGTCAATTGTTACTGATGCATTGAAAAATATGATCTTTAAGCGTATCTCTCTTATTTTTAATCATTAATTTTCAATTTTTACCACATGTTAACAAAATAAACAATATCTATACAAACATGGCGTCTTCAAGTGAATCCAAAAGTCAAATACTGTCTCCTCAACTAGTCCTTAGAAGGAAAGCAACTATTTCAAAATTATGGGCCCAATAATTTAAATGTGCATTCCAACCCAAATTCACCTCTTATTCATCTATACAAACCTTAAAATATTAGGTTTTATTCTTTAATCTTTTTTGCTTTTGTCTATTAATACAGACAAACCCATGGATGATCTGCTAAGCAAAGATGGGATGTAGGACATTTTAAAATTTCAGAACCACACACCAAATTATAAGCATAATTTTGAAATCATCGCGTTCTTTGAAATTTTTAAATTGAGTTCGGTAATTAAATTATTTTGTGTTTTGTTAGCATAGCTAGTTGCACAATCATTTACAGCTGACCTTGTATGGTTGCAATTTATGTATCTTGTTGGTATCTTTGACCGGATTGAAATTACTATAATTTTTATTGAAGAGTTTTAATTGAGGCATAATTGAAAATTTTTGAGGCGATTAGTTTGGATTTTTTTTTGAAAAGAAGTTGGATTTTTATTTAAACTCAAAAAGTCCAAAATAAAATAACATTGTAGAAAACAAAACATAAGAAAACCCAACAGCGAGCCCAATTCAACTAAAAAAGAAGGTGCTCTAGAAACATCTTTGTTTCGGCAGAAAAAATTCAAAATTCCACCTCCTGGAAAACAACAAAATATGGGAAAACAACAACATTGTAGACGCTCTTCGTCATTTCCGATATTTTCACAACCATTCCCCTTCTAAGCCCCTTCCTCTCCCCCAAAACACATAGGGCCAGTTCTTCATTACTTTTTAAAAGTACTTCTGACTCTAAAAGCACTTTTGGAAGAAAACCTGTGTAGAACAAGCTGCTTTTGGCTGGAATTTTTGGCTTTTTAGAAGTGCTTTTGAAAAGCACTTCTAAAATGGAGAAGCTAAATTTTTTAGCTTTTCCTCTCCCAAAAGCACTTTTAGTGCTTAATTACTTTTTCACCCCTCTAATAGCATAGTACTTTCCCCTTTTTTTTCGTGGTGCTTAATTACAAATGTGTTAAAATTATTAATTAAAAATAATTTTTTTAAAATATTAATTATAAACATTTAATGGTTATATTTGAATATTTAAAATGTAGTTTATTATTCTAATTAAGTTTTATAAGTAATTAATATTTATTACTTAAAAATATTTAAAACTTATATTTCATATATTAAAATATTAACAAGTTATAGTAATTTTTTTATATTCTTACTAAAATATAATAATATTAACTAATTTAAATTTTATTTAAATGTATATTTGTTACTTGATAATAACATATCTAAAATGGACATTTTATTTCTCAAAAGCACTTTTTGACAGTAATGCTAAACACTCAAATTTTAAAGCAAACTTTTCAAAAGCACTTCTAAAAAGCACTTTTCCACAGCAATTTTCCAAAGCATTGCCAAACTAGCCCATAGTCACCAGAACACCTAAGCAAATCAGACCTCTTCTATCCCTCTCCATCGGTTCTCTTGCAAACTCATGGACACCATCTTTTGAGCACCACTGTTCTCCTGTCTTCAATCCCTCAATAGCCAGCAAGTGAGCGACGTCGTTCACTGTTCTAGGGCAATATTTTAAAAAACAGGTACGGAACTGCTTACCCAAACATTTCCCATCACTGATTAAAGCCCCAATTTTTTATTTATCCTCCTCGTTCAATATCTTCTTTATGACAGAGAATGAATCTCCTTCAACCTCCGTTTCTATTAATCCTAGATCCAGTTCCACACAGATGCTTTGAATGCATGCAAGCACTTCTACCGTCAAGTATAAAGGTATTTCTCATTAATTACTATTTTTGAACACAACACTTGTTCCTCTAAGTCTCAAATCACAATCCCAGAGCATGATTTTTCCTCTTGCTTTCTATAAGCTACGTCAAAATTGATTTTAACGAACGGGGGCTTCGACGGTTGCCTACTTTCAGACTCCTTCTCGCCGAACAAGTAAGGGAATTTGTAACCCATCAAGCTCTCGAACATAATTTCTTATTGCAGCTCCAATATTATTCCCAGATCTTTTCTAACCCTCATGAATCCACTTATTCCTTTCTTTCCAAATAGACCAAAGAACACATACGAACAATCTACACTGGTTATTGGTGTTATGTTCAAAGAACCAGACAATCCATTCCAATATCTCAATATTTGACACCATTTTTGGCCAGGACCAGCCTAAATGATGCCATATATCTTTTGTCATAGGGCATTCACGCAGGGCATGGATACTAGTTTTAGTTTTACCTACACAACTCGGACAGAGACTAGAATTAGTAATTCTTTTAAAGTGTAGATTACATAAGCTATGTAATAGCTCGTTTTGTAGTGGTGTCGAAAACGGTGGTTTCGAGATTAAGAGATTATTAGTGTCATATTAAAATTTGGTTTAGAATTTTTTGACATTTCTTTAGTTAATTAAAGAAAAAGGATTAAATCGTAAAGGTGGTAAAAGTTAATTGGTATTGATTATTATTAGCTAAAATGTTTAAATAGTTAAAGTGAGAGGATCTTTATGGTAATTAGACTATAATTGATGATAGTGGACAGAATTAGGTGAATGTTATAATGAGATTTCAATTAAAATAAAATAAAATAAAAATAAATTAAATTAAACATAAAAAAAAAAGAAACAGCTTCTTCTTTTATCTCTTGTGATCGAAATCATGGAAATGAAAGATTGAAGCATTTGGTTTGTTTGGTCATTGCATGTAAGTGTTATTTTTTTCGGTTTTAAAATTGTTGTACCTTAAACTAACTAAACTGGGGCTAATTTGTGAACTTTTCAAAGTTTAGAACATTTACCATTGTTGTTCTTGAAGCTTTTAAAGCTAATGTTTTGATTGGAAGCTTGATAGTGAATTTAAGCTAGTTTGTAAAGTAATTTGTATAAATTTTAAGTTAAAAGGATTTAATAGAAGCATGTGAAACTTGGAAGGGTTTTATTGAAAAATTTTGGAATTTAAGGACTACTTTTATATGGTTAAAGGTTCGGTAAAAATCGAGTTTATGAATTAATTGTAAAAATAGATTCGTTTTAATATTAAGGATTAAATTGAATAAAGTTTAAAAGTTTGGGGGTAATTGTGAAAATCATAAATAGGAAGAAGCATGAATTAAATTGATAATTATATGAAGTTGAAGTAATAAATTGAAATAAACTATTTTATAGATCAAGAACAAGTAGATAATCGAGGAAAAGGTGAAGTTGTTGAATAGTTCTTGAACTTTCATTGTCTTTTCAGTTTAGCCCCGATAAGTTCGTACGATTTAGTTAATATAAATTTAATGTTATTTTGATATTGTGTTGTGGTTGTTGGATAATTTAGACACAATTGGATTATTATAATTTGATGTGATTCGAGAAAGTGAATGATTTAAATATTATTAATTCAATAATATATTTAGCTCGGATGAACGTATGATAGGATACAATTGGCATGCTAATAAATTATATTGCAAGCAGTATGGGATGGAATTGCAATTAGATGATGACTTTTGATTTGTTACTTTCCACTAAATATATTGATGTCTAGAGCATCTGTTGCAGACAATTGTGTTATATTTACAGTGATTCTAGTGTTTTCAGTTGGCTTGCCTCTTTTGAGCATTCTAGTGTGTTCTGGATGGTTAACTGCATATTCAAATCAGTTTGTACCGTTCATTGAGTACGTTTCCAATGGTTATATGATGTTATTAAATCTTATAAGTGTCTACATTGTATTCTGAATGTATATCGTGATTGGTATTGAATGATCTCATGTGATTGAATATATTTTGCAATTTGTATATTTACGCGTATAAACTCACTTATACTCACCTGTTGAATGAATGTGATTGACATGATTTATTATTTGTTAATGAAATAGCTTTGTTTATACAGTAAGTTTTATTGTTTCAACCATTGAACTTACTAAACTCTATTGAAGCTTACTTGTGATATTTTTCATGTTCCTTGTAGATAAATTTTTATGGAGTCGGGCGATCAAATCAATTAAAGATCACACTATCTATATACATTTTGGGAGATTTTGATACATTTATTTTGGGTTATATGATATGTAATAGGTGTTTTTTATATATGTTTTGAATATTTACTGTAGGTGTTACATATGAGAAATGCTTAAGTTTGGTATTAGCTTGTTTGTGTATGTACCTTTAATCTTGGTGTGAATATGTTCATATAAAGTTGTTTTGGTTATTTGATATAAACCTTATGTGAGTGTTTGAATCATGGTAAGAATGAATGTGAAGAAATAAGAAAAAATGGTAAGTTTGACATGAGTTTTATGTATGAATTTTGTAACACTCCTAACCTGTATTCGTCGTCGATATAGGGTTACGGTGCATTATCAGAGTTTTCAAATCAAATGAACACATATTTATAAACATTTCAAATCATATCAATAAACATATTAAAACCAAGTCAAAACATATATATTGTCCCTTATACGAGCCCTCGAGGCCTTAAATACGCATTAGAAATAAGTTGTAAATAAATTAGAAACTCAGAGAACTTTTCAGAAAACATTGAAAATTTTCAACAATGCAAGGGTCACACGACCAAGAGACATGCCCGTGTCTCAAGCCATTTGGGCATTCAAAATAGGGACACACAGTTGTGTCCTAACTAATGTCCATGTCCGTGTAACTCACTTACTTGAGTCACGCGGGCAAGT
Source organism: Gossypium bickii (assembly GCA_025503065.1). Classification (NCBI taxonomy): domain Eukaryota; kingdom Viridiplantae; phylum Streptophyta; class Magnoliopsida; order Malvales; family Malvaceae; genus Gossypium; species Gossypium bickii. Next base: position 107,793,086 of record CP106711.1, read on the forward strand.
CACACGCTTATGTGCTAGGCCGTGTACCTTTCGAAGTAACCCCACATGCCAGTATGCCAGGCTGTGTGCTAGGCCTGTAATAGCCTGACTTGTAACCTTTTGAAAGCTATAGGGGACACATAGTTGAGACACACGCTCGTGTCTTTGCTTATGTGGACGAAAATATGCCATTTTACAAGTCATTTTTCTCATCCAATAAGGCATGTACCTATAACAAAAACTGCACATATATATAAGCCATAACAAGGCATCCAAATCAAGCATAAACAAGTCATATACATATGGTATAACATCATACAACCAATATGCCCTTAAGCACATCAAATGACAATGTATAAACATATTTAACCATGTATTCAATTTGACCAATTAATCGACTAACTTATATGCATATTTGCATCAATACATACCATCTAATTTACTTACTAAAACACAACTATTTAGTACCAAAATGCCATTCTATAACTAGTATCAAATAACCAAATAGATCATGCATATAAAAGTACCAATTCACCACCTATTCAACATATCACAAGAGACACATATAATATGCATATTCAAACTATAATTTTATCTTTCATATTGCAAGCATATCAAGCCAAACATCATCCATATTAGGGATACTTATATACATACCAAAATATGCCATTATACCAACAAATGTCAAAACCCAAACCAAATCAAATGGCCATTTCCAACAGCCAAAACACATGGCTAACATTAGCTAAAATACCTATACATGCCATTATAACGAAAATTAAACATCCGAAAGTAACGAAAGAGCTGAAGGATAGTGTGATATAGCTCCGACAAGCTTCCAACCCGAACGACCTTCTAATTCACTATAAAACACAGAAATTAACACATAGTAAGCATTTAAGCTTAGTAAGTTCGTATAATATAAAAAACAACTTACTGATGAATACATAATAGGTAAGATACATACTGATGAATACATAATAGGTAAGATACATAAAGCACAATTCAACTTACTTGGCCAAAACATTAGCTATATTAAACATATAACATGGCATTAAAACATAGACGAGCTCAACATCTATTTCATGTAGCATAAACATATATCATCCATTTCTACCTTTGATATTCTATGTAACAATATTTCCATGTAAGTCACATGTACTCGTATTAATCTGTATCGAATTCTTATCAACTCGTATTGGATTAATGCCCGTTGAACCATTTAGAATACCGTTGGATACTTGGCATAGCTCACACATGGTATGCTAAATCATATAATTGTAATATGTCAAATCTTGTACATGTATGCTCACACGAGCTGTGAATCAGAATGCTTACATAAGCTGTGAATATGGGCCTACTCACACGAGCTGTGGGTCGAAACGTAGTTACACGATGCTACTCATATAAGCTGTGGAGTATCCGTAACACATGTCGAACCTCAACCATAGGTAAAACATTCAGGACCAACATCCGAATCATGTAAACCCTAATGACATGTCATTTGTATATTATGAATTCCTAAGGTTTAAACGGGGCTCGGTAATCGTTATACGTCGTTGGATATGTAATCGGTAAATATGTATGATGTTTCATTACACATGTATAATTCAATTCAAAACATATAAACATGATTTAATTACACGAACTTACCTCGACGAATATATGTAGATACTGAGGCGATTTAATCCGAGACTTTCTCTTTGTCTCGATCTAAAGCCGCATGAGGTCTATCTTGATCTATACGGAATTTAAGTCAATTCAATATATATCATTCAATTTAGCCCAAAATCATATTTTGAAAAATGACCGTTTTACCCTATACTTTTAATTTCTTTGTAATTTAATCCCTAGTCCATAAAAATGGAAATTCATGAAATTCCACCACAACCCACTATGGTTGAATATTAATAAGGTCCCTAGCATGCCCTATATTTCATTTATTTCACAATTTCACCACGTAAAAGTTTCTATTTTTCAATTTAGTCCCTATTTGACAATTTCAACAAAAATCCCTTTACAAAAGTTGTTTATCTAACAAAAACCATTCATTTTTTATCATCAAACATCAAACTCATGTATATTCATCAATGGAAAAACCCTAATGGTTTAACAGTTTCACAAATTAGTCCCCGGGCTAGTGATTAAGCTACAACGATTCCGAAAACGTAGAAATCATTAAAAATGAGACAAAAATGCATATCTAATCAAGCAAACAAGGATGGACGAACCTAACTTCTTCAATGGCTTCTTTTTCTTATGAAAATCGGTTGAAGAAAGTAAAAGATGATACTTTATATTTTATTTTATTTAATTTATCATTTAATTACCAATTTACTTAATTAACCTTTAAAAACTTTAAAAATTACACAAAATGTCAAGCCATCATATTCCACTATCTTATTTATGGTCTAATTACCATATAAAGAATCTTACTTTAAGGTTCTATAGCTGTTTAATACTTTTAGCTACTAGAACTCAACTTTTGCACTTTTCGTGATTTAGTCCTTTTTATCAAATTGAGCGTGTAAACGGTAAAATTTCTTAACAAAATTTTTATACGACATTACTACCATGCTGTAGAAAATAAAATAATGATAAAATAAAATTTCTATCTTTAGATTTGTGGTCCTGAAACCACTATCCGATTTCACTAAAAATAGACTGTTACAAATTTATGAACTTGAATGCAAATTAGTTTGGTGTGACATGTGAAATTGAGGTTGATAATTGAGTTGTGGTGTCAATGAAGACACATTTTCCAGACACTTAAGTTGAATGTTTTGGCATGTTTTGTAATATCCTATTTTTCAGTGATGTCAGAAATAGTGGTTTTGGGACCATAAGTTCGATATGTGATATCGTGTTTTTTTATTTAATTAAATTTTATAGAGTTACACTAGGGTCGTATTAAATTTTGGTGAATAAATTTTAATGTTTACTTGGTTAATTTTAGAAAAAAGGACTAAATTATAAAATATGAAAAAGTCTAGATATAATTGAATTATAAGGATTAAATGGTTTAATTATTAAAGGAAGGAGGACTTTTATGGTAAATGAACCATAGTGGTGGTTGATTGATGGTTTTGGACTTAAAATCTAGTAAAATGCTTAATAATTTAAAAGGGTAAACTTGTAATTAATTAAACCTAAACTAATAAACAATAAAATAAGAAAATTTTACATCATCTTCCCTAATAGCTCCACTGGAAATTGATGGAGAAAGCTCCATTACTGAGCTTGAGAAGTTTGACCATCATTCTTATTGCATATTAAAAATCGATCCAAAAATAAAATAATCGTGGAAAAGGGAAAATTATAGGGTAGTCCCTTCTTTACGGTCGGAAGTAATCGTAGGTAAGTTCATAGTGAATTGTTATGTAAATGCAAGTTAATCGTGATCATATTATTATTTTCTACTTCGTTGTCAGTATATATGTGAAATTCTATTTGTTATTTGTAAATATTGGAGTATTTCTAACAAGTACATATGAAGTTGAGAAATTTTTAGTAGCATTTCTTGAGGTTTGCATAGTATAGATATGAAAGTAATGAGTTTATGGTATGTGTACGAAAATGATGAATTGCCTCTGATTGATGGTAATGTATGTAAATAAATATTTAAGTGTAATGTCCGGTCGAACATAGTAAATGCATAGGATATGATTGACATGCCAACAGGGTCAGTATGTGTATCTGTATGGGATTTGCACTTTTGTGCCTCTGATCGGACATTTGTTCCTCTGTATGCATTTCAGTGCCTCTGTTATGCATCTATGATGCCTCTGGTATGGTGTAATTACCCGAGGATCCGAGTTGAGTTATTTAGTTCATCGGGCTAAATTTTAATGAAAGGTACATTTGACTTATGGATTTAAATGTTGATGCATATTCAAGATATTAGAAAGTGTTAAATGTTCGATGAACTACTTGTTTATATAAGTACATTTATATTGATGAAATGAAGTTTATGAAATTGATAAGTTATTTGAGAAGAGGATTATCATGATATATTTTGATATGTGATCAATAACTAATTTGAGTTATGAATGTGTATATTATCTATTTATATTTTGATGTCAATTAAGGTAATTTAGTTTGAAGCTTTAAATTATGAAGTTATTAAGCTTCTTTAGCTTACATGTTTTGTTTTGGTTCTTTTGTAGTTACCAAACTTGTAAACTGACTAGATGGATTGAAAGCTCACATTATCCAGTCATTTTGGTAGTTTTTGTATTTCTTTTTGAAATGTGGCATGTATATCGGTGTTTTATTATAAATATGTAAATGTTAGGCTATAATGGTATTGAAAGTGATATGCTTGGTTTTGAATGTACATGTTTGTAGTGTTTTGGTTGGGTTCATTCCTAATGGTCAAAATTAGGTGATAATGTTTTGGTATGGTATGTTTATGTTTGGCCAATTTGGTTGATGGTTATGCATGAAAAGAAAGTTAATGCTATGTACTTTCTTATCTAGGATAATTAAATGATTGATTTTTAATTGTGATGCCTTTGAATATCATATTGGATAAGAATGAGATAAATGAAATTTTGGCATGTATTTGGTGATTTGAAAGTGTTTCTGAACCATGGAAAAATCTAGGTATGGTATGTCTTGTTGTGCAAGGAAAGTTATTTGAAATTGCTTGTTTTAAGGGTCATTATAACTACACACGGCCTGGGGCATAGGCTATCACACGACCATCTGCTATTTCAAAATTAGGTGCGGGATTCACACGACTTGGCACACGGGCTGTGACATGGTCGTGTGGCCCAAGTCAATGTCTAGCATGGTCTGACACACGGTCTAGAACACGGTTGTGTGACCTAACTTCGAATACACACACGACCATGTGACCCTATTTTGAATACTCAAATGGGCGGACACATGGCCATGTGTCTTGACTCAAATGTTCACACAGTCTTAGCTATGTCACATGGCTTGGCCACACGGCTGTATGGCCCATTTTTTTTTCCAAAGTTTCAAGTTTTTTTTTTTTGAAACTTTTTGTTTTGTTTTGAAATGATCTCAGATTTTCCTCAAACGGTATTTAGGGCCCCGTAAGCCCAATTTAAGGCCCATAAGTGTAATTATGCTAAGAATTGATTTGTTTGAATTTTATTTGATTTAATTTCTTTAAAAATAAAGATAAATGTTTTTTTTGCTCAGTAACACTCTGTAACCCTAATTCGATAACGAGACGGGTTAGGGATGTTACATGTTTTAGGCTTATTTAAATGTGTTTTTAAAGTATGAAAATAGTTGATTTTGATTTGGCTTTGTATCTAAGTGTAACAGCCCGATTTTGGGCCTAAGAGGAACAGTGGTTTTGGGGCCACAAATTCGATGAGAAAAATCTTATTTTTATTATATTTTTATGGTCTACGATTTCACAGGAAGATTTCCTGAAAATTTAGTTCAAATTGCATAAAAGGACTAGTTTGTAAAAGTTGAAAAATGTATGAATATGTGTGAATGAATGCAAATTGTGGACTGCTATAGTTATGAAAATGGTTCGGCTAGCCTAAAATATAAGGAAATTGTATAAATATCATTTTACAAGCCTAGGGGAAAAAGTATAAATATGACAAAGTTTAGGGGCAAAAATGTAGTTTTACCATAATATGATTTTTGGACTTAATTGAATAGTATAATAACTTAGTAAGTCAAATGTGATATTTTAGATAAAGAAAACGAGTTTCGGACTTAGAACGGGGGAAAGATGAATACTGGACGACTCAGTCCCTTTTGCCATTTTAAGTCGAGGTAAGTTTGTGTGAAATTAAAGCTACATAATGTTATTATGTTTTTAATTACTTTATATTATGATCAATGTATATTATTTCCATGAATTTGATTAATGATGCCTCGATGAAATTATAATAAGATCATGTTAAGTTGAAGTCCAGGTTGAACATTCAGAATAACAATGATACCTATGTCACAACATGAGATAAGGAAGGTTCTGTATAAGACCATGTCTGGGACATGGCATCGCCACCGGATAAGGAAGGTCCTGTATAAGACCATGTCTGGGACATGGCCTCGGCACCAAAGGAAGATTGTGTAAAACCATGTCTGGGACATGGCATCGACATCTATATACGATCTGGTATAAGACCATAACTGGGATATGGCATCGACATCGAGATATGAGATCCTGTGTAAGACCATATCTGAGATATGACATTGGCATCATGATACATGTATGATGAGATTGAGTATCCTTCAATATTTCGAGTAGTTCAACGGGCAAAGAGCTAAGTTTATGTACTAATGACAAGAAGCTAAGTCTATGTTTAAGAGAATAAAAGTGCTAAATTTTGTGATGAAGTGATACAGGTACCCATGAGCAATGTGCTCGGGATGTGATCAGTTTTTGTTAAGAAGGTAAACGAGTAAGTTATACCTATGATAATGACCTTGTGTTTATAATACCATGCTTATGATGTATGAATAAGTGCGAAATGTGATTGATGATCATGTGTGAGGCTTTTAAGACAAATTAAATTGAGAAATGAAATGTTCAAGTCTTTGTTGTGGATGTATAAGTTAAATTGGCCAATGAATGGCTTATAAATATTTGATGATGACTAGCTATTAGCATGGCTAACTATGGATATAGTTTAGTGTTATATGTGTGTAAATGAGAATTAATACAAAGAAAACATGATAGAGTAAAACTAGCAACAAAATAGTTTGGACAGCAAGAGTTGTATCACTTTGAAAATTCACCAAAAAAATTATGAAAATTGAATTAGAATTTGAATAAGATATGAAATTAAACCTTGTTGAGTCTATTTATGCACAATAGAAACAAGAAAAAGAATTTCATATTAGGAGATATTTGAATTTTTATAAGACATGGTCAAAGTGATTTCGTAATCCCCTGTTTCTATTTGGGAAATTCATTAAAAATTGTAAAAAAATAATAAAGTGATAAAATTTATATGCTTGAATTTATTAATGAGTCTATTTTTAAGAGAAATAAAAAGAATTTCATTAGAGTTCTGTGACACGAGAAAATAAACTTTTAGTAAAGAGGGGTCAGAACTGTCAAACAATGAAACATGAGAGAATTTAAAGAATAAAATGTACTCATTGGCTGAACAAAAAATTCTAAAAATTTTATGGTAAGAAGATATGTGAGTCTAGTTTCAAGGAAAATTAGCGGATCTTAATTTGGAGTTCTGTAATATCCGAGATTTTGGGCTTATGAATTATTGCTGAATTTTATGTGAAAGCATGCCTATGTGTATAATAAGTATGTTTTATGAATTTTGAGGACCTTAGAATATAGGAGAATACCTTAGAAAATATCAGATTTGAAGCTTTGTAAGAGGAGCTAAGCCTGATAGGCCTTAAGAGAAATTGTAGGTGAAATTAGACACAAAAATGGGCATGTTAAACTGGCAAGGAGGCGCCACTTAAAGCCTCTGTAAGTGACGCCACAACCATGTACAAATAGGCCAGGGTTCGAGTCACAAGGGAAGCAAAATAAGAGCTTTTATTTTGCGGCAACAAGGAAGAGTAGTGGACGGCATGGGGAGACTGAGGGAGGAGTTTTAGATGTGGCTAAATCCTTTTAGAAATTTTGGCTAAAGTAGAAGATAAAGGTTGATTTATTTTGAATTATTTTTAAATGAGTAAAGAGGAGAGAAAATAGGGGATTGGATAGGGAGAAGGAGAGTTGGCCGATTGGGGGACTCTAAGTGTAGTAATTTCAGCAAAAAAGGGGAGAAGTGAGGCCATTCTCCATTCTTTTCTTTTCTCTTTTGTTCCTCTGCCAAATTCTCTAGCAAAGATCCTCTCTTCTCTTTTATTTTGCCAAAGCCGAAATACCCTGTGTTCTAGCCGAATCTTCCTCATCAATCTTCTCTTCTTCTCATAGTTTCTCAAAAGCCGAAACTTGTTAATCATTACCTAGCCTATAGCCGAATCTCTCAAGTGGTGTTAGGAAGGAATACTGTCAATTTCAACATTAAAGGTAAGACTGAGGGTCGTTCGATTTCCTATCTTTTTCTTTTAGCCGAAAGTTAAGGACTAATCCCATTAATATTCTTGTTTGCCGAAACTTGGAAGGATCTTTCGGGAATTTTTGGAGTGGCCGACTTCTAAGGAGGAGATCTTTGATATTTCAGATCTGAGGTAGGTAAGGTGTAAGGTTAGGCCGAAGGCCATTTATTTAAATGTTAGAATGGGATCTAACATATGCCCTAGTGATTTCGACAGATACCCCAACCAAGTAGCACTTTTCGGGATTTAAATCCACAAGGTAAGTGCATGTGATATTCGGCCAAGGCCATATTTGGTGTTTTAGATCTATTAATTATTTGTTCAAAAGCCGAAAACTAACCAAGTCAAGTAATCTAGTGTTAGTCGATTACAAGGGAGAAAGACTACAAAGTTTCGGGATTTGATTAGTAATCAAATCGGCAGTGAGGTAAGGAGTTTGGTTGCAATAATCCTTCGGGATCTGTTGAATTAGCCGAATGGTTTGTTGCTAACCTATTTGGTGTTGGCCGAATGTAGGAATTTGAGATCTAGAGCATTAGATCGGGAGTTTTCAGGATTTCATTAAAAGCGTTAAGTAAACCAGGTGTGTACCCCACACTGAATCTTGATTGATTTACGGTAATATTTTAATAAATGTGTTAATAAGAATATGTAAGATGTGGCTAAGGGTACCATGCAATGGTACAAAGTACTCAGGTACGTTAATCTACTACTACGGTAGTTATAATATTATGAATATCTGTTATGGCACGTATGTGAATATTGATAAGAATGTGGAATAAGGAAAATGGCATGATATTTGCATGGTTTGTATGACATGGGGCATATGGGTTATTATGAAAGGGGAAGTGATCTGGTGGTTTTTACCACAATATCTGGTGACTTCGGTCACATAATCTGAATGTGGTGACTTATGTCACAAAATATATTATCGGGTGGCTATGCCACAAATTTATAAGGGCGATGAGCACGTCGTCTGCAGCGACTGCCTTCGATGATGTGTAGCGGATGGAGGGTTGACTTAATAGTCCCCACGGTGTGATGGTTGGTACGGGTGATGTGTAGCGGATGGCTATCTAGGTTGGGTTTGGGATTGCATCATCATTATATTTGCTATACGTATGAATTTGCATGCCTAAATCTTTGGGACTTAGTGTTGGTTATACACACTGAGTCTGTTTGACTCACCCCATTGTGGGATATTTTTCAGGTGACACTTAGTAATGGACCGGGTCAGCAGGAGCTTAGTGGTGGCCATGTTCAGCTCAGATTTTATTTTATTTTGGACTCTTTATCTCTAAGTATTTTTGGATTTATTTTTGGGCTTTGTTTTTATTGTTGTAATAAGGCCATTAGAATTAACTGTTTCATGCATGCTTTCTATTTAATTTTGTTTTCATGATACGATTGTTATTAAATTAAGGATTTACAATTTTTCCATAAAAATGAATTTTTAAATGTTGTGACACCTAAACATAAATGATTTTCAAATTAAAAGATAATCTTTAACAAATTTGGTAATTCTTTTTAACTTGTGGTTTTGGAATATAAAAACAAGGTTTTAAATAAATTCCCGATTTCAAAAAGAACAAGAATTTCAATTGAACCCATCACAAATCAAATTTGTCCAAAATCACCCAAAGTTTTCCAAGGTAACCAACGAATTTTGAAATTGTTTTACTCAAGGAACATACCAGATCCGGTCAAGGCTCGTGGGCTGGGTTTGGGGGTGTTTTAGCTTGGTATCAGAGCCAGTTTTAAACTCTCGGCCTTGGGTTTAAAGCCCATAACATTTTCAAAATTAAGCCGAAATGAATTTTGTGAAAGATTTTGTGAAATGAGCAGGTTTTCTTGCATGGCACCTAAGTCTCCGACCCGAAGTCCACCAAGTAAGTACTCCTAACTGTTGTGTGATTTATAGTATGATTTGTAGAAGGGTATATCGGGAACGTAGATCAGCATAGTAAGTTATTGAACCCTAGGATTATTTTTCCCAAACATAAGAATTACATAAGACTTAAAGCCTAATTAAAACAAACCTGTGATTAAGTCGCCGAGTTAGGGTGTGGCAACCATTGTGCGCATGTCTAGGACTGGATTCAGGAAGAGCCTGGTATTTAAGCAGTCCTAATGACTCACCTCCTATTCGCTCGAATCCTACCTGGTGCGTAGCTACGGTTCACCCTAACTAAGAGGACTCATTCACAGGCTAAACTCAATAATTAAAACTCGAAAGGGACTAGCTATGTTATTTTATAAAAGCCCTTGTTCTAAAATCACCAAACTACCCCTTTGATTTGTGGAAAACCTATTTTGAAAATTTTTCCAAAATATTCCCGATTTACAAAATTACTTAAATACCCCTGGTTGTGAAATTACTAAAATGCCCTTGGTTTGAAAAATTTTAAATTACCATACTACCCTCGACTTTTACTAGGATATTTTTTTTCAAAATAGCAGAAACCCCTATTTTGCAAAATATTAAAATACCCTGATTTGGAAAATTTACGAAATTACCCCTGATTTACAAAATTACCAAAATGACCCCGATTTCTAAAATTTTTGCCATACCTCTGATTTGAGAAAATTTTCAAAAGTACCCTTGAGTTTTGAAAATTTCAAAGTGACTTGATTTATTAAGATTTTCAAATTGACCCCGATTTATTACCGAAATACCCATGTAGGAGAAATGACGAAAATACCCCTGGGTTAGGAGCAGACAAAAATGTTCAAACGATGAATGTGTATAGTGGATATTACTGAATGGATGTGTTTCTCTGAATTAGGGTAGAAAACTTGGAACGAAAACTCTGAAAGATTGAAAGAACCACTATTAAGTTTCTTTTCATAAAAATTCTTCGCGAATAATCAGTGGAACAAAATACTAATGCATAAAATTTCTTAATCAGATTAAAGCGCGATCGTAGAAATGAGTTCTAGGGGACGTGGTCATAATGTGCGAGGACGTGGTAGAGGCAGAATGACCGTATCGGAACCCATTAGGTCTGGTCAAGGGTCCGAGAATGAGGTACCACCACCCCCACCACCAGCTGTTGGTGTTGAGCGAAAGAAGATCGACGGGGGATGATGCGAGATCGTGAGGCGGTCTTTGCGAGTTACAGAGATGGTGGCTGGAGCAGGAGGAGGTGAAGGTATGGGAGCTCGGAAATCTGTACCCGAGCGACTCCGAGCTAATGGAGCTGAGGTGTTTCGTGGAGTATCTGGAGTGGCACCCAGTACAGCTGAGTATTGGTTGGAGGCGACGGAGCGAATTATGGATGAGCTGGATCTGACCGCTGAGGAGAAGTTAAAAGGAATGGTGTCGCTACTTCGCGACGAGGCATATCAGTGGTGGCTCACAGTTCCGGATAGTGCCACCGTTGAGGATCTCATTTAGGAGTATGTTAAGGCGGCATACCAGAAGAAGTATGTCAGTACTAGTTATATTGATGCATAGAGGAAGGCATTTCTGGGGTTGGTTCAAGGGAACAAGTCCGTAGCGGAATATGAGGCTAAATTCTTAAGGTTGAGCTGGTATGCTCGAGGAATTGTGGCTACGGAGCATGAACGGTGTGTCCGGTTTGAGGATGGACTTAGGATGACCTGAGGTTGTTGATAGCTCCACAGCAGGAGTGGGAATTTACTGTGCTAGTCGAAAAGGCCAAGGTAGCTGAGGGGATTAAGGACTGTGTAAGGTAGAACACTGATCGAAATAGGCAAAAGAGAGGCTTTGGATCGTCAGGATCATCTGGGAATATTCAAAAGAGGCCTAGAGTTGATGGGCCGCAAGGTCAGCAGACTGTGACAGGACGGCAGTATCGTACTTGTACCCAGTGTGGGAAGATGCATCTAGGAGAGTGTTGGAAGAAGACAGGAGGATGCTTTAAGTGTGGGTCCAAGGAACACATGATCAGGATCATCCTATTAAGATAGATGGGAGCCGACCGGCGCAGTCGGGGTTCTAATCAGTGGAAGAGTGGGACAAAGAGCCTCCTCGGCGAGGTCGTGGTCCGAATGGTAGAGGTAACGGTGCTGGAAGATGACGGGGAACAACGGGCCGAGGTGTTGGAAATACAGAGGCAAGACAGCCGGGTCTGGTGTATGCAATACGTCGGAGGGAGGATGGAGATGCACCGGACGTCATAACCGGTACGTTCCTTATAGCTGACAATCCTTATTTTGCTCTGATTAATGTGGGCTCGACCCATTCTTATGTTGCATGTAGAGTAGTTGAAACTCTAGGCATAGCCTCTGAACTTTCTAATAAGGAGATGACTGTAGTGAGCCCGTTAGGTCAAACTGTAGTGGTGAATAAGATCTTTCAGAGTGTACCTCTAGAGATTCAGGGAGTGGTATTTCTTGTTGACTTGATGGAACTACCCTTCGGAGAATTCGATCTCATACTTGGCATGGATTGGCTAGTGGAACATCGAGCTATATTAGATTGTGCAGCTAAGCGAATGGAGTTAAGGACCCCGGAGGATAAGGAGATGATTATGATAGGAGAAAGAAGAAACTACTTGTCTAACGTAGTCTCTGCTTTAAAGGCTGATAAGATGGTTTGAAAGGGGTGCAAGGCATTTTTGGCCTTCGTTAGTGCGTTGGATGCAAAAGAAGGGGGAGTTAGTGTGGTTAGAACAGTAAGGGAATTTGTAGATGTTTTTCCGGAGGAATTACCTGGAATACCCCCGGATAGAGAGGTGGAGTTTAGAATTGATTTGTTGCCTGGAACAGCTCCTGTGTCAATTGCCCCGTATAGAATGGCACCAAAGGAGTTGGTTGAGCTCAAGGCTCAGATCCAAAAATTGCTTGATCGTGGGTTTATTCAACCCAGTGTGTCTTCATAGGGAGCACCGATCTTGTTTGTAAAGAAGAAGGATGGAACTATGCATATGTGCATAGATTATCGTCAGTTGAATAAGTTGACCATCAAGAACAAGTACCCTTTGCCAAGGATTGACGACTTGTTCGATCAGCTTAAGGGGGCCGCGGTATTCTCAAAGATCGACTTAAGGTCTGGATATCATCAATTGAAGGTAAAGGAGGCAGATATCCATAAGACAGCTTTCCGAACAAGATACGGCCATTATGAGTTCTTGGTAATACCGTTCAGATTGACGAACGCCCCAGCCGCGTTCATGGATATGATGAACTGGGTTTTTCAACCTTACTTGGACCGGTTCGTCGTTGTGTTCATCGATGGCATTCTAGTGTATTCCAAGTCTGAGGAGGAACGTGATGAGCATCTCTGGGTTGTGTTGCAAGTGTTAAGGGAGAAGAAGCTGTATGCCAAATTCAGCAAGTGTGAATTTTGGCTTAAGGAGGTTGCATTCTTAGGGCATGTGGTGTCTGCAGAAGGAATAAGGGTGGATCCTCGAAAGATTGAGGCAGTGCTGGATTGGAAATCACCTAAGTCTATGGCTGAGGTTCGTAGTTTTTTTGTAACACACCAAACCCGGCCCAAACATTACGACCGAATTTGGTTTGCTACAGAGAAAACGTCTTTGAAAATCCTTTTAAGTCGAATTATCTTTTGGTAAAAGATAGTTATTTTGTTTAAAACATTTGAGGTGATTAAAGTCCATACTTAAGTTTATTTTAAAAATATTTATTAAGCGATTGTTACCGATTCGGTGTGTCGAGATGCACGATAAAACATTTTGCGATAAAATTTTAGAAAACATGTGTACTTAATTTAATGCTAAGAAATAGTATAAACAAAATTAATCCAAAACATAGAATAATAAAAATATCTCTAGGAGGCACAGTTACAACTTAATTAAAATAAACCAACATTTAAAATAACTAATATAAAATCCAAGTTCACTTAATAAAATTCCTTTGCATGGCCACCTCGAGTCCCTCCCGGCTCCAACTCCGCGATCTACTCATCATCGCAAAATATTAAGGGAAGGGTGAATCACCAAGACTCGGTGTGTAAATCCCCACCCGGAAAAAATGCATCTCATACACAATTTATTAATAAACATGCTTATGCAACCCAACTAGTCATCTATACTCCTTATCTACCCCGTGTGGTCAAAACCACTGATGACTTAAAGTCACAATTTAAATGATGGGGCCAACCCATCGTGTGGTCAAAACCACCGATGACCATAGGTCACAAAATATCAAAGTGTGGTCAAAACCCTTTGGTGGTACCAAACCACCTTTGGGACTTAGTCGCAAATATTCAATCGTTGTGGTCAAAACCACTGATGACCATAGGTCACAAATAATCTGATGGGGCCAACCCATCTTGTGGTCAAAACCACTGACGACAGTCCATATTTCATTGCCCTCCTCTCATCAATCCCACCATCACATGCTTTAATAAAAATTTCATAAATCATATCATAGCATTTAATCATCATGTGATGGCATACAAATCATATATCAAAATCACAAATTAGGGGACTTACCCGGAATCCATGATTAAGCCCACAAGCATATCATAGGTCACTACCAAAATTCATACACAAGACAATAATATTGCAAGTTTAATAATAAAGTGTGTAAAGAGTTTACACACCTGTTTTTACCGAAATTCCTAGATCCCAAAGATCCGATCTACAACACTAGATTTTTGTCCCTTGAATGGATTTGATTTCCAATCAAATCCCGAAGCCTAACTTAGTCCCTAAATCCATGGCATACGTTAGTTTCGGCATTTAATCATAGACTTTTTAATTGAAAGGCCTTTAGCCGAATGTGCTTACCGACTTTCCTTGAAAAATAATTCCCGAAAGCTTCCCTGTTCTAACCGATTGAAGAAAAAGAGCACCCTTTGCTTTGATGTTCGGCCAAAACTGCACCAAATAGGGGGAGTAGATTCAGCTAAGGAAAACAAGAGATGATGCTAGAATTTTGAGAGATTTTGGGCAGTTTGTCTGGGGAGATTTTGGCAAACAAGGTGGTAGGGGTTCAAGGGGTTTTCGGCTTGTAAAAGAAGAAGAAAAGAAGCTGGAGAATTGAGCAATTGCTTAGGGGAATTTTGGCAGTAACAAGTGAGAAAAAGAAGAGAAAAATTTAAGAACTTTTGGCCCTTCTTAGCTGTAAAAAAATAATAATTATGGACAGCCCCTAAGGAGTCCCAAAGCTGGCCAAATTCTCTTTATTTTGTGATAATTTTCAGCCTTGAATTATCACAAAATAAATCTAGCTTTAATCTCCTAATCCCCTCAACAATTTAATAGCAAATAAAACACTAAAATTCCCCCTCTTCCAGCTGATTATGACATAAAAATATGCCTAATTAGGAGTCCTAAATTGAACCAAATTCCCCCTTTATACGCCAGCACAAAGAAGGAAGAAGAAAAAAATAATAAAAAATCCAAGATGCTGCTGGTATTATTCGAACCAGCGACCTGTCCATAGCAGCAGGCAGCAGCCTCCTTTTAAGCGCCCCAAACCAACTCTTCCAACCCGACTTTCATGTCAAATCCCCTCTCCATTTATTTATAAAGCCTTTATAACTGAGCCCTTTTTCCTTTCACCAAAGCCTAAAAAAAAACAACGTCCTTGCGCCTACCATGAGTCGAACCCGAGTCCTCACTGCAGCCCTCACTCTCCAACGTCCTTTGCCACTTCTCCCCATTAAACTTTCATGCCATGAACCTTACCCAAAATTTCTTTAAGGCCTTCCTTACCTGGGCCCTTCCTTTAACGCCAAGAAAACAATTCCCTTCTTTGCTTCCACGGATCGAACCTCCTCCCTTGTAACCCTCCCTTTGACGCACCAAGCCACTACACCAAATACATTCTTGTGTCATGTTTCCCTCAATTTTTATTTAAACCCTATCTCCACCTAGCTCCCTCCTTTTAAGTACTTTTAATTTAATTCTTTTTTTAACCCAAAAATTCGACCTAAATCAGGGTTATTTCTAGACCCTAAATTATGCTAAATAAAATAATATTTATTTATTTCTTGAAGTCCACATGAAATTTATTTAATTTACAAATAACCCCTAATTCAGGGTGTTACAGTTCTACCCCCTTAAAATAATTTCGTCCTCGAAATTACTTACTAACGAATAACCGTACATCTTTACTCACCGTGCTATGCTTATGCTGCGCACTCTGATCTTAATAATCTATCATACTTTCTAGAAACATTCCCTACGTTCATAATCCAAGTTTCATACACTTTACTAGCAACTTAAGAATGAACTAACATGACCATAACCAAGGCAATTGAGGGTATTCCAAAAATAAGAAACTTACCCGTTGTCATGTCTGGCACATCTTCCTCTTCGCGACGGCCAACTACATAAACCAACCTTGGTTGCCTCGCTTCTGCACCTTCAGCACCTCGACCATGTCTGCTAACATTATCATTATCTCTAGCTGCACCTCGACCCCTCTGTGGTGGTCCTTCATTTTTATCCTGAGCACGGTTTTGACCCTCTGGTTGATTCTTAGCTAACTTCCGAGGACAATCCCTTACACGGTGATCGAACGATCCACACTCAAAGCACCCTCGATTACCACTCCAACACTCCCCCTTGTGAGGCTTGCCACACCGAGCACATTGTGGCGGCCACTGAGCAGGCTTTGTGGCTCTTTCTGATTCCCCAAACCTAGCCCTCTTCTCCACATTACCGCCCGATCCAGGCGATCCAAAGCCTCTCTTCTGTTTATTCTTTTCGTGGTTCTGTCATACGAACTCCTTGATCCGATCGGCTACCTTAGCCTTTTCCACTAGGACTGGAAACTCACACTCCTGCTGTGGAGCAATCAACAACCTTAAATCATCTCTAAGCCCGTCCTCAAAGCGGACACAACGCTCATGCTCTGTTGACACAATTCCCTGAGCATAGCGGCTTAGCCTCAAGAATTCCGCTTCATACTCAGACACAGACTTATTTCCTTGTACCAATCCCTAAAGGCTTTCCTCCGAGCATCGGTGTAAATTTGGTGCCCACATACTTCTCCTGAAAAGCAACTCTAAAGTAATCCCACGTAAGATCATCCGTCGTGGCACCATCTCGAACAGTGAGCCACCACTGATATGCTTCATCCTTCAGAAGTGACACTGCTCCTTTCAACTTCTCCTCATTAGTCAGGTCAAGATCGTCCATGATCCTTTCCGTTGATTCCAACCAGTATTCTGCTGCACTAGGTGCCACTCCCGACACACCCCGGAATACTTCAGCTCCGTTAGATTGGAGTCACTCGGGAACAGATTTTCGAGCCCCTAAATTTCCACTAGCCCCAGCCACCAACTCCAAGACTCGCAAACACGACTTGCGTCATCGCCTCACCTCCCGCTCCGATCTTGCTCCTCGGCCCAAAAGTTGGAGGTGGTGGTGGCGTGGTACTTCATTCTCGTAACCCCGACCCGACCTAACGGGTTCGGACACGGTCATCCTTCCCTTCCACGCCTCACGACGGCCACGCCCTCTAAAGCTCATTATAACTAACTTGCGCTTTTAACTCGATTAAGAAAATTTTATGGATTAGTACTTTGTTCCACTTGGTTATTCGCGAAGAAATTTTATGAAAAGTTTAATAGGGATTCTTTCGATCAAACAATGTTTTAAGTCTTCTACCCTAGTTCACACTGTATGGCACATCCATTCCCTAATACCTTTCATACCTACTCACTCTTTGGACATTTCTGTCTGCTCTATCCTGTGGGTATTTTCGTCTTTTTCCTACTGAGGTATTTTCGTAATCGATCAGAGGAATTTTAAAACTTTTAATAAATCAGTCACTTTGGAATTTCCCAAAGCTGAGGGTATTTACGAAAATTTGTCATATTAAAGGTACGGTAAAATTTTAGAAACCAAGGGTATTTTGGTAATTTTGTCAATCGGGGTAATTTTGTAAATTTCAAAAGTCGGGCTTATATTTTGAAATACAGAGTTTTGGAAACTTTTGCAAAATAATAGAATTTTATTGAAATCGGGGTGGTCTGGTAATTTTGGAAACCAAGGGCATTTTCGTAATTTTGCCACTAGGGGCATTTTGGTAATTTTGGTAAATCAAAATATTTTTAAAATTTTCCAAAAATAACTTTGTCCTCCTATTTAAAAGGGGTATTTTAGTGATTTTAAAACTAAAGTTTTCCTTAAAACATGGCTCATCCCTTTCGGGTTTTATTGTGTTTAGCCTATGACCGAGTCCTCTTGGTTAGGGTGAACCGAAGCTACGCACCAGGTAGGATTCCTGCGAAGAGGAGGTGATTCACGAGGACTGCTTAAATACCAAGCTCTTCCAGATCTAATCCTAGACATGCGCACCAAGGTTACCACACCCTAACTCGGCGAGTTGGTCCTAGGTTTGTTTAATTAGGCTTTTAAAGTTTTATGTCCTTGTTGGGGTAACTAGTCCTAGAGTTTCAAGCACTTATCACTATCTAGGTTCCATGCTTCCTACCCTTCTACAGAAAATAATTCATACAGAAGTTAGGAGTACTTACCTGGGCGGATAGGTGCTGGAGACTCGGTGCCATGCTATTCAAAACCCAAAATCAACTCAAAAGGCCTACCAAAACATTTTTGGGCCTTGGGCCCCCACAGCCGAGCTTTGAACTGGGCTCTGATACCAATTTGTAACACCCCAAACCCGGCCCAAACATTACGACCGAATTTGGTTTGCTACAGAAAAAACGTCTTTGAAAATCCTTTTAAGTCGAATTATCTTTTGGTAAAAGATAGTTATTTTGTTTAAAACATTTGAGGTGATTAAAATCCATACTTAAGTTTATTTTAAAAATATTTATTAAGCCGATTATTCTCGATTCGGTGTGCTCGATGGCACGATAAAACATTTTTGCGATAAAATTTTAGAAAACATGTGTACTTAATTTAATGCTAAGAAATAGTATAAACAAAATTAATCCAAAACATAGAATAATAAAAATATCTCTAGGAGGCACAGTTACAACTTAATTAAAATAAACCAACATTTAAAATAACTAATATAAAATCCAAGTTCACTTAATAAAATTCCACTTTGCATGGCCACCTCGAGTCCCTCCGGCCCAACTCCGCGATCTACTCATCTGCAAAATATTAGGGAAGGGGTGAGTCACCAAGACTCGGTGTGTAAATCCCCTACCCGAAAAAAATGCATCTCATACACAATTTATTAATAAACATGCTTATGCAACCCAACTAGTCATCCATACTCCTTATCTACCCCGTGTGGTCAAAACCACTGATGACTTAAAGTCACAATTTAAATGATGGGGCCAACCCATCGTGTAGTCAAAACCACTGATGACCATAGGTCACAAAATATCAAAGTGTGGTCAAAACCATCGGTGGTACCAAATCACCGAGACTTAGTCACAAATATTCAATCGTTGTGGTCAAAACCATTGATGACCATAGGTCACAAATAATCTGATGGGGCCAACCCATCTTGTGGTCAAAACCACTGACGACAGTCCATATTTCATTGCCCTCCTCTCATCAATCCCACCATCACATGCTTTAATAAAAATTTCATAAATCATATCATAGCATTTAATCATCATGTGATGGCATACAAATCATATATCAAAATCACAAATTAGGGACTTACCAGGAATCCATGATTAAGCCCACAAGCATATCATAGGTCACTACCAAAATTCATACACAAGACAATAATATTGCAAGTTTAATAATAAAGTGTAAAGAGTTTACACACTGCTTTTTACCGAAATTCCTAGATCCCGAAGATCCGATCTACAACACTAGATTTTTGTCCCTTGAATGGATTTGATTTCCAATCAAATCCCGAAGCCTAACTTAGTCCCTAAATCCATGGCATACGTTAGTTTCGGCATTTAATCATAGACTTTTTAATTGAAAGGCCTTTAGCCGAATGTGCTTACCGACTTTCCTTGAAAAATAATTCCCGAAAGCTTCCCTGTTCTAACCGATTGAAGAAAAAGAGCACCCTTTGCTTTGATGTTCGGCCAAAACTGCACCAAATAGGGGGAGTAGATTCAGCTAAGGAAAACAAGAGATGATGCTAGAATTTTGAGAGATTTTGGGCGGTTTATGCTGGGGAGATTTTGGCAAACAAGGTGGTAGGGGTTCAAGGGGTTTTCGGCTTGTAAAAGAAGAAGAAAAGAAAGCTGGAGAATTGAGCAATTGCTTAGGGAATTTTGCGGTAACAAGTGAGAAAAAGAAGAGAAAAATTTAAGAACTTTTGGCCCTTCTTAGTTTGTAAAAAATAATAATTATGGATGACCCCTAAGGAGTCCCAAAGTGGCCAAATTCTCTTTATTTTGTGATAATTTTCAGCCTTGAATTATCACAAAATAAATCTAGCTTTAATCTCCTAATCCCTCAACAATTTAATAGCAAATAAAACACTAAAATTCCCCTCTTCCAAATTGATTATGACATAAAAATATGCCTAATTAGGAGTCCTAAATTGAACCAAATTCCCCTTTATACGCCAAAGACAAAGAAGAAGGAAGAAAAAAATAATAAAAATCCAAGATCTTTCTTTGGTATTATTCGAACCAATGACTGTCCATATAGCAAAGAGAAAGTGCAGCCCTCTTTTAAGCGCCCCAAACCAACTCTTCCAACCCGACTTTCATGTCAAATCCCCTCTCCATTTATTTATAAAGCCTTTATAACTGAGCCCTTTTTCCTTTCACCAAAGCCTAAAAAAAAACAACGTCCTTGCGCCTACCATGAGTCGAACCCGAGTCCTCACTGCAGCCCTCACTCTCCAACGTCCTTTGCCACTTCTCCCCATTAAACTTTCATGCCATGAACCTTACCCAAAATTTCTTTAAGGCCTTCCTTACCTAGGCCCTTCCTTTAACGCCAAGAAAACAATTCCCCTTGCTGCTTCCACGGATCGAACCTCCTCCCTTGTAACCCTCCCTTTGACGCACCAAGCCACTACACCAAATACATTCTTGTGTCATGTTTCCCTCAATTTTTATTTAAACCCTATCTCCACCTAGCTCCCTCCTTTTAAGTACTTTTAATTTAATTCTTTTTTTTAACCCAAATTCGACCTAAATCAGGGTTATTTCTAGACCCTAAATCATGCTAAATAAAATAATATTTATTTATTTCTTGAAGTCCACATGAAATTTATTTAATTTACAAATAACCCCTAATTCAGGGTGTTACAGTTCTACCCCCCTTAAAATAATTTCGTCCTCGAAATTACTTACTAACGAATAACCGTACATCTTTACTCACCGTGCTATGCTTATGCTGCGCACTCTGATCTTAATAATCTATCATACTTTCTAGAAACATTCCCTACGTTCATAATCCAAGTTTCATACACTTTACTAGCAACTTAAGAATGAACTAACATGACCATAACCAAGGCAATTGAGGGTATTCCAAAAATAAGAAACTTACCCGTTGTCATGTCTGGCACATCTTCCTCTTCGCGACGGCCAACTACATAAACCAACCTTGGTTGCCTCGCTTCTGCACCTTCAGCACCTCGACCATGTCTGCTAACATTATCATTATCTCTAGCTGCACCTCGACCCCTCTGTGGTGGTCCTTCATTTTTATCCTGAGCACGGTTTTGACCCTCTGGTTGATTCTTAGCTAACTTCCGAGGACAATCCCTTACACGGTGATCGAACGATCCACACTCAAAGCACCCTCGATTACCACTCCAACACTCCCCCTTGTGAGGCTTGCCACACCGAGCACATTGTGGCGGCCATCGAAGAAAGCTTTGTGGCTCTTCTCGATTCCCCAAACCTAGCCCTCTTCTCCACATTACCGCTCGATCCAGCGATCCAAAGCCTCTCTTCGCATTTATTCTTTTCGTGGTTTCGTCATACGAACTCCTTGATCCGATCGGCTACCTTAGCCTTTTCCACTAGGATGGAAACTCACACTCTGCCGTGGAGCAATCAACAACCTTAAATCATCTCTAAGCCCGTCCTCAAAGCGGACACAACGCTCATGCTCTGTTGACACAATTCCCTGAGCATAGCGGCTTAGCCTCAAGAATTCCGCTTCATACTCAGACACAGACTTATTTCCTTGTACCAATCCCAGAAAGGCTTTCCTCTGAGCATCAGTGTAGCTGGTGCCCACATACTTCTCCTGAAAAGCAACTCTAAAGTAATCCCACGTAAGATCATCCGTCGTGGCACCATCTCGAACAGTGAGCCACCACTGATATGCTTCATCCTTCAGAAGTGACACTGCTCCTTTCAACTTCTCCTCATTAGTCAGGTCAAGATCGTCCATGATCCTTTCCGTTGATTCCAACCAGTATTCTGCTGCACTAGGTGCCACTCCCGACACACCCCGGAATACTTCAGCTCCGTTAGATTGGAGTCACTCGGGAACAGATTTTCGAGCCCCTAAATTTCCACTAGCCCCAGCCACCAACTCCAAGACTCGCAAACACGACTTGCGATCTTCGCCTCACCTCCCGTCTCGATCTTGCTCCTCGGCCCAAAAGTTGGAGGTGGTGGTGGTGATGGTACTTCATTCTCGTAACCCCGACCCGACCTAACGGGTTGGACACGGTCATCCTTCCCTTCCACGTCTCACGACGGCCACGCCCTCTAAAGCTCATTATAACTAACGCGCTTTTAATCTGATTAAGAAAATTTTATGGATTAGTACTTTGTTCCACTTGGTTATTCGCGAAGAAATTTTATGAAAAGTTTAATAGGGATTCTTTCGATCAAACAATGTTTTAAGTCTTCTACCCTAGTTCACACAGAAGGGCACATCCATTCCCTAATACCTTTCATACCTACTCACTCTTGGACATTTCTGTCCTGTTCTATCCAGGGGTATTTTCGTCTTTTTCCTACAGGGTATTTTCAGTAATCGATCAGAGGAATTTTAAAACTTTTAATAAATCAGTCACTTTGGAATTTCCTAAAAGCTGAGGGTATTTCTGAAAATTTGTCATATTAAAGGTACGGTAAAATTTTAGAAACCAAGGGTATTTTGGTAATTTTGTCAATCGGGGTAATTTTGTAAATTTCAAAAGTCAGGGCTTATATTTTGAAATACAGAGTTTTGGAAACTTTTGCAAAATAATAGAATTTTATTGAAATCGGGGTGGTCTGGTAATTTTGGAAACCAAGGGCATTTTCGTAATTTTGCCACTAGGGGCATTTTGGTAATTTTGGTAAATCAAAATATTTTTAAAATTTTCCAAAAATAACTTTGTCCTCCTATTTAAAGGGGTATTTTAGTGATTTTAAAACTAAAGTTTTCCTTAAAACATGGCTCATCCCTTTGGGTTTTATTGTGTTTAGCTTTATGATCGAGTCCTCTTGGTTAGGGTGAACCGAAGCTACGCACTGTAGGATTCTGCGCGAAGAGGAGGTGATTCACGAGGATCGCTTAAATACCAAGCTCTTCCAGATCTAATCCTAGACATGCGCACCAAGGTTACCACACCCTAACTCCTACGTGAGTTGGTCCTAGGTTTGTTTAATTAGGCTTTTAAAGTTTTATGTCCTTGTTGGGGTAACTAGTCCTAGAGTTTCAAGCACTTATCACTATCTAGGTTCCATGCTTCCTACCCTTCTCTGTAAAATAATTCATACAGAAGTTAGGAGTACTTACAGGCGGATAGGTCTTTGGAGACTCGGTGCCATGCTATTCAAAACCCAAAATCAACTCAAAAGGCCTACCAAAACATTTTTGGGCCTTGGGCCCCCACAGCCGAGCTTTGAACTGGGCTCTGATACCAATTTGTAACACCCCAAACCCGGCCCAAACATTACGACCGAATTTGGTTTGCTACAGAAAAAACGTCTTTGAAAATCCTTTTAAGTCGAATTATCTTTTGGTAAAAGATAGTTATTTTGTTTAAAACATTTGAGGTGATTAAAATCCATACTTAAGTTTATTTTAAAAATATTTATTAAGCCAGATTGTTACCGATTCCGGTGTGCCCGATGGCACGATAAAACATTTTGCGATAAAATTTTAGAAAACATGTGTACTTAATTTAATGCTAAGAAATAGTATAAACAAAATTAATCCAAAACATAGAATAATAAAAATATCTCTGTGAGGCACTGGTTACAACTTAATTAAAATAAACCAACATTTAAAATAACTAATATAAAATCCAAGTTCACTTAATAAAATTCCTTTGCATGGCCACCTCGAGTCCCTCCCGGCTCCAACTCCGCGATCTACTCATCTCGCAAAATATTAAGGGAAGGGTGAGTCACCAAGACTCAGTGTGTAAATCCCCTACCCGGAAAAAAATGCATCTCATACACAATTTATTAATAAACATGCTTATGCAACCCAACTAGTCATCCATACTCCTTATCTACCCCGTGTGGTCAAAACCACTGATGACTTAAAGTCACAATTTAAATGATGGGGCCAACCCATCGTGTAGTCAAAACCACTGATGACCATAGGTCACAAAATATCAAAGTGTGGTCAAAACCACTGGTGGTACCAAATCACTGAGACTTAGTCACAAATATTCAATCGTTGTGGTCAAAACCATTGATGACCATAGGTCACAAATAATCTGATGGGGCCAACCCATCTTGTGGTCAAAACCACTGGTGACAGTCCATATTTCATCGCCCTCCTCTCATCAATCCCACCATCACATGCTTTAATAAAAATTTCATAAATCATATCATAGCATTTAATCATCATGTGATGGCATACAAATCATATATCAAAATCACAAATTAGGGGACTTACCCGGAATCCATGATTAAGCCCACAAGCATATCATAGGTCACTACCAAAATTCATACACAAGACAATAATATTGCAAGTTTAATAATAAAGTGTGTAAAGAGTTTACACACCTGTTTTTACCGAAATTCCTAGATCCCGAAGATCCGATCTACAACACTAGATTTTTGTCCCTTGAATGGATTTGATTTCCAATCAAATCCCGAAGCCTAACTTAGTCCCTAAATCCATGGCATACGTTAGTTTCGGCATTTAATCATAGACTTTTTAATTGAAAGGCCTTTAGCCGAATGTGCTTACCGACTTTCCTTGAAAAATAATTCCAAAGCTTCCGTTTCTAACCGATTGAAGAAAAAGAGCACCCTTATGCGTTGATGTTCGCCAAAAGCGCACCAAATAGGGGAGTAGATTCACTAAGGAAAACAAGAGATGATGCTGAAATTTTGAGAGATTTTGGGCGATTTGTCTGGGGAGATTTTGGCAAACAAGGTGGTAGGGGGTTCAAGGGGTTTTCGGCTTGTAAAAGAAGAAGAAAAGAAGCTGGAGAATTGAGCAATTGCTTAGGGAATTTTGGCGGTAACAAGTGAGAAAAAGAAGAGAAAAATCAAGAACTTTTGGCCCTTCTTAGCTGTAAAAAAATAATAATTATGGACAGCCCCTAAGGAGTCCCAAAGCTGGCCAAATTCTCTTTATTTTGTGATAATTTTTAGCCTTGAATTATCACAAAATAAATCTAGCTTTAATCTCCTAATCCCCTCAACAATTTAATAGCAAATAAAACACTAAAATTCCCCTCTTCCAAATTGATTATGACATAAAAATATGCCTAAGTAGGAGTCTAAATTGAACCAAATTCCCCTTTATACGCCAAAGACAAAGAAGGAAGAAGAAAAAATAATAAAAATCCAAGATGTTCTTGGTATTATTCGAACCAAATGACTGTCCATAAAGAAAGAAAGTGACCTCCTTTTAAGCGCCCCAAACCAACTCTTCCAACCCGACTTTCATGTCAAATCCTCTCCATTTATTTATAAAGCCTTTATAATCGGGCCTTTTTTCCTTTCAACGCCAAAGCCTAAAAAAACAACGCCCTTGCGCCTACCATGAGTCGAACCCGAGTCCTCACTGCGCACCCTCACTCTCCAACGCCCTTTGCCACTTCTCCCCATTAAACTTTCATGCCATGAACCTTACCCAAAATTTCTTTAAGGCCTTTCTTACAGGCCCTTCCTTTAACGCCAAGAAAACAATTCCCTTCTTCGCTTCCATGGATCGAACCTCCTCCCTTGTAACCCTCCCTTTGACGCACCAAGCCACTACACCAAATACATTCTTGTGTCATGTTTCCCTCAATTTTTATTTAAACCCTATCTCCACCTAGCTCCCTCCTTTTAAGTACTTTTAATTTAATTCTTTTTTTTAACCCAAATTCGACCTAAATCAGGGTTATTTCTAGACCCTAAATCATGCTAAATAAAATAATATTTATTTATTTCTTGAAGTCCACATGAAATTTATTTAATTTACAAATAACCCCTAATTCAGGGTGTTACATTCTTAGAATTGGCAGGCTACTACAGAAGGTTTGTAGAAGGGTTCTCATCGATAGCCGCACCTTTGACAAAGTTGTTGAGATGGACAGAGAAGCAGCAGGAGAGCTTTGAGAAGCTTAGAGAGTCTTGACTGAAGCTCCAGTTTTGATTCAACCTGAGACAGGGAAGGATTTCGTGGTGTATTGTGACGCTTCCCATACAGGTTTGGGTTGCGTACTGATGCAAGACGGGAAGGTTGTTGCTTATGCGTCTCGGCAATTAAGGCTACATGAGGTTAACTACCCGACGCATGATTTGGAATTGGTGGCAGTGGTCTTTGCTCTTAAGGTGTGGAGGCATTATCTATATGGAGAGAAGTCAGTAATCTACACAGACCACAAGAGTCTTAAGTATTTGTTGACTCAGAAGGAGTTGAATCTGAGACAGCGAAGGTGGGTGGAATTATTAAAGGACTACGATTGTTCCATAGAGTATTACCCGGGCAAGGCGAATGTAGTGGCGGATGCCCTAAGTCAGAAAGTGGTGTCAGATCTGAGGGCGATGTTCGCACATCTGAGCTTGTATGACGATGGAAGTTTGCTGGAAGAGTTGCAAGTTAAGCCGACATGGCTGAATGAGGTGAAGGGAAGTCAGTTAGTGGATGAGGATTTAAGTGCTAAGTTGCAGCAAGTGCAGAGTGGGGAGTTGGAAGGTTATGGTATTAATGACGAGGGAGTATTGTGTTTCAAGGGCAAGGTCTGTATGCCGAAGAATGAGGACTTAAGGCAGAGGATTCTTCAGGAATCGCATAGTAGCCCCTATGCTATGCATTCTAGAGGCAGCAAGTTGTATAAAGATTTAAGAGAACAGTTTTGGTGGCCTGGTCTTAAGCGGGAAGTTACAGAGTTTGTGGGGAAATGTTTGACGTGTCAGCAAGTTAAGGCTGAACACCAAGTTCCGTCAGAGTTGCTTCAACCAATCAAGATTCCGCAGTGGAAGTGGGATAGAATCACCATGGACTTCGTTAGTGGGCTTCCCCTTACGCCTACTAAGAAGGACTCAGTATGGGTGATAGTGGATCGGTTGACAAAGTTCGCGCATTTCATTCCAGTGCGGGTTGACTATTCTTTGCAGAAGTTAGCAAAGTTGTATGTGGCGGAAATTGTAAGGTTGCATGGAGTTCCGGTGTCGATCATCTCAGATAGGGATCCAAGGTTTACGTCTTGGTTTTGGAAAGCTCTACATCAAGCGTTAGGCACCAGATTGGATTTCACTACGACATTTCATCCACAATCGGACGGTCAGTCTGAACGAGTAATCCAAGTGTTAGAGGATATGTTGAGAGGTTGTGTAATAGACTTTAGAGGAAGTTGGGAAGAGTATTTGCCGTTAGTGGAATTTGCATACAACAACAGCTATCAGGCCAGTATTCGAATGGCACCGTATGAAGCACTGTATGGACGGAAGTGTCACACTCCTACGTGTTAGACAGAATTAGGGGAACGTCGAGTTTTGGGTCCAGAGATTGTGGCAGAATCCGAAGAGAAGGTTGAGGTAATTCGGGCACGGTTGAAGGAAGCATCTGATAGGCAAAAGTCGTACGCAGATCTTAAGCGGAAGGAAATAGAATTTGATATGGGGGATCAAGTGTTTCTTAAAGTGTCTCCTTGGAAGAAGGTGATGAGATTTTGTCGTAAAGGGAAGCTAAGTCCCAGGTTTATAAGACCTTATCTGGTATTGAAGCGAGTTGGACCAGTGGCATACCAGTTAGAATTGCCTTCGAAATTGAAGCAGATGCACGATGTATTCCATGTTTCGATGCTACGTCGTTATCGATTAGATCCATCTCATGTAGTACCAGTTGAGGAGGTGGAGCTAAGGCCAAATTTGTCCTACGAGGAAGAGCCGATTCAGATTTTGGAACGAGATGTGAAAGTGCTACGAAAGAAGTCAGTTCCTTTAGTCAAAGTGTTATGGCGTAATCTTGGATCGGAAGAAGCTTCATCGGAGCTGGAAGAAGCAATGCGACAGCAATACCCTCACTTATTTTAGCCGGGTAATTTCGAGGTCGAAATTATTTTAAGGGGGTAGAACTGTAATATTCAGGATATTGGGCTTATGAATTATTGCTGAATTTTATGTGAAAGCATGCCTATGTGTATTATAAGTATGTTTTATGAATTTTGAGGACATTAGAATATAGGAGAATACCTTAGAAAATATCAGATTTGAAGCTTTGTAAGGGCAGCTAAGCCTGATAGGCCTTAAGAGAAATTGTAGGTGAAATTAGACACAAAAATAGGCCTGTTAAAGTGGCAAGGAGGCGCCACTTAAAGCCTCTGTAAGTGATGCCACAACCATGTACAAATGGGCCAGGGTTCGAGTTACAAGGGAAGCAAAATAAGAGCTTTTATTTTGCGGCAACAAGGAGGAGTAGTGGACGGCATGGGGAGACTGAGGGAGGAGTTTTAGATGTGGCTAAATCCTTTTAGAAATTTTGGCTAAAGTAGAAGATAAAGGTTGATTTATTTTGAATTATTTTTAAATGAGTAAAGAGGAGAGAAAATAGGAGATTGGATAGGGGGAAGGAGAGTTGGCCGATTGGGGACTCTAAGTGTAGTAATTTCGGCAAAAAGGGGAGAAGTGAGGCCATTCTCCATTCTTTTCTTTTCTCTTTTGTTCCTCTGTCGAATTCTCTAGCAAAGATCCTCTCTTCTCTTTTATTTTGCCAAAGCCAAAATACCCTGTGTTCTAGCCGAATCTTCCTCATCAATCTTCTCTTCTTCTCATAGTTTCTCAAAAGTCGAAACTTGTTAATCATTACCTAGCCTATAGCCGAATCTCTCAAGTGGTGTCAGGCAGGAATACTGTCAATTTCAACATTAAAGGTAAGACTGAGGGTCGTTCGATTTCCTATCTTTTTCTTTTAGCCGAAAGTTGAGGACTAATCCCATTAATATTCTTGTTTGCCGAAACTTGGAAGGATCTTTCGGGAATTTTTGGAGTGGCTGACTTCTAAGGAGGAGATCTTCGAGATTTCAGATCTGAGGTAGGTAAGGTGTAAGGTTAGGCCGAAGGCCATTTATTTGAATGTTAGAATGGGATCTAACATATGCCATAGTGATTTCGACAGATACCCCAACCAAGTAGCACTTTTTGGGATTTAGATCCACAAGGTAAGTGCATGTGATATTCAGCCAAGGCCATATTTAGTGTTTTAGATCTATTAATTATTTGTTCAAAAGCCGAAAACTAACCAAGTCAAGTAATCTAGTGTTAGCCGATTACATAGGAGAAAGACTACAAAGTTTCGGGATTTGATTAGTAATCAAATCGGCAGCGAGGTAAGGAGTTTGGTTGCAATAATCCTTCGGGATCTGTTTAATTAGCCGAATGGTTTGTTGCTAACCTATTTGGTGTTGGCCGAATGTAGAAATTTGAGATCTAGAACATTAGATCGGGAGTTTTCAGGATTTCATTAAAAGCATTAAGTAAACTAGGTGTGTACCCCACACTGAATCTTGATTGATTTACGGTAATATTTTAATAAATGTGTTAATAAGAATATGTAAGATGTGGCTAAGGGTACCATGCAATGGTACAAAGTACTCAGGTACGTTAATCTACTACTACGGTAGTTATAATATTATGAATATCTATTATGGCACGTATGTGAATATTGATAAGAATGTGGAATAAGGAAAATGGCATGATATTTGTGTGATTTGTATGACATGGGGCATATGGGTGATTATGAAAGGGGAAGTGATCTGGTGTTTTTTACCACAATATCTGGTGACTTCGGTCACATAATCTGAATGTGGTGACTTATGTCACAAAATATATTATCGGGTGGCTATGCCACAAATTTATAAGGGCGATGAGCACGTCCTCTGCAGCGACTGCCTTCGATGATGTGTAGCGGATGGAGGGTTGACTTAGTAGTCTCCACGGTGTGATGGTTGGTACGGGTGATGTGTAGCGGATGGCTATCTAGGTTGGGTTTGGGATTGCATCATCATTATATTTGCTATACGTATGAATTTGTATGCCTAAATCTTTGGGACTTAGTGTTGGTTATACACACTGAGTCTGTTTGACTCACCCCGTTGTGGGATATTTTTCAGGTGACACTTAGTAATGGACCGGGTCGGCAGGAGCTTAGTGGTGGCCATGTTCAGCTCAGATTTTATTTTATTTTGGACTCTTTATCTCTAAGTATTTTTGGATTTATTTTTGGGCTTTGTTTTTATTGTTGTAATAAGGCCATTACAATTAACTGTTTCATGCATGCTTTCTATTTAATTTTGTTTTCATGATACGATTGTTATTAAATTAAGGATTTACAATTTTTTCATAAAAATGAATTTTTAAATGTTGTGACACCTAAACATAAATGATTTTCAAATTAAAAGATAATCTTTAACAAATTTGGCAATTCTTTTTAACTTGTGGTTTTGGAATATAAAAACAAGGTTTTAATAAATTCCCGATTTCAAAAAGAACAAGAATTTCAATTGAACCCATCACAAATCAAATTTGTCCAAAATCACCCAAAGTTTTCCAAGGTAACCAACGAATTTTGAAATTGTTTTACTCAAGGAACATACTAGATCTGGTCAAGGCTCGTGGGTTGGGTTTGGGGGTGTTTCAAGTTCTGTAGCTCCAGATAAAAATAATTTAGTGACTATAACGTGAGTAGACAGCTCAAGATGGACATAATTGAATTGTGAAATTTTATGCATTTATGAATGTATTACCTTGAGAACATATTGTGAGAATTAGTGAAAAACATGTTAATAAGTTTCTTATTATTTGCATACAAACTTAGTAAGCATTGTAGCTTACTCCCCTTCCTTTCTTTTATCTTATAGGGTTTTATGCCAGCTCGAGTTGGAGATCGCTGGAGATGATATCACAATATTAAGCTATCATCGTGGGGGTAAAAGTGAATACAGACCTCTTAAGTTTATGTCATGTATAGGGACTTAGTCAATTGTGTATGTGTCATTTGATTTGGCCAAATGCGTTGGTTCATAATGATTATATGATTCATTTTGTATATGTCCATGAGATGTGGCTCATATTGGTTAACGAGTTGTAATGCCTATTTATATATGTGTACTTATACGAAAGGTTTCATGTGATGTGGTTATGTGTGTAGGTATGGATGAATTGAGGGTGTGTTGATGATAATCTTGGTATGAAAGTTTGATAAGTTTAAGCTAGGCAAAGTATGGTGCCAAATAGTTTGGTAAATAGCCATTTTCTTGGCTACACGGGCAAAGGCACGACCGTGTGGAGGACACTACCTCGGGACATAGGCGTGTGCCCAGGGCATGTGAAATCTGCATTTATTTTTTTCAGAATTTAATTCGCCACACGACCTAAGCACACGGGCGTGTGACTTGGCCGTGTAACCCTATTTTGTTGATGATGTCATAAACAGAGAGTTACACGGGTTGAGGACATGGGCATGTGTGATCACACGGCTTACCCACACAGACATGTCCCAAGCAATACGGGCGTGTGACCCCTGTTTTGATGAAAATTTTTCTAAGTCTTCTCAAAGTTTCCTAAGTTCTCGGTTTCGTCCCAAACAATTCCCAATGATTGTTTTGGGACTCGTGGCCCCATATAAGGGACGATTTGCATGTGAATGACTGATTTTAAATTGAATGAAATTTTATAGCCCGGTTTTGTATAAATATTTATGTTTAAGTCCGGTAATTCCTCGTATCCTATCCCGGCGCCGAACACGGGTAAAGGGTGTTACACTAAGTTTTGGATGAAATTTTTCCTTATTTTGGAAGCTTTTTAAGGTGCTCACGACCTAGGACACAGATTGTCACATGGTCGTGCGCCATACACGGCCTACACACATGGCTGTGTGCCTTATTAATTTTAGGTGTAGGATTTTTCACATGGTCACAGTTAGTTACACGGTTTGAGCACACATGCGTGTGGAGTAGTCACACAGGCTTGTGGGATAGCCACACGACCATGCCCTTGAGTCACACGGTCTAGGCTCTGTCACATTGTCATATGACCATTGTTTTCAAAATTTTTAAAATTTTTCATGTTTTTCTATTTTTGATTCAAATTAGTCCTTGATTGTTCCCAAACTATTTTTAGGGCATTGTAAGCTCGTTTTAAGGCCCATAAATGTTATTCTGCTATGAATGAAATACATATTCAAATTTTGTTGTTTAAATTAACAAATGAATAGTTTAATGATGTAAATTGCTTTAATATATGCCATAATACTCTGTAACCCTAATCTGATGACAAAAATGGGTTAGGGGTGTTACATTTAGTGGTATCAGAGCTATGATTTAGTTGATTCTCGAACTGAACATAGCATGTTAAAGACTAGAAATTACATGCAATATAAACCTATAATAATGTGATATTGATTGATCCAATCTAACCCCTATTTTCCTTATAGATTAAAAGATGTCAGTAGAATATGATTGTGCTGACAGTGAAAAAGTAAATAGTAACGTTTCGACTAATGACCAAGAAACAAGTCATAGTTTACTGATTCCACAAATGTCTAAGAATGAAGTTAAAAATGCTTCTTCGATTTAATAGGCTAGTGGTTCATGGAATTTATGCAAATCAACCCTATGGCTCAACAACCTCCACCCCCTATTATACCTCCTGTGGCATGTCCACCTCTTCAAACAACTGAAACAAGTCGACAGATTCCTACTGATAAAGTAAGAAAATATGGTTCTGCGGAGTTTTAGGGCAGAATGGATGATGATCTGGCTAAAGCTGAGTGTTGGCTCGAAAATATTCAACAAGTCTTCGACGAAATGGCTTGTTCTTCTAATTATTATCCTAGATGTGTTGTATCTTTACTAAAAGACGAAGCTTACAATTGGTGGTCAATATTAACAGTGGTGGTACCGAGAGTTAATGTCAATTGGGATTTCTTCAAAACAAAGTTTAAAAAGAAATATGTCAGCAAACGATATCTAGATTTGAAAAAGAAAGAATTTCTTGAATTGAAGTAGGGAAACAAATCAATAGCTGAGTATGAAAGAGAGTTTGTACATCTCAGCAAGTATGCTCGTGAAATTGTGCCCAACGAAGAAGAAATAGACATCTGTTTTGAATATAGATTAAAT
Source organism: Gossypium bickii (assembly GCA_025503065.1). Lineage (NCBI taxonomy): Eukaryota > Viridiplantae > Streptophyta > Magnoliopsida > Malvales > Malvaceae > Gossypium > Gossypium bickii. The sequence goes on from CP106711.1 coordinate 107,826,395, forward strand.
GATGAAATGAAAATGTTATTGGAGTGATCGCTGAAATCAGAGCTTTGAAATTTATAAAAGAATGATCAAACCTGGAAACTAACTCTGACAATGATTAAAGGCAAGCGTACCTATCGAATAGTAGTATAGTTAGGTAAGACCGGATATCAAACCCAAAGGAACTAAGAGTACTAATACTAACCTTCTTTTTATTATTTAGCCTTAAAAATAGAGTGAAGTTACTTTAAACTATATTGACGAAGACTAAACAAAGGACACAAAGACAAAAAGGACGAATAGGAAAATAACTTTGAAGGAAAACTCAGTTGATTATAATGATACCCTTAGGAAGAATCCACCTAGACTTAACTTGTTATCTGACCCTAAACTATATGATTTCTTTACTTAACTTGATCCGGAAGACTCCCTAACCTATATTAAACCCTCTCTCGAGGCGAATAACGTCTAACCCACGATTAATTAGTGGAACTTTCGTTCGCTTATAATAACCCCCTAGGATAGCAGTAAATCGATCAATGGACTCTCGTATTAGGTTTCACCCTAATCCGGCAAAATCTCGTAACCCTATCTCTAGGCGTTCGATCAACTCCGCTTAATTATGTTAGATCTACTCTTAGGCAGGGTCTATTCCTCCTCCACCTAAGCATATTAGATTTGGATCAAGCAACATAATTAAGAACAAACTAAGCAATTATCATATAACTTAAAAATCAAATAAAAAGATCCATTAAGGTTTTATCCCCTTCAGGTATCTGAAGGGTTTAGTTCATAATGAATAAAAAGAACATCACAAGAGAAAAGATAAAATAAAACATAAGAAAACCCTAAAACCCCCTGAAGGAATTGAAGGAGAATTCTGCCGTCTTGAGTATAATTTCGGCTTCTTAGGATGGATCAACTGGCTATTTTCGCGTTATTCCCTAACTCTGACCTTGTCGGCTTGGCTCCTTGGCCTAGCTTTTATGCCTTTTCAAAGGTGGTACTTAGGGGATATATATAGGCTCTTGGAATGCGATTCTTTCTCCCTAAGTATCCTTTTCCAACTAAAATTGCTCATTCTGACGACAGAGGCATGACCATGTGGCACGGCCGTGTGGTTTCCGGGCCAGGCTGTGTCGAATTCATGATATGGCTCATTTACTCTGTTTTGAGCCGTTTTACGTTCTTTTCATCCTCGGGTGCTTTCCTGGGTATAAGACATGAAAAGAAAGGATTAAGAGCACCTTTTTACATAAGTCAAGGAATAAATTATCCAAAATTAAGCTAAATGTGGGATTAAAATATGTTACTTTTATGGTTTATCAAATACCTCCACACTTAAGCTTTTGCTTGTCCTCAAGCAAAATTCTCAACTTACAATTAAAATGAACTTTCCATGATTCATAATTCCTATCAACAATGCCTTATCCTAATTCATAGATAATTTATACATGGATAATTTAATTCAAAGAGTCCTGAAGATTCAAACAAGATAAGTCATATTTTTGTAGCACGAAAACATAGGTGTTCCCCTTCATCTAAATAATTACCTTTAATTCAAAACCTACAAGGATTGACATCCTCACAAAAGATGCACTCAAATCACTCGAAAAGTATTTAAGGGTCAAAATTAAGCACTCATAAGTCGAACCTGAAAGGTTAATCCCATAGGCTTGCCTGAAAATCAAACCTCCACCATTGTAAAATGAAATGATAACAGATCAAAAGGTCTTTGTTAGGGTTGTAACGGGGCTAGGGTTAAAGATGTGGATAAAAGGCTGAAATTAGAGAGTTAGAATCGAGATTGAATTGATAAGTTACCTACCTACATCAACTGAAAATAATAATCCTACTAATACGAGCTTTTCTTTTGAAAGTAGTCTTCGATTGTGTAAGCTCACTTTTCATAAAACTAATACTGAATATACTTTGAATTGATTTTTTTTAAAACAAACTAATAAAATACAAGATAATTTTAACTATCAGGATAATATACTTATGTAACTAATCAAATCAAATCTCGATTAAGGGGTAGTCAAAGGAAAGGGTGATAACAAATACAAAGGGGTTTTGGGTTAATATTAGTAGGTGAGTCAATAAAAAAGGGTTTGTTAGGATCAACGGGGTTCACTAGGGGTCAATTGTAAGGGTAGGCTATTTAATGGAATTAGTGGGTTAAAACCTAGGTGCCTTTATCATCTCGGTATATCAAATCATAACTGTGGTCTTGACATATATAATTAAGGCAAGTTCTAGAATAACAGTTCATAGTTGACACACTCATAATCAAGAAGTGAGCATGAAAAAGAAAGTATGCTCTATAAGGCTCAAAATCTCACAAAAATTATGGGTGTTTTTGACATCAATCTTGTAAATCTCAAATTTCAAGATAACATTCAAATTTAGGTTAACAACCTAAAATTTTAATTTTTTAGAAAATTAGATTTATCATGCTTGATTCCTTAGTCTTCTTCAAATTTAATCATCAATGAACAATTAACTATGAATTATTCAAAAACATGTCAGTAAAAATCATAAATCATTAGAAATTCCATCTTAGTTAGTAATATGAGAAAATTACTTTCAAACAAGATTAAATTCAGGGTTCATGCAAAAAGTTAGGCATTTTTATCCTCAGGGTCTGAGAATAGTGAAGAAAGTTAGGCATTTTCTTAGAATAACTATTCACCCCCCACACTTAAGATGTAGATTACCCTCAATGTACAAAGATAGATAAAAACATTTAATGGATAAACCAAAAGAGAAGGGGAAGGAATTACTCCCTGAATTGTGGATGTTTTCTCGGAGGAGTGTCTTTGGTGGCGGTGATGGTCAGTCTGGATGACGAACCTATGCTAGATGAAGAAATTGGGTAGCGCACTGAGAAGTAGCCAGGATTTATTAAGACCTAATAAAAACAAACTAAATACAAAATTAAAGAAAAACAAACTAAAGGGAAGGAGACTATGAAGAAAACTAAAATGAAAAGAAAATATTGATGGACTGTGAAGTCCTTATTGAAGGATGGTTCGCAAGGTGGGAATCAACACTAAGGTTGGGGATGTGATGGCGGTGGCAGAAGTGAAGAGGTTATCGTGGTGGTCGGCGTGATTCCCAAGCAGCCTGGCGAACCTGGCACTAAGAAACTAGATTAAATTAAAATAAATTAAACATAAGATTATTAAAGAAACGGAGAATGAAAGGAAAGAGAAACGACAAATATAAACTAAATGGTCTCAAAGACCCTTAGCCTGTTGGTTGGATGAAGCTGCCGGCATGAACTCATGTATAGTGTCTCTTTTGAGGAGGTTGGCCTTTTATGCTTCTTCGACATGATGTGCGATGGCTCAAAGATCTAGAGTTTTAGTAAATGGATAGAATGGTGCTGAGGGAATGGGGAGAAAGGAAGCATGGGTGGAGAGGGAATGGGGAGAAAGGGGTTGGCTTTTAAATAGGGGCTTCAAATCTGGTACGTGCCCACGCCCGTGTATCAAAGGCGTGTCGAATTACACGGCCGTGTGTCCCGGCGTGTTGATTTGTCATGCTCGTGGTGTAGCCAACCACGCCCGTGTTTTAGAGGTCAGTATATAGGCACGGCTGGGAGGCACAGATTTGTTTAGCCCGTGCTTGACAAGTCAGTAGCTTCGCACGATTGAGAGGCATGGCCGTGCCTCTCTGTCGGTGCCTGTGGGAGGGGTGGTTGGATCTGTGACGTCGGAGGGTGGTTGGGTCTGGGTTGCACGGCCTCTACTTTATCAGTACAAAGATTCCGGTGGTTCACACGACCACGAACACGACCGTATGTGAGGTCGTGTGACCTAAAAAAACCTGTATTTTTGGTTAGTTTAAAAAGAAGAAGAAGAAAAAAATATTAAATGCAGATAAATGTAAAAAGAAATAGGGTTAGTGCTCGGGTTGCCTCCCGAGAAGCGCTCGTTTATAGTCTTAAGCTAGACTTTGCTCGTATTTGAAAATTTTAGGGAGGTTTAAAGGTTTGAATATCTTCCCTCATGCTTATGGTTTTATTCTCTTAACAAAGTTGAAGTCGAGAAGCGTTTACCTTGAAATTGCTGAATATCGGATTGCTTACCTCGACTATTCCTTGTGGGAAAATATTGTGTACCTTATGTAACATCCCAAAAACGGGGCTATTTGGAATTAAATTATTTTTTTTCTTATGTAGGAACTGATGCGATATTATTTATGGAATAATAATGATTAATTTAAGGCTTTGAGTATGCACGGTTTAGTAGAAAATTTTTAATTTGGAAATTTTTTTAAAAAAAAAAAGGGGAGCTTGGCTTGGGAGGGCTTAAGAAATTTATTTGGAAAATTGTGGCATAAGAAATCCTTTGGTACAAGTGGCGTGGGGCGCCTAAGAGTTTGCTAGGGGCCTTGGGTTCGATTCATGGAAGAAGCAAGGGAATTATTTTTCTTTTTTTGGGTTGGGCGTTAGGCCTAAAAAGGCCTTTTAATTAAATTAGGAGGGCTTATTGACATGAGAGTGGGTTGGCTAAGTGGCTGGCGTGTGCTACTTAGGCGCTAGAGGAGTGATAAGGCACATGTTCGAGTTGCTGAAGCAGCGTTTGGCATTTTTAATTTTAGGGGTAAACGGCCGGGGAGGTCTTATAAGTAAATCTTTGGGGCTTTTGACATAAAGATAGGTTGGCCCAAGTGGCACTGGGCGCCGCTTAGCTCTTTGGATTCCCTGTGTCTCGTGTTCGATCCAAGCATGCTGCAAGTGGTGGTTTTTATTTTTGCAAGGTGGCGTGGAAGGAGTGGCTGCACATGGTGTTCCTTGTTCGGTGGTGTTGGGCACATGGTCTTGGTTTTTTTTTTTATTATTTGATGGGATTAATAAGGATAATATTATTATTATTTAGATAACAAGATAAAAGATAGGATAATAAAGATATTAGTTTTTTTATCTTGGATTATTATTTAATTATTATGTGATTATTATTTTAAGTATTCAAATTCAATTTGAATTGCTTCAATGAGTGGCTTGGAGTAAATCAAGAAGTTGGCTAGAATTTGAACACTATGGCCGGCAAGCTAAATGGGGGTGTCGAATGCCTATAAAAGCACCCATTGACCACTTTGTTTTGTTTTTCCATTTTTCTTAGCGAAAATTCTAATCCTTCTCCACCTTATTTTTCTTTTATTTTATCAAATCCCTTTTGTCGAAATTCTCATTTACTTTTCTTCTCCATTATTGCCAAGTCGAACATACCCATTGGAAGTGCCGATTTCTTTCCCTCCTATTTACTCACTTTGGCCGAATGGTATAGTGGTGTAGACTTGGGATTTTGCTAGTATTCAATCAATTGTGAAGGTAAGTAAGGTTGGTCGAATGCCTATGTTTCCTTTCCCTAGTCTTTGCCGATTTCTATTAGGGGTAGGTGCCGATTTCGGCAATGATGTGAGGCTTCTAAACGCTTTTGGTAACCGATTCTTCTAGGTACGCAAGGAAACAAAGAAGTCGACTCAGCCCCGATCTTTAGTATTCGATTTACGGTAAGTAATGGTAAGATCTACTTTAGTTAGTAAGTTGATATTCGATTTAGTGAAGGCTACTAACTTCTTGAGTGCCGATTTTAGGGTGGTGAAACAAAAGGTGATACTCAAGAAATTCGGGTGAGGTTTTGGGACTCATAAAGAGAACCTCTTAAATTTTGGATTTGGCCGAATAGGCCTTTGGATACTAACATTAACAGTTGGTCAAATATAGGAACAAGTGGATCTGTGGTGACCAACGTTTCTTTTCGGGATTTAGAACATCCAGGGTGACAGTGTGTACATACACACCTTGTAACTTATTAAATTATGTTAAGTAATGTGATTGCTAACGTGATGTATGTAGCAATGGTTTGAATACCATAACGGTATACGGGGTAACGTGTAAGTACACTGTTCATACGATTTGCTATTTGATGCTTTTGGGAAGCATGTTGTGATAATACATTTGATAAATCTGTATGATTATTGCCGATGTGGGTTGATTGAGTGGAGAAGCGGTGTAATCGTGTCGACGGGCACCGATGTTTTGGTAACACACTGCGTGACTACGGTCACCAGAGGTTTGGTACCTCCGCAGGTTTGGCACCTCGATAGCGACTTATCCCCGTGGTTAATACCACCGTGGGTTGGCCCCACTTGAGATATGGGATAAATGCGCCGGTGATTTGGTATCACACGATGGGTTGGCCCCATCACCCGATTTGTGTCTACGACACCGGTGCTTTGGTAGCACATCGTGACTATATGTCACCGGTGGTTTGGCACCACCCGGTGGTTTGGTACCACAACGGGGTAGACAAATGGCGTATGGTGGCTAGGTTGGGACACATGATAACTTGCATAATTAATTTGTTATATGTTGTGTATGAATATGTTTAAACCGGGGAAGGGTTACATCATCGAGTCTTGGTGACTCACCTTCTCCTTTACATTTTTCAGGTAACGAGTAGATCGCGGATGTGGAGCCGGGCTGGCTCGAGGTGGCCATGCAGTGAATTTAAACCGAATGGATTTTGGCTTTAGTTATTTTAATCTTTAGTTGATTTTATTTTGAATGTAATAAGGCCTCCTAATACTTTAGCTTTGTTGTTTTTTATATTGCTGAATAATTCGCTTAAACTATTTTTACCAATATTACATTGAATGAACATGTTTTCTCAAAGTAAACGAAAATGTTTTACCGTGCTGTCGGGCAACATTTAAAACTCTAAAACAACTTGACCCAAATGATTTCCAAATTTAATCTAAGTAAGGTTTTATTAAGTCCACTAAAAAGAAGGGTTTTCAAAATTTAAGTTGGTTTCAAAAGGAACTTCAAAAATGTTTTCAACAGTAACGGACAGATTCGGCCATAGCGTTTGGGCGGGTTTGGGTTGTTACAAAATTGGTATCAGAGCCCAGTTCAAAGCTCGGCTGTGGGGGCTCAAGGCCCAAAAATGTTTTAGAAGGCCTTATAAAATGATTTTTGGATTTTGGACAGCATGGCCCGAGTCTCCGGCACCGATCCGCCCAGGTAAGTACTTCTGAACCTCTTGGTGAATTATATTCGTAGAAGGGTAGGAAGTATGGGAACGAGATAGACTTATAGGACTTGAACCCTAGGATTAGATTACTCAAACACATGAACCAAACATAAGACATTAAAGAACTAAACCAATCTATGACTTAGCCAAGTGAGCTAGGGTGTGGTAACCCACATGACGCATGTCGAGGATTGGATCCGGGAAGAGCTCGGTATTTAAGCGATCCGTGTGACTCACCTCCTCTTCGGGTATCCTACCCAGTGCGTAGCTTCCGGTTCACCCTAACTCGAGAGGGCTCGGTGGTGTGGCAACCTGCATGCGCATGTCTGAGAAAGGTTCGGTGAGAGCTTGCTTTTAAGCGGTCCGCGTGACCCACCTCCTCTTCACACTCGAATCTGCGCCAGTGCGTAGCTTTGGTTCACCACGACCATGAGGGCTCGGACATAGGCTAAACACTATGATTAAAACCGAAAAGGAACTAGCCATGTTTTCAAAAAGAATGAAACAACAACAACTCCAATGTTTTCAAAACTCTTGCAACAACTCTTTCAAATCGGAAAACATCATATTTACAACGTTTTCCTCGAAAAACTCAAATTTTTGGAAAATTACAAAAATGCCCTTAGGGTAAAATTACTAAAACGCATACGACTCATAAAATATCAGTTCAATGGTTTTGCTCAAAATTTCGACTACTTTACAAATATCCAACAACTTAGTTTTGAAAATCAACTTTGAAATATTTTGGTTTTAGAAAATTACAAAACGCCCTCTCGATTTGTGAAAATTAAAGAAATGACCACGATCTTTGGAGAACTTTACCAACATCACTATTTGAAAAGGAAAACTTTCAAAAAGGACCCTCGAAGTTTTACAAGCGTCGAAAATATCACGATTTATCAAAATGACAAAATTGCCACGATTGACAAAATTACCAAAATACCCCTGGTTTCAAAACGACACGATTTTACAAATTTTTATAAATATCCTCCAGTTTTGGGAATTTCAAAATGACCTACTTTACTAAATTTTTTTTAAAAAAAAAAAATTTCTTAATTACGAAAAAATACTCGTAGGAAAATGACGAAAATACCACCGGGTTAGAAATGGGCGTAAATGTCAGAAGAGTGAATAGGTATGGAAAGCATTAAGGAATGGATGCATGAACTCTTTGTGTGAACTAGGATAGAAGACTGAAACCTTGTTTGCTCGAAAGAATCCCTAATTAAATTACATTTCATAAAATTTCTTCGTGAATAAGAAAGTAAAACAAATGCTAACACATAAAATTCTCTTAATCGATTAAAGCTTGAGAGATAGAATGAGTTCTAGAGGACGTGGACGCCGTGGGCCGGTAGGGGTAGGATGACGGTGTGTCCGAACCCGTCAGTCAGTCAAGGTTCGGAAAACGAGGTACCACCGCCACCACCACCTCCTACTTTCGTGGTCGGCGAGCGTGACCGCACGGTGGCAGAGGCCGTGTCGCAAGTCGCTTTTGCGAGTGTTGGAGATGGTGGCCGGGGCTGGTGGGAATTTGGGAGCTCGGAAGTCCGGCCCCCGGCGGATTCGGTCCTAACTGGCCGAGGTGTTCCGTGGTGTCTCGGAGTGGCACCCAGTCTTGTGCGAATATTGTTTGGAATCTACGGAAAGGGTCATGGATGATCTTGACCGATTGACGAGGAGAAGTGAAAGGGGCGGTGTCGCTTCTAAAGGATGAAGCGTGATCGGTGGTGGTCGATCGTCCGGGATGGAGCCGCGGTGATGTTCTCACGTGGGACTACTTTAAGACGGCCTTTCGGAAGAAGTATGTGGGCACTAGTTACACCGATGCTCAAAGGAAAGCCTTCCTAGGTCTAGTGCAAGGAACTAAGTCGGTGGCCGAGTATGAGGTGAGTTTTTAAGGCTAAGTAGGTATGCGGAGGAATCGTAGCCACCGAACGTGAGCGCCGTGTGTCCGCTTGAGGAGGACGGACTTAGGATGATTTGAGGCTACCGATTGCCCCACGTGAGTTCGTGAGTTTTCGTCTTTAGTGGAAAAGGCTAAGGTAGCCGAAGGGATCAAAGAAACGAAGAAGACGAAGCATGATAGGAACAACCGAGAAGAGAGGCTTTGGATCGCTGGATCGGGCGATAATGTGGGAAGAGGGCTAGATTTGGGGAATCTGAAAGAACCACAAAGCTTTGCTTTCGATGGCCCTCAATGTGTTAGATGCGGAAATCCCATTCGAGAGAATGTTTGGTGGAAGTAAAGGGTGCTTTGAGTGTGGATCGTTGGACCACCGTGTAAGTGGACCGTCCTCGAAAGTTAGCTAAGAATCAACCAGAGGGACGTAAACGTGCTCGGGCGAGAAATGTTGGACCACCACGAGAGGGTCAAGGTGCGGCTAGAGGTGATGGAAATGGTAGCAGGCGTGGCCGAGGCATCGAAGGTGCAGAGGCGAGGCAACCAAGGTTGGTGTATGCGGTTGGCCGTCGCGAGGAGGAAGATGTGCGATTCACGACAACGGGTATGTTCCTTATTTCGGAATACCCTTAATTGCTTTGATTATTGTAGAGTTTTCTTGTTTTACTAGGGAAGTGCACGAAACCTTGGTTGTGAACTTAGAGATTGTGCCTAGGAAGTAGGATAGTTCTATTAGGATCGAATCGCGTAGCATAAGCGTAGTACGGTGAGTTAGATGTACGACTATTTGTTAGAAAGTAATTTGAGAGGACGAAATTATTTTAAGGAGGGTAGAAGCTGTAACATCTCAAAAGCGGGGCTATTTGGAATTAAATTATTTTTTTCTTATGTAGGAACGATGCGATATTATTTATGGAATAATAATGATTAATTTAAGGCTTTGAGTATGCACGGTTTAGTAGAAAATTTTTAATTTGAAATTTTTAAAAAAAAAAAAAAGGGAGCTTGGCTTGGGAGGGCTTAAGAAATTTATTTGGAAAATTGTGGTATAAGAAATCCTTTGGTACAAGTGGCGTGGGGCGCCTAAGAGTTTGCTAGGGGCCTTGGGTTCGATTCATGGAAGAAGCAAAGGGAATTATTTTTCCTTTTGGGTTGGGCGTTAGGCCTAAAAAGGCCTTTTAATTAAATTAGGAGGGCTTATTGACATGAGAGTGGGTTGGCTAAGTGGTCATGCGTGTGCTACTTAGGCGCCAGAGAGTGATAAGCGCATGTTATTTCTTTGAAGCGGCGTTTGGCATTTTTAATTTTAGGGGTAAACGGCCGGGAGGTCTTATAAGTAAATCATGGGGCTTTTTAACATAAAGATAGGTTGGCCCAAGTGGCACAGAAGCGCTGCTTAGCTCTTTGGATTCCCTGTGTCTCGAGTTCGATCCAAAGATGCGGCATGCGGTGGTTTTTATTTTTGCAAAGGTGGCGTGGAAGGGAGTGGCTCGCACATGGTGTTCCTTGTTCGGCTGGTGTTGGGCACATGGTCTTGGTTTTGTTTTTTTTGTTATTTGATGGGATTAATAAGGATAATATTATTATTATTTAGATAACAAGATAAAAGATAGGATAATAAAGATATTAGTTTTTTTTTTTTATCTTGGATTATTATTTAATTATTATGTGATTATTATTTTAAGTATTCAAATTCAATTTGAATTGCTTCAATGAGTGGCTTGGAGTAAATCAAGAAGTTGGCTAGAATTTGAACACTATGGCGGCAAGCTAAATGGGGGTGTCGAATGCCTATAAAAGCACCCATTGACCACTTTGTTTTGTTTTTCCATTTTTCTTAGCCGAAAATTCTAATCCTTCTCCACCTTATTTTTCTTTTATTTTATCAAATCCCTTTTCGTTAAATTCTCATTTACTTTTCTTCTCCATTATTGCCAAGCCGAACATACCCATTGGAAGTGCCGATTTCTTTCCCTCCTATTTACTCACTTTGGCCGAATGGTATAGTGGTGTAGACTGGGATTTTGCTAGTATTCAATCAATTGTGAAGGTAAGTAAGGTTGGCCGAATGCCTATGTTTCCTTTCCTAGTCTTTGCCGATTTCTATTAGGGGTAGGTGCCGATTTCGGCAATGATTGTGAGGCTTCTAAAGCGCTTTTGGTAACCGATTCTTCTAGGTACGCAAGGAAACAAAGAAGTCGACTCGAGCCCCGATCTTTAGTATTCGATTTACGTAAGTAATGGTAAGATCTACTTTAGTTAGTAAGTTGATATTCGATTTGCCAGAAGGCTACTAACTTCTTGAGTGCCGATTTTAGGGTGGTGAAACAAAAGGTGATACTCAAGAAATTCGGGTGAGGTTTTGGGACTCATAAGAGAACCCTCTTAAATTTTGGATTTGGCCGAATAGGCCTTTGGATACTAACATTAACAGTTGGTCAAATATAGGAACAAGTGGATCTGTGGTGACCAACGTTTCTTTTCGGGATTTAGAACATCCAAGGGTGTGTGTGTGTGTACATACACACCTTGTAACTTATTAAATTATGTTAAGTAATGTGATTGCTAACGTGATGTATGTAGCAATGGTTTGAATACCATAACGGTATACGGGTAAAACGGGTAAGTACTGTTCATACGATTTGCTATTTGATGCTTTTGGGAAGCATGTTGTGATAATACATTTGATAAATCTGTATGATTATTGCCGATGTGGGTTGATTGAGTGGAGGAGGGGCGGTGTAATCGTGCCGAGCGAGCACCGATGTTTTGGTAACACACCGTGACTACGGTCACTAGAGGTTTGGTACCTCGGAGGTTTGGCACCTCGGTAGTGACTTATCCCGCGTGGTTAATACCACCGTGGGTTGGCCCCACTTGAGATATGGGATAAATGCGCGGTGATTTGGTATCACACGATGGGTTGGCCCCATCACCCGATTTGTGTCTCACGGACACCGGTGCTTTGGTAGCACATCGTGACTATATGTCACCGGTGGTTTGGCACCACCGGTGGTTTGGTACCACAACGGGGTAGACAGATGGCGTATGGGTGGCTAGGTTGGGACACATGATAACTTGCATAATTAATTTGTTATATGTTGTGTATGAATATGTTTAAACCGGGGAAGGGTTACATCATCGAGTCTTGGTGACTCACCTTCTCCTTTACATTTTTCAGTAACGAGTAGATCGCGGATGTGGAGCCGGGTGACTCGAGGTGGCCATGCGATGAATTTAAACCGAATGGATTTTGGCTTTAGTTATTTTAATCTTTAGTTGATTTTATTTTGAATGTAATAAGGCCTCCTAATACTTTAGCTTTGTTGTTTTTATATTCTTTGAATAATTCGCTTAAACTATTTTTACCAATATTACATTGAATGAACACGTTTTCTCAAAGTAAACGAAAATGTTTTACCGCGTCTTTGTCGGGCAACATTTAAAACTCTAAAACAACTTGACCCAAATGATTTCCAAATTTAATCTAAGTAAGGTTTTATTAAGTCCACTAAAAAGAAGGGTTTTCAAAATTTAAGTTGGTTTCAAAAAGGAACTTCAAAAATGTTTTCACTGTAACGGACCAGATTCGGCCATAGCGTTTGGGCCGGGTTTGGGTTGTTACACCTTAAGAAGAAGTTTTCCCTTTACCTTCAGGTCTGTTGTGGTGACGTGAGGATCAGCTTTGCCTAATATTACCTGGTCTCCTATTTTAAAGTGATTTGATGTCCCCACGAGCTCTTCTGGTGGTTCCTCTGGTTTTACTTCGTGTGATTTTGGTTCTTCCTCGTGCAACCCTAGTTTTTTCTTGAAGTGCATTTTCCACTCGTCTAAGTTATTGGATTGAATCCTTTGCCCCTTGTGAGTTATTTCTTTGTCGGCACTGAACTGAGGATTCAGTTCAATCGTTCCTTTTTTCGGTGCCTGAAAAGAAGGTGTAATTGGATGGTCATCAAAAGAATTCTCTTTCTCACCTTGGTTCTTTACTGACCTGGCTGAGTCGAGGGCTTGAAGACTAATTGAGTTGTCTTCTACACAAAGTATGAGCTCGCTTGTGGCAACATCAATTTTAGTCTTGGCAGTTGCTAGAAAAAGTCTTCCTAAAATTAAGGGAATTGAGTTATCCTCATCCATGTTTAAGACAACAAAATCTACTGGGAAGACAAATTTATCGATCTTTACTAGAACATCTTCAATAATGCCCCTAGGGATTCTAACAGTTTTATCAGCTAATTGAATACTCATCCTAGTTTGTTTGGGCTTCCCTAGACCTAGTCGTTTAAACAATGTATAAGGCATGACATTTATGCTTGCCCCTAAATCAGGTAACGCATTATCAATAGTTAAACTACCAATTAAACATGGAATTGTAAAACTCCCTGGATCTTTTAGTTTTTGTGGTAGTCTATTTTGTAGAATTGCTGAGCACTTTGCGTTGAGTTCAATGTGTGGCCCTTCGTCTACTTTGTGTTTGTTTGTCAAGAGCTATCTTAAAAATTTCCTCGAGTCTGGCATCTAAAAAAGAGCTTGAAGAAGAGGTAAGTTAATATGTAATTTCTTTAAAAGTTTAAGAAACTAACTGAATTGTTCCTCTGAATCGTCTCTTTTCAATGCTTCGGGATAAGGTATGTGAGGTTTGTACTCCTTGATTACCATTTTCGACTTTTCTTGTGCTACCTCTGTTATACCTTCGTCTACCTTACTTTCTAGAATTGGTTTGGGTTCATCTAACTCCTTGTTGTCTTGAGCTGTGATGGCTTGAATTTTCTCCTTAGGGTTAATCTCAGTGTTACTTGGTAGACGTCCTTGCGGTCATTTTGACATTAGCTTTGTGAGTTGTTCTACTGCGTTAGTTACTTCCTTGACCGACTTAGCAATTTCACTAATTCGGCTCTCGTTTGTTTTGATTGTTCTATCAGTTTCTTGAATACGTTTCTCTGTGTCTGCTGAGAACCTTGCCATCATCTCTTCAAGGGTAGGTTTCTTTTCTTGTGGATAAGGCTGATTTTGGAAGTTTTGAGGAAGTTGTTGCCTTTGATTTCCTTGATTGCCTTGACTTCCCCATGAAAAATTTGGGTGGTTCCTCCAACCTAGATTGTAAGTGTTACTATAGGGATTATTATTGGATCGAAAATTATCACCTATATAGTTCATCTATTCGCTCTCTGCTTCCGGTTGGTAGGGTGGGTACTCAGGATTCGCCACGGTTTCACTTGCGTTGCACTTCATGACTGGATGTGCCTGCGAAGAACGCAAACTATCAAGCTTTTTATTCATCATCTCAAACTACGTTGATAGCATGGTCATGGCATCGATGTTGAATACTCCTGCCGATTTTGTCGGTTTGGTCCTTGAAGCTTGCCACTGATAATTGTTTAATGACATCTCCTCAATGAACTCGTAGGCTGCTTCTGGAGTTTTGTTATTCAGGGTTCCACCGGCTGCTGAATCAATCAGTTGCCTCATTGAGGGGTTTATACCGTTATAGAATGTTTGGACTTGTAGCCACAAGGGTAAGCCATGGTGTGGGCACCTCCCCAAGAGATCTTTGAATCTTTCCCATGCATCGTATAGCGTTTCTAAATCCATCTACACAAAAGAAGAGATATCATTCCTTAATTTGGCCATTTTGGCTGGTGGAAAGTATTTCATTAAAAATTTTTTGGTCATCTGATCCCATGTGGTGATTGACCCTCGTTGTAACGAGTTTAACCACTGTTTAGCTTTATTTCTCAATGAAAAAGGGAATAACCGAAGACGTATGGCATCATCAGAAACACTATTTATTTTGAAGGTATCACAGAACTCTAAAAAGTTAGCTATATGCATGTTTGGATCTTCGTCCTGCAAAACATCAAATTGAACAAACTGTTGAATCATTTGTATTGTGTTAGGCTTTAATTCAAAATTATTAGTAGCTACAGCGGGCCTAACAATACTTGATTCTGCTCCTGTTAAATGCGATTTAGCATAATCAAACATAGTACGTGGAGCATTGTGTTCCCCCACATCGTGTGGTGGTTCGTTATTCTCGTCCATCCTTTCAGTAGGATTGGAATTTTCTTCCTCTCTTTCTGTGTAATGTAGGGCTCGCCTGATTTCTCGGCGATTCTTTCGAGCGGTAGCTTCAATACCACTGTCGTATACTAAAGGACCTCTCGGGTTCCTTCTAGTCATAAACTAGAGGTACTTGGAAAGAAAAGAAAAAGAAAAATTAGCAAGATAAAAAAAATTAACCTAAAAACAAAAATAAATTTCTGAAAATAAAAATAATGGCTAAAGTAATAAAAATAAAGTTTTCTTAATATTTTAGTTCCCCGGCAATGGCGCCAAAAACTTGACCGCTGAAATCAGAGCTTTGAAATTTATAAAAGAATGATCAAACCTGGAAAGTAACTCTGACAATTATTAAAGGCAAGTGTACCTATCAAACAGTAGTATAGCTTAGGTAAGACCGGATATCGAACCCAAAAGAACTAAGAGTACTAATACTAACTTTCTTTTTACTATTTAGCCCTAAAAATAGAGTGAAGTTACTTTAAATTATATTGACGAAGACTAAACTAAGGACACAAAGACAAAAAGGACGAATAGGAAAATAACTTTGAAGGAAAACTCAGTTGATTACGACGATACCCTTAGGAAGAATCCACCTAGACTTCACTTGTTATATGACCCTAAATTATATGATTTCTTTACTTAGCTTGATCCGTAAGACTCCATAACCTATATTAAACCCTCTCCTGAGGCGAATAACGTCTAACCCTAGGTTAATAAGTGGAACTCTCGTTCGCTTATAATAACCCTCTAGGATAGCAGTAAATTGATCAATGAACTCCCATATTAGGTTTCACTCTAATCTGGCAAAATCTCGTAACCTTATCTCTAGGCGTTTGATCAACTCCGCTTAATTATGTTAGATCTACTCTTAGGCAGGGTCTATTCCTCCTCCACCTAAGCATATTAGATTTGGATTAAGCAACATAATTAAGAACAAACTAAGCAATTATCATATAACTTAAAAATTAAATAAAAAAATCCATTTAGGTTTCATCCCCTTCAGGTATCTGAAGGGTTTAGTTCATAATGAATAAAAAGAACATCACAAGAAAAAGATAAAACAAAACATAAGAAAACCCCAAAATCCCCTGAAGGAATTGAAGGAGAATTCCGCCGTCTTGAGTATAATTTTGGCTTCTTGGGATGGATCAACTGGCTATCTTCGCGTTATTCCCTAACTCTGACCTTCTCGGCTTGGCTCCTTGGCCTAGCTTTTACGCCTTTTCAAAGGTGGTACGTAGGTGATATATATAGGCTCTTGGAATGCGATTCTTTCTCCCTAAGTATCCTTTTTCGACTGAAATTGCTCATTCTGACGACAGAGGCACGACCATGTGGCACGGCCGTGTGGTCTCCGGGCCAGGCCATATCGAGTTCATGATATGGCCCATTTACTCTGTTGTGGGCCCGTTTTACGTTCTTTTCATCCTCGGATGCTTTCCTGGGTATAAGACATGAAAAGAAAGGATTAAGAGTACCTTTTTACATAAATCAAGGAATAAATCATCCAAAATTAAGCTAAATGTGGGATTAAAATATGTTACTTTTACGGTTTATCATGGAGGGACAGAAATTCGGGCGTTTGTTGTTTTATCTGATCGTGCTCAAAAGATGAAAGAAATTTATAATCACAAGAAATAGAAAGATAGGACGGTTCGGGAATTTGGTAAAAGAAGTTTTTCTATGTCGTTTTCTACACCATCGTTAAAGAAATCAAAAGAATATTTTAATTATGTAATTTCACTATTTGGGTTCGTGGATAAAAATACATCGAGGCATGTTCGAAATCTTATGTGTGATTTCTTCGAGTTGATCAAACCACTCAATTTCTACAAAATATAGTCTGGGCTAACTGCAAAGATAGTGAAAGTTTAGGGACTACTCAAAAACTTCCCCTTTTCCTCGGTTATCTACTTGTTCTTGATATATAAAATGGTTTATTTCAATTTATTAGCTTCAATTTCATAGAACATTCAATTTAGTGCAAATGATTTCCTATTTTCAAATTTTCACATTTGCCCCAAGCTTTTACATTTAATTCAATTTAGTCATCAATATTAAGGCGAGTCTATTTTTACAATTAAACCTTAAACCCCTGTGCCGAATTCATTTGTATTATTAAAAATTCCACACATGCTGAATCTTTTCAAGAAAACTATGCTTATTTTAATTTGTTTTAAATTAAATCCCTAAATTTGAAAATCATACAAAATCACTTAACAAAACATTTCTATTCAACACTCAAACATCATATTCTACCATTAAACTTAAAAAACACATCAATTTCATCAATGACATATTCCAAAATAATTAACAGTTTAATAAATTAATCCCCGGTTAACTAGGTTAAGCTAAAACGATCTCAAAAACATAAAATTCTTGGAAAATAGGTGGGAAAGGGACTTACATGTAATGAAATGAGCATGGATGAAACTTTTTCCTCCCACAATAGTGGTGTTTCAGTTTCAACCAAAACAAATGAAGAAAAAGACAATTTTTTACCATTTTCTTTTTTTTTAAACATTTAATTATATTTAAAAAATTCCACCAACTAACATATTTTAATCACATTTTTCACACATACTGTCCGCTAAATAAAGAAGTGGCTTAATTGCCATATAAATCCCTACCATAATGCTTTTCCATTCATTTGAACCAATTAAACTAATATTAATTTACTTTTGCACTTTTTACAATTTAGTCATTTTCATTTAATTAATTAGCTAAACCCCAAAATTTCTAAACCAAATTTTAATACGACACTAATGACCTTATAAATATTAGATAATTAATATTTACAGGCTGACATGTCAGAATTGTGGTCCGAAAACCATTATTTTTGGCACCACTGGAAAACGGGCTTTTACCACTCTCCCTCTTATGAAATTTTGTCCTCGAAATTGTTACCCGAAAATAAATTCTGGTATTGTGATTTCATCGATTCTTCAGTTTCCCAAGTGGCTTCCTCAATAATGCCATAAAAATTTTACTAACGATAGTCGTTTATTTTGAAGTTCTTTAACCTCATGAGGTAAAATTCTTATTGGCTCTTCAGAATATGACAAATCTGATTGTAATTCAGTTTTAGCAGTGCACGCTTTGCCCTTGCATTGCCTTGATACTTATTTTTCATTGAGTCCCAAATATGTTTTGCCGTATCCTTGTAAAGAACCGTTTCAAGTATTGAACGATCAATTGCTTGGAACAAATAATTTTTAGCCTTCAAATCTTTCAACTTTTTTGCATCAATCTCCATCTTCTGTGCTCTATCAAACTAGTTCCAGCTTCTAGCTCTTGGATTCCATCCTCAATGACAGACCAATATTCTTTTGACCTTAAGAAATTTTCCATCAACATGCTTCAATGATCATAATAACCATCAAAGAGAGGAATAGCAGGTTGGAAAATCTATCAAAATCACTTGGATGTTGCGACATCGTATCTGGAAGACAACACAAAACACTCTAAACCTAACTCGGATACCACTGATGAAAAAATTTAAAGGAGTACTTAACACAAGAGAGAAAGATAACCAAAATCAATTCACCGTTACTTCAACAATTATGCCTTTATATAGGCTTACAGAGAAATTAAATCATGAAAGTAAGATTCTCCACTAACGAACTAATGAAAACAAAATAATCCCATAAAGATTAAACAAACCATAAAGATTAAACAAACTTATTTGACTAACAAACTTGCTAAAAATAGGAGTCAACAAACTAACCATAACACTTAATCAAAAAAAAAAAAAAGAAAAGAAAAGAAAAAGAAACGTGGTGTGATTAATTTTCCATCAAAATACAATGATTAAAAATGACCAAATTAAATTATAGTTAGTAACAGTAGAATTTAACATGCTAGTAAAAAAAGTTGAATTCATTATTGAGTTATATATAATTTGTAATTTTTTGCTTAAATAAATGATATACTTGGATGCGTTATAAATTGCTTGGTAGCCCGTCCACTTTCAGTTCAGTTTCTCACTTTCACAACAAGTCTGATACTTTTGGATACTTTCCATACCAGTTTTTGCAGGCACTCATGGTAATTCACTTGTATTTGTGATTTTGTAGTTATATTCCTTATTCCATTATTCTGAAAGTCTATTTGGATTTTGTTATCATTTCACCTGATATTTGTGATTTCTTTTATCCATAAGTAAGAATTGAGTTAATATTGCTTTTTAATTTTTTTAAAAATTAATTATTTCTTTTTAATTTTCAATGCAGGCAAGAGTGAGAAAGGAGGAAACATGGAACAAAGCAAGCAAATGTCGGATGAAAGCTTACTGGATGTAACAACCTGATTTAGGGGTTAGTCGAAACACTGATCTCGAGAATCACTAATCCGAGATTAGAGAAATTTATTTTTATGTCTTTTATCCATACATAAGAGTGCTTTCATAATGTTAGTGTGATGACTCCTGATGGCTTAAATTGTGTTTTTATATAGTAATTAGATCTCGAAAGAGCTTTTGCAGATGATGTAGAAAGTAACGCACCAGCTCCCGCTGAGGGAACAATGCCAAATGAGGATGAGAATAGACCCACTACAGTGAGTCAGAGAGGACGAGAAGAGGCTAGAGAAGCCTTCCTCCACATGATGAATACATGGTACACGAAGTTTGTTCATGCGAACTTGAATGCACAACCCCTTCCACCCCCGCCTATTCCTCAGCCTACCTCTGTAGCCCCTCAAGTGGTAGAGGTAGTGAGAAGAGAAAGACCTCCAGTTGATAGGATCCGAAAACAAGGAGCAGAGGAATTTCGAGCTAGTAAAGATGACGATCCTAAAAAAGCAGAGTTTTGGCTCGAAAATACCATTAGGGTATTTGATGAGCTGTCATGCACACCTAAAGAGTGCGTGAAATGCGTTGTTTCACTTTTGAGAGATTCCGCTTATCAATGGTGGAATACCCTTGTGTCGGTTGTACCAAGGGAAAGGATCACGTGGGAATTTTTCCTAGAAGAATTTAAGAAGAAGTCATCAGTCAAAGGTTCATAGATCAAAAGAGAAAAGAATTCCTAGAGTTGAAGCAGGGTAAGATGTCAGTAATAGAGTATGGGCGCGAGTTTGTGAGACTCAGTAAATACGCTCGAGAGTGTGTATCCACTAAAGACATCATGTGCAAAATATTTGAGGACGGACTAAACGAAGGCATTAAGCTGTTTGTTGTTGTCCTAGAGTTGAAGGAGTTTGTTGTGTTGGTGGAACGGGCTTGTAAAGCTGAAGAACTAGTTAAAGAGAAAAGAAAAGATGAGATGGAGTCTCGTGACTTGAGAAAGAGACAGTGGAGTAAGTCCTTTCAGTCCTCTTCCAAGAAGTCAAGAGATTTCTCCACCCGATCTGCTACTTCAGTTGGGTTTTTAAGCAGAGGCAAGAGTAAACAGTATTCGGGGAATAAGGCTCAAACTACTTCAGTTGCGAGTGTTGGGAACATTCGATCTAATAGACCAGAATGCCCCCAATGCGGTAGATGTCACCCCGGTGAATATTGAGCACATGAAAATACTTGTTTCAAGTGTGGTTCCAAGATCATTTTGTAAGAGAATGTCCTGAGATGATGAAAGAAGAGAAAGCTCAGAGTGCAAGATCTGAAAGCATTGTTAGAGGAAAACCACAGAGGAACCTTGGAAGTGGAGCGAGTAGTAAAGGTAACCCCAGAGAGCAGGCTGCGAGACCTGAGGGTAGGGCGCCTGCAAGGACTTATGCTATTCACACTCGTGAAGAGGCATCTTCTCCTGATGTTATTACGGGTACCTTTTCTCTACATGATACTAAAGTTATTACTTTAATAGATCTCGAATCCACCCACTCTTATATTTGCATGAGATTAGTATCTAGTATGAGTATGCCCGTAGAGTCCACAGAGTTTGTGATTAAGGTGTCCAATCCACTAGGCAAAAGTGTGTTAGTCGATAAAGTATGCAAAGATTGTCCCTTGATGATTAGAGGTCATTACTTTAAGGCCAAACTCATGCTATTGCCATTTGATGAAATTGATATTATTCTTGGTATGGATTGGTTAACCACTCATGATGTGATAGTAAACTGTGGAAAGAAATATATTGAGTTGAGATGTGAAAATGGGGATACCCTTCATGTTGAATCATATGAACAAGATAGGTCACCGGTAGTGATTTCTCACATGACGGCTCAGAGGTATATAAGAAAAGGATATGAGGTGTATCTTGCCTTTGTGATGAATGCCAAAGAAATCGGGTTAAAGATTGAGGCAGTGCCGATAGTATGTGAGTTCTCGGATGTTTTTCCAGAGGAACTGCCAGGATTGCCTTCGGTTAGAGAGGTTGAGTATGGCATCAAGTTAGTTTTCGTTACTGCGCTGATATCGATTGCTCCTTACAGGATGGCTCCAACCGAGTTGAAAGAATTAAAAGCATAGTTGCAAGATTTAATGGAAAAAGGTTTCACTAGGCTAAGTTGTTCTACATGGGGTGTTCCAGTATTATTGGTGAAAAAGAAAGATGGCTCTATGAGATTGTGCATAGACTATAGACAACTTAACAAAGTAACAGTGAAGAACAAGTACCCATTGTCAAGAATCGACGATTTGTTCGATCAACTGAAGGGAGCCACTATGGTCTCTAAGATAGACTTGAGGTCGAGATACTATCAATTGAGAGTAAAATACTCAGATGTCCCTAAGACGGCTTTTCGAACGAGGTATAGGCACTATGAATTTTTAGTTATGTCCTTCGTTTTGACAAATGCTCCTGTGGTGTTCATGGATTTAATAAACTGCATTTTTCGTCCATACCTAGAGAAGTTTGTTGTTGTTTTTATTGATGATATACTGATATATTCCTGGAAGGAGAATGAGCATGCTGAGCAATTAAGGGCAGTTCTACAGATTCTACGAGATAATCAGTTGTACGCCAAGTTTAGCAAAAGTGAGTTTTGGCTTAAGGAAGTTGGATTTTTGGGACATATTGTCTCGGGAGATGGAGTCTAAGTGGACCCAAGTAAGATATCGGCTATTATGGATTGGAAACCACCGAAAAATGTATCCGAAGTTAGAAGTTTTCTAGGCCTAGCTGGCTACTACAGGCAGTTCATCAAGAGGTTTTCCATGATAGCGACCTCAATGACAATTGTTAGAGAAAAATGTAAAGTTTGACTAGACGGAAAAATGCCAACAGAGTTTTGAGCAATTGAAGGCAATATTGACAGAGGCTCCAGTCCTAGTGCAACCCGAGTCGGGAAAAGAACTCCTGATTTACAGCGATGCCTCTTTAAACGGATTAGGCTGTGTACTTATGCAAGAAGGCCAGGTGATAGCATATGTCTCCAGACAGCTAAAGCCTTATGAGAAAAACTATCCAACGCATGACTTGGAGTTGGCTGCCATAGTTTTTGCATTGAAGATTTGGAGACACCATTTGTATGGTGAAAAATGTCAAATATTTACCGACCACAAAAGTTTAAAGTACTTGATGACTCAAAAGGAATTGAACTTGAGGCAGCGAAGATGGTTAGAGTTGATAAAAGATTATGAGTTGGTTATTGATTACCATCCGCGAAAGGCGAATGTAGTCACCGATGCTTTGAGTAGAAAGTGCCTATTTGCATTGAGGGCTTTAAATATGTGAGTAACCTTGACAGAAAATGGTTCTATTCTAGCTGAGTTGAAGGCTAGACCGATATTTTTTCAAGAGATTTATGAGGCTCAGAGAAGTGACAGTGACTTACAAGTTAAGAGAGCTCAATGCGAGTCGGGTGTTGAGTCCGATTTTTGAGTCAATTCAGATGGATACCTGATATTCAAATATAGATTTTGTGTACCGAGGGATGATGAGATTATTCAGAAGAATTTTCCTGAGGCACATAGCGGATCCTTATCTATGCACCCGAGTAGCACCAAGACGTATAATGACTTAAAGCAACTATATTGGTAGCCAAGTATGAAGAGAGATATTTTAGAGTTTGTGTCAAAATGCTTAATTTGTCAGCAAATAAAGGCTGAGCACCAAGTACATGTAGGCCTGCTTCAGCCTATTATAGTTCCCGAGTGGAAATGGGATCGTATTACTATGGACTTTGTAATGGGTTTGCCGTTGACGCCAAGCAAGAAAGATGCTGTATGGGTTGTAGTCGATAAGCTTACTAAGTCAGCCCATTTTATACCTATGCGAGTTGATTACTCACTCGACAAGTTGGCAAACTTGTATGTTTCAGAAATAGTAAGGCTTCATGGAGTGCCCTTGTCAATTATATCGGATAAGGATCCGAAATTCACATCTAGATTTTGGAAAAAGTTGCAGGAGGCTTTGGGTACAAAGTTGAACATTAGTACAGCTTTCCATCCCAAAATCGACGGTCAGTCGGAAAGATTAATACAAATACTCGAGGATATGCTCCGGTGCTATGTTGTTAAGTTCCAAGGCAATTGGGATAAGTACCTTCCCTTGGTAGAATTTGCTTACAGTAATAGTTTTCAATCATGTTTAAAGATGGTGCCTTATGAAGCATTATACGGGCGTAAGTGCCGAACGCCGTTATACTGGACTGAACTCAAGGAAAACCATATTCACAAGATTGATTTGGTTAGAGAAACTGAAGAGAAGGTGAAAGTGATCCGAGATTGTTTAAAGGCTGCTTTTGACAGACAAAAATCCTACTCAGATTTAAAAAGGAAAGAGATCGAGTAACAAGTTGGTGATAGAGTATTCTTGAAAGTGTCGCCATGGAAGAAAGTACTTAGATTTGGCTGGAAATGCAAGTTGAGTTCGCGTTTTATCGGACCATATGAAATCACTGAGAGAATTGGGTTGGTAGCCTATCGGTTGGCTTTGTCATCTGAGTTAGAGAAGATTCATGACGTGTTTCATGTGTCTATGTTGAGACGCTATCAATCAGATCCTACGCATGTGATTACCCCAACCAAGAGTGAAATTCAAACCTACATGACTTATAGTGAAGAACCGAATAAGATTCTAGCTCGGGAGGTCAAGTAGCTAAGGGATAAAAGCATCGCCCTTGTGAAAGTGCTATGGAAAAGACATGGAACTGAAGAGGCTACATGGGAGCCCAAGGAAACGATGAGAAACCAACACCCCAACCTTTTCACCGGTAAGATTTTTAGAGAGAATTGTAACAGCCCGATTTAGGGGCTGGTCGGAACAGTGATCTCGAGAATCACTAATCTGAGATTAGAGAAATTTATTTTTATGTCATTTTATGAGTCAGAGCATGATGGTATATGTGCATGAGAATTTTGGTACTTTAATTTTAGTGATTTCATGTCTAATCACGAAAAAGGACTAAATCGCATAAAGTGCGAAAGTTCCATTTTAATTGCTAAAGGTACCAAATAGCCATAGATTGTTAAATTGAGGTCTTTAAAGGGAAATTTAGCCCATTGTAATTGCTTGGCCGACCATAGACTAATGGGAGACAAAGATGGACAAAATTTGGTCAAAGTTAGTAAGAGTTGATAACTAATTTAACCAGTTTAATATTAGAATAAAGAAAGAGAAAATATCATCTTTCTTGTTCATCTCTTCCACCAAAATTGCAAGCAAAAAAATAGGGGTTTTGAAGGCTTAAAATTTCAGCAAGCTTTCCTCCATTTTAGTTAGTGATTTTGATGATTTTTCTTAGTAATAGTTGTACTTTTGAGACCCCTAAAGCTTAAACTTTCAAATTAGGGGACTATTTTGTATTATGGTGTAAAGTTTAGAGTTTTTCCATGAGAGGTATTCTTGTTTTTTGCTGCATTTTTATGGAAGAAATTGAGTCTTAGTTGTTAGATGAACAACTTTTGTGAAAGGTGTTGTCTTGAAAACACTTAATTGGACCTTGATGAAAAGGTTACAAATTTGTAGTAATTATGTGAAATGTTGAGTTTTGATGATAGCTATAAGAGTATTAAATGTTCACCTAGGCTTGTTGAAGGTAGAAATGTGATTAGAATTTATATCCGAGCATAGGGGCAAAATGGTCATTTTGCCAAAGTCTAGGGGCAAAATAGTAATTTTACAAAAGCATGATTATTAAAATGCTTTATTTAATGTGAGTATTAAAATGAACTAATTTGCCATTATAGAGCAAGAAGAACCGAGAATTCGACTTGATCGGGGAAAAAATAAAGTCTCAGATTAGACCGTCGAGCTAGCTCATTTTGAATATCGAGGTAAGTTTGTATGAATTTAAGGTTTCACATGTATTTTCAATAAATTTCTTATCATGTTGTATAATATACAGTATTTCTATGAAGTTATGATTATTGATATTATGATGAGAATAGTAAATGAGAATATGTAAGAGAAAGTCCCAGTTGAAGTCTCAGAATAATGAGGATGCTAATATCAGAACATGAGACAAGGAAAGTCCATGTAAGACCATGTCAAGACATGGAATCAGCACTCAAGGAATGTAGGTCCCGTATAAGACCATGTCTAGGACATGACGTCGGCACCGAATGCAGATCCTGTGTAAGACCATGTTTAGGACATGTCATCAGCATTGAAGAAGGAAGGTCTCGTGTAAGACCATGTCTGGGACATGGCATCGACACCATACAAGGAAGGTCTCGTGTTAGACCATGTCTGGGACACGGCATCGACACCATACAAGGAATGTCCTGTGTAAGACCATGTCTGGGACATGGCTTCGGCATCAAATGAAGATCTCGTGTAAGACCATGCCTTTGACATGGCATCGACATCAAGTTGAGGGATCCCATGTAAGATCATGTCTGGGACACGGTTTCGGAATCAAAGGAATATCTCGTGTAAGACCATGTCTGAGACATGGCATCGACATCAAGTTAAGGGATCCCATGTAAGACCATATCTGGGATATGGCATTGGCATCATGAGGCAAACCCATGTAAGACCATGTCTGGGACATGACATTGGCATCGAGACCTATGTTTAATGAGATTGAGTAACCTGAGTTATTCCGAGTAATTCATCGGGCCAATGAGCCAAGCAAGAAAGCTATGTAAGTAAAGATAGTACTAAGTCAAGGTATACAAGGTTAATATAAATCATTATTTCATGATAAGAAAAATGAAAGTTAAGTTTACTTTTGCATCAGCAAATTTAATTTATGTGATCAAGTGACACAGGTACCATGGTTATAATGCAAGGATGAAATTATTAAGTAACTTATGAGGAGTAAGTAAGCCATGCACTTGTAATTTATGTTGCTCTTATCTCGATATGGTTAAGTTATAATGAATTATTATATTGCCATACGAGTTCATGCAAACTTTCTAAGATTAATGCTTACCCTCTTTCATTGCCCTTTTCCTTGTACATTGCCAAGATAGCTCGAGGATCGTAGACGTAGGAGTTCGGAAATCACACTATCAACATCACTTTAGTATAACAATTTAGACTTATTTTGAGTATGTCATGTATAGAACTCGAGTATTTTGTTAGGTCGTAATTGTCGGCCAACGTGTTGGCTTTGTAAAGCATTGAAGTCTTTTTGTAATGGTCTATTAAGTTAGGCCAATATTTGGCAAACTCTTATGTTAAAATGAAACTTATTTTCTTGAAGTGTATGCCCTTGAGTATAGATGTGGAATTGAGTATTCAGATGTGCCTTTGTGTTACTAATTATGTTGAATTGAGTTGGTGTATATGCGTGTGCAATGTAGAGTGGCAAAGGGCTTGGTAGATAGCCTGCTAATTGTCCATATGGGTAGACACACAAGCGTGTGTCTAGATCGTGTATAAGGCACGGCTAGCACATGGGCGTATACCCAGGCCATGTGTAATCTGCACCTTGCACTTAGAATTTAAATCATCACACAGCTGGAGCACACAGACGTGTGTATAGGCCATGCGGGCAAGTCAGAATAGGGCCACGGGCCTGTCAAGGCTGTGTTGAATTAGTTAGTGTCGACCACAGGTGTAAGACACGGGCATGCCTTAGGGGTTACGGGTGTGTCCCTAGACCAACACGGGCGTGTGGCCCTTGTTTTGCTGGAAATTTTCTCGAACTCGTAAAAGTTCCCAGAATAATTCTGATACCTCTTCAAAGTATGTTTAGGGCTTCCTAGTCTGAGCATGTGCAAGCGATGGGTTTAAATGAAATTTTACAACCTTGTTTAGGATGTTTAAGCAAGGATAGTTAGGTAATGCCTGAAATCTTGTTCCGACTTGAATACGGGTAAGGGGTGTTACACTGGAAGAGCTGAAGAGGGTGCTTTCAGAGAGTAAAAGGGGTGTTACACTGGAAGAGCTGAAGAGGGTGCTTTCAGAGAGTAAAGCAAACGCAAAAGTGCCTGATGGAATGGCCAACGTGGTCATCAAAGCAGTAATTGATGATGATCTCAACATTGACCAA
The DNA here is from genome assembly GCA_025503065.1 of Gossypium bickii. Taxonomy (NCBI): domain Eukaryota; kingdom Viridiplantae; phylum Streptophyta; class Magnoliopsida; order Malvales; family Malvaceae; genus Gossypium; species Gossypium bickii. The sequence goes on from CP106711.1 coordinate 107,853,704, forward strand.
CAAACCTTGGTGTTGATAGCCAAAGTTGAAAAAGCCTTATTTGCTGAAGTGTTGAACGAGGTTGAATCTGGATGGAGTCTCCTTGCTGCTAGCGAAACTGGTGGAGGGCATCAGTGCAGTACTTCCTATCACAACTAATCACTTATTTATGTATTTGGCTCATGTTAGTAACAAGTTCAGTTTTGTTTCTTTTTGATACAATAGTGGAGGATGGGAGTGTGAATTTGACCCGCGTCTAGCACTCAGCTCTTTTAGTTTGGCTTTATTTTATATGTCTAAAAATATGAAATCCAAGTGGCTAGCATGGCATATGAGTTTCTCGTTAATCTGTTAGTACAAATCTCTTGTGAGGAAAATCTTGAATATATGAACAGAACTCGAATAGAAAAATAAAAAAAATAAGATAAGGCTACAAGGCATGTATCAAGTCACTATCTTTAAGGTTATATTCACCCCCGCCTATATTCGATGTGCAAAAGAGTTTGAAGCAAATTAACCTTGAGGATACAATGAAGCCAATGACTATATGCGTTTTGCACCGACGAGAATAGCCCACTAAGCACTAAACAATATATAACAAGAAGCTCAATTTCTACAAAAAAATTTTGCAGTAATTCTTTATAGAATAATCTAATAATATTAAAATAATGGAGGAAGGATAGAAAGAATTTTAGAACTTGTTAGTATCATTTCAAAATGAATCTCATTCCAATTTATAAGAATTTTCATGTTTCTTCATAGAGACATGTTTCAGTATGTGTCTTTCTGAATAAAAAGAAAAATATAATTAGATTATTTTATAAAGAATTGCTGCAAAAATTCTTTGTAGAAATTGAGTTTCTTGTTATAATTACTCAATAATTAGTGTACTATTCTTATTAGGGTAAAACGCAAATAGTCATTGGCTTCATTATATCCTCAAGGTCATTTTGCTTGAAACTCTTTTGCACATCGAATACAAGAGAGGGTAAATATAACCTTACAGATAGTGGCTTGATACACGCCTTGGGGCCTTATCCTATTTCTTCATTTTCTATTCGAGTTTTGTTTGTGTGTTTGAGATTTTCCTCATAAGAGATTTGTACTAACAATTTTAAGGTTATTTTTCATTATGACTACCACAATACATGAAAGTGGAACACTAAGGGAGTTGGCTTCCATATAACACCTCGATTTAGGGGTTAGTCAGGACAGTGGTTCGGAACCACTAATTCGAGGTTAGATAAAATTATTCTCATGATATTTTGTGAATTAGAGCATGATTTTATAAGTACATGAAAATTTTGGTGCTTTAGTTTTAGCAACTTCATGCTTAATCGCGAAAAAGGACTAAATCGTATAAAGTGTGAAAGTTTAAAATTACAAGCTAAGGGTTCCAAATAGCTATGGAATAATAATTTGAGGTCTTTAAAGGGCAATTAGCACTCTTAAGTGATGGTTGACCGGCCATAGGAGACAAAATATGTCAAAATTGGTCAAGTTGGTGGATTAGGTGAAAAATTGTCTAGGAAATAAAATAAAGAAGAAAAGATATCATCTTTCTTCTCCTTTCCTTCCACCGAAAGTTAGCAGCAAATAGGGGTTGGAAAAATTCAAAAATTTTAGCACACTCTTCTCTTTACAAGTAAGTGTTCTAGTGATCATTTCTTGATAAAAATTGTACTTTTGGAACCCCTAAAGCTAAAGCTTCCTAAAGAGGGGGCTATATTGTTAAATGGTGAAGAGTTTAGAGTTTTTCCATATAGCTTTTAAGTTGTTTGCTGTATTTTTATGGAAGAAAATGGGTCTTAGTTGTTAGATGAACTACTTTTGTGAAAGGTGTTATCATGAAAACACCTAAAAGGGAGCTTTTTCTAGAGGTTGTAAAATGTGAGGTAAAAGTGTGAAATAATGAGTTTTGATGGTTTCCATTAGAGAAATAAATGTTCACCTAGGCTCGTTAAAGAAAGAAATTTGATTAAAATTGATTTTTGAGCCTAGGGGTAAAATGGTCATTTTGCAAAAGTCTAAGGGCAAAATAGTAATTTTTCCAAAACATAATTATTGAAATGAAATTATTAATGTGAATATTTAAATGATCTAATTTGCTATTATAGATCAAGAAGAACCAAGAATTAACCTCGATCGGGGAAAGAACAAAGTATCAGACTAGATCGACGATCTAGCTTGTTTTGAAATGGAGGTAAGTTTTCATGTGATAAATTAAATATTTATGCTAGCATATTTAAGAATGTTTGATATTATAATGATGTATGATATTCTATAAAATTGAGAAATTGGTGTTGAATGAGAAAGATGATAAAAGTTGAGATGTTAAAGTCCTAATGGGACTATAATAAATGTGAAATTACTATCACCGAGACATGAGATGGATAAGGTCCCGTGTAAGACCACGTCGAGGACATGGCCTTGACACTGAATTGAGATTTTGTATAAGACCATATCGGGGATATGGCTTCGGTATTGAGTGTGAGAATCGTTAAGACCATATCCGGGATATGGCATCGGCACTCAGAGGTGACCCCATGTAAGACTAGATATGGGATGTGGCATTGGCTTCGTGTTTACGTTAATGACGATGAATATGCGTCTTTGAATATCCCTAGTGATTTATTGGATGAAATAGATAAGCTTAGAGACAGAAATGAGATTAGTACTAAAGCTATGTGATTGAGTGAATACAAGTACCCGTGAGTAATTCATGAGAAATGTTTACGATATGTGGCATGGTATGTGCTAGATAAGAATAAGTATGAGTAAGTTATGGCAAAGTGCTTAAGACTTTGAGTAGTTATCTAATGCCATGTATTGATGTCATTATGAGCTTATTGTTGCTATTTATTTTTATGCAAACTTACTAAGCTTTATGCTTACCCTTCTCATTTCCCTTTTCCTTATAGTATTGCAAAGTTAACTCGAGGATCGTGGGATGTCAGAGTTTGGAAATCACACTATCGACATCTCTTTGGTATAACAAAGTTAGACTTATTTTGAGTATGGCATGTATAGGACTTGGTTATTTTGTTATGTCATATTGATAGCCAAAGTGTTGGCTATTTATGTTATCAAATTCACTTTGTTAGTGGCCATTGGAATTGGGCCAATACTTGACAAGTTTATATATATTTATATATGATGAATCACGAAGTTTATGCTTGTGTGGATGCTTTGACTTGAGTTCTTGGAAGTGCCTTAGAGTCATGAGTTATGTTGTAATGAGATGATATAAGTATGGTTACTACGTATGGTGGCATTTGGCTTGGAATATAGCCTTTTTAATGTCCACAAGGGTAGACACACGGGCATGTGTCTAGGCCGTGTGTGGTACACGGTCAGCCTCATAGGTGTGTTGATCAGCCCTATGTTCCCTGCATGCTAGGTTTACAAGGTCAAAATGCTCAGTAGTAAACACACGGGTAGAGACACGGCTATGTGTCTCAGCCATGTGGGAGGCACGTCCATGGACATGGGCGTGTGCCCATGCCGTGTGAAGTCTACTCTTAAAAGTTGGAATTCAATTCGACACACGACCTAAGGACAAGGGCGTGTGACTTGGCCGTGTGACCCCAATGAAGTGATGACGTCATAAACAGAATGCCATGGTTTTGGCATACGGGCTAAGACACGGGCGTGTCGAGGCCGTGTGAGGAACACGAGTGTGTGTCAGGCCATGTGAAAACCCCTGTAGGTTCAAATTAGAAAATAAATTCCACATGGGCTAGGAACATGAGCATGTGTGACCTTCACGGCCTGCCCACACAGGCGTGTTCCAGTTCAAGTGGACGTGTAGCCCCTGCTTAGGCAAAATTTTTCTAAGAGCATAAAAGTTTCCTGTTTAATTTTGAAACTTTCTGAATGTATGTTTAAGGCCTTATAGGCCTATGAGAAGGATGTTCTGCATTTGAATGAGAAGTTTTAAGTTGGTGATGGATTTTTAGAGCCTAAAGTTGTATGTACATGTAAGATAAGTCCGATAATGCCTCGTACCCGGTTCTGGAGTGGAATATGGGTAAGGGGTGTTACATTTAGTGGTATTAGAGCTACAGTTTAGATGGTTCTCGGACTAATGTAGCATAAGTATGAGTTTAGCTATACATGTCATACGTAAGAGTAATTGTGTAGTGGTAGTGTGACGGCTCCTGACGAATTGATTTATGTTTTTATATAGTAAATAGACCCTGATCCCAATCGAGTTGCAACCGATGATGCTGCTAGTAATGCACTGGCTCCCGCGTAAGGGACCGCACCAGTAGAGAGTAGACCCGAGACTATGGGTCAGAGAGAAGAGGCTCGAGAAGCCTTTCTCCAAATGATGAGCAACTAGTACACTGAGTATATTCAAGCAAATCCTAATGCTCAACCCCCTCCACCCCCACCTATTCCTCAGCTCGCTCCTGTAGCTTCTCAAGTGGTTGAGGTAATAAGAATAGAAAGGCCTCCGATTGATAAGATCTGGAAACAAGGAGCAGAGGAATTTCGGGCTAGTAAAGACAATGACCCAGAAAGGGCAGAATTCTAGCTTGAGAATACCATCAGGGTTTTTGATGAGTTTTCATGCACGCCTGATGAGTGCATGAAATGTGTGGTATGTCTCTTGAGAGATTTGGCTTATCAGTGGTGGAATACCTTTGTGTCGGTGGTACCAAGGGAGAGAATTAATTGGGAATTCTTCCAAGAGGAATTTTGAAAGAAGTATATTAGTTAGAGATTTATCGACTAGAAAAGAAAAGAGTTCTTGGAGTAAAAGTAGGGTCAAATGACGGTGACCGAATGCGAACGTGAATTCGTCAGGCTTAGTAAGTATGGCCGAGAGTGTGTATCTACCGAGGCTATCATGTGCAAAAGGTTTGAGGACATGTTAAATGTAGATATCCGTTTATATGTCAGAGTTCTTGTAATAAAAGAATTTGTGGTGTTGGTAGATAGAGCCTGTAAGGCTGAATAATTGGCCAAAGAGAAAAGAAGAGCGGAGATTGAGTCCCGTGACTCGAGAAAGAGGCAACTGAGTAAGTCATACCAATCCTTATCTAAGAAATCAAGGGATTTTGCTACTCGATCAGCCACTTCAGCTAGGTTTTCAAACCGAAGTAAGGGCAAATAATTCTCGGGGTCTAAGGCTCAGACCACATCCGTTGCTATTGTTGGAAACGTTCGACCGAATAGACAGGAATGCCCATAGTGTGGCAGACATCATTCCAGTGATTGCAGAGCAAGTGAGAAGGCTTGTTTCTAGTGTGGGTCTCTAGACCATTTTGTCAGAGGTTGCCCCGAGGTGGGTGAGAAGGAGAAGTCTTAAAATGCAAGACCGGGAAGTACTGCTAGAGGAAGACTATAGAGAAACTCAGGAAATGAAATGGGTAACAAGAATTTATCTAGAGAGCAGACTGCGAGAGTTGAGGGTAGAGGACCGGTAAGAACATATGCCATTCGTGCTCGCGAAGAGGCATCCTCCCCTGACGTAATCACAGGTACATTTTCTCTCTATGATACTCGTGTTATAGCTTTAATTTATCCGGGATCTACCCACTCGTATATTTGCATGAAATAGTCTCTAGTCTGAGCATGCCTATAGAGTTTATTGAATTTGTAATAAGAGTGTCAAATCCCCTAGGCAAATGTGTATTGATTGATAAAGTATGCAAAGGTTGCCCTTTGATGATTAGGGGTCATTGTTTTCCTGCTAACCTCATGTTATTACCATTTGATGAGTTCAATGTCATCCTTGGAATGGATTGGCTAGTTACTCATGATGTGATTTTAAATTATGGAAAGAAGTTTATTGAGTTAAAATGTGAAAGTGGGGATTTTATTCATGTTGAATCAGATAAGCAAGACAGATCACCAGTAGTGATGTCATCCTTATTGGCTCAGAAGTATTTAAAAAAGGGGTATGAAGCTTACCTTGCCTTTATGAAGAATGCCAAAGAGACTGAGTTGAGAATTGAGTCGGTACCCATAGTATGCGAGTATCCAGATGTTTTCCCGGAGGAATTGCCAGGGTTACCTCCAGTTAGAAAGATTGAATTTGGGATTGAGTTAGCTTCGGGTACTGCCCCCATTTCTATTGCTCCGTATAGAATGGCTCCAACTGAGCTAAAAGAATTGAAAGCACAGTTGCAAGAACTAACGGATAAATGCTTCATAAGACCGAGTTTTTCTTCCTGGGGAGCTCTCGTATTATTTGTAAAGAAGAAAGATGGTTCTATGAGGTTATGCATAGATTATCGACAACTCAATAAGGTAACTGTGAAGAACAAGTACCTGTTGCCAAGAATTGATGATCTATTTGACCAATTGAAGGGAGGCACGGTGTTTTCCAAACTAGACTTGAGGTTTGGGTACTATCAGTTGAGAGTCAAGGACTCGGATGTGCCGAAAACTACATTTCGGACGAGGTATGGCCACTATGAATTTTTGGTCATGCCTTTTGGCTTGACAAATGCCCCTGCCGTTTTCATAGATTTGATGAATAGCATTTTTCGGCCATATTTGGATAAATTTGTCGTAGTCTTCATTGATGATATACTGATATACTCTAAAACATGCCGAGCATTTGAGAAAAGTTCTACAAATTTTGATAGATAAACAATTGTATGCCAAGTTTAGTAAAAGTGAATTTTGGCCTAAGGAAGTTGGATTTTTAGGGTACATTGTCTCGGGAGATGGAATTAGAGTTGACCTGAGTAAGATTTCAGTGGTTGTTGAATGGAAACCACCAATGTAACACCCCAAACCCGGCTTGGACGTTATGGCCGAATCTGGCGGCATCACATGATAGTGCTTTAGAAAACGTAACTATGTTAAAACTAGTTGTAGGTATCTTAGGCTATCATCAAAACGTGTCATTTATTTATTTATTATTCAAATTCAAGACCTTATTCATTCACAGAAGCTTTGAAAAATAATTTTTGAATTCGTTTGTATTTTAATAAAACCTTTGTTTACTTTGAAAACTTGAGTTTTCCTATTTCTAACCGCAGTACCACTACGTCATAAATTGCAAATTTAAAACAAAATACGTAAAGGCCTTATTACACAAAAATTACCCAGATTAAATCAAACCATAATGAAAAAATAAAACCATAATTAAAATGTCCAGAATCGTGGTCACCGCTGAGTCATCCGTCACACCGATTCGTCTACTACTGGGGATTACCTGAACAGATAAAACAGAGAAGGGGTGAGTTTTCGCAAACTCAGTGTGTAATCCCCACAGAAAACATACACACTCAAAAATATTAGATAGTAGACATCAATTCATAATTCGGGTCTGAGCCCATTACAGAAATGGTATGGACCTTAGCCCACTCTGATACAGATTCAGACATATTTCAGGGCCTTAGCCCATTTCAGACAGAATATGCAGAAAACAAAGTCTTACCCACCAGCCTCTACACACCAGCTCCGTCCAACCCATTACACCATGTGGGGATAAAATCAACCCACCCAACCCTACACACCATGTTGTACCGAATGCGGCACATAATCAGAATATTTGCAGTAGAGCTGCCAGATAACAGGCTTAAAAGCCTTTCAGATACTTCCTTCGAATATCATCAATCCCACACTGATGCAATGTAACATGTATAAATGTCATGCCAATATGCAGATAATAGTTCATACATTCAGATCAGCATACATGCCTACTACAGAAATCAAACAGTTAGATTATTAATTTAGGGGTCTAAGCATTGCTTACCGAACCTACGGTAGGTCCACAATCGACTTGGGTGACCCGTGTAACCTTACAAAGTTTTCCAGAAAAATGAGCTCACACGCCAATGTGGCCTTCTCGTGTGAGCCCACACACCCGTATGGCCCATCGACCCAAATTGCCCTCCACACGGCCTGGCCTAAGATCCCACACACCCGTGTGGTTCACCCATGTGGCCTATACGACCCAATTCGTCGAGCCCATGTGTCCTACACGTCCTTGCCTAGCCATCACACGACCGTGCGCGAGCCGTGTGATGACTAATAGTCTTGTACACGACCTACCACACGGGCGACCATACACCCGTGTGGCGTCGACAGAATGGTTTTTAGCTTTCACTGAAACCTCATTTTTTGTGTTTTCGGGTACACACCTGGTATCGAATCGATGCTCACGCAATCCTGAGCAATCCTGAACCTATAATTGATATTCCAATGCCTAAAATTAGTATTTAAAATAGAACTAAATCGAGATGCTAAGCCCGATATCTTTCAAAAACCTCACCTTCGAGCACGGAATAGTGCGTAAGAAACACAAGAACCCGATTACAACCTTTGAGCAGTAACTAGCGTGAGTAAAATGATTCCTCTATTAGTCGCTTAATCAAAATAACGCCAGAACTTAAAGTAAACCACTTATTGAACAAGGGCAGTGACAGCTGCAGAACAGAACCCGATTGAACGCGAAATGACAAACAAAAACAAAAAGAAAGGTTGGTTTTCGGCAGCCAATGAGGAGGGGAAAAATGACAAGAAAGGAAAAAGAGAGAGAGGAAGAGAGCCAAAAATTTTCTAATTGAAACACTCATTAGATTCTGATAACTCCCTCCTCCCAACTCCTTAATTCTCTCCTTCAAACACTCCATCAGCAGCTTTTAACTAAAACTCAAACTCTCTGCATCATGACAGAAAAAAATAATGCTAAGGCTGTAACTCGAACACAAAACCTTTTCCATCCCAGCACTCCTCTTAACCACCAGACCAGCAGGCCAATTCTGATATATTTTCCCTGACAATTAATTAAAAGCCTACTGAACAGAGCTAGGGCTTACTTCATAAAAATACCAAATTTTACCCAAGTTAAGAATTGAACTTGGGACCTCTCAGACACACCCAAACACACCCAATCACTCAACCACTAAAGCAGATAGGTATTTATGTCTTGAAATTACAAAAGCTGAAATTAAGCAAAAATTGGGCGTTACAGCCAAGGAGCGTAACTGACGTAAGGAGTTTTCTCGGCCTAGCTAGCTATTATAGGCATTTTGTCAAGGGGTTTTCCATGATAGCTACTCTGATGGCGAGACTATTGCAAAAAGATTTGAAGTTTGATTGGACAGAAAAATGCCAATAGAGTTTTGAGAAACTAAAGGCGTTGTTGACTGAGGCTCCTGTTTTGGTGCAACCCGAACTGGGAAGAGAATTTGTGGTTTATAGTGATGCATCCATGAATGGATTGGGTTGTGTACTTATGCAAGAGGGCAAGGTGATAACATATGCTTCTAGACAATTAAAGCCGCACGAGAAGAATTACCCGATTCATGATTTGGAGTTAGCTGCCATTGTGTTTGCATTAAAGATATGGAGACACCATTATGGTGAAAAGTGTCAGATATTCATCGACAATAAAAGGCTAAAATACTTGATGACTCAAAGGGAATTGAATTTGAGGCAATGAAAATGGTTAGAGCTGATCAATGATTATGAGTTAGTGATTGACTACCATCCGGGAAAGGTGAACGTGGTCACCGATGCTTTGAGTAGAAAATCCTTGTTTGTGCTGAGAGCCATGAATACACAGATGGATTTGTTAAATAATGGTTCTATACTAGCCGAGTTGAGGGCTAGACCATTATTTCTCCAAGAGATTTGTGAAGCTTAGAAAGGTGACAGCGACTTACAAGCCAAAAGAGTTCTATGTGAGTCAGATGTTGAGTCAAACTTTTGGGTAAGTTCTGACGGATGTTTGATGTTTCGAGATAGGGTCTGTGTACCTAAAAATGATGAGCTTATTCGGAAGATCTTGCAAGAAGCACATAGTGGACATTTATCTGTACATCCAGGTAGCACGAAGATGTATAACGACTTGAAGAAATGGTATTGGTGGCCGAATATAAAGAAACACATTTCCAAGTTTGTGTCGAGATGCCTAATTTTTCAACAAGTGAAGGTTGAACACCAAGTACCTTCAGGTCTACTTCAGCTTATTACTGTTCTCGAGTGGAAATGGGACCGTATTACTATGGACTTCGTGACGGGTTTACCGTTGACGCTTAAAAAGAAAGATGCTATATGGGTTGTAGTCGATAGACTTACGAAGTCAGCCCATTTCATACCGGTACGAGTCAATTATTCTTTTGATAAGTTGGCAGATTTGTATGTGTCAGAGATAGTGAGACTTCATGGAGTACCGTTGTTGATTATTTCGGATAGAGATCCGAGATTCACGTCACGATTTTAGAAAAAGTTACAAGAGGCTTTTGGCACAAAATTGAGTTTTAGTACAGCTTTCCATTAGCAAACCGATGGGCAGTCGGAGAGAGTAATACAGATACTAGAAGACATGCTTCGATGTTGTGTTTTGGATTTCCAAGGTAATTAGGAAAAATACTTACCGTTGGTAGAATTCGCCTACAACAACAGCTTTCAGTCAAGTTTGAAGATGGCGCCTTATGAGGCATTATATGAGCATAAGTGTCGGACGCCCTTGTATTAGACAGAACTTAGAGAGAATCAGATTCACGGGTTGATTTGCTCAAGGAAACTGAAGAGAAAGTAAAGGTGATACGTGAATGTCTGAAAGCGGCCTCAGATAGACAAAAATCCTATTCGGATTTAAAAAAGAAAGAGATTGGGTTTCAAGTAGGTGATAAAGTGTTTCTGAAAGTATCACCATAGAAGAAAGTCCTCAGATTTGGCCGGAAAGGCAAGTTGAGTCCGCGCTTTATCAGACCTTATGAAGTTACCGAGAGGATAAGATCGATAGCTTATCGTTTGGCCTTGCCACCTGTGCTGGAAGTGATTCATGATGTTTTCCACGTATCCATGTCACGACGATACCGTTCGGACCCTTCACATGTGATTGTACCAACAGAGGTAGAAATTCAACTGGACTTGACTTATGGCGAAAAGTCGATTAAAATTTTGGCGCGAGAGGTCAAACAGTTGAGAAACAAAAGTATAGCCCTTGTTAAAGTGCTATGGCAAAGACATGGAATAGAAGAGGCTACATGGGAGCCCGAGGAGACCATGAGAAACCAATATCCCAACCTTTTTACTGGTAAGATTTTCGAGGACAAAAATCCTTAAGGGGGAGTATTGTAAGAGCCCGATTTATGGGCTAGTCAGAACAGTGGTTTTCATGATATTTTATGAGTTAGAGCATGATTTTATAAGTACATGAAAATTTTGGTGCTTTAGTGTTAGCGATTTCATGCTTAATCGCGAAAAAGGACTAAATCGCATAAAGTGCGAAAGTTTAAAATTACAAGCTAAGAGTGCCAAATAGCTATGGAATATTAATTTGAGGTCTTTAAAAGGAAACTAGCCCCCTTAAGTGATGGTTGACCGGCCATAGGAGACAAAATATGTCGAAATTGGTCAAGTTCGTGGATTAGGTGAAAACTTGTCTAGGAAATAAAATAAAGAAGAAAATATATCATCTTTCTTCTCCTTTCCTTCCACCAAAAGTTAGCAGCAAATAGGGCTTGGAAAAATTCAAAAATTTCAGCACACTCTTCTCTTTACAAGTAAGTGTTCTAGTGATCATTTCTTGATAAAAATTATACTTTTGGAACCCCTAAAGCTTAAGATTTCTAAAGAGGGGACTATATTTTTAAATGGTGAAGAGTTTAGAGTTTTTCCATGATAGATTTTAAGTTGTATGCTGCATTTTTACGGAAGAAAATGTGTTTTAGTTGTTAGATGAACAACTTTTGTGAAAGGTGTTATCATGAAAACACCTAAAAGGGACCTTTTTGTAAAGGTTGTAAAATGTGAGGTAAAAGTGTGAAATAATGAGTTTTGATGGTTTCCATTAGAGAAACAAATGTTCACCTAGGCTCGTTAAAGAAAGAAATTTGATTAAAATTGATTTTTGAGCCTAGGGGTAAAATGGTCATTTTGCAAAAGTCTAAGGGCAAAATAGTAATTTTGCCAAAACATGATTATTGAAATGCAATTATTAATGTGAATATTTAAATGAGCTAATTTGCTATTATAGATCAAGAAGAACCAAGAATTAACCTTGATCGGGGAAAGAACAAAGTATCAGACTAGATAGACGATCTAGCTTGTTTTGAAATCGAGGTAAGTTTGTATGTGATAAATTCAACATTTATGCTAGCATATTTGAGAATGTTTGATATTATAATGATGCATGATATTCTATAAAATTGAGAAGTTGGTGTTGAATGAGAAAGATGATAAAAGTTGAGATGATGAAGTCCCAATGGGACTATAATAAATGTGAAATTACTATCACCGAGACATGAGATAGATAAGGTCTCGTATATTCTATAAAATTGAGAAATTGGTGTTGAATGAGAAAGATGATAAAAGTTGAGATGATGAAGTCCCAATGGGACTATAATAAATGTGAAATTACTATCACCGAGACATGAGATAGATAAGGTCCCGTGTAAGACCACGTCGAGGACATGCCCTCAACACCGAATTGAGATTTCGTATAAGACCATACAGGGGATATGGCTTCGATATTGAGTACGAGATTCTTATAAGACCATATCTGGGATATGGCATCGGCACTTAGAGGTGACCCCATGTAAGACCACATCTGGGATGTGGCATTGGCTTCGTGTTTATGTTAATGACGATGAATATGCGTCTTTGAATATCCCTAGTGATTTAGTGGATGAAATAGATAAGCTTAAAGATAGAAATGAGATTAGTACTAAAGCTATGTGATTGAGTGAATACAAGTACTTGTGAGTAATTCACGAGAAATGTTTGGTATGTGCTAGATAAGAACAAGTACGAGTAAGTTATGGCAAAGTGTTTAAGACTTTGAGTAGTTATCTAATGCCATGAATTGATATCATTATGAGCTTATTATTGCTATTTATTTTCATGCAAACTTACTAAGCTTTATGCTTACCCTCTTATTTCCCTTTTCCTTGTAGTATTGCCAAGATAACTCGAGGATCGTGGGACGTCAGAGTTTGGAAATCACACTATCAACATCTCTTTGGTATAACAAAGTTAGACTTATTTTGAGTATGGCATGTATAGGACTTGGGTATTTTGTTATGTCATATTGATAGCCAAAGTGTTGGCTATTTATGTTATCAAATTCACTTTGTAAGTGGACATTGGAATTGGGCTGATACTTGACAAGTTTATATATATATATTTATTAATGATGAATCACGAAGTTTATGCTTGTGTGGATTCTTTAATTTGAGTTATTGGAAGTGCCTTAGAGTCATGAGTTATGTTGTAATAAGATGATATAAGTATGGTTGCTATGTAGGGTGGCATTTGGCTTGGAATATAGCCTTTTTAATGTCCACACGGGTAGACAAATGGGCGTGTTTCTAGGCCGTGTTGACACACGGACAGCCTAATGGGCGTGTGATTGACCGTGTGTTCCATGCATGCTAGGTTTACAAAGTCAGAATTCTTAGTAGTAAACACACAGGCAAAGACACGGTCGTGTGTCTCAGCCGTGTGAGAGGCACGACCATAGACATTGGCGTGTGCCCAGGCTATGTGAAGTGTACACTTAAAATTTGGAATTTAATTTGACACACGGCCTAAGGACACGGGCATGTGCCTTGGCCATGTGACCCTAGTGAAGTGATGACGTCATGAACAGAACGCCACGGTTTTGGCACACGGGCTAAGACACAGGCGTGTCGAGGGCCTGTGTCAGGCCATTTGAAAAGCCCTGTAAATTTGAATTAGAAAATAAATTCCACACAAGCTAGGAACATGGGCGTGTGTGACCACATGGCCTGCCCACACGGGCATGTTCCAATTCACACAGGCGTGTGGCCCCTGCTTAGGCAAAATTCTTCTAAGAGCGTAAAAGTTTCCGGTTTAATTCTGAAACCTTCCGAATGTATGTTTAAGGCCTCATAGGCCCATGATAAGAATGCTATACTTTTGAATGAGAAGTTTTAAGTTAGGGACGAATTTTTAAAGCCCAAAGTTGTATGTACAAGCAAGTTCGGTAATGCCTCGTACCCGGTTCCGGAGTGGAATATGGGTAAGGGGTGTTACATTCCATCTTCGTCAAACTTGATCGGTATGATGGTGATAATTTTTGATGGTGGCAAAAAAAGATGCACTTTTTATTATCAACTTTGAAGATTGCCTATGTTTTGAATACTCTAAGACCTGAAGAGAATGAAAACGAATCTGTTGTTGCAACCTAAAAAAGGCAAAAATGGGTCAATGCCGATTACATATGCATTGGCCACATATTGAATGGTTTATCTGATTATTTATTCGACACCTACCAAAACGAGGTCACCTGTAACACCCCAAGCCCGGTCAGATCGAATCTGGTATGTTACGAAGCGAAAACATTTTTGAAATCATAAGTTTGTCAGATAATTTTTAAAAAGACTCTTTTATTGCTTTAGGGCTTAGAAAACTCAATAATGAGGTTGAGGTTATTTTAGTAGATGTTGTAATATTTGGAAAACTCGCGATTGAAAACCCATTTGTTACTGCCAATTTTAGAAAACATTGATTACTTATTAAAAACTGAATGCGATGAGTACAATCAAGTTTAAAACCATTTGCCTTTAAGTGGGTTGAAAATTAGAGTTATAAAAACATCCAAGTTACCTTATAGTTTTGTGAACTTTGTTACCCGATGGTAACGTTTGAAAAACCCGAAGAGATATAGTTTTGAAAACATTACTTTTTACCGGTTAATTTAACAAGTCGCTATATCCAACATGTGTATAATATAATCAAAATAAAAGCAACTTATAAAACCCAAAATAATAAAACTTAGCGGCCTTATTACAAATCCAAAACCAAATTTAAAGGAAATAAATAAAACCGAATATGTAGTTTAAAGTTAAAACCAAACTAGGATGCATGGCCACCTCGAGTCCTCCTCGGCTCCATATCTGCGATCTATGCCTCATCTGCAAAATATAAGGGAAGGGGTGAGTCACCGAGACTCAGTGTATAAATCCCCAACCCGATAGCTAAAGCACTTACATAGATCATCAGTAAAACATGCAAATCATACACCCCATAACCTAACCATCCAATCTACTTTAACTACCCCGTGTGGTCAAAACCACTGGTGGTCAAAACCACTGGTGACCGAAGTCACAAATATATCGGTGTGGTCAAAACCACTGGTGGCCGTAGTCACAAATCAAGTGATGGGGCCAACCCATCGTGTGGTGAAAACCACTGATGACAATCCCATAATAATCATGTGGGGCCAAACCACTGTGGTACCAAACCACTGGGACGAGTCACAATATCCATATGTGGTCAAAACCACTGGTGACCGTAGTCACAAATATCAATAGTGTGGTCAAAACCACTGGTGGTCAAAACCACTGGGACTAGTCACAAATCATAATAGTGTGGTCAAAACCACTGGTGACCGTAGTCACAAATCAAATGATGGGGCCAACCCATCTTGTGGTCAAAACCACTGGTGACAGTCCAAATAAATCATCCCCCTCCTCTCATCAATCCCATCATCATGCTCATATCATACGTGTCATAATATCATGTATCATGCAATAAGGCATAGCATAGCATTTATCAAAACATGGTGATATATACATATATATCGTAAATCACATAACAGGGGACTTACCCAGAATCCAAACTTATACCCACAAGGCATAATCACTGATTTTATTGGCTACAACAGTAACATAATAGGCATATTATACTAATGAAGTGTGTAAGCGATACACACCTGACTATATGTAGATCTAATGCGAAATCCCAAAACTACGCGATACTACGAGATCCCGAAATGTATGCCCTCACCTACAATGGCCAACACTTGTTAGTAACCCAAAAGCCCATTCGGCTCTACCAGAAATCTCGAAGGATATGTCGCATGAAGCTAATCCCTTACCTAAGTGCCGATTTGGTTTCCTACCAAATCCCGAAGCTCTGCGATGTATCACCCTTGTATTCGGCCAAACACTAATACACACAACTGGTTAGCCTTCGGCTTTTGAACAAATAAGGAATAGATCTAAAAGTTGAACCCTTACCTTAATGATAGATTCGGCTAATCAAACACCAATGTTCGGCACCCCTAAATGATGTTAAAGGTTTCGACTCCCTTCAAAGAACAAGAACAGAGTTTTTAATACTTAGATCTAAAATGGAAAAGGAATGGAAGAGAAGTGAGTTTCGGTCACTACACAAATCGGTCAAGAAAAGAAAAAGACATTACTTACCAAGAGATTCGGCCACAACCCCAAAAGGAAGGATTAGATTCAGCTTTGAGAACCAAGATAGAGATGGGTTTTGACACTTAGAATGGTGAAGAGAGAAAACGCAAGGGAAAGGGATTTATGAACAAAGCATTCGGCCAAGAAGAGAACTAGATCAAAGTTTCGGTCTTTTTGTAGATGTTAGAGATGAAGAGATAAAATGAAATGAAAGAGAAGGGATTCGGCAAAAGGGAGAATGGAAGAACTTTCGGCAACAAGAAGATTGGAAGAAGAAATAAAGAAGTTGACTGAGGAGTGGGTGTTGATTTCGGCCTTGAGCAAAAATAGGAAGAAGAAAAGTGAACCAAAAGTGGTTTCGGCTTTGTTCAAAATAAGAAGAAGAGGAAGAAGTGTGTAGGGTGGTTTCAGCAATGAGAGGCTAATCAATGGGGACCGAAAAAGAGAAGAAGAGGCTACTTGTGTTTCGGCTATACACAAGGAATTGGCTTACAAGGTTCAGTCAAATGCAAAAATTGCAAAAAGGAAAAGAGAGAAAATACTTGGGGTTCGGTTTTAGCACAAACGCAAGAAGGAGAAAGAAAGAAAAGAACTATCAAAGCTAGCCGACCACTCCCTTAACCCCCCATAGACATTCGGCCACCTCTAAAAGACCCCCAAAACCGATAGCACCCCTTGCCCAAAGTCCATCATTCAGCCAACTCCTCCCAAATGAGTTTGAAATAATTCAAACTCCTAAATTTCCTCCCTTCCACCAGTTCAAATTCATTTGACTCCTTCCATCCTTATCCCCGAGAGTCCATCCTGAGCACTCCTCCTCTAGCTTGTGGCGTGAAAAAGAAATAGCAGGGAGTGCAACTCCTGCTGCTCGAACACAGGCACTCCCATCCTACTCCTTTGACACCTTAGTGGTTCCTCCTTGCCACTTTTCCATTGGTATTCTTGTGTCTGAATCTCCCAATAAATTCTTTTAACCCCTAACTCTCTTAGCTCCCTCTCACTAAGTACCAAAACAAAAATTTTAGCCATGCCTCAGGCCTAACCCGAGGTCATTCCTAGACCCCCAAAACATGCCAAATTAATACAGCAGACAAACCCTCACATGCAAACACATGCAAGATGCAGAGACCCCGATTTAAGGATATTACATCACCGTTAAGAAATTATAGGATAAATTGGAAACAATATACAAGACTAAAGATGCTACAAGTAAGAAATTTCTTGTTAGTTGCTTCAATAGTTATCAAATGGTTGATGGTCATTCTATTATGGAACAATTTCGTGATATTGAAAAAATTTTGGGTTAATTTAGGCAATAATGATGCGAAAAAGGATGAGATGATTGTTGTATCCTTCATAATAGACAAACTTCCTACATTGTGGAAAGACTTTAAAAGAAGTTTAAAGCATAAGAAAGAGGAAATATCTCTTGAGGCTTTGGCAAATCATCTTCGTATTGAAGAAGAATATCAAAAGCAAGATCGGAACATAAATTCTAAAAATGAAAAAGTGTATGTTACGGAGGAAGTACAGACTACTAAACCATTCAAAAGAGAAAATATCTCTTGAGGTTTTGGCAAATCATCTTCATATTGAAGAAGAAAATCAAAAGCATGATTAGAACCTAAATTCTGGAAATGCCAAAGTGCATGTTATGGAGGAAGTACAAACTACTAAACCATTCAAGAGAAAGTTCAAACAAACTGGTAAAGCAACTAAGTTTAAAAAGAAACAAAGTGGCTCATGCTATCGTTGTGGTATGTGACAGCCCGATTTTAGGGCTAGTTGAAACAGTGGTCTCGGGAGCACTAATCTGTTGAAGAAAATTATTTTGATGTTATTTTGTGTGTTATAGCATGATTATAGGAATGTATGAAAATTTTGGCACTTTAATTTTAGCAATTGTGAAAAATGACTAAATCGCATAAAGTGCGAAAGTTCTATTTTTCCAGCTAGAGGTGTCTAATAGCCATAGAATACTAAATTGGAGGTCTTTAAAGTGCAATTAGGCCATTAAGAGGGCGTGCCCAGCCATAGAGACAAGGGAGACAAGAGCATTAATTTTGGTAAAAAATTTGGTGAAATTAGGTGATAAAAAAAAGAATAAAATGAGACAAAGGAGAAAGATATCATCTTTTACTATTCATACTTCTTCTCCACCAAAAATTGAAGAGAAAATAGGAGATTTTGTGTAACACCCCTAACCAAAAACCATCGCCAGAATAGGGTTAAGAGGCATTGCCAAAAAATCGAAACATTTCACATCCATTTAATCAACACTAAGTCAATCACCAATCAATCATATGCATATACGAACATATAGTCCCTTATCAAGGTCTACGAGACCTTAAACACGTGTTAGAAAGAGGTCTGGACCAAACTGAATACATACAAAAATTCTTAGAAGTTTAAACATTTTTCAAAACTGCAAAGGTCACACGCTCATGCGGGCACACAGCCTCGGACACGCTCATGCATCTGAGCCGTGTCAAAATAAGGCATACATACTAACTTGTCCATACGGCCTGAGACACGCCTGTGTGCCTTACCCGTGGGGAACTCGTACTTGCACCACACGGCCAGTCACACGCCCGTGTGTCCAGCCCGTGGTCGCTACTGACTTGTTTCACTTGGAAAACTTAAATGATACGGCCGAGACACACGTCCGTTTACTCAACTGTGTGGGCAATTATAAGTCATTTTTAAGGCTAAACTTGCCTTCCACACATTGATACACCAACAAGCTTCAAATCTCATGTATTTAAACCTCAATTGGCATCCAAAAAATACCATCATATACACCAAATAATCATCAACAACATCATCTATTTCCTAACTCAAAAAAAAAATTAGCACAAATAAGTCCATCCAATTGCCAATTTCACAATCTAAAGTATACAAGTTGAGCATCATACAATTCTTACCACATTTCAAAATTAATCCATCATTCTTAACAACCAAATCAATATAAAACATACCATTTTCATACTCATGATTTCATACCACATTCATCATTTTCATAGCATCACATATATACCAACAACACTCAACTACTAATCCATGTCTCATAGTAAGGTTTATACAACTCAAAACATGCCACATTGACTAGCTTATACATGCCATATTCAAATATACAAATCTTTCAAAAGTACCCAAAATAGACTACCGATAGTGTGATAGAGAAGCTAACGATCCCCGGATCCAAGCTAGCTTTACGGACACTATAAAATAGAGAAACAAATCACACAGTAAGCTCAAAATCTTAGTAAGTTCGTAATATAATACATATTACTCAATAATACCATATCAATACATAATTAAATCATCTCATAGATAAATGCAAAAATAGGCACACCATCAATCTCAACCTTATGCTCAAGTATCTATTCATTCAACTTTTAAAACTATCAACAACCACATAGGTTCAAACGTACCTTGATCAACACATAGTTACTCACCATTCAGGCTACTCAATTGCTCGATATTACTTCTTGTTCAACCTTTGCTATTCTTTTGATTTATTCGCACACTTAGTGCCAGTTTCATAACCGAAACATAACCGTCATCACACACTTAGTGCCAATATATTAACCGAACATATATCAGTATCACACACACAGTGCCAACTCAATAAGCTGAAGATTCTATCTTTTCGCACACACAGTGCTAATCTTCTCTGTCTCGTTTCTCATTTCGCACACTTAGTGCCTTCTAATTCAATTTCGCACATAGCATTTCTAATCTCTTAATTATATATATACTTTCTTTCAATTCACATCACATAGATACAATTTAACAACTAGCATTATATACGAACTTACCTCGGACGTCGATATACCAAAACAGTCGATTAATCGAGCACTTTGTCTTTGCCTCAATCTCAATTCGAACCTCTCCTTTCTTAGTCTATACAGATACAAATTTAACTCATTCAATCACCAATTCATTCAACTTAGTCCAAACACACATATTTAGGGCATTTAGCAAAATAACCCTCACATTTTCACTTTTCGACACTTTAGCCCCTAAATCACAAAATCACAATGTAAAAGCCCATTTTTACTTGGGCTTGATATTAACCAAATAAACAAAAATTAAAAAACCTAAAACACTAATAAACCAATCCAATAACAGTTTATTTTTTACAACCCAAATACAACCCAATAAGCCTTAGCCCACTAAGCTTAAAACTAGACAAAAAAACAAAAACCCTAGGGGTTTCTAGAGCCTTCAGCTGCCGCTCCCTACACACGTGTGCCGCAACCCTCTCCACGCGCGCCACAGGAACGACCTCCGTACGGTGGTTACACCTGCAAAAAAAGGAAATGAAAACACAGAAAAGGACAGTAAAAACGCAAGGAAAATTTCTATTTTCATTTGTATTTTTTCTTTTTTTGATTTTTATTTCGGCTTTAAAAACCGAAGGAGAAGTAATCTGTAAGGATTTTTTTTTTACGAATACAGAAGAGCAATACAGAGAATAGATTCACAAAAGGTTTTTTTTTCATTATCTTTATTATTATCATTTTTCGAAACTGTTCATACATAAAAGTTTTATTATTATTTTTTTCCTTTAACTACATATATACATATAAAATATTAAAAAAAGAGAAAAAAAAACTTACTTTCTGGAGTTTCGGCCACCGTGTATGGTGGCCGGTGGCGGCGATTCACGGTGGCGACTGGCCGGCCGATGACCGAACCCTTTGATCGGAAATCGCCGAAAGAGAGAAAAGGGAGAGAGCCTTTTCTTTTTTTTTTTTTTTAAGAGAAATGAATAATGCTTTTTTTTTAAAAAAAATTAGTATTTATAAGTACGTAAAACGATGCCGTTTAGGGTTGGCTTCAATAGCCCCAAAACGATGTCATTTTTCCCTTCAGATCCGTGCGTTCACTCTACCCGGGGAAGATCCGCGCATTTTTCCTTGTTGGTCTTATTGCCAAATCGGTCCTCCCGCTTTTTTATTATTTTATAATTAAGTCCTTTTTGTTCTAATTTGGCCCTAAAATTTATTGCGATTTCAATTGGGCCCTTATTTGAACGACATCATTTTGGGGAAAAGGCAAAATTGCTCGATTAGTCCCTCGTTTATGGCACGCGTTCTTATTGAGTCCTTTTCTTCTTTTTTATTTTTGATTTTGCCGCAAACTTCCATTTTTAGTTTAATTTAGTCTTTTTTTTTTGTTTCTTTTTGTTATTTTTGCTATTTTCTCATTAATTTAATAATACTATTATTATTATTATTATTATTATTATTATTATTATTATTATTATATTTATTGTTATTATTTTTATTACCACCACTATTACTTTTTTAATATTATTACTATAATTATATATATTATTACTTTCCATATTATTATTATTATTATTATTATTATTATTATTACTCTTATTTATTTATTTTTTCCATTATTATTTGTTTATTAATATACTTTTATTATAATTTATTATAATTTTATTTTTTATTACTATTATTTTTATTTTATTATCTTTAAATTATTGTATATAGTATTTATTGATCTATTAATTTGCTATTAGCTTTTATTTTTATTATTCTTTTCTTTTCTTTTCTTTATTTATTTACTAATTTTTTTACTTACTATTTTGTGGAGATTGTTCACTTTAGTTTTCTTTATTTTATTGTATTTTATTTTTATCTTTATTATTCTTATGTATATTTTATTGTCATCATCATTATTATGTTATACAAATTAGCATTGTAATTCATTTTACATTTTATTATAAAAATCATATCACATTCTATCCGATTTTTGAAATAAGCAATTACTTTGTGTTCTAAGATTCGAAAGAAATCGTGCCCTAACTTACTGGGTTTCGATTTTTCTCATCGAGTCTAAAGAACTAAATATTTTTAAAATCAAAACTTATAAGTTAAATAAGATACTTATTCTCGGGAATTCAAAAGTGTTGTGTCCTAACTCACTGGATGTGACATTTTGTTATCTCGGGATAAGGATTTCTAAAAGCAAAGGCAATATTCTGTATTTGGAATTTTGAGAAATTGTGCCCTAACTTACTGGGTTTCGATTTTTCATTTGACTCAAATAACCAAATATTCTTCTTAAATTTAAATGTACGAGTTTTAAATGGCAAAAAACAAGCTTAGTTTTGAGGATTCGAAATGTCGTATCTTAACTCACTGGGTATGATATTTTATTCTTTCGAAATAAGCGGGTCTCGACATCCGGTTTAATTTATTCAATTTTTCTTTAACAAAAAGGATTGTATTTTAAAATCTTTTTAAATTTTTGACATTAAGACATTAATTAATCAATTCGGTACCAATTTTGGGTGTTACGAGGGTGCTAATCCTTTCTCGTACGTAACCGACTCCCTAACCTGTTTTCTCGAATTTTGTGGACCACAGTCATCGTTTTCATAAATCAAAATATTTTAACGATCAATCTTAAGGTGACCCGATCACATCTCAAAAAGGATTGGTGGCGACTCCATTTTCATTTCTAAAGCCGAGCCCATTTTCCAAACAAAAAAATGGTTTCGACAGCATGGCGACTTCACTGAGGACAAATAAGAGAGTCAAGCCATAAAATTGATTATTTTCTATCTTATTGTCAAAAATTGAAAATCTAATTTTAAAAATTACGATCCTATTATTGCATTCGTTTGTATTGTATGATTACCGTGGTTTGAGTCTCGCATCATATTGCATAAGGACCATTTTGGTCTTACTTTTTTAAGTGGGAGTGAGAAGCTACTCCTTCGTGAGGTTTTCACCTCCGTCCAGGATAGTGAATTGCTTTTGGGATATATCTGTATCTATGTCTTCGTGAGATTTTAATTTCCGTGTAGCCATAGGGAAATGTATTCCCCTGAACTGAACTCGGTTCGTATGAACCTATAATGGGTGAGGATCAAGGAATCTACTGGTTGGAGTACCTCAAATTTAGAACCCAAACCGTATGTAAAAGACCTTAAGAGCCTACCCTAGATAGTATCGCGACAAACCCTAGGGGTCACTCGAATAAGTGCTCTATTTGTTTCTTTCTCATTTGCTTTTACTTTGTACTAATATGTTTCATTTTGTTTTGGCTATGATTGCATTATATGTCATTTCACATTTGAAAGAGTGTCGATTCATGTTCGATTACTAAGCTTGTCATGAAGAACGAATTTCTTGATAAAATAGAAGACAATACTATTGTACGTATATTTGTAATCCGTTTTATATAAAGAATTTTGTTCTTTAGTAAAGCTTTCTAAATGAAATTGAATCAGGATCGACGCCTTTTTGCATTCATGCATTAGTATTGCATTGCATCATGTACAATAACAAAATTTCAAAAAAAAAAAACCCTAAAAAGAGTTGGAATTCTTTGAAGAGGTCAAAGGCCCGGAATAAATGTTCAGAAATGTTCACATCAATGCCATACATGAGGAATTCATTGAAAGGGGAACCTTGTCAGATATCCGCCCTAATAAACTTGGGAGTGTTCTGAATAACTGGACTGCAGAAGAAATTCTTGTAGTTTTTAGAGCTTACACTGAGAAATGTTCAAAACACACTTGTTGCTTTAAGCCTAGAGGCAATAAGAATTCCTTTGTTAAATAGGTTTATGTCCGAACATATCTATGAAATACATACTTGAGATCATTTTGAATAAATATCCTCTCATTCTTTTAAATTCTTTCATTTTTTCTATCCAAATAACTATGTTAGATTTTTTCATTCCTTGGACCTTTGTTCCAAATTATTCTTTCATTTCATTCATAAGCATACCATGCAAAAAATTATTCTTAAATCCATTCATTCTTGGAATATTCCTTTGTGCCTACAGCAGGTCCTTAGATATCAATGACATGAGTAACGCTGTTATGGAGTTAGAACTTCCTTTTGAGCAAGACATGTGTTTAGAGAAATCCCAGGACTTCGAAGATGACAAAGACTGTGGTTTATCTCCGGACTTGTTAAGAATGGTATAACAAGAGGAAAAACAAATTCTACCTCATGAAGAGACAGTAAACATGGTGACATTGTTTTATGATCTGATGTACAAAGAAATCAAAGTTTATGTCGATGATATGATTGCAAAGTCTTGAACAGAAAAGGAACATATCCATGTTTTAAGGAAGTTATTCTTGAGACTAAGGAAATTCCAATTAAAGCTCAATGCAACAAAATGTACTTTTGGAGCTAGATCGGGAAAATTGTTGGGCTTCGTAGTCAGCGAGAGGGGAATCGAGATTGACTCAGACAAGGTTCGGACTATACAAGAATTGCCTTCATCCCGCACTCAAAAAGAAGTTCGAGGTTTTCTGGGAAGGTTAAATTACATTACTCGGTTCATTTCACAATTAACCGAGAAATGTGATCACATATTTCGTCTTTTGAAGAAACACAATCTAGGCGTGTGGGATAATGAATGCCAGAATGCTTTTGATAAGGTCAAATAGTACTTGTCAAGTCATCTAGTATTGTCACCTCCCTGCCCAAATAGGCCATTAATCATGTGTTTGACAGTGTTTAATAACTCTCTGGGGTGTGTGCTAGGTCAACACGATGGTTCTAGAAGAAGAGAGAAGGCAATATACTACCTCAGGAAGAAATTCACTGAGTGTGAAATGAGATATTTGCCAATTGAGAAACTGTGTTGTGCCTTGATTTGGACAACTCGAAGGTTGAGGCAATACATGCTATACCATACAACTTGGTTAATCTCAAAGTTGGACCCTCTAAAGCATATGATGGAGTCAACTTCTCTAAATGAAAGGATGGCTAGATGGCAAATTCTGCTCTCTGAATTCAACATAGTTTATGTGAGCCAAAAAGCCGTGAAAGGAAGTGCAGTAGCAAATTTTCTGGCCAACAAAGCTCTAGAAGATTATGAGCCTCTGAGCTTTAGTTTCCCCAATGAAGAGCTAATGTATGTGGCAGCTACTGAAGAAGGCGGTACAAAGGATCACCTTTGGAAATTGAACTTCGACGGAGCATCAAATGCTGTAGGTAATGGAATTGGGGCAGTCTTGGTATCCCTAAGTGGAGATCATTATCCGTTCACATACAAGTTGGATTTTGATTGTACAAATAACATGGCAGAATATGAAGCATGTATTATGGGACTCCGTGCAGCCATAGAACACAAAATTAGATTGTTGGAAGTATATGGGGATTCTGCACTATTGATCTACCAACTAAAAGGTGAATGGGAGACAAGAGACCCCAAAT
The DNA here is from genome assembly GCA_025503065.1 of Gossypium bickii. Lineage (NCBI taxonomy): Eukaryota > Viridiplantae > Streptophyta > Magnoliopsida > Malvales > Malvaceae > Gossypium > Gossypium bickii. The sequence goes on from CP106711.1 coordinate 107,879,040, forward strand.
TGATCAATTATCGAAGAATAGTTCTGGGTTTAATTGAAGAGTTTGATAATATTACATTCAATTATCTCCCATGAGATGAAAACCAGATGGCAGATGCTTTGGCCACTCTGGCGTCCATGATCAATGTGAGCAAGCAAGAGGATGTAAAACCCATTCAAATGAGTATTTACGAGGCCTCAGCTCATTGTTACAATGTGGAAGAAGAAGAAAGAGATGATCATCCTTGGTACCACGATATATTACGATACGTGAAAAATCGTAAATACCCTGACCAGGCATCTGAGAACGAAAAGAGGACTTTGAGAAGACTAGCTTGTAACTATGTTTTAGACGGAGAGATCCTGTACAAAAGAAGAAAGGATCAGGTACTATTGAGATGCGTGGATGCTGTTGAAGCTAAGAAAATTTTGGAAGAAGTCCACGGGGGTGTTTTTGGAACACATGCCAATGGTTTCACAATGGCTAGACAAATTATGAGATTTGGATACTATTGGTCTACCATGGAAGGAGACTACATCAACTATGCTAAGACATGTCACAAATGCCAGATCTATGGAGACAAAATTCATGTACCTCCTTCGCTTTTGCATGTTATGAATTCCCCATAGCCTTTCTCCATGTGGGACATGGACATCATCGGGCCGATCTCTCCAAAAGCTTCAAACGGGGATCGGTTCATCTTTGTAGTCATTACTATTTCACCAATTGGGTAGAGGCTGCTTCATATGCCAGTGTTACTAAGACGGTAGTCAGCAGATTCCTAAAAAAATCGTATATTGATATGGGATGCCCGAGAGGATCATATCTGACAATGCATTAAACTTGAACAACAGCATGATTGCGAAAGCCTGCAGTCAATTCAAGATCAGACATTACAATTCATCCCCGTATTATCCAAAAATGAATGGTGTAGTGGAAGCATCCAATAAAAATATTAAGAAGATTGCGGGGAAAATGGCTAAAACTTATAAAGATTGGCACGAGAAGTTACCATTTGCTCTCTATGCTTATCGAACATCAGTCAGGACCTTTGCCGGGGCAACTCCTTTCTCATTGGTTTATGAAATAGAGGCAGTGTTACCCATCAAAGTGGAAATTCCTTCCCTTCGAGTCTTACCAGAGCTAAAGTTGGATGAAGCAGAATGGATCTAGTCTTGATACGATCAGTTGAACTTTATTGAGGAAAAGAGGCTAAAAAGATGTACCAAAAGAGAATGATGCGAGCTTATGACAAAAAGGTTCGCCCAAGAGAATTTTACGAGGGGGACTTAGTTTTGAAAAAGATCCTCCCCAAACAAAAAGATTTCAGAGGGAAATAGATGGCAAATTGGGAAGGACCTTATGTTGTTAAAAAGGCTTTCTCTGGAGGAGCACTGACCTTGGCCAAAATGGATGGGAAAAACTTACCCAATCTTGTAAATTCAGATTCAGACAAGAAATACTATACTTGAAGAGGAAAAGAAGCCAAAGTGAAAACGCGCAAAGGGCGCTTTAAGACCTTCTTGAAAAAAGAATGGAAAGGCAAGGGTGAAAACTCGCAAAGGGCACCTTGAGACTAAAGGGGTTTTAAGTTGAAAACCGAAAAGGGCGGCTCAAATTGTGATCAAAGATGGGGCATGCATTGATCTTGCTATACATGAATTAGAAGAAATGAGAGATGTTACGTCTTGGGGCATCAACAGAGTACTCTTGATCTCCTAAATACATATTAAGCTTAAAATGGTCTTTAGAAAGTCCGTACAGAGAAGCTCAGGCTGTGATATCTAGGGCACCTATCTGTTCCCCTCACTATTTTGTATTCTATCCATATTTGCTTTCTTTAATTAACCCATTCTTTTCGGATTTTGCTCTTGATAAATTTCATTTTTGTCCATCATTATGGTATTTTCAAGCATTTTGTATTGAAGTAATGATTAATGGACTAATAATACTTTCATAAAAGGAGTTTTGCACATTACTCTGGAAACTTCTAAATAATATGAGAACCTGAAACAAGACTTTTATTTAGAATTCACCAAGCCTAAAGGCTGGAAATATTTGAGAAGAAAACTCTAAGCAGTGACCATTTCTTCGGACTTTCTGTCAAAAGTGTCGGTTGAACAAGAAGACAGGATATTACATCAGTGATACAACTTTGAAGAATAACGAGCAATGACAACCCAAACATTAAAAAAGAGATCATTCTCATGAAATTATGCATTCATGCAATACACATTTAGTTAGGAGCATTTGATTCATTCCGATCATTGCATCCTAATTATTGTACATTTAAAAAAGGAATCATTCTCATGACATTCTGCATTCATGCAAATGTCATCCATAATATCATTTAGTTAGGAGTATTTGATTCATTCCGATCATTGCATCCTAATTATTGTACATTTAAAAAAGGATCATTCTCATGACATTCTGCATTCATGCAAATGTCATCCATAATACATTTACTTAGGAGCATTTGATTCATTTCAATCATGGCATCCTAATCATCATACATTAAAAAAAAGGATCATTCTCATGACATTTTGTATTCATGCAAATGTCATCCATAATACATTTAGTTAGGAGCATTTGATTCATTCCGATCATGGCATCCTAATCATTATGCATAAGCATAAGTCCATAAATTGATTCTACAGGTCATGTTCTCTAGAGGAGGGTGTAACAAGATCGACGAATCCACAGGTCCAGCATCTCTGAAGTTGCAGTAGAACGGATCAAATCCACCATGGCAAATCTCATTTTCCTGAAGTTGCAGTGGAGCAGATTGAAGCCATTACCCTTGTTTTCCTGAAGTTGCAGCAGAGCAGACTGAATATAGCAAATCTCATTTCCCTAAAGTTGCAATGGAGCAAATTAAAGTTATAGATTACTGCGGATCTTATCTTCCTGAAGTTGTAGTGAAGCAGATTGAAGTGACCAACCTTATCTCCCTGAAGTTGCAGTGGAGCAGACTGAAGACAGCAAATCTCATTTCCTTGATGTTGCAATAGAGTAGATTAAAGCTACAGATTACAGCGGATCTTATCTTGCTGAAGTTGCAGTGAAGTAGATTGAAGCCATCAACCTTATCTCCCTGAAGTTGCAGTGGAGCAGACTGAAGTTTGCAAATCTTATCTCCCCGAAGTTGCGACGGAGTAGACTGAAGCTACAAGTTTAATTTCCTTGAATTGGATCAAAGCGCTAGTTCCTATGCCCTTGAAGATGCAGTGGGATGGAATGAAGCTATTCGAAGAAGAAAAGCACCGAAAGAAAATCAAAGATTCGAAGACGGGCAAAAATGGTCCTTTTTGAAGTCTTTGCTTCATTCTCGTTATACGACAATGAGCAAAGAGGGGCAGCTGTAAAAGCCCATTTTTACCCGGGCCTGATATTAACCAAATAAACTAAAATTAAAAAACCCAAAACACTAATAAACCAGTCCAATAATAGTTTATTTTTTGCAACCCAAATACAACCCAATAAGCCTTAGCCCACTAAGCCCAAAGATAGACAAAAAAATAGAAACCCTAGGGGTTTCTAGAGCCTTTGGCCGCCGCTCTCTACACACGTGCGCCACAACCCTCTCCACGCACGCCACACGAATAGCCTCCGTACGGTAGTTACACCTACAAAAAAGGAAGCGAAAACACATAAAATGACAGCAAAAAATGCAAGGAAATTTTTTATTTTCATTTTTATTTTTTCTTTTTTCGATTTTTATTTCGGCTTTAAAAATCGAAGGAGAAGTAATCTGTAAGGATATTTTTTTACGAATATAGAAGAGCAATACAGAGAATAGATTCACAAAAGGTTTTTTTTTCATTTTCTTTATTATTATCATTTTTTGAAACTGTTTATACATAAAAGGTTTATTATTATTTTTTTCCTTTAACTACATATATACATATAAAATATAAAAAAGAGAAAAAAAGCTTACTTTATGGAGTTTCGGCCACCATGTACGGTGGTCGGCGGTGGCGATTCACGGTGGCTACTGGTCGGCTGATGACCGGACCCTTTGATCGAAAATCACCGAAAGAGAGAAAAGGGAGAGAGCCTTTTCCCTTTTTTAAGAGAAATGAAACATGTTTTTTTTTTTAAAAAAAAATTAGTATTTATAAGTACGTAAAACGAAGTTGTTTAGGGATGGCTTCAATAGCCCCAAAACGACGTCATTTTTCCCCTCAGATCCGCACGTTGACCCGATCCGGGGAGGATCCGCGCGTTTTTCCTTATTGGTCTTATTGCCAAATCGGTCTTTCCGCTTTTTTATTATTTTATAATTAAGTCCTTTTTGTTTTATAATTTGGCCCTATAATTTATTGTGATTTCAATTGGGCCCTTATTTGAACGACGTCATTTTGGGGAAAAGGAAAAATTGCCCGATTAGTCCCTCATTTATGGTGCGCGTTCTAATTGAGTCCTTTCTTCTTTTTTATTTTTGATTTTGCCCCAAACTTCCATTTTTAGTTTAATTTAGTCTTTTTTTGTTTATTTTGTTATTTTTGCTATTTTCTCATTAATTTAATACTACTACTACTACTATTATTGTTGTTGTTGTTGTTGTTGTTATTTTTATTACCACCACTATTATTATTATTATTATTATTATTATTATTATTACTACTACTACTACTATAATTATATTTATTATTATTACTTTCCATATTATTATTATTATTATTATTATTATTATTATTATTATTACTACTACTACTACTATAATTATATTTATTATTATTACTTTCCATATTATTATTATTATTATTATTATTATTATTATTACTCTTATTTATTTATTTTTACCATTATTATTTGTTTATTAATATAATTTGATTATAATTTATTATTATTGTATTTTTTATTACTATTATTATTGTTTTATTATTTTTAAATTATTGTATATAGTATTTATTTATCTATTAATTTGCTATTAGCTTTTATTTTTGTTATTATTTTCTTTTCTTTTCTTTATTTATTTACTAATTTTTTTACTTACTATTTTGTGGAGATTGTTCACTTTAGTTTTCTTTATTCTATTGTATTTTATTTTTACCTTTATTATTGTTATGTATATTTTATTGTCATCATCATTATTTTATTGTATAAATTAGCATTGTAATTCATTTTACATTTTATTATAAAAATCATATCATATTCTATTCGATTTTTGAAATAAGCAATTACTTTGTGTTCTAAGATTCGAAAGAAATCGTGCCCTAACTTACTGGGTTTCGATTTTTCTCATCGAGTCTAAAGAACTAAATATTTTTAAAATCAAAACTTATAAGTTAAATAAGATACTTATTCTCGGGAATTCAAAAGTGTTGTGTCCTAACTCACTGGATGTGACATTTTGTTATCTCGGGATAAGGATTTCTAAAAGCAAAGGCAATATTCTGTATTTGGAATTTTGAGAAATTGTGCCCTAACTTACTGGGTTTCGATTTTTCATTTGACTCAAATAACCAAATATTCTTCTTAAATTTAAATGTACGAGTTTTAAATGGCAAAAAACAAGCTTAGTTTTGAGGATTCGAAATGTCGTATCTTAACTCACTGGGTATGATATTTTATTCTTTCGAAATAAGCGGGTCTCGACATCCGGTTTAATTTATTCAATTTTTCTTTAACAAAAAGGATTGTATTTTAAAATCTTTTTAAATTTTTGACATTAAGACATTAATTAATCAATTTGTACCAATTTTGGGCGTTAGAAGGGTGCTAATCCTTCCTCGTACGTAACCGACTCTCGAACCTGTTTTCTCGAATTTTGTGGACTAAAGTCATCGTTTTAATAAATCAAAATATTTTAACGATCAATCTTAAGGTGACCCGATCACATCTCAAAAAGGATTCGTGGCGACTCCATTTTCATTTCTAAAGTCGACCCCGTGTTCCAAACAAGTTTCGACACACAAAATACACCAAATTTCTACTTACACAAGCTTAGCCGAATTCTTCCCATGGTAATACAAGCCCACACATTTCATTTATTTCACATTTTAGTCCTCCAATTTACACTTTTCTCAATTAAGCTCAAATTACTCAATTTCACTAAAAATTCCAAGACAAAATATGTTTATCATTCACATATCTTTCATAATTTATCAACAACTATCACAAAGCTCAAGCATTCATCAATGACATATCTCAAAATCACTATCAATTTCTAAAATTTAAGCATGGGTTTGAAAGAGCAAGGAGCAATGATCACAAAAACGTAGAAATTATCAAAAACCGAGCTCAAAACATACCTTAATTTTGAGCAACTATGGCTGAATACCGCAAAGCCCTATTTCTTTCTTTTTCCTTGAAGTTTCGGCAAGAAAGATGATAACATGACTTCATTTTTCTTTTGGTTTTAATTATTATTAACCTTTATTATAACATACAAAACATTTATACCTTAAGGTTATTTTGTCCATTGCCACTCACTAACCTTAATAATGGACTAATTGCATCATAAAACCTCCAAATTATAAAGACAACAACAATTAGGCACTTTAACAATCAGCACACAACTTTTACACTTTATGCGATTAAGTCCTTTTGCATAATTCAACACACAAACGATAAAATTTTCACACCAAATTGTCACACATGCTCAATCACATATTATAAACATCAAAAATAATATTAAAATATTTTTCCGACCTCATATTTGTGGTCTCAAAATCACTGTTCTGACTAGGGTCTAAACCGGACTGTTACAACTCTCCCCCTTAGGGATTTTCGTCCTCGAAAATCTTACTAGTGAATAGGTGTGGATATTGCTCTCTCATAATGTTATAAGGCTCCCACGTATCTTCTTCAACTCTGTGTTTGTGCCACAACATTTTCAATAAGGAAATTCTTTTATTTCTCAATTCTTTGATCTAACGTGCTAGGATTCGGATCGGTTCTTCACTATACGACAAATCTGGCTGAATTTCAACATCAGAAGGAGCAATCACATGAGACGGGTCATATCTATACCGTCGAAGCATCGACACATGAAACATATTATGAATTTTCTCTAATTCAGGTGGCAGCAACAATCTATAAGCAACCAACCAAACTCGCTCAATGATCTCATACGGTCCGATGAACCTCGGACTCAGCTTGCTTTTCCGGCCAAATCGAAGTATTTTCTTTCACGGAGACACTTTCAAAAACACTTTGTCACCAACTTTTAATTTAATATCTTTACATTTCAAATCTGCATAGGATTTCTGACGATCTGAAGCTGCTTTCAGACTGTCATGAATCACTTTCACTTTCTGCTCAGTCTCTTTTATCAAATCAACTCTGTGAATCTTATTCTCACTCAGCTCTGTCCAATACAATGGAGTTTGACATTTTTGACCGTAAAGAGCCTCATACGGTGCCATTTTAATGCTAGATTGAAAACTGTTATTATATGCAAACTCTATCAATGGTAAATGCTTTTCCCACGTACCTTCAAATTCGAGGATGTAACATCTTAACATATCTTCAAGAACTTGAATGATTCGCTCGGATTGGCCATCCGTTTGTGGATGAAATGCAGTCTTAAAATGTAGCTTTGTGCCTAAAGCCTCTTGCAATTTCTTCCATAACCGTGAAGTAAATATCGGATCTCTATCTGATACAATAGATAATGGAACCCCGTGCAATCTCACAATATTAGAAATATACAATTCAACCAATTTATCAAGTGAATAATCTGTTCTCACCGGAACGAAATGAGCTGATTTCGTCAATCTATCAACTATCACCCAGACTGCATCTTTCTTTTTCAGAGATAAAGGTAATCCCGACACAAAATCCATTTGTGATTCTCTCCCGTTTCAACTCAAGAATCATAATCGGTTGTAACAAACCGGACGGAACCTGATGTTCAGCTTTAAATTGCTGACAAACTAAACACTTCGACACAAAGTTAGAAATGTATCTTTTCATACCATGCCACCAGTAAAACTATTTCAGATCGTTGTACATTTTTGTACTCCCTGGGTGAACAGTCAAACGGCTATTGTGAGCTTCGTTCAAAATCAACTGAATCAACTCTGAATTCTTCGGAACATAAATCCGATCTTTGAATCTCAAACAATCCTCACTATCAACTCGATATTCTGAATCAGAATTCGAATCACATTGAACTCATTTAGCCGTTATTTCAACATCACTTTTCTGGGCATCACAAATCTGACGTATGAAAATCAGCCTTACTTTCAATTCAGCAAAAACTGGATCATCATGACATAAATCTATCTGAGTACTCGTAGCTTATAAAGCACATACAGACTTCCGACTCAAGGCATCAGCAATAACATTAGCTTTGCCCGGATGATAATCAATCACAAGTTCATAATCTTTTAATAATTCTAACCATTATCTCTGTCGCAAATTCAGTTATTTCTGAATCATCAAATATTTCAAACTCTTGTGATCAGTATAAATATGACATTTCTCACCAAATAAATAGTGACGCCAAATCTTCAATGCAAAACCAATCGTGGCCAATTCAAGGTCGTGCGTCGAATAGTTCTTTTCATGCGGCTTTAACTGCCTTGAAGCGTAAACAATGACTTTGCCTTCTTGCATCAACACACAGTCCAAACCATTTAACGATGCATCACTGTAGACTATGAATTCTTTGCTCGATTTAGGTTGAACTAACACTGGCGCCTCTGTCAACAATGCTTTCAACTGTTCAAAACTTTGCTGGCACTTTTTTGACCATTCAAATTTAACATCTTTCTGTAGCAACTTCATCAAAGGAGTTGCAATCATCGAGAAGCCTTTCACAAACCTTCTATAATATCCCGCAAGTCCCAGAAAACTACGAACTGTAGACACATTTCTCGGAGGCTTCCATTCAAGAATAGTTGTGATCTTACTCGGATCAACTCGTATTCCCGTAGCTGATACAATATGTCCCAGAAAACCAACCACACGCAACCAAAACTCACATTTGCTAAACTTTGCATACAATTACTTCTCACGCAGAGTCTGTAATACACCTCTCAAATGCTCGGTATGTTGTGTTTCACCACATGAATAAATCATAATGTCATCAATAAACGCTACAACAAAACAATCCAAATACGGTCAGAATATCTGATTCATCAGATCCATAAACACTGTAAGAGTATTCGTTAGTCTGAAAGGCATAAATAAAAATTCATAGTGTCCGTACCTCGTTCTAAAAGCAGTCTTTGGCACATCTGATTCTTTAACCCTCAACTGATAATAACCAAATCTCAAATCTATTTCAAAAACACTGTAGCTCCTTTCAGCTGATCGAACAAATCATCAATACGAGGCAACATATATTTGTTCTTAATCGTCACTTTATTCAACTACCTATAATCAATACGCATCCTCATAGTACCGTGTTTCTTTTTCACAAATAACACAGGAGCACCCCAGGGTGAGAAACTCGGTCGTGCAAATCCTCTATCGATCAACTCTTGCAACTGAGACTTCAACTCTTTCAATTCTGTTGGTGTCATTCTATACGGAGCTACTGAGATAGGATTTGTTCTCAGCACCAATACTATACCAAATTCAACTTCTCAAATTGTAGGTAACCCCGGTAGTTCTTCAGGAAACACATCAAGGAATTCACAAACCACAGGTTGTAACACCCCAAACCCGGCCTAGACATCATGACCGGATCTGGCATGTCACATGGAAGGGTTGTTAAAGAATGTTGCGTGTTTGTTAAATTTTTTGTATTCTTTTTAAAACTTTGAGTTTAGGTGTTTGTTTATAAAGCTCGTTTAACTTGATGTTCATTTTAAGAAAACTGTGATTAATTTGAAAACTGCTTTTATTAGAAGATTTGAGTTTGAATTGTTGGTAAAATCTTGTCTATAACAGAAATCAGCTCCAGTGAATTTTGAACATGTGATATTTTGGAAACTATTTTAACGTTTAAGAGAACCCAGTGTTTAATCAATTATAGTTTGGAAAATCTTTCATTAAAATTTTGGAAAAACAATAGGTATTAAGGTTTTAGAAAAATCCCGTATTAAACATTTAATAATAAGCAGAAACCGAGTTAAAAGTTAAAACCAAATAAAATATCAAAGGCCTTACTACAAAACATAAACCCAAATTAAAATAAAAATTTAAAGTAAAGTAAAACGGGATTTACTAAAGAAACGATGTATGGCCACCATAGAGTCCACCTCGGCTCCAAATCCTCAATGCTGGGGATCACTTGAAAAATATTAAACAGAGGGGGTGAGTTACGAGAACTCAGTGTGTAATCCCCTAAACGATCATTAACTAGGCCTTAGCCCTTACGAAAAAAATGGGCCTTAGCCCTATCAGCGTGATAATACAGACAATGAGTGCAATGCAACCTAGCCCAGCCTAATATTCCATCCGCTACACACCACCTGTATCCAGCCTAACACACCTGTGGGGATTTCTACAATCAACTCTCCATCCGCTACACACCTCGATGGCAGTCCCGCTGCTCATCGCTGAAATTATGGTAAAGCCACCAAATTATCGAAATATACGTGGAATAGCCACCGGACAAAATGTGACAGAGTCACCGAAATATGTGGCAGAGCCACCGAAATACATTTCCCCAATCATCAATATTCTAATCCCATGCAACATAACATGTCATAATAATATAGTGTATGTATGAACGTACTAGTATAGCAAATAATCAGATAACATACAATCATATTAAATCTACCCAAATGAATATAGTCGTAAATTTACTTACCTGGGTTATTCCCAGCTTACCTGCTAGGGGTATCTCATAGCTTACCCATTAGGGGTATTTCGGCTATTAGCCGACAAACGGAATAATACTTGGCATACGAATAAAAGTGTGAAATTACACACCTGATTACGTGGAGAACTAAACACTCCCGATCGACGTCACCCTCACCAGCGCCAATGACCACGATTTGCTTATCCAAATCAGATGTCGACTCTCTTCCACAACCCAGCGAGAAATCTCGAATGGCTGACACCCTACGCCGTTTGAACTTGGGAGTAGAGGCTACGAATCCACTCCCTTTAGGCTCCCTAACTAATCCCCCTTTAGAACGGCTGCCACTCGCCTCCATGAAGAAAGTCTCGATTAGTAACGTACCACAATGAGAAATGGTGGTTGTCTTGATTAATGAGGAACTGCCCCACAACAAATTCGGCTAAGGCTTAGTCGAATGAAGAGAGATTCGGCTCTTGCAGCAAAAGCCCAGAACCCTTGCTTCGGCTAAAGGCAAAAAAAGAGAGAAGCTGATTTAAAAGATGAAAAGAGAACCTCAGTTGATGATGAAAGAGTAGCAAGAACACTGAAAAAAGAAGAGGGAGTTTCGGCTACCAACAAATTAAGAAAAAAACTGATTCAAAAATAATAGGAGAAGGTTCGGTTGATTCAAAAGACTCTTTCGGCTAAAGTATAGCAAAATAAAGGAAAACCGATTCACTTGGGACCAAAGGGACTATTCGGCTTGAGGAAATAAATAGAAGAAAGACATTGAAAGAGAAGGTAAATTTCGGCTATGATGAGAATGAAAGAGAAAAGGGGACGAAAGTTGAAGAGAAAAGATGAAGAAAAAGAATGCACAAGTGGTCAACTTTTATACATTTGGCTAATGCATAAGAGAGGAGAAAAGATGAAGAAAATGAGAATAGCCACTAGATTTCGGCAAGAAAATGAAAGAAAAGTTTCCAAAATGCTAAGACCAAAAACCCACACTAGCCACTTTGAAAAAACGGTACACTCACATATTAACTAAAACTGAAAATGCTCATCCCCCCAAAGGACAAATGTTGACCGAATTTCCCCAAACATTTCCCCACTTTTGGCCAACACTAGCTCACACTCCTCTCCCACGATTCTCTCCCTCACTTCCTCCACAATTCACTCACCATCCATCATTTGAGAAGTTTGACCAAGTCCCACTCCTCAATCTCCTCTACATCATCCACTCAAATCTGGTTGACCTATTCAAAACCTCATTGGTAGAGTCCCATGCCTACTCCATCACCTCTCCACCTTGGACACAATAATAAAGCTCCTTGTTGCAGCAGATGGGATTCGAACACTCTTCCCTTTCCATGCTCCCTTGTGATGCCAACCACTAGGCCACCTTGCTACTTGTGACATCCAGGTACAAACAATTATCCTTAAGTCCTGCCTTCACTAGCTCTCCCCCTTTAAGTGCCCAAAAAGTAAAATTTTACCAAAGCTTTGGCTCGAACCCGAGCCTCCCCAGAACCCTCAAACATACCTAAATAACAACATAACAAGCACAACACATGCAATTACCCAAATTTTACAGACCCTCAGGTTTTAGGATGTTACAGTTCTGCCCCCTTAAAGAAATTTTGGCCTCGAAATTTACCTGATTAAAAGAGGTGAGGGTATTGCTGTCGCATCACCCTTTTTGGCTCTCACGTGGCTTCTTCTGAACCATGATTATGCCACAACACTTTGACCAATGGAATCGATTTCCTCCTCAATACCTTAACATCTCGATCTAAAATCTGCACTGGTTCTTCTTCAAAAGACAGATCAGGTCTTACTTCAATCTCTTCCACCGGCACGATATGAGAGGGATAAGAACGGTAGCGCCTCAACATCGAAACATGAAGTACATTATGTATCTGACTCAATTTCTGGGGTAATTCAAGCTGAGAAGCAATTGGTCCCACACGTTTCAACACTCGATAAGGCCCAATGAATCTGGGGCTCAGCTTGCCCTTCCGTCCAAACCTTAAAACCTTCTTCCAAGGTGAGACCTTCAACAATACATGATCCCCTACTGAAAATTCTATCTCCCTATGCTTCAGATCTGTATATGATTTCTGTCTATCAGAAGCTTCCTTTAACTGGTCCCGTATCAGCTTAACCTTTTCCTCTGTTTTTGAGATCAATTCCGGACCCAACAACTGTCGCTCACCTAGCTCTGTCCAACAGGTAGGAGTACGACACCTACGACCATACAACGCCTCGTAGGGTGCCATCTAAATGCTGGACTGATAGCTATTATTGTATGAGAATTCAGCCAACGGCAGGTAATCCTCCCAACTACCCCTAAAGTCAATCACATAGCCCTTTAACATGTCTTCCAGAATTTGAATTACCCTTTCCGACTGACCATCAGTCTGTGGGTGAAATGCTGTGCTGAAGTCTAGTCTTGTACCCAAAGCTTCATGCAATGCCTTCCAAAATCGAGATGTGAATCTTGGGTCCCTGTCTGATATGATGGACACTGGTACCCCATGTAGCCTCACAATTTCTGACACATACAACTTGGCCAACTTCTGCAGTGAATAGTTGGTACAAACCGGTATGAAGTGTGCGGACTTAGTCAACCGGTCAACGATTACCCACATTGAATTATTCTTAGTAGGCGTTAGGGGTAGCCCACAAACAAAATCCATCGTTATCCTCTCCCACTTCCAAAGTGGAATCTTCACCGACTGCAGCAACCCTGAAGGCAACTGATGTTCCGGCTTCACTTGCTGGCATGTCAAACATTTACTCACAAAGTCGGTAACTTCCTGTTTCAAACCAGGCCACTAATACATCTTGCTTCCACTGGGATACATAGCGTATGGGCTACTATGCGCTTCCCGCAGAATCATCCGCCTCAACCCAGAGTCCTTCGGCATACAAATTCTTCCACAGAAACATAGCACCCCTTCACTGTTCAACCCAAAATCCACCGCCTCTCCACTTTCCACCTGCTGAAGCCGAGAACCCAACAATTCATCCAACAATTGCTTTTCTTTAATCTGACTTACCCATGTCGGTTTCACTTGAAGTTCCGCTAACAAGTTGCCATCTTCATAAAGGCTGAGATGAGCAAACATTGCTTTCAAATCCGATATCACCTTACGACTCAACGCATCTGTCACTACGTTGGCTTTACCCGTATGATACTCAATCGAGCAGTCATAGTCTTTCAACAATTCTACCCACCTCCACTGTCTTAAATTTAGCTCTTTCTGGGTAAGGAGATATTTCAGACTCTTATGGTCCGTATAGATAATCGACTTTTCTCCATACAAGTAGTGTCTCCATATCTTTAGGGCGAACACCACTGTAACTAATTCCAAATCATGAGTGGGGTAGTTCATCTCATGCGGCATTAGTTGACGAGATGCATACGCTACCACCTTCCCTTCTTGCATTAACACACAACCCAAACCTATGTGTAATGCATTACAATAGACAACAAATTCTTTCCCAGCCTCAGGTTGAATCAACACCGGTGCCTCGGTCAAAATCTTCTTTAACTTCTCAAAACTTTCCTGTTGTTCATCGGCCCAAACAAACGGTACTCCTTTTCGCAATAACTTGGTTAAAGGTGCAACAATCAACGAAAACCCCTTAATGAACCTTCTGTAGTACCCAGCCAAACCCAGAAAGCTTTGAATTTCTGACACTGACTACGGTGGTTTCCAATCCAATACAGCTTCAATCTTTTGGGGATCAACTCTAATCCCCTTGGCAGAAACAGCATGCCCCAAAGAGGTCACTTTCTTCAGCCAAAATTCACACTTGCTGAATTTGGCATAGAGTTGCTTTTCTCTTAATATTTACAGCACAACCTGAAGATGAGATTCATGTTCCTCCTCTGTTCTTGAATACACCAAAATGTCATTTATGAACACCACCACAAACCGGTCTAGATAGGGTGGGAAGACCCTATTCATCATGTCCATAAAAGCGACTGGTGCATTAGTTAACCCGAACGACATCACTAGAAATTCGTAATGCCCATAACGAGTTCAGAAAGCAGTCTTGTGAATATCTCCCTCCTTGACCCTTAATTGATGGTATCCTGATCTCAAATCTATATTCGAGAAAACTGAAGCTCCTCGTAGCTGGCTGAACATATCATCGATCCTAGGTAACGGGTATTTGTTCTTAATAGTAAACTTGTTCAACTGGCGATAGTCGATGCACATACACATCAACCCATCCTTTTTTTTCACGAACAAAACCGGCGCTTCCCATGAAGATACACTTGGTCGAATAAATCCACGGTCCAACAACTCTTGGATCTGAGCTTTTAGTTCTGCCAGCTCCTTCGGTGCCTACCTATAAGGAGCGATGGACACTGGAGCCATTCCTGGAAGTAGCTCAATGCCAAATTCAACCTCACGATCCGAAGGTAACCCCGGAAGCTCTTCCAGAAAGACGTCCAAGAACCCCTTCATAGTTCTGACATCCCCTACAGACAATCCCTTGGCATCCGATGTGCTGATGAAAGCTAGAAACGCCTCGCACCCTTTTCGCACCATCTTTTCGACCTTTAGTGCCGAAATCACATGGGATAGATAATCTCTCCTTTCTCCTATCACAATTACTTCCCCGTCCTCTGGAGTTCTCAAAACCATACGCTTAGCAGCACAATCCAAGTTTGCACGGTGCTTAACTAGCCAGTCTATTCCTAAGATAAGGTCAAACTCACCGAGCGGCAGTTCCATCAAATCTGCCTGAAATACCACTCCCTGAACTTCTAGAGGCACATCCCTAAACAATTTATTCATTGCCATAGATTGTCCTAAAGAGCTAATCACAGACATTTCCCTAGAAGCAACCTCTGATTCTATACCTAAAGTCCCAGATACAGTACAGGCAACGTACGAATGAGTTGATCCAATATCTATCAAAGCAGTAAATGGCACATCAAATATAAGAAACGTATCGATTATGACGTCCGGTGTGTCGCCATCCTCTCGCTGTCAAGCTGCATAGACCAACCCCGACTGTCTTACATTTATATTACTAGCACCTCTACCCGGTGCTCCACGCGACCAAATCCATTTCCTCCTCTGGCCGGACCACAACCTCTCGATGCCTGCTGACCACCTCTTCCTAGCTGTGCAAATCCCTGTCCTACCGTCCGCGCCCTAGCCAACTCCTGTCGATAGTCCTTTATCAGATGGTCCTTAGATCCACATTTGAAACATCCTTCAGTTCTTCTCCAACACTCCCCCGGATGTGTCCTCCCACACTGTCTAAAAGGTCGCAACTAGCCTACAGCAACTGGTAACCCAACTCGAACTGGCCCATCTAACCTAGGCCTCTTTTGGAAACCCCCAGAAGAACTTGCCGTCCCAGAACCTCTCTTACTCTTGCCCCTATCCTTATCCCAGTTCTGCCTCTCAGAACGTTTCACTTCTTCGTCAATTTTTACTTTCTCGATCAGAATGGAAAATTCTCTTTCCCCTCTGCGGAGCTATCAGTACTCGCAGCTCATCGCACAGCCCATCCTCGAATCGAACACAACGCCTATAATCAGTTGTGACTATACCCCGAGCGTAACGACTTAAGCGCAGAAACTCTGCCTCATATTCTGCCATGGATTTATTCCCCTGGACCAAGTTCAGAAATGCTTTCCTCTGGGCGTTCACATAATTCGCCCCAATATATTTTTCCTGGAACGTTGTCTTAAAGAAGTCCTAGGTGATACGATCCGCTGAAGTACCTTCCCTCACTGTGAGCCACCACTGGTATGCCTCATCTCGTAGGAGAGACACTGCTCCTTTCAATTTCTCCTCTGTTGTGCAATCCAGGTCATCCATAATTTGTTCAACTGCTTCCAGCCAGTATTTAGCTACGTTTGGGGCCACACCAAAAATGCCCTTAAATACCTTAGCCCCGTTTGCCCAAAGTCGCTCAGGAATAGATTTTCGAGCCACTGATCCAGTACTTACCCCAGCAACCCGCTCTAGAACTCACAGCATAGTTTAGTCTTTTTTCCTTCAAAGTTATTTTCCTATTCGTCCTTTTTGTCTTTGTGTCCTTAGTTTAGTCTTCATTAATATAGTTTAAAGCAACTTCACTCTATTTTTAAGGCTAAACAATAAAAAGAAAGTTAGTATTAGTACTCTTAGTTCCTTTGGGTTCAATATCCGGTCTTACCTAAGCTATACTACTGTTCGATAGGTACACTTGCCTTTAATCATTGTCAGAGTTAGTTTCCAGGTTTGATCATTCTTTTATAAATTTCAAAGCTCTGATGTCAGTGATCAAGTTTTTGGCGCCATTGCCGGAGAACTAAAATATTAAGAAAACTCTATTTTTATTACTTTTGCCATTATTTTTAGCAATTTATTTTTGTTTTTAGGTTAATTTTTTTTATCTTGCTAATTTTTCTTTTTCTTTTCTTTCCAAGTACCTCTAGTTTATGACTAGAAGGAACTCGAAAGGACCTTTAGTATACTACAGTGATATTGAAGCTACCACTCGAAGGAATCACCGAGAAATCAGGCGAGCCCTACATTACATAGAAAGAGAGGAAGAAAATTCCAATCCTACTGAAAGGATGGACGAGGATAACCAACCACCATACGGTGTGGGGGAACGCAATGCTCCACGTACTATGTTTGATTATGTTAAACCGCATTTAACAGGAGTAGAATCGAGTATTGTTAGGCCTGCTATAGCTGCTAATAATTTTGAATTAAATCCTAACACAATACAAATGATTCAATAGTTTGTTCAATTTGATGGTTTGCAGGACGAAGATCCAAACATGCATATAGCTAACTTTTTAGAGTTCTGTGATACCTTCAAATAAATGGTGTTTCTGACGATGCCATACGTCTTCAGTTATTCCCTTTTTCATTGAGAAATAAAGCTAAACAGTGGTTAAACTCGTTACAACGAGGGTCAATCACCACATGGGATCAGATGACCTAAAAATTTTTAATGAAATACTTTCCACCGGCCAAAACGGCCAAATTAAGGAATGATATCTCTCCTTTTATGCAGATGGATTTAGAAACGCTATACGATGCATGGGAGAGATTCAAATATCTCTTGAGGAGGTGCCCACACCATGGCTTACCCTTGTGGCTACAAGTCCAAACATTTTATAACGGTGTAAACCCCTCAACAAGGCAACTGATTGATTCAGCAGCGGAACCCTGAATAACAAAACTCCAGAAGCAGCCTACGAGTTCATCGAGGAGATGTCATTAAATAATTATAAGTGGCAAGCTTCAAGGACCAAACCGATGAAATCGGCAGGAGTATTCAACGTCAATGCCATGACCATGCTATCAACGCAGCTTGAGATGATGAATAAAAAGCTTGATAGTTTGTGTTCTTCGCAGCCACATCTAGTCATGAAGTGCGACGCAAGTGAAACCGTGGCGAATCCTGAGCACCCACCCTACCAACCGGAAGCAGAGAGCGAACAGATGAACTATAAAGGTAATAATTTCCGATCCAATAATAATCCTTATAGTAAGACTTACAATCCAGGTTAGAGGAACCACCCAAATTTTTCATGGGGAGGTCAAGGTAATTAAGGAAATCAAAGGCAACAACTTCCTCAAAACTTCCAAAATCAGCCTTATCCACAAGAAAAGAAACCTACCCTCGAGGAGATGATGGCAAGGTTCTCAGCAGACACAGAGAAACGTATTCAAGAAATTGATAGAACAATCAAAAGCAACGAGAGCCGAATTAGTGAAATTGCTAAGTCGGTCAAGGACGTAACTAACGCAGTAGAACAACTCACAAAGCTAATGTCAGAATGATCGCAAGGACGTCTACCAAGTAACACTGAGATTAACCCTAAGGAACAAATTCAAGCCATCACAGCTCAGGACAACAAGGAGTTAGATGAACCCAAACCAATTCCAGAAAGTAAGGTAGACGAAGGTATAACAGAGGTAGCACAAGAAGAGTTGAAACCAGTAATCAAGGAGTACAAACCTCGCATACCTTATCCCAAAGCGTTGAAAAGAGACGATTCAGAGGAACAATTCGGTAAGTTTCTTAAACTTTTAAAGAAATTACATATTAACTTACCTCTTCTTCAAGCTCTTTTTTAGATGCCAGACTCGAAGAAATTTTTAAGACAGCTCTTGACAAACAAACGCAAATTAGACGAAGAGCCAAACATTGAACTCAACGCAAAGTGCTCAGTAATTCTACAAAATAGACTACCACAGAAATTAAAAGATCCAGGGAGTTTTACAATTCCATGTTTAATTGGTAGTTTAACTATTGATAATGCGTTAGTTGATTTAGGGGCAAGCATAAATGTCATGCCTTATACATTGTTTAAACGACTAGGTCTAGGGAAGCCCAAACAAACTAGGATGAGTATTCAATTAGCTGATAAAACTGTTAGAATTCCTAGGGCCATTATCGAAGATGTTCTAGAAAAGATCAATAAATTTGTCTTCCCAGTAGATTTTGTTGTCTTAGACATGGATGAGGATAACTCAATTACCTTAATTTTAGGAAGCCCTTTTCTAGCAACTGCCAAGACTAAAATTGATGTTGCCACAGGCGAGCTCATACTTTGTGTAGGAGATGACTCAATTAGTCTTCAAGCCTTCGACTCAGCCAGGTCAGTAAAGAACCAAGGTGAGAAAGAAAATTCTTTTGATGACCATCCAATTACACCTTCTTTTCAGGAACCACCAAAAAAAGGAACTATTAAACCAGATCCTTAGTTCAGTACCGACAAAGAAATAACTCACGAGGGGCAAAGGATTCAATCTAATAACTTAGCCAAGTGGAAAACACACTTCAAGAAAAAACTAGGGTTACACAAGGAAGAACCAAAAACACACAAAGTAAAACCAGAGGAACCACTAGAAGAGCTCGTGAGGATATCAAATCACTTTAAAATAGGAGACCATGTAATGTTAGACGAAGCCGATCCTCACGTCACCACAACAGACCTGTAGGCAAAGGGAGAACTTCTTCTTAAGGTACACGATATTTTCCCACAAGGAATAGTCGAGGTAAGCAATCTAATATTCGGCAATTTCAAGGTAAACGCTTCTCGACTTCAACTTTGTCAAGAGAATAAAACCATAAGCATGACGGAAGATATTCAAACCTTTAAACCTCCCTAAAATTTTCATATACAAGGAAAGTCTAGCTTAAGACTATAAACGAGCGCTTCTCTAAAGGCAACCCGAGCACTAACCCTATTTCTTTTTACATTTATCTGCATTTTATTTTATGTTTCTTTTTCTTCTTTTTAAACTAACCAAAAATACAGGTTTTCCAGGTCACACGGCCTCACACACGGCCGTGTCCGTGGCCGTGTGAACCACTAGAATCTTCGTACTGACAAAGCGGAGGCCGTGCAACCCAGACCCAACCACCCTCTGACGTCACAGATCCAACCACCCCCTCCTACGGGCACCGAAAAAGAGGCACAGCCGTGCCTCTCAACCGTGTGAAGCTACTAACTTGTCAAGCACGGGCTAAACACGCCCGTGCCTCCCAACCGTGCCTATATACTGACCTCTAAAACACGGGCGTGGTTGGTTACAGCACAAGCATGACAAATCAACACGCTGGGACACACGGCCGTGCGAGGTGGCCGTGTAATTCAGCACGCCCTTGATACATGGGCGTGGGCACGTACCAGATTTGAAGCCTCTATTTAAAATCCAACCCCTTTCTCCCCATTCCCTCTCCACCCATTCTTCCTTTCTCCCAATTCCCTCTCAGTACCATTCTATCCATTTACTAAAACTCTAGATCCTTGAGCCATCGCACATCATGTCGAAGAAGCATAAAAGGCCAACCTCCTCAAAGGAGACACTATACACGAGTTCATGCCGGCAGCTTCATCCAACCAACAGGCCATGTAACATCCTAAATTTATGTGCTTGTGCACCTTGGTATAATATAGGCATAAATATGTTAAATTGAGAATTAGAGGTTCAGTTGGGCTCAAGAATGGGCTGAGGCCTTGATGAAATATTCTGCTAGGCACTCTAGGACTTGAAATTAAGTGATGGTAGTTTAATTGGCCTGATGGACTTGTGGCCCAGTAGCAAGGGGCGCAGCAAGGAAAGCTATTTAAATGGCGTCTTGAATTGATGAGTAGGCCCAAATTTGGCCGCATGGGGCCCAAGAAATTGGGTCAAAAATTCGGCAGCCTAGGAGAGCTAGGTGGGACGGCACAAGGCTATAATTTAGGAGATTTTAAAGATTAAATTATGAGGATAATAAGCAGATAAAGGGGGAAGGAGTTGGCAATAATTAAGGCTATTTTTAAGGAGTTAATAGATTAAGATAAGGGATAGAATGATAAAGGTGATCTCTTAGTTGCAGAGTTGGTCGAAAATCAAACTTAGGAGATGGGAGAAATCGGTTTTGTATAGGCAGAGGTATGTGCCGAAATTTGCTGTAAAGTTCTCTTCATCCTTTTCTTTTCTCTGCCGAAATCTCTACTTCATTCTCCCTCTCAACTTTCTTTCTTTTCTTTTTCCCTTATTGGTCGAACTCTCTGACAATCTCTTCCTCATCTCTTTCAAATACTTTAGCCGAAATCTTTAAGCATTCTCTTGATTTCTTTTTACTTTCTTTCTAAGCCAAAGCCGAAACACTCTACTCAGATCTTCCAAAAGCCAAAAACCACGTTAGATCATCTTTCTGGGATTTCCTTAAAAAGCTGAAACTCCTAGATTTCTAATCTTCTACAGTTGCCGAATCTTTCTACAAGGGATAGCCGAAATTCTCTGTAGGGTAAGTAACAAGGTGTGTTTTCTTTTGATTCTTTTCTGGCTTTTGGAGGCCATAGCCGAATGGCTATACGGATCTAATGTTTTGTTTTCTTTTGCGATATTCCGGGATTTGAAGGGGGATTCATTTGCTTAGATCTCTAAGTCAGAGTTCAGTAACACACGAATCATGTTACTTTTGGGATTTCAAGGTAAGGAGATCTATTATTTTTAACGTGAAAATTCGAGATTTGCTAACCTTTGGCCGAATGTAGGGGAGGCCAAATTTTCGTGTTCTTCCAGTTTTTGAGCAAGGTTTTAGACAAAGGGGTAATAGATCCAGATAGTAAGGATATTGACTAAGGGAGTGGAACTACGCGATATCAGGTGTGTAACTTCTCACACCATTAGATCGATTACTAATATATATATATGTAATAAATTTGCTATACTCTGTTAAATGCTGAAATCCTGGCATAATGTTTGGAAATCCGAGAAGGGTAAAGGCTAAATATCAGGTTAGTGATTTCTGCCATTCATTAGTGAATGTTTCTGTTAAAAATGATATGTTTTATATGGCGATTTTTATATATGCTTGGGGTTGGGTGATTGATGAAAGGGGAAGTGTGGTGGCTTATGCCATTTCAGCCTGGTGACTCTGTCACAACTCTGTTTCTGGTGGCTTTTGCCATTTCAGCCTGGTGACTCTGTCACGACTTTGACGATGAGTAGCTAACTGCAGCATGACTGCCATCGATGGTGTGTAGCGGTGTGGGTTGATTGTAGAAATCCCCAATGGTGTGATTGGCAGGTAAGGGTGGAGTGTAGCGGTTGGAAACCTAGGATTGGGTTGGGGTTTTATGTATGTTATCTACTGTATTATGTTCTATATTCTGATCTGTGGGCTAAGGCCCAACCTGATGGTGCACGAGGGTTGCACACTGAGTTTCGCGACTCACCCTAGTATTTTAACAATTTCAGGTAGCACTTAGTGCATCAGACTGGGCTGGAGAGGAGAGCAAGGTGGCCATGCGATAGAGTACTGAGGATTCAACAAAAGACTTTATTTTATTTATCTATTTTTATGAAACTTGTTTTAAGTGGGTTTTATATTTCGTTGTAATAAGGCCTTGGGCCACTAGACTATTATTTATGTTTTGGTTTTATGTTGGGCTTTCATTTATGGGCTTTTAAATTTTATGTTTGAACTAAGCTAAGACATGTACAAAATTTCGGTTTCTATTTAAAATTCACCAAGGCATTTTATAACTTTATATCTTATATGAATTGATCAATTATTAAGTTTTTGGTGTAAATATTTAAACCTGTTAATTGCTTTTCAAAGTGCCATATATTTCTGTAAAATTTTCCTTAGTGGCATACCAAATCTGGTTGTAGTGTTTGGGCCGGGTTTGGGGGTGTTACAGGCCAAGGGTCTTTGAGACCATTTAGTTTATATTTTTCGTTTCTCTTTCCATTAATTCTCCTTTTCTTTAATAATCTTATGTTTAATATATTTTAATTTAATTTAGTTTCTTAGTGACAGATTCGCCAGGCTGCTTGGGAATCACGCCGACCACCACGATAACCTCTTCACTTCCACCACCGCCATCACATCCCCAACCTTAGTGTTGATTCCCACCTTGCGAACCATCCTCCAATAAGGACTTCACAGTCCATCAATATTTTCTTTTCATTTTAGTTTTCTTCTTAGTCTCCTTCCCTTTAGTTTGTTTTTCTTTAATTTTGTATTTAGTTTGTTTTTATTAGGTCTTAATAAATCCTGGCTACTTCTCAGTGTGCTACCCAATTTCTTCATCTAGTGCAGGTTCGTCATCCAGACTGACCATCACCGCCACCAAAGACACTCCTCTGAGAAAACATCCACAATTCAGGGAGTAATTCCTTCCCATTCCCTTTTGATTTATCCATTAAATGTTATTATCTATCTTTGTACATCGAGGGCAATATACATCTTAAGTGTGGGGGGTGAATAGTTATTCTGAGAAAATGCCTAACTTTCTTCATTATTCTCAGACCCTGAGGATAAAAAAAAAACTAACTTTTTGCATGATTCTCAAAACCCTGAATTTAATCTTGTTTGAAAGTAATTTTCTCATATTACTAATTAAGATGAAATTTCTAATGATTTATTGATTTTTACTGACATGTTTTTGAATAAGTCATAGTTAATTGTGCATTGATGATTAAATTTGAAGAAGACTAAGGAATCAAGCATGATAAATCTAATTTTCTAAAAATTAAAATTTTAAGTTGTTAACCTGAATTTGAATGTTATTTTGAAATTTGAGATTTACAAGTTTGATGCCAAAAACACCCATAATTTTTGTGAGATTTTGAGCCTTATAGAGCATAATTCTTTTTCGTGCTCAATTTATTGATTATGAGTGTGTCAACTATGAACTGTCATTCTAGAACTTGCCTTGATTATACATGTCAAGACCACAGTTATGATTTGATATATCGAGATGATAAAGGCACCTAGGTTTTAACCCACTAATTCCACTAAATAGCCTACCCTTAGAATTGACCCCTAGTGAACCCCGTTGATCCTAACAAACCCTTTTTATTGACTCACCTACTAATGTTAACCCAAAACCCCTTTGTATTTGTTATCACCCTTTCCTTTGACTACCCCTTAATCAAGATTTGATTTGATCAGTTACATAAGTATATTATTCTGATAGTTAAAATTATCTTGTATTTTTTTTGTTTGCTCTAAAAAAACAAAAAAAATCAATTCAAAGTATATTCAGTATTAGTTTTATGAAAAGTGAGCTTACACAATCAAAGACTACTTTCAAAAGAAAAGCTCGTATTAGTAGGATTATTATTTTCAATTGATGTAATTGTTATCTTAAAAATTTTTAGGTAGGTAACTTATCAATTCAACCCCGATTCTAACCCTCAAATTTCAGCCTTTTATCCACACCTTTAACCCTAGCCCCGTTACAACCCTAATAAAGACCTTTTGATCTGTTATCATTTCATTTTACAGTGGTGGAGGTTTGATTTTCAGGCAAGCCTATTGGATTAACCTTTCAGGTTCGACTTATGAGTGCTTAATTTTTACCCTTAAACACTTTTCGAGTGATTTGAGTGAATCTTTTATAAGGATGTCAATCCTTGTAGGTTTTGAATTAAAGGCAATTATTTAGATGAAGGGGAACACCTATGTTTTTGTGCTACAAAAATATGACTTATCTTGTTTGAATCTTCAGGAATCTTTGAATTGAATTATCCATGTATAAATTATCTATAAATTAGGATAAGGCATTGTTGATAGGAATTATGAATCATGGAAAGTTCGTTTTAATTGTAAGTTCAGGATTTTGCTTGAGGACAAACAAAAGCTTAAGTGTGGGGGTATTTGATAAACCGTAAAAGTAACATATTTTAAACACACATTTAGCTTAATTTTGGAGGATTTATCCCTTGATTTATGTAAAGAGGTGCTCTTAATCCTTTCTTTTCATGTCTTATACCCAAGAAAGCACCCGAGGAGGAAAAGAACGTAAAGCGGGCCCAAAACAGAGTAAATGGGCCATATCTTGAATTCGACACGGCCTGGCTCGGAGACCACACGGCTGTGCCACACCAAACATCTAAAACACGGCCTCTCCCCCGATTCACATGGTCGTACCTCAAGTTAGAAATCTGAACACGGCCTGGAGTCGATCCATACGGGCGTGCTACATGGCCGTACCTCTGTCGTCAGAATGAGCAATTTCAGTCGAAAAAGGATACTTAGGGAGAAAGAATCACATTCCAAGAGCCTATTTATATCCCCTAAGTACCACCTTTGAAAGGGAGTCAAAGCTAGGCCAAGGAGCCAAGCCGAGAAGGTCAGAGTTAGGGAATAACGCGAAGATAGCCAGTTGATCCATCCCAAGAAGCTTGAATTATACTCAAGACGGCGGAATTCTCCTTCAATTCCTTCAGGGGCTTTTAGGGTTTTCTTATGTTTTGTTTTATCTATTCTCTTGTGATGTTCTTTTTATTCATTATGAACTAAACTCTTCAGATACCTGAAGGGGATTAAACCTAGATGGATCTTTTTATTTGATTTTTAAGTTATATGATAATTGCTTAGTTTGTTCTTAATTATGTTGCTTAATCCAAATCTAATGTGCTTTGGTGGAGGAGGAATAGACCCTGCCTAAGAGTAGATCTAACATAATTAACCGGAGTTGATCGAAAGTCTAGAGATAGGGTTACGAGATTTTGCCAGATTAGGGTGAAACCTAATATAGGAGTCCATTGATCGATTTACTGTTATCCTAGGGGGCGAACGAGAGTTCCACTAATTAACCTAGGGTTAGATATTATTCGCCTCGAGAGAGGGTTTAATATAGGTTAGGGAGTCTTGCGGATCAAGCTAAGTAAAGAAATCATATAATTTAGGGTCAGTAACAAGTGAAGTCTAAGTGGATTCTTCCTAAGGGTATCGTCATAATCAACTGAGTTTTCCTTCAAAGTTATTTTCCTATTCGTCCTTTTTGTCTTTGTGTCCTTAGTTTAGTCTTCGTCAATATAGTTTAAAGCAACTTAACTCTATTTTTAAGGCTAAATAATAAAAAGAAAGTTAGTATTAGTACTATTAGCTCCTTTGGGTTCGATATCCAGTCTTACCTAAGCCATACTACTGTTTGATAGGTACACTTGCCTTTAATCGTTGTCAGAGTTAGTTTCCAGGTTTGATCATTCTTTTATAAATTTCAAAGCTCTGATTTCAGCGATCAGTCACCCTCACTAGTGCCAACGACCATGATTTTCTTATCCAAATCAGATGTCGACTCTCTTCCACAACCCAGTGGGAAATCTCTAATGGCTGACACCCTACGCCATTTGAACTTGGGAACAGAGGCTACGAATCCACTCCCTTTAGGCTCCCTAACCGATGCCCCCTTAGAACGGCTACCACTCGCCTCCATGAAGAAAGTCTCGATTAGTAACGTACCACAATGAGAAATGGTGGTTGTCTTGATTAATGAGGAACCGCCCCACAACAGATTCGGCTAAGGCTTAGTTGAGTGAAGAGAGATTCGGCTCTTGCAGCAAAACCCCAGAACCCTTACTTCTGCTAAAGGCAAAAGAAGAGAGAAGCCGATTTAAAAAATGAAAAGAGAACATCAGTTGATGATGAAAGAGTAGCAAGAACACTGAAAAAAGAAGAGGGAGTTTCGGCTACCAACAAATGAAGAAGAAACTGATTCAAAAATAATAGGAGAAGGTTCGGTTGATTCAAAAGAGAGGTAGAAGGAGATTCAGCTAAAGTAAAGCAAAATGAAGGAAAACCGATTCACTTGGGACCAAAGGGACTATTCGGCTTGAGGAAAGAAATAGAAGAAAGACATTAAAGGAGAAGGTAAATTTCGGCTATAATGAGAATGAAAGAGAAAAGGGGACGAAAGTTGAAGAGAAAAGATGAAGAAAAAGAATGCATAAGTGGTCAATTTCTATAGATTGGGCTAATGCATAAGAGAGGAGAAAAGATGAAGAAAATGAGAATAGCCACTAGGTTTCGGAAAGAAAATGAAAGCAAAGTTTCCAAAGTGCTAAGACCGAAAATGCACACTAGCCACTTTGAAAAAACGGCACACTCACACATTAACCAAAACCGAAAAACTAAAATTTTACCAAAGCTTTGGCTCGAACCTGAGCCTCCCCAGATCCCCAAAACACACATAAATAAGAACATAACAAGTATAACACATGCAATTACCCAAATTTTACAGACCCCCAGATTTTAGGATGTTACACAGGTACAGATTCAACTTTCTTTTCTAACACTTTAGAGTCAATCACATATGCCAGATAAACTTCGCAACCCTTTTTCACATAGTTCAAAGCTTTCATCGCTGATATAACAGCTGATAACCTATTCAAACTATCTCACCATTCTGACTTCTCAAATTAATACTCTTCCATTTACAATTCACCATAGCATGATGCAAAGTGAGCCAATCCATACCCAAAATGATATCAAATTCATCAAAAGGTAACAACATCAAATTAGTCGGAAAGCAAATATCTCGAAACATCAACGGACAGTTCTTGCACAGTTTATCCACCAAGACACACTTGCCTAAGAGGTTCGATACTCTAATCACGAATTCAATAGACTCAATAGGTAGAGTTTACTTGATACTAGATTCACACACACATAAGAATGAGTAGAACCTAGATCTATCAATGCTATCACATCAGTATCAAACAGAGTAAAAGTACCAGTGATGACGTCTGGAGATGACGCTTCTTCTCATGCATGTATAGCATAGGCTCGGACAGGTGCTCTCACCTCCGATCTCACAGTTGTATTGGTAGTCCCTCTTTGTCTTCCACTCACATTTTCGGTGTTTCTAGGTGGTCTACCCCTAGCCGTCGTGTTACTCGGTCTCGTACTTTGAACATTTTCTCCCTCAGCTAACTTTGGGCAATCTCGAATGAAATGATCTTGTGATCCACATTTGTGGTAAGTTCTATTATTTACTTGCCCCAGCATTCGCCCACATGTCATCCTCCACACTGTCTACACCCAGGCTTATTGCTTTTAACACTGCCAACACTTGATTCAATCGGGAATTGAGCTCTTGGTCCAACACTTTGTCTCGCACAATCTCTATTCGGATGTCCAAACAAAACATTTGACCGATTGCTTGCAAATCTAAATCTCTTCGTCGAAGGTTGAGACGACTTACTCATTAATCTTTTTCTTTCATCTCGAGCTTCAGAATCGGCTTTATTCTTTTCTTTGATAAGCTCCTCGGCTTTGCAAGCTCGTTCAACCAACACAACAAATTCATTTATATCAAGTATTCCAACCAATAATTTAATGTCTTCATTCAGCCTTCCAATAAAACGTTTACACATAGTAGCTTCAGTCGAAACACATTCCCGCCCATATTGACTCAGTCTCACAAACTCCCATTCATACTCCGTAACTGACATACGGCGTTGTTTCAACTCTAGAAACTCTTTACACTTTTGATCTATAAATCGTTGACTGATATACTTCTTTCAGAATTTAACTTGAAATAAATCCCAGGTAATCCTCTCTCTCGGAACCACAGAAATCAACGTTTTCCACCAGTTATAAGCTATATCTCTCAACAAGGAAACTGTACACTTAATGCATTCATCAGGATTCAACGACATTTCATCGAACACTCGGATTGCATTCTCGAGCCAAAACTCGGCTCGTTCAGCATCATCATCAGCTGTGGCCCTAAACTCTTCGGCCTCGTACTTTTGGATTTTATGTACAAGAGGTTTATTCATTCGATTTGGATCTATAACTTGTGGCATAACAGGCACTTGTGGGGGTGGAGGTTGTGGAGTAGCCGGATTCATTCGAACAAACTCCAAAAACTACCCACTCATCATTTGGAAGAAGGCTTGCTTAGCTTCTCCCTCTTGGCTACCATCATTCGGCCTAGATGTGGCCGGCGCTGTCCCTTGAGCGGGAGCAGGTGCGTTACTCTCAATATCGTCAGCAACTGTTCGATTGGGATCATTTACTATATGAAAATACATTTTTAATTGTCAGGATTCATCACACTATCGCAATTATATATATATGGCATGTAGCTAGACTCACGCGTGCTACATTAGGCCGAGAATCTACTAAATCGTAGCTCTGATACCAATAAAATGTAGCACCCCTAACCCAAAACCATCACCAGAATAGGGTTAAGAGGCATTACCGAACAATCAGAACATTTCACATCCATTTAATCAACACTAAGTCAATCAACAATCAATCATATGCATATACGAACATATAGTCCCTTATCAAGCTCTACGAGACCTTAAACACGTGTTAGAAAGAGGTCGGGACCAAACTGAATACATACGAAAATTTTTAGAAGTTTAAACATTTTTCAAAACTGCAGAGGTCACATGCCCGTGTGGGTAGGCCATGTGCCTCACACGGCCTCGGACACGCCCGTGCGTCTAAGTCGTGCCAAAACAGGGCATACATACTGACTTGTCCACACAGCCTGAGACACGCCTGTATGCCTCACCCGTGGGGAACTCGTACTTGCACCACACGGCCAGTTACATGCCCGTGTGTCCAGCCCGTGGTCGCTACTAACTTGTTTCACTTGGCAAACTTAAACAACACGGTCGAGCCACACGCTCGTGTGCTCAACTGTGTAGGCAATTATAGGCCATTTTCAAGGCCAAATTTGCCTCCCACACATTGACACACCAACAAGCTTCAAATCTCATGTATTTAAACCTCAATTGGCATCCAAAATATACCATCATATACACCAAATAATCATCAACAACATCATTTATTTCCTACCTCAAAAACAAAAATCAGCACAAATAAGTCTATCCAATTGCCAATTTCACAATCTAAAGTATACAAGTTGAGCATCATATAATTCTTACCATATTTCACATTTAATCCATCATTCTTAACAACCAAATCAATATAAAACATACCATTTTCATACTCATGATTTCATACCACATTCATCATTTTCATAGCATCACATATATACCAACAACACTCAACTACTAATCCATGTCTCATGGCAAGGTTTATACAACTCAAAACATGCCACATTGACTAGCTTATACATACCATATTCAAATATATACATCTTTCAAAAGTACCCAAAATAGATTGCCGATAGTGTGATAGAGATGCTGACGATCCCTCGATCCGAGCTAGCTTTACTGACACTGTAAAATAGAGAAACAAATCATATAGTAAGCTCAAAAAGCTTAGTAAGTTCGTAATATAATACATACTACTCAGTAATACCAAATCAATACATAATTAAATGATCACATAGATAAATGCACAAATAGGCACACCATCAATCTCAACCTTATGCTCAAGTATCTATTCATTCAACTTTTAAAACTATCAACAACCACATAGGTTCAAACGTACCTTGATCAACACATAGTTACTCACCATTCAGGCTACTCAATTGCTCGATATTACTTCTTGTTCAACCTTTGCTTTTCTTTTGATTTATTCGTACACTTAGTGCCAGTTTCATAACCGAAACATAACCGTCATCACACACTTAGTGCTAATATATTCACCGAACATATATCGGTATCGCAAACACAGTGCCAACTCAAGAAGCCGAAGCTTCTATCTTTTCGTACACACAATGCTAACCTTCTCTATCTCGTTTCTCATTTCGTACACTCAGTGCCATCTAATTCAACTCCGTACATAGCATTTCTAATCTCTTAATTATATATATATACTTTCATTCAATTCACATCACATAGATACAATTTAACAACTAGTATTATATACGAACTTATCTTGGATGTCGATATACCGAAATGGTCGATTAATCGGGGACTTTGTCTTTGCCTCGATCTCGATCAAAACCTCTCTTTTCTTGGTCTATATTTAACTCATTCAATCACCATTCATTCAATTTTGTCCAAACACACATATTTAGGGCATTTTGCAAAATAGCCCTCATATTTTCACTTTTCGACACTTTAGTCCCTAAATCACAAAATCACAAAATACACCAAATTTTTACTCACACAAGCTTTTCTGAATTATTCCCATGGAAATACAATCCCACACATTTCATTTATTTCACATTTTAGTCCAATTTACACTTTTCTTAATTAAACTCAAATTATTCAATTTCACTGAAAATTCCATGACAAAATATGTTTATCAATCACATATATTTCATAATTTATCAACAACTATCACAAATCTCAAGCATTCATCAATGACATATCTCAAAATCACTATCAATTTCTAAAATTTAAGCATGTGTTTGAAAGAGCACGAAGCAACGATCACAAAAACGTAGAAATTTTCAAAAACCAAGCTCAAAACATACCTTGATTTTGAGCAACTATGGCCGAATACCCCAAAGCCTTATTTCTTTCTTTTTCCTTCAAGTTTCAGCAAGAAAGATGATAACATGGCTTATTTTTCTTTTGGTTTTAATTATTATTAACTTAATTTACCATTTACAATTTTAACCTTTATTATAACATATAAAACATTATACCTTAAGGTTATTTTGTACATTGCCACCCACTAACCTTAATAATGGGCTAATTTCATCACAAAACCTCCAAATTATAAAGACAACAACAATTAGGCACTTTAACAATCAGCACACAACTTTTACACTTTATGCGATTAAGTCCTTTTGCATAATCCAACACACAAACGATAAAATTTTCACACCAAATTTTCAGACATGCTCAATCACGTATTGTAAACATGAAAAATAGTATTAAAAATATTTTTTAACCTCGAATTTGTGGTTCCAAAACCACTGTTTCGAGTAGGGTCTAAACCAGGCTATTACATTTTGGAGTCCAAACTTTCAGCCAGGCTATTCTCTTGCAAGTAAGTGATTTTAGAGGTCTTTCTTGATAATTTTTGTACTTTTGGAACCCCCAAAGCTTAAGCTAGCTAATAAGGGGACTAATTTGCAAAATGGTTAAAAGTTTAGGGACTTTCCATGAGAATGTTCATGTTGTTTGCTGAGTTTTTAGGAAAGAAAATGAATGTTAGTGAGTTAAGGAACAACTTTTGTGAAAGATGTTACCATGAAAACACCTAAATGGGACTTAGTTGTAAAGGTTGTAATTGAGTAATAAATGCATAAAATAATTGGTTTTGTGAGTTGTCGTAAAAGAAATAAATGTTCAGCTAGGCTTGTATAAGGAGAAAACGTAATGGAAAAAATGATTAACGAGCCTAGGGCGAAACCATAACCTTGCCAAAGTATAATGGTAAAATGGTCATTTTTGCCTAAGTAGAAATTTTGATGTATCATGAATTATAAAGTGATTGAACGAATAAATTTTATTATTATAGATCAAGAAGAACGCGGAAACAACCTTGACCGAGGAAAAGGCAAGGTTACGGACTAAGTCATTAATTAATACATTTTGCACCGAGGTAAGTTTAGGTGTAAATGATACATTTTCAATACATATGTGTTACTTATTGATGCAATGTATGAATGAGATCAATTATGAGTGAGATTGGTTGAAATTGATAGATAGTGAATAATTCCATTGTGAACCTCGGAATAGATATGTAAGTGCGGAAAAATATTCGTAATAATTATCTGGTGGGTTGTGTGCGATACCACCTTATTATTTATTCACGATGGGCTATGTGTGAAACCACCGTGAATATTCTTATTGGTGGGCTATGTACGATACCACCCTTTTATTGATTAGTGGTGGGCTATGTGCGAAACCACCAAATCTTAGTATTATTCCGAAGGGTTCATCGAGAAATTGTTTAAGTAAATGTTTCATGTGGCTTTGTGTTATGAGTGTAAAGGATGTGTGCAAGTAAAAGTGAGCAATATATATGTTATATGGTTGGAATGTGGTAAGAGATGATATGAGTAAGCATGATTACAGAAATGTGAATTGTTCTTGCTTAGTATGAAATGTTATTGATTGATTAGCATATGTTATGACGATTATTGTTTACATGTAAACTTACTAATCTTAAAGCTTACTCCCATTTCTTTTCCCTTGTTTTATAGTGCCAAAGAGCCAGCTCAGGATACGAAGACATTCGAAAGATCACCCACACTATCAGCATATATCGGTATAGTTGGACTTAGCATTTTGAATATGGCATGTATAGGGTTTAGACTAAGTTGAATGTCATGTATTCTGGCCAAAAGTGTTGGCTCATTAAAGGATGAACTCTTTTGTATTTAGTCATAGTTGATGGCTTATTATTATTAATATATGAAAAGATGAGGTTATTCATGAATGTGTAAGGTGCATGATTGGATTGCTTGGTTAATAGTTGAATGTGATTTATGTTGTTTGAGTTAGGTTGATAAAAAGAGATTGGAAAATAGCCTTGATCTAGTCTACACGGGTAGGCACACGAGCATGTGTCTAGGCTGTGTGTGACACACGGTCAGCCTCATGGGTGTGTGGTTAGGTTGTGTGTCCCCTGCATGTTAATTTTACAAGTCAATATGCTCAGTAGTAAACACATGGGTAGAGACACGCCGTGTGTCTCAGCTGTGTGGGAGGCAAGGCCATAGACATGGGTGTGTGCCCAGGCCATGTGAAGTATGCACCTAAATTTTGGAATTTAATTCACCACACGGTCGAAGGACACGAGCCTGTGACTGGCCGTGTGATGCAAGTCAGTGTCGACCACGGGCCAGACACACGGGCGTGTGATAGGCCGTGTGATGCAAGTCAGTGTCAACCAAGGGTGTGGAACATGGGCGTGTGATATGTCACACGGGCGTGTCCCTTCCTCTACACGGGTGTGTGGCCCTAAGCCAAAATTTTCTAAGTGCGTAAAAGTCTTCGGTTTAATTCCGAAACCTTCTGAATGTATGTTTAAGGCTTCATAGGCCCATAATTAGGATGGTATGAATGTGAATGGGAAGTTTTAAGTGGAATGAAATTTTATAGTCCAAAGTTGTATGTTCAAGCAAGTGAAGTTCGGTAATGCCTCGTACTCGGTTCCGGCATTGAACATGGGTAAAGTGTGTTACATGGTAAGCCAAGACGTTTCAAGAATGAATGTCGACTTTTAAAGAAGAAATCATCTTCTAAGGATGATAATAACGAAAAGGTCGTTGCAATGATATTTGAAATTAATATGGCAGAAGATGATAATGTATGGTGGATTGATACCGGAGCAACCAAACATGTATGTGTCGAAACCATTTTTTTCAGATTTAGAAAAACAGGAATCGACTTAAAATGAGATATGGAGTCGCCACCTATCCTTTATTCAAGCTGTGATCGGGTCACCTTGAGATGGATTATTTTAATAAAACATTTTAGATTTATTAAAACAATAATTTTGGTCTACAAAATCTAAGAAAACAGGTTCAAAAGTCGGTTACGTGCAAGGAAGGATTAGCACCCTCGCAACGCCCCAAAATTGATACCAAATTGATTAATTGATGTCCTAATGTCAAAAACTTGAAACGATTTTAGAAATGCAATTCCTTTTAAAGACATGGATAATTCGAATTGGAATCTAAGATTCTCTTGCTCCGAAGAAATAAAATATCACATCCAGCACGATAGGATACGACATTTCAAACCCTCGATGCTAAGATCCTCTCATGACTTCCAAAGTTCATGCGTTGAGATTTTTATAAGGATATTCAATTATTCGGACAAACAAAAAACTGAAACCCAGCACGATAGGGCACGATTCCTCGAATTTCCAAACACGAAATATTGCCTTATTTTTTGAAAACATGGACAAAATTTTAAAAAGGATATTTGGTTATTTGGTCAAACAGAAAACCGAAACCCAGCACGATATGGCACGATTTCTCGAATTTCCAAACACCAAATATTGCCTTGTTTTGAGGAATTTTTAAAATATACAATCAGAAAACCAAATCTCACCATGTATTAATTTATTCGGGGTAAAGCGAAGCATCTATTAAAATTTGAATACTTTGGAATTTACATCACAAAGCAATATAAAGAAAAAAAATCATAGCTTTAAACGTAAAATAATATGTGAACTCAATATTATGCAAATGAATAATGATAATATAAACAATTTGAATATTCAAATACACAATAACGATTATTTTATGGCATATTCTATTTCAAAAAGGCACATTTCAACAATCAAAGACAAATAAAACAGAAGATATAGTAATCCTACAAAATTTATAAGGCACAATAGTATAAGAACCAATTTTGAATGACAACAAAATAAGTTTAAGATAAACAAAGAAAGAGGAGTTCGAAAACAACAATTTATGAAACAATTTTGAAAATAAACTATGATTAATATAATAATTTATAAATGAGTTTATGAAATAACCATTATGTAAGAAGAAATTGAAAATATATGATATACCAAATAATTTAAAACCACACATACTTATTTAAAATGTAAAAACTTAAGAAATAACTCGTTAAAAAAATAGTATCGAAATGTTTGAAATAAATAAAACATAATTCGAAATAAGATCTTTAAAAGAACAATTATATACTTATATAGATTTAAAAGAAAATACAAGCGTAAAATAATATGAAATTGATAATATATTCATAAAATAAGATAATTTTAATATAAAATATGCATAAAATAATGCATAAAATAATGATGTATAAGAGTATTTAAGTTAAATATTATACAAATTATTAGAGAGAGAAAAAAAGGATAATAAAAGAAAAGTTTGAAATCAAATATTCATATAAGAAATAAGAAATATATACAAATGGAGGTTTAAAATAGATTAACATTGTAAAATTAATAAATAATTCGAATCGATTTATTAAAATAGCTTCTAAAAAATTAAATAATGAATATGTTCAATTCAAAAAAGTTTCAAAGATGATAAACAAATGCTAAAAAAAATACTCAATTGAGACAATAATAAAATCGACAGGCTACTTTATAAATAAATAAAACGATTTAAACAAAATTAAGGACCATGTTAAAATGCGCACAAATATTCAGAAAATATTCCAATATTCAGAGCGCAGCATTCAAACTGGATTAAATCAAAATGGCGCGTAAATTATAGAGATAGATTAAAAAATAAAGAAAATAAATAACAGGTCTAATCCAATAGCAGCATGAACAACAAGGACTAAACGCGCAATTATCCCTTCATGGCGAAAACGCTCGGGTCACGTGGGCTTTTGGGTTGGGCACGTGGGCTAAACACCCAAACGGTGCCGTTTCAGCAGTTGAGTACACGGGTTGAGCACCAAACGGTGCTGTTTCGGTATCTAAATTCTAAAGACTCAAATGACGTTGTTTTATTCATTATTAAAACTAAAAAAAATCTAAATGGCCAAATTCCATTTTCAGATCACCGAAGCACTTCCTTCAAAACAGGTTTCAAAACCCTTTTTCCCTAAAATTTCGAACTCTCCATCTCTACCCTCTCGGTTGACCAGTGGGCTTCACCGGTGCTAGCGCACCTCCACCGCCGTCGCAACCAAACCCAGGATCCGTCGACCCTTAGATCGGAGAGATAAAACCTGGTTAGGTTAAATCAACACCAAACAATTGGTAAGAAACCCATTTTCTTTTATTTGTTTTTGTAACACCCCAAACCCGGTCTAAACACTACAACCAAGTTTGGCGTGCTACGGGGAAGAAAATGTTTTGAAAATCGATTTGTCAATTTTGTTGGTGGAGGAAACTTTTGGATAATTTTAGAGAAAACGAATTTGAATCTGGTGAAGTTTAAAACGTGTTAAAACTTGTTTTAGAAAACTTAATTGCCTTATTGTTATTCCATATCATTTACTTAATCAGTGAACATTTCAGAAAACACGTACTTATCGAGGTTTTGAAAAACAACCAATTCATATCTATCAGGTATGCTTATCAAAAGTTATAGAAACAACCAAATAAAAAATCCCAAAAATAAAAGTTAGGCGGCCTTATTACAATGATGTAAACCCAAAATTTAAATAAAACAGCTAAGTCCAAACAGAAAACTTTGATATAAAACAAATGCTGAACATGGCCACCTCGAGTCCACTCCGGCTCCATATCCACGATCTAAGTCTGATCTGCAAGATGTAAAGGAAGGGGTGAGTCACCGAGACTCAGTGTATAAATCCCTATCCTAAGAGAAATTATGCTCTTACACAAATTCATACAATAATATGCAAGTCATGCAACCCATCCAACCTAAGTATCCATCCGGGTCTCCCAAATCTACCCCTTATGTTACCAAACCACTGGTGGTGCCAAACCACTGGTGGTCCCAAACTACTGAGACATAGTCACAATTTTTATAATATGTGGGGCCAACCCACTGTGTGATACCAAATCACTGGTGACAGTCTGATAGATCATACTTCCCCCTCCTCTCATCACCAATAACACATAGTTATGCTAACAATATCGGTATGATCATGCTTAACATACAGAATTATGTGTACAGAATTTCATGTATTCTTAAAGCACAGTCAACGCGAGAAATCATAACAACTTACCCGGCATCCTCGCTTTTACCCACAAGGGTATTTTCGTAACCATTGCCGTCATTCCGGCTTTTAATAACACATAACATAAAACATATTATGTAAATAAAGTGTGTAAGAGTTACACACCTAGTTTTCATACTAATTCTCTCACTGCTTCTACGCTACTGTCGCGCTAGACTAGCACTATAGGCCTACGATCTAACTCTGATGTTGGCCCACACCCGGATGGCCAATCGCGCACTCCTGACATAGATCGCTTCTTGTATTTTGGCATTGGGTTTACAGATCCAACCTGTAACATCCTAAAAATGGGGCTATTTGGAATTAAATTATTTTTCCTATGTTTGAACTGCTGTGATATTATTTAAGGAATAATAAGGCTTAATTAAGGGTCTTGAGTAGGCTCGGTTTAGCAGAAAATTTCATCTTGAACTTTAAAGGCAGGGAGCCTTAGCAGAAGGGGGTTATAAGAATAAATAAGGGATGATTTGACACAAAAAGAGCCTTGGAAGAGTGGCAAAAAGAAGGCCACTTAAGAGCTAGCATGTGACGCCATCAAGGGGAAGGGAGAGCCTTGGTTCGAGTCACACAATTCCCTCTTTTTGCACTATGTTTAGACGGTACAAGTGGGAGAGACTTTCTCTCTTTAGACTCTTTTATTATTATTATTATTAAAAGATAATATGAGCATTTTTTTTAAAGGGATTTTTATTCTAAGGATAATAGGAGATAAATGAGGATATTACATGGATTATTATGAGATTATTATTTATTATTAAGAATAAATTCAAATTAGTTTGAATTAAATCAAATGGGTGGCTAAGAGAAAACCGAGGAGATTGCCGAAAATTGAACTCCTTGTTGGAGTGGAGTGGACGGCATGGAGTCTTTGTGAAGGAGGAATGCCGAATTCTTCTTAGCCATTTACTTGGCAATTTCGGCTAACATTTTTCCCATTTACCATTCCTTTTCCTTTTCTTTTTCAAGACCGAACACTCCTCCCTCTCATTCTTCTCTTTCTTTTATTTTTTCTTCATAAAACTCTTTTGGCCGAAACTCCCCACACCTCTCTTCTCCTTATTTTTCTGCTCTTACCCACATTAGCCGAATCATTTACTCCCTTTTACCTTTCTTCTTCTTCCTTTTCTCACTAAAAAGTCCAGCCTTGTTTAATAATAAAATCAATCATAGCCGAATCCAATCCCTATCAAAGTGCCGAAATCCCTTTTCTTTATATTAAACTCTACTTGGCCGAATATTGTGCAAGAGAAGGTGGCTTCCCTTTAGTTGATTTCGGAAGGTAAGGGTCTTAGGCCGAATGTTTATGTTTTTCTCATTATGTCGACTTTGGTTAAGGTAGGTGTGGGTTTCGGCAACTGTTAATTAAGGGTGTTAATCACAGATTAAACCGAATTCGTTGTAGGATCTTCGGGATTTGGGAACAAGCAAGTGAGTTCATCAACGTTCGTCAATCAATTTTCAGTAAGGATCTACATATGGATTTGGTGTTCATTTAAAAGTCGAAGGCTATGGTTATTAATATTGACCGATTGTAGTTTGTGAACCAGATTCGCGATTCGGGTGCTGAAGCTAGTATTCAAAGTGATTAGGTAAGGATTCGAGTACAAAAGGTTACCCCGAATAGGCCATAGTACTAACCCTATGGTTGGCCGAATAGGCCATAGTACTAACCCTATGGTTGGCCGAATATAGGTACAGAGAGATATAGTGTGGCCGACCTGTCTTTTCGAGATTTAGAGCATCCAAGGGTGACAGGTGTGTACATACACATGTTATAACTTATTAAATGTGCTGAGTGTTATGTATGCTAACTTTGCTTTATGTAGCAATGGATTTAATACCATAACGGTATAAGTGGTGATTCAGGTAAGTACCTGTTAATATGAATTTGTTATTTAATGCTTTTGGGAAGCATGATGTATTGACACATGAGATTTAATTTGTGATGGCATGAAATGTATTTATTAATGACTGATGTGGGAATGATGAGTGGAGGGGGCAGTATTATTTGTGCTGACGGGTACCAGTGTTTTGGTAACACACTGTGACTACGGTCACCAGAGGTTTGGCACCTCATAGCGACTTATCCCTGTGGTTAACACCACCGTGGGTTGGCCCCACTTTTGAGATACGGGATCGTCTGCCAATGATTTGGTATCACACGATGGGTTGGCCCATCAATTGATTCGTGTCTACGGACACTAGTGTTTTGGTAACACATTGTGACTATATGTCACCAGTGGTTTGGCGCCACCAGTGGTTTGGTACCACAAGGGGGTAGACATTGGTTGGCTAGGTTAGGGCACATAATATTATGCACATTAGTAGTTATATGTTGTGTATGAAAATGTTAAAAATCGGGGGGGAAGGGTTACATACTGAGTCTTGGTGACTCACCTTCTCCTTTACATTTTTCAGGTGACACGTAGATCACGGATGTGGAGCCGGGTGGACTCGAGGTGGCCATGCAGTGGATTTAATTTAAATGAACTTTAATTTTAGTCATGATATTTTTATTTCCGGGTTTTTATTTTATGTGGATGTAATAAGGCCTCCTGATATTTTGCTTTGTTATTTTTCATACGTTGGATCCTTTGTTTTAAACTTTGTTATTAATATTTAAATCACATGTTTTCCAAGTTAAAACGAAAATTGTTTTTAACGTGCCATTGGGCACACTTGTAATTTTAAAATAACTTGACTTAATAAATTTTCACACTAATCCAAAGTATGGTTTTAACTAAACAATCAATTGAAAAGGGTTTTCGACAACTAAAAATCGACTTAGCAAAAGTGTTTCCAAAAATATTTTCCTTGTAACAGACTAGATTCGGCCATAGTGTTTGGGCCGGGTTTGGGTTGTTACAAAATTGGTATCAGAGCCCAGTTCAAAGCTCGGCTGTGGGGGCCCAAGGCCCAAAAATGTTTTGGTAGGCCTTATGGAATGATTTTTGGTTTTTGAACAGCATGGCCCGAGTCTCCGGCACCGATCCGCCCAGGTAAGTACATCGAAACCTCTTTGTGAATTATATTCTGTAGAAGGGTAGGAAGCATGGAACGTAGATAGACTTATAGGAACTTGAACCCTAGGATTAGAGTACTCAAACACACAAACCAAACATAAGACTTAAAGAACTAAACCCACTTATGACTTAGTCACTGAGCTAGGGTGTGGTAACCCCTGTACGCATGTCTAGGAGTGGATCCGGAAGAGCTTGGTATTTAAGCAGTCCGTGTGACTCACCTCCTCTTCGCAGGTATCCTACCTGGTGCGTAGCTTCGGTTCACCCTAACTCAGAGGGCTCAGTGGTGTGGCAACCTCTGTGCGCATGTCTAGAAAGGTCTCGATGAGAGCTTGGTATTTAAGCGGTCCGCGTGACCCACCTCCTCTTCACTCGAATCCTGCCTGGTGTGTAGCTTTGGTTCACCCTGACTAAGAGGGCTTGGTCATAGGCTAAACATAATGACTAAAACCCGAAAGGGAACTAGCCATGTTTTTCGAAAAAGGAATGAAACAACAAAACCCTAAAGTTTTCAAAACTTTTGCAATAACTCTTTCAAATCAGAGAACATCATTTTTACAACGTTTTCTTCGAAAAACTCAATTTGTGGAAAATTACAAAAATACCCTTAGGGGTAAAATTACTAAAATGCCCTCGGTTCATAAAATATCAACTTAATGGTTTGCCCAAAATTTCAATTATTTTACAAATATTCAAAGACTCTGCTTTGCAAATCAACAATAAAATATTTTGGTTTTGGAAAATTACGAAAACGCCCTCAATTTGTGAAAATTACCGAAATGACCCTAATCTTTAAAAATCTGTACAAACATCACCACTTGAAAAGGAAAGTTTTCAAAAAGGGAACCCTCAAAGTTTTACAACTGTTAAAAATATCCTTGATTCATCAAACTTACCAAATTACCCCTGATTGATCAAAATTACCAAAATACCCCTAGTTTCCAAAGCGATGCCATATCTCTAAATTTTGCAAATTTTTGAAACCCTCTTCAGTTTTGGGGAATTTCAAAGTGACAGGTTTTATTAAAATTTTACAACTTCTTTTATTACGAAAATACCCCTATAGGAAAATGACGAAAATACCCCTGGGTTAGAAATGGGCAGAAATGTCCGAAGAGTGAATAGGTATGGAAAGTATTAAGGAATGGATGCATGAACTCCTTTATGTGAACTAGGATAGAAGACTGAAACCTTGTTTGCTCGAAAGAATCTCTGATTAAACCTTATCCATAAAATTTCTTCGCGAGTAATAAAGTAGAACAAATGCTAACGCATAAAAATTTTCTTAATCAGATTAAAAGCGCGGTAGATAGAATGAGTTCTAGAGGATGTGGACGCCGTGGACGCGGTAGGGGTAGGATGACGGTGTCTAAACCCGTCAGGTCAGGTTAAGGTTCTGAAAACGAGGTACCACCGCCACCACCACCTCCTACTTTTAGAGCTGAAGAGTAGGATCAGACCGGTGGTGAGGTGACGCATGTTGTTTTGTGAGTCTTGGAAATGGTGGTTGAGCTGGTGGAAATTTGGGAGCTCGTAAATCTGTTTCGAGCGACTCCGATCTAACTGAGCCGAGGTATTAGGGGTGTGTCGGGCGTGGCACCGGTGCTGTGCAAACGAATCTGGTTAGAGTCGATCGAAAGGATCATGGATGATCTTGACCGACCGAGGAGGAAAAGTCGAAAGGGGTCGTGTCGCTTCTAAAA
Organism: Gossypium bickii; assembly: GCA_025503065.1. Taxonomy (NCBI): domain Eukaryota; kingdom Viridiplantae; phylum Streptophyta; class Magnoliopsida; order Malvales; family Malvaceae; genus Gossypium; species Gossypium bickii. The sequence goes on from CP106711.1 coordinate 107,921,188, forward strand.
GATGAAGCGCACGGTGGTGGTCGACGGTGCGAGATGGAGCCACGGCAGATGATCTCACGTGGGATTACTTTAAAGCGCCGAAGAAGTATGTGGGCACTAGCTACACCGATGCTCAAAGAAAACTTTTTTAGGACTAGTGCAAGGAACTAAGTCGATGAGCGGAATATGAGGCGGAGTTTTTAAGGTCGAGTAGGTATGCTAGAGGCATTGTGGCTATCGAACATGAGCGCCGTGGTCGACTTCTCGAGAGATGATTTGAGGTTACTGATTGCCCCGCAGCAGGTTCGTGAGTTTTCATCTCTAGTGGAAAAGGCTAAAGTAGCCGAAGGGATCAAGGAGGCTGTGAGGCAAAGCTATAGTAGGAATAGTCAGAAGAGAGGATTTGGGTCAGCTGGGTCAAGTGGTAGTGCCCAGAAAAAGGCCAGACAAAGTGGGCCAAATCAGGCAGCAAGGCCCATGACTACTAATCAGAGACCGACTCAGTGTAACCGCTGTGGAAAAACCCATTGGGGAGGTTGTTGGACCGGTGATAGGGGTTACTTTGAGTGTGGGTCTTTGGAGCATCGTGTAAGGGACTGTCCTCAAAAGTCAGCTAAGAATCAGCCTGAGGGACAGAACCGTGCTCAGGGTAGAAATGTTGGACCACCACAGAGGGGTCGTGGTAATGGCAGAGGAAACAACGGTCCTAACCGAGGTCGTGGAACTCAGGGCAGAGGTTCAGGCAACACAGAGGCTAGGTAGCCTGGCTTAGTTTACACAGCGAGGCGTCGCGAGGAGGGTGACGCACCGGATGTCATAACCAGTACGTTTCTAATTTTTGGTCTTCCTTATGTTGCATTAATTGATGTGGGTTCGACGCACTCGTACATTGCTAGTAGTGTGGTAGAGACTATGGACCTAGACTCTGAAACTGCTTCTAAGGAGATGACTGTAGTTAGCCCTTTAGGTCACTCTGTAGTGGTAGACAAACTTTATAGAGACGTACCCCTAGAACTCCAAAGGGTAGTATTCGTGGCTGATCTGATGGAACTACCGTTTGGGGAGTTCGATTTGATCCTTGGAATGGACTGGCTGGTTCAGTATCAGGCGAATTTGGATTGCGCGGCTAAGCGCATGGTTCTTAAGACGGCGGAAGGGGAGGAAGTGGTTATGATAGGGGATAGAAGGAATTACCTATCCAATGTAGTGTCTGCCTTGAAGGCTGAGAAGATGGTCAAGAAGGGTTGTGAGGCGTATTTGGTTCAAATATGTGCCTTGGAAGCTAAGGAGTCAGTAGTTGGAAAAGTTCGAACAGTAGGGGAATTCGCTGATGTGTTCCCAGAAGAACTTCTGGGTCTGCCCCCGGATCGGGAAGTCGAATTCGGTATAGACTTGCTACCTGGAACGGCACCTGTGTCGATAGCACCATACCGAATGGCACCAAAGGAATTGGTAGAGCTTAAGGCTCAAATTCAGGAGCTCTTGGATAGAGGGTTTATTTGACCAAGTATATCTCCGTGGGGAGCACCTGTGTTGTTTGTCAAGAAGAAAGACGGTTCAATGCGGATGTGTATAGACTACCGCCAACTGAACAAGCTAACGATCAAGAACAAGTATCCGTTGCCTCGGATTGACGACTTGTTCGATCAACTGAAGGGTGCCTCGGTGTTCTCGAAGATAGACCTTAGGTCGGGTTACCATCAACTTAAGGTGAAAGAAGCTGATGTTCACAAGACGGCATTCAGAACCCGGTATGGACATTACGAGTTTCTGGTAATGCCATTTGGATTGACCAACGCGCCGGCAGCATTCATGGACTTGATGAATAGAGTATTCCAGCAGTACCTGGATCAATTTGTCGTAGTATTCATAGATGACATATTGGTTTATTCTAAGACGGAGGAGGAACATGATATGCATCTACGAATAGTCTTGCAAGTGCTGAGGGAGAAGCAATTATACGCCAAATTCAGTAAGTGCGAATTTTGGCTTAGGGAGGTGGCTTTCTTAGGTCACGTGGTGTCGGCTGAAGGAATCAGAGTAGACCCTCGCAAGGTTAAAGCGGTGTTGGATTGGAAACCGCCTAGGACGGTGGCTGAAATACGGAGCTTTCTGGGTCTAGCGGGGTACTATCGGAGATTCGTGGAAGGATTCTCTTTAATCGCAGCGCCGTTGACTAAGTTATTAAGGAAAGGTGTTCCATTTGTATGGTCGGAGAAGCAGCAAGGAAGCTTTGATAAGCTAAGGAAAATTCTGACGGAAGCTTCGATTTTGGTGCAGCCTGAGGCAGGGAAGTTATTTACAGTCTATTGTGATGCATCCCATACTGGTTTGGGATGTGTGTTGATGCGAGGAAGGGAAGGTAGTAGCCTATGCGCGCCACGTCGATTAAGATCGCATGAGGTTAACTACCCAACGCACGATTTGGAGTTAGCAGCGATTGTCTTCGCTCTAAAGATATGGAGATATTATCTGTACGGGGAGAAGTCGATAGTCTACACGGATCATAAGAGTTTGAGGTATCTTCTGACTCAGAAGGATCTAAACCTGAGACAACGTCAGTGGATTGAACTATTAAAGGACTACGATTTTTCAATCGAGTACCATCCGGGTAAGGCTAACGTGGTAGCTGACGCGTTAAGCCGGAAGGTTGTGACGGACTTAAGAGCGATGTTCGCTCGGTTGAGTCTATATGATGATGGGAGTCTTTTGGCAGAACTTCAAGTTAAGCCAACGTGGATTGAGGAGATTAAGGAAAAGCAGTTAGTGGATGAAGGCTTGAACGCTAAGAGGGTACAAGTTCAGGATGGTGGTTTGGAAGGGTACAGTCTGTCTAGTGATGGAGTGTTATGTTTCCAAGGGCGAGCATGTATGCCGACGGATATGGAGTTGAGGCGGAATATTCTCCACGATGCACATAGCAGCCCATACGCTATGCATCCGGGAGGAAGCAAGATGTATGGAGATCTACGTAAACAATTCTGGTGGCCTAGGTTGAAGCGTGAGGTAACTGAATTTGTGGGGAAGTGCCTAACATGTTAGCAGGTTAAGGCTGAGCATCAGTTGCCATCAGGACTACTGCAACCAGTAAAGATCCCTCAATGGAAGTGGGAGCGGATCACGATGGATTTCGTCAGTGGGCTACCCCTTACGCCCAGCAAAAAGGACGCAGTTTGGGTAATAGTAGACCGTCTGACTAAGTCAGCACACTTTATACCGGTGAGGGTGGATTTCTCTCTTCGGAAGCTAGTAAAGTTGTATGTGGCTGAGATAGTGAGGTTGCATGGTGTGCCAATATCGATTATCTTGGATAGGGATCCCGGATTCACGTCAAGGTTCTGGAAAGCATTGCATCAAGCTTTGGGTACACGGTTGGATTTCAAGATCTGACTTTCCATCCACGATCGATGCACAATCGAGAAAGGGTGATACAGATCTTAAAGGACATGTTAAGAGAATGTGTCTTGGATTTCAGTGGTAGTTGGGAGGAGTATCTGCCACTAGCGGAATTCGCTTATAACAATAGTTATCAAGCGAGTATTCAAATGGCTCCATATGAAGCCTTATATGGACGAAAATGCCGTACTCCTACATGTTGGACGGAGTTGGGGGAACGACAAGTTCTGGGCCCAGAATTGGTAACAGAGACTGAAGATAAAATCAAGGTAATTCGGTCTCGTCTAAAGGAAGCATCAGATAGGCAGAAGTCTTACGCTGACCTTAAGCGTAAGGAAGTGGAGTATGCCGTAGGAGACAAGGTTTTTCTGAAGGTGTCGCCTTGGAAAAAGGTGTTAAGATTTGGACGGAAAGGAAAGCTAAGCCCAAGGTTCATCGGGCCCTATACGGTGATTAAGCGAGTAGGACCAGTAGCTTATCAGCTTGAGTTACCGGCAGAACTGAATCAGATCCATGATGTCTTTCATGTATCGATGTTGAGACGGTATCGGTCAGACCCTTCGCACGTTGTGTCAGTGGTAGAGATTGAGGTGAACACGGATTTATCTTTTGAAGAGGAACCAGTTCAGATCCTAGATCGGGATGTCAAGGTGCTACGTAGGAAGTCAGTGCCCTTGGTGAAAGTGCTATGGCGGAACCATGGTACAGAGGAATCTACGTGGGAACCCGAGGATGTAATGCGGCAGCAATACCCTCACCTCTTCTAACCAGGTAATTTCGAGGATGAAATTTATTTTAAGGGGGTAGAACTGTAACATCCTAAAAATGGGGCTATTTGGAATTAAATTATTTTTCCTATGTTTTATGATATTATTTAAGGAATAATAAGGCTTAATTAAGGGTCTTGAGTAGGCTCGGTTTAGTAGAAAATTTCATCTTGAACTTTAAAGGCAGGGAGCCTTAGCAGAAGGGGGTTATAAGAATAAATAAGGGATGATTTGAGACAAAAAGAGCCTTGGAAGAGTGGCAAAAAGAAGGCCACTTAAGAGCTAGCATGTGACGCCATCAAGGGGAAGGGAGAGCCTTGGTTCGAGTCACAAAATTCCCCCTTTTTGCACTATGTTTGGACGGCACAAGTGTGAGAGACTTTCTCTCTTTAGACTCTTTTATTATTATTATTAAAAGATAATATGAGCATTTTTTTTAAAGGGATTTTTATTCTAAGGATAATAGGAGATAAATGAGGATATTACATGGATTATTAAGAGATTATTATTTATTATTAGGAATTAATTCAAATTAGTTTGAATTAAATCAAATGGGTGGCTAAGAGAAAACCGAGGAGATTGCCGAAAATTGAACTCCTTGTTGGAGTGGAGTGGACGGCATGGAGTCTTTGTGAAGGAGGAATGCCGAATTCTTCTTAGCCATTTACTTGGCAATTTCGGCTAACATTTTTCCCATTTACCATTCCTTTTCCTTTTCTTTTTCAAGACCGAACACCCCTCCCTCTCATTCTTCTCTTTCTTTTATTTTTTCTTCATAAAACTCTTTTGGTCGAAACTCCCCACACCTCTCTTCTCCTTATTTTTCTGCTCTTACCCACATTAGCCGAATCATTTACTCTCTTTTACCTTTCTTCTTCTTCCTTTTCTCACTAAAAAGTCTAGCCTTGTTTAATAATAAAATCAATCATAGCCGAATCCAATCCCTATCAAAGTGCCGAAATCCCTTTTCTTTATATTAAACTCTACTTGGCCGAATATTGTGCAAGAGAAGGTGGCTTCCCTTTAGTTGATTTCGGAAGGTAAGGGTCTTAGGCCGAATGTTTATGTTTTTCTCATTATGTAGACTTTGGTTAAGGTAGGTGTGGGTTTCGGCAACTGTTAATTAAGGGTGTTAATCACAGATTAAACCGAATTCGTTGTAGGATCTTTGGGATTTGGGAACAAGCAAGTGAGTTCATCAACGTTCGTCAATCAATTTTCGGTAAGGATCTACATATGGATTTGGTGTTCATTTAAAAGCCGAAGGCTATGGTTATTAACATTGACCGATTGTAGTTTGTGAACCAGATTCGCGATTCGGGTGCTGAAGCTAGTATTCAAAGTGATTAGGTAAGGATTCGGGTACAAAAGGTTACCCCTTTAACTTATGTGGGTTGGCCGAATAGGCCATAGTACTAACCCTATGGTTGGCCGAATATAGGTACAGAGAGATATAGTGTGGCCGACCTGTCTTTTCGGGATTTAGAGCATCCAAGGGTGACAGGTGTGTACATACACACGTTATAACTTATTAAATGTGCTGAGTGTTATGTATGCTAACTTTGCTTTATGTAGCAATGGATTTAATACCATAACGGTATAAGTGGTGATTCAGGTAAGTACCTATTAATATGAATTTGTTATTTAATGCTTTTAGGAAGCATGATGTATTGACACATGAGATTTAATTTGTGATGGCATGAAATGTTTATATTAATGACTGATGTGGGAATGATGAGTGGAGGGGGCAGTATTATTTGTGCCGACGGGCACCAGTGTTTTGGTAACACACTGTGACTACGGTCACCAGAGGTTTGGTACCTCCAGAGGTTTGGCACCTCATAGCGACTTATCCCTGTGGTTAACACCCCCGTGGGTTGGCCCCACTTTTGAGATACGGGATAAATGCGCGGTGATTTGGTATCACACGATGGGTTGGCCCCATCAATTGATTCGTGTCTACGGACACCAGTGTTTTGGTAACACATTGTGACTATATGTCACCAGTGGTTTGGTACCACAACGGGGTAGACAGTGGCGTTTGGTTGGCTAGGTTGGGGCACATAATATTATGCACATTAGTAGTTATATGTTGTGTATGAAAATGTTAAAAATCGGGGGGGAAGGGTTACATACTGAGTCTTGGTGACTCACCTTCTCCTTTACATTTTTCAGGTGACACGTAGATCGCGGATGTGAGTAAGGTGGACTCGAGGTGGCCATGCGATTGGATTTAATTTAAATGAACTTTAATTTTAGTCATGATATTTTTATTTCCGGGTTTTTATTTTATGTGGATGTAATAAGTCCTCCTGATATTTTGCTTTGTTATTTTTCATACGTTGGATCCTTTGTTTTAAACTTTGTTATTAATATTTAAATCACATGTTTTCCAAGTTAAAACGAAAATTGTTTTTAACGTGCCATCGGGCACACTTGTAATTTTAAAATAACTTGACTTAATAAATTTTCACACTAATCCAAAGTATGGTTTTAACTAAATAATCAATTGAAAAGGGTTTTCGACAACTAAAAATCGACTTAGCAAAAGTGTTTCCAAAAATATTTTCCTTGTAACAGACTAGATTCGGCCATAGTGTTTGGGCCGGGTTTGGGTTGTTACACAACCCCTCCTACTGCTTGACTGCTATTCGAGTCCATAATAATCCTTGGTCACTAAACCAATCAAATCGATAAGATCTAATCAATACTCATAGTGTTTAAACGAAACCCTTACCTAGTTGTCGAATCCTGAAAATCTTTACGAGTACGCCACCACACTACCTACATTCGGCCATCACTAAAGTATTAAACCAAACCCTTAATCGTAACCAATCGAGTACCACATACCATTCGGCCAAAGAGAAAAGAACAAGAAAGGCCATTCGGCCGAACCTACCAACCTTCCTTCAGCTTTCCACAGATCGGCAATACAGGGCACAGCAAGACAGGATTTGGCTTCTAGGGATAGAGAGTGAAATCAATAGGGCCTTCAAACTATTCGGATTAGAACTTGATAAAAAAACAGAGAAATCGCAGAGAAGGAAAAATCCCGAAACTCACCAGATTAATGAGGAGTACTCGGCTTATGGTGTACCTTCGGGAAAAATCCACCCTTGTAGATTCGGCTATGGGAGAGGAAGATGAAAACCAGGGTATTCAGCTTTGGAAGAAAAGAATGAAAAGAAGAATGTGTTGGAGAGTTGCGACAAAGAAAAGAATTCGAGAGAATAAGAGAAGAAGAGAATTTTCGGCTAAAAGAGTAAGTGAGAAAGAAAGAAAAGAAAACGAATGGAAAAGATGGACACTAGGCTTCAAAATTCAGCTACACATGCACACACCTCAGAGTTGGAGTTTCAGCCAACTCTCTCCCTCCTGATAGCCTTTATCTTACCTGATAACCCAATCATTATCTCTTCTTTAGAAGAGCCCACCTTAAAACCAACTCTTCCCTATTAATTATCAGCATTTTATCACTAAAATAAAAGAAAATAAACTCCTAAACTGTAGCCACTATGCCGTCCACCCCTTCCCCCTTGAAGTGCCGAATTTTGACCCATTAATTTGGGCCCCAAGCGGCCACACTAGGCCCAAACTCCTCCCCCTTGTGACGCCACCTACATGCCCACTTATAGCACCTTCAAACTTTGGGCCACAAGCCCAACTTGCTACTAAACATGCTTACTTAACTTAATTTATAATCTAACACTATTTATTAGAAATTTCCACCCAGGTTTTAAGCCCAAACCTGAGCCCAATACACACCTCAAGCCCTTAACCTACCAACTTAGCCATGCAACCTCCCAAATGCACAGACCCATAAAATCAGGATATTACAGTTTTCTTGTTGAAAACAAAAAAATGAAACGGAAAAGGAAAAAAATCAAAATAGAAAGCAACCTTTTTTCTTTTTCTTCAAATTTGTTCTTTCTGTATTTCGTATTGATACTCTTGTGTTCGTAAAAATGTGGAGAAGCAACAATCGTTTGTTTTGACCCTTTTAATGGCCAAAATCGAAATAAAAATCAAAAAAATGAAAAAATACAGCTGTCCCCCTTTTCTTTGTTTTTTTTTCCTGCTATTTGTTTCCTTGTGCTGGTATTGGCGACGTGAGGCACGAGGGGCAACGTTGCAACGTGCGTGTGGTGCGCGTGTGAGGACTGAGACAGCCCAAATGTTTGGCTGGGGTTGCGACGCTGGCTTTGGTTGCTAGGGTTTCTGGCAATGTTATTTTTATTTTTAGATTTTGGGCTTAGCTAGGTATTGGGTCGTGGGCAAATTTGGGTAGTGGTTTAGTGGATTTTAATTTGTATTTGGGTTTGAAACTTTGTAATGGATTGTAAAAAGACTTTTAATAATTTTTTATTGGGGTTTTAATGGTTAATTGGGCCCCGGGTGAAATAGGCCTTCTACAGTGTGCAAAGACAAAAGCATGTTCACAAAGTTCACATAATGTGAGAATGACAATGTCTTGTACATGAAAATTCTTCCATCACAACAATCAAAGGTAAAGGGTCTATTGAACTACAATTCACTTCTAGAAAGGTTTTAACTTTGAATTATGTATATTATGTACCAGAAGTTAGGAAGAATTTAGTATCTTGAAGTTTGTTGAATAAGTTTGGTTTCAAACATGTTTTGAAGGTAGATAAGTTTATTCTGTCTAAGGAATGAATTTTTGTAAGGAAATAATATATGTGTGAGAGCATGTTCAACCTCAATATTATTAATAAGAATAAAAATATTATTTTTGCTTATATGGTTGAATCTTATTGTTTATGGCATTATAGATTAGGTTATTTGAATTATAGAAAATTGAATGACATGCATAAGTTAGATTTAATTCCTGTTTTTAATAATAATACTAAAAAATGCAATACATGTATGTTGACTGAAATTACAGGAAACCCTTTCCCTAAGGTTAAAAGGAAAACAAATTTGTTGATTTGATTCATAGTGATTTATGTGACATCATAATACTTCTACATTAGGTGGAAAGAAATATTTTTTTACTTTTATTATTGGTTGTTCTAGATATTGCTATGTATATTTATTGCATTCAAAAGATGAAGCACTTGATAAATTTAAAGTTTATAAATCTGAAGTTGAACTTCAGTGTGAATCATTTATCAAGTGCTTAAGATCGGATAGAAGTAGAGAATACTATAATCCAAGTTATTTTGAATCCATTGATTTTGAATCCACTGGAATTTTCTATCAAGTTTTAGCCTCTTACGCACCATAACAAAATGGTATAGTTGAAAAGTAAAATATAGTCTTAACTAAAATGGTAAATTCAATGTGATCATATTCAAGTTGTTCTAACAACTTGTCATATATTGAATAGAGTTCATAATAAGGAGACTAAAATAACCCCTATGAACAATGGAAGAAAAGGAAACCAAACCTTAACTATTTAAAGGTTTGGGGCTATAGAGCTATTGTCAAAGTTCCAACACCTAAATGTAAAAAAGTTAGGAAAAAGAGGAATTGAATGCATATTTATAATATATTCACATAATAGCAAGGCATATAGGTTTATGGTAATTGAACCAAATGACCTAATTTCAATTAATACTATTATTAAATTAAGAGATGTTATTTTTGATGAAAATAGAGTTAATTATATTTCAAGACAATTACAACCACAACAATTGATTCATTCTTCAAATGAGAATGAGATTCCATTAGAACAAAATGATAATAACAGTGAATCTTGTCAAGAATTAAGAAGAAGTAAAAGGATTAAAAAGGTCAAAGATTTTGAACCAGATTTCATTATGTTTCTTGTAGAAGAAAAAGGTGAAAGAATATGTAGTAAGATACCTTATTGTTGTAATACATAATCTGATCCTATTACATTTGAAAAGCCAATGAAATCTTGAGACTCTACTTAATGGAAAGAAGCAATAAATATTGAGATGGATTCAATAATGGGAAATCAAACTTGGATCTTAGTTAATCTTCCACTGAGTTCCAAACCAGTAGGTTGCAAATGGATCTTCAAAAAGAAAATGAAGGTCGATGGAAAATGAATTTAAAGCAAGGTTGGTAGCCAAAGGTTTTACCCAAAAAAAGGTATTGATTACTTTGATAACTATGCTCCAGTAGCAAGAATTGCTACAATTAGACTCTTAATATCACTTGCCTCAATATATAATTTGGTTGTTCACCAAATAGATGTTAAAACTGCATTTTTAAATGGTGAATTGGAAGAGGAAGTGTATACGGAACAACCGGAAGGTTTGGTTATTCCAAGACAGGAGCATGAGGTATGTAAGTTTGTTAAATCTCTATATGGGGTTAAAAAAAAGCAATAGCACCAAAAGGTGTCATAAAATGAATGAATCCGATAAGTGCATGTATAAAAATTTTGAAAATGGAAAAGGTGTCATTATTTGTTTATACGTAGATGATGTGCTCATTTTTTTAAACAGATTTGGAACAAATAGAAAACAAAGAGAAATTCTTTTCAAACAAATTTGCTATGAAAGATATGGGTGTAACAGATGTTATTCTAGGGATTATAATAACACGATATGAAAGCACTATAACTTTATCACTATCACATTACATTGAAATGGTCTTCGTTGACATTGAGTCAGATATGGTTGTGGGTTATCTTGGGTTATGTGTAGTGTTGTTTGTGAATGATTTGACTTTTTTATTGTTGGATAATGTGTTGTATGTGTGATAGTAAATGAATTAATTTGGTTTAGTGGTTAAGTGTTTGAGTGGTGTGTATGAGATTTTAAGGCTAAGTATGGTATGACAGTGCAAAGGGATTAGAGTGCGCAGCGAGAGCATTGTAGGGAGTTTTGTGCTTGGTCGATGGTTTGGTTAGTAGGAAATTTCAAGAATGAACTTTCTTTAAGGAGGGATGAGTTGTAAAATCTCGAAATTTGGGGTTAGAAGTTTTAGTCTTTTGAGTGAGTCGAGTAGTCTTAGTCAAGCATTTATGTTTACTTTTGTGTTTGAGAGACAAGAATTAGTTTGTGGTTCTGTGGTTAGGTGTTTAGATTACGTTTGGTTCTATGTTTGTATCCCGATATGAGCAAAAAGAAAATTGTATTTTAATTTTTGTTATTTCAACTTTTATAAATTGTATTTTAATTTTTGTTATTTCAAATTTTATAAATAAAATTGATTGGCCTTTTGTTAAATACTATTTTAATTTGTTTTGTTTTGTTTTGTTTTAAATGATAATAATAATTTTCCCCTAATTTATCCCACTCTCCCACTTTCTGTCACGTTCTTCATTTATTTTTATTTTTTCTTTATTTCTCTCTTTATTCAAACGTTAGTTTCTTCTCCAAAGTTCATATTTTGGTTATTTTTTCTTTATTTTTTGGTTGTTTCGTAATTGTTAATTAACACTCCTTAGGCTATTCTTTGTTCAGTCAAGTGCGGAATCGAGTAAGTGTTAGTATAGTTTTTATTTTTATTTTTTCTTTTAGTGTTTTATGCTAATTGTTAGTAGATTCTTTAGTATCGATTTGGTTGAATACTTATAGGTTAGTATGCTTGTTAATTTGAGATTTCAATTTGGTGAAGTGGTGATTAATTGGTTGACTTTTGGTGCTGGGAATAACGAATTTCAGATGTGTTTTTGAACTAGTAGTGGTTAGAGATAATTTTACTATTGAAATTCAAGAAATTTTGCAAATTATAGTGTGGTTTTAGGGCCATACGAGCGTGTGACGCACACGAGTGATCCACACGGCCGTGTGTCGATGAAGAAGTTAGGGTAATTCGTTAGTCACACAGCCTGGAGTGAGTCACACGGCCTGGAGTTAGTCACACGATCATGTGACCTATGTAGGGAAATGTATCCTTTTTTTACATGGGCGTGTGCCTCAGTCACAGGGCCATGTTTTGCAGCCATAGAGGCTTGAAAAATAACCACACGATTGTGTCTTCTCTACTTCTTGTATATGTCAATTTTTGTCACAGGGCACAGTGAGTTACACAGCCTAGCCACATGACCATATAACTGTGTCACACGAGTGTGTGTCTCATCCACACGACCATGTGCCTCTATCACATAGACGTGTCAATCTTTCACATGGCAATGTAGACCCCTCACATGGTCTGGACCTTTCCACAAGGTTGTGTGCTGCTGTTTTTGCAGATTTTAATTTTTGTTTGTAATTGACTTGTTTTAGATCCTGTGTAATCCAACACTTGTTTAAGCCTCTATAAATGTGATTTATGTATGTTTGTGGGACTCGTTTAAACCTATTAATCACATCACATTATCACCTAACGAACGATTAAACAAAAACAAGGAACTAAAATTTGTGATGTGTATTTTTTTCATTTGCATAAAAATTTGTAAAGAGAAGGAAGTCTGATTTGAGCAGTTTATCTATAATATTTTGTACAGTGATTTTACCGTATTATTATATATATGTCAGTTTATGTAACTCCCCAAACCTGGCCTAAAAGTTAGGTCCGAATCTGGCGTGTCACATTGAAGTGTTTTTCGAAAACCATGTTTTCAAATAAAACCCTTATTGTTTAAAAGCTTAAGTAAAAATCCCAATTACGTTAGTTTATTCTTAAAACGTGGTACATTGAAAATTTATTAGTTTATTCCCAAAACATCTTTTCAGTTGCACAAGCTAATTTTGAAAGTAATTGATTTACGAAAAAGATTAAGTCGCGAAACCATTTCGAGAAGGTTGCGAAAACGTAGTGTTGTTTTAAAAATAGTTAACATTTTGGAAAACCATGATTTACTTCTAACGGATATAATTAAAAGTAAATAAAAACCCCCAAGTTAAAATCCAGAACCTTAAAGAGGCCTTATTACAAAAATGAAAACCTAAAATAGAAACTAAAGCATAAATGAAGTCCAAAGGCAGTCGTGTGGTCACCTCGGAGTCTCTCGTAGCACCAATCCTCCAAACATTGGGGATTACTTGCACAGTTAAAAACGGGGTGAGGTTGCGAAAACTCAGTGTGTAATCCCCTTACTAGAGTAACAGTCAGCATATAGAAACAGAAACCGAAACAGTCTGGGCCAAAGCCCTTTAAAAGTAACAGTACAGTCTAGTTCAGAGCATACGTGGGCCAAAGCCCACTACAATATCATTTGGGTCACAGCCCATAATAAAATCAATTGGGCCTAGCCCAAACCAACAACGGAACAAGTGGCCTAAGCCCAGTACAGTGACAGATCTCATAAACATATATGCAACAGTATGAGGATGCATCCCACCCTGATCCAGCCAACACACCACCCGTACCAACCCTACACTTACGTGGGGATATAATCAACCCACCCATCCAACACACCAAGCTTAGCACTTGTTGAGACACCAAGTCAACAGAATGACTAAAAGCCATAAACATCGCCGCAACGCTGCCAGTTAACAGAACGGCTAAAAGCCATAAATAGAATGGTTATAAACCATAATCAGGATGGCAAAAAGCTATCGGTAACTATAATATGTTTGGCACATAGCCATTAGCGACGATAATATAACCGACACACAGCCTCGGGTAATTATGATCGACATACAGTCATCAATATATATGTTAGGCACATAGCCACAGGTAAATACGATTGGCACAAAGCCATAATCAAGATGGCACAGCGCCATATTTAGGTTGGCATAGAGCCATAATCAGATTACGTGGTTTGAAGCCGTCCATCGGTCCACAATCATCTCATGCGACCCATGCGACATTACAGATCAATACTGGATCCACAGTCGTCATACAACTCGTGCGACCCTATCAGAACTTCCTCCGTATCAATGTCCCAACCCCATGCAATATGTCGTGTATGTCATGCTCAATCATTACACGTGTATGCAAAATGGCCATGCTCAGTAACAGTCATTTAAACATATATTAAAAGCATATCAGTCATACGACCACAGTCAAGTCAGTTAAAACACAGTCATACGATCACAGTCAAATCAGTCAAATTCATAATTTAAGTCATTCATTTACCTACAATGGCAAAACAGTCATTTTACCCTATAAGGGTATTTCGGTAATCCTACCCTACAGTGGTATTTAGGTAATTTTGCAAACTGAGGGTATTTTGCAAACTGGGGGTATTTGATAATTTCACAAATCAAGGGTATTTCGGTAATTTCACAAATCGAGGGTATTTTGGTAATTTCCCAAATCAAGGGTATTTCGATAATTTCACAAATCAAAGGTATTTTGGTAATTTCGCAAATTGAGGGTATTTCGATAATTTTACAAATCGGGGATATTTCGATAATTTCATATATCGAGGGTATTTTGTAATTTCACATATCGAGGGTATTTCGGTAATCTCACAAATCGAGGGTATTTCGATAACTTTACAAATCGAGGGTATTTCAGTAATTTTACAAATTGGGGGTATTTCGGCAATTTTACAAATCGGGGTCTCAGCGACCCAACAGAAGGTCCACCGCTGCTTCGAGCTACTTAAGTAACCAAAACAGACACAACGGTTGAAATAGGCCTAGGGCCCATTACTCGGCCTAATTGGGCCCACACACTCGTGTGGCCCATTTAGCCCAGAAACAGCCACAGTTCAAACAACACATATCACATCACATATATTTTATCCATGTGGGCCCACAAACCCACTAGACCCACAAGCTCGTTTCGGGCCAAGGAGGCCCAGAACTATCTAAGTCATGCGCATGACATGACAAGTCTATCTACGTCCCACTTAACATTGAAGTTTACCCACGCGGGCCCACCGGCCCATATGGCCCATATGACCTATTCTGGCCCGAGCCCATAAGATCGCTTATGGCGGCCTTCCTCATCGTATGCCCACGTTTCGTGAGCTCGGTTTATCCCATGGGCGTTCGCACACTCATGTGGCCCAAAAGCTAATCCTTCAATTTTTCGGCTTTTGCTGATCTACAGACCAATCAGTGTGGAATACACACTTTCGGCTTTCAGCCGATCATCAATAGAGCACAAAGTTACAGACCTGTTTATGAAATCAAGTGAGCTGCTCACGAGCCCAAAACCTACATTTCAATAAGGCACACAATTAGCCTTCCGATAGATAAGATTCACAACATCAAATCCCCAAACCGTCAAACACTACCAACCTTGGTTAATAGTGACCTGGCTTATAATTCTAAAATCGCTGACTAGAATTAATGGATGCTCCTTGCCAATTAACTGCATAACGATAGATCTTGTCAGATAGGATGGATTATAGATGTGGTTAAAAACCACAAAATTAACTTACAAAATCAGTGGAATATTCGGCTTACCCAAGAGTAAGGTAACGTTTTACCTTAATTAAATAATGGGAGGAAAGGGGTTTGACGACTTGAATACCTCCTGCACTTCTTCACCCCTCAAAAACTGAATACACCACTGGTAGCATAAGAGAGCCGTCGACCAAAACCAAACAACCCGATAAGTGCAAATAGTTAACAAATGGGGGTGGAGAATAGGTTAGAGAGTATTCGGTTAGGATACTAGATAGATAGATGAAGTGAACCAAAAGAGGAAAAGGGACCAGTAACTATTGGAGTGACAGGAAGGAAATAAGGAGAAAGATTAGAAAGTGTTCGGTTAATAACGCGGGAAGCGACGCTTGAAGAAAATCGAAGGAATAGAGATGAGAAGAAATTTGGCTAACGACAGAGAAATGGTTAGAAAGGGAAGCAAAACCCAAAAGAATGCAGAAGGAGAAAAATACCTGAGTGGTCAAGGTAAAATTCAGCTACCCAACAAACAAAAGAGAGAAAATGTGTAGAAGGGGGAAAAACCACCGAGAAGAGAGCAAAACTGGAACAAAAATGACCAAAACTATCAAAAAATGAGAGGAAATTACACATTAGCCGAATTTCCTAGGATTCCAATCATCAATTCGGTACAAACTCCCTTCCAAATCAAACTCCTTAATTCTCCCCTAAAAATCTCTCCACATTTTCCTCCTCCAAATCCCCAACAACCATCATCCATATCCCATGATACTCTCCCCCTTTTACCAAGTCCACAACCACTCCAAAAAGTTTGAATGCACCACAACTCTTGCCATCCATGCTGCAAAATAAAACCTCTCGTGCTCGTTCAGAGACTTGAACCTCAGACCACAAGTTTCACTCTCTACGCCACTTACCACTAAGCCACCAGCTCCTCTTGTGTCACAATTTAATCTTAATTACTTAAAAGGCCTAATACCAGGTGTCAGGGTTCCCCTAATGCTAAAAATAAAAATTTCCCAAATGACATGACTTTCTTAAAAGCCCCCTAACCTTCCAAAATCACTCACCTAACAGATCCAACATGCATTTGTGCCACTCTCTTGTTCTCAAATATTTTACACACTCCCATGCCCAAGGCCCAATAGGCCCAATTCTACTAGGCCCAAAAATTTTGGGCGTTACAGTTTAGTTGCATATTTTCTTTTGAGTGGCTTAGACCCACTATCATGGTGTATAGGGCGGATGGGCCTACAATAGCCCAATTGTGGTGTGTAGGGTTGTCGAAATGGTGTTCCGATTTGTTAGGTGAGTTTTAATATTAATTGTTACACATCCGAGCATGTTTCATTTGCATGAACATTTGAATAAGCATGTTAGAACATAAGTAAAATAAGTTGTTAAGTTAATGTAGTAAAGTAATATGTATGTTATGATTCTGTTTAGTTTTTGTGTGTTTTTGGTTCGCATATTTGTTACGTATTCTGATAATGAAATAAGTTCATTTGGTAGAGGTTCCTAATTTATGAACGACTCTGTTACAATGTTTGCATTTTGTAATGCCCTGATTAATTTATTTCTGCCTCTGTAAAATCTGACATAAGTATGTATCTACTTCAGTGGTTAAGTGTTCTAGGTGTGTGTGTGTGTGAGGTATTGGGTTCAAGTCCCACTTATGTTAAATTTTGTTATTTTTGGAATTAAGCCTTACCCTTGTTGAATGGGCTTATAGAAAATTATTTGTTAAGCCATATTACAATGAGCCTGCTGGCTTGAGTGGTAAGGGGGTTAATGTGTTGAAGGTCTTGTGTTCGACTCTCTGTACGAGCGTGGGTATTAATTTTTGCTTTGTTCTCTAATAGAGTTTCAGTAAAGCTTAAAGTCTGAGGGAGTTATGAGTAGTGGGATTAGAAGGAGAAATCTAAGGGATTTGAGATATCTACTACTTGCATTTTATTTTATTTTTGTTTTGAATTTTTTTCCCTTCCTTCAAGAAAAATCTGACGATAATTATTTTATTTTCCCTTCCTATCGTTTCTTTTCCCCATCTATGCGACCTTTTGTTTTACTTCTTTTTTGTTAGGTTCCTAAATCCGTGGTTCGAACGTACTATTGGAATTGTTGGGTTCGTCTCTTTGGTGTGGTAAGTAGATTTCTGTTGCCCTCAATTTTGGTTTGGGATTTTCTTTATCAGCGAGAACAATCTATGGTGATTGAAGGGTGGTATTTCATGTTTAGGAATAGATTGTGGAGCAGAGAATTGCACTTCAACGGTTTCGAACGCGTAGAAGGGGTTTGTTAACGGTGGTAAGTCAGTTTCGTGTTGATTCTTGTGTCGAATTCTTTACTCAATTTGCTAAATCGATGTAGGGTACCTTATTATTAAGTTTTGGAAGGCTCGGGATAGTTTTCGCATCAAAACAATACCAGGTGTGTACCTAAAACGCAGAAAATGAGGACTCAGTAAAAGTCGAAAAACTACACTGTCGACACCATGCGGGTGTGTGGTCGCCCATGTGGATGGCCGTGTGTGAGACATGGCTGTGTGGTCGTCGAAGGCAAGGGCATGCGCAAGACATGACTGTGTGGTGGCTTGGGTGTGGCCTTGTGGTGGCTTGTGAGGGCCCTGTGGGCCACACAGGCTAGGCCAATTTGGGCGTATGGGCCCACATGAGTATGACACACGGGCATATAGATTCTTAGGCCAAGCCGTGTGGGCCACATGGGCAAGGCCAATCTGGGCGTGTGGGCCTATATTTCTGTAATTTTTCATAGGGTCGCACGGGTCACTTCGATCGATTGTGGGTCTACTGTAGGGTCAGTGAGGGCTAAATAAACCCTATTTTGTATGCGATGGTATTCTGATAGACTGATCTGAGTAGGATACTAAATGTATGTCTAACTGTACTGTGTAAGCATGTCTGTTATCTGTACCAAAGTATGTTAGTTATTTGTAACACCCCTTACCCGTATTCGACATTGGAATAGGGTACGAGGCGTTACTAGACTTATACACTAACAATTATACAATACCAAGATGTGACTTTTCACTCAAAACTAAAAATTTTCGTAACAAGCCTACTAGGCCTATATCACACATTAGGGATGGTTCGGGATGAAATTGAACTCTTTTAAAGCTCTCTAGAAAGACTTAGAAAAATTTTTATCAAACAATCCACATGCCCGTGTGGAGGAAAGGACATGCATGTATGGCATATCACATACCCGTGTTCCACACCTGTGTGGAATTATTTTTCAATTAAAACCTACAGGGGTTTTCACACGGCCGGACTCATGCCCATGTCCATGGCCCGTGTTCCTCACACGGCCTTGACACGTCCGTGTCTTAGTCCGTGTCTAAAAAAATTGGCATTCTGTTCCTGACATCATCACCCCATAAATGTCACACGGCCAAGGCACACGCCTATGTCCTTCGACCGTGTGGTGAATTAAATTCCTAATTTCAGGTGTAAACTTCACACGGCCTGGGCATACGCCCATGTACTATAGTCGTGTCATCCACACGATTGAGACACACGGTCGTGTCTCTGCCCGTGTGGTTACTACTAAGCATACTAACTTGCCAACCTATTATGCAAGGGGACACACAGCCTAACCACACGCCCATGAGGCTGACCGTGTGTCACACACGGCCTAGACACATGCCCGTGTGGACAAGAACAAGGCTATTTTCCAAGCTCTTTCTATGACCCCAACTCATACAAACATAAATCACATTCAACCTTTAACCCATTCATGCATATTTAAACTAAGTAAACCAATAATGCAACATGCACATTCATGAATAACCTCATCTTTTCATAGATTAATAAGAAAGAGCCATCAACTATGGTCTTATACAAAAGGGTTCATCTTTGAATAAGCCAACACATTTGGCCAAAATAATATGACATTCAACTAAGTCTAGCCCCTATACATGCCATACTCAAAATGCTAAGTCTAACTATACCAAGATGTGCCGATAGTGTGAGTGATCCTTTGCTTATATCCGTATCCCAAGCTGGCTCTTCGACTCTATAAAATAAGGGAAAGGAGAAAGGAGTAAGCTTTAAGCTTAGTAAGTCTATATGAAAACAATAAGCATCATACCGCATAATAATATGTCAAACATTACATGCTATGTGAAAACAATTCATATCCTCATAATCATGCTTACTCATTTCCAGTCTTACCATATCCCAAACACATATCACAAACATTGCTCACATTTACTTGCACATATACCCTGCACTTTCACCACAAAGCCACATGATATTTTTACTTAAACAAGTTTCTCGATGAACCCTTCAGAATGATACAAGATACCCGGTGGTTTTGCACACAGCCCACCATTAATCAATAATAGGGTGGTATCGCACTCAGCCCACCAACAATGATAATTACGATGGTATCGCCCATAGCCCACAAAATGATAATAAATACGATGGTATCACACATAGCCCATCGTTAATAAATAACAAGGTGGTATCTCACACAACCTACCAAAATTTAGATATTTACGGATATTTATCCGTACCCATATTTCTCTTCTGAAGGTTCATTCGGGAGTTTTCACATTTTCTACTATTTCAATAATTGTCGCCAATAATCAATTACATCCACACAATGCATTAATAGTTAAAACATATGTAATAGAGATGTATCGTTTACACATAAACTTACATTGATACAAAATATGTCAATTTGAGGCTTAGTCCAAAACCTTGCCTTTTCCCCGGTCAAGGTTGATTCCATGTTCTTCTTGATCTATAATAATAAAATTTACTCATTTAATCACTATATAAATCAAGACACTTCAAAATCTCTACTTTGGCATAAATGACCGTTTTGCCCTTATACTTTGGCAAAATTACGATTTTTCCCCTAGGCTCGTAAATCGTTTTTCATCAAATTTCCTCTTTTAACAAGCCTAGCTAAACATTTATTACTCTTATAACAACTCACAATACCAATCATTTCATGCATTTACTACTCAATTTACAATCTTTACAAAAAGGTCCTTTTAGGTGTTTTCATGGAAACACCTTTCACAAAAGTTGTTTATTTAACAACCATAATTCATTTTCTTCCCTAAAAACCCAGCAAACAACATAAGCACTCTCATGGAAAATACCTAAACTTTCAACCATTTTTTAAAATAGTCCCCTCATTAGCTAGCATAAGCTTTATGGGTTCCAAAAGTACAGAAATTATCAAAAATAACCATCAATAATACTTACTAGAAAGGATTACAGATTACTGAAATTTTCAAGCTCCCATAGCCCTTTCTTGAGCGTAAAAATCGGTGGAAGAGGAAAAGAAATGAAAAGATGATAGCCTTTTCTTTATTTTATCTTATTTTATTCATTAAGTCACCTAATGTCACCAAATATTGACCAATTTTAAATGCTCTTGTCACCTTGGCCGGCCATCACTTCCCCAATGGCCTAATTGCACATTAAGGACCTCCAATTTAATATTCTATAACTATTAGACACCTCTAGCTTGTAAAATAAAACTTTCTCACTTTATGCGATTTAGTCCTTTTTTGCAATTAAGCATGAAATTGCTAAAATTAATGCACCAAAATTTTCATGCACCCATATAATCATGATTTAACACATATAATAATATTAAACATAATTTCTCTGGTCTCAAATTAGTGGTTCCGAAACCACTGTTCTGACTAACCCCAAAATTGGGCTATTACAACTCTCCCCCCTTTAGAGATTTTCGTCCCCGAAAATCTTACCGGTAAATAGGTTTGGGTACTGTTCTCTCATGGCTCTTTCCAGTTCCCACATAGCCTCTTCTACAATGTGTTTTTGCCACAACACTTTCACTAAGGCTATACTTTTGCTCCTCAACTGTTTAACCTCTTGAGCCAAAATCTTAATGGGTTCCTCTTCATAAGTCATATCTGGTCGTATCTCAATCTCGGTCGAAGGAATCACATGCGAAGGTTCAGAATGATATCGTCGCAACATCGACACATGAAACACATTGTTTTTTCTCTCTAACTGTACCGGCAAAGCCAACCGGTAAGCTACTGGTCCAATCCTTTCAATAGTCTCATACGGCCCTATGAATCGCGGACTCAATTTTCCCTTTTGACCAAATCTCAATATTTCTTCCACGGGGATACTTTTAGGAATACTTTATCGCACACTTGAAACTCAATTTCTTTCCTTTCCAAATTCGCGTATGACGTCTGTCGATCTGAAGCAGCTTTCAGACTATAACGGATCACTTTCACTTTCTCTTCGGTTTCTCTAACTAGATCAACCCCGTGAATTTGCTTCTCACTAAGCTCGGTCCAATACAAAGGAGTTCGGCACTTACGACCATATAATGCTTCGTATGGTGCCATTCGTATACTCGACTGATAACTGTTGTTGTAGGCAAATTCAACCAAAGGTAGATATTTTTCCCAACTACCTTTGAACTCTAAAACACAGAATCAGAGCATATCTTCTATAACTTGAATTACTCTTTTGGATTGGCCATCGGTTTACGGGTGGAACGCAGTACTAAAATTCAATTTTGTACCCAAGGCTTATTGCAACTTTTTCAAAAACCTAGAAGTAAACATTTGATCTTTATCTGAGATAATGGATATAGGTACCCCATATAATCTTACAATTTCAGCAATTTACAGTTTGGCCAACCTATCAAGTGAGTAATCAACACGTACCTGTATAAAGTGAGCTAATTTTGTTAATCTATCAACGATAACCCACATCTTTCTTTTTTAGAGTCATAAGTAACCCCGTTACAAAATCCATCGTAATTCGATCCCACTTCCACTCGGGAACCATCACTGGCTGAAGTAATCCCGAAAGTACTTGATGCTCGGCTTTCATTTGTTGGAAAATCAAACACTTAGTAACAAACTTAGAAATATCTCTTTTCATACCCGGCCACCAATACAACTTCAAATCATTATACATTTATGTGCTGCCCGAATGTACTGACAAGCAACCATTATGTGCCTCATGTAAAATTTTCTGGATCAACTTATCATCTTTAGGTACACAAACTCTATCATGGAACATCAGACATTCATCTGAATCAATCCAAAAATCAGAGTTATTCCCCGATTCGCACTGAGCTCTCTTAACTTGCATCTTACTATCATTCTTTTGAGCTTCACGTATTTGCTGAAGAAATAATGGTCTAGCCCTCAACTCGGCCAATATAACACCATCATCAGACAATGCTAAGCTCGTACTCATAGCTCTCAAAGCATACAGGGATTTTCTGCTCTAGGCATCCGCAACCACATTCGCTTTCCCTGGATGGTAGTCGATTACTAACTCATAATCCTTCAATAATTCGAGCCACCACCGTTGCCACAAATTCAAATATTTTTGGTTCTTCAAGTATTTTAAACTCTTGTGATCTGTGAAGATTCGACATTTCTCACCATACAAATAAGGACGCCAAATCTTCAAAGCAAAAACGATAGCAGCCAACTCCAAATCGTGAGTCAAATAATTCTTTTCATACGGTTTTAGCTGTCTTAAGGCATAAGCTACTACTTTTCCCTCTTGCATCAGCACACAACCAAGACCATTTATTGACGCGTCACTGTAAATTACAAACTCCTTTCCCGACTCCGATTGTACTAAAACTGGGGTTTCAGTCAATAATGTTTTCAGTTTCTCAAAACTCTGTTGGCATCTCTCGGTCTATTCAAACTTGACATCCTTACGCAGCAATCTCGTTATTGGTATAGCAATCATAGAGAACCCTTTAACGAATCACCTGTAATAACCCGCTAAACCCAAAAACCTCTTAATATCTGACACATTCCTCGGGGGTTTCCACTCTACAATAGCCGAGACCTTACTCGGATCAACTCTAATACCATCGCTCGACACGATGTGTCCTAAGAATATGACCTCTTGGAGCCAACTCACTTGTGCTAAACTTAGCATACAACTACTTGTCTCTTAGAGTCTGCAAAACAGTTCTCAGGTGCTCTGCGTGTTCACTCTCATCCAGGAATAAATTAGTATGTCGTCGATAAAAACAACCACAAATTTATCAAGTACAGTCGAAAGATACAATTCATTAAATCCATAAATACTGTAGGAACATTTGTTAAGCCAAATAGCATGACAAGGAACTTGTAATGGCCATACCTCGTCCGGAATGCAGTTTTCGGCACATCTTACTCCTTAACTCTCAACTGGTAATAGCCAGACCTCATGTCGATCTTAGAAAACCCTGTAGCTCCCTTTAATTGGTCGAACAAATCATCGAGCCTTGGTAAAAGATACTTATTCTTCACTGTCACCTTGTTGAGCTATCTGTAATCTATGCACAATCTTATCGACCCTTTTTTCTTCTTCACAAAAAGTACCGAGCACCCCACAGTGAATAGGTCAGTCTTACAAAACCCTTATCCGTTAAATCTTGCAACTGAACCTTCAAATCTTTTAACTCCAAAGGTGCCATCCTGTACAGGGCAACCGAAATAGGTGTTGTACTCGAAACTAACTCAATGCCAAACTCGACCTCTCTAACTAGAGGCAATCTAGGTAATTCTTCTGGAAACATGTTCGGATACTCGTATACTACAGGCACTAATTCAATCTTTATTTCTAACTCTTGGGCATTTAACACAAATGCAAGATAGGACTTATACCCTTTTCTCATACATTTATTAGCTGCCATAGACGAAATCACTACAGGCAAACTATCCAATTTACCTGATTCAACCCGAATGATATCTCCATTTACACATCTCAGTTTAATAAACTTACTACCCACAGTTTACTAAAACATTATGTGCAGTCAACCAATCCATACCAAGAATCAAGTCAAATTCATCAAATGGCAATAGCATATGATTAGCTAAAAAACAATAACCTCTAATTGTCAAGGGACAATTTCTACAAACTTTGTCAACTAGCACATGTTTGCCTAATGGGTTTGGCACTTTTATCACAAATTCTATAGACTTAACAATCATATTCATGCTAGATACTAATTTCATACAAATATAGGAATGGATAGACCCTTGATCAATCAGAGCAACAATAAAATATCATGAAGAGAAAAAGTACCAGTAATTACATCTAGAGATGATGCCTCTTCGCGAGCGTGAATGGCATAAGTCCTTACAGGTGCTCTACCCTTTGATCTCACAGCAGAATCTCTAGGCACACCTCCACTACTAGTCCCACTCCCCGGGTTCCTTTGTAATTTACCCCTCGAAGGTACATTGCTCGCTCTTACTTCTTGTTTTCTATCTTTCTCATCCCTCTCTGGACAGTTTTGAATGAAGTGGTCTGGTGAACCACACTTGTAGCAAGTACGATTGTTTCCCCAACACACCCCAGTATGTTGTCTACCACAATTTAGACACTCCAATTTATTTGGCTTTACGTCGCCCACACTTGCCATTGAGGCGGCTAGAACTCTCGAGCCCGAATATGTGTTACCACGATCTAGATGTGAATATTCAGCTGAAGCATTCGTCCGAGAGTTTGCTTCCTTGAACCTCTTTGATTAAGTTTGGAACAACTTACTCATCGGCCTCTTCCTCGTATCTCGGGCCTCAATCATAGCTTTTCTCTTTTCCTTATTCAACTCTTCAACCTTGCAAGCTCTATCAAACAATACTACGAATTCCTTCAACTCCAAGATCCCAACTAGTAATTTGATATCCTCATTCAGCCCATCTTTGAACCTCTTGCACATAATAGCTTCCGTAGACACACACTCTTAAGCATACTTATTGAGCCTAACAAATTTAAGCTCATACTTTGCCACAGTCATCTTGCCTTGCTTCAATTCAAGAAACTCTTTCCGTTTCTGATCAATAAAGCGCTGACTTATGTACTTCTTTCAGAAATCTTCTTAGAAGAAGTCTCATGTCACTCTCTCCCTTGGAACTACAGATGTTAGTGTTTTCCACCGGCGGTATGCCGAGTTACTCAGTAATGACACGCCACATTTTAAGCTTTCCTTGGGTGTGCAAGAAAGTTCATCAAACACCCTCATAGGATTTTCGAGCCAGAACTCCAGTTTCTCTAGGTCATCATCTATGTTGGCTCTAAATTCCTCGGCCCTTTTTTTCCGAATCTTATCGACTGGGGGTTTTGTCATTCTCACCAAATCTATATTTTGAGGAGCCATGGGGACTGGTTGAGGTATAGGTGGGGGTGGAGGAGGTTTAGCATTAGGGTTTGCTCGTACAAACTTAGTGTACCAATTACTCATCATATGAAGAAAGGCTTTCCGAGCCTTTTCTCTTTGACCCAAAGTCTTGGGTCTACTTTCTACAGGCACGGTCCCTTGCGTGGGAGCCGGCGCATTACTAGCCGCGTCATCAGCAGTAGCTCGATTGGGATCCATTTACTACATGAAAACACAGTTTAACATTATCAGGAGTCACCACACTACCAGTATATATTTATAGCATGTATAGCTAGACTCTCACACACACTATGTAGTCTGAGAACCGACTAAACCATAGCTTTGATACAACTAAATGTAACACCCCTAACCCATTTTCAATGTCGAAACAGGTACGAGGCATTACCAGACTTATACACCAACAATTATACAATACCGAGATGTGACTTTCCACTCAAAACTAAAACTTTTTGTAACACCTCTTAAACAAGCCTACTAGGCCTAAATCACACATTAGGAATGGTTCGGGATCAAATTGAACTCTTTTGAAACTCTCTAGAAAGACTTAGAAAAACTTTTATCAAACAGTCCACTCGCCCGTGTGGAGGAAAGGACACACCCGTGTGGCATATCACATGCCCGTGTTCCACACCTGTGTGGAATTATTTTTAAATTCGAACTTATAGGGGTTTTCACATGGTCGGACACACGCTCGTGTCCATGGCCCGTGTCTCTCAAATGGCCTCGACACGCCCATATCTTAGCCCGCCTATAAAAACCTTGTTATTCTGTTTCTGACATCATCACCCCATAAATGTCACACGGCCAAGGCACACGCCCGTGTCCTTTGATCGTGTGGCGAACTAAATTCCTAATTTCAAGTGCAGACTTCACACGGCCTGGGCACACGCCTATGTACTATGGTCGTGTCATCTACACACACGGCCATGTCTCTGCCCGTGTGGTTACTACTAAGCATATTGACTTTCCAACCTATCATGCAAAGGGGCACACGACCTAACCACACGCCCATGAGGTTGACCGTGTGTCACACACGGCCTAGACACATGCCCGTGTGGACAAGAACAAGGCTATTTTCCAAGCTCTTTCTATGACCCCAACTCATACAAACATAAATCACATTCAACCTTCAACCCATTCATGCATATTTAAACTAAGTAAACCAATCATGCAACTTGCACATTCATGAATAACCTTATCTTTTCATAGATTAATAAGAAAGAGCCATCAACTATGGTCTTATACAAAAGAGTTCATCTTTGAATGAGCCAACACATTTGGCCAAAACAATATACATGCCATACTCAAAATGCTAAGTCTAACTATACCAAGATGTGCCAATAATGTGGGTGATCCTTTGCTTATCTCCGTATCCCGAGTTGACTCTTCGACTCTATAAAACAAGGGAAAAGAGAAGGGAGTAAGCTTTAAGCTTAGTAAGTCTATATATAATCAATAAGCATCCTAGCGCATAATAATTAGTAGAACATTACATGCTATGTAAAAACAATTCATATCCTCATAATCATGCTTAATCATTTTAAGTCTTACCACATCCCAAACACAGGTCATAAACATTACACACATATACTTGCACATATACCCTGCACTTTCACCACAAAGACACATGAAATTTTTACTTAAACAAGTTTCTCGATGAACCCTTCGAAATGATACAAAATACTCGATGGTTTCGTACACAGCCCACCATTAATCAATAATAGGGTGGTATCACACTCAGCACTCCAAGAATGATAATTGCGGTGGTATTGCACATAGCCCACCAAAATGATAATAAATACAATGGTATCGCACATAGCCCACTGTTAATAAATAACAAGGTGGTATCGCACACAGCCCACCAAAATTTACATATTTACGGATATTCATCTCTACCCATATTTCTCTTCCGAAGGTTCATCCGAGAGTTTTCACATTTTCTACTATTTCAATAATTCTCACCAATAATCAATTACATCCACACAATGCATTAATAGTTAAAACATACATAATAGGAATGTATCGTTTACACATAAACTTACCTCGATACAAAATATGTCAATTTGAGGCTTAGTCCAAAACCTTTCCTTTTTCCTCGGTCAAGGTTGATTCCACGCTCTTTTTGATCTATAATAATAAAATTTACTCATTTAATCACTACATAAATCAAGACACTTCAAAATCTCTACTTCGGCAAAAATTATAATTTTGCCCCTAGGTTCGTAAATTGTTTTTCATCAAATTTCCTTATTTAACAAGCCTAGCTGAACATTTATTACTCGTATAACAACTCACAATACCAATCATTTCATGCATTTACTACTCAATTTACAACCTTTGCAAAAGGGTCCTTTTAGGTGTTTTCATAGAAACACCTTTCACAAAAGTTGTTTATTTAACAAACATAATTCATTTTCTTCCCTATAAAATCAGCAAACAACATAACCACTATCATGGAAAATCCCTAAACTTTCAACCATTTTGTAAAGTAGTCCCCTTATTAGCTAGCTTAAGCTTTAGGGGTTCCAAAAGTACAAAAATTATCAAAAATAGCCATTAAGAATACTTACTAGCAAGGATTAAAGATTGCTGAAATTTTCAAGATCCCATAGCCCTTTCTTGAGTGTGAAAATCGGTGGAAGAGGAAAAGAAATGAAAAGATGATAGCCGTTTCTTTATTTTATCTTATTTTATTCATTAAGTCACCTAATGTCACCAAATATTTACCAATTTTAAATGCTCTTGTCACCTTGGCCGGCCATCACTTCCCCAATGGCCTAATTACACATTAAGGATCTCCAATTTAATATTCTATAGTTTTTAAACACCTCTAGCTTGTAAAATAAAACTTTCACACTTTATGCAATTTAGTCCTTTTTCGCAATTAAGCATGAAATTTCCAAAATTAATGCACCAAAATTTTCATGCACCCATATAATCATGATATACAACATATAATAATTATTAAAAATAATTTCTCTGGTCTCGGATTAGTGGCTTTGAAACCACTGTTCTGACTAGCCCCAAAATCGGGCTGTTACATTATCTGCATCTGTTTTGGGGTGGGATTTATTTGCGGAGGAAGTGTTTTGTATGGTGATCATCGCCTATTATCTAGCAGCTTGGCTGCACTATATTTGATACCTGTTGTAACGGTACAATAAGGTGTGTAGGGATGGGTGGGTGTTTTTAGCCCCACATGGTGTGTTGGGATGGATGGAGATGGTGTGTAGAGGATGGAGGTAGGATTCTGATTATCTAATTCTGTTTACTGTATCTAAAATGGGCCTGAGCCCAAATCTGTATTTGTATCTGACTGTCATATGGCTCTGTTTGTATTGCATGCCTATTTTTGCTGGGTTACAAACTGAGTTTACATAAACTCACCTTTGTTTGTCTGTTTCTGTTCAGGTAATCCACAGACTTGGACAGATCGGTGCAGTAGAGACTCAGTTTTGACCACTCAACTGTATAACTGTTAAACTTAGCATTTTATGGTTTATTTTAATTTTTTTGGAGATTTATTTTAGAGTTTGTAATTTTTAGGACTCTCTAGACTGTTTGGTTTTAACTATTTATTTTTGGGTTTCTTGTCAATTTGATTGCTTGGGTAAAATTGTTTTATTAAAATGACGATTTTTATACAAACAAAGGTTTTCCTAAAAACACGACTGCATTTTCAAAACTATAACGATTAAGGCTTCCACTGTAATAAGTTTTAGTAAATAAATTGACTAATTTGTGGTTTTAGTAAATTTTAAATATTAATGGTCTACCAAGACAACACGATTTTTAAAATCCATTCCTTGTGACATCACCAGATTCGGTCGTAACGTCTAGGCTGGATTTAGGGTGTTATATTTAGTGGTATCAGAGCCAGGTTACAAAACTCAATTGTGAATTTTGGGTTCTAAAATTGTGTTTTAAAAAGAATTGATTTTAAATGATTTGGATAATTGTGAAAGTATGTGGTACACCGAGTCTCCGGCGCCAGTGCTGCAAGTATATCTGCACTCAGATAGAAATGTTCTGAAAACACTGTAGTTAGTACTTTCTAAAACTATAATGAAATAGTTAGAGACTAAAACTTCTGAAAACATATATGAACTATTGATAATTTATGCATAAAATATATGTTAATAAATAACTAGAACTGATGGATAAAACTCTGTAATGTAGATAAAATTTAAATTACACTATGAGCCCTTGTGTAACTCGCGGACGTGGTATGAGAGGCCGCGGTAGAGGCCGTATGGGGGCTCGAGCTGAGTCTTCCTCTCTGGACAGTATGCTGAACTTGAATACGAGTGAGACATCAGTATTTTCTGCTACTGAGATTGGGTCTCAGAGTCGCTCGACTGGGGACGACGCACTGTCCCAAGCTATGCTAAGAACCTTGGAGAGGGTCGCTGGACCCTACTCTGGAGCTGGGGGCCGATGGTTGGTAACTGAACAACTCCAATGTAATGGTACTGAGTTGTTTAGAGGTGTTACTAGAGTCTCCCCTAGTGTGGTTGAGTACTGGTTGGAGGCCACTGAGAGGATTATGAACTATTTAGACTGTACTCTCGAGTAGAAATTTAAGGGTGCAGTATCCTTGTTTCGTAACGAGGCGAACCAGTGGTGGTTAACAATTGAGGAGGATACTCAGCCTGATCGTCTGACTTGGGACTTCTTTAAGACCACCTTCCAGAGTAAATACGTGGGGGCGAGCTACGTTGATGCTGATAGGCATGAGTTCATGAATCTCATACAAGGTGATAGATCTGTGGCCGAGTATGAGGCCAAATTTTTGAAATTAAGCCGCTACGCTCGAGGCATGGTAGCGTCTGAGTATGAGAGGTGTGTTCAGTTTGAGGATGGGTTAAAAGACAGTTTGAGGGTACTGATTGCTCCAAAGAGGGAGCGAGAGTTTGCTATCCTAGTTGAGAAGGGGAAGATTGCTGAGGATGTTCAGCGCGTGGAGTGCTAGAATAAGGGCAAAGAAAGAGGCAATAATAAGAGGGATTTGGAGCCCTCTAGTTCTATGCAGAAGCCTAAGAAAAAGGCTAGATCTGATGGGCCGGTTAGACTGGGGGTTCCTACTACTCCTGCTGGGATTTAGCCATGTAGTGACTTTGGTAGGCGCCATCCAGGCAAGTGTTGAAGGTGGATTGGGGCTTGTCTGAGGTGTGGGTCATTAGAGCACCGTATTAAAGACTGTCTGCAGGGGGAAAATCAGATGTAAGCTTCAGCTCCGGGTTCTGTACAGCCTCAGAGGGCAATTCAGTAGCCACCTATGGGCTGTGGTGCGGCTAGGGATGGTAATAGTTTGGGCCGTGGACAAAGAGCACCAGGCAGAGGTGCTAATCAAACAGAGACGAGACAGCCTACACTTGTTTATGCTACTCAGTACCGAGAGGATAGAGATGCTCTGGACGTTATCATCGGTACGTTCTTAATTTCTGATGTACATTATACTGCTCTAATAGACATAGGTTCTACACATTCCTATGTAACTAGCATTGCATCTAAAAACTTGGAGGTTTCTGTGGAAAGCACTTCTAGTGAGGTTACTGTTCTGAGCCCATTGGGGTAGTCTATTCGGGTTAGTAAACTTTATAGGGATGTTCTGTTAAAAGTGCAAGGGAACATTTTTTCTGGTAAATCTGATGGAGTTTCCATTTGGGGAGTTCGACTTAATTCTGGGCATAGATTGCTTGGTTAAGCACTGAGTTAGTTTGGACTATGCGACTAAGAGGGTCGTTTTGAGAATTGATGATGATTTGGAGGTGTTGGTGATTGGTGAGCGGCGAGATTATTTGTCCAATATGATCTCTGCTCTTGTGGATGAGAAACTGGTTCAGAAAGGGTGTGAGGCGTACTTGGGTTACATCAAGGTTTCTGATTCTGGGGGTTCTTCTGTTGGGGATATCAGAACAGTGAGGGACTTTCCAGATTTCTTTCCTAAGGAGTTACTGGGTTTACCTCTGAATCAAGAGGTTAAGTTTGGGATTGAGCTTCTTTCAGGTACAGCACTGGTGTCCATCGCTCCCTACCGTATGGCACCGAAGGAGCTTATTAAGTTTGAGGCTCAAGTGCAAGAGCTTCTGGATCATGGTTTCCTTCGTCCTAATGTGTCTCGGTGGGGAGCACTAGTTCTGTTTATTTAAAAGAAGGATGAGACCATGAGGATGTGCATCAGTTATCGTCAGCTGAATAAATTGACCGTGAAGAATAAGTATCCGCTTCTGAGGATTGATAACCTATTTGATCAGTTCCGAGGGGATTCAGTGTTTTCTATAATTGATCTTCGATCAGGGTATCATCAGTTGAGGGTTAAGGGAGCTGATGTTTATAAGACTATAATTAGGACTCATTATGGACGTTACGAGTTCCTAGTTATGCCTTTTGGTTTGACGAATGCTCTGATTGCATTCATTGATCTGATAAATCGAGTGTTTTAGCCTTATTTAGATCAATTCGTCATTGTCTTTATAGATGATATTCTGGTTTACTCTAAGATTGAGGATGAGCAAGATGAGCATCTTAGAGTAGTGCTTTAGATACTCCGAGAAAAGTAGCTCTACACTATGTTGAACAAGTGTGAATTCTGGTTGCGAGAGGTAACTTTTCTAGGGCACGTGTTTTCTGCTGAAGGGATTCGAGCTGATCCTTGAAAGATCGAGGCTATCCTTAATTGGAAACAGCCTAAGAACATGTCTGAAATCCACAATTTTCTAGGTCTGGCGCGTTATTATTGGCGCTTTGTTGAGGGGTTCTCTCTGATTGCAGCTCCTTTGACTAAGCCTTTGCGCAAGGGAGTTCCTTTTTTTGGACCGATGTACAGGAAACGAGCTTTGAGAAGCTCAAGTCTATTCTGACTCAGGCTCCTGTTCTGATATAGCCTGCATTTGGTAAGGAGTTTGTAGTTACAGTGATGAGTCGCACGTCGGTTTGGGATGTGTGCTAATGCAAGATGGTAAGGTGATGGCTTATATATCCTAGCACTTAAGACACATGAGGGGAATTATCTGACAGATGATCTGGAGTTGGCTGTGGTAGTCTTTGTATTGAAAATCTAGAGGCATTATCTGTATGGTGAGAGGCTATTATCTATACTGATCACAAGAACCTTAAGTATCTCCTTACACAAAAGGAGTTGAACCTTAGACAGCAGTGATGGAGTGAGCTGCTTAAAGATTATGACTATACTATAGAGTATCATCCTAGTAAAGTCAATGTGGTGGCCGATGCTCTAAGTCGTAAAGGGATGACTGATTTGAGGGCGATGATTGCTCGCCTTAGTCCGTTTGATGATGGGAGTCTGTTGGCCAAGTTATAAGTTAAGCTGACTTGGGATGATCAGATTCGAGATAAGCCGTTGGGGGATGAGTCTCTGGGTGGGCGGTTTTGTCAGGTTGAGAATGGTAGTAATTCAAATTTTAGGCTAAATAATGATGGTGTTCTGTGTTTTCGAGGTCGAGTCTGTGTGGCAAATGATTCTGATTTGAGACAGTCGATTCTAAGGGAGACGCATAGTAGCCCTTATACTATGCATTCCGATGGTAATAAGATGTATCGAGATCTCCGTGAGCTGTACTGGTGGTCGGGTTTAAAGCGAG
Organism: Gossypium bickii; assembly: GCA_025503065.1. NCBI lineage: Eukaryota > Viridiplantae > Streptophyta > Magnoliopsida > Malvales > Malvaceae > Gossypium > Gossypium bickii. The sequence continues at coordinate 107,954,290 of CP106711.1, forward strand.
AGGTTACGGATTTCGTTGCTCGTTGTCTGATGTGCCAGCAAGTTAAGGCTGAGCACCAGTTGCCTTCGGGTTTACTCTAACCCGTTAAGATTCCTTTGTGAAAGTGAGAGCGAGTGACGATGGACTTTGTTAGTGGGTTGCCCTTGACACTCACTAAGAAGGATTTTTCTTGGGTCATCGTGGATCAATTGACCAAGTCTGCTTTATTCCAGTTCGGACGGACTTTTATCTGCAGAAGCTAGTGAAGCTTTATATCTCTGAGATTGTATAGAGATACTCGCTTCACTTCTCAATTCTAGAAGAAATTGCACGAGGCTTTGGGTTCGAAATTGGACTTCAGTACTGCATTTCATCATCAGACCGATGATCAATTTGAGAGGGTGATTCAAATATTAGAGGATATGCTTCGGAGTTGTGTAATAGATTTTTGAGGTAGTTGGGAGGATTATCTGCCGTTAGTTGAGTTCGCCTACAATAACAGTTTCCAGGCTAGCATCCAGATGGCACCTTACGAGTCTTTGTATGGGCGTAAGTGTCGTGCTACACTATGTTAGACTGAGTTGGGTGAGCGTCAGGTTTTGGGTCCTGAGTTGGTTTCTGAGGTTGAAGATAAGGTTAAACTGATTCGAGATCGTCTGAAGGCAGCGTCTGGTAGGCAAAAATCTTATGTGGATCTGAAGAGGAGAGATATTGAGTATTTTGTGGAAGACTTCGTGTTTCTTAATGTTTCTCTATGGAAGAAGATTCTGAGATTCGGTCGTAAGGGCAAGTTGAGCTCTAGGTTCATAGGGCCGTATCAGATTCTGAAGCGTGTGGGACAAGTTGCTTATTGTTGGAGCTACCTCTAGAGTTAGATCGTATCCACGATGTGTTTCACATCTCGATGTTGAGGCAGTATCGGTCTAACCCATCTCACATTGTCTCTTTTGAGGAGATCGAGGTTAGACCAGACTTGACTTTTGAGGAGGAGCCGGTTAAGATTCTGGATCGAGATGTTAATATTCTAAGAAGAAAGTCTATTCCGTTAGTAAAGGTTCTATGGTGGAATCATGGCACTAAGGAAGCCAGATGGGAACCTGAGGATTCAATACGTCAGCGGTATCCTCATTTGTTTTGATTAGGTAAATTTCGAGGTTGAAATTTCTTTTAGGGGGTAGAGTTCTAATCCCTGATTAATTTATTTATACTTCTGTAAAATCTGACACAAGTGTGTATCTGCTTCAGTGGCTAAATGTTCTGGGTGTGTCTGTGAGGGCTTAGGTTCAAGTCTCACTTCTATTAAATTTGTTATTTTTGGAATTAAGCCTTACCCTTGTTGAATGGGCTTATAGAAAATTGTTTGTTAAGCCATATCAAAGTGAACCTGCTCGCTCGAGTAGTAAGGGGGTTAGAGTATTGGAGGTCCTGTGTCCGACTCCTCGCACGAGCATGGGTATTAATTTTTGCTCTGTTATCTTATAGAGTTTCAGAGGAGCTTAAAGTCTAAGGGAGTTATGAGTAGTGGGATTGGAGGGAGAAATCTAAAGGATTTGAGATACCCACTACTTGAATTTATTTGATTTTTGTTTTGAATTTCTTTTTCTCTTCTTTCAAGAAAAATTTGAGGATAATTCTTTTGTTTTCCCTTCCTGTCGTTTCTTTTCTCCATCTCTGCGACCTTTTGTTTTACTACTTTTTCATTCAGTTCCTAAATCTATGGTTCGGTCGTACTATCGAAATTGTTGGGTTCATCTCTTTGGTGTGGTAAGTAGATTTCTATTACCGTCAATTTTGGTTTGGGATTTTCATTATTAGCGAGAACAATCTATGGTGATTGAAGGGTGGTATTTCATGTTTAGGAACAGATTGTGGAGCAGAAAATCACACTTCAATGGTTTAGAACGCATAGAGGGGGTTTGTCGACAGTGGTAAGTCGGTTACGTATTGATTATTGTGTCGAATTCGTTACCCAGTTTGCTAAATTGATGTAGGGTACCTTGTTTATAGGTCTTGGATGACTCAGGATAGTTTCCGCATCAAAACGATACCAGGTGTGTACCCGAAATGTAGAAAATGATGATTCGATAAAAGCTAAAAAGAACTGCACTGTCGACGCCACATGGGCGTGTGGTCGCTCGTCGAAGGCATGTTCGTGCGCAAGACACAACTGTGTGGTGGCTTGAGTGTGGCAATATGGGCCACACGGGTTAGGCCAATTTGGGCATGTGGATTCTTGGGCTAGGCCGTGTGGGCCACACGGGCAAGGCCAATCTGGACGTGTGGGCCTACTGTAGGGTCAGTAAGGGCTAAATAAACCCTATTCTATATGCGATGGAATTCTAATAGACTAATCTGAGTAGGATACTAAATGTATGTCTGATTGTACTGTGTAAGCATGTCTATTATCTGTACCTAAGTATGTTAATCATGTTTATTCTATAAGTCTGTATATGTTATCTACATCTATTTTGGGGTAGGATTTATCTACGGAGGAAGTGTTTTGTACGACGATCATTGCCTATTATCTGACAACTTCACTGAACTATATCTGATATGTGTCGTAACGGCACAATATGGTGTGTAGGGATAGGTAGGTGTTTTTAACCCCACAAGATGTGTTGGGATGGACAGAGATGGTGCGTAGAGGATGAGGGTAGGATTTTGATTATCTGATTCTGTTTTCTGTATTTGAAGTGGGCCTGAGCCCAAATCTATATTTGCATCTAACTGTGCATATGATTCTATTTGTATTGCATGTCTATTTTTGTTGGGTTACAAATTGAGTTTACGTAAACTAACATTTGTTTGTCTGTTTCTGTTCAGGTAATTGATTGTTGTTTTATACGATGTCAAAGTCTTAAAATTTATATAAAGAAAGATCGAACCTAGAAACTAACTATGAAAATGATTTGAGGTAAACACACTTATCGAACAATAGTATAGTTAAGGCAAGACCAGATTGTCGAACCCAAAGGAACAAAAAGTACTAATACTAACTTTCTTTTTATTATCTAGCCTAAAAATTAAGAGAATTGTTTATCTAATCTAAAATTAACTAACAACTAATCTAAAGATGCAAAGACAAAGAAAGAAATTGGGGAAACTAGCTTTGGGAAAAGACCAATTGATTAAGACGATACCCAAGGAATAATCCACCTAGACTTCACTTGTTATCTGACTCTGAACCAGACGATTTATTCACTTGACTTGATCTGTAGGATTCCCTAACATATATTAATCCCTCTCTCGAGGTGACTAACGTCTAACCCTAGGTTGATTAATTGAAATCTCTTTCTAATTAAAACCCCTAGAATTACATTAACTCGATCTATGGACTCCCATATTAGGTTTGACCTTAATCCGGCAGATTTTCGTCACCCTATCTCTAAGCGCGCGAGCAACTCAGCTTAACTATGCTAGATCTACTCTTAAGTAGGGACTATTTCTCCTCCACCTAAGCAAATCATACTTGAATTAATATCCCGAAAATATCAACACAAGAATTAAGAACACATAATTAAGAACAAGTCAAATATTTATCATATAGTTCAGCAAATGATAACAAGATTCATCTTAGGTTTCATCCCCCTCAGGTATCTGAGGGTTTAGTTCATAATAATAATAAAAGAATACATCTCAGAAGAAAAGATAAAACAAAACATAAGAAATCCCTAAAACCCCCTGAAGGAATTGAAGGAGAGATCCGTTTTGAGTATAATTCCAGCTTCTTGAGATGAATCAACTGGCTATCTTCGCGTAAATTCCCACAACTCTACCCTCTTTGGCCTAGCTGGACGCCCCCCGACCAAAGCCCTGGGTTCCCCCCTTTTAGGTTATACTTAGAGTGTTTATATAGGCTTCGGATTGTGTTTCTTCGCCCCTAAATATCCTAATCTGAGTGAAAGTTTTCTTTGTCACGGCAGGGACATGCCCATGGCACACGCCCGTGTGAATCGTGGCCAGGCCGTGTTCGAGACTATTGAATGAGGCACGGCCGTGTGGTCTTGGGCCCAGGCCATGTTGATTTCTTGATATGGCCCATTTACTCTATTTTGGGCCCGTTTCTCGTTCTTTTCATCATTCGATGCTCTTCTAAGTATAAAACATGGAAACAAAGGATTAAGAGCACCAAATTACACAATTCAAGGCTTAAATCATCCAAAAATATGCTAAATGTGGAATTAAAATATGTTACTATTACGGTTTATCAAATACCCCCACATTTAAGCTTTTTCTTGTCCTCAAGCAAAATTTTACAATTAAAACGAACTTCCTGGATTCATAATATTCATCAATAATGTTTCATCATAATTCAAAGATAATTCATACATGGATAATTCAACTCAAAGAGTCCTAAAGATTGAAACAATCTAAGTCATACATTTGTAGCATAAAACATAGGTGTTTCCCCTCATCTAAATAATTACCTATTACTCAAAACTTACAAAGATTTATATTCTCACTAAAGATTCACTCAAATCATTCAAAGTGTTTAAGGTTCAAAATTTAGGCACTCATAAGTCAAAAATGAAAAGTTAATCCCATAGGCTTGCCTGAAAATCAAATCTCCACCACTATAAAATGAGATAATACACAGATCAAAAGGTCTTTAAAAAGGGTTATAACGGGGCTTTAGGTTAAAGGTGTGGATAAAGGCTAAATTAGAGGGTTAGAATTGAGATTGACTTGACAAATTACTTAAAGGTGTGGATAAAGGCTAAATTAGAGGGTTAGAATTGAGATTGACTTGATAAATTACCTAACTTAGAGATATCGAACTGATAATAATTACATAGATTGAAAACTTGTACTACTAATAATAATATTCTGAGCTTCTTCTTCAATAATTGGAATTTTAACGTATAAGCTCACCTAATCACAAAACTAATAGTGAATATACTTTGATTTTTTTTTTTTTTAAGAACAAGTCAAGTATAAAGGATGAATTCAACTACTAGAATAATATAATTAGGAAACTGATCAATTCAAATCTCGAAATAGGGGTAGTCAAAAGGAATGGTGATAACAAATACAAAGGGTTTTGGGTTAATATTAGCTGGTGAGTCAATAAAAAGGGTTGTTAGGATTAACGGGGTTCGCTAGGGGTTAATTATGAAGGTAGGCTTTTTAGTGGAGTAAGTGGGTTAAAACTTAGGTGCCTTTGTCATCTCTGTATATCAAATCAAAGGTGTGGTCTCGACATGTATAATCGAAGCAAGTTCTAGAATAACAAATCAATGTTGACATATTCATAATCAATAAAGTGAGCACGAAAAGAATATATGCTCTAAAAGGCTCAAAATCTCACAAAACTTATTGGTTTTTGATATCAACCTCGTAAATTTTAAACTTCAAGGTAACATTCAGATTTAGGTAGACAACCTAGAAAAATTTTTAATTCTGAAAAATAGACTTATCATGCTTGATTCTCTAGTATATTTAAAGTTTAATCATCAATGCAGAATTAACTATGACTTAATCCAAAACGTATCAATAAAAATCATAAATCAGGGAAATTTCATTCTAATCATAATATGAGAAACTTACTTTAGAACAAGGTATAATTCAGGGATTTTCAAATAATACTATAGCTAACCCCCCACACTTAAGATGTACATTGCCCTCAATGTAGAAAGGTATATAGTAAGAAAATTAAAAGAGAGGGAGAGAAGTGAAACTTCCTGAATTTTGGATGAAATCCTTGGAGGATGTGAAAAATACGTTGGAGGGGTCGTCCTTGATGACGATATTGTGCTAGATGAAGAAATTGGGAAGCTCGTGAAGAATTAACTAGGAAGTAATAAGAATGATTTAAAATATACTAAATATATATATTTAAAGACAAGAAAGATAAAGAGAAATAATGTAAAAATTAAAATAAAAATAAAAGAATGGATGAATGGACTAAAAATTCCTTATTGTTGGATGGTTTGCGAGGTGGGTGTTATTTCTATGGCTGTCGTGGTGCTGGTCGTGGCCGAAGTGGCGTGATTCCCAAGCAGACTGAAGAACCTAACATAAAGAAAATGAAAGAAAATAGATTAAACTAAGCAAAAGAAAACTAAAGAAAAGGAAAATAAAGGAGAAGAGAAAAGTGAAACAAAAGCTAAATGGTCTCAAAGGCCCTTGGCTTGTCGGGTGGATGAAGCGGCCAGCATGAACTTATGTAGATCGGTCTCCCTTAGGGAGACTGTGCTTGGATCCTTCCGCTTCTTCGACATAGATGTGGTGTAGCTCAAGAGTTAGGGGAAAGATTAGAGAAGTAGGGAGAGGTCTGCGAAGGAGAAGGAAAAGAAAAGAGATGGGGGTAGATGAGAAGAAGGAAGGGTAGGAGTGGTTTAAATAGAATTTTGGGACCTGATACTTTCCCACGCCCGTGTGCCATGGGTGTGTTAAGTCACACGGCCGTCTCACACGGTCGTGTTGTGCTTTGTTCGCTTCTCCCACGCCCATATTCAACGTTTGTGTATGATCTAACAGTGTCGGCCACGGCCACATCGCACGGCCGTGTTGCTGAGAAATCTTGCCTTTGTTGATTTACAGTTAGGTGCTGAAAAGAAAGAATAAAATAAAATAAAATAAATGAAATAATAAAAAAATATAGAAGTTAATGGGGTTTGTACTCGGGTTGCCTCCCGAGAAGCGCTCGTTTATAGTCTTAAGCTAGACTTACCTCTCATTCTCATATTCATGGTGGTTTGAGGAGTTGAAAGTCCTTCCTCATGCTAGCAGTTCCATTACCATGATAAAGTTTAAGATGAGTAGCATTTATTTTCAAAGTGCCAAACATAGGATTACTTACCTCGACTGTTCCGTATAGGAAAACATTGATTACCTTAAAAGGGATTTCCTTGTTTGTGTTGAGATCAGGAGGAGGTATTTGTGGGTCTGCTTTTTCTATCAATACCTAATCTCCAATTTTGAATTTGTCTGTCTCGTAGAGTGGCTTTGGTTCTGCTCCGTGTATCCCTAGTTTTTCTTTGATATGCGTCTTCCACTCTTTTAGTTTATCAATCTGAATCCCTTGTTCCTCATGGGTTATTTCTTTGTTGGCACAAGGTTTAGGATCGGGTTCAGTTGTATTCTTTTGTAGTGCTTCCTGAAAAGAAGGGTTAATCGAATGGTTATCAATAGAATTTACTTTCCCACCTTGATTATTAGATGTTCTGGCTGAATCGAGAACTTGAAGAGTGACTGTCTCGTCACCTACACAGAGTATGAGTTCACCTGCGTCGACATCAATTTTAGTCCTGGCAGTTGCTAAGAACGGTCTTCCTAAAATTAGGGGGATCAGGTTGTCCTCATCCATGTCTAAAACGATGAAGTGAACTGGGAATACGAATTTATCAATCTTAACAACTACATCTTCGATTATGCCCCTAGAGATTCTAATAGTTTTATCAGCTAACTGAATGCTCATCCTAGTTTGTTTGGGTTTCCCTAGACCTAGTTGTCTAAACATTTTATAAGGCATGACATTTATGCTTGCCCCTAAATCAGCTAATGCACTATCAAAAGATAAACTACCAATTAAGCATGGAATTGTAAAACTCCCTGGATCTTTTAATTTTCATGGTAGTCTATTTTGCAACATTGCTGAGCATACTGCGTTTAGTTCCACATGCGATTCCTCGTCTAACTTCCGCTTATTTATCAATAGCTTTTTTAAAAATTTCCTAGAATCTGGCATCTGCAAAAGAGCTTCAAGAAACGGTAAGTTAATATGTAATTTCTTTAAAAGTTTAAGAAACTTACCGAACTATTCCTTTATGTCGTCCCTCTTCATTGCTTCGGGATATCGTATGCGATGTTGGTATTCTTTGATTACCGGTTTTAACTTATTATTTACCTCAACCTTACTTTCTTCTACCACGTTCTCTTGCCTTAAATTGGGCTCATCTAACCCTTTATTATCATGAGCTGTTATGGCTTGTATTTGCTCCTTTGGGTTAGTCTCGGTGTTGCTTGGTAAGCTTCCTTGTGGTCTTTCAGAGATCTGCTTAGCAAGTTGCCCTAACTGATTCTCGATCCTTTGAATCGATGCTTGTTGATTTTTAAGTGTTGTCTTAGTATTCTGGAAACATGTTTCTATGACTGCTATGAATTTTGTCAGCATCTCCTTGAGATTTGGCTTCTTTTCCTGTGGGTAGGGCTGTTGTTGGAAGTTTTGGGATGGTTGTTGCCTTTGATTTCCTTGACCACTCCATGAGAAATTGGGGTGGTTCTTCCAACCTAGATTATAAGTATTACTATAAGGGTTATTTTGAGATCAGAAATTGTTAACCATATAGTTCATTTGTTCGCTCTCCATGCCCTGTTCGTAGGGTTGGTACTCAGGGTTTGTCACGTCTCCACTTGCGTCGCACTGTATAACTGAATGTGCCTGCGAAGAACAGTATAAACCATCAAAGTTTTTATGTAACATCTCTACCTGATTTGATAGCATGGTTACTGCGTCGAGGTTGAAAACTCCGGCTACTTTTGTTGGCCTTGTCCTTATGACTTGCCACTGATAGTTATTCAGTGACATCTCTTTTATAAACTCGTCGGCTGCTTCAGAAGTTTTGTTATTCAGAGTTCCGCCGGCGGCTGAATCAATTAATTGTCTTGTTGATGGGTTCACACTGTTGTAAAAAGTTTGGACCTGTAGCCACAAGGGTAATCCATGGTGTGGACACCTTCTCAACAAATCCTTGTACCTCTCCCATGCATCGTAAAGTGTCTCTAAATCCATCTGCACAAAAGAAGAGATATCATTCCTTAACTTGGCCGTTTTGGCCGGCGAAAATATTTTAATAAAAATTTCTCGGTCATTTGGTCCCATGTAGTGATTGATCCTTGTGGAAGAGAATGCAACCACTGTTTGGCTTTATTCCTCAAAGAAAAGGGAAATAACCGAAGACGGATGGCATCATCTGTAACACCCTAAACCCGGCCCATTCACTCCGACCGAATTTGGAATGCCACTGCGGAACACATTCGAAAAATATCCTTACTTAAGAGTAAAACCGTTGAAAATTTATTTCCTTTAACAAAACATTTTCGTGACTTGTAATGTTCTAAGTAAAAATCAAAGTTTGTTATAAAAATACCGGATTCAAGCTTTACTTGAGAAAATAAAACCATTTGCAATCGACATTTAAACTATCTTTCCATAATTGGGCATAATAATAAAGCTGCTTAATAAAGGTACTTAAACACTTTAGTGGGCCTTTTTACAATACACACTTAATTAAAATACTGAAAATATAGATACTTAATTCATTAAATAAGAGATTCCTTTGCATGAAAATCCACTTTTGCATGGCCACCTTTGTACCCGCTCCAAACCCGGTCCAAGTATTATGCGCCACCTGAAAGGTTTAATAAAAATAGAGTGAGTCACCAAGACTCAGTGCATAGTTAATACACATGTTCCACATATGGGCTTATCTCATATCCACACAATCCATATATATATAAGATACAATTAGGAATATGAAACTCTGAATATACAATTACGAACATACAATTATAAATATACAATTATGAAATCCAATCCACAAAGTGATCCACATATCTCTCTTTGGCAGACTTATTTCTTAAGGTCGTAGCCAAGCCACTGATCCCATAGGAATCTCACATATCAATCAGTTCACTAATCATCAAGCACGAATGTAGCACGAGGCTAGCATTAAACCACTCACATAGTGTACACCTTTTCTCCAATAGTCACATCACAAATCTCATGCGTACGTATGTGTACCATAGCAACATTTTGTACGAAACAAATATATATATATATACCATGGTCACATATTACTCAAAACAATATACATCACATGTCATCACTTTATTATACATTCATCAATAATCAATTATTATAGCAAATCACTGAAAGGTTTATATCATAACCACTAACCTAATTATTCGATCACTTACCTTAGCCTTTATTTCAGCTAACATGCACAACATATACATTACAAGAAATAACACATAGAACACATATAACAAACAAGAGAACAGTGTGATAACTACGCACCTGATTATAGCGAGATTCTGATTTATCGAATCTAATATCAACTAAAATCCCGAAAGCTCCTGTTACTTCTATAGATTTGCCCCTAGAACACATTACCGAAATCGGTCACACTTAGTACCAATAATATGGCCTTAGGCCGAATACCAAGAGTCATTTACCTAGCTTATTTCGATCCCGAAATACCACGTATTCCTGCCGATTAGCTCCCGAAATTATCGAAAGTCCTACTAAAATATATATTGTTAGAAACGGCTATTACACAGTCTATGAACAAAGCCCTTGGCCGAATATTACACTTATCATTTACCTTGAATAGTCGAATCTTGAGGATTTCTTAATGCACCTTCTTGATGGCACATGCTAAAGAATACACCAACACAAGACCCTATCATCTTTTGGCCAACCTTATGCCACATCCTAAATCATTGGATTTCGGCACACAAAATATGAAGATGGAGCAAACCAATATTTTAAGGAGAGGTTACTTACTAAAATCGCTTGAAGAGAAAGGAAGATCACAACCACGTAGTCGATAGCACCATTAAGAGAGATTCGGCTATGGTGCTTCGGAAATGTACTAATGGAGAGAAAAGAGTGAGAATGGGATTATGTGGTTCAGCTATGGTTCAAAAGGGTAACGAAACATATGGCTAATAACAATAAAAAGACAAAGAAATCAATATTTGCTAGCCGAAATGCTTACTAGCTTCATCAAAACCGAATTCAGACTTGCTCTTTTTTTCTTTCTCTTGGTCAAGACAACAAAAAGGAAAGAAGAGGAAGCAAAACAAAACAATGGCCACTTCCCTTGCAATTCCTTCCAAACTGCAGCTCAATCTCTTTCTCTCTCTCATTTTCGGCCAAAACAATAATGTCAAAGAAACAAAACAAAGTTTCGGCCAAGCTCTCCCCAAACACAAAGCCGGTCAACCTTTCTCATTTTTGTCATACTTGCCCATCACTAATAGAAATTATAACCATTGTTTAATCTTTTGCCCATATTCAAATCCTTTAATAAAAATAATAAAACAATAAAAGGTTAATGCCCATGCTCCCAAACGGCAATGCTTCCAAAACCAAGGCCGGCCATATATTTGCAACTCCAAATGCTGCATATGTTCTCCCCCCTTTTTTTTCTAATTTTTTTAACATCAATTTTTATTGTTTAATCTATTTCCCGTCATTAACATAAAATAAACTAATAAAATATAACTCATACCTCACCATTTCCTATACATCATAAAATAATAACCCATCCTTGCATAAACTAATAATAATAATATATAATAATTTTGCATATAACAAATAAGATAAAAAAAATAATAAAAAGAAGCAACCCTCCCAAGGCTGCATGCGTGCATGCTGCATGCATTTAATGCCCATGCAGCCACTAAGCTCCCACGCTAGACCAAAAATAAAATCCCCCAGGTGTGCCTCCAAAGTCTCGAACCCGAGACACGAGGGAGTTTCACCAAGTTTCTCGCCATTTCGCTCATCGGGACTTTCATGCCATGTCTCGTCGCGAATTTCTTTTAAACTATCCTTGGCGGGCTTCTTAAGCTTTAGCGCTGAAAGCAAAAACAAACGTCTCGTGTGCGACTCCCAGGACTCGAACGCGAGTCCTCCTAGTCGCAGCTTTCCAGCAAGGTCCTTAACCATTCGGCCAATGTTCATTTATGCAAACAAACGTATCGGAAATCCTTTTAAACCCTTACTTGTATGCGCCCCTTGCCTGACGCAAAAACAAGATAAAGCGCAATCAAGCGCTGCCTTCAGGACTCGAACTCGAGTCCTTGCGAAGGTCCTCCTTTTTGCTGCTAGCGTCCTTGCCACCTCGCCCAGGCGCCATTTTGTGATGCAATTTTACCCCGATTTCTTTTAAGCCTTCTTTAATGTAGCGCCTACTTGTAAAATAAAATGCTTATGCGCCCCATGCCACTCGAACCCCTGACTTGTTTTGGCGCCGATCCTTAAGTGGCACACGGAAGCCACTTTGCTACCTGGACTTTCATGTCCAAAACTTTACAAAATTTATTTTTAAGGCCTTCCTCAGCCAAATTCCACTTTTAACCCAAAATTTTCAAAATTTTCCAAAATACTCCCTTTTAATCCGAGAGTTTTAGGAACTCTAAAAACACAGCAAAACACTCTTGAGGCCCACTAACACTCGAGTTATTTACCAAACTCGCAACCCCTATTTCGGGATATTACATCATCAGAAACGCCATTTATCTTGAAGATATCATAGAATTCTAGAAAATTCGCTAAATGTATGTTACGATCCTCATCCTGCAATCCATCAAACTGAACAAACTGTTGTATCATCTATATAGTGTTAGGTTTTAGTTCAAAATTATTTGCAGCAGTAGTAGGCCTAACAATACTTGACTCAGTTCCTGTTAAACTAGGTTTAGCATAATCATACATAGTTCGAGGAGCATGATGTTCGGCCATCTCAAGAGGTGGAGGATTATTCTCAGCCATCTCTTCAGTGGTATTAATTTCGGCTTCTTGCTCTCCTTCTATGTAGTTTAACCTTTGCCTTATTTCTCTAAAATTTTTGCGAACTAAACCTTCAATATCACTATCGTAAAGTAGGGGTCTTGGCGGGTTCCTTCTAGTCATAAACTAGAGGTACCTAAAAGTAACAAGAGAAAGAAAATTAGCAAAGTTAAAAACAGACTAAGAAGTAAATTGTAAAAAATAAAAATGGCTAAAGTAATAAAAATTGAGCCAAAAACTTGATCATTGTTTTATGCGATGCCAAAGTCTTAAAATTTATATAAAGAATGATTGAACCTGGAAACTAACTACGACAATGGTTTTAGGCAAGCACAATTATCAAACAATAGTATATTTAAGACAAGACCAGATTGTCGAAACCAAAGGAACTAAAAGTACTAATACTAACTTTCTTTATTATCTAGCCTAAGAATTAAGAGAATTGTTTATCTAAAATTAACTAACAACTAATCTAAAGATGCAAAAACAAAGAGAAGGAATTGGGGAAAATAACTTTGGGGAAAAACCAATTAATTAAGACGATTCCCAAGGAAGAATCCACCTAGACTTCACTTGTTATCTGACTCTGAACTAGACGATTTATTCACTTGACTTGATCCGTAGGATTCCCTGACATATATTAATCCCTCTCTCGAGGCGACTAACGTCTAACCCTAGGTTGATTAGTTGAAATCTCTTTCTAATTAAAACCCCTAGAATTGCATTAACTCGATCTATGGACTCCCATATTAGGTTTGACCCTAATCCGGTAGATTTTCGTCACCCTATCTCTAGGCGTGTGAGCAACTCTGCTTAACTATGCTAGATCTACTCTTAGGCAAGGACTTTTGCTTCTCCACCTAAGCACATCATACTTGAATTAATATCCCGGAAATATCAACATAAGAATTAAGAACTCATAATTAAGAGCAAGTCAAATATTTATCATATAGTTCAGCAAACGATACAAGATTCATCTTAAGTTTCATCCCCCTTAGGTATCTGAGGGTTTAGTTCATAATAATAATAAAAGAATACATCTCAGAAGAAAAGATAAAACAAAACATAAGAAATCCCTAAAACCCCCTGAAAGAATTGAATGAGAGATCCGTCTTGAGTATAATTCTGGCTTCTTGAGATGAATCAACTGGCTATCTTCGCGTAAATTCCCACAACTCTACCCTCTTTGGCCTAGCTGGATGCCCCCTGACCAAAGCCCTGGGTTTCCCCTTTTTAGGTTATACTTAGTGTGTTTATATAGGCTTCAGAATGTGTTTCTTCGCCCCTAAGTATCCTAATCCGAGTAAAATTTCTCTTTGTCATGACAGGGACACGCCCATGGCACACGCCCATGTAAATCATGGCCAGGTCGTGTTCGAGACTATTGAATGAGGCACGGCCGTGTGGTCTTGTGCCCAGGCCGTGTTGATTTCTTGATATGGCCCATTTACTCTGTTCTGGGCTCGTTTCTCGTTCTTTTCATCATCTGGTGCTCTTCTGAGTATAAAACATGAAAACAAAGGATTAAGAGCACCAAATTACACAATTCAAGACTTAAATCATCCAAAAATATGCTAAATATGGGATTAAAATATGTTACTATTATGGTTTATTAGTAATCCACAGAATTAGACGAATCGGTACTGAAATTTGATAGCCCAAAGTTGTATGTTCAAGCGAGATGAGTTCGGTAATGCCTCGTACTCAGTTCCAGCGTTGAATACAAGTAAGGGGTGTTACATTCAGTGGTATCAAAGCTATGGTTTCATCAGTTCTCGGACTACCGTAGCGTGTGTAATAGTCTAGCTATACATGCCATAAACATATAATGCTAGTGTGGTGACTTCTGACAATTCTAAACTTTATTTTTTTATATGGTAAATGGATCCCGACCGAGCGGCTGCTGATGACTCTGCTTGTAACGCACCGGCTTCTGCGTAAGGGACCGCGCCTGTAGAAAGTAGACTCGAGACTATGAGTCAAGAGGAAGAGGCTCGGGAAGCCTTTCTCCATATGATGAGAACTGGTACACTAAATTTGTACGAGCAAACCCTAATGCTCAACCTCCTCCACCCCCTCTTATACCTCAGCCAATTCCTGTGGCTCCTCAAGGTATAGATTTGGCGAGAGGGACCAAACCCCCGGTAGATAAGATTCAGAAGCAAGGGGCCGAGAAATTCAGAGCTAATAGAGACGATGACCCTGAGAGGGCGGAGTTCTGGCTTGAGAACTCAATGCGAATATTTGATGAACTCTCCTGCACGCCTAAGGAGAGATTGAAATGCGCCATGTCATTGCTGAAGGACTCAGCATATTGTTGGTGGAAAACATTGACATCGGTGGTTCCAAGGGAAAGAGTGACGTGGGACTTCTTTTTGGAAGAGTTCCGAAAGAAGTACATAAGCCAAAGATTTATGGATCAGAAACGGAAAGAACTCATTGAACTGAAGCAAGGTAAAATGACTATGGCAGAATATAAGCACGAGTTTGTTAGGCTCAGCAAGTACACGTAAGAGTGTGTGTCCACAGAAGCTATCTTGTGCAAGAGGTTTGAAGATAGGCTAAATGAGGATATCAGACTTCTAGCTGGGATCTTGGAATAGAATAAATTTATGGTGTTAGTCGATAGGGCATACAAGGCTAAGGAGCTGAATAAGGAAAAGAGAAAAGCTATGAGTGAGGCCCGAGATGCAAGAAAAATAACAATGAGTGAATCATACCAAACTCAATCAAAGAGGTCCAAGGAATGAATCCTTGGATGACTGCGTCAGTTGGATATTCACATCGAGATCGAGGTAATACATACTAAGACTCGAGAGTTCAAGCCACCTCAATGGCAATCGTGGGCGATCCAAAGTCTAATAAACCGGAGTGTCCAAATTGTGGTAGGCAACATACTGGGGAGTGTTGGGGAAACAACCAAAATTTTTACAAGTGTGGTTCACCCTACCATTTCATCCAGAATTGTCCAGAGAGGGACGAGAAGAAAGAATGTAAGAAGTAAGATCAATCAATGTATCATCAAGGGGTAGACCACAACAGAACCCGGGAGGTGGGACTAGTAGTAGAGGTGCGCCTAGAGACTCTGTTGTGAGATCGGAGGGTCGAGCACCTGCAAGGACTTATGCCATTCGCGCTCGCAAAGAGACATCATCTCTAGATGTGATAACAGGTACCTTTTCTCTTTATGATATTTCTATTGTTGCTTTGATTAATCCGAGGTCTACCCATTCTTACATTTGCATGAAATTGCTGTCTAGCATGAGTATGATTGTAGAGTCTACAAAATTTGTAATAAAAGTGTCCAACCCTTTGGACAAACATGTAGTAGTTGACAAGGTGTGTAGGAATTGTCCCTTGCCCATTAGAGGTTATTATTTTTCAGCAAATCTCATGTTGTTGCCGTTTGATGAATTTGACTTAATTCTTGGTATGGATTGGTTGACTGCTCATAATGTTTTAGTGAATTGTGGTAGTAAGTTTATTGAATTGAAATGTGCAAATAGAGATGTCATTTGGGTTGAATCAGGTAAATCAGATAGTATGCCTGTGATAATTTCATCTATGGTAGCTGAGAGATACTTGAGAAAAGGATACGAGTCCTATCTCGCCTTTGTGCTGAATACTCGAGAGTTAGAGGTAAAGATTGAATCAGTGCTAGTGGTATGCAAGTATCTAGATGTGTTCCCGGAAGAGTTACCCAAATTGCCTCCAGTTAGAGAGGTCGAGTTTGGGATAGAGTTAATTCTGGGTACAACACCTATTTTAGTTGATCCGTCAGATGACACCATTAGAGTTGAAGGAATTGAAGGTTCGGTTGCAAGAGTTAACAGACAAGAGTTTCGCAAGACCGAGTTATTCGCCGTGGGGTGCTCTGGTACTTTTTGTGAAGAAGAAAGATGGGTCAATGAGATTGTGCATAGACTACAGACAGCTCAATAAGGTGACAGTGAAGAATAAGTATCCTTTGCCAAGGATAGATGATTTTTATGACCAATTGAAGGGAGTTACGGTGTTCTCTAAGATAGACCTAAGGTCTTGCTATTACTAGTTGAGGGTTAAGGAGCAAGATGTGCCGAAAACTGCATTTCGGACAAGATATAACCATTATGAGTTTCTCATCATGCCATTTAGCTTAACAAATACTCCAGAAATTTTAATGGATCTAATAAATAGTATCTTCCGACCGTATTTGGATAAGTTTGTAGTTGTTTTTATCGATGACATATTAATTTATTCTCGAGATGAGAGTGATCATACAGAACACCTGAGAATTGTTTTGCAGACTCTAAGAGACAAACTGTTGTATGCTAAATTCAGCAAGAGTGAGTTTTGGCTCTGAGAGGTCAGATTCTTAGGACAAATTGTGTCGGGTGATGGCATTAGAGTTGATCCGAGTAAGATCTCAGCTATTGTGGAATGGAAACCGCCAAGGAATGTGTCGGAAATTAGAAGCTTTTTGGGTTTAATAGGGTACTACAGACGATTCGTAAAGGGGTTCTCCATGATTGCTACCCCTATGACAAAACTATTGCATAAAGATGTTAAGTTTGAATGGACTGAGAAATGCCAACAGAGTTTCGAGAGATTGAAAGCATTATTGACTGAGGCACCGATTTTAGTACAACCTGAGTCGGGAAAAGAGTTTGTGGTTTACAGTGATGCATCATTAAATGGCCTTGGCTTTGTGTTGATGCAAGAGGGTAAGCTAGTAGCTTACGCCTTGAGACAGCTAAAACTGCATGAGAAGAATTATCCGACTCATGATTTAGAGTTGGCTGCGATCGTCTTCGCTTTGAAGATTTGGTGTCATTATTTATATGGTGAGAAGTGTCGAATCTTCACCGATCACAAGAGTTTAAAGTACTTGATAGACCAAAAGGATTTGAATTTATGACAACGGCGATGGCTTAAATTATTAAAGTATTATGAGTTAATTATCGATTACCATCTAGGGAAAGCGAATGTGGTTGCGGGGAAAATCCATGTATGCTTTAAGAGCTATGAGTATGAGCTTAACATTGTCTGATGATGGTGCTATATTGGCCAAGTTAAAGGCTAGACCGTTGTTTATTTGGTAGATTTGTGAAGCTCAAAAGAATGATGATGAGATGTAAGCTAGGAGAGCTCAGTGCGAATCAAGAAATGACTCTGATTTTCGGATGAGTTCAGATGGTTGTCTGATGTTCCATGACAAGATTTGTGTACCGAGGGATGATGAGTTGATCCGACAAATTTTACATGAAGCGCACAGTGGTTGCTTGTCAATACATTCAGGCAGTACGAAAATGTAAAATGATTAGAAGAAATTGTATTGGTGGCCGGGTATGAAAAGGGACATCTCTAAGTTTCTTACAAGATGTTTAATTTGTCAACAAGTGAAAGCCGAGCATCAAGTACCCTCAGAATTACTTCAGCCGGTGATGGTTCCAGAGTGGAAGTGGGATCGAATCACAATGGATTTCGTAACGGGGCTACCTATACTCCGAAGAAGAAAGATATTGTGTAGGTTGTTGTGGATAGATTAAAAAAATTGGCTCACTTTATTTCGGTATGTGTGGACTATTCAATTGATAAGTTGGCCGAATTGTATATTGCTAATGTGGTAAGATTTTATAGAGTGCCTATATCTATTATCTTGGATAGAGATTCGAGATTTACTTCGAGGTTCTGGAAGAAGTTACAGAAAGCCTTGGGTACAAAATTGAATTTTAGTACAGCGTTCCATCCTCAAACCGATTCTGAAAAAGTGATTCAAGTCCTTGAAGATATGCTCCGATGCTGTGTGTTAGAGTTCGAAGGTAGTTGGGAAAAATATCTACCTTTGGTTGAGTTTGCCTATAACAACAGTTATCAGTCAAGTATATGGATGGCACTGTACGAGGCTTTATATGGTCGCAAGTGTCGGACTCCCTTATATTGGACCGAACTTAGTAAAAAGAAAATTCACGAGGTCGATCTAGTCAAAGAGACCGAAAAGAAAGTGAAAGTGATCCATGATAGTCTGAAAACTGCTTTGGATCGACAAAAGTCATACGCGGATTTAAAAAGGAAAGAAATTGAGTTTCAAGTGGGCGACAAAGTATTTCTGAAAGTATCCCCATAGAATAAAATATTGAGATTTGGTCGAAAAGGAAAATTGAGTCCACGATTCATAGGGTCGTATGAGGTTATTGAAAGGATTGGACCAGTAGCTTACTGGTTGGCTTTGCCGACAGAGTTAGAGAGAATACACAACGTGTTTCATGTGTCAATTTTGCGACGATATTGTTACGATCCTTCACATGTGATCCCTCCAACAGAAATTGAAATATGTCCGGACATGACTTATGAAGAGGAACCAATTAAGATATTGGCTCGAGAGGTTAAACAGTTGAGAAATAAAAGCATAGCCTTAGTGAAAGTGTTATAGAAAAAACACGGTGAGGAAAAGGCTACGGGGGAACCAGAAAAAGCCATGAGGGAACAATACCCAAACCTTTTTACCCTGTAAGATTTTCGAGGACGAAAATCTCTAAAGGGGGAGAGTTGTAACAGCCCAATTTTGGGGCTAGTCAAAACAGTGGTTTCAGGATCGCTAATCCGAGGTTGGAAAAAATTATTTTGATATTATTTTATGTGTTATAACATGTTTATAAGGATGTATGAAAAGTTTGGTGCTTTAATTTTAGCAATTTTATGCTTAATTGTGCAAAAAGACTAAATCGCATAAAGTGCAAAAGTTCTATTCTACAAGGTAGAGGTGTTTAATAGCCATAGAATATTAAATTGGAGGTCTTTAAAGTGCAATTAGGCCATTAAGGGTGTGTTGGCCGGCCATAGGAAACAAGGAGACAAGGGCATTAAATTTTGGTCAAAATTTGGTGAAATTAGGTGATAGAAAAAAGAATAAAATAAGATAAATGAAAGAGATATCAACTTTCACTATTCATGCCTCTTCTCCACCAAAATTGAAGGAAATTAGAGGATTTTGGAGTCCAAACTTTCAGCCAAGCTTGTTTCTAACAAGTAAGTGATTTTAAGGGTCTTTCTTGATAATTTTTGTACTTTTGGAACCCCCAAAGCTTAAGCTAGCTAATGAGGGGACTATTTTGCAAAATGGTTGAAATTTTAAGGACTTGCCATGAGAGTGTTCATGTTGTTTGCTCAGTTTTTGTGGAAGAAAATGAATGTTAGTAGGTTGAGGAACAACTTTTGTGAAAGGTGTTACCATGAAAACACCTAAATAGGACTTATTTGTAAAGGTTGTAAATAAGTAATAAATGCATGAAATAATTGGTTTTTTGAGTTTTTGTAAGATGTTTAGCTAGGCTTGTTCAATGAGAAAATGTGATGAAAAATGATTTACAAGCCTAGGGGCAAAATAGTAATTTTGCCATAGTATAAGGGCAAAATGGTTATTTATGCCTAAGTAGAAATTTTGATATATCATGAATTATAAAGTGATTGAATGAGTGAATTTTATTATTATAGATCAAGAAGAGCGCGTAAACCACCTTGACTGAGGAAAAGGCAAGGTTACGGACTAAACCGTCGACTAGTACATTTTGCACCGAGGTAAGTTTATGTGTAAATGATACATCTTAATACATATGTTGTTACTTATTGGTGCATTGTATGAATGAGATCGATTATGATTGAATTGATTGAGATTGATAAATAGTGAGTAATTCTCGTATGAACCTCGGAATAGATATGTAAGTGCAGATAAATGTCCGTAATAATTATTGGTGGGCTGTGTGCGATACCACCGTAATTATCCTTTTTGGTGGGCTGTGTGCGATACCACCTTATCACTCATTCACGATGGGCTGTGTGCGATACTATCGTCTATATTATCATTTGGTGGGCTATGTGCGAAACCACCGTAAATATTTTTGTTGGTGGGCTATGTGCGATACCACCCTATTATTGATGAATGGTGGGCTGTGTGCGAAACCACGTACTTAGACTTATTCTGAGGGGTTCACCGAGAAATTGTATAAGTAAATATTTCATGTTTCTTTGTGGTGATGAGTATAGGGAATGTGTACAAGTAAATGTGAGTAATATAATTGTTACATGGTTGGAATGTGGTAAGAGATGAAATGAGTAAGCATGATTATGGAAATATGAATTGTTCTTGCTTAGTATGTAATGTTGTTGATTGTTTGGCATATGTTATGACGTTTATTGTTTGCATGTAAACTTACTAAGCTTGAAGCTTACTCCCTTTCTTTTCCCTTGTTTTATAGTGTCAAAGAGCCGGTTCGGGATACGAAGATAATCAGAAGATCACCCACATTATCAACTTACCCCGATATATTTAGACTTAGCATTTTGAGTATGGCATGTATAGGGTCTAGGCTTAATGAAATGTTTTTTTGTTTAGGCCAAGTGTGTTGGCTCTTTTAAAGATGAACTCTTTTGTATATTGCTATAGTTGATGACTCATTATTACTAATTTATGCAAATAAGAGGTTATTCATGAATGTGTTTGATGCATGATTGGGTTGCTTGATAAATGGTTGAATGGGATTTATGTTGTGTGAGTTAGGGTGATAAAACGAGCTTGGCAAATAGCCTTGTTCTTGTCCACACGGGTAGGCACACGGGCGTGTGTCTAGGCCGTGTGTGACACACGATCAATCCCATAGGTGTGTGACCAGGTCGTGTGTCCCCTGCATAGTAGTATTGCAAGTCAATGTCGACCACGGGCTAGACATATGGGAGTGTGCCTAGGCTGTGTGCCCTTTATTTGGTTGCTAACGTCATAAACAGAATACCTAGGTTTTCACACACGGGTGAGGACATAGGCGTGTCTAGGCCATGTGGAGGATACAGGCCAAGGACACAGGTGTGTGTCCAGCCGTGTGAAAACCCCTATAGGTTCAAATTGAAAAATAAATTCCACACGGGCTAGGGACATGGGCGTGTGTGACCACACGGCTTGCCCACACGGGCGTGTCCCATTTCACACAGGCGTGTGGCCCTGTTACGAAAAAATTTTCCTAAGTTTACAAAAGATCCCGGTTTGATTTTGAGGCCCTCCGTTTGCATGTGTAAGGCCTCGTAGGCCCATAATAAGAATGTTATGAAGGTGAATGAAAGATTTTAAATTGGAATGAAATTTGATAGCCCAAAGTTGTATGTTCAAGCGAGATAAGTCCAGTAATGCCTCGTACTCGGTTTCGGCGTTGAATAGGGTAAGGGGTGTTACAGTGGAGCAGATCGAAGATAGAAAATCTGATCTCTCTGAAGTTGTAGTAGAGCAGATTAAAGCTATAAACTTTATCTCCCTGAAGTTGTAGCAGAGCAAGTTGAGGTTACAAATCTTATCTCTCTGAAGTTGCAGTGGAGCAGATTAAAAGCCACAAACCTTATCTCGTTGAAGTTACAGTAGAACAGATTCAAGCCACAAATCTTATCTCCCTGAAGTTGTAGAGGTGCAAATTAAGGCGACGAATCCTATACCTCTGAAGTCACAGCAGGTCGGGTCAAATCAAAATCACAAATCTTATCTCCCTGAAGTTACAACGGAGCAAATTGAAGCAAAAAGTCTTATTTCCCTAAAATTACAGTTGTAACACCCCAAACCCGGCCTAAACACTATAACCGGATCTGGTATGTCACTAAGGAGATTTTATAAAACATGTCGCCTCTTGGGAAACAATTTATTAGGTTTAAACATTTATGCCGGAAAACTTAATAATTTACTAATTCATATAAGATGTAAATTTTATAAAATGCCTTGGTAAACAAAAAAAAACTGAATTTGTTACATGCCTTAACTTAATTAAAGGAAAATTGTAAACGTCTAATAATAATAAAAGCCCAAAATAAAACTGGAATAAAAATAAAGCTAATGGCCCATGGCCTTATTACAACGAAATTTAAAACCCATTGATTAAGTATATATAAAAATAAAACTTCTAAGTAAAGCCTTCTGCTGGAATAAATACCCCCTCGCATGGCCACCTCGCGCTCCTCTCCAGCCCGGTCCGATGCACTAGGTGCTACCTGAAAAGGTTAAATAATAGGTTGAGTCGCGAGACTCAGTGTGCAACCCTCGTGCACCATTAGATTTGGGACTTAACCCCATAGAACATATAACAGAATGTAATATATAACCAAAATTATGCAAGCCCAACCCAAATCCTAGGTTTCCATCCGCTACACACCACCCTTACCTGCCACTCACACCATTTACACACCATCGATGGCAGTCATGCTGCTCATTGTCAGATCATTGCCTTAGCCACTACAATAGGTCATGGCAAAAGCCACTACAACAGGTCACGGCAGAAGCCGCTACAATAGGTCACGGTAGAAGCCGCTACAGCAGGTCACGGCAGAAGCCGCTACAACAGAACACTTCCCCTTTCATCAAACCCAACCCCATGCAATCACAGAAATCAGCATACTTATCACATATGTCATATTAACAGGAACATTCACTTAGGAATGAAAGAGATCACTAACCTGGTGATTCGCTTTTACCCTCCTTCGATTTCACCCGTTTCCCGGGATTTTGGCTTTTTACAGAATTTTACAGATTAATACAAATATTTTTAACAGGCAATCTAAATGATGTGGGAGTGTTACACACCTGATATCACGTAGTTCTACTCCCCTATTCAATATCCTTACTTTCTGGATCTACTACCCTTTGTCTAAAACCTTGCTCAAAAGCCGGAAGAACACGAAGATTTGGCCTCCCCTACATTCGGCCAAGGGTTAGCAAATCCCGAATTTTACACGTTAAAAACAATAGATCTCCTTACCTTGAAATCCCGAAAGTAACACAATTTGAGTGTTACTGAACTCTGACTTAGAGATCTAAGCCAATGAATCTCCCTTCAAATCCTGGAATGCCGCAAAAGGAAACAAAATATTAGTTCCATATAGCCATTCGGCTATGGCCTCCAAAACCCGGAAAAGAATCAAAAGAAAACCCAGATTGTTACTTACCCTACAGAAGATTTTAGCTATCCCTTGTAGAAAGATTCGACAACTGTAGAGGATTAGAGATCTAGGAGTTTCGGCTCTTTAAGGAAAAATCCCAGAAAGATGATCTAACGAGTTTTCTGCTTTTGAAAGAACTAAGAATTGAAGAGATGGCCAAGAGAGATTCAGCCAATGAATATTAAGGAAAAGAGAAAGTGATTGCACGATTTCGGCAATTGATGAGACCTCAGAAGTTTTGGTTTTTGACAGAAAAACAAAAGAAGAAGAGATGCTTCGAAAAAGAGAAAAAGCGAGATCGTTTCTAAATGAAAATTCGGCACACCCTCTTTTTGTCTTGATCGAGCCGATTCTTTCCCCCTCTCTGAGTTTAATTTTCGGCCAACTCTGCAACTAAGGGATCACTATTATCATTCTATCCCTTATCTTAATCTATGAACTCCTCAAAAATAGCCTTAATTATCACCAACTCCTTCCCCCTTTATCTGCTTATTATCCTCATAATTTAATCCTAAATTATAGCCTTGTGTCGTTCCACTTAGCTCTCCTTGGCTGCCGAATTTTTTACCCCATTCCTTGGGCCACATGCGGCCAAATTTGGGCCTACACATCAGTCTAAGGCGCCACTCAAATAGCTTCTCTTGCTGCGCCCCTTGCTACTGGGCCACAAACCCATTAGGCCAATTAAACTACCATTACTTAATTTCAAGTCCTAGAATGCCTAGCAGAATATTTCATCAAGGCCTCAGCCCATTCTTGAGCCCAACTGAACCTCTAATTGTCAATTTAACATCTTTATGCCTACATTACCCAAGATGCACAAGCCCATAAATTTAGGATGTTACAGTTCTACCCCCCTTAAAATAAAATTTCGGCCTCGAAATTTACCTGGTTAAAAGAGATGGGGATACTGCTGTCGCATAACATCCTCTGGCTCCCACATCGCCTCTTCTGCGCCGTGATTTCGCCACAAAACCTTGACTAAAGGGACGGACTTCCTTCTCAACACTTTCACGTCTCGGTCTAAGATTTGCACTGGTTCCTCCTCAAAGGATAAATCTGGCCTTACTTCAATCTCTTCCACAGGCACCACATGAGATGGATCAGAACGATAACGTCTTAGCATCGAAACATGGAACACGTCATGTATCCGTTCCAACTCTGGCGGCAACTCCAATCGATAAGCCACTGGCCCCACGCGTTCCAGTACCCGATAAGGCCCAATAAACCGAGGACTTAACTTACCCTTCTATTCAAACCTCATTACCTTCTTCCATGGAGATACTTTCAAAAAGACCTGATCTCCTACTGCAAATTCCACCTCCTTCCGCTTTAGATCCGCATAAGACTTTTGTCGATCAGATGCTTCCTTCAGCCGAGCCCGTATTAAGTTAACTTTCTCCTCTGTTTCCGAAACTAGTTCTGGACCCAACACCTGACGTTCACGCAACTCTTTCTAACAAATTGGGGTACGACATCTCCTTCCATATAACGCTTCATAAGGCGCCATCTGAATACTAGCTTGATAACTGTTATTATATGTGAATTCTGCCAAAGGTAGATACTCCTCCCAACTACCCCTAAAATCGATGATGCAACCCCTTAGCATATCCTCCAAGATTTGAATTACCCTCTCAGACTGACCACCAGTCTGTGGGTGAAAAGCGGTACTAAACTACCTTGTTCCCATGGCTTGATGAAGAGCCTTCCAGAAACGTGACATGAATCTAGGGTCCCTATCTGATATAATCGACACCGGTACACCATGTAGTCTCATGACCTCAGCCACGTACAACTTAGCCAACTTCTGCAGAGAATAGTCAACACGAACCGATATGAAGTGAGCAGACTTCGTGAGTCGGACCACAATCACCCAAATTGAATCCTTCTTAGTGGGCGTAAGGGGTAACCCACTAACAAAATCCATCGTGATTCTCTTTCATTTCCACTGCAGAATCTTCACCGATTGCAACAACCCTGAAGGCAATTGGTGTTCCGCTTTCACCTGTTGGCACGTCAAGCATTTACCCACGAATTCCGTTACCTCTCGCTTCAAACCTGGCCACCAAAATTTCTCCCGCAAATCCCGATACATCTTAACTCCTCCAGGATGCATAGCATATGGACTACTATGTGCCTCCCGCAAAATCATCTGTCTTAATTCCACATCTTTTGGCATGAAGACTCTCCCTTGGAAACACAAAACTCCATCACAATTCAAGCTATAGTCCTCTACCTCACTATTCTGCACTTGTCGAATTCGAGTACTCAAGACATCATCCAAAAGTTGCTTTTCCTTAATTTGACTTGTCCACATGGGTCTTACTTGAAGTTCGGCTACCAGACAGCCATCCTCATACAGGCTAAGATGAGCGAACATCGCCCTTAAATCTGCTGTCACCTTATGACTCAATGTATCCGCCACCGTGTTAGCCTTACCCTGATGGTACTCAATCGAGTAGTCATAGTCCTTTAACAGCTCGATCCACCTTCTCTGTCTTAGGTTCAACTCCTTCTGGGTAAGGATATACTTCAGGCTCTTATGGTCTGTATAAATAACCGACTTCTCCCCATACAGGTAGTGCCTCCAAATATTTAGGGCGAACACTACCGCCGCCAATTTTAGATCATGTGTAGGGTAGTTCAACTCATGTGGTCTTAATTGTCAGGATGCATATGCAACCACCTTTGCATCTTGCATTAACACACAACCTAAACCTGTGTGTGACACATCACAGTAGACGGTAAATTCTTTTCCCGCCTCTGACTGGATTAACACCGGTGCTTCTGTCAGAATTCTCTTTAATTTCTCAAAGCTCTCCTGCTGTTTGTCGGTTCACACAAACGATACACCCTTCCTTAACAACTTAGTTAAAGGTGCCGTTATCAATGAAAACCCTTCAACAAACCTTCTGTAATACTCGGCCAATCCCAAGAAACTTCAAACTTCCGCCACAGACTTTGGCGGTTTCCAATCCAATACGGCTTCTATCTTCCGAGGGTCCACCCTAATTCCCTCTGCAGAAACCACATGTCCTAAGAAAGTTAATTCCCTTAGCCAGAACTCACACTTACTGAACTTTGCGAACAACTGCTTCTCCCTCAAAGTTCGCAACACCACACGAAGATTTTTATCATGTTCCTCTCCTGACTTGGAATAAACCAAGATGTCGTCGATGAATACCACGACGAACCGATCAAGATATGGTTGGAACACCCGGTTCATTATATCTATAAATGCTGCTGGAGTGTTCGTAAACTCGAACGGCATCACCAAGAAATCATAATGTCTGTATCGAGTCTGAAACGCCGTCTTATGAATGTCTCCTTCCTTAACCCTTAACTGATGATATCCCGATCTTAAGTCAATCTTAGAAAAGACCGAAGCTCCTTTGAGCTGATCGAACAGATCATCGATTTTCGGTAGTGGGTACTTGTTCTTAATCGTCAACTTATTCAGTTGACAATAATCCACACACATACGCATGGATCCGTCCTTCTTCTTCACGAATAGGACCGGTGCTCCCCATAGAGACACACTCGGCCGAATAAACCCTCGATCCAACAGTTCCTGGATCTGAGCTTTGAGTTCCATCAACTCCTTCGGTGCCATTCGGTAAGGAGCAATGGACACCGGAGCCGTACCCAGAAGTAGCTCTATTTCAAACTCCACTTCGCGATCCGGGGGTAATCCTGGCTACTCCTCCGGAAAAACTTCGGTGAAGTCCCTGACTGTTCGAACCTCATCGACAGTCACCTCCTTCGCATCCAAAGCACTGATATAAGCTAGAAATGCGTTACATCCCTTCCGAATCATCTTAACAGCTTTCAATGCTGAAACCACGTTGGACAAATAATTCCTTCTTTCTCCTAACACAACCACCTCCCCGCCTTCTGGGGTACTCAACACCATACGCTTAATCCTACAATCCAACTTAGCATGATGCCTAGTCAACCAATCCATTCCTAAGATAAGGTCAAACTCTCCAAACGGTAATTCCATTAAGTCCGCCGGAAATACTACCCCTTGAGTTTCTAAAGGTACATCCTTAAATAGTTTGTCCACTACCCTAGATTGTCCTAGAGGACTAACCACAGTCATCTTCCTAGTAGTTGTTTCAGAATCTATACTTAGGGTCTCAGATACTGAACATGCAACATAGGAGTGAGTTGACCCAATATCAATCAAGGCAAGAAATGGTTTATCAATAATAAGAAACATACCGATTATAACATCCGGTGCGTCACCATCCTTCTGTCGGTGAGCTGCATAAACTAGACTCGACTGCCTCGCATCTACATTACCTGCACCCCTACCAGGTGCTCCACGACCCCGACCAGACCCATTTCCTCCTCTAGCTATGCCACGACCCCTTGGTCCCGGCTGATCACCTCTCCTAGTCTGATCAGAACCTCAGCCCGTTGGCTGTACTTGATCCACCTGTGGACAATCCTTAATCAGATGCTCCGTGGATCCACACCTAAAGCATCCACCGGTTTTCCTTCTGCACTCCCCATAATGCGCCTTCCCACACGAAAGACATGATCGATTCTGGCCCGTTGGAGCACGAGCTGGCTATTCAGACCTAGGCCATTTCTGAAAATTTCTTGGTGATCTTGATGGCCCAAAACTTCTCTTATTCTTACCCTGATCCTTATCCCTTTCTTGTCTCTCAGTTCGCTTCACCTCCTCAGCTATCTTAACCTTCTCAACCAGGACAGCAAAATCTCTCTCTTGCTGCGGTGCTATCAAAACCCTTAACTCATTTCGCAGTCCATCCTCGAACCGTACACAATGTTCATATTCAGTTGCCACCATTCCTCGAGCATAGCGGTTCAAACGCAGAAACTCTGCCTCATATTCAGATACGGACTTACTTCCCTACACCAAATTCAGGAATGCCTTCCTCTGGCCGTCCACATAGCTGGCCCCAACATGCTTCCCTTGAAATGTTTCCTTAAAATAATCTCAGTCAATCTGGTCTACGGCAGCACCCTCCTTTACCATGAGCCACCACTAACAGGCCTCGTCTCGAAGAAGAGACACGACTCCCTTTAACTACTCCTCCATCGTGAAATCTAAGTCATCCATTATGCGCTCAGTCACTTCCAACCAATACTCAGCTGTGGTAGGGGCTACACTAGAAACACCCCTAAACATCTCCGCCCGTTGGCTCGGAGTCGTTCAGACACAGATTTTCGAGCTCCTGAAACCGTACCTACCCCAACAACTCTCTCAAGGACCCGCAACATCGCCTGAGATACCGCATCATCTCCGGCTGCCTGTTCCCAGAATTCTCCCTCCATAGTTGGCATATCCGGCATCTCGTTTCCTGACCCGTGGCCAGACCCTACTGGTTCGGACACGGTCATCCTGCCCCTACCGTGTTCACGCGGCGAACGTCCTCGACCCCTTGTACTCATTCTTCCGATTGGCGTTTATCTGATTAAGAATTTTATGAATCATTAATTCTTCCCACTTGATTAACCCTGAACAGTCTTATGAATAGAAATGTTAAAGGTAGTTCTTTCGAATTCGAACCTATCTAAAGTTTCAATCTCAAGTTTACCTCCTAATTCCAGGAAGCACACATATTCAATCATCAAACATTAGCATACAAGTACATCCACGAACCTATATTCTTCGTGTAGGGGTATTCTCGTCATTTCACTACCCAGGGGTATTTTCGTAATTTATCCTATAGAGGTATTTTTTTAATTTTTCAAAAAAATAGGGTTCCGTGGTGATTTCGAGAAATAGGGTTATTTTGGTAATTTTGTAACCTGGGGTTTTTCGGTAATTTTGTAAGTCGGGGGCGTTTTAGTCATTTTACAAATCAGGGGCAATTTGGTAATTTTACAAACTAGAGGTACTTTGGTCACTTTTCAAATCAGGGGTATTTTGGAGAATGTTTACAAATCAAGGGTATTTTCAAAATTTTATTTTTACAGAACTAAGGGGGTATTTTTTTTTAAAACAGGGGTATCTTAGAGAATTTGATTTCAAAAGAATAATAGTGGCGTTCAAGTGTTTGTGATTTTTGATTGATGTTGTGTGTTGTATTTTTTTTTCTTTTAAAAATCATTGACTTTGTAAATCAGGGTATTTCTGTAAATCTGGGGGTATATTTGCAAATCATAGGTATCTTGGTAATTTTCAAAATAAGGATATTTTATCAATTTTGTGAAAATAGGGTGGCTGGTCCCTTTCGGGTTTTAGTTATGGATTTTGGCCCGTCAACAAATCCTCGCGGCTAGGGTGAACAGTCACTATGCACCAGGTAGGATTCCAGTGAAGAGGAGATGAGTCACTAGGACTACTTAAGTACCAGGCTCTTCTGGATCCAATCCTAGACATGCGCATGCCTGTTGCCACACCCTAGTCTTGCGACTCGTTCACGGGTTTGTTTAGTGAAATTAAGTCTTATGAGATTTAAAAAGTTGTTTGAGCTAGGCCTAAAGTCCATCAAGTTCTAATCTTAATAGTCTACGTCCCATACAGCCCATCAAGCCCACATATATATATCACATAATGGTTCAGAATACTTACCTTGCGGACTTGGGCCGGAGGCGCAGGTGCCATGCCGAGCTAACAGTCCTGTTATCATTTAAAATCATGCATGTTTCAAAAGCCCATCTTTAGAAAATGTTTTGAGCCCATAAACCCCCAGAGCCGAGTTTTGTACCTGGCTCTGATACCAATTTGTAACACCCTAAACCCGGCCCAAACACTATAACCGGATCTGGTATGTCACTAAGGAGATTTTATAAAACATGTCGCCTCTTGGGAAACAATTTATCATCTTTAAACATTTATGCCGAAAAACTTAATAATTTACTAATTCATATAAGATGTAAATTTTATAAAATGCCTTGGTAAATAAAAAAAAACTGAATTTGTTACATGCTTTAACTTGATTAAAGGAAAATTGTAAACGTCTAATAATAACAAAAGCCCAAAATAAAACCGGAATAAAAATAAAGCTAATGGCCCATGGCCTTATTACAACGAAATTTAAAACCCATTGATTAAGTATATATAAAAATAAAACTTCTAAGTAAAGCCTTCTGCTGGAATAAATACTCTCTCGCATGGCCACCTCGCGCTCCTCTCTAGCCCGGTCCGATGCACTAGGTGCTACCTGAAAAGGTTAAATAATAGGTTGAGTCGCGAGACTCAGTGTGCAACCCTCGTGCACCATTAGATTTGGGCCTTAACCCCACAGAACATATAACAGAATGTAATATATAACCAAAATTATGCAAGCCCAACCCAAATCCTAGGTTTCCATCCGCTACACACCACCCTTACCTGCCAGTCACACCATTGGGGATTTCTACAATCAAACCACATCGCTACACACCATCGATGGCAGTCATGCTGCTTATCGTTAGATCATGGCCTTAGCCACTACAACAGGTCATGGCAAAAGCCACTACAACAGGTCACGGCAGAAGCCACTACAACAGGTCACGGCAGAAGCCGCTACAACAGAACACTTCCCCTTTCATCAAACCCAACCCCATGCAATCACAGAAATCAGCATACTTATCACATATGTCATATTAACAGGAACATTCACTTAGGAATGACAGAGATCACTAACCTGGTGATTCACTTTTACCCTCATTTGGTTTCACCCGTTTGCCGGGATTTTGGCTTTTTACAGAATTTTACAGATTAATACAAATATTTTTAACAGACAATCTAAATGATGTGGAAGTGTTACACACCTAATATCGCGTAGTTCTACTCCCCTAGTCAATATCCTTGTTATCTGGATCTACTACCCTTTGTCTAACACCTTGCTCAAAAGCCGGAAGAACACGAAGATTTGGCCGCCCCTACATTGGGCCAAAGGTTAGCAAATCCCAAATTTTACACATTAAAAACAATAGATCTCCTTACCTTGAAATCCCAAAAGTAACATGATTCGAGTGTTACTAAACTTTGACTTAGAGATCTAAGCAAATGCATCCCCCTTCAAATCCCGAAATGCCGCAAAAGGAAACAAAATATTAGTTCCATATAGCCATTTGGCTATGGCCTCCAAAAGCTGGAAAAGAATCAAAAGAAAACCCAGATTGTTACTTACCCTACAGAAGATTTCGGCTATCCCTTGTAGAAAGATTCGGCAACTGTAGAGGATTAGAGATCTAGGAGTTTCAGCTCTTCAAGGAAAAATCCTAGAAAGATGATCTGATGTGTTTTCGGCTTTTGAAAGAACTAAGAATTGAAGAGATGGCCAAGAGAGATTCGGCCAATGAATATTAAGGAAAAGAGAAAGTGATTGCAGGATTTCGACAATTGATGACACCTCAAAAGTTTTAGTTTCTGATAAAAAAAAACAAAGAAGAAGAGATGCTTCGAAAAAGAGAAAACTAGAGACTGTTCTAAATGAAAAATTCGGCACACCCTACTGCCTATACTGAGCCGATTCTTTCCCCCTCTCTGAGTTTGATTTTCGGCCAACTCTGCAACTAAGGGATCATTCTTATCATTCTATCCCTTATCTTAATCTATGAACTCCTCAAAAATAGCCTTAATTATCACCAACTCCTTCCCCCTTTATCTGCTTATTATCCTCATAATTTAATCCTAAATTATAGCCTTGTGCCGTCCCACCTAGCTCTCCTTGGCTGCAAAATTTTTGACCCCATTTCTTGAGCCCCATGCGGCCAAATTTGGGCCTACACATTAGTCCAAGGCGCCACTCAAACAGCTTCTCTTGCTGCGCCCCTTGCTACTGGGCCACAAGCCCATTAGGCCAACTAAACTACCATTACTTAATTTCAAGTCCTAGAGTGCCTAGCAGAATATTTCATCAAGGCCTTAGCCCATTCTTGAGCCCAACTGAACCTCTAATTCTCAATTTAACATCTTTATTCCTACATTACCCAAGATGCACAAGCCCATAAATTCAGGATGTTACAGCAGTGGAGTAGATCGAAGCAACAATTCCTATACCCCTGAAGATGCAGTGGATTGGAAAGAGGCTACTTGAAGAAGACAAACACCAAAGAAGTCGGGACTTAGTGAGACCGAGTAAAATTTGTCATTCTTAAAAGTCTTTGCTACGTTCTCGTTACACGAAAACGAGCAAAGAAGGGCAACTATAAAGCCCAATTTTAGCCCGAGCCCAAATATCAAATAAAAAAAGCAATCCAATAAAGCCCAATTGCAAACCCAACAAGCCCAATACCAAATTTTCAGAAAAAACAGAAAGAAAAAAACCCGAACCGCCTAACTCAAGTGGCGCCACACCCTAGTCCCTAGCCTCTACCACTGCCTAATCACCACCTGCAAAATCAACAGTGGAAAAGACAATGGACAGTACCAAAAATAGAAAATATTGTATTAAAATCAGCTATGAAGCCAGAGAAACATGAATGTATTTTTTCTACCGATTGATGCAAAAGAAAACAGAGATTAGAATACATAAAAAAAGATATTCGACATATCAACAATAAAAACAGGCAGTGGAAGAGAAAAAAACCAGAAAAGAAGGTGCTAAGGACAGGCAGTGGAAGAGAAAAAAAAACCAAAAAAGAAGGTACTAAGGCTTTTATTTTAAAAGTTTTTTTCTCTCTTTTTTTTCTTTTTTCGAAATAGTTACACACACACACACACACACACACACACACACACACATAATATAAAATAAAAGAAGAAAGGGGGAGCTTACCTTTTAAATCGCTGAAAAAAGTGAATTTTGCCCTTCTCGCTGCGTGGACGACGGCGCCATCGATCCGCGGTTCCCCGAAGCTACGCCGGAGATCGAAAAGGGGGAGAAGATTCGAGAGATAATTTATTTTTTCTGGAAAGGGGAAGAAGAATGAAATTTTTTTAAAAAATTTGACTTATATAGGCTCCCAAGCGACGTAGTTTTGGGAATGGCCTCAGACCTGAAATCCAACCCGACCCACCAGCAGGATCCGCGTGCTTTTAACGGAAGGGCTAATTGCACCTTTAGCCCTTTTGTTTTTTAATTGTTTTGCAATTAAGCTTTTTATTTTTTTAATTTTTACCCCAGGATTTATTTTGATTATATTTTAGTCCATGTTTAAATGACGCCGTTTTGGAGGAGAAGGGATTATTTCCCGTTTTGGTCCCTCCTTGTTATTCGTGCGTTCAAATTGGTCCTTTTTCTTTCTATTTATTTTCTATTTGCCCCGAATCTTTGTTTTAAAATTCAATTTAGCCCCCTTTTTTTTGTTATTTTTGCTATTTTATTATTAAAGTAATTAATTTAATGTTATTACTACAATTATTATTTTACTTTTTTATTTATTTACTTGTTATTGTTATCATATTATTAAATTTATGAGTTTTTGCATTTTTTACACTAAAAATAGATTATAAATAAATTATTTATATTTTTTATTTCCGTATTTTATTTTGTTTATTTTGTTTTTATTTCTTTTATTTTTTATTTTGTTGTTTTATTATTTCTTTTAATTATTATATCTTCATATATTTACTTTTACTTTGTTATGCATTTTATGTTATTTTATTTATTTTTTATTGCAATTTGATTATCATTATTCTCATCATCATTATTATACCATTCTATTTTTATTATTTATCATTTTAATACTTTACTTGTATTATCATTTTTACATTATTCTGTTACCATTTTTTAATTCGTATCATAATTTTTATTCGATACATAAAAAATATTTTTTTTAATAAGCAACATTTTGTTTTTAAATTCGAAAGGCCGTTCCTTAACTTACGGGGTTTCGACTTTCTCGATAAATCTGAACAAACGAACGTTTTAAAATTTTTAAATAATCTCAGGAATTACGAAAATATCGTATTCTAACTTACGGAACATGGTTTCTTTCTAAAACCGAGATAATCAAACATCTTTCAAAGTAAAATTTTTGGCGTTTATTCTCGTATCGGGAATTGAATTTAAGACATTGTGTCTTAACTTACGGGACGTAATTCTCTTTCTCGATTAACGTGAAACATACCCTTTCTCGACAAATTTTCAATATTTTTACAAAGGATCGTATTTTTAAAATCTTTTCAAATTTTCAACTTTCGACACTAAAGACACCAAGTAATCGACTAGGTACCAATTTTTGGGCGTACCGAGGGTGCTAATCCTTCCTCGTGCGTAACCGACTCCCGAACCCGTTTTCTAAGTTTTGTAGACCAAAAATCATCGTTTTGATAAATTTAAACTTTTATTAAAATGATTGAATTATGAGGTGACCCGGTCACACCTAAATAAAAAAGGATTGGTGGTGACTCTCATGTTCATTTTTGTTTTCAAAATCAAAAGTCGACTCCTTTTCAAAAAAAATGGATTCGACAAGCAACATACTTAATTTAATTAAGTAAACAATTATTATGAGAAATAAACAAGAAAACTATTTTTTTTTAATTATCCTCTTATAGTATTCTTATATCATAAATATAAACAAATTATGTGTGTTTTTATTAGTGATAAATTACATTTATTATTTTAAATTAATAATTATTACTTAGTTAATGTTATAGTAATATATAAATTAAAACTAAATATATCACATACATTAGTATCTAACACTTTTAAGTAGCATTTAAAATAATTTTAAATTTTTTTTAAAATTATTTGTTAGCTTTTGCTTTTATATCGAATATTATTAATATTAATAAGTTAGTAATATCTAAAAGAAAAAGTAGAGTATTAATATAATAAGTTAGCTAGGAAATTGATGATTGATGATTTGATGGGATAAATACCTGGGTAAGAATAATTTATTGGGCAAATTATTTGGGTCCTCATCCAACTTTTAAGTAAATTCTATTTTAGTTATCTAATTTAAAAAAAAAATTATTTCATCACTAACGTTTTAAAATTTTAGTTACTAATAGTTAAATTCTTAATGTCATATTGACATGTACTTTCTTTTTTATTTAACCTTTCAATGTTTACACATTTTATCAAGTTAATTTTGAATGTAAAAATTTAAGAATTTTAGCTATTAATGTTTACAATTTTTTCATTTAATTCTAATTTTAAAATATTCAATAAATTTAACCTAATGCATTTACAAAACTTGTAAATTTAATTCTAATTTTAAAAGTTAAAAAAAGGAAAAAATAATTTTAAAAAATTCATATAAATCAGCCGTGGCAGCAACAGCGGCTAGAATGGTATCCTTTGGCGATAGCTCCATTGTTGCCTCCTATTCCTACTTTCTACTCAAAGCACCCTTCGCTTTGAAACGAGATCCTAATGCTCTTACCTTCAACAACGGAAGACGATTATCCAAAAGGTTATTTTCTTGCAATGCCATTTATAACCCTCAGTTTCAAATCAAACATGACGGTCAACCCAAAACCCTTGATTACGAAGTCTGCTTCGCGGAAATAGGTATTTGTCCCAACTTTTTTTTTTTTTTTTTTTCTAAATCTTTGAAATTGAATTTGTCTAAGTATTTGAATGGTTATTGAGATTTAGTGGTGATTTAGATTTCTCCTTGGCATGAAATACCATTGCACTTGGGAGATGATGTTTTTAACTTTATTGTGGAGAAACCCAGAGTAAAATGCAGAAATTGAGGTTGCTGCTGATGAGCCATACACTCCCATTAAACAGGATACAAAGAAGGGCAAGCTTCGATATTACAACAATGAAAAAATTTCTATTTAGGTTTTTTATAATTTATAAAAATTTAAAATAATAATAATACTAAAAGATAAAATTTTAATTTAATCTTTTAAAAATTATAAAGATATAGACTATTAAAATTATGAAATTATATTTTTACTATCATAAAAATATATAATTTAATTCCGCTCCCAAAAGAAATTTTCTAATTTCACTCTTACCCCTAAATCGTATTTTTAAATCCACCGCCTCAAATTCTTTGATTTTGAGTGTGTTTAACTTTTTACTCATTTCAATGCTTTTTGGGCTATTTTGAGCACTTTGTTTCGGCGTCTTGCTATAATCCCATTAATTGCGCCTCAACTATAATATAAACAGGAATTACGGGTTTGCTTCCACAAATATGGAAAGACCCTTCTTTATCAAACTCTAAAGTTGAAGGAGCATGTGGTGATGATGGCCCTGGGAATTCCACTATTTGGTTTCAGCATTTGACTGTCTGACATTTATTATTTAATAAGATTGTTGTGAAAATGTAGCTTTGCAAGTCTTGATGTTTTCGTTTTCTTTTGATTCTTAGTTGTTGAGATTGGTGATACTCAGAGAAAGATGAGTGACGTTCTTAAGGTCGCGCCTTTGGCTGCATTAGCCATGATTCAGAAGTTCAAAATTATTTAAAAAACACATTTTTATCCAAAAGTGATTTTTTTAATTTTTTTAAATTTTAAAATTAGAATTAAATTAATAATTTTTTAAATGTTGAAAGTTAAATTTATTAAATTTTTAGAATTAAAATTAAATGACAAATTTTGTAAATATTAAAGGTTAAAATTGTTAAATTTTATATTTAGGATCAAATTGATAAATTGTATAAACATTGGAGGGCTAAATTTGTTATTAGGTCAATAAAATATTTACGTCAACTTTCCATTAAATATTTAACGGGGGTAACTAAAATTTTAAAATTTGAAAATATTGATGATGAAATTGAATTTTTTTAAAATTAGGTGATCAAATAGAACCTACTAAAAAAATTGGATAATCACCCAAGTAGTTTACCCTAATTTATTTAATATATATTTAATTAAATAAGAATTTTAATTTAATTTAATAAATCAATATATAATAAAGATTAATCAATGTATAACTACAGTTTGAATGATTAATTTTAAAAAAAATTGAGAGCATATATGTTGTTCACTATTTACAATTTCCGAATTGATAGTAGAAGATAGATAAATGATATCGTGAAACGGTTCCCACTCACCACATAACATTTTGAAAAGGCATCAATGAGATGGTTTTACTTAGTTACCACTTACCACATAACGTATTGAGTCGAAGATTTTGAAGCCAATAATTGACTCTGAAAGATGAACCTTTTGTACTGGTTGGTTTGTTGATCGACCAGAAAACTTGGGTAGTTCAAGCCAAAGAGGAGCAATTGCGACTTATGAAGGAATAGATGGCATAATAAAGCATCAGGTTTGAGTAGCAGTAGTTATTTCATCAGGAGCTATTGAGGCAAAATGAAGAGTTAAGGAGGAAGACACAATTCAACCACTCTGATCTTCAGGGGAGTGTCGTGCCTCTCCAGTAAGAGACTGTGGGAGCACATGCAAAGCCATGGCAAAGGGAGATGGGTGCTTTGCGTACGGGTGTGTAGGCGTTACATCCCGAAGTTCAAGACATGGATTGGTTGTTCTGTTCTACAACCCTTTGACTCCAAAGGTGTCAATTGTGGGACTCCTATCAGAGTTTAAGGTGTTGAAAGAGATGAAGAGGGCTACTCCCAACATGTCATATAGAGAAGGGAGGCAAGTCAGATCATAACAAAATTTCAAAGGTCAGCTGGGATCTTCCTAAGGCTTGTGCCTGCAGGGTAGAGGACGACACAGGAGTTCGCCAAGTGGTTCCTTGTGGAATTTTCAGAGACCAATCATGAGCCTATGAGAAGTTGTCCCTCATCATTTTATTCTATTGCTGTTTTAAATGTACGTATGAATTATTATATTGTATACAAGTTTATTGTTTCTTCCATGAATGTGTGTATTATATTGTTTGAAAAAAGTGGATGAAAATGGAACTCGTGGATGGTTCCCATAGATGGCTTAGATAGAGGAGCACAGAGTCTGCTTACAAGATTTTAAGAATCTTTACAGTTTGTTGATTTACAATCGCAACTGATATCATTAAAGCTTGTTGATTTACGATCATGTCTTGAGTTCATTGATGTATGATCATGAACAATTCATCTAGAGTTCGTTGATTTACGATCACGACTCCTTTTAGCAGTTTGTTGATTTACAATTGCATCTGGTATCATTAAAGCTCGTTGATTTACGATCACAACTTAGGTTCATTGATTTACGATCATGAACAATTCATTTAGAGTTCACTGATTTACAGCCACAACTCCTCTTAACAGTTTGATTTATGATCGCAACTGATATCATTAAAGCTCATTGATTTACGATCACGACTTGTAACACCCCTTACCTGGTTCGATCTTTGAACCCGAGCTATGGAGTGCTACAGTCAATGCTGGAACAGAACACCTTCAATTTTCATCGATTATTTCAAATAAACATGGAATTAATTCATAAATACACAATTAACATTCAAATTAAACATGAATCATACAATCATAATCAATTCAATACATAATCACAAAATTATAATTTTTCTCATGCCTTATACAAGCTTATGTATGCTCTAGTATCAACCTAAAATTTAACTAGGACTACTTTTCAACATTTCCAAAATTATAGATCAATTATAACATAACTAAATCCTTAAAATAATAAATAATGTCATAAACATTCAAATAATATGATATAAAATTAAATTTGAGTCTTAATTGAGCTTACAAAAGCTCTTAAGTTGACCCGAGCACAAATAAGGATCAATTTGAAATATTTTCAAAAGATAAGGGCACTCATG
Source organism: Gossypium bickii (assembly GCA_025503065.1). Lineage (NCBI taxonomy): Eukaryota > Viridiplantae > Streptophyta > Magnoliopsida > Malvales > Malvaceae > Gossypium > Gossypium bickii. Next base: position 107,993,287 of record CP106711.1, read on the forward strand.
TAAAACAGAGGTCGCACAACCATGTATCTAGGCTGTTTAACTCTTTGAAATTGTGTGGATCAATTTGCAAAATTTCATCAAAAGTCACATGGCCGTATGATTAGGTCGTGTAACAAACTGAAATCGTGTTACCAAAACTTCCCAAATAAAAACAGAGCACACAATCGTGTCACTTACCCAAGTGTGATACACGACCATGTGTTAGCTTGTGTATGCCCATAAGTACCTTATTATGCAAGTTTCAAAAACAAAATTTCACTTTGGTCATAAATATGCAATAAGCAATCCTTTAACCTGTCCTAAAATGTTCAAATTCATGCCAAAGATATAAAATTTTCCTATATCTAATCAATATGCCTCAAGGCACCTCAATCACATACAATCAAAGTGAAACATCTTAAATCATCTAAATATTTGTACCAAAACGTTCATTCTGTTAATCACCATGCATAAATCATCCATATGCTAGCCACAAGTTAGAACCACAATACTACTATTCAAGAGAACACAACCACTTAACAAGACCTAAAACATACCATATAAGGTTCAAGAACAAGTATTATAGACATATTCAAAACCATTATCATTCAAAATGACTTTTATACGTAATAAGCCTATATATATGCCACAAAACCAAATCTTGAACGATTAAAATTCTACCGAGAAAGAAGCTGGATAGTGTAAGCTTCTAGTTGATTCGATCTCCAGCTTCCGCAAAGATCTACAAGACGAGAAAACATAACCAAGTAAGAATTATATATGCTTAATAAGTTCATGGTTGATAAAACAATAAGCATATCTTGTTTAACTAATTTAAATTAGTTTCTTTTCATAACATATTACAACTATAAGATGAGTAATTCATATACAATCATATAATCTGTAAATTTTATCAAACCATTAAGATTAGTATTGTAACATACCATACTCGATCTGGTCATCGGACCTGAGCTAAAGGATGCTACAACAGTTAACAAGATCAAACACGTACATTTAACACCAATAACATTCAATAAATCAACAAATACAATTCATGATTCATGTTTATTATGAATTACCAAGAACTCTGATATTTTCTTAAGCTTACGAAAACTCTTAACTCGAGTAGGTAACGAAACAATTACAACTTAAGAAAATTAGATGGGTGTTGTGACATCTAAGGTCTAGTGTCGCAACATCATAGATAATAAGGATTAGAATGTAAAACTTTGAGTTACAAGGGCGTTGCGACATTGGGGTTCAAAGTCACCACATCAAGCATTGGTGTCGTGGCATCCACAAGTTGGTGTCACAACACGAAAAGCAGTAGTCAAAGTTCCAACTTGAAGAGCAAAATTCAAACCTCTCCAAATAATCAATCTGGTTTCGCGACATCCAGTGTGGTGTCGTGACACTCAAGATTGTTTACTACTTTCACATTTTTAACTCTACATAAAAATAAGTCCAAAACAAACCAACTCATCCATTTAGCTATTTTCAAATTCAACATGCTATATGGCACCATCACAAACATTACTCAATACCAAAATGATTTCTAGTTCATACCAAGTTCAAACAAAATGAAGCAAATGTCATATAAACCATCAAAATGCCAGAGCCCCTTTCATCAACAACTAAGCATATGCCAATGCATATATTCATCCATACATTTGACACCAAAAAGAGCTAATGTACATATCATTTCTATGACATTCAAACCACATATCAACTCAAATACCACATCATTAGCTAACAAGCATGCATCTTTTTTACATTCACAAAACATACCACTTTTACTAAACAGTTATATACATGTATAAAATACCCCCATTACATGCCACATAACCCAAAATAAAACGTTTAAAAAATCTACCAAAGGAAGTTTAGATATTGTGATCTTCTAGATGATCTGATCTCCAGGTCCTACAATACAAAAACTACAGGAAAATGAAACAGAGTAAGCTTAAACTGAGCTTAGTAAATTCATAGGTAGAAAAACGATATAACATACTTTAATATCACAATTTAATTTTTAACAAAATAGTTAACTAACACTTAACCTTGTTATCACAACCATTTCAATAGGTGAGTTTATTATATACAGGTCATATAACCATTCAAGCTATACAAGTCCATTCAAAACCATATCAAGTCATCATATCACTAATCTCATGTAACACCCCTCACCCGTATTCAATGCCGAAATAGGGTTACAGAGCATTACCGAACATATCACACATTTAAACATACATCTCTCATACAATTAAACAATCCAAATACAATTCATTCACAATCAATCATATTGTCCCTAATACGAGCCTACGAGGCCCATAACATGAATTCAGGGTGGTTAGGGACTAAATCGATAACTTTGAAAACTTTTAGAACACTTAGAAATTTTTTGCATAAAACAGGGGACACACGCCGGTGTGGCCCGACTGTGTGTCTCACACGGCCAAAGACACGCCCGTGTCACAGGCTATGTGGACATTCGAAATGGGAGCACATGGCCGTGTCTTAGCCCGTGTTCGACCCCGTGTAACTCTCTGACTTGGGCCACACGGCCAACACACACGCCCGTTTGGCTAGCCTATGTGCCCTAAAAATAGACATACAAGACTGTGTGCCAGGCCGTGCACTAGGCCGTGCCAATCCTGTAGGGTATACTAACTTATGCCACACGGCCAAGTCACACGCCTGTGTGTGAGGCCGTGTAGAGCATACTAACTTGATTCCAATTTCAACACCAGGAGACACACGACCATGTACATGACCGTGTATCACACACGGCTGAGACACACGCTCCTGTGTCTGCCCATGTGGACAAAAATAGGCTATTTACCAAGCCATTTTGCCACCCAATTTGCAAGTATCAATACCAAACTCAAATGGCACAATTCATGGCATAAAATAGGTATTCTAATAACCTCAACCAAACATAATTCAACCCATTTCATTATCAACCAATTCAAAACACACCAATACAACAATATACCATTCAATTTCATACCAAAATTCCAAATCTCAAATCATCAATATGAACATTTCCAACTTTGCATCATTTAGCCTAATCTCATAAACATGCCAAGTTCATTTCTCAACCATTTAGTACCCTAATTGCCAAATATCAACAAGCATAACATATTAATCTTTAATCACATAACCAAAGCCATATACACATCTATATATATACATGATTCAAATATACCAAAATAAGCCAAATCCTGTGGCAATATACAAAACCAAACTTAGGACATTTACAAGCCAATTCAAATGACCACATTCATCATCAACTTATAAACGAAAATGATCAAAGTCCCAATACATGCTATAGAACCAAACATAAGCTCAAAAGTACCAAAATGGTAGTTTGATAGTGTGAAGCGATCTCCGACGAACCCCAAATCTGAGCTAGCTTTGAAATCACTATAAAACACAGAAAAATAAATAGAGTAAGCTTTATAGCTTAGTAAGCTCGTATGAAATAAATTCAATCTAATCATAAATACACAATTCAACAATTTGAATATATCAACATGTAGCTCATAATAACTAACAAACTTTTCACATATTCAATCATAAGATTATATGTGAACTTCATAATTTCTTCGATTTAAAGCTTATACGGTTCATGTACATACTTGTACCATCTCATATCAATCTCATATCTATTCATCTTTGATATACCTATTGAACCATTTGGAATAATACAGGATACTCAAGAATCTCACACCGAAGTGCCACATACATAGCCAATGCTATCTCAATCTCATATCACATATATGTTCACTCTCGAGCTATCAACGGGCTTGCTTACACAAGCTGTCAGTCAAGACGTAGCTACACGGTGCTGCTCACACAAGCTATCAAGTAACAGCAACACATGTCGGTATACTCAGCCACCGATGGGGCGTACAAGACCAGTACCCGGATCACATAATCACAATAACCCCTAAAGACATGTCATTCGTATCCTAATCTATTCATAAGGTTCAATCGGGATTTTCACGTTTTTCAAATCATCGTCGAACATGTCTGTAGTCTTGTATTCACAATTTATGCAATATCAAAGCATTTAAAATACATTTACAATGAAACTTATTACATGCGAACTTACCTCGGACACAAAAACGACGAAATAGGTCGATTAGTCGAGTACTTTGTTTTTCCCCCGATCTAGATCTGAATTTCGATTCTCTTGATCTATATGTAATCAAATTTAGCTCATTTAATTATCTATCTATTCAATATATGTAATCAAATTTAGCTCATTTAATTATCTATCTATTCAATTTACTCCAAAATTCACATTAAGACACTTTTACACATTTACCCCTAATGTTTCACATTTTTACAATTTAGTCATTATTTCATAAAATCACAAATTCATGCAATTTAATACCAACCCATGCTAGCCGAATTTCCTTAGTGCACATATCAGCCCATATTTTTCACATAATCACATAATCATAATAACCCCTAAAGACATGTCATTCGTATCCTAATCTATTCCTAAGGTTCAACTGGGATTTTCACGTTTTTCAAATCATTGTCGAACATGTCTGTAGTCTTGTATTCACAGTTTATGCAATATCAAAGCATTTAAAATAAATTTACAACGAAACTTATTAAATACAAACTTACCTCAGACACAAAAATGACGAAATAGGTCGATTAGTCGAGTACTTTGTTTTTCCCCCGATCTATATCTGAATTTTGATTCTCTTGATCTATATGTAATCAAATTTAGCTCATTTAATTATCTATCTATTCAATTTACTCCAAAATTCACATTAAGACACTTTTACACATTTGCCCCTAATGTTTCACATTTTTACAATTTAGTCATTATTTCATAAAATCACAAATTCATGCAATTTAATACCAACCCATGCGAGCTGAATTTCCCTAGTGCACATATCAGCCCATATTTTTCATTTATTTCACATTTTAACCACAAATTTTCCATATTTCCCAATTTAATCCCTAATTTACATTTCACTAAAAATCACTTAACAAAACTTGTATAACTATCATTAAACATTCATAATTTATCATCAATCATAAAAAAACATGCTTATTCATCAATGGTGACATCCTAAATCTTTAACAATTTTGCAAAATAGTCCCTGGGCTAGCTAGACGAAGCTGCAACGATCTCAAAAACATAGAAATCATTAAAAACGGGATGAAAATGAACTCACATGCAAAGGAGTGCTTGGCCGAACCTTCAAATTTCTCCGATGGTGTTTTCTTTCTCAATATTCAGTTGGAAAAGATGAGAAAATAAAGATGTTTTCTTCTTTTCTTTTATTTTTTACTAACTTATTTATTCAATTACTTATTTAACCTTAATTATAAACTATTAATAACACCTAATTGTCCAGGATTGTCCAATCATAATAAAAATGGTCTATTTACCACATAAGGACCTTCACTTTAATAAACCATAGCTATTAGATACCTTTAGCTAATAGAACACAAGTTTTACACTTTACGCAATTTAGTCCTTTTTATCGAATTAAGCTTTCAAACGATAGAATTTCTAAATGAAACTTTCACACAATCATTCTATCATGCTGTAAAGGTTAAAATAATAAAATAATTATTTTGACTTCATATTTGTGGTCTCGAAACCACTGTTTTGATTTGACTAAAAACGAACTGTTACAACTCTCACCCCTTAGGGATTTTCGTCCCCGAAAATCTTACCAGTGATTAGGTTAGGGTACTATTTTCACATAGCTTCCTCAGGCTCCCACATAGCCTCTTTAACATCGTTCTGTTGCCACAAAATCTTTACCAAAGCTATGCATTTATTTCTCAATTCTTTAACCACTCGAGCTAAAATTCTGATCGGTTCTTCGTTATACGTCATATCAGGTTGAATTTCAATCTCTGCCAGAGAAATTAAGTGTGACGGATCTGATCTATATCAACGTAACATCGACACATGAAACACATTATGCATCTTTTCTAATTCTAACGGTAAAGCTAGCCGATATGCCACTAGCCCTAATCTTTTGTTTATCTCATACAGCTCAATAAATCGCAGACTCAGCTTGCCTTTGCGACCAGATCTAATTTTTTTTCCATGGAGATACTTTCAGAAATACTTTGTCATCGATTTGAAATTCAATGTCTTTTCATTTCAAATCCGCGCACGATTTCTGTTGATCTGAAGCTGCTTTCAAACTGTCGCAAATTATTTTTACTTTTTCTTCAGTCTCTCTAATCAAATCAACCCCGTGAATCTTTTTCTCATTAAGCTCGATCCAATACAATGGAGTTCGGCATTTGCGACCATACAAAGCTTCATATAGTGCCATCTTTATGCTCGATTGAAAGCTATTGTTATACATAAATTCAACCAATGATAAATATTTCTCCCGGTTGCCTTCAAATTCTAACACACAACAATGAAGCATATCTTCGAGAATCTGAATTACTCTCTCAGATTGATCGTCAGTTTGTGGATAAAATGCAGTACTAAAGTTCAACCGCGTACCCGGAGCTTCTTGTAAGTTCTTCCAAAATTGTGATGTAAACCTCGGATCTCTATCCGAAATAATTGAAACTGGCACCCCGTGCAATCTAACGATCGTCAGTCGATCAATGACACCCCAAATAGCATCTTTTTTCTTCGGAGACAGGGGTAATCCCAATACGAAATCCATCATAACTCTATCCAATTTTCACTCTGGTATCATCACTGGTTGTAGTAATCTCAAAGGCACTTGATGTTCAGCTTTGACTTGTTGACAAACTAAACATCTCGACACAAATTTTGAAATGTCTTGTTTCATGCCCGATCACCAATGCAATTGTTTCAAATCATTGCACATTTTGGTACTCTCTGGGTGAACGGATAAACAACCACTGTATGCTTCATGTAGAATTCTCTGAATAAGCTCAGCATTCTTTGGTATGCAAATTCTATCTAGAAACATTAAACAATCGCCGAATCCTATCTGATAATCTGAATCACTAGTCAACCCATACTGTACTTTTTTAGCTTGCAAATCTTTATCATACTTTTGAGCTTCACAAATTTACTAAAGAAATACCAGTTTAGTTTTCAACTCTGCTAGAATTGAACCATCATCAGACAAATTTAGTTGAGTATTCATCGCTTTCAAAGCAAATAGAGACTTTCTACTCAGTGCATCCGTGATGACATTCGTTTTTCTCGGATGATAATCAATCATTAACTCATAGTCTTTTAGCAACTCTAACCATCTTCGTTGTCGCAAATGCAGATCTTGCTGAGTCATTATATATTTCAAGCTATTGTGATCTATAAAGATATGACACTTCTCATCGTATAAATGATGTTGCCAAATTTTTAACGCGAATACAATAGCGGCCAACTCTAAATCGCACATCAGATAATTTTTTTCATGTGGCTTTAACTGTCTGAAGGCGTATGCTATAACTTTTCATTCTTGCATCAAAACGCAACCCAAACCATTCAATGACGCGCTGCTGAAAACCATGAATTCTTTACCCGACTCAAGTTGAACCAAAACTGGTGCCTTAGTTAACAATGTTTTCAACTAATCAAAACTCTGTTGACATTTCTCAGACCATTCGAATTTTACATCTTTTTATAGTAATCTAGTCATCGGTGTAGTAATCACCGAAAATCCTTTGAAAAAACATCGCTAATGACCAGCTAATTCTAGAAAGCTTTTAACTTCGGATACATTTCTCGGTCGTTTCCAATCAACAACTGTTGAAATCTTGCTCGGATCAACTCATATGCCTTCAGCTGAAACAATATGTCCCAAGAATCCGACTTCTTGGAGCCAGAACTCATATTTGCTGAATTTAGCAAACAGTTGCTTATCTCTCAAGGTTTGTAACACAATCCTCAAATGTTCGGCATGCTCAGACTCATCTCGTGAATAGATCAGAATGTCATCAATGACTACAACAAAAAATCTATCTAAATATGGTCTAAAAATATGATTCATCAAATCCATAAAAACTGCAGGAGCATTAGTCAATCTGAAAGGCATAACAAGAAATTTATAATGTCCATACCTCATTCTAAATGCATTTTTCGGCACATCTAAATCTTTAACTCGCAACTGATAATAGCCAAACACTGTTGCTCCTTTCAATTGATCAAATAAATCATCTATTCTCAGCAACGGATACTTATTCTTTATCGTAACCTTGTTGAGTTGTCAATAATCAATACACATTCTCATTGATTCGTCTTTCTTCTTTACGATTAACACTGCCACACCCGACAAAAAACTAGGTCGTGCAAAACCTCTATCGGTTAACTCTTGCAACTGAGATTTCAACTCTTTCCATTCTGCCGAAACCATTTAATATGGAGCTATAGATATCGGTGATGTTCCCGGCACTAATTTAATAGCAAACTCAACCTCTCTAATTGGTGGTAACCTTGGTAATTCTTCTGGAAACACATCCGAATACTCCAAACTACTAGCACTGATTTAATCTTTGATTCTGATACCTTTGTATCCAAAACATAAGCAAGATAAGCATCACAACCTTTTCTCACGTATCTCTGACCTGACATCGATGAAATCACAATAGGCAATCCACTTAACTTATCTGATTCAATTCAAAGAATATCACTATTCTAACAGTTCAATTCAATAGTTTTTCGTCTACAATTCACAACAGCATCATACAACGTCAACCAATCCATACCCAAAATTATATCAAATTCATCAAAATGTAATAGCATCAAATCAGCCAGAAAATAGTAACCCCGAATCATTAAAGGACAGTTCTTGCAAACTTTATCAACTAGAACATACTTGCCTAAGGGGTTCGATACTTTAATCAAAAACTCAGTAGACTCAACAGAAAAACTCTTATTAGACACCAAATTCATACAAATATACGAATGATTTGATCTAGAATCAATCAAAGCAATCACATTAGTGTCATAAAGAGAAAATGTACAAGTGATAACGTTGGGTGACGACCCAGCGCAAATAGCATAAGCTCTAGTAGGTGCTCTGGCCTTGGATCTCACAGCGGAGTCATTAGTCTTTTCTCCACTACTAGACACATTGCCCGCATTTCTAGGTGGCCTTCCTCTAGTAATTGTGTTGTTCGGTCTTGCATTCTGGAATTTATCTTTCTCAGCTAACTCAGGGAAATCTCGAACAAAATGATCTTGCGACCCACATCTGAAACAAGCCCAATCATTCATTCTACATTCACCAGGATGTCGTCTTCCGCATCATTGACATTCAGGTTTATTGTTTCTCACACTGCCAATACTCGATACTGATGTAGCTTGAGCTTTAGAACTTGAGTATTGCTTTCCACGATCTCTGTTTGAATTTCCCACTGAAGCATTTGAGCGGCTATACAAATCTCGTGATTTCTTTGATGAAGATTGATATGGTTTATTCATTGATCTTTTCCTCGAATCTCTAGCTTTGAAATCTGCCTTTCTCTTTTCTTTACCAAGTTCTTCAGTTTTACAGACTCTATCAACCAAGACAATGAATTCTTTTAATTCAAGAATCCTGACTAACATTCTGATGTCTTCGTTTAACCCATCTTCAAACCTTTTACACATTATGGCCTTAGTTGAAACACATTCCTGAGCATATTTACCGAGTCTCACAATGTAACATCCTAAATTAGGGCCTTTGCATTTATGTGTTTGTTTGTGAATACTATGTTTGACATGCTAGTTTAGGGTGCTTTAGGGTCCTGGAATGAGTTAGGGGTAAGCTGGAGTCCTGGTGAAAATTTGCTTTTTGAGCACTTTTAGGAAAGCTAGCTGAATTGGACCTTAAGGGATATTGTTTGTGTTGGATGACATAAAGGAGTGCCTTATCAAAGTGGCAAGGAGGCGTCACTTAGAGCTCAGGGAAGTGACGCCTCAGGGAAGCTGGAGGGACTTGGTTCGAGCTGGGGGAATTCCCTTTTAGGGATTTCTTTTTGGCGCCAAGGCAAGGGAGAGTTGCACTTAGCATGGACTCTGGTGGATGAGTGTTGAATGGGTCAATATCTTTGAATGGGTGGAAGGGAGCAATTCAAGGAGTTTGAATGGGTGATCAGGAGAAAATTTAGGAGAAAAACAAGGGATTGAGCAAGGGGTGCAAGTGGTGGCCGAAATTCAAATGCTTGGTGTAGGAGGGGGGACCGGTTTGGCCTATGTTGAAGTGTGCCAAAATTTACATTGGCCATAGGACCCTATAGTGTCATTTTTGTGCAAATTTTGGGTTTGGGTGGTAGGTGCCGAATGTGGTTTGTTTTGCCTTGTGCCGAAAGTGTCTAAGGTGTCCAAGTGGGTTCTTTTTGTTTTAAGTTTTATTCTCTTCTTATTTTTATTTTCTCTGAAACACAAATCTCTCACTTTTGCCGAAATTCTCTTGACTCACACTCTCCATGATTCTTTCTTCTTCTTCTTCTTGTTCTCTCTGAAAGCCGAAACCCTTTTTCCCTTTTCTTCAGTTTCCTTTGAGCACCATAACCGCATCTATTACTCATCTTTTCTTCTTTTTCCTTTTTCTATTTCAAAGCCGAAAACCCCTAACTCCATTCTCATCTTCATTCTCTGCGCAATAGCTGAATATCCCCATCCAAAGTTCTCTTCTCTGATTTCTCTCTACAAACTGAATCTTCATGGTCTTCTCTTCTTCATCGTTTCCTTTGATCACTTATGAAACTGTAAAACTCCTAAGTTCCATTGGTAGTTATTTTTTGGCTCTTTTATCTTCTTCCCTGCTTTTCCGAATCTTCTTTTCTACTGTGCTAGTGCCGAATCCTCTTAGGTGATAATTGGATCTCCTGTGTTAAGGTTGGTGACAATTTCTTCTGTATCTTTATCTTCTCTTTCGATTTTGGGGAGCCAAAGCCGAATGGCTAATTGGCCTAATGTTTGAGGGCTTGGCTGAATGTAGGTGGAAGGGGGTGTCGCATTCCTTTGGAGACTTTCGGGATTGGCTTGACTTATGGATCAAGCCTAAAGCTTCGGCTTTTGTTGATCTAGGTAAGGAGATCTTTTCTGCTAACGTGTTAATCTATTCACATTTACCCTGTGTGTTAACTCGGTCTTCTGACCAAGATTTGTTCCATGGACTCGAATGCTAGCAATTCTAAGGAGGGGGTTGGACCCGTAAACCCAGCCCCTAAGTTTAAGAAGCGAGCAGTGTCAGCAGTTCGGGATTGGCCACCGGGTTGTGGGCCGACTTCTAAACAGAATCGTAGGCAGATAGATGTGGTTTCGATTAGCGATAGTGTCGACGTAGAGAGCGCGATATTACGTGTTATCAGGTGTGTAACTCTCACACACTTCATATGTGAATTTGTTAGTTGTTAGTATGTTTGAAAGCTGAAGTGACGTTCTGCGTCACTAAAATTCCCTCGTGGGTAAAAGCAAGGACTCCGAGTAAGTCTATTATGTTTTGCTATCAATAAATGCATATATGGAAACCTGAATGTGCCATGTTAATTAATCGTTAAGCATGATCATATCATAATGTAAAGCATGTACATGAAAATGGGATACGATGAGAAGAGGGAGGAAACATGATCTTTTTCAGACTGTCACCAGTGGTTAGGTACCACAAGTGGGTTGGCCCCACATATTATCAATTTGTGACTAAGTCTCAGTGGTTTGGAACCACCAGTGGTTAGGTACCACATATATCTTATTTCTGTGACTCGTCCCAGTGGTTTGGTACCACAGTAGGTTGGCCTCACGTATTGATATAAGGGATTGTCACCAGTGGGTAGGTACCACAAGTGGGTTGGCCCCACATATGATTATTTGTGACTGTTGTCACCAGTGGTTTGGAACCACCAGTGGTTAGGTACCACCAGTGGCTAGGTGCCACAAATGTTGGGTAGACATAGGAGATACAGATGGATGCCTAGGTTGATTGGGTTGCATGGCATACTTATTTTGCATATGAATATGTGTGGGAGCCTAATATCTTTTGGACGGGGATTTACACACTGAGTCTCGGTGACTCACCCCTTCCATTAATCTTTGTAGGTAATCCTTAGACTGTGGATATGAAGTCGAAGTGCACTCGAGGTGGCCATGCATAATAATTTGGATTATACTTTAATAGTTAATTTGGAGTTATTTTACTTTAATTTGGATTTTGGGTAATGTAATAAGGCCATTTGAACGTTGGGTTGGTTTTTATTTGTTTTATAAATTTCCTTTTATTTTATCTGATTATTAAGACATGTTTAATACGGTTTTGAAATGGGTGATTTCCAAAATTTAAAGAACTTCGGGATTTTCAAGATTTTACAATTGGGTAATTAACATTCGGGTTCTAATAACAAGGCAACTCAACTTTTCAAGCTAAGATTCAAGATTGTTTTCAAATGATCACTCAATACAAACTCTGTTTCTATAAAAATCAAAGATTTTTCCCAACTCATAACAATAACTCGATTCTCAAAAAAATGCTTTCTTTCCTGTGACATGCCAGATTCGGTCGTAGCGTTTTGACCGGGTTTGGGGTGTTACATACAAACTCTGCTCGTATTCTGTCATGGACATATGGCCCTGTTTCAACTCTAAAAAATCTTTGGATTTTTTATCAATGAACCGTTGACTGATATATTTTTTTTCTGAATTCAGCTTGAAAGAATTCCTAGGTAACTTTTTCTCTCGGTACCATTGATACTAGAGTATTCCACCACTGATACGCAATCCCTCAATAGTGAAACGACACATTTTAAACACTCTGTCGGTGTGCAAGAAAGTTCATCAAATACCCGAATAGTGTTTTCAAGCCAAAATTAAGCTCTCTCGAGATCGTCATCAATGGTAGCTCTGAACTCTTCAGCCTTGTATTTTCGGGTTTTATCTACTGACGGCTTATTCAATCTTAGAAGTTCTACAATTTGAGGAGCTATGGAAACTAGTTGGGGATTAGGTGGGGGTGGAGGTTGTTGAGCATCCAAATTTATTAGAAAAAAAACTTCGTAAACCACTCGTTCATAACTCAATAATTCACAACAAATTCGCATCCTCCCCTAGAAACATGCCAGAATCATTGTAAATATAACTCGATAATTCGCAACAAATGTTGGATTCCAGTATATTCTGTGTATAATAACATATCATCTATCATCATCTCAACACATATCAATCTCATACAACGTGCACAATAACTTATTGGCATGCCAATTGTATCCTATCCTATGTTCATCTAGGCACATTATATATTATTGTATAACACTTTTCAATTTAACCCTTTTTCTCACTTTATACCAATTTGTAACAATTTAAACATATATTCAAACATATCCTTAATTCACAAATCAACGTAAATATTAAAAACTACATAAAACTATATCGTATGAACTTACCAGGACAAAACAACAAAGACAATAGTATCAGGGACTAATATGAAATTTTCTCCTTTCCATGATTATCTTCCAGTTCTTGATTTATACAGTAATTTTATTTCAATTTATCAGTCTCAATTACATTATAACATTCAATTTGACATATATGACTCCTTATTCCATTTTTCACAATTTCCCTAAAGTTTTGCATTTTATTCAATTTAGTCCTTAAAATCGAAAGAAGCTTATTTTTCACAATTAAGCCCAACACTATGATGCTAAATTCATTTCCATATCTAAATAGCTCACAAATAATAAAATTTAAAAGAAATTTATGTCAACTTCAACATATTAACCTTTTAGTCCATAAACTCAAACCTATCCAATTTACTTTACAAAATAGTCCTATTTCGACACCAAGCTTCAAACTCAACCATTTACATCTAAAAAGATTCAAAAACATCATGGTAATTTTCAAAACTTTGACAGTATTTCAAAACAGTCTTTAGGCTAGCTAGATTAAACTACAACGATCTCAAAAATATAAAATTTATGAAAAATGAATCCTTTTTGGACAAAAGAAGAAAATGAGAAGATGACCACTTTTTGGTTTATGTTTTAATTACTCTATTTTATTAATTTAACATTTTTAACTAATATATTTTCAATTAAAACATCTACCAACTGTCCATTAGGTTTTAATATGGTCTAATTACCATATAAATCCTCCCACTTAAACCATCTAAGCCATCTAGCTAATAAAAAGCAATATCGATTTAGTCCATTTTCTTTAATTAACTAATTAAACATTAAAAGTGCATGACCAAAGTTTAATACAACACTCTAATAACCTTGTAAGTATTAAATAGTTAATATTTAGAGACTTACATATTGAAACTGTGGTCTCAAAACCACTATTTTCGATACCACTGAAAATAAGTCGTTACAAATATCATTTCATCAAAACTAACAAACTAATACATCATTTTTCTCCTCAAGCACAAGAACAAATATAACTGTATAAACACATTCATTTCTATTTACTATACGGAATCAAACAATGCATTTTCTTTTAAACAGTTGACCCGATGAACTAAAGGAACAGTTACAGTTAAGCGGTAACTACACCACACCAGTAAGCATCGAAGTGCTTTAACAGTAGGCATCGTAGTGCAAAACAATAGGCACTGAAGTGCAGAATAGTTAATATGATAACCCAATTATTCGAATCATTTATAAGTTTGATTCCCTCTTTATCAATTTCAATATCGTCAATTCAACCGTCAAAATATCATTATATACCTAACATAACAAGATTCATCTAAATCCCAAGTCAATTTCATAATTTTAACAATTTCAACAATTTTCAATTTAGTCTTCTATCACAATAATCAATCAAATTCACACCAATATAATTCGATTAATCATAACCAACTATCAATTCATTTATCAAAATTTCTTACAAAATAATCCATTCGTATAACAATTTACATCTATTCAATGTTACGTATCTTTTCATATTTTTATCATATATTTCAAGTATTATCAAATTAATCTTTTTTATACTGAGACAATATATATACCTATTAATTTTTACTAAAAACAAATTAAAGTATTAGAACTATATTTTTAATTAAAAAAGTAAGTCCCATATGAACTTACTTGGCAAAAACATCAACAAATAAGGTGTCAGGGACTATTCAGCAAATTTCTCTTTTTTGTGTATATCCTCTGATTGTTGTAAATCTTGATCTAAACCATAATTTAATTCAATTATCAATTCCAACCACCATTTAATAACATAATAAAGTTATATGATAGTTCAATTTCATCTATCAAATAATCCCTCAAGGTTTACATTTTATTCAATTTAGTTCCTAAAACCAAAACTATCATAATTTTCACATTTAATGCCCATTTTTCATTTTGATTTCAATTTCACCCCTATACAACCCTCTAAGCTCAATAATTATAGAAATTTCATATCAATTTCAAAATATTTTCATTTTAGTCCCTAAACTCAAAACTAACAAATTTCACTTTACAAATTAGACTTATTTCATTTCTAAGCTTCAAATCCTACCATTAAATATCAAAAACCTCAAAAGCTATCAATGAAAATATTTTAAAACTTTAGCAGTATAAAAAAATAACACACGGGTCTGCTAGATTAAGCTCCCAAGATCTCAAAAAATATAAAAATTACAAGAAAATGGCTTGAAATTACCTATTAATTATACTAAATATGAAAGAGCTTGAAACCCTTTCCCTTCTTTTTTCCTACGGTAGAAGATGATGAATAATAGAGAATGACTTATTTTTCTATTACTTTTTCCTTTATATACTTTATTTAATTTGCTAATTAACTAAATTAGCTTAATTAATCTTAAATATTAATTTTAATTAAGTCAAATAAACTTTAGTGACTGCACAATGTCTTCCATTATCGGTTGGGATAATAGTAATTGGTCCAATTGTTTAATTGATCCTTCGATTACTTAAAAAACCATAACGATTAACTTTTATGGTTCTTACGATTTAGTCCTCATACCTTAATTAGTCACTAATTCGGTAAGATTATTCATTCAAAATTCAATTCACTTAAAAAAAAAATCTATAAATATTCAATAAAAATATTTACAGGCTCGATTTACGGAAATGAGGTCTCAATACCTTATTTTCTAAAACCACTCAATACACTTGTACCTTAAATAACTTTCATTTAACAAATTCATTAGACCAAAATCTAATATAATAATATAATTACATCATAAATATTAATAGTAGTATTTACTAACTCGATCATTGAAATACGGGGTTCCAAAACCACCATTTCTAGCACCATTGAAAATGGGCTATTACAACTCTCCCCCTTAAGAAATTTTGTCCTCAAAATTTTTACTTGAAAGTAGGTTTGGATACTAAGATTTCTTCGATTCTTCCAATGCCCATGTAGCTTTGTCTATATCATGAAGATGTCACAAAACTTTCATTAACGATATTTGTTTATTTCGTAGTTCTTTTACTTATCGAGCTACCACTTTCATTATAAATCTAGCTATAATTCAATTTCATACAGTCTTATGATGTAACAGCCTGATTTAGGGCCTAGTTGGAATAGTGGTACGAGACCACGAAACTGAGATGAATTTATGAGTTCTTAAGGTTTATGTCATGTTTGCATGTTAGTATGAAAGTTTCGTGAAGCAATTTTGCTAAATTGTGGTTGAATGGTCCAAAAGGACTAAATTGCAAAAGTTCCAAAAAATGAGTTTCTAGAAGCTTTTTGTATGAAATAGCTTTAGAATAATAATTATAAGCCCTTAAATAGCAAATTGCCCAAAATTTAAATTTTGGACAAAATTGGTCATGAGACAGTTTTATGGAAATTTTTAAAAAGAAGGGCATTTTGGTCATTTACCTATTAAATGATTAAAATGGGAAAAAGATGACAAAAATCCATTCATCTTCTTCCCCAAGATGCCGAAAATCCTAATAGCCATTGTTAGGGCTCTTTCAATTTTTCAAGCTTGCTAGTAAGTGCTCCTAAGGCCGGTTTTTGATATTCTTCGTATTTTTGAAGTCTCGGTAACATGAGTAAGCTATTTTTAGCTATTTGATGAGCTATAATGGATGTTCAAAAATGTGGTCATGTATGACATGCATGTATTTTGATGTTTTATGGAAGATCATGAAAGCTTGATGTAGTAGAAACATCTTTTGTTAAGTGATTTTCCATGAAAATGCATGTAGGGACTTGATTGTGAAAATCTTAAATTTAGCCATACATGTGTGATTTTGTGAGAATTGATGATTTCTATGGTTGAGAGTATTAATCAGATAAGCATATAGATTAATAAAATTGTATGAAAATCATTTTACGAGCCTAGGGGAAAAAGTGCAAATATGAGAAAGTATAGGGGCAAAATAGTAATTTTGCCAAAGTATGAGTTATGAGTCAATTTAGTCAATATGATTATTAAATGGTCTATTTATGACTATAGATCAAGAAAAGTGAAGCCTGGATCGAAACTGAGACAAGAACAAAGTCGAGGACTAAATTGCATATCTACATACATTTTGTATATCGAGGTAAGTTTGTATGATTTCTAAGCTTTATGATTTTTTTTATCATTGAATTTCTTAGTATAATGTACACTATTTTTATGAAATGTTTAAAGTTATGTTCAACCAAGAAATCAATGATGATAAGTATGAACAAGTTATCATGTAAGTCCAAGGACCCAAGCTTGACATTGAACAAGTTATCATGTAAGTCCAAGGACTCAAGCTTGGCATTGAATAAGTTATCATGTAAGTCCAAGGACTCAAGCTTGGCATTAATCAAGTTATCAAGCAAGTTATTATGTAAGTCCAAGATAAGCTTGGCATTGATTCAAGAAGAGATGTTTCATGTAAGTCCATATCTAGGATATGGCTTTGGCATCAAGTTCATGGCAAAAGAGTTAGTATCCTCGGTTATTCATAGAAATTCATCGGGTAAATGAGTAAGTTAAAATGAGATATTAAGAAACTAAGAAGGCAAAGTTATCGTCAAGTGAAATTGAGTAGTATTTATGTTATGAATGATGAATTAGAGATCTCGATTTTTATGTTAAAGTATGTTGATCAGATTGATCAAGTGATACATGTACCTTGTTTAACTTACAAGTATGAGAATAGTAAGTATTATGAGACAAGTAAGAATTATGTATGAGTAAGTAAGCTTTATAGCTGATATTATGATACCATTGTTATGTCAAATGGTTTATATTAAGCAAGTTTATCTAATATGTGTTTTACATGCAAACTTACTAAGCTAAGTGCTTACGTCTTTAATTCTTTCTTTCTATGTAGACCTGCCAAGCTAACTTGAGGATCATCGGAGTCGGAGCTTGTAGTACACTATCAATCCTTATTTTGGTATAGCCAAATTATTTTACTAAGTATGGCACGTATAGGGAGCATTCATTTTGAGAACATGTTTTAAGCAGGGATAATGTATAAGCTTTTAAGTTATTATTCTTTTGTAAATGGCTAAGTGATTGGCCAAATTGATTATGTATGTATGTTTAATGTAGTCAATGAAGTATGTAGTATTGTTATTGAAAATGTATTGGCTGGTCTTAGTTTCAGGGTGGCAAATGGCTTGGTAAATAGCCTTTAAGTGCCCACACGGCTAGACACACAGGCGTGTGTCTAGGCCGTGTATTCCCTACACCCTATTGTCTTAAAACAGGATAGGCCATGGTTACTCCCCACGGCCGTTTGCATGAGCCGTGTAGGACACACGGTTTGGACATGGGCGTGTGCCCAAGCCGTGTGGATCAAGTCAGTAGCTTCCCACGGTTGGAAGACACGGGCGTGTCAAGACCGTGTGAATGAAGTCAGTAACTCCCCACGGTTGTAGGCCGCACACGGGCGTGTCCCATGTCACATGGGAGTGTGAACCCTGCTTCAAGGTAGAGTTTTCGACTATGTCCCAAAAGTTTTTAGACATATGCTTAAGGCCTCGTAGGCCCATGAAATGTATGATTAGTCCAAGAAAGAGAAGTTTTAAGACGGAACGAAATTTTACAGCTCGTAAGTGTATGTTCATGTGAGAGCAAGCATGGTAATGTCTCGTATCCAGTCCTAGCATCGGTCTTGGGTACGGGGTGTTACATATGAACCCCATTCTGAGCTTTCCTTTCTTACTGAACCATAGAATCTTTTTCCCAAAATGAAACTTTTATACATCGCCACCAATCTGAGACTCGATATCCTTTCTTTTCCTTTTTCGATTACCAGCACAACTATTTCAAATGACAATACATTTTATTACTACTTAAATGAAATAAATAGATGATTGTGAATTTCATAAAAGTCATCTCATTTTAAGTCTGAATCTCTGTGTACACAAAATTGATTTCGAAAACCTAGATTCCTGCTATCATTAATATTAAACTCATAAATCTATTCTCTTTCAACTGTTTGAAACTCTATCGGCAAATATCTAACTGAACGAACATTACATTTTCTGCAACAATTTCTCTATTAGTAAAGCTACCATTAAAAAGCTTTTATAAAAATGTTTAGAATATTCAATTGATTCAGGAAAGCCACACTCTTCAATGTCATTTTTTCATAAGTTTTTATTCTCACTTGTTGAAACCTTAATTCAGTTCAAAACGAATAACTAGTTTTGAAAATTACATATCCTAAGATTTTCTACTTCTCAAAGCCAGAATCTCATATTTGCTTAACTTTGGATACACTTATTTCCCTCAAATAACTTGTAACACTATTCTTGACGCAAATTATGTTTAGTTTTATATCTCGATTAGATTAAAATGTCATCAATAAATACAATAACAACCATCTCGATAAAGCTAAAAGGCTTTGTCCTTCAGATTCTTTAACCCAAATAGTATTAGCAAAAACTCATGATGTTTGTATCATGTCTAAAAAGTAGTCTTCAATACATATGGTCCATAATTCTGAGCTGATAATAATTTGGTTAAAGGTCAATTTTCAAAATCATTGTAGTTTCTTTTAACTATTCAATCAAGTTGTCAACTCTAAACAACTGATACTTATTCTTCATGATGACTATAATCAATTGTCTGTAGTCAAAACACAAACTTTGGATTCCTTCTTTTTTTTTTCTCAACCATACCAGAGCATATCAAGATGATACACTTGATCAAACAAATTAGATTCTCAATCTAATAGTTCTTTGTGGCTTAACTTTCAATTATTTCAACTCAGCCATTACCATTCTATATGGTGCAATCAAAATTAGGGCGATTTTGGAAGTTCTCTCAAAATCAAAATTCAACTTTTCTCTCAGTTGATAAGCTTGGAAATTTTTCGAAAACCATATCAATGAATTTTTACTAACTGACAATTTTTGTTCTATCTTTGTACTTAGTACTCTGTGTTTTATAATGATACTAGATACATTTCACATCCTTTCCTAATCAATTCTCAGACCGATATCGCAAAAATGATATTGAACACACAGTAGATTCTATCACCTTTATCATTAGTCGCTACACTACTCTGACACCTCAGTACAATCCATTTCCATCTACAGTTAACCACTACATTATGCTCAGGTAACCAATCTATACAGAAAGTGATATCAAATTCATTGAATAATAATAGTATCAGATTAGCAAGAGATTTTCAGTATCGTATTTTCAATTAAGCCATACTACACAATTTATTATTTATATCTTACTGACCCAACAGATTCATTACTTTATCATCATATTTAGATGAATTTATCGATATACTCTTTTAATTACTAAAGCAGTGCCAATATATGAACATGTTAAATCAAGATCAATTAAAGCAAGTATAATTATATTGAAAGGAGAAAACTTTACCAACAAATATGTCAAGAGTTGTAGCCCTATCTTTGGCTTGTATCACATAAGTTCTTGCAAGTTACAAGTCTCAGATCTTATGGTCATGTCTTTGCTTCTACTTTTATTGATTATAGCATTAATATCATTCCTAGATCATCTACCTTTCAGTGGAGTTGCTGCAAGTTTCACACTCTGTTCTTCGCTTCAATCTGTCTGGCTCAAGTAATATCGTTTCCAACGTTCTCTAGAACCATACAAGATACAAGTTCCATTCTTTAATTGACACTCACTTCAATGAATTTTTCCACAATGATGACAAACCAATATACTCCCACGTCGAACACTACCAACATTGGTTACTAGTGTAGTTTGTGATCTCAGTTTACTATATCCTGACTTATCTTTCCCTGAAAACTTTGCTGCAGAAGTAGCATGACTATTATTATGTAACAACCCGTTTCTAGTCAAATCAGAACAGTGGTTTTGGGACTAAAAGTCCAAAGTCAAAATAATTATTTTATTATTATTTTAATGTTTATAGCATGATTGAATGATTTTGTGAAAGTTTCATTTAAAAATTTTATCGTTTGATTAGTCAATTTGATAAAAATAACTAAATCGAGTAAAGTGTAAAAGTGAAATTCTATTAGCTAAAGGTGTTTAATAGCTATGAAATTTTAAAGTGTAAGTCCTTATGTTGTTATTACACCATTTATTTAGTAAGTGGACCTTCATGGACATGGTTTATGTGTTTTCAAAGGTTATTATTTAAGGTTCAATTAGTAATTTGATTATTTAAGATAAAATAAATAAAACAAAATCATAAAAAATGTCCATCTTTCACGTAGCCAATATTTTGAAGAAGAAAAAGCCATGGAAAATAGCTTGAAACTTTTGGCCATTGTTCTTACTTGAATGTAAGTCATTTTTTACTCGATTTTTAATGATTTCTATGTTTTTGTGATTGTTGCAGCTTAATCTAGCTAGCCCAGGGACTAATTTACAAAACTGTTAAAGATTTTAGATGTTTCTATTGATGAATACATGAGTATTTTGATGTTTAATGATAGATTATGAATGTTTGATTATTGTTATACAAGTTTTGTTAAGTGCTTTTTAGTAAAAATGCAAATTAGGGATTAAATTGTGATATGTGGAAACTTTGTGGTTAAAATGTGAAATAATTGAAAAATATGGGTTTTTACGGACCTAATTGAAATTCGGCTAGCATGGGTTTTGATTGAATTGCATGAGTTTGTAATTTTATGAAATAAGGACTAAATTGTAAAAGATTTGAAACATTAGGAGCAATTGTGTAAAAATGCCTTAAAGTGAATTTTGGACTATATTGAATAGAGAGATGATTAAATAAGTTAAATTTGATTACATATAGATCAAGAAAAGTGAAACTCGGATCTAGATCGAGGGAAAAACAAAGTTTTTAATTAATCGACCAATTTAGCCGTTTTTACGTCTGAGGTAAGTTCGTATGTAATAAATTTAGTTATAAACATATTTTAAATGCTTTGATATTGCATAAACTGTGAATACAAGACTACAAATATGTTCAAAAATGATTCGACGACGATTCGACATGAAACACCCCAAACCCGGCCCACGAGCCTTGGCCAGATCTGGTATGTTCCTTAAGTAAACCGGTTTCAATGTTCTTTATTACTTAGGGAAAATTTGTGTAATTTTAGAAAAATATCGTTTTGGATTGGGCTTAGAGCGAAAACCCATTTATTTTACTTAGAAATCATTTAATTATGGTGGCAAAACAATTTAGGGTTTATTTTTTTAAAAAAATAATTTAAATGAACTTAATTAAAAGTAATTTGTAACATAATGATTAAAAATAAAAGCAAAGAAATAAAACTATCCAACTTGGGCCTTATGGCCTTATCACATCAACCAAAACCCAAAAATAAAATTAAAGTACTAAGTAAAATAAAAGTCCAAATCTTTAAACTTCTTTTTGCGATGCATGGCCACCTTTAGCTCCTACCGACCCGGTCCATTATTGCTCATCACCTGAAAATATTCCCCAACGGGGTGAGTCAAACTGACTCAATGTGTAACCAACACTACAATTTAATAAATCAAGGCATACCATACATTTCATGTTCACACATTAATTCAAAATAATGATGCAATCCCGAACCCAAAACCTAGATGCCATCCGCTACACACCCCCGTACCTACCAAACACACTGTGGGGACTACTAAGTCGACCCTCCTTCCGCTACACACCAAATTGCGGGCTTAAGTCACCGCATCTGTGGTCTTAGAAAACCACTTTTCGGGACATCGTGGTCTTAGATCACCACTTTTGGACATCGTGGTCGTAAGTCACCACTTTTCAGATTACTGTGGTCTTAAGTCACCACTTTTCACTTCCCCTTTCAATATACAACCATATGCCCCATATTATCATTATCATGCATATCATACATATATTCACATTCTTATAGATTTTTCACATGTTATAAGTAACATATTTCATATTCCTAGTAAAAGTAGGAAACGTACCTGAGTACTTTTGTACCACATTTGGGTACTTAGCCATATTCACATTCATATATATATATTCATAGGTTAAAATATTGCCATGTGACATATTAAAAGATAGTGGGGATTACACACCTGATTCGCTTAAAAATCCTTGAAATCCCGAGAACCGATCTCTTTGTTTTAGATCTTTAATGCCTAAATTCGATTAACATGGTAATCTTTAGAGAAGACCTATTTGACTATAAAACCAAATCCTAGTAGGATTAGTATTCTTACCTTGTTGCCGATTGGAACACCAACAAATCCCGAAACTGTTCCTTATTTCCCTAGGAATGTCGAAATCCCTAAAACCTTACGTTAGACTTAATCTTAATCATCAAAATATAAATCAAGGCCTTTAGCCGAATATTCACATGTCTTACCTTAATCTTAGAAATCCCGAATACTCCTCCTTTTAGTCGACTACTCTGATAATCCCGAAAGATCCTTCCATATTCGGCAACCAAAATATGTATGGGGTTAGATTATCTCTAAAAGAATGGAAATCAAACTTGTTCTTACCTTTGAAGAAATCGACAAAGATTTATGCTTGAAGCCTTTCCAAGATTCGGCTTTTGAATTGATTGGTAAGGAGAAATAGGAAGAAAAGAAAGATGAAGAATTGGCTTGCTTTACTAGGGTTTTTGGTTTTAGCAAAATAGCAGAGGAAAGAGAGAATTGGCTAGGAAAATTTCGGCAGAGAGAAGAGGAGAAACTTTAGAGAATTTTGGCAGAGGTTTTCTTGAAGAGAAAAGAATGAATGAAGAATAGCGACTCTTCCTTTTATAGCCAAAATTACTAGCTAGAGTCCTTTACTTGGCCACCACTCTTCTATTTTGATAGCTTTATCCCTTGATTTATCACTTTAATAAAACTTAATCCAATAATTATCTCTTATCTCTTAATAAAAATAATACTAATAATAATCCTCTTTTATCTCTTCCTTATCTATCAAAATAAAAGAAATAAATCTATATTTATCCATCTATTATCTCTTCAAAAAATAATCCAATTTAAATCCCTTATTTATCAACTTATTTATCGAGTATTTATGAAAATAAAACTCCTCCCTTTCTAGAAGCATGTGTCGTCCACTCAAATTATCCTGGAAGCAAAAATAAAGCCTCCTTTATTTGCTTCCTAAGTGACTCGAACCCAGGCCCATTCCTCTTGCATATGGCGCCATTTCCATAGGCCCTAAGTGGCATCTTCAGGCCACTTTTCCAAGCCTGTTTGTGTGTCAAATTCCACCAAATTTTTCTTTTAAGGCCACCTTGCCTTAATTTCCTATTTTAAACTTTAAAACTCGACATTTCTAAGTCATTTCTAAGTTTCCTAAAATTTTCGATCGGCTCTGTAAACTTGCCATTTTCTTACATTTCCAAGTTTCCAGAAATGTTCACTTTCCATTTCTGAATCATTTCCTTACATTTCCTAGTTTCCAAAAATGTTCATGTCTATGCATTTCTAGGTTTCCAAAAATGTTCATGTCCATGCATTTCCAGGTTTCCAAAAATGTTCATTTCCATTTCACTTTCATACATTTTCGAGTTTCCAAAAATGTTTAAAATTTATTCTTAGTACATAGAACATGTCACTTCGTACAATTAAGCCGAAAATGCATAGGCCCTTTCCAGGATGTTACACGACAAGTGTGAAATCCTGGTTGAACCTTAGGAATGTATTTGGATACTAGTGACATGTCATTAGGGCTTATTGTGATTATGTGATCCGGGTGCTGGTCCTGCACGTCCTATCGGTGGCTGAGTATATCGGCATGTGTTGCGGTCACTTGACAGCTTGTGTGAGCAGCACCGTATAGCTACGTCTTGACCCACAACTTGTGTGAGCAGGCCCGTTGATTGCTCGAGAGCGAGCATATATGTGATATGAGATTTAGATAGCAATGGCTATATATGTGGCACTTTGGTATGAGATTCCAAAGTATCCAATAGTATTTCGAATGGTTCAACAGGTAAATGAAAGACGTGGTTGAGTATGAGATTGATACGAGATGGTACAGGTATGTACATGAACCGTATAAGCTTTAAATCGAAGAAATTGTGAAGTGCACACATAAGCATATGATTAAACATGTGAAAGGTTTGTTAGTTAACATGAATTACATGTTAATATGTTTAAATTGATGATTTGTGTATTTATGATTAGTTTGAGCTTATTTTCATACGAGCTTACTAAGCTATAAAGCTCACTTTGTTTATTTTTCCATGTTTTATAGTGATTTCAAAGCTAGCTCAGATTCAGGGATCGCCGGAGACTACGTCACACTATCCTTCTATCACTTGGTACTTTTGAACTGTGGTATTTTGGTATATGGCATGTATAGGGATTATGGTCATTTTGGTTATGAGTTAGTAATGAATTTAGTTATTTGAAATGGTTTGTAAATGTAAGTGTATAGGTTGTTTATATAGCAATGAAAGTTGGCTTATTTTGGTAAGTTTGAATCATTTATATGTATGTGTATGTGGCTTGTGTGATGTTTTGAAAGTTGGGCATGTGATGCTTGTGGATAATTAGCATAATGGATATCTAATAGACAAGTTTTGATTGATTGACATGCTTGAGAAAATAGATCAAATGTTGCATAGTTAATAATGGTCATATTGATGATTTAAGGAAGCAAAGTTTGGTACAAATGGTATGGCATGTTTTGGTGATTTGTGTATATGTAAAATGGAAGTATAGAATGTGCATGATTTATGTTTGAATTGTCTGGTTTAAATGATTATATATGCTATGTGTTGGGGCCAATTGATAAGGTGTAGGTACATGCAAGTTTGGGTGGCAAAATGGCTTGGTAAATAACCTATTTTTGTCCACACGGGTAGAGACATGGGCATGTGTCTCAGTCGTGTGTGATAAATGGTCATGTACATGGCCGTGTGTCCCTTGGTGTTGAAATAGAAACCAAATCAGTATACTCCACACGGCCTCACACACGGGCGTGTGGCTTGGCGTGCGGGTTTGACACGGCCTAGCACACGGCCTCACACACGGGCGCGTGACTTGGCACACAGGTTTGACACGGCCTAGCACACGGCCTGGCACACGTGTGTGTATACTGTAACACCCCTAACCCTTAACTGTAACATCTTGAAAAGGGCCTATGCATTTTCGGTTTAGGTGTACGAAGTGACATGTTTTATGTACTAAGAATAAATTTTGAATATTTTTGGAAACCCGGAAATGAATGAAAATGAGTTAGAAATGAACATTTTTGGAAACCTGAAAATGTATGGAAATGTTAAGTTTAAAAAAGGAAGGTGAACATTTTTGGAAACTAGGAAATGTAAGGAAATGATTTGGAAATGATTCAAAAATGGGAAGTGAACATTTCTGGAAACTTGGAAATGTAAGGAAATGTCAAGTTTAAAGAGCCGAACGAAAATTTTAGGAAACTTAGAAATGACTTAGAAATGTCGAGTTTTAAGTTTTAAAGCAGGGAATAAAGGCAAGGTGGCCTTAAAAGAAAAATTTTGTACATTTGACACACAAATAGGCTTGGAAAAGTGGCCTAAAGATGCCACTTAGGGTCTCTGGAAATGGCGCCACATGCAAGGTGTTGGGCATGAGTTCAAGTCACTTGGGAAGCAAATAAAAGAAGTTTTATTTTCCTTCCAGAAGATCTGAGGTGGACGGAAGAAGCCTTCTAGAAATGAGGAGTTTTATTCTCTTTAATATTTGATTAATAAGGTGATAAATAAAGGATTTTTAATTGGATTATTTTCAAGGGATAATAAAGGATTATTCTCTTATTATTTTAAATTAAAGAGATAAAGCTATCAAATAAAGAAGAGTGGTGGCCAAGTAGGGGACTCTAGCCTAGTAAATTCGGCTAAGGGAGGAAAATAAGGCTAATTTTCATTCATTCTCTCCTTTGCCGAAATTCCTAAGCCATTCTCTCTCTCTCACGAAAATTTTCCCTAGCAAATTCTCTCTTTTCTCTGCTATTTTGCCAAGACCAAAAACTCTAGTAAAGCAAGCCACTCTCTTCATCTTTCTTTTCTTCCTATTTCTTTCCTTCCCATCCATTCAAAAGCCAAATTTTGGAGAGGCTTCAAGCATAGGTGTTGCCGATTTCTCCAAGTAAGGGTAAGATTTAGACTCGGTTTCCATTCTTTTTCTTTTTAAGCCTATTTATTTGGCAATAACGAAAGGATGGTCGAAATTTGGAGAATAATCTCTCATATTGTATTTTGGCCGAAATATGAAGAACTCTTTCGGGATCTGTCTCAAGTCGACTGTAAGAAGGATTTTTCGGGATTTAAGGCATCAAGGTAAGACAATAAAGTGATATTCGGCCATAGGCCATAAGTATGATTTCAAGTTAGACTAAAATCTAACATATGTGTATAGATATTTCGACAGCATTAAGGAAGCAAGGATCCAATTCGGGATTTTAGAATCCACAAGGTAAGTATTCGGCCAAGGCTTATATTTTTGGGTATTTAGCACTATTTATTCAAAAGCCAGAAACTGACATAGTTAAATGATTTGGTGGCTAGCCTATTTTAAGGAAGGAATACTACAGATTTCGGGATTTGATTATTAATCAAATCGGCAAACAAGATAAGAATACTAATCCTACTAGGATTTGGAATTTTGGCCGAATGGTTTTTTATTAAGGTAATAAGTGATAAATCAAATGTAGGGATTAAGGATCTAAGCATTAGATCAAGCTTTTCGGGATCTCAAGGAATTTCTAAGCGAATCAGTTGTGTACCCCACACTACTTCATAATACGTTTTATGGCATGTTTAATTAAAATATGTGACATTAAGAATATGAAAGTGGCTAAGGTATCATGTTATGGTACTAAGTACTCAGGTATGTTTCCTACTTCTACTAGGAATATGAAAAATGTTATTTGTAACATGAGAATATGATAAGAATGTGAACTTTGGCTTGTAATTGCATAATATGTTATGGGCATATGGGTTTTATTTTGAAAGGGGAAGTGAATGTGGTGACTTAAGACCACGAACACGGTGACCTAAGACCGTGATATCTGAAAAGTGGTGACCTAAGACCACAGTAATCTGAAAGTGGTGACCTAAGACCGCAGTAATCTGAACATGGTGACCTAAGACCACGAATGCGGTGACTTAAGACCGCAATTTGGTGTGTAGCGGAAGGAGGGTCAAATTAGTAGTCCCCACGGTGTGATTGGCAGGTATGGGGGTGTGTAGCGGATGGACAATTAGGTTTGGGTTTGGGAATGCGTCATAACTTGTATTCATTATTTTGAATGTGTAACTCTTGTATGCCTGATTCTATTATGACTTAGTGTCTTGTACACATTGAGTCTGTTTGACTCACCCCGTTGTGGGACCATGTTTGTGTGATGAGCAGTGATGATGGACCGGGGACGGCAGAACTTGTGGTGGCCATGCTCAACATGAAGTCTTTATTTTTATGGACTATGAGTTTTTAAGTACTTGAATTATTTGGAAATTATTTGATGTAATAAGGCCATAAGGCCATAGTTGAATCATTTTACATTTATTTTTTTATTTATTTATTATGTTTACGAACCTTATTTATTAAAGTTTAAGTAAAATTTCTTTAAACTAAACCTTAAATGTTTTATCACTTAATATTAAAAGGGGTTTTCAAAATAAAATCAAATCCGTTTCAACACAAGCCCAACCCAAAACAAAATTTTTAAAAATCGCACAAGTTTTTCGCAAAGTAACAAAAGGATTTGAACCGGTTTACTTGAGGGACATACCAAATCTGGTCAAAGCTCGTGGGCCGGGTTCGGGGGTGTTTCATTAACTGTCGCTGGACTAGGGTTAAGAGGCGTTACTAATCATTTCCGAACATTCCATATCATTTTCAACACATAGTCAATCAAACAAAATAATTCACAATCATATAGTCCCTTAGATAGGTTTACGAGACCTTAAACATGCTTCATAATAGGGCCGGGACTAAACCGAACTCATACAAAAATTTCTAAAATTTAAACATTTTTTTAAGTTACAGAGGTCACACGCCCTTATGGGTAGGCTATGTGCCTCACACGGCCTCAGACATGCCCGTTCGTCCAAGCCATGGCAAAACAGGACATACATTCTGACTTGTCTACACGGCCTGAGACACGCTCATGTGATGCACTCGTGGTTAAAACTGACTTATCTCACACGGTTGAGGACACACCCGTGGTCGCCACTAACTTGCACCACACGGCTAGTCACACGCTCATGTGTCTAGCCTGTGGTCGAGTCTATTTTGCACCAAAATTACAAACCTGCATGACACGGTCGAGCCACAGGCCCATGTGCTCAACCGTGTAAGCAATTATAGACCATTTACAAGGCCAAATTGCCACCCATACTTAGTGTCACACCTACAAGCATAAATCGATCCAATTTCATACTTCAATTGGCATTCAAACACACCAAATCATATTCAATTTAAACTCATAACCACAACATCCAATTTCCTATACAATTCCACCTTAACATACCAATCCAAGCTATTAGATACACAACCAAAACCATGTTATCTATCAAACATTCATTCCTTATTAATCCTACCATAAAACATACCATTTCCATCTTGCAAATTCATGCAAATATGATCACTCACATAGAGTATACACCTTCACTTATAAGATATTCTTTTCACAAACTCATATCATATACCAACCATCATTCTACCAAGCCAAATCACATGGCAGGGTTTAGACACTTCAAAACATGTTACATTAAATAGCCTATACATGCTATATTCAAATATATACATCTTTCAATAGTACAAAATAGATAGCCGATAGTGTGATAGAGATGCTAACGATTTCCAGATCTGAGCTAGCTTTACTGACACTGTAAAGCAGAGAAACACATCACACAGTAAGCTCTCAAAGCTTAGTAAATTCGTAATATAATACATACTACTTAATAATGCAACATCAATACATAATTAAACCATCACATAGATAGATGCACAATTAGGAACATTATCATCCTCAACCATATGCTCAAATATCCATTCATTCAACCCTTAAAACTATAATCAACCACTTAGTTAACAAATGTTCTTGCTATTCGATGCTCCATACCATATCTCATTCACTGCTCGATATCTTTTCAACTCAATCGCACACTTAGTGCCTAAATCATAGCCGAAGCTTAATTAACATCGCACACTTAGGGCCTCAATACAAGACCGAACTTAATTCGGTATCGCACACACAGTGCCAATTAGTAAAGCCGAAGCTTCCATTACTTCGAACACACAGTGCTATTCAACTCTGTCTCGATTTCAATTACGCACACTTAGTGCCTCATTTCTCAATTTCATATATATAACATTTCTAATTCAATAACTATCATTCAAATTCACATCACATAGATATAAATTAACAACTTGTACTATATCCGAACTTACCTCGAACGTCGAAATACCGAAACTGGTCGATCAGTCAGATACTTTGTCTTTACCTCGATCTCAATCTGAATCTCTCCTTTCTTGGTCTATACATATTCAAATTTAGCTCATTAAATTACTAATTCATTCAATTTAGTCCAAACACACATATTTAGGGAATTTTATAAAATAGCCCTCACATTTTCACATTTCGACACTTTAGTCCCTATTTCATAAAATCATCAAATTCACATAATTTCACTTAGCACATACCTAGCTAAAATTTCCTCTAGCCCATACAACCCATGTATTTCATTTATTTCACATTTTAGTCCTCTAATTTCTCATTTTTACAATTTAGCCCAAAATAACCAATTTCATCAAAAATTCAAAGACAAAATATGTTAACCCAACATCAAACTTTCATATTTCACCATCAGCTATCACATAGCTCAAACATTCATCATTTTCATATCTCAAAATCATCATCAAATTCTAAAATTGAAGCATGGGCTAGCTAGAACGCTAAGCAACGATCACAAAAACGTAGAAATCATCAAAAACCGAGCTCAAAACACTTACCAAATAAGCTCACAAGTGTCGAAACCTAAAAATTCATCAATGGCTTTCTTCTTCCTCTATATTCAACTAAAATAAAGATGATAACATGAATTTCTTATTTGTTTTATTATATTATAACATTTAATAGATAAATACCCATTTTAACCTTAATGAATATTAATTATAACACCAAAAGCCATGCCATTATCATCCATTTACTATCAAATGGTTTAATCACAACATAAGGACCTTTCATTTAATAATCCATGCCAATTAGGCACTTTAACAATCAGCACTCAAATTTTGCATTTTATGCGATTAAGTCCTTTTTGCAAATTAAGTACACAAACGTTAAGATTTTCACACAGAACTTTCACACATACTCAATCATATACTATAAACACCAAAAATAATATAAAAATATTTTTCTAACCTCAAATTTGTGGTCTCGAAACCACTATTCTGGCTAGGGTCTAAATCGAGCCATTACATATACCCCACATGTAACAGCCCGATTTAAGGGCTAGTCGAAACAGTGATCTTGAGATCACTAATTCGAGGTTAGAAAAAATTATTTTCATGTTATTTTATGTCTTATAACATGTTTATAAGGATGCATGGAAATTTTGGTGCTTTAATTTTAACGATTCCATGCTTAATTGCGAAAAAGGACTAA
Organism: Gossypium bickii; assembly: GCA_025503065.1. NCBI lineage: Eukaryota > Viridiplantae > Streptophyta > Magnoliopsida > Malvales > Malvaceae > Gossypium > Gossypium bickii. Next base: position 108,025,132 of record CP106711.1, read on the forward strand.
ATTGTATAAATAGCTATAGAATATTAATTGGAGGTCCCAAATGTGCAATTCAGCATTGTTTTAAGTGAGTGGCCGGCCATGGTATGCATAGGGGACAAGAGCATTTATTTTGGTCAATAGTTGGTGGTATTAGTTGATAAAATGAATAAAATAAGATGAGATAAGAAAAGGCTATCTTTTCATTCAGTCTTCTTCTCCAACCGAAAATATCAATAAAGGGAGGGCTTTGAAAGCTTGAAAATTTCAGCAACTCATTTTCTCTACAAGTAAGTGATTTTGATGGCTTTAGTTGATAATTTTTGTACTTTTGGAGTCCCCAAAGCTTAAGCTAGCTAATGAGGGGACTAATTTGCAATATGGTTGAAAGTCTAGGGGCTTTCCATGAGAGAGTTTATATTGTTAGATGAGTTTTTATGGAAGAAAATGAATGTTAAAGTGATGAGAAACAACATTTGTGAAAGGTGTTAGCATGAAAACACCTAATTAGGACTAAGATGCAAATGTTATAATTTGTTCATTAATGCATGAAATAGTTGGGATTGTGAATAGTTGTAAGGATTAATTGTTCAGCTAGGCTTGTTTGATAAGAAAATGTGATAAAAAGTGATTTACGAGCTTAGAGGCAAATCGTAATTTTGCCAAAGTATAAGGGTAGAATAGTCATTTTTGCCTAAGTGTAATTTATGATGTATTATGATTTATAAGTGATTAAATGAGTAAAATTCTATTGTTCTAGATCGAGAAAAAAGAGATTCAGACCTAGAACGGGAAAAAAGAGAAATGTGGACAAATAGATTTCTTTTTTACCCTTTTCGGTATCGAGGTAAGTTCATGTGCTAAATTATGCAACTCTAAGTGAAATATTTAATATTCCAATGTTGTATGGAATGTATATTTACACTATGGATGTATTAAATATGTTTTGACGAGATGTCAAGAGAATTATATCTAAAATAGTGGGAATGTAAATAGTAAGATATGATGATAATTAAGGTCCCGTATAAGACCATATTTGGAATATGGCCTCGGTGTAAGATATTGATAAGACCATGTCAGGGACATGGCATTGATATGATATTTCATGTGAGACGCCATCGGAGGCATGATGTCGATGTGAGATTATATGTATGAGATTCAAAAGTGTTATTTAACAATTTGAGTGATTCAACAGGTATGTTGAAAACGAGAATGTATGTGGTTGTAACATGAGAGGTACAGGTATGCGTTAGAACTAAATTGAGGTGAATTTGGTATATGATGAACCCATAGCGGGTCATGTGTGGATGATGCATCTTAATTGCATATGTTGTATTTATAAATGCATTGTGTGAAAGCAAATGATTATTATAGAATTCTAAGTAAGAATGTTAGTGTGTGAGGATGTTCCTGGATGAAATTTGAAATAGAGATATGCCTGTGGATATATATATTCGTGAATTTATAATAATGGTGGGCTATGTGCGATACCACCTTACTAATTATTAGTGAGGGGCTGTGTCCGATACCATCAACAATATTATTAATGGTGGGCTGTATGCGTTACCACCTTATTATTCATTACCGTTGGGCTGTGTGCGATACCATCACGTTTAGTATCAAATGGTGGGCTATGTGCGATACCACCCTATTAGAGATTAATAGTGGGCTAAGTGCGAAACCACTGAGTGAATTGTGGTATGAACGGGTACATTATGAAGTTACGACGTGTCGTACCGTAATTATGTGATGTTAAGTGCAGGGGTATAAGTTAATGAATACGACCATTAAGCCCGAGACATGGTTAGAACGTGGTAAGAGACGGAATGAGTAAGCATTATGAATGATTGAATGGGTAACCATGAGTTTAAGATTAAAACTCCTTATAATACCTTGTGATTGATTATAATCATATGAACATTAATAGCTGATTATCATTTTGCATATGAACTTACTAAGCATTATTGCTTACTCATTTTCTTTTCCCATCTCTTATAGGTTAGCTTAACTAGCTCAGGTTGGAGACTGCCAGAGATGTTTTCACACTATTGAGCTGACACTTAGTATAAGGTTTCAAGTCCTTATGAGTTATGGCATGTATAGGGGTAGTATTTAAAGTTGATTACGTCATAGTTGAGATAGACAAATGTGTTGGCCTAAGAGAGTTTATGGTTCGGTTTTGTATAGCCATAGATGTTGCCTTAAGTCGTTTGTAATTATATCAGAAATAGTTCTCCCTCGTGAATGGGATAAAGATTTCATTTTTACAAATTAAATGTGATGATTCAAGAGTTATAATTGATGATATGTGAAATTATGTGATGGTGTATGAATGTATGTAAGTGATGGTGGCTAAATGGCTTGGAAAATAGCCTTGTTCTTGTCCACATGGGTAGGCACAGAGGCATGTGTCTAGGCTGTGTGAAGTCTGCACCTTGAATTTGGAATTTGAATTGCCACACGGTTGAAGCACACGAGCATGTCCAGGCTATGTGGATTAACCAGAGGTGACTACGGGCCAGCCATATGGGCGTGTGTCCAGGCCGTGTGATTCAAGTCAGTGTCAACCACGGGCATTGAACATGGGCATGTGAGATGATACACGACCGTGTCATCTCCCCCACGGGCGTGTGGCCCCTATTCAGGTAAAATTTTCTTAAGTGCATAAAACTTTCCAAATCTCCGAAACCTTTTGAAAACATGTTTAGGACATCGTAGGTCCATTATAAGGACGATAGGCATATGAATGGAAAAGTTTTAAATCTGAAATAAGTTTGATAGCCTGAAGTTCTATAATCATACGAGTTAAGTATGGTAACGCCTCGTACCAGGTTCCGGTGTAGAATACGGGCAAGGGGTGTTACACTACAGGTTTGACATGGCCTGGCACACGGGCGTGTATGGCCATTTGTAGGGCACACGGGCGTGTGTGTTTCCCGTGACACCCAAGTCAGAAAGTTACACGGGGTCAGACATGGGCTGGGACACGACCATGTGCTTCCCTTTCAAATGTCTACATGGCCTGTGACACGGGCGTGTCTTTGGCTGTGTGAGACACGTAGCCGAGCCACACGGACGTGTGTCCCCTATTTTTGAGAAAATTTTATAAATATTCAAAAAGTTTCCAAAGTTATCGGTTTAGTCCTGAACCACTCCTAATGCATGCTTAGGGCCTCCTAGGCTCGTATTAGGGACAAAATGATTGGTTATGAATGAATTGTATATGAATTAATTAATTGTATATGAAATATATGCTTAAATGTCTTATAAGTCCGGTAATGCTACATAACTCTATTTCGACGCTGAATACGGGTGAGGGGTGTTACATTTATTGGTATCGGAGCTACGATTTAGTCAATTCTTGGACTAACATAGTATGTGTGATAGTCTAGCTATACATGCCATATATAACATGTGATAGTGTGATGACTCCTGACAATTTAAACTGTGATTTCATATAGTAAATGGATCCCAATCGAGCTGTAGCTGACGATATCGAGAGTAATGCGCCAGCTCCAGCTCAGGGGGCATCGTCGTCTGAATCTAGAAATGTATTGAGTAGTTACGGAGAAGAGGCTAAAGAAGCCTTTTCCAAATGATGAACGAGTGGTTCACGCAATTTGTCTGGACAAATCCGACTGCTCAACAACGTCCACCTCACCTAATCCCCAACCAGTTTCCGTAGCTCCTCAAGTTGTGGAACTTCAACGACTGAATAAGCCGCCAGTTGATAAGATTTAAAAATACGAGGCCGAAAAAGAGTTCAGAGCTACAGTTGATGATGATCTCAAGAGAACTAAGTTTTGGCTTGAAAACACTATTCGGGTATTTGATGAACTTTCGTGCATGCTAACTGAGTGTATAAAGTGTGCTAATTCATTATTGAGGGACATAGTGTATCAATGGTGGAATACTTTGGTATCAGTGGTACCGAGAGAAAGAGTGACCTAGAAATTCTTTCAGATTGAGTTCCAGAAGAAATATATAAGTCAACGGTTTCTTGATCAAAAGCATAAAGAGTTTCTAGAATTGAAACAGGGTCGTATGACAGTGACCGAGTACAAAAGAGAATTTGTAAGATTGAGCAAGTATGCTCAGGAATATGTTTTTACTGAAGAAATCATGTGTAAATGGTTTGTTGATAGGTTGAATGAATATATTAAATTTCTGGTTGGAATTCTAGAGTTGAAAAAATTTGTTGTCTTGGTTGATAGAGCTGGCAAAGTCAAGGAGCTTAGCAAAGAAAAGAGAAAGGTAGATTCAGAGGCAAGAGACTCGAGAAAAAGATTTATGAATAAGCCATATCAATCTTCATCAAAGAAATCTAGAGATTCGTACACTCGTCCAAATGCTTCAATTGGGTATTCAAACAGAGATCGTGGAAAACAATACTCAAGTCCTAAAGCTCAAGCTACACCGGTATCGAGTGTTGGCAGTGTAAGAAATTATAGACCTGAATGTCAGCAATGTGGAAGATGACATCCTGGTGAATGTAGAATGAATAACCAGGCATGTTTCAAATGTGGTTCACAAGATCATTTCATACGTGATTGCCCAGAATTAGTTAAGAAAGATAAGATTCAGAATGCAAGACCGAGTAACGCAGCTAATAGAGGGAGACCACCGAGAAATGCAGGGAATGTGACCAGTAGTAGAGGCGCGACAAAAGATTCGGCTAAGGAATATGAGGCTAGATCACCTGCTAGAGCTTACACTATTCGTGCTCGAGAAGACGCGTCATCACCAGATGTTATCACCGATATATTTTCTCTTTACGACACTAATGTTATTGGATTGATTGATCTTAGATCGACTCATTCGTATATATGTATGAATTTGGTGTTTAATAAGAGTTTTCCTGATGAGTCTACTGAGTTTGTGATTAAAGTATCAAACCCCTTAGGCAAGTATGTTCTAGTTGATAAAGTTTGCAAGAATTGTCCTTTAATGACTCGGGGTTACTATTTTCTGATTGATTGCCATTCGATGAGTTTGATGTAATTCTGGGTATGGATTGGTTGACTCTGCATGATGCAGTTGTAAATTGTAGATGAAAGACTATTGAGTTGAAATGTCAGAACAATGAAATTTTTCGAATTGAATCAGAAGAATCGAGTGAATTGGTTGTAGTGATTTCATCTATGTCAGCTCAGAAATGTGTGAGAAAAGGTTGTGAAACTTATCTTGCTAATATTTTAGATACAAAACTGTCTAAATCTAAGATTGAATCAGTGCCAAATGTTTGTGAATATCTGGATTTGTTTTCGGAAGAATTACCGGGGTTGCCACCGATAAGAGAGGTTGAATTTGCTATTGAGTTAGTACTGAGAACTTTATTGATATCGATAGCTCCGTACAGAATGGCTCTGACAGAATTGAAAGAGTTAAAATATCAGTTGTATAAGTTAACAGATAGAGGTTTTGCACGACCTAGTTTTTCACCCTGGGGTGCGTCAGTATTGTTTGTAAAGAAGAAAGACAGATCCATGAGAATGTGTATTGATTATCGACAACTCAACAAGGTTACAATAAAGAATAAGTATCCTTTGTCGAGAATAGATGACTTGTTTGATGAGTTAAAAGGGGCAACAATATTCTCGAAGATTGATTTGAGATCTGGCTATTATCAATTGCAAGTTAAAGATTCAGATGTATCGAAAATTGCGTTCAGAATTGGGTACGGACATTATGAATTTCTTGTTATGCCTTTCGGATTGACTAATGCTCCTATAGTCTTTATGGATTTGATGAATCGTATTTTTAGACCATATTTAGACAAATTCATTGTTATGTTCATTGACGACATTCTGATCTATTCACGAGATGAGTTTGAGCATGCCGAGCATTTTGGGATTGTGTTACAAACCTTAAGAGATAAGCATCTGTATGCTAAATTCAGTAAATGTAAGTTTTGGCTCAAAGAAGTAGGATTTTTGGGGCACATTGTTTCAGCTGAAGGTATAAGAGTTGATCCGAACAAAATTTTAGTCATTGTTGATTAGAAACCACCGAGAAATGTATCCGCAGTTAGAAGCTTTCTGGGACTAGCTAGCTAGTATCAGCATTTTGTTAAAGGATTTTCAAATGGTTGCTACACCGATTACTAGATTGCTACAAAAAGATATGAAGTTCGAGTGGTCAGAGAAATGTCAATAGGGTTTTGATCAGTTGAAAACATTGTTAACTGAGGCACCATTTTTAGTTCAACCTAAGTCGGGTAAAGAATTTGTGATTTACAGTGACGTGTCTTTGAATGGTTTGGGTTCGTTTTGATGCAAGAAGGAAAAGTTGTAGCTTTTGCATCTATACAGCTAAAACTACACGAAAAGAATTATCCGACGCATGATTTAGAGTTGGTCACTATTGTATTTGCATTGAAGATTTGACGACATCATCTATACAGCAAGAAGTGTCACATCTTTACCAACCAAAAAAGCTTGAAATATTTAATGACCCAAAAAGATCTGAATCTGCGACAATGAAGATGGCTCGAGTTGCTTAAAGACTATGAGTTAGTGATTGATTATCATCTGGGGAAAGCAAATGTAGTCACAGATGCTTTGAGTAGAAAATCTCTTTTTGCTTTGAGAGCGATGAATACTCAATTAACCTTATCTGATGATGGTTCGATTCTAGTAGAGTTGAAAGATAAACCTGTATTTCTTCAGCAAATTTGCGAAGCTCAGAAATATGAAAATGAATTGCAAGCCAAAAGAGTTCAATGTGAGTCAACTCGTGATTCTGACTTTCAGATCAGATCCAATGATTGTTTAATGTTTCGAGATAGAATTTGTGTTCCAAAGAATTTTAAGCTCATTCAGAAAATTTTGCACGAAGCACACAGTGGTTGTTTATCTGTTCACCCGGGGAGTACCAAAATGAACAATGATTTGAAACAACTGTATTGGTGGTCAAGAATGAAACAGGACATTTTAGAATTTGTATCGAGATGTTTAGTGCGTCAGCAAGTTAAAGCTGAGCATTAAGTGCCTTCGGGATTTCTACAACCAATGATGATTGGAACGGTGGAAATGTGCAAGTGTACACAATCGCAACAAGTAATAAAGTGACAAGTAAATGGCGAGTTATCGTACTCACAGGGATTGAAAAAGAATTATTTATAAAAATGATTTCAAACACTTTGGTGAAGGGAAAATATTTGGATTTAAGAAATATTTAAAAACTAAAAAAACAAAGTAAAATAAAATAAAATAAAGTTCTAATGCACGATTTCAAAAGCTGATTTTAATCAAGATGATATAATTGGTTTAGATTAATTACATTTCTTAATTTAGAATTATTAAACTCATGCTTATACTTGTTACAAATAAATTCACGACAACTCGGTAAATTGCTAACTTATGAACATATTTACAAATCAAAAATTCATTCATCTCTTGTACATATTCCTATGTCAATTCGACCGATAAAACAGATTTATAAAGGTAAACATGTTATTGCACATACATACTTATTTAACTAAACAATCTCTCGCATATTCCTATGTCGATTCAAATGATTAATTCAACCTAATAAGCATATAAAAGACTATGTGAGGTAACAAAGTATCCTTACCTTGAAACAGTTTAATCACAATAATCTTGCAAGTTATGCAAGGCATATGTATCGCTAAATACAATGCTAATTTAACCTTCAGTTACCTTAGAAGAAATTAAACATGCACTGACTAAGTACTGTGTCCATTAATTACAATTTCAATGCGTTTAAATAATTAATTCTTTAGTTATCTAAACAATTATAATGCCAGAATAACTTAAGCATGATTTTACTTAATCAAGCATTTTACCGAGACCTATAACAACATAAACACAATTTTAATAATTTAAAAGGACGACATGCAATCAACCCAACACGAATTAAATTCAAGCTAAGCTGATTAAATTAACCATTGAAATAGCATAAAAATTCATAAACATGTTTGTCAATACAACAACGAAATTTAAAGAGATAGGGAACAAGAAGCAAATACTGTGTTTCTCCGTGGCTTGACTGATTCTCCATTCTTCGTCCTCCGTTGTCCTTGGTTATCAAGGTGGCTTATGAACACTCTAATTGCTACTCAAAGATGGCTGAAGAAGACCCCTTTCCCAAGAGGATAAATCGGCACAAGAGCAAGGAAATAGGAAAATGAAAAGTTGAGAGAAAGTGAAAGAGGAGAAGAGAGAATGAGATGTGAATGAGAGATGAGAGATGCTTTGAATGATCAACCAAGGGTGGTTTTTATAGCTGAATGTGGCAGCTAAAATTTGCTAAACATAGCAGCCAAAGAGCCACCCCTTCGCTGGCCACCTATGTGGCAAAGTTGATGGCTTCAACCTTGCTAAATATGGCATGGGGCAAATCTACAAAGCCATTAATTGTGGAGGGGGTTGAATGCAACTTTGACAAGTCTTCAAGGGCCTCTTTGAAAGCTTAATTAATCAGCTAATAAGCTGATTTGGGTCAGCATAAGGATGGTTTGGGCTGCCCAATTCTTTGATCAGTTTCGTTCAACTGGTGCGGTTCAATTAGGCCCTTTTTCCATAATTAATTAAGATTATTTTTTTAGCCCAAATTAAATTGGGAATAAATTAAAATTAATTAATTTATGATTTAATAAACATATTTGGACTGTCTTAGGCTGGAATTATTTCGCCTTGTTACTTCAAATTGCTTCTCGGGTTTGTTCTTCGAGTAGTGTCTGCCGAGCCAATTTTCGCCCTTTGTGAGAATCTGTCGAAAATAGTCAAAATAAATCAAAATTAACTATAAAATTAATTAAAATTCATGATGTTCATATTTTTAACGCAATTTAATTATTTTTTAATATTTAATTATTTTTCCACAAGAATTTAACCGAAATAGCATGATTTTAAGTTAAAAAGGGCATGTAAAAACACGTAAATTTTCGTGTTTCCACACCCCCAAACTTAATTCATTGCTCGTCCCGAGTAATGCACAAATTTGAAAGGAATTTTCTCGGAAACTGTAACATCCTAGATTAGGGGTTATGCGTTTGGAGCATAACTCAAGTGTTAGTAGGCTTTAAGTGTGGTTGAGCATGTTTTAAGGGTTTTGAGAATCCAAGGATGTAGGAGGAAGTCTTGGAAAAGTATTGGAATTTTATTTTTAAAGGAGAAGTTAGGTGAAGGAGGCCTTAAGGAAAAAAAAAATTTAGGAGTTTATGGACATGAAAATGGGCTTGTGCATTCTTGCTTAATTTTATGAAATAGCATGTCTAGTGTGATATGAATGTGTTATGTGAATTCTAGAAACCTTGGAAATGTAAGGAAAGTGCAATTTTAGAAATGTTGGAAATGAAAGGAAATGTCTTGGAAATGTAGGGAAATGACTTGGAAATGTAAGGAAATGATTTAGAAATGTTAAGTTTCAAAAGAGGAAAGTGAACATTTTGGAAATCTGGAAATGTATGGAAATGTTAAGTTTAAAAATGGAAAGTGAACATTTTTGGAAACTTGAAATGTAAGGAAATGATTCAAAAGAGGAAAGTGAACATTTACGGAAACTTGGAAATGTAAGGAAATGTAAGTCTCTGAGTCGAACGAAAATTTTTGGAAACTTAGAAATGACTTAGAAATGTCGAGTTTTAAAGTTTAAAAGGGGAAATTAAGGCAAGGTGGCCTTAAAAGAAAAAGTTTGTGAAATTTGACACACAAACAGGCTTGGAAAAGTGGCCTGAAGATGTCACTTAGGGCCTATGGAAATGGCGCCATATGAAAGAGGAATGGGCCTGAGTTCGAGTCACTTGGGAAGCAAATAAAGAAAGTTTTATTTTTGTTTCCAGAAAACTGAGGTGGACGGCACAAGCCTTCTAGAAAGGAGGTGTTTTATTTTCATAAATATTCGATTAAAAAGGTGATAAATAAAGGATTTTTAAATTGGATTATTTAGAAGAGATAAATATTGGATTAAACTCTTTTATTTATGATAATTAAAGGATAAAGTTATCAAAATAGAAGAGTGGTGGCCAAGTAAAGGACTCTAGCTAGTAATTATGGCTATAAAAGGAAGAGTAAGGCTATTCTTCATTCATTCTTTTCTCGACAAGAAAACCTCTGCCGAAATTCTCTAAAGTTTCTCCTATTCTCTCTGCCGAATTTTCTCTGCCATTATTCTCTTTTTTCTCTTTTCTTTTCTTCTTCTATTACAAACACAATCAAAAGTCGAAGATACCAATAGCCCTAGTCGATTTCTCACTAAGCCTCAAAAGCCGAAATTGTTATCCACATCAAAGCCATAGCCGAATACTGTTAAGGGTTCAAGCAAGAGTTCCATCAAATTCTTCAGTAAGGGTAAGATTAGGTTAGATTCTCATTCTATTTCTTTTAAGGCTATCGAAATTAAGATTCTAATACCCTTAATATCTGTTGCCGAAGAGATCTTTTGGGATTTACTAAGTGTCGACTACAAGGAAGGAGAAGTTCTTTTCCCGAAAGTACACCATAAGCCGCGTGTTCCCTAGTTATTCGGTGAGTTTCGGGATTTAAAATCCACAAGGAAAGTGTCTATAGCATTCGGCCAAGGCTTATTTTAGTGTTTGGATCTGTCTTTTATTATCTTAAAAGCCGAAAACTAATATGTTAAAGGGATCTAGAGTTGGCCGAATACAAGGAAGAAGGATACAAAGTTTTGGGACTTGGTTTTTAAGTCAATCGGCAACAAGGTAAGTTTTAGTGTACTAATCCTACTAGGATTTGGATTTATAGCCGAATGGCTCTTTACTAAGTATTAAATGATTGATTAAATGTAGAGAATTAAGATCTAAGGCATTAGATCAAGCTTTTTGGGATTTGGATTGGAAACCTTAAGCGAATCAGGTGTGTACTCCATACTATTTTGTAATATGAATTATGGTTACATGTATTAAAATATATGTTAATAGAAATATGAGCATGGCTAAAGTACCATGATATGGTACTAAGTACTCAGGTACGTTTCCTACTTCTACTAGGAATATGAAAAATGTTATTCGTAACATGAGAATATGATAAGAATTTGAACTATGGTATATTATGCATATTAATGGGGCATTTGGTTGTATATTGAAAGGGAAGTGAAAAGTGGTAATTTAAGACCACACAAGAATCGAAAAGTGGTGACTTACGACCACGATGAATGAAAAGTGGTTATCTAAGACCACGAGAATCTGAAAAGTGGTTTCCTAAAACCACAGATGCGGAGCCTTAAGCTCGCAAATTGGTGTGTAGCGGAAGGAGGGTCGACTTAGTAGTCCCCACGGTGTGTTTGGCAGGTACGGGGGTGTGTAGCGGATGAACAAATAGGTTTGGGTTTGGGAATGCATCATAACTTGCATTTTATGTTTTGAATGTGTAACTATTGTATGCCTGATTCTATTATGATTTAGTGTCGTGTACACATTGAGTCTGTTTGACTCACCCCGTTGTGGGAACATTTTTCAGGTGAGGACCAGTAATGGACCGGGTCGGCAGAACTTGTGGTGGCCATGCTCAACATGAAGTTTATATTTTTATGGACTCTTGAATTTATTTTGGTACTTTGAATTATGTTGGGAATTATTTGATGTAATAAGGCCATAAGGCCATGATGAACGATTTTATTTCTACTTGTTGTTTTATTGTGTTACAAATTTTGATTAAGTTAAAGACTAAGTATCGATATATTTATTACTTAAAATAAAAAAAAAAGAGGTTTTCTAATATAAAAATCAAATCTGTTTTTAACACAAGCCCAACCCAAACAATTTTTTTTAAAAATCACACAAGTTTTTCACAAAGTAACTAAAGAATTTGAATCGGTTTAGTAACTAAAGAATTTGAATCGGTTTACTTGAGGAACATACCAAATCTGGTCAAAGCTCGTGGGCCGGGTTTGGGGTGTTTCAGAAACACTTTTGAAAAATTCCTTCAGAATAACGTTCTTCCCAAAATCATGAAATCAATATACTTATGCTAAAAAACAAGAAATTTGATAATTATGCTACTCAAGTATATATATTGTCCAAATTAATCTCAACAATTACTACAATAGCAAAATTAGACTAAATGCCTCTTTAACAAAGACATGTTAACTCTTACTAATTTGATTTTTTTATTCCCTTATTGAAGACTAAGCTGCAATCATTAAGTTTAACTTATGTCTTCATATGTTGATCTTAGCAACTTCTCTCCACTAATGTAGGTAGCATAGAAATTTGAATCAATAGGTCTTTATTAAGGTTGTAACGTGGCTAGGCTATGGGTAAATAAAAAATAGATAAATTTTGGCTTAAAAACCCTAGACTCAGCGTAAATCAAAACTTCGGAGTTTTTACCTTCGATACACCAACTTATTATACTTTCACATGCTCTTTTGTACATCTATTTTCTTTCGAGTACATTTTTTTTTATAAATTCAAATTCGAGCACTTGCTTCATGTACTACAATTTTCGAGCAATTGATACTTCTTTTCAACTCCCCCAAACTTATTGATCGTATGTCTTCGAGTTTTAAAATTTATAAAGAGAATGATCGAACTGGGAAACTAACTCTGACAACGATTAAAGGCAAGTGTACGTGTCAAACAATAGTATAGCCTAGGCAAGACCAGATTGTCAAACTCAAAGGAACTAAAAGTACTAATACTAACTTTCTTTTTATTATCTAGCCTAAAATAAAGTGAAGTTGTTTTAATCTAATCTAAATTAACTACTACTAAGCTAAAGACGCAAAGACAAAAAGAATGAATTTGGAAATAACTTGAGGAAAAACTCAGTTGATCAAGACGATACCCTTAGGAAGAATCCACCTAGACTTCACTTGTTATCTAACACTGAACCAGACGATTTATTCACTTGATTTGATCCGTAAGACTCCTTAATTTATATTAAATCCTCTCTCGAGGTGAATAACGTCTAATGTTAGGTTGATTAATTGAAATCTCTTTCTAATTAAAACCCTAGAATCACATTAACTCGATTTGTGGACTCCCATATTAGGTTTCACCCTAATCCAGCAAAATCTCGTCACCCTATCTCTAGGCGTGCGATCAACTCCGCTTAATTATGCTAGATCTACTCTTAAGCAGGGACTTTTGCTCCTCCACCTGAGCACATCATACTTGAATCAATATCCCAGAAATATCAACACAAGAATTAAGAACACATAATTAAGAAAAAATCAAGTATTTATCATATAGTTTAGAAAACAATAACAAGGTCCGTCTTAGGTTTCATCCCCTTCGGGTATCTGAAGGGTTTAATTCATAACTATAAAGGAAAACATCTCAGAAGAAAAGATAAAACAAAACATAAGATATCCCTAAAACCCCCTGAAGGAATTGAAGGAGAGATCTGCCATTTTGAGTAGAATTCTAGCTTCTTGAGATGGATCAACTGGCTATCTTTGAGTGATTTCCACAAATCTAACCTTTTCGGCTTGGCTCCTTGGCCTTGCTAACCTCCCTGAAAAAAGCCCTGGCAGAAAGCTTCTGCTGGACTCCCCTTCAAGTTGCCTCCTAAGGTGTTTATATAGGCTTTGAGATGCCTTACTTGGCTTCCAAGTATCCTAATCTGAATAAGATTCCTATTTGGGTGTTTGAATCGACTTTGGAATGTGTTTCTTTGCCTCAAAGTATCCTTTTTCGACTGAAATTGTTCATTCCTACGACAGGGACACGGCCATGTCACACGCCCGTGTGACTAGTCTTTAAGCCGTGTTCGGATTTCTTTAATGAGGCACGGCCGTGTGAATCGGGGATAGGCCATGTTCTAGTTGCTCAGTGAGGCAAGGCCGTGTGGGCTTAAGTCCAGGCCGTGTCAATTTCTTCCTTGGCCCAATTTGCTTCCTTTTAGGCCCATTTCTCGTTCTTTCTATCCTCGGGTGCTTTCCTGAGTATAAGACATGAAAAGAAAGGATTAAGAGCACCTTTTTGCATAAGTCAAGGGATAAATCATCCGGAAGTATGTTACTATTGCAGTTTATCACTTATTTTCAAACGATATTCTGAATAGTGCTGAGTCTAGTGTTTGGGACAATTTTAAAGGTAATGAAGAGAAAATTGATGGCTAAATATTGCAAAGGTCCAAATAAAATTAGGCCATATAGTCTCAAAGTTGGGTTTCAAAGGATAATTTTATCAGGGTCGGCTTGAAAGGCTCAAACGGTCCAAACAATAGTTGCCTAAATCATTTTCAATATTCCATGCTTCCTAGGATTTCACCTCAAGAAATTACTAAGTCAATTCTAAAGACTTAAACTTTCATGCATGCCTAATTTTTTCGTAGGGAACTAAAAATTTTATGGTACGAATTTGCATGCTTTATTAAAAATACATTCATATCATTATTAAGTTAACATAATAACTTATTGAAATAATAGAACTTTATTAATACTGAAGTTTAGCATTCTTAACAAAATTTGAAATTATTGAACAAAATATATCCTAATCATAATTAAAAAGAAGATTTTACTCTGAGTGGAATTAATTCAAATTTTCGGTCCCCCTACTTAAAGTGAACAATGTCCTCATTGTTTAAAGTGAATAGATACTATACACCAGGTAGGATTTTAGAAAAGAGGAGGTGAGTCAAATTGACTGCTTAAGTACCAAGCTCTCTCTAAAATCCAATCCTAGACATGTATATACCTATTGCCACACTTTAGCCTTTGTGACTTGTTCAGATGTTATTCATGATTCCTCTCTTGTTTTATTGTGCAAAAATAAAAATTCCTAATTAACCTAATCCTAAAATAACTTAAGAATAAAAATAAACTAAAGTTGAAGTCCTCCATTTTTTTTATTTGTTCACTGATCCTTCTGAATTTGACGCATCTTTTGCTCCATCAGTATTGCCTTTGCATGAATCGCCTTGCTCCCTCTTCGATAATGAAATCCATGGTTCAAATATGAAATCTGGAAACTCAAGCACAAAGATAAATGGGTCATTATAAATTTTCTTAAGGGCACTCCTCATCGAGTCATCCCTTATTTTTTAGTATCTCCAGTATGCTTGTTGCTGCCATTGCATGTGTTGTATTAAGTCCATCAGCTTTAACAGCTCATCACGAAGATTTGGGCTAGGCGGTGGAGCTCCAAACATTGAGGTCTCGATATTAGGTTCAGTGAAACACCCCTAACCCGGCCCACAAGCTTTGACCGGATCTGGTATGTTCCTCAAGTAAACCGGTTCAAAGTTCTTTTGTTATTTTGGGAAAATAGTGTGTTTTGAAAGAAATATTGTTTTGGGTTGGGCTCGAGTAGAAAACAAAATCGTTTTATAATGAAAACCCTTTTAAATTTTAGATGATAAAACATATAGAATACATTTAAAGTAAATTACTTAATCTTTAACTAAATAAAAATTTCGTAACATAATAAATAAAAACAGAAATAAAATAGTGCACTATGGCCTTATGGCCTTATTACATCAAGTAAATCCAAATAATTCGGAGTACTTAAAAATTAATAGTCCATAAAAATAAAAACTTCATGTTGAGCATGGCCACCACAAGTTCTGCCGTCCTGGTCCATTACTGTTCATCACCTGAAACATGGTCCCTCAACGGGGTGAGTCAACAGACTCAATGTGTACACAACACTAAATCATAATAGAATCAGGCAAAACAAATATTACACATTTATATCATAGCATACAAATTATGATGCATTCCCAAACCCAAACCTAATAAGCCATCCGCTACACTCCCCCGTACCAACCTGTACACCGTGGGGACCACTAAGTCAACCCTCCTTCCGCTACACTCCATATCGCAGTCTTAGGTCGCCACATTTGTGGTCTTAGGTACTACATTCAGATATCGCGGTCTTAGGTCACCGCATTCAGATTACTGTGGTCTTAGGTCACCACATTCAGATACCACGGTCTTAGGTCACCGTGTTCGTGGTCTTAGGTCACCACATTCACTTCCCCTTTCAATAACCCATATGCCCCATTTTGTAATATGCATTAATATGCCGAAGTTCACATTCTTATTCTCATGTTATGAATAACATATTTCATATTCCTAGTAGGAGTAGGAAACATACCTGAGTACTTTGTACCACATTATGGTACCTTAGCCATATTCACATTCTTAATATCACATATATTAATTAAACATAGCCATAAAACATATTATGAAATAGTGTGGGGTACACACCGGATTAGCTTAACGAATTCCTTGAAATCCCGAAAAACTGATCTATCGCTTTATATCCTAAATCCCTACATTTGGCAAGATTTAGTATTTTAGGAAAAAGCCTATTCGGCTAATTTAATCAAATCCCGAAGGATTATCGTATCCACTTTCTTACCTTGCTGCCGATTTGATAATTAATCAAATCCTGGAAACTTGTATTCTTCCCCTTTGAAATTGGCTAATCACTAGATCCCTTGAATCAGTTAGTTTTCAGCTTAAAACACATAAAAATAGATCTAACTACTAAAATAGGCCTTGGCCGAATATTCATAGTCACTTACCTTAAGGATCTTAAATCCCCAAATTATCCCTTGGTTATAGCTTCACGTAAATCCCTAAAACCACATGTTAGATCAACTTCTAACCTTTAATCACAATCAATGGCCCTTGGCCGAATGTCAGATATGACTTACCTTGATGGTCAAATCCCGAAGATCTTTTCCTTTATAATCGACTATGGCAAAAATCCCAAAAGAATCCTTCCAAATTTTGACAATTAAGAATATTGATGGGATTAGTCCTAGATTTCGACAAATCTAAAAGAAAAGAATAGAAATCAAAACTTGTTCTTACCCTTTCTTGAAGAAATCGCAAGACACCTATGCTTGAAGCCCCTCAAAGATTCGGCTTTTGATGGATTGGAAAGAAAAGAAATTGGCTGATGGTGATATCTTGAATTTTTGGCTTTGGCTAACAAAAAGAAGAAGAACAAATGCTCTAGGAAATTCGGCAGAGAGAAGGGTTGAGAGAAAGAATGATGAATGGCCCTCTTTTCCTTATATAGCCGAATTTACTAACTTAGAATCCCTTACTTGGCCATCACTCTTCTATTTTGATAGCTTTATCTTTTTAATTATCTCCTAAAATAAAAGATAATTCAGCAACTATCCTTACTTAGCCGAAATTATTAAACTCAAAGTCCCTTACTTGGCCATCACTTCTCCCTTATTTTCCTAAGTAAAGAATAATTCCTCATTTATCTCTTGAAAATAATCTAAAATAAATCCATTATTTATCCCTTATTTATCCACTATTTATCTCTTAAAAATAAAAGAATAAAGGCTCCTAAATTATAGCCTTGTGTGCAGTCCCTTCAAGCTCTCTCTCTCTGCAAAATAAAACTTTTATTTTGCTTCCCTGCAGCTCGAACCTTGGACCAATACCCCAGTATGTGGAGCCATTTCCTGAGGCCCTAAGTGGCATCTTCAAGCCACTTTTCCAAACCCGTTTGTGTGTCATATTTCACATACATTTTCTCTTAAGACCACAGTGCTTCATGTCCCTCTTTTAAACTTTAAACTTGACATTTCTAAAGCATTTCCTTACATTTCTAAGACATTTCCTTACATTTCCAAGACATTTCCTTACATTTCCAAGACAAGACATTTCCTTACATTTCCAAGACAAGACATTTCCTTACATTTCCAAGTCATTTCCTTACATTTCCAAGACAAGACATTTCCTTCCATTTCCAAGTCATTTCCTTACATTTCCAGGATAAGACATTTCCTTACATTTCCAAGTCATTTCCTTACATTTCCAAGACAAAACATTTCCTTACATTTCCAAGATTCTAAAAATGCACACATCACTTCCATAACACATAAGACATACTAATGCATAGGCTATAATCCAAGATGTTACAGTTCTACCCCCTTTAAAAATAATTTTGTCCTCGAAATTACTTGACTAACTGCATTCCTACTCACCACACTACGCTTATGCTGCGCACTCTGATCTTAATAACACAATCATACTTCCTAGGCATAATCTCTAAGTTCACGTCCCCTAGAACTCATTTCTAACGCCACGATTTAATCTGATTAAAAAGTTTTATACATTAGTACTTTTGTTTCACTGATTAACCGCGAACAGTTTTATGAAAAGAGATGTTTAAAAGTGGTTCTTTCGATCAAACAAAGTTCTCAGCTCAAGTTCACTATTCAAGAAGTCACGTTCACATTCATCAACCAATTATGAACTTTCGTTCATTCAGAGAAATGTTGTAGTTTTCATTGTTGTTGTTTTTCCCCACTACCTAGGGGTATTTTTGTAATTTGTCCTATAGGGGTATTTTTGTAATTTTTCAAAAGAAAAAGTTCCTTGGTGATTTTGTCAAAAAGTATTTTGGAATTTTTAAATTCCTGGGGTATTTTGGAAAATTTTGAAATCCGAGGGCATTTCGGTAATTTTGAATCTCGGGGGTATTTTGGTAATAAACCAGGGTAAATTCGTAAAATTTAATAATTCCGGGGTATTTCAAAATTTGCAAACCTTTGAGGGTTCTTTTTGTGAATTTGCTTTCTATTTTGGTGATATTGCAACAATTTTGGAAATTAGGGTCATTTTGGTAATTTGTAAGTTAGGGGCAATTTCGTAATTTTCCAAAATCAAGGTATTTTGATATTTTGCAAATTAGGGTTTTTGGACTTGTCATAAAGTAAGGAATTTTTTTTTTTGATAAAACTGTGGGTAGTTCAGATATTTTATAAACCAAGGGCATTTTTGTAATTTCACAACCAGGGGTACTTAGGTAATTTTTATAAATTGGAAATTTTTCGGAAAATTTTGTAAAAATAGTTCTCACAAATAAAAAGGGTCATTTTAAGAGTTTTAAAACTAGGGATTTTATAAAAACACGGCTAGTTCCCTTTCGGGTTTTAGTTATTGTGTTTAGCCTATGACCGAGTCCTCTTGGTTAGGGTGAACCAAAGCTACGCACCAGGTATGATTCCAGCGAAGAGGAGGTGAGTCACTAGGACTGCTTAAGTACCAGGCTCTTCTGGATCCAATCCTAGACATGCGCACAGGGGTTACCACACCTTAACTCGGCGACTAGTCATAGGGTTGTTTAGTTAGGCACTTAAGTCTTATGTAAGTGTTGGGGTAACTAGTCCTAGGGTTTAAGTGCTTATCATGCTAATCTATGTTCCATTCCATTTCTACCCTTCTACACATCATAATATAAATCACACAAATGGATAGAAGTACTTACCAGGTGGACTGCGGGTCAGAGACTTGGGTGCCATGCCAAAACCTGCTTATTTCAAAAAAATGTTTTCATAAAACTTATTTGGGCTCGCTTTGAAAACGTTTTGGGCCTTAACCCTCAGGACGAGAGTTTGAAATGGGCTCTGATACCAAACTGAAACACCCTAACCCGGCCCACGAACTTTGACCGGATCTGGCATTTCCTCAAGTAAACCGGTTCAAAGTTCTTTTGTTACTTTGGGAAAATAGTGTGTTTTGAAAGAAATATTGTTTTGGGTTGGGTTCGAGTAGAAAACAAAATCGTTTTATAATGAAAACCCTTTTAAATTTTAGGTGATAAAACATATAGAATACATTTAAAGTAAGTTACTTAATCTTTAACTTAATAAAAATTTCGTAACATAATAAATAAAAACAGAAATAAAACAGTGCACTATGGCCTTATGGCCTTATTACATCAAGTAAATCCAAATAATTCAGAGCACTTAAAAATTAATAGTCCATAAAAATAAAAACTTCATGTTGAGCATGACCACCACAAGTTCTGCTGTCTCGATCCATTACTGTTCATCACCTGAAACATGGTCCCTCAACGGGGTGAGTCAACAGACTCAATGTGTACACAACACTAAATCATAATAGAATCAAGCATAACAAATATTACACATTCATATCATAGCATACAAATTATGATGCATTCCCAAACCCAAACCTAATAAGCCATCCGCTACACTCCCCCATACCAACCTGTACACCGTGGGGACTACTAAGTCGACCCGCCTTCCGCTACACTCCATATCGCAGTCTTAGGTCACCGCATTTGTGGTCTTAGGTCACCACATTCAAATATCGCGGTCTTAGGTCACCACATTCAGATTACTGTGGTCTTAGGTCACCACATTAAGATACCACGATCTTAGGTCACCGTGTTCGTGGTCTTAGGTCACCACATTCACTTCCCCTTTCAATAACCCATATGCCCCATTTTGTAATATGCATTAATATGCCAGAGTTCACATTCTTATTCTCATGTTACGAATAACATATTTCATATTCCTAGTAGGAGTAGGAAACATACCTGAGTACTTTGTACCACATTATGGTACCTTAGCCATATTCACATTCTTAATATCACATATATTAATTAAACATAGCCATAAAACATATTATGAAATAGTGTGGGGTACACACCTGATTAGCTTAACGAATTCCTTGAAATCCCAAAAAACCGATCTATCGCTTTAGATCCTAAATCCTACATTTGGCCACATTTAGTATTTTAGGAAAAAGCCTATTAAGCTAATTTAATCAAATCCCGAAGGATTATCGTATCCACTTTCTTACCTTGCTGCCGATTTGATAATTAATCAAATCCGGAAACTTGTATTCTTCCCCTTTGAAATTGGCTAATCACTAGATCCCTTGAATCAGTTAGTTTTCAGCTTAAAACACATAAAAATAGATCTAACTACTAAAATAGGCCTTGGCCGAATATTCATAGTCACTTATCTTAAGGATCTTAAATCCCGAAATTATCCCTTGGTTATAGCTTCTGTCGAAATCCCTAAAACCACATGTTAGATCAACTTCTAACCTTTAATCACAATCAATGGCCCTTGGCCGAATGTCAGATATGACTTACCTTGATGGTCAAATCCCGAAGATCTTTTCCTTTATAATCGACTATGGCAAAAATCCCAAAAGAATCCTTCCAAATTTTGACAATTAAGAATATTGATGGGATTAGTCCTAAATTATAGCCTTGTGCCGTCCCTTGCTGCTACTCTCTGCTGCAAAATAAAACTTTTTATTTTACTTCCCCTGCAGCTCGAACCTTGGACCAATACCCCAGTATGTGGCACCATTTCCTGAGGCCCTAAGTGGCATCTTCAAGCCACTTTTCCAAACCCGTTTGTGTGTCATATTTCACATACATTTTCTCTTAAGACCACCTTGCTTCATGTCCCTCTTTTAAACTTTAAACTTGACATTTCTAAAGCATTTCCTTACATTTCTAAGACATTTCCTTACATTTCCAAGACATTTCCTTACATTTCCAAGACATTTCCTTACATTTTCAAGGCAAGACATTTCCTTACATTTCCAAGTCATTTCCTTACATTTCCAGGACAAGACATTTCCTTCCATTTCCAAGTCATTTCCTTACATTTCCAAGACAAGACATTTCCTTCCATTTCCAAGTCATTTCCTTACATTTCCAAGACAAGACATTTCCTTACATTTCCAAGATTCTAAAAATGCACACATCACCTCCATAACACATAAGACATACTAATGCATAGGCTATAATCCAGGATGTTACATTCAGCTTCTGGTTCCATTGGTTCTGCCTCATTAGGGACTTCATTTGACTGCTCTGGCGGGATCTCTGTAGGATCATCTTCTGCTTCTTCGGCATCCTCACTCTCTTCAACTCGTTACTGTAGAACAAAATCTCCAGCTACTCGGTAGAGGTCCCAACCAGTGATTTTGCCTTGACTATACCCTGTCTTCTTCATGTCCGCAAGGATTTTTACTTTTAAGCACAAAATTGTTATCATAAAGGGGAAATAGGCTGGGCCAGAACGTCTAACGGCACAATTTCGCATTTCTCTTAGGATGATTTTGCCTACATCAATGGTCTTTCCAATTAGAATCGAGTATAATAGGACCATTTACTCTAATGAGATTGTAGAATCGAGTATAATAGGACCATTAGCTCTAATGAGATTGTAGTCCCATGCGAACTAGCCATAAGGCTGAAACGGGTGAAATGGAACCATACCTTCGCAAGTGGTTTCAAATACTCTCTTTGACACGTGTGGATTCCTTGCTTTGACACAGTCCACTTAGAACCTGGAACTATAAGTTCCTCGAAAATTTCTTGCAAATTTTCAAGCTTAATGTTGCTCAACAAAGACGAATATTCATCATTTTCGAAATTGGGTAATTCAAAGAACTCATTAATAGCATTTGAATTTATTGGTACCTTGATTTCGCGAACTGGAACTTTGGTCAATTTGCTTGAGGTTAAGTTCGCATAAAATTCATGAACTGGTTCCTCATCCACACTTGGTCTCTTTTCACAAAACAATTCCCAATTGAGGGCTTTAGCAACTTGACGAATACGTGCCATAAATTCTCTTTCGTTGCTTTCCTTCAATGTGAAGCCTTTCTCTGGATGCATCTGTTGATTTTTAAAGATACTTTCGTATCTTATTTTGGCTTCTTCACAGTGGAATTTATTTTGCGTTTCATCGATTTGAGCAAAAGCACGAGTTCTCTTGCGAGGCATGATTGACCTAAACTTAAGATGGGAAAAATTATTTTCTCAAAAATTTGATTAATAAAAATTACTAATATGTCAATAAATTGAAAAATTAAATAATTAAATAAAATTAAAACTTAAGCAAAAAATTTGTTCTTGCCACCTTCCTTGTAAAAATTAAGAACTCCTAAACTAAAATGTACTTATGAAACAAAAGATGGAAATTTAAAAGGAGGGTTGAAGGCTTAAGGGCTTGGTGCGTGGGTGAAAGAGATGTGCTGCTCGGGTGTTGGAAGGCTGCTAGGTGCGCGGGCGGATGGATGCAGAAGCAAGCTACAACGTGTGGTAAAGGCTACGTGCAAGCAGCAGTGTGCAAGGTCTTGCAGCAAGCAGGCCACGGGAGTGCGCAAGTGCAGCGCACAGGAGAAAGACACGGCCTGGGTAGCTAGGCTGGAGTAGCAAGTGTTGCGGCACGGGGAGGCCACTGGCACGCTAATCGCTGTGAAATTAGAGTTTTAAATATTTATAAAAGAACGATCAAACCTAGAGGCTAACTCTGACAACGATGTTAAGGCAAGTGTACCTATCGAACAGTAGTATAGTTTAGGCAAGACCGGATGTCGAACCCAGAGGAACTAAGTTGACTAATACTCACTTTCTTTTGACTACTTAGCCTAAATAAGATAAAAATTGGTTGTGAATGGTAGTAACGATAACTAGACTTAAAGAAAAAAGAACAAGAAGACTAGATTGGGGATAACTTGAAAAAGACTCAGTTGATTTTTATGATACCCTCGGAAAGAATCCACCTAAACTTCACTTTATTACTTAACCTTAAATTATACGATTTCTTTTACTCATCTTGATCCGTGAGACTCCCTAACTTATGCTAAACCTCTCTCGAGGTGAATAATGTCTAATCCTAGGTTAATTAGTGGAACTCTCATTCGCTTATAATAACGCCCTAGGAAAGCAGTAAATCAATCAATAGATTCCCATATTAGGTTTCACCCTAATTCAGCAAAATCTCGTAACCCTATCTCTAGGCGCCCGATCAACTCCGCTTAATTATGTTGGATCTACTCTTAGGCAGGGTCTATTCCTCCTCCACCTAAGCACATTCGATATTGATTAAGAAACATAATTAAGAACGAACTAAGTAATTTATCATATAATCCAAAAATCAAATAATAAACATCTGTCTAGGCTTCATCCCCCTTCAGGTATCTGAGGGGTTTAGTTCATGAAAGAAAAATAGAACATCACAAGAGAAATGATAAAACAAAACATAAAAAAAATCCTAAAACTCCCTGTCGGGATTGAAGGAGAATTCCGCCGTCTTGAGTATAATTCCGGCTTCTTGGTGATGAATCGACTGTCTATCCTCACGTTATTCCCTAGCTCTGATCTTCTCGGCTTGGGTCCTTGGCCTAGCTTTCGACCCCTCGACTTCTGTTGAACTCCCCTTCAAGTTGCCCCCTTGGGTGTTTATATAGACTTTAAGATGCCTTACTTGGCCCCTAAGTATCCTAATTTAAGTAGAATTCCCAATAGGGTGTTTGAATAGGCTTTGGAATGTGTTTATTTGCCTCCAAGTATCCTTTCCCAAATGAAAATACTTCTTCCAGCGACAGGGACACGGCCATGGCACACGCCCGTGTGGATCGTGGCTAGGTCGTGCCCGGACTTTTTTAATGAGGCACGGCCGTGTAAATCGAGAGAAGGCCGTGTTCTAGATGATTGGCGTGGCACAGCCGTGTGGGCTTAAGTCCAGGCTGTGTCGATTTCTTCCTTGGCCCGAATTGGGCCGTTTTGGGCTTGTTTCTCGTTCTTTTTATCCTCAGGTGCTTTCCTGGGTATAAGACATAAAAAGAAAGGATTAAAAGCACCTTTTTACATAAATCAAGGGATAAATCATCCAAAAGCATACTAAATGTGGGATTAAAATATGTTATTTTTACGGTTTATCAAATACCCCCACACTTAAGCTTTTGCAAATCCTCAAGTAAAATTCTCAACTTAAAATTAAAACGAACCTTCCATGATTCATAATTCCTATCAACAATGCCATATCCTAATTCATAGATAATTTATACATGGATAATTCAACTCAAAGATTCCTAAAGATTCAAACAAGATAAGTCATACATTTGTAGTATGAAAACATAGGTGTTTCCCTTAATCTAAACAATTACCTTTAATTCAAAACCTACAAGGATTGACATCCTCACAAAAGATTCACTCAAATCACTCGAAAGTGTTTTAAGGCCTAAAATTAAGCACTCATAAGTCGAACCTGAAAAGTTAATCCCATAGGCTTGCCTGAAAATCAAATCTCCACCATGTAAAATGAGATGATACACAGATCAAAAGGTCTTTGTTAGGGTTGTAACGGGGCTAGGGCTAAAGGTGTGGATAAAGGCTAAAATTAGAAGGTTAGAATCGAGATTGAATTGATAAGTTACCTATCTAAAAATTTCTAAGATAATAATTACATCAACTGAAAATAATAATAATCCTACTAATACGAGCTTCTTTTTTTTTATAATTAGACTTTAAGTTGTATAAGCTCAAATATTGAATATACTTTGCTCTCTTTTTTTTTAGAACAAACTAATAAAGACAAAAACTTTAGGTAACTAGTCAAATCATATCTCGATTAAAGGGTAGTCAAAAAGAAGAGTAATAACAAATACAAAGGGTTTTGGGTTAATATTAGTGGGTGAGTCAATAAAAGGGGTTTGTTAGGATCAAAGGGGTTCACTAGGGGTTAATTATGAGGGTAAGCTTTTTTTAGTGGTGTAAGTGGGTTAAACCTAGGTGCCTTTATCATCTCAGTATATCAAATCATAACTGTGGTCTTGACATGTATAATCAAGGCAAGTTTTAGAATAACAGTTCACTGTTGACATTCTCATAATCAATAAAGTGAGCATGAAAAAGAATATATGCTCTATAAGGCTCAAGATCTCACAAAAATTATGGGTGTCTTTGACATCAACCTCGTAAATTTCAAACTTCAAAGTAATATTCAAATTCAGGTTAACAACCTAAAGTTTTAAATTTTTGAAAATTAGACTTATCATGCTTGAATCTCTAGTATTCTTCAAATTTAATCATCAATGCACAATTAACTATGACTTAATCCAAAACATATCAATAAAAATCATAAATCAAAGAAATTTTATTCTAATCATAATATGAGAAACTTACTTTAGAACAAGGCATAATTCAGGGATTTTCAAATAATACTATAGTTAACCCCCCCCCACACTTAAGATGTACATTACCCTCAATTTACAAAGATGGATAATAGCAAAATAACCATAAAATCATAAGATGGGGAGAAGAGTGAAACTTCCTGAATTTTGGATGAAGTCAATGAAAAGAAATCGTATAGGATTGGAGGTGATTGGGGAGCATCTCCAATCATTTGAAATTTAATCCTCAAAGTAGCCGGTCTGATTTTATTGTATCCTAAGCTAAATCTAAATATCATAAAGAATAAGAAGAAGAAAATAAAATAAAATAAAGTAAAAATAAAAATAAATAAAAGAAAATGAAAGACAGTTAGAAAAAAGGAGAATGAGATTTGAATAGAGATGTAGCTCGTGTTTTTGGGATTTTGGATTTTGGGCGCGTTCAGGGTGCTCGGGCATGGCAAGGTAACATGGGTGTGTTCAGCCCGTGCTTAGTAAATCAGTAACTTTGCACGGTCGTAGGGCACGGTTGTGTCTCGCCCGTGCTCAACAAGTTAGTAACCTCGCACGGGTAGTCGGCACGGGCGTGGTCTTTTATCACAGGCCGTGTTGGGAAAACAAATTATTCTCTGTCGTGCACGGCTATTGGTGTAACACCCCAAACCCGACCCATTCACGCCTACCGAATTTGGAATGCCACTGCGGAACACTTTCAAAAATATTCTTACTCAATAGTAAAAATCGTGGAAAATTTAAGTCCTTGATAAAACATTTTCGTGACTTGTAATATTCTAAGTAAAAATTGAAGTTTGTTATAAAAATATCGGATTCAAGCTTTAATTGAGAAAATAAAACCATTTGCAATCGATATTTAAACTATTCATCCATAATAGAGCAAAATAGTAAAGATGCTTAAATACTTTAGTGGGCCTTTTTACAATACACATTTGATCAAAATACTGAAAATATAAATACTTAATTCATTAAACAAGAGATTCCTTTGCATGAAAATCCGCTTTTGCATGGCCACCTTTGTACCCGCTCCAAACCCGGTCCAAGCATTATGCGCCACTTGAAAGGTTTAATACAAAGCGGGGTGAGTCACCAAGACTCAGTACATAGTTAGCTACACATGTCCTCACATATGGGCTTGGCCCATATCCACACAGTCCATACACATGATTATGAAATTTCGAATATACAACTATGAATATACAATTATGAATATATAATTATGAATATACAATTATGAAGCCCAATCCACATAGTGATCCACATATTAATCAATCCCCGGTGATGCACACAGCTATAGACCGCTGAAATGAACACTTAGCCAACACCTCTCTTGAGGAAGCACACAACTAAACATCAAGCGCTAATGTAGCACGAGGCTAGCATTAGACCACACACATAACGTACATCATTTCCTCAAATAGTCACATCCCAAATCCCATGCATATATATATATTATATACCATGGCCACATATTACTCAAAACAATATACATCACATGTCATCACTTTATTACACATTCATCAATATTCAATTATTATCGCAATACACTAAAAGGTTAATATCATAACCACTAACCTGATTATTCGATCACCCACCTTGGTATCCATTATCTTAACCCTTATTTCGGCTAACATACACAACATATACATTTACATGAAATAACTCGTACAACACATATAACAAGCAAGAGAAAACGGTCACGATAACTACGCTTTTTGATTATAGCGAGATTCTGATCTATCGATTCTAACAAAGTCTAAAATCCTGAAAGCTTCTGTTACTTCTATCGATTTGCCCCTAGAACACATAACCGAAATCGGTCACACTTAGTACCAATAATATGGCCTTAGGCCGAATGCCATGAATCTATTACCTAGCTTATTTCGATCCCAAAACACCACTTGTTCCTGTTGATTTGCTCCCGAAGTTATCGAAATTCCTACTAAAACATTGTTAGAATCGGCTCATACACAAATCTACGAACAAAAGCCCTTGGTCGAATATTATGCTTACCATTTGTCTTGCTCAAAAAAGTCCTTTGGGCACTTCAACTCCCGAAAGACTCCTTTTTAAAGCCCTAACACTTGCCACACAAAAGAACACTTAGAATATCTTATTGTACATTCGGCCCTCCTTAGAAATCAAGGTTTAACCTTTGAATTTAGCACTTTAATGGAAAGAAACCCCAACCGATGGCTAGGAGAAAACTTACTTACTACTCCATGATGCTTGTGAAGTCCCAAAAGAGAGTAAATTTCGGCTTCTAGCTTGGCTTTAAAGGCTTGCGAAGTAGAAAACAACACTTGATATTCGGATATGGCTTCAAGATGAAGTTAACAATTATTGGCTATGGTGATCCTCTAAGGTGTCAAGCAAGAAGATGCTACTAGGTTCGGCAAGGCCTTCAAAACCGAAAATACCATCCTAGCACTCCTTCTACAACCGAAACTCAAGCTTGCTCTCACTCTCTCTCTTTTTTTTTTCTCTCTCGGTCAAGAACAAAAAGGAAAGAACAAACAAATCAATGGCCACCTCCCTTGCTACTTGAAAACCTACCATACTAGACCTTGAAGCAAGCTCCAATCGGCCATGCACAAAAATTGTCAAGAAAACAAAACAAAAGAAAAGGTTTGGCCAAGTTCTCTATGCTACACACAAAGCCGACCAACAAGGTCCCAAGGGGCTTCATTCGGCCATCCCTTTTGCATCACAAACCGACCATGCTCAAGTGGGAAGGAAAACAAGACAAAATTATGCATTTGACCATGCTTTCCCAAACTCAAAGCTGACCAAAAAGTCCCCATGCCTCAAACGGCCATACATTTGCAAACCCTATGCCGCACATGCTTCCTTCCCCCAAAGCCAAGACCCATCCTTGCATAAACTAATAAACTAGCCCATCACCTTTGGAATAAACAATTTATTGTTTATTCATTCTTTCATCACCTTACACATCTCTAAATAAAATAATAATAATATAACTATTATCTAAACACTACCCATCACCATTTAAAATAATAAAACTAAACTAAAATAATACTCATACACATGCAGCTTTTGAGAATAACTAAATAAAAATAATAATAGCAATATAACAATTTTGCCCATAACAAATAAGATAAAATAATAATAAAAAGAAGCAACCCCTTCCCAAAGCTGCATGCGTGCATGGGCCATGCAGGGCCTTCCCACGCCGGCATAAAAAAAAACAGTGCGGCCCCTGTGTCTCGAACCCGAGACACAAGAGAACTCTCAAGCCCCCACCCGATGCGCGTCGTCTTTCATGCCAATAAAGCGCGATCGAAATTCTTTTAAACCTTACTTTGCTGGCTCCTTAAGCTTTAGTGCTAAAAGCAAAATAGAATGCTTCAAGTCGACTCCCCGGGACTCGAACGCTAGTTCTCGCCAAGCTTTCTCTTTTCTTTGCTAGCGCCCAACCACTTTCTTCTTTGGTGCGTTGATGACATAATCCCGCCACCAATTATTTTCAAGCCTCCTTCAAAGCAGCGCTATTTTCCAAAAACAAAACACTTATGCCGCGCCCAGCGTTGCTCGATCCCCTGACCTGCTTAGCGCCAAACCCACACCTTAAGTGGCACACGAAGACCACTTTACCAGGGCATTTTATATGCCACAACCTTACAAAATTAATTCTTAAGGCCTCATTCCATATTTTCCTCTTTTAACCCTCAATTTTCAAAAATTTCCAAAACACTCCCTTTTTATCCTCGAGCTTTAGGAACTCCAAAAACACATCAAAACCACTCTTGAGGCCCACTAACACTTGAGTTATTTACCAAACTCGTAACTCCTATTCTGGGATATTACAATTCTACCCCCCTAAAAAAAATAATTTCGTCCTCGAAATTACTTACTAACGAACATCCGTACATTTCAATTCACCACATATCAATCACATATACCCACATATGCAAATACATCCAACCTCTTTTACATTTAGCATTTTCATATATGGCCACTTCGCCATAAGCATATTCGAGCTTCAATTCCATTATATATATCATACACATCAATGGTAAGATCAATGGCACATATTAAAATTCTTACCGAAGCTTCAACTATATCACATCTTACTTAATTCAAATGGGAACATACTAACTTTCCTTATTCCTTGCAAATATGAAAGATTTGCACTTACCCTAGCATTTAGCTTATGGTAATAAACATGTTCCATCTTGTAAGTGATTCATGAATTCTCTATTATAACACATCACTGGCATTAAGCCTGCTAGGCATCGATGCCTGAAATACACACCGGCATTAAGCCTGCTAGGCATCAAAGCCTGAAATATACACCAAAGATTAAGCTCGCTAGGCATCAAAGCTGAAATATACACCAAGCACAAGGCTGCTAGGCATCAAAGCTGAAATACACACCTGCCAAGCACAAGGCACGCTAGGCATCAAAGCCTGAAATACACACCGGCACAAGGCCTGCTAGGCATCAAAGCCTGAAATACACACCGGTACAAGGCCTGCTAGGCATCAAAGCCTGAAATACACACCGGCACAAGGCCTACTAGGCATCAAAGCCTGAAATATAATATTATCATTATCTGAATCACATTACAAGCTGACCAAAATTATGAACCATATATACTTCATATCACTTGTACTTATCACTTCAATAAAAATTCAAAAACATTTCATGATAGAATGTCTAACCACATTTGGCTTTCACTATATTTATAACTAGGATTCTATAATCCAACATGTATCCAAAGTTATAACTGACATTAACGATATTTAACTGCTTGTAGACTTACACTTAAAACATTCTCAATTCCGGTTCCAACACTCGCCGACATGATATTTTCCACACTGAGCACACGGACGGTCCCGGTTTCTCATAGCTAGCTTAGTCACATGAGCAAAACTTTCAACCCTCGGTCTTTTAGAAGACCTCGAGATAATTTAGACAATCCAAAATTTCTCCTATCACGGTTCATATCCTTATCTCTGTTTTATCTCATTGAGTCCTTAATCCCTTCAGCTACCTTAGCTTTTCAACTTATCACAGCAAACTCCCGTTCCTGTTAAGGAGCTATCAATAGTCTCAGACCGTCCCTTAATTCGTTCTTAAACCGGACACATCGTTCATGTTCCGTAGCCACTACTCCTCGAGCATATCGGCTTAACCTTAAGAATTTAGCCTCGTATTTCGCCATGGACTTGTTCCGTTGAACCAGCCCAAAAACTCATTCCTCTGAACATCAATGTAGTAAGTATCAACATACTTCTTCTGGTATGCCGTCTTGACATACTCCCAAGTGAGGTCCTCCGCTGTGACACTATCCCGAACCGTGAGCAACCATTGATATACCTCGTCGCGAAGTAGCGCCACCATTCCTTTCACTTTTTCCTCAGGGTTTAGATCGAGCTCATCCATAACTCGCTTGGTTGCTTCCAACCAATATTCGGCCGTACTGAGTGCCACTCCTGATATATCACAGAACAAATCCGCTCCATTAGCTCAAAGTCGCTCGGAAACAAATTTTCGAGTTCTCATATTTCCTCCCTCTCCAGCCACCATCTCTAAAACTCGCAACACCACCTGCGATACAGCATTATCCCTCGTCTGATCTTGCTGCTCATTATCAAAGGCTGGTGGTAGAGGTGATACCTCATTATCAAATTCTTGACCCGATCTAATGGGTTCCGATACGGCCATTTTGCCTCGACCACGTCATCTAGAATTCATCTCTTATCACGCAATCTGACTTAGAAAGTTTTATGCATTAGAAATTTGTTCCACTGATTATCCGCGAACAATTTTATGGAATAAAGTATTTAGAAGTGGTTCTTTCGATCACACATAGGTTCAGTTCAAGTTTGCTATTCTAATTTAGAGGGTCACATACACATTCATAAGCAGGGACATATTCATTCACTACCCCTCCACGGTCATTTCAGTCCTCAAGTCTTATGCACTTGTTTTTGAGTAGACTAGTTCTAGGGTTCGATAGCCCAAATTTTCTAATCTACAAGCCCAATCATGCCCATACAGTTCACATATTCAACATACCTCAATAGTCAGAGGTACTTACCAGGTGGACTTCGGGTCGGAGGTACAGGTGCCATGCCAGAACAAGTCTAAAATAAAAGTTCACATTTTGAAAAGCCCACTTTTGAAAACTGTTCTCGGGCCCAAAACCTCAAAGTCGAGTTTTGAATCGTGCTCTGATACCAAAATGTAACACCCCAAACCCAGCCCATTCACGCCTACCGAATTTGGAATGCCACTGCGGAACACTTTCAAAAATATTCTTACTCAATAGTAAAAATCGTGGAAAATTTAAGTCCTTTGATAAAACATTTTCGTGACTTGTAATATTCTAAGTAAAAATTGAAGTTTGTTATAAAAATATCGGATTCAAGCTTTACTTGAGAAAATAAAACCATTTGCAATCGATATTTAAACTATTCATCCATAATAGAGCATAATAGTAAAGATGCTTAAATACTTTAGTGGGCCTTTTTACAATACACATTTGATCAAAATACTGAAAATATAAATACTTAATTCATTAAATAAGAGATTCCTTTGCATGAAAATTTGCTTTTGCATGGCCACCTTTGTACCCGCTCCAAACCCAGTCCAAGCATTATGCGCCACCTGAAAGGTTTAATACAAAGCGGGGTGAGTCACCAAGACTCAGTGCATAGTTAGCTACACATGTCCTCACATATGGGCTTGGCCCATATCCACACAGTCCATACACATGATTATGAAATTTCGAATATACAACTATGAATATACAATTATGAATATCCAATTATGAATATACAATTATGAATATACAATTATGAAGCCCAATCCACATAGTGATCCACATATTAATTGATCCACGGTGATACACACAGCTATAGACCGCTGAAATGAGCACTTAGCCAACACCTCTCTTGAGGAAGCACACAACTAAACATCAAGCGCTAATGTAGCACGAGGCTAGCATTAGACCACACACATAACGTACATCATTTCCTCAAATAGTCACATCCCAAATCCCATGCATATATATATTATATACCATGGCCACATATTACTCAAAACAATATACATCACATGTCATCACTTTATTACACATTCATCAATATTCAATTATTATCGCAATACACTGAAAGGTTAATATCATAACCACTAACCTGATTATTCGATCACCCACCTTGGTATCCATTATCTTAACCCTTATTTCGGCTAACATACACAACATATACATTTACATGAAATAACTCGTACAACACATATAACAGCAAAGAGAAACGGTGCGATAACTACTTTTTGATTATAGCGAGATTCGATCTATCGATTCTAACAAAGTCTAAAATCCGAAAGCACATTACTTCTATCGATTTGCCCCTAGAACACATAACCGAAATCGGTCACACTTAGTACCAATAATATGGCCTTAGGCCGAATGCCATGAATCTTTTACCTAGCTTATTTCGACCCCAAAACACCACTTGTTCCTATTGATTTGCTCCCGAAGTTATCGAAATTCCTACTAAAACATTATTAGAATTGGCTCATACACAAATCTACGAACAAAAGCCCTTGGCCGAATATTATGCTTACCATTTGTCTTGCTTAACAAAGTCCCTTGGGCACTTCAACTCCCGAAAGACTCCTTTTTAAAGCCCTAACACTTGCCACACAAAAGAACACTTAGAATATCTTATTGTACATTCGGCCCTCCTTAGAAATCAAGGTTTAACCTTTGATTTTAGCACTTTAATGGAAAGAAACCCCAACCGATGGCTAGGAGAAAACTTACTTACTACTCCATGATGCTTGTGAAGTCCCAAACGAGAGTAAATTTCGGCTTCTAGCTTGGCTTTAAAGGCTTGCGAAATAGAAAACAACACTTGATATTCGGCTATGGCTTCAAGATGAAGTTAACAATTATTGGCTATGGTGATCCTCTAAGGTGTCAAGCAAGAAGATGCTACTAGGTTCGGCAAGGCCTTCAAAACCAAAAATACCATCCTAGCACTCCTTCTACAACCGAAACTCAAGCTTGCTCTCACTCTATCTCCTTTTTTTTTCTCTCTCGGTCAAGAACAAAAAGGAAAGAACAAACAAATCAATGGCCACCTCCCTTGCTACTTGAAAACCTATCATACTAGACCTTGAAGCAAGCTCCAATCGGCCATGAACAAAAGTTGTCAAGAAAACAAAACAAAAGAAAAGGTTTGGCCAAGTTCTCTATGCTACACACAAAGCCGACCAACAAGGTCCCAAGGGGCTTCATTCGGCCATCCCTTTTGTATCACAAACCGACCATGCTCAAGTGGGAAGGAAAACAAGACAAAATTATGCATTTGACCATGCTTTTCCCAAACTCAAAGCTGACCAAAAAGTCCCCATGCCTCAAACGGCCATACATTTGCAACCCCTATGCCGCACATGCTTCCTTCCCCCAAAGCCAAGACCCATCCTTGCATAAACTAATAAACTAGCCCATCACCTTTGGAATAAACAATTTATTGTTTATTCATTCTTTCATCACCTTACACATCTCTAAATAAAATAATAATAATATAACTATTATCTAAACACTACCCATCACCATTTAAAATAATAAAACTAAACTAAAATAATACTCATACACATGCAGCTTTTGAGAACAACTAAATAAAAATAATAATAGCAATATAACAATTTTGCCCATAACAAATAAGATAAAATAATAATAAAAAGAAGCAACCCCCTCCCAAAGCTGCATGCGTGCATGGGCCATGCAGGGCCTTCCCACGCCGGCATAAAAAGAAAACCAGTCACGGATTCTGTGTCTCGAACCGAGACCTGGAGAGAATTCTCCAAGCCCCTAGCTAGTCTGCCCGTGCGTCTTTCATGCCAATAAACGCATCGAAATTCTTTTAAACCTTACTTTCGCTGGCTCCTTAAGCTTTAGTGCTAAAAGCAAAATAGAATGCTTCAAGTGCGACCCCCAGGACTCGAACGCTAGTTCTCGCCAAGCTCTCTCTTTTCTTTGCTAGCGCTAACCACTTTGTTCTTTGGTGTGTTGATGACATAATCCCGCCACCAATTATTTTCAAGCCTCCTTCAAAGCAGCGCTATTTTCCAAAAACAAAACACTTATGTCGCGCCCAGCGTTACTCGATCCCCTGACCTGCTTAGCGCCAAACCCACACCTTAAGTGGCACACGAAGACCACTTTACCAGGGCATTTTATATGCCACAACCTTACAAAATTAATTCTTAAGGCCTCATTCCATATTTTCCTCTTTTAACCCTCAATTTTCAAAAATTTCCAAAACACTCCCTTTTTATCCTCGAGCTTTAGGAACTCCAAAAACACATCAAAACCACTCTTGAGGCCCACGAACACTTGAGTTATTTATCAAACTCGTAACTCCTATTCCGGGATATTACAATTGGCCCGTCCGTGGTTTGTCTCTGTAACACCCCAAACCCAGCCTAAAAGCCCTAACCGGATCTGGTATGTTACTGCGGAAAAACGTGTGAAAATATTTTGATTTAAAAGTGAAGTAAATAAATTTATTGTCTTTGAGAAGGAAAACCTTGTGCATTTAAAATTTCCGAAATAATTTAAGTTGTTACCAAATTCCTGGATTAAAACTTTAACATATATATATACTTAAGAAAATAAAATCATTTGCAATTAAAATTTAAATTGTCAATCCATAGTAAACATAATAACAAAGAAACTTAATGGAAATGCTTAAAACTTCCATGGCCTTATTACAGTCTATTTAAAACAAATTCTCCATTGCATGGCCACCTCGAGTCCTCTCCGGCTCCATCTCCGCGATCTACTCATCTGCAAAATGATATGGGAAGGGTGAGTCACCAAGACTCGATGTATAATTCCCCAACCCGGAAATGCAAACTCATACACAAAAATTAGTAAGACATGCAAACATGCAACCCAAAACTAGCCATCCATACTCCTTTAACTACCCCAGTGTGGTCAAAACCCTTTGGTGGTCAAAACCATGGTGACCGAAGTCACAAATCAAATGATGGGGCCAACCCATCGTGTGGTCAAAACCACCGATGACCATAGGTCACAATTATCAATATGTGGTCAAAACCATTTGGTGGTACCAAACCACTTTGGGACTTAGTCACAATTTATATCAACGGTGTGGTCAAAACCACTTTGGTGTGATCTATAGAGATCATCCCCCTCCTCTCATCAATCCCACCATCATCATGCTCACATAACAAATATCATAATCCCATATATCATGCATTTATGTATAGCATAGCATATGATGGCATAGACAAACATACATCATAGATCACGTAATAGGGGACTTACCCGGAATCCAAGCTTATGCCCACAAGGCAAAGTTACTACACGAGAGGTTATACAGCAACATAATAAACAGTCTATACTAATAAAGTGTGTAAGAGTTTACACACCTGTTTAATCGAAGATCTAAGGAGAAATCTCGAATCTATCACAAAATCCCGGAACGTGTTCCCGTATTGCTCCTACATTCGGCCACTATAGGTTTGTATTAAAAAGTCTTATTCGTCTAAACCAATAATCCCGAAAGACTAATTGCACCCATAACCAACACGTGGCCCTAGGCCGAATCTTTGTTAGCACTTACCAACAAAAATTTGAAATCCCGAAAGCCTCTGTTTTCTGTAGCTGATTAGCCCCTAAAACCATAGTGTACACTCGGTTATGCATAGATACCAAAAATGGCCTTTGGCCGAATATGCTTAACCATTTACCATTCTTACCGAAATCCCAAAGTTATCACTTATCTTGTTGAGATCCCTTGAAGAATTAAATCCCGAAACGCTCCTAAGTGTCGGCTACACACAAAAGTTACATAGTAATATGGCCTATACATATTCGGCCCACCCTTACCAAAACCTTTACACACGCTTTCGGCACACCAAAGGAAGAGAAAAGAAACCGAAAGCTAAAAAGAGACACTTACCACCCTTCAAAATCGACAGCACCTTCCTTTGGGGGTTCGGCCTATGCTCTATATGGTAAGGAATATTCGGTCACAAAGAAAAAGGGTATGGAGTCGGGCTTGAAAGAAATAAGGGAGATGAAGGGGAAAGACTTAGAGTGTTTCCGCAAAGATGGATGAAGGATTTTCGGCACAAGGTGTATTGTATGTTTCAAAGAAAAATCAAAAAGTAGCAAAGGGGAAGAAAGTGGATTTCGGTTTGAACAACCAGGGAAAAAGACCAAAGGAAAATGTGTTAGCCAAAACTACTCCCTAACACTCCTTCAAAACCGAGAACTCAAGCCCCTAGAGTCCCTATTTCGGCAATTGCTCCTAATGTGATAAATCTCATCTTTTGATTATCACTCATTTAATTAAATTAAAAACAACATTATCTTCCATGCTATCTCCTAGCCACCGTTTCAAATAAATAAAATAAACATAAAATACCAATTATCCCATCCTTCCAGCCGATTACAAAATCAATCCATCAAGCTTATCTTCACCTATTTGAATAAATAAAATAACATAGCAATTATCCCCTTACCACTTCTTCAAGAACAAATAAAATAAGGCCATCTTTGTCTTCTAAAATAAAAAAAAATAAAACCAGCATATACCCATGTGCCGCCCAACTTCTTCTCTCCTTGACGCCAGAAATAAAAGTAAAACCAACCATTTTGCTGCCCTCAGGTCTCGAACATGGGACCTCACTGCCGCAGCCCCATATAGCGTCCCTAGCCACTCGGCCAAGTCGTTTTCTTACGGCCTAAACTCGCCACAAATTCTTTTAAGAGTTCCCTCGTTAGTTCCCCTTTCTCTTAACCCAAAAGCCAAAATAAAAACACCCCTTGCGTCCATCGTGACTCGAACTCGAGTCCATTCACCAAGGCCCTTAAGTGGCGCCCCAAGCCACTCCACCAAACCGACTTTCATGCCCTTAAACCCCACCATTTATTTTTAAGGCCTTCCTAGCCCAACACCCCATACATAATGCAAAAATAAAAGCCCCAAGCGCAATCTTGGCAGCTCGAACCCCTGTTTTGCCGCACCATTCTAGCTCCCTAGGTAGCGTCCCCACCACTCTACCAGCTGCTTCTTTGTGTCATGTTTCGCACCAATAATTTTTAAAGCCTCCTCACTTAGCTTTTCCTTCTCAAGTGCTAAAAAGAAATTTTTAATCCTAAGTCAGACCTAGCCCGGGGTTATGACTAGACCCTAGATCATAGCATACATAATTTTTTTTTCCAAGCAAGCACATGAAAAATAATTTAATTCCAAACAACCCCTAATTCAGGATGTTACAGTTCTACCCCCTTAAAAATAATTTCGTCCTCGAAATTACTTACTATCGTTCAATCGTGCATCCTTAACTCATCACACTACGCTACTGCTGCGCACTCTGATCTTAAAGAATTATCATACTTTCTAGACTTATTCTCTAAGTTCATAATCAAAGTTCCCTACACTTTACTAGCAACATAAGAACGAACTAACTTAACCACAAACAAGACAATTGAGGGTATTCCAGAAATAAGAAACTTACCCGTTGTCACATCTGGCACATCTTCCTCTTCGCGACGGCCAACTGCATAAACCAACCTTGGTTGCCTCGCCTCTGCACCTTCAGCACCTCGGCCACGCCTGTTACCATTACCATTACCCCTAGCTGCACCTCGACCCTCTCGAGGTTCTTTGGCCACCCTCTCCGAATTGACCACGTCCTTGACCCTCAGCTTGAGTCCTAGCCAACTTTCTCGGACAATCCCTTACCCGGTGCTCCATTGATCCACACTCAAAGCACCCTCGATTACCATTCCAACACTCCCCCGAGTGGGCTTTCCCGCATCTGCCACACTGAGGTGGCCACTGAGCAGGCTTTGCGACTTTTTTTGATTCCCCAAATCTAGCCCTCTTCTGTGAACCTTCAGCGGACCCTGAAGACCCAAAATTCCTTTTATCCTTACTCCTATCCTGATTCCGCCTAACAGACTGTCTTACCCCTTCAGCAGCCTTAGTCTTCTCCACTAGAACCGCGAACTCCCGTTCCTGGTGTGGAGCTATCATCATCCTCAACTCATCTCTCAGCCCATCCTCGAATCTGACAC
Organism: Gossypium bickii; assembly: GCA_025503065.1. Lineage (NCBI taxonomy): Eukaryota > Viridiplantae > Streptophyta > Magnoliopsida > Malvales > Malvaceae > Gossypium > Gossypium bickii. The sequence goes on from CP106711.1 coordinate 108,063,855, forward strand.
AGCGTTCATGCTCAGTACCCATAATACCACGAGTATACCTACTCAACTGGAGAAATTCGGCCTCATACTCCGCCATCGTCTTATTACCCTGAACCAGGTTCAAGAAAGCCTTCCACTGCGCATCCACATAGCTAGTTCCTATGTATTTCTTTTGGTAGGCTGCCTTAAAAAATTCCCATGTGAGGTCCTCTGCCATCGCTCCGTCCCTTACGGTGAGCCACCACTAGTATGACTCATCCCGTAGAAGAGAGATTACACCCTTCAACTTTTCCTCAACTGAAAAATCCAGGTCATCCATGATCCTATCCGTTGATTCCAGCCAATACTCTGCCGTACTGGGTGCCACACCTGATACACCCCGAAACGCCTCAGCTCCATTAGCCCGGAGTCGCTCGGGTACAGATTTCCGAGCTCCCATGCCTCCACCTGCTCCAGCGACCAGCTCTAGAACTCGCAGCACAGCCTGCGATACTGCCTCACCCCCCGTCTGATCCTGTTGCTCAACACCAAAAGTTGGGGGTGGTGGTGGCGGTGGTATCTCATTATCAAACCCTTGACCCGACCTAACGGGTTCTGACACGGTCATTCTTCCTCTACCGCCTCCCTGATGACCACGTCCTCTAGAACTCATTTATAACGTTTGCGCTTTAATCTGATTAAGAAATTTTTATGGATTAGTACTTGTTTCACTTGGTTATCCGCGAAGAAATTTTATGAAGAGAGCTTAATAGGGATTCTTTCGATCATTTAAAGTTTCAAGTTTTCTATCTTAATTCCCAGAAAAGCACATCCATTCCATAATTCCTCTCATACACATTCACTCTTCGGACAATTCTGTCCGTTCCTATCCCAGGGGTATTTTCGTCATTTGCCCTACAGGGGTATTTTTGTAATTTGTCAAAATAAAGTTTCTTGGCGATTTTGTCAATAAGGGTATTTTGGTAATTCTGAAATCCCAGAGTGTTACGGAAGTTTTGAAATTTTGGGGTTTTTCGGTAATTTTTAAATTTTCGGGGGCATTTCGGTAACTAACCAGGGTAAATTTATAAATCTTAATGAATCAAGGGTATTTCAAAATTTGTAAAACTTGGGGGTTCTTTTTGAGAATTTGTTTTCCAAAATGTTGCAAAAATTTTGAAAACCAAGGTCATTTTGATAATTTTGTAAGTTAGGGGCAATTTCGTAATTTTCTAAAATCATGGCATTTTGATGTTTGCAAAACAAAAGTTTCCAATATTTTTGTAAATTAGAAATATTTTAACAAAAATCGAGGGTATTTTCTGAAAATCTTAAAAACTAAAGGCATTTTAGAAATTTATAACACAGGGGCATTTTTGTAATTTTCATAAATCGAAAATTTTTCAGAAAATTTTGTAAAAGTAGTTCTCACAACTTAAAAGAGTAATTTTAAGAGTTTTAAAACTAGGGTTTTTATAAAGGCACGGCTAGTTCCCTTTCGGGTTTTAGTTATTAAGTTTAGCCTGCGACCGAGTCCTCTTGGTTAGGGTGAACCGTAGCTACGCACCAGGTATGATTCCTACGAAGAGGAGGTGAGTCACTAGGACTGCTTAAGTACCAGGCTCTCCCGGATCCAATCCTAGACATGCGCACCAGGGTTACCACACCCTAACTCGGCGACTTAGTCATAGGTTTGTTTAATTAAGCATTTAAAGTCTTATGCGATTATTGGGGTAAACTAGTCCTAGGGTTCAAATACTTATCATACTATCTACGTTCCATTTCTACCCCTCTACAGATAATAATTCACACAGTAATTAGAAGTACTTACCTGGGCGGATTGGTCCCGGAGACTCGATGCCACGCTGTTCAAAACAAAACCATTTTCATAATATTTCTCAGAGGTCTACCAAAAATATTTTTGAGCCCTGGGCCCCCACAGCCAAGTTTTGAATTGGGCTCTGATACCAATTTGTAACACCCCAAACCCAGTCCACGAGCCTTGACCGGATCTGGTATGTTACTGCGGAAAAACGTGTGAAAATATTTTGATTTAAAAGTGAAGTAAATAAATTTATTGTCTTTGGGAAGGAAAACCTTGTGCATTTAAAATTTCTGAAATAATTTAAGTTGTTACCAAATTCCCGGATTAAAACTTTAACATATATATATACTTAAGAAAATAAAATCATTTGCAATTAAAATTGAAATTGTCAATCCATAGTAAACATAATAACAAAGAAACTTAATGGAAATGCTTAAAACTTCCATGGCCATATTACAACTCGAATAAATAAAGTAAAATGAAATAAAAATAAACCACAGTCTATTTAAAACAAAATTTTCATTGCATGGCAACCTCGAGTCCTCTCCGGCTCCATCTTCGTGATCTACTCATCTGCAAAATGATATGGGAAGGGGTGAGTCACCAAGACTCAGTGTATAATTCCCCATCCCGGAAATGCAAACTCATACACAAAATATTAGTAAGACATGCTAACATGCAACCCAAAACTAGCCATCCATACTCCTTTAACTACCCCGTGTGGTCAAAACCACTGGTGGTCAAAACCACTGGTGACCGAAGTCACAAATCAAATGATGGGGCCAACCCATCGTGTGGTCAAAACCACTGTGACCATAGGCCACAATTATCAATATGTGGTCAAAACCACTGGTGGTACCAAACCACTAGGACTTAGTCACAATTTATATCAACGGTGTGGTCAAAACCACTGGTGACAGTCTATAGAGATCATCCCCCTCCTCTCATCAATCCCACCATCATCATGCTCACATAACAAATATCATAATCCCATATATCATGCATTTATGTATAGCATAGCATATGATGGCATAGACAAACATACATCATAGATCACGTAATAGGGGACTTACCCGGAATCCAAGCTTATGCCCACAAGGCAAAGTTACTACACGAGAGGTTATACAACAACATAATAAACAGTCTATACTAATAAAGTGTGTAAGAGTTTACACACCTGTTTAATCAAAGATCTAAGGAGAAATCTCGAATCTATCACAAAATCTCGAAACGTGTTCCCGTATTGCTCCTACATTCGGCCACTATAGGTTAGTATTAAAAAGTCTTATTCGTCTAAACCAATAATCCCAAAAGACTAATTGCACCCATAACCAACACGTGGCCGTAGGCAGAATCTTTGTTAGCACTTACCAACGAAAATTTGAAATCCCGAACGCCTCTGTTTTCCTTAGCCGATTAGCCCCTAAAACCATAGTGTACACTTGGTTATACATAGATACCAAAAATGGCCTTTGGCCGAATATGCTTAACCATTTACCATTCTTACCGAAATCCTAAAGTTATCGCTTGTCTTGTTGAGATCCCTTGAAGAATTAAATCCCGAAACGCTCCTTAGTGTCGGCTACACACAAAAGTTACATATTAATATAGCCTATACACATTCGGCCCACCCTTACCAAAACCTTTACACACGCTTTCGGCACACCAAAGGAAGAGAAAAGAAACCGAAAGCTAAAAAGAGACACTTACCACCCTTCAAAATCGACAGCACCTTCCTTTGGGGGTTCGGCCTATGCTCTATATGGTAAGGAATATTCGGTCACAAAGAAAAAGGGTATGGAGTCGGGCTTGAAAGAAATAAGGGAGATGAAGGGGAAAGACTTAGAGTGTTTCAGCAAAGATGGATGAAGGATTTTCGGTACAAGGTGTATTGTATGTTTCAAAGAAAAATCAAAAAGTAGCAAAGGGGAAGAAAGTGGATTTCGGTTTGAACAACCAGGGAAAAAGACCAACAGAAAATGTGTTAGTCAAAACTACTCCCTAATACTCCTTCAAAACCGAGAACTCAAGCCCCTAGAGTCCCTATTTCGGCAATTGCTCCTAATGTGATAAATCTCATCTTTTGATTATCACTCATTTAATTAAATTAAAAACAACATTATCTTTCATGCTATCTCCTAGCCACCGTTTCAAATAAATAAAATAAACATAAAATACAAATTATCCCATCCTTCCAGCCGATTACAAAATTAATCCATCAAGCTTATCTTCACCCATTTGAATAAATAAAATAACATAGCAATTATCCCCTTACCACCTCTTCAAGAACAAATAAAATAAGGCCATCTTTGTCTTCTAAAATAAAAAAAAATAAAACCAGCATATACCCATGTGCCGCCCAACTTCTTCTCTCCTTGACGCCAAAAATAAAAGTAAAACCAACCATTTTGCTACCCTCAGGTCTCGAACATGGGACCTCACTGCCGCAGCCCCATATAGCGTCCCTAGCCACTCGGCCAAGTCATTTTCTTACGGCCTAAACTCGCCACAAATTCTTTTAAGAGTTCCCTCGTTAGTTCCCCTTTCTCTTAACCCAAAAGCCAAAATAAAAACACCCCTTGCGTCCATCGTGACTCGAACTCGAGTCCATTCACCAAGGCCCTTAAGTGGCGCCCCAAGCCACTCCACCAAACCGACTTTCATGCCCTTAAACCCCACCATTTATTTTTAAGGCCTTCCTAGCCCAACACCCCATACATAATGCAAAAATAAAAGCCCCAAGCGCAATCTTGGCAGCTCGAACCCCTGTTTTGCCGCACCATTCTAGCTCCCTAGGTAGCGTCCCCACCACTCTACCAGCTGCTTCTTTATGTCATGTTTCGCACCAATAATTTTTAAAGCCTCCTCACTTAGCTTTTCCTTCTCAAGTGCTAAAAAGAAATTTTTAATCCTAAGTCAGACCTAGCCCGGGGTTATGACTAGACCCTAGATCATAGCATACATAATTTTTTTTTCCAAGCAAGCACATGAAAAATAATTTAATTCCAAACAACCCCTAATTCAGGATGTTACAGTCTCCTAGCTTCCACACACGGCCACGGAAACGCCCGTGTGCAAGGCCGTGTGGTCTAAAACCTGCTCTCTTGATTAGTTTTTGGTTAGGTACTAAAAGGAAAAATAAAAGAAAAATAAAATAAAATAAAAAATGTAAAAATGGGGTTAGTGCTCGGGTTGCCTCCCGAGAAGCGCTCGTTTATAGTCTTAAGCTAAACTTTACCTCTCATTCATATGGTCATGGTGGTTTGAGGAGGTGAAAATCCTTTCTCATGCAATCACTTCGGTTATGGATATATAATTTAAGTCTAGTAATGTTTACCTCAAAAAGTATCAAATTTAGGATTGCTTACCTCGACTTTGCCGTATAGGAAGAAATTAAATACCTCAAAAGTGATTTTTTCATTTGCCTTGAGGTCTGAATTGGTGATTCGATGGTCTTCCTTATTCAACAATACATGATCCCCTATTTTGACGTGATTTGTTGTTTCTATCGGCTCGTTTGGGGTTTCTTTCGGTTTCACTTCGTACGATTCATGTTCCTCTTTGATCTGTGATTCCTCCTCTTTTAGTTTGTCGACCCTAAGGCTTCGTTCCTCATCTAATTCTTCTTTGTTGGCACAAGGTCTAAGATCTAGCTCAGCTAGGTAACTTCGTGATGATTCCTGTAAAGAAGGTTGAACCAAGTGGTTATCAATAAAATTAGTGTTCGTACCTTTATTACTTGATGTCCTAGCTGAGTCAAGAGCTTGAAGAGTGATTGATTCGTCACCTACACGAAGAATGAGTTCTCCTGTACCAACATCAATTTTAGTCTTGGCAGTTGTTAGAAAGGGTTTCCTTAAAATTAAAGGAATCGAACTGTCCTCATTCATGTCTAAGACAACAAAATCTACTAGGAATATGAATTTATCAATGTTGATTAGAACATTTTCTATTATACCCCTAGGAATTCTGATAGTTTTATCAGTTAACTGAATGCTCATCCTAGTTTGTCTGGGTTTCCCTAGACCTAGTTGTTTAAACATTTTATAAGGCATAATATTGATGCTTGCCCTTAAATCAACTAACGCATTATCAATATTTAAACTACCGATTAAACATGGAATTGTAAAACTCCCTGGATCTTTTTGCTTCTGTGGTAGTCTATTCTGTAACATTGCTGAGCATGTTACGTTTAGTTCCACGTGGTGCTCTTCATCTATTTTGTGTTTGTTGGTCAAGAGCTGCCTTAAAAATTTCTTCGGATCTGGAATCTGAAAGAAAGCTTCAAGAAGAGGTAAGTTAATATGTAATTTCTTTAAAAGTTTAAGAAACTTACCGAATTGTTCTTCTGAATCGTCTCTTTTCATTAATGCTTCGGGGTAAGGAATGCGAGGTTGGTATTCTTTGATTATCAATTTTGGCTTTTCTTGTGTCACGTCTACCTTACCTTCGTCTACCTTGTCTTCTTTTTTTGAGATGGGTTTGTCTATCTCTGTATTTTCCTGAGCTGCTATGGCTTGAATTTGCTCCTTTGGATTAATCTCAGTGTTACTTGGTAGACATCCTTGCGGTCGTTCTGACATGAGCCGCGTGAGTTGCTCGATTGCATTAGTCATTTCCTTGACTGATTTAGCAATTTCACTCATTCGGCTTTCGTTGCTTTTGATTGTTCTCTCAGTTTCTTGTAGGCATTTTTCCATGTCTGACGAGAATTTTGTCGACCTTTCTTCGAGGGTTGGTTTCTTTTCTTGTGGATAGAGCTAATTTTGGAAATTCGGAGGAGGTTGTTGAAAATCTGGAAGAAGTTCCGGACTTTGGCTACTTTGATCATCCCATGAGAAACTAGGATGGTACCTCCAACCTATATTATAAGTGCCACTATAAAAATTTTTTTGTGGTCTAGAATAGTTACTCGTATAGTGAGCTTGCTCGTTTTCCATGCCATATCCATAGTGTGGGTACTCAGGATTCGCCACGCCTCCTGAATCATATTGTATTTCTGGGTGTACCTGCGAGAGACTATTCAAACCATCGATCTTTTTATTCATCATATCTAGCTAGGTAGATAACCTGGTGAACGCGTCAAGTTCGAATCCACTGGTTGCTTTCGTAGGAATTGTCCTCATGACTTGCCACTGATAATTATTCAGTGCCATCTTCTCTATAAACTAAAATTATCTTCCAAAAGAAAAATAAATAAAAATTAACAAAATAAAAATAAAAATAAAGATAATAATAAAAAATAATAATGAAAATAAATTGCACGAAAAAAAATGGCTAAAGTAATAAAAATAGAGCTTTCTTAATATTTTAGTTCCCCGGCAACGGTGCCAAAAACTTGATTGCTGTGAAATCAGAGTTTTAAATATTTATAAAAGAACGATCAAACCTGGAGACTAACTCTGACAACGATGTTAAGGGAAGTGTACCTATCGAACAGTAGTATAGTTTAGGCAAGACCGGATGTCGAACCCAAAGGAACTAAGTTGACTAATACTCACTTTCTTTTCACTACTTAGCCTAAATAAGATAAAAATTGGTTATGAATGGTAGTAACGATAACTAGACTTAAAGAAACAAGAACAAGAAGAATAGATTGGGGATAACTTGAAAAAGACTCAGTTGATTTTTTATGATACCCTCAGGAAGAATCCACCTAAACTTCACTTTATTACTTAACCTTAAATTATACGATTTCTTTTACTTAGCTTGATTCGTGAGACTCCCTAACCTATTGTAACATCCTAAAAAGGGCCTATGCATTTTCGGTTTAATTGTACGAAATAACATGTCTTATGTGTTATGAATGGATTTTGAATATTTTTGGAAACCTGGAAATGTATGGAAATGTTAAGTTTAAAGTGGACATTTTTGGAAACTAGGAAATGTAAGGAAATGATTTAGAAATGATTCAAAAGAGGAAAGCGAACATTTTTGGAAACACTGGAAATGTATGGAAATGTTAGGTTTAAAAGAGGAAAGTGAATATTTTTGGAAACTTGAAAATGTAAGGAAGTGATTTAGAAATGATTCAAAAGAGGAAAGTGAACATTTCTGGAAACTTGGAAATGTAAGGAAATGTCAAGTTTAAAGAGAGAAACGAAAATTTTTGGAAACTTGGAAATGTAAGGAAATGACTTAGAAAATGTCGAGTTTTAAAGTTTAAAAGAGGAAACTGAGGCAAGGTAGCCTTAAGAGAAATTGTATGTGAAATTTGACACACAAACAGGCTTGGAAAAGTGGCCTGGAGATGCCACTTAGGGCTTCTAGAAATGGCGCCACTTACAAGGGTATTGGGCCTAAGTTCGAGCCACATGGGAAGTAAATAAAAGAAATTTTATTTTGCTACAAGGAGCAGAGAGGTGGACGGCACATGGCTATAATTTAGTAGCTTTTATTCTTTTATTTTTAAGAGATAAATAAGTGATAAATAATGGATTTATTTTAGATTATTTTCAAGAGATAAATGAGGAATTATTCTTTAATTAGGAAAATAAGGGAGAAGTGATGGCCAAGTAAGGGACTTTGAGTTTAATAATTTCGGCTAAGTAAGGATAGTTGCTGAATTATCTTTTATTTTAGGAGATAATTAAAGAGATAAAGCTATTAAAATAGAAGAGTGATGGCCAAGTAAGGGATTCTAAGTTAATAAATTCGGCAATATAAGGAAAAGAGGGCCATTCATCATTCTTTCTCTCAACCCTTCTCTCTCTGCGAATTTCCTAGAGCATTTGTTCTTCTTCTTTTGTTAGCCAAAGCCAGAAAATTCAAGATATCACCATTAGCCAATTTCTTTTCTTTCCAATCCATCAAAAGCCGAATCTTTGAGGGGCTTCAAGCATAGGTCTTTGTCGATTTCTTCAAGAAAGGGTAAGAACAAGTTTTGATTTCTATTCTTTTCTTTTAGATTTGTGAAATCTAGGACTAATTCCATCAATATTCTTATTTGCCGAAATTTGGAAGGATTCTTTCGGGATTTTTGCCATAGTCGACTATAAAGGAAAAGATCTTGATTTGACCATCAAGGTAAGTCATATCGACATTGGCCAAGGGCCATTGATTGTGATTAAAGGTTAGAAGTTGATCTAACATGTGGTTTTAGGGATTTCAATGGAAGCTATAACCAAGGGATAATTTGGGATTTAAGATCCTTAAGGTAAGTGACTATGAATATTCGGCCAAGGCCTATTTTAGTAGTTAGATCTATTTTTATGTGTTTTAAGCGAAAACTAACCGATTCAAGGGATCTAGTGATTAGTCGATTTCAAAGGGAAGAATACAAGTTTCCGGGATTTGATTAATTATCAAATCGGCAACAAGGTAAGTTTTAGTATACTAATCTTACTAGGATTTGGATTTATGGCCGAATGGCTTTTTATTAAATTAGTAAGTGATTAATCAAATGTAGGGATTAAGGATCTAAGCGATAGATCAGATTACGAGATTTCAAGGAATTCGTTAAGCTAATCAGGTGTGTACCCCACACTAATTCTTAATAAGTTTTATGGCTATGTCTAATTAAAATATGTGATATTAAGAATAAGAAAGTGGCTAAGGTACCATGTTATGGTACAAAGTACTCAGGTACGTTTCCTACTCCTACTAGGAATATGAAATATGTTATTTGTAACATGAGAATAAAAATGTGAACTTTGGCATATTAATGCATATTACAAAATGGGGCATATGGGTTATTGAAAGGGGAAGTGAATGTGGTGACCTAAGACCATGAACACGGTGACCTAAGACCGTGGTATCCGAATGTGGTGACCTAAGACCACGATGTCTGAATGCGGTGACCTAAGACCGCGATATCTGAATGTGGTGACCTAAGACCACAAATACGGTGACCTAAGACCACGATATGGAGTGTAGCGGAAGGAAGGTCGACTTAGTAGTCCCCACGGTGTGCAGGTTGGTACGGGGAGGTGTAGCGGATGGCTAATTAGGTTTGGGTTTGGGAATGCATCATTAATTGTATTCTATGATTTGAATATGTATCATTTGTATGCCTGATTCTATTTGGACTTAATGTTGTGTACACATTGAGTCTGTTGACTCACCCCCGTTGTGGGAACATGTTTGTGTGATGAGCAGTGATGGGGCCAGAGGCAGCGAGAACTTGTGGTGGCCGTGGGTCACTTGAAGACTATTTTTATTTGGACTATTATTTTTAAGTACTTTAAATTCTATTTTTGGGATTTATTTGATGTAATAAGCCATAGTTGAATTACTTTAATTTTTCTTTTAATTACTATGTACGAATTTTTATCAAGTGAAGTTGAAGTAGATTTATTTTAAAACAAAGCCTAAACGTTTTGTCACCTAAAGTAAAGGATTTTAATAATGAAATAAACTTGTTTTCAACTCCAGACCGACCCAACACAATCTTTCTTTCAAAACACACAAGTTTTTCCTAAGTAACAAAAGAATTTTTAACCGGTTTACTTCGAGAAACATACCAGATCCGGTCCAGGCTCGTGGGTCGGGTATGGGGTGTTTCAGTTTGGTATCAGAGCCCATTTCAAACTCTCGGCCTGCGGTTTAAGGCCCAAAACGTTTTCAAAGCAAGCCCAAATAAGTTTTATGAAAACATTTTTTTGAAATAAGCGAGTTTTTACGGCATGGCACCCAAGTCTCCGACCATGATCCCACGGTAAGTACCCCTATCCATTGTGTGATTTATTGTATGATCTGTAAAAGGGTAGGAATGGAACGTAGAAATAGTATGATAACCACTTGAACCCTAGGACTAGTTACCCCAACACTTACATAAGACTTAAGTGCCTAATTAAACAAACCTGTGGTTAAGTCGCCGAGTTAGGGTGTGGCAACCATTGTGCGCATGTCTAGGATTGGATCCGGAAGAGCCTGGTACTTAAGCAGTCCTAGTGACTCACCTCCTCTTCGCAGGAATCCTACCTGGTGCGTAGCTACGGTTCACCCTAACCAAGAGGACTTATTCACGGGCTAAACCCGATAATTAAAACCCAAAAGGGACTAGCCATGCAGTTTTATAAAACTCCTAGTTTTAAAATCCCTAAATTACCCTTTTAATTGTAGTAAAAGATTATTGTGAAAATTTTTCCAAAATATCTCTAATTTACAAAATTACAAAAATGCCCCTGGTTGTAAAATTACTAAAATGCCCTTGGTTTCTAAAATTCCAATATTACCCTTGACTTTTAAAATATTCTTACTTTATAAAAATATCAGAAAATTCTATTTTTGCAAAATGTTAAGATACCCTAATTTGGAAAATTACGAAATTGCCCCTAACTTACAAAATTACCAAAATGACCCTGATTTTCAAAATTTTTACAATATCACCAAAATAGAAAGCAAATTCACAAAAAGAACCCTCAAAGTTTTGCAAATTTTGAAATACCCCTGAATTATTAAACTTTACAAATTTACTCTGGTTTGTGAAAAATTACTGACATACCCCTGGAATTTCAAAATTATCGAAAGGCCCCGGGATTTCAAAATTACCAAAATACCCTTATTGACAAAATCACCAGGGAACCTTATTTTGACAAATTATGAAAATACCCCTATAGGACAAATTACGAAAATACCCCTGGGTAGTGGAAAAAAACAACAACAATGAAAACTACAACATTTCTCTGAATGAACGAAAGTTCATAATTGGTTGATGAATGTGAACGTGACTTTACGAATAGTGAACTTGAGTGAGAACTTTGTTTGATCGAAAGAACCACTTTTAAACATCTCTTTTCATAAAAGCTACATTCGCGGTTAATCGGTGAAACAAAAGTACTAATGTATAAAACTCTTAAATCAGATTAAATCGCGACGTTAGAAAATGAGTTCTAGGGGACGTGGTCGTCGTGGACGGGATAAAAGGAGTCTTGGACCATCAGAATCGTCTAAGAGTCTTCAAAAAGACCGAAGGTTGAGAATTACCTTTCGTGTTTTTAAGCCAACTACTAAAAACTGGACCGTCAGTGTGCTCAAAAGTGTGGAAGGTATCATGTTGGCGAGTGTTGGAACCGAGATCGGGAATGTTTTAGATGTAAGTCTAAGCCTCATTTGGTTAAGATTTGCCCTCAGGCAACGAAGGTTTGTGGTTTAAACCATCGAGGAAATGGTCATGGAACACTGGTAGAGAGTCTTTGAAGGTTGAGATGTGAGACAACCAAGGATATGATAGCGGTTAAGTTCCTTGTTTTGGAGTACTATTTATTGTTTTAGAGATAGTTCATTCTTGTGTTACAAGTGAACTGTTTGAAACTTTGGATGTGAACTTAGAGATCGTGCCTAGAAGGTAAGGTAGTTCTTTAACATCGAGTCTTGTGACAATAGCGTAGTGGGGTAAGTTAGACCGTACGATGGTTCGTTAGTAAGTAATTTCGAGGACAAAATTATTTTAAGGGAGGTAGAACTGTAACATCCTAAAAAGGGCCTATACATTTTCGGTTTAATTGTACGAAATAACATGTCTTATGTGTTATGAATGGATTTTGAATATTTTTGGAAACCTGGAAATGTATGGAAATGTTAAGTTTAAAGTGGACATTTTTGGAAACTAGGAAATGTAAGGAAATGATTTAGAAATGATTCAAAAGAGGAAAGCGAACATTTTTGGAAACACTAGAAATGTATGGAAATGTTAGGTTTAAAAGAGGAAAGTGAACATTTTTGGAAACTTGGAAATGTAAGGAAGTGATTTAGAAATGATTCAAAAGAGGAAAATGAACATTTCTGGAAACTTGGAAATGTAAGGAAATGTCAAGTTTAAAGAGAGAAACGAAAATTTTTGGAAACTTGGAAATGTAAGGAAATGACTTAGAAAATGTTGAGTTTTAAAGTTTAAAAGAGGAAACTGAGGCAAGTTAGCCTTAAGAGAAATTGTATGTAAAATTTGACACACAAACAGGCTTGGAAAAGTGGCCTGGAGATGCCACTTAGGGCTTCTGGAAATGGCGCCACTTACAAGGGTATTGGGCCTAAGTTCGAGCCACATGGGAAGCAAATAAAAGAAATTTTATTTTGCTACAAGGAGCAGAGAGGTGGACGATACATGGCTATAATTTAGTAGCTTTTATTCTTTTATTTTTAAGAGATAAATAAGGGATAAATAATGGATTTATTTTAGATTACTTTTAAGAGATAAATGAGGAATTATTCCTTAATTAGGAAAATAAGGGAGAAGTGATGGCCAAGTAAGGGACTTTGAGTTTAATAATTTCGGCTAAGTAAGGATAGTTGCTGAATTATCTTTTATTTTAGGAGATAATTAAAGAGATAAAGCTATTAAAATAGAAGAGTGATGGCCAAGTAAGGGATTCTAAGTTAGTAAATTCGGCTATATAAGGAAAAGAGGGCCATTCATCATTCTTTCTCTCAACCCTCTCTCTCTACGAATTTCTTAGAGCATTTGTTCTTTCTTCTTTTTGTTAGCCAAAGCCGAAAATTCAAGATATCACCATTAGCCAATTTCTTTTCTTTCCAATCCATCAAAAGCCGAATCTTTGAGGGGCTTCAAGCATAGGTGCTGTCGGTTTTTTCAAGAAAGGGTAAGAACAAGTTTTGATTTCTATTCTTTTCTTTTAGATTTGTCGAATTCTAGGACTAATTCCATCAATATTCTTATTTGCCGAAATTTGGAAGGATTCTTTCGGGATTTTTGCCATAGTCGACTATAAAGGAAAAGATCTTCGGGATTTGACCATCAAGGTAAGTCATATCGACATTCGGCCAAGGGACATTGATTGTGATTAAAGGTTAGAAGTTGATCTAACATGTGGTTTTAGGGATTTGATGAAGCTATAACCAAGGGATAATTTCGGGATTTAAGATCCTTAAGGTAAGTGACTATGAATATTCGGCCAAGGCCTATTTTAGTAGTTAGATCTATTTTTATGTGTTTTAAGCTGAAAACTAACCGATTCAAGGGATCTAGTGATTAGCCGATTTCAAAGGGGAAGAATACAAGTTTCCGGGATTTGATTAATTATCAAATCGGCAACAAGGTAAGTTTTAGTATACTAATCCTACTAGGATTTGGATTTATGGTCGAATGGCTTTTTATTAAATTAGTAAGTGATTAATCAAATGTAGGGATTAAGGATCTAAGCGGTAGATCAGGTTACGAGATTTCAAGAAATTCGTTAAGCTAATCAGGTGTGTACCCCACACTAATTCTTAATAAGTTTTATGGCTACGTCTAATTAAAATATGTGAATTAAGAATAAGAAAGTGGCTAAGGTACCATGTTATGGTACTAAGTACTCAGGTACGTTTCCTACTCCTACTAGGAATATGAAATATGTTATTTGTAACATGAGAATAAGAATGTGAACTTTGGCATATTAATGCATATTACAAAATGGGGCATATGGATTATTGAAAGGGGAAGTGAATGTGGTGACCTAAGACCATGAACACGGTGACCTAAGACCGTGGTATCTGAATGTGGTGACCTAAGACCACAGTAATCTGAATACGGTGACCTAAGACCGCGATATCTGAATGTGGTGACCTAAGACCACAAATGCGGTGAACTAAGACCGCGATATGGAGTGTAGCGGAAGGAAGGTCGACTTAGTAGTCCCCACGGTGTGCAGGTTGGTACGGGAAAGTGTAGCGGATGGCTAATTAGGTTTGGGTTTGGGAATGCATCATTAATTGTATTTTATGATTTGAATGTGTATCATTTGTATGCCTGATTCTATTTGGACTTAGTGTTGTATACACATTGAGTCTGTTGACTCACCCGTTGTGGGAACATGTTTCAGGTGATGAACAGTGATGGACCGAGACGGCAGAACTTGTGGTGGCCGTGGTTAGCTTGAAGACTATTTTTATTTGAACTATTATTTTTAAGTACTTTAAATTCTATTTTTGGGATTTATTTGATGTAATAAGGCCATAGTTGAATTACTTTAATTGTTCTTTGAATTACTATGTACGAATTTTTATCAAGTGAAGTTGAAGTAGATTTATTTTAAAACAAAGCCTAAACGTTTTGTCACCTAAAGTAAAGGATTTTAATAATGAAATAAACTTGTTTTCAACTCAAGCCCGACCCAACACAATCTTTCTTTCAAAACACACAAGTTTTTCCTAAGTAACAAAAGAATTTTTAACCGGTTTACTTCGAGGAACATACCAGATCCGGTCTAGGCTCGTGGGCCGGGTATGGGGTGTTTCACCTATGCTAAACCCTCTCTCGAGGTGAATAATGTGTAATCCTAGGTTAATTAGTGGAACTCTCGTTCGCTTATAATAATCCCCTAGGAAAGCAGTAAATCGATCAATGGATTCCCATATTAGGTTTCACCCTAATCCGAAAAAAATCTCGTAACCTTATCTTTAGGCGCCCAATCAACTCCGCTTAATTATGTTGGATCTACTCTTCGGCAGGGTCTATTCCTCCTCCACCTAAGCACATTCGATATTGATTAAGAAACATAATTAAGAACAAACTAAGTAATTTATCATATAATCCAAAAATCAAATAATAAACATCTGTCTAGGCTTCATCCCCCTTCAGGTATCTGAGGGGTTTAGTTCATGAAAGAAAAATAAAACATCACAAGAGAAACGATAAAACAAAACATAAGAAAAATCCTAAAACTCCCTGTCGGGATTGAAGGAGAATTCTGCCGTCTTGAGTATAATTCTGGCTTCTTGGTGATGAATCGACTGGCTATCCTCGCGTTATTCCCTAGCTCTGACCTTTTCGGCTTGGCTCTTTGGCCTAGCTTTCGACCCCTCGGCTTCTGCCGAACTCCCCTTCAAGTTGCCCCCTTAGGTGTTTATATAGACTTTGAGATGCTTTACTTGGCCCCTAAGTATCCTAATTTAAGTAGAACTCCCAATAGGGTGTTTGAATAGGCTTTGGAATGCATTTCTTTGCCTCCAAGTATCCTTTCTCGAATGAAATTGCTTCTTCCAGCGACAGGGACAAGGCCATGGCACACGCCCGTGTGGATCGTGGCTAGGCTGTGCTCGGACTTCTTTAATGAGGCACGACCGTGTAAATCGGGAGAAGGCCGTGTTCTAGATGATTGGCGTGGCACGGCCGTGTGGGTTTAAGTCTAGGCCGTGTCAATTTCTTCCTTGGCCCGAATTGGTCCGTTTTGGGCCCGTTTCTCGTTCTTTTTATCCTCGGGTGCTTTCCTAGGTATAAGACATGAAAAGAAAGGATTAAAAGCACATTTTTACATAAATCGAGGGATCAATCATCTAAAAGCTTACTAAATGTGGGATTAAAATATGTTACTTTTACGGTTTATCACGCGCCTGTTTGCGCGAGCTACTGGGCGCTTGGGCGTGCGGCTAAGTGCTTCAGCTAGGAGGTTTTGGCACTTGGGTTTTGGGTTTTTTGTGTGATGAATGATCAGGAAGAGGCATGGGTGGAATTTATAGTGAGAGTAATAGGAATTAGAGTAAAACTCTTAGAATAATTTAATAAAAAAATATTCTAATTCTAATCCTATTCAAAGTTAACAACAATTAATAATATGCATATGAAATTATCAATTGCTATTAAATTATTTAGATAAACATGAAATATAATTAAATAAAATTAATTCTAATTCTAAGCTAAGTTGATAAAAATTAATATATAAATTATAAGAGATATAAATATATATTAAAGTTTATCATATTACTATTATTATATAAATATATATATTAAGTAAAAATATTTATTTTAGATGTCTTTTGCAAATATTTACAAAAAGAGACACTAGTTTGTATTAATTACAAAAATAGCAACCAAATTTCAAAAATAATTCAATTATGTCCTTATACTTAATGAAAATTTGAAATTGAGTTGCAATTTAAGACTTGGGTCAAAATTGACATTTTTATTTGAAAGACCAAAAATTTATTTTGTCATTTAGGGACTAATTTCTCAGAGAATTTTTACATTCCCAGGAAAGATTGGAGGGGTCACAAGCGATCCCGCTTAAGTTCCAATCTCCTAGACATAATTTATTTAAACATAATAAACCAGAAAATATACCTAAATAATTTATTAAAAACGAGAAAAATTAAATATCTGATAAACTGAACAAGATTTAATCCCGTTCAGGTTTTTCTTCGTAGTAATGCTTCAAACATTGAGCGTTGACTTGAAAATTACCTCCCTTACCTTGGAGTTCAACAACTCCATATGGATAGACATGATAAATCATAAATGGACCGGACCAACGTGATTTTAACTTACCTGGGAAGAACTTCAATCTAGAATTAAATAACAAGACTTGCTGACCTGCTTCAAATTCTCTAACTAGAATGTGCTTGTCATACCATTTCTTCAGTCTTTCTTTGAGTAATTTGGCATTTTCGTATGAGAACATTCGAGACTCCTCTAGCTCATTGAGTTGGAGCATCTGTTTCTCTCTAGCAAGCTTAAGATCCAAGTTGAGTCATCGAAGAGCCTAGTAAGCTTTGTGCTCTAACTCCAGAGGTAGATGATAGGCTTTCCCAAAGACCAACCTATAGGGTGACATTCCTAAAGGTGTCTTGTATGCTGTTCTGTAAGCCTATAAAGCATCATCTAGTCTCTTGGACCAATCTCGTCGGTTCGTACAAACTACCTTCTCAAGCATGCCTTTGATCTCTTTATTTGCCAACTCAGCTTGCCCATTTGTCTGTGGATGGTAACCTATAGCAACCTTATGTTTCACTCCATGTTTATCTAACAACCATTTTAACCACTTGTTCACAAAATGGGTTCCTTAATCGCTGATAATAGCTCTTGGGGTTCCAAACCTTGTGAACACGTGTTTCTGCAAGAACTTCATCACAACCTTAGCATCGTTCGTCGGATAAGCTTCAGCCTCGACCCACTTGGACACATAATCTACTGCTATCAATATGTACTTGTGACCAAAAGACGGAGGGAAAGGACCAAGAAAGTCAATACCCGAAACATCAAACAATTCTACCTCAATGATATTTGTTCGAGGCATCTCATTTCTGTTGGTAACATTTCCAACCCTCTGACATTGATCAGAACTCTTTACGTAAGCGTATGCTTCCTTGAACAGTGTTGGCCAAAAGAATCTGGCTTGCAATACTTTGGTCGATGTACATGTACCTCCGAAGTGTCCCCTACTAAGAGTTGAGTGATAGTGGTATAAAATCTTCTGTATTTCATCTTCTGCCACACATCTCCTGATCATCTGATCTGCACACTTTTTAAACAAATATGGCTCTTCCCAGAAATAGTACTTCACATCGTGAAGAAACTTTTTCCTTTGTTGATATGTTTTATCAATAAGCATCAAACCACAAGCTAAATAGTTAGCAATATCAGCAAACCAAGGAATATTATGGACATGATTTACCTTCAGTATGTGTTCATCTGGAAATGTCTCCTGAATCGGTACAAGTGGAGAATTTTCCTCTTGGGCTCTAATCTGGACAAGTGATCTGCTACTTGGTTTTCTACTCCCTTTCGATCTTGAATTTCTAGATCGAACTCTTGAAGTAGAAGTACCCACCGGATCAATCTCGGCTTAGCGTCTTTCTTGGCCAGTAAGTACTTAATTACTGAGTAGTCCGTATAGACAATCACTTTGGTACCTATAAGATAAGATCGAAACTTGTCGAAAGCAAACACAATAGCAAGTAACTCTTTTTCTGTTACCGTATAATTCAATTGAGCTCCGGTTAGAGTTCGACTTGCGTAGTAGATGGGATGAAAAACTTTGTTCCTTCGCTGGCCCAAGACAGCTCCAATTGCGAAGTCACTTGCGTCACACATCAATACGAATGGCAAATCCCAGTCTTGTGTGACGATTATGGGTGCCGTGACTAATCGACTCTTCAAATCGTTGAAGGCTTTTAAGCATTCCTCATCAAACTTGAATATCGAGTCCTTCTCTAATAATTTGCATAAGGGTTTAGCAACTTTGGAGAAGTCCTTGATAAATCTTCGATAGAAACCGGCGTGGCCCAAAAAGCTCCTAACACCTTTTACGGATGTTAGAGGCGGGAGTTTCTTAACAACGTCTACCTTTGCTTTGTCCACCTCAATCTCATGTCTCGTTATCCGATGCCCTAGAACAATTCCTCTTTGTACCATAAAATGACATTTTTCCCAGTTGAGTACTAGATTCGTTTCTTCGCATCGCTAGATTGGCTAAGCAATCATAGTAAGTATCTCCGAATACTGAAAAATCATCCATAAAAACTTCCAAATATTTCTCAACCATGTTAGTAAAAATAAACATCATACATCTTTGAAATGTAGCAGGTGCATTACATAAACCAAATGGCATGCGTCTAAATGGAAACGTACCGTACGGGCAGGTGAATGTCATTTTGTGTTGATCTTCTGATGCTACTGTAATTTGATTATACCCTGAGTACCCATCGAGAAAACAGTAGTAATCTCGTCCTGCGAGTCTATCCAGTATCTGGTCCAATAACGACAAAGGAAAGTGATCTTTCCTAATCGCCTTGTTCAGCTTCCGGTAGTCGATGCAGATTCTCCATCTCGTAACTGTTCTAGTCGGTATCAATTCGTTGTTCTCGTTCTCTACGACCGTGATACCTCCTTTCGATGGGACGCACTGGATCGGACTCACCCATGAACTGTCTGAGATGGGGTAAATTATACCCACATCCAACCACTTGATAATTTCCTTATTTACTACATCCTTCATGATGGGGTTCAGTCTTCGTTGTCCATCAATCGTTCCTCTCTCGCCATCTTCTAATATGATCTTATGCATGCATATAGATGGGCTAATACCGCGAATATCGACTATGGTCCATCCGGTAGCCTTCTTGAATTGTTTCAAAACTATGATAAGTTTCTCTTCTTATTCAGGAGTTAATTCTGCTGAAACAATCACAGGCAGAGGAGAGGCGTTACCTAAATAAACATATTTCAAGTGTATAGGTAATACCTTGAGTTCTAACTTAGGTGGCTCCTCGATTAATGCTTTTGGCTGGGTGCAATCACTTTTCTCTAATTCCAAAGATTCAAAATGAGATTGCGGATTAAATCCCTTTTGATTAGCTTCTATCAGAGCTAAGTATACAGCCTCTTCTTCATCATTTGGGGGATCCGATGTAAAAATTCTTTCCAATTGGTCTTCAAAACAGTTGAGTTCCTTCTCCATTATTAAATCCTCTAAATCGGACACTGCAGAGCAATCATCAATTGTGTCAGGAAATCGCATAGACTTAAAAATGTTAAATGTTACCTGATCATCCTGAACACGCATAGTGAGCTCGCCCTTCTGTACATCAATAATGGTCATTCCAGTTGCTAGGAACGGCCTTCCTAGGATGATTCGTACTTCCTTGTTTGCTTCAAAATCTAGAATTACAGAGTCAGCAGGGAAGATAAACTTATCTACACGTATCAATACGTCCTCAATTTTTCCTTCTGGATGTGCTAAGGATCGATCTACTAGTTGAAGCATAACTGTAGTTGGTCTAACTTCTCCTATCCCCAACTTCCTAAATATTGACATAGGCATCAAGTTGATACTTGCACCTAAGTCACATAATGCCTTACCATAATATGTTGCTCCAATGTTGCACGATATGGTAAAAACATCCAGGATCCTTTAATTTTAGGGGTAGTTTGTCTTGAAGATATGCACTGCATTCCTTCGTCAGAGCTACCGTCCAAATTCTCTAAGTCTTCGTTTCTTAGACAAGATATCTCAAATTCTCTTGCTTCTGCTTCTGAAGTCTTTGAGGGTAGGGTGGTGGTGGTTTCATTACTGGAACTGGTTCTGGTTGATTCACCTTTAGCGATAATTCTGCATCTAACGAAGTTGTTAGTTGATTAGAATTAGCTAGTCCTAAAGTTACTTTGTCGGGTTTTACAGATTCTGGCTCTGGTGAAACTGGGATTTCAACACTTGGTTGAACTTCTTCTGAGTCTTGAGCATCAGCTTGCTCCTTTTCAGCTTCAATGGTATTGGGCTCTATCGTCTTTCCACTCCTCAGTGTCAGCGCTTTGCAGTGCTCCTTTCCCAAATTTCTCAGATTCTCGGTGTCACTAGGTAGAGTACCTTATGGTCGGGTCCTAAGTTCAGTAGCAAGCTGGCCCACTTGATTCTCCAAATTCTTCAATGTAGCTACTTGGCTCTTGATTAAGGCATCACTCTTTTCCATGTATGCCTTCAGCAAACTCTCCAAGCTATTGGATGCTTTAGCTTGAATTGGTTTCTAAACTTGTTACGAGAAATTAGGTGGCTGGGTTGGTCTGGGTTGGGTGTAAGTGGTACTAGTTCTAGCCCCTTGGTTACTCCAGAAGAAATTCGGGTGGTTTCTCCATGATGGGTTATAAAAATTTGATTGCAGCCATTGCCTTCATCGATTTTGGTTCTGATTACCCATGTAGTATACAGATTCTGGGTTCGACGGACATTCTTCAAACAATTGTCCCTCCCTACAACACAGGCTATATTCTCAAATTGATTAGGCAGCTGTGCTGAAAGAATATTAGACCCATTAGTAGTAAGATTTTTAAGTATTGAAGATATTGATGATACTTGAAATGCGAGTGAAGTAAGAGCGTCTCCTTCATGTACTCCAGCGACTCGTCTTCCTGACGTTGCTCGACTGGTTGGCCATTGATAATTGTTTGCTGGCAATCCTCTCAATAATTTCGTAAGCCTCGTTATAAAACTTAGAAAGGAGAGCACCATTAGTAGAGGCGTCCACTACCATCCTTGTGTGAGAATTGAGACCATTATAGAATGTCTCAAGTTGAATGTAATGTGCGATTCCATGATGAGGGCACTTTCGCAATAGCTCTTTAAATCTTTTCCATGCCTCATACAAGGACTCATCATCCATTTGGTGGAAGGCAGTGATCTCGTTCCTCAGCTTAGCATTCTTGCTTGACGGGAAATACTTCATGAGGAATCTATGGGCTAATTCTTGCCATGTAGAAGTGGAGTTCGGTGGCAATGAGTTCAACCAGGCAAGAGCTCTGTCCCTTAACGAATATGGGAATAGCTTCAATCGTAAGGCATCTTCGGGAACTCCGGCTAACTTAAATGAATCGTTCACTTTCATAAACAGTCTGAAGTGAAGATGAGGATCTTTAGTAGGCATTCCACAGAATTGGCCCACAGCCTGAAGCGCCTGGAACATAACTGGCTTCAGCTCGAATTGTTGTGCCTCAATTTTGGGTATCCTAATACTTGGATTAAGATCGTTAATACTGGCACAGCATACTGTCGTAAAGCTCTATCCCTATCATCAGAATAAGGATAAGATTCTGAGCAGGGCTTGCTCCATTTCCTTGATTCATATTCTTGAAGTTCATCTCTTCGGTCCTTCTCTGGTTCACTTGTCTTGTTCCATGTCGAAAGGTTCATTCTATTTCAGGGTCCACAGGGAGTAAATCTATAATTTGGTCAATACTCATAAACACCTAAAATATTCACAGAAAAATTAACTACGTTAAATATTAAATGGAAAGTTAAACCAAAATGTAAGACAAACAAATTCACAAATAATGGCTTTTGAAAAACAGTCCCCGACAACGGCGCCAAAAACTTGAAACGGTGGAAATGTGCAAGTGTATAGAATCACAACAAGTATTAAAGTGACAAGTAAATGTCGAGTTATCGTACCCACAGGAACTGTAAAAGAATTATTTATGAAAATGATTTCAAACACTTTGGTGAAGGGAAAATATTTGGATTTAAGAAATATTTAAAAACTAAAAAAAACAAAGTAAAATAAAATAAAGTTCTAATGCACGACTTCAAAAGCTGATTTTAATCAAGATGATATAATTGTGTTGGATTAATTACATTTCTTAACTTAGAATTATTAAACTCATGCTTATACTTGTTACGAATAAATTCACAGCAACTCGGTAAATTTCTAACTTTTGAACATATTTACAAATAAAAAATCCATTCATCTCTTGTACATATTCCTATGTCAATTCGATCGATAAAACATATTTATAAAGGTAAACATGTTATTGCACATACATACTTATTAAACTAAACAATCTCTCACATATTCCTATGTCGATTCAAATGATTAATTCAACCTAATAAGCAAATAAAAGACTATGTGAGGTAACAAAGTATCTTTACCTTGAAAAAGTTTAATCACAATAATCTTGCAAGTTATGCAAGGCATATGTATCGCCAAATGCAATGCTAATTTAATCTTCAGCTACCTTAGAAGAATTAAACATGCAGTGACTAAGTACTGTGTCCATTAATTACAATTTTAATGTGTTTAAATAATTAATTCTTTAGTTATCTAAACAATTATAATGCCAGAATAACTTAAGCATGATTTTACTTAATCAAGCATTTTTATCGAGACCTATAACAGCATAAACATAATTTTAATAATTTAAAAGGATGACATGCAATCAACCCAACACGAATTAAATTCAAGCTAAGCTGATTAAATTAACCATTCGAATAGCATAAATATTCATAAACATGTTTGTAAAAAAAAACAACGAAATTTAAAGAGATAGGGAACAAAAAGCAAATCCGATGTTTCTCCGTGGCTTGACTGATTGCTCCGTTCTTCGCCCTCTGTTGTCCTCGGCTATCAAGGTGGCTTATGAACACTCTAATCACTGATTAATGATGGCTGAAGAAGACCCCTTTCCCAAGAGGAGAAATCGACACAAGAGCAAGGAAATAGGAAAATGAAAAGTTGAGAGAAAGTGAGAGAGGAGAAGAGAGAATTAGATGTGAATGAGAGATGAGAGATGAGAGATGAGAGATGAGAGATGCTTTGAATGATCAGCCAAGGGGGTTTTTATATCTGAATGTGGCAGCTAAAATTTGCTAAAAATAGCAGCCAAAGAGCCACCCCTTCGCCGGCCACCTATGTGGCAAAGTTGATGGCTTCAACTTTGCTAAATATGGCATGGGGCAAATCTATAAAGCCACTAATTGTGGAGGGGGTTAAATGCAACTTTGACAAGTCTTCAAGGGCCTCTTTGCAAGCTTAATTAATCAGCTAATTAGCTGATTTGGGTCAGCATATGGACAGTTTGGGCTGTCCAATTCTTTGATCGGTTCTGTTCAATCGGTTTGGTTAACTGGTGCGGTTCAACTGGGCCCTTTTTTCCATAATTAATTAAGATTAATTTATTTAGCCCAAATTAAATTGGGAATAAATTAAAATTAATTAATTTATGATTTAATAAACATATTTGGACCATCTTAGGCTGGAAATTATTTCGCCTTGTTACTTCGAATTGCTTCTCGGTTTTGTTCTTCGAGCAGTGTCTGCCGAGCCAATTTTCGCCTTTTGTGCGAATCTGTCAAAAATAGTCAAAATAAATCAAAATTAAATATAAAATTAATTAAAATTCATGATGTTCATATTTTTAACGTAATTTAATTATTTTATAATATTTAATTATTTTTCGACAAGAATTTAACCGAAATAGCTTGATTTTAAGTTAAAAAGGGCATGTAAAAACACGTAAATTTTTGTGTTTCCAATTATACCAAAGTGAAAGAGGGATAAAGTTACGATGGATTTCGTATCGGGTTTGCCTCTGTCTTCGAAAAAGAAAGATGTTATCTGGGTTGTTGTAGATCGACTAACAAAGTCTGCGCATTTCATTCCGGTACTTACAGACTATTCACTTGACAAATTGGATGAATTGTACATTTCAGAGATCGTTAGATTACACGGGGTGCCAGTTTCGAATATTTCGGATAGAGATTCGAGGTTTGCATCATGCTTTTGGAAGAAATTACAAGAAGCTCTAGGTACGAAGTTGAATTTTAGTACAACATTTTATCCGCAAACAGACGGTCAGTCTTAGGGAGTAATAAAAATTCTCGAAGATATGCTTCGTTGTTGTGTGTTAGAATTCGAAGGTAACTGGGAAAAATTTTTGCCGTTGGTTGAATTTGTGTTTAACAAAAGCTTTCAATTGAGTATGAAGATGGGACCGTATGAAGCTTTGTATGGTCGCAAATGTCGAACTCTACTGTATTGGACTGAGCTTAGTGAGAAAAAGATTCACGGGGTTGATTTGATTCGAGAAATTGAAGATAAAGTGAAAGTAATTTGAGATAGTTTGAAAGCAGCCTTAGATCAACAGAAATATCATGTGAATTTAAAAAGAAAAGACATTGAATTTTAGATCGGTGACAAAGTATTTCTGAAAGTATCTCCGTGGAAGAAAATCCTTCGATTTGGTCGTAAAGGTAAACTAAGTCCTCGTTTCATTGAGCCGTATGAGATCATTGAACGAATAGGGCAAGTAGCTTATCAGCTTGCTTTACCGTCAGAGTTAGAAAAGATCTACAATGTGTTTCATGTGCCGATGTCGTGCCGATATAGATCAGATCCATCACACGTAATTTCTCTATCAGATATTGAGATTCAACCTGATATGACATACAACAAAGAACAAATTAGAATTTTAGCTCGAGAGGTTAAAAAAGTTGAGAAATAAAAGCATAGCTTCAGTAAAAGTTTTGTGGCAACGACACAATGTCGAAGAGGCTACGTGGGAGCCCGAGGAAGCTATAAGAAAACAGTACCGTAACCTCTTTTCTGGTAAGATTTTCGGGGACGAAAATCATTAAGGGGGAGAGTTGTAACAACCCATTTTTAGTCAAATCAGAATAGTGGTTTCAAGAACACAAATCCAAAGTCAGAATAATTATTTTAATGTATACAACATGATTGAATGATTGTGTGAAACTTTCGATCGTTTGATTAGTCAATTTGATAAAAAGGACCAAATCGCGTAAAGTGTAAAAGTGGAATTCTATTAGCTAAAGGTGTTTAATAGCTATGAAATTTTAAAGTGTAAGTCCTTATGTTGTTCTTACACCATTTATTTAGTAAGTGGACTTTCATAGACATGGTTTATGTGTTTTCAAATGTTATTAATTAAGGTTAAATTAGTAATTTGATTATTTAAGATAAAATAAATAAAACAAAATCATAAAAAATGTCCATCTTTCACTAGCCAAAAATTTGAAGAAGAAAAAGCCATGGAAAATAGCTTGAAACTTTCGGCCATTGTTCTTGCTTGAATGTAAGTCATTTTTTACTCTATTTTTAATGATTTCTATGTTTTTGTAATCGTTGCAGAGTATAGAATGTGCATGATTTATGTTTGAATTGTCTGGTTTAAATGCTTATATATGCTATGTGTTGGTGCCAATTGATATGGTATAGGTACATGCAAGTTTGGGTGGCAAAATGGCTTGGTAAATAGCCTATTTTTGTCTACACGGGCAGAGACACGGGAGTGTGTCTCAGCTGTGTGTGATACACGGTCATATACGCGGTCATGTGTCCCCTAGTGTTGAAATAGAAACCAAGTCAGTATCCTCAACACAGCTTCACACATGGGTGTGTGACTTGGCCGTGTGATATAAGTCAGTATGCCCTACAGGTTGACACGACCTAGCACACGACCTGGCACACGGGCATGTATGGCCATTTGTAGGGCACACGGGCATGTGTGCTGGCCATGTGACTCAAGTTAGAGAGTTACACGGAGTCAGACACGAGTTGGGACACAGCCATATGCTTCCATATCAAATGTGTGTAACACCCCAAACCCGGCCTAGACGTTATGGCCGAATCTGGCGATGCCACATGGAATGGAATTTTAAAAATAATTTATTATGATAAAATCGCGTTCATCTTATTACTCTTATTGATTCCAAAAAACGCTTACTTATCTAGTCGATTGCTTAAAACGTAATTCATTGCGGAAGCTTTAGAAATCATTTATTTTATGAAAAACAGAGTTAATTAAGTTCGTCCATTTTAGAGAATCCCATTTGTTTTCGAGAAAACCGTCTAAGGGATCGAGAGTTTAGAAAATACTTTAGCTTTTGAAAACCAAGTCTTTCTATGTCTAGCAGTTATGAATCCGTGAGAACAATAAATAAACCACATTTAAGCAAAAGTCCTAAACAGTTCACAAAATACATCAAAATCAACCCATAATCGCAAAATGGAATAAAAACCATAAAAGTAGTTCAATCTCAAATTCCACTGCTCGGTTTGGAGGCAGACCCGGTAGTTCTTCAGAAAAAACATCTGGAAAGTCCCCCACGGTTCTAATATCCTTAACCGAAGAGTCCCCAAAATCAGAAACACTGGTGTAGGCCAAGAATGCCTCACATCCCTTCCATACCAACCTTTTTGCCACCAACGCAGAAATCATATTAGTTAGATAGTCTCGTTGTTCCCCAATCACAACTATCTCGCTGTCCTCCTCGGTCCTCAAAACAAACCTTTTTGCCGCATAGTCCAAACTTACCCGGTGTTTAACCAGCCAACCCATTCCCAAAATCAATTCAAACTCCCCAAATGGAAGCTCCATCAAATTAGCCAGAAATACTGTCCTTTGAACCTATAACGGGACGTCACTGAACATTATGCTTACTCGGATAGACTGCCCCAACAGACTCACGACAGTTACCTCACTAGAAGTACTCTCAACTGGAATCCTCAAGGCTTCAGACACAATACTACCTACGTAAGAGTGTGTCGAGCCTATGTCTATCAATGCCAAATAAGGTACATTATATATTAAAAAAGTACCCGTGATGACATCCGAAGCATCTCGATCCTCACGGTAATGAGCACTATAAACCAGTGTGGGATGCCTTGCTCGATCAATCCAAAGACCTCGCTGGGGTGCTCTCGTCTCTCGCCCATACTGTACGGTTACCACCACGACCGCCTCGGCCCCTAAATGGTTACAGAACTACTCTCGGTGGCTACGTAGCACCAGTAATCGGAGCTTGCATCTGATCAGTTCTCAATGGACAATCTCAAACACAATGCTCAGTTGACCCACATCATAAGCATGCTCCAGTCGTCCTCCAACATTTGCCCGGATGGCGTCTACCATAGTGTCCACAAAGCGCCACCCCAGTAGGTGCAACAGGAGGCCCAACTCTCACTAGCCCATCAAATCTGGCCTTTTTCTTAGGCCTTATCACAGAACTCAAGGGCTTCGATTCCATCTTATTCTTTCTTCTCTCTTGATTTTGGCGCTCAGCGCTCTTAACCTCCTTGGTGATCTTCGTTTTCTCAACCAGTGTAGCAAACTCACGCTCCCTCTGTGGAGCTATCAGAACTCGCAAACTCTCCCTGAGTCCATCCTCGAAGCGGACACATCTCTCATTTTTGGTCGCCACCAGACCACGCGCATATCGGCTCAATCTCAAAAATGCGGCCTCATACTTGACCACTATGCGGTCTCCTCGGGTGAGATTAAGAAACTCACGTCTCCTAGTGTGAATGTAGTTTGCTCCCACATACTTACTCTGGAAAGCCATCTTAAAGTAATCCCAAGTTAATTGGTCGGGCTGAGTGCCCTCCTTAACTGTCAGCCACCACTGGTAAGCTTCATCGCGAAGTAGAGAAACAACCCCCTTAAGCTTCTGCTCGGTGAAAAAATCCAAGGCGTCCATAATTCTTTCTGTGGCCTCTATCCAATATTCGGCCACGTTAGGGGCGACTCCAGTGACACCCCTAAATAGTTTAGCCCCATTGGACCAGAGTCATTCCGTAACTGACCCTCGGCCCCTAGATCTGGTGTTGGACCCAACAACCCTCTCCAATATCCTCAGTATGGCATGGGACAGTGCGTCATCCCAGCCATGCAATCTCGAGACCCAGTCTCTATCACAGGTGATACCGATGTCTCACTAGTATCCAAATTAAGCAGATTTCTAGATAATGAGGACCCAGCTTGAGCCCCTATACGGGCTCTACCACGGCCTCTAGTACCCCATCCGTGGATACCTCGTGAGCTCATCGTAAATTTGGAGTTTATCTATATTAGCAGTTTTGTGCATTAGTTACAGTTCCAA
Organism: Gossypium bickii; assembly: GCA_025503065.1. Classification (NCBI taxonomy): domain Eukaryota; kingdom Viridiplantae; phylum Streptophyta; class Magnoliopsida; order Malvales; family Malvaceae; genus Gossypium; species Gossypium bickii. The sequence continues at coordinate 108,092,457 of CP106711.1, forward strand.
TATTTGTTAACAGATGTTTTATGCAGAACAGTATCAGAAGTTCAGAGTTTGTTATCATGAGTCTCAGTCTCACTATGGTTTTCAGTTTACACTACCCATAGTGTTTTCAGTTCAGTATACTACCTATTGGCTATTTCAAGCATACTAGTAGTATTTTCAGACAAAGTTTCAGAAACTTACAGGATCAGCACCGGGGACTCGATGTACCACATAATCAGTCCAAAAATATTTTAAATCACTTAAAAAATCATCTTTTAAAACCAATCTTTATAACCCAAATCCACAATAGAGTTTTACAACCAGGCTCTGATACCACTAAATGTAACACCCCAAACCTGACCTAGACGTTATGGCCAAATCTGGCAATGTCACATGGAATGGAATTTTATTATGATAAAACCGCGTTCATCTTATTACTCTTATTGTATCCAAAAAACGCTTACTTATCTAGTCGATTGCTTAAAACGCAATTCGTTGCGAAAGCTTTAGAAATCGTTTATTTTATGAAAAACAAAGTTAATTAATTAAGTCCGTCCATTTTAGAGAAACCCCTTTGTTTTCGAGAAAAACGTCTAAGGGATCGAGAGTTTAGAAAATACTTTAGCTTTTAAAATCTGAGTCTTCTTACGTCTAGCAGTTATGAATCCATAAGAATAATAAATAAACTACATTTAAGAAAAAGTCCCAAAAAGTCCGTGGAATACATCAAAATCAACCTATAATTGTAAAACAGAATAAAAACCATAAAAGTTTAGAATCGGGGTTACTGCCGAGTCTTACGTCGCACCGACCTGTCTAATGCTAGGGATTACCTGAACAGATTAAACAGAAAAAAAGATGAGTTTTCGCAACTCAGCGTGTAATCCCCACAGAAAACATGTACACAACATCATATAAGAAAACATTCATATATTTACAGTTCGGGTCTGAGCCCATAACAGAATCAATGTAGACCTTAGCCACTCAGATACAGAATATACAGAACAAAATATCAGAATCCTACCCATCAGCCTCTACACACCATCTCCATCAAACCCTACACACCATGTGGGGATAAAATAAACCCTCCCATCCCTACACACCATGCTGTACCAAAATGCGGCACATAATCAGATATTGTAGCCGAACTGCCATATAACAGGCTTAATAGCCTTTCAGATACTTCCTCCAGTATCATCAACCCACCCCAATGTAATGCAGCATACACTCCGTGACATGCTATAATGCAATTAACAGATCACACATTCAAATCAGTATACATGCTAAGTGCAACATGCTTAATACATATATCACATAATCGGATCACGTACTTAGGGGTCTAAGTGATGCTTACCGACCCTACAGGAGGTACACAGTCGACTTGGGCAACCCGCGAAACTTTACAGATCAGTTCAGAAAAATGGGCTCACATGCCCATGTGGCCCACACGACCCAAATTAGCCTTGGCCGTGAGGATCACACGGCCTGGCCCAAAACTCCACACGCCCGTGTGGGCTTACACATCCGTGGGGCCCACTCGGCCCAATAGGTTGAGCCTGTGTGTCACACACGGCCTTGCCCAGCTATCACACGGTCGTGTCACTTACGCACGGTCTCGCTCATCGATCACACGGCTGTGTTGTGGCCCACAGCCTTGCCCACGACCTACCACATGGCCTTGTGGCGTCGATAGAAAGGTTTTCAGCTTTCATCGAAAATGTATTTTCTTGCGATTTGGGTACACACCTAGTTCATTTTCGTTGATTATACAACCCTGAGATCACCAGCACCTATATTTGAACAATGTTTCACTCAGTTAATCTTTTAAACGATTAAATCAAACTAAACTTGAAACAAAATGCTCATCCAACGAGTGACCAAACTTACCTTCGAACAAGAAGAAGTCTTTTTTTTTTTTTTGTAACACGAGAACCCGATTAAGGCCTTCGAGCAGTAACTAAACGTGAGTAAAATGATTCCTTTGTTAATCGCTTAATCAAAATAATGCCAGAACTAAAGAAAAACCACTTACTGAACAAGGGAAGCAACCGTTGCATGACAAAAATCGATTGAATGAGGAACAATAAGGAGAAAGGGTGGATTTCGGCACAAAAGAAGAGAGGGATAAATCTAATGGAAAAGTCAGCAGCAAGGGGAGGAAAAGGGAAGAAAACGACAGTAAAAATTTTGGGAAACAAAAGTGAAAAGCTGAAAAATGAGAAAAGTAATCAGATTGGCAAAAATTCTGATAACTTCTCCCCCCACAAATCTCCTCAAAACTCTCACCACTATCCCACTACTCAGAATCTTGGTAGAACACAAAATCTAGCCAAAATTTAGGCAAAACTACTACCCTTTGCCATCACTAAGAATCGAACACATGACCTCCAACTCACCAACACTTTACTTAACCACCAGACCAACAGGCCCATTTTGATATATTCTCACAAACAATAAAATATAAGCCTATTGACTAGAGATAAGGCTTTAATCATAAAAGTATCAAAATCTTCCTAAGTTGTGGCTTGAACTTAGGACCTCCTACACACACCCAGAACACATAACCACTGAAGCAGATACACATTTGTGTGTCAATTACAAAAGTCGAAATTAAGAAAATTGGGGCGTTACTGTAACAGTCCGGTTTATACCCTAGTCAGAACAGTGATTTTGGGACCACAAATCCGAGTCTGTATAATATTTTAATATTATATTCTGTGCCGTTGAGATATGTTAAAGTTTCGTAAGTTAATTTATCTGTCTGTGTGTTTAATTTGATGAAAGGATGAAATTGCATTAAATATGGAAGTTGTATGCTTTATGTTAAAGTGCTTATGTGTTATGGCTTTTTGAATATGAGGACTTATGTGGTAATTTGGCCATTTCCATGGTTAATGGATGGCTAAGGTCATAAATGACCTTGTAACTATGTTTTATACATTTTTATATGAAAGGTTATATTGGTAAATTAGTTATTATCATATTATTAACAAAACTAAAGCTTAAAATAAGCTTTAATTCATTGTTCTTCCACTGAATATACACCAAAGAAAAGAAAAGAGAAAGAAGCTTGATATTCGGCCCTTGTAAGCTCTAATTAAGGTACGATTTTGAGTCGATTTTTGATAATTTCTACGTTTTTGTAATCATTCCTTCGTCTACTATCAAACCCATGTTTCAATTTTGTGTATTGGTGATGTTGGCAAGTTATGCCATTGATGTTATGTTGAGCTTTGTGATGCTTTAAGGTGTTAAATGATAGATTGGTAGTAGATGAATATGTTTTGTTCTTGAAGTTTTGATGAATTTAGCTTAATAGGGCTAAATTGAGAAAATGACAAATTGAGGGACTAATTTGTGAATTTGACAAAAAATGTGGGTTTGTATGTGATATATATGTATTTGGCCAAGCATGTGTATGTGTGGATTTTGTGAATTTGATGTTTTGAGAAAAATGGACTAAATTAATAAAATGTGTAAATGTGAGGGCTAATTTGCAAATTGCCTTAAATGTGTGTCTTTGGATTGAATTGAATGAACTTGTGAATAAAATGGTTAATTCTGAATATGTTTAGATCAAGAATCGAGGAAAACGGATTTAGATCGCGGGAAAGCGAATGTTATCGAGTAGCCGTTTTCTATTCCGATAAACCGAATCCGAGGTAAGTCACTATACAAATAAATGAATATGTATGCCTTTTAAATTGTTCATATTTTTAATGATGATAATGAATGCTTATGAGAAATTCTGTAATTGAATTCCGAGATAAGTTCGGTATATTGACTAAGTCTGAGAAGCCTCGTACGAACCTTGACATAGGTATCTGTTCTATCTTATCATGTAAGACCACGTCTGGGACGTTGGCATTGATTTGAGATTCGTGTAAAACCCTGTCCGGGACAGTGGCATCGACATCTGATTATGTGTAAGACCACGTCTGGGACGTTGGCATCATTATAAACTTTATGTATAAGACCACGTCTGGGACGTTAGCATCATTATGACACTTACGAGTAAGACCATGTCTGGGACATTGGCATCGTTTTGATTCGTATAAGACCCTGTCTGGGACAGTGGCATCGATATCCGAGTGCATGTAAGACCTCGTCTGGGACGTTGGCATTGTACGATTATTCTGAGCTTTCTGAGTATCTCATTTGATTTATTACTGTTCAACGGGCAAGTCTATGATAGTAATTGCAAATCTGAGCTACGAACAGATATGTAATTGTAAATCCAATTCAGGTATGTTGATTATACACTAATTGTGTATACAAGGTAAGTATCAATATGATCTTACTATGATGCTATGAATATGGAATTGATGATGTGTTGTATAAAGTTTTGGTGAAATGAAATATGTGTTTATATGATCTTTGAATTGGGAATATGGCTAATGTGGTCAAAAGTGTATGAATCAAAGCAAATATATGCATTTTATGTTAAGTTGTTGTATATTGACTAACTAAGCTTTTGGAAAGCTTACTCTGTGTGTGTTTGATCTGTTTTATAGGTCATCAAAGCTACTGAAGGCTCGGGACCGTCTTGGATCGTCATCACACTATAGAACTTATTTTGGTACATTTTGATATTGTATAAAGCTAGATATGGCATGTATAGGCTAGTATTTTGGTATAAATAGTTATGTGATCTTAGCCATGTGATTTGGCTAATTAAGAGTTGAAACTTTGCTTAAATGAAGGTGATATAGAATGTATCTTTTGGGTATGATGAAAGAACGTGGAATGGCCAAGTTTGAATGAGCAAATGCATGAATTAGTCTTGTAATGATATGAGTTTTAGTCCTTGAGATTGCCATAGTTGGAATTGGTTTTGGATGTAAGGTTTGAATGGTTATTTTGGTATGCTTTTGATGGTTTTATGTGTATGAATTACCTTGTTGTATATGGTTTGTAGGTATGAACCTTTTGGTTGGAATTTTGGCCTTGTAAATGGCCTATAATGTCACATGGTTGTGGCACACGGGCGTGTAAATTGGCAGGATGCAGCCTAAATCACACGGCCTCGACACGGGCGTGTCACCTGGCCGTGGTGTACAAGTCAGTAGCTAGCATAAAAGTACAAGGCCTCGACACGGGTGTGCTTGGTGGCCGTGGTGGGGAAGTCAGTATGTGGCCTAAAAGTACACGGCCATGGCACACGGGAGTGCCTAATGACCGTGTTGGTATAGTCTGTATAACCACGGATGGTTACACGGGGTGTATAGAAGCCGTGGAGGGTGCACGATCTCCTCCCACGGGCGTGTCTCCCCTGTATTTTAGAAAAGTTTCAAATTTTCATGGAATTTTGTATGTGTTTCAGTTTAGTCCCGACTCGGTTTATAAGCATGCTTAAGGTCTCGATGACCCGATTAAGGGACATTATGTCTGAGAATGATGATTGAATGTATGATTTTGTCTGTGAATGTTTCCGATCTGTCCGGTAACGCTCCTAACCTTAATCCAGCGACGGACTCGGGATAGGGGTGTTACAATTACAACGGGCGTGTCTTTGGCTATGCGAGGCACATGGCCGGGCCATACAGGCGTGTGTCCCCTATTTTTGAGAAAATTTTCTAAATGATTAAAAAGTTTCCAAAGTTATCAGTTTAGTCCCGAACCACTCCTAATGCATGCTTAGGGCCTCGTAGGCTCGTATTAGGGACAAAATGATTAGCTATGAATGAATTGTATATCAATTAATTAATTGTATATGAAATATATGTTTCATAACCCTATTCTAGCGTTGAATACGGGTGAGGGGCATTACATATTAGCTCACGAGTTTTTTCGTTGGAGGAGTCAGAAATGACCTAATTAGTTTCTATTTACCATTTAATCCCCATTCAAAATAGGTACACATCTCGACTTCTGTAGGTACAATCTCTCAATCATACTTACTAAGTCAAGCATATTCTCTTTCGAACTAAGCCATGGATTGGTTTCCCTATTTTAATTCTAGAAACTCTCTCTTTCTCTTTTCCAAATACAATCTGTTAATGTATTTCTTTCTGAATATTAATTGAAAGAAATTCCAGTTCACTCTGTCTTTCTATATGATCACTGCTAACATAAACCATAAACCACCCTTGATAAACCTCATCTTTTAATAGAGACAAATCACATCTCAAATGGCCATCGATAGTACATGCCATTTCATCAAAGACTCTATGTGTTTTCAAGCCAATATTCAGCATTGGCTGGATCATCTTCTGTCTTACCTCTGAAATATTTGGCTCCACATTTTTGAATTTGCCCAATCGAAGGTTTGAGAGCATTTACCAGATTTTGAGGAAAAGGGGGTACCATAGAAGGCATAGTCGGAGGTGGAGGTTGCAAAGCCGCAAGGTTAGCTCGTTTAAACTTTAAGAATTATCCATTCATCATTTGGAAAAACACATCATGTGTTTCACCTTCTGACCTTTGCAGAACTGGCACACTATGACTTGCTTCCTAGTTAGAAGTAGGTACAATACTATCAATCTTATCATATATAGGTATGGCATGATTTGATTCAGCTGACATATTTTATCTATAAAAAAAGTCAGATTAGATCAAAAGTATCACGTTATCATAGGTTAAATGTAACATGTATTTTCTAGACTCAATATGTGCTATGTTCATTCTTAGAATCGACTAAATTGTAGCTTTGATACCACTAAATGTAACACCAGTTACCCGATCCGATCATAAAACCTAAGCTTTGGAGTGCTACAATCAATGCTGAAACAGAACACCTTCAATTCAGATCAATTATTTCAAATAAACATGGAATTACTTCATAAATACACAATTAACATTCAAATTAAATATAAATCATACAATTATAATCAATTCAATACATAATCACCAATTATAATTTTTCTCCTGCCTGATACGAGCTTATGTATGCTTTAGTATAACCTAAAATTTAACTAGGAATAATTTGCAACATTTCCAAACTTATAGATCAATTATAACATAACTAAATCCTTCAAATAATCAATCATGTCGTAAACATTCAAATAATATGATATACAATTAAATCAAGTCTTAATCGAGGTTATGAAATCTCTTAAGTTGACCTAAGAACAAATTAGGATCAATTCGAAACATTTTCAAAATATAAGGGCACTCATGTAAAATAGGGGTCACATGGTCATGTATCCAGGCAGTGTAACTCCTTGAAATTGTGTGGATCAATTTGCAAAATTTCATCAAAAGTCACACGGCTGTGTAACAAACTAAAACTGTGTTACCCAAAACTTCCCAAAAAAATAAAACAGAGCACATAGCCGTGTTACTTATCGGTATGTTAGCCCATGTATGCCCATAAGTGCCTTATTATGCAAGTTTCAAAACCAAAATTTCACTCAGGTGCAACAACCAATCTTTTAACTTGTCCCAAAATGCACAAATTCATGCCAAAGATATAACATTTTACTATGTCTAACATACAATCCAAGTGAAACATCTTAAACCATCTAAACATTTGCACCAAAACATTCATTCCATTAATCACCATGTATAAATCATCCATTTTCTAGCCACAAGCTAGAACAACAATACCACTATTCAACTAAACACAAATACTTAGCAATACCTAAAACATACCATATAAGGTTTAAGAACAAGTATTTAAACATAATCAAAACCATTATCATTCAAAATGACTTTTATACATAACAAGCCTATCTACATGCCACAAAATCGAACCTTTCATGAACATAATACATATGAACTCATACTTTTCATATCATGGCTATACATACTTTGTTCATTAATACTTCACAGTGTATTCATTTGGAACCTTACCGGTTCATCCCTTCATATGCCTGTTGAACCACTTAGAATAATATCAGATACACGGGAAGCTCACACAAAGTGTGCTAACATATGGTCGAAACCATTCCTTTCCTTTACGTAAATGCTCATCCGAGCCATAAATAGGCTTGCTCACATAAGTTGATTGTCAAAATGTAGCCACACGATGCCGCTCATGCAAGTTGACGAGTATCTGCAATAAATGCCGAAACTCAACCATCGGTAGGACGATCAAGACCAGCACCCGAAACATGGTAACCCTAATGACATGTCATTTGTATCCTATAAATTCCTAAGGTTCAAACGAGGCTTGATAGTTTTCATATCGTCGTTGGATTTTTTGTCATAACATGATATGACAATTAATATAATAGCATTTAAATCAAATACATCAAAACGGTATTTAAACATACGAACTTACTGCGATCATAAAATAATGAAATAGGATCGACTAGTCCAACACTTTATCTTTCCCTCGATCTAAATCTGTACGAGGCTTAACTTGATCTAAATAATCAAATTCAATCCATTCAATAATAAATCTATTCAATTCAATCCAAAAATCATATTTTTGCAAAATTATGATTTTGCCCCTATTATTTTAATTTCTTTGCAATTTAGTCTTTAAGCTCGTAAATTGAAATTCATGCAAATTCATCCCTAACCCAAGCTAGCTGAATGCAATATACATGTATATCAACTCATGAAATTTATTATTTCACAATTTCTACTTGCATTTTACACAGTTTACAAATAAATCCCTAATTGAAATTTTCAAAAAAAATCACATTACAAAAGTTGTTTATATATCAACAAGGATTCATTTTCTTCCATCAAACATAAAAAAACCACATGAATACATTCATGGAAAAATCCTAACCTTTTAAAAATTTTGCAAATTAGTCCCTGGCCTAGCTAGATTAAGCTACAATGACTTCAAAAGCATAGAAATCATTAAAAACATGATGAAATTCACTCACATGCATAACGAAGAGCTTGGCCGAACCATCAAGCCTCTTTAATGGAGTTTTTAGCTCTATTTTCGGTGGAAGAATAACAAAAGAAAATGATAGCTCTTGTTATTCTTAGTTTTTCCCGAATTATTTATTAAATTATGTTTTTAACCTTCGTTTGATACTTAAAAATTCACCCATTTATTGTCCATCATTTTCCACTATTTGACTTAATGGTCTAATTACCAATTAAATCCCTTAACCATTTAATTTCATAGTCATTTGATACATTTAGCTTATCAAACTTTAATTTGGCATCTTTTACGGTTTAGTCTTTTTCACTAAATTAGACATGCAAACAATAAAATTTCTTAACGAAATTTTTATAGGACCTTGTTACTATTTCATAGACACTAAAATAATAATAAAATAAGTATTCTCACATTGAATTTTTGGTCCCAAAACCATTGTTCCAATTTTACTGAAAACGGGTTGTTACAACTATCCCTCTAAAGGAATTTTTGTCCCCGAAAATCTTACCAGGAAAAAGGTTCGGGTATTGCACTTTCATAGCTTCTTTCGATTCCCAGGTGGCCTCTTCTATATCATGTTGTTGCCAAAGGACTTTTACTAAAGCTATGTTTTTATTTCTTAATTCTTTAACCTCTCGAACTAAAATTTTGACTTGTTCTTCACTATACGATATATCAGGCTGAATCTCGACATCAGTAGGTAAGATAACATGTGAAAGGTCTGATCGGTAGCATCATAACATAGATACGTGAAACACATTATAGATCTTTTCTAACTCTGACGGCAAAGCTAATTTATATGCTACTGGCCCAATTCTCTCAATGATCTCATACGGCTCGATAAAACACAGGCTAATTTACAATCAAAATGAAGAGCTTTCTTCCAAGGCGACATTTTAAAGAACACATTATCCCCAACTTGAAATTCAATGTCTTTACATTTTAAATCAGTATACAATTTCTATCAATCTGAAGCTGCTTTCAAACTGTCTCGAATTACTTTTACCTTTTCTTTAGTTTCCCATACTAAATCAACCCCGTGAAGCTTTTTCTTACTGAGCTCAGTCCAATACAATGGAGTTTGGCATTTACGACCATACAGGGCTTCGTATGGTGCCATATTCATTCTCGATTGATAACTGTTATTATACATGAATCAACTAATGGTAGAAATTTCTCCCAATTGCCTTCGAACTCTAAAATACAACATCGAAGCATGTTTTCGAGTATCTGAATCACACGCTCAGACTGACCATTAGTTTGGGGATGAAACGCAGTACTAAAATAAAAACAAATATCAAGAGCCTCATGTAACTTGCTCCAAAATTGTGTCATAAACCGCGGATCTCTATACGAAATAATGGAAACTGGCACCCCATGCAATCTGACAATCTCAGCAACATATAACTTGGCTAATCTCTCAAGAAAATAATCTGTACATACGAGAATAAAATGTCCAGATTTTGTCAGATGATCAAAAATAACCCAAATTTCATATTTCTTTCTAGGAGATAAAGGTAATCCCGAAAAAAAATCCATCGTGACGCACTATGTAACAACCCGATTTTAGTGAAATCAGAACAGTGGTTTTGGGACCACCTGAAGTCAAAAAACTTATTTTATTATTATTTTATTACCTACATCATGAAATTAGTAACATATAAAAATTTCATTAAGAAATTTTACCGTTTACATACTCAATTTGATAAAAAGGAATAAATCATGTAAAGTGAAAAAGTTGAGTTCTAATAGTTAAACGTATTAAATAGCTATAGAACTTTAAAGTAGAATTTATTATATGGTAATTAGACCATAAATGAGATAGTGGAATATGATGGCTTGGCATTTTGTGTATTTTTTAAAGGTTATAATTGTAAATTGGTAATTAATGTTAAAATAAATAAAACAAATTAAGCTTTCATCTTTCTTTCTTCACCGAAAACCAAATTTAGAAGAGGAAATAGCCATTTTTGAAGCTTGATATCTGACCAAGCTTGTCTTGCTCAATTAGGTATGCATTTTTTTCCCATTTTTAATGATTTCTATGTTTTCGGGATCGTTGTAACTTAATCTAGCTAGCCCGATGGCTAATTTGTGAAACTGTTAAACTATTAGGGTTTTACCATTGATGAATATATATGAGTTTTGATATTTGATGATAGAAAATGGATGGTTGTTGTTAGATAAACAACTTTTGTAAAGGGATTTTTGTTGAAATTTTGAAATAAGGACTAAATTAGAAAATAGAAAATATTACATGGTGAAATTGTGAAATAAATGAAATATAGGGGATGTTAGGGACCTAATTGATATTTAACCATGTGGGTTGTGGTATAATTTCATAAATTTCCATTTTTATGAGCTAGGGACTAAATTGTAAAGAAATTAAAAGTATATGGGCAAAATGGTAATTTTACCAAAAAATGTTTTGGATTTAATTGAAAGAATTATATGTTAAATTGAGTTAGATTTATCTGTATAGATCCAGTTAGACCTCGTATAGAGTTAGATCAGAGCAAAGAAAAAGTCTTAGATTAATCGCCTCTATATCTACATATACTCGTCGAGGTAAGTTCGTGTAATTAAATCGTCTTTATATGTTTTTAATTGAAGTATATATATTATGAATTGTCATACTTGATTACCGATCGCATATGTGACAACGTACGATGGTTACCTAGTCTTGTTGAACCTTAGGATTTCGTAGGATACTGATTACATGTCATTAGGGTTACATGATTCAAGTGTTGGTCCTGAACGTCCTACTGATGGTTGAGGTCTGGCATGTGTTTTGAATACTCCACAGCTCATGTGAGAAGCATTATGTAGCTACGTTTCAACCTACAGATCGTGTGAGCATACCGATTTACAACTCGTGTGAGCATACCGATTCACAACTCGTGTGAGCATACATGTACAGGATTTGACGGATTACAGTTTAGCACACTTTTTGTGAGCTATCTCGGGTATCCAATTGTAACACCCCAAACCCGGCCCACAAGCCCTGACCGGATCTGGTATGTCACTGCGGAAAAATATTTGAAAATATTTTAACTTAAAGGTGAAACATAAAATTTGTGCTTGTTTGTCAAGCATTGTTTATTTAAAATGCTAAGTAAAAATATGTTGTTACAAAATATCCGAATTTAAACTATATTATAAGCTTTTAAAAATATAAATGGCCAAAATAAAATCATATCCATCCGATTAAAACATAATAATAAACCTTAAAACTTTAGGAGGCCCTTATTACAATAAATAATTAATTGAAAGTACTTAGTAGCAAAATGAATAAAATAAATAAAAAGTCTTCTACACAGCATAAAAATAATTTCTGCATGGCCGCCTTTGTATCCACTCCACCCCGGTCCAAGCTTTAAGCATCACCTGCGATGTTGATAAAATTTGGGTGAGTCATGCACACAGTCTACATAATCAGTCATGCAAAAATGCATCCCAACCCAACCTAAGTCCATCCGTTACACCTACCTTAGCAGACCTGCTGCTCAAGGCCGTGGCTAATCCACCGATCAACTAAGTGATCCCACATATCCTACCTTAGCAGACCTGCTGCCCAAGGCCGTGGCTAAACCACCGATCACATAAGCGACCCCCCACATCTGTATCCGTGAGGCGACTCGAGGTCATCCTCTATCTACGGTGAAGCACACAGCTATCATCTGCCAGGAGGTAGCACATAGCCAACACTCCACCTTGATGAAGTACCTAGCTAACATCAAGCGCCAATGTAGCACGAGGCTAACATCGGACCACGCACATAAATGTACACCCCTGGCCCTCCAAGTATTCATATCCCAAGCCCTCATGCACAGATATATCATGATAAAATATCATTTAATAAAATATATAACACATGCTCATCTCTATTTCACATATTCATCAGTAATCATTTAATAACATAAAACACTGACCTGGTTATTCGATTACCCATCATGGGTATCCGCCATCTTAGCCCTTATTTCAGCAACCATTCACATCACATCACACATATACATAACAGCACATATAAACAATCAAGAGAATAGTACGATAACTACGTACCTTTTGGCACAGTCTACTCAATCCCGAAACTCACATCTAGACAATCTAGAATCTCGAAACTCTGCTTACTTTTGTCGATCAGCCCCTAATCCATCATAGCTAAAATCGGTTATTCACTAGCAAACAAATATGGCCTAAGGCCGAATGCTAACCATCATTTACCTTGCTAAACTATTCCCGAATCACCACTGGTTATGAAGTTGTTGAAATACCTGAGTGAAACCATATAAGAATCGATTTAATACTTAAATCCATAAACATGGCCCTTGGCCGAATTATCACCTTGGCTTACCTTAATGAACTGAATCCCGAAAGGCTCCCTTACTGGTCCTTAATGCTAACACTTATCAAAGCACCTTCAAAGATTCGGCTTATAGAATGATAATGGTGTTTCGGCACTTAATGGTGAAAGAAAAAAGAGTAGGGAATGAGCTATAAGGTTTGGCTATGGTAAGAAAATAAAGAGAATGATTCGGCACAAAAAGAACTAAAGAAAGAAAAGAATGGAAGGGAGGGTATAGTTCAGTTTAGAGATGAAGTAAAGAAAAGCTAAGAGGAACCAAGATCATTATCTAAGAATTTCGGCTATTATGCCTCACACCTCCAAACCGAAAATACCATCACAAGGAACCCCACATTCAGCCACTAATTCTTTCTCTTATCAAACCCCTTGATAATCTCCTATATTATCTCCTATCCACTTATTCAAAATAAAATAAAATAAAACAGCCATTATCTCTTATCTTACTCATTTAAAATAAATAAAACAAAACCACCTTTATCTTACTCCTAGCCGAAATTTAAAATAAAAAAAAAAGCTTGTCTCATCCTTTTTGGAGTCTACATGCTGTCCATCACTCCCCTTCTCTCTTGACGCCACAAGCAAAAATAAAACACATTTATGCTGCCCACGTGATTCGAACCCCATCCCTTGCTGATGCAACCTTTCTTCTTGCACCCAGGCGCTCCATTGCCACTTTACCACATGATTTCTTGTGGCATAAATCCCTCACGAATTCCCCTTAAATCCTTCTTAGCCCAGTCCCCCTTCTTAACGCAAAGAGTAAAAATAAAAACACACTCCCGTGATTCGAACCAAGGCCCTTGTCCATGGCGTCATCACCAAGGCCCTAAGTGGCGCCTTGCAGCCACTTTACCAGGCTCACTTTCATGTCCAAAGACGCCTATATTCTTCCCTTAAGGCCTCCCTAGCCTTGCTCCCCTTCTTGACGCAAAAAGAAAAGCCCACAATGCAATTTCTGCAGCTCGAAGCTCCTCCCTCCTGACGCCAACTCCTTTGCACCTTAGGTGGCGTCCCTTGCCACTTTTCCAATTGTTTTCTTATGTCCTAAACTCCACAAAATTTCTTTTAAGACCTCCTTCACCTAGCTTCTCCTTAACTAACACTTAAAAACAAAATTTTTCCTATAGCTCGGGCCTTCCCTTGGCTTATACTAGCCTCTAGAATACCTCAATTAGCACCACAACGACCATACTTACGCAAAATAATTTAATCACTAATAACCCCTATTCCAGGATATTACAGTTCTACCCTCCTTAAAGATAATTTTGTCCTCGAAATTACTTACTAACGAACAATCGTACGGTCTAACTCACCCCACTACGCTATTGCTGTGCACTCTGATCTTAAAGAACTATCATACTTTCTAGGCATATTCTCTAGGTTCACATCCAAGGTTTCAGGTACTTCACTAGCAATACAAGAATAAGCTAACCCTATAACAAGCAAAACAATTAAGGGTATTCCAGAAATAAGGAACTTACCCGTTGCCACCTCTGGCACATCACTATCCTCGCGACGGTCGACTGCATAAACCAACCTTGGTTGCCTCGCGTCTGCACCTTCAAAGATCTCTCGCTGATGCTCCACGACTCTACCGAACCGCTTCTCCATGGTTCGCACCACGACCCTTGTCGCTGGTCGACCATCTCTACCCGGCTGCACATAATCTTGGCCTACTGTCTGTGCCCTATACGGATCCTAAGGACAGTCTTTAATCAAATGAGACTTAGATTTACATCTAAAACACTCCCGATTCCGATTCCAGCACTCGCCAACATGATACCTTCCACACTGAGCACATGGACGGTCCGGATTTCCAGTAGATGGCTTAGTAACACGTACAGAATTCTCAATTTAGGTCTTTTCTGAGGACTCTCAAACGATTCTGAAGGTCCAAAACTCCTCTTATCCCGGTTCCTATCCTTATCTCTGTTCTGCCTCACAGAGTCCTTAATCCCCTCAGCTACCTTAGCCTTCTCTACCAACACAGCAAACTCCCGCTCCTGATGTAGAGCTATCAACAATCTCAGGTCGTCCCTTAATCCATCCTCAAACTGGACACATTGTTCATGCTCCGTCGCAACTACTCCTCGAGCATATCGGCTTAACCTTAGGAATTCAGCCTCGTATTCTGCTACGGACTTATTCCCTTGAACTAGCCCCAGAAATGCCTTTCTCTGCGCATCTATATAATGAGTACCAACATACTTCTTCTGGTATGCCGCCTTAACATAATCCCAAGTGAGTTCCTCAATAGTAGCACCATCCCGAACTGTTAGCCACCATTGGTATGCCTCGTCGCGGAGCGGCGCCACCATTCCTTTCACTTTCTCCTCAGCGGTCAGCTCTAGCTCATCCATAATTCACTCGGTCGCCTCCAACCAATACTTAGCAGTACTGGGTGCCACACCAAATACGCCACGGAACACCTCAGCTCTATTGGCTTGAAGTCGTTCGGGTACGGACTTCCTAGCTCTCATATTTCCACCTGCTCCAGCCACCATCTCAAGAACCTGCAACACTGCCTGTGACACAGCATCATCCCTCGTCTGATCTTGCTGCTCAACACCAAAAGCTGGTGGTGGTGGTACCTCATTCTCAGACCCTTGACCCGACCTAACGGGTTCTGACACAGTCATCCTGCCTCTACCGCGTCCACGACGACCACGTACCCTAGAGCTCATTTCTAACATCGCGAATTATCTAATTAAAAAGTTTTATGCATTAGAAATTTTATTCCACTGATTATCCGCGAACAGTTTTATGAAAAGAAGTATTTAGAAGTAGTTCTTTCGATCAAACAAAGGTTCATTTCGATCAAACAAAGGTTCAGTTCAAGTTCACTACTCTAATTCAGAGAGTCACATTCACATTCATCAACAGAGACACCTTCATTCATCCACAACATCCATCATACGCCTATGGCATTTTAGTCCTTCCCCAACCCAGGGGTAATTTCGTCATTTGTCCTATAAGGGTATTTTCATAATAAATCAGGATAAAGTTGAAAATCTTAATAAATCAAAGGCATTCCGAAATTTTCAAAACTTGCGGGTATTTAAAAATTTCCCAAATCAAAAGTATTGCAGAAATTCCAGAAATTGGGATTATTTTGGTAATTTTGGTAAGTCGGGGGCATTTTAGTAATTTTCCAAATTAGGGTATTTCAATATTTCACAAAATAAGGTTTTTGGTATTTTTGTAAAGTAAGAATATGTTAAAAGTCGAGGGTAATATTGGAAAATTTTTTTCAAACCAAGGGCATTTTAGCAATTTACAACATAGGGGTATTTAGGTAATTTTTTATAAATCGGGAATTTTTCAAAAAATTTTGTAAAAATAGTTCTCACAAATTAAAGGGGTAATTTTAAGAGTTTTAAAACTAGGGTTTTTATAAAAATACGGCTAGTTCCCTTTCGGGTTTTAGTTATTGGGTTTAGCCTATGAATAAGTCCTTATGGTTAGGGTGAACCGTAGCTACGCACCAGGTAGGATTTGAGTAAGGAGGAGGTGAGTCACTAGGACTGCTTAAGTACCAAGCTCTTACTGAATCCACTCCTAGACATGCACACAACGGTTGCCACACCTTAACTCGGTGACTTAATCACAGGTTTGTTTAATGGTCCTTAAGTCTTATGCACTTGTGTTTGAATAGACTAGTCCTAGGGTTCAACAGATCCTAGTTCACTAATCTACGTTCCCTTCATACTCATAGAATTCACATTCACAATTCACTTCAGTAATCAGAGGTACTTACCTGGTGGACTTCGGGCCGAAGATACAGGTGCCATGCCAGAATAACCTGAAAAAGTTGTGAAAGTCCAAATTTTGAAAAGCCCATTAAAAAAATGATTTTGGACCCAAAACCCTCAAAGCTGAGTTTTGAACTGGCTCGATACTCAAATCAGAACACCCTAAACCTACCCACAAGCCCCCGACCGGATCTCGTATGTCACTGCGAAAAAACGTTTGAAAATATTTTAACTTAAAGGTGAAACATAAAATTTGTACTTGTTTGTCAAGCATTGTTTATTTAAAATGCTAAGTAAAAATATGTTGTTACAAAATATCCGAATTTAAACTATATTATAAGCTTTTAAAAATATAAATGGCCAAAATAAAATCATATCCATCCAACTAAAACATAATAATAAACCTTAAAACTTTAGGAGGCCCTTATTACAATAAACAATTAATCGAAAGTACTTAGTAGCAAAATGAATAAAATAAATAAAAAGTCTTCACGCACAAAGATAAAATAATTTCTCGCATGGCCACCTTTGTATCCATTCCAACCCGGTCCAAGCTTTAAGCATCACCTGTGATGTTGATAAAATTTAGGTGAGTCATACATGCACTCGGCAGCATAGCTATTTCACATGTCTCCACACATATGGGCTTGGCCCATATGCACACTGATCCACATAATCACCATGCAAAAATGCATCCCAACCCAACCTAAGTCCATCCGTTACACCTACCTTATGCACTGCCGCTCAAGGCCGTGGCTAATCCACCGATCAACTAAGTGATCCCACATATCCTACCTTAGCAGACCTGCTGCCCAAGGCCGTGGCTAAACCACCGATCACATAAGTGACCCCACACATCTGTATCCACGAGGCGACTCGAGGTCATCCTCTATCTACGGTGATGCACACAGCTATCATCTGCGAGGAGGTAACACATAGCCAACACTCCACCTTGATAAAGCACCTAGCTAACATCAAGCGCCAATGTAGCACGAGGCTAACATCAGACCACGTACATAAATGTACACCCTGTCCTCCAATATTCATATCCCAAGCCTTCATGCACAAATATATCATGATAAAATATCATTTAATAAAATATATAACACATGCTCATCTCTATTTCACATATTCATCAGTAATCATTTAATAAAATAAAACACTGACCTGGTTATGCGATTACCCATCATGGGTATCTGCCATCTTAGCCCTTATTTCGGCTACCAATCACATCACATCACACATATACATAACAGCACATATAAACAATCAAAAGAATAGTGCGATAACTACGCACCTTTTGGCACAGTCTACTCAATCCCGAAACTCACGTCTAAACGATCTAGAATCTCGAAACTCTGCTTACTTTTGTCGATCAGCCCCTAATCCATCATAGCCAAAATCGGTTATTCACTAGCAAACAAAAATGGCCCAAGGCCGAATGCTAACCATCACTTACCTTGCTAAACTATTCCCGAATCACCACTGGTTATGAAGTTGTTGAAATCCCTGAGTGAAACCATATTAGAATCGGTTTAATACTTAAATCCATAAACATGGCCCTTGGCCGAATTATCACATTGGCTTACCTTGATGAACTGAATCCCGAAAGGCTCCCTTACTGGTCCTTAACGCTAACACTTATCAAAGCACCTTCAAAGATTCGGCTTATAGAATGATAATGGTGTTTCGGCACTTAATGGTGAAAGAAAAAGAGTAGGCAATGAGCTATAAGGTTCGGCTATGGTAAGAAAATAAAGAGAAAGATTCGGCACAAAAAGAACTAAAGAAAGAAAAGAATGGAAGGGAGGGTATAGTTCAGTTTAGAGATGAAGTAAACAAAAGCTAAGAGGAACCAAGATCATTATCTAAGAATTTTGGCACTTATGCCTCACACCTCCAAACCGAAAATACCATCACAAGGAACCCCACATTCAGCCATTAATTCTTTCTCTTATCAAACCCCTTGATAATCTCCTATATTATCTCCTATCCACTTATTCAAAATAAAATAAAATAAAACAGCCATTATCTCTTATCTTACTCATTTAAAATAAATAAAACAAAACCACCTTTATCTTACTCCTAGCCGAAATTTAAAATAATAAAAAAAAAGCTTATCTCATCCTTTTTGGAGTCCACATGCTGTCCATCACTCCCCTTCTCTCTTGACGCCACAAGCAAAAATAAAACACATTTATGCTGCCCACGTGATTCGAACCCCATCCCTTGTCGACGCAACCTTTCTCCTTGCACCTGTGTGCTCCATTGCCACTTTACCACATGATTTCTTGTGGCATAAATCCTCACGATTTCCCCTTAAAGCCTCCTTAGCCCATCCCCCCCTTCTTAACGCAAAGAGCAAAAATAAAAACACACTCGTGATTCGAACCAAGGCCCTTGCCCATGGCGTCATCACCAAGGCCCTAAGTGGCGCCTTGCAGCCACTTTACCAGGCTCACTTTCATGTCCAAAGACGCCTATATTCTTCCCTTAAGGCCTCCCTAGCCTTGCTCCCCTTCTTGACGCAAAAAGAAAAGCCCACAATGCAATTTCTGCAGCTCGAACCTCCTCCCTCCTGACGCCAACTCCTTTGCACCTTAGGTGGTGTCCCTTGCCACTTTTCCAATTGTTTTCTTATGTCCTAAACTCCACAAAATTTCTTTTAAGACCTCCTTCACCTAGCTTCTCCTTAACTAACACTTAAAAACAAAATTTTTATTATAGCTCAGGCCTTCCCTTGGCTTATAACTAGCCCCTAAAATACCTCAATTAGCACCACAATGACCATATTTACTCAAAATAATTTAATCACTAATAACCCCTATTGCAGGATATTACACCAATAGTATTCTAAATGGTTCAATGGGCAATTTTCTAATACGAAATGATATGAGTTCGATACGAACTATTATAGGTATACACATAATATACACGAAAATGTTGTTACATGATATATAGAGATATATGAAATGGATGATACATGTATATGAAACTTGACTAATTGTTGAGATTATCCATGATTGTTGATTCATATATGTATTTACATGGCTAACATGGTTGGTGTATATGTGCTTAGGCATTTGGCTAAATTGAGTTGGTGTAACAGCCCGTTTTTAGTCAAATCAAAACAGTGATTTTGAGACCATAAATTTGATGTCAAAATAATTATTTTATTATTATTTTAATGTCTACAGCATGATAGTATGAATGTGTGAAAATTTCGTTAAGAAATTTTATCGTTTAAATGCTTAGTTTGAGAAAAAGGACTAAATCGTGTAAAGTGTAAAACTTGAGTTCTATTAGCTAAAGGTGTCTAATAGCTATATAACCTTAAATTGGAGGCCCTAGTGTAGTAAATAGACCATTTTTTATTTTATTTGACAAATATGAACACTTAATTATGAGATTTTAATGTTAATAGCCAAGGTTAGTTTAGTAAATTAAAAAATAAGTTAAGTAAAAATAATAAAAACAAAACATCATCTTTTTGGTTAATCTTCATAACTGAAAATAAAAAGGAAAAATAGGTTTTGGGAGCTTGCAAATTTCAGCTAGAAGAATCCTTGCATGTAAGTCATTTTTGACTCGGTTTTTGATGATTTCTATGTTTTTGATATCGTTGCTGCTTAATATAACTAGCCCAGGGACTAATTTGCAAAATTGTTAAAGGTTTAGGGTTTTACAATTGATGAATCTATGTATATTTTGATGTTTGATGATAGAAAATGTATGGTTGTTGTTAGATAAACAACATTTGATAAGTGATTTTTAGTAAAATGTCCAAATAGGGATTAAATTGTGAAATGTGTAAAATTCATGGTTAAATTGTGAACTAAATGAAAAAAGTGGGTTGCTAGGGACTTAATTGAAATACGACTAGCATGGGTATAGGTTGAATTGCATGAAATTGAATTTTTATGAGATAATGACTAAATTGTAAAAATGTTAAAATATTAGGGGTAAAAGTGTAAAGTTGTCTTAATGTCTATTTTAGACTAAATTGAATAGAATGATAATTAAATAAGATAAATTTGATTACATATAGATCAAGAAAAGCGAAGTTTGGATTTAGATTGGGGGAAAAACAAAGTTTTGAACTAGTCGATCCATTTCGTCATTTTTGCAAATGAGGTAAGTTCGTATGTTAATAACCATTAATATAATTGTTTTTTAAATGCTTTAATATTGAATTATTTGTGAATACGACATTATGGATTTGTTTGACGACGATTCGGTAAAGGAGAAATCCTAGTTGAACATAAGGAATAGATTAGGACACGAATGACATGTCGTTAGGGGTTATGTGATTTGGGTGCTGGTCCTGTAACACCCCAAACCCGGCCTAGACGTTATGGCCGAATCTAGCGATGTCACACGATAGTGCTTTTGAAACCGTAGCCACGCTCAAACCCTTTCTCTTTTTAAAAAGTTTTTCATTATTTTATGTTAATTCTAATTAGTTTCATTCGTTTCCAAAACGTTGTCCATTTTCCAAAACATTTATACCTCGCGGAAGCTTTTAAAAATAGTTTGCGTAATCGTGGTGTTTTGGTAAAACATTTGTTTCTTTTGAAACCCGCGCTTTCCTACTTCTTGCAATTAAAACCATAAAGCATTGCAAACCCTAAATTTAAACAAAAATCTGTAATGGCCATAATTACATAAAAAATTTCCCAGATATAATCAAAACCATAAATAAGTATAAAAATCGTGAAGCAGAAGTAGTGGTCACCGTCGAGTCCTCCGCTGTACTGATCCGTCTAATGTTGGGGATTACCTGAACAGATAATAAAAAAGATGAGTTTTCACAAACTCAGTGTGTAATCCCCGCAGAAAACATGCACACAACATAATATCAGAAAACATTCATATATATACAGTTCGGGCCTGAGCCTATTACAGAATCAGTATGGACCTTAGCCCACTCAGATACAGAATAAGATACAATTTAAGGCCTCAGCCCCATCAGATATAACATGCAAAAAAGAACAGAATATCAGAATCCTACCCACCAGCCTCTATACACCATCTCTGACCAACCCTACATACCATGTAAGGATAAAATCAACCCACCCATCCCTACACACCATGTTGTACCAAAATGCGGCACATAATCAGATAATTGCAGCTGAGCTGCCAGATAACAGGCGTAATAGCCTTTCAGATGCTTCCTCCAATATCATCAACCCACCCCAATGTAATGCAGCATACAATTGATGACATGCTATAATACAACTAACAGATCATACATTCAAATCGGTATACATGCTAAGTGTAACATGCTTAATACATATGTCACATAATCAGATCACGTAATTAGGGGTCTAAGTAATGCTTACCGACCCTACAGTAGGTCCACAGTCGACTTGGGCGACCCGTGCAACCTTACAGACCAGTTCAGAAAAGCAGGCTCGCACGCCCATGTGGCCTACCTGTGTGGGCCCACACACCCGTGTGGCCCACACGGCCCAAATTAGCCCTGGCCGGATGGATCACACGGCCTAGCCTAGAATTCCACACGCTCGTGTGGCCCACATGGCCCAATAGATTAAGCCCGTGTGTCGTACACGGCCTTTTCTTGCCATCACACGGCTGTGTCACTTGCGTACGGCCTGGCTCGTCGATCACGCGGCCATGTTGTGGCTCACAGCCTTGCACATTGCCTACCACACGGCCTACCACACGGCCTTGTGGCGTTGACAAGATCATTTTTCGCCTTTTATTGATTCTTGTTTTCTGTTCTGGGTACACACCTGGTTTTGATTGATGGTAAAATGATCCCGAGCACTCTAGAAACCTATAATTGACCAACCAAAGTCCTAATCAAATACAAAAATACGAGATTCAGACAGCCCCTAACCGAACACACCCTATGGACAATATTTTCCGCATACGAAACTTATCGTTGTCGAACCAGGACTTTGATTGTGTATTCTGCTACGAAAACCCCAACCAGAAATAGTTCTTCGCCTACCAAAAACAATACGCAAATTCCCCTTATCAAGATTAACCCAAAAGTAATATTAAGGCTTAAGCGAAGTAAACTTACTGAATGATTGCAGATAGACGTTAAACGTCAAAAGACAGTGTGGAAAAGAATTCGAGAAAGAGAGGGGTGTGAGAGAACAAAATTTTGGCAGCCAAAGAAAGGGGAAAGAATGCCAAAAACTGCAGAGAAAACTGAATATTTTCTCGAAATAGAAGAATATGGTCAAATTTTGGATAACTCCCCACATCCCCTGATTCCCTCCTAAATTCCCTCAACCTCACTCCCCACTATTTAGATTTTTAGTCCAACACAAATTCTCTGGACGTAACAGGTAAAAATAATGCTCACACAAGGATTTGAACACAGGACATTCAGTACCTTGACACATCTCTTAACCACCAGACTAGCAGGCCCATTCTAACATGTTCTTACTAATAAACACTTATAAGCCTAATAACCAAAGGTAAGGCTTTATTCCATAAAAACCCAAAATTTGCCTAAGACAAGGCTTGAACTTGGGACCTCTCACACACACCCAGAACACTTAACCATTGAAGCAGATAGACATTGTGTTACTATTTCGCCAAAACATTAACATAGATTTTGGGACGTTACAACTCTACCCCCTAAAAAAGAATTTCGTCCTCAAAATTTTACCTGATTAGAAAAGGTGAGGATACTGTTGATGCATCAAATCCTTTGACTCCCAAGTGGCCTCTTCAGTGCTATGATTCCGCCACAGCACTTTCACTAAGGGGATAGACTTCCTTCGCAGAACTTTAATGTCGCGATCTAGAATCTGGACCGGCTCCTCCTCAAATGTCAAATCTGGTCTAACCTCAATGTCCTCCACCGGAACAATATGTGTGGGATCAGAGCAGTAGCGTCTCAACATCGAAACATGAAAAACATCATGAATGTGACCCAACTCTAGAGGTAGTTCCAACTGATATGTGACTGGCCCCACTAGCTTCAGAATCCGGTACGGCCTGATAAATCTAGGGCTTAGCTTACCCTTGCGACCGAACCTCAGAACATTCTTCCATGGCGAGACGTTGAGAAAAACTAAGTCCCCCACCGAATACTCTATATCCTTTCTCTTCAAATCAGCATAGGACTTTTGCCTATCAGATGCTGCTTTTAGTTGATCCTGAATCAATCGAACCTTATCTTCAGTTTCAGAAACCAATTCTGGACCCAGAACACTTTGCTCACTCAACTCAGCCAACACAAGGGAGTGTGACACTTACGACTGTACAAGGCCTTGTAAGGTGCCATCTGAATGCTAGACTGATAGCTCTTGTTGTAGGTGAACTCTGCCAATGGCAAATACTCCTCCCAACTACCATGGAAATCTATAACACAGCTTCTCAACATATCCTCTAGTACTTGAATCGCCCTCTCGAACTGATCATCTGTCTAAGGATGGCAAGTAGTACTGAAGTCCAACCTTGAACCCAAAGCCTCATGCAATTTCTTCCAGAATTGAGACGTGAAGCGAAGATCCCTATCGGAGATGATCGAGATAGAAACCCCATGTAGTCTCACTATTTCAGATATATAGTTTAGCCAACTTTTGAAGAGAAAAGTCTGTCCTGATTGGAATAAAGTGAGCCGACTTGGTCAATCGATCCACAATGACCCAGACAGAATCCTTCTTAGTGGGTGTTAAATGCAACCCACTAACAAAGTCCATCGTTACTCGCTCCCATTTCCACATTGGTATCTTTAGTGGCTGTAGCAACATCGAAGGCAACTGATGCTCAGCCTTTAATTGCTGACAGGTCAGACAGCGAGCAACGAAGTCAGTAACCTCGCTCTTCAACCCTGGCCATCAGTACAACTCTCAGAGATCTTGGTATATCTTGTTCCCACCGGGATGCATAGCATACGGACTACTATGCACCTCTCTCAGAATCGACTGCCGTAACTCCTCATCACTCGGTACACAAATCCAACCGCGAAAACAAAATACCTCATCACTGTTAATCCCAAAATCAGCAGCATCTTCAATCTCGACCTGATAGAACTGCAAATCAAGAGACTTATCCCCCATCTGTTTACTTCTAATCTGATCAATCCATGTAGGCTTAACCTGAAGTTCCGCTAACAGACTCCCATCGTCAAATAAACTGAGTCGAGTGAACATCGCTTTCAGATCGGTCATAGCCCTATGGCTCAAAGCATCTGCCACCACATTGGCCTTACCAAGATGGTACTCGATGGTGCAGTCATAATCCTTAAGCAGTTCAACCCATCTATGTTGCCTAAAGTTTAACTCTTTCTGAGTGAAGAGATATTTGAGGCTTTTATGATCGGTGTAGATAATACACTTCTCACCGTACAGGTAGTATAACATCCCTATCCCGAGTCCATCGCCGGATTAGGGTTAGGAGCGTTACCAAATAGATCGGAAAGAATTTGCAAAAATTCATACATACATTTATCATTCTCGAACATAATGTCTCTTAATACGGTCAGGAAGACCTTAAACATGCTATTAATCGAGTCGGGACTAAATTGAAACACATACAGAAATTCTTAGAAATTTAAAACTTTTCTAAGTTTCAGGGGTCACACGCCCGTGTAAGAAGACCATGTGCTTCTCACGGCTTCAAGACACCCCCGTGTGTCCTTCCCATGGGCCTATACTGACTTGGTCACCACGGCCACCAGGCACGCCCGTGTGCTCAGGTCGTGTACTCTTAGGCCATATACTAACTTCCCCACCACGGCCACCAAGTACGCCCGTGCGCCATGGCCATGTACTTTTAGCTAGCTACTGACTGTACACCACGGCTAGCTGACACCCCCGTGTCGAGGCCGTGTACTACTAAGCTACATCCTGCTATACACCCACGGTCATTAGGCACGCCCGTGTGCCACAACCATGTGACATTATAGGACATTTACAAGGCCAAAATGCCACCCATAAGGGTCATACTTACAACCAACATATATCATCCCGTATCATTCACATATAACCACCAAAATATACCAAATAGTCACCCAAATCATGCATATTTGACAATTAAGGTAATCACACAACAATACATTCAATATCCATTCAATCTATACATTCAAAACCAATTCCAAACATACCAATTTGCATGACTAAATCTCAAATATGCCCAAGCACCATTCATCTATATACTTACCATATCATAACCATTTCATATATCAACTAATCATACCCAAAACAACTTCACATATCACATTCCTTAAAGCATATTACCAAGACATAACTAGCCAAATCACACGGCTAAGTTCACATAACCACTCATATCAAGGACTAGCCTATACATGCCATATTTAGCTATATACATTTTCAAAGTGTACCAAAATGAGTTAAATTAGTGTGATGACGATCCGTGACGGTCCCGAGCCTTCAGTAGCTTTGATGACCTATAAAACAGAGGAAACACACACAGAGTAAGCTTTCCAAAAGCTTAGTAAGTCAATATACAAACAAACTTATTATGTAAAGCATGTAAACATATAACCACATTGGCACATTTCTTCTACAAAGCAAATTTCTCATATTTATACTTTGATTCATATCCTTGGCCAAATTTGCCACATCTATCAATTCAAGAATCATATACACATAGCTTTTTCATGTATGCTTTTCATGTAACATATTTCTAAACCATCATACAAATCATCATAATAGATCACATAGTCACTTACCTTATATACGCACTTGGTGTATAATCAATGTACCTGAATCGGACATTTATTTATTTAATCTATCAAAACTCGAATTTTCCATTCGTATCTCAGACTTGCCCATTGAACCGTAAAGAAATCTAGTAGGATACTCAAAAAGCACAGAATAATCGTACAATGCTAACGTCCCAGACGAGGTCTTACATGTACTCAGATATCAATGCCACTATCCCAGACAGGGTCTTAAACGAATCAATACAACGCTAATGTCCCAGACATGGTCTTGCGCGTAAAGATTATAACGATGCCAATGTCCCAAACGTGGTCTTACACATAAAGCTCATATCGATGCCAACGTCCCAGACGTGGTCTTTCACGTAGTCAGATATCGATGCCACTATCCCAGACAAGGTCTTACACGAGTCTCAAATCAACGCCAACGTCCCAGACGTTGTCTTACATGATAACAACAGAACAGATGTCTATGTCGTGACTTAATCAATCCTATCTATTCCTAGGTTCGTACGGGGCTTCTCGGACTTAATCACTATATCGAACTTATCTCGGAATTCATATGCATAACCTCTCATAGGCATTCATTATCATCATTAGTCATATGAACAATTACAATTGCATACATATACATTTATTTGCATAGTGACTTACCTCGGATTCGATATATCGGAATGAAAATGGCTACTCGTTTACTTTCACTTTCCCGCGATCTAAGCCCGTTTTCCTCGGTTCTTGATCTAAACATATTCAGAATTAACCCTTTTATTCACTAATTCATTCAATTCAATCCAAAGACACACATTTAGGGCTATTTACAATTTAGCCCTCACATTTACACATTTTATCAATTTAATCCGTTTTTCTCAAAACATCAAATTCACAAAATCCACACATACACATACTTAGCTGAATACATATACATCACATACAAGCCTACATATTTC
This sequence comes from Gossypium bickii, assembly GCA_025503065.1. Taxonomy (NCBI): domain Eukaryota; kingdom Viridiplantae; phylum Streptophyta; class Magnoliopsida; order Malvales; family Malvaceae; genus Gossypium; species Gossypium bickii. The sequence goes on from CP106711.1 coordinate 108,119,962, forward strand.
ATCAAGTTTGCTATTTAGTCCCTCAAGTTACCATTTTCTCAATTTAGCCCTATTTAGCTAAATTCATCAAAACTTCAAGAAGAAAACATGTTCATCAAGCTTAAATCTTTCACTTAACAACATAAAACATCACAAAACTCAACATATCAACAATGGCATCTCACACAAACATCATCAATTCATCAAATTGAGACATGGGTTTTGTAGTTCTCAAAGCAACGATTGCAAAAACGTAAAAATTATCGAAAACTAACCGAAAACATACCTTGAATTTAAACTTCAAATGACCGAATACCTTGGCTAAATTTTCTTTCTTTTCTTTTTATGGTTTCGGTAAGAAGATGAATAACATAAAGCCACTAACTCATTTTCTTTTATTATAAACTAATAGCTTATAACATAAAAATAATAACCATTATTATAACATATAAAACTCATTCATTTAATAGCTTGCCGTCCACTAACCATGTTTTTGGCTTATTTGCCACATAAGGCCTCCATTTTACAAAGCCACAACACTTTGATACCTTAATAAAGAGCATACAACTTTCACATTTAATGCAATTTCATCCTTTTGCAAAATAAACACACAGACAGACAAATTAGCTTACGGAAATTTAGCACATGCTTAAACACTCATCAATGGCACAGAAAATAATGTTAAAAAAATATTATTCGAGCTTGGATTCGTGGTCCCGAAACCACTATTTCGACTAGGGTATAAACTGGACTATTACAAGTAGTGCCTCCAAATCTTTAAAGCAAAGACTACAGCAGCCAACTCCAAATCATGAGTAGGATAGGTTACCTCATGCGTCTTAAGCTGACGTGAAGCATAAGCTACAACCTTACTATCTTGCATCAGTACGCAACCCAAACCCACAAGCAACGCATCACTGTATACGACAAAATCCTTCCCAGATTCAGGCTGTATCAGAATCAGAGCCTGAGTCAAAATAGATTTGAGCTTCTCGAAGCTCTCTTATTGCTTATCAGTCCAAACAAAGGGTACTCCCTTGCGCAGAAGCTTGGTTAGCGGTGCTGCGATTAAAGAAAACCCTTTTACAAAGCGTCGATAATAACCCACTAGCCTTAGAAAGCTGCGGATTTTGGACACATTCTTCGACTATTTCCAATCCAACACAGCCTCAATCTTATGAGGATCAATACAAATCCCCTCCACAGAAACCACATGTCCCAAAAAGGATACTTCCCAGAGCCAGAACTCACACTTACTGAACTTCGCATACAACTGTTTCTCATGAAGAGTCTGCAGTACCACTCTGAGATGCTCATCATGCTCGTCCTCAGTCTTAGAATACACTAGGATATCATCGATGAATACCACCACAAACTGGTCTAGATAAGGCTGGAACACACGGTTCATCAAATCTATAAATGTCACTAGTGCATTGGTCAACCCAAAAGGCATAACCAGGAACTCATAATGTCCATAATGAGTCCTAAATGTCATCTTATGCACATCGGCCTCCTTAACCCTTAATTGATGATATCTTGAACGTAGATCAATTTTGGAAAACACAGAAACCCCTCTGAACTGGTCGAATAGGTCATCAATCCTCGGAAGTGGGTACTTATTGTTAATTGTTAGCTTGTTCAACTGCCGGTAGTCGATACACATCCTCATTGTCCCCTTTTTCTTCTTTACAAATAACACCGGTGTTCTCCAAAGAGACACACTAGGATGAATGAATCCATGATCTAATAGTTCCTGAATTTGAACCTTAAGCTCCGTAAGCTCTTTCGGTGCCATTCAGTAGGGCGCGATAGACACTGGAGTTGTACCCAGAATGAGCTCAATCCTAAATTCTACTTCTCGATTTGGAGGCAAACCTGATAGTTCCTCAGGAAAAACGTCTGGAAAGTCCCTCACGGTTCTGATGTCCTTAATCGAAGGGTCCCTAGAGTTAGAAATATTGATGTAGGCCAAGAATACCTCACACCCTTTCCTCACTAACTTTTCTGCTACCCAATCACAACTACCTCGTTGTCCCCCTCGGTCCTTTGGACCACCCTTTTTGTCGCACAGTCCAAACTTACCTAGTGTTTAACCATCCAATCCATTCCCAAAATCAAGTCAAACTCCTTGAATGGAAGCTCCATCATATCATCCAGAAATATTGTCCCTTGAACCTCTAACGAGACGTCACTAAACAATTTGCTCACTCGGATAGACTGTCGCAACGGACTCACCACAGTTACTTCACTAGAAGCACTCTCAACCGGAAACCCTAAGGTTTCAGACACAGTGTGGCTACGTAAGAGTGTGTAGAGCTTATTTCTATCAATGCTAAATAAGATACATTATAAATTAAAAACATACTCGTGATGTAACGCCCTGGAATTTGGGCCTAGAAGTATTGGGCCTTGAGCAAGGGAATAGTTAGGAAATTGTGCATAAAAGTTTATGTGAGCTAGGAAATGACACAATTAAATGTCTGCTCAAGTGGTTAAGGTTCTTGAGAGGAGTTTGAAAAGTCCTGGGTTCAAACTTGGGCTTTAGCAAAAATTTTGATTTTAAGGGGATAAAACCCTGGATGCTTAGATGTAGGCCTTTTAAATTATTGTGTTAAAAAAATGACACAAGGAAGCATGTGGTCTAGTGGTTGTGGCGTCATTAAGGTTGCAAGAGAGCCTGGGTTCAAGTCTTGGATCTTACAATTTATTTTGGTTTTTCTTTTAAAGGAACCTGGACTTTGGCCTACAGACCTTGTAATTAATTGAGGATAAAATGTGACAAAAAAGAGCTTGTGTTAAGGAGGCAAGTGGTGTGTTGAGCTACTGAGGGGGGCTTGGGTTCGAATCCTATTGCAAGTAAAAAGGATATTTATTTTGCTAGCATGAGGTGGCAGGAGTTTGAGGTGGTTTTGAACTCTGTTGGGTGAGAGTTTGAATGGGTCTTGGAGGTTGTTATGGAGGATATCAAGGAGGGATAAGAGGAGAGATTCGAGGAGATTTTCAAGGGACTTGGAGGAAAGGAGTGTTGTAGCCGAATTGTGCAACTTCTATGTGCAAATTCGGCTAGAGGAACCCATTTGGTGCATTTCGGCAATGTGAGAGTGAGTAGGTGCTGACTTCTTCTGGCATTTTTGGGTTTTGTTTTCTTATCTTGGCACAATTTTGACCATTCGGGTCCTCTTTTCTTTCAACATTATTTCTCATTTGGCTTTTGGTCACTCTGCTGGAAACATTGGACATCAAGGGCCTAATTCTAATTATTTCTTTTTGAAGTCTTTTTCTCTCATTCTTCTTTGGTCGAACTTAAAATCTCTCTGCTTATATTTTCTCTCGACCCAATTCAATCTTTCTCCACTCTTATGTTGTTGTTTTTCTTCTCGATTTCTTTAGGGCTGAATAGTTCTTTTTCTTCTTACTATTTCTTTTTGTTTTCTTCATAACCAAACTTCTCCCTCTCAATACCATATTCTTTTGATACTAAGCCGAATCTCTATTTCTCTTTCTATTTCCCTTCGGCTCATAGCCTTGAACTAGATAGCAATCTCATTCTTCTTTCGCTGTAGTCGGCCGCAGATTAGAGGACACCTAGACTTTCGGTAAGCTCTTATTCTTTCTTGTGTTGTTGGATTCTAAGCGTTTTCGCTTCTTTAATAAATGTTTCCTTTGGTTGTTCACACGTGGTCGAATCCCTTTTTCTTCCCCGATGATGGTGGTGGCACTTTTGGTTTTTAGATCATTACAAGGGGTGAAGGGGTTTGTCAAGGATCGCAGTGGTAGTCAATCTTTTTCTTATCTCGCAATCTAAGGTATTAATTTGATCTAATATTGTAAGATGTTAGCCGACTATTCTGGTGTTGGGTTCTTAAATCTTTTGATGTTTTCAATCTTTTAATAGAATCCGTGGACAGGCAGAGGCACGATTAATCAGGTGATCGATTCTATTAGTAGTCTAAGAAGGCTAGGGGCATCTGATCAAGCAAGGCTTGGTTTGACATTCGAGAGTTTCTGCGCTATTCCGAAAACGGCGTGTATCTATACACCGTAAATCATTACTGTCGTAAAGTCAAAAAGTTGAAACTTCAGCATTTGAGGCCTCACGAGCATGCTATCGCTCGTGTGGTAAAATTGAGCCCACAACTGTGGGCGGTAGACCAAAGAGGCCACCACGAGTGTTCTCGTGCACTTGGGCCGTTATGGGCCTCGTTGGGCCGAAATGGGTCGTGTGAGCCCAATGGGCTCGTGGGCCCCACACAAAAAAATTTACGAAAAGTGGCAGAAATTAAACTGAGCTATAACATTCACATAGTAGTGACTGAATTTGGGCTAAATGGGCCACAGGAGCGTGTGGGCCCACTTGGGCTGAATATTGGGCCTTGGGCCCATTTACACCGTTATGACCATTTAGGTTATCTGTGTCACTCGAGGCAACTGTAGACATTCAGAAAGGTTGTTATCTGACTGAAATACCCCTATAGGGTAAATGACCGAAATACCCTCATAGGGTAGAATGACCATAATACCCTTGTAGGGTAAAATGACCGTAATACCCCCATAGGGTAAAATGACCATAATACCCCTATAGGGTAAAATGACCGTAATGCCCACGTAGGGTAAAATGACCATAATGCCCCTGTAGGGTAAAATGACTGTAATGCCCCAGTAGGGTAAAATGATCGTAATGCCCCTGGAGGTAAAATGACTATTTTGCCCTTATGGGTAAATAACTAACTTAGATTATGAATTTGACTTATTTGACTGTGAACGTATGGTTGTGTTTTAACTGACTTGACTATGGTCGTGTGACTGATATGCTTTTAATATATGTTTAAATGACTGTTACTGAGCATGGCCATTCTGCATACACCTGCGATGATTGAGCATGACATACACGACATATTGCATGGAGTTGGGACATTGTTACAGAGGAAGTGTACGGCCGTTGTTGTTCTGTACAAGGCTTTCAACCTTTCTATGATATTTATGGCTTTTATTCGTTCTGTTAACTGGCAGCGGTGCTACGATATTTATGGCTTTTAGTCATTCTGTCTACGGTGCCAAGCCGTTCTGTTGACTTAGTGCTGCAACCGGTGCTAAGCTTGGTGTGTTGGCTAGGTGGGTCTATTTAATCCCCACAGGAGTGTAAGGTTGGACAGGAGACAGAGTGCAGGGTTGGTTTGGGTATTTATGCATTGCATATACTGATTTTGATATTGAGATGGGCTTAGGCCCAGATATATGTAATATGTGACTTTTGATATGGGCTTAGGCCCAACTAAGGCTGATGGGGGCTAAGGCCCAATTGCCACCATTATTGGAATTGGCTAAGCCCAATTGGTTCTATTATGGGCTGTGACCCTAATGATATTATTTTGGGCTTTGGCCCGCATATACTCTAAACTGAACTGTACTGTTACTATTACTAGGCTCGGGCCCAAACTGATTCTATTTCTGTATTCTGACTATTTCTTTAATAAGGGGATTACACACTAAGATTTTCATAAACTCACCATGTTTTTAACCTTTCAGGTAATCCCCAGCATTAGACGGTTCGGTGCTGCGAGGGACCTGGAGATGGCCACACTACTGCTCCTGTTTTCATTACTTGGAATTTATTTACTAATAGTTTTCGTTTGGGTTTTTATATTTGTAATAAGGCCTCTCCAATTTTATAGCTTTCGACCTGAGATTTTAACCATTATGATTTATACTTGTTAGAAGTAGAACGCGGTTTTCCCAAAACGATTACTATTTTCAAAACACTACGTTTCCGCAACTTAATTTTTAAATATCACGTTTTCATAAATCATTTGTTCTAAATTAAGCTTCCGCAATAATAAGATTTTGAAGGTAATATCTTTTTAATAACCTTGATTGAAAATAAACAAACGCAAACTGAGGTTTTGTACAGGTTTTTAAATGGCAACAAGTTTTAAATTTCAAGAAGGGTTTTCAATGAAAACATGGTTTTCAAAAAACACTTAAATGTGATAGCCAGATTCGACCATAACTTCTAGGTCAGGTTTGGGGCGTTACACGTGATGACGTCTAGAGCATCTCAGTCCCCACGGCGACGGGTAGCATAAACCAGTGCGGGCTGCCTCACCTCAGTCGGTCTAGCAACCTCTTCCCGATGCTCTCTATCCTTGGCCCATGCCGTTACCACCCCTGACCTGACCTCAGCCCCTAGGTGGTTGCTGAACTACTAGTACCCTTAGCTTGCATCTGATCAGTTCTTAGCGGATAATCTCTGACACGATGCTCGGTAGAGCCACATCTTAAACAAGCCCCAGTAGTCCTCCAACATTCGCCTGGATGGTGTCTACCACAGTGCCCACAAAGCTCCACCCCAATAGGTGCAACAGGAGGCCCAACTCTTACTGGCCCATTAGATCTGGCCTTTTTGTTAGGCCTCATCACAGAACTCGAGGGCTCTGATTCCCCCTTATTCTTTCCTCTCTCTCGATTTTGGTGCTCAGTGCGCTTAACTTACTCGGCGATCTTCGCCTTCTCAAACAAAGGCAAAAATTCACGCTCCCTCTGCAGAACTATCAGAACTTGCAAATTGTCTCTGAGTCCATAATCAAAACGGACGTATCGCTCATACTCGGTCGCCCCCATGCCCTACGCATAATGGCTCAATCTCAGGAACTCGACCTCATACTCGGCCACTAAACGGTCCCCCTGGGTGAGATTAAGAAACTCATGTCCCCTAGCATCAATGTAGCCGGCTTCCACATACTTACTTTGGAATACAGTCTTAAAATAGTCCCAAGTCAATCGGTTGGGCTGAGTGCCCTCCTTAACCGTCAGCCAGCATTGGTAAGCTTCATCGCGAAGTAGAGAAATAGGCCCCTTAAGCTTCTGCTCGGTGGTACAATCTAGGTCATCCATAATCCTTCCCGTGGCCTCCATCCAATATTCGGCAACATTAGGGGCGACTATAGTGACAGCCCTGAATAATTTAACCCCATTGGACCGGAGTCATTCCAGAATCGACTTCTGACGCTCGATCTTGTGTTGGGCCCAATGACCTCTCCAATATCCTCGGCATGGATGGCTCGGGAGCAAGTCGCTGTTCCCGGGCCGATGCGATCTCGAGACCCAGTCTCTGTCGCAGGTGATAACGGTGTCTCACTCATATCTAGATTAGGTAGATTTCTATGAGATGAGGACCCAAATCGGGCCCCTCTACGGCCTCTACCACGGCCTCTTGTGCCCTGTTCGTGAGTACCTCGTGTGCTCATTGTAAATTTAGAGTTTATTTGTATTAATAGTTTTATGCATTCGTGTACAGTTTCGATATTTATTAATAGATATTTTATGCAGAACAGTATCAGAAGTTCAGAATTCATTATCGCAAGTCTAAGTCTCACTATAGTTTTTAGTTTACACTACCTAGAGTGTTTTTAGTACAGTATACTACCTATTGGCTGTTTCAAGTATTCTAGTAGTATTTTTAAACAATCCAAACAGAATTTTAGAACACTTATAGGATCGGCGCCAGAGGCTCAGTGTACAACATACTCAGTCCAAAAATATTTCAAATCATTTAACAATCGTTTCTTTAAAACCAATCTTTAAAACCCAATCCACAGTCAAGTTTTGCAACCTGGCTATGATACCACTAAATGTAACACCCCAAACTCGGCCTAGATGTTATGCCCGAATCTATCGATGTCACATGATAGTGGTTTTGAAACCGCAGCCACGCTCAAACTGATAACGGCCCGTCTCGAGTTAGGAGGCGAATCGTTAATGTTGCCCGATCGTAAATTAGACAGTTTCTCGTTCAACTAACAAAGGGATAATTTTGTTGGAAAAATAATATCTTCAAAAATAAATAAGGATAGGTGATAGGTTGAATGGATACGTATTTGAAACAAGAAAGAACCTTTAATAAAAATTAAAGACCCGAATCTTATAAGTTTCAAATTGTTGGAAGGAGTTTCAAAATTTGAAACAAGAAAGAACCTTTAATAAAAATTAAAGACCCGAATCTTATAGGTTTCAAATTGATAGAAGGAGTTTCGAAATAAAACCGAGACCCACTATCAGTGAGATAGGAACCAACGGTATAGGTAGATGAACGCCACACCCGTAAGGATGATAAGTTCAAAATAAGGAAAGAACGACGCCACTAGAAAACTAGATAAGTCAATTCAAACCTCGAGAATAAGGAGAGTGAATACTCACCAAAAGAAATTCTTCTTTCATTCAAATTCAAGTTTTTTTTTACAAAATGAAAATAACTAGTATTTATAGCCTAAAAATTAGGCAGCCGAATGTTCAAAACAATATTGGAGGTTTGGCTATGGCATGCACAGGCTCTCAATTAAAAGATTTTGATTTTCCACTACCCATGCTCCACTTGAAAGATTTTACCAACAAAGTTTGTCTCCAATACTCCAATAATAATAATAATTAATCTTCCATCTTTAAGGCTTGCTGTCCGACTACAAAGGAAATTCAATTTAAATAAAATCCCAACCCTTCAAGCATTAACTCCCATTTTGCCGTCCATGCTAGTCATTTAAAAGGGAATAATTTTCTCCACAAGTGCTCCTTTTAATTACCCACATGATTGATTAAAATATCCCAACTTAAAAGAGCTTGTCGTCCACTACTAGATGATGCTTCAATCAAATTAGAACTCTTTCCTTCATGCATTATTCTTGTGCCGTCCAATATGCCTTTAAATAATACATGTTTAATTCTTCATGCTTCATGGTTCTTTGCAATTCAAGCACTATCCAAGCTTCCATTATTTCTATTTTATTTTACACCAACATTCCTTCACCAAGCCGTCCAACAACCATTTCATACTCCAATTTCCATTTGTTTATTCCTCTACATTCTTTAACATATTCCAAGTCTCCATGCCGTCCACCTAGGTGAGTGATTGTATCATTTTATGCAATCCATGGCTTTGTTTAATTATCAATTAATTTCAACCATTAGCTCCATAAAATCCAAAGTCTCCATATCCTTGCTTGTCGTCCACCAAGTCATTGAAAGCCAAGTTGCTTGATTATTTTTTTAATAAATCAAGTGTTGGTACGAAAGTGGGATTTGGGAAGCTAGAGTATTAGTTTATTTAATAGCCCCCATGAATACAACAAGATTCTCTTTTGCTCTCTTCAATACTATCTCACACGCCACTTGTTCCATCATCATCCTTTGTGCTTTAATTCCCATGTTTTGTATTTTAAAGTGCCATTCATGTTTAGCCCATCATTATTCCTTTATGGCTTCCCACGCATCATGCCTTTCATCCAATTGATGTATGCCTTGTTACCGTCCAAGCTTGAAGAATAAAATAACTTCCCTGGGTGTTCCACGCATCAAGATTCCAACAAAAATTAAATTTCCAGCTCCCATTAAAATAATGTTCCATCAAGCCTCAGCCCACTCATCATCAAATAATTTAGTCTCAACTTGCTTTCTAGTGCCGTCCATGTCTTTTGAAGCACCAAGAGATGCTCTCCTTTAACCCCACGTTTCAAGCTAGCCGTCCATGGTCAAATGCAACCTTGCGTATTTGCCTATAAAAACACATAACCAAACATTAATTTTGAATAACAAAAATTATTTTGAACAAAAGTTAAAATACTCTATTTTAAACACTAGACATATTAATATGATACTAATTATTTGGCAAATTAATTTGCTATAGAAAATCAATTAAATAAATTAAGATGTTTAATTCATTTAATTAAAATTCAGCAATTTAATTTTCACGAAATTCAAAGACTCGATTTTATTTGAAGCAATAAAAATTAAAATTTGGCGCCGAGCTTCACGACTTGAAAATTCGGTGGGTGCCCCGGGCGTGCGCGTGCATCATCATCCCTCCTCTTCAAGACGATTCGTCCTCGAATCGACCCGCTGGTTATTCGAACAAAATTCCTTGTTCGTCCTTCCTCGATCAAATGGGAAGGATGATAATAGCATTACCTGAAAAGAAAATTCAAGAATTAGTAAGCAATGTTTTAAACATACTTGCAACCCGAATAAAAACAACACCAAGCAATTAAATCGCATGCGAACAGGGATAAGAATTTTATCATATAGAAGGATCAATGCCTTGTCAAAATTTTGGAACAAAAGCGGATAAGCTTCAAAGCATGCATGTGATCTAATTAGATTCCACAAGACAAGATAATTATGCGAATAACACATCAATTGATAGATATAATCGTCAAAAACAAGTAATGAAGAAAAGGCATATGGTACTTGAAATTGAACATTTAAACCTTGCTTCGTATTCGCACATGAATAAAAATTATCAAACACAAAATTCTTTTTGTCTACTTGTAAAATAAATAGATCATAAAGAAACAAAATAAGGCATTCAAATAATTCATGATCTAAATGTTTTACAAAATGGCAATCATGATTATGAGCTTTTTCAACATCCAAGATGAACAAAAATGTTTCAACAAATGATTCATGACACTTATCGAAAACAATTATCCTTTTGACAAGAACCAAAACAGATAATTCATTATCAGACAAGATAGAACAATGAAGAACATCACGTTTTAAAGATTTTACAAGAATGGATTCAACAACGTGATTCTTGTCAATATCCGAAGAAAACAAAATGGATTCATAAGTTTCAAGTGTCTTACCTTTGGGTGTTGAAAGAAAGAATTCGACTTTACCTTTACGTGCGGTATGACAAAAGTCATTCTTACCTTGCTTGTCTTCACAAGCTGAAACTCGAAGTTCGAATTTATCTTGCTTGATCAAGACGAACTTTCTCTCCTCGGTCATGTAACGTAGCCGATGCTTTATGCGCGAATCAACATTTTTCAAACAAAATGGGAAATCCATGTACACGAATTGCATATACAAATATAAAATTTGCTTAAGAAACGAATAAAAATTGAAAACAAGGTTGACAAAATTTGTTACCTTATTCAAAAACCAAGTATCAAAACAATAGGAATTTTTCACACATATTTGGTGATATTTGCTTTTTCCACAAAACAAATCTAAACAAATTCCCGGTTTCGAGAAATTAATCACGTTAGACCAATAAGAATTATGTACGTTCAAGATGAAACGATCAAAACTTTTAACATATTTCAAAATATATTTACAAAAGCTCAAGGATTTCATTTTAGAAAATGAATTAATCTTGTAATATCTACAATTAATCAGATTGGGGTTAGAAGAAAAATCATCTTTATACAAAGAATTTGATGCTTCAAAATGCTTACCTTCCTTACCTTTCGACTCGGGAGGTTCAACTTCACCTTCAACTTTACCTCTTTCAATCAAAGAAATACTTTGCTCTTCCGGGAGGAGTTGAAGTGGTAGGCTCTTGTGAGATACGTCGGGAACCTGAAATGAAGCAAAAGAAGAACAAACTTCAAATAAGTTAGTTAAATCAACACTCACTTCTACTTGCTCATCTCGTTTTCTTGTTTCCCTTTCACACTCTTTTTGTTTTTTCTTCTCTCTTTTTCTCGTTCTTTTTCAGTAATCTTCTCAATGGCCTTTTCAAGCCTTCTCAAAATTTGCTCATCGTCTCTCTTTCTTGCCTCTTTTCTTTTTATTTCTTTTTCTTTTTCTTTTTCTTTGTTTTTATTACAAGAAGTTACAAAAGAATCACAATAATAAGAATTTCCAAAAGAAGAAAAATTATTTACGGATGAATCACGATAATTGCGTCGGGAAGAATACTCCGTGTAGGATTTCTTCGAGTCATACGTCGAAGGACTTGTGCTTTCCTGTCCCTCGCCTTGAAGAGAATCGAGCTTGTAACTTTCTTCTCTCTGTTTCGAAGACCACGTTGAGTAGAAGTCTTGGTAATAATCTCTTCTAGAATAGTCCTTGGTCGGGTATTGCCGTGCTGCTCTTAACTCCGTCCTTTGAGTTAAAGAAGTTCGCCCTCAATGATAGAAAGATGGGAGGTACCGTTTGCGCATCACGTCTTTCATTTCAGACCATGTTAATATTGGATACTCTCCATTTCGTTTTCGGCTCTTGGTAAATTGGTCCCACCAAGTCATGGCATAATCGGTGAAACTATTTTCTGCCAGTCTTACTTTCTTGCTTTCCAAATAATCGTGGTACCCAAAAACCTCTTCTACTCGCATTTCCCATTTAAGGTATGCATCCGGATCGGCTTTACCTTGAAACGGTGGAAGGTTTTTGTTATTCTTCTTGACGTCATTAAAACATCCTTGATCTCTAAAGCCTCAGTTTCTTTGATCGCGTCGCCTTTCGCCTTGGTTGTATGATGGATCGAACCAATCGCCATCTACAGTACTTCTTCTTTCAAAATATAGAAACATGCTATCGTTGTTGAAAGAAATATGTTATAATAATAATAATAATAATAATAGATACATAGAAAAATTTAAAATACCTTACCACAAAACTCACAAATCACTCACAAAGAAAAATCACTCACACTCGTGTTTCACTCGTATTAGTTTTTTTTTTTTGATGAATACACTCGTGCCTTTTACCGATATTTCTCACTCTCACAAATTCGTATTTCGTTTCTGAAAGACTTATTTACTGCTTGAGGGCCGGCTTCAAAATTGGCAACAAGGGTTTGATGTCGGGTATAAGGTAGGCTGAACAAAAGAAAAATTTTGGGTATACAGTAGGCTAAAACGAGAAAAAAAAATTCGGGGGTCTTGAAGAAGGAAAGAGGGTAGAGGGGTGGTTTTGAGATCGGGGTAAAAGTATTTTCCACACACTTTTTTTTTTAACTCGAAATTTTTTTTTTAACCTCGATTTTTTTTGAACTTTTTTTTTTGTATCTCTTTTTTTTTATTTGAACCCTTTTCTTTTATCTCTTTTTTTTTTTTTTGAACTTCAAATACAATATATGCTAAATACAATGAAAATAAAATACAGCTTTTTTTTTGGATTTTTTTTTGAAACTTACTCGGAAAAACTCAAGACGATCAAAACGTGCCTAATTTAATTGGCTCTGATACCATATGATAACGGCCCATCTCGGGTTAGGAGGCGAATCGTTAATGTTGCCCGATCGTAAATTAGACAGTTTCTCGTTCAACTAACAAAGGGATAATTTTGTTGGAAAAATAATATCTTCAAAAATAAATAAGGATAGGTGATAGGTTGAATGGATACGTATTTGAAACAAGAAAGAACCTTTAATAAAAATTAAAGACCCGAATCTTATAAGTTTCAAATTGTTGGAAGGAGTTTCGAAATTTGAAACAAGAAAGAACCTTTAATAAAAATTAAAGACCCGAATCTTATAGGTTTCAAATTGATAGAAGGAGTTTCGAAATAAAACCGAGACCCACTATCTAGCGAGATAGGAACCAACGGTATAGGTAGATGAACGCCACACCCGTAAGGATGATAAGTTCAAAATAAGGAAAGAACGACGCCACTAGAAAACTAGATAAGTCAATTCAAACCTCGAGAATAAGGAGAGTGAATACTCACCAAAAGAAATTCTTCTTTCATTCAAATTCAAGTTTTTTTTACAAAATGAAAATAACTAGTATTTATAGCCTAAAAATTAGGCAGCCGAATGTTCAAAACAATATTGGAGGTTCGGCTATGGCATGCACAGGCTCTCAATTAAAAGATTTTGATTTTCCACTACCCATGCTCCACTTGAAAGATTTTACCAACAAAGTTTGTCTCCAATACTCCAATAATAATAATAATTAATCTTCCATCTTTAAGGCTTGCCGTCCGACTACAAAGGAAATTCAATTTAAATAAAATCCCAACCCTTCAAGCATTAACTCCCATTTTGCCGTCCATGCTAGTCATTTAAAAGGGAATAATTTGCTCCACAAGTGCTCCTTTTAATTACCCACATGATTGATTAAAATATCCTAACTTAAAAGAGCTTGCCGTCCACTACTAGATGATGCTTCAATCAAATTAGAACTCTTTCCTTCATGCATTATTCTTGTGCCGTCCAATATGCCTTTAAATAATACATGTTTAATTCTTCATGCTTCATGGTTCTTTGCAATTCAAGCACTATCCAAGCTTCCATTATTTCTATTTTATTTTACACCAACATTCCTTCACCAAGCCATCCAACAACCATTTCATACTCCAATTTCCATTTGTTTATTCCTCCACATTCTTTAACATATTCCAAGTCTCCATGCCGTCCACCTAGGTGAGTGATTGTATCATTTTATGCAATCCATGGCTTTGTTTAATTATCAATTAATTTCAACCATTAGCTCCATAAAATCCAAAGTCTCCATATCCTTGCTTGTCGTCCACCAAGTCATTGAAAGCCAAGTTGCTTGATTATTTTTTTAATAAATCAAGTGTTGGTACGAAAGTGGGATTTTGGAAGCTAGAGTATTAGTTTATTTAATAGCCCCCATGAATACAACAAGATTCTCTTTTGCTCTCTTCAATACTATCTCACACGCCACTTGTTCCATCATCATCCTTTGTGCTTTAATTTCCATGTTTTGTATTTTAAAGTGCCATTCATGTTTAGCCCATCATTATTCCTTTATGGCTTCCCACGCATCATGCCTTTCATCCAATTGATGTATGCCTTGTTACCGTCCAAGCTTGAAGAATAAAATAACTTCCCTGGGTGTTCCACGCATCAAGCTTCCAACAAAAATTAAATTTCCAGCTCCCATTAAAATAATGTTCCATCAAGCCTCACCCCCACTCATCATCAAATAATTTAGTCTCAACTTGCTTTCTAGTGCCGTCCATGTCTTTTGAAGCACTAAGAGATGCTCTCCTTTAACCCCACGTTTCAAGCTAGCCGTCCATGGTCAAATGCAACCTTGCGTATTTGCCTATAAAAACACATAACCAAACATTAATTTTGAATAACAAAAATTATTTTGAACAAAAGTTAAAATACTCTATTTTAAACACTAGACATATTAATATGATACTAATTATTTGGCAAATTAATTTGCTATAGAAAATCAATTAAATAAATTAAGATGTTTAATTCATTTAATTAAAATTCAGCAATTTAATTTTCACGAAATTCAAAGACTCGATTTTATTTGAAGCAATAAAAATTAAAATTTGGCGTCGAGCTTCGTCGACTTGAAAATTCGGTGGGTGCCCCGGGCGTGCCCGTATCACAAACTCTTTCTCTTTTTTAAAAGTTTTTCATTATTTTATGTTAATTCTAATTAGTTTCATTCGTTTCCAAGAAGCTGTCTATTTTCCAAAACATTTATACCTCACGGAAGCTTTTAAAAATAGTTTGTGTAATCGTGGTGTTTTGGTAAAACATTTGTTTTTTTTGGAAACTCGCACTTTCCTACTTCTAGCTATTAAAGCCATAAAACATTGCAAACCCTAAATTTAAACAAAAATCCGTAATGGCCATAATTACATAAATTTTTTCCCAGATATAATCAAAACCAATAAGTATAAAAAATCGTGAATCTATCATGAAGCAGAATTAGTGGTCACCGCCGAGTCCTCCACTACACCGATCTGTCTAATGCTGGGGATTACCTAAACAGATTAAACAGAAAAAGATGAGTTTTTGCAAAGTCAGTGTGTAATCCCCACAGAAAACATGCACACAGCATAATATCAGAAAACCATCCATATATTTACAGTTCGGGTCTGAGCCCATTACAGAATCGGTATGGACCTTAGCCCACTCAGATACAGAATAAGATACAATTTAGGGCCTCAGCCCATCAGATATAACATGCAGAATAGAATATCAGAATCCTACCCACCAGCCTCTACACACCATCTCTGACCAACCCTACACACCATGTGGGGAAAAAATCAACCTACCCATCCCTACACACCATGTTGTACCGAAATGCGGCATATAATTAGATAATTGCAGCTGAGCTGCTAGATAACAGGCTTAATAGCCTTTCAGATACTTCCTACAATATCATCAACCCACCCCAATGTAATGCAGAATACAATCAATGACATGCTATAATGCAATTAACAAATCATACATTCAAATAGGTATACATGCTAAATGTAAAATGCTTAATACATATGTCACATAATTGGATCACATAAGTAGGGGTCTAAGTAATGCTTACTGACCCTACAGAAGGTCCACAGTCGACTTGGGCAACCCGCGCAACCTTACAAATCAGTTTAAAAAAGTGGGATTGCTCGCCCATGTGGGCCCACATGCCCTTGTGGCCCACACGGCCCAAATTGGCCTTGGTTGGGTGGATCACATGGCCTAGCCTAGAATTCCACACACCTGTGTGGTTCACTCATGTGGGCCTACAAACTCGTGTGGCCCACATGGCCCAATAGGTCGAGCCCATGTGCCGCACACAGCCTTGCCCTGCCATCACACAGCCATGTCACTTGCGCACAGCCTAGCTCGTCGATCACATGGCCATGTTGTGGCTCATAGCCTTGCACACTGCCTACCACACGGCCTGCCACATGGCCGTGTGACGTCGACAGAAACATTTTTTGGCTTTTGCTGATTCTCGTTTTCTGTGTTTTCGGGTACACACCTGGTTTGTATTGATGCTAAAATGATCCCTGAGTACTCCAGAAACCTATAATTGACAAACCAAAGTCCTTAATCAAATACAAAAATACGAGATTCAGACAGCCCCTAATCGAACGCACCCTATGGACAATATTTTCCCCACATGAAAATTACCGTTGTCGAACCAGAACTTTGATTACTTATTCTGCTATGGAAACCCCAACAAGAAATCGTTCTTCACCTACCAAAAATAACACGCAAATTCCCTTTATCAAGATTAAGCCAAAAGTAACATTAAGGCTTAAGCGAAGTAAACTTACCGAACGATCGCAGATAGAAGTGAAACATCAAAAAACAGTGTGGAAAAGAATTTGAGAAAGAGGGGTGTGAGAGAACAAAATTTTGGCAGCCAAAGAAAGAGGAAAGAACGCCAAAAACTGCAAAGAGAACCGAATATTTTTCGAAATAGAAGAATATGGTCAGATTTTGGATAACTCCCCCACATCCCTTGATTCCCTCCTAAATTCTCTCAACCTCACTCCCCACTATTCAGATTTTTAGTCCAACACAAACTCTCTAGACGTAACAGGTAAAAATAATGCTCATGTAGGGATTCGAACACAAGTCATTCAGTATCTTAACACATCTCTTAACCACCAGACTAACAGGCCTATTCTAACATTTTCTTACAAATAAATACTTATAAGCTTAATAACCAAAGGTAAGGCTTTATTCCATAAAAACCTAAAATTTGCCCAAGACAAGGCTTGTGTAACACTCTTAACCCGTATCCATCGCCGGACTAGGGTTACAAGGTATTACCGATCAAATCATAACATTAAATCACCATGGCTCACACATCAGCACATCATAGTTAATTAATGACACAAAGCCCCTTTAGAATGTCTACGAGACATTAAACATGCTTTAGAGAAGGTTTAGGACTAAACCGATCTCATACAAAAACTTTGCTAACTTAGAAAATTCTTCTTTCAAAACAGGACACACACCTATGTGCCTAGACCGTGTGCCTCACATGGCCATGCCTTAGACCATGTCTTACCCCGTGTCCAAAACTGACTAAGGTTACACAGCCTGTCACACGCCCATGTGTCTGGCCTATGTGCAACACTTACTATGATCACACAGCCTGTCACACGCTCATGTGTATGGCCCGTGTGTAAGTCTAACCTGCATTGAATAAGGACAGTGATGGACACTGGCGAGACACAAGCCCGTGTGCTCACTCGTGTGGGTAATTATGGGCCATTTGCAAGACCAATTTGCCACCCATTTTGGGTCTTCCCTACATGCTCAATTCCAACATCAAATAACATACAATCTATTCACCATACTCTACTACCAAATCAAGTATGAAACATACCATTACCATTTCACCTAACATACCATAATGGCCATTCACATAAGACCATATTTACATATCACATACACCATTTCACATATCAAAACATGTATCAAAATCATTCCATTATCAAGCCATATCACATGGCAAGATTATACATTTCAAAACATTCCACAACCTTACTAGCCTATACATGCCATATACCATATATACAACTTCCAAAAAGGTACCAAAATAGATGTCCGATAGTGTGACTGAGTCGCTGACGATCCTTGGATCTGACTAGCTTTAATGACACTGTAAAATAGAGAAAGATTTCACACAGTAAGATTTAAAGCTTAGTAAGTTCGTAATATAACACAATTAACTCAATAATTCAAATTCAATATACAAAATTAACTATCACTTGGTTCAATTCACATCACTACTCAATCTCACCCATAGATATTACTCACTTTCATACCACATTTATAGGTTCATGTCCAAACATATATAATGCTACTCAATCCTATCCTTTTCATCATTCATTCACATAATCATCCATCTATTTCATGCACAATATCATCAACCACATAGGTTCTATACAGGTTCTGTACATACCTGTACCATCACATATTTATCTATCACATTTACCATGCAATGCTCGATGCCATAATTAGTTTGATCCTCTTTAAACGTTCGATGAACTCGCACACTTAGAGCCAATTACTTAGCCGAAGCAAAAATAGTATCGCACACTTAGTGCCATCACAATTAACCAAATTTGTCTTGGTATCCCACACATAGTGCCAACTAATATAGTTGATGCATTTGTTTATCCCGCACACTTAGTGCAATTCATCACAGTAACTATTCTATTTACACACACTTAGTGCCACATATCTTCAAACTCACATTTAGCATTACTAACTCCACAATCACATTTCCATTCATTTCATAACATATGAACATTGTTTAAACAATACGTATTATACACGAACTTACCTCAGACGTAAAAACAACAACGCTAGTCGATCAATCAAGCACTTTGTTCTTACCTCGATATAGGTCTAAATTTCTCTTTTCTTGATCTATATAATATCAAACTCAACTCATTTAATCACAGATTCATTTAACTCAATTCACAAACACATAATTAGGGCATTTTGCATTTTAGCCCTCATAATTTCACACTTTAACATTTTAGTCTTTATTTCACAATTACACAAAATACACATAATTTATTCACACCTAAGTTTTGCCGAATTTCATGCTAATCCCTAGCAACCCATATCTTTCATTTATTTCACATTTCAACCCTTCAAATTACAAATTTCACAATTTAATCCATTTTTGACATTTTTTGTCAAAAATCACTTTACAAAACATTAAAATCTATCAAAAATTATTCATTATTCATCATCAACTATCACAAAGCTCAAGCATTCATCAATGGAATTTTACAAAATCACCAACAAACTCAAAAATTAGGGCATGGGCTAGCTAGAACACGAAGCAACAATCACAAAAACATAGAAATCATCAAAAATCGAGCTTGATTCATACCTCAATCAAGAACAACAAAAGCAAACCCTAAAATGCTTCAATGGTTATTTCTTTTCTCCAAATTTGGTGAAATAGATGAGAATATAAGCACAAAAAATTATTTTTATTTTATTTATTATACATTAATACATATTTTAATATTTTACCCTTGGTTATTAAACCATTTAATCATCAAATATATGCCCATTTATGACCATTCCCACTATCGAGGGTCTAATTACAACATAAGAACTTCTCATTTAATAAGCCATTGCATTCTTTGAACAAGTAGAATGCAACTTTTGCATTTTACACGGTTAAGTCCTTTTTCTCAAATTAATCGCTTAAACGATAAAATTAACACACGCAACTTTCACACATATATAATCACATGCTGTAAACACCAAGAATAATATTAAAATAATTTTTTAACCTTAGATTTATGGTCTCGAAACCACTATTCCGACTAGGGTCTAAACCAGGCTATTACAGCTTGAACTTGGGACCTCTCACACACACCCAGAACACTCAACCATTGAAGCAGATAGACATTGTGTTACTATTTCACCAAAACATTAACATAGATTTTGAGGCGTTACAGGTCCGTACGTCCTACCGATGCTTGAGTTATCCGGCATGTGATGAGGATTATTGTCAGCTTGTGTGAGCAGCACCATGTAGCTACATCATGACCATCAGGTTGTGTGAGTAGGCCCGTTGATAGCTCGAGAGTGAGCTCTATATGAGATATGTGATTGAGATAGTTTTGGCTATGTATGTGGCACTTAGGGTGCAAGATTCCCGAGTAAACGATAGTATTCTAAATGGTTCAACGGGTATATCAAAGATATGAAATGGTGAGAAGTAGATACGTATCAGTACAGGTATGTACAGAAAGTATAAAAGCATCGAATCTATGGAAATTGTGAGTTCATGGTTAATTATGTGATTGAATACATGTTAACATTGTGGTTAAATGTTTTGTAGCATGTTATGTTCATATTTTTGAATGGTGAGCCTTGCTTATTATTTCATACGAGCCTACTAAGCTTTATAGCTTACTTTGTTTATTTTTCATGTTTTATAATGTTCTCAAAGCTAGCTCAGATTTGGGAATTGTCAGAGACCTCATCATACTATCAAGCTTCTATTTTTGTACTTTTGAGCTTATGTTTTGGTTATATGCCATGTATAGGAGCTATGGTCATTTTGGTATATTTTGGTAATGGATTTAGCCATTTAAGTTGGCTTACAAATGAAGAATTATGTATTATGCATTTTGCCATATGATTTGGTTTATATTTGGCATGTTTTTCTCATGTATAAATATGTGTAATTGGCCTTTAAATTGTGGTTGATTATTGATAGGAGATGCTTGTTATAAATAGGCATTATGGATACCAAATGGTTGAGATTTGATTATTGGTATACTTATGAAGCTAGGCAAAATAATGCAAGTTTGAAAGTGATTATATTGATGATTTGAGATTATGGATTTGGTATATTTTAAGTTTATAGAATATATTTCTTAGTATGGAAATAGCATGAATTATGATTGATTGAGGTTGGTTGAATGCATATTTATGCCATATTATGTGCCATTTGATTTGGTGTAGACATATACAAATTTGGGTGGCAAGATTGGTGCCATTTGAAAAATAGCCTATTTTTTTCCACACGGGCGTGTGTCTCAGCCGTGTGTGACACACAGTCAGGTTACACGGTCGTGTGTCCCCTGGTTTGTAATTAAAATCAAGTCAGTATGCCCCACATGGCCTAGCACATGGGCATGTGAATTGGTCATGTGGCATAAGTCAGTATACCCTACAGTTTTGACACGACCTAGCACACGGCCTGGTACACGGGCATGTGAGACCATTTCGAAGGTCACATGGGCTAGACATACGGGCGTGTGTTCGACTATGTGACTCAAGTCAAAGAGTTACACAGGGTCAGACACGGGTTGGGACACGGCCATGTGCTCCTATTTCAAATGTCCACACGGCTTATGACACGGGCGTGTCTTTGGCTGTGTGAGACACACAGCCAGGCCACACGGGCATGTGTCCCCTGTATTTTGAAATTTTTTCTAAGTTTTTCAAAAATTTCTTGAGTTATTGGTTTAGTCTCGAACCACTTCTAAAGCATGTTTTGGGCCTCATAGGCTCATATTAGGACAATGTGAATGATGTCGAATGATGATTACATGAAATTTGAAAATGTATGTGAAATGTATGTTTAATGGTACAATAAGTCCAGTATTGTTTTGTAACCCTATTTTGGCGTTGAATACAGGTGAGGGGTGTTCCATTTTTTGGTATCAAAGCTACGATTTAGTCGATTCTAGGACTAACGTAGCGTATGTGAGAGTCTAGCTATACATGCCATATATTGTAATATCCCGGGTCAGGGGTTATTTTGTTGTTGCATGATATTGCATGTGTTTAGTGTGCTGTGTTGCTATTTTTGTGTTTTAGGGGCTTAATTGTAGGCTAGGAGTATGCCTGAGTGAATGGGAAAAATTTAGTTTTTGGGCTTAGGTGAGAGGAGCTGCAAGAGCTGGGGTTTAAGAATTTTATTTGTGGTTTTGTTGCACAAAAGAGGAGCTGGCAAGGTGGCAAAGCATGCGCTACTTGGGAGCTAGGTGTGGCGTCATCTACATGGGGTGGAGGTCTTGAGTTCAAGTCGCAGAGTCCCCCATTTTGGTTCCCTTTTTGGACGGCATGGAGGAAGAGGTAGAGAGCAAATCAAATTCTACCATGGACTTGGTCTTCACTTTCAAATGGAGGGTGGAGAGCAATTGTAGGAGGGAGACTTGGTAAACTCATTTGAAATGTGTGGCTTGGAGTAATTGGAGGGATATGGCCGAATTTGAGGGAGTGTGGAGTGGGGGAAGTGACGGCTTAGTGTGGGAAAGGGGGGAGGCCGAATGTACCTTGGCATTTTGGTGCATTTTTCGGTCACTTTTTGGTAAGCTAGAGTTCTCTCATTTTTTTTCTTTTTCTCACCTCTTGAAACCGAAACACCTAGTCCCTTAGTTGCCGAAATTGTGCTGCTTCATTTGGTTTGTGTGTAGCCGAATGCATGATTGCATTTTTCCTTCTTTCTTCACTTGGGTAAGCCGAAAGTAAAAGTCTTTTCTTGTCATATTTTCTTCCTTGTTGAACCTTGATAGCCGAACCTAGCACTCCATCTTTATTTCATTTCTTTTGGAACCTTGTGTGTCAAACCCCATCTCTCCAAAACATAATTTTTCTTTCTCTCATTTCTTCTCCGACTAGCCGAAACTCAAGCACTAAAAGCACATCTTCATTTTCTTTCTTTGACAAACCGAAACTACCTTCATTCCATCCACTTCTCTTTTCTCGCTTGTCATTGCCGAAACTACATTTTGTCTCACCCTTCTTTTCTTTCTCTTCCACTCAAGCCTAACATTAGAGGTGATAAACACTTAGGCCGAATCTCTCTTCTCTCCTAGAAGTCCTATTATTTGGCCGAATATTGGGTGTTGGTAAGTTTTGGCCGAATGGCCATATCTCCTCTTTTTGTTCTTTATTGGTTATGGTTTGGTTAAGGGCCGAATATGGTCATTTTGGAAGGGTATTAATCTCTTCGTTATAGGGTCATTGGAGTGTGGAAGCAAGCAAGGGGAACCGTCGTTCTTTTGTTAATCGATTGGTAAGTAAAGGGTAAGTGATTGGTATTAGCATTAATCGTTCAATCTTTTGGTTTCGATTAAGTTAAGATTATTAAGGGATCGATATTAACCCCTTTGGTTAATTGATGTTGGCCGATTATAGGAGCTAGTGATCGAGGAGCTTTAGATCATTTCTTGGTATTAGGGATTGCGCTTAATCAGGTGTGTAAACTAACACACCGATACCTAGTAATGTTATTAATAAACTCGCTTGTTTCTGCTAAAAATCATAACAAAGATGTTGATAATTGGATACCCAAATGGGGTATGTGTACTGATCCGTAAGTCTATTTTATTACAAGTTCTATTATGGATATCTTGGATATTATGATCTATGCTATATATATGCTATGAGATGCAATGTTGGGCATGTTTGCATGAGTTACATGATTTGCATATTGTGCATGAGTCAGTATAGCATGTATGGGATTGATGAGAGGAGGGGATATGATATCCATGTCTTTGGGACACGTGTCTTTGGGACACGTGAGGTTTGGCACCTCCAAAGTGGTTTGGTACCACAAAGTGATATATTGTGACTTTGGGTCACCAGAGGTTTGGCACCTCGCCTCGCCCCGCTGGCTTAGCACCACGGTGGGTTGGCCCCACACTTGATTATATGGGATTGACGCCAGTGATTTGGTATCACACGATGGGTTGGCCCCATCATCGGATTTGTGACTGCGGTCACCAGTGGTTTGGTACCACATTGTGTCTTTGGGACACCAGAGGTTTGGCACCTCATTGCGACTCGCCCCCGTGGTTTGACACCACCGCGGGTTGGGCCCCACTTGAGAGATATACGGATTGTCGCTAGTGATTTGGTATCACACGATGGGTTGGCCCCATCATTGGATTATTCGTGACTTCGGGTCACCAGTGGTTTGGCACCACACCTATGGATATCGTGACTTTGGGTCACCAGTGGTTTGGCACCACCAGTGGTTTGGTACCACACGGGGTAGAAAAGGAGATACGGATGGTTAGGATCGGGTTGCATTAATTATGTTGCTATGTATGATGTGTGTTAGCATGTTGTTTCTTCTGGGAGCGGATTTATGCATCGAGTCATTCGACTCACCCTCTCCTTTGACATTTCAGTGACTCAGAGACGCGGACATGGAGCCGGGATGGACTCTGGTGCTCATGCCATGCTTAATAAAGTTTTACTCAGACTCCATCATTTGGGTACTTTAGTTTAATTACTTTTATTTAGGTTTTGTTTTGGATTGTAAAAGGCCTTAAAATTATGTTTATGATGTTTATGCTCTAAGGTAGATTTTTAACATGCTTTAACAAAATAATTTGGTATGAATTTTACTAAAATTTGGAAAGACAATGATCTCAAACCTATAACGCAATGTGTTTTAAATTATACCATCGGGTATCACACTATGTTTTGATATTAAGTAAACTCAAAGGTTTTCAAACCAAACTCGATTTTCTACCAAGTTAAAATGTTTTAAGCAACACTAAGGAACTATTGAGTTTTGAATGAAATGAACTCGTTTTTTTACCACATACTTCAGATAAGTTTTCAAAATTTCTGGGATTCAAATACACCACCCGATTTCAAACAAGTCTACTCAAATTTTCCTTCAGATATACTATGTTTTCACCCAGCTTTTAAACGAAAAATCTAACCTCTCAAAAATGTTTTCCCCGTAACATACCGTATTCTGACGTGGTGTCTTGTCCGGTTTGGGGTGTTACAATTGTGGTATCAGAGCCAAGTTCAAAGGTTGCTCTACTGTGCCCGAGGCCCAAAAATGTTTTAAAAGTTTGTTTTGATAGTCTTTTGTTTTAAAGTATGGTTTGAAAGGCTTGGCACCGAAGTCTCCGCACTTGATTCGCCACTCGGTAAGTACCCTTACTATTGCTTATGGTTTCATGTACTCGTGATTGTATGCTTAGCAATAGTAGGACTACTTTAGAAATCAAACCGATAGGACTCGTGAACTCGCGAGAACAAATCTCCTTAAATATTCATAAGACTTGCTTTAAAACAGTGGAATAAATATCGATGCATAAAACTCTTTAATCGATCACGTAGAGATATTAGACATGAGCACTCAAGGCGCGACGTGGTCGTAATACTCGTGGTAGAGGTAGGGGTAGGATGACGGTTTCAACCCGTAGGATCCGGGTCGTGGGTCGGAAAATGAGATACCGGTTCCGCCACCACCGGAGGTGGTGAGTTCCAAGATCGCATCGGGATGACGCAGTTGTCGCAGCGGCGCCGCGAGTGTTGGAAAGGGTAGCGGTATAGGTGGTGGCGCAGGAGTTAGGAAATTGCTCTCGAGCGACTCCGCAAACGGGCCGAATTCTTTCGAGGTGTTTCGGTGTTGCTCTCAAAGATCGCCGAGTATTGGTTGGAGGCGACTTGAGCGGATCCATGATCCGACTTGATCGCCGGCGAGAAGCCGGGCGGCATAGTATCGCTTCTTCGAGATGAGTCATACCAGTGGTGGCTCACGATTCGACGTTGTGGCGCAGAGGATCCGACATGGGATTATTTCGTACGCATATCAAAAGAAGTACATTGAGCTAGTTATATTGACTCTCAACAAAGGCATTTCGAGGCTAGTCCCAGGAGTAAGTCCGCTTTCCGAGCACGAGGTCGAAGTTTTTGAAATTGAGCCAGATGCTAGGGGCATTGTGGCTACAGAGCACGAGAGGTGTGTTCGCTTCGAGGATGGTCCGAGAGACGAGTTGAGATCGCTGATTGCTCCACCAGCAGAGAGCGAGTTTGTTGTCTTAGTTGAGAAGGCTAAGGTAGCCGAGAGGTGTTAAGGAGTCTCGTGAGGCAAAACCGGATGTAAGTAGGCATAAGAGGAGCTTTGGGTCTTCTCGATCGCCGGTAATCCGCAGCAAAAGCGGCTAGACCGAGTGGGCCGAATCACCGCTAGGTTTTGTTGTCGCAGGGTGGACCGCCGCAGCAAAGGCACCGCGTGGGAAATCTCATTGGGGTGGTTGCCGGACTGGAGGAAAAGGGTGTTTTGAGTGTGGTTCTTTGGATCATCGCGCGAGGGACCGTCCGCGTAAGTTGGCCAGATTCGGGCCCGAGAGTCGTGGCCGTAATCGCTCAGAGGTCGTGGACCGCCACCGCAGAGGGGCCGCAGTAATGGCAGCAGGTGTTAATGGTTTCGTCGGGGCCGTGGAACACCGCGAGAGGCGCGGTAGTTCGGAGCCGATACCGGATTAGTGTATGCCGCGAGGCGCCGAGAGGAGGACACACACCGGACGCCATAAACCGTGACGTTCTTGATCTTTGGTTCTCCATTTATCGCTTTGATTGATGTGGGTTCGACGATTCTTACGTTGTTAGTAGTATAGTAGAGACCATGGACTTAGACTCGAGATATCTTCTAGGTAGATGACCGTAATTAGCCCTCAGGTCACTCGTAGTAGTAGATAAGTCGTTTAGAGATGTACCCCTAGAACTCCAAGGGGGTAGTGTTTTTGCCGATCCGATGGAACCGCCGTTTGGGGAGTTCGATCCGATTCTTGGGATGGACCTGGTTGGTCAAGTACCAAAGCGAGGTTGGATTGCGCGCTAAGCGCATGGTTCTAAGACGGTTGAGGGTGATGAAGTGGCTATGATAGGTAATAGGAGAGATTACTTATCAAATGTGGTATCCGCGTTGAAAGCGGAGAAGATGGTCGAAGGGTCGTGGAAGCGTATGTGGTTCATGTGTATGCCTTGAGGCTAAGGAATCTGCTGTGGAGAAGGTTCGAATCGTTAGGGAGTTTGTTGATGTGTTTTCGAGGAGCTTCCGTGTTTGCCGATCATGAGGTAGAGTTCGGGATAGATCTGTTACCGTGAACTGCGCGGTGTCTATTGCTCCGTATAGGATGGCGCCAAAGGAATTGGTGGAGCTTAAGGCTCGATCCGTGAGTTATTGGATCGAGGTTTTATTAGGCCAAGTGTTTCGCCGTGGTGCGCCGGCATTTCTCTGTTAAGAAGAAGGATGGTACGATGCAGATGTGTATAGACTACCGCCAGTTGAACAAGCTGACGATTAAAAACAAGTATCCGCTGCCACGGATAGATGATTTGTTTGATCACCGGCGGTGTCGCGGTATTTTCAAGATCGACTTGAGGTCCGGGTATCACCGATTAAAGGTTAAGGAGGCGGATATCCATAAAACAAGCGTTTCGGACTCGGTATGGGCACTAACACGACCGTAATGCCGTCGGGTTGACTAACGCTCCCGGCAAAGATTTATGGATATGATGAATAGTGGTGTTTCAAAGCAGATTTGGATCGGGCCGTCGTGGTTTTCATAGACGACATCTTAGTGTACTCAAGGACAGAAGAAGAGCATGATGCGCATTTGCGGGTGTACTACAGATTTTGAGGGAAGAGCAGCTTTATGCTAAGTTCAGTAAGTGCGAGTTCTGGCTTGGAGAAGTGACTTTCTTGGGTCATGTAGTGTCGGCTGAGGGGATTCGAGTAGATCCTCGTAAGATTGAGGCAGTTTTGGATTGGAAGCCGCCTAGGTCAGTGGCTGAGATTCGGAGTTTCCTAGGTTTGGCGGGGTACTACCGAAAGTTTGTGGAAGGGTTTTCGTTGATAGCAGCGCCAATGACCAAGTTGTTAAGAAAAGAGGTTCCTTTTGTTTGGACTGAGTAACAGCAGGAGAGTTTCGACAAGCTTAAGAAGATTTTGACTGACGCTCCGGTCTTAATTCAACCTGAGGCTGGTAAGGATTTCACAGTATATTGCGATGCATCACATACGGGCTTGGGTTGTGTGCTGATGCAGGAAGGTAAGGTTGTGGCTTACGCTTCTCGACAGCTGAGGCCCCATGAGGTCAACTATCCGACGCACGATTTGGAGCTAGCGGCTGTAGTCTTCGCCTTAAAGATTTGGAGGCACTACTTGTATGGAGAGAGATTGATAGTCTATACGGATCATAAGAGTCTGAAGTACCTCCTAACTCAGAAGGATTTGAATTTGAGGCAGCGCAGATGGGTTGAGTTGCTAAAAGATTACGACTGCTCAATTGAGTATCATCCAGGGGAAGGCTAACGTGGTGGCAGACGCGTTGAGCCGTAAGGTTGTTTCAGACTTAAGAGCGATGTTTGCCCATTTGAGCTTGTACGACGACGGGAGTATTCTGGCAGAGTTACAGGTTAAGCCTACTTGGGTTGAGCAGATCAGAGAGAAACAGTTAGAGGATGAGGTTCTAAGTGCGCAGAGGTTACAAGTGCAGAATGGTGGTTTGGAGGGATACAGTTTGTCTAGTGATGAGGTACTGTCTTTTCAAGGTAAGGCTTGTATGCCTAAGAATGGTGATTTGAGGCAGAAGATTCTTCAGGACGCACATAGCAGTCCTTATGCTATGCATCCTGGAGGTAGCAAGATGTATAGGGATCTTAGAGAGCAGTTTTGGTGGCCTGGCTTGAAGAAAGAGGTGACAGAGTTTGTAGGAAGGTGTTTGACATGTCAGCAGGTCAAGGCTGAACATCAGTTGCTGTCAGGGTTGCTTCAGCCAGTGAAGATTCCTCAGTGGAAGTGGGAAAGGATAACCATGGATTTCGTCAGTAGATTACCGCTTACGCCAAGCAAGAAAGATGTTGTTGTGGATCGTCTAACTAAGTCAGCTCATTTCATTCCAGTGAGAGTGGATTATTCACTTCAGAGGTTGGCAGAGCTGTATGTGTCCGAGATTGTGAGGTTGCACGGTGTGCCGCGATCATCTCGGATCGGATCCCGTGTTTACGTCAAGGTTCTGGAAAGCATTGCATCAAGCTCTGGGTACTCGCTTGGATTTCAAAGACGCTTTTCACCCGCAAATCGACGGGCAATCAGAAAGAGTTATTCAGATATTAGAGGATATGCTGAGAGGTTGTGTTCTGGATTTCAGAGGTAGTTGGGAGGAGTTTCTGCCGTTAGCTGAGTTCGCCTATAACAACAGTTACCAAGCAAGCATCAAGATGGCACCGTATGAGGCATTGTATGGTAGGAAGTGTCGCCACCCACGTGTTGGACGGAGTTGGGTGAATGTCGCTTGTTGGGACCCGAGTTGGTTGCCGGAGACGTAAGACAAGGTTGTTGATTCGCACTTCGGTTGAAGGAAGCTTCGGACCGGCAGAAGTCTTATGCCGATCTTAAGCGGAGAGATATAGAGTTTGCGGTAGGGATAAGGTTTTTCTGAAGGTCTCGCCTTGGAAGAAGGTGTTAAGATTCGGAAGGAAAGGCAAGCTAAGTCCGAGGTTTATTGGGCCGTATAAGGTTCTGAGACGAGTGGGACCAGTAGCGTATTAGCTTGAGTTACCAGCAGAGCTAAGTCAGATTCACGATGTTTTTCACATTTCGATGCTTCGGCGTTATCGTTCAGATCCGTCACATGTGGTAGCAATGGAGGAGATCGAGGTGAATCCGACTTGACTATGGAAGAAGAACCGCGCGCATTCTTGATCGGGATGTGAAGGTTCTGCGCGTAAGAAGTCCTGTGCCTTTGGTTAAGGTACTGGCGCGAATCATGGCGTAGAAGAAGCTACGTGGGAACCCGAGGATATGATGAGACAGCAATACCCGCAACTCTTCTGATCAGGTAATTTCGAGGTCGAAATTATTTTTAAGGGGGGTAGAACTGTAATATCCCGGTCAGGGGTTATTTTGTTGTTGCATGATATTGCATGTGTTTAGTGTGTCTTTGGTTGCTATTTTTGTGTTTTGGGGCTTAATTGTAGGCTAGGAGTATGCCCGAGTGAATGGGAAAAATTTAGTTTTGGGGCTTAGGTGAGAGGAGTGAAAGAGTGGGGTTTAAGAATTTTATTTGTGGTTTTGTTGCACAAAAGAGAGAGGCAGCAAGGTGGCAAAGCATGCGCTACTTGGGAGCTAGGTGTGGCGTCATCTACATGGGGTGGAGGTCTTGAGTTCAAGTCGCAGAGTCCCCATTTTGGTTCCCTTTGGACGGCATGGAGGAAGAGGTAGAGAGCAAATCAAATTCTACCATGGACTTGGTCTTCACTTTCAAATGGAGGGTGGAGAGCAATTGTAGGAGGGAGACTTGGTAAACTCATTTGAAATGTGTGGCTTGGAGTAATTGGAGGATATGGACGAATTTGAGGAGTGTGGAGTGGGGGAAGTGACGGCTTATGTGTGGGAAAGGGGAGGCCGAATGTACCTTGGCATTTTGGTGCATTTTTTGGTCACTTTTTGGTAAGCTAGAGTTCTCTCATTTTTTTCTTTTCTCACCTCTTGAAACCAAACACCTAGTCCCTTAGTTGCCGAAATTGTGGTCGCTTCATTTGGTTTGTGTGTAGTGAATGCATGATTGCATTTTTCTTTCTTTTCTTCACTTGGGTAAGTCAAAGTAAAAGTCTTTTCTTGTCATATTTTCTTCCTTGTTGAACCTTGATAGCCGAACCTAGCACTCCATCTTTATTTCATTTCTTTTGGAACCTGTTGTGTGTCAAACCCCATCTCTCCAAAACATAATTTTTCTTTCTCTCATTTCTTCTCTGACTAGCCGAAACTCAAGCACTAAAAGCACATCTTCATTTTCTTTCTTTGACAAACCGAAACTACCTTCATTCCATCCACTTCTCTTTTCTCAGTTGTCATTGCCGAAACTACATTTTGTCTCACCCTTCTTTTCTTTCTCTTCCACTCAAGCCGAACATTAGAGGTGATAAACACTTAGGCCGAATCTCTTCTCTCCTAGAAGTCCTATTATTTGGCCGAATATTGGGTGTTGGTAAGCTCTTGGCCGAATGGCCATATCTCCCTCTTTTGTTCTTTATTGGTTATGGTTTGGTTAAGGGCCGAATATGGTCATTTTGGAAGGGTATTAATCTCTTCGTTATAGGGTCATTGGAGTGTAGAAGCAAGCAAGGGGAACCGTCGTTCTTTTGTTAATCGATTGGTAAGTAAAGGGTAAGTGATTGGTATTAGCATTAATCGTTCAATCTTTTGGTTTCGATTAAGTCAAGATTATTAAGGGATCGATATTAACCCCTTTGGTTAATTGATGTTGGCCGATTATAGGAGCTAGTGATCGAGGAGCTTTAGATCATTTCTTGGTATTAGGGATTGCGCTTAATCAGGTGTGTAAACTAACACACTGATACCTAGTAATGTTATTAATAAACTTGTTTGCCTGTTAAAAATCATAATAGTATGTTGGATAATTGGATACCCAAATGGGGTATGTGTACGGATCCGGGTAAGTCTATTTTATTACAAGTTCTATTATGGATATCTTGGATATTATGATCTATGCTATATATATGCTATGAGATGCAATGTTGGGCATGTTTGCATGAGTTACATGATTTGCATATTGTGCATAAGTCAGTATAACATGTATGGGATTGATGAGAGGAGGGGATATGATATCCGTGTCTTTGGGACACCGTGTCTTTGGGACACCGTGAGGTTTGGCACCTCCAAAGTGGTTTGGTACCACGTTGATATATTGTGACTTTGGGTCACCAGAGGTTTGGCACCTCGGCCTCGTCCCGCTGGCTTAGCACCACGGTGGGTTGGCCCCACACTTGATTATACTGGGATTGACGCCGGTGATTTGGTATCACACGATGGGTTGGCCCCATCATCGGATTTGTGATCGCGGTCACCAAAGTGGTTTGGTACCACATTGTGTCTTTGGGACACCGAGGTTTGGCACCTCATTGCGACTCGCCCCCGTGGTTTGACACCACCGTGGGTTGGCCCCACTTGAGAGATACGGGATTGTCGCTAGTGATTTGGTATCACGCGATGGGTTGGCCCCATCATTGGATTATTCGTGACTTCGGTCACCAAAGTGGTTTGGCACCACACCTATGGATATCGTGACTTTGGGTCACTAGTGGTTTGGCACCACCAAAGTGGTTTGGTACCACACGGGTAGAAAAGGAGATACGGATGGTTAGGATCGGGTTGCATTAATTATGTTGCTATGTATGATGTGTGTTAGCATGTTGTTTCTTCGGGAGCGGGATTTATGCACTGAGTCATTCGACTCACCCTCTCCTTTGACATTTCAGTGACTCGTGAGACGCGGACATGGAGCCGGATGGACTCGGGTGCTCATGCCATGCTTAATAAAGTTTTACTCAGACTCCATCATTTGGGTACTTTAGTTTAATTACTTTTATTTGGGTTTTGTTTTGGATTGTAAAAGGCCTTAAAATTATGTTTATGATGTTTATGCTCTAAGGTAGATTTTTAACATGCTTTAACAAAATAATTTGGTATGAATTTTACTAAAATTTGGAAAGACAATGATCTCAAACCTATAACGCAATGTGTTTTAAATTATACCATCGGGTATCACACTATGTTTTGATATTAAGTAAACTCAAAGGTTTTCAAACCAAACTCGATTTTCTACCAAGTTAAAATGTTTTAAGCAACACTAAGGAACTATTGAGTTTTGAATGAAATGAACTCGTTTTTTTTACCACATACTTCAGATAAGTTTTCAAAATTTCTGGGTTTCAAATACACCACCCGATTTCAAACAAGTCTACTCAAATTTTCCTTCAGATATACTATGTTTTCACCCAGCTTTTAAACGAAAAATCTAACCTCTCAAAAATGTTTTCCCCGTAACATACCAGATTCGGACGTAGTGTCTTGTCTGGGTTTGGGGTGTTACATATATAACCTGTGATAGTATGATATCTTCTAACAGTTTTAAATCGTGTTTTATATAGTAAATGGATCCCAATCGAGCTTTAGCTGATGATGTTCAAAGTAATGCACCAGCCTCCATTCACAAAGTAGTGCAATCTAAGTCGAGACCGGTATCGGGTAGTCAGGGAGGAGAGGCTAAGAAAGCCTTCTTCCAAATGATGAACGGGTGGTTTACGGAGTTTGATCGAACAAATTCGTCTGTTCAGCAACCTCCACCCCCATCTAATCCCCAATCGATTCCCATAGTTCCTCAAGGTTTGGAACCTTTACAATTGAATAAGCCGCCTGTTGATAAAATTTGAAAATACGAGGCTAAAAATTTCAGAGCTACTGTTGATGACGATCTTGAGAGAGCTGAGTTTTGGCTTGAGACTACTATCAGTGTATTTGATGAACTATCCTGCACACCAGCTAATGTGTAAAATGTGTCGTATCACTTTTGAGAGACAAGCGTATCAATGGTGAAATACTTTAGTATTTGTGGTACCGAGAGAACGGGTCACTTGGGAATTCTTTCAAGCCAAATTTAGAAAGAAATACATCAACCAATAATTTATTGATCAAAAGCGAAAAGAGTTTCTGGAGCTGAAATAGGTCAAATGTCTATGACCGAGTATGAAAGAGAGTTTGTGAGACTCAGTAAATATGCTCAAGAATGTGTTTCAACTGAGGCAATTATGTGTAAACTATTTGAAGATGGGTTGAACAAGATATCAGATTGTTAGTCGGGATTCTAGAGTTGAAAGAATTTGTTGTATTAGTTGACAGAGCATGCAAAGCCGAAGAACTTGGCAAAGAAAAGAGAAAAGATAATTTCAAGGTTAGAGATTTGAGAAAGAGATCGATGAGTAAACCATATCAATCTTCGTCAAAGAAATCACGAGATTCGTATAATCGATCAACAGCTTCAGTGGGTTATTCAAACAGAGATCGTGGAAAGAAATATACGAGTCCTAAAGCTCAAGCCACTTCTGTATCGAGTGTTGGCAGTGTGAGAAACAACAAACTCGAGTGTCAACAGTGTGGACGACTACAGTTTGGAGACTACTAGATGAATAATAAAGCTTGCTTCAAATGTGGTTCGTTAGATCACTTTATTAGATATTGTCCTGAGTTAGCCGAGAAAGATAAATTTCAGAATGCAAAACTGAGAAACACAACTACTAGAGGGAGGCCACCTAGAAATTCAAGAAATGTAACTAATAGTAAAGGTACAACAAAATATTCGACTGCGATATCTGAGGCTAGAGCACCAGATAGAGCTTACGCTATTCGCGCTCGTGAAGAGGCGTCGTCACCAGATGTTATCACCGGTACATTTCCTCTCTATGACACTATTGTAATTACACTGATTGATACTGGATCGACTCATTCATATATTTGTATGAATTTAGTGTCTAGTAAGAGTTTGCCTGTTGAGTCTACTGAATTTGTGATTAAAATATCGAATCCCTTAGGCAAGTATGTCCTAGTTGATAAAGTTTGCAAGAACTATCCTTTAATGACGTGAGGTTATTATTTTTTGGAAAAGTTGATGCTATTACCATTTGATGAATTCGATGTAATTCTAGCAATGGATTGGTTAACTTTGCATAATGCTGTTGTGAAATGTAGACGAAAGACTATAGAATTGAAATGTTAGAATAGTGAAATACTTTGAATTGAATCTGATGAGTCGGGTGGATTGCCTTTTGTGATATTTTCGATGTCAGCTCATAGATATGTGAGAAAAGGTTGTAATGCTTACCTTGCATATGTATTGGATACGAAAGTGTCTAAATCGAAGATTGAATTAGTACCAGTGGTATATGAATATCAGGATGTGTTTCTAGAAGAGTTACCGAGATTGCCACCGATTAGAGAGGTTGAGTTTGCTATTGAATTAGTATCGGGAACTTCACCGATATCGATAGCTCCGTATAGAATGGCTCTGACAGAATTGAAAGAATTGAAAGCTCAGTTGCAAAAGTTAGCAAATAGAGGTTTCGCACGACCTAGTTTTTCACCCTCGAGTGCACCAGTTCTGTTCGTAAAGAAGAAAGATGGATCGATGAGAATGTGTATTGATTATCGTAAGCTCAACAAGGTTAGGGTTAAGAATAAGTATCCTTTACCAAGAATTGATGATTTGTTTGATTAGTTGAAAGGAGCAAGAGTATTTTCAAAAATTTATTCGAGATCTGGCTATTATTAGTTGCAAGTTAAAGATTCAGATATGCCGAGGACTGCTTTCAGAATAAGGTACGGGCATTATGAATTTCTTGTTATGCCTTTCGAATTAACTAATGCTCCTAAAGTTTTTATAGATTTGATGAATCAGATCTTTAGACCGTATTTAAACAGAATTGTTGTTGTATTCATTGATGACATGCTGATCTATTCCCGAGATGAGTTTGAACATGCCGAGCATTTGAGAATTGTATTGCAAACCTTGAAAGACAAGCAACTATTTGCTAAATTCAGCAAATGTGAGTTTTGGCTCCAAGAGGTTGGATTTTTGGGGTATATTATTTTAGCGGAAGGCATCTGAGTTGGTCCGATTAAGATTTCAGCAATTGTTGATTGGGAACCACCAAGAAATGTATCTAAAGTCAGAAGCTTTCTATGATTAGTTGGCTACTATAGATGTTTTGTAAAAGGGTTCTCAATGATTGCTACACTGATGACTCGTTTGCTATAGAAAGATGTGAAATTTGAGTGGTCTGAGAAATGTCAACAGAGTTTTGAAAAGTTGAAAGCATTGTTAATTGAGGCACCAGTTTTGATTCAACCTGAGTCAGGTAAAGAATTTGTGATTTTCAGCGACGCATCATTGAACGGTTTGGGTTGTGTTTTGATGCAAGAGGGCAAAGTGATAGCTTATGCTTCCAGACAATTGAAACCACATGAAAAAGTTATCCAATGCACGATTTAGAGTTGGCCACTATAGTTTTTGTATTGAAAATTTGGCGACATCATTTATACGGTGAAAAGTGTCATATATTTATCGATCACAAGAGCTTGAAGTATATAATGACTTAGAAAGATTTGAATTTGCATCAACAAAGATGGCTCGAGTTGCTGAATGATTATGAGTTAGTGATTGATTATCATTCGGGAAAAGCAAACATAGTAGCAAATGCTCTGAGTAGAAAATCCTTATATGTTTTGCGAGCGATGAATACGCAGTTAAGTTTGTCTGATGATGGTTCAATTTTGGCTGAATTAAAAGCTAAACCATTATTTCTTCAATAAATTTGTGAAGCTCAGAAGTGTGATAATGAGTTACAAGCTAAAAGAGTGCAATGCAAGTCGACTACTAATTCGGACTATCAAATAGGATCTGATGATTGTTTATGTTTCAAGGTAGAATATGTGTACCAAAGAATTCTGAGCTTATTTAGAAAATTCTACAAGAAGCATATAGTGGTTGTTTATCTATTCATCCGAGGAGTACTAAAATGTACAATGATTTAAAACAGATGTACTGGTGGTCGGGTATGAAACGAGACATTTCAGAGTTTGTGTCGAGATGTTTAGTTTGTCAATAAATCAAAGCTGAACATCAAGTGCCTTCGAGATTATTACAGCAAGGGATGATACCAGAGTGGAAATGGGATAGAGTTACGATGGATTTCATATCAGAATTCCCTTTATCTCTGAAAAAGAAAGATGTTGTTTGGATTGTTGTTGATCGATTGACGAAATCGGCACATTTCATTCCGATACATACGGATTATTTGCTTGATAGATTGGCTGAATTGTGCATCTCTGAGGTCATTAGATTTCACGGGGTACCAGTTTCTATGATTTCGAATAGAGATCCGAGGTTTACGTCGCGATTCTGGAAGAAATTGCAAGAAGCTTTAGGTACGCGGTTACATTTTAGTACTGCATTTCATCCTCAAACTGATGGTCAGTCTAAGAGAGTAATTCAGATTCTCGAAGATATGCTTCGTTGCTGTGTTTTATAGTTTGAAAGCAACTGGGTGAAATATTTATAGTTGGTTGAATTTGCATATAACAACAGTTTTCAATCAAGTATAAAGATGGCACCGTATGAAGCATTGTATAGTCGTAAATGTCAAATACCATTATACTTGACCAAGCTTAGTGAGAAAAAGATTCAGGGGGTTGATTTGATTAGAGAAACTGAAAAGAAAGTGAAAGTAATTCATGATAGTTTGAAAGCAGCTTCAGATCGATAGAAATCGTAAGCGAATTTAAAACGTAAAGACATTGAGTTCCATATCGGCAACAAAGTATCTTTGAAAGTATATTCGAGGAAGAAGATTCTTCGATTTGGTCGCAAAGGAAAATTGAGTCCGCGGTTTATCGGGTCGTATGAAATTATCGGAAGAATAGGGCTAGGGGCATATCGACTAGTTTTACCTTCGGAGTTAGAAAAGATTCATAATGTATTTCATGTTTTGATGTTGCGTCGATATAGATCATATCCATCACAGGTAATTTCTCCGTCAGAGAATGAATTTTAACCTAATATGAAGTATAGTGAAGAACTGATTAGAATTCTAACCAGAGAGATTAAAGAGTTGAGAAGTAAACGCATAGCTTTAGTGAAGGTTTTGTGGCAGTGGCACGGTGTTAAAGAGGCTACGTGGGAACCCGAGAAAGCTATGAGAAAACAGTACCCTAACCTCTTTTCTGGTAAGGTTGCCTTAATGTGTATTTTAGACTAAATTGAATAGATTGATAATTAAATAACCTAAATTTGATTACATATAGTCAAGAAAAGTGAAGTTTGGATTTAGATCGAGGGAAAAACAAAGTTTTGGACTAGTCGATCCATTTCGTCGTTTTTGCAAATGAGGTAAGTTTGTATGTTAATAAGCATTAATATAATTGTGTTTTAAATGCTTTAATATTGAATTATTTGTGAATATGACATTATGGATATGTTCAACAACGGTTCAGTAAATGAAAAATCCTGGTTGAACCTTAGGAATAGATTAGGATACAAATGACATTTCGTTAGGGGTTATGTGATTTGGGTGCTGGTCTGTATGTCCTATCGGTGCTTGAGTTATCCGGCATGTGATGCGGATTCTCGTCAGCTTGTATGAGCAGCACCGTGTAGCTATGTCATGACCGTCATCTTGTGTGAGCAGACCCGTCGATAGCTCGAGAGTGAGCTCTATATAAGTTATGTGATTGAGCTAGTTTCTGCTATGTATGTGGCACTTAGGGTGCAAGATTGCGGAGTATCTGATAGTATTCCGAATGGTTCAACGAGTATACCGAAGATATGAAATGGTGAGAATTAGATACGTATCAGTACAGGTATGCACGAAAACTATAAAAGCATCGAATCTATGGAAATTGTGAGTTCATGGTTAATTATGAGATTGAATACATGTTAACATTATGGTTAAATGTTTTGTAGCATGTTATGTTCATACTTTTGAATGATAATTGAATGGTGAGCTTTGCTTATTATTTCATATGAGCTTACTAAGCTTTATAGCTTACTTTTTTTATTTTCTGTGTTTTATAGTGTTCTCGAAGCTAGCTTAGATTTGAGAATCGTCAGAGACCTCATCACACTATCAAGCTTCTATTTTGGTACTTTTAAGCTTATGTTTTGGTTATATGCCATGTATAGGAGTTATAGTCATTTTGGTATATTTTGGTAATGAATTTAGCCATATAAGTTGGCTTCAAACGAAGAATGATGTGTTATGCATTTTGCCATATGATTTGGCTTATATTTGGCATGTTTTGCTCATGTATAAATATGTGTAATTGGCCTTTAAATGTGTGGTTGATTATTGATAGGATGCTTGTTATGAATAGGCATTATGGATACCAAATTGTTGAGATTTGATTATTGGTATGCCTATGAAACTAGGCAAAATAATACATGTTTGAAAGTGATTATATTGATGATTTGAGATTGTGGATTTGGTATGATTTGAGATTGTGGATTTGGTATGTTTTTAGTTGATAAAATATGATGTATTGAATTATATGTTTCTTAGTATGCAAATAGCACGAATTATGATTGATTGAGGTTGGTTGAATACATATTTATGCCATATTATGTGCCATTTTATTTGGTGTAGGTATATGCAAATTTGGGTGGCAAGATGGCTTGGTAAATAGCTTATTTTTGTCCACATGGGCATGTGTCTCAGCCGTGTGTCCCCTAGTGTGTAATTAAAAATCAAGTCAGTAGGCCATACACGGCCCAGCACACGGGTGTGTGACTTGGCCGGGTTGCATAAGTTAGTATACCCTATAGGTTTGACACAGCCTAGCACACGGCATGGTACACGGGCGTGTGAGGCCATTTCAAAGGGCACATGGGCGTATGGTCGGTCGTGTGACCCAAGTCAGAGAGTTACTTATGGTTGGACACGGGTTGGGACACGGCCATGTGCTCCCATTTTGAATGTCCCCATGGCTTGTGACACGGGTGTGTCTTTGGCCCTGTGAGACACACGGCCAGGCCACACGGGCGTGTGTCCTCTGTATTTTGAAAATTTTTCTAAGTTTTCTGAAAATTTCATGAGTTATCAGTTTAGTCCCAAACCACTTCTAAAACATGTTTTTGGCCTCGTAGGCTCATATAAGGGACAATGTGAATGATGATTACATAAAATTTGAAAATGTATGTGAAATGTATGTCTAATGGTATAATAAGTCCAGTAATGCTCTGTAACCCTATTCCAACGTTGAATATGGGTGAGGGGTGTTACAGTTGGAATATGCGTTGTTTACTTACCTAATACATGATTAAATGGTAAGTTTAATTCTATGTTATATGAACTTACTAAGCTTAAATCCTTCTCTGTGTTATTTTTCGTGTTTTATAATGAATCGAAAGCTCTTTTGGGTTGGAAGATTTTCAGAGCTATATCACACTATCCATCGGCTCTTTCAGTACATTTGGTTGGTTTAATTTTAGTTATAATGACATGTATATGTATTTTGGCTAATGTTGGCCTAAATATTTTGTTGGGATTTTGGCCATTTGAATTAGTTTGCATTTTGGTACTTTGATGATATAATGGCATAGCTTGACATGTATATGAATAACCTATTTATGGTTGATATTTGGTTGGTTTGTTTGAATGTTGGATGATGACATGATAGTTGAATATGCATATAGTACAAGCCTTGCAACATGTTGTGATTTAGTATCTTGTTATGAAAGGCATATATGTTTAATTATGTTAGTATTTGAATTGCATTTTGGTACCAAATAGTTGTGTTTTGGTAAGTAAATTACATGGTATATACTGATGCAAATGTGCACACAAGTTATTTGGTTATTTTGTCAAATTTAACACTTGGTTAGTCATGTTATAATTTTCATTTGAGGTGTCTAAGGGCATATTGGTTATATGATGTTATACCATATGTATATGACTTGTTTAGGCTTGATTTGGATGCCTTGTTATGGCTTGTTTACATGTGCAATGTTGATTGTAGGTATATGCCAAATTGGGTGAGAAAAATGGCTTGCAAAATGGCATACTTTTGTCCATGCAGGCAGAGACATGGGCGTGTGTCTCAGCCGTGTGTGTCCCCTGTAGCTTTCAAAGGGTTTTAAGTCAGGCTGTACATGGCCTAGCACACAGCCTGGCACACGAGCGTGTGAGGCTATTTCGAAGGGTACACAGTCTGGCAGACGGATGTGTGGCTTGGCCGTGTAGCCCAAGTCAGTGAGTTACACTGGCAAAGACACGGGCTGGGACACAGCCATGTGCCCCTACTTCTAATGTCCACATGGCCTAAGATACGGACGTGTCTCTTGGCTGTGTGACCTTTGCAGTGTTGAAAATTTTCATTATTTTCTGAAAACTTCTCTGAGTTTTTTATTTAGTCTCGACTTGTTTCTAACGCATATTTAGGGCCTCGATGGCTCGTATAAGGGAAAACATGTATGATTTCACTTGGTTTTAATATGTTTATTGAAATGATTTGAACTGTTTGAAATTTCTGTCTGTTTGAATTGTAAACTCTGGTAATGCTCTATAACTCTGTTCCGGCAACGGATACTTTTCTCGGATCACCTTTGATGCCATCGACTAATAGAACATGTCCTAGAAATTTGACTTCCTAAAGCCAAAACTCACATTTGCTAAACTTAGCGAACAATTGTTTTTCATGCAAAGTTTGCAAAACAATTCTCAAGTGCTCGGCATGCTCTGACTCATCTCGTGAATAAATCAAGATATCATCAATGTATACCACGACAAATCTGTCTAAATACAGTCTGAAAATTATGTTCATCAAATCGATAAACACTGTAGGTGCATTGGTTAAATTGAATAGCATCACAAGAAATTCATAATGCCCGTACCTGGTTCTGAACACGATTTCCGACACATCTGGATCTTTAACTCGCAACTGGTAATAACCAGAACATAGATCAATCTTTAAGAATATGGTTGCACCTTTCAACTGATCAAACAAATCATCAATACACGACAATGGATACTTGTTCTTAATCGTAACCTTATTGAGCTAGCGATAGTTAATACATAAATGCATAGATTTGCCCTTTTTCTTAACGAATAGAACAGGTGCACCCCAAGAAGAAAAACTGGGTCGAGCAAAATTTCTATCTATTAACTCTTGCAACTGTGCTTTCAACTCTTTCAACTCTGTAGGTTTCATTCTAAAAGAAGCTATCGATATCGGAGATGTTCCCGGTACTAACTCAACTGCGAACTTAACCTCTCGGATTGGCGGTAACCTGGGTAACTCCTTTGGAAACACATCTGGATACTTACATACCACTAGAACCGATTCTCGCTTCAACTCAGAAACTCTAGAATCAAATATCTATATATAAGAAAGATACACATACAGCCATTTCTAACATATCTCTATGCTGACATAGCTGAAATAACATTAGCCATACTATCCAATCTATCTGACTCAATCTAAAGCTTTTCACCGTTCTGACACTTTAACATAATAAGCTTTCGCCTATAGTTCACATCAACATCATGCACAGTCAACCAATCCATACCTAAAATCACATCAAATTCATCAAATGGAAACAATATCAAATTGGTCGGAAAGTTACAACCCCGAAAAATCAAATGACAGTCTTTACAAACATTATCAACTAGCACATACTAACCTAGAAGGTTTGTTACTTTAACCACAAATTCAGTAAACTCAACAGGTATGTAACACCCCTTACACGTATTGAACGCTGAAATAGGGTTACAGAGCATTACCGGACTTATAAAACAATTAAACAATAATTTCACATACATTTTCAAATCTCATGCAATCATCATTCAAACTCAATCACATTGTCCCTAATACGAGCCTACGAGGCTCTAAACATGCTTTAGAAGTGGTTCGAGACTAAACCAATAGCTCAATAAATTTTTGAAACACTTAGAAAAATTTTCAATTTCAGGGGACACACGCCCGTGTCATAGGCCGTATGGACATTCGAAATAGGATCACATGGCAGCCTCCCAGCCCCTGTCTGACCCCGTGTAACTCTTATACTTGGGTCACACGGCCAATACACACGCCTGTATGGCTAGCCCATGTGCCCTAAAAATGGCTACACACACTCGTATGCCAGGTCATCCCAAACCTGTAGGGTATACTGACTTAGGCCACATGGCCAATCACACGTCCATGTGCTGGGCCATGTGGAGCATACTAACTTCCTTTTTAATTCAACACCAGGGGACATAGGGCCATGCAACCTAACTGTGTGTCACACACAGTTGAGACACACGCCCGTGTGGACAAAAATAGGCTATTTATGAAGCCAATTTGCCACCCAATTTTGCATATACCTATACCAAACCAAATGGCACCAAGACATAGCATAAAGAAGCATTCAAAGAAAAGCATAAAGAGGCATTCAAAGAAACTAAATTAGCCTAATTCATGTTAGTTCTATACCAACATCCACAATACACACAAGTCATAAAATAGACCATTCCATTTATACCAAATTCACATATAACATTCAACTAATTAGACACTTTCAAACATGCACCATTATGCTCAAACTCAGCAGCATATAACTTCTCCAATATCAACCAATTGATAACCACAATATCTACAATCCACAAGCATCATATATTCATCCATAAACTCACAACATAAGTCATATACACATATATATACACAACCATACCAACCAAATTAAGCCAACTTTCATGGCTATATACAAAACTAAAAACAATTAACTATAAGCCATTTCAAATGAGCAAAGTCATTACCAATTCATATACTAAAATGACTGAATTCCTATACATGCCATATACTTAAAACACTTAAGTTCAAAAGTACCCATGAGATAGTAGGGTAGTGTGACGAAGTCTCCGACGATCCCCGAGTCCGAGCTATCTTTGGTTTCACTATAAAACACAGAAAAATAAAGAATGTAAGCTATAAATCTTAGTAAGCTCGTATAAATATAATAAGCAAAACTCACCATTTAGTTACAATTCAAAATATACATATGACATACTAGAAAATATGTATAACCACAATGTTAACATATATTCAATGCATATTTAGTTTCCGTACATACTTGTATTGATACATATCTATTTCTCACCATTTCATATCTTCGATATACCCGTTGAACCATAATACAATATACTCAGGAATCTCGCAACCTAAGTGCCAATATATATAGTCGAAGCTATCTCAATAAAATCTTGCACCGAAGTGCCAATACATAGTCGAACTTATCTCAATATCATATCTCAAAAATGCTCACTTTTGAGCTATCAACGGGTCTACTCATACAAGCTGACGGTCATGACATAGCTACACGGTGCTGCTCACACAAGCTGACAAGAATCTGCAACACATGTTAGATAACTCAGCCATCGATAGGAATTACAGACCAGTACCCAAAACAATAATAACCCTTAGTGACATGTCATTTGTATCCTAATCTATTCCTAATGTTCAAACAGGATTTTACACTTGTCGAATTGTTGTCAAACATGTTTGTAGATTCGTACTCATAGTTCTTGCAATATCAA
Organism: Gossypium bickii; assembly: GCA_025503065.1. Lineage (NCBI taxonomy): Eukaryota > Viridiplantae > Streptophyta > Magnoliopsida > Malvales > Malvaceae > Gossypium > Gossypium bickii. Next base: position 108,163,616 of record CP106711.1, read on the forward strand.
ATAATTTAAAATACAATTATAACAAAGCTTATTACATACGAACTTACCTCGAATGCAAAAATGGCGAATTAAGTTGATTAATCCGAAACTTTGTTCTTTCTCTGATCTAAATCCATATTTCACCTTTCTTGATTTAAATATAATCAAAGTTAACTTATTTAATAATCTCTCTATTCAATTTAGTCTGAATTATACATTAAGGCAATTTTACACATTTGCCCCTAATATTTCACATTTTTACAATTTAGTCCTTATTTCATAAAATCACAAATTCATGCAATTCAACCAAAACCTATGCTACCCGAATTTCAATTAGGTCCCTAGTAGCCCATTTTTCATTTATTTCATAATTTATCCACAATGTTCTCACATTTCACAATTTAACCCCTAATTGGACATTTTACTAAAAAACACTTAACAAATGTTGTTTATCTAACAACAAGCAAGCATTTTTTACCATAAAACATCAAAATACATCAACATTCATCAATGGAAAAACCCTAAACCTTTAACAATTTTGCAAATTAATCCCTGGGCTAGCTAGACTAAGCTACAACGATCTCAAAAACGTAAAAATCATTAAAAATGGGACGAAAATGAACTTATGTACTCAAGGAAACTAGGCCGAATGTTTCAAGCTCTTTAATGGTGTTTCAAACGCTTATTTTTTGTGGTGAAAGCTTAATAGAGAAGATGATACCATGTTTTTATTATTATTATTTTAACTTAAGTTATTTTATAATTTACTATTTTAACCTTTAATAAAACATTAAAAATTCACATAAACCATGTACATAAATGTTCACTAAACTTAACAAGGGTATAATTATAGCATAATGACCTCCACTATTTAATTTCATAGCCATTTAATACTTCTAGCTATGAGAACATCACTTTTGCACTTTACGCAATTTAGTCCTTTTTATCGAATTAAGCACTCAAACGATAATATTTCTTAACAAAATTTTCACACATTCATACTATCATGCTGTAGACATTAAAAAAAATAAGAAACTTTTTATTTTGACTTCAGATTTGTGGTCTCGAAACTACCGTTCCAATTTGACTAAAAACGGGTTGTTATAACTCTCCTCTGTAGGAATTTTCGTCCTCGAAAATCTTACCAAAAAAGAGGTTAGGTACTATTTTCTCATAGCTTCTTTAGGTTCCCACGTAGCCTCTTCTACCCTATGATGTTGCCACAAAACCTTCACCAAAGCTATGCGCTTATTTCTCAACTCTTTAACCCCTCGAGCTGAAATCCTGATCGGTTCTTCGTTATACGTCATATCAGGTTCAATCTCAATCTCTGCCGGAGAAATTACGTGTGATGGATCTGATCTATATCAGTGCAACATCAACACATGAAAACATTAATCTTTTCTATTCTGACAGTAACGCTAGTCGATATGCCATTGGCCCTATTCTTTTGATAATCTCATACGGCCCGATAAATCTCGAACTCAATTTGCCTTTGCTACCAGACCGTAAATCAATCTTTGAGAACACTATTGCCCCTTTCAATTGATTCAAACAAATCATCAATTCTCAGCAAAGGATACTTGTTCTTTATTGTAACCTTGTTGAGCTGACGATAATCAATGCAAAATCTCATTGATCCATCTTTCTTCTTTACGAACAACACTGGTGCACCCAGGGCAAAAAACTAGGTTGTGCAAAACCTCTATCGGTTAACTCATGCAACTGCGCTTTCAACTCTTTCAATTCTGTCGAAGCCATTTTGTACGGAGCTATAAATATTGGTGATGTTCTCGGTATTAATTCAATAACAAATTCGACCTCTCTAATCGGTGCTAACCCCGGTAACTCTTCTGGAAACACATCCGGATACTCATAGACAAATGGCACTGATTCAATTTTCGATTCAAACACTTTTGTATCTAAAACGTAAGCAAGATAAGCTTCACAACCTTTTCTCACACGTCTTTGAGCTGACATAGATGAAATCAAAACAGGAAATTAACTCGACTCATCTGATTCAATTCGAAGGATCTCATTATTCTGACATTTCAATTCAATAGCCTTTCGTCTACAATTCACAACGGTATCATGCAGCGTCAACCAATCCATACCCAGAATTACATCAAATTCATCAAACGGTAGTAGCATCAAATTAGCCAGAAAATAGTAACCTCGAGTCATCAAAGGACAATTCTTGCAAACTTTATCAACTAAAACATACTTGCCTAAGGGTTTCGACAGTTTAATCACGAATTTAGTAGAATTAACAGGCAAACTCTTACTAGACACTAAATTCTCACAAACATATGAATGAGTCGATCCAGTATCAATCAATGCAATTACATTAGTGTCATAAAGAGAAAATGTACCGGTGATAACATCAGGTGACGACACATCTTCACAAGCGAGAAAAAATAAGCTCTAGCAGGTGATCTGGCCTCGGATCTCACAACAAAGTCCTTTGTTGTTCCTCTACTACTAGTCATAATTCCAGCACTTCGAGGTGGTTTACCCCTGGCAACTATATTACCCGACCCTGAATTCTAAAGATTATCTTTCCCGGATAACTGAGGACAATCACGAATAAAGTGTTCTTGCGAACCGCATCTGAAACAAGCTTTATTGTTATTATTCATCCACCAATCTCCAAAATGTCGTCAACCACACTGTTGACACTCGGGTTTATTGTTTCTCACGCTATGAACATTCGATACCGATGTAGCTTAAGTTTTAGGATTTGAATATTGCTTTCCACGATCTCTGTTTGGATACCCGATTAAAGCATTCAAATGAGTATATGAATCCCGTGATTTCTTTGACGAGGATTGATATAGTTTGCTCATCAATCTCTTTCTCAAATCTCTAGCCTCGAAATCAACTTTTCTCTTTTCTTTGCCACGTTCTTCGACTTTGCAAGCTCGGCCAACTAGTACCACAAATTCCTTCAACTCTAGAATTTCGACTAACAATCTGATATCTTCATTTAACCAGTCTTCAAATATTTTGCACATAATTGCCTCAGTTGAACACATCCCCGAGCATACTTACTGAGTCTAACAAACTCTCGCTCATATTCAATTACTAACATACAGCCCTATTTCAGCTCCAGAAACTCTTTTCATTTTTGATCAATAACCGTTGAATGATGTATTTCTTTCTGAACTCAGCTTGAAAGAATTCCCAGGTAACTCTTCCTCTCAGTACCACGAACATCAAAGCATTCCACCACTAATAGGCAATGTCTCTTAGAAATGAAACAGCACATTTAACACATTCAGCAGGTGTGCAAGATAGTTTATCAAATACTCTGATAGTGTTTTCAAGCCAAAACTCAGTTCTCTTAGGATCGTCATCAACTGTAGCTTTGAACTCTTCAGCCCTGTATTTTAGGATCTTATCAACTGGAGGTTTATTCAATCGTAGAGGTTCCAAACCTTGAGAAGCTATGGGAATCGGTTGGGGATTAGGTGGGGGTGGAGGGTGTTGAGTAGCCGGATTTGTCTGAACAAATTCCGTGAACCACTCGTTCATCATTTGGAAGAAGGCTTCTTTAGCCTCTTCTTCCTGGCTACTTGATACGGGTCTCGATTCTGATTGCGCTACTCCATGAATGTAGGCAAGCGCATTACTTTCAACATCATCAGCTACAACTCGATTACGATCATTTAAATTGTCAAGAGATATCACACTATCACATGTTATATATGAAATGTATAGCTAGACTTTTACACACGCAATGTTAGTCCGAGAATCGACTAAACCGTAGCTCTGATACCAATAAATGTAACACCCCTCACCCGTATTCAACATCGGAATAGGGTTACAAAGCATTACCAAACTTATAAAACAATTAAACAATAATTTCATATACATTTTCAAATTTCATGCAATCATCATTCAAACTCAATCACATTGTCCCTAATACGAGCATACGAGGCCCTAAACATGCTTTAGAAGTGGTTCGAGACTAAACCAATGGCTCAAGAAATTTTTGAAACACTTAGAAAATTTTTCAATTTCAGGGGACACACGCCCGTGTCACAGGCCGTGTGAACATTTGAAATGGGATCACATGGCCGTGTCCCAGGCCATGGCTGACCCCGTGAAACTCTCTGACTTGCGTCACACGACCAACACACACGCCCGTGTGCCCTAAAAATGGCCACACATGCCCATGTGCCAGGTCGTGCCAAACCTGTAGGGTATACTGACTTAGGCCACACGGCCAATCACACGCCTGTATGTTGGGCTGTATGGAGCATACTGACTTGATTTTTAATTCAACACCAGGGGACACGCACACGGCCATGCAACCTGACTCTATGTTACACATGGCTGAGCCACATGCCCATGTCTCTACCCATGTGGACAAAAATAGGCTATTTACCAAGCCAATTTTCCACCCAATTTTGCATATACCTACACCAAACCAAATGGCACCAAGACATGGCATAAATAAGCATTCAAACCAACTAAATTAAGCCTACTTCATGTTAGTTCTATACCAACATCCACAATACACACAGGTCACAAAATAGACCATTCCATTTATACCAAATTCACATATGCCATTCAACTAAGTAGACACTTTCAAACATGCACTATTATACTCAAACTCATAAGCATATAACTTCTCCAATATCAACCAATTGATAACCAAAATATTTATAATCCACAAGCATCATATATTCATCCATAAACTCACAACAAAAGTCATCTACACATATATATACACAACCATACCAACCAAATTAAGCCAACCCTCATGGCTATATACGAAACTAAAAACAATTAACATTTATAAGCCATTTCAAATGACCAAAGTCATTACCAATTCATATACCAAAATAACCAAACTCCTATACATGCCATATACTTAAAACACTTAAGTTCAAAAGTACCTAAGAGATAGTAGGATAGTGTGACAAAGTCTCTGACGATCCCCGAATCCGAGCTAGCTTTGATTTCACTATAAAACACAGAAAAATAAAGAATGTAAGCTATAAAGCTTAGTAAGCTTATATAAAAATAATAAGCAAAACTCACCATTTAGTTACCATTCAAAATATACATATAACATACTAAAATATATATAACCACGATGTTAACATATATTCAATGCATATTCAATTTCTGTACATACCTGTATTGATACGTATTGTAACACCACTTACCCGTATTTGACACCTGAACAGGGTATGAGGCATTACCATACTCAACTTGCTCAATCATGCAACATCGATTCATAAAATTTCATTTCAAATTAAAACTTTTTCATTCAAGACCTTAAAGTCCTTATTATAGGTCTATGAGACCCAAAACTGGTACCCGGAATGATTCGGGACCAAAAGAGGAAACTTTTGAACACTTAGACAAATTTGATATAAAATAGGGCCACATGCCCTTGTGAGGGAAAGAACACGCCCGTGTGGCATATCACATGCCCGTGTTCCACACCCGTGTCTATTTATTTTCCAATTCAAGCCTACAAGGTTTTCACATGGTAGAATTCACGCCCGTGTCCCTCACACGGCCACGACACGCCCGTGTCTTAGCCCGTGTGCAAAAACCTTGGCATTCTGTTTATGATGTCATCACCTCAATAAGGTCATACGGCCAAGGCACACACCCGTGTCCTTAGACCGTGTGTCGAATTAAATTCCTAACTCAAGTGCTGACTTCACACGGCCCGGGCACATTCCCGTATTTTAGGCCGTATCTCCCACAAGGTTGAGACACATGGTCGTGTCTTCACTTGTGTGTTTACTACTGAGCATACTGACTTGCCAACCTAGCATGCAAGGGGACACACGGCCTATCAACACGCCCATGGGCTGACCATGTGTCACACACGGCCTAGAAACACACCCATGTGCCTACCCGTGTGGACATTTGTAAGGCTATCTACCAAGCCAAATGCCACCCTACAAAGCAACCATACTTATACTAATTCAATTCAACATATATCATGACCATAAGGCACTTCTAAGAACTCATAATCAAGATATCCACACAAGTATACACTTCTTGAATTTCATCATCATTGAATATATAAACTTGTCAAGTATTGGCCCATTTCCAATGACCACTTACAAAATGAATTTAATAACATTAATAGCCACACATTGGCTAACAAATATGACATAACACAAAATAACCAAGTTCCTATACATGCCATACTCAAAATTAAACAAACTTTGCTATACCAAGGAGAAATTGATAGTGTGATTCCGAACTCCGACGTCCTATGATTCTCGAGCTAGCTTGGCTATACTATAAGGAAAACGGAAATGAGAGAGGTAAGCATGAAGCTTAGTAAGTTTGCATGAAACAAATAAGTACATAAAGGCTCATAATGTCATCCCTCTAACACATTGATTAAAAACACAAAGTCTCAAGCACATTACCATAACTTACTCATGCTTACTCTTACCAATTACATGTCATACATTTCTTGTGAATTACTCAAATGTACCTGTATCACTTCATCACATATCTTTAGTATTATTTGATCTCTATATAAGCTTAACTATTTATCTCAATGAATCACTTGGAATACCCGAGGATACACAATCGTCAACATACACATAAACACGATCTCAATGCCATATCCCAGATATGGTCTTACATGGGGTCACATTTCGACGCTGATGCCATATCCCAGATATGGTCTTATATAGGATCTCATATTGATGTCGATGCCATATCCCAGATATGGTCTTATACGAGGTTCATATTCGGTACCGATGCCATATCCCCGATATGGTCTTACACAGTATCTCAGTTCGGTGCTGAGGCCATGTCCTAGACATGGTCTTACACGGGACCTTATCGATCTCAATAATGATATCCTTTCACTTCTTAAAGTCCAACCGAGACTTCTACATCATAAAATTTCATTATTTTCTCATTCAACATCATTACTCAATTTCATAAAAATAATATTCACCATCACTAATATCAAACATTTTAAAACTTAATAACATGGTGTTGAATTTATTACACACAAACTTACCTCGATACCAAAATAGGCCAATTTGCCGATCTAGTCTAAAACCTTGTCTTTTCCTCGGTCAAGGTTAATTCTTCATTCCTCTTGATCTATAATAACAAATTAGCTCATTTAATTACCACATTTGTAACATCCTGAATCAGGGCCTTTGCATTTTGTGTGTTTGTGTGTGAATGCTATGTTTGTCATGTTAGTTTAGGGTACTTTAGAGGTCCAGGAATGACCTAGGGGTGAGCCGGAGCCTTAGAGAAAATTTACTTTTTGGGCACTTTAAAGGGAAGCTGAATGGGATAGGAGTTAAGGGGTGATTGGTGGTATGTTCTGACACAAGAAGTGCCTTGGTAAAGTGGCAAGGAGGCGCCACTTAAAGCTCAGGGAAGTGACGCCTCAGGGAAGCTGGCAGGGACTTGTTTCGAGCTATGGGAATTCCCTTTTAGGGATTTCTTTTTGACGCCAAGGTAAGGGAGAGTTGCACTCAGCTTGGACTCTGGTGGATGAGTGTTGAATGGGTCAACACCTTTGAATGAGTGGAAGAAAGCAATTCAAGGAGTTTGAATTATTCAAACAAGTTTGAATGTGTGATCAGGAGAAAACTAAAGAGGAAAAGAAGGGATTGAAGAGTGTGAAGTGTTAGCCGAAATTGTGAGGAGTGGGTGTGAGTGTGTGTTAAGTTTAGTGAGGTTAGGGAACGACAGAATGTTAAAAATAGCCTTAGGGGGAGTGTTGGGCATTTTCGGCTAGCTAGATAGGACCAAGAGCTTCTTTTGTTCTTTCTTTTTGTCAAAAACTGAAACACCCATACCATATTGGGCATTTTGCTTTTCTCTCAATTTCCAAAACCGAAACACTCTCTTAACATTTTGTTTTGCTTTCCCTTTTCTTTCATTGAGTCGAAACATCTTCCACTCCTCTCCTCAGTTTCTTCTTTGTTTATGCTTGGTCGAAACATGCTTGGCCTTTAATTTGTCACTTTTGTTTTATTTTCTTTGTCATTAACCTCAAAGCTGAAACCCTCTGAAGCCTCATATTTTGCCGAAAACTCTGTTACTCTCCTCTATTCTCTTCAAACACTTTAGCCGATATCTCTTGGTAGAGAGCACCTTTCTTTTTCATCTCTTCCTTTTCAAGAGCAGAACAACTTCGGTGTTTGGTAAGTCCATTTTGCTTTGGCTGAATCTTTCTAACAATCTCATCTCTTTCCCTTTTGATTTCCTTAAAAGAGAAGCTGAAACTTCTCATTCTATTGTAACTGCTTGGTTGACTGAAACCCTCTAACATTCGTATTCTTTCGACTCCTAGTTGCAGTGGATCACCGTTACTAATCTTCCATCATTTTCAATCGGTTTCTCTATGGTTGTGGTTAGAGTTTCTTTTTGTTTTAAACATCTTTCTTGCGTTTTGGTGCCGAAGGCAGTGATCCCATTCTTTAAACTCTTGGCCGAGTATAGGTGGTGATGCTTTCTTTTGGAGACTTCCGGGATTCGTTTGACTTATGGATCAAGCCTAAAGCTTCGGGATTTGTCGATCTAGGTAAGGACCCTTAGTTTGAGTGTTATTCTCTTATGGTTCGATTTCACTGCTTTAATCCAGTCTAGTGACCAAAGTTTTTTCATGGACTCAAATGTCAGCCAAGCGATAGGAGGGGTTACCTGTAAACCCAGCCCCTAAGTTTTAAGCGAGCGATGTGTCGTGATTCGGGATTGGCCACGGGTTGTGGGCCGGCACGAAGCGAGAATAGTAGGCAGATAGCTGTGGTTTCGATTAGTGATAGTATCGACGTTGAAAGTGTGATATTGCGTGTTATCAGGTGTGTAACTCTCACACACTTTATATGTTAAATATGTTATTATCTCTATATGGCCAAAAGCCGAAGTGATGGTATGGATCACTAAGTTACCTTTGTGGGTAAAAGCGAGGACTCCAGGTAAGTGCTATTATGTGCTGTTATTAATGAATGCATGTATAAGTGAAATGAATGCTGTTGCACATTGTTAGTATGATCATACCATGATGTAAAGCATGTACATGAAAATGGGATATGATGAGAAGAGGGAGGAAATATGATCTTTCAGACTGTCACCAGTGGTTAGGTACCACAAGTGGGTTGGCCCCACAGATTATCATTTTGTGACTAGGTCTCAGTGGTTTGGAACCACCAGTGGTTAGGTACCACATATATATTATTTCTGTGACTCGTCCCAGTGGTATGGCACCATAGTGGGTTGGCCCCACGTATGGATATTATGGATTGTCACCAGTGGTTAGGTACCACAAGTGGGTTGGCCCCACATATGATTATTTGTGAATTTTGTCACCAGTGGTTAGGTACAAGTGGGTTGGCCTCACATATTATTATTTGCGACTTTTGTCACCAGTGGTTTGGAACCACCAGTGGTTAGGTACCACCAGTGGCTAGGTGCCACAAATGTTGGGTAGACACAGGTGAAACGGATGGATATCTAGGTTGGTTGGGTTGCATGGCATACATACTTTGCATATGAATCTGCGTGAGAGCCCTAAAATCTTTTGGACGAGGATTTACACACTGAGTCTCGGTGACTCACCCCTTCCGTTAAACTTTGCAGGTAATCCTTAGACTGCGGATATGGAGCCTAGGTGGACTCGAGGTGGCCATGCATAATATTTTGGGTTTTATTTTAAATCGTTATTTTGGAGCTATTCTACTTTAATTTGGATTTTGGGTAATGTAATAAGGCTATTTAAACGCTAGTTTGGTTTTTATTTGTTTTATAAATTTTCCTTTATTTTATTTCTGATTATCAAGTCATGCTTAATACAATTTCAAAATGGGTGATTTCCAAAACTTAAAAACTTTGGGATTTTGAGATTCTACAATTGATTATTTAACAAACGGATTCTAGCAGCAAATTAACTAAATTTTCAAATTAAGGCTCAAAGTTTTCAATTGAACACTCAATATAAATTCCGTTTCTATAAAACCAAAGCTTTATCCCAACTCATGACGATAACTCAGTTTTCAAAATTTTTCTTTCCTGTGACATGCCAGATTCGGTCATAGCGTTTTGACCGGGCCTGGGGTGTTACAACATTAATCAACACATTTCAATAATCATACATTGGCAAAATTACCATTTTGCCCTTAGACTTTCACAAAATGAGTATTTTACCTCTAGGCTGGTAAATCGATTCTAATCGAATTTCCTCCTTTTACAAGCCTAGATGGACATTTATTACTCTTATGGCAACCCTCAATACTCATTATTTCACACATTTATCACATATTTTACAACATTTACAAAAAGGTCCTTTTAGGTGTTTTCATAGTAACACCTTTCACAAAAGTTGTTTATCTAACTACTAAGACTCATTTTCTTCCATAAAAATGCAGAAAATAACAAAAATGCTCACACGGAAAAACTTTAAACTTTCAACCATTTTGCAAAATAGTCCCCACTTTAGCTAGCTTAAGCTTTAGAGGTTTCAAAAGTACAAATATTATCAAGAAATGATCATCAAAACACTTACTTGTAAGGAGAAAAGCTTGCTGAAATTTTTGAGCTTTCGAACCCCTATTTTTCTGCTAATTTTCAGTGGAGAAGAAAAGAAGGAAAGATGATATATTTCCTTTCTTTATTTTATTATAAAACATCAATTTAGTCTACCTAATTTCAACAACTTTGACCAATTTTGACATTGTTTGTCCCCTATGGCCGGCCACCCTATTTTTAAGCGTCTAATTGCATATTAAGGGCCTCCAATTAATATTCTATGGCTTTTAGCCACCTTTAGCTTGTAAAATGGAACTTTTGCAGTTTATGCAATTTAGTCCTTTTTCGAAATTGAGCATGAAATTGCTAAAATTAAAGCACCAAAATTTCCATGCACTCATGTAATCATGCTAAAACACATAAAATAATATAAAGATGATTTTCTCTGACCTTTGATTAGTGGTTTCGAAACCACTATTTCGAATAGCCCCTAAATCGAGTTGTTACACGTATTTATTTCTCACTATTTCATATCCTCGATATACCCGTTGAACCATTTGGAATGATACAAGATACTCAAGAATCTCGCACCCTAACTGCCAATATATATAGCCGAAGCTATCTCAATATCATATCTCAATAATGCTCACTCTCGAGCTATCAACAGGTCTACTCACACAAGCTGACGGTCATGACATAGCTACACGGTGCTGCTCACACAAACTGACGAGAATCAGCAACACATGTTGGATAACTTAGCCACCGGTAGGACGTACGGACCAGCACCCAAAACAATAATAACCCCTAATGACATGTCATTTGTATCCTAATCTATTCTTAAGGTTCAATCGGGATTTCACACTTGCTGAATTATTGTCGAACATGTCCGTAGGGTCGTATTCATAGTTTATGCAATATCAAAGCATTTAAAATACAATTATAATAGAGCTTATTACATACGAACTTACCTCGAATGCAAAAACAGCGAATTAAGTCAATTAATCCGAAACTTTGTTCTTTCCCCAATCTAAATCCGTATTTTTCCTTTCTTGATCTAAATATAATCAAAATTAACTTATTTAATAATCTCTCTATTCAATTTAGTCCAAATTATACATTAAGGCAATTTTACACATTTGCACCTAATATTTCACATTTTTACAATTTAGTCCTTATTTCATAAAATCACAAATTCATGCAATTCAACCAAAACCCATGCTAGCTGAATTTCAATTAGGTCCCTAGCGGCCCATTTTTTTCATTTATTTCATAATTATCCACAAAATTCTCACATTTCACAATTTAACCCCTAATTGGACATTTTACTAAAAATCACTTAACAAATGTTGTTTATCTAACAACAAGCATGCATTTTCTACCATAAAACATCAAAATACATCAACAGTCATCAATAGAAAAACCTTAAACATTTAACAATTTTGAAAGTTAACCCCTAGCTAGCTATACTAAGCTACAACGATCTCAAAAGCGTAAAAATCATTAAAAACGGGACGAAAATAAACATACATATCTCAAGGAATCTAGGCTGAATGTTTCAAGCTCTTTAATGGTGTTTCAAACCCTTATTTTTGGTGATGAAAGCTTAATGGAGAAGATGAGACCATGTTTTTTTTTAACTTAAGTTATTTTATAATTTACTATTTTAACCTTTAATGAACATTAAAAATTCACATAAACCATGTACATAAATGTCCACTAAACTTAAAAAGGGTATAATTACAGCATAAGGACCTCCACTATTTAATTTCATAGCCATTTAATACTTTTACCTATTAGAACATCACTTCTGCGCTTTACGAGATTTAGTCCTTTTTATCGAATTAAGCACTCAAACAATAAAATTTCTTAATGAAATTTTCAAACAATCATACTATCATGATGTAGACATTAAAAAATAATAAAATTATTATTTTGACTTCATATTTGTGGTACCGAAACCACCGTTCCGATTTGACTAAAAATGGGCTGTTACAAGGTAAATTCTTAATTGACACTAAATCCATGTATACATACGAATGTGTTGATCCCAGATCAATCAAAGCAGTAACATCAATATCCAAGATAGAAAATCTACCGGTGATAACATCTAATGCTAAAACCTCTTCTCATGCACGTATCGTATAATCTCTAGCCGGTGCTCATGCCTCGGATCTCACAACAGAGTCCTTGGTCCCACTGCGGCTATTACCAACATTTTTAGGGTTCCTTGGTTATCTCCCTCTCGCAGCTGTGTTACTCAGTCAAACGATCTAAGCCTTTTCTTTTTCGGATCTCTCTGGGCAATCTCAAATAAAATGCTGATATGAACCACACTTAAAACACGCACTGACTTTCATCTTGCATTCACCAAAGTGTCGACATCCACACTGTTGACAATCGGGCTTATTGCCTTTAATGCTGCCTACATTCACTACGGATGTAGCTTGAAGTTTTGAACTCGCATGCTATTTACCTCGGTCTCTACCAGAATATCCCACAAAAGCTGTCAAACGGTTATGTTGTTCTTTCGATTTCTTCTATGTCAATTGATATGACTTTCCCGTTGACCTCTTTCTCAAACCTCAAGCTTCATAATCAGCTTTTCTCTTTTCTTTTCTAATCTCCTTGACTTTATGCACTCGATCAACTAAAACAACTGATTCTTTCAGTTCAAGTATCCCAACTAATAGCTTTATGTCTTCGTTTAACCTGTCTTCAAACCGTTTACACATGGCAACTTCGGTTGGTATACATTCACGGGAATACTTGCTCAGTCTAACAAATTCCCTCTCATACTCGGACACTGTCATTCGGCTCTATTTATGCTCAAGAAACTCTTTGCATTTTTTATCAAGAAATCTCTGACTTATATACTTTTTTCGGAACTCAGTTTAAAAGAATTCCCAATCTATACGCTCTCTCGGCACAACTGAAACCAAAATGTTCCACCATTGATAAGTTGAGTCTGTCAGTAAAGATACAACACATTTTACACATTCTGCCGGTGAACAAGACAACTCATCAAAAACCCTAATAGTATTTTCTAACCAGAACTCGGCTCTCTCTGGGTCATCTTCAGCTATAGCTTTAAATTCTTCAGCCCCATATTTACGAGTTTTATCAACTGGCGGCTTACTAACTCGCAGTGGTTTTAAACCTTGAGGAACTACGGGGACCGGTTGGGGAACAGGTGGGGGTGAAGGTCATTAAGCTGCCGGGTTAACTTGAACAAACTCGGTAAACCATTCATTCATCGTATGAAAGAAGATTTCTTTAGCCTCTCCTTTATGGCCCTCAGATACAGGCCTAGTGACACTTGATGCTACTTTGTGAACAGAGGCTTGCGCGTTGCTTTCAACTTCATCGGAGTCAACTCGGTTGGATGTCATTTCTATATGAAAGCATATTTCAAAACAAGACAGGAGTTATCACACTATCATAGGTTATATAATGGCATGTATTTCTAGACTTTTACGTACTACGTTTAGTCTAAAAATTGACTAAATCGTAGCTTTGATACCACTAAATATAACACCTCTAACTCAAATTCGTTGCTGAAATAGGGTTACGGAGCATTACCGTAAAATCATGACTTAAAATATTCAATTTTGAACATTATATAATCGATAGCAAATTCATTGAATCACATGCATATCGTCCCTAATTCGAGCCATCGAGGCCTTAGAAACACTTTAGAAATGATTCGGGATTAAATCAGAAATATTTAGAACTTTATAGAAAAAGATAGAAATTTTCACACTGCATGAGTCACACAACTGTGTGGTTAGGCTGTGACTCACACGAATGAGACACATGCCCGTGTCCCAAGATATGTGGACATTCAAAGTAGGGACACATGGTCGTGTCCCAGCCCATGCCCGTGCTCGTGCCCATGTAACTCTCTAACTTCAATCACACGGCCAAGCCACATACCCATATGCTAGGCCGTGTAATTGCCTGACTTGCAACCCATTGAAACCTACAGGGGATACATGGACGTGTCGCATGGCCGTGTGTCACACACGGCTGAGACACACATTCGTGTCTTAGGCCGTGTGGACAAGAAATAGGTTAATTTCAAGTCATTTATTTCACCCAAACCATGCTCACACTTACAAGTCAATCTCACATACAGTCAAGCTTCAAAACATACCTAAAACATGCATAATAAAGCTAGTTCAGTATGGTATCTATCCATACAACCAATATGTCAAAATGCACCTCAATCACAGGTTATCAAATCAACCTAAACATAAACATATTTGGGCATAAATCAACCACACACAACTACCTATTTTCATGCCAAGCCATAGCACAATTGACCATATGCCAAACCACATCTATACATAACAATTTGATCATTCAAAACATACATTCACTTTACCATTCACTTTACCATTTCAACATTAACCATCAAAGCATTAAAATGCCAAAAGTTCATCAACCAAAATACCACATTTACAAGCCAAACATAATGATCATCTCATCAAACACAATTCTCCTATACATGCCATTATAACCATGACTCAAAACATTAAAATCTACTAATATAGTCGTTGGATAGTGTGATAGGTCTCCGACAAGCTTCCAAACCTATCGAGCTTCCGATAATCTATAAACATAGAAAATAACACAACATAAGCATATAATGCTTAGTAAGTTTGTAAATCATGAACAATACTTACCATTTCAATGCAAAAGCTTAAAAATAAACTTGAATAAATCTAAAATAGCTTGGCACAATCCTAAGCATCATCAACAACACAAGTTAGTGATTAAACACATAACTTAACAATATCATCATATGGTAAGGTAAATTTCATGAACAGAATACATATGAACTCATACTTTTCATATCATGGCTATACATACTTTGTTTATTAATACTTCTTACCTTTCCAAAACTTCATAGTGTATTCATCCAAAACCTTATTGATTCATCCCTTTATATGTCTGTTGAACCACTTATAATAATATCTGATACATGGGAAGCTCACACAAAGTGTGCTAACATATGGTCAAAACCATTCCTTTCCTTTTCCTTTACGTAAACACTCGTACGAGCCATAAATGGGCCTGCTCACATAAGTTGACGGTCGAAATGTAGCTACACGATTCCGCTCACATAAGTTGACAGTCGAAATATAACTACACGATGCCGCTCACACAAGTTGACGAGTATTTACAACAAACGTCGGAACTCAACCATTGGTAGGACGTTCAGGAGCAGCACCTTAAACATGGTAACCCTAATGACTTGTCATTTGTATCCAATAAATTCCTAAGGTTCAAACGGGGCTTGCTAGTCGTCGTATCGTCGTTGGATATTTCATCATGACATGATATGAAAATTAATATAATAGCATTTAAATCAAATACATTAAACCGCTATTTAAACGTACGAACTTACCTCGATCACAAAATGATGATATAGGACCGACTAGTCCAACACTTTATCTATCCCTCGATCTAAATCCGTACGAGGCTTAACTTGATCTAAATAATCAAATTCAATCCATTCAATAATAATTCTATTCAATTCAATCCAAAAATCATATTTTTGAAAATTTATGTTTTTGCCCTTATTATTTTGATTTCTTTACAATTTAGTCTTTAAGTTCGTAAATTGAAACTCATTCAAATTCATCCCTAACCCAAGCTACCCAAATTCAATATACATGCACATCAACTCAAAAAATTCATTATTTTACAATTTCACCTTGAATTTTACACAATTTACAAACAAATCCCTAATTGACATTTTCAACAAAATTTACTTTAAAAAAGTTGTTTATATATCAATAAGGACTCGTTTTCTTCCATCAAACATCAAAAACCATATAAATACATTCATGAAAAAACTTTAACCTTTTAAGAATTTGGAAAATTAGTTCCTAAGCTAGTTAGATTAAGCTACGGCTTCAAAAATATAAAAATCATTAAAAACGGGATGAAAATTCACTAACATGCACAACGAAGAGCTTGGTCGCACCTTCAAGATTCTTTAATGGAGTTCTTAGGTCTATTTTCGGTGAAAGAATAACAAAGCAAGATGATAGGTTTTGTTATTCTTAGTTTTACTTGAATAATTTATTAAATTACATTTTTAACATTCCTTTAATACTTAAAAATTCGTCCTTTATTGTTAATCTTTGTCCACTATTTAACTTAATGGTCTAATTACCAATTAAATCTCTTAACCATTTAATTTCATAGTCATTTGATACATTTAGCATATATAACTTTATTTTTGCATTTTTTTTATGATTTAGTCCTTTTCACTAAATTAAACATGCAAACAATAAAATTTCTTAACGAATTTTTTCTACGACCTTCTAATATATCAAACACTAAAATAATAATAAAATAAATATTCTCAAATCGAATTTTTAGTTCCTAACCACTGTTCCGATTTTACCGAAAACAGACTGTTACAGCAATGGTAAGCAACAAAAGCAATTGCATTAGTTTTCTCGATGTTGAACCGAGGGAAAACAAAACATCCCTAAACTATAGCATTTTAGGGATGAGATAATCATGTAGGGCATAAAGTGAGGAGTATTAGAATCTGTATGACTCGAGGGTAAATGTGAGGAGGATTTTAGGCAATGAGGTGCATTATCAATTCCAACCAAGCTCAAGAGTGTAAAAGTCACTTTATATCTTATCAAAACCAGTGATGTATCTTGATATTAAGTTTTGAGGGACTTAACTAATTTAAAAAAACAATGAGGGTTTTAGTGAGAATATTCAAAAATTTTGATAGGTCCAATTAATTTTTTTAAAAATTTTCAAAAATTTAATAATATTTTTCAATAATTTTGGGGCCGAGACCCCTAGGCCTCAATGAGGATTCACCTCTTATGTTGAATATGCTGTTTTAGTTCCCATCAACAACATTGCATAAATGATTGAAATACACCGATACACCATGCATTGCAAAAAGATTGAAATAGTTGTGCAAAGCAAACCACAACATTGGTAAAAGGATCTGAACACTTCCCATTGCAACAAGGCCGACTGTTGTGGTGGTAATTGCTTCAATAATTGTCCATATCAAACTTCAGGATCAACAGGCACACAAAAGAATATGACATTACCTTCAACCAAATCCTGGCAGAGCAAATAACGGTTGGCTGGGGTGCACCAGGCCGAAGCTTTAGTGCAACGCTTTGGCGACGAGCGAAAGCTCTAGTAGCAAGCTACTGTGGTGAGCTTTCCCCCCTAGAAAAATAAATTTAATATCGACTATGGAACAGATATTAAACTGATAAGAACAGATACTACACTTGATCTTAGCCAAAAGGCCGAGAAAGGTATACCTCGACAATGGAAGCTCGCTTCTTTTATAATCAGCTTCTCGCTTCACGTCTTTTTGTTCTAGCGGTGTGGGATTTACACAATATAGTTATCCGTTGCAAGTTGCTTCTGAAACCAAGGCTGAACGCCTTTCACTATACAGGCGATTCTTGTATGATTAAGTCGAAAAAGACTTCAAAATTCAAAATAAAAAACACCAATTTATGAGGGAGATTGACTTTAATTGGAGATGATTTTCTCCATTGAGATGATTTTCTCCATGGGTTTATCTGGGATAACTCTCTGCCATCAATTGTTGGTTTGAGCAAAATTTGTTCTGTTAATTTTCTGCGTTAGGATCCACAATTATCCCCCAACACTTATTTGATCATAAAACTCGAGATTTGATTCCCCCGAATGCTCAAGGTTAACAAAAATCATTGCCAAAATATACATAAGCAACTGAACTTCGCAGAAAATGCTGGCTATATCATTATTAGTAAGGGTAAATCTTATACAAGACGATGAAAATGAAAATGATGTCTTCAAAGCACATTCCACTCCAAAAGATTACATAAAACATGCAGTCCTGGCTGGAAAAACTAAGACTACTCTTCAACATTATTTAATACGATCTGCAGACAGGCCTCTATGGCCCCATAGAGACCAAATTCAGACAAACTATTATCACTTTTTGATGCATCTTCACATCAAACTCCATAACAAATTATTCATCCCAAAATAAAAAATAGTAAAAAAAGAAACACAACGGCAGCAGTCAGGGCAATTGTAAAAGTACCCCATGGTGACAACTTTTGTCCTCGTATTACAAACCTATAAATGGTGTTTATATATCAGATGCAACTAACTAAAAAACTAAAACTACTTGGTTAATGGTTGTTTAAGCCTTAGGGGCTTGGCCTTGTTGGGATGAGATGACTTAAATTTTTAATGTTGGTTAGTTTTGGGGGTGAAGATCGAAACAATTAAAATTGCCCTCCTGTGAAAGTTTGGCCAAATGCCCAATTCGCAGGAGCCACGTTATTGGAGGTGACAAAGCGGCCATCGCTTGTTGTGACCTTAAAAGAGAGTGCTTGGCCATTCATGTAAGAGTTGCTTTGCCAGTTTTGGCCCCAATTGCGAGACATCACTTGCCAACCAGTTCTAGAGCCTTTAATGGAGACAGACACCACATCTCCAGCACCTCCAACATTAGTTATCAATACAAGGTTGAAGTATGAATGTCCATTTATGGTAAACCTGATGCCACCAGATTTCCTACAAGCAACCCTGCAAATAAAATGATGGTTTTCAGAACGTCCTCAGCCATGAAAATTATACTATTGACTAGAACTTAGTTATATGTTGATTCGTTTTAGCAATGAATTGACATGAGCGTTAAATGAAACATGACTTGCAAAGTAGAAATTCTTGAGGTTATAGAGCTAT
Source organism: Gossypium bickii (assembly GCA_025503065.1). Taxonomy (NCBI): domain Eukaryota; kingdom Viridiplantae; phylum Streptophyta; class Magnoliopsida; order Malvales; family Malvaceae; genus Gossypium; species Gossypium bickii. The sequence goes on from CP106711.1 coordinate 108,182,828, forward strand.
GTTAGACTGAAAAGGACACTGGTTTTTTTGGCTTTTACCTTCTGTATGCAACAGGAACTATTCCAGCTTTATAATGAGCTATATGTTGGAAAACAGGCTGGGAGAGATCAAAGTGTCGTAAAGGAGGGTTACACCACCCGCCTGCATTATTCGGGAGAGCGTTGTTTGGTGGGCAGAAGTTTGTTGCTGTTACTATAATGGAGCCTGGGAGACACCATCTATTGTCATTAACACACTTGATCTCAAAGCATGCCCCACAAGCGAGCCCTTTGTTGAATAGAGCAGTGCTCAATGCAGCAGTGCTTGTGCCATAGCCTTGGCTGTAAAGATTTCCATAGCCACAAGCTCCACCTACATCATATGGAAAAAGGTAACTGAGACGGGAACCATGGAAAAGGACAGATGGCAGTTATACAGTTCGTATTGCTTAGTTCTTACCCATTGTACCAGACGCATCACTGCTCCCATAGAATGTAGCGTGAGCGTTAGACCATCCACCTCCATGTCCATGAATCGTCTTCAACATGGCAAGAGAAGACAAAAGAAAAATTCCAAGAAAATCCATTTTCTGCAAAACCAATTGACATCCAAATATCAGAATTTTGTAGATGTACGAATACAGAAAGTCTCTGATAAGTTGGTACGAGAGAGATGATGTTCTTGTACCTACAAAGGCAAGAGTTAACTTTGAAACTTTGACTTGGAGAAGATAGAATTAATGAGAAATAAGGTAAGGAAGAGATGAGGGGATCAAATTCTATTTATAGATGTGCGTGACTAGGGACAAACTGACGGGGAGGGAGAGGTTAGCAGGGGAAGGTGATGTAACGTGGACGCTACCAAGGTTCATGGAGATTTATTTAACTAACATTTCATTAAAAATAATAATTGGCACCCTCATCTTTTGAAAGACATTTGCAATGATATCAGTGCTACTTTTGCACCCTTCATATAAAAGAGAGTGGAAAACAATGTGTAAACCTGGAACAGGATACTCAATTGGCTTGGACCCATGTTCTTGTTGACATTCTTTTTGGACTTGAACCTGAAAAGAAAAGAAAAAAAGTTAAGGAAAAGGTTCTCTGCATCGATTGATGGCCTCAACATTTTGTAAACTTACTTTTTACAATGTCTTTTTTATGCACATTCGTGGCTTATCATTAAAGAACCTAAAGAATCCTTCCAGGATTGTGAATCTTATGGCAAAAGGTTAAAAGATATTTGGAAAAGGGTTAAAGATATTTGACAGAAAATTATCAGAGAAGTGATTTAGTACCATGAAAATAGTAAAGATAAAAAGAGATGCAAGAGCATCGTGCCGACTAATGGTTTGAATCTCTACTTTTATGCTGATAAGAGAGATGCTGTGATGATGTTACAGTGCAACCAAAAAAATTAGAGTTATTACTAGTCTGATGTTTTTCAGCATTTTGTGCGGCATATGGTTTAACTTTCTATTGGACAGAAAAATGTACAGTATACCTCTTAATCCTGTCCAAGTTCATCAGTCATATTTAACTTAAAATCATTGGTGATTTTCAATTCCTCTTCAAGTCTTACATTAAGATATCAATGAAAGAAATTCTGGTAAAGAATCACATCTATAGAATATAGGCTATGAAAAGTCATAATCAATGCATGTGGCTTACCGTCCATCTTACTAAAAGGAATGTTTATCCTTTTCCCCTCTTCCTTCCTCAATATACTTCAATTCCATTCTCTTTGCTTTTAATCATCTTAGCTGTGCCAAGTTGACAACCCTAACATTGTCTCCATGCTGCAATTCACTTTTGAATATGAAGCTTAATATGATCTTTACAGCTTGGAAGAACTTATATTTAAAACTGAACCACTCTTTATGTGGGACATTACAGATTTGTGTATGTTAATATTCCAAAAACAAATCTGGATTTTTCCTGCAAATCTCCTTCATAGCCATTTAAATTGCTTGGTAGGATTTAATGCAAAAAAAATCTCATCATTTGGATTTCTAGGAGTATTAATCATTGAATGCATTAATGAAGGGCAATCAGCCAAACACTCGTGCAGCTATTCATCATTGATGAATACTTTCTTGTTCATAAAACAGAAAACATATATACATATTCCAATGAAACTAAAGAGAAACAGTTAGATGGCTTTAGTTTTTATTATACAGTTGTCCTTCCAATAGCACCTAGACACCTCTCTTCTGCTTAGATAAGCTTTGGAATTTAGAATCAAACCTTCTAAAGAGGAAAATTCCATATCTTCTGAGAATTGATCAATGACGGTGGAAAAATATTTTACTTGATAGAAACCTGACAAAAAAAATTAATTAAAAAATAAATCAAAGGTGACAAATGACTACATCAGTTTCACCTAATGCAGGCATGTTACCAGTAAACCACTTCTTGTTCAAATAATAATAATAATTTACAATTGATAAAAGTAGATTCCGACTGGATAAATTCTACCAAATTAAAAGGTTATTTTCCCTCACTCTTTTGAGGACAATTTAAAAGTTCAATGCTAAGGGCTTTGATTCCATTGTAGAGAACAAACAATAAGATTGAATATTTTATTATTATATTCTTTCTTAGTCATCACTCATCAATTTCCAAATTAATGAAGAATATTGTTCTTATTTCAAGTACTAACAACCAGATCATGGTAGTTTGAATTTGCCACAAAATAAAGAAGCAATCAACCCCACAACCAGATGTTAAAGTCCCAAAGAATGGTAACAACAAATCAAAGCAGGCCATGCATGCCAAAGACTTAAAGTTAGAAAGTTCTGTAAACCAAACTGCACATGGGATCACATGGCCAACTTGTTCAAGCAATAGAATAAGATGAAAAATAAAAGCCTAAAAGACCCAGTTGAATACCCTTTACACATACAGTTAACCCCACATTTTATCCAAATTTAAAAAGGGTTGTCAAGGTTCAGAGAGACAAACAACTTACAGATCAACTCTAAGCCACATGAAAGCCAGAAAGTAGCTTTGGTTTGTGGAAGCCACCCATCTATATGATGGAGACTCCACTGGGATTTCCCTGCTCACTTCTTTGTTGTATTTGCCACTTTAAATTCGAGGCCCCGCGTGCACAATATTTTTATACAGAGAACAACATGTGAATGCATAATTCAAACAGCAACGTCTCAAACACTGGCATGCTCTGAAAATCGACATCTAGTGGAGTCCATGATGTTTAAGTTTTATGCTTTTTTATTGTCTCCAATAAGAAATGGATCATAGACTAAAGGGTTCTTTGCAATGTGATGAGACAGTATTCCAAGTATAGAGCAACTAAAGGTCTTGTGCTTGTCATTCAACTAACGCTTTAGAAACAAGGCCCCAGAAAACAAGCACTATTAAGCGCCCAACAACTTGATTAAGCATAAAATTAGAGTAAGAAAGCCATATAGCTGGGCCTTTGACCCCATTGCATATTAATACTAAACATACAATTACAAATAATGCGCTTTCAAAGCAAACACCACCATTCATACATCTGCACTACGAACACAAAATGGAATACTTTCCAATTTAAGCACGGAAAGTAAATCTGTATGTTGCAGTGTAATCATATTGATAGCTCATTTTAGTAACACAATAGAAACAAACTTAGCAGACTTGCTTGCAACTCATAATGTGCTTAAGCAAGCAATAAGATATTCGAGATGTCCTTGCTACTAACCTGAGAATGACCATAGGAAAAGATAATGTATTGAAAGTAGCAAGAGTCCAGAAAATGACTAAATCTATCTATTTGCAAGTGAATTACATAAACTACGGAATAGATACTTGACGTCGAACTGCTTCCCTCCTAGAAGAAGACGATGATCCAATCCTCTGGAACACCTTTGTGCTAAATATATCTTTACTTTTTCCTTTAAACGTAAAATGCTTCTTAAGACGATTTTTTATCGAAGAACCATTGTCATTCCCTCTTGGGCCTGACCGAGACCTGCTTCTCGGTTTTTCCTTGATGTGATTTGAGAATTCATCATCTTCCCTGTCTTCAGATATCATGGCACCCCTGCTCCTTCGTAAAGATCTCAAAGCCACTTGCAAAGGTTCTGAAACTGATGCAGATTCTTCTAGTGGTCCAATGGTTTTGAGGCACAATGGGCATGGAGGATCATGAATCTCGGACTTCGGAGTAACTTGCTCTAAGCATTCAGCGTGGAACACATGGCTGCAGGGTAGAATCCCAGCAGTTGGCATGTCACTACCTCTAATTATTCGATGTGAACTCCAGGGTGACTTCTGCCACAAAAGTTTTCCACAAACTCCACACTTGTGGTCTACCACAGGGCCAATAGGGGACCTCAGGTTCTCTACATCAACATGCTCTGCAATGTCAAACTTTTCTCCATCTAACCCTAGATCATAACTGCTAGCACTGCTCCACCTAAAACCTTCTCTTCTAGAGCTAGCACTGGGGTCTGGTGATGCTTCAGACCTTTGAAGTTCAGAAAGTGTTTTGTGAAACCTGTGCTCAACACTAGAACTGTTTTCATGCCAGTGAAATGGTGAGAAGCGATCCTCGTTAGGTGTTAACTTGCCAACACTGTTAATGTCAGCATCACCAAAGCCTTCGGAATCTGAGACAGGGTTGCGAAACACTAGAGGGTAAACAGCTTTTGTCATGTAAGAACGTCTACCAGAGAAGTTGCGATTGGGAAAAGAGAAGGGTTGCTCGCTAGTGGATTCCCAATGACTAGTTTCAGAGAAGGACAAAGGGGATCCAAAGCTAGGGGATCCTGTAGCTGCTTTAACAGCATATCGCCGCTGCATGAACAAAAAGCGGAAATATTTAAATGATCAAACTTGTTCTTATTTAAATGCTACAAAACTGACCAAGTTGAAACACAGGTCACCTCAGTGGAGCGAGGGAACCAAGAGGTCTGGGGCACAGGTCCTGATAATTAAAATTAGGTTAAGAAAACAAACATATGATAGTTCAAATGATAAAAAATCTATAAAAGGAAACTGTAGCCGATAGCTGAATCATAAATATGAAAATGCAATCATTCCAGCCTAAATTATATATAATGAACTTCATTTTGGTTGATTGGTATAAAATTCAGGGAAAAGGGCATTAGAAAACTAGTTGTAGTCTTATAAAAGAGGGAAGGAAAGATAAATAGAGAATTCGATTTAGCAATAATGAAACAAGCTAGTTGGCTAGTGTGACATCCCTCACTTCATACAATTCTGTGAACTATAATAGTTTTATCTTCACAGTACAAGTGACTGCTCCGGAAACATCCATCATTTAGGCAATTTTGCAAAATGTTTTAATTTTTGGTATCATGATCAACATATTATGATGAGCTTTTGCTGTTGTGATGTAACAGGATCTACTACTGAGTTCAATATCTAAATGCCTTCAATAAGCATGACATCATGGATTTAAGTATTTATGCAACAATCCCAGGGATTGAATTGGGATAGCTTCAACTAACAATCCTCAATAGATTGATCAGCCTATCCCTCAAAACCAATAAAAAGAAATAAGCATTCGAATTATCAACCCCAGACACCATCATTTCCAAATAGAAGCTTGGAAATAAATCATGCCACGGCAAACTACTGGATAGAATCAGGGCAACTGAGGTGATTCTGCAGCAAAAGCGAAAGCTTGCTTTATTTACTTTTTGCCCTACGATTCAGGAGCAACAGTAATCGTGAAGGAGAATTGGCTACATCACAGGTAGCAAAGGAGCTCAATGGCCAAAAAGTAATCACTGATAGAGGACCTCTGAAATGTTCAATGAATTCCATAATGCAGGTTCTCTCAAAACTCAGGGTTGAACCAGAAGATTAACATTTTAAATATATCCCCAATAGGAATGAGGGAATTAGTTTCATCGACAGAAGTACAAAAACTTTGAAGAGAAATATGCCAGTCTAAGAGACCGTTCTGACATTCTTGCAGTTTACATATAAAGTTATAATTCTAACAAAGTATTAATTTAAATGGACCAGAACACATCATCCTAATCAGAAAAGCATTCCATCTATCCTCTAATTTTGGAGCACATATCTTTTTCCAATATCGCAATTATACATTCCTGAATAACTCACTAAATGACAAGACAACATGCCATTATGGAAAGTAATTGGTATGGTAAGGCAACACATCAAAATGGAAATCATGAAAGAGATAAGAGAAACCATGATAAATAATCAGTAATGAACAGTCAAAGTATTCATTGTATTATGGCTTGCAGAAAGTAAAGACTTCCAAGAATCTACAATATCATGCCACACATCGGTTCCAGTATTAACTGATTATACTTAGAAGAACTTATTTCACCAACCCTTCATTTCAGAAAAGGCAATTAACTGTGACCAATGACCATATAAAAACTAATAAACTTAAAGAAAGTACATGACATTTGACGTTCTGTTCAAACGAAAAATGCATTAAGACATGCAGCTAACTGAATGCGATTAATACAAGAAAGTGGCATGTGATATATCATACATCTCAATCAGCAAGAACAATAAGAATCAACCTAAGATTACCTCCAACATTAGAGCCAAGGAGCTCCTCTGGATTGAACCTTTGAATGGGCGAAGTCCATCGTGGCACCTGAGCATTATAAGGTGGGCTGCCAGAATAAGAGAGTGCACCATCAGAAACAGAGTGGTGATGATTGATGTACCCTTCACTGCCTACCTTGCTTCGGCTACCTCTGCTATTTGAAGACAGCGATGAACCGTGTAAACCAGCAGCATGCGACCCATGTGACAAACCATCTGAATGTAACCTACAGTCCCATATCCTCAATGGAGGAGGAGAAAAACTAGTGTTTGTCCTCCAATGTGGTTCATTACGATCCATGGAACAGTCCCTTCTGTTAGTGGGTGATTTTGTTCCATGTGGCCCAGCGGCCACACAACAAAGCGCACCCGTATTAGCTATTTTCTGTTGGCACACTAAGGTTGTTCAGTAATCTAGTTTAAGATTTTCATCAAAGTATGAAACTCCACACGCTTATCAGGAACCAAGCATAGTCAAATCTCAACAAAACTAAACCAAAGAAATTATTGAAGCCCACCGTTATCCACCCTAGATTTGAACCAAAGCAGAAGGCATATCACATTCCCATCTTTTGAGGAATAATAATGGTAAACAAGAATGTACTTAAGCAACTTTCAACTCCAATAAGCCACGTGAACTAGGATTCCTTAAAACTCGGCTTTTCCTGGCTGCATTAATCCATTTGAGCAATGTCATTAGTGACTCAGCATAATATTATGGTCTTATTCAGAGGAAGAAAAAAAAAAAACCGAATTGATATAGATCACAAAATAAGAATAGAGAAATAACAAAAAAAAGAAGGAAAAATAAACAATAATATAATAACCAACAAAATGAATTTTAGCATAACTAGGCAAAGAATATAATATTAATAAGGCCTTATTTAAAAGTGAGCATCTCTCATAAGTTCACCAAATAATATATCTAAACATTCACATTCAATAGGAAAGACAATCAGTAAGTTGTACAACAGAAAGAATGCAATGTGAATCACTGAGACAAGTACAAAGAAAATGTTGTTGATTATACAAGCTTCACAATTTTTTTATTTTTGGCATTTATATAAATGGAGCCACAATTTGCCAAGTTTTTTTTTTTCACATTGTTTGCACATTGTTAGACTCTTTTATACCCTTTCTCTTTTTAGATGCGTTTTTGTTTGAAGAATCCTAGAACAAACATGTTGCACTTTTCCATAGTTATAAACAGGTGAAATCAAGATTATTTCCAAAAGGCAATAACAGAGATTGAAAATCACAGAACAATGCAGACAAGTGTCATTGTTGGCAACAAAACCAGAAAGAATTTCTGAAGAAGTATCTCAAAAGTGTAAAGATTGCAAATAAACATGAAGTAGTATAATTATGTGCAACACTTTCAAACCTAAGATTATGTTCCCAACAGTATGCAAATCTAACTGCATAATCAATCATTGGTCAAAAAAAAAAATTTCTCAACTTCAAACTCCTAAAACATCATAGAAGGAAATGATAATCTTGTCCCTCCCACTTCAAATACGTCAATGGTCCCCAAAAAATGATACGTGCAAAACTGAAAAAAAAAATAAAAGATCGAACTTCCCATCAAAAATAGCAATTACCCAGAAAAGAAAATTACTCTAAAATATCAAAAAGGGAGAAATATCCAAACTAAAAAAATTAGGAAAGTTCATCATCTTATCTCTAAATCAGCTAATAACAGAAATCATAATCCAAAAAGAAATTTTTGAAAATTAAAAAAGAAAAGAAAAAGGAAAACCCGTGAACCAAAATGAAGAGAGAAAAAGAGGGTACCTTGAGAAAGAGCCCAATCTGAACTGGATTATGAAGAAATCTGGGGATCTTATGTCAAGGAAACACAAAAGAAACCCTAAGCTGTTTTGAGCAGTATTGTGTAGAATAAAATGGGGAAAAAGGAAATGAGACAAAGAGAAAGTGAATGAATAAAAAGGTAAAGAGAGGGAGGCTAATGAGAAGTGAAAACGATGGGGGCATCACATTATTGTTACTACAACAACGTTAGATTACGATCATGTCGAAAAAGAAAATTTGGAAGGATTTGCAGTAACATTTATTTTCGGGGTTTATTTTTGAATTACTACTTTTAGGAGATGTAAGAAAAAAAAAAGAGTGAATCATTGTACCTTACAAGTTGTCGCACCAGACAAAAGTCTCCTGTTCCTGTTCTAAAGTCATAGCTTTGCCATAAATTCTAAAATTAGGAAGTTTAATTCAAAAAGATTAAAAATATATTTGCTTTTTTATCTTATTCTTCTTCTTTATTTTTATGAAAGAGAATTAAAAAATAAAATAAAAATATGAACATGTAAATTGTTTTGCTGGTTTGATTTATAAGGAAGAATGAAATTTAGATTCCACGAAGCAGTGATTCACTTGTAGGGTAGGCTACGTGAGGAAGATGGGCTTGGAAAGTAGAGGAGCCCATAGCATAATCATTCAGCACATTTAACCTGAACATTTCCCATCACAACCTTACCTTAGTAGTCATCCACTAAAATCCCACTTTTCGGCACTGCCCCAAGCATGTAAACATCTTTCCTTTTCTTTTCCTGTTGGAAAAAACCAATAAATTTTCTACCTAAATGGATTCTCTAGAGCTTTCCATGGTAGCCCGCCCAACTCGATAAGCCCAGTTCAATTTGGGTTGGGTTTAAATAAATATTTTTATATTTCAGGTGGTTCAATTCAATTTGAAAAATAAATTTTTAAATTTTATTAATATATATTTTTTAAATATTTTACTAATTTTCGAATAGTAAAATAGATTTTTTGAGTGGACCAAGCTGAAAACAAATTTAGATTTGAAAATTTTTTGAAACTAGGATTCAACTTGGCCCAGCTCATTGACATCTCTACAATAGTCATATAAATTTTTTTTCAAGGGAAAAAAATGCGGTGTGGTTTTAATGTGTCGATTTCTTCTCATACTTTATTTTTGGCTTTTAGATAAACTACTCAGATAATCACCCAAGTTTTAATAAGTTTCTATTTTGGTCATTGAAAATTTATTGCTAATTTAACCACCCTCGTTAGATCAATTGCAATTTTGAGTCACTTCATTGTTAAAATGCCTTTGGTCACTAGACGAAATATTGACATGGTCGGGTATAACAATAAATTTAACCTCTTAACATTTTACACATTCTATCAATTTAGTCCTAATTCTAAAAAAATATTCAATGTTTACACAATGCCAATTTGATCCTAGTTTTAAAAATACATAAAAATTTCAAAAATAAAATAAAAATATTAAAAATAAATTTAAAAACTTCAAAATTAAAAATTTCCAAAAAATGCTTTGGGATGATAATAGTAAATCTTTTTATCTATTTTTTTTAGAATGAAATCATGAAAACTTTTGGCGGGTCAGAGTCAATTTATTTTCTACTTGTATGTAAAGAATGTTCATGCATATTATGATAAGCATGTCATATAGCTTAAGGAAAAAATATCACATGTACTTCTCATGACATATTAAACATTCATGATTGAAACTAGAAATAAAAATCATGCATGTTTTCTAAAACATTGAGTGGGAGAAGGTCCCTAAATAAGACCTACGATTTCCATCAATAGTCTCTTATGATGACATAATAATTTGCCGACCTTGAGGTAGGTATTATCATGTGGATTTCACTTAGAAGATTTCTTTTAACAGGACAACTGGTCATACATGTTATTTGTTGAGATAGTTCCCCGACAACTCATTCATAGTACATTTTATGATAGATGTTGAGTTTATGGTTATACACTCAAGATCATTCTAGTTAAGTAACTTCACACGAAACTTTACATAAGTTAAAATGGTGGCCAAACATGAAGCAATTATTAATACGTGTGAATGCCTAAGGGATTGGGTTCGCGTATTAATTGGATGGAAATACATGTTCTTACTAGTTGGTTTAAGATTACCCTATGGTATTTTAATTTAATGGGTGTAGAAAATATCGTTGCAACAACTTACAAATGTTTTTAAGGTTTAATGTAAGATGCATATATATCTTAATACATATCGTATGCTGCAAAAATTTTCAAAATATTTGCTTAATACAAATATATTAATAAATGGATGGTTTTATTATACAATTCGAAAATAACACGAACTCCCTTAATATATTTATTAAGAAAAAGTACAACGAAAATAACTATAAGGAATGGAAAATGAACCTAATGATTGTCCTAATTGTTTTTCTAGTATATTGAGATATACGTTGCAGGGCCAATTTTTAAGCACAAATTTAATGCTTCCAACAACTAAAATTCATCCCTAACAGTCATAAACGTCCACAAATTTGTTTTATTTTTTTTATATAAATACACTTTAAGACTTAAGAGAGAAAAATCCAAGCATCAAGATTAAGAGAAAAGTATTCTAATCTTTTTCTTTCATTTCTCTTGTAAAAATTCTCTAGGAGCTTATTGTTAGATCTTTTATCACTCTCATTTCATTCCTTTGAGAGCTTAATCTTTGTAAACACATACCTTGTAGAGATCTCTTTGTTTACTCTCTTCCATATCATCAATTGTAAATTTGGAGGGTTTTAGTTGAGCCAAAAAAATAAAGAAGGGTTCTAATTAGCCATAAAAGTTAGGAGGAAAGGTTATATCTAAGCCTTGTGTAAAAGATAGGGATTGTAAAAGTTATACCTTCTCCTTGAAAAGTATCAATTCTAATAATGAATTGGGAAATCCTTAGTGGTGGATAGTTAGGATAGTAGAGGTAGATAATTAGGGTTGAATCACTATAAATTGAAGTATCCAAGCTTTTATTTTATTTCTTATCATTTAGAAAAATTAGCAAATAATTTTAAAATACCAATTCTCCCCCTCTTGATATTTTTGGGCCTAACATATTATAATTTAAAAGAAAAATAAACTAAATATAAAATATATGATAAATAACACAAAAAAATTATTATTTATTTAAATTTACTTTATAAATAGATTTAAATGAGTTTTATTTGTTTTTCTTTTCAAATTTTAAAGAGTAAATATAATTTTTTTTGTAAACATCTCAAAGGCTATTTAGTAAGGTGGTCAATTTTAAACTGGCACCCCTATACCAGTTAGAGCAGTGGTGGAGCCACTAAGAGACCCAGGGGAGCCATGACCCCCCATAAAATTGTAAAATTGCATTTTATCCCCTAAATGATAAAAATTTGATTTAATCCTTTAAAATTATAAATATATAAACTATTAAAATGATAAAATTACATTTTTACTATTGTAAAAATATACAATTTAATTCTAGCCCTCCCAAAAAAATTTCTTGACTCTGTCACTGAGTTAAAGTATCACATTCGAAAATAAAACAACAATCTTTAGATTCTATTCTAGTGTAAAATTTGGTTGATAACGACTGTATCTATTTATATAAGTCGATTTAGCTTGTATTGGTTAGAATATGGTGTATCAACTAATGAAGGAAAATAAATTTTAATTTTTTTTACTATTTTGGATTTGTTGAATGATGGATTGTTACATGCTTAGTATGAGGTGATCCTATTGTTTAATGTATGAAATACTACTTGTAACAGGCCAATTTTGGCCCAAGGCAATAAAACACAAAAAATAAAAAAAAGTCCAAACAAATGTCCAAATTCAACAGACTCGAAGCCCAAAAATTAAACCCTAAGCCCAATTTTACAGCCCATTACAGAAAAAGAAAGCAGCAGGCAAACCCTAGCCTCTGCGCCGCTGACCTTTCATCTCCCTCCACGCCTCTACCACGGCTGCATGCGCATCGCCTCTGACACACCTGCATGCATACAGCAATAACAGCACGCAAGCAAGAAGACAAAATGAAAAAACAAAAAGGATAAAGAAACAAAACAGAAAAAAAACAAAACAGGATCTTTGCGAATCGATTATAAAAATCGAGACAAGTCTTGTATTTTTTCTTCTTCCGATTTTTATATACTAAGAACATTTGAGAAACAAAAACAGTATAGAAGTTTGAAAAAGGTGGATTTTGTAGTCTTTTCTGTTCATTTTTATCTTCTGTTGTTGAATATTACTTGGTTTCATCTATTTTTTTTTTGTTTTAGAAATTTTACAAACGATAATAATCAAAAAAGAAAAAGGGGAAAACGGACCTAAATCGGAGCCGTCGTTAGAGCCTGTTCTCCATCCTTGAAGCCGAACCCAAAGGGGAAATCTCTTCCTCTCAAAAGGGGTTTGGGACGTCGAGGTTTGCCCTCGAAATAAGGGTATCGAACGGAGCACCAAAGGCTCCTCTCTGCGCGACCTCGGCCATCGTGCGATGGTGGTGCGACGGCGGCAAACAAATGCGCCGGAAGAAGCCCAATCGGCTGAGGGGGTTGAGAGGAAATAAAGGGGTTTGTGAAATTTCTTTTTCTGAAGAACTGAAAAATGATTTCAAAACAATTTTTTTTTATTTTAATAACAAACAAAATGGCGCCGTTTGATGCATAGGGTTACTACGCATATTCCTTAAAAGGAATATTTCCGTTTCATTCTAATTCAATCCGTGCTTTGGTCGATAGAAACGCAGCGCATTAGGGGCTGGGTTATTTACCCATTTAGTCTCCATAAGTTTACGCGCGTAGTGTTGGGATCCTTGTTCGCTTTTTTGATTTATTGCGATTTTTAGTCCTCATTTTTTATTCTGATTTCAATCTAGTTTTTGACCTGTTTTAAAGAATTTATTTATCTATTTCTCTTTAAAATTTTATTATTATTATTTATTTTAAGTTTTCGTATATTATTTTTTATTAAACTTTATAAATATTGTTTATTTTAAAATTTGAAATTATTATTTACTTTATTTTTTTATGTATTCTTTACTTAAATCGCTTTGCTAATTATTTTAAATTGATTTATGTATTATTTCTATTTAAATTGTTTAATTCATTGGTCTTTGTTTATTAATGTTATTATTTAGATGGTGTATATTGTTTAGTTATTGCTTTTGCATGTGCCATAATTCATTTATTTGTATTGTCATATTATTGTAGTTCATTGTATAATTTTGCGTTCATGAATCGTTGCTCCTTGATCATTATTACCGTGCTTTCGTATCGTGAGCAATCCCCAACACGTTTATTTCAACTTAGATCATCGTATTTTATTCCAAACAAAATAAATGTATGCCTTTAAATGTTATATTCGCTATTATTCAAAAACCAAAAATTTTTCAACATAAGGTAATATTTCGCGTTTTGGAAATTCGAGAAAATCGTGCCCTAACTTGCTGGGTTTTGACTTTTCTCGTTTAGCCTAAATAACGGAATATCCTTTTAAAACAAAATATGAGTTTGGAATAAAAGACTTATTCTCGAGAGTACAAAGTGTTGTGCCCTAACTTATTGGGTGTGACGTCTCGTTACCTCGAGATAAGAATTTCTAAAACTGACAATATTCCGTATTTAGAAATTCGAGAGATCGTGCCCTAACTTACTGGGTTTCGTTTTTTCTCGTTTAATCTAAATAACCAAATATTCTTTTAAAATTAAAATACACGTGCTTTTAAATAAAAGGCGGGCTTCTTCTCATGTATTCGGGGTGCCGTGTCCTAACTTACTGGATGTGGCATTTCGTTGCCTCGAGATACGATGGTCTTTAATGTTTGTTCCAACTCATTCAAGTTTTAGTAAAATTAACATTGATAAAAAATGATCGTATTTTTAAATTTGTTCTCGATTTTTAACTTTCGACATTAAGACACTAATTAATTGATTTGGTACCAATTTTGGGCGTGACGAGGGTGCTAATCCTTCCTCGCACGTAACCGACTCCCGAACCCATTTTCTCGAATTTTGTAGACCAAAAATGTCGTTTTAGTAAACCAAAATATTTTATTAAAACAAAGGTGATTCGATCACACCTAACAAAGATCGATGGCGACTTCCATTTTTATTTACGTTTTCAAAACCAAAGTCGACTCGTTTTCAAAAAATAGTTTCGACACTACTTACTCGAATATTTCATACATTTCTTTATTTCTTTATTTTATATTTATTTAATGATGGATTCAATCTGTGAAATTTATTGAAGAGTATTTTATATAATTAATAAGTATTTTATATTTGAGACTAATTTAATTTTATTATTAGATATTTGCAAATATTTTTATATACATTTATAAAAAAATAAAAAATAGTGAAAAACCTAAAACAATGATAAAAAAATATGTTAAAATAAATCATAAATATATTAAATTAAATATAAAATTATTTTTTATATTTTTATTTCTAAACAATAAAATGGACCGAAGTTAAAAAAATTATAAAATTAGACTGAGTAAACCCTAATTTATGAACACCTCTAATCGAAATAAACTAAAAACCAATATTACAGTATTGATAAAAAGATGATATATTCACCTATATCATATTAACTATCTTAATTTATTCGCTTTATAATATTTAAGTGCATTGATGAGAATTGTGTTGAGTTGACTAAGGAATTTAAACAACACTTTGGCTATAAATTAAATTAAAGTTCAATTGAGCATTGATTGCTAATCGCCACCATTAGGGAGCATTGGGGAAAAAAATAGGGAACATATATCATCAACAAAAATATTGGAAGCAATTATTTTTGCTTTTGACTAATCCCATTTTCCAAAATAAAAAAGAATAAAAAAAGGTTACCTTTTATGTAAATTTGCATGTTCATTAGTCTGGTGTTGGCTATATTCTATTGGCTAAACTAAAGAAAAAGCATGATATACCAGTGTCCAAAATGCTTCTTTAGGATTTAAGATTGCTCTTGCATTTTGTCTTTATTAAATTACAGAATCACAAAGAGCCAAAAATACTAAAACGACAGTCAATTAACGAATCGAATTTGTTGATCACATAACATGCGAATTATCATCATTTGAACCGCCTCCAAAATATATACAACAATGGTTGAATCTATAAATAAAAAAATAATGCGTTTTAGCATATTCGAACTTATATTTTTTTATATTGATAATAATGTTCATGTCAATCGAGTCAAGACCCAATCAACTAAAATAAGCATGTTTTAATTATTTATAATAAAATATGAGTAAATAAACTTATATAATAATGAATAAAAAATCATTTTATATTGAATCATTTTACATTTAAATCATGATGTTTCTATTAAAAGAATTATATCACTTTTATTTTAAATACTAAATTTTAATTTATTTATATAATAACTAACTTTATTTTTTTATGTATAAAATTTTATAAATAATGCATGGTTTTCCTTTGGATAATTCACTGAGACAATACCAATAAACCAAAACTCACATTAAAATAAGCAATAGAAACTATACAAATATATAATATCAAATATATTTCCAACATCACTATGAGACCAGAGAGAGAACATTTATTATACATAAGAAATCTAGGTAATGCATTTCTAGTAGGACAAACCTAGCTACTACCTTCAATAAAAGCTATATATAAATATGTATATCTCTCTCTCTTGTTTTGGTTTTAAGTCCACACAGCCTTAAATTCTTACTAAAACCTTACAGATTCCAGTTTCACCCATAATTTCTAAGTCTCGCCTAGTCCTTGGTCATTTAATACTTTTGAAAAAAGCAAGAATCTGATCCCAGATCTTTTCTTTACATCTTTCCATCCACTCAAATCCATCCTTGGAATCCACTTTCCCTTTGTGTGCAATATTCAAAACCAATGTCCTTCTCAGCATCATTTTCCCCATAGCTCTTCCAACTTTTCCTTTGCTATCATATATATGAATATTCAAAAACTACAGACATCAACAAGAAGGTACATATACATATATATTATATTACTGTTCGTTTATATAATCTCCTGGCTAACTTCTTTAGAAACATTTTCTTGATCTATAATCTGAATGATGCAATGGAGTTCTTGGACAACATCTTTCATGGCGGGTCTACCTGATTTCTTCTCCCTTAAACATGCAAATGCAAGGTCTGAGAAAAGTTTAAAACTCTTCAACATATCAGCTGAGGGCTCCTTAAGTAGCTGTTGATCCACAACTTCCATGATCGCACCATTGGTGGCCCGTTGATTAACATAAATGGCTAAATTAACATCATCTTGATCTCTTGAGAAATCAATGGCCCTTTGGGAAGTCAGTAACTCAAGCAACACCACTCCATAGCTATAAACATCACTTTTATCAGTCAACTGGTAGTTCCTATAGTATTCGGGGTCCATGTACCCAAGGGTTCCTTGAGCACATGTTGAGACATGGCTCAAACCCGGGCTAGCCAACCTGGATAACCCGAAATCCGAAACTTTTGCATTGAATTCATAGTCTAAAAGTATGTTTGCTGACTTAACGTCCCTATGGTAAATAGGGGTGTATGCTGCAGAATGTAGGTAAGCCAACGCTTCAGCCGTTTGCAAAGCGATTTTCAGCCTTGTTTTCCAGTCTAAAAAGGTGGAGTACTTTCCGTGCAAATGATCACTTAGGGTCCCATTTGAGATATACTCATAGATCATCAATGGTTGCTCAGCCTCCACGCAACAACCTAGGAGTCTAACCAGGTTCTTATGGTTGACTTGTGAGAGAATCCCAACTTCATTGAGAACTTGTTGGGTGCTCTTAATGTTCCCAACTTTGGCCGACTTGACTGCCACAATATCCCCATTTGGAAGCTCGCCTTTGTAAACCTCCCCAAACCCACCACTCCCTAAGAACCTGTTTCTAGAGAAATCATTTGTCATCTTTTTCACCTCCTTCAAACGGAATATCTTAGCTGGTTTCCCTCCATTGCTTGACTTCAACATGTCTTCCCTCGCCTTCATGAGCTTTGCCTGGTTATAATTTCTCCATCGTTTCCTTGAAGTAATTGCAACAATCGCCATAGCTAGAGTGAAAAAGGAGATCACTCCAATGGACACCTTTAAGCTGACTCTACTTTTTTTCTTCTTTCTCAAGCAAGAACCAACGACAGTGTCCCATTTGTATCCCTTATTGCAAAGGCAACGAGAGAGGCCATTTGAACTAGTAGGTGAACAATTTGAAGCCCCAAAGCAATCAAGTTGGCTTTCACAAACAGGCTCAAGGGGAGGCCTCCATTCAATTTCCAACCCTTCTTCCCATTCATAAGCAGCCTTTTCTGGATCCAAATGAAGGATGCTTCTAAAAGCTTTACAACCCGAACTGTGAAGCCGTATTTTGTATGCCGACGGCATCCCTCCGGCTACGAAGGTGCAACATGGATTGACCCCCTCAGCACACTGCAATGCTCGTTTGGCTTCAACATGTCCAGAGCTCTCCAAATAATGGTGACAAAGACTGCTCGGAGTGCAATTTAGAGGAGACATCAAAAGGCGTGGGGAACAGTTAAGGAGAAAGATAGTATTTGAAGAAGTGATGTTAAAAGGGAGTGTTTGGTTTAACCATATGCCTTCACTTACACCCATATCTTGAGTCACACACTTACCAGTCAACCATGGCGATGGTTGAACCACCATGCGGTAAACTGAAGCCATGATTCTAATAACAGGGTAAGAACTTCCATTTAAGGCAACAAAGTAAAGCTTATGAGTCTGAGAATCACAACGAAGAGAATAGCTAGGGTCACCACAACTAGGATGGATGCTAAGTGGGTAAGGGACCTCCATTGAACCACATCTTGGACAAGTTTTTTGGGAAAAAGAGTAATGGCTACCGAGAAACAGAAGGAAGAAAACATAGACGAAGACTGGGTTTGCCTGAAACTTAATGGAGACCATGGTGAATCAACAAAGGGGGTAAGAGGTCAAATGGGTATACGAGGGCAAAGAGGAGGGATGGTGGTGGGCTAATAAAATGGGTTGAGAAAGAAGAATAAAGTAGGGTAGCTCTATCATATAATGAAAAGTAGCTAAAAGAGAATCTATGTGAAAAAACCTTACATCGTTTGTCATTTATAGGAAAGGTGGATTCTTGTTGTATGGCATCCCTTAAGGGAAGCCATTGCTAGCTATGTTCTCTTCATAATGATTGATATTACCATTAAAGGATCTTTCTTCTGCTTCTTTATTGAGGTTGAGAACAGATGATAAAGAGATAAATTCCACAACCTAATTAATAGCCTCCCACTACAACTTTCAAGGTTGATCTCTTAAAAACATACAAGTGGCATGCACGAACTCCTAATTCCACAAACAATGTGTATATGGGGGTATATAATTAATATATAAGTTAAATTTAATTTTAATTCCTCTACTATGTTAATATATATTTAAGGTATGATAATTATATTTTAATTTAGCACGATTATTCTATTTTTATAATAATGTTATTATTCAGGTTTAAATTGACGACACTAATTATTCGGCTAATTTTTAGAAATATTTTGAAAATAAAAAAATTTGAGAAAGTATGTCGTTTTTTTTAATTTATTAATTTACATTGTTTTTAGAGAGAGAAAAAAAAAAACAGTCTTAAAGGGTACATTTTCATTGATCTAGCAATGAGATGAAAACGCGTCAAATAGGACGCGTTTTTAGGGGAGAGAATAAAAACGCATCCTATAAGATGCATTTTCCTTTTAACAGTAACTATTCCAACAATAACTTTTCAAATCGCTAGAAGGAGTTCAACAACTATAACTTTTCCTATATAAACCTCTCCAAACTTCTTTCTTTTCAACTAAATACTCAATCCTAAATTCTCAATCCTCAATTTTTGATTTTCGGTTTTCGATTTTCAATTTTCAATCCTCAATCCTCAATTCTCAATTATTTTTTTAGAATCTTTTTCTAAATTTTATTCTCTTCGATTTTATTTTATTCCTTATAAGTTTTAAATGATAAATTAATTTATTCGTTTGGATGACAAGCATATCTTCGACGTTCAATTACAAATAGTAAGAAAATATTATTAAATTATTTAATTTTAAATAGTTAATTATTACACTGTTAACATTATTAATTTTTTATGTTTATATACTCAGGCCAAAGATCAGATTTTGGATACGTACATAAATAATTTAAGTGAAGGGGCATTGAATGTCATTTATGGACACTTGTGAGATGAATGATTTTATACATGGCTCGCATGCTCGAAGGCACTAAATTGGATCCCCCGCTTATCAGTGTTTGGTCGAAAGATGGAGACTAGAGACGCATACATTCCATCTTCCATGCAGTGAGTGTACAATTACACTCGAGGACATTAGTTTACAATCCAGTCTATCAGTCGATGGGGAAGTCGTTATGGGGCTAGTGCATAGTGCTGATTGGAGTGCAACATGCAAGTAATTACTAGGGAAGGTGCCGAACAAGTTTAGGGATAGTCGGATCAAGATGAGATGGTTAAAGGAAAACTTCAAAACTATCGAGGCTTCCTCCGAGTGATGTTGAAAAAGAACAATTCGCGTGCGCATTCATCTTGAGGTTAATAGGGGTCTGCTCATGCTAGATAAATCTCGAAATTTGGTACATTTAATGTGGCTACTACTACTAGCCGACTTGAAAGAAGCGAGACGACTTAGTTGGGGATCAGCGATGCTGACGACATTGTATTGAGAAATATGTCAGTGACGAAACCAGAAAAATTTAAAATTAGCAGTTGCATGCTCTTTCTTCAATTGTGGGCATGGTAACGACTACCATTTTTACGCCATTGAGTGGAGCCCCTTATGAGTTCCCACTGGTAATATGGTAAAATTCATTTGATAAAATCATTATCGTTTTAATTTTTCATTGTTATAATTTTGAAATCACATATTATTTTAATAGGTGGAACAACCCCGCGAAACACAATGGTATACCGACTGAGTTCGATGATATATGACTAGCTTTAGATCAACAAACTGAAGAGGAGATTAGTTTATATATGAATTTCAAAGCTATCAGTTTTTGATTTTAAGATTTGAAATTAAATATTAGGCATGTGCTAAAATTTATAAATTCGTACTGCAGTTTGTATGGATGCCATATGCGGATTCGAGGATTCAAGAATACATCCTGACTGAATTTTTAGCCAATCGCAACATCTAGAATATCAAATTGCCATTGATCATTTTTGCAACGTTCAAGATACATGAATCCGACCGAGTGATGCGACAGTTTGGGTACACGCAATGTATTCCACCGCCACCCTAGGAGCTCGATGACCTACATAATATCAACTTGTGAGGGGAGATGCGAGGAAGATTGGCCAGCATTCCACAAGAAGTATATTGAGATTTGGCAGTATAGGTACGATTACTTGCCAATGCGTGAACCATTTCTCACACTGGAGTTGGCGATATCTCCGAATTACATTGATTGATTCAGGCATAACGACAAGTCGTATCTATTATTGGCTTGAGAGAAAAGTAGGTAACATCACCGTAGGAGGCCAAAATAAGGGCCTATCAATCCTAAGTCGGGAGAAGATGCCGCAATGAGATTAACATTTGCTCTAGCTCCATACGAGGACTCGATTATCTTGCAACCTCCCGATTAGTATGGTTTATATATTTTTAGTACTAACCCATTTCATTTTACACAAGCACCATAACACACACAATCATTCCCTTCATCAACACATTTAGCACTAATTTATTTTACACAACCACCACATTCTCTAGGGGTATATTTTGCATGATCGCCACCCACCGTACCATATTACATGCCAATGTCGCTAGCAACACCGATGCATTTGGTATCACTGACAATTTCCACCTTTTATCTGAATTTTCCCATGCGACACCATACAGTTATTTGTCGATAGTGTCGCAAACACCTCTAACACCATTATTCTACTAAGATTGGTCATCCTTGCAATCGTTAAATCATACGTGGGGGATGTACGATAGGCGATTAGGACCCAACTAGTCAACCATGGAGGAAGGAGATAAAGATGGCGATCAAAGCCAATGTGCACGTAAAGATGAAGACAAAGTCGATGAGGAACAACCAACCCAAATAGTGTGATGGAACCTTAGGCATGCTCGACGCCAACTGGTTGTGGCACACATTCGAGACGCCAATGATTATGTTATTTTTAATTTTCCCCAAATTGTATACTTTGTTTTACATCCCAAATGTACACTTATTTACAATCTACGAAACAAATTTATTAAATTGGTTTGCTTTATACCATATCGTATGGTGAGTTTGAATCATTTTTTCATTTCTTTGTACGCATTTTCATTTAAGTTTTTCTTCATTCATTTGTTAATTACAATATTTTCAAAAAGCAAAGATTTGCTGACAAGGTACAATAAAAGATTAAAATTTTGGCTTGCGTATTGTAATATATATTACTTCAATAATTAATATTAACTTACAATTTACAAAAAAAAAAAAAAATTAATGAATAAACGAATAAGTTAGTGTTTAACAATGAATGAATTACACTTCAATAATTAACAACATAACCTTTGTAAACTTGCTCCATCCCTTGACAGCATAACCTTTGTAAACTTAAACTCTTAGTTACACTTCAACCTGAGACTGTATAATCACTGTCTATTGGGACCTTGAGTTGCAACGTGATCTGACTTCACGGGTGATGATCTCATACTCACATGGCAGATGGAATTTGTAGGTCACCTAGCTCCACGGCACCACCGTAAATTCAAACATATGTTAAAACTATAACAATGTCAATCTCAAACACGGACAAAAATAAATCTACAAACTTCTAATTTTCAACCGCAAGAAAACGAGTCCAATAGGGTGCGTTTTTACTAATGTGACAATGGCAAGGTGCCTTGTAGAACGCAGTTTTAAGAGAAAGAGGAAACTGCGCCTTGTAAGACGCATTTTCCTTTCTCTCTCTAAAAATAGTGTAGATCGATAAATTTTAAAGTTTTCAGCATACTTTTTTATTTTTGTTATTTTCAGAATATTTATAAAAACTAGCCCTAACTATTCCTATTAAAATGTTAATATTGGACTTTCTTTAGGCTTAATATACAAATTGGTACCTAACTTTTTTTTGTCACAAGTGTTAATTTTTTTTCAAGTTGGTACATCTATTATTCAAACCATTAAGTATGTTCAAAAATAGGTTTAACCTATAAATTAGTACCTAAACAATACTTTTTTTCTTGAGTTGGTACCAAAACTTTTTTTTATCATAAGTGGTACTTAAACTATTATTTCGTTGCCCATTTTACACCAAAATGTGATATTCGTTACAAAAAGTTCGACCAATAATAGATTGTCATGCCATATAAACTTTTAAAAAATAAGTTTTAATTCTTTTCTTCTCTCTCTCTCCCTCTCCCTCTCCCTCTCTCTCCCTCTCCCTCTCCCTCTCTCTCTCCCTCTCTCTTTCCCTCTCTCTCCCCCTCTCTCTCTCTCCCTCTCTCTCTCTCCCTCTCTTGAGATGTTTGTGAATTCTTTTTTTGAACTTCAACCCCTATTGCTCAAATTGGCAAGATCGAAAAAAATTCTTTCATCAATAAAAACTAGTGTTTTCAGAACCAAATTGGATCAACCGGTTGGATCGGGAATTGGTCCGAAGATAAAGGTTGAATCAAGCTAAAAAACTGGTTGAACTAGTTGAATCAATTCTCACTATTTTAAAATATTTTTATTTTTATATTTTTAAATATATATAAAGAAAATAATACTTTTTGTCTTTTTTTTATACGTGATAATTTTTAATTGTTTTTTTTTAAAAAAGACTTGACAGTTTGACTAATAGCAGAGGTACCAACTCGGGAAATAAATGTTTAGACACCAAAATTGGAAAAATGATGTAGTTTAGGCACCGCTTTATGAATTAAACCTTTTTTTTTAAATAGACTTCACAGTTTGATTAACAAAGTTACAACTTGAGGAAAACAATTTAACTTTTCTTTTTTCTTTTTCTATTTCTCTATTTCAACTTTTTTTACCCTAGTAATATAAAAAATAATTAATTACCAAAATGAAACAAGTAAAAAATTAAATTTGAAAATAAACAAAGACTACAGTACCCAACCGGTGGCACCACCCCCACTTTCCTCTCAATCATGTCCTAGTAATTATTTTTTTTTAAAAAGAATTTTTTTGGTGTTGCTTTTGTGTCAAACACATTGGTATGTATTTTCAGTAAAATAATCGTATTTCTTTGGGTATACTGGAGTAAAAAAAAATTATTGGTGCCACTATTGTGTCAAGCTGCATCAACGATATTTTTTAATATTTTTATTGTTGGTAAAAAAACTGAAAAACAAAAAAAAAACATTGAAAATCAAAAGAGAAAGAAGGACCAATACGATCACGAATCCCTGTTTTTCTTTTGCTTTTCAATTTTTTTGTTTCTTTTTTAGCTTTCAGGCATTTTCTGACTAGTATAAAAAGGGGGTTTGGTCCCTCTACCCACACACCACCTGAAGAGAAAAAAAAAAGGTTGGTAAAAATAATTTTTGAGTTTTAGGAAAAGAAAAAGAGTTTAGTATATTTCGGAAGAAAGTTAATTTTTTTTGAAGTTTTAGGAACAAAAAGTAAAAATTATTAAGGTATGTTAATTTTTTTTTGTAATAATGAATTTTTAAAAAGATATAATTTTATATTTTAGATTAGATTATTGTTAATTTTTAGGTATAACTTTTAATATTATATTTTTGTTTTAAAGATTAGATTTGTGTTTAAGATTTATGGATATATTAAGATAGTTTTAGTAGTGTATGTTTTTTTTTTTGTAATAATAATTTGTATATTTTATTATTAAAATATAATTTATATTTTACAAAAAAAGCATTACATAAATTAATTACGAAAATGGGTTAAGAAAAAAATATTTTCATTATTTGTATATTGTTTATTTGTTCAGTTGATGATTAAAATTTTTATTGTTTGTGCAGATATCGAAATGAGTTCTTTGATTAGAGCAAACAATCACACAACAATGATGATTAAAGTGCCGGTAAAAAATGTTTTTTTTATTCACAGGTATATTTATAAAGTTGCATGTCATTTTTTTATTTAATTGGAAGATTTTAACTAATGCAATAATTTTATATGGTCAGAGTGAGTACCGTGTGTTGAGGGCGCATGTCCATGGTCTAAGCTACCGGCCTAACGAATGGGTTATGCCATTGTCACACTCGGATATCTTTAAAGACTCAGATTTAGAGGAATTTTGGGACCTAATTGAATGCATGGTAAGTTGGCGGACTCTACCAAAATTTTTGGGAAAGATTGTGAATTGTTGATTAAATATTTAAGTTCTAATTCTGGTTTGGTTAGGATGGAATTGACTGGATCTATAGTGGGAGACATAATGATTTCCTGCAATTGGCTAAGAGAGTTTGAGAGATCGTGTATAGGAGATAAATATATAGGTGAAAGTGGACATTTTTGCAAAGAAGAAAAATCCTCTTATATTTAGTCTGCAAATTCTTTTTTTACTTGCTTTGTATTCTTTGGTTGCTTCGGAGAAGAAGATAATTTAAGAAAGCTATGTATGGAGCAAAAGTTGCGAGAATTGGAATTTGGAAGTATAAAGATTTTGAAACTAGTAAACTTCTTAACTCTCTGTGTTTGAGAATTGGAGAAAGAAAGAGGACAATGGCTCCTAATAAGTTTCTGTTAAGTGAATTCTAGGTTAAGGTTTATGTGACTTCAATTTAACCGATTTATGCGGTTGTCATGTTTAGCTGCTAATGACGTCACGAACTAACTAAAATACGACAAAGGCAAGCGCACTTATTGAACAGTAGTATAGCTATGGTGAGTCCGGAATATCGTATCCATGAGGACTAAAAGTACTAGTAATTACTATCTTTTTATTATTTAGCCTAATAATTGAAGGGGTGTTTTAATCTAAAATTAAACTATTTAATTAACTATGAACGCGACAGAGATAAAATTGGGAAAATAGTTGAAGAAAAACCAATGAGAGAGACAATACCCAGGAAAGAATCTGCCTAGATTTCACTTATTATTCCGATTCTGAATTAAACGATTTATTCACTTGTCTTGATCCGTAAAAATCTCTAATTTATGTTAATATCTCTTTCAAGAATAAGAACAACTGACTCTAGGCTGATTAATTGAAATCTCTTTCTAATTAAAACCCCTATTGTCGCATTGACTCGACCTATGGATTCCCCTATTAGATTTGACTCTAATCCAGTAGATTTATGTCGTCCTATTTTTAGGATTGCAATCAACTCCGCTTAATTATACTAAATCTACTCTTAAGTAGAGACTTTTGCTCCACTGATTAAACAAATCAAACTTGGATTAATATCGTGAAAATATTAAGACAAAGATTAAGAACACATAATTAAGAATAAAAACAAGTATTTATCATGTAATTCAGATAATTAAATAATAAGATTCATCATAGGTTTTATCCTCCCTAGGAAATTTAAGGAGTTTAGTTCATAATGTAAAAGGAAAACATTTCAAAATTAGGAAAACAACAAGACATAAAGAACCCAAAAACTTCTAAGAAAATTGGATGAAGATCTTCAATCTTGAAGGAGATCCTGCTTTTGAATTGATTCTGACGGCTTCCTTCGAGTAATTTTTTTGTTCTATTCTGTGTGTCCCCTTTAGTCTTCTTCTCGTGTGTTTTTATATACTTTAGAATGCTAAAATACCTAAAAATTGGCTTTTTCTGCGTGAAAACGAAACAGAGTTCGACAGGGACACGAGCGTGTGATCAACTCGTGTAATAATGCCCAGGCCGTGTGCAATATTGACATGTTTCGAAATAGACACTGGTTTGCACACGGGCGTGTGGCCAGCCCGTGTGGTTCACACGGGCATGTGCTTAGCCCGTGTGGGATTGGCTTGGCCGTGTGGAACCTTAAGACAGCCTGTTTTGTCCAATTTTGGCCTGTTTTCCGCTCCTTTTACTCCCCTATGCTTACCTAAGTATAGAAACATGAAATTAAAGGATTAGGAGCATCAAATTCATTAAATTATATAATAAATCATCCAAAAATATGCTAAGCATGAGATTAGAATATGTTACTTTTATGGTTTATCAAATATCCCCACGCTGAAGCGTTTGCTTGTCCTCAAGCAAAATCCTTAACTCACAATTAAAATTAAACTTTCTCAATTCATAATTCTCATCAATACTGTTTTATCATAATTCACAAATAATCACACATTGATAATTCAACTAAAAGAGCACTAAAGATTCAAAAAATCCAAGCCACACATTTTTAAAGCATGAAAAGATAGGTATTTCCCCTTATCTAAATAATTACCTTTAATTCAAAACTGATAAGATTTGACATCCTCACTAAATATTCACTCAAAGTGTTTAAGGTTCAAAAATTAAGCACTCAAAAGTCAAACATGAGAAGTTATTACCATAGGCTTGCATGAAAATCAAATCTCTACCACTATAAAATAAGACGATACACAAATCAAAAGGTCTTTAAAGGGTTGTAATAGAGCTTGGGTTAAAGGTGTGGATAAATGATGAAAAAGAAGGTTAGAATCGAGATCGAATTGATAAATTACCTAACTAGGAAAAATAAATTACTACTGAATAATTACATCAATCGAAATTATTAAAGAATAACACGAGCTTATTCTCATAATATGAAATTTTAAGCTCAAACCAAAGAACTAGTATATAAATATAATTTTTTTAATGGATAATAAGAGAAACTTTAACAACTGAAACAAAAGAACATAGTTAGGCAACTAACTGATAAACTGTAATATATATATTTTAATCCCACATTTAACATACTTTTGGATGATTTATTTCTTGAATAGTGGAATTTGGTGCTCCTAATCCTTTAATTTCATGTTTTATACTTAAGAGAGCACCGGTGGATGAAAAGAACAAGAAACAGGCCAAAAACGGAGAAAATGGGCCGAAGTACGAAATTCACACGGCCTGGGCCCAAGCTACACGGCCATGCCTCCTTAGTAGGCTCGACCACGGCCTATAACTCGATTCATACGGGCGTGCCATACGGACGTGTCCCAGCCATGACCTATTTCAATTATATTCGGAATAGGGTACTTAGAGGCAAATAAAGACATTCCAAAAGCCTATATAAACACCCTAGGGACCAACCTTCAGGGGTCGCGTACAGGTAGGCCAAGGAGCCAAGCTAGAGAGGTCAGAATTGTGGGATTTACTCAAAGAAAGCTAGTTGATTCATCTCAAGAAGCCGAAATCATACTCAAGACGGAAGATCTTCCCTTCAATTTCCTTCAGGGTTTTTAGGGTTTTTCTTATGTTTTGTTTTATATTTTCTTCTGAGATGTATTCTTTTATGATTATTAACTAAACCCCTCAAATACTTGAGGGGGATGAAACCTAAGACAGATATTGTTATTGTTTTCTAAACTATATGATAAATACTTGATTTGTTCTTAATTATATGTTCTTAATTCTTGCTTTGATATTTCAGGGTATTGATTCAAGTATTGATGTGCTTACACAGTGGAGCAAAAGTCCCTGTTTAAGAGTAGATCTAGCATAGTTAAGCGGAGTTGATCGCAACCCTAGAAATAAGATGACGAAAATCTGCCGAATTAGGGTCAAACCTAATATGAGAGTCCATAGATCGAGTTAATGCAAATCTAGGGGTTTTAATTAGAAAGAAATTTCGATTAATCAACCTAGGGTTAGACGTTAGTAACCTCGAAAGAGGTATTAAAATAAATTAGGGAATCCTACGGATCAAGTCAAGTGAATAAATCGTCTGGTTCAGAGTTAAATAACAAGTGAAGTCCAGAAGGATTCTTCCTCGGGTATTGTCTTAATCAATTGGTTTTCCCAAAAAGTATTTTCCCCAATTCATTCTCTGAGTCTTAGCATCTTTAGCTTAGTAGTTAGTTAATTTTAGATTAAACAACAATTCCCTTAATTTTCAGGCTAAATAATAAAAAGAAAGTCAGTATTAGTACTTTTGGTTCTCTTGGGTTCGACATTCCGGTCTTGCCATAGTTATACTACCAAACGATAGGTGCGCTTGCCTCAAATTGTTGTCATAGTTAGTTTCTAGGCTCGATCATTCATTATATAAATATTAAGACTTTCTGACACGATCAAGTTTTTAGCGCTGTTGCCGGGGAACTGAAATATTAAGAACGCTTAATTTTTATTACTTTAGCCATATTTTATTTTTGCAATTAAATTTTACTTTTACTTTTCTAAATTTCTTTCTTTGCTTCTGGCAGGTATTCTAGTTTATTACTAGAGGAAACCCGTCAGGACCTCTACTTTACGATAGTGAAATTGAAAGCACAGCCCGCAAAAACCAAAGAGAAATAAGGAGAAGCTTACAATACATACAAGAAGAGTAGGAAGACGAAATTAATACTACCGAAAAGATGGCTGAGAATAATCCGCTACCTCCAGAGGTGGCCAAAAATCATGCTCTTCGAACTATGTATGATTATGCTAAACCTAATTTAACAGGAACTGAGTCAAGTATTGTTAGACCTGCTATTGCTGCGAATAATTTTGAACTGAAACCTAACACAATTCAAATGATACAACAATTTGTTTAGTTTGATGGTTTGCAGGATGAAGATCCAAATAATCACTTGGCGAATTTCCTAGAATTTTACGATGCTTTCAAAATAAATGGCGTTTCTGATGATGCCATCCGTCTTCGGTTATTTCCCTTTTCTTTGAGGAATAAAGCTAAACAATGGTTGAATTCTCTACCAATCACTACATGGGAACAAATGACCGAAAAATTTTTATTAAAATATTTTTCGCCGGCTAAAATAGCTAAGTTGAGGAATGATATCTCTTCTTTTGTGCAGATGGATTTAGAGACACTCTACGATGCATGGGAGAGATACAAGGATTTACTGAGAAGGTGCCCACACCATGGATTATCCTTGTGGCTACAGGTCCAAACCTTTTACAATGGTGTGAACCCCTCAACCAGACAATTAATTGATTCAGCTACCGGCAAAACCTTGAATAACAAAACTCCAGAGGCTACCTACGAATTCATTGAAGAGATGTCACTGAATAACTGTTAGTGGCAAGTCACGAGGACAAGGCCAACAAAAGCTGCCAGTGTTTTCAACCTCGACGCGGTGACCATGCTATCAAACCAGGTAGAACTTTTAACTAAAAAGATTGATGGTTTGTGTGGTTCTTCGCAGGTACATCCAGTTATGCAGTGCGATATGAATGGAGGAGGGATGAGCAATACAAAATATCCACCTTACAACCCGAGCATTGAAAATGAGCAAGTTCACTATATGGGTAATAATTCTAGACCTCAAAATAACCCTTATAGTAATACTTACAATCCAGGTTGGAGGAACCACCCTAATTTCCCATGGGGTGGTCAAGGAAACCAAAGACAATAACCCCCTCTGAACTTCCAACAACAGTCGTACCCACAGGAAAAGAAGCCGAACCTTGAGGAGATGCTGACAAAATTCATAGCGGTGTCAGAAACACGTTTCCAAAAAACCGAAACAACACTTAAAAATCAACAAGCATTGATTCAAGGGATCGAGAACTAGTTAGGTCAACTTGCTAAGATCATATCAGAGCGACCATAAGGTAGTTTGCCGAGTAACACAGAAAGTAACCCAAAGGAGCAACTTCAAGCCGTAACAGCTCATGACAGTGAAAGGTTAGATAAGTCCAAACTAAAACCAGAGAATGTGGTAGAGGAAGGTAAGGTTGAAGCAAGTCATGAGAAGCCAAAACCGATAATTAAAGAATACCAACCTAGTATACCATATCCCGATGCGATGAAGAAAGACAACACAGGCGAACAATTCGGTAAATTTCTTAAACTTTTAAAGAAATTACATATTAACTTACCATTTCTTGAAGCTCTTTCGCAGATGCCAGATTCAAGGAAATTCTTAAAAGAGCTTCTGACAAACAAGCGGAAGTTAGACGAGGAGTCGCATATGGAACTAAACACAGTGTGTTTAGCAATGTTGCAAAATAAACTACCACGAAAATTAAAAGATCCAAGGAGTTTTACAATTCCATGTTTAATTGGTAGCTTATCTGCTAATAATGCTTTAGTTGATTTAGGGGCAAGCATAAATGTTATGCCTTATAAAATGTTTAAACAGCTAGGTTTAGGGAAACCCAAAAAAACTAGGATGAACATTCAATTAGCTGACAAAACTATTAGAATTCCTAGGGGTATAATTGAAGATGTACTCGTGTAAATTGACAAATTCATATTCCCAGTAGACTTTGTTATTTTAAATATGGATGAGAACAATAATATTCCTTTAATTTTAGGAAGACCCTTTTTAGCAACTGCCAGAACTAAAATTGATGTTGGTACAGGCGAACTCATACTCCGTGTAGGTGACGAATCAATTAGTCTTCAAGCTCTTGACTCGGTTAGGACATCAAGTAATCAAGGTGAGAAAATTAATTATATTAATAACCATTCAGTTAAACCTTCTTTTCAGGAAGCACCACAAAACCACACAACTGAGCTAGATCCTAGTCCTCATGATAACAAAGAAATAACTCACGAGAAATGATGACTTCAAATCGATGAACTAGATGAGTGGAAGACACATTTGAAGGAGAAATTAGGAATACACAAAGCAGAACCAACACTATTCCGTGGGACAAACAAATTTAAGATCGAAAATCAGGTATTGTTAGACGAAACAGACCCTCGGGTCGCCACTTCAGACCTTGATACAAACGAAGAAATCCCTTTTGAGGTACTGAATATCTTCCCACATGGAATAGTAGAGGCAACTAATCCCAAATTCGGCACCTTTAAGGTAAACGCCACTCAACTCAAACTATATCATGATCATAGAACTGATAGCATGAGAAAGGATTTTCAACTCCTCAAACCACCATGAATGTGCGAATGAAAGGTAAGTATAGCTTAAGACTATAAACGAGGGCCACTAACCTCATTAGTTTTCATATTCTTATTTTTACTTTCAGCATCTAACTACAAACTAACTGAATTAGTGAAACACAGATTTCCATGTCACACGGCCTTGCACACAGCCGTGGCTGTGGCCGTGTGGACAATACAGATTTTCGTACTGGTGTGGCAGAGATAGTACGAAACAAGATGAAACATATCGTCAAGCCACAGGCTCCAACTTAACACCACGGCCGTGCGATACAGCCGTGGTCGACATTGTTTTATCAACACAGGCGTGGTGACCTGCACACAGGCGTGGGAGAAACGAACGAAGCACAACATGGCCATGTGTTACGGCTGTGTGACTCAACACGCCCATGACACACGGGCGTGGGGCTGTACCAGATCTTAGATTTCTATTTAAAACACCCCTCTCCCCTTCTCACCTACTCCCCACTCCCCTTCTTCCATACTCTTTACACTCCCCTCCCTTTTCATTTTCACCCTTCATTCTCCAAACTCTTGGTCTACACCTTCTCCATGTCGAAGAAACGGAAGGATCCTAGCACAGTCTCCCTCTGTGAGATCGATCTACATAAGTTCATGCCGGCCACTTCATTCACTCAATAGGACAAGGAGCTTTGAGTCCATTTCATTCTTCCTTTTCTTTTCCCTTCTCCTTTATTTTCCTTTTCTTTATCCCTCGTATATTTAATTTAGTTTATTTTACTTTCGTTTCTTGGTTTTAGGCTCTAAAGACTGTTAGGGAATCACCACACCACGCCTTAGAAATCACACCCACCTCGTGAACCATCTAACAATAAGGACTTTTCAGTCCATTAATCTTTTCTTTTAATTTTATTTTACTTTCTATTTTCTTTCTCTTTATCTTTCTTGTCTTTAAATACATAATTAGTTTATTTTAAATATTTCTTAATATTTCCTGGCTAATTTTTCACGAGTTTCCCAATTTCTTCATCTAGCGCAGTGATTGTGGGCAGCCACCATACCACCACCAGAAACACCTCCTCCAACTTACCTTTCACCTCCGAATGAAATTTCCACACTTTCAACTCGAGAAATCCATCCGAAATTCAGAAAGTTTCACCTCTCTCCCTGTCTTCTGATTTCTTACTATATTGTGAATATCTATATTTGTACATTGAGGGCAATGTACATCTTAAGTGTGAAGGGTGAAATTTATTTAGAAAAAGTTCCTAATTTTTTGCATTATTCTCAAATCCCTGAGTTAGGCTTTGTTTTTAAGTAAATTTTCTCATATTACTATTAGAATGAAATTTCCTTTGATCTATGATTTTTATTGATATGTTTTAGATTAAGTCATAATTAATTATGCATTGATGATTTAAGCTCTAAGTTATTAGAGAATCAAGCATGATAAGTCTATTTTCAGAATTAAAAATTTGATAGGTTGTTAACCTAAATCTATGTATTACCTTGAAATTTGAAATTGGCTAGATTGACATAAAAAAACCTATAATTTTTTTTGAGATTTTGAGCCTTATAGAGCATACATTGTTCGTGTCAATATTGATTTGTTATTCTAAAACTTGCTTCGATTATACATGTCGAGACCACATCTTTGATTTGATACACAGAGATGATAAAGGCACTTAGGATTTAACCCACTTACTTCATAAAAAGCCTACCCTCATAATTACTCCTAGTGAACCCCTTTGATCTTAACAAACCGTTTATTAACTCACCCACTAATATTAACCCAAAACCCATCTTGTATTTTTTATCACCATTTCTCTTGATTACTCTTATATCGAGATTTGATTTGATCTGTTGCCTAACTACATTCTTTATTTCAATTGTTAAAATCTATTTACTTGATTTGTTCTTAAAAAGAAGAAGAAGAAGAAGTATATTCATTATTAGTTCTATGATTAAGTGAGCTTATATGTTTAAATTCCACATCTTGAGAAGAAGCTCATGTTAAATTTTAGTTGATGTTATTATTTGAATCTTAGTTCATCTTTCTAAGTTAGGTAATTTGTCAATTCAATCTCGATTCTAACCCTTTAATTCAGCCTTTATCCACACCTTTAACCATAGTTCCATTACAACCCTTAAAAGACCTTTTAACCTGTGTATCACTTTATTTTATAGTGGTGGAGATTTGATTTTCATGCAAGCCTATGGGATTAACTTTTCATGTTCGACTTTTGAGTGCTTAATTTCTAACCTTAAACACTTTGAGCGATTTGAGAGAATCTTTAGTGAGGATGTCAACTCTTGTCGATTTTAAATTAAAGGTGATTATTTAGGTAAGGGGAAACACCTATATTTTCATGCTACAAAAACTATGACTCTGATTGTTTGAATCTTTAGGACCCTTCTACTTAAATTACCAATGTATGAATTACCTTTGAATTATGATGAAACACTATTGATGAATATTATGAATTGAGGAAGTTTGTTTTAATTGTGAGTTGAGAATTTTGCTTGAGGGCAAACAAATGCTTAAGTGTGGGGGTATTTGATAAACCATAATATATACATATTTTAATCCCACATTTGGCATACTTTTGGATGATTTATTCCTTGAATAGTGGAATTTGGTGCTCCTAATCCTTTAATTTCATGTTTTATACTTAGGAGAGCACCGGAGGATGAAAAGAATGAGAAACAGGCCAAAAACAGATAAAATGGGCTGAAGTACGAAATTCACACGGCCTAGGCCCAAGCCACACGGTCGTGCCTCCTTAGCAGAGCCGACCATGGCCTATAACTCGATTCACACGGGCGTGCCATACGGGCGTGTCCCTGCCTTGACCTGTTTCAATTCTATTCGAAATAGGGTACTTAGAGGCAAAGAAAGACATTCCAAAAGCCTATATAAACACCCTAGAGGCCAACCTTTAGGTAGCGCGTACAGGTAGGCCAAAGAGCCAAGCCAAAGAGGTTAGAATTGTGGGATTTACTCGAAGAAAGCCAGTTGATTCATCCCAAGAAGCCGAAATCATACTCAAGACGGAGGATCTTTCCTTCAATTTCCTTCAGGGGGTTTTAGGTTTTTTCTTATGTTTTGTTTTATATTTTCTTCTGAGATGTACTCTTTTATGATTATGAACTAAACCTTCAAATACCTGAGGGGGATGAAACCTAAGACGGATCTTGTTATTGTTTTTTGAACTATATGATAAATACTTGATTTGTTCTTAATTATGTGTTCTTAATTCTCGCTTTGATATTTTAGCGTATTGATTCAAGTATTGATGTGCATAGACAGTGGAGCAAA
Organism: Gossypium bickii; assembly: GCA_025503065.1. NCBI lineage: Eukaryota > Viridiplantae > Streptophyta > Magnoliopsida > Malvales > Malvaceae > Gossypium > Gossypium bickii. The sequence continues at coordinate 108,217,347 of CP106711.1, forward strand.
AGTCCCTGTTTAAGAGTAGATCTAGCATAGTTAAGCGGAGTTGATCGTAACCCTAGAAATAGGATGATGAAAATTTGCCGGATTAGGGTCAAACCTAATATGGGAGTCCATAGATTGAGTTAATGCAATTCTAGGGGTTTTAATTAGAAAGAAATTTTGATTAATCAACCTAGGGTTAGACGTTAGTAACCTCAAAAGAGGTATTAATATAAATTAGGGAATCCTACGGATCAAGTCAAGTGAATAAATTTTCTTGTTCAGAGTTAAATAACAAGTGAAGTCTAGGTGGATTCTTCCTCGGGTCTTGTCTTAATTAATTGGTTTTCCCAAAAAGTATTTTCCCCAATTCATTCTCTGAGTCTTAGCATCTTTAGCTTAGTAGTTAGTTAATTTTAGATTAAACAACAATTCCCTTAATTCTTAGGCTAAATAATTAAAAAAAAAAGTCAGTATTAGTACTTTTGGTTCTCTTGGGTTCGACATTCCGGTCTTGCCATAGTTTTACTACCAAACGATAGGTGCGCTTGCCTCAAATCATTATCATAGTTAGTTTCTAGCTCGATCATTCATTATATAAATATTAAGACTTTCTGACACGATCACTAACCAAATCAAATCTCGACAAAAAGGAAGTCAATAAAACAGGAACAATGAATCAAAAGTGAGTTATGGGTTAATATTAATGGGTGAATCAAGAACGATTTGTCAGGCTCAATGGGGTTCACTAAGGGTTAATTATGAAGGTAGGCTTTTAATGGGATAAGTGGGTTAAAACCTAAGTGCCTTTATCATCTCAGTATATCAAATCAAAGGTGTGGTCTCGACATGTATAATCGAAGCAAGTTCTAGAATAACAAATCAATATTGACACACTCATAACCAATAATAAAGTGAGTAAGAAAAGTGTATGCTATTAAAGGCTTAAAATCTCACAAAAATTATGGTTTTTGATGTCAATCTTGCAAATTTCAAACTTCAAGGTAATACCTTAATTTAGAGAAACAATCTAGCAATTTATTCTAGAAATAGACTTATCATGCTTGATCCTCTCATGTCTTAAAGTTCAAACAATCAATGCATTAATACCTATGAATTTAATCCAAAGCACATTAACAAAAATCATAAATCGATAAAAATTCATTCTAATAGTAATATGAGAAAGATTACTTAATCACAAGATGGACATTGTCCTCAATGGAAAAAAATAGATAATAACAATATAATCAGAAAGTCATAAGAGAGAGAGAGGACTGGAACTACCCTGAATTTTGGAGGAAATCCTTAGAATAGTGAAAGTGGAATTGTGGATATAGCTAAGTGAAGTGCATGATTCTGAGCATTTATTGAGAAAATAAACACAACCGTGGAAGAAGAATAAAGGATTACTCGATTAGGAACAATCATAAAAAAATTAAAATAGAGTTCAAAATATAAAAGATAGGTTTTTGAAAAAATGATAAGAAACATAAAAGTAAATAAACTAAAAATAAAAATAAAATAAGAATAAAGATAAAAATTAAAATGAAATAAAAGAGATGGACTCAGAGGTCCTCATTGTCAGACGCGTTGTGTGTCGTCAGCTCCGAAGATGAAATATGGAGATGGTGGCAAATCTGTTACAATGTAGCCTTAAGACTATCGAACCGCTGAAAGCACTGCTATTCGAAGCGAGTGAGACGCTCGGATATGTTTGTCAAAGTGGTAGCAGAGAAGGAGGAGGCCGATGACTCAGAGGTGGAGAATGAGTGATCGTGTGTCAGAGTCTTAAAAAAATTATATAAAGAATGATTGAACCTAGAAACTAACTATGACAACGATGGAGGCAAGTGCACCTATCGAACAGTAGTATAGCTTAGTGGCAAGACCGGATTGTCGAACCCAAAGGAACCAAAAGTATTAATACTAAATTTCTTTTTATTATTTAGCCAAAAAATTAAGGGAATTGTTGATTAATCTAAAATTAACTAATTATTAAGCTAAAGATGCGAAGACAGAAAGTATGAATTGGGAAAATACTTGTGGGAAAAACCAATTGATTAAGACAATACCCGAGGAAGAATTCACCTAGACTTTATTTGCTATCTAACTCTAAACCAGATGATTTATTCACTTGACCTGATCCGTAGGATTCCCTAATTTATATTAATACCTCTTTCGAGGCTACTAAGTCTAACCCTAGGTTGATTAGTTGAAATTTCTTTCTAATTAAAACCCCTAGGATTGCATTAACTCGATCTATGGACTCCCATATTAGGTTTGACCCTAATCCGGCAAATTTTCATTATCTTATTTCTAGGGTTGCGATCAACTCCGCTTAATTATGCTAGATCTACTCTTAGACAGGGTCTATTCCTCCTCTGCCTAAGCACATCAACACTTGAATCAATATCCTGAAATATCAAAACAAGAATTAAGAACACATAATTAAGAACAAATCAAGTATTTATCATATAGTTCAGAAATCAATAACAAGATCCTTCTTAGGTTTCATCTCCCTCAGGTATCTGAGGGTTTAGTTCATAATCATAAAAGAATACATCTTAGAAGAAAAGATAAAACAAAACATAAAGAAAATCCCTAAAACCCCCTGAAGGAAATTGAAGGGAAGATCCTCCGTCTTGAGTATAACTCCGGCTTCTTGAGATGAATCAATTGGCTTTCTTCGAGTAATTTCCACAATTCTGGCCTCTCTAGCTCGGCTCTTCGGCCTAACTGGACGCCCCCTGAAGGTTGGCCTCTAGGGTGTTTATATAGGCTTTTGGAATGACTTTCTTTGCCTATAAGTACCCTAATCCGAATAGAATTGAAACAGGTAGTGTCAGGGACACGACCATGGCACACGTCCGTGTAAGTCGAGGCCAGGCAGTGTTCGGGTCTATTAAGGAGGCACGACCATATGGTCTTGGGCCAGGCCGCGTCTATTTTGTAAATTGGCCCATTTACTCTGTTTTTGGCCCGTTTCTCATTCTTTTCATCCTTCGATGCTCTCCTAAGTATAAAACATGAAATTAAAGGATTAAGAGTGCCAAATTCAACAATTCAAGGCTTAAATCATCCAAAAGTATGCTAAATATGGGATTAAAATATGTTCATATTACGGTTTATCAAATACCCCCACACTTAAGCTTTTGCTTGTCCTCAAGCAAAATTCTCAACTTACAATTAAAACGAACTGCTTCAATTCATAATATTCATCAATAATGCTTCGTCATAATTCAAAGATAATTTATACATTGATAATTCAACTCAAAGAGTCCTAAAGATTCAAACAATCTATGTCATACGTTTTTTTGTAGCATAAAACATGGGAGTTTCCCCTCATCTAAATAATTACCTCTAATTCAAAATTGACAAGGGTTGATATCCTCACTAAAGATTCATTCCAATCACTCAAGGTGTTTAAGGTTCAAAATTAAGCACTCAAAAGTCGAACATGGAAAGTTAATCCCATAGGCTTGCATGAAAATCAAATCTCCACCACTATAATATGAGATGATACACAAATCAAAAGGTCTTTAAAAAGAGTTGTAACGGGGCTTGGGTTAAAGGTGTGGATAAAGGCTGAATTAGAGAGTTAGAATCAGGATTGAGTTGACAAATTACCTAACTTAGAAAGATAAACTAATAATGAAAAATTACATCAATTGAAAACTTATAATACTAGTAATACGAGGTTCTTCAAGATGTGGAATTTAAACGTATAAGCTCACTTAATCTCAGAACTAATAATGAATATACTTTGATTTTTTTTTAAGAGCAAATCAAGTAAATAGAATTTAAAATTTGAAATAAAGAAAGTAGTTAGGCAACTGATCAAATCTCGATATGAAGGTAGTCAAGAGAAATGGTGATAACAAATACAAGATGGGTTTTGGGTTTAATATTAGTTGGTGAGTCAATAAAAAGGGTTGTTAGGATCAAAGGAGTTCACTAGGGGTTAATTATGAGGGTAGGCTTTTTGTGGAGTAAGTTGGTTAAATCCTAAGTGCCTTTATCATCTCTGTATATCAAATCAAAGGTGTGGTCTCAACATGTATAATCGAAGCATGTTCTAGAATAACAAATCAATTTTGACACACTCATAATCAATAAATTGAGCACGAAAAATGTATGCTCTATAAGGCTCAAAATCTCACAAAAATTATGGGTTTTCGATATCAACCTTGTAAATTTCAAACTTCAAGGTAATAATTAGATTTAGGTAGACAACCTAATAAAATTTTAGTTTTTTTTTTTGAAAATAGACTTATCATGCTTGATTCTCTAGTCCCCTAAAGTTTAAATCATCACTGCACAATTATCAATGACTTAATCCAAAACATATCAATAAAAATCATAAATCAGAGGAAATTTCATTCTAATAGTAATATGAGAAAATTACTCGGAAACATAACATAATTCAGGGATTTGAGAATAATGCAAAAAGTTAGGCACTTTTCTAAATAAATTTCACCCCCACACTTAAGATGTACATTGCCCTCATTGTACAAAGACAGATATGCACGATATATTAGGAAATCAAAAGTGAGAGAGAGAGGTGAAACTTCCTGAAATTCGGATGGATTTCTTGAGGTGGGAGCGTGGAAACTTGATTCGGAGGTGAAAGATAAGTTGGAGGAGGCGTCGTTGGTGGTGGTAGGGTGGCTATGGTCGCGGTGTGGTGGCCGCCCATAATCTCTGTGCTAAATGAAGAAATTGGCAAGCTCGTTAAGAGATTGCCAGAAAATAATAAGAAACATTAAAATTAAACTAATTATGTATTTAAAGACAAAAAACATAAAGAGAAAGAAAATAGAAAGTAGAATGAAAGTAAAAGAAGAGGTTAATGGACTGGAAAGTCTTTATTGTTAGATGGTTCGTGAAGTGGGTGTGATTTCTAGGGCCGTGGTGTGTGATTCCCAAGCAGCCTGAAGAGCCTACAACCCAGAAACAAACGTAATATAGATTAAACTAAGTAAAAGAAAAATAAAGAAAAGGAAAATAAAAGAGAAGAGGAGAATAAAAGAAAAGTTAATTGGACTCAAATGTCCTTGGCTTGTCGAGTGAATAAAGCGGCCGGCATGAACTTATGTAGATCGATCTCTAACGGGGAGACCACGCTTGGATCCTTCCGCTTTTTCGACATGGGGATGGTGAAGATGGAGTGCTAGGAGTAGGAAAATGGGAGAAAATTGAAAGGGAAAGGGTGAAAGGGTGTGGGAGAATAGAATGGGGAGTAGGTGAGAAGGGAAGAGGGGTGTTTTAAATAGAAAATTCAAATCTGGTACATTCCCACGCCCGTGTACCGTGGGCGTGTAGATTCACACGGCTGTGTCGCACGGTCGTGGTATGCTTCGTTCGTTTCTCCCATGCCCATGTGCAGGTTGCCACGCCCGTGTTTGATGAAACAGTGTCAACCACGGTTGCATCGCACGACCTAGGGGTTTTGTCGGTGCCCGTGGCTTGAAGATATTTTTCGTCTTGTTTTGTACTATCTCTGCCATGTCAGTACGGTAATCTGTAGTATCCATACGACTGTGTGCAAGGCCGTGTGGCCTGGAAATCTATACTTTGGTTAATTTATAGTTAGGTGCTAAAAGGGAAAAAATATAAGTAAAAATAAAAATGTAAAATTAATGGGGTTAGTGCTCAGGTTGCCTCCCGAGAAGTGCTCGTTTATAGTCTTAAGCTAGACTTACCTCTCATTCACATAATCAGGGTGGTTTGAAGAGTTGAACATCCTTTCTCATGCCATCAGTTCTAGTATCATGATAAAGTTTGAGTCGAGCAGTGTTTACTTTAAAAGTGCCGAATTCAGAGTGAGTGATCTCGACCGTTCCGTATGGGAAGACATCGCGTACCTCAAAAGGGATTTCTTCATTTGTATTCAGGTCTGATGTGGTGATTCGAGGGTCTTCCTTATTCAACAATACTTGGTCTCCTATCTTGAAGTGATTTGACGTTCCTATAAGCTCGTCTGGGGGTTCACTTAGTTTTGCTTCGTGTATTTGTGATTTCTCTTTGAAATGACTCATCTAGTTCATCAATGTGAAGCCGCCGATCCTCATGAATTATTTCTTTATTGGCATGAGGTTTGGGCTCTGGCTCAGTTGTGTAGTTCCGTGGGGCTTCCTGAAAAGAAGGTTTAACCGAATGGTTATTAATAGAATTTATATTCTCACCTTGATTCCTCAATGTCCTAGCCGAGTCAAGAGCCTGAACACTGATTGATTCGTTACCTACACAAAGTATGATTTCACCTGAACTGACATCAATTTTAGTCCTGGAAGTTGCTAAAAAGGGCCTTCCTAAAATTATGGGGATACCATTGTCCTCATCCATGTCTAAAAGGACAAAGTGTACTGGGAATACGGATTTATCAATTTTTACAAGTACATCTTCAATTATACCTCTAGAAATTCTAATAGTTTTATCAGCTAATTGAATGCTCATCCTAGTTTGTTTGGGTTTCCCTAGACCTAGTTGTTTAAACATTTTATAAGGCATAACATTTATGCTTGCCCCTAAATCAGCTAAAGCATTATCAATAGATAAACTACTAATTAAGCATGGAATTGTAAAACTCTCTAGATCTTTTAATTTCTGTGGTAGTTTATTTGACAACATTGCTGACAAAACTGCGTTTAGTTCCACATGCGATTCTTCATCTAACCTCCGCTTGTTTGTTAAAAACTCTTTTAAGAATTTCCTTGAATCTGGCATCTGCGAAAGAACTTTAAGAAACGGTAAGTTAATATGTAATTTCATTAAAAGTTTAAGAAACTTACTGAACTGTTCATCTGAGTTGTCTTTCTTCATCGCATTAGGATAAGGCATATGAGGTTGGTACTATTTAATTACTGGTTTTGGCTTGTCATGGTTTTCCTCAACTTTACCTTCCTTGACCACATTCTCTTACCTAAATTTTGTTTCATCTAAACATTCACAATCATGAGCGGTTATGGCTTGAAGTTGCTCCTTTGGGTTAGTCTCAGTGTTGCTTGGCAAGCTTTCTTGTGGGCGTTCAGAGATCAGTTTAGCGAGTTGCCCTAATTGGTTCTCAATCCCTTGAATCGATGCTTTTTGATTTTTAAGTGCTGTTTCGGTGTTTTGGAAGCGAGTTTTTGACATCGCGATGAATTTTGTTAGCATCTCCTCAAGGTTCGGCTTTTTTTCCTGTGGGTAGGGCTGTTGTTGGAAGTTTGGAGGGAGTTGTTGTCTCTGGTTTCCTTGACCTCCACATGAAAAATTGGGGTGGTTCCTCCAACCTGGATTATAAGTATTACTATAGGGGTTATTTTGAGATTTAAAGTTATTACCCATATAGTGAACTTGCTTGTTCTCAAGCTCGGGTTGTAAGGTGGATAGTCTGTGTTGTTCATCCCTCCTCTATTTGTATCGCACTGTATGACTGGATGTACCTGCAAAGAATCACATACGCCATCAATCTTTTTATTTAACATCTTTACCTGATTTGATAGCATTGTTACTGAGTCGAGGTTGAAAACACTGGCTGCTTTTGTCGGCTTTGTCCTTGTGATTTGCCACTGATAATTATTTAGTGACATCTCTTCAATGAATTCGTAGGCGACCTCGGTGTGTTTTGTTATTCGATGTTCATTGGCGATTGAATCAATCAATTGCCTAGTTGAGGGTTCACACCGTTGTAAAAGTTTGGACACAGAGCCACAAGGGTAATCCATGGTGTAGGCACCTTCTCAATAGATCTTTGTATCTCTCCCATGCATCGTAAAGTGTCTCTAAATCCATCTGCACAAAAGAAGATATATCATTCCTTAACTTGGCAGTTTTAGCCGGCAGAATATATTTTAATAAAAATTTTTCGGTCATTTGCTCCCATGTAGTGATTGACCCTTGTAGAAGAGAATTCAACCACTGTTTGGCTTTATTCCTCAAAGAAAAGGGAAATAATTAAGACAGATGGCATCATCAGAAACGCCATTTATTTTGAACGTATCGCAAAATTCTAGGAAAATTGCCAAGTGATTATTTGGATCTTCATCCTGCAAACCATCAAACTGAACAAATTGCTGTATCATATGAATTGTGTTAGGTTTCAGTTCAAAATTATTTGCAGCAATAGCAGGTCTAAGAATACTTGACTCAGTTCCTATTAAATTAGGCTTAGCACAATCATACATAGTTCGAGGAGCATGATTGTCAATCATATCTGGCGGTGGCGGACTATTTTCAGCCATCTCTTCTGTAAGTTTATTGATTTTGGCTTCTTGCTCTCCTTCTATGTAGTTTAAGCTTTGCCTTATTTCTGTACGATTTCTGCGAATGGTACCTTCAATATCACCGCCGTAAACTAAGGGTCCTGTCGGGTTCCTTCTAGTCATAAACTAGAGGTACCTGCGAAGAACAAATAAAAGATGGAAAATTAGCAAAGTTAAAATCAAAATAAAAATAAATTGAAAATAAATAAAAAATGGCTAAAGTAATAATAATTGAGCGTTCTTAATATTTTAGTTCCCCGGCAACGGCGCCAAAAACTTGATCGTGTGTCAGAGTCTTTAAAATTTATATAAAGAATTATCGAACCTAGAAACTAACTATGTCAACGATGGAGGCAAGTGCACCTATCGAATAGTAGTATAGCTTAGTGGCAAGACCGGATTGTCGAGCCCAAAGGAACCAAAAGTACTAATACTAACTTTCTTTTTATTATTTAGCCAAAGAATTAAGGGAATTGTTGATTAATCTAAAATTAACTAATTATTAAGCTAAAAATGTGAAGACAGAAAGAATGAATTGGGAAAGTACTTGTGCGAAAAACCAATTGATTAAGACAATACCCGAGGAAGAATTCACCTAGACTTCACTTACTATCTAACTCTGAACTAGACAATTTATTCACTTGACCTGATCCGTAGGATTCCCTAATTTATATTAATACCTCTTTCGAGGCTACTAACATCTAACCCTAGGTTGATTAATTAAAATTTCTTTCTAATTAAAATCCCTAGGATTGCATTAACTCGATCTATGGACTCCCATATTAGGTTTGACCCTAATCCGGTAAATTTTCGTCATCCTATTTCTAAGGTTGCTATCAACTCCGCTTAATTATGCTAAATCTACTCTTAGACAGGGTCTATTCCTCCTCTGTCTAAGCACATCAACACTTGAATCAATATCCTGAAATATCAAAACAAGAATTAAGAACACATAATTAAGAACAAATCAAGTATTTATCATATAGTTCAGAAAACAATAACAAGATCAGTCTTAGGTTTCATCTCCCTCAGGTATCTGAGGGTTTAGTTCATAATCATAAAAGAATACATCTCAGAAGAAAAGATAAAAACAAAACATAAAGAAAGTCCCTAAAACCCCCTGAAGGAAATTGAAGGGAAGATCCTCCGTCTTGAGTATAACTGATCGTAGCTGTTGAGTCTTAAAATTTATAAAAAGAGAATGATCGAACCTAGAAACTAACTCTGACAACGACTTAAGGCAAGTGCACCCATCGAACAGTAGTATATCTTAGGCAAGACCGGGTTGTCGAACCCAAAGGAACTAAAAGGACTAATACTAACTTTCTTATTATTATCTAGCCTAAAATAAATGAAGTTGTTATTTAATCTAAATTTAACTAACTACTAAGCTAGAGACGCAAAGACAAAAAAGAATGAATTGGGAAAATACTGTTGAAAAAACTCTGTTGATTAAGACGACATCCTTAGGAAGAATCCACCTAGACTTCACTTGTTATTTAACACTGAACCAGACGATTTATTCACTTGAATTGATCCGTAAGATTCCCTAATTTATATTAAACCCTCTCTCGAGGCGAATAATGTCTAACCCTAGGTTGATTAATTGAAATATCTTTCTAATTAAAACCTCTAGAATCGCATTAACTCGATCTATGGACTCCCATATTAGGTTTTACCCTAATCCGGCAAAATCTCGTCACCCTATCTCTTGGAGTGTGATCAACTCCGCTTAACTATGCTAGATCTACTCTTAAGCAGGGACTTTTGCTCCTCCTCCTAAGCACATCATACTTGAATCAATATCCCGGAAATATCAACACAACAATTAAGCACACATAATTAAAAACAAATCAAGTATTTATCATATAGTTCAGAAAACATTAACAAGATCTGTCTTAGGTTTCATCCCCTTCAGGTATATGAAGGATTCAGTTCATAATTATAAAAGAAAACATCTCAGAAGAAAAGATAAAACAAAACATAAGAAATCCCTAAAACCCCCTGAAGGAATTGAAGGAGAGATCCGCCGTCTTGAGTAGAATTCCGGCTTCTTGAGATGGATCAATTGGCTATCTTCGAGTGATTTCCAGAAATCTAGCCTTTTCAGCTCGGCTCCTTGGCCTAGCTAACCGCCCTCTTTCGGGTTATACTTAGGGGGTTTTTATAGGCTTTTGAAATAGGTTTCTTTGCCCCTAAGTATCCAAATTCGAATGAAATTACTCTTCTCCACGACAGGGACACTGCCATGGCACACGTCTGTGTGAATCGTCTTTAGACTGTGTTCATATTTCTTTAATGTGGCATGGCCGTGTGAATCAGGATAAGGCCATGTTCTAGTTTCTCAAGGAGGCACGGCCGTGTGGGCTTAGGTCTAGGCCGTGTCGATTTCCACTTTGGCCCAATTTGGTCCGTTTTAAGCCCGTTTCTCGTTCTTTTCATTCTCTGATGCTTTTCTGAGTATAAGACATGAAAAGAAAGGATTAAGAGCACCTTTTTGCATAAATCAAGTGATAAATCATCCAAAAGTATGCTAAATGTGGGATTAAAATATGTTACTTTTACGGTTTATCACATACCCCCACACTTAAGCTTTTGCTTGTCCTCAAGCAAAATTCTCAACTTACAATTAAAACAAACTTTCCATGATTCATAATTCCTATCAACAATGTTTTATCATAATTCACAGATAATTTATACATGGATAAATTTAACTCAAAGAGTCCTAAAGATTCAAACAATATAAGTCATATATTTGTATCATGAAAACATAGGTGTTTCCCCTGATCTAAATAATTACCTTTAATACAAAACCGACAAGGATTGACATCCTCACAAAAGATTCACTCAAATCACTCAAAGTGTTTAAGGTTCAAAATTAACCACTCAATAAGTCGAACCTTAAAAGTTAATCCCATAGGCTTGCCTGAAAATCAAATCTCCACCACTGTAAAATGAGATGATAAACAGATCAAAAGGTCTTTAACAGGGTTGTAACGGGGCTAGGGTTAAAGGTGTGGATAAAGGCTGAATTAGAAGGTTAGAATCGAGATTGAATTGACAAGTTTACCTAACTAGAGAAATGAACTAATCTTAAATAATTACCTCAATTGAAAACTAATAATACGAGCCTTTTCTTCAAGATTTGAAATTTAAACATGTAAGCTCTCTAATCATAGAACTAATAATGAATATACTTCGAAATATTATTTTTAAGAACAAATCAAGTAATAAAGGATAAATTCAACTACTAAAATAATATAATTATGTAACTTAATCAAATCAAATCTCGATTATAAGTGTAGTCAAATGGAATGGTGATAACAAATACAAAGGGTTTTGGGTTAATATTAGTGGGTGAGTCAATAAAAGGGTTGTTAGGATCAACGGGGTTCACTAAGGGTTAATTATGAAGGTAGGATTTTTATGGAGTAAGTGGGTTAAATCCTAAGTGCCTTTATCATCTCTGTATATAAAATCATAGATGTGGTCTCAACATGTATAATCAAGACAAGTTCTAGAATAATAGTTCAATGTTGACACACTCATAATCAAAAAGTGAGCAAGGAAAAGAATGTATGCTCTAAAAGGCTCAAAGTCTCACAAAAATTATGGGTTTTTGATGTTGACCTCGTAAATTTCAAACTTCAAAGTAATAATTAGATTTAGGTAAACAACCTAGAAAAATTTTTTAGTTCAATGAAAATTAGACTTATGATGCTTGATTCCCTAGTATCCTTCAAATTTAATCATCAATGCACAATTATCAATGACTTAATCCAAAACATATCAATAAAAATCATAAATCAAAGGAAATTTCATTCTAATCATAATATGAGATACTTACTTTAGAACGAGACATAATTCATGGATTTTCAAATAGTACTATAGGTAACCCCCCACACTTAAGATGTACATTGTCCTCAATGTATAAAGATAAATAATAGCAGTATAATAATAAAATCATAAGATAGGGAGAGAAGTGAAACTTCCTGAATTATGGATTAGATCCTTGGAGGAAGTGGAAAATACGTTGGAGGTGAATGTGGGGTAGCGCCTTGAAGTGTTTGAAATTGAATCCTCGAAGCAGCCGACATGATTTTATTGTATCCTAAGCTAAATCTAAATGGCATGAAGAATAAGAAGAAAATAATAAAGAAAATAAAAATAAAAATAAAAATAAAAATAAAAATAAAAGTGAATAATGGAAAATGAAAGAAGAAAGATATGGGGAAAAGGAAAGGAAGAAGGGGGTTTAAATAGAGATGCATTCCATGTCCGTGTTTCTTCCTATGGTGTCCACACGGCCACTACCACGGCCGTGTGCAAGGCCGCGTGGGTATGGAAACCTACGCCCAATATACGAAAAGAAATAAAACCAAATTAATTAGTACAGTTAGTACTCGGGTTGCCTCCCGAGAAGCGCTCGTTTAAAGTCTTGAGCTAGACTTACCTTGTTTTTGGTTCTAAAAGAAGGTCCACGGAGCTGAAGCTCCTCTCTCATATCCATGAAATCTTCACCATTATAGATTTTGAGTTGGTGACCATTTACCTTGAATGTGCCTTGAGTGGGATGGGTTACCTTGATTGTCCCATAAGGAAAAATTGTTTTGATCATGAATGGGCCTGACCATCTTGATTTCAGCTTCCTAGGAAATAGTTTAAGCCTTGAGTTGTATAGCAGGACCAAGTCTCCTACTTTGAATTGTCTTGATTTCTTTAGACGAGCATCCTGGTGTCGCTTCGTTGCCTCCTTGTATAGTTTCGAGTTCTCGTAGGCTTCAGCTCTCCATTCGTCTAGCTCGTTCATCTGTATCATTCTTTTCTCTCCTACAGTTTTAAGATCGTAATTTAAGAATTTTATAGCCCAAATTGCTTTGTGTTCTAACTCGAATGGTAGATGACAGCTTTTCCCGTAGACAAGTTTGTATGGGGATGTTCCTAGGGGGTTTTAAACGCTGTTCTGTAAGCCCATAGGGTTTCATCTACTTTAATGCCCAATCTTTTCTGTTTGATTCAACCGTTTTTTCTAGGATGCATTTTTCTCAGTTTGCTACTTCAACTTGCCAACTGGTTTGAGGGTGATATGGGGTAGCTATCTTATGGTGTACTCCATATTTTTTTAAAACTTTGTCAAATTGAGTATTACAGAAATGAGTGCCCCTATCACTAATGATGGCTCTAGGTTTTCCAAATCGAGAGAATAGTTTCTTGAGAAACTTAACTACTACTCTAGCATCATTGGTGGGTCAAGCTTCAACTTCCACCCATTTTGACATGTAATCAACTGCTACTAGGATGTATTTATTTCCAAATGAAGTAGGGAATGGTAGTGTCCTCCTGAAGATTCTGAATGGCAATGTTCCATGATTTTGTTTGCCTCCGCCCTTGTAATACATCTTCGAATTACGTAATCTGCACATATGCGGAAAAAAAAGAGATCTTCCCAAAAATAGTTTTTTGCATCAGCAAAGAATCGCTTCTTTTGGTGATGTGTTAGTTTTTTTGGCAAGATGTTAGCAGCTAAATAATTCGCAATATCTGCAAACCATGGTACCTTAGAGTGGGTTATAGAAAAGAGTTGTTCTTCGGGAAATGAGTCGTTTATCTCACTTTCATCGAGCTCTACAATATGTGGGTTTTCAAGCCTAGAGAGGTGATCCGCTACAAGGTTTTCAGCTCCCTTCTTATCCTGTATTTCCAAGTCAAATTCCTGTAAAAGTAAAATCTATCTTATAAGTCGAGGTTTTGCATCAGGTTTAGTTAAAAGATAACGAAGAGCGGAGTGGTCAGTGTAAACGACAACTTTAGATAATAATGAATACTGTCTAAATTTGTCAAAAGCAAAAACTATAACTAGCAGTTCTTTCCCCGTGGTGGTGTAGTTTTCCTGTGCGGGTGTCAAAGTTCTGCTAGCATAATAGATTGGTTGAAAATGCTTGTCTCTTCGTTGCCCCAGAACTGCACCTACTACGAAATCACTTGCATCAGAAATTAGTTCAAAGGATAGATTCCAATCAGGTGTAATTATAATCGAAGCATTTATTAGTTTATCCTTAAGGATATTGAATGCATCTAGACATTCCTGATCGAAATTGAAAGGAACATCTTTTTCTAGTAATTTTGTTAAAGGCTTAGCTATTTTAGAAAAATCTTTAATAAATCTTCTATAAAATCCTGCATGTCCTAAAAAGCTTCTAATAGCCTTAACTGAACTAGGGGGAGGTAATTTTTCTATGGTTTCAATCTTTGCTTTATCTACCTCAATCCCTTTACTAGAAATTTTATGTCCTAATACAATTCCCTCTTGTACCATAAAGTGACACTTTTCCCAATTTAAAAGCTTTGTTTCCTCACATCTCATTAGAACTCGTTTTAAATTTTTAAGGCAAAAATGGAAAGAATTACTGTATACCGAGAAATCGTCCATAAATACCTCCATAATGTCTTCCACAAGTTCATCAAAGATTGCCAACATGCAACACTGAAAAGTAGCAGGAGCATTACATATTCCAAAAGGCATTCTACGATAAGCAAACATACCGTATGGGCATGTGAATGTTGTCTTCTCTGGATCTTCAGGTGCTATTGGGATTTGGAAATAGCCGGAGAGTCCATCTAGGAAGCAATAGTACATATGCCCAGATAACTTTTCTAGCATTTGATCAATGAAAGGCAAAGGAAAGTGATCTTTTTTAGTGGCGTCGTTTAGCTTCCTGTAATCAATGCAAACTTTCCAATCTGTGACTGTTCTACTGGGAATTAGTTCATTCTTTTCGTTGGCTACCACTGTCATGCCTCCTTTCTTTGGGACAACCTGCATAGGACTTACCCAATTGCTGTCAGAAATAGGATAAATTATTCCAGCATCTAGAAGTTTAATTACCTCAGCTTTCACAACTTCTTTTATGTTGGGATCCAATCGTATTTGAGGTTGCACACATGGCTTGTATTCTTCTTCTATTAAAATTTTGTGGGTGCAAAATGATGGGCTTATTCCCTTAATGTCAGAGATTTTCCAAACTATGGCTCTTTTATGTTCTCTTAGTACCTGTATCAACTCCTTTTTTTCCTTGGGTTCTAGCTCTGAAGAGGTAATTACCGGTAGCATAGAATTTTTCCCGAGGAGTGCGTATTCTAAGTGTTTCGGCAACTGTTTTAATTCTAATTTGGGTGGCTCATCAATGGAGGGTTTTTGTTTTAGTTCGTCATTGACTTTAATACTCTCTTCTTTCGTATGTCTAGATGAAGATGTATTTAAAGTCAGCTTGTCAACTTCATCTTCTTCCCTCTCTTCTTGAGTCAGGCATAGTTCCATCGTGTCATCATGTATAATTTCCTATAATGAGTTTTGAATGATATGATCAGTGGTATCAACAAAATAACAGGAATCATCTTGTTCTCTAGAATATCGCATGGAATCATAAATTTGAAAAATAATTTCCTCATTGCCTATCCTTAATGCAAGCTTATCGTCACCTACATCGATAACAGCCCTTGCAGTAGCTAAAAAAGGGTGCCCTAAAATTAAGGGAACCTCAATGTCCTCATCCATGTCAAGCACAACAAAATTAATAGGGAAAATGAATTTATCAATTTTTACCAAGACATCTTCGATAACTCCTCTAGGATATTTAATAGATCTATCAGCTAACTGAATACTCATCCTAGTGGGTTTTGGTTCCCTAAGATCTAGTTGTTTAAACATTTTATAAGGCATTAAATTAATACTAGCACCTAGATCAGCTAATGCTTTCTTAATATTTAAACTACCAATTAAACAGGGAATAGTAAAACTTCCTGGGTCTTTTAATTTGGTTGGTAACTTGTTTTGGAGGATGGCTGAACATTCTTCATTAAGCTCCACTGTTGATATTTCTTCAAGATTCCTTTTATTAGTCAGGAGTTCTTTTAAGAATTTTGCGTATGTTGGCATCTGTGAAATGACTTCAACGAAGGGTAAGTTAATATGTATTTGTTTAAAAAGTTTAAGAAATTTACCGTATTGGGCATCTAATCGGTCTTTCTTCAACTTTGCTGGGTATGGGATTGGTGGTCTACTTTCTTTGTGCACTGGAGTTACATCCTCAACTCCCTCATCCTTTGCTTTGTTATCTTCGAGTGGTGTTTTTTTCTTCAGTTCAACTAACTCCTTTGCACTTTTCAGTGTAACTGCCTTTACCTGTTCTGTTCCTTTAGAAAAAATCTCTAATAGAATTTCGAAAACTATCTTAGTAAGTTGTCCAACTGACTTAGTAAGTTCCCCAACTTGGTTCTCGATCCCTTTGATAGATGCTTGTTGATTATCGAGTATCATCTCAGTTTGTTGGAGACGGGCATCTGTGGCTGCCATGAATTTTGTCAGCATCTCTTCAAGGTTTGACTTCTTTTCCTAGTGGTGAGGTAATTGTTGAAAATCTGGAGGAAGTTTCGGTCTTTGGCTACTTTGATCATCCCACGAGAAATTGGGATGGTACCTCCAACCTGCATTATAAGTGTCATCATAAAAATAATTTTGAGGTCTAGCATAGTTACCCATATAGTTGACTTGTTCTCTTCCCATGCCATGTCCGTAGGTGGGTACTCAGGATTCACCATGCCTCCTCTTATTTCATACTGCATAATTGGATATACCTGCGAAGAACCCCATAAACCGTCAATTTTCTTATTTAAAACCTCTAGCTGATTTGATAGCATGGTTATTAGGTTGAGGTTGTAGATATCGACTGCTTTTGTTGGCTTTGTCCTCATAACTTGCCACTGATAGTTATTCAGTGCCATTACCTGTCAAAGAAAATAAAAGAAAAATTAGCAAAATAAAAAAAATAAAATTTAATTGCAAAAATAAAATATGGCTAGAGTAATAAAAATTAAGCGTTCTTAATATTTTAGTTACCCGGCAACGACGCCAAAAACTTGATCGTAGCTATCGAGCCTTAAAATTTATAAAAAGAGAATGATCGAACCTGGAAACTAAATCTTACAACGACTTAAGGCTAGTGCACCTATCGAACAGTAGAATAGTTTAGGCAAGACCGAATTGTCAAACCTGAAGGAACTAAAAGTACTAATACTAAATTTCTTTTTATTATCTAGCCTAAAATAAATGAAGTTGTTATTTAATCTAAATTTAACTAACTACTAAGCTAGAGACGCAAAGACAAAAAGAATGAATTGGGAAAATACTGTTGGAAAAACTCAGTTGATTAAGACGACACCCTTAGGAAGAATCCACCTAGACTTCACTTGTTATTTAACACTGAACCAGACGATTTATTCACTTGACTTGATCCGTAAGATTCCCTGATTTATATTAAACCCTCTCTCAAGGCGAATAACGTCTAACCCTAGGTTGATTAATTGAAATCTCTTTCTAATTAAAATCTCTAGAATCGCATTAACTCGATCTATGGACTCCCATATTAGGTTTCACCCTAATCCAGTAAAATCTCGTCACCCTATCTCTAGGCGTGCGATCAACTCCGCTTAATTATGCTAGATCTATTCTTAACCAGGGACTTTTGCTCCTCCACCTAAGCACATCATACTTGAATCAATATCCCAGAAATATCAACACAAGAATTAAGCACACATAATTAAGAACAAATCAAGTATTTATCATATAGTTCAGAAAACAATAACAAGATCCGTCTTAGGTTTCAACCCCTTCAAGTATCTGAAGGATTTAGTTTATAACTAAAAAAGAAAATATCTCAGAAGAAAAGATAAAACAAAACATAAGAAATCCCAAAAACCCCCTGAAGGAATTGAAGGAGAGATCCGCTGTCTTGAGTAGAATTCCGGCTTCTTGAGATGGATCAACTGGCTATCTTCGAGTGATTTCCAGAAATCTGACCTTTTTGGCTCGGCTCCTTGGCCTAGCTAACCGCCCTCTTTCAGGTATACTTAGGTGGTTTATATAGGCTTTTGAAATAGGTTTCTTTGCCCCTAAGTATCCAAATCCGAATTAAATTACTCTTCTCCACGACAAGGACACGGCCATGGTACACGCCCGTGTGAATCGCCTTTAGACCGTGTTCGGATTTCTTTAATGAGGCACGGCCGTGTGGGCTTAAGTCCAGGCTATGTCAATTTCCGCTTTGGCCCAATTTGGCCCGTTTTAAGCCCGTTTCTCATTCTTTTCATTCTCTGGTGCTTTCTTGAGTATAATACATGAAAAGAAAGGATTAAGAGCACCTTTTTACATAAATCAAGTGATAAATCATCCAAAAGTATGCTAAATGTGGGATTAAAATATGTTACTTTTACTGTTTATCAATAACTCCGGCTTCTTGAGATGAATCAACTGGCTTTCTTCGAGTAATTTCCACAATTTTGGCCTCTCTAGCTCGGCTCTTCGGCCTAACTGGATGCCCCCTGAAGGTTGGCCTCTAGGGTGTTTATATAGGCTTTTGGAATGGCTTTCTTTGCCTCTAAGTACCCTAATCTGAATAGAATTGAAACAGGTCACGTTAGGGACACGACCATGGCACAAGCCCGTGTAAGTATACTAAATGTGAGATTAATATATGTTCATATTACGGTTTATCAATGAGGTTGGTCTTCGTGAGAGGGGGGAACATCATCAGTGAAGTCCTCGAGGTGATCCTGAACGTCAGAATAAAACAATCTGTACTGAGGAGGATCTACTCCATGTCGTCGCTCGATCATTCTCATGCGGGTCATGCTCGAGATGCCCTGAGGGGACATCTGACTGACTAGGGTAAGTGCTGAGGACTGCTCCGGTGTGTCGAGAAGACTGAAGTGTCGAGCAAAGTGAGTCGTATAAGGGTTTGGACAGATAGGGCCCCTACTGTGGCGGTCAGAGTAATGGCGAAAAGATAGAGCGATGAAGTACGCCGAGTCGATAATATGGTCATGGTCCATGCTCCGTAAAAGTAAGCATCGTGGGTGATAACGACTCTAGTGCTCTCTCTCCGTCCTGTCAAGGTGTAAGCGAGGAGTGCGTGAATATATCATAGGGCTAGAGAGAGAAAAGTCGCCTTCGAGCGACTCGCGTCATATGGTATCTAACTCACTTTAAGATCGGTCCTACAATGCGATGGTGAGTCATGGATGTGCTAGTGAAGCTGAAGGAAGTTTTCGGCACTCATGAACTCCTCTTTGTAGAGTCCCATAGCAGTACTGAACTCTAGGACGCTCATAAGTCGCACCAAACTACCTAGACAAAAAGTGATGGTGCCTGGCTCATCATGAACCATCATGACATGCTGTACCAGAAATGTCGAGTAAAACTCCAACGTCAGCTCCATGTAGGTGGGCTCGATGATGGCAAAAGCTGTGGTGATAATGGCGTGCACATCATCAACGAGTCGGACCTGCTCCAGTGCGGCCCAATCAAAGCTAATATAAATCCTCCTGGGGCCCGCTGCTAATCAGAGGTAGGGTTAGTGAGCCTCGACAGATGCGCTTGAGGAGAAGATTGCACCGGGCCCCTTTCGCTTTTTCGAAGCTGGGACGGTAACCTTATACTTGCCATGTGTGTTCGTCATAATAAATCTGGAAGAAAGAAATCAAGAAAAAATAAAATAGACAAACAGACATAATAGAAACATGCTAATAAGAAGGAAAAATAATCTAAGTGAAGTCCATCAACTGGACTAAGAAGGAACATAATTAGAAAACCAATTAACAGAATACTAAATCCAGAAAAGAATAAAGTAAGACAAAATAAATTTAATAATGAACAAATGAATAACCAAAAATAGTATGAATAAAAATAAAATCAATTATGCAGACTATTACTAAAAGAAGAATAAAAATCAATGTCAAAACAAGTAATCAGAATATCCAGACTCAAGAATAAATAAACAATCAAATGTAGATTAAGTAAAATAGTAAGAATAACTAATAAAAAATAGAATATGATATAAAGAAATAATAAATGAATAATCTTAATAATAAAAATAATAAAAAAATAAAAGGGGTAAAAGAAGTGTAACCGGCAGCAGTAAAAGTGGTGGCCGGCGTAAGGGGTGGGCGACGAGACTGGGGACAGCGCAAGGGTGGGGCAGACGGTGGGTTCAGGTAGGGCGTGTGTGTGTTAGGTACGGTGGATGGACGGTTGGGGTTTGTGGCAATAGGGAAAAGAACGGTGGATGTGGGGGTCGAGTTGGGGCTGGACAGTAAGGAGAGGGGAAGGAAAAGGGAAAAGAAGAAAGAAAAGAAAAGAGAAGAAGAGAGGGGGAGGGTGGTCGATCGACGAGTTTGTGGCAAGGGGGAGGTTGCCGAAGCGTCAGGCTGGTTGAGCCGTATGGCTGCGCAGAGGGAAAAAGGAAGGGGAAAGGAGAAGAGAGATGGGGTGGTGTGGACGGATCACAGATGAGGGTAGCGGCAGCTAGGGTTTTGGAGCTTTGGGGAAGATGACAAAGAAGAAGAAAAAAAAGGGGTTAGGGTTTTTAATGGGTGACATGGTCGTGTGGTATATTATTTCGCTCATGTGTGATCAAATTTTTTAAGCCCAGTCTTCACACAGCCTTGAACACGCCCGTGTGTACAGGCAGTGTGGGTCACAGGTCCGTGTCGCACAGCTGTGTTCAATGTCCTTCACTTCTCCCACGCCCGTGTGGCATCCCACACGCCCGTGTGGCATCCCACACGCCCGTGTGACCGCACACATGGCCGTGTGTCTTGCCCGTGTAACTCTCTGACTTGTTTTAAATTTGAAAAGTTAAGCTCTAGTTTTCACACGGCCTAAGACACGCCTGTGTGGTCCACACGGCCGTGTGGACTATATTTAGGCCGTGTCTATGTCCATTTTTTGGAATTTTAGCTCCAGGATCCACACAGCCATGTCGCCAGGCCATGTAACTCTCTGTCGATTCCCTTAAAATTTAAAAACTAAGTCTCAGGATCCACATGGCTAAGGACATGGTCGTGTGGGTTTTAAAATCACTTTTTTTAATTAATTTCGAAAATATCATAAAATATAATTAGTAAATTAGGCATGTTAATGCTCGGGTTGTCTCCCAAGAAGCATTTGTTTAGAGTCTAAGCTCGACTTACCTTGTATTCGCTCGGTTACGGTGGTTCGTGGAGTCGAAACTCCTCTTTCTCGCTATCGATTCTATTTTCAACATAAGGTTTGAGTCGAGTAATATTTACTTTAAAAGTTCTGAATTTAGAATGATTTACCTCGATTGTACCGTATGAGAAAACATTCAGTACCGTGAAAGGAGTTGCTCCATTTGTATAAATCTCTGAATTAGCAATTCGAGGATCCGTTTCATCCAACAGCACCTGGTCCCCTGCTTTAATGTGGCGTGTTCCTTCCTTATGCTCGTCATGGAGTCGCTTTGGTTCATCGTGTATGCTCGGTTTTCGCTTAACGTGTGTGCGCCATTCATCCAGTTCATTGATCCGTAATCTTCGTTCCTCATGAGTCGTTTTGTGTTTGTCACATGGGATAGAATGTGGCTCCATCACTTTCTTCCTAGGTATTTCCTGCAAAGAAGTTTGAGCCACAATGTTATTCATATCAACAGAGCTTGTATAGTCATCTCGATTACTAGATATTTTAGTAGAATCACGAGCCTGAAGAGTGATCGTGTCATCTCCTACACGAAGTATTAGTTCACATGTACCAACATCAATGATAGTTCTAGCAGTTGCTAAAAAAGGTCGTCCTAAAATTAAAGGTACTTCACTATCCTCATCCATGTCTAAAACAACAAAGTCAACTGGGAATATAATTTATCGTTTTTGACAAGAACGACTTCAATAATACCCCTAGGAAATCTAATGGTTCTATTAGCTAATTGGATACTCATCCTAGTTTGTTTGGGTTTCCCAAGACCTAGTTGCTTAAACATTTTATAGGGCATGAGATTAATACTTACCCCTAAATCAGACAAATCATTATTAACATTTAATTACCAATTAAACAAGGAATAGTAAAAATCCCTGGATCTTTCAATTTTTTGGGCAGTTTATTCTGTAGAATGGCTGAGGAAACTGCATTCAGCTATACATGCGACGAATCATCTAACTTCCGCTTGTTTGCTAAAAGCTCTTTAAAAAATTTGACTGAATTGGGCATCTGCAAAAGAGCTTCAGTAAACGGTAAGTTAATATGCAACTTTTTCAACAATTTAAGGAAATATCGAATTGTTCATTTGTGTGGTCATTCCTTGTCGCATTTGGATATAACACATGAGGTTTATATTCCTTACCGACCGAATCTAGCTTATTTTGGCTTACCTCAACCTTACCATTACTTACCACAGTTTCTTGCATTGGTTCAGATTCAGATTTAGCTACACCTTCTTCACCTCGAACAATAATCGCATGAAGCTACTCTCTTGGGTTAGTTTCAGTATTACTCAGCAAGCTACCTTGTGGTCTTTCTGAAATCAACTTAGCCAGCTGACCTATTTGATTCTCGAGCCCTTGAATCGACGCTTGTTGATTTTTAAGTGCTGTCTCGGTGTTTTGGAAATGAGTTTCTGACACTAAAATAAACTTCGTCAACATCTCCTCAAGGTTCGACTTCTTCTCCTGCTCGTAGGGTTGTTGTTGAAAGCCTTGAGGGGGTTGTGGTCTCTGATTTCCTTGACCATCCCAAGAGAAATTGGGGTGGTTCCTCCAACCTTCATTATAAGTATTACTATAGGGATTATTCTGAGGTCTAGAATTATTACCCATATAGTTAACTTATTCATCTTTTGTGCTAAGATTGTAGGATCCATTTTCTGGATGGTTCCCTCCTCCATTTGCATCGCATTACATCACCGGATGTACTTGCGTAGAACCATGTAAACCATCAATCTTATTATTCAAGAGTTCTACCTGGTTCGATAACATGGTGACTGCATCAACGTTAAAAACACCGGCTGCTTTCATCGGCTTTGTCCTCATAACTTGCCACTGATAATTATTCAGTGACATCTCTTCTATAAACTCGTAAGCCTCCTCAGGTGTTTTATTATTCAAAGTACCATATGCGGATGCATCGATCAATTGCCTAGTTGAGGGGTTCAAACCGTTGTAAAAAGTTTGAACCTGTAACCATAGAGGTAACCTATGGTGAGGGCACCTTCACAATAAGTCCTTATACCTCTCCCATGCATCGTAAAGAGTTTCTAAATACATTTGCATAAAAGAAGAGATATCATTCCTCAACTTTGCCATTTTAGCAGGCGGAAAATACTTTAATAAAAACTTTTCGGTCATTTGTTCCCAAATAGTGATGGAACCTCGTGGTAACAAATTCAACCATTGTTTAGCCTTATTCTTCAATGAAAAGGGAAATAATCATAAGCGAATGGCATCATAAAAAATGCCATTAATCTTGAATGTGTCGTAAATTCTAGAAAGTTAGACAAATGAGTGTTTGGGTCCTTATCCTGTAAACCATCGAACTAAACAAATTGTTGGATCATCTGAATAGTGTTCGACTTCATTTCGAAGTTATTCGCAGCAATAGCAGGCCTCACAATACTCGATTCAGCTCCAGTTAGATTAGGCTTGGCATAATCGTACATAGTACGAGGAGCAGGATTCTGATTTACAAGATTCACGGCAACCACAGGAGGTAGCGGATTATTATGATTTTCAGCCATCTCCTCGGTAAGATTGGTATCGTCCTCTTGCTCTTCCTCTAAATACTGAAGACTTCGCCTTATTTCTCTATAATTACTGCGAGCTGTGCTTTCAATTTTGCTATCAAATAATAGAGGTCCTGTCGGGTTTCTTCCAGTCATAAACTAAAGATACCTACCAGAATCAAAACAAAAGAAAGATTAAAAAAAATTAAAATTAAAATAAGAATAAATTGCAATAAAAAATAAAAAATGGCTAAAGTAATAAAAAAATAAGTGTTCCTAATATTTTAGTCCCCGAAAACAGTGCCAAAAACTTGATGACGTCACGAACTAACTAAATACGACAAAAGAAAGCGCACCTATCGAACAATAGTATAGCTATGGTGAGTCCGGAATATCGTATCCACAAGGACTAAAAGTACTAGTAATTACTATCTTTTTATTATTTAGCCTAATAATTGAAGGGTGTTTTAATCTAAAATTAAACTATCTAATTAACTATGAACGCGACAGAGATAGAATTGGGAAAATAGTTGAAGAAAAACCAATGAGGGAGACAATACCCAGGAAAGAATCCGCCTAGATTTCACTTATTATTTCAATTTTGAATTAAACGATTTAGTCACTTGTCTTGATCCGTAGAAATCCCTAATTTATGTTAATATCTCTTTCAAGACTAAAAACAACTGACTCTAGGTTTATTAATTGAAATCTTTTTCTAATTAAAACCTCTATTGTCGTATTAACTTGATCTATGGATTCCCCTATTAGATTTGACTCTAATCTAGCATATTTATGTCATCCTATTTCTAGGATTGCAATTAACTCCGCTTAATTATGCTAAATCTACTCTTAAGCAGGGACTTTTGCTCCACTGATTAAGCACATCAAACTTGGATTAATATCCTGAAAATATTAAGGCAAGGATTAATAACACATAATTAAGAACAAGAACAAGTATTTATCATGTAATTCAGATAATTAAATAATAAGATTCATCATAGGTTCATCCTCCCTATGTATTTTAGGGAGTTTTTTTCATAATGTAAAAGGAAAACATCTCAAAATTAGGATGTAGCATACCGAAATAAGGCCTAAACGGAATAGTGGTTTCAGGACCACAAATTCGATGTTGAAAATTTTATTTTATTTATATTTTTATGGTCTACAATTTTACGGAATGATTTCGTGAAAATCTTGTAACATCCTAGAAATGGGCCTATGCATTTTTGATTTAATTAAATGAAATGGCATGTCTTATGTGTTATGAATGTATGGTGAACATTTTTGGAAACTTGGAAATGTAAGGAAATGACTTGGAAATGTAAGGAAATGTCTTGTCTTGGAAATGTAAGGAAATGTCTTGTCTTGGAAATGTAAGGAAATGACTTGGAAATGTAAGGAAATGTCTTGGAAATGTAAGGAAATGTCTTGTCTTGGAAATGTAAGGAAATGACTTGGAAATGTAAGGAAATGCTTTAGAAATGATAAGTTTAAAGTTTAAAAGGGGACATGAAGCAAGGTGGTCTTAAGAGGAATTGTATGCAAAACATGACACACAAATGAGCTTGGAAAAGTGGCCTGGAGATGCCACTTAGGGCCTCTGGAAATGGCGCCACATGCAAGGGGATTGGGACTGAGTTCGAGTCGCAGGGAAAGCAAATAAAAGAAATTTTATTTTGCTTCCAGAAGAAGTGAGGTGGACGACACAAGGTGTTTAAAAAGAAGAGTTTTATTCTCTTTAAATTTCAAATAATAAGGATAAATAATGGATTTATTTTAGATTATTTTCAAGAGATAAATGAGGAATTATTCTTTAATTAGGAAAATAAGGGAGAAGTGATGGCCAAGTAAGGGACTTCGAGTTTAATAATTTCAGCTAAGTAAGGATAGTTGCTGAATTATCTTTTATTTTAGGAGATAATTAAAGAGATAAAGCTATCAAAATAGAAGAGTGATGGCCAAGTAAGGGATTCTAAGTTAGTAAATTCGGCTATATAAGGAAAAGAGGGCCATTCATCATTCTTTCTCTCAACCCTTCTCTCTGCCGAATTTCCTAGAGCATTTGTTCTTCTTCTTTTTGTTAGCCAAAGCCGAAAATTCAAGATATCACCATTAGCCAATTTCTTTTCTTTCCAATCCATCAAAAGCCAAATCTTTGAGGGGCTTCAAGCATAGGTCTTTGTCGATTTCTTCAAGAAAAAGGGTAAGAATAAGTTTTGATTTCTATTCTTTTCTTTTAGATTTGTCGAAATCTAGGACTAATCCCATCAATATTCTTATTTGCCGAAATTTGGAAGGATTCTTTCGGGATTTTTGCCATAGTCGACTATAAAGGAAAAGATATTTGGGATTTGACCATCAAGGTAAGTCATATCTGACATTCGGCCAAGGGCCATTGATTGTGATTAAATGTTAGAAGTTGATCTAACATGTGGGTTTAGGGATTTCGACAGAAGCTATAACCAAGGGATAATTTCGGGATCTAAGATCCTTAAGGTAAGTGACTATGAATATTCGGCCAAGGCCTATTTTAGTAGTTAGATCTATTTTTATGTGTTTTATGCCGAAAACTAACCGATTCAAAGGATCTAGTGATTAGCCGATTTCAAAGGGGAAGAATACAGGTTTTTGGGATTTAATTAATTATCAAATCGGCAACAAGGTAAGTTTTAGTATACTAATCCTACTAGGATTTGGATTTATGGCCGAATGGCTTTTTATTAAATTAGTAAGTGATTAATCAAATGTAGGGATTAAGGATATAAGCGATAGATCAGATTTCAAGATCTCAAGGAATTTGCTAAGCGAATCAGGTGTGTACCCCATACTAATTCTTAATAAGTTTTATGGCTATGTCTAATTAAAATATGTGATATTAAGAATAAGAAATGGCTAAGGTACCATGTTATGGTACTAAGTACTCAGGTACGTTTCCTACTCCTACTAGGAATATGAAATATGTTATTTGTAACATGAGAATAAGAATGTGAACTTTGGCATATTAATGCATATTACAAAATGGGGTATATGGGTTATTGAAAGGGGAAGTGAATGTGGTGACCTAAGACCACGAACACGGTGACCTAAGACTGTGATATCTGAATGTGGTGACCTAAGACCACGAACACGGTGACCTAAGACCGTGGTATCTGAATGTGGTGACCTAAGACCACAGTAATCTGAATGCGGTGACCTAAGACCGCGGTATCTGAATGTGGTGACCTAAGACCACGAACACGGTGAACTAAGACCGTGGTATCTGAATGTGGTGACCTAAGACCACAGTAATCTGAATGCGGTGACCTAAGACCGCGATATCTGAATGTGGTGACCGAAGACCACAAATGGGGTGACCTAAGACCGCGATATGGAGTATAGCGGAAGGAGGGTCGACTTAGTAGTCCCCACGGTGTATGCGAGGTTGGTGCGGGGAGTGTAGCGGATGGCTTATTAGGTTTGGGTTTGGGAATGCATCATAATATGTATGCTATGATATGAATGTGTAATATTTGTTATGCCCGATTCTATTATGATTTAGTGTTGTGTACACATTGAGTCTGTTGACTCACTGCTTGGGAATATTTTTCCAGTGATGATCGGTGATGGACCGGGTCGCAGAAGCTTAGGGGTGGCCATGCGAAAAATTGATTTTATTTTATTAGGACTTTCTTTTATTTCTAAGTACCTTGAATTTTATTTTGGGTTTTAATTTGATGTAATAAGGCCATAGTGCACTATTTTATTATCATTTTATTTATTATGTTACTGAAACTTTATTTATTAAAGATTAAGTTAATTTCATTTAAAATAAACTCCAAATGTTTTGCCACACAGAAATAAATGGGTTTCCAATATAAAACAAGCTTGTTTTCAACTCGAGCCCAACCCACAAACAAACTTTCTTCAAAACACACAGCTTTTTCCAAATTAACAAAAGAATTTTGAACCGGTTTACTTTGAGGAACATACGAGATCCGCCAAGGCTCGTGGGCCGGGTCCAGGGTGTTTCAATTTGGTATTAGAGCCCGTTTCAAACTCTTGGCACGAGGTTAAGGCCCAAAACATTTTCAAAGCGAGCCCAAATAAGTTTTATGAAAACATTTTTTTGAAATAAGCGAGGTTTTGGCATGGCACCCAAGTCTCGACCATGATCCACAGTGTAAGTACCCTATCCTCTGTGTGAATCTGGTATGAATTATAGAAGGGTAGAAATGGAACGTAGATTAGATCATTAAGTATGTGAAGCCTAGGACTAGTTTACCCCAACAAATACATAAGACTTAAGTGCCTAAATTAAACAAACCTATGACTAAGTCGCCAGGAGTTAGGGGTGTGGTAACCCCCAATGCGCATGTCTAGGATTGGATCAGGAAGAGCACGGTACTTAAGCGGTCCTAGTGACTCACCTCCTCTTCGCAGGAATCCTACCTAGTGCGTAGCTTCGGTTGACCCTAACCAAGAGGACTCAGTCATAGGCTAAACCCAATAACTAAAACCCGCAAGGGAACTAGCCGTATTTTTATGAAAACCCTAGTTGTAAAACTCTTAAAATTACCCTTTCAATTTGTGAGAACTATTTTTACAAAATTTTCCGAAAAATTTTCGATTTATAAAAATTACCTAAATACCCCTGGTTGTGAAATTACAAAAATGCCCTTGGTTTATAAAATGTCCAAACTACCCACAGTTTTAGCAAAAATTTCCTTACTTTATAACAAGTCCAAAAACCCTAATTTGCAAAATATCAAAATACCTTGATTTTGGAAAATTATGAAATTGCCTCTAACTTACAAAATTACCAAAATGACCCTGATTTCCAAAATTTTTGCAACATCACCGTTTTGGAAAATAGAAGTCTCAAAAAGAACCCTTAAAGTTTTAAAAATTTTGAAATACCCTTGATTTATTAAGATTTACAAATTTACCCTGGTTTATTACCAAAATACCCCTGAGTTTCAAAATTACCGAAATACCCCCGGATTTAAAAATTTCCAAAAATACTCTCAGGAATGCAAAATTACCAAAATACCCTTATTGACAAAATCACCAAGGAATTTGAAAAATTACGAAAATACCCATCAGAGGACAAATTACTAAAATACCCCAGGGTAGGAATAGACAAAACTATAGAAATAATGAATGTGTGTGATGGATGTTCTTCGAATGAATGTTTGGATGAATGTGATTCTCTCGAATTAGAGCGGTGAACTTGAATCTGAAACTTTGTGTGATCGAAAGAACTACTTCTAAATATCTTTATTTCATAAAATTGTTCGTGGTTAATAAGTGGAACAAAATTCTGATGCATAAAACTTTTTAATCAGATTAGATCGAGGCGTTAGAAATGAGTTCTAGGGGACGTGAACTTAGAGATTATGCCTAGGAAGTATGATAGTGTTATTAAGATCAGAGTGCGCAGCATAAGCGTAGTGTGGTGAGTAGGAATGCAGTTAGCCAAGTAATTTCGAGGACGAAATTATTTTTTAAGGGGGGTAGAACTGTAACATCCTGGAAATGGGCCTATGCATTTTTTATTTAATTATACGAAATGGCATGTCCTATGTGTTATGAATGTATGGTGAACATTTTTGGAAACTTGGAAATGCAAGGAAATGACTTGGAAATGTAAGGAAATGTCTTGTCTTGGAAATGTAAGGAAATGACTTGGAAATGTAAGGAAACGTCTTGTCTTGGAAATGTAAGGAAATGACTTAAAAATAATAAGTTTAAAGTTTAAAAGGGGGACATGAAGCAAGGTGGTCTTAAGAGGAATTGTATGCAAAACATGAGACACCAATGAGCTTGGAAAAGTGGCCTGGAGATGCCACTTAGGGCCTCTGGAAATGGCGCCACATGCAAGGGGATTGGGCCTGAGTTCGAGTCGTAGGGAAAGCAAATAAAAGAAATTTTATTTTGCTTCCAGAAGAAGTGAGGTGGACGGCACAAGGTGTTTAAAAAGAAGAGTTTTATTCTCTTTAAATTTCGACTAATAAGGATAAATAATGGATTTATTTTAGATTATTTTCAAGAGATAAATGAGGAATTATTCTTTAATTAGGAAAATAAGGGAGAAGTGATGGCCAAGTAAGGGACTTTGAGTTTAATAATTTCAGCTAAGTAAGGATAGTTGCTGAATTATCTTTTATTTTAGGAGATAATTAAAGAGATAAAACTATCAAAATAGAAGAGTGATGGCCAAGTAAGGGATTCTAAGTTAGTAAATTCGGCTATATAAGGAAAAGAGGGCCATTCATCATTCTTTCTCTCAACCCTTCTCTCTGCCGAATTTCCTAGAGCATTTGTTCTTCTTCTTTTTGTTAGCCAAAAGAAAATTCAAGATATCACCATTAGCCAATTTCTTTTCTTTCCAATCCATCAAAAGCCGAATCTTTGAGGGGCTTCAAGCATAGTGTCTTGTCGATTTCTTCAAGAAAGGGTAAGAACAAGTTTTGATTTACATTCTTTTCTTTTAGATTTGTGAAATCTAGGACTAATCCCATCAATATTCTTATTTGCGAAATTTGGAAGGATTCTTTCGGGATTTTTGCCATAGTCGACTATAAAGGAAAAGATATTCGGGATTTGACCATCAAGGTAAGTCATATCTGACATTCGGCCAAGGGCCATTGATTGTGATTAAAGGTCAGAAGTTGATCTAACATGTGGGTTTAGGGATTTCGACAGAAGCTATAACCAGGGGATAATTTCGGGATTTAAGATCCTTAAGGTAAGTGACTATGAATATTCGGCCAAGGCCTACTTTAGTAGTTAGATCTATTTTTATGTGTTTTAAACCGAAAACTAACCGATTCAAGGGATCTAGTGATTAGCCGATTTCAAAGGGGAAGAATACAAGTTTCTGGGATTTGATTAATTATCAAATCGGCAACAAGGTAAGTTTTAGTATACTAATCCTTCTAGGATTTGGATTTATGGCCGAATGGCTTTTTATTAAATTAGTAAGTGATTAATCAAATGTAGGTGGTATCTAAATGTGGTGACCTAAGACCACAGTAATCTGAATGCGGTGACCTAAGACCGCGATATCTGAATGTGGTGACCTAAGACCCCAAATGCGGTGACCTAAGACCGCGATATGGAGTGTAGCGGAAGGAGGGTCGACTTAGTAGTTCCCACGGTGTACAGGTTGGTACGGGAGAGTGTAGCAGATGGCTTATTAGGTTTGGGTTTGGGAATGCATAATAATATATGTATGCTATGATATGAATGTGTAATATTTGTTATGCCTGATTCTATTATGATTTAGTGTTGTGTACTCATTGAGTCTAGTTGACTCACCCGTTGGGAATATTTTTCAGTGATGATCGGTGATGGACCTGGTGTGAAGCTTAGGGGTGGCCATGCGAAAATTGATTTTATTTTATTAGGACTTTCTTTTATTTCTAAGTACCTTGAATTTTATTTTGGGTTTTAATTTGATGTAATAAGGCCATAGTGCACTATTTTATTACTGTTTTATTTATTATGTTACGAAACTTTATTTATTAAAGATTAAGTTAATTTCATTTAAAATAAACTCCAAATGTTTTGCCACCTGAAATAAATGGGTTTCCAATATAAAACAAGCTTGTTTTCAACTCGAGCCTAACCCACAAACAAACTTTCTTCAAAAACACACAGTTTTTCCAAAGTAACAAAAGATTTTTGAATCGGTTTACATCGAGGAACATACCAGATCCGGTCAAGGCTCGTGGGCCGGGTCTGGGGTGTTTCAAATCTCATTCAAAAATTTTGACGTTTGGGCACTCAATTTAGTCAAAAGGACTAAATTATAAAAAGTGCAAAAGTTGAGTTCTACATGTTAGAGGTGTCCAATTGTTATGAAATTTTAAATTGAAGTAGAGGTCCTTAAATGGTAATTATACCATTAGGCTTTCATGGACAAAAATGGACAAATATAGGTAGAAAGAACCAAAGTTTTTAATGAAGGGTAATTTAGTCATTTTGTAATAAAAAGGAAATTAAATGGGAAAAAGATGGAAAAAGGTTGTCATCTTCTTCCTTAGGCCGAAATTTCAAGGGGGGACTCCATAGCTAGGGTTTCCAAGCTTCCAAGCTCCATAGTAAGTCAATCCAAGCCCCGTTTTTCATGTTCTTTACGTTTTTGAAATCCCGGTAACTCGGTTTAGCTTATTCTAGCAATATTTTAACCTAGGGTTCATATTTGGAAAAATACCCATAGGTGAAATGTGTTTATTTTGATGTTTTATGATGGAATATGAAGGCTAAAATTATGTTAAACAACTTTTGCTAAGCGATTTTACGTAAAAACGAGTAAAACGACATAATCGGTAAAAATACCTAATGTTCATAAGTACATGTTAGAGTGAGAATTTGATGTTGCCATAGAAGGGAAAAATGTTCAGCAAGTCCTAAAATGTAGGAAAATAGGATGAAGTTTAATTTTCGAACCTAGGGGCAAAATCGTAAGTTTATGAAAGTTAGAGGGCAAAAATGTAATTTTGTCATAGTGTGATTTTTGGACTAAATTGAATAATGTGAGTATTAAATGAGTTAAATATGTTATTATAGAGCAAAAAAGATGAGGAATTGACCTTGATCGGAGAAAAGAAAAGGTTAATGACTAAATTGCAAATTTCGCCATATTTTGCACCGAGGTAAGTAGTATGTAAATAATTCATTATTTTTATTGATGTTTTATATTTTAGCATGTTTAATGTATTGTATCTGATTTTTGGATCATAATTGACTATTGAAAGAATGAAATAAAGTGTTAAAAAAAGTGAGTTACTTCCCGTTTGAACCTTCGGAATCGAAAGATGTAATTGGCATGTAGCTAGGTCACATGAGTGGTACGAAGTGTAGGCCACTATGTGCACAAGAGAGCTACAAGAGATTTTGTATAGGTAGCTAGGTCACATGTGTAGTACCGAGAGTAGGCCATGTGTACAAGAAAGCTATATGTAGCTAGGTCACATGTGTGGTATATGGTGTGAGCCACTATGTGTACAAGAGAGCTGCGAGAAGGCTAGGTCATATGAGTGGTGCTAAGTGAAGGCCACCATATGTACAAGAGAGCCAGAATTATGAGTACAATCGAGCTAGGTCACATGAGTGGTACTGGGTGAAGGCCACTATGTGTACAAGAGAGCTACGAGAAGGCTAGGTCATATGAGTGGTGCTAAGTGAAGGCCACGATATGTACAAGAGAGCCAGAATTATGAGTACGATCGAGCTAGGTCACATGAGTGGTAGTGGGTGAAGGCCACTATGTGTACAAGAGAGCTTTGATTTTAAAGGTGGGCTGTGTGCGAAACCACCGCATATTCTTTATTATTCCGAAGCATTCAACGGGAAAACTGACTAAATGAAATTATGTGAGATGTTTTAGTGATGAGTATATGTATATGTATGTGTAATGCATGAGCAATATGCTCCATATGTGATTGGAAATTGGAATGATTGTTATAGGTAAGTAATGAATACATCTAAAGTGAGAGAAAGCAAAAATTCATAATAAAAACTATTTTTGGAGAAAGCAGATGGCGTGAATATGAAAAATCACCAAAAATGGTAGAAATAGAATTATAAGTTGTATGAGATATTTTATTGGGTCTATTTTTATATAAAAGAAACAGATAAAGTAAAGGAATTGTATAGTTTGAGATATTTAAACTTTTGTGAGACTGGTTCAGAATGGTTACTTGATCCCCTATTCTGTCTTGGAAAAATCATTAAAAATTCCACAAAAATAATTATGGGGTATAAGTTATATGATTGAAATCCTTAATGAGTATATTTTCAAATAAAATAAATTTTATCATCATATGAATTTGGTATAATGATAAAATTGGTTCGTAGTGAAAAGTGGTCAGAGCAGTCAAATAGCAAAATAGGGGAATCTTTAATGAATAAACTGTACTAATTGGTAAGACCAAAAATTTTTAAAAATTTTATGGTGAGAAGATAAATGGATCTAGTTTCAGGGAAAATTTACGGATCTTAATTTGGAGTTTCGTAGCTTCAGATCAAAATAATTTAGTGACTATGACGTGAATAGACAGCTTGCTCCAAACTTGAATAAATGATGAAATTGATTTTAGATTTGATTGTGTTGTTTTGTAAACTTAATAAATCCATTATTAATTATTTACATACTTACTTACTAAGCTTTGTAGCTTACTTCCCTTCCTTTCCCATATCTTATAGGATTGTATGCTAGCTCGAGTTGGAGATCGCCGGAGATGTAGCCACACTATCAAGCTATCATCGTGGGGGTAAAAGTGAATCCAAACCTCTTAAGTTTATGGCACGTATAGGGGACTTAGTCATTTGTATATGTCATAATTGGTTTGGCCGAAAATGTTGGCCTTTAATATTTAGTATTTTATTTTGTATAAGGGCATTGATGTTGGCTAGTGTTATTCAAGTTGCATGTTTGTGATGATGCATAATTTGGATAAATTTTATGACTTGGTTTAATGCATTTACAAGTGTATGTGTTTCGGTAATGCCTCGTACCTTGTTCCGGCATCGAATACGGGTAAGGGGTGTTACATTTAGTGCTATCAGAGCTATGGTTTAGTCGATTCTCGGACTAACATAGCGTATGTGAGTCTAGCTATACATGCCATATTACTATTCGTGATAGTGTGATATCTCCCGACTCTGACGAAATTATTTTGTTAAGACAGAGATGACTTCCAACCGAGCTATTTTTTTTTTGATAATGCTGATAATGATATTAAATGATTGAGACTTGCTTATGATGTGTTGAAATTTGGAAAGATATGAATAGAAGTTCACGATACGTATGTGTTAATGTACGTAATGAGATAACCACAAGCTAAGAAATGTGAAAAGTGGAATGAAATGAAAGGTTATATGGTAATAAGCCCATCCATGTTTGTTTGGCATGCATATGACGTTATGTGCCCAACATATTTGATTAAGTGAATACGATAAGTAAATTTACTCTAATTGACAGAATGTGTGTTTATGTACACTTGTTTGAATAAAAAAAAAAAAGAAGTTCGTGTAACATGACTATATATGTTAATTAGCTTGAAGTGAATTATGTAATTGTGATTATATAATGTTGATGATGAATGCAAAGTCATATGTATGTATTTATGAGAGTCAAGTCAGAAGCTTTACGACCTCACCCCCTTACCAGTGTTGCTTTATAAAGAAAATTCACGAGAACCAAGTGGAATAAGTCCATAAATGTGAAACTAAAGAGTTTAGTGGTGAAATACTTAGTAATGCATATAGAGATAATAATAGTTTGGAAAGTGGAAACAATTTTGGAAGGATATCAAAATATTTTAAAGATTATACAGATTATGCAATGTCACGGATAAAGGAGAAGTTAGTCTCAGCTAATCGACTTATTCAGATATGATGTCTAAAGTATGTGTTTGCTAAAATTTTTCCTGAATTGATTTTCGTTAATGAGTAGAATAATATAGGGTTCATGATGACATAATTAGTTAAATAAATGATATTTGAGTAGTAAAGATATGCTGTGTGTGTGTGTGATTCTGATTGAAATGAATATGATGATCTTTTCTGTGTATTATATATATATATTCTTTTATCCTCAGAGATATGTGTGTGATTGTTCAGTTTCTGATGAAGTTCCAATGTTGTGAGAAGCTAACTATGATGTTAGACGAAAGCTCTGTTGGTTTGGTCGGTTTATGATCGGTATTTCTTTATCTCTTTGAAATTCTATTTAAATATGTTGGAATGAAGTCGATGGTAAAAAAAAATTTATGTGAGATTATTCTTATGTTTCTACTGATTATGGTTTTGTTTCATATATACGGAAAATATATTATCTCTGTTATGATGGAAGTCCAAAGTCGGTAAGCATTGTTTTTCTACTGGGTTTCTCTGAGGAATCATCAGGATCTCTGTTATTTTCTTGTGAGTTATGTATATTTAAACATGTCTCAACTAAGAGAATAAATTTTGTGTATTCACGAGTATGAAGACGGATAGTCTGAATGAAGAAATTATATTCTAGAAAGCATAAAAAGAGATATGCCTATTGGATTATTCTAAGCTGGATGGTGTTATTATAAGTTAAAGTTGTTCTGATTGGAAAAGTTATCACCTTTGTGAAAGTTTAAATGGTCTGGGCATGCTAACAAAGTTAAAGCAATTGAAGGTATTATTAACCGAAGCTCTGGTTTTGAGTTCAGTTGGAATGGAGTAACGAATTCATGATTTTTTTTTTGTTGATGCACTAGTGAGCAGATTAGAATGAGTTTTATTGCTAGAATATAAAGTGGTGATTCTAGAAAGAAAATGAGATAGAAACACTATAGATTTCAGTATCTCGAAATATCTTGATCTCCGAAAAGGAAGATGTTATCGGATTGTGATTGATCATTCGTGTACAGATTTCTTGTTTAACTAACCAGTCGAGTAAGATGTTTCTAGGATTATTCGATTACGCGAAGTATCAATTTCCATTATTTCGGATTGAGATCCAAGGTTTATATCCCAATTATGGAAAAAGCTAAAGGAAAATCTAACCATGAAACTAAATTAAATTGTGATTCTGATAAAAAGTTGAAAGCAACTCCTCCTGGTAAGATTTTCAGGGACGAAAATCCCAAAAGGGGGGAGAAGTGTAACATACCGAAATAAGGCCTAAAAGGAATAGTGGTTTCGGGACCACAAATTCGATTTTTAAAATTTTATTTTATTTATATTTTTATGGTCTGCAATTTTACGGAATGATTTCGTGAAAATCTCATTCAAAAATTTTGACGTTTGGGCACTCAATTTAGTCAAAAAGACTAAATTGTAAAAAGTGCAAAAGTTGAGTTCTACATGTTAGAGGTGTCCAATTGTTATGAAATTTTAAATTGAAGTAGAGGTCCTTAAATGGTAATTATACCATTAGGCTTTCATGGACAAAAATGGACAAATATAGGTAGAAAGAACCAAAGTTTTTAATGAAGGGTAATTTAGTCATTTTGTAATAAAAAGGAAAATAAATGGGAAAAAGATGGAAAAAGGTTGTCATCTTCTTCCTTAGGCCGAAATTTCAAGGGGGGGGGACTCCATAGCTAGGGTTTCCAAGCTTCCAAGCTCTATAGTAAGTCAATCCAAGCCCCGTTTTTCATGTTCTTTACGTTTTTGGAATCCTGGTAACTCGGTTTAGCTTATTCTAGCAATATTTTAACCTAGGGTTCATATTTGGAAAAATACCCATAGGTGAAATGTGTTTATTTTGATGTTTTATGATAGAATATGAAGGCTGAAATTATGTTAAACAACTTTTGCTAAGCGATTTTACGTAAAAACGAGTAAAACGACATAATCGGTAAAAATACCTAAACTAGTAAAACGACATAATCGGTAAAAATACCTAATGTTCATAAGTACATGTTAGAGTGAGAATTTAATGTTGCCATAGAAGGGAAAAATGTTCAGCATGTCCTAAAATGTATGAAAATAGGATGAAGTTTAATTTTTCGAACAGGGCAAAATCATAATTTTGTGAAAGTTAGAGGGCAAAAATGTAATTTTGTCATAGTGTGATTTTTGGATTAAATTGAATAATGTGAGTATTAAATGAGTTAAATATGTTATTATAGATAAAAAAAGACGAGAAATTGACCTTGATCGGAGAAAAGAAAAGGTTAATGACTAAATTGCAAATTTCGCCATATTTTGCACCGAGGTAAGTAGTATGTAAATAATTCATTATTTTTATTGATGTTTTATATTTTAGCATGTTTAATGTATTGTATCTGATTTTTGGATCATAATTGACTATGAAAGAATGAAATAAAGTGTTAAAAAAAGTTAGTTACTTCCCGTTTGAACCTTCGGAATCGAAAGATGTAATTGGCATGTAGCTAGGTCGCATGAGTGGTACTAAGTGTAGGCCACTATGTGCACAAGAGAGCTACAAGAGATTTTGTATACGTAGCTAGGTCACATGTGTAGTACCGAGAGTAGGCCATGTGTACAAGAAAGCTATATGTAGCTAGGTCACATGTGTGGTATATGGTGTGAGCCACTATGTGTACAAGAGAGCTACAAGAAGGCTAGGTCATATGAGTGGTGCTAAGTGAAGGCCACCATATGTACAAGAAAGCCAGAATTATGAGTACGATCGAGCTAGGTCACATGAGTGGTACTGGGTGAAGGCCTCTATGTGTACAAGAGAGCTACGGGAAGGCTAGGTCATATGAGTGGTGCTAAGTGAAGGCCACCATATGTACAAGAGAGCCAGAATTATGAGTACGATTGAGCTAGGTCACATGAGTGGTACTGGGTGAAGGCCACTATGTGTACAAGAGAGCTTCGATTTCAAAGGTGGGCTGTGTGCGAAACCACCGCATATTCTTTATTATTCCGAAGCATTCAACGGGAAAACTGACTAAATGAAATTATGTGAGATGTTTTAGTGATGAGTATATGTATATGTTTGTGTAATGCATGAGCAATATGCTCCATATGTGATTGGAAATTGGAATGATTGTTATAGGTAAGTAATGAATACATCTAAAGTGAGAGAAAGCAAAAATTCATAATAAAACTGTTTTAGACAGCAGCAGTGACGTGAATTTGAAAAATCACCAAAAATGGTAGAAATAGAATTATAAGTTGTATCAGATATTTATTTAAAGCTTATTGGGTCTATTTTTATATAAAAGAAACAGAGAAAGTAAAGGAATTTTATAGTTTTAGATATTTAAACTTTTGTGAGACTGGTTCAGAATGTTTACTTGATCCCCTGTTCTATCTTGGAAAAATCATTAAATATTCCACAAAAATAATTATGGGGTATAAGTTATATGATTGAAATCCTTAATGAGTCTATTTTCAAATAAAATAAATTTTATCATCATATGAATTCGGTATAATGATAAAATTGGTTCGTAGTGAAATGTGGTCAGAGCAGTCAAATATTGAAATAGGGGAATCTTTAATGAATAAACTGTACTAATTGGTAAGACCAAAAATTTTTAAAAATTTTATGGTGAGAAGATAAATGGATCTAGTTTCAGGGAAAATTTACGGATCTTAATTTGGAGTTTCGTAGCTTCAGATCAAAATAATTTAGTGACTATGACGTGAATAGACAGCTTGCTCCAAACTTGAATAAATGATGAAATTGATTTTAGATTTGATTGTGTTGTTTTGTAAACTTAATAAATCCATTATTAATTATTTACATACTTACTTACTAAGCTTTGTAGCTTACTTCCCTTCCTTTCCCATATCTTATAGGATTGTATGCTAGCTCGAGTTGGAGATCGCCGGAGATGTAACCACACTATCAAGCTATCATCGTGGGGGTAAAAGTGAATCCAAACCTCTTAAGTTTATGGCACGTATAGGGGACTTAGTCATTTGTATATGTCATAATTGGTTTGGCCGAAAATGTTGGCCTTTAATATTTAGTATTTTATTTTGTATAAGGGCATTGATGTTGGCTAGTGTTATTCAAGTTGCATGTTTGTGATGATGCATAATTTGGATAAATTTTATGACTTGGTTTAATGCATTTACAAGTGTATGTGTTTCGGTAATGCCTCGTACCTTGTTCCGGCATCGAATACGGGTAAGGGGTGTTACATTTAGTGCTATCAGAGCTATGGTTTAGTCGATTCTCGGACTAACATAGCGTATGTGAGTCTAGCTATACATGCCATATTACTATTCGTGATAGTGTGATATCTCCCGACTCTGACGAAATTATTTTGTTAAGACAGAGATGACTTCCAACCGAGCTTTTTTTTTTTTTTTTGATAATGCTGATAATGATATTAAATGATTGAGACTTGCTTATGATGTGTTGAAATTTGGAAAGATATGAATAGAAGTTCACGATACGTATGTGTTAATGTACGTAATGAGATAACCACAAGCTAAGAAATGTGAAAAGTGGAATGAAATGAAAGGTTATATGGTAATAAGCCCATCCATGTTTGTTTGGCATGCATATGACGTTATGTGCCCAACATATTTGATTAAGTGAATACGATAAGTAAATTTACTCTAATTGACAGAATGTGTGTTTATGTACACTTGTTTGAATAAAAAAAAAAAGAAGTTCGTGTAACATGACTATATATGTTAATTAGCTTGAAGTGAATTATGTAATTGTGATTATATAATGTTGATGATGAATGCAAAGTCATATGTATGTATTTATGAGAGTCAAGTCAGAAGCTTTACGACCTCACCCCCTTACCAGTGTTGCTTTATAAAGAAAATTCACGAGAACCAAGTGGAATAAGTCCATAAATGTGAAACTAAAGAGTTTAGTGGTGAAATACTTAGTAATGCATATAGAGATAATAATAGTTTGGAAAGTGGAAACAATTTTGGAAGGATATCAAAATATTTTAAAGATTATACAGATTATGCAATGTCACGGATAAAGGAGAAGTTAGTCTCAGCTAATCGACTTATTCAGATATGATGTCTAAAGTATGTGTTTGCTAAAATTTTTCCTGAATTGATTTTCGTTAATGAGTAGAATAATATAGGGTTCATGATGACATAATTAGTTAAATAAATGATATTTGAGTAGTAAAGATGTCTGTGTGTGTGACAGTTACAGTTGAAATGAATATGATGATCTTTTCTGTGTATTATATATATATATTCTTTTATCCTCAGAGATATGTGTGTGATTGTTCAGTTTCTGATGAAGTTCCAATGTTGTGAGAAGCTAACTATGATGTTAGACGAAAGCTCTATTGGTTTGGTCGGTTTATGATCGGTATTTCTTTATCTCTTTGAAATTCTATTTAAATATGTTGGAATGAAGTCGATGGTAAAAAAAAATTTATGTGAGATTATTCTTATGTTTCTACTGATTATGGTTTTGTTTCATATATACGGAAAATATATTATCTCTGTTATGATGGAAGTCCAAAGTCGGTAAGCATTGTTTTTCTACTGGGTTTCTCTGAGGAATCATCAGGATCTCTGTTATTTTCTTGTGAGTTATGTATATTTAAACATGTCTCAACTAAGAGAATAAATTTTGTGTATTCACGAGTATGAAGACGGATAGTCTGAATGAAGAAATTATATTCTAGAAAGCATAAAAAAGAGATATGCCTATTGGATTATTCTAACTGGATGGTGTTATTATAAGTTAAAGTTGTTCTGATTGGAAAAGTTATCACCTTTGTGAAAGTTTAAATGGTCTGGGCATGCTAACAAAGTTAAAGCAATTGAAGGTATTATTAACCGAAGCTCTGGTTTTGAGTTCAGTTGGAATGGAGTAACGAATTCATGATTTTTTTTTTCAGTGATGCACTAGTGAACGGATTAGAATGAGTTTTATTGCTAGAATATAAAGTGGTGATTCTAGAAAGAAAATGAGATAGAAACACTATAGATTTCGTATCTGAAATATCTTGATCTCCGAAAAGGAAGATGTTATCGGATTGTGATTGATCATTCGTGTACAGATTTCTTGTTTAACTAACCAGTCGAGTAAGATGTTTCTAGGATTATTCGACACTGAAGTATCAATTTCCATTATTTGGATTGAGATCCAAGGTTTATATCCCAATTATGGAAAAAGCTAAAGGAAAATCTAACCATGAAACTAAATTAAATTGTGATTCTGATAAAAAGTTGAAAGCAACTCCTCCTGGTAAGATTTTCAGGGACGAAAATCCCAAAAGGGGGGAGAAGTGTAACATACCGAAATAAGGCCTAAAAGGAATAGTGGTTTCGGGACCACAAATTCGATTTTTAAAATTTTATTTTATTTATATTTTTATGGTCTACAATTTTACGGAATGATTTCGTGAAAATCTCATTCAAAAATTTTGACGTTTGGGCACTCAATTTAGTCAAAAAGACTAAATTGTAAAAAGTGCAAAAGTTGAGTTCTACATGTTAGAGGTGTCCAATTGTTATGAAATTTTAAATTGAAGTAGAGGTCCTTAAATGGTAATTATACCATTAGGCTTTCATGGACAAAAATGGACAAATATAGGTAGAAAGAACCAAAGTTTTTAATGAAGGGTAATTTAGTCATTTTGTAATAAAAAGGAAAATAAATGGGAAAAAGATGGAAAAAGGTTGTCATCTTCTTCCTTAGGCCGAAATTTCAAGGGGGGGGGACTCCATAGCTAGGGTTTCCAAGCTTCCAAGCTCCATAGTAAGTCAATCCAAGCCCAGTTTTTTCATGTTCTTTACGTTTTTGGAATCTGGTAACTTTCGGTTTAGCTTATTCTAGCAATATTTTAACCTAGGGTTCATATTTGGAAAAATACCCATAGGTGAAATGTGTTTATTTTGATGTTTTATGATAGAATATGAAGGCTGAAATTATGTTAAACAACTTTTGCTAAGCGATTTTACGTAAAAACGAGTAAAACGACATAATCGGTAAAAATACCTAAACTAGTAAAACGACATAATCGGTAAAAATACCTAATGTTCATAAGTACATGTTAGAGTGAGAATTTAATGTTGCCATAGAAGGGAAAAATGTTCAGCATGTCCTAAAATGTATGAAAATAGGATGAAGTTTAATTTTCGAACCTGGGGGCAAAATCATAATTTTGTGAAAGTTAGAGGGCAAAAATGTAATTTTGTCATAGTGTGATTTTTGGATTAAATTGAATAATGTGAGTATTAAATGAGTTAAATATGTTATTATAGATAAAAAAAGACGAGAAATTGACCTTGATCGGAGAAAAGAAAAGGTTAATGACTAAATTGCAAATTTCGCCATATTTTGCACCGAGGTAAGTAGTATGTAAATAATTCATTATTTTTATTGATGTTTTATATTTTAGCATGTTTAATGTATTGTATCTGATTTTTGGATCATAATTGACTA
Source organism: Gossypium bickii (assembly GCA_025503065.1). Classification (NCBI taxonomy): domain Eukaryota; kingdom Viridiplantae; phylum Streptophyta; class Magnoliopsida; order Malvales; family Malvaceae; genus Gossypium; species Gossypium bickii. The sequence goes on from CP106711.1 coordinate 108,259,964, forward strand.
TGAAAGAATGAAATAAAGTGTTAAAAAAAGTTAGTTACTTCCCGTTTGAACCTTCGGAATCGAAAGATGTAATTGGCATGTAGCTAGGTCGCATGAGTGGTACTAAGTGTAGGCCACTATGTGCACAAGAGAGCTACAAGAGATTTTGTATACGTAGCTAGGTCACATGTGTAGTACCGAGAGTAGGCCATGTGTACAAGAAAGCTATATGTAGCTAGGTCACATGTGTGGTATATGGTGTGAGCCACTATGTGTACAAGAGAGCTACAAGAAGGCTAGGTCATATGAGTGGTGCTAAGTGAAGGCCACCATATGTACAAGAAAGCCAGAATTATGAGTACGATCGAGCTAGGTCACATGAGTGGTCTTTGGGTGAAGGCCTCTATGTGTACAAGAGAGCTACGGGAAGGCTAGGTCATATGAGTGGTGCTAAGTGAAGGCCACCATATGTACAAGAGAGCCAGAATTATGAGTACGATTGAGCTAGGTCACATGAGTGGTACTGGGTGAAGGCCACTATGTGTACAAGAGAGCTTCGATTTCAAAGGTGGGCTGTGTGCTAAACCACCGCATATTCTTTATTATTCCGAAGCATTCAACGGAAAAGCGACTAAATGAAATTATGTGAGATGTTTTAGTGATGAGTATATGTATATGTATGTGTAATGCATGAGCAATATGCTCCATATGTGATTGGAAATTGGAATGATTGTTATAGGTAAGTAATGAATACATCTAAAGTGAGAGAAAGCAAAAATTCATAATAAAACTGTTTTAGACAGCAGCAGTGACGTGAATTTGAAAAATCACCAAAAATGGTAGAAATAGAATTATAAGTTGTATCAGATATTTATTTAAAGCTTATTGGGTCTATTTTTATATAAAAGAAACATAGAAAGTAAAGGAATTTTATAGTTTTAGATATTTAAACTTTTGTGAGACTGGTTCAGAATGTTTACTTGATCCCCTGTTCTATCTTGGAAAAATCATTAAATATTCCAAAAAAATAATTATGGGGTATAAGTTATATGATTGAAATCCTTAATGAGTCTATTTTCAAATAAAATAAATTTTATCATCATATGAATTCGGTATAATGATAAAATTGGTTCGTAGTGAAATGTGGTCAGAGCAGTCAAATATTGAAATAGGGGAATTTTTAATGAATAAACTGTACTAATTGGTAAGACCAAAAATTTTTAAAAATTTTATGGTGAGAAGATAAATGGATCTAGTTTCAGGGAAAATTTACGGATCTTAATTTGGAGTTTCGTATCTTCAGATAAAAATAATTTAGTGACTGTGACTTGAATAGACAGCTTGCTCCAAACTTGAATAAATGATGAAATTGATTTTAGATTTGATTGTGTTGTTTTGTAAACTTAATAAATCCATTATTAATTATTTACATACTTACTTACTAAGCTCTGTAGCTTACTTCCCTTCCTTTCCCATATCTTATAGGATTGTATGCTAGCTCGAGTTGGAGATCGCCGGAGATGTAATCACACTATCAAGCTATCATCGTGGGGTAAAAGTGAATCCAAACCTCTTAAGTTTATGGCATGTATAGGGGACTTAGTCATTTGTATATGTCATAATTGGTTTGGACTAAAATGTTGGCCTTTAATATTTAGTAGTTTATTTTGTATAAGGGCATTGATGTTGGCTAGTGTTATTCAAGTTGTATGTTTGTGATGATGCATAAGTTGGATGAAATTTTATGACTTGGTTTAATGCATTTACAAGTGTATGTGTTTCGGTAATGCCTCGTACCTTGTTCCGGCATCGAATACGGGTAAGGGGTGTTACATAGGAAAACAATAAGATATAAAGAACCCAAAAAATTCTAAGGAAATTGGATGGAGATCTTCAATCTTGAAGGAGATCCTGCTTCTGAATTGATTCTGACGGCTTCGTTCGAGTAATTTCTTCATTCCACTCTGCGTGTCCCCTGTAGGTCTTCTTCTCATGTGTTTTTATAGACTTTAGAATGCTTAAAATACTTAAAAATTGGCCCTTTTCGTGTGAAAACGAAACAGGGGTCAACAGGGGCACGGGCTTGTGATCAGCTCGGGTAGTAATGCCTAGGCCGTGTGGATATAGGTTTGTATACGGGTATGTAACCTGCCTTTGTGGGATTGGCTTGGCCGTGTGGATCCTTAAAACACCATGTTTTGTTTGATTTTGGCCCATTTTCTGCTCTTTTTACTCCCCTATGCTTTCCTCAATATAGAAACTTGAAATTAAAGGATTAAGAGCATCAAATTCATTAAATTATATAATAAATCATCCAAAAATATGCTAATCATGGGATTAGAATATGTTACTTTTATGGTTTATCAGCTGCCATGACGAAAGAGGCTTTGACTTAAGGACAAGCTATGCTGACAAGGGGAAAAGATTTAAGGCGTGCTTTTGAATTCCACTTTTGGGTGATTGATGATGTTATGTTATTTGCTTGAACTATATTCCTGTCTATTCTGAGTCATGACTAGAACCATGGTTGTGTATGGTTATGAAAAATGAGTAGTTGGTGTATGAATGATATTGGTTGTGACTTGACAAATAGATGAATGAAGTACTGTTTATGAAAATATTTAGTGAAATGAAAATATTTGTTAATATTGTGTTAGAGTATGGAGGAATTTTACCTTGATAGGGTAGATGAAGTTAGGAATAAGTAGCGAAATGGAGGAATAAGCAGATTCTTAAGGAAATTTAAGGGATTTTGGTTGCATCGTGGAATGTAATAAACTGGTTCACTAGAGAAACACCGTGACAACAGTCTATCGACTCTATGCAGAGACACTGTGACAACGATAAGGTCCTTCGAGGCGACACCTTAAAAGAGGTTTCAAGGTGTAAGAGCATAGCTCGACTATGGCAACCAATAGTGTCTGTTAGGACATTAAACATGGGGTTACATGTGTAAGATCATAGCTTGACTATGGCAATGAATAGAGTTCGCCAGGTAGTTAAACATGAAGTTACAAGGTGTAAGCCCATAGCTCAACTATGACAACCTATAGAGTCCACCAGGACATTAAACATGGGGTTACATATGTAGCAACATGTTGATTTCATAGAACAGTAAACCAGAAGACTCGCTATGGTATAAAGAAGAAGTCGTGTGTGACTTGTATGACAAGTCACAAGACATGATGGACTTGGCGCGTTTGGGAACACAGGTTAACGAAATAACAAGGGGAGTCACCGAAGGCAATGATGAGTGGAGCCAAGGTAGGATCTTAACCCAGTTCTATGTGAAAGGTAGGAAAGATTCCTTAGACAATATGGTAAACGTGATGTATGCCAATAAGAGTCAGCTAGAGAAGTTACGGATCCCACATTTTTTAAACAGATACATAATAGGCTATAATAGGATACAATCTTAATTATGAAATCGAAAAAGAGGTAGCTAAAAGAATGAGTAGACGACAACGATATTCATGAGAGGAAGTATCAGCTTAAAGCTGAATGATTAATAAAGTCTATCAGAAAATAATAAGAAAGGAAAGTCTATCAGGGCCATGAAGCACTGGAAAGATCTTGTAGGTTTATCAGAGGTGGAAACTATCAAGGGATACTTGAATAGGAGATAGTATGTTGGGAACTACCTGTTTATTTGAGTATTTTAAAGGAATGGACTAAAATAATAAGTACTACCAGTGGGGGCATGAATCCACCAAAGAAAAGAGGGTGTTACTTAGCCAAGCACTATAGTTAAGTTCTGTAAAATAAACCTTATTCAGAAAAAAAAAATTAAGTTTAAAAGCCCTTGGTCAAGGTAATTAATTGAATAACCACCAATGGTTGTTGTTGGCCACAATGGCGAATATGAGGTAGTATTGAAACATATCAAGAAGGGTATAATGGAACTTGAAAAAATGAATACTAGGGGTAAGACCCTTATGAGAATATACCCACCAACATTCGGCTTAGAGTGATTGAAGCATTGGCTATGCCAACTAAGTTCACAGATTTCCCCCACAAAATCCAGGGAGCTTAGCTTTGTGAATAGAATATCCTTTTCTTAGAAATTAAGTAGTCTTTTATAAACTTTTATGAATAGACCTCACTAAGTTCCTTTGAACTTATAAAAATTTACTGCTTGGATGCAGGGTAAATAAAGACTTGGAAATCAAATGGAAGGACCAAGCCAGTCCCCGCTAGAGTTAAGAGTTGGGCGTGATAACAGAATTATGTATATAGAGGGGTATCCTTAAATGCCACACCTCAGGGTCTAAAATGATTACATCTGTAATTTGATCATTAATTTAAAACTTGTAAATAACTGTCATGTGTACTTAAGGAACCAAAGTTGTAATAATTTATTTTTAGTATAAAATGAGACTTAACAGTAGTTAATTGTTGGAAAGTTAGTTTGCCTAAGTATGTAGTAAATTTAAATAAAATTTTGTTAAGATATTTGAATTGTTGTGACATTTGGTACCCAAACCTGTAGATTGGGTCGGGTATAGGGTGTTACAAATTTAGTGGTATCAGAGCTTCAATTTAGCTGATCCTCTAGACATAGGAAGTTAAGGAATGACCCCTATATGCATGCTACAACAGAACTGGATTTTCCCCTTAATGTTGTTAATAGTTAATAAATATTATGAGGATAAGTGCAGAATTGGTGATTGTTATGTTGGGGGATAACCAAAAGAAAAATGAGTGCAGTGGGAATAAGATACATGGAAACTAAATGATGAGAATTTTCATTAATTACGGAAACCGTACAAGTACAAATAAAGCATTGTCCCCAGTCGGCGGATCAATTGCCTTCTTAATGTCTTCCTTCTCATCATCACTGGCTTCCTCAATAAGGACAAGAGTGTTTCGATCAAGCTTTGGAGGGTAGAAGAGGTCATCAGATTTTGTTCACTTCTTTTGAAAATCTTCTCATTCAGCCAAAAGGGTTTGATTACGACGAAGCCCAAATCATTGTTGGTAAATTAATGCAGATAGTTGAAGTTCATTTGCCTCACGTCAAAGGTGCTCACGTAACTTGGGTGTGTTGGATATGATTGGACCTCAGCTTGGGAATATAAGGTTTTTGTGTTGTATCGCTCCAGGGCTTCATTGTTTTCCTTTTGATTCTTCTCTAAGTCCACCAAATGACGTTCCTCTTGTGCCTTGATATGGCCCTCCAACTGGTGAACCTTACCCTCAGATTCCATTTTCAAGGAGTTGTATTTAAACTCCCAGCTGGAAAAAGTCTCAGCAAACTCTTGAATTTGAAGAGCTGCAACATCTTGAGATTGGCAAAGATGGGCTAATTCTTGGTCTTGAGAAGCTAAGGTTATCTCTAGTTGAACCCATTTAGTTTCACTTCCACTACATTGATCATGGAGGGCCTAGCCAAGTAAGTTACATTCATCCACTACGATTTGGTAGGAGACCATCAATTCTAAAAGAGATGGTTTGTGAGCTTCAGAGGAAGAAGGGAGAGCACATTCTTTCAGCTATTGAAGTAGGCCCTTTTTCCACCGTTAGCTGATTTTCGTTGAGAAGAAAGGATGTTGACCTACAGTAAAGAGGTTCCTACATGGGAGTAGTTTGGATGCCCCGTCAAAAGAAGAGGAATGTTGCCTTGATCTAAAAGGGATAGACGATAGTGTAGAAAGGGCATTGTGGGCAGCGGACTTGTAACACCCCTAACCCATATCCGTCGTCGGAATAGAGTTTCAAAGCATTACCGAAACTTTTGAAACAATTTTCAGATAATTCCTGCAAATTACTATTCATTAACCTAAATCATTCAAAATGTCCCTCAATTGGACCATCGAGTCCCAATACGAGCATTAGAGTCGAGTTAGAACTTAATTGGGGACCCTAAGAATTTTTCGCGACATTTCAAAAATTTTCCAAGGTGCAGGGCTCACACATCTGTGTGGTCCAAAGGACAAGCCTGTGTTGCAGGTCGAGTTTGACCCCGTGTAACTCTCTGACTTGTGCACACTACCATGCCACAAGCCCGTGTGCCAGGCTGTGTGTTAATTAATTTAATTCGAAATTAGGTGCCAGTTTCACACGGCAAAGATACACGTCCGTGTTCTAGGCCTTGTAGCACACACGACTAAGACATACGCCCGTGTCTCTGCATGTGTGCTCAATTCTGAGCATTCTGTTTCTCAAAATTAAGGTGCAGGGGACACACAACCTAACCACATGCCCATGTTACCAGGCCGTGTGTCACACACGATCTAGACACACGCCCGTGTGTTTGCCTGTGTGGACAAAATAAAGCCATTTGTAGCTTCATTTCTCACCCAAAATTTCACCCAAGACCTGCACTTGAAACACATATCCAATACCAACCAATCCAAGCATTCAAATTAAACAATTCCATCATTCATCATGGCATACCATTACATGCATATGTGTTTATAAACTTACCTTGGATTAACTTAGGCATTAACATCATTTGATCACATATACTTAACATATCACATATTAATATATAATAATAACCTACTTAATTATACCAAAATAAGCCATTTCTAGCCATTCCAATTGCTATGTTACAAAACATCATTATCAAGCCACTAATGGTCAAGTTGCCCTATACATGCCATTATACCAAAATGATTTTGCTAAGTATTCCCAAAATAACTGGTTGATAGTGTGACGATGCTCCAATGATCTCCAACCTTCGCGAGCTTTTGAGCACTATAAAACAGGGAAAATAAAACGGAGTAAGCATTACATGCTTAGTAAGTTCGTATAACAGAAACTAAACTTACCAATCCCGTTTATTAAATCTAAGCATACAATATCATGTTTTCCATCCATTAGTGAAATTGCCTAAACACTTGCATTCAATCAAACATGTTAGTCACCAAAATCTTCATATCAATCAAGTGAACATAGATGAGCTCATCATGCAATATTCCTCATACCATGTCAAGAGTTATGCTCGTTGAATCATTGAATTTCTGATGGATGCTCAAGTAGTACACTCGAGGAGTATGATTCAATAATCCGTCAATTCTTATTCAAGGGTACCCATTAGGGCACTTAATCAAGGAACACACTCTCGAGCCGCATATCGTATAACATGATTACCAGTCCAAGCTAAATCCTTTATATAACGTATTGTAATGCCCCAAAATTTCTAATTTTATTATTGTGAAAATATGATACAAATATCTGTCAGCTTTAGTGGTTATGTGTTCTGGGAGTGTTTGGAAGGTCCTAAGTTCAAGCCTTCGCTTGGGAAAATTTTGGTATTTTAAATGAATTAGGCCGTACTCTTGTTCAGTAGGCTTTTATTTGATTGTTGGTAAAATTATATCAGAATGGGCCTGTTGGTCTGGTGGTTAAGTGGAGTGTTAGTGTGTAGGAGGTCCTGTGTTCGAGTCCCTGTGCAAGCAGGGGAATTAATTTTTGTTTGAGGCATGTGGCGTGGTGGAGTTCAAATTAAACTGGACTGCTGAGTAGTTGTGTTTTACTGGGTTAATAAGGAGTGTTTTTGGGATATAATTGGGGAGAAGTTATCAAAATAAGATTTTCTTCTTATCAGTTTTCTATTTTCTTTTTTCCCAACAAATTTTTTGACGTTAGGCTTTTGTTTCTCTGCTGTTTCTTCTCCCTTTTTGTTCACTTTTGGTTTTTGTTCCCCTTTGGCCGAATCTTGTTTCTTCTCTTTTCCTCTCTTTTCGTTTCCTTGATCGGTTCATCTCTTGCTCTATAGCCGAAATTCTCTTCTCTTTTCCCTACTCTTTTCCTTTCTATATTTTTTGCAAGTCATCTCTTTGGGTGCAACTTTCGCCTTCATTTGTTTTGGTAAGTGGAATTTTTCCCCTTAGTTATTGTATTTCGATTAGGCAATTAGCAAAGCGTTCGTTTTACTCTCGTTTAGGTACTGTTCAAAGGTTTTAAGTGGATATTCCAGTGTGTGGAGATGACTGGTTATCGGATTCATTACGGTAAGTTTTCGAATCTTCGTTGGTTTAGTTTCTCGAGTTTTATGTTGGGGATATTTGGTTTGATTGAGGAATTAAGTGATTAATCTGGAGATATGTTGGTCGATTTTTTTTGGAGGCTTAGGAGTGCTTACGCATCAGAAATGATACCAGGTGTGTACCCAAAATGCAGAAAACAGGATTTGGCAAAAAGCCAAAATTGCTTCCTGTTGAGAAATAAGAGAAATAAGAGAAATAGGAGAAAATGATGCGAAATATTGTAGAGAAAGGAAATGAGAGTGTTATAAACTTGGAAATCAACATTGTGGACTAAAATAGTTTTGGACAGCAGCAATAGTCTAGCTTTGAAAAATCATCAAAAGTAGTAGGAATTGAGTTAGAGGTTGAATAAAATAAGAAATTAAATTTTATTGAGTCTTGTTTTTCATTGATGGAACATTGTAAGCAATGGAATTGTAAATCATGAGATATAATAAATTTTGTGAGACAATGTCAGAATGATTTCGGGTTCCCCTGTTTTGACTTAGGAAAATCATTAAAAATTTTAAAAAAATAATTAGGGGCTTAAATTTATATTTTTAAATCCTTAATGAGTCTATTTTCAAGAGAAACAAACGGTAACATCATCTAAATTCCATACTAAGAGATAAATAATTTTTAGCAAGGAAAGGATGAAGCTGTCAAACAGCAGAATAGGGATAACTTTAAAGATTTTACTATGGTAGAAAGGTATTTGAGTCTAGTTTCAAAAACATCAAGAATATCTTAATTTGGAATTTTTTACCTCAAGATATAAATAATTTAGTGATAATGACTCAAGTAGACAGCTTTGAATGAACACATAAGTAAATAGTGAAAACATATATAAGTATTGAGCTAGCATGAGTTACTTTAAAAATGGATCACACGGCCAAGGCCAATTTGGGCCGAGTAGGCCACATAGGCGTGTGGGCCCACATGAGCGGATCACATGGGCATGTGGGCCCATTTTTACCGAAATGTTTTTAACGTTGCACAGGTCACCCAAGTCGACTGTGACCCTACTGTAGGGTCGGTAAGCGCTATTTAGACCCTTAAATGTGTGAAATTGACTGAATGATATCTATACTGAGCATGTTAATATCTGAACTGAATATATGTACTAAAATTGCATAATAGCATATCATCCATTACATGTTGCATTGCATTGGGTTGGGGGTTGTTATTCGGAGGAAGTGTATTGAAAGGCTTTAAGCCTAATTTACTGGCAACTCAACTGCAAACTACTATTTTGTGTCGCATTCGGTACTACTTGGAGTGTAGGGATGGGTGGGTTGATTATATCCCCATATATAGTGTAGGGTTGGACAGAGATGGTGTGTAGAGGCTGGTTGGGTAGGATTTTGCTCTTTGTATAATCAATATCACGCATCGATACTATGATAGGCTAAGGCCTCCCTTTGTATTTTTGACATTTGACAGAGATGGGCTAAAGCCAAGACAGTCACTGATACTAAAAAGGGCTTAGGCCCAAGACTGTTCAACTGTGCACTGTGAATACTGATTGTTAGTTTATTTCTGCGGGATTACACACTGAGTTTACGTAAACTCACCCTTTTCATTTAATGTGCACAGGTAATCTCAAGACTTAGAAGGATCGGTGCGACGAAGGACTCAGCGGGGACCACAATAATTTTTGGACTTCATGGTTTTCAATTTACGATTTATGATTTGATTATTATTAATTATTTGGGTTGTAATTTAAGGACCCTCTAGGACTTTGGTTTTAAATTTGGGTTTTTATTTTACTTTACGGATTTATACCTGTTGGTCGTAGGAAATTCGGTTTTCAAAAAGTTAAAGTAATTTCTAAACGCATGATCACCTAGACTATTTTATTAAAGCTTCCGCAACGAGGGATGGCTCAAAACAAATGTTTTAAATGAATAAAGACAACTTCCTAAGTTCTAACAAAGGTTTATTAAAGATAATAACATGGAATGTTTTCATAGTAACAACGAGGTTTCAAAAACACTATCGTGTGGCATAGCCATATGCGGCCATAACGTCTAGGCCGGGTTTGGGGTGTTACACGTATGCTCAAAAGAGTTCATTAGGGTTACCAATCCAGGCTAAATCATTTCTATAACGTATGCTCAAAAGAGTTCAATTAGGATTACCAGTCCAGGCTAAATCCTTTCTATAACAAGGTCAATTGGATTACTTGTCCGAGCTAAATCTCGTCTGCAAAAAATGCAAGACTTTATTTTTTTGGGGAAAGCGCATATATTCATCGGAATTCAATATTCAATCGGGGCTTACCCCTTTTTCACCATATCAAGCATGTATTAAATTACTCATTATAGCATTCAAGTAATGTACATCAATATAAGTCACATTCCATACAACACAACATTCAATTAAACATATTTACATGCCCAATTCTCGTATAAAATCTACTAATTCGAAATCTTTTCTTTTCCTCGGTCTAACCTCGAATTTGTGTTGTCCAGATCTATATAAATAGCTTTAATCATCATTTTCACATATTTCATATTTATTTGGACTCAATTTACATCCTAGGCAAAATTACCATTTTGCCCCTAACTTTTCCATAAATTCTAATTTCGTCCCTAGGCTCGAAAAATGAAACTTGTGCAATTTAGTACGTATTCCAAGCCTAACCAAAATCCCATTACAAAATTTACAGCACCTGTATTCATAAAAATTCAAAATTTTTCTTTAATTTCACAAGTTTATATTTTAGTCCCTAAATCACGTTTTCATCAAAAATCACTTTGTAAAAGTTGTTTATCTATCAACAACCTTTCATTTTCTACCATAAATTTCAAATTTTCAGCATATACATCCATGACCCATTTTTCATATTTTGATAACTTTTCAAATTAATCCCCCAAATAGATAGTTTAAGCTATCCCGATTTCAAAAATATCAAAATTACTAAAAATGGGACAAGGAAACTTACCCAATTAAGCCTTGAAAGTTTCTTCTCTCTCTCTTAGGGTTTCCATATAATTTTGGGGTTGAAGATGACAAAAATAAGATAATATTTCTTTTTATCATCTTTTAATTAATTAAATTATTTTAATTCCAATTTAGTCCTTGCCCTCTTTCTAAATTTCCATGGATGAGTCACCAAAAATCTACATACTTTTCTTTAATGATCTAATTACCATATAAGGACCTCTAGTTTTGAATTCCATAGCTATTTAATCCTTATAGCTACTAGAATTCAACTTTTACATTTTATGCGATTTAGTCCTTCTTGTATTTAAGCACTTAATCGATAAAATTTTCATATCAAAATTTTCACACGACGTCTATCATAATACGGACCCTATAATAAAATAAAAAATAAACTTTATTTTTGGGTTGTATTTGTGGTCCCGAAACCACTGTTCCGATTTCACTAAAAAATGGGCTGTTACAGGACTCATCAAGCGGACCTTGGGCGAGGAGAACCAAGTCCATTAGAATGCCAGACTCTATTTGAGTCTCAGGATGAGAATGGAGGACAAGGTGAGTATCTCGAAACTAACTGGTTTCTTACCTCGCCTACAATAGACCAACCTACTGCCCCTGGTCTCCTTAGAACTTTGGGATCCCCCTTCAACCCTTAGCCTCTTATGGCTACTACTACCTGTTTGTAACACCCCTAACCCGTCTTCATCATTAGATTAGGGTTACGGAGCATTACTATACAATCACAAACATTTACCATCATAATATTTAAACAAATTAAATATATTATAATCCATTCAATCACATGCATTTTGTCCCTAAATCGAATCTTAGAGGCCCTAAAAATGTCATAGAAGTAATTCAGGACTAATTTGAAACAAAATGAAAAAGTTTAAGAAAAAATTGCAAAATATTAGAAAACAATGGTCACACGGCCGTGTAACATCACCCCAGCCTATTTCCTCACCCGTGTAACTCACTGAGTTGTCCCACGCGCCCGTGTGCTAGGCCGTGTAACTCTCTGAGTTGCGAGTGCTAGGTCGTGTAACTCACTGACTTGAAATACTAAGAAACTTTCAAATGATAGACAGTCATGTCGCCAGGCCGTGTGAATCCAAAAATTTACCCAAATCAAGCCATTTCAAGTCAATTTCATGCATAACTAACCATTCCATTTGGGCACACAAACAAGGGGTTTAAACATCAGTCAAACGCTCATAAACATGTCATTTCAAAGATCCTAAATCACCTAACCAATATGCCATCCAAAGACACCATAATTGCATCAAAACATCATTTGCCAAATCAAGTTAACATTGCCTCATGTGATGCATAAAGACCAAGTTCAAATATGTGCCAAAACATGTCAGAAATAACCATTTTCAAGCCATTATCAACATCTCGAAAGAACTTTATTTACAAGCACTTGAAAGTGACCAAAAAGACACAACTTAGTGAGGTGTTAAGGTTTACCAACCAAACATAAACTTTAAAAGTTTAAACATATCAAAGTAACCATTTACACATCCATAAACTACCAATACAAAAGACCTATACATGCCATTATTAACCTTGTCCAAAATACTCAAAAACTACCAAAATGGTTGATGGAGAGTGTGATAGGTCTTCGACGAGCTTCCAATCGATCAAGCTTCCGATAATTATAAAACAAAAGAAAATAACTACGTAAGCAACGAGTGCTTAGTAAGCTCGTATAAACTTAAACATAACTTACCATTTCATTTTTACAATTTATAGATTAAGCATAAATCATTATCAATGCCATAAGCTTAGTATAAGCCTAAACAACAACATCAATTCGCAATTTAGTGCACTTGTTCATGATACAAATGAATTTAACCATAAGATAAGTAAATTTCCATATGTAAATACATCATTTAGCTCATAAATCTCATTATAAGATCATAATTCATTCCATTTGCATACTTACCATTTCCTTTACTTTTCTTTCCCGTTGAACCATCTAGAACTACATCAGATACTCGGGAAAGCTCACACATAATGTGCTTTTACATATAACCATAATCTTTCCTTTACATCAATACTTACATGAGTTGTAAAATGGGCCTGCTCACATGAGCTGTAGGTCAGAATGTAAGTTACACGATGCTGCTCACACGAGCTGTGGAGAATCCACAACAAATGTAAGACCTCAACCATCGGTAGGACATTCAAGACCAACACCCGAAACATGAAATCCCTAATGACATGTCATTTGTATCCTAAGAATTCTTAAGGTTCAACCGAGACTCGATTTCCGTTAGTTCATCATAGTATGGATACATTTATATTTAAATTCATTTATAATACAACAACATAGCAAATAATAAAATTTATCTAACATTAAAGAGATTGCAGTTCATACGAACTTACCTCGATAATTAAGGCGTAGAAGCATAATCGAACTAATCCGAAGCTTTAGATTTTCCTCAATTTAAGTCCGGTTGTGGTTTATCTTGATCTAAATAAATAATTTCATTCAATTAAGTACTTATAGAATTCAATTTAATCCATAATTATGCAAAATTAAAAAAATTGCCCCTAATTCTTTAACTTTTAACAATTTAGTCCGTAAGCTCATAACTTAAAATCTAACCATTTTAACCTAAATCCAACTTAACCAAAGTTACAAGGAACCTTGAAACAAACCATGATTACCAACATTTCACAATAAAACCCATGATTTTATACTTTTAACAATTTAATCCCTATTTCCAAAATTCATAAAAAATCACTTAGTAAAACATGTTTATTTTACAACAAAGATTAATAATCTATCAACTAACATCTAAATTCATTGAAAAGAACCCATGGCAAGTCCTTCAACCTTTAACAACTTTTCAAATTAACCCCCAAGCTAGCTAGATTAAGGTCAAACAAACTCAAAAACATAAAAATCATTAAAAATGGGGCTTGATTTCATTATATGCAACAAAAAGAGCTTGGCCAATCCTAACCTTATGCTCTAATGGTGGAAACGAATATGGCTTGAAGAAAATGAGAAAAATGATAGTTTTTTTTTTCATCTCTTAATTAACTAACATTTTAACTTAATTATAAATTACTTAATTAACCTTTTAAAACCATTGAAATTTAAATAAAACCTATCCATAACTCTCCAATAACACATTTAATCTTATATTTATCATTCAAGTCCATTAACTTAAAATTCCATAGCCATTTGACCCCTTTAACTAATAGGACTCAACATTTACACCTTTTACAATTTGGTCCTCACCCAATTAACCATTTAAACATTAAAATTTCTTAATGAAGTTTTAATATGACCTTAATATGATCTTTTAGACATGAAAAAAATAATAAAATAATAATTCACTTGTCAGAATTGTGGTTCCAAAAACTATTTTTGACACCACTAAAAATAGGTTGTTACATAATCTGTACCCTTGCATCAGTTGTATCAACAACCTTCTACCTCCATTGCATGATAGCATCCACGTCCATATCGTTATAAATATGAGACAGAGTGGAAGATTTGGCAGAACTTGCAAAAAAGAGTTAGGGTCAGCCATATGAGGAATGAAATGACTATCAAAGAACTCACTAGTGGTTGATGCTTGGAGTAGACTAGCGGTGCATGCATAGCTTGCAGAAGGTGTAGAAGAAGTGTGGGGGGTTCTTCCTTCCTCTCAACTAAAAAAACGACTGGGTCATCAGAAGTGTTGTAAGGCTACTTCGTGTCAGAGGGGTGTACGACCTGGGGATCAACCCCAACAGCAATATCTGTGGGCCTATAACCATATGGGCTATGATTCTTTAGGAAAAAATGAAAATCATTTCTTACAATAATAAGATTTTCCAACACAAGGGAGTAGCCCAACTTTAGGCCGTCAAATTGTTTCTCCACAGGCTCATTATCTAGTGGTTGTTTACGGGCACAGACAAACTCGAGAGGAATGGACCACTGTGTTGGGAACTCGAATCCATTCCTTAACTTGCTCCTCACCCGAATGTATTTATTTCTATTAAGATGAATATTAGAGGCCCAGTTCCTGAATATGGGCTTGTGAGCTTGGCGAGTACTTAAATGGGTCGTCCCAACATTAGCTCATCAGGAAGTCACTTTCAACTAATATTACTACTTGGATGTAGGGTAAATAAAGACTTGGAAATCAAGTGGAGGGACTTGGAAAAAAGCCTGATTTGTATTTAGAATGAAAGCGAATATACAAAGTTTGATTGTATCCACGAATCAAATCTTTCGAAAATAAAACAAGGAAAAAGCTAAAAATAAATCTAAAACGTAAAAAAAGAGAAAAGTTAAACTAAAATTAAAAGAGAAATTCTAAGCTAAATAATTGATGCCCATAATGTGTGACAAATGAGCCCATTTATAGATTTCAGGTGGCCGTCATCCTTAACCCTAAGTTAGCTGATGTTTCCGAGCTTTAAGTTTGATTGTGCGAACCAAAATGCCCCTGGCTTGTGTTAATTCCCGTCCAGAGTCGATGTTGCGACACATCAGGACCTGTGTTGCAACATAGAAGTCAGTATACTCTTTTTCAAGATGTCTTTAGGGACATGTCGTGACACACTTAGGCTTTGTCGAGATGTCAAAGGCAATCTTGGAAATTCTCCATTCTGCTCTATATGTTGTGACATCGAACCTTCCATGTTGTGACATAGTGACCAGTATCCATTTAGCAGGCTACCTCATGGTCTCCTACACACTTACAAAGTTTATTAGCTCACCTTTGGGCCTCTTTCGGCCCCTAATGTTAATAAAATACTCAATTTGTACATTTTATTGAATTTAGTTAAACTTAGTAAAGCCTAATTAAAACCTAATGATAATGCTTGCTTTCCAACTCCTAAAATGTGAAAATTTGTTTAATCTACTACACAATATTACGGCAGATCAAACTCCCCCACACTTAAGTCATTTCTTGTCCTTAAGCAACACAAACAAAAATAAGAAATAAAAAAGACGACCATTGAGCAAATATTATACCAGTATTGACTTTGGCGCACATAACGTAGGCATTTTATCTTTATAAAAAATTTTGCCATGATGAAAAATTGATTTACCACTTTTGACCTCAAACATCTAAGTTCAGTGTATTACAAAGTATACAAACATTAAAGGCCTCACCTATAGGAATCCATCAAAAAATTATACAAGTAATTTAATTATCCTAACAAAATACAAATAGCAGTTTATGCAATTGTTTAATATAATGTCCATTTATGCATAAGGATATTTAGGTCACATAGGACTTTTCGGCTTGTAAAGTTCTGAGGCTTAGGACATGCATGGAATTTAAAAATAGTAAGCATCAAAAGGGCTACAAACACAAAAATAGTTTGACACATCGTATCAATCCCTATTCTTCCCTCTTAGTGACCCTTACCTTCTTACCACCTTATTTCTCCTTCTCTCACCTTCCTTGTTTTTCAACATAGAATCATAGCATAACATAGTAACTACGACAAACATACGAGTTTTTTGTGCACTAATGAATGAGTTTTTCTTATTTTCGTGACTTTGTCACTTTTTTTTTTCAATTCATCTCACTCACAAATGCTTTTTGCTTTTCAAGAACATTTTCTACTTGTATTGATTTTCTTTTTGAAATTTTCTTTTGTTCTGCACTTTACGCTAACCTATAGTTCCTATATCACACCAACCTTTCCTATTTCACTCTGTTTTTATAAAATCTGCTGTGATGTATCTACTTAACCATCAATATGTATGGCCAAACGTCTATAGTCGTGTAGTTCATTACCAAAGAAAAAGGGCAAATACAAATTAACATTTCAGGGTTGGGTTTTGTAATAAGGTTCATCAAGAAGTGTTTACAAACTCAAAAAATGGTACTAAAGGTGAATAAATATAGGTAAGATTTTTGGCTCTGGATATGTTCCAAACAATGCCTTAGGTCATCCCTTAAATATCTCAATATGCACAAATTTAATCAAGCAAACAAACTCAAGTTCAACCATTTATTATTCATACTAGCATGCTCATTTCCTTGTATTTTCTATATCATTTGGTACAGTTGATTGCTTAATGCCTATTTGCAGTGTAACATATATAACGTAGTAGTTTAATAATAAAAAATTTAAAATCACATATCATTATGCCAAATTTATTTGTAAATACAAGCAGCCTATGTACATGCTCCTAACCAATCACTTGTATTTCTACAAGCTCAAGCACACAATTGACAAGAAAAATTAAAAGAAAAACACAAAAATTTAGAAAAATTTCTATGTTACCCCCCACACTTTAGATAACACATTGTCCTTAATATGTAGCTCGTAAAAAGATAAGGAAAGAAGTTACCTGATTGATCGAGAGGAACTCCTTGGGAGATTAATGGTCTTATCCAACCGCTTGAAAGGAACTCCTGATCTTTTACACAATTCTGTAATTAAATAGGGGAAAATATTCCCTTTCCTAAATTTCTTGCACATTCAACTATATTCTTGTATATCCATGTACCAATATATATTTATTTCTTTTGGAGTATCCCATATGTTATGATAGCATGGATGTTATGATACCAATTTTGAGTTAATTCTCACCCTGATGATTTCCTAAGGTTGTCAGGTCTAGGGTTTTAAGTTTTTCCTTTCCCAAATAGTTGACCCGTTGAATAACCCTACAAAATAGTTAATGGATCATACCTCCACTCGCTAATGCCCCATAGAGAGATTAGTTCCTCATGGTTTTCATGAAGAATATAAAAATGATATAAATATAGAACATGAAGAATGAATTGAAATATAGAGTTCAGAGATTTGCCTGATTTGTATTAAGAACGAAGTGAATCCACAAGTTTGAAGGTCTCCACAAATAAGATCTCTTGAGGAAGAGCAAAGAATACTGAAAATAAATTTAAAAACCTAAAAAAGAAAAGAAAATTAAACAAAAATTAAGAGTGAAATTATATACTAAGTAATTAGTGTCTTTTAAATGTGACAAACGAGCCTAATTATAAATTTTAGGTGGCCATTGTCCTTAGCCCTAGGTTAGCTGACGTTCTTGAGCTTTAAGTTTGATTGTGCAGATCAAAATGCCCATTAGCTCGTGTTTTATTCCGTCCAGTGTTGATGTCATGACACACCAGAACCTGTGTTGTGACATAGCAGTCAGTGTACTCCTCTTAGGATATCTTTTGGGGTAAGTCGCGACACCAAATGCAGTCTCGTAAATACTCTATTCTGCTCCTTATGTTGCGACACTGAGCACTCCGTATGGCAACATAGCGACCAATATCAGTTTATTACACTTTTCAATGGTCTCCTACACACTTACAAAGTCCATCAGCTCACCCTTAGGTCTTATTCGGCCTCTAAGGTCAATAAAAGACTCAATTTGCACATTTTTATTAACTTAAAGAAAAATTAAGAAAATATAATTAAAACTTGACAAAAGTACTTGTTTTCAAGCTCCTAAAGTGCGGAAATTAATTTAATCTGCTACACCGAATTACGGTAAATCAACCATTTTTGTTAAGCTTGGGATAATTTGTTTCAACTACCCCTTGCTCTGCTTCCAGAAATCAAGTTGAGATACCATGTGATCATTCTTTTTCTCAACACCACCCCTTTCTTCTTTCGTTTCGTAATCGTTTGATTCTTCTACAATTAACTCCAACTAGTTACATTCTTGTTCTTTGCTTCCTACATCTTCTAGTCCCCCAATTTCCACTTTATGATATTTCTCCCAGATAGATTCATTAATGTTGAATTTCTTCAATATTTCCATTACTTCCTTCCGAGTTTTCGTCCAAATGCTCCTACTAGTCATTATATTAATTTTATGTCTATTCTGACTATGGATGTGGATTGAGGGATGTGGATTAGTTTTAACAAAACAAAATAGAAGTTGATTGAATTGTATTCAGTGAAGTTAATACGACAATATTTACAAGTTATGGAAATTGATTAACTATCGTCCTTGGGAAATCTGAGGTGGCAAGGCATTGTTGTCGAGCAATCCAGGATGTCATAAATCAATTAAGAAACAATCCTTGTTAGGCAATTTGGTGTGGTAAGCGAACATCACCAGGCAACCTACGGTGGTAAGTCATCATTTTTGAGCAGCCCAGTATGACATAAAAGAATCAAGGAACCATCATTGTCGGGCAATCCAGGTTGGTAATTCATTGTCGTCAGGCAATCTAGGGTGGCAAGTCATCCTTTTTATGCAATTCGAGATGACAGAATGAAAAGAGTTCAATCAAATTCACAAGTTTAGAATTTCAGTGGCAATATATTCCAGTATGACATTCCTAAATATGAAAGGAAATGATAAGTGACCAACAATTCACGTTGAAACTTAATAGCATGAATTTTAAATCTTAATCCAAGTTCATTTTCTTCATAATATTTTGATTTTAAAAGAAGTATTGCTCATCGTGTAATTCACTTTTTGTATGCAGGATAGGTTTTAACTACATTGGGGTTTTACTTCAGCATCCAATCGAGATCCCAGACTCCTTAATGTTTGTGCTCCTTCTTCTATATAACTGGGCATGTACATAAGGATGTTATTTTGGACGTTGTGTTGTTTATGTATTTTGAAGTTGTAAATATAAGTTCTAGTGAATGGTTACACTTTAGTTAAGTAATGTTGTGTTAGTTTGAAAGAAGTAAATGAAATTAAGAAATGCTTATGTTCAAGATATATGCTTATGAAAATTTATGTATATATATTAGGAAAGTGTTTTGACTATGTTTTGTCTGTGAAAAGGTGTCACTATTTGGCATATTGGTTAGTAGATTAAAGATGTATTAAATGGCATATAGTTAGCATGTCTTTGAGTAGAAACTCAATTGCCAAAAGTTGCATTTAGGGTAATTTTTAAATGTAGGAATGTATCATTTATAAATGACATATTTTTGCATTACACGGTCTAGCACATGACTGTGTGTCACACATGGACAAGTGACACTAACGTGTGAGCACTGTAAATAATGAACCAATTGTATACACGGACTCCTATTGTCATACAGGTTGGTCACACGCCCTTGTGATTATTGTAGCTTTGGTCATTTAGGTTTCTACACGGTTTCAGTTTGTTACATGACCCAACCACACGATCGAGTGAGCATATTTGAAGGTTTGAAAATTTTACCCACACAACCATAGTGAGTTACACGGTCAGGTCACATTGTCGTGTAACTCTAGCTTTACACGGTTATTGGTTGATACATAATCCAATCACATGGTCGTACGACATTCGTTGAAATTTTGCATCTTGATGCACACAACTTTAGACAGTTTCATGGCCCAGATACACGGTCTTCTAACCTCTATCTGACATGTTTGTCTTTATCTTTTGGAAATGTTGCAATTTAGTCCCTGTTTGTTTTCGGGTAAACTTTAAAGTTTTCATAACCTCAATTAAGACTCGAGTTAGTAATATTTTTCATAAACTTTAAATTATTTTTCATGGGTTATGTAATTTTTTTATTGTTTAATTAAATTTTAAAGCCTGAAATGTATATGTACTACTCTGTTCCAGAAATGTATATGCACTACTCTATTAATTGTAGTAGCACCTTATAGATTGGGTCCAACGACCGTATCGGGTGTTACATCGCCTATATAAATGGGAGTTTCCAACCCCTACTCCATCATGTCTCTCGCCCATTGTCTTCTTTAAATTTTTTTCCTTTATCTTGAGTGATGAAATTTTCGGGTTTAAAGGTTTATTTCTATTTTTCTTTGAGGGAGACATAGTCATAGTTTTAAGTTGTGTTTCGGTTCACGGTGATGTCGTGGAACTTGGTGACCTAAAAATTTCACTTGCCATGTAAGGATGGTGTGTAACACCCTTAACCCATCTCTGTCGCCGAATTAGGGTTACAGAACTCATATAAATCAAGGTAGAAATACATTTATAGACCTTAAATCGAGCTTACGAGGCCCTAACAATAATTTGAAAACATTCAGAGGTCATTTACAAACAAAACAGAAAAATCTGGAAAAATTGGAAACCAGGGGTCACACGACCGTCTAACATAGCCTAGACCATGTGTGTACTCGAAACGGTCGTATCCCAACTTGTGTGAGTATTTGAAATAGGGCCACATGATTGCGTCACAAGTCGTGTGCCGAACTATGTGCATGTTCAAATTATGGCCACACGGTCGTGTCACAGCCCGTGTGTGTATTCAATGATGAGTTATAAGGTTGTGTCGTAGGCCGTGTACTAGACTGTGTTACATACTGACTTAAGACACACGATCGTGTTGTAGGCCGTGTCTCAGACTGTGTGAAACCTACACCTAAAAAAATAATGACACACGACCATGTGGGGTGGCCGTGTAACAGCCCATGTCCCAGCCCGTGTGCTACATAGATTGCCCCTAAAATAAGCCACTTTCTACCCATTTTCTAGGGTTCAAGACATACCATGTAACATCCTGGAAATGGGCCTATGCATTTTTGATTTAATTATACGAAATGGCATGTCTTATGTGTTATGAATGTATGGTGAACATTTTTGGAAACTTGGAAATGTAAGGAAATGACTTGGAAATGTAAGGAAATGTCTTGTCTTGGAAATGTAAAGAGAATGACTTGGAAATGGAAGGAAATGTCTTGTCTTGGAAATGTAAGGAAATGACTTGGAAATGTAAGGAAATGACTTGGAAATGTAAGGAAATGTCTTGTCTTGGAAATGTAAGGAAATGTCTTGGAAATGTAAGGAAATGTCTTAGAAATGTAAGGAAATGCTTTAGAAATGTCAAGTTTAAAGTTTAAAAGAGGGACATGAAGCAAGGTGGTCTTAAGAGAAAATGTATGTGAAATATGACATGCAAATAGCCTTGCTAAAATGGCTACAAGGCGCCACTTAAGGGCCTAGCAAGTAACGCCACATACATAGGCAAATGGGCCAAGGATCGAGTCGCATGAGAAGCAAATAAAGAATTTTATTTTTGCTACAAGGAGCAGAGAGGTGGACGGCATTAAGGCTCTTAAAAGAGGAGTTTTATTCTCTTTAAAATTCGGCAAATAGATAGATAATGATGGGTTATTATTAGTATTATTTTTATTAAGAGATAAGAGATAATTGATGGATTATGTAACATCCTAGATTAGGGGTTATGCGTTCGTGCCTAATTCATGAGTTAGTAGGTTTTGGCAGTGTTGGAAGTGTATTAAGGGTTTTTAGAATTCTAGGATGGAAGAAGAAAGCTTTGGAAAATTATTGGTTTTAAGCAAAAAGGGGAGCTAGGTAAATGAGGCTTTAAAAGAAACTCCGTGTGAAGCATGACACAAGGAACCATGTGGTAAAATGGCATGTTTTATGAATTATGAATGTGTTATGTGAATTCTAGAAATAAGGAAATGTATGGAAATGTAAGGAAATGTATGGAAATGTATGGAAATGTAAGGAAATGTAAGGAAATGCAAGGAAATGTAAGGAAATGTCTTGTCTTGGAAATTAGGGAAACGTCCTGGAAATGTAAAGGAATAAAGAGAAAAGTGAACATTTATGGAAACTAGGAAAATGATTTAGAAATGATTCAAAAAAGGAAAGTGAACATTTCTGGAAACTTGGAAATGTAAGGAAATGTCAAGTTTACAGAGCCGATCGAAAATTTTTAAAAACTTAGAAATGACCTAGAAATGACGAGTTTTAAGGTTTAAAAGGGGAAATTAAGGCAAGGTGGCCTTAAAAGAAAAAGTTTGTGAAATTTGACACACAAACAGGCTTGGAAAAGTGGCCTGAAGATGTCACTTAGGGCCTATGGAAATGGCGCCATATGCAAGAGGAATGGGCCTGAGTTCGAGTCACTTGGGAAGCAAATAAAGGAGGTTTTATTTTTGCTTCCAGAAGACTGAGGTGGACGGCACATGCTTCTAGAAAGGAGGTGTTCTATTTTCATAAATATTTGATTAAAAAGGTGATAAATAAAGGATTTTTAAGTAGAATTATTTTCAAGAGATAATTGTGGATTAATTCCTTTTATTTTTTTTTAATGGATAAAAGAAGAGATAATAGAAGGATTATTATTAATTCAAAGGATAAAGTTATCAAACAAAGAAGAGTGGTGGCCAAGTAAGGGATTCTGAGTAGTAGTTTCGGCTATAAAAGGAAGAAAATAGGGCTACTCATCAATTTTTCTTCCTTCTCTTCTCTATGTCGAATTTCTGAGTGCTCTCTTCTCTTCTCTTCTCTTTTTTTCTTTTGTCAAGCCGAATCTATAGTCCACCATTGTCAAAATTCTCAAGTTTTCTTTTCTTCCTATTTCTTCTTACCAATCCATTCAAAAGCCGAATCTTGGAAGGGCTTCAAGCATAGGTGCTGTTGATTTCTTCAAAGGTAAGAACAAGTTTGATTTCTATTCTTTTCTTTTAGATTAGCCGAGAGATAATCTAACCCCATACATATTATGGTTGCCGAATATGGAAGGATCTTTCGAGATTATCAGAGTAGTCGACTAAAAGGAGGAGTATTCGGGATTTTTAAGATTAAGGTAAGACATGTGAATATTCGGCCAAAGGCCTTGATTTATGTTTCAATGATTAAGATTAAGTCTAACGTAAGGTTTTAGGGATTTCGACAATCCTAGGGAAACAAGGAACAGTTTCGGGATTTGTTGGTGTTCCAATCGGCAACAAGGTAAGAATACTAATCCTACTAGGATTTGGAATTTTGGCCGAACGGCTTTTTATTAAGGTAATAAGTGATAAATCAATGTAGGGATTAAGGATCTAAGCGATAGATCAGATTTCAAGATCTCAAGGAATTTGCTAAGCGAATCAGGTGTGTACCCCACACTATCTTTTAATACGATTTATGGCTTAAACTTGTTATATGTTCTAATATGAAAATATAAGAATGTGGCTAATGTACCATGTTATGGTACAAAGTACTCAGGTACGATTCCTACTCCTACTAGGATTATGAAATATGTTATATTTAACATGTGAAAGGTGACATGGATGTGAATTTAAGTATGATATGCATAATATGAATAATATGGGGCATTCGGGTTATATGAGAAAGGGGAAGTGAATGTGGTGACTTCGGTCTCACTATCTGAATGTGGTGACTTCGGTCACATTATCTGAATGTGGTAACTTCGGTTACATTATCTGAATGTGGTGTCTCATGACACAATTATCTGGTGGCTATGCCACAAATTTTATATGGGCGATGAGCATGTCGACTGCAGCGACTGTCTTCGATGGTGTGTAGCGGATGGAGGGTCGACTTAGTAGTCCCCACGGTGTGACTGGCAGGTACGGGGGTGTGTAGCGGATGGACAATTAGGTTTGGGTTTGGGAATGCATCATAACTTGTATTTTATGTTTTGAATGTGTAACTATTGTATGCCTGATTCTATTATGATTTAGTGCCGTGTACACATTAAGTCTGTTTGACTCACCCCGTTGTGGGAACATTTTTCAGGCGATGATCAGTGATGGACCAGGACGGCAGAACTTGTGGTGGCCATGCTCAACATGAAGTTTTTATTTTATGGACTATTATTTTTATTTAAGTAATTGACTTATTTGGAACTTATTTGATGTAATAAGGCCATAAGGCCATAGTTGAACTATTTTCCATTTATTTTTATTTATTATGTTTATGTGATTTATCTATTAAAGTTTAAGTATTAATTTATTTTTTCTAAACTAAACCCTAAATATTTTGTCACCTTATTTAGTGGATTTCAATATAAGATGAATTGGTTTTTAACACAAGCCCAACCCAAACCATATTTTCTTTAAAATCGCACAAGTTTTCTCTAAGTAACAAAGAACTTTGAAACTGGTTTTCTTGAGGAACATACCAAATCTGGTCAAAGCTCGTGGGCTGGGTTTGGGGTGTTTCAGTTTGGTATCAGAGCCAGGTTGAAACTCTCGGCCTGAGGTTTAAGGCCCAAAACATTTTCAAATCGAGCTCAAGTAAGTTTTATGAAAATATTTTTGGAAATAAGCAGGTTTTTCTAGCATGGCACCTAGTCTCCGACCCGCAGTCCACCAGGTAAGTACTCCTAATCATCTGTGTGATTTATTGTATGATCTGTAGAAGGGTAGGAATGGAACGTAGAAATAGTATGATAGGTACTTGAACCCTAGGAATAGTTTTCTCCACATTTACATAAGACTTAAGGATCACTAAACAAACCTGTGACTAAGTCGCCGAGCTAGGGTGTGGCAAGTGTTGTGCGCATGTCTAGGAGTGGATTCAGTAAGAGCTTGGTATTTAAGTAGTCCTAGCGACTCACCTCCTCTTTACTCGAATCCTACCTGGTGCGTAGCTACGGTTCACCCTAACCAAGAGGACTTATTCACAGGCTAAACCCGATAATTAAAACCCAAAAGGGACTAGCCATGCAGTTTTATAAAACTTCTAGTTTTAAAATCCCTAAATTACCCTTTTAATTGTAGTAAAAGATTGTTGTGAAAATTTTTCCAAAATATCTCTGATTTACAAAATTACAAAAATACCCCTAGTGGTAAAATTACAAAAATGCCCTTGGTTTATGAAATTCCCAAAATCCCCATAGTTTTATCAATATTTCCTTACTTCATAACAAGTCCAAAAACCCTAATTTGCAAAATATCAAAATATCTTGATTTTGGAAAATTTCGAAATCGCCCCTGACGTACAAAATTACCAAAAATAACCCTGATTTCCAAAATTTTTGCAACATCACTGTTTTGGAAAGTACAATTCTCAAAAAGAACCCTCAAAGTTTTGCAACTTTTGAAATATCCCTGATTTACTAGATTTTACAAATTTACCCCGATTTGTGAAAAATTACCAAAATACCCCCGAGGTCCAAAATTACCAAAATACCCCCGGATTTTAAAATTTTTCCAAAATACCCCGGGAATTTAAAAATACCAAAATACTTTGTGACAAAATCACCAATGAACTTTTTCCTTTTGAAAAATTACGAAAATATCCCTGTAAGACAAAATTACGAAAATACCCCTAGGTAGTGGAAAAACAACGACAACGAAAACTACAACATTTCTCTGAATGAACGAAAGTTCATAATTGTTTGATGGATGTATGAATGGATGGAAAGACTGTGTGCATGTATGAATACGAAAGAACCACTCTTAAAACTCATTTCATAAAATTGTTCGCGATTAATAAGTGGAACAAAACTCTGATGCATAAAACTTTTTAATCAGATTAGATCGCGACGTTAGAAATAAGTTCTAGGGGATGTGAACTTAGAGATTGTGCCTAGAAGGTATGATGGCTCTATTAAGATCAGAGTGCGCAGCATAAGCATAGTGCGGTGAGAAGGATTGTATGACTGTTAGTAAGTAATGTCGAGGACGAAATTATTTTTAAGGAGGGTAGAACTGTAACATCCTAGATTAGGGGTTATGCGTTCGTGCCTAATTCATGAGTTAGTAGGTTTTGGCAGTGTTGGAAGTGTATTAAGGGTTTTTAGAATTCTAGGATGGAAGAAGAAAGTTTTGGAAAATTATTGGTTTTTAAGTAAAAAGGGGAGCTAGGTAAATGAGGCTTTAAAAGAAACTCCGTGTGATGCATGACACAAGGAACCATGTGGTAAAATGGCATGTTTTATGAATTATGAATGTGTTATGTGAATTCTAGAAATAAGGAAATGTATGGAAATGTAAGGAAATGTAAGGAAATGTATGGAAATGTAAGGAATGTAAGGAAATGCAAGGAAATGCAAGGAAATGTCTTGTCTTGGAAATTAGGGAAACGTCCCAGAAATGTAAAGGAATAAAGAGAAAAGTGAACATTTATGGAAACTAGGAAAATGATTTAGAAATGATTCAAAAAAGGAAAGTGAACATTTCTGGAAACTTGGAAATGTAAGGAAATGTTAAGTTTACAGAGCCGATCGAAAATTTTTGAAAACTTAGAAATGACCCAGAAATGACGACTTTTAAGGTTTAAAAGGGGAAATTAAGGCAAGGTGGCCTTAAAAGAAAAAGTTTGTGAAATTTGACACACAAACAGGCTTGGAAAAGTGGCCTGAAGATGTCACTTAGGGCCTATGGAAATGGGGCCATATGCAAGAGGAATGGGCCTGAGTTCGAGTCACTTGGGCAGCAAATAAAGGAGGTTTTATTTTTGCTTCCAGAAGACTGAGGTGGACGGCACATGCTTCTAGAAAGGAGGTGTTCTATTTTCATAAATATTCGATTAAAATGGTGATAAATAAAGGATTTTTAAATTGAATTATTTTCAAGAGATAATTATGGATTAATTCCTTTTATTTTTTTTAATGGATAAAAGAAGAGATAATAGAAGGATTATTATTATTAATTCAAAGGATAAAGTTATCAAACAAAGAAGAGTGGTGGCCAAGTAAGGGATTCTGAGTAGTAGTTTCGGCTATAAAAGGAAGAAAATAGGGCTACTCATCAATTTTTCTTCCTCCTCTTCTCTATGCCGAATTTCTGAGTGCTCTCTTCTCTTCTCTTCTCTTTTTTCTTTTGTCAAGCCGAATCTATAGTCCACCATTGTCAAAATTCTCAAGTTTTCTTTTCTTCCTATTTCTTCTTACCAATCCATTCAAAAGCCGAATCTTGGAAGGGCTTCAAGCATAGGTGCTGTTGATTTCTTCAAAGGTAAGAACAAGTTTGATTTCCATTCTTTTCTTTTAGATTAGCCGAGAGATAATCTAACCCCATACATATTATGGTTGCCGAATATGGAAGGATCTTTCGAGATTATCAGAGTAGTCGACTAAAAGGAGGAGTAGTCGGGATTTCTAAGATTAAGGTAAGACATGTGAATATTCGGCCAAAGACCTTGATTTATGTTTCAATGATTAAGATTAAGTCTAACGTAAGGTTTTAGGGATTTCGACATTCCTAGGGAAACAAGGAATAGTTTCGGGATTTGTTGGTGTTCCAATCGGCAACAAGGTAAGAATACTAATCCTACTAGGATTTGGAATTTTGGCCGAATGGCTTTTTATAAAGGTAATAAGTGATCAATCAATGTAGGGATTAAGGATCTAAGCGATAGATCAGATTGCAAGATCTCAAGCAATTTGCTAAGCGAATCAGGTGTGTACCCACCACTATCTTTTAATACGATTTATGGCTTAAACTTGTTATATGTTCTAATATAAAAATATAAGAATGTGGCTAATGTACCATGTTATGGTACAAAGTACTCAGGTACGATTCCTACTCCTACTAGGATTACGAAATATGTTATATTTAACATGTGAAAGGTGACATGAATGTGAATTTAAGTATGATATGCATAATATGAATAATATGGGGCATTGGGTTATATGAAAAAGGGAAGTGAATGTGGTGACTTGGTCTCACTATCTCGAATGTGGTGACTTGGTCACATTATCCGAATGTGGTAACCGGTTACATTATCGAATGTGGTGTCTCATGACACAATTATCTCAGTGGCTATGCCACAAATTTTATATGGGCGATGAGCACGTCGACTGCAGCGACTGCCTTCGATGGTGTGTAGCGGATGGAGGGTCGACTTAGTAGTCCCCACGGTGTGACTGGCAGGTACGAGGGTGTGTAGCGAATAGACAATTAGGTTTGGGTTTGGGAATGCGTCATAACTTGTATTTTATGTTTTGAATGTGTAACTATTGTATGCCTGATTCTATTATGATTTAGTGTCGTGTACACATTGAGTCTGTTTGACTCATCCCGTTGTGGGAATATTTTTCAGGCGATGATCAGTGATGGACCGGGACGACAGAACTTGTGGTGGCCATGCTCAACATGAAGTTTTTATTTTATGGACTATTATTTTTATTTAAGTAATTGACTTATTTGGAACTTATTTGATGTAATAAGGCCATAAGGCCATAGTTGAACTGTTTTCCATTTATTTTTATTTATTATGTTTATGTGATTTATCTATTAAAGTTTAAGTGTTAATTTATTTTTTTTTAAACTAAACCCTAAATACTTTGTCACCTTATTTAATGGATTTCAATATAAGATGAATTGGTTTTTAACACAAGCCCAACCCAAACCATATTTTCTTTAAAATCGCACAAGTTTTCTCTAAGTAACAAAGAACTTTGAAACTGGTTTTCTTGAGGAACATACCAAATCTGGTCAAAGCTCATGGGCCGGGTTTGGGGTGTTTCAGATTAAATTCTTTTAATTTGAATATATTGATAATTAAAGAGATAAAGCTATCAAAATAGAAGAGTGATGGCCAAGTAAGGGATTCTAAGTTAGTAATTTCGGCTACTAAAGGAAAAGAGGGCCATTCATTCTTTCTTTCAACTCTCTCTGTCGAATTCTCTATAGCAAATAACTCCTCTCTTCTCTTTTATTTTTGCCAAGCCGAAATACCTTGTGCTCTAGCTGAATCCACCATCTTTATTCTTCTTTCTCTTTTCTTTCTACCGATCAAAAATCCGAAATCAAGATCCTTCTAGCCTACATAGCCGAATATTGTTAAAGGTTCAAGCAAGGATTGCCGATTCCTAAAGTAAGGGTAAGATCTCATTCGGTTTCATCCTTTTTCTTTTAAGATTTGCCGAAATCTAGGACTAACCCCATTAATATCTTGTTGCCGAAACTTTGAAGAGATCTTTCGGGATTTGCTAAGTGTCGACTACAAGGAAGGAGAAGTTCTTTTCCCGAAGGTACACCATAGGCCACGTGTTCCCTAGTTATTCGGTGAGTTTCAGGATTTAAAATCCACAAGGTAAGTGTCTATAGCATTCAGCCAAGGGCCATCTATGATGATTTAATGTTAGAATCGAATCTAACATATGTGTATAGGTATTTCGATAGATAATTAAGACAAGGGATACTTTTGGGATTTGAAATCGCAAGGTGAGTGCATAAGTACAATCGGCCAAGGTCTATTTTGGTAATTAGATCTATTCTTTATTTGTTTAAAAAGCCGAAACTAATCAAGTTAAATGATCTAGCATTGGCCAATTGAAGGGAGGAGTAGCACAAAGTTTTCGGGATTTGATTTATAGTGAAATCGGCACCAAGGTAAGTTTTGGGTTACAACAATCCTAATAGGATTTGGTTTTATGGCCGAATGGTCTTCATTAAATTTTTAAGTAATGGCCGAATGTAGGGACTAAGGATCTAAGGCTTTAGATCGGATTTTCGGGATTTGAAGTGAAGTTGCTAAGTTAATCAGGTGTGTACCCTACACTAATCTTAATAGATTTATGGCTTAAACTTGATATATGTGTTAATATGAAAGTGTAAGAATGTGGCTAAGGTACCATGATATGGTACAAAGTACTTAGGTACGTTTGCTACTCCTACTAGGATTATGAAATATGTTATATTTAACATGTGATAAGTGATAAGAATGTGAAATTTGGCATGTTAATGCATACTATGTATGATATGGGGCATATGGAGTTCTTGAAAAGGGGAAGTGAATGTGGTGACCTAAGACCACGATATTTGAATGTGGTGACCTAAGACCACGAGATCTGAATGTGGTGACCTAAGACCACGATATCTGAATGTGGTGACCTAAGACCACGATATCTGAGTGTGGTGACCTAAGACCACGAATACTCATAAGAGCGATAAGCACGTCGATCGCGCAATGATCGCTTCGATGGTGTGTAGCGGATGGAGGTTGACTTAGTAGTCCCCACGGTGTGTGCGGTTAGTGTACGGGAAGTGTAGCGGATGGCTATCTAGGTTTGGGTTCGGGTTGCATCATTTTTTCTATCTGTTATACGAATACGTATGTGATATGATAATGTATGCCTGAATTGTTAAATTTTAGTGTTGTGGTACACATTGAGTCTATTGACTCACCCCGTTGTGGGAACATTTTTCAGGTGACGATCAGTAATGGACCGGGTCGGTAGGAGCTTAGTGGTGGCCATGCCCAGCAAGGAAATTATTATGTGGACTCTTTATTTTTATTTAAGTATTTTAAATTATTTGGGTTTATTTGATGCAATAAGGCCATAGTTGAACTAACTTTATTTCTGTTTATTTATTATATTACGAAACTTTATTTATTAAAGACTAAGTTAATCTCATTTAAAATAAAATCTAAATGTTTTGCTACCTGAAATAAATGGGTTTTCAATATAAAACAAACTTATTTTCAACTCGAGCCGAACCCCCAAACAATCTTTCTTTCAAAACACACAAATTTTCAAAGTAACAAAAGAATTTTGAACCGGTTTACATCGAGGAATATACCAGATCCGGTCCAGGCTCGTGGGCCGGGTATGGGGTGTTTCATACCAAAAACACATGTTTACAAACCTTCAAATCACATTCAAATAGACTCAAAACATCCAAAAACAACCAACCTATGTACCTAACCAATATGCCCTCAATGACACCACAATTCAAACACCTAAACAATACAAAATCAAAGTTATGTTCTCATGTTAAAAGCATTTACCATATAGTTTGTATTTAAGCTAAAAAACATACATTAACTAATACAAAATTCACCACTCATTCACAACATTCAAGTCCATATCACTATAGGATAGTCATTCTTTAATAGTATAGGACAATAAGATCAAATCACATACTTATGAACACTTACAACCCAAAAATCAAAAGTATAAACACATGTACCAAGAATCCATCCATGACCAACATCATTTAAGTTTAACACACACCAAAAGTAACAAGTAACCAAAATATTTACAAATCACCTATTACATGCCATTTAATCGAAAGTAAAAGTTTAAAACTACCAAAAGATATCAAGATTGTGTGATTTCTTCGAGTTGAATCGATCATCCAATTTCCATGAAATGCTATCTACAAGGAAATAAGATAAATAACACGAGTAAGATTTTATAGAGCTTAGTAAATTCGACGATTAAAACAATAAAGCTTACTAAAATAACATGACAACTTAAATAACAAGATTAATAGTTAGTGTTTCTTGTCAACCGTAATCCATAACATGTGAGTTATACAAAAAAGAGTATGAGTTACATTTGAATATAATCATATGAGATCATTCAACATCAAGCCATAATGCTAACATGAATTCATAAAAAACCTTCTAACAATTCAATAACAAGTCATTTAACACTAGAAATATTGCCTGATGAACAATATATGGATAGCAGTACACAGTTATCCATCCAAAACACAGAAAACGCCCCAATGAGCCAATCCAACGAAAAACATGCCTTGGGACCAAGTGTGTAGCCCAAAGCCTAACATCCCTTCGAAAACCCAAAGGCTTTACATCCACCCTAGTAACACACTAGAACCACTATAATATAACACGACAATTCACAATAAATATTGAACCTCATTGTACTCAATGTATAAACACAAATCATGAATCATCACCTCGTCCCATATCAATTCCGTATAGTGCACACTATAACCTATTGGCAGGCCAATTGTACTTTATCATACGTTCATTCGGCCCAAAAAAATATCGTCGCTATACAGTGTTCCAACAATTTACCAATTCAATTAATACTAATTTAACATTAAACATTCAACAAACAATTTCTCATTCAATATTCATTTCAAAATAAATTAAACTAAACCGAACAAACTTACCAGGGCTAAACTGCAGAGTTTGTAAAAGTTCAGGAACTACTTAGCAACTTTTCCTTTTCCTTGGTTATCTACTTGTTCTTGATCTATAAAACAGTTTATTTAAATTTATTAGCTTCAATTTGATTTAATATTGAATTTAGTACAAATATTTACTATTTACAAATTTTCACATTTGTCCCAAACTTTTACACTTTATTCAATTTGGTCCTTAAACAAAAAACAATATTATATCTTACAATTAAACTTTAAACCCATTGAACCTAATTTTTAACCATTCTAAAACAACCCTATAATTCTAAATTTATCAAGAAGAATCATGTTTATTTTAGTTTATTTTCGATTTAATCACTAAACGTGAAAATTAATAAAAATCACTTTAAAAATTAGATCAAAATTATCATCAAGCTTTATGCTCAAGAATAATCATCAAGAATACTTCAAGAACATCAATGGTAATTTCTCTAAACTTTGAAAACTTCACAAATTAATCCCTAAACTAGCTAGATATCAATACAACGATCATAAAAACATAACATTCATTAGAAACAGATTATGAATGAACTTATATGCAAAGGGATAAGCAAGGTAAAAAAATTTCTTCCCAAAATAATGATGTTTCGGTTTCACTCTCACCGAAATGAAAAAGATGAGGAAATTATTACTTTTAATTTTATTTAATTTTACTTTATTTATAAAATTTTCATTACTAACTATTTTCTTTTAATTTCTATATGCCTACCGTCCACTAAATAAGGAAATGGCTTGATTGCCATATAAGACAACTCAATTTCACTTAAATACAATTGATACTAAAACACTATTAACGATTGAATTATGTACCTTTTACGATTTAATCTTTTTTTCCTTAATTAACCTAACAAACATTAACATTACTTGGCCAAAATTTCATACAATACTATTAACCTCATAAATATTAATTATTTAATATTTACGGACTCACAAATCAAAATTATGGTCTCGACACCACTATTTTCGACACCACTAAAAATAGGCTGTTACATGAAGCCAACACGTGAGAAGTTGGGATCGTATTGCAGCTCGAAGTCCTAATTGGCAGTTATTATATGGTTATGGGTTGAAGTGTAACTAGGGTTTCAAGTTTACAAAGGTTATGCTATAAAAGGATGGAGTATAACTGGGGCCCTAGTTGATAGTGGTTACGCGGGCACAACAACAAGTTCCACCCCATCAAAGGAAGATGCTTTATAAAACCCATATAGAAGTAAAAGATCATAGTCATAGTGAAAAGCACTAGGGCCTTTCATTATACTCTACTTACTCATTTTTTCCACCAAAGACGTTGAACATGTTATACTAACTTGTGAAAGATTTCGCAGCAACAAGACTTCCAGCGTAGAGGAGTTGTTGTGCTGTGTAAAAAAGATGAAACGTGAATCAGACTAGTAGTGATTACCTGGTGAAATACGAATCGGGTCGGCACTGGACCTTGTTAGTGGGAGCGTGTCACTATGAAGCTTGTTAGTAGGTTACCCTTGACTCTTACTAAGAAAGATTTAGTGTGGGTGATTGTGGATAGGTTAACTTAGTCGGCTCACTTCCTACCAGTTTGTATGTATTATTATCTTTAGAAGCTTGCAAAGTTGTACATCTCTTAGATTGCGCGACTGCATAGAGTACCTATGTCGATTATTTCATATTGAGATCCTAGTTTACATCTCAATTCTAGAAGAAGAAACATGAGGCTCTTGGGACTCATTTGGATTTGAGTACCACTTTTCATCTGCAAAATGATGGGTAGTCCAAGTGAGTTATGTAGATTCTTGAGGATATGCTAAGGAGTTGTGTTATTGATTTTCAAGGAAGTTGGTGTTGGATCATTGGTACGCCCTGTGGTACAGTGCAAAAAAAAACATTCTGGTGATCATCCACCATGGATCCATGTATGAGGAACGAATAGGGTAGAAAATATACCTTTTCAAACTGAAAAATAGTGTATAACGTTTTGGTTGGAATAATTTGTGTGATGTCAATCCAAGCCACAACAAAAATATCTCGGCCTCTACGTAGTCCACCCAATTAACCACGAACAAAAAAACTCTTTGAAAATTTCAGAGAGAATTCAAATACAATTTTCCTTATTTATAGACTTCTACATAATTAGGGATTATATTCCATTTATTAATACCATATATTAAAACAGAATTATTCCCCTTTTACTTAGCAGAGAAAATCATGGAAGGTATTGAAATTATATTCTTTCCAAAAGAATATTAACTTCCATAAATAATAACTCTGAAAGATGTTGCGAATAGTATCCGTCAGATAATTCTATCTGCCATGCTATACTATTTGCTAGGCAATACTATTCGCTACGCGATACTATCCGTCGAGCGATAATGTTCGCCAAACGATACTGTCCACCAGGAGAAATTGTCCGGTAGGTAATACGTATATGCTAATTATAAGAATCACCATATCATGTGTAAGAGGGTATACGCCCATTATATTGGCATGAAGTCTGTTCGATTTAACCATAGGTTGTAGCCCTATAGGTTATTGTAATCTTGTTGGTAATACTACTCATTTCTAATGTTACAAGCAATGAGTGACGTCTAGCAATGCATCATTTCTACCCAAGTTACAAAAAGTCATGATTCAACATAACTTTTCTATAATAAAATTTTTCATGTGTCATATCCTTTTATCCTTTATATCTAGATTGGACACAAGTCATGGTATAGTCACACTTGTATAGTCCAATCTCATATTTATTGATAATCTGAGTGGACTATGTTAAACAGATAAGTGTGATATCTCATATCAACTTATTTGACCATGACCATGCATTTCTAATCTCACTCCATCAAGTGGCCCAAGATATTACTCCCATTATGTAGGAGGGATAAATCCTATCCTTATCAATCATATCCTACTACATGGATTGTGGTATATCTAACATCAATCTTTTATAGTACAACCTGTTACGGTAGATGTTTGACTGTATCAAAATATATGACTCGCAATGTTGAGACAATGATGATCTCAAATCTGAGGATCAAATACATAGTAATCATTATGAGTAATTTTTGTGACTATTACATAGTAATCCAAGAAACATACTCACGGTAGGTCAGTCCAGTATGTTGTTCTCTAACACATACTCATGTATTGATTTTGACATCCCTATGTCAATGACAATACTTTGTCATCAATCAACTACACATTAGTCTCAATGCATTGTTATTGTCCAAGCCCACAATCATACTTGACAAAGGACTTTTTAAGAATAATCATATTATTCTTAGGACTGTATTATTAAACAGTTTATTTTTATACACAGAAAAAGAAACTGAAATAACAATGACAATGCCTTATATTAACAAACAAGGTAAAACGAGTATGTGTTTACAATCATCTCATGATTGGCCGTTAGGCATACTCTAACAGTTGGAAGAATCAACTACCTTTAGTTAAGTTTGCATATAACAACAGTTTTCAGTAAAGCATTCAGATGGTACCTTACAAAGCTTTGTATGGTCGTAAGTGTCGGACTCATTTGTGCTAGATTGAGTTGGGTGACACAAAAATTTTAGGTCCTAAGTTACTTCCACAGACTAAAGGTACGGTCAAATTTGTTGGATTGCCGGTACCCTATAGCGCAGCAGAAAAAAATAATTCCGGCGATCCAAACCATGGATCCATGTGCGAGGAACAAATCGGGGTGAAATAATGGTTTCGAAATTACTGAAACTTCAATTTGAGTAAACAGCGACGTCTCGGCAACAAGAATTCTGATCTACTATCGAACCAAGCCGCAACCTTTTATGATTTTAGTACATAATCCACCCAGTTTGACGATGAACGGGAGTAATCTCCAAAACTATTTTGGAGGTTTCTTTGCTTGACGGCTGCTAGACCTCACAAGCAATTTTTAGGGTTTCTTAAAAAAAAACTCTCTCACATTCTCACCTTTTATAATTGGTATATATATAATGAATCATAATTCATAAAATTTTTATCCGAACATAATAATCATAATTAAAAAATAAGTAAATATAATAATGTTTTAACCGAAAATTATAATTACATTAACTATAACAAGGATTTCGGTAAACTATATTTATTTATATTTATATACGAACCAAATTCATATATTAATAGAACTATGTTCTCATTATGTGTACAACATCCTTGTACATATAATATGTTCAATATTTGATTGCCCAATTAAATTAATTCTATAATTAATTTAGTTCATGTGACAACCAAACACAATACCAACTATGTTATATTCTGTTCATTTCAACCATAGGGTGTGACCTTGTAGGTTCTTGTAACGTTAGCAGTAATACTAGAACGCTTCTAGTGTTACAAACAATGAGTGGCATCTAGCAATCATCATTGCTACCTAAGTTACAAGAAGTCATGATTCGACATAACCTTTTGTGATTAACCTTTCATGCATTAATCCTTAAGTCCTTTATCTCTGGAATGGACACAAGTCATGGAATAGTCACACTTGCATAGTCCATCCCATGTTTCTTGATATCTTGAGTAGACTATGATATACAAATTAGTATGACATCTCATATCAACTTATTTGAGCATGGCCATGCATTTCTAGTCTCACTCAATCAAGTGGCCTAAGATATTACTCCCATTATGTAGGAGGAACATATCCTATATTGATCAACCATATCCGTCTACATAGATTGTGGTATATCCAACATCAGCCTTTATAGAACAACTAGGTACGGTGTACGTTTGACTGCATCAAAATATACAACTCACGATGTTGAGATAATGATGATCTCAAGTCTAAGGATCATATACATATTAATCACTATGAGTAATGTTGTGACAATTACATAATAATCCAAGAAACATACTCATAGTGGGTCAGTCCAATATGTTGTTCTCTAACACACATATTCATGGATTGATTTTGACACTCCATATCAATGACAAATCTTTATCATCAATCAACTACATGTTAGTCTTAATGCATTATTGTTGTCCTAGTTAACAATAATACTTGACTAAAGATCTTTTAAGAATAATCATATTATTCTCAGAACATTATCATAAAACAGTTTATTTGTACACACAGGAAAAAAAACTGAAATAATAATGACAACGCTTTATATTAATAAACATGGTAAATCAAGTATGTTATTACAACCATCTCATGATTGATCTTTGGGATACTCTTACAAAATTGATTCAAGATAGATTAAGAGTGGCTTTCGACAAGCATAAATCATATGTAGATCTAAAAAGGAAAGATATCAAGTACTGTGTTGGGGATTAAGTTTTCTTAAAGGTGTCTCCGTAGAGAAAAATATTGAGATTTCGACGGAATGGCAAATTGAGCCTGATGTTTATTAGGCCTTATTGGATTCTGAAAAGATTTGGACCAATGGCATATCCGTTGGAGTTACCACCAGAGTTGGATCATAATCATGACATTTTTCATTCTCTATGTTGAAGAGGTATCGTTCAGATCCATCTCATGTGGTTCAGGTTGAGTAGATTGAAGTGAGACCGGACTTGTCTTTTGAGGAGGAGCCTGTGAAGATTCTAGATCGTGAGATTAAGGTTTGTAGGAAGAAGCAAATTCCTTTCGTTAAGGTTCTATGGCGAAATCATGGTTCTGAAGAGGCCACGTGGGAGCAAGAATATTCCTTTCGATAGCAATACCCTCATTTGTTTGAACCAAGTAAATTTTAAGGGTGAAATTTATTTTAAGGAAGGTAGAGTTCTCACATCCCATTTTTTTAATTGTTTATGTTGGTTCCTTAATAAGGAAAATATTTGGCTTAATGGTTAAGTACCTTAAGTAACTCCTTAGTGAACAAAGTTCAAGTCTCATATTCTCATTTTTTTCGAAATTTTCGACAAAAGTTGGTCAACCTTGCTATGCACACCGTCCATACATGCATGTAACTCCTATTCAACTTTGTAACATCCATTTTCAAAGCCATTCATGTTTTGTTTTTAAAACTCCTATGTCTATTCACCATCAATTCATTCTAACTCCCTTGACTCCTCAT
The DNA here is from genome assembly GCA_025503065.1 of Gossypium bickii. Taxonomy (NCBI): domain Eukaryota; kingdom Viridiplantae; phylum Streptophyta; class Magnoliopsida; order Malvales; family Malvaceae; genus Gossypium; species Gossypium bickii. Next base: position 108,298,399 of record CP106711.1, read on the forward strand.
CAATGAGTGTTGGGAGTTTGAATTTTGATTTTTAATTGGGTTGCAAGGTGGTGTCATTTCTTAGGATCTTTTTGGCTAGTATATTCTTTGTTTTTATCATTCAATCCTTTCTTTTTCTCCTCCCAATCAACCACCTTGAGCCACCCTGCTTTGGAAGTTCTACACCATTTTTATTTTATTTTTCTATTGTTGTGTGTCAACCATCACTTTTCCTTCACCATATCATCACCACTTCCCGCCCATAACCACCATACCACCATAAAAAATTATTTTGCGCCACCACTCTCCACCAACTTTCATTTTGCACCACCACTCTTATCTAATCTTTCTTTTCTATCTTTTCTCTTCTTCTTTTCATTTCATTTCTTTTCTTTTGATCTAAATAATCTGTAACATCCTAGATTAGGGGTTATGCGTTCGTGCCTAATTCATGAGTTAGTAGGTTTTGGCAGTGTTGGAAGTGTATTAAGGGTTTCTAAAATTCTAGGATGGAAGAAGAAAGCTTTGGAAAATTATTGGTTTTTAAGTAAAAAGGAGAACTAGGTAAATGAGGCTTTAAAAGAAACTCAGTGTGAAGCATGAAAGAAGGAACCATGTGGTAAAATGGCATGTTTTATGAATTATGAATGTGTTATGTGAATTCTAGAAATAAGGAAATGTATGGAAATATATGGAAATGTATGGAAGTGTATGGAAATGTGTGGAAATGTGTGGAAATGTGTGGAAATGTATGGAAATGTAAGGCAATGTAGGGAAATGTAAGAAAATGTAAGGAATGTAAGGAAATGTATGGAAATGTATGGAAATGTAAGGAAATGTAAGGAAATGTGAGGAAATGTATGGAAATGTAAGGAAATGCCAGGAAATGTAAGGAAATGTCTTGTCTTGGAAATGTAGGGAAATGCCCTGAAAATGTAAAGGAATACAGAGGAAAGTGAACATTTCTGGAAACTTGGAAATGTAAGAAAATGGCAAGTTTACAGAGCCGATCGAAAATTTTAGGAAACTTAGAAATGACTTAGAAATGTCAAGTTTTAAAGTTTAAAATAGGAAATTAAGGCAAGGTGGCCTTAAAAGAAAAAGTTGGTGAAATTTGACACACAAACAAAGCTTGGAAAAGTAGCTCAAGATGTCACTTAGGGCCTATGGAAATGGCGCCATATGCAAGAGGAATGGGCACAGGTTCGAGTCACTTGGGAAGCAAATAAGGAGGTTTTATTTTTGCATCCGTAAGACCGAGGTGGACGGCACATGCTTCTAGAAAGGAGGTGTTTTATTTTCATAAATATTCGATTAAAAAGGTGATAAATAAAGGATTTTTAAATTGGATTATTTTGAAGAGATAAATGTTGGATTAAACTCTTTTATTTATGATAATTAAAGGATAAAGTTATCAAAATAGAAGAGTGGTGGCCAAGTAAGGGACTCTAGCCTAGTAAATTTGGCTATAAAAGGAAAAGAGAGGCCATTGGCATTATTTACTCTTCCTTGATAACCTCTGCTAGAATTTTCTCTGCAACCCCTATTCTTTTCTTCTTCATTCTTCACTTCTCAATATTCCAAAAGCCGAAAGCTTGCTAAGATCAAGGCCATAGCCGAAGGTTGAAGTGAAGGTGCAATCGATTTCTTCAAATAAGGGTAAGATCCAAGTTTGGTTTCCATTCTTTTATACTTTAGATTTATCGAAATCTAGGGCTAATTCCATTAATGTTCATGGTCGCCGAAACCTTGAAGAGATCTTTCGGGATTTACTAAGTGTCGACTACAAGGAAGGAGAAGTTCTTTTCCCGAAGGTAACACATAGGCCCGCGTGTTCCCTAGTTATTCGGTGAATTTTGGGATTTAAGAATCTAAGGTAAGTCATATTTAACATTCGGCTAAGGGTTATTTGTTGTGAATAAATGTTAGAAATTGATCTAACATGTAGTTATCGGGATTTCGGACAGAGGATACAAGGATTTGGGATTTGAGAGTTTCAAGGTAAGTTTTAAGTATACTAATCCTACTAGGATTTGGATTTATAGCCGAATGGCTCTTTACTAAGTATTAAATGATTGAATGTAGAGAATTAAGATCTAAGGCATTAGATCAAGCTTTTCGAGATTTGGATTGGAAACCTTAAGCGAATCAGGTGTGTACCCACACTAACTCCCAATATATTACGGCAATTATTTTATATGTATATGTATATGAATGTGCATGCGAATAAGAATGTGGCTAAGTGCCGCAAATGAGTTAAAAGTACCCAGGTACGTTTCCTACTTCCGATAGGATTACAAATACAATATGTATATATATATATATTTGAATATGTAATATGAATGAGAAATAAGATATGCATGATATAAATATTTGGGGCATATGGGATATATGTGAAAGGGGAAGAATAGGTGTTGACTACGGTCTCACCAACAAAATATGGTGGCTACGGTCCCATTAAGTGAACATGGTAACTTCGGTTACATTATCTGAACATAGTGTCTAATGACACAATGTATATGGACGATGAGCACGTCGACTGCAGCGACTGCCTTCGATGGTGTGTAGCGGAAGGAGGGTTGACTTAGTAGTCCCCACGGTGTGATTGGCAGGTACGGGTGGTGTGTAGCGGATGGATAATTAGGCTTGGGTTTGGGTTGCATCATTTTGATATGTATATGTTCTGATATGAATATGTATGCCTGAAATATTGTTTGTTAGTTTGCGTACACATTGAGTCTGTTGACTCACCCCTTTGAGGGACTATTTTTCAGGCGATGAGCAGTAATGGACCGGGTCGGCAGGAGCTAAAGGTGGCCATGCGTAGCAAAGAAAATATTTACGAATTGGACCTTTATTTTTATAAAGTTCTTTAAATTTTAAGTTTGGAAATTATTGATGTAATAAGGCCTAAAAAGCCATAGTTTTATTTTCGTTACTATTATTTACTTGCAATTATTATGCTTCGAAATACTTTACATTTATGATATTAAAATTTTATGTCTTTATATTTAAACCCTAAATTATTTTGTCACCCTAATTAAATGGTTTCTAAATCAAATAAACGGGTTTTTAAACTAAGCCCAATCCAAAATGAACAGTTTTCTAGAAATACACCAATTTTTCTCTAAGTAATAAAAGACTTCGAAAACCGATTTTCTTAAGGAACATACCAGATCCGGTTCAGGCTCGTGGGCCGGGTGTGGGGTGTTTCAGTTTGGTATCAGAGCTCAATTTTAAACTCTCGGCCTGTGGGCTCAGGCCCAAAACGTTTTCAAATCGAGCCAAATGAATTTAATGAAGTATTTCTGAAAATAAGCAGGTTTCTGGCATGGCACCTCAGTCTCCGACCCGCAGTCCACTAGGTAAGTACCCCTAACCATTTGGGTGATTATGTGATTTATATTATGTTATGGAAGGGTAGAAAAAGGAATGGAACGTAGAATAGCATGATAGGAACTTGAACCCTAGGACTAGTCTACTCAAACACAAATACATAAGACTTAATACTTACTCAAACAAACCCATGACTAAGTCACTAAGTTAGGGTGTGGTAACCCACAGTGCGCATGTCTAGGATTGGATCGGAAGAGCACGGTATTTAAGCAAATCCTAGTGACTCACCTCCTCTTCGCAGAATCCCGCCTGCACAGTGCGTAGCTTTCATTCACCCCCGACCAAGAGGGCTCGGACATAAAGCTAAACACAATAACTAAAACCCGAAAGGGAACTAGTCATGTGTTTTATAAAAACCCTAGTTTTAAAACTCTTAAAATTACCTTTTCAATTTGTGAGAACTATTTTACAAAAATTTTGAAAAAAATTTGATTTATGAAATTACAAAATGCCCTTAGTTAGTAAAATGACAAAAATACCCTTGGTTTATAAAATGTCCATCTACTCAACAGCTTTTTCTAAAATTTCATTATAAACATTCAAAAACCCTAAATTGCAAACTATCAAAAATATCTTGATTTTGGAAAAATTACAAAATTGCCCCTAATTTACAAAAATTACCAAAATGACCCTGATTTTCAAATTTTTCTAAAACATCACTGTTTTGGAAAGTACAATTCTCAAAAAGAACCCTCAAAGTTTTGCAACTTTTGAAATATCCCTGATTCACTAGATTTTACAAATTTACCCCTATTTGTGAAAAATTACCAAAATACCCCGAGGTCTAAAATTACCAAAATACCCCCGGATGTCAAAATTTTTCCAAAATACCCCGGGAATTTAAAAATACCAAAATATTTTATGAAAAAAAATCACCAAGGAACTTTTTTTTCTTTTGAAAAATTACAAAAATACCCCTATAGGACAAAATTACGAAAATACCCCTGGGTAGTGGAAAAACAACGACAACGAAAACTACAACATTTCTCTGAATGAACGAAGGTTCATAATTGTTTGATGGATGTATGAATGGATGGAAAGACTGTGTGCATGTATAAATACGAAAGAACCACTCCTAAAACTCAGTTCATAAAATTGTTCGCGGTTAATAAGTGGAACAAAATTCTGATGCATAAAACTTTTTAATCAGATTAGATCGCGACGTTAGAAATGAGTTCTAGGGGACGTGAACTTAGAGATTGTGCCTAGAGAGTGATGGTTCTATTAAGATCAGAGTGCGCAGCATAAGCGTAGTGCGGTGAGTTAAGATGTACGATTATTCGTTAGTAAGTAATTTCGAGGACGAAATTATTTTTAAGGAGGGTAGAACTGTAACATCCTAGATTAGGGGTTATGCGTTCGTGCCTAATTCATGAGTTAGTAGGTTTTGGCAGTGTTGGAAGTGTATTAAGGGTTTCTAGAATTCTAGGATGGAAGAAGAAAGCTTTGGAAAATTATTGGTTTTTAAGTAAAAAGGAGAGCTAGGTAAATGAGGCTTTAAAAGAAACTCAGTGTGAAGCATGAAACAAGGAACCATGTGGTAAAATGGCATGTTTTATGAATTATGAATGTGTTATGTGAATTCTAGAAATATGGAAATGTATGGAAATATATGGAAATGTATGGAAGTGTATGGAAATGTGTGGAAATGTGTGGAAATGTGTGGAAATGTATGGAAATGTAAGGCAATGTAGGGAATGTAAGAAAATGTAAGGAAATGTAAGGAAATGTATGGAAATGTATGGAAATGTAAGGAAATGTAAGGAAATGTGAGGAAATGTATGGAAATGTAAGGAAATGCCAGGAAATGTAAGGAAATGTCTTGTCTTGGAAATGTAGGGAAATGCCCTGAAAATGTAAAGGAATAAAGAGGAAAGTGAACATTTCTGGAAACTTGGAAATGTAAGAAAATGGCAAGTTTACAGAACCGATCGAAAATTTTAGGAAACTTAGAAATGACTTAGAAATGTCAAGTTTTAAAATTTAAAATAGGAAATTAAGGCAAGGTGGCCTTAAAAGAAAAAGTTGGTGAAATTTGACACACAAACAGGCTTGGAAAAGTATCCTGAAGATGTCACTTAGGGCCTATGGAAATGGCGCCATATGCAAGAGGAATGGGCCTGGGTTCGAGTCACTTGGGAAGCAAATAAGGGAGGTTTTATTTTTGCTTCTAGAAGACTGAGGTGGATGGCATATGCTTCTAGAAAGGAGGTGTTTTATTTTCATAAATATTCGATTAAAAAGGTGATAAATAAAGGATTTTTAAATTGGATTATTTTGAAGAGATAAATGTTGGATTAAACTCTTTTATTTATGATAATTAAAGGATAAAGTTGAAACACCCCACACCCGGCCCACGAGCCTGGACCGGATCTGGTATGTTCCTCAAGTAAACCGATTCAAATTCTTTCGTTACTTTGTGAAAAACTTGTGTGATTTTAAAAGAAATTGTTTGGGTTGGGCTTGTGTTAAAAACAGATTTGATTTTTATATTAGAAAACCTTTTTTTTAATTTTAAGTAATAAATATATCGAGTACATTTTAAAATAAAATACTTAGTCTTTAACTTAATCAAAATTTGTAACACAATAAAACAACAAGTAGAAATAAAATCGTTCATCATGGCCTTATGGCCTTATTACATCAATAATTTCCAAACTTAAAACTTAAAGAACTTTATAAAAATAAAGGTCCAATTCGTAAATATTTTCTTTGCTACGCATGGCCACCTTTAGCTCCTGCCGACCCGGTCCATTAATGCTCATCACCTGAAAAATGGTCCCTCAAAGGGGTGAGTCAACAGACTCAATGTGTACACCAACTAACAAACAATATTTCAGGCATACATATTCATATCAGAACATATACATATCAAAATAATGCAACCCAAACCCAAGCCTAATTATCCATCCGCTACACACCACCGTGCACTCGCCAATCACACCGTGGGACTACTAAGTCAACCCTCCTTCCACTACACACACCATCGAATGCGATCATTTGCGCAATCGATGTGCTCATCGCCCATATCGTTGTGTCATTTGACACTATATTCAAATAATGTAACCGAAGTTACCAATTTCAGATAATGTAACCGAAGTTACCATATTCAAATAATGTGACCGTAGTCACCATATTTCGTTGGTGAGACCAAAGTCAACACCTACTCTTCCCCTTTCACAAATATCCCATATGCCCCAAATATTTATACATATCTTATTTGTCATTCATATTACATATTCAAAAAATATATATATAACATATTCGTAATCCTATCGAAGAAGTAGGAACGTGCACTGGGTACTTTTACCACATTTGTGGCACTTAGCCACATTCTTATTCGCATGCACATTTATATATATATATATATAAAATAATTGCCGTAATATATTGAGAGTTAGTGTGGGTACACACCTGATTCGCTTAATAGGTTCCTTGAAATCCCGAAGAGAATCGACCACAGATTTAGATCTCAAATCCTTGTTGCCGAATTGGATTGATAATCAAATCCCGAAGATTTATGTTCTTCCCTTGAAATCGGCTAATCATTAAATCCATTGATTTGGTTAGTCTCTGATTTAAAACAAATAGGTCTAGACATTTAAGAGAGAACCTTGGCCGATTACATAATGTTTACTTACCTCAAATCCTTGAATCCCGGATCTCTCTTCCTGATTAGCCGAAATTCCTTGAATCTGAAATCCCGATATTCTTCTTTAATAATCGGTCAAGAGACAACAAAAGAGATTATTCCCTAGATCTCGATTAGAAGAATTAGAAGAACAAAATTGATTGTTCTTACCTTAATACCTTAGTCGATTGCTTCCTTGCCTAGAGCCACAGAGATTCGGCTATGGGGTTTTTAGTCAGGATCAAAAGAAAAGGGTTTTGGCTTGACAGATGAAGAAAAAAAGAAGAAAAAGAGAAGAAGAAAAGAGCAGAGAGAAAAAGGGAATAATGGCAGAGAAAATTCGGCAGAGAGAATAGGAGAAATTTTAGAGAATTTTTGGTAGAGGTTTTCTTGAAGAGAAAAGAATGAATGAAGAATAGCCTTACTCTTCCTTTTATAGCCAAAATTACTAAATTTGGAGTCCTTTACTTGGCCACCACTCTTCTATTTTGATAACTTTATCCTTTAATTATCATAAATAAAAGAGTTTAATCCAATATTTATCTCTTCTAAATAATCCAATTTAAAAATCCTTTATTTATCACCTTTTAATCGAATATTTATGAAAATAAAACACCTCCTTTCTAGAAGCATGTGCCGCCCACCTCGGTCTTACGGAAGCAAAAATAAAACCTCCTTTATTTGCTTCCCAAGTGACTCGAACTCGGGCCCATTCCTCTTGCACATGGTGCCATTCCCATAGGCCCTAAGTGACATCTTTGAGCCACTTTTCCAAGCCTGTTTGTGTGTCAAATTTCACCAACTTTTTCTTTTAAGGCCACCTTGCCTTAATTTCCTATTTTAAACTTTAAAACTTGACATTTCTAAGTTTCCTAAAATTTTCGATCGGCTCAGTAAACTTGCCATTTTCTTACATTTTCAAGTTTCAGAAATGTTCACTTTCCATTTTGAATCATTTCCTTACATTTCCTAGTTTCCATAAATGTTCACTTTCCTCTTTATTCCTTTACATTTTCAGGACATTTCCTACAATTCCAAGACAAGACATTTCCTTACATTTCCTTGCATTTCCTTACATTTCCATACATTTCCTCACATTTCTTACATTTCCTTACATTTCCATACATTTCCATACATTTCCTTACATTTCTTACATTTTCTTACATTTCCTACATTGCCTTACATTTCCATACATTTCCACACATTTCCACACATTTCCATACACTTCCATACATTTCCATATATTTCCTTACATTTCCATACATTTCCTTACATTTCCTTACATTTCCATACATTTCCTTACATTTCCTTACATTTCCTTATTTCTAGAATTTACATAACACATTCATAATTCATAAAACATGCCATTTTACCACATGGTTTCTTGTGTCATGCTTCACACGGAGTTTCTTTTCAAGCCTCATTTACCTAGCTCCCCTTTTTACTTAAAAACCAATAATTTTCCAAAGCTTTCTTCTTCCATCCTAAAATTCTAAAAACCCTAATACACTTCCAACACTGCCAAAACCTACTAACTCATGAATTAGGCACGAACGCATAACCCCTAATCTAGGATGTTACAGTTCTACCCTCCTTAAAAATAATTTCGTCCTCGAAATTACTTACTAACGAATAATCGTACATCTTAACTCACCGCACTAAGCTTATGCTGCGCACTCTGATCTTAATAGAACCATCACTCTCTAGGCACAATCTCTAAGTTCACGTCCATTAGAACTCATTTTCTAACGTCGCGATTTAATCTGATTTAAGAGTTTTATACATTAGTACTTTTGTTTCACCGATTAACATGAACGCTTTTATGAAAAGAGATGTTTAAAAGTGGTTCTTTCGATCAAACAAAGTTCTCAAACTCAAGTTCACTATTCGAGAAAGTCACGTTCACATTCATCAACCAATTATGAACTTTCGTTCATTCAGAGAAACGTTGTAGTTTTCATTGTTGTTTGTTTCTCCACTACCTGTGGGTATTTTCGTAATTTTGTCCTACTGTGGGTATTTTCGTAATTTTTTCAAAAGAAAAAGTTTCTTGGTGATTTTGTTAAAAGTATTTTGGAAAATTTGAATTTTGGGTATTTTGGAAAATTCGAAACCGGTATTTTTGTAAATTTTCACAAACCAGGATAAATTCGTAAAATCTAATAAATCGGGGATGTTTTAAAAGTTACAAAACTTTGAGGTTCTTTTTGAGAATTGTACTTTCCAAAATAGTGATGTTGCAAAAATTTTGGAAATTAGGGCTATTTTGGTAATTTTGTAAGTTAGGGGCAATTTTGTAATTTTTTTTCCAAAATCAAGGTATTTTGAGAGTTTGCAATTTTAGGGTTTTTGAACATTTATAAAATAATGAAATTTTGGTAAAACTGTTGAAAAGTTCGACATTTTGTCAATCAAGGGCATTTTGGTAATTTTACCACTAGGGGTATTTTTGTAATTTCATAAATCGGAAAAATTTTCAGAAAATTTTGTAAAGATGGTTTCCACAAATTTAGAAGAAAGTTTTTAAGAGTTTTTAAAACTAGGGTTTTGTTGTTTTTATAGAAACACGGCTAGTTCACTTTCGGGTTTTAGTCACTGTGTTTAGCCTGTGACTGAGTCCTCTTGGTTAGGGTGAACCGAAGCTACGCACCAGGTAGGATTCCTGCGAAGAGGAGGTGAGTCACACGGACTGCTTAAATACCAAGCTCTCACCGAAACCATTCCTAGACATGCGCACAGAGGTTGCCACACCACTGAGCCCTCTGAGTTGGGGTGCAGAAGCTACCCACTGTGTAGGATACTGCGAAGAGGAGGTGAGTCACTAGGACCGCTTAAATACTGTGCTCTTAGGATCCAATCCTAGACATGCGTACAGGGGTTACCACACCCTAGCTCAATGACTTAGCCATAGGTTTGTCAAGTTCATTAAGTCTTATGAGTTTCATGTGTTTGAGTAGTCTAATCCTACGGTTCAATAGATTCTAGTTCACTAATCTACGTTCCATTCCTACCCTTCTACAGATCATTCAATAAATCACACAAATGGATAGAAGTACTTACCTGGTGGACTGCGGGTCGTAGAATTAGGTGCCATGCCGGAAAACCTGCTGATTTCATAAAATATTTTTATAAAACTTATTTGGGCTCGTTTTGAAAACGTTTTGGGCCTTAGCCCACAGGCCGAGAGTTTAAAACTGGGCTCTGATACCAAGCTGAAACACCCCACACCCAGCCCACGAGCCAGGATCGGATCTGGTATGTTCCTCAAGTAAACCGATTCAAATTCTTTCGTTACTTTGTGAAAAACTTGTGTGATTTTAAAAGAAATTGTTTGGGATGGGCTTGTGTTAAAAACAGATTTGATTTTTATATTAGAAAACCTTTTTTTTTATTTTAAGTAATAAATATATCGAGTATATTTTAAAATAAAATACTTAGTCTTTAACTTAATCAAAATTTGTAACACAATAAAACAACAAGTAGAAATAAAATCGTTCATCATGGCCTTATGGCCTAATTACATCAATAATTTCCAAACTTAAAACTTAAAGAACTTTATAAAAATAAAGGTCCAATTCGTAAATATTTTCTCTGCTACGCATGGCCACCTTTAGCTCCCGCCGACCCGGTCCATTCCGCTCATCACACGAAAAATGGTCCTCAAAGGGTGAGTCAACAGACTCAATGTGTACACCAACTAACAAACAATATTTCGAGGCATACATATTCATATCGTAACATATACATATCAAAATGATGCAACCCAAACCCAAGCCTAATTATCCATCCGCTACACACCACCCGTACCTGCCAATCACACCGTGGGGACTACTAAGTCAACCCTCCTTCCGCTACACACCATCGAATGCGATCATTTGCGATCGACGTGCTCATCGCCATATATACGTTGTGTCATTAGACACTATATTCAAATAATGTAACCGAAGTTACCAATTTCAAATAATGTAACCGAAGTTACCATATTCAAATAATGTGACCGTAGTCACCATATTTCGTTGGTGAGACCGAAGTCAACACCTTCGTTGGTGAGACCAAAGTCAACACCTACTCTTCCCCTTTCACAAATATCCCATATGCCCCAAATATTTATACATATCTTATTTGTCATTCATATTACATATTCAAAAATATATATATAACATATTCAGTAATCCTATCGGAAGTAGGAAACGCACTGGTACTTTTTTTACACATTTGTGGCACTTAGCCACATTCTTATTCGCATGCACATTTATATATATATATAAAATAATTACCGTAATATATTGAGAGTTAGTGTGGGTACACACCTGATTCGCTTAATAGGTTCCTTGAAATCCCGAAGAGAATCGACCACAGATTTAGATCTCAAATCCTTGTTGCCGAATTGGATTGATAATCAAATCCCGAAGATTTGTGTTCTTCCCTTGAAATCGGCTAATCATTAAATCCATTGATTTGGTTAGTCTCTGATTTAAAACAAATAGGTCTAGACATTTAAGAGAGAACCTTGGCCGATTACATAATGTTTACTTACCTCAAATCCTTGAATCCCGGATCTCTCTTCCTGATTAGCCGAAATTCCTTGAATCTGAAATCCCGATATTCTTCTTTAATAATCGGTCAAGAGACAACAAAAGAGATTATTCCCTAGATCTCGATTAGAAGAATTAGAAGAACAAAATTGATTGTTCTTACCTTAATACCTTAGTCGATTGCTTCCTTGCCTAGAGCCACGAGAGATTGGCTATGGGGTTTTAGTCGAGGATCAAAAGAAAAGGGTTTTGGCTTGATGATGATGAAAAAAAAAAGAAGAAAAGAGAAGAAGAAAAGAATAGAAAAAAGAGAATAATAATGGAGAAAATTCTAAGAGAGAGAATAGGAGAAATTTTAGAGAATTTTGTACAGAGGTTTTCTTGAAGAGAAAAGAATGAATGAAGAATAGCCTTACTCTTCCTTTTATAGCCAAAATTACTAGCTAGAGTCCTTTACTTGGCCACCACTCTTCTATTTTGATAACTTTATCCTTTAATTATCATAAATAAAAGAGTTTAATCCAATATTTATCTCTTCTAAATAATCCAATTTAAAAATCCTTTATTTATCACCTTTTAATCGAATATTTATGAAAATAAAACACCTCCTTTCTAGAAGCATGTGCCGTCCACCTCGGTCTTCTGGAAGCAAAAATAAAACCTCCTTTATTTGCTTCCCAAGTGACTCGAACTCAGCCCATTCCTCTTGCACATGGTGCCATTTCCATAGGCCCTAAGTGACATCTTCAGCCACTTTTTCAAGCTTGTTTGTGTGTCAAATTTCACCAACTTTTTCTTTTAAGGCCACCTTGCCTTAATTTCCTATTTTTAACTTTAAAACTTGACATTTCTAAGTTTCCTAAAATTTTCGATCGGCTCAGTAAACTTGCCATTTTCTTACATTTCCAAGTTTCAGAAATGTTCACTTTCCATTTTTGAATCATTTCCTTACATTTCCTAGTTTCCATAAATGTTCACTTTCCTCTTTATTCCTTTACATTTTCAGACATTTCCTACATTTCAAGACAAGACATTTTCTTACATTTCCTTGCATTTCTTACATTTCCATACATTTCCTCACATTTCCTTACATTTCCTTACATTTCCATACATTTCCATACATTTCCTTACATTTCTTACATTTTCTTACATTTCCTACATTGCCTTACATTTCCATACATTTCACACATTTCACACATTTCCATACACTTCCATACATTTCCATATATTTCCTTACATTTCCATACATTTCCTTACATTTCCTTACATTTCCATACATTTCCTTACATTTCCTTACATTTCCTTATTTCTAGAATTCACATAACACATTCATAATTCATAAAACATGCCATTTTACCACATGGTTTCTTGTGTCATGCTTCACACGGAGTTTCTTTTCAAGCCTCATTTACCTAGCTCCCCTTTTTACTTAAAAACCAATAATTTTCCAAAGCTTTCTTCTTCCATCCTAAAATTCTAAAAACCCTAATACACTTCCAACACTGCCAAAACCTACTAACTCATGAATTAGGCACGAACGCATAACCCCTAATCTAGGATGTTACAGTTCTACCCTCCTTAAAAATAATTTCGTCCTCGAAATTACTTACTAACGAATAATCGTACATCTTAACACACCGCACTAAGCTTATGCTGCGCACTCTGATCTTAATAGAACCATCACTCTCTAGGCACAATCTCTAAGTTCACGTCCATTAGAACTCATTTTCTAACGTCGCGATTTAATCTGATTTAAGAGTTTTATACATTAGTACTTTTGTTTCACTGATTAACCGCGAACAGTTTTATGAAAAGAGATGTTTAAAAGTGGTTCTTTCGATCAAACAAAGTTCTCACTCAAGTTCACTATTCGAGAAAGTCACGCTCACATTCATCAACCAATTATGAACTTTCGCTCATTCAGAGAAAGCGTTGTAGTTTTCATTGTTGTTGTTTCTCCACTACCCAGGGGTATTTTCGTAATTTTGTCCTACAGGGGTATTTTCGTAATTTTTTTCAAAAGAAAAAGTTTCTTGGTGATTTTGTTAAAAAGTATTTTGGAAAATTTGAATTTTCGGGGTATTTTGGAAAATTTGAAATCAAGGGGTATTTGAGTAAATTTTCACAAACCGATAAATTCGTAAAATCTAATAAATCGGGATGTTTTAAAAGTTACAAAACTTTGAGGGTTCTTTTTGAGAATTGTACTTTCCAAAATAGTGATGTTGCAAAAATTTTGAAAATTAGGGCTATTTTGGTAATTTTGTAAGTTAGGGGCAATTTTGTAATTTTTTTTCCAAAATCAAGGTATTTTGAGAGTTTGCAATTTTAGGGTTTTTGAACATTTATAAAATAATGAAATTTTGGTAAAACTGTTGAAAAGTTCGACATTTTGTCAATCAAGGGCATTTTGGTAATTTTACCACTAGGGGTATTTTTGTAATTTCATAAATCGGAAAAATTTTCAGAAAATTTTGTAAAGATGGTTTCACAAATTTAGAAGAAAGTTTTTAAGAGTTTTTAAAACTAGGGTTTTGTTGTTTTTATAGAAACACGGCCGGTTCCTTTCGGGTTTTAGTCATTGTGTTTAGCTTTGTGATCGAGTCCTCTTGGTTAGGGTGAACCGAAGCTACGCACCATGTAGGATTCCTACGAAGAGGAGGTGAGTCACATGGACTGCTTAAATACCAAGCTCTCAACGAAACCATTCCTAGACATGCGCATTGAGAGGTTGCCACACCACCGAGCCCTCGCGAGTTAGGGTGAGGAAGCTACGCACTGTAGGATACTGCAAGAAGAGGAGGTGAGTCACTAGGACCGCTTAAATACTGTGCTCTTTAGGATCCAATCCTAGACATGCGTACAGGGGTTACCACACCCTAGCTCAATGACTTAGCCATAGGTTTGTCAAGTTCATTAAGTCTTATGAGTTTCATGTGTTTGAGTAGTCTAATCCTACGGTTCAACAGATTCTAGTTCACTAATCTACGTTCCATTCCTACCCTTCTACAGATCATTCAATAAATCACACAAATGGATAGAAGTACTTACACCGTGGATCGCATGGTCGTAGAATTAGGTGCCATGCCGGAAAACCTGCTGATTTCATAAAATATTTTTATAAAACTTATTTGGGCTCGTTTTGAAAATGTTTTGGGCCTTAGCCCACAGGCCGAGAGTTTAAAACTGGGCTCTGATACCAAACTGAAACACCCCACACCCAGACCACGAGCCAGGATCGGATCTGGTATGTTCCTCAAGTAAACCGATTCAAATTCTTTTCGTTACTTTTTGTGAAAACTTGTGTGATTTTAAAAGAAATTGTTTGGGATGGGCTTGTGTAAAAAGCAGATTTGATTTTTATATTAGAAAACCTTTTTTTATTTTAAGTAATAAATATATCGAGTATATTTTAAAATAAAATACTTAGTCTTTAACTTAATCAAAATTTGTAACACAATAAAACAACAAGTAGAAATAAAATCGTTCATCATGGCCTTATGGCCTAATTACATCAATAATTTCCAAACTTAAAACTTAAAGAACTTTATAAAAATAAAGGTCCAATTCGTAAATATTTTCTCGCACGCATGGCCACCTTTAGCTCCCGCTGACCCGGTCCATTACCGCCATCACCTGAAAAATGGTCCTCAAAGGGTGAGTCAGCAGACTCAATGTGTACACCAACTAACAAACAATATTTGAGGCATACATATTCATATCGTAACATATACATATCAAAATGATGCAACCCAAACCCAAGCCTAATTATCCATCGCTACACACCACCCGCACTCGCCAATCACACCGTGGGGACTACTAAGTCAACCCTCCTTCCGCTTACACACCATCGAATGCGCATTTGCGATCGACGTGCTCATCGCCCATATACGTTGTGTCATTAGACACTATATTCAAATAATGTAACAAAGTTACCAATTTCAAATAATGTAATCGAAGTTACCATATTCAAATAATGTGACCGTAGTCACCATATTTCGTTGGTGAGACCGAAGTCAACACCTTCGTTGGTGAGACCAAAGTCAACACCTACTCTTCCCCTTTCACAAATATCCCATATGCCCCAAATATTTATACATATCTTATTTGTCATTCATATTACATATTCAAAAAATATATATATAACATATTCGTAATCCTATCGGAAGTAGGAAACGTACCTGGGTACTTTTACCACATTTGTGGCACTTAGCCACATTCTTATTCGCATGCACATTTATATATATATATATATATATATATATATATAAAATAATTGCCGTAATATATTGAGAGTTAGTGTGGGTACACACCTGATTCGCTTAATAGGTTCCTTGAAATCCCGAAGAGAATCGACCACAGATTTAGATCTCAAATCCTTGTTGCCGAATTGGATTGATAATCAAATCCCGAAGATTTGTGTTCTTCCCTTGAAATCGGCTAATCATTAAATCCATTGATTTGGTTAGTCTCTGATTTAAAACAAATAGGTCTAGACATTTAAGAGAGAACCTTGGCCGATTACATAATGTTTACTTACCTCAAATCCTTGAATCCCGGATCTCTCTCTTCCTGATTAGCCGAAATTCCTTGAATCTAAAATCCTGATATTCTTCTTTAATAACCGGTCAAGAGACAACAGAAGAGATTATTCCCTAGATCTCGATTAGAAGAATTAGAAGAACAAAATTGATTGTTCTTACCTTAATACCTTAGTCGATTGCTTCCTTGCCTAGAGCCACAGAGATTCGGCTATGGGGTTTTAGTCAGGGATCAAAAGAAAAGGGTTTTGGCTTGACAGATGAAGAAAAAAAAAGAAGAAAAGAGAAGAAGAAAAGAACAGAGAAAAAAGGGAATAATGGCAGAGAAAATTCGGCAGAGAGAATAGGAGAAATTTTAGAGAATTTCGGTAGAGGTTTTCTTGAAGAGAAAAGAATGAATGAAGAATAGCCTTACTCTTCCTTTTATAGCCAAAATTACTAGCTGGAGTCCTTTACTTGGCCACCACTCTTCTATTTTGATAACTTTATCCTTTAATTATCATAAATAAAAGAGTTTAATCCAATATTTATCTCTTCTAAATAATCCAATTTAAAAATCCTTTATTTATCACCTTTTTAATCGAATATTTATGAAAATAAAACACCTCCTTTCTAGAAGCATGTGCCGTCCACCTCAGTCTTCTGGAAGCAAAAATAAAACCTCCTTTATTTGCTTCCCAAGTGACTCGAACTCAGGCCCATTCCTCTTGCACATGGTGCCATTTCCATAGGCCCTAAGTGACATCTTCAGGCCACTTTTCCAAGCCTGTTTGTGTGTCAAATTTCACCAACTTTTTCTTTTAAGGCCACCTTGCCTTAATTTCCTATTTTAAACTTTAAAACTTGACATTTCTAAGTTTCCTAAAATTTTCGATCGGCTCTGTAAACTTGCCATTTTCTTACATTTCCAAGTTTCCAGAAATGTTCACTTTCCATTTTTGAATCATTTCCTTACATTTCCTAGTTTCCATAAATGTTCACTTTCCTCTTTATTCCTTTACATTTTCAGGACATTTCCCTACATTTCCAAGACAAGACATTTCTTTACATTTCCTTGCATTTCCTTACATTTCCATACATTTCCTCACATTTCCTTACATTTCCTTACATTTCCATACATTTCCATACATTTCCTTACATTTCTTACATTTTCTTACATTTCCTACATTGCCTTACATTTTCATACATTTCACACATTTCCACACATTTCCATACACTTCCATACATTTCCATATATTTCCTTACATTTCCATACATTTCCTTACATTTCCATACATTTCCTTACATTTCCTTACATTTCCATACGTTTCCTTACATTTCCTTACATTTCCATGTTTCCTTACATTTCCATACATTTCCTTATTTCTAGAATTCACATAACACATTCATAATTCATAAAACATGCCATTTTACCACATGGTTTCTTGTGTCATGCTTCATATGGAGTTTCTTTTCAAGCCTCATTTACCTATCTCCCCTTTTTACTTAAAAACCAATAATTTTCCAAAGCTTTCTTCTTCCATCCTAAAATTCTATAAACCCTTAATACACTTCCAACACTGCCAAAACCTACTAACTCATGAATTAGGCACGAACGCATAACCCCTAATCTAGGATGTTACAAAAGTTATCAAAATAGAAGAGTGGTGGCCAAGTAAGGTACTCTAGCCTAGTAAATTTGGCTATAAAAGGAAAAGAGAGGCCATTCAGCATTATTTACTCTTCCTTGATAACCTCTGCCGAATTTTCTCTGCAACCCCTATTCTTTTCTTCTTCATTCTTCTCCTCTCAATATTCCAAAAGTCGAAAGCTTACTAAGATCAAGGCCATAGCCGAAGGTTAAAGTGAAGGTGCAATCGATTTCTTCAAATAAGGGTAAGATCCAAGTTTGGTTTCCATTCTTTTATACTTTAGATTTATCGAAATCTAGGGCTAATTCCATTAATGTTCATGGTCGCCGAAACCTTGAAGAGATCTTTCGGGATTTACTAAGTGTCTACTACAAGGAAGGAGAAGTTCTTTTCCCGAAGGTACACCATAGGCCACGTGTTCCCTAGTTATTCGGTGAATTTCTGGATTTAAGAATCTAAGGTAAGTCATATTTAACATTCGGCTAAGGGTTATTTGTTGTGAATAAATGTTAGAAATTGATCTAACATGTAGTTATAGGGATTTACGTGAGGAGGATACAAGGATTTTGGATTTGAGAGTTTCAAGGTAAGTTTTAAGTATACTAATCCTACTAGGATTTGGATTTATAGCCGAATGGCTCTTTACTAAGTATTAAATGATTGAATGTAGAGAATTAAGATCTAAGGCATTAGATCAAGCTTTTCGGGATTTGGATTGGAAACCTTAAGCGAATCAGGTGTGTACCCACACTAACTCCCAATATATTACGGCAATTATTTTATATGTATATGTATATGAATGTGCATGTGAATAAGAATGTGGCTAAGTGCCGTAAATGAGTTAAAAGTACCCAGGTACGTTTCCTACTTCCGATAGGATTACAAATATGATATGCATATATATATTTGAATATGTAATATGAATGAGAAATAAGATATGCATGATATAAATATTTGGGGCATATGGGATATATGTGAAAGGGGAAGAATAGGTGTTGACTACGGTCTCACCAACGAAATATGGTGGCTACGGTCCCATTAAGTGAACATGGTAACTTCGGTTACATTATCTGAACATAGTGTCTAATGACACAACGTATATGGGCGATGAGCACGTCGATCGCAAATGCGCTTCGATGGTGTGTGTAGGAAGGAGGGTTGACTTAGTAGTCCCCACGGTGTGATTGGCGTGTACGGGTGGTGTGTAGCGGATGGATAATTAGGCTTGAGTTTGGGTTGCATCATTTTGATATGTATATGTTCTGATATGAATATGTATGCCTGAAATATTGTTTGTTAGTTTGCGTACACATTGAGTCTGTTGACTCACCCTTTGAGGACTATTTTTGTGTGATGAGCGATAATGGACCGGTCGGCGCAGAGCTAAAGGTGGCCATGCGTAGCAAAGAAAATATTTACGAATTGGACCTTTATTTTTATAAAGTTCTTTAAATTTTAAGTTTGGAAATTATTGATGTAATAAGGCCTAAAAAGCCATAGTTTTATTTTCGTTACTATTATTTACTTGCAATTATTATGCTTCGAAATACTTTACATTTATGATATTAAAATTTTAAACCCTAAATTATTTTGTCACCCTAATTAAATGATTTCTAAATCAAATAAACGGGTTTTTAACCTAAGCCCAATCCAAAATGAACAGTTTTCTAGAAATACACCAATTTTTCTCTAAGTAATAAAGGACTTCGAAAACCGATTTTCTTAAGGAATATACCAGATCTGGTTCAGGCTCGTTGGCCGGGTGTGGGGTGTTTCATAATCGATCATTCTTCTTTTTTTACTCAACATATTTTTGCATTACCACATTTTTCAACCACCGTGCACTACCATTTGTCGCCACTAACCACCGTCGGCAACCACCATATTTTAATTACTCTTTCTCTTTTCTTTTTTTTTCTTTTCATCTTATTATTTTTAAATAATAAATTCTCTTTTATTAATTCTTTATTTTTCTTTGATGACTAGATCCTCATACCGAATTGGATCAACATTAATATTAGTAGTTATTTTTAGACTTTTGGGTATTAAAAGAGTAAGTATTATGGAGAAGTAAGCTCTATTTCGTTCTGTGAAGTTTTGATAATTGGGAGTGGTTGAATACTTTCTAAGAGATTATTTTGGATTGAAGGATTTAATCCGAGAACTGTAGACCTCCTATGTTTCCAAAATTGGAGTTTCCAATTGAAGTGGAATAAGGGTACAAATCTAATTTCGATTTACTTGGATCTAAAGAGTTCGAGTTTGGTTTAGGGTTTTGCATTTTAGACAAAAATTAAATGTGTGTGTCTTATTTAAACAGTGTGTGAAAAAGATTATTTTGATCATAATATATATAATATGTAACGCCCTAAAAATCTCTTATATATTTATTTTCTTATGTTTGTGACACAATTGTATGTCTGTTCCAGTGGTTAAGTGTTTTAGAAAGTGTCTAAGAGGTCCCAAGTTCAAGCATTAGCTAGGGAAAATTTTTGTTTTTAAATGAATAAACCCCTATCTCTAATTAGTAAGCTTATAAATATATGTTGGTAAGATACGTCAGAATAGGTCAACTGGTCTGGTGGTTAAGTGGAGTGTTAGTGTGTTGGGGGTCTTGAGTTCAAATGCCTATACGGGTAAAGGGGATTTTTTTTTTTTTACTTGTTCCGTGAAAGTGTTTGAAATTTGGTAAAATTATGAGTATTTGAGGAGTGTGGGGATGTTGTGGCTGATTTTTAGAAGGATGTTGAGGGAATTTCGGTTGTTAAGAGATTTGGGGATTGAGGGGAGTGTTTTGGGAAGATTTGGATGGAAGAGTTTGGATAGAACCGATACTAGTAGTGGCAATTTCGGCTACCCTCTCTCATTCCCCAATTTTCTGATAGTTTTGTCATTTCTGCTTTTGGTTTTTCTCTCTGCTTTCATCTTTTGTTCTTTTTCTTGTTTCTTTTTCATTTGCTGCTGTTTGTTCTTCCTAACCTCCACCTACTGCTGAAATTTTGTGATTTCCGTGCACCTCTTTTTCCTCTTCTTCCCAAGCCGAATGATAACTGTTTCTTTTCCTAAATCTCGGCAGCTCCTAATCTTTTGACGTTTTGAATTTATTCTCTTTGCTGCCAAAATTGCTACCGAAAGTTCTTTCCCCTCTCACCTATTTATTTTCCTATTTGCTTCCTTGTGTTCATTCGTTCCGTAAGTAAGCGTACATTTTCGTGGTACGATAAGTTATGTTTCTACTTCTTGATTAACTTTTGTTTGGTTAAGTGGTTTAAGGGGATTTTCTGTTGGTTGATTAGGAGTTGGCCAAAGGGCTAGAGGTCTCTGATTAACATCTTAAGTGGGCGAAACCTCCCTCTTTACTCGATCGAAGGTAATGTTGTTGTGAGTTTAACACTTGGTCAACTTGTGTGTATTCGATTGCGTAAATGTTTAAGTGAATAATTGGTAACTGTGCTGTCAAGTGTAGGTTTCAAAGACTTGGGGCAGTTTTCTAAGCAAATAAAAACCAGGTGTGTAAACACAACTCCGGAATTGGAATTTGACAAAATCTAGAATAGGTGAATGTCGATGCCACACGAGCATGCGGTCACCCGTGTGGTAGGCCGTATGACCGAACAATGGCGTGTGATCGACGAGGCTGACCATGTGCAATTCATGGGCCGAGCCGAATTGGGCCGTGTGGGCTACACGGGCGTGTAGGCCTACACGGGTAAACCACACGTGCATGTGGAATATTTTGGGCCGTGTGGGCCACATGGGCGTGTGGGTCCACACGGGTCGACAACATGGGCATATGGGCCCATTTTTCACTGTTTGATGTTAAGGTTGCACGGATCAGCCGAGACGACTCTGAACTTACAGTAGGGTCGGTAAGCTTACCTAGACCCCTAATTGATTGAAATGACTGAATGACTGATATGAATAAGCACGATGATGTTCCACTGATTTGATATTATATGCCCTGATTACATGCATGATATTATGTTATAGCATATCATATTTTTATACTGCATTGCATTGGGTTGGGGGTTTATTTTGATTGGATGAAGTGTATTGAAAGGCCTTGAGCCTAATTTACTGGTAGCTCAGCTACAAACTACTGTCTAATACCGCATTCGGTACTTTTTAGAGTGTAAGGATGGGTTGGTTGATTATAACCCCACATAGAGTGTAGAGGCTGGCTGGGTAGGACTTGTATACTATATAATATGTAACTATACTGATTATTGTTACTGTAATAGGCCAAGGCCCAAACACATGATTGCTTCTGTGCTGAGATGGGCTAAAGCCCAAACTGATATTGTCACTGATACTGAAAAGGGCTTAGGCCTAGACAGTGATTGCTTTCTGTCTGTTTGCTTTATATGGGATTACACACTGAGTTTTCGTAAACTCACCCTAATTTGACTGTACAGGTAATCCCCAAACATAAGCGGATCGATGCGACAGAGGACTCAGCGGTGGCCACACGACCTATGTAATTTGACTTAGTACTTAATTATAATTTTGATTTTATTTTAGGGGTATTTTACTATAATAATGGCCTCTTTGGATTTTTACTTTTAATTTGGGGTTTCTATTGTTTTGATTTACAACTACTAGTAGTAGGGATAATCGAATTTTCAAAACTAATCAAACGTTTTAACAAAATACGCACAGATATGCAAACTGTTTTAAAAAGCTTCTGCAATTAGTGACGTTTTGAAAATTAATAACGTTTTGAAAGAGAATAACTTTTGAATATGAATTGCGTTTGAAATTGGTCGACACGTCTTGGAATTAAGCATAAGAGAGTGTAAAGAAGTGATAAAGAAAGGAGGTTTTTGATGACAACTCACTTTTCGAAAAACACTACCATGTGACACCGCCAGATTCGGCCATAATGTCTAGGCCGGGTTTGGGGTGTTACATAGTAAATTGAATATTATTGTAAGTATAATCTACAGGTTGAAAATATCATGGTGTGTG
Source organism: Gossypium bickii (assembly GCA_025503065.1). Classification (NCBI taxonomy): domain Eukaryota; kingdom Viridiplantae; phylum Streptophyta; class Magnoliopsida; order Malvales; family Malvaceae; genus Gossypium; species Gossypium bickii. The sequence continues at coordinate 108,321,080 of CP106711.1, forward strand.
ATTAATTGGACTTAAGGTATATCGCGACGATGTACGGCGACCCCAGTGGTCGAACAATGAAGGATTTTAGAGAAAAAAGAGAGAAGAAATTTTTTTCTTTTACTGAAACAAAATGACTTTTTTTTTATAGAATTTTTCAATTTATATGGGCCCCTAAAACGACGTCGTTTTGGGCTTAACTTCAAATTCCCAAAACGATATCGTTTCAAGCTCGACCTGATGACCCGATCTGGATCCCTGGGATCTTCGTGTTTTCAAGGGAAGAGCCAAATTGCTTTCCCGGACTTTCTGCCTTTAGGCAATTTTCAATGTGGTCCTAATTTCGTTTTCTTCTTGTTTTTAAAATTATACCATTTAATTTTGATTTGTTTTCAGTTTGGTCCTTAGATTGTTGACCTTGTGGGGAGTGACAAGTGTACTAGGTTGGATTAATTGCCTTCTGAGTCCCTAAACTCTTCTATTTCATTTTAATTTAATCCTTTATGTTTTGTTTTCTTATAATTTAGGCGTCAAATTTTGTTATATTTTCAATTTAGTCCTTTATTTCCACTTTCTTTATTTATTTCACAATTCATGCTTTAATTTTTGTTTAAATATCAATTTAGTCCTTCATTTATTTAATTCATCCCCCCTTTTTTATTATTTTTTATTTTTTTATTTTTCAGTATTTTTAATTTTTGTCATTTACATTTTTGCCCCTTTAATTTACATTTTTTTATTAAACATGGTATTAATTATGCCATAATTATTTATTGCTACCATCATTGATTAATATTATTATTACTATTATAGATGTATTATTATTATGATCACTCTTGTTTTATTCTTATTATTATTTTGCTATATTATAGTTCCGTTTTTACCCACATAGTTATGTTGTTCTATTTTTGCCATTGCCATAATACGTAATATGCTTCATTATATTTATCCATTTTTGTACTGTACTAAAATAAATTAATCTCACATCACATTAAATGTTATATTCGTTTTTACATGACGCATAAGTAATAATTTAAGATCAAGGCAATATTCTTTATTTGGGGAACTTCGGGGGATCATGCTCCTAACTTACGGAGTCTGACTTTCTCTTCGAACCAAAGTAATTGAATATCCTATTCAAAATTAAAAGACGTACGAGATTTAGGTAATAATTAAATAATGAGAAATCTTATTTTCGAGGATTTGAGATGTCGTGCCCTAACTTACGGGACATGACCTTTTCGTTTTGATTACCTCGAGATAAGAATGCCCTTTCCATAAAATTTAATTTAGTTAGTAATATTTTAATCAGATCATACAAGAAGGGGATCGCATTTTAAATTTTCTTTGAATTCTCAATTCTCGACACTAAGACATCAAGTAATAAACTAGGTACCAATTTTGGGCATTATGAAGGTGCTAATCCTTCCTCGTACGTAACCGACTCCCGAACCCATTTTTTGGATTTGTAGACCGAAAATTATTGTTTTAGTAAATCTAACATTTTATTAAAATGATCAATTTTCGAGGTGACCAAATCACACCTAATAAAAAGGACTGGTGGCGATTTCATTTTTGTTTTTAAAAATAAAAAGTCGATTTCCAAAAAGGTTTTGACACATGCCATGTCACATTGCTTGAAATTAGGATTATATGGTAAGGAGGAAGTTCTGGAAGTTTCATGATTTTCACTATCTGGTGGTTTAACCACATATCTATTCTAGCAGCTTGACAATGATTTTGGTGGCTTGACCACATTTACTTACTCTGGCAGCTTGCTTGTGATTCTAATGGCATTGTCCACATATTGTTGGTGTGTTTTGGATGGATGAGTTCTAGGAAACTCTATTTGGTGTGTTGCAGAGATTGGTAGGAAATTTTTGAAAAATCTGCATATATCTTTTTATGAAAAATATTGCATTGTTATAAACATGCATATAGAAATATGTATAATTGAATGTTAAACTATTTGTGAGACTTTGCTCTATTTAGTATAATTTCTATTATTATGCTTAAATTGAGACTTTGTAACACCTCAAACCCGGCCCATACGTCTCGACCAGATCTGGTATGCTACGGGTTGTACATTGAAAACTTTTGCTTTGTTGGTTTCGGAAATCGTAAGTTAATTAGACAATATTTGAATAAATAGGTGACTTTTTTGAAAATAAAACCTTGTATTATTATTATTTTGAATAATTAAGCCTTTGACAAAAATTCATAAGTTGCAAATATTAAAAACAAAGCAGTGAAATGTAAACTATGGGGCCTTATTACATAAATATTCCAAAAAAAAATTAAAACTTAAAGAAAACCTGAAATAATCTATAAAAAATAAAAACTTGATGGCCCCTCGAGTCCGTCTCGGCTCTCATGTCCACGATCTACTGCTCATCTGAAAGAGTGAAGAAAAATGAAAGGGTGAGTCACCAAGACTCAGTGTATAAATCCTAGACACACTGACCTAAGGCCCACAAACACATTATGAGCCCTAGCCCATACATAAAGGCAACAATCATAATTACATGAAAATAATGAATGATGAATAGCCCAACCCATCCTAGAATTCCATCCTCTACACACCAACCCGCACCAACCGTCACACCTTGGGGATTTCTACAGTCAACCCTCCATCCGCTACACACCATAACGACAGCCATACTGCCTATTCCTATTAATCAGGAATCATTAAACGTGGCATAGCCACCGATCACTATGTGACCTATCATTTGAAGTTGTGGTTTAACCACCGGTCACCAAGTGACCTATCATGCACTTCCCCTTCATTATCATAATCCCACCCCATGCATACATACATAAGGAAAACATCGCACAGGCTTTCATATATCTTTCGATACACATAGAGATTTCTATGATTACGTACCTGGCATCCTTGCCTAACCCCTGTTAGGGTTTCATTTGACTGTCTACACAGCCTCTTTCCAGCTTTTTAGCCCATAATGTATATAGATAGACATACATACAGGTTTAATAGTGTGTTAGAGATCTACACACCTGATTACCATTAGAACAAGACTTTCTACGTCGACGCTATCCGTAGCCGACACAACCGCTATCTGCCTAAGGTGTTGTTTAGAGGTTGGTAACGAAACATTAGGTTAAGGCACAACTAATGAAAAGGAAATAGTTGATCATCTTAAGGAGAATTGAAATCCTTACCTTGAAATCCCAAAAAGTGATATGAGATTCAAGGGCTAGTGTTTCTGGCTTTTAGATCTAAGAGATCTGCTTCAATTCCTGAATGTCGCCCAACAAGAGAATACATAAAACCATTAAACCATTAGCTTTTTGGCTTTGTCTTCCAAAACTCGAAAGAGAAAGTGAAGAGATAGAAAAAATGACACTCACCTTTACGTAAAGAATTCGACTACCCCTTAGAGATTCCGGCTTTTTGAGAAGATCAGAAGAGAAGAAGAAACCTAAGTAGTTTCGACTTTTTGGTTGAAGAAATCGGCAAAAGGAAATAGGGGTATTCGGCTATGGAGATGAGAAGAGAGTTCAAGGTTTCGGCTTTTGAAAGAAAAGATGTTGAGAAGATTGGGAGGTTTCAGCTTCTGAAGAAATCAAAAGAAAAGAACTTGCAGAGGGAGACTGAGAATTTCGGCACAGGGAAAGAAGAAAAGAATAGGGTTCCAAATGTCGGAATTGATGAGCTATCCCCCCTAATTATAGAAATTTCGGCACTTACCTATCAAAAACCGAAAGTGCCCTTTCTGATAACTAAGAATTAAGCAAATAAAAAGTGAAAATTCGGCACCCCTTTGCCATAAAGAAACCGATTTCTTCCCTCCTCGAGGTGATGGAATTTCGGCCAACACCTAGCCTTGCAGATAGCTCCTATCTTTCTCCTTTATCTTCATCTGATCACTCATCCTTAAGTGACATGGATAACACCACCTCTTCCTTCCTTTATCTGCCACATTATCAGCCATATTATCCTCATTATCCAAACAAATAAATCCTATTTTAAAGCATCCTAGCCGACTCCAACTCTGCTCATTTAAATGCCGAAAATTACCTAACTTTAATTAAAATAATTGAGCTTCATGCAACTCAAACTTGAGCCCCCTCAGTTGACGCCACCTCCCTGCTCTTTAAGTGGCGCCACTTTGCCACTGGGCCACAAGCCCATTTGTGTCTTAAAACACAGATAACATCTCTTAAGCCCTATCCTAACAGGCTTTCCACTAGAGTGTCCAAACAGAAAATTTGATTAAGGCCTCGACCCAATCCTGAGCCCAATCTGAACCCCTTAAACACTCTAATTAGCTCATTTAAATGTAACACACATCAAATGTAAAGGCCCATTAACTCAGTATGTTACAGACTTAAACTAAGCCTTTTAGCTCACCCCTTTAGTTTTCTTTAAATTTTTTAGATAACACTCATGGATAGGACTTGGATGCTTCATCTGGAGGAGGTTCTTGAATATATTTAAATAAAAATATATAAAAACTCATTTGGATTTGTTTTGGATTTTGGATTGTTTTAAATATTTTAAACTATGACATGTGGATTTTAATTTGATAATTGGATTGCATGCATAAACTTGGGATTTTTTAAAATAATTTAATTACTAATTCTAGAACATAAAATGTTTTATCATATTGGAATAATTTTTAAGAATATTGCAAAGTTATCATTTATTCCGTTGCGAATTTTGAAAACAATTTTTTTTTGTAAAATAACATTTTAAAATTTGCAACGCAATTTTTCTGTTCAAACTATCAAAAAGTAACAATTTGAACTACTACAAAAATTTACATAAACTAAACATGTTTTAATAAAAATTTTCGTCGACAGCTTTCTTATTAAAAACAAGCAATGTTTTCCAAAAATATGAGTTAAGCAAAACCAATTTGAAAGTATTTTTTTCATTATTAATATAGCTTCCAAAACTTGGTCATAAAAATGTAGACCATTTTCGAACAAAATTTTCTAAAACTAAATTGAGTGCCCAAACGTCGAAATTTTCACGAAATCACTTCGTGAAATCGTTGACCATAAAAAATGTAATAAAAATAAATTTTTCCTCATCGAATTTGTGGTCCCAAAACCACTGTTCCGACTAGGCTCAAAATCAACCTGTTACAACTCTCCCCCTTTTAGGGATTTTCGTCCCCGAAAATCTTACCAGAAGAAATTTCTTTCAACTCTCATGAATCACTTTCACTAATTTCCCAGAATCGCAAATCATATCAACCTCGTATATCTCTTTCTAATCACCTTGAACTTTAACACACAATGTCGGAGCATATCGTCAAAGTTTTGAATTACTCTCTCAAACTTACCACCGATTTACAAATGTATTCATAGTTTCCTGTAGCTTTTTCCATAATTGGGATATAGCCCTCGGATCTCAATCCGAAATAATGGGGACTAGCACTCTATGAGAGCTAACAACCTCAGAAGCATATAACTCGGCCGATCTGTCAAATAAGACACTCGATCGCCAGAACATCTATTTCAAATAACTGCACATTTTGATTACTCCTAGAATGAACCAACGAGCTACTACTAAGCCTCGTACAAAAATTTCCTGCATAAACTCTGAATTCACCTGCACACAATTTCTATCTCAGAACAATAACATCAATCATCAGGTCAGACCTGAAATTACGAATCAAAAATCGACTCATACTGAACTCGTTTAGCTTACCATTCATTAACACATTTTTGAGATTCTCAATCTTGCAATGAAAACCTCACTTTAACTTTTAATCTAACTAAAATCGGATCATCAACAATTAAGATCAATCGTGTAAACCACTCACAAAATAAACAAGGATTTTTTTTTCATTCAGCATCTGTAACTATATCTGCTTTCCTAGAGATTAATCAATAACCAGTCACGATCTTTCAATAGCTCAAGTTTTTAACAGTATCTTAACTTCAGATCTTTCTATGACATTTGATACTTTAATTCTTGAAATTAGGGAATATGAGACACCTTTCATCAAATAAACTATATCACCAAATTCTTAATACGGACATAAAAGTAACCATCTCTAAATCACTAGTCGAACAGTTCTTTTTAATGTGACATTAACCATCTGAAAACATGAACCATCAGTTTACATTCAAGTAATAAAACACATTCCAATCTGTTCAATAGTGCATCACTGAAAAATCATAAATTCATTACTCAATTCAAACTGAATTCAGAACCAGAGCTTCGTTAATTATATCTTCAACTATTTTCAACTTTGCTAACATGCACAGACCATCCAAATTTTCATAAATGTGATAACCATATCATTCAGAACAGCTTTAACTCATAATAACATCATCAAATTAGAACAAATCTAATAGGTATATCTCGGTATCATACTCTATAGAATATCAATCCTTCATTCAGACTGTCCATCGATATACTCGTGAATGCACAAAATTAATTACCATAACGGAGGATACATTAACTACATGTATCTCAAATCACATTTCAACTGACCAGCTCACTCTGATAAAAACAATCGAGTCGATTTCGACTATCAAATAATAACAAAACAAAATGCTCCTTTCTTCATGCTATTAAAACAACTCAAACACACAATCTTTCCAAATTCTCTTATCATGCCATCAAAGGCCTTTACAATTACATTAGCTCTAAGAAACAAAGATATCCCAATTGAATACATTGACTTTAATTAACTTACCTGAGAAAAGAAGTCCATCATACAATTTGAAGCTTGTGATTTCACTACTTATACCTTTGCCGATGTCAATTCCTTACACGAAAATTAGAGAAATCCAGATACCAGAATCACCACGTTTCTATGATTGAACCAGAAGCATAATCATAATAGACATAGTTATCACAAGCTGAAGAACACACTTTAAAGATAAGCCATGATTAATAATTTACGAAGTATGAATGATAGGAAAACCAAGATAAGGAAATTCAAGATACAATACCATATCAGAAATCCGAGAACATAACTCATAAGAAAATAATAAAGATACTGATGATTCCTCAGAGAAAGCCAGAACAAAAACACTGCTTACTGACTTTGGACTTCCATCATAATAGAGATCATATATTTCTAAATATTTATATATAAGATAGAATAATATCCAGTAAAAATGAAAGAATAGTCCCACCTAAATTTTTACCATTGACTTTATTCCAACATAATAGAATAGAATTCCGAATAGATAAACAAATACCGATCATAAACCGACTCGACCAACAGGGCTTTCGTCTAACATCATAGTTAGCTAGCATTCTCATAACATAAGAACTCCATTAGAACTGAACAATCAGACACATATCTCTGAGGATAAAAGAATATATATATAGAATAGCCAGAAAGATCATCATATTCATCTCAACTATAACTATAACACATAGACATCTTTACCACTCAATTATTATTTCTCTAACTAATTCTGTCATCATGTACCCCGCATCATTCCATTCACTAATGAAAACCAATTCGGGAAGAATCTCAGCAAACACATACTTTAGACTTCATACTCAATTGAGTCGAATAGTCGAGACTAGCTTCTTCTTTATCTGTGACATTGCATAATCTGTGTAATCTTTAAAAATAATCTGATATTTCTTCTATAACTAAGTTCATTTTTCACACTATACTCAATTCTGTTTGCATTACTAATTATTTCACCCATGAACTCTTTAGTTTCCCACTTATAAACTTATTCAACATAATTCTTGTGAACTTTCATCATAAAGTAACATTGGTAAGGGGGTGAGGTTGTAAAGCCTCTAACTTGACTCTTATAAATACACACATATGACTTAGCATTCATCATCAACGTAATATCATCATAATCACATAATCCACTCTAAGCAAATTTTCATACTTAGTCATGTTACACGAACTTTTCAATTATCTTATTCAATCAAGTGTGCTTAAACATACATTCCATGAATTTTGAGTAAATTTACTCATAGCACTCACTTAATCAACCATGTTAGGCACGTAACATGTAACAACCCAAACCCGGCCTATTCACTCCGACCGAATTTGGAATGCCACTGCGGAACACGTTCGAAAAATATCCTTACTTAGAAGTGAAACCGATAAAATTTGTTGAGTTTAATAAAACATTTTCGTAACTTGAAATATTCTAAGTAAAAGCTAAATTATTATGACAACACGGGATTCCAAACTTTATTGTACACACTCACGGAAATAAAATCATTTGCAATAAGCATTTTAAATTGTCCATCCATAATAGAGCATAATAATAAAGATACTTAATAAAAGAACTGAAATACTTTGGTGGGCCTTCTTACAATACATATTTAATCAAAATACTGAAAATATAGGCACTTAATTCATTATTAAACAAGAGATTCCTTTGCATGAAAAATTCGCTTTTGCATGGCTACCTTTGTGTCCGCTCCAACCCGGTCCAAGCTTTATGCGTCACCTGAAAGGTGTAACAAAAATTGAGTGAGTCACCAAGACTCAATGCATAGTTAATACACATGTCCTCACATATGGGCTTAGCCCATATCCACATAGTCCATACACATGAATACACAATTGTGAAGCCCATATCCACGTAGTCCATACACATGAATACACAATTATGAAGCCCATATCCACATAGTTCATACACATGAATATACAATTATGAAGCCCATATCCACATAGTTCATACACATGAATATACAATTATGAAGCCAATATTCACATAGGCCATATACATGAATATACACTTATGAATGTACAATTATGAATATGCAATTATGAAGCTCAACCCATATAGTGATCCACATATTAATCACAATTCCCATACATATGTATATATATATAAACCATAGCAATATACTATTCAAAACATTACACATCACATGTCATCACATTATTTTACATTCATCGATAATCATTTATAATCGAAAAGTTAATACAGTAACCACTAACCTGATTATTCAATCACCCACCACGGGTATCCATCATCATAGCTTTTATTTCGACTAACATGCTCAATATACATACATTTACATGAAATAATACATACAACACATATAACAAGCAAGAGAACAGTGCGATAACTACGCACCTGATCATAGCGAGATTCTGATCTATCGAATCTAATATCAACTAAAACCCCGAACTTGTCCTATTGCTATCGATTAGCCTCTAAACCATCATGAACAGAAACGGTTAGCCATTTAATCACTAAAAATGGCCTAAGGCCGAATGCTATGAATCTTTTACCTAGCTTATTATGATCCCAAAACACCACTTGTTCCTGTCGATTAGCTCCCGAAGTTATCGAAAGTCCTACTAAAATATTGTCAAAATCGGCTAATACATGAACAAAGGCCCTTGGCCGAAATGTACATAATGCTTACCTAGTTTTTCTAAGTCCCAAAAGATTTGCTTGCTTTGGTAGTTTTAGATCTCTTTGTATAGCCGAAACCCATAGGCTCCTTTAATGCTCCCTCCCTTCAACTAAACACCAAAAGAACACATAGAAAGGCTTAAAGAATATTCGGCCATACTCAAGGCCTAACAACATGATTCGGCGCACGAAAAAGGGAAAGAGGAATCGAATGCTAACTAAAGGCACTTACCAACCTTCAAAATCGTCAACACCTTCCTTTGGGGATTCAACCTATGCTCAAAAAGGCCAGGAGCATTCGGTCAAAGTGACAATCAAGAGAAAGAATGGCAAAGGAGTTTCGGCATAGCAACAATAGCATGCTTCAAAATAAAATCGAAGGTAGTATAGGAGGAGGATTTCGATTTGAAACAACAAGGGAAGGTGATGAAAGAACAAGAGCTAGCCGAAATGAAATACTCTCTAGCTTCTTCAAATCCGAAGCTCAAACTTGCTCTTTCTTTCTCTCTCTCGGTCAAGAACAAAAAGGAAAGAAGAGGAAGCCAAACAAAACAATGGCCACCTCCCTTGCTATTCCTTCCAAACCGCAGCTCAATCTCTTTTTCTCTCCCATTTTCGGCCAAGACAACAATGTCAAGAAAACAAAACAAAAGTTTCGGCCAAGCTTTCCCCAAACACAAGGCCGGGCCAACCCCAAAGCATGCTTCCCACGGTCATGCTTTCTCTCTTTTGCTAATTTCAAACATCACTTTCCATTGTTTAATCTATTTCCCATCATTAACATAAAATAAACTAATAAAATATAACCCATACCTCACCAATTCCTATACATCATAAAATAATAACCCATCCTTCTTCAAAAAAATAATAAAATAAAATGACCAGCCCACACTCCATTAGCAAAGAAAAATAAAATTATGCCGCATGCATTAAATGCCCATGCACCACTAAGCTCCCACGCTGCAGGCCAAAAAGAAAGACTCCATGCAGTGTCGACTCTCGACCCCGAGACACGGAGAAAAGTTCTCCATGCCCCACCACTCGGACCCACCGCTCATTTCATGCTAATGTCGCGTCAATAATTTGTTTTAAGCCCTCACTCGCAGGCATCCCTTGCTTGTCGCAAAAACAAAACAAAACGAAATCAAGCACTGCCTTCATGACTCGAACTCGAGACCTCTCGGCCGAAGTTACCAACACGACCTGCGCCACTTTACCAACTGGACTTTCATGTCCATTTTCGCTCACTAAATTCTTTTAAAGCCTCCTTAGCCCATTACACCATACAACGCAAAAATAAAAACCCATGCGCCCAGCGTTGCTCGATCCCTTAACCTGCTTAGCGCCAATCCCCAAAGCCTTAAATGGCACACGAAAACCACTTTACCAGGGCATTTCATATGCCATAACTTTCCAAAATTTATTCTCAAGGCCTCCTTGCCTATTTTCCTCTTTTAACCCTCAAATTTCCAAAATTTTCCAAAGTATCCTATTTTAATCCTAGAGTTTTAGGAACTCTAAAAACACATCAAAACCACTCTTGAGGCCCACTAATACTTGAGTTATTCTCCAAACACATAACCCCTATTTCGGGATATTACAATTCTACCCCCAAAAAAAATAATTTCGTCCTCGAAATTACTTACTAACGAACATCCGTACATTTCAATTCACCATACATTAATCATACATATCCACTTATGCACATATGCAAACATGTCCAACCTCTTTCATATTTAGCATTTTCATATATGGCCAGTTCTCCATAAGCATATTCGAGCTTCAATTCCATTATACATAAATCGTACACATCAATGGTAAGGTCAATTGCACATATTAAAACTCTTACCAAAACTTCAACTATATCACATCTTACTTAATTCCAAATGGGAATATACTAACTTGCCTTATTTCTTGCAAATATGAAAGACTTGTACTTACCCGAGCATTTAGCTTATGGTAATAAACATGTTCCATCTTGTAAGTGATTCATGAATTCTTTATTGTAACACATCACCGGCATTAAGCCTGCTAAGCATCGAAGCCTGATATACACACCGGCATTAAGCCTGCTAGGCATCGAAGCCTGAAATATACACCGGCATAAAGCCTGCTAGGCATCGAAGCCTGAAATATACACCGGCATTAAGCCTGCTAGGCATCGAAGCCTGAAATATACACCGGCATTAAGCCTCCTAGGCATCGAAGCCTGAAATATACACCGGCATTAAGCCTGCTAGGCATCAAAGCCTGAAATATAATATTATCACCATCTGAATCACATTACAAGCTGACCAAAATTATAAAAACCATCCATAATTCACATCACTTGTACTTATCAATTCAATTAAAAATTCAATAACATTTCATGATAGAATGTCTATCCACATTTGGCTTTCACTATATTTATAACTAGGATTCTATAATCCAACATGTATCCAAAGTTATAACTGACATTAACGATATTTAACTGCTTGTAGACTTACACTTAAAACATTCTCGATTTCGGTTCCAACACTCGTCAACATGATACTTTCCATACTGAGCACACGGACGGTCCCGATTTTCCATAACTGGCTTAGTCACACGAGCAAAACTTTCAACCCTCGATCTTTTACGAAGACCCTCAGATAATTTAGACGATCCAAAATTTCTTCTATCCCGGTTCCTATCCTTACCTCTATTTTATCTCATCGAGTCCTTAATCCCTTCAGCTACCTTAGCTTTTTCGACTAACACAGTAAATTCTCGTTCCTGTTGAGGAGCTATCAACAGTCTCATGCCGTCCCTTAATCCGTCCTTAAATTGGACACATCGTTCATATTCCGTAGCCACTACTCCTCGAGTATATCGGCTTAACCTTAGGAATTCAGCCTCGTGTTTCGCCATGGACTTGTTCCGTTGAACCAGCCCCAAAAACACATTCCTCTGAGCATCAATGTAGTAAGTATCGACATACTTCTTCTGGTATGCCGTCTTGACATACTCCCAAGTGAGGTCCTCAGCTGTGACACTACCCCAAACCGTGAGCCACCATTTATACGCCTCGTCGCGGAGTAGCACCACCATTCCTTTCACTTTTTCCTCAAGGCTCACATCGAGCTCATCCATAATTTGTTTGGTCGCTTCCAACCAATATTCAGTAGTACTGGGTGCCACGCCGGATACATCACGGAACAACTCCGCTTCATTGGTTCAAAGTCGCTCGGAAACAAATTTCCGAGCTCTCACATTTCCTCCCTCTCCAGCCACCATCTCTCAAACTCGCAGCACCGCCTGCGATACAGCATCATCTCTTATCTGATCTGGTTGCTTATTACCAAAGGCTGGTGGTAGAGGTGGTACCTCATTATCAGACTCTTGACCCGATCTAACAGGTTCCGATACGGCCATTTTGCCTCGACCTCGTCATCTAGAATTCATCTCTTATCGCACAATCTGACTTAGAAAGTTTTATGCATTAGAAATTTATTCCACTGATTATCCGCGAACAATTTTATGGAATAAAGTATTTAGAAGTGGTTCTTTCGATCACACATAGGTTCAATTCAAGTTCACTATTCTAATTCAGAGAGTCACATACACATTCATAACCAGGGACACATTCATTCACTACACCTCTATGGTCATTTCAATCCTCAAGTCTTATGCACTTATTTTTGAGTAAAACAAGTCTTAGGGCTCGATAGCCCTAATTTTTCTAATCCACAAACCCCATTATGCCCATACAGTTCACGTATTCAACATTCCTCAATAGTCAGAGGTACTTACCAGGTGGACTTCGGGTCGGAGGTACAGGCGCCATGCCAGAACAAGCCTAAAATAAAAGTCCACATTTTGAAAAGCCCACTTTTGAAAACTACTTTCGGGCCCAAAATCTCAAAGCCGAGTTTTGAACCGCGTTCTGATACCAAAATGTAACAACCCAAACCCGGCCCATTCACTCCGACCGAATTTGGAATGCCACTGCGGAACACGTTCGAAAAATATCCTTACTTAGAAACCGATAAAATTTGTTGAGTTTAATAAAACATTTTCGTGACTTGAAATATTCTAAGTAAAAGCTAAATTATTATGACAACACGGGATTCCAAACTTTATTGTACATACTCACGGAAATAAAATCATTTGCAATAAGCATTTTAAATTGTCCATCCATAATACAGCATAATAATAAAGATACTTAATAAAAGAACTGAAATACTTTAGTGGGCCTTCTTACAATACATACTTAATCCAAATACTGAAAATATAGGCACTTAATTCATTAAACAAGAGATGCATGAAAAATTCGCTTTTGCATGGCTACCTTTGTGTCCGCTCCAACCCGGTCCAAGCTTTATGCGTCACCTGAAAGGTGTAATAAAAATTGAGTGAGTCACCAAGACTCAGTGCATAGTTAATACACATGTCCTCACATATGGGCTTAGCCCATATCCACATAGTCCATACACATGAATACACAATTATGAAGCCCATATCCACGTAGCCCATACACATGAATACACAATTATGAAGCCCATATCCACATAGTTCATACACATGAATATACAATTATGAAGCCCATATCCACATAGTTCATACACATGAATATACAATTATGAAGCCTATATTCACATAGGCCATATAAATGAATATACACTTATGAATGTACAATTATGAATATGCAATTATGAAGCTCAACCCATATAGTGATCCACATATTAATCACAATTCCCATACATATGTATATATATATAAACCATAGCAATATACTATTCAAAACATTACACATCACATGTCATCACATTATTTTACATTCATCGATAATCATTTATAATCGAAAAGTTAATACAGTAACCACTAACCTGATTATTCAATCACCCACCACGGGTATCCATCATCATAGCTTTTATTTCGACTAACATGCTCAATATACATACATTTACATGAAATAATACATACAACACATATAACAAGCAAGAGAACAGTGTGATAACTACGCACCTGATCATAGCGAGATTCTGATCTATCGAATCTAATATCAACTAAAACCCCAAACTTGTCCTATTGCTGTCGATTAGCCTCTAAACCATCATGAACAGAAACGGTTAGCCATTTAATCACTAAAAATGGCCTAAGGCCGAATGCTATGAATCTTTTACCTAGCTTATTATGATCCCGAAACACCACTTGTTCCTGTCAATTAGCTCCCGAAGTTATCGAAAGTCCTACTAAAATATTGTCAAAATCGGCTAATACATGAACAAAGGCCCTTGGCCGAAATGTACATAATGCTTACCTAGTTTTTCTAAGTCCCAAAAGATTTGCTTGCTTTGGTAGTTATAAATCTCTTTGTATAGCCGAAACCCATAGGCTCCTTTAATGCTCCCTCCCTTCAATAAACACCAAAAGAACACATAGAAAGGCTTAAAGAATATTCGGCCATACTCAAGGCCTAACAACATGATTAGTGCGCACGAAAAGGGAAAGAGGAATCGAATGCTAACTAAAGGCACTTACCAACCTTCGAAATCGTCAACACCTTCCTTTGGGGATTCAACCTATGCTCAAAAAGGCCAGGAGCATTCGCTCAAAGTGACAATCAAGAGAAAGAATGGCAAAGGAGTTTCGGCATAGCAACAATAGCATGCTTCAAAATAAAATCGAAGGTAGTATAGGAGGAGGATTTCGATTTGAAACAACAAGGGAAGGTGATGAAAGAACAAGAGCTAGCCGAAATGAAATACTTTCTAGCTTCTTCAAATCCGAAGCTCAAACTTGCTCTTTCTTTCTCTCTCTCGGTCAAGAACAAAAAGGAAAGAAGAGGAAGCCAAACAAAACAATGGCCACCTCCCTTGCTATTCCTTCCAAACCGCAGCTCAATCTCTTTTTCTCTCCCATTTTCGGCCAAGACAACAATGTCAAGGAAACAAAACAAAAGTTTCGGCCAAGCTTTCCCCAAACACAAGGCCGGCCAACCCCCAAAGCATGCTTCCCACGGTCATGCTTTCTCTCTTTTGCTAATTTCAAACATCACTTTCCATTGTTTAATCTATTTCCCATCATTAACATAAAATAAACTAATAAAATATAACCCATACCTCACCAATTCCTATACATCATAAAATAATAACCCATCCTTCTTCAAAAAAATAATAAAATAAAATGACCAATTTCACTCCATTAGCAAAAAAAATAAAATTATGCCGCATGTATTAAATGCCCCATCTGACCACTAAGCTCCCACTGCCAAAAAGAAAGACTCCATGCAGTGTCGACTCGAACCCGAGACACGGAGAAAAGTTCTCCATGCCCCAGCCACTCGGCCAGCTGCTCATTTCATGCTAATGTCGCGTCAATAATTTGTTTTAAGCCCTCACTCGCAGGCATCCCTTGCTTGTCGCAAAAACAAAACAAAACGAAATCAAGCGCGCCTTGGGACTCGAACTCGAGACCCTCTCTACTGGTTACCAACACGACTGCGCCACTTTACCAACTGGAATTTCATGGCCATTTTCGCCACTAAATTCTTTTAAAGCCTCCTTAGCCCATTACACCATACAACGCAAAAATAAAAACCCATGCGCCCAGCGTTGCTCGATCCCCTGACCTGCTTAGCGCCAATCCCCAAAGCCTTAAGTGGCACACGAAAACCACTTTACCAGGGCATTTCATATGCCATAACTTTCCAAAATTTATTCTCAAGGCCTCCTTGCCTACTTTTCCCTTTTAACCCTCAAATTTCCAAAATTTTCCAAAGTATCCTATTTTAATCCTAGAGTTTTAGGAACTCTAAAAACACATCAAAACCACTCTTGAGGCCCACTAATACTTGAGTTATTCTCCAAACACATAACCCCTATTTCGGGATATTACATAACATCATATGAATACCAACGTATATGGATAAGCTTATCACAACATAGACTTTCATTTCATTTCACTTTTCCACATTTCCCAACTTATGGTTATCTCATTCCGCACATTAACACATGCATATCATGAACTTCTATTCATACTTTTCCACATTTCAACACATCGTAAGCACATTTCAATCACCTCAATATCATTTTTAGCATTATCGACAATAGCTCAGTTGGAAGTCATCTCTGTCTTAACAAAACAATTTCGTTAGAGCCAGGAGATATCACACTATCACAGTTCACATATGGCATGTATAGCTAGACTCTTGCACATGCTACGTTAGTCCAAGAATCGACTAAACCATAGCTTTGATACCACTAAATGTAACACCCCTTACCTATATTCAACGCCAGAAGAGGGTACGGGGCATTATCGGAATAGATACACTTGTAAACGTATTAAACCGAGTCATAAAATTTCATTCAAATTAAAACTTTTTAAAAATTTATATTTGAGTCCCTAAATAGGGCCTACAAGGCCCAATACATATTTTGGAAGTGGTCTGGGACTAAACCGAGAACTTTGGAAAACATTAGAAAGTTTCTTGAAAAACAGGGGCACGCGCCCGTGTCCAAGGCCATGTCCTTCACAGAGCCAAGATACATGCCCAGGTGTTAGGCAGTGTGGCCACAAGTAAGGCTATTTACCAAGCCCTTTGCCACCCCAAAACACTTATATATTTATACAAATTTATCATCACACAATATGGTATTATTAAGCATTCAAACATCCACACTAAGACATCCACATACCATTTACAAATCACATTCATCATGCACAACCACACATACACTTAACTAATCATAGCATATAACTTACTCAACCATTCACATTTAGTATTTTCCACACATAATTATCACACATTCACTCATCCAACCCAAACAAGCATGCACATCCATGTAATGCTTCATCATAGACTTATAACATAACAAATATTGGCCACATCAAGTGGCCTTATACAACAATGACCTTCAATTAGCATAGGTCAATATTCTAGGCCAACTCATAATAACATGTACACAAATGACCAAGTCCCTATACATGCCATAGACTTAAAAAGCTAGAATAAAAATCATCGATACCAATCCATAGCTTCTTAGTGTGATAGAATCTCTGCCGACCTCCAACTCGAGCTAGCATCTGTGACACTATAGGAAAAAAGAAAGGAAGGGGGTAAGCATTATAGCTTAGTAAGTAGGTATGTAAATAATAAGTGATTTATTAACAGGCTTTTATAAATCTTCACAATATGTTCTGAAGATAATACAATCATAATTGCACATAGTTCCACTATTTATTCATATTCATCTCAAGCTATCTACTCGAGTCACAGTCACTAAATTATTTATATCTCGAGCTACAGAACTCCAAATTAAGATCCGGTAATTTTTCTTGAAACTATACTCGCATATATTCTTACCATAAAATTTTTAGAATTTTTGGTTTAGCCAATAAGTACAGTTTATTCTTTAAATTTTCCCCTATTTCGTTGTCCAACAGTTCTGACCCCTCTGCACTAAAAATTAATTATCTCATTGTACAGAATTTTGATAATGTTCCCATTTGTTTCTCTTGAAATTAGACTCATTAAAAAACTTAAGAATATAAATTAATCCATAATTATTTTTATACAATTTTTAATGATTTTTCAAAGTCAGAACAGGGGATTTCAAAATCATTCTGACCCTGTCTCACAAAAATTTGAATATCACAAAATATGAAATTATTTTGTCTACACCATTTCTTTTATGTGAGAATAGACTCATTTAGATTTAATTTCATATTTTATTCAACCTCTAATTCGATTTGCATCATTTTTGGTGATTTTTCAAAGTCACACAACTGCTGCTGTCCAAAACTGTTTTGTTGCTAAATTTACTCTTTCATAATTTCACTTACTCCATTTCATCTTACCGAAGGTTTGATCAAATATCGAGCACATTGTTCATAAATTTTCACACTTATACCTGCACTTATTCATCACATAGTCATATTCAATTAAACTTAGTCATTACATGATCACATGTATTTTCACTTAGTCACTTTCTCGTTGAACTCATCGGAATAATAACAGATACACGGTGGCTTGCACATACCACCCTTGTAGTCGAAGCTATCTGGTGCACATAGTAGCTTACACTTAGTACTACACATGTGACCAAAACCATCACTTGCACATAATGGCCTACACTTAGTACCCCACATGTGATCAAAGATAACGGTTACGCATAGTAGCCTACACTTAGTACTACACATGCGGCCTATCCGTCTGGTACACGTAGTAGCTTGCACTAGTACTACACACGTGACCTAAAACCATCTCGTAGCTCTCTTGTACACATAGTGGCCTACACTTAGTACCACACATGTGACCTAGCTACCTTATTCGTATCTTTTCTATTCTGAAGGTTCAACTGGGAATTCTCACTTTTCAACATTTTACCAATTCATCCGTAATCAATCTCAATTCATAATTTACATCAAATAATTACTCCATATTCAGCCATATCTCATATAATATAACAAAATATTAAAACATAAATAAAAATGATGTATTATTTACATACAAACTTACCTCGACACCAAAAATGGCAGAGAAGGACCTAACCGTCAATTTCTCGTTTTTCCCCCGTTCTAGGTCCGAACCTCATTTTCTTTGATCTATAATAACACATTTATTCTATTTATTAGTCACATTATTCAATGTGATCCAAAAATCATATTATGGAAAAATTATGTTTTTACCCCTAAAGTTTCACATATTTACACTTTTGCCCCTAGTCTCGTAAAATGATTTTTATTCCATTTCCTTATATTTTAAGCCTAGAAAAACCATTTCCATAACTATAGAAATCCAAAATTTCCATTTATTCACACACTTACACACATTTTACAACTTTTTACAAACTAGTCCTTTTTGACAATTTCACCGAAAATCACTTAGTAAAAGTTGTTTATTACACACCGAGCATTCATATTTTATCACTAAAAATCAAAACATAAGCATTTCTCATATGGGTAAATTTTCAAACATCAACCCTAGCTCAAATAAATGGTAGAAATAGAGAGATCACGTAACGAGGATTTCAAAAACATAAAAATCATTAAAAATGGGGCTAGAACGGACTTAGAATCGAGCTTGGAAGCTTGAAAAACACTAGCCATGATTTCTTCTTGTGAAATTCGGCCATGGGGTTGAAGTTGGACAAAAATTAGCTTTTAATTTTGTTTTTAATTCATTTTAATTACTCAATAACCAAAATGCCCCTATCTTAAACAATGGACTAATTATCATTTAAGGACCTCAAATTTAAATTTTCATAACAATTGGACACCTCTAACATGTAGAACTCAACTTTTACACTTTTTACAATTTAGTCCTTTTGACTAAATTGAGTGCCCAGACGTCGAAATTTTCGAACGAAATTTTCACAAAATCGTTTCGTCAAATCATAGACCATAAAAATGTAATAAAAATAAATTTTTCCTCGTCGAATTTGTGGTCTCAAAACCACTGTTCCGACTAGGCCCAAAATTGGGTTGTTACAGTTTTCATTTCTCTTCAAAAATAGTATATCCCGATAAATATAAAAAATAGCCTATTTGTATAAATATTAAAAAAATTCAGCATATTTAATTAATTTACCCCTCCATTTCACCTTTTCTTTTTTTTTTCCATTTTCTCTTTTTCTTTTATTCTTTCCCATTTCCATTTTATTTCTTTCTTTTCTTCTTATTCACCTTTTCTCTTTCTCAACCCTAGCCGTCGCTAGCATGCACCACAGTTGCACTCCAACGTTATCTTTTTTTACCACAATAAATTCAAAAAAATATTATAACCAAAATAGGTAGACCAAAAATTATTTACCAAAATAGGCATCAGCTACAGTGCACTGCCAGTGTGGCCTGACCAATCGGTGGCAGCGGTATCTGTATTTTGAAAAATACTTGAAAAATACAGGTACACCAATGGAAAAAGGAAAAAAAAGAATTAATTGGTGTCGTTGTTTGGTCAGGCGGCACTGAAAAATGTCAAGTCTAATAATGAAAAAAATGACGAAAACAAAAAAAAAATAGAGGTTGGGAATCAGAAAAAAAGGGAACCCATGACTATCCAGTCATGTCTACGGCAAGCTATCAAACCGGTGTCATGCATGCTAGTTTTCTGGTGTTTACAATGATGTTAGGTCATGCAAAGTGATGGGGAGTGGTGAAGGAAGTGATGATCTAAAAACAAAAAGAGGGGGAAGGGACCTTGAGAAGGAGGAATGATTATCAATAAGTAGGAATAACGATGAGAGAGGGGGAGGGAGAATTTGAAAGGTTAGGGAGAAAAAGAGGGGATGAATGTAGCAAAGAAAGAAGAGGGAGAAGATGAAAGGTTAAGGAGAAGAAAGAGGGGTGAATGCAACATAGAAAGAAGAGGAAAGAAGTGAAAGCAAAGTTAGATTCTTGAAACAACTTTTAAAACTATTTTAAAAGCTTTAGCATACATATTTTGATTTCCAAGATAATTTTTTTCGCTTTCCAAGACATTTTTTGAAATATTTTAAAAATATACTTATATAAATATATTATTTAATGAAATCGAAAGACTTTTTTTAAAAAAATATAAAAGAGATGAACCGTTTAAAAATAAAGGCTTAATATGAAATTATTCCCCAAATTATATTAGTTTTCCAAATAGTTGTATTGTTCTTTTTTTCCAATTTTCTTTCCTTTTTTTCTTCCCTTTCTTTTCTCTATTTTTCTTCTCTAAAAATTTAATAACCCAACTCTAGATCTTATTCCGCGAGCAAGCCAACGTCCATTTATATGATCGAACCGACCCATTGTTTCCCGGTGTCCTTTTTTTGTTTCCCTCTACCAACGATTCACTTTGTCGTCATTGCATCCACTGCAAAGCCTATCTCCTTCAAGGCTCTGATTCTATCATTTACCCTTTTTTAATTAGACCAACACCGGCCTGACAGCCTACTGCTGATGCGAACGAACAGTCACGGGCTCCCTTTTTTCTAATTCGAACCTTTTGTTTTAGTTTTCCTCTTTTTTTTTCTTTTCAGACCGCTTTTTGCTAACACTTTTCCGATACTGCCTGACAAGCTGATGGCATCAATAAAAAAATATTATTTTGAAAATCCAGTGAACTCTTATTTTTCGGGTATTTTTCAAAATTCAAATGCTGATGTCGCCTAAATAGTGGCAGCACAAAAAAAAACATTTTTTTTTAAAATGTAATGATGATCGAATGATTGAGGGAAAGTGGGGTGATGCCTCCAGTTGGTGCGGTGGCACCAACAGTACATTGTAATGGATGCTTATTTTAATAAATAATTTTAATGTGCCTATTTTGATAATTAATTGTTTTTCCACATTATTGGGGTAAAAATCTGCATATTTAATTAATTTATCCCTTCACTTTCACTTTCCCTTTTCTTTTTTTTTTCATTTTTCCTATTTCTTTTATTCTTTCCCATTTCCATTTTGTTTCTTTCTTTTCTTTTAATTCTCCTCTTCTCTTTCCCAACCCTAGCCGCCATCAGCATGCACCACAGCCGCACTCCGACAATATCACCAGCGATTATTCACCGGCCCAAATAACAACACTATCAACTCTTTTCCTCTTGCTCTTTCATTTCCTCTGATTTGTTTTCACATATAACTCCTTGAAATCCCATCAGGATTCTCCTCCGCTGGTCACCTTGCTTCGGTGTCGTCATCAATCGTAAAAGCCACTAATCGGTCCACCTATCATTTCTCTCTTTTGTTTCTTCTGCTCTTATTTTCTCCTTTTTTTTTTTTAAAGTCCTTGGCCATCGGTTCACTGCCGCTACTCTCCAACGTTGAATTGAGCCACTATCGTAGAAGGCCTCGCCTCCAACCAACGTGCACCGCTACTTAGTCTCTTGTTTCTTTTCCTTTTTTACCACCGCCTCTGTTGTCTAACCCCGAAGCCATCGTCTGCCGATGGATAAACTTGAGTTTGAGATATATGACTCCATTTGTTGATGGACAGCCTTTCACCATTCCGATCGTCGAAATGGCGCCTAAAGCTCATCGATCAGACATTGCCCGATGGTGATTTGCTTGCTTTTCCTTTTTTCTTTGATTTTGATTTCCATGTTTATTGGTTTACTGGCATTGGGTTTGAATATTGGCTGCTGTTGGTTGAGTTTTGTTAATAAAGTTTGGTGATGATGAGTGGAGAGTAATATAACCTAAAGGTTCGCTTTTTACTCCCTGGAGACACTTTGCTACTCTAGATTTTGAGGAGAAAGGAAAAGCGTATGCAGCTTGTGCCCAACTCCTATCATTTCGGAAACCGTTTGTAAAACCCCATGTTGTGTACCTGCAAGTTCTTTTGTCCTGAAGACATAACTTAAATACAATCGGCAAGGTGATTTCCGGCGGGACCACTAGTACGGTTCTGATTCATAATATTGTATTGTTGAGTGGCTCCTGAATTATGTGTGAACCGCGGGGGGAAGGTGCATTTAACGGTAGAAAAGTTGTTTCCACTCAAACATTCTATCAAACTTCAGCTCCACCGGTGATTATATATTCAATTTATTACATTCTTGCCTGGTTGATTTTGTCGTGATGATTCTGTTGTACCTAGATATTAAATAGGATGATGGTGTTATTAATCCATCGTTTGTTTACTGCAAGTGTATGTACATCAAAGGATTTTATGAGATGAAAAGCAAGGAAGGACTTCTCCTGCAAAAGATAAGGACAACTGTGGAGAAAAAAAACAAATCAACATATGAAATTGAAATATCACTATAGAATCAACATCATTGGAAAGAAATATAACCATTGTTTTAACAGAATGGGATGACCACACACCTATCTTGGCCGCTAATCTCCTGATATGAATAAATAACATTTTTGTTTTAGTTTAAAAATTATTATGTCATTAATATTGATATGAATTGTAACTTTAATTTTCAGTTAAGGAGATATAGCATTGAAAGGACAAAAACAGTAGATTTGGGTGAAAAACTATTACCTTGTTTACACATTTTAAATTTTAAATAGATTTATGTTTTACTTAAAATTTACTTTCCATATATATAATGAATACCAATAGAACTATAATACGTATTTATCATTTATAAAATTCAAAACCAAAACAATATTCATTGAGAAAATATATGAAATCGGTTTATAAGATCATTAATCTTATAATTATTTTCCCCACAAATTAAATTACTTTCAAATTCCACACATTTATATATTTCAAATATTCCCCCACCAATCTTAGTGGTAATTTGGTGTTATGCAACTTATAACAACTATAGTTATTTTTTGTTTATAACTTATTAGTTCAAGCTTAATTTAATTAATTGTATTTAAAATTTTTTATTATATATTTGATTAAATTTGTATATACTATCTTATATTAAAAATTTTAATTCTCTTTATAAGCAATATTAATTTATAATTTCAATTATCATAGTTCTCTATGTTATACAGAACACAAGGCAATAGAATGAAAATGATCTCATCCGTAATTATTGAGTTTTTTAGATTTCAAAAATTAAAATTAGTAGAAAACACTTAAGTTATATTTCGACAAAAGAAGAAGAAGGCATGCATATAGCACTGCTATTTCGTAAATAAAATTAGTAGAAAATGCATACAATTACTGGAATGCAAGATTGAGAATAAGACAATTTTTATATCTTTTTAATTCTTTTTTTGTTTTTATTTCACTCAAAGAAAATGAAAATTCAAGATTTATTTTGTGAAGTGTTATACATTAGATGTTTAAAAATCAAATCAATCATTTATAAGTGTTGAATTAAAAATCTAAAAGTTTAAATATTAATATCTATTATACGATAAAAGCCTTATTAAAAATTTTATATAATTAAAAATTAAATAATCAGTTAATAATTTATTAAAATTTTATATAATAAAAAGTCCAACCACGCGAAGCATGATAATATTCCTAATTAATATATGGACTAAATTTCAAATTTTAACATAATAGAAGAATCAAAACCGGGGAAATGAGCACCAAAATGTGTATTGAACAATACAACATAATTAGTGATTTGAAGGTGATAGAACCATAAACTAATATATAATATAAAACTTAACAAACCATAAATCAGGATTTATCATGTCAAATCATCAAAAACAAAATTAGATGCGGAAGTGTACTTGAATCCATACATTTCTTGAAATCTTTTGATCTTCCAAATTAGCACACAAGTAACTTTGAGAAAGTGGCTCTCTCTTTTCTAAAGATAAGATATTAAAAAAGTTACGTTCTGTAAGTTGCGGACCATAGATAATTTTTGCAACTTAACCATAATTTCTAATCAACTCATCATTAATTAGAAAATAGTTACTAGAGTATCTACACATATTTGACCCATACTTTATTTAATAATTAAAACCCAATAAACCTTAACCAAATTAGATCACTTTTAATTCGGGCTAACCTATTATAATAGTAAAAAATAACATGTAATTACCCTTATTATATGTGATATCCATATTTTCTATCAATCTCCTACTAGGACCACATATATTAATTACTCTATAATTACATGTCATTATATAACCTTATGAGCTTGAAACTTTAATATCATATCCAAAAAGGTATTCCCAACAATCTCGTCCACTAGTTATGTTAACATAGAACCAAGGAGACTTTCGTTATATATATTGTAACTAAATCCATCCCTGATCACGCATATTAACACAACCAAATGACATAGATCAAGTATGGATGTGTAGAATGAAAATTACATGCAATATGATCTAAACATGTCTATTTCCAGCTGGTTCTCCTTAACCTTAGTGACATCAAACTTTACCAGAATCAGAATGTGAATAAACCAAATAAATTTTATTTCTGTAGAAATTAAACTTAATATCCGTAAACTGAAATAACTGAAAATGTGTCTATAACATAAAAACATTTAAAAGAACAAACTCTTACTAAAACCAAATATCTTTAAATGACATTACACACATATGAGCAGTGTGCTCATGAAAAACCTTGGGTGGTTGTCCCTTAGTAAGCGAGTCCAAAGTTATGAAGTTTGTCCCAATATGATTTATAGGCACCTAACCACTCTAAAATTTTACTTTAACAACCAGGAACTTAAAGTCTATATGCTTTGACTTTGATGTGCTCCTGTTGTTATTGGAATAAATGACTACCAATTATTGTCACATTTTG
Source organism: Gossypium bickii (assembly GCA_025503065.1). Classification (NCBI taxonomy): domain Eukaryota; kingdom Viridiplantae; phylum Streptophyta; class Magnoliopsida; order Malvales; family Malvaceae; genus Gossypium; species Gossypium bickii. The sequence continues at coordinate 108,346,509 of CP106711.1, forward strand.
CACCTTAGTGACAATATTTTGCATCAATATTCCATCAAAATGGGAGTCTGTATACCTAATGATCTCTAACTTATCAGACATCTAATATGTGAGCATGTAATTTTTTGTTCTCTGAATATACCTCATAACCCTCTTGGTTGCTATCCAATGGTCCACACCAGGGTTGTTTAAAAATATGTCTGACATCCCAACAATGTATGCAATGTTCAAACGCGTACATACTTGAGTGTATATCAAACTCCCCACTCATGAGACGTGGGGAATCTTATGCATTTCCTTAATCTCAAAATCATTCTTGGGGTATTGGTCGAGACTTCACTTATTATTGACAAGCAGTATGTCATTAACATATAAAACCAAATATAGAACCTTACTCCTACTGAACTTGTGGTATATAAAATTATCGACCAAATTCATTTCTAAATGGATTGATATACTCATTTGGTAAATTTTATAATACTATTGACGAGAAGTCTGCTTAAACCCATTAATGGAGTTCTTTAATTTGCAAATCACTTTGCATCATCAGACACAAAGTTTTCTAGTTGCATCATATAAATGTATGATCAATGTTACCATTGAGAAACCATTAACTTCACATTCATCTGATGCAGTTTAAGGTCAAAATATTCCACTAAAGTCATTGTAACCCTTTCTCTAGTGGACCTTCTTAATGACATTCATTCTTGAGGTTGTTGAGTTTGTTCTTTTGGAACAATTACCTCATCTTGAATAAGGAGTTGTTCAACATTATCTTATTCATGTTCTAGATTCACTTTTTGATCAATTGTAGGTATGAGAACCTGAACATCGTCAAAAGTGATAACAGGAATTGAGTTAGAATTCAATTCCCCCTCAAAAGTAATGCTCTAATCTTATTTCTCCCTCCAAACTCAAAATCCTTAAAAAAAGGTTGCGGTTCCCATCTCAAAAATATTCCTAATTATGGGATCATAAAACTCATAGCCCCTAGATCGCTTAGAATAACCAATAAAGTAGTTGCTCACTATTTTGGAGTTCAATTTCTTTTCATGTGGCCTATAGGGCCTTGCTTCAGCTAGACTTTAGACAAGGCTTTCGACCTACCCAATGCTCAAAAAGTGTTTTCGAAACTACTTTAATGGGTATTTTATTAAGAATGTAAGTTGCTGTCTTTAGAGGCACTGGCCAAATGAGCACTTTCAAACTTATCATGTTTCAACCTTTCTTCTTTTTACACACAAAGAGAAATGAGCTCATTTAGAGTTATTTCTCCTTTTGACGGTTGTCATTAATTTTAAATTGGTTAAACTGTGTAGAAAGCGATACCAAAACCTTAAGAGCAAGCAATTCCTCAAAACACTCGATCTTAAATGCCTTAAGTCTTGAAGAAACATGGACCATCTCCATAATGTACTCCATCACTTTTCCTTGACCCTTATACTTCATAAACATCAAAGAAGTTAGAAGTGATGTCACCTCAACCTTATCATTTTTAGCAAAACGTTTTTCAATTTCGTCAAGGAAACCATTGGCCTTAGTAATCTCTTCAGATTCTGTACCTCTAAAGGCTTCTGGAATGTTGTGCTTCATGATCATTAGACTCATGTGATTTGAACGATCCCACCTCTCAAAATCCCTTTTAGCATCAGGGGTGCTTTCCATATTGAAAGCTGCAGGTTGTTCTTCCCTTAGTGCAAACTCTATGTCCATACAACCAAGCACTATAAATGTCTTTTTCATTTCTTGAAATTTGTCTCATTAAGCATGGATATAAAATTTATATTAGCAGATATTGTGGCAGCAGAAGATGAACTAGCTGAATCTAGAACAAAATAGATAAAAACAAGCTTACATGAACATTCATAAGTAAACAATAAATTCAAAATAGTGGCTTCCATATCAAGATTCCAAACACTACATTAATATCAAGACTTTGGACAATAATATTAACAGTAAGTGATACTCTTGTTGTAGCAATCAAACATTGACAATAAATTATGTCAAACAATCATTCAATCTTTAGACTAACTTATTACTCACATAAAGTACCTTATAATTGTCACACATTTATCACCATAGATGTCGTTGAAATTCTGTCAAATATTAACTTACCTTTGGGTCAATTTATAAACGCATGAATCGCAAAAACATATAATAATCTTGATATTTAAAAAAAATTTAATCTACGTAAAAGAGGTTACTTTGGTGACATTTTGTTTCAACTAATCTATTTAAAATATTAGACATCCTTAATTAAATCCCAAAGCCAAAACCTGATTTTATTTGTTTTAAAATATTTCAAATTTAAACTAAAATAATTTGGATAAAGGTTCTCATCTCAAGATATCGGACACTCCATTAATATTTTATCTTTGGATAAAAATATTTACTTGTAAGTGACATCTTAATGTAGTAATCAAACATTGACAATAAAAAACATGTCAAAAAATAAATCTTCCTTTGGGCTGATCAACATTAACGTAGCCTAAGTTATATGCATACAATCTTTTATATTTTAAAACAAAATAATTTCAATAATAGAAGCCACTTTGGTAATTTATTGTTTTAATTAAGTTATTTTAAATATATATATAAATATACCAATATTAAAATTTAAAAATCTCCATAACAGTCACAAGACAAAACCAAGATTTTTTTTATCGCGCTACAGTTTCCCAAATAACCTAAAATAAGGTTGTCTTACTGTAGCAATAAAAAAACAAAAACCTTAATCTTAGACTATTTTTGTTGTTCCAAAATCATATACGTCAAAACCAAACAAAAATAATGTATTGATTCAAGGCCAAAAAATTAACAAGCACATGCATTCAAATATAAAACATTACCCTACATATTCCATGTAAATCAAAATTTGTATATATGATTAAATAGAGATTTGTATGAATACTTGAAAAATATTTTCAAGCCAATAAATCTCAAAAAAAAAAATCATAATAGTTGGCATATCCCACAATTCATACAATAAACCATATCATCACAATTTAACCAAATATTTGAAACCATAAGATGCCAAAACCTAATATTATAGAACCAAACTTAAAACCAAATTCTTTAAACATATATTATAGCTGACATAAGTTTGCACCAAAACACTCATAAAATTTAATATATAACCATACAAAAAAAAAAAAACAACTTCAATGATAAATCCATAACCACCAAATATAAAAAGAATCTCGAATTGCATAGAAGCCTTCATATGCAAAACTACTTAGGAAAATTCATAGTCACCATATTAAAAAAAGAAAAAGAAAATCCAAATTGCAAAGTTATTTCTAGATACCAGACTAACCCAAAAGGAAAGCCAGCTTTATATGGAAAAGAAAATCACATACTTGCTCTTTGATGAATTTACGAGCATCGAACCAAAAATCTCAAGCCTATAATAAATCACAAATCTTTGAATTCGATAAATAATCAAAATTCAAAAGCTTACAATAAATCTCAAAAGTTTCAACATATATTAATTACAATATCAAATCATAAAATTTGAAAAATCGAATCAACCCAAAAATAATAGAGAATCAATTTATTCTCAATGATTCAATATGATGAGACTCGGATGCCACTTGATAGAATCGTAAAATAATATTTGATATGAAACTTAACAAACCTGTAACACCCCAAACCCGGCCTAGAAGTTAGGCCCGAATCTGGCGTGCCACATGGAAGTGTTTTTTACAAAACCATCTTTGCAATTATTAAAAACTTGTTTGAGAATTACAGCCTCTTTGTTAAAACCCAAAACACTTAAGCAATTATGTCTACGTGAAAACATAATTATCTTTAATAAACCTTTTCGGTTGCGAAAGCATATTTGAAATAAACGATTTACGAAAATGTGACGTTTGAAATAGAGTTGCAAAAGCATTTTGAAACATTGCGGAAACGTAAATAAAATACAAGTATTTTTGAGAGATTGATTGATGAATCAATCAATCAAGGAATTGAACTTTAAATTCATGACTTTTGAAAATGTCGTTAATAATTTGAAAGAAAGTTCGAGTTAAATCATATTTGTAAAAGTTTATTTTGAAATCCATTTGTTAATCAATTTTGGAAAACCTTTATTTATGTTTTTAGAAAAATTCTCGTTTTAAACAATTTAAGCAAAATAATAGGTATATCAACCATAAAGCAAATAATAAAATACTCCAGAGGCCTTATTACAACTTTAAACCCAACATAATAAAAGTAACGAAATAAAGCGGAAAAGTAATTTACTAAAGTTTGAAATATTTATTTCCGAAGTATGGCCTCCACCGAGTCATCCGTCGCCCCAAGTCCTCTTTACTGAGCATTACCTACAAGGGTTAAGAAAGGGGGTGAGTTACAAGAACTCAGTGCATAATCCCCTTACCGTTGTCCACTAGGCCTAAATCCATTAAGCAATTATTTGGGCTAAAGCTCGTTTACAATAATATAAATGTATCATATATATGATATGCATATGATATGCAATTCCCAAACCAAACCTAGTTTTCCATCCGCTACACACCACCCGTACCAACCAACACACCTATGGGTGATCTTTAGTCAACCCACCCCGCCAACACACCAAACGTAGGCATTAAGCCATTTATATCAAATTTGTGATAAGCCACCAGATTAACAGAATTTACATGGCATTGCCATTTTTCAGATTTGTGGCAGAGCCACCAGATTTATGTAGCAGAGCTACCAGAACTTCTCTTCATCATTTTCCCATCCCATGCAAAACATGTATATAATGCATAACAATTCACAACAATGTATTCAGATATTTCTTGCAAAATTTATGGCCCATTATAACAATTTATCAAGTTGGCCAATTAAGCAAAATATCATCTTGGCTCATTTCGCAATTTATTTCAAATTGGCCTATATAGCAAATTATCAATCGGCCTATATAACAAATATCAAACGGCCCATATAGCAAATTATCAATCAGCCTATATAGCAAATATCAAACGGCCCATATAGCAAATATCAAACAGCCCATATAGCAAATTATCAATCGGCCCATATAGAAAATATCAAACGGCCCATATAGAAAATATCAAACGGCCCATATAGCAAATTATCAATCGGCCCATATAGCAAATATCAATTTGGCCCATAAAGGGTATTTTCAAAATTTTCAAAATTTTACCCACTAAGGGTAATTCGGTAATCTCGCAATCCAGGGGTATTTCGGTAATTTACCCTCTAAGGGTATTATGGTAATTTCGCAACCTAGGCTTAACTACTAATTTGGGGCATAAAATTGAAACTATCCATCTACGTCATACTGACTAAATTGACCATAACTTGAGTTAGAAAACTCGAAATCTAAATCTGTAAATTTTCCTTGAAACTAGACTCATATATCTTTCTCTTATAATTTTTCCAGAATTTTTAGCTTAACCATTTAGTACAGATTATTCCTTAAATTTTCCCTTGTTTCACTGTCCAATGATTCTGACCTCTCTTATCTTAATCTCAAATATCTTACTGTACGCTTTTCATATACTGCTCCTACTTGTTTCTATTGAAAATAGGTTCACTAAGGAATCCATATATATCATTTATAACTCTTAATTCACTTTGTACAATTTTATACGATTTTTCCAAGACAAAACAGAATACCCCAAAGTCATTCAGAACCAGTCCCACTAAAATTTACATATCTCAGAATATAAAATTCCTTTTCCTTCTATGTTTCTTCAATATTAAAATAGACACAGTAAGCTTTGATTGGATATCTTATTCACTTATTAATCCCTTTTATCCTATTTTCTGTGATTTTTCAAAATCACGTCACTGCTTCTAACTGAAACTGTTTTATTACAAAATACGATTACCACTACTATCATACGCATGCCTGAGTGATCAATGATTGGGTAGATTGAGCAATTTAATCCCTATAGATAATATCAGTTAATCATCACCATCTTAACGAATAAAGAATGATTTTTAGAATCCTTGAAGAACACTTACCTTAAAGATTTTAGAATCGACTTCTAGCGATTATACGATGACTTCGGCCTTCCACTATACTTTTACGAGGAAGGAAATGATTCCGAATGAGAGAAAATAAGGTGATGGTCTCGGTCAAAATGACCATCCAAAAACGAAAGTATGGATTCGGTCATAAGAGAAAGAAAATAAAACATTGGAAAGAATACTTACCGATTGATTAAGGAATGAGAAAGAAAGAATGATGAAAAGGTTCCGGTTATGGAGAAGAATGAACAATGATATTCGGCTATCAAGGAATGTGGACAAGAGATGAATATGCGACCAATCCAAAGAGAAGAAAAATGCACTATTGTGCTAGTAGGTTTCGGCAAAAAGAATAGCAATTTGGGAGAAGATGACACAAAGGTTGCAAATGGGATTTTTGCCCAAAACAATACCAAGACCCTACCAAAAGCCAAAGTAAAATTTCAGCTACCTATCTACCCCCAAAACCATCCACATGCATCCCAAACTTTCCAAAACACTATCCACGAAATAAGCCTCTTGTTCCCCTTACTTACCTATTTCTTTTGATTCCTTTCCCCAACCTCAACCTTGCCTTATTCTTTTAGCCACCTTACCAAAAATAAAGAAGTCCACCTTACCATAAATACCTCTTGGCCGACACTTAAGGAAAGAGTGCAAAAATAAAAGTTAAAAATGCACACAAAGGGATTTGAACCTCTTCCCTCAAGGTCCATCACTTGATGCCATAATCTCTTTACTAATTGCTCATTTATGCTAACAAATTACTCATCTATTTCCATAAGCCTTGATGCCACTTACTATCTCTCCTTAATAGGCTTAATCACAAAATTTTACTAAGACCCAACTCGAACCCGAAACTTTATAGAACCCCGTAACTTTCTAAAATCACCTTCCTATTATGTCCAACTTGAAATAATGTTGTTCTCTTGTTCTCAAAAATTTTAAACACTCCTACGCCCAAGGCCCATTGGGCCCAATCCTACTAGGCCCAATTTCGGGATGTTACAAAACCATAAACTAAAATCTGTCATGTCAAATCATCAAGAATAAAACTAGATGTAGAAGCGTACCTATGGATTTCATGAAATCTTTTGATATCATGGTTTTGATCTTCCAAATTAGCACACAAGTAATTTTGAGAAAGTCTCTTTTCTAAAGATAGGATATTAGAAAAGTTACGTTATGTATAATTTGGCGACCATAACCCTAGTATATATTTTTTGCACATCATTAATTAGAAAATAGTTACTAGAGTCCAATAAACCTTAACCAAATTAGATCACATTTAATTTGGGCTAACTTATTATGATAGTAAAAAATAACATGTAATTACCCTTATTATATGTGATATCCACATTTTCCAACAGAAGGAAGTATAAAAGTGATAAAAGAAACTCTAACCTTATTAGCATGTTTGTTGAAGCTGTAAAAAGGCTAAAAAGAAAAAAAGGTTGGAGGATCATTTGATGTTTAGCACCAAAAATGTTTAATATCCATCATTAAGTGAGCTTAATGGAAATAAGGAAGGGAAGATTGAACAGAAGTCACAACCAAAATAAAGGGCTGATTATATAAAAAATGAAAAAGAATTTATGATAACAAGATATAAAATTTGTAACATCCCAAAAAATGGGTTAGAAAAAATTAAGTTTTGAGCCCAAGAGTGGAAATCTCTCGATTTCAAGTTTTGATTTTGGAAATTTTTATAAGTAAATTGATTTGGTTTAGTGGTTAAGTGTTCTGGTTATGTATGTGAGGTTCTGGGTTTGAATCCTATCTCTTGAAATTTTGCTACTTTTGACTAAATATCTATCTTTGGACATGTGGGTTATAAGTTTTGGTCCTGTGTTCGAATCTCTGCGTTCGTAATGAGAATATTTTTATACTAATTCGTAAATCAGTTTAGTTTCCTTTTTAATTTATTTAGTTAATTAAAAGGTTGGTAATTCCCTCCTCTTTGTTTCTGGGACAAAAAGAAAATGTTATCCTTCTCCTTTTATTTATTTTCTTTTTGGTTTTGATTTGCTTCCGAATTTCCTTTGTTTTTGCTATTGGGCGTGAAGTAGATTTCGTGCGGGGCTTGACCTTTTCTCGTGCTTCCATTCTTAGTGTCGGTAAAAGTCAATTGCTTATTTTGTTAGTCTATGGTTTTCTATCGGTTTTTGAGTTTAATAGCAATGGATGATTTTTCCTTAGGAGTTTGTTAATTGGTTGTTTGAATCAAGAGAGGTTTGAGAAATGTGTAGCATTCCTTCAACGATGTAGGAATCATGTCTCTGTTATCTGTTGCCGTTAAATTTCAATTTGAAATGTTGTGTCGAAAGTTATTCGACATAGATTTGGTTTGGATGTTATTCAAGCGATCTATTTCAATTTGATTATCTGATTTGGTTATTGCAATGTTGTTTTAGGCTCGAGATCATCTCTGTTACTTTCATGTCAAAACCGTATCAGGTGGGTACCGATAACCCAACTTTTGTTTCAAGTTTAGTCGTCGGAAAATTGACTGTCAATGCCACACAACCGTATGCTAGGCCATGTAACTCACTGTTCATGAAAATTGGAGGCACACGGGCGTGTGTGGTTATGTGTTATGCAGGGTTCACACGAGCCAATGGCACAGGCGTGTGTCTAGGCTATGTAACTCACTAATTGCGGATTAGGACCATACAGGCATGTGTCAGGCCGTGTGGAACACATGGGCAAGTACATGGGCGTGTGCTAGACTATGTGGAGGCACATGGGCTAGCTACCCAGGCCGTGTGAAACCACACAAGTGTGAGGACCAATATTTGGAATTTTTCCCTCGGGCCACAAGCGTCGTTCGAAATGAACGCATGCATACTATAGGGTCTGTATGACCTGAATTAGGTTGATGATCTGATGATGAACAACTTGTGACCTGTACGTATGTCTGCTATGTTTGAATCTAAGTAAGTAGGAGCTTTCAAAATGTAATGTGCTATTGTCTAATGTGTACAAATTATCCAGGTACGATCTGTATTTTGTTAAGTTTGTTGGTACGCCTTTACGTGACTCTGTTGCTTAAGAAGATGTGATATCCGAATATGTTGAATTGATTGGTATTGATTCTAATTTATAACCATGCATGTGACTTCATGCCAAATCTGATATTATTTGTTAAGTTTTAATAAATCTACTTTATAACGCATGGACTCCCATGCCTACTAACTCTGTTACTATATGATACCATGGCTTACATGCTTATCACTCTACTTCTATATATGCATGCCATGACACATTGCATAGGACTTGGAATGATGTGAAAGGAGGAAATTTCTTGTAGTTTGATTATTTGCATTATCTAATGGTTTATCCGCGTTTCTATTCTGGCTGCAATATAATGGTTTGACCACATGTATCCGATCTTGCAGTTTTAACTACAAAATTCTGGTGGCACTGTCCATATTTATCTGTTGGTGTGATTTGGCTGGACTATTTCTCGAGGGAACTCTATTTTGGTGTGTAGCGGAGTTGGGTAGGATGTTTTCTGATAAATCTGTACTCTGATATGTTTTGAAAAATATCGCATCTGCATAAACAAACATCCTCTGTGTAGCTCTGTTCAGTTCTGTTCTGCTCTATTCTGTTCTGCTTAGTTCTACTTTGTTTCGTTCTGCTCTGCTTTGTTCTGCCATGTTCTGCTCTACCCTGTTCTAGTGGGTTTGTGTTATTTTGTCATATTAGCATGATGGCAACCTCCATGATACTCTGGTCTATTTCATTCTTGACTTATACTCGCTATTAAGTTCTATGTGTTTGTCAAACCTATAACCCGTTTCCGTCACCGAAAGGGTTATGAAGAATTACCGAATACGTCGGGACATTTTAAACAATTAACATTCAATAATAAATAAATTTCATAAATACATTTAATGTTCATAATGAAATAAAATATTCAGTTACGGGTCTTAAATTGAGCTTCCGAAGCCCTAAAAATAAGTTACAAACATTTAGGGATCAAATCAGAACAAAATAAAATATTTTAGGAAAAATACAGTACAAAAAAATTACTTGGCTCGACATCGAAGGATCGGTGAACCACACTTCAAGAATCCTGCAAAAACTTTTTTTTAAAAACCCAAAATCTAAGGCCCATGTCACAGCCCGAGCTTTGCAACCTGGCTCTGATACCACTAAATGTAACACCCCAAACTCGACCTAGAAGTTAGGCCTTAGTCCGGAATGTCACATTAAAGGCACACTTCAAAACAATTTTACCATTTAACAATTTAAGGCTCAAAAGCCCAAAACCCTTGTATCTTGTTAAGTTACGTTGAAAAGCTCATATTTTAGAAAACATTCATAGGTTAAGTTATTTCGAAAACCATGTTAACTTTGGAAATTTTATGAAATTTATTAAGCGGATAGTTGAAACAATAATAATGAAACCCAAAATCTAAAGTCAATTAGGAGTTACATGGCCTTATTACAATCCAATGAAAAAAACAAAGTATTTAAAATAAATTTATTTGAACAAAATAAAACATTTGATCAGCTTGTAGTGTGGCCATCTCTGAGTCCGCTGCCACGTCAAGCCGTCTATTCAGGATTACCTGAAACATTAAATTAAAGGGGTGTGAGTTTCGAAACTCAGTGTGTATAACCCTTGGCAATCCAATCACATACAAATATTCACATTGGGCCTAGGCCCTATGAAAATCGGTGGTCTTCGGCCTTAGCCCACAATGACCTCATATCATATCATACTGTATCATATACAAACAAGTTAATGCAAAACCCATCCCAATAATCCATCCGCTACACACACTATTTCCCTTCTAACCTTATACACACCTGTGGGGATTTCTAAATCAACCCACCCATCCTCTACACACCAATGGTAGCCCGGTTGCAATACTACCTAACGTTGCAGCAAGGCTGCTAATCATATAATGGGCTTAAAGCCACTGGTGGATCCATGGCCATACGACTATGCGATCCTCAAATCTTCCTCCGTACCATAATTCCCACCCATATGCATCCTAAGAAGAATATCATATGAATGCATTAAACACACGAGTAACATCCATAAACTCATATTCGTCACATAGGGGTATTTTCGTCATTTCACTACCTAGGGGTATTTTTGTAATTCTACCCTACAGGGGTATTTTGGTAATTTGGTAAAATAGGGGTATCTTGATAATTTTGCAAAATAGGGTTATTTTGGTACTTTTGCAACACAGTGGTATTTTGGTAAATTATAAATCTAGGGGTATTTTGGTAATTTACAAATATAAGGGTATTTTAGTAATTTTACAAATATAAAGGTATTTTGGTAATTTTACAAATATAAGGGTATTTTACTAATTTTAAAAATATAAGGGTATTTGGTCCCTCTCGGTTTTAGTTATGAACTTTGGCCCATCAACAAGTCCTCGCGGCTAAAGTGAACAGACACTACGCACTAGGTAGGATTCCAGAGAAGAAGAGATGGGCCGCTAGGGCCGCTTAAGTACCAAGCTCTTCCTAAATCCAATCCTAGACATGCGTATGTCCGTTGCCACACTCTAACCCAACGACTTGTTTATGGACATGTTTAATTAGATTAAGCCTTATGAAATTTAAGAGTTGTTCAAACTAGGCCTTAAGTCCATAAACTCTAACATACTTGTCTACGTCCCTATAAAGCCCATCAAACCTAAATTACATCTTTACGGCCCATTAGGCCCAAATCACATCCTTATAGCCTGTTAGGCCCAAAATAATTCCAGTTCAAGTATTATGCTTGACAGACTCAATCCATACGCCAAACCAAACAAACTCATCAAACTTAGCCTTAAGGCCCACCAGGCCTATTTAGCCACTTTTGGCTTTTTGGCTTTTAGGCATTGCCAATATCATGTGTGTAGTGTTTGTACACACCTGGTATCCACGCGCGCTACAAACCCCTTAGTCACGAACCTACAATCGACATTACTAATGATTAACCAAAGCTTTAACACATACTTATCAAAAACCGAAACCTCACCGTACCCTTACCGTGTGCCTCACGTTCTAGCAGCCCTTCCTTTACTACTATTTGCGATTATCCTCTAGATCTGCACTCGGACACCTATATCATCAAAACCAAGTGACCCATATTGTAATAAGTCACCCCTATGAGCCACATTAGATTCAGCCATTTACTAAACCATGACTGAGTCGAGAATACTTACCACCTTGTTAGCAATCCTTACCTACCAATAAAACTCCTTAATTCTCCCCTCTTTAGGCCTTGAACCTTGGACCTCCTTAACTGACAAACACGCCACTTCATAGCTCCTAAATGATGCCACTTGCCACTGGACCACAAGCCCATCTTATGTCCTATTTTCACTCAATCTGCTTAAGAGGCCTCATGCCTGAGACTAGGGTCCACTAAGCAAGAAAAAATAAATTTTCCCTATGGTCTCCCCTATCTCTAAGGCTTCAGATAATCCCGATAATACCTTAATATTATTATTCTAAGTGCTACTCATACATACCAACCTCAGTGCACAGAAATTTAAAGTTTCGGGATTTTTAGGGCGTTACAACTTGGTTAGTGTTGTTCTCTTGTTCTCAAAAATTTTAAACGCTCCCATGCACAAGGCCCAATAGGCCCAATTCTACTAGGCCCAAATTCGAGGCGTTGCACAAATGGTCATGTCGCTGACCTTGTGTCAGCCCATGTGAACACTGCACTTAGACACGTTCAGGGCATACGCCAGTGTGGGTTGCCTGTGTGCATCACACGACCTTGAGACAACACATGTCCCAGGCTATGGTGCCCAAAAATGACTAATTTCAAGCTCAAATTTCACCCATTTGCTTAGGCACCTAAACACATTCAAATACACAACTTTATAAGATGTCAATCATCTTAAAAAACACTCAAACATACCAAATAGATAATCATATGTACCTAACCAATGTATCATCATGGACACCACAATTGCATTCCACGACATTTCACTTTCAAAGTTGCATATACAAGATATAGTTCTTACATAAAAAACATATATTTTCATTTCATACCATAATTCATCATAATGTCAATATTTTCATTCTTGATCAACAAACTTAACATAGTAAAACGTGCCTAATTCCATTTGTTGTTCAATCACACAACACAAGTTCAAGTAAAACTTGCTCAAAAACTAGAAACCAATAACACACATACAAAAGGGTTCTATTACATGCCATATATACCAACTAAAATCAAAGTCTACCAAGTATTCTCGGATAGTGTGATTTCTTATGTTGATCCGATCTTCCGAGCCCAAAAAAGTAATCTATAAAATGAACCAAAATACAGATAAACTTGAATAAAGCTTAGTAAGTTCGTTTAATAAATCGGTGAGCTTTTTCAACTATACATAGTAATCAATTTAAAATTAAATAATGAAACCCGTAAATCGCAACTTTCGTCTGAGAAGTGAAAATCAGTAAAGAATTTTAGTATATCCAGTGAGTAATTCTCGTTTGAGCAACTTTCAGTAGAATCAATAGGTATCACTCGTTTGAGCATCATTCAGTAAATCAGTAGATATCGCTCGTTTGAGCTTTATTTAGTATTTTAACCGTTTCACGATGCTGCTCATACAAGCTTCAGAGAGTTCGCAAAACATGCAGGATCTCAAGCCATAGTTATGGTCCATATTACCGGCACAGAGCCTGACAGCAAATCACCAGCACAAAGCCTGACAGTAAATCACCGACACAGAGCTAGACAGTAAATCATCAACACGAAGCTTGACAATAAATCATCAACACGAAGCCTGACAGTAAATCACTGGCACGAAGCCTGACAGTAAATAATCGGCATAGAGCCTGACAGTAAATCATCGGCACAAAGCGTGACAGTAAATCACAGGCACGAAGCCTAACAATAAATCACCGACACAAAGCCTGACAGTAAATCATCGGCACAAAGCTTGATAGAAAATTTATATTCCATTTTACTCGTTTTCAAACTCATACTATGTTCAATATATCAATTATAACATTATATTAACATAAAATATATAAGAATCAATAGAAATATAAATAACCCTACAAACTTATAGGATTGATTTGCAATAACAGCTCAGAGTATCTCAATCAGTGATCAACATTATTTCAATTCGATATTTCCACTTTCAATTACACATATCAATTTAATTCAACGTTATGCAATTAGGTTCATATAATACATTTATAAATGTACTAAAATTAAACCGAACGAACTTACCAGACTAAACTGCAGCAACGACAAAGTACAGGAATTATTCTGCAATTTTCTCTTCTTTGATTTTCCATTCGTTCTTGATCTAAAATAATAATTTCATTCAATCCACTAATTCCACAGAAAAATTAACTCATTTTATGCAACTTATTCCTTTTAGACATTTTTACAAAATTACCCCCAACATTTTACTTTTATTCAATTTAGTCCTTAAGCTCAAAACTTGCAATTTAACCAATTTTCATTAAAATCAAATTCAGCCGAACGGTATTATGTCTCATTACAACCCATAATTTCAGTTATTTCACCACAAGTCCTTACATTTTTATCACTTTAACATTTTCGTCCTTTAATATTAAAATTAACAAAAGCTACTTTACAAAATAGTCTTATTTGACAACCAAACTTAATAATCCACCATAAAACTTCAAGAATATACACAACACATCAATGGAATAATCCACAATGTTTAACATTTTTACAAATTAGTCATTAGATTAGTTAGATCAAGCTAATACGAGCTCAAAAACATAAGAATTACTAAAAACGGATAAGATTTACCTAACAAGCAAAGCATCACAAGCTTGGTCGAAAACTTGCTCCCCCATATCCAAGGCTATTCAGTTCCAAAAGAAAAGAATTGAAGATGATGACTTATTTAGAAATCTTTTAATTTAATTAACTTATTTTCTTATTTACAAAATTCACCTTTAATTTACAATTAAAATATCATTAACATACGTCCAAAATTGTCCATAATATAAATGTATGGTATAATTACCAACTAAGGAATGTTTAATTGCACAATTGGCCCTTCAATTATATTAAATTTTTAACTAATTAAACCTTATTTCAATTTAACCCTAAACCTTATTTCAATCCAAAAGTTAGTGGATTTAATCATGTCACCACCGCTTGGACGTTTTTACCATGTTTTAATCACCATTTTGGTCTCTTTATGTTTTAAATCTATTGCAATTAACTTTTACCTCTTTTACAATTTAATCCTTTTAACTTAATTAAGCAACGAATCGTCAAAATTACCGGACCAAACTTCAACTTACCTATAATACAACTCTGTAAATATTTAAAAAAATATTTACAGCCTTAAATTACGGAAACGAGGTCCCAATACCTCATTTTCAAAAACCACTTGACCTTTGAATTGTACGACTTATATTTATTTATTCGTTTAATTTATAAAAATAAAATATTAAGCCAGAGTTCTATATAATATTATAATTGACTCAAAATCTTAAATAATAATAGCGCATTTATGATTCCGAAACCACTATTTTCGACACCAATGAAAAAACGCGTTGTTACAGTGTTACTCTAATTTATATACTATGTTTTGTTAATTGTAATTGATGTTGGTTATACACTAGGCTTATTAGCTCACCTTTTGGTTTTATATTTGTGTGTTCAAGTAACTCTCTAACTTAGGACTGGACGGCGTGTGGGAGCTCGGATTGTTTTGCGGTACTGTAAAAATGTATTTGATCTTATGGGTTTATAGTGTGTTTCTGAGCTGGTCTTGGTTTTTGCTAAACTCATCAGTAGTTGATAATTTTTAACGTGAAACTATAAAACCACTCAAGTCGACAAAACGGATTTCTGTTTTCAACGTTAAACCCAAAAAAGATTTTCCGCCACGAATCAAGTAAAATTTTAAATGTTTTCTGGATAATTACTGAAATCAGTTTTCAATACATTGGTGTAACTCGTCCAGACTCAGTTTAAACTTTTAGGCCGAGTTTGGGGTGTTGCAAAAATTGTTTTTTTTTTTTTTATGTGGAACCCTCCAAAACACTCAACTTTAGAAAAACTTCTACAAATGCTAAAAATAAAAAACATTTGACACAAAAACACTGAAAAAAATCCAAAAGGGTCACTAAGATTAAGATTACTGGGTAAACTACAAAAATGGCACTAAATTTTGATCAAATTTCCTTTTTGCTATTGAATTATGAAAAGTTACATTTTGGTCACTCGTAATGTCCAATTTGATTCTTGAACTATAGTTAAAACATCCAATTTGGTACTTTTACAACATTTTTAACAACAATTCTTAAAATTTATTTAAAAATCTAAAAAAAATCTGACAATTCATTATTTTTTTGAAATTATAAAATATTTTTAAAAATTATAATTATTTTAAAAAATTGAAAAATTGAAAAAAAATCTAAAAAAATTATATAATAAACAAAAACATGTGTTTTTGTATTTAATTTTAAAACATGTATTTATTTATTTTTTAATCTGTAAGTTTGTGTTTTTGTTTATTATATATTTTCTAGAGTTTTTATTATTTTTTTACATAATTAAAATTTAAAAATTATTTTTAAATTTCAAATAATAAATAATGATTTTTTAGAATTTTTTAGAATTTTAGAATTTTAATATTTTTCAGAATTACTGTTAAAAATGTTATAAAAGTACTAAATTGATTTTTTTTAGTTATAGTTCAAGGATCAAATTGGATGTTATCCCTTGGATTAATGTGTCACCTCAATTTTCCATTAAGGTTGTAAAGATCATTGATGGACGAGTAACCAAAACGTTAGTGACCAAAATGTAACTTTTCATAATTCAATAAAAAAGGAAAAATTTCAGCAAAGTTTAATGACCATGTTTGTAGTTTACACAAGATTATTTTGCTAGACAACTTTCGAGTGTGACCCAAATATGAAGTTCTAAGCATTTTCTAAATTTAATGTTGCTGGGTGTGGTAGAAGATGATTTGAGTATTTTGAGAATAAAAAAGCCTTAATCTAAGTAGGAAGCATCCTCAAAGATTTGTTGGCCTTTCCACTTGAAGAATCGTTGTAAACGGGTGAGCTGTCGAGAGACAATAGGTTGGGATTGGGTTTTTGATGATCGTGGTGGTTTGCTAATTTCTTTAGAGATAATGTGATACCTATACTTTTAATATGTCTAATTAAGTAGATGTATTTTTCTTCCGTCTATTGATACTTCAATCTAATAATATTAATTTATGATATAAAATAATGTGTGGATAAATAATAGAGTAACATGAGACATGGAAAAGCAAAACAACCAAAACTTTAGATACTTGCTAAATTTTTCACATTCTATTTTAAAAGTCAATAATTAAAAGAATAATAAAATAAATATATTATTAAAGCTTATTAAATACACAATCATAAAGATACCCCCAAGGAAATTCTTGGGAAGACAATCAATAAATCATAAGCTAAGTCTTGGGAAAATTCTTCTTCTTTTTATTCTTCTTCTTCTTCTTCTAAGCTAAGTCTTCAATTTTCACAACTCAACACTTTTATAACTCAAATGTCACACCTGGTTTCCTTTAAATCCGAAAATTAGAAATAATTTATGGGCTAAATTGAAAGAAACAATTAGCTGGCGGTCTCTACTAAAAAATAAAGAAAATTTAGTGACGAGATTGGACATGGTTGAGATCCAATTCTGGTTCGGTAAGATTAAAACCGGTTGATTCCTTAGAGGGAGACAAAATGATTACCAACGGATGGTTTCCATAAGGTTGATAATCGAGTGCGAAGGGCTATAAATAGCAAAGAAACAACTTCCCAGGGAGACTTCTTGTCAAATTTGTTTCACTTTCTTCTCTTCTTCATCTTCTTCCTTGGTTGCTTCGAAGAGGAGATAGTTGTGGGAAGCTTTGCATGGAGCAGTGATCATGAGGTTTGAGTCGAAAACGTAAAGAATCTAGTAAGGTAGTAAGGTTTTTAGTCCTTCTGTATACGTAAGACTAAGAAAATGGAGATAATAATTTCCAAAAACTTTTCTAGGGGTTCTACATGTTTTTGGAAAACTGAGTTTTAAGCTGAGAATATTGAGTTTAACTTATTATTTTAGTTGTCATGCTTAGCTTCCAAGAGAATGGAAGCTCTGACGTTCGGAAAAGCTAAGTTGATAAGGTAAAGACGCATCAAGTAAGTTTTTGCACCTTGCTTTCTAGATGATAGATGATGTTGGGTGACTTGCATGTATCACATTGATGTTGTACCGAGGTTGCCTAAGTTATGTTGCGTATGTACTTGAAGAAAAAGTAATTTGCATGTATGTGCACAATACTGTGTGAGCTTTTACCAGTTGTCTACTAGTTGTTTTATGGTAGATAGTTGATGATAGATAATCTGACGTGATGTATATTCAATGATAAATTGGTTGATATGTTTGAGTAACGCATGAATAGTGCGGAGGGAAATCATTGATGGGTTAGATGAAGTTAGAATTTGGGAATGAGAATTTCTGTTAGATACTGCTATACGGTGTTGCTAAGTGCAACTTGTGATGTGCAAAGCTCCAGGCCTTACAGAAGGAATCAAGGTTAGGAATGGTGAAATGGAGGAATGGGCGGAGGAATAGGAAAAATGGAATTCTATTAAGATATTGTTATATGGTATTACTAAATGCAAACTGTGATATGCAAAGCTTTGAGCCTTGTAGAGGGGACGCTTCGGTGTTCGACCATCAAGATGAAATGTGAAATTGGTCCTTCGGGACGACATCGTGACGACGGTTATTAGGTGCCATAGAGTAACACCATGACGATGGCCAGCACGCTCTATAAGGTGACACCGCGATGGTGGTAAGTAACTACGGGGTGACATTTCAAAAGAGATTTAATGCATAAGACCATAGCTCAGCTATAGAAACCAATATAGTTCTCTAAGATAGAAGATACGGGGTAATCTGCTAGGATAATAAACACGTGGTAGAGTGTGTGATACCACAGCTCGACTATGGCAATAGAGAGAAAGTCCATCATTATATCAAATACGAGATAATCTGTGAGGACGATAAACGCAGGTAGTCTGCCAAGACTGCGAATAGGGAAAGTCATGCAAACAAGGAGAATTACAAGTACTGGCAAGCAATAGCCAATCAGCGGATTTGAGGAAACTGCCAAATAGGAACAAATGTAATAGAAATGGGAAAAGTCTACCTAATGGTAAACAAGGGAACCCTGTCATACCTTGAATCTAGCTGATCCAAATAGAAGGTACATAGAAGCGAAGTTGTCTATTCTAGCGCACTTTGGTAGTTAGTCCACCAAGTTATAAACTTCTGGTGAACTAAATTTTTGGCGAATTGAGCATCTGCCCATGGCAGTATATCACAAATTAATTCTTGACATATTCTTTAATAAAATAAAGAATTCAACAAAAGAAAAGTAAGTCTTGGGTAGGTTATAATCAAAGGTATAATATGTCTAGTTTGTGCAAGCATTGTGAAAAGCAGGTTTTGGTAACTAGATCTGGTTAGAAACCAACTGAGCTGACTGGTCAAATAGCTTATAGATAGGACTCTAATTTATATTTCCCCTAAAATCTGTAGGCCATTAGAAAAGAGAAATTCTACAATTTCATGACACTTGTCAAGTTCCACTAAGTAGGATAGGGTTATATATATGCGTGAGAAGGGTTCTGAGAAAGGTTCTTTTCTTCAACATTACTTTTTGATTCTTTTCTTAAAGTTTAAATATTATCTCTACTTCATTAAACTAGAAGCTAAGGATTCTTGGGAATAAACAGAGGATGTTTCATCTCCTGGTAAGTCTGATAACTTTGCATGTTAAGAAAGAAGATGCTATGAAGTATGTGGGCGGTAAGATTTGAATAAGAGGCCTTGCATGAGGATTATCTATAGTGAAATATTAGCATCCGACTGTAAATGGGTTTTAATGGTGAGTCCATGCTCATATAAATAGTTGACATTGCTAGTTCGCGAAAGACATTCAGAATTGGGGATTTTAACCTATAGCAAGGTGAATCTCAAGTGATTCCCTAAAATCGACTCCTACAAATCCTTATAGATAGTTCTCATATGATAGATGTTCCAAAAATAATGTATGGATACTTGATGACTACTGAAAATATGTATGTAAATCTTGGTATATTATCATTGTGAGTCTAGTATGTAATGAATTGTATGTATAGGTGCATGTGACTTTGTGGTGTACTATGTGTGTGTGCTTGGGATGCATACTAAGATACGTGATCGTGTTGATGCATGTGAAACATGAATTGAAGTATGATTTGGTTAAGAAAATGAGTTAGCTTACTTGAATATATATGTATGATAGATATATGTGTGATTGAAAAAGATTATGTGATGTGATTTTTGACACCGCGGTGGTATTTGATGAAGTCTATCAAGATAGTAAACAAGAATTTTGATACGACTGATATGAAAAAATTCCATGGCTATGGCACATTCTGGAAAGGGCAGATGAGTTGCATTTATCGATTAGGGTTTCTACGTGTCTTGGGGCGATGATGGGAAAACCTTACGCAATTGTGAGTTTAGGAAAATGCATATTGCAAACATGACAGTTCACTTGTGGTGCCTAGGTGGCATCCAAACAGAGCCTTTACTCAACCGCACGAATTCTCTTCAGTAGAAACACATTCCCGAGCATATTTACTCAATCACATAAATTCTCTCTGTACTCGGTTACAGTCATACGACCCTATTTCAGTTCTAAAAACTATTTATGCTTTTGATCTAAAAACTATTGACTTATGTATTTCTTCAAGAACTCAGTCTGAAAGAACTCCCAGGTGACTCTCTCTCTCGACACCACTGATACTAATGTATTCCACCATTGATACGCAATATCCCTTAGAAGTGACACAACACCTTTAACACATTTCGCTGGCATATAAGACAGTTCATCAAAAACTTGAATTGTATTCTCAAGTCATGTAGCTCTAAACTCTTCAGCCCCGTACTTTCGAATTTTATCAACAAGTGGTCTACTCATACGTAAAGGTTCCAAACCTTAAAGAGCTACGGGAACCGATTACGGAACAGTAGGGGGTGGAGCTAGTTGAGCAGCCTGGTTCCTTCGAACAAACTTTGTGAATCATTCGTTCATCATTTGGAAGAAAGCTTATTAGCCTTTCCTCCTTAGCTACCCGATACGAGTCTAGATCCAGATGGCGCTATCGCTTGAGCAAGATCTAGCGCATTACTTTCAACCTCATCAGCTACAACTCAATTGGGATCCATTTACTATATAAAAACACATTTTAAAATGTCAGGAGTCATCACACTATCACAGCTTATATATGGCATGTATAGCTAGACTCTCATATACGCTACGTTAGTCCTAGAATTGACTAAACCATAGCTCTGATACCAATAAATGTAACACCCATCACTTGTATTCAATGCCAAAATAGGGTTACGGAGTATTACCAGACTTACAACTTAAACAACCATTCAATTCAAATCAAAAATCATCTACCAAATATAATTCCAATCAAATACAATCACATGGTCCCTATTATGAGCCTACGAGGCCCTAACATACTTTGGGAGTGGTTTGGGACTAAACCGATAACTCAAGAAATTCTTATAAAACTTAAAAAAAAACTCAAACTGCAGGGGTCACATGCCAGTGTGCCCCAACCGTGTCTCTCACACGGCCAATATACACGCCCATGTGTCCCAGCCCGTGTCTGACCCTGTGTAACTCTCTGCCTTAGGTCACACGGCCAACACACACGCCCGTGTGCCCTAAAAATGGCTATGCATGCCCGTGTGCCAGGCTGTGTGCTAGACTGTGCCAAACCTGGAGGGTATATTGACTTATGCCACACGGCCAAGTCACCCGCTAGTGTGTGAAGCCGTGTGGAGCATACTGACTTGGTTTCAAATTCAACACCAGGGGACACGCGGCCGTGCAATGTAATCGTGTGTCATATACGGCTGAGGCACACGCCCTTGTCTCTGCCCATGTGGACAAAAATAGGCTATTTACCAAGCCATTTTGCCACCCCAAATTGGCACACACCTACGTCAAACCAAATGCACAAATTATAACATTTAGAAACAACCAAAATAACCATAACCAAGAATAAAATATATACCATTTCAATGCCAACATCTATCATGCTTATAATACCATATTCTTGCCTATTCCAATTATACCAATTCACATTTCCGAAGCATTCATATGTACCATTTCAACAAAGCATTTCTTAGCCTAAAACCATAAGAACAACCCTTCTCAATTCATCAACCATTAGCTTCCTTGAAGGTTGCATTCAACAATCCATTCTCAAGCAATCATGAACCACAGATGATGCGACCTTAGCTCGGGAAGTTACTACCGGATCCATTGAGCTGCCACGAGGGCCTATAACTCAGTCACGAGCTAAGAAGTTTCAAGATGCATTAGCAAGCTATGTTTATTCAACTCATCGTAGTTTAAATAATTGAGTTATTGTTGAACTTTATTTAATATATGTTTCTCTTAATTAATCTAGTTGCTAGAATGATTTATTGATGCATAAGTTTTAAGTTATTTAATTATGCTTCTCTTAATTAATCTAGTTGCTGGAATAATTTATTGATTCATAAGTTTTAAGTTTATTTATTTAAGTTAAGTGTTTAATGTGTTTTTTGTTTAATATGAGTTTAAATGTGATTAATGTGTTTATTTTAATATATTTGATTGCATGTGTCTTTTCAGCTAGAAATCATTATATTCGAGGGCTGTTACAAATTGATTAAAGTGACTTTTCAAGTAGAAATCAGTTACATACAAAGGGGGCATTATATATCATTAAAAGGAGCTGTTATATCAATTGAAAAGGAGAGCATTACACTTTCTTAAATTGGCAGCAACCTTTTCTTGCTCCATAACCGATTGTTGCTTAAATGGTCATTCCATGAGCTTAAATTCCATTAAAAGCTGCTGGTGTCCATTCGGCTGGCCAAGGGAGACATCAAAAGTTTTCTTAAACACCTTTGGATGCTCAAGTATGAAACCTAAGCATTCAAGTGAACTGAATCAGCTGAATTAAAGAATTAAATCATATTGAAGGAAAGAGTTACTTAGGCCTAGAATTTCAAAAGTTTGTAAACTTTGTTTCAGCTCATTATTAGCTCATTAAGCTGAACAAAAATGACCTTTCAGTTAGGCCTTTCATAGCACTATAAATAGTTGTATTCAGCCTATTGTAGGGGACTTTTGCTGAATTTATGCTAAATTTGAGTTTTGTGAGTTATCCAATTCTCTTTGTTCTTTTGGAATTGATCTGACTTATCAATCATAGCTTGTGGCGTCTATCCTTTCCATTGTTTGCCGAACTTATCACTTTCGAGTGTGGCGTTCGTATACCTTTGGTTCCTATCACTAATTGATAGTGGGTCAAGGTTTATCCTTTACTATTTTCCCTAAACCGTAAATCACCTAAGGACCATTTGAGATTCGGGTCAACAATCCAATATTGTTGGTTCTTTTTCGGCCTTAGTCCAATTATCCATTATCTTTGTTTAACCATTTTGTTGCCTTATTTTAAACCCATTTCTTTCATTCATCAGCCTTTTCTTTGTTTTAAACTTTGTTCATTTCAAAACGAATCATTTCTACTCAAATTCACAATTGGGCATCAAACGACTCGAATCATTCATGAAATGAGTTCGTATCAACATCACTAAGAGACATTAATACATATATATATACAATACATAATTGCCAAAATAAGCCAACTTACATGGCTAACACAAACCAAACACTAAATATTCACAAGCCAACACAAATGGCCAAAATCATGCTACATATTCCAAAATGACTCAAAATCCTATACATACCATATACTTAAAATACCAAAGTTCATAGGTACCAAATGATAGGTGGATAGTGTGAAGTGATCTCCGACAATTCCCGAATCTGAGCTAGCTTGATAACACTATAAAACACAGGAAAAATAAATAAAGTAAGCTATAAAGCTTAGTAAGCTCATATAAAATAAACTCAATTCGATCTCAAGATTACAATTCAACAATTTGAATATATATATATATCAACATTTAGTATATTTTAGCTAACAAACCTTGCATATACACAATTATGATATTAATCACTTTCTTCACAAGTTTCTTTGAACCAAAGCTTATACATGTCACCTACATACCTGTACCATCTCATATCATTCTCATACTCAATCACATCCTTCATTTACCCATTGAACCATTCAGAATAGAAGTCGGATACTCAAGAGTCTCACACACTAAGTACCTATACCATGGCTCGAAGCTAAATCAAGGTAGCATATATCCGAAGTACTGATATCATGGCCCGAAACCAAATCAGCCGAAATTCATAGCCTGAAGCTAATTCGGTGTAACTCGCACCCAAAGTGCTAATATCATGGCCCAAAGCCAACTCATTATATCTCCTAATGACATGTCACTAGTATCCTAAACTATTCCTAAAGTTCAACAGGGATTTCGAATGTCGAATCGTCGTCGAATCACTATCGAACATATCCATACTCTTGTATTCACAATTTATGTAATGCCAAAGCATATGAAAAACATTTGCATTAAACTTAAAATATACGAACTTACCTCTGGTTCAAAAACTATGAAATTGGTCGATTAATCGAGTACTTTGTCTTTTCCCCGATCTAATTCCAAATTTCACTTTTCTTGAACTATATAATATCAAATTCAGCTCATTTAATTATCCCTCTATTTATTTTAGTCCAAAAACACTCTTTAAAGAACATTTACACTTTTGCCCCTAATATTTCAACATTTTTACAATTTAGTCCTTATTTCACAAAAACACAAATTCATGCAATTTAATCACAACCCATACTAGCTGAGTTACTATTATACCCCTAGCAGCCTATATTTTTCATTTATTTCACATTTTAACTACTAAATTTACACATTTCACAATTTAGCCCCTAATTTACATTTTCACTAAAAATCACTTAACAAAACTTGTATATCTATCAACAAGCATTCATAATCTATCAAGAAACTCTAAAATACATGCTCATTCATCAATGGCAACATTCAAAATCTTTAACAATTTTGCAAATTAGTCCCTGGCCTAGCTAGACCTAGCTGTAACAATCTCAAAAATATAAAAATCACTAAAAACTGAGTCAAAATCACTTACATGCTAGAAATTGAGAGTGTCGAATGCTTCAAGCCCTAACAATGGCTTCCTACCCTTAAATTTTTGGTAGTTTTTCATATTAAGGAAGATGACACCTTAATTTCTTTTTGTTTTATTATACTTATTAACTTAATTACTAATTTAACCTTAAGTTTTAACCTTTATAATTTCATTTATAATGTCCATAAATGTCCACTTAAACAACCAATGGTATATTTACTACATAAGGACCTTCATTATTTAATTTCATAGCTATTAGATACCTTTAACTAGAAGAACACAAATTTTACACTTTATGGGATTTAGTCCTTTTCATCAAATTGACCACTCGAACAATAAAATTTCTAAATGAAACTTTCACATAATCATTCAACCATGCTGTAAACATTAAAACAATAATAAAATAAATATTTTGATCTCGGGTTTGTGGTCCCAAAACTATTGTTTTGATTTGACTAAAAACGGGCTGTTACAGGCTAGGCTGAAAGACTACCTTATAAGCACATGGTGAAAAGAAGAATCTAACACTGGGGAAAAATGAATGAAAGAATGTAAGTACAGTGGGGACAAAGCCTGTGAATATAGTGTAACACCCGAGGGAACGTAGAAAGTAGTCAAAAGATGATATGATTTACCAAAGGAAAATCGCTTAATAGTCTAAACACAAATAGATAGACTCAGTAATTATATCAGAGACCGTCAATAGATAGACTCAGTAATTATATCAGAGACCGTCATTTCAAGATGGTGGCAATTATCCCCAAAATGAGAAAAAAGTTAAACATATTTGAATTATTTTCTTTTACTGCCCTTAGAAGATGGGATCGATGTTCGAATAGTTCAGTAAAGAGACTCACTAAGTTCTTTTGAACTTATATAATTTTGGCTTGTGCTTGTAGGACTTGTGGGTGATTATTGAACTTGGGAAGAGACCAAGCCAGATTGTGTTAGACTAAAGATCAATGTCAGTTTAGTGTCATGGACATAGGAAAGGGGGTGATAAGAAACGCGTGGAATAGGACCGTAGTTTGTCTAAGTTGCAGATTTATCCTAAATCTCTAGATGAACGTAAACTGAAATGAGAAACAATAAAAACAAATTAGTTGTCACAAAAGAAAGTCAAACAAAATTAAAACAAAAAAAAGATGAACTAGTTGGTAAAGACTCCAATAGAGAACAAATTAGGGTTTTTTGGATGGAAAGAAATCATCCTTGGACCTCAAGAAAACGCCCCAACCAGATCTGGAAAAACAAAACACAAACAAATTTGTTAGAAGTGATTTTAAAGACAAAAGCAAATTATTTTGTGCAATAATGTTTGAAAGAACAAGAAAAGATTAAAAATCTTAATTTTGATGTGTTTCTTGATGGAATAAGATAGGAGAAAGTTTCTTGAAGCAACTTTAACCTAGAACGAAAATCAATAAAATTAACAAGCCAAAATAGCAAGAACTATCTTAAATAAGCAAGAAACGATAAATTAAGGATAGAAAAGAGAAGATGATATCCTAAGAAGACTTAGAAACATTAAGAATTCACAACTCCTTTCAATGGCTCTAATTCCCCCTCCAAGAAAAAGATATTGGCAAGAAAAAGCTTGAAGATGATTCCCACAACCTGAAATATTGTTAAAACAACTTCTAAAAGAAACTCGAGAGTAATCCTTAAAGAAAAACTCAAACAGAATTATTATTAACTCAAGAAAAAATTAAATCAATTTCTCTTCTATAAGGGTGGATGTCTATGCTACTTATAGACCCCCAAATAAGTTTTTCTAAACCTAATGGAATAACTAACACGACAACTCATCAAATAAAAAAAAACAAAATAATTCTAAATGTGGACTTTTAATGAAAATTCAGCCAAAGGAATTAAATTGGCTCCTTAGGCTGAATTCTTACATGATGATCCACCTATTTAAATAAAATTGGACCTATAGTTTAAATATTTTACAATTTAGGCCACTTTGATAATTTGGCCTCATATTCTATTAAATTACTTTTCAAACTTCAGGATGGGCTTGTAGACATCTTAATGGGCCATATTTTCAAGAACTTGGTCTTGTGATCTGTTTGCTCTCGAAATTGGCTCATTCAAGCTCGTACATGAAATCCAATGCACCTTGGCTACGATATTCAGTTTCTTGGACCAAGATTTTCCAAGATTTGAAATCTTGATTTTCTTGATTCTTGAAATTGTCTGAAACAGTAAAATTGGATCAAGATTCGGTTTCTTGATTTTCTTGAAAACAAGAAAGTGAATCTTTATTTTCTTTTTCAATCGTGTACGCATTTGGGGCCTTGGTAACGAATTCTTAGATGGTCCCGTTCAATCTTTTTTTGGATTTGCTTGGCCTTCGACCTCGTTATCAGGCCTTAAGGAAATTTGAGCCCATCACGTTCATGAGCCTGATTTTGGGCCTTGAGACTCGCATCAGGGGGTGTACCTTCAAAGGCTTCACCTCAGGGTCAATTACATTGTATTTGAGTAGATCTCTTTAGAGCTCAGAAATTTTGAGATAGTAAATTTTTATTTAATTTAAGGTTTCTGTTGTAGGAAGATTTATTGTTAAGAAATAAAATCAGTCTTTAAAATTGTTAAGTCAAAAATTTGTGTTACACAATTCAATTCATTTGTGGCACCTCATACTCGGATTCGGAGATCGAGTCGGGTGAGAGTGTTACGCAACAACTCTCATGGCGTCGTCATTCGCTACAATTGATAATTCGATAAAGAAGATGATATCAAATTTCATTTAATTCAAATCCAAATACAAAGACACACATTTTTATTTTATTCAATTTAGTCCTAAACTTAAGACAAGCATATCTTTCAATTCCTTGCTTTGAATTAAAATTCAGTTTAAAATTCTATATTTTCTATTTATATAAAAATTACATGATAGATTTTACATTTATTCAATTTGGTCTCTAACGTAATAAAGTTAACAAACAAGCTAAATCAAATTTACAATTTAGTCATTTTCATAATCTAAGCTTCAAATTTATCAATTTCAAGTCTAAGTCATCAATTTATCAACAATGGAAAATTGCTAGAAATTCAAAAATTGGACAAATTGATACATGAGTTAACTAAGTCAAGCTCTCATGGTAATAATTTAATAAAAATTACATGAAAAATAACATAATTACCTATAAATTTGGAGATGGCCAAATGGTTGAAAGCTTGAAGCTTTCTCTTATGTTTTTCTTCTTTGGACAGTGGAAGAAGATGAGTATTCTCATCTTTCTTCCCACTATCTGCTTTTTCATACTTAGTTTATTACTAATTAAGCTTAGTTAATTAGTTAAATTAATGTTTTATTTTACTTTATTAACCATTAACTTAACAAAGTGAAGTTCTACATCATCATCCATTAATTCATAATGGAAAGTGGTTAAATAACCATTTTGTTCCTTGGGATAATTGTTATCTAGGTCCTCAAGTCTTTTGTTAATTAAAATTCAATAGCGATTGGACGTTTACAATTTAGTCCCTAAGTCTTAATTAGCCACATTTTCGACTAAATTACTTAATTAAAATTCAATATATTTTCATAATAACTATGTAAATATTTTTAATTAATATTTATGGACTCAGCTTACAGAAGTGGGGTTCCAAAACCGTGTTTTCCGACACCACTAAATTTCAAGTCGTTACAAGTCCTTCTCACCACAATACATGTATTTGCTAACTCGTTCTCTTTGCTTCTCCATAAGTCATTTAAGTGCGTGTATCTCGCTATGAATCTTGTTCAAATGTATTTCTTGACAAATCCATGAACAATAGAATATTTTTAGGCATTGGAAACATGTTCGTGCATGTTTGGAACACATACGACATTTATGCTTAGCTATAGGTTTATCATTCTCCTCTTCAATACTACATGTGCGCACTATGATGAGAATTTGAAAACAAAAACACTCAAACAAGAAAATTGATCAAGCAAAATTAAGTTTCATTGTTATGCATTTGTAATAAAAACCAACTCTAAAAGGCAAAAAATAAAACAAGATATTCTTGCTTGTAAATTTTATAGAGTAATTAAACTTAGTATTTCTTTAAGAATTCGTTGGGATCACTCTTTAGCAAGGCTGACTTAGAGCTCTAAGAAGCTAAAGAAAAACTCAACTCCAACAGAAATTGTGTTGCGCGGAGAAAGGAAAGGAAACACTTTCGTACCCACTAACACAAGAAACAAGAATGTGTTAGAATACTTAATGGAACAAGAAAAGCTAAAACAAATGAAAAATCATAAGGTTAGAGTCAATTATAATAAAACTACTCAGCAGACAAATCGAAATAATGGAAAACAACTTGATGTTTTCGTTTTAGGTGTTCCTGATATGCTAAAATCACAAAATTAAATCTATAGCCTCCTCAAATGATGAAAAAGAAATCTAGTATTTTTTGCACAAAACTCAGCCCATGGAATATTTTATGATTTTTTTCTCTTTTTTCGTATTTTTTATTTTTCATTTTTTTTTAATTTTACCTATGGAAATGTTTTTCCACTGTACAATAGTACCATGGATCTATATATAAAATCTTAGCTCAAAACGATATCGTTTACCCACTCAAAAATTAAATCTTTGAAAATTTTCTAAATAAAACAATGTTTTTTTGGCTTTTCAAAACAACGCTGAAAATATTTTTAGCACAAAGAGAAACAATCAAAAAAGTGTCGAAGCCTGACACCAAATGATACAGAACAACGGACCAAGGTCGAATTCAAATTATTTTTGGATGGGACAAAAAATCGTAATTTCTTGTAATAATCTCATATAGAAATTTTGCTTGCACAGTCCTCACTAAAATGGTCATAATTTGAGCTTTTGGACTCAAAATTAGGTGATTAAAAGTGTATTTCGAAGACATCTTAATCCAAAAATACCTAAATCTCATCCAAAAACTCAACACAAATCAATAGATGTTTTGAGCTTAAAAACAATTTCAATGAATTTAAATTAATAAAATTTACCTTATTCATGCATATATCACATTCAAAGTTGGGCTTTAATTTTTATGATCATTTGGGCTTACCTTGTAAAAGGTTAAGCACAACATATATATTCTTGAGCTAGAATTTGAACCCATACTCGTATCATTGTATCATGTGAATAACTATTGCAACATGTGTTGCAACTAATTTATTATTTTTGGTTGGTAAAAAATGAAAATAAAAGAAAATTAGAGATTGAAACATTCTTTGTCTCCTAATTAGAATAGGCAGCCTAAGTATTTTCCGCTAAAATGCCTTGCATGGAGCAATAGATCGGTACGTTATATGCAACTCACGGAATGTCATATTAATTTAATCTCATGTGTTTTCGTCTATGTTTCATTACTTTTATTTTATTTTATTTTATTTCAATGCACAAGAATCTCTGTTATCAATAGAAAATTCTCATATTGGTAACAAAATATATATATACTATTTTTATTATTAATTCTTATGTTAATAGTGATGCTTAGAAACCGTGGCGGAGTCAGAAAATTATTTTAAAAGAGTTGAAATTAAATTGTATATTTTTACGATAGTAAAAATATAATTTTATTATTTTAATAGTTTATATTTTTATAATTTTAAAAAAATTAAATCAAATCTTTATCATTTTTAAGAGATTAAAGTACAATTTTATTATTATTAATTTAAAATTTTATAAATTATAAAAAAATTTAAATAAAAAAATTTTCATTTTAAAAGAAACGAGACTACCTACCAACGCCACTGACTCCAATCATTTTGTAGGATCATCCCTTCGTAACAACACTCCTTGGCGAAGCGTTCTTTATAATGAAGTGCTCCTTGGCACGCAACAATTGCACTCCTTGACATTAATTATTTGAAGTGAAGTAACAAATATATATATATATAGTTAAACAAAGATCGTGGAGTAAAAAAGCTTAAAAAATTTACAAAATTTTTGGGTTTGCTCCACTATATGTGTTAAAAAGCATGGTTTAAAGACTTAAATATGAATACCATTAAAAAGTTTGCCTTTTTAACCCTCTTCTAAGACATTTATTCTTGGATTGAATTAAAGTCATAATCATATTTTTATTGCAATGGTTGAGGGTAAAAGTAGCATAAAAATCTTTCTTTATATTAGGAGTTAAATTATATTTTATTTTTTGTATTAAAAAATAAATTAATTAATTCTTATACGTAGTAAATTAGTTCTTTCTATTAAAAAAACTACTCATTCCTACTATTAAAAATTAGTGTGACTAACAAAATAATGAGACAATTACACATAGTGTGCCACATGTACCTTATGCTGACATATATGTACCAATTTTTAATAGTAAAAATAGATAAAATTATTAATAGATAGACGAGTTTATTCTCCAATCTAACATAAATAAACTAATTTATTATTTTTTAATAAAAAATAAAATGTAATTCAATTCAAATCAAGCGTTTTACATCCCCAGCAAGCCGTGAATTACTAGGAGCACATTTGGTTAAGCACAATGCGAATTCCAAGAGATATCTACATAAACAAACCCACCTCTGAAGAAACCTCTCTTTCATAACCTTGTATTTTAAGAAATCCCCGACTTGTTCCCTTAATGATTTTCTATTGGTCACATAACTTATTGATTAATAATACAATCATTTTCTAAAAATAATTTAATAAATTCAAATATTAAATTCTTATTTATTCTATATTGGATTTACAGTCTTTTATCTTGAAAAAAAAAAACAGTGAAAGGGCTAATAAGAACATAAAGTGGGGGGATTTGTAAGAAAAGAGAAACATGAAATGAAAGCAATTTTTTTCTTTCAAATCAGAACAGGTAGGGGTAATGAATCCAATTCTAAAGTGTGGTACCAGAATCACTTTGATTGATGGGTGGGGTCCCTGTTGGCCTGCCTACCTTATGGGGCGACCTAAAGCCGACATATTTCCGCCATTGTTGATCCGCATTGCTAGATTAAGAAACAATGTAACATGCTAATTCATCACAAGTGCTTATAATTAGAACGACAACCCCCCCCCCTCTAACTCTGGCTTTTCTAGATTGTAGCCTCCTATATGACTCTTGAAGTTTAGGAATATTAGTGGGAAAAACACAATTTTGACTGGGGCTACCTGACTGTATTTTCTATCGATTCGCTTCGCTTCAAACATTGATTTAACGCACATACAGCGGTGCATGTGGGGGAGGCACAGATACCTACAAGACTGCTTTTTCATGTGTTTGGAAGGAGTAGAGAGATTTTTTTTTTTTTTGGCTTATTATGGAAAGGGTTTTACTCTTTAGGGAAAAAGTAATATGTTTTCATTTTATTTCTTGATCACGAGATTGGAGATTTGATCTCCATTAATAGAAATGGAATACATTTTATAATTACTTATTTATTTTTTTTTTAGAAAATATTTATAGTGAGGGGATTAATTATATTTGTCGACAATAAATACCTTAATTTTAACAAAAAAAATAATTTTATTTAAATAGTATTTGGATTTGAATAGAATTAATATCCAACTATAAAAAAAATGAATACAACTACGCTTATTCAAAAAATTGTGTATATTCTTTCCATAAATATTTGATCCTTTTGCTATCCAACCTTTTAAAATTATTGTTTTATCTCTATTATAATAATCATTTAAGTGAATTAATGTCACAAGTTAATCGAGTAACAATTCAATTGAAAAATGATTAAAATCTTATTTTAATCAAGTATTCAAATATATATTCTTTCCATAAATATTTGATCATTTTGTTGTTCAACCTTTTAAAATTATTGTTTTATCTATGTTATAATAAATTTAAGTGAGTCAATATCACAAGTTCGAGTAACAATTCAATTAAAAAATGGTTAAAAACTTATTTTAATCAAATAATATAGGGATAAATATTAAAATTATACATGAATAATAGTTTTATGCAATAATCACATGAAACTTTAATTTTGGTTCAAATGAGTACATAAAACTTTGCTTCCTATTCAGTTGTACATATTTACAGAAATGGATACATCAATTTATTTTACATTGGATAAGTATAATTATTTGTGCATGTAATATGTAAATGTAAAATGATGTTATATCGATAATATTGTTAGTTATTTATGAAAATTAAATCAAATCAAAATATTATGTATAAAAGTACACAAAATCAAAATTTATGTATAATATTACACGTTAAACCAAAATTCATGTGTAACTTTAAAATTTATCCCTAAAAGTTATTATTACAATGGCATTTATATCTTTTTATAGTTAATATAAAATTTTAGAAAAGAATTATTTTAAAATACAATACAAAGTTTTAAAAGCCCCAAACAAATGCTTTAAGAAGGAGTTATATATATTATAATAACCTTTTTTCTTTTATGTGTCACATAATTTAATTTTTTATTTTTATTTCTTCAACTCGATTAAAGATAATACTAAAAACACTAATAAAAATAATAAAAATAAAATACTGTCCTCAAAATGAAAATAACAATTTCATTGTATTAAAAGAAATCATATATTAAATCTCTTTCGTCACTACTCCCTTCACTTTTTTCTTTTATCCAAAAATGAATAACTAATTACTTAAAATTTTTTATTTTTATATTTTTGGATTTAAAAATTTTTCTCTCAAAAAATTTAAAAATAATAAAAATATTGTATTTTAGTATACTTTAATATACTATGTATACATATAGACTTCCTATATATTAAAAAATTATAGATAAATAAACATCAATATATATTTCATAATACTAAGTTAACAAAACTATTAATAAATAGTTAATGTATAGTTTATTCTCTAAATTTGTCAAAGTATTTAGTTGATATTTAAATTTTTTATTTTTATTTAGTTGGTAACTAAATTTGTATTTCGTCACACTTATTACCCCAATATCTTAACATCATTAATTTTTTAAGACTTATTATGTAGTTTGCCCCTTAAACTTGTTAAAAAGTAATTAATCAGTATATAAACTTGTTTAAAAACTACATAGTTGGTACGTGAACTTATCTAAAAAATTATATTTTTAATTTAATTAATATTTTAAAAATATTTTAATTGTTTAATTTATATCCATCATATGTCATACTGAGAGGTTGTTACTATAAAATCGACTATAAATGTTACATCAGCACAAACTAGCGATACTAGTATGAAGATACCAATATAAGTGATAGAATATAAATTCGAATACCAACTAAATAAAAATTTTAAATATTTTTAAACTAAATATTAATCCTTTATAAAATAATAAAAACAGGCAATCCATAGCAGTCAATAGAAGCTATTATAAATAATAAATATTTTAATATCCACGAGTGAGACGAAAAGAAACCAAGAAAGTCGGTGAGCAGAAAAAAATAGGTTTCGTAATTGCCTTAAAAACTGCAAAAAGGAGAGCACTCTTTTTTTTCTTTTTCTTTTTTTTTTTTTCTTTTTTTGTTTTTTTGGGTTTGAAGTTTAAGAAAAGTGGAATGATTTTGTGTGAGCATAGAATGGAGGGCAAAACCACCGAAAAAAAAAAAAAAAAAAAAAAAAAGAAAATAATCATATCAGGATTTGACCGTTTTATAGTTTGTCTTGTATATGATATAAATGGAGGTGCATGCTGCATCACATTAACAAGTAGTGCACTTTTTCCATGTAAAAGTAGTCCTTCACTATGAGATCCTCTGCCTCTCACCCTATTTATTATTCAATTTTAACCATTTTACCAATAAAAGTCCATTTTTAATTTTATTTACGAAAATAGGTTATTTTTTTAATTATTTATTAGAATAGGTCAAAAATATTAAAATGCGTCTACGTAAAAGCGTTTTATGAGAAAATTTCAACAAAATGCGTCCTTGAGGGAGTGATTTTGTTATGTCAGTACAAAACGCGCTAACATAGATGCGCTTTGCTGACATGGAAAAATCGCTCCCTAAGGGGATGCATTTTAGCCTGTGTTTTTCTAGAGTTAGGGCTATTTGCATATTTAGTGCTTAGGATTTGTGGTTTTAGAGTTATAGTGTTTGTGTTTTGTTAAAATAATTTAGGGTTTATGGTTTATGATTTATGGTTTAGAGTTTAAGAATTTTAAAAAATAAATCAAGGTTTAGAGTTTTTTAAAAATTAATTAAATTAGGTTTTAGGGGTTTAAAATAAATTAATTAAATTAGGGTTTATATTTTTTAAGAAAATTAATTAAATTAGGGTTTAGTTTTTTTAAAAAATAATTTTTGTGTTTAGCTTTTAGGGTTTTTGTAAAAGGGTTTAGGTTAAGGGTTTAGAAAATTTTATATTGACAAGAAAGATTTTATTTTTTATTTCTACAGTAGTTTCAGAAAAATTAATTTTGAGAAGACGGTTCTAAAAAGATAATGTCAAAAACGCTTCAAGCAAGATGCACTGTCAGCAAAATTACTAAAAAAAGCTCTCACGTGGACGCTCTTTTTCTACAGTAGTTTCTGAAAGAATAATTTTGAGAAAACGATTCTGAAAAAGTAGTGTCAAAAACGCTTCAAGCAGGATGCACTGTCAGCAAAATTACTGAAAAAAGCTCCCACCTGGACACTTTTTTTTCTACAGTAGTTCCTGAAAAAATAATTTTGAGAAGACGGTTCTGAAAAAATAGTGTCAAAAACGCTTCAAGTAGGATACACTGTCAGCAAAATTATTGAGAAAAAGCTCCCACGTGGACGCTCTTTTTCTACAGTAGTTCCTGCTTGGCCTTAGGCTATAAATGAGTCAAATTTCATTCTCATGTTGCATAAGTTACAGCAAGAAAAATTAGAGAGGCTAAGAAGAATAAAAATTGAATATGAGTGAACGCATTAATGTTGTTATTTACTATGATGGTGAGGTCCGTGGCACCGAGAACGACGTTGTTTTTTTATTGGAGAATACAACGCGACTGGTTTTTAACCAGAACATAGATTTGACAGAACTTCGTAAAAGACTTAGGCCAGTTATTCTGTGCTTTTCAAAAGCACTTCTGGCTCCAAAAGCACTTCTGGAAGAAAAGCTGTGCAGAACAAGCTACTTTTGGCTGGGATTTTTAGCTTTTTAGAAGTGCTTCTGAAAAACACTTCTGAAAAAGAGAAGCTAAAATTTTTAGCTTTTCCTCTCCCAAAAGCACTTTTAGTGCTTAATTATTTTTTCACCCCTTCAATAACATAGTACTTTCCCTTTTTTTTTTAGTGCTTATTACAAATGTGTTAAAATCATTAATTAAAAAAATATTTTTTAAAATACTAATTACAAATATTTAATGGTTATATTTAAATATTTATAATGTAGTTTATATTCTAATTAAATTTTATAAGTAATTAATATTTATTACTTAAAAATATTTAAAATCTATATTTCATATATTAAAATATTAACAAGTTATAGTAATTTTTTATATTTTTACTAAAATATAATAATATTAACTAATTTAAATTTTATTTAAATGCATATTTATTACTTGATAATAACATGTCTAAAATGGACATCTTATTTCTCAAAAGCACTTTTTGACAGCAATACTAAACACTCAAATTTTAAAGCAAACTTTTCAAAAGCACTTCTCAAAAGCACTTTTCAAAAGCATTTCCAAACTAGCCCTTAGATGCAAAATCTTCGGAATGACGTCATTGAGAGTTTTGTCTATTAAATATCAATTTTGTGCTTCAGTTGATCCCGTGACATATGACTCATTTGATACCAAATGTGGCCGTAGCTTGGAGGTGATGGTGCAAACTCATCTCGCTAGTGGATCACCCTATCTTGAATTATATGTACAATTTTCATCGCCAAATAAAGCATTTGCGACTTCAATATCTACTGTTGTTCGAGGGAAATACATGAACCCTACCTGACACTCCGTTAGTGGAAGGCAGAACACGGAAGGGCCCATGTTTGGTGGCAGTATGGAACACACAACTCCTGCATGACACTCGATTAATGGATGGGACATGCACCTCGGTGGGTCAATGTTTGATGTTGGAAATACATACTAGGGAATGATATTAACTTTTAGTGGTTGGCAATCCACATCTGATTGAGGACTTTACAAAATGTCCACAAAAATGGATGATGTACTCCCTACGACGTCTACCGGTAAGGGGATCTCATACATTGCAGATGATGGTGGGTTGGATGATGAGTCCAATGTGGATCACCTCGAGAGACCGGCCTCGATAGTGCAGAAGTTGCATTATTTTTTAAATCGGTGCCTGTTCTAATCGAACCTCAAGACGGTGAAGAGGATTCAAATGAAGAAGAAGAAGATCCGCGATTCAGGGCGTACTCGCCTTCAACCCATATATATAATGTCGATCTATCGGCAGATGATACGTTGGAGTTTCCAGATCTACCACACAGAAAGCGTGACCATACAAGTTCGTAATTGGATTCAAGTGAATTGGAAATTGGTAAGGAGTTTCCTAGTAATGATAGTTTTCTTGGTGCATTGAAACAACATAGCATCATGAACGGGGTTAACCACCACGTGGTTAAATCCAAACTCGAGAAGTTTGAGGCTAAGTGCGCAATGCAAGACAGTACATGTTCATGAAAAATCATGGCTTCGGTTAGGAAAAAGACAGGCTTGTGAAAGATAAAAAGGTACAAAGGTCCACATATCTATATTGCTGGTACAATATTACTGGGTGTTTAGGGTTTTTTGAATAATACTATTATTACTTAATGTTGCATTATTTAACGTACTTTGTTGAAAGGTTTTTCACAAGATCATCTCAAGATGGATTCAGAAATGATAGCTAGCTTAATACTACCTATCGAAACCATTTTTATAAGTTTTGAAAAAACAGGGATCGACTTTAAAAAAACAGAAATGGAGTCGCCACCAATCCCTTTTTACTTAGGTGTGATTGGATCACCTTGTAAAACGTTTTATTTCAAAACATTTGATTTTGATCCACGAAATACGAGAAAATAGGTTCGGGAGTAGGTTACGTATGAGGAAGGATTAGCACCCTCATAACGCCCAAAAATTGGTACCTAATCGATAAAATCATGTCCTATTGTTGAAATTTAATAAAAATTTAAAATATGGTTTCTTTAAAAAAAACTGAACAATTTGAGTTAAAATTTGAGATTTCTTTGTTCCGAAAGAATACAAACATCACATCCAGCACGTTAGGACATGATATTTTTAAACCCTAGTAAATAAAATCATCTCATGATTTACAAAATTTTATTAAAAGGATATTTAGTTATTTAGTCAAACGGAAAATTGAAACCCAGCACGTTAGGGCACTATTTCCCGAATTTCTAAATACAAAACATTGACTTATTTTTAAAAAAACCTTTAGATAAAATATAGTAATTTTCCAAAATGTATTTTATTCTAATATATGATCCATGTGAAAATATCACATTAATACATCATCATACATAAATATCAGAAACAATCATTGTAATATCCTGATTTTGTGGGTCTGTGCATTTGGTACGTTGCATGGATAAATTAGTAGGTCAAAGGCTTTGAGGTGTGTATTGGGCTCAGGTTTGGGCTTAAATCTGGGAAAAATTGATTAAAAATAGTGCTAGAAGTATTTTAATTTAAATTATTATGTTTAGTGGCAAGTTGGGCTTGTGGCCCAAATTTTGGAGGTGTTTTAAGTGGGCATTAAGGTGGCGTCACAAAGGGGGAGGAGTTGGGCCTAGTGTGGCCGCTTGGGGCCCAAATTGATGGGTCAAATTTCGGCACTTCAAGGGGGAAGGGGTGGACGGCATAGTGGTTACATTTTAGGAGCTTTAATTCTTTTTATTTAAGTGATAAAAGATGATAAAAGGAAGGAAAGAGTTGGGTTGAAGATGGTCTCTTTTAAAGGTAAGATATGGATGAGATAAGGGATTAAGGCTGTCAGGAGAGGGGAGAGTTGGCCGAAACTCCAACTCTGAGGTGTTGCATGTGTAGCCAAATTTTGAAGCCTAGCGTCCATCTTTTCCATTCGTTTTCTTTTCTTTCTTTCTCACTTACTCTTCTAGCCGAAAATTCTCTTCTTCTCCTATTCTCTCAAATTCTTTTCTTTGCCGCAACTCTCCAACACATTCTTCTTTTCATTCTTTTTTTCCAAAGCCGAATATTCTGGTCTTCATCTTCCTCTCCCATAGCCGAATCTACAAGGGTGGATTTTTCCCGAAGATGCACCATAAGCCGAGTACTCCTCTTTAATCTGGTGAGTTTCGGGATTTTGCATCTCTGCGGTTTCTCTTTTTCTTTTCATTAAGTTCTAACTCGAATCACTTGTTCAAAGGCCCTGTCAATTTCACTCTCTGCCCCTAGAAGCGAAATCCTATCTTGCTGAGATCTGTAGTATCGATTGGTGGAAAAGCCGAAGGTAGGTTGATGGTGGGAAGGTGACGTTTTCTTAAAGACTTTCGGGATTCGACAGTGTAGTCAGGCAGTGGAGGTTGTATCTGTAAATCCAAACGAATAAGTATCGGGAGTTGGATCATAGGCCGATAGTGGTAGTCTCGCGTGACAGTAGCATAGAAGCAGTAAGAGCGTTAGTACGATAACTAGGTGTGTAACTCTTACACACTTTCTATACTTGATATGTTAATGTTGTGTGTTGTAAAAGCTGGAATGATGGCAAAGGTTACTAAAATACCCTTGTGGGTAAAAGCGAGGATGCCGGGTAAGTTGTTATTATTGCTCGCGTTGATTGTGATCTATGAAAGCATGTTATTATGTAAACGTAGTTTTATATGTTAAACATGATCATACTGATACTGATTGCATAAGTATATGCCATGGGTGATGAGAGGAGGGGGAGTATGATCTATCAGACTGTCACCAGTGATTTGGTATCACACAGTGGGTTGACCCCACATATATTATAAAAATTGTGACTAAGTCTCAGTGGTTTGGCACCACCAAATGGTACCATATATGTTATTTTTGTAACTTCGGTTACCAGTGGTTTGGCACCACCAGTGATTTGGTACCACCAGTGGTTTGGTACCACAAGGGGTAGATTTGAGAGACTCGGATGGATACTTAGGTTGGATGGGTTGCATGACTTCAATATTAATGTATGAATTTGTGTAAGAGCATAATTTCTCTTGGGATGGGGACTTACACACTGAGTCTAGGTGACTCACCCCTTCCGTTATATTTTACAGATCAGACTTAGATCGTGGATATGGAGCCGGAGTGGACTCAAGGTGGCCATGCACAGCATTTGGTTTATTACAATTTTTTCTATTAGGACTTAGTTATTTTATTTTGGTTTTTAGTTATGTAATAAGGCCGCTGAAGTTTTATTTTGGGTTTCCTTTTATTATTTAGTAGATTCTAAAGTTTTTATTTAATATGTGGATTAAACTTGGAATTGGGGGTTTTCAAAAGCTAAATAAATACTTGTTTTTTTTATACCATGACTAAGTAATTAATACGGAGTAACAATATGACAACTAAGTTTTTTTTCTAAATCGAGTTCCAACATGTTTTATACCTTTCCAAAGCACATCAACGTTTTTCTTTAAAGTTTTATAACAACATCTCCTTGGAACAAATCAGCAAATCAATTTTCAAACATTTTCTTTCCGTGGCACGCTAGATACGTTGTAGCGCTTTAACCGAGTTTGGGGTATTATATTTTGGTATCAGAGCCAGGTTCAAAAGCTCGGTTGTGGGTTTAAGGCCCAAAATATATTTTAAGAGTTTGTGAAATAATTTTTCTTTCGGAAAGCATGGCACCTGAGTCTCCAGCACCGATCCACCCAGGTAAGTACCCTAACCTTTGATTTAATGTTTATGTGTGGGCTTTGGGGGTTTTAGACGTAGTTGAGCATGGTAGAACTGATGGACCATAGGGTTAGGTTACACAACTTCTTAATTACATAAGACTTAAGTCGAAACAAACAAACCTGTGAGTAAGTCACCGAGTTAGGGTGTGGCAACAGTCATGCGTATGTCTAGGATTGGATTCAGGAAGAGCTTGATAATTAAGCAGTCCTAGTGCCTCACCTCCTCTTCGCTTGAATCCTACCTGGTGCATAGTGACTGTTCACTCTGACTATGGGGACTTGTTCATAGGCTAAATCCGATAATTAAAACCCGGAAGGGACCAGCCACACTGTTTTGTAAAAACCCTAGTTTTGAAATTATCAAATTACCCCTTGATTTGTGAAAACTACCCGAAATTTGGAAATTAAAAACCAAAGTATCCCTTGTTTGTAAATTACCAAACTACCCTTGACTTACAAAATTACCAAAATACCCCTACTTCACGAAATTACCAAAATACCCTTAATTTGCAAAATCACCTGAAACTTTATATTGGAAAAAAATTTCAAAAATACCCTCGGGTAGTGAAGATAACGAAAATACCCCTACACGTTGAATGTGGTCTGTGGATGTTGTTTGTGTGATGAATGTACCTAGAACTAGGAGTTAAGCCTGAAACTGAAACTATAGGTAGATTCAACTTCGAAAGAATCACTTTTAAAACTATTTTTCATAAAATTGCTCGTGGATAAAAAGTGAACAGAATTAATAATACATAAAATTCTTAACCAGATAAATGCGAACGGGAAGAATGAGTACATGAGGTCGTGGACGTCTGCCGCGTGGCCGGGGTAGGGGTAAGATGACCTTGTCAGAGCCAGCAGGGTCTGGCCATGGGTCTGGAAATGTGCTGCCAGATCTACCGGCGGAGGGAGCTGAGTTTCAGAATCAGACTGGTGATAATGATGTAATATCCCGGGCAATACTGCGAGTTTTGAAGAGAGTTACCGGGGCAAGCACGGGTACAGGAGCCCGAAAATCAGTGGCTGAGCGACTCCGAGCTAACGGAGCGGAGGTGTTTAGGGGTTTGTCGGTCTGGACTCCAATATCGCTGGAAATCTTGGTTAGAGGCAACAAAGCGTATAATGGATGACTTAGACTTCTCGGCTGAGGAGAAGTTGAAGGGGATAGTGTCTCTTCTCCGGGATGAGTCGTATCAGTGGTGGCTCACGGTCAGGGATGGTGCAGTGGCTGATGATATTACCTGGGATTATTTTAAGGCAGCCTATCAGAGGAAGTATGTGGGAGCTGATTATACTGATGCGCAACGTAGAACGTTCCTAAATTTGGTTTAGGGGAATAAGTCGGTACCCGAGTATGAGGCGAAATTCTTAAGGCTAAATAGGTATGCTCGGGGTATGGTGGCTACAAAACATGAGCGCTGTGTTAGGTTTAAGAACGGGCTAAGGGATGAGCTGCGGGTGTTAATTGCACCTCAGCGGGAAAGGGAATTTGCCGTTATCGTAGAAAAGGCCAAAATAGCTGAGGAGGTGAAGCGAACCGAGAAACAGAATCAGGATAGATGCAGGGACAAAAGGAGTTTTGGGCCATCAGGGCTGGTGGAAGTACTCAGAAAAGGGCTAGATTTGATAGACCAAATCGAGCTGCGAAGCCTGCTACTGTTTAGTGGCCACCTCAGTGCATTAGATGTGGGAAGTCTCACTCGGGAGAGTGTTGGGCTGGTAATAGAGGATGCTTTGAGTGTGGGTCAACGGAGCACTGGGTAAGAGATTGACCGCGAAAGTTAGCTAGGACTCAAGCTGAGGGCCAAGAACGTGGTCAGTTTAGGAGAGATGGCCAGCAACCACAAAGGGGTCGAGGTGCAGTTAGGGGTGGTAATGGTAATGGTAATGATTGAGGCCGTGGAGCACCTGGTCGAGGTGCTGGGGGTACTAATGCTAGACAGCCTGGGTTCGTCTATGCAGCCAAGCGTCGAGAGGAGGGCGACGCATCGGACGTCATAACCGGTACGTTTTTAATTTCTAGGTTGCCTTATACTGCTTTGATTGACGTTGGTTCAACACACTCATATGTAGCTAGTAGCGTAGTGGGAACTCTAAACTTAGCCTATGAGATTTCTGCTAGGAAGATGACAGTAGTTAGCCCTCTAGGACACTCTGTGGTAGTAGACAAACTGTATAGGGATTGGTTGGTTAAGTACCAGGCAGAACTGGACTGTGCAGCTAAGCGCATGGTGCTAAAATTGGCCGAGGGTGAAGAGGTGGTGATGATAGGTGAGAGAAGGAATTACCTATCTAATGTGGTGTCCGCGCTGAAGGCGGAAAAGATGGTAAGAAAAAGATGTGAGGCATTCGTGGCTTATGTTTGTGCCTTGGAAGTTAAGGATTTGGCTGTAGGAGGTGTTCGAACGGTGAAGGACTTTGTCGATGTCTTTCCGAAAGAGCTTCCAGGTTTGCCATCGGATCAGGAGGTGGAGTTCGGTATTGACCTTCTACCGGGAACAGCGCCAGTGTCTATTGCTCCGTATAGGATGGCGCCAAAGGAATTGGTGGAGTTGAAAGCACAGATTCACGAGTTATTAGATCAGGGTTTCATTCGATCAAATGTAT
Source organism: Gossypium bickii (assembly GCA_025503065.1). Taxonomy (NCBI): domain Eukaryota; kingdom Viridiplantae; phylum Streptophyta; class Magnoliopsida; order Malvales; family Malvaceae; genus Gossypium; species Gossypium bickii. Next base: position 108,389,963 of record CP106711.1, read on the forward strand.
CACCTTGGGGAACGCCTATGCTCTTTGTTAAGAAAAAGGATGGGTCAATGCGAATGTGCATAGACTACCGTCAGTTGAATAAATTGACAATTAAAACCAAGTATCCGTTGCCTAGGATAGATGACCTGTTCGACCAGCTTAAGGGAGCATCGGTCTTTTCCAAGATAGATTTGAGGTCGGGGTATCACCAACTTAAGGTAAAGGAGGCAGATATCCATAAGACGGCATTTCGTACTCGATATGGACATTATGAATTTGTGGTAATGCCGTTCGGGTTGACAAACGCACCGGCAGCGTTTATGGCTATGATGAACTGGGTGTTTCAGCCGTACTTGGATCAGTTCGTCGTAGCATTTATAGATGATATTCTGGTGTACTTGAGGTCAGAAGAGGAACACGACGCGCATTTGTAGGTAGTGTTGCAGATTTTAAGGGAAAAACAATTATACGCCAAGTTTAGTAAGTGTGAGTTTTGGTTGAAGAAAGTTACTTTTCTGGGTCATGTGGTATCCGCAGAAGGGATAAGAGTGGATCCTCGGAAGATTGAGGCAGTATTGGGTTGGGAACCACCTAAGTCAGTGGCGGAAATTCGTAGTTTCTTGGGGTTAGCAGGCTACTATAAGAGATTTGTGGAAGAGTTTTCTTCGATAGCGGCACCTTTGACAAAGTTGTTGAGGAAGGAGGTACCTTTTGTATGGAGGGATAAGCAACAGGAGAGTTTTGAGAAGTTGAAAAGGGTTTTGACTGAGGCTCCGGTCTTAATTCAGCCTGTGGCAGAGAAAGATTTTGTGGTGTATTGTGACGCTTCCCATACAGGGTTAGGTTGTGTATTGATACAGGAGGGGAAGGTTGTTGCTTATGCGTCTCGGCAGTTGAGACCGCATGAAGTTAACTATCCGACGCATGATCTGGAGTTGGCTGCAGTGGTCTTCGCTTTGAAGGTGTGGAGGCATTATTTATACGGGGAGAAGTCGGTGATCTACACGGACCATAAGAGCTGGAAGTATCTGCTGACTCGGAAGAAGCTGAATTTGAAGCAACGAAGGTGGGTGGAATTATTAAAAGATTACGACTGTTCGATTGAATATCAGCCGGGAAAGGCAAACGTAGTGGCGGATGCGCTAAGTTGAAAAGTGGTGTCGGATTTGAGGGCGATGTTCGCTCGTCTTAGTCTGTATAATGACGGAAACCTGTTAGCGGAATTGCAGTTGAAGCCATTATGGGTAGATCAGGTCAAGGAGAAACAGCTGGTAGATGAAGTCTTAAGTGCTCGATGCTTGCAAGTGCAAAATGGTGGATTGGAGGGGTATAGTCTGAGCAGCGATGGAGTATTATGCTTTCAAGGGAAAGTGTGTATGCCTAAGGATGTGGAGTTAAGGCAGAAGATTTTGCAAGAGGCACATAGCAGTCCATATGCTATGCATCCGTGAGGTAGTAAGATGTATTAGGATTTGCGGGAGCAGTTTTAGTGGTCGAATCTTAAGCGTGAGGTAACGAAATTTGTGGGGTAAGTGTCTGACATATGTCGACAAGTCAAAAATTTGAACATCGATTACCGTCGGGGTTATTCTGACCAATTAAGATTCCACAGTGGAAGTGGAAAAGGATCACAATGGATTTTGTGAGTGGGTTACCCCTCACACCCACTAAAAAGGATGCGGTTTGGGTGATTGTGGACCGTCTGAAGAAGTTTGCTCATTTCATACCTGTACGTATGGATTTCTCTCTTCAGAAGCTAGCGAGACTATATATAGCGGAGATTGTAAGGTTGCATGGGGTGCCAATCTCGATTATTTCTGGAAGGCTTTGCAGTAGGCATTGGGTACAAGGTTGGATTTCAGTACGGCATTCCATCCCCAGTCAGATGGACAGTCAGAAAGGGTGATTCAAGTCTTGGAAGATATGCTAAGGGGTTGTGTCTTGGATTTCAGGGGCAGTTGGGAAGTTTACTTCGCATATAACAATAGTTATCAGGTGAGTATTAAGATGGCACCATACGAAGCGTTATATAGTCGAAAATGTCATATCCCTACGTGTTGGACGTAGTTGGGGGAGCGGCACTTATTGGGTCCAGAGTTGGTTGCTGAGACAGAAGATAAGGTGGAAGTGATTAGAACTCGGTTGAAAGAAGCTTTCGACAGGCAAAAGTTTTATGCCGACCTTAAACGGAAGGATATAGAGTTTGCAGAGGGTGACAAGGTCTTCTTGAAAGTGTCGTCGTGGAAGAAGGTTTTGAGGTTCGGTAGGAAAGGCAAGTTGAGCCCTAGGTTTATTGGGCCTTATCGGGTATTGAAGCGAGTAGGACCAGTGGCTTACCAGCTCGAGTTGCCACTCGAGTTGAGTCAAATCCATAATGTGTTTCACGTTTCCACGCTTAGAAGTTATCGCTCGGATCCGTCTTATGTGGTGCCAGTGGAGGAGATTGAGGTGAGCCCAAACTTGTCTTTTGAGGAGGAACCAGTGCAGATCCTTGATCGGGATGTTAAGATTTTACGTAGAAAATCAGTTCCTTTGGTGAAGGTATTATGGCAGAACCATGGATCGGAAGAAGGGACATGGGAGCCGGAGGATGTCATGCGACAGCAATACCCTCACCTCTTCTGACCAGGTAAATTTCGAGGTCGAAATTTATTTTAATGGGGGTAGAACTGTAATATCCTGATTTTGTGGGTCTGTGCATTTGGTACGTTGCATGGATAAATTAGTAGGTCAAAGGCTTTGAGGTGTGTATTGGGCTCAGGTTTGGGCTTAAATCTGGGAAAAATTGATTAAAATAGTGCTAGTAGTATTTTGATTTAAATTATTATGTTTAGTGGCAAGTTAGGCTTGTGGCCCAAATTTTAGAGGTGTTTTAAGTGGGCATTAAGGTGGCGTCACAAAGGGGGAGGAGTTGGGCCTAGTGTGGCCGCTTGGGGCCCAAATTGATGGGTCAAATTTCGGCACTTCAAGGGGCAAGGGGTGGACGGCATAGTGGCTACATTTTAGGAGCTTTAATTCTTTTTATTTAAGTGATAAAAGATGATAAAAGGAAGGAAAGAGTTGGGTTGAAGATGGTCTCTTTTAAAGGTAAGATAAGGGATGTGTTATGAGATGGATGAGATAAGGGATTAAGGCTGTCAGGAGAGGGGGGAGTTGGCCGAAACTCCAACTCTGAGGTGTGTGCTTGTGTAGCCGAATTTTGAATCCTAGTGTCCATCTTTTCCATTCATTTTCTTTTCTTTCTTTCTCACTTACTCTTCTAGCCGAAAATTCTCTTATTCTCCTATTCTCTCAAATTCTTTTCTTTGCCGCAACTCTCCAACACATTCTTCTTTTCATTCTTTTCTTCCAAAGCCGAATATCCTGGTCTTCATCTTTCTCTCCCATAGCCGAATCTACAAGGGTGGATTTTTCCCGAAGGTGCAGCATAAGCCGAGTACTCCTTTTTAATCTAGTGAGTTTCGGGATTTTGCTTCTCTGTGGTTTCTCTTTTTCTTTTCATTAAGTTCTAACTTGAATCACTTGTTTAAAGGCCCTGTCGATTTCACTCTCTGCCCCTAGAAGCCGAATCCTCTCTTGCTAAGATCTGTAGTGCCGATTGGCGGAAAAGCCGAAGGTCGGTTGATGGTGGGAAGGTGACGTTTTCTTAAAGACTTTCGGGATTTGACAGTGTAGTCAGGTAGTGGAGGTTGTATCTGTAAATCCAAACGAATAAGTATCAGGAGTTGAATCATAGGCTGATAGTGGTAGTCTCGCGTGACAGTAGCATAGAAGCAGTAAGAGCGTTAGTACGATAACCAGGTGTGTAACTCTTACACACTTTCTATACTTGATATGTTAATGTTGTGTGTTGTAAAAGCCAGAATGACGGCAAAGGTTACTAAAATACCCTTGTGGGTAAAAGCGAGGATACCGGGTAAGTTGTTATTATTGCTCGCGTTGATTGTGATCTATGAAAGCATGTTAATCTGTAAACGTAGTTTTATATGTTAAACATGATCATACTGTTACTGATTGCATAAGTATATGCCATGGATGATGAGAGGAGGGGGAGTATGATCTATCAGACTGTCACCAGTGATTTGGTATCACACAGTGGGTTGGCCCCACATATATTATAAAAATTGTGACTAAGTCTCAGTGGTTTGGCACCACCAGTGGTTTGGTACCACATATGTTATTTTTGTAACTTCGGTTACCAGTGGTTTGGCACCACCAGTGGTTTGGTACCACAAGGGGTAGATTTGGGAGACCCGGATGGATACTTAGGTTGGATGGGTTGCATGACTTGCATATTAATGTATGAATTTGTGTAAGAGCATAATTTCTCTTGGGATGGGGATTTACACACTGAGTCTAGGTGACTCACCCCTTCCGTTATATTTTGCAGATCAGACTTAAATCGTGGATATGGAGCCGGAGTGGACTCAAGGTGGCCATGCACAGCATTTGGTTTATTACAAAGTTTTCTATTCGGACTTAGTTATTTTATTTTGGTTTTCAGTTATGTAATAAGGCCGCTGAAGTTTTATTTTGGGTTTCCTTTTATTATTTAGTAGATTTTAAAGTTTCTATTTAATATGTAGATTAAACTTGGAATTGGGGGTTTTCAAAAGCTAAATAAATACTTGTTTTTTTTATACCATGACTAAGTAATTAATACGGAGTAACAATATGACAACTAAGTTTTTTTTTCTAAACCGAGTTCCAACATGTTTTATACCTTTCCAAAACACATCAACGTTTTTCTTTAAAGTTTTACAACATCTCCTTGGAACAAATCAGCAAATCAATTTTCAAACATTTTCTTTCCGTGGCACGCTATATCCGGTTGTAGCGCTTTAACCAAGTTTGGGGTGTTACAATCATGATATACTAACATTTCATACTAATATAGGCTATAAAAGAATAAAAATATAAAATAACAACTAATAAAAAATAACTACATTAAGGCAGTCATAAATAAATGAAAGAGTATGAACAAATAGAATATATAAAGCAACAAATGACAAGTTAATATATTAAAAAAAACTAAATAAATATGAAAATTTTTCATGCAGTATTAAACTTTCATGCAGTGATATATACCAAATAAAAAATAAATACTACAAAATAAAAAAAAAGAAAAAATATATATTTTGAGATAATAAATAAAATACGTTTTGAAATAAATAAATGATTTATAACTTTAAATAAAAACATATTTATAATAACCTAATACATATAGAAAGAAAACTATATATTTAAGAATAAATAATATGCTATACAATATAAATAAATTTTATATAAAATAAAATTTTAAAAATAATATATGATATAATATAATACTATATAATGTATAAAATTTTAAAATGTATAATATAATAACTAATATATAAATCCTAAAATAATATGTAATAAAAATAATAAATAATAATAGTTTAATATATATAAGGATAATACATATAAAAAAAATATACGAATTTTATACTATTAGTAAATTAATATAAAATAATAAAGAAAATAATATAAAATATTTAATATGATAAAATAATTTAAAACAATGTTAAAATAATTTAAAATAAAATGAGATAAAAAGGTTTTAAAAATAAATAAAGAAACCAAGATCAAATGGAAATAAAAATAAAAATAAAGGGGTTAAATTAAAACGCGGCCACACTGCGAGGGGTCAATATGGCAATTATACCAAATTTTCAAAACGACGTCGTCGGATATCCACCAATAAATAGCCCAAAGGACTAAATTAAAATAGAAACAAACTTCTAGGGCCAAATTAAAAAATAAAAAATGGATTAAATTGAACAAAAAGAAATTGCAGAAGGGCTAAAGAAGCAATTGGACCCTTTTCTAAAAACGCGCGGATCCTCCCCAGGTTTTTGGGTCAACGCGCGGATCCTTGGTTCCTGAACAACGTCGTTTTGGCCTTAAAAAGGGACCTCCAAAACGGCGTCGTACAATAGGCCCTATATAAGTAAAAAAAACAAAAAAAAATATTCATTTCAAACACTTGAGAAAAAAAAATAAACAGGAGCTCTGAGAATATCTCTCCCTCTCGGCCTAAGGCTTGGCTCCGGTCATCAGACCTCTAGGCTTCTGCCCTCACGCGCGCCACGCACCGTCATTGGCGCCGCCCAATACGGGGGCCGAAGATTAAAAACCTCTGCTTTTCAGTGCGAATCGACAGGTATTCCTTTTTAATATTTTTAAATAGTTTTGTATATATTTAAAATGCATAAATCACCTTCTGTTGCTTAAAGTTCTCTGTATTTTATTTTAGTATATTTTTTTTGTGTGTTCTCTCTGTCTTTTTACAGATTATTATAGGGTTTTTATAACCTTCGAAATGAAAAATAAAAAAGGAAAAATATCTTGTCCATATTTTGCTGCTGTTTTTCCTTGTTTGTGCAGGAGATCAACGAAAGTCTCGGTGGTGGTGCGGGATTCGCGCGCAGATTGCGGCGCGACCGAAGGTGGGCGCGAGGAGCTGATTGCGATGCAAGGGGCTGGGGTGCTACGGCTCCTAGGGTTTCCCCAGAAACCTTAGGCCTCTGAAACTTGTTTAGTTTTTGGGCCCTTTTGGGCCGTTCAAGCTTGGGTCCTGGGTAGGGTAGCCCGTTTAGGTCTGGGTTAGTGGGTTTGTAACAGATTGGGTCTAGTGGTGTTTTGTAATTCGGGATAGGGTGTAACAGGTTTGTAATTGGGTTTTGGGTATTTAATTTGGGCCAAGGGTAGTGTAATCTATTTTGGCCTGTAAACGAACTGGACTTTATTTTATTTTTTATTGTTTTGGTTTGTTATAAGCCCGGGCAAGATGGACCTCTTACAGCTGCCCCTCTTTGCTCATTGTTGTGAAACGAGAATAGAGCAAAGACAATAGAATGTCCAATTTTGCCCTGTCTTTGCTGAGCCTTGCCTTTTTCAAATGGCTTCCGACTCCACTGCGACTTCAACAGTTATTGGAACTTCATCTTGATTTCAGTAAGTCTGATGGCTTTAATTTGCTTCTTACAACTTCAAGAATGCCAGATTTGCTATCTTTGATCTGCTTCCTGCAACTTCAGGAATATGAGATCTATTGTCTTTAGTCTACTCCATTGCCGAGACATGGAGATAAGACTTGCTCTCTTCGATCTGCCCCACTCCTGCTCAGTGGAGATAAGATGTGATATCTTTAGTCTACTCCGCTGCAACTTCAGGGGGGATAAGACTAGTGGCTGAAATCTGCTTCCCTGCTACCTCAGGAAGATAAGATTCACCGTCTTCGATTTACTCCACTGCAACTTCAGGGAGACAAAATCTACAATTTTTAGTCTGCTTCCTTGCTACCTCAGGAAGATAAGACTACAATCTTTAGTCTGCTCCCTTGCTACCTTAGGGAGATAAGGCTGGTGGTTAAAATCTGCTCTACTACCTCGAGGAGATAAGATTCAGCGTCTTCGATTTGCTCCACTGCAACTTCAGGGAGACAAAATCTGTAATCTTTAATCTACTTCCTTGCTACCTCAGAAAGATAAGACTACAAACTTCAACCTGCTCCCTTGCCACCTTAGGGAGATAAGGCTGGTGGCTAAAATCTGCTTCCCTGCTACCTTGGGAAGATAAGATTTGCCAAATTTGATCTGCTCCACTACTTCTTAGGGAGATAAGATCTGCAAATTCACCAATATTACTACACTGTCCCCTGAGGGACATGTCCTGTAGACTCGATTCCATATGTTTATGTCACATGACCAAGATGCTATGACCAGAATGAATCAAATGCTTCTAGCTACATGTGTTATGAGTGACATGAATGCAACATGTCATGAAAATGATTCCTTTTTAAGGATTAGGATGCAATGATCAGAATGAATCAAATGCTCCTAATGAGATTTGCTATGATATATGAAAAAATGTTATGAGTATGATTCCTACTCTAGGTGTCGTCACTCATTTGTTTTTCATCTTTGTTCCTCTCGAAACACCAATCATATTCTACTCAACAAGCTTGCCCCACTGTAATTTCAGAGTCAACTCCGCTTGAAACTTGAGGACACAAGGCTTGTACCATCCTACCACGATAGGAATTGAAACTTTTTCAATCCGTCTCATCTACAATTTTAGGATATAGGATTTATTTCAAATTCAACACATTCCACCACAATTCAGAGGTTCTGAATTTTTCATCAACTTAGTTTGTCACACCATTCCTCGAATGTTATGACCTGATGACATCACTTACTTTCATCATATCGACTCATTAGTCTCTATCCAGACTCCTCTTTCTCAAATATGTCCAATCTATGTACATGAAAATTCTAAACGATTGTCCTGTTTCGGCTCCTTGTTTTATCTAGAAATTTCCAAAGTAATATGTAGAACTTTTGTGAAATTATTAGTTCGTCAATCATTATTTCAATGCAACATGTTTGTGAATAATGGATAACAAATAAATTGATTTCAAAGAGAGTTAAATAAAAAAATACAAAGAAAATTAACTAGGAATATATCTTTGAGAAGAAAAAGAATCTCAAGATAGTAAAATGAATAGGACAAAGATCAGATGCCCTAGATATTGCTGATTGGGCTTCTATATACAAACTTTATGAAGACTGTCTTGAGCTTAACATGTGTTTAAAAGACCCAAAGTACTTTGTTGATGCCCCGATATGCAACATACTTCATTTCTTGTTGATTCAAGTATAGCAAGATGACTACGTGTCCATTCAGAATTTGAGCCGCTCTTTTCGGGCTTTCAACTCAAAACCCCTTTGGTGTCAAGGCGCCCTTTGCGGGTTTTCACCTTGGCCTCTTCTCCTCTTCAAGCAAAATACTTTTTGACTGAATCCGAGTTCACAGGATTGGGTAAACTTTTCCCATCCATTTTGGTCAGAATCAATACACCTCCAGAGAAAGCTTTCTTTACCACATATGGTCCTTCCCCATTCAGCATCCATTTTCCTCTAAAATCTTTTTGTATGGGAAGAATCATTTTTAGTACAAGGTCCCATTCATGAAACTCTCTTGGGCGAACTTTCTTATCGTAGGCTCGCATCATTCGTTTTTGGTACATCTGACCATGACGAATAGCCCTTAGTCTTTTTTCTTCAATTAAGTTCAGATGATCATATCGAGCTTGGATCCATTCAGCTTCATCCAACTTGATTTCTGACAAAACTTGAAGAGAAGGTATTTCCACTTCAATCGGTAGAACTGCCTCCATCCCATAGACCAACGAGAAAGGCGTTGCCCCAGTAAAGGTTCTGACGGACGTCCGATAAGCATAGAGTGCAAACGGTAGTTTCTCATGCAAATCCTTATAAGTCTTAGTCATCTTCCCTACTATTTTCTTAATATTTTTATTGGCCGTTTCCACTGCCATTCATTTTTGGACGATACGGAGACGAGTTGTGGTGTTTGATCCCAAATTGATTGCAAATTTCTGCTATCGTGCTATTGTTCAAGTTTAGCGCATTGTCTGATATGATCCTCTCGGGCATTCCATATCGACAAATGATCTCCTTCTTTAAAAACCGACTGATTGCTGACTTAGTGACGCTAGCATATGAAGCAGCCTCTACCCATTTCGTAAAGTAGTCAATTACCACAAAGATGAATCGATGCCCATTCGAAGCTTTTGGTGAGATCGGTCCAATAACATCCATGCCCCACATGGAAAAAGGCCATGGGAAAGTCATAACATGCAAAGGTGACGGAAGTACATGGATTTTGTCTCCATAAATCTGGCATTTATGACATCTTTTAGCATAGTTGATACAATCTCCTTCCATGGTGGACCAATAATATCCAAATCTCATTATCTGTCTGGCCATTATGAATCCATTAGCGTGTATTCCACAAACGCCCTCATGAACTTCCTCTGGGATTTTCCTAGCTTTTATAGCATCAACGCATCTCAATAATACTTGATCTTTTCTCTTTTTATACAAGATATCCCCATCTAAAACATAGTTAGAGGCCAATCTTTTTAATGTCAATTTCTCATTCTCAGTTGCATACTCTAGGTATTCACGATTTTTTACATATCGTAATACATTATTATACCAAGGGTGGTCATCTTTTTCCTCTTCTTCCAAATTATAACAATGAGCTGGAACTTCGAAAATACTCATCTGAATAGGTCTCATATCCTCTGGTCTATTTACTTTAATCATAGAAGCTAGGGTCGCTAAACCATCTGCCATCTGGTTTTCATCATGTGGGAGATAATTGAAAGTAATGTCATCAAACTCCTTAATCAGTCCTAGAACTATCTTTCGGTAATCAATTAGGTTGGGATCTCTTGTCTCCCACTCTCCTTTAAGCTGGTAGATTACTAAAGTTGAATCTCTATATACTTTTAGTACTCTGATTTTACGCTCTACAGCTGCTCGAATTCCCATGATACATGCTTCATATTCCGCCATGTTATTTGTGCAATCAGAATCCAATCTGCATGTAAATGGATAATAATCACCACTAGGGGATACCAAAATTGCCCCAATTCCATTTCCCATAGCATTTGACGCTCCATCAAAGTTTAGCTTTCACGGACATTCTTCAGTATTTGACACATACATCAGCTCTTCATTGGGGAAATCAAAGCTCAAAGGTTCATAATCCTTTAAAGCTCTGCTAGCCAGAAAATCTGCTACTGTGCTTCCTTTTATAGCCTTTTGGTTTACATAGACTATATCGAATTCAGACAACAAAATCTGCCACCTTGCTATCCTTCCATTTAAAGTAGTTGACTCCATCATATACTTTAACGGATCAAGCTTCGAAATTAACCAAGTAGTATGATATAGCATGTATTGCCTCAATCTCTGAGTTGTCCAAATCAAAGCGCAACACAATTTTTCCATCGACGAATATCTTATTTCATAATCAGCGAACTTTTTACTGAGATAGTATATCGCCTTTTCTTTCCTTCCTGACTCATCATGTTGGCCAAGCACACATCCCATGGAGTTATTGAACACTGACAAATACAGTATCAATGGTTTATCTAGATTAGGTGGAGATAGTGCTGGTGCACTTGAAAGATATTGTTTGACTTTGTCAAAAGCTCTCTGGCATTCCTCGTCCCATATACCTTGGTTGTGTTTCTTGAGAAGACGAAATATGGGATCACATTTCTCAGTTAATTGAGAAATATATCGACCAATGTAATTTAACCTTCCCAAAAAACCTCGAATTTCCTTTTGAATGCGTGGTGGAGGTAATTCTTGTATTGCTTTGACCTTGTTTGAGTCAGCTTCGGTTCCTCTCTCGCTGACCACAAAGCCCAGTAATTTCCCTGACCGAGCTCCGAAAGTACACTTTGCCGGGTTGAGCTTCAATTGAAATTTTCTCAATCTCAAAAATAAATTCTTCAAAACTTCAATGTGTTCCCTTTTTGTTCAAGATTTGGCAATCATATCATCAACATATACTTCAATCTTTTTGTGCATCATGCCGTGGAACAATGTTACCATAGCCCTTTGATATGTTGCCCCAGCATTCTTTAGTCCGAATGGCATTACCTTATAACAAAAGGTACCCCACAATGTTATGAAGGTAGTTTTCTCCATATCCTCAGAGTGCACCTTGATCTGATTGTATCCTGAAAAGTCATCCATGAAGGAAAACAATGAATATCCCGCCGTATTATTCACCAATGTGTCAATATGCGGCAAAGGGAAATTGTCCTTTGGGCTAACTTTATTTAAGTCCCTATAGTCTACACACATCCGAACCTTTCCGTCATTCTTAGGGACATGAACAATATTGGCAACCCACTCTGAGTATTTGCCCACCTGTAGAAATCTAGCATCAAACTGTTCCTTGACTTCTTCATTTATCTTCAACACCACATCCGGCCTCATCCTTCGTAGCTTTTGCTGGATCGGCTTGCACTCTTCTCTTATGGGAAGGCAATGCACCACAATATCAGTACTTAGCCCAGGCATATCTTGGTATGACCATGCAAAGACGTCCTTGAATTCCCATCGTAACTCAACAAGGTCTTGTTTTGTTTCTTCGACTATGTGTGTTTTGATTTTCACAACCTTTCCTTCTTCTAAAGCTATGTTCTCTACCTCTTCATCAGAGGGTAAAATTTGTTTCTCCTCTTGCTTTACCATTCTTAACAAATCTGGAGGTAAGTCACAATCTTAGTCACCTTCAAAATCTTAAGATTCCTTTAAACACATGTTTTGCTCAAAGTAGACCTCTGGATCTGTAGTACTATTGCTCACATCATTGATATCTAGGGACCTGTGGTGGGCACCAAAGAATGTACAAAGAACAAATGAATTCGAGAACAACTATTTATATGGTATGAATGAGGAAAAAATTTTTGGAATGAAATTAGAAAATCAAAAGAATGATATAAAAATGAAAGAATATCTACTCGAGTTAATTATCAAAGATGTATTTTATTGAAACAACAATGTCTGTACATGAACCTATTTTACAAAATAAATCTTATTGTTTCTAGGCTAAAACAACAAGAGCGTTCTGAATATTACTCTGTATGATGTCTAGAAACTACAAGAAGTTCCTCTACTGTCCAATTGTTCAAAATGCTTCCAGGTTCATAAGGGCGAATGCCCAACAGGTTTCTTTGTTCAATTCCCTCCTCGTGTACGGCATTGATGTGAAGACTTTCCAATAACCCTCTCTCAGGGTGAATTATCCCTCCGGATACAAAGGTCTGAGTTATGTGAGGGAATGTCATCGATTCCCATTTAACTTCTTCCCCATTCAACCGTGCCCTTCTTCTCTCTTTCTTCATCTCTATTTCTTTTCTCTTCTGTCTAGAATCTGGCTTGAAACCCAAGCCAAAACGGTCTCTCTTCTCTTTCAGCATCGGCACTCGAACTTCCACTTGGAGATGTCTGCCCAGTCCTTTTCCTGGTAGGGCTCCTTTCTCCACCATCATTTGTAAGCCCATCCTCGCGGTCCTGGATACCTTAGGCATTGGAACCACATTCCCCTCCAAAATAAATGTCGCGTTCACGAACTCTAAAGATCAGAAAGAGCATTCAGTTACTTCTTCATTTTCCTTTAAATATGGTGCATCGTTGGTAACAGTGGCTATAATGTCCTCCTCCGCGTTTACGCTAACTAACCGACCTTCTGTCACCAGCTTCAATTTTTGGTGCAGCGATGAGGGAACTACTCCTGCCGAATGAATCCAGGGCCTTTCCAGCAAGCAATTGCATGAGGGCTTGATATCCATCACCAGAAAATCCACTTCATACGTGTTTGGCCCAATTAGCAACGGTATATCAATTCTTCCTATCACTCTTCTCTCGGTGCCATCAAATGCTCTCACTATGTTCTGGCATATCTTCATGTAAGAACTGTCTATCGGCAACCTCTTCAATGTGGACAATGGTAAGACATTCAAGGCTGATCCATTGTCGATTAACATACTTGGCAGAGTGTATCTCTTGCAACGAGTAGTGATGTGCAGAGCTTTGGTCGATCTCATACCTCCAGGTGGAATTTCATCATCACTAAAGTAAATAAAATTATCGGAACTTATGTTACTAACCAGACGGTCAAGTTTATTGACAGATATATCCTTGGTAACATAAGTTTCATTCAGCACTTTCATCAATCCTTCGCGATCTACTTCCGAACTTAAAAGCAGTACCAACACTGATATGCGAGCCGGTTGTTTGCGCAGTTGTTCTACCACACTATATTCACTATGCTTCAAGAATTTCAGAAATTCTTTGGCTTCTTCTTCTTTCACTGGCTCGTTGATAAGTGCCTCAGGATCTTTCTCTCGTTCAACTGCCATAATCTTTGACCTTGCTGGTTTTATTCTGGCGTTTCCTGAATCATAACGACTTCCACTACGTGTGAAAAATCCTTTATTTTGAACCCCCCTTGGAAGTGCTAGCTTAGTGTTTCACTCCCGGTGTCGTCACGTTGTAGTCGTAAGTCCAACGTATCATTTTGTTATCCTTGTAAGGAAAGGAAATAGACCTCTAGATTACAACTTTTGGCGCGATTTGTGCTCTACTTTCCATGTTTCTTGGTTGGGAGATAATGATCATCAGATAACTAACTTTTTGCTTCGTCAATTCTCCTTCAGTTGCATATATGTTTCCTCTCTCTAAGCCTTCTTCATAAAACTCCAATTCCTTATTGTCCATAAGGCTTTGCACCAAGACCCTAAACTCAGCACATTCTTGAATCTCATGCCCCTCTGCTTTATGGAACTCATAGTATTTCCTTAGTCCTTCACATCCTTTCAGAGAATCGGATAATACTATTCCTCTTCTTACCATTTCCTTCCAGACCATTCTCAACAAGGTTTTCACCTCTGAGATATCCCCTTTGATCTTTCTCACGACTTTTTCACGGATCGCATTTATCCCCCTATCACCATGGTTTGGTAATGCATTCTTCGTACTAGGTGTATCGTCGAACTTCACAATCCTCATCTTAATGAATCTCTCGACTAACTTTTTGAAAGCAGTGCAGTGTTCTATTCAATGCCCCGTTATTCCCGCATGGTAGTCGCATTCAGCGTTTCCATCATACCATTTGGGATATGGGGGCTGTAACGGTTTCAAATAAAATGGGGACACCACAGGTGTGTCGAATAAACTTTGGTATAGCTCCTTATACGTCATTGAGATTGGCATAAATTGGAGCTTTTCAGAATTTTTTTTGGCGCCTGATTCTTGTCTTGTTGACCCTTGTTGCCCGGCAGTAACTACTTTCGGTTGGCTAACAGTGATTGCCTTTGAGTACCATTTGTTGTATGTACTCCTATTATTCACCTCACTATCCTTTTTCCTAGGAGCAGACCTTTTAGTGGTTTCTCCCTCTTCAATCTTACCACCCCTTATGGCATTTTCTATCATTTCCCCTGCCATCACTATATCCGCGAAGCTCTTAGTGGTGTTTCCTATCATATGGGTGATAAATGGTGCCTTTAAAGTGTTGATAAACAGCATGGTGGTTTCCTTCTCTAGGGGAGGTGGTTGAACTTGCATGGCAACTTCCCTCCATCTTTGCGCGTATTGCCTGAAGTTTTCATTCAATTTCTTTTCCATGTTTTGCAACATGATTCTATCAGGCGTCATGTCTGTGACATGATTGTATTGCTTTATGAAGGCTTGGGCTAAGTCTCTCTAGGAGCTAATATTAGCACGGCTGAGTTGATTGTACCACCTAGATGCTGCCCCTACTAAACTGTCTTGGAAAAAATGAATCAAAAATTGATCATTGTTCACGTAGCCAGTCATGCGTCTACAGAACATAGTGATGTGGGCTTCAGGGCAGCTATTTCCATTGTACTTCTCAAATTCTGGCATCTTAAATTTATGAGGAAGCACCAAATCTAAAACCAGACTCAAGTCTTTTGCGTCAATACCATGATGATGATCGGCATTTTTCAAAGCCTTGAACTTTTCCTCCAACCATCTACAGCGATCCTCTAACTGCCTCGAGGATTTAATTCTTGTCCCTTCCCTCTCTGCTATATCCAAATTAGGGATAACGGGATTAGCAAGGTTATCTCTTGGGTTAGATCCTGAGCCGACCTGAAAGTTCATGGGTGGTCTAGTATCAGCTTGCCCCTGTTGAGGCCTAATCGTGATAGGTGGCCTTTAGGGATACTCCTCAGGTTGTACATGTGGTGGGGTGAAACCCTGAGAAAAGTCCTCATTGTCTTCAGCGTTAACTATGGGACCCTTTCCCTTGTCCATTGCCCCACTCAGCATCTGGGCCATTTGAGCCATCATGTTCCTTTGGGCTTCCAACATTTGGTCTCTCATTTCTTGTTGGAGCTTGGCCAATTGCTCCTACATCTGGTCTTGCATTCTCTTTGGAATTGTTCCAGCCTTTGATCCATTTTCTTTGATTTGGCATGTGTACCGTAAGGGTGTTCAGCTTTCAGAATTTCCTTCTCTTTCTCTCCCTCTCTGTTATAATTTCAACTAATTAGACTCTCTCTATGGACTTAAATGCATATGAAATAATGTAATACAAATGCATGAAAGCAAAGAGGCATCAATTCTGATTCAACTTCATTTTAGAAAACTTTATTAGAAAACAAAATCCTTTACATAAAACGAATTACAAATATGCTTTCGCCCTAAGGCCCAAAGTTCTAATTTTCCTACACAACAAAGCTAATTCTTGGCCACGATCTGCCTGTAGCTCATACTTTGTGCTCAATGTATCAGCCTGTACTGCCAAAGTCTGTAGGTGATCAGCTACCTCTCAAATCTGGACTATTGCTTCACCCTTGAGGTAATCTCAACTTCTAACTTGATCATGAGAATGGTGGAGTTCTTCTTTCCAACGCCCTTCTCTTGTTTCAAAAAGCTTGATTCGAAGTTCACAACTGTGCAATGCTAATTCTAACTCTTCAATCTTACCCTTCATTTCCTCAATCTTGTTCAGACTTGACTTTAGCTCAATCACGAAATTACGACTTCGATGGTGATGAAGAGACCGTCCAAGTTAAGCCACTCTAGCTTTTAATTCTCCCTTTTCATTTAGACTTTCTGTCAAATTATTCTCTAAGGCCTCGTTTCGCGCTTGCATTTCTTGAAACTTCCTCTCCCAATAGTCAGCTTTGGCCTTTTCCTCCTGGACCTCTTGTTGCCACTGTTTCGAAGTCTTCCCCAATCCAGCATTCTACATCGATAGACGCATCTTCTTATATTCTATCTTCAAACTATCTCGATATTCCTCTTTTCTTTTCTTAATTTCTCGGCCTCTGATTTCTGGACATCCACATCTAACCTCAAGTACATCTTTTCTTCTTCCAGCTTCTCTATCCTCTTTCCGAGCTCTAAACTTTGCCTCTCGAAGTCTTGCTTTATAATCTCTAACTCCGATGGGACCACTTGTAAATACTCCTTCATCGATCGAACACCCTCCAAGCTTGGCCCAGGAATGTTATCATTGATCCTTTTGCTCGACCATTCTTTATATTCCAGGGTTGTCATCGGTCCTCGAGTCAATATCTTCATACAACGAGCCCGCTTCCAAGCCTCAGAAATCTCTCGAATCGTCTTCTTATAATTATCCCCCTTATATGAGAATTCACTTTGAGCTAACCCATATGTCGCCGGTATGAACTGTCTTGCTTTGTATTGCCTTAGTACGAGCAACAATGCCTATCCAATAGCTCCCCAGATTCCAGGCAGAAGTACCTAATCAAATTTTTGCACCAATAAAAGACTTCGTCGGGAATCATCCAAGGGGCTTTCCACTCAACATCTTCCTCTCGGAGGTTTTGAAGAATTTCCATCCATCTTTTCTCTGATATATCGTCTCTTCTTGTCGTAGCTGTGGCCTCTTTTAAAAGGGAATAACTTTCAGAGAACATTCGGTAAGGAACCCTGCCAACCTTCCAAAAATGATTGTGAAACCAAACCAATAATAACTGTGTGCATCCAATAAATCTACCTTCACCAGCTCTCCGACATGCATTCAAAGATTTGAACGTTTCGGCTAAGATCGCAGGTACAGGTGTGACCCCTTTGTTAACTCGGTCGTATAAATCAGTAACTGCTTCGTCTATATATCTTAGAGCTTTGGGGAAGATTACCAAACCATAAATACATAAGGCAAATACGTCGATCTTCTTCTTTTCATCTAGATGTGCTAGGATCAAGTCCATCATACTTACCCAAGGTATGCATTTACCCTCACCTTTCTCTTGGATTCTAGCTGCAACCCACTGTTCACTCATTCCTGTGATACTCATTAACTTCTTTACAAGAGTTGGGACATTGGCAGCCCTAAAATAAGCTTTGTCGACTTGGAACCTCGAACAGTGAAACAAGGTTGTATATTCCTCTAGCGTGGGCACTAAATCTACTTCCTCGAAAGTGAAACAGCTATAAGCAGAATTCCAAAAATGAGTCATAGCCCAGAATAGATGCTTATCTACCTTGATGTCGAGCAAGTAGGGTAGATAGCTATAATTACGATAGAAAAGCTGCTTTGCCTCATCATCCCACTGGGTCCATATTTCTTTCAACTCTTGGAACTCATTCTGCGTAATATTAATACGAGTAAAATCCCATAGTTCAGACACATACCCGTCAGCTAAGCTATTCCCTTTCTCCAATTACGTTTGCTCTGACAATGTGCAAACAGCTGCATTGTCTCCCACTTTATCAAGAAACTTGTTTTCCATAACCAGCTTTCTAACTTAAAAACTGACCGTGAATCGATACCTCTCTAAAATATGAAATGACATGCATCAGAAAAATAAAGCACAAGAAGATAGTATTATAAAATATAAAGCAAATAATAAACAAACACCTATCTGGGTAACTACTAAGGCTTAGTATAGTTCTACTTAGGGAGAGCCCTTAGGTTTTCTATATGTGGTTCAGCTCTAAAGTTGAGGTACTCGAACCAGCAGATTCCTCGATCCTCAACTATTATAGGCTCATACGGACCGAGTTCAGTTCAGGGGAATACATTTCTCTATGGCCATGCGGAAGTGAAAACTTCACGAAGACATAGATACAGATGTATTCCGGAAGCAATCCACTAGCCCATGCGGAGGTGAAAACCTCACGAAGGCATAGCTTCTCGCTCCCATTTAAGGGTGCGACCATAACGGTCATGTAGTGCAATGCAAAGGTTAAAAATTAAAACATATGCAATAAAAGAATCATAGTTTTTTTAAAAAATCAAAATTTTAAATTTGGATAGAAGGACATGGAATTATCGATTTTACGGCTTGACTCTCTTATTTGTCCCCAGTGGAGTCGCCAAACTTTCAAAACCATTTTTATAAGTTTTGGAAAAACGGGGATCAACTTTAAAAAAATAGAAATGGAGTCGCCACCAATCCCTTTTTACTTAGGTGTGATTGGATCACCTTGTAAAACGTTTTATTTCAAAACATTTGATTTTGGTCCACGAAATACGAGAAAATGGGTTCGGGAGTCGGTTACGTATGAGGAAGGATTAACACCCTCATAACGCCCAAAAATTGGTACCTAATCGATAAAATCATGTCCTATTGTTGAAATTTTAATAAAAATTTAAAATATGATTTCTTTAAAAAAAAACTGAACAATTTGAGTTAAAATTTGAGATTTCTTTGTTCCGAAAGAATAAAAACATCACATCCAGCACTGTAGGACATGATATTTTTAAACCCTCGTAAATAAAATCATCTCATGATTTACAAAATTTTATTAAAAGGATATTTAGTTATTTAGTCAAACAGAAAATCGAAACCCAGCACGTTAGGGCACTATTTCCCAAATTTCTAAATACAAAACATTGCCTTATTTTAAAAAAAAACCTTTAGATAAAATATCGTAATTTTGCAAAATGTATTTTATTCTAATCCATATCCATGTGAAAATATCACATTAATACATCATCATACATAAATATCAGAAACAATAATGATATACTAACATTTCATATTAATATAGGCAATAAAAGAATAAAAATATAAAATAACAACTAATAAAAAATAACTACATTAAGACAGTTATAAATAAATGAAAGAGTATGAACAAATAGAATATATAAAGCAACAAATGACAAGTTAATATATAAAAAAAAAAACCAAAATAAATATGAAAATTTTTCATGCAGTATTAAACTTTCATGCAATGATATATACCAAATAAAAAATAAATATTGCAAAATAAAAAAATAAAAAATATATATATATTTTGAGATAATAAATAAAATACGTTTTGAAATAAATAAATAATTTATAACTTTAAATAAAAGCATATTTATAATAACCTAATACATATAGAAAGAAAACTATATATTTAAGAATAAATAATATGCTATACAATATAAATAAATTTTATATAAAATAAAAATTTAAAAATAATATATGATATAATATAATACTATATAATGTACAAAATTTTAAAATGTTTAATATAATAACTAATATATAAATCCTAAAATAATATGTAATAAAAATAATAAATAATAATAGTTTAATATATATAAGGATAATACATATAAAAAAATATACAAATTTTATACTATTAGTAAATTAATATACAAATAATAATAAAAATAATATAAAATATTTAATATGATAAAATAATTTAAAATAAAATGAGATAAAAAGGTTTTAAAAATAAATAAAGAAACTAGGATCAAATGGATATAGAAATAAATATAAAGGGGTTAAATTAAAACGCGACCACACTGCGAGGGGTCAATATGGCAATTATGCCAAATTTTCAAAACGACGTCGTTCGGATATCCACTATTAAATAGCCCAAAGGACTAAATTAAAACAGAAACAAACTTCCAGGGCCAAATTAGAAAATAAAAAAAGGATTAAATTGAACAAAAAGAAATTGCAGAAGGGCTAAAGAAGCAATTGGACCCTTTTTTTAAAAATTAGCAGATCCTCCCCGAATTTTCGGGTCAACGCGCAGATCCTCTCCGGGTTTTCGGGTCAACGCGCGGATCCTTGGTTCCTGAACGACGTCGTTTTGGCCTTAAAAAGGGACCTCCAAAACGGCGTCATACAATAGGCCCTATATAAGTAAAAGAAAGACAAAAAAAAATATTCATTTCAAACACTTGTGAAAAAAAAATAAACAAGAGCTCTGAGAAGCTCTCTCCCTCTCGGCCTAAGGCTTGGCTCTGGTCATCGAACCTCTGGGCTTCTGCCCTCACACGCGCCACGCGCCATCATCGGCGCCGCCCAATACGAATCGACAGGTATTCCTTTTTTATATTTTTAAATAGTTTTCTATATATTTAAAATGCAGAGATCAGGAGAAAAAAGAAAATAAAACAAAACGAAAAATCACCTTCTGTTACTTAAAGTTCTTTGTATTTTATTTTAGTATCTTTTTTTTTTGTGTATTCTCTCTGTCTTTTTACAGATTATTATAGGGTTTTTATAACCCTCGAAATGAAAAATAAAAAAAGGAAAAATATCTTGTCCATATTTTGCTGTTGTTTTTCCTTGTTTGTGCAGGAGATCGACGAAGGTCTCGACGGTGGTGCGGGATTCGCGCGCAAATTGCGGCGCGACAGAAGGTGGGCGCGAGGAGCTGATTGCGGCGCAAGGAGCTGGGGCGCTACGGCGCCTAGGGTTTCCCCAGAAACCCTAGGTCTTTGAAACTTATTTAGTTTTTGGGCCTTTTTGGGCCGCACGAGCTTGGGTCCTGGGTTTGGTAGCCCGTTTAGGTCTGAGTTAGTAGGCTTGTAACGGATTGGGTCTGGTGGTGTTTTGTAATTCGGGCTAGGGTGTAACGGGTTTGTAATTGGGTTTTGGGTATTTAATTTGGGCCAAGGGTAGTGTAATCTGTTTTGGCCTATAAACGAACTGGACTTTATTTTATTTTTTATTGTTTTGGTTTGTTATAAGCCCGGGCAAAATGGGCCTCTTACAGCTGCCCCTCTTTGCTCATTGTTGTGAAACGAGAATAGAGCAAAGACAATAGAATGTCCAATTTTGCCCGGTCTTTGTTGAGCCTTGCCTTCTTCAAATGGCTTCCAACTCCACTGCGACTTCAACAGTTATTGAAACTTCATCTTGATTTCAGTAAGTCTGATGGCTTTAATCTGCTTCTTACAACTTCAAGAATGCTGTAAACGGTATTTACAAATGATAGTAGGAAGGGGAGCTTTGTCAGGAAAAGGACTCGGGAGACATCTTCAAAGAAGAGTTGAGGCTCCAATATTGAAAGAAAAAACAAGATCGCTTTGGCTTAGGGTTCAGGCCAAATGCAAAACAAAGAAAGAAAGAGTTGGAAAAAAAGCAAGAAAGAAGATGGGCTCATTTGAGTGGTGAAGAAATCAAGTGGGAACCCATGATAATTCCGCACATAGGGAGGGATTATTCATCCCAAGCGAAAGACACCAAGGGAAGAAAGCGTAGAAGAAATGATAAGAAACGTTCACATCAATGCCATAAATGAAGAAATCACTGAAGGGGGGAGCTTGTCAGATATCCCTTATGAACTTGGAAGCGTTCTAAATAACCGGACTGCGGAATGGATCCCTGTATTTTTAGAGTTAATTTAGAGTAATATTCAAAACATGCTTGTTGTTTTAAGCCCAGAGGAAATAAGAATCCTTTTGTGAAATGGGCTTGTGTCCAGAATTTTTATTTCAATAAAATGCATCTTTTTAAGTAAATATTTTTTCATTCTGTTTATTTCATACTATACATTCTTTTGTTTTCAGAATATTCGTTCATTCTTTATTCATGACCATAAAAATAATCATCCTTAGAATCATTTATTCTTTGGATTGCCCTTGTACCTAGGTACCCAGATATCAACGACATGAGCGACATTACTGAGATATGGGTCTAGGAGATCTAAGGACTTTGAAAATGACTGAGATTGTAACCTATCTTTTGATTTGTTAAGGATGGTAGAACAAGTGAAAATAGACTTTACTTTGCAAAGGGACAGTGGACGTCGCGAGCTTAGAAAAGGGGTAAAGATCGAGGCCTAGCTCACCACATAAATAAGGCAAGACATCAATGAGCTATTTTCAAGAATTCAAAGATGTTTTTGCACAATCATATTAAGGCACGTAGGGCTATTGAAACATGGGTATATTGAACCCATGTTAATGGTTCTAAAATGGTCAAGGCTAATTAAGAGGTCCGAGCTACTAGTCTACCAAGAAAAGGAAATTGTGCCTCTTCCATTCTTTCTATAGGTGGGGTATAGATGTTATTAGGCAGATCTTGTCAAAAGCATCTAGCCGATACCAATTCATCTTCGTGGTTATCAATTACTTCACTAAGAGGGTAAAGGTTGCTTCATATGCCAAAATTACAAAGTCAGCAGTCATCAAATTCAAATCCAAATTCAAATGCAAAGCCAAATTCAAAGCCAAAGCCAAAGCCAAATCCAAATTCAAATTCAAAAAAAAAAAAAGTGGCAATAAAGAATGCCAAAAAGAAACATTTTTAATAAGATTGCACAATGTCAAAAATTTACTGTACTATTCAAAGATCAGACACCATATCAGTGCAGCAAAGGCAGCAAAAAAAAACCATTCAAAGATTTTTGAAGAATGACTGAGACTTGTAAAGGTTGGTATAGAGAAGTTACCATTTACCCTCTATGTTTCTTGAACGTTGGCCAGGACCTTCATCGGGGCAACATCCTTCTCATTAGTTTATGAAAGGGAAAGCAATTGTTGGAAGTTAATATTTCTTTTCTCCAAGCTTTGATTGAATTAAGAATTGGATGAAACAGAATGTCTCCAGTAAGCTTGATTGAAAGTATTCAAAACAGATGATATGGGCTTATGACAAAGAGGTTCGCCTAAGAGAATTTCATGATGGGGACCTGGCATTAAGAAAGATTCTTCTCATCAGGACTTCAGAGGAAATTGCCAAATTTGGAAAAACCTTATGTGGTGAAGAAGGTTTATTCTGGAAGATCATTAACTTTGACCAAGATGGATGGCAAGGACATGCTCAAGCCGGTGAATTCAGATTTCTGTCTAAAAGGAGAGGCCAAGGTGAAAACCCGCAAAGGGTGCCTTGAGACCTTAAAAAAATCAAAAGAGAGAGAGAGAGAGAGAAAGAGAGAGAGAGAGAGAGAGAGAGAGAGAGAGAGAGAGAGAGAGAGAAGAAATAAAATATAAAAAAATTCAATCAAAAAAAAGAAGAAAGAAAAAGGAGAGGCCAAGGCGAAAACCCGCAAAGGGCGCTTTGAGACCAAAGGGGATTTGAGTTGAAAACCCGAAAATGGGCGACTCAAATTTTGATCAAAAGTGGGGCATACAGTAGTCTCACTACACTTGAATTAACAATGAGGAAGTATGTGACGTCTTGGGGCATTGACAAAGTACTTCGGGTCCCTTAAACACATGTCGAGCTTAAAATGGTCCTCAAGAAGTTTGAACAGAAAAACTTAGGCTGCGATATCTGGGGCACCTAGCTTCCATCTTACTCATTCTAAATTTGCTATCTTTAATTATTTTATTCATTTCAAAATAAACTACCAATAAATTTCTTATTGATTACATTCACTATCTTTGATTAACTTATTTGTTTCGAGCTATGCTCCTAATTAATTTCCTTCTTATCTATGGATATGATCTTTTTCAGGCATTTTGCATTGAATAACTATTAGTGGATTAATAATATTTTCATAAAAAGAGTTTCGCATATTACTCTGGAAGCTTCTGAATAATAAAAGAACCTGAAACAGGGCTATTGTTTAGAACTTATTAAGCTTAAGGGCTGGAAGTGTTTGAGAAGGAAAAGTCTAAATTGAGACTATCTCTCCGGATTTGTTGTCAAAAATAGTGGTTGAAAATGACAAGATATTCTGTCAGTAATACAATATTGACGAAAAATGGGCAATGTTAACCCATGCATAAAAGGGGAATCATTCTCGAAAAAATGATATTCTGCATTAATGCAAATATCATGCATACACATTTCGTTAGGTCACCCCATGAGTGATCAGTTAATACCTTTAATTGGTAGCCGGTTGGATAGCAAAAGATGCAGATCCTATATTCCTGATTTACAACAGGTTGGATTGAAGATGAAGTAAATTCTACACCCTTGAGTTGCAATGGGATGGGTTGAAGTTGATACAGATCCTATACCCCTAAGTTACAATAAGTTAAACCCTGAATTTACAGTGGGGCAAATCTATTAAGAAACATATAACTGTTTCCTCGAGTTTTTTATTGAGAATACCAGCCTGAACAAGATGACAGCAAAATACGTCAGTGATAAAGCCCTGATAAACGATGAGCAAGGATAACCCTAAGCATTTAAAAAGGGTTAATTCTCATGAAATTCTGCATTTAGCTAAGAGCATTTGATTCATTCTGATCATCGCATCCTAATCATCATACATTTAAAAAAGATTATTCTCATGACATTCTGCATTAATACAAATATCATCCAGTTAGGAGCATTAGATTCATTCTAATCATTGCACCCTAACCGTTTTGCAGAAGCATGTACCTATTCTACAGGTTATGTCCTCAAGAGGACAGTGAGTAAGGTAGATTGAAGATATTAGCCTTATCTCCCTGAAGTTGCAGTAGAGTAGGTTGAAGTCACAAGTCTTATCTCTCTAAAGTTGCAGTGGAGCATACTGAAGACAATTAATCCTATCTCTCTGAAGTTGCAGTGGAGCGGATTAAAACGATGAATCCTATACCTCTAAAGTTGCAGTAGGTCAGATTGAATTTACCATACAAGTCTTATCTCCCTAAAGTTGCAGTGAAGCAGACTAAAGATAGCGAATCTTATTTCCCTGAAGTTGCAGTGGAACAGATTGAAGCTGTAAATTACATATCTTATCTCTCTGAAGTTGCAGTAGAACAGATCAAAACAAGCCTTATCTCCCTGAAGTTGTAGTGGAGCAGGTTGAAGTCACAAATACTATCTCCCTAAAGTTGCAGTGGAGCGGATTAAAATGATGAATCTTATACCTCTAAAGTTGCAGTGGAGCAAACTGAAGATAGCGAATCTTATTTCCCTGAAGTTGCAGTGGAATAGATTGAAGCTGTAAATTACAGATCTTATCTCTCTGAAGTTGCAGTAGAGCATATCAAAACAAGCCTTATCTCCCTGAAGTTGCAGTGGAGCGGGTTGAAGTCACAAGTTTTATCTCCCTGAAGTTGCAAAGTGGAGCAGACTGAAGACAGTTAATCCTATCTCCCTGAAGTTGCAGTAGAGCGGATTAAAACGATGAATCCTATACCTCTGAAGTTGCAGTAGGTCGAACTGAATTTACCATACAAGTCTTATCTCCCTAAAATTGTAGTGGAGTAGACTAAAGATAGCGGATCTTATTTCCCTGAAGTGGCAGTAGAACAGATTGAAGCTGTAAATTACAGATCTTATCTCTCTAAAGTTGCAGTGGAGCAGACTGAAGACAGTTAATCCTATCTCCCTGAAGTTGCAGTGGAGCGGATTAAAACGATGAATCCTATACCTCTGAAGTTGCAGTAGGTCGGACTAAATTTACCATACAAGTCTTATCTCCCTAAAGTTGCAGTGGAGCAGACTGAAGATAGCGGATCTTATTTCCTTGAAGTGGCAGTGGAACAGAATGAAGCTGTAAATTACAGATCTTATCTCTCTGAAGTTACAGTATAGCAGATTAAAACAAAACTTATCTCCTAGAAGTTGCTGCAGAGCAGGTTGAAGCCACATATCTAAATTTCTTAAATTAGATCGAAGCGCTAGTTCTCATGCCCCTGAAGATGCAGTGGGATGGAATGAAGCTACTCGAAGAATAAAAGCACCGAGAGAGTCGAGAAGGCTGGGCAAATTTGGCTCTTTTAAAATCTTTGCTTTATTCCCGTTACACAACAATGAGCAAAGAGGGGCAGCTGTAAGAACCCAAATTTGTCTGGGGCCCAATTAACCAGTTTATTAAATTAAACAAAAATAAAACCAATAATAACAGTCCATTAATAAAAATTACCAATGTTACAAAACAATAGAGCCCAATCAGCCCAAATGAATTATAAACCCAAAATAAGTAACAGCCCAAATATAATTTTTTTTCCTAAACCTGAATCTAAAACCCAACTGAAGCCCAAGATCAGACTCCGGCCCGACACGAATCGAAACCAAGGGAAACCCTAGAGGCTTCCAGATTTTTCCAGCGCCGCAGCTCTCTCCCACGCGCACTTCGCGTGCATCCACGCCAACGATCATCGCGTGCACGCGCGCCAGCAAGGACTCCTCTGCAGCAGTACCTACAACAAAAAGAAAAAATAACAGAGAACCAGAGAATACAGTAGAAGATCCGATAGAATACAGTAGAAGAATGGGCATTTCATTTTTCTTTTTGTTTGTAGGCTATAAAAGACCCTGATGTAAACAGTTTTTTTTACGCACAAAAATAAAAGAAATACAAAAATACAAAAAAAATCAGAAGGTGATTTCATTTATCAAAACTCTTTCTCCTGTCGTTTTTTTTTCCTTCCTTTTTGAATCTATTTTTTGTTTGTGTGTTCACGTGAAAATAAAAGGAAAAGGAGAGGTGCGTACCTTTGTGAATATCTTCGTCTTCTCCGTTACAATTGGAGTTAGACGAAGGTGCAAGATGTATCATCGTTCGTTTTCTCCGTCGCAATCGGAGATAGACGAAGAGGTTGGTCAGAGAGCAAGGCTTTAGGATCGGGGTTATGAAAGCAAATCGAACCTTCGTGTGTTGCTATGCGCCGTTCATGGTGGCGTTTTAGTGGCTCGATGGAGAGGTTCTGAATTGCTGCTGAAAACAAATGGAAATGGGGCTAGGGTTTTCCATTTAGGTGGGATTAGCAGAATAGGTTTAGATCTGCTTTTAAGAAATCAGTGCCTATTAAGAAAACGTCACCGTTTAGGCTTACTTCAATAGCTTAAAACGGTGCCGTATTAAGTTGCCCCGACCCGATCCGATTCAAAAGCACAGGATCCGCGCATTTTTGCAATAATGGAGTATTTATGCATTTAGTCCTTTTTTGTTGTATTGTTATTCAATTAGACATGTTATACATTTTATTTACTTCTCAATTGATCTGTATAATTTGTGCATTGTTTTAATCTAGTCCTGCTCATGTGCTGCGTTCTAAATATTAGAATATTTGCCAGTTTAATCCTTTATTCTCGATGCGAAAATGCAATATGATCCATGATTTCATTTAGATAATTAGGTTTATTTACGTAATAGCCTTATAATTTTGTTTTTGTTCTTCATTTCAATTAATTATTAATTTTATTTATAATTAATGTATTTTTAATCTTAAAATTATTCATTATTTAGATTATTCTAATCAAATTATTTTGAAATCTATTCTATAAAGTTCTAATTTGTTTTATTTGCCATCTATATATTAATATATTTATTGTAAAAATATTTAATTCTAAATCATATACTAAGTATTTCTTGAATAGTTTATAATATTAATCTTAAAAAACAATTATATACTATTATTTTATACATATATGTAAAATATTTTATTGTATATTTTAATTTATTTCAGGCATCCAATATCTTATTACTTATAAACGTTTGCATATATATATACTTAAACGTGTAAATTCTTTTAAAATATATATCTAATAAATTCTTTCATAAACTATTTTATTTTAAATAGTTCCGTAAAGTGTTAATTTCAAAATCAATTTATTTTAGTTGCTTTAAATATATTTGTTAGCATCTAAAGTTTTATTTTTATTTGTCATTGTCAATTTTGTAAGACTATTGTATGTTATAGCTTGTTGATCAATATGATATTTAATTTGTGTGTATTTCATGATTAATGTTTATGCATCTTATCATTGTATTATACCTCGAATTCTAATGTCTTCAAGTCTCTACTAAATGTTCCATTTCATTAAAAATGCATTTTGAGCCGAGTTTAATATTGTGTTTTTTTTCCGAAATAAGGCAATATTTGTGCGTTTGGAAGGTCGAAAAATTATGCCCTAACGTACTGGGTGTCAATTTTCCGTCCAACCAAATAGCCAAATACCTTTTTTAATTGCATGTTTTGAAGATCAAAGATGATCTCGGTGTCGAGGTATAAACGTGTTATATCCTAACGTACTGGGTATGATATTTTTATTCCTTCGAAACAAGTTAATCTTGAGATTCAAGTTCAACATTAATTAACCTTCTTTGAAAAGAATTATATTTTAAACATTTTCAAATTTTCAACGCAAGGACATTAATTAATTGATTTGGTACCCGTACTGGGGCGTACGAGGGTGTTAACCCTTCCTTGTGCGTAACCGACTCCCGAACCCTTTTCGTTTTTTTTTTAATTTCGCAAACCAAAATTAATTTTTAAAGATGAAATAGTTTACGAGGTGATCCAATTACACCTAAACAAAAAAGGATCGGTGGCGACTCCATGCATTTTAAAGTTGACCCCCATTTTTTTTCAAACTTAAAACAAAAATGGTTTCGACAATAAGCCCAGGCAAAATGGGCCTCTTACACTATCGATGGTGAAGGCAGATCCTAGGACTTCTGTGTCAGTCTTAATTGCCAATATTCGTAGCCGATTGAGGTACACACACTCTTACCGCAAGACTGGGATAGCTAAGCAGAAGGCGTTGAAAAAGATACATAATGGGTGGGACCTTCATATAATGAAGTGTGGTAGTGGTGTCAGGTGCTGGACAGGTACGTCTCAGGTTGCATAACTAACCTTGAAACAAGCCCTGCATATTACAACAACCGCTTGCTCCTTGGATGCCAAGTGTTCAAGCATTTATTTTGGAGCTTTAAGCAATGTCGGGACGTATTTGTGTACTGCAAGCCATTGGTTCAAATTGATGGTACCTTTATGTATGGTAGATATACCCATCAGCTATTGCTAGTTGTGGCACAGGATAACGGTGGGAGAATCCTTCCAATTACGTTTGCACTAACACCAGGGGAGTCAAGTGATGACTGGTATTTCTTTCTTTCTAGGTTAAGGAGGCATGTCTACCTCCAACTTGTTATCTGCGTTATATCGGATCGAGGCACTAGAATATTAGCCGCAATTGAGTGACAGGAAAGCCTATGGGATTGCACACATCATCGGTATTGTCTAAGGCACGTTGCGTCCAACTACTACGAGCAATATCAGTCTACCGTTGAACGGCGACAAGTGACTAACATGGGTATTTAATCTCTATTAATATAATTTCGTTTGTAATATTCAATTTATTCTGAATGGAAGAATGGTATGTAATTTCCGCTATCAACTTATATTAACAGGGTACGAGATCAATAAGGATCGTTTTTATGAGGTGTTAGTGATTTTTCCATTAGTTAACGATCAAGGCGCAAACTACCTCTGTAACATACCTTTCGATCAATAGACACAAACATACGACGGTGACCTACAATATGGTCATATGACCTTAAACCTGGCTGAATGCATAAATTCTATTCTAAAAGGAACGCGTCACTTGCTAATAACCTCGATTGTGCGAGAGACATAGTTCTGTTTGGCGGCACTATTTTCGAAGCAAACAGCGAGTTATAAAGACCAAATGCAGTGAGACCATGTATGGTGCTAGAAGGTATTGCAAGAAATTAACAAGGCGAAGGCGCAAGCCAACACAATGCATATAGTATGTCACAATCGTGACAACCTATGGTTTCGTGTGATGGAATTCGACAGACTGAACCAAGGTATTATCGGTGGACAATATCGTGTACACCTGAGAAATAGGACTTGTGACTGTAGGACGTTTGACGCACTTCGTTATCCATGCGCTCATGCAATTACAACTTGTCAGAATCTCCATTTGGATCCCATGAGCTATGTCAACGAAGTGTAGAAAATAGAATACATGTACAATGTGCGGAGACACGTATTCCCACTGGTCCCAGATGAACATAAGTGGTCGTCTGTATCGCTTACTCCGTTTAAGTTGTTACTGGATAGAATACGTGATAATATGGATATCTGGGAAAGAACGAACCAACAGAAATTGTGCAGATGGTGTAGGAACCCAAATCATACAATTCAAACATGTCTAAATCAAAATAATTGATAATTGCTTAAATGAAACTTTGTTGTATTATTTCTATTGCCTTATTCAATAGAACTTTTATTTTATTAAATAGGACAAAATATAAAAATAATTTACTATTAAAATATTCAAAACAACTTTTATTTTATTAAATGAAACAATACAAAAATAGTCTGTACAAATATATTAAAAAAATCAATGTACGTACGGTCAGAATCAATGCCACATGGGGGTGGTAAACAGTTACATGCTGGACTCTTTATTGGTTCAGCTTCCGGCGGGGGTTGTGGTTGCCCCTGCGGAGGTTGTGGTTGTTCTGGTTATGGGTGTTGGGAGGATGACCTGTAACAGTTCGGTTTTGACCCTAGTTGGAACAGTGGTTTCGAGACTACAAATCTGAGTTAGAATAATATTTTAATTTTTTTTCGTGCCTATGATATGTGATTAAGCATGTGTGAAATTTCTGTGAATTAATTTGACTGTTTGTGTGCTTAATTTTGCATAAGGACTTGATTGTGAAATATACTAAATTAGCATGCTTTATGAAAAGGTATCTATTTGATGTGGCTTTTAAATAAAGAGGCCTTATGAGGCAATTAAGCCATTAATGAGATAGTGGATGGAAATAGTCAAGAGTGACCTTATATTATATGATATATATTGTAATAAGGCTAAAATGGTAAATAGATTAATAATATGATAGTAAATAAAACAAATGAAAATGTTAGTGGATGTGTTCATCCATTCTAGCCGAATTTGAAGAAAAGAAAAGAAACAAAATTGTGCGAGGGCATTCGGCCATTTGAGGGTTTAATTCAAAGTATGTTTTTAATCAGTTTTTGATAATTTCTACGTTTTTGCAATCGTTGCTTTGAGAACTACAAAACCCATGCCTTAATTTTGAGAATTGATGATGATTTTGAAATGTGTCTTTGATGAACAGATGAGCTTTGAAATATTTGATGATGAAATATGGAATATATATGTTTGATTAGCATATTTTGTATTTGGATTTTTAGTGAATTTGAGTATTTTGGGGTTAATTGTGGAAATAATATTTTTAAGGACTAAATTGTGAAATAAATAAAATATATGGACTTGTATGAGTAACATGAACATTCGGCTAAGCATGGGTATATAGTGATTTTGTGTATTTTGTGATTTTGTGAAATAAGGACTAAAACGTCAAAATGTCAAAATGTGAGGGCTAATTTGCAAATTGCCCTAAATACGTGTTTTTGGATTGAATTGAATGAGTTGATGAAAAAATGGATTACATTTGACTATGTACAGATCAAGAACTAAAGAAAACGGACTTTTATCGTAGAAAGTCGAAAGTGATCGAATAGTCGAGTCCATACGTTAATCAAATCCGAGGTAAATCGATATACAAATAAATGTGTTGAATTGAGTTATTTATGTACCTATGAAATTTATCTTGCTATGAATTATATTCGAGATGTTATGTCTATGAAATCCGAGAATGTGTCGACAAGGTATCAAAGTTCGAGAAGTCCCGTCTGAACCTAGGAATAAATAGGATTGCATATGTCGTGACATAGGTGTCCGATATTTGATATCATGTAAGGCCACGCCTGAGACGTTGGCATTGATTCGAGATTTCGTGTAAGACCACGTCTGGGACGTTGGCATCGATATGAGATTTACATGTAAGACCATGTCTGGGACATTGACATCGTATTGATTCGTGTAAGACACTGTCTAGGACAGTGGCATCGATATTTAGTTACATGTAAGACCATCTCTGGGACATTGGCATTGTACGACTATTCCGAGCACTCTGAGTATCCTACTAGATTCCGAACGGTTCAACGAGCAAGTCCGAGAAATGAATGACTATGTGAGTTGTACATCCGTTTCAGGTACGTTGAAATGTATGCTTTGTATAAGCATAAAAGGTGAGTAAGTATGTGCATTGATGGAAAAGGAACATTTGAGAAATATGTATGTTTGAGATATGAGCAAATAAGATGTTTGAGATATGATGAATTGGTAAGCAATGGCAAACTAAGTGAGCCAAAGAGATATCCATGTGTTTTGAAATGAAGATATGCTAATAAATCTAAATTGCTATGTTTATGAATGATTTTGTGATAAGTTTATTTGTATATGGCTTACTAAGCTTTTGAAAGCTTACTTTGTTTGTGTTTACTCTGTTTTATAGATCGTCAAGGCTACTAAGGGCTCGGGGACCGTTGAGGATCATCACCATACTATCAAACTCAACTTTGGTACTTTTGAATGTGTATATAGCTAAATATGGCATGTATAGGCTAGTTGTTTTGGAATATGTTTGTGATGTGTAAATAGCCATGTGATGTGGCTAGATAAATGTTGGTAATATGCATGAGTGATTATGGTATATGAAGTATGTTTTGGTATGGCTTGATGGCAATGAAGTGGTCTTAAGAATGGTAAGTTTATTGATGGATTGATGCCATAGTGATTTAGTGTTTACATGTGATTAGTTGTACTATTTGGCTTATAAGTTGGCATGTTTAGAAATGTAATTGAATGGGATGATAGGTTGAACATTTGACATGACTTTGGGTTGCTAAATATGTATGGGATGTTGCTTGTTTGAACTTGTAGGGATGACCCTAGTGTGGGTGGCATTTTGGCCTTGAAAATGGCCTATAAATGCCCACACAATTGAGCACACGGGCGTGTGGCTCGACCGTGTCCCTCGTGGTTGTAATTTAAGGCAAGTCAGGTTTGACCATGAGCTAGACACACGGGCATGTGACTGGCCGTGTGGTGCAAGTCTGTAACGACCATGGGTGAGGCACACTGAGGTGTCCACGATCGTGTGGACAAGTCAGTATGTATGCCCTGTTTTGACACGGCTTAGACACGGATGTGTCTGAGGCCGTGGGAGGTACACGGCCTGCCCACACGGGCATGTGACCTCTGTAACTTAAAAAAACATTTATATTTCTGAGAATTTTCGTATGTGTTCAGTTTAGTCCCGGCCTTATTCTACAGCATGCTTAAGGTCTCGTTGACCTATTTAAGGGATGCTTTGATTGCATTGGATGAATTATATCATGAAATGTCCGTAAAAGTTTTCGATTGTCCAGTAATGCCTTTTAACCCTAAACCGGAGATGGTTACGGGTTAGGAGTGTTACATGACCCACCGTGATAGAATAAGGAATTTGGAGGTATTTGCATTACCCACAGCGGAGGTGTTTAAATCCCATAAGACGATGGGGATTGAAAATGAGATGAGTTCCCCAACGGTGCCTCGTGCGATCCCTTTTGCGACAGGGACTTGTAATTCGGTTGAGTCGGAGTTATCGGGAAAGGAGATGCACCAGGTCATGCATTCTAACTTGGCATAGGACTTGTAAAAGGAAACATATAAGGGTTAGGATACATAAAAGGGCTAGGATACGCACCTGGCATAATCTGAAGGGGCCGTTTCATCATCCTTTCTCTTTGGATTTAAAGGGCCCCGTTTTTCTCTTTCGACACAGATTTGCTGATGCCTCTACTATTCCAAGAGTAAATATGGCTTGCCATGGATCCTAAACTATGGCATGTAATCCGGTGCGTATGCTAACTCTGGAACGATGATCGGTTCTCGAGTTGGTATATGATCATACCGATTTTTCCAAATTTTGATATATTCTAAGAAGAATACCAGCCAATGCATATTCGATTGCCATAAGTCGATTTTATGCTCATTATCGAGCATCTCAAGTGTCATGAGAATCGGTTGTCAGAATCCAATTACCGCAACACTCTATCCGTCTGGTGCATCTCGATAGTAGCATCGTTGACCAATTGGACCTTAACATGCCAAATGTTCAGATTTTGAAAGGATTCATCTGGAATTACTGCCCGAATTGTCAGATCCTCGTATGGTGTCCATTGAAACTATATGAACGTGATAAAAATATTAGTTATATACATAATACTAAATACTAAATATGAAACAACTATGTTATGTATATATATTTTATTTAATACTTACATGGGTTGCCTACCGTTGGTCTAATAGAAGTCGTATATCTTTAAGAGCGGTAGGTATTCCAACATAACTCACCAAATGATTCCACCTAATTAAATAAATTTTTAGCATAAAATTATATTTTAAGTCTATGTGATAATTGTAAAATCTAATATAAATTTTACCTCGTTCTGAGTGGGAATGTATATAGGTGGTTCACTTGAAGACGTAAAAATGAAAAGCTAAATCGAGCCCATGATTGTAGTAGTGATAAGCAACCTCCGATTTTGGCTTTATTTGGTATCGTCGCCCTGCACATCTCCCGGTACAATGTTGCTAATATGGTAGACCCCCAACTAAGTTCGCCAACTGCTCTAAAATCAACAAGTTTCAGCAGCCACCTCATATGTACGAGGTTTCGTGACAAGTTTGACATCAAATAACCTCCAATTATCTCAAGGATGTATGCCCAAGCATATCGTATTCTTTTTACTTTAATCGAATCATTCCTCGGCTCCAGGAATGTGTCTCGTGACCAGCCCATCTTGATCCTACCTCCGCAAATATCATCCGAAATCGCACCAAAAAGATCATAGCATATGGCTCCCCAATCAGCATATTGAGCGAACTCGGTGAGTACGGACCTATCCACCGGTAATCCCAATTGTAACTGCACATCTTCCAAAGTGATAATACACTCTCCGCATGGAATATGGAATGTGTGTGTCTCAGGTCTCCACCTCTCTATGAACGCGCTGATGAGTTTCGGGTCCAACTTGCACCCCCGGCCTATATTGGCCACGTGCTAAAAACCTGCTTCCCTCAAGTAATTTTCTATCAATGGTGATGGAGAACCAGACATATTATGAATATAACATTATAACACTCAATCTATAGGCTGTTATAAAAAATTATAAAATAAAAATTAATTAAAATTACATAAATAAAAAAAAATAGTAAATCATATTCAAAAATTGAAATTAACCCTTACCATTTTCATTTGTTCGAGGGAGATATGTTTATGATCAAGACCAATTAATTCCTCGGCCATTGCTAACACGATCAAATATTTTTGAAATTATAAAAAAAATACTAATTTAGAAAAAAAATTAAAGGAAATAATTAATTAAAGAGAGCTTTGAGAAATTTAGGCAGAAATTTGAGAGCTTTTTTTGAGAATTTTGGAAGAAATGTTTCTATGAAAAAATAGGAGGGGGTTTTTATATTATTTTTTTTACCGTTGGACCCCTTAACAATCAAAATTTTAAATGATCGTTGGGGTGACCGTTGGGCGCCAAAAACATGGGCTAAAACACGTCCCTGAGGGAGTGATTTTACCACGCCAGCAAACTGCGTCCACGTCAGCGCGTTTTGTGCTGACATGGCAAAATCAATCCCTCAAGGACGCGTTTTGCTGGAATTTTCCCCTAAAATACTCCTACATGGACGTGTTTTAATATTTTGACATATTCCGATAAATAATAAAAAAGTGGCCCATTTCCGTAAATAAAGTTAGAAATGGGCATTTATTGATAAAATGGTCTTCAATTTTAGAAAAAAATAGAGCAAATTATTGCCCGATTAAAAAATTGTTGAATCATTGTTTATTATGACTCATATTTTAGTCAAATTTTAGAAGTAATCTTCTAATTAAACTCTGTTTATTTGTTTCAATCAAACACTGATTAGTTTAGATTATTTTATTATTATTTGACCTATGAATTTAGCCTATAAATAGGCTCTTTTACAACCTTAGAAAATACACCCATTAGATATTAGAACTCTTAACACATTTAGAGAATTTTGTGTTTACGTTTTGAGGGTTCTTTGTTTTCGGGTTTTCGGGGTTTAGTTTTTATCTCCATCTTTTGTACTCTTCGTTCTTTTGCCATTATAGTAAAATTACATTTGCCCGTGGTTTTTTATCCTCTTTGAAGGGGTTTTTCCACGTTAAATTTGTGTGTGTTCAATTTCTCAATTTATTCCGCTATTTTTTCTTGTTACTTAATCGGGTCGATTCCTAACAATCATAAAGGAATCATGGTTTCTATTCCTCATTATCAACTAAGTGATGATATTTAATAAATGTTTCCATTTGCTTCTACTTCATTTTGGTTGAAAACAATTCATATTTATGCCTCCAATAATATTTCTTTGTGTATTTTTCACAGATTTTACTAAAATAATTTTGTCCCTATTTTAAATATCAAAAAAATATTTGGCGTGGTATAATAATGGTAAGAGTACAATGATATGGCCGTCAATAAACTTTAATGTTGCAGTGTAACTTTAAGTAAAAGCTAAGATTTCAGCCTGGAAAGGGTGGAAGGGTTGTAAGAGCAGACTCTTTTAGGCAAGCCAAGATAAAGTGGGGCAGTAGATTAGAGAATCAAAGCTATGGGTTCATTTACCATTTCTGACAGAAAATAAATATGAAGAAAGCTTAGGTTAAATATAATTAGACAGCAAAAAGTGTGTTTAGAAAATGTGATTTAGGGTTAGAACATAAAAGAATATGATTTAGGATTTTTAAATTTTGTATGTTGTAGTGAAATTTTCATATATTGAACACACCATGATAGTATATAAAGTATCTGTTTAAAATCTAAAATTGAAAAAATAATTATTATTTTTGAACAAGACTTGAAATTATTAATAAAAAGTACACTCAAACACACATCTTCTTACATTGATAATAATGTTTATACTAATCAAATTAATACTCAATAGGAAAGTCTACTATTTAATTAAATTGTGTTCTTGATAAGTTGGATTTTATTTTTTGTACCAAAAACTAATGAAAGCTTTGGAGGCAGTCGTAGTCTATTATCTTGCCTCTTTCCTTAATGATTTCGATGTCCAATGTTATCATATTGAAGGAGGAGTTTGAAGTCTTCAAAAACTGATTAAAACTTCCATCCTGTTTTGGTGCGTCTATGAATGATGTTAATCCATTTCTTATTATAATCCAACCGCCTAAAAGAAGCAATATCCTAATATTTAAGCAAGAGAAGAATATGAGAATCGTAGTATGAAGTTTGCTAACAAATTTGAAGGTATAAATAGACAACAGTTGGAAGCCGCTAAAATTTTGAGCAATGATAGCTCTTTCAATCATATTATTATGCCCATTCTCAACAATACAAACCATTGTGCGTGTCGGTATTAATAAAGTTGTTAAGGATGTTGCAATATACGAATATTTTGCTTTACGCCCAAAAAATATCCACTACTAATCAGTCCTAAGATGATTGCAGCTATTTATAGTATCCAACAAACTAATTAGTTTAACTGAAATAATTCTCCCATTATTTTTAAGATAAAAATAAAAATAGAATAATCAGCCTTTCAATTTTCAACATTATAAATCTCAACATAAATAATAATAAGATTAAAGGAATATTTAGTTCACGGAATATAAGATTATCTACGTAGTAATAGGATGAGGGGTGAAGTTAAAAAAAGTTTTGAGAGGGCCGCAATTGAGTTATATATATTTTTACAAGAGCAAAAATGTAATTTTACTATTTTAATAGCCTATACATTTATAATTTTTAAAAGATTGAATCAAAATTTCTCTTTTTAGGGGGCCAAAGTACAATTTTATCATATACTAATTTAAAATTTTATAATTTATAAAAGGATTAAAGGTGAAAATTTTTATTTTAGGGAGGTCAAGGCCACTGCCCGCCTTAACTCCACCCCTGGATAGAATTACTAGAACATAGGATTACTTATTAAATTACCAGATATATTATATTACTTTTTTTAGTTCGTATAACTGGAATATAAAATTCCGTTGTTTGGTTGACAAAATGTAAAATTACTTAAAAACACATTTTATTAAATTATCCTTATAAAATTTGCTTATATTTTTATTCTTTACTACACAATGGTTTAAGCTTATAGTATTTTATTTTACTAATAAATTAATGCATTTTGTTCCATTTCAAATAAATAAACTAAA
The DNA here is from genome assembly GCA_025503065.1 of Gossypium bickii. Classification (NCBI taxonomy): domain Eukaryota; kingdom Viridiplantae; phylum Streptophyta; class Magnoliopsida; order Malvales; family Malvaceae; genus Gossypium; species Gossypium bickii. Next base: position 108,428,320 of record CP106711.1, read on the forward strand.
ATTGAGGAAGAACAATAAGTAACTAAAGCTTCTATTTGATCAAAATGACACGAAAAAAAGAAAGAAAGAAAGAAGGAAGGAAAATATTTTTATATTAAAACACTTTTTAAGGATTTTACAATTAAATTACAAGTTGTAAATAATACAATATTTAATCAACTAGAACTAGAATTAACTCAATGCAAACAACAACATATTGAAAATCAAAATAAATATGAATTTAAACTAAAATAAATCTAGATAAAACTCACACATGATAAAACGCAAACCCAAAATAATTTAAAAAAAGAACCCGGACATGATATTTGTGTATAAAAGAATTCAAACCTAGAAATCAAGTTTCTATTACCTCAACCTTGTCAGCAAATCCAAAACATCCTTAAATATTGACATGTTATTGTTATAGTTTTAGGGCAAATTTGACCAAATTTATAAAATAAAATAAAAACGAATGGTAGCATATTATAATTTTAACATTATAAGCACAATGAAATAGAAAAAATATATATAACAAATAAAATATTATTTTTTTCTCAACTTATAATAAATAAAATTAAAATGTTACTTAAAAATATATATCAAATAACCGAAGAAATTAATTCATTAATTTTTTTACTATTATTTTGTTTCAGTTTAAGCAAAATGAATTAAAGTTATTAAAAAATAAAAAAAATCTCAAATTATCATGAGAATTTAAGGAATATGTGGTATTGTATTTCGTAATCTTTTAACATTAATGGGAATGTAAGATGATGAGAAAATGTAGATTAGAAAATCCCAAGGATCTAAAATTACTTAAACCAAACATTAGGTCCCTTAACTAATGTTTATAAATATTTGTTTGTTTTTTGGAATTTGAACATTTTACTTTTACTAAATTTAAAATTAATATTTACATTTACATTTAATATGGAAAATTTAGTTGGGATTAAAGCTGTCCCAACTCGGAGTGGAGAAAACGATTTAACATGGTGATATAAATATTTACTAGCTGAGCATGGGATGGTGAAAGAAGGGGACAGAAGTGAAGAAACCTTATCACAAAATTCTACGACTACTGGGACCAAATATATAACATCTCCCCTTCAGCTAGCTGTCCTCATCACCTCGATCCTAGATAATTATTGTTACGATTTTTATCCAAAGAAATCAAAACCCCAAATATCAACATCATCCCCCATTTCAGCATTTTCATTTTCTATATATATATATATAAGCCTCAGCTCATCAACCTCATCCCCCCTGATCTTCCTTTCACTCACTGTTTCGTCATCATCCTCCTTTTCTATTTCCTTTTGCCTTTTAATATATTTATATATTTATATGTCTTTGTGATTATGTTATATTCACCAGCAGCCTAGCATTTAGGCCTAGAAAGGATGGTGTAGCCAAGGATGACTTGCCGACTCTTCCTCCTCCCATCATGATAAGTGGTCGTCGGCAGGTTGTCTTTGGCTACATTTTTCTTTCTGCTCCTCATGCTAGGCTTTTGGTGATTCTATCTCTATCTCAAACATATTTATTACTGTTATCTAAAGAATCTCCAATCTACAAAAATAGCTAGATTCATTACACAGAATTCAATTTATCCATCTTTTTTCATTCCAGAAGCTCTTTTATTTTATACACTCACTATATATAAGTGGTTATTTATTCTTAATATAAAATTATTAAATCATGAGATGTGGTGATTACTCATCTCATCTCTTAATTATTCGGAATATATTTATAGTTTATTTAAGAAATATATATATAAAGAAAAGAATGAATACATATTAATATTATTTTGTTTGGTAAAGTTAAAAGTATTGTACGTGGTGACTAGTTGTTTCTATTAATCTTTCATAAATTAATGTTTGATTGTTAGTTTGTTATATCATACTTCACTGATTCAATTTTAACCGAAGTTTTGGGCACCCATAGCTCTATATCAGGTCCTTTTCACCAAAAAGTTGTGGGCTTGAAGAGTTTTCAGTGGAGCAGCCCAGGATAAGATGCTAAAACCAACTGTTTTGTTGGATTATGAAAAACCCGACAATGTCCCAATCAGGCCTGTTTAATAGTGTAAAAAAAAAATATTCCAAAAGCATTTTTAGAAGAAAAGCTGTGCTAAATAAGTTGCTTGAAGCTAAAAATTCTCTCCCAAAAGCATTTTTTGTGCTTAATTACTTTTTCACCCTCTCTAATATATAGTGCTTCCCCTTTTTTTTTCTTGATACTTAATTACAAATGTGTTAAAATCATTAATTAAAAAAAAGTAATTTTTAAAATATTAGTTACAAATATTCAATGGTTATATTTAAATATTTAAAATATAGTTTACATATTCTAATTAAATTTTATAAATAATTAATATTTATTGCTTAAAAATATTTAAAATTTATATTTTATAAATTAAAATATTAATAAGTTATACTAGTTTTTTTATATTCTTACTAAAATATAATAATATTAACTAATTTAAATATTATTTAAATGCATATTTGTTACTTGATAATAGCATGTCTAAAATGGACATTTTATTTCTGAAAAGTACTTTTTGACAATAATGCTAAACACTCGAATTTTAAACTAAACTTTTCAAAAACACTTCTCAAAAGTAATTTTTCACAGCACTTCTCAAAAATACTTTAAAAGTATTACTAAAGTAGCCCTCAAATGGTTACGGTCAAGAGGAGAATGTGGAGGTGCTCAGGAGTGGATCATTTTCTTTAGGATTTAAACTTTCTTTTTATTATTTAAAATATATTACTTTTAAATTTTTTTTTGAGTAAAATTCCAGATTGGGCTTTGCATTAAATAAAATAAACTGTACATTGTACCAATTTAAAAAGAAACGAATCAGAAAACCATAAAATCTAAATAACCAGCCCAAAAATCTAAAATGGCCCAAAACGAAACATAAAATATCTAGATATTTTCCAAAGAGTCTAGAATCAAAATAAATGCACCTAATAAATGCCCAAACAGAAAAACTGAGACCTTTCCTATCATCTTAATATCATTTTTGCTTTTTCTTTTGACGATTCAGTTTTTTGGGAAAGCTGTTTCTTTTCAAAACCATTTCATTTTATTTTCTTTAACTTTCCTCTCATTTCTCTTTTTCTCCGATCCTTTCTCAGTTTGGTTCACACTGCCACTCGATCATTCGTTGATTTTCAGCATACCCAAGGACATTCATCTCTAGGTACATCATCTCCTTCCTTTCAAGTGTTTCTGTTGCCAAAATATGAGCAAGAGCATTTGCAATCTTTGTGTATGTTTAAACGTGAATCTTCTAGATCTGTCAATATGTGATCGATCTTGACTCTTACTGTTACATTTTTTTATTATTGTGAGGGAGTCTCCTTCGACTATAATCTTCGGCCAATCCTTTTCAAAACCCACTTGGACTGCTTTTTGGCATGCTATTGCTTCAGCCGCGAAGTCAGAATATACCCCTTGATGGACCTCTGAGCAAGATAATAATACTACCCCTTCTTCATTTCTGTCCACAATACCTGAAGCTGACTATTGGTGTAACATCCGGGATTTAGGGGTTATGCGTTTAATCCATAATTCAAGTGATAATGGGCTTTGTGTGTGTTTGGATGTGTTTTAGGGGTTTTGGGAACCCTAGGATGTAGGAGAGTGCCTTAGGAAAATATTAGATTTTAAGTCTAAGAAGGGGAGCTAGGCAAGTGAGGCCTTAAGAAAGATTGTGTGGGGTTTATGACACAAGATTGGGCTAGGTAAGGTGGCAAGGAGGTGCCACTTAGGGCCTTGGTAAATGACGCCTCAAGCAGTGGGGAAGGGCTCAGGTTCGAGTCACGCAGACAACAAGGGAGTGTGGTTTTATTCTGCTTTTTGCGTCAAGAGAGGGAGGAAGTGTTGGGCGGCACTTGGACTTTAAAAGATGAGGACGAGACTTGGTTTTCCTCTTTTAAAATTCGGCTAAGGTGGATGGATGAAGGCTGGACTCATTCAAATTCTTTGAATGAGAGGCAGAGAGGGAAAATAGGAGAAAAATGTGGGATAAGGGGGAGGAGGAGCTAGTGGCCGAATATGGGACTCTTTAGGGGTGGCATTTTCGGTTTTGAAGTGGTAGGGAGTGTGTGCCGAAATTTAGTCTTAGTAGGTGCCGAAATTACCTTTTAATGAGTATTCATCTTTTTCTTCTAACTTTCTCTTCTTATTCTTTTTCTTTCCTTCAACCTTAATTCTCCATCTTTTTCTTGTAAGGCCGAATATCCCATCTTCATTTGAGAGCCATAGCCGAACCTTATAGCCCTCATTCTCTCCTCTTTTTCTTTTCTTTGTTCATTCGAATCATCATCTTCCCCAAGACCATTCTCTTTTTCATTATTGACAAAAGCCAAAACTTTGATCTAGTTCTCTCTTTGGCCGAATACTCTGACCATAAAACTCTCTGTTGTTGCGATTTCTCTCTTCATCCTTAAGGTGCCGAAACCCATCTCTACCTTGGTTCTCTAGGGCCGAATCTACAAGAGTGTGTCGTCGACTACTTTCTTTTAGTCTTTTCAAGCAGACGTTGGTGGTAAGTACCCTCCCCTTAGCAATTGATTTTTATCTCTTCTTCATTGGTAGCCGAAACCAAATGGTTGGCCTTGGGGTTAGGGATGGCCGAATATTCATAGGGCCATAGTATTGTGTTTCTTTGTTTGTAGCTAGCGTGAAGGAGCATTAAGGGATCCTTTTGGGTTCGATTCATCAAGGTAAGGTAGTAGTGATATTCGGCCAAGGGCCATTTTCATAGATTTATGTATTAAAGCCGATTCTAACAGTTGATTAGTAGGGGATTTCGACAACTTCAGGAACAAGTGACAGTTTCGGGATCTAGACGAGCAAGGTAAGAGCAATGTGGCATTCGGCCAAAGGCCATCTATTTTGTTAAGGTTGGCCGAATCTGATTATGGTCTTTTAGGGGCAGATCAACAGTGGTTAAGAGGAATTTCTGGGGAGTCTGATTCATTTCGGTAAGGGTATTCAGTGAGTTAGATCTGGTTTGTTTAGTTATTAACGTTATCGATTAACCATTTGATTCTGATTAAGTATTGTTGATGGAGACGAATACCAGTCAAGGAGGGAAAGGGGTAGTCCCTATCCCTAAGTTTAAGAAGCGATCAATCTCTGCTGTACGGGATTGGCCACCGGGGTGTGGGCCAGCAGCAGGGCAGGATTATAGACAGATAGCTGTAGTTTCGATTAGTGACAATGTCGGTATTGAGAGCGTAATACTTCAGGTTATCAGGTGTGTGATTAACCCACAATTTCCAGTTGTATGTTATGTTTGCATGTGTTATGTATATGTGGTTAATACAGTGGAAATAATGAAATGGGTACTCTTGAGTGAGTATGTCGATAATCAGGTCAGTATTAAATCTGATAAAATTGTGGTTATTATTGTATATATGTGTGGTATGCCGAATAACATGTTCATGCATTATTCATCATGACACTATCGTATGTTGCATGTGCATGGGGTGGGATTGTATATATGAAAGAAGGATAGGGTGTACATTTATGTACGTGGTTTAGTGATGGCTACGAGCCTCACATGGATTGATGAGTGGCTCTATGCCTCATCGTGGTTGGTATCGGCTTTGTGCCATATCGTGGTTTGTGACGGCTATGTGCCTCATCGTGGTTTGATGTTAGCTACGAGCTATATCGTGGATTGACATGGACTGAGGTCGCGTTGTGGATTATTTTGTGATTTATTTCACGTGGACGGCATTGATTGCCAAAATTGGTGTGTAGAGGTTGGAGGGTTGATTTAGTAATCCCCTGGTGTGTGGTGGCTGGATACGGGGGTGTGTAGAGGATGGACCCTAGGCTGGGTTGGGTGCACTTTGCATAATCATGTGTGGTATGTGGATTGGTGTGGATATGGGCCAAGCCAATTTGTGGACTCATGTGGATTAATTGCATTATTATCTGATATGTGGTTTGGTGTGGTTGTCGGCTAAGCCCATGAGTGGAAATCTGTGGACTAATTACACACTGAGTCAGTTTGACTCACCCAATTTTTACCAAACATCACAGGTGATATATGATGCTTGGACCGGGTTGAAGTGGATACGAGGTGGCCATGCAGAAGATATTTTATTTATTTCATGCACTTTATATTTTCAGTATTTTTGGATAATTATTTATTGTAATGAGAGCCACTTAAAGTATTTGGGATTTTTAATATGTTTAAGTTGGATTGACGATCAAAACTAGTATTTGGGAATATTTATTTATATTTTTAAAAGCAATTTATATCTTAAAACCCTACATCAAAGTTTTAAATCCGGATATTTTGTAACAACCTAATTTTACTTAGAATTTTAAATATACAATGTTTTACAACCGACAACAAATTTTTATGTTTTTACCCTTAAGTCAAATCCTTTACAAACGTTTTCCTCAGTAGCATTCTAAATTCGGTCGTGGTGTTTGGGCCGGGTTTGGGGTGTTACAATTGGTGAGTCCCATCATACGCACCATCTAGTTCAGCTATTTAGTTGTTGATGAAGTTTGCTATGTCCTGGCCTGTACTATTTTTCTTTTCATGCAATCTTTTGTTCCTTTCTCCCCAGATGGCCCAAAGTCCACAATAGAAGAGACGACATTGGCTGTGTGTAAATTGATCAAAGGTCCAGGTAATCCACAGTACAAAATATGTGTTATTATCCATGAGAATGTGTTTTAATAGTGTCCAAATTTCCACTGTCACAGGATAGTCACGAAAACAATGGTCGATTGTTTCATTTCTTTCTTCATATCATGGGCATCTTGTATTGCTTGCAAACTTTCTGTACTGCACATTAACCTTTGTAGGCAGATAGTTCAATGAGATTCGCCAGATTGTAACCTTGATTTTAGTTGGTAGATTTAGGAGCCAAAGTGTTTTGTAAAAATTTTTGTAGGCGGTTTGTAAAGCGTAAGCTCTAGGAATATCATCAAAAGATTGTAATAGTTCATAGGCACTGCAAACCGAAAACTCGCCTGAATATTAGCCTCCCCAGACAAGAAGATCGTCGTGAGGTGTGCGTGCCAAAGGGATCCGGAGGATTTTGTCAGCATCTTCCTCTGAGAAGGTATTGTAGATTAATTCTCTTTTCCAAATTCTCTCATTACTATCAATCAGCTCACTGACCTTAAAATCTTGCATAATATTAACAATTGAAGATAATCTGAAATTAACTGTATCTAGAACCCAAGCATCATCATTTATAGAAATATTTGTACCTGTACCAACCCTCTAACATGTTCCTTTTTTTCCAAAATCCCTTTTGCTGCCCAGATACTCCTCCATATATAAGAACTTATGTTTCCTAAATGAGAATTTAAAAAATGATCATTTGAAAAATATTTTACTTTAAAAACACGTTGTAATAGGCCAATTTAGCTCGGGCCCATACAAAAAAATAATAAACCCAAAACAATAAAACAAAGTCCAAGTCCAGTCCAAAATATATCATTTGGCCCGATCGAAATGGCCCATTACTTGAAAAGATTGAAGGTCCATCTACAAGCTTGACGTATATGGAAACATAATCTTCAAGGATATGCAATCTTAGATATGATATGCAAATCTTAGATATGATATGCAATCCTAGAAGTTATGATATGCAATCTTAGAAGATATGATTTTGTAATCTTAGAGATTTAATTTGTAGATACCTTTTAATCTTAGCCGTTGATGTAATTGATCTGTACCATTGGATTTGGGGAGGCTCAACTATAAATAGAGGCCTCTCCCTTCATTGTAAAGGACTTGAGTTTGGAGCAATAAAAATTCTTGAGAGCATTCACACAAATATCTCTCTCTCTCTTGCATTCTTATTTTCTGGGGCTTGTTTTTATTTTGTTATTCGTTCATCTTCGTTTCTTTTTGAGTTGCTCTCGTTTGAGTTGGATTTAGGTGGTGAAATTTCGTTGAATCCTCATATTGTGAGAATTAGGTTGACTTAGGCATTTTTTTAACTTTTTTTATTTATCCATTTAATTGCTTAATCATTAATTATTCTTTTTATTTTTATTCATTTATTTATTCGTCAACTTTCTTATTTACATATTGTTCATTCATTTAACCATTCTTATCATTCTTTTATTTTCTTCCATTAATTATATACTTTATTTGTGTTAATGTCATATATGTTGTTTATAAAAAAAAACTCATTTTATAAATCATCCATTTTAAATTGTTTGATTATTTGCTTTAATTTTTTTCCATATATTATCAATTGTAAATTTTTATATATTACTATCTACTTTATATACCATTTATTTTTAAGATGTTTTGTGTATAACTTATTTGGTCTTTGATTATTGATGTCAATATTTAAATAATTGCCATTATGTGTTTTATAAATTGTTTATTTGTATTTTAATATTGTCAGTTTTTTTATCAAAGTTTTTATTTATACATTGTTTTAATATTGAAATAATTTTCCCCCAAATGCTCGTATTTGGGAGCTTCGAGAAGATTGTGCCCTAATTTACTGGGTTCCAATTTTCCTCGTTGAATCTAAGTAATCGAGCACCCATTTCAAATCAAAACATATGAGTTTCAAATAAAAGCTTATTCTCGGGAATTCGAGGTGTTGTGTCCTAACTTATTGGATATGATATCTTGTTATATTGAGGTAAGGATTTCTAAAAAAGTATAGACAATATTCTATGTTTGGAATTTTGAGAAATTGTGCCCTAACTTACTGGGTTCCGATTTTTTCACTTGACCCAAATAATCAAATATCCTTCTAAAATTTAAATGCATGAGTTTTGAAGATCAAAAGACAAGCTTAGTTTCGAGGATTTAAAATGCTGTGTCCTAATGTACTGAATGTGATATTTTATTACTTCGGGACAAAAGGGTCTTAACATCCATTTCAATTTATTCAAACATTTTTTTAAAATAAAAAGGATCGTATTTTAAAATCTTCTCAAATTTTCGACATTAAGACATTAATTAATCAATTAGGTACCAATTTTGGGCATTACGAGGGTGCTAATCCTTCCTCGTGCATAATTGACTCCCGAACCCGTTTTCTCAAATTTCGTAGACCAAAATCATTGTTTTAATAAATCAAAATGTTTTTTTATTAAAATGATCAATTTCAAGGTGACCCGATCACACCTCGAAAAAAGATTGGTGGCGACTCTATTTTCGTTTTTAAAGTCGATCCCCATTTTTTTCAAAATAAAAAAAAATGGTTTCGACACACACGTAATCAAAGAATCCTGATTATTGATGATCCTCCACCCTTTCTTAGCTAGTAAGGAGACATTGAATTGCGACATACTTCTAAAACCCATTCCCCTTTCCTCTTTTGATCGGCACATAAACTTCCACTGGCACCTGTGAATCCCCTTTTTCCTTTTCCTTTTTGCCACCAAAACTTAGCAAAGATATTTTCCAACTCCCCACATAAAGATTTTGGTAATAGAAAATAGGACATGGCATAAGTTGGTATTGCTTGAAGCACTGATTTTATAAAGACCTCCTTTCCCCCTTGTGACAGTAACTTTGTACTCCAGCTTTCAATTCTCGAATTAACTCTATCTTTGAGGTTCTGAAAGGCTTCATTTTTTTGTTTTCCTACCACATTGGAGAGTCCTAGATATTTTTCCAGATTGGTGGAGCATCTCACCTCTAGTATACTTGAGATTTCTTCTTTGTCCATTTCTGTTGTACTTGAACTATAGAAGATCGTCGATTTGTTAAAACTCACGCATTGGCCTGAACACTATTCATATTCCTTCAACATTTTTTTCAAAATTGTTGCTCCTCTTCTTGCAGCTTCGCCAAACATAATACAGTCATCTGAAAACAGTAGATGCGATATTTCTAGTCCTCTTCTACTAGCCCTCACTCCCTTCATCAGTCCCTCACTTATTGCCATTCTTATTAAACACGAGAGTCCCTCATTGCATATCAGAAAAAGAAAAAGGTTGAGCGGGTCACCTGGCGAAGCCCTCTAGTGGGTTTAAAAATATTTCCTCTTCTCCCATTAATATTCATTGTGTAAGAGGCTATAGAAATACATTTCATAATTAAATCCACCCATTCCTTTGCAAACCCCATTTGAAGTATGACTTCCTTTAGAAAAGCCCACTCAACTCTATCATAAGCCTTGCTCATATCTAATTTTACTGTCATAAAACCTTTTTTCCTGGTCTGTTTTTGGCGTAACGTGTGTAAGAGTTCATAGGCTACTAACACATTGTCAGGAATTAACCTTTCAGGAACAAAAGCACTTTGAGCGTTGTCAATACATCATCCAATGACTTCCTGAAGACGATTTGCAATTGTTTTAGCCACAATTTTGTATATGACTGTGCATAAACTAATAGGTATAGGATTTTGAGTTTTTGGAATAAGTATAATATCTGTAAGGTTTAGAGAGTCGAAGTCCTTCCCATCATTTAGAATTCCCAAACAGGAACTTTCAATATATTTTCCTATAATGTGCCAGAACTTCTGAAAAAATAATGCAGGAAAACCATCACATCCTGGTGCTTTAGTAGGTCTCATACCTTTCAAAGCTGAAAAGGCTTCTTCTGCCGTTTATGTTGCAAGCAAATCTGTATTGATATCAGATGAAATATTAGTATTTATGTCCTTTAGCAGATGGGATAAATTCCTAACTCCCTGTGACGAAAATAAATTCTGGAAGTAATTTGAGGCAATTTCATGAATTGCTGTCTCATCAGAAATTTCCTTCCCTTCATCTGATTCTAACCTCGTAATATTGTTGATTCGTCTTCGTACTAAAGCATATTTGTGGAAGAAGGCAAAATTTTTATCTCCTAATTGAAGCCAATTAGCTCGTGCCCTTTGTTCCCAATACATTTCATCTTTATCAATCTCCATATTAAGTCAGATTTTGGTATCAATTAACTTTGCCATTGTGTTATCATCCCTATCCCTTGCCATTAGATCTTCAAGTTCCTTTGTGAGCCTATTCTTTAAACCATCTCGACCTTTCTTCAACGAGCTTACCATCTTCTCAAATTGACTTGCAGCCTTTCCAATTTTTCAACAATAGATCCATTGGAGGACTCCTAAGAATTTTTGATTTCTCGTTCAAAAGATTCCTCTATAGTCCACCATGCCTTAAATTTGAATCTTAAGATCCCCTTTTGCCTCTTCTCATTGTTAGTACTGATAAGAATAGGGAAATGGTCTGAAATCGAGTGTGTTAATTGGTGAATATTACCTTTTGGAAAGAGATGCATCTATTTTTCATTCGCAACACCCCTATCCAGTCTCTCTTTGATATTTGTTTCCAGTAGATTCCCTCTCTCCCATGTAAACTATACCCCCGTATAGCCCAAGTCCATTAATTGACATTCTTCTAGGACCTCACAGAAGACTTCTATTCTTCTCTCCTCCCTCGGTTGACCTCCGCTTTTTTCAAAAGAGTGCATTATTTCATTAAAATCACCACATACAAACCAAGGGTGGTTTTTCTCTTGACCCAACTTTATTAGCAAATTCCACGAATCATTCTTGTTATTAACAAAAGGTGAACCATAAAACCCTGTAAATCTCCACTCCTCCTTCACACTGGCCTCATTTACCAGCACATCAATATGACTTTTTGAGAAGTTTTTTAGACATACTATAATTTCTACTTTCCATGCCAGACAAATTCCCCCTCGAGAACCCTCGATTCTATACACAAAATAGCATCTCCTCCTAATTTTCTCCATACTCTTCTCATCGATTTTGGTCTCCATAAGAAAGACTATTTGGGGCTTGTATTGCTTCAGCAAATACCAAAGCCTCCGTACTGCCCGTGGACTTCCCAATCCACAGACATTCTATCATATGGTTTTCATTGCGCTCGGTCGGTTTACCTTTTGGTAGCCACCGATCTATTATGGTTGGGGAAATAAACTAGTTGAAAATCTTTTTGTCTACTTATATATGACAATCTTATCCTTCATGCTTCATCCTTTTTGCTACATCTTCATAGAGTTTCCTTGTACCTCTGTCTTCAATTTTTATATCTGTTGATTTCCTCTTTTTCAATAAGCTATCTCCACTATAATGATCCACCACTCTTACTGACTCGATTATTTTCCAACTAGATTTCTTAGTTGGCTTCAAAGATTCTGCACAATTATTATTCTTCCCATTCGCTTCCTCTTCCACGGTCCTTTCATATTTTTGCAGCTTCATCGATTTTCCTGATTCTGTGGATTTTGAACTATCCTGGATTTTTTGGATCATATTACTTTCTTCCTCTCCTTGTAAATTCAACCCAGGAATCTTTTCAATATTACCTATGCATGAGCATTGAGGCTGCATCTTCTTCGATAGGGCGTTAAACTTTAGACTCTCTCTTCCAATTAAATTTAATTCTGCCTTTAATGCTAAAGAAGGATCATCTCTGATTTTGTTTTTTTCCATAGAGATGACGCATTGTTTAAGGCCATGCCCCATCTTCCCACATCCAAAGTAAAATGTCGGTAATTTTTCATACTTAAAAGAGATCCAAGACTTTCTTTGGTTGTCTATTGAGACGAAAATACCCCTGCGTAGGGGTTTCTGCACATCTAATTGGATTCTGATCCGACAAAAATCACCATTAACTTCAGATCTAAGAACGCCCCCAAAAGTGACACCAATCGCATGCAATAAATCTTTTTTATCAAATTCTAGTAAACATGGACCAATCTTAATCCAAAAAATCGATGAAGTAAGCCAGATCTGACTTCTGTCCATTGGTTTATTCAACCGATCAAAAAACACTGGACTCTTCCGAAAAAGCCATGGCTGCCCCTCCATAACTATCTCCAAATTTTCTTCACTTTCAAAAACGATCAAGAATAGATTTTGCCCTAACAATTGAATTTCAAATTTTTTCCTTGTTTTCCATATACGCTTCATCTGTGCCCTGAAGCTATTCGGATTGTAGGATTTCTTAGTCCATATAGTACAGAGTAGGGTTGGCTTTTCACTTGGTACCACCATTGAACTTTTAATCGATAATTGAATGAGTTCCTCTACCAGAAGCGAGATCTCCTTCCCTTCAAAACAGTCGACGCCACCACTTTCCTTCATCCCAAGCCACAGAAAAATTGGTTTTGCAAGGATGCTAAGCAAAGCACTCTTGGCTAGGGTTTGTATATTACTTTTATATTATAGATTCCTAATAGGTTCAAAATATCCATAATCAAATCAGAGGTTAGGGTGAGTTCTGTTGGATGAAATTTTTTCAAATTTTCAATTATATATTATAATTCAGTTCTAAATTTAGGTTTCGGAGTTCTCAACTTATTTTTAACAAATTGAGTTATTTTCTGAAATTAGTAAAATTTTAAATTTATTTTTCATAAAAATTATAGTTTTATTTTAATATAATATAGTAATTATTTTTTATCAAAAGACGAAATGGTTATTCATTTACATATTTTTAAAATATTTTATTATTTTGTTATTAATTATTAAAAGTTTAATTTCATAAAATCATTAAATATATTTTACATAAAAGAAAAATAACTCAATTTTTTCTCTAGAAAAGGTCATCAACTTATTTCATCAATTATTTATTTTATTTCAATTTCCAAATAGATATTTTTCTACTTTCATTTTTTATGATAAAATACTATTAATATATGTTTAAATTAAATGAAACACCCTTTACCCGATTCAATGGTCTAGTTGGACAATAAGCACTGCATCAATTGTCAGAGCAACATCTCTTGAATCAATATAAACAAAAATCAAGATTAATCAAACCTTAAAACACTGACTTGGAGACAAATTATACAAATTGGAAGCCAAGTACCAACACCTAGGACTGTGGTATCAATACTTGGGTCAAATTCTCAATTATTTAGCTTTGATGTTTCAAAGTATCAATACTACTAAGGGATGTATCTGTACCTAACGACAAGTACCAATACTCGAGGTCAAGTACCGATACATGCTTCTCCTGTAACACCCCTCACATGTATTCACCATCAAAATAGGGTTACGAGGTATTACCGATCAATACACATTATTTAACATCCAATACTCAAACATTTATGCATTCATACTCAAATACCATTCAACACCAACACATTGTCCCTTACAAGAGCCTACAAGGCCTTAAACATGTTTTAAAAGTGATTCAGGACTAAACTGATAACGTACGAAATTTTAGGAAAACTTAGAAATTTTTCATTCATTCAGGGGTGACACGCTCGTGTGAATAGGCCGTGTGCCTCACACGGCTTCAGACACGCCCGTGTCACAGACCGTGTGGAAACAGGACATACATATTGACTTGGGTCACACGGCAGACCACACGCCCGTGTGTCTAGCCCGTGTGCCCTTCTAGATGGCCACACACGCTCGTGTGCCAGGCCATGCCAAACCTGTAGGGTATACTGACTTATGCAACACGGCCAAGTCACACGCCCGTGTGCTAGGTCGTGTGCCTTTTACGGGGGTATATTGACTTCTGCCACACGGCCAGTCACATGGAGCATATTGACTTCAATTTAATATCAACACCAGGGAACACAGGGCCATGTAGTATGACCGTGTGTCGCACATGGCTGAGACACACGCCCGTGTCTCTGCTTGTGTGGACAAAAATAGGCTATTTTCAAGGCCAATTTGCCACCATTATTCATGTTCACCTAAACAACCAAAATGGTACCATTTCATCAACCAATAAGCAGCCAAAATTATCAACCAAAAACACAATTCATACCATATCCATTTCAACCAACTTCAATACTCAATTCAATGCCAAATACCTATTCAAATACTTATCAACTCAACTTCTAAAATCATACTCACCAAAGCATTTCTCAAGCATTAAATTCCGTAAATCAATTTAACCATTTACAACTATATAACCATCACCATTTTCATTCTAAACATGCCAAAATAAGCCAACACCCATAACTATATATATAACCAATACATATGCATTTACAAGTCATTTCTAATAGCTAAACACACAACCATATTAACATCATTTACAAGCCAACTCTCATGGATATATTCACAACCAAAAAACCACAAGTAGCCTATACATGCCATATACATATATACACATCTCAAAAGTACCAAATAGATGTCCGATAGTGCGATGATGTTCCCGACTACTCCCGGATCTGAGCTAGCCTTGATTAACTATAATACATAGAAAAGTACACAAAGTAAGCTTCATAGCTTAGTAAGTTCATACTAAATATACTCAATAATTCATAAAATACAATTCATCAATTTGAACAAGTTAATGTATTATTCATGATAATATCAAACCTTTCATAAACTTATTCATACACTAATATATAAATTCATAATCTTTTCTATCTGATATTCATACTTACATGTACAAACCTGTACAAATTGATAATGAACTCATACCTTCTCGTAGAACTGTCGTATACTCGATGTTTTGCACACTAAGTGCCATCGCATAGTCGAAGCTATTATAATTCCGCACACTAAGTGCCTTACTCGATGTTTCGCATACTAAGTGCCATCGCATAGCCAAAGCTATTATAACTCCGCACACTAAGTGCTTTACATAGCCGAAGCTATCTCAGTCTCGCACACTAAGAGCAGTATATAGCTGAAGCTATCTCAAATCGCACACTAAATGCTAAACATTGTCAATTTATCGTCGAACATGACCGTAGTCTCGTATATACAATTTATGCAATATCAAAGCATCAAAAGCATAATTGTAACAATGTTTATCACGTACGAACTTACCTTGAATGCTAAAACGGTGAATCGAGTCGTTTAGTCGATTACTTTCATTTTTCCCCGATCCTGGTCTGGATTCCTCTTATCTTGATGTAAATGTATTCAAAATTAACTTATTCAATCTCATATTTATTCAATTTAGTCCAAATCACACTTTAACATAATTTTACACTTTTACCCCTAAATTTTCACATTTTCACATTTTCACATTTTCACATTTTCACAATTTAGTCCTTATTTTACAATTACACGAAATTCACATAATTCAACAAGACCCATGCTTGGCTGAATTACCATAATGCCCCTAACAGCCTCAAACTTTCATTTATTTCACATTTCAACCACTCAATTTGGATATTTCACAATTTAATCCCTATTATGTATTTTTATAAAAAATCACTTTACAAACCATGTAAAACTATCATCAAGCCTTCATAAACTATCATTAAACTTCAAAGAACACATAGATTCAACAATGGCAACTCTCAAAATCTTTAACAATTTCAAAATCTAAGGTACGGGCTAGCTAGATATAAAGCAACGATCTCAAAAACGTAAAAACCATTAAAAATCGAGCTCAAAACATACCTAATTGCTTGAATCTTTCCTAGCTGAATGAAGAACCCTAGTTCTTCTTGTTCTTACTTTAATTTCGACTCCAAAATATGATAATGGAGCATCATTTTGATTTTATTTTATTAATATTAACTTAATTTATCAAATACCAATTTTAACCTTAAATTATAACATATAAAAACATATAATGGATGGCCATAATTGTCCACTTACACTATCAATGGTCTAATATCACCATAAGGACCTTTGGTTTAATAAATCATAGGAATTAAACACCTTTAACAAATAGAATGGTACTTTTGCATTTTACGCGACTAAGTCCTTTTTCTCAAATTGAGCAATTAAACGATAAAATTAGCTCACGAAATTTTCACACATATCAAGTATCATGTTGTAAACACATAAAATAATATTAAAATAATTTTTTGACATCGGATTTGTGGTTTTGAAACCACTATTCTGATTTACCTAAAATCGGGCTATTACATCTCCTATTTCAAAATTTTGACTACTAACTTCAAAAGCATCATAACTTGGGTCTAAGTATCAATACTCAATTCAAAAAAGTAGCGATACTAGGACATGAGGCACTGATACCTCAATTCATAAATGCAAAAAATAAACTAAAACAAATCAACTAAACATTCTTCAAAATATATCTAAACACACAAGACATGAAACTAAACTAATCTTTAATATATTTAACATTCCAAACATAATTAAAATATGCAAATTTGAATACATACATCGTCTAATTCAAAAATTGACTACCATAGTAAATCAAATTGTTATACATCAGAAACCATTGACCCAAAATCAAGATAGGATATAGGTCGCCAACCATTGACCTGCCAGATGGATAAATTTGAGGCGAACAACGAAAGGATAGCAAGGGGAGCTCGCAGTCTCTGTTCGCATGTACCCAAGGAGCCTACGGGATGGAGACTACGTGCTCTGGCAGGCGATCTAGAATGGAATATGTGTCCAACATGCCCGAGATCCACTCAGAAGGCCAGTCCTAAGAATAGTGGGGTCAAGTCATGAACAATAAGATCATGTCATGAACAATAAAATCATGTCATGAACGGTAGGGTCATGTCATGAACAATGATAGTATGTATAAATATTTGAATGTCCCCACTAATAAGATATGAGACAAAATTACCCAACACAAATATGCTTATCAGCTCAATCTCAATAAAATAAATCACAGTAACCAACATAATACACCATACAAAAGTGCACCATATGGTCAAAATATCAACATTCATAAAAACTAAGTAAACAACAATTTAGTCTTTATAAGATTCTAAGTATGTCGGACTACTAAAGAGTGGAAATTTATATGAAAAATAGAAGATCCATTAAGACTCTTGAGATTCTTGTCCAGTCGACGAACCTCTCAAATCACTCGTAATTTGCGCACGAAATACAAATCTACACGCTGAACTTCCTTAAAGCTCAACAGTACTAAACTATTTTCTAACAATGCTATATAGAATTGCTAAATTAAAAACATACAATGAGATCAACATCATATGTCAACATAATTCGATTAGGCACATTCAAGATCTCAACATCTACTTGTTCACATAACACATTTGCATATATAAAACAAACTGGGAGCAATTATTATTTTACAAGCCATGCATTAAACATTTTCATCAAGAAACATTTTCTCTAAAAGATTTATCTCAAATAATTGAATATCAAAATAATCATTCGATATACGGATATCCATTCAAATCCAATACTTCACTATAAAATAATGAGTTATACTTCATTGCGTATAAAACATGACTTTATCAAACAAACCTTATGAGAGTGCAAAGCATAACATTTATATACTCCCAAGTGCAATAAGCAAACCTGCATATATCATATCTTTTAAGAGCTCTATATTCTATGGCATGCCACTATACTTGAAAGTTTTTTAATATTATTTATAAGAGTTCACATTCAATTTTCCAAAGCAACTATCATGAAGAACATTTCAATACCTATCAAATAACAACATATTGCTTTCAATAACACATTTATCGTCTTATTTAAAAATTATACACATGAAACTAGTAAATTTAACATCAACTATCATGCAAATCAAATCTAGTTAATGAAAATCAACATACAAACCTAAGAAAATAATTTAGACAAGAATATAGAGTATTTCAAAAAATTAGAGAACACAAATTAACCATCTAAACCACAATTGTTAGGAGTTTGTTCACTCTTCAACCATTTTCTGTCTTTCCTTTTACTTTTGAGCTTTCAGTACTTCTTTCACTTCAACAACACATTCAAAACATTGAATCTAATAAGATTAATAAGGTTAAACATCTAAAACTCTAAATCAACTAATATGAATGCATTCAATATGATGAAACTCTCGAACCCAACTAAATCCTATCAATATTCAACCTAATCTTTAATAATCTAATTTCTAATAATTTAATGTTGATACAAATCTCAACACTATTTAAATCCTCTCTCAAAAAAAATAATATCAACAACAAAGAGGAAGAAAAATAGCATAAATTTCATTCAATTATCTAAGATTTCCATTTGATTGATAAAGGAAACAAGTAAAATCTCTCTTACCTTTCTTGATTAAATGAATTTTGACTCCAAGATTGAAGAAATTTGAGAGAAAATTTCCTCCAATTCTTTCTTCTTCTTTTTTTCTTCTAGCTTTGACGTGAAAACCAAATGAAATTAACTAACACTTATCTCTGTTTTCCTTAAACTCTATTAGCTATTAAGTCCTTGAGAAAATTACCTCCTAAACCCCTCTCTTCTATCTTAAATTAAAAATATAATCCTAAGACATTTGGCCACTAAATTTCCATTTTTTTACAAAATAGCCCATATCCAAATTTACTAATTCCTCACTTTCAACTAATTTACTGGAAATTGAAAATGGAAATTCACTTTTATCAAATTCAATAACTCGATATCCATTCCTGAAAAACTTCTCAATATGAAATTTCAGAACATAGCAAATTTTTCGACATGTTACGGATTTCTGATGTTTTTGACATTGGTTGGTTTTTATGGTGGTAAGGAGATGCATGTAAAAAAGCAGCTTTGGATATACAGGTAGGTTCTTTCACACACCATTCATTACAATTATTTTGATTTAATTGAACAGGAGGTACCTAAACTATTTTTTGGTCAATCCGAATACCTAAACTTCGATTCCATTATTGAAGTTGGTAGGTGTGGTTAGTACAGTTAAAAAGCTTTGAAAGTAGGAATCATCTCTTTTCTGACTGTATATTTTTTAAGAAAGCTTGGTCTGAAGTGGTTGGGCTATTGAAGATGGATAAAGAAATTTTGAATTGGCAGCAAGCCTACTGCATACACCAAGCTGAAGAGTAAATGTATTATCACTTTGATTATGAAGATTGCTTGGTAAGCTCACATCTATTTGATTTTGGAGGGAGATGAAATAGAGGCAATTACAAGGACAACGTGGTAATGAAAGATATTATATATAGTTAAGACTTTTGGGGAAACATATTTATAGAGTTGATATTGTGTTTGTTTTTATTAGGATAATTAGGGAAATTATAAAAGGTATATGTTGATTTGTTATTTGTTTGGTAAATGTATCAGAACTATGCTTCTTTTGAATAATGAAATTCTAACACCTACCCACAAAATAAAACAATAGGGCAACACATTTAACCATTTCTCCAAGGAAATCCTTATTCCATCCAAACAAAACCAAAGCCAATTTCATGGGTAGTGTTCTCCGATCACCAAACAACCTCCAACAATGATGATGAATTTGTAGAAAAGTAAACCCAGAATTACCAACTAAAATATCAGCAAGTTGATGGAACTGGGATAATTAAGAATCAAGAAATATGATGAACATGGATAAATATTTTTGTATACTTATATCATTATTTTTTTAAATAATTTTTGAATTTTTAAAAATATTTTTATTTTTTTATTTTTAATATATATATTTTAGAATTAAGTCTAAATTACACAATTTGTAATAATTGTGGGCTAAATTTGTTACTATGTCAATTCTTGTAATTGACACATTAGTTTTCTGTTATTCAATAAATAATTGGTGGCCAAAAAACAAATGTGATTAGTTGAGTGACTATTTTGTAACTTTCTATAGTTGGGGGACGAAAAAATAAACTTAAATATATTTGCATGATTTGCATTGTAGTTTATCCAAAAATATTAATATAATTTTTCAATAAAATATTAAGAACATTAATTAATATTTAAAATTATTATTAATGTTAAAGTTTATTATTAAAATAAATTGTAATCCCTACTAACTGAGTTGGTGTCACGAGTCAATCGAGCACCAACTCAGTAGAGTTATAACAAAAATACCCTTACTTTATATAGTGAATTATGTTATAGAAAAATTAATAAAACAATAAATAAAAGAGGATGAAAATAAGAGAAAATTTCATTGTTTTATTTTCACTTACAAGGTGCTATTTATAAGCTCTTTTACATTCAATTAATAAAGGTATTACATTTAATGAATTAAAGTTTCTTAATTACTCTATTTAATAATCTCCTGGTTATAAATTAAGTAAAGAGTTTTATCTCATTACTTTAATATGCTTAAAAGGGGTTATGACATCCATTTAATTTACAACACTCCCCCTTGGATGTCTTTTAAATAAGAATGTGCCTCATTAAAACATTTATTAGGAAAAACCCTGTGGGATAAAAACCTAATGAAGGAAAAAGAGTACACAATCTCCTATTACAAGTTGTCTCGTTAAAAACCTTTACCAGGAAAACCCAGTGGGACAAAACCTTGGTTAAAGGAAAAGAGTACAACATGTTTTAGACTCCCCCTAATGGCGACATCACATTATATCTTTGAATCGACGCATTCCAATCTTGTTTCGTAGTCTTTCAAATGTTGAAGTTGGCAATGCCTTGGTAAAAAGATCTGTTAAATTATCACTAGAACGAATTTGTTGAACTTCTATGTCACCTTTCTTCTCAAGATCATGAGTAAAGAATAATTTTGGTGAAATATGTTTCGTTCTGCCACCTTTGATATAACCACCCTTTAATTGAGCTATACATGCTGCATTATCTTCGTATAAGATAGTTGGCATATTTTCATGTAAAGGCAAATTACATATCTTCTGGATATGTTGGGTTAATAACCTTATCCAAACACACACTCGGCTTGCCTCATGCATTGCAATTATTTCAGCATGATTTGAAGAGGCAACAGTTAATGTTTGCTTTGTCGAACGCCATGATATGGCAGTACCTCCACATGTAAATAAATATCCCGTTTGAGATCGACCTTTATGTAGATTCGATAAATATCCAGCATCAGCATAACCAACTAATAGGGATTTTGAATCATTTGAATAAAATAACCCCATATCAAGTGTCCCTCTAAGATATCTAAATACATGTTTAATTCCATTCCAATGTCTACGTGTTGGAGAGGAACTAAATCTTGCTAACAAGTTTACGGCAAAAGCTATATCAGGTCTTGTGTTATTTGCAAGATACATCAATGCTCCTATGGCACTTAGATATGGTACTTCAGGACCAAGAAACTCTTCATCATTCTCACAAGGATGAAATTGATCTTTATTCACATCTAACGATCGTACAACCATCGGGGTACTCAATAGATGTGATTTATCCATATAAAATTTATTTAAGATCTTTTTCTAATAAGTTGACTGATGGACATGAATTCCGTCTTTTAAATGCTCGATTTGCAGACCAAGACAAAAAAAATTTTTCCCGGATCTTTCATCTCAAATTCTTTCTTTAAATAATTTACTGCATTTTGAAGCTCTTCAGAAGTTCCAATAATATTTAGATCATCAACATAAATAGCAATTATCACAAAGTTTGATTCAGACTTTTTTATAAAAACACATGGGCAGATCGGATCGTTTTTATAACCTTCTTTTAACAAATATTCACTAAGACGATTGTAGCACATACGTCCAGATTGTTTTAATCCATATAAACTTTTCTTTAATCTGATTGAGCAATCTTCCCGGGAAATACTATATCCTTCAGGGATTTTAAATCCTTCTGGGATTTTCATATAAATTTCACTATCAAGTGTACCATACAAATAGGCTGTAACAACATCCATTAGACGCATGACAAGTTTTTCACATACTGCCAAACTAATAAGGTATCTAAACGTGATTGCATCCACCATAGGAGAATATGTCTCTTCATAATCAATGTCGGGTCTTTGCGAAAATCCTTGTGCTACAAGTTGTGATTTATATGTTATGACTTCATTTTTCTTGTTTCGTTTTTGCACAAATATCCATTTATATCCTACCGGCTTTACATATTCAGGTGTTTGGACTATAAGTCTAAAAGCCTAGCGTTTAGAAAGTGAATTTAATTCTGCTTGAATTGCGTCTTTCCATTTTGGCCAATCTTTTCTATTTCTACATTCCTCAATAGATTTAGGCTCAAGATCCTCATTTTCTTTTACTATTTCAATAGCAACATTATAAGAAAAATTGTTGTCATCAACTATATTTTTTCGGTTTCATCTTTTTCCTGAAGTAACGTAACTTATTGAGATTTCTTCGTTATCACCATTTTCAGGTACCTAAACCTCTTCTAGGGTTTTTTGATTAGTTATATCTTTGGCCTCTTCTGGGGCACTTGCCTCCACAATATTACCATCTTGAATAATTGATCCTTTCTTTTTACGAGGATTTTTATCTTTAGAACCGATTGGTCTTTCACGCTTCAGGCGTGGATTACTTTCTTTTGCACTAACAATTTGCTTTATTGGGATATCAATTCGTATTGGAGCATTTTCAGCTGGTATGTGAGATTTTGTAATTCTCTTTAGGTCAGTAAATGAATCTGACAGTTGATTGGCAATGTTTTGCAAATGTATAATCATTTAAACTTCTTGTTCACATTGACTTGTACGAGGATCTAATTGAGATAATGATGATCCATTCCATGTAATTTTTTTTACCACTTGTATTTTTTCTCCTCCTAATGTTGGGAATGTTGTTTATCAAAATGACAATCAATAAATCATGCAGTAAATAAATCTTCTGTTAATGGTTCAACATATTTAATTATAGAAGGAGATTCATAACCAACATATATTCCCAACCTCTTTTGAGGACCCATCTTTCTGCGTTGTGGTGGAGCAATTAGAACATATATTGCACATCCAAAAATTCTATGATGGGAAATATTTGGCTCCTGACCAAAAGCCAATTGTAATGGGGAGTACTTATTATAACTTGTTGGCCTTAAGCGCACAAGTGCTGCTGCATGCAAAATAGCATATCCCCAAGCTGTAACAGGGAGATTTGTTCTCATAAGCAATGGTCGAGCTACTAGTTGGAGGCGTTTGATAAATGATTCAGCTAAACCATTTTGTGTATGAACATGAGCTACAGGATCTTCAACTTTTATCCCAATTGACATACAATAATCATTAAAAGCTTGGGATGTAAACTCACCAGCATTATCAAGACGAATAGTTTTGATTGCATAATCTGGAAATTGTGCTCTTAATCGAATTATTTGAGCAAGTAGCCTCTCAAACGCCAGGTTGCGAGTCGATAATAAGCACACATGTGACCATCTACTAGATGCATCTATTAATACCATAAAATATCTAAATGGTCCACATGGTGGATGAATGGGCCCACATATATCACCTTGAATACATTCTAAAAATGATGGAGATTCAATCCCAAGTTTAGCTGGTGATGGTCTAATAATCAATTTTCCTTGAGAACAAGCGACACAAGATAAATCCTTGAATTCAAGAATCTTTTGTTTCTTTAATGGGTGACAAATTGAATTCTCGATGATTCTTCGCATCATAATAGATCCCGGATGGCCTAATCGGTCATGCCAAATAGTAAAAGTATGTGGTTCTACAAACTTCTGGTTTGTTGTAACATGTGACTCAATTACACTAATATGTGTATAATATAAACTTGATGAAAAAGCAAGTAACCTTTCCAAAATATATTTCTTTCCATATTCAACATTTGTAATATATATATTCAACATTTTTCTAATTCATTGTCTCAATATGATATCCATTAAGACGAATATCTTTAAAACTCAATAAATTTCTTTGAGACTTGGTGGAGTATAAAGCATCATCAATGATACATTTTGTACCTTTAGGTAATAATATAATAGCTCTTCCAGAGCCTTCAATAAGTTTTGAACTACCCGATATTGTATTAACATAGGCATTACTCACTGTCAAATGAGAAAAATATTTTTTATCTTTGAGTATCGTATGTGTTGTAGCGCTATCTGCAAGACACGTCTTCATTGATTTTGGGTCCATCGAAATTTTGTTGAATATTCATATTCTTCATAAAAACAAACAAAATATAATATGAGAAACATTGCAATTATTTATTAAATATATAAATTATTCTTTATGCAAGAAAATAAAATATACTCAAAACAACATAAAAATGTCAAAGTAACGATTCTCAAAGAAATCTGCCACATCTAGGTGAGTTATATTATTAAGGTCATTAAATTTATCATCCTCGTAGGCATGGTTAGGTTTATTATTATAGTGAATATCTTCATCTTTTGCCTCTATTTCATCATTTTGGGATATAAAATTTGTCTCCATATGCTTTCCGTTCCTTTTAATGGATGCTTGATAAAGTTTCAGTGAATGCTCAGACGTACGACAGGTACGTGACCAATGCCCCTTCATACCACATCGGTAGCATATATTCTCAACAATCTTTGAAGGATTATTTTGACCACTTCTTTCTTGTCTTTCATTGTTATTCTTTTTCTAGTGGTTAGAAGTATCATTGTTATGACCACCATGATAACAATTACTAATACGTCCTCGACCACGTCCCCTACTATGTCCACGACCATGACTTCTATATTTTCTATTTTCATAATTATTGTGTACTGTTACATTCACTTCAGGGAATGGTGTAGAACCAGTGTGACAAATTCAATGATTTTTCATCAATAGTTCATTATTTTGTTCAGCCACCAAAAGGCATGAAATCAATTCAGAATACCTTTTAAAACCTTTTTCACGGTATTGCTGATGCAGGAGCACATTAGTAGCGTGAAAGGTTGAAAATGTTTTCTCTAACAAGTCATCATCAGTTATGTCTTCTCCACATAATTTTAGTTGAGAACTAATTTTGAAAAGTTCTGAATTGTATTCACTTACAGTCTTAAAATCTTATAACCGTAAGTGCATCCAATCATAACGAGCTTTAGGGAGTATCACAGTTTTCTGATGGTCAAATCGTTCTTTCAAATTTTTCCACAACTCAAGAGGGTCTTTCACAGTGAGATATTCCACTTTTAGGGTGGGTTTGGATGGGTGGTGCGTTTACCTGCAGTTAGTATAAAAACAGCGGTGGCGGTGAGATTAGATACTGTAGCAATATTGTAGCGTGAGACAAAAAGTAAGCTAAACGCACTGCACCGCACTCAATCGCCCATCCAAACCCACCCTTAATCTTTCATGCAGATGATGACGGATGAAAATCATTACTTTTGCCTTGTCTTGATTAGATGCTTCTTTATCTGCTAATATAGTATTTCCTAGACCTTTAGCATCTAGGTGAGTTTTAGCATCTAACACCCATGACAAATAATTCTTGCCTGAGATGTCTAAGGCCGCAAATTCAAGTTTGGCAAGATTTGACATTATAATCACTTGAATCAAAATAAAAAATATTAGTAAAATAATAAGTATTCTCAATCGTGAAATAATTCAATTATATATACCAAATTTGCTAAATAATAATATGTATGTCAAATATTGGCATAAAGAGGAAAAGTCATAATAATAACTTAACACAAATTAAATTAACTGAAATTTCTTTTAATAAAAAAAAGCACGTATATATAATTATCATTATTAGATTTTAGTTGTAAAATAAATGTGCAAATGTTACCCAAAGCAAATATTTTATCTAGAAAATGAAATAAAAGAATTATGAAAATACGTATACCGTATATAGTTTAACGGGAGTTATACGAGCAAATTATATAAAGTCGAAATGACGTGAACTTCACTATGAACTCGTAGAAGCTCGTGCTGATAACGTGTTATAGAAAAATTAATAAAACAATAAATAAAAGAGGATGGAAAATATGAGAGAATTTCATTGTTTTATTTTCACTTACAAGGTGCTATTTATAAGCTCTTTTACATTCAATTAACAAAGGTATTATATTTAATGAATTAAAGTTTCTTAATTACTCTATTTAATAATCTCCTGATTATAAATTAAGTAAAGAGTTTTATCTCATTACTTTAATATGCTTAAAAGGGGTTATGACATCTATTTAATTTACAACAAATTATATTATTTTAAGGGTGTTTTTGCCATTTTATATAGAAAATAGAAATATAAATAAACATAATAATATAATTTACTACATATTTATGTTTTTCATCCATGTTGTGAGTGTGACATAATTTAGTATTAAATAATTTTATTAGAATAATAAATAATAATGATTATATTCATGATTTATTATATGATTAACTATAAATAATATGTTGTTGACTGAGTCGTAGCTTGGTTCCAGTGTGCTCAAGCACATCTATTCTCCTATTTAAGAATTGGGATAAGATTAGGATTATGGGTAGTTGTAAGCATTATATATATGTATGTTTAATAATAGGGTGAGTATTTGGTATTGGCAATGTACTTCTTTTATTTCACAAATAGCCTTAAAATTTTGACATATGTCTCTCTTTTTTAAACATATATTTATTTTTAAAATAAATTACTATATTTTTATAAGACATTTGTTAACCGCTTGATCCTGTTTGTGGAGTTTAAAAACTTCACTTGCAGTATACCAAATATTTTCTCTTAACAATATTGAAAACTAATATGAATATTTTATTTTTTAAAAATTATTATTATTAATATAATAATATTTACTTTATTCAAATTAAATCTTATGTAAAATTCAAGTTACTCATAAGAAATTGTTTTCTAAAAAATGACTTGTACTTTATAAAAAAAAGAAATCATTTGTTTTAAAAAAATATTTTACATTGATCAGTTAATCATTTTCGGTGAATCAAACTATTTTCTAAAAAAATGAAAACATAAAAAAATAAAACATTTTTAATAAATATTTTTGGTAAAACTCACTCTTCATTTGATTTTTAGATCAATTTTAAAATATATTCTTTTACATATTTTTCTCCCAAACTATACCGTAATCTAAGAGATTAATAAAATAAATTATTAACTAATAAAAATTTAGATAAATTTATAACAATGGATCTATAATAACACTTCTAAAAATAAAAAGATAACACAGAAAAAAGAGTAAAATTTCCTATTCTTTTTCCCTTTCCTTTTACTTGTTATTCACTTTCTCTCTCTTTCTCCGCGCGCACCAACCAACCCAGCTGTCAATTTTTAAATGTCAAAAGTTTAAAGTATCCTACTTTAATATGTGTAATAGATTTGGCTTTTTTATATAACTAATCTAAAAAAATTAATTAATTACATAAATTATCTATTTTTTGATAAAATACATAAATAACTTAAAATCTACAGTAAAAGTTCGTGGAGCCAAAGTATTTGACGCCACCAACATGTCACGTCAGCAATCGGGATAAAAAATCAATCTTTTGATAGAACCATATAGAATGGCACCACATATATAAATATTAGGAAAATACTAAGAATTTTTAAAAAAATGGAAGAGGTTTTTAACAAATTTTTCTTTTTCTGGTGGAGCCAAATTACCTTTTTTCCTTTTTCTATTTTTTTAATTTATTTTTCTTTATTTGTTTATTATTTGTTTTTATTATTATTTATTATTTGTTTTATAATATTTTAAATGTTTTAAAATATTTGTTTATTCATAAGTTTTTCAAAATATATATATATATTAAAAATTTTAAAAAGTAATATTTTATCTAAATGGTTCCACAACTTTATTACAAGTGTGATTTTTTTTAAATGTATTTTTTAATATAAAAATTTAAAATTTGATATTTTATTTTGGTGGAGCCATTCTTTATGGCTCCACCACTTGGTTCTCTAACATATATAGAATATTGAAATTTTTATGTTTAGTAGGAGAGTTTAAAAATTCTGTTAAAAATTAATAATGAGGTGTTTTTGGTGTACGTTCCTTTTTATGGTGAAATTGTAGAAGGTGATATTGGTTGTGTATTTTAAGGTCGACAAAGAGTAGGGTTGCGATTCAAAAATAATGTGAAGCTAGCAGAAATGAAAAGGAAGATCAGTGCAAAAATAGTTATTCGTTGTGGAAGGGCGACGTCCAAATTATTTTACAAGTTTCTAATCTCTACAGATCCGTTGAAATTTTGTGAGATACAACTGTTAGATGATGATGACTTGGGCACTATGATGGAAATATGGTGGTCGACTGGGAGTGAGAACCCCCAACCAGTTGAGTTATTTCCTGAGTTAGCAGGCTTTAAAGCCTGTTGAGAATGTTAGTTAAGTCAACATCGCGGATTTGACTCTGATCTTAATGTCGGATGGACAAACCAGTTAGAATGCAGAGGGACATCGCAGATACCCAAAAATCCAAATTACGTGGGAGTTCGTATAACAACCCTACCCTCGGTTCTCGTCTACAAATACATCTGGAGGTGATAATAAGCACAGAGGCAGACATCGGAGAAAAGACCAATAATGGTGAAGATTCTGATCAGGACATTGAAGATTTTAGTGACCCCGATGTTGATGAGGTTCCGGATGATATCAATGATGAAGGCCAAGATAGGAGGTTGAAGATGCTCACGGCCCTTCATTCAGTAACCCGAGTCATAACATTATTTTATGAAATAAACTTGGAGGTGATATGTTGAACGTAGATCCAGATGTAGCGCATGCATCTGAGTTCCCTGAGTATGTCGATATAGTATCTGCTCATAGATTGGCGTCAAATTCATAGTTGGAAGAATTGTTTGTTGGGCAACGGTTCGAGAACAAGGCGGATTGTGTGTTTTCAGTGAAATCAGAATATTGGTTTCGAGACCACAAATTCGAGGACGAATAATTTATTTTAATATTATTTTTGTGATCTACAGCATGATAGTATTAAAGAATAAAAATTTTGTTAAGAAATTTTACCGATTACATGTTCAATTGGATAAAAAAGACTAATTCGCATAAAGAGCAAAAGTTGTGTTCTCTTAGCTAAAGGTATTAAATAACTATAGAACTTAAATGTGGAGGTCCTTATATGGTGATTAGACCATTAAAGGTGATAATAGATGACCATGGATTTGTAATCATGAAAAATAGTAAAGTTGGTAAGGGTAAATTTGAAATAAAGTGAATAAAACAAAATCAAGCTATCATCTTTTTCTATTTTTCTCTTCTTCAATCATGGGAAACAAAGAAAAGGGGGTTTTGAAGCTTTAACATTCAACCAATCTTATTCTTCAAATTAGGTATGCATTTTTGTCCCGTTTTTAATGATTTTTATGTTTTTAGAATCGTTATAGCTTAATCTAGCTAAAGAGGGGACTCATTTGCATTATGTT
This sequence comes from Gossypium bickii, assembly GCA_025503065.1. Taxonomy (NCBI): domain Eukaryota; kingdom Viridiplantae; phylum Streptophyta; class Magnoliopsida; order Malvales; family Malvaceae; genus Gossypium; species Gossypium bickii. The sequence continues at coordinate 108,458,154 of CP106711.1, forward strand.
TGAAAGTCTACGGTTTTTCCATTAGAGCATATTGGTTGTTTTTGAAGTTTAATAGAAGAAAATAAATCCTTGTTGTTGATTAAACAACTTTTGTTAAGTGATTTTTAATGAAATTGTCAAATAGGAATTTAATTGAGAAATATGAAAATTATGTGTTAAATATGTAAAATTGTGAAATTTATAGGCTGTTGTAGGCTTATAAGATATTCGGCTAGGCTTGGGTGTTGGGAAATTTGCATGGATTTCATTTTCTGAGCCTGGGGACTAAATTGTAAAGAAATCAAAAGTATAGGGGCAAAATGGTAATTTTGTGAAAATATGATTTTTAGACTAAATTGATTAGAATGAGGTTTAAATTGGTAAATTTTGATTATTTAGATCAAGAAAAGCCACGTTCGGAATTAGATCGAGACAAAGATAAAGTAGTGGATTGATCAATCATTTTTTCGTCGTACGAGTTCGAGGTAAGTTCGTGTAATTAAATTGCGTATTTATATGCTTTAATTGAAATACATGAATGAGAATGATTTAATTACTATGTATAATTGTTGAACGCATAATCAACATTGTACGAAAAATACCGAGCCCCGTTTAAACCCTAAGAATTCGTAGGATACAAATGACAATGTCATTAGGGTTACCGATTTGGTTGAGGTCCTGCATATGTTGCAGACTCACCATAGCTCGCATGAGCTTACCATTATCCAACTCGGATGAGCTTGCCGTTATTCAGCTCGGAGGAGTTTACCAATTATCGCTCGTATGAGCATATATGGATAAGACCATAACTAGGTTATGACACTATGAACGTAAGACCATAGTTGGACCATGGTAGTGTTTATATGTAAGACAATAGCTGGGCTATGGCATTCTGATGATAAGACCAGAACTAGGTTGTGGCACAACAAATGTCAAAGATGAATTGATGGATTACAGTTCAGTACACTTAGTTTGTACTACCCGAGTATCCTACGATATTCTAAGTGGTTCAAAAGGCAATGTTCTGATATGATATGACATGAGTTCAATACCAACTATTACAGGTATAGATATGGATTATATGGAAAATGGTATATATATGATACAAGGATATACGGCATATATGTTACATATACATAGAACTTAATAATTGTTAAATTCATACACAATTCTATTACGAATTTTTATGAGTTCGATATGATCTAGTACAGGTATTTATAAGAAATACATGGAAATGATTTTACACGATGTATTGGTACATGATATGGATGTTACATGTATATGGAATTTTAATTATTTGTTGAGTTCATCTATGATTATTGATTCATAGGTGAATTTACATGACTAACATGGTTGTTGTATATGTGTTTAGGCTTTGGCTAAGTTTTGGTTGGATTATACCATATTAAACTTATAAATTATGCATTGAAATGGTAAATGCCTAAATGGAAATATACTTGTGATTATGAAAAGGAGATGTTCGGTTTTATATGAATACATGGCTATATTGATTAATGATTATATGTTAGGCTTTTGAGTTAAATTTAGTTATGATATACCTTGTTTCATTTACTTCGTTTGTGGTTAAATGGGTATGTGAAGAATGAAAGATCGACAAATGCTTCCATTAGAATTGCTTTGGTAGTATAGAATGATATGAGTTTTTGGATGATTGGAATATGTTTAGCCATATGCTAGAATTATAAATGCACGTAAGTAGTGGATACTTATGTTATGATGTTTTGAGGTAAATTGGTTTGATAATGTAATATTTAACCTTGATAGGTTATTGTTGTTTAGGTTAAGGCGAAGACACGTTGGATCGACTTAAATGGATTACGCTTATAAATTGAAGCGGTGAACTTTATTTTTTTTAAGTTGCAAACTTACTAAGCTTAACTGCTTACTCTGTTTATTTTTCCATGATTTATAGATATTGGAAGCTCGTTCGAGTAGGAAGTTGTCAGAGATTTCATCACACTATCTATCGGCTATTTTGGTACTTATGGTTTTATAATTTTGGTTATAATGACATGTATAGGTTATTTGGCTACTGTAGCCTATATGGTTTGGTCAAGTATTTAGCCATTGGATTTGGCTTGTTTTGATACAATTTGTTTTGTATATATAAGTGAATGGCCTTGTTATATTGATATATGTATATCATGTAAGTGTTTGATCTTTTAGGCATGCTTGAACTACTTAGTTTGCATGATTATGGATGGTCTATTAAGGTGCCTAAGAATATCATGGTTGTGTGTGCTATTATAAGACGTTATAAGCTTCATATTGGTTGGCTTTGAATGCCTAGTTATGCCATGGTTATATGCAAATTGTTGTATTTAAGTTGGCATCAATTTGGGTGAGAAATATGGCTTGAAAAATGGCCTATTTTTGTCCACACGAGCAGAGACACGGGCCTGTGTCTCAGCCGTGTGTGACATGCGGCTAGGTGAGACGGACGTGTCCCCTATAACTTCTTTTGAAAACAAGTCAGTAGCTTCACACAACCTAGCACACGGGCTGTAACAGCCTGATTTTAGCTAATTTGGAACAGTGGTTTTGATATGTGTGAAAATTTCGTGAGCTAATTTTATCGTTTAATTGCTCAATTTAAGAAAAAAGACTAAATCGCGTAAAATGCAAAAGTAGCATTCTACTTGTTAAAGGTGTTAAATAGCTTTGGCTTTTAAATATGATGGCCTTAAATGGTAATTAGACCATTTTAAATGTTATTGGACTTATATGGACATTAAATGGATGATATTAAATGATTTATGATAAGGTTAGTTTAGTAATTTGGTTATAAAAGGTTAAAATAAATAAAAAAAAGCTAATTAAAGCTTCATTCTCATATTCATGCACTGAAAATTAAAAGAAGAAGAAGCTAAGATAGGGTTTTTCATTCGGCTAGGACAATTCAAGCAATTAAGGTACGATTTTTGATTCGTTTTTGATGATTTTTATGTTTTTGTAATCGTTGCAGCTCAATCTAGCTAGCACGTACCTTTAATTTTGAAATTTTTAAAGATTTTAAAAGTTTCCATTGATGAGTTTATGTGTTCTTTGGTATTTGAAGATGAAATATGAAAGCTTGATGATAGTTTTACATGTTTTATTAAGTGATTTTTGATGAGAATGCATAATAGGGATTAAATTGTAAAATATGCAAATTTAGTGGTTGAAATGTGAAATAAATGAAATTTTTGGGCTGCTAGGGACCTATATGTAATTCGGCCAAGCTTGGGTTTTGTTGAATTGTGTGAATTTTGTGTATTTGTGAAATAGTGACTAAATTGATTAAATGTGAAAGTTTAGGGCTAATGTGTAAAAATGCCCAAATGACTAATTTTGGACTAAATTGAATGAATAGATGAATAAATAAGTTAATTTAAATTCATATAGATCAAGAAAGAAAGAATTTGGATTTAGATCTGGGGAAAAGTAAGGTTGTCGAATAGTCGATCCAATCCGTCAATTCTGAATACGAGGTAAGTTCGTATATAACGAGCTCTATTATAATTGTATTTAAATTCTTTGATTATGCATAAATTGTAAATACTAGACCACGGGCTTGTTCAACCATGATTCGACAACGATTCGATAGTAATTTGAAATGAATCGACTATGATTTGGTATTGGAAAATTTCGGTTGAACCTTAGGAATAGTCTAGGATATTAATGACATTGCATTAGGGTATTAAGTTGGCTTCGGGCCATGATATCAACACTTCAGGTGCGAGTTATGCCTTGATTTGGCTTCTGGCCACGGTATAGGCACTTTGGAGGAGTTACCTTGATTTGGCTACGGGCCATGGTATAGGTACTCCGGGGATAAGTTACATTGATTAGGCTACGGGCCATGGTATAGGTACTTATCGATTGAGATCCTTGAATATCTGACTTTTATTCCGAATGGTTCAATGGGAAATTGAAAGATGTGGACTAGAATGAGATAGGTACGAGTTGGTACAGGTACGTACGTAAAGTTTATAAACATTGAATCCACGAAATGGATGAATTCTTAGTAAGCTAGTGAATGAATTATCAAATGGCTTGAGATTTAATGTATTTGTGTTATCTTGAATTTCTATTGTTTGAATTGTGAATGAATGGTGAAGGTGCTCATTACGTTAATACGAACTTACTAAGCTGTGAAGCTTACTTTGTGTTATTTTCCTATGTTTTATAGAGAATCAAGGCTAGCTCGGATCCGAGAGCTGTTGGGAACATCATCGCACTATCGGACATCTATTTGGTACTTTTGAGTTGAGTAAATATGGTATATGGCATGTATAGGCTAGTTGTGCTATTTTGGTTTTGATTAGCCATGTGAGTTGGCTTGTAAATGTTGTTAATATTGATGTGTGTTTAACTATTAGAAATGGCTTGTAAATGTATATGTTTTGGTTGTATATATAGCCATGAGTGATGGCTTACTTTGGCATGTTTGGTATGAATATGGTTATGGTTTTATAGTTGCAAATGGTTAATTGAATTATGGAGTATAATGCTTTGATGAAGTATGATTTTAGAAGTTGAGTTGATAAGTATTTGAATAGGTAATTGGCATTGAATTGAGTATTGAATTTGGTTGAAATGAATATGGTATGAAATGTGTATTTGTTAATGATTTTAGTTATCTAATTGTATAATAAAAGGGTACCATTTGGTTGTTTTAGGTGAGCATGAGCAAGGGTGGCAAATTGGCCTTGCAAATGGCCTATTTTTGTCCACACAGGCGTGTGTCTTAGCCGTGTGTGACATACGGTCATGTTACACAGCCGTATGTCCCTTGGTGTTGATGTTAAAATGAAGTCAGTATGCTTCACATGGTCTCACACACGGACGTGTGACTGGCAGTGTGGTACAAGTCAGTATACCCCCTAATTGACACACGGGCGTGTGACTTGGCCGTGTTGCATAAGTCAGTATACACTACAGTTTTAGGATGGCCTGGTACATGGACGTGTGTGGCCAATTCGAATGGCACACGGGGCTGATCGGCCGTGTGATCCAAGTCAGTATGTATGCCCTGTTTCCACACGGCCTATGACACGGGCGTATCTGAAGCCGTGTGAGGCACACGGCCTGTTCACACGGGCGTGTGACCCCTAAATGATTGAAAAATTTCTAAGTTTTCCAAGAATTTTGTATGTTATCGGTTTAGTCTTGAACCACTTCTAAAGTATATTTAATGCCTCGTAGGCCCTTATAAGAGATAATGTGATCGTATTAAATGATTTATAAGAATGGATGATTTATGTTTGATAAATGTATGCTATATGTTGTGAATTGATCGATAATACCTCGTAACCCTACTCCGGCGACAGATACGGGTTAGGGGTGTTATACGGGCGTGTGGCTTGGCTGTGTGGCACAAGTCAGTATACCTTCCAATTTTTACACGGCTTAGTACATGTGCGTGTGGGGCCACTTCGAAGGGCACACAGACTAAGACACGGGCTTGTCTATTGGCCATGTGAGAGACACGGTCTAACCGCACGGGTGTGTGACCCTTGTACCTTTGAAATTTTTACATGTTTTCTGAAAAATTTCTTGAGTACTCGGTTTTGTCCCGAACAATTTTTAATGTTTATTGTGGGCCTCGAGGGCTTGTATTAGGGACTATATGAATGAATTTGAATGGTTTTTGATTTGAATGAGAAATGAACATAAAATGTATGATTGGTTGATCTATATGTTCGGTATGCTTTGTAACCATGTTCAGGCATCAGATACGGGTTTGGGTGTTACAACAAGGTTTCCAAGTCTACACTGACATTATATGCTGGGGAATGTTGGAAAGCCAGCGATGGGTGTGGCTGGCGGGTTTGGGCTACATTTATATAGAGGACTCAACAATGGCAAATATGAAAATTAGAAGTGCGTCATACATGCACTATTGCACGTATATCTCAAAACCACCAGAAATTGGATGTAAAAAGTATTTGCAACTGCATCATGTCACTAGTGACAGATAGCCCAATCATTCCTGTGTCAACATTGATTGCGTACATTCAAGCCCGATTCCAAAACAGAGTGTCGTACAGAAAAGTGTGGTGGGCGAAACAAATGGCCATGCAACAATTGTACAACGACTGGTATGAGTCATACAATGAACTTCAGGGTTGGATTTCAGCGATGGTGGAGTACGTCCCAGGAACTATTGTGGACTTGCAAACAGTGCCTTATAGATGCCCGAATGGACAATTGGAACTGGGGAAAAGAGTTTTTCGTTGATTGTTCTGGACTTTCGGTCCATGTGTTAGGGCTTTCTCTCACTATAAATTGCTAGTGCAAGTTGATGGAACATGGCTTTATAGAAAATACACGTAGATACTTTTGATTGCGGTTGCACAAGACGGTAACAGAAATGTACTACTGATCACTGTCACCATCGTGGAGTCGGAAAACTCTGAATCGTGGGCATATTTCATTAAGAACTTGTGGAGGCATGTTGTTAGGCAAAACAACATTGGCATTATCTCTGAAAGATCGAATGGCCTTGTTGCTGCGATTCGGCAATCCGAGGTTCCGTGGAGGTCCGTCTACTGTATTTGTCACATCACTGTCAACTTTCACAATGAGTACATGAACAAAAACTGGCGCAAACGAATTGTGAACATGGGTAAAAATATCGTATTTAAATTTATATTTGTAAATATTTAGAGTCCGTTTCCTAATTGGGATGGAAACTTGTTTTACCAGAATACATATGTAGGATATGAGCTGGAAGCACACTGATTTAGACATAATTTGGCGAGGTTAGAGACTGATATGGCGGGGTCCAAACCTTCTCTCAGAAAATGGTTAGGTAGCATGGAGCCGTAGCAATGGGCTCAATGTTTTGACAATGGGTACTTATACGTAGGAGCGTAGCCAGGGGGGCTGGCATGGGCCCCGGCCCCCCTAAAATGTAAAATTGCTTAAAAGGCCCTTAGAATTTTTTAAAAATTTTAAATTAATGAAGGTAAAATTGCACTTTGGCCCCTCCTAAAATTATAAAAATTCAATTTAATCCTTTACAAATTATAAAGATATAAACTATAAAAAATTAAAATTTTATCCGGCCCCCTCTAAAAAATTGTTCTGGCTTCGCCCCTGCTTATACGGTCATATGACGACCAACCTCATTAAGGCCATTAACTCCGTCTTGAGGCGTATGTGTCATTTGCCAATTTCAGCAGTTTTTTCAGCCACATTTCACAGGCTGGCAACCTTAATGCCAAAAATAGGGTTGAAACAATCAAAACAGTTGGAGGTAAGACATGTACACATCGAAGATATCAGAGATGTCATGAAAGAGAATGCTCAAAGGGCCAGGTCGATGGATGCAGAACTATGTTCCCCAAACTTGGAAACTTTCTAAGTGACAAAGTACATCGGTCGTCTGTCGGGGATTCTACCACGATCCTCCGAAGTTGATATCCAAAACAGGCGGTGTGAGTGCGGGATGCTCCAAACACTATGGTACCCATGTGTGTATGTGGTTACAGTGTGTGCTACGTACAATTTGAATGTCGAACAATATATTGACAATGTGTAAAGCTTGAACGTATGTTGCGTATTTGGGGTAACGAGTTCTCCGTATTAAGGGATGTATCGACATGAGAAGTGCAACCACCTGCGTTTGAGATGTTGCCAGATCGGTCACTACGTAGGAAAGTCAAAGGTCAACCGACAACAACGAGGAAACAACATGGATATCAGAGAACTCGAAAATTTATCTTACATCTGAAAACTTTTATAAAAAATATATATTAATTCGTTAAAGATAAATTTAATCATAACTCTAATAATTTCGAGCTTGATTAAATCTGATTTGAATTAGTTGAAGCCAAATTAATATATATTCCTAGTTTCCTCATGTGAATGCGATTTTTAGTTTTTATTTAGGTGGTGTCAAATTAGTGGAAGACAAATGTAACTTTTTTTGTACCCCACAAATGGAACTAAGCACAGCAATAATGTAAAATTAAGCAGAAATGTCATCATATTAAAAAAATTAATTTATAAATTTATGAATGTGTCATATATTTTTTTAAAAAAATTATTATTAACACGTAGAGATTAGTTTCATGCAAAAAGGAGTTAAAAAGGGTTAATAACAACCAAACAGAGATCAGTTTCATGCAATCAAAACACGTTGAGCAAGAAAAAATGAGAAACTAAAACGAATTTTTTATTTAATTTATAATTAATTCTACTGTTTCGTTGATCCTAAATGAAGTGTGATTCGTATTTACTCATGAAGATATTTTGATATATGCATAATTTTTTTTAAAAAAATACATAATTAAATATAATTAAGTATTATATTACAATAACTATAAAATACAAAATACAAACTATAAATACCTTACGAGTTTTCTTTTTTCTCTTTTCTTTCTTCCCTTCTTCTACAAAATACAAAATATTTGAACGGGGACCACCTTACTTCCTTGACTTTTTAAATAGAGTCATTGGTTCTTCTCTACTTCTATTTCTTTTCTTTTTTTTTTTAAACTAACAATTATTAACATTATAAACCTATTGATCAGTCACATCGCTGATGTCACTGACATGATGTGACCAGTCATAATTTATATTTTTAATTCTTTAATATATATTTTTAAAAAGTCATAGTTTTTTTTTAAAAATAAATCCTTTTTTTATTTTTTTTTCAATCAATTCAATTTTCACTTTTTTTTCAATTTTTTTTATTTTTTGGTCCTCCATTTTTTTTATTTCTATTAAAAATGTCCCTTTAATTTTTTGGTCTGTTTTCCTCAAAACGTACTGGTGGCGCCATTTAGAATGACTCCACCAAAAAAATATACATAAAATATTATAAAACAAATAAAATAACAGAAAAATAACAAAAGGTAGCAGAGGCGTTGGAATCTGGCAGCGCCAAATTATTTGGCTCCACCAGAAAAAGAAAAATTTGTTTAAAGCCCCTTATTTTTTTTTTTCAAAAATCTTAATATTTCCCTAATTTTATACAAGTGATGCCATTCTACATGGCTCCACCAAAAATTGATTTTTTTTTATCCCAATTGCTGATGTGGCATGTTGGTAGCTCAAAACACTTTGACTTCACCAACTTTTACTGTAGATTTTAGGTTATTTACGTATTTTATCAAAAAATAGGTCATTTACGTAATTAATTAATTTTTTTAAGTTTGCATGACTTTCAATTTCTTTTAAGTTTGCATGTTTTTCTTTATATTATAAGACCATGGTCAAATTTCAATTTTGGTTCTGAAACTTGATATTTAATCTATATACTTTAATTTTTGACATAATTTGATTCTTCTACTTTTATAATGTCATTCGTTAGTCTAAATAGTTAATATTGTTAACTATTTCAACCAAAATGTTAACCTCATTTTTTCTCAAAAACACTATTTCAACAAAAAAAGTATCATGATCATTTCGTATAAGTGTTTTTAAGAAAAAAATTATAATAAGTATTTTCAATGACTTTTTTATTGTTATATGATTATCAACTAATTTTTTATTTTTATTTTTTAAATTTCACACCAAAGATTATAATAGAAGAATTCTAACACTGGTATCAACTACACTCGAATTTTTAATTTTGAAAAATAAAAGACTATATTCATGAAAAAAAGAAGTAGAGGTACTAAATTTCAAATGTACAAAGTATACAAGGATTTAGAGCATATTTTAACCTTCAATTTTTTACTTTATAATTTGATACTAACAAATAATCAACCCAACGCGAAGCGTGAACCAAGATCCATAACATACATATATATATATATGGTGTTATGAACTTTTTAAATAATGGGGATCAATATTTTAAAATTAATACAAGATTAAGCAAGTTAGTATATAACATAAGCACAAACTTTAAACAAATTAGCAAGATCATTTTTTACGGAACCGGATCAATTAGACGGATCGATTAGATTAAGAATCAGTTATCGTACTAGTCTAGAATAAATAGTTGGACCTATTAGACTTACGAATTGATACGAACCAGTAAGATCAAACTAAAAATATAGTTGAACCGTTTCCTCTATTTTTTAAATACTTTTAATAATTTATTCAATTAACCCAAACAAACCTATCGAATCAAAAATCGATAATTTGATCAATTCAACCACCCGACTAATTCTGAAAGCCTTAAACATGACATACTATTAATAATTGATATACAAAATGAAAAATGAAATAAATATGACATGTGAAAATATACAAAATTATTAACGTTTAGAAAATTCATTAAATTTATAATGATAGTATTTTAAACATAAAAAATACAAAATTTTTAATTCTTTCTTCTTCTTCTTTTTTTCTCTTTCCCCCACTTCTTACTTCCTACACTACAAAAGAAAATAAAAAAACAAGTGCAGGGGACAAAAATCTAAGCCCAAACTTCTAAAGTAACATTATGTATTTTACTTTTATATGTAGTTATAGATGTTTAAAATTATATAATATTTATTCTGAAATTAAATAAATTTACTAACTCATTAAAATATTTAAATAAGTAAAAATATAAAATAATTAATTAAGTTAAAAAAGAATCCATACCAACTCAATTATTATACAAAATATTAATGTTAAAGTATATAAATTAAAATTAGCATATAAAAATGAAAAATAGAAGGTGAATTGCTTTAAAGAGTTAATTTTATCAAATATTCCTAAACTATGATCCTCATTTTAAATTGGTCATTCTAATTACATCCCCAAATTATCGATGTTATATCAATCAAATCCTTCAATTATTAAAACTATTAATTTAACCGTAAATGACATGTCAAATCTTATGTTGTATAATTTAAAATGGAAATTTTAAAGAAAGTAGAACATTATTTCATAACTTTCAAAAGTAAAAACTAAAAATAAATAAAACCGAAAAAAAAAAAGACAAAGCAATAAAACTTTTGTAAAAGCTTTGAAAGCCTCTAAACCAAGATGTTTATGGCAACCATTTTTCTTTAAACTTTTCATTCAAACTGTGCTAGACGAGATTGTCATCTCATTTAATGTTTAAATTAATGTTTTAGTAATGTAAGGACCTTATTGATCTAATCTCAACAGTTTGAAGATGTAATTAGAATGTTTTAGAATTTTGGGATCAATTTCAAATGAAGGTTATAGTTTAGGGATATATAGTGCAATTAACTTAAAAGAAAATAAAAAGGCTAAAATGGAAAATAAGTAGAAAAAAAAGGCTTAATCGAATAGGAGGTACCTAAATTATTGGGTTGTTTGAGTTAAGTCTCTAAACTATTTTTTGGTAAATATGAGTACCAAAATTTTGATTCCGTTATTGAAGTTGGTACTTGCCGTTAGTGCTATTAAAAAAAAACTTGTTAGCTAATCAAATTTTTCACGTAATTATCTCATTAAAATATAATTAAATAGAAAATTTATTTTAATATTTATATTAATATTAAATAAAAATAATTATATTAATATTAAATAAAATAAAATAAAGTACCTTCCTCTCCCCCATCAATCCTCTATAGTTATTTTATTAATAACATTCGTTAAAATAACATATTAAAAATTACTTTAGTTATGACTCTCTCAAAGCAAAAATATTAGTCAGTGCTTACAACACACAAATTATTTTATTTTAAAACTCAAAATAACACTATTATTTAATACATTTATAATATAACTAATTTATTTATTTAACTTTTTCAGCGATCGAAAACAATAAAGATTGAAGAGTTGAAAGTATAGATATGCAACCTTTATCTTTTTCTTTTTTTTTTTTTTTTTTTTTGGCTTAATAATAAATTTGTCCACCGGTCCTAATTGTTTTTTGAGCTTTTCTTCAAACTATATTTTCTAACAGATTTAATGAATAAATTTAAGAGATGTAATAAATAAATTCAATGTTTCAATCTTTCTTTTCTTTCAAAATGTTTCAATCTTTTATATGTATGTTTGTTTACTAAAAAAAAATTTACTGAGTTAATTTTTTTAGATAATTACGTTAATTTTATTTAAATTACAAGTTATTTTTTAATTTAATGTATTATTTATTTATTTTATTATTTCCACATGTAATTATCTTATTGGGTTATCTAAGTAATAAATTACATCTCATTAAAAATATTCCACATATGAAATTCTATATCATCTCCGTTAACTTTTTTAATGATACTTTTATTAAAACTGTTAGAAAAAGTATATTGAAAAAAAAAAACAACATTGATGGCCAAAAAAGCTCAAAAAAACAATTAGGGCCATTTTGACAAAACATGCAAATGTTAGTGGCCAAATTTGTCATTAAGCCTGTTTTTTCAACCAAACAAAGCAACGACCAAAGAAATGAGAAAACTAACTAAACCCCAAGCCAATAGGCTTGCCCTGTACACCCTGTCCAAATATCTCTCAACTTCATTGGTACTAAAAGAGCTAATATTAGTGATGTGTCTCACGTGACTAACTAAAAATACGACGAAGGCAAGTGCACCTATCTTCTCTTATGGCTCCCATATCTTTTCTTCTATTTGGTATTTATAGACTTTAGAATTCCCAAAAAGTCTAAAAATTGTGTTTTTCCGCATGTCTGGGAAGCGAGGTGCGAAATCAACACGGGTTGGCACATGGGCATGTGTCCAGCCTGTGTGGCTCTTGAAATATGCTCTATTTGTCCATGTGTCAGCCTATGTGGCTCTTGAAATATGCTCTATTTGTCCAATTTTAGCTCGTTTTTTGCTCCTTTCACTCCCAAATGCTCACCTAAGTATAAGAACATGAATTAAAAGAAGTAGGAACATCAGATTCACCAATTTGCATAAATAATCATCCAAAAACGCATTAAGAATGAGATTAAAATATGTTAGTTTTATAATTTATCAGATATCCCCACTCTTAAGCATTTTCTTGTCATCAAGCAAAATCCTCAACTCATACTAAAATTAATCTTTCTCAACTTATAATTCTCATCAATAATGTTTCGAAATAACTCGCAAATAATCATGCATTGACAATTAAACTAAAAGGGCACTAAAGATTCAAACAATCCAAGTCGAGATTTTTAAAGCATGAAAACATAAATATCTCCCCTTATCTAAGTAATTACCTTTAATTCAAAATCTACAAGAATTGACATTCTCACTAAAGATTCACTCAAATCACTCAAAGTGTTTAAGGTTCAAGAATAAGCACTCAACAGTCGAACAAGAAATGTCATTACCATAAGCTTGCTTGAAAATTAAATCTCCACCACTATAAAATGATATGACACACTAATCAAAAGGTCTTTAAGATGTTGTAATGGGTTTAGGTTAAGGGTGTGGAGGAAGGCCAGAAAAGTTGGTTATGATTGAGATCGAGTTGATAAATTACCAAATTAGGAAAAATAAACAAATACTGAATTAAAAACAAGCGCATCAATCAAGAACTATTCAAGCAAAAAAAGGAGCTTCTTCTCAAAATATGAATTTAACTGTTCAAGCTCAATCAATAATAACTAATTAATAATCAATATTTTTTTCGTTCCATTTTTTTCTTTTTTTTTATCAAGAACAATAAGAAATAATTCAGCAAATCAAACAGAAGAGCATAGCTAGGCAACTAATCAAATCAAATCTTGACAAAAAGGGAGTCAATAAAACGGGAAAAAGTCATAACGAACGAAAAAATGGGTTATGGGTTAACATTAATGGGTTAATCAAGAAATAGTGTGTTAAGCTCAATAGGGTTCACTAAAGGTTAATTACAAAGGTAGGCTTTTTATGGGGTAAGTGGGTTAAAACCTAAGTGCCTTTATTATCTCAGTATATCAAATCAAAGGTGTGGTCTCGACATGCATAATCAAAGCAAGCTCTAAAATAAGAAATTAGGTTGACACACTCATAACCAATAATAGAATGAGCATGAAAAATGTATACTCTAAAGGCTCAAAATCTCACAAAAAATCATAGTTTTTTATGTCAAACTTGCAAATTTAAAACTTTAAGATAATATCTCAATTTAGGGAAACAACCTAAAATTTTTAATTTCTGAAAAATAACTTATCATGTTTGAATCTCTCATGTCTTAAAGTTTAGATCAACCAATGCACAAATATCTACAAATTAATCCAAAACACATCAACAAAAATCTCAAATCGACAAAAATTCATTTGATGAAAGTATGAGAAATTTACTTAAATACAAGAAATAATTCAGGGATTTTCTAATAATTATATAAATAACCTCCCCACACTTAAGATGTACATTGCCCTCAATGTACAAACAGATAGAAGCACAGTACAAGCAGAATATCATAAGAGATGGAGAAAACTGAAATTGCCCTGAACATTAAAGAAATCGCCAGAATGGTGAAAACTGAAATTGTAGCCAATTCTAAATGTAATGCATGATTCCGAGCAAACTAATAAGAAAATAAACACAAATAATAAAGAAGATTAAGAGGTTACAAACTTGATTAGAAACAACCATAAAAATAAAAATATAGTTCAAAAGATAATAAACGAAATAAGTCTAAGAAGATAAAAATAAAACAATTAAAAGCAAAAATAAAATAATAATAATAAAAATAAAATCAATGGTCTTCATCGTCGGAGGCATCATAATCGTGAGGCATCGGCACTGAAGATGAGATGTTGAGGTGTTGACAGATTTGCTGCAATGTCGCATCAATACTGTTGAACCGCTCAAAATAGTGTTGCTCGAAACGAGTGAATCGTTCAGAGAAGTCCGCTAAGGTGGCAGCAAAAGTAGCAAGACGGTGACTTTTAGATGGAGGATGAAGTGGATTCTCGTGATAGAAAAGGACATCATTAGTGAAGTCCTGATGCTCATCCCGAGGGTCAAAATGAGATAATCGGTATTGAGGAGGATCCACTCCATGAAGTCACTCGATCATCCTCATGTGACTCATACTGGATAACCCTTGTGGGGCCATTTGTCCAACAAGGGTGAAAGAGAAGGACTTCTCCAAAGTGCCGAAGATGCCGAAGTGCCATACGAGGCGAGTTACGTAAAGGCCTAAGTAGATAAGACCCTTCCTATTGTGATGTCTGATGACAGACAGTTAGGGCGATGAAATAAGCAAGATCAAATATGTGCCCCGTGGCCATGCTCCATAAAAATTAAACGTTAGATGTACCGACGACGCCAGTGCTCTCCCCCCAACCAATCAAAGTGTGAGCCAATATGGCATGAATATAGCGTAAAGCCAGAGGTAGGGAAGTCGCCTTCGACCGGCTTCCACCATAGGGTGTCGTACTCGTAGTGAGGTCTACCCAACATAGAGAAGGTGAGTAGTGGATGTCCTGGTATAAAGTGAGGAAGCCCTTGGTACTCATGAACTCCTCAGTGTGGAGTCCTAATGCAGCTCCGAACTCCAGGACGCTTATATGACATGTCATGCCGCCAAGTCTAAAAGTAATAGTGCCCGGCTCATCGTGTGTCGACATCACTTACTGTAATAGGAATGTCAAACAGAACTCAAGAGTAAGCTCAGAGTATGTGGGCTTGACTATGGAGAAGAACCGGTCCTAAAGAGCTATGACAATCAATGCGCGGACTCGGTTAAGTAGTTGGACCTGCTCTAAAGCTGGCTAATCAATATAATAACCTAAACCAAGCGGTCGTTGTCGAAGATGCTGATAGAGGTCCTCTTGGGGACCTAGTGAGAACCGGAGGCATGGATGGTGGGCATCGGCGGAAATGCCCAACGAAGAGGTCACACCAGAAGTCTTCTATTTTTTCGAAGCGGGGACGGTGACCTTAGACTTGCCTCTAATGTTCGTCATAGTGCCTAAAAAAAGGATAATATATAAATGTCAGCAAAATAATTAAGTTAAAAACACAAATCAACATCATGAACTTTAATCAAATCGAAAATTGAAGCAAACTAAAGATAAATCACAAGACTGAACACGAATAGGCAAAATGATTGAACGAATACTTAAATAAAAGTAAGTAGTACTAACATAAAAATAATAAATAAGAAGTTCAATAGATCGCACAACAGAGACCGAAGTAAAGTGAAAACCTAAACCACAATACAAACCAACACTCAACATTATAATAATAACATAACAGTAAAAGTAAAGTGAAAGAAAAAAATAATGCCTATTAATAAAAATAAGCTGAATAAAAAAAATATAAATGTATTAAAAAGGAATAATAATAAGAAGAAAATGATCAATAACCATGAAACAACTAAAGATAATATAATAAGAATATAAATAAAAATCAATAATAAGTTAAATAAGATAATAAAAGAAAAACAAACAAATAAATAAATAAATAATGAGGTAAATGAAGGGACCAATTGGATTACGATTGGACGATGGTGGTGGTTATGGGCGGAGATGCACGATGGTGGGTCGACGAGGAAAGGGACGACAATGGTGGAGGTTGTTTTGAAAGGAGGGAGAAGCAAGGAGGTTCGAATGGGAATGGGGGTAAGGGTGTGCGTAGGGGAAGAAAGGGAGAGGAAAAAAAGAAGGGGAAAGGGGAAGAGGGTTTGTTTAGGGGTGGCTGAGAAGGGAAAGAAGAAAGGGAGGGAAAAGGGGAAAAAGCGAGGGGAACGGCGATGGCGTTTGGTGTGGAGGGGTGTTGACGACGGTGCCCGGAATAGGGGTTGACGTGGGTAGAGTAGAGCGACGGTGTAGGGGCTTTGGGGTAGGAAGAAGACAAAAACCAAAATGAAGGGGGAATTAGGCTTTTAAAAGGGTGACACAATCGTGTAGAGGCCCGTATTGGGCCACACGTCCATGTGGGGCTTTCTTAGCCCGTGTATGATTCAAATATCGAGCCCAGTCTTCACACGGCCTCAGACATGCTCGTGTGTCTAGGCCATGTGTGCTGCACCTTCGCTGTTTCCACGCTTGTGTCACACACCAGTGTGACCTGGTCGTGTCTCTTGCTCGTGTAACTCACTGACTTGAAATTAAATTTGAAAAATTAGTTCCAATACTCACACGGCCTAGGACACAGCTGTGTCTCCAGGCCGTATGGACCACCTCAGGCCGTGTAACCTTTGAAATTTTGAAAAATTAAGTCCTAAAACTCACACGGCCAAGAACACACCCGTGTGTCCAGGTCGTGTGTGTCACACGACTATGTCACCAGGCCATGTGACTCATTATCTTGTATATTGAATTCAAATGATTAAGTTAAGTGTATTATATGATGAACTTATTATGCTTTTAAACTTACTGTGAGAAGTGTTTCTCTGTTTTACAGTGTCATTAAAGATAGCTCAGATCCGGGGATTGTCAGCGACTCAAGCACACTATCGGCTATCTATTTTGGTACTTTTGGAAGTTGTAAATTTGGTATATGGCATGTATAGGCTATTGATTATGGTATGTTTTGAGATGTATAGATCTTGCCATGTGATATGGCTTGATAGATGAATGATCTTAGTTTATGTCTTGGATATATGAGAATGATGGTTATAATGTGTTTATGTGACTTTGTGTGAATGAACTTTATGATATGTTTTGATGATATGGAGGTAGTAAGTTTCATGTTATGAATTGGTAAGGATTGAGTGATGTATGGATTATATAATTTTGATGTGAATTTGATATTTTGGGATTGGTATGTTTGAGTTGGATTTGAGTGTGGAAATAAATGATATAGATGAAGGTTAAAAGGTGCATATTTAGGTATGTTTGGATGCCATTTGGGGTATAAAATTATTCATAGTCACTAATCACATAATCATCCATTTATCCATATATAATATCATCAACCACATAGGTTCCGTACATACCTGTGCTAAAACTTATTTAATGATAATTTTTGCTGCTCAATTCTCAATACCACTTCTCATTCAATCTTCATTAATGATTCGATTTACTCGCACACTTAGTGTCAATTCTCTTAGCCGAAGCTTTAATATCATCGCATACTTAGTATCTTTACATTAAACAGAATTGAACTCAGTATCGCACACACAGTGCCAATCATTATAATCTATACTTTCTTTATTTCGCACACATAGTGTCGTTCATCACTATATCAATTCCATTTACGCACACTGAGTGCCACAACACTCAAATCCACATATAGCATTACTAATTCATCAACCACATATATTCATTCATTACATAATATATGAACACGATTTAAATAATTCGTATTATACACGAACTTACCTCGGACGTCAAAATTATGAAATAAGTCGATCAATCGAGCACTTTGTTCTTGCCCCGATCTAAATCCAAATTTCTCTTTTCTTGATCTATACATATTCAAATTTACCTCATTCATCCACCAAATCATTCAATTCAATCCAAATATACATATTTAAGGCATTTTACAAAATAGCCCTCACATTTTCACATTTTCACATTTTCACATTTTCACATTTTCACATTTTTACATTTTAGTCCCTATTTCATAAAATCACAAAATATACACAATTTCATCATACCATGCTTAGGTCGAATTTTCCTCATGTTCATACAAGCCCACATATTTCATTTATTTCACATATTAGTACCTCAATTTCTCATTTTCACAATTTAACCTAAAATAACCAATTTCACCAAAAATCCAAAGACAAAATATGTTAACCTAACATTAAACTTTCATATTTCACCAACTATCAACACAAAGTTCAAGCATTCATCAATGACACTTCTCAAAATCATCATCAAATTCTAAAATTAAGAATGGGTTTGATAGAACACAAAGCAACGATCACAAAAACGTAGAAATCATCAAAAACGAATAAAAAACACATACCCGATTGATGCTTAGACAATGGTCGAATGTTAAAAGCTCAAACCCTTGGTTTTTTTCTTTCAAATTCGGTGGGAGGATGATGATAATGGCTTCAAATTTCTTTTATTTTAGTTATAATAACTTTAATAATTAAATACCAATTTTAACCTTAATGTATAACATTTAAATTCCACTAATATAAGCCCATTTTTGTCCATCCCCACTATCAAGGGTCTAATTACAACATAAGGACTTCTTATTTAATAAGCCATGACAATTAAGCACTTTAACAATTAGCACACAGCTTTTGCATTTTATGCGATTAAGTCCTTTTTCGCAATTCGACACACAAACGGTAAAATTTACACACAGAACTTTCACACATACTTTATCACATACTATAAACGCAAAAAATAATATTAATATATTTTTCCAACCTCGAATTTGTGGTCTCGACACCACTATTCTGACTAGGGTCTAAACCGGGCTGTTACATTGTCGATTGCTCCATTATGCACATGGCCTGGGACACGCCCATGTGTCCAGGCTGTGTGGGTCAAAAACACAATTTTTTTAGTTTAGTTTTAAATTAGTATGCAATAAGGTTAAAAAAGTTAGCAGAAGTTAAACACTTGGGTTGCCTCTTGAGAAGCGCTTATTCAGATTCTAAGTTCGACTTTACCTTGTGCACGGTTACGATGGTTCTCAGAGCCGAAGCTACTCTCTCTCGTTATCAATTATTTTACCAATATAAGGTTTGAGTCGAGTATTGTTTACCTTAAACGTGCCGAACTCTGAATGAGTTAACTCGATTGTACCGTATGGAAAGATGTTTAGTACCATAAATGTGTTTGATCTATTTGATTCGAGCTCCAAAGGAGCAATTCTGGATCCATTTTGTACAGTAGTACTTTGTCCCCAAACTTAAATTGGTTCGTCCCATTCATATGCTCCTCATGGCATCGCTTTGGCTCTTCATTGTGTTTTTCCGATTTCTGCTTGGCATGTATACGTCATTCATCTAGTTCATCAAGTTGTACCATTCATTCTTCATAAGTTGTTCTATTTCTGTCACCTTGACTGAAACATGGCTCCATCATAGTTCCACGAGGGATTTCCTGCAAAGAAGGTTGAGCCACATGGTTACTCATATTAACAGAACTTTTAATATCATCTCAATCGCTAGAGACTCTCACAAAATCATGTACTTAGAGAATAATTGTCTCATCACCTACACGAAGTACAAGCTTATCCGTACCAACATCAATAATAGTCCTAGCAATTGCTAAAAATGGGCGACCTAAAATCAAATGTACGTTACTATCCTCATTCAGTCTAACACAACAAAGTCAACGGGGAGTATGAATTTATCAATTTTTACAAGCACATCCTCAATAATACTCCTAGGATCCAATGGTTCTATCTACTAGTTGAATACTCATCCTAGTTTGTTTGGATTTCCCAAGACCTAGTTGTTGAAAAATTTTATAGGGCATGACATTAATACTAACCCCTAAATTAGCCAAAGCATTATCAATATTTAAACTATCAATTAGGCACGGAATAGTAAAACTCCTTGGATCTTTTAATTTTTTGGGTAGTTTATTTTGAAGAATGGACGAGCAAATTGTGTTGAGCTCCACAGTCGACGAGTTGTCTAACTTCCTTTTGTTTGCCAACTGCTCATTTAAAAATTTAACATAATTTAGCATCTGCGAAAGAGCTTCAACAAACAGTAAGTTAATATGTAATTTTTTTAAAAGCTTGAAGAATTTACCAAATTGTTCGTTCATGTGGTCTCTCTTTAACGCATTAGGATGTGGCACTCGAGGTTTATATTCATTAACAATTAACTTTTGCTCTTTCCTATCTTCCACAGTCTTATCATTATTCATCATAATTTCTTGCATCGGTTCTTGTTCAGATTCAACTAACCTTTCTTCGTTTCAAACAGTAACTGCATGAAGCTGCTCCCTTGGGTTAGTTTTAGTATTGCTAGGCAAACTACTATGTGGTCATTCTGAAATTAGTTTAGCAAGCTAACCTATTTGATTCTCGAGCCCTTGAATTGATGCTTGTTGATTTTTTAGTTCTGCCTCAATGTTTTAAAAATGCGTTTCTAACACCGAGATAAACTTAATCAACATCTCCTCAAAGTTCAGCTTTTTCTCTTGTTGGTAAGGTTGCTGAAAGACTGGAGGTGGTTGTGTTCTTTAATTTCCTTGACCAACCGAAGAGAAATTGGGATGGTTCCTCCAACCTGCATTATAATTGTTATTATAAGGGTTATTTTGAAGCCTAGATTTATTACCCATATAATTTACTTACTCGTTCTCTGTGCTAAGACCATAGGATAAACATTCTAGATTAGTCATTCCACCTCCATTTGTATCGCATTGCATCACCGGATGTACCTACGTAGAAAGATGTAAACCATCAATTTTCTTATTTAATAGTTCTACCTGATTCAATAACATCGTGACTGCATCTAAATTAAAGACACTGGTTGCTTTAATCTGCTTTGTCCTTATGACTTGCCATTGATAATTATTCAGTGTCATCTCCTCAATAAATTCATAAGCCGCTTCGGGTGTTTTATTGTTAAGTGTTCCACCGGCTGCTACGTCGATTAGTTGCCTAGTTGAAGGATTCAAACAGTTGTAAAAGGTTTAAACTTATAACCATAGAGGTAAACCATAATGAGGGCCCCTTCTCAATAAGTTCTTATACTTCTCTCATACATCATATAGAGTCTCTAAATCGATCTGAACAAAGGAAGAGATGTCATTCTTCAACTTAGTTGTTTCAGCCGATGGGAAGTACTTTAGTAGAAATTTCTCGGTCATCTGAGCCCATATAGTGATGGAACCTTGTGATAAAGAGTTTAACCACTGTTTAGCTTTGTTCTTCAATGAGAATGGGAACAACCGTAAACGAATGGCATTGTCAGTGGCACCATTAATCTTGAAAGTATCGCAAATTTCCAAAAAATTGCCAAATGAGTATTTAGGTCTTCGTCTTGCAAACCATCAAACTGAACATACTGTTGTACCATCTAAATCATGTTTGGCTTCAATTCGAAATTATTTGCAACTGTCTCACAATACTCGATTCGGCCCCAGTCAGAGTGGGCTTGACATAATCGTACATAGTACGAGGAACACGAGTAGGAGCTGCAGGAAGTAGTTGAATATTCTGATTATCGTCCATCTCCTCAGTAATAATAATGCCTTATTATTCGTCTACTAAATTCTGTCGATTTTGCCTTATTTCTCTATGATTTCTACGAGCTGTACTTTCAATTTCGCTATCGAAAAGCAGTGGTCCCGACGGGTTTCTTCTAGTCATAAACTAAAAGAACCTGCCAAAAGTAAACAAAAGAAAAAAATTAGAATGTAAAAATTAAACTAAAAGCAAAAATAAGATAAAATAAAAAAATGGATAAATTAATAAAAATAAAGTGTTCCTAATATTTTAGTCCCCGGCAACGGCGCCAAAAACTCGATGTGTCTCACGTGGCTAACTAAAAATACGACAAAGGCAAGTGCACCTATCAATAGATAGTATAGCTACGGTGAATAGAGTTATCGTATCCACAAGGACTAAAAGTATCAATAATTACTGCTTTTCTATTATTTAGCCGACAAATTGGAGTGATATGTTTTAAACTAAATTTACTAAACTAATTTACTAAGAACTCAACAGAGAATGAAATAGGAAAATAATCGAAAGATAACCAATGAGAGAGACAATACCCAAGAAAGAATTCACCTAGACTTAATCTATTATTATGAATCGAAATTAAATGATTTATTCACTTGGTGTCTTGGTCTATAGAAGTCCCTAAATTATGTTAATATCTCTTTCGAGAGTAAGAACAACTGACTCTAGGTTGACTAATTGAAAGTTGACTAATTAAAATCTCTTTCTAATTAAAACCCCTATCATCGCATTAACTCGACTTATAGATTCCCTTATTAGATTTGACTCTAATCCAGTAGATTTATGTCGTCTGATTTCTAGGATTGCATGCAACTTCACTCAATTATGTTAGATCTACTCTTAAACATGGACTTTTCTTCCACTGAATTAAGCACATTAAACATGAATTAATATCCCAAAAATATTAAAACAAGAAATAAGCACACATATTTGAGAACAAGAATCAAGTATTTATCATGTAAAACAGAAATCAAATAATAGAATTCATCATAGGTTTCATCTTCCTAGGTATCTAGGGAAATAGTTCATAATCCTGAATAAAAACATCTCAAGGTCAGAAAAACTACAATACATAAAGAAACTCATAAAAACTTCAGAAGAAATTAAAAAGAGGTCTTCGATCTTGATGGAAATCCGTTTCAGAGTTGGATCCAATGGTGTTCTTCGAGTGTTTTCTTCAATCTTCTCTGATGGCTCCTATATCTCTTCTTCTACTTGGTATTTATAGACTTTAGAATGCCCAAAAAGCCTAAAAATTGTGTTTTTTCACGTGTTTGGGAAGCAAGGTGCGAAATCGACACTGGCTGGCACATGGGCGTGTGTCCAGCCCATATGGCTCCTGAAATATGCTCTATTTATCCAATTTTAGCTCATTTTTCACTCCCAAATGTTCACCTAAGTATAAGAACATGTATTAAAAGGATTAGGAGCATTAAACTCACCAATTTGCATAAATGATCATCCAAAAATGCATTAAGAATGGGATTAAAATATGTTAGTTTTATTATTTATCAATCAATAGTAAGAACATGAATAATAGAAAAGGGATAAAACTCGAAGCAAGACCTGTCTGCAGAAGATAAGGCCATTCGAGTGAGATTATGAGCCGTCTTATTTGCATTTCGACAAGTCTACTGGAAGGACAGATGTTGAAACTGAAACCACAACAAGTAACAATTGTGTAAAATCAGGCCATACTCGAATGAGTAAAACTGTCGAGAACTTAAGGCAATAGCGACCTCCAGGCAGTTTGACTCCACCTCAATGTTATCCATGCTTGACGCTTTGAACCTAGAGAAGGCCTCACGGATAGACATAGCCTCCGCAAGCCAATGTTCCATTAGTAGGGAGAAACAATGTGTAAAATCCCTTACAAACTTGCCATTCATGTCCCATACTAGAGCAACCAAATCAGTAACGTTCGAAGACTTGGAGAAACTACTTACTTTTAAAACTACTTATATATGAAAATTTATTTATAGCTCGATTAGTTAAATTTAAAGATGTAAAAGTAGCATGGAAGTCGTTGTACTAAGAGTCAAATTGCATTTTGTCCCCTTTACTCAAAATAAGGCAAATTAGTCCTTGTACGTTAGATAAAAAAGCAAACTAATCCTTCTGATAAAAATTTCATCCATTTCTACTATTAAAATTGGTCCCTGTACATCAGCATAAGGTACACGTGACACACCACATGTCATTGTATGTTTATTCCGCTAACCATCCCAGTTTTTAACAATACATTTGGATGATATTTTTAAAATATATGGCCAATTTGCTCTTCGATCTAATGACCAATTTACTCTTTGATCTAATGTACGAGGACTATTTTGCCTATTTCTCGAGTAAAGGAGACAAAATGCAATGCAATCTAACTACTAGTATAAGGACGTTTAGTACTTTTACTATTTGAAGACCTAAATGATTCTCTTAATTTTATATTATAATTCATCACATTCTTTAAGGAGTGATATTTTTTAAAAAATACAATAATATTTACTAAAATTAATTAAATTTTGAAAAAATTGAAAAATAAAAATAAATTTATGTAAGGAGTTTATAAGTTCAAATATAGTAAAAATTACAAATAATACATGTCTGGTCAATTAGAATAGAACCAATTCAATAAAAAGCACAAGAGATTACAAACTTAAATATATTCGAATCTAAACTAAAATAAATCTGAAAAACAACCATACATGATGAGATTTAAATTAAGAATAATTTATGAAGGAATCCATAATAATTTTTAAGTGAAGGATTATTTATTTATTTTAGGGGTAGTTATTTATTAATATAGTCACACACAAAAAACCTAAATTTTATATAATAAATGACATATTTATCTTTATTTAATAAATTTATTATAATTGTTAATTGATTTTTAGTTTAATTAGCATCGATATTGTTATCAATACAAGAATATATAGGTTTAAATGCATTAAAACGCGTTTATCCTTCTATTTAAAAGTAAGGTAAAATTATGAATAGTTTGAAGTATTATATAAAATAAATAAATTTATTATAATCATAGTATGACTATTTTTATTATTTCATTGCTAAATTAATGTTATTAATCAAATACACCGAGTCAGGAAAAAGTTTATAAATGCATAGATATGGGTAAATAATTTATTTGTTAGTAGTTAAAACCCATTAAATTGATTGAATAAATTTACTTTTAAGTTTTTTAAATATATATTGGTAAATTTAATTGGTGACTTTAAAAATTGTGGTTCATAGATGTAATGTTTCCTTGGTGAGGCAGAGAAGTTGGTGGTGTCAGTGTCACATAAACCGTGTATTGCGTAGGAAGGAATACACGTATCACCCTTTCAACTTTCACTCAAATTAAAAAGCCTGCCTTGCTTAATCAACTTCCGTTCTTTTCACACCTAATAACTTCCACTCAATTCCTACTACCCCAAATAGTAACAAAGAAAAGGGCTGTCGGCCATCCCTCTAGGATTTGCTTTCAACCCAATCAACCAAGCACACCATGACAACATTTCTGTGGATATGCCCCTCGACACCTGTGAACATAACGTTAGAGAAGAGTTTTGTATTACTTTCAAACCATAACGTTGTTGCTTTCAAGCAATTAATTTGTCCATCATGGACTTTGCATTACTAATCAAAACCCTGAACTTTTCTGTTGGTTTTTGCTGTAATTTTCTTAATGATAATGAAAGTAAACTGTAGCATATGTAATAGAAGTTGAATTGTATTTTAGTTTTTATATTAAAAATAAATTTTTTTTTGTAAATCATTGTTATTAAAAGTTTTATTCAATTTTATTGTTAAAAATTAATTTTTATATGTCAGTAAAAAATACACATAAGATAATTATTCTATCAATCACATTAATTTTTAACAATATAAAATAATAATCTTTTTAAAAGAAAGAATCATTACCAAACAAATCTAATCCATGCAAATGAGCTTTTATGAACTTCATTTAATGTTTGAGGATAGGATCCTGGACATGTTTATGGCCTAGTAATAAATCAGACAAAATTCCTACAAATTATTAAACAGCGGTTGAAGATGATGCGAACAGACTTGGCAATTCTCCAAACAATTCTTGAAGCTTCCACCAGTTCTATACCATCCAAAACCAACCGGATATTTTTGGGTTTATGACAGAGGATTAAGTAGCCGAGGACAGCTTCGTTTTTCAGTACAAGATCTGATACCTGAGGACACAAAGAGAGTAAATGCATTGCCCTTGAGTTGTCCTTTTCAGGGATGCCCACTTCTTCAACCATATCCAAAAAAATAACAAGAACACATAATTGCAATGAAATTTATAAAACTGCTTTTACTTTTCTATAATATTTTAAACCATACAATATGAACCATATATTTTTCTTTCACATAAGTGGATTATCCCTAAAAATGACAACCACCATAACATACACATAAAGCTAGTTGCTCTTCAAACATGCTTCAATCAAGCAGGCTGGGATCCAGAAAAAATAAATCCAATAGCCTGCAACTCCAAAAGGAAGACGATACCTAATGGCTTCACCTCTACTATGTTGTTCATTTCTTACATGAACATATATATATTTATATATATATTAGAACATGAAAACCTAACAAGGAGATACTACTATAGTAACTGTACAGTGGGATCGGGGTTGGCAAAAACTATCCCTGACAATCATCTCCCCACACCAACCAAGGTCTTCTCCTCGCTTTCTTTTGGCCTGAAGGATGAACCGGATGGAACTTCTTCCGGCAACGGAATTTCTCCGGGTGCAGGATGAACTGGTTTTGATGTGTAGTTGAAGGAAAGGTCTTTGTTGGCAGCTAATGCCAAAAGCTCCTTCTCCTCGAGACCTTTTGTCGGCCCAAGGCTGCATCGATCTGGTGAGTGCTTGGCCAATGCATCTTTGAATTTTTTGATCTGTGGGATTATCATTGTTGTTAGAACATATATGATGGTAAAACATGCACAACAATTGACAAACAGTTAAGATACAAAACCAGTTGCATTGAAGGAGCAAAACTAGCAGAGCCCCATCAAAAACACAACCAACTGATAACTAAGATGCACCATGGCCATCAAAATCAAATGATCCAAAGGGACCAGTAGGTTTATTCATTCTAATTACTAAAACGTATCTGATAAATTTTGCATCACAAGGGAGGGATAGAAACAAGACTAACCGTGGCATTGGTGCAGCTAAAGCTGCATAGACGACCCTGAGCTCCTCTATAGAACCTAAAGAAAGGCAACACATGTACATTAAGGCTATAACACATGGATTTATGCTCCTCATAGTTCACCTTAAGGAACTGCACATCCGGATTCATCTCTGCCAATTGGCAAATCTGGCAAATCACAACATCCAAATCCACCATTAACACAACTATGCAAAAGAAAATAGATAAAAAAAAACTTCAAAAGTCTATATTATTATACCTTGGGATGAAGAGCCTTGCAGCCACCACAACCAGGAGAGAAGAAATCCACTATAACAAGTTTATCCCCAGCATTCAAAAGTGAGTCCACCAGGTCTTGTGCAGATGTCACTTCTTTCATATTTGGTTGATTCCCCTTCTCCCACCACTTTTGGGTTTTACCAATAAGCCCAGTCTGCATCTAATTTCATTGAACAATACCAGAAAATAAAAGAGAGAAACCAATTAGAATGTTTCGTTTTGATCCTCTGCAACAGATCAAAGTACAGGGAAAAAGGAGTGTTAAACATAAAAAATCATACTAACTAACCCTTCCGAAAAAGGAAAAATCTATTTGGGAATAGAAGTAAAATTTCTATATGAAGATTTGACCTTTGGCATGTGAAAACTAAACTAAGAACTACCTATAGCTAAAATTACAGAGAAATTCAAAATAAGAAAGTTCATAAAATAAATCAGAAAATACCCACACCTTTGGACCAAAAAAAGAGTTCTAACATTTAAAAGAAAATAAAGTTAATTAAACCAACCTGTGCTTTAATAGGAACTCGACAGAACCTTCTCTCATTTAGACTTCTTTTCTCTAAAAAAACCACTCTTTGACCATTAAAACCACTCCTCAAAGCTTGAGGTTCCAACTTCAAAGAAGGAAAACTATTCTTTCTCAAACAAAACGCAGAGATTCTCCTAGAAAACAAAGGAACGCCACCTTCTTGATTCTTCTTCTGACTATAGTTACAAGCTGTAAACAGATTTGACTTCCCCAAAACTTCAGCCATGCTTAATATTTCTATAATTTTTTTCTAACAACAGGAACAGAAATTCAGATTCAAAATTGAAACTCCAAGCTTTATTCCCGAACGGAAATTAAAATACCGAATATGAAAATGAAGCGTTTTTAAGCAAAAGTTGCTTCTTTTTATCTTTCTCTTTCTTTGTTGAGTAGCAATTGCCGGTTCTGTTGGTTATTTTAAGGTCTAAGGATGGACTTTAACCGTTGATCTGGTTTGTCTTGATGTGAATCTAACCCTTGATGATATGTTGTGACTGGAAAATTTTCATGTCAAAACGTATTGGATAAGGTTCTTTGTCTTGCCTTTTTTCTTTTTTCTTTTTTGCTTTTAATATTGGTCGGTTTTTATGGTGGTAAGGAGATGCACGTGATAAGTGAATTTTGTGACACGTGGAATAGACTTTAGATATTACAAAAGTAAAGGGCAGTTTCGGATATACAATGGATAAAAGGTAAGTTCTTCGACAATTTTATTATAAATGTTTTATGGTTTGTTTATTAATTTTTGTAAAATGATCACTGAACTATTTGAAAATTTTCATTTAAGTAATTTAACTATTTAAACATTTTTATTCAAATTATCGGGTTAATTTTTTTTTTGTAAAGTTCAGCTAGAGCGCTGTAAGCGACAATTCGAGAATCGATATAGTGGATTAGTACCATCGACGAGTAGAAGTACATACTTTAGACTCAAATCGATCTAACAGTCAATGTTAGATATCAAAGAAGAAAGTTGTTTGGATTTTAGTTCACATATTTGTGATACTCAAAACTATTTCATAAAAATAATTGAACTATAGAAGAAAAGGGAAATGAAAGCTTTCAATTGGTGCAAGCGGTGCGACAAAGAAGGCCATACAACAACGATTTTAATAATCTAGTGACTTAAATGAAAACTTTTGAATAGTTCAATGACCATTTTGTAACTTTTTTGTAGTAGAGTAACCAAAATGTAAACTTATTAGTAGTTTAGTGAAGTGTAGTTTACCTGTTTTTTCTACTTATTTTCCTTTTCAACTTTTTTTTATTTTCTTTTGAGTTAATTGCACCATATATCCCCAAATTATAACCTTCATTCTAAATTGATCCTAAAACTTTAGAATATTCTAATTAAATCCCCTAAACTATTGAGATTATATCAATAAGGTCCTTCTATTACTAAAACCAGTAGTTTAACCATTAAATGAGATGTCAAATCTTATATGGCATAGTTTAAATAAAAAGTTTAAAGAAAAATAGATGTTATAAACATCTTGGTTTTAAGGTTTCCAAAGCTTTTACAAAAGTTTTATTACTTACTTTTTATTTTCAGTTTTATTTTATTTTTAATTTTTATTGTGCAATAATATTTTACTTTCTTTAATTTTCATTTTAAATCATATCACATAAGATTTTGACATGTCATTCTACGGTTAAATTAATGGCTTTAATAATTAAAGGACTTAACTGATATAATATCTGTAATCAGCCCATTTTGCCCGGGCCTGTTACATTCAGAAAAAACTAAAGAAATAATGAAAATAAAAATAAAACCCAAATTTCCATTTTATGTTACAGTCCAAATACACCCGAAGCCCGTTACACCCTTAGCCCAATGTAAACACTAAAACAGATTACCCAACTAGACCCCTAGGCCCAATTACCAAAACAAACCCAAAATCACACGAGCCCAAAACCTAATCAGAAAATTAACGGTTTCTGAAACCCTAAACAAATTTTGCGCCGCAATACCCTCCAAGCCCCCTCTTCACGCCGCAATCAACGCGGATAACCTTCTCCACCGCCGAGATCCACGCTTTTCGACCTGCAAAAGGAAAGAAATCAACAGAAAATGGCATGATCTTTGTATTTGATTTATTTTTCGGGGCTATAAAAGCCGCGATATAATTTGTAAAACGGATAGGGGGAGCAAAAAAAAAAATACACAGAATACACAAATAAATAAAAAAGCAGAGGTGATTTTAAACGATTTTTTTTCATTTTTATTTCCATTTTCGAATATTTTTTTATCTTATTCTTTTTCTTTAAACTGTATAATATATATGTATTAAAATAAAAAAGAGGAAATTTTACCTGTTTTCTGAATTCTGGCCACCGCGCACGGTGGCCGGCAGCGGAGGTGATCGGTCAGAGCCTCGTCGATATTCGGGCCAGCAGAGAGAAATTGGAGGAATAGCTTTGTTTTTTTAAAAAAAAACTGAAAGGAGAATGCTTTTTTTTGAAATTTTTGGGCCTTATATATACGTCGAAAACGACAACGTTTTAGGCCATGCGTTTAGGCCATGAAACGGCGTCGTTTTGTGCTTGACCCATGCGTGTGACCCGACCCGCAAGGAGGATCCGCGCGTTTTTTATAAAATGGGTTATTTTCTTCTTTAGCCCTTCCGTATTTTCATTTGTTTTAAATTCAGTTTTTTTAATTTTAAAATTTGTCCCTGTGGTTTTCTTACCTATCCATTTTAGTCCCTGAATAAAACGCAACGCATAATGCTCCAGGGATATTTCCTTTTTCACCCCCTCATGTTTTTAGCGCATTGTAATTAAGTCTGTTTCTTTGTTTTTATTTATAATTTAACCCCATAATTCTGTTTTAATCCAAATTTAATCCTCATTATTTGAAATTCGTTTTTTTGTATTATCTTCTTTTCGTTTTGCTTTATTTAATTTTTATTTTGTATATATTTTATTATTACTAGCAATTATTTATTATTATTTATTTTCATTTTTATCCTTATTTTTAATTATTTTAGCATTTATTAAATTATTATTTATTATTTGTATTAGATTATTTTATTTAATATTATTTAAACATTACATATTATTTTTTATTTGTTTATTTTTAAAACCCTTGTTTATATTTATGTTATTTTTTTATTTTTATTTTAATATTATATTAAATTGTTTTATCACGTTAAAAATCCTATATTTTTTATTATTTATATATTAGCCTATTAATAGTATAAAATTCTTATGTATAGTTTTTCTTAAATATATATTATTTTTATAAATATTAATTTATTACTATTTATTATTTTATTTAGTTTAATTATTTATATATTACCTATTATTTTATAATTTACATATATTAGATCTTATATACTACTGCTGCTGTCCAAAATTGTTTTAGTTTAAAGTTTTGATTTCTAGTTTGCCCCAAATTTCACAGTGTTCATACAATTCAATCCTTGTCTAATTAACCTCTCAATTGGGATAATTTTTCTCAATTAATACTTTATTCTATCATTTTAAACTACTTCATAACCCTTGAAAATCAGAACTTTAGCATTAGACCTTAATTTCAAACTATTTCACAATTAGATCCTAAAACCAATTTCCATCAATTTTATTTGATAAAATCATCATATATCAAAATTAAAGCTTCAATTCTACGTTTATTCATCATATGCTTCCAGTACTCATCCATATCAACTTTAAAAATTAGTCATAGAATCAAAAACTAATGACATAATAAGTTGGACCAAATTGTAAAAGTACAAAAACATAGAAATTTCAAGGAGAAAACAAGAATTAAACTTACATGAAACTATAGTATGAAAACCAGCTTGAAACCTCTTCCATGAATGTTTTTCAGCTAATGAAAAAGAAGATAAATGAAGAGAGTTCTAGATATCACAATTTGGTCTCATTTTTATTTAACTAATTTTGGCAATTTTCCAATTTTGCCCTTATTTCACCCATTTCCTGATTTTTTTTTCTCAGCTATTCCGGCCCAAAATATCTCATTTGGGCTTATTTGCACTTTACATCCTTCTTCATTTGACAATAGAGCTATTTAATCCTCTTAGCATCTTTTACACCTTTTTCAATTTAGTCCTTTTTATTTAACTAACCACCCGAATGTCAATTTTCTAACGAAATTTATCCGGTGTTGTAAAATTGAAACATATTGATTGAATTGAAAATCAACAGTTTGAGTGGTTCAGTCGATGGTATATAACAAGAAATAGAATGGTCTGATTAATTCAACCATCAATCGAATTCTTACAACATTGTTTTTAATTGAATCTCGAAGTATCCACATTGTATTAATAGGGTTTTTTGTCAACATAGTCATTAATTTAGGTGTTAATTACCAATTCAAATTTGATGAGAAACATATTAGAAACATGTAGATCAAACTGTAAATAAGTGTGTACCTATCCCATGGATAACTTGGATTTGATATAAAAGTTAGGAGGGTTATTTCTTTTTTCTTGAATATCATATCCAAGCCATACATATAATAAGCGCGCACACACATTTACAATTTGATCCTTGTGTTCTAATTATGCTTTGCTCCAGATTTGAGTTAGCATTTAATTCTTAAAGATAATTGTTAGGTTGACTGAAGAACCATTTTGATATGGTATTTACGCTTTAAGGATTCAATTAAAATATTTTGAAGTTTGGGTCTAATTTGGAACATATGAAATAGTTTGAAGATGTATGCATGTATAATTTTATATACTATAGTGAATGAAAAGATGACACATTGTTGTTAGAAACTTTTGATTATGTTTCATCATCTAGTTCAATGATGATGTGTATAGACTATAGACTTATGAATGATCCATGCATTAAATATAAATTCTTAAAATTTTATATATTAATACATTAATTAGAGATAATGGGACAAGTAGTGACGTTCATCTCCAAAAATGGTAAATATGTTTTTTTTTTTATTTTTTTAAATTTATAAAATTATAAATTAATATAATAATAAAATTATATTTTGACCCTCCAAAAATTTATGATTTATCTTCGATGCCTCTTAAAATAACTTTTTGATTTCGCCCATGACATTAATAATTATATTATATAAAGTTTCGATACATATTTGATATTTTAATTATTCTTACTGTATTATATTAGTATATTTGTGTTAAAAGTTATCAAATATATGTAATTTATCAACAACCATTAAATCTTTAAGATCCATACTCCACACTCTGATGTTTCTTTGATTCCTTTGCTTTATTTCTTTTCCTAATTGGTATAAGCCAAAATCCTTTTAATGTGTATGTTGTCTCTAATTATAATACACCACGTTGCTTGAATTTTAAGATTCAATAATTATTATAAAAAAAATCTCCAAATGATCCACACACTCATAATATCAACGTGATTGCGATTTAAGTCCAAATAAATTTGGATAGAATCCACACACTCATCTTAACAGGTAAATTAATAATAAGATGAAAAATTACGTTGTTAGCCACTTAACTATTAGCAAGTTTTCATTTTGGTTATTGAAATTTCGTTAATTTTGTTTATTAGCTATTTGTCCAGTTGCAACTACTGGTCGAAGTAACTAGGGTAAGAAAATATAGATGAACACCAAAAAGGTTTTCATGTTATTCAAGAACTTCCCATGTTTGCAAGGCCTTATCCAGAGAGTAATACACTATAAATAACAAGTTGTGATTAAGTCCAACTCACTCACCAAGTTGTAATCTTTCACTATAAATTTTAACACTATAAATAATCCTCATTATTTTAAATTCGTTTTTTTGTATTATCTTCTTTTCATTTTACTTTATTTAATTTTTATTTTGTATATATTTTATTATTACTAGCAATTATTTATTATTTATTTTCATTTTTATCCTTATTTTTAATTATTTTAGCATTTATTAAATTATTATTATTTATTATTTATATTAGATTATTTTATTTAATATTATTTAAACATTACATATTATTTTTTATTTGTTTATTTTTAAAACCCTTGTTTATTTTTATGTTATTTTTTTATTTTTATTTTAATATTATATTAAATTGTTTTATCACGTTAAAAATCCTATATTTTTTATTATTTATATATTAACCTATTAATAGTATAAAATTCTTATGTATAGTTTTTCTTAAATATATATTATTTTTATAAATATTAATTTATTACTATTTATTATTTTATTTAGTTTAATTATTTATATATTACCTATTATTTTATAATCTACATATATTAGATCTTATATAATATATTTTTAAACTTTTGTATATTATATAGTATTATATTATATCATATCTTATTTTTAAAATTTTATTTATATTATATAACATATTTTATTTATATTATTTATATTATATATGTAATTTTATGATTAGTATACTATATATATGTTTTTATATAAAATTATTATATACTGTTTACTAATTGTTTTTATTATGTATAATAATTTATATATGTATTAAATTAAATATTTGTTATAAATATTCTTATTTTTATACTTTAAATTTTTATTTATTTTTTATATTGTTTATATGTATATTAAATCATTTTAAAAATCATCATATTCATTTATTTTTTATTCAAAGTTTAAATATATCATTCCCTTTTCATTTGATCTTGTTATCTCCTGAAGATCCTAAGTACTATTATTGTCTATTATTGTTTAACATAATTCTTTATTTATTCATTCATGTTATATTATTATATTATTTATTGTTAGTATGATTTGTAGTTATGCAGAATTGCTATTAAATATGTATGTTGCCATATCTACTCCAAAACCATTTGTTTTAAAAAATACATTTAATTATATTTATGCATTTTTATTCAAAAACTTTTAAATACAGCGATATATGATATTTAGGGACTTCGAGAGAAATTATACCCTAACTTACTGGGTTTTGATTTTTTTCTTGTAGAACTTAAAATATCAAGTATCCTTTTTTAAAACATATAAATTTTAAATAAAAACTTATCCTCAAGAATTCAAAATTGTCGTGTCCTAACTCACTGGATATGACGATTTGTTATCTTGGGATAAGAATTTCAGAAAATAAGGCAATGTTTCGTGTTTGGAAGTTCGAGAAATTGTGCCCTAACGTGCTGGGTTTCGGTTTTTCATTCATCCATATAACTAAATATCCTTTTAATAAATTTTGTAAATCATGAGATAATTTTGGTCACGAGGGTTTAAACCTAACGCGCTGGATGTAATGTTTATATGTTTTCGGAACAAAGGAATCTCCAATTTCAACTCAAATTGTTCAAATTTTTAAAGAAACCATATTTCTAAATCTTTTTCAAATTCTCGACATAAGGGCATTAATTAATCAATTAGGTACCAATTTTTGGGCGTTACGGGGGTGCTAACCCTTCCTCGTACGTAACCGACTCCCGAACCTGTTTTCTGGTATCTTGTGGACCAAAAATCAATGTTTGTTTTGAAATAAAATGTTTTATAAGGTGATCCAATCACACCTAAGTAAAAAGGGATTGGTGGTGACTCCATTTTCGTTTTAAAGTCGATTCCCGTTTTTTCATAAAATTTAAAAATTGTTTCGACAATATCAATAGTTTAGGGATATTATTAGAATATTATAAAGTTTGAGGACCAATTTAAAAAGAAAATCATAGTTTTGAGATGTTTAATGTAATTAACTCATTTTTTTTAAAAGCAACCTTACCTTCTATTTTTCATTTTTATATGCTATTATTTTATCTAATTTAACATTAATATTTTGTATAATAATTGAGGGTATAAGATTCTTTTTTAACTTAATTATTTATTTTTATATTATTACTTATTTAAATATTTTAATTAGTTAGGAAATTTATTTACTTTCTAAATAAATTTATACATAATATAAAACTACCTCCATTTGGGAGTCATTGAAATTAATAGGGGTAATTTAATTATTTTACAATTTTAATAAGGGTAAACTAGGTGTTTTTGGAAAAATTAATTAGATTTTAAATTAAATAAATAATTTTATTGAGATTAAATATATACAATACGGGGAAAATAAAATTTTAATTAATACTATTATTTATTAGTTTTTTTTACTATTTTCTATCCATGTAAATGTATAAAATCAGTTTTTAAGAGTTTAATCAAAGTAAAGAATATTAATGTAATTAATGAATATTTAATTAAATCAATTTGTTCAAACAATAAAGATTTACAACAAGGAAAATACTATACTGAGAGCACTAGATTCAAAACTTATTCATTAAATTTTTTTTCTTGGATTAAAATAATACCAATTACATATGATCTATTCTTGTCACAAATTAAATACATTCATGATATCCTAAGGGACATAAAAATGTAAGACAACAAAATAGTTCTTTCTCTAATAAGCTCCTCTCGCTATTACTATTACAAACTTTAAGATGAGTTTAACCCTATTAATTTTTCCGTACAAGACTTGGTATTTGGTTTGCTGTGAACAAATATTTTTCCATTTACGCATGTTCCATTGTCCATACATTTTTGAGACCTAACATTACTATATATCAAAGAGCTATTTGGAAACTCCAATATTTTTCCTTACAAGACTTGGTATTCAGTTTGCTGGAAACTCCAATATTTTTCCTTACAAGACCTGGTATTCAGTTTACGTATGCTCTATTATCCATACATTTATGAAACCTGATGTTGGAGATCACGTTGGGGCACTTGCTGGTGCGAGACAAGAAATGAGTACCGTGAGCATGTTCAAAGAAAGTTCGAACAACAAACGCAACTAACACAATTCGAACCTAAATCACACCTAGAACGGTAAACAGCCTTAACTATCAAGCCATCATATGGACTTCTCTTTTTTAAGTACTTTAATCACATGGTGATAAACAAAAACAAAAGAGTCACCATCAATGAATAAAGTACTGAAAATGTATCAGTTCAATATTTGAACTCAAAGAAGACCATATTGCTGATATAAAGGGACTGACTTCCACTATTGATAGAATTTTTCTTTGCCCTTTGCTCATTTGGACCAAAAATTGCCTGATAATTGGTATATGGAAGTTTTGTATACACATGCCCTAGTTTTTTACGCTGGCTGGTGGTAACTGAGCTTGAATTTGTTTCAGAACAACAATGAAAATGTACAAGTATTGTTTCCCTATCAAGCAGCATATCAAGCTGGAAACAGCTTTATTTATTTATGCAATGATGCAACCGACCTTTAATTTCTGCAAGTGCCTTTAGACTACTCTCCTTGATTTCTTCTTCTCATCACCAAAAGAAGGTTTTTCTGACATAGACACATTAAACAGGATCTCGATGCAGTTCTTTCTAGCAATTTCGGAAGCGGTATTTCTTTTGATATCAATCAAGTATTGAAAAGTATCAGGATCCCCAAGTTCTTCAACGGCATCCTTATGTGTAGATAGAACTGCAAGAACACCCAGTAGCTCATCAACAAGTATACCCTCTTTGATCTTCTGTAGGATTATCTTCACTGCTCCTATTTTAGTAAACTTGTCTTGGTTCTCATGTACTTTACAAAGGCTGCATATTGCAGAGGCAGCTTCTTTTATTGCCACTGGATGTCCTACACATATTACTTCAAGTAGAGGTGCAAGAGCACCGGAACTTCCAATGATGAACTTGTTTAAGTCGAGTGCCGATAATGATACGAGAGCAGCTATAGCATTTCTCCTTGTTTCATCGGTTCCATACTTCATAGATTCAGTCAGCACAGGAATGGCACGAGGATGTCCCCCTACGAGGTGCTTATTGTGGTCATCAGTCAAAATGTTTAAAACTGTTGTGATCAAATCTTCCTGGAGCTCTGGATTTGACTCGACCTTGGTTAACGATAGCGGACTGAGCAATCTAGAGATGGCATCATTGAGCTTGGAAAAAGCTTCCCTACATGATGGTTTTGCCTTTGTCAGCATTTGAAGGTCTTTAGCAGCTTCGTTCTGATCAGGAAGTGAAGACGACAACTTTTCAAGCAACAACTCTACTAAAACTCGATCCACCATAGCGCATTTTAGGTTACCATCATTCAACCAGTTCTGAAAATTGGTAACATGCGGTCACCACATATGATTAAGAAGAATAAAAACCAGATTTTATATGCTAAAAAAGGCAAAACGTTGAAGCTCTATAGTTTTGGAAGTTCAGCCTCATTAACAATCATGACAGAGAGTAATCTGCATTACCTATTAAACTTTAATCTCATTAACATTGGCATGGTCAAAGATCAAACAATGTAGTTCCGTTTGTAACAAAATTAGTTTTATATGCATAATGCAACTTATTACCTATAAAAGATTCTTCAATAAAGCCAAGAATTAGAACATTTACCAGTAGCTTTCAAGAATGAATTACTGATAGACAAGAAACCTTATGATGCAACAAACCAACCAAAATAATAAGTTTATGCTTAAAGAAAAACCAATTTATCAATACAGAAAGGTTAAAAGTCTAACCTGGCCTGAACCCAAGTTCACGGGTTGCTCATCCAAGAATGCTCCATCTCCGTCACCCCTTCCAAGACCAACCGTTTGATTCAGCTTCATCTCTTTTAAAAGAGACAAGAGTCTTATAGATTCGTTCATTATATCAATTTTGTAGGTAGCATCATCTTCAGGAATCGTTGTCACCACTCTTTCCACTACTTTCTCTAAATCTGTTTCTTCCCCTACTGCTGATGACTTTCTTTCTTCAGCCATTGAAGATGTTTCTTCCCCTGTTTCTGATGACGCTTCTTTTTCAGTCATTGAAGGCGTTTCTTTTTCAGCCATTGAAGTTGTTTCTGCCCCTGTTGCTGATGAGTCCCCTTTTTCAGCCATTTAAGAAGAAAAGAATAACAGGTTCTTTTGAAATAGAAAGGAACAAGATCTTAACACCCAATGAATAGAAACGAAGATGTAAGTGCTGAAATTAGAGGGATCAAAGCTTTCTTGGCGTTCTAATAGGAAAGAGATAAATGAAAGAAAAAGATCGTAATTTGGAGTGAGTTTTCTTGGCGTTCTTCCTATGTTAGTGAAAAGAAGAGAGCCATATATTGTGCATGTTGATACTTTAACTATATATAGAGGTGAGATATGGATTTCATGTCAAATAGGCTTATACTTGCTGACCTCTTTTGCTATCTGTCAAGCAATCCTCAGGAAATATTTTTTTAACTTATTCAGTATTATCTTAATTCATTGGATTAAGTGAATTTATTTATGACAAAAAAAGACTAAAGAAATAAAAGAAGTTAAAATCATCAATATTATTTCATATTATTTGATTTTATTGATTGAGTTTCTTTTTTTCAATTTAATATTTAAATTTCACTTAACAATTTATAGTTAAATCAAATGGTAGCTTAATGAATGTTTCATATATATATATATATATATATATATATATATATATATATATATATATATTCTAATTAATAATAATAAATTTGTTGTTCAAATTTTGATTAAAACTAAATTCATCGATCGAACCGATTTAATTCAGTTAATCGATCTAATTCGGTTGGAGGTCGAGTAATAATTTTTTAAAAGTTCGATTATCGGTTAATTCAGTTTAAAATCGGGTAATAAATTGAATTTAATAATTAATAATACAAATTATATGTAGTTTTAATTCGATTAATTCGATCAAATGAACGTTATTAATTTATTTATTTTTATATATTTTATATTTGTTTTAACCAAAATTAAAAATAAAAACATATAAATTTTAGTT
This sequence comes from Gossypium bickii, assembly GCA_025503065.1. NCBI lineage: Eukaryota > Viridiplantae > Streptophyta > Magnoliopsida > Malvales > Malvaceae > Gossypium > Gossypium bickii. The sequence continues at coordinate 108,497,690 of CP106711.1, forward strand.
AACCGATTAAATTAATCGAAATATTTCGATTCAGTTATTTTTTTATTAAAAAATTCAATTCAGTTAACTGTTAAATTTGGTTAAACAACCGTAGTTAAATATGCAAAAACGATAAATACCACCTAAAATATAAACATGTTATTGATGAATTGGTGGTGAGAATAATTTATATACCTACATAGATAATGAAGGTCCAAAGCTTCTCCCTTTTCCTGACACGTGACACATCCATTATGCTCTCTCTTTACATTTGAGAAAATTGGTTAATTTTAGTTTTGATCCTTGTAATATATTTAAATTAAAAATTTAATCTTTATACTTTAATTTCTAATATAAATTCATCCTTATATTTGTATAATGTTATTAATTAATGTTGTTAGCTTTTCAATTGAAAGATTGCATAGTTATATATAATTTGATAATCCTAAGAATTTTAGAAATTAACACGTTGCTTCTCATTTTTTTAGGTTTGTGTCACTTTTCTTGATATTATAAGACAATGGTAAAATTTTAATTTTCGCCCCTAGACCATACTGAAACTTGACATTTAATTTATATACTTTAATTTTGACATAATTTGGTCCCCTACTTTTATGATATCATTAGTTAGTCTGAATAGTTAATATTATTAACTATTTCAATCAAAATGCTAACATCAATTTTTCTTGAGAACATTATTCCAACAAAAATATTATTCTATTATGACAATTTCGGATGATCATTTTTAAGAAAAAACCGTAATCAACATTTTCAACGTCATTTTTGTTGTTATATAACTATCAATTTTTTTTTTCAATTTCAAATATCAGGCCAGAAAATTTAATAGAAGAAATTTAACATTGATTACAATTGGACCTAAGCTTTTAATTCGAAAAGTAGAGGACTATATTTCTAAAAATAAAAGTAGATGGACTAAATTTCAAATGTACAAAGTATATAGGGACTTAGATAATATTTTAACCTTCAAATTTTTACTTTATAATTTGGTACAAACAAATAATTAACCCCAAACAAAGCGTGGATAGAAAATCATACTAGTTAACAATGAAAAATATGAACGAGGAAATTAATATTTTAAATATTTTTTTATTTATATAAATCTTTGATTTTTAAATATTTTTTATTTTTAATAAATCATGAATAAATTAGGTAAAATCTAAGTTTTGAAATTTTGAGATTTAAAATTATTTTTTGAAAATCTATATTTTTCATAGTAAGAAGAAATTACGCAATGTGTAGACGTTAAGAATTATTATTTTTTAAAAATTAAGACCAAATTAATACAAATATGTGAATTTTGGGAGATAATTTTGATATTATGTGAATTTTGGTAACTATTGCATCATCTTTTCATTACCGAGTTAGCAACCATTTTATAACTTTTTATAATTGGGTAATCAGAAGAGAAACTTAAGCATATTTGGATGACATGTAATATAATTTATCCTAATATTTTAATAATAAATGTAATTTATAATTTATAAATATTTGGTAACAAATGTTGTATGATATAAAAATATGAATATCTTAATAACATGAATATAAATATTTATTTAAATCCTACTTAATTTTATTTATCACTTTTGATTCTAATATGTCACTATTTGCTTTCATATATATATATAATATATATAACTTTAAATTAAATTTTAATTGGATATTAATTATTATTAAGTCTATATAATATATTATTATAAATTAAAATTTTATTATTAAAGGAAAATGTTATAATTTATACTCTATTTGTTTCATTGAAATGATTTAGGTTTGAGTTTTGAGTTTTTAATTGGGTAATTATTTAGTAGACTAATAATATTATTATATGATTATTATGAGTTAATTGAAAATAAAACACTGCATAAATACCAAAAAGTTTTGTAAAAAAAATGCTATTTGACATATTCTTATAATATTTATTTTATATTTAAATTATTGTCACGAAATTAGATATAAATATAATTTTTAATTATGTATTAATTTAAAGATTAATAAATGATTTTCACACTTACCTAATTTTTAATTCATTTGGGTATAGCTCACACCATCATTCAACTATATAAATTCAATCATATGATCCATTTTGAACAATCAACATGAAAACTTTCAACTTCAAACATTTCAAGAATCCACATGGGAGAAATTAATTTATCAAGACATCACTGCAATCATATGCTGATTCTTATTCTTGTGAATTCTTGCTTGAAAATTTTATAATTCAGAAGCAATTGTACTGACAATGTTAAGGAAGGAAACCAGAATCATGTATCTTCAGAATAATCAGGCCTTAAGACCTCTCTCTTATTCATCAGCTGATAACAGAGAACCACTTAATTCACAAACAGCTCATGATTTAAAGAATCTACACAACAAGTTCTATGATTAACATCCACAATGCTATGAAAGCACAACGATTGATTTCACCAATCATGCCAAGAACGTATTAAGTCGCTCTATACATAGTTTAAAAGAATTAACATTCATAAACTCTGAACCCCGTTACCTTTATAATATTTTTCTCCTCTTCAATCACACCCTTGATGTAGGCTGAGTTCATGTTTCCAGCTTGAGTAACATATGGTTCTCTCTCTTATGAAGAAAAATACACCGATGATATTCATCTTGAGATACCAACAAAAAACTTCCTACAAAAAGAAACCAGGTATTGGGATAACCATTACCTCCTCGTACATGTTTCTCCAAGTCCAAAACCCCTTCAGGTCAATATCAATCAAATTTCCGTTCTTGTTGGTTTCCATAAAGCTTTCCTAGGAAACACACCAAACGAAATGCATAATTCAGTTTAGTTTGTACAAACCCTCAACTCAAGAATGGTCATGAAGGTGCAGTTTAATTCCTTTTTTCAATTCCATCTCTTTCCATTTTCTCACCAAGCAGGATGAATTTCAAAATGTGGTTAACATGTTGCATGTAAAATCAGGTCATAAACAATTTTAGGGACATACAAATAGACAGCTCCTAGGTGCTTGACCAATTACATGTTTCTCCTAAATAAAAGAGTTGGGACTCAAGTTCATGCTTCCCACAAAGTTCTACCTTCTACAAAATAATTGAATATGCAAACAAAAGACCCAAGTTTGACAGAATGTTCACTGTATACCATCAATAAAGAATAAAATGCCATAAGAAAAAAAAGACGTAAATGCATGTCCAAGAGTTCTACAAGATTTGAGGTTTAAGGTTCCAACCCCTTCTTCCCCTCATTAGGATTTCTCAAACCTACCAAAACTTAAACAATTTGAAAATGTAAATAAATGGATGATATAGAAGAATGTAATGTGAGGAATCAGAAAAGAGAAGTTTACAAGAAAATATTAAAGGCAACCTGTGTTGCAAAGAAATTATTGGTTTGACAGCATTTTGATTTCCAGCTATGCCCTTAAACCTTTTCAACTCCTCTTTCTGCCCACAACAGCCATGCATGTCAGCCAACGCAATTGCCACCATTTCACCACAAATGACATTTCAACAGTACGTGATAATATAAAAAACCCAAACCTCAATATCACTAAAAAAGGTGAAGCATAGAAAAATCCTAATGATCATTGATCAATGATCACCCCACCAGAAAAAGGAAAACAATAGGCAAAGTAATAGTTTTTAGGTATATATATGACTAGGGGAATTTAGGTATTTATTACCACTTTAGAAAGGCACTACCATCCTGTGAACAGCAGGGGATGGCAAACATGGACTCTTTTGCGGGTTCTTGGGTGATTCGCCACTGAAGCTCCACTTCAAAACTCTGCAACATTCTCCACCTTTTTACATAAATAAATAAGTTAAACAATAAGCAAACTATGGCCAAATCATTTTGGTAGCGAAGATCATTGGTTTCCCATGTCATTCTCTTGGCCTTCTATTGAGTGATTTTAGTTGCATCTTCGGCACAACCCACAAAACCTAAATGACTGATTTCTAACATAGAGAGGAATGTAGTCAAAAGCCTCATTGACCATCCATAAATGTATCACCCAACAAATAGACATGTATCTTGCTCCTTATGTTCAGTCCAACTATAACCAGGATCCTTAACAATCTGCTTTTCACTCATCAGCTCTCTTATAACTCTTACATCATCCCATCTTCCTAAAGATGAATAGATATTGGCTAAAAGCACATAAGGGGTAGAGCTCTCAGGGTCCAGGCGAAAGAGTTCCTCTGCTGCCTGTTGAGCTAAACTGACATTACCGTGGACTCTACAAGAACTAAGCACAACTTCCCATACAATTGGATCATCTCTATATGGCATCTTTTCCATAAGGAGCTCTGCATCATGAAAATGACCAGCTCGGCTGAGACAGTCAATGATGCAAGTATAATGATCCAATTCTGGGTCAATTCCATGCTCACTCTTCATTGAGTTGAAAATTCTGAACCCCAAGTCTACTAATCCTGAGTGGCTACAAGCAGTCAAAACAGCAATAAAGGTTACAGCATCAGGTTTCGCACCTGATGCAATCATGTCTTCATATAGATGAACCGCCTCATCTCCATATCCATTCTGGGCATATCCATGTATCATCTCATTCCATGTAACGATGTTTCTGACAGGCATCATATCAAAATGCTTCCGTGCCCCATCTATGTCACCACATTTACAATACATATCAACAAGAGCAGTGCCTACAAACACATCACTCTCATAACCATCTTTTACTATCTGAGAGCGGACCTGCCTACCTTGAAATAAAGAAGATAATTTTGTGCAACAGCTCAATACTGTGGCATAAGAGAACTCAGTAGGCAACATTCTACCCTGTCGCATTTGCTTAAAGAGCATGAAAGCTTCTCTGTTTAGAGAATTAAGTGTAAGACCTGCAATCATAGAATTCCAACAGACAATATCTAACTCTGGCATGGAAGAAAATATGTGCTCTGCCCTTTCTATCTTCCCACACTTTGAGTACATGCCAATCAGCCCACCAGCAACATAATTGTCAGTATGAAGAGCAGCCTTTTGCAAGGCAGCATGGACCTGTTTTCCACCCTCCAGAAAGGCCATTCCAGCACATGAGCCAAGGATGACAGTCACAGTAGTCCGATCAGGTTTTACACTTTGAAACTGCATTTCCCTAAAAAGATCTATTGCTTCTCTGTGATTCTCATTCTGGGAATAGCCAGAGATTATAGCATTCCATGAAATAACACTTGGGCATGACATGTTATCAAACATTTGACGTGCAGTTTCAACATCTCCACACTTTATACACGCTGCAAGCATATTAATATATGTAACCTCATCAGGTTTAAAACCACAAAACTGCATTCTTTGAAAACACTCAATAGCTTTCCCACTATTTCCTTTCTGGCCATATCCAGCAATCATTATATTCCAGGAGACAACACTGGGTTTTCCCAAAGCATGGAAAACCATCTCAGCACTCTTCATAATCCCATTCTTAGCATACATATCAAGCAATGAGTTGCTCAAATAAAGATCATGTTCAAATCCAAGCTTAAATGCAAGACCATGTATTTGTTCTCCAAGTACAACATTACGTAATAATCTATCTCCATTTTCGTAACAGCCAAATTCATCATACTCTCCCCCCTTTGCACAAACACTCAAAACAGCAGACAATGAAACGGAATCAATCCGAACCCCTTTCCAAGACATCATTCTAAACATCTCCAAAGCCTCAACGACCCCGTCAATCCTTCCTAACCCACCCATCATTGAAGTAAAAGTAACTTCATTAGGTTCATCAATGTCTGCAAAAATTTGAACAGCTTCCCTCATAACCCCACATTTAGCATAAACAGACAATAACCCATTACAGACAAAGATATTCTTATCAAGACCAATCTTAATGACAAGACCATGACATCTCTTTCCAAGCTGCAAATCAAAAACACTTCCACAGGCACTTAAAACGCTAGCAAAAGTAATATGGGTGGGCAAAAAACCCTCCAAAACCATAAGCTTATAAACATCCAAAGCTTTTTCCTGGTACCCATTTTTTAACATTAAACTAATCAGGTTGTTCCAGGAAACAACGTTTTTTTCAGGCATTTGTTCAAACACTTTACGGGCAAAAGTTAAGTTCCCAGTTTTGCAATAGAAACTCAAAACGGCGTTCCAGGAATAAATGTCCTTCTGAGGGGTATTGTGGAATGTACGATGAGCATATGTTGGATCGTTGCATTTGGAATAGAGTTCAATGAGACGGTTGCATAGGAAAGTATTGGTTAAAAGGTTGGTGCGAAGAATGTAAGCATGGAGAACTTTGCCTAGCAGAAGAGATTTGTTGTCTATGCAAGTTTGCAAAAGGTTAGCTATGCCCTTCATGTTGCTTTTGCTTCCCACTTGGCTGTATTTCTTGCAGACTGGTAAACACCAATTCAAAAAACAAATGATGTCAATGATAAATTGGGTTAGTCAATTCTATTCTACCTTATCAGCTATGGAGCTCCAATAAAATGAAATCAATCATATGCACATAAGTGAAAGCCGAATATCAAATAAAGTCGAAAGGATGTGTAGTTGTGTACCTAAAATCCAAAGTCGAGGCTCGGATGTGCAGCGCGGAGAACTGATTTCAAATAGCGGTGGAGCAGCCGCCAGTTCGCACCACCGCTAAGAGAGCAGACAATATCTCATGACTCGAGCAGAAGAAATGTTGTAAGTGAAGTTTAGGCTGTCAAAAATGACCTCATTTAATTTCCTTGTCCGTCGGAAGGAGAGGGCATTGGGTCAAGTCACTGAAGGAGGCCGGGACAGTAGTGGACTATAGTGGTGAGAAGCTTGTTTGGCGGCGGGGTATTGTGTGTTTCATGGCCGGGCGGTAGCCCGAGTTCCGAGTTTGGAGAAAAAATTTAGCCTGGTTTAAAATATAGGGCTCGCGCTTTCATTTAAGGCTCAGGCCTGGTCTTGTCTACCCTAATTTTTTAAGTGAAGTAACCCAATTATGGGTTTTTTTTTTTTTTTTTTTTTTTTTGGGGGTCAAATTTTAAAAAGTTTTAAGTTGGTCGGAGTTTTCTTTTTGTTCAGTAGAGCTTAACATTTTTTTGTCATCCATTTTATTGGGGCAAAAATCTCATATATACTAAAAAAATTAAAATTACCGGAATATACCAGTTTCAAAAATATTTATCAGAATGGACCAGTTTTCCCAAAAACGCGGCCACGTCAGCGCGTTTTTTAGGGAAAAATGGCTAAAGCGCGCTCCTAGGGGCGCGCTTTTGTCCGTGTAACGGTCAAATTTTTTTTGACCGTTAGAGGCCCAACGGTCAAAAAAAAATCTATAAAACCCCTCCAACCCTTTATTTTTTTTCACACTTCAATCCTTTCTCATTTTTCTCTCAATTTTCTCTCAAATTTCTCTTTAAGTCCTTGAAATTTACGCTCAAAATTCAAAATAGTCCTTTACTATTTACGAAAAAGCCATTTATAATTTTTTTAATATATCTATTTTATGGAAAATTTTAAAATTTTTTATCGGATTACAATGGCCGGGAAATTACGTCGCCTAGACAACAAGCACATTGCCATCGAGCAAATGAAAATGGTAAGTTTTAATGTTAATTTTTCAATATTATTATTTTTTTAATTATGCAATTTTAATTAATTTTGAATTTTATAATTTTTTAAACAGTCTGTAAATCGGGTGTTGGAATGTTATATTCGCAACATGCCTGGTCCCCCATCGCCGTTGATTGAGAATTACCTGCAGGAAGCGGGTTTTTGGCACGTGGCCACGATAGGCCGGGGGTTCAAGTTGGAGTCGACTTTGATCAGCTCGTTGATAGAGAGGTGGACACCCGAGACGCACACTTTCCATCTGCCATGCGGAGAGTGCACCATTACCCTAGAAGATGTGCAGTTGCAGTTGGGATTACCGATGGACGGGTCGGTAGTCACCGGGTCCGCAACATCTATCAATTGGATGGCCGTATACTACGAGCTTCTGGGTGCCATTCCGGATAGAATTCAAGGAGCTCGGATCTGTAACATCCTGAAATAAGGCCTAAACGGAACAGTGGTTTCGGGACCACAAATCCGATGTGGAGAATTTTATTTTATTTATATTTTTATGGTCTACAATTTCACGGAATGATTTTTTGAAAATCTCATTCGAAAATTTTGACGTTTGGGCACTCAATTTAGTCAAAAGGACTAAATTGTAAAAAGTATAAAAGTTGAGTTCTACATGTTAGAGGTGTCCAATTGTTATGAAATTTTAAATTGGAGGTCCTTAAATGATAATTAGACCATTGGTTAAGTTGGTGGACAAAAATGGACATGGATGGGTATATTTCAAAAGAATTTTTTTAAAGGGCATTTTGGTAATTTAGTGAATTAAATGAATTAAAAACAAAATTTAAATGCCAAATATGTCCATCTTCTTCATATGGACGAAATTTACCAAGAGAAGACATGGCTAGGGTTTTCTCAACTTTCCAAGCTCATGGTAAGTCCGTTCTAGCCCCGTTTTTCAAGTTATTTACAGTTTTGGAGTCCCGGTAGCTCGATCTAGCTTATGCTACCAATAATTCATGCTAGGGTTCATCTTTGGAAAATTACCCATAGGTGAAAAGTGTGTTTTTTTATGTTTTATAATAGTATATGAAGGCTGAAATTATGTTAAACAACTTTTACTAAGCGTTTTTACGTGAAAACGAGTAAAACGTCATAATCGGTAAAAATACCTAATGTTCATAAGTACATGTTAGAGTGAGAATTTGATGTTTCCATAGAAGAGAAAAATGATCAGCATGTTATAAAACATAAGAATAAGGGCTGAAGTTTAATTTTCGAGTATTGGGGAAAAAGTGTAAATATGTAAAAGTTTAGGGGTAAAATTGTAATTTTACAAAAGTTGAGTTAAGGACTGTTTTGAATAGTACATTAATTAAGTGAAATATGATGTTTTAGACCCCGAAAAACGAGATTTGGACCTAGAATTGGAGGAAAATCGAAAATCGGGAAAGTTGGTAAAATGGTCGTTTCGGCATTCGAGGTAAGTTGGTGTGTTAATAATAATGCAATAATGTCGTAATGTATATTTGAAACCTAAATTGTGGTATTAAGTTGATTTTTTTGAATTACATGTTTAGTATATTATGTTGGTGAATTGATTTAATAATATGTTTATGATAAAAGGTGACATAAGTGACATGGAAAATGGGTTGAAATGTTGTGCTTAAAGGTGTTTTCTATGACTATGGTTATTATGTGAAATGGAAAGTTTATATGTAAATAATGCATTTATTTTACTTGTTCAATAATTATTTTGCTAGATATTATGGAAATCATTGGGTGATAACTACAATATGAAAACGTATGGAATGCGAAATTCTCGATTGAACCTTCGAAAAACCGAGAGATACGGACAATATGTAGCTAGGTCACATGAGTGATAAGGGAACTTCACCGTGTGCACAAGAAAGCTACGAGATGGCAAAATTTGATATGTAGCTAGGCCACATGGATGATAAGGGATTTTTACCATGTGTGCAAGAAAGCTACGGGATAATAATTTCATATGTAACTAGGTCACATGTGTAATAATGTGTGTATACCATACCATGTACAAGAAAGTTACGGGTTATGAGTAGCTAGGTCACATGAGTGGTTCCTAGTGTTGGACACCATGTAGACAAGAGAGCTATGAGATGCAATGGCTAGGTCACATGGGTGATAAGGGACCTTCACCATGTGTACAAGAAAGCCGAATTATGTGTGGGTGGAGCTATGTGTTGAGACCAACGAGTATCGGGCGTTTTCCGAAGGGGTTCAACGAGATAATTTACTAATGATGATTGGTGCGATCATGTTATGAATAAGTGCAAGTGTGAATGTGACCAATTGAGAAATGTGGCAAATGTACGTAGAACAATATGCTCGATATGTAATCAGAAATTGGAAAGATTGGTATAGGCAAGTGATGAAAACAACTAAAGTGAGAGAAAGCAAAATTTTACAATAAAACTGTTTTGGACAGCAGCAGTGAGGTGAATTTGAAAAATCACCGAAAATGGTAGAAATTGAATTATATGTTTTATGAGACATTTATTTAAATCTTATTGAGTCTATTTTTATATAAAAGAAACAGAGAAAGCAAAGGATTGGTATATTTTGAGATATTCAGATTTTTGTGAGACTGGTTCAGAGTGATTTTGAGATCCCCTGTTCTGACTTCGAAAAATCATTGAAAATTGTAAAAATATAATATTGGGACATAATTTATATGATTATATTTCTTATTGAGTCTATTTTTAGAAGAAGCAAGCTAGAACATCATTTGAATTCTGTACAAAAATATAATTAAATTTTAGTAAAGAATGGTCGGAATTGTCGGACAGCAGAACAGGGGAGACTTTGAAGAATAAACTGTACTAATTGGCTAAACCAAAAATTCTGAAAATTTTATGGTAAAAAGATATGTTAGTCTAGTTTCATGGAAAATTTACGGATCTTAATTTGGAGTCCCGTAACTCCAGATATAAATAATTTAATGACTATGACTCAAGAAAACAGCTTAACTGGAATTTGAATAAATAGGAAGAATACGAAAATAACATGTTATCACATTGCTTATTATTTTCATGCGAGCTTACTAAGTGTACTCCCTCCTTTCCATTTCGTTTAGTTTTGTCAGGTCAGCTCAGCGTTGGAGATCGTCGGAGGCAGTATCACACTATCGGGTCATTATCCTTGGAGTATTGACATGTGTATGTTAAATGTTTTCAAGTGAGTGGCATGTATAGGGACTTAGTTTTTCTATGATGGATGTTGTTGTGATTAGCCAAATGTATTGGCATATAGTTATTTTTTGATTATGGCCATGCGATGTGGCTTATAATGATTTTGGCTTATAAGCCTATTTGTCCATGGTATGTGTTAATGTCTTGTTATGTGGTATAAGTGATTAAATAGATGACAATGTCAAATGCATGTCTTTGAAAAGTTTTAAATTTTGGGCGAAATTTGGTAACCCGGTTTTGTATGATTGTGAATATTGAAGTATGGTAACGCCTCGAACCCTGTTCTGGAGTTGGACACGGGTGAGGGGTGTTACAGGATCGATATGGCCTGGTTACGAGACGCATTCCCGCAGCCGAACGAGGGTTCAACCGAAGAAGAAAGAATACGATATGCTCGGGTATACATTCTTCAGATAATTGGAGGCTATCTGATGCCGGACCTCTCTAGAAACCTCGTCCACCTGAGATGGCTCCTGAAACTTGTTGATTTCAGAGCAGCCGGTGAATTGAGTTGGGGGTCTGCCGTGCTATCGAGGTTGTACCGGGAGACGTGCGGGGCGACGCGGCCGAGTATAGCAAAAATCGGAGGTTGCCTATCACTACTGCAGTCATGGGCATGGTTTCGATTTCCATTTTTACGTCCTCGACTCGACCAGCCATATTCATTTCCACTAATAACGAGGTAAATTTAATATTATATTTTACAATTATTTCGTAGATTTATAATATAATTGCATGCTAAAAGTTTATTTAATTAGGTGGAACCATTCGGCGAGTCATGTTGGAATACCTAACTCGCTTAAGGATATACGGCTCCTATTGGAACAACGGTTAGAATCACAAGTAAGTTTCGAATTTCGTTATTATAATTTAGTATTTCGTATGTAGTGTCTAGTATTATGTATATAACTAATATTTTGGTAATGTTAATATAGTTTCAATGGACACCGTACAAGGATCCCAAAATTCAGGCAGTAATTCTGGAGGAGTTCCTCCAAAATCCGAACAGTTGGCACGTTAAGGTCCCACTAATCACCTACGCGACCGTGGAGATGCACCAGTCAGATCGGGTGCTGCGACAATTTGGATTCCGGCAAACGATTCCCGTGCCACCTGAGGTGCTCGATGATGAGCACACAGTGGACTTACGGTAGCCTCACACAGATTGGCCAAGATTTTGGTCAGGTCATATCGAGACGTGAGAGAACCGATATGACTTTTTACCTAACCGGGAACCGATCATCGTTCCTGAGTTAGCGTGCGTGCCGGAGTACATGCCATGGTTTAGAATCCATGGCAAGCCGTATCTGTTGTCGGATGAAGAGAGGCGACGACAAATTCGCGAGCGAAGGGAACGTCGGGCCCCTTTACATCCAAGGAGCAGGGGTGATGAGACGGGGCCATCAACAGCGCCTACTCAGTCACCGGCCTAGCAACAAAGACCTACGATACCACTGGGCCCAAAGAACAAGACCTACACAATCACCGGGCCCATCAGTTTAACCGACAACACCGACATCACAGCGTCCACCGTTTATGCCAGGTGCGTACCCTACCCTTTATATGTATCCTCCTAACCCATATATGTTTCCTTTTCCTACTCCCACCCCAGGTTGGAATGCATGGTCGGGTTCGAGCCCGTTCTCAACTACTCCCGATAGCCAGCCGATCGTGAGACCGACATCGCATGTGGGATTAGAGGAGGCACCGTCGGGAGCGATTCTTTCTACGGACTTTTCGCCAGACGGGATGCGATCACCCCGCCGTGGTTTATGCAAACACCTCGGGTCATTATTTTATCAAGGTGGGTCATCATCGCAACACCCGAACTGGACCATCGTCGGAGGAACCCGATTCCCGCCGAGGTTCCACGACTTCACGGAAGCTAGAAGAAGGAGGAATTCGGTAGCAGAATCGCCGACCGCCCTCGTGTGGCACTGGTTCCCACCTGCATCAGTCATAAACCCTAATTTAGTTTTGTAATATTTTTTGTAATTTAATTATGTTTATATTTGATAAAATTTGAGTTTAATTTTATTTCTTTTGTAATTTAATTTTTTTTGTAATTTAGTTTTAATATCTTTGATAAAATAGAAATGGTTTAATTTTTATTTTTTGTAATTTAATTATGTTTATATTTGATAAAATTTGAGTTTAGTTTTATTTCTTTTGCAATTTAATTTTTTTATATTTAATAAAATTTGAGTTTAAATTTATTTCTTTTGTAATTTAATTGTTTTAATTTAATATTAATATCTTTGATAAAATAGAAATGGTTTAATTTTTATTTTTTGCAATTTAATTTTTTTATATTTAATAAAATTTGAGTTTAATTTTATTTCTTTTGTAATTTAATTTTTTTAATTTAATATTAATATCTTTGATAAAATAGAAATGGTTTAATTTTTATTTTTTGCAATTTATTTTTTTATATTTAATAAAATTTGAGTTATTGTACAAAAGTTCACCGTTTTCCTCCAAAAAAATAGAAATTACATAGCCAGCAGGAGACAAACAAGCTAAGAACACGGTCAACTATTCCGATTTGGACACGAGCGAGATGTATGGCATGGGTTCCTACACCACCCGCACCGCCGACTTTGGTTGGTCAGTTCTCAGATATCCATATTGTTGCCTATTCTAGTCGAGCAAGGTCGACTTTTTGGTTTGCGCCTCAATTGTCTATCCGGCAATAGCTTATAGGGTGCAAGCGATATCGATGGCCACTTACGTTCATCTGGGACTGGTGGGAATACGTGTCTCCACACGTTGTACATGTTTTCTAATTTGTAGACTTCGTCGACATAACTCATGGGATCAAGACGAAGATTATGACAAGCCGCATGCTTCCCTGGCGTTCTATTGTCGCAAGTATTCTAGGGCCCCGATCCAATATAACGCATATGTCAGGTTGAGGGCAGACATGCCTCCTTAACCTAGATAGGAAGAAGTCCCATTCATCAGCTGACTCCCCTGGTGTTATTGCGAATGCAATCGGAAGGATTCTCCCACAGCCGTCTTGTGCCACAGCTAGCAATAGCCGATGCGTATATCTACCATACATGAAGGTACCGACAATTTAAACCAATGGCTTGCAGTATGTAAAAGCATCTCGGCATTGCTTAAATGTCTAGAACAGACGCTTGAACACTGCGCATCCATGGAGTAGACGATCGTTGTAGTACGCCGGTTCCGTTTCAAGGTCTGTTGTGCTGCTTGGGACATACCTCTTCAGCACCTGACACCACTGCCACACTTCATTATATGAAGCGTCCCACCGACTGTACAACTTTTCTAACGCCTTCTGCTTGGCTATCCAAGCCTTTCTGTAAGATGGCGTGTACCCCAATTGGCTACGAATATTGCCAATTAAGGCCGGCACTGTAGTTTTGGGATCGACCTTCACCGTCGGGATTATTAAATCAGCCAACATGTCTGAATCGATCCTCGGATGATCTTGTGTTACACCTGTCAACGAAGTACATTAAATAATGCAACATTACATAATATTTGTGTTATTCAAAATCATTGAACACATAGTGGTATTGTACCGGTAAGACATGTATGCGGACCTTTGTACTTTTTCACCTCCCACAACCCTGTCCTTTTCCTCAACGACGCCATGATTTTTTATGAACATGTGCCGTCTTGCACTGCACACTTCGCCTCGTACTTATCCAGCTTGGATTTAACCACATTGTAGTTAACCCGTTCGCGATCTTTGTATTGTTTCAATGCAAAGAAGAAAAGTATTCTTGTTGGAAAACTGGTTACCAACTTCTAATTGGTCCGAATTCAACGAAGAATTTGTACGGTCACGCGTCTGGTGTGGTAGTTCAGGAAACTCCAATGCATCATCTTGAGATAGATCGACATTGTGCATGTGGGCTGGATGTGAGTATGCCCTGAATAGCAGATCTTCTTCTTCTTCGTCTGAACCGCCCTTAACGTCTTCAGGTACAATTAGAACGGGCTCCGGTTCAGAAAATAATCCAACTTCTGCACCGTCAGGCCCTGGCTCCCGAGGTGGATCCACATCGGATTCATCGTCCGACCCTCCATAACCTACAACAAACGAGGGCCCCTCGCTGGTGGATGTCGTCGGGAGTACATCATTCCTCCTTAAACATCTTTCGTAAAGATCCCAATTATATGTGGATTGCCAACCACTTGAAGTTGATGATGTCCTCCAATATATATTTCTGTCATCGGACATCGAATGACGGATATGCATGTCCCATCCACCAACCGAGTGTCATGCAGGGGTTATGTTTTCCGTACTACCACCACACACGGGCACTTCTGTGTTTTGCCTCCCACTTACAGAGTGTCGGCTTGGGGTCATGTATTCCCCTCGAACGATAGTAGATGTTGAGGTCGCAGAAAGATCACTTGGAGATGAAAATTCTACATATACCTCGATATAGGGTGAACCACTGGCAAGATGAGTCTCCACCATTGCCTTAAGGCTCCGAAGACCTTTGATGTCGAATAAGTCATATCTCACCGGATCACCGAAAGCGCAAAATCTATATACTTAATAGATGAACTTTCATTAGCGTTGTTCGAATATTTTACGCCTAATTCTTTTGCGAAGTTCTACCAAATCGACATTCCGATTAAAACTCAATCGCTACTGTGTTGTTTCGATAAGAAAACAACACCATTTTCGGTGTCACGAACTTCACCATCGTAGTAAATAACAAAGCATTAATATCGTTCACTCATTTTCAATTTTTTTCTTTTGCCCGAATTTGCTTCTCGCAACCCGAGAATGAAATTTGGTGATTTATAGCCTAAGTTAGCCGGAGACCACTCAGAGCAAAAAGCGCCCACGTGAGAGTGCTTTTCGGTACTCTCTCGCATACGGTGCACCCTCTTTGGAAGCGTTTTTGGCCATCGTTTGTTCGTAAACGTCTCTCAAAATAATTTTACCGGAGACCATCAGAGCAAAAGAGCGCCCACGTGGGAGCTCTTTTCGTACTCCGCCTCAGGTGCACCACCTGCTGGAAGCGTTTTTTGCATGTTTGTTTGTAAACGTCTCCTCAAAATAATTTTGCCGAGACCACTGTAGCAAAAGAATGTCCACGTAGGAGCGTTTTTGGCCACTGTTTGTTCAGAAACGTCTCCTCAAAATTATTTTGCCGGAGACTACTGGCCAAAAACTCAAAATTCATTTTTCACATTGCAATTGGACGGGAAGGAACCCCAAAAACGCGTCCACGTCAGCGCGATTTTTGGGGAAAAATAGCTAAAGCGCGTCCCTGGGGGCTGACGTGGGGACGATTAATTTCTGGGCGCGATTTTTGATGCAATTGGGGACGCGCTTTAGCCATTTTTCCCAAAAAAACGTGCTAACGTGGCCGCGTTTTTGGGAAAACTGGTCCATTCCAGTAAATATTTTTGAAACTGGTATATTCCGGTAATTTTAATTTTTTTTTTTTGGTATATATGGGATTTTTGCCCCATTTTATTGAGTTATCATTTTTTGGTCATTTTCTGCTACTTTTTTTAAGATTTAAGAAGTGGCTAGTTTTAAATTGGTATAATAATATATTTAGTTTTTAACAATTCTATATTTTATAAATTTGATCCTAATTCTAAAAAAATCTGTAAGCCTAACTCTCAACTTTTACATATTATATCAATTTAATCATAATATTTATATTGATATATTTAAAATTCTTTTATATTAATATTAAATAAAAATAATTATATTAATATTTAAAAAAAATACCTCTTCTCCCTCCCATTGTCCCCTCCCTCTCCTCCACCATTCTTGGGAGAGGGGTAGGAGGAAGGGGAAAGGGAAAAGTATTTTTTTTATTTAATATTAATATAAAATAAATTTTTTATATATTAACATAAAATTATGAATAAATCGATATAATACGTAAAAATTGAGGGTTAAATTTGTTAATTTTATTAGAATTAGGATTAAATTGATAAAATATATAATTGTTAAGGACTAAATTATAATTATACCAATTTTAAAACTGCCATGTCATCCTCCTATCCAAGTCTTATCAGTAATTAACAGAAAAAGACGAAAAGAGATTAACCCAATAAGTTTGGTCACCAATTTAAAACTTTTTATAGTTTGGTGACTAAAAAATAAATTTGACCATAGTTAGGTGACTTCTATTGTAATTTTCCAAATTAAATCTCTACTATTATAATGTAAATATTAAAAATATTAAAATGATTATATATAAAATTTTAATAAATAATATATATAAATTTATTACATATTAAATTAAAAATAACCTAAAATTACCTTGGGTTTAACTAGTTATAAATACGGGCGGGGTTATACAAAAATTTAGGTCCATATTTTAGGTCAAGTCGAACTTGAGTAAATATAAAGTGTGTTACTATCATACTTAATCTAGAACTGAACTCGACCCAACCATAAACACCTCTAATTGAGTTCATATCATCGACCTATAATATAAATTGAAATAATTTGCAAATAGAAATGTAAATAGTTTAGAAAATTATTTTATCTTTTATTTTACGGCTCGAAGTATGATTTAGAAAATAATTTGTAAAAACTAAAAAAATAAAAAATAACAAGATGTTTTATTTTCTCATGGATAGTAACAAGTTTGCTTTAGCGTTGTTTCTCGTTATTTTTAAAATGTGTTTTTATAAGTGATGTTAAATAGACAATTTTTGAAATTAAAATTGCAATATTTTATTTAGCTTTGCATTTGAGAAAATAAACATTTTTAATCCTTATTTATAATTTAATGCATTTTATTTAATATTTATATTGAATACATAATTATTTCATTATTTAAATTTATTTTAAATAATTAATATTTATATATCTAAATTTGTAATGTTATATTTTAATATTTAAAATATAATTTATATATTCAAAACAAAATGTACAAATAATTAACATTAATTTCTTAAAAATACTTAAAATTTAAAATTAATGTTCTTTCTCAAAAACAATTTTTAAAAACAATACTAAACACTTAAATTTTAACTTTTTTTTTGATAAATACTTTTTCACGAAAAATTATTATAAAAAATAATGCGATAATAAAATGCATGCTTCATTAGTTGTTGAGTGCCAAAATTGGAAATAAAAAATATGAAAGTAGTATTTCTCTAAATCATTTTGAAAAAAAAACTAGGGATAAAATAAAATAAAAAAATTGATTCCATATCTGTTTTAAAAATTAATTATTTTGAAGATAATAAATGTTATATTCTAAAAATAATATTTTTAAGATTCGAAAATGGATCGTGCGCCAGCAATACTTGATACCAAAAATATAAAAATGTATATTACCAAATATTTTATGAGTGTAAGCCCACTTTTAACGTGGCCCATGAAACATGGCTTTGAATGGTTGCTCTTCTTTTTCTTCATGCTGCCTTTGTAACATACATTTAATATTGTTGTCCCATTCTTCATTCTTACCCCTCTAATTGCTCCATATAGATCCATGATCTCCTCCATATAAGGTTATTTGTACTTCCACTCTGACGAGATAGAAGCTAAGATTTTCCCCTGAAACTTTCCCTATTCCCATCACTCTAGAAAGGGGAAAAAAAAAATAAAGTACACAAGATTCTCTAAGATTCTTTTGCTAACAAAGTTTTCTTGCCAATATGTTACTTTCTCACCATCCATCTTTCATCTCACCATTGAAGTCAAGACTCAGTCTTCCATATCTCTACACTCAGCCTCACAGGCTGTCCATTCCCTACACACCAGCATTCAAGAATAAGCCTCTTCCATTCTTTGCCATAACCCAACATTTCTTCTCTACATTACCCTCCAAGAATCACCAGCCGCTCCTTAAATCTACACCCCAAAGTTCGGCACTTCCTGTTGTTCCCCTTGATGATGAGGAACATAATGTTGAAACAGTGACCAATCAGCTACCAGAAGGATCCCAACAAGAAGACAAGAGCTTCTGGGGTGCTGTTAGTTTGATTATTGGTACGGCTGTAGGGCCTGGAATGTTGGGCTTACCCGCTGCAACGATAAAATCAGGTCCACTTCCATCAACCATTGCCATTATTCTTTCTTGGGTTTATGTTATTTCCTCCATCATTCTTGTTGCAGAACTAAGTTTTGCAGTAATGGAAGAAGAGGGTGTAGCGGAAGTGAGCTTTACTGGCCTTGCAACAAAGGCATTAGGAAGTCATTTTGGTACTTTTGTTGCGGTCATTTATGCCTCCCTTAGTTTTTCTTTATTAGTGGCTTGTGTTTCAGGCATTGGTTCAATAGTGTGTCAATGGTTTCCTTGGATGAATTTGTTATTGGCTCATGCTTTGTTTCCACTAGCTGCTGGGACTGTTATTATGTTCTTTCCGTTCAAGGTCATTGATGTTTCAAACAGGCTTTTATGCTTCCTCATGCTTTTCTCCATTACTGCATTGGTGGCCATTGGTTTATCTGTGGCCAGAGCAAATGTATTAGGCTCCTTTGCCCATGCCTCATGGAGTCTATCATCAACTTTGCCTGCAATTCCTGTTACTGTACTCACATTAGGATTCCATGTTATCACTCCTTTTATTTGCAAGATTGCTGGAAATTCAGTATCCGAGGCTCGAAAAGCAATACTGGTCGGAGGGGCTGTTCCTTTAGTTATGGTTGTGTCATGGAATTTGATTGTTTTAGGACTGGCTGGAAATACCTCCCCCAAAGACCCTATATCCCTTTTACTTTCAGTGAACCCTTCTGCTTTGTCTGCAGTTCAAGGCTTTGCATTTTCTGCTTTGGCAACTAGCCTGATAGGATATGCTGTAAGCTTTCCAAAGCAACTTCTTGATACTCTGGAACTGATTCTAGGGAAAACAAATTTGCAAAAGCAAATTCCTTATCAATCTCAGTTGGTCTCTAATGGTTCAGCCAAAGTTGGTTTTGTGATTTATTCGAGTCAGCACGAATGCGGAAAGTTCGGGAAAGTTTCATTTCGATCTGCTTCAGAAGATGAACAACTGTTAAGAACAACTGACCTTAAATCATTAGAAATATTTGTAATGCCACTAGTGCTCAGTGCTCCAGTTCTTTTAGCTTCCTTCTTCCGCTCAACTTTTTCAAAAGCCCTTGATTTTGCTGGGGTTTATGCAAACTGTTTCCTCTTTGGCATCCTTCCCCCTGCAATGGCATATATACAGCAGTCAAGGAAGAAGCTCAGGTATTTGCCTAAATATACCAATGTACTGCATATACCTGACAGAACAAAGATAAATATGTGCACTGCATTTTCCCTATTTCTTGATTAACATCTTCAATTTGACAGGTTCTCGATCCTCCCGGGAGGAGACACAGCGCTTGCACTACTCTTTGTTGTCGCAGTTGTTTTGGGGATATGGCATTAGATGACTAACAGGTAGTTCTGACAGAAAAAAAGATTGTCTTTTCAGACTGACATGAAAGATATCTTCTATGTAGTTGAGATCTATTCATTAGTTGAAATGAATTCTAATATTGAAAGTCTTTCAGATCGCAATATTGTATTATTTAAACTGCAAACAATGAATAGAAATCATATTAAATTGAATGTCTCAGCAGGTGTTAATCATCTGATTTCTATTTCATATCTTTATTACAGATACTTGAACAATCTGTCTCATCTGAAGTGGCAGATCTCCTAAAATGAAGAAGTTGAGATCCTTTTGGACTAAGATTTTCCTTAAGGAATCAAAATGATAGAACATTTTCATTTTGATACTAAATTCAGACCATGCTTCCTGCAAAATGTCAGTGAAAGATAATTTTTTTCTCCCTCTATGGATGAACAATCACCAACAAGGCAACATCTATGGTATGGAAGATACAGAATCCCTGAAATCTGAACTGATAAGTTTAGTCTCTTGTTGCTTTTGTTCATATCAATATATCAAATTAATTTTTGCTTGAACCATCAATAAGAAAGTTACCATACAAATTAATTGTAACCGTTAATAGATGATGTTAAAGAAAGATGGCATCTTTGAGATTTTCATTACAGGATAGCATCAAAATAAAGCATTGAGAGTGTAAGAGTGGGAAAATGAAGGCAGTTGAGAGTGAAAGTGGACTTATTTGGGACTCTTTGGTTTGTTTGGGTTTTTTATTAAGAATGAGAAATTGGAAGTACTTTTGATGGTTGTGTTTTACCGAGGAGAATGGGAGAGATGGGTTCGGGTTTGTTGAAGCGAAAGCAACAAAGGAAAAGAATTTGTTTGAATCAAGTGCAACTTGAGCTTGTTATAGCTTGAGCTTGGTTTGATTCAATTATGCATGATAATTTGTTTGAACCAAGCAGAGAAAATGATGAAAAAGGAGAGTTTGAAACTATTGATTATAATAATAAAAATATTACAACCTGAAGTATCGAAAGGCTTCAAATAAGTGTAAGCTTTCCCATTCTGTATCTAATTTATTTGATCCAAATTCCAAATCACAATCAGGAGTACCAAGCCTAAAAATAAGTTCTACTTCAGCACAGCATGCTTGTACCCAGTTTATGATCGACCAAGAAAAACTGAGGGCAATGCAACGGCTTCACATTCGAGCTCTGGAACGATAAAGGTTTACCCTAGAGACTCTGCACCTTTAAATTCTGTATCGGCAAGTTGCAAGACACTGCTCTGCTTTGCTCTCCTTTCACCAATGAAGGTACAAATCATGACTTTTGGAGTGGACCTTCAAGGAAGCCAAGTTGCAAGATCCTGCTCTGCTTTGCTGCATGGAAATTTTAGTTGCAAGATATATCATTTCACAAACCCTATCACACATCGCTCGGTGCATCCTTGGGATTATAACATTATGAAGGTAAGACCACCTGACTTAATAAGGCCTAATCAACAATATATGGAGGCTTGCTCCTACCGCCTCATATCAATTTAATTTGTTTTTGCTGCAGCAGGATTCCGGCCAAACTGGACAATTATTGGTTTGCCCTTGAACACATATCCATTTACGAGGTTCTGCAAGGAAGGAGAATCCAACTGAATACTACATGAGAAGTCCATCACTGCTACCGAAGATAACAAAGAATTGATAGACCTAAAATAAAGCAGTAATCACAGGGAGTAACTACTCCGGTGAGAAATTAAGAACTAAACATGAATAGCTTGTGTAATAAGAATTACCTCTTAGAAGATGGTTAAAGTCGCTTGCTAATAAGACTAAACACTTGCTAATGAAGGTTTGTGATTTGCACAAATTTTACAAGTTAATAATTATTGTATAGTAGAAATACAAACAGGAGAGTCTCGAGAACGTTGTTCTGAGCTTCAAAGATGTGTTTAACTTTGCTGACTTTGTCACAAGAAAAAGATTTACTGTGAAAGGGGACCAGGTCAGCAGTTTAGGCAAAAGAAACATAATGTTGAGATGATAACTTCTAAAGAAGAGAGCTAATTCATCCTGCCTCACTTTTGTATGTTATTGTTTACTACCAAGTTATTTCTAGCTGGTCTGGCTAAGTATCTAATTTTGTTCACACTGGTTTCAACTTCAGTCTGTTCTTTTAAACATTAGGGACAACTGAAACTGCTGAGCAGGCTATGAGGCTACTATTACAAGATAAACAAAGTGGACAAACTCCCGTGTAACAGGAAAACAAAAAACCCGAGATAAACATACCAAAGCACGATGGGCAAGTTCAACTGATGGAAATGTCACAAACGCTTGACCCCTCATCCTTCCCTCCTGAAATCAAAAGATCACTTTCAGCTTCACAATTAGGTAATCACAGCACCTTTTTATTTGCATGCAAGTGAAACACTCTGAACGGCAAGACATTTTATCAACAAAAAGTGCAGCAATAAAGTTGGGAGAAGAAATTTAAATAAGCCAGTGCACATTAGAAATAATGCTACAGAGAGCAATCCAGAAGTAAGGTAACCTGCATTAGCTTCACGTTAAGACCGCATGTAGCAGCATCAATGCTTCCAAATAATGATCCTACATTACAACAACATTTAATCAGCCAAAATCTTTTTGCTAATACCAACAAGGAACAAAGTAAAGAGGCATTTAAACTCCAAGTACTTAAAAAGAGCAGTTTTAGCTGGAAAAGTTATAAAGTTAACTATTATCTTCTTTTCCCATTTTATCATGGGCACTGAGTGCTCAAGGTTACTATTTGTGTAAAGTAAGAATAAATCCATTTAGTCTCACCAAATATGAAGTAGAAATCTTCAGGAACAACATCCTTTGCCAAGTTCTTTATATACAACACAGAAGCAGGATTACCAGCTGTATAGTTCTGCACAAACCAAGAGTCCCAGTTCAGTTTATGTTTTCTCAGATGCACATGTATGAAAAGCTTTCATACTTCAAGAGATGAGTAAATGGAAACTAGGGTCATTGCATTTTTTATTTAATCTACAATCTAAAAGCATCTGCTGAGATAAGATCCAATACCTTAAACATTGGAAGTGATAAGATTTCTTCTGGAGGCAATTTTCCCTTTTCCAACTCGTCAGCAGAAGCAAATTGTTTAGCATCTAAGCCCTCCTCATTCGGTTCCTCTAAAATCTGTTTATGGTCATCATCAGCACCATCATCTTTCTGCTCGTATGGAATGTGTTTGGGGGCAATTTTGATCTGTGAAAACACCGAGAAGATCGTCAAACTTCAGAGAGTAAAGCTTACCCTAAAATAGTCCCATTAGATAATAGTATGACCTGTAGTAAAGGGTTCTTCTTTTTAATCAATGGGATTTCTTTTGGGATCAAGGTGGCAGGTTTCACTCCAACAGCTTCATGAGCTACACTTTTATCAATTGCAGGGCCTACAATAACTTCTCGCCTTGCACGCTTCCTTGCAGATTTTGGCACACCTTTGTCATTGACCTCCTACAAACATGTTAGCCAACAAACAATCAACAACTACAGAATTCATAAATATGGTTAGATCTATGTTATTGATTTTCAGCATTTTATTTTAGCAGCAGTATCTTGCCTCATCCGAAGACTCCATTTCAGACTCACTAGAAGATGCATCTTCCAAATGAGGCTGAGCAGGTGTGGAAGCAGGAGGTGGGGGTGGCTGTTGTGGTGCAGGTACTGGAGGTGGCAGAGGTGGTGTGGGCAGAGCCATACGAAATGGAGCTGGAATATTCATTTTATTCATTAGGTGCAACACCTGAAATTGAGATACTGTGTTGGTAAGGGACATATCTCCAACTATGGTTACAAGAACCTAAAAGGAAAGATTATGATATATTTAAGTAGGTTTACAATAAAGTGAAACAAAGAAAAACCTGAGTATAGAAGCGGGGAACAGCAATAAGTGCATTGACAATATTAGTCAAAATATTTCCATCTGGTGGAGGGTAAGCATATCTGCACCACAAATATGCACAAGCTTTTGTTCATATCTGACATGTTCATTGCATTTAGAAAGAAAGCAGGGCACTCTATTCAAACTATAAAATCATTATTGAATAAATCCTTATCCACTGATGGCAAAAAAAAAAACCCAGCTTTATGCCGATAACTGTATACGATGTGTGCATGATACTTGACATTATATTAGGACCTTTATATTTCAAGCATCTGCTGATAAAGAGTAAAAGGAAACTTGAAAGGATAGAAGGAAAGACTCACTCAAGGTGAGGAGGAAATGGATAGTCTACACCAAGTCTAGGAGCAATTGGTTCACTAGCAGGTATTGATCCCGATCTTGAACCTAGATTCGGGTCTCTGGTCGAGTTGGCATCTTTCAGCAAAGATGCAGATTGTGAAAATTCCTTTCCAAGCTGAACTCCAGTTTGTTGAGGTTTATTATGTTCAGCTGGCTTACTAGCTCTCTCCACTAACAAGACTTTACCAAGAAACCTCAGGCTGGGACACCAAATAAATAGGATAGTCAGATACTGGTTTCTGATGTTGTATCGATATCAACAAATAAAAACATAATTAATACACAAATCATGAAATATAACTATAATACAGGGTTCCCATCTAATGCCAGTGAGAGATAACTCAAATGTTTGATAAACCAAGTGCCTAACATGGGAGAACAAACATAAGCAAGTTATTTACCCATTTAATTGACGATGCGCTTGAGAAGCCAATGCTTCATTTCTGAAATCCACAAATGCACAGTTTCTCAACCTATTTAACCAAATAAGGAAAAATGATTATGCATAACAAAAACAAAGATATACAAGGCCTTGGAAACTAATTTCAAATTGAATAAAATTTATAAAGGAACCATCAAAAGTTTAAAATTAATTTACTTTCCACTAGAGCAAGGTCGAACAGATGACGCGCCGTAGTGAGAGAAAAGCCGCAAGAGGGTTTCGGGAGGAATGGCCTCGGGAAGATGCCGAATCAAAAGGGTAGCCACAGAATCCGCTCCTAGAGGGTTTGACGTTGCTCCTTCAACACCTTGATATCCAAATTGCTGTATTTGAGGACTGCTAAAAGGCTGTGACGATGGAATAGCAGCCATTAAAGCATCACAGTACCTTATTTCGTTTCCTAAAAATAATAATAAAATCCAAAGATTACACCTTATCAGAAAACAAGGCCATTGAAATGTAGATGGCTAAAAGAAATTAACACACATAATTTCTTGCATTGAATTTTGACCAAAACCCATAATATAGTAAAAGGAATCCAAACTTAGAAATGAAAAAAAACAACAACAAAACACTGCCAGCCTGCAAACATAAAACCATACAAAATTAACAAGAAATACAGTTCTTACAATCAAATTTTTGTCTTCAAAAAAAAAGAGAGAACTTTTCAGAAACCCAAATGTGATTTCTTAGTTTCCGTACATATATTTCACATTATAAGGTAAAATAAAAATTGCACCTTTGAGTTTTGGGTATTAATTTGCTTGCTGCTTCTAGCTTGTTCTTTTTCTGAAAAAATTTCGTCCCCAGGGAGGGTTCTAAAAGAAGAATTGATGGGTTCATGAGGATGGATCTAATCTAATGATATATGGGGGCTTTGGGGTTTCATAATGGGCTTTTGAGATCCAAATTTTCTGGTTTGTTAGTGATGCCTGGGCTTTTCTTTCTGGTTCTAATAATGACTGGGCTTTGTTTTCAGTTGATGAACACCATTTTATAAATCTTGATTTTTTAAACCATATCAAGTTTTCTAAACTATTAGTGAGTTTACTATTGAAATATTTTTTTAATCGATTTTTTTATTTAAAAAAACGGAAATGGGAGTCGCCACTAATTCTTTTTATATGAGGTGTGATTGGATCACCTCGAAACTTGATCTTTTTAATAAAAGATTTAATTTATTAAAACAATGTTTTTCAGTCTACAAAAATCCAGAAAATGGGTTCGGGAGTCGGTTACGCACGAGGAAGGATTAGCACCCTAGTGACGCCCAAAATTGGTACCTAGTTGATTACTTGATGTCTTAGTGTCGAAAATTGAAAATTTGAAGAATTTAAAATACGATCCCTCTTTGTATTAATGTATATATTCTTTAGTAAAATCCCTTAAATAGATCAAAACGTATGTAAAAGGTTTTCTTATCTCGAGATAACAAAAGGTTATATCCTGTAAGTTAGGACGCGACATCTTGAATTCTCAAAAATAAGTTTGCCTTTTATTTTTTTTTATATTAAATCTCACGTATCTTAATTTTAAAAGGATATTCGGTCATCTAGGTTCGACGAG
This sequence comes from Gossypium bickii, assembly GCA_025503065.1. Taxonomy (NCBI): domain Eukaryota; kingdom Viridiplantae; phylum Streptophyta; class Magnoliopsida; order Malvales; family Malvaceae; genus Gossypium; species Gossypium bickii. The sequence continues at coordinate 108,524,038 of CP106711.1, forward strand.
AAAATCGAAACCCCATAAGTTAGGGTAAGACTTCTCAAATCCCCAAATACAAAACATTGCCTTAATTTTAAAAATTTCTTTTATGCATCGCGCAAAAGTTAACGTAATGCTTAAATTAGTATTTTAGTTTATTCAGGTATAGTGTAAAAATAGACAAATATGTTTGAATATAACACTTAGCACAAGTATTAGCACAATATAAAATAACGGATAAAAAAGATGACATAACAAGTGGATAAATTAATACAACGAAAATATTATGCTAGTAAATGATGATAATAGACTATAATGATGATAGAATAAATAAATAATAACAATTCAATAATAATAACAATAATTATAATATTAACATAAATGATAATAATAATAATATAATGTGTAAAAAGATGAAAGTGCAAAAATTATGAAAATAAAATAAAGGTCAAAGAAACAATAAATAAATAAATAAAATTATAAAAATGAAAAGTTGAAATTAAATAAATAAAGGAGTCAATTGGAATTAAAATGAAATTAAGGGTATAAATTATAAAAATAAATAAATAAGTAAAAATAAAAATATTCATGAAAGGCTAAAATTGCGATAATAAATAAATAAATAAATAAATGAGTAAATAATAAAATAAAATAAATAATTTCATGAAAGGTTGAAATTGTAATAATAAATAAATAAATGAATAATAATAAAATAAAAATTTATGAAAGGCTGAAAATAAATAAATAAATAATAAAATAATAAAATAAAACAGCTTGAAAAAGGATTGAAGTTAAGTAAACTAAGGATTAAATTGAAATTAGAATGAAATTAGGGACTATACATTGTAAATAATAAAAAAATAACTAATAAAACAGAAATAAAGATTAAAATAAAATGCGCGAAAAGAAATAGGGATTAAATGGGAAATTATCCCAAACTCCCTAAACGCACCATTTCAAAAAGGACCAAAATAAAAAAAGACGAAATTAAATGGTAAAATTTAAAAAAGAAAAAAAAAGAAATAGGACCGGATTGGAAACCGCCTAAAAAGCGGAAGGACTGGAAGGGTAAATAGACCCTTATTTAAAAACCGCGAATCCTTTTGGTTGGATCGGGTTGGATTTTGGGTTAGGGGTAAAATGACGTCGTTTTGGAGCTTGAAGGTTAAGCCCAAAACGACGTCGATTCATAGGGCTATAAAAACAAAAATAAATTAGAAAAAATGTCATTTGCAACTAGTTTCAGGAAAAAATATTTCCTTCTCCTTTTTTTCTCTGTAGCCATGCCACCGCCCGACCATGGGGCTACTGCGAGCCACTGTGGCCACCGGTCATCGGTGACGACGGCTGTCACCTCCAATGGCAAAAAAAAAAAGGTATATTTTTTGTTGTTTTTTTTAAAAAACTTTTAAACTAACCTCCCTTTTAAAAAAAAAAAAGAACAATGAAACCCTAAAAAAACTTTTAAAAAAAGACCCTTCGATTTCTTTCCTCTGACAGTACTGTTTCTCATCGGAGACAATGGCCTCGGCCTCGCATAGCAAAGAACGAACGGCGCAGGTATGTTTTCAACCTTTTCTTTTTATTCTATGTTTTTATATAAAAGATTCATTAAAAATATTAAAAAAAATCACCTTCAAATTTTGTATTTTGCTTCTTCTTTTTTTATTGCTTCTTTTATATTTTTTTTTTTTTTTTTTTGTCTTTTTGTCTCTTAAAAAATACATTGGAATTGTTATGGCCTTTTATAGCCAATTTACAATATATTTTTTTATCTATTTTTCTACTGTTTCAACTACTTGTGTTTAGTTTCTGTCTCTTCTTTCTTTTCTTTGCAGGCGGTGACCGTGGTGGTGGCAGGCAGTTAGTGGAGCAGGTGGCGGCAGAGGCTAGGATTTTTTGTGTTTTCTATTTAGGTGTTGTGCGCTAGGGTTACTTTGGGCCATTGGGTTTTTTATTATTTGGGTTTTGTAATTTAGGTAATAGGTTTTTAAAATTTGGGCTTGTAATTTGGGTCTCATTTTTTTTGTAATTGGACTTGTTATTATTTCATTTTTATATTTTTTTGGTTTTTTTTTTTTTTGGTTTGGGCCCAGTAAATTTGGGCCTTTACATTTACGTTTTGGTCATTTAACTTTAAAAAGTTACAAAATACTCATTAAATTATTTAAAATTTTTTATTTAAGTCATTGAATTATTAAAATCATTGTTGTATGACTTTCTTTGTTTGCACTGCTTGCACCAATCAAAAGCTCTTCTTCTCTTTCTTTTCTATAGTTTAGTTTTTTTCATGAAACAACTTTGAATATCACATATCTGTGAACCAAAATCCAAACAAATTTTTTCTCTGATCTTCGACACAGACTGCCAGATTTATTTTAATCTAAGGTATGTTCTTCTACTTGTCAATGGGTACTGATCCATCATACCAATCATCAAATCATTACTTGAAGCTCACTAGCCGGGCTTTAGAAAAAACCCAATGACTCAAACAAAAAAATTTAAATAATTCAATAACCATTTTATAACTTTTTAAAGTTGAATGATCAAAACATAAAAATAAGAATTGTTTAGTGACCTTAGGTGTAATTATCCATTTTCAATATTTATTTTAACGATGAAATTGGAGTTATATACATAAATTGAAAATAATAATTGAAAATTTATTTAATAATTGAAAATTTAAGGATGATTTACAGATATTTTAAAACATTTTATTGGTAGTAACATAGAAAAATATGAAATAGAATCAAAAGGATGTGTTTGATGGTATGATTAGGTGGAAGATCCTTTACTCTCAAATTTGGTATGGATTTAATTATTTAATTAACTTGACATAATGCTTGCATATGCAGATTTATTTCTACTCCTTTCTTTGATGATTCTACTCCATTTTGTTTTCCTAAGAAAAAAAAGGATAATAAACTTTGGACATTAGTTCAACAACAAAAACACAATACTAAGTACTAGGTTTCACCAATGTCTGTTATTGTCTCTCCTTGAATATACATATATATATATGGTTTTTATTAAGTAACTTTGTTTTTTAGTATTAGGTTTTAATTGAGGTATATGTTATATATGAGATAAATAAAATGGGTGTTGTTAGTGATTGCCATGAATTCAGTTGGGGAAGGTTTTGGTGTGTCTTCTCAAAAGATAAGAAGTTGGAGACCCCACTCTTGTCTTTTAAAAAGGAAAAGAACAACGATGTAGTGATTGTGAAGTTGATATTTGGGACATTGCGATTCATCACTCTCACTCTCCTTATCTTAATCTCTCCATTCAATTATTACAGAATCATTTGTCGAATTCCCCAATTAAAAGCAAGCTGTCTGGTTTTATCCAGGCCTTCAAACTGCAGCAATCATATATTCCATTCACCAATTATTTTGCTCAAACCTTGGATATCTCTAATTATTGCCTTGTACATTATTTTGATGAGTAATTACAAACATTATGTAATTCTTAATCTGCTTTTATTTTTTTATATCAAATGATTTTATAAGAGCTAAATTTTAAAATTTTCTCTTGAGGATTCCAAACATTTTCTAAAAATTCTATGTACAAATCTTATCTTATGCAAACTCTTTAATTTTCATGATTTTATCTATTCAGTAATCAATAAGAAGCCCTCATGATCATCTTTAGGGATGAGGGACAAAATCTGGAGAATCTACTCCATAAGCCCCTCGTTAGCAAGGGCACGAGCACTGGTCCCCCAAAATTAAAAAGTTATAATTCAATTCAGTCTCTTTAATAATGATAAGTTCCATATTTTGACATATCAAAAATTTGTAATTCAATTTTGCTCCCCCAATATATATATATTTTTTGTATTTTGCCCCTACTGGTAAGGGCCAGAAAATAGAATATAGTCTGTGTGATGCTTAACACGTCAACAAATGAATCGCAAATTTGTTTTCAATAAACTGATTATGTAATTACAATCAATACATCCTTAACTAGAAACAATCACTACAATACACAAATGAAAAAACAGGAATAAATAATTGTCATCTTAATCGTAAACAATTGCATCTTAATTCCTTAAGATTTATGAGCATAGCAAGTCTTCTGGCAGTAATCACAGACAAAGACAGATATGTCACATATAGTTGGATCATATATATGTTATTTTCCACTACAGTTTTATCATTTGTTAGTTAATTTGATGGTTAGGACAGTTTGATTTTAATTAGTGGAAAAGAGATTGATTAGCTTAAAAAGAGAAGTCCACTGTAGAACTTTCGCCAACCCAACACAGTATACACAAATAAAAAAAAAAAAACTCTAAAAGTCCATTATCTTGACTTTCTTTTTTATGTACCCAAACTCACCTTAATTAATAAGTGAATAAAAAAAAGAAAATATGGGATTAAAAAATCTTATCATTTTCAAGCTGACATGTGAGTGAATAAATGAACATTGCCTTAAAAACCTTACTGCTTACTCATCTTTATATGTATTATTATTAATTAATATAAATCTGATCTCCTTATCTGTCTCATTGCCAGCCAACTGTTTCAAAATCTGAAACAGTGGCTCATCTCTAACTTTATTACAATGCTATTTCCTTTTTCTTTTTACAAATAAATATACGATGGTTTCATCGTTTTAGATGTAATTTGAATTCGAGTCATGCTAATCGTATTGCTATTAAATTAAAAATATTGAAAACCAAACTTTAAATTTATTGAATATATATTCTAGTTGCCCACTTGATTCTTAAAGTAATTAAAATGGGGGTATTAAAAAAATTGAAGATTTATATTAAAAGACCAAGATATATAGTGGGGGGCTGAGGGATGATTATATTATTGGTACTAACCATGACATATGAGCAAAATTGAATGACATCATGGGTATTCTTTTAATTATAGTTTATATATGAATGGCCTCAAAGTGAGAGAGAAATAGATTCCATTTGTACACTTTACATTATCACATAAGTGTGGAGCAATTCATGTTCACATGAGTAATTACAAAGTTATTTGAATCCCAATATTATATACATATACCTTAAAAGTACAGTACATATGAACTATATGTGTGTGCGCAAAAAAATAAGAATAATCCATTTTTGTGTAAATTAAAATAGATAAAACACAGAAATTTTAAATTTAATTCCCAAAGACGGAAAAATGGGATCCAGTAGATTGCACCACATGGTAGTGCAAGATAAGGAGCAACAGAAATTTGACAGGTGAGGAAGAAGGATGATGAGGTGTAGAGCGTCAGGAATCGTCACCAATGGCAAAAGGGTTCTTTGCTTTGCAGCTTCGTTTATAGGGTTCAAAAGTCAAACAGTTTTAAGGTATGAGAGTTAGGGTAACACTTTCTGAAGCCGTCTCTTTGCATAGGTCCACACGTTATTCATTGACAAACTCTCTTCTTTTAAATGATTAAAAAGAAACTCATTTTTATTATATTCCGTATCTTGCGTTTCCACAATCCAAACAAGTCTTTTCTATAATTAATCAAATTTGGGTTAATACAAAATTAATTAAAAAAAAGGGGTGATGAGGTGGTAAGATAGAGCCACGAAAATATGAACACATAACTAAATCAAATGTGGAAAGTGAGTGTCCAGCTCAGCATGCTTAAGCTTCATAATGTCAATAATATATATGGCATTTGCTTGCTTTTGGCCCACCACCTAAACTTCTAAACCACTATTACTTCTACTTCTCATCATTTTCATCTACTCTAATCCTTCTCTTTCTTTATGTTTATGCCCAATCATAATAAACCTCAAAGTCCAAGATTTTGTCTCTTTTTTCCTCATCTCTTTCACAAAATTTCCAATAAAATATTATTAAAAAACCAATTAGATTAAAGGTGTTTATGGATCGAGTCATCCGTTTGGTTCAATCGATTTGGGCTACTTTAGGTCGGACTTAAGTTTATATATTTCAGTTCAAGTCGATCTAGCCCATTTTATTGTTTAGAAATAATAAAATATAAATAATTATATTATTTTTAAACTATAAATTTAATCATTTGATTGAGTTTAAACAGGCCGAACTTAAGGTACGAGATTGAAAATCTCAACCCAATGTAACCCATAAGAATCTTGTGCCCTAAATTACATTTTTATTTTTCTAACTACTTTTATTCTCTTATTACATTTATTTTTCATTATTGTTGAAAGGTGTTGTTTTCGAAATAAATAAATAAATAATCCTTTTTAGTCATCAATTTCAGTCCTAGAAATCTCTGGATAATTTATGCTTAATTAAGTAGTAATACAATAATTTGGATGATCAAGTGTACGTGTACATAATGTTTTGTACGTAACCGAGAATAGTGTTGTTCCAAATCTTAAACCTAATCTTGTTTTAAAAGGTCAATAAGCTTTGCTGAGTAGTTGAGTTTTATTGGTAAACAAGATTTTTTTGGGTACCCTTTGTATGCAAATGCCAATTGGAATTACTTCTTCATTTGTTTCCTAATTTTAATTTCTATTTTCAATTTGTCGGCGCCGGAGCTGTTAACTTTTTCAACCTATTTAGTGTTTACTCCCACGCGTTGGTTTTATTTATGTTATAAATTAGGAAACATATGCGTGGCTTCCCCCAACTCACCTATCTTTATTATTTTGGCTTGCTAGTCAAATTTAACACATGCTTATAACAACACAATTTGAATTTCTAAAGGGTGAATTATGGTTTTCATGTTTATCAAAAAAAAAAAAAATACACTTTGAATTGCGGTAAAAATATTAAACTATAGTCACATGTTAATATTGTTCATCAAATATTTTATTACACACATACAACATGAAACACACATTTGCTAGGGATGCTCTACTTCTGTCACAAAATTTGTTCTGTCAGATAATCACTATCTCCTAATAATTTAGTCACTCCAACAAGACATTTATCATTTGACACTCACTTCCCCTGCAACCTATTTAATTTACATCACATTGCCAACCTAATAAGGAATTAACGAGTGACAAACCAATCTATTAGGAAGCACCACGTGGCATAAAGAGGTCAACCCATTTATATACCCTTTTTACTCTTTGGGATCAATTATTTCCTTCCTTTTCCATTCAACCTAAGCTTTCCTTTTCCTCTTCCTCCACCCCCCTTCTTCCTCAAACTATTTTCTCCTCTAGCACTTCTATCTCTATCTTATGACTCTCTATCCCACTAGGTGGTCCGTCTTCAGCCTTTACACAATATTCTTATATCAACAATCAGTGCAGTAAGCATAGACAAACATGTCTCATTTCAACTCAAGTGTTCCTGTGAATGAAAAAGAACGAGAACAATATTTATAAGCTCAGATTCAACCCTAACAACTTAAGGCCAACCTCAAACTAGCACAAGGTAACAATAACCTTAACAACAATCACAACCAAATAGCAATTATGAACCATATAATCCATATGTCCCCATTATCCATACTGCACAAACTATGCATATCCTTCATCCTAATATTACACTCAGTATCTAAACCAACAAACCCAAACACCACTCCATTAAGTCCACCCCAATGCCCTCAATGGTGGGCAAACCTTACATAACCTAAACTCTAGTTCACAAAAATTCAAAAAGATACAAGAAAAACATAAGGATATTTTAATAACAAATTCCATGCAACAATGACTTTACAAACATCAAAAAGTGAACTCAAGAAATGAGAAAATTGTAGAAGAACTCAAGGGAAAAAAAAACTTTAACTATAGAACCTTTAACATGAAGAACAATAGGAAGAGATAGCTCAACCCTTCCCCAATAGAAGAAGGAGCCCAAGACCCAATAGAAACCTAAAGGCTAATCGTTTGTATTAGTCACAAATGCAAGATCCTCAACGACAAGCTAATCCTTTTAAGAAAAAAAGCCCTAAAAAAAGAAATGTAGTCCTTCTGCAAAAATACAGGTTTTTCGAGGTAGTAAAAGAATGTATGTCTCTAACTTTCAAATTGCCCAAGGAGATGTATAACTTCCAACCCTTAAGTCCTTTTGGTGCACTACAACAACACCCTGAATATATTGGTTACTTTAGACATCGTGAAATGACAAACTTTTTTAATGGCCTTAAAAAATAGTGTAAGGGCTTGGAATTTATCTTTGCCAAAAGGCTCTACACATTCATTTGATAGGTCGGAAAACTTATTCATAAGTAGGTTCCTCACCAATAAAACATTACAACAAAGTTCAACTTAACTCCTAAAAGAGTTCATTCGCGAATTTGATACCCAATGGCGAATCTTGGCATTAAGTTTTGGAAGGGCCTAACAAAAAAATTTAAAAACTTTGAGGGTTTTAGTGAGAATTTTTTAAAATTTTGGTAGGTTTAATTGAAACTTAAAAAAATGTTAGAGGTTTTATGAAAATTTACAAAAAAAAAAAATTGAAGTGTCTAATGAAATTTTTTTAAAAAAGTCAAAGGTTTAATAATAATTTTCAAAAAAATTTGGGAGCATAATTGAACTTTTCAAAAAAAAATTAAAGGTATAATAAAATTTTCAAAAACTATTTTTTTTGGGGGACGGAAGGACGCTCTAAGCCCTAGTAAGGTTCTGTCTCTGTTAATACTACAACAATGAAGATCAAGGGGTTGATAGATGAATGGGTAATGCATGCATCTATTTAGGGGGTAGCACAAAAACACTTAAAGTACGTGTTGATAAGTAACCAAACAAAAAGATTATCGATTTTATCTGAGAAGGTGTCACTCTCCAATTTAGAAATAAAGCCTATATATATTTGAATTGAAATCCCTGGGTTACTTAATTTCTTCTTTTTCTTCTTCTTTAATTTTTCTCAATGAAAATTATTTAGTATTAAATTGTAAATATTTGAGTTCAAAAAGGCCTTAGAGTAATTATGGAATACTTATGTGGTTGGTTGGGGAATATTTGGAGTGAAACCGAATGGTTGAGATGTAACTACATGATTTCTTAATGGAAAACATATGAGGTTATAAAATTTTATAATATCTATTAAGTTCTAGAGATCAGAGCAGGAGGAGGGTTATAAAAGGGGGAGAATCGGAGTTGTCTTTCTGCGGGATTCTCGCATTCTCACATTCACTTTCTTTCTTCCATTTCTTCTCTGGTTTGTTTTGCAAGTGATAGAAAAGGGAATAAGGGAATAGTCTGCATGTAGGTCGAAATGAACATTTTAGCTTGAGTAATGGAGATTTTGGCAACCTGCTAATAATGAAGGACAATGACCGAGTGAAAAGGGAGAAACTAAGCAGGAGAAAGTGGTATCGACTTGCATGTATTCTTGTTGGTTAGTTTTGAACTGAAATCTTCAGTGTTTGTCTTACATGCTTTGTACTATGATGTTTAGGTTGTGTGTTGTACTAACAAGAAAGTGTTACATTGTTGTGAGAAAGTTATGTATGTTATGAGATAAGGTGCATGTTGGTTGTGAGCTTGAGTTATGGTATTGATGAATGGTTTGATGAGTACAGTGTTATGGCGTATTTTGATTTCTAAATTATCCTCTAGTTACTTTGCATATATGTTGTTTTGGTGAGATTTCTGTTGTAATATTGATACATGTTAAGTTTGGTGTGCAAATGCATGTCCAATTATAAGCATAAGCTTATTGTATTGACAAGGCATGGAGTCACACGTAAAAGTCCATCAAACAAGAATTCACGAAAATTATTTTTCAAGTGTGAGTCCACTAGGATTAATCCTTACGTATAAATCCGCAATGGAGACATATGTTAAGACTCTTCGCATATGATTTATTCACGGGATATGATTACAATAAATCTTTAAGTGTGACAATTCCAATCTGCAAAATGTGTCAACCTGCAAGCCTAGATAATGTACGAATGATGTCAATAAGAGCCCTATGTTAAGGCACGGCCTACCTGTGCCAGTGGTGATAAGCATTCAATCCGGCCAATCTAGCAGAAATTTATCAAACTTAATATCATGATAGAGTAGTTGGCATTCACAAACTCACTAAGTTCACTTGAATTTACCCAGTTTCCTTGTTTTTCTAAGTATACTGAGCTAAATGACACTTAGAAGAAGAAAGAAGTCAAGATCTTTAAAGCTAGTGTGAGTTCAATTCCCTTCATGATAACATTCGCACATTTGGGGTGAATTATAAGATTTAAGCTCAAAGTCATAATTGGTTATGTAATTGAACTACAAGATGTTGTGTAGGTCTAATGCTATAAGAATGTCGTTGTAACACCCCAACCCCGGCCCATGCGTTTCGACCGGATCTGGCAAGTTATCGAACACATAACACTTTATCGCGTTTTGAAAACACAAGTTAAGTTAATTAAATTTGAATAAATGAGAGACTTTTTGAAAATAAATATCTTTGTATTTTTATTATTAAGTATAAATAAACCTTATCATAAAATTCATAAGTTGCTTAACATTGATAACTGCTGAGTTAAATGAACACTAGGGGCCTTATTACATAAATATTCTCGAAATAACAATGAAATAAATTAAACTTTAAGAAATCCTAAAAGAAAATAACTTATAGAAATAGAACTTGATGGCCCTCGAGTCCGTCTCTCGCTCCCATATCCACGATCTATCGCTCATCCAAGAGTAGAGAAAGGAAAGCGTGAGTCACAAAGACTCAGTGTATAAATCACAAAACACATATCGACCTGAGCCCACAAACACATTATGGGCCCTGGCCCATACAGGAAGGCATCATTCATAATCACATAATAAATAATAAGGAACGCATAACCCAACCCATCCTAGGTTTCCATCCTCTACACACCAACCCGTACCAACCATCACACCTTGGGGATTTCTACAATCAACCCTCCATCCGCTACATACCAAAACGACAGCCGAACTGCCTATTCCTATCAAGTAGGAATCATTAAACGTGGCATAGCCACCGATCACTATGTGACCTTACATTTATATTATGTGGGATTTCTACCACCGATCACCAAGTGACCTATCATGCACTTCCCCTTCAATTATCATCATTCCCACCCCATGCATACAACATAAGAAAACATCATGCAACTTAAATATTTTTTGATACACATAGGGAGTTCCATGTTTACGTACCTGGCATCCTTGCCTAACCCTTTTAGGGTTCTATTCGACTATCTATACAGCCTTGTTCCGGCTTTTTAGCCCATAACATGCATAAATAGATATACTTACAAGTTTATTAATAGTGTGTTAAAGATCTACACACCTGATTAATGTTGATACCCTCGCTAAACCGATCTACAGCTTTGCTTCAAAAAGCCGGAAGGATATGAAATTAGGGCCTCTCCTATATTCGGCCATGGTTAGTGTTCTACCCAATTTTATATATTTGAATAACAAATCTTCTTACCTTAAAACCCTGAAATTGGAGACTTATGATTTTCGGCTTTTAGATCTAGTCGACTAAGCTTCCTTTAAATCCCGAATTGCCACCTTAGTATAAGGAGGTTCGGCTTACACTAGAGAGAGGATCCGGCAATGCCAACGGAAGATTAAATGCCGGAAGTATAGAACTAATTCTCAAATAGGATGAATAGAAGAAAAGACTATGGATGCTTCGGCTTTTTAGAGAAATCGGCACAAGAAGGAAAAAGTGGAGAAGAGTTTCGGCTTTTAAAGAAATTGGAGAAAAGAAATTGGAGAGGGAGAGGCTAGGGAATTTCGACATAAAGGGAGAGGATTTTAGGGTTTTCAGTGTTAGAAACAAGGAGCTAACCCCCCTATTTATTGATATTTTGGCACCTATTGCTAAAAACCGAAAACGCCCTTAAAATTCAAGCTAAAAGAGAGGAGAAATTCGGCACCCTCTTTGCCATGCAGTAGCCGAATTTTACACTCTTCTAGGTGGTGGATTTTTGGCCAACACTTCCCTTGGAGATAAGCTCCTAATTTTTCTCCTTTTTATCTATGATAGTATCACTTAAAAATCCACATAAATTCTCCTATTTTATAGCCTTGTAGCCGTCCACCTCTACTAACCCTAATGCCAAATTTAACTCACTTAAATTAAAAGATTTGGGCCTCATTAAACTTAATACTTGGGCCCCTAATTCCTTGTGTGTGGCGTCACCCTCTCTTCATTTAAAGTGCCGAATTTGGCCTAAAAACATGGGCTCCTTGCGACCCAAAACTTGTTCCTTTTTAATTGTTTAGGATGCCACCTTAAAATAATTTAATCTGGGCCTTTTTCTTAATTCTAAGCCCAAATTTAGACCCCTATCAATTAAATTATCCTATTTAAACTTATCCTTATACTAAATGCATAGGCCCATAAATTTAGGATGTTACAGTCGTATTAGATTGATTGACATTTGGTTAATTCGCTTATGAGTATGAAATTATTTTAACTTACCTTTATGGATATGTGGATTGTGCATTTTAGCTTGCAAGCAAGTAGAGATCACATATTAACATATTAAGTTGATTTCAGTCTATGAGTAGCATCCTCGTTTGGTTGATCGTTTAGCTAAACGACTGGGTTGTTACAGAAGGCGTGAAGGTATGAAGAAATTAAAAAGAACTTCAAGTAGCCAACATTTAGTTATCCAAGTCTTATGCCAAGCCTTCAACACGAAACTATAATAACCTGTACAAGGGCTTCCCACCATTACATGGTTACCAAAGATGAAACCCCATTACGAGCATACAATTTGAGGGGCAATGTTTCTCTAATCCTGTCAACTTTCCACATCATCAAAAAATAGAGGGAGATGATAGGCAATGACATTAGTAGAGAAGGTAAATTGAAAGAAGTCTTTATAACATGTTCAAAACTTATACACCCGTTTTTTTTTCCAACTTATAATTTCATTCAATTTAGAAACCAATCAAGCCATAAGTGTTAATTTCATAACGCTTCTGGCAACATGATTGAGGACTGCATACACTTGAAAGATACAGTAGTATCCGTGGTGCGAAGAGGGCAATTAAAGTAGTATGTAGCTTAACCCCCTTAAAATTAGAACAATATAATATTGTAACTGAGAAGAATATTTTTCTTGAGAGTTTAGAGAGGACAAGGCAAGAGGTAAGCAAACCATTCATAGGATTTATAAATGTAATTGTATGCAGTAATGAGGATTGGACAAGATCTAATGATAAAAGAAAGACATATTTGAGGAGTTATTAATGCAAGCCCCACTTAGGGAGTGATAGAAACTTAAATTTGATGAGATAGATGAAGACCAACTCTTAGATGCAAATGATAATGATCCTTTAGTGGTCGTAACAACTATAGTAATTTTCGAGTGAAATGGATATAATTTGATATTGGAATTTTGGTGGAAGTCTTACATTGGTAAGCATTTGAACATGTGGGTTTAAAGAAATCAATACTCAAAAGTGGGAGCCTTATTTATGGTTTCACCAACCAACCTATATAAATGAGAGGATTAGTCAATTACATTAGGTGATAGGCAACATACCATAATAAAAAATAGTAGAATTCTTGGTGGTTATGTTAGGATCCAATTCCTTAAGTGTAGTGTATTCGTTATTTTGTACTTGTAACTTTTTGAACAAATTATTTTAAAAAAAATTCCATTATACATTAATATCATTTGTATTGGTTCTCGATGATTTTTCCATATAAAGTAAAATGTAAGTAAATATTGGCTCATTAGTTATCTAGTATTTAACTAATATTAAGTTGCATTATGTGGTCAGTTCATAATTTGATAAGGCAATTTATATTAGTCGATAATCTAAATAGTCCACAGTCTAATGAAATTTGAGCGAATAGATTGAAAGACTATTATATTGCCTATCAAGTCTAATTGGGGAGATGCATTGTCTTGGGCATCGAAGCGGATGACTCCCAGAAGATAGAGACATAAATGTCATTGTTTGGACTACCAATGCATCGGATATAACATAAGTTGAATAAATCCTAAACCCGTTTAAGGATTTATTCACTTGTGACATTCGTAGCGTGTCATACCTTAATCCTAAGTAGACCTCCTTGGTGGAAATTTCTATGTTTAATTTCTTAAACTTTGCAGTATCCACCATGGCTTTATCAATGAAAGCCTTTAATGCATTCCTTTTATGCAACAAATTTTTAGCCTTGGTCTAATAATGATGCCAAAACTTCTAGAATCTTTCGCTGATGGGGGAAATGATACAATTCTTGTGCAACATTACCTTTAGCAATTGTTCACCTCATAGACAACAATCAATAACATATGTCACAAGTGCCTATTAGGAGGTCCTAATTAATTATCCTAGCGTGATCTTATATGTAATTAACACCTCCACAAAGAAGGGATGAATAGGAAGATGGATTCTAGTTTCGTGGGCATATAAGGGTATAAAGGATCTACCTTTATTTGTTATAGCCATCATACTTAGTGCATTCTCCCTCATTGGGATCAAGAATTCATAGTGATAATTATCCAATTATATGCCATGACACTCCAATAGGGGTTTCATCTCCTCTGTAGTAATTGTGTACTCAAAGTTCTCACTATTAACGAATTAGTTGATTGACCTCTCCCCTTACCCCCCACTTCTTCTTCCTTTTCTTCTTAGCAACATGTTTATCCTTACTACGACCATCCATCTCACCAACTAAGAAAATAAGATAAAACATAGATAAAAAGCTAAAGAAAAATATGAAAATCTCACCTAACATACTCAGATAAGATCAAGAATAGAGATAGTAAATGAATAACAAGTAGAACACCTAATAAGAAAGAAGGAAGGAAAGGATAAATTATCGTAGAAGATAGAAAAGAAAATGAGGAATACATAAACAAGGGAACACTCAAATAGCTAAGAAAATTTCGAAATACAGAATAGTAAAAACAAAGCTCCTACTTATAAGTTATACCTAAGTGCATGACTTTCACATACATTCCCTAATAAGTCACCACAACAACCAATCAGACATTACAACTTATCCTATGCTTCATCATAACTCTAATAATTTGCACAACTTAAGTAATAGCTCAAGTAGTGTTTTCCTGAATCACAACTCACCAACAAGTTTTCAGTTATAAAATTCAAAATTAAAAAGAGTAAACTACACCCATGGTCACTCTAAAATAAAGTTTGTCCTATTTTGGTCACTCCAAATTTTTTTCCTCAATTTAGTCACTCTAAATAAGGTAATCGTATGAATTAATCACCGCCGTGTAAATTTTCATTCTCTTTTAACGAATTTTTGATGTGACACATTAACACATTAAGTGACTGATATGTGACATTTTTTGTTGACTTTTGACTGAAGTTTAGGGACCTCTCTATAATTAGTCCAAAACTTTTTCCCCCTAAAATTTATAGACGGGTCCCTAAACTTTAGTCAAAAGTCAACAAAAATGCCACATGTCAATCACTCAATGAGCTAATATGCCATGTCAGTAATCTATTAAAAAAATGGAAATTTTAACAACAGTGGCTAATTTGCACAATTATCTTATTTAGAGTAACTAAATTGGAAAAAAATGGAGTGACAAAATATGACAGACCCTATTTTAGAGTGACAATGGATGTAGTTTTACCCAATTAAAAAATAATAATAAAAGCTTTAGAATTTTTGAAACCTACACCGAAAGTAAAATCTAGCCACAAATAAAAACAAGCAACCTTCATCCAATGCACATTCTCGTCTCAAGGAAGGCCACTTTGTAACCTCCCATTCGATTAGGGGGCAATTGTTACACATAGCCTACTAGAGATACCTTTTTCAAGGATACCCTCATCGCTTGACTCTACTTGACCACTAGTTTTACCATCTAAACTTGTTTGCCAGTGGCTTATTCCTTTCGCCACAAGAACTGTTCCGCTATGTTGTTAGGAGTAAGCAAATCTACTACCCTTGACAACCTAACAATTCTGACAAGATATCTATTATTTGTCACCTACATATCTTATAGCATAGTCACTTTTCATCAAATTACGAGCCTAACAAAGAACCAACGAATGATAGGTTGGTCCATTAGAAAGTGCCGTATGGCATAAGGAGTCAACCCATTTATATCCTTCTTTTTGCTCAATAGGGGGACACTTTTCACTCTTTGGAATCGACTTTCTCCTCTGGTCTAAACTAAGCTTTCTTGAATTTATTCTTCTTCAATCCATTCTCTCCTTCATGGCTTTTACCTCCATTTTACAACTCTCCACTCCCATTGGATGTCTTTGCACAACATTCTTGTATCAACAATATTAAACTAGGGGTGTTCAAATTTTGGTTAAAATTGAATTAACTGACCGAACCGATTTAATTAGGTTAATCGGTTGATTGACTGATCTAGTCCGGTCGGAGGTATGTTAAAGGTTTTTTAGAATTTCGATTAACTGAACTTAATAAATAATACTATATGTTATATGTATTAGGCTATTATTCATTCGGTTAATTCGATCAAATGAATATTATCAATTAATTTTTTCAAATGTTTTATACTTGTTAAAAAAAAACATTTAAAGTTTAGTAAGTGAGAACCGACCGAATTAACCAAAATATTTCAATTCGGTTAAATTTTTTTGAAAAATTCCGATTCAGTTAACGGTTAAAGGATTAAAAAATTTAATTAATTTGGTTAATACTATTTCAGTTTGATTAATCGATCGGTTAACTTTTTGAACACCCCTAGTAAGTGAGATGAAATTTGTTTTTGTTTTTTTAATAAATTTTTCGATAAATGAGTACATATTAAGTTTGTAATAGTTAGTACTGAAATTTTCGTTTTCAACATTTTTGGTAATTGACGGTTGAGATAAAGACAAATCTCAAGTGTGTAGAAAGGGTACAAGTGTGGTTTATACTAATTTTAAGATTCATAAAAAAATGAAAATAAGAAAGTGAGGGATGGATTTAGAAATCTGTCTATTCTATTGGCAAGAAATAATTATACGTCTTTATCAACAATTTATCTTTTTAGCATTTATTTGTATATATTTGGGCCAAGAATTTCCAGAACTTGATTCATTGCATATAGGATTTTCACATGAAATATCTTGAAAGAGAGCCAAAAAAAGGCTTCGGATATTTTTACATATAAAACAAAAGAGCAACTGAAATTCCAAATATTAGCAAATAAAACTAACAGGTCCCTACAAAATTACTTTTTTAAGCATTTTGTTTTCATTTCTCACCCTTTCATGTTTATGGTATAATAAGAAAGTTCATAAGATTATTAATCCACATTCCACTTCAAAACCATTTACACGTATTAATAGTAAAATACAGTAATCATCCTTGAATATGCCACCTAATTATCGTGTGAAATGGAAAATTCCTTGAAATTTCATTGCCCTTATTCTTTTTCTTTTTTGACTTTTTCAGTGCCTACAGCCCCCTCAGATTCTAACCAAATGGATGGTTTCCTTTCAGTTTATCAACAAATTTTATTATACCACTTTTAATTTTACATAATGAATTTTGCATGCAACCCAAAAATTAAATTAAACATATTTATAAAGTTGGAGGGTTAAATAAATCATTATACCTTTTAATTCTTACTTAGCTGTATGACATACCAAGTCAGACCAAAATACCCTGTTAGTCTACAATGTCAAGTATGACCATATCCATTCCCAACGAAACCCAACCTAAATTTGCTACTATTTTAAGATACAATCATGAATTACAGCACCCCATTTTTGTAAACCTTTGAAAGTAAAACCCTCCTCCTCTTATAAAATAGATGAGGTTTACTGGGAATTTAGAACACTTCAAACAGGCAACAGAAATTTTAGCTTTGGGTTAGGTTTAAAACAGAGAAAAGTCGCATAGTTTAATGTGAAAAGAGTGCTGGAAACATGGGTCCCCAACTAGCTTCATTTTACCATTTTAAATAAATGAATTTTCATACTAATTTGTATTTTTCAAACAAGTAGATATGGCTAAGAAAGCTACATAAATTACAAAAACAAATAAAATATACAGAGAGAAAAGCAAACCAATTTTAATTTGAGAAATACCGAATCAAGGCTTCCTTGACAAGTGCCTTGCAGCCTACGGATCTTCAATCAACATTAGCTCTTCAACAAGCTCCTCTATTTAAGCTCCCTTTTTCCCCTTTGTTCTACTTTCTTAACGGCCTTCCCTTCATTTCATCTTCTGCAAGCTAGCTTCACATATTCTATAGTTTTTCTGCTCTCTATAACAGCTCCCTTTTGTGTTATTTATACTTGTTTGTTTCTGGGTTCGTTTTTTTGTTTAATATTTCCATGGAAGAAGCTATTGTTGTGAACAAAGGAGACGAACTCATCGATTTGCCTCCTGGGTTTCGGTTCCATCCCACTGATGAGGAGATCATAACTCATTATCTCACTGAGAAGGTGATGAACAGCAACTTCAGTGCAAGCGCTATTGGTGAAGTTGATTTGAACAAGTGTGAGCCTTGGGATTTACCTAGTAAGCTTTCTGTTGAAGCCAACTGTGTGTTTTTTGTTTTCTTTGCTTGGGTGTTTAGTTTTGTTTATTACTGCTTTGCTGCCTTGTATTTGCATCTAATCTTTTGCTTAAATTTGCAGAGAAAGCTAAGATGGGAGAGAAGCAATGGTACTTCTTTTGTCAGAGAGACAGGAAGTACCCGACGGGGATGAGAACAAACCGAGCAACTGAAGCTGGTTATTGGAAGGCAACTGGCAAAGACAAAGAGATTTTCAAAGGGAAAGGCTGCCTTGTTGGGATGAAGAAGACCCTTGTTTTCTACAAAGGGAGAGCTCCCAAAGGAGAGAAATCTAATTGGGTCATGCATGAATACAGACTTGAAGGCAAATTCTCTTACTATAATCTCCCCAAAGGTGCAAAGGTAACATAGTTTTCAACTAAAGATACACTTTTAAAACCCCCTTTTTCTTCTTTTCAATTTTTATCATCATCATCATCTTTTTACTGTTCTGTTGGTTGAGGGGTATCTTTTCATGGGGTCTTTTTTTTCTTTGCTTTTGTGCAAATGAAGAATCTATGCAGTTGTATGTTAACTTTTGTTGTTTCTTGTTGCAGGATGAATGGGTTGTTTGTAGGGTTTTTGATAAGAATAATACAGGGACCAAGAAAAGTCCAATCCCTGATCATCATCAGCTGTTGAGAATGAATTCTTATGGTGATGATTTTATGGATTATGCTTCGCTGCCTCCTCTCATGGACCCTACTTATAATTCCAACAAGCCTGGCTCCTCCTGCACTTTCATGGACGGCGGCGATAACGAATTCAAGGCCGCCATCAACAATCAAACCTTCCTTCAGGTTCCGCCAAATCATCCTTACGGAAGCTCCAATATTTTCAACCCACAAATCCCAATCCAAAACCCCATCTTCTTCCATCAAGCCACTCCCACTTCCACCTACTTGCACCAAGGGAGGACCACCGCCGGAACTGGCTTCGCAGGCAATGATCCTGCTAACAGGCAGTGCAAGGTGGAGCAGTTTTCATCAAATCAATCAATGGTCAGTCTCTCACAAGATACCGGTCTCAGCACTGAAATTAACAACAATGAGATTTCATCGGTGGTTTCCAAGAACGATATGGAATTTGGAATCAGCAAATCTTTTGAAGATTTGAGATGTTTATGGGATTACTAAGAATCATATGATGGGTACTATTTGATGACGATCATCACCAAGTTGGCTTGTTGAAATTTCCTAGGAATATATGATTTGAAACAGTCTTTTTTTTTTTTTTTTCTCCACTAGGTAAATTATTTATTTTTATTAGATTGGAAAGTTTCTTGGTATTTGGATGGAAAAGAAAAATGGGTATACAATTTGTATAGGTAGATTCATGGTGTTGAAAATATTTTTCACTTCATTACATTTTTATCAACAGATATATATGTCTGAGAAAGGTTTATGTACATGAATTCTTTCTTATGGTAAGTGGGATTTTTTTCTTCTTATTTTTGACCTTTCCATTTTAGCTATAAATTCTCATTGATTCCATGTTCTAATGTTGTGATCATATTTCCTACTTGAAACCAAACAAACATTTAAGGTTGATTTGTTTTAGTTACTAGTTTTCAACTGGCTGTTAAATGAAATATATTGTCTCTGTTAAAACTTACAATAATTGTAAAAAGGAATAATTAACATTAGATTTCAAGAAAGCCATAATAAGTGGATGCTCACTGAATGTCAGTTTAACCACCACCTCCATCAAATTCACTGCATGAGATGAACCAGATTGTGAATCATTAATTAATTAATTACCTTTAATCACTGAAACCAATGTGCCTATCCCTGACAATAACAATCCCACAATGTTTTCTTAAACAGCAATGCTTAAACTTAATCTTCTGTCTTAAGTACTCTCTCTTTTAATAATTAATTATTACATGTGCCCCTCCCTTAAACCTTCAATTAATATACGCTTTCATCAGCTTAGCTGTTTTTTTATTTTTTATTTTCTTTTTCCAATAAATTTTCAACTAATTAATACCCTTATTCCTAGTTGCATATATTTAGTTTTATTGTTAAAAACTGATCAATGTATGTCGGAATGAGGGACATGGACAAAACTGATTATTTTGTCAGGAATGCCAAGTGGATGGACCACTTTTTCTTTTTGATCTGATGTACAATAAATCCTAGTACAAGAAACTCCACTTTATATGCTAACGTATTGAATTTAGACAACGTACTAAAAGAAACCTACAATAATACTAATGCGATATTAATGTTTAAAACATGTTTTAATATCTGTTATTTTGGTTTGATGACATGGGATGTGAATGAAGTTGTTAGGAGAAAAAGCAAAAGAGGATTAGATGAAAATGTAGATATAAATGTAACAGAAAGGCAGCAGGAAAAAAACATGATGAGAAAAGGAAAAAAAAGAGATGATTGATAGGGAATCGGTTATTGAAGGAGAAGAAAGGTTCATGTGATTGTGTGGATATACATTGAACCCTCCATTTTTGTTTTTTACTTTCTATTCAAACCAAAGCTTCCGTCTACCCTTAGGAGATTCATGCTTTCAGGAAAGTTTTAACACCCTATTTTATATATATACATCTCCTTTTACCAAGCAACACAATATGTGTTTAAGTTATGAATATTTAAAAAATTAAAAAATTTAAAAAAATTTGGAGGAGAGAATATTGTATTAAGAAAGGAAAAAAAAATGGAGCCCTGATTTGTTGCATGAAAACATGGGGATACCAACCAATTGCCAGCCTCCACCGCGTAGATTTCTAAATCGTTGTCAGCTTTTGAAAAATGAGACCTCCTTTCTTTTTCTTCCTTTGTATTGCGATCATCATCTTATCCCCCATCTCGGGTTTTTCTTTTTCTTCACCACTTTCTTTGGTTGGACACTGTTCAGTCTTTTTGTAACATTTGGTTAATTCAAGTAATATTATTTTAAAGGAAAAGGGTAAATAATTAGATTAAAGACAAGGAAAAAATTCTTTTATCTTTTTGATTTAGTTCTTATAACATTGCTGCTTAAGTCACATGGCCTTCACTTGCCTTTTTTAAACAATTTCTTGGATTTAGATTTTAAATTAACTTAATAATTTTGGTTTAATGAGTAAACCCCACATTAAATTATAGTTGGAATTTTGATGAAGTGAAATTTGTGGAAATTAACATTGAGATCTAATAATTGAATATTAAATTGAACAACCCTTTTTAAACATAGCTAAATATATTTAGACTAGATTTGATATGAATCTTCTTCCTCAACTCATTTATTTCGTGATAAAACGGTAGCACATTCTTTTATGTGTAAACAAAAATTTACTATCATTTCATCTAACATTTTAAATACAAACAGCAACAGGACATATAAATTTGTGAATTTCCTACTTAATTCCTCTCGCTCACCTGGAAATTTGGGTTTAGGTTTGTTTTATTCATCAATTCCAAATCTAATTTCAGTTTACCTACGAATAATAGAGGGGATTCAACCTTTTATTCGCTACCTAAATAATATTATTATCTAAAATTCAAACCTAAAATATTTCCTGGAACTAAAAGTCACGGAAATTTCATATAACATATTTCATTTCATTGAATGGAACCCTATAGGAAACCCATATAATTTCATTTTCCACTTTTCAAATTTTCTTTTCTTTCTTTTTTTTTTTAAAAAAAAAAATCTCTGAATTATTTTATTTTTCTTACCATTTCATCTTATATCTAATTAAGCTTTTATTTTAAGTAAAAGTTTGGTTTATGCAAACAATTTATTCCCAAATAAATTCAAAATCAAGAGCTTATCTTGGTACAAATAAAAAAAAATTTAAAAGATTTATTTGGATTTAATAAATAAATAGTTAAAGTTGAAAAAGGAAATCTATATTTTAATAAAAAAATATTCTAGAAGCTGCATGAAAAACATGCATCCTACATGGGGGCTAATATTCTTTAAGGTTGGGAAAATTCTTACAAGTTTCTTAGGAAAATAAATTTGTTTGATCTTCCGTAATTAAAATATTTGGTACACTATCTGTTGAAAAAATATTAAAAAATATTAAAAAAAGACATATTACAGAATACATTAACAGTATACTAAATACTAATATTCTAGAATATTTGAACAGTGATATTCGTCCTCACTATTAGTTGAGCGTTGGAGATATTGTTGTGTTAAGTATGGTTTAATGATTAAACCTTCAATTGAATATATTTTTAGTTTATTACAATTGAAAAAATATATTCAAAAAGGATGTTCCATATAATTTGTAGAAAATAATCAATTTTAAAGGTTTCTACTAACCTCATATGTGTCTAACAATTGACCAAAAGAAAAGTTGGAGCTTAGTGTTGAAATGAGAAGATATATATGCAATTCTTATGATAAAATGATGTTTTCTAACAATTGGAGAACCTAATCACAACTCTTGGATTACATAATCGTCTTTATGAAGCTCAACTAAAGTAATTCTAACATCACAGCACTTTTAATCAAACTAATTTGACTTCTTAATTCAATGTCTTATAGAACAATGCATCTAATGCTCTAGAAAAAAGAAGGCAATTTCTAGCTTGGGGACCAAAAACTTCACACACACACACATATATATATACATACATATACCCCACAACCTTGAGAAAGAAAAACTCTTTTTTGTAGATAGGGGATGTATTTATAGATATTCAAATTCAAAATTATTAATTAGATGTCAATTTTGATAAATGATCAAATGAAATTATTGGTTAAGTCACAAATTTGGTTTTAATGTAATTTTTCTCCACTTTTAAATATCCCATCTTTACTTTTAATTCAAATTTTAAAGGATAAATTTGGTTGTGATGTTATTTTAGTTAGAATCATTCTAAAAAAAAAAGAAAAAGTCCTTAACTAAACTGTTGTTTGATAAATTATTGGTAATTAAAAAAACATATATAAAGTGTTTAAGAAAACATATAAATGGTTAAATTTTGATATTTTCATTTGATATATAAAACCATTTGATCATGTTTTGTCTCTTGTTCATGATGACTTGGTTGAGGATAGCCAAAACAACATGGCTTTAATGTAATGGATTAATTTGCTTTATTTACCAAACAAAAATATATATATATAAAGTCTTTAAGAAAACATATAAACGGTTAAATTTTGATATTTTGATTTGATATATAAAAACCATCTGATTATGTCTTGTTTCTTGTTCATGATGACTTGATCAAGGATGGTCAAAACAACACAGCTTTAATGTAATGGATTAATTTACTTTATTTACTATATATATATATATAGTCTTTAAGAAAGCATATAAATGGTTAAATTTTGATATTTTGATTTGAAAAATTAAAATAAATTGGTTATAAAAGATGAGATGAGAGATCAATATAGAAAAAGAAGTAACAGAAACTTTGCATTGTTTTATATGTACAAAGTTGCAAACTTCATTTTCCTTACGAAGTAGATTGATCTAATCATGGATTATATTACTAGTTTTGAACTATCGATTATGGTAAACTACAAGAGGTTAAATAATATCAAGCTTTACAAAGAGATAAGATAAGGTGACCCCTTCTCTCCTTATCAAGTCCTAATCCAAGTCCCCCTCCCAAGGGAAGAGGAAGAATAATTGTTAACTAATATGAAGGCTACATGGGAGGACTAGGGCCTTATTGGACTCTTTTTCAAGGCACTAGAGAGTTTACTCAAAATATTTTACAACACCCCAATGTCCTTTAACAATGGTGCCAAAGATGACTTGTATTGAAACTTTTTGTCTAATGTTACCTTCATCACATGGAGTGCTTACAATATTGTGGTCAATAGAGAAATGACTCGTAACCCCTAAAATTACCTACCCACGACTTTCTATAACACCCATCACCCAGTTTAAAGGCTTGGCCAGACAAAAAACATTACATTAGTCATTGGAGTGACCTTGATTGATCTATCTTTTAAGTGTTTCTTAGTCGTATACAAGTTTTATAATTCATACAATAAATCCAAGTATCCACAAACAATTACAAAAAATTTTATTCAAATAGGTCTTTAAGCGTCATTTGGGGGCCTCACTTAGGCAAGCAATAACTTAAGTATTGATACCAGGGTTGTAACACCCCTTGCTCGACCCGATCGTCGGGTCTAAGTTACGGGATGTTATAGTCCATATCGGAACAGTTGTTACAATAATACAAGCATTCATAATCATAACATTTCATAAATACGTCACACAATGTTTCTCGGACTTGATCGAGCTTACGAAAGCTCAATTACTAAATTCAAACATGAAATAGGACCAAATTGCAAAATTTCTAAAGTTTTAGAATAGGTATCGGTACCTCTGAATGGTACCGATACCATTTATAGATTCGATGTTTAGAAAATTCTTCATACAAACACAAGTATCGATACTTGTCATATGGTACTAATTCCCATTTTATAAAGTATCGATACCTAATCCAACATCAATACCGTTTTGCAATTTTGATTCTTTTGTAAAAACAAAACAAAGTCCAATGTATTGATACCCTTGTAAAGTATTGGTACTCTGATATAGAGTATCGATACTTTAACCTCGTATCGATACCATTTTTATGCTTGAAATTTTTGAAATTAAGAAAATTTGCTAAAGTACCGATACTCTTACTAAGGTATCGATACCTAAAGGCCAAAGTTTTAAAAAAAAACTACAATTTTGAACTCATCTCATGCCAAACAAAAATGTACTCATTTGGTGCTTATAAACCTATACAAAACCTACATAAAGCAACTTCCAAACATACATTCATACATTCCTAATATCAATCAAACCAATATGCCACAAGTTGGCACCATTTCACAACAAATCATACCATTTAAACTAACATACTTATAAACTAACATACCATGCCAATTCACTTTCATTAGGTTATTCAAATGTCACATATATATCGATTAACACTTTGCGAAAACATATACCTATACTAACATGACATTAACTTTCATGATCAATCTTTTACTAAAGTTCAATTCAAACCAACATTCTCACTAACACACACATATATATACCACCTATATACATGCCAAATAATCAAACTAAAAAACAAATAAAAGACTATTGAATAATAATCTGGATAGTGTTAGCTTCGCAACGATCCAAAAAATAACATTTTCATAGGTCTGCTTTTTTTGAGTTTGGCAGAAGTGTTTTTAACACTGAGGCTACTGAACATGAAGATGATGATTAGCTCATATTCGACGAAGTGATGCAGAGTGATGATTCCAAGCTCAAGCTCTTCATCTAAATCTAAGTTGCTTGAAGAATCCTCATCATTTTAAGTTACACACATGAGTTTCTTTTTCTTTTTCTTCTTTAGAGTGTTAGCACATTCAACTTGTATATGCCCAAATGACAATGGATGCCCTTCATTTTCTCCTTAGATGTCTCCCTATTTATCACAACACCTTTGCTATTGTTTTTTGAGAAATTCTTGAAAGCTTCAAACATCTTATTCCTCTTAACTTGTTTCCCAAAGTCTTTATTAAAATTCTGAGTCAACAAAGTTATCTACTTCTGCAGTTCTAGTAGTAGTGGTACCTTCAGTTGAAATTACCTCTGTCACTTGTAAGGCAATTGTAACAGCCCAGTTTAGAGGCTAGATGGAACAGTTGTTTCAGAATCACTAATCCGAGGTTTGAGAAAATTATTTTTATGTTATTTTATGAGTTAGAGCATGATTATTTAGGTGCATAAAAATTTTGGTGCTTTAATTTTAGCTATTTCATGCTTAATCGCGAAAAAGAACTAAATCGCATAAAGTGCGAAAGTTCAATTTTACAAGCTAAAGGTGCCTAATAGCCATAGAATATTAATTGGAGGTCCCAAATGTGAAATTAGGCCTTGTTTTAAGAGGTCTCCGGCCATAGGGGGACAAAGAAGTCAAAATTAGTCAAAGTGGGTGTAATAGGTGGATTAAATTGATGAAATAAAATAAAAGAAAGAAAGAAAAGATATCATCTTTTCTTCTCCTTCCTCCCACCAAAAATTAGTAGCAAAAATAGGGGTTGAGAGCTCAAAAATTTTAGCAAGCTTCTCTCTTTACAAGTAAGTGACTTGATGATCATTTCTTGATAAAAATTGTACTTTTGGAACCCCTAAAGCTTAAGCTTTCTAAAGAAGGGACTATCTTGCAAAATGGTGAAGAGTTTAGAGTTTTTCCACGTGAGCTTTTAAGTTGTTTTTTGCATTTTTATGGGAGAAAATGAGTCCTAGTTGTTAGATAAACAACAATTGTGAAGGGTGTTTCCATGAAAACACCTTAAAGGACCTTTTTGTAAAGGTTGTAAATTATGAGGTAAATGTGTGAAATAATGAGTTTTGATGGCTGCCATAAAAGAAATAAATGTTCACCTAGGCTCGTTAAAGAAATAAATTTGATTAGAATTGATTTCCGAGCCTAGGGGTAAAATGATCATTTTGTGAAAGTATAAGGGCAAAATAGTAATTTTGCCAAAGCATGATTATTGAAATGCATTAGTTAAGGTGATTATTAAATGAGCTAATTTGCTATTATAGATCAATAAGAACAAAGAATTAACCTCGACCGGGGAAAGAGCAAAGTATCGGACTAGATCGACAATCTAACCTATTTTGAAGTCGAGGTAAGTTTGTGTACAATAAATTCAACATCATGTTATTAAGTTTCTAAATAATTGATATGAGCAATGTTGTACAATATTTTTATGAATTTGAGTTATAATGGTGAGTGAGACAAATGATGAGAATTGTGAAGTTGATGTCCCGGTTGGACTATAGAGAAGGTGAGTATACTATTAACGAAACATGAGATTGTTAAGGTCCCGTGTAAGACCATGTCTGGGATATGGTCTCGGCACCGAATAGAGATCCCGTATAAGACCATATCGGGGATATGGCATCAGCACAGAATGTGAGAATCGTATAAGACCATATCCGGGATATGGCATCGGCATCTAGAAGTGACCCCACGTAAGACCATATCTAGGATGTAGCATTGGTGTCGTAATTATGTGAATGAGGATAATTATATATATCCTTGAATATCTCAAGTACTTTCCATGTGGTAAATAGTAAAGCTTAAGCTAAAGATGAGATTAATGCTAATATCAAATGATGAGGTGATACAGGTATATGTGTGAATGATTCATGAGAATGGTTCACAATTTGTGGCATGTTATGTAATTGTAAGAGTAAATATGAGTAAGTTATGGAAATGAGCTTAAGACTTGTGTTTCATTCAATAAAATGGATGGATGATATTATGAGTTTTATGTTGCTATTTATTTCATGCAAACTTACTAAGCTTTATGCTTACCTCTCTCATTTCCCTTTTCCTTGTAGTATTGCCAAGATAACACGAGGATCATGGGACGTTGGAGTTCAGAATCACACTATCGACATCTCTTTGGTATAACAAAATTAGATTTATTTTGAGTATGGCATGTATAGGACTTGGTCTTTTTGTTATGTCACATTTGTTAGCCAAAATGTTGGTTATTAATGTTAATCAATTCATTTTGTAAATGGCTGTCAGATGTTGGCCAATACTTGATAAGTTTTATATATCTTCAATGATGGTGAAGTTCATGAAGTGAATGCTTGTGTAATTAGATGAGTAATGAATAAAGTATATATACTTGATGAAGGTAGTAAAAACCTATGTGTGGATGTCTTGATTTTTGGGCATTTGAGGTGCCTTATTGTTAGGTTGTGTATTGTATTGAAAGGGTATAAGTGTGGGAGCTTTTTAAGATGGAAATTGGCTTGGTAGATAGCCTTATAATTGTCCACACGAGCAGACACACGGGCGTGCATCTAAGCCGTGTGTGACACACGACCATTCCCATGGGCGTGTTGATTGCTCGTATGTCCCTTGCATGCCAAGCTTACAAGTCAGTATGCTCAGTAGTAAACACACGGGCAGAGACACAGCCGTGTGTCTCAGCCGTGTGAGAGACACGGCCAGGGACATGGGCGTGTGCCCAGGCCGTGTGAAGTCTGCACCTGAATTTGGAAGTTAATTCGCCACACAGTCGAAGGGCACGGGCGTGTGATACAAGTCAGTGTCGACCACGGGCCAACTACACGAGCGGGCGATAGGCCGTATGATGCAAGTTAGTGTCAACCACGGGTGTGGAACACAGGCTTGTGGTTGTGTTTCATGTCAAAATTTTCCAAGTGTTTGAAAATTTCCAGTTTGGTCTCGAGTATATGTTTAAGGCCTCATAGGCCCGTAATAAGGATGTTATGAATGTGAATATGAAGTTTTAAGTTGGAAAGAAATTTTATAGCCTGAAGTTATATGTTTAAGCAAGATAAGTTCGGTAATGCCTCTTATCCGATTCTGGCGTTGGACACGGAGAAGGGGTGTTACAGCAATGCTCTTTTCTCCCTTGGATTTGCTTATTCTTGACTCATCCAGACTAATCTTGAAAGTTTGCAGAGGTCTAATAAGCTCATTAATTCTCATGTTATCACTGTCTTTTGCCTCATCAATGGTAATGAATTTGATAGAAAATCTCTCAAGTAGATATCTAAGCACCTTTCTCACAAGTTTGGAATTTGAGTATTGTCTCCCAAGGCTAAAAGCTTAATTGGATATGTCACATAACTTTGCATAGCATTCACCAATGTTTCATTCTCCAGCATCTTAAAGTCTCAAACTTAGTGCTCAACATATGTATTTTTAACTGTTTTATGATGTCAATTCCTTTATGGAAAGTCTCGAGAATATTTCATACCTCTTTAGCTATTGTGCACTTGGACATTCTTTTAAACTTCTATCCATCCACTCCACAAAAAAAATGCATTTAAAGCTTTTGAATTTGTATTGACCAGTTTCTCCTCTTTTGTAGTCCAAGTAAGTTTTAATTTTAGTATTCACCCCTAATATTTCTGTAGCAAGGAGTCCTAGCGAGAAGAACAACAAGCTAAGCTTTTTTATCCATCAACTTGATGAACCTTTATTCTAGCCTTCCAGTAGGCATAGTTGACACCACCAAACATTAAGGGATGAGACGTAGGTGATCATTCCATTTCAAGTAAGTATCGACACTAAGAAAACCACGTGATCTGTTAAGTGGGTGGCTTTGATACCAATATGAAGAAACACAATAGATAGTTGCAAGAACATATGAGCAGTGCAATTTCTTTTAGAACTGAAAAAAAAATAAACACAGACAAATTGTTTACATAGTTGGTTTTCCTACATTTGCAAAGCTTTTCTTAAAGAGATTCTACATTATCTTTCATACAAACAATGATTTAAGTCCTACCACACCATGGTATAACAACCTCAAATTTGCATCTAAAATCTAAATCTCTTTCCATTAAGTTTTTCCCTTGAATACTTTGTTTGTAAACCAAGTGATTCACTAATTTACATACAAACTAAACTCACAATAATGAATCCCTAATGAACAATTATGTGCTAAAATATAACTTATACAAGTTTCAATAATATATATTATTTTTCAACTTGCTAACATACTAAATCAATTATAGTTAATCACCCTATCAAAGTAGAAGTTAAAGGAGCATAAGCAATTTCCATACAAAGTCCAAGATATTTTCAAGATATTCAAGATATTTTTAAGATATCTAAAATAAGTCTTCAAGGCAATTTAATTCAATCTCTTGAAACCAAAGGACCAAATTGTTTGATATGATTTGATCCAATCTTCAAAATATGTTCATTTATATGGATTGATTTTCAAAGATGAGCCATCATACATTTAAAATATCAACAAAGATTATAGCATAAATGTTTTTTTCAAAATATTGTTAATCTTAAATAGCGCAAGTTATGAAGGTTGCACGTATTAGGAAATGTGTCCACATTGTAGGAAATGTGTCCATATTGTAGTAAATATATAACTGTCTTCTATTTATTTGAATAATGAATAAAAAATAAAGTTAATTTCACATTTCAGTATTATGTCTTTTGTATTTATGTCTTTTATATTTTGCATGCATAGCGAAATTGTAACAAGCAAATATTAGCTCATTGATTGTCTAAAGTTCAAACTGAAGATAAGTGACATTGTAAAGAACGTTTACATTGTGAGAAATACAACTTACTTCAATAGATAATCTGAATGAGTCCGTAATCCCGTAAAAGAACCAAAGTGAGCATTTGATCCAAATACTGAGAAGGATTATTATGCCGTCTACAATTCCAATTGGGGAGATGACTAGTCTTAACTATTGAAGCAATTGACTCCACGAGTAGAGACATAGATGTATTAATTGGTAGAATGATACATTGGATTGGACCCAAGATGAATTAATTCTGAAATCGTTTGTGAATTAATTCACTTGTGACATTCATGGTGTGATTTACCTAAATCCTGAGTTAGTCACTGACTATGTGTATGCAACTCATGTGCTTTTATATAAGTGAAGGCTTATGCTCTAAAGATGATCAAGCACATAGCCAGTATGTTGGGTACTTGACTTGTGTATGGCATGGATTTACTAGCAACAGTGGAATTCATAGCTCAATTAAAGAGTTAATGATATCCTCTCATTGGCATTGTGTGGATTGATAAATATGGAACGTGGCCACGGGTTGCTCGTTCTCGAACGAGTAATTTATCATAGTCATTTGTTAACAGTGATCATATTAATCATTAAAAAGACATAATGGTGACAATGAGATAAAATATGATTGTATTGAGTGAACGGATTTAACTTAAAAGAATTAAGGATATCATATGAGGGTAACACACACATGACGAGGTCATTGGACAAAGCAGTTAGATGAATTGCTTTCGTAAAGAGTATACAATAATGAGTTTTCAATCAAGGTACTTCTTGTCGACTGACTCTATGATTAAGTAATTACGAATTATCGAAACAATGCTTTTGGACATAATTGCAATCACTAGAGCCTAATTGTATATGTCCGATTGGTCCTTCCGCTAGCTCAACAAAAGCTCGATCGGACTGCATTTGAATCAGAAGAAAATTCTATGACTTTGGAAATAATTTAATTGAGTTGATTTATTCGATGTGGAATTAAATTAAGTGGTCGTGGGAATTGTTAAACTAAAGAATTTGATTAAAGAATTTTATAGAAAAATTAATTTGAAAAATCTAGGTGATTTTCGAAAAAATTTATTTTGATCAAGTAAAATTAAATTAATCAAATCAATTAAAATTAATATGATATTTTTGGAAATTAATTTTCAAGTCAGACAATTGGCCTAATGGGACTTGAAAATTAGACCTGAGATCGTAAATTGGGTCTAGGAGTCCAAAACCGAGACCAAGACTTAAAAATTGGTCGAACCAAACCCAATACGTAAAACAGGGCCGACGGCCCAACCGGTGGCTTGACCAGACAGGTCGAGTTGTCATTGGCTCGGACCGAACCAGCTTTGGGTGTCGGAAAGGTGTCACACCTGCATTATTGGACACAACGGTGCTAGTGGCTGCGACGGCGGTATCCCGATGGCCGCCGGTGGTTGGTCGTCGATGGTTGAGCAGTGGAAGAATTACATTCCTACTAGAATTCCACCAGAAAATTTGATTTCAGATTAATTATTCTAAAAATAATATTATTTTAATAGTTTAATATTAAATTTAATTTAATACTTATCTAAAAAGTATTTTATTAATTTAATATTAAAGTGATTATCTTAATATTAAATTTAATTTAATGTTTATCTTGTAGATAAACATTCTATTATTTTGATAAGATTTAATATTAAATTAGTATAATATTATACTAATTTAATATTAAAGTGATTATTAAATTTAATCATAGTTGAACTTTCTAAACTCTTCCTATATAAAGAGTGTCTTGAGTTATTATTTACACACACTTGAAGAAAGTTGTAGAGAGAAAATTATCTGAAGAGATTATTTCAGAAAATTTCTAGAGATATTTTTTATTTATAATTTGACCCAAAAGTTTAGAGAAATTGCAAAATTATCCCTGGTAATTTTTGTGAATTTTTTTATTCAAAGCGAGCCCACACTCAGCAGACGTGAGCTTGAGGATAGCGGAAAAGACTACTTGGTTGAAGCGCTCATCCTAGACGAATCGAAAAGGTATAATTTTGATTAATCGATTATTACTTTATATATCATAATCAAGATCTTATTTTGGAAAAAATTTTAAAACTTTATTTTTCCCTAAATTTATTTTTTGCTATGTTTTTCAAACTCATTTTTTTCAACATGATGCCAAGTGTGGTTGGAGTTGCTCTGATAACTTCATCAATAACTAATTCTTTATAGATATTATTTTATAAAAAAAATATAAACAAAGGCAATATTGTCATGGTAAACACAAAGAAACATATTTAAAAAAAAAAAAAAAAGCTGTTTAAAAGTTCAAGGTTAAAGAAAAAAAAAAAAAGGAGTTGTCGGAGACACCTTTGCAATGATGGAGAATTGTCTAGGAATGATAATTTTATAGAATTTAAAATTTTATTTTTTTAGAGTTGTGAACTAATTGATGGAATATGTAAGTATTGGGGACTAATTTTGTTATTATATCAACAAAAAAGTTATGTCAAGCTTCCTTTTGTGACTTAATCAGAGAGTAACAGAAAATAAAATTAAATATCATAAACATTAGTGACCAAATTGAAATTTCTATTATCGAATGACCAACATACAAATATGCTCATAATTAAGTGACTATTTACATAATTTAATTAGTGAGAATTTGAAGGGTTAAATTTCAAGAATTTTTATTGAGATGATATATAAAATGGTGGAATGTTCAATTAAAAATAAATAAAACAATTATAGTTATTCATGTGAAATTACAGGTACATATTTTATTTAACAAAATTTTCTTCTATTTCAATTTGTTTTTATTTTTTTAGAACACTGGATGATAATGAGATAGTATTAGATGGGTTGAATATTAATTTTGGTAGACTGTGGATAATATCTTCCTTAAATAAGTATAATTACTCAAAAGTCAAGAAATGGAAAGAAGATTTAAAAATTCATTAGGATATTGTAAATGATTAAGCTACATTTCAATCATGATTAATTTTAAACATCAGATTTGTTAAAAATAATTATTATATTAGATTGAAAATAAGTCAATATGCACTTGAGTTTACATTAATATTCAAAACTTCAAACTCACAACATTTAAATAACTTCTGAGATGAATATAAAATGAAAAAGATTGTGATTTATGAATAAAGTATTTATTTTAAGAGTTAATTGTACTAGATATTTTTAAATTATGACATTCATTTTAAATTTATTTTAAAAATTTAAATTATTTTAATTACATTTCTAAACTATCGATGTTATATTATTATTAAAACCGTTAATTTAACATGCCAAATCTTATCTAGCTAAATTTAAAATAAAAATTTTAAAGAAAAATAGAATGTTGTCACTCCAAAATATTTATTTTAAATTATGTTATATAAGATTTGATGTGTCATTTAACAGTTAAATTAACAATTTTAACAACAGAAATACCTAATTGATATAATCTCAATAGTTTAAGAGTATAATAAGAAAGATTTAAAATTTAAGGATAATTTAAAATGAAAATATTAATTTAAAGTTGTGAAGTGGGATTTGTTTTTATGAGCATAATTTAGATGAAATGAGAAATAGTAATGTAATAATGAGGTGTGAAGATAAATCAAACCAACTTATGATATTTAAAGGTTAAATCACAATATCAATAATGTGAACACCCTTTCTTTACACATTAATCATTATGGAATATTATTATTACAGATAGAAAAAACACAATGCATCCAATCTATTTACTGTTTAAATTAAACAGATTATCCGCGTTGATGTCATTCTTGGCAATATCAACTAAAGTATTTTGATGCTAAAGATTCATATATTTGCACAGCAAAATGACAAGAAAATAATATAAGTTTTTTTTTAAGGTATCTAGTTCAATAATCAATCCTTTGCGTTTTATAAGTAGATACTGTTCATGAATTTTAAATTGTTCTATACCATACTAAAGTAAGGATCGAATACTCGATCACTAGTTAAAGTAAGAGTAACCTTGTCATCTCACCTAACTCCTATGATCCCCGATCTATATCTTTTAATAAAGATTCTTTAAAAGAAAAAGGTGAGACAAGGAGAACCTTTTCTCATGTTTGGGTCCTCATCATGCCTTTCTTTTAGTTGGCATCAACTTAGGCAGGCCATGTATGGGATTAGTTTAAGTTTGTATTGATTTTTTAATATTTAAAGACCACATAATATTATATCTGAAAGAGAGTTTTCAGGTTTTGTTTGGAAAGGTTGATCTCAAAAACTCAGAACTAATTATAGTGTGCAGAAGCATACAAGATGATGGCAGCACATATTGTAGCAATGGCAAAATGTTATTAAATCTTCATTGTTTTGCCAAATGAAGAAATTTTCATTTGAATCTATCATCAACTGATTTGTTTTGGGTTGGTATTCATTTTCTCCACTAATGAGCTCAACCAAAAAAGAAGAAGAAGCATATTTGAATAGAATAAATTTGCAGGCATTCACCCAGAAACTATGCAGCCAGCAGATATTTAGTACTTTCCAACATATATTTATATTAAGTAGCAATCGGTCCTTTCAAGCTATTGGATCACGAAACTGACTCCACCACATTGCAACCATCCTGCATATTTCACTGATTACTGGAAGAAACATAAAAGAAATGAAGGTAATCGAGCTTAATTGGCTACACCATTTGACTGATGATCATGTTTATCCAAGATCTCGGTTGCTAAAACTTACAATGCGATGATATCTTCCATATTTGGTTATCTCCATTCTTCCATTCCCAAAGCACAATTTTATTGCCATCTTGGATATCAGGGTGACCACCGAGGTATGCGTCCATATTCAAGTGAAGGTTATTAAACATTCTTATACGTCTATAGCCTTCATTATCAATCACCTCGCTCTCACTCCACATTAGGGATAAATCATTTGAATTGAATCATGACAATTGCACCTACAAAGAAAAAAAAAAAAAAAAAAAAAAAAAAAAAACTTTTTCTCAACACAAATGTAAAGTTAATATATTCAAAATGTTGTTCATTTTTACTGACTCCAGAAAAAAATGAATAAAAAAGAGGAAAAATGTATCACATTTTTGAATGAGGATGTTTGTTGCTTCTTACCGATGTCAGCAAACCTTATTAAGCAAAGAAAAATACAAGGCAATGAATAATTCTTACTGGTTGAGTAGCTCCACAAGCATGCTTGAGGGCTAATCCAGTGGCTTTATTAACCAGAGCAAAGCCGGGGAAACCCTCTTCATCTTTCACGTTGGACCCGAACTTATCATCCTTGAACCAGTGCTAAAATAGCGAACAAAGCAAGTAAAATGAAAATCAAAATAGTAACAAATTCTTTGCCCTCCTTTTAAGTTTTAACAATCAAAATGGGCTTTTTGGCTGTTAATTAACTAATTTGTTAAATACAAAGTCAAAAACCTTATAATTCTATGCAAGAGGGGAAAAGTGGATAAACAAGGTAAATCTAACCAAAATAAAAAAATTCCCATAATCTAAAACTATTTTGCTAATATAGTTGACAGATACATACTTGGTGTTCATCATAGGGATCGGCTTTAGCAAGAACAACCTTGTCAAATCTAACCGAAAGATTTAATTTTGGATCAGCTTTACAACAGATTTTGACAGTAGATTCCTTAGAGAGGTTGGAAGCATGACCAGAATGATAGGAATGGTGAGTGTGAGATGAGGAGTAGGGGCAATCATCACCATGACAATCAGACCTTCCTTCACCAAATTTATGACCACCATGTTTTTCGTGCCCTGACACTGCTGATTAGTTGTATAAACCGAGTGAAGAGTAAGAGACATTTGCTAGGATTTTTTATTAGGTTGTCTTTTCTTTAGTTTTAAAGAAACTTACAATGTGGTGATATCTTCCATATTTGGTTATTTCCAGAGTTCCATTCCCAAAGCCCAATCTCATTGCCATCTTGGACTTGAGGGCGATCACCTAGGTACGCATCCATATTTAGGTGAATGTCATTAGCCATTCTTATAGCTCTATAGCCTTCATTATCGATCACCTTGCCCTCACTCCAAATCAGGGACTTATCAAATTCGTTTGCCTTGAAACGTTCTAATTGCACCTGTAGAGGAAAGAAAACATTTTTCAATGCAAAATTGAAGTTAATGTATTCAGAATGTTGTTCATTTTTACTAGCTTAAAATAATAATAATAATAATAATGAGCAAAAGAGCAAACAGTGTATCGCATATTTTGATGTAGATGCCCACTACTTCTTACATGTATCAACAAAAGTTTTCAAGTAATGAAAAATAAAAGGCAATGAAGAATTCTTACTAGTTGAGTAGCTCCACTAGCATGTTTGAGGGCAAAACCCTCTTCATCTTTCACGTTGGATCCGAACTTATCGTCCTTGTACCAAAGCTAAAATAGCAACCAAAGAAAGGAAAATGCAAATCAAAATAAGATCAACTTCTTTGCGTTCCTTTTAAGCTTTAAGAATCAAAATGGACTTTCGGGTTGTTAACTAAATTGTTGAATATGAAGTAAACAAGCTT
Source organism: Gossypium bickii (assembly GCA_025503065.1). NCBI lineage: Eukaryota > Viridiplantae > Streptophyta > Magnoliopsida > Malvales > Malvaceae > Gossypium > Gossypium bickii. The sequence goes on from CP106711.1 coordinate 108,560,893, forward strand.
TAGAACTATATGCAAGAGGGACAAAAATGATACATAATCAAAAACTATTTTGCTGATATAGTTTCCAGTTACATACCTGGTGTTCATCGGAGGGATTGGCTTTAGCAAGGACAACCTTGTTATCTCTAACTGAAAGATTAAGATTTGGATCAGATTTGCAAAATATTTTTACTGTAGGTTTATGGAGGGGTTGGAAGCAGAACCAGGATAGGATGAATGGTGAGTTATAGATGGGGAATATGGACGGTTATGACCATGATGATCAAACCTCCCTTCACTAGTTCCATGGCCGCAAGGTTGAACATGTCCTGGTGTTGTTATGTAGTTGTATGAACCATATTCAGGCGGTAGGTAGTTACCACCATATCCTGGTTGGTACATCGGTGCTGCTCCATATCCAGGTTGGTGCGGTTGTGCAGCCCTATATCCGAGTTGGTGAAGAGGTGCAACCCCATATCCTGAATGGTGTGATAATGCAGCCCCATATCCGGCTTGGTGTGACGGTGTAACCACATATCCGGGTTGGTGTAGCGGTGCAGCCCCATATCCAGCTTGGTGCGATGGTACAGCTCCAAACTCGGCTCGGTGTGATGGTGCAACTCCATATCCGGCTTGGTGCGACGGTGGGGCCCCATATCTAAGGTGGTGCAATGATGCAGTCCCATATCCTGGTTGGTGCTGTGGTGCAGCCCCGTATCCTGGTTGGTGTGGTAGTGTTGCCCCATATCCAGCTTGGTGCATGGGTGCAGCACCATATCCAGGTTGGTGAGGCAATGCATCAGCATATCCTGGTTGGTGCATAGGTGCAGCACCATGTCCAGGTTTGGTGCGGAGGTGCAAAGTCATTGCGTTGTCTTTCATTATCTTGGGAATTAGTTGGATGATGGGCAGTGTGAGAGTGTTCTCCACCATATGAGTACTCCATCTGGATTAAAGTTAAAGAACAGGAGAGTAAGAAATCCTTTTGTAGTAACCTCGTGAATATATAAGAAAAATGCAATTTCATTATCAAAATCTTGATTTTGACAGCATGTTTTTAGAAAATCTTACCTTAAATTAGTTAATTTGTTATTTCACATCAACTTGGGTTTGTTACAAATGAGGCAGATTGTTAATTTGGCTGTTTTTAGCATGTTTTTTTTTTTTTTTTTTCAAATTATTGCCAGCTGCTGCACCACTTAAATTGTAACTGTCAGCTCTTTAAATAAGGCCAACCCTTTTTCTTCTTTCTCCTTCTCTTTCATTGGTAATTGCAAGAGTCGTTTCTTTCGAAACAGCAGTTAATTTCTTTTCCTACGAACCTTGTCATTATCATTGGTGTCTTTTTTTCATATTTACTTTCTGTACTAGTTAGGGGTAAAGTTTAAACTTGTTTTGGGTTGAAAATAAATTGTATATTTTTATGATAATAAAAATATATTTTATTATTTTAATATCTATCTCTTTATCATTTTTAAAAGATTAGATCAATTTTTTATCATTTGGAGGGGATTAAAGTATAATTTTACCTTTACTAATTTAAATTTTATAAATTTTAAAACGATCTAAATGAATTTTTTTCATTTTAGAGGGGTTACGCCCCTACCAGCCCCCAAGCTACGCCCTTTATACTAATAGTATCACCCTCCCTTCTTTAAATAAAAAAACAAAGCCCAAAATAAAAATATCTTTCATTCTTATTTTCTTAGGTCAACTACATTTTACGGTTAAAATATGTTATAATTAAGTCTACTTACTCTTTAAAATTTAAAATTTTAGTTTATTTAATTTTAGTTTTAGGAATTTTTTTGATTTAATTTTTTTATTTTAAAATTTAGGTCCAACTATTAACACTAATAATTTTTTTTATTAAATTTAGGTTTATTACAACGCTACTTTTTTAGTTACATAGCTGCCATGTAAGTATATTTTTTTTTACTTAATTAAAAATATCACACCAACAAATTTTATTAAAAAAATTAAAATTTAGCCCATGTGTTTTTAATTTTAGGAACTCAAGATTGATGACAATACCATCATAAACTATTGTATTGTATCTAGTACTCTTAACCTAATGTAGTTATGTGTTTGAATTTCGTTTTACTCACAATTTGATCATTTTTTTCACTTTAATATTATATATTTAATGTATTATCATTAGTTAGTCCCAAATCTTACGGATCATTATTTATTGTATATTATTTTTAAACACATATGTTGTGTAAAATATTTAGTTTTCACACACATACGCATGCAATGAAATTTCTTATTGATAATGTTATTGATTGAATTGGTGTCAAAAGTTAACTCGACATCATCCAAAATTGATGACAACATCATGATAAGCAATTGTAGTGCATTTAATATTCTTAATCAAATATATTTACGTATTTAAATTTCGTTTTACTCACAATTTAATTTAATATTTTCATTTTAATATTATACATATTGCATGTGCTTTTATTAATTAGTTTCAAAACATTTCATTATCTATTTTATGTTATTTTAAACACACCGTTATATTCTAAATATATAATTTCCAATGTGTTTGTAAAATTTCTAGTTGAATATATTTCTTCTTATTAAGTTTAACAACATAAGTTAGACATTAATTCAATTTATTCTTTTTATTTTTCATAAAAAAAGAGATGAAGGATGCAAATATTATTTAACATAAAATTTAAAATACTTTTATTAATAACAAAAAATTCTATCATAAATGTACGATTTGGAATTCCTTAATAACAACACATGAAATATTACAATATTAAAAAAAAATTATACTAAGTAAGTAAAATGAAATTTAAATAAATAAATACATCATATTAAGAATACCAAATGAATACAATCGTTTATCATGGTGTTGTCATCAATCCTAAGTTGGTGTTGACTTAGCCTGTGACACCCACTCAATCAATAACATTACTAATAAAAAATTCTATCACATGAATGTATTTAGAACAAAAGTGTGTTTAAAAATAACATATAATAAATAATGAAACGTATGGTTTGAAACTAATTAATAATAACACATGAAATATATATGATATTAAAATGAAAAAAAATTAGATTAAATTCTGACACCAACTTAATCAACAACATTATTAAATTTTTGTAATTTTATTGATGGAGGTAATAAAATATGCACATTAAAGTAAATCTTTTTTCTAGTGGTAAATTTAATGTTTTACTAATACAATTGACATGGTTCCAAATCGTACTTTATGCATTCTTTTGTTGGTTTTTTAAAATATAAATAATAAAGCATCACCGAGTAATATAACTTATTGTAATTATGAAATGCCATTTTCATAATTTCTCTAATCGAGTCGATGCTTGGTTGACTCGTGACATTAACTTAATAAAGGGCTTCAATAATAATATAGATGTTCAAATTTTACAATTATTGGGAGGGATCCACTTACACGGTGTAAAATCTAAAGTAGCTTTACACACTTCCGTAACTATTTATATTATTAATATTTTAACGAAAAAACCATGTTTTATGATCTAGCTATGTAGATCATGCATGACAAATTTGATGTAAATTTAAAACTTATTTTTTTATGTGAAAAAAAATTCAACCGTTGAATATATATATATTAATATATTGAGTACTTTAGATTAATATGATAGAGATATCAGATCAGTTTACATGCATGACAAGTACATTTATATTGATAAATTCAACGATTAGATCGTTAAAATATTAACCATATATATAATTATGGAAGTGTGCAAAACTATTTTAATTTTTACATTGTGTAAGTGGATCCCTACCTTATAAAATTACCCACTTCACTTATAGCTTCCTATTTTTTCTTCATTTTCAATTTCTTCAAAAATGGAAAATAAAAAAAAATTAAAGAAAATGTGTTTGATTAAAAAATTTGAAAATGATTTTCAAAAAATAAAAAATGTGAAAATTAGAAAATAATAATAAGTTGTTTTAATTGATTTCAATAAAAATATTTTGTAAAATTGAAATTTTTTACTTTAAATTTAACTAAGGAATTTAGCCCTAAACGCAAAAATATTCGTTTTTTCCCTCAACAATCTTCAAATATCGAAATATTTTACCCTAGTTTAAATCCATATAAATGAAGTAATCTTTATTTTATTTCTCTTATTTGTATTATAAAAAAAATGGTGTACGAAATATGTTTCCATATTTTCATTATTAAAAATAAATCATCATTTATCAAATGTGTTTTTCAATTTTTAAAAAAAATTGGAAATAATTTTTTAAATGAAAATAAAAAATGAAAACAAAAAGTACGAAGTGATATGAATATCTTATTAAGTGGATGTTTATTAAGATGAAGATAAGTTTTGATGTACTTTAAATTCTAATAGTCATCATTAGAAGTAGATTTCTACTTCATTTCTACTTCTTGTGCTTATAAATAGAGATATTGGAGAAACTTTGTAAACATCTCATTGATCAATAAAATACAATCTCCATTGCTTCCCATATTTTATTTTTTTCTTTATTCTCTCTATATCTCTTTATTTTATAATATGTTATCGGCACTATTCTCTTTTAATTGTTTTTCTCCGTAAGTCACAATTTTTTTCCCTTTCACCAAGTCTTACCCCTTTCAAGTAGCAACTAATGCAATAGTCGATCACTCCAAATTTGATGCTCAAGCTGTTGCTGATTGCCTTTTAGAGCTACTACTATTTCAATCTTCAATTAGGGCTTGCACACTATAAGTAATCATTAACCAAAGAAATTTATATAATCCTTACGTGAGTGATGACGATGATGTTAAAGATTCAGATATATTTTACTATAATTTATTTATTATATTATGTTTATTATAATTGGAGACTAATCATGACAACATAAGTAGAAAGATTCTGATTTGAAATCCACGTATGCTTGCAATGGTGATTATGAAATAAAGAATCAATGGAGGCGTTTAGAAGTCTGTCTTACTATATTTGTTGCATTCCCCGACATGAATGCAAACATAAACATTCTCCGAAGTGAATGCAAACATAAAGAAAATAAAAGATATAATTATGGACCACTAAAAGTGGAAACATAGTAATAAATAAGAGAACAATAATAGTTCTCAAGATAACTCTTCAAAAGGTACAGATAACTTATGTTATCAATGTGATATGAAAGATTATTGGCCACATATGTGACATATGACCAAATATTTTGTTTCTGTTAATATTATTTGAGGAAAGATATAAGAATCTAGTAATGAATTCTATCATTACAGATAGAAAATATTTATTTTATTTCATACTGAAACAAACAAATATTATTTCAATATTTGATAGTACAAAATTAGTCGAAAGCTTTAGAAGAGCTAATATATTAATATCTTGTGATGATTAATCTATTGGTTTTAAAAGATATTCATAATGGATATCATATTGAGATTGTGAATGAGGAAAATATTATATAATATTTTCATTATGGCATCATTTTTCTTTTTGAACATTTGAAGATTTTGGCATATTTCCTAATGTGAATATTGCATATAATTGTTTGGAAATTATATTTATTTTGTTGACGTAGTGGGATTATAAACTTCACATTGATTTAGACATTTCCAGTAGTAAATGTTATAACAGTACTTATATGTGGATACAAAGTAAAAAGAATGACAGTAAAATTATCAATTTGTCACAATTTATATTGATATTATTAGTACAATTGACATGCATGTTAAAGTAAACCAGAAGTTTACTGATACAAATGTATTTACTACTTGGCGTGACCAGTGATGCGTCGTTGAATGTACCAAATATATCCTACTCCCTGCAAAATAACAAAAATAACAATAAAGGGCAAGTAGGGTCGAATCTACAGGGATCGGATTATACAAATGCCTGTTTCTCGAAATCCTGGGCAAAATTGTGCCCAAGAAAACGTGCGTTCCTGGAAAAATAAAAAAAAAGAATTAATAATTTCGATTTGGAATAAAAATAGAATATAAAATGAATTGAAATCGTGAAAGTAAATTGCAAAAATAACAAGGAAAATAAGAGAGGTTAAAGAAGAGTGAGTTTCTTATTTAGCGAGATTCTAGCCTCCAGTTGTCTCGTTCCTCCTTGGGTTCAATCTTTGGCTTTTGGATGACCCTTCTCTGCCCAAGTAAGCCAGTTATAATGGAAGAGGACGCCTACAACCACCAACTCAAAGAGTTTTAACTTACGAATTTAGGGAGCCTGACTCTAGCCTCCCATTGCTTTTGTGGAGTCATTTATGCTAGATCAACGCTTCTCAATGGCGAATCCCACGCCATTTTGTCTCTTGGGGTCGCTAACCTCTGATGCAGTAAGCTCACGAACCGATGGTGCAATCCTTCCAAAACACACAAAGCGGCCGCCTTTGCATACGTTGAAAGGGTTACTTTTAAAGGGACCTGGACGGAAGCGTCAGCCCTGTAATGCGGAGAAACAATGAATACCTGGGTGAGAAAGTTAAGTATGGGTTCTAAGCCTCAAGAACCTCTTTGGGGCATTCGACAACCTTCGGCTAGACGGATTTTAGTGGCTCATAATTGTGGTGGAAGAGTAAATAAATATATAAGTATGGAAAATGAAATTTTTATTGAAAGAAAAATAAAGGAAGCACAAAAGACTTATAGGAGAAGAGTGTACAGAAAAAGATGAACAACCAAAATGAGTCACTGCATCCTCTATTTATAGTGCTAAGGTAGATGGACTAGTCCTACTCAAACTCCCAAAGATAATTACAATTTATTTAAAGATAAATAGAGATAAATAAAGAATTTAAATAATCCTAAGTAATTATCCTAATATAAATTATCCTAATATAATAAAAATAGAGTTTGATAAAGCAAAGTCTCTTCTTTTTGCATTTCAATCCTTCTGTCCTCCATGTTTGCATTTTTGGCACCATCTTTTCCCTTTGTTGCACATTGGTCTATTTTTAACTTTAATTCCACAATTTTGGCCCTCAATTTTGCTTTGGTCTCCAATTTAGTCCCTACGAGATAAAAGTCCATAAATAGCCCAAATTAGTAGAATCACACTCAAAATTAATATGCAATTAGCACGTAAAAACATGACATTCTAGAGTGTTATCAAATCCCCCTACTTAGCCCATGCTTGCCCTCAAGTATGGTTCCTGGCCACTGTGAAAATTAGATCCTGAAAGAAATTCTACTCCAAAGTTTTATAAAGATTATTCAAAAATGCATATGAAAAATAAAGAGAACTTCTAAGCTTGCTTTAAGTAAAACAGAAAAAGTTTCTAATTAACACACACAAAAATTAAAATCGTCTTGAATTATTTCATGTCAATTAGGTAAATTACCAAACCTATTAAGACACTCTATTTATTTCCGCTTGTAGTCCTCAGCTGAAATTTTATTAGTACTATTTTTTCTCTCTTTTTTTTCTTTTTTTTTTATGATTATTTATTTACTTAGGAATATATTGAACCTTTTGAAGCGAAGAGAGATGACAACCCAAGCACCCACCCCGGTTACTTAGCCCAACATACTCCTAAAAATTATTTATTTTCGGTTAGCGGAGTTTTACTCATCACGTCACACAACCTTTTGACGCGAAGTAGAATGACAACCCAAGCACCCTACCCCGGTTACTCAATCAGTCACGTTCTGAGCCGCACTCATAACCTTGGCTAGCGAAGTTTTACCTATTACGTCACACAACCTTTTGACGCGAAGTAGAATGACAACCCAAGCACCCTACCCGGTTACTCAGTCAGTCACGTTCTAAGCTGTACTCATAACCTTGGAAATATTTATTAATCATAATTTTCATGAAATATTAACTTCAAGAGGACCTAAGAGAAATAATCAAGTGTCAAAAATAAATTTTAATAACCACCTAATAGTCATGAACATAATTTAGGCATGCAAACGTATTAAGTGTCCACTTGATATTAGACTTAATCAATTTTACGAAAAGCAAGATAGAGTTAACTCATTAATCATAAATATTATTGGCCTAATAAGAATAAAACAATGGAGATAAAATCAAACAGACAGAATCAGAATTAACTCAGTGGCCAAGAATCATGCATGTGGGTCAAACAATGGTAAGTCATGGGCAAATTCTTGGGCATGAAAAGCCACAGAATATTCTAAAAAAAATATGGACAACCTAAAAGAGCCTCAAGCAGCAAACACAAATCACAGCAGAATATGATAGTAATACGAAGAGTACCTCCCCCTACTTAAAACACATTGTCCTCAATGTGGATGCAAAAGAAATAAATAAGAAGAAAAGTTTAGAAAAAACTCCCTCTTAGGCTACTGAGCTACTGTCGATTGCGTAGGAGAGCGATGAGTTCGGTGAGCTGCTCGCTAACAGTGTTGAGTCGAGCCTCAATGCACTCTAAACGTTGTTTAACAGCCGATAGGGGTTGGGCTGGAGCGGGTGCTGATGCGTCAGGTTGATGTCGTTGTCGAAAGACGCGTTCGAATGGTGTAGAACGAATACCAGGGGGAACAAAGTGGAAGGAGGACGGAGTGCCAAGTAGTAGCCCCATTGAGTCGAGGCATCGGGCATCTAAAGGATCGGCCTGACAAGCAACATGTAAATCTGAAATAGGAGCGTTAGAACCATGCAAAGAAAACAACAGTTGTGTAATAAGAGAACCTAAAATGAGAGGTCGCTTAGCTTTGATAACATGCTCGAATTGAAGTGCAAACCAATAACCCAAATTAACCGGACGATCGGTATACATACACCATAAAAAGAAGAGTTCCGTCTTTGAGACGTTTACCGGAGCATCTCGACGGCCTGAAAAATTGTAAGCTAAATAACGGTGTATGTAACATAAGGCAGGGTCGTGAAACCATAAATCCTTCGATGTTTTGGGGCTATATATAGTCTCGACATTATTCGTTAACAAAGAAAAAGCCTCAACAGCCTTGAAAGTAGTAGGAAATATACACAAATTGTTCTGAAAATCCTGAGACATAGCATACTCTTCAGTTACAACAGATAAAGCAATATTAAAGTCAATAAGAGATAAACTATGCATTGTACCTAAGAGCCAGAATTTGACAACACTAGGTGTGTCAATCGAAACAGGATTGTGTCGATTAAATTGAAAGGTAGATTAGAATTCAAAAACAAGTTCATAAAAAGCAAAATAAGGTACATCAAAATTTCCAACCCAGCCAATATTCTTGAAATAATCGTTAACAGCAGTTTCAATATGCAAGGCAGCCAAAACAGGTATCGACAGACACTTACAAGGCACAATCGCTTTATGGCAGAGGAAATCATACCTGCTCCGAGCAGTAGAGGATGTGAAAGTAAGGTTACCGTGCAAATGGCCCTCCGGGGGTAAGATGTTAACTCGAAAACGATAAATTCGACCCCGAGAAGGTATCGCACGGTGCTCGTCAGTCGGTATCGAAGAGTTGGCAGTGTTGCTAGAGGAAGAAGCCGAAGCTGCCACTGGTGTGGGTTCGGTTCGACATCGTGGTGGCCGACGGTGAGGCCTATACACCGGTTCTGGTTCTTCGGTCGGTGGCGGCGCTGGAAGGGCACGCATGTGGTCAGGGCGTGAATGGCCAGAGAGTGGTGACTCGTGGTTGTTGGGCGGAGGAGAGATCGAACGGCGCAAAGGGGACGTCGGCGCGGTGGTCGACGAGTTCGTGGGTGAGCTTGTATGCGCATTAGGCGTCACGGAGGACGTGAGAGCAGGGGTGGGCGAAATGCTTACGTGTGGGGGCAAAGAGGTAGCGAGCAAGGGTGCGACTGAATCGGTCGGTGGCGCGGCACCCGAGTTGTTTGCGTGAGAGGGCGATGTTAGGGAGTTTGCGGCGGCTTGGTCTCCGTTCATGGAAGACGAGGAGGAGGGAAGGGACAAGGGAGATGTGGTCGCGGTCGGAGTGTCGATCGACGGTGAGGATGAGGATGAAGAAAGATCATCGGTAAGATCGACAGCTTGGAGAGCGGATAGGCGACGGCGGCTCGAGTTGACGCAGAATGTGGGTTCGGCAATGGCACGGCTCCGGGTGCGTACCATCATGGTCAATCGGCGGTGAGGCTTGGAGGGTAAACGGCAGTTGGAAGGGTGGGAGAGGTGATAAGTCGGCGGCGGCTAAGAAAATTGGGGGAAAAGAAATGAAAAAAAAATGTTTAGGTTTTGGGGTTTTAATTAGCTGATAAGGGGTGTTTGGCTGCAAGGTTAAGGGGTTCTAAGCCGGAATAAGCCTGTTTGGCTGTAGGGATAAGAAATTTTGGACAGGAATAAAACCTAGAGTTGAGGCTGTTTGGTACCTTAGATAGTGCTATTTGGCTCTGTTTTGTCTCCTTTTTTCGCTGAATCTTTGCTTCGTTTGACCTGATCAAAGAAGAGAATTTTATTAATATTTAAACAATAATAATAAAAAAGAAAAATAAATTAAAAATAAAAGAAAAGAAAGCAATAAATAGTAAATAGAAATAAGAACGAAAATAAAAGAAAAATAAATATTGGGTTGCCTCCCAATAAGCGCTTGTTTTACGTCATTAGCTTGACGACTCAAACGGTTCTACGGAGGTTCCAAATAAATTTTTTCAACAGAGTGAGCTCGAAAGTTCTCGTAAAACGGCTTCAACCGCTGGCCATTGACTATGAACCGCCTCCCTGACTCTTCACTTTCTACTTCAATGGCACCATGAGAGAACACTTCAGTAACAACGAAAGGCCCTTGCCATCGTGATCGAAGCTTACCTGGAAATAATTTTAACATAGAGTTATAAAGTAAAACTCGTTGTCCTACTGAGAAATGCTTTTGAGCAATTTTCTTATCATGAAACAACTTGGTCTTGTCTTTATAAATACAAGCGTTCTCATAAGCATCGTTACAGATTTCTTCCAACTCTTGGATATCTAACTTCCTCGCTTCTCCTACAGGGTCTAGCTCCATATTACATTGTCGAACCTCCCAATAGGCTTTATGCTCTAGCTCCACTGGAAGATGGCAAGCTTTGCCAAAAATAAGCCTGTATGGGGTCATTCCAATTGGTCCTTTATATGCTGTTCGATAAGCCCACAGTGCGTCATTAAGCCGAAGACTCCAATCTTTTCGGTTGGGCCGAACTGTCTTCTCCAAAATATCTTTTATCTCCCTATTTGAGACTTGGACTTGTCCATTTGTTTGGGGATGGTATGCCGTAGCTATACGGTGATGGACTCCATATTTCGACAATAGTGCCTCCATGACTTTGTTGCAAAAGTGGGTGCCACGATCACTAATTAGGGCTCGAGGTGTGCCAAACCTGGAAAAAATAGTTCTTTTTAGAAATTCCACAACGATCTTGGCATTATCATTACGAGTAGGCTTTGCTTCTATCCATTTAGAAACATAGTCTACCACGAGAATTATATACACATTGCTAAATGAAGAAATAAATGGGCCCATGAAATCGATGCCCCAAACATCAAAGATTTCGCATACATGAATCGGAGATAAGGGCATCTGATTTTTTTTAGTGATGTTACCTGTACGTTGGCATCTATCGCAAGACTTACAGAAGTTATACGCATCTCAAAAAATTATGGGCCAATATAGCCCACATTCTAACACCTTATGAGCAGTTCTCTTAGGGCCAAAGTGTCTTCCGCAAGCTTCAGCATGACAAAAATTAAGGATAGAAGTTACCTCAGTTTCTGGGACACATCGTCGAATCATCTGGTCCGAACAGTGTTTCCACAAGTATGGGTCGTCCCAAATGTAGTATCAAGCTTCTCGTCTAAGCTTATCCTTCATGGAACGTGTTAACTCAGTGGGTAACGAGCCTGTGGCTAGAAAATTTACCATATCTGCGTACCATGGGAGATGTACTTTCGTCGAGAATAGGCTTTCCTCAGGGAATTCTTCCTTAATAGGGACGTCGTCAAAAGGCACTTTTATTCTGCTTAAGTAGTCAGCCACTAAATTCTCGCATCCCCTTTTGTCTCGAAGTTCGACGTCAAACTCTTGGAGCAACAAAATCCACCTAATGACCTTGGTTTTGCATCCTTCTTTGCAATCAAGTACCTGAGTGCTGCATGATTAGAAAAAATAATTACTTTAGATCCCAATAAATAAGGTCAAAATTTATCTAAAGCAAATACTACAGCTAAAAGTTCTTTTTCGGTAGTGGTGTAATTGCTCTGTGCTGCATCCAGGGTTTTCGAAGCATAGCAAATGACATGGGTTTCCCTATCTATCCTTTGCCCTAACACAGCTCCTACACTACGTTCTCTTACATCGCACATAATTTCAAATGGGTACTTCCAATTCGACGGCTGCACTATAGGAGCGGAGACCAACTTCTGCTTGAATGTATCAAAAGCCTCCTTACACTTTTAGCCAAACTCGAACTGCTTATCTTTCTGTAACAACTCACAAAGTGGTTCCGCTATTTTCGAAAAAAAATTATAAAGCGCCTGTAGAACCCTGCATGGCCAAGAAAAGAACGAATTTCCCTTATAGTAGAGGGATAAGGTAAAGAATTTATAACGTCAATTTTGGCCTTATCGATCTCAATTCCCCTAGAAGAAACTATGTGCCCTAGAATTAAACCCTTATCTACCATAAAATGAAACTTTTCATAATTTAAGACAAGATTGAATTCTATACACCGGCTCAAAATTATCGTTAAATTTTTAAGGCATTCATCAAAACAATTCCCATAAACAGTAAAATCATCCATAAAAACTTCGATAATTTTTTCCACATATTCAGAAAATATACTCATCATGCATCTCTCGAAAGTAGTCGGTGCATTGCAAAGACCAAACGGCATCCTCCTATACGCAAATGTACCAAATGGACACGTAAAAGTGGTCTTCTCTTGGTCCTCTGGTGCGACCGGTATTTGAAAGAAACTGTAATCTACGCAGACACGCCACCTATTTTGCACTCGGGTTGGCACCAAGTCACCTTCGGCATTTTTCTTTACTGTCACGCCCGTTTTCTTGGGTACGACTTGCACCGGACTTACCCATCTGCTATCCGAAATGGGGTAGATCACGTCAGCATCTAAAAGCTTGATTATTTCCTTTTTTACTACCTCCATCATATTCAAATTTAGCCGTCTTTGCGCCTCTCGCCTCGGTTTCGTGCCTTCCTCCACGTAGATCCTGTGTGTGCACGTTAACGGGCTTATTTCCTTCAAGTCTGAAATGCTCCAGCCAATTGCCTCATTATGACTTTTCAATACACGAACCAAACTTTCCTCTTCATCGGAAGAGAGTCGATTGGAGACTATGACTGGTAGGGTATCATCGTCACCTAAAAACGCATACTTCAGATGTTCAGGTAGCGGTTTCAATTCCAATTCTGGTGCTAGCATAACGGAGGGTAAAAGCTTAGTACCTGGGGATAACAACTCATTAACGGATTCAAATTTATCAAGGTCAAATTTAAAATCATAAATGGACTTAAAATTTTCTTCTACTAATGACTCAATTATGTCGACACAATTCACGCTCAAAATTTCACTGGGATAGTTAATGGCATCGTAGACGTTAAATTTCATGATCTCCCCATCAAACTCCATCGTGAAAGTTCCACTTCGAACATTAATTTTAGTAGTAGCTATACTAAGGAATGGTCGTCCCAACAAGAGATCTGAAGATCCCGGAGCACTGTCCTCCTCTATTTTTATCACATAGAAATCTGCAGGAAAAATAAGTTTGTTAACTTTTACCAACACATCCTCGAGGACTCCTTCGGGATGCACAACGGACTTATCTGCCAACTGAATAATAACACCTGTTTTTGTCAAAAAACCTGCGTTAAGTGATTGATAAATAGAATAGGGCATTACATTTATGGAGGCTCCTAAATCACACATAGCCTTTTTAATTCTCAAATGACCTATTTTGTATGGTATTGCAAACATGCCCCTATCCTTACATTTTGCCGGCATTTTTCGCTGGAACACTGCAGAAACATTTTCACCAACATTCACCCTTTCGTTACCTGTTAATTTCAGCTTGTTGGTGCAAAGCTCTTTAAGAAATTTAGCATACCTGGGTATTTGCTTGATGGCATCCAACAGTGGAATGTTGATCTCGACATTCTTAAATGTTTCAAGGATCTCCTTTGCCTCCTTACCTCTTCGACATTGGTTGAAACGTTCTGGAAAGGGAGGTTGAATTTTAGGCAATGGAAGTCTTGGTCGGACCTGTTCGTCTTTCTCAGATTTTTCCTGGGCGATTTCTTGGGCATGATTTCTGTTGGGAATCAGTTCCAGAATCTTTTCACTTTGCAGCGTTATTGAATTTACGTTTTGCCTTGGGTTTGGCTCTGTTTGTGATGGCAGCTTCCCTTGAGAACTTATTTTCTCGATTGACGTGGTCAACTCCCTTATGGACGCCTCAGTTTTCTGTTGAAACTCAAGAACGTTAGCTGCTAATTTATTGACAAGAGCCTCTAGAGAGTTACCTGAGTTTTATGGCTGTTGTAGAGGTCGGTTTTGGTATGGCTGATTGCATCGTGGATTAGCTCCATAACTTAAATTAGGGTGATCCCTCCACCCTGGGTTGTAAGTATTAGCGTAGGGATCATAACGCCTTTGTGGTGGACCAGGAAAATTTCCCACGGCATCCAAATGAGCCATCGTGTCATCATTCAAACTGGGACATACATCAGTTGTGTGCTCATGTGTAGCACATATTCCACATAACCGGGCTGGTTTAGCTTTTTCTGTAACAAGAGAGCTCACAATATTAGTAAGTCTATCAAGTTTATCCTCTAGGGAAGAATTACTTAGCTGGTGAACCCTTCTAGGGGGTTCAGGATTTGCTCGGAACTACTGAGAATTTGCTGCCATTGTGGAGATTAAGTCCCTTGCTTGTTGGGGGGTCATGTTGACCAACGCTCCTCCACTAGCAGCGTCTACCATATTCATCTCCATCAGTTTCAACCCTTCATAAAAAAATCTTGGAGGAGAGATTGCTCTGATATACTGTGTTGTGGGCAGCTTGCACACAACTTCTTAAACCGCTCCCAATAATCATACAGAGTTTCTGCTTCTTTCTGCCTTATCCCCACGATCTCCCTTCTTAGTTCAGCTGCTCTATATGCTGGAAAAAACCTTTTGAGAAACAAATGAGATAGATCAGCCCAAGTAGTTATAGATCCAGGAGGTAAATAAAATAACCATTCCCTAGCTGAATCTACTAAGGAAAAAGGGAAAGCGCGCAATTTAATTTGATCCTCAGTTACGCCCTGAGGTTTCATACTCAGACAAACCATATGAAACTCCTTTAAATGTTTATGGGGGTTTTCATTTTGTAACCCTCGGAATGTTGGCAGCAACTGAATTAACCCGGATTTCAGCTCAAAGTCGGTATCTATGGTAGGATATGCGATGCACAGTGGCGGTTGTTCCGTCGGAGCTTCGGCTAGTTGCCGAATCGTTTGAGCCATTGGTTGTTGTACCAAATTAGGGTTATCGTCAACCCTAGCGTTGAGCACTTCTTTAAATGGATCGACTTCTTCTGCTTTACTTTCAAGTGTTTGAGTAGGGTTTTCATTAACCCTAGACTCTGCTTCGTCGTCGATTCTGATTTCTGGCGGTGGATTACTCTGAGTCCCTACCACCACTGACTGTTTTTTTCTTAACTTTGTTTCTTTTCGATTAGCCTTCACAGTCTTTTCGATCTCTGAGTCAAACGCAAGAGTGCTTGGAGCAGATCTGGTCATAGAAAACAAGAAAACAAGATTAGTACGTTACTGATCCCCGGCAACGGCGCCAAAATTTGATGCGTCATTGATTGCATCAAATATATCCTACTCCCTGTAAAATAACGAAAATAACAGTAAAGGGAAAGTAGGGTCGAATCCACAGTGATCAAATTATACAAATGCCTATTTCTCGAAATCCTGGGTAGAATCGTGCCAAAGAAAATGTGCGTTCCTGAAAAAATAAAAAAACAGAATTAATAATTTCGATTTGGAATAAAAACAAAATATAAAATGAATTGAAATCGTGAAAGTAATTGCGAAAATAACAAGGAAAATAAGAGAGTGTAAAGAAGAGTGAGTTTCTTATTTGGCGAGATTCTAGCCTCCGGTTGTCTCGTTCCTCCTTGGGTTCAATCTTCGGCTTTTGGATGACACTTCTCTACCCAAGTAAGCCAGTTATAGTGGAAGAGGACGCCTATGACCACCAACTCTTAACTTACGAATTTAGGGAGCCTGACTCTAGCCTGTCATTGCTTTTGTGGAGTCATTTATGCTAGATCAACGCTTCTCAATGGTGAATCCTACGCCATTTTGTCTCTTGGGGTCGCTAACCTCTGACGCAGTAAGCTCAAGAACTGACGGTGCAATCCTCCCAAAACACACAAAGCGGTCGCCTTTGCATACGTTGAAAGGGTTACTTTTAAAGGGACCTGGACGGAAGCATCAGCCCCGTAATGCGGAGAAACGATGAATACCTGGGTGAGAAAGTTAAGTGCGGGTTCTAAGCCTCAAGAACCTCTTTGGGGCATTCGACAACCTTCGGCTAGATGGATTTTAGTGGCTCATAATTGTGGTGGAAGAGTAAATAAATATATAAGTATGGAAAATGAAATTTTTATTGAAAGAAAAATAAAGGAAGCACAAAAGACTTATGGGAGAAGAGTGTACAGAAAAAGATGAACAACCAAAATGAGTCACTTCATCCCCTATTTATAGTGCTAAGGTAGATGGACTAGTCCTGCTCAAACTCCCAAAGATAATTACAATTTAATTAAAGATAAATAGAGATAAATAAAGAATTTAAATAATCCTAAGTAATTATCCTAATATAAATTATCCTAATATAATAAAAATAGAGTTTGATAAAGCAAAGTCTCTTCTTTTTGCATTTCAATCCTTCTGTCCTCCATGTTTGCACTTTTGGCACCATCTTTTCCCTTTGTTGCATATTGGTCCATTTTTATCTTTAATTCCAAAATTTTGGCCCTCAATTTTGCTTTGGTCTCCAATTTAGTCCCTACGAGATAAAAGTCCATAAATAGCCCAAATTGGTAGAATCACACTCAAAATTAATATGCAATTAGCATGTAAAAACATGACATTCTAGAGTGTTATCAACCAGTTATACCATCCTGGATCATATGCGATGCAAAAATTAATTGAAAATTCATATGGACATTCATTAAAGAACCAGAATTTTTTAATTTAAAGAATTCTCATTTGTTGCTTGTTCTCAATGAAATTGATTGTTAGAAACTCACTGGCTAAATTTGAGATTTAATGTCTTGCAATTCTGAAATGAATATGGGCTCATTCATCCACCATGTGGATGATTTTGATATTATATGATTCTTAGTAGATGCATCTATAACATAATCACATATGTATTATCAAATTGCAATCTATCGTTTACAAGATTGCTTGTTTAAATAATTAATTTCATATTATGCAATTAAGACAATTCATATTGCTAAAGCTGATGAGTTTATATCTCAATCTTTTATTGATTGAGTTTGAAAAAACTTTTGTAAAAGCTTCTTATTTATGCGCATAATGGTTTAGAAAAATTATTAATTGAATGCATCTGATTAATAACTAAACCATTATTTATGAGAACTAAATGTAACGCCCTAAAAATTCTTGTTTCGGCTTTTGTGAAAATTAACGTAAATTTGTATCTGCTTCAGTGGTTAAGTGTTCGGGTGTGTGTGGGAGGTCCCAAGTTCAAGCCTTACCTTTGGTAAATTTTGGAGAACGCCAGAATTATTTGGCTAATGTGATCTCTACACCGGTGGCTGAGAAACTAGTTCGTAAGGTATGTAAGGCGTTCTTGGCCTATGTTAGTATTTCCGTTTCTAGGGACTCTACTGTAAAGGACATGAAAACTGTAAGAGATTTTTCGGACGTCTTTCTTTAGGAGCTATCGGGATTGCCTCCGAATCGAGAAGTGGAATTTGGGATTGAGCTTATTCCTGGTACAACTCCATTGTTTATCGCTCCCTATTGAATGACACCGAAGGAGAGCTTAAGGCTCAACTACAGGAACTTTTAGACTATGGTTTCATCCATCCTAGTTAGTCTCTATGGGAAGCACCAATTCTGTTTGTTAAGAAGAGGGATGGGACCATGAGAATGTGTATAGATTATCGGTAATTGAACAAGCTGACTCTTAAGAACAAGTATTTACTTCCGAAGATTGACGACTTATTTGATCAATTCCGAGGGGATTCGGTATTTTCTAAGATAGATCTTCGTTTTGGGTACCATCAGCTCAGAGTTAAGGATGTGAATATTCACAAGACTGCTTTTAGGACTTATTTTGGTCATTACGAGTTTCTAGTTATGCCTTTCAGGTTGACGAATGCACCGGTCGCATTTATAGATCTGATGAACCGAGTGTTCCAGCCCTATCCGGATCAGTTCGTCGTGATCTTTATTGATGACATTCTGGTTTACTCTAAGACGAAGGATGAGCATCTTAGAGTAGTGCTTCAGATTTTGCGTGAGAAGCAACTCTATGCTAAATTTAGTAAGTGTGAGTTCAGACTTCGTGAAGTTACTTTTCTAGGGCATGCAGTGTTTGCCGAGGGGGTCCAAGTCGATCCGAGAAAAATTGAAGTTGTACTAGATTGGAAACAGCCTAAGAATGTGTTTAAGATCCGCAGTTTTCTGGGTTTAGTTGGTTATTATCGGCGGTTTGTGAAAGGTTTCTCACTGATTATAGTGCCCCTAACTAAGCTGCTACATAAGGGTGTTCCATTTGTCCGACCGACAGATGATGCAGGGAGAGCTTGAGAAGCTCAAGATCGTTCTCGACCGAGGCTCTGTTTTGGTACAAACTGAGCACGAAAAGAGTTTTTGGTATATAGTGACGCATCACATGTGGTTTTGGGTTGTGTCTTGATGTAGGATGGTAAGGTTGTGGCATATGCGTCTCGTCAGCTCAAGATACATGAGGCAAACTATCCGACACATGATTTGGAATTGGCTGCAGTGGTCTTTGCATTAAAAATTTGAAGACATCATCTGTATGGTGAGAGTGTGCATCATCTTCACCGATCACAAGAGTCTCAAGTATCTCTTTACTGAGAAGAAGTTGAACCTTAGACAGTGTAGATGGATGGAGAGCTCAAGGATTATGATTGTACCATCGAGTACCATCCTGGCAAGGCCAATGTGGTGGTCGATGTGTTGAACCTTAGAGCGATGACTAATCTGAGAGTGATGTTTGCTCGCCTTAGTTTATTCGACAACGGAAGTTAGTTAGCTGAGCTACAAGTTAAACCGACTTGGATATAACATATTCGAGTTAAGTAGTTAGAGGATGAGTCTTTGAGTTTACGGTTCCATCAAATTGAGAGTGGCAACACTACGGACTTTGGGCTGAATATTGATGGGGTACTCTGTTTTCGTGGTATAATTTGTGTACTGAATGATATTGATTTGACGCAGTCTATTCTAAGAGAGACGCATAGTAGCCCTTATGCTATGCATCCCGGTAGGAATAAGATGTACCAAGATTTTCGAGAACTGTATTGGTGGCCGGGATTGAAACAAGAGGTTACTAATTTTGTGGCACTTTGTCTGACATGCCAGTAGGTTAAGACTGAGCATCAGTTACATTCGAGTTTGCTACAGCCGGTTAAGATTCTGCTATGAAAGTGGGAGCGAGTAACAATGGACTTCGTTAGTGGATTACCTCTAACACCTACTAAGAAGGATTTTGTCTAGGTCATCGTGGATCGATTGACCAAGTCTGTGTACTTCATCCAAGTTAGGACAGACTATTCTCTTCAAAAATTGGCGAAGCTCTACATTTTTGAGATAGTGAGATTGCATGGGGTTTTAGTGTCGATTATTTTTGACAGAGATCCTCGCTTTACGCCTCGGTTCTGGAAAAAGTTACATGAGGCTCTAGGTTTGAGATTGGACTTCAGTATTGCGTTCCATCCTTAGACCGATGGTCAATTTGAGAGGATGATTCAGATACTGGAGGATATGTTGAGGAGTTATGTTATCGATTTTCGAGGCAGCTGGGAGGATTATCTATCGTTAGCCGAGTTCGCTTATAATAATAGTTTTTAATCGAGTATTCAGATGACACCTTACGAGGCTCTGTATGGTCGTAAGTGTTGTACTCTCTTGTGTTAGATTGAGTTGGGCGAGCGTTGAGTATTGGGTCCTGAGTTGGTTTCTGAGACTAAAGATAAGGTACGACTGATTCGGGATCGTTTGAAGGCGGCTTCTGATAGGCAGAATTCTTATGCAAATTTGAAGAGGCGTGAGATTGAATATTCTGTAGGGGGTTTTGTGTTTCTTAAGGTTTCTCCATGGAAGAAGGTTCTGAGGTTCGATCGTAAGGGCAAGTTGAGCCTTAGGTTTATTGGGCCTTACCAAATTCTAAAGCGAGTGGGACCGATCGTTTATCAGTTGGAGTTACCTCTAGAGTTAGACCGTATTCATGACGTATTCTACTTCTCTATGTTGAGGTGTTACCGCTCTGATCCTACTCATATTGTCCCTGTAGAGGAGATTGAGGTTAGGCTAGATTTGACCTTCGAGGAGGAGTCGGTTCAGATTCTGGATCGCGATGTAAAGGTTCTTAGGAAGAAGTCTATCCCATTAGTGAAGGTGCTGTGGCAGAATTATAGCACTGAGAAGGCCACGTGGGAGCCTGAGGATGTGATGCGTCAGCAGTATCCTCATCCGTTCTGACCAGGTAAATTTCGAGGCTGAAATTTTCTTAGAGAGTAGAGTTGTAACGCCCCAAAAATTCTTGTTTCGACTTTTGTGAAAATTGACATAAATCTATATCTGCTTCAGTGGTTGAGTGTTCTGGGTGTGTGTGAGAGGTCCCAAGTTCAAGCCTTACCTTTGGTAAATTTTGCAATTTTTCTAACTTAAGCCTTACACTTGCTCAGTGGGCTTATATTGAATTAATTGTAAAACCGTATCAAAATAAGCCTGTTGGTTCAAGTGGTAATGTGATGGTGTGTTGGAGGTCCTATGTTCGAATCCCTGCGTAAGCATGGGTATTTATTTTGCTCGATTTAACGCAAGTGTTTCGGTGCAGTTGAAATTCAGAGTTAAGGGATTAGTGGGAGAGAGATTTGTGGGATGAGGAAGTTATCAGAATTTTTTTAAGTTATTTTTTATTTTATTTTTGTTTTCTTTTCTTTTTGAAGTTTTCTCTCTCATCTTCCAAAATTCCCATATGACGTTTTGCTTCTCCTTCACTGGTAATTTTTCCTTGTTTCTCCCTCTTTTCTCGGTTTTCCAAATTGGTTCCTTTTTGTTCAATGTTTGGGTGTGATAGTTCGGTAAATAACAGATTTTCATCTATCTTCTTGATTCATGGATAGTTTCTAAAAGGGGGTTTTATGTTTGGTTCCCTTGGATTAGGCGAAGATCAAGAAGTTGTGGGTGTTTCTGTTGCGATTTGAGCATTAAAGATTTCTTTTCGCTACAAGTTCACAGTTACGTTGTTGGTGTTGTGACTTTCCGTTCATGGAATTTTTCCGTTAAAGGATTCGTAGATGTTGCTGAAATTAAGTGTGGTTATGATAATTTTTAGGTTTCATGAGGCTTAGGAATGGTTTCGCATCAAACCGATACCAGGTGTGTACCCGAAAATATAGAAAATAGGGTTTCGATAAAAGCCAAAAGCCCCACTGTCGACGCCACACGGGTGTGTGGTCATCCATGTGGTAGGTCATGTGCCATAACACGGGCGTGTGATCGACGAGGCTAGGCTGTGCACGCCAGACACGGTAATGTGATGGCCAGGTAGGCCGTGTGCAACACACGACCAAGGCCAAATTAGACCGTATGGGCCACATGGGCAGGCAACATGGGCTTGTAAGCCCATTTAACTGAAATGTGTTCTAAGGTTGCACGAGCCGCCCAAGTCGACTGTGAACCTACTGTTGGGTTGGTAAGCACTACTTAGACCCTTAAATGTGTGAGCTGTATGTATGATGTATGTATTGAGCATGATGATTATATGAATGAATATTGAACTGTATGTATAACTGATATTCATGTATTAGCATGTCATATACTGTATGTTGCATTGCATTAGGTTGGGATATTGATATTTGGAGGAAGTTACTGAAAGGCTCTTAAGCCTACTATCTGGCAGCTCAGCTGCAATATACTGATTATGTGTCGTATTCGGTACTACTTGGAGCGTAGGGATGGGTGAGTGTTTTAAACCCCACATGGAGTGTAGGGATGGACAAAGATGGTGTGTAGAGGCTGGTTGGGTAGGACTCAAAGGGATGGATAGAGATGGTGTGCAGAGGCTGGTTGGGTAGGACTCAATTACTGATTAATGTATATCTGATACTGTTACTGTGATGGGATTAGGCCCTAATACATATCTAATATTGAGATTGAAATGGGCTAAGGCCGAATGCTACTGAAACTGAAATGGGCTTAGGCCCAGGTTGCATTTGACTGTTTGTTGTTGTTTGACTGTATGCATGTCTTCTGTGGGGATTACACACTGAGTTTACGTAAATTCACCCATTTCTATTTTATCTGTACAGGTAATCCCCGGAATTACACAAATCGGTGCGACGGAGGACTCAACGGTGACCACACAACTTTTGAACCGAGTTAATTTCATTTAAGGTTTTAAGTTATATTATTTTTGGTGTATTTGATGTAAATTTGGACTTTTGGGTTGTTTGTCTTTATTATGGGATTTTAGCTAATTTTCTTATGGATTTTTAAACTGTAAAAGTTCAATGAAAACTCGGTTTAATTAAAAACAACGTTTTCCCTAAAAGCGAAAGGTTTTCTTTAATTATCATTGATTTAAAAGCTTCCGCTGTAACACCCCTAATCCGTATCCATCATCGGAATAGGGTTGCGAGGCATTAGTTATCAACTGACAACATACAACATACATTTATGCATCCATTCTCAAACACCAATCAATCATAAACACATTGTCCCTTATAAGGGCCTACTAGGCCTTTAACATGCTTTAGAAATGGTTTGGAACTAAACCGATAATATACGAAAGTTCTTGAAAACTTAGAAATTTTTCAAACATACAAGGGTCACACGCCCGCGTGAACAGGCCGTGTGCCTCACACGGCTATAAACACACCCGTGTTCCAGGCCGTGTGAAAACAGGGTATACATAGTGACTTGGGTCACACGGCTAACCACATGCCCTTGTGTCTAGCCCGTGTGCCCTTCGAAATGGCCACACACACCCGTGTGTCAGGCTGTGTACTAGGCTATGTCAATCCTATAGGATATACTGACTTATTCAACACGGCCAAGTCACATGCCCCTGTGCTAAGCCGTATGCCATTTAGAGGTATATACTAACTTGTGCCACACGACCGGTCACACGCCCGTGTACTAGGCCGTGTGGAGCGTACTGAGTTCAATTTAATTCCAACACTAGGGGACATACAACCGTTTATCATGACCATGTACCACACACGGCTGACACACACACCTGTATCTCTGCCCGTGTGGACAAGAATAGACCATTTGCAAGGCCAATTTGCCACCCTTTCTCATGCTCACCTAAACAACCAAAATAATATCATTTCAACACATTTATAGGCAACCAAGACATGCCAATCCATATACAAATCATGCCATTTCATCTTCAACCATTTCACTACTCAAATCATAACCATAAACATACCAAAACAATGTCATTACCAACAATTTTACATATCTTTCCTATGCATATTTCTCATCATTTTATCAACTAATTCATGCCACAAAATATACCAATTCATCATCCGTATATCATACCAAAACATGCCAAAACACAAGGCCATATATATACATCACATATCACTTACCAAATTCATAAATTAAGCCAACTTGGATGTCTAAATATCACCAACATATACAACATTTACAAGCCAACTCTCATGGCTAAAATCACAACTCAAAACATATTATCTTAACATTAGCCTATACATGTCATATATCATATAAACATAACATCAAAAGTACCAACAAGTTTATCGATGGTATGATGATGTTCCTAATGATCCTCGAGTCCGAGCTAGCTTCGATTATCTATAAAACAAGAAAAGAACACACAAAGTAAGCTTTAAAAACTTAGTAAGCCATATACAAATAAAATTACCACATGAATCAACATTATTTCCATTAAAAGGTAAACTATGAATAAACACATATAAGCTCACAAACCTTTCCCAATGTATACATATTCAATATCATAAGTGAATTCATCAAATACTTCCTTTTTCAATACTTATATCAATCTTGTACGTATCTGAGCCACTTAACTCATTCACACATTCTTTCTTGACTTGACTTTGCCCTTTAAACCATTCGAAATCGTTAAGGATACTCGGAAATCACATGTAGCTCTAACAATTATCCTGGATATGGTCTTACATGTTATCACATATCGATGCTACTGTCCCAGACAGGGTCTTATACGAAATCAAATAACGATACCAATGTCCCAGACATGGTCTTACACGTAATCACATAACGATGTCAATGTCCCAGACATGGTCTTACACGTAATCACATAAAGATGTCAATGTCCTAAACATGGTCTTACACGTAATCACATAATGATGCCAATGTCCCAGACATGGTCTTGCACATAATCACATCTCAATAAGCCTAATGTCATGACATTCGTATCCTATACTATTCCTAAGGTTCGTACGAGACTTTCGGATATTGTAACCCTGTCGATTCTTGCTCGTATTTGATCATTCAACATTCATAGTAGTTCAATGACAATTAAACATATATAATTCAATTTAAAGACATTTATTTGCATATGAACTTACCTTGTATTGGAGATAAACGGACTGGATCGACTATTCTATAACTTTTGATTTTCCCCGATCTAAATCCGATTTCTTTCGTTCTTGATCTATATACATTCAAAATTAACTCATTTATTCATCAAATAATTCAATTCAGTCTACAAACACATATTTGGGCATTTTTACAAAATCACCAACAAACTAAAAAATTAGGGCACGAGCTAGCTAGTATTCAAAGCAACGATCACAAAAACGTAGATATCGTCAAAAACGAATAAAATAATCATACCTTAAGCAAGGATTAAAGGTGTCAAACCCTAGAATGCTTTAAAGCTATCTTTTATTCTTTATTTTCGGTTGAAAATGGAAAAGATGAACATAATTTTAGCTTTGGTTTTGTTAAATTATGATTTATTTAGCTAATTACCAAAATGACCTTATTTAATATCATTTAAAAACTCATAATGGATGGCTATTCATGTCAATTTCCACTATCCATGGTCTATTCACAACATAAGGACTTCATATTTAATTATTCATAGCAAATAAACACTTAAACAATTAGAATGCAACTTTTGCATTTTACGCGATTTAGTCCTTTTATCAAATTAGACATCCAATCGATAAAATTAAATCACGAAAATTTCACACATATATAATCACATGCTATAAACACCAAAAATAATATTAAAATAATTTTTCAACCTCAGATTTGTGGTTCTGGAATCACAGTTCTGATTTAGCTAAAACCAGGCTGTTACATCCGCTACAGAACTTGATTTTAAACACATCAAATTAATGAGAAAATTATTTTGAAATCAATAAGAGATTAATAGATGATAATAAACGAAATGGTTTTAACTTGATAAATACACTTTCAAATCCCATTCCATGTGGCATCGTCAGATTCGGCTATAACGTCTAGGCCGGATTTGGGTGTTACACTAAACTTCCTATTTCAACATGAGGTTATGTTGATTTACGTGTCGTACGCATCAAGCCAATAAATTATAAATACTTTCCAATACAATCGGTTTTTAGTTAAGAGCTAAATATTTCTCATCTTAGAATTTTTGTATGTGCGTATATGTTCCAATTGCTCCACCACAATGCACAAAGATAAGTGAATCCTCAAAGAAAGTTTAGAATATATATTAATTACAAGATTCATTGTATTATTAGATGTTTTAAATGTTTTGGATATTCAATTATGACATTATTTGTGATTAATAGTTTTCTTGATATTAGGGGGAGATAAATAATAACTTGTAATGAGTTAGGGGTGAGAGTAATTTGGACCAGAAGTTCAACCAAGATAACTCATTGCAAGTTCTAAATACAAAAATTCTCATAAAAGAAAATAATAAATCTAGATGATCATATAGTGAAGGAGGGTGCTTTAGAAAAAACCCAAGACATAACTAGTAAGTAAAACTCCAGAATACATTCAGGTACCTGAAATTGAATAATTAAATAGTGAAATAAGAGATCTCGATAAGTTATGCCAATTCGAGAAAATATCAAACCGATAATAAAAGTGGTCAACAATGGTTTTGCATGCAATATTATTGTTGAAATAATAAAATAAAAGGAGGATCTTGAATAAATCTATTGAGAAATATAGATATGGAATAAATTGGCCAAAATAGAAAGACACAACTCAAGTACAATTAAATTCGTGGAGTTTTTGGATCAGTAGTCTAAATATCTAAAGGTATAAAACTAGTAAGGGTACAAATGAAGTAGTTTTGCAAAAACAGAATAAAATATGAAGTTTTTGCTAAGTCCTGGCATTAATTATGAAAAGATATAATATTTATTTGTGGTGGATTGTAACACCCCAAACCCGACCTAGACGTTATGGTCGAATTGAAAAATGTTATGTAAAGTAGTTATAAATCTGACTCTTGCCTATTGAAAGATTTTGCGTTTCTTTTCTAATTAAAACCCGTTCTATATGAAAACATTTGCCATACTTAGTAGTTAAAATCGTTAATTGTTTACATTTTCTAAATAAATTGAATAATTTGCAGCGAAAGTTCTTAAGATGTTACAATCTGGAAAATCGAATTTGTTTTCTTAAATGTCATGCCAAAACCCAAATTAAAAGTCCAAATCCAAAAATAAACCCAAATGTCCTGAGAGTTCAAAAATTACAAAACTTTCAAAACGAAATTTTAAATAAGCCAAATTTATGTAAATGAACTTTTAGGGAATTGTGGATATATCTAAGCTTCCGTCGCATCGCCACGCTTAAGTTTGAGGGTTACCTGAATGTGACAGACAAACAGAGAGTGAGTTTTATAACTAAGTGTGTAACTAACAGAAACAGAATCACATATTAAATACATAATAGAACAGTTATTGACGGATGTCTCATGCAGAATCAAAGTCACATACAAATTACAATCCTACCCCCATCCGCTACACACCATCTCCGACCATTCCAACACACCATGTGGGGTATAAAACACCCACCCAGACCTACACACCACTTAGTGACCTTATGACACTTTTCAGAAATATCGTAACAATGCTGCCAGTATAATGGCAAGTTAACGCCTCACACAGAACATTTCCTCCATATAATACATGATCCACCCCATAGCCAAAAACAAACATAATACCAGATATAACAAAATAACAGATACCATAATATCTATATATATCATGCATGCTTGTATAACATATAGTGGACATGCTTATACATGATAGATCAAACATATAGCATCACATTACATGCATTTAGATGTTATTCACGTCGAATTCATACTAACAGAATAGCAGATTTCATGCTTTAAGGCATATATAACACATACCGACCCCACAAAAGGCCCACAGTCGATCGGGACAACATGTATGACCATAGGGAAAAATTCTAAAATTTGGGCCCACACGCCCATGTGGCCTACACGGCCCAAAATAGCCTTGCTTGTGTGGCCCACATAGCCCAAAATGGCCAAGACCGTGTGTCACACACAGCCTCTATAGGACCTATCACACAGCCGTGTGTCGCACATGGCCTACTACAAGGCATGGCACACTACCGTGTAGCGTCGACAGGTCCCAATTTCAGCTTTTGTTGTTTGTTATTTTTCGAGTTTCTCGTTACACACCTGACTCGATTTCGATGCCAAAACTCCCACGAGTCATCTAGAACCTAAAAACGACCATTGGCTCACCAAATCAGTCACTTTAATCATTACCAAATCTGACTCACGAAATCGTTATAATCAACCTAACATCTCAAATTAACCTCTTACCTTCAAACAAAAATAGCAGCCCACCAACGAAAATTAGGTCGCAGAGGGAAACCCAATGATTCTCGATCCTCTCCTAAACAACACATACATAGAATAAAATTCCTAACCCACACCTTTTTGCTACCAACCATTGAAACACAATAAACACAAGCAGAATTAAAGCTTAAACCTTACCTTGTACTAAGAACCACCATCGAAGGAATTAATGAAATAAGAATAGAGTCTCACAACCAAGTATCGAAAAGAGAATTTTTTTTGAGAAAAAGAAGTCAACAAACAACAATTAAAGAGGAAAAGAATGTCGGGAAACAAAATGGAATAATGGAAATATTTAAAAAAAAATAAAGATGAGAGGCTTGGGGATAAAGTTGAGGGGTTTTAGGAGTAAAATTAGCACCCCACTACTAACCAGAATCCCAACATGACCCCAGTTCTATTACATGGCCAACCCACGTGGAAACAAAATAAATAGACTCCCACAAGTCTCGAACCCAAGACCTCACCCTCCTAATCAAGGCTTACAACCATTAAGACACACACTTATTTATTGATTAAATCCAACAAATCAATTACTTGAATTCTTGGGCGATACATAGATATAATAACCTTTAGATATATTACTAAAGAGACAGTTCATAAAAGATTTAACTTGCGTCTAATGGTTGTTGTTACAACATTTTATGAATCACTATATAGTGTAAAGTTTATATTAAAATCCTTGAAGGATTTAGAATGCTAGAAGCATATTGAAATCCTCGAGAAATTGTTAATTTATATGAATTGAAATAATTGAACATATGTGGTAAATTTGACTTAGTCAATAGTAGTTGAAAGAAGATTATAAAATGATCTAAAATACCTAATTGCATTTTTGTAGAAGAATCATGATTAAAGTTTGTTATAATTATTGTTGAAACACCTGAACAGATCAAAATTTATTTCCTCCAAAATTTTCCTTCACTCATGACTTTCAAAAGAATGGTGATATAAATGTTTAGCAAATACATTAAAATAGTCATTTGAAAAATTAGTATTCAAGATTGAATACATAGAATATGAGAAAGTATGTGATGTTTTCATTAGGGGGAGTAAATATACGATGTACTCTTTTTCTCTTAACCGAGGTTTTGTCCCATTGGGTTTTTCTGGTAAGGTTTTTAATGAGGCAGCATATTATACGTATTCTAAATATGTGTACTCTTTTTCCTTCACTAGGAATTTTTTTCCCACAAGGTTTTTATCTTAGTAAGGTTTTAAGAGGCACATTATCTAACAATGGACATCCAAGGGGAGTGTTATGAATATTTTATTAAGTGGATGTCTATCAAGATCAAGATAAGTTTTGATGTACTTTAATTTTAATAGTCATTAGAAGTAGATCTCTTCATTTATACTTCTTATGCTTATAAATAGAGACTTTAGAGAAGCTTTGTAAATATTCCGATTGATCAATAAAATACACTCTCTGTTGCTCTCCTATTTTCTTTGTTCGTTTCTTTTTGTCTTTTTAATTTATAACACGAAGCCCAATTTTGTTTTTGAAAAAATATTTATCTATCAAACTCTAATCTAATTTTTGAAGTAAAAAAAAGAGAGAGGATAAAGTACATTAGTATTCAGCAACTATGAGCTCTTTTTTTTTTTTTTGTCACCCAATTATGAAAAGTTATAAAATGGTCACTCAACTATTAATAATTTTCCTTTTAAGTCACCTAACTATGAAAAATTACAAAAATGTCACTCAACTATTTAATTTATATTTTTGGCCACTCAACTATCTTAGATTTTTGAGTGTTTTCAATTTTACTTTAGCCAACTGGTGAAAAAAAAACCAAATTTGAATAGTTGGATGATTGTTTTATAACTTTTCATAGTTGGGTGACCAAAAAAGAAAAAAAAACCATAATTGAGTGTCTATTGTGTAATTTTTCATAATTGGATGACAAAAAAGAAAAATAATCATACTTAGAATGATCTCTACTATAATTTACTTTTAAAAATATGGCATTAATTTCTCTCAAATACCTTTTTTTTTTCTTATAAAATAAGTAGGACGTAATTTAGTATAAATAAAGTATATAAGTTGAGAAGTTGTTGATAAGTATTGTTTTAATGTAATTTTAGAAATATAATAAAAGTAAAGTTTGAATTGGGTGTTTTAACCCCCTTAGTTTCAAGAAACATATCGTTGGAGCCCTAACTTGCAAAATCAGAAATGTCTCAATCAACTCAAACTTGATTTTCGTATTAGATTTTTATTTTTCGTATTTAGAGGATTTTACTTGATACTAATATTTAATACATGTTGTTCGATGGATTTTTCAAATTACAAAAATAGTATTAGAATACTATCATTTATCACATTTATTTATTTATTATATATTTTTTTGGCAGAAAATAAATTTATTGCTTTTTAAAATATATTTTAATGGTATATATATCTATACTTACATCTAATTTAACAAAAGTTATATATGTAAACGTAATCATATTAATTTTTTAGTATTTAATTTGAAATTTAAAGTTGATTTAATTAAAGTTAATTGATAATATTGTTAGATTTGAATTTTCATGATTTTGTTAATAAAATAAATTTAGTATTAATTGTAAATTTAATTCATTTTGTATTTAATTTGTTAAATATAGTTTGGTTACTATGATCATTTTCGAGTTTTAAGGTTGAGTTAATGAAAGTCAATTACTAATTATTAATTAATTACGAATTTTCATCAAATCAACTTTAAAACCCAAACTAAATACGAAAAAAATTAACAAAGTTTCTTTCAGGCAGAGGCATTCATAAATTGGGCCATGTTCAGGCTGAGCTTAAACATTATATTAATACACTTTACACTTCTCCGGGCCTAACTTGACCTAAAATATGTACATAAAATTTTACCCAAGTCGAGCCGTATTTTTAAATAACTAACACAAACATATTTTAGGCCTGTCCATTTCCATTTTTCTAAGTATTTATATTATTTTAGTTTATTATTTTCATTTATTAAAATTTTACTTATAGGCATATTAAAATTTTTAATCTTTCATTATAGTATTATATATTACTGTAGATTTAATTTTTAAATGTTATGAATTACAAAATATATAAAAATAAACATAAATTATAAATTTAGAAAAAGAGTCGGATTGAGCTCAGACTTGAACATTCAAGACCTGAGCAACTGATATTTTAAACGGACCTATTTTTTTTATTATTATTCAAATATATTTTTCAAACTTAGTATTTTGTTCAAACTCTGGCAAATGTCAAAGCGAGCTTTCAAACTTGAATAAATATACTTTAAGATACTCAAATGTATAACTTTTGTTAAATATAAGTACCACATTTCTAATGAAAAACACAAATACCACTTTTACAAAAGTATCAAACTCAAAAATCAATTAATATAGTAAATTCCCCCCCAAAAAAAAAATACTTTTACCAGAATAAATTTACTTTATTTTCTTTGGTTTGAACTTTGGGCATCATCATCTCTTGAAAGGTTTGGATACTGGGTAAGCCCTAATCTTTAAAATAGCATAATATAAATTATTATAAAATTAAAATAGATTGGGTCAAGTTAGACGTAAACATTAAATGTTCAAGCTCGACTTATATTTTAAATGCAATTAATTTTTTTGCTCAAGCTTATTTTTTGGACTTAATATTTTTGTTCAAACTCTTTCAAATTTCGGGTGAACTTTTGGATTTAGAGGAATAGCCCACCGGAATAATTTTACTTTGGATTAATTTTGTTTGGTTTGGACTTTGGGCACCATCGTCTCTTGAAAGGTCTGGAGTACTAATTGTGGGTAAGGCCCAGTCTTTAAAATATTCCTTACTGGGGCTTCTAAGTTATTTGTTTTTATATAAGTTTTCAATTGTAGGCCTAATTTTGATTTCTTTTTTCCTTTTGATGAAACCAAGTTTGATTAATTGGTAATTTCTTGAATTAGTGTTTCGATGGGTTGTCTTTTAAAAAAACAATATTTTTAATGTATTTTCTTAATATTGATTAATATTTATATGTTTGTGTGTAAAAAAAAAAAAATCAATCTTGAAATTCATAAATGTTGAGTATAAAATTAATAAAAAAAATAATGTTGGATACTCAAAAGATAAATCTGTGTACATGGGTCCTCAAAAACATGTACGAAAACCAAAACCAAAACAAAATTGATGTTGGATATTAAAATATAAGTTTGATGAATATAAGATGTCCTTATTCGATCAATATCCGAATTTACGTAACTACTCAAAAACTTGTTGATGTTCAATCATGAAAGTGCAATGAACCTGAGAAAAGTGGAACAGATAAAATTTTACTAAAACAAGCTGCTGCCTGCAACTACTGCCAAACTCTACCTATCAACTCTTAACTCTTTTAAGTAATATATAACCTTCAAGCTTTCATAACCCTTTTAACTTTATGCAAACTTCTCGCCTTCACGATATGTTATATTAATTATGTATCACAAATCAATTAGATTTAGTATTTGTTGAATTTTTAAATATCTAATAACATTTCTTATATTCACAAGACTTAAATCTGAGACTGTACTGCCACTCGATTAATATTATTTGAAATTTTTTATAACAGAGCTCTTGTTTAATTTCCTATTTCTAACTTACGAGGATTAGACTCATTTTTATTTTCTCCAATAATGTGAAAAAGTAATATTTAAGTTTGATTATCCTCCCAATTCTTATTTTCTTTGTACATTTAAAATTTAACCTTTTATTTTTTATCATAGGAACTTTTGATTTAATAATTAAAGTTTAATACGTCAAAAATATTTGGTTAAATTAGATTATGTGGAAATTTTAAGGGATAAATCTTAAAATTATACATGAATTTTAATTTTGTGCAATTTTATACATAACATTTGTTATTTGATTCAATTCTCACAAAATATTAACTCAGTTATTGATATAGGATCATTTTATATTTATATATTACATACACAAGTTATTATATTTATCTAATATAAAAATAAATTGATGTATTTATTTCTTCAAACGTGTAAGATTGAATCAAAATTAAAGTTTCATGTATAGATTTGATTCTAAATCTAAAGATTTTCAACCTTGGTTGAAAGAAATAGTTTTATAATTTAATTTAATAGAAAAAATTTTAGGATAATATTAATTATAGTTAAAAAAAAAACTATAAGAATAATTAAGCAGAAAGTAATGGTTTGGAGAGTGAGTGGAGGGAGGGGCAATGAATATTTTACAGCAAAACTATCAGTGTCCCTCAATTATTCTACACAAAATATATTGTGAAGGGCCCCTCATGAATAATTTAAACATTTCTTAAATGACAAGCATAATTGAACTCTTATCTTCTGGAAAAACCCAAGCTAATAATGTGAAGGATTAGTGTTGATTGTGACACGATTTCTACTTGTGATCACTATAAAATTAATTATATGGTTTAGGCACCAATCATGTGACATTATATGTGATTTCTTTAATCTCAGCTAATGACAAGATTAGCAAATAAAGAAACATGATTAGAGGATATTCCTGTAATTCTTCAATTCTCGTTTGGTACTGGAAAATTTTGTTTATTATTTTATTGCTCCCATATCGCATTTGTTTTTTAGTAATGAAACAGCTTCCTCACTTGTCTCTTATCCCACCATCAAAATGAAACACCAAACCATAATAATTAACATTACAAGAACTAATAAGTACTGTACCTGATTATTTTATTAACATCCATATCTACAATTTAAGCATCCAATTCCCATTTATATATCTTAACATTGTTTATGTGTCATTACTAAAAAGGAGGAAATGACAATCTTGATTCCTTTTGTCTTTGTGGTAGGAAAGTTGGTGATTGACGAAGAATGCAAAGTATTGATTAGCTTCAGAATAATAATAAACTTCTTTTTTCATTCCCATTAAAAAAAAAAAAAATCAAATCATCAAGTTCAAGCAACACACTGTTTACAAAGTGTGAATTTGATCTGCCAATTCCACCACTACATAAATTTTCTACAAAAATTATGTATGATTGATTCCCTTTTTAACTCCTTTTTTAGTTTGGTTTTTCTTTTCATTAGCTTTTTGACTATGTAATATGGTATCAGATTTTTGATACCATACTAAGGAGTTCAATGTTTCTAACCATGTTTTTCTTCCTACAGAAAACCCACACACGTTTCCTTCTTTACACACCCTGCACTAAGGGCCCTAGACAATCATTGTTTTCTTTTCTTTCCAATTTTTTTTTATTTTTTTATTTTAGAATCTTTCTTCTTTTTCTTTTTTATCCTTGGAATTGAATGTGAGGACTTAGGAGTAAACTCTGGTTGAACAATGACTGGTTTAGAAAGGTGTAGTGAGTCATATCAGATTGGGTGCTGCTGTTACTGTAACTGCAAGAACTGTTAAGTTTCTTTGATGGGTGATCCTCATCAATGCTCGAGTATTGGCGCTTGAGCTTGTTTTCCATGTTTGGAACCGAAGGGCTCAACTGGGGAAGCTTTTGCATCATCATACTGCTGCTGCTGCTGTTTCCAATGGTGTAGTTATTCACTAGTGGCTGCTCAAAGGTGAATGAAGTGGGATCATATCCGGATCCATTGCACTGGTTGTCTGCCAGGAAACTACTGAGCATTGAGTAATCCATGGCGTCTAACAGGTTGGAGAAGGAACAAGATTTCTGAGGCAGAAGGGCATTGGTGGTGGGAGGGCTTTTAATGGCTGCTGGTAAAAGGGCATCTTTAATGAACTGTTCTGCTTCTTCTTCCTCTAGATCTTGATCACTTGTTGCTGCTCCTATTGCTGTTGTTGAAGATAAAGCATTGGATTTCTTGTAGATCCGGCAAAGAACCCAATCATCTAACTGAAAGGAAAAAAAACAGAGAAAAATGAACTCATGTATGTCAGCCACAGATAAATTTCAATCATTTCATCATTTGCAGGCATGATTTTTAAGAACATTAATAAGAAAATGATGAATGTGAGAGTATATTTAAATGTAAAGGGTAGACTTCAAAGGGAATTACACCACATTACCAGCCATGAAGAAGTTATAAATCCATTATGCAAAATGCAATCATTGTTTTTTTTTTCTTTTCTTTTTATTTGAAAAAGAAAAGGGAAAAAAAATCAACGTCACCATCACACTTATCAAAGCATAAGTTGAAATTTCAAGATCCTACAAAACTGTCCTAATTTTATAACTTCGTTTCAGATATTCTTTTTTCCAAAAAAATAAAAAAAAAACACTCTTGTATATAATAAAAGGTTTCATTTTCTTGAAATGAAAATTCAATTTTGGAAGCCAAAATAAATGGAGTGTTTAAAAGATAAGGCTCACCCTCATGGAGGAATCTTTGGACTTGAGTGGTCTATTGTTGAAGTTGGAATTAGGGTTATCTGCAAGTCGATATTCATGCATGATCCAATTGGTCTTCATCCCCTTAGGAGGCCTTCCTTTGTAAAAAACCAGAGCTTTCTTCACACCAATATTCTCTTGCACTTCTCCTCTTCTATCTGCCATTGAAGAGGTAACTATAACCTTATCCGTGCCGGTTGCTTTCCAGTAGCCGGAGGCTGCTGCCCTGTTCGGCCTTGCACCGTTAGGGTACTTACGATCTCTAGGACTGAAAAAGTACCATTCTTTCTCACCAAACGCAGCTTTATCTGATAAAAAGAAAAACACAACGTTAAAAAAAAAAAAAGAAGAAGCTTAGAAACATGACATGATGATAAACATGAAAAAGGGTTCTGACCTGGTAAATCCCAGGGATCAAACTTGTAAATATCAACGTCGGCGATGATGGAAACAGGGAAAGGAGAGGAAGTGATTTTCTTCTTTAGATAATGAAGGATGAGTTCCTCGTCTGTAGGGTGGAACCTAAACCCTGGAGGCAAACTTGATTGTGGATGCTTCATGTTCATATATATAACTTAAAAGAAAGCTGAAGATGAACTGAAACAAAGGAAGTAGAGATGAAGCGCAGCAAAACGAAAGGGAGATGAATTGAAGCAAAAGCAACTCAAAGAGGAAGAAGGGGATTGAAATTTTTGGGAGGGGAGGAAGGGTTGGCATTTTATGGATGTAGGATTTTTGTCGTTATGCGGAAAAAAAGAGAGAGAATAATTAAGAAAAAAGAAAAAAGAAAAATGAAAATGAAATGAAATGAGGGGATTAGGCCAAGGCAATACTTTGGGTATTTGTTAGTATTTTTTATTGATTATTTGAGAGAGGGTCCTACTCCCCCGCCAAGTGCCAGCTATTGAGAGCTTTGAAACTGAAGATTATTGGTTTTGCTTTCCAATTTTTGTCTGCACCTTAAAGATGGCGGCTCAACGAAATGACATCATTTTCTTTGAAATCTATCTTTGCCACGTGTCCACTTTCCAATTTTTTGGCCTCAATGGATATATTCCTTTACCATTAATGTTATTGAGGTTAGGTTTGAATAAGAAATATCTTTTAGTTGTTTAGATTTAACCGAGTCAATTTAAATTACTTAAGTTTTATATTATATCAAATTTGACTAAAATTGTTAATGTCTTCTTGAAGGGAAAAAAAGAAGAAGAAAAAGTTGGAGGTTATTTGTGTTTTGTACTTAGAGATGTCTTCATTGGAATTTCCATCAAGTAATAGTTAAAGTAACTGGGAGAGAATGATTAAGGAAAGCATATAGGGGGCCTTATGTAAAGGTTTCCAGCTACTTCTTTCATGTGATTGATATGAGCAAGCATCTTTGTTTGGCAAGGTTGTAATACCTCCAATCTTTTTGTTGATCCTGCATCTTGATTTATGTCACATATAATTGTTGCACTTAATAGTTTATTATTGCTTAAACATTGTGTGCCAGTTGGATGATCATAAAGCTTGGGTGTGTTGAGTTATTGGTTATTTTAAGCATGAGGCCTGTTTTCTTGGACTAGTATAACAATATGCCCCCTAAGCCTGAGGTAGGTTATACAATATATATCTTGGTGAAAACTTGCACCAAGCTATCATTGAGCTATCAAGTTATGGCTATTTAAGCACTTACAAACAACATATCTGTTAAAATTAGTTCATTTGACTAGGTTGTATCTTGGGGGAGGGTGGTTATATAAATTATCTACGAGCAAATCTATGGAATACAATTTGTTTGACTTGATTAATTCCTCATTCTATCGATTAATTAGAAAATTTTTTATGGAAGCCAAATAATTTGACTTGATTGCATCCCCTGAGGAATATAGCTCTACCGATTAAGGGGAGCAAATATGCATAACAATTTGTTTGATTTGGTTATATCTCTTGAGGTATTTTGTTTTATCGATTAAGTAGGAGCAAATATGTGGAAGTTAAATTATTTGACTTGATGACATCCCCTACTAGGTTTAGCTTTACGAACTGAGTGGGGGCAGGTTTAACTTTACTGATTAAGTGCAAGCAAATCTGTGAAACTCAAATTGTTTACCTTGATTTACATCTCTTAAAGAATTTAGCTCTATCGATTAAATGGGAGCAATCTTATGGAAGTTAAATTGTTTGACTTGATTACATTCCTGTTAGCTCAAATTGTAACACTTCATTCCCGACCCTTAAGGAGGATCCGGGAATATCGTGTCACTAACATAAAATTGATATTTTAAAACCATTTTTGATGTAAACCAACTTAAACTACAATATAATTTAATATAGAATGTAAAGAGTTTGTCATTCAAAGCTAGATAAAATAGTACACTTTAATAACCATAAAGTTTCATGAACACAAGTTTAAATGCAAAAATCCATTCTTCAAAATATAAGCGTCTTGACACCACCCCCATGCCATGCATAGTACTCAATACTAGAAGTCTCATGACAACGATTGTCCTCTGGCGTAGTCTTTAGAAATTCCTTTACTTCGTTAGTAGGCCTGAGAAGGAAAGAAAAATAAGTAAGTTCAAAGAACTTAATGAGTTCTAGAAGTAGACATTACATCGGTTATACATGATTCAACAAAACCTTTCCAACTCAACGCAGATACACAGTTTGCCAGTTGGCAGGTACAAATCACAGACAGACAATACGCCAAATACTATTTCCTTTGGTGTGTACGTCATGCCAATGTGACCATACAAACAACCTTCTTCATGTTAGCCACGTACCCCAGTCCATAGTCAAGCCATGTCGTTCATTCCATTCATATTCCTTTGTCATGATTTGCCAATTTGGTATGTAACATAACTTTTGCCCTACCAGAGGCTACACGACCATTTTCATGTATCACGATCTGCCAGTTCAATGCTTATTCCATTGAAGGAAATTGTAACAACCCGTTTTTTTGTGGTGTTAAAAACAGTGGTTTCAGAACCACAAATTCGACGTGTCTATTCGTAAATAGTTATTAGTTTAAATATTTACGAGGTCATTAGTGTAAAATTAAAATTTGGTTATGAGATTTTATCATTTGGATAGTTAATTTGGTAAAAAAGACTAAATTGTAAAAATTATAAAGTAGAGTTTACTAAATTAAGAGGGCTAAATGAATAAATTAGTGAATAATGTTTTAATGGGTGGATCAACATATTTAAATGAAAAAGTTTAATTAAGGTTAATTGTGAATAATTAATGTTTAATTAAGAACTTTGAAATATTTACAAAATAACCTAGGTGTATATATTAAAGTAAAGAAAAGAAAAAAAAAAGAATTTTAGCCTTTTCTTCCTCTTCTCCACGGCAAGGAGAGAAAATTTAGGGTTTCAAGTTTCATTTTTAAAGCTTCAATTGGTAAGAGTTTTGATGCTCGTTTTTAGTAATTTTTATGTTTTTGAACTTGTATTAGCTTAATCTAGCAAGCCCGAGAATTAATTTGTAAAACTGTTAAGTGTTTTGAATTATGCCATTGTTGAGATTTAGCTATTCTTGAAATTTTGAGATAGATTATTAATTTTAGTTGTTAGATAAGACTATATTGTAAAGTGGTTTTTGATGATTTTAAGGTTAAATGATTAAATTGTTAAAGTGTTAAAAATTCAAGGATTTCAAGTGAAATAATCACAAGTAAAGGCTGATATGGTGATGGTTACCAATCGACTATATTGGGTTTCTAGGAAAATTTGGTTAATTGCATGATTTGGGTTTGAGGACTAAATTGAGTATAAATGAAAGTTTAGGGTAATTTTGTAAAGTTTCAAAAATGGGCTTAATTGCATAAATGAACTAAACTTTACGTTGATTCAATTAATTTAATGAAATTATTGTTTTAGATCACAAACGTATTAATAGCCGAGGAAAAGACAAAGTAACAGAGTAGTCCCTATACTTTGGCTATTACTACAAATCAGTTAGGTAAGTTCGTATTTTTAAATTTTATAACTAGTGTTTCTTTTCATATAATTTCTATATTTAAGTTTTGAAATTTCTAAGCATACTGGATCAATTGAGAGTTGGTAATATGAACAATTAAAGTGATTCGACCTTGGGCAGGGACGTGAAATGATGAAATAAT
The DNA here is from genome assembly GCA_025503065.1 of Gossypium bickii. NCBI lineage: Eukaryota > Viridiplantae > Streptophyta > Magnoliopsida > Malvales > Malvaceae > Gossypium > Gossypium bickii. The sequence goes on from CP106711.1 coordinate 108,600,316, forward strand.
TAAATATTCTGTTCTGATGATATGGACTGTTCCGATGGTTGCGAGTCTTGCATAAGTTACAGATTCTTGAGAGCTTGTGTGAGCAGCATCGATATCTAGTTAAACGACTAAATGCTTGGTTCTGATGAATGAACCGTAGAGTGGCTGAGGTCCTGCATACGTTGCAGACTTTCGTCAGCTTGTGTGAGCAGCATTGCGAAATGGTCAATGTTTTGGAACTAGCTCGAATGAGCGATACTCTACATTTCTAAAATTACGAACTATGATATCTGAGTAAATTGATTTAATGAAACATGTAGCACTTACCTGTGATGAATTGTGAACGACAAGGAATTTCTAGTTGTTATTCAATTGTGTTGTTAAGTTAAATTGTAGTAAGCTCTATCATTATTTTACGAACTTACTAAGTTTTAAGTAAGCTTATCTCTGTTTATCCTTTGTTTTTTTTTTCTGTAGATTTCGTTTTGTGGCTAGGTGATTGGATCAAGCTTAAAGAAACACACTATCTCAAGGATTATCTTGGTAAATTTTGGATATCTTGGTTATATGGCATGCATAGGGTTTTGTGTAATGATATTTCATGAATGTGTTAATGATCACTTTGGTACAAATATGCTTTTGGAGTTTAAGTCTTGTTTGATGGACTTTAAATGCTTTGATAAGTTTATGTCTTTTGGTCACTTTTAGATGCTTGGAATATATGACCCTTTTGGTATGTTTGAAGTGAAATGTGAATGGTTAAATTGATTGGCATTTGGTAGTTAAAAGAACTAGGTTTTGTGCTCGAAATGTGGTTATATTACTATGATTTTGGTTAGTGATGTTTTGGTATATGTATTGTGGTGCCTTTGAATGATATATTGGTTAGGTCAATTAGGTTGTTTGAAATGGTATGATTATGTGTGTTTGAATGATGCTTAAGTCCCTTGAAAGTGTACATAAATGAATTGGTTAGTTATGCATGATTTGGTTATTGAATGGCTTAATTTTAGGTAAATTTTGGGTTTACATGGCCTGGGACATAGGCTGTCACATGATCGTATGACACACACGACCTGGCGACACGACCGTGTGTCATTTGAGATTTCTTAGTGTTCCAAGTTAGTGAGTTACACGACCTAGCACACGGCTTGACACATGGGCATGTGTGGCAACTCAGAGAGTTACACGGCCTAGCACATGGCTAGCACACGCGTGTGTAGGACACCTTAGTGAGTTACATGAATGAGGACACGGGCTACGACACGGCTATGTGTCCCTTATTCGAATGTTATGGCTTGGCCACATGGCTGTGTGACCCCTATTTTTCAATTTTTGCATCTTTTTCTTAAACTTCCAGTTTTGTTTCAAATTAGTCCCGGATTTCTTCTAAGCTATTTTTAGGGCCTCGAAGGCTAGATTTAGGGACAAAATGCATGCCATTGAATGATTTATACTATGTTTAATTTATTTAAATGTTATGATGTTAAATGTTTTTTGATTGTATGATAATGCTTCGTAACCCTAATCTGGCGATAGAGACGGGTTAGGGGTGTTACAGAAACGCCATGAATTCATTTCCATTTTCTAGTCCATATCATCCTAGTCAGAAGCAAAAGGGTAGTGGCTTAAACACGAACAAAGGTTCTTACACATTTAACACAGACAAACCAAACCAGACAACAACTATGAACATCCAACGCTCATGTACAAACATTCCATCTTTACAGAATATGAATACTTACCTTAAACAATAATAACAAGGTATTAAACACACATGGAAGTAAGAAAGAACTCACTATAAAACACCATAAGTCCTTTGCCCTTATCACGAGAACCTTCAGGAGTGTCTTGAGCTATAATATAAATAGTTAAACTTATTAGGTTGTTATACCAAAAAAATTAAACAATCTTGCTAGAAACATCATCACAAAACCCAAATTCAGGAAGTTTCCTTCCTTACACCTTAAACTGACATTAAAGCATGCAAATCTAAGATCACATAAAAAACCATGAAAATAACCTAAGGTTCATTAATATTTACCATGTGATAAACAACAAAGGAGTTGGCTAAGTACAACGAGCCCAAATCTTCAAGCAGGTTTCTAGTATAAGGTTTTCTAAGAGAAAGTGCAGAGAACATTTGAAAGGAAGAATGGATGCAAAGAAAAACGTAAAACTTGCCCAAAAAGCCAATACTAACTTTGATAAACTAAACATGAAATCTAGGTTTAATGGATAAGTCAAATTATCCCACTAACTTTCTCAATTCTCGTGACTAAGAAGTTTCTCTCTCATTATAAGTGTGAGTCTTTTCAACTACGGTAACTTAGTTCCATTCTAAACGGTTCTTATCAGATCAATTAAGTTATCCAACCAGAGTAATAAAATAATAAATTATCCTTTCAAACTTATGACTTAACCCAAACGTCTAGCAACTAGGGTGGTGTGTTCTCTACAGAGGAGTCCGCCCATCCACCAAGCTCGCCAAGCACAAACTTCGCCCATAGGCACAATCACAAACTTACATACCTAGCCACAATTAATTCCTTACTCATAATTTACTCTACATACCATACTTCGATAAACAGTAACCGAACATTAGGACTTTGCCAGGCGAGTTGTTACAACTCTCCCCCAATTAGAAAATTTCGTCCTTGAAATTCATACTTGAGAATAATTGAGGACACTAATCTCTCATTAGGCTTTCTCTTTCCCTAGTAACTTCTTCAGTACTATGATTCCTCCATAAAACTTTAACCAATGGACTTATTTTATTTCTTAGCTCTTTTACTTCTCTGGCTAGAATACAAACAAGTTCTTCTTCATTGAACATGTTAGGTTCAACCTCTAGTTCTTCAATCTACACAACTTGATCAGGATTGGATCTATACCTTCTTAAAATGAATATGTGAAACACATTGTGGATATTTGATAACTTAGGAGACAGAACTAGCTTGTACGCCACTGGTCCAACCTTCTCTAAAACTTCAGAAGGCCTTACAAACCTTGGACTTAATTTTCCCTTCTCGTCAAACCTGATGATCTTTTTTTAAGGAGAGACTTTCAAAAATACTCTATCTCTAACCTCAAAGGAAATTTCCTTTCTTTTCAAATTTGCATATGTTTTCTGTCAATCTTACGCAGTTTTAAAGTGATTGCGAATGATAACAACTTTCTCTTTGGTTTCACGTATTAGATCTGGACCCACTATCTTTCTTTCACTAAGCTCCATCCAAAAAGTAGGTGTTCTTCACCGTCTACCATATAATGCTTCAAATGGAGACATCTTCAAGCTGGCGTGATAATTGTTATTATAGGCAAACTCGACCAAAAGAACATACCTCTCCCAATTAATTCCAAAATTAATTACGCAGCCAACGATAGAGCCAAGTAGAGGCCCAAGGGGCCATGGCCCATATAAAGTTTAAAATTTTTTTAATTTAGTCCTTTGTAAATATACTATGGCCCTCCCAAAAATATAAGTAAAACCCCCAAGGTTTAAGATTTTTGCAATGTCCCCTTTTGTATATATATTATGGTCCTCCTAAAAATATAAGTACGCCCCTCCAATATTTTTATAGTTTAAAAATAATATTAAAAAATTTATTTAATATTTTACTTAAAATAATAATATTTTATAAGTAATATAATAATATATATAAATAAAAGAAAAGATGAACAAACTTTTATCATATTTCTTCTTTTTATTGGTGCCTAGCAAGAAAAGAAGAAAAAAAAATTTATTCATCATTTTCCCTCTCAATTTTAAGTATAATGTATGTTTTTCTTCAAATTTTTCATAGATTTTGAATCTTTGAAGCTTGTTTTACATATATGTACCAATAGTTTTTTATTTTATTTTATCAAGTGTATTAAAAGTTGCAATTAAAGGATATTGATGGAAGCTTATAAAATTAAGTGAAATATGTATGTTTTTGGATGTAAAATGATTAGGAGACGGTTTCTAACTTGTTAGAAGTGTAAAAACGAAACAAAAATAGTTAGATAATGTTATAGTAAGTTTCGGCCAAAGTGAAGAGGAGGAAAAAAACCTTGGTCACTTTGTTTAAAATTATGTCAAATGATCGCTTGTGAAGTAGTGAGTATTCTGGTGGAAACAAAATAAAAAAATGGTTAACCGAGTCAAAAGTTATGTGAATTTTGGATCATGAAACTTAAGTTGTCAACTTGATAAATCATGTATATTCAAGTTTGTCATTAGTAGTTGATTTACTATATCTAGCTATATTAATTTTATTATTATGAATTTTGAATGATATAATTAGTATTTAAAAGATTATGTTTCAAATTGAAAACTATGATTTCAATTATAAAATTAGTAATTTCTTGATTTTAAGTTGAATTTGAATATTATGATTTTGAATGGTTGAACAAGAACAAGCATGAGTATGTTTGATTAAAAGTAAAAAATTTATATATGCGATTTATGATTTGAATATGAAATGAAATTGAAATGAGAATGAGAATGATAATGATATGAAAATGGAAATGAAATGGATTATAGAATTTGATTTTACTCCGTTACACAATGTTAGACTAAATCGAATACATATGGCATGTCATAGAGTCTTTATATTTTCCGTGACTTGCTATACCTTGTTTCACTTGTTCCTGGTGAACTCTTCTCATTTTCTGGAATTTTCATTGTTGTAGGATGTTATAATCATTTTACTTTTTTTTATAATTTTATAAAATTAAATTTCAGGTTGATTGCAAAAAATGAAGAAGATAAAGACTATTGATACTTTTTTAAGAGGAAAAGTAGTGATACTTGTGATGCTAGTCGACCAATGAACAATAAAGATTCTCCAACTATCAAAGTTAATACTTCTAAATGTCCAATACTTGAAAGTGAATATCATCCAAATATTTCTTTTGATATTAATAATCTAGAATGAGATCTAGGATTACGTCCTCAAATATGGAAATATCTGGTTAATCAGTGAGATGAAATCATTCGAGCATATTTAGAAATGGGGCCATACCAAATACATTTGTTTGAGTACCCACTTTCTGGTGACAAGCATCCCTGAAGATTTCAGACTTCTTGGTTTTGCAAATTTCCTTGGTTTGAGTATTCCCTTAATCAAAATGCAACATATTATTTCTCATGCTATCTGTTCTTAAAAGATATTATTCGTCATGGAATGGATGCATTCACTGTTAATGGTTTTAATAATTGGAAAAAAAATTAATGATGGAAAAAAGGTGTGCTTTCTTGAATCATGTTGGCCAATATTCATGCTCTCCACATAATAATGTTAAGAAAAGTTTGAAAGAGATATGTTGGTAAGAAATGATTTATAAAAGATCGTTTCTCTTATCTTGTACATGTCCAAGATACTGTAGCAATAAATTTGAAAGGGGAAATATTTGTTGTCCTTTCTCGACACTGTCTTAATGTTCAAATATCTGAGGTTAAGGATATGATTTTACTAGCAACATGCGGGGTGAATGGAACAGTTTGCAAGCATTATTTTTAAATGATTGTCCCTATGCATATTATGTTCATTGCTCGGCTCATCAACTCCAGTTGGCATTTGTTGTTGCTTCTTAAGAGGTAATTCCTATTCATAATTTTTTTCTCTGATTTGAACTTCATTGCTAATATAATTAGTGCCTCTTGCAAACGTCATGATCAATTACAAGCTGCCCAAGTAATTGAAATTGCAAATATGTTGGCAATTGATGAACTTGAAAGTGGTAAAGGACTTAACCAAATTGGCACTGTGAAACAAGCTGGAGAAACCCATTGGAGCTCTCATTTTAGTTCTGTTTGTAGCTTGATAAGGATATTTGATGCTACTTGTTCTATTTTAGAAAATGTTATTGAAAGTAACTCTAATTATTCTATCTGTAAGGATGCAACTGCAACATATAAGACGATTACATCCTTTGATTTTGTTTTTATCTTATATCTAGTAAAAGTGATAATAGGTACTATAGATATTCTTTGCCAACATCTACAACAAAAATCCCAAGTTATAGTAAATTCTATGTAGTTAGTCTCAAGCACCAAAACCTTGATACAGAAGTTGAGAGAAGATGGTTGGGACAATTTGTTGGAAGTTGTGAAAGAATTTTGTGAAAAGCACAATATCAAGGTTCTTGATATGGATTCCCAGTACGTGGTAAAACATGATCGTCACCAACATGTTGATTTCAATATGGAGCACCATTATCGAGTTGAGGTACTCAATGCTGTTATAGATTCTCGACTTCTTAAGCTAAATAGTAGATTTAATGAACAGATAATTGATCTTCTTATCCTTAACTCCACTTTGGATCCTAAGGATGCTTATAAATCCTTCAACATGGATGACATTTGTTGTATTGTGGAAAAATATTATCCTCTTGATTTCAATGAGCAAGAGAAATTAATCTTGAAGTATCAATTGCAGCCTTATAAGCAAAATGTTCCAAATCATCCGAAATTGCAGAATCTATCCATAATTTTTGATCTTCGTCAAGGATTAGGAAAGACACAAATGTAAAAGGTATATTTTCTTATTGATAGATTAATCCATCTTCTGTTGACTCTTCCCGTTTTAATTACAACTATAGAAAGAGCATTTTTGGTAATGAAAATTGTCAAAACAAGGCTTCACAACAAAGTAGAGGATAGGTTTCTTACATATAATCTTTTTGTTTATATTGAGAGAGAGATTGCTGAAACTTTTGATTTAGACTTTATATTTAGTAATTTTATTTACTTGAAAGAACATCATGCACAATTTTTAGTAATGATATACTATTTCTTCTTAATTTTTGAAATATTGCTTCTTTTGAATCGATTTTTTATATGTTTAAATCGATTGTCATGTTGGAATATTGTTGCTTTTGAATCGATTTTTTATATGTTTAAATCGATTGTCATGTTGGAATATTGCTTCTTTTGAATTGATTGTTTATATGTTTAAATCGATTGTTATGTTGGAATACTGCTTCTTTTGAGTCAGTTGTTTATATGTTTAAATTGGTTGTTATGTTGGAATATTGCTGATAACTCTTGAAAAGAGTTGCATTTAAGGCTTCTAAATAAAATTATTGGTTGTAATTAAGTGCATACATTTGCATTTTAAGGATATTTTTAGAAAATTGCATAACAAAGCTTGGATTGTGATATAATGGTCATTATTTGTTACTTTTATCACTTGGGAAAGAAAGGTGTGGTTTTGTGTGAACACAGGTGTAGCAAGAGCAAGAAGATGAAGACGAAAGATAAGGGAAGTGAAATATTACCATGAAAAATAGGGGAATTGATTGCTAACAGAATTGCCATGGCAATTTCGGGAAGATGACTCAGCACTTTATCCACGTCATTCTCAACAAGCTGTGTGTGTTCCAAAAAATCCAACCTGAAAAGAGGAATGAAAAAAGTGTGCTAAGGGGGGATGAATCTACCCAATGAAATGAGGAGAGAGAAGAAGACAAAGAGAGGGGAATTTGTGTAAGAAAGAGACTGGTGACAGCAATCCTCTCTCTGCATAGAGAAAGTCTTCATTGTAGAATTTCAAAGAAAGAAAGGGTAGTAACTACTGAGAGCAGAATACAAACGTGAAGAATGGGAAGAGACATCTGTTCTGGAACATCTCTTCTAGATTCATGAACGACCGGAAGATAAAAGAGAAGCTGGAGTGTGGCGAGAAATCCTGCAGTTCTACCTTTAGTTTTATTGATTTATGTGATTCAAAAAATTGTTTAAATGTTGATGAATGATTTTAACTTGGTGTTAACTTTTCCACCTATGAAGTAAATCTTTTTTGGGTTGGAGTTATTTGAGTGAATTTTCTACCATATTTAATGTTCATGACTTGAGGTTGTTTATGCCATTGTTTCATTTAATTTTTTGCTTATTCTAAATACATGCATGCAAGCTCTAGACTAGCTAATTGTGTGTTGTGTTCTTTGATGTATTTTTAATTCTGAAAAGGTTAAATATACTGGATCTAGAATTGTTTCAGGCAAGCAAATATTCGACAGAATTTTTGTAGCACTCTAGACATAGATGTTGCGACTTGTACAAAGAAGAACGTTCATTGCAGTTATTAATCCAGAGTTCTGTACATGTACAGTAACTTAGATTTTGAGCTTAAACTCTAGCTATCAAAAGAGGTAGGTTACAGTAGCGACTCTCTGAGCAGTTGATTAGACAATATTTTTCCATGACATTAGTTTGATGTGAGCATTTCATCTGAATAATTCTAGCCCTATTCATTTAAGAACAGAATTACCCTTGCTTTTCTTTGTAATTTTCCACTACATTTTATTTGCCACATCAATTTTTTGTTTTAACATTAAATTACATTAATTCATTATACCAACATCTCATTCAATTTAAGAATATTTCCTGCTATTTAGTATAGTTAATAGGATTAAAATAACTTAATCAATCTCTTACCAATTTCCAATCCCTCTGGAGATGATACTTACTTATTACTTTATTACTTGAATGACATGTACGCTTGTACAATTTGCATTAGTTATGTTGGAATACTGCCTCTTTTGAATCGATCGTTTATATGTTTAAATCGATTGTTACGTAGCACGCCAAATTTTAGCTTGCCCCCAAGATTAACATCCTTGCTCCGCCACTGTACGCAACTCCTCAACATGTCTTCCAAAACTTGAATAACTCTTTCTGATTGACCATCAGTTTGAGGATGAAATGTTGTACTGAACCGTAACTTAGTCCTTAAATATTTTTGCAACTGATTCCAGAACCTTGAGGTAAACTTCGAATCTTTATCGGACACTAGATGGTTTTTCCAAATGCATTTCCTGCATTGTTGTTGGTAGTAGTACCCTGTTCTTGAGTGGGGACATGGCTTTCTATTTCCTCACTGGCGACTTTTCTAGAACTATCAGTCATTTTCTTATCTCACTACAAAAGAAGAGTTATCTTAGTACAAAACATTAAAGGCTAAGCCAAAGGTGTACTATACATGATAGGGCTATGACACTACCTTTGGTTTTTTCGAGAATCGACTAAACTTTGGCTTTGATACCGAACTTGTAACACTCCAAATCCGACCTTAAAGAGGATCTAGGAATATCGTGTCACTGACATAAAATTGATATTTTTAAAACCATATTTGGCGTAAACCAACTTAAACTACAGTTTAATTTAATATAGAATGTAAACAATTTGCCATTCAAGGCTAGACAAAATGGTAGATTTTAAAAACATAAAGATTTCACTGAAGTTTCATGAACACAAGTTTAAATACAAAAATCCATTCTTTAAAATGTAAGCATCTTGAGGGACCTCTATGTTTATAGAAATTAAAGCTTGTTCCAACAAAGTTTGATTTTGAGTTCTCTTCCTTTTTCTTTTTCAAGCAACTTAAGCTGTTTTTTATGAACATCATGAACTTTTGAAAGCAAATTATGGAAGTCTTAGTTCTTTTTCTAAAAATCATTTATAATAGCTTACATATCATGAATTTTGCTTTCAAGTTCATGATTGGTTTTGGAGAGTGAACTATTTTCATCTTTTAATTTTGAAATATTTTACTTATATTTTGAAACCATAATTTGAAACTTCAGACCCAACTCATCATAAACATCTTGTAACTCATCAAATGAATAAGAAATTGAATTAGACAAGTTAGAAGATACCTTAGTGTCATCAATAGCCATAAGGAAAAGGTTGACTACTTCATGATCGTCATCGTTGGATGAATCCTCATCACTCCAAGTAGCAACATGAGCGTTGAGCTTTTGTTTTCTTGATCCATTTTTCTTCCATTGAGGACAATTGAACTTGATATGTCCCGGCTATTTGCATTCATATCGTATTATGGGATCCTTCTCCTTGGTAGATTCAAGATTGAATTATTCTTTCTTTTGGAATTTTCTACCTCTATTAGACCTTATAAACTTCTTGAATCGTCTAATAAACATTGTCATTTCTTTATCTTCATCCATTTCGTCACTTGATTCACTATCTTTATTAGTGGTGGATTTGAGAGTAACACCAACCTTTTTCTTCTCAATTTTAGCTTCTTCAACCCTTTTATTGAGCCTCATCATGTATGTAAGCAAAGAACTGTGAGCTCATCCAAAGTCAACATTTCTAAATTCTTTGCTTCTTCAATTGCAATCACCTTGGCTTCCCACGATATATGCAAGCATTGAAGCATCTTCTTTACCACCTCTTCATCTGGATATGTCTTCCCATAAGACTTTAATCCATTTGGATATGTCTTCATCGGACATCGCCTTGATTACAAAGAGAAACACTTGAGCTGAAAGAAAACAATGAAAGCTCACAAGTGTTTAAAGAAAATTGTTGAGAGTTTTTGCACAATGTTGTTTTTTATTGATATTTAAGATGGATAATCTCTCTTGTTATTGTAGGATATTTGGAAGATGGTATTTATACTCCCTAATTGATTTCTAATCATTTTGGTTGTTTGAGACATGAATAGTCATTGGGGATGAAGTAACCAGTATATTTAATTCACCTACAACTAAGAGTATCAATACTGGCTAAAGAGCTATCGATATTTTTTTTGCGTTTAATGCAAAATTTAGTGAACCTTGGATCTAAAGGTATCGGTACCAGTGGTCTTTTATTGATATCATATGAAAAAGTATTGAAACTAGATCGATATTTAGCTAAACGGTTGAGAAACAAAATGTCAATTTGGTATCAATTTTTGAAGGGGTATAGATATTTTGAAAACTATCAATACTTTGCCAAAAAATATTGATACTTTTTGGCCTTGAGCTATATTGATTAGTTTAAAAACAGTTTAACTTGATTGAAAAAATTCTAACTTGATTGAAATCATTTTAACTTGATTTAAAATTTTGATTAAAAAAATTTCTAAGAGTTTAAAGTATAAGATTCAAAATTTTATCTCTTACACTTCATTTTAAATGTCATTTTGCCAATTTTCTTCAATTTTAACTTTTATTCAAAAACGCTTTAATTTGTTATATCAAAACATATTATCAAATAAAGCTTGGTTTAACAATTCCTAAAAGATAGCTCTATCGATTAAGTGGGAGCAAATCTATAGAATTCAAGTGGTTAGACTTGATTGAATCTCCTAAGGGATTTATTATGTAACCTTTTGAATGAAGCATTTCAAACAACAACCCTATTGTAGGCTTTAAAGATTTAATTAGGTCTTTATGGAAAAATGCTAGTAAAAAGTATAAGCCTTTAAGGCAACAAAGTCTGAAAAGAATGAGAGATATTAGTGATAGGCTATTCTAGGAAAAATAATAAGCCATCAATTGCAATAATGACGTGCAAACAGATATGGAGACACCATGTAGCACATTGACTTATGGAATGTAAAGTTTCAAAGGTATTAGATTTTTTTTTAGGGCATGTGTCGCATGTTCAGTTATTCCTAAAAAGACTTGCCTACAATTAAAAAGAGATCAATTGGTAAGGAGTTATCTTTTGAATTTAAAAAGACTTTTAAAACCCATTTAATGCTTTGCCTTAATTTTTTTCTTCTTGGAAAACTATTGAGAGGTATTTCCATGAAATTTTTAGATTTTACATTCTATAGGTTAGTATTTTATTTCTTTCTTTTATTAGTTCTCGTTTTTTGTGTTAATTGTGTCATCTTCTTTTCATGCGTCCTTATAAAAATGGTGAATTAAAATAAAAGAGAAGCTTCCACGGGTGTTGATATACAAAAACTTGAGATAACGATGGGTCTCCTATAGTTTCCATGTTAAGTCTAGGTAGGGAGTTTACAAATGAGTTTAGGTACACTGAGGAACAAGAGTCAAATGTGGCTAAAGTGGTAGGGAATAAATATCCTTTTTATCCTATGGTATACTTGGTTTACTCTTTACATCTATGTTTGGAAAGTTCAATGTAAACCTCAATTTGTTAGTACATGGTGCTAGGGTTGTTTTGACGACTATCTTTACAATCAATGGTTCACAAGGTTAGGTTTTGACAGTAAATGCTTTATCAAACTTGGTAATATGCAAAGCTAAGGGAAAATGTTGGTATTACTTATAATCTCATCATCGTGTAAAGTTTGTTCATGTGAAGCATAACATGCTAAATGAGAGGAGAGAATAATTTGTGGTGGAGAAGACAAATGATATGTTGAGAGGCTTTTAATAAAGAAGAAAATAAAATCATAGCCAATTCTAAGGGAAGTAATTTTTATTGTAATAAGTGAATTTCTCCAAAAAGCATAAGGCAATACTTGCTTAGGTGATACAAGCTTTAAGGCCAAATCTTAAGCCCATAATAGAGGTGTGCTCACTTTTCTTCAAGGCCCAATTGTAACACCTAAAATTAGTGAGTCATGAGTCTAGACGAATAACCCAAAGGAAATCTGATGGGCGCGGTCCTATCCGCTAAGATGACGTTTCTGGCACATTAGTAGGGCACATAGGCAACGACAGGATGTAAGGCAAGGAATAATCTTTGAAAAGTGTATGATTGTGAAAAGGGAAAGATTGACAAAGATATTAAGGATTTTTGAGTTATAAAAAGACATCGCCAAGTTAAGGTACGCCCAGTTTGTCTAGTTAAGGTATAAGTTATGTACTAACAAAATAGTTAGGATGGAACGATGGGTAAAATCAAAGATCTGAAAATATTTTGGATTCTAGAGTACGCTTCTCTACAACTGTAAGCCACTAATAAGAGCAACCTTGAAAGTTAATGTCATGTGTCAAATTCTACTAGAAGAGCATGAGTTTTCTCTATAAAGTATTGTAACTTAGTTTAGAAGGAAATAAGTTATCTTTTCCCTTCTATTTGATAACATCCAGTGATGCTTAGCTCTAAAAGCTAATCAGGAATTTCTTGCTAAGCTAAAACTAAGGATCAGAGTTTGTATAGGATGGTTTCCTCACCCAGGGTAAGTATTCTAGTCTCACATGTGGCTTTCTGTGAGAGTGAACTAGCCTATGTTTTTAAATGAAAAGATATATAGGTAAAGACTGGCATGGAGGTTGATTAGGTTTCAGACGAAATAAAGGCTATACGAATGAAGTTTTGACAATATTCCTATGTCTCGTGGGCAGTGATTTCTAAGAGTTCGTGACTGGATGTGCGTGCCTGAAGATCAAGCTATTGTACATGGATGTTAGGTGAGCCCCTAAACTGACTCGTGCATGCATAATGTGCCTTCTAGAAACTTCTATGCTAAGTGACCAAAGCATGAGATTGAAACTACTAAAGTATAATGTGACTAATCTGAAAAGAAATGTAAGACTTATGAATCTGAATGACTATGATGTGCTTATTTCTGAAAGTAAGAACGAGTCTGATAAGAAGTGTATGTGTGTCTAATAAGCATAAAAATGTCTGTCATGAGTGAGGCGATGTATGATGAGTTCGCGGTCGTCTCCAAAGTTTAAGGAAGTTTAGGGAATGACATTGAAGTCCATATCATGTAAGACCGTAACTAGTGGGTTATGGCATCATATGGGGAAGTTTAAGAAGGTTATTACCTAATGTGGTTCTTTGTATGTCCTAGAATGATGAGGGGAAAACCTCACTAAGTGTCAGTTTAGGCGAATCCCTATCGTTTAAAACACTAGTTAAAGGACAACCTTTGTAGAAAAACTCTAGACATGAAAGCCTTTGTGGCGAGTACTGGATGTAAAGGATGCCTTTGCGGCAAAACTCAGGAAAGGTAAGCCTATGTGATAACCTCTGAAAGGAAATGCCTCTATGGAAAATCTCTAGACACAGAAGCTTTTATGGCTATCTCTGAAAAGAGACGCCTTTGTGGCGCAGTTTAAAGAACGACCCATGTGGCTATTACATAAGGGAACGCCTGTGTGGCTGATCTTGAATGAAAAAAAGGAACCTATAAGGAATTCTGACAAAACAACTTATGGGGTATTCTGAGAGTACAATAATTATGGCACACTCCATAGGAAACCTTGTGTATGACGAACTCTGAAAGAAAACTTCAGTATAAAGTATTAAGGTGAACCCTGTATAGTATTAAAGTAAGAACAATGCACCAGATTTAGTGGCAAACCAAAGATATTTTGTTCGTAAGGCCCTCTATAACAGGAATGGTTAAGGAACCATGAAAGGACAAAATAAATAATGTGAATGAGATATCGAAGTTATGGAAAACAAGTTATGATATCTGAGTGAGGCTTGACACCTATGGCATAACGAATGAAACCTTAGAGGTATCCGCCTAATTCAAATTGAAGAATGGGAACAAGGAGATAAAAAATAGAGTTCTCGAACAAGACATAAGTATAGAAAATGGAGTTCTCGAACAAGACATAGGTAAAGGAGGGTTTACTCATTAAGTTCTTGTGAACTTACCTCAGTGTATTTTATGTCACAGGTTAGTTGATCTAAAGCCACACCAAGAAGGACGACACAGGATCATGCAAAGGGTGTGGTGATTTGGACTATTATGCATATAGAGCGAGCTTGGGTTGGCGTGATCAAGTCTGATGGGAACAATGTAAACAATTGAGAGATTCGTTTATATGGCTTAGGATTGTATACAAACCATGTTAGTAATACAGCCGAGCGAGTGATAGTACCTAAAAATAAATGATTAGAACTATGTAACTAAGTCATACTATTATCATGTAAAGCCTATCATAGTCAATGTAATTACATACTGTGTCTCAGATGCAAATTCAGTTAGAAGATTTTTCAATTGAGTTGTAAAATTGTATAAGTCAGTAAAAATTCTGTAATCGAAAATGTAACACCCAAGATCCGGATTCGGTGAACCAGATCAAGGTTAGGGAATTACACCAATCACGAGGTCCAATACTAAGTAATTGAATTCGAAACTCAACCTATTTGCACAAGACTTCGTGACTAAGAGATAACAAGAATATAACGTCTCAAAAATCCTGAAACCCTAATTTCTGTGCATGGAAGTTAATATGAATGTGTAGCACTTAGAATAATAATATTAAGGTAGTATCGAGATTATTTGAAGCCTTACAGATAGGGGTAACCATAGGGAAAAATTCATTTTTTCTTGCTTAGTGGACCCTAGTCTCAGGCATGAGGCCTCATAAGCAGATTAAGAGAAGAGAGGACACAAATGGGCTTGTGATCCAGTGGAAAGTAGCGTCATTTAGGAGCTATGGGGTCGAGTGTTTGTCAGTTAAGGAGGTCCAAGGTTCGAGGCCTAAGAGGGGAGAATTAAGGAGTTTTATTTTTGTGCCTGGACAGAAGGAGTTGGCATTGGAGGGGACTCTAGAAGGAAGTGTTCAGGAGAGAAATTTAAGGTGAAGATAAGGGAGAAAAGTTAGGAGATGGGGAGTAAGGATGTGATGGTGACGAATAGGACTCTAAGGGAGGGGAGTGTTCGGCCTATGGCTTTAAAAAGAGAAGGGGCCGGATGCTGAAAGGTTCTTTGAGCATTCTCTAGTTTTATTCTCTCCCTCAAACAGTTTCTCCATTTTTGCTGAAATTTTGCTAAGTCAAATTCCCTCCATTGCCGAAAATTCTATCATCCCTCCTTGCCGAATCCTTCATACTCTCCCTTCTCAAATTTCCTTTTTGGTTAACCACTTGGTTCTAGCCGAATCACCTCTTTTTTTATTCTCCCTAGTGTTGCAGAATTGTCTCTATCACCTTACTAGTCTCAAAAGCCGGATTTAAGCTACAGGATCAAAAGAGAATTTCGGTAAGTGCTTAGTTAAACTTTTTAGTGTGTTTTGTTAAAAGCCAAAGGGCTATCTAACCTCTTTTTGACGTTAACCTGTGTTAACAAGGGTAAGGCTCGACAATCGCAAGCGTGGTAGGTAAGGGTTGCTAACAACGTGGTAAGTGTTCTCGACTTAGTCATGGTTTAGTAAATGGCTGAATCTAATGTGGCTCGTAGGGATGATTTATGATCAATATGGATCACTTGGTTTTGGCAATATAGGTGTTTGGGTGCAGATCTAGAGGATAATGGCCAATAGTAGCAAAGGAGGGGCTACTAGAACGTAAGGCACACGGTAAGGGTACGGTGAGGTTTCGATTTTTGATAAGTATGCGTTAAAGCCTTGGTTAATCGTTAGTAATGTCGATTGTGGGTTCGTGACTAAGGGGTTTGAAGAGCGCGTGGATACTAGGTGTGTACAAACACTACACACACGATATCGGTAATGTCAAAAAGTCGAAAAGCCAAAAGTGGCTAAATGGGCCCGGTGGGCCCTAAGGCTAGGTTTGATGAGTTTGTTTGGTTTGGCGTATGAATTGAGTCTGTCAAGCATAATACATGATCTGGAATTGTTTTGGGCCTAACAGGCCATAAGGATGTGATTTCGGCCTAGTGGGTCGTAAGGATGTAATTTGGGTTTGATGGGCTTTATGGGGACGTAGGCAAGTATGCTAGGGTTTATGGACTTTAGGCCTAGTTTAAACAACTCTGAAATTTCATAAGACTTAATCTAATTAAACATGTTCGTGAACAAGTCGCTGGGTTAGGGTGTGGCAACGGACATACGCATGTCTAGGATTGGATCTAGGGAGAGCTTGGTATTTAAGCGGCCCACCTCCTCTTCTCTGGAATCGTACCTGGTACGTAGTGTCTCTTCACTTTAGTCGCAAGGACTTGCTGATTGGCAAAGTTCGTAACTAAAACCCGAGAGGGACCAAATACCCTTATATTTGAAAAATTACTAAAATACCCTTGTTTTACGAAAGTACCAAGATGCCCCTTTTTGTAAAATTACCAAGATACCCCTATTTTGCTAAATTACCAAAATACCCCTGTAGGGTAGAATTACGAAAATACCCTTGGGTAGTGAAATGACGAAAATACCCCTCTGTGACAAATATGAGTTTATGGATGTTACTTGTGTGTGTGATGCATTGATATGATATTCTACTTAGGATACATATGGGTGGGAATTATGGTTCGGAGGAAGATTTAAGGATCGCATAGTCGTATGGCCATGGATCCACCGATGGCTTTAAGCCCATTATATGATTAGCAGCTTTGCTGCAACTTTAGGTAGTATCGCAACCGGGCTACCTTTGGTGAGTAGAGGATGGGTGGGTCGATTTAGAAATCCCCACAGGTGTGTATAATGTTAGAAGGGAAATGGTGTGTGTAGCAGATGGATTATTGGGATGGTTTTGCATTATCTTGTTTGTATATGATACGATACGATATGATATGATATGAGGTCATTGTGGGCTAAGGCCCAAGACCACCAATTTTGATAGGGCTTAGGCCCAATGTGAATCTTTGTATGTGATTTGATTGCCAAGGGTTGTACACACTGAGTTTCGAAACTCACACCCTTTTATTTAATGTTTCAGGTGATCCTGAATAGACGGCTCGACGTGGGAGAGGACTCGGAGATGGCCACACTACAAGCTGATCAAATGCTTTATTTTGTTCAAATAAATTTATTTTAAATACTTTTTTTTTTCATTGGATTGTAATAAGGCCATGTAACTCCTAATTGACTTTAGATTTTGGATTTTATTATTATTGTTTCAACTATCCGCTTAATAAATTTCATAAAATTTTTAAAGTTAACATGGTTTTCGAAATAACTTAACCTATGAATGTTTTCTAAATATGGGCTTTTCAATGTAACTTAACAAGATACACGGCTTTTGGGCTTTTGGGCCTTAAATTGTTAAATGGTAAAATCGTTTTGAAGTGTGCCTTTAATGTGACATTCCGAACTTGGGCCTAACTTCTAGGCCGGGTTTGGGGTGTTACAAAGAAAAAGAGTTGAAGCTTCCAAATGTGGACTTTGTAGTTAATGATCGTGCCATGGTGTACGTACGTCGAGTAGAGAATTATGTAAAAAATATCGATAATTAAAAAGCGACTTTTACTGCAAGTGTGAAAGGTCAGTTTTAATATTTATAAGTGTTATAATGGAACACAAAATATTCTAAGGATCGAACCCAAAGGATTGTCAAATTGGTAAATATGTTTATCAAGTTAGTCACAAGTTAAGCAATTACTAATCTAATCGAGTTGGAAATTATTAGTGCAAACAAAATATGAAAGTATATTGAGACTAATTCTAAATTATCAATTAAACTATTTAATCTTAGCTTTCTTCCTATTACCTTTGACTATGCAAATGATAAAAAAGATGGTCGATTGATTAGTTGATTGCTAACTAAGCCAATAATCTTTACCAATTAGATCACTTGCCACTTCTTACTAGGAATCTCCTCTTAGTCTCACCTTTGGAATTACCAACTAAGTTCTTCTCTTGGTCTCACTTAGACAAGTAGTTTTCCTCTTGGTCGCACTACCTGGTACAATTATATCAAACTATGAAGGATAAACTCTCTTCTCAGTCTCATTTATCTAGATTTTTCATTAGAGGTGTCAATTCTAGCGTATTAAGTACTTTGATATAATAGAAAAACCAATTAATCAATAATAAACATCAAATTAATCTAATAAATAATTAATCAATCAACCAACAACCAATTTATCACATAATTAAACTTTAATTTCAAGTAAGCATTTTATCAAACATATGGTAGGATAAAGAGTTTAAGAAAATGATCATTTAATTGATGGAATTCTGATGAAGTGTGACAACTTGATTGTCTATCATTTGCAACGTTTTCAAGAAATGAGAAGAAATGAAAAAAAATATTCTAAAAGAGAATAAAAGAAAATTCTATTCTAAAAATAAGAAGAAAATAAAATAAAAGAAAAGAAAAATGTCTAATGCCTAATTATCTAACTTAATTTTCTACCTCCCTAAAAATCTATTCATGAAGTTTTATTTGTACTCTGATAATGTTTGACCTATAAATTATAAGTTAACCGTCACTTAAAATCTAATTTGAAGCTTGTTTGACTACCAAATACCCCTAAGCTAATTTGCCTCATTAGAGGTCGATGTTGCTACATCCTTGATAGTCTACTTGAATGGATGCTTTTGGTATTTAGTGTCGTGACAAAAACCCTTTCGTGTCGCGACCTCATCATCAGACAACTTGACTTTTTCATCTTTAGGGTTGTGGTTGGTGTTGCAACATCATTGTCCTAATGTTGCAACTATGGGTGCTCGTGTTGCGACATCAACTCCTTGGTGTCAATACCTTGAAGAAAATCCACTCTCAAGTGCAAATTTTTGAAGTCCCTCTCTTTAGTTTATGACAAAAGGCTTGGTCTCACGACCTCAACATCTTGGTGTCATATCTTTGGCTCTAGTTTTAACTCTTTTGCTTATTTTCACATCAACCAAGTGTCTGAAACAAGCTCAGCTCTAAGATTAAGTTCTCAATGATGTAAACTTACCATTTATTCCAAAAAACATAATTAATTTGAAACTAAAAGATATTACACAATACTCGAGTATGAAACCTAATAAATGTGAAAAATGATAAAAGATTAAGTATGAAACCTAATAAATGCGAAAAATGATAAAGGATATTACACAATACTCGAGAATAAGCTCTTTAAGTGTTCAAAGAGCTTAATTTGATGTATATAAATATGGAAAATTAATACATTAAAGATCAAGAATGAATTAGAAGGATACAAGACTGTTCATGGACTTAAGCACACAATTAATGAAGAGAAGCCCATTTGAATGATGATGACAAGCCTAGGCATTAAGGTTCATTGTGCAAATAAAGCATACATGCCTAGCCCATGAAGCCTATTGTGTTAGGAGTGTTATTTTTATCTTTAGGACTTATTATTTTAATTTAAACCTTAATTAATTAGGTTTTATGGATAGCTTTTATTTAAGTCCAATAAAGCTATTTTTTACTTGTTAAATTTTCTCTATGCCCATCCCTTAATTGGCTGGCCAAATATCACTAAATAAGTTAAGTAGTTATTCGTTTATTCGTTTATTTTCCTTGTTCATTAGGTAGGTTTTTTACCTTTTACGTATGAAGAATGTCACTTTTCTTAAGTTTTACCCCAATTTTTTTCTATAAATAGCCATGCCACCTCTCATTTGTACATACCTATTTTATTTTGATTTAATAAATCTCTTAGAGTTACTTCTTGGCAAGATTTCTTTCTTGTGATTTTTAGTAGTTGTTTTCATCCCGGTTTCTTCAATAATCGTGAGAATTCACTCTTCATCCTTCGATTTACTAGTTGGCTGACCTAGGGGTCGATTAGAGCCATTTGTGGTGCTTATTGAAGTTTCTTCTTCCAAAGGCTCCATAGGACATTGCCTTTCTCCATCTTCCATCGAATCTTTTTCCATGTCTCCATAATCTTTTCCTATCTTAATTATGTTCAATCAAATATTTTTCTAATGCACTTTTACGATGTTTTAATTTTAGGTTTCAAGATCCAAGGTTTCCCCTTTTCAAAACATGAATTAAAATTCAAGAATCCTTGAATCTTCAAATTTGATTGAGCTTTTCTTTTCTTTTCTATACTATTCGGTTTGTTGAGATCTAACATATTTCTTGATGCTCGTTACTTTCAGATCAAGAAATCATCAAGAACAACCTCGTTTTTTGTTGTTTTCACTCAAGAATGATTCTTTTTTATGATATCCCCTTTCTTATAAAAACAAATTAATTTTCCTTTAGTTATCTCTTTGTTTTCTTTTCTTTTTGCTTAATTACTAATATGTTTTGTTTTTATTTTCTATATATGGATCAGTGCCTCCTTTCTTTTTAAGATCAGTTTATTAGCCTTCAAGAAACTTGTTATCAATTCAACCTTGGACTCCTCTCTTGAACCGAACCATTCTTCCTTTATTTCCATTATTTTTCATTTGTTTTTATACTATTTTGGATTGAATATATCTTCTTAACTTCAATTTGGAATTTTTGGCAACTTTGTTTCTTCATGCTTTCTTCAAGAACATGACTTTGACCGTCTCCTTCGTCGCCCTCACAAATGACGAGAGAGAAAAATCAACACTAAAAACAAAAAAGGATCGAAAACTATACTATAGTGCGGTGTCTACAAGTGTGACAGGTCAATTGTAATATAATTGTAAATTGGGTACGAAGTACTTTGAGGATTAAACCCAAGAGAGTCAACGATCGAGCAAATTATAGCTACAAACATGCAAAATAAAGAGTCTAACTAATTAATCGCTAAACACTATAGTATGGAAAGCCATAAAATCAAGAATAATTACACTAATTTATCAACTAATTAACACAAGAACTAAATGTAAAATATGCAAGTTACTAAATTAACCAATGAATAACAAGCGGTGGTTAATTGATTTTGGTGTCGTTCACTAATCTTTGAATTAGGGATCTAAAGTGCTTAAAGACTTAAAATGGTTTCGTTTTACCACTCGATCTCAACTTTACAAAATTAGACAAATTAGTCCGATTTATCTCTCGATCCCACTGACTAACCCAGAACTAACAAATTGGTGCTCAAAAAGATTACCTCTCAGTCTTACTTGCCTAAATATTCCCTTAGGGACGTCAATCCTAAGTTTTTAAGTTTATTCAGTTTAGTCCAATTTATTTGCAACTTAGTCCCTCATCCAAAAATAAACTTACCCACATCTCCATCCACCAATCCCTTTAGAGTTTAGTTATCCGTGATAAAAACTAAACTAACAAACAAGCAAGAAAAAGAAATGGCAGCCATGAACACAAAGCTTGAGAAAAAGATGAAAGTTTGGATTTTTAATCTATAAAACTTTAAAAGAAAAGTGTAAATGAACATTCAATTGTAGAATGAAGTACAAGAAACATAAAAACTGAAGTTTTTAATAGATTAAACTAAAAAGCCTCAGATATATTAAACTAAAGGGTGAAATGTCATTACAAACAAAGGAAACGAATTAAAAGTGCAAATAAACCCTACCTACAATGATAACTAACTTAAAGAACAACAAGAACAATAAGAGAAGTTACAGAAAAATAACTCTACAACTAAGGAATATGAGAACTATGAAACCCTAAAAATGAAGAAGAAAATCTAAGAGAATTAAAGAGAAAAGCAAGCTAAACTAAGGATAATGTGTGTATAAATCTTCTTGGCCTAAATTTGTTATTTTAGCAACAATTTCTAACCCCTATTTTGTGACCAAAATTTCCTTGAACGGGTCTTCTCTAATCGGTGCTTTGGTTAGACAAAGATTTACCCCTAGTGTCATTTTTTGTCCCCTTCACGATGTAGATATCGTGATACCCAAGGTAGGATATCGCGATACCATAATCAGTCTTGAAATGGGGTCCATTTTGGAAAGTGGATATTACGATACCATTGTAGGTGGTCTTTATCCTGGGCTTGTTTGGGGTATTGCAATTCGCATGCTTCGATGTCGTGATACCCTTTCTTCGATGATTTTTTGAACAAATTTGGGCCACCGTTGAGTACTAACAACACTCAATCTTACATTAGAGCCCCTAATGGCACAATTGGCCAATTTGGGTCTCAAAATAGGTAAAAAAAGATATTTTCACTTACTAACTTGGAAATTTAAAATCTATACTAAACTAGGAAAAATATGCTAATTTGCTTGAAAATAAGCTCCTTAAGTATAACAGATTGCTAATTTGACATATCAAATTATGGTAGATTAGACTTCCATTCAAGATCCAACCCTTCCACACTTTAAATCAATTGGATATTTACTTAATCCTTCTTGAGTTTCACCTTTCAATAAATTTTATTGTTGTTGAATCCTTCTAATTTTCTCTTGGCTTTCTTCTTGCATTTTAGGTTGCTTCTCGCTAAAAAGGAGTTTTCCTTTTTTGATTCTATTTCTCTTGGTACCAAAAACTTGAGTTTTGATCCTATTTATTGTTACCTATCATTAAGGTTGAAAAAGAATGGTAGTATGTATGTGTTGTTGCCAAGAAACTTATGAGAGGTAAGTGCCATGTCATGTTATTTTATTACTATTTTGTTGTTTGTATTATTGTGTGTTGGTATTTTATAAGATTAATTAGTGTTGTTGAGGTTGGTCTTTTTTTAGGGAAGCCTACAATTGATGAAGGTCCATGACACTTTCATTATCAATAAGAACTCACTGAATTGTGTAGTTTACAATCATTGTAGAAACCACCATTGGGTCGTTTCCATTATTAATGAATAATTCATCATAGTTCTAATCAAACGAGACAAACTAATTTTATAGTTTCCTCTTTTGAGGGCACACATAAAGTGCTATGAGACTTTTTAATGGTTCTTGCTTTGGACTTACTACTAGCCTAAAACTCATTCAATCCAACAATGACATCAAGGTTCCTACTATATGACATTTGTTTAGATTTTTATCTTGCTTATGAAAAGCTAGATGCATCTTATCTATAGTAGGAGAATCTCACTTCAAGTATTGTTTAAGTTCACCTTTTTGGAATAATGTTTCAATTATATTCTTAAGATTGATGCATTCTTTAGTGAAGTGCATAGTGGCATTTTAGAATTCACAATGTTTTTTAAAGTTTTGCTTGCTACAATCAGTTTTCATAGGAGGTAGTCATTCCACTAGGCTTCCTTCATTATAGTGTGCATAATGTTTGTGTGAGTGGTGTTAAGATGAGTATATTATTCAAATTCTGAGTGAGCTCAGGCCTATTTTTGGTTTTTGATCGTGTTGTAGCTTTTCTTTGTGTTGATTAGACCTTGAGTAGAACTTGCGACTTTGATGGTTTGACTTTGTATTTGTTCTAGTGGATTTGTTGTTGCCTTTCCTCTAATCTCTCTTTGGGCATTGTATTTTACGATATGATATTCTTTTATCACTTTAACTTCTACATACTTCTGAGATTTCTTGTACAACTGGTATAATTTAGCAGGTTGGACGTGTTGGAGTATGCCCAAAGACCAATCATGATACAATTATAATAATATACTTACTCGTATTGTTTATTAATTAAAGACATTGACATTATTTTTCAGTTTTTATTTTTGTGTGTTAAATAAATTGATTTTTATAAATTTATAAGGATAATATGATTATTTTTAAACCATCCTTAGTCAAATATTATATAGGGTTGGGGCAACAATAATATGTTGAGACTAATGTATGGTTGATTGATGACAATATATTTTCATAAATACGGGATATCAAGTTAATGCATGGGAATTTGTTAGCAAAACAGTGTATTGGATTGGCTCACCATGATAATGCTTTTTGGAATATTAAGTAATAGTCACACCAATTCTCATAGATGATGGTGTATGTGATCCTTAGACTTGAGGTCATCATAGTTCCAACATTTGGAGTTGTATATTTTGATGCAGTTAAACATCTTCCATAATTGGATATACTATAAAAGTTGTTTCTAGATATACCACAAAGTATGTAGTAAGATGTGTATGATCAAGATAGGATTTTCTCCTCCTACATAATGGGAGTGGTGTCTTTGGTCCTTGGTAAGATTAGACTAGAAATGCATAACCATGCACAAATGAGTTGATCAAATAAGTTGATATGGGATATCAGATTCATTTATATATCTTAATCTATGCAAGAATTAAGAAATAAATTATTAGACCATACAATTATGATTGTTCAATCACTTGTGTTCAATCTAGATATCACGGACAAAATGATAAACTACATAATAATATTATCACAAAGGTTATGTTGGACCACAACTTCTTGCAACTTGGGTAGTAATGATGCACTACTAAATACCACTCACTATTTGTAATATTAAAAAATGTTTTAATACTATTGCCAGCATAACAAGATCCTACAAGATCACACCTATGGTTGGAATGATTGGAATCCAAAGAAAGTTGGGACTATTTTTGTCACACAAATTACTTATAAAAATAATTTCATTAATTAATTTAATTTGACAAGGTTAAAAATTAACAATATGTGTGTGTGACACACACGCGCACACACATACATATATATATAGAGAATCCAACTAAAATAATATGAAATATGTGAGAAACAGGGTGTCTATGAGAGCATATCTCAAAGGCCTAAAGCATATGCCTACAATTAAGGCAGTAATGGCCTATTCAACATTAAACATTAAGATTTTTCACTTATAATGTAGTAGCATTAAACATTTTGATAAATTCCTAAATAGTTACATTAGGGTTTTATTTAAGAGACATCAAACTCATCGATGTATAAGTTATGGTTCTACAATTACCAAAATGTTTTAGAAAATTACAATTGAGCTAACCCAAGTTAATAATGGAAGCTAGTATCAAAGAATACCAAAAAGTTCTTATTGAGGCCTTCGAGAGTTAAAGGGAAAACCTGATATTACACTAGACCAAAAATGCCTAAAAGGCCATGAAACGAACAAAATTGGTTAAGATGGCGAACTAGATCTATAGTGCCATCTTAGGTGTCTAGAGACAACTTGATGTTAATTGGAACTTCAACTTTTCAATTCATTAGAAAAAAGAGGATTATGCTATGCATCCAACCTTTCATAATCATCTTTATGAGATTGTTTGAGGTCTTTCAATTCTATCAATGCAACAACCCATTTTGCCAAATCAAGATCAAATAAGGGTATTAAGCATATTAGTTTGCACATTATGATTTCATGTATTGTCAGCATTGTTCAGAGCATTCAAGCTTTATGTTTAATACATGAAGATTAGGGTTTTTCTAATCTACATTTTTTTTTTGTTCTAAAAGTTTGCCTTTCACAATTTTGGTTTTCATGTTCAGTTGTAGAGCCGGAGCTTCAGGATAGTATTAGGGAGCACGTTCTGGTTGCTCATGATTAGTCAATTTATTTCGTTAGTTTTGCCAAAGTTTTATATCTAGTTATTTGTTTGACTGTAAGTTTCTTGTTAAGTAGCAATAGTACAAGTGAGAAGTTATAGTTGAGCAAGATATTCTAAGGATTGTAGTCCAACTGTTGGTATGATGAGGTTGAAAAGAACACAGTATAAGCGTAAGATGGTTGGTAGGTTCCATAAGTATGGCTAAACATGTTTAGTAGGCTAAGATAACATAAGTAGGATTGACTTGTAGAGTATGTGTTGCCTTAGCAATTGAAAATGGTGTAAAAGGTTAAAAATATAAAGTAAAAGATTCAATAATGGCGACTTAATCACAGAAGCAAACAATGTGGTGAAAGGTAAAATGGTGGGTGTTTGATGAAAGTGTAAGAGGTTTAGGTAGTATTTTGAGGTTCAAAAGAGAATGGTGCTTGTAGATTGTAATAATAAATGAAGGTAGGATTTTGATAAACCCCTATGGAGGTAGATGTCTTCGTTTAGGAGTGGAGTGAGCTGGGTTGATGAATGTTGGTATGTTTGGAGCATTCAAGCTAGCACTCGGTTGGGCAACCAAAGAGCAGTAGCACAAATGAATTTGCAATTATGACAACCCCACACCGTGGATTCATGTACATGATAACAAATATGAATTAAAGATGGTTCAAAATATACCTTCTCTTATCTGAGTAGATAAATTTGTGCTTTTTAATTTGATACAAATGGTGATAACGTTCCTAATAGTACGTTGCAAACCATAGTCGCAACCTTTCGTTCTAACCTCTACTCAATCCATCCAGTGAACACAACTAGAAATTTTTTTGTGAACTTTTTAGAGTTTTCTAAAAAATCTCTTTGTGTGCTAGCCAAAGAGTTTTGGCTAAATTAACAATATGATTGAGATATTGTTATTCAATACACTTTTGAATAACCCCACATTCTCAATAGGATAAGGCAATGCTAAAAGGCCATGATATCCTTTTAAAATATCCTCTAAAATTTATTTAACTAAATTATTTAAATATCTTATATAATTAAGTTCAGTAAGATTTTTACCCTATTAAAATCACTAAAACCCTCTTAATATATGCATCATGCATGCATGTATTGTGTCCATATTTAATTATATAAATATTTCTATAGAAACTTATAACGTTGATAGTAATATTAAAACACTTTTAATATTACAAATAATAAGTAATATTTAATACTGCACCACGGCTACCAAAGTTATAAGAAGTTGTGGTCTAACATAACTTTTTTGTGAGAATGTTATTATGCAATCTATCTCTTTCTCATGTTTAGATAGAACACGTCTTGGAACAGTTACACTTGTATGCTTTACTCTTTTATTTCATTAATCTCGAATAGGCTAATATATACAAATGAGTTTAGTATCTCATATCGAATCATTTGAGCATAAAAACACATTTCTATTATAATTTTATCAATGTGCCTAAGACATCACTCTCATTACATAGAAAAAACAAATCATATCTTCATCACCGGACATCATAATGGATGTGATGAAGGTTATGGTAGATTTTTGTCAAATAATGATAGGAGTAGTGAGGAGAGAATGATCAAGGAAATATACCTAAGTCTTTATATACGGGCCTGCAGCTGCCATAAGATTATCCCCTACATGATTATGAAGTTACCCTTAATTTACATGTGATTGACAGGAGCAAGTGTCCTTGGTTTAATGAGACCGTGCCTTCAACCCTTTTCTTGATATTGTCCCTCGACATATCAAAACTGTTGTTGGATTAATAGCTGCTTGTTATTTAAATGTTGCATGCTAACAGGATGTTCCTAAAGCTTAGGTGTCTTAGATAATTGCTTACTTTGGCTTGAAGCTTATTTCCTTGAAGGTTGTTTTTTTTCCCCTTTTTTTAAGAGGTTTTTTCATCATTTTAATATTAAGAGAGGAGGAGAGATATGATAGGATTTTGAAGTTGTGTCATGTAAACTTGATGATATAAACCAAAGTTTAATTACAATTGATATTAGATATGTAATAATAAGAATAAATATTGGGATGCAAAAGGACAAAAAGATTGTTATTGTTATGGCAGTCCTAGTCAGACTGCCGTAAATGTGTGTATATCTTAACTTGGTTATTTAATTTTTCAATATTTAAGGGGAGGTTTTTGTTCTTTTAGGGGTTAGATGGTGGCTGGTGAGGAATGGAGGGATGGGGGCCAATGGGGACCTCATCCCCTTCCAATGGATACTAAAGGTAAGGTGAAAATCAAAACCCCACACACACACACAAAAGGAGTTTGGAGATAAGGCAAAAGGAGATGGAAATGAAAGGATAGTTACGAGATGATAAGATTGGTCAAAAATGAGTGTTTTAGTGGGTTACAGTGTTAGATTGAATGTTATTCTGTTAATTAGCTACTTGCCATATGTCAAGCCCCATCACCCTTTTCTTTTCTTTTCCTCAACATTTATGTAGTTGAATAAAATTCCAAATTTAAATCCCAAATCTTAAAATAACCTATTTATTTCATAGGAAAAAACAAAAGAGCATTTCGTAATCACAACTTTTGGAAGAACTAGATTCAATGATACTTGGACCGAGGAATTGAGTGTTTAATACGTTTAAACTGACTGGAAGTGAAAAGTAAGAATAATTTCAGTAGATGCTCCATGTTTATCCACATCCCGCATGCTACCTTATACTTTTCCTTTTTATTAATTAATTACTTAAAATACCCCCCACTTTCCACCCTAAACTAAATGCCTTGCATTCCATTTTGCTAATTTTGTTAACGATTTTGTTTTTCTAAAACAAATTCCACTGTATATGATTATCCATAAATAAATAAAATTTCATTTCTAGGAAAACCCTTTTCATTATAAGCTTAATTATGATGTCTGGTCTGGACTTTCCAAAAGATCATTTTTTATTATTATATTCCCAATGCTTCATTTGTAGGATGCAATTAGGAAAGAAGATTTGCGCCCCCAAAGTCCACTAATTATTGTTTATTTGGCTTTTTAATGCTATTGCTAATGTCATCATGATCCTAATCCAGGTTAACTAGTGATTTAAGCATCGACTTAATCAAACTTAAATAGTGATGAATGCGTGTGGCGCACACGTCTAATCACCCATATAGCTGCTTCCATTTCCTTCCTATGTTATCCAATCCGTTTTTCTTATATGGTGTGAAAACTTGATATAAATGTGAATGTGAAAATGACATCAATTATAATAAATAATGACATACACATTGTTTTATAATTCTTTCACAGATTTTAAACAAAATAATTTAAAATGAAATATTTTCACTCCATCGACTGATTCTAAATATTTTTATACGTTTTAACTTTTTAAGTTATTTTTTTCCAAGTTTAAAAATTTCACTTCTAATGTATTAAATAATTTTTTTAATATACAATAAATTTTTAACTTCACTTATTAATTAAAAAAAAATAACAATCAGATCAATTTTTTTACTAGTTGTATTTTTTCTAGAGCATATATATATATTTTTATTGCTGATGTAATTCATGATGATGTAATTTTCGATCTTTTGAGTTAATAATAAAATTTATGAGTTTTATTGAAAAATTATTATCAGTGTATCAAATATTTATCCTAATAAAATTGAATGGTAAATCAAAGGTGAAGTCATGGAATAAATCTTCCTGCATGGGTGTGAGGCTACGTGCATTTTGGTTGGCGAGTTATTGATTTAGTTATAAAACTTATTGTACCAAACAAGAATTCCCCTCATTCAAAATCTTCAAATCTCCATAGCCAAAACAAAGTATGGTCATTGCTATGACTCCTTCATTCCTGACAATGGCGGTCAAGTATACGAGTATAATACCTAAGCACATGCGTTTTTTTTTTTCAACCTCCATAAAACAACTTTTACATACAAAACTTGACGAAGTAAGTGGCTAATTATCATCACGTGGGAGAAAAGTCAATGGTAATTTCCTTCATTAGGACCTAATCCCATTTCTTAATGAGGTAGACATAGTGTAGTTTGCTTCCCCTATGAAGACGAGCTGAAAATAAAATGTCATAAGGAGCTAAATATAGCGTATTTTGTGGACTAGGGAAATGACTGCATTAATTTTACAAGAGAGGCTAAGTTTTAAACTATATATGTATTTTTGTCCGATTATTAAGGTAGACATGAGAGAAGATTATAATAAAATAAGAATAGATTTGTGGCTATTAGTTATTCCTTAAAGACTTTTTGGCAATCAAACCTAGCACGGCAGAGTTCAAGAAAAATGACAAGGAATATATATATATTTGTGGGGTGAAGACTTCTAGGGCTCCATCCAGAGTAAAATGAGCCAAAGGGTAGTTGTGTTCAATTGAAAAGGTGCCAAAATTGAACAAAAGGGAGATGAATAAGACAAAAAATACTTGAGAGATGGGGTCTTGGAGTATATGCTAAAGAATACTATGAATTTTGAAAAGTTAAGGTTTTATGATTATCCACAAACATATTTTTGTTTGGAGACACTGATATAATTTATCTTTCAAAGATGCTTTTGTTTTTGGGGTCATGAGCCTTGCGTTCAGTTTGTTATCATGTAAAAGTACAGGATTTCATGCTTTGAATCTTATGTCATGTATGATGAAAAAACAAAAGCACCTGGGATTTCAAGCTTTCTTGTTCTCAAATTCCTTTACTTTCCATGTACTAGGTAACTTGTTCAGCTGAAATTCAAATGCTCACATGTCAAAATGTCAGTGCATACAATAATATCATTCCTTGATTAAGTAGCCAATGAGTTTCTTTAAAGTCTGCATTTTATCAGCTTGCAGATAGACATCAAAGAAAAAGTGGGAAACCTCAAACCAGGCCAATGAAATAAACCAAAGGTGTTATACTTTGGTTGATAGTAAATATGGTCAAAAACATCTTCTTTACTTGGTTGTGGGAACCTTGAATTTTGATTTACCTGTAGAGAGAAGAAAATGTTCAGACTAACTAATTGGTGGAAAAAATATGAACCAAAAAAACAAACACAAGAAAACTAATTGGTGGAAAATAAGATGAGCAATTCACATGGTCATCCCCACCTTTTCAAAGTTAATCCTTAGCTTATCATAAGGCCAAGGGTATCTTTTAACTCCTACCCTAGATGAACGTGCAATCAATCATTACATCAAGTTGTTAGGGGATATTTGACTGAGAAAGGGTTAATCATACAAACATACAAGTTAGACTAGTCAAACGCATGGATGGCATGCAAGAATACGCATCAGCTAGCTAGGTTCCATGTGTGAAAAAGTCGTGAAAATGACACCCTGTAGTTTTCCACGTGTAGTTCACCTAATCTATATGCTTAGTAGTTATCTCATGTCAAATGGAAATACACCAGCTTTGCCCATCTGAGGCACCCAACTGAATAATGAGTTAGGCCTAACTTGGAACTAAATCTAAAGTCAAGAATTCACAGACCATTATCTACTCTCTCTCTCTCGGCCAAAAGTATCTCTGCAAAAGAGATGCTTTGAATTTCCAATGTGTTAAATGTTAAAAAATTCAAATCTAGAGTTTTCTTTGCACAATTTTTCTCTCTCATTTTTATCCATTTTCCTTGCACCATGGAAGGCTGCTTCATCATCACTCTTGTTCATATTCACTAATTGAATTTATTTTATATTGGAGCTGCGAAGACAAATAAAAAAAAGAGTTGCCTTGCAATGGAAGAATTTAGGGGAAACTTGTGAACTCTGCCATTGTGAAACCTACAAAATGTCAAACTAGTTTTGATGAGCATTTAATTTTTCAACCAAGCTCAACAGCAATACAAACTAAACGCCAGTATTATTAGATCAACTTTATCTCATCAAGATATTTCTAATCTATAGTCACTCGGGTGTGAGTATCAGATATGGATATGAGCCCAACATATGCATGTTTAATATTTTCCAATATTTTTCATGTATTTGGAGGAACTTTTAAGGGTCATATCTCCATTTCAATATCCAAATGTGTGTTAGACATGAATACTTCAAAAAAAAAAAAAAAGTGACAATAATAATAATAATAAAATAGTTGGGGTAACATAGCTAAGAAACTTTCCCCATAACAGAGATTGGATTCCTCGGCTTACACTAGAGCAAAGCATATATGACGTCTTAAACTGTATTAAGCTTGACTAATCAGATTCGGTAGTTCATGCCATGCTGGATGAAGACCTTTCAAACCAAGGATTTGCAATGGCTAGGAGGTCAGTCGACAGTCGCTATTAACAGTATATGAATGTTCATTGTCAACTGTCAAGAAATTACACACCTATAATATGCAAGTTGGTGAATCAAGAATTTAGTGAAGCAGCACACACGAGTGCAAACAGGAAGAGAATAAATTGCCAATCTGAAAGAGGCTGCGACACAGTTCAAGTAAAAAAGATCTTGTCAACGCTGTGAGAATATGCATACTAATGAATATTTAAATCCCTATATCCTAGCATAAACATAAGAACATATTATTTAATATAATTAAACAGAGCAATCTCAATTACTCCCCATTAAAACAACTAATTAAAAGTACGGATGCACATGAGCCAGAGGAGATTGGGTGCAATCATTATCATTTTTCCTTCAATGCAATGAGTAGTTAGTGGAAAAAAGTAAGACTCATAGAAAGGCACATAGAAAAGCCAGGGAGACTAAGATTTCATGATGACAGACATAAAACTAGGTCAAAGCCAAAAAAGGAAGAAAGGAATGAGAAGAGCTCAAATTAGTCTCCGGATAACAAGATGCAGAAGGAAAATTATGCAATACACCACCACCAATGGAGGTTTTCAACTCCACCAATGAGATTAAAGGGTTGCCCCATACTAATAAGAGATGTTGCAGTATTCTAACTTTCCTCATAGAGTTAAAAAATCCCACCACTGGTTGTGTATAAAGTAATATCCTGATGCCAAATCACCACCAAGAATGATCACTGGCCAAATCTTTGAAACGATTAGCAGTCCAGTTTACCAATTAGCAAGAGATAAAGACATTTTATTTAAAAAAGAAACCAGGAACGCCAAGAAGTCAATCGGGCCTATATTACTCGGATTTGGGTGTGAATCTCAGATATGGGTATGCATTCCACATGGGTGTGGTTAGTTTTTCTAAGTTTTTTCATGTATTTGAAGGATCCTCAGAGGTCATATCCCCATATCCATGTGTCAGAAACGAATGTCGGACACAGGTGCTTCATGAAAAATGAAGAGTCCGAGCAATATAGAATCAGGCGATACAAAAATGTTGTTGTATCTTTTTAGTTATTCATCATCGCAGTCCACAAATCTCCTACATCTTATTCCTAAAATATCGATGTCTTGGAGTTTTTAAAGGTATTCTTTAATATTCAGTAAAATTTTAGAAGCACGAGATCAGAATTGAGGTCCCAGATGAAAACAGAGTATTGTCACAAGATGGAAGTGTAAGTTAGTAAAAAGATCACGTCCATTCATAAATTGGCATATAATTTCTTTTTACATATCATCTTGATTTTCAGGTACAACGAGTGGATTCACAAATGGTAGAATTGACATCTATATCTATCTATCAAAGCTCTCTACTGATTGGTAAAGTAAGGTTACAATGTAAACAAACACAACAATATATCTGATTCTCAATAGGAGAGCTATAGCTAACATAGAAATACAGTTTCATGAATTTCAGTCAGTTGATGCTGAAACAAAACTAATTTTATGAATATTTCCACTCCCATAATAACTGTTTAGGTACACAGAACAGATCCTTGCCATATAGCATATAAGACAATAGGATCATCAAAAATCTAATAGCTCATCTCGAAAAAGGTTTCTTCATCTATATTCCCTTTTTACCTCAGATATCTCTGAAATTATATTAATTCAAAGATATCATAGAGATACTGAACTATGTACAGTAGGCATGTCATGGATCCTGCAGAGTGGCTACTATATACAGTGTTTAGTACAAAGAATTTCACAAGTTCTAGAGATCTTTCACACTGATCATAGTTCCAAGTTAAAAAGCTGTGCAACCTTCCATCGTAGTTCTAATTTCCACACCACCAATACTTTCAGAAACATTTTCTTTCAAGGCCAAACAAAATGACAAAAAGATATATAGTTTTAATTGCCTGTCTCATGCTATATCATCAAACATAAAATATGTAAATGCAACTCAAATTAGTGCCAAGAATGTCTTACAGAAAGTTGAACTACTAGGAGCAGTATGATCAGCAAGGCAGTGATGAGCTCACAATAAAGAGTGCAAACAATTGAAGCTTGGTACTCGTGGAGAAAATATATTGCAAAGTAGAGCTAAGATATGTAGAGAACAGTATCTATTTCTTCTTTTGTCAGGAGCAATAGTTTTGCTAGCCCTCTTTCTCTATGCCCATAAGACTAAGTTGCCAAATCTTGTACATTAGCTACACGAAAATAATCATTCAAACCAGGTCAGGTATGGTTTTCGATCCAGAAAAGTTGTGATGAGCAGCACAATTCCATGTAGACAGATAGATGCTATTCATGGGTACCACTCAATTGATTTGATGCAAGTTTAGAGTTGGTTATTCATGATTCAGATAGCATGTTCTCAACCACAATATTAGATAGTATTATCAAATAGTATGATTGTTGGTGATATCATGCAGACCTATTGCTGCCGAAATGAAAAGCCTCTTTCTCAGACAACTGTTTTGGCTTTAGGTTGCTTGAGAAAATCTTTCCCTGATCAAATTACTTAGTTTCAACTCTGATCTGATTGTCCAACTGATTATTTTGCAATTGATTGCTCTTAAAATCAACCATCTTTTTCCCTGCAAATTGCTTATCAGAAACTTAAGCATTAAGCCTCATCTATCTTTAGTTGAGGCAGTAACTGTTTTTACTTTTTCCTTCATCTCCATGAACCTGTATGCTTCATCCAGCTTTCCATTTAAAATTAGCCCATGAATCAACACGATATATGAGCTACAACCATCATCGCCAACCCCCCCTTTTCAGTCATTTCATTCCATTACCTGAAGACATTATCAAAGTGGCACCATTGACTAAACTTTCTATCATCATGATATAAGTATCATTGATTGGTTGACATCCCATCTGTTTCATCTTCTCAAAGAGCTCAAACACTTCTTCCTTATTTCTTAGAATACAAAAGAAAGCACAATAAGTCAGAATTGTAGGTTAGAGGTCACCCTTCAACATCTTGTCAAAGACCTGCCTAGCATTGTCTATCTTTGGGGCTTTGTGTAGAGGCTTAATCAGTGAATTAAAAGTATCAACAGTTGGAAAAATACCCTTATCTTGCGCAGATTTCAGGAGACTAATAGCTTCTTATACATGCCTGGCATTTGAATGTGACTGGATTACCGCATTGTAAACATTCCTATCTGGTTCAACCCCCATTCATTTCATGTGGCTGAAGAGCTCAAGTACCTTGTTAAGATCACAAGCTTTTGAGTAGCAGGATACGACACTGTTTTATGAATCAACATCATGTTAAACACCTCTCTTGCTCATCTCCTTCCCAACCATCTCTGCCTCATCTGGACTACCAGTCATATCATGGTATCTATTCAATACTTCAATATGATATTAAAACTTAAGGTATCAAACGGGAAGGCATCCTTGTTACAAAACATCAGATGGTTAAACTCAAGAGAGTCGAGTGTCGCAAGAACAGGGCCTTCTCACCCTTTTCTCTCTCATTTCATCAACCAATGCTGATGCAGTATCAAGCTTCCTCATTTTCCCAATAATAGAAATCATTGAATGATGTTCACGCAATGACTGAGCATAATCCGGCTGTTTCCCAGCCAATAGAAACAATGTAAACAACACTTCCCAATCCTTTAGAACCCAAGAAAACACCTCCACCGCCAACTCAGAGGAAACCTTACACCCCATGCTGTTTCAACTTCTACCTGTTCCACGTATCATGTCCATAAGTTTCTTAACGTCCTGAACTGCACGTTTACTGCTTAAACTCAATCCATTTAAGCGATTGCCATCAAAATCATCAACCATCGTCATTATGATTATCACTATTTCCATCAAATGTCTAAACCTTTGGTTCACTTGTGAAATCAATACTTGAAGTAGAAAAAGAAAGCTAACAGAAACGGGGAGCGAAACTTCAAAGGGTTGGTTACAGCTATCGTTCTCTTTGTTGTTCCACCCTGTTTCAAAGATGGGAATTTGAGACTGAGTGGTTTCAAGCGGGTATTTGCCGAACTAAAACAGCATAAATCTTTTATCTTGTAAACCTGATTCCCCGCATTTCTAGATTGCATAGGAACTGTTTGACGAAATGACTGAACAAAAAGAAAACTGCCAAGTCTGTGAGTAAAAGATGAGAACAATATATTTGTACTGACTGTTTCAACAATTTAACTCCGGAAGTGAAATAAAATTCGGTTGCTTTGAATCAAACTTGTTTTCGTTTTTCTGAGTCCGCTGTGTTTTGCATCATATAAGCTTAGATGAGGACTCACATCTCGACACCCGGGCCAAGGTATTCGTTCATGTATTCCCTAATAAATGTTAAAAGTCTTCTACAGTTTTAAATATCTGGTTAAAATATTTAAAATTTAATCTCTCTACTTTTATCTCAATGAATTTAGTCTATTTATTTTACAAGTTTAAAAAACGCAAGTTCAAATGTCGACACACTTAATATTTTTTCATTAAATTCAAATTCATTACTAAGTGAGTATTATTTTTTATTTTAAAATGTTACACCAATAAAATTAATAAGATTTTAATAGATTTAACAATTGGACTTAAATGTTGAAATCTAAAAATAAATTTTAAATATACAAAAATTTGGAGCATGTTGTAACCTAACTTTTTTTATACAACTCCTAAACTTATAAAAGGAATTCTTAGGATGCAATTTTTAATTACTTAAAATAATGTAGTTTTTTTAGGAAGTAAATAGTAATTTTTTATTGTTTAAAAAAGTCAAATAATTAAAAATATATTTACTGGTGATTAGCTAAAGATATAACTTCATATAAGAAAAATAAAGCATTAGAAGAATGTGAGCATCTCCAGATTGTTGAATTAGCGAAGGATGGTATGGCCTACTCTAAGAATCTGGCCTTGCTTCTATGTGAGCGCAGTTGAGATGTTCAAATAGCAGAGAGCCGCTACCAGGAACTAGGCATCTTTTATGTCAAAACTGTTATGTTGACTTATGATCTTCTTTAATCAAAATCATAATATGGACAAAACTAAACTTACAAAAAAACAAACTACACCATATCATTATAAATACCATCTAATATCTTTAAATTCCTTATTTTCAAAGTCGAAGAGAATTCAACCATGGATCTCCCCCCTAGCCATTGTTACACTTTAAAGATCTCAATATCCTAAAGAAGCCTAATCAGACGCGATGGGGTGGGATCCAGTGCCTCTAGCAACCAAACCAAATAGGAAATGAATAGAAAAGGACAAAAAGGAAAATAGAAATAGGGAGGGCAAAACCAATGGCTGTCAAAATAGTGTTGCCTCTATGCACCACCCTTGACCGCTACAATGTCCATTCGTTGCAGAACCTTTCAGTGCCTCTACTCAACATTGACCCTTCTCAAGAACATGTCCAACAATGAAGGGTGGAGGAGACAAGCCACAAGTCTCAATCAAGCTCCTTATGAGTGGGAACGTCGCATGATCTCACTAGGCTTCCAAACGCTCTCACCATCGAAGTCACCTTAAGAGATCACTTCCATATTGTTCCTTAAAGAAGGAAGGTTATTATGCTGGTGAGAAGGGAAGGAAAATACTGGAGACGAGAAGGGTAAAAAGAAAGAGGGAGGGGTAGCCAATCACGGACAGTGAAAAGGTTGGCTTCCACAAGAGCCTGATTTGGAAGATTTAAAGAGAAAAAAAAAAAAAAAAAAAAAAAAAAAAAAAACAGAAAAATGTTGGATTTAGTGTGGTCAGTGTAGTATTTTTTTTGTCTACGTATCCTTGTATTTTTCGAATAAATTGGTTTGATGAAATATCCATTAATTATATTAATATCCTTTTTATATTGTCCTCAATGGTTTTGGCACACAAAGCAAAATAAAAGTAACTATTAGCTCACGATTATTTAACATTTAATTATTACTAAGCAGTATTACGTAGTCGGATCATAATACACAGAAAGGTAACTTGTATTAGTAGATAACTTAAACTTTTCCTTAGTCTAATCGGAAACGAGCAAACCAATTGAAAGATCAATATGTCATCTATCGAGTCCCATTGGGGAGATACATTTTCTTATATGACTCTCAAAAGATAAATATATAAATATGATTAACTACACTGATAGTACATTGGACAATATCCAAGTAGAATAAATCCTAGATTCATTTATGGATTCATTCCCTTGTGTCGTTCATAGTACGACATATATTAGTCATGAGTGGATGATAGACTATATATGCGTTACTCATATACTTTGATATAAATGAATGTCTAAGTTCAAATAAATTAGGAATCAAAAGCTAGTACATTAAGTATATGACTTCTGCAACATGTAGCATCATTCCAAAACAGTGGAATTTATAACCCAACTAAAGGATAAATGATATTCTCTCATCAGCATTACATGATAGATGAAAATTAAGCGTAATCATGGGTTATTTGCTTTTGTGATAAATGATTTGATTACTATTTGATAATAGTTGACATTTCATGAAGGAATATATAATGATTACCATGAGATAATATAGGATTATATTAGGAGAACGAATTTATCCAAAAAAGATTAAGGATATCCTATTAAGGTAAGACACTTATGACAATATCATTGGACTGAGCGTTTATTAAGTACCTTTCGTAATAATATATAATAAGAGAGAGCTTAGTTATGATATTTTAGTGGAATGACTTTGTGACTAAATAAAATTATAATTAATAGGCAAAAAGTTGAAACTTAATTATAATTTATTTGAGCTTTAATTATATATATCTAGTCGATCCCTCTGCTAGCTCGAAATAACCAAAAGCGAATTGCATGTAGAACCAATGAATGAAAATGAATAAAAATGATAAAGTAACGAAAATAGACCACACAAATCAAATGGAAATAAATAAAAATGATCAAGAAACAAAAAATAGATCACACAAATTACTATCCACAATGGATGCGTTTTCTCACTAATTATAGAAATGATTAAAGAATTAATTAAGGTTCTTTGAATTATTATTTAATTAATTTTAATTAAACAATTGAAGTTCGAAGATGAAATTAAATTAATTAGTCATTATGAGATTTTTTGAATAAGGAAATTAAAAATAGTTCCTCATAAAATTTATTAGAGTAAAGTTGTAATGACTTTAATGGAATTAGAATTTGGTTGAGAAAATTATTTAATTGAGAAATTAATTTAGTTAATTAAATTAATTGATTAAATAATATTTATTTTGTGAAATAGAAAATAAGTATTGGGTTGGATTAAATTATAAATGTTGAGTTAAAAGCCTAGGAAGCACATATAATTGGACCCCCATAAGAGGCCTAAATTAGCCCACATGAAGTGTAACACCCCTAACCCGTATCCATCGTTGGAATAGGGTTACGAAGCATTACCAGAGTTTACAGATCAATAAACAGATATTTCATATAATATCACATTAATGTCAAAAACCAATCGAAATCAAACATATTGTCCCTTATACGTGTTAGAAACAAGTTGAGACTAAATCAGGTACTTAAAGAATTTTTCGAAAAACATTAAAATTTTTCAAAGCTAAAGGGGACACACGGCCGTGTCCACACCCATGTAACTCTCTGACTTGGGTTACACGGCCAAGTCACACGCTCGTGTGCTAGGCCATGTGAGCATACTAACTTGCATTTTTAAAATATACAGGGGACACACGCCCGTCTCACCTTGTCGTGTGTCA
This sequence comes from Gossypium bickii, assembly GCA_025503065.1. Taxonomy (NCBI): domain Eukaryota; kingdom Viridiplantae; phylum Streptophyta; class Magnoliopsida; order Malvales; family Malvaceae; genus Gossypium; species Gossypium bickii. The sequence goes on from CP106711.1 coordinate 108,639,789, forward strand.
CACACAGTTGAGACACACACCCATGTTTCTACCCATGTGGACGAAAATAGGTCATTTTCTACGCCACATTTCTCACCCAAATTGATACCAACCTAGCCTCAACAATTTACACTTCAACAAGCCATGACAAGGCATTCAACACAAGCTAAAATCAAGTCTTAAACATGTATTTTTATCACATACAACCAATATACCCATAAGTACCTCTAATGACAACTTGAAAATATGTCCACCAATATCCAAACTTATCTATTTAATTTACCTAACCAAGTTACCAAAGTTCACTATATTTCAAATAAATACATACATATATCACTTGTATTAACATCACAATTATACCTTAGTCTCGTACTAATATATAAGTTGATTATATAAACAAAATATTATTCATAATATTTTCATAAGCTAAATTTTGACCAAAATCGAACAAAAGCCTATACATGCCATATAAATCGTATTTAATGTTTCAAAAACTACCAAGATAAGCTGGATAGTGTGAGTTGACTGCTGATCCTATCGTCCAACCTTTCAAAAATCTACAAAGACATTAAACAACACATATAAGCTTAATGAAGTTTAGTAAGTTCAACGGGTTAAACAAAAAGCTTAGTAAGTTCGACAGGTTAAACAAAATCTTACCGAACCTACTATAACAAGTCAAATAAATAAAATCATTCATGTCAATTCCCTGTCATTCACTAACAATTTTCTATCATTCATAACTTCTATTGATAAATACATCTGTATTTAAATCAATATAAAAATGAATAACATGTCTTTCAAATTTATTTAATAAATCACCTTACCGAAATTTTTCCATTCGAAGAACGACTTACGGATAAGAGTACATCATCAACAGAAGCTCATAAGAGCTAGTCCTCCCAAATACGCCAACAGAAGCTCAAAAGCTGAACAAAAGCTTGTAAGAGCTGATCCACCCAATCACGCCAAACAAAAAGTAAAACATGAGAGTTCGCAACAAATGATGAACCCCGGTTCACTTGAGTAAAATGCTGATATCTCCCTCCAATACCATCATACACCAAAACACGAATGTACTCAAATTTCGCGTTCAATTCAGACCAAATATCCAATTCAATATTATAATTTAAATAATAATTTATTTCCAATAATAGAATATATATACACATAATACCAATCATCAATTTATACAAAATTTAAATTTTTAACAGTAAGAACTTACTTGGATTGAATTGTAGTAATTGTAGAAGTTTAGGGACTATTCCGCTATTTTTCCTTTTTCATGAGTATCTATGGGATCTTGATCTAAAATATAAAATTATTCATTTATTAGCTTATATTCCATTTCCAATTCATTTTACAATTAATACCGTTCTATTTTTTGAATTTACACAATTACCCCAAACTTTTACAATTTTTGTAATTTAATCCTTTAATTAGTTAATCTATCAAATTAACTATTTTCTCATTCAATAATCTGTAAAAATATTATCGGCCATCATACAGCCCCTAATAAACCAAAAATTTACTATTAAACCCTAATATTTTGACGTTTTCACAATTTAATCCTAAAATTAATATTTAACAAAATCACTTTATAAAATCATCATACAACACAATCAAAGCTCTAAATCCATGTTATCTATCAAAAACATCTAATTTTTTTCAATGGAAACTTCCAAATTTTTTAATAAAATCAAAAACAAAGGTATGATTTAGTTGGACCTAATTGTAACAATCTCAAAAACATAAAAATTATAAGAAACGGGTAAGAATTGAACTCACATGAAGCAAAAATATGAAAAAAAAAAATAGCTTAAAGCTCTCTCCCTATGTCGATTGAAGAAGAAATGTCTAAAAAACTTTCAATTTCCAATTTGTTTCATTTTAATTTCAAACAAATTACCATTTTGCCATCGAATGGCTTTATTTTATTATTTTTCTTTTCATATGCGGCCTCATCTTTTAACTTAGGTTTATTTATTTTTTAAGTCCTTCCTCATTTATTAATTAAGCCATTTAATCACTTAGTTATTATATTTAACAAGTTTTACACCTTTTTTAATTTAGTCCTTTTTAATTAATTAGCTATTGAAACGTTAAAGTTTTCTAACGAAACTTTAATACCACCTTAATGACACTCTGTAAATATTTATAAAAATATTTACGACTTGGTTTATAGAAGTGAGGTCCAAATACCTCACTTTTTAAAACCACTTGACATAATAAATCATTATAAAACACAAATTACCAATTTAAAAACTTTTTTAAAACCACAGTTGACTCGTAAATATTAAATAATAATATTTACAAACTTACTCGCCAGATTTGGTGGCCTCCAACGACTGTTTCTGACATCACTGAAAAATCGGACCGTTACATAAAGTATGAAGGGTAGCAACCCTAGTAGAAAAATATAAAGGTGTGCCGCCCCCTACTCTAGTTGAAGTAGGATTGTATTTTCTATTTAAATAATATTATTTGTCAGTGTCTTATTCAACCAGAACTCTTGTACTTCCCTCTATAAATAGAGAGCATCGGTTGACCTAAAAATACACTTTGTACATTACTCATATATTGTTATTATGCTAAAAAGTAGTGGTAATCTATTTACTAAAAATAAATTCTATTGTCTGGGAATTACAAGTTTAATTGGTTTACAAAGAGAACTTACTTTCCTATTGAAAGTAAGTAAATCGTTTCTTTATTATGTTTTTGGTTCGTGTTACTTGAGTCCACGCTCAACACAATTTTTGGTTCGAGGATAACGAAAAAGATCGTTTGGTTGAAAGTCAGGAACGACTTGAATCCACCTTACATAAAGCACAAGTATAATTTTGGTTTAGGGTTTATTACTATAAATATCACAAAAGGGATTGATTTTTATAAAAAAATTTAAACTTCCATTTTACCAATAATAAAATATTTCTAAACTGATTGTTTTCAACAATTGGTATCAAAGTCAAGTTGTGCTATATTCATAGTATAAGTCAATACTAGATTTTCTCTCTATCTTTCATGTTTGAATAAATTAGATAAGGTGTGTCATTCTTTATAATATATTCATTTTTTTGGAATATATGTATGTGATTGAATGTATGAATTTATGATAAAATAATTTTGCCGAAGGTTGTGATTCTTAGAAATTAGATGGGATGTAATTTAGGTTTTTTTTTATAAATTGTGGGTTGTGATTAGATCCTGATTTATCATCTCTACGCAGATTTTATTAATTTTAAAATAATTCATGTGAGCCGAAAACGAGCTTAAGGTTTTTGTAACCTTTTTTTTGTGAAACCTAGAGAAATGAGATGTATCCTAAACCGGTCGAGACAACACAAACCCAACGAAATCAATTGGCAAGAGACCGACAATGGGCCAACCGACGGTGGTTGAGTGGTTGACCGAAAATGGCTAGCCGGGACAATGGTGGTAACGATTGTCAGCGATAGCGATGACCTGTGGTAGTGATAGTGGTTCAATGGTAGACCCCTTAAGTGACTGTTCGAGTCTTTCGAGTTTCTGGGAAACCTAAAATAGGATATTTTACTTTTACCTAGAAGACCCAAAAAATGCTTTGGAAATAATAATTGTAATTTATTTTATTTTATTTTATTTTTCTTAGGATAAAATGATGGAAAATTTTGACTGGTCGGAGTCAATTGATTTTTTTCTCATATATTCTATGATGAAATTGAAATTGACAAAAGTATGTTCATGCATATGTATGAGATATAGCTTAGGGAAAGAACGTCACATGTATTTGCCATTGCCTTTTTATCATTCATGATTGAAACTGAAAATAAAAAGAACCTTACATGTTATTTAAAAAATTGTGTAGGAAAATGTCCCTAAATAATACCTACAACCTCCATTAGTGACCTTCATGTGATGGTATGATAACTTGTCGACCCTAAGGTAGGAATTATCATGTGGATTTCACTAAGGAGATTTCCTGTAAAAGGACAACTAGTTGTGCAAGTTACTTAATGAGATTACCCCACGACGACTCATTCCTATTACATGCTATGATGGGTGTTGTTTGTCACCTTTGGGCTTTTGTGGTCCACTCCAACCCTTTGTAAACGATACTTAAATTTCTCCTAAAGACAAAGCATGGTCAATTGTATTTCCATTCATGGTTTTGTTTTCTTCCATTTTTGTCTCCTCTAAATTAGTAAGGGAATCAAATCTCGACCCTTTTGAATTATCTCCTTGAAAAGTGGAGTTCACGTTGTTTACTTTCTAGTTACTCCTCAACCTCCTCTCCACCACCACCCAAGGCCCAAACTCATTTGTTGCCACTATGTGTTCTACCACTACACTTGGTGGCTTTGTCTTGTCCCCTACCAAAATTTCTTGTTCTTCTATCAAAGATTTTTTTGTACACAACTATAATACCCCTAACCCGTATCCGTCACCAGAATAGGGTTACGAAGCATCACTAGCGTTTACAATTCAAACGAACATAATTTTCAAACATTTCAAATCATATCAATAATCATTTTAAAACCAATCCAAATCATACATATTGTTCCCTAAATGGGTTCTCGATACTCTAAAAACACGTTAGAATCAAGTCAGGAATAATAGGTAACTCAGAAAATTTTTCAAAAAAAATAAGGAAAATTTTCTGAACTGCAGGGATCACACGGCCATGTGGGCATTCGAAATAGGGACACATGGCCATGTCATAGCCCATGTCCGTGCCTGTGTAACTCACTGACTTGGGTCACATGGCCAATCCACACATCCGTGTGACAAACTGTGTACCCTTCATAATAACCCCACACGCCCGTGTGCCAGCCCGTGTGCTAGGCCGTTGAACAGCCTGACTTGCGACCCTTTTTAAAACTACAGGGGACACACGGCTGATACAAGCGCCTGTGTCTCTACCTGTGTGAACCAAAATAGGTCATTTTACAAGTCATTTTTCTCACCCATTTTGGCATGCACCTACAACCAAAATTTCAAATATATATAGGCTATAATAAGGCACCAAAATCATGCATATTTTAGCTAATCAATCATGGTATAAGAACATACAACCAATATTCCCTTAAGCACCTCAAATGACAAGTACTAAATTTGGCCAAAATATTTACTAACTTCTAAACATATTTTCATCAATACCTATTATTGAATTTCCTTACCAAAACATACCAAATGGTGCAAATCATGCCATTCAACTACTAACATTAATATTCATAAATGTCATTCACAACCAAATACAAATTTACCATATACTCAAACATACTAAGCACTTATCAAAAATTAAGCATAATAACTAGTTATAACCAAGCTAATTCACTTAGCATACTTGAAGTATTCAATCATCATCATTTGACACCAACAGATTCATACAATTTCTTCGTATATATGTTCCAAAAAGGTCCACCTAATTAAGCACACAAGTTCAACTATTTTTACTAAAAACAAGTATAGTAAATTACTTCCCATATTTACATCCATACAAAATGTTCAAGTACTATAGACCCTTTCCTAATACATGTCACTTAAACCAACATTAAAAACCAAAAATGACTACCGAGATGTTGATGATAGTGTGCTAACTTCCGAGTCGGTTGAATTAAAGTAACGATTCCAAAAGTCCTACAAGAATAAATCAAACTAATAAGCATCAACAAGTTTAGTAAGTTCGATATAAATTTCCTTTAATAATTCACCAAAAACTATTCAGTTAAATGCAACTTCCAATACACCGGCACACAGCCTGCTGGGCACAAAGCCCGAATAATCATCGGCACAAAGCCTGCTAGGCACTTAGCCCGAATAATCATCGGCACAAAGCCTGCTAAACACTTAGCCTGAATAATCACCGGCACAAAGCTTGCTAGGCACTTAGCCCGAATAATCATCGACACAAAGCCTGCTAGGCACTTAACTCGAATAATCATCGGCACAAAATCTGCTAGGCACTTAGCCCGAATAATCGTCGTATTTCTATTTCGGTAAGCATAACTCAATAAAATCCATAATTCAACCAATAATGAATAGTATGGAATATTCAATACAATTTATAGTAACCATGTAATGAATTTACCTAGACTGAATCGCAAAAATTGTGGAAGTTTAAGGGCTACTCCGCTAATTTTCCTTTTTCCCAGATATCTACAGATTCTTGATCTGTAATGTAAAATCCCTTAATTATTAGCATATATTTCATTTCAAATTCATTTTACAATTAATACCCTTTTATTATTTAAAATTACACAATTAGCCCAAAATTTTACAAATTTTTCTATTTTGTCCCTTAACTCGAAATTCATCAAATTTACTAATTTTCTCAAATCAATAATTTATCCAAATATTCTAAGCCTTCAAACAACCCCTGATAAACATCAAATTCACTATCAAAACCTAATATTTTGACATATTCACAATTTAATCCTAAAATTAAGATTTAACAAAAATCTCTTCATAAATTCATCAAATAGCATAATAAAGGCTCCAAATACCTAGTATTCATCAAAAACACTTAATATTCATGAATGGAAATTTCCAAAATTTTTAACAGAATTGAAAACAAAGGTAAGGGCTAGCTGGGCCTAATTGTAACGATCTCAAAAATATAAAAATGGTAAGAAACGAGTAAAAATTGAAATCACATGAAACAAAAATGAAGAAACCGACTTAGAGCTCCCTCCTATGGTGGTTTCGGCCAAATTTTGAAGAAGAATGCATAAGAAGCTTTAAATTTTCAATTTGTTTTGTTTTAATTTCAAGTAATTTACAATGTTGCCATTATAATTATTTTATTTTATTATTTTGCATTAACATGTCATCCCACTACATTAATTTAGGCATAATTATTACCTAAGTCCTTCCTTCAATACTAATTAAACCATTTCATCACCTATTTGCTTTAATTTACAAGTTTTGCGCCTTTTTCAATTTATCCTTTTTCTTTTATTAATTACCTAATCGTTAATATTTCTAAACTAAATTTTAAAACGATTCTAATGACTCTATAAATATTCTAAAAATAATATTTACGAGTCAACATGACGAAAATTTGTGGTCTCAAACCATTGTTCCGTCTCTATTGAAAATCGGGCTGTTACAACAACTCCTTCATATAACCTTACTTAGTACAATTGAAACAAATATTGGGCAGTGATTCATATTCCACCCTTTGCAATTTTCCTTCAATCCATATCTTCGACATTAGAGGTTGTCGCTGATCTATGTATATCACCATCCACGCAAACCTCCCCGGGGATCCACTATTAGTATTAGAATCAATTTTGACCACCTTACCCATTATTTCACTGATAGCCATAAGGCTACTCCTTTTGTACTTTGCACTCGAAAGACTTGGTAGTTAGATCCATGTCATCGTTGTGTTAGGATACTCCATACTAGTACTAATTGAAGAAGATTATAGTTGGACAATAAGATTCTGCTCAAAGACACCTTAAGGACCTCCAGACAAAACCTTCAGACAAAACCTTCGTGTAATCTTCCTGAAATTTTGCCAGACAATAGTCATTTTCTAAATCAATCAACTAAAAAATCTGGCTTGGCTTCTAATTTTCGAAGGTGTTATTCAAAAGCGCATTAAAGCCAATTTTCTTACACAAGAATCAAGGTTTTTTTAAAACCAAACAAACAGTAGAATGGATTAGACCACTAATTTTTAATTCGATCGATTCGACCGGTTTAATTGTTTGATCCAATTTTAATTAAATTATTAAGAACTCATAAAAAAAATTAAAACATATCAATTAAAAAATAGAAAAAGAACGGTTCAAGCACCGATTCTAAATGATTCACTCCAAAATTGATTCAACCCTTTGTCCAGACCAATTCCCAATCCAACCAATCTAATTGACGGGTTTGATTCCAACAATCATGCCAATAACTTTAAGAATCATCGAGCCATACTTCTCTCCCTGAGACTACGGACTCTCGTTGAAAATTTAATAGGAGGAACTCCATCTTCAAAGCCTATAATCTTACCTCCCTCATGCAGTAATACAATATCATCTTCAATCCCTGTGTCATTATTTCCCTTCCAAGCCTTAAATAATTTATCCTTGAATTACTGTCATGGCTATGAAGAGCACGGGGAAAGGACCAAGGCAGTTGGTAATTGGGAACCCTAATTTACAAAGTGAAATGGGGAAAATGGAGGTCAATGGGATGGGATATGCAGCAAGGCGGCCGAGACATTGAAGAGAAGGAAGTAAAGGATATAGGCCACCTATGTCTTGTAACATTAAAAAACTCCTGGGTTTGCTTGTTTTAGCTATGGAAGAAAATTAAGGCAGGAGTTTTTTATAAAGGGTAAAATGTTGAATAAGCTTCCATAGTTTTCATTTTTATCATATACCGTAAACTATTTTTGTTTCATAACTTGCATTACATAAGCGTATCCAACATAAATATGTCAACTCCAAAACTGTCCTTCCCTTTGATAAAGCCTAAGTTATAAGGAACTCAAACAAAATCAAAGAAAATTGCCTCTTTTGTTTCTTTAAAACTAACAAAATATTAGCGACACAATCACATGGGTATCGTAATCTGTTTGTTTAGTTCCGTAGGACAAAATAAATGAACAAGTTCAATTAAATCTCACAAAACCTAGTAATAATGTAATTACAAATGACTCATCCTCTTCCATTATTCCCACCAAAATCTGATTTCAAGCTTGAACATGCTGCCTACATCTGCACGTTATTTTCATCCACTGGTTTGAATTAAGAAATGCCGATGCTTTAGACCCACTGACCATGGAAATATCCAGGGAGTGATTAAAGCTGTGCATTACCTGGAACTTTACTTCAAGATGATACAGCCTCGATGGCACTGCCTAGTGGCCAAGCAGCTTCAACAAAGGAATTGCGAAATTTCACTTTCTTTACCAATGTAATATCTTGGTAGGGATCGAGGCCTGTTCATGAAAAGATTCCACTCTTTATAGGATCTGCATTCTGCAACTATGAAATTGTATAACTGAAAATGATGAAGTATAGGCTTACCGAATCCATCTACGAGCAGGGTGTACTGATAAACTAGATCCAAGCATAGATAAGCCTGGTTACCCACATCCACAGCCGGGTATGTTGCTTTAATATCTGCGTACTTGGTTCCACAAGCTCGTTTAGCAGCTTCTGCAAAAGAATGAGGCTGAACTGTTGCAACTGGATCAGCAGCTTTGATAAAACCAGCCTGTATTCATGAACATTTAGTTAGAATGGCAAATCAGTTTATTCCATAGTTTGTTTCAGGCAATATGATTCTTAATGAGCAATACCTCAGCAGCCCTGTCAAAGAAGAACGAAGCAATAAACAAATTCTTCTGTCCATCTCCGCCCCCCCCATTCCATATACCACCAAATGTGCACTTCATATGCATGCATGTGTCATTTATTTTAAGAGCCTTGTGAGTCACCCTCCTGCATTCTTCCATGCTTGCACCCGATGAAGGAGCTGATGCTTTATACTGATATCCTCCATATGCATAAGTACCTTGTAAATATTTTTGCCGAACATGTTTAGTACTTCAAATGTCACAAATCGGTCAACCATAGAACAAAAAAATGCTCTAACTCCAAACAACTCAAAACTACTTCATCATTCAGAGCATTTCCAAATTCAGGAATAGAGAGAGAATTTACAGTTCCAAGTAGGAAGCTGGCTGCCAAGATTACATTTCCAGTGATCAAAGCATTAAAAAAATTTTAGCTACTGAATGGTTTTACGTCGCAATTAAACAAATCAAGACATACCATCAAAACCCTCCAAGATGCAAGGGTTGCCAGAATCATCAGATGCCTTCAATATTTCTGCTCGAGCTGCCAATAGGCCATAGCGCAAATAACTGTATGCAAAAAATCCAAAAGAATATTTAACTAAAGCTTATAATTAAAATATAATGGTTTCATTATTCTACAGAGCTATACAAATGACTGAAAAAAACATGTCTGATAAAATTGATTGCTGTTGGAATCACAACCACAAAATCCCCTTTTTCTCCATTTCAAATTATTAATAGAATCATAAAACCAACTTATCAAAATGAAAGAGAGAAACCTGTGAACATAGAGGTAATATTTTGATCCCTTCAGATACATTTCATTTACATAATTGTCCTGTCCTGCTGGTACACTTGGAGCATTTGAAGCGGCTTCCTTGGAGATGGCATAAGCCATTTGCACAGATCCGCCACCAAGATCAATTATGCCAACTGTGTCTTTGTATGTCCCTCCCAACTTCCCTAATAGGTAATTTATTGTAACCTGAAATAGAAGGTGGCAGTTAAGAAACTCAGAATTAGGTCACAGTTTCAACCAGTAGGAAAGTTTGCAGTGGATCCAGATCTTTGAGTGGATGTTCCTCCCTATAGATACAGTAGAGTCTAGCTTCATTACAAAATGTAAATATTTGCTCATACGGAAAAAACCACAAACTATAGCCATGTATGTGTCCATTTATATATCTATATCACCCAAGCTTTAGAGCATTCTTGTTTGTTACCAGAGAAGACCTCAAGGATCTCCCCTTCAAATTGACTATCATCATGTAATCATCTTGAGTAAGACTGATAAATGCTGACCAGCTATAGCATGTAAAAGTGTCCTCTAGGAAAATATTTATAGGAACAATGTGAAATTTGATGACAATCTACCACAACAAAAGGGAGCTTGATCAAGCATGCAACAAAATGCATTGTACAGCACGCTTGACATATTTTCCCTACAATCAATCTTGTGAAGGAAAATTACTTTACGCTCAAAATAAAAGCAAAGTATAAAAGTAAAGAAATTCAGCAAAACATACCCACTCATAAGAACCTTCTTGGGTGCCATCCAGAATCTTAACACCGTTTGCCTCAGATTTGAGGGTACTTCTATCTTTCAGAAGTTCTCTAACCTATATAAGTATTTAAAAAGTCATTCGCATGAGGAAATGGACAAATAACGTGAACATAGACAACATGCTTCCAAATATAGAATTACCGCTTGCAAAATTCTGTCAGCTGCATCTCCTTCTAGTGCCCTCAGACCTGCAGTTGCCTACGCAACGGTTAAAGTACCAGTCTTCAGCAATTCAAAGGACTTAGAATTCAAAAATAGACATGACTTAAGCATCTAAGTATACCAACCCCAACTCTAACAGGAGTTTTTGATCGCAAATCTAGTGGCACAACACTTTCTGCCTTGACTAGAAGAGAAAGTAAAGACTTCGCTGCAGCCTGTGGATCTTTTGCATAGGAGCTCAAACCCGGTTTAAGCTGCAACAAAACAAACCACATAAAATCAATTAATGCATGGAATACAATCGCAGATATTCAAGAAAAAGCTTCGTCTAGAACATACAAATAAATGGAAATTTTAAAAATACCAACTAACTGATGCTAGAAAATTCTCCTTTAGTCCCAATATTAAAATCCTCTTTTAAAGCATGCAAATTCAGATTTTACATTAAAATATGCCCGTAAAGTACATTTTCTTCTTAAAAAAGCTAAAAAGAACACATGCAACAAAAAGTATTATTTTAAAGGTGCATTTTCACTAAAACTCCAGATTTAACAATATATTTATATCCTGGAAGTCAATCCCTAGGAATCTAATTCATTTCTAAATGACAACAAAAATTGGGGTAAAAAATAACAGTATATATTAAATAAAATCCACTAACATAATTAAAGCACTTCAATTATCATTTCAAAGCTTCATTTTACTCTCAAAATTCCAAATTTTAATCTTTCGCTTCTAAATTTAAACATATAATTAGAACATAGAAAATCAAATCCTACTTAAAAAATTCGAACAAATTCATCTTTAAATATATAAGTAATGTCACCAAAACGATTAAGGAGAAAAGAAAAACAAGATAATAAAATTCCCTCTTACGTTAATCCACATTCTAAAAGAATAAGTAGTTTTCGTTTCTTAAAAACTAAAAAGAATAATTAAAAACGTAAAATCTGGCCAGAATATATATTTTGAAAAAGATTGGCAATTCAAAAGGCTCTAATTCCTAGCAAACCTATCAACAAAATACTACAATTACATTAGCACTCAAATTATCGTTTTGTAAACCTGCATTACAGGCCAATATATTTTTCAGCTTTAAAAAATATTGTAAAATTGTAGGAAAATAATTTACCTGTTCAAAAAGCTCTAATTCAGAGCCAATTGGAACAAGATCCAAATTCTGATCAAAACAATAAACATGAACTCGACTCCCGGAACTCCCCGCATCAAAAATCACCGCATAATTCCTATTCCCTCTCGAATTCGCCCCCACTTTCCTGCTATTGATCTCGATCTCCTCCATCACGGCCGTATCCGTAGAAGATTTCCCCGGCATGACATACAAAACAAAGGTTACGAGCAAGATAGGGATGGCGATCACCAGCAAAACGCCTCGATATCTATGGATCTTGTCGAAGATGGAGTCGTGTCTCGCCAATGAACGCTTCATCTTTTCAAGGTGATCCGTGGTCCCGTTTCCGGTGGGGGATATTGCGCCTCCGTTTGTAAAGGACTCGAATAACTCGGCCGAGGATGGTGTTCTGTACCGGATCTTTCCGTTCCCGGAAGAAGTCGGTAATGACTCCAGATCTTCCAGTTTTCTGGATTGGGGGTATTTTCAAATTTATAATGAAATGAAAAAAAAATAAAATTAGCCGATCAAATAAGTTATTGATATTGAAAGGATTGGAAGAGGAAAAGAAATGTGGATCACATGGAAAAAGAAAAGAAAAAAAAAAGGGGTGGGGATGGGAATGAGAAAGAAAAGAAAAGGAAGGAGCTAATGTAGTGATAGTGACTTTGGGAGGAAGGGAGGGGAAGGAAAGGGAGGGCGAGAGATTAGGGAGGGAGGGAGCGTAAAGAGGAGGATTCATTATTTCCTAAGCTAGATCCAGGCCCAGCCGTATATCAATCACTGCATGTGTTATAAATAAATACATCTATTTTTGTTCTATATGAAAACTGAAATGTCTCTTTTTTGGGTTAAATATTTTTGTCGGTAAAGAATTTTTTAAGGCATTATTTATTTTTTCTGTAATTAGTAGTATAATATTATCAGGTGATGCCAAAGGTTTACATAAACACGTGTATTTATTTTTTGATACTGAATTAATTAATTAATCAAAGTTAATAATATAATATATCTCTCGACTTTAAATACAGATCTAATATATTATATATTATAAAAACTCAATACATAAAAAATTAATTAATTTATAAATATTCCTGAGCTTAAATTTTTTTCACGAGAATACAATATACCCAACCACTTGTTAAATATTTAGTATATTTTTTAATAATTATTATTTTTTTGATAATTTTGAACCATATATGCATTAAGGAGTTTGAGCTCTTATAGTGATTTTTTTTATAATTGTAAATTTTTGTTCTTACTTGTTTGTAAGAAACCTATACAAATTTAACCAGATTTATTTGATTGCATAATAAATTTTAAAATAATTTCCGATTTGCTTGGTATTAATCAAATCAATCATTTAAATATCTTTAATCATAATTAAATATTAATCGTGCGTCAAAAAAATCAAATATTAGGAAATAAGAAACCGCAAAACAGACTAATATTAACTCTCAAATTCGTATATAAGATAACCAAACTTGATGCCTGCAATATTTTATGGATTGAATCAAACAATTTACACGAGAAATGCTAGGCAGTGGCGGAGCTGGTAAAATGAAAATTTTTTCATATATAAAATCTTTTATAATTTATAAAATTTTAAATTAGTAATAATATTTAATTCTCAAAAATAATAAAAAAAATTAATTTAATCCTTTAAAATATAGAGATATAGACTATTAAAATGATAAAATTATATTTTTATTATCGTAAAAATATACAAATCCAACTCTAAAAAAATTTTCCAACTCTGCCATTGATGCCAGGATTATATTAATTCCGAAAAACAATGCATGCAATACTGGGATAAGTTGTCTATGATGAATGAGCATGCATTCAATCGGCTACGTTTAACAGATGGATCCAACCAACCATAAGAAAGCAGAAAAAGATAGTACACGAGAAGAATGTTTCGTCCATATAATCCATAGAAATGTTGGAGATAAATGGATGCCATCGGAATTGAACAATTGGAAAAAGAACAAAAATATATAAAATGTTCTTTGCATAAACATTGGGCTTATCTATTGTCGTTATGGCAGCCATGCAAACTTTGTTATGCCACCTTACGCTCTCTTTGGTTTCCTTGTTTTCTTTGCTTTCTTCACTGGTGGTGGTGGGGGGAAGAAAAGTCGGAACACCCATGCTGCTAATATAGCTCCGATGAATGGACAGATCCAGTAAACATAAAACTGATCCCATGTGTTGTGCCAATTGTTTACATATGCCCAACCAAAGGCCTGCAACATGATTCACCATTACTATGCTTTAAATGATGTCTTCACCAGTAAGAAATTGTTACTTTTTCGATAAGAAAAGTAGGACGTAATCAGTTATGAACTATAAAATCTATAAAATCATTGAAAAGTAGGAAAATGCATACTTAAGTTACTTCACTCGGACTTTTCATTTTCCTTGAAATATTCAAGCCCAAATAGTATTCGAATATGAGTATGGGAGATATGACCCTCTAAAACTGAAGAAAATCAAACATAACGTTTGGATATTCACACCCACGTCCTAGTAACATGATAGTATACATAAATTATATTAGAGAATAACTTTATTGAGTAGAAAGTGTAATTAGTACTCAAGTCAAAGATGCAATAACAAAAGGGAAAAATAAAGTCTGAAGTCAGCAAAAAGGATTAAGATTTAAGGCAAATAAAAAAGAAAGCCACAAAAAAGAGTCTAATCTATTTGCTTTATACATAAATCTACCAGCACATGCAATTGAATAGAAAGACCGGTACACATTAACTGTCATGCTTGAAAGAGTTTATGGAGAATGGCAATTGCTTATACACAAATCAAATAACAACATTAGTAGGACTTCAAATCACTATGACTGAGAAAATAGCAGACACTTGAGTCTAAATACAATATAGGACCAGATGACTGTTAAAATTGAATGTCGATAATGACAATGAATCGCAAAGAAAGAGAGAAAAATAAAACACACAGAATTTTTACGTGGAAACCCTTTCGGGAAAAAACAGGGATAGAAGAGAAGAAAAATATGTCGAATTCGAATGACATAAGAGGAGAGACGGTTAAATCTATTTATAGGTTTAAAAAACCTTATTCTGATCAAAGTCGAATAGAAGAAATACAGTAAGATTAAAACACCTGATTCTAATCAATATAAAATAGAAGAAGTAAACTTTTATACAAATTTCACTTGTGCAGCCTGTACCGTACCTTGCCACTTGTATTTTATTTTAACAGCAATTTGGGTCACACAACTTCTAACAATGACTCTAATCCTACATTAATTAACACGGAGATTGTTTATGGGGCATGAAAAACTAAAGGAGACTAGCTTTCCAAGAATGAATCACAAACACCAAGTTCAATAGAAGGAACCTCGTACATAGATTAGTTTATTATTTTATTACAAGTATTAGGAGATTTTATTTATGAATATTTTATATGTTTAAGAGATTTTCTTTTCAATTAAAAATATTTTAAAGAGATATTAAGAGTTTTTCTTTATTTAGAGTCTTTGTTTTAGCTTCCTTAGCCTATAAGTTTTTACTCAGAATAAGTAAACCTATGTAACCTCTATTTAAGAGGCCAATTGATAGCAATAAAATTAGGTTAGATTAAACAAATTTTACGAGATTTAAGATTCTCTCTAACAAGTCTTAAAGTTTGGAATTCCCTTCGACAAGTTCCACTTGTTCATCATAGGTCATTCGCAAGGAAGAGGAAAAAATCCTAAAATGATAAATGATTTGCTTGTGAATCTTCCGGTGACAAGACCCATTAGTAGGGACCATAACAATTTGGTATCAGAGCTAGAAACAATAGGTGATTCCATTACCAAAGAGGAGCTTGAGTCGTTTAAAGCAAGAATAGAATCGAAGATTGATCAGTTCACGCTGCAGATGAGAGATTTGATGATTTCCAATAAAAACTTTGATAAGGGAAAGGGGTTGACAGCAGTAATAGCAGTGTTGACAAACGTGAGAGTCGACTAGAGAAGCTGGAAAACTGATCAGAGACAACGACAAGATTTGTTGTGGTTCAATGATGCACGAAGTCGGATTTCCCGATTTCTAATGGGAAGAGAACCCTCTAATTTGGTTGCACTAATGCGGAAAGTTCTTGGCGAATCAAAAGATAGCCGAAATAGACAAAGTGAGTCTAGCCGCTTTTCACTTGATAGGAAAGGCTTGAGATATTGTCAAATAGAGTAGGAAAAGCCTAATTGTTTGTGGAAGGCATTCGAAGGATACTAAACTCTATGGTTTGGACCATAGATGCGCAAGAACCCTTTGGGGGAATTAGCAAAATTGAACCAAAGAGGTGGAAGACCATTTTTGCCAATTTCAAGAACTGTTAGCCCATGTAGATTCCATAAGACTGGATCAACAAATTAATTTGTTTATTATCTGAATAGATGTGGAGATGCAAAAACCTAAAAACTTGGTTCAGGCTATGAATCTAGCGCGAACTTTTGGGACAAAAGATCAACCAGCTCAAGTTGCCAACCTGCGTATTGGGAATCAACAAGAGACTCTAGTGCTAACGAGAAAGATCCTCCTTTTATTAAAAAGTTGACTCATGTAGAGATAACAAAACGAAGAGACAAGAGTCTTTGTTACAATTGTGGTGAACCATAGCCCTTCAAACACCAATGAGGTTAAGCAAAATCAAGAGGAATGTACAGAAACTAAAATATGTTTACATGCAATAATGGGCAAAAAAATGCACGAGCTATTCAATCTCGAGCTTGCAGACAAGCTCTTTTTCAGGAGGGGAGTAATGTTAGAGGTTAATTAATTATTAGATTAGTTTATTATTTTATTAGAAGTATTAAGAGATTTTATTTATGAGTATTTTGTGTCTTTAGGAGATTTTTTTTTTTTAATTAAAAGTATTTTAGATGGATATTAGGAGTCCTTTATTTAAAGTCTTTATTTTAATTTCCTTAACTTAAGTTTTTTTTTCAGATAAGTAAACCTATGCAACCTCTATTTAAGAGGTCAATTGGTAGCAATAAAATTAAGTCAAATTAAACAAATTTTACGAGACTTAAGATTCTCTCTAACAAGTCTTAAGGTTTGGAATTCCCTTCGACGAGTTCCACTTGTCCATCATAGGTCATTCGCGAGGAAGAGGTAAAAATCAGGGAAAAAAACCCTGATAAGACAGACAGTGTGTGAATCATCGGTGACAAGATCCATTACTTGAGACTGTAACAGATATCTAAATGTACTTATTCAACCTAACTAGTTTAATATGGCTTAGGTCATCATCATTGTACCACCCATATCTTAGATGTCCTAAGACTGCAGACCACTATCCTCTAGTCAATTAATTAGTTTATTACCTACTTAATATGAAAGTAAAAAACAAATGAAGTGCTTTTCAAGTACCAACAATTTTTAAAATTGGGCATAATGCATAACAGGCCAATATAAACAAATATTACAAAACATCACAACAAGTGAGAGAGGCAGAGTCAATTATATTCCAAGAAATCCAAACCAGCGTAGTAACAAGAAAACCAGACATATCCCTAGTCAGGAAGTCAAACAACGAGAGATGCTTGAAAAAGGAATAAGCTCAAGTAGCAATTTAAAGTAACAAAGGAAACAATATCACAACACCCTATGTAGGTTAGATACAACGAAAAGCAGAACAATATATGGAAAAGGAAATGCAACTTACATTGGCTGGATTCATGGAAGGTCCAGTGTAAGCAGTACCAGACATAACTATTGCTACAGTCGCAATGGCGAGCAACCATGTCTTGAAAATTTCACTCTTTGGACCTTTAAGAATGATAAAAAGAACGGCTAAAGTAATTACAAAAGTCAAAACCCCCTCAGCAATGGCTCCTGTGTGTGTATCTACTTTCAAAGATGGTGCTACTACCATGTGCTTGTACTGTTCTGGCATTACCTCTGTGATTGCCAGGGCACCACCCACAGCACCAGCGGCCTGTCAGTTGGATATTTTATTGTCAATAATGTATCTCAAAAATTTAGCTATTTGTTTAATATTGTTATTCAACATATAGGAAGTACTCTTAGTTCATTTTAAAAAAGGAAATAAACATGGCAAGATCTCAGATTTACAGCTTAATTGAGCTATAAAGTGAAAAATAATGCCAAAACCATGTGATAAAAAAGCGCACACATAAAAAAGACTGACAGACAACAAAGTTACAAAAAATGAAGTATATTTGAAGGGAAAAAAAAGTAACTAAAGCTTTAAAAAAAACAGAGTAAAAATAGACTACTTTCATGCCTTGAGCTAGCAAGCAATGCATATTGTTATTGAACTGAAGGATGATTTTACAAATTATAACAATTAAGATTCTATCACTTGAATAAGTAAAGTACTGTCGTGTTAGGCAAGGCAAACTTTTTTGCTTTTCAAAAGCATATGCAGAATTAAGAATTTCAAAGGAATTTAATTTTGATCCGCATGAAGAAAACACTACAGAATGAACCTATCGAAAAGTTAAAATATTATCAGTAAAACCACAAAAATATCATATAATTTTATCTAAAAAGATAATAAAAAAGCAGATCTAGATCAAACCAAATAGAGTTCAAATTTTTAAAAAAAAAAAACATACAGAAAAACATGAAAAGATGACCAAAAAAGCAGAACCCAGATCAAATCAAATAGAATTCCATAAAAAAAACTCAAAAAATAGATTACAAATACATAATTACCTGAGCTGGGAACCGGAGGCCCATGGAGATAAGGCTATCTTCACCGACCCCGGCAGCATAGAAGGAAGCAGTTCCAGTAGGATTAAAGCTAGCCCCACCAAGAAATCCACCAATAATGTTAAAGATGAAAACGAAAACGAAAATAATGAAGGTGATGATAACAATAGGAGCCCAAGAAATGGTTTGGACACCAATGGCGGTGGCTATCCAAGAAGTAAATAAACCAAACATTGATGAACAGAAAACCCACATGAAAGTAATCAACATATCACCAAATGCAATCTTTATTGGACCCATGGTTTACGGTTTTATTATGTTTGCTTTGATGGGTACTTTTTTCTACTAACAAGCAAATGGAAGAAGGGAATTTCAGAAGAGAAATTTGGTTTGTTGAATGTGTGGAGACGGAGAAGAGAAGTAGAGCCGAGATTGGTATTAGTGTGGGATTTTTCTTTTCTTTGCCAAATCACAGACAGAAGATGTTTCCAAATATACGCAGTTTTTATTTATTTACTTGCTCTTTTCTGTCTTTTTTACTTCTTGCCCTTTAAAAAAGGAGGAAAAGAAAGTCAGCTTTTAGTATTTGTCTTAATCCTATTTAAATATTCATTTTTCTTATATCTTTCCAATTTTTTTTACCTGGGATAAATTATTAAAATAGTTAATTTTTTTAACACAAATTATATTTTAGTCATTTATATTTAAAATATTACGTTTTAATTACTTAAGTTAATGCGTTGTAACATTTTAGTCACTTAGCCGTTAATTATCATTAACGGTGTAACAGTAAACTGATGTGACACATTAAATCATTTGTTCAAACAAAAAATTTAGGTTAAATTATACAATTGATTCCCTTTTTTTTTGTTTTGAGCAATTTAATTTTTTTCTTTTATATTTTTTAAATTTTTTTATTTTCCATTCTCTTCTGCTTCTCCCTCTGTTTTCCTCCATTCTCGATCTATTTTAAAGTAGTTTTTCTATATATTCCATTTGTTAGAACTTTTTTATGTTTATGAAAAAAAAAAGGCGAAAGCCGAAATCAAAATAAAACTTATTTTGCATATTCTGACCTCACAGTTACAAACCATCATCATCTATCATCGGTTTAACAAACCAATTTAGATCTCTCAATGACCTAGTCCACAAGCTCGTCTTACTCGAAGACCTTGCCAGTCGTGACTTATGGCAGCCTACCATCGACAAAGTTTCCCAAACATGTTCCCTTAACCTCCTAACCAACCCGCACGACCACATTATCTATCTTACCTACAACATGCTCACTTTCTCGAAACTACGTTGTTTCATGAATTCTTCAAACGAGCTCTACACTCTCAATAACTAAAACGACCACCATGCGAAACTTACCTCAACTTTTCCCAAACCAGTTTGGTTTCATGCTCCCTTTCTCTCTTCGGTTCATCCATGCTCGACTTCTAATCAAGTTTGCTTGGGAATATCCAAGAAGGTTTAGATCAATTTTATCGTTTGCTTACTTTTATTCGTCAGAAAATAAAAGAAAATGAAAGGAATAATCTACACGATTCTATAAAAGTTTGGAAACTGAAAATATTTATTTTGAATATAAAGAATTCAATTTATGTTTAGATTTTATTAAGGATGTGGTTTTTTATATTGATTAGTTAGATCTAATTTTAGTTTCAAAATTAGGTTATATTCAAATCGAGATTTGATTAAGAACGATTGATATTTAGTTTTCAGTGAAAATTAATTTAGAAATCATGTGAAAGAAACAAGGACTTGGTTTATTTAGTGGGCAAAGATTATATTTCAATAGTGAAGAATATGATAAGAGAGAAAAATAAAGGTGAAAAAGAAAAGAAAAATAAAGAAATAAAAAGAAAAAAATTAAATTGTTCAAAAAAATAAAAGTATAGGGACTAGTTTTAACAAATGAAAAACATAGAAAAATGAGTTTAGTACCAATAAAGGCCCATTTTCGAAATTATTTACGGAAATGGGTTGTTTCTAAAAATAATAATGGATATGAATTGAAAACCCAAAAACACACTGACGTGGACACGTTTTTAGAGGATAACCTAGAAAAGCGCTTCCACGTCAACTTTTTTTCCTTGTGTCAGGCAAAAACATGTTAACGTGGACGGGCTTTTGGCCATGTAATCCCCAGTGGGTTATTTGCAAATTAGGGCATATGTTTAAGATTTTTGGTTTGATTAGGGTTTAAGAAATTTTAAATTAGGGTATTGGGTCTTTAATTGTTTAGGGTTTTAAGGTTTATTTTTTTTAATTGCTAAGTATTGTTCTGGGAAAAAATAATTTTGACCAGATGAGCTCTGAAAAAATAAATTTGATATGATGTGTTTTGAAAAAAATATTTTGACGAGATGGATTTTGTTTTTTCTTTTTTAAAACACTCTAAATAGGATGCACAGTCAGTAATAGTACAAAAAAAAGCTTCCAATTGGATGTTTTTTTTTGTACTAATGATTCTGAAAAAATAAATTTGAGAAGATGGTTTTGAAAAATATCTCGGAATTCCCGGGAAATCTGATAGTAGGGGTTGAAAAACGCTCCAAACAGGATGCACCGTCAGCAAAAGTACTAAAAAATCCCCCAGCTGGATGCCTTTTTCAGTAGTGTTGGTGACAGTGCATCCTCATTGGAGCATTTTTCCCTACAAATTTCAACCCCCACTATCCGGAGAATTATACAGAAATGAGCATCTCACTATCCTTAGGATATAAATGACTTAAATTTTATTCTCTGGTTGCATAAGTTACAACAAGAGAAATTGAAAAAGTTCAGAAGAATAAAAATTGAAGAAGTTGAGAAGGTATAAGTTGATTTTTCGTATTAATATTTATACGAATCATTATATTTTTGCATAATGTTTTTTGTTTTGATTCTCTTTCAACATATAATTTGGTTGAAAATGAATGGACATATTAGTGTTGTTATTTACTACGACGGTGAGGTCCGTGACACCAAGAACGATGTTATTTTTTTATCGGAGAACACAGCACGACTGGTTTTTAACTAGACCATAGAATTGACAGAACTTTCTAAAAGAATTAGGCACAAAATCTTCGGAATGATGCCAATGAGAGTTTTGTCTATTAAGTGTCGATTTTGTGCTCCGACTGCTCCCGTGACATATGACTCATTTGATATCAAAGGTGCTCGTGGCTTGGAGGCGATGGTGCAGACGCACCTTGTTAGTGGATCACCCTATTTTAAGTTATATGTGGAATTTTCAAAGCCAAATGAAGCACTTGAGACTTCAACATCTACTACTATTCGAGAGGAATACACGACCCCTATCTGACACTCCGTTAATGAAAGGCAGAACATAGAACCATCTATTTTTTGTGGCAGGACAAAATACACCACCCCTACAGGGCACTCTATTAGTGGATGGGACATGCAACTAAATAGGTCGATGTTCAATACTGGAAATACTTACCGAAGAATGGGGATGGGACATGCAACTAAATAGGTCGATGTTCAATACTGGAAATACTTACCGAAGAATGGCATCAACTTCTAGTGGTTGGCAATCCACATCTCATTGGGGACATTCTAAAACGGGCATGAGAAGGGATGATGTACTCCCTACGACGTCCATTAGTGAGGGGACCTCTTACATGGTAGATGTTGGTGGGTTGGATGATGAGTCTAATATGGATCAATTCTGGGAGCTCGGTGCTGATAGTGTAGAAGTTGCATTATTTTCTAAAGTGGAGTCTGTTCTAACTGAACTTGAAGACGGTGAAGGGGGTTCAAATGAAGAAGAAGATCCGCGATTCACGACATACTCGTCTCTAGCCCATATGTATAATGTCAATCTATTGGTAGATGATGTGTTGGAATTTTTAGATCTACCACACAGGAGGCGTGGCCACACAAGTTTGACATTGGATTCGGGTGACTTGGAAATTGGTAAAGAGTTTTACAGTAAGAATGGTTTTCTTGGTGCATTGAAGTAATATAGCATCAAGAACGAAATTAACTACTGCATGGTTAAATCTAAATCCAAGAAGTTTGAGGCCAAGTATGCAATGTAAGATGATACATGTTCATGGAAAATCATGGATCCGGTTAAGAAGAAGACAGGGTTGTGGGAGATAAAGAAGTTCACTGGTCTGTATACGTATGTTGCCTCTGGTACAATATCACTGGGTGTTTAAGGTTTTTGAATATTATGATTATTATTTAATATTGCATTATTTAACGTACTCGTTGGGTGACAAGTGTTTCATAATATTATCCTAACCTAGATTCAGAGATGATAGCGGGCTTAATAATACCGATGGTGAAAGAGGATCCTAAGACTGTTATGTCGGCCTTAATTGCCAATATTCGCAGCCAATTCAACTATATGCCTTCTTACTGCAAGGCTTGGATAACTAAGCAGAAGGCGTTGGAGAAGATGAATAGTGGGTGAAACGTTTCATACAATTAGGTGTGGCAGTGGTGCCAGGTGCTGGAGAGGTACGTCTTAGGTTGCGTAACAGACCTTGAAATGGGTTCTGCATACTACAACAGGCGCTTGCTCCGTGGATGCCAAGCGTTTGAGCGTCTGTTTTAGAGTTTTAAGTAATGTTAGGACGCATTTCAGTACAGCAAGCCATTGGTACAAATTGATGGTACCTTTATGTATGGTAGATATATCCATCGGCTATTGCTAGTTGTGGCACATGATGATGATAGGAGGATCCTTCCAATTGCGTTTGCAATAATATCGAAAGAGTCAGGTGACGACTGGGATTTCTTTCTTTCTAGGTTGAGGAGGCATATCTGCCCCCAACCTAATATCTGCGTCCTATCAGATCGGGGCCCTGGAATGCTAGCCACAATTGAAAGACAGGGAAGCCTCTGGGATCATACACACCATCAGTATTGTCTAAGGCACGTTGCGTTTAACTACTACGAGCAATACCGGTCTAACGCTGAACAACGACAAGTGGCCAATATAGGTATTTAATCACCACTAATATTATTTAGTTTGTAATATTCAATTTGTTCTGAATGGAAGAGTGGTATGTAATTATCACTATCCACTTATATTGTCAAGGTATGAGATCAATAATGACCATTTTCCTGATATGTTGGTGATTTTGCGATCAATTAATGATCAAGGCTTAAACTACCTTTGTAATATACCTTTCGATCAATGGACAAAATCATACGACGGCGGCTTACAATATGGTCAGATGACCTCAAACTTGGCGGAACGCATCAATTATGTTTTAAAAGGAATGCATCATTTGTCAATAACCTCGATTGTGAAGGAGATATACTTTCGTTTGGAGGTACTATTCCCAAAGCGAGTAATGAGTTATAAAAGCTAAATGCAGAGAGGCCATGTATAGTGCCGAAAGGTACTGTAAAAAATGAATAAGGCTAAGGCATGAGCCAACTCCATACACGCAGTGTGTCACAACTGCGACAACCTATGTTTCGAGTGATAGAGTTTGACAGATCGAACTAAGGTATTATTGGCGGACAATATCATGTACACCTCAGAAATAGGACTTGCGACTTTGGTAGGTTTGACACACTTCGTTATCCATGCGCTCATGTAATTGTAGCTTGTCAGAATCTCCATTTGGATCCCATGAGCTATGTCGATGAAGTGTACACATTAGAATACATGTACAACATAAGGAGACACGTATTCCCACCAATCACAAATGAACGTAAGTGGCCGTCTGTATCGCTTACTTCGTTTAAGTTATTACCGGATAGAGAATTATGTTTCGCAAATCAAAAGGTTGACCGTTCTCGACTAGAATACGTGATAATATTGATATTTAGGAAAGAACGAGACAACAAAAGTTATGCGGGTGGTGTAAGAACCTGGGTTATACAATGCCAACAATTCCACATTGGGATAACTTTTAATTTATTAAATGAAACAATAAAAAATAATTTGTAAAAAAATATTCAAAAGAGCTTTTACTTTATTAAATAAAATAATATTAAAATAATTTGTACAAAAAAATTCAAAACAACTTCTATTTTATTAAATGAAACAATTTAAAATTAATTTGTACAAAAATATTCAAAAATAAATCAATATATGTGCAGGTCAGAATCAGTGCCACATAGGGGTGGTCGATGATTACGAGCTGGATTCCTTCTTGGTTCAGCTTCCGACTGGGGTTGTTGTAACACCCCTTACCCGTATTCTATGCCGAAACTGGGCACGAGGCATTACCGAATTTAAACCACTTAACCACATGACTTTAATCAATAACTTTCAATTTCTAACTATACATATCTCTATAGCCATCACAACAACCTCAATAAGGACCTACGAGGCCTCAAACATACATATGAGGGGTTTTAAAACTTTACCGAAAACTTTTGCGATCTTAAAATTTTTCATCTAAACAAGGGCCACATGCCCGTGTGAAATAGGACGCGCCCGTGAGGGCAGGCCGTGTGGTAACACACGCCCATGTCCCTACCTCGTGTGGGATTTATCTTTATTTCGAACCTACAGGGGTTTTCACACGGCCGGACACACGCCCTCATGCTTAGCCCGTATGCTCCACACGACCTAGACACACCCGTGTCCTTGCCCGTGTGTAAAAACTTGGGTATTCTATTTGTAACGTCAGCAACCTTATAAGGGTCACACGGCCTAGGCACACGCCCGTGTGGCTAGCCCGTGGTCGGCACTGACTTACAACATCAATATGCAGGGTTCACACGGCCTAGTTACACACCCATGGGACTGACTATGTGCCACACACGGCCTAGACACACACCCGTGTGCCTACCCGTATGGACAAGAATAAGGCTATTTACCAAGCTCTTTTCATCCCCCTAGCTCACCCAACATGAGTTTATTTATCACATCACTAAACAACTTATAATTTGCAATATAAACCTCCATGAATAACTATATCTTTTCATATATAACAATGTGAGCCATCAACCATGCCGATATACAAAATAGTTTATCAATCAAAAGGGCCAACACACTCTTGGCCTCAATAACAAAATAATCTAACTAGTCTAGCCCTTATACATGCCATACACAAAATGTACGAAGTCTAGATATATCCAGATGAGCTGATAGTGTGGGCAATCTTCAATTTATCCGCGTATCCCAACTCGGCGCTTAAACTCTATAAAATAAGGGAAAAGAAAAAGGGAGTAAGCTTTAAGCTTAGTAAGTTTACATGTAAACAAATAACATTATAGTATGTGCTGAACAACAAATAGCTTTATACTAAACAAAAGCAATTCACATTCACAATCATGCTTACTCATTTTATCCCCTTACCACATTCTAACCACATCACAAGCTTAATGCTTACACATAAACTTACCTCAGTGCAAAATGTTTCGATTTGCGGTTTAATCTGTGACCTTGCCTTTTTCACGGTCAAGGTTAATTCCACGCCCTTCTTGATATTTAACAATTGAATTCACTCATTTAGATCATTCTATGATCATAATGCATCAAAATCTATAATTAGGCAAAAATGACCATTTTGCCCTTGTATTATGGCAAAATTACGATTTTGCCCCTAGGCTCGTAATTCATTTTTCAACTCACTTTCTAAATAAACAAGCCTAGATGAACATTTATTTCTTTTACAACTATTCACAATATCAACTATTTCATACATTTATGACACAAATTCAATCTTTGCATTTAAATCCTACTTAGGTGTTTTCATGCAAACACCTTTCACAAAAGTTGTTTCACATCTCCTTAACATTTATTTTTTTCCATAAAAGCTCAGCTAACAATATAAACTCTCTCATGGAAAGTCCCTAGACTTTCAACTATATTGCAATTTGGTCCCCTCATTAGCTAGCTTAAGCTTTGGGGACTCCAAAAACACAAAAATCATCAATTAAAATCATTTAAATCACTTACTAGCAAGGGAGATAGCTTGGCTGAAAGTTTGAACCCCAAAAGTTCTATTTTCTCTTTAATTTTCTGTGGAAAGAAGGAGGGTGAATAGTGAAAGATGATAACATCTTTTACTCATCTTATTTTATTCATCTTATCACAAAATTTCCACCAAATTTGACCAAAAATTAAATACTCTTGTCCCCCTTGTCTACATGGTCGGCCAACACATTCTAGATGGTCTAATTGCACTTTAAAGATCTCCAAATTACATTCTATAGCTATTAGGTACCTCTACCTTGAAAAATAGAACTTTCGCATTTTATGCGATTTAGTCTTTTTTCACAATTAAGTAGGCTATTGCTAAAATTAAAGCACCAAAATTTCCACATAGCCTTATAATAATGCTATAACACATAAAATAATATCAAAATAATTTTCCCCAACCTCAGTTTAGTGGTCTCAAAGCCATTATTCCGACTAGCCCCAAAATCGGGCTGTTACAACTCTCCTCCCTTTAGAGATTTTCGCCACTCGAAAATCTTACCGGTAAAGAGGTTTGGAAATTGCTCTCTCATGGCTTCTTCCGGTTCCAACGTAGCCTCTTCTACACCGTGTTTTTGCCATAACACTTTTACTAAGGCTATGTTCTTATTCCTCAACTGCTTCACCTCTCGAGCCAATATTTTAATCGGCTCCTCCTCATATTTCATATTCGGTCGTATCTCAATTTCTGTCGAAGGAATCACATGTGAAGAATTGAAGCGATAACCTTAACATCGATATATGAAACACATTGTGTATTTTCTCTAACTCTACCGGCAAAGCCAACCGGTATGCCACTGGCCCAATCCTTTCGATAATCTCATACGGCCCTATGAATCGCAGACTCAGTTTCCCTTTTTAACTAAATCTCAATACTTTCTTCCACGAAGACACTTCCAGAAATACCTTGTCATCCACTTTAAACTCAATTTCCTTTCTTTTCAAATCCGCATACGACTTTTGTAAGTCTGAAGCAGCTTTCAGACTATCCCGAATCACTTTCACTTTTTTCTCAGTCTCTTTAACTAGGTCAACCCCATGAATTTGCATCTCACTAAGCTCGGTCCAATACAAAGGAATCTAGCACTTGTGACCATAGAAGGCTTCATACGGTGCCATCCGTATGCTCGACTAATAACTGTTATTGTAAGCAAATTTGACCAAATGTAGGTATCTTTCCCAACTACCTTCAAATTCTAACACACAGCATTGGAGCATATCTTCGATAACTTGAATTACTCTTTCAGATTGACCATCAGTTTGAGGATGGAATGCAGTACTAAAATTCAACCTTGTACCCAAGGCCTTCTGCAACTTCTTCCAAAACCTCGTAGTAAATCTCGAATCTCTATCTGATATAATGGATACAGGCACTCTATGTAACCTCACCACCTCCGCAATATACAAATCAGCTATCTTATCCAGTGAATAATCAACTCGCACTGGTAGAAAGTGAGCCAACTTTGTTAATCTATTAACGACAACCCACACAACATCTTTCTTTTTCGGAGTCATAGGTAACCCCGTCACAAAATCCATAGTGATCCCATCTGACTTCCACTCGGGAACCATCACTGGTTGAAGCAATCCCGAAGGTACTTGATGCTTAGCTTTCACTTGTTGACAAATCAGACATCTTGTTACAAACTCCGAGATGTCTCTTTTCATACTTGGCCACCAATAAAATTTCTTCAGATCATTATACATTTTTGTACTGCCCAAGTGTACTGACAAATAACTACTATGTGCCTCATGTAAAATTTTTCGGACCAACTCAGCCTCTCTGGGTACACAAATTCTGTCATGAAACATAAAACAACTATTCGAACTTACTTAAAAATCAGAATCATTTCCCGACCCACACTTAGCTCTCTTAGCTTACAGCTCGTTAGCATTCCTTTGAGCCTCACATATTTGTTGAACAAATAGTGGCCTAACTCTCAACTCGGCCAATATAGCACCATCATCAGACAATTCCAAACTCGTGCTCATAGCTCTCAAAGCATACAGAGATTTCCTACTCAAGGCATCTACAACCACATTCGCTTTCCCCGGATGGTAATTGATTACTAGCTCATAGTCTTTCAATAATTCAAGCCACCGCCGTTGTCGCAAATTCAAATCCTTTTGATCCATCAAGTACTTCAAAATCTTATGATCCGTGAAGATTCGACACTTCTCACCATACAAATAATGTCGCCAAATCTTTAATGCAAAAACAATCGCAGCCAACTCCAGATCATGAGTCGGATAATTCTTCTCATGCGGTTTTAACAGCCTCGAGGCGTAAGCGACTACCTTACCCTCTTGCATCAACACACAACCAAGACCATTAAACGACACGTCACTGTAGACCACAAACTCTTTCCCCGATTCTGGTTGAACCAACACAGGCGCCTCAGTCAACAATGTTTTCAATCTTTCAAAACTTTGTTGACATTTCTCAGTCCATTCAAACTTAACATCTTTATGCAACAGCTTCGTCATCGGGGTAGCAATCATAGAAAATCCCTTTACGAATTGTATGTAGTACCCCGCTAAACCCAAAAAGCTTCTGACATCCAACACGTTTCTCGGCGGTTTCCACTCCACAATAGCTAAGATCTTTTCCGGATCAACTCTAATACCATTAATGTGTCTTCGGAATCCGACCTCTTGGAGCCAAAACTCACTCTTACTAAATTTAGCATACAACTACTTGTCTCTTAAAGTCCGTAAGACAATTTTCAAATGCTTCACATGATCACTCTTATCCCGAGAATAAATTAATATGTCATCAATAAAGACAACCACAAACTTGTCCAAATATGATCGAAAGACATGGTTCATTTAATCCATAAAAATCGCAGGAGCATTCCTTAAATCGAACGGCATGACCAAAAACTCATAATGGCCATACCTCGTCTGAAATGCAGTTTTCGACACATCTTGCTCTTTAACCCTCAACTAGTAATGGCCAGACCTTAGGTCTATCTTGGAGAACACCGTAGCTCCCTTCAGTTGATCAAATAGATCATCTATCCTTGGTAAAGAATACTTATTTTTCACTGTCACCTTCTTGAGTTGTCTATAGTCTATGCACAATCTCATCGGCCCATTCTTTTTCTTCACAAAAAGCACTGAAGTACCCCAGGGTGAATAACTCGGTCTTGCAAAACCTTTATCCGTCAACTCTTGCAACTGAACCTTCAGTTCTTTCAAATCTAATGGCGTCATCCTATACAGAGCAATTGAAATAGGTGCCATTCCCGAGACTAACTCAATTCCAAACTCGACCTCTCTAACTAGAGGCAATTTGTAACACCCCTTACCCGTGTTCGACTCCGGAACAGGGTACGAGGCATTACCAAATAGTACGGAACACCTACAGATTATTTAAACCATTTATCGCTCAAATATCAAAATTGATTATAAAAGTTCCTTTAACGGACCCTTGAAGTCCAAATCATGCATTGGGATTGGGTCGGGACTAAATTAGAATCGTATAATTTTTTTTCGTAAAATCCTTAAGTTTATCTCATTTACAAAGGTCTCACCCGTGTGGCTCACATGGCCGTGCCTCTAGGGCGTATAACTCTCTGACTTACATCTATGAAAGAACTTGGGTCACACAGCCTTAGTACACACTCGTGTTGCTAGGCCGTGTGGTAAATTTAATTTTCACAAATTAGGCTATTTTCCAAGCCATATTTCTCACTCATTTGATCCTTATTCTTCACCCACGTTTAATACATACAAAAACCAATTTAAGATATTCAACTGAGCCTTATACTTAATATGATTTGTTAGTCGTACACTTCATATAAATAACAAGAAACGTATTTAGGCTCAATTCTCATTAAATTTCTCTTGTACTTATACTTTTTCATACTATGTATTCATATAACATATAACAATCGCACCTCTGTATTTCATATACATTTTTATAACTATTTGTCTTAGTTTCAAACTACTTCATATTTGAGTTTTACTTATCAACTCATTTGAAACATCATCTTTACACATATAGTGCACTTGAGATGCATAAATTCTATAATTATGAATGAACACATTTATCAAACACATTCCATGTTTTTATATATTATAGTCTCATATTTCTATGTATCAATTACCATCGTTTCCTCGTATTTTTGACAAATACATGTAACAACTCATAATCATGCAATTCACTAACTCTTCTGTCAATCACAATTTAAATTGACAAATCACTTATTGAGCTCAATTTCAATGTTCTCTAAAATCATTAGGATGTACGTATCCACCAATAAATTCCATGTCTGATATATCATCACCTCATATTTTCACATACATTTACTTTCCATATTATGAACTCAAATAACATACACAAGACATACCGATGCATTTCAAGTACGTTTTCATAATATTTCATTTCGAATTCAGATTATGTCATATTAGAACTCTTCTCATTATCTCATTCGAATACCATTTCATCTGGATAATACACTCAAGGGTGTACAAATATATAATCACAAATGAACTCATTCATCAACCAAGTTCTATGTTCATGTATCATCAACTCATATTTCCTTATATCACATAATTCTATATAACACTTACCAACTTCGTCAAATTAGTGAACGTCTTACGAAATTGTTCTGCTCCGGTATGCATTGAATTTTACTGATAATCACCGATGCCATAACATAGCTATGGTCTTTTACTAGAATGTCATAGCTCACCATGGTCTTACATCTTCACTATCATTATGTCATGGTGAAACCACGAACTTATCGTCAATTCATCACTTTTCACTAGAATGTCATGGCTGACTATGGTCTTACATCTTAAACACGATCACACCGATGCCATATCCCAAATATGGTCTTACACGGAAATCACTTGTCACTTGTAGCCGAAGCTACCACTATTCACTGATCAGGTAGCCGAAGCTACCACTTTTCACCGATCGGTATTGGAGCGACCACTTTTCATCGATCGGTGCCGAAGCTACCACTTTTCATCGATCGGTGTTGAAGCTACCACTTTTCATCGATCGGTAGCTAGAGCTACCACTTTTCATCGATCAGTGGCGAAGCTACCACTTTTCACTTTCACTTGTTCTTGATCGGATAAGTGTAGGCGGAAGCTATCACTTATCACTTGTTGTCATGGTTCAACCATGGTCTTTTCCATCAATTCGTCGTCCACGAATGAAGTGCTTAATTTGATCATTTATTCAATTTTCATGCTTTTACATTATGCACGATTTTATCATCAATACATATGAAATAACACATCATGAAGTTCATAAAATTAACAAATGATCACTAAAAATTTAGCCATATAAACTTACAAGTTCAATTTTTTTATTATAACGATAATCATAATTTCATAATAAATATTCCAAATAAAACATTATATCAATTATAATCGAGCATGTAATCAATTTATACACAAGTCATTCATATATTATTTTTCCTCCTCCTCCTCTCCATCCATATCCTTAGTATAAACAACACACTTGTAAGTAACATTTTCTATAATTTTCACTATTTACTCATGTGAATGTTCAAGCTGCCCATCTGTGTTATAGTACCTAATTTATTTTTATCTTGAGCCACAGAGCTCCGAATTTCAAACCGTTAATTTTCCCTGAAAATAGACTCAAATATCTTTATACCATAAACTTTCTAGAATTTTTGGCTTAGCCAATTAGTACAGTTTATTAGTTAAGTTCTCCCTCATTACGATCTGACTGACTCGACCTCTCTTCACTAAAAATCAATTATCTCATAGATACGATTTTCATATAGTGATTCCAATTATTTCTAATTAAAATAGACTCACTAAGGAATACAAAAATATAAATTATATCTCATAATTATTTTTATAATTTTTAGTGAATTTCTAAAGTAAGAACAGGGGATCACGAAGTTATTCTAAACCAGTCTTACAAAACTTTAAATATCTCAAAATTTAGACTTTTTTCTTGCTATGTTTCTTTTATATGCAAATAGACTCAACAAGCTTTAATTCCATATCTCACTCAACTTCTAATTAAATTTCTACAATTTTTTGTGATTTTTCAAAGTTAGACAACTGCTGCTGTCCAAAACTGCCTTAGTGTAACATGTTGATTTCTATTTTGTCCCTAATTTCACAATTCATACAATTCAGTCCTTGCTGAATTAACCCCTCAATTGAGTTAATTTTCTCATTTAATACTTTTCTCTATCATTTTAAACTACTTCATAACCTTTGAAAATTAGAATTTTAACACTAGGCCTTAATTTCAACTCTTTCACAATTAGGTCCTAAAATCAATTTCCATCAAATTTACTTAATAAAATCATCATATAACAAAATTAAAGCTTCAAATCAATATTTATTCATCATATTCTTCCAGCACTAATCCACATCAACTTTAAAAATTAGCCATAGAATCATAAACTAATGACATAGTAAGTTGGATCCAATTGTAAAAGTCCAAAAACATAGAAATTTCAAGGAGAAAGCAAGAATTAAACTTACATGAAGCTTGAGTATGAAAACCAACTTGAAACTCTCTCCCATGGCTGTTTTTCAGCTGAAGAAAATAAAGAGAAATGAAGAGAATTCTAGATAATTCCAATTTGGTCCCATACTTATTTAACTAATTTTGGCAATTTTCCAATTTTACCCTTATTTCATCCATTTCCTGATTTTCCTCAGCTATTGCCACCCAAAATATCTCCTTTGGGCTTATTTTCACTTTAGGTCCTTCCTCATTTGACAATTAAGCTATTTAATCCTTCAAGCAACTTTTATACACTTTTCAATTTAATCCTTTTTATTTAATTAACCACCCAAACGTCAAAATTTTCTAACGGAATTATAATACTACCTTATTGACATTCCGTAAATATTCATAAAAATATTTATGACTCGGTTTATAACACCGAGATCTCGATACCTCTTTTTCTCGATTTCTTGACCAAATAAATCTTTATAAGACATAATTTACTATTTTAAATATATTTTAAAAGCTACATTTGGCTCGTAAATATTAAATAATATAGCCCACGAGTTCATTTGTCAGATTTGGTGATCTCGAACCATTAATTTTGACATCACTGAAATTTGGGCTATTACACAATTCGGGTAACTCTTCTGGGAATACATCCGGATACTCACATACCACCGGCACTATTTCAATCTTTACTTCAAACTCTTGAGTATTCAGTACAAAAGCGAGATAGAACTCGCATCCTTTTCTCAAATATTTCTCAGCCACCAAGGAAGAGATCATCACCGGTAAACTATCTGACCCACCTGATTCAACCCGAATAACATCTCCATTTTCACATTTCAATTCAATAAATTTACTACCACAGTTCACTAAAACATTATGGGTAGTCAACCAATCCATACCAAGAATCAAATCAAATTCATCAAACGGCAATAACATAAGGTTTACCAGAAAATAATGACCCCTAATTGTCAAAGGACACGTCCTACACACCTTGTCAACTAACACATATTTACCTAGCGGGTTTGACACCTTTACCACAAATTCCATAGACTCAACAATCATACTCAAACTAGATGTCAATCTCATGCAAACGTAAGAATGGGTAGACCCCGAATCAATCAAAGCAATAACAAAGGTGTCATGAAGAGAAAAAGTACCGGTTATCACATCTGGAGATGATGCCTCTTCGCGAGTACAATGGCATAGGTCATTGCAGGTGCCTGACTCTCTGGTCTCACAGCAGAGTCTCGTGACGCACCTCTACCACTAGTCCCACTCCTCAGGTTCCTTTTTGGCCTACCCCTTGAAGATACATTGCTTGATCTTATCTCTTGCTTCCTCTCCTTGTCATCCCTCTCAGGGCAGTTTTGGATGAAATGGTCGGGGGAACCACATTTATAACAATTCCGGTTGTTTCCCCAACACTCCCCAGTGTGATGTCTGCCACAACTTGGGCACTCTGGTTTGGAGTTTGGATTGCCCACACTTGCCATCGAGGTGGCTTGAACTCTCGAACCCGAGTATGTGTTGCCTCGCTCTCTTTGCGAAAATCCAACTGATGCCATTGTCCAAGGGATTACTTCTTTGGACCTCTTCGATTGAGCTTGGTAGGATTTTCTCATCAGCCTTTTTTTTACATCTCGGGCCTCACTCATGGCCTTCCTCTTTTCCTTACTTAACTCTTCGGCCTTACTGGCCCTATCCACCAATACCACAAATTCCTTTAGTTCTAAAATCCCGACTAAAATTCTGGCATCCTCATTCAGCCCATCTTCAAACCTCTTGCATAAGATAGCTTCTGTTGACACACATTCTTGCGCGTGCTTACTGAGCCTAACAAATTCGCACTCATATTCCACCAAAGTCATTGTTCCTTGCTTTAACTCAAGGAATTCCTTCCGTTTCTGGTCAACAAATCGCTGACTTATATACTTCTTTCGGAACTCCTCCAAAAAAAGTCCCACGCTACTCTCTCCTTAGGAACCACTGATGTCAATGTTTTCTACCAATGGTATGCTGAGTCCCTCAGCAAAGGCACGACGCATTTTAAGCTTTCCTCAGGTGTACAGGAGAGTTCATCAAACACCCTCATTGATTTCTCAAGCCAGAACTCTGCCCTTTCGGGGTCATCATCTATATTAGCTCTAAACTTCTCAGCCCCTTGCTTCCGAATCATGTCTACTGGGGGCTTCGTTCTCCTCACTAAATCTATACCTTGAGGAGCCACTGGAATTAGCTGAGGTATAAGAGGGGATGAAGGAGGTTGAGCATTGGGGTTTACTCGTACATACTCTGTGTACCAGTTACTCATCATCTAGAGAAAGGATTTTTGAGCCTCTTCTCCTTGACCCCTAGTCTCGAGTCTACTCTGCACAGACGCGGTCCCTTGCACGGGAGCTGGCGCATTACTAGCTGCGTCATCAGCAACCGTTTGATCGGGATTCATATTCTATATAAAAACAAAGTTTAAAATCATCAGAAGCCACCACACTATCATTATACGCTTCTGACTTATATAGCTAGACTCTTATACACGCTACGGTAGTCTGAGAACTGACTAAACCATAGCTCTGATACCACTAAATGTAACACCCCTTACTCGTATTCTATGCCGAAACCGGGAAAGAGGCATTACCAGATTTAATCCACTTAACCACATGACTTTAATCAATAACTTTCAATTTCTAACTATACATATTTCTATAGCCATCACAACAACCTCAATAAGGACCTACGAGGCCTCAAACATACATATGAGGGGTTTCGGAACCTTATCGGAAACTTTTGTGATCTTAAAATTTTTCGTCTAAACAAGGGCCACATGCCCGTGTAAAATGGGACACGCTCACGAGGGAAGGCTGTGTGGTAACACACGCCAATTTCTCTACCTCATGTGGGATTTATCTTCATTTCGAACCTACAGGGGTTTTCACACGGTCGGACATACGCCCGCGTGCTTAGCCCGTGTGCTTCACACGACCTAGACACACCCGTATCCTTGCCCGTGTGTAAAAACTTGGGTATTCTGTTTGTGACATCAACAACCTTATAAGGGTCACACGGCTTAGGCACACGCCCGTGTGGCTAACCCGTGGTCGGTACTGACTTACAACAT
Source organism: Gossypium bickii (assembly GCA_025503065.1). Lineage (NCBI taxonomy): Eukaryota > Viridiplantae > Streptophyta > Magnoliopsida > Malvales > Malvaceae > Gossypium > Gossypium bickii. The sequence continues at coordinate 108,676,100 of CP106711.1, forward strand.
CAATATGCAGAGTTCACACAGCCTAGTCACACACCCATGGGACTGACCGTGTGCCACAAGTGGCCTAGGCACACGCCCGTGTGCCTACTCATGTGGATAAGAGCAAGGCTATTTACCAAGCTCTTTTCATCCCCCTAGCTCACCCAACATGAGTTCATTCATCACATCACTAAACAACTTATAATATGCAATATAAACCTCCATGAATAGCTACATCTTTTCATATATAACAATGTGAGCCATCAACCATGCCGATATACAAAATAGTTTATCAATCAAAAGGGCCAACACACTTTTGGCCTCAATAACAAAATAATCAAACTAGTTTAGCACATATACATGCCATACACAAAATGTACTATGTCTAGATATATCGAGATGAGCTGATAGTGTGGGCAATCTTTAATTTATTTGCGTATCCCGACTCGGCGCTTACTCATTTTATACTAAACAAAAGCAATTCACATTCACAATCATGCTTACTCATTTTATCCCCTTACCACATTCTAACCACATCACAAGCTTAATGATTGCGTTCATTCACTTGCATCCCTCCACTTAACACCACAATTTCTCATGATACAACACATCATAAGTTCTCACTAATCCAACCACAATGCCAAATCACTCGGTGGTTTCGCACTTAGCCCACCTTCAATCGTTAATAGGGTGGTATCGCACGTAGCCCACCAAAAAAGCTAATTATAGTGGTATCGCACATAGCCCTCTAAAGAATATAATAAACAATGGTATCGCACACAGTCTATCGTAGTTAAGTAATAAGGTGGTATCGCACTTAGCCCACCGTTAAGTATGGTCATCACACATTCACATAACTATTTCGTCATTCATACGAAACTATACAATAACTATTGAATTCAATCCACTTAAATTATACACGTTCTCAATCATACCATGCACCAATCAACAACAACAATGTATATAAAATGCATCATTTGCACATAAACTTACCTCGGTGCAAAATGTTTCGTTTACGGTTTAATCCGTGACCTTGCCTTTTTCACGGTCAAGGTTGATTCCATGCTCTTCTTGATCTATAATAGTAGAATTCACTCATTTAGATCATTCTATGATCATAATGTATCAAAATCTGTAATTAGGCAAAAATGACCATTTTGCCATTGTACTATGGCAAAATTACGATTTTGTCCCTAGGTTCGTAATTCATTTTTCAACTCACTTTCTAATTAAACAAGCCTAGCTGAACATTTATTTCTTTTACAAATATTCACAATATCAACTATTTCATGCATTTATGACATAAATTCAATCTTTGTATGTAAGTCCTATTTAGGTGTTTTCATGCAAACACCTTTCACAAAAGTTGTTTCACATCTCCCTAACATTCATTTTCTTCTATAAAAACTCAGCTAACAACATAAAATCTCTCATGGCAAGTCCCTAGACTTTCAACCATATTGTAATTTGGTCCCCTCATTAGCTAACTTAAGCTTTGGGGACTCCAAAAACACAAAAATCATCAATTAAAACCATCTAAATCACTTACTAGCAAGGGAGATAGCTTGGCTGAAAGTTTGAACCCAAAAGCTCTATTTTCTCTTCAATTTTTGATGGAAAGAAGGAGGGTGAATAGTAAAAGATGATAACATCTTTTACTCATCTTATTTTATTCATCTTATCACCTAATTTCCACCAGATTTGATCAAAATTTAAATGCTCATCCCCCTTGTCTACATGGCCAGCCAACACATTCTAGATGGTCTAACTGAACTTTAAAGACCTCCAAATTACATTCTATAGCTATTAGGTACCTCTACCTTGAAAAATAACTTTTGCATTTTATGCGATTTAGTCTTTTTTCACAATTAAGCAGGCTATTGCTAAAATTAAAGCACCAAAATTCCCACATAGCCTTATAATAATGCTATAACACATAAAATAACATCAAAATAATTTTCTACAACCTCGGTTTAGTGGTCTCGAAACCACTATTCCGACTAGCCCCAAAATTGGGCTGTTACAGTTGTGGTTGTTCTGGATCAGCTTCTGGTTGTGAGTGTTGGGAAGATGACCCACCCTGATAGAACAAAGATCACACATGTGTTTGCATCACCCACGACGAATGAGCGTAACTGGCTTGAATCCTATAAAGCGGTGGAGATTAGAAATTAGTTGAGCTTCCTAACGGTGCCTCGTGCGATACTTCTTACGATAATGGCCTATATATTGTTGGTTGATTCGGAGTCATTGAGAAATTAAATACATCGGGCCATACATTCTAACCTGGCATAGGAGTGGAAAAGAGATGCATATAAGGATTAAGATACATATAAGAGTTAGGATACACATAAGAGTTGCGATACGCATATTATATAATCTGAAGGGGCAGTGGTGTGGGCATTGTAGCTTGCTCCGTTGGGGCCGGTGATTGCATGGGTGCTTTTGGTGGGCCTGCTTTGCCATCTCTTGTCCTTGGATTTAAGGGGCCCCGTCGTACCCTTTCGATACGAATTTGTCGAGCCTCTTCTCTTTTGAGAGAAAATATGGCTTGCCATAGATCTTAAACCATATCATGTAATCCAGAGTGGAAGAGCAACCAAGGTGTATTCGATCGCCATAAGTCGATTTTGTGTTCATCATCGAGCACCTCAGGTGCCACGAGAATCGGTTGTCAGAATTCGAATTGTCGCAATATTCTATCCGTTTGGTGCACCTCGACGGTAGCATAGTTGACCAATGGGACCCTAACGTGTCAGATGTTTAGATTATGTAGGAATTCATTCTGAATTATTGCCCGAATTGCCGGGTCCTCTTATGGTATCCATTGAAACTATATGAATGTGATAATAATATTAGTTATATACATAATACTAAATACTAAATACGAAACTAACTATGTTATGTATATATAGTTCAAAATGAAATAAATACTTACATGCGTTTCCGACCGTTGGTTTAATAGAAATTGTATATCTTTAAGAACGGTAGGTATTCCCTCGTAACTCTGTGAATGGTTCCACTTATTTAAATAATTGTAAAATATAATATAGATTTTACCTTGTTGTGAGTGAGAATGTTACGGGTGGTCCACTCGAGTCGTAAAAATAGAAAGGGAAACCGAGCCTATGATTGTAGTAGTGAGAGGCAACCTCCGATTTTGATTTTATTAGGTTGCGTCGCTCGACACATCTCCTGGTACAATGTCGCCAACACTATAGACCCCTAACTAAGTTCATCAGCTGCTCTAAACTCGATGAATTTTAACAGCCACCTCAGATGTACGAGGTTTCGTGACTTGTCCGGCATCAGATAACCTCCGATGATCTGAAGGATGTACGCTCGAGTGTATTGTACTCTTTGTACTTAGTCAAATTATCCCCCAACACCGGGAATGTCTCTCTTATCCAGCCCATATCGATCTGACCTCCGTAAATAATATCCAGAATTGCACCCAAAAGATCATAATATATGGCTCCCTAATCATCAGATTGAGCGAACCCAGTGAGTGCGGACCCAGTGAGTACGAACCCATCCACTGGTAACTCCAACTGTAACTACACATCCTTCAAAGTGATGGTACACTCCCTACATGGAAGATGGAATGTGTGCGTCTCTGCACCTCTCCATAAACACGTTGATGAGTTTCGAGTCTAACTTGCACCCTCAGCCTATATTAGCCACATGCCAAAAACCCACTTCCTTCAAGTAATTTTCAATCAACGATGATAGAGGACCAGGTAGATTACGAATAAAACATTGTAACACTTGATCTACCGACTATTATAAATGTGAAAAAATATAACGTCGGTAATGAAAAATATATCGCAAAGAAAAGAGAAATAAAAATAAAGAACACACAGGTTTTACATGGAAAACCCTTTCTGGAAAAAACCACGGGCAAAGGAGAAGAAAAATTCACTATGTCGAATTCTAACCTCATACAAGAGGAATAGACTATGTCTATTTAAAGGCTTGTAAAGCCATATTCTAATAGGAGTGTAATAAGATTGAAACTCCTTATTCTAATCAATATCAAATAGATGGAGTTTAATAAGGTTTAAAAAACCTTATTTAAAATAAAATAAAAGAAGTGTAGTTCTATAGGGATTCTTCTTTTATTTTATTTTACCATTGTATTTTATTTAAATAATGATTCGGGTCACTTAATTCTAACAATCTCCACCTTGACACGAATTCTTAATAAACAAGTTCTTCATTGCGAACTCTCAACGAACAAGTTCTCCACCTCTTCCATAAAACCCCTTAAGGGTTTAACTTTAACAATGAACACCAACCAAGTCTAAGCAATGCTCAAACTTGGTTATAGGAAGTGACTTAGTCATCATATCTGCAGGATATTCATGAGTACTAATTTTGCTCACAACAATATCACCACGAGCAATAATATCACGAACAAAATGATACTGAACATCAATATGTTTTGTTCTCTCATGAAACATTTGATCTTTTGCAAGGAAGATGTCATTCTGACTGTCACAAAATACTGTGCTGATTTGAAGGTCTTCATTGAGCTCACTAAAGAGTCCCTTCAACCAAATAGCTTCTTTACAAGCCTCAGTAATCGCCATGTACTCAGCTTCAGTGGTAGACAAAGCGACTGTAGTTTGCAAAGTAGCTTTCCAATTGATTGCACAACCTCCAATTGTAAAGACATAACCAGTGAGAGATCTTTTTCTATCAAGGTCTCCAGCAAAATCAGCATCAACATACCCAATGACTCCATCTCTAGTTCTTCCAAACTATAAGCAAACATCAGTAGTACCTCGTAAGTATCTTAAAATCTACTAAACTACTTTCCAATGTTCTTTACCGGGATTCGCCATGTATCTGCTAACTGCCCTGACTGCATATGATAATCTGGATGTGAACAAACCATAGCATGACGAAATTAAATTTCTCTTCAATTCTGGAACATGACGTACGTCACTAAGTGTTCTGACAACTCCATCAAACATCATAACTTTAATTGTTCCAACACCTGCGATTTTACATGCAGCATTATTTCCCATCAAAATAACACCTTCAGATACTGTTTCGTAATTTGTAAACCAATCTCGATTAGGACACATGTGGAAGGTGCAACCCGAATCAAGTATCCACTCCTCGCTCACTTTAGAATTGTTGACCGGCGACTAGAAGTTCACCATCATTTGTAGTCTTCTACAACATCTTCTTCATCGTAATTTTTTCAGTTGCTTTCCTTTTGATTTGCACCTCTCCTTTTAATCTTGTTCAGTAGCTTATAGCACTCAGATTTAATGTGCCCTTTCTTCTTGCAGAAGTTTCAAGTTTTACCTTTGTTTGAAGACTTCGATCTACCCTTAGATTTACCGCGAGGATTCCGTTCCTGTGTCCTTCCACAATCATCATTAGCATTCCGATCTTGTCTCCGACGAACAATGAGACCCTCTCCCTGAGAGTCAGTTTTAACCACCAGATGCTCCATCTTATCATACGAGGTCAAAGAATCATAAACCTCATCAACTGTGAGAGACTCGCGGTTATATAAAATCGTGTCTCTAAAGGTTGAATAAGACGGGGCAACGAACAAAGTAGAATCAACCCCTAGATCTTCTTATTATCATACCGAACCTCCATGGCCTCCAAGTTTGAGAGAATTTCTTTAAACACTGTTAAGTGTTCGTGCACAGACGCACCTTTTTCCAAACGATGAGCATAAAGACGTTGCTTCATATACAACTTGCTAGTTAGAGTTTTCGACATACATATTTGTTCTAGCCTCTTCCGTAATGCAGCGGCGGTCTTCTCCTTCATCACCTCCTGCAAAATTTCGTTAGACAAATGCAAATGTAACTGTGTTAACGCCTTTCGATCCTTGCGCTTCTTCTCTTCCTCCGTTAATGTCGAAGGCATTTTATCTACCCCTAGTAGGGCTTCCTCTAAATCCATCTGTGCAAGAACTGCCCGCATCTTTATCTGTTACAACGCGAATCTGGTGTTGCGATCCAACAGCGGAATTTCATACTTCAAAGACGCCATTACCGTGATCGAGATGAAAAACCCGGAAGCTCGGATACCAATTTGTGAAAAAATATAATGTCGGTAATGACAAATATGTCGCAAAGAAAAGAGAAATAAAAATAAAGAACACACAGATTTTACGTGGAAAACCCTTTCGGGAAAAAACCACGGGCAGAGGAGAAGAAAAATTCACTATGTTGAATTCGAACCTCATACAAGAGGAATAGACTATGTCTATTTATAGGCTTGTAAAGTCATATTCTAATAGGAGTCTAGTAAGATTGAAACTCCTTATTCTAATCAATATCAAATAGATGGAGTTTAATAAGGTTTAAAAAACCTTATTTAAAATAAAATAAAAGAAGTGTAGTTCTATAGAGATTTTTCTTTTATTTTATTTTACCATTGTATTTTATTTAAATAATGGTTCGGGTCATTTAATTCTAACAATAAAAAATTATAAAAAATATTAATTAATTATAAAAATGAAATAAAAAATAAAATAATATTAAAAAAATAAAATTAACCCTTACCATTTTCATTTGGTTGACGGTGATATGTTTATCATTGAGATGAATTAATTGTCGGGCCATTGCTAATACGATCAAATTTCTTAGAAATTATAAAAAAAATAATACTAATTCAGACAAAAAAAAAATTTAGAGAGCTTTGAGAGCTTTTTTGAGAAATTTAGAGAGAAATTTGGAAGAATAATAAAATTCGGTGTGAAAAAATGGGTTGGGGGTGTTTTATACCTTTTTTCCTGACCGTTGGAGGCCCGACAGTCAAATTTTTAAATGGCTGCTGGAGGTGATCGTTGGGGGAAAACATGGCCAAAAGTGCGTCCTTGTCAACATTTTTTACTAAAGGGCATCCACGTTAGCGCGCTTTTACCTGACACAAGGAAAAAAAACGTTGACATGAAAGCGTTTTTCTAGGTTAGCCCTTGAAAACTCGTCAACGTTAGCGCGTTTTTGAGTTTTCGGTCCATATCCGTTATTATTTTTAGAAACGACCCATTTCTGTAAATAATTTCAAAAATGAGTCTTTCTTAATACTAAACCCTAAAAAAACTGTGTTAAAAAGACGGAGAAGGGAGGAAAATAGAGGGAGAAACAGAAGATAATGAAAAATAAAGAAAAAAAAAGACAGTTAAGAGAACATAAAAGAAAAATATTAAATTGCTCAAAAAGAAAATTATTAAATTACTCAAAACGAAAAAATATGGGGACCAATTGTATCATTTAACTTAAAATTTTTGTTTGAAATGATGATTTAACATGTCACATCAGCTTACCGTTACATCACTAACAACAATTAATAGCTTGGTAACTAAAATGTACAACACGTCAACGTAAGTGATTAAAACATAACTTTTCAAACATAAGTATCTAAAATGTTGAGGTAAACAAAAGTGACTATTTTGGTAGTTTACCTTTCTTTTTGCTAATAATTTTGGCAATTAATGGTTTATCGATTGAGCTTTCCTGAGGTCGAATGAATCTCGAAATTGTTTATTTAGCGTGTAATGATTGTATTTAATGGAATGTTTGAATGTTTAATCGATTTAAATTACAATATTATGATAGTAATTACTCCGACAACAGATGTAGTACCCCGCAGCTCGGACCGATGATCGGGTCGAACGAGGGGTTATAGAAGTAACTTCGGAATATGACAAGGTTATGAGGCTTTCTTCACTTTAGAAACGTTCTGGAGAACTTGACTTGGTGGAACAAATATGTAGGTAGTTCGTAAGTTTTCTCTTAACCTTTCCTTGTAACATGAAGCACATTTCCTTCTTCTATCATAAATATAGTAGACTTTTACTCACTCTTCACCATCACCATTATGACTTAAACTCTTTATTATAGAAAGAGTATTAATGCCTTTGTAACTGAAAACTCCCTCTTTATTCTTATTTAATGTTAGCTTTGTAACTCCTGTCTTGAGACATAATATATATGAGCCTTTCACAACTGGTGAAAAGAATTTTTTGTCATTTTGACATTTTAAGTCCCAAAATCTCTCTTCTTATTCCCTTACCAAGTTTTATTCTCAGCCACTCACAGCCTTCCTCCACTTTACAAACCATCACTTATTGTTGCGTTTAGTGTTACAACATCTTCTCTAATATTTCTTTTTGCCTTCTTCCAATACATTTTGTTTACTTTATTTCAACACTTTATAAGAAACCTCTACAATATTTTACAAATAATTAAAATTAATAAATGCATTAATATGTAAAAATTGTTGAACTTGAATGCTTAATTCGGATTGGATCTTGATTGAGATGATTATAAAAATTGGATATTTTGTTGAAGACCGTCAATCCTTTTACTAATACTGGAAAGTCTTTACAAGGACCCGACCCGCATCTGTGTACTATCGTTAGAGGCAGATCATTTAAGCTACTTGTGATCTTCATGAAATCTTGAATAATTCACTCGGATCAGACTTCTCATCTTTGATTTGCAATAATCGAATCCCAAGGTTTGGGGTTGCTATGTGTTTTGATCTATAGATATCTAGTTGTTGCGTTTAGATCGACTGTTTTCGATCTTGGTTGATGTTTTGCATATTACATGTATACATATTTATGATGATGTATTTTTATTCCGTTGAGCTGTTTGATAATTGATTCTTGATGATCTTTACTTAGATCTTATTTAATATCATGAATATGCATATGTTTAGAAAAACAAGTAGCTGAATGAATATTTTTTGAACTGATTTGAGCCTCCATGTGAATTACGGAGATATAAGCTAGCTATACAGTTTCTAAAACAAAACGATGTAATTTAACTGTGGTGAATTACTTGTGAAACAATCTATCTTAGTTTCCTGATTGGAAGTGCTTCCCCGAAGAGTTTCTCGACTTCACTCGCTTCCATTTTCAAGTCGTTCAAAAGTTCCATCTCTTCTTTGCTTAGCCCTCTCAAGAAGTTTTCTTCATCTTGTTGAAGCTCTTTAAAACCTTCAGCCAACCTCTGAAACAATGTCTGTTCCGTCTTCTCAACCTTCTCCACCCCCTTCTCCACCTCCCCTTCTATCTGTTCGACTTCTCTAATCAGTGTCTGCTCACCTTCCTCTACTTTCTTTTCAAGTCTTTCTACAAGGGGAGGCTCTGGACCACAAGAATTATCTGTTCTGATAAATTTGTTGAAGTTTCGGCCTACATTTTGAGCTGCTCTTTCGAGTTCAGGTACAATGGTTTCGGGCAAAACTGCACATCTTGTGTAGACAACGGCACCACCATATCCATCCCATGCATCATTTCTACCCCGGTAATATACAAATACATAATCATCTGGTTTGTTTTCTATTTTGGATGATATAATATACCTGCATGTTATATTAACCAATGAGTACAAAAGCAAGAATCTTATGAAAAAAGGCACAATCATCACCAGGGGTTTCGAAACTTAAAACACTTTGCCTTACGATAGCACCAGATTATAAATTTTAAGCACATACAAGTGAAATGCTTCCCTCAAATATGATTGAATGTTTAATATTCAGGATTTACTTAACCAGCGAATGCTAACTTAAAAGATACATACAGGAACGGAAGTTACCAGTCATCTTGATAGTGAAGGTACTCATTGTCATGATTGTAAAGAATCCCAGGGTGGTTTGGATCTTGCACGAATCTTTGCGTAGCTGATCGAGTGAAAAAGCCACCATCTGGTGTTCTTATTCTCCAAGACAGATTCCCGACAAGTTTGCCACCTTCTGTATGGAATTCATGTAGTTGGCAGTCAAAAGTGTCAAAGGTAGGATTTAGGCCACTACTTATGAACCATTTTCCAGTAAAATATGCAATGTTGAAGTTTTCAACTAAAACAGCAGGATCTGGGACAGGGAATTCCCCTATATCAGATTTCTGAGGCACACACTTCTTGCGCGAGACGGCACACTCATTAAATTCATCTACAACACTGTTCTCAAACAGGTCCCCGCATTTAATCTGCAAAAGTGCTGATAAAAAGCATAATATGCACCCCCTCAGGCATAAGCTGCCCCAACATTCAACATAAATCATTTGCAAGAAACATACAGAACTAACCTGGCATTCGGTTTCATCTGGCCTATCATTGCAGGTCTGGAGGCAAGCAACGTTTGCAGCACATGACGGGTTGGCAATGCACTTAGCAAGTTCTATCCTGACAAGAATAACATTGCACAACGAGTTAGATGATGGTAGAACCTTTATCTTTATATACTTGAGAATGCAATCTAAAGTAATCAGGGATGTAGGAGGTTCGTTTATGAAGCTGAAACAAAAAACATACAAAAGATTGGATTCTGTTCCAGAGTTGTATAAGATATCTGATGATTGAAAATTGATAGTTATACTCATTGGTGATGGTTTCAGGATTGATCTCTTTACGTATTAATGTTTCACACAATCTATAGATTACTAATGGATATATAGATTACAAAATGTGGGGAACTGTAGGCCTTCCATGAACCACTTATGCAGTAAAGGCAGCTTCTCAATTACCCTTGCAAACAGCTTTTGACAGGGTAGAAATAAGTAAACAGGAACTACTATTAGTAGGATGTGGTGCGATAGTACAGCTTGTTGTCATGTTTTAATGAGCTAAAATTAAAACCGTAACACGAGTACTAAATTTAAAGACCATTTTCACTTAATTTGATCGAATACCTGCACTCCTTCAACAAGCAAGTGCATGTTTTTAGAGCATCAACAGCAGCAGCTGATGGAATCACCAAGTATGCACATGCAAGTAGTCCAACCAATTTCACAGTCTGTGACTGGCTCCATTGTTCTAAGAGATTTGATATGATGGGCATCTGAAATGAAAATACCTCTTCTGCCTTAAAGAAGACCCCAAAGAGAAAAAGGAAAAGAAGAAGATACGTAAATACAAAAATACGAACATTAGCCTACGAAGGAATGTGGTTAATTAGTAAGAAACTCAGCAGCATCTATACGTCAATACTACCTTAGGTGTTCTTTCATTGCTGCTACTTGATGAAAATTTTCTCTCTTTTCTTCTCGAAAGCTGATGTGAACATCTTAACTTTGATGCAGAATAATTCATATTCGGCTTAATTAACTGAGAATACCTTGAGTTTCTGCAACTAGATTGAAGTTTCAGTAGCATCATGCCATGAAAATGAGCTACTAGTCTCCGGTGAAACCTCTCTTTACGAGTAAATCCGGATGTTCTACATGGAACTTTAACACTTTTACCATGGGAAAAACATATTAGACGAGCAGCTTCTGCCATATTCCAGTATCTCAACTTCACATACAACCTGATTATCTACAATAAATCAGTATAAATGTTGTTACTGGATAAATTCGAGGGAATAGAGTCCAATTCTTTCAGTAGAAATGTCAGAATCTAACTTTCCATATATGCATATGATCTAAATATATAATTTTTGCATCATTCACTAAATCAAACTTTCAGCACATATAAAAAAGCAATCATCTACTAGCATTTGTAAAAGGAAATGAAAAAAAGGAGCAAAACAATCAAAAGAAGAGCATTTAATTATCAACTAAGGAATAAAACCCATTTTCCTAACAAACAAATTCCATAGAAAAATTAAGCAAAAGATGCTCAATTTCGAGATAAAAATAAAAAGGAAGAGCAAAACTGTATTATAAAATTTATCATTTAATGAATCATATCCATTTCCCACCAAGAAATGCCAGAATGGAACTTAGCAACAAATTCCCAAACTTTACTAGTTTACAAACCAAGATTATTTTTTTTCATTTTTCTGTCAATTAACAGCTATAAATACAAGAAATAGGTTATTTATTTTAAAGAGAAAGGGAGAAAAGAACAGACCTTAATTGAATGGAGCAGGAAAATAAAATGGTGGGTTCTTCTTCTTCTTAATGTTTTTTAAATGTTAGGCATGGTTATAAAAGAGAGATTGCAGACAGACAGGCAATGGATTGTTAACACTTGGGAGAAAAAAAAGGCGGCAAGAAGCTAACAACAACGTGTGACTAACAGCAAGTTGGTCGATAAGTGAAATTAGGATAAGACAATGTGTGGAAACCAGACCTTTTACGTATCCCTTTATATTTGGGAATGTCGGGCCCTGTCTTTAACCAAGTACAATTTGAAACTAGCTTCATTTTATCAAAATTTCACTTCTACGACAACAACAAAAAAAGAATTTGTGATTTGACCCGAAAATATTGTAAATGATACATTTGGCCCACAGTTTAAATTTTTATGGGTACTAAAATTTATCCATTAAAAAAGTAGAAAAAAAAATGATTTACTTAATTTTCTCATCCATGCTAAAAAAACTAGAGTAATTATATTTATTTATTTTCACGTTGAAATTTCAAAATGAGTGTAATGTTATGTGAAATGTACAATATGACAGTTCGATCTATACTCGACAAGTCTGAAAAAAATATATCATTTTAAGAATAATTTTTTGTATACGTAATTAACGTAGCATCGAAAAGCTTTGGGAACCATACAAGTAATTACTGTTGAAACGACAAGACAGGATTTAGCTCCTCCAAACGATGAATTTTGCTGCATCTTTTAACACCAAATTAATCAAGCCGTAAAACCTTGAAAATTCATGATAACCCTTTCGTTGTTTCAAAGCTTTTATGGTTGTTGAATAATAAAAAATGACTTCTTGAAATGTTATATCACTGATAATCACTAAGAAAAACACGGTGTATAAATATATTTCTGGTTGGCGTTTTTTCCCGTGAAATTAACTTCCATTTCTCCATTATATAATCACATTTTGCAGACATTGATTTTTTCTGCTCATCCAATAATTACTGGAAAAGAGCATGGAAGTTACTCCGGATTAAAACCTTACATTTCTTAAGTTACAAGTAAACGAAATTACAGTAGTAGAACCCACATATGTTCTTGAATCAACCTTGCTTAGAATTATGTTTTGTCTAGCCTGAAAGACTTAGTTAAGGTTCTTATAGTGGTAATAGTACTAGTGCTCATCCTTGACCTGCTAAAGTATGTGACCATGAGGATGAAGAGATATTAAGGTACAATGGCTCCTGGACCATTCACGAAACTATGTGAAATTTCTTACCGTAAAAGCAATTGAAATTCTGTAGTTTTAGTTCCATTCTGTTTAATCTTCTATGTTGCAGGTTACAAACATTCTTTTAACTGAGAATCTTGAGCTGAAACTCGCTGTTTTGGGATGGAATCGGAAGAGAGCCAAGTATTACACTTTCTTCTAATTCTAATCACTCTGAGGTATAATACAACCTATATTTTTCCGCATTATGCATGGGGAGCAGAGAATGGAACAAAAATTCATCAGAAACACCCTCTTTTAATCTCAGCTTTCAGGATAAAGATGGATCTGGAAAGGAAAAAAATGAAAGTAGTTTGGTGGAAAAAAAACATATACAAGAAGACTTTAAAAGTATTTAACATATACCAATTGGATAGGTACTCGAATGATATTCTTAGACCTTAGTCCAAACAACATAGAAAAAGAAAAAAAAAAAACAAGTAATCTGTCCAAAAAGTTATCAAATTTGGCTTGGTTTGCCATAAATCTAGCAAGTGCAGCCAGAGCCCAGAAGTTCATGATTCAAGATGTTGCAGAATGTACAAAATAAGTGAGAAAGCTGGGGTTTATGGCGTGGGAGTGTGTGTTCCCATTGTATACTAGTAAAGCCTAACACTAGCCATCCATGGGGACATCGGGAAGCAATGAACTCCTTACATTTCCAGCCTATCAGTGCCACTATCATCGTTGTTCTCTGAGCTCATTTCTCCTTGATTTATGATATTCATGATAGTCTTTGTGGCTTGGCCAACAGCTTGAGAAGTTTTTCTAGCAGCCCCGGAAACAACTGGTTGTAAAGAGATGACTGGCAAACTAGCCCTTTCTTGAATCATTGCTGGATAGAGATGCCACACAGGGGGAAGTTCTAACAAGTAAATTGGATAAAAGAAGAAATTGGTTTATAGCCTTGGAACTTACACATTGTCTGCTGGCGAGCAAGTGAACCAATCTGCCAAATCCCAGCTTTAGCGGCCTGCACAGCTTTAGCTGATTTGTTGACACCATCAGCAATCTCTTGGCTAAAGTATCAAGTAGCAATTCAAAGCATTATACACAAAATCATGAAAGCTATTGAAACAATGATAAATAGATGAGTTGTAAAAGTTAAGTCTCGGTTTCTAGATGGCATGATTTCGATACGCTATGAAACTCGGTACAAGAAAATATACAGTATCTTTTCCAGCAATACACAAAAATAACCCAGAGAAACAAAATTTCTTGGTTTTAGAACTGAAATATTGATCCTGGCAGTCTGTCTAAATGTCCCATGATATAACAAATTCTAGAGAAAAAAAAAACCTTCTATGACAAAATCAAGTTTTTCCTGCAAGAGTGCATCAGTCTTCATTTCAAAACATGTTCTTCTCTTCTATTTACATGACGGATATGACTAATTGCTTTTGATAATGGAGAAACAATCATATGCATGCAACAAAAAGATGAAAATAGGAGTTTAGTTGTCACCTTAAATCACTTAGTTCCAGTGTAAGATCACTGATCTCCATGCCTGAAAGCCTAATTGCAGCCATAGTACCGGGAAGCTCCTCTCGTGCCGTATCTGCTAGCTTGGAAAGAGAAACCGCAGCTCTTCCCATCGCCTGCAAAACAGGGGGAAAATAAATAAACATAAAAATATAAAATACAAATTAGATCTATCATTATATATATGAGAAAAACTTATTTTCAATAGTATCACCCACAAAAGCATTCCTTTCTTTGATTGAGGCTGATATAGATTTACTTATGATCACATAATGCTACAGAACAAGTTTAAAACAGCGTATATTATGAATACATCACAATCTGGGTGAGCAAGCTTGAAAATATGCAATATTAACATTACTGTTCACTATACATTCCAGCCATTTCCAAATTTCATGACATTCATAATACAAGATAACTAAAAATTATTGTAAATGAAATGATTAAAAGAATCCAGAATTTCGAAACAATCTTTAAGTCGGTCAAAGTTTCAGATACAATTTGTGAGAACTTACAGAGAGAGTTGGAACAGCTGCAATGACCATACTTGTAAACGCCACAGATGTCTGCATGTAATACATTTCATTGCAATTAATCAATCAGAAAATATAAAACCTAAATATCAAACATATTTGTTTGTACCAAAGCTTGAAGACACAAAATGGAAAATTTCAGCACCAAACACTTAAAGTTTTCCTAATCTGCATCAAAAGAATCTATTTAAATTTTCAACCATTAGCAATAGTAAAATGCACCTAATGACAAGTACCTAACAACTACGGAAACCCACCAAAACTACACTAAGCAAGTTATAAACACCACTGTAAAGAAGATGCAATCATTTCAAACTTAAGGTAATATAAGATGATATTTCTTCAAATTCAACTTCTAACTAACTCATACTAAACCCATGGCCATAATCAATAGAAAATCCATACAGAAAACTACACTAACATAAAGAGTAGAAAATCCATTCAATAAAAAGCTCTAAAAAGAACTATCCAAAGCACCCAATAAGCTCAACAACGTTAAAAACCATACCGTGAAAGCAATAAAGGCCATCAGATAGAAGGCCTGGTCACTCAAGCTCATCTTTTGAGTTGAAATGAAAGTTGGGAGAACTGGGTTCCCAACTCCCACGTTGTAATTTTGATTAGATTCTTCTCCAAGACTGAACTTTGAAGTTTGGGGCAATCCATTGGCCACCAAACTTGATATTTTCAAATTCGAAATGGTAAAACGATTGGAAGAGCAGAATGGGATGAAAGAAGGAGAGGGTTTTGTAGAGAAGGAAACAGAAGTGGGCGATTTTAACAAGAAAAATTGGATTTTTGACTTTGAAGGGAAAGACAGGAATGGGGTTGAAGTATTTGCTGTGGGGTTTGCGTTTAAAGAGAGATTGAGTTTCATTTGAGGGAAATCTGGGAGAAGAGAAATGAAAGAGAGTGAAAGGTTTCAAAGTGAAAAAGTCGAGGTTACTAAAGGTGGCTCTGTATCTCCGCACCAACGGTCTATACGGTGGTCGTTGCAGTTGCTGTTTTACTTCACATTTGCGCCCAATGGTGTTGAATGGGCTGAGCTGAGCTGGTTCGAGTTGGATTCTAGTTTGGGCTCAGGTTTCACGATTAGTCCAGATCCAATGGCTGAGTTGGTTTAGGATTTTATGTCCGAACAAAATAGTGAAAATAATTTAGATTTTAAATTGGTTTTTAAGTAAAAAATTATTATTCGTTATAAAACAAGAGCTAACAATTTCTTTTGGGGTCACTTACAAGCTTCACTTTCACTTTGTAACATTATAACATCTCATAAGTTCCATACAATGTGATATCTCTGCCATAATATTCATAATATTATTTTTAAAAATTTCAACAAGTAAAGATAAATAAAAATAAATGATGAATATCATATAAGAGAGAAATTATTTTACACACCCTTCCCATCATATCATTCATGGTCCATTTTCAATTATTTAATGATATTTTAGTAACTTTTTTCCTTATCATTCATACATAATTTTGATAATTTTTTACCCTAAAATCTGAATCCCAAATCAGGATTCAAAGTTTAAGATTCAGGTTTAGGGTTTATGTTCAAGTTTGAAATTTAGGATTTGAGATTATGAGTAAAAAAGTTGTCAAAATTATATATTAATGGCATAAAAAAAGTTTATTAAAATGTTAATAAATAATTAGAAAGGGACCATTAATGATGAACCCATAAAATCATTTCTTACGCGTGATGAAACTCTTACCTAAGGTTGAAGTCAAACTAATAAAAAAATTTCTTTGTAACTCATTGAATTTGTAGAACATAACATGTTGCAAAACTGAAGAAAATTGTAGATAGAACAAAAGCGAACACAGTTTTGCTTTTGTTTGTGTCATTTATTAACCTTTTACATGCATTTATTTATTTATAGTTATTTACTTCCATCCACGTTAATTAAGGATTTTATAACGTTATTCTTTTAGTAAAATGTAATAATTGTGACTTTATTAGTTAAATGATCCAACCCAACCCAACCCAACCCAACCCAACTTAGGTTACAATTCGACCCGCATGAGCTACAATCCAAAGGGGGAAAACGAAGTGAACAATATATAAGAAAACAAAACCAGAGAATTGCCATTTTCCTTAAAGCTTTATAATTGCATGCATGCACCCACCCACCCACACATACATAGATTTCACATTGTGGCATATCACATTACTTGATGCTTGGCCACGATCAACTATAACTACCGTTTTTCACCAAAATCCAAAAACACACACAACTAAAACAAAGTGAGCATTGAAGTGAAGACAGGAAAGATCATCATCATCATGATGTGGAATGAAAGGGGGCTTTGTTTTTATGTTAGAAAAGGCTCGCAGCGCAAGAAGTGTCGCCATATCAAACTTAAGTTGTCTTTCAGCATGTCGGAGATTGCATGTGTTGCAACATCCTGCTCCTGAAAATTAAAAGAAAAAGTATGTTACATGATCGTATAAAATTCCAAAGCTATATTTGCTCATGAAACTCTGCACAGACCAAAGGCTTTTGCATGATGTGGAAGTTAAACAATATCCTGCAAGTATGGAACATTTCGATTCCAAAACTTTAAAGTACAGCTAAAACCCATTAAACTCTTCGCACAATACGTATGTAAGCAGCATAAAACAATACTGGGTCCTTTAATAAACTTGGGAAGACAGAAAGAAAGTACTTACCAGCAGTCCTGAAACAATGCCTTTCAACTTCAAGATAACTTCCTTGGAATCTTCCCCATATGTTGTTTTGAAATCAAATCGGTCAGCATATCGAACCTTGAGTCTTATGGATGAGTTTTGATAAGCAGTAGATGTTGTGTGCCAAACGCCAACGACACTGTATCGATCCCCACTAGTTGCTTTTCCAAAGGGCCATCTCAACCCACCTTTCACATCTGGGTCTAGGACCGCTGAATCAATCAGATTTTTAATGCTTTGCATCTCATCTTCCTGAGAAGTGTGAACGAAATAAGTTTTGATGATTAGATGTTTAGTTGCGAACCTTATTATAAAGTAAGCAGGCTTGAGCAAGTCATCTCAATGGCTAAAACTAACGTCCTTAGAGACCAAAACGATTCAAATTAACTTACAGTCATAGAAGTTAAGATTCTCTTGTGGGACAGTGCCAGCCTCAAATCGAGATCCATATCCAGGCATGATATGTCTATAAACATGTCACGCACTGGGTTTAGTTCTACCTACACGAGAAAATATCATGTTTCATGGTATGCCTCCACAAGATTAACAGATAAGGGGAAAAAAGCAGGGGGAGATACGGAAACAGGTAGTTCGAAATTTTCAACTGTTAAATGCTAACTAATATCCGAGTAAGGGGCAGACCATTAAGACGGTTAGTGACAGCATGAGAGAATAAAAATTAGACAGAGAGAGCAGTAGAAGAAGACTTGCCTTGTATAGCCGGAGTTTTTTATCATCTTTTACTCTACATTTACATGAAATGGTTGAATCTGGTTGCGTGCTATCAGACAACTACATAAAATGTTAATAGATTAAAAACATTCAATAGCTAACATAATCAATCAGACGAGAATCATGATCTAAAAAGTAGAGTTTAGTGGGCAAATATACCTTCACTTGGAATACATCTTTCACCTCTGCGAAATCAACTCCAATCTTTGAGACAACTTCAGCCATAATGTTTCCCATGTATGAAGCAGGAAGACTCGTGTAAAAGGTTCTTTTCAATTTACTCAATATTGTCTCTGTAATGCAACTTTTACTAACACTTTCCAGGTTCATGGAATGGCTCCTGCACCAAGTATATTAACATAAACTTGTTGGAATTTGGACAATATACTTAATCTATAAATGTATTTTGGTCGTCAATTAGATATTGCAGTAGCCACCAATATCTGGGATCGCTTTGATATCCTTCAAGGAAAAATGGTTACTTAAAAGACTCAATAATGTACACTTTTTTAAGAGCAACAATTGATGAAGCAATAGCAAAGTAATCAACGCTTACCCTTGAAAAAGTATTTTGCCAAACCGAGCAACCATTCCTGGCTTTACATCTTTCAAATCTTTGCACTCAGTTTCAGCCCTCACTTTTTCAAAGGAAGATAATAGGTCTGGCAGAATATTTTCTGCAATAGAAGACCACGGGCTCCCTTTTACTTCGTTATTCTCTACGACAATTGGAAAAAAAAATAGTTAAGAACAACTTTCTACAATGTAAGCAATAGAAGGGAGGCAAAAAAGGGACATTATTTAAGGAAATGATGTATCACTAACCTTTATTTAAATTACTTTTCATCAAGATTGCAGGTTTCTCACCTGTTTTCCTCTCAATAGATTCAACTGAAACTGGCTTAAGATGAATGGAAGACGTGTCCCCGTTTCCATCATCCAAACCAACAGCAAACCATCTAGAGATGGCATAGTTTGAATATATGATTCTTCCACTCCTATCAGCTTTGGTGTTTGAAGCTCTTAACTGTACATTTCTTTTAAATTTGGGAATAAGGGACTCTGGAGTTGGTGTTGGAGTTGGACTCTCCGCATCCTTCGAATGTCGCTTGTGTGGAGGGATGTAAGCCATATATGAGATATTCAATTCAAACACCTACTAGAAACAACCCCATAATCAAAGGAGTTTCAAGGCAAGGTTACTAATTAATAACACAAGTCTTAACTAATTAATAGAATACTTTTGAGATCATTTATTCAAATACTTGATGCGGGCTAATTTTTTTGTAGCTTTTCTATTCACAAAACTTAAGCGAATTTAAACCCAAAAAATCGTCTAAAATCCTACAGATTGCGAGACTAAAATTCTAACGTGATCAACAAAAAAAAAATAAAGCATCACCATCAAAACTCATCTTTCTTTAGAAACTAAATGTAAAATACTTTAAAGCAGTGTTTGGTAGCAGAAGAAATCGAAGAAATACCTTAAACCTTCACTTTTATTAATTTAGTCCCTGAACTACAGTCTACAAACAGCCTAAGGTAACTAACTCTAAGAAAACCATAAAGAAAAACTATCTTCATTCTTTCTTTAACACACCAACCCATCAAAGAAAAACACAAAAATGAAAGAGTATAAAAGAGACGCATATAAAAAAGAAGCATAATTTCATAGTTCTGGAAACTTACAAAGAAAATGGGTTTATATGAGCCGTTACCAGAGAATTCAATGGCCTGATTGTGTTGGGAAGATTGGGTTAACGTCAATTTAGTGAAAGAAAAAGATAGGATCTTGATTCTTGAAGATCAAAGAGAGAGGGAATGTTTGATTGATGGCTTAAGAATGGGGTTTGTAGATAATTGTAATGGAGCATTGTCCTTTTATTCTTAAACTTTCTTTCAAGTACTTAAGTTGGAAGAAGTTCCGTAACAAGCCAGAAAAGAAAAAAAGAAAAAAAAAAAAAAAAAAGAAAAGTAAAAGCAAAGTGCTTACATCTGAAGTTAATTTTTTTTTTGTTTGAAAAACTCATTAGACATAATGCAGTCGCGGAGCCTTGCAGAGATCATCCTCATGTTATCTATAATGTTTAATTTAAGCATTTTATAATTTATAAAACTTTAATTTATTAATAACAAAATTATATTTTAGTCTTTTAAAATAATAAAAAATTGATTTATAAAATATAACTTATTAAAATAATAAAATTATATTTTTGCTATAGTAAAAATATGCAATTTAATTTCACCTAAAAAAATTTCTAGTTACTCCACAAGATAAGTGACCCAACTTTTTATCACATTTCTATTTTCCTCATCGATTCTTTTTATTAATTTGGTCACCTTTTTATTAGTATATTAATAAATTCAACATTTATTATTATTTATATATTTTTATTAATTTAATTATAATTTTTAAAAATTAAATTCTCAATGTCCATATATTTTATCAAATTGATGCTGATTCAAAATTTTCAAAAAATTATAATTATAAAAAATGCAAAAGTATAAAAAAAATTATAAAAATACATAAAAATATATAAGAAATTAAAAATTAAAAATTAAATATATATGTAAAAAAATTTAAAGCCAAATCAAAATCTCAAGGTATGTTTGATTTATAGAGAAGAGAGGTAATAGTTGTTCTCTGGAATGGAATAAAGAAGCAATAAGTGTTACTAGTGATGTTGGAATCGGTCCGACCGGATCGAGAATCAACCTATAGACCGGTTCCAATGATAATAGAAAACTGTTTGGATAGACAACTAGAAAAAACTGCGGTTGAACTGAACCCAAAAAACCAGTGGACTGATTTTTTTTGAAAATTTGGGCTAGATTAGCTTGGGACTTGCCGAAAATGACGAAAATCCCAATCAGCCCAAAACAGTTTCAGCCCAAAAATTTTAAAAGAAAAAGGCAATTTTTTTTTAGAAAAAAAGCAACTGTTGACCCCTAAAAACCCTCAAACCCTCTTCCCTTCCTTCAGCCGTTTAACCCGCTGTTCTGCTTCACCCTTAAAAAGTAATTTAGGGTCTTATTATATATATTTTTAAATTTTTTAATTAAGTTTATAATGTATAATTGATGTTTATGACATTAAATGAGTTTATATTTTATTAAATTGTTTTTTTACATAATAAATCGATTAGATCAGTAGTTAAATCGATTAAACTAAAAATTAATAGTCTAATTACTGATCCAATTCAAAAAATCTTGTGTACTACAATGCTTAGTAGACATGAATGTAATAGATAACGAATAATGAATTATTACTTGGTTGATATAAATAGTGATAAAAGAATAGTTTAGTAGTAAATATAAAATATTTTTTATCCACAAATAATAATTTATGTAATTTTTAAAAAATAGTAAATTATATTTAAAAATATTATTTTTAAGCTTACTGAGTTTTAGCTCGGTTGATATTAGCATTGTTATCAATACAAGAGGACGCAAGTTCAAGCATGTTCAAGTGTTTTTATCTTCTTCTTTTTTTGAAAAAAAGTGTTTTTATCTTCTTATTTAAGGGGTTGGGGGGTGAGATTATGAATAGTTTTAAACATTGTATTTAAAAAATATTATTTTTAAAAGAACAATAATATTATGAAATATTTTTAAATTATTTTAATAAAATATATTTACAAAATTTTAAGATATATAGATTATATATATTTAATTATAAAGTATTTAATATGTATAAATTAATATTAATATTTAAATGGTTATAAAAAATATTAATATTTAAATTTAAAATAATAATTTTTAATAAATTTTTTTGTGACAATAGGATAATATCTAACTAATTACATAACAACATTCTGAAAAAAAGATGCATCCTTAGACTATCCATTTCAATAAAAGTGTGAACCATCCTGCGGAGGAATTCAAACACTTACAAGCCATCTTTTCTGGTCAAGGCTTGTTTAGCTAAGCAATCCGTAGCTTGATTCTGTTCTCTTGGGATGTATCGCAATAACCACTAGTTTTTCTGAGATAAGATACTTTGAATTCGTCTAATCAAGGCTGAGTTCGATAAGGAGGAAGTGCTTCCAAGAATGGCTTTAAATAAGCTTGAGGCCCTAAAAAAAACCCCAAAGTTCAGCATCAAAGATCCATTTCAATAATTTTTAATTATTTTATTTTATGGGTGTAAGCATCCAATTTATTTTTAATCATTTTATTTTAGTTTAAATATGCCAAATTTACTTGTACTCTTCTAAAATTTAAAATTTAATCTATATACTTTAATTTTGAGACATTGAGCCCTTATATTGTTTTTTAATTAAAAATTGATTCTTTTGCCACTTTTTTCGTCAGAGTTAGTGATGTGGCTATTATAAAAAAGGTAAAATAACTCTTTTTGAAGATAAATTTTTGAAGGGATATCAAAATTTATGAAGAAATATTAAATGTAAAACCCTATACTCAACCCAATTGTCGAGTCCGGATATCAAGTGTCTTAATTAACCCGATTTACTTATAGACTTGTACAATACCAATTTATACATCCATTTCTACTATTCAACCTTAATTCCATGGATGACAACACAATTTCAAAGTTTAACTCCTATTATATTCTTTAACATACAAGTAGTGAGTCCTTACTGACATTCTACCATATTAAGCATGAATAATTATTTACAATTTGTGACTTGAGACTTTTACTACCCGAGGTGTAGCCTTTAAGGGTGTCCCTCGATATGCATGAAACAACTATAGTGCCCTTCGCGATATTTTGGCGGTGTTTGGCTCGGTCCCTTCCCATAATGACTCTAACAATATTTGATCCTGCATACAAGATAGTACAATCATAAGTTCAGATGAACTTAGTGAGATTCTACATAGCAGTACTAAAAAAGGCTCTATATTTTTGGGAATAAAGTAAGACACAAAATTTAAAACTCATTGAGTATCTTAGGAAGTTTTGTTGATTTTCTGGTGTAGCCGATGCCTTGCATTCACCAAGCCAATTGTTGCCGGACATATTGGTTGACTTAATCGTAGGTGCATCCCTTCATCAACCCTTTTCTAGGACTTAACTTTGTCTGGCTTCATCTCGAGCTTCCATTTTACCTTTCTGGCTCAACCCATCAAAGATAACCATACATGCATATATGTGGATTGTCGACTACTACTGGTGGCAGACTCGTGATTGACTTCACCACAACAACGGATCATTACCTTGATCTATTCATTCCACACTGAACTTAATATATATATTTACCATATTACCCCGATGATTATATTCTTTTGACTTAGCCTTTGCATAAACCCTTCCTTAAGGAAGACCTAATCTAACATCCTCATTTGCAGTATAAGATTTGGCTGATTGATAAACACCCCTCTTTCTTTGCAGACTTGTACTTGCAAGATAGTCCTACAAGACTTTTCCCACTTCAGACTATACTACTAAGACAGTCCCAATAGCAATTAGTTCCCGACAGACTATTTCTTTCTCAGATTTCCCTTGGCGGGCTTCCACATCTGATAGTCCCAAGTGGACTTCCCCACTCTAAATAGTCCTGACAAGCATCCTCTTCTTTAGTTAATTCCCAACATACTTTCTACCCAAGATAGTCATTGGCAGACTTCCTTTTTGAGAGAGTCTTCAGCAGACTTCCCTCTTATGCTAGCAACCTCTTTACTTATAAGTACTTAGGACTATTATTTGCATAATCATCTTGCTTTATTATAGCCATAGTTGGTTTACTCATCCAACTTTGGCGGCCTCTTATGGTGAATACCTAATTACTAATGCCTTGAAGGAAATGCCCCATTCCTTTCACATATACCGGTATTTAAGATGCTTCCACCAGTTCTTCTTACCTTTGTAATTTGGCAAATCCTCTGTTTAACACTCTTGCCTACTTTCTCAACTTTTTATGCTCTGTCAGACTTCCCTAATTACTATCTTAACGGACTCCATTTTTGCCATAACGTGTACCTGTTCACTACTAGATCATGCCATGACTAACCATGGACTTTTGATTCCGAAGAATCAGTAAACCACTTTCGAGGTGCTGCCTCGAAAGACCAGTAGATATCCGTTCCATGATGCCGCCAAACTCTCTTGTATCCCATAACAATCCGCCTATTCCTCCATCATGCCAAATTTTCCTCTCTTCATCTACCTCATCAAAATAATTCCCTCCGAACTCCGCATTTTATAATCATACATTTTATGCAAGTCAGTGTACTTATTACTTTAACATACAATATGTAACACCCCTAACCCGTATCCGTCGCCGGATTAAGGTTATAAGGCATTACCGAACTAGACTCAGTTCATCACAGTCATTCATCACTATTCATACTACAGGTTATAATTATAACTCTTTAACATTTCAATCTCATACACATTCATGATTCATTTATTTATTAAACCAAATATGCATATCTGATTCTCAATATCCAACAAATAGTTCATGCATAACCCATACTCTTATTTCATGCTAATCAAGACTTACATTACAAATCATGCTCGTAATTCAACTACATCATTACTCATAACTTATACAAGTTTCATACTTCTAAAATCCAAACCATCTGACCATCGAATCTAAGACATTTAAACATTTTAAACATATCCATGCATATATCATTCACTTTATATATATATGTATATATATCAAATACGTGTCAATACATCTATTTCATTAATCAAATATCAGCATATCATTTAATAACTTATGCACATGTGTATATCAAAACATATAGATCCATAATACTTTGTTAAATATTCATTCACATATGTGACATTAAAACATTATAGCATAACCGAACATGCTCCTAATGCTATATAACATGCGCATAATTCTTAGAAACAAAGGCCATATCAAACCATGAATATCAATTTAACATTATCATATTTTATTAGCAAGTTTTTGTGATTATGTCAATTCACAAGTTATGTATATTAACCTAGGTTAAGAAATCCACACGACATAATAGGCATACCTATATATATATTACACATAAATAAGCTTCTCCATAAAACCACATACAATTGAAATAGTCCCTAATTTACGCTCATTTTACTATAGCCACTTTAAAGATTCACAACCACAAAGATCATTAATTAACATACCAAACACATATGCTCTATAACTAATCCAAAATACATATGTACAACTAATTCTTTACCATATAATCGGTTCTCAAATTAACTCTCAAATGTTCAACCCAAAAATAATCACAAACATTTTCATTACTCATTACCGAATCACATAATCATGAAAAACATGAATCAAAGCCACATTCATCTTCAAAGCATAACATAAACGTATATTACACCATAGATTTAATAAACCATCAAACATTAACATTTAAAACAAGACAATTTCGCATGGCTTTTATACATTAACAAAATATCATTCAAATAATAAACTAGCCTAAGGTTCAAAAGTCCAAACTTTAAAGATACCAAAGTGAGCCGATAGTGTGAATGACTTCAATGACGATCCTCTGAGCTCGTAGCTTGATCAAAATCTATAAAACAGAACAACGAACACATACAGAGTAAGCTAACTTAGCTTAGTAAGTCTTAAGCCATTTCAACAATTCGGTTAATTATTTAAAACAAGTTAAACCGAACAAATTCTTAACATTTATAAAATAATAAGACATTTATATGCTATCATAGTAGAATATCAATATTCATATATAGCAAAATTATTATCACCATCTACTTAAAAGTAGAACTCTTCAAATACACATCACATAAAAGTTATATATATATATATCTATATATAACTGAATAGCATTTTCCCTGTACATATAATGTAAGCCACTATAACCGAAAGTATCTAAATTCAATCCCACATGTTCGATATCACACATATACATATATTCCACATGACTGGATGAAAATACAAATTATCTCATATAATCGAATATATATATATATGCATATCTGTATATATAGATATACATACATGAACACCTTTAAACAACTCTCATGCTGTCAAGTAAACAACATCCACATAAAATAATTTATCCACATATTCCATCGACCTAATGTGCACACATTTATTTCATCATTTTATTTGCTCAATGACTGCACATATAACATATAAGTATGAAAATACATACCTTACGATCGAATTAACAAAATTCATTTACATAAGCTTAGGCTTACTCGATTTGTTCCATGACTTAAACATTTCGTAGTCTAAACTCGGAATTGTAAATCACCGGTATAAAACCTGCTAGGAGTCAGCCTGAATCATACACCGGCACTAGGCCTGCTAGACCGGAGGTCTAAAATTTAAACACCGGCATTTAGCCTGCTAGGCAATAAGCCCGATATAGTTCACCGACACAAGGCCTGCTAGGCAATAAGCCCGAATATTCATATTACCGAACCAACTCATTCACATTACACATTAACAATATCACAAATATCACATATAATTCACATCCTTACACATAGTGAACTCAATTAATTCAATTACATATCATTGCTAAATTACTTTAACACATTCCGCTTTGACATATTTCAATCCACAAATTCATAATTCAGCATGTATACTAGGTTATAATCGATATTTACGATATTAACTTGCTTAAAGACTTACCTCGGATATCGTCAGACGTCAAGAATCGGCTATTCGTTAACTTTTGCCTTTCCCCGATCCAAGTCCGCTTTTCTTTGTTCTTGATCTAAACACGTTCAATTTGAGCTCATTCAAACACATTTCATTTCAATTTAATCCAAAAACACCTAGATGGGTAAATTACCATTTTACTCCTGACATTTACAACTTTTACATTTTAGTCCCAATTGCACAAAACACAAAATACACATAATTTGAATTCAATCCTTTAGGGCCGAATCTTCATAGGGGTTATACAAGTCCATTCATTTCACTTATTTTGCATTTGGACCCTTAAAATTACTAATTTCTCAATTTAGTCCAACATATTCAAAATTACCAAAATTTCCAAGATAACATATGTTAATCTAAAATGGGTCAACTAATATTCGAAGCAATGATATCAAAAACGTATAAATTAACAAAAACCGAACTAATCACATATCTTAATTTTGACTCAAGAATGGCCGAGCCAAGCTTTTCTTATTTTCTTCCCTCCTTGCATGCATTCGGTCAAGGCCAAAAAGATGAACAACCATCTTTCATTTATGTTTTGTTTTTACTTACATTAACTTATTATTTAATTACCATTTTAACCTTATTTCATAATATAATAAACATTATAATATAAGGTTAGTTAGGTACTTGGCCGGCCACTAACTTTAAAAATGGGCTATTTTCCCTTTTAGGACTTCATATTAAAAAGTCACTAGCAATTAAGCACTTTTCACTATAGTTTGTAACTTTTACACTTTATGCGATTAAGTCATTTTATTTAATTAAGCACACGAACAATCAAATTTTCATACGAAACTTTCACACATAATAATTCACATATAATAAACACAGAAAATAATATTTAAATATTTTTCGGACTCAGATTTGTGGTCCCGAAACCACCGTTCTGATTAGGGTCAAATTCGGATTGTTACACAATATGCCATTTATCAATTCGTCAATGCACAACCACATTTTTCATCCAAAGAACATACTTGCAAACATCCATATATTTTCACAACTTTTTGTATGCAAAACAAACTCATTCACTATGATCACACACATTCATGTAATTCAATTAGAACTTATAGTAGACATTCGAGCACCACAACACAAATATACACCTGAATAGAGTATAGAAACTCACCTTAACTCTATCGTCCTCGTTAGCTTAGCTTGTCCAAATGCCAGGGCCTCTTTTGTCCTAGCAGTTAAGCATTGCAACTAGATATACCGGTTAAACCAAATGTGTTCAAACCTTAAAACCTCAATTCCATTATTATACAGAAGCTTTCAGGATTCTTTACTTCTCTTTTCCTCTAATTTACGAGTACATAGAGACTTAGGAGCTTACCAACTTACTGGATTCTCTATTTTCCAAACTCAAGTCTCACATTTACCGCCCCATGCAAAGCTTTTCTTAACTTTCTCTTCTTCGAAGCAACCAAAGAAGACGATGTAGAAGGGAATAAAATGTAAATGGAATTGGGAAGAATTTTTCCTTTGCTGATTAATGCTTCTCACCTATATATAGTCATTCTTACATTGTCACCAAAGCCCCAATTAAGTCATCCATCAACAATCATTTTGTCTCCCATTAAGGAACCAACTGGTTCCATCTTAATTGAACCAGAATTAGATCTCAAATAATACCAATCAGCCATCAAAATTTTCAAGTTTTCTAGTAGAGCCCGCCAACTTACCATTTTATTCAATTGACTCTCAACTTTCCATTAATTTTGGGACTTACTAAAAACTGGGTATGACACTAAATATTTGAAAATACAAAAATTTCTAAAGTGATACCAATACTTTTGAAGGGATACCAAAATTTCTAAATGGATATCAAAATTTCTTTATGATAAATTTAGGGGGAAACATGCACTAACAAAAACAATGATGTCGACCTCTAAATTAGTATTGCCTTATATATTTTGGTATTTTGTTAGATATTATGGTATAACAAATATCTAACAGTATCCCTTAGAAATTATGGTAAAACATTAGAAATATTGATTTTGCTTTAGAATTTGGGGATAGCATTAGAAATTCTGATTTTACCAAAATATTTAACAAGATACTCTCAGAAACTGTCGTATTTGGTTAGAAATTTCAATATTGTTAGAATTCTTTTGAAATGATATTCAAAATTTTGTTTTTTAAATTAATTTAAATTAATTATTTTAATTTCAATATTTTAAATTAATTCGTATTAGTAAAATGCCAAAATAAGTATACATGAATTCATATTCTAAATAAATTAAAATTAGTTTCCAATCCTAAATAATATTTAAATATGAATTAAATTTTTTTTATTTTATTATTATTATTTTTGATAGAAAGAAACAACATATTGCAATTATAGAAAAATGAAAATACTAAAACATAGCAGCGACAACATTATTTTAATCATCAAACAACTCCTCTAGAATCAAACTTGGAGGATCCTCAAATATTTGCAAATTATTGCTATAGTCATTTGTAATCTTTGCTATATGATCAACAATTTTATTCTGGGATCGGGGGATATGATGAATCTATGCCTTCCAATTACGAGATAGGAGTTGATGAATTAACCGCAAATCCTGCAATCTGCTACTGATTGCACTTCTAGCTAGGAGAGTTTCCACCAAAATGGCGTTATAATGTTCTAAATCCAACTACCTAAAACCTGACTCCCATGCTATAGAAAGTCCCTCTAAAATAGCTCTTGACTCAATTTTGAAAATAAAATCCTTAATGGTGCTTATAGAGAAACCACATAACCAACTCACTGACGAATATCTAAAGACTCCCCCAATCAAAGCATTTGAACCATGTATCAAACTCGCCCCATCTATGTTGAGTTTGACCCATTCTATCTCAAATGGACACTAATGTGTAGACGTGATCGTAAAAGCAACCAAAATCTGAGCAGGATTTGAACTTGTACAACTCATTGCCCATGAAACTCCCGTAGAACTATGTCTTCTAGCAAAGATAAAATTGTTACAGGTCTTCCATAAAAGCCAACATAAATAGAAAAAATAGTCGCCCAATCAATATCTTTTCTATCAAAACCACCTTGATTTGTCAAGTTCCACTTCAACCAATCATTTAAAGACATCGTGAAAAAATACTCTCTAGCATTACTAGGGACAACAATTTGCCAAACAACTTTTGAGAAATCACATTCATGAATTGCACGAATACCAGATTAAAAAACATAACTGCATGGGGAATAGTGACCCTCATTTGTCATGTATCGCCTAGCTCGCTCACCATTGGATAAAAGACAGTTTTTCCAACATAACTAAATGAAAACATGAACTAACTGTGGGGACCTGAGTTTCCAAATTATCTTCTAGTTTGTAGCCAAGTCCTTATCAACAAAAGGGAACATATTCTTGTATGTTTCAACTACAGAAAATGAATCCTTGTTCGCCCATTTCCAAGCAATCTAATCAGGCCCTGCATCAATAGAAGAGGTGAAATGTTTACTAAGTGACTGAGAATATGATTGGGAAGCATATAGGTAAGTCGACCCCAATATCACTGTCCAGCATGATCGATCATATCCCATACAAGAAGGGTTTCATCTAGTTTTCCCCGTCCAATATAAATTTTTTTTAGAGAACTGATTTGCGGAATCCATACGTTGTTCCTGAAATTCATTAAACTGTAACAACACATTTTTAGTGAAATCGGAACAATAGTTTTGGGACCATAAATCTGATTAGTAAATTATTATTTTAATATTATTTTAATGTCTATAGGATGTTAGTAAGGTAGTATTAAAATTTTGGTATGAAATTTCGATGTTTGCATGATTAATTAAGTAAAAAAGGACCAAATTGTAAAAAGTGTAAAAGTTGAATACTATTAGTTAAAAAAGGGTTAAATGGCTACAAAAAGGAAAACTAATGGACTTATAAGGCAATTATACCATAATTAAAATAGTGGTTTGTGATGGATAGGTTTTATGGTAGATTAAATGAATTATAAAGGTTAATTTAGTAAATAGGTAAATAAAATGAAGAAAAAAGTAAACAAAAGATAATAGAAAGATGACATCTTATTTATCTTTTTTTGAAAACCTAAAATTTTCCATCAAAGAAATAGCTTGGTTCAGCCAACATATTGAGATTGAATGGCAAGTTATCAAGCCCCGTTTTTAATGATTTTTATGTTTTTGAGTTCGTTTTAGCTTAATCTAGCTAGCCCGAGGATTGATTCGTAAAATTTTTAAAGTTTGAGGGTTATGAAATGAATGTTCTTAAATGATTCTTAATATTTAAGGCTAGATTATGAATATTTGTTTTAAAGTAAACAAGTTTTGTAAAGTGATTTTGATGAAATTTGCATTTAGGGATCGATTTGTAAAAAATGGTAAAATTCATGTTAATTCTATGAATTAATGGTTTATTTGGGTTGATATAAATACCTAATAATTTTGATTAGCTTGAATGGGGGATTAAAATGCTTAGATTTAAATTATGAGATTACGGACTAAATTATGAAAAGTCAAAATTCTAAGGGCAAAATGGTAATTTTGCATAAAAAAGAATTATGGATTAAATTGATGCTATTAAGTACTCAATTGAATGAAACTATTGTTTTAGATCACGAACAAATTGACGATCGTGAAAAAAGGGAAGATTTCAGAGTAATCGTTGTGTTTTGCAATTACTACAATATAGTCCTGTAAGTTCGTTATATGCTTATTTTTAGTTGTATTGAATTTGCATAATGTTTCATTATTGGATAATCTTTGAATTCCATTTAACTATGTTTAAAGAAATTGAAGCATAATGTTATTTGGGCTTTGTGCTTAGTAGACTTTGTGCCGGTGTTATTCGGGCTCTGTGCCTAGCAAACTTTGTGCTGGTTTTATTCGGGCTCTGTGCCTAGCAGGCTTGTGCCGGTGTATTGAAAGTTAACATCAAATTGAACATTTGTAGTTGATAACAAATGAATCTATTATGAAGGTTACTAAGCTTTCTTGTGAATATTAGTTTATTTATTTTTGTATGACTTTTGGAATCATTGCTATTATTGGACTGACTCAGAAGCTCACACACTATCATCATCATTTCGGTAGTCATTTTGGTTCTTGCTATAGTTGGTTAAAGTGGCATGTATTAGGAAAGGTTTTAGTATTATAATATTTTTGTGAAGATGTAAATATTAAAAGTTGATATGTTTATGCTTGTTGCTAGTGAATGGCATTTGAACTTGTGTGCATAACTAGGCAAATCTTTTGGACCACATATATGTAGTTGATGTACAAATATTTTTTGTGCAAAGTGTTGGTGCTTAAATACTTCAAATATGTGGTGTGTAGTAGCTTAGTATATAATCAGTTATGATGCTTGACTATGATATGTTTTTGACATGTTTAGATAATATGTGGTCGAATGAAATTGAGGTGCCTTATGGACATATTGGTTGGATGAATTTATGGTCTATTGAATTGATTGTTTCATGCATGAATTGGTATGTTTTGAGGTCTTAAATGTGGGAACAAAATGCTTGTAGGTACATATTTAAGTTGAAGATGGAAATGGCTTGAATTTGGCCAATTTCATATCCATACGGCCTGAGACACGGGCATGTGTCTCAGCCATGTGTGACACACGGCCATGCAACACGGTCGTGTGTCCCCTGTAGGTTTTAAAGGCATTCAAGTCAGGCAGTTACACGGCCTAGCACACGAGCGTGTAAGGCCATTTCGAGTGTTACATGGCCTGGCACACGGGCGTGTGGCTTGGCCGTGTGACCCAACTCAGAGAGTTACACGGGCATGGACATGAGCTGGGGCACGACCGTGTGTCCCTATTTCGTTGTTACACGGCCTGTGTGAATCAGCCGTGTGAGTGACACGGCCGTGTGACCCCTGCAGTTTAAATTTTCTAAATTTTTCTTAAATGTTCCAAACGTTTCTAATTTAGTCTTGAATCGTTTCGAAAGTGTTTCTCAGGCCTCAAGGGCTTAATTTAAGGACGTCATGCATGTCCTTGAATGGTAATTGATATGCTTATGTTGTAAATTGAAACGTATGTTTTAAAGCTGTGGTTTTACGGTAATGCTCCGTAACCCTATTTCGGTGACGTATATATGTTAAAGGTGTTTTATTTATTGGTATTAGAGTTATGATTTAGTCGGTTCTTAGGCTAAACATAACATGTATAGAGTTTAGAAATACATGCCACTTGACTAGACAATGATAGTGTGATAGCTTTTGATAAGTTTTGAAATGTTTTTATATAGATAAAAGATGTCGTCAAGATCCAATCGAACATGCTCTGATGAGATAGAAAGTTTTATTCAACCCACTGACGAGAAAAGTATGTGGAACGAACCTAGACCGCAAAGATCTAGGGAGGTAGCACCTAATGCTTTTCTTCATATGATGCACGACATGTACGATGCATACTTAAAAGTAAACTCTATAGTTCCACAACCTTAATCTTCTCACCCTCAAGGTTTGAGTAAACAACGTGTTCATAGAGTGAATATAGATAAAGTTAGAAAGTGTGGAGCCGTTGAATTTTATGGTAATGTGAGTGACGAACCAACCAAGGCTGAGTATTGGCTAGAACATACTCAAAGTGCTTGATGAAATGTTGTGTTTCCCTGAAGATTGTCTATGGTGTACGGTATCATTGTTAAAGGAGGAGGCATTTCAATGGTTGTCCTCATTAACAGTAGTCGTACAGAAAGAAAGAATCAACTGAGACTTTTTTAAGTTTGAATTTAGAAAAAAGTATGTCAGTAGGTGCTATTTAGAATGGAAGAAGAAATAATTTCTTGAGTTAAAGCAATGAGGTAGAATAGTGGCAGAATATTAAAGACATTTTATTCAGCTTAGCAAATATACTCGTGAGATAGTGTCTATCGAGGAAGATATTTGTGTATGTTTTAAGGATGGATTGAAAGATGAGATCAAAATGTTGGTAGGAACTTTGGAGATCTGTGAACTTATGGTGGCCCAGAAAATGGAAGAGAGTTGCGAAAGTAAAAGATGGAATGAAGACAAAATATGTGAATTTGGAAAACATGGTGGGTCTAAAGCTTTCTCGAACTCTCCATAGAAGAAGATGAATGAATCTAGTAATAAGTTCTCCGCTCCGTCAGGGTTTTCTAAAAGGGATCAACTGAAGCAATGTAGCAAGAAGGCTCCAACTCCTTTAGTAGCTAGTGTGGGCAATGTGAAGAATACAAATAGAATAGAGTGCAAGCAATGTGGATGGTTTCACCTTAGTGTTTGCAGGGTTAATGATGGGACGTGCTTTGTTTTTAGATCTCCAGATCTTTTTGAAGGAGAGTGCCCAAATCGAAAATAGTTTATTAAAGAGCATAATGAGAAATCGGTGACCACTTCTACCCGAGGTAGAAGACTTGAGAATAACACTTCAACTGGAGTCAAAAGAGGTGGTGTTAAAGAGTCAACAATCAAATTTAAAACTAGGGCTCCTGCTAGAACATATGCCATTCGTGCATGAGAGGAGGCCTCAGCTATTAACGTTATAGTGGGTACTTTTTCTATCTTTAATGTTAGTGTGTATACATTAATTGACTCGGGGTCTACACATTTATATATATATGCACTGCGTTAGTGTCAGAAAAGAAATTACCTGTAGAATCAACATATTGTGTTGTTAAATTCACAAATCCTTTAGGCTATAGTGTTATTGTTGATTTGGTTTACAAGCAACGTCCATTAAAAATTTAGGGCAACAACTTTCCTGCTGATTTAATGTTGTTACCTTTCAATAAGTTTGATGCCATCTTGGGTATGGATTGGTTAAAGATGCATGATGTTGTGGTTAATTGTTGGCAGAAAAGAGTTGAGTTGAAAGGTTCAAATGGTGAAGTGATTTTTGTTGAGTCTCTAAATCAGATAGTGTTTCAAATAAAATCTCGGTAATGAAAGCACATAAGTTAGTACGAAAAGTCTGTGAAGCGTTTTTAGCGTACATTTTGGATTCCAAAGTGTCAGAGAAGAAAGTGGATCAAGTATTGATAGTTTGTGAATTTTTAGATGTTTTCCCTGAAGAATTACTAGGTTTACCACCAGAGCGAGAGGTTGAATTTATCATTAAAGTAGTGCCTGGTACTGCTCTAATTTCGATTGTGCTGTATCAAATGGCTCCAGCTAAACTTAAAGAACTTAAAACATAGTTGTAAGAACTTATAGTCAGAGGTTTTATTAGATCGAGTGTATCGCCTTAGGGTGCATCGGTGCTATTTGTTTAAAAGAAAGATGGATCGTTGAGGTTGTGCATTGATTATCAATAGTTGAATAAGATGACTATAAAGAATAAGTATCTGTTACCTCGTATAGATGACCTTTTTAATCAATTGAAAGGAGATTCAGAATTTTCAAAAATTAATCTTCGATCAGGTTTTTATCAGTTGAAGGTAAAAGATATTGACGTACCAAAGACAGCGTTCAGAACTTGCATGGACATTATGAGTTCTTGGTTATGCCGTTTGGGTTGACAAATGCTTCGGCAACATTTATGGATTTAATGAATTGACTTTTTTAGCCTTATCTTGATCGATTTGTTATTGTCTTTATTGACGACATTTTGATTTATTCTAAAAGTGAAGTCAAACATACTTAGCATCTAAAGATTGTATGCAAACTTTGCGAGAAAAGAAATTGTATGCTAAATTTATTAAATGTGAATTTTGGCTTACTGAAGTCGGATTCCTCAGTCATGTAGTCTCGAGAGATGGTATAAGAGTAAGTTTGAGCAAATTTTTTACCATTTTGAATTGGAAAAACCCACAAAATAGATATGAAGTATGAAGCTTTCTAGGATTAGTTGAGTACTATCATTGTTTTGTAAAAAATTTTTTAATTCCTATGATGAAAGGGTTGCAAAAAGATGTTTGTTTCATTTGATCGGATAAGTGTCAGCAAAGTTTTGAAAGATTAAAGAGTTTATTGATAGAAGCTTCAATATTGATGCAACTTGAATCGGGAAAGGAATTTGTTGTTTATAGTGATGCCTCTCTGAATGGCTTGGGGTGTGTTTTAATGCAAGAAGGAAAGGTCATCGCGTATGCCTCTCAGCAACTAAAAGTTCATGAAAAGAATTATCAAATGCACAATTTGGAATTAGAAGTGATTGTGTTTGCTTTAAAAAATTTTGCGTCATTATTTGTAAGGCAAAAAGTGTCTTGAAATATTTGATGACTAAAAAAGAATTGAATTTGAGACAGTGTAGATGGTTAAAATTGTTAAAGGACTACGAACTTGTGATTGATTACCATCCGAGTAAAGCAAATGTGGTTGTTGATGTTCTGAGTCATAAATCTCTTTTCGCCCTTCGAGCAATGAATACTAAGTTACAGATGAAGTGCAATGGTTCTATCTTAGTTGAGCTAATGTTAAACCTTTTTTTTTCAGAGCATACAAGAATTACAGCTTGTTGATCCGAAGTTGGTAGCCAAACGAAAGATGGTTGAGACTGGTCAGAATACTAAATTTAACATTCGTGACGATGGTAATCTATATTTTCAAAAAATTTTATGTGTACTCTATTCATCTGGGAAGTTCGAAGATGTACGCTGATTTGAAACAATTTTATTGGTGGCCAAGAATGAAACGATTTGTGATTTTGTATCGGAATGTCTGGTGTGTCAGCAAGTAAAAGCTGAGCATCAAGTCCCATCTGGGTTATTACAATCGGTTATGATTCTAGAGTGGAAATGGGACCAAGTTACAATGGATCTTATCACAGGATTGCTATTAACATTGAAAAAGAAAGATGCAATTTGGGTTATTGTAGATCGACTAACGAAATCTACATATTTTATACCTGTACGAATGGATTATTCCTTGGAAAAATTAGCCAAACTCTATGTTAATAAGATTGTTAGATTACATGGTGTTCCGCTATCCATCATTTCAGATCGTAATCCGAGGTTTACCTCAAGATTTTGGGGTAAGTTACATGAGGCGTTGGGTACAAAATTGAAGTTTAGTACAACTTTTTATCCTCAAATAGATGGTCAAACTGAACGAGTGATTCAGAGTTTAGAAGACATGTTTCAGTGTTGCATTATTCGGTTTGAGGGTAGTTGGGAGAAATATTTGTCATTAGTCGAGTTTGCATACAATAACAACTATCAAGTGAGCTTGAAACTGGCACCGTATGAAGCTTTATATAGGCGTAAATATAGAAGTTAGTTATGTTGGTGTTGAGTGAGAGGAAGGAGTTGACATAATTCGTGATATTGAAGATAATGTTAGACTATCTGGAATAACTTGAAAGCCACGATGGATCGTCAGAAATCTTATGTACATTTGAAAAGTAAGGATTTTGAGCTTGCTGAGGGTGATCGAGTGTTTTTAAAAGTCTCTCCGTGGAAAAAGATACTACGTTTTGGTAGAAAAGGGAAATTGAGTCTGAGGTTTATCGGGCCGTATAAGATCACTAAAAGGGTTGGTCCTGTGGCTTATAGGATGGCCCTACCCTCGAAAATTGAAAAGATCCATAATGCTTTTCATGTTTCTATGCTAAGGCGTTATAGGTTCAATCCCTCACATATAATAATCCCTTGTGAGGTTGAGATTCAACAGGATTTGTCATATTGTGAAGAACCGATCAAGATTTTAACGCGTGAAGTAAAAGAACTTTGGAACAAAAAGGTACCGTTGGTTAAAGTCTTGTGGAATCATTATGGGATTGATGAGGCTACGTGAGAGACAGAAGAATTGATGAAATCACAATACCTAAATCTATTTTCTGGTTAGGTTTTCAGGGACGAAAATTCCTTTAGATTTTAATATTATTTAAATTTCTATAGGATGTTAGTAAGGTAGTACAAAAATTTCGGTATGAAATTTCGATGATTGCATGATTAATTAAGAAAAAAGGACCAAATTGTCAAAAAGTGTAAAAGTTGAATACTATTAGTTAAAAAGGGCTAAATGGTTATGGAAAGGAAAGCTAATGGACTTATAAGGTAATTATACTATAATTAAGATAGTGGATGGTAGATTAAATGAATTATAAAGGTTAATTTAGTAAATAGGTAAATAAAATGAAAAAAGTAAGTAAACAAAAGATAATAGAAAGATGACATCTTCTTAATCTTTTCTTCATTTTTGTTTGAAAACCTAAATTTTGCCATTAAAGAAAAAGCTTGGTTCGGCCAACATATTGAGATTGCATAGTGAGTTATCAAGCCCATTTTTAATGATTTTTATATTTTTGAGTTCGTTTTAGCTTAATCTAGCTAGTCTAGGGATTAATTTGTAAAACTATTAAATTTTGAGGGTTATGCTATGAATTTTCTTGAATGATTTTTGATATTTAATGCTAGATTATGAATCTTTGTTTTAAAGTAAACAAGTTTTGTAAAGTGATTTTGATGAAATTTGCATTTTAGGGATCGATTTGTAAAAAAATGGTAAATTTCATGTTAATTATATAAATTAATGGTTTATTTGGGTTGATATAAACCCCTAATAATTTCGGTTAGCTTGAATGGGAGATTAAAATGCTTAGATTTCAATTTATGAGATTAAGAACTAAATTATGAAAAATCAAAATTCTAGGGGTAAATGGTAATTTTGCATAAAAATAATTATGGATTAAATTGATGTTACTAAGTATTCAATTGAATGAAACTAATTTTTTAGATCACAAATGGATTGACGATTGCGAAAAAGGGAAGAATCTGGAGTAATCGCTGTATTTTGCAATTAATACAATCTAGTCCTGTAAGTTCGTTATATGCTTATTTTTAGTTGTATTGAATTTTCATAATGTTTCATTATTGGATAATCTTTGAATTCCATTTAACTATGTTTAAAGAAATAGAAGCATAATGTTATTTGGGCTTTGTGCCTAGCAGACTTTGTGCCGGTGTTATTCGAGCTCTGTGCTTAGCAGGCTTTGTGCCGGTGTTATTTGGGCTTTTTGCCTAACAAGCTTGTGCTGGTGTATTGAAAGTTAACATCAAATTGAACATTTGTAGTTGATAACAAATGAATCTATTATTGAACTTATTAAGCCCTCTTGTGCTTATTAGTTTGATTTATTTTTGTACGACTTTTGGAATCCTTGTTTTGATTGGATCAACTCGAAAGCTCACACACTATCATCATCATTTCGATAGTCATTTTTGTTCTTGCTATAGTTTGTTAAAGTGGCATGTATTAGGAAAGGTCTTATAGTATTATAATATTTTTGTAAAGATGTAAATATTAAAAGTTGATATGGTTATGCTTGTTGCTAGTGAATGGCATTTGAACTTGTGTGCATAACTAGGTAAACCTTTTGGACCACATATATGTAGTTGATGTACAAATATTTTTGGTACAAAGTGTTGGTGCTTGAATACTTCAAATATGTGGTGTGTAGTAGCCTAGTATATAATGAGTTATGATGTTTGATTGTAATAGGTTTTTGACATGTTTAAATAATAATTGGTTGAATGAAATTGAGGTGCCTTGTGGGCATATTGGTTTGATGAATTTATGGTCTATTGAATTGATTTTTTCATGCATGAATTGGAATGTTTTTGAGGTCTTGAATGTGGGAACAAAAATGCTTGTAGGTACATATTTGAGTTAGAGATGGAAATGGCTTGAATTGGCCAATTTCATGTCCATATGGCCTGAGACACGGGCGTGTGTCTCAGCTGTGTGTGACACATGGCCACGTGACACGATCGTGTGTCCCCTATAGGTTTTAAAGGCATTACACAGCTTAAGACACGGGCGTGTGTCTTAGTCGTGTGACCTTTACGGTTTAAATTTTCTAAATTTTTCTTAAATGTTCCAAACATTTCTGATTTAGTCCCGAGTTGTTTCAAAAGTGTTTCTTAGGCCTCGAGGGCTCGATTTAAGGACATTATGCATGTACTTGAATGGTGATTAATATGTTTATATTGTGAATTGAAATGTATGTTTTAAAGTTACATTTTTACGGTAATGCTCCTTAACCTTATTTCAGTGACGGATACGGGTCAGGATGTTTCATAAATGACCATCCCCTATGGACTAATACACATTACTAATAACTTCTGGCCAAACCTTCATTAGAGACCTCCAAATGAAAGAACATCGACTCTTCGAAATTGGTTTCGGCGACAACCTTGATACGTTGTACTTGTTTCTCAAGACACATACCCATAAGGCTATAGAATTATCAATTATATTGAACCCCAGCTTTAATAAGAAACCTTATTTTGATTAGCAGTATTTTTGATGCCAAGCCCTCCATTATTAGAGGTTGACAACAGTGATTCCAATTCAAAAATGCAAGCTTCCTTGATTTCGTGGTATATCTATATAAAATTCCAAGCTTTTTTTTGAATACAAGCCGTAGACATAAAGTAATTTGGAATGACTAAAAGGAATGACTTCGCCAAAGTAATTATGCCTGCCACTAAAAGTTTCTTTGCCTCCCAACCTTTAAGTTTATTCTGAACCTTATTCACAAGAAAATCAAATGTGGTTATCATAATTCTGTTATGAAAATAGGCATGCTGAGATAATAACAAATATCATCAACTTTTCTAAGACCAAGATCATCACATGTATCATTAGCTAAGTCCACAAGGGTATTATGAGAAAATACCCATGTCTTACTTCTATTAACTTTCTAACCAGAGAAATAACAAAAAACATTGAGGACCTAATTGATAGTTGTCACTTGATCCTTATCCGCCTTACAGAACAACATTAAATCATTAGCGAAGAAAAGATGCAAGAGGATCATTCCCTTCCTTGATAACAACAAAGAATGCTATAACTTCTGATCAACAACGTGATCAATTAGATTGCCAAGCCGCTCCATGCATAAAACAAAAAGATATGGTGATAAAGGATGTCCTTGCCTTATTCCATATTTTGAATGAAAAGCATCTGTAACTGCATCATTCCAAAGAATTTGTAACAGAGAGGAAGATACATAGTTTAAGATAACATTAAGTAGCAAGGAAGGAAAACTAGCTTCCATCAATGTGTCCTCCAAAAAATCCCAACGAATCTTATCATACGCTTTCTCCAAGTCAACCTTCAGTGCCATCCAACACTTCTTTCCTTTGGTTGCCTTCATAGAATGAATTACCTCTTGCGCAATAATAATATTATCCAAGATATTTCACCCCGCAATAAAGCTTGCTTGGTTCTATTTAACAAGATTAATCATTAGTGGCCTAAGACAATTGGCAATAGTTTTCATAATAATCTTATACAAAACAATACACAAGCTAATAGGATGGAATTGAGAAATTTTTTTCGAGCCTTATATGGAGTTTTATTTAGCGAGGCATCCAAAGTATGCCCTCAAAGATATTTCAAGCAAGATTACAAATGGAGCCACCAATTACTTCCCATTGTGACAGATAGAACTTGGTGTGGAACTTGTCAATCCTTAGAGCTTTATGAGGTGACATACAAAACACGACCTTACGAATCTCTTCATTAAATGCCACCATCAAAAGATGATCTCGTTCATATGCTGAGATTGAAGGGAATTGACAATTACGGGGGAATCTACTATTCACCTTATAACCGGTTGAGTATAATTTCCTAAAAAAATCCACGACATGTTGCTACAGAAGTTCATTATCAAAACACTAGCCTACTTTATCGATATTGAGCCCCTAGATCCTGCTTTTTTTCCTCCTTATAAAAGTACGACTGTAGAAGTAATTTGTATTCTTTTCACCATTCAAAAACCATGTAGATCGGGATTTCTAAAACCACAATAGCTCTTCATGCTTTAAGATATCCTCAACTTCCTGGTGCAATCACAGCTCTCGAGCTTGAAGTCTATTTAAAGAGCACAACTCCAAAATTTTTTGTATCCTTGCGAGCTCATCAACCAATTTCTTTTTTCGAAAAAAATATTACCAAATACACACTTGTTCCAATCCTGAACGATCACTCTGAAATTGCTCCAGGTTCGAGCCAATCTCAATATCATTATTCCAGTGATTTTAGATGAGGTTTTTGAATTTTGAGTGCAATAACCAGCCCGCTAAAAAATGAAAAGGTCGACACCCCCTATTATAAGAATAAGGCTTTAAAGATACAAGAATCTATCGGTGGTCTGATTTAAGTCTATAAAGGCACCTGATGGAGTATTTTGGTGAGAAAGAATCCCAACTTAAGTTACAGAT
Source organism: Gossypium bickii (assembly GCA_025503065.1). NCBI lineage: Eukaryota > Viridiplantae > Streptophyta > Magnoliopsida > Malvales > Malvaceae > Gossypium > Gossypium bickii. The sequence goes on from CP106711.1 coordinate 108,718,324, forward strand.
GGCCTTGTCTAGACGTTGTAATAAATTACCTCGATTCTAGGTAAACTGAGTAATATAGAATCCCATATTGCGAAGCCCATTCTTGAATAAAAAAGATCGGAACCAAACACAACCTATTTGAGAAAGAGGCGTACCCCCACCCTATCCAAGATGTCCAAGATCGAATTAAAATCCCTGGAAAGTACCCACGATTCCTCAACTATCTCTGCAATAGAATCTAAAAAATGCCACAACAAACGACATTGCATTGGCTGCGGGCTAGCATAAGTAGCTAAACACAAAAAATTGAAACATTCTTGTGTACTCTGAATTCACATATGGATCATCTGAGGGTGCAGTTCTAGAATCTAAACTTGAATATTATCATTCCAGCATACCCATATACCCCTATAAAATTCAATAGCCTCAATTCAAAAAACCAAGTTTTCCAATGATTTCATCAGCACAAGCTCCACTTACTTGAGTATTAAAAAAGCAAAATAAGTTCGGTGCAAACTCATTTTTGTATTCTTTCACAAAATTATGGAATTGGGTATAACTCATTCCTTGGTAGTTCTAAGAAATCAAATTTATATTCATAGGTAAGAAATAAAATAAAAGCAAGATAACTCTTATTCCAAGAGGGAAAACAACAAAATTAGCACATATTCTCATCATTGCGACTAAAGTCAACATCAATTACCTCCACAAAGTCGTTGTCATCAACCCCAACATTTGCAGTTAGTGAATCTTGTTCAATTACGGTAACAATTTTCTCCAACGCCATTGCCACCTTCAAAACAACCTGATAAGAGTTCTTAACTTCCTTATCCAGTGGTCGCGTTGGTTGAAACTCCTCCACGCCCATGGGTTGTTGGCACTTGACTGACTTATCTCACCAAATCTAAAACTACCATTCTCCTTACCAGAAACCAAAATTGAAGTCTTCTTGTCCATTATTTTCATTGCCTTATGTTTCATGGAATCCAACGGGGCCCAAACTTGTATTGGCTGAAAAGAAAATGGCTCATCCCTATCTGTTACTGTATTCTTGCCCATTTTTGACCCATTATAAAAAACCAAATGTCCACTATTAGATGACGACCTATTAGTACCATTAACTAACTCAAGTATATTAAAGCCCGTTTTGAGCCCACTAACCATATGAGTGCCCTTCCTTTTTGCCTTTGAATTATTTTTTTTTGGAAAATTACTATTCTTGTTACCTTTATCCTTCTGGCTTTTAACCAGTCCCCTGAAATTCTCTACATTTACAAGCTTTCCAGTTTGCATATTTTTATTGTAAGCAATCTCTTCTGTCTCAATCTCTCATTGAATCTCGTCTAAAACATTAAAACGAGATTCGTCAATATTCTTGCCTTGATTACTAGTCAGCTTGTCTCCCATACTTCGGCCATTTCGCTGATGCCGGCGTTCAATGATCATCTAAAGCTCGTAGTTTTCCTCCTCTACTCATCGTTGGATACTATCGTTCTTCAACTCCGGGGAAACATGATCATGTCCATTCATCGGCAAGGACGCTTGATTTTTTTTAACACACCTTCGAGCTATGTCCATAAAGTTCACAATTGAAACAAACATTGGGTAGCGACTCATAATCGATTCATTGTATTCTACCATTTATCTTAACCTTCGACAATAAAGGTTTCCTCAGATCAAGCAAATAGCCATTTGAGCAAAACGACCCCTTTTTGCACTATTCGTGTGTTCATCTATCTTCAACACCGGATTGATAGCTTGACCAATAGCTTTTAAGAGAAAATCCAATTAGTAGCTTTTCGATAAACCTATCAATCTTATCCAAACAACTTGGACATCAATCTCGTTTTGAGAAGTTGCGAACGAAGGTGACCATGGACGAATAGGCAAGTATTAACCAAAAATCACCCATGGGCCACTCGTTAAAACCTTATTATAGTTTTTTTTATCATCGAAATGGACAAGGTAATAGTTTTTTTTCCAAATCCATAAGTTGGGGAGGATGTTTGGGATTCCGTAATGTCATGATCTTATTCAATAGGACATTAAAACCAATTTTTCGTGTAACAGCTCGTTTTCAGTGGTGTCAAAAATAGTGGTTTCGGGACTAGAATTTGAATGAGTGAATTATTATTTTAATATTTATTTAATGTCTACAAGATTATATTAAGGTCGTATTAAAATTTTGTTAAGAAATTTTGATGTTTAAATGGTTAATTTGGTGAAGAGGACTAAATCATAAAAGGTGTAAAAAGTGAATTCTATTAATTAAAAGGGCTAAATGGCTATGAAATTTTAAACTAATGGACTAAAATAGTAATTATACCTTTTAACGAGTTAGTGGATGTAGATGGGCAAGGTTTTATTGAAAATTTTAATTAGTACTAAGGTTGATATGGTAAATTAGTAAATAAAAGAAAATTCAAGTTAATAAAATACAAAAGAAAGATGTTGTCTTCTTCATTTTGTTTCAAAAACCTAAATTAGCCATTAAAGAAGGGAGCTAGGTTCGACCAACATGTTGTGATTGCATGGTGAGTTTTCAAGCCCCGTTTTTATTGATTTTTATGTATTTGAATTTGTTTTAGCTTAATCTAGCTAGCTTGGGGATTAATTTGCAAAACTGTTAAAGGTTGAGGGACTGTCCATTTGATATTAGTTGATAGATTATTAACTTTGGTTGTTAAATAAACATATTTTGTTAAGTGATTTTTGATGAATTTTGAAATAGGGGTTAAATTGTTAAAAGTGCAAATCCATCGGTTTTATTATGAAATGTTGGTTTAAGTGGGTTGGTATAAGTCCCTATGAAATTCGGCGAGCTAGTATGGAGGATTCAAATGGTTGAATTTCAAGTTATGATCTTAAGGACTAAATTATAAAAAGCTAAAATGTTAGGAGTAATTTTGTAATTTTGCATAAATATGAATTATGGATTAAATTGAATCCTAGAAATACTTAATTGAATGAAACCATTTATTTAGATCAAGGTAAACCACAATCAGACTTAAATCGGGGAAAAGCTAAAGCTTCGGATTAGTTCGAATTCTACTTCTACGACCCTTGTTATTGAGGTAAGTTTGTATGAACAATAATCATTTTAATGTTAGCTAAATTGATTAGTTGCTATGTTATTTTAATATAAATGAATTTGAATATAAGTGTATCAATGCTATAATGAATTGACGGATAACGAGTCCCGTTTGAACCTTAAGAATTCATAGGATACAAATGAAATGTCATTAGGGATTTGATGTTTTCGGGTGCTGGTCCTGAATGTCCTACTGATGGCTGAGGTCCTGCATTTTTTGTAGATTCTCCACAGCTCGTGTGAGCAGCATCATGTAGCTTACATTCTGACCCACAGCTCGTGTGAGTAGGCTTATTTCACATCTCGTTTTAGCATTAATGTAAAGGAAAGGTTATGGTTATATGGAAAGACACACTATGTGTGAGCATTCCTGAGTATCCTATGTAATTCCAAATGGTTCAATGGGTAAGAAAAGGAAATGAAAATGTAAGTATGCAAAGGGGATGAATCATGATCTTATGAAAACATTGATGAATTAAATGATGTGTTTATGTACGAAAATCTACTTATCTCATGGTTGAATTCATTTGTATCATGGACAAGTGCACTAGCTTGTGAGTTTGATGATGTTTTATAGGTTTATACTAAGCTTATGGCATTGATAATGAAGTTGTGCTTAAACTATGAATTATGTTAATGAAATGGTAAGTTATATTTAAATTTGTACGAGCTTACTAAACACTCATTGCTTACATAGTTACTTTCCTTTGTTTTATAGATTATTGGAAGCTTAATCGGTTGGAAGCTCGTCGGAATCCTATCACACTATCCAGCAACCATTTCGGTAGTTTGAGTATTTTGGCCAAGGTTAATAATGACATGTATAGGATCTTTTGTAATGGTAGTTTATGAATGTGTTAATGGTGATTTGGTATGTAAATGCTTTGAAGTTTGTGTTTGGTTTGATGAAACTTAATACCTTTCCAAGTTATGTCATTTTGATCACTTTTATGTGCTTGTGTATAAGTTCCTTGTTGGTATGTTTGTGGTGATATGCAAATGGTCATATGGGATGTTAGTTGGTAGTTAAGGAACTAGGTTGGTATGCTTGGAATATGACAATATTGACTTGTTTTGGTAAATGATGTTTTGATACAATTGTGGTGCTTTTGAATGGCATATTGGTTTGATGAATTAGGGTGTTTGAAATGGCATGATATGTGTGTTTGAATGATGTTTAAATCACTTGTATGTGTGCCCAAATGATATAAATGGTTAGGTAGGAATTGGACTTGAAATGGCCTAATTTTAGGATCAAATTATGGATCACACAGGCTGTCACATGACCATGTGACACACACGGCCTGGCGACACATACGACCTGGCGACATAGCTGTGTGTCATTTGAAATTTCTTAGAGTTTCAAGTCAATGAGTTACACAGCCTGGCACACGGCCTGCAACATGGCCGTGTGACCTTACTCAGTGAGTTACATGGGTGAGGACACGGGCTAGGACACGACCGTGTGTCCCTTTGTTCGAGTGTCACACGGCCGTGTGACTCCTATTTTCACATTTTTGCATCTTTTTCCTAAAACTTCTGAATTCTTTCAATTTAGTCCCGAATTGCTTCTAAGCTATTTTTAGGGCCTCGAAGGCTCAATTTAAGGACAAAATGCATATGATTGATTGGTTTATAATAAGTTTAATTTATTTAATGTTATAATGATAAATGCTTTCCAATTGATCGGTAATGCTCCGTAACCCTAATCTGGCGACGGAGATGGGTAAAGGGTGTTACATTTCGCCATAAGAGTTTTCACCATTTCTGTTCAATAAAATTATAAGCCCATTCTAAGAACGTAATTGATGGAATTCCATCCACCATCTTCGTCATAATGTTCCCCTCTTGGAATTCAAACTCATCCGCTTTCAGCATATCATTGGAAAAAACGGACGATCCCATCAAAGCCGCCTTATAAGATGCCTTCCATAATAGCCACCGGTATCTGCCTTCCATTCTCATCGACAGATGAGTCCTTAATATCCAGTGGCACATCCGATCTCCGGCGAACCTTCTTCGTAGCCCGACCAACACTACTATTCGACCTTGCATGACTCACTCCAACCACAAAATCCGCCACAAATAGCATTCCACTCATTCAGACTTTCTCGTGTTCCCCAAATATTTTAATTTCTAGACGAGAGTGATTATCATAATACTTTAACTGAATAATAATTAAATTCGAACATTTTTGAAGATGAGATACCAATATTTTTTATGCAATACTAAAATTTTTCTAAAGGGGTACCAATATTTCTGAATGGATAAGATTATTTAAAGCAATACCAAAATTTCCTTTATTATATGCTTATACCAAAATACTTAAAGGAAATACTTAAAAAAAATTGTGGTACAAATTGATTGTTTTGGGTTTTTTTTTTTTTTTTGTGTGTGGAAGCTTACAGCAGAACCACGACATCCATAAACAAATAAAAATTTGAAGCATTTAGACTTAACACTTTCCCCATATTTTTCTTCAAAATTAGAGGACTTTCTATTGTATGTTCATCTTGCTCCTTAATTATTTATCTTAATCTTATTTATATTAGCATGAAAATTGATCGATTTAAGTATTAAATCGGTTTTATCGTTTGTTTATTGACACATTTCTCATGGTGAGAGTGATTGTTAAGTTTCTCTATAACAATTTATTCAAATAAATTCCTCTACAATTATATAAATTAATTTAATTTCATAGAATTAAATAAAATCAAATTTAAAATTTGATAATATAAGATTAAATTACTTCATTTAATAGTATAAATTCAATTTTAAATAATTTAGGATGTACCAACTACTGTCACCTTTTTCTTAGCATGAAACGATGTCCAACTTAACATTCATCCCCACTTTACATAAATAATTTTTTGTTTATCAATGTGGTTCTCTTTTAATTGGATACACAAGAATTCAATAATTTGAAAGACAACATTCGGATTTTATTTATATTTTCCTAATGTTCATGCAGCTAAGTCCTTCAAACCCAAATAACATAACGATGCATTCATATATGAAGTTGAAATATTCTGATTGTTATCGCTTAAGGAAAATCACATTTCACAATGAATCAGTCCATAAATCCATGTCTAACATCAAATCATCCCAATCCCATTTGCTGCATCCTTCATCAGTACTACTCAATACATTAACTTCATCAAGCTGCCCAAACTGATGATCTTCCGTTGCCAAATCACCAAAAAACACACCACCTGCAGTCTCCTCTCTGATGTCTTCTTCTTCTTTCACAATTTCCTGGCCTTGTTGTTTATCAACTTCAGCGAAGTTGAAAGGTGTGGGCATGGTGCTTTCTTGTATTGTTGGCTGGTTCTTAGGAGCAAAATGATCTTGTGTTCTTGGTTTAATTGAGCCCGTCATTGCAATGCATCGTGGCTGGGGTTTTAGGGTTTCCATTTTCATGCCATTTTGATATTCGTCTTCGGTTTCTTGAGCATTGTTGAGCTTTTTGCTCAGGTGGCAGTTCCAATAATTCTTTACATCATTTGCTGTTCTTCCTGGGAGTCTCCCAGCTATCAATGACCATCTGAGATCAGCAACATATATATAAACCACACATATGAATGTATAATGTAACAGTGTACTAATTATTCACCTATTAGTATATAAAACACAAACCAGTTTATAAGTTTTCTTGATCAAAGAAACAATTATACATAAAAATTTATATTCGATGCATTGAATACACGTGAATCAAATGATTATACGCCATCTAAAATAAAATCAAATAAACAGTGAAATAAAAAGGACTAAAAAACTTGCTTGTTTCCGAGGAGCTTGTGAAGCTTAATGATGAGCTGGACTTCATCTTCTGCAAAGGTTCCTCTTTTGATGTTTGGGCGTAGGTAGTTTAGCCATCTCAGCCTACAGCTTTTACGACACCTGTTTAGACCTAAACAGACACCAAATTATGTACACCGTGCATTAATTAATGCAACATCAACTAAGGTACACAAGTTAAATTCATTCACACATTCAAGCCTTGTTTTTCCTGGATGATTTCTTCTTTGAAAACTCAACAACCATTTACAAAATATATACATATATTTTCATGCATCTATCCATTGAACGTACAAAAGTTAAAAAAGACTTCATTTACGATTTGAAAGTGACTATACTCCAAAATTAACTCATTAACAAAGAAAAAGAAAGGCCAATAACGACCCTGAAACATGCATGTGGTAACCTGATTGTCTGCAACTATAACAGAATGTGGCACACATTCAAGGGTTTGTATGTGAATTTTAAAACAAGCATTCAGTTGAAATTTGTTGAGCTTAATTTTGTGTTAGTAACAATAGAGACCTTTGTACTTCATATGCCAATTTTCTCAAAAGAAAATTCATAGTAATCATTGAGGGTCTTGAAATCTTAAGCATAATATATGATTTAGCATTCAAATTAATTTAAAAAAAAAAAAATCAAATGAAGATTTGTGCCGAGGTCAAGTTCACATGGTATTTTGCAAGCTCAAGATATAACTCATTTGGTTCATTTAACAAATTTTAAAATGCTACATCCAACAAGTTTAGAGTTAGAAATTACAGTAATTTTTTATACCAAAAAATGCTGATGATTTAAGCCACGATGAAGATTGAAGAGGAAAGATGAAAGCCACCTTCAAACTATGAAAACTTTCAACTATGATGAGACTATAGTGAGAAAAACTGTTTTAAATTACCCAATAATTGGTAACAAAATACAAAATTATCTAATAATTTCATCAAATTTGCCTAACACAATGAACCAAACCCATTATTTTGCTCATCTTCGTTCAACTGAAACTTTTTTTTTTTTATTTAAAAAGAGAGAGGGTAAAATGAGACTTGTGATAGTTACCAGCCAAAAGAGGTACCCGATGCCACTTCCCTTCTCCATAACGCTCTATACATTTCTTGAGCAACTGATCTTCTTCTTCGGTCCAAGCAACGCCTCCCATACTTTCTAATTCTTTCCCTCCTTTACCTATTCATCATACACTCCTTGCTCAACTTATACCCCGTAATTGCTCATGGACCATGTTGTAGTCCTGTGTTTTTGTTTAATAATAGCATTTAAAGTGTTACATATATATATATTTATTATTTATATAAATATTTGTCAATTAATTGTTCATAATATTATAAATTTTCATACATTCTGTTTACTTTTTTAAATATTTTAATTTATTTTCCTGTATCCTATTAAATATTGCGAGATCTAAGCAATACCCCATTATTTCAGCCTAAAAACATTTGGAAAACTGTCCCCCCCCCCTTTCTAGCATTGTCCTATTGTTTCTACATGTTTATGACGAGGCATTATGATTATATCTGTGGGCTCCATATCTCAAATTATTCATTTTCTTTCTCATATTTACTTCCGTTCGTTTTTTAGACTAAAAGTTTACATGTTCTCAAAGAAGTAAAAGAACAATTTGTGCTTTATGCAATGTCGTATAAAATGTTTGGTTTTTTCCCCTTTTTCTTTAACCATCCATTCATATTTATGTGTACGTAGTTCACCCCAACGTCTTTTCTAAAAGTCCAAGCCATTAAACTAAAACTCTGTCTAATATCAACTTCTAAAAGTCCAAGCCATTAAACTAAAACTCTGTCTAATATCAACTTTGTCACTCTATTTAAGTATGCTATTATACTTTTTAAATACCACTCCAATAAGCTCTTAAAATTTAAATACCATCACTCCGTATAAGATTATTAATACTTATTAGGAAAAGCAATATTATTTGAATCGGATTGAACCAACCGGTTGAAGTATCGGTTTAGAAGGTACTTTTGAATTAGTTAAACTGGAGATTGATATAAATCGACTAAAAAACCAGTTGAATTGACAGTCAAACCGCTTAAACTAAAATTCTTTAAAATTTTAATAATATTTTAATTGAACCAATGACTTAATTAATTCAATTACGGGTCTTATATAAAAAAATGTCCCCCAAAAAATTCAAACCCCCTTCGAATTTGATAATAACCTACTCACCTTTATAAGGTATGAAAAATGCCCACCTATCCCTATAAGGTCCGACGGAAAGTACATTAACCTACTAAAGTTTATTTATTAAAGAATTTTAAATAAAAGGAAATATTTACCCTTTATTAATTAATCATTATTTTATTTATTTTTGTTATCTTTTATTTTTATATTCAATAAATATCTAGTTAGTTATAAAATATTTTAATTATTATTAAATTAAATTAAATTAATTGAGTTATATTTAATATAATCATATGTTAAACGTAATACATTTTTCAATTAATATATGTAATTTTTATTTGGAAGTTGCATGTACATTCGCAATTGTAATTACAAAAAATACATCCAAAAATTTATAATTAAATTAAATCATTACAAAGTGCGATTAGATTGATAAACAAAATATATTTAAATCTATATCAAAATAAATCTATATAGGTCCACATAATGTGAGACATAAACCAAAATAAATATAAACTAAGAATTCACATAATTTGCACAGAGTGAGACTCAATCATGGGATCTTAAAGTTGTTAGAGCCTTAATCTTGCCATTAAATTAATGCCTCATTGTAAGTATATTTTTTTTAAAAATTGTTATTAATGATAATATTTTGTTTTTCTTCTCTTTTACTTTTTACTTTTTAATTTTTTATAAAAATATATGTTAAATATTTAAATTTTAATTCAATTATAATATTAACTTTGAGATGGTTTTATTCTTTTATTCTTTATTTTAATCGATCTCCTTTTCTATTTAGAACCTTCTAAATAATGATAATTAATTAATTCTATATATATAAATTAATGAATTCATCTCAAACTCATTATACAACTAAAATAGATCTAAATTTAAAATATTTAATTTTAATTGAAGTCAAATATTTTTATAGCACTTCAATATGCAATTAAATTTTCATTAATTTAGAATTTAAAATAGGAAAATGAGTTAACGAAATGAAAATTACATAAATAATAATAACATGCGTATAATTGTCTTTTTATTTAAAATTTGCTTGGCAATAGATTTCAAGGGGTTTATGTGATTATCTTTAAACTTGAGGGGTCAGGGGGCAAATGGGAATTCTTGAAATCATGAGGTGAGTGTATTTTATACTAAAAATGTCTTTTATCTTAAGTATTTTTACTACTAAACTAATTTATAATTTTAAAAACTTAAAGGGACTAAAATGAAATTTGTAATTTTAGGAGGGCCAAATCTCCTGCTTACCCTGTGCATCGTCCCTAGCCTCAAGTTTGAAGAAAATACCATAAATCCCCTTGATATCTATACCAAGCAAAATTTAAATAAATAATAATAATTATTTATCTATGCATTTTTATTTAGTTAATTCATTTCCCTTTTTTAAATTACAAAATAATAAAAAGTTAATTACATATTTAAGTGCTATAAAATTAATTATATTTCACTTCTTTCATAAAAAAAATATTTTGACTTCAATTAAAATTAAATATTTTAAATTTATATTTAATTCAATATGATCTTGAAATGAGTTCTTTAAATATTTTTATTTACCATTATTTAAAATCTTTTAATGGAAAAGAAATTGATTAAAATATAAAAGTAAAAAAATAAAGAAAAGGATTATCTCAAAATATTACAATTAAATTAAAATTTAAACATTCATAAAAAAATTATTAAAAAAGAAATACAATATAAAAGAGAAGATAAAGACAAAACATAATTATCATTTATATTAATTTTTTAAAAATATATTTACAACTAATGAGGTCTTAATTTAGTGGAAAGGTAAAAGCTTAAGGAAGTTTAAGATTTCATATTCGAATCTCACTCTATGTAAAATTATGTGTGGGTTCTCAATCTATACTTATTATGATTTATATTCCACTATATGCAAACGCTGTATAGATTTATTATGATATATGTTTGGTTATATTATAGTTATTAGTCTGATATATTTTTATAATGATTATATCTAATTGTAATTTTTCGAGTGCATCCTTTATAATTGCAATTGTAATTGTGATTGTGCATGTAACTTGTAAAAATAATTCCTTATATTAATTGAAAAATACATTATGTTTAATATATGATCATATTAGAATATACTATCATCTATAATTTACTTTAATAACAATTAAAATATTTTTATAACCAATTTTAGTATACCAAAATCATGTTATCCAAGACTTTACCAAGATTTCTAATGAAATACCAAAAAATTTTAAGTACATATTTTAATATATTTTGTTATATACTATAATTTCTATGAAATCTCGTTAGAAATTTTGGTATATCAAAATCATATTATCCAAGCCTTTACAATTATTTCTAATGAAATACCAAAATTTCTAAGTACATATCCTAAGATATTTTGGTATACACCACAATTTTTAAGGAACCTCGTTAAAAATTTTGGCATACCAAAATCCAGATTTACAAGCCTATACCACTATTTCTAACAAAATGCTAATTATCTAGTAGCACATCCTCAGATATTTTAATATATACCAACATTTATAAACGACATCGAAATTTCTATGGAATCTCCTTAAAAATTTTGGTATACACAAATCGAGATTTATAAACTTTTATCTAAATTTTTAACAAAATAAAAAAATTTGTAATATGGGAAATATTGGTATAGGTTACTTAAAATTTGTAACAAAAACACCAAATTTCGAAACTTCTAGAACATTATTCATTAATTAGATAATTTTTTATATTCTAAAATATTAAATTTTTTGCATTTACAACAAAAACAAAGAAAATTATATGGTTTTCGTTAAATTATTATTATCAAGGAAAATGATAATTTAATTAAAAGTTAGATATAAATATAAAGAAATATCATAATATGAAAAGAAATTAATATTACCAAAATATGACATAAAAATTTTATAATTAAATATTTTTGTAGATTGTGAAATTTTTACATGAATATCCATAGATATTTTAGTATATATCCCATACTCGACCTAGATGTTAAGACTAAGTCTGGAGAGCTACATCAAAACATTTCAGAAAAGTCTAACCTTTAACTATTTGAAGTTTAATAGTCGGGAATCATTTAAAGAGTTAAATCAAATGTGGAAATCCAAGTTTAAAACCCGTAATTCGAAATGAAACACAAAATAATATAAGTCTAAATAAAACAGTAAAATAACTAAAAAAGAGATGACTGAGCTTCTGCTCTGCCACCCTGCCTAAGTCTGTGGGTTACCTGTAACAGCTCAATTTCAATGATGTCGAAAAAAGTGGTTTTGGGACCACAATTCTGACAAGTGAATTATTATTTATTTAGTTTCTTCAGGATTACATTAAGGTCATATTAAAATTTCGTTAAAAAAATTTGATGTTTAAATGGTTAATTAGGTAAAAAGGACTAAATAGTAAAAGGTGTAAAAGTTGAATTCTATTAGTTAAAAGGACTAAATGGCTATGGAAAGGAAAGCTAATGGGTTAAGATAGTAATTATACCATTTAAAGTTAGTGGACAAATATGGATAGGTTTTATTGAATTTTTTTATTAATGATAAGGGTAAAGTAGTGAATTAGTAACTAAAAGAAAAATTAAGTAAAGAAAAGATGAAACAAAGTTATCATCTTCTTTCTTTCTTCATTTTTGAACCGAAATTAGCCATTGAAGGGGGAGAGAGCTTTGGTTTTGAGTTCTTCATGCATGATAGGTTTTCTAGCCCCGTTTTTAATGATTTTTATGTTTTTGAGTTCGTTTTAACTTAGTCTTGCTAGCATGGGGTTAATTTGTAAAACTGTTAAATGTTGAGGGACTTGTCATGGTTGTTTTTGAATAGATTTTAAAGTTATTCCATAAATTATTTATCTCGTTTGTAAAATAAACATGTTTTGTTAAGTGATTTTTGATGAAATTGCAAATAGGGATTAAATTGTTGAAAATGTAAATCTATGGGTTTTATTGTGAAATTTTGGTAATAATGGGTTGTTTCAAGGTCCCTTGTAACATTGGTTAACATGGATTTAGGTTAAAATGAATAATATTCAAGATATGAGTTTAAGGACTAAATTGTAAAAAAGTTAAAGTATTAGGAGTAATTTTATAATTTTACATAAATATGAACTATGGATTAAATTGAATACTAGAAGTACTTAATTGAATGAAATTATTTATTTAGATCAAGATAAACCATAATCGAGCTTAAATTGAAATTATTTATTTAGATCAAGATAAACCACAACTGGACTTAAATCGCAGAAAGGCTAAAGCTTCGGATTAGTTTAGACTCTACTTCTATGACCCTAGTTATCGAGGTAACTTCGTATGAATTATGATCATATTAATGTTAGTTAAATTGATTATTTTCTATGTTATATTAATATAAATGGATTTTAAATTGCATAATATATCGATGATTGAGTAATTAACGGATAATGAATCCTGTTTGAACCTTAAGAATTCTTAGGATACAAATGACATGTCATTAGAGATCTTATGTTTTGAGTGTTGGTCTTGAATGTCCTACCGATAGTTGAGGTCCTGCATTTGTTGTGGATTCTCCACAGCTCGTGTGAGCAGCATCGTGTAGCTAACATTCTGACCCACAGCTCGTGTGAGCAGGCCTATTTCACAGCTCGTGTGAGAATTATTGAAAAGGAAAGGTTACGATTATATGGAAAAGCACACTATGTGTGTGAGTACTCTCGAGTATCCGATGTAATTCTAGATAGTTCAACGGGTGAGAAAAGGAAATGGCATGGTAAATATACAAATGAAACAGTTTGTAATAATATGAAAAGGCTGATGAATTAAATGATGTGTATGTGAAACTTACTTATTATGTGATTGAATTCATTTGTATCATGGATAAGTATACTAACTTGTGAGTTGATGGTGATTGCATAGGCTCATACTAAGCTTAAGGTTTTGGTCATGATATAATGCTTATTCTATAAATTGTGCTAATGAAATGGTAAGTTATGTTTAAGTTTATACGAGCTTACTAAGCACTCATTGCTTACGTAATTATTTTCCTTTGTTTTTATAGATTATTTAAAGCTCGACCGGTTGGAAGCTTATTGTGGATCAATCACACTATCCAGTAATCATTTAGTTAGTTTTTGTGTATTTTGGCCAAGGTTATAAATGACATGTATAGGACCTTTTGTAATGGTAGATCATGGATGTGTAAATGGTTGATTTAGTATGTTTATGCCTTTGAAGTTTATGTTTAGCTTGATGGACTTGTAATGCCTTGTTAAGTTAGGTCATTTTGACCACTTTTAGGTAATTGAAATGCATGGTATTTTGGTATGTTTGTGATGGCATGGAAATGGTCAATTGTGATATGATTTGATAGATAATTGAACTAGGTTTTATGCTAAAAGTATGGTCATATTGATTTGTTGATTAATAATGTTTTGGTATATATACATGTGGTGCCTTTGAATGACATATTGGTTAGATGAATTAGAAGGTTTGAACTAGTATGTTTAGGTATATTGGAATGATATTTAAATCCATTGAATGTGTGCCCAAATGGAATTGAATAGTTGGTTAGGTATGATTTGGTCTTGAAATGGTTCAATTTCAAATTTTAGATTACATGGCTTGGGACACGGGCTGTCACACGGCCGTGTGACATACATAGCCTGGCTACACGACCGTGTTTCATTCGTAAAATCTTAGTATTTTAAGTCAGTGAGTTACATGACCTGCGACACGGCCTTGTGTGGCAACTTAGAGAATTACAAGTTCTGGCACATGGCTTACGACACGATCGTGTGACCCAACTCAGTGAGTTACACGAGTGAGGACACGAGCTTAGTCATGGCCGTGTGTCCCTTTGTTTGATGGTTACACGATCTGGGCTATGTCACACGGGCGTGTGACCCCTGTTTTCAAATTTTGCATATTTTTCCCAAATTTCCTATTTTGTTTCAAATTAATCCCAAATTGCTTCTAAGCTATTTTTAGGGCCTCAAAGGCTCAATTTAGGGACCAAATGCAAATGTTTGATTACTTTTTAATAAGTTTAATTTATTTAATGTTATGATGATAAATGTTTTTTGATTGTTCAGTAATGCTTCGTAACCCTAATCTGGTGATAGAGATGGGTTTTGGGTGTTACATTACCTGTAATTAAAAAAACAGACTAAATGAGTTTACAACTCAGTGTGTAACTTACATTTTCAATTAATCAGTAATAAAACATATATGATCTCAGTTTTCCATTAATCAGTAAGTTTTCATAATCGGATAAATAAACAGAAACAAAAGATATTAGATACAATTGTAGGAAATTTCAGGTTCATATGCAAATTCCTACCCCCAATCGCTGCACACCATCTCTGCCCATCCCTACACACCACACAGGGTATCAAGTACCCATCCATCCCTACACATTGCATAATTACTATGTGTCACATTTCAAAATAATTGTAGTCTAGCTGCCAGATTAAAATGCGATAAATCGCCAGAGTCAAATATATATATTTGTGGCTTAGCCACCAAGTTCGGTAGATTATTAAACTTCCCACACTTCCTTCTTTTCACAATCCCAACCCAATGCAGATGCAGAAATTTCAAATATCAGAGAATGCGCATACCGTTATATAGATTCAGATTAAATAGATCATATTCTGATTAACGGATATTATCACAGTGAAACAAACATAGATAACAGTTATTCATCATTAGATCATCACATGTCTAGTTAGAGAGTCTAATTCAGATCATATGAACCCTACAGTATGCCCATGTTCGATTAAAACAATGTTTACATCCCTAGGGAAAAATCCTATTTTTTGGCTCACACATCCGTATGGATTTACACAGCCTGAATGGTTGGCTCGTGTGGTCCACACGGTCTAGCACACTCCCCTACGGCCACCTTATGTCACACATGGCTTGTCACACGGCCTAGCACACGGACATGTAACCCAAAACAGTGACTTACATGGTCTGTCACACTGCCTGACACACGCCTGTGTGACTCAAAACTCAAAATATCCCTCACACCGCCTGGACACATGCCCGTGTCCCTGGCCCATGTGACTCTAACTTCAGAACAATGAGTTACACAACTTGACACACGGCCGTGTGGCGTCGACAACCATGGTTTTCGACCTCTGTCGTTCTTAAAACTTTGAGATTTCGTTACACACCTAATACAGATTTGATGTATGAGCAACCCAGACAATTCTGGAACCTAAAATTGCCCAATCAAACGATTTATTCACTAACACAACACTAAATCCACATCAAAAATCAAAATGTGTCGAAAATCTCATGTAATAGCCCGATTTTGGGTCTAGTCAGAACAGTGGTTTCGGGACCACAAATCTGACGCAGTAAAATTTATTTTTATTATATTTTTATGTTCTACAGTTTTATGAAATGTTTTCGTGAAAATTTCGTTCGAAAGTTTTGACGTTTGGGCACTCAATTTAGTTAAAAGGGAGTAAATTGAAAAAAATGCAAAATTTGAGTTCTACATGTTATAGGTGTCCAATTGCTATGAAATCTTAAAATAAAGGTCCTTAGATGATAATTAGACCATTATACTAGTATGGAAAAAAATGGACATGGTTAGGGAAAAATTTCAAAGTTTAAGTGAAGGGCATTTTGGTAATCTAGTAAATAAAGACAAAATTTACTAATAAAAGATGTTCAGCTTCATCAAATTAGTCCCTTAGCTGAAAATTAGAAGGGAGGACATAGC
The DNA here is from genome assembly GCA_025503065.1 of Gossypium bickii. Lineage (NCBI taxonomy): Eukaryota > Viridiplantae > Streptophyta > Magnoliopsida > Malvales > Malvaceae > Gossypium > Gossypium bickii. Next base: position 108,735,070 of record CP106711.1, read on the forward strand.
TAGGGTTGGCCAAGCTTCCAAGCTCGATTGTAAGTCAATCTTTGTCCCATTTTTAATGATTTTTACGTTTTTGTGAATGTTGTAACTTGATTTAGCTATTTCAAGGACTAATTTGAAAGAAAATCAAAGTTTAAAATTTCTACCATGTTAGATTTGTGTATTTTGATGTCTAATGGTAGAAAATGAATGTTTGGTGTTAGATAAACAACTTTTACCAAGTAATTTTTGATGAAAATGCTTTAAAGGACCTATTTGTAAAAGTTATAAAATGAGTAGTAAAAGTGTGATTTAATGAAAAACGTGGGATGGTATGAGTATAAAAATAGTTCGGCTAGGCTTGTGTATTAAAGAAATTGAACATATTTCATTTTACGAGCCTAGGGACTAAAGTGTAAAATGTTGAAAAGTTAGGGGCAAAAAGGTTATTTTTCCATAATGTGATTTTTGGGCTAAATTGGATAATGTGATGATTAAATAAGGTGAATTTTTTATTATAGATCAAGAAAAACGAGGTTCAGACCTACATCGGGGGAAAAACAAGTGTTTGACGATTAGGTCCTATTCTACTATTTTTGTACCGAGGTAAGTTTGTATGTAAATAATGCATTGTTATATTTATGTTTTAAATGCTTTAATATTGTATGAATTGTGATTGACTCTTTGGACGTATTCGACAAAATTTTGACAAGTGAGAAATCCTGGTTGAACCTTAGGAATAGAATAGGATACGAGTGATATGTCATTAGGAGCCCATGTGTATATGCGATTATGTGATCCGGATGATGGTCTTATACGTCCTACCGGTGTCTGGGTAGTCTGGCATGTGTTACGGATACCTGACTGCTTGTGTGAGCAGCACTGCGTTGCTACGTCCTGATTGACAGTTTGTGTGAGCAGGCCCGTGAATAGCTTGAGAGCGAGCCTATATGTATTTAAAGATATGAGGTAGCTTTGGCTACATATATGACACTTATGTGCAAGATTTCCTAGTATACTTAATATTCCAAGTGTTTAACGGGAATGTCAAAGTTGTGAAAGGATATGGTTATGTTGCGAGTTGGTAAAGGTATGTACGTAAAACTCATAAATAATGAGCTTGATATGTGATGAACCCTTGGTAAGGTTATGATTGAGTAAGTTATGATTATAAGATTTTAATAATATTTATGCCAATTTTCATCATGATAATTGTATGTTAAATGTGTGGTTATGATGCTTATTATTTGCATAGGAACTTACTAAGCTATATAGCTTACTCCCCCTCCTTTCCTTTGTCTTATAGTGTCACCAAGCTAGCTCGGGGTTCGGAGGTTTTTGAAGATCCACTCACACTATCAACAATTATTTTGGTATCAATGAATTCAACGTTTTGAGTTATGACATGTATAGGGGACTTGGTCATTTTGTTATGTGTCAATTGATTTGGCCAATGTGTTGGCTTATATTGGTTGAAAGTTTATTTTGTATATGGCCATGTAAATTGGCTAATGTTGGTATAAGTATATTCATATGATGGTGCCGTTCATGCAAGTGGAACTTTGCATGATTTAAGTTGATAAGTGGGTGATGATTATGTATGATAGAGGTTAACATGTGAATAATGTATTGATGTCTTGGTTGTGGATGGTTTGGTTGTATGTATATTCTTGAATTGGTGATATGTTATGTTGTGTAGGTGAGTGCATTAAAGGGTGGCAAATGGATTGGTAAATAGCCTTATTTTTGTCCACACAGGTAGACACACGGGCATGTGTCTAGGCCGTGTGTGACACACGGTCTGCCCCACGGGCATGTGTTTCGGCTGTGTGTCCCCTGCACCTTAATTTGGCAAAACAGAATGTCCAGTATTAAACACACGAGCATAGACACGACCGTGTGTCTCAGCCGTGTGAAGGACACGGCCCCGGGACATGGGCGTGTGTCCAGGGCGTGTGAAGTCTGCACCTATTTTATAAAAAAAATATGAAAATTAAATCGACCACACGGCCTAGCACACGGGCGTGTGGCACGGCCGTATGGCACAAGTCAGAGAGCTCCCTAAATTGAACACGGCCTGTAGCACGGACGTGTCCCAAATCCACACGGGCGTGTGACCCCGGTAACATGAAAAATGTTCTAAGTTTTGTAAAATTTTCTAAAGTTCTTGGTTTAGTCCCGAACCACTTCCAAAGCATGTTTTGGGCTTAGTAGGCTCGTATTAGGGACTTTATGATTGAACATGAATGGTTTTAATTTGGATGCAAATTTATGACTCGGAATTGTGCGAATGCTTGTGTTATAAGTCCAGTAATGCCTTGAGCCCTATTCTGGCGTTGAATACGGGTAAGCGGTGTTACATTTCAACACAAAACTGCAACTTGAAAACCAAACACTCACCTTCAAACGAAACAACAACACACGAACTTAACCTATTGGAAGAATGTTACCCTCCCGATATTCGCCTAAAAAGGAAGCCCATCGAACATTCAGACCGAGAATTTGAACAATTTAAGCAAAACCCAATTTCAACAATTTAGCAAATGAAAGCAAACATTAACTGAATTCAACAACGAACTTACGCGGTTACTTTCAGTCGAAACAACGAAGTATGCAATTCGCCTAAAAAAATAACAGTAACGGTAAAAGGTAAAGAAATAGTCAATAAAGAAGAAAAATATGACAGAAAGAAGAATGAAAAAAAAAAGAGATGGAAGAAGGAACAAAAAGAAAAGAGGAAGAACATAGAGAAAACTAAACAATTTAATTAAGAGAAAACTAAACAATTTAATTAAGTAAAGAAAATCACCAATTTTACGATATGACATAAAAAAAACAAAATACATCCTTAACGCACGTTCATGGATAAATATTGAATGAAAAAAATAGTAAAGTTTTTCACAAGTGGAACTTGAACCCCAAATCTTAAACACACACTTACGACACTAAACTATTGGGGCGGACACACATTTAATGACAAAATTTACCAGGTAGAAGTTCAAATTTTTAGGGTGTTACATAATGGTTAAAAATTGTGGTATGCCAAAATTTTAAGCAAATATTCTTAATTTTTTTTTGTATATACCACAATTTTTAAGTGAATATCAATATTTATATGGAACTAAAATCATGTTACCCAAGCCGTAACCAAAATTTCTAAAGCAATGGTATACTAAAATTTAAAAATACAGATCCTTAAATATTTTGGTACATATCACAATTTCTAAAGTTTGATATTTTATAATTGTGTCATACCATTTTTCTTTCATATTAAGAAATTTTTATATTGTAAAAATTACCATTTACCTTAATAACATTTATTAATTAAAATGTAATTAAAAATGTTAAGAACTCACCAATATAAGAAAATTGATTGAAAAGAGTTTTGATTAGAAAATATTGATATAGGCTTGTATAATCAATTTTTGATATATCAAATTATCATTAAAAAAAATTAAAAAAATATAGAAATTTGGTAAGTCGTTTAGCTAGTGCCAGCTCTCGGAAAAGAAAAAGTAGGCAGGAGTAGGGATTGGTCACAAGGTTGGACCAAAGTTTTAAAGTAGAAGTTATGCAATTGCATGGACCGCAGCGCAACGTCAACGACAGTTTTTAAGACCTTACAATATGTGACAATCTTAAATAACGAGATGCCATCATTTGGTTGCTTGCTTGGTCAGATTGAAATCTGCGGTCCTGATTATTAATAGAGACACCACACGCCCTTGTCGGGGAAGCTCGTGATAAATTTGTTATAATATATAAAACATAATAAATATTTATATCGATTTTATTATTGGTATTACCCATCATCTAAGTTCCAACTCAGTTTAAAAATTATTAAATAAAATTTTTATTTACAAAGTAAGTTAAATGATTTTGAAATTGTTTTAGGTTTTCATATTTTTATAAATCAATAAAAATTTATCTATAATAAGATTAGAATTAGAGGCATCATGCATACCATTTGAATTAAAGCACATTTTTAGTTTTCATTTGAAACTTTTATTATGCGGTCTGTCTCGGGTTAGGAGGCGAATCGTAAATGTTGCCCGATCGTAAATTAGACAGTTTCTCTTTCAACTAACAAAAGGGATAATTTTATTGGAAATAATATCTTTGAAATGTAAGGATAGGTGATAGGTTGAAATGGGTACGTATTTGAAACAAGAAAGAACCTTTAATAAAAATTAAAGACCCGAATCTTATAAGTTTCAAATTGATGGAATGAGTTTCGAAATAAAACCGAGACCCACTATCTAGCGAGATAGGAACTAACGGTATAGGTAGATGAACGCCACACCCGAAAGGATGATAAGTTCAAAATAAGGAAAGAACGACGCCACTAGAAAACTAGATAAGTCAATTCAAACCTTGAGAATTAGGAGAGTGAATACTCACCAAAAGAAATTTTTCTTTCATTCAAATTACAAGTTCCCTTCAATGATAATTGCATAGCCTTTTTATAGGCTAAACAAAGGCCAACCACAACCTTGGCCTTTAACCCTTAAAATTTTGAAAAGACACTAGTAATCTTGTCCCTTAACCCTTAACTTTTCGAAAAGGCACTAGTAACCTTGTCCCTTAACCCTTAGGTTTTCAAAAAGGCACCTGGCAACTTTGTCTCTTCATGTTCACCAAAAGGCACCTGGCAACTTTGTCTCTTCATGTTCACCAAAAGGCACCTGGCAACTTTGTCTCTTCATGTTCACCAAAAGGCATTGGGCTAGTTGAATACCGAATGAAGCTGAACTAAGCTAACACGACTAAATCAGCTTGAAGAAAGGTGTGAATCAAGCTAATTGAGCATGAAGCTGGGAGGCAGTTTAATGTAGAAAAGCCAAGAGATGACCAAGATATGTTGGAGGAGGTAATAATTGCGGGAGAGCCAACTATAGTTGATTTCCAACATCTTATAGAGCTAACTAATTATATAGACAAGAGCTTTATTTCATTAATTCCACCATGTTGATTCAAATTCAAGGCTTGCATTTTTTTACCATCTTTCATGACATCAAAAACGTGGAGCACTGCATAAAATCACATTAATTAAAATTAGACTAGACAGAATTTTAATCTCCTTATTTAAACACTAGATAAGAGCATACTAATACTCAACTTCGACAAAGACTAACTAAAAAATAAATAATAAATAAGAAAATGAAGCTATTCTGAAAATAAAAATTAAAACTGCAGTAAATTAAAGTGTTAAATAAACTAGCAAATGATCGGGTGGCTAGTATATTCAACTTCAAATAAGTTGTATGAGTTCGACATGTTTTGGGCTCTCTTTATGATCATCCCAAATTTGTGCCACCAACACCGTTGCGGCATCTTTGAATTGTTTGGTTCGGGAACATGTAATTGGCCCATTAGGTAGCCTCGTGGTCATGATTGACATCCGTCACAGGCTTCATAGATGAGCTCGTATCATCCCCTCCCTCTTTATGTTGATTCGTCCTCGAATCATCACCTACATCGAAAGGAGAAAGATCAGAAACATTAAAACTCGCGCTCACATTATAGTCACCTGGTAAGTCCAATTTGTACGAGTTGTCATTTATGCGTTCAATGACTTGAAATGGACCGTCTCCCCTTGGGAGAAGTTTAGATCGCCTTTGCTTGGGAAACCTTTCTTTTCGCATATGAACCCAAACCCAGTCCCCTGGTTCAAAGAGAATGCGTCTACGACCTTTGTTAGCTCGTTGGACGTATTGCTTGGTTCTTGCTTCGATATTCTCGCGTACCTTTCGATGTAGATCCTTTATGTATTCCGCCTTTTTTTTAGCATCAGAATGGATAAATTTATCTGAAGGCAATGGCAATAAATCAAGAGGGGTGAGAGGTTAAACCCGTAAACAATCTCAAAAGGCGAAAAATTTAGTTGCAGAATGAACGGCAAATTTCGGTTGTAAGCAAATTCGATGTGGGGCGACGGTCTTTCCACGTTTTGAGATTTTTTGCACCAATGCTCGCAACAAGGTTGATAGGACTCGGTTCACTACGCCGGTTTGTCCATCCGTTTGAGGATGACACGTGGTCGAGAATAGTAGTTTAGTCCCTAACTTTCCCCACGAGTTCGCCAAAAATGACTTAAAAATTTTACGTCCCGATCGAGATACGATCGTCTTTGGAACTCCATGCAATCGTATGATTTCCTAAAAACAAGTTTGTAATATATACAAGATCGTCGGGTCTTAGAACAAGGGATAAAATGGGACATTTTAGAGAAACGATCAACTGCAACAAAGATCGAGTCCTTCCTAGTTTTTGATCTCGGTATTCCAAGGATGAAATCCATGGAAATGTCGACCACCTGAGTGTCCGGAATAGGAAGGGCGTATATAAACCGTGGAGGTGGACCGTGATTTTGCTTGTTTGCAAGCAATGCAATGTTCACAAATTCGTTCGACATCCTTTCTCATTCCTGGCCAGAAAAAGTGTTCTTGAAGAGTGGACAATGTTTTGTCTCTTCCAAAGTGACCCATAAGGCCACCACTATGTGCCTCTATCACAAGCATGTCTCGTATAGAACCTTGCGGTATACAAATCTTGTTTTCCTTGAAAAGGAATCCTTCATGCCTGTAAAACTTATCAAAAACACCACTCTCACAAGCATTATAGACATTGCCAAAATCAGCATCGTTAGCATACAATTCCTTAATATGATGGAAACCAAGTACTTTAGAATCAAGAAAGGTTAATAAATTGTACCTTCGTGATAACGCATCCGCTACTACATTTTCCTTACCTTTCTTGTACTTAATTACGTACGGAAATGATTCTAAATACTCGACCCATTTTGCATGTCGTTTGTTGAGCTTGTGCTGACCTTTAATATACTTGAGTGCTTCATGATCTGAATAAATAACAAACTCTTTCGGTCTCAAGTAATGTTGCCACGTTTCAAGCGATCTTATTAGAGCGTACATCTCCTTGTCATACACGGGGTAATTAAGTGTAGCTCCGTTCAATTTCTCGCTGAAGTATGCCACCGGTCTTCCATTCTGAGTTAGAACGGCTCTGATCCCTACACCTGATGCATCACACTCAATTTCAAAAATTTTAGTAAAGTCAGGAAGGGATAACAATGGAGCTTTAAGAAGACATTCTTTAATGGCATTAAAAGACCGTTCTTGCTCATCGGACCATTGGAAAGCTGAATTCTTCTTGATCACGCTTGTTAAAGGAGCGGCTATCGTGCTAAAGTTGGGCACGAATCGATGGTAAAAACTAGCCAACCCATGGAAACTTCGTACTTGGCTAACCGTTGTAGGACGGGGCCATTCTTGGATTGCTCTAACCTTCTCTTGGTCCACTTCTAATCCATTTGCACTTACGACGTATCCTAAGAAAATAACCTTATTAGTACAAAAAGAACATTTCTCGAGATTGGCATACAATACCTCTTTTCGCAGTGTTTCTAAGATCGCACGTAGATGTTGGAGGTGATCCTCCAAAGATTTGCTGTACACTAATATGTCATCAAAATAAACAACACATGATTTGCAAATAAAAGCTCGTAAAACATGATTCATAAGTCGCATAAAAGTACTCGGAGCGTTTGTAAGTCCGAATGGCATTACCAACCATTCATACAAACCTAACTTTGTTTTGAAAGCCGTTTTCCACTCATCGCCTTCCCGCATCCTAATTTGGTGATAACCACTTTTGAGATCAATCTTTGTGAAGATTCGAGCTCTGCTCAACTCATCAAGCATATCATCAAGTCGGGGTATCGGGTGTCGGTATTTGACGGTAATCTTGTTGATGGCGCGACAGTCGACACACATTCGCCACGAACCATCTTTCTTTGGCACTAGTAGCACCGGTACTGCGCATGGACTAAGGCTTTCTCGGATATATCCCTTTTCTAGCAATTCAGTGATTTGCTTTTGGAGCTCTTTTGTTTCTTCGGGATTGTTCCGGTACGCAGGCCGATTGGGCAGTGAAGCTCCCGGCACCAAGTCAATTTGGTATTTTATGCCTCGAATGGGCGGTAAACCACTTGGTATCTCTTCTGGAAAGACGTCATTGAATTCCTGAATCAGAGACAACACAGAAGAAGGAAGATTCTCGGGTAAGTCGTTAGTATTCAAAAACAATTCCTTGTATAGTAAGACATACATTAGTTGTCTCACACACAAAGCTTTTCGAATATCTCTTGCCTTTGCAAAAATACTCATTTTTCCATTTTCTTTTTCTTCCTTCGTTTCCTCTTCTTTTTGTTCACACTCTCTTATTTTATCACTTAATTTCTTGCCCCTCTTTTTTTTTTTAAATTCTTTTCTTTTTCTTTCTCATTTTTCCTCTCACTTTCTTTTGATTTCTCCATTGATGCCTTCATCTTCAACTGATCTTCATAAACTTGCTTGGGTGTTAGCGGAGCTAGTGTCACGTTCGACCCAAGTATTTAAAAAGTGTACCGATTAGTGTAGCCGTCATGGATTGCTCGCTTGTCAAATTGCCAAGGTCGTCCAAGCGGGGAGATGTCCCGCTAGCATTGGAACCACATCGCACAAAACCTCATCTTGATACTTCCCTATTGCAAAGGAAACCAAAACTTGTTTTGTGACTTTAAGTTCTCCGCGTCATTAAGCCATTGTAGCTTATACGGATGGGGATGTTTGGTGGTAGTCAATCCAAGTTTTTCCACAAATATGGTGCCCGACCACATTAGTACTGACTTCCCCGTCAATGATGACGCAACAAATCTTCCCTTGTATTTGGCAACGCGTATGGAAGATGTTTTCGCGTTGTTGCTCATTTTCGACACCTTGTAAGCTAAGGCTCCTTTTTACCACCAAGATCTCTCCACTTTCGGCTTGTTCTACCTCTTCCTCATCTTGGGATGTCTCACTGGCATCATCTTCCTCTTCACTTCCGGATTCAATCTCGCCATTATCTCGGATAAACATAGTGTTTCGGTTTGGACATTAACTTGCAATATGTCCTCGTCCCAAACATTTGAAACACTTAATTTCTCGGGATCGATTCGGAAGAGCTTCCATTTTGCCTTTGCTCATTTCACCGATCGGCTTGTTAAACTTGGGTGCGCCACTTGTTTCTTTGGCTCGGTTCGGTATGTCCCGTTTATTGGTCACTTGCCCCCACTTCGATGTTGAAGCATGATTGGGGTTTGCTCTAGGCGTAGCACCGTTTCATTTGTTTTTGACCTTTATAGCCATGTGAACCATTTCGATGATATCGATGTAATGATGTAATTCTACAATATTTGCGATATCTCGATTGAGGCCAGTGCTAAAACGTGCCATGGTGGCTTCTCGTTCTTCTTCTACATTGGCTCGGATCATGGCCACTTCCATCTCCTTGTAGTAATCCTCCACGCTTCGGTGACCCTGAGTTAAGCTTTGCAACTTTTGATGCAACTCGCGGTGATAGTAGGTTGGGATGAACCTTTTCCTCATTAGTTCCTTCATTTCCGCCCATGTGGATATTAGGCGTTCACCATCCCGTCTTTGACTCGTCGTTAATTGATCCCACCAAATGAGGGCGTAATCAGAAAATTCGGTGGCAGCAAGTTTCACCTTCTTATTTTCTGAATAATTATGACAGTCGAAGATTAATTCCACCTTCTTTTCCCACTCAAGGTAGGCTTCCGGATCGGACCGCCTTTGAAAAGCAGGAATCGCCATTTTAATGTTCTTCAAGTCGTCATCGGCCCATTCTAGATCCCTTCGCTCACGGACTCGTGGACCTCCTCTTCGTTCATCGTGTTCGAAAGCCGGGTTCCTTGTCGGCTTCACTTGGTCGGTAAGACCGCGTTGTCACGTAACCAAGGTTGTTCTCGTCCCCTTCTCGGAATTGGAGGGGTATTTGCTCGAGGTCTTCGTTCATCTCTTTGATCTAATCGTTCGCTGATTGATCTGAACATACGTGTGATTTCTTGCATTACTATTTGCAAATCCTGATTTCTCCCTTCAGGATCATTCCTCCGGGGTTGCAATCCTCTTCCACCTCCGGCAGCATCGGATGCTTCGTCACTTATTATTCGACGTTCGGGGCTCCTAGACATGTTTTTAAACAAAAATTAGTGAATCCTCACTACAATCTTCACTTGTTCACTCACAAAGAAATTATCAACACTCACACTCGTGTTTTCACTCAATTCTGGCTTTTTTTTTTAAATGTATTCACTCTTGCCTTTTACCGCTCAAATTCACTCTACTAGATTCTAGAAGGTTGTCTTTGACTTACTAGCAACTCGTAGGTCGTTTTAAAAAAATTAAAACGGTAAGATTGGTCTCGAAAATGGGTAGGCTCAGAAAGGATAGAAAGGTTGATAGGTGGTGGGTCGAAAAATAAGGCTCGATGGTAGAGATGGTGAATTATGAAGAGTTTGAAAAATTCAAGATACTAAATTTTTTTTTGAAACTTACTCGGAAAAACTCAAGATGATCAAAACATGCCTAATTTAACTGGCTCTGATACCAGATGATGCGGTCCGCTCGGGTTAGGAGGCAAATCGTAAATGTTGCCCGATCGTAAATTAGACAGTTTCTCTTTCAACTAACAAAAGGGATAATTTTATTGGAAATAATATCTTTGAAATGTAAGGATAGGTGATAGGTTGAAATGGGTACGTATTTGAAACAAGAAAGAACCTTTAATAAAAATTAAAGACCCGAATCTTATAAGTTTCAAATTGATGGAATGAGTTTGAAATAAAACCGAGACCCACTATCTAGCGAGATAGGAACCAACGGTATAGGTAGATGAACGCATACACCGAAAGGATGATAAGTTCAAAATAAGGAAAGAACGACGCCACTAGAAAACTAGATAAGTCAATTCAAACCTTGAGAATTAGGAGAGTGAATACTCACCAAAAGAAATTTTTCTTTCATTCAAATTCCAAGTTCCCTTCAATGATAATTACATAGCCTTTTTATAGGCTAAACAAAGGCCAACCACAACCTTGGCCTTTAACCCTTAAAATTTCGAAAAGACACTAGTAATCTTGTCCCTTAACCCTTAACTTTTCGAAAAGGCACTAGTAACCTTGTCCCTTAACCCTTAGGTTTTCGAAAAGGCACCTGGCAACTTTGTCTCTTCATGTTCACCAAAAGGCACCTGGTAACTTTGTCTCTTCATGTTCACCAAAAGGCATTGGGCTAGTTGAATACCGAATGAAGCTGAACTAAGCTAACACGACTAAATCAGCTTGAAGAAAGGTGCGAATCAAGCTAATTGAGCATGAAGCTGGGAGGCAGTTTAATGTAGAAAAGCCAAGAGATGACCAAGATATGTTGGAGGAGGTAATAATTGCGGGAGAGCCAACTATAGTTGATTTCCAACATCTTATAGAGCTAACTAATTATATAGACAAGAGCTTTATTTCATTAATTCCACCATGTTGATTCAAATTCAAGGCTTGCATTTTTTTACCATCTTTCATGACATCAAAAACGTGGAGCATCGTGATAAAATCACATTAATTAAAATTAGACTAGACAGAATTTTAATTTCCTTATTTAAACACTAGATAAGAGCATACTAATATTCAACTTCGACAAAGACTAACTAAAAAAATAAATAATAAATAAGAAAATGAAGCTATTACTAAAAATAAAAATTAAAACATGCGTAAATTAAAGTGTTAAATAAACTAGCAGTCAGACTGGCTAGTATATTCAACTTCAAATAAGTTGTATGAGTTCAGCATGTTTTTGGGCTCTCTTTTATGATCATCCCAAATTTGTGCCACCAACACCGTTGCGGCATCTTTGAATTGTTTGGTTCGGGAACGTGTAATTGGCCCATTAGGTAGCCTCATCGGGTCATGATTGACGTCCGTCACAGGCTTCATAGATGAGCTCGTATCTTTTTATATATTTGCGTATAAATAAATAATATTGTCGATTGAATTAGTGTCACAAATAATTTTACATGCATACATGATAAGATTTCTATTATTTTTAAGTTGTTATTTCAATTTCAATTTATAAGATTAATGTTATAGGTAGATTATTGTTTTTTTTATTATAAAGCACTGTTGTCATTATTATCTTTTTTCTTTTTACCATTTCTCACTTGTGCCAAATTTTTTATTCTAAAAATATTAGTTAGAATATTTCATTTTGACATATGTTATTGTAGTTGGTTAATAAAGTTTTGGTTTGATAAAATATTTTAAAAAATAAAATAATCGATTCAACCGCCTATTTCTAGGTCAGCCGGTCTAATGGTTTTACCCAAACTAGTACCCTTTCTTATTTCGGGCTAACTAATCTAGTTCAAGTTTTTATGATTTTTTAATAATTTTATAAAATTATATATGTTTTTAATAGTTTTTATTATTTGTAAGAATTCTAATCCGTTCTTTAATTTTAAATAAGTTTTTAGTAATTTTATAATTTTTTTACAATTTATTATATTTTTATAGTTTTACAATATTTATAAATTCTTTTATAATTTCAATAAGTTTACATGACTTTTAATGATTTTAATAATATTTAATATTTTTATTTTTTATAATTTTTTATGGAAAAAATATTAGATTAAACCGAAAGCTATCACATGTCTTCCTCTGATTAGTCTATCAATTTATTTTAACAATCAATGTGGTCAATGATGGAAACTTCAACGGGAAAGCTTAATTGATTATTTTAGTTAACAATAAGGATTTAATTGAGTGTAAATTTTATACATGACTTAATTGAGTATGAATTTAATACAAGGCTTAATTAATTCTTTTACATATAAATTCTTTTTAAAAAGCAATTCAATCAATTAATAAATAGAAAGGCATTTAAAATGGTGGGAAGAAACTAGTTGACAAAAAGAATTTTTGCTTAGTTTTGTTACCAAGGCCTAGTCAATCACTTAGGTTAGGGTTAAACAAAATTAGTACTTTAAATAGAAAGAAAATAACTTATAATAAAAATTTTATCAGGGTTAAACAAAATTAGTACTTTAAATAGAAAGAAAATAACTTATAATAAAAATTTTATCACACACATGTAGAAATCAAGTATTTAGAATATAGATTTATGTTTAAAAATAACATATAATAAGTAATGAAATGCATGATTTGAAGCTAATTAATGACATTTGAAATATGTACAATATTAAAATAAAAAGTAAATTAAATTATAAGTAAAACTACATTTAAATTGTAACCTCTCAACCCCGCCTAGACGTTAGACCTAAATTCAGGAGATTATATTAGTCACTGAAGTGACCTAGAGAATTATCGGGGTTTTGAAAACGGTTATTTTAAAACATTTGTTACTTTTAGTAGAAAACTTAGTTACAAACCGTTTTATCATTCCTCAAAATCTTAATTATAATTTAGTAGTGGGAAGGTATTATCTATTCGTTTTTAATAAAAATTGGGTTCATGCATACTAATTAATAATCACAAAATGATGTTCTAAGAAATTATATTTCCTAAATTCCCATGCCACAATTCAAAAGTAAATCCACACAATCTTTGAATAATAAATTATCAAGTAAAATAGAAAAATAGATCCGAGTCGAGCCCCACAGAATATCGTGTCCACATCCTAACTTGGTGGGTTATTTGAAAAGATGGAAATTAAAAAGGAGTGAGCTATGAAGCTTAGTGTGAGTTCAGTCACAAGAAAACCGGAACAAAACAACAATCAAGGCACATGAATTAGCAATTCTGTGATTAAACACAACCATAAGGCACCTTAGATTAATGGTTTTTTTCATGTAACACGCTTCACTTTACTATCTCAGTATTCACAGTTTTATATGCACATGATTATGAATGCAAAGCAATTTCAAATTAATAGTAAAGTCCTACCCAACTACGCTACACACCTCACTTATGAGTTCTTCAAAACTCATATACCATATCACACCAAATTGTGGACGAGCCACATATTTGCAGTTACTACCACCTATTGTGAATGCACAACATATTCGCTGTTTAAACAAACTACCACTAGGTTTTGTGGACGAGCCACCACTTGTTTGTAGATTTAATAAACAACCACTCTTCCTTCGTACAATGTCTTGACCCATGCAATGCACTATGTCATGCTTTGTATTATAACAAATCAACACTAGTAGTAGACATGTAACATTTGCTCAATTCATCACTAACACTTAACATGCTTATCATGTTCTTCGCAGGGCGGTAACAATATTGTGACTTTCAATTTAACATTTCACTTTATTAGAAAGCACATAACATTCACATATCATGCGATGTAATAAGTGCACTTAAGGTGTTAAACAAAAATTTCAGAATTCACACAATATCGAGGACTTAATTGAGCAACGAAAAACTCTAAAAAGAATTCAAGGAATGTACAGGGATTAAACTAAACATTTCACACTTTTACATAATATTAATAATTCAATCAATCAGATCATGGATTTTAAAATTACTTGTATTGTCAGGAACTTAATTGAATAAAATAAAACACTAAAAATAGTTTGGTAATAAATTAGGGACTAATTTGAACAAAACATAAAATTTTGGACAAAACTATAAAATATGAAAAATAGGGGCAAAATTATAAAATCTAAAAATAAAGGGAAAAACTGTAAAATCTAAAAAATAAGGGACATACGGCTGTGTGACCAGACTGTATGGGAAGCCTTGGATCGTGTGGAGGGGTGTACACAGTCATGTGGCTAGGCTGTGTGATTGACTACGCCTGTGTGGTATTTGTGAAATTGATCTACAAGGGAGACACGACCATGTTGCAGGCCGTGTAGAGGGTCCTAGACTGTGCAAGAAGAGAAAAACCTAGGGTTTCAGGGGGACATGACCATGTGAGAGGGTTGTGTGGTCCACACGGGGTGGCCCACATGCCTGTGTCGCCCTAATCTTAGGCATAGTTTGCCTTGATTCGCTTGTAAAAGAACATACACCTGGCTCTGAGGTCTTGAACGTCGTTCCTTGTGCTTAGATATGGTCTGGGGTACCTAAATCAAGTCCTTCAAACGACATTTATGCAAGAATTAATAGCAAATTTCAAGATTCATCAAGATTATCGAAAGATTCGATGAAAAATTGAGAAATATCATTTAATTGATTGCAAGATTATTGTTAGATAGAAAGTCTATAAAGATTCAATATCAAACTTATGGATTGGAGGCTTACTTATCGCTTCATGGCAAAAATTAAGAATGTTTCTAGTGGTGATTATGAATCTGGTTGAAAAATGACTTGAATTGGGGATAGATTTTGATTCGTGAAGTAAATATAATTTTCAACAGTGGAATAAAATAATGATGTAAAGGGGGAAAAAAGAAAGAGGGATTAAATAGAAAGGATGAAAGCAAAATTCTAAGGGAATTTGAAAATGGTAAATTAAAATTCTAATTGGAATGAAATAAATAAATCAAAATCCTAATGTAATTAAGAAATGTGACTAAATAGCTAGGTTTTCAAAATTTTAAGGGGCTATAGGGTAATTTACCTTTTTTGCTGAAAATAAAAAGAAAATGAGGTGAGGTTGGCATGACTTGAATTTGGGAATCCAAGGAGAAAAAGAGAATGCTTAACCAATTAAGCTACTGCCCATGCTTATTTATTTTCTACTCTATTTAATATTTATTATATTGTGGGTTTTATCCTAGGTTGCTGAATAAAAAAGATAAGAAGTGAGAAAATTAGGATTTGAACCTAAGATCTTCAATGTGTGTCCTAACTACTTAACCATCAAGCCTAAGGTTTATTCTTAATTATTTATTTCATCTAACTTCCTAAAATTTGGGGAGTTACATAAACACATGAATATATCATGTTAAGATTATTAAATGAACAAAATTTTTTATCATGGTGTTGTCATCAATCTTAAGTCTGTGTCGAGTTAATTTATGAAATCATCTCAATCAACAACATTATTGATATAGACAATTGATGGAGGTAAAAAAAATGTGCATAATAAAATTGAAATGTATAAAAATATTAGATTAAGACTTTAGTTGAATAGTTATTTAAATAGTAAATTTAATGCTTTGCTAACCCAATTGGTATGAATTCAAATTCAATCATACGCATATTTTTATTGTTTTTAAAAATAAAGAAAAAGACTAAAATATCCTTAAATAATATAATTTATTTTAAATGTGAAGGGATATTAGGTCGTGTATGCTTAGAATTCATTTTATTGTTTAGAGTGTTGTTTTAGAAAAACCGTTTGCTTGTCGCTCTTCTTAAAAAAAAACTCAATTAAACTTATGCATCGGAAAAACCATTTTTCAAGTCATTTTGGAAAATTAGTTGCCTTATCGATTTGTTTTTTAAAAATAGTTCCTTTGCAATGTAATGGAAACTAGGGAACAGTATCAAATTTTACTTAAGCCCGATATCATGCATTATCCGGTTATTATGCTTGAGTAATTCATGCATGCAAAAATCCCCAAAAGAAAAGTTACCAAGCCATGGACCAAAAATAATTAAAAATTACAGGCCAAAACCAATAAAGACTTAATAATACTTAATTAAATAATAATCCGAGGTCCAAGTTCATTCTCCGAATGCCGAGTCCGGTCCTAATTTTGAGGTTTACTTGAAAAGTTAAATACTATTGGGGGATGAGCTTATGAAAAGCTCAATGTGAGTCAAATAATTATTTAAACGAACAAAAACATAAATATCGAATACATTGAAACATATTAGCATTAACTGAAGAATACAAAATCGTCATTGGAAATTCATATCATTACATAGCCATTATCAAATTGATGTCAAACGGTGTATGAGCATGAGACATCATTTATTCAAGTAACAATCACCAATCAATACAACAAAGTACAATACATAGCATAAATCAATAACATTTGAATATGTTGTGCACATGATGCAATGCAAAAAGGTTCCTACCCATTCCATCCACTACACACCACGATTTCCCCAGAACCCATCTGCCAGACTCCAAAACATTATGAGCATAGTTCGATGTGGTAAAACCACCGAATAATCAATAATGTAGAAAATCTACCGGATATCAAATAGTGAAATACAATCGCCAATAACATCTAATATGCGATAAAATTTCCAATCCCCTCAGTACTCCAGGTACAATGCACTAACTACGAATAATGCAGACTTAATATGCCACCGGTACTCAACGGAACTGCTCCATCAACCACAAAATCCCAACCCAATGTATATGCAATATGTCACACAATCTCATACATAATAATATCTCAGTACTTTTCAAATTCATTTGACATACTCATCATGTCCTCAATAATCACATACTTTCAGTAAATGGGAACAGTGTTCCAATCTTTCAAATTACCATTGTATTGGTATCAATCAATATAGTTCAATTTCACATACTTTACTGATTTTCATTGTGCATAAACAACACCCTTTTTGGTACAAAATATAAAAAAAAATCTCACATATTTAAATCATACATAAGCTTAATATCTCAACACATTATATCATTCATTCAAACATTATCATATCTCATAACTCAAATATGTAATTACAAACTCAATCAAATATTCAAACTATCAAACATGTCAATCTTTTAAGGCTCGAAACATACCTGGTTCGGCCACTCACAAAATCAATAGTTTGGCTATTGTGAAAATCCAATCAGAAAGTTGATTTATCAAATATAACATGATATTTAACATTTTAAAGCAGTTTTATGAGTTTAGGACCCACACCTTATTTTTCGCTTTCTTGCAGCACAGTAGCGAATCTTCCAATTTTCCTTAATAATTCCTTAAAAGAATCTAAACCAAAATTCAGTATAAATTCAATCCATTTAACATTAAACCAACCCCAAAAAACCCACTTATGAGTTCAAACCAATCTTTGAATTTATAACTATTTTATGAATCCAAACTAGTTAGATTCCTTACATTGTATCGATACAAACTGTACCTACAATTGTTCTTCGCCTTTACGGATGATTTGGGGCGTTTGGGTCAGCACCTAATTCAAAAATATACTGGAAAATCAGTAGCTAATTAATGATTAAATTTCTTCTTTTAATCAATTCATAACCTTTACCCAACGACTATGTCAAAATAACAAACTAGTTACCCTTAATTGCATTTACGCTTCACGATTTGTGGGATCCAAATGGCTAATTGATCAAGAACGTTTTTTTCCCTAATTTGAATTGGTTTAAAAGATGATTAGGAGGATTCAAGAAATCAAATTAAATTTGGAAAAATATAGGCAAGAACCAAGAAACAAAACATCCCCCTTTCTTGCACATAGGCGCACATACCACCACCCATGGTGACCAAAATTGGTGCTGAGTTTTAAAATGGTTTGAGATCTCATTAAATTCTGAAAAAAATACCTTTGAAATCATTTAAAATCCCCCAAATTCACGATCTGGAAATTTATGTTTTTAATGGATAAGATTAATTAAGAAATTGAAGAGAGAAGAGACCTTACCCAATCTAGTTGAGAGAAACGGCAATGACACTTTCTTGGCAATGTTCAGGATCGATCTTGGAGTTCAAGATTTCAGATTTGGGGCTGATTTTAATGACGAAAAATTACAGCAATATGGTGGAAAATATGTTAGCAAATCTTGTGGCAAAAAGAAAAAGAAAAAGAAAAGAAAGAGATGGTAAAACTAGGTGTAGACAACGACAAGAGTGGAGGAAAGGAAAAAAAATTAAAATCAAAGAGAAGGAGAGGAGAGGAACGACTAGGGCAATGAGGAGGAAGATTAAAGGCTGATTATTAGTGAAAAATTAATATTTATACCTAGGTTAACTAGGCTTGGATGATCCACACATTAAAACAAGGGGTTTTTGTCAAAAAATTAAATTATTTGCATAGGAAAGGAATTGAAATTAGGACCTCAAGGATAAATTTATTAATGTTTAAATATCAAACCAACAACTCATTCTTGATATAATTTGAAATATTCATTTTAAAAAACAAGACATGTCACATACTAGGCTTTAAGGCAAAATTTGCAAAATAATAAAAATGATGCGAGAGAAGGGATTTGAACTTGGGTTTCAAGAAACGTTACACTAACACTTAACCAATAAACCAATACCTCATTTATTTTCTAAAAATACATAGATAGTTTAAAAAAAATTAAGGTATGATCATTCTCTCTCGACTCACAAACTTGATTCTACTAACCCCTAATTTTTGGGATGTTACAAGTGATATTGCTAAGGGTGGGTTTGGATGGGCAGGAAGATGCGATGTGGTGTGGTTAGCTTAGTTTTTGTCTCACGCTATAGTATCGCTACAGTATGTAATCTCACCGTCATTGCTGTTTTTACACTAATTGCAGGTAAACGCAGGGCCCATCCAAACCCACCCTAAGATTGGAAATATTTTTTTAGAATAATAAATGTTTTCTAACCACATTTTGAAGCATTGAATGTCTTAAATTAAAGAGTTCGCAATCTGTCTTTGGTGCTTGTGTCTAACACAATTCTTTCAAAGGGTATCATACCCTAGGATATGCTAAAAGAAAATATTTTCTATTTGCATAATTAGCATCATCTTTATATATTGGATTCACAACCTAAATAATTTGTAGCTTTAATTATAAAACCTTATATAAATTTAATTTAGAGAAAAATTTATGTTATGCTATATCCATTTTTATAATATGTAAATTAAGTAAAACAATAATATAAAATTTATAATATATAATCTTTATAAAAAAAGTTTTATAAATTGTCCAAAACTTTCATTACACTTCTTACAAATAATATATATATTTTCCATAACTTTAGAAAGTTATTTTTTTTATAAATAAGTTATCATTAAAAACTATAATTGTAACCTCCACAACCCTACCTAAATGTTAGAACCGTATTCGGAAGATTATATTAGCCATCAAAGTGACCCATAAAGCTTATCGGAGTTTTAAAAACAACCATTTTAAAACATTTGTTTTGATTTAGTAGAAACTTAGCTAAATATCGATTTATTATTCACCAACATTTTTAATTATAATTTAGCAGCGAAAAAGAACAATAGTTACTTATGTTTTTAATAAAAACCGGGGTTCATGCATAACTCATTCATGATCATAACTCCATATCCTACAAGTTAAATTAAATATTAAGAAAAATAAAAACAAACCCAAATCCTAAGTCTCATGCAACAATTTGTAGTAAAACAATATAATCTTTAAATAATAATTAAAATAAATCAATTAATGAGCCTAAAAGAAATTTATAAAATAAAAATCGAACTGAGGCTCGCCGAATGTTGTGCCTGTGTCCTAACCTGGTGGGTTATATGAAAAGATGGAAGTTAAAAGAGAGTAAACTATAAAGCTTAGTGTGAGTTCTATTACAAGATAATCAGTGCAACCAATTAGCATACAAAATCACACTACATATAATAACTCGCAATAGCAATCTCAGAATATCGAATTAACAAATCAACATCATACACATATATACATATACACATATATATCATATTAGAAATCTCAAAATCTGTAACCTCCCCAACCTGGTCTAAACGTTAGACCCGAATTCGAGAGATTACATAGGCCGTCGAGACGACCTAGTACGATCGGAGTTTATAAAACAATTGTTTTTAAAACATTTATTTACTTTAGAGGAAAACTTAGTCTATTTTCAGCAAAACTTGTGAGTTATCAAAAACCGATTTAGTATAACTTTCCTATGTATCGTTGACTATTTTGAAAACTTAGTTAATTTCTAGTTTGTTTACTAGCTAATATTTAATTATAACCTAGCATTAGAAAAGTGATATTCAACTTACCTATAATTTAATGACAAACAGATTTTATGCATAAGAAATTAAAATCCATATTTCAATATTTAGGAAAAAGAAAAAGAAATTTAAAATGTCATGCATGCTATATAAACCCAAAATCCAAACCTAAGTCTCATACCATAGTTCAAAAGAAAATAATACAGTCTTTGAATAATAAAAAGATATCAAATAATAACTTAAAAATATTTTGGAAAATAAAATTGATCCAAGCCAAGCTCTCCTTATGCCGAGTCCACATCCTAACTTGGTGGGTTATCTGTAAAGATGGAAATAAAAAGAGAGTGAGCTATCAAGCTCTGTGTGAGTTCGGTCACAAGAAAACCGAAACAAAACAATAGACAAATTATATGAGTTAGCAATTCTAAGAATAATCACAATCATAAAGCACTTTAAATTAACAATTTTTCATGTCATCACTTCACTGCACTATTTTAGGAATCACAATTTTATATGCACATGTTAATGAATGCAGTGCAGTTTCAAATTAACAGAAAAGTCCTACCTAACTCTGCTATACACCTCATCTATGAGTTCCCCAGAACTCGTCTACCATATCACTTTGGATCGCAGACGAGCTCTCGGAAAAATCTCGGTTTCAAAATGGTTTTCTTGTACAACAAAAAATTAAAATTTTGAAAATCGACCCAATTTGTGATATTTATAGCAATAAACCTTAATTAAATTCGTACCTGTGTTTTCGACTTAGCAAACGTTTGTTGTTCTCAGTTTTCAACCAAATGATTTTCTCTGCTAATCTCATACCACGAACTACTTCGAGTGTAGGCTTGAACCAATTAAATCAAAATATAGAACTAGAAAAAGTTTTCTCTCAATTTGGGGTGAAAACGAAAATTCTCTCTTCTTAATTGAAATCGGTAGGATTGTTATTCTAAAAAAATATATGTAATAGTCAAGAATAAATTCTCTCTATTTTTGGCAGAGTAACAACCTCTCAAAAATTGTGTTAATAGCTTTACCATGTAATCTATTTATAGGAAGAGAATGTAGAACCCTTATTGAGTTGTAGTTGTTTATTTCAAATAGAAAAACAACATCCTATTTAGAATAGGAATAAGATGGACGACACACCTTAGTATTCCTACTAGGTTGCTGGCCATTTCATGTCTATGAAGGTTTTTGGGTCTCTTTCACTTTGGGTTCAATTACGAGTACTTCATGGGCCTTTTTGACCAAGTACTTTGTAATGTGATCTAACCCGATTCAGTTTTTCTATTTTCCAAAATAAAACTTTAATGTTTTATATATAAAACAATTTTCTCATCCCTATTTTACCCTCAGTAAAATTTTGACGAATTTATCCCTAGTAAAATTTTGAGAAAATATGTTCAATATTTCACAACTCAACATTTTCATTATGACTGAATGATTTATTTTCATTTTCGGGCTTGACAGTCTAAAAACATAAACTCATTCTTCCAATCATTTTTTAAGTAATCCATATAGAATTGCAAATGGATCATTTCCATTTCCCTTTTTGGAAACCTACATTCATTTCCAAATGATTCCATTTCTCCATTTGGGAGAAAATCATAATCATTTTTGAATGTTTTCCATTTCTCTTTTCCTATTCATTCCGTTCATTTCTATTGGATATATGTAGTTGAGGCTCAAATGATTTATAATTACATTCTGGCTTTTCACCTATTAATTATAAACTCATTTAGTCACAAAGTCATTCCAATATAGTATCGTGACTGAGCTCTCCCCAACGACATACCATTACGAAAGCAGCTATTTAGTGCTCATCCAATGACATTGTCATAAATGTCTTACCCTTAT
The DNA here is from genome assembly GCA_025503065.1 of Gossypium bickii. Classification (NCBI taxonomy): domain Eukaryota; kingdom Viridiplantae; phylum Streptophyta; class Magnoliopsida; order Malvales; family Malvaceae; genus Gossypium; species Gossypium bickii. Next base: position 108,757,562 of record CP106711.1, read on the forward strand.
AGGATATCCTTTATCTCTTTGGGATAGTATCTACTCTCAGTAGGATCCTATTTTGTCTCATGGTAACCGTTACATCTTCCTTCATGAAAAGTCAATCCCTATCAAATAGTGATCAAGTCATCCATCACAAAGATGAACGACCTGTGACCAAATTTACTTATCATCAACCATGTAAATCCTATGAGAGGATATCATTTACCCATGTCTCGGGCTATGAATTCTTCTATTGTGAATGATGCTACATATTACAGAAGTCATATGCCCAACGCACCAGCTTTCGGTTCCTTATCTATTTGAACTCAGGCTTTTACATACATCAAAGTGTATGAGTTATGCATACATAGTCCGCCATTCACTCAGGATTTAGGTATGCCACACTATGAACTTCACAAGTGAATAAAGCCATAAATAGATTCATGATTTATTTTATCTAGGTTTAGTCTGATGTACTGTCAATCTAGTCAATTACATCTATATCTTTATCTTCTAGGAGTCATCTGCTCCGATACCCAAGACAAGACATCTCCCTAATTGCACTTGATAGATGACATATTAGTCTTTTAATCGGTTTGCTTATTTGCAATTAAACTAAAGACATTTTTAGGTTCCTCTACTAATAAAAGCTATTTTTTCTTACTATGATCTGATCACGTATGTATCACCCCAAAACCTGGCCTAGACGTTATGGCCAAATCTGGCAATGTCATGTGGAATGGATTTTAAAAACGGGGTTGTCTAGATAGAAACCAATTTCAATTATTTAACTCCTATTTGTTTATATTTATTCCAAAACATTTATTTAATTAGTCCAAATGTCTTAAGCCATCCCTCTTTTTAGTGGAAGCTAATAAAATCGTTAAGTTTAGGAAAAATTGTTTGATATTTTTAGGAAGCCTTTGTTTTTGGTAAAATTCGAGCTTTTGTCAAGTTTGGCAACATTAAAAGCATAATACGCAGTCAAACCCAAATTAAAACAACAGTCAGAAAAGTCCACTTACAAAAAAATACCCATAAAGGAATAAAAAATTTAAAGTAAAACCAAATCGAAAATAGTACGTAACATGTGGTCACCATCGAGTCCCCCGCTGCACCGATCCGCCTAACTCTAAGGATTACCTGTACAGATCAAACAGAAAAGAGTGAGTTTACGTAAACTCAGTGTGTAACCCCACAGAGTTAAGCATGCACACACATACAGTAAAATAGAATCGATCAGATACAGATCCGGGTCTAAGCCCATTACAGATACAGATAGACAAATCGGAATCAGAACCATAATCCTACCCCCATCCTCTACACATCATCTCCGACCATCCCTACACACCATGGTGGGTTAAAAACACCCACCCATCCCTACACAACATGTAGTACCGATGTGACACATAACAGATATAATGCAGCAATGCTGCCAGATAATAGGCGTAAATTGCCTTTCCGAACACTTCCTCCAATATACATCATCCCAACCCCAATGTCAGATACAAAACTATACAAGTACAGAAAAATAATCTAACATGCTCACATGCTTACGATCGTATACAGATAGTAGATAATAGTGCAAATAGACATACATTAGAATTCTAATCAGATCAGGATATCAAATAGATAGTTCATACAGTTTAGGGTTTAATTAGCCCCATCGATCTCTGAAGAGGCCTGATGCGTTTAGGACGACTCGTGCAACCCTAGGAAAAAATTCAGATAAATGGGCCCACACGCCCGTGTGGTTTGCTCGTGTGGGCCCACACGCCCAGATTGGCCTTGCCCATATGGATCACACGGCCTGGCCAAGGTACCACATGCCCATGTGGGCTACCCGGGCATGTGGGCCCACATGCCTAATTTGGCCTAGCCCTTGTGGCTCACACGGCCACACTCCTACCATCACACAGTTGTGTCTTACGCATGGCTTGGCCTTCGTCAATCATACGGCCGTGTCGTCGCACACGGCCTACCACACGGCCGTGTGGCGTAGACAGTGGGTTTTTTTGGCTTTCGTCGAAACTCCTTTTTTTGCATTTCGGGTACACACCGGGTATCGTTTCGATGCAAAAACTATCTCAAGCCTTTCAAAACCTAAAATCAGAGTATCCAACAATGATTTAGCAGATTGATTAACCAAATCGACACAAGAATTGACCAAAACCCAACTTACCGCAGACTACAAATCACTTCTAACGTGAACTGAACGGTTGAAGTACAATTCCTTGCTTCACAATCTGCTCCTAAACACGAATTACCACTATCAAATGCTACAAATCGACATCGCCAAAACCAAACAAAAGTTAAATACACACAACGCCCACTTACCCAATGATTAGAGAACTCTACCAATAAAAGGGCGATTTCACGATTGGACCACCAACAATAATGAATAAAGAGTACGGATTAATGGCTTAACCGAAGAGAGGAAAAACGACAGCAACCACCAAGAAAAATTGGAAAAGAAAAACGTCAAAGGGAAAAATTTGGGAAAAAAGAGAGAAATTTGTAAAACAAGATATGACACAATCCCCTTGATTTTCTCCCACTTCCCACATGATCTCAACTTACCTAGAGTTTCTGTTCAACCAAAATTCTATATGTCCACCAAGCAAAAATCAATTCCCGTGCTCGCACTAGAATTTGAACACAAGACCTCCAACACACCAACACCCTTACTACTTGAACCAGCGGGCTCATTCTGATATGAAGTTACAGACAATTAAATATAAGCCCACTGAACAAGGATAAGGCTTAATTCCAAAAATACCCAAAATTGCTAAAGGTAAGGCTTGAACTCAAAACCTCTCAGACACACCCAAAACACTCAACCACTGAAGCAGATACACAGTTGTGTCAAAAAATTTCAGAAACATAAACAATTATTTTAGGGCGTTACAACTCTACCCCCTAAAAGAAATTTCGACCTCGAAATTTACCTGATCAGAACAGATAAGGATATTGCTGACGCATCGAGTCCTCAGGTTCCCACGTCGCCCCCTCAGTGCTATGATTCCACCACAGCACCTTCACTAATGGAATGGACTTTTTCCACAGAACCTTAACGTCGCGATCCAAAATCTGAACTGGCTCCTTCTCAAAGGTTAAGTCTTGCCTAACCTCGATCTCTTCAATCGAGACAACATGGGATGGATCAGAATGGTACTGCCTTAACAGCGAAATGTGAAACAAATCATAAATACAGGCTAGTTCAGGAGGTAGCTCCAACTGATAAGCAACTGGTCCCACCTGTTTCAAAATTCGAAACGGTCCAATGAACCTAGGGCTCAACCTGCCCTTACGACCGAACCTGAGAACCTTATTCCACTGAGAAACCTTAAGAAAGACGAAGTCCCCCACCGAGTACTCAATATCTCGCCTTTTCAGATCTGCATAAGACTTCTATCTATTAAAAGCTGCTTTTAAACAATCCCGAATCAGTCGAACCTTATCCTCAGTCTCAGAAACCAACTTGGTGTAAGAGTATGCCCAAAGATCAATCATGAGATGGTTGTAATAACATACTTTATTTACCATATTTATTAATATAAAGCGTTGTCATTATTATTTTAGTTTTTCTATCTGTGTATACAAATAAACTGTTTTATAATAATGTCCTGAGAATAATATGATTATTTTTAAAAGATCCTTAGTCGAGTATTATTATTGACTAGGACAACAATAATGCATTAAGACTAACATGTAGTTGATTGATGATAAAGAGTTGTCATTGATGTGGATTGTCAAAATCAATGCATGAATATGTGTGTTAGAGAACAACATATTGGATTGACCCGTTATGAGTATGTTTATTGGATTATTATGTAATTGTCACAACTTTACTCATAGTGATTAATATGTATATGATCCTCGGACTTGAGATAATTATTAATCTCAAGATCGTGAGTTGTATATTGTGATGATCAAACGTATAATCGTGAATCTGGTTGTTCTATAAAGGTGATGTTGGATATACCACAATCTATGTAGAGGATATGGTTGATCAATATAGGATAAGTCCCTCCTACATAATGGGAGTAATATCTTAGGCCACTTGATTGAGTGAGACTAGAAATGCATGGCCATGCTCAAATAAGTTGACATGAGATGTCATACTAATTTGTATATCATAGTCTACTCAAGATATCAAGAAACATGGGATGGACTATACAAGTGTGACTATTCCATGACTTGTGTCCATTCGGAGATAAAGGACTTAAGGATTAATGCATGAAAGGTTAATCACAAAAAGTTATGTGGAATCATGACTTCTTGTAACTTAGGTAGCAATGATGCATTGCTAGATGCCACTCATTGTTTGTGACATTAGAATCGTTCTATTATTATCGCTAACGTTGCAAGAACCCTACAGGTCACACCCTATGGTTTAAATGAACGGAATAAAATATAATTGGTATTGTTTTTGGTTGTCACATGAATTAAATTAATTAAAGAATTAATTTAATTGGGCAATCAAATATTGAACATATTATATGTACAAGGATGTTGTACACATAATGACAACATAATTCTATTAATATATGAATTTGATTCATATATAAATTTAAATAAATATAGTTTATCGAAATCTTTATTATAATTAATGTAATTATAATTTGGATATAATTAATGTAATTATAATTTTTAGGTTAAAAACTTTATTGTATTTATTTAACATTCAAGAGATACCAATGATAAAAGGGTATTAAAAGGATACCAAATAATGGGCCCAATGAAAAAGATACCCATTATAAAAGGCCCAATTAAAAGGATACCCAATATAAAAGGTATTTAAAAGAGACAAAGCTTAAGGGAAAACCTAATAGATTGCTTGTTAGGTCTAGCGACCGTCAAGCAAATAAACCTCCAAAATAGTTTTGGAGATTTCTTCCGATTCATAGTCAAACCGGGTGGATCACGTAGAGACCGACATCGGAAAAGGTTGTGGCTTGATTCGACAGTAGATCAAAACTCTTGTTGCCAAGGCATCGCCGTCTACTCAGATTTAAGTTTTGGTAATTTCGAAACCTTTATTTCACCCCGATTCGTTCCTCACACATGGATTCCTGATTTGGATCGCCAGATCTAATTTTATTCTGCTGCGCTATGTGTTCCGGCGTTCCAACAGTGGTATCAGAGCCACTTGTGTGATACGAACTCGGGTTTAAATACTTGGGTGATGCAATTGTATGAGATTCATGTTTTGATCTTATTGTATTTTCGATTGTTTAAATCGTTTAAGCATAACCTGATAACTGTTCCTTTCGGTAATTGATTAAATGTTAATCATGGTTTTGTGGCCTACTTGATTTTATGTTATTACTGTTAATTATTAACAAATCTGTAATAATGTGACGGAGGTATTTATAGTTTCCAGTAAGTGTTAACTGGCTAATGGAACAAGGGTTGTTCCGATATGAAACCTCAAGGATTAAAATCCTAAAAACACGATTCTGTTGATAAAAAGTTATCAAATCGTGAGGTTTCATTTGACTGGGGTATGCGATTCGCATCTGCAGGGCTCGCCTGCACCACAGTCCCATACCGCAGGGCTCCGACATCCTCAGACCCTCGCAAAAAAATTTGTTAATAAAAGAAATTTATAAACTTGATGGGCCACAAAAGGTTGAAAAGATATTTTATAATTCACCTTAAATATATATATATAGAATTATGTATGCTATTTTTGACATGCACGGTGTTTGAAATGCATAGTTATAGCCCAATGACACATTCGATAAAAGGTTGTATTTTTTTTAAATACGGCCTGCGTGTCGTGCCTTACTACTATTCTATTGTATTTCTCTTCTCATCTTATTCCCTCGTATGTAAAACGAAGTTTTCAGATATTGTAATTTGCAAGAGTTGCTGTGGGCCAAACGAGAAGGAAGGTGGGACAATGATTGAGAATGATAGCTTGTGAAATGGCTTACACCTTTAGGTTTCTTTTTGGTTTTCCCATTGGCTTGGGTTGAACCACCTTAGTTTATGGGCTATAACTATTGCATTTATTTATTGCTTTATTTATTCATGTATGAGATGCTATGGATGTCTAAAGCATGCCAATTATATATATTAAAACTTGATAGTAATAAAACCCCGTTAATTGATGAGATCAATTAAAAGACTAAATGGACTAATGTAGACCATAATTGGTGAGATGGAACAATCTTAATAAAATCCCTCTATTAAAATATTAAGTCAACATGGCCTTCCAATTTTGCCCTCGTTAAAGCCTCGATCAATACTATGTAGGTTACGCCAAAGCAAAGTACTAGTATTTATCTTGGTTAAACGCAAAGAATAAACAAGTGATATTCATTTGGTTAAAAATTGGTTAATGACTTAACTAAGTTACTCTAATAGGATTAGAAACCTAGAGGCAAGTAAATTGGATAAGTCATAAGATGATTAGAACAAGAGTTGTTCACCAAATATTAGGAGTTACATATGATGTAATTAGCAAATGTTGCTTACCTAAATAACCATAATCTTAAGAGTAAAGCCAAAGTGACTTAAGAGGTGGTGAAATATGGATCCTTAACCTACTAGAAATACTTTTGAGAAAGTTTTTCAGAAATTAATATATCTGAAGGTTATTAATTTTGAAATAAAATAGTGGGAATATCATTTAATAAAGTCTTTTTAATGATTGATATAAAATTGGTAAATTTACTCATATGCATATTTAATTGTTATAGATATATTATGGTGCAAACACTAGCACACTCTCATTGCGATCGGTCCTTGAGAAGGACAAATTGAATGGTTTGAATTTTCTTGATTGGTTCCAGTAACTTGAGGATTGTCCTTAAACAAGAACGGAAATTATATGTCATTGAACAACCACTTCCTAATGAACCACCCGCTAATGCCTCGAGGGTGATAGAGACGCTTACAAGAAGTATCTCGATGACATGATAGATGTTTGATGTCTTATGCTTGCCACTATGAATCTCGAACTTCGTAAGCATGAGGACATGGTTGCTTATGATATGATCGAGCACTGAAAGAACTTTATCGGGGGCAATCACGGCAAGAGAGGTTTGATATCTCTAAAGCCCTATTCCAATGTAAGTTGGTGAAGGAAGCCCAGTGAGGACCTCATGTCCTTAAGATGATTGGCTATATTGAAAGCCTATCCAAGCTTGGGTTTCCATTGAGCCAAAAGTTGGCCATCGATGTTATTTTACAATCGTTGCGGATAGCTACAGCCAGATTTGTCCTCAATTTCAATATGAATGAAATTGACAAGACTCTACCACAATTGCTCGGTATGTTACGAATCACTGAAGGCAACTTGAAAAAGGTTGGACCCAAGCCCATACCGATGGTGGTAAAGTAATAACAAGGGCAAAGGAAAGGCCAAAGTTCAAACAAAGCCCAAGGCAAAGGTAAGCCCAAATTTGGAAAAGGAAAGGTTGTATTGAAACCTAAAGGTGGGGTGTCTAAGGAAGGAAATCATTTTCATTGTGGTGTATTTGGACATTGGAAACGGAATCGCCTGTCTATCTTGAAGAAGTCAAGAAGGCTAAAGCAAGCGGAATGTCCGCTTTTGGTATTTATGTTATTGATATTAATTTATCAACTACTACTTCTTGGGTATTAGATACTGGTTGTGGTTCTCATATTTGTACTTGCATGGGGACTACAAAGGAGTAGGACTGCGGCTAGAGGAGATGTGGACCTACGAGTTGGAAATGGAGCAAAAGTTCTTGCATTAGTTGTGGGAACATATACTTTATCTTTGCCTAGTGGACTTGATTTATGTTTAGAGGATTGTTATTTTGTGCCCGGTTTGACTAAAAACATTATTTCAATTTCTTGTTTAGACAAAATTGGTTTTGAGATAATTATTAAGAATAATTGTTGTTCATTTTATCTCAATAATGTTTTCTATGGTTCGGCACAATTAATTAATGGCCTCTATATTTTAGATCAAATGAATCCCATTTACAACATAAATACTAAAAGATCTAAAATAAATGACTCAAATCAAACTTATCTTTGGCATTGTCGTTGGGCCACATAAGTGAGAAACGCATATCCAAACTCCATAAAGATGGTCTCTTGAATTCATTTGTTTTTGAACAATTTGAAGTATGTGAATCTTGCTTATTGGGAAAAATGACTAAATCTCCTTTTACTGGTAAAAGTGAACGAGCTATTGATTTATTGGACCTAATACATTCTGATGTATGTGGACCAATAAATACACAAGCTAGAGGTGGATTTCACTACTTCATTACTTTCACTAATGATTTCAGTAGATATGGGTATGTTTATCTCATGCGCCATAAGTCTGAGTCCCTTGAAAAGTTCAAGGAATTCAAAAATGAAGTACAAAATCAACTAGGCAAAACTATCAAGTCACTTCGATCTGATCGAGGTGGAGAATATTTGAGCCTAGAGTTTGATGATCTTTTGAAAGAATGTGGGATTGTCTCACAACTTACTCCTCCTCGTACTCCTCAATGGAATGGAGTATCTGAGAGAAGAAATCGAACTTTGTTAGACATGGTTCGATCCATGATGAGTCATCTTTGATCTACCAACTTCTTTTTGGGGACATGCACTTGAGGCAATGCTTTCACACTAAATCGAGTTCCATCTAAATCGGTTCAAAAGACGCCATATGAGATGTGGGTCGGGAAACGCCCTAGTACGTCTTTTATGAAAATTTGGGGTCATGTGAAGCTTATGTTAAACGTCGCCGACGTCTACTAAGCTTGAACCCAAATCGAAAGGTGTAATTTTGTGGGGTATCCAAAAGAAACCAAAGGATATTATTTCTTTAATCCCACCGAGAACAAAATGTTTGTTGCTCGGATGGTGTCTTCCCTAGAGAGAATTTACTTCTAGAAAAGGAAGTGGGAGAAAGATTGAACTTGAAGAAATTCGAGAATCACAAGATACCATCAAGAGAGATTGAACAACGGCCAAATTCCACAAGAAATTGAGGAACAAATAATCGTTGTAGAAACACAACCATCTGCTGTGAGATCTTTAAGAGAACGCCGTGTGCACGAGAGATATGGATTTCTCATTACAACGCATGGTGACGTTCTCCTTATAGATCAAGATGAGCCTAGGACTTATCAAGAAGCGGTGACAAGCCCAGATTCTGAGAAATGGCTTGAGGCCATGAGATCTGAGATGGATTCCATGTATGAAAACCAAGTATGGACCTTGATTGACCCACCCCAAGGGGTTAAACCTATAGGGTGCAAGTGGGTTTTCAAAAAGAAAACAGACATGGATGGTAATGTACAAATATACAAAGGGCGATTAGTCGCTAAAGGTTTTCGCCAAATTCATGGTGTTGACTATGATGAAACCTTTTCTCCTGTAGCTATGTTTAAATCCATCAGGATCTTGCTCGCCATAGCTGCATTTCATGATTATGAAATCTGGCAGATGGACGTCAAAACAGCTTTCCTTAACGGGAAACTTGAAGAGGATGTGTACATGACACAACCTGAAGGTTTTGTAAATCCAAAGGATGCTAGAAAGATATGTAAGCTACAAAGATCCATTTATGGATTAAAGCAAGCTTCTCGAAGTTGGAATCTTCGTTTTAACGATGCAATCAAAGAGTTTGGTTTTATAAAAAATGAAGATGAACCATGTGTTTATAAGAAAGTTAGTGGGAGCACTATCACATTCTTGGTACTATATGTAGATGACATACTTATCATGGGAAATGACATACCTACCTTGCAATCTATTAAGACTTGGTTAAGAAGTTGTTTTTCTATGAAGGACTTGGGCGAAGCCACTTATATCTTAGGAGTCAAGATCTATAGAGATAGATCAAAACGACTACTAGGTCTAAGCCAAAGTACATACATAGATAAAAAATCTTGAAAAGGTTCAAGTATGGAAGAATCTAAAAGAGGATTCCTACCTATGAGACATGGTATTTCACTCGAAGGAAATGTGTCCTTCAACTCCACAAGAGAGAGAACGTATGAGTAAAATTCCATATGCTTCCGCTATTGGATCTATCATGTATGCTATGTTATGTACCCGCCCGGATGTCTCATATGCCTTAAGTATGACGGCGGTATCAAGTAGATCCGGTGAAGGTCACTGGACCACGATCAAGAGTATCCTTAAGTACTTAAGAAGAACTAAGGATACATTCCTATTATATGGAGGTGAGGAAGAGTTAAGTGTAAAAGGTTACGCGATGCCACTTCCAAACCGACAAGGACGATTCTCGATCGTAATCGTGTTTTGTGTTTTGCCTTAATGGTGGTGTTGTGTGAGTGGAAAAGTTCAAAGCAAAGTACGATGAGTGATTCTACAATAGAGGTTGAGTATATTGCGCACCGGTGAGGCGACAAAGGAAGCGGTTTGGATCAAAAAGTTCATTCATTGGACTAGGGTTGTGCCTAGCATATCGGATGCTATAGAACTCCGATGTGATAACAATGGAGCTATTGCACAAGCTAAAGAACCCAGATCTCACCAAATGATCCAAACATATACTTAGGCGCTACCATCTTATTCGAGAGATTATCGATCGAGGAGATGTAGAAATATGCGAGTATCTTGAGATGATAACATCGCCGATCCTCGACCAAGCCTCGACATGCCAGAAGCATGATCATCACACTAAGTCGCTTGGTAGTAGATATATGAGTGATTGGTCTTAGTGCTAGTGGGAGATTGTAAGAGTATGCCCAAAGATCAATCATGAGATGGTTGTAATAACATACTTTATTTACCATATTTATTAATATAAAGCGTTGTCATTATTATTTCAGCTTTTCTATCGTGTATACAAATAAACTGTTTTATAATAATGTCACGAGAATAATATGATTATTTTTAAAAGATCCTTAGTCGAGTATTATTGTTGACTAGGACAACGAAGAATGCATTAAGACTAACATGTAGTTGATTGATGATAAAGAGTTGTCATTGATGTGGATTGTCAAAATCAATGCATGAATATGTGTGTTAGAGAACAACATATTGGATTGACCCGTTATGAGTATGTTTATTGGATTATTATGTAATTGTTACAACATTACTCATAGTGATTAATATGTATATGATCCTCGGACTTGAGATAATTATTAATCTCAAAGATCGTGAGTTGTATATTGTGATACTGATCAAACGTATAATCAGAATCGTTGTTCTATAAAGGTCGATGTTAGATATACCACAATCTATGTAGAGGATATGGTTGATCAATATAGGATAAGTCCCTCCTACATAATGGGAGTAATATCTTAGGCCACTTGATTGAGTGAGACTAGAAATGCATGGCCATGCTCAAATAAGTTGACATGAGATGTCATACTAATTTGTATGTCATAGTCTACTCAAGATATCAAGAAACATGGGATGGACTATACAAGTGTGACTATTCCATGACTTGTGTCCATTCCGGAGATAAAGGACTTAAGGATTAATGCATGAAAGGTTAATCACAAAAAGTTATGTGGAATCATGACTTCTTGTAACTTAGGTAGCAATGATGCATTGCTAGATGCCACTCATTGTTTGTGACATTAGAATCGTTCTATTATTATTGCTAACGTTGCAAGATCCTATAGGGTCACACCCTATGGTTTAAATGAACAGAATAAAATATAATTGGTATTGTTTTTTGGTTGTCACATGAATTAAATTAATTAAAGAATTAATTTAATTGGGCAATCAAATATTGAACATATTATATGTACAAGGATGTTGTACACATAATGACAACATAATTCTATTAATATATGAATTTGATTCATATATAAATTTAAATAAATATAGTTTACCGAAATCCTTATTATAATTAATGTAATTATAATTTTCGGATATAATTAATGTAATTATAATTTTGGTTAAAAACTTTATTGTATTTATTTAACATTCAAGAGATACCAATTATAAAAGGGTATTAAAAGGATACCAAATAATGGGCCCAATGAAAAGATACCCATTATAAAAGGCCCAATTAAAAGGATACCCAATATAAAAGGTATTTAAAAGAGACAAAGCTTAAGGGAAAACCCTAATAGATTGCTTGTTAGGTCTAGCAGCCGTCAAGCAAATAAACCTCCAAAATAGTTTTGGAGATTTCTTCCGTTCATAGTCAAACCGGGTGGATCACGTAGAGGCCGACATCGGAAAAGGTTGTGGCTTGATTCGACAGTAGATCAAAACTCTTGTTGCCAAGGCGTCGCCGTCTACTCAGATTTAAGTTTTGGTAATTTCGAAACCCTTATTTCACCCCGATTCGTTCCTCACACATGGATTCCTGATTTGGATCGCCGGATCTAATTTTATTCTGCTGCGCCATGGGTTTCGGCGTTCCAACACTTAGGACCTAAAACTCGACGTTCACCCAACTCAGTCCAACATTACGGGGTATGACATTTACGACCATACAGAGCCTCGTAAGGTGTCATCTGGATGCTAGACTGGAAGCTGTTATTATAGGTGAACTGAGCTAACAACAGATAATCCTCCCAACTACCTCGGAAATCAATCACACAGCTCTGAAGTATATCCTTTAGTATCTGAATCACCCTCTCAGATTGACCATCAGTCTGAGGATGAAACTCAGTACTGAAGTCCAATCTCGACCCCATAGCTTCATGTAACTTCTTCTAGAATTGAAATGTAAAATAAGGATCTCTGTCAGAAATAATAGACACTGGAACCCCATGCAGTCTAACTATCTCAGAAATATACAACTTCATGAACTTCTAAAAAGAAAAGTCCATCTGAACCGGAATGAGGTGAACAAACATGGTCAATCGATCCATGATGACCCAAACATAATCCTTCTTAGTGGGTGTCAAGGGCAACCCACTAACGAAGTCCATCGTTACATATTCCCATTTCCATAAGGGAATCTTGACTGGCTTCAACAAACCTGCAGGCAACTGGTGCTCAGCCTTAACCTGCTGGCACGTCAAACGTCAAGCCATAAAATCTGTAACCTCTCGCTTCAAACCCGGCCACCAGTACAACTCACGAAGACTATGATACATTTTACTACTAGCGGGATGCATAGCATAAGAGCTACTATACGCCTCCCTCAGAATAGACTTCCTCAGATCAGAATCGTTTGGCATACAAATTTGGCCTCGAAAACACAAAACACCATCATTGTTTAACCCAAAGTCGGAAGTAGTACCACTCTTAATCTGTTGAAACCGCAAACCTAGAGAATCATCCCCTAACTGCTTATCCTGAATCTAATCAATTCAAGTTGGATTAACTTGTAACTCGGCCAACAGACTCCCATCATCAAATAGACTAAGGCAAGCAACCATCGCCCTTAGATCAGACATTGCTTTACGACTTAGAGCATCAGCTACCACATTAGCCTTACTAGGATGATACTCAATAGTGCAGTCATAATCTTTGAGGAGCTCAATCCAATGACGCTACTCCAATGATGCTACCTAAGGTTCAGCTCCTTCTGAGTAAGGAGATACTTGAGGCTCTTGTGATAAGTGTATATAATACACCTCTCACCGTACAAATAATGCCTCTAGATTTTCAACGCAAAGACTACTGTAGCCAACTCAAGATCATGCGTTGGATAATTTGCCTCATACGTATTAAGCTGACGGGAAGCATAGGCCACAACTTTCCCATCTTGCATCAACACACATCCTAAACCGACATGCGATGCATCACTGTATACCACAAACTCCTTGCCAGATTCAGGCTGTATCAGAACAGGAGTCAAAGTCATAACAATTTTGAGCTTCTCAAAGCTCAATTGCTGCGCATCAGTCCAAACAAATGGAATACCTTTACGCAGAAGCTTAGTCAACGGTGCAGCAATTAATGAGAACCCCTCAATGAAACACCGTTAGTATCCCACCAGACCCAAAAAACTACGGATTTCAAACATATTCTTGGGCTATTTCCAATCCAACATAGCCTCAATCTTCCTAGGATCGACTCGGATCCCCTCAGCAGAAACTATATGCCCTAGAAAAGTCACTTCACGTAGCTAGACACACTTGCTTAGCTTAGTTTAAAGCTACTTCTCACAAAAAATCTGAAGCACTACTCTAAGATGCTCATCATGCTCATCCTCAATCTTAGAGTATACCAGAATGTCATAGATGAAGACCATGACGAAAAGATCTAAATAAGGCTAAAACACTCGGTTATTCGGATCCATAAATACAGCCGGAGCATTTGTCAAACCAAAAGGCATAACTAGGAACTCCTAGTGTCCAGAATGAGTCCTAACTGCGGTCTTATGAACATCAGTTTCCTTAATCCTTAGCTGATGATACCCAGATCGAAGATCAATCTTGGAGAACATAGAAGCCCATCTGAACTGATCAAACAAGTCGTCAATCCTTGGAAGCGGATACTTATTCTTCATGGTTAACTTATTCAGCTACTGATAATCAATGCACATCCTCATGGTCCCATCCTTCTTCTTAAAAAGCAAAACAGGTGCTCCCCACGAAGACACACTATGATGAATGAAACCACGGTCCAGAAGCTCTTGTACCTGAGCTTTAAGCTCAGTAAGCTCTTTCTCTGCCATATGGTAGGGAGTGATGGACACCGGAGCTGTACCCGAAAGAAGCTCAATCCCAAACTCCACTTTCTGATTAGAAGGTAATCCCGATAACTCCACAGGAAAGACGTCTGAAAATTTTCTTACGGTTCTGATATATCTGATAGTAGAGTCCCCAGAAGCAGAAATGCTGACATACGCCAAATATGCCTCACACCCTTTTCGAACCAGTTTCTCAGCCACAAGAGCGGAGATCCCATTAGAAGATAATCTCGACGCTCACCGATTATTACTACCTCTTCATCATCTATAGTCCTCAGAACGACCCTCTTAGTCGCACAATCTAGATTGACTCGGTGCTCGACCAACCAGTCTATACCCAAGATTAAATTGAACTCCCCAAGCGAAAGCTCCATCAAGTTATCCAGGAAAACAATCCCTTGCACCACTAGCGGAACATCTCTATATAGCTTACTCACCCGAACAGATTGCCCCAACGGACTCAGTATGGTAACCTCACTCGAAGTGCTTTCAACAGAAATCCTTAGGTTTTTAGAAATAGAACTGGCAATGTACAAGTGAGTAGACCCTATATCTATGAAAGCGGTGAATGGTACATCAAAAATAAAGAACGTACCAGTGATGACGTCAAGAGCATCTCTATCCTCTCGGCGTCGTGTAGCATAAACCAGTACCGACTTTCTCGCCTCTGTCTGACCAGCACCTCTATCTGGTGGTCTCTACCCTCGGCCTATACCATTACCACCCTTAGCTTGACCACGGCCCCTAGGTGGTTGCTGTACTGCCCTCTGAGGCTGCACAAAACCCGGAGCTTGCATTTGATTTGCCCATTGTGGACAGTCTCTAATACGGTGCTCTAAAGATCCACACCTCAAATAGGCCCCAATGCTCCTCCAACACTCGCCTGGATGGCTCCTACCACAATCACCACATAGCTGCAACCCAGCTAAAGCAACAAGAGCCCCTACTTTAACTGCCCAATCAGATTTGGCCTTTTCCTTAGGCCCCTGCACAAAACTCGAGGGCTCTGAATCCCCCTTATTCTTACCTCTCTCCCTATCTCTATTATGGTGCTCTGCACGCTTAACATCTTCGGGGATCTTCGCCTTCTCGACAAGAATAGAAAACTCGCGCTCCTTCTGCGGAGCTATCAAAACTCTCAGATTATCTCTCAGCTCATCCTCAAAACGAACACGCCTCTCATATTCCAATGCCACCATACCTCGAGCATAGTGGCTCAGACTCAAGAATTTGGCCTCATACTCGGCAACAGATCGGTCACCTTGCGTGAGGTTCAAGAACTCACGCCTGCGAAGATCGACGTAGGTAGCTCCCACATACTTGCTCTAAAATGTAGTCTTAAAGAATCCCCAAGTCAGACGATCCGGCTGAGTGCCCTCCTTAACCATCAACCACCACTGGTAAGCCTCATCACGAAGCAAGAAGACTGCACCCTTCAATTTCTACTTAGGGGTATAGTCCAGATCATCCATAATTCTTTCAGTGGCCTACAACCAATACTCAGCCACATTAGGGGCGAGTCCTGTGACGCCTCTAAACAACTCAGCTCCATTAGATCGGAGTCGTTCTGTTACCGACCCTCGACCCTCAGATCCAGAATTGGGTTCAGTGAGCCTCTCTAGTATCCTCAGCATGGCTTGGGACAGTGCACCGTCCCCAGCCGAACGGCTCTGAGACCCAGTCTTAGTAGCAGGTGATACAGGTGTCTCACTAGTGTCCAGACTTGGCATGCTGCCTAGAGATGATGACCTATCTCGAGCCCCTTACGACCTCTACCTCGGCCTTGAGTACCACGTGCGCTTATTGTAATTTAGAAGTTTTATCTACATTAAAAATTTCTGTGTCAATTCAATATTTATTAACAGGTGTTTTATGTAATAAATATCAGAAGTTCAGTAATGTTTCCGAAAGTTTCAGTCTCTATTCGTTTCACTACAGTTTCTAGAGAGTACTAACTATAGTGTTTTCAGAGTATGTTATATACAGTATTTCAAAATAAACTATCTAAGTTTCAGAATACTTACAGGATTGACGTCGGAGACTCGGTGTACAATAGGCCCACAGTCGACCCTACAGTAGGGCACAGTCATTTGGGACGACTTCTGCAACCCTAGGGAAAAATTTAGATAAATAGGCCGACAGGCCCGTGTGGTTTGCCCGTGTGGGTCCACACGCCCAGATTGGCCTTGCCCTTGTGGATCACACGGCCTGGCCCAGATACGACACGCCTGTGTGGCGTGCCCATGTGGGCCCACACATTCAATTTGGCCTAGCCCATGTGGCTTACATGCCACACTCCAGCCATCACACGGTCGTGTCTTGCATACGGCCTGGCATTCGTTGATTACACGACCGTGTCATCGCACATGACCTACCACATGGCCTACCACACGTGTAACATCCTGAATAATTGGGTCTGTGCATTTTATGTGTTTGAATGCTTAAAATATTAATTTGAGAATTTGAGGTACAATTGGGGCTCAAATTGGGCTGAGGCATTGTTTTAAATATTTTGTTTAGACACTCTAAGGGCTTAAATTAAAGTTTTAGTAGTTTAATTGACATATTGGGCTTAAGGCCCAACAGTTAGGATCACAATAGAGGGGAGCTTTAAGAGGCGTCACTTGTGCATGAGGAAGGCCCAAATTTTGGCAGCTTGAAGCCCAAGTTTTTAGGGCTAAAATTCGGCACTTAATTGAGTAGGGGGGACGACACAAGGCTATTTTTTTTGGGAATTTTATTATATTTATTTCATGTGGATAATAAGCAGATAAAGGCTATTATTTAGGGATTTAGTCTTTAAGGATAATAAGCAGATAAAGGCTATTTTTGAGGAGATAGCAGATTAAGATAAGGGAAAAGGGATAGGAGCTATCATGTGTGGCAGTGTTGGCCGAAAATCAATCTCTGCTAAAGGGAGGAGTCGGTTTTCTATACAAAGAGGGGGTGTGCCAAAATTTTGAAGCCTCTCTTTTATTTTCTTTTCTCATCTTCTTCCTCTCAAAAGCCGAAAACCACCATCTTCTTCACTATTTCTTCCTCTCTATAATTTCCTGGTTGGCTGAATCTTTTAACCTCTATTGTTATTCTTATTTTAATACCTAAAAGTCAAAATCACATCTCTATTATTCTATTCTTCTCCTTAATATTCATTGGCCGAATCTCTCTTAGCAATCTCTTCAATTCGTACATCTTCTAAAAGCCGGAATTCTTAGATCTCACTTCCTGAAGTTACCGAATTCTCTTCAAAGGAGTTTGCTTGTGTCGAATCTTGAAGGAAACAATAGGTAAGTATTGATTTCAGGATTTCAATGTTCTTTCAGCTTTTCAAAAGTCCTTAGCCGAATGGCTATTAGAAACTAATCTCTTATTTCACTCTTCTTTTCGGCATTCCGGGATTTGAAGAAGGAGGCCAATCGCATAGATCTCTAAGTTATGGAATCGTGTTACTTTCGGGATTTCAAGGCAAGAGGATTTGTTTATTTATATATATAAAATCGGGTGGAATACTAACCATGGCCGAATATAGGAGAGGCCTATTTTCGCAATTGTTCCGGCTTTTGAGCAAGGCTTTACATTGAGGATAATAGATTCGGATAGTAAGGACATCAACTAAGAATATTGGATTTCACGATATCAGGTGTGTATTACTTCCCCACCATCTAGATCTGATTATTAATGTATGTTCATAAGTTTATATGTTGTGATAAATGCTGATATCTCGGTTTAATGTTGGAAATCCAAAAAGGGTGAAGCAAATCACCAGGTCAGTGAATGTTTTGACTTTATATGATAAAAAGTATATTGATTTTATGATTGGATGGGTTGGGTTGATGAAAGGAGGAAGTTATACGTTATATGTGTAGCGGTTTATACCGTGATCTGTTATATGTTGTAGCGGCTAATGCCGTGATTTGTTATAAGGGCTTCGGCAATAATATGTTGATGAGCAGCATGACTGCCATCTTGGCGTGTAGCGGTGTGGGTCGATTGTAGAAATCCCCAACTGTGTGAATGGCTGGTACGGGGGCATGTAGCGGATGGAAATCTAGGCAAACGGATTGGGCCTTGCATATTATTTGTTATTTTTTTATAAATAAAATTATTAATCTGTTTTATGGGCCTAAGGCCAAAATCTAGTGGTGTATGAGGGTTGCACACTGAGTCTCGCGACTCACCCTATTAATTAACCTTTCAGGTGATACCTAGTGCTTCGGACCGGGCTGGAGAGGAACGCAAGGTGGCCATGCAAAAGAACATCTAGAACCAGCAAAAAGACTCAAGTTAATACTTTTTATTTTTAATTAATGGATTTTAAATCTCGTTGTAATAAGGCCATGGCCCACTGGTTTATGTTTTGTTTTATTTTGGGCGTTAATTACTTTTAGTTATTTAAATTCTTATTGAACTAATGCATGTATTTAAATTTGGATTTTTAATTTAGAAAAGCATATTTTATTTAAACTATCAACTATTAAACTTCTTTCGAATAAGAAGATAAACTTTAGAAAAATATTTTCTGAAAATACGACATGTTTTTCCAAAATTTTCTTAGTGACATACCAGATCCGGTCGTGGTGTTTGGGCCGGGTTTGGGGTGTTACAACACGGTTGTGTGGCATCAACAGTGGGGTTTTCGGCTTTTGCCAAAACTCATTTTTCTGCGTTTCGGGTAAACACCTGGTATCATTTCAATGTAAAAACTATCCCGAGCCTTTCAAAACCTAAAATCAAACTATCCAACAATGATTTAGCAGATTGATTAACCAAATCGACACAAGAATTGACCAAAACCCAACTTACCGTCGACTACTAATAGCTTCTAACGTGAATTGAACGGTTGAAGTACAATTCCTTGCTTCACAATCTGCTTCTAAACACGAATTACCACTATCAAATGCTACAAATGGACATCGCCAAAACCAAACAAAAGTTAAATACACACAACGCCCACTTACACAATGATTAGAGAACTCCACCAATAAAAGGGCGATTTCACGATTGGACCACCAACAATAATGAATAAAGAGTACGGATTAATGGCTTAACCGAAGAGAGGAAAAATGACAGCAACCACCAAGAAAAATTGGAAAAGAAAAACGTCAAAGGGAAAAATTTGGGAAAAGAGAGAGAAATTTGAAAAACAAGATATGACACAATCCCCTTGATTTTCTCCCACTTCCCACATGATCTCAACTTACCCAGAGTTTCAGTTCAACCAAAATTCTATATGTCCACCAAGCAAAAATCAATTCCCATGCTCGCACTAGAATTTGAACACAAGACCTCCAACACACCAACACCCTTACAACTTGAACTAGCAGGCTCTTTCTGATATGAAATTACAGACAATTAAATATAAGCCCACTGAACAAGGATAAGACTTAATTCCAAAAATACCCAAAATTGCTAAAGGTATGGCTTCAACTCAAGACCTCTCAGACACACCCAGAACACTTAACCACTAAAGCAGATACACAGTTGTGTCAAACAATTACAAAAACATAAACAATTATTTTGGAGCGTTACACGTAATACTGCTTAGTATTAGTTAAACATTTAGATAACCAATGAGCAACATTTGCTTCCATTTTGCTTTGTGTAAAAAAAATGTGAGGAAAATTATACAAAGTATATTAATGTAATAAATGAATTTGTTTTCTTAACCAATCTGTTCAAAAAAAAATACAAGTTTACAAAAGAATATACTACACTTAGGGCACCAGATCCAATACGTGCCACCATTGATTTGTAGATAAATTGCCACTTTGTAGTGAAAAGGGTGGGTAAACCACTAGTATTTTAGATAAAACATTTGTTGTTACTGCCACTTGTTGTGAGTGCACAACATGGTTGCAGATTAAGCAAACCACTACTAGGTGTTTGGACGAGCCATATATTTGTAGTTACTTTTACTTGTTATGAGTGCACAACTAATTCGCAGATTAAACAAACTGCTACTAAGTTTTGTGGACAAGACACGACTTGTTTACTAATTTAATAAATTTCCACTCTTCCTCCGTACAATGTCCCTCCCCATGCAATGCACTATGTCATGTTATGCAACAAATCAACACTAGTAGTAGACATGTAACATGTACTCAATTCATCACTAACACTTAACATGTTTATCATGTTCTTCATAGAGCGGTAACAACATTATCACTTTCAATTTAACAATTTCACTTTATTAGAAAACACATAACGTTCACGTATCATGGGATGTAATAAGGGCACTTAAGGAATTAAAAATAAATTTTAGAATTCACCCAATAACAAGGACTTAATTGAAGAAGGATAAACTCACATGTACAGGGAATGTATAGGGATTAAACTGAACATATCCTACTAATACATAATATTAAAAAGTACAATCAATCAGTCATGGATTCTAGCCTAAATCATTCTGTTAGGGACTTAATTGAACAAAATAAAACACTGAAAATAGTTCAAAAATTAATCTGGGACTAAACTGTAAAATTTGGAAAATAAGGGAAAAATTGTAAAATCTAAAAAATAGGGCAACATTGTAACATTTAAAAAATAAGGGAAAATTTTTAAAGTTTAAAAAATTGGGGAAAAACTATAAAATATGAAAAACAGGGGACACACGACTGTGTGGAAAACCCTAAACTGTGTACTTGGGTCGTATAACAGACTGAAGTCGTGTGAGAATCGAAAAACCTAATGTTTCAGGGAACATGGTCTTGTGGTCCACACAGATGACCCACACATTCGTGTGGCTAGCCGTTTGGCCCTATTCTAGGCTCTTTTTTGCCTAATTTTCTCGTAAAAGAACACATCTTTTTCCAAGATCTCGAGCAGCACCTCTCATTCAAACCTAGTTCAAGGTGCCTAAATTGGGTCCTTCAAATGATATTTACGTAATAATTAATAATGGATTCCAAGATTTAAACAAGATTATCAAGAGTTTCGGCAAAATTCGCAATGAACCGGAGTCAAATTGAAAGATTAGCGAGATCCGACACTCTTTCAGAATTTACGAGTTCTTACAAATCGAAACGAGAGTACTTACCTAACGTTTGATGAAAATACGGGATGCAATTGTCAAAAATTACGAAACCGATAAAGAAAATGAGTTAATGGAAATCGATTTTGAGTTGGCATAGCAAAATAATTCTTAGCAAAAAGATTTAAAATTTGATAAAAGAAATGAGAAAAAGAAAAATATAAAGAGGAGAAGAAAAATCCTACTTAGGGTTGGAAAGAAAATAAAATCCATGTCTAATTAGGAGAGACTGGAGTAAAAAATTAGAGTATGGAGATTCTAATGGGTTGCATGGTAATTTCCCCCTTTTTTTGCCGAAATTAAAAGAATATGGAGGGAGGGTTTCGTGACTTGAACTTGGGATTCAAGGGGGAAATAAATGGTGCTTAACCATTAGGCTTCTGCCCACACTTTGTAGCACCCCAAACCTGGCCTAGAACTTATGGTCGAATCTAGAGAAGTTACATTAACTCGTTTGAAAAATTAAAATCTAGCTTAGAAATTGTGTGATCTGAAATATTAATGTAATGAAGCTCATACGAGTTTCAGGAAATTCTCAAGGTTGAAAACACCTATTTCACAACATGATCTCTTAAACATTTACTTACAAAAAAAGCGGGAACTTTCAGAAATATCACTCTAACTTTAGCAATCTTGTGATTTGAAAATATTAATTTTTGGCAAAACTCTTACATTGTTATTTAGAAAAACTTATGCGCAGAACTTACTAATTTTACAGAAAAGCATTTAGTTTGATACTTAATTTTTACAGGGAATATTTTTAGAGTTTTTAAGTTTTGAAAATTGAATTCCAATTTGTAAAATTTGAATGATTTTGTAGTTTTACGTTTAAGAACACTCAAAACCAACAAACATATCAAAATCCCAAAAAACAAAACCAAATTCGAAAACTTAGTCCAAAAATCAAAAGTCCAAAAATCTTAATTAAAATAATTCGAACCATCTTATATGGAAAACCAATCCGAGCTCCCACTTGATGTCCGGTCCGAAACTTGTTAATTACCTGAGAGGATAACAAACAAAGAGTGGGCTCTACGAGCTTAGTGTATAACACATCCCGAGCAACAAATCAGATATACATAAATAAACATATACGTTTTCTGATACAGATTCAAGCATATTCTCATATACAAATTCAGATTTATTTTCATAGATAGATACGAATGCGTATTCAGATTTAGATACAAATTCAAACACAAATTCAGGTACAGATGTAGTCATATATCCTACCCTCATCTGCTACACACCAACTTCATCCAACTAATCACACCAATTAAGACTACAAGAGTCCATCCATCCAACCATATCAGGTCGTAGTGGTATGCCGCGCATAAAGGTGCAATTCAGCTGCCAGACAGATATTGCGGTTTAACTGCCAAAATTATAGTAATACTGCTGTAACACCCCAAACCCGACCTAGATGTTATGGCCGAATCCAGAAGTGTCACATGAAAAGGGTTAAAAAACCATTGTCGTTAAGTTAAAACCTTCCTAGTTCATTAGCCTTTAAAGATATTATTATTCCCAAAGCTTTTAAACATTTAGAGATAAAACGTGTTTGTAGCGAAAGCTTGTAAAACGTTAAGTTTAGGAAAACAAACGTTTGATATTTTTTAGAAATCATGTTTTTAGATAAAAACCGTTATAGTGGAAAAAGTAAGTAAATCCAAAACCCAAACCAAAACCAAACAATTTAAAATAGTCAACAGTCCCAGAAAATACAACTTCAATGCCAAAACTTAATAACCCAAAAACAAAACGAAGCAGTAAAATAGGTGGTCACCATCGAGTCCTCCGCTGCACCAATTTGCCTAAGACTGTGGGTTACCTGTACAGACAGAGAGAAAAGGGGTGAGTTTATGTAAACTTAGTGTGTAACCCAACAGAGTTAAGCATGTATACATGCAGAATATCACAAATCAGACAGATTCACAATCGAGCCTGAGCCCATGTCAGATACAGATACAGATTCAGGCCTGAGCCCATTTCAGATATAGATACAGTTACAAATATGCAAATTAGATAGTAGATTCCTACTCCCATCCTCTGCACACCATCTCCGACCATCTTTACACACCATGTGGGGTTTAAAACACCCACTAACCCTACACACCACGTTGTACCGATGCGGCACATATCAGATATAAATGCAGTCGTGCTGCCAGATATTAGGCATAATCTGCCTTTCAGAATACTGCCTCCAATATATATATATATATATATCATCCTAACCCCAATATTAGATACAGAATATTTAGTTTCAGACATACAAATTAACCATGCTCACATGCTTACATACAGATATAACATGTATATACTATCATGCTCAGTATAGAATATCAGTCAAATAGATCATACAGCTTAGGATTTTGTTAGCCCTTACCGACCCTACAGTAGGCCCATAGTCGTTTGGGACGACCCGTGCAACCCTTGGTAAAAATTTAGATAAATGGGACCACACACCGTTTTGGGTTAGAATCACACACCTGATGATATTTCTTATTGACCACACTTAGAACACTATTGAATCCTACAAACGACACAAAAATGCATCGATTACAAGCACAATTTAACCCAAAATTTCACTGAAACACACCCATTTCCTAAAGGAAAATAGTCGCTAAAAACAACATACGGGCACTTACTTCACAGAAATAGCGACTACTCCTCTGGAGGGTTTCGATTCTCACACCCTTCACCTAATCAAACACCTTTAAAATACTTAACACATTTAGAATGGAAACTAAGCATTAACAACTTAAACCTTGCTCAAGAATGAACTAAAACTTAATAATAGAAAATAAAATGACATTACTTACACAAATCTTGGATTATGATTGAAAATGAAGAGTAAAAAAGGTAGTCTCATAATGACCTAAGGAAAACAAAACAAAATTAACAGAAAAAGAAAAGAAAAAAAAGGGAAGAAGGGAAGAAATAAAAGAAAGAAGAAAAATTAGAGAAGAGGGGAAGCGGGAGAGATGAACGTGAGAGTGGGAAATGAGAGAGATATTTTGGGTTAATTTCAAAACAACCTATATCCCAATAAACCCCATTAACTAACCACCTATCAGGTTTCCCTCAGAGTTCAAAACAAAAACAATTTCCACTTTTCAAACATGGGGTACGAACATAAGACCTCTTGTAAGTTAAAACCTTACCACTAAACCAGCAAGCTCTTCTTGTCAACAATTGAGTGAAAATAATTTATTAACCAAATGTTCAAATATGAGAGTTGGGAAAAAAGTAGAAAAATTCAATGAAAATGATTCAAACCCAGAACCTCACACACACACACACACACACACACACACAACACTTAACCAATACAACAAATCAATTCATTTGAAAAAATTCCTACAACTTGAATTCAAAAATAGAACGTGACCAATCTTGGTTTCACTAACCCATTCTAACCTGATTTTTAAGATGTGACACACTTGGTTATTTTATGGGCCATTTAATATATATTCAAGTATGGTTTTGATCATAGGTTGTTCAAAAATAAAGAAAAGAATTAGGAAAAGTGTGGCTTAAACCTAAGACCTCTAGAGAGTACACTAAACACTTAACCATCAAGCCTAATCATTTACTTGGTCATTCTTTACAATTAATCCCATATATTTTATAGTGTCACAGTTCTCCACCATTTAAAAAATTTCGTCCCTGAAATTTCCTTACTGACACATCAGTCGCTTAGTCACAAAATGAATCATTCCTCCTTTAAAACCAACCACTACGCTTTCATTGTGCAAGTCTGATTTCTATGCAATTCTAGACAATACTTCTCTTTAAATCTCCAATGGACTTCTTTTGAAAATCCTATTCACTATAATGGACTATTCTAAAGGATTAACTACAGTAATTTCACTAACAGTCTAAGGTTTATCTATGTTTTTAAAGTAAAAGTTCAAGCATTAGCTATTTCCTGAGTATTTACAGTCCAACAATCACAGTTTATTTAGGATTCATAAATAACAGTATCTAAGGTTAATCACTATCGGAGTCTCAAATTTAAATTTCCTATCAAAAATTAATTTTTCAAAAATCTTATGGCATGGTTTTTCGCAAAATACCCCCTTAATGCATACATCAGACTCACTCAAATTTTCATTTCCCTAGATTTGTAAACTTGGCTCTAATACCACTAAATGTAAACTCCTCAACTTGGTCTAGACATTAGACTCGAATTTGGGAGATTACATCGACCACTGAGATCACATAGTACGATCAAAGTTTATAAAACATTCGTTTTTAAAACATTTGTTTACTTTAGAGGAAAACTTAGTCTATTTTCAATAAAACTTGCAAGTTATCAAAAATCGATTTAGTTTAACTTTCTTATATATCAGGGACTATAATCGATTTAGTTTAACTTTCTTATATATCAATGACTATTTTGAGAACTTAGTTAATTTCTAGTTTATTTACTAGCCAATATTTAATTATAACCTAGCAGTAGAAAAGTGATATTAAACTTACCTATAATTTAATGAAAAACATATTTTATGCATAAGAAACTAAAATCCAAATTTCAATATTTAGGAAAAAATAAAAAATAAAAGACAACATAAATGCTATGCTTGGTATATAAACCTGAAATTGAGACCTAAGTCCCATGCCACAGTTCAAAATCAAATAATACAGTCTTTGAATAATAATACGATATCAAAAAATAACTTAAAAATATTTTGGAAAATTAAATCAATCTGAGCCGAACCATATGTATGTTGAGTTCACATCCTAACCTAGTGGGTTATCTGTAAAGATGGAAATAAAATATGAGTGAGATATGTAACTCAGTTTGAATTCGGTCACAAGAAAATCGAAACAAAATAGTAGACAAAGCACATGAGTTAAAAATTCTAAGAATAATTACAATCATAAAGCACTTCAGATTAACAATTTTCCATGTCATCGCGTCCCTGCACTATTTCTGAAATCACAATTTTATATGCATATGCTAATGAATGCAATGCAGTTTCAAATTAATAGAAAAGTCCTGCCCAACTCTGCCACACACCTCACTTATGAGTTCCCCAGAACTCATCTACCATATCACTCCGGATTGTGGACAAGCCACCACTGGTTTGGAGAGACACTCCCATTTGGTATAGAAAAACGTAGGTAAACCACTAGTATTTTAGATGAAACATTTACAGTTATTGCCACTTGTTGTGAGTGCACAATATGGTTGCAGATTAAGCAAACTACCACTAAATTTGTGGATGAGGAACATATTTGCAGTTATTGCCACTTGTTGTGAGTGCACAACATATTCGCAGATGAAACAAACTGCCATTGAGTTTTGTGGACGAGCCACTACTTGTTTGCAGATTTAATAAACTACCATTCTTCCTCCGTACAATGTCCCACCCCATGCAATGCACTATGTCATGCTATGTAAAAAATCGACACTAGTAGTGGACATGTAACATGTATTCAGTTAATCACTAACACTTAACAAGTTTATCATGTTCTTCATATGGCGGAAATAATATTATCACTTTTAATTTAACAGTTTCACTTTATTAGGAAACACATAACGTTCACATATGATACGATGTAATAAGGGTACTTAAGGCATTAAACACAAATTTCAGAATTCACCCAATATCAGGAACCTAACTGAACAAGGATAAACTCAAAAAACAATTCAAGTAATATTCTGGGATTAAATTGAACATATCCTACTTTTACATAATATTAATAATTTCAATCAATTAATCATGGATTCTAGCCTAAATAATTATGTTAGGAACTTAATTGAACAAAATAACACATTAAAAATAGTTTGGGAATCAATCAGGGGAAAACTGTAAAATCTAAAAAATAAGGGCAAAACTATAAATTTTGAAAAATAAGAGAAAAACTATAAAATCTGGAAAATAGGGGACATATCTGTATGGAACACCTTGGACCATGTGGAGAGGGTACACAATCGAGTGCTTGGGCCGTGTAATAGACTGAGGCTGTGTGAGAATTGAAAAACCTAAGGTTTCAAGGGAACATAGTTGTGTGAGGGGGTCGTATGGTCCACAAGGTCGGCCCACACGCCCGTGTGGATGGCTGTATGGCCCTATTTTAGGCTCTGTTTTTCTGGATTTTTTTCGTAAAAGAACACACACCTTTTTATAGGATCTCGAGTGACGTCTTTCACATTTAGATCTACTTCGAATACCTAAATCGGGCCCTTCAAACAATATTTTCTTAAGAACTAATAAGGGATTCTAGGATTTAAACAAGATTATCAAGATTTTTGGCAAAATTCACAATGGATCATTATCGAATTGAAAGATTAGTGAGATTTGACGCTCTTTCTGAATTTACGAGTTCTTACAAATCAAAATGAGAGTAGTTACCTAACTTTTAATGAAATTATGATATGCGATTATCGGAAACTATGAAATTGGTGAAGAAAACGAGTTAATGGAAATCGATTTTGAGTTGGGATTGAAAAATAATTTTTAGCAAAAATATGTAAATTTGTTAAAAGAAAAGAGAAAAAGAAGAATATAAAGACAAGAGAGGAAAAATCCTACTTAGGGTTGGAAAGAAATTAAAATCCATGTCTAATTAAGAGAGATTCGAGTAAATACTTAGAGTTTGGAAGTCCTAGCAGGCTGCATGGTAATTTCCCCTTTTCTACCGATATTAAAAGAACATTGAGGGAGTGTGGCATGACTTGGACTTCGGATTCAAGGGAGAAAGGAATGGTGCTTAACCATTGGGTTGCTTGTAACATCCTGAAAAGGGCCTATGCATTTTCGGTTTAATTGTACGAAATGACATGTCTTATGTGTTATGAATATATTTTGAACATTTTTGGAAACCAGGAAATGTATGGAAATCTTAGGTTTAAAAGAGGAAAGTGAACATTTTTGGAAACCTAGAAATGCATGGAAATGATTTAGAAATGAACATTTTTGGAAACCCGGAAATGATTTGGAAATGATTCAAAAGTGGAAAGTGAACATTTCTGGAAACTTGGAAATGTAAGGAAATGTCAAGTTTAAAGAGGCAAATGAAAATTTTTGGAAACTTAGAAATGACTTAGAAATGTCGAGTTTTAAAGTTTAAAAGAGGAAATTAATGCAAGGTGGCCTTAAGAGAAAAAAGTATGTGAAATTTGACACACAAACAGGCTTGGAAAAGTGGCCTGGAGATGCCACTTAGGGCCTCTGGAAATGGCGCCACATACAGGAGTATTGGGCCAAGGTTTGAGCTGCAGAGGAAGCAAAATAAAAGTTTTATTTTGCAGTGGAGATTAGCAGCAAGGGACTTTGAGTTTAATAATTTCGGCTAAGTAAGGATAGTTGCTGAATTATCTTTTATTTTAAGAGATAATTAAAGAGATAAAGCTATCAGAGTGATGGCCAAGTATGGGATTCTAAGTTAGTAAATTCGGCTATATAAGGAAAAGAGGGCCATTCATCATTCTTTCTCTCAACCCTTCTCTCTGCCGAATTTCCTAGAGCATTTGTTCTTCTTCTTTTTGTTAGCCAAAGCCGAAAATTCAAGATATCACCATTAGCCAATTTCTTTTCTTTCCAATCTATAAAAGCCGAATCTTTGAGGGCTTCAAGCATAGGTCTTTGTCGATTTCTTCAAGAAAGGGTAATAACAAGTTTTGATTTCTATTCTTTTTTTTTAGATTTGTGAAATCTAGGACTAATCCCATCAATATTCTTATTTGCCGAAATTTGGAAGGATTCTTTCGGGATTTTTGCCATAGTCGACTATAAAGGAAAAGATCTTGGGATTTGACAATCAAGGTAAGTCATATTCGACATTCGGCCAAGGGCCATTGATTGTGATTAAAGGTTAGAAGTTGATCTAACATGTGGTTTTAGGGATTTAAATGAAGCTATAACCAAAGGGATAATTTCGGGATTTAAGATCCTTAAGGTAAGTGACTATGGATATTCGGCCAAGGCCTATTTTAGTAGTTAGATCTATTTTTATGTGTTTTAAGCTGAAAACTAACCGATTCAAGGAATCTAGTGATTAGCCGATTTCGAAGGGGAAGAATACAAGTTTCCGGGATTTGATTAATTATCAAATCGGCAGCAAGGTAAGAAAGTGGATACGATAATCCTTCGGGATTTGATTAAATTAGCCGAATAGGCTTTTTCCTAAAATACTAAATGTGGCCAAATGTAGGGATTTAGGATCTAAAGCGATAGATCGGTTTTTCGGGATTTCAAGGAATTCGTTAAGCTAATCAGGTGTGTACCCCACACTAATTCTTAATATGTTTTATGGCTATGTTTAATTAAAATATGTGATATTAAGAATATGAAAGTGGCTAAGGTACCATGTTATGGTACTAAGTACTCAGGTACGTTTCCTACTCCTACTAGGAATATGAAATATGTTATTGAAACACCCCAAACCCGGCCCACGAGCCTGAACCGGACTGGTATGTTCCTCAAGAAAACCGGTTTCAAAGTTCTTTGTTACTTAGAGAAAACTTGTGCGATTTTAAAGAAAATATGGTTTGGGTTGGGCTTGTGTTAAAAACGAAGTCAATTTTTTTTGTATATATTAGAAATCCTTTTAATCTTAGGTGACAAAATATTTAGGGTTTAGTTTAAAAATAAGTTAATACTTCAACTTTAATAGATAAATCACATAAACATAATAAATAAAAATAAATGGAAAACAATTCAACTATGGCCTTATGGCCTTATTACATCAAATAATTCCCCAAACTTTAAGTTTAAGTACTTGATAAAAATAAAAATCCACATTAATTATTAAGTTTAAGTACTTGCTGTGCATGGCCATCCCTAAGCTTCTGCCGAGCCCGGTCCATTACTAGTCGTCACCTGAAAATAGTCCCACAACGGGGTGAGTCAAACAGACTCAATGTATACACAACACTAAATCATAATAAAATTAGGCATACAAGAGTTACACATTCAAAACATAGAATACAAGTTATGATGCATTCCCAAACCCAAACCTAATTGTCCATCCGCTACACACCCCGCACACCGCCAGTCACACACCGTGGGACTACTAAGTCGACCCTCCTTCCGCTTACACACCAAATTGCGGTCTTAGGTCACCGCATTCGTGGTCTTAAGTCACCACGTTCAGATTACTGTGGTCTTAAGTCACCACTTTTCAGATATCACGGTCTTAGGTCACCGTGTTCGTGGTCTTAGGTCACCACATTCACTTCCCCTTTCAAACAAACCCATATGCCCCATATAATAATAATATGCATAAATATGCGAGTTCACTTTCTTATCATATTCTCATGTTACTAATAACATTTTTCATATTCCTAGTAGGAGTAGGAAACGCGTGCACAGGTACTTTGTACCATAACATGGTACTTTAGCCACTTTCATATTCTTAATATCACATATTTTAATTAACATAGCCATAAAACGTATTATAAAATAGTGTGGGGTACACACCTGATTCGCTTAAAATTTCCTTGAGATCCCGAAAAGCTTGATCTAATTCTTAGATCCTTAATCCCTACATTGATTTATCACTTATTACCTTAATAAAAAGCCATTCGACCAAAATTCCAAATCCTAGTAGGATTAGTATTCTTACCTTATTGCCGATTGGAACACCAACAAATCCCGAAACTGTTCCTTGTTTCCCTAGGAATGTCGAAATCCCTAAAACCTTACGTTAGACTTAATCTTAATCATCGAAACATAAATCAAGGCCTTTGGCCGAATATTCACATGTCTTACCTTAATCTTAGAAATCCCGAATACTCCTCCTTTTAGTCGACTACTCTGATAATCCCGAAAGATCCTTCCATATTCGGCAACCATAATATTTATGGGGTTAGATTATCTTTCGGCTAATCTAAAAGAAAAGAATGGAAATCAAACTTGTTCTTACCTTTGAAGAAATCAACAGCACCTATGCTTGAAGCCCTTCCAAGATTAGGCTTTTGAATGGATTGGTAAGAAGAAATAGGAAGAAAAGAAAACTTGAGAATTTTGACAATGGTGGACTATAGATTCGGCTTGACAAAAAAAAAAAGAGAAGAGAAGAGAAGAGAGCACTCAGAAATTCAGCATAGAGAAGAGGAGGAAGAAAAATTGACGAGTAGCCCTATTTTCTTCCTTTTATAGCCGAAACTACTACTCAGAATCCTTTACTTGGCCACCACTCTTCTTTATTGATAAGTTTATCTCCTTAATTTAAAATAATTAGAGAATAATCCTTTATTATCTCTTCAAAAATAATCCAAATTAAATCCCTTATTTATCACCTTATTAATCGAATATTAAAGAGAATAAAACTCCTCCTTTCTAGAAGGCTTGTGCCGTCCACCTCAGGCTTCTGGAAGCAAAAATAAAACTTCTTTTATTTGCTTCCCAAGTGACTCGAACTCAGGCCCATCACCTTGCATGTGGCGCCATTTCCAGAGGCCCTAAGTGGCATCTTCAGGCCACTTTTCCAAGCCTGTTTGTGTGTCAAATTTCACCAACTTTTTCTTTTAAGGCCACCTTGCCTTAATTTACTCTTGTAAACTTTAAAACTCGACATTTCTAAGTCATTTCTAAGTTTCCAAAAAAATTTCGTTCGGCTCTGTAAACTTGACATTTCCTTACATTTCCAAGTTTCCAGAAATGTTCACTTTCCTCTTTTGAATCATTTCCTTACATTTCCAAGTTTCCAGAAATGTTCACTTTCCTCTTTTGAGTCATTTCTAAACATGTCCATACATTTTCAGGCTTCCAAAAATGTTTATTTCCAGATCATTTCCATACATTTTCAGGTTTCCAAAAATGTTCATTTCCAAATCATTTTCATTCATTTCCGGGTTTCCAAAAATATTCAAAATTTATTCTTAGTACATAAAACATGTCACTTCGTACAATTAAACCGAAAATGCATAGGCCCTTTCCAGGATGTTACAGTTATTTGTAACATGAGAATAAGAATGTGAACTTTGGCATATTAATGCATATTACAAAATGGGGCATATGGGTTATTGAAAGGGGAAGTGAATGTGGTGACCTAAGACCACGAACACGGTGACCTAAGACCGTGGTATATGAATGTGGTGACCTAAGACCACAGTAATCTGAATGCGGTGACCTAAGCATGCGATATCTGAATGTGGTGACCTAAGACCACAAATGCGGTGACCTAAGACTGCGATATCTAAATGTGGTGACCTAAGACCACAAATGCGGTGACCTAAGACCGCGATATAGAGTGTACCGGAGGGAGGGTTGACTTAGTAGTCCCCACGGTGTACAGGTTGGTACGGGGGAGTGTAGTGGATGGCTTATTAGGTTTGGGTTTGGGAATGCATCATAATATGTATGCTATGATATGAATGTGTAATATTTGTTATGCCTGATTCTATTATGATTTAGTGTTGTGTACACATTGAGTCTGTTGACTCACCCCGCTGTTGAGGACCATGTTTGTGTGATGAAGCAAGAATGGACCGGGACGGCAGAACTTGTGGTGGCCGTGCTCAACATGAAGTTTTTATTTTTATGGACTATTAATTATTAAGTACTCGAATTATTTGGATTTACTTGATGTAATAAGGCCATAAGGCCATAGTGCACTATTTTATTTCATTTTTATTTATTATGTTACTGAAATTTTTATTAAGTTAAAGATTAAGTAATTTACTTTAAATGTATTCTATATGTTTTATCACCTAAAATTTAAAAGGGTTTTCATTATAAAACGATTTTGTTTTCTACTCGAGCCCAACCCAAAACAATATTTCTTTCAAAACACACTATTTCCCAAAGTAACAAAAGAACTTTGAACCGGTTTACTTGAGGAACATACCAAATCTGGTCAAAGCTCGTGGGCCGGGTTTGGGGTGTTTCAGTTTGGTATCAGAGCCCAGTTTTAAACTCTCAGCCTGTGGGCTAAGGCCCAAAACGTTTTCCAATCGAGCCAAATGAGTTTTATGAAAATATTTTTGAATTAAGCAGGTTTTTCTGGAATGGCACCTAAGTCTCCGACCCGAAGTCCACCAGGTAAGTACTTCGATCTCTTGTGTGATTTATATTATGATTTGTAGAAGGGTAGAAATGGAATGGAACGTAGATTAGTGAACTAGAATCTATTGAACCGTAGAACTAGTCTACTCAAACACAAGTGCATAAGACTTAAGGACCATTAAACAAACCTGTGATTAAGTCACCGAGTCAGGGTGTGGCAACCACTGTGCGCATGTCTAGGAATGGATCCGAAAGAGCCTGGTACTTAAGCAGCCCTAGTGACTCACCTCCTCTTCGCAGGAATCCTACCTGGTGCGTAGCTACGGTTCACCCTAACCAAGAGGACTTAGTCATCGGCTAAACACAATAACTAAAACCCGAAAGGGAACTAGCCGTGTTTTTATAAAAACCCTAGTTTTAAAACTCATAAAATTACCTTTGTAATTGGAGAGAACTCTTTTTACAAAATTTTTTCGAAAAATTTTTGATTTACAAAATTAAAAAAAATACCCCTAGTGGTAAAATTACAGAAATACCCTTGGTTTATGAAATTCCCAAAATACCTACAGTTCTTATCAAGATTTCATTACTTTATAAAATGTTCAAAAACCCTAATTTGTAAATTATCAAAAATATCTTGATTTGGAGAAAAATTACGAAATTGCCCTTAACTCACAAAATTACCAAAATGACCCTGATTTTCAAAATGTTTGCAACATTACCGAATTGGAAAGCAAATTC
Organism: Gossypium bickii; assembly: GCA_025503065.1. Lineage (NCBI taxonomy): Eukaryota > Viridiplantae > Streptophyta > Magnoliopsida > Malvales > Malvaceae > Gossypium > Gossypium bickii. Next base: position 108,791,826 of record CP106711.1, read on the forward strand.
TCAAAAAGAACCCCCAAGTTTTGCAACTTTTGAAATACCCTTGAATTATTAAACTTTACAAATTTACCCTGGTTTGTGAAAAAATTACCGAAATACCCCTGGAATTTCAAAATTACCGAAAGGCCTCGGGATTTCAAAATTACCAAAATACCCTTATTGACAAAATCACAAGGAACCTTATTTTGACAAATTACGAAAATACCCCTTGTAGGACAAATTACGAAAATACCCCTGGGTAGTGAAAAAAACAACAACAATGAAAACTACAACATTTCTCTGAATGAACGAAAGTTCATAATTGGTTGATGAATGTGAACATGACTTTCTGAATAGTGAACTTGAGCTGAGAACTTTGTTTGATCGAAAGAACCACTTTTAAACATCTCTTTTCATAAAACTGTTCGCGATTAATCAGTGAAACAAAAGTACTAATGTATAAAACTCTTTAATCGGATTAAATCGTGACGTTAGAAAATGAGTTCTAGGGGACGTGGTCGTCGTGGACGGGATAAGAGGAGTCTTGGACCGTCAGAATCGTCTAAAAGTCTTCAGAAAAGACCGAAGGTTGAGAATTTTGCTCGTGTTTTTAAGCCAACTACTGGAAATCCAGACCGTCCGTGTGCTCAGTGTGTAAGGTATCATGTTGGCGAGTGTTGGAACCGATATCGGGAATGTTTTAGATGTAAGTCTAAGGCTCATTTGGTTAAGAATTGCCCTCAGGCAATGAAGGTTCGTGGTTTAAACCATGGAGGAAATGGTCGTGGAACACCCGGCAGAGGTGCCGAAGGTTCGGATGTGAGACAACCAAGGATGTGACAGCAGGTAAGTTCCTTGTTTTTGGAGTACTATTTATTGTTTTAGAGATAGTTCATTCTTGTGTTACAAGTGAACTGTTTGAAACTTTGGATGTGAACTTAGAGACTGTGCCTAGAAGGTAAGATAGTTTTATTAAGATCAGAGTGCGCAGCATAAGCATAGTGCGGTGAGTTAAGATGTACGATTATTCGTTAGTAAGTAATTTCGAGGACGAAATTATTTTTAAGGAGGGTAGAACTGTAACATCCTGAAAAGGGCCTATGCATTTTCGGTTTAATTGTACGAAATGACATGTCTTATGTGTTATGAATATATTTTGAACATTTTTGGAAACCTGGAAATGTATGGAAATGTTAGGTTTAAAAGAGGAAAGTGAACATTTTTGGAAACCTAGAAATGCATGGAAATGATTTAGAAATGAACATTTTTGGAAACCTGAAAATGATTTGGAAATGATTCAAAAGTGGAAAGTGAACATTTCTGGAAACTTGGAAATGTAAGGAAATGTCAAGTTTAAAGAGGCAAACAAAAATTTTTGGAAATTTAGAAATGACTTAGAAATGTCGAGTTTTAAAGTTTAAAAGAGGAAATTAAGGCAAGGTGGCGTTAAGAGAAAAAAGTATGTGAAATTTGACACACAAACAGGCTTGGAAAAGTGGCCTGGAGATGCCACTTAGGGCCTCTGGAAATGGCGCCACATACAGGAGTATTGGGCCAAGGTTCGAGCTGCAGGGGAAGCAAAATAAAAGTTTTATTTTGCAGCGGAGATTAGCAGCAAGGGACTTTGTGTTTAATAATTTCGGCTAAGTAAGGATAGTTGCTGAATTATCTTTTATTTTAGGAGATAATTAAAGAGATAAAGCTATCAGAGTGATGGCCAGGATTCTAAGTTAGTAAATTCGGCTACATAAGGAAAAGAGGGCCATTCATCATTCTTTCTCTTAACCCTTCTTTCTCGCGAATTTCCTAGAGCATTTGTTCTTCTTCTTTTGTTAGCCAAAGCCGAAAATTCAAGATATCACCATTAGCCAATTTCTTTTCTTTCCAATCCATAAAAGCCGAATCTTTGAGGGCTTCAAGCATAGGTCTTTGTCGATTTCTTCAAGAAAGGGTAAGAACAAGTTTTGATTTCTATTCTTTTCTTTTAGATTTGTCGAAAACTAGGACTAATCCTATCAATATTCTTATTTGCCGAAATTTGGAAGGATTCTTTGGGATTTTTGCCATAGTCGACTATAAAGGAAAAGATCTTGGATTTGACCATCAAGGTAAGTCATATCGACATTCGCCAAGGGCCATTGATTGTGATTAAAGGTTAGAAGTTGATCTAACATGTGGTTTTAGGGATTTTGACAGAAGTTATAACCAAGGGATAATTTCGGGATTTAAGATCCTTAAGGTAAGTGACTATGAATATCTGGCCAAGGCCTATTTTAGTAGTTAGATCTATTTTTATGTGTTTTAAGCCGAAAACTAACCGATTCAAGGGATCTAGTGACTAGCCGATTTCAAAGGGGAAGAATACAAGTTTCCGAGATTTGATTAATTATCAAGTCGGCAGCAAGGTAAGAAAGTGGATACGATAATCTTTCGGGATTTGATTAAATTAGCCGAATAGGCTTTTTCCTAAAATACTAAATGTGGCCAAATATAGGGATTTAGGATCTAAAGCGATAGATCGGTTTTTCGGGATTTCAAGGAATTCGTTAAGCTAATCAGGTGTGTACCCCACACTAATTCTTAATATGTTTTATGGCTATGTTTAATTAAAATATGTGATATTAAGAATATGAAAGTGGCTAAGGTACCATGTTATGGTACTAAGTACTCAGGTACGTTTCCTACTCCTACTAGGAATATGAAATATGTTATTTGTAGCATGAGAATAAGAATGTGAACTTTGCATATTAATGCATATTACAAAATGGGGCATATGGGTCATTGAAAGGGGAAGTGAATGTGGTGACCTAAGACCACGAACACGGTGACCTAAGACCGCGATATCTGAATGTGGTGACCTAAGACCGCAGTAATCTGAATGCGGTGACCTAAGACCGCGTTATCTGAATGTGGTGACCTAAGACCACAAATGCGGTGACCTAAGACCGCGATATGAAGTGTAGCGGAAGGAGGTTGACTTAGTAGTCCCCCGGTGTACAAAGGTTGGTGCGGGAGTGTAGCGGATGGCTTATTAGGTTTGGGTTTGGGAATGCATCATAATATGTATGCTATGATATGAATGTGTAATATTTGTTATGCCCGATTCTATTATGATTTAGTGTTGTGTACACATTGAGTCTGTTGACTCACCCCGTTGAGGACCATGTTTGGTGATGATAAATAATGGGCCGGGACCGACGCAGAACTTGTGGTGGCCATGCTCAACATGAAGTTTTTATTTTTATGGACTATTAATTTTTAAGTACTCCGAATTATTTGGATTTACTTGATGTAATAAGGCCATAAGGCCATAGTGCACTATTTTATTTCTGTTTTTATTTATTATGTTACGAAATTTTTATTAAGTTAAAGATTAAGTAATTTACTTTAAATGTATTCTATATGTTTTATCACCTAAAATTTAAAAGGGTTTTCATTATAAAACGATTTTGTTTTCTACTCGAGCCCAACCCAAAACAATATTTCTTTCAAAACACATTATTTTCCCAAAGTAACAAAAGAACTTTGAACCGGTTTACTTGAGGAACATACCAAATCTGGTCAAAGCTCGTGGACCAAGTTTGGGGTGTTTCATTGCTGCCCACACTTGGTAATTTTCTACTCCATTTAATATATATTCAAGTATGGTTTTGAGCATAGGTATCTGAAAAATAAAGAAAAAAATTGGAAGAAATGTGGCTTGAATCTAGGACCTCTAGGTAGTACACTAAACACTTAACCATCAAGCCTAATCCTTTACTTAGTCATTCTTTACAATTAACCCCTATATATTGGGGTATTACAAAACCATTTGCACATACTTTGTGAATGCAATACAGTTTCAAAATTAACAAAACTCGTCCATCCCTACACACCGAGTTGTGGTTAGACCACAAAAGTTGCTGGTTAATATGCTGCCAAATGGTTGTGAATACACAACATAAGTGCATATTATAGTTGCTAGATAATGGGTGGGCGAACCACCTGTGTTGCAGGTTGATATGCTACCATATGGTTGTGAATAGACAACTTAATTTTAGACAAAAGCTACCAGATAATATGAGGATGAACCACCAGAAATGTAGATTAATATTTTGCCAAAACTTTCTCATTTCAAAATGTCTCATCCCATGCAATAAAATATGACATGCTTATAATAGAACAAAATGGAAACGTATAACATGCTTGTAGCAAATCGAGCATAGCAGCAATAAATATACTCTCAACTATTTGATACACAACCAAAACATGTGCTTTTCAAGGGTTTAATTTGACGGTATCAAAAGGCATATTGTACGAACAATTCACAAACACATATACAATAGGCATACTAATCACAATTTATGCAATCATATAAATATAATATTAATTCAATATATTAGTTCATGGATTTTAGCATTATTCACATTAGTTGGGACTCAATTGACTAAAATAAAACACTAAAAACAATTCGGGATCCATTCAGGGACTAATTTGGATAAAACATAAAATTCTGGACAAAACTATAAAATGTGAAAAATAGGGGCCACACGGTTGTGTGACTGAACCATGTTGAAAGCCTTGGACTGTGTGGAGGGGTTACACGGTTGTGTGGCTAAGCCGTGTGGAGGGTCTTAGGCCATATGAGAATTCAATTTCTAAGGTTTCAAGGGGAACATGGCCATGTAAGGGGGCCGTGAGGCTAGCCATGTGACCCTATTTTAAGGCATGATTTGTCCTGACTCGCTTGTAAAAGAACACACACCTGTTATCGGGAGACTGAGCGAACTCCTTCTCATTCAAATCTGATCTGGGGTACCTAAATTGGGTCCTACAAACGGTATTTACACAAGAATTAGTAACGGATCTCAAGACAATCAAGATTTCAGGAGATTTTTGGCAAGATTTTTAAAATATTATTTAATCGTTCATAAAATTAATATGGATAGAAATTCTACATGAATTAAAGATTTAAAAATTGGGTTTGGAATGTTCTTATCTATTCTTGGCAAGATTAAAGATGAATTTGATGACGATATGCTAAATCGATAATAATATAATGGAAAAGGAGATGATTTAATTTTGGAAAAAAATAATATTTCACAACAGTGGAGAGAAAATATTTGCAAATAAGAGAATGGAAAAGAAGAAAGAAAGAAGAAATAAAGAAAAAAGTATACTGTTTTGGTTTGGAAAAAAACAAGAATGCAAATATAATTAGGGAAAGGCTAACTACCTAGGGTTTTCAAAATTTAAGGGGGTTGGATAGCAATTTTCCCCTTTTTGCATAAAATAGAAATGAAATGAGGGAGTTGGCATGACTTGAACTTGGTATTTCAAGGAAGTAAGGAAAATGCTTAACCATTGGTCTACTGCCTGCACTTGTTAAGTTTCACTCTTAATATTTTTTATTTTGGTATCATTTTTGTCATGGTTTGCTAAAATTAAAAGAGAAAAGAAATGGAAGAGGTATGGATAATACCTAGACCTTCTAGGATATGGGAGTGGTACCTAATAACCATCAAGCCTATATATTTTTGGGTGTTACAGTTTTCCCCTCCTTAAAGAAATTTCGTCCTTGAAATTTACCTAGTTCGAATAGATGAGAATACTATTGACGAAACCTGTCTTTCGGTTCCCATAGAGCCTCATTCATGTTATGGTTACGCCACAGTACATTCACAAGAGGGATCCATTTCCTTCTCAGAACCTATACATCATGATCCAAAATTTGCACAAGTTTCTCCTCAAAGTACAAATCTGGTCGCACCTCAATCTTTTTTATTGGAATAATGTGGGATGGGTCGGATCGATATCATCTCAACATGAAGACATGAAAGATGTCATGAATTCGATCCAATTTAGGAGGTAATTCTATAGGATAAGCAACTAGACCAAATTTCTTAAGGATTCAGCAGGGTCTTATGAATCTCAAACTTAACTTACCTCTTTGACCAAACTTTAACACCTTTCGCTATGAGGAAACTTTCAGTAATACCATATCCGAGGCACTATATTCAATGTCCTTCTTTTTTTTTTAAATCTGCATACGAGTTTTATCTATCAGTCGCCACTTTTAGTCTATCTTGTATTATTTGTATTTTCCCTTCAAATTCTTTCACTAATCTAACATTTTCGACTATATAAGGCCTCATAATGAGCCATTTGGATACTCGATTGGAAGTTATTGTTGTATGAAAATTCGGCTAGAGGAAAATGTTCCTCCTAACTGCCTTGGAATTCGTAATGCAACCTCTTGACATATCTTCCAATATTTGTATAACTCGTTCGAATTTCCTGTCAGATTGTGGATGGAAGGCAGTGCTAAAATCCAAACGAGTTTTTAATGACTCTTGGAGCTTCTTCTAAAATTGATGTGTAAAACGGGGATCTCAATCGGAAAAAACCGATATAGCCACCCAATGCAACCTTATAACCTCTAAAATGAATAAATTAGCTAGCTTCTGCAATGAATAATCCTTTCAGACGAGTAAAAAATGTGTTGACTTCGTTAATTAGCCTACTATCACCCAAATTGAATATTTCTTATAGGTGATAAAGGTAACCCACTAGCAAAGCATGCCATTATTTTTTCCCACTTTCAGAAGGGTACTCTAATGGGTTGTAGCAATCCGGAAGATAACTAGTGTTTAGCTTTCACTTGCTCACATGTTAGCCGTTTAGCCACGAATTCTGTTACATCTCTTGTTATTTTAGGCCACCAGTACAACTCTATTACATCCCCATAAATCTTGTTCCCTTCGAGATGCATGGTATAAGGGCTGACATGTGCTTCCCAAAGTATGGTTTGTCTTAATTCATCGACAGCACAATATTCCATCACTATTAAACCCAAAATATTTGGTTTTTCCCTCTTCCATATGCTTAATTTGTGGTAACAATTACACATATAATGTTGTTTAGTTTTAAACTTATCAACTAGGGTGGGTTTCACTATAGCTAAGCTAACAAGCCTCCGCCATCCATTACACTTATCCTAGCAAACATTGCTCTTAGATCGATCATCTATTTTGTACTTAGAGCATCTACAACAACATTGACCTTTCTGGGGTGGTATTCAATTATACAATCATAATCTTTTAACAGCTCTAACCACCTTATTTGCCTCAGATTCAGTTTTTTTTTTGGGTGAAAAGGTATTTGTGAGTCATATAATCAGTATAGATATAACACTTCTCTCCATATAAGTAGTGCCTCTAAATTTTCAAAACAAAAACTATTGCAGCCAACCCTAGGTCATGATTTGGCTAGTTGCACTCATGCTATTTCAATTGCCTTGATGCATAGGCCACTGCCTTACCGCCTTGCATCAGTACACATCCAAGATCGATATAGGATTTATCACTGTACACCATATATTCTTTCCCCGATTTAGGTTGAATCAATACGGGAGCTTGCATTAACATCGCCTTAAGCTTTTCAAAGCTAGATTGTTACTCATCCATCCACTTAAATGGAACCTTCTTTCTCAACAATTAGTTAGGGGGTGGCTATTAAAGAAAATCCTTTGACAAATCTACGATAATACCTGGCTAAACCAAGGAAACATCAAATTTTGGAAACATTTTTGGGTTGTTTTCTTTCAAGGATTGCTTCTATCTTCTTTGGATCTACTCAAATACCCTTTGCAGATACCACATGACCCAAAAACATAACCTCCTTAAGCCAGAATACACATTTACTTAATTTGGCGAATAACTTTTTCTCTTAGAGGATTTATAGAACCTTCCTAAGATGCTCATCATGTTCAAGTTTGGTTTTGGACTTAACTAAGATATCATCAACAAACACAACAATGAAGTGGTCAAGGAAGGGTTGAAACACCCGAGTCATCAAATTCATGAAAGTGGTAGGAGAGTTGGATAAACCGAATGACATTACAATGAATTCATAGTGGCCATATCGAGTTCTAAATGTAGTTTAAGTACATCCGCCTCCTTCACCTTAAGTTGATAATACCCCAAAATTAGATCTATCTTTGAAAACATCATTGCACCTCAGAATTGATCAAATAGGTCATCAATTCTGGGTAGAGGATATTTATTCTTGATGGTTAGCTTATTTAACTAACAATAATCAATACACAGTCTTAAGGAACCATCTTTCTTTTTGACGAATAGAACCAGAGCTCCCTATGGAGAAACACTGAATCTAATAAATCCACTATCCAAAAGCTCCTATAGTTGGATTTTCAATTCTTATAGCTCCTTGGGAACCATGTGGTAGGAAGAAATGGATACTAGAGCGGTTCCTAGCAACAGTTCAATCCTAAATTCTACCATACAATCTAGAGGTAATCTTGGTAACTATTTGGGAAACATATCTGAGAATTTTTTAACAGTTCAAATGCTACCTAAAGTGGTACTATTGACAGTCTCATCCACCACATAAGATTGATAAGCTTCACACACCTTACAAACTAACTTCTCGATGATCATAGCAGAAAGACCATAGCTGAAATTACATTTGACAAATAATCTCGTCGCTCCCCAACCATAAAAATTTCTCTACCTTCGGTTGTTTTCAAAGTTACCCTCTTAAAGGCACAATCTAGGCTAAGTTGGTGTTCTACTAACCAATCCATACTCAGAATTAAGTCAAACTCCCTAAAAGCAACTCCATGAGATTTACGAAAAACACTACCCCTTGAACCTCTAACAAACATCTTATATAGATTTTGTTTACAACAATGGATTGTCCTAAGGGACTTACTACAGGTTTTTATTCTTGCCCAAGTTCTTAGCTCCTCCATATGTTGAAGACTGGAGAATACAAATTTAGGTTCCCAGCTCTTGAATATGTTGCAGAATGGAGAATATGGAATCTTAAGCCTTGGCTAGGCAGTTATTCGTGGAGGTTTCCCCTATTGGGTAACTAGGCACTGCTGTTTCCATCTATATACTGAGGTATTTTTACGAAATTTCAGTAGGAAGGTCCGTTATTAAAGTTTTGGAGACTTATATGTGAAGTTGGTTATCGAACTCTTGTGAATTGGTTTTGGGATTATAGTTGGTTTATTTGGTAATGAAAATACTTATGAATGTTCATATGGTTGAGCTCAAGCATGTCGTCTATATTAATGATGTGGATTGGATTTTATAGGTTTAATTGTATCTCAAATTGAATTTTGTATATGATAGGACTTTGAGGTAAGTGAAGTTTAAATTGTATGAGTTTACTAAGTATTTGATATACTTATCTGTATTCTTATTTTTCTGTAAATCATGGACATTTGGGACATGTCGATCAGATCAACAAAAAGGTCACTCCTACTGCCACTTGACTCGGTAGATTTTTGTAGTTTTGTTGTTGGGTTACTTGTGGCATGTATATAGAATATTTATGTATAAGCTAAAATTCATGTTTTGGTATTTTGTTTGTGAATGAGATTTTATGAGACTTAGATGTATTTAATGTTAGAACCTATTTGATATATGGTAATGAGGTAAATTTGGACAAGTTTTGGTTAGCTTATTATGTTTTTAGCTAAATATATGTTATGGTAATTGTTGGTGTTTGAATGAATGATATGAATGGTTTATGTTTCACATTGAATTGTGGTGCCAAATGTGGCATGTTGGTTAGGCACATAGGTTGTATGTGAAATGATATTTTGGCATGTTTAAATGTGTTTTTAATAGGTGTACACGGTTGGGAATGGTTCAGAAAATTACTTATTTTTTAAGTTATTTTAGGTGTACACGGTCATGTGCCAGACACAATCACTTCACATGGTTATGTGGCCTATTTTATTTTTGGTGCAGGATTGATCCACACGACCTAAGGGAGTTACATGGCCTAGTGACACGACTGCGTGACCCTAAGTTACACGGACTCAGGTTGTTACACGTTTTGGCCACACAGTCTAGGCTCTGTCACACGGTTGTGTGACCCTTATTTTTAGTTTTTTTTTTCACATATCTTTGTTTTGTTTCAAATTAGTCCCTACTTATTTTCACATTGATTTTAAGGTTATGTAAACTCGATTTAAAGTTTGTGTTCATATATATGCTATGAATAATGATTGTTTATGAATATTTGATATTTAAATTTATTTTTGAATTGTTTTATATTATTATTGAATTTGTTAACTTTTGCAATACTCCGTAACCCTAATATGACGATGGAATGGGTTAAGGGTGTTACACAAATCTTCCAAAGTCATTTCTGTCAACTCCATCCAATATTCAGCCACAGTGGAAGTCATACGAGCAATGCCTTTGAATGTTTTCGCCCCATTTGACTGGATTCGCTCTGCAACAGATACGTGACTCCTCGATCCAATTTGAGCTCCAACCAATCCTTTGCAACACCCTCACCATTGCCTGTATCACGACGTCATCGTCGTTCTCATAACCTCCACCACTATTGGCAATCGAATTCTTAATGTACTCCTCCTCAAAAATCAAATTATTTCTCTAAACAGTGGGTGGATTTACAAGTGCAGCCCTACTCGTCATACCTCTACCACGTGTACCTTGAGTGTTCATAGCTAATCTTTCAAATATTTAGAATTTAGAGTATATCTATAGTTTTCATTCAAAAGTTCAAGCATTAGTCATTATCCTAAATGTTCACAATCTAGAGTTTACAGTTTATCTGAAGTGTCAAAAATAACAATAACTAAAGTAGGTTGGCATCGGAGTATCAGACTCAATTTCCTATAGAAAATCAATTTTCAAAAATCTTGTGGCATGATTTTTCTCAAAATACCCCTTTAATGTATACATGCAAACATATTTTAAATTTTCACGATCATAGTTTAGAAAACCAAGACTCTGATACAACTAAATGTAACCTCCTCAACCCGGCCTAGACGTTAGATTCGAATTCGAAAGATTACATTAGCCACCAAGCTAACCTAGAAAGCTTATCAGAGTTTTAAAAATAGTCATTTTAAAACATTTGTTTTAGTTTAGTAAAAACTTATCTAAATATCAATTTATTATTCACTAAAATTTTTTATTACAATTTAGCATTGAAAAAGAATGTTAGTTACTTACGCTTTTAATAAAAACTGGGGCTTATACACATCTAATTCTTAATCATAACTCCATGTCCTACAAGTTAGATTAAATATTACGCAAAATAAAAATAAATTCAAATCGTAAATCCTATGCCACAATTCGTAGTAAAATAATATAGTATTTGAAAAATAATAATTAAAATAAATCAATTAATGAGCCTAAAAGAATTTTATAAAACAAAAATCGAGCCAAGACCCGTCGGATGTCATGTAACACCCCTCACCCGTATTCACGATCAGAATAGGGTTACGAGGTATTACCGATCAATAAATATCATTTAGTATACATAACTCATACATTTATACATCCATTCTCAAACACCATTCAATCATAATCACATGTCCCTTATAAGGGCCTATGAGGCCTTAAAGATGCTATAGAAGTGGTTCGGGACTAAACCGATAACATACAAAATTTTGGAAAACTTAGAAAATTTTCAAACATACAAGGGTCACAAGCCCGTGTGAATAGGTAGTGTGCCTCACACGACTCCAGACACGCCTGTGCCCCAGGCCGTGTGAAAACAGGGCATCCATACTGACTTGGGTCACACGACTGACCACACGCCCATGTGTCTAGCCCATGTGCCCTTCAAAATGGCCACACACGCCCGTGTGCCAGGCCATGCCAATCCTGTAGGGTATACTGACTTATGCAACACGGCCAAATCACATGCCCGTGTGCTAGGCCATGTGCCATTTAGGGGTATATCGACTTGTGCACACACGGCGGTCACACGCGCTCGTGTGTGGTGTGTGGAGCATCCGACTTCAATTCAATTTCAACACCAGGGGACACACGACCGTGTAGCATGACCGTGTGTCGCACACAGCTGAGATACACGCCTGTGTCTCTGCCGTGTGGACAAAAATAGGCCATTTGTAAGGCCAATTTGCCACCCTTTCTCATGCTCACCTAAACAACCAAAATAGTACCATTTCATCATACAATAGGCATCCCAAAATAATCAACCAACTGCACTAATCATACCATATCCATTTCAATCAAATTCAATATCTAAAACAATGTCAACTACACATTCAACACTTATATCATCAAGCAATAACTCATAAGCACATAACTACTCTACCTAACAACTTAAATCACACCTTATAGATCAATTTCCAAATTCAAAATATAACCATAACCACATTCTTGCGAAACATAACAAGATGAGCCATTACTCATGACTATATATACAAAACAAAACATATGTATTTACAAGCCAAATCCTATGGCTATATTCACAACCAAAGTACCACATCTAGCCTATACATGCCATATACAATATGTACAATTCAAAAGTACCAACTTAGATGTCTGATAGTGCGATGATATTCCCGACGACTCCTGGATTCGAGCTAGCCTTGATTCTCTAAAAAACATAGGAAAATAACACAAAGTAAGCTTCATAGCTTAGTAAGCTCGTAAGTGAGTAATTCAATACATCACATAAATGTAATTGTACCAATTACATATAACAATCATAAACACATTACTACGAACCTTTTTCATGTCTCAAAACATAACCAAATATAAACTCAATGAACTTTCTCTATTTCATACTCAAATAGGTTCCGTACATACCTGTAATGTCTCATACTAACCTCTTTCTCATTCACATCATTCTTTTACCCGTTGAACCATTCAAAATAGAAGTCGGATAGTCAAAGATCTCAATCGTTAAGTACCTATACCATAGCCCATAACCAAATCAAGGTAACTTCTCTAAAAAATACCTATACCATGGCCTGTAGCCAAATCAAGGTAACTCCTCTAAAAAGTACCTATACCATGGCCCATAGCCAAATCAAGGTATCACCCGCACCCGAAGTGCCGATATCATGGCCCGTAGCCAACACAATAACCTAATGACCTATCACTAGCATCCTAAACTATTCCTAAGGTTGAACTGGAAAATTTCACTTGTAGATTTCATCGTCAAACACATCAGTAAAGTCATATTCACAATTCAAACATTATCCATAATACCATAATCATAGATTATGCAATATCAAAGCATTTAAAATTCATTTATAATGAAATTATCACATACGAACTTACCTCGTATTCGGATTTGACGGATCGGATCGACTATTCGACAACCTTACTTTTCCCCCGATCTAAATTCGAATTCCTCTTTTTTTGATCTATATGCATTCAAAATTAACTCATTTAACCATTCATTCATTCAATTTAATCCTTAAACACATATTTGGGCAATTTTACACATTAGCCCCTAAACTTTCACATTTATTCAATTTAGTCCCTATTTCGCATAAAAACATAATTTACACAATTTCTTTCTAATTTCATGAGTGCTGAATTTATATAGGGTCCTTAGCAGCCCTAAACTTTCATTTATTTCACATTTCAACCCCTCAATTTACACTTTTCACAATTAAATCCCTAAAATGCATTTTTACCTAAAATCACTTTACAAAACATTTAAATCTATCAACAAATAGTCATTTTCCATTCTCAAACATTCAAAAGCTCAAATATCCATCATTGGAACTTCATGAAATCATGAAAAAAAAATTGAAAATTAAGGCACGGGTTAGCTAGAATACGAAGCAAAGATTACAAAAACATAGAAATTATCAAAAATCGAGCTCAAAACATACCTTAATCAAGCTAAATGTGTGCCAAACCCTAAATGTTCTCCCATGGATTATTATTCTTCTAATTTAGATTAAGGATGATGATATTTAGGCTTATTTTAACTTTGTTTTATTTATTATTACATAATAACTAATTTACCATAATATCCTTTAATATAAACTATTAAAAATCATTTATGCATGGCTATCTTTGTCCACTCACCCTTTTAATGGTCTATTTACAACATAAGGACCTTAACATTAATAAGCCATAGCAATTAACACCTTTAGCAAGTAGAATGCAACTTTTGCATTTTACGCGATTAAGTCCTTTTTCTCAAATTGAGCAATTAAACGATAAAATTAGCTCACGAAATTTTCACACATACATGCTGCCATGCTGTAAACACATAAAATAATATTAAAATAATTTTCCAACATTGAATTTGTGGTTCCAAAACCACTGTTCCTATTTAGCTAAAACAGGGCTGTTACATGTCATGCCAGTGTCCTAACCTGGTGGGTCATCTGAAAAGATGAAAAATAAAAGGGAGTGAGCTGTGAAGCTTAGTGTGAGTTCCATCAAAAGATAACCAGTGTAACAGATTAAGATACAAAATCACACCACATATAATAACTCAAAATACCGGTCTCAGAATATCATATCAACATCATACACATATACATATATATATCATCTCAGAAATCTTAGAATTGTTTGCACATACTATGTGATTGTAACACAGTTTCAAAATTAACAAAAAAGATCATACCCAACCATTACATACCATAATATGAGTTCTCTAGAACTTGTCCATCCTTACACATCAGGTTGAGGTTAAACTGCAAAAGCTGTAGGTTAATACACTGTCAGATGGTTGTGAATACACAACATTATGTAGATCAGAGCTGCCAAATAATAGGTGGCCAAATCACCAGAGTTGCAGGTTAATCACTGCCAGATGGTTGTGAATACACAACTTAATTGTAGATAAAAGCTGCTAGATAATATGTGGATGAATCACTAGAATTGCAGATTAATATTTTGGCAAAACTTCCTCCTTTCAAAACGTCTCTTCTCATGCAATAAAATATGGCACTAAGCCAGAATCTAGCACACACAAACATAACACTAAGCCACTAAACCAGAACAAATTTTGGTTTCACAACTAAGCCACTAAGCCAGACTCAAATTCAAGACATAATCACTTTTGGTTTCACAACTCAATTTCTTCTACCCCGGTTTTTAAGATGTTACAACTCTTCATTCCTTAAAAGAATTTCGTCCTCATAATTCATATAGTCTCACTAGTCCTTAAGCCATAGAATTTGAAATGTTCTCATTTATACGAGCCACCATGCTATTTCTTCTCAACTTAGAGTAAATACAAAACCAACCAATATTTTCAACAACTTTCAATTCCTTAATGCAAGTATCACAGTAACATAACAAAAAAAGAATCGCTAAAGACTCTTAGGTTGCAGATTCAAATCAATAGCACTCACACTCCTTTTATGGTCTGGGGTTGCTCAACCATAGACTTTTGACCCACAGTTTCAAATTGAGTCTCATCGACCTTTCTGAATCACTGGACACAACCCGGCACCGCAGCGCCCTACAGTTCTTGAATACTGCCATTGGATTTGAGTGTCCTTACATATTCATAAATTTTCATATTGGGCTACTGCCTTGAGAAGAGGACTAGACTCGAGTTGCTCAACGATAAACTGTAATATGAACATATTTTAATCCCATATTTAGCATACTTTTGGATGATTTAAGCCTTGAATTATGGAATTTGGTGCTCTTAATCCTTTAATTTCATGTTTTATACTTAAGAGAGCACCGGAGGATGAAAAGAACGAGAAACGGGCCTAAAACAGAGTAAATGGGCCAACTTACGAAATCAACACGGCCTGGGCCCAAGACCACACAGCCATGCCTCATTAACAGTCCCAACCACAGCTTGGATACGATTCACACGGGCGTGTGCCATGGGCGTGTCCCTGACGTGATCTGATTGAATTCTATTTGGAATAGGGTACTTAGAGACAAAGAAAGCCATTCCACAAGCCTATATAAACACCCTAGAGGCCAACCTTCAAGGGCCATCCGGTTAGGCTGAAGAGCCAACCAGAGAGGCCAGAATTGTGGGATTTACGTGAAGAAAGCCAGTTGATTCCTCTCAAGAAGCCGGAATCATACTCAAGATGGATGATCTTCCCTTCAATTTCCTTCAGGGGGTTTTAGGGTTTTTCTTATGTTTTGTTTCATATTTTCTTCTGAGATGTATTCTTTTATCATTATGAACTAAACCCTCAAATACCTAAGGGGGATGAAACCTAAGGAGGATCTTGTTATTGTTTTCTGAACTATATGATAAATACTTGATTTGTTCTTAATTATGTGTTCTTAATTCTTGTTTTGATATTTTAGGATATTGATTAAAGTATTGATGTGCTTAGGCAGAGGAGGAATAGACCCTGTCTAAGAGTAAATCTAGCATAATTAAGCGGAGTTGATCGCAACCCTAGAGATAGGATGACGGAAATCTGCTGGATTAGGGTCAAACCTAATATGGGAGTCCATAGATCGAGTTAATGCAATTCTAGAGGTTTTAATTAGAAAGATATTTCAATTAATCAACCTAGGATTAGACATTAGTAGCCTCGAGAGAGGTATTAATATAAATTAGGGAATCCTACGGATCAAGTTAAGTGAATAAATCGTCTGGTTAAAAGTTAAATAACAAGTGAAGTCTAGGTGGATTCTTCCTCGGGTATTGTCTTAATCAATTGGTTTTTCCTACAAGTATTTTTCCCAATTCATTCTCTTTGTCTTAGCATGTTTAGCTTAATAGTTAGTTAATCTTAGATTAATTAGTAATTCCTTTAATTTTTAGGCTAGATAATAAAAAAAAGTTAGTATTAGTACTTTTGGTTCCTTTGGGTTCGACAATCCAGTCTTGCCACTAAGCTATACTACTATTCGATAGGTGCACTTGCCTCAATCATTGTCATAGTTAGTTTCTAGGCTCGATCATTCTTTATATAAATTTTTAAGACCCTTACACACGATCAAGTTTTTGGCGCCGTTGCCGGGGAACTAAAATATTAAGAACGCTTAATTTTTATTACTTTAGCCATTTTTATTTTTGCAATTTACTTTTATTTTTATTTTTCTTTTAACTTTACTAATTTTCCTTCTTTTATTTGTTCTTAGCAGGTACCTCTAGTTTATGACTAGAAGGAACCCGACAAGACCCCTAATTTACGACAGTGATATTGAAAGTACTGTTCACAGAAATCGTAGAGAAATAAGGCGAAGCTTAAATTACATAGAAGAAGAGCAAGAAGTCGAAACGAATACCACCGAAGAGATGGCTGAGAATAATCCGCTACCTCCAGATGTGGCCGAAAATCATGCTCCTCATACTATTTATGATTATGATAAACCTAATTTAACAGGAACTGAGTCAAGTATTGTTAGACCTGCCATTGCTGCAAATAATTTTGAACTGAAACCTAACACAATTCAGATGATACAGTAATTTGTTCAGTTTGATGATTTGCAGGATGAAGATCCAAACAATCACTTGGCGAATTTCCTAGAATTTTGCGATACTTTCAAAATAAATCGCATTTCTGGTGATGCCATCCGTCTTCGGTTATTTCCCTTTTTTTTGAGGAATAAAGCCAAACAGTGGTTGAATTCTCTTCCACGAGGATCAATCACTATATGGGAACAAATGACCAAAAATTTTTTATTGAAATATTTTTCGCTGGCTAAAACGGCTAAGTTGAGGAATGGTATCTCTTCTTTTGTGCAGATGGATTTAGAAACACTTTACGATGCATGGGAGAGATACAAAGATCTATTGAGAAGGTGTCCACACCATGGATTACCCTTGTGGCTACAAGTCCAAACTTTTTACAACGGTATGAACCCCGCAACTAGGCAGTTGATTGATTCAGCCGCCGGTGGAACCCTGAATAACAAAACACCTGAGGCTGCTTACGAATTCATTGAAGAGATGTCACTGAATAACTATCAGTTGCAAGTCACAAGGACAAAGCCAACAAAAGCAGCCAGCGTTTTCAACCTCGACGCAGTAACCATGCTACCAAATTAGGTAGAGATGTTAAATAAAAAGATTGATGGATTATGTGGTTCTTCGCAGGTACATCTAGTTATGTAGTGCGATATGAATGGAGGAGGGATGAACAACACAGACTATCCACCTTACAACCCGAGCGCCGAAAACGAGCAAGTTCACTATATGGGTAACAATTTTAAATCTCAAAATAACCCTTATAGTAATACTTATAATCCAGGTTGGAGGAACAACCCCAATTTTTCATGGGGTGGTCAAGGAAATCAGAGACAACAACCCTCTCCAAACTTCCAACAACAGCCCTACCCACAGGAAAAGACGCCGAACCTTGAGGAGATGCTGACAGAATTCATCGTGGTATCAGAAACTCGTTTCTGAAACACCGAGACAACACTTAAAAGTCAACAAGCATCGATTCAAGGGATTGAGAATCAATTAGGTTAGCTTGCTAAGCTTATCTCAGAAAGACCACAAGGTATCTTGCCTAGCAACACTGAAACTAACCCAAGAGAGTAACCTCAAGCAATAACTGCTCATGATAGTGAAGGGTTAGATGAACAAAAATTGAAGCAAGAGAATATGGTAGAGGAAGGTAAGGTTGAGGTAAGCCATGATAAATCAAACTCGGTAATTATAGAGTACCAACCACATGTGCCGTACCCCAATGCGATAAAGAAAGACTACACAGAGGAACAATTTGGTAAATTTCTTAAACTTCCAAAGAAATTACATATTAATTTGCCGTTTCTTGAAGCTCTTTCGCAGATGCCAGATTCAAGGAAATTTTTCAAAGAGTTTTTGACAAAAAAAACGAAAGTTAGACGATACGTCACATGTGGAGCTGAACGCAGTTCTTGACACAGCTAGGACATCGAGTATTAAAGGTGGAACATGTAACATCCTGAAATTCAGAATTTTATGTTTTGCATTATACCATGCGACAGGCTAGTTAAAAATGTTAATTGTGTATGTTTAAGGGTCTGAAGAAGGCTTGGGGTTAAGTTGGGCCTTAGTAAAATTTTTTTTTGTTTAAGCACTTTAAGGAGAGAAGGTAAGTGGCATCAATGCCTAATGAATTAAGTGTGTAATTTGCTAGCATAAGTGGAGCACATGGTGGAGTGGTGTGGCATCAAGTGGAGAGCATTGAAGGGAAATTGTTCGAATCCCATCTATTGCAAAATTTTGGATTTATTTTTGTGCTCCTATTCCAAAGTGTCGGCCATTGTTCTAAATATGGTAAGGGAGACTTTTTATTGATGGAAAGATGACTAAGGAATATGGTAAGGAGGAAGACAAGGGAAAAAGAAGGAAAGAAATCAGAGAAAGGGATAAGGGAGGGGGACATGTTGGCCGAATATTAGGAGTTGCCTAAGGGAAAGAATTTTGGTCAACACTCATCTTTTTGGTAAAGATGATACACAGTTTTGGTAAGGGAGAAAAGGGGAAGCCAAATTTCCTATAGTCATTTTGCAATTTTGGTGCATGTAAGGCTTGTTTTCTTTTTAGCATTTTGGTGTTTTCTTTTCCAATTTCTTCCCTCACTTGCCGAAACTCCCTAACACTACTTTTCCATCTTTCTTTCTTTTCCTCACCATTTCTTCAATCTCTCTTTCTTCTTCTTAGTTGACAACTTTGATTGACCGAATCTTCCTTGCCCTTTTCTTTTCATTAGTCAAATCTTTAACATCTCCTCTCTTCTCCATTCTTGCGCGTTGGGCATTTCTCCTTCGTTGAATCGGGTAAGGGCTTCATTTCTTCTCTTTTCATTTTCTTTTCCTCCTAGCCGAATGTGTGTCCATCACTATTCAGTTGTTCTACTTTGTTTCTAAATCGAAACATCACTCTTTCCTACACTTTCATATTGTGATCAATTCTTTTTCGTAGTGTTATAGTGGGTGGCCGAATACCATATCATTACCGATTCATCTCTAGTCATAAGCCCAATCGGTGGGAATCGGGTTCATTATCGATTAAGGTAAGGAGTCTCTTTATAGTCCATTCGATATCACTACTCGGTTATTCTGTTTATCAGATTGAAAGTTTGACTATCAATTATTATAGGGACTAGATCGTTCGTTCTTATCTATTCGTTGATCTTTCAGAAGTAGCGGTAAGCCGAAACCCTCTCCTTAAGACTTTCTCTCATAGTAGTATTTTATTGACTGAGACTTTTTCAATGGAGGCAAGTGGTAATGATTTGAAAGGAAAATTGATAGGAGATATAAAGGTAGTGGATTGTGATTCCTACTCCTAAGTTCAAATGAAGGGCGGTATCGGCAGTTCGGGATTTTCCACCGGGTTGTGGACCATCATCCGGTGAGAATAGATAAATAGTGGTCGTTCACGATTCTAAGGGTAAGCATTTTAGATCTTCTGATTTAGATTTGGATTAATAAAACCTCGTTTGTTGGTTAATCGAGTGTAATGGTGATTTAGGTGCCGACGATCAAGAAGGTTTATTTCTTACTGTAATCAGGTGCGTAATCTCACACTGAAATCCTGTAAATCTGTGATTTATCATGATGTTAGAAAAATCGATCGATGTTGCTTAAGAACTTAAACGGTAATATGGTATGAATCGAGCGGTTTGCTTAAACATCATTAATTCTAAGATTTGTCAAAATCGGCGTTAATTTATAAAATTACGAAAATGCCCTTACGGGCCAAATTACGAATATACCTTCAATAGGCCATTTTTATCAAAATGCCTTAATGGGCCGAATTGTTTAATTGCCTTTAAAGTGTTGATTTACTAAAATGCCTCTATGGGTTGAATTACGAAAATACCCCTATGGGCTGATCTACGAAAATGCCCCTATGGGCCAATTTACCAAAATGCCCTTATGGGCCGATTTGCTAGAATGCCTTAGTGGGCCGAACTATCAAGATGCTATAATAGGCCGATTCACTGTACTAATTCACTAGATAAATGGTTGTTATTTACATGTGGATATTTTATTATGTATGTGGCATTTTTACATACTGCATGTGGTGGGAATAATTGTATGGTGAGTAGTGTAGCCTGGTGGCATAGCCACAATTTATTCAATATTATGCTTACTTATGAATCTAGTGGCATGGCCACAATAATTATATAATATAGTAGCTCAACTGCGAATTGGTGTGAGCGGCGGGGTAGGTTGACTTGATCCCCACAGGTGTGATTGGCTGGTCGGGGGTGTGATGGATGGATGGGATGGGTTGCATACATTTCATTTAAATATTATTATGTAAATGGGCTTAGGCCCAAGACATTCCTAAACGGGTTCAGGCCCTGTGGATGACGGTAAGGGGATTATGCACTGAGTTCTTATAACTCACCCTTTTTTCTTAATCCTTTTAGGTAATGCTCAGTGATGAGGACTTGGGCCATGGATGACTCGGTGGAGGCCATACTTCAGAAATGGTGTTTTGAACTTTAAATTTCTTCTTTCATTTATTTATTACTTTTACTATTTTGGGTTTTAAAGTTGTAATAAGGCCTCTGGGATATGTTTTATCTTGCTTTATGTTTAGACATACTTAATATTTTTCTTGAATTATTTTAAATGCGGATTTTCTAAAATCATAAATAAAGGTTTTCCAAAATTGATTAACAAATGGATTTCACAACAAACTTTTACAAATAATTTAACTCGGAAATTCTCTTTCGAATTATCAACAATATTTTTTTTAAAGTCACGGTTTTATAAGATCACTAGTTTAACTATCAATTCTTCAATCAACCTTTCAAGATTAATAGTATTTTTATCAAATAATAACAACATCTTTAGTAAGAATTACAAGTTCTTTATTCGTTTTCTTCATGTGACATGCCAAATCTGGCCATACCGCATGGGTCGGGTTTCGGGTGTTACAAAACCAATCACTTCAAAGTTGGAGACCAGGTACTGTCAGATGCAATCGACCCTCGAATAGCCGCTTCAGAGCTTAATACAATTGGTGCGACTCTTTTTTCGGCACGTAAGGTCTTTCTATACGGATCGGTCGAGGTAACACATTCTAATTTTGGCACTTTTGAGGTAAATATTACCCAAATCAAACCGTATGTTGATAGAATTGATAATAAGAAAAAGGAGTTTCAACTCTGTGAACCACCATGGCCATACGAATAACTGGTAAGTCTAGCTCAAGAATTTAAACGAGCGCTTCTCGGGAGGCAACCGAGCACTAACCCCACTAACGTCCATATTTTCGAATTTTAGCATCTAACTAAAAACTAACCAAAATTTTTAGGCGTAGGTTTCCCTACCACACGGCCTCACACACGAGCGTGGCCGTGGCCGTGTGGACACCACGAATTTGCACACCGGCGTGGCAGAGACAGTGCGAATCAAGGATGAAAATTTCCCAAAACACGAGTTGCGATAAAACGCCATGGCCGTGCAAAGCGGTCATGGCGAAACTAACTAAAGAACACGGGCGTGCGACATGGTCGTGCTTATGAGCCGTGGGCGACACTGATTAAGCAACACGGGTGTGTGAACCCGTTATATGGCGTAGGAGAAATGCATGAAGTTTAACACAGCCGTGCAATTCGACCGTGTGACATAACACGCCCAGGGCATCGGCATGGGCTGTTCCTCTTTTTAAAATCCCCTTCTTTTGTTCACTTCCCCCCCCCAAAGTCTTCGTCCCCTTTCCCTTTTCTTTTTAAACGCATATATGTTTTCCATTTTTACTTTTATTCTTATTTTTATTTTCTTTTTACCTTCTTTATTATTTTCTTCTTATTCTTTATGCCATTTAGATTTAGCTTAGGATAAAATAAAATCAGGCTGGCTGGTTCGAGGATTCAATTTCAAACTATTCGAGGCACTCTCCCACCTTTACCTCTGCCAATTCCTATCTGGTTTCTTTTTATTGACTCCATCCAAAATTCAGGAAGTTTCACTTCTCTCACTATCTTATGATTTTATTACTATTTTGCTATTATCTATCCTTGTACATTGAGGACAATGTATGTCTTAAGTGTGGGGGGTCAACTATAGTATTATGTGAAAATCCCTAAATTATACCTTGTTCTTAAGTAATTTTCTCATATCACTATTAGAATGAAATTTCCTATGATCCATGATTTTCTTTGATATGTTTCAGATTAAGTCATTAATAATTGTGCAGTGATGATTTAAACTTTAGGGGGACTAGAGAATCAAGCATGATGAGTTCATTTTCAAAAATTAAAATTTTGTTAGGTTGTCTACCTGAATCTAATTATTACCTTAAAGTTTGAAATTTACAAGGTTGATATCAAAAACCCATAATTTTTGTAAGATTTTGAGCCTTTTAGAGCATACATTCTTTCGTGCTCACTTTTTGATTATGAGTGTGTCAACATTGATTTGTTATTCTAGAACTTGCTTCGATTATACATGTCAAGACCACATCATTGATTTGATATATAGAAATGATAAAGGCACCTAGGTTCTAACCCATTTACTCCACGAAAAGCTTACCCTCACAATTAACCCTTAATGAACCCCTTTGATCCTAACAACCCTTTTATTGACTCACCCACTAATATTACCCCAAAACCCATCTTGTATTTGTTATCACCATTCCTTGACTCCCTTTTTGTCGAGATTTGATTTTAAGCAGTTGCCTAACTATGTTCTATTTTTCATTTGTTAAAGTTCCTTCTTATTATTGTATTGATTTGTTCTTAAAAAAACAAAGTATATTCATTATTAGTTCTATGATTAAGAGAGTTTGTATGCTTAAATTCCACATCTCAAAGAAGAAGCTTGTATTATTAGTATTACAAGTTTTCAATTGATGCAATTATTCAGGATTAGTTCATTTTTCTAGTTAGGTAAATTGTCAATTCAATCTCGATTCTAACATTCTAATTGAGCCTTTATCCACACCTTTAACCCGAGCCCCATTACAACCCTTTTTAAAGACCTTTTGATTTTTATATCATCTCATTTTACAGTGGTGGAGATTTGATTTTCATGCAAGCCTATAGGATTAACTTTTCATGTTCGACGTTTGAGTGCTTAATTTTGAACCTTAAACACTTTGAGTGATTTGAGTGAATCTCTAGTGATGATGTCAACTCTTGTCAATTTTGAATTAAAGGTGATTATTTAGGTAAGGGGAAACACCTATGTTTTTATGCTACAAAAACTATGACTTTGATTGTTTGAATCTTTAAGACCCTTTACTTAAATTATCAATGTATGAATTATCTTTGAATTATGATGAAACATTATTGATGAATATTATGAATTGAGGAAGTTCATTTTTAATTGTGAGTTGAGAATTTTACTTGAGGACAAGCAAATGCTTAAGTGTGGGGGTATTTGATAAACCGTAATATGAACATATTTTAATCCCACATGTAGCATACTTTTGGATAATTTAAGCCTTAAATTGTGGAATTTGGTGTACTTAATCTTTTAATTTCATGTTTTATACTTAGGAGAGCACTAGAGGATGAAAAGAACGAGAAATGGGCCTAAAACAGAGTAAATGGGCCAACTTACGAAATTGACACGGCCTGGGCCTAAGACCACACGGCCGTGCCTCATTAACAGACTCGACAACGGCCTGGATACGATTCACACAGACGTGTGCCATGGGCGTGTCCCTGACATGATCTGTTTGAATTCTACTCAGAGTAGGGTACTTAGAGGCAAAGAAAGCCATTCCAAAAGCTTATATAAACACCCTAGAGGCCAACCTTCAAGGGGCATCCAGTTAGGCCGAAGAGCCAAGCCAGAGAAGCCAGAATTGTTGGATTTACTCGAAGAAAGCCAGTTGATTCCTCTCAAGAAGCTGGAATCTTACTCAAGACAGAGGATCTTCCCTTCAATTTCCTTCAGGGGGTTTTAGGGTTTTTTTTTTTATGTTTTGTTTCATATTTTCTTCTGAGATGTATTCTTTTATCATTATGAACTAAACCCTCAAATACCTGAGGGGGATGAAACCTAAGACGGATCTTGTTATTGTTTTCTGAACTATATGATAAATACTTGATTTGTTCTTAATTATGTGTTCTTAATTCTTGTTTTGATATTTTAGGATATTGATTGAAGTATTGATGTGCTTAGGCAGAGGAGGAATAGACCCTGTCTAAGAGTAGATCTAGCATAATTAAGCGGAGTTGATAGCAACCCTAGAGATAGGATGATGAAAATCTACCGGATTAGGGTCAAACCTAATATGGGAGTCTATAGATCGAGTTAATGCAATTCTAGGGGTTTTAATTAGAAAGAGATTTCAATTAATCAACCTAGGGTTAGACGTTAGTAGCCTCGAGAGAGGTATTAATATACATTAGGGAATCCATTCAGAACAGAATAGAATAGAACAACAAATATATGTCTATGTCGTTACATTATTTGTCAAAACCATTCAGAGTACATATTTATCAGAAAACATCCTACCCAACTCCGCAACACACCAAAATAGAGTTCCCCAGAACTTGTCCAACCAAATCACACCAATAGATAACTATGGATAGTGCCACCTGTAACAACCCATTTTTAGTCAAATTGGAACAGTGGTTTCGGGACCACAAATCTAGAGTCCAAATAATTATCTTATTAATATTTTAATGTCTACAGCATGATAATATGATTGTGTGAAAGTTTCATTCAAAAATTTTATCGTTTGAGTGTTTAATTTGATAAAAAGGGCTAAATCGCGTAAAGCGTAAAACTTTTGTTCTAATAGCTAAAGGTGTCTAATAGATATAGAACTTTAAAGTGAAAGTCTTTATCTTGGCTTGGTAATTTTGAAATTTGTAAGGTTTTTAAAGGTTAATTTTGGTATTTAGTAAATAATGTTAAATTAAATAAAACAAAACCAAATTTTTATCCGATTATCATCTCTTTCAACCAAACATAGGGCAAAAGAAGCCATTTTTTTCATCTTCTTCATTCGTCCAAGCTATTCTTGCCAAATTAGGTATGGTTTTTGCCTCGCTTTTAATGATTTCTATGTTTTTGAGATAGTTGCAGCCTAATCTAGCTAGCCCATGGACTAATTTGCAAAATTATTAAAGGTTTAGAATGTTGCCATTGATGAATATATATGAGCATTAATGTTTGATGATAGATTATGAATGTTTTATGATAGTTATACAAGTTTTGTAAAGCGATTTTTAGTGAAAATGCAAATTAGGGATTAAATTGTGAAATGTGGAAACTTTGTGCCTAAAATGTGAAATCAATGGAAAATTTGGGCTTCTAGGGACTTAATTTTAATTCGGCTAGCATGGGTTGTGGTTAAATTGCATGAATTTGTGATTTTATGTAATAAGGAGTAAATCGTAAAAGTTGTGAAATACTTAGGGCAAAAGTATAAATAGCTTTAATGAGTATTGTGGACTAAGTTGAATAGAGAGATAATTAAATAAGCTAAATTTGATTACATACAGATTAAGAAATGTGAAATCCAGATCTAGATCGAGGGAAAAATAAAGTACTCGACCAATCGACCTATTTCACCGTCTTTGCTTTCGAGGTAAGCTCGTATGTAATAAGCATTGCTATATTTGTGTTTTAAATGCTTTGATATTGCAGAAATTATGAGTTACGAATCTGCGAATACATTCGATGAAGATTCGGTATTGGAAATCCCGGTTGAACCTTAGGAATAGATTAGGATATGAATGACATGTCATTAGGGGATACATTGATTTGGCTTCGGGCCAAGATATTGGCACTTCAAGTGCGAGATACATTGAGTTGGCTTCGGGCCATCATATTAGCACTTAGGGTGTGAGACTCCAGAGTATCCGACTTTTATTCCAAATGGTTCAACGGGTATATCGTAGATATGAACTGGTGAGAATAGATACGTATCGGTACATGTATGTACAGAAACTAAATGTGAACTGATCATATGAAAGGTTTAAGATTATGGTTAAATAGATGATTGAGTATAAGTTAACACTTTGTTATATATATTTTGTGGTAAGTTTATGCATATTTGGAATGGAAATTAATTGGTAACTTTTGCTTATTATTTTCATACGAGCTTACTAAGTTATAAAGCTTACTTTATTTATTTTACTATGTTTTATAGTAATTTCAAAGCTAGCTTGAATTCGGGGATCATCGGAGACTTCGTCACACTATCCAACTATCATCTTGGTACTTTTGAAACTAAGCTTTGGTCATATGGCATGTATAGGAGTTGGTCATTTTGATGTATAGTTTGGTAATGAAGTTAGCCATTTAGTTTGGTTTGTATATGGTAAGTATTTTGCTTGGTGTATAGCCATTGAGAGAAGGCTTATTTTAGTTCCATTTTGGCAAATATGATGATGATGATGTGTGTGTGTATATATATATATATGCACTAATGTTCCTTGGTGATGTGGTTTTGTAACACCCTTACCCGTATCTGTCGCCGGAATAAGGTACGAGGCATTGCCGGACTTAATCACATATAATTGATCATTTTCGAGTCACAAATTTCCATTCAAATTTAAAACTTTTTAATTTTCATCACAAAGTCCCTAATATGGACCTACGAGGTCCAATAGATACTTTGGAAGTGGTTTGGGACTAAACCAAGAACTTTGGAACATTAGAAAATTTCCTAAAAAATAGGGGCACACGCCCGTGTGGCATTTCGAATTTTTGAAAATCAAGTGCAGACTTCACACACCCTGGGCACATGGCCGTGTGGTTGCCCGTGTGGCCACAAGTAAGGCTATTTACCAAGCCCTTTGCCACCCTAAATGTAACATCCCAATTTTGGGGCTAGTCAAAACAGTGGATTCGAGACCACTAATCTGAGGTTGCAGAAAATTATTTTGATGTTATTTTATGTGTTATAACATTATTATAAGGCTATGTGGAAATTTTGGTGCTTTAATTGGAGTAATAGCATGCTTAATTGTGAAAAAGGACTAAATCGCATAAATCGTGAAAGTTCTATTTTACAAGGTAGAGGTACTTAATAGCTATAGAATGTTAATTTGAAGGATTTTAAAGTGCAATTAGGCCAATTAGAATGTGTTGGCCGACCATGTAATATAGGGAGACAAGAGCATTTAATTTTTGGTCAAAATTGGGTGAATTAGGTGAGAAAAGATGAATAAAATATGGTAAAAAGAAAAACTATCATCATTCACTATTCACTCATCTCTTTCTATTGAAAATTAAAGAGGAAATAGAGCATTTGGGGGTTCAAACTTTCAACCAAGCTATCTTCTTGCTAGTAAGTGATTTAGGTGGTTTTAATTGATGATTTTTGTATTTTTGGAGCCCCCAAAGCTTAAGTTAGCTAATGAGGGGACCAATTTGCAATATGGTTGAAAGTCTAGGAACTTGCCATGAGAGTATTTATGCTGTTAGCTGAGTTTTTATGGAATAAACTGAATGTTAGGGAGATGAGAAACAACTTTTGTGAAAGGAGTTTGCATGAAAACACCTAAGTAGGACTTAAATGCAAAGATTGAGATTGTGTCATAAATTCATGAAATAGTTGGAATTATGAGTAGTTGTAAGAGAAATAAATTTTTATCTAGGCTTGCTTAATGAGAAAATGCGTTGAAAAATGATTTACGAGCCTAGGGGCAAAATCGTAATTTTGCCATAGTACAAGGGCAAAATGGTCTTTTTTGCCTAAGTGTAGATTTTGATGCATTATGATCATAGAATGATCTAAATGAATAAATTTTATTGTTATAGATCAAGAAGAGCACGGAATTAACCTTTACCGGGGAAAAGGCAAGGTTACGGGTTAAACCGTTAGTTGACGAGTTTTGCAGCGAGGTAAGTTTATGTATAAACGATGCATTATATATATATACACATTAGTGTTGCTAATTAGTGCATGGCACAATTGAGAATATGCATGGTTCAAGTGGATTGAAGGTGGTAGTTATTGAATAACTCTAGTATGAATGGTGGAATGGATATGCAAGTGTGTTATATCAATACTTGACAGTGGGCTAAGTGCGATACCACCTTAATACTTAATTACGATAGGCTATGTGCGATACCATTGTCTATTTATCATTTGGTGGGCTATGTGCGATACCACCTTAACTAACCTCTTTGGTGGGCTATGTGCGATACCATCCTAATAAAGACTGATGGTGGGCTAAATGCGAAACCACCGAGTAATTTGATTATGAGTAGTTGATTAAGAGATTGTGATGTGTTGTATTATGTGACACTGTGGTGCTAAGTGCAGGGAGTCATGCTAATGAATGTATACATTAAGCTTGTGATATGGTTGGAATGTGGAAATGGAAGAAATGAGTAAGCATGATTATGAATGTGGATTGTTCCTTGCTTAGTATGTAATGCTACATAATTGTTTAGCACATACTATAATGTTATATCGTTTACATGTAAACTTACTAAGCTTAAAGCTTACTCCCCCTTTCTTTTCCCTTAATTTATAGAGTTTATGTAACACCCCTATCCCGAGTCTGTCGCCGGATTAAGGTTAGGAGCGTTACCGAACATATCAGAAACATTCACAGACGAAATCAGACATTCAATCATCATTCTCAGACATAATGTCCTTTAAACGGGTCCTCGAGAACTTAATCATACTTATAAGTCGAGTCGGGATTAAACTGAAACACACATGAAATTCCATGAAAATTTGAAACTTTTCTAAAATATAGGGGAGACACGCCCATGGGAGGAGACCATGTGCCCTCCACGGCTTTTAGACACCCCCGTGTACCTATCCTTGTTTATACTAACTATACCAACACGGTCATTAGGCACGCCCGTGTGCCATGGCCATGTACTTTTAGGTCATATACTGACTTCCCCAACACGACCACCAAGCACGTCCGTGTCGAGGCCGTGTACTTTTAGGTCATATACTGACTTCAACCACACGGCCTGGGCACACGCCCATGCTTTGAACGTGTGTCTTACACGGTCCTTACACACGACCGTGTAAAATGACCGTAGTCTAACTTTATTTAAAACATTAAGGTGCAGGGTTAACACGGTCTAGACACACGTCTGTGTGTCTAATCGTGTAGGCAACTAGAGGCTATTTACCAAGCCATTTGCCTCCCTAAAATTAAGATCAACCCAACTCAAAACAATACAATTCATTAATAACAATTTTCATGAATAATATTACGTATTTTATTGATATCTATATACAAACAACTTAAACAAGTTTGGCCAATCACTTAGCCATTTCCAAAAGAATAATAAACTTGATAGCCTATACAATGGCATTACACAAAACATATACTCAAAATGAATGATTCCTATACATGCCATACTTAGTTATATAATTTGGCTATACCAAAATAAGGGTTGATAGTATGCTACGAGCTCCGACTCCAATGATCCACAAATTAGCTTGGCGGGACTACATAGAAAGAAATAATCAAAGACGTAAGCATTTAGCATAGTGAGTTTGCAAGAATAACACGTAATAAATAAACTTGCTTCAGATAAACCATTTGACATAAGAATGGTATCATTATCTCGTCTATGAAGCTTACTTACTCATACATGATTCTTACTTGTCTCATGGTACTCACTAATCTCATACTTGTACGGTAACAAGGTACCAGTATCACTTGATCACATTGATGATCATACTTAAACCTAATAATTATGTCTTCTAACTCATCATTCATAACATGAATAATATTCAATTTCAACTTGGTAATACCTATGCTTTCTTTACATTCTTATTTTCACATTTTAGCTTACTTATTTGCCCGATGAATTTCCATGAACTACCGAGAATACTAGATCTTTTGTCATGTACTTCATGCCAATGCCATACTCTAGATATGGACTTATATGGAAGATCTCTTCTTGAATCAATGCCAAGCTTGCCTTGGTCTTACATGATAACTTATTCAATGCCAAGCGTGAGTCCTTGGACTTACATGATAACTTGCTTGATAACTTGTTCAATGCCAAGCTTGAGTCCTTGGGCTTACATGATAAATTGCTTGATAACTTGATCAATGCCAAGCTTGAGTCCTTGGGCTTACATGATAACTTGCTTGATTACCGATGCCATGCCTTGGCTTGGTCTTATACGGACTTTCTTATCTCATGTAATAGACCGTATCTCCCGGGTAATTCATCTTCAATCGGGACTTTCTCTTGTTTAATCTTATTGACTTCTTTGTTTAACATAACATTAAACCATTCATGATAACAATGTATATTATACTAAGCAATTAAATGGTGAAATCATAAAGCTTAGAACTCATACAAATTTACCTCAATATACAAAATGTATGTAGTTATGCAATTTAATCCTCGACTTTGTTCTTGCCTCGGTTTCGATCCGGACTTCATTTTTCTTGATCTATATTCATAAATAGATCATTTAATAATCATATTGACTAAATTGACTCATAACTCATAATTTGGAAAATTTACTATTTTGCCCTTATACTTTCTCATATTTGCACTTTTGCCCCAAGGCTCGTAAAATGATTTTCATGCAACTTTCTTAAACTACATGCTTAGATGAATCATTTTCTCTACTATAGCAATCATCAATTCTCTCTATTTCCAATAGGTATGACCAATTTTATAACTTTTACAAAGTGGTCCATACTATCATGTTTCATGTAATTCATTAAAGAAAAGATGTTTATCTAACATCAAACTCTCATAAACTCCCATAAAAAATCATTTAGCATACATGTCACTCATAGGTACAATTTTAAACATGCATCTTAGCTCATCAAATAGCTAAAAATAGCTTACTCATGCTACCGGGACTTCAAAAATACGAATAATATCAAAAACCGGGCTTAGGAGCACTTACTAGCAAGCTTGAAAAATTGAAGAACCCTAGCTATGGCTTCCTTAAATTTTCGGCAATGGGGGAGGAAGATGATGAGATTGTTATCATCTTTTTCCTATTTTAATCACTTATTAGACAAATGACCAAAATGCCCTTATTACTAAAAATTTCTATAATACCATCTCAAGGTCAATTTTGTCCAAAATTAAATTTTGGGAAAATTGTTACTTAAGGGCTCATAATTCATATTCTAAAGCTATTTCATACAAAAAGCTTCTAGAAACTCAAAATTTGTAACTTTTGCAATTTAGTCCTTTTTGGACCCATCAACCTCAATTTAATAAAATTACTTCATGAAACTTTTATACTAGCATGCAAACATAATATAAACTTTAAAAACTCATAATTTCACCTCAGATTCGTGGTCTCGCACCATTATTCCGGCTAGGCCCTAAATCGGGCTGTTACAATTCTCCCCCTCTTAAGGATTTTCGTCCTCGAAAATCTTACCAGCAAAAATGTTTGGATACTGGTTTCTCATACTCTCTTCTGGTTCTCATGTAGCTTCTTCTATTCCATGTCTTTGCCACAATACTTTCACTAGAGCAATACTTATATTTCGTAACTGCTTGACTTCCCAAGCTAAAATCTTGATTGGTTCTTCACCATAAGTCATGTCGAGAAGAATCTCTATTTCTGACGGGGTAATTACATGTGAAGGATCTGATCGGTAGCGTCTCAACATTGACACGTGAAACACATCATGTATCTTTTCTAATTCTGATGGCAAAGTTAAACGGTAAGCTACCGGCCCAACTCTTTCAGTGATCTCGTAAGGTCCGATGAAACGTGGGCTTAGCTTGCCTTTTCGGCCAAATCTGAGAACTTTCCTCGATGGTGACACTTTCAAGAAAACTTTATCTCCAACTTGGTGCTCCACCTCTTTTCTCCTTAAGTCCGAATAGGATTTCTGTCTGTTTGATGCAGCTTGCAAACATTCTCGTATCACTTTAACTTTCTCTTCAGCTTCTCTAACCAAATCAATCCCGTGGATTTGGTTTTCCTTAAGTTCAGACCAGAACAATGATGTTCTGCACTTACGCCCATATAGGGCCTCATAAGGCGCCATCTTTAAGCTCGATTGGAAACTATTATTATAGGCAAATTCTGCCAATGGAAGGAACTTTTCCCAACTACCTTGGAATTCGAGAATACAACATCTGAGCATATCCTCAAGTACTTGAATTACTCTCTCCGACTGGCCGTCAGTCTAAGGATGAAAAGCCGTACTAAAGTTTAACTTTGTACCCAGGGCTTCTTGCAGCTTCTTCCAAAATCGGGATATAAATCTCGGGTCTCTATCCGATATAATTGATAAAGGAACTCCATGAAGCCTTACTATTTCTGAAACATACAAGTTTGCCAACTTGTCGAGGGAGAAATCCACTCGTATAGGTATGAAATGGGCTGACTTCGTAAGTCTATCAACTACAACCCATATAGCATCCTTCTTACTTGGTGACAAAGGTAAACCCGTTACAAAATCCATGGTGACGCGGTTCCATTTCCACTCGAGAACAAAGATGGGCTGAAGTAAACCCGAAGGTACTTGGTGTTCAGCCTTTACTTGTTGACAAATCAAGCACTTGGAAACAAACTTTGAAATATCCTTCTTCATTTTTGGCCACCAATACAGTTGCTTCAAGTCATTATACATCTTAGTACTACCCAGATGTACAGATAAACACCCGTTATATGCCTCGTGCAAAATTCTCTGAATAAGCTCTTCTTTTCTCGGTACACAAACCCAATCTCTAAACATCAAATATCCATCAGAATCAATCCGAAAGTCAGATTTGACATCTAACTTGCACTGAGCTCTCTTGACTTGCAATTCATCATCTTCTTTCTGAGCCTCAAAGATCTCTTGAAGAAACATTGGTCTAGCTCTCAACTCAGCTAAAATAGAACCATCGTCGGATAAAATCATTCTTGAATTCAATGCTCTTAAAGCAAAAAGGGACTTCCTGCTCAAAGCATCGGCGACCACATTCGCCTTTCCTGGATGGTAATCGATGACCAACTCATAATCGTTTATCAACTCTAACCATCTCTGCTGCCTTAAGTTCAACTCTTTCTGCGTCATCAAGTACTTCAGACTTTTGTGATCAGTAAAAATTCGACATTTTTCACCATATAAATGGTGTCTCCAAATCTTCAAAGCGAAGACTATGGCAGCTAATTCTAAATCATGCGTCGGATAATTCTTCTCATAAGGTTTCAACTGTCTGGAGGCATAAGCAATAACCTTGCCTTCTTGCATGAGTACGAGCCTAATCCATTTAAGGATGCATCATTTGTAAATTATAAATTCTTTCCCGACTCAGTTGTACCAAAACTGATGCTTCTGTCAACATTGCTTTTAGTTTCTCAAAACTTTGCTGGCATCTTTCTGTCCACTCAAACTTCACATTTTTCTGTAACAATTTGGTCATTGGGGTTGCAATCATGGAAAACCCTTTGACGAATCGCCTGTAATAGCCGGCTAGGCCTAGAAAACTTCTAATTTCAGAAATGTTCTTTGGCGGCTTCCAGTCCATTATGGCCGAGATCTTATTTGGATCTACTCGAACTCCATCTTTCAAGACAATATGTCCCAAAAATCCCACTTCCTTGAGCCAAAATTCACTTTTACTTAACTTGGCATACAACTGATTCTCTCGTAGAATCTGTAGGACTGTCTGTAAGTGCTCAGCATGCTCATTCTCGTCTCTAGAATAAATCAGTATGTCGTCAATAAAAATGACTACGAACTTATCAAGGTATGGTCTAAAGATGCAATTCATTAAGTCCATAAATACCGCAGGAGCATTGGTCAACCCAAAGGGCATGACTAAAAATTCATAATGCCCATACCTCATTCGAAAAGCAGTCTTGGATACGTCTGAATCTTTCGTTCTCAGCTGGTAGTACCCCGATCTCAAGTCTATTTTGGAGAACACAGTAGCTCCTTTCAATTGATCGAACAAATCATCGATCTTAGGCAATGGGTACTTGTTCTTTACTGTCACTTTATTGAGCTGACAGTAATCTATGCACAATCTCATGGAGCCATCTTTCTTTTTCACAAACAAAACCGGAGCACCCCATGGTGAACAACTTGATCTTGCAAAACCTTTGTCTGTCAACTCTTGCAACTGTATCTTTAATTCTTTCAACTCTGTTGGAGCCATCCCGTAAGGAGTAATGGATATAGGTACAGTACCAGGGGCTAGCTTAATGCTAAACTCTACCTCTCTAACTGGTGGTAGTCCCAATAATTGCTCGGGAAAAACATCCGTATACTTACATACTATCGGCACTGTCTCAATCTTCAACTCTAATTCTTTATCATTCATCACAAAGGCTAGATATGATTCATACCTTTTTCTTAAACATCTCTGTGCTATCATACTAGAAATCATTTTCGGTAATCCCTTATGTTTCTCTGATTCTATATGAAGAATATCTCCATTTCTATGTCTTATCTCAATGTATTTCTTTCCACAATTTATAATCACATCATGAGTAGTCAACCAGTCCATACCAATAATGAGGTCGAATTCATCAAATGGAAACAACATAAGGTTTGCATTAAAGCAAAGACCTCTAATCATTAATGGACAATCTTTACATACTTTATCAACCAACACACTCTTGCCTAAAGGATTGGACACTTTAATCATAAACTCAGTAGAATCTATAGGCATGCTCAAATCAGATACTAATTTCATTCAAATGTAAGAGTGTGTGGATCCGGGATCTATTAAAGCAATAACTTTGGTATTATGAAGAGAAAAGGTACCCGTAATAACATCAGGGGAAGATGCCTCTTCGCGAGCGCGAATGGCATAGGTCCTTGCAGGCGCTCTACCCTCAGGTCTTGTGGCCTGCTCTCAAGGGTTACCTCTTCCACTTACCCCACTTCCAGGGTTCCTTTGCGGTCTCCCTCTGACCATACTCCCAGATCTCGGGTTTTGAATTCTCTCTTCTTTAGTCATCTCTGGACAATCTTTTATGAAATGGTCTTGGGAACCACATCTAAAACATGCATTCTCATGTGCTCGGCATTCTCCAAGATGGTGTCTACCACACTATGGGCACTTGGGTCTGTCAGGTCGAATGTTCCCAACACTTGCAACCGAAGTAGTCTGTACTTTATTCCCCGAATACTGTTTACTCTTGTCTTTCCTTGAATATCCCGTGGAAGTAGCTGATCGGGTAGGGAAATCTCTTGACTTCTTGGACGAAGATTGGAATGACTTATTCCACTGTCTCTTTCTAGGGTCACGAGACTCCATTTTAAACTTCTTCATCTCTTTTACTAGTTCTTCGGCTTTACAAGTCCTTTCTACTAGTACAACAAATTCCTCTAACTCCAGGACAACAACTAACAACTTTATATCTTCATTTAATCCATCTTCAAACCTTTTACTCATGATGGCCTTAGTGGATACACATTCGCGAGCGTACTTGCTGAGTCGTACAAACTCTCGCTCGTAATCAGTTACTGACATCTTGCCTTGCTTCAGCTCTAGAAATTCCTTCCTCTTCTGGTCTACAAACCTTTGACTGATATACTTTTTCTTGAACTCTTTCTGGAAGAATTCCCATGTGACCCTTTCTCTTGGTACTACCGACACCAGGGTGTTCCACCATTGATAAGCAGAATCTCTTAAGAGAGAGATTACACACTTCATGCATTCTTCAGGTGTGCATGATAGTTCATTGAATACCCTGATGGTATTTTCTAACCAGAATTCAGCCTTCTCTGGATCATCATCTGTTTTAGCTCGGAATTCTTCTGCCCCATGTTTCCCGATCTTATCAATTGTAGGTTTATCTCCTCTTATCACCTCTACTACTTGAGGGGCTACTGGAGCAGGTTGTGGAATAGGCGGGGGTGGAGGGGGTTGTGCATTCGGGTTCGCCCGAACGAACTCTGTATACCATGTGTTCATCATGTGGAGGAAGGCTTCTCTAGCCTCTTCTCCTCCTTGACTCACTGTAGTGGGTCTATTCTCATTCTCGTTCGGCACCGTCCCTTCTGCGGGAGCTGGTGCGTTACTTACTACATCATCCGTCATATCTCTGTCGGGATCCATTTACTATATGTATAAACATAATTTAAGTCGTCAGGAGTCGTCACACTATCATTATAAAAACATTCTTACGTATGGCATGTATAACTAGACTCATGCTCTTGCTCTGTTAGTCCTAGAACCGACTAAACCGTAGCTCTGATACCACTAAAATGTAACACCCCTATCCCGACTCCGTCGCCAGATTAAGGTTAGGAGCGTTACCGGACGGATCGAAAATATTCACAGACGAAATCATACATTCAATCATCATTCTCAGACATAATGTCCCTTAAACGGGTCCTCGAGACCTTAATCATACTTATAAGTCGAGTCGGGATTAAACTGAAACACACATGAAATTCCATGAAAATTTGAAACATTTCTAAAATACAGGGGAGACACGCCCGTGGGAGGAGACCGTGTGCCCTCCACGGCTTCTAGACAACCCTGTGTACCCATCCATGCTTATACTAACTACCCCAACACGGTCATTAGGCACGCCCGTGTGCTATGGCCATGTACTTTTAGGTCATATACTGACTTCCCTAACATGGCCACCAAGCACGCCCGTGTCGAGGCCATGTATGTTTAGGTCATATACTGACTTCAACCACACGGCCTAGGCACTCGCCCATGCTTTGAATGTGTGTCTTACACGGTCCTTACACACGGCCGTGAAAAATGATTGTTATCAAACTTTATTTAAAACATTAAGGTGCAGGGTTAACACGGTCTAGACACACGCCCGTGTGTCTAACCATATAGGCAACTAGAGGCTATCTACCAAGCCATTTGCCTCCCTGAAATTAAGATCAACCCAACTCAAAACAATACAATTCTTTAATAACAATTTTCATGAATAATATTACGTATTTCATTGATATCTATACAAACAACTTAAACAAGTTTGGCCAATCACTTAGCCATATACAAAAGAATAATAAACTTGATAGCCTATACAATGGCATTACACAAAACATATTCTCAAAATGAATGATTCCTATACATGCCATACTTAGTAATATAATTTGGCTATACCAAAATAAGGGTTGATAGTGTGCTACGAGCTCCGACTCCAATGATCCACAAATTAGCTTGGCGGGACTACATAAAAAGAAACAATCAAAGACGTAAGCATTTAGCTTAGTAAGTTTGCATGAATAACACGTAATAAATAAACTTGCTTCAGATAAACCATTTGACATAAGAATGGTATCATTATCTCGTCTATGAAGCTTACTTACTCATACATGATTCTTACTTGTCTCATGGTACTCACTAATCTCATACTTGTAAGGTAACAAGGTACCAGTATCACTTGATCACATTGATCAGCATACTTAAACCTAATAATTATGTCTTCTAACTCATCATTCATAACATGAATAATATTCAATTTCAACTTGGTAATACCTATGCTTTCTTTACATTCTTGTTTTCACATTTTAGCTTACTCATTTGCCCGATAAATTTCCATGAACTACCGAGAATACTAGATCTCTTGTCATGTACTTCATGCCAATGCCATACTCTAGATATGGACTTATATGGAAGATCTCTTCTTGAATCAATGCCAAGCTTGCCTTGGTCTTACATGATAACTTATTCAATGCCAAGCTTGAGTCCTTAGACTTACATGATAACTTGCTTGATAACTTGATCAATGCAAAGCTTGACTCCTTGGGCTTACATGATAACTTGCTCGATAACTTGATCAATGCCAAGCTTGAGTCCTTGGGCTTACATGATAACTTGCTTGATTGTCGATGCCATGCCTTGGTTTGGTCTTATACGGACTTTCTTATCTCATGTAATAGACCGTATCTCCCGGGTAATTCATCTTCAATCGGGACTTTCTCTTGTTTAATCTTATTGACTTCTTTGTTTAACATAACATTAAACCATTCATGATAACAATGTATATTATACTAAGCAATTAAATGGTGAAATCATAAAGCTTAGAACTCATACAAATTTACCTCAATATACAAAATGTATGTAGTTATGCAATTTAGTCCTCGACTTTGTTCTTGCCTCGGTTTCGATCCGGGCTTCATTTTTCTTGATCTATAATCATAAATAGGTCATTTAATAATCATATTGACTAAATTGACTCATAACTCATAATTTGGCAAAATTACTATTTTGCCCCTATACTTTCTCATATTTGCACTTTTGCCCCATGGCTCGTAAAATAATTTTCAGGCAACTTTCTTAAACTACATGCTTAGATGAATCATTTTCTCTACTATAGCAATCATCAACTCTCTCTATTTCCAATAGGTATGACCAATTTTATAACTTTTACAAAATGGTCCATACTATCATGTTTCATGTAATTCATTAAAGAAAAGATGTTTATCTAACATCAAACTCTCATAAACTCCCGTAAAACATCATTTAGCATACATGTCACTCATGGGTACATTTTTAAACATGCATCTTAGCTTATCAAATAGCTAAAAATAGCTTACTCATGCTACCGGGACTTTAAAAATACGAATAATATCAAAAACCAGGCTTAGGAGCACTTACTAGCAAGCTTGAAAAATTGAAGAACCCTAGCTATGGCTTCCTTCAATTTTCGACAATGAGGGAGGAAGATGATGAGATTTTTATCATCTTTTTCCTATTTTAATCACTTATTAGACAAATGACCAAAATGCCCTTATTACTAAAAATTTCTATAATACCATCTCAAGGTCAATTTTGTCCAAAAATTAAATTTTGGGCAAATTGTTACTTAAGGGCTCATAATTCATATTCTAAAGCTATTTCATGCAAAAAGCTTCTAGAAACTCAAATTTTGCAACTTTTGCAATTTAGTCCTTTTTGGACCAATCAACCTCAATTTAATAAAATTGCTTCATCAAACTTTTATACTAGCATGCAAACATAATATAAACTTTAAAAACTCATAATTTCACCTCAGATTCGTGGTCTCGCACCACTATTCTGGCTAGGCCCTAAATCGGGCTGTTACAGTTTAAGAGCCGAGCCGGGATACGTGGATAACCAGAAGATCGCCCACACTATCAGCTCACCTTGGTATATCTAGACTTAGTGATTTTATGTATGGCATGTATAAGGGCTAGACTAGGTTTATTGTTTTGTTATTTTGGCCAAAGATGTGTTGGCCCTTTAAAGAGAAACGCTTATGTATATAGCCATAGTTGTTGGCATTTTGTTATATATAAAAGATGTAGTTATTCATGGAAGCTTTTATTGCAATATATGAGTTGGTTGGTGATATGTTGAATGGATCCATGTTGTGTGAGCTAGAGGGGTGAAATGAGCTTGGTAAATAGCCTTGCTCTTGTCCACACAGGTAGGCACACGGGCGTGTGTCTAGGCCGTGTGTGACACACGGTCAGCCCCATGGGCGTGTCAGTTGGCCGTGTGTCCCCTGCAGGTTAGGGCAGTAAGTCAGTGTCGACCACGGGCTAGCCACACAGGTGTGTGCCTAGCCCGTGTGACCTTTATAAGGTTGCTGGCGTCACAAACAGAATACCCAAGTTTTTACACACGGGCAAAGACACGTGTGTGTCTAGGCCGTGTGGAGCACATGGGCCAAGCACACAGGCGTGTGTCCGGCTGTGTGGAAACCCTTGTAGGTTGTAATGAAAAATAAATTCCGCACGAGATAGGGACATGGGCGTGTATGACCACACGGCCTGCCCACACGGGCGTGTCCCGTTTCACACGGGCGTGTGGCCCCTATTTAGATGAAAATTGTTAAGATTGCAAAAGTTTCCGGTTGGGTTCTGAAACCCCTCGTAGGTATGTTTAAGGCCCCGTAGGTCCTTAATGAGGTGTGTTGTGATTATGAAAGTGAAATATTAAGTTGGGACTAAAGTTGTATGATTAAGTAAATTAAGTCCGGTAATGCCTCGTGCCCAGTTTTGGCATAGAATACGGGTAAGGGGTGTTACACCAAAACACTTATACACTTATAAAAAATTATCATCACACAACATGGTATTATTAAGCATTCAAACATCCACACTAAAACATCCACATACCATTTACAAACCACATTCATCATGCATAATCACACACACACACTTAACCATTCACATCATGCAACTTACACAACCAATCACATTTACCATTCATAATTATCACACATTTACTCATCCAACACATGCAAGTATACACATCTTTGAAATGCATCATCATAGACTTATAACATACATTAAACGGCCTTATACAATAATAACCATCAAATAGCATAGGCTAACATTCTAGGCCAACTCATAATAACATATCCACACATAATCAAGTCCCTATACATGCCATAGACTTAAAAATACTTGAAGATTGTTGATACAATACCAATCAATAACTTGTTAGTGTGATAGAATCTCTGACGACCTCCAACTCAAGCTAGCATCTGTGACACTATAGGAAAAAGGAAAGGAAGGGGGTAAGCATTATAGCTTAGTAAGTAGGTATGTAAATAATAAGTAATTTATTAACAGGCTTTTATAAATCTTCGCAATATGTTCTGAAGATGATACAATCATAATTGCACATAGTTCCACTATTTACTCATGTTCATCTCAAGCTTTCTACTCGAGTTACAGTCACTAAATTATTTATATCTTGAGCTACAGAACTCCAAATTAAGATCCGTAAATTTTCCCTGAAACTAGACTCACATATCTTATTACCATAAAATTATAAGAATTTTTAGTTTAGCCAATAAGTATAATTTATTCTTTAAAGTCTCCGCTGTTTACACCGTTTCTTTATGTGAAAATAGACTCATTCAGATTTAATTTCATATCTTATTCAACCTCTAATTCAATTTCCACCATTTCTGGTGATTTTTCAAAGTCACACAACTGCTACTGTCCAAAACTGTTTTGTTGTTAAATTTACTCTTTCATAATTTCACTTACTCCATTTCATCTTACCAAAGGTTCAATCAAATATCGAGCATATTTCTCATAAATTTTAACACTTATACTTGCACTTATTCATCACATAGTCATATTCAATTACACTTAGTCGTTACATGATCACATGTATTTTCACTTAGTCAATTTCCCGTTGAACTCATC
The DNA here is from genome assembly GCA_025503065.1 of Gossypium bickii. Lineage (NCBI taxonomy): Eukaryota > Viridiplantae > Streptophyta > Magnoliopsida > Malvales > Malvaceae > Gossypium > Gossypium bickii. The sequence goes on from CP106711.1 coordinate 108,833,461, forward strand.
AGAATAATAACAGATACACGGTGGCCTGCACATAGTACCACCCTTGTAGCTGAAGCTATTTAGTGCACATAGTAGCCTGCACTTAGTACCACACATGTTATCGAAGTTTTCGGGTACGCATAATAGCCTGCACTTAGTACTACACATGCGACCTATCCGTCTGGTACACGTAGTAGCCTGCACTTAGTACTACACACGTGACCTAAAACCATCTCGTAGCTCTCTTGTACACATACTAGCCTACACTTAGTACCACACATGGGACCTAACTACCTCATTCGTATCTTTTCTATTCTGAAGGTTCAACCGGGAATTCTCACTTTTCAACATTTTACCAATTCATCCATAATCAATCACAATTCATAATTTACATCAAATAATTACTCCATATTCAACCATATCTCATATAATATAACAAAATATTAAAACATAAATAAAAAAATGATGTATTATTTACATACAAACTTACCTCGGTAGCACAATAGGTGAAAATGACTTACTCGTCAAACTCCTTATTTTTCCCCCATTCTAAATCCGAGTCTCATCTTCCTTCATCTATAACAACACATTTAATTTATTTATTCATCCCGCTACTCAAATTAGCCTAAATTCACATTTTGGTAAAAATTACATTTTGCCCCTAAACTTTGTCATATTTACACTTTGCCCCTAGGCTCGTAAAATAATTTATATTCAATTTCTTTGTATTTTAAGCCTAGTCGAACCATTTTCATAACTACAACAACCCACAATTTCCACTAATTCACACTTTTATGAAAAATTTCATAACTTTTACAAATTAGTCCTTTTAGGCATTTTTACCGAAAATCACTTAGTAAAAGTCATTTCTCTAACCATAAACATGCATTTTCGACCATTAAACACAAAAATACACACATATTCATCATGGTTCAAAATCGTAGACTTTAACCATATCTCAAATTAGTGGTAGAAATAGATAGATCTTGTTACGAGGATTTCAAAAACGTAAAAATCATAAAAAACCTGGCTAGAACGGACTTACAATCGAGCTTGGAAGCTTTAAAAACCTTAGTCATGGTTTCCCCTTATGAAATTCGGCCATGGGGTTAAAGATAGACAAAAATTGGCTTTTAATTTTGTTTTTAATTCATTTTAATTACTAAATGACCAAAATGCCCCAAACTTAAAATTATTCTATTTCACCTATTTCATGTCCATTTTTGTCCAAAAAAATTAAAAAATGGTATAATTATCATTTAAGGACCTCAAATTTAAAATTGCATAGCAATTTGACACCTCTAGCTTCTAGAACTCAACTTTTTTACTTTTTTACAATTTAGTCCTTTTAACTAAATTGAGTGCCCAAATGTCAAAATTTTCAAGAAATTGTTCCGTGAAATTGTAGATCATAAGAATATAATAAAAATAAAATTTTCCTCATCGGATTTGTGGTCCCGAAATCACTGTTCCGACTAGGCCCAAAATCGAGATGTTACAGGTTTATAATTGCTTGTGAATGGTTTGTTTAAGTTTAGAGTGTAAGGTAGATAATGGTGAAGAATTTGATATTGATATGTTTGTGGTTTTAAGCAAAGAAATGCTTAGATGAAACTGTGCATATAAATGTTTTGTGAATGTGAAACTGGTATGATTGACTGAGCAAAACATTATATTATAAGCATTTTAGTTGTTGGAGTTGAATTGTATATTTTAGTCATGGTTGTGGTTGTATTGGATGCCTATTTATGCTATGATTTGAGCCATTTAGGTTGTGTAGGTGTGAGCAAGTTTGGGTGGTAAAAGGGCTTGGTAAATAGCCTATTTTTGTCCACAGGGATAGAGACACAAGCGTGTGTCTCAGCCATGTACGACGAATGGTCAGGTTACACGACCGTGTGTCCCCTGGTGTTGCATAAGAAACCAAGTCAATATGCTCCACACGGCCTCACACACGGGCGTATGACTTAGCCGTGTAGCATAAGCCAATATACCCTACAAGTTTGGCACGGCCTAGCACACGGCTTGGCACAAGGTGTGTATTGCCATTTTTAGGGCACACGTGGTAGTCACACGAGCGTGGTGATGGCCGTGTGACCCAAGTCAGAGAGTTACACGGGGTCAGACACGGGCTAGGACACGACCATGTGTTTCCACTTCGAATGTCCACACAGCCTGTGACACGGGTGTGTCTTTGGCTGTGTGAGACACACAGCTGGACTACACGGGCATGTGTCCCTTATTTTTGACAAAAATTTTCAAAGTGTTCTTAAAGATTTTTGTAATAGCCCGTTTTTTGTCAAATCAGAATAGTGGTTTTGAGACCAAAAATCTGAGGCCAAAATATTTATTTTATTATTTTATTAAATTTTACATCATGATAGAATTATTGTGTGAAAGTTTCGTAAAAAAATTTTACTGGTTGAATGGTTAATTTGAGAAAAATGACTAAATCGCGTAAAGTGTAAAACTTGTGTGCTATTAGTTTAATGTGCCTAAAAGCTATGATTTATTAAATTAGAAGTCCTTAAGTTGCAATTAGACCATTGATTGTCTAAATGGACATTTATGGGCATTATTATGCTTGTTTTAATGGTTTTATTAAAAGGTTATAATAGTGATTAGGTATGTATTAACTAATTAAACAAAATAAAAGATGGTTATCATCTTTTTCTATGAACTACCACCGAATATTGAGGTGAAAAATCATGGAAGAGAGCTTACTAGGATTCGGCCATGTTGATGCTCAATTAAAGGTCCATTTTTGTCCCGTTTTTAATGATTTTTACATTTTTGAGATAGTTGCTTTGTATTCTAGGTAGCCCGTACCTTAGATTTAGAAATTTTTAAAGATTTATCATGTTGCCATTGTTGAATGCTTGAGTAATTTGATGAATTATGATAGATTTGGAAGGTTTAATCTTAGATTAATAGTTTTTGTAAAGTGATTTTTGACAAAAATGTCAAAAAGGGGTTAAATTGAGAAAATTAGAAATGTGGTGGTTCGAAGTGTGAATAAATTGAAAATATGGGTTGATATGAGAACGGATAATATATTGAATGAATTGTGATTTTATGTAATAAGGACTAAATTGCAAAAAATGTGAAATAATAGGGGCAAAAATGTAATTTTGCCAAAATGTGTAAATTGTGCTAAATTGAATGAAATGATGATTAAATAAGTAAATTTTGATATTATATAGATTGTGATAAACGAGATTTGGATCTAGAATGAGGGAAAACAAAGTATCCGATTAGTTGACCTAATTTGTCGTTACAGCGAACGAGGTAAGTTTGTATAATTAGACTCAAACTTTTAAATACTTGTAATTATTTGAAATGAATGTATATAATTGAGTAATTGATCTACTTGAAATATGAATGCCTTATTGATAAAGTCTGATGGTTACCGAGCCCCGTTTGAATTGTAAGAATTCATAGGATACGAGTGACATGTCACTAGGGTTACCGTTTGGTCGAGCTCCTACATTTGTTGCAGACTTACCACGGCTCGTATGAGCTTACCGATATATCAATTCATAAGAGCTTACTATTCTCAGCTCATAAGAGCTTACTTTTTTCAGCTCATCAGAGCTTACCGTCTCAGCTCAATAGAGCTTACTATCCATCAGCTCAGGAGGAGCTTACTGATCATAGCTCGAAAGAGCTGAAATGACAATGAATTGATGGATTACTATTTTATATGTTATGTATATCACCCGAGTATCCCTCAATGTTCTAATAGGTTCAACGGGAATAAATTATGTTATTGGTTATGTTAAAAAGTTATGTGTTATACAGATGAATTACTGTTATATAGATGAAGTACTGTTTAAACGGATGAGTTATTGTTATCGAATGAATTACTGTTTATATGATTGAGAGTGAAATGTTATAAATGATGTACATGATATATGAATTTGATTTGATACAATGTATTGAGTATTAAATTGAGATAATGGATGATTACTTGCATTTATGTGACTATCTTGTTTATGAAAGCTTGTGTATAGGCATTTGGCAAGTGAATTTTATATACTTTGTTTAATTGTTTGATTATGTATAAATGGTAAGTTAAATTTTGAATTATACGAGCTTACTAAGCTATAAAGCTTACTCTATTTCTTTTCCATGTTTCATAGAGGTTCGATAGCTTGCTCGATTCGGATAAGTCAGAGTTACGCGTCACACTATCCAGTTGCCGATTGGTACCTTTGAACTTATGGATATATGTAAATATGGCATGTATAGGCTAGTTATAAGATGATAGTTATGGTTACTTGAGATAGTGATTTTGGTATATGTTGTGGTATAAGTTAAAGCCATGTGATTTGGCTTAACTTGATATAATGTTTTGGTTGTGTATAAGTATTCAAATATGGTATGTTTTGGCAAGTAGCAGATGGAATGAAAATATGCAAATGTTGTATTGATATGTAGTAGGCATATGAATAGATAATGCATGATAATATTTAGGTATTTGAATACTATGTCGAATTGGTATAAAATGTGTATGAAATGTTGTGGATTGGCTGCCTATTAAGTTATAAAATGTTGCTATTCATGTTTGTGCAGGTGTGTAAAAATAGGGTGGCAAAAATGGCTTCTCAAATAGCCTATTTTTGTCCACACGGGTAGACACAGACGTGTGTCTCAGCCGTGTGTGACACATGGTCCTGTTACACGATTGTGTGTCCCCTGGTGTTGATATTAAAATGAAGTCGGTATGTTCCACACGGTCTCACACACAGGCGTGTGACTGGTCCACACAGTCTCACACACGCTCCTAAAGCATGTTTAAGGCCTCGTAGGCTATTATAAGGGACAAATTGATTTAGATTGAATGATGATTGTATGATTTGATCGAATGTTTGAGAAAATTACAGTTACATGTGTTGTAAGTCTAGTAATGCTTCGTAACCCTATTTTGGTGTTGAATACAGGTGAGGGGTGTTACAATTTCAAAGTTATTGATTTAGTCCCAAACCACCCTGAATGAATGTTTTGGGCCTCGTAGGCTCGTATTAGGGACAATATGTAACACCCCAAACCCGGCCCATTCACTACGACCGAATTTGAAATGCCACTATGGAAAACACGTTTGAAAAATATTTTTACTTATAGTAAAACATAAAATTTTCTATGCTTTTGGAAAAAACATTGTGTAATTAAAAGCCCATTAAAAATTTAGTTATTACAGATTCCCGGATTTAAAGCATTTACATTTATACTTTGAATAAATAAGTTGCTAAAAATAAAATCATTGGCATATAGTAATTTAATTAAATCAAGCCATAAAAATAATAACAAATATTATAAGTAGCCCTTATTACATCAACAAATTTCCCAAAATACTGATAATATAAAATATATATAAAAATAAGAAAAATCAATTTCTGCATGGCATAAAAAAAATAACTTCTGCATGGGCCACCTCGTATCCACTCCAACCCGGTCCGAGCATCATGCATCACCTGTAAGGTTTAGTAAAATATTGGGTGAGTCAAACAGACTCAGTGCATAGTCATTACACATGTCTCCACATATGGGCTTGGCCCACATCCACACAGTCCATACACATAAATATGCAATTATGAAGCCCAACCCAACCTAAGTCCATCCATTACACCTACCTTAGCAGACTCTCTGCCCAAGGCCGTGGCTAATCCACCCCCGATCACATCGTGATCCACATATCCTACCTTGACAAACTTGCTGCTCAAGGCCGTGGCTGAGCCACCGTTCCCGTAGGAATCCCACATATCAATCAATCCACGGTGATGCACACAGCTATCAACCGCCAAGATGGGCACCTAGCCAACACCTCCCTTGATGAAGCACATAGCTAACATCAAGCGCTAATGTAGCACAAGGCTGACATTAGACCACGTACATAAATATGTACACCCTGTCCTCCAACATTCATATCCCAAGCCCTCATGCACATATATATATCATGATAAAACATCATTTAATAAAAGATATACAACATGCTCATCTCCATTTCACATAGTCATCAGTAATCATTTAATAACATAAAACACTGACCTTTTTAATCAGTTACCCATCAGGGGTATCCACCATTTTAGCCCTTATCTCGGCTATCATTCATAACATAGCACATATACATTTTAATATATCTAAAACGATCAAAAGATAGTGCGATAACTATGCACCTGATTATTTAGCGAGATCCCGATCTATTGAATCTAACACAATCTAGAATCCCGATACTTGTCCTTATGCCTGTCGATAGGCCCCTAATCCATCATGGACAGAATCGGTTAGCCACTTAAATACCAAAAAAAAATGGCCTAAGGCCGAATAGCACAAACCCACTTACCTATCTCTTCCAAATCCCGAAATCACACTTTTGCACCTTTAATAGTCGAAATCCCTACTTAGATGATCGAATCCAAGAGACTTCCTCAATGCTTCCTTCTTTCGGCTACACACACAAAAGCACATACTTAATGGCACTATGACATTCGGCCATGTTATACCAATCACTTGGTTTTTGACATACCAATATAAGAACTCAAAACCAATTGTTTAGAGTGACGATTACTTACCACTACACTTGAGACGAAATTAAGTGCAAGAGATCGGCAACACCATCCTAGGAAATTCGGCAATGGCTTTAAAGGTAATGAGGTATTCGGCTCTTGAAAACAACAATGGTAACAAAAAGATGCTTGATGAGGCTTACTTAGAAATTTGGCTAATGCTCTTAAGAGGTATTCGGCTATACAAGAAAATTAGTAGAAAATAAGGTTTTAAGAAAAGAAAAAGAATAAGAAAAGAATGAAAAAGGGATTCAGCAATGGAGACTAATAAAAAAAAATCAAAAAGATGGACACACTTCCTTAAGCAAAATTCGGCACTTCGTTGCTCCCTAAAGCACTTCAAAGCCGAACTAAACACCAAGAAAGTCCCACAATCGGCTAACTTCCTAATTCCTATCAATCTTCTATGTTATCTCCTCATTTAAAAAAAATAATAAACAAAACACAACCATTATCTTCTATCTTAAAATCAATAAATAATAAAAAGATAAAGGCCAGCATATTATCCACTATCCCAGCCGAAAATTAAAAAAACTAGCTTAATCCTTATCTTCCAAATGCCCATGTGCCGTCCAATTTCCACCTTCTCCCTTGGCGCCAGCATGGAAAAATAAAATAAAACCAACTGCTGCTGTATATTTGGTTCGAACACAGGACCTGGTGGAGGCAAACTGCCGCAGCCCTCTTAAACGCCCCCTGCCACTCTTCCCACTTGACTTTCATGTCATAAAACCCCATCATTTAATTTTAAAGCCCTCCTACTTAAGCCCATCATCGCATATAAAAATAAAATGCAAAACGCTGCTCCAGCCATTCGAACCTGCGCCCATCTTCACCTCCAACTCCTAAGTGGCGCATGAAAGCCACTTTGCCAATGAGTTCTTTGTGCTAAGCTTCACCCGAAATTTTACTTAACCCTTAACTCACCTAGCTCCCTTCTTTAAAACACTTAGAAAGAAATTTTTAGTTCTAAGTCAGGCCTAGCTCGGGATTATTTCTAGACCCTAAAACATGCCAAATGATCCTAGTATTTAATTCTTCAAGCACACACATGGGAAATTAATTAAATTTTAGACAACCCCTAATTCAGGATGTTACAGTTCTACCCCCCTTAAAAATAATTTCGGCCTTGAAATTACCTGATCAGAAGAGATGGGGGTATTACTGCCGCATCACATCCTCGGGTTCCCACGTAGCTTCCTCCACACCATGGTTTCGCCATAGTACCTTCACCAAAGGTACTGACTTCCTACGCAAAACTTTGACATCTCGATCTAAGATCTGCACTAATTCTTCCTCGAAAGATAAGTCCGAGTTTACCTCAATCTCTGCCACTGGCACAACGTGTGATGGATCTGACCGATACCGTCTAAGCATCGACACATGGAAAACGTCATGAATCTGACTCAACTCTGTCGGCAGCTCGAGCTGATAAGCTACCGGTCCCACTCGCTTCACTACTGTATATGGCCCGATGAATCTTGGGCTTAGCTTCCCTTTTCGCCCAAATCTTAAAACCTTTTTCCAAGGCGACACCTTCAGAAAGACTTTATCTCCTACTGCATACTCCATTTCCTTACGCTTAAGATCAGCGTAGGACTTCTGCCTATCCGACGCTTCCTTGAGACGAGCCCGAATCACCTTCACTTTATCTTCTGTTTCTGTCACCAACTCTGGACCCAAAACTTGTCGTTCACTCAACTCCATCCAACACGTAGGAGTACGGCATTTCCGTCCATACAGTGCTTCATATGGTGCCATTTTAATACTCGCTTGATAACTATTGTTATAAGCAAATTCCGCCAACGGTAGATACTCCTCCCAACTACCACTGAAATCCAAAACACAACCTCTCAGCATATCTTCTAAAATCTGTAACAATCTGACTTAATAAATTTTTAAATATATCTAAGTGTGGTTTCCTTCTTACACCTCAATAGTTTTGACAAGACAATTGAAAATGAAATGTTTTCGACAAAATTTTGAATCGGCTTAAAGGGATTTTCAAATGTTTTTCTCTGTAGCATACCAAACTCGGTCGTAATGTATGGGCTGGGTTTGGGGTGTTACACAATATGAATGTGTTGATTAATAATTGCATGAAATTTGATAATGTATGAGTAAATGTATGTGTAACTGATTTATAAGTCTGGTAATGCTCTGTAACCCTATTCTGGTGTTGAATACGGGTGAGGGGTGTTACACCACCTGAACTTGTAGGTAAAGTTGTCAGACCAGATATATGTGGTCAAGTCACAATATTAGAGTCAAGCTACTAGCACGGAATTATGGATAAACCACCAGATAATGCAGATCATTAAACTGTCAAAAACTTCCTCCTTTCACATCATCCCAAATCCCATGCAATATGTCATGGTATGCATATATAGAGTCAGAGTAATAAGCATGTAGGTCATGCTATCAAACCATAACAAAATCAGTACGCATGGGGGTCCATGCTTTGTAATAGATTTATCAAACCTCGGCAGATCACATCAGATTGCCATGAAGTCACATGCATGGTTATATATCACATATATTAATCAATAGAGTAACACAGGGCATACCATCAGACTTAACAAAATATTGATTATACCTAGATAAGTCACCTACCTAAACATATCCAAACAAAGGTACCTTATATAGTAACAGTCATATTTACTTATATTAACTCAAAACAGATATACATATAGATAGCAGATTATACACTAACAGATCAACAATTCCTGAGTTTTATAGCTTAAAACAGATCATACAAACCCTATGGAAGGCCTACATTCGAACCAGACGACATTCACGGCCTTAGGAAAAATTTCAGAATTTTGACCCACACGCCCATATGGATTTGCACGGCTTCGGAGTCCGGCTCATGTGGCCCACATGACCTAGCACATTCCCGTGTGGCCCTCTTAGTGATTGACATGGCCTCACACACAGCCGTGTGGTCCCAAATAGTGAGTTACACGACCTCGCACACGGTCGTGTGGTCCCAAATAGTGAGTTACACGGCCTGGACACACGCTCGTGTCCCTAGCCTTGTGACCCTAAACAATGCCTCACACGGCCTGGCACATGGTTATGTGGTGTCAAAGTCTATGTTTTTTGACGTACGCAATTCGTAAATATTTGGGTTTCTGGTACCCACCTGATGCGGTTTTGATGGGGAAACAATAGAGATGATTTTGGAACCTAAAAACAACAAGCAATTGTCTAACAAACGATTAATTCACAGTCAAATCGCTAAAACTAACATCCCAAACCGAAGTACATCGAAGGACTTCGACACCAAATATTAAACCGAGGTAAATGCTTACCTTTGCTCATAAATCGAAACACAGAACTAAAATCATTGAGGAGAAGCATTACTCTTAATAACTTCGTCTGAAAAAGACTTACGCAAATCAGAAATTCAATCCAACCGAAAAGAATAGAACTTCTACTATTATCAAACTTAAGCATATAAAACTAAATAAAGATCACTTACATAATTCATTTGAACAATTGACTGCACAACTAAACTTAGAGCAATAGCTACAAACATATTCAACAACAATTTGAGGGTAGAAGAAGAATTACCAACAAAAAGAAAAAGAAAGAAAAGAAGAACTGCCGAAAACAAAAAGGAAAAAGATGAACTTCTAGAGAGGAAGTTTTTAAAGAAAATAAACAACTACAAAAATTTAAAACTAACTCATATGACCGTATAAAAATAATAAAATGTTTCCTTATTGCTTTCGTAGAGACTTGAAAATGAGACCAAAAAATATACAGATGCTTAACCATTGAACCAACAGGCTCATTCTTGACAATAGTTGATCAGAAATGTCTTATAACCCAATTTTTCAAAGATAGGGCTTTAATAAAAAATAACCAAATTTTAAGAAACATGATTCAAACCCAAAATCTCGTACACACAAACACAGCACTAAGCCACTAAACTAGAACAAATCACTTATCAAAATTTTCAAAATCTAGGCTCAAAGTCAAGAGATAACCACTTCCGATTTCACAACTCAATTTCTTCTAACCCAATGTTTGGGATGTTACAATATTTACGCAAGAATTAGTAACGGATCATAAGACAAATTAAGATTTCAGGAGATTCTTGGTAAAATTCTTAAAAAATCATTTAACCATTCATAAAATTAACGTTGACAAAAATTCTCCAGGAATTTAAGATTTAAACACGTAAATATATCAAACCATGGGATCTACCAAAAACAATGGTTACCCAAACATGTCACATTTGTGTAATTACAAACAATTACACTCAAGTCCAATTATTAGGTGGCTTTCCAGACACTACCTTAAAAATGATTAAGGATATAGTTAACATTACTTACAAGCCACATGCAAAATATATCAAACCATTCACTTCCAATTACCCTTTATAGGAAATGTACCTAATCAATTAATATTTATATAAAAAATCTTAGTTTATAACTCAAGTCCATAATTTCAGAGTTTAAATTGGTAAAAAAAGAAGTGTGATAAAAAAGGCATATGCATAAAACATACCGTTGTTGAGTTTGAATTAACACTATAGGATGGTGTTTAGTATTTGTTCATGAGATAGAATCACAAACTTAGTCATAAGAAATAAAATGATATTGTTGTCTAAAACCTCAAGGGTAGAATTTTTTGATAATTAGGCCATCAAAGTATAAAAGTATACAATCAATAATATAAAAACGGAAAAAAAAAAGTATACAATCAATAAAGGTTACCATTGATTAACTTGAGAAAATTACTATAATTGTCAAATAATTACTCTTACACTATTCATAGTAGGACTGAGTTTGGTTCGATTCAATCAAGTTTTTTAGATTTTTTTGAATCATCCATGATAGTTCAATTTTCTTTGTTTTTATACATTTGAACATTATTTGGAAATTTCACGCCCCAAAATATAGGGGATTAATCATAATGAATAGACAAGAAATGAGCCTTAGGCTTGATGTTTAAGTGTTATTTCCCTATCATAGAGGTCTTAGGTTCAAGCTTCAATTCTCCCTTTTTTTTCTTTCAATTTTCAGCAACCTAGGATAAAAGCCACACTAACACAAATATTATTTGAAGTAAAAATTAAATAAGAAATAGGCTTAGTCTAATGGTTAGCATGCTAAGTTCCATTATCATTTTCCCAAGTTTGAGCCACACCCTTCCTTTCCTTTTTCTCATAAAACTCGACTAGATACGCCGTAAAACATATATATATATGATTAAGCATAAAAAGTAAACAAGAAATGAGCAAAGGCTCAATGGTTAAGGCATCATTCTCCTCCCATTCTTTCCCACTATTCATTTTAATTTCACAAGGCTAAGGGAAATTTCCAAATTTCAGCCCTTAGCTCCTAATTTGGGTAATTTGCATGTGACATCCCTAGGATTTACAATCCCAAGGAATTTAATCAACTTTTTTCCTAATTAGAATTCATATCTTGACCTTCCTCAAAATTCCAATAGAAATATTAGTCTACTATTTTTTCTCTTCTTTTCCTAATTATAATTTCATATTTCCCCTTTCAAATCCTAATAGAATTTGCTCTCCATCTTTCTACTTATTCTCCTTTTCTTTTCTTTCCTCTCATTTGCCTCATATTTTTCCTCGTATTGTTGTTAATTATTTTGCTTACCCGAATAAAAAACATTCATTGTTTTTCTACTGGTTTAATAATCGCCGTCAATAGCATTCCTTTTTTTGCCAAGAATCAATAAGTACACTTTGTTCCTATGAATTGATTTAGTAATTCTGCCATTTGAACCTCAAAACTTTAATCTTTAATTCAATCAATCAATCCATTTGAAATATTGATAAATCTTTTACATATCTTGCCAAATATTGAAATAAAAAAATAATTCTTGTTTAAATGTCATTTGAAGGACTTAATTTAGGTGAACCGGATCAAAATCTGGTGTGAAGAATATCGATCATCTACGTGGCGAAAAGTGTGTGTTCTTTAACAAGTGAATCGGCAAAAAATGTGACTAGAATTAGTGTCACATGGTCTGCCACACAAATGTGTGGACTACATTTTCCACCACACAACCATGTGCCTTGGAAACCCTGGTGTAGTTTGTGAACCATATAGTCTAGACCCTTCCACACGGCCTGCCATGCAGTCGTGACTCCCCTATAGGTTATTTTTGCACTTGCCACACCACCACGACCTGTTACACGGTCTGGCCAAACGGCCGTTTAACCCTTCCATACGGCCAATAGCCCTCCACATGGCCGTGTTACCCTTATTTTACAAATTTTATAGTTTTGCCCAAAATTTTATGAATTGCTCAGCTTAGTCCCTAATTAGACCCTAAACTATTTTTAGTGCTTTATTTCATTCAATTGAGTCCCTAAAAATATGAATAATGTTGGAATCCATTATCTAATTGATTGAATTATTACTATATATGCATGATATGAAAATATTACATGTTTACTGTCATTGTAATTCTGATGATCTAATAATGTTTTTCATACCTCGGTGTTACTGATTGCATGAGATACATGCCTACTGCTACTATTAAACCAAATACATGTTAATAAAAGTTTATTACTACTGTCATGATCTGTTATAAGCATGATAATTGCTACTGTATGTATATATATATACTTGTTATAAGCATGTTATTTTTTTCGTATTGATCTGTTATAGCATGTCATGTTGCATTGCATGGGGTGGGACGAATCGTAAGGAGGAAGTAGTCGGTAGTCACCTGCTCAACCAGTGGTTTATCCACAACATATATTAGTCAAAACAATTAAAACAATTGACAAATACTCTTTAATGAAAACATTATTCTTATTAGTTTAACTGAAAGACTTAATTACTAAAAACAAAAGAAAGTATTAAAATAAAATAAAATATTACATCAAACCTTTTTTCTAGAACTTTTACAATTCACTAATTTTCAAACATTTTATTACGACTAAATTTTAAGTTGGAATACTAAAATACACCACTTTTCCACTGTATGCATAATAACCCAATTCGTTTCTTCCTTAGCTTACTCCTAGCGTCATCCCTCCTGGCGCAATCTTGTACAACGCTACCTAAAACACAAACATAACCTTTGTAAGTTTAGAAAAATTTAGTGAGAGTTAACTCAGAATTTCCTTAGCGGATACTTTTATAACATCAGGTAAATATTCATACATAGCTACTATCCTAAACATTTTACTTATGTTTTGGCGAATACTTTCACGATATCAGGCTCACACCTATGTCAACTTCCATGCTTAGCACACTAATTCTCTTTCTTACATATACAAAAAAAACTTTTTCAAGAATATATCCTCAGAGCTCCCTTCACACAAATCATCCCATCACTCTTACTCTTAACCTATAATGGTTATTCACAGACAATGATCACTGGAGGATACATACACTTTTGGCGGATACTCACGCGGATTTGAATACTATCAGTTTACTAATCAAATCACATTCTTGTTCAATACCATAAAATATCTTACTAATAATGAACTATACAGATCATTCCAATGAATTTCACACAACTTTATTTTAAAACCTCAGATACTTAGGATAACAATAACTTTGGTTCCATATGATTTTACAAGAAGATATAATACAACTTATATATGGCGAAATTCCAAGTAACTTCAGATTCAACTTTACCCTTTACAAGCAAAATTAGATTAATGGATACTTATCTCATTCATATCTATGAATACGCCTAAATCCCCAACTAACAGATTATCATAACGGATAGTTCCTCTGAACATACAGGTATAAACTTATTTTTATGAAATTACTATATAACACCCCAAACTCAGCTTAAACGTTATGACTGAATCCTGAGGAATTACATCAACTCGTTTAAAAACTTTTGATTTCGTCTAATTATCATAGCAGATACTTCCTCTTAACATGCAGATATAAACTTATTTTCAAGAAATTACTATGTAACACCCTAAACTCGGCCTAAACGTTATGACTAGATCTTGAGGAATTACATCAACTCATTTAAAAACTTTTGATTTCGTCTAACACAATGTGTGTTACGGAAGTAAAAAATTTTGGCAATACTCTCGCATATATTTTTAGAAAATCTTATGTTCAAAAACACTTATTTTACAATAAAGTCACCCAATCACATATTTAGTTTGGCAGTGAAATTTTTAGAGTTTTAATTTTGAAAATTGAATTTCAATTTGTTAACTCGTATCATTAGCAATTTTACGTTAAAAATACCAAAAACCAACGAACTAAACAAAAACAAATAACAAAGTCTACAAAAAAATTTACAGTCCAAAATAATTAAAAACATAAAACATCTTATTTAATAAATCAAGCAAAACAATTTCAGCTTCCGCACGCCATCCAGTCCTAAATTTGCTAATTACTTGAAAAGTCAAATACAAAAGGGTAAGCTAACAAGCTTAGTGTATAACCTAGCTCAAACAAAATCACATATAGGATAATAAACAGATCAAAATGTCACAAAGGATTTCACCAAACTCGAATTAAAAAATTTGTGCATGCATGATTATGTCGATGTAAATTTTTTGGAAAACAAATTGCAAATTTTTCTAAAAACTTCCTATCTAACTCCGCACCAAATTAGAGTTCCTCAGAACTCGTCCATCCGAAAACACACCAACAAATAATTATGGACAATGTCACCAAAGTTATAGCTAAAACTCCCACATCAAATATATGTGATCAAGCCACTATATTGCAGCCAAGCTGCCAGAACAGATATGTGCGGTCGAGTCACTATAATTCCAGTCAAGCTGCAAAAATAGAAATATGGCTAAACCACTAAATAATGTAGATCATTAAACTGCCAAAACTTCCTCTTTACCACATTATCCCAACCTCATGCAATGTGACATGTCTTGCATAAATAGAATCTGAATGAAAAGCATGTAAGACATGCAATTGTACAATAACAGAAATCAGAGGGCATGGAATTCCACGCTTTGTAGAAAAGATATGTCACAAATTTCAACAAAAGCAAATCAGTTTCACCATAAAGTTACATGCATGGTCATATAGTAGATTCAGAGATATAAAAATTAACATAATCATACATCATATGCTCATATACAAACCTAGCAAATTAGAGACATGTAACCAGAATTATCAGTTTACATGTAACAACCCAGTTTTAGTTAAACCAAAATAGTGGTTTCGAAATAAAAAATTCGATGTTAAAAAATTGTTTTAATATTATTTTATGTATGTGTGAAAATTTCGTGAGCTAATTTTATCAATTCGTTGCTCAATTTGAGAAAAATGACTTAATCGCGTAAAATGCAAAAGTTGCATTCTACTTGTTAAAGGTGTCAAATAGCTTTGGCTTTTAAATATGGTGGCCTCAAATGGTAATTTGACCATTTTTTATATGAGTGGACAAATATGGCCATTAACTTGATGATTTTAATGGTTTATAAACAAGGTTAATTCTGTAAAAGGTTAATTGACTCATTTCGCCGTTTTCGTACTCGAGGTAAGTTCATATGCAATGAGCTTATTTGTAATTGTATTTTATATGCTTTGATATAGCATGAATTGTGATTATGTGATTACGGATAAGTTTGGGAATGATTCGTGTGAAATCTCGGTTGAACCTTAGGAATAGTTTAGGATGCTAGTGACATGTCATTAGGTTATTGTGTTGGCTTCTGGCAATGATATCAGCACTATGGGTGCGAATGATACCTTGATTTGGCTACGGGCCATGGTATAAGAACTCCGAGATAAGTTACCTTGATTTGGCTACGGGTCATGGTATAGGTACTTATCGATTAAGATCCTTGAGTATCCGACTTCTATTCCAAATGGTTTAATGGGTAAATGAAAGATGTGGTTGAGTATGAGATTGGTACGATATGGCACAGGTACGTACGATAATGAATTGGATATCAAAACTATGGAATTAATGAGTACCTTGGTAAGTTATGTGATTGACCCTTTGATGGCTTGAGATTTAGTGTATTTTGTTATCTTACATTTATATTATTTGAATTGTGAATGATTGGTGAAGTTGCTCATTATATTAATATGAACTTACTAAGCTATGAAGCTTACTTCGTGTTATTTTTCTATGTTTTATAGTGAATCAAGGCTAGTTCAGATCCGAGAGTCGTCGGGAACATCATCGCACTATCAAACATCTGAATTGGTACTTTTCAGTTGTGTAAATATGGTATACGGCATGTATAGGCTAGATATGGTATTTTGGTTGTGATTATAACCATGAGATTTGGCTTGTAAATTGTATATGTTTTAGTTTGAATATATAGCCATGAGTGATGGCTCATTTTGGTATGTTTTGGCATGAATGTGCTTATGGTTTTAGAGTTGCTCAACTAGTTATATTTTGAGTTTGGTAATTGATCTATAAGGTGTAATTGGAGTTGATAATTTGAGTAGTTATGTGCTTGTGAAATTGTGCTTGATGATATAAGTGTGGAATGGTTATTTGATTGAATTGTATATGTGAATTTAGGTATGAAATTAGATGGAAAATTATAGCATATTTGAGATTGGTATTGATGGTAATTGGATGCATATTAATGTCTTGAAATGGTACCATTTTGGTTGTTTAGGTGAGCATGAGTAAGGGTGGCAAATTGGCCTTGCAAATGGCCTATTTTTTTCCACACGGCCAGAGACACGAGCGTGTGTGTCAGCCGTGTGCGACACACGGTCATGCTACACGGCCGTATGTCCCCTGGTGTTGAAATTGAATTGAAGTCAGTATGCTCCACACGGCCTCACACACGGGCGTGTGATTGGCCGTGTGGCACAAGTCAGTATACCCCCTAAATGGCACACAAGCGTGTGTGGCCACATCAAAAGACACACGGGCTAGACACACAGGTGTGTGGTTGGCCGTGTGACCCAAGTCCGTATGTATGCCCTGTTTCCACACGGGCTTGTGACCCTTCTATGTTTGAAATTTTTTCTACATTTCCAAAATTTTTGTATGTTATCGGTTTAGTCCCGAACCATTTCTAAAGCTTGTTTAAGGCTTTATATGCCCTTATAAGGGACAATGTGATTGTATTAAATGATTTATGAGAATGAATGCTTTATGTTTGATAAATGTATGCTATATGTTGTGAGTTGACCGGTAATACCTCGTAACCCTATTCTGTCGGTGAATACGGGTGAGGGGTGTTACATTTATTGGTATTAGAGCTACGGTTTAGTCAATTCTTGGACTAACGTAGTGATCGCTGAAATCAGAGCTTTAAAATTTATAAAAGAATGATCGAACCTGGAAACTAACTCTGACAACGATTAAAGGCAAGTGTACCTATCGAACAGTAGTATAGCTTAGGCAAGACTGGATATCAAACCCAAAGGAACTAAGAGTACTAATACTAACTTTTTTTTTATTATTTAGCCTTAAAAATAGAGTGAAGTTGCTTTAAACTATTTTGACGAAGACTAAACTAAGGACACAAAGACAAAAAGGACGAAAAGGAAAATAACTTTGAAAGAAAACTCAGTTGATTACGACGATACCCTCAGGAAGAATCCACCTAGATTTCACTTGTTATCTGACCCTAAATTATATGATTTCTTTACTTAGCTTGATTCGTAAGACTCCCTAACCTGTATTAAACCCTCTCTCGAGGCGAATAACGTCTAACCCTAGGTTAATTAGTGTAACTCTCGTTCGCTTATAATAACCCCCTAGGATAGCAGTAAATCGATCAATGGACTCCCATATTAGGTTTCACCCTAATCCAGCAAAATCTCGTAACCCTATCTCTAGGCGTTCGATCAACTTCGCTTAATTATGTTAGATCTACTCTTAGGCAAGGTCTATTCTTCTTCCACCTAAGCACATTAGATTTGGATTAAGCAACATAATTAAGAATAAACTAAGCAATATTCATATAACTTAGAAATCAAATAACAAAGTTCATCTAGGTTTCATTCCCTTCAGGTATCTGAAGGGTTTAGTTCATAATGAATAAAAAGAACATCACAAGAGAAAAGATAAAACAAAACATAAAAAAAAAAACCCTAAAACCCCCTAAAGGAATTGAAGGAGAATTTCACCGTCTTGAGTATAATTCCGACTTCTTGGAATGGATCAACTGGCTACCCTCGCATTATTCCTTAACTCTAACCTTCTCAGCTTGGCTCCTTGGCCTAGCTTTGACGCCCTTTCAAAGATGGTACTTAGGGGATATATATAGGCTCTTGGAATGCGATTCTTTCTCCCTAACTATTCTTTTCCGACTAAAATTGCTCTTTCCAGCGACAGAGGCACAGCCATGGCAAACGCCCGTATGAATCGAGACCAGACCGTGTTCAGATTTCTAACTTGAGGCACGACCGTGTGAGACGGAGTTGAGGCCGTGCTCTAGGTGTTCGTCGAGGCACGGTCGTGTGGATTTTGGGCCAGGCCGTGTCAATTTCTTGCTAAGGCCCATTTACTCCGTTTTAGGCCCGTTTTGTGTTCTTTTCATTCTAGGGTGCTTTCTTGGGTATAAAACATGAAAAGAAAGGATTACAAGCACCTTTTTATATAATTCAAGGAATAAATCATCAAAAAGTAAGCTAAATGTGGGATTAAAATATGTTAGCTAAATGTGGGATTAAAATATGTTACTTTTACGGTTTATCAAATACCCCCACACTTAAGCTTTTGCTTGTCCTCAAGCAAAATTCTCAACTTACAATTAAAACGAACTTTCCATGATTCATAATTCTTATCAACAATGCCTTATCCTAATTCATAGATAATTCATACATGGATAATTCAACTCAAAGAGTCTGTAACATCCAGGTTTTAGGGGTTATGCATTTGGTTCATAATCCAGGTGTTAGTAGGTTAGTGTGTGTTTGTGAAACACCCCAAACTCGGCCCACGAGCCTGAACCGGATCTGGTATGTTCCTTAAGAAAAATCGGTTTCAAAATTCTTTGTTACTTAGTGAAAGTTCGTGAAATTTTTAAAGAAGTTATCAATTCGAGTTGGGCTTAGGTTGAAAACCCATTTATTTTACTTAGAAATCATTTAGTTATGAAAAAAACAATCTAGGATTTATTATTGAAATAAATTTAGTTAAACTTAATTAAAAGTAATTTGTAACACAATAAATAATAATAATAAATAAACAAAGGTAAAGAAATTCAACTTGGGCCTTATGGCCTTATTACATCAATCAAAACCCAAATAAAATATAAAGTACTTGGGAATAATAAAAGTCCCAAATATTGAAAGTTTTTCCTTGCTATGCATGGCCACCTTTAACTCCTGCCGACCCGGTCCATTACTACTCATCACCTGAAAAATAGTCCCACAAAGGGGTGAGTCAACAGACTTAATGTGTGCACAAACTAACAATCAACAATTCAGGCATACATGTTCATATCAAAGACATATTCATATAAAAATGATGCAACCCAAACCCAAGCCTAGTTATCCATCCGCTACACACCACCCGTACCTGTCAGTCACACCATGGGGACTACTAAGTCAACCCTTCATCCGCTACACACCATCGAAGGCAGTTGCTGCAGTCAACGTGCTCATCGCCTATATAATTTGTGTCATTAGACACCATATTCAAAAAATGTAACCGAAGTTACCAAATTCAGATAATGTAACCGAAGTTACCATATTCACATAATGTGACCGTAGTCACCATATTCCGTTGGTGAGACCGAAGTCAACACCTTCTTCCCCTTTCACATATAGCCCGAAATGCCCCACATATTTATCATGCACAACATACTTATTTTTCTCATTCATATTACTATTCACATGTTAAAAATATAACATATTCATAATCCTAGCAGAAGTAGGACACGTACCTGAGTACTTTTTACCACATTTGTGCTACTTAGCCACATTCACATTCTTAGACATATTCATATATTAAAAATAATTGCCATATGATATATCGAAAGTTAGTGTGAGTACACACCTGATTCGCTTAATAGGTTCCTTGAAATCCCGAAGAGAATCGACCACAAATTTAGATCTCAAATCCTACATAAGTTAATCACTTTAAAAGACCATTCGGCTACTTTTCCAAATACAGCTAGGATTTGTATTACTTACCTTGTTGCCGAATTGATTAAATCCCGAAATTGTGGTATTCCTCCCTTAAATTTGGCTAGCCACCAAAAACATGTATTTTCATCAGTTTCTGACTTTTGGATCAAAAGGAAATACTTTTAGATACCAAAGTAACCCTTGGCCGATTAGATCTATACACTTACCTGGCAATTTCCAATTCCTGAAAATATTCCTTGCCTTGTATGTCTGTCGAAATCCCTATAATTATATGTTAGATCTAATTTCCATATCACTTAATAATCTTAAATCAATTGGCCTTTGGCCTAAACCATGCTTTTCTTACCTTAAATTCTTAGATCTGAAATCCCGGAATTCCTCCTTTATTATTCGGCCAAAAGACAACCAAAAGAATCAGTTCCCAAATCTTGGTTGAAAGAGAATAAACAACAAGAATCCATTATTCTTACCTTATCACCACAGTCGACGGCACCCTTGATTGAAGCCACAGAGATTCAACTATGGAGACTTAAACAGAATCAAAGAGGTTTCGGCTTGACAAAGAGAAGAGAAAAGAAGAAGAAAAGAGAAGAAGAAAAAGAAAAGAAAAAAAGAATAATGGCGAGAAAATTCTACAGAGAGAATAGGAGAAATTTTAGAGAATTTTCAGAGAGGTTTTCTTGAAGAGAAAAGAATGAATGAAGAATAGCCTTACTCTTCCTTTTATAGCCAAAATTACTAGCTAGAGTCCTTTACTTGGCCACTACTCTTCTATTTTGATAACTTTATCCTTTAATTATCATAAATAAAAGAGTTTAATCCAATATTTATCTCTTCTAAATAATCCAATTTAAAAATACTTTATTTATCACCTTTTTAATCGAATATCTATGAAAATAAAACACCTCCTTTCTAGAAGGCTTGTGCCGTCCACCTCAGTCTTCTGGAAACAAAAATAAAACTTTCTTTATTTGCTTCCTAAGTGACTCGAACTCAGGCCCATTCCTCTTGCATGTGGCGCCATTTCCATAGGCCCTAAGTGGCATCTTCAGGCCACTTTTCCAAGCCCGTTTGTGTGTCAAATTTCACCAACTTTTTCTTTTAAGGCCTCCTTGCCCTAATTTCCTATTTTAAACTTTAAAATTTGACATTTCTAGGTCATTTCCAAGTTTCCTAAAATTTTCGATCCGCTCTGTATACTTGCCATTTTCTTACATTTCCAAGTTTCCAGAAATGTTCATTTCCATTTCCCATTTCCATGCATTTCTAGGTTTCGAAAAATGCTCACTTTCCTCTTTTAAACTTAACATTTCCATACATTTTCAGGACATTTCCCTACATTTCCAAGACAAGACATTTCCTTACATTTCCTTACATTCCCATGCATTTCCTTACGTTTCCTTACATTTCCTTACATTTCCATACATTTCCATACATTTCCATACATTTCCTTACATTTCCTTACATTCCCATACATTTCCATACATTTCCTTATTTCTAGAATTCACATAACACATTCATACATGATTCATAAAACATGCCATTTTACCACATGGTTCCTTGTGTCATGCTTCACACGGAGTTTCTTTTCAAGCCTCATTTACCTAGCTCCCCTTTTTACTTAAAAACCAATAATTTTCCAAAGCTTTCTCTTCCATCTTAGAATTTTAAAAACCCTTAATACACTTCCAAACACTGCCAAAACCTACTAACTCATGAATTATGCACAAACGCATAACCCCTAATCTAGGATGTTACAGTTCTACCCTCCTTAAAAATAATTTCGTCCTCGAAATTACTTATTAATGTACTGCACAATCCTTCTCACCGCACTATATGCTTATGTCGCGCGACTGATCTTAATAAAACCATCATACTTTCTAGGCACAATCTCTAAGTTCACGTCCCTTAGAACTCATTTCTAATGTCGCGATTTAATCCGATTAAAGAGTTTATGCATCAGAAGTTTTTTTTTGTTCCACTTATTAACCTCGAAAAATTTTATGAAAAGAGATGTTTAAAGGTGGTTCTTTCGATCAAACAAAGTTCTCAACTCAAGTTCACTATTCAGAAAGTCACGTTCACATTCATCAACCAATTATGAACTTTCGTTCATTCAGAGAAATGTTGTAGCTTTCATTGTTGTTGTTTTTCCACTACCCAGGGGTATTTTCGTAATTTTGTCCTACAGGGGTATTTTCGTAATTTGTCAAAATAAGGTTCCTTGGTGATTTTGTCAATAAGGGTATTTTAGTAATTTTGAAATCCTGGGGCCTTTCGGTAATTTTGAAATTCCAGGGGTATTTCGGTAATTTTTTTTTACAAACCAGGGTAAATTTGTAAAGTTTAATAATTCAGGGGTATTTCAAAATTTGCAAAACTTTGAGGGTTCTTTTTGAGAATTTTATTTTCCAAAACGGTGATGTTGCAAAAATTTTGAAAATTAGGGTCGTTTTGGTAATTTTGTGGGTTAAGGGCAATTTCGTAAATTTTTTCCAAAATCATGGTATTTTGATAATCTGCAAATTAGGGTTTTTGGACATTTAATAAAGTAATGAAATTTTGATAAAACTATGGGTGGTTTGGTCATTTTATAAACCAAGGGCATTTTTGTAATTTTACCACTAGGGGTACTTTTGTAATTCTATAAATCAAAAATTTTTCAAAAAAATTTTGTAAAAATAGTTCTCACAAATTAAAAAAAATAATTTTAAGAGTTTTAAAACTAGGGTTCTTATAAAAACACGGCTAGTTTCCTTTCGGGTTTTAATTATCGGGTTTAGCCCGTGAATAAGTCCTCTTGGTTAGGGTGAACCGTAGCTACGCACCAGGTAGGATTCGAGTAAAGAGGAGGTGAGTCGCTAGGACTGCTTAAGTACCAAGCTCTTACTGAATCCACTCCTAGACATGCGCACAACGGTTGCCACACCTTAACTCGGCGACTTAATCACAGGTTTGTTTATTGGTCCTTAAATCTTATGCACATGTGTTTGAGTAGACTAGCCCTAGGGTTCACATACTTAATATTCTAATCTACGTTCCATTTCTACCCTTCTACAGTTCATACTTTTAAAACACACAAATGGATAGAAGTACTTACCAGGTGGACTGCGGGTCGGAGACTTAGGTGCCATGCCAGAAAACCTGCTTAATTTCAAAGAAAATCATTTTGGCTCGCTTTGAAAACGTTTTTGGGCCTTAGCCCACAGGCTGAGAGTTTAAAACTGGGCTCTGATACCAAACTGAAACACCCCAAACCCGGCCCACGAGCCTGAACCAGATCTGGTATGTTCCTTAAGAAAAATCGGTTTCAAAATTCTTTGTTACTTAGTGAAAGTTCGTGAAATTTTTAAAGAAGTTATCAATTCGAGTTGGGCTTAGGTTGAAAACCCATTTATTTTACTTAAAAATCATTTAGTTATGAAAAAAACAATCTAGGATTTATTATTGAAATAAATTTAGTTAAACTTAATTAAAAGTAATTTGTAACACAATAAATAATAATAATAAAAATAAACAAAGGTAAAGAAATTCAACTTGGGCCTTATGGCCTTATTACATCAATCAAAACCCAAGTAAAATTTAAAGTACTTGGGAATAATAAAAGTCCCAAATATTGAAAGTTTTTCCTTGCTATGCATGGCCACCTTTAACTCCTGCCGACCCGGTCCATTACTGCTCATCACCTGAAAAATAGTCCCACAAAGGGGTGAGTCAACAGACTCAATGTGTGCACAAACTAACAATCAACAATTCAGGCATACATGTTCATATCAAAGACATATTTATATAAAAATGATGCAACCCAAACCCAAGCCTAGTTATCCATCCGCTACACACCACCCGTACTTGCCAGTCACACCGTGGGGACTACTAACTCAACCCTTCATCCGCTACACACCATCGAAGGCAGTCGCTGCAGTCGACGTGCTCATCGCCCATATAATTTGTGTCATTAGACACCATATTCAAATAATGTAACCGAAGTTACCAAATTCCGATAATGTAACCGAAGTTACCATATTCAAATAATGTGACCGTAGTCACCATATTCCGTTGGTGAGACCGAAGTCAACACCTTCTTCCCCTTTCACATATAGCCCGAAATGCCCCACATATTTATCATGCACAACATACTTATTTTTCTCATTCATATTACTATTCACATGTTAAAAATATAACATATTCATAATCCTAGCAGAAGTAGGACACGTACCTGAGTACTTTTTACCACATTTGTGGTACTTAGCCACATTCACATTCTTATACATATTCATATATTAAAAATAATTGCCATATGATATATCGAAAGTTAGTGTGAGTACACACCTGATTCGCTTAATAGGTTCCTTGAAATCCCGAACAGAATCGACCACAAATTTAGATCTCAAATCCTACATAAGTTAATCACTTTAAATGACCATTCGGCTAGTTTTCCAAATACAACTAGGATTTGTATTACTTACCTTGTTGCCGAATTGATTAAATCCCGAAATTGTGGTATTCCTCCCTTAAATTTGGCTAGCCACCAAAAACATGTATTTTCATCAGTTTTTGACTTTTGGATCAAAAGGAAATACTTTTAGATACCAAAGTAACCCTTGGCCGATTAGATCTATACACTTACCTGGCAATTTCCAATTCCTGAAAATATTCCTTGCCTTATATGTCTGTCGAAATCCCTATAATTATATGTTAGATCTGATTTCCATATCACTTAATAATCTTAAATCAATTGGCCTTTGGCCTAAACCATGCTTTTCTTACCTTAAATCCTTAGATCTGAAATCCTGGAATTCCTCCTTTATTATTCGGCCAAAAGACAACCAAAAGAATTAGTTCCCAAATCTTGGTTGAAAGAGAATAAACAACAAGAATCCATTATTCTTACCTAAACAACAAGAATCCATTATTCTTACCTTATCACCACAGTCGACGGCACCCTTGATTGAAGCCACAGAGATTCGACTATTGAGACTTAAACAGGAATCAAAGAGGTTTCGGCTTGACAGTAGAAGAGAAAAGAAGAAGAAAAAAGAAGAAGAAAAGAAAAGAGAAAAAAAGAATAATGGCAGAGAAAATTCGGCAGAGAGAATAGGAGAAATTTTAGAGAATTTCGGTAGAGGTTTTCTTGAAGAGAAAAGAATGAATGAAGAATAGCCTTACTCTTCCTTTTATAGCCAAAATTACTAGCTAGAGTCCTTTACTTGGCCACCACTCTTCTATTTTGATAACTTTATCCTTTAATTATCATAAATAAAAGAGTTTAATCCAATATTTATCTCTTCTAAATAATCCAATTTAAAAATCCTTTATTTATCACCTTTTTAATCGAATATTTATGAAAATAAAACACCTCCTTTCTAGAAGGCTTGCGCCGTCCACCTCAGTCTTCTGGAAATAAAAATAAAACTTTCTTTATTTGCTTCCCAAGTGACTCGAACTCAGGCCCATTCCTCTTGCATGTGGCGCCATTTCCATAGGCCCTAAGTGGCATCTTCAGGCCACTTTTCCAAGCCCGTTTGTGTGTCAAATTTCACCAACTTTTTCCTTTAAGGCCTCCTTGCCCTAATTTCCTATTTTAAACTTTAAAATTTGACATTTCTAGGTCATTTCCAAGTTTCCTAAAATTTTCGATCGGCTCTGTATATTTGCCATTTTCTTACATTTCCAAGTTTCCAGAAATGTTCATTTCCATTTCCCATTTCCATGCATTTCTAGGTTTCCAAAAATGTTCACTTTCCTCTTTTAAACTTAACATTTCCATGCATTTTCAGGACATTTCCCTACATTTCCAAGACAAGACATTTCCTTAGATTTCCTTACATTCCCATGCATTTCCTTACATTTCCTTACATTTCCTTACATTCCCATACATTTCCATACATTTCCTTATTTCTAGAATTCACATAACACATTCATACATGATTTATAAAACATGCCATTTTGCCACATGGTTCCTTGTGTCATGCTTCACACGGAGTTTCTTTTCAAGCCTCATTTACCTAGCTCCCCTTTTTACTTAAAAACCAATAATTTTCCAAAGCTTTCTCTTCCGTCCTAGAATTTTAAAAACCCTTAATACACTTCCAAACACTGCCAAAACCTACTAACTCATGAATTATGCACAAATGCATAACCCCTAATCTAGGATGTTACAGTTTGGATGTGTTCTAAGGGTTATGAGGACCCTAGGATGTAGGAGAGTGTTTTGGAAAATATTGGAATTTAAGTCTTCAAAAAGGGAGCTGGGCTAAGAGGGCCTTAAGGGAATTTGTGAGGGATTCAAGACACAAGCAATCATATGGCAAAGTGGCAAGGGACACCACCTTGGAGCAGGGAAGCTTGCGTCAAAGGGAGCTTCAGGATGGAGGAGGTTCGAGCTGCAGAAATAGCATTGTGGGCATTTCTTTTTGCGTCAAGAGAAGGGGATGGAGTTGGACGGCTTTGGGACTTCAAAAGGATGAGATAAGGCTTGTTATTTTTTTTAAATTCGGCTAGAGGGTAAGGGATAATTGTTGGTTAATTCAATTTAATTTGAATGGGTAGCACAGAGGAAAAGTAGGAGAAGAAAAGGGGATGTGATAGGGGAAGAGGTAGTGGCCGAATGTAGGGCTCTTTGGGATGAGAAATTCAGCCATGAAGAGGTGGGGAGAGTGCCGAAATTATTTGTTCTTCTTTTAGCCTTCTTGCCGAAAATTTTAGCCAAGCAAATTCTTTCTTTTTCCTCTCTTTTTCCTTGAAGACGAAATCTCTCTTATATTTTCCCCTATTGCTGAATTTACTTCAACTCTATATTTGTTTATTTGATAGCCGAATGTGTATCACCATTTAGGAGTCCTTGCCGAATCTTTCAACCTCTCATTCGCCCTCCTCTTTCGCAGTCTTAAAACCCGAAGCAGTTAGCTGGAGTCCTTTCTCTTTTAGTCTCTGTAAGCAAAGGATAGTGGTAAGTATTTCGTTGGCAATCGGTTCCCTTCCTACTCTTTTAGTATGCCGAAATCAGTGATTGTGCTTTGGTCTAAAGTTGGCCGAATGTGTATGGATGCCATAATCTCGTGTTCTTTTGTATGTAGCCAGCGTTAGAGAGCCTTGAAGGATTCTTTCGGAATTCGTTCCGTCAAGGAAGGCAAGTATGGTATTCGGCCAAGGGCCATGTGCATGGATTATTGTTATAGCCATTTCTAATAATTGTTTAGCAGGGATTTCGACAACCCATAGATAAGAGGTGGTTCTCGGGATTTAGGTAAGCAGAGAAGGTGACTTGTGATATTCGGTCATAAGGCCATTTTTGTCTATTAGTGATGACCGATTGTGTGCTATGGTACTTAGGAGCAAGTCGACAGGAACAAGTGGTGTTTCGGGATCTAAATAATCTAGGTAAGTGATTGCTAGTATTCGGCCATAGGCCATTTCATGGGTTATTAGTATTGACTGATTTGACTATGATGTTCTAGGGACTAATCGACAGAAGTAAGCAGAGCTTCGGGATTCTAGATCATTTCGATAAGGATGATAAGTGTAGTTTCTATTTGTTTAGATCTCGTATATTGATGATTAACCGTTTGATTCTGATTAAAGTGGTTGTTGATGGAGGCGAATACCAGTCAAGAAGGTAAAGGGATAGTCCCTATTCCGAAGTTTAAGAAGAGATCTATTTCTGTTGTACGAGATTGGCCACTGGGGTGTGGGCCAGCAGCAGGGGAGAGCTATAGGCAGATAGCTGTAGTCTCAATTAGTGGTAGCATCGGGATAGAGAGCGTAGTGCTTCAAGTTATCAGGTGTGTGGTTAGCCTACTGTTTTCCAGGATTTATGAATATATTTGCATGTGTTATGTGTGTACTAATAAGTGCAGTGATCAAAATGAAATGGATACCCTTAAGGGGGTATGTCGATAATCAGGTCAGTATTAACCTGATGCAAACATGGTTAAGAATATGTATGTGTGTGTATATGCCAATATTAATATGATTGAATGAATGAATAACATGTACATGCATCACTCATCTTGTCATTATTATATGTTGCATGTGCATGGGATGGGATATGCATATGAAAGAAGGTACGGGAGTACTTCGAGTACGTGGTTTGATGTTAGCCTTGAGCTACATCATGGATTGGCGCTGACTGAGGTCGCGTTGTGGATTAATCGTGATGAAGTTCACGTGGATTGATGGGTGGCTCTGTGCCTCATCGTGGTTGATATAGGCTTTGTGCCATATCGTGGTTTGATGAGTTGCTATGTGCCTCATCGTGGTTTGATGTTAGCTACACGGCAGTAATTGCCAAATTGGTGTGTAGCGGTTGGAGGGTGATTTAGTAATCCCCTGGTGTGTGGTGGCTGGATACGGGGGTGTGTAGAGGATGGACCCTAGGTTGGGTTGGGTGCACCTTGCATAATTATATCTGATATGTGTATCTGATGTGGAAATGGGCCAAGCCCAATATGTGAATGTGGGTTGGTATGCAAGTGGGCCAAGCCGATATGTGGAATCAAGTGGTTGATAACCTAATTATCTGATAAGTGGTATGAATATGGGCCAAGCCCAAAACGTGGAATTATGTGAATAAGTTGCCTTACTATCTGTATTGTGATATAGTATGTGGTTTGACATATGGGTGGAATTCAGTGGACTGATTACACACTGAGTCTGTTAGACTCACCCAATTTTTATCAACATCGCAGGTGATCGTGATTCTTGGACCGGGTTGGAATGGATACAAAGGTGGCCATGCAGAATTAAATTGCTACGCAAGAGTTATTTTAATGGTTTACGTATTTTATATTTCAGTGTTTTGATTAAGTGTTATTGTAATAAAGGCCGCTCAAAGAGATTAAGTATTTTTATTAAGTATCTATATTATGTTTAAGATGGATTGATAATCAAATTATGATTTGGAAGTGAATTGTACTTAGCAACTTACATTTTGAAATATCTACTAAAGTTTTATTTCGGATAAATTGTTACAAATATATTATTTTACTTAGATTTTTAAATGGACACGGTTTTACGAAAGTCAACAAATTTTCAGTTTTAAATTTTACGACAAAATCTTTTCGAACGTTTTCCGCAGTGACATACTAGATCCGATCAAGACTCGTGGGCCGGGTTTGGGGTGTTACAGAGTCCTAAAGATTCAAGCGAGATAAGTCATGAGTTTGTACCTCGAAAAACATAGGTGACTCCCTTCATCTAAATAACTACCTTTTCAATCCAAAACCAACAAGGATTGATATCCTCACTAAAGATTCACTCAATCACTCAAAAGTGTTTAAGGTTCAGGAAAAGATCGCTCGTAAGTTGAACCTGAAAAGTTAATCCCATAGGCTTGCCTGAAAATCAAATCTCCACCACTGTAAAATGAAATGATAAACATATCAAAAGGTCTTTGATAGGGTTGTAACGGGGCTAGGGTAAAACGTGAGGTCACAGGATGAAATTAGAAGGTTAGAATCGAGATCAAATTGACAAGTACCTACCTAGAACTTTTTCGAAATTTTATAAATTGAAAAGTAATAAACCTACTAATACGAGCTTTTCTTTTGGAAATAGACTTTGATTGTGTAAGCTCACTTTTTATACTAACTAATATTGAATACTTCGATTTTTTTTTAAGAACAAACTAAATAAAAGATAAATTTAACTACCAGAATAATATACTTAGGTGACTAGCTCAAATCAAATCTCAATTAAGGGGTAGTCAAAAGAAAGGGTGATAACAAATACAAAAGGGCTTTGGGTAAATATTGGTAGGTGAGTCAATAAAAAGGGTTTGTTAGGATCAACGGGGTTCACTAGGGGTAAATTGTAAGGGTAGGCTATTTAGTGGAATTAGTGGGTTAAAACCTAGGTGCCTTTATCATCTCAATATATCAAATCATAACTGTGGTCTTGACATGTATAATCAAGGCAAGTTCTAGAATAACAGTTCATAGTTGACACACTCATAATCAATAAAGTGAGCACGAAAAATAATTATGCTATATAAGGCTCAAGATCTCACAAAACTTATGGGTGTTTTGACATTATCCTTGTTAATTTCAAATTTCAAGGTAATATTCAAATTTAGGTTAACAACCTAGCATAATTTTAATTCCTGAAAAACAGACTTATCATGCTGGATTCTCTAGTAATCTTCAAATTAATTATCAACGTACAATTAACTATGACTTATTCTAAAACATATCAATAACAATCACAAATCATCAGAAGTTTCATCCTAATTAGTAATACGACAATTTTTTCTTTAAAACAAGATTAAATTTAGGGATTTGGGAACAATGCAGAAAGTTAGGCATTTTTATCCTCAGAGTTTGAGAATAATGGAGAAAGTTAGGCATTTTTTCAGAATAACTATTCACCCCCCCCCACACACACACATTTAAGATGTGCATTGCCCTCAATGTACAAAGATAGATAATAACATGTAATGGATAAATCAAAAGAGAAGGGGAAGGAATTACTCCCTGAATTTTGGATGTTTTTCCCGGAGGAGTGTCTTTGGTGGCGGTGATGGTGATCCTGGATGACGAACCTGCTCTAGGTGAAGAAATTGGGTAGCGCACTGAGAAATAGCCAGGATTTATTAAGACCTAATAAAAATAAACTAAATATAAAATTAAAGAAAAACAAACTAAAGGGAGGGAGACTAAGAAGAAAACTAAAATGAAAAGAAAATATTAATGGACTGTGAAGTCCTTATTGAAGGATGGTTCGCAAGGTGGGAATCAACACTAAGGTTGGGGATGTGATGGCGGTGGCAGAAGTGAAAAGGTTATCATGGTGGTCGGCGTAATTCCCAAGTAGCCTGGCGAACCTGACACTACGAAACTAAACTAAGTTAAACTAACTTAAACATAAGAATATCAAAGAAAAGGAGAATGAAAGGAAAGAGAAACGAAAAATATAAACGAAATGGTCTCAAAGACCCTTGGCCTGTTGTTTGGGTGAAGCTGTCGGCATGAACTCATGTTGATCGTTCTTCGTTGAGGAGCCTCTACTTAGCTTCTACCGCTTCTTCGACATGATTTTGTGTGCTCAAGGGTGTTAGATATGAATGAAGTGCAAAATCTGAGAGGGAAAAGAGTGAAAGAAAAGAAAATAAAGATGAAACTAGATAGAGGGGAGGGGGAGAGTTGTGGGGTTTAAATAGGGGTTTAGGTATGATGCTTTCCCACGACCGTGTTCCCAGGGTGTGTCAATTTACACGGCCGCCTCGCACGACCGTATGTTTGGGTGTGTTGTTACCCTATGCCCATGCTTCGGATCCCCACGCCCGTGTTCGACAAGTCAATAGCATCGCACAGTTTATAGGCACAGGCATGTTCTACCCGTGGTTTGGCAGTCAGTAGCTTCACACAGTTGAGGGGCACGACTGTGCCCTTCTGTTGGTGCCCGTGGGGGGTGGTTGGATCCATGACATTGTGGGGGTGGTTGGACTGACTTGCACGGCCTCTGCTCTATCAGTGTGGCGATTTCAGTGGTCCACACGGCCACGGGCACGACCGTGTGTAAGGCCGTGTGACCTGAAAAACCTACATTTGTGGTTAGTTTAAAAAGAAGAAAAAGAAAAATAAAATTAAATGTAAAAAAAATAGGTCGGGTTGCCTCCCGAGAAGCGCTCGTTTATAGTCTTAAGCTAGACTTTCCCCGTATTTGAAAATTTTAGGGAGGTTTAAATGTTTTAATATCTTCCCTCATGCTTATGGTTTTATTCTCTTGATAAAGTTGAAGTCAAGAAGCGTTTATCTTGAAATTGCCGAATATCGGATTGCTTACCTCGACTATTCCTTGTAGGAAGATATCGTCTACCTTAAGAAGAATTTCTCCCTTTGCCTTCAGGTCTGTTATGGTGATGTGAGGATCGGTTTTGTCTAACAATACCTGGTTTCATATTTTAAAGTGATTCGAAGTCCCCACAAGCTCTTCTGGTGGTTCTCCTGGTTTTACGTCGTGTGATTTTGGTTCTTCCTCGTGTAACCCTAATTTTTCCTTGAAGTGCGTTTTCCACTCGTCTAAGTCATTGGATTGAATCCTTTGCCCCTCGTGAGGTATTTCTTTGTTGGCACTGAACTGAGGATCCGGTTCAATCATTCCTTTTTTCGATGGTTCCCGAAAAGAAGGTGTAATTGGATGGTCATCAAAAGAATTTTCTTTTTCACCTTGGTTTTTTAATGACCTGGCTGAGTCGAGGGCTTGAAGACTAATTGAGTCGTCTCCTACACAAAGTATGAGCTCGACTGTGGCAACATTAATTTTAGTTTTGGTAGTTGCTAGGACAGGTCTTCCTAAAATTAAGGGGATTGAATTATCCTCATCCATGTCTAAAATAACAAAGTCTACTGGGAAAACAAATTTATCAATTTTTACGAGAACATCTTCAATAATGCCCATAGGAATTCTAACAGTTTTATCAGCTAATTGAATACTCATCCTAGTTTGTTTGGGCTTCCCTAGACCTAGTCATTTAAACAATGTATAAGGCATGACATTTATGCTTGCCCCTAAATCAGCTAATGCATTATCAATAGTTAAACTACCAATTAACCATGGAATTGTAAAACTCCCTGGATCTCTTAATTTCTGTGGTAGTCTATTTTGTAGAATTGCTGAGCACTTTGTGTTGAGTTCAATATGTGGCTCTTCATCTAATTTGCGTTTGTTTGTCAAGAGCTGTCTTAAAAATTTCCTCACGTCTGGCATCCGAAAAAGGGCTTCAAGAAGAGGTAAGTTAATGTGTAATTTATTTAAAAGTTTAAGAAACTTACCGAATTGTTCCTCTGAATCGTCTCTTTTTAAAGCTTCGGGATAAGGTATACGAGGTTTGTACTCCTTGATTACTGGTTTTAGCCTTTCCTGTGTTACCTCTACCTTTCCTTCATCTACCTTGTCTTCTTGTTGCGAGATGGGTTCGTCTATCTCTGCATTTTCCTGAGCTGCTATGACTTGAATTTGCTCCTTTGGATTAATCTCGGTGTTACTTGGTAGACGTCCTTGCGGTCGTTCTAACATGAGCTTGCGAGTCGTTCGACTGCATTAGTAACTTCCTTCACTAACTTAGTGATTTCCCCGATTCGGCTCTCGTTGCTTTTGATTGTTCTCTAAATATCTTATAGGCATTCTTCTATGTTTGCCGATTTTGTTAGCTCCTCCTCATGTGTTGGTTTCTTCTCTTGTGGATAGGGTTGATTTAGGAAGTTTTGAGGAAGTTGTTGCCTTTGATTTCCTTGATTTCCTTGACCTCCCCACGAAAAATTTGGGTGGTTCCTCCAACCTGGATTGTAAGTGTTACTATAAGGATTATTATTGGACCGAAAATTATACCTATATAGTTCATCTGTTCGCTCTCTGCTTCCGGTTGGTAGGGTGGGTACTCAGGATTAGCCACGATTCCACTTGTGTCGCACTGCATGACTGGATATGCCTGCGAAGAACACAAACTATCAAGCTTTTTATTCATCATCTCTAGCTGCCTTGATAGCATGGTCATGGCATCGACGTTGAAGACTCCTGCCAATTTCGTTGATTTAGTCCTTGAAGCTTGCCACTGATAATTGTTTAATGACATCTCCTCAATGAACTCGTAGGCTGCTTCTGGAGTTTTTTTATTCAAGGTTCCACCGGCTGCTGAATCAATCAATTGCCTTGTTGAGGGGTTTACACCGTTATAGAATGTTTGGACTTGTAGCCATAAGGGTAAGCCATGGTGTGGGCACCTCCTCAAGATATCCTTGAATCTCTCCCATGCATCGTATAGCGTTTCTAAATCTATCTGCACAAAATAAGATATATCATTCCTTAATTTGGCCGTTTTGGCTGGTGGAAAATATTTCATTAAAAATTTTTTGGTCATCTGATCCCATGTGGTGATTGACCCTCGTTGTAATGAGTTTAACCACTGTTTGGCTTCATTTCTCAATGAAAAGGGAATAACCGAAGACGTATGGCATCATCAGAAACACCATTTATTTTGAAGGTATCACAGAACTCTAAAACGTTAGCTATATGCATTTTTGGATCTTCGTCCTGCAAACCATCAAATTGAACAAACTGTTGAATCATTTGTATTGTGTTAGGCTTTAATTCAAAATTTTTAGCAGATATAGCAGGCCTAACAATACTTGATTCCGCTCCTGTTAAATGCAGTTTCGCATAATCAAACATTGTACGTGGAGCATTGTATTCCCCCACATCGTGTGGTGGTTGGTTATTCTCGTCCATCCCTTCAGTAGGATTGAAATTTTCTTCCTCTCTTTCTGTGTAGTTTAGGGCTCGCCTGATTTCTCGGTGATTCCTCTGAGCGGTAGCTTCAATATCACTAGTATACTAAAGGTCCTCTCGGGTTCCTTCTAGTCATAAACTAGAGGTACCTGGAAAGAAAAGAAAGAAAGAAAAGTAAGCAAAATTAAAAATTAGACTAAAAACAAAATAAATTGTTGGAAATAAAAATAAAGGCTCAAGTAATAAAAATAGAGTTTCCTTAAGATTTTAGTTCCCCAGCAACGGCGCCAAAAACTTGATCGCTGAAATCAGAGCTTTAAAATTTATAACAGAATGATCAAACCTGGAAACTAACTCTGACAACGATTAAAGGCAAGTGTACCTATCGAACAGTAGTATAGCTTAGGCAAGACTGGATATCAAACTCAAAGGAACTAAGAGTACTAATACTAACTTTCTTTTTATTATTTAGCCTTAAAAATAGAGTGAAGTTGCTTTAAACTATTTTGACGAAGACTAAACCAAGGACACAAAGACAAAAAGGACGAAAAGGAAAATAACTTTGAAGGAAAACTCAGTTGATTACGACGATACCCTCAGGAAGAATCCACCTAGACTTCACTTGTTATCTGACCCTAAATTATATGATTTCTTTACTTAGCTTGATCCGTAAAACTCCCTAACCTATATTAAACCCTCTCTCGAGGCGAATAACGTCTAACCCTAGGTTAATCAGTGGAACTCTCGTTCGCTTATAATAACCCCCTAGGATAGCAGTAAATCGATCAATGGACTCCCATATTAGGTTTCACCCTAATCCTGTAAAATCTCGTAACCCTATCTCTAGGCGTTCGATCAACTTCGCTTAATTATGTTAGATCTACTCTTAGGCAGGGTCTATTTCTCCTCCACCTAAGCACATTAGATTTGGATTAAGCAACATAATTAAGAACAAACTAAGCAATATTCATATAACTTAGAAATCAAATAACAAAATTCATCTAGGTTTCATCCCCTTCAAGTATCTGAAGGGTTTAGTTCATAACGAATAAAAAGAACATCACAAGAGAAAAGATAAAACAAAACATAAGAAAACCCTAAAACCCCCTGAAGGAATTGAAGGAGAATTCTGCCGTCTTGAGTATAATTCCGCTTCTAGGGATGGATCAACTGGCTACCCTCGTATTATTCCCTAACTCTAACCTTCTCGGCTTGGCTCATTGGCCTAACTTTGACGCCCTTTCAAAGATGGTACTTAGGAGATATATATATGCTCTTGGAATGCGATTCTTTCTCCCTAAGTATCCTTTTCTGACTGAAATTGCTCTTTCCAGTGACAGAGGCACGGCAATGGCACACGCCCATGTGAATCGAGACCAGACCGTGTTTAGATTTCTAACTTGAGGCATGACCGTGTGAGACAGAGTTGAGGCCGTGCTCTAGGTGTTCGTCGAGGCACGGTCGTGTGGATTTTGGGCCAGGCCGTGTCAATTTCTTGCTAAGGCCCATTTACTCCGTTTTGGGCCCGTTTTGTGTTCTTTTCATCATCGAGTGCTTTCCTAGGTATAAAACATGAAAAGAAAGGATTACAAGCACCTTTTTATATAATTGAAGGAATAAATCATCAAAAAGTAAGCTAAATATGGGATTAAAATATGTTACTTTTACGGTTTATCACGTAGCGTGTGTGTAAGTCTAGCTATACATGCCATATATATACTCTATGATAGTGTGATGATTCCTGACAGCTTAAATTGTGTTTTCTATAGTAATGGATCCCGAAAGAGCTGTAGCTAATGATTGAGAGAGTAATGCGCCCGCTCCAACTCAAAGGGCACTGCCATCTGACACTAGGCCTATAACGAGTTGCCACGAGGAGGAGGTTAAACAAGCCTTTTTCCAAATGATGAGTGAGTGGTTCACGGAGTTCGTTCAAAGGAATCCGGCTGCTCAACAACCTCCACCCCCACCTATTCCTCAATAAATCCTTGTTCTTCCTCAAGTTATAGATCCGTTAAGGTTAAACAAGCCACCAGTAGATAAGATTCGTAAACATGGGGCTGAAGAATTCCAGGCTACTGTAGATGATGATGTTGAGAGAGCTGAGTTTTTGCTCAAAAATACGATTCGAGTATTCGATGAACTGTCTTGTACTCCTGAAGAATGTATTAAATGTGTTGTATCTTTGCTGAGAGACACCGCGTACCAATGGTGGAAAATGTTGATATCTGTGGTTCCGAAAGAATGAGTTACTTGGGAGTTCTTTCAATCCAAATTCCTAAAGAAGTACATCAATCAAAGATTTCTCGATCTAAAGCACAAAGAGTTTTTAGAACTAAAACAAGGCCGAATGACTGTAACCGAGTACGAAAGAGAATTTGTATGGTTGAGAAAGTATCCCAAAGAGTATGTTTCTACCGGAGAAATTATGCGTAAGCGATTCGTTGACGGGTTAAACGAAGATATAAAACTACCAGTTGGAATTCTAAAGTTGAAAGAATTTGTCGTTTTGGTTAAAATGGCTTGTAAAGCCGAGGATCTTAGCAAAGAAAAGAGAAAGGTAGATTCAAATGCTAGTGATTCGAGAAAAAGATCGATGAGTAAGCCGTATCAATCTTCACCGAAGAAATCCAGAGATTCATACGCTCGTCCAAATGCTTCAAATGAATACTCGAAAAAATATCGTAGAAAACAATACTCAGGTTCTAAAGCTTAAGCTATATCAGTATCTAGTGTTGGAAATGTGAAAGACAACAAACCCGAATGTCAGCAATGTGGGAGACGACATTTTGGGAATGCTGGAATAAAAGTAATAAAGCTTGTTAATATGGTTCGTTAGATCACTTCATCTGAGATTGCCCTGAGCTGGATGAGAAAGATAAAGTTCAGAATGTGAGATCAAGTAACACGTTGAATAGAGGTAGACCACCTAGAATTGCCAGAAATGTAAGTGGTAACCGAGGTGCTATAAGATATTCTACTGTGAGATCTGAGGTACGAGCACTTGCCCGAGCTTATGCTATCCGTGCACGGGAGGAGGCATCATCGCCAGATGTTATCACCGGTACTTTCACTCTCTATGATACTAATGTGATTACATTGATAGATCCAGGATCAACTCATTCTTATATCTGCATGAATTTAGTATTTAGCAAGACTTTACCTGTAGAGTCTATTGAATTTGTGATTAGAGTATTGAACCCCTTAGGCAAATGTGTTTTGGTTGACAAAGTCTGCAAGAATTGTCTGTTAATGCATCGGGATTTCTGTTTTCCGGCTAATTTGATGTTGTTGCCATTCGATGAATTTGATGTGATTTTGGGTATGGATTGGCTAATGATGCATAATGCTATAGTGAATTGTAGACGAAAGACAATTGAACTGAAGTGTCAGAATAATGAGAGTATTAGAATTGAATCTGATGATCTGAACAATTTGCCAGTTGTGATTTCGTCTATGTTAGCTCAGAGATTTGTGAAAAAGGGGTGTGAAGCTTGTCTTACTTATGTACTTGATACGAAAGTTACAGAAACAAATATTGAATCAATACCAGTTGTGTGCAAGTATCCAGATGTATTTCCCGAAGAGTTACCAGGTTTACCACCTATCAGATAGGTTGAGTTTGGTATTGAATTGGTACAGGGAACAATACCGATATCGATAGCTCTGTACAAAATGGCTCCGACAGAGTTAAAAGAATTCAAAGCTCAGTTGCAACAGTTGACAGATAAAGGTTTTCTTAGACCGAGTTTCTTTCCCTGGGGTTCACCGGTGTTATTTGTGAAAAAGAAAGATGGCACGATGAGAATGTGTATAGACTGTCGACAGCTCAACAAAGTGACGATCAAGAATAAATACCCTTTGCCACGAATAGATGATTTGTTTGATCAGTTAAAAGGGGCAACAGTGTTTTCAAAAATTGATTTGAGATCGGGTAATTACCAGTTGCGAGTTAAGGACTCGGATATGCCAAAGACTGCATTTAGAACAAGGTACGAACACTACAAATTTCTTGTTATGCCTTTCGGACTAACAAATGCACCTGCTGTTTTATGGACTTGATGAACCAGATTTTTAGGCCGTACTTAGACCGATTCATAGTTGTATTTATTGACGATAATTTGATTTACTCTCATGATGAATCTGAGCATGTAACATTTGAAAATCGTGCTACAAATTTTGAGAGATAAACAATTGTTTGTAAAGTTCAGCAAATGTGAGTTTTGGCTACGAGAGGTTGGTTTTCTGGGACAAACAGTTTCAGTTACCGGTATCCGAGTTGGTCCAAACAAAATTTCTGCAATTATAGATTGGAAGCCTCCGAGAAATGTATCTGAAGCCCAAAGTTTTCTGGGACTAGCTGGCTATTATAGACGATTTCTAAAAGGTTTCTAAATGATTGTGACTCCGATGACACAATTGCTTCAAAAAGATGTTAAATTTAAGTGGTCAGAAAAGTGTCAGCAGAGCTTTGAGCAGTTGAAAGCATTATTGACAAAGGCACCAGTGCTAGTTCAGCCTAATTCGGGTAAAGAATTTGTAGTTTTCAGTGATGCATCATTAAATGGTCTGGATTGTGTTTTGATGCAGGAAGGAAAAGTTATAGCTTATGCCTCGAGACAATTGAAGCCGCTTGAAAAGAATTATCTGACACACGATTTAGAGTTAGCCGCGATAGTGTTCGCTTTGAAAATTTAGCGTCATTACTTGTTTGGTGAGAAATGCCATATTTATACCGACCATAAAAGCTTATAATATTTGATGACTCAGAAAGACTTGAATTTGCGATAGCAGAGATGGTTAGAATTGCTAAAAGACTATGAATTGTGATTGACTATCATTTGGGGAAAGTGAACGTAGTTGCTAATGCTTAGAGCTGAAAGTCCTTATTTGCTTTACGTGCTTTGAATACACAATTAGCTTTGTCTGATGATGGTTCGATAGTAGCTGAGTTGAAAGCGAGATCGTTGTTTCTACAATAGATTTGTGAGGCTCAAAAATTTGATAATGAATTGTAAGCAAAACGAGCTCAGTGTGAGTCGACTTCTGATTCAGAGTTTCGAATAGGGCCTGATGATTGTTTAATGTTTCGTGATAGAATATGTATACCAAGGAATTCTAAACTTATTCGGAATATTCTAAACGAAACACACAGTAGTTGTTTATCAGTACCTCCAGGAAGCACGAAAATGTATAACGATTTAAAACAGCTTTATTGGTGGCACGGCATGAAACGAGATGTTTCAAAATTTGTTTCGAAATGTTTGATTTGTCAGCAAGTCAAAACTAAACATCAAGTACCATCGGGTTTGCTACAGCCTATTTTGATTCCTGAGTGGAAATGGGATAGAGTAACTATGGATTTTGTATCGGGTTTACCCTTATCTTCGAAAAAGAAAGATGTAATCTAGGTTGTTGTTAACAAATTGACAAATCAACTCATTTCATTCTTGTACGTACAGATTATTTACTTGATAAATTGGCTAAGTTGTATATCTCAGAAATTGTTCAATTGCACGAAGTGCCACAATCTATTATTTCGGATAGAGATCTGAGATTTACTTTGCGATTTTGGAATAAATTGCAAGAAGCTTTAAGTACAAAGCTGCATTTTAGCACCGCGTTTCACCCTCAATGGATGGTCAGTCCGAACGAGTTATTCAGATACTTGAGGATATGTTGCGTTGTTGCATTCTTGAGATTGAAGGTAGCTGGGAGAAATATCTACCGCTGATTGAATTTGCTTACAGTAATAGCTTTCAATTGAGTATTAAAATGGCACCGTACGAAGCTTTATATGGTCGTAAATGTTGAACACCATTGTATTGGGCTGAGCTGAGCGAGGATCTGGTCAAAGAGACTGAAGAAAAAGTGAAAGTAATTCGTGATAGTTTGAAAGCAGCTTCGGATCAACAGAAATTATACGCAGTCTTGAAATGGAAAGATATTGCGTTCTAGATCGGGGATAAAGTGTTTTTGAAAGTGTCACCGTAGAAAAAGATATTGCGATTTGGTCAGAAAAGGAAATTGAGTCTGCAATTCATCGGACCGTATGAGATTACTGGGCGAGTTGGGCCAGTGGCATACCGACTATCTTTACCGTCTGAGTTAGATAAAATATATAATATGTTTCATGTGTTGATGCTTCGATGGTACCGATCTGACCCTTCACATGTCACTTCCCCGACCGAGGTTGATATTCAATCTGATATGTTATATGCTGAAGAACCGATTCAAATTTTAGCTAGTGAGATCAAAGAGTTAAGAAATAAGAAAATCGCATTAGTGAAAGTATTGTGGCATAGACACAGGGTTGAAGAAGCTACATGGGAACCCAAGGATGCTATGAGAAAACAATACCCGAACCTATTCACTGGTAAGATTTTTGGGGACGAAAATACCTAAGGGGGGAGAGTTGTAACAGCCCGGTTTTAGCTAAATCAGAACAATGGTTTTGAAACCATAAATTTGATGTCAAAAAATTATTTTAATATTATTTTATGAGTTCACAACATGACAGCATGTATGTGTGAAAATTTCATGAGATAATTTTATCGATTGGTTGCTCAATTTGAGAAAAATGACTTAATCGCGTAAAATGCAAAAGTTGCATTATACTTGTTAAAGGTGTCAAATAGCTTTGGCTTTTAAATATGGTGGCCTTAAATGGTAATTTGACCATTTTTTATATGAGTGGACAAATATGGCCATTAATTTGATGATTTTAATGGTTTCTAAACAAGGTTAATTTTGTTTTTTAGTTAATAAAGCTTAATTAAATGTGATAAAAATTACATATCATCTTTTATTTCCTTCACCATCAACCAAATACTCAAAGGGAGGATGCCATTTTTATGCATTTAGGGTTTGACACTTGCAAGGCTTGTTTGGTAAGTGTTTTGAGCTCAATTTTTAATGATTTCTATGTTTTTGTAATCGGTGCTATGTGTTCTAGCTAGCTCACACCTTTAATTTTGAAATTGTTAAAGAGTTCAAGAGTTTCCATTGATGATTTTATGTGTTCTTTGGTGTTTGAAGTTGAAATATGAATTTTTTATAATAGATTTTCATGTTTTGTAAAGTGATTTTTGACAAAAATGTCAAAAAGGGATTAATTTGTAAAATGTGAAAATTATGTGGTTGAAATGTGAAATAAATGAAAGTTTTGGGCTGCTAGGGACCTATGTGTAATTCGGCCAAGCTTGGGTTTAATAAAATTGTGTGAATTTTGTATATTTGTGAAATAAGGACTAAATTGATTAAATGTGAAAATTTAGGGGCTAATTTGTAAAAAGGGTCTAAATGTGTGTTTTGGACTAAATTCAAAGAATATGAGATTGAATAAGTTAATTTTGATTATATTTAGATCAAGAAAAGAGGAATCCAGAATTAGATCGGGGGAAAGGCAAGATTATCGAGTAATTGACTCATTTCACCGTTTTCGTACTCGAGGTAAGTTCGTATGCAATGAGCTTATTTGTAATTGTATTTTATATGCTTTGATATAGCATGAATTGTGATATGTGATTACAGATAAGTTCGGGAATGATTCGACGACGATTTGACAAGCGTGAAATCCCGGTTGAACCTTAGGAATAGTTTAGGATGCTAGTGACATGTCATCAAGTTATTGTGTTGCCTTCTGGCAATGATATCGGCACTACGGGTGCGAGTGATACCTTGATTTGGCTACGGGCCATGGTATAGGTATTTTAGAGAGGAGTTACCTTGATTTGGCTACGGGCCATGGTATAGGAACTCCAGGATAAGTTACCTTGATTTGGCTACGGGTCATGGTATAGGTACTTATCGATTGAGATCCTTGAGTATCCGACTTCTATTCCGAATGGTTCAATGGGTAAATGAAAGATGTGGTTGAGTATGAGATTGGTACGATATGGTACAGGTACGTACGATAATGAATTGAATACCAAAACTATGGAATTAATGAGTACTTTGGTAAGTTATGTGAATGACCATTTGACGGCTTGAGATTTAATGTATTTTTTTATCTTACATTTATATTAGTTGAATTGTGAATGATTGGTGAAGTTGCTCATTACGTTAATACGAACTTACTAAGCTATGAAGCTTACTTCGTGTTATTTTTTTATGTTTCATAGTGAATCAAGGCTAGCTCGGATTCGTGAGTCGTCGGGAACATCATTGCACTATCAAACATCTAAGTTGGTACTTTTGTGTTCTGTAAACATGGTATATGGCATGTATAGGCTAGATATGGTATTTTGGTTGTGATTATAGCCATGAGATTTGGCTTGTAAATTGTATATGTTTTAGTTTAAATGTAACACCCCTTACCCGTATTCGACGCCGGAATAAGGTACGAGGCATTACCGGATTACAAATTTATTTATCAGACATTTTATTTCATTTAGCATTTATATTTGAAACCAATCAAAATCAAACATATTGTCCCTTAAATATATTTATTTTTATCGACATGCCTTACTTGAATTTATTACTCGTTTCATCATACTTAATTACCTTGTATTATAATATTAAAGATAATCTCATATTTACATGTCGTGATAAATATCATTCACTTGCCGTTTCTTTATAAACATAAAACAGTTAATTTATCATATCAATATTTCACGTACTATCAACTTATATTTCCTTATATCACTTAATTAAGTTCACGAACTTACCTGGTTGAATTTGCAGAAATATCAAAATTCAGGGGCACTTTGGAAATTTTCTATTTTCATTGATTTTTCAGTCAATCTTAATCTAAATTAATAATTTCATTCAGTTTTGCAGTTTTAAATAATAAAATAATCCATTTTATGCAAATTGATCATTTTCACAATTTTACAAAATTAATCACAAAGTTTTACTTTTATTCAATTTAGTCCCTGAGCCTAAAACATTTCAAATTAGCCATACTACCTAAATATTCATACATATTTTCCTCCTCCTCCTCTCCATTCCACATCCTTAATGTATATAACATGCTATAAGTAACATTGTCAATAATTTCATTAATTACTCATAAGTATATTCAAAACTGTCCATTTGAGTTATAGTCACTAAATTATTTATTTCCGGAGCTACAGAACTCCAAATGAAGCACCGTTAATTTTTACTGAAACTAGACTCACATATATTCATACCATAAAATTTCCAGAATTTTTAGCCTAGCCAATTAGAACAGTTTATTCATCAAAGTCACCCCTGTTCTGCTGTCTGGCAGTTCTGACCCTTCTTCACTAAAAATTAATTATCTCCTCATACACAATTCATATGATGTTCTCGTTTATTTCTATTGAAAATAGACTCATTCAGAATTCTAGAAATATAAACTTAAGCCCCTAATTATTTTTCTCCAATTTTTTATGATTTTCCAAA
This sequence comes from Gossypium bickii, assembly GCA_025503065.1. NCBI lineage: Eukaryota > Viridiplantae > Streptophyta > Magnoliopsida > Malvales > Malvaceae > Gossypium > Gossypium bickii. The sequence goes on from CP106711.1 coordinate 108,877,610, forward strand.
GTAAGAACAGGGGATCCCGAAATCCCTTTAAACCAGTCTTACAAAAATATAAATATCTCAAATTACAGAATTCCTTTGCTTTCCTTGTTTCTTTCATATGAAAGTAGACTCAATAAGCTTTAATTTCATATGTCATTCAACTTCTATTTCAACTTCTACGATTTTTGGTGATTTTCCAAAGTTGCTCTACTGCTGCTGTTCAAAACAGTTTTGTTATAGCTTATTTTACACCTTTACCCAATTCTAACTTCAAATTCTTTCAATTAAACCACTAATTCATCTTTTTGTTCATCATATGCTATATTCAACAGCTTTAAAACTTCAAAAACTTCAACTTAAATTCATCAAAACTTTGTTCTAAAACTTATAAAGCATCAAAATTAAAAGAGAAGGACTAAATTAACTTACCAATTAAACTTCCAAGCTTCAAACCATCAATTTCTCCTTTTTCTTTCTTTCCCCTTTTTCTTCCCCTGCTTTCGTCTTGTTCTCTGTTTCTTTTCTGGTATTCTCCCCTTTCTTTTCTTTTGTTTTTGTTTGTATATATATAATATTATAATAATATAATAATAATATAATAATATAATATAATATTAATATATAATATAATAACATACTTTAAAAAATCTCAGATTTTTCATACTTAACCGCCTCAACTTTACAAAATGGTATAATTACCATTTTGGTCCTTCATAATTTTTTTTAATCTATAATTCAACTTTTACACCTTTTTCAATTTAGTCCTTTTCATTTAATTACATATCCAAACGTTAAAATTTCTCAACTAAACTTTAATAATAACTTAATGACACTCCATAAATATTTTTAGAAATATTTATGGCTCACTTTATGAATTCGAGCTCTCAATACCTTGTTTTTGGCCCAATTTTTCTAATTAATTCTTTTAGTTCACAAAATTCACTAATTTTAAAATATTTCCAAAATCACACTTAACTTATAATTATCGATTAACAAAGTTTTCTAACTTTTTCGTCAGATTTAGAAATCTCAAATCACTGTTCCGACACTATTGAAATTGGGCTGTTACATTAAATATATCGCCATGAGTGATGGCTCATTTTGGTATGTTTTCGCATGAATGTGCTTATGGTTTTAGAGTTGCTCAACTAGTTATATTTTGAGTTTGGTAATTGATTTATAAGGTGTGATTGGAGTTGATAATTTGAGTAGTTATGTGCTTGTGAAATTGTGCTTGATGATATAAGTGTGGAATGGTTATTTGATTGAATTGTATATGTGAATTTAGGTATGAAATTAGATGGCAAATTATAGCATATTTGAGATTGGTATTGATGGTAATTGGATGCATATTAATGTCTTGAAATGGTACCATTTTGGTTCTTTAGGTGAGCATGAGTAAAGATGGCAAATTGGCCTTGCAAATGGCCTATTTTTGTCCACACGGGCAGAGACACGGGCGTGTGTGTCAGCCGTGTGCGACACACGGTCATGCTACACGGCCATGTGTCCCCTGGTATTGAAATTGAATTTAAGTCAGTATGCTCCACATGGCCTCACGCACGGGCGTGTAATTGGCCGTGTGGCACAAGTTAGTATACCCCCTAAATGGCACACGACCTAGCACACGGGCGTGTGTGGCCACTTCAAAGGACATACGGGCTAGACACACAGGTGTATGGTCGGCCGTGTGACCCAAGTCCGTATGTATGCCCTGTTTCCACACGAGCTTATGACCCTTGTATGTTTGAAATTTTTTCTAAGTTTCCAAAATTTTCGTATGTTATCGGTTTAGTCCCGAACCATTTCTAAAGCTTGTTTAAGGCTTCATATGCCCTTATTAGGGACAATGTGATTGTATTAAATGATTTATGAGAATGAATGCTTTATGTTTGATAAATGTATGCTATATGTTGTGAGTTGATTGGTAATACCTCGTAACCCTATTCTGACAGTGAATACGGGTGAGGGATGTTACATTTATTGGTGTTAGAGCTACGAATTAGTCGATTCTTGGACTAACGTAGCGTGTGTGTAAGTCTAGCTATACATGCCAAATATATACTCTATGATAGTGTAATGATTCCTGACAGCTTAAATTGTGTTTTCGTATAGTAATGGATCCCGAAACAGCTGTAGCTGATGATTTAGAGAGTAATGCGCCCGCTCCAACTCAAGGGGCACTGCCATCTGACTATAGGCCTATAACGAGTAGCCACGAGGGGGAGGCTAAACAAGCCTTTTTTCCAAATGATGAGTGAGTGGTTCACGGAGTTCGTTCGAACGAATCCGGCTGCTCAACAACCTCCACCCCCACCTATTCCTCAACAAATCCATGTTCTTCCTCAAGTTATAGATCCGTTAAGGTTAAACAAGCCGCCAGTAGATAAGATTCGTAAACATGGGGCTGAAGAATTCCGGGCTACTGTAGATGATGATACTGAGAGAGCTGAGTTTTTGCTCAAAAATACGATTCGAGTATTTGATGAATTATCTTGTACTCCTGAAGAATGTATTAAATGTGTTGTATCTTTGCTGAGAGACACCGCGTACCAATGGTGGAAAATGTTGATATCTGTGGTTCCGAAAGAACGGATTACTTGGGAGTTCTTTCAATCCAAATTCCTAAAGAAGTACATCAATCAATCAAAGATTTCAATCCAAGAACAGGTTAATTGGATGCATATTAATGTCTTGAAATGGTACCATTTTGGTTGTTTAGGTGAGCATGAGTAAGGGTGGCAAATTGGCCTTGCAAATGGCCTATTTTTGTCGACACGGGCGTGTGTGTCAGTCATGTGCGACACACGGTCATGCTACACGGCCGTGTGTCCCTTAGTGTTGAAATTGAATTGAAGTCAGTATGCTCCACACGGCCTCACACACGGGCGTGTGATTGGCCGTGTGGCACAAGTCAGTATACCCCCTAAATGGCACACGGCCTAGTACACGGGCTTGTCTGGCCACTTAGAAAGGCACACGGGCTAGACACACGGGTGTGTGGTCGGCTGTGTGACCCAAGTCAGTATGCATGCCCTGTTTCCACAGGCCTGGAACACGAGCGTGTCTAGAGTCGTGTGAGGCACATGGCCTGTTCACATGAGCGTGTGACCTTGTATGTTTGAAATTATCTCTAAGTTTCTAAAATTTTCGTATGTTATCGGTTTAGTCCTAAACCACTTCTAAAGCTTGTTTAAGGCCTCGTAGGCCCTTATAAGGGACAATATGATTGTATTAAATGATTTATGAGAATGAATGCTTCATGTTTGATAGCTATATGTTGTGAATTGATCGGTAATACCTCGTAACCCTATTCTAACGGTGAATACAAGTGAGGGGTGTTACATTACAGATTATGCATATATATTTCACATACCTTTTCCACATTACATACAATATCATACTATCAGATATCATATTTTCAAGTCCTATTTATACAGTATGGACTCTATTGAGTGGCTAAATACGCATCACAGATAAATAAGGACCTAGGGAAATTTTTCGGAAAATAGGCCCACACGCTCGTGTGGCCCACACGACACCAATGACCCAGCTCATGTAGCTCACACGGTCTGGCACACAGTCATGTGACGTCGACATTGGGTTTTTCGACTTTCTACCATTCGTTGTTTTTACGAGATCGAGTCACACACATGATCAGTTTTCAATTCAAACACCCCAGTGGCAATTCCAGTACCTAAACCAATATTTTAGAATGTGAGGAATAACCAATATACCCCAAATCCTATTCACTAATTAATCGCAAAAAGTAGTGTTTAACCTAATCAAATGAATCAGTCCCTAACCAAAACGTTATTTACTTATCTAGTAGAAAAGCAGCCCAACGAAAATATTTAAATCGCTAGAGGCAATCCATGAGTCTCTCAATCTACTCCTAACAGCACATCACAAAGATCACATTAGAAACCATCAATCACATGCAAGATTAACCCAACACCTCATCTATGAAAAACAAACAACTAACATTTACCTGGATAAATAACATAGGTTCAGCAACGTATAGATAGAATAGCATAAAAGAAAATAATGAATTATACTTGTTTTCATATCATGATCTGGCAGTTTGGTTAGCAATATAACTGCCTTACTAGAGGCTTCATAAAGGGACATTATTCAACATTTACTTACCCATATTTTCACCTTTTACTGATTCATAATTCCTGTATCTCAAACCTTACTTGCATGTTTACCAAACATTACTCTTTTTAACAGAACCTTATACTTATCATCATATCACACATTTCATCTTTACTATACTCATACGCTTATCGATTACTTTAGATATCATTATCCTTTATATATACATATATGTATACTTCTACTTAAACATTTCACATTTAAGAGTCATGGTAAAAACTCACCTGATACTCACCTACTGTAGTTCAAGGTTCCCGACTCAAACATCCTTCTCGAATCAGCAGCAACAACTACTTACAGAATATAGGACCACCATTAAAACTCATTTACATATACTTTACTATAATCACAAATTCTGATAACCCTTATGCAAAGCCTTATACTTACAACTTACTGTTAGTATACCACACACAAACTCACTCTTTCAAAAACATCTAGCATGCAGAGCTGTAATACTTACCCAGTGATGGAATGATCACTAATTAAACCAAGAATCCTTAACTTACAGATTAACGAGAAAAAGATACCATTGGATTTAAGAAAAAGAATCTAAAAGTACTCTCGAAGGAAGAAGAAGAACCTGTCTCAAAACCCTTCTCACCCATATAAATATGACCCATCATACCTAGTGGAACTTAAAAAGTGTCACACATTTCAAAATTTTCCTTCTTAATGGTCTAGAGTTTCCAAGAGAAATATAAATGAGAATCTCGCATTATAAATATCAGACTAGCCTATCCAGTTGGTTCCTAACTAGGTTACTTTACAACCTAACTAGTATAGTATTTTAGACAACCAATGCGTACTATATCTTTGCCAAGAATTCAAATCATACTTACTCATACTTACTGAACACTATATTTTCCTTTAAATAGCAAAATATATTGAAATAAAATCTTCATTTACTTATACGACAGTTAATATACGCCCACACTTATGCGCCAAAAGAAACATATGGGTGGATTACACCTTGCCTTTTCCATGATCAAGGTTGATCCCGCGCTCTTCTTGATCTATAACAATGAAATTCATTCATTTAGATCATCCTATGATCACAATACATCGAAATCTACACTTGGGTAAAAATGACCATTTTGCCCTTGTATTATGACAAAATTACGATTTTTCCCCTAGGCTCGTAAATTATTTTTCAACTCATTTTCTAAATAATCAAGCCTAGATGAACATTTATTCCTCCTACAACAACCCCTAAAACCATTTATTTCATGCATTTATTACACCATTTCAATCTTTGCATTCAAGTCCTATTAAGGTGTTTTCATGCTAACATCTTTCACAAAAATTGTTTCCCACCTCCCTAATATTTATTTTCCTCCAAAAAAACTCAGCTAACAACATAACTACTTTCATGGAAAGTTCCTAGACTTTCAACCATATCTCAAATTAGTCCCCTCATTAGCTAGCTTAAGCTTTGGGGACTCCAAAAACACAAAAATCATCAATTAAAACCACCTAAATCACTTACTTGAATGAGAATTGAGTGGCTGAAAGTTTGAACCGCCAAGAGCTCTATTTCCTCTTCAATTTTCGATGGAAAGAGATAAGTGAATAGTGAAAGATGATAACATCTTTTTCTCCTCTTATTTTATTCATTTTATCACCTAATTTCCACCAAATTTTGACTAAAATTTAATTCTCTTGTCCCCCCTTGTCTACATGGCCGGCCATACCCTCCTAATGGCCTAATTTCAATTTAAAATCCTCCAAATTACATTCCATATCTATTAGGTACCTCAACCTTATAAAATAGAACTTTCACATCTTATACGATTTAGTCTTTTTTCACAATTGAGCATGCTATTGCTAAAATTAAAGCGCCAAAATTTCTACATAGCCATATTCTAATGCTATAACACATAAAATAACATCGAATAATTCTCCTTATCCTCGGTTTAGTGGTCTCGAAACCATTGTTTTGACTAGCCCCAAAATCAGGCAATTACAACTCTCCCCCCATTAGAGATTTTCGCCCTCGAAAATCTTACCAGTAAAGAGGTTTGGATATTGCTCTCTCATGGTTTCTTTTGATTCCCACGTAGCTTCTTCCGCACCGTGTTTTTGCCATAACACTTTTACTAAGGCTATGTCCTTGGTTCTTAACTGTTTCACCTCTCGAGCCAAGATTTTAATCAGCTCCTCCTCATATGTCATATCAGACCGTATTTCAATTTCTGTTGGATGAATCACATGCGAAGGATCGGAGCGATAACGCCTTCACATCGATACATGGAACACATCGTGTATTTTTGCTAACTTTACAGGCAAAGCCAACCGGTATGCCACTGGCCCAATCCTTTCGGTAATCTCATACAGCCCTATGAATCTCAAACTCAATTTACCCTTTCGCCAAATCTCACTATTTTCTTCCATGGGGACACTTTTAGAAATACCTTTTCGCCCACTCGAAACTCAATTTCTTTTCTTATCAAATCCGAATACGAATTTTATCAGTTTGAAGTAGCTTTCAGACTATCCCAAATCACTTTCACTTTTTCCTCGATCTCTTTAACCAGATCGACCCCATGAATTTGCTTCTCACTCAGCTCGGTCCAAAACAAAGGAGTCCGACACTTACGACCATACAAGGCTTCATACAGCGCCATCCGTATACTCGATTGATAACTATTGTTGTAAGCAAATTCGACCAAGGGTAGGTATCTTTCCCAACTACCTTCAAACTCTAACACACAGCATCGGAGCATATCCTCAAGAACTTGGATTACTCTTTCAGATTTACCATCAGTTTGAGGATGGAATGCGGTGCTAAAATTCAATCTTGTACCCAAGGCCTCCTGCAACTTCTCCCAAAACCTCAAAGTAAATCTCGGGTCTCTATCCGAGATAATAGATACAGGCACTCCATGTAATCTTACTACCTCCGCAACATATAACTCAGCTAACTTTTCCAGCGAATAATCAACACGCACCGGTATAAAGTGGGCCGACTTTGTTAATCTATCAACGATAACCCACACAGCATCTTTCTTTTCTGGAGTCGTAGGCAAGCCCATAACAAAATCCATGGTAATCCGATCCCACTTCCACTCAGGAATCATCACTGGCTAAAGTAATCCTGAAGGCACTTAATGTTCATCCTTCACTTGTTAACAAATTAAACATCTTGTTACATACTCAGAGATGTCCCTTTTCATTCCCGGCCACCAATAGAATTTCTTCAGGTCATTGTACATTTTCGTACTGCCCGGATGTATTGACAAATAACTACTATGTGCTTCATTCAATATCTTTCGAATCAACTCACCATCTTTAGGGACACAAATCCTATCATGGAACATTAAACAACTATCCGAACTCACCCGGAATTCAGTATCATTCTCCGATCCGCACTTAGCTTTCTTAGCTTAAAGCTTATTATCATTCCTTTGAGCCTCACATACTTGCTGAAGAAATAGTGGCCTAATTCCCAGTTCGGCCAATATAGCTCCATCATCAGTCGATGACAAACTCATGCTCATAGCTCTCAAAGCATACAAGGATTTTCGACTCAGAGCATCCACAACTACATTCGCTATCCCCGGATGGTAATCAATCGCTAACTTATTGTCCTTCAATAATTCAAGCCACCACCGTTGTCGCAAATTCAAATCCTTTTAATCCATCAAATACTTCAAACTCTTATGGTCTATGAAGATTCAGCATTTCTCTCCATACAGATAATGTCGCCAAATTTTTAACGCGAAAACAATCGCGGCCAACTCTAAATCATGAGTCGAATAATTCTTCTCGTGAGGTTTTAACTGTCTCGAGGCGTAAGCGATTACCTTACCCTCTTGCATCAACACACGCCGGAGACCATTCACTGATGCGTCGCTGTAGACCACAAACTCTTTGCCCAACTCGGGTTGCACTAAAATTGGTGCCTCCGTCAACAATGTTTTCAATCTCTCGAAACTCTGTTGGCACTTTTCAGTCCATTCAAACTTAACATCCTTGTGCAATAGTTTCGTCATCGGGGTAGCAATCATGGAGAATCCCTTCACAAACCACCTATAGTACCCCGCTAAACCCAAGAAGCTTCTGACTTCCTACACGTTCCTCGGTGATTTCCACTCCATAATAGCCAAAACCTTTCTCAGATCAACTCTAATACCCTCACCCGACACAATGTGTCCTAGGAATCTTACCTCTCGGAGCCAAAACTCGCTCTTACTAAATTTAGCATATAACTGCTTGTCTCTTAAAGTCTATAAAACAGTTCTCAAATGTTCCGCATGATCACTCTCATTATCGAGAATAAATTAATATGTCATCAATAAAGACAACCACAAACTTGTCCAAATAAGGTTGGAAGACACGGTTCATTAAGTCCATAAAAATCGCAGGAGCATTCGTTAAACCGAACGGCATGATCAGAAACTCATAAAGGCCATACCTCCTCCGGAATGCTGTTTTCGGCACGTCTTACTCCTTAACCCTCAACTGGTAATAACCGGACCTCAGGTCAATCTTGGAGAACACCGTAGCTCCCTTTAGTTGATCAAATAGATCATCTATCCTTGGTAAAGGATACTTGTTTTTCACAGTTACTTTATTGAGCTGTCTATAGTCTGTATACAATCTCATCGACCCATCCTTCTTCTTTACAAAAAGTACCAGAGTAGCCCATGGTGAATAGCTCGGATTTGCAAAACCCTTATCCGTTAACTCTTGCAACTGAACCTTCAGTTCTTTCAACTCTAGTGGGGCCATCCTATACGGAGCAATCGAAATAGGTGCCATTCCCGGAACTAACTCAATTACAAACTCGACCTCTCTAACTAGAGGTTACCCGCTTCCGGAAATACATCTGGATACTCACATACAATCGGCACTGTTTCAATTCTTGCTTCAGACTCTTGAGTGTTCAGTACAAAAGCGAGATATGACTCACATCATTTTCTCAAATATTTCTCAGCCATCAAGGAAGAGATCATCATCGGTAAATTATCTGACCCACCTGATTCAACCCGAATAACATCTCCATTTTCACATTTCAATTCAATAAATTTACTACCACAGTTCACTAAAACACTATGGGTAGTCAACCAGTCCATACCAGGAATTAAATCAAAATCATCAAACGGTAACAACATAAGGTTTGCCAGAAAACAATGACCCCTAATTGTCAAAGGACAGTTCCTATACACCTTATCAACTAACACATGTTTTCCTAGTGGGTTTGACACCTTTACCACAAATTTAGTAGACTCAACATTCATACCCAAACTAGATGCCAATATCATACAAATATAAGAATGGGTTGACCCCGGGTCAATTAAAGCAATAACAAAGGTGTCATGAAGAGAAAAAGTACCCGTTATTACATCTGGCGATGATGCCTCATCTCGAGCGCGAATAGCATATGTCCTTGCTGGCGCCCAGCCCTCAGGCCTCACAGTAGAGTCTCGTGATACACCTCTACCACTAATCCCACCTTCCGGGTTCTTTTGTGACCTACCTCTAGAGGATACACTGCTTGATCTTACCTCTTGCTTATTCTCTTTGTCATCTTTTTTAGGGCAGTTTCGGATGAAATGGTCGGCGGAACCACACTTGTAACAATTCCGATTGTTTCCCCAACACACCCCAGTGTGATGTCTGCCACAACTTGGGCACTCCAGTTTGGACTTTGGATTGCCCACATTTGCCATTGAGGTGGCCTGAACTCTTCAACCCGAGTACGTGTTACCTCGCTCTCTTTGCGAAAATCCAACTGATGCAGTCGTACGAGGGTTCAGTTCCTTGGACCTCTTCGATTGAGCTTGGTAGGATTTACTTATTGGCCTTTTTCTTACATCCCGAGCCTCACTCACAGCCTTCCTCTTTTCCTTACTCAATTCTTCGGCCTTATTAGCCTTATCCACCAGTACTACAAATTCTTTTAGTTTTAAAATTCCAACTAAAAGTCTGACATCCTCATTCAGCCCATCTTCAAACCTCTTGCACAAAATGGCTTCTATGGATACGCACTCTTGCGCGTACTTACTGAGCCTAACAAGTTCGCGCTCATATTCCGCCACAGTCATTTTTCCTTGCTTTAACTCAAGGAATTCCTTCTGTTTCTGGTCCACAAACCGTTGACTTATAAACTTCTTTCGGAACTCTTCCAAAAAGAAGTCTCATGTCACTCTCTCCTTCGGGACCACTGATGTCAACATTTTCCACCAATGGTATGCCGAGTCCCTCAGCAAGGACACGGTACATTTTAAGCTCTCCTCAGGTGTACAGGAGAGTTCATCAAATACTCTCATTGAGTTCTCAAGCCAAAACTCTACCCTCTCAAGGTCATCATCTATATTAGCTCGAAAGTCCTCAGCCCCTTGCTTTCGAATTTTATCTATCGGAGGCTTAGTTGTCCTAATCAATTCTATACCTTGACGAGCGACAGAAACTGGCTGAGGTATAGGAGGAGGTGGAGGAGGTTGAGCATTAGGGTTTGCCCGTACATTCTCAGTGTACCAGTTACTCATCATTCGGAGAAAGGCTTCCCGAGCCTCTTCTCCTTAACCCCTAGTCTCGGGTCTACTCTGCACAGGCGCGGTCCCTTACGCAGGAGCCGGTGCATTGCTAGATGCGTCATCAGCAGCTGATTGATTGGGATCTATATACTACATAATAACAAAGTTTAGAATCATCAAAAGCCACTACACTATCATTATACACTTATGACATGTATAGCTAGACTCTTACACATGCTACAGTAGTCCGAGAACAGACTAAACTATAGCTCTGATACCATTAAATGTAACACCCCTTACCTGTATTTTACGCTGGAACCGGGCATGAGGCATTACTGAACTCAACTTATTTGGTCATATAACCTTGGGCTATCAAACTCATTTCAAATTATAACGTCTCCATTCATATGTCTATCATCCTTATAATAGACCTACGAGGCTCTAAACGTGCTCCCAAAAGATTTCGGGGATTATTTGGAAACTTCTACACACTTAAGAAAACTTTACCTAAACAGGGGCCACACGCCCGTGGGAAATGGGACGCGCCCGTGTGGGAAGGTCGTGTGGTCACGTACTCTGTGTCCCTATCCCGTGTGCAAAATTCTGGACATTCTATTTGTGACACACGGCCTAGTCACACACCCGTGTGGCTAGCCCGTGGTCGACACTGATTAATCCAGACGGCCTGGGCACGCCCGTGTGCTTCAACCGTGTGACGATTCAATTTCCAAATTCAAGGTGCAGACTTCACATGACTTGGGTACACGCCCATGGACTGACCATGTAACACCCCTATCCCGTATCCATCGTCAGATTAGGGTTAGGAACGTTACCGAACAGATCGGAAAGCATTTATAAAAATTCATACATTCATTCATCACTCTTAAGCATAATGTCCCTTAAATGAGTCCTAGAGACCATAAGCATGCTTATAAATCGGGTCGGGACTCAACCGAAACACATACAAATTTCAAGGAAAAATTAAAACTTTACTAAAGTACAGGGGATGCACGCCCGTGGAAGGAAATTGTATGCCCTCCACGGCTACTAAACACATCCGTGCACTGAGGCCGTGCACTCTTAGGCCACATACCGACCTCTCCACCACGGCCACCAAGCACGCCCGTGTGTCATGGCCGTGTGCTCTTAGGCTAGCTGCTGACTTCTCCACCACGGCTAGTTGACACGCCCGTGTCGAGGCCGTGTGCTACAAGGTTAGATCCTGATATTCACCCACGGTCTCTAGGCACGCCCGTGTGCCACGACTGTGTAACGTTATAGGCCATTTACAAGGCCAAAATGTCACCTACTTGGGTTATTCCTACAAGCAACATATATCATCCTATTTCATTCACATATAACCACCAATATATACCAAATAGCCATCCAAATCATGCATATTTGACAACTAAGGTAATCATACAACAATACATTCAATATCCATTCAATCTATACATTCAAAACCAATTCCAAACATACCAATTTGCATGACTAAATCTCAAATATGCCCAAGCACCATTCATCTATATACTTACCATATCATAACCATTTCATATATCAACTAATCATACCAAAACAACTTCACATATCACATTCATTTAAGCATATTACCAAAACATAACTAGCCAAATCACATGGCTAAGTTCACATAATAACTCATATCAAGGACTAGCCTATACATGCCATATCTAACCATATACATTTTCAAAGTGTACCAAAATGATTTTAGTAGTGTGATGACGATCCTTGACGGTCCCGAGCCTTCAGTAGCTTTGACGACCTATAAAACAGAGAAAATACACACACAGGGTAAGCTTTCCAAAAGCTTAGTAAGTCATTATACAAACAAACTTAATATGTAAAGCTTGTAAGCATATAACCACATTGGCACATTTCTTCTACAAAGCAAATTTCTCACATTTATACTTTGGTTCATATCCTTGGCCAAATTTGCCACATTTATCAATTCAAGAATCATATACACATAGTTTTTTTTTCTTTTTCATGTATGCTTTCATTAACATATATCTAAACCATCATACAAATCATCATAGTAGATCACATAGTCACTTACCTTATATACACACTTGGTGTATAAAATCAATGTACCTGAAACAGATTCTCTATTTACTAAGCCATTCGGATCTCAGACTTGCCCATTGAACCATAAGGAATCTAGTAGGATACTCAGAAAGCTCGGAATAGTAGTACAACGCCAACGTGCCAGACGGGGTCTTATATGCACTCAGATATCGATGCCACTGTCCCAGACAGGGTCTTACACAAATCAAAACGATGTCGATGTCCCAGACATGGTCTTACACGTAAAACTCATATCGATGCCAACGTCCCAGACGTGGTCTTACACGTAAAACTCATATCGAAGCCAGCGTCCCAGACGTGGTCTTATACGAATCTCAAATCAACGCCAACGTCTCAGACGTGGTCTTACATGATAAAACAGAATAGATACCTATGTCATGACAAAGTAAATCCTATCTATTCCTAGGTTCGAACGGGACTTCTCGGATATTGTCGTCATATCAACCTTATCTCGTAGTTCATATGCTCAACTTCTCATAAACATTCATTATCATTATTAATCATGTGAACATCTACAAATTCATACAAATACGTTTATTTGCATAGTGACTTACCTCGGATTCGTTTTATCGGAAAGGAAACGGCTACTCGGTTATTTTCGCTTTCCCACGATCTAAGTCCATTTTCTTCGGTTCTTGATCTATTCATATTCAGAATTAACCCTTTTATTCACTAACTCATTCAATTCAATCCAAAGACATATATTTAAGGCTATTTGCAAATTAACCCTCACATTTGCACAATTTATCAATTTAGTCCATTTTTCTCAAAACATCAAATTCACAAAATTAATACACAACCAAGCTTAGCCGAATATATATACATATCACACAAGCCCATATTTTCCATCAAATTTGCAATTTAGTCCCTCAATTTGCTATTTTCACAATTTAGCCCTATTTAGCTAAATTCATCAAAACTTCAAGAACAAAACATGTTCATCAAGCTTAAATCTTTCATTTAACAACATAAAACATCACAAAACTCAACATATAAACAATGGCATCTCACACAAACATCATCAATTCATCAAATTGAGAAATGGGTTTTGTAGCTCTTAAAGCAACGATTGCAAAAACGTAAAAATTATCGAAAACTAACCGAAAACATACCTTGGATTTAGCTTGAACTTAACCGAAAATACAAAGCTTCAAAGCTTTCTTTTTCTTTGTGTTTTTCGGTGGAGAAATGGATGAACTAAAGTCCATTTTCCATGTTTTATTCATATTATAATTCATTAATAATCAATTCCCATTTTACCCTTAATGATTCACTAATATAAAACACTTATAACATGTCCACTACCGTCCATGCCTTTATTCATTAGCTAAATTGCAACATAAGGGCTTCATTTTAATAAAGCGATGTCAATATAACCCTTTAACAAATGGTAAGTCACTTTTGCACTTAACGCGATTTAGCCATTTTCTCAAATTAAGCACACAAACGGGCAAATAAATTCACGAAACTTTAACACATGCTTAATCACACACAGTAGACACAGAAAATAATATAAAATATTATATGAACTCAGATTTGTTGTCCCGAAACCACTGTTCTGACTAGGGTATAAACCGAACTGTTACAGACCGTGTGTCATACACGGCCTAGACACACGCCCGTGTGCCTACCCATATGGACAAGAACAAGGCTAATTGCTAAGCTCTTTGCACACCTCTAGCTCACACTACATGAACCCATTCAACATACTAATAAACAACTCATAATTTCAATATGAACTTTCATGGATAACTTTATATTTTCATAAATGATAGGGTGAGCCATCAACCATGGCAATATACAAAATAGTTATCTTAACAATGACCAAATCAACAAAATAATCTAACTAGTCTAGCCCCTATACATGCCATACACAAAATCACTAAGTCTAAGTATACCGAGGTGATTAGATAGTGGTGGCAATCTTCTGGTTATCCTCGTATCCTGGCTTAGCTCTTAAACTCTATAAAACAAGGGAAAAAGAGAATGGGAGTAAGCTTTAAGCTTAGTAAGTTTACATGTAAACAATATAACATTACAGCATTACATACTAAGCAAGAAACAATCTACATTCATAATCGTGCTTACGCATTTCCTCATTTTCTATATTCTAACCATATCACAAACTTAATGTATACATTCATTAGCATGTTTCCCTGCACTTAGCATCACAATGTTACATAAAACAATACATCATAACTTCTTAATCAATTACTCGTAGTTAAATTACTCGGTGGTTCCGCACTTAGCCCACCATCAGTCTTTATTAGAGTGGTATCGCGCATAGCCCACCAAAAAGATTAGTTACGGTGGTATCGCACATAGCCCACCAAATGATAAATAAACGATGGTATCACACATAGCCCATCTTAATTAAGCAACAAGGTGGTATCGCACTTAGCCCACTATCAAATGCTGTCATGACATGTTCAAATGACTATTTCATCATTCATACAATAATTATTCAATGACTACCACATTCGATCCACTTGAGCCACACATGTTCTCAATCATGCCATACACCAATTAGCAACATACTGTGTATAAAGAAAATGAATTGTTTACACATAAACTTACCTCGGTGCAAAACGTTGTAACTAACGATTTAATCTGTCACCTTGCCTTTTCCACGGTCAAGGTTGATCCCGCGCTCTTCTTGATCTATAACAATGAAATTCATTCATTTAGATCATCGTATGATCACAATACATCGAAATCTACACTTGGGTAAAAATGACCATTTTGCCCTTGTATTATGGCAAAATTATGATTTTGTCCCTAGGCTCGTAAATTATTTTTCAACTCATTTTCTAAATAATCAAGCCTAGATGAACATTTATTCCTCCTACAACAACCCCTAAAACCATTTATTTCATGCATTTATTACACAATTTCAATCTTTGCATTCAAGTCCTATTTAGGTGTTTTCGTGCTAACATTTTTCACAAAAATTGTTTCTCACCTCCCTAACATTTATTTTTCTCCATAAAAACTAAGCTAACAACATAACTACTTTCATGGCAAGTCCCTAGACTTTCAACCATATCTCAAATTAGTCCCATCATTAGCTAGCTTAAGCTTTGGGGACTCTAAAAACATAAAAATCATCAATTAAAACCACCTAAATCACTTACTTGAATGAGAATTGAGTGGCTGAAAGTTTGAACTCCCAAGAGATCTATTTCCTCTTCAATTTTCAGTGGAAAGAGATGAGTGAATAGTGAAAGATGATAACATCTTTTTCTCCTCTTATTTTATTCATTTTATCACCTAATTTCCACCAAATTTTGACTTAAATTTAATGCTCTTGTCCCCCCCTTTTCTACATGGTCGGCCATACCCTCCTAATAGCCTAATTGCATTTTAAGATCCTCCAAATTACATTCCATAGCTATTAGGTACTTCTACCTTATAAAATAGAACTTTCGCATCTTATATGATTTAGTCTTTTTTCACAATTGAGCATGCTATTGCTAAAATTAAAGCACCAAAATTTCTACATAGCCATATTCCAATGCTATAACGCATAAAATAACATCGAATAATTTTCCTTATCCTCGGTTTAGTGGTCTCGAAACCACTGTTCCGATTAGCCCCAAAATCGGGCTGTTACATCGGCTTGAATTTACATATTTTTTATATAAATTATTTTAAATTTATTATTTAATATTCAAAGACGGTATTACTTTATTTTTGAACTGTGGCGTGAGACTTGAGTTTTGGATTTATTAAAGCATGCATGACTTTTAATTTAACTTTAGGACATTGAAATCTGGAATTTAATCATTTATGCATGAAATATAGTTTTTATTTAAAATGAGTTAATTATCATTTTTCCACTGCTAGGCAATAATTAAATCTTGGATAATAACTAAATTAGAAACTAACTAAGTTTTCAAAAGGTAATCATTGTTACAAGAAAAATCGATTTTTGTTAACTCATGAGTTGTTTTTCTAAAAATAGACTACGTTTTCTTCTAATAATAAACAAATATTTTAATATGACTATTTTTGAAACTCGGATTGCTTGATGGGTCATTTCGGTGGCCAACGTAATCTTCCGAATTCAAGCCTAAAATTTAGGTCAGGTTGGAAAGGTTATATTTTGTGGTATCAGAACCATATTTTTAAACTCGGATTGTGGGTTTTTATAAGAGCTTGCATACATGTCATAAAAAGGGGTATTTTGGGAAAATCATGTCACAAGTTTTTGAAAAATTGATTTTTTATCGGAAATTGAATTCGAGACTCCGATATTGATCCTACTATAATTTTAGTTACTTCTGAAACTTTAGATAAACTATAAACTGTGATCGTTAGACTATAAATATATTCAGGAAATAACTAATGTCTAAACTTTTTGAAAATTATAGATACACTTTAAATATTAGTGATAGTTAGATTATAAATACTCAGGAAATAGAGATGTACATAAATTTATACCAAAAACAGTGCAAACTCATACATTTAATTGTAGAGGTTGAAATAAACATATAATCCTTAGATTCAAATGTAACTTAGTATGAAAATAATTAATAAATAAATTTTAATATATTCAACAAATCTTCTATTAATAGGTTCCAAAAATTGTTGGGCAGAAAATGAGGTGTTTGAAAATTGAAATCTTTTGATATTTTTGGGTTGATGAATATTGTTATTTTAATTTTTTTTATAATATATATGATGTTTAATTTGATAATATATTGAATATTTACGTTTTCTAATTTAAATTGTTATGTGCTAATTTTCTAGTCACATTATATTAAATATTAAAATATTAATACAAATTTTGAACAACTCATACAATATGCTTTACTTTATATATAAAATAAATCCGTACATCTTATGAGTATGTAAACTAGTTTTAAATTATGTTAGTAAAGTTACTTTCTATTGTAAATTCAAATTTTTTTAATGTGTTGGTATCATGAGTTAATTGGACATCAAGTTAAATAGAAAAAACTTAAAAATCAAGATTATTTTCTTAGTCATAACCAAAGTGTCCACAGCCAATAGTAATAAAAAAACTTAGCAAGTTCTAAAAATGTAAAAATATTTTTAAAAAATTATATAAATTGAAATATATAAAAAAAAAGTTTACATTGTATTTCATAAAATAATAAGTTAATCTAATAAAAATACATATACCAAATAATTATTTTTGTTTCTCTAAAGAGAAGCAAATCGTGATCTTTTTTGTTTCTCTTTTTCCCGGTATTAAATTTTTATCATATTTTCCATTTCCATGTTCAATGCATTTCTTCTCCTTCGCAATCAAACTAAATTTTTGCTCATAAACCAAAGTCCCCGCCCCCAACTAAAAGAGAAAAAAATCAGTGGGTGCCAAAAGGCTTGGATGGTACAGGTTTATTTTGTGATAGTACCTTGCCGTGTGAGGCTTTAGTGAGCTCATTTCTTGATGGCTGTAGGTGGAATGAGGGGCTTGTGCGGCAATTATTTCAATTGAATGAAGCGGATTTGATATCCCATTGCCCCATTGTGCTTCGAGGGATGTTTTAGTATGGGGGCACTCACCAACGAGGGTGTACTATACTAAAAGTGGTTGCTCTTGGCTTTAGTTGCAATCGTTGGGATATGGCCCGCATAGGGCCCTTTGGAGAGTACTCTAGAAGTTATCAATGTTACTGAAAGTGCGCTTGTTCGTTTGGCGCGTGTCAGATGAAATTCTTCTGACTTATGTTAAGATTGCTACCTTTAATGACCTCCCTAACCTGGTGTGTAGGCGGTGCGATAATGAGCGCAAGACAACCTTGCATGCGCTGGGGGACTGCCTTACATCGAATGCCTTACATCTCATGTCTATACATGCTTTTATGGGAACTATGAAATGTTCACAATTAATGAAGTTCTTAATGGGTACCTGACCTCACCACACATGACATCCAATTTTGCTCGTTCCTTGCATGAGGAATTTAGACTTCTTAATTTGCTCAACCGGCCCATATTGCCAAGACAACCGCGAGAGGAGCGCTGGTGTGCGCCAAGCATGGGGACTGTGAAGATAAATGTGGACGCGGCTTGGGATGTGGAATCACGGGAGGCTGATATTGGTTCTACAGCACGCCACAAGGATAGCTTGGTCTTAAAGGCCTTGCGCGGCATGTTTCCTCATGTTGGGACGCATATTGGAGCTTGAATATGCGCAGGATATGAACTTTATAAATATTGTTATTGAATCTGACTCTTGCTTTGTTATTTCGAAATTTTTACATGATACTTTGGACTTTACTCATTTGGGTAAATTTGTTTCTAAGGCCCGTATTTTGTATTCGAATTTTAATTCTTTAGATTTTCATTTTGTTAATAGGGCAGGTAATAATGTTGCCCGTAGGAGTAGTCGCATGGGCTTATTATATGTACATAAGACCTGTTTTGGTGTGAATTGCCCCCACAGGCTCCACGATCTTATTATTGCAAACACCTTATGATGAATGAAATTGCCGCAAGTCTTTATCTATTCAACTGCATATAGAAGGAAGTTCCAGTCCATTTTTTTTCCTTTTTTTAACATAATAACATTATGGGTAAAATTTAATTCCAATCCCTTTATTTTTAGATTATAAAAATAGTTAAATTTCAACTTGATCTCTACATTTCACTCAGATTTGAGATTTAATCTACATTTCACTCAAATTTGAGATTTAATCTATATACTTTAATTCTGACATGATTTGATGCCTCAACTTTTATAATGCCATTAGCTTGTCTAAATACTTTATTCTAATTAAAATGATTATGTGAATTTTTAAGAATTGTTAGTACTGTTAAAACTCTTTATTAAATTCAAGTTTGTTACAATGTTTTTTTTTTATTACATGGATATCGAGTTTATTTTATATTTTAATACTGCTTGTGGAATAAAACAATACACTATCATTATACCAAATGCTCACCCTTAACTAATTTACCAAACAATATTCTAATATAAATTCAACACTTATAATATTTAGCAGTAAAAATTCACTACTTAATTTTTCAATTTATCAATTTATCAAACACATCCTAAGTAAGAAATATGGAGGAGGAGATGCACCTACACTACAAACAACTTGTTATATAGTGACAATTCAACAATGTCACTAAAAAACAAAAGTTCAATTGAGATAGGTCTAGAAGCCCTATACCAACGATCAAAAATGCTATTTCGACAAAAAAAAAAAGTTGTTACCACATGTAACGTCAGTATAGACTTTGTAAAATAAAAAATGTGACAGCTGAAATTGGTCTAAATTTCTATACTAACGGTCGAAATTTAGCAAAAGCAAAAATTGTCAATATAAATACCGTACCCTATAGTTGATTTGCTAATACCTATACCAACATTTTATTCCATTAGTATAGGTTTCAAGTATCAAGGTGCATGCTTAACATATAGCGATGTTAGTAACTATCAGTAAAGAGTCATATAAGTGAATTTACAATTCTCTCTTTCGATTTTATACTAACGGTATAAACTGACAATAAATGTTCTATGAATGAAATCTCCAATTTACCCTTAAACATATAGCGACAGTCTTAATCGTCAATAAAGGTTTTTATTAACATAAATTTACCATCTTATAAGATCCAATTACTAATATTTTGATTTGTCCATAATATTAATTGATATCTTCCAGCTCAAAGTCTCTAATAATAATAATAATAATAATAATAAAGCTCAAAAACAACGACAGCAACATACCAGCTTAGATAATATCATTTTTGTTTGCCCCAGCCAATTTTTGTTAAAAGCAAAGCTTAAAGAGCATAGGATTTCTCTAGGGACAAGTTAAAAGAAATGCTTAAAGATGCAAACAAAAGCTTACATACATGATATTGAAATTCATCAAGATACATATGAAAGTCAGTTATGCAATCACACATTTGGGTGTTTATTAGGACTTGCTTACGTACAGGATTCAAAATCAAACTGTCCCAATGCTAACTATAACAAATCTAGGATGACATTTTTTTATCAATCCAAGTTAATATATATATATATATAGCGTCAATTCTGTCATGTAGTACCTAACAAAACTAATAAGCCATTAGCGGACAAAAAAGGCTTTTTGTACAATGGATAATGGAGAAAAGCAACATGGTTTTTTCCTGGGTTCTTACCACTGCTGGTGATGCACGAGTACCATCCATCCATCCCCAAAGATCCAGACTAGAACAAGGGTTTCTCTGGAAGTAAGCCACAAAGCTCAAACCCACACAAAGTTTGTTTCTTTGGGCAATGAGGCAGTCAGATGCATTAGGTGGTGCAACAGAAAGCATGGAACATGCATCTTGCGAGTATGGAAGAACAAAAAGAAGCCTTGATCACATGGATTTCATTGCTGGAATCTTGATAACTCCTGCATGATCCCTCTGCTTCAAGCATGAAATAAAATCCTGAAACTGAATTACAAAGACATTTCAAGAATAAGCCAGATAAATATTTTTCGAAAAAAATGTTCAGAAGAGAGCATTTCGCAACACATAAGATTGCTTCAAGCTGAAGCTTAGTGGACCAATTTGCTCACGTTTAAAATTGATAGCGATTAAATTACTTTAATTTTAATTTTTTAAGAGAGTCCAATTTATTTAATTTTGAAATGGAGAGGTATTGGAGATATATGTTCACCATAAAAAAAAGTAAGGCCTACACAATCAAATTACAAACTCAATGAATTTTTTACATAAAACCATTGGATTAAGTTTCGAGTTTAAAGTAAATGACCTTCAATCGCCACAAGATATTACCTTTACATCTTCAGAATTCCTTCAATGTTTGAAATTATATCTTTTAACCCAGATGATTTTTATTTTTTTTTTACAATTGCCATGTTAAATGAAAATTTAATTAATGGAATTGAATGATCATCATCTTAAAACTTTAAAAGATTGGGTAAAAAAGAAAAAAAGAAACATAAACTTGCCGAGTAATTTACTTCATTATTTTCCCAGATTTTGAAAGTTGCAAGTTATAATATTAGAGTCTGTTTGTTTACATGTAAAAGATTTTACGGAAAATATTTTCTACAATTTCCTAAGTTATTTGTTTCACTGGTCAACGGAAAATGATTTATAGGTCAAGGTAAAATAAGCCATTTTTCCCGTAAAATGACTTATCCTCTTGAAAAGTGTAAGTCATTTTCCGGAAAAGAGCTCATCTATAGGTAATTTTATTTTTATATAAAAATTAACTTAAATCAATCTTAATATTATTATATTGATAATAATTTTTATTTTTATTTTTAAAAATATTAAAAATATTATATTTTTCAATATTATTAAACATACATATTTAATTATTTATATTTATTCATATAATAAATATAAATTATTATTTTAATAAATTATTTAATATTTCAATTTTATTTTAATAATAAATTTTAAAAATAATTAATTTTAAATAATATTACTCACATATTATTGAAAATATTCAATATTAATATTTTAATAATAAATATTTATTACAATTATAAATATATTAATAATAAATGTTTTGGAGTATAAAGGTTAAAATATGTCATAAGTCTATGTACACTTCACAGATTTGTAATTTAGTCTTTGTACTTTCATTTTCAATATAATTTAGTCTATTTACTTTTCAAATTTGAAAATCAAGTCCAATTGTTGACATCGTTAATTTTTTTTTGTCAATTTTGTTAATGTCATATTTTTAAATAAAAAATACCCATTTAGTAGTCATGTAATTAAAAAATGACGTTGTATTGAATCTTAATTTAACATAATATTTTTAATATATGCAAAAATAATGTAAAATATAAAATTATAGATAAAAATAAATTCAATTAAACAATGAAAAAAATAAAAAAATCTCAAATGTATGTTTGTTTAATTAAAAACAACTTTTGTGAAATATTTTTAAGAAATTTACCAAACAACATAAAATATTCTACACAGATTTATCCAAACACAAAAAAATATTAGCTTTTTTAGAAAAATAAATTATTTTTCAAAAATTATTTTTCGAAAGTTATTTTCAATGAAACAAATGCCTTAGTGTGAAAAGAACAGCCGAAGAAACTACTTATCCATGCTTCAAAACTTGGGTGGAACTGCCACTTGAAGTTTGGGCCTTGTATTTTGTAAACTCATTTTGGGGGTGGATTTTAGATTCAAGCCTAGTTTTGTTTGAGAACAATATGAGGTTAATTGAGTTTCTTTTTTCAAATTGAAGATATAAGTAGTTTAGACAAAGATTATGGTTTCGAGATTTTTCAATAATATCATCCCAAAATCCCAACTTACATTTTGTTTCTGGAAGTGTAATTACCTAACATTTCTTGGTAAATAAAAAAGT
Organism: Gossypium bickii; assembly: GCA_025503065.1. Lineage (NCBI taxonomy): Eukaryota > Viridiplantae > Streptophyta > Magnoliopsida > Malvales > Malvaceae > Gossypium > Gossypium bickii. The sequence goes on from CP106711.1 coordinate 108,900,644, forward strand.
TAGAGATTGGTTGAGAATATTGTTTAGATAATTAAAATTTGAGATCCGCAGGTGCTTGACTTGGTTTTTTTTTTTTTTTTTATAAAAAAAGAAAGAAATATAGACAAAAAGAAAAGCACGTCTTATTGCTTTAGTTTAAAAGCGATTTCAGTATAGACAAAGGCACAAACAATGACGCCTGTTTGCAGCCAAAAATAAATAAATAAATCACGCAAGCCGACCGACTTTGATCAATCCAGATGCCAGAAAGGGCAACATTAATTAGCCTAGGACGGACGCCTCAATCTGTATCCATTAAAATCTTCTTCTTCTTTTAAATTCATCTCAAATTACTGATCTTATATAAATAAAATTCACCACTTATCAATAAACATTCCCTATATGAATATCTATTTATATATCATAAATAAATAAAATACGAGTACCATGTAATGATGAAATTGAAGAAATTAATTTGGTCCTCTTATATTATCTGTCCTACAACTTAATTTCTTTGGAAGATCACGTGAACAAATTTTGATTTTCCACCATGAATCCCATGTTCTCATTCCCAGTGTCGGTCCCCCCATCGTCGTCATTTTCTTTCAAGCCAAACAACAAGGGATGGTCAGCTCAGCTATCACTAAACATCTGATTTTACGCCCTATTTTATTTATATATAATATATAACATATATATTTCCCCATCACTACTTTGACTTACTAAACTTCCTTGTCAAACTTAGCCTTCTGTAATTTGTTGTTATTGGGGAGATTTTCACCTCCAAAGTCAAGCCAAGACGGGTGGCATTTTTGACCCTTTGTTGCAGGTGGCATTTGGTCCTTGCTCGAGCTCAAGCCCCTAGGGTGGGATTTTTTTTTCCTTTTCTTTAATTAAGCACTTGGAAAATAGTAAACCTTATATCACTCCACGAGGTTAGGCTACTAGTGCAGCTTGAGCCAATAAAAAAGGCTTTTTGCTTTTTTCCTTGTTTTCCCATTTTTCCATGGGAAAATGAAGTCCTAATATGAGGAAATAAAAAAAAAATGAGGGAATTGAAATTCTCATTTACAAGAAAATTTCCTTTTTCTTCGGGTCTTGAACTTTGGTAAGTTGATAAACCAAGCACATGATTTAATGACATTAAACAAAGTTTTAGTTTACATCAAGTTTTTAATTCCATCCCTAAACACTTCCTACCATTTCCATTTTCATATATTAAAATTTCCTTTTTTGGCGGAATGAAAAACTTTTCTAAAACTTCACTGACGTTGTAATAGTTTTGAGTGATATTGGTTCACTTGGGTTAGATTTTTTAGATTTTTTGAGCCGTTTATTATAATTCGGTTCAGCTCGATTCTTAATTTTTTAGACTTATTTTGATAAAATGAACTTTACTTTATGGTTTTTAAATATTATTTGACAAAATTTCAAGTATTTCTCATAAATATTTTTACAAAATAATAATTTTTAAGAACTATTAAATTATTTCACCATTTTAAATATAAAATATTTATTTTCATATCATACAAGATTAATGTTGAAATGATCAAGAATTTATTCATACATACATGATTAATATTGAGTGTATATTCACATATTTATATACTAAATTATCCAACAAACTAACTTCCTTAAAAACTAATCTATAACTGTTCAACTAACTATTAACCTTCTCAACACTCCCCCTCAAGTTGAGGGCTGATATATGTTTCTAACACTCAACTTGGATACTAAGTACTCATGCTATTTAATTCCTAAAGCTTTTGTCATCAAGTCAGCAAGTTGCTCAGCTGTTCCAACATGTTGCATCTGAATCAAACCTTCTTTGACTTTATCTCGCACAAAATGACAGTCAATCTCTATATGCTTGGTTCGTTCATGAAAAACAGGATTGGCTGCAATCTGTAGAGCTGCCTTGCTATCTGAAAAAAGCATAGACTTACCAAATTGACTAAACCCGATTTCTTTTAACAAACCATTCAACCAAACAACTTCTGCTACTGCCGCTGCCATACTTCTATACTCAGCTTCTGCTGACGATCGAGAAACGGTGGTTTATTTTTTTTATTTCCATGAAACAAGAGAGTCTCCAAGCTTAACAGAGAAACCAGTAACGGAGCGCCTAGACATGGGACATGAGGCCTAATTAGAATCACAAAAGACAATGAGCTGCTATTTGCTGGATGCAGACAATAGAATTCCCTGGCCCGGATTTTTCCTTATGTAGCGTACCAATCGAAAAGCAGCCTCCAAATGCGATTTCTTTGGTTTGTGCATGAACTGACTCAGGTGTTGAACTGCAAACATAATGTCTGGTCGCGTATTGGTTAAATACAGCAACCTCCTCAAGAGTCGTCGATATACTGCAATGTCCTCAATTAACTCATCCTCATCAACCTTCTTACCTACTGATTCATCGTATTCAACTGAAGTAAGTTTCTGTTCTGCTCTAGTGGTGTAAGTGTTGTTTTTGCCTCTCCTAATCCCAGATCAGCTATCAATTCCAAGGCATATTTTCGTTGGTTCAATATAATTTCTTCCCTCGATCGCATCACCTCTATGCCAAGGAAATACTTTAACACACCTAAGTCATTCATCTTAAAGCTTTGGTTCAAAAGCAGTTTTAGTTCATTTATCATAGACATACTGCTCCCTGTAATTAACAAATCATCAACATAAATGAGTAAAATGACTATGTTATTCCTATTCCTCTTTGTAAACAGGGAATAGTCATGTTTGCTTTGCAGGTAACCTCCTTTCATTAAAGCCTCAGTAAGCTTTAAATTCCACTGTCGAGAGGTTTGTTTCAAACCATATAGAGACTTATGCAGACAACATACCTGAGACTCCCCCTGGCTACGAAAACCATCCGAAAGTTGCATATATACATCCTCACACAAGTCACCTTGCAAAAAAGCATTATACACATCCATTTGAAAGAGAGGCCAATCATGAATGGCTGCCAAACTAATAACAGTTCGAACAGTAACGTGTTTAACCACAGGAGAAAATGTCTCTTGAAAATCAGTACCAGCTTGCTGATTATATCCCTTCCCAACCAATCGGGCCTTTAAACTTTCCACTGAACCATCAGACTTAAATTTGATTTTATAGACCCACTTGCAGCCAATAGGATTTATACCAGTAGGTAAAGGAACAACCTCCCACGTACCGTTGGCCTCCAAAGCTAGAAGCTCTTATTGCATAGCCTCGACCCATCTCGGATCCGACATGGCCTCAGCATAAATACGGGGTTCAGTAAAAGAAGCAATATGGGCTGCAAATAACTGAGTTTGAATAGGCAAATGTAAGGAAGAATAGACTTGAGAAATAGGAAACAAACCAGTAGCACAAGAAACAGAAGAGTGGTTGGAACAGACGTAGTCCCTTATCCAAGCTGGCGTAGAAGGTAACGGAAGAAAAGAAGGTACGGGTAAAATTGGAGACGAGGAAGGGATAGGAATAGGAGTCAGTAGTTCTATATGGAGAAAGGTAGAGTTATCAGTAATTGGAAAAGATAAAAAATGCTTGGTGAGAAAAGCAAAAGGAAAAATTGTTTCATGAAAAATAACATCACGGTTAACAAAGAAGGTTTTGGTTTCAAGATTGAACAATAAGTAACCCTTTTGTTTAAGAGAATAACCCATAAACACAGACGGAATGGCTTTAGGAGAAAACTTATCATGATAGTTAGGTGTAGTAGCATAAGCAAGACAACCAAATACCTTTAGACGAGAAAAATCTGGAGGCGTATTATATAAAAGTTCAAAAGGACATTTTTAATTTAAGAGAGGGGTAGGGAGACGATTTATCAAAAAATAGGCAGTTAATACACATTCACCCCAAAATTTATTAGGCATGTGAGATTGAAATTTGAGTGATCGAGCGACTTCAAGCAAATGACGATGTTTTCGTTTAGTAACTCCATTTTGCTGTAGAGTGTGAACATATGAGCTTTGATGAATAATGCCAAGCATACTAAAATAATCGTTGCATTCACAATTAAAGAACACATATCCATTATCACTACGGACAATTTTAATGCGAGATGAAAATTGAGTCTTTACTAAGGCAAAAAACTGTTTTAGACAGACAATCGCATCACTCTTATGTCGTAACAAGTATACCCATGTCATCCGTGTAAAATCATCAACAATTGTCAAAACAAACCTATGACCACTATGAGTAGAAACTCGATATGGTCCCCATAAATCGATATGAATAAGGGAAAAAGCTTGAGTAACACGAGACTGATGAACAGGAAACGGAAGCCTAGTCTATTTAGCTAGAGGACAGATAGGACATTTATGAATGCTTCAGTAGTGGAGATTATACAGGGAAGATTAGGGACCTTATTGAGTCTTGAAACCGAGGCATGGCCAAGCCGGGTATGCCAAAGAAAAGAAGGGTCAACAGAAGCAACAGTTGCAACAAAAAGAGGCAAATCCACACTGGTCTGCTGAGACTGTTTCAAGATGTAAAGACCACCTCGTGCTCTACCAATCCCCCGTATCTTTCCACTAGAGAGATCCTGGATAAGACAAAATTGGGGATAAAAAGAAACAAAGTAATTAAGATCAGTGGTTAGTTTTGAAATGGAAAGAAGATTATAATGAAAACTTGGGACATAAAGAACTTTAGAAAGTTTGAGATCAGGTAAAACTTTACAAGAACCAATATGAGTAACTAAAACTGTAGAACCATTAGGGAGTCGAATATGAGGTGAACGCAAGGCACATGCAACAGGAGATTCCAAAGATTGAAGATCAGACAGTATATGGTCAGTAGCACTAGTATCGAGAATCCACTTGCGACCAATATCTATCATACCTGCTATACTAGTAGCAGCCTCGACTGTAGGTACTGTAGGTGCCTTGTTCAACAGACCAAGAATTTGGTTGTACTGATCCTGTGTAAAAACTGGTACCTGTAGATGAGAACCAACATGATCAACCACTTCACTATCATGGGTAGAAACAGTAGTAGAGACATTATTTATGGTAGATTTGGAGTTATATGTTGCCTTTCTCTTGGTGAACTTAAAATCGATAGGATACCCAATTAACCTATAGCAATTCTCTCGTTTATGCCCCTTAATCTTGCAATAATCACAAGTTCCAGTAAAATGCTTCTTCACCATCTGAACCGAAGAAAATGAAACTGAATCAGTCCCAACATTGTTGGATGTATGTTGTCTTTGCGATTCTTCTTGCATAAGCATCGAGTAGGCATGATTGACTGAGGGCAAAGGACTCATCAATAAAATCTGACTACGCACCATATTATAGGTGTCATTTAACCCCATAAGAAACTGAAACAGATGTTGCTGTGAAACATGCGCAATATTTTGCCTGGATTGAACACATCCACACGAAGAAGAAGGCACAAGTGCATCATACTCATCCCAGAGTAACCGCAGCTTAGTGAAATATGCAGAAATAGAAGTCGTACCTTGAACCTGTGATGCAATTTCTCAATGCAAGAAAAAAATCCTCGAACCATCAACTTTATGGAATCATTCACTGAGATCGTCCTATACCACTGCTGCACTAGAAGCAAATACAATTCTTGCCGAAAGTTCTTTACTGACCGTGTTTAGTATCCAAGATAAAACGATAGCATTACATCTCTCCCATTGATATCCTAGTTCTTCTGGAAATGACGCTTTAGAACAAGAACCATCAACTAATCCTAACTTATTTTTAGCCAGCAATGCAATCTTCATGGTTCGACTCCAAACAGTGTAATTTTCAACACCAGTCAATTGATGAGAAACGAGCAGAGTACCTAGAGTATCGGAAGAATGTAGATAAAGCGGATGGCTGAAATCAAGGATGGATTCTACGCTCATGATTCGAAATTCCTAATGCTAGAATCTGGGGGAAACGACGAGCAGACTAGAGGCGAAAGACAATCGAAATTTTGATGCAAAACAAGTGCCCTAGAATGAACTACCAAAGCAAGTCCAACACTTGGAAATTTGGGCCAAAAAAACCAACGATAAATAGGGCTAAATGTTAAAGCCCCAAAAGAAACAGGTAGCAAAAAATAGGCACAAAGAAACACCTAAAAAAAATATCAACTCTGCAGAACTATGATCGACAAGCAGTGATTATGAACAGCGACAATGCCAACAATGACAGACCCCCAAGAAAACAATAAATTCTGTACCTCTGATACCATGTTGAAATGATCAAGAATTTATTCATACATACATGATTAATATTGAGTGTATATTCACATATTTATATACTAAACTATCCAACAAACTAACTTCCTTAAAAACTAATCTATAACTGTTCTACTAACTATTAACCTTCTCAACAATTAAAATTAATTATATATTAAACAAAAAATAAAATTTAATTCAATTTCAAGTAACCATAATTTTTGAATTTACATGTTATAAATAGTGTAAATACCTTGATTCGGATTGGTTTTGGATTTCATGGGGTTTTTTTTCTCGGCAGTTGCTTTAGGCATTGGCATATTCTAAGACATTGTGTAGTGGATACACTAAAAGGAGCTCATCAAAAGTAAGTAAGACTTGTAAGTGAAAGGTCCCAGTGTTGTGCAGTGCTGCTTTTCACTATTGGTTCATCTTTTCGGATGGTTTTAAATGCAAATTTTGTACAATCATCTTATCTCTGCTCACCCCATAAATTTAAGCAATTATTTACCTTTCCAAATGTCCTATATTATGATTACTGCTTTATAACAAAACTTTAGAATTTATAAATCGGATTAATTAAAACATAGCTTTTACATTTATTTTATAAATAATTTACAAAGTGTGATAGATTTTTAATATCACTTATAAAATTAAATACTTTGACCATTAAAGTATCAAATGTTAGATAAAATTTTGAGAAGGGGATTGCAATAGGTAAGGAAGATAGAAAGTGAGTTTTGTTTTGGCATGATTTGATCAGTTGGGTTTAAGTGGGTTTTGGCATGATGGAAAATTTGATTGTTCTTTCGTACAAGCTGCATTTACGAACAAGTGGAAGTACCTTTTTATTTCTGAGATAGAATAACATTTAATCCTTTTAAGTTTAATATTTTTTATTTTTACCTTTTTATATGGAAACTTCTCCAGGAGGATAAAAATCACATACAAATAAAACTTTATTAAAACGATAAATAATTTGAAATAGTAGAAGATAAAGATAACTCAAAAGCAAACAAATCCTAAACTCTGGAAACAAGACTCTCTGATTAAAAACATGAAATTCCTTTAAAGCTCTCTCAAAACTATCTTAATCTTCTCTTAATCTTAATGTGATGATGATATCAATTCCAGGGTGCAAAGACTCTTTTATACGCTGAAATTCGTGTAAATATATGACTAAAATATCTCTAGAAGAATTAAAATTTAATGGGGAAAAATAGTAGAGTTTAACTAAGAAAAAAAAACCCAATTTATGTGGGAACACATCACCACGTTGCAACGTCCCGAATCACCTCGTCATGACATCATCCGTCATCATGATGTCGGGAAACTTCTCATCGTGACGTCGTCGCCTATTGGAGGTGTTGTAATTCTGACATCCTTATGTCGTGATACGGATAATGGTAAGTGTCTGAAAGGGTTCGAAAATGTGAGACACACTCTACAAGATACAGTACGTTCTTCATCGTAATGAAAAAGCACTTTTCACGCAAAAGTAACGAAAAATACTTAGGGCTAGTTCTTCATTACTGCTGCGGTTGAAAAGTCATTTTCAAAAATGCTTTTGAAAATTGAAAAGTGTTAGTAGAAAGATACTGTGAACAAAAAATGTGGTTTGTTAATATGTGGTGTTCTTCATTGGTGTCATAAATTGTTGTGATAAGTTAAAATGTCTATTTTAGACATAATTTTGAAAAATAAAAATAAAAAAATTAAATACTATTTAAAAAATTTAAATAACTTTTAAATAATTAAATTATTTGTTAAATTTTAAATTAAATACAAATTACTTGTGAAATTTTAAATTAAAATAATTTACTAATTAAAATTAATAAATTTATATACAATGAATGATCCAATTATTTTTTATAATCTATCAATTAATTTTGGTGGTAATATTCTCTTACAATTTTAAATATTTTATACTTAAAGTAAATTTAAAAAGGAAAATATTACAATTAAAGAGGTGTTTTGGTAATTTGATTAACCAAAAGCCAAAAGTAAAATCCAAAAGCTCTTTGAAAACGCAGCTTGTTCTTCAATGTTTATGCTGTGCAAAAGTGCTTTTGCACTAACACGTGGTTAGTTTTCGGAGTCAAAATTAAGGTGAAAAGGTATTTTTTTTTTTATCTAAACTCAAAAGTTAGAGATTTAGATGTTTTTAGTTTTTATATTTGGAAGTAAAAATTATTAAAAATATCTTTATTTATAATAATTATTTAAAAGGTATATAGAAATAGATTAATTTATATTTTATATATTATAATATTAAATTATTTAAATTTTATTTATTATTATATTTAAATATTGAAAAAATTATATATAAATTTCACAAATAATTTATATTAATTACTTAACAGGTATTTAAATTTTATATTTAATATATCATTACATTAAATTATTTAAATATCATATAACTTAATTATTTTTTTAGTTTCTACTATCATGTCTAAAAAAAATATTTTAACTTAAAATCACAATATTTTCTAGCAATGGAGAACAATAAAAACTAACAAACACACTTTTTAAAAGCATTTTTTTCTAAAAGAATCTTTTAAAACACTTTTCAACCACAATAACAATGGATAACTGGTCTTTAGTATTTTTTTTTTAAATTTGATCCATAAACTTGAATTTTGATAAAGTATAATGACATGGTATATTTTAAAGTATCATATTATCACACCTTAATAAAATATAAATTCTTGAATTGAATAAGAAATAATTATCAAATTCAAAAATTATCGTGGAATAAAAATAAAAATCAAAATGAGAAAATTAGCAAATTCAAAACCTAAACGTTGCTTTTATCTTTTTAAGCCTTTTGCCTCAAATGATGGTAGTCAAATATTGCAATGAGTTGTTGCCTCATTGGATGCCAAAATCAGAAGGGAGAGACCTTAAATGGAGTGCGCATTTTATTATTTCTAATGAAAATTTTTATGTATTTTAAAAATATTTGATTAAAATTTAAATTAGTTTTTATTTTTTTTATTATTAGAATATTATTTGAGTTTATATCCAAGAAAAATATGTTTAAAATACTTGAAATTGTTAAATATATGAGTTAAATGAGAATTAAACATTATCAATTGGCATGGATATTATTGTCAATACAGGAGGACGTGGGTTTGAGTGCGTTGAAACACATTATCCTCCTATTTTTGGATTAGAGAGGGACTATGAGCAGTTCTAGATATTGTGTCAAAAAGAACAGATATGATCAGATCCTATTTTGAAATTATTCAAAAAAGATAGAGAGTTAAATATATATTTAATATGAATATATATTTAGTGAAATCAAGATATATTATTCATGTTAGTTTTATGATAAAATTTTCAAGATATATTATTCATGTTAGTTTTATGATAAAATTTTCTTTTATAGATACAATAGGTTTTATCATTACATTAAAAGAAAAATCCAAAATTATTCTAATTTTTAAAGATATAATCCGCTTTGAATTTGCTAATCTAATTTTTCTTTTGGTACAAGAAGAAGGATAAAAACCATAATTAGGTTAGGCGAGGTCAAGCTATTCCAAAGCAATCATTGTGTAGCAGTTGAAGAACTTTATCAGACAGTTGCATATAGATATACCTCTACCCAGGGTCCTTGAGGACGTCGTATGATGCCAAACCATCGACTACTCGATTACCCTTTCTATATACATGTGTAACCCGAACCATCCAAGATAGTTGGAGTAAATCTTTAATAACTTGTAACACAACTGAGTGATGTTGTTCTACTGAAGATGTTTGAATTAAATGAATAGCTGTAGTACTATCTATCTCAAGGACCACCCTTTTTAGCCCTAAATTCCAAGCTACTTGTAGTCCTTCAAGAATACTTATAACAACCCGTTTTTTCGTAGTGTCAAAAATAGTGGTTTCGGGACCACAATTCTGACGTGTGAGTCCATAAATATTATTTATTTCATATTTATGAAGTTACATAAGTGTTGTATTAAGGATTGACCCAATAATTTTGTCGTTTGAATAGTTAATTAAGAAAAAAGGACTAAATTGTAAAAGTCGTAAAAGTCTATCTCTATTGATTTTTAGTTGCTAAAATGACTAATTAAATTGAAAACAAGGCCTTAAATGGAAATTAGACCACCTTGATATTTAGTAGACGTCCTTAAGATAATTAAGCTTAAGAAATTAAATTTTTTATGTTTAAATTAAACATTAACATAAGAAAGATGATAAATTTATGGAAAGAAAGAGAAAATGCATTTTCCATCTCCTTCTCCATTCGAAAACACCATTTTAGCTAGAAGAAGAATCGGTCACTAGGGTTTGAGCTTAAAGTCTCCAATTGTGAGTTTTTCAAGTCTTTTTCTTGTAATTTTTATGTTTTTGGAATCCCAAGAGCTTAATTTAGCTAACCCAGGGACTATTTTGTGAAATTTTTAAAGTTTGTTATAGTTGTCATTGATTTTTTATTGAAGCTTTTGTGGTTATTTGGTTAGTTTTGAAGCTTAGATATGTTAATGGACTAGTTTGTAAAGAAAAAGTTGTTAGTTTTGAACTGGGGGACTAAAATGCAATAAGTCCAGAATTTGTATGAAAATTCTGAATTTATGTGTTTTAATGGATTGTTGGAGGATGAAATTGAGATTATTTCGAAATCGAAGCTCAAATGTGAGAATTATAATAGTTTTGATTTTAGGGACTAAATCGTGATAAATGAAAATTGAGGAATTTTAGTATAGATGAAATTGAATTAGGGTGTGGTTTTTATATGTTGTTATATGTTATTTGAATTTGTTAATTAAATGAAATTATACTTTAGATCAATAATCTTAACGACCAGAGGGCGTACGAGGCAAAGGAAAAAAATTGTCGACTGGTCCCTAATGGTTAAACTGTTATCATTTCGACAAGTAAGTTCATGTAGTATAATTCAATTTGTTTATACTTATATGTTATATTAGGATTGTTAATATTGAATACTGGTGGATTGGAACCGTGTTATAATATGAGATAAGTCCCGATGAAATTAGTAAATTCTCATATGCAAGCTAGTAAGTTTGCCCAAGTTCTGAGCTCTTGCTTATGTAACGGGCTCAAGAATACATGAATAGGTTCCGAGCTCCTGCATATGTTGCGGACTTGAGAATACATGAATATTAAGCTTTGACCAGGCTAATTATCATGCAGGTTTAACCTTAATAGGTAACTAGACACTATTATTTCCAACTATATACTGAGATCTTTTACGAGGTTTCATCGGGTAAATTTGTGATTGAAGCATGAGGGATATGCCATTTGAGATTAGCTATGTAACTAGTTGTGTTTTGCTCTTGATATCTAAATTGGCTTAATTGGAAATGGAGATGATTATGGTTATTCATGTGATTGAACTCAAAGCTTTGTATATTACTATTATGGTTTGAATCTTGATAGGTATATTATATTCATAGTGATTTATATGTGAATAGAAATTGAGGTAAGTGAATGTTTATAGTGTATAAGCTTACTCGTATTACTACTTTCTTGTATATTTTGGATGTTAGGAACATGTCAATCGGTTCAACGAGAAGCTCACACCTACTGTCACTTGATTCGATAGACTTTTGAAGTTTGAAAGTTGGTTACTTGTGGCATGTATATAGGATGTTTACTATGCAAGTTAATGATCATGCTTTGGTACTTTGGTTGTGAATAAGATTATAAATAACCTTGACGTATTAAGTGCTTGGTAGCTACTTGATACTTAGTAAGTTAATGATGTTATCCAAGATTTGAATGACATTATGTGTATGCTTAGGTATTAGCATGACTTGATAATGAATGTTAGGAATTGTTCATGTTTGGAATGATTGGCTTGAATGGTATAAAATGTTTAAAGGCATGGTTGAATGAAGTATGCTTAAATTGTGAAAATAGGTACTCATGTTTTAGGTCACTTACTGAGCTTTGCTTGTTGATATCTTAGTTAAGGAAATGATGAACGTATGAGTATGTTTGGACATGAAAACTCTTGGCATGAATGGTTGTTATTTCATAATTGAATTGTGATGCCAATTGTGACATATTGGTTAGGCACTTAGGTTGAGTGAATTAAGTTGAATTTGGTATGTTTTGGTGTCTTGTATCATGTTGTTCAAGGGTCTAATGCATTGGCTTATGACTTAAGGGATCTTGGTCAAATTTGGCTTGTTGTTGAAGGTATATTAGGCACACATAGCCTGTGACACAATTTGCCACATGGTTGTGTGCCGTACATGGTTGCAAGACATGACCGTGTGGTCTGTTCAATTTAGGTGCAGGATGGTTAACATGGCCACAGTTTGTTACACATCTTAGCGACATGGCCGTGTGACCCTTTATCACACGACATCAAATTGTTACATAGTTTGAGGACACGGGCGTGTGACCTTGCACCATGCCTCATGCTGTCACACGGCCTGGCTACACGGCTGTGTGACCCTTATTTTGCATTTTTCCATATTTGTCTTAAATGTTTCAAATTAGTCCTTGCTTCGTATCGAATTGTTTTAGGACTTTTGTAAGCTCAATTTAACGCTGATTATGTATGAATATCATATTTATGATTACATGTTTAATGAATAATTTTTATTTAAAGAAAATTTAAATTGTGATAGCTTGTTTCTGTTCTGTTTTGAATGATAGTATTCTATAACCCTAATCCGGTAACGGAGACGGGTAAAGGGTATTACAACACCCCAAATCTCGACATTGAGTACAGAACAACGACCGATATATATATATAAACCAGCAATCCAATTGCCATGTTAGTCATTGATTAAACCACCAGCTGAAGCATTCCCAGGCACATTACTAATAGTACCATCAATGTTCACTTTATGCCATCCATCCTTAGGTGGAATCCACCTAACTAATCTGCAAACTTTAATTTGTCTATTCCTCAAAGAACTCACCATTCCATGATTAGTATGAAGATAAATATCTCTCATTTTGTAGCTCTTCTCCAAGACACTATCACATTCATACTAATATAATTTTGACATCTAAGTTTGTTACGTGTTAATATGAAAAAGTATATCCAAAAATCCTACAAAAAAAAATGTACCAAACAGGAAGAGCTTTCAATGGAGTGGATATCAGTCTTTATCACGAGGGAAACATAGTTTTACAAGTAGTATTGAAAAAAGAAAAAAAAAAAAAAAAAGGGTCTAATGTCTTAGCAAATTCAAACTTTGGCCAAAAGTTTCCAATAAAATTCCATACCATTCGTTCAGAAGAAAAAGGGTCTCAGAATTAGGTTGGATATAACTTTGACCATCTCATACGGCGTCTCAGCAAAACAGTGTTTCCCCTTTTCACACAACATTTTATTATTTAATGAGTTTGAAAATATAATAATAACATGACATGTTTAAAACAATTAACATAACATATTTGTAATGTTTATATGTTACAGCTATTATTATGCATCTCAAAGATGTTGCCATCATTATGCAAAATCTAAGCTTTTTCAGATCTTTATTTGTCCAATATATATGAATATAAAAAGAAAACAAATCTTTGATAACCCAAAAAAATTGGCTTTACAGGACACTGCAATCTGCAACCTCACCCACTTTTTATAACAGTTTAACAACTCCCCTATATCCAAGTGAACTGTGAACACACTCAGCCTGCATTGTTAAGGGTCCCATTTTTCTGACTTTGCCGCGTGAAACTATTAAACAAACAAAAACACCCATTATTATAATGCGAAAAAGTTGACAAACAAAGCCCCTAATTGTAGATTTTTCGGTCTTATTATTTTTTTTAAGCTATGCTCTCCTTTTATTTATTGATTTATTTAGCTGCTTTTTATGATATAAATGTGTTTCAAAGGCTCAGAAACTCTTATCTTTTATCTGCAGATTCTCTTCTTCTAAGTAAGTAATTCTGAAGCAGAATTTATATCTGCTGTAGCTTTCTTCAGAATCCCTATATCTTTTATTTACCTTTTTGCTCTCTTCATTCTCTTTTAAACAACACAACCCTTTCAAGCTTCACTCTTCGTCATTAACCGTCACTCACAACCCCCAACAATGGATGTAAGTTGTTCTTTTCTTTTTCTTATACAAGTCTTTGAATCTTGAATGGATCTATTGTTTAACTAATTCTCTTATTGGGTTTGTTTTTAGGAATATTGCAAGAGAAGCGGGCAGATACCAGCATTTGGAGACTGGGACAATGCGAATGAGCTGCCTATAACTCAGTACTTCGAATGCGCTAGACAAGCGGGTTTGATTCGTTTCAGCTCTTCATCTGGAGAATCTAACCCTTATGTTGCTGCTCATGACTTGTATGAAACAGCTGATTCAAGGAAACATTCTCGTAATCTTGCTCCTCCTAGAAAGGTCAGTTAATTAAATTTTAATAAAGTTGTAGCATTTGTCATGTTTGTTGATGTAGAAAACCCCAAGTTTGAACAAAAGAAAACAAATGAATCATTTCTGAAATTTCCACAGAAACTTTGTACAGTGGGGACATGGAGAAGTAATAAAGCACTAATCTGTCTTCAAGCCTTTTTCTGGGAACTTTTCTTATCTAGGCAACAGTGTTAGTACACAACACTGCAACCTTTTCCAGAAATCTACCTTGCATCTTGCAGAATTTATTATTATTTAATATGAAAATATGACTTAGTGGCACTGATAATAATGGAGATGGGCGGTGGTATGCAGCAGGCGAGTAGGGTAAGGGAAAAGGGAGGAGCGCATGTTAAGGAGCAAAAGAAGGCGGGGAGAGTATGTGACGTGACTGAACCGCCAAGGAAATACTACCAACATCCCCACCACCATGTGTCTTTGTCAATTAATAATGACAACACTACAAGCAGCAATAGTAAGCACCTCAAATACGATGCCGTTCCACCTCCTAATCCCAAGAGAGTACCTGTTCGACCTTCTAAACCTGTTGATGAAGATCTCTACAAAATCCCCCCTGAGCTCCTTCACTCTTCCAAGCGAGTATGTCCTCTTCCCGATCTCTTCTTTTATCTTTATTTTTTTAATGTGAGTATAAGTAGGTAAATAAATTAAATGTATCACTTTGAATCCAACATTTAATCTATTGGTCAAGAATGTTTATTATATCTCTGAAGTCATGGGATGGATTTACAGGCTATGCCTGTGTGATGGTTTAAATAAATTTAAGATTCCATTTTATAAAAAAAAACATCACATGATAGGCCAATTCCTTCAAAGGTCACCGGCTTGAATCTGTTCACATGGACATATAATGAGGGGAACATTGATTTCTTGTCAACACACAAGTCTTTGTCATCCCATTCCAAGTTTGAAAACCCCCCTCAAATTCCGCTATAAATTAATTATTCATAAAGAAATATTTATGGGTGTTTTTTTTTTTTGATTCCTTAAAACCTTGGGCCAAGGTTGCCCATCTCTTTCTAATTTGTTGTATTACCCAACCCATGGTTTCCTTGAGCCATTCATTCTTTTCTTCTAATGATAAAGAAGGGTCACGTATATTAAAATTTAAACTCTTAACTATGACCTATCTGGTTATGCTCTATTCTTACATGTTTATTTTGTTATGGGATGCAGAAGAAGATGCCAGGATTCTTTTCCTGCTTGGTACCAGCTTGTGCAACATGAAATTCTTATCGCTTTGTGTTTTAAAAGGAAGGAATTTCATGTTTATATAGACAAAAATATGTAGTTAGTCTAGTGATTTATTTCTTTTTGTTCCATCAAAAAATGTTTTGACTAGCAATGAGAAATGACTATGAAATGGAGATTTTGTCCCTTGTCTACCAATGAACTTATACTATATAGAGACTTTGCGTTACACTTCTTGTATTTTGAAAGTATAAAATAGAATTGTCGTTTTTAATAAGTCTTTCAAAGTTAAATGCGCTCGGCAAAACAAATACCAATTGATAGGGACTATGATAGGTCACCAAAAACCACAATTTCGACTTCTGATTTCACGAAAAAAATCAATTTCTCCTCTCTAAATTTAAAAACCAATGAATTTAGAATTTGATAGCACTGGCCAATAATCATGTGATCTATCCCTAAAATATATACCAACAATCATGTCATCTACACACGTTTGAAAATAGGACAATGATTATCTATTTCGATACCATAATCAAAACTCAAATGTCCATAAAAGAAAACCTTAACATAAATTTAGTTCAAAAATAAAATTAAAAACAAAGTTACCAACCAAACGTTATCTTAATTTCTCCATACCATGCAATATGAAGCTCATGATGCTGTAAAAAGAAAACACAAATTTCAGAACAACACTATTATATATATATAAGAGAGTAAGGTTGGTAGCTTCGTAATAAACAACATAAATTTCAATCATTGGATCATAGATTTCTCGAGGGGTGAATAAGTGTAATAATTATAAAAAATAATTCATTTTATGAAATAAGGAAGCAGTAGATAAATGATTATACAGGTACACGCGAGCCTTTCTTTCGCAAACAAGGCATAGGTTTTTTAGCATTCACATTATCTTTCACACCAAACATTACTTCATCTTCATCTTCATCTTCATCAACTGCTTCTTTCAGTGATAATACTCTAGAATAACGTATTTTTATGTATTAATTATGTGTTTATTCTGAGTATGATCCTACTAATTTGAGTTATTTATGATCTTTTATCTCATAGGGACTAAATTGGAGGCAAAAGTGAAATTAAGGGCTAAACGCATGAATTTAGAAGTAAAATGGGTCAATGTGCAACACAGGAAAAAATTGGTGCCAAAAGTGCAAGCATGGAGGACACAAGGGTTGAAATGCAAAAAGAAGAGATTTTATTCTATCAAATTCTTTTTTAATTTTATTAGGATAATTAATATTAACATAATTATTAAGGATTATTTAATTTTAGTATTTTATTTTATTAAATGTATTTATCTTTTGGGAGTTTAAGTAGGATTAGACTATCTCCCCTAGCTATAAATAGGGGGTGAAGTGACTCAAAATGCATCCATCTTTTTCTGTAAACACTCTCCCCTCAAAAGTCTAGGCTTTTGTTCTTTCCATATTTTCTTTCAATAAAATTCTCTTTTCCATTTTTATAATTATTTTCTTTTACACCATAACCATGAGCCACTAAACCCATCTAGTCGAAGGTTGTCGATGTTCCCCAAAAAAGGGTTCTTGAGGCTTAGAATTCGTACTTAGCCTTCTCGCCAAGTATTCATCATTTCTCCGCACTACGGGGCTGACGCTTCCGTCCATGTCCCTTAAGAAGTAAACTTTTCAACGTATGCAAAGGCGACCGCTTTGTATGTTTTGGAAGGATTGCACAGTCGGTTCGTTAACTTACTGCGTCAAAGGTTGACGAGCCCAAGAGACAAAATGGCGTGGGATTCGCCATTGAGAAGCGTTGATCTAACATAGATGATCCCACAAAAGCGATTGCAGGCTAGAGTTAGGTTCCCTAAATTCGTAAGTCTAAATTCTTGGAGCTGGTGGTCATAAGCGTCCTCTTCCATTATAACTGGCTTACTTGGTTTGAGAAGGGTCATCTAAAAGCCGAGGATTGAGCCCAAGGCGGATCTAAGTAACTGGAGGCTGAAATCTCGCCACATAAGAAACTTTTTATTTTCTCAACTTTGTTTATTTTTATTTTTGTTTTAATTCTCGTAATCACAATTTCAGTCAACTTTAAATTATGCTTTTATTTTTTTTAATATCAAATTTTTAATTTAGTTTTTTTTATTATTTTTCAGGATCGCAAGTTTTCTTGGGCAAGATTTTGCCCAGGACTTCACGAAACATGATATTTTACAAACCAGTTCTTGAGAATTTGACCCTACTTCCCTTTTATTTTCTTTCATTATTTATTAGGGATAGGATATTTTTGGTGCTCTCAACGCCCGCATACTTACAATACTCTTATGATTATAAAATAGAAGCAATTAATAGGAGGAATTATTGGCTGGACTATTACAAATTACCTTACGCAGACATAATCTTTTTTTTTATAACTTTTGAAACGTCTAAATGAAATGCTTCCTTAAGCCAACTCATTCACCATTTTTTCATATTTACTTGGGTTGTTTTTTCAATTTACAATCCATCATGTTGTGGTCTATATTTGTTTTTTAAAATGAAATTATTATATATACCAATAAAATTATGTCAAATAAATAACTACAAACCAATATATAGTCAATTATTATCGAAATAAATGGCTTATATAACCACAAAAAGATTTGTAAAGCTAAAGGAAAATGCAAGAGATCAAATATATATATGTAACACCCCTAACCCGTATCTATCGCCGGATTAGGGTTACGAGGCATTACTATACAAATCACAACTTAACATAGTCAAATATATTATCTATTAACTTTTAATAAACTAGACGAACAAAAATCCCTTTTCTACTATTAATAAGATACGAGTTCATATTTCCATAACACACTTAAACATTAACAACATATCCTAATCCATCTAAGCCAGAATTGTGCATTTGCATTTTTCCAACAACTCTAAAATTAATACATCCATAATAACATGCTCACATCCAACTAAATAAATTGTATGTCCTTTCTTGATCGAAACACTTAAGCTTAAATTAGATGTATATACACATGTTTGAACCATATGCGATTATGTCAACCTAAATACATAACATAAAATTTTATCATCTAACCTAAGACCACATACATATATACATTCGATTTAATACCATCAAATTAACTAACTTATTTCATATATAAACGGTTAATATAACCTATATAAATCATTTCAACTTTTGTATAAATTATCATACCTACCGAATCACATCCTCAAACCATCCAAATACCTATTCGACATATACATACCAACTCAAACCTATTAATCATGTTCATAGCATAAATATCAAGTTAAAAGTAGTACACATTCATCATTCATATTTCACCTCATAACCGAATATGTAATCCACAACTACCTATATCAACATACTTAATATAATAACCTTAAGCCACAAATAACTACTTCATGCTGAAAATTTTTATAAAAGACAAACATTTCACACTCACTACAGTAATTTTGACTTTTAGCGGCGTTTTTTTAGGCCTTTAGCGGCGTTTTAAGCGCCACTAATAGTCTTTGCGGTGCTTTTAAAAACGCCACAAAAAACGCCGCTAAAAGAGGCGCTGCAAAATTTAGCAGCGTTTATGAGAAAAAAACGCCACTAAAAGTCATGACTTTTAACGGCGTTTTTTCTACAAACACCGCTAAAAACATGACCTTTAGCGACGTTTTTTATACAAACGCCGCTAAAAATCATGACCTTTAGCGGCGCTTCCCCAAAAAACGCCGCTAAAAGTCATGAAAAATAAAAAAAAATTAATATATTATATTTTTAGCGGCGTTTTTGAAAGGTCATGAAAATTAAAAAAAAAAATTATAATATTATAAAAACACATGATCAAATTTATAATATTATAAAAACACCAAAAATTATAATATCGCATAATATTATACCAAGCATGATCAAAGAACTTAATCACATAAAGAAAACACATGGTTAGACAGATCTTTTTACATTTTAATACATCATAACCATAATTGGTACAATTTTATACCCTAATTGCTGCACCAGCTGCAGTTTCTAGTTGAAGAACCTTGATTCTATTGACCTCTTGCAGCCAATTTAATCCACTAGAGACGACATAGTAAGAAAAGAATATGCCCATTCTAGGATGAGAGGCAAGCTAAAAAAACTATCAGAATATTGTGCAAGTTGTGAGAAACCAACCCGATTTGAATCAGAAACGAGTAGATAATCTACCATAAAGATAGACCAATTGCAATTTAATATTAGTTTTAGCAAAACAAATCAGTGATTGAAATATTTTGTGCTTAAAACAAATCAGATAGAAGGCATTGATGGAAGTGATATTTTCATCTCAGATGACCCATGATCAGACTATTCTTGCTTGACAACTATCTCTTCCCAACCTGAGCAATATATAAAAGATGATAAACAGGTTAAAATTATCTCTTCCCAACCCATGCAAAATTTCTAAAGGTTAAAACGTAAGGTTAGACCCAATACTTGTATAGAATTTGAGATTTGATCAATGTACTTTAAAAGTTAAAAATGCATTCCTACATTTTGATTTAAAAACTGTAGGTCCAATCATTTCAGTCATTAGTAGTTTCTATCAAAAATTTTTAATTGAACATATTTATTCTGTCAATCATATTCCTCATCATACCAGGACAAACTCATCAAATTTCCAAATTCAGGGACCAAATCTCAAATTACATAACAATAACCTCAACTTGCTATCACTGAACATATTAATCAAGTACATATGTTCTTAAATTACTGAAGAATAATAGCTTCTTTTAAATTTCCATTAAAAGTACCATAAGTGAAAGAACTGAAAATATAAATTCAATATATATATAAAGATACGTACCATGTACTTGGCAACTTCCTCACTTACTTCCTTCAAGTAAACAACAAAGGAAGATGAATCTGCTCAACCTATTGGGAAAAACATTCATCATCTATATTCAGGCAGAGACAGTAGCAAATTTGGTGATTAAAACATAAAGAAGTGGTATAGTATAGACCAACTGCTTTATTAAAGAAGAATCACAATAATAGAAAATGTGTAGAATGTAAATAGTGGCGGGATCGTAATTACACCCACCAATAAGAGAGAGAGCACACATGAGGTAGTGATTCTGAGCATTAATAACTCCAAAGTGCCTAGGAATATATATGAGATCAAAAGAACTTCAATCTAGTCCACGTAAATCACATACAAGTTTGATCATCCTATCTGTCTCTACATGTGGACAACGATTGCCTAGGAATATGAAACACCCCAAACCCGGCCCACGAGCCTGAACCGGATCTGGTATGTTCCTTAAGTAAACCGGTTTCAAAGTTCTTGTTACTTAGAGAAAATTAATGTAATTTTTAAAAATATATCATTCTGGGTTGGGCTTAGGTTGGAAACCCATTTATTTTATTTGGAAATCCAATTAATTAAGGTGACAAAACAATTTAGTGTTTTTGTTTTTTTTAGAAATAATTTTACTTGAATTTTAATTTAAAATAATTCATAACATAGTAATTAAAAATAAAAGTAAAGAAATGTAAATATGGCCTTATTACAACAAGTAAAATCCCAAAATAAAATTCCAAAGTACTTAAATAAAATTAAAGTGTCCATATTGAATAAAACTTCAAGTTGAGCATGGCCACCACAAGATCTACCGTCCCAGTCCATCACTGTTCGTCACCTGAAACATGTTTCACACAACGGGGTGAGTCAACAGACTCAATATGTAACCAACACTAAAATTCAATAGATCAGGCATACATGTTCATATCAACCACTTATTCATACAACAGATAGCAATAATGATGCAACCCAAACCCAAACCTAGATGCCATCCGCTACACATCCCCGTACCAACCTGCACACCGTGGGGACTACTAAGTCGACCCTCCATCCGCTACACACCATCGAGGCGATCATTTGCGATCGGCGTGCTCATCGCCATATATAAAATTTGTGGCATAGCCACCAGATATAATTGTGTCAAGAGACACCTGATTCAGATAATGTAACCGAAGTTACCACATTCAGATAATGTGACCGAAGTCACCACATTCAGATAGTGAGACCATAGTCATCACATTCACTTCCTCTTTTTCATATATCCCGAATGACCCATATTATCCATATCATGCATATCATACTTAAATTCACATTCTTATAAAGTTTCACATGTTATAAATAACATATTTCATAATCCTAGTGGAAGTAGGAAACGTACTTGAGTACTTTGTACCATAACACGGTACCTTATCCATATGCACATATTACATATTACCATAATCATATTAAAAGTTAGTGTGGGGTACACACCTGATTCGTTTAATGAAGCCCTTGAAATCCCGAAGAACCGATCTACTGATTTAATCCTTAACTCCTATATTCGGCCAATCATTTAAACACATTAATAAACCTTTTTGGCTTTAAAACCAAATCCTAGTAGGATTTGTATACTGAAAACCTACCTTGTTGCCGATTGACTTGAGAATCAAGTCCCAAAACTTTGTTGTATTCCTTCTTGCATTCGGCCAACTTTAAAACACATCATAGGTTAGTTTCGGCTTTTGGAAATAAATCCAAATACTTAAAATAGGCCTTGGCCGAATGTCTTAAACACATACCTTTGTGATCTCAAATCCCGAAAAGTATCCTTGCTTTCCTAGGGATGTCGAAATTCCTATAATCACATGTTAGGTTTAATCTAACATTAAAACTTAAAACAAGACCTTTGGATCTTATAGTTTCTTACCTTAGATCCCGAAATATTCCTCCTTGTAGTCGACAGTTGTAGAAACCCGAGAGATCCCCTTAATACTTCAGTCGACTGCTTCCTTGCTTAGATTCACAGGGAGATTCGGCTATGGCTTCTAATGGAGAGGAAAATATTCGACTAGGTTCCAACAATTACTTAATTTCGGCTTGACAAAAGAAAAGAAAAGAAGAGAGGAGAGCACTAAGAATTCGACAGAGAGAGGAGGAAGCAAAAATTGATGAGTAGCCCTCCTTCATTCCTTTTATAGCCGAAATTATCATAAATAAAAGAGTTTAATCCAACATTTATCTCTTCAAAATAATCCAATTTAAAAATCCTTTATTTATCACCTTTTTAATCGAATATTTATGAAAATAAAACACCTCCTTTCTAGAAGCTTGTGCCGTCCACCTCAATCTTCTGGAAGCAAAAATAAAACCTCATTTATTTGCTTCCCAAGTGACTCGAACTCAGGCCCATTCCCCTTGCATATGGCGCCATTTCCATAGGCCCTAAGTGGCATCTTCAGGCCACTTTTCTAAGCCTGTTTGTGTGTCAAATTTCACAAAATTTTTCTTTTAAGGCCACCTTGCCTTAATTTCCCCTTTTAAACCTTAAAACTCGTCATTTCTAGGTCATTTCTAAGTTTTCAAAAATTTTCGATCGGCTCTGTAAACTTGACATTTCCTTACATTTCCAAGTTTCCAGAAATGTTTGCTTTCCATTTCTGAATCATTTCCTTACATTTCCAGGTTTCTAAAAATGTTCATTTCCATTTTCATTTCCATGCATTTCTAGGTTTCCAAAAATGTTCATTTCCATTCCCATTTCCATGCATTTCTAGGTTTCCAAAAATGTTAAAAATGTATTCATAAAACTTAAGACATGTAATTTCGTACAATTAAACCGAAAATGCATAGGCCCTTTCCAGGATGTTACAGTTCTACCCCCTTAAAATAATTTCGTCCTCGAAATTTCCTAACTAAAATAATTAAGGGTATTGCTGTCGCATTGTCTCTTCTGACTCCCACGAAGCTTCTTCCGATCCATGATTGCGCCATAACACTTTGACTAGAGGAACTAACTTCCTTCGTAGTACTTTCACATCACGTTCCAAGATCCGAATCGGCTCTTCCTCGTAGGATAAGTCTGGCCTTGGCTCCACCTCTTAAACAGGTACCACATAAGACGGATCCGATCGGTAGTGACGTAGCATGGATATATGGAATACGTCGTGCATCTGCTGCAACTCTGATGGCAACTCCAATTGGTATGCCACTGGTCTAACTCGCTTCAGTACTCGATAGGGCCCTATAAACCTTGGGCTTAACTTCCCTTTGCGACCGAACCTCATAACCTTCTTCCAAGGCGAGACTTTCAGGAACACTCAGTCTCCAACTTCAAACTCTATTTCCTTCCGCTTGAGGTCTGCGTACGACTTCTGCCTATTAGAGGCTTCCTTCAACCGTGCCCGAATTAACTCAACCTTCTCTTCAGTTTCTGCCACTAACTCTGGACCCAAAATTCGACGTTCTCTTAACTCAGTCCAACAAGTAGGTGTTCTACACTTCCTACCATACAATGCTTCATATGGTGCCATCCAAATGCTAGCCTGATAGCTGTTGTTGTAGGCGAACTCAGTTAGAGGCAAGTAATCTTCCCAACTTCCTCGGAAATCCATCACACAGCCTCTCAGCATATCCTCCAACACTTGTATAACTTGTTCAGATT
Source organism: Gossypium bickii (assembly GCA_025503065.1). Classification (NCBI taxonomy): domain Eukaryota; kingdom Viridiplantae; phylum Streptophyta; class Magnoliopsida; order Malvales; family Malvaceae; genus Gossypium; species Gossypium bickii. Next base: position 108,924,838 of record CP106711.1, read on the forward strand.
GCCCGTCTGATTGTGGATGAAAAGCCGTAGTGAAGTCCAACTTAGTGCCTAAAGCTTGATGAAGTGCCTTCCAAAACCGAGACGTAAACCTTGAGTCCCTATCGGAGATGATCGATACTGGTACTCTATGTAACCTTACGATCTCCGCCACATATAACTTGGCTAACTTCTGAAGAGAATAGTCAACTCTCACCGGAATAAAGTGCGCGGATTTGGTCAAACTGTCGACTATCACCCATACCGAGTCCTTCTTAGTAGGCGTAAGGGGAAGCCCACTAACGAAGTCCATGGTAATTCTCTCCCACTTCCATTGTAGAATTTCGATTGGTTGAAGCAATCCCGATGGAACTTGGTGTTCAGCCTTAACTTGCTGACACATCAGACATTTTCCCACGAATTCAGCTTAATGCCCAAAAATTATTCCCAAAATTATTCCCTTAGCTCTCTATACAGCTTAATGCCTCCGGGATGCATAGCATAAAGGCTACCATGCGCCTCCCGAAGAATCCTTTGTCTTAACTCCTCGTCCTTCGGCATACAGACTTTTCCTTTGTAGCACAATACTCCTTCATCATTGACGCCATAATCCTTTAATTCTCTGTTCTATACTTGCTCTAACTTAGCACTTAGGTCCTTATCAGCCAACTGTCCCTCTTTCACTTCCTTCAGCCATGTGGGCTTGACTTGCAACTCTGCCAACAGGCCTCCATCATCATACAGACTTAAGTGAGCGAACAAAGCCCTTAGATCCGACACAACCTTCCTACTTAGGGCATCAGCTACCACATTCGCCTTGCCCGGATGATATTCTATCGAACAATCGTAGTCTTTCAATAATTCCACCCACCTTCGTTGCCTCAAGTTCAACTCCTTCTGAGTCAACAAGTACTTAAGACTTTTGTAGTCTGTGTAGATAACTGATCTTTCTCCATAAAGGTAGTACCTCCAAACCTTAAGGGCGAAAACCACTGCTGCCAGTTCCAAGTCATGAGTTGGGTAGTTAACCTCATGAGGCCTTAACTGCCGAGACGTATAAGCGACCACTTTTCCATCTTGCATTAGTACACAGCCTAACACCACAAAATCTTTTCCTGCCTCCGGCTGAATTAACACTGGAGCTTCTGTCAACACCTTTTTAAGCTTTTTAAAGCTCTCCTGCTGCTTATTAGTCCATTCAAAGGGTACTTTCTTCCTTAGCAACTTTGTCAAAGGCGCGGCTATAGACGAGAACCCTTCCACAAACCTTCGGTAATAGCCTGCCAAACCTAAGAAACTTCGGATTTCAGCCACGGACCTAGGTGGTTTCCAATCCAACACTGCTTCGATCTTCCTAGGGTCCACTCTTATTCCCTCTGCGGACATGTCCTAAGAATGCCACCTCCTTAAGCCAAAATTCACACTTACTGAATTTGGCATAAAGCTTCTTTTTCCTTAACAGTTGCAGCACAACTCGGAGATGTTCATCGTGCTCCTCTTCAGACTTAGAGTACACCAAGATATCATCGATGAACACAACGACGAACTATCCAAATAGGGTTGGAAAACCTGATTCATCATGTCCATGAACGCTGCTGGAGCGTTCATCAACCCAAGCGGCATCACCACAAACTCAAAATGGTCGTATCTTGTCCTAAAAGCGGTCTTATGGATATCAGCCTCCTTCACCTTCAGCTGATGATATCACGACCTTAAGTCGATCTTTGAAAACACTGCGGCCCTCTTCAGCTGATCGAACAAGGGATACTTGTTCTTAATGGTCAGCTTATTCAACTGACGGTAATCTATGCACATACGCATAGTTCCGTCCTTCTTCTTCACAAATAGGACCGGTGCTCCCCATGGAGAAACACTGGGTCGAATGAACCCACGATCCAACAACTCTTGGATTTGAGCCTTGAGCTCCACTAACTCCTTTGGCGCCATTCGGTATGGAGCGATTGACACAGGAGCTATTCCCGGTAGCAAATCTATTCCAAATTCCACCTCCCTATTTGGGGGTATTCCTGGTAATTCCTTCGGAAACACATCTTCAAAGTCCCTTACTGTTCTAACTCCACTAACACCTTCTTCCTTTCCACCCAACGCACTTACGAAGGCTAAGAATGCCTTGCACCCTTTCTTAACCATTTCCTCAGCCTTTAACGCCGAAACTACGTTAGACAGGTAGTTTCTTCTTTCTCCGATTATTACTACTGCTTCATCCTCCGGAGTCCTTAACTCCATATGTTTAGTCGCACAATCCAACACGGCTTGGTGCTCTACTAGCCAATCCATTCCAAGTATAAGTTCAAACTCCCCAAAAGGTAATTCCATTAAGTCAGCCCGAAAGTTCACTCCCTGAATCTCTAGGGGTACATTCCGAAAGATTTTATCTACCACTACAGTTTGGCCTAATGGGCTTACTACAGTCATTTGCCTATCAGAGAGTTCAGAGTCTAGGTCTAGTGTTTCCACTACACTACATGCAACATATGAATGGGAGAAAAATAGGGCTTGTCAAAAATAAAGAACGTACCGGTTATAACATCCGGCGCGTCTCCATCTTCCCTCCGGCGAACCGCATAAACCAAACCCGGTTGCCTTGCCTCAGCATTAGCAGTACCTCTGCCCTGTACTCCACGTCCTCTACCAGCACCGTTACCTTGATTACTCGAACCACGACCTCGTTGAGGCTGCTGTCCTCCTCTTCCAGCCTGACTAACATTCTGAGCGGCTGGTCGACTCTCATCTGGTTTCTTAGGACAATCCTTGAGCATATGGTCCTTGGGCCCACACTGAAAACATCCTCCCGTCTTTTTCCAGCACTCCTCTAAGTGCTTCTTCCCACAATGCTCACAAGGACGATACTGCCATCCTGTACCAGCTTGCTGATTTCGCGGCCCATCAATTCTAGGCCTCTTATGAACTTTTCCAGATGGTCCAGAACCTCTTTTGGGCTTATTCCTATCCACAGCCTGCTTGGTAGAATCCTTAATTCCCTCGGCCACCTTGGCCTTTTCTACCAAAGCAGAGAACTCCCGCTCCTGATGCGGTGCTATCAACAGTCTCAGATCGTCCCTCAGTCCGTCCTCAAAACGGACACAGTGCTCATGCTCAGTTGCCACTACTCCTCGAGCATAGCGGCTCAACCTCAGGAATTCAGCTTCATATTCCGCAACAGACTTGCTCCCTTGCACCAGCCCCAGAAAAGCCTTCCTTTGCTCATCTGTATACCTGGTTCCCACATATTTCTTCTAAAATGCTTCCTTAACATATTCCCAGGTCAGATCCTCAGCCGCGGCACCATCCCGAACAGTTAACCAATACTGATACGCTTCATCGAGTAATAGTGCCACCATCTCTTTCAACTTTTCCTCAGGGGTCAAATCAATCTCATCCATGATGCGCTCCGTTGCTTCCAACCGATACTTTCACCAGACGGGTGCCACTCCGAGATACTCCTCGAAACATTTCCGCTCTATTAGCTCTCGGAGCCGTTCGCACGCACTTACGTGTTCGAATTTCCACCGCGCACCACCACCAATTCCGAACTCGCAAAGACGACTGCGACACAAAGATCTTCCCCGTCTCGAGCTTGTTTCTCACACCACCAATGGTGGGGTGGTGGCGGCGGTGGTATCTCATTGTCAGAACCTTGACCCGATCAAACAGGTTCTGACACAGTCATCCTTCCTCTACCTAGTCCACGACGACCACGTCCTCTAGAGCTCATTTCTAACGTCGGAATCTGATTAAGAAGTTTTATGAATTAGTCATTGTTCCACTTGTTTACCCGCGAAGGAGTTTTATGACAGAGTTTTAGGAGTGGTTCTTTCGTATTCATACATACACACAGTCTTTTCAGTCATTCATACATCCATCAATCAATTATGAACTTTCGTTCATTCAGAGAAACGTTGTAGTTTTCATTGTTGTTGTTTATCCACTACCCAAGGGTATTTTCGTAATTTGCCCTACAGGGGTATTTTCGAAATTTTCAAAAGAAAAAGTTCCTTTGGTGCTTTTGTCACAAAGTATTTTGGAAATTCTGAATTTTTTGGAAAATTTCGAAATCCGGGGGTATTTTGGAAAATTTCGAAATCCGGGGTTATTTCGGTAATTTTGGACCTCGGGGGTATTTCGGTAATTTTTCACAACCGGGGCAAAGTTGTAAAATTTAATAAACCAGGCATATTTCAAAACTTTGAGGGTTCTTTTTGAGAATTTTATTTTCCAAAACGGTGATGTTGCAAAAATTTTGGAAATCAGGGTCATTTTGGTAATTTTGTAAGTTAGGGCAATTTTGTAATTTTCCAAAGTCAAGGTATTTTTGATAGTTTGCAAATCAGGGTTTTTGAACATTTATAAAATTTTGACGAAACTGTTGAGTAGTTGGTCATTTTATAAACCAAGGGCATTTTGGTAATTTTACCACTAGGGGCATTTTTGTAATTTTGAAAATCGGACATTTTTCGGAAAATTTTGAAAAGATGGTTTTCACAAGTTTAAAGGATAGTTTTAAGAGTTTTAAAACTAGGGTTTTGTTGTTTTTATAGAAAAAAAACACGGCTAGTTCCCTTTTGGGTTTTAGTCATTGTGTTTAGCCTATGACCGAGCCCACTTGGTCAGGGTGAACCAAAGCTACGCACCAGGTAGGATTCGAGTGGAGAGGAGGTGAGTCACGCAGACTGCTTAAATACCAAGCTTCCACCAAAACCATTCCTAGACATGCGCACAGAGGTTGCCACACCTACTGAGCCCTCAGGTTAGGGTGAACCGGTTACACGCACTGTAGGATTCCTGTGAAGAGGAGGTGAGTCACTAGGACTGCTTAAATACCAAGCTCTTCCGGATCCAATCCTAGACATGCGTACAGGGGTTACCACACCTTAACTCAGTGACTTAGTCATAGGTTTGTGTAATGAAATTAAGTCTTATGTGTTTGTGTTTGAGTAAACTAGTCCTAGGGTTCAAGTACCTATCATTCTATTCTACGTTCCATGCCTTTTCTACCCTTCCATAATTCATAAATCACATAATCAGGCTGAGATGGTTAGGGTACTTACAGTGGATCATGGGTCGGAGACTTAGGTGCCATGCCAGAAAACCTGCTTATTTTCAGAAATACTTTCCATAGAACTCATTTAGGCTCGATTTGAAAATGTTTTGGGCCTTGGCCCACAGGCCGAGAGTTTAAAATTGGGCTCTAATACCAAACTGAAACACCCCAAACCCGGCCCACGAGCCTGAATCGGATCTGGTATGTTCCTTAAGTAAACCAGTTTCAAAGTTCTTGTTACTTAGAGAAAATTAATGTGATTTTTAAAAATATATCGTTCTGGGTTGGGCTTAGGTGGAAACCCATTTATTTTATTTGGAAATCCAATTAATTAAGGTGACAAAACAATTTAGGGTTTTTTTTTAGAAATAATTTTACTTGAATTTTAATTTAAAATAATTCATAACATAGTAATTAAAAATAAAAGTAAAGAAATGTAACTATGGCCTTATTACAACAAGTAAAATCCCAAAATAAAATTCCAAAGTACTTAAATAAAATTAAAGTGTCCATATTGAATAAAACTTCAAGTTGAGCATGGCCACGAGAAGATCTACCGTCCGGTCCATCACTCGTCGTCACCGAAACATGTTTCCCACAGCGGGGTGAGTCAACAGACTCAATGTGTAACCAACACTAAAATTCAATAGATCAGGCATACATGTTCATATCAACCACTTATTCATACAACAGATAGCAATAATGATGCAACCCAAACCCAAACCTAGATGCCATCCGCTACACATCCCCGTACCAACCTGCACACCGTGGGGACTACTAAGTTGACCCTCCATCCGCTACACACCATCGAAGCGATCATTGCGATCGGCGTGCTCATCGCCCATATAAAATTTGTGGCATAGCCACCAGATATAATTGTGTCAAGAGACACCTGATTCAGATAATGTAACCGAAGTTACCATATTCAGATAATGTGACCGAAGTCACCACATTCAGATAGTGAGACCGTAGTCATCACATTCACTTCCCCTTTTTCATATATCCCGAATGACCCATATTATCCATATCATGCATATCATACTTAAATTCACATTCTTATAAAGTTCCACATATTATAAATAACATATTTCATAATCCTAGTGGAAGTAGGAAACGTACCTGAGTACTTTGTACCATAACACGGTACCTTATCCATATGCACATATTACATTTTACCATAATCATATTAAAAGTTAGTGCGGGGTACACACCTGATTCGTTTAACGAAGTCCTTGAAATCCCGAAGAACCGATCTACTGATTTAGATCCTTAACTCCTATATTCGGCCAATCATTTAAACACATTAATAAACCTTTTTGGCTTTAAAACCAAATCCTAGTAGGATTTGTATACTGAAAACCTACCTTGTTGCCGATTGACTTAAGAATCAAGTCCCAAAACTTTGTTGTATTCCTTCTTGCATTCGGCCAACATTAAAACACATCATAGGTTAGTTTCGGCTTTTGGAAATAAATCCAAATACTTAAAATAGGCCTTGGCCGAATGTCTTAAACACATACCTTTGTGATCTCAAATCCCGAAAAGTATCCTTGCTTTTCTAGGGATGTCGAAATTCCTATAATCACATGTTAGGTTTAATCTAACATTAAAACTTAAAACAAGACCTTTGGATCTTATAGTTTCTTACCTTAGATCCCGAAATATTCCTCCTTGTAGTCGACAGTTGTAGAAACCCGAGAGATCCCCTTAATTCTTCAGTCGACTGCTTCCTTGCTTAGATTCACAGGGAGATTCGGCTATGGCTTCTAATGGAGAGGAAAATATTCGGCTAGGTTCCAACAATTACTTAATTTCGACTTGAAAAAAGAAAAGAAAAGAAGAGAGGAGAGCACTAAGAATTCGGCAGAGAGAGGAGGAAGCAAAAATTGATGAGTAGCCCTCCTTCCTTCCTTTTATAGCCGAAATTATCATCTAAGGAGTCCCTTACTTGGCCACCACTCCTCTACCTGATAACTTTATCCTTTAATTATCATAAATAAAAGAGTTTAATCCAACATTTATCTCTTCAAAATAATCCAATTTAAAAATCCTTTATTTATCACCTTTTTAATCGAATATTTATGAAAATAAAACACCTCCTTTCTAGAAGCTTGTGCCGTCCACCTCGAGTCTTACGGAAGCAAAAATAAAACCTCCTTTATTTGCTTCCCAAGTGACTCGAACTCGAGGCCCATTCCCTTGCATATGGCGCCATTTCCATAGGCCCTAAGTGGCATCTTTGAGCCACTTTTCCAAGCCCTGTTTGTGTGTCAAATTTCACAAACTTTTCTTTTAAGGCCACCTTGCCTTAATTTCCCCTTTTAAACCTTAAAACTCGTCATTTCTAGGTCATTTCTAAGTTTCCAAAATTTTCGATCGGCTCAGTAAACTTGACATTTCCTTACATTTCCAAGTTTCCAGAAATGTTTACTTTCCATTTCTAAATCATTTCCTTACATTTCCAGGTTTCCAAAAATGTTCATTTCCATTTTCATTTCCATGCATTTCTAGGTTTCCAAAAATGTTCATTTCCATTCCCATTTCCATGCATTTCCAGGTTTCCAAAAATGTTAAAAATGTATTCATAAAACTTAAGACATGTCATTTCGTACAATTAAACCGAAAATGCATAGGCCCTTTCCAGGATGTTACAGAATATATACGAGTTCAAAAGAACTTCAATGAAGCTTTACTCTTTAGGATATGATAGTAGATAACAGGTCATAAACATTTTTTTATATACTATGTAAAGGTAATCTTATCTGTCTAATATCTCGAAAAAATTTACAAAGCAGTTCCTAAACTAATAACATGTTCAAGTAGACACTTATTTCATATTTGTAATAAACATCATTAGCAAAATCAATGATAATCCTATCAATATGACGTATAGACGAGCTTGTAGGATGCTAATATGCTACATCACTTCTGATGGTGAGAAGGAAAAAATAACTGAAGTACAAGTTTATATTCCCAACATAAACACAATAAAGGGCACACACAGTGAGCAATAAAACACACTGTAATTTACTTATGCCTCATCTTGTCAAAGCTTAAGTTATTTCCTTATATAAACATATATGTATATGAATCGGTTGGTATCTGAAAATACTGAATATGTAACAAAGCTTCATCAACAAAGACATGATGCATAGAAGGCATATTTTCTGTGAACGATGTGAGCTTGGTACTACAAGCTAAAAGCAAAAAGGCAAACTCTGGTTTACTTATGATGATAACAAAACAAGGTATACTCACCCATACCAGGATAAAGAGAACGGTAATATTTGGCAAATTTCTCACATTGATTAGACTCTTCACCCTTTGCAGCCAAGCACCTGCAATTGCTTCTAAGATTGTTTAAAGAAAGACATGGGGTCAAAAAAACATTCGATAGTTCCATAACAAGCAGAATCTGAAATTTTACAAGCAGTGTACTTGGGTGAATTAAGAAGACATACTTTCCTAATCAGTCAATAGAAAAACTAAAAACCAAGAGGCATATCAACTTAATAAAATCATGTGACTGCAAAATTAGTAATAAAACCACAGTTGACATGGCACACATGGATATATTTAAAGCTTTTTTTTATGCATTTCAGGACACACTGCAACAAAATGACACGTAAATCGAAGCAGGTAAGAAAAACAAAATTACCGACAAACTTGAACTAATTGATAGTATGCAATAACACCAACGCTCATTTTAATCTTCCCAACTTCCTTAACTATACGATATCTCTTTATGGTTGCTGCAATGTACATTCTCAAACCTCTCCAACCAAAATTTTATCAATATCCAATGACTCTAAGTTAAATGAACTGAATCCGCTTCCAATTCCAAATTCAATTGAAATTCACCTACAACAATATAATAATTCCTTATTAAATATGACATAAAAAGACAATGCACATTAGGATTTAAACTACATTTTATTCAAACAAATTTATAACATAAGCAATTAATCGTCACCCCAACCGAATTATAACAAGTGGAATTAAAATTCATAGAAGTTCTAGATTCACAAAACTTACCCAAAATAAATTACAGTATGATAAGATAGAAAACAACCATTCGAACACGATAAACCAAAGACCACGGCATTTTGTTTATCTTGATTCAACCCCAAACCGATTAATAAATTCTAGCTTTTGCAACCAAAAAAAAAAAGGAATTAGCACTAATTTAAAAATATCCAAATAGCATTTAAATCAAGGGATCTTCAATAAAATTAAATCAACTAAACAAAGGGCTCAATAATAATTCAAGCTCAGTGGATCTAAGAATCATAAAGGAAAAGACAATGAATGAAGTTCTATTTAGTAGTGATACAAATCTAAGAGAAATCAAAAGAAAAATAAACATTAAAAATAGCTGAATTTAAAAAGAAAAAAGAAGCTCACTTTCCATCAAAAGAAAACATTATTTTTTTTAAAAAAATAGTAAATTTCTCAGTAAAACTAAAAAATAAATTGCAAAGGGAATGGAAGAAAGAACACGCAGAGAAGCATACAAACTAGCCAAAAAAAAAAAGCTATATTACTTAAACAACAATAATCTTGTCTTTGTTTACCAAATAATGTTCAAATTTGAATAAATCAACAGGTAACAAATAGATCACAATGGAAAATTCAAACTACAAATACAGAAATATTCGAAATTAAATATAATTTCTAAGATCCTAAACTAAATTAAATTTAAAAAAAAATCATAAAAGGTATTATAGGAGACGCATAGAGATGTCCTATTACCCATTTGTGAGAACCCCAAAAATAGCTAAAATCAGAAGAACAAAAACCATCATAGTAAAATACAATACAAACTTAGATGAAAATACAAATTAGGCAAAACAAAACACTAGAATACAGAATGGGTTAACTTACAGTTGCGGTAGAAACATGAAATTTAAAAAAATTACTCTTAATAAAAGGAACAGTTTTCGTCAATTGGTAATATCTATCTAGCCAAGAGCAGTGTAGCGCTGCATTAAAAAAAAAGTCAAAATTTTGAATAGCGAAAAAACATCTAAGAAATGAAAACAGCAAATTCGTTCACAAAAAAGGAAATTGAAAATTCATACAGCTTCAGGCTCGGATTGAGAGACAATTCGAACACCGTCCTTGTTGACGAGAAAATCGCCGTCTCTGAATGTGCTCCTTTCCTTTCGTCATTTCAAGGACTTCAGATTTAAGTTTTTACAGAAAAAGAGAAAAGGGGAATTTTCATTTTCTAATTAATTGAGAAAAAAATTATTTGACAGCTTCCCCTCCCCCCCAAAAAAAGAAGATATGTTGTTTTGAATGTTGGAGAAATGGCTATCCTCAGAAGAATGCGAAATTGCTATACCATTCAATCAGAATAATAGACCTACATGAGAAAGGGACTCAATAATAAAGACAAATATAAAGAAAAGGAAAAAGAAAAACAAAAGGAGGGAAGAAAGGGATTACCTGTTGGGAAAGGGGAAGAAGACCTAGGCGAGAAGGAGAAATCTGTTGGGAAGAATGAAAAGAAGACCTAGGCAGAAAGGGGTTTTTGAGAAAATAAACTTAATGAGAAAATTGAAAAAATAAAAATGGCGCCGTTTCAATTCAATTTAATTTCTTTTTGCGGCGTTTTAAAAAAAAAAAAGCCACTATTACTCCTAATTTGCGGCGTTTTTGTGTCTAGCGCCGCTAAATCCCCAAGCTTTTTGCGGCTTTTTTGCTCAAAAACGCCACTAATTCCTTCAATATTAAAATAATATTGTTTAGTAATTTTTTGTTTAGTAATTTTTTAAATTGAATTGGTATTAATATAATATTAAATCTTTTCAATAATTTTGAAAAAAGAAAATATGTTTTAAATTTTTTTGAATAAAATAACTTTTAATCCATAAACTCTAGACCCTAAACTGTTAATCCATAAACTATATACCCTAAATTAAACCATAAACCCCAAACTATCATGAGAATTAATTCAATATTTTAAAATTAATACTATCTCTTTTACGATTATATAAGAAATTATTTAATATTTTTTTCATTTTTAACAAATATTTTTCTCTTAAATAATTTAAACTAGAATCATAATTTTAATGTATTAAAATTAATGTCATCTATTTAACAATTATATAATAAATTATTTAATATATAAATTAAAAGACACTAATTTAATCTAAACCCATAACCCCTATCCTCTATCCCATAAACTCTAAATCAAAAACTATAAAACCCTAACCCCTAACCATTTACCTTTCAACCCATTAACCCTAACTTTTAACTCATGAAACCCTAACACATCCCCCTTAAACCTTAAACCTTAAACCTTAAACCATAAATCATAAATCATAATCCCTAAACATTAAAATAGAAACTCCTAAACCTTACACCCTAAACTATATATGCTAAACCATAAACCCTAAACAATCATGAAAATTAATTCAATATTTTAAACTTAATACTATATCTTTTACGATTATATAAGAAATTGTTTAATATTTTTTTCATTTTTAACAAATATTTTTCTCATAAATAATTTAAACTAGAATCATAATTTTAATGTATTAAATTAATGTTATCTCTTTTACAATTATATAAGAAATTATTTAATATATAAATTTAAAAACAAACAGTCATGTATATCTAAAAAAAATTTAAAATTATTTGCGGCATTTTTTCAAAAGCGCCGTTAATGCTCAGACTTTTAGCGGCGTTTTTCCAAAAGCACCGCTAATGCTCAGACTTTTAGAGGCGTTTTTCCAAAAGTGCCGCTAATGCTCAGACTTTTACCGGTGTTTTTCCAAAAGCGCCGCTAATGCTCAGACTTTTAGCAGCGTTTTTACCTAAGCGCCGCTATTGCTTAGACTTTTAGTGGCATTTTTCCAAAAGCGCCGTTAATACTCAGACTTTTAACGGCGTTTTTACATAAGCGCCGCTAATGCTCAGTCTTTTAGCGGCGTTTTACGAAAAAACGCCGCTATATATCCTTTTTCACGGTGTTTTCTAAATAAACGCCGCTATTGCTCAGTTTTTGGCGGTGTTTTCCTTCAAACGCCGCTAATGTATAATATTTGCGGCGTTTTTCTTTAAAACGCCACTAAAAACGCCGCTACAAGTCTGTTTTGCTGTAGTGACTTACCATTCGCATATATCATTAACATTTATTTTAAAAGGAGTTTCACTCACCACTAAACATAATTAAACACTTACCATATCAAAACATGACAAACACACCTCATTTATATGCCATGACCGATTATATATAGACTTAAACATCATATTTAGCCATTTTCGCTTGGCCATAAACATATACAATAACAAAATGTATTAATTCTAAACATAGTTTAGCCTATACATGTAACACCCCCTACCTGTATTCGTTATCAGAATAAGGTACGAGGCATTACCAGAGTTTACAAATTTTTTTTTTTTAACCGAAACCATTCTAATTCAACATATTTTTAAAATAAAATTCATGCATATTTATAAAATAACTTCAACACATAAGCCATATCAGTGGCTAACCTTATATTCATTTCATATTAACATTTATTTTATTAGCTTATACATGCCATTCATTTCCAAACTAAAATTTCTTTAAATACAGAAATCTGGGGTTGATAGTGTGATGAGTCTCCCACCGATTCGACCTCCAGAGCTCTTAACACTACAAAACAAGGGAAAGGAAAGCAGAGTAAGCACTTTGTGCTTAGTAAGCCCATGTAACAAGAATTATACTTACCTAATATTTTCAATACAATGTAATAAGCATTCATATGTCCATTCAATGCATTAATACCCTAACATGCACAAGCTCAACATTCAAGTTAGTTCATTAATTTCCATATATCAATAATATACACACCATGATTGATGAGCTCATCAATACTATGATTTTCATTTCCTTGTTATTTTTCCATATTTATCCCGTTGAATTACTCGAAATTTGATGGATTTTCAGAGGTACACTTTTGTGTACAAACCGGTCCGTCAATTCATATTCATGTGCGCACATTTTCATTTCAGAGAGCACACTCCCGCGAACCTCATCTTTACAAAATAGGATTACGGTCAAAGCTAAATCCCTGTAATATAAACTCATAGAGTATTGTCGGGATTACCATCCAAAGCTAAATCCACGCAACGACAATTACTCTAATGAGCTTGGATTTGAATTACCATCCAGCTAAATTTGGACCTAATTCGGATTACCCGTCCAAGCTAAATCCATTTTCCACATATTCTTCGGGAGGGCTATATCAGATAGGATCACCCGTCCGGGCTAGATCCTTTTTTACCGTCAATTCCTTTTCAGAGATCCATCGAATTTTTCCTTTCATTCAACCGGATTTCTTCCTTTTTTATCAAATATACCAATGTATCATCAATTTTCATACAATGAACATTCAAATTATATTCACATCAATAACATACATTTCAAGCATTTAACAATATAATTCAAGTTACATGAACTTACCTCGATACTAGTTCGTTTATAAAATCTACTAATCCGGGACTTTTTCCTTTCCTCGATCTAGCTTTGTGTTTGAGTTTTCCGGATCTAAATAAATAAAGTCAATCATCAATTCAATACATTTCATGTTCACATGTAGCATTTTCTATAATTCTATTATTATTTTTAGCTTATTCAAAGCTGTCTACTTGAGTCACAGTCACTAAATTATTTATTTCTCGAGCTACAGAGCTCCAAATGAAGAACCGTTAATTTTCCCTGAAACTAGACTCACATATCTTCTTCCCATAAAATTTTCAGAATTTTTGGTATGTCCAATCAATACCAGATTATTCTTAAAGTTTCCCCTGTTTTACTGTTTGACTGTTCTAACCTCTCTTCACTACGAATCAAATTACTCTTCGTACAAAATTCATATGAACTTCTTATTTATTTAATTTGAAAATAGACTCATTCAGGATTCTAAAAATATAAAGTTAAGCCCCTAATTATTTTTCTCCAATTTTTTTATGATTTTTCAAAGTCAGAACAGGGGATCCCGAAATCCCTCTGAACCAGTCTTACAAAAATATAAATATCTCAAATTACAGAATTCCTTTGCTTTCCATGTTTCTTTCATATGAAAATAGACTCAATAAGCTTTAATTTCATATCTCATTCAACTTCTAATTCCACTTCTACGAATTTTAGTGATTTTTCAAACTTACTCTACTGCTGCTGTCCAAAACAGTTTTGTTATAGCTTATTTTTTACAATTAAATCCTTTACCCAATTCTAACTTCAAATTCTTTCAATTAAACCACTAATTCATCATTTTATTCATCATATGCTATATTCAAAAACTCTGAATCTTCAAAAATTTCAACTTAAATTCATCAAAACTTTGTTCTAAAACTTATAAAGCATCAAAATTAAAAGAAAAGGACTAAATTAGCTTACCAAATTAAACTCCAAGCTTCAAACTTTTAATTTTCCCTTTTCTTCTTTCTTTTCTCTTTTCTTTCTTCTTTCACGTTTGCTCTCTGTTTCTTTTCTGTTTCTATCTCTTTTGTTTCTTTTCTCTTTTCTTTATATATATATTTATAATAATATAATAATATAATAATATAATAATATAATAATAAACTAAAAAATCTCAGATTTTTCTTCAATTCACATCCTCAATCTAGACAAAATGGCTTAATTGCCATTTTGGTCCTTTATACTTTCTTTTAATCTATAATTAAACTTTTACTTTCATTTCAATTTAGTCCTTTTCATTTAATTACCTACCCAAACGTTAAAATTTTCTAACGAAAGTTTAATACCACATTACTAACATTTTATAAATATTTATAAAAATATTTCCTATCATATAAAGACTCATGCAAACATATTGAAATAAATTTCTATTTAAATCGGATTTATGGTTGCGAAACCATTATTCGATAATCTCGAATTTAGGCCATTACAACTCTCCCCCTTTTTAAGGATTTTCGTCCTCGAAAATCTTACCAAGAAAGAGGTTTGGATATTGTTTCCTTATTGCCTCCTCCGGTTCCCATGTCGCTTCCTCGATCCCGTGTTTTTTGCCACAATACCTTCACCAAATTTATTTTTTTATTTCTAAGCTCCTTTGTTTCCCGTGCCAATATCTTGACCGATTCTTCATTGTAACTCATATCCGGTTGAATCTCCACTACGTCGGAGAAATAACATGTGAAGGATCTCGACCGATATCGTCGTAGCATAGACACATGAAAAACATTATGGATTCTATCAAGTTCTGGTGGTAATGCCAACCGATAAGCGACCGGTCCAATTCTTTCTATGATCTCATATGGCCCGATAAATCTTGGACTCAATTTACCCTTTTGACCGAACCGAGAACTTTCTTCCAAGGAGACACTTTCAAGAATACCTTGTCACCGACCAAATTCAATCTCTTTTCGTTTAAGATCGGCATATGATTTTTGGCGATCGGAAGCTGCTTTTAAACTATCCCGAATAACCTTTACTTTTTCTTCTGTTTCCCGGATTAAATCAACCCCATGTATCTTCTTTTCACTGAGCTCTGTCCAATACAATGGTGTTCTACATTTTCTACCATACAAAGCTTCATATGGAGCCATTTTAATACTAGGATCGATAATCGTTATTGTAAGCAAATTCAATCAAAGGTAGACACTCTCCCAATTACCTTCAAACTCTAGTATACAACATCGAAGCATATCTTCCAATACTTGAATTACACGCTCAGATTGGCCATCATGTCTCGAGGATGAAATGCGATCAAATACAACCGAGTACCCAAAGCTTCTTGCAATTTATCCCTAAACGAGACGTAAATCGGGGATCTCTATCTCGATATAATGGAGATAGGCACTCCATGTAACTCGACAATCTCGGATATGTACAATTCAGCCGGTTTATCTAAAGAATAATCCATACGCATCGGGATAAAGTGTGTTGACTTTGTCAATCGGTCAACAATCACCCAAATAGCATCTTTTTCCTCGGAGACAACGGTAACCCCGATACAAAATCCATAGTGATTCTTTCCCATTTCCATTCCCGGTATAGTAATTGGTCAAGTAACCGAAGGTACCGATGTTTCGCTTTAACTCGTTGACATATCAAACATCTTGATACAAACTCAGAAATATCACGTTTCATACCTGGCCACCAATACATCTTTTTCAAATCATTATACATTTTATTACTTCCCGGATGTACAGACATAGTACCACTGTGAGCCTCGTGTAAAATCTTCTGTATGAGCTCTGAATTCTTGGGTACACATACCCTACCTCTGAATAATAAACAATCATCAACCCCAATTTGAAATTCAGAATCAGTATTTGACTCACATTGTGCCCGTTTAACCTGTAACTTCTCATCATTCTTCTGAGCTTCACATATTTGCTGTAAAAATGTTGGTTTAGCTCTTAATTCAGCTAAGAGTGAACCATCATCAACCAAAAACAATTGAGCATTCATAGATCGTAAAGCGTACAGAGATTTTCGACTCAAAGCATCAGCCACAATATTAGCCTTACCTGGATGGTAATCAATAATCAAATCATAGTCCTTTATCAGTTCAAGCCACCTGCGCTGTCTCAAATTCAAATCTTTCTGTGTCATCAAATATTTCAAGCTTTTATGATCAGTATAAATATGACATTTCTCACCAGTACAAGTAATGCCGCCATATCTTCAATGCAAAAACAATAGCGGCTAACTCAAGATCATGTACCGGATAATTTCTTTCATGTGGTTTAAGTTGTCTTGAAGCATAGGCTATTACTTTACCTTCTTGCATCAAGACACAACCTAAACCATTTAATGAGGCATCATCAGTAAATAACAAATTCCTTACCCGGTTCATTTGCACTAATCATTGGTGCTTTCGTTAATAGATTTTTAATCGGTTGAAACTCACGACATTCATCAGTCCACTCGAACTTTACATCTTTCTCGCAATAATCGAGTCATCGGAGAAGCTATCATAGAGAATCCTTGTACAAATCTCCGATAATAACCGGCTAAACCCAAGAAACTTCTAACTTCGAATATGATCTTGGTGGACTCCAATTGACAATATTGAGACTTTACTTGGATCTACCCCGATGCCTTCAGCGGATACAATATGTCCAAGAAAACCCATCATCAAGCCAAAATTCACATTTCATCGAATTTAGCATATAACTTGTTTCTCTCGCAGAATTTGCAACACAATTCTCAAATGTTC
Source organism: Gossypium bickii (assembly GCA_025503065.1). NCBI lineage: Eukaryota > Viridiplantae > Streptophyta > Magnoliopsida > Malvales > Malvaceae > Gossypium > Gossypium bickii. Next base: position 108,942,061 of record CP106711.1, read on the forward strand.
TGTATGTTCTTCTTCATCTCGAGAATAAACCAAAATATCATCAACGAATACCACCACAAATCTGTCTAAGTACGGTCTGAATATTCGATTCATCAGATCCATAAATACTGCAGGTGCATTAGTCAACCCAAATGGCATAACCAGAAACTCATAATGCTCTGCACTGGTTCTGAAAGTTGTCTTTGGCACATCTGACTCCTTTACTCGTAACTGATAATAGCCCGATCGGAGATCAATCTTTGAAAATACAGTAGCACCTTTCAGCTGATCAAATAAATCATCAATCCGGGGCAACGGATACTTATTCTTTATAGTTACCTTATTGAGTCGTCGATAGTCAATACACAATCTCAAAGACCCATCTTTCTTTTTCACAAACAGAGCCAGGAGCACCCCAAGGTGAATGACTCGGTCGGACAAAACCTCTATCAACAAGTTCCTCAGAATCGTGTCTTTAATTCCTTTAATTCTGTAAGAGCCATTCAGATGCGAGCTATGGAAATCGGAGTAGTTCCCTAATCAAATCTATAGAAAATTCCACTTCTCTTCCGGTGGCAACCCTAGTAACTCTTCTCGAAACACATCAGAAAATTCACATACCACTGGTACTGCTTGAATCTTTGACTCATATACCTTAGTATCTAATACATAAGCAAGAATTTTGACATACCTGAGCGCAAGAATAATCGAAATCACATCGATAATCCTCCGTCGATCGGATTTAACCCGAAGTAATTCACCATTTCGCACTTCAACACAATATATTTACGTTTATGATTTACTATCGCATCATCCCGAGTTAACCAATCCATGCCCAATATCACATCAAACTCATCAAATGGCAAGAACATCAAGTCACCAGAAACAATAACCTCTTACCATCAAGTGGACAATTTTTACAAATTTTATCCACCAAAATAGATTGGCCAAAGGGTTCGAGACTTTAACAAAGAAATTCAAGAGGTTCAACAGATAAATCTTTTACGCATGCAAGTTTTACACATATATATGAATGCGTAGAACCGGGATCAATCAATGCGATAATATCGGTTTCAAGTAAAGAAAATGTACCAATAATAACATGGGTTTGAGGCATCTTCTCCGCACGCATGACATATGTCCTAGGAGGCGCTCGTGTCTCGTGCCTACTTGCAGATCTTTTGTAGCTCTCGGCTACCACCGACATTACTGGATGGTCGAGATGGTCTACCCTCAAAGATGGATTGCTTGGCTTCGATATATATTCAGCTTCTTTTCACTTCTTTTCGGACAATCTCTCGAGGAAATGGTCAAAAGAACCACATCGGTAACAAGCCCCGCTCTTAAATCGACATTCACCAAAATGAGCTTTATTACAATATCGGCATCTCGGCTTAGGGGTACCAACACCGCCAACACCGGTCACCGATGGAGTGGAAGGTCTTGAATTAGTGCGTTGTGAACTTCGCACTCTATCCGAATACCCAAAGTGGTTGAGGTAGAACGATCCTGGTACTTCTTCAATTTCTTTGGAGAGAAACCGAGATTTTTCCATTGGTCTTTTACTAAAAATTCGAGCTTCCTCTCACTGTTTCTTTTCTTTGCTCCATTCTTCTGCTTTATAAGCTCGTTCTGCTAGTGTAGTAAACTCTCGAATTTCAAGAATTCCAACAAGTAGCTTAATTTCTTCATTCAACCCTTCTTCGAATCGTTTGCACATTTCAGCTTCCGACTGTACCCATTCTCGAGCATATTTACTCAACCGAACAAATTCTCTTTCATACTCAGATACTGATCTATTGCCCTGTTTCAGCTCAAGAAATTCTTTTCTTTTTTTGATCAAGGAATCTCTGGCTGATATATTTCTTTTTGAACTCGGTCCGGAAGAATTCCCATGTAATTTCTTCTTTTCGAACAAATCAAGCTTTAGTATTCCACCAATGATAAGCTGTGTCTTTTAGCAGTGAAACAGCACATTTCAAACATTCTTCTGGCGTGCAAGATAATTCCTCCAAAACCCGAGTAGTATTTTCTAACCAAAATTCAGCTCTTTCGGGATCATCATCAATATTTGCTTTCAAATTCTTCGCCCCATATTTTCGAATTTTATCGATCAAGCTTTTCCTTTTTCGACAGATTCAAAGACTGCACTCGTGGAATCTCGGAACAGGTGGAGGAACAGGAGGGGGAGCTTGAGTTTGCTGCATTGTAGGGTTAGTTCTTATGTACTGGGTAAACCATTCATTCATCATTTGAAAGAAGGCTATTTTTGCCTCCTCCCCTTGACCCTCTATACCGGGCCTTCTACTGCTAGTTTCTTCTTCTTTGTATTGAAGCCGGAGCATGACTCCCACTTCCTCAGATTGAGCTCGGTCGGATGACATTACTATAAGAAAACACAATTTAAATGGTTAGGAGATATCACACTATCAAAAATAATTTAAATGGCATGTATAGCTAATCCAGTATTCGCTATATCGGTCCTAGAACCAAGCTAAACCGTAACTCGATACCAACAAATGTAACACCCCTACCGTATTCGTTATCGAGAATAAGGTACGAGGCATTACCGAGTTTACATTTTTTTTTTTAACCGAAACCATTCTAATTCAACATATTTTCAAAATAAAATTCATGCATATTTATAAAATAACTTCAACACATAAGCCATATCGTTGGCTAACCTTATATTCATTTCATATTAACATTTATTTTATTAGCTTATACATGCCATTCATTTCCAAACTAAAATTTCTTTAAATACCAGAAATATGGGGTTGATAGTGTGATGAATCTCCCACCGATTCGACCTCCGAGCTCTTAACACTACAAAACAAGGGAAAGGAAAAAGAGTAAGCACTTTGTGCTTAGTAAGCCCATGTAACAAGAATTATACTTACCTAATATTTTCAATACAATGTAATAAGCATTCATATATCCATTCAATGCATTAATACCCTAACATGCACAAGCTCAACATTCAAGTTAGTTCATTAATTTCCATATATCAATAATATACACACCATGATTGATGAGCTCATCAATACTATGATTTTCATTTCCTTGTTATTTTTCCATATTTATCCCGTTGAATTACTCGAAATTTCGATGGATTTTCAGAGGTACACTTTTGTGTACAAATTGGTCCGTCAATTCATATTCATGTGTGCACATTTTCATTTCAGAGAGCACACTCCCGCGAACCTCATCTTTACAAAGAGGATTACCATACCCAGCTAAATCCTCAGTAATATAAACTCATAGAGTATTGTCGGGATTACCACCCAGCTAAATCCGCAACGACAATTACTCTAATGAGCTTGGATCTCTAATTACGACCCAGCTAAATTGGACCCTAATTCGGATTACCCGTCCAAGCTAAATCCATTTTCCACATATTCTTCGGGAGGGCTATATCAGGATAGGATCACCCGTCCGGGCTAGATCCTTTTTTTACCGTCAATTCCTTTTCAGAGATCCATCGAATTTTTCCTTTCATTCAACCGGGATTTCTTCCTTTTTTTATCAAATATACCAATGTATCATCAATTTTCATACAATGAACATTCAAATTATATTCACATCAATAACATACATTTCAAGCATTTAACAATATAATTCAAGTTACATGAACTTACCTCGATACTAGTTCGTTTATAAAATCTACTAATCCGGGACTTTTTCCTTTCCTCCATCTAGCTTTGTGTTTGAGTTTTCCGGATCTAAATAAATAAAGTCAATCATCAATTCAATACATTTCATGTTCACAGTCTATTATTTTTAGCTTATTCAAAGCTGTCTACTTGAGTCACAGTCACTAAATTATTTATTTCTCGAGCTACAGAGCTCCAAATGAAGAACCGTTAATTTTCCCTGAAACTAGACTCACATATCTTCTTCCCATAAAATTTTCAGAATTTTTGGTATGTCCAATCAATACCAGATTATTCTTAAAGTTTCCCCTGTTTTACTGTTTGACTGTTCTAACCTCTCTTCACTACGAATCAAATTACTCTTCGTACAAAATTCATATGAACTTCTTATTTATTTAATTTGAAAATAGACTCATTCAGGATTCTAAAAATATAAAGTTAAGCCCCTAATTATTTTTCTCCAATTTTTTATGATTTTTCAAAGTCAGAACAGGGGATCCTGAAATCCTCTGAACCAGTCTTACAAAAATATAAATATCTCAAATTACAGAATTCCTTTGCTTTCCATGTTTCTTTCATATGAAAATAGACTCAATAAGCTTTAATTTCATATCTCATTCAACTTCTAATTCCACTTCTACGAATTTTAGTGATTTTTCAAACTTACTCTACTGCTGCTGTCCAAAACAGTTTTGTTATAGCTTATTTTTTTACAATTAAATCCTTTACCCAATTCTAACTTCAAATTCTTTCAATTAAACCACTAATTCATCATTTTATTCATCATATGCTATATTCAAAAACTCTGAATCTTCAAAAATTTCAACTTAAATTCATCAAAACTTTGTTCTAAAACTTATAAAGCATCAAAATTAAAAGAAAAGGACTAAATTAGCTTACCAAATTAAACTCCAAGCTTCAAACTTTTAATTTTTCCTTTTCTTCTTTCTTTTCTTTTTCTTTCTTCTTTCACGTTTGCTCTCTGTTTCTTTTTCTGTTTCTATCTCTTTTGTTTCTTTTCTCTTTTCTTTATATATATATTTATAATAATATAATAATATAATAATATAATAATATAATAATAAACTAAAAATCTCAGATTTTTCTTCAATTCACCGCCTCAATCTAGACAAAATGGCTTAATTGCCATTTTGGTCCTTTATACTTTCTTTTAATCTATAATTAAACTTTTACTTTCATTTCAATTTAGTCCTTTTCATTTAATTACCTACCCAAACGTTAAAATTTTCTAACGAAAGTTTAATACCACATTACTAACATTTTATAAATATTTATAAAAATATTTCCTATCATATAAAGACTCATGCAAACATATTGAAATAAATTTCTATTTAAATCGGATTTATGGTTGCGAAACCATTATTCTGATAATCTCGAATTTAGGCCATTACAATACATGCCTTTAGTTTAAAATCCAAACTCAAGAGTACCAAAATAGATTGATAGTGTGGATGACTTTGCTGACGATCCCCTGAGCTCGTAGCTTGATCAAAATCTATAAGACAGAACAACAAACACACACAGAGTAAGCTTGCTAGCTTAGTAAGCCTTAAGCAAAAGTATTAAATCAAATAATCATTCAAGCATTATCAAAGCCATAATTAATACTATAAGATTTTTAAAGCTTAACACATATATGGTTCACTAATGCGAAAAACTACTTACTTTTCTTTGCCATTATCAAAATATTCTTGTCTCACCTTAATGGTGCAAACTCACCGAATATACTTATATGTAACATGTGTCCACATATAATCAGATCAAGTAAGTACAATATACAGTTAACCACAAATAATCAATCAAACACTTATGCAAATATATCCATTTGCCCTTATATATAACATTTACACATATAGCAGAATCTCAAAGCACAACCAAGATTAAGTTCCAGTTTATCCTACTCATTATTTATAAGACCAAAAGCACCTTTTTTTAAAAAAAAATCTTACAATAATACTTCAACTATATCACATATTGCTCACTTTGAATAGTAATATAATAGCTTACTTTAATCCTTGCAACTATGAAGCTTATACTTACCTGAACATTTAGCTTACTTACCATATTTGCATTCCACTTTATTAGTGATCCATGCATCCTCTAATTATAATAAATCACCGGCATTAAGCCTGCTAGGCAAATAAGCCTGAATACACACCGGCACTAAGCCTGCTAGACCTGAGGTCTGAAATTTAATCACCGGCATTTAGCCTGCTAGGCAATAAGCCCGATACACTTCACCGGCACAAGGCCTGCTAGGCATTAAGCCTGATACATTTCACCGGCACAAGGCCTGCTAGGCTCGAAGCCCGAGTATCAATATAAATAAACCATATCATACACAGTACATATTACCAATATCACATCTCACACATAATGCATATTACTTTCACATATCAACTTTAATTAAATATAACTACCTTTCACTTTTAAAAATCACTTATCATATTCGGCTTTAGCCTATTTCACACTTATAAATTCATAATTCAAAATATAATCAAGGTTGTAACCAATATTAACGATATTAATTTGCTTAAAGACTTACCTCGAGTATCGTCAGACGACAAGAACCGGCTATTCGTTAACTTTCGCCTTTCCCTGATCCAAGTCCGTTTTTCTTTGTTCTTGATCTAAACATATTCAATTTAAGCTCATTCAAACATATTTCATTTCAATTTAATTCAAAAACACCTAAATAGGCAAATTACCATTTTGCCCCTAATGTTTCACATTTTTACAATTTAGTCCTATTTGCACAAAACACAAAATATTAAAATCTCCCAACAATATAGCTAGGCTGAATCTTCCACATAGCCATATAAGTCCATGATTTTCATTTATTTTGCATTTTAATCTCTCAAAAATTTATTTTCTCAGTTTAGCCCTATTTACTCAAAACCACCAAAAATCTCAATACAAAACATATTAATCTAACATATATCTTTCATAATTTATCAACTATCATCATAAAAATCATGAACTCATCAATGGCACATTTCAAAATATTCATCAAAATTAAAAATTTAAGCATGGGTCTTGAAGTATTCGAAGCAACGATCTCAAAAGCGTAAAAATTATCGAAAACTAAACAAAGTACATACCCGAATCAAGCTTTCTTATTGCCGAAACCTTGAGCTTCAACTATGGTGTTTTCTTATCCCATATTCAGCCAAGGAAAGAGATAATGCATGTTCTTTAATTTTATGATGTTTTATAACTTTATCATATAATATAATATTTATATTAACTTATAATATAAATAAAAAAACATATTAGTGATCACTTAAATAACAATGCCGTCCACTAAGTTTCTAAATGGTTAATTTTCATCATAAGGCCACATACAAAAGTAGACAAATCGATTTGACCACATAATTTAATAATTGGCCACTTTTACCATTTACGCGATTTAGTCCTTTTATTAAATTAAGCACACAAACAATCAAATTTTCATACGGAACTTTCACACATAATAATTCACATATAATAAACATAGAAAATAATATTTAAATTTTTTTCGGACTCAGATTCGTTGTCCCGAAACCACTGTTCTGATTAGGGTCACATTCGGACTGTTACAACTCTCCCCCCTTAGGGATTTTCGTCCCCGAAAATCTTACCGTTAAACAGAGTCGGATATTGTTGTCTCATTGAATCCTCAAGCTCCCACGTAGCCTCTTCTATTCCATGACGATTCCATAATATTTTTACTAACGGATTTTTCTTGTTTCTCAACTCTTTCACTTCACGAGCTAAGATACGGATCGGTTCTTCCTCGTATGTCATATCAGGTCGAATTTTAATCTCAGACGGGGCAATCACATGGGACGGATCTGATCTATATCTATGAAGCATCGAAACATGAAATACATTGTGTATCTTTTCTAGTTCAGAGGGCAACCTTAATCTATAAGCAACAGGCCCGACACGTTTGATGATCTCAAACGGTCTGATGAATCTCGGACTTAATTTGCCTTTACGTCCAAATCTCATTCTTAATTTGCCTTTATGTATGGGCCAGGGCCCATAATGTGTTTGTGGGCTCAGGTCGTTGTGTGTTTTGAGATTTATACACTGAGTGACTCACGGCTTTCCTTTTTCTCTACTCTTTCAGATGAGCAGTAGATCGTGGACATGGGAGCCGAGACGGACTCGAGGGGCCATCCAGTTTTTGATTTATATTTCTTTAGATTATTTCAGTTTCTCTTAAGATTTTAGTTTTGGGATATTCTATGTAATAAGGCCCCCGTAGTTTTTATTCATCTAAGTAGTTTTTTTTATAAAAGTTCTACAACTTATGAATTTGTGTCAAAGGTTTTATTATATTTAATAATATTACAAAGTTTTTTTTTAAATGTCACTCATTTATTCAAATAATGTTTAAATTAACTTATGAGTTCCAAACCAACAAAGCAAAAGTTTTCCATGTACAACTCGTAGCATACCAGATTTGGTCGAAACGCATGGGCCGGGTTTAGGGGTGTTATACAAATCATTATACATTTTCGTACTACCCGGATGTACAGACAATCGGCTACTGTGAGCTTCATTCAATATCATCTGAATCAAATCTAAATTCCTCGGAACACACATTCGATCTTTGAACTTCAAACAGTCATTCTTATCTATTCAAAACTCTGACTCAACATTGCTTTCACACTGAACTTGTCTTGCTAACAAATCTTTTTCAACTTTCTGGGCATCACGAATTTGTTGAATAAACAACGGTCTTGCCTTTAATTCAGCTACTATCGAACCATCAACAGAAGTAGCCATATGTGCGTTCAACGCACGAAAAGCAAATAATGATTTTTGGCTTAGAGCATCTGCAACAACATTGGCTTTCCCCGGATGGTAATCAATCACTAATTCGTAATCTTTCAACAGCTCTAACCATCTGCGTTGTCTCAGGTTCAGACTTTCTGAGTCATCAGATACTTCAAACTTTTGTGATCTGAACAGACATGACATTTCTCCCCGAACAGGTAATGACGCCAAATCTTCAACGCGAACACAATAGCTGCTAGCTCTAAATCATGTGTCGGGTAATTTCTTTCATGCGACGTCAATTGTCTCGAAGCGTAGGCTACGACTTTGCCTTCCTCCATCAAAACGCAACCCAAACCATTCAAAGAAGCATCACTATAAACAACAAATTCTTTACCTGATCCAGGCTGAACTAACAGTGGAGCTTCGGTCAAAAGAGTTTTCAACTGATCGAAGCTTTTCTGACACTTTTCCGACCATTCAAATTTAACATCTTTTTGTAATAGCTTTGTCAACGGGGTAGCTATTATAGAAAAACCTTTCACAAATCATCTGTAGTAACCAGCAAGTCCCAAAAAAACTTCAAATTTCAGAAACATTCTTAGGTGGCTTCCAATTGAGTATAGCCGATACTTTATTTGGATCCACCCGAATTGTAACATCCCCAAACCCGGCCCATTCACTACGACCGAATCTGGTTATGTTATTGCGGAAAGACGGTTGAAATTCTTCTTCACTTTTGAATAAACCTTGAAAACTTTTATAAACTTTTGAAAACCTTGTTCATTTATTACCTTATGAAAAACTTTGAAGTTATAAATTAACTGAATTAGAAAAACTTTATTAAACATAATCCTCATAAATAGGTTGCTAGGATTAAAATCATTTTCACATAGCAATTTAATTTAAGTAAACCATAGTTAAAGCATTACTAAAACATAAAATGGCCTTTATTACAACCCAACAATTCAAATAAAGTACTTATATCAAAATCAAGCATGAAATAATTGAACATCATCTTCGGCATGGGCCACCTTGTCCTCTCCGATCCCGGTCCAGCTTTATGCACTACCTGAAATGGTAAAGGAAAAAGGTGAGTCACCAAGACTCAGTGTGAAACCCTTTTTCCCGGATTAGTAAAATATCATACTCAATCATAAAAAAAGCTTGTCATGCATCCAATTAATATGCACCCAACTTAACCAACCATAACACCTTTCTCTACCCCGTGTGGTACCAAACCACTGGTGGTGCCAAACCACTGGTGACGTATAGTCACAGATGTGATGCCAAATTACTGGAGGTGCCAAACCTCTGGTGTCCGAAGACACAAAGTGTGTTACCAAAACACTGGTGACCGAAGTCACAAATCAATTTATGGGGCCAACCCATCGTGTGATACCAAATCACTGGCGTCAATCCCTCAATACCGCCTTGTGGGGCCAACCCATGTGGTGCGAAACCACGGGGACGAGACATTTGAGGTGCCAAACCTCTGGAGGTGCCAAACCTCCGTGACCCAAAGTCACAAAGTTGTGTTACCAAAACACTGGTGCTCGTCAGCACAAAATATCACTGCCCCCTCCACTCGTACAACCCACAACAATCACTTATATGCATTTTATCAGAAACATGCACCATGCTTGTTTAATAACATACATATTATTTATCCACAATCAAGTATTATAGCACACATATTGGATATACTATGCTTACCAAAAGCATCAACATGGCAACTCATAGCAGATACATCATGCTTACCAAAAGCATCACAACAGGGACTTACCTGACCCTTTGCCTCATACCTTAATGGTATCTAATCCACCTTTCATGGATCCAAACACACGCATCATGTAGAGATACAAATATGTGAAGTGCGCATAGATACACACGATATAGTAAGCACATATATTAGAAGAAGAGTGTGTATATGTACACACCTGGTAGATCGTAAGTTTAACTCCCAAAGAACTCGACTAAATCCCTCGATAACCTTGCACCTCACGATTGATTTGGTTTCTTACCAAATCCCGAACCAACCAATGGTTCCACTTGACAAACGGCCACCCCTAAAACATAAACAATTTGCCTCACAAGCCGAAACTAAAAGAATAAGCCAACATCTAACCTCTTACCACCACCTACCAATTGCTTACCCAAAGATAATTGCTTTGCTTGGCTGCTTCGAAATCCAGGATACCCTATGACAAAACGATTCCAAACACGATCAATACACCATCAAACAAACACCAAAACCAACACTCTTACCCTTACAGATGACGACAGAGAACGGAAGAAAGACCATAAGCATTCGGCCCTACCTATATCTCTTCTCCAAGGCTTGACCAACGCCAACAGCAGCCCACACTCCACCTAACAATCGGCCAAGAACAGAACTAGGAGGGAAAAGAAGATTCGGCCAAGGTGAACATTACTAGGAGAGAAGGGAGATTCGACCAACTACCAAAATGGAACAAAGAGAAAGAAAGATACTTTCAGTTTGACAAGAAAAGGAACAATGGAGGAAGGTGTTTTGGAGAATAGTGTTTCGGCTAAGGAGATTTCAAAAACAAAAGGAAAGAGAGTATGAGAGGAAGAGAGAACTACTTTCGGTGCACATAAATGAAGAAGAAAGGTAGGGAGGAAAGAATATTCGGCTACCAAGAAGATTGAGAGAAAGCAAGCAAATTCGGCAAAGGTTCATTTGGACTTTCGGTGTCCAAGAGAACAGATGGAGAAATACATATGAAATTTCGGATAGTTTTGACAAAGAGGAGAATTGGCTTACCCATTTACCTTTGGCCGAAATGAGCACAACAATGCCCAAAGAACAAACGGCATTCTCCCTCCCTAATACTTCCAAAAAAATTGGCCATACCCCCCTCTCTTGAAGACTCCCACAACCGGCCACTTCCTAGAATCACTACAAGCCACAAATTTGAATTAAACAAATCCCTTATTTTACTCCATTTTATCCCTTCAACACCCCCCTCAAATTAACTAAAAATAATCCCATACTTATCCAAACTAATAAAATAACAAAAGCCACCCATCAGCTGAATTTAAAATTAAACAATCTTAGCTAAACTTTATCTAATTGGGACTCCCATGTGCCGTCCAATTGCTTCAAAACTGCTGCCCAAAAAGAATAAAAAAAATAATTAAAAAATTCCAAATGCCACTCTCCAGGTTCGAACACAAGACCTGGCTGCTGCACGCCTTACTTCCAAGGCCCAGGCCACTCGGCCACTTTGATTTTTATGCCATAAAGCCACACCATTTAATCTTTAAAGGCTTTCTACTCAAGCCCCCAGTCGCATAAGAAAAAATAAAACACGCAAAAGCTGCTTCCGTCGCTCGAACCAGCGCCCACGCGCACCTCCAGCTCCTAAGTGCCGCACAGGAACCACTTGGACAAGTTGCTGTTTGCGTCAAAACACGCCCCTACTCCTTTTTAAGGCCTCCCCTTCTTGTAACGCCAGAATCCAATAATATTAAAACCCCTTGTAGCCGCCTGGACTCGAACCCAGGCCCTTACTGGCGTCCTCCCCAAGCTCTTAAGCCGCGCACGGAGACCACTCTACCACCGCCTTCCCTTGTGCCAAAAAAATTACAGAAAATTATTCTTAAGACCTTCCTTGGCCCGATTCCCTTTTCTACTAAAAATCCAAAATTTTCCAAAGTCTCCCCTTTCATCCAAGCATTCTTAAAACCCCAAAACACATCCAAGCACACCCAAGAACCTTCCAACACCTACATTATACTCAAACCGCCTAGCCCCTAAACCAGGGTGTTACAATTCTACCCTCCTTAAAATAATTTCGTCCTCGAAATTACTTGGCTGGACCCACGGTTCACGTCCTAATTCCTACACTACGCTATCGCTGCGCACTCTGATCTCCAAGAGCTAACACACTTTCTAGGCGTACTTTCTAAGTTTATACCACAAGTTCTGAGGTACTCTATCAACAACAAACAAGCAGCCACCAAAAACGAACAAACCAACAAAGAAAATTCCAACCAAGAGAAGCTTACCCGCTGACACATCCGGCACATCACTATCCTCTTTTCGACGAACCAAAGCTTCACGACCTCGACCGAAACCATTTCCTCCATGGTTCAGACCACGACCTCTCGTCGCTTGCTGACCACTTCCGCTAGGCTGCACCAAACTTTGACCCACTGTCCGAGTCCTTTTCGGATATAGGGGACAATGCTTAACCAGATGCGACTTGGATTGGCATCTGAAACATTCCCGAACACGATTCCAGCACTTGCCCACGTGATACCTTCTGCACTGAGCACACGGACGATCTGGATTCCCAGCAACTGACCTAGAACCACGAGCAGATGCCTCGACCCTCGGTCTTTTCTGAGAACTCTCAAACGATTCCGACGATCCCAAGCTCCTCTTATTACGATTCCTTCCTCTAGCTCCATTCTGCTTCTCAACCCTAAAAGTAGGAGGTGGTGGTGGCGGTGGTACCTCGTTCTCTGAACCCTGACCTGACCTGACGGGTTCAGACACCGTCATCCTACCCCTACCGCGTCCACGGCGTCCACGTCCTCTAGAACTCATATCTAGCGCCTCGGTTTAATCTGATTAAAAAGTTTTATGCATTAGAATTTTGTTCCACTGTTTATCCACGAGCAATTTTATGAAAAATGGTTTCTGAGAGTAGTTCTTTCGAGCAATCAAGTTTCATTCCCTACCCAGGGGTAATGCCGTCATTTTCCTATAGGGGTATATCGGTAATAACTCAGGGTAAATTTTGAAAATAAAATTCCAACTTAAAGATATTTCAAAATTTACAAAACCTCAGGGGTTATCTTGAAAATTTTGTTTTTCGAACAAAATGCATTGCACAAATTTCAGAAATCGGGGTTATTTCAGTAATTTTAGAAATCTTGGGTATTTTCGTAAATTCTCAAAATCGGAGTATCTCAACATTTTACGAAATAGAATTTTCTGGTATTTAATAAAATAGGAATATTTTAGTAAGAGATCGAGAGAAATTTGAAAATTTAGTAACCGAGGGCATTTCGGTAATTTTATCAACCAGGGGTATTTTGGTAATTTTGTCAATCAGGGGTAATTTTGTAAATTTCCAAAGTCAGGGTGTCTTGAATTTTTACAAAATGGCATTTTTGAATACTTTCGCAAAGTAGGGAAATTTTATTAAGATTGGGGTTGAACCGGCAATTTTGAAAGTCAGGGGCATTTTAGTAATTTTCAACACAGGGGTATTTTCGTAAACTTTCAAAGTCAGGGTATTATTTTGAAATACATAATTTTGAATACTTTTGAAATCGAGGTAACACGATAATTTTAGAAATCAAGGGCTTTTTCGTAATTTTGCCACCAGGGGTATTTTGGTAATTTTGTAAATTGAGAAAATGTTTTTCAAATTTAGATTTAGGGTTTCACAAACCAAAGGGGTAAAGTTGAAAATTTAAAACAGGGAATTTTAAAACAATCAGGCCAAATCCCTTTCGGGTTTTAATAATTGGTTTTGCCTATGAACAAGCCCTTTTGGTTAAGGTGAACCGAAGCTACGCACCAGGTAGGATTCCTACGAAGAGGAGGTGAGTCACGAGGACTGCTTAAGTACCAAGCTCTTCCGGATCCTATCCTAGACATGCGCACCAAGGTTACCACACCTTAACTCGGCGACTTACTTCACAGGTTTGTTTAAGAGTTTTAAGTTTTATGCACATGTTTGAGTAGTCTAGTCCTAGGGTCCAACAGATCCTATTATTCTATTCTACGAACCCAATCTAAGCCCAAATCAATTCATACAAACAAATCACTTCAAGAAGGTCCGAAGTACTTACCTGGTGGACTTCGGGTCGGAGGTACAGGTGCCATGCCAGAAAAAAAACCTGAAAAACCTTTTTATAAAACCCATATCTTTGAAAGCCCATTTTAAAATCGTTTTTGGGCCCAAAACCCTCAAAGCCGAGTTTTGAACCGGGCTCTGATACCAAACTGTAACATCCCCAAACCCGGCCCATTCACTACGACCGAATCTGGTTATGTTATTACGGAAAGACGGTTGAAATTCTTCTTCACTTTTGAATAAACCTTGAAAACTTTTATAAACTTTTGAAAACCTTTTTCATTTATTACCTTATGAAAAACTTTGAAGTTATAAATTAACTGAATTAGAAAAACTTTATTAAACATAATCCTCATAAATAGGTTGCTAGGATTAAAATCATTTTCACATAGCAATTTAATTTAAGTAAACCATAGTTAAAGCATTACCAAAACATAAAATGGCCTTTATTACAACCCAACAATTCAAATAAAGTACTTATATCAAAATCAAGCATCAAATAATTGAACATCATCTTCGGCATGGGCCACCTTGTCCTCTCCGATCCCGGTCCAGCTTTATGCACTACCTGAAATGGTAAAGGAAAAAGGTGAGTCACCAAGACTCAGTGTGAAACCCTTTTTCCCGGATTAGTAAAATATCATACTCAATCATAAAAAAAGCTTGTCATGCATCCAATTAATATGCACCCAACCTAACCATCCATAACACCTTTCTCTACCCCGTGTGGTACCAAACCACTGGTGGTGCCAAACCACTGGTGACGTATAGTCACAGATGTGATGCCAAATCACTGGAGGTGCCAAACCTCTGGTGTCCGAAGACACAAAGTGTGTTACCAAAACACTGGTGACCGAAGTCACAAATCAATTGATGGGGCCAACCCATCGTGTGATACCAAATCACTGGCGTCAATCCCTCAATACCGCCTTGTGGGGCCAACCCACTGTGGTGCGAAACCACGGGGGCGAGGCGAGGTGCCAAACCTCTGGAGGTGCCAAACCTCTGGTGACCCAAAGTCACAAAGTTGTGTTACCAAAACACTGGTGCTCGTCAGCACAAAATATCACTGCCCCCTCCACTCGTACAACCCACAACAACCACTTATATGCATTTTATCAGAAACATACACCATGCTTGTTTAATAACATACATATTATTTATCCACAATCAAGTATTATAGCACACATATTGGATATACTATGCTTACCAAAAGCATCAACATGGCAACTCATAGCAGATACATCATGCTTACCAAAAGCATCACAACAGGGACTTACCTGACCCTTTGCCTCAAACCTTAATGGTATCTAATCCACCTTTCATGGATCCAAACACACGCATCATGTAGAGATACAATAACAGGGAAGTGCGCATAGATACACACGATATAGTAAGCACATATATTAGAAGAAGAGTGTGTATATGTACACACCTGGTAGATCGTAAGTTTAACTCCCAAAGAACTCGACTAAATCCCTCGATAACCTTGCACCTCACGATTGATTTGGTTTCTTACCAAATCCCGAACCAACCAATGGTTCCACTTGACAAACGGCCACCCCTAAAACATAAACAATTAGCCTCACAAGCCGAAACTAAAAGAATAAGCCAACATCCAACCTCTTACCACCACCTACCAATTGCTTACCCAAAGATAATTGCTTTGCTTGCCTGCTTCGAAATCCAGGATACCCTATGACAAAACGATTCCAAACACGATCAATACGCCATCAAACAAACACCAAAACCAACACTCTTACCCTTACAGATGACGACAGAGAACGGAAGAAAGACCATAAGCATTCGGCCCTACCTATATCTCTTCTCCAAGGCTTGACCAACGCCAACAGCAGCCCACACTCCACCTAACAATCGGCCAAGAACAGAACTAGGAGGGAAAAGAAGATTCGGCCAAGGTGAACATTACTAGGAGAGAAGGGAGATTCGGCCAACTACCAAAATGGAACAAAGAGAAAGAAAGATACTTTCAGTTTGACAAGAAAAGGAACAATGGAGGAAGGTGTTTTGGAGAATAGTGTTTCGGCTAAGGAGATTTCAAAAACAAAAGGAAAGAGAGTATGAGAGGAAGATAGAACTACTTTCGGTACACATAAATGAAGAAGAAAGGTAGGGAGGAAAGAATATTCGGCTACCAAGAAGATTGAGAGAAAGCAAGCAAATTCGGCAAAGGTTCATTTGGACTTTCGGTGTCCAAGAGAACAGATGGAGAAATACATATGAAATTTCGGATAGTTTTGACAAAGAGGAGAATTGGCTTACCCATTTACCTTTGGCCGAAATGAGCACAACAATGCCTCAAGAACAAACGGCATTCTCCCTCCCTAATACTTCCAAAAAAATCGGCCATACCCCCCTCTCTTGAAGACTCCCACAACCGGCCACTTCCTAGAATCACTACAAGCCACAAATTTGAATTAAACAAATCCCTTATTTTACTCCATTTTATCCCTTCAACACCCCCCCCAAATTAACTAAAAATAATCCCATACTTATCCAAACTAAAAAAATAACAAAAGCCACCCATCAGCTGAATTTAAAATTAAACATTCTTAGCTAAACTTTATCTAATTGGGACTCCCATGTGCCGTCCAATTGCTTCAAAACTGCTGCCCAAAAAGAATAAAAAAAATAATTAAAAAATTCCAAATGCCACTCTCCAGGTTCGAACACAAGACCTGGCTGCTGCACGCCTTACTTCCAAGGCCCAGGCTACTCGGCCACTTTGATTTTTATGCTATAAAGCCACACCATTTAATCTTTAAAGGCTTCCTACTCAAGCCCCCAGTCGCATAAGAAAAAATAAAACACGCAAAAGCTGCTTCCGTCGCTCGAACCAGCGCCCACGCGCACCTCCAGCTCCTAAGTGCCGCACAGGAACCACTTGGACAAGTTGCTGTTTGCGTCAAAACACGCCCCTACTCCTTTTTAAGGCCTCCCCTCCTTGTAACGCCAGAACCCAAAAATATTAAAACCCCTTGTAGCCGCCTGGACTCGAACCCAGGCCCTCACTGGCGTCCTCTCCAAGCTCTTAAGCCGTGCATGGAGACCACTCTACCACCGCCTTCCCTTGTGCCCAAAAAATTACAGAAAATTATTCTTAAGACCTCCCTTGGCCCGATTCCCTTTTCTACTAAAAATCCAAAATTTTCCAAAGTCTCCCATTTCATCCAAGCATTCTTAAAACCCCAAAACACATCCAAGCACACCCAAGAACCTTCCAACACCTACATTATGCTCAAACCGCCTAGCCCCTAAACCAGGGTGTTACACGAATGCCTGCTGCTGAAACAACATGGCCCAGAAAGCTAACTTCGTTCAACCAGAATTCACATTTATTAAACTTTGCATATTAAACTTTGCATAGAACTGTTTATCTCGCAAAGTTTGTAGCACAAGTCTCAGGTGCTCAGCATGCTCGGTTTCATCTCTAGAGTAGATCAGAATATCATCTATAAACAGTACTACAAACTGATCCAAAAGCTGTCTGAAAATCTAATTCATCAGATCCATAAAAACAACAGGTGCATTAGTAAGTCTGAAAGGCATAACCAAAAACTCATAGTGTCCGTACCTCGTTCGAAAAGCTGTCTTTGGCACATCAGAATCTCTGTCTCGCAACTGATAATAACCCGACCTTAAATCTATCTTTGAGAACATTGAAGCCCCTTTCAACTGGTCAAACAAGTCGTCAATCCGTGGCAACGGGTATTTATTCTTTATAGTTACCTTATTGAGCTGTCGGTAATCAATGCACATCCGTATCGTCCCGTCTTTCTTTTTCACAAATAAAACTGGTGCTCCCCAAGGAGAGGAACTCGGTCGAGCAAAGCCCCTATCTGATAACTCTTGCAACTGTGCTTTCAACTCTTTTAATTCTGTAGGCGCCATCCGATATGGAGCTATCGAAATCGGAGTCGTCCTCGGTACTAACTCAATACCAAACTCTACTTCTCGAACAGGTGGTAAACCCGGTAGTTCTTCAGGAAACACATCTAAGTACTCGCACACAACTGGTACGGATTCAATCTGCTTATCAGTCACTTTACTATTAAGCACATTAGCAAAGTAAGCTTCATAGCCTTTTCTCATATACTTCAGAGCTAGCATCGAAGATATTACCGCTGGTAACCCATTCAGATCATTAGATTCAATCCGAATAATTTCACCGTTCTGACATCTCAATTCAATAGTCTTTCTTTTGCAATTAACAACAGCATCGTGCAAAGTCAACCAGTCCATTCCCAAAATTATATCGAACTCATCAAAAGGCAACAACATCAAATCAGCTGGGAAACATGAATCCTGAATCATCAACGGGCAATTTTACACACTTTATTAACCAGAACACATCGACCCAAGGGGTTTGATACACGAATTACAAACTCAGTAGACTCAATAGGTAGAGTCTTACTGGATACTAAAGTTTCACACAGGTAAGAATGAGTCGAACCAGGATCAATTAACGCAACAACAGTAGTATCATAAAGAGTGAAAGTACCGATAATAACATCTGGGGAGCAAGCATCCTCCCGGGCGCGTAAAGCATATGCTCTAGCAAATGCGCGAGCCTCTGATCAAATTGCGGTATCCTTTGTTCCTATCTGACTGCCACCTACATTACCCGAATGCCTGGGTGGTCTGCCTCATGCTGACACGTTGCTTTGTCTCTCATTCTAAATAGTGTTTTGCTCGACTTACATCGGGCACTCTCTAATAAAGTGATCCATCGACCCGCATTTAAAACAGGACCGATCACGGAATCTACAACTCCCAGAATGCCATTTCCCACAATGCTTACACTCAACCCGATCCTGTTGAACATTTCCAACACTGGCCATCGAAGTAGCTCGGGAACCCACAGGAGGTCGATCTCGTCTAGAGAAGTCTGAAGTAGCTTTATGTCGACTGGATTCATCTTTGAACTTCTTTGATACCGAATGAAAGGTCTTATTCGTTAATCTTTTACGAGTGTCTCTAGCTTCAATCTCGATTTTTCTTTTCTCTTTTCCAAGCTCTTCGATTTTACAAGCTCGTTCAATAAGTACCACGAACTCTTTAATCTCAAGTATGCCAACCAGCAGCTTAATGTCTTCATTCAAACCGTCCTCAAATCTTTTACACATAATAGCCTCAGTTGAAACACATTCACGAGCATATCGGCTCAATCTCACAAATTTTCGTTCATATTCAGTCACGGTCATACGACCCTGTTTCAATTCCAGAAATTCTTTTCGTTTTTGATCAATAAATCTCTGACTGATATATTTCTTACGGAACTCGGTCTGAAAGAATTCCCAAGTCACTTTCTCTCTCGGAACCACTGATACTAGTGTATTCCACCAGTGATATGCGGTGTCCCGTAATAAGGATATAACACATTTTAAGCATTCATCTGGAGTACATGATAGCTCGTCGAGCACACAGATAGTATTATTAAGCCATAGTTCAGCTCGTTTAGCGTCGTCATCATCATTAGCTTTGAATTCTTCGGCCCCGTGTTTCCTGATTTTATCAACGGGAGGCCTACTAGATCTTACCGGATCTATCATCGGAGGTACTGAAGGTATCGGAGATGGATTATTCGGGGGTGGAGGTTGTTGCACAGGTGGATTAGTCCGGATATATTGGGTGAACCATTCGTTCATCATCTGGTAGAAGGCTTGCTTAGCCTCCCCCTCATGGCTACTCGAGATAGGTCGAGAGTCTGCAGTCTTGACCGTGCGGGATCGAGCAGCGCTCTCAACGTCATCAGCTACTGCTCTATCGGGATCCATTTACTATATAAAAAAAACACAATTCAGATGTCATAAGTCATCACACTATCACATTATAATTAAAGGCATGTATAGCTAGACTCACACACGCTACGATAGTCCTAGAATCGACTAAACCGTAAGCTCTGATACCAATAAAATGTAACACCCCTAACCCGTATCCGTCGCCAGATTAGGGTTACGAGGCATTACTATACAAATCACAACTCAACATAGTCAAATATATTATCTATTAACTTTTAATAAACTAGACGAACAAAAATCCCTTTTCTACTATTAATAAGATACGAGTTTGTATTTCCGTAACACACTTAAACATTAACAACATATCCTAATCCATCTAAGCCAGAATTGTACATTTGCATTTTTCCAACAACTCTAAAATTAATACATCCATAATAACATGCTCACATCCAACTAAACAAATTGTATGTCCTTTCTTGATCGAAACACTTAAGCTTAAATTAGATGTATATACACATGTTTGAACCATATGCGATTATGTCAACCTAAATACATAACATAAAATTTTATCATCTAACCTAAGACCACATACATATATACATTCGATTTAATACCATCAAATTAACTAACTTATTTCATATATAAACGGTTAACATAACCTATATAAATCATTTCAACTTTTGTATAAATTATCATACCTACCGAATCACATCCTCAAACCATCCAAATACCTATTCGACATATACATACCAACTCAAACCTATTAATCATGTTCATAGCATAAATATCAAGTTAAAAGTAGTACACATTCATCATTCATATTTCACCTCATAACCGAATATGTAATCCACAACTACCTATATCAACCTACTTAATATAATAACCTTAAGCCACAAATAACTACTTCATGCTGAAACTTTTTATAAAAGACAAACATTTCACACTTACCATTCGCATATATAATTAACATTTATTTTAAAAGGAGTTTCACTCACCACCAAACATAATTAAACACTTACCATATCAAAACATGACAAACACACCTCATTTATATGCCATGACCGATTATATATAGACTTAAACATCATATTTAGCCATTTTCGCTTGGCCATAAACATATACAATAACAAAATGTATTAATTCTAAACATAGTTTAGCCTATACATGCCTTTAGTTTAAAATCCAAACTCAAGAGTACCAAAATAGATTGATAGTGTGGATGACTTTGTTGACGATCCCCTGAGCTCGTAGCTTGATCAAAATCTATAAGACAGAACAACGAACACACACAGAGTAAGCTTGCTAGCTTAGTAAGCCTTAAGCAAAAGTATTAAATCAAATAATCATTCAAGCATTATCAAAGCCATAATAAATACTATAAGATTTTTAAAGCTTAACACATATATGGTTCACTAATGCGAAAAACTACTTACTTTTCTTTGACATTACCAAAATATTCTTGTCTCACCTTAATGGTGCAAACTCACCGAATATACTTATATGTAACATGTGTCCACATATAGTCAGATCAAGTAAGTACAATATACAGTTAACCACAAATAATCAATCAAACACTTATGCAAATATATCCATTTACCCTCATATATAACATTTACACATATAGCCGAATCTCAAAGCACAACCAAGATTAAGTTCCAATTTATCCTACTCATTATTTATAAGACCAAAAGCACATTGTTTTTAAAAAAATCTTACAATAATTCTTCAACTATATCACATATTGCTCACTTTGAATAGTAATATAATTCACAATTCAAAATATAATCAATGTTGTAACCAATATTAACGATATTAATTTGCTTAAAGACTTACCTCGAGTATCGTCGGACGACAAGAACCGGCTATTCGTTAACTTTCGCCTTTCCCCGATCCAAGTCTGTTTTTCTTTGTTCATGATCTAAACATATTCAATTTAAGCTCATTCAAACGCATTTCATTTCAATCTAATTCAACAACACCTAAATGGGCAAATTACAATTTTGCCCCTAATGTTTCACATTTTTACAATTTAGTCCTATTTGCACAAAACCCAAAATATGCAAAATCTCCCAACAATATAGCTAGGCCAAATCTTCCACATAGCCATATAAGTCCATGCATTTAATTTATTTTGCATTTGAATCCCTGAAAAATTTATTTTCTCAATTTAGCCCTATTTACTCAAAACCACCAAAAATCTCAATACAAAACATATTAATCTAAAATATATCTTTCATAATTTATCAACTATCATCATAAACCTCATGAACTCATCAATAACACATTTCAAAATATTCATCAAAATTAAAAATTTAAGCATGGGTCTTGAAGTATTCGAAGCAACGATCTCAAAAACGTAAAAATTATCGAAAACTAAACAAAGTACATACCCGAATCAAGCTTTCTTATTGCCAAAACCTTGAGCTTCAACTATGGTGTTTTCTTATCCCATATTTGACCAAGGAAAGAGATAATGCATGTTTATTTTATTTTATGATGTTTTATAACTTTAACATATAATATAATATTTATATTAACTTATAATATAAATAAAAAAACATATTAGTGATCACTTAAATAACAATGCCGTCCATTAAGTTTCTAAATGGTTAATTTTCATCATAAGGCCACATACATTGAATAATTGGCCACTTTTACCACTTACGCGATTTAGTCCTTTTATTAAATTAAGCACACAAACAATCAAATTTTCATACGAAACTTTCACACATAATAATTCAAATGTAATAAACATAGAAAATAATATTTAATTTTTTTTGGACTCGGATTCGTGGTCCCGAAACCACCGTTCCGATTAGGTCACATTCGGAATTAACCTGTGTATGCAATGAAAAAGAAAAATAATTAAGAGATTGAAAAAATCAACATGCAAATTTATCGTGAAAAAACTCCTCAAAAGAGAATAAATGACCATGGGTAAAATAATATTTCACTATAATAGTAAAAGATTACAAGAGAAGGAGAGAATCAGAACAAAATCTGAAACCCTAAAAAAACCCTCAAAACAAAGAACAAAACTTTCTCAATCTAAATATTTTTATTATGTAAAACCTAGAGTAACTAAAACCTGTTTATAGGCTGAAATTTGTAGCAGATATGACTAAAATATCCCTAGGTTAATCAGATTTCAAGTGGGAAACTAAAAACTGAGTTTATTTGAGAGAAGAAAATAGAGAAACTTGAAGAGCACGTCGTCACGTCATGACGTGACCTTTGGTCATCGGGATTTAGAAGGATTGCATTGTCGAGATGAGGGCTTTCCTCTCATAGTGACGTCGACTACTCGCTGAGACGAAGAGCTTCTCTTTGTTGCGACGTCACATATTATTTGATCGAAATGCAATATATACTTCCATATATATATGTGACAAAGAAAAACTTCTAAATCTACCAATATCATTGAAACATGAAAATATTGCCATTTTAAATAATTACCAATAACCTTTTCAAATAAAGAACCATAATTTAGTTGCATTAAGATGTGCATTCTATCTATTTAACAAGGTTTTTCTTTTATCAAGTTGAATTTGTAATTAAAACCTTAGGTAAATTTTCTATATAACAAGGAATGAAACCTACAAGGCAACAACATAAGGAAATTAGAAATGATCATAAACCATAGATTAAACAAAACAAGTAGAGATATAGTATTTCTTATGTATTTAAAGATTGAAAAATATATATCTATAAGAGTTGTGATTATCAAGACTAAATTAAAAAAAAAAAAACTTGGTACATCTTCTAAATTTGTTTGCAAAAATAGCTGTATGTCAATTGGAGCTCTCTAAAAAAGAGAGAACACAAAAGGTTAGTGTTAGGGAAATTCACCAAAATTTTAATTTAAATAAGCCTCACTTTTCTAAATTTCAAATTTAATTAATTACGCATCACTTATAAAAACAAACCTTTTCTTTGAGAATTTATCAAAAACAAATCTTAATTTTAAAAGTGTTACCGGAGATTTCTTATTCTTTTGTGATAAGTCTACAAATCTAAGTGCTTTTAGATGCTCACTCTCTAGACCAACACAACTTAGATAATTAGTAGTCCTATTTCTCAAACGAGCTACATAAAAAAAACATAGTGAATCAAATAAAAATATAAATTTCTTGGCCTCATTCAATGTATGGCCCAAAAGTGAAAAATCCAAACCATGCAAATTAAGTTTAGAAATAATTAAAACAGAGTCACTTTTAACAATAACATATCTAAGACTTATAAAGTGGGCAAATTGCAAGCCATGAATGGTCGTATGGGCAGTCGCCCAAGTGGGGTCATCTAATTCATCTAAATGTTGCGGAAATCCACCATGCACTATCTTGTTTGTGTTGTGCACCATTGCTCTAAGCCTCACCTGTCTATGCACGTTGTCTAAGGCCACATCAACATTTAACTTCAAGTTTCGTCCTTGTGGTGGCTACCAACCAACTTGGTGGGGTCTTATAGGAATCATAGGCCAATGTAATAAATATTGCACTTTGAAATCGCGGTGAAGCTCGCGTGCAAAGTTTAGCACCAAATGGGGCTACATGAGCTCACCCTTCAAGATAGAGTTATTATGCAATACCATTGTTAGAATTAAGTGACTCAAATTCTTATTTAAATAAAATACAATGGTAAAATAAAATAAAAGAAGAATCCCTATAGAATTACACTTCTTTTTATTTTATTTTGAATAAGGTTTTTTAAACCTTATTAAACTCCATCTATTTGATATTGATTAGAATAAGGAGTTTCAATCTTACTACTCCTATTAGAATATGGCTTTATAAGCCTATAAATAGACATGGTCTATTCCTCTTGTAATGGATTTGAATTCGACATAGTGAATTTTCTTCTCCTCTGCCCGTGGCTTTTCCCGAAAGGGTTTCCACGTAAAATCTGTGTGTTCTTTATTTTTTATTTCTATTTTTTTTCTTTTGCGATATATTGTCATTACCGACGTTATATTTTTGTCAAATTGGTATCCGAGCTTCCGGGTTTTCATCTCGATCACGGTAATGGCGTCATTGAAGTATGAAATTCATTGTTGGATCACAACACGGTCAGCGTTGTGGCGGATAAAGATGCGAGCGGTTCTTGCAGATGGATTTAGAGGAAGCCTGCTAGGGGTAGATAAGATGCCTTTGACATTGACGGAGGAAGATAATAAGCGCAAGGATCGAAAGGCACTAACACAGTTACATCTGCATTTGTCTAATAAAATTTTACAGGATGTGATGAAGGAGAAAATCGCGCATGACATTATGGAAGAGGCTAGAACAAATATGTATGTCGAAAACTCTAACCAGCAAGTTGCATATGAAGCAACGACTTTATGCTCATCGTTTGGAGGAAGGTGCGTCTGTGCACGAACACTTAACAGTGTTTAAAGAAATTCTCTCAAACTTGGAGGCCATGGAGGTTCAGTATGATAAGGAAGATCTAGGGTTGATTCTACTTTGTTCGTTGCCCCCGTCTTATTCAACCTTTAGAGACACGATTTTATATAGCCGCGAGTCTCTCATAGTTGATAAGGTTTATGATTCTTTGACCTCGTATGATAAGATGAAGCATTTTGTGGTTAAACCCGACTCCCAGGGAGAGGGTCTTATTGTTCGTGGGAGACAAGATCGGAATGTTGATGATGATCGTGGAAGGACACAGGAAAGGAATCCTCGCGGTAAATCTAAGGGTAGATCAAAGTCTTTAAACAGAGGTAAAAATTGTAACTTCTGTAAGAAGAAAGGGCACATTAAATCTGAGTGCTATAAGCTACAAAACAAGATTAAAAGGGAGGCTGCGAATCAAAAAGGAAAACAACCAGAAAATTCTGGTGAAGCTGATATTGTAAAAGACTACAGTGATGGTGAACTTCTAGTCGCACATCAACAATTCTAAAGAGAGCGAGGAGTGGATACTTGACTCAGTTGCACCTTCCACATGAGTCCCAATCGGGATTGGTTTACAAATTACGAAAGCGATTGTGCGAAGGTGTTGTTTTGATGGGAAATAATGCTTCGTGTAAAATCGCAGGTGTTGGAACAATTAAAGTTAAGATGTTTGATGGAGTTGTCAAAACACTTAGTGACGTACGACATGTTCCAGAATTGAAGAGAAATTTAATTTCGTTGAGTACTCTTGATTCAAAAGGGTACAAATACACAACTGAAAGTGGGATGTTGAAAATTTCCAAAGGTTCCCTCATTGTGATGAAAGGGCAGAGAAAGACTACCAAGTTATATGTTTTGCAGGGTTCTACTGTTATTGGTGATGCAGCTGCCGCTTCCTCTTCTTTGTCATATGATGATATTACTAAACTTTGGCATATGTGCCTAGGGCATATGAGTGAGAATGGCATGGCAGAATTGAGCAAAAGAGGACTTCTTGATGGGCAAGAAATTTGCAAACTGAAGTTCTGTGAGCCTTAGCGTGTGTTTTGGGAAGCAAAGAGAGTTCGATTCACGGAGGAATCCATAACACGAAGGAACATTGGAATATATTCATTACGATCTGTGTGGGGCCATCAAGAGTGCCTTCGAGAGGTGGAGCTAATTATATGCTAACTTTTATTGATGATTTTTCCAGAAAAGTTTGGGCATTCTTCACGAAGTAGAAAAGCGATATGTTTTCCGCATTTAAGTCTTGGAAAACTATGATTGAAAAACATACAGGAAAACAAATAAAATACCTCGCACGCACAGACAATGGCTTAGAGTTTTGTTACGATGAGTTTAATAAAGCGTGTAAGTCGAAGGGATCGTAAGACACTTGACGATTCGTCATACTCCACAACAAAGCAGCGTTGCGAGCGAATGAACGAGCGATTATGGAGAAGGTTCGATGCATGTTGTCAAATGCCAACTTACCAAAGTCGTTTTTTAAAGTAAGCGACCTCTCATCGCATGTTTTTGATCAACCGATCTCCATCCGTTGCCATTGAGAAAAGACTCCACAAGAGGTATGGTGCAGTAATCCACGCTAATTATTACGATTTAAAGATCTTTGGGTGTCTGCGTATGCTCATGTTAATAATGGAAAATTGGAACCAAGATCCATTAAATGTGTTTCTCTTGGTTATAAAGTGGTGTAAAAGGGTATAAGTTATGGTGTCTGAAAATAGAAAAGTTGTGATTAGCGAGAGATGTTGTTTTTGATGAAAGCGCTATGCTACCTAACTTACCTCTTAAAGACTCTTCCAATAAAGAAAATCAAAAAGCGGTGGAGCATCAGTTAATACAGAGTCAACTCCTCAAGCCGATTACAAAAATTGAGAATAGAGTTGCTTTTTCACCACAATACTCTATCGCCAAAAAGCAGAACTAGAAGAGAAATTAAACCTCCAAAGAAGTATCTTTGAGGTGACCTAGTTGCTTATGCTTTAAATGTGGCTAAAAATATAGATGCAAACCAAGAGTCGTCAAATTATTACGAGGCGGTTAATTTGTGAAGACTCGAGAAAAGTGGATGTTTGCTATGCAAGAGGAAATAGAATCACTCCACAAAAAACAAAACATGGGATCTTGTGAAACTTCCTAAAGGTAAAAAGGTTATACTTTGTAAATGGGTGTTTAAAAAGAAAGAAGGGACTCAGGAGTTGAAGAACCTAGATATAAAGCAAGGCTTGTTGCAAAGGGTTCTGATCAAATTCCAGGAGTGGACTTTACTGATGTGTTCTCCCCGGTTGTGAAGCATAGTTCGATTCGAGCTTTGCTTGGTATTGTGGCCATGCAAGATTTGGAGCTTGAGCGATTAGATGTAAAAGCGCATTTTTGCATGGAGAGCTTGAGGAAGATATTTACATGCAACAACGAGAGGGTTTCTGATCTCGAGAAAAAGAGGACTATGTTTGCTTCTTTGAAAAAGTCTCTTTACGGTTTGAAACTTGATCCACCAAGACAAAGTGGTACAAGAGGTTTGATTCCTTTATGACTTCTCATGATTTTAAAAGAAGTAGTTTTGACAATTTGTGTTTACTTTAAGAAAAATAGTGATGGTTCTTTTGTGTATCT
Source organism: Gossypium bickii (assembly GCA_025503065.1). NCBI lineage: Eukaryota > Viridiplantae > Streptophyta > Magnoliopsida > Malvales > Malvaceae > Gossypium > Gossypium bickii. The sequence goes on from CP106711.1 coordinate 108,970,095, forward strand.
ACTTCTTTATGTTGATGACATGTTGATAGCGAGAAAAGATAAAGGAGAGATAAGAAAGGTCAAAGCCCAACTAAGTGAAGAATTTAAGATGAAAGATTTAGGACCAGCAAAGAAGATACTTGGTATGGAGATTCTCGAGAGATAAAAAAAGCAAGTAAATTGTACCTAAGTCGGAAGGGTACATTGAGAAAGTTCTTTGTAGGTTTAATATGCGAGTGCTAAACACTGTTAGTACTCCTTTAGTGACCATTTGGACTTTCATCGGCTTTGTCTCCACAATCGGATGATGAGATTGAGTACATGTCACATGTTCCATACTCTAGTGCGATGGGATCTCTCATGTATGCTATGGTGCATTCACGTCCAGATTTATCATATGCGATCGGTGCGATTAGCGGATACATGGTGAATCTGGTAAAGAACATTGGAAAGCGATTCGGTGGATTTTAAGATACTTACGAGGTACTACGATGTTTGCTTACAGTTTGGAAGAACTAGAGATGGAGTCATTGGGTATGTTGATGCTTGATTTTCTTTGGAGACCTTGATAGAAGAAGATCTCTCACTAGTTATGTCTTTACAATCGGAGGTTGTGCAATCAGTTGGAAAGCTACTTTGCAAATTACAGTCGCTTTGTCTACCACTGAAGCTGAGTACATGGCGATTACTAAGGCTTGTAAAGAAGCTATTTGGTTGAAGGGACTCTTTAGTGAGCTCAATGAAGATCTTCAAATCAGCCACAGTATTTTGTGAATGATCAGTGCCATCTTCCTTACAAAAGATCAAATGTTTCATGAGAGAACAAAACACATTGATGTTCGGTATCATTTTGTTCGTGATATTATTGCTCGTGGTGATATTGTTGTGAGCAAAATTAGTACTCATGAAAATCCTGCAGATATGATGACTAAGTCACTTCCTATAACCAAGTTTGAGCATTGCTTAGACTTGGTTGGTGTTCATTGTTGAAGTTAAACCCTTAAGGGGTTTTATGGAAGAGGTGGAGAACTTGTTCGTTGAGAGTTCGCGATGAAGAACTTGTTCATTGAGAATTCATGTCAAGGTGGAGATTGTTAGAATTAAGTGACCCAAATTCTTATTTAAATAAAATACGATGGTAAAATAAAATAAAAGAAGAATTCCTATAGAATTACACTTCTTTTATTTTATTTTGAATAAGGTTTTTTAAACCTTATTAAACTCCATCTATTTGATATTGATTAGAATAAGGAGTTTCAATCTTACTACTCCTATTAGAATATGGCTTTATAAGCCTATAAATAGACATGGTCTATTCCTCTTGTAATGGATTCAAATTCGACATAGTGAATTTTCTTCTCCTCTGCCCGTGGTTTTTCCCGAAAGGGTTTCCACGTAAAATCTGTGTGTTCTTTATTTTTTATTTCTATTTTTTTTCTTTTGCGATATATTGTTATTACCGACGTTATATTTTTTTCAACCATAGATGCCATAGCAATACTAGTAGATTCGTGAAGGCCTATTTGTTTAGCACAATCGTTTTAATTTCTAGCCAATCAATGCAGCTAGCCAAATCTACGTTAAGCAAACCATCATTAATACCAGCTAGCATAAGGGTTTCACGTGATACTTGACAATCTTGCAGGACAAGTAAGATAGTCTCCACTAACGCACCACACCTCTTACACTGATCATCATTAGACAAAGGCGTTGGGACGATCTTGGCTATTGCTGGTAATAACTTATGGCCAATGCACTATGCAAAAATGTTTATCTTTAATAGAGTCTTAATATTTTATAGAGACTTCCAAAAGAATCGAAAAAGCCCAAAATCGATAGATTTCAACAATAGTCAAGAGTAGTCTATCTTGGTCAAATAACACCCGTTAGGGGAATGCCGACAAACCAATATGTCAGGTGGGCTGGGGCATATTAACAGGATGGAAATAATGGCCTCTACCTTATCATTGTTGAAAGCTGCACTTAATACTTTCCTATCCCATCCCCCATTACAATGGAACATTAGGTCTCTGACCATTGTTTGCCTTGGAAACGCACCATTAAATTTAAAATCCACACCATTAAGAACTATCTTACCCCACCTCACATCCTATACCTTATTTGATGCACCATCCCTTTCTACAGAAAAACCTTACCCACAAGCTTACACATTGTTTGCAATATACTTTCCCATGCATAGGATGGCTTTTCTACATACTTCAATTGGAAGACATAAAGTACTTGGCACTTAAAAATCGAAAGCACATGATTTCTTTATTGTGCACCAAGCACCAACTTGTAACAAACGTTTTTCAATGGTGTCGAAGATGGTGGTTTCAAGACTACAATTTTAATCAGTGAATTGGTAAATATTACTTATCTAGTATTTTCAAGTCTACTAGAGTGTCTTTTTAAAATTTGGTTCGGTGAGTTTGATGTTTCGTTGGTTAAATTGGTAAAAAGGACTAAACCGTAAAAATTGAAAAAGTTAATTGCTATTAATCTTAAGGTGATAAATGACTATAGAAGCATGATAGGATGGATATAAATGGAAATTAGCTATATTTTGGATGTAGGTGGATGGTTCATGCAATTTTTTATTGAAATTTTAATTAAATTACAAGGGTAAAATGGTAAATAAGTAAATAAAATTATAATCAAAATAGAAAAACAAGCTATCATCTTCTCCATTAGTATTTTCTCAACAAAACCACTGTTGGAAGACCTTGTTAGGTTCGACCAAGCATTCATCTTGCATATAAGTGAATTCTGCTTCCGTTTTTAGTAAAATTTATATTTTTGAGATCATTGTAGCTTAATCTAGTTAACCTAGGGACTATTTTGTAAAAATATTAAATGTTTTGAGACTTTATATTAATTATTTTTAAGGGTTCTTGAGGTTGGTTTATAAATTATAAGCTTGGTGTTAAAATAGGATCAGTTTGTAAAGTAATTTTACTTAATTTTGAGCTTAGGGACTAAACTGATTAACTATAGAATTTACAAGGAATTATCATGAAATATAGTTACTTAGTGTTTTTAAGGTACTATATTGAATTTGACACTAAGGTTATTGGTTTAATTATGAAAATATGTGAGTTTCGATTTTAGGGGCTAAATTGAATAAAAGGTAAAGTTTAGTGTAAAATTGTAAAATATTAATAATAGGTCATATGCATGAGTTTAAATGTTTTAATGTATTTGAATGGCTAGTTGAATTAAATTATCATATAGATCAAGAAATAGATCAACTGATAGACAAACACGATAAAGGAAAAATTGCTGAGTAGTCCTCGATGTTGTATTTGCTGCTGATTCGGTTTAGGTAAGTCTGTATATTGTATAAACTAGTTTAATTATTGCCTTTGTGATTTAATATGTTTGAGTATGTTTGTGATTGAATTACCTTGTATAATAATTTTAATCATTGAATGAATCCATATGTAATGATATTATAATTGATGTACATGATTGAAAGTAGAAATTATATGATTGAATGCATGTGAAGGCGATAATGTTTAAATAATTAAATGGTATGGTTACGAATCGAGGCCTGTATAAACTTAATGAATGACTAGGATACAAGTGACAAGTCATTAGGGTTATCGTTTCGGGTGCTAGTCTTGGATGTCTTACCGATGGCTAAGATATTGCATTTGTTGCAGATTTTTCACAGCTCTTGTGAGCAGCATCGTGTAGCATTATCATCCTGACCCATAGCTCGTGTAAGCAGGCCCATTTTTCACAGCTCATGTGAGCATTGTTATCCCGTATATCCAATGTTATTTCACTATGGTTCATTGGATGGAAAATGGATGTATGAAATGAAAAATGGTTATATGACATGGAAAATGGTTATTTGAATTGGAGATGATTGTATAATTTTCTACAAGTGAATGGTGATTTATGTACCAAGTATGTTCATTTGTATATAGTTCATAAGCATGGCAATGTTTTATGCTTGTTATGTAAAGGAACTAACCTTGTTGGTTTATGGTTTGAATAGGCCATCGATGATCACCATGTTTCTTAAATGTATAAATTTTATGTTCAATGCATATGTATATTAAACTCAAGGAAGTTATGCTAAGTTTTACTTACGTTTATTCTATTTGATTTCTTGAAGATCAACGGAAGTTTTACAGTTGATTGGAATTCAAGTCAGAGCTCACACTATCCATTGAATGACTTGATGGATTTTTGATAATTTTGTGATAGGTTATAAGTGGCATGTAAATAGGTATTTTGATTATAAGTGTGTAAGTATAAGTTGTGGTTGAAATGGTATGTAATGATAAGTTCTAGTTAATGATATGTTTTGAGATGAAGTGACAATATGATTAAGTCATTTAGTTAACTTGCGTAAGATTTGTTTTGGTATGTGAAGTTGAATTTGTGCAATTGTGTATGGCATGTGAAATGATGCTAAAATGGTGATGAATGTTGGATTGCAATACTTTGAATTGAGGTGCCAATTGTGGCATATTGGTTTGACACATAGGATGAATAAATTAAGTGTTGTTTTGAGTATATGTTTTAATGATTTTTGAACAGGTTTGAATGATGGTATGAAATCGCTTGTAACTTAAGTGAACTAGGAATAGGTAACTTGCTGAAAAAGAGACTTTTAAGCGCACACTAGTTGATACACGACTTGACACATGGTCGTGTTCTATATACGGACATATGGCATGGCCATGTGGTCTGTATGATTTAGGTGTCAATTGGCATACATGACCACAGTTAGCTACACAACCGTGTGACCCTGGATTACATGGTATTAGTTTGTAGCAGGCTTGGAGACACGACTGTGTGGTTCTGCTCCACAGGACCTCAGCTTATCACATGGCCTGGGCAGACTGCCATGTGACCACTATTTTGTATTTTTTTTCCTTATTTTTCTGAAGTGTTTCAATTGAGTCCCTACTTTGTTTTAAATTTTTTTAAGGATTCCATAAGCTCAATTTAACCCTGATAAGATAAGAATAACATGTTTTTTATTTTATGTTTGATAACTAAGGATTGTTTAGATAAATTTTACATTACTATATCATGATTATGTTCTGTTATGTGTGGTAGCATCCTGTAACCTTAATCTGGCGACAGAGACGGGTGAGGGGTGTTACAAAACTTGTGTCCAGAAAAGCAATATTAAACAACTACATATTGTGAAAGCTCAAGCCCACCTCTTTCAGGCCTACATAGATGCTCCTACACCAACATTGCACACCTTATTCCCTCCTTACCACCCGCCCACCATCGTTGACAAATAGCATTCAGGATCCCATCTAAAATTGATCTCAGCATCAAGAACACAAACATAGAATATGTTGACAAGGATTGAATAATATACTTAATGAACACCTCATCACCACCATACAATAGAAGCCTTTTGGATCAACTATGAATCCACTTATTGACTCTGCTAAGCACCCCTTGAAAAGCCATGTATTTTTTTCTCCCAATCAAAAGTGAAAGCCCAAGATAGACTTCTAGAAAGCTTAACAACCTTATTGCAAAACCATAGCTATCAAACCACTGTGTTTTATGCAAGTATTTGGGCTAAAATAGATCATGGACTAGTCATGTTTTACCTTTTTCCAAGACGTAGACATTCCTTTGTCCGAAATGAGGACACCTTTTTGTAGATTCCACTTTGAATCTTGAGATGAATTTTTTTAGAGGAAAAAAATACAAATAGCATGCATATTAAATTTGGGGCTCAAATTCCCAAGAAAAAAATTAGAAATTTCATGAATCAAGAAATATTAAAAAATCCTTAAAATTAGGATACAAGTTAGATGGCCACGAAACTTAGTGTGAAGTATCCCAGGACAATATTATGAATTTACAATCCATAAAATTGGCATTAGAACAATAGGAAATTGAAAATTTTCCTAAAACCATTTGTTGATGTGCGACTCCTGCATGACTTGGGACCCCCTGGTGCTAATGGTGTATGAGACTCCTCCACGAACAAAACCCGTGTAGATGTTTATTGAGGGTCCCATACCAATCGACCACAAGATTATCTAGTCTTGGTGGAAAAGCTCAAAAGAAAGTGCTTGAATTTCCAGTTTGAAAAAAAGGTGCATATGTCACCTTATTATAACCTAGTTTGTAAGGGAGGACACTTTGAATAGTTTTCTGCTTACAAAGTTCCATCACAAGTTCCAAACTCGGTAGAGCAGACGTGGGGATTGCATAAGTTCCCAACTTGTTGACCCCAAGGCTAGGTTATGAAAAGGGCTGAATCTTAGTGGACCATGGTAGCAAGGTCACTTTGCCATTTACGATATCTCATCGTGTAACTTCCCCAATCCAACCTATACGTTAGACCCGAATTCGAAAGATTACATTAGTCACCAAAGTGACCTAGAGAACTAACGGAGTTTTGAAAACAATTATTTTAAAACATTTGTTTATCTTAGAAGAAAAATTAGCCTAATTTTTAGAAAAATTCAAGAGTTTTAAGATATGATTAATTTAATATTTTTCTTGCAGAAGGTGATTACCATTGAAAACTTAGTTAATTTCTAGTTTATTCCTTACTCAAAATTCATCTACAATCTAGCATCGGAAAAGTGATTTTTACTTGGTTTTAATAAAACTATATTTCATGCCTTAATTAATTAAAAACTATATTTTAAAATTAAGTTAAATGTTATGCATGGTAAATAAACATTAAATATGAGTCCCATGCACAAATAATTAAAACAGTACAGCTTCAAAATAACATAAATTATTAAAATTAAGCCTAATAGCACTTTCATAAAAATAAAACGTTTTCGAGCCCTCTGTATGCCACGTCCGTGTCCTACCCTGGTGGGTTGTCTGTAGAGATGGAAATAAAAAGAGAGTGAGCTATGAAGCTCAGTGTGAGTTCCATCACAAGTAAACCAATACAAACACTTAAGTATACAGAAACACAACACATAGAACAATACATAATAGCAATGTCAAAATTTTGATATTTCATACCACTTCCACAATGTATATATATAAATATATCTATTATCTTCATAAATCCGATTTATATGCACATGCTTTATGGATGTCATACAATTTTGATTTAACAGAAAAGTTCTTACCCCACCGTTACACACCACAATGAGAGTTCCATTGAACTCCAACCACCTACACACTGGATTGTGGTTTAACCACCACTAGTTTTGCAGATAAAATCTACCATTGGGCTATTAATGAAAACAAAAATTCAAAGATGAAATCTACCATTGGGCTATGGATGCACATCAAAATATTGCAGATAAAATTTGCCACTGGCCGGTAGATGCACAACATATATACAAGCAAAAATTGCCGATAGGTTGTGGATGTACAACATATTTGCAGTTAAAAGATAAACACAATCATTGAGCTGTGGGTGCACAGAAAATTTTCAGATAAACTTCCACTTCTTCATCCGTACATATTGTCCCACCTCATGCAATGCAACACAACATGCCTAAAGAGATCAATACGATAGCATTTAATATGCTTGTAACATAATAGTATGGTAACAATTAATATGCTTATAACATATCAACTCAATAACAAAAATCATGCAGATTAAGTTTTCAGTTTAACCGTGCCATAAAGCATACTATATGTACAATCAAAAACACTGAAACAATAGTCATACATATTGTTCATAGTTCATGCAAATAGATAAACATCATATTAATACGGTTAGTCAATTCATGGATTCTAACATAATTCATTATATCAATGACTTAATTAAATAATATAATAAACTAAAACAGTTCGAGAATCAATTAGGGACTAAACTAAACAAATCATAAAATTTTGGGCAAAACTATAAAAATTTAAAAAACAGGGGCAAAAACTATAAAACTAGAAAAATATGGGCAAAATTGTAAAATCTAAAAAATAAGGGACACATGGCTGTATTACTGGATCATGTGGAAAGCCCTGGACCTTGTGGAGGGGTACATGATTGTGTTGTAAGGTCGTGTAACAGACCGATGGTAGGTCGTAGGAAGGGTCCTAGGCCATGTGAGGATTGAAAAACCTAGGGTTTTAAAGGGGACATGGCTGTATGGTCCACACAGGTGGCCCAAACACCCGTGTGGGCCTATATCGAGGCATATTTTACCCCAATTTGCTTGTAAAATAACACGCACCTTTCATCGAGATTCCACGTGATGTCCCTCACGTCCAAGTCTAGTCCAATGCATATGTAACGAGTCTGAACTTGATGGAATTACGGAGGCTATAAATGATGAATTCAACAATCGGTACACAATTGATTTATTGGGGATTGATTTGATATTTGAGAACAAAAATAATTTCAGCAATTGAATGACTAATTTGATGAAAAAAAAAAAGGAGGAGAAAAAAAAAAGAAGAATTTAAAAGGGAATTAGGAAAAAAAAGGACTAAATACTTAGGGTTTTCAAATTTTAAAGGGTTGCATGGTAAATTATCTAATTTTGGCTGAAATTAAAATGGAAATGTTGAGTTTAGCGAAAGTGACTTAAACCTAGTTTGCAAGGGAAAAGTGTAAAGACTTTACCATTTGGGCTACTGCCCATACTTATTATGTTTTCACTCTAAATATTATTTTTTTCTAATGTAATTTTCATTCTAGGTTACTGAAAATTAAAAAGAAAGAATGAGAGAGATGTGATTTGAACCTAGGTCCTTTAAGAAATGTACAAGCTATTTAACCATCAAGCCTAAGGCTTATCTCTTGCTTATTTTTTAAAACTAACCCCTTATATTTTGGGGTGTGTGTAACAGCCTTATTTTGACCCTAATTGGAACGTTGGTTTTGGGACCACGAATTTAAGTCGAAAATATATGTTAATATTATTTTCTATGCTTATTATGGGTGAATTTATGAGTGTGAAAATTTCGTATAAAAATTTGATCTTTTTGGTGCTTAATTGTGAGAAAGTGCTTAATCGCATAAAAAGAAAATTTGGTGGTTAAATGTGTAAGTACTAAATTGAAGGCGGCTTTTTAAATTGAGGAATTAATAGTGCAATTTAGCCAAAAATAAAACTTAGTGCCGGTCATCATTTGCATGTATAGTAAATGGATCCTGATCCCGAGCGAGCCATAGCTGACGATGTCGAGAGTGTGGCGCCTGCTCCCGCGCAAGGGACCGCGCCGGATGAATCTCGACCAACTACAAGTAATCATGATGAGGGGGCTAAAAAAGCCTTCTTTATTAGAATGAACGAATGGTTCAATCAATACATCCGGACCAATCTGGCTGTTCAACCACCCCCGAATCTGAATACTCCACCTGTAGTACCGGTGGTACCCCTGATCATTAATCCTAAGAGAATAAATAAACCTCCGGTTGACAGAATTAGAAAACACAGAGCTCAATAGTTTAGAGCTGAAGATGATGATGATACTGAACGAGCTGAATTTTGGCTCGATAATACAATTCGTGTTTTCGATGAACTATCCTGTGCACCTGATGAGTGCCTGAAATGTGCTATCTCTTTATTACGGGATTCTGCCTACTATTGGTGGAACACTCTCGTATCGGTAGTTCCAAAGGAACGAGTTACTTGGGACTTCTTTCAGACAGAGTTTCGTAAGAAATACATCAGCCAGCGATTCATAGACCTGAAACGTAAGGAATTTCTCGAGCTTAAACAGGGTCGTATGACTATATCCGAATATGAGCGCAAATTTGTGAAACTTAGTTGATACACTCGCGAGTGTGTTTCATCTTATGCTGCTATGTGTAGAAGATTTGAAAAAGGTTTAAACGAAGACATAAAATTACTGGTGGGTATACTTGAAATAAATGAGTTCGTGGTACTTGTTAAGCGAGCTTGTAAAGCTGAAGAGCTAGGGAAAGAAAAACGAAAAGCTAAATTGGAAGCTAGAGATTTTCGTAAGAGATCAGCGGGTAAATTTTCTCAATCGTCATCAAAGAAGTTCAAAAATGACAATAGCCGATCCAAAGCTAATGCAGGGATCTCTATACGAGAACGACCACCAGTGAGTTCACGAGCTACCTCGATTGCTAGTGTCGGCAATACTCGACTGAATAAACCCGAGTGTCAACAGTGTAAAAGGTGACATCTTGGTGAATGTTGGGGCAAGTCTAACAATCGAGCTTGCTGCAAGTGTGGTTCACAAGATCACTTCATTTGGGATTGCCCGGAGTTAGTTGAAAAAGATAATGCTCAGAGTGCAAGACCGAGCGGTACTGCAGCTAGAGGTAGACCACCCTGAAATGTGGGAGGTAGGAGCGGCACTCAGAGAGGGACTTCGGATACAGCTATTTGATCAGAGGCTCGTGTGGCTGCTAGAGCCTATGCCATTCGTGCCCGAGAGGAGGCTTCATCTCCAGATGTCATCACCGATATATTTACTCTCTTTAATACTAGTGTAATTGCTCTGATTGATCCCGGTTCAACACATTTCTATGTGTGTGAAATATTAGTATCCAGCAAGACTCTACCTATTGAGTCTACTGAGTTTGTGATTCGGGTTTTGAACCCCTTGGGCCGGTGTGTGTTAGTTGATAGAGCATGCAAGAATTGCCCTTTGATGGTTCGAGATTCATGTTTTTTGACTGATTTGATGTTACTACCATTTGATGAGTTCAATATTATCCTTGGTATGGATTGGTTAACCGTGCACGATGCAGTAGTGAATTGCAGACGAAAGACTATTGATCTGCAGTGTCAAAATAAGGAGATAATTCGAACTGAATCTGCGGATTTGAATAGGCTACCAGCAGTGATATCTTCAATGTTGGCTCGACAGTATTTGAGAAAGGGTTGCAAAGCTTACTTTGCTTATGTGATCGATTGTAAAGTAACTGAAAAGAATATAGAATCTGTACCAGTTGTCTGTGAGTATTCGGATGTGTTCCTAGAGGAATTGCCGGGATTGCCACCTTTTCAGGAGGTAGAGTTTGGTACTGAGTTAGTGCCAGGGATGACTTCAATTTTGATAGCTCCGGATAGAATGGCACTGAATGAATTAAAAGAGTTGAAAGCTCAGTTGCAAGAATTGACAGATAGAGGTTTTGCTCGACTGAGTTTCTCTCCCTGGGGTGCGCCAGTTCTATTTGTGAAAAAGAAAGACGGAACTTTGAGAATATGCATCGACTATCGGCAACTCAATAAAGTGACCGTAAAGAATAAATATCTGTTGCCACGTATCGATGTTTTATTTGATCATATAAAGGGAGCTTCAGTATTTTCGAAGATTGATTTGAGATTAGGTTATTATCAACTGCGAGTTAGAGACTCAGATGTGCCTAAGACTACTTTCAGAACGAGATACGACCACTACAAGTTCTTCGTGATGCCATTCGGACTCACTAACGCCCCTGCTGTTTTCATAGATTTAATGAATTGGGTATTCAGACCGTATTTGGATCAGTTTGTAGTTGTGTTTATAGATGACATTCTAATCTATTCACGCAACGGAACCGAGCATGCCGAACACTTGAGACCTGTGTTATAGATTTTACACAATAAGTAGTTGTACGCAAAATTTAGTAAACGTGAGTTCTGGTTACGTGAAGTTAGCTTTTTGGGGCAAGTTGTTTCAGCATCAGGTATTCGAGTTGATCCGAATAAGATTTCGGCTATACTTGATTGGAGACCCCCACTGAATATTACTGAAGTTCAGAGCTTTTTGGGACTTGCCAGTTATTATAGGCGCTTCGTGAAAGATTTCTTAATGATCGCAACTCCGATGACAAAGCTACTTCAAAAAGATATTAAATTTGAGTGGATGGAGGAGTGCCAGAAGAGTTTTGATCGGCTGAAAACTTTGTTGACTGAAGCACCAGTATTAGTTCAGCCTGAATTGGGTAAAGAGTTCGTTATCTTCAGTGATGGATCCTTGAATGGTTTGGGTTGTGTTTTGATGCAGGAGGGTAAGGTTGTAGCCTACGCCTCGAGACAGTTAAAGCCACATAAAAAGAATTATCCGATGCACGATCTCGAATTAGCCGCTATAGTTTTTGCCCTGAAAATATGGCGTCGCTACCTATTTGGTGAAAAAAGTCATGTCTATTTCGATCACAAGAGTCTAAAATACTTAATGACTCAGAAAGATCTAAATTTGAGACAGTGACGATGGTTGGAATTGTTAAAAGACTACGAGCTCGTGATTGATTATCACCCGAGAAAGGCTAATGTGTTGCTGATGTACTAAGCCAAAAATCACTATTTGCTCTACGTGTAATGAATGCAGATATAACTATGATTGGTGACGGTGCGATCATTGCAGAATTGAAAGCGAGACCTTTATTTGTTCAACAGATTTCTGAAGCTCAAAAGGTTGATAATGATTTATTAGCAAAAAGGAATCATTGTGGTTCGAATACTGACTCTGAATTTCAGATTGATATTAAGGATGCTTACGGTTCAGAAACTGAATATACGTACCAAAAGACCCGGAGTTGGTTCGAATGATTTGTAATGAAGCTCATAATGGTAGATTGTCTGTTCACCCGGGTAGCACAAAAATGTATAATGAATTGAAATAGCATTATTGGTGGCACGGGATGAAACGAGACATTTCAGACTTTGTATCGAAATGCTTGATATGTCAGCAAGTAAAAGCCGAGCACCAAGTGCCATCGGGATTGCTTCAACCGATTATGATACCCTAGTGGAAATAGGATCGAGTCATAATGGATTTCGTTTCTAGATTACTGTTGACACCGAGCAAGAAATATGCAGTCTGGGTTATTGTTTATAGATTGACAAAGTCGGCTCACTTTATTCCAGTTCGTACAGATTTCTCCCTTGACAAGCTAGCTGAGTTGTACATTTCTCAAATTGTACGATTACACGGAGTACCTATTTCTATTGTTTTGGATAGATATCCGAGGTTTACATCACAGTTTTGGAAGAAACTGCAAGATGCATTAGGTATTGAAATTGCATTTTAGCACCGCTTTCCACCCTCAAACAAATGGTCAATCCGAGAGAATTATTCAAATACTTGAGGATATGTTGAGATGTTGTGTTCTCGAGTTCGAGGGTACGTGGGAACGATACTTGCCTTTGATTGAATTTGCGTACAATAATAGCTTTCGATCGAGTATTAAAATGGAACTTTTGAGGCTTTGTACGGTCGTAAATGTCGTACACCTTTGTATTGGACCGAGCTAAGTGAAAGCAAGATACACGAGGTTGATTTAATCAAAGAGACTGAACAGAAAGTAAAAGTGATCCGTGAAAGTTTGAAAGCAGCATCGAATCGGCAGAAATCATATGCGGACTTGAAACGTAAAGATATAGAGTTTCACGTGGGTGACCGAGTATTTTTGAAAGTCTCACCGTGGAAGAAGATACTTAGATTTGGTCGTAAGGGAAAGCTGAGTCCGAGATTTTTTGGGCCGTACGAGATTATTAAACATATCGGGCAGGTTGCGTATAGGTTGATGTTGCCACCTGGGTTAGAAAAGATCCACAATATTTTCCATGTTTCGATGCTACGACGATATAGATCCGATCCTTCTCATGTTATTAGTCTATCAGAGATTGAGATTCAGTCGGATTTGACCTATGAGGAGAACCGATATGTATTTTGACTCGCGAAGTGAAAGAGTTGCGTAATAAGAAAATCTCGTTAGTGAAAGTACTATGGCAAAAACATGGGGTCGAAGAAGCAACTTGGGAGCTTGAGGATTCAATGAAAGAACGTTATCCTAACCTATTCAACTGTAAGATTTTCGGGGACGAAAATCCTTAAGGGGGAGAGTTGTAACAACCCGATTTTGACCCTAATCGGAACGGTGGTTTCTGGACCACAAATCTGAGTTGGAAAATATGTTAATATTATTTTCTATGCTTATTAAGGGTGAATTTGTGAGTGTGAAAATTTCGTATAAAAATTTGATCGTTTTGGTGCTTAATTGTGAGAAAGGGCTTAATCGCATAAAAAGAAAATTTGGTTGTTAAATGTGTAAGTACTAAATTAAAGGTGGCTTCTTAAATTGAGGAATTAATAGTGCAATTTATCCAAAAATCAAACTTAGTGCCGGTCATCATTTGCATGTAATAGTAATTGAAATTTTTTTTATTATGTTTTCTTATTATGTTATAATTTAAGTGATAAAATATAATATATTTTAATAAAAGACGAAAGTGCTCATCTTTTTCATGGTTCTTGGCCGAAACTAAGAGAAAAGAATAGGGAGAAAAAGCTTTGTAATATTCGGCCTTTACAAGCTCAATAGGTAAGTGATTTGAGTTCAGTTTTTGATAATTTTTACGTTTTTGAGATCGTTGCCATGTGATTTAGCTAGCCCATGCTTGAATTTTTGAATTGGTTGTGTTTTGTGTGAATTGCCATTGAAGGAAGCTTGTTGCTTGTGTAGTTTGATGATGAAATATTTATTATAAGTGTTAGATTAATAAGTTTTGTTCTTGAGTTTTTGATGAAATCGAGTGATCTGGAATTAATTGCAAAAATAAATTTTTGAAGGACTAAAACATGAAATAAATAAATTGTATGAGCTTGTATTAAGTTAATGAAGATTCGGCCCTAAGGAAGTGTGGCCAAATTTTGAGTAATTTGTGTTTTATGCAATAGGGACTAAAATGTAAAAATTGTAAATGTCAGGGGTAAAAGTGTAATTTTCCTGATTATGTGTTTTTGGATTAAATTGAATGAGAAAAATGTTGAATGAGCTTAATTTGAAATTATTTAGATCGAGAACAAAAAGAATCGGGATTGGATCAGGGAAAAGCAAAGTTGAACGAATAGCCGGGAAACCTAATCTGTTGATTTCCGAGGTAAGTTGTATGGAATTATCTGTATAGTTGTACTTAAATTTAATGGAAGCTTTTATATTGATTTTTGATATTGTCTAATGTGTCTTCTAAGTATGTATAAGTATATGGTATAATTGAATGTGAAGTAGACTTAAATGACATTGGTATACCGAATGTGATGTGTATATATATATAAATCAATGATGTAACTAAATGTGGTGTGGAATTAAGAGTTGAAATTACAACCGAATGTGATGTATATATATGTCTATGATATAACCGTATGAGATATTAAGATGAAGAGTGAATATGTTCGAATGTGATGCAGATGTGTAGCAAAGATATAAATGAATGTGATGTTGATTATAGAAATGAAATAAGTGAATTTGTATATGAACAATTGAAATTTAAGTTTTATGTATGTATAAATGAGGAATGATTCAGGAAATGATACAATGTGCGAATTTAACATCCAAGCACTAAGTGTGCGAAATCGGATATTGAGGACTAAGTGTGCGAGTTTAGCTTATTTACATCCGAGCACTAAGTGTGCGAAATCGGATATTGAGCACTAAGTATGCAAGACTAGCTTCTGAGCACTAAGTGTGCGAAATCGGATATTGAGCACTAAGTGTGCATGTTTAGCTTTTGAGCACTAGTGTGCGATATCAGATAAAGTTTTTAAGTGCATAAATCGAATTACAAGCATTAAAGGAAAGGGTAAATGTGAATTTGAAAATTCAATTCGGTAAGTTTCAGTGTTATGAGAAATTATCATTTGAATGGTAAGTACAAATCTAGTAAGTAGTATATGTATAGAAAATCAATTTGCTAAGTACATGTATAATCGGTTTTGGATTTAGGAAATGTGGTAGTTATTAATGCATTTTTTTAGAAGTGAGAAATGAATTATAAATCTAAGTGATACTTATCATTTTCATGTTGGGACATTCGGTCTAAAGATCATTATATGGGTAAAATTTTCTAATTTAATGTTTAAGCCATGGTTATGTAATTGCTAATAACTTACTAAGCTAAGATAACTTACTTTATGTGATTGTTGTGTTATTTTATAGGTTTTGGAAGTCCAGGTTCGAGCTCGGGAATACCGTCAAGTCTATCACACTATCAACTATCTTTGGTACTTTATAAGTAGTACTTTTTGGAACTATGGCATGTATAGGCTAAGATACTTTTGAATTGAATTCAAATGGTGTATATGTGTAATTATGCCATGCGAAAATGGCTAAATTGTGGTAAATTTTGGTCTTATGTGAATTCGGCCATGATGTTAGCTTGTTATTAAAGTGCAATTTCTAATGTGTTTGTGCTTGATATATAAAAATGTGGCTTGAATAATCATTGAATGAAAATTTTAGTTGTGATGTCGAACATGGTATTTGAATAATTTGGTAAATGATATTTCATGATAGGTACAGATGACTTTATAGAATATATATTTATTTATTATTTTGGATGTTCAAAATTTGTCATGATATATATTTATATTTATATATATATAAATGTATACGTAATGAGATTGATTTTATATGATTTTAGGTCATGTATAAGATATTTTGGTTGGATGTTTTCGATAATTGGTATTGATTTTGGTGTGTCCTATATTAGGTTAAGTAGAGTTTTGGCATATAGGTATATTTGGCTTTAAATATTTGATACTTTATTGGTCAAATGATTATAGACAATGTGCATATTCGACCTCTATAACTTATTAACCAAATGAATAGTAACTTGTGTTATTTGATCAAACTAATCTTATGTGTAATTGGCAATATAGATTTGTGGCACGGTTGTAAATGTTTAAGTATATCTTTATTTATGCACTACTAGGAATAAAATGATTTATATGAGTGTGCTGAATTGTGGTTAGTCGAGAAATGCCTCGTAACCCTAATTCAGGGACGGATATGGATTAGGGGTGTTACAGTGTGACACGTTGTGTATTTAATTCATTACAGAAGATTTTACCCACTGTTTAGTGAAAATTTGTAACCTCCCCAACTCGACATAGACAGTACACCTGGATTCGAGAGATTACATTAACCACTGAAGTGGCTCGGTCTTTATCAAAATCAATTTTTCCTTTAAAATTCAAGTTTATTTAGGTGATTTACAATTTATACTTTAGTTTAACTTATTAGCATTAGTAGCAAAATTAAAACTTAAGCCTTTTTAATAAACAATTCGGTTTAATCAAATATTAACAAATAATAACCTTAATTTTATAACCTATACTGAATGAGATGCATCTAACAATTAAATTAAAACTAAATCCTAAACCATGATTCATAATAAAATAAAATATAAAATAACTTTTCCTCTTAAGGAATTAAAAATAGTAACATTGTAACACCCCAAACCCGACCTAGACGTTATGGCCGTATCTGGCAATGTCACATGATAGTGTTTTTGAAACCTCGTTGTTACGATGAAAACATTCAATGTTATTATATTTAGTAAACCTTTGTTAGAACTTAGGAAGTCGTCTTTATTCATTTAAAACATTTGTTTTGAAACATCCCTCGTTGCGGAAGTTTTAATAAAACAATCTAAGTGATCATGCGTTTGGAAATTACTTTAACTTTTTAAAAACTGAATTTCCTACGACCAGCAGGTATAAATCCATAAAGTAAAATGAATAAATAAAAACCCAAATTTAAAACCAAAGTCCTAGAGAGTCCTTAAATTACAACCCAAATAATTAATAATAATCAAATCATAAATCGTAAATTGAAAACCATGAAGTTCAAAAATTAATGTGGCCACCGCTGAGTCCTCCATCGCACCGATCCGTCTAAATCTGAGGATTACCTATGCACATTAAACAAAAAGGGTGAGTTTACGTAAACTCAGTGTGTAATCCCGCAAAAACAAACAAACAATCAGTATTCACAGTGCACAGTTGAACAGTCTTGGGCCTAAGCCCTTTTTAGTATCAGTGACAGTTTGGGCCTTATCCTATCTCAGTACAATGTCAAAATGCAGTAGGGCCTTAGCCCATCACAGTATCAGTAGCAGTAACCATTATGCAGTAGCAAAATCCTACACAACTAGCATCTACACACCATCTTCGTCCAACCCTACACTCCATGTGGGGATATAATCAACCCACCCGTCCCTACACTCCAAGTGGTACCGAATGCGGCACAATACAGTAGCTTGCAACTGAGCTGCAAGTAAATTAGGCTTAAAGCCTTTCAGTACATTTCCTCCGAATAACAACTCCCAACCCAATGCAACACACAATGGATGACATGCTATTATGCAATTTCAGTACATATATTCAGTTCAGATATTAACATGCCCAGTCCAAATATCATTCAGTCAATTTCACACATTTAGAGGTCTAAGTACACTACAGCAAATATTATACATTAGCGGCGTTTGAAGGAAAACGCCGTAAAAAAAAAGAGCAATAGCGGCGTTTATTTCCAAAACGCCGCTAAAAATGATATATAGCGGCGTTTATTCATAAAACGTCTGAGCATTAGCAGTGTTTATTCATAAAACGCCGCTAAAAGTTCGAGCATTAGCGGTGCTTTTGGAAAAACGCCGCTAAAAGTCTGAGCATTACCGACGCTTTTGGAAAAACGCCGCTAAAAGTCCGAGCATTAGCGGCGCTTTCGGAAAAACACCGCAAATAATTTTAAAGTTTTTTTGGATATATATAACTGATTGTTTTTAAATTTATATATAACCGTAAATGATATAGTATTAATTTTAAAATATTGAACTAATTCTCATGATTGTTTAGGGTTTATGGTTTAGCATATATAGTTTAGGGTGTAAGGTTTTAGGAGTTATTATTTTAATGTTTAGGGATTATGATTTATGATTTGTGGTTTAAGGTTTAAGGGGGATGTGTTAGGGTTTAATAGGTTAAAAGTTAGGGTTAATGGGTTGAAAGGTAAATGGTTAATGGTTTGGGGTTAAGGGTTAGGGGTTAGGGTTTTATAGTTTATGATTTAGGGTTTATGGGATAGAGGATAGGGGTTATATGAAACACTCCAAACCCGGCCCACGAGCTTTGACCGGATCTGGTATGTTCCTCAAGCAAACTGGTTTCAAATTCTTTTGTTACTTAGAGAAAATTTGTGCGATTTTTAAAAATCTATTGTTTGGGTTGGGCTTTTACTGAAAACCAATTTATCTTACATTGAAATCCATTTATTTAAGGTGATAAACATTTAGGGTTTATTTCAAAATAAATTTACTTGTATCCATAAATAATAATTTGTAAACATAATAAATAAGAGTAAAAGAATTAAAGAAAACCAACTATGGCCTTATGGCCTTATTACATCAAATAATTCCCAAACCTTAAGTTTAAGTACTTGATAAAAATAAAAATCCACATTAATTAAATTCCTTGCTGTGCATGGCCATCCCTAAGCTTCTGCCGAGAGCCGGTCCATTATCGATCGTCACTGAAAATAGTCCCACAGCGGGGTGAGTCAAGCAGACTCAATGTGTACACGACACTAAATCATAATAGAATTAGGCATACAAGAGTTACACATTCCGAACAATGAATACAAGTTATGATGCATTCCCAAACCCAAACTTAATTGTCCATTCGTTACACACCCCCGTACCTGCCAGTCATACCGTGGGGACTACTAAGTCGACCCTCCATCCGCTACACACCATTGAAGGCAGTCGCTGCAGTCGACGTGCTCATCGCCCATATAAAATTTGTGGCATAGCCACCAGATAATTGTGTCACGAGACACCACATTCAGATAATGTAACCGAAGTTACCACATTCAGATAATGTGACCGAAGTCACCACGTTCAGATAATGTGACCGAAGTCACCACATTCAGATAGTGAGACCGAAGTCACCACATTCACTTCCCCTTTCTCATATAACCCGAATGCCCCATATTATTCATATTATGCATATCATACTTAAATTCACATTCATGTCACCTTTCATATGTTAAATATAACATATTTCGTAATCCTAGTAGGAGTAGGAATCGTACCAGAGTACTTTGTACCATAACATGGTACATTAGCCACTTTCATATTCTTAATGTCACATATTTTAATTAAACATGCCATAAAACGTATTATGAAGTAGTGTGGGGGGTACACACCTGATTCGCTTAGCAAATTCTTTGAGATCTCGAAATTTGATCTGCCGCTTAGATCCTTAATCCCTACATTTGATTAATCACTTTAAAAAGCCATTCGGCCATAAATCCAAATCCTAGTAGGATTAGTATACTTAAACTTACCTTGTTTGCCGATTTGATTAATAATCAAATCCCGAAATTTGTAGTATTCCTTCCTTAAAAATCGGCTAGCCACCAAATCATTTAACTAGGTCAGTTTCCGGCTTTTGAATAAATAGGAAATAATTCTAAATACCAAAAATAAGCCTTGGCCGAATACTTCATATGCTTACCTTGTGGATTTTAAATCCCGAAACTCACCGAATAACTAGGGAACACGTGGCCTATGGTGTACCTTCGGGAAAAGAACTTCTCCTTCCTTGTAGTCAACACTTAGTAAATCCTGAAAGGTCTTTTCAAAGTTTCGGCAACAAGATATTAATGGGGTTAGTCCTAGATTTCGGAAAATCTTAAAAGAAAAAGGATGAAACCGAATGAGATCTTACCCTTACTTGAAGAAATCGATTGCACCTTCACTTCAATCTTCAGAGATTCGGCTATGGCTAGATGATGATCTCACAACTTTCGGCTTTTGGAGGGATTAGAGAAGGAAGAATAAAGATGGAGGTTTCGGCTAGAACACAAGGTATTTCGGCTTGGCAAAAATAAAAGAAGAAGAAGATTTGGTGAAGAGAATTTGGTAGAGGCTTTCAAAGAACAGAAAATAATGCAGAATGGCCTCTCTTTTCCTTTTATAGCCGAAATTACTAAGCTAGAGTCCCTTACTTGGCCACCACTCTTCTATTTTGATAGCTTTATCCCTTAATTTAAAATAATTAGAGAATAATCCTTTATTATCTCTTCAAAAATAATCCAAATTAAATCCCTTATTTATCACCTTATTAATCGAATATTTATGAAAATAAAACTCCTCATTTCTAGAAGGCTTGTGCCGTCCACCTCAGGCTTTTGGAAGCAAAAATAAAACTTCCTTTATTTGCTTCCCAAGTGACTCGAACTCAGGCCCATTCCTCCTGCATATGGCGCCATTTCCATAGGCCCTAAGTGGCATCTTCAGGCAACTTTTCCAAGCCTGTTTGTGTGTCAAATTCCACCAACTTTTTCTTTTAAGGCCACCTTGCCTTAATTCCCTATTTTAAACTTTGAAACTCGACATTTCTAAGTCATTTCTAAGTTTCCTAAAATTTTCGATCGGCTCTGTAAACTTGCCATTTTCTTACCTTTCCAAGTTTTCAGAAATGTTCACTTTCCATTTTTGAATCATTTCCTTACATTTCCTAGTTTCCAAAAATGTTCATGTCTATGCATTTCTAGGTTTCAAAAATGTTCATGTCCATGCATTTTGTGTTTCCAAAAATGTTCATTTCCATTTCACTTTCATACATTTCGAGTTTCCAAAAATGTTCAAAATTTATTCTTAGTACATAGAACATGTCACTTCATACAATTAAGCCGAAAATGCATAGGCCCTTTCCAGGATGTTACAGTTCTACCCCCTTTAAAATAATTTCGTCCTCGAAATTACTTATTAACGAATAATCATACGGTCTAACTCACCCCACTACGCTATTTCTTTGTGATGATCGATCTTAAAGAACTATCATACTTTCTAGGCACATTCTCTAAGTTCACATCCAAGGTTTGATCACTTCACTAGCAATACATGAATAAGCTAACCTATAACAAGCAAAGCAATTAAGGGTATTCGAGAAATAAGGAACGTGCCGTTTGTCACATCCGCACATCTTCCTCCTCGCGACGCCAAGCTGCATAAACCAACCTTGGTTGCCTCGCGTCTGCACCTTCAGCACCTCTTCTTGGTGCTTCATGTCCTGGCCCGAACCATTTCCTCCATGGTTCGGTCCACGACTCACTGCTTGAGGTCTGTCCACCTCCACCTCTACCACCGACTAACATTACGAGAGTTGCCGGTCGGCTTTCATCTAAGTTCTTAGGACATTCCTTGACCACATGGTCCTTGGACCCACACCTAAAACATCCTCCTGTTTTCTTCCAACACTCTCCCAAATGCTTCTTTCCACACACATCACAAGGTCGATACCGCCCTTCTGATCCAGCTCGCTGACCTCGCAGCCCATCCACTCTAGGCCTCTTATTCCCAGATGATCCAGATGATCCAAAACCTCTTTTTGGCCTATTCCGATCAGTGTTCTGCCTTGCAGAATCCTTAATTCCTTCAGCCACTTTAGCCTTTTCCACTAAAGCAGAGAACTCCCACTCCTGATGCGGTGCTATTAACAGTCTCAGATCGTCCCTCAGTCTGTCCTCAAAACGGACACAGCGCTCATGCTCAGTTGCCACTACTCCTCGAGCATAGCGGCTCAACCTCAGGAATTCAGCCTCATATTCTGTAACCGACTTGTTTCCTTGGACCAGCCCCAGAAAAGCCTTCCTTTGCTCATCTGTATACCTGGTTCCCACATACTTCTTCTAAAATGCTTCCTTAACATATTCCGAGTCGGATCTCTCACCGTGGCACCATCCCGAACGATTAACCACCAGCGATACGCTTCATCACGTAACAGTGCCACCATCCCTTTCAACTTTTCCTCAGGGATCAAATCAATCTCATCCATGATGCGCTCCGTTGCTTCCAACCAGTACTCAGCTGTACTGGGTGCCACTCCAGATACTCCTCGAAACATTTCCGCTCCATTAGCTCGGGCTTATTCACGGCCTGATTTACGTGCTCCGAATTTCCCCTGCACGACCACCAATTCCAAAACTCGCGGCGACGACTGCGACACAGAAGCATCTTCCGTCCCGAGCTTGTTGCTCAACACCAACAGCTGGGGGTGGTGGTGGCGGTGGTATCTCGTTGTCAGAACCTTGACCCGATCTAACGGGTTCTGACACAGTCATCCTTCCTCTACCTCATCCACGACGACCACGTCCTCTAGAGCTCATTTCTAACGTCGAGATCTGATTAAGAAGTTTTATGCATTAGTACTTTTGTTTCACTTGATTACTCGCGAAGAAGTTTTATGAAAAAGAATTTAGGAGTGGTTCTTTCGTATTCATACAAACACACTGTCTTTCCATTCATTCATCCATCCATCAAACCAGTATGAACTTTCGTTCATTCAGAGAAACGTTGTAGTTTTCATCGTTGTTGCTTTTCTACTACCTAGGGGTATTTTCGTAATTTTGTCCTACAGGGGTATTCTCGTAATTTTCAAAAGAAAAATTTCTTTGGTGATTTTGCCACAAGTATTTTGGTATTTTTAAATTCCTGGGGTATTTTGGAAAAAATTTGAAATCCGGGGGTATTTCGGTAATTTTTGACCTCAGGGGTATTTCGGTAATTTTTCGCAAACCGGGGTAAATTTGTAAAAGTTAACAAATCAGGGATATTTCAGAACTTGTAAAACTTTGTGGGTTCTTTTTGAGGATTTCACTTTTAAAATGGTGATGTTGCAGAAATTTTAGAAATCAGGGTTATTTTGGTAATTTTGTAAGTTGAGGGCAATTTCGTAATTTTCTAAAACCAAGATATTTTTGATAGTTTGCAAATTAGGGTTTTTGAATACTTATAAAATAATGAAATTTTAGTAAGACTGTTGGGTAGTTGGACATTTTATAAGCCAAGGGCATTTTGGTAGTTTTACCACTAAGGGTATTTTTGTAATTTTCATAAAGCGAAAATTTTTTGAAAAATTTTGTAGAGATGGTTTCCACAAATTTAAAAGAAAGTTTTTAAGAGTTTTAAAACTAGGGTTTTGTTGTTTCAGAAACACGGCTAGTTCCCTTTCCGGGTTTTATTGTGTTTAGCCTATGACCGAGCCCTCTTGGTCAGGGTGAACCAAAGCTACGCACTGTGCAGGATTCGAGTGGAAAGGAGGTGAGTCACACGGATCGCTTAAATACCAAGCTCCCATGGAAACCATTCCTAGACATGCGCATGAGAGGTTGCCACACCTGCTGAGAGCCCTTTGAGTTAGGGTGAAGCAGAAGCTACGCACTGGGTAGGATTCTGCGAGAGAGGAGGTGAGTCACTAGGACCGCTTAAATACCAAGCTCTTAGGATCCAATCCTAGACATGCGTACAGGGGTTACCACACCCTAGCTCAGTGACTTAGCCATAGGTTTGTTTAGTGCATTAAGTCTTATGTGTTTTTGTGTTTGAGTGGTCTAATCCTAGGGTTCAAGTTCCTATCATACTATTCTACGTTCCATTCCTTTTCTACCCTTCCATAATTCATAATTCACATAATCACCCAAATAGTTAGGGGTACTTACCTGGTGGACTGCGGGTCGGAGACTTAGGTGCCATGCCAGAAAACTTGTGTAATTTCAAAGAAAATCATTTGGCTCGCTTTGAAAACGTTTTGGGCCTTAGCCCACAGGCCGAGAGTTTTAAAACTGGGCTCTGATACCAAACTGAAACACCCCAAACCCGGCCCACGAGCTTTGACCGGATCTGGTATGTTCCTCAAGTAAACCGGTTTCAAATTCTTTTGTTACTTAGAGAAAATTTGTGCGATTTTCAAAAATCTATTGTTTGGGTTGGGCTTTTATTGAAAACCAATTTATCTTACATTGAAATCCATTTATTTAAGGTAATAAACATTTAGGGTTTATTTCAAAATAAATTTACTTGTATCCATAAATAATAATTTGTAAACATAATAAATAAGAGTAAAAGAATTAAAGAAAACCAACTATGGCCTTATGGCCTTATTACATCAAATAATTCCCCAAACTTTAAGTTTAAGTACTTGATAAAAATAAAAATCCACATTAATTAAATTCCTTCTTTGTGCATGACCATCCCTAAGCTTTCACGCCGAGCCCGGTCCATTCTCGATCGTCACCTGAAAATAGTCCCACAACGGGGTGAGTCAAACAGACTCTATGTGTACACGACACTAAATCATAATAGAATTAGGAATACAAGAGTTACACATTCAGAACAATGAATACAAGTTATGATGCATTCCCAAACCCAAACCTAATTGTCCATCCGCTACACACCCCGCACTGCCCGGTCCACACACCGTGGGACTACTAAGTTGACCCTCCATCCATACGCACACACACCATCGAAAGCGATCATTTGCGATCGGCGTGCTCATCGCCATATAAAATTTGTGGCATAGCCACGAGATAATTGTGTCATGAGACACCACATTCAGATAATGTAACCGAAGTTACCACATTCAGATAATGTGACCGAAGTCACCATGTTCAGATAATGTGACCGAAGTCACCACATTTAGATAGTGAGACCGAAGTCACCACATTCACTTCCCCTTTCTCATATAACCCGAATGCCCCATATTATTCATATTATGCATATCATACATAAATTCACATTCATGTCACCTTTCATATGTTAAATATAACATATTTCGTAATCTTAGTAGGAGTAGGAATCGTACCTGAGTACTTTGTACCATAACATGGTACATTAGCCACTTTTATATTCTTAATGTCACATATTTTAATTAAACATGCCATAAAACGTATTATGAAATAGTGTGGGGGGTACACACCTGATTTGCTTAGCAAATTCTTTGAGATCTCGAAATCTGATCTACCGCTTAGATCCTTAATCCCTACATTTGATTAATCACTTTAAAAAGCCATTCGGCCATAAATCCAAATCCTAGTAGGATTAGTATACTTAAACTTACCTTGTTTGCCGATTTGATTAATAATCAAATCCCGAAATTTGTAGTATTCCTTCCTTAAATATCGGCTAGCCACCAAATCATTTAACTAGGTCAGTTTCCGGCTTTTGAATAAATAGGAAATAATTCTAAATACCAAAAATAAGCCTTGGCCGAATACTTCATATGCTTACCTTGTGGATTTTAAATCCCGAAACTCACTTAGAATAACTAGGGAACACGTGGCCTATGGTGTACCTTCGGGAAAAGAACTTCTCCTTCCTCGTAGTCAACACTTAGTAAATCCCGAAAGATCTCTTCAAAGTTTCGGCAACAAGATATTAATGGGTTTAGTCCTAGATTTCGGCAAATCTTAAAAGAAAAAGGATGAAATCGAATGAGATCTTACCCTTACATGAAGAAGTCGATTGCACCTTCACTTCAATCTTCAGAGATTCGGCTATGGCTAGATGATGATCTCACAACTTTCGGCTTTTGGAGGGATTAGAGAAGGAAGAATAAAGATGGAGGATTCGGCTAGAACACAAGGTATTTCGGCTTGGCAAAAATAAAAGAAGAAGAAGATTTGGTGAAGAGAATTCGGCAGAGGCTTTCAAAGAACAGAAAATAATGCAGAATGGCCTCTCTTTTCCTTTTATAGCCGAAATTACTAAGCTAGAGTCCCTTACTTGGCCACCACTCTTCTATTTTGATAGCTTTATCCCTTAATTTAAAATAATTAGAGAATAATCCTTTATTATCTCTTCAAAAATAATCCAAATTAAATCCCTTATTTATCACCTTCTTAATCGAATATTTATGAAAATAAAACTCCTCCTTTCTAGAAGGCTTGTGCCGTCCACCTCAGGCTTCTGGAAGCAAAAATAAAACTTCCTTTATTTGCTTCCCAAGTGACTCGAACTTAGGCCCATTCCTCCTGCATATGGCGCCATTTCCATAGGCCCTAAGTGGCATCTTCAGGCCACTTTTCCAAGCCTGTTTGTGTGTCAAATTCCACCAACTTTTTCTTTTAAGGCCACCTTGCCTTAATTTCCTATTTTAAACTTTAAAACTCGACATTTCTAAGTCATTTCTAAGTTTCCTAAAATTTTCGATCGGCTCTGAAAACTTGCCATTTTCTTACCTTTCCAAGTTTCCAGAAATGTTCACTTTCCATTTTTGAATCATTTCCTTACATTTCCTAGTTTCCAAAAATGTTCATGTCTATGCATTTCTAGGTTTCCAAAAATGTTCATGTCCATGCATTTCCAGGTTTCCAAAAATGTTCATTTCCATTTCACTTTCATACATTTCCGAGTTTCCAAAAATGTTCAAAATTTATTCTTAGTACATAGAACATGTCACTTCGTACAATTAAGCCGAAAATGCATAGGCCCTTTCCAGGATGTTACATTATAGGGTTTAGATTATATTAGTGTCTTTTAATTTATATATTAAATAAATTATTATATAATTGTTAAAGAGATAACATTAATTTTAATACATTAAAATTATGATTCTAGTTTAAATTATTTAAGAGAAAAATATTTGTTAAAAATGAAAAAAATATTAAATAATTTCTTATATAATCGTAAAAGAGATAGTATTAATTTTAAAATATTGAATTAATTCTCATGATAATTTAGGGTTTATGGTTTAATTTAGGGTATATAGTTTATGGATTAATCTTTATAGTTTAGGGTCTAGAGTTTATGTTTTAGGGTTTAAGATTTAGGATTTAAGATTAAGGGCTAGGTTAGGATTTAGGCTGGGTTTATAGTTTAGTTTTTATTATTTTAGAGTTATAGTGTTTTGGGTTTAGTACTTAAACCATATTGAATAATAACTATTTATTTTCTTTATTGTAACTTCATACTGCTATAGTAGTATATGTATAACTAATTTGTATACCCATATGACATACAGGCTAATAGTGTTTGTCATTGTAATTATTTAAAAAAATAAATAATAAATTTAATCTTAACTTAAAAAATCAATAATATATATTAGTAGTATAAAAAAATATATTTTATTCTTTGAAAATAGTAAATTAAAATGATTATAATAAATAGAGATGTCAAAAGTTAAAATAAATAGAAGAAATTTGTGCTAATGAACAAATTAATTTATGTAAATTAATTATAATTAACTGTAACAAAAAGAATTTTATTATGAAAATAATAACAATAAGATTAATTTTAAAAAAGTCCTTATAATGGTAATAATTTAAAAGTTAGTTTATTCAAAAAAATTTAAAACATATATTCTTTTTTCAAAATTATTGAAAAGATTTAATATTATTTTAATACCAATTCAATTTAAAAAATTACTAAACAAAAAATTACTAAACAATATTATTTTAATATTGAAGGTATTAGCGGCGTTTTTGGCAAAAAGCTAACTAAAAAAATGACATCGTTTACTTAGGGTAATAGTGGCGTTTTTTTTAAAACGCCGTAAAAAGAAATTAAATTGAATTGAAACGGCTCCGTTTTTATTTTCTCACTAAGTTTATTTTCTCAAAACCCCTTTTCGCCTAGGTCTTATTTTCGTTCTTCCCAGCAGATTTCTCCTTCTCGCCTAGGTCTTCTTTCCCTTTCTCAACAGGTAATCCCCCCCTTTCTTTCTTCCCTCCTTTTGGTTTTTCTTTTTCCTTTTCTTTATATTTGTCTTTCTTATTGAGTCCCTTTCTCATGTTGATTCTTAGATAAGCTCTCGAACTTTTGTTTAAATACTTTTGTTTCTTTTAACCAGTGCCGCTAAAAATTTGAGGTTTGAGTCAAATTGCGAGACCAGAAAAGAATATTTTAATTCTTTGTGTTTTTCTTAAGTGGTTTTATAACTTCTATCATTAATCTCACTTTGTTTTTGTTTGTGTTCTAATGTTTTAATGGTTTGAGTCTGTGGTACCTCTGCTCGTCCCCGTACTTTTAAGAAGGTAAGATTTTTATGCTAATTTTAATTCATTTGTGATTATAAATTTGGAGAATAAAATATATACGGTGAAATTAGTTTTTGATTGTTATTAGTTAACTTTCTTTTATGGAAATCTGTTGTTGTTATCATGTATTGTCGCTATATATTGCCCAAAAAGAAGTGATTATTTATCTAGAGAGTGATTTTTGTGAAGAAGAAAACACTACGAAGTTTGAAAAACCAAAATCGATTCTTTGTTTGAACTTTTGCCAAGTTATGTTCGGTCCCTTTTCTTTTAAGGTAGATGATGGGTTGAATGTTGTAGTGTTCTTGGGTTTTGGCTATTTGGGTTATTTCTTATCATCTCTGATATAACTTTTTTTGAAGGGAATGTTAGTTTGGATTGGACTTTATTTGTTTGGAGGTCTATCTTTCGGTTATCACATTTAGATGCTTGGAATGGTGAAAAAAATTAAATTTGGCTTATATGTGTAAAATTATATCTGACCCGAGAAACATAATTAGAAGCTGCTTTTAGTCGTTTACAATATGGTTATTGAGAGAATTTGTGGGGAAAAAAAACAGAACAATCGCTTAATAGCTAGTATTGATGTTAAGTTTTCAAGCTGAAAACAATGCTCTATTTTGAATTGTTTTTTAATCATTTAAAAAAAATGTTTCTTCACAGGCTGAAGGAACTCCAAGTGAATTCCCTTTCAAAATCGAAGACACTCCTAGAAATAATTCTGAACAATTATTACATATTTTATGCAACCTTTTTTTTTCCTTCCCTTTTCCCATTTCAATTGTTTAATCTCATTTGTTGCTTATGCTTTTTCGCTGTGTATATTTATACATATTAGAACTTTTTTTTTAGTCAAAAAAATAATAATCAGAAAGCCCTTAAAAGGGAGTTTTTCGTGGCGTCCATGATTCACATGGTGATTTATTTAGGCTATATGTTGTGAGGACATTGACTACCTTCCTTTAGTTGTATAACTTCTGATTTATTATTGGCTTGTATATATGTTTTCAGCAACTTAGTTTAATTACTTTAGTACAGAGATGTTTGCTTTTCAAGTGAGATTATGACTTCTTAGTTTAATTATCAACACTTTCTCACAGCAACAAGGAGATCTTTCTTCGTGAGCTCATCAACAATGCTTCGATGTAAGTCCCTGCTATTTTCTGTTTTAACTTTTTTTTGGTCGTCAATATGGAGATTTTTTAATTACTTTATTATAATTTTAAGGTATGGTTAATTGGATCTAATCTTTTTGCTTTAATGCTTGTTGGTTTTGTTTGCTTTTTGTATGGAAACAAAATTTGGATTTTTATTTTCTCTTTGTTTTTAATTTATAGCGAGTGCTCTGTTGGTTGTTTATTTCAATTGAAAATTACATTTGTTAATAAAAGCTGTCATTTTGTCATTTGATTGTTTATTATAATTTTAGGAATTTATAGTATGAAAGTTTAAGATTGAAATGCAAATAGTAGTATTTGAATCTATGGTTTTCGAAGTTTGATTAAACCTGCAAATCGTTAGCATAGAAGTGGGTTTTAATTTTAGGTTTTATGATAAATTTAAAGCTAGTATCATTTAATTTAATTATTAAAAATTGTGGTTTTAGGCATTGGACAAGATTAGATTTGAGAGTTTGACGGACAAGAGCAAACTTGATGCTCAACCCGAGTTGTTTATCCACATTGTCCCGATAAGACAAACAATACTGAGACTCATGATCCTCTTGATATTGGTTTGTTTGCCTAATGCCATTTGTTTTACTCTTAATCTGGAACACGAATCAAGATATTTTAACATCAATTAGAAGAAAAAATCAGTCCATCCACGAAATGATCCTTTTTGTCTGTCTGTCAACAACCATAAGTTGTTGCAGTGAGACAATGGAATTGCATCATGATGCTAATTATTGCTCCTGGCCCAATTTTTCAACATGATAACATACCCTAGATCATTTTTAAAAATTTATTAAGATCTTCTTGTAGTTGGCCATGTTTGAGGTGCTAAAGGTAGTAATTAGACATGAGCATGGAATCTAATATTTCATTTATGGTTCATTATGATTTTATAGTTTCTCATTAAAACAATAAAAAGGTGATCTCAAAAATTACTACAAGCAGAATATGTTCTGCAGACTATGATGTCATGTTTTAGGAACCATATTTTAGAACTTTTTCTGTGTAATCCTTGTTTGTTTAATAAAAGGTTTGCATAATGTTGGTTTTCATCTATTAGTTCATTGTTTCTATCCTTTCAATTCCTATGCAATTGGCCTTTTCTTCATTTGTCTAGTGGTGACCAGTAGTAATTAAGAATTATAATCAAGACAATACTAATTAAATTAAATAGTTTTGAGATCCCAAAATCAAGAAATAATGTTTTTCATTTTTGGTCATGCCTCAATTTTTGTCCGATATCCCGAGTTATTCATTCGAGCATGTATCAGATTCGAGAAGCAAACCAAATGGTTGAGGAATTCATGCTTGTCGCCAATGTTTGATTGCCAAACAAATCCGTGATTGTTTTCCTTCTTGTTCGCTACTAAGGTAAACTTGTTTTTTCCGTACTTCTTTTGCTATAATGTTCTTGTGGGACTTGCATTTCTATTGTACCTCTTCTTTCATTCTTTGTCTAGTTCGGTTTGTGCTTATGATTTAACCATAAGGTTTATCCCATCAAAAAAATTATTTTATTTTTGTAAATGCCAGCAGTAAATCCTAATCGGTTTATGATCCTGCGTAAATTTATATCACTAGAATTATTTATCATAGGATAAATAAGATTGCATGTTAGTATTTTTAATGTGAACCACTTGGTCCAAGATGGTGTTCAATCATAAAATTAGCATTAGCGGATGATAATTGTCACTATTATACATCGTGTAATCTCTTCAACAATCCAGATTATCAATGGAAAATTCGGTGTTGTGGCTATTTCTTTGACATTGACATCTTCTTGTTGTTTGGCTCTCGGCCTTGCCTCCCTAACATTAATTTTTGGTTCAAAGTGGCATCCAACTCCCATGAGAGAAATGCTTGAACCTTTGTTGTGCACTGCTCTTTGCTACCATTGGACTCAACTTGGATGTTTCATCATCAAAGGCGTTGGGTGATTGTTTAATAGTCTTTGGTCTTTGGATTTGACACCACCTATTTTCGATGAGTGAGGAGCCTTATTTTTCTTGTGAGTTGGATAAACTCATAACATAATATAGACTTATGAAAGTTCTTTTGTATTGGTTGAGTTTCTATTTGTTTGTTAAATAGATTTGTGCCCCTGGAACATAAATTGATTTGTATAGAAACTGTTATCAACGTAATGCTAAAGGATTTGCTTAAGTGGGTAGAGGGATAGGAATGGATTTGTATATAAATTGTTATTCAATTAAAGCTTGTTTGGGTGCTGTGATAATAGTGTTTCTCATTTATATAATATTTTAATTTTTTTTAGTTTTCATGACATTTAGTGGCGTTTTTGAGAAACACGCAGCTAAAAGTATAATATTTTAATTTTTTTTTATTTTTCATGACTTTTAGCGGCGTTTTTGGAAAAAGCGCCGCTAAAAGTATGATATTTTAATTTTTTTATTTTTAATGACCTATAGCGGCGTTTGTGGGAAAAGCGCCGCTAAAGGTCATGACCTATAGCGGCGTTTGTGGGAAAAGCGCGCTAAAGGTCATGACCTATAGCGGCGTTGTGGGAAAAGCGCGCTAAAGGTCATGACCTTTAGCGGCGTTTGTGGGAAAAGCGCGCTAAAGGTCATGACCTTTAGCGGCGTTTTGGGAAAGCGCGCGCTAAAGGTCATGACCTTTAGCGGCGTTTGTGGGAAAAGCACCGCTAAAGGTCATGACCTTTAGCGGCGTTTGTTGGGAAGCGCCGCTAAAAGTCATGACCTTTAGCTGCGTTTGTTGGGAAGCGCCGCTAAAAGTCCTGACCTTTAGCGGCGTTTGTGATAAAAGCGCCGCTAAAGGTCATGACCTTTATCGGCGTTTGTGATAAAAGCGCCGCTAAAAGTCATGACTTTTAGCGGCATTTTTTCATAATAAACGCCGCTAAATTTTGCGGCAACTCCTTTAGCGGCGTTTTTTTGTGGCGCTTTCAAAAGCGCCACAAATACTATTAGTGGTGCTTAAAAACGCCGCTAAAAGCAAAAAAAAAAAAAAAACACCACTAAAAGTTTGTTTTGGTGTAGTGGTCGTGCTTCCCAAACCTATAGTAGGTTCACAGTCGACTTGGGTGACCCGTGCGACCTTAAAAATATTTCGGTAAATATGGGCCCACAAGCCTGTGTGGCCCACTCGGCCCAAATTGGTCTTGGCGGTGTGATCCATTTTTAAAGTAACCCATGCTAGTTCAATACTCATATATGTTTTCACTATTTACTTATATGTTCATTCAAAGCTGTCTACTTGAGTCATTATCACTAAATTATTTATATCTTGAGCTACAGAATTCCAAATTAATATCCGCTTGATGTTTTTGAAACTATTCTCAAATACCTTTCTACCATAAATTTTTAAGAATTTATAGTTTATCAAATAAGTACAGTAAAATCTTTAATTTTTCCTTATTCTGCTATTTGGCAACTTCATCCTTTCCTTACTAAAAATTATTTATCTCTTAGTACAGAATTTAGATGATGTTTCCATTTGTTTCACTTGAAAATAGACTCATTAAGGATTTAAACATATAAATTTAAGCTCCTAATAATTTTTTTACAATTTTTGATGATTTTCCTAAGTCAGAACAGGGGAACCCGACATCATTCTGACCTTGTCTCACAAAATTTATTATATCTCATGATTTAATTCCATTGCTTACACTGTTTCTTCCACGAAAAACTAGACTCAATAAAATTTAATTTCATATTTTATTCAATCTCTAAATCAATTCCC
The DNA here is from genome assembly GCA_025503065.1 of Gossypium bickii. NCBI lineage: Eukaryota > Viridiplantae > Streptophyta > Magnoliopsida > Malvales > Malvaceae > Gossypium > Gossypium bickii. Next base: position 109,003,443 of record CP106711.1, read on the forward strand.
ACTATTTTTGATGATTTTTCAAAGTTAGACTACTGCTGCTATCCAAAGCTATTTTAGTACAAAATGTTGATTTCCAAGTTTATAACACCTTTATTTCCTTTCTCTACAATTTTTTGCATCATTTTCTCTTATTTCTCGACAGCAAGCAATTTTGACTTTTCGCTGAATCCCATTTTCTACGTTTCGGGTACGCACCTGGTATCATTTTTGATGCATAAGCACCCCTAAGCCTCCAGAACCTAAAAATTGACCAACATATCTCCAGATTAATCACTTAATTCATTTTTAATCAACCAATTTTGGAAGGAACTCGACTAAAAACCTAGCAAAACCTTTAACTCGCTTGAGTAACCACGACTTCGCACAATCACAACGTCGATTCAAAACCACTTGCCCCTTGATTAACTCCTAAACACCAAAAAGGAATCCCTCTTTTAGAGATTAACCAAGAACGATTAACAATAGACAAAACCATTACTTATTGAACACGCGCAACCAACGATGAACAACCGAATCAAATGGGAAAAAAAAGAAAGAAACAGAAGGGGAAAAAATAATGGAAACTTCAGTAGCAACTAGGGGAAAGAATCGACAGAGGAGGGAAAAAGAAGAAGAAGAAGAAAACGTTAGAAAAAGTTTGGGGAATTGGAGAGAAAACTGAAACTTTACTTTTTTTTTTTGCAACAAAAAGATAATCAGATTATTTTCTGATAACCTCTCCCCAATTATCTCCTAAAATCACTCCCTATTAACCTACTAAAACACAACTACTCAAAATTTTTCCCCAACAGAACTCTTAGCTGAAATTGGAGCAAAAATACTATCTCCACACCATCACAGATAATTGAACACAAGACCTCCATCACTCCATTTAACCGCTAGACCAGCAGACCCATTCTAATATAAACTTACCAACAATTAAACTTAAGCCCTTTGCACAAGGTTAAGGCTTTATTTGTAAAAAATACCAAAATTTGCCCAAGTAAGGCTTGAACTTGGGACCTCACACACACACACCCAGAACATATAACCACTGAAGCAGATAGACATTGTGTGTCACACATACACGAAATCAAAAATTAAAATTTTGCGGGCGTTACAAAAATTAATGAAAATAAAGATGAAACGAAAGCCGGGACCCACTGAGTGTCGTGTTTGCGTCCTATCCTGAAAAATTATCTGTAAAGATAGAAATTAGAGGGAGTGAGCTATGGAATCTCAATGTGAGTCCCTTTACAATAAACCAAATCATATAGCTATACTTTTAAACATTAAATACACATAATACATCATTATCAAGAATAACAATTGGTTATAAATATCTGTCAATTTCAAATACCATAATTCGGTGCTGCTACTTTAGTCAAGCAATAAAAATATTCTCAAACATAGACAATCAACTTAATAAAATTCAAAGTTATTCACATCGTTCACGAAATTTATATGCACATAAAATAATTCAATCGTTTCATCAAGTAAATTTAGTCATGTATGCATAAATTGTCAAATATGTCATACAAAAATTGGTTTAAAAATCGATTGTTCTACGCCCAACCACAAGCGCTCCAAAATTGGGAGTTCCCCAGAACTCCCTCCACCATCACTCAAATTCGTGGACTTAATACCACATTCAGATTCGAGTAATTGTAGATAAAAGTTGTCGATAACTGCGGAAAAGCGATCATCTCACAGATAAGCGCTGTCAGAGGGATCGTGCAAGCACAATGAAAATGTCGCAGTTAATGTCTGCTATATTTTTAGTACACCGCCACAGTTGGAATTTGTTGTAACTATAAGTACACAACGAACAAATAAATGCAGACATACTGCCGGTTCTTCCTCCAATCATATCAACCTGACCCATGCAAATGCATTACAATTAATTCAAAAGCATTCAAACATTGTAATATTCAATATTCTATCTCTTTGCAAATCAATAGCATTCACGGATCAATTTAATCTGGTATTTATACAAATAATACATAAATTCATTCACAGTTCAATCAATCAATCAACCAAGACTAACCAAATATATAAATTCAATCATCCATATATCTCGGTGTTCTATTCCTAATCCAGGACCAAAATGCATAATCTAGTTCTCTAAATGTCATAAAAACCTAATAAGGGACTGATTTGAATAGAATAATAAAAGTTAAGATGAAAATGTAATTTTTGAGTTTCAGGGGCTACACAGTCGTGTGACTGGACCGTGTGCGAAGCCCCAGGTTGTGTGCGAAGCGAAGATGCAAGGGATCATAGGGGGACATGGCCGTGTGATCCACATGGGCTGGCCACGCGCCCATGTGGTAGGCTGTGTGTGACTGGGCAGTTTCGAATTTTAACTCGATTTTTCGTAAAAGCGCACACTCCTGACTTTCGGGGTCTCGTACGATGGTCCTTACGTCTATGTATGGCCCAGATTACCTACATGTGTCTTTCTATTGACAAAACGCAAGAATTAATGATGAATTTCAAGATTTAGGGAGTTTCTCGACAAGATCGTAAAAGATTTGTAACATACAAAAAATCTAAAGAAAACTAAGATTTTTCTAGAATTGATAAGATCTAGCTATTGGGAAATGAGAACAATTTATTGACCATTATAAAAATTGAGAAATTGATGGCACAAAATTCAACGGTTGATGATAGATGATTCGATTTAGACTTGATTGCAAAGTTGAGATTCAAGAACTAAATTTCCAGCAAGAACTTCGAGAGGATTTTGCAAAAGAGGGTTTGTACAGAAAATTGAGAATAAATAGAGATAATGGAGGTTTCAATTTAGGTTAAAATCAAATAGAAAATTCTAATTGTGCTAGAAAGTGGTTTATTTGTTGGACTTTGGAAAGAATAAAGGTTATCTGAAAATTACCCTTTTTGGCTAAAATTAAGGGAAAAATTAATGAAAAAGGAAGTGAAATCAACTGAAGTTAAACCTAAGACCAAGGGAATGGAAAGGATAAAGCTTAGCCATTAAGCTAATACCCATCCTATGGTCATACTTTACCATAAATGAAACATAAGTTACTTTAAACTTGATTCCTTAAGTGTAAAAAATAAAAGGGAAAAAGTGAAAAATATGAGATTTGAACAAATTTTATAACTCTTAATATTAATACTAGGATTTAGTTTATGTAAATATTAAAATTCTAACCTTTTAATTTTTGGTGTTACAAAATTATATTTCTTATTTAGGATGGAGTTGGTGGATCAAAAATCAATTTGTCAAATGATATTTAAAGCTTTTATTCTGATTGACTATCATCTTTTTTTTTTTAGAGCATAAAAACAAGTTGTTTCATTTCAATTCATGTGCTATCCAACCTGTACACTTGTGAAAATTGATAACATCTCAAAGGTTAAAAAAAAAGAAAACACCCAAAGGAGTGTGACAAGTGTTTTTTTCAATTTTTTATTTGATTTAAAACATATATCTTATTTGATTGAAGAAATAACAAGCTATTTTATTATTTATTTTTAAAATTATTAATTTTTAATGTCAGTTACATGTGATTTTGTGTTTACAAAATAATATATAATTAATAATCAGGAAAAGGACCAAAATAAATGTCAAGTATATAAAACAAAAAAAAAAATTAATACCAAGTGAAAATAATAATGTGTTTTAGTTAATAATAAAATTATACATATTTTTTATATAAACAAAATAATTTTGTGGATTCAAAAAATTGCTTCTTTTAACCGTGGTATAGGAAGTAAATGACAATTCATATTTATTATTAACATTAATAAACTTATAATAAGAATTTTTGAAACAACTCGAATTTTTAACAACATGAAAAAATTTAATTTTAAGAATATTTTTTTAAAAATCGAGATAACAGTAATTTAGAATTGAATGCTTATGTACCGAGTATAGAAATGTAGGGTTGATTTATTAAATAGAATTAAATTATAAATCAGTAATTATGATATAGAAACTAAATTGTAAACATATGATCATTATTAACTTTTAATTTAGTAAATGAAAAAAAGACCTAGTTAGAAATTAAACCACTATGAAATGATTAACCCAAATAAAGGTTAAGTTAGTGGAATGGAATGAATAGACCCGTCCATCATTATTAACATGATTTATATCATTAAGTTGTCTTATATTTATTAGCTAATTAATTAAGAATAATTAAGTTTCATCTTACCATTAATCTAAGTATACGTATGTTTTTCAAGGTGGGAGGGAGTGTTAAAGCTTATCTTCTTCCTTAGTCTTGCCGTCCAACAACTAAGAAGGAAGAAGATTTATTTTACTTCATTTGGCCATTCGGTCTAAAATTGACTAGGTAAATTTGATTCCTTAATTATTAAGTTTTAATCAAGTTATCATTAATGGATATTGTTGAGTTTAAGTTTGGTAGAGATAAATTATAAATAATGAGTTTAGATTATGTTAAGACTAACTTGAAAATTAGAGAAAAGTATTGGATATTATTAGAAATTCAACTAAGTGCTATAGTCAATATCATGGCATTAGGGATCAATTTAATAAAATGAAAGCTGTTAGAAAATTATATCATAGATTGACAATTAGAAATCCCTAATAAAGAAATATGAAATCGATTTTATATTCGATAAAGAAAACAGAAAGTTACGAGCATTTCGGATATTAGAGTCTATAGGGATTAAAATGAATAAAATGTATTCATATTTATATTATGTTGATTTATGTTTAATTTGTGTGATTAATAAATTTTTGTATTCGGATTTAATTTTGTAGTTAAATATGATGTAGGATATTCTCGAAACAAAAAGAAAGCTAAAGTCGTTGCTGGTGTTCGATTGTGTCTTCCTGTGCAAAATTGATGGATTTGAATTGGTGTAATGTTTAGGTATGTTTCATGTATAATTTGGCATGATTTGAAGAGTTAAAAATGTGCATTTTTATGGTAAAAGTTTTTTCCTTGTCAAATTTTTTTTTTGAATTTTGTTACAGCATAACTTGATTTTTAATTCCTTAAAATAAGTTTTTTTTTAATAAAAAATAAACACTCCTACCGATTAGGAATGAATAGCATCAGTGACCCCTTCAGTCATTGAAACATGTGCATCTTGCTCAAGTAGTCGTAAAATATATTGTGGTGGATCATCAAGTAGATCCAAATGGTTTAAGCTCCCGAATATTGCCTTTGCCAAACAATAAACAATTTTGTTACTTTCTCGCAATACATGTCTAAATTTAACTTACTACTCCTTATTACACTATTCATGAATTGACCGAACTTCTTCAATGTTGCTAATAGATGCAAAACCATTACAAATAGTATCTGTAAGCAATGCATTATCACAATTAATCTCAACCTGTTTATATCCTTTCATCCAAGCCAATTTCATACTTTCTACTATAGCTCGTGCTTCCACCTACAATATTTCAGCCATTCTTGTTGCCATAGCAAACCCCACCAACCACCTCCCATCAGCATCCCTTACAACTCCTCCAATTCCTGCCTTATCATTAACTTTTGAAACAGAACAATCAACATTAAGCTTAACCAACCTGGATCAGGATGTTGCCAAAATTTTTTAGTTTGAGAAACAGTGGCCAAAGAACTCATCCTGTCCCTACATCCACAAGCTTTTTTCCAAGCAAGAGCTAGGCAATGATCTCATTGCTATTTCTAAAGAAACCAAGCCACTATAGAGAAAAAAGTCGACCACTCCCCACTATCAACATGTAGCCTCCCTATATCCCGAATATTCTAGTGTACCCAATCCTCCAACTATAAACTAAAAAAGACATTCCAAACATGCCTAGGTAACAAAGACTTCTAGACTGTTCGGGCAACTCCTCAATCCCACACAACATGTATGGCTGATTCACACGAATTACCACATTACTCTAAAAAGGGACAGGAAGACATACCTCTTCGCATACGTTTCACATTTGTCAAAAGCTTATTTTGAATGAGTAGCCATAAAAAGGTCTGGACTCATTGTGGAGACCTCAACTTCCAAATGACTTTAGCAGTCCTGTACAAAGAAGAATAATTTGTACGACAAGATGGTTATAAGACTTGGCCATAGAAAAATTCCCAGCAGACATCAATTTCAAAGATAAATGGTCTGTCCCCAGTTCTTGTGTAGGAGAACTACAAGCCCATAAATAATCTACCACACCTCTTGGGAGAATAGTTAGGAGCCAAGTGAGATTCCATTCTCCAGCTAAATTAACCACATCACATATGCAAATGGATTCATCAAGAGAACCATTACCAGCAAAATGTAACTTTAGGGGACCCAATTCGCTTATTGATGTGTCTCATGTGACTAACTAAAAATACGACGAAGGCAAGTGCACCTATCGATAAATAGTATAGCTATGGTCAATAGAGATATCGTATCCATGAGGACTAAAAGTATTAGTAATTACTTTTTTCTATTATTTAGCTGACAATTTAAAGTGATAGGTTTTAAACTAAATTTGCTAAATTAATCTAACTAAGAGCTGAACAGAAAATAAATCAAGAAAATAATCGAATAATAACCAATGATAGAGACAATATCCAGGAAAGAATCTGCCTAGACTTCATCTATTATTATGAATCTGAATTAAACGATTATTCACTTGGTATCTTGAGCCATAGGAATCCATAAATTATGCTAATATCTCTTTCGAGAGTAATAAGAACTGACTCTAGGTTGATTAATTGAAATCTCTTTCTAATTAAAACCCATATTGTCGCATTAACTCAATCTATGGATTCACTTATTAGATTTGACTTTAATCCGGTAGATTCATGTCGTCCTATTTCTAAGATTGCATGCAACACCATTCAAGGGACTTTGGCTCTCTAAATTATAATTAAACTTGAATTAGTATCCCAGAAATATTAAAACAAGAAAAAAAAAACACATAATTGAGAACAAGAATAAAGTATTTATCGCGTAAAATTTAAATCAAATGATAGAATTCATCATAGGACTCATCTTCTCTAGGTATCTAGGGAATTAGTTCATAATTTTGAATAAAAACATCTCAAAGAGCAGAATAACCACAAGAAATAAAGAAACTCATAAAAACTTCAAGAGAAATTAAAATGAGGTATTTAATCTTGATGGGAATATATTTCAGAGTTGGCTCTAATGGTGTTCTTTGAATTGTTTTCTTCAATATTCTCCGATGGCTCCCCTATATCTTCTTCTACTTGGTATTTATAGACTTTAGAATGCTCAAAAAGCTTAAAAATTGTGTTTTTCTGTGTCTTTGGGAAGTAGGTTGCGAAATAGACAAGGGTTGGCACATGGTTGTGTGTCCAGCCTGTGTGGCTCCTGAAATCTGATCTTTTTGTTTGATTTTCGCTCGTTTTTTGCTCCTTTAGCTCCCAAATGCTCACCTAAGTATAGGAACATAAATTCAGAGGATTAGGAGCATCAAAATCACCAATTTGCATAAATAATCATCCAAAAAAGCATTAAGATCGAGATTAAAATATGTTAGTTTTATCATTTATCACTTATCCAAACATCATTCCAGAAGTTAACCAATTTACCATTCCGAATCATCCAAATAATACCCTTCTTTACTACATCCCAAATATTTGCAATCGATCGCCAAACATAAGAACAATTACTAAGATGTAAAGTCTCGGGGATAACTCTATGAATATTGTATTTATTCCTAAGAATCATTATCCACAGTACATCTGTATTAGCTACCACGTTAAATCCCAAATTTAATTAAAAAAAAAGAAGAAATTCTGATCTTGTAGCCTCTTAACACCAATGCCACCTTTATCCACTGGCTGACACATATCTGCCCATTTTACTAAAGCCATAATTCTCCCTTCAATAGTGGACCCCCATAGGAACCCACGAGCAAGCTTCTCAATTTCCTTACAAATTATAACTGGAATTCTTGCTGTGGCCGTAAAATAGTTGGGAATGGACAAAAGTACCAACTTCACTAGCGTTAGTCTTCCCGTAAAAGACAGTTTGTGAGTATCCCATCCATTCAAACGATCTCGCACTTTATCCCGAACAAAAGAGAAAGTGCCTCTCCCGAATCAGTGGTGAAACAATGGCATACCTAGTTATTTTCCCAAATCATCCACTCGAAAGAACCCCAATTTAGTACAAAGATCAGCAGATACATCCTCTTTTACATTGTTCAAGAAAAATACTTGAGTTCTCTATATATTAACTTTATGCCCAGAAAACCAATAGAAGCTATTCGGTTCCTTTCTAACACAATCAACAACTTTAACAGTTGCTCTACCAAATAACAATAAATCATCAGCAAAAAAGAGGTGTGATATACCTGGCCCTCTGCGATAAAGCATAATAGGCTCCTATAACCATTCTTCAATCACTCAATTAGATGCCCAAGTTTTTCCATGTCAAGAATAAGTAAATAAGGATGTAGGGGATCCCTTTGTCTAACTCCTCTAGATGGAACAGATTCCTCTAAAAAATTTCCATTCCAAAGTAGTTGCTTTGAAGATGATGAAACACACTGCATAATAGTGTATACCAGTGACCCAAGTATCCCAGCATCAACCAGAGTATCTTGGAGAAAATCCCAACGAATCCTGTCATATGCTTTCTCAAGATCTACCTTAACTACCATCCAACCTTTATTGTTTTTTGTTGTCTTCATAGTGCGAATAATTGTTTTTTGTTGTCTTCATAGTGTGAATAATCTCTTGGGCAATGATAATGTTATCCGATATGTTCCGTGAAGCAACAAAGCTTGATTGATTCTGCTTGACCAATATTGCATAGCTTGTCGAAGTCTAATAAGAATTAATTTGGTGATTATTTTGTACACGACGTTAAACAAGCTAATAAGGCAAAATTGATTAATAGATTCAGCACCAGCAGTCTTGGGTATTAGGACTAGAAGAGCTTTATTAATTTTAGGGTCCAAGCACTCCCCCAAGAAAAAATGCCTTACCAAATTAAAAACATTGCCCTACACAACTTCCCAATTTGCTTGGTAAAATTTAGCATGAAGGCTATCCACCTAGGAGCCTTAAAGGGGTTCATATTGAAAACAAAGTTACGAACCTCCCCAAGAGTTACATCAGCCACTAACTCACGAAGATTGTTATCCTCCAGTTGTGGGAAACGTCCACCCACAGGAAACCTCCCCGGCAAATAATTCTCCACCGTATACAAAGTTGATAAATAATCAACCGCATGTCTTCATAAAACATCCTTCTTAAAAAACCACCCAACCCCTTCGATCAGTAAAGCTTCAATTTTATTATGTCTCCTTCACTTTAAGGTGCAATTATAGAAAAATGCAGTATTCTGGTCCCCTTTTAATAACCACTTACTTTGAGACTTTTGAAACCAAAACAATTTTTCCTAATTTAAAATATGTTCCAATTCAAGTCAGATTTCTAATTCTCCCAAACTAAGCCTCTATCTAAACCTTCTTTGTAGTGCTCTCTGAACATGTTCCAATTCTCTCAACTTCATTCTTTTCGTATCAAAAATATTTCTAAACACGATTTTATTCTAATCCTATACTGTAACACCCCAAACTCGGCCCAAACACTACAATCGGATCTGGTATGTCACTTGAGTGATTTTGCAAAACATGTCGCATTTTGGAAAATGATTTCTAGGTTTAATCATTAATACCGAAAACTTAATAATTTATTAAGTCATATAAGATATAAAGTTATAAATTGCCTTGGTGAATTTTAATTAAAATCCAAAAATCTTGTACATGTCTTAGCTTAATTTTAATCATAAAAATTAAAATGTCTAATAATTAAACCCAACTTAAACCCAAAAACATAAATAATAGTCTAGTGGCCCGTGGCCTTATTACAACGAGGTTTAAACCCATTAAATAAAAATATAAAATAAAATACTAAAGTCTTTTTGCTGAATCCAAATACTCACTCGCATGGCCACCTTGCGCTTCTCTCCAGCCCAGTCCGTTGCACTAGGTGCTACCTGAAAATGTTAAATAATAGGGTGAGTCGCGAGACTCAGTGTGCAACCCTCGTGCACCATCAGACTGGGCCTTAGCCCACAGATCAGAATATAGAACATAATATAAAAGATAACATACATAAAAACCCAACCCAATCCTAGGTTTCCATTCGCTACACGCCACCCTTACCTGCCAGTCACACTATTGGGGATTTCTACAATCAACCCACACCGCTACATGCCATTGATGGCAGCCATGCTGCTCATCGTCAAAGTTGTGACAGAGTCACCGGTGAAATGGCAAAAGCCACGAAGCGAGTTGTGACAGAGTCACCAGGTGAAATGGCATAAGCCACGAAAAAGCAGTGTGTGTGAGTCACCAGGCTGAAATGACATAAGCCACCAGAACAGATCACTTCCCCTTTTCATCAATCACCCAACCCCAAACATACATAGAGATCGACATATAAAACATATTGTTTTTAACAGAGCATTCACTGATGAATGGCATAAATCACTAACCTGATATTTAGCCTTTACCCTTCTGGGTTTTCAAATGTTATGCCGGGATTTCGGCATTTAACAGAGCATAGCAGAGTTATTACATATATATATATATATATATTAGCAAACAATCTAATGGTGTGAGAAGTTACACACCTGATATCACGAATTACTAAACTCTTAGTCGGTATCCTTGCTACCAAGATTTATAACTTGGTTCATCAAAAGCCGGAAAATCACAAAGATTTGATCTCTCCTACATTCGGCCAAGGGTTAATAAATACCCAAATTACACGTTAAAAATCAATAGATCTCCTTACCTTGAAATCCCGAAAGTAACACTATTCAAGTGTTACTGAACTATGACTTAGAGATCTACGCGATTGACTCCTTTTCAAATCCCGGAATACCGAAAATAAGAGAAAAACTCAAGGTCAGTTTTCTTATAGCCATTTGGCTAAAGTCCCTAAAAAGCCGGAAAAGATTGAAATCTTACGATCAATACTTACCTTCAGTTTCCTTCGAGATTCGGCACAAGTAGATACTCCAGAGAGAATTCGGCAAACACAGGAGGTGAGATCTAAGGATTTCGGCTTTTATGGAAATCCCGAAAAAGATGAACTGATGCGTTTTCGGCTTTTAGAAGATTCAAGAATTGAAGAGATGGCTAAGAGAAATTCGGCCAATGAATATTAAGGAGAAGAATAGAATAATAGAGATGTAGATTCGGCTTTTGAAGAAATTGAAGAAGAGAAATTGGAGAGGAAGAGGCTAGGGATTTTTGGCACAAGGAATGAGGAGAGAATTAGGGTTTTAAGTGTCAGAATCAAGGAGCTATCCTCCCTATTTATAGGATTTTCCGCACCTCCTGTATAAAACTGAGAACACCCTTCCTAATTAATTAGAATTCAAGCTAAATAAAAGGGAAAATTCGGCACCCCTTTGCCATGCAGTAGCCGATTTCTTTACTCCTCTCAATGGTGGATTTTCGGCCATCACTCTCCTTGTAGATAGGCTCCTATCTTTTCTCCTTTTTATTTTCTATATTATCAATTATAAAATCCAAATATATCTTCTTATTTTTAAGCTTGTAGCCGTCCACCTCATCAAGTCTTAATGTCGAAATTTAACTCACTTAAATTAAAAGATTTAGGCTTCATTAAACCTAAATTTTGGGCCCCTAACTCCTTGTGTGTGGCGTCACCTTCTAATTCCCTTACAGTGCCACCTTTTGTTGGGCCACAAGCCTACGTTGGTATTTTAAACATAATTACCACTCTTTTAACTCTATAATGCCCAAACAGATAATTTTAATCAAGGCCTTTGCCTAATTCTGAGCCCACTTTGGACCCCTATTACTTAAATTAACATATTAAACATATTCACCCATTAAACGCATAGGCCCAAAAATTCAGGATGTTACATATACTGAACTGGAAAAAGTGTCAATATTCTACAAAACACCACCCTTAGGATCCCACGCCTTCAAAACCACAGAACTTGAATTGGATACTTAGGATACTACACCACACCAAAAGCATCAAGGATCCATAACAGAGGCACCGAACTACAAACCCGTACAAGTGTGCGTTCAAACCCTATTGGCATGCCAATCTTATCCTAAGCGTTAGTACGTTCAAACAGGCATTTTAACAGAGTTTACATAATTATAATTTAAAGGCACTTCCAGAAAGACACTCGTACATATGGTATCAATCGGTTAAATTCATTGCAAAATCATATAACTATATTATCCCAAAGGATTAACAATATCATATAACCATTTTCTTACCTGTACTTATTTGTAAGCATTATAAAATTAAGAACTTAATAACGTAATTCAACATAAATTACAATTGAACTAAATCATACTAACAAAAGTTATAAATAAATACATATATTTATTTATACTATGAACTTACCTACTATTCGCTACTAGTTTCTTCGTAGGGACTACTTCGTAATTATTCCTTTTCCTCGGTTATTGTTTTTTTGACTTGGTTCTTGATCTATATAGTAATTAAATTCAAGTTATTAAATCCATATACATTACCAAACTATTTCTATGCATGTAACCATTAAGTTTTCATTATTTACACCTTTTCCCAAAACTTTTACATATCTTACAATTTAGTCCCTAAACCCAAAATTCCAAAATTTAAAATTTTACAATTTTCCATGCTAGCCGAATTTCTTTCTAAACTAGTATAGTCCTAAATCATTCACAATTCACAAAATTTCTATTTGAATTTTAATATTTTATCAATTTAATCCTTTAACTAAAAACTAACAAAAATCACTTTACAAAATAATCCTAAACATCAACCAAGACTACAAATTCATCATTTAATTTCAAAAATAACTAGAATTCATCAATGGTAAATTCCAAAACATGTACCAGTTTTACAAATTAATCCTTGAGTTAGCTAGATTAAGATAGAAGGTTGAACATGACTATGGTGATTTTTCTCTTCTAAATTTCGGTGGTAAGGAACATTAAGGAAGATAATACCTTATTTTTTACTTTATTTTACATAAGTTAAATTTATTCAATTACAAAATTGCACTTCAATTAAACAATCATTTTTAGCACTTTTCATGTCTTAACCGTCCATGCCAAATAGTAATGGTATAATTTCCATTTAAAACATTCCAATTATGTGATTTAAACCATCTAATCACTAATAATTAAAATATAACTAAATTTTAGAACATTCACAATTTATTCCTTTTCTTTAATTAAGAAACCAAATATAAAATTTTCGAATTGAACTATCACCTACTAATACTATAACTTCATAAATATTTAATGAAAATATTTACGAGCTCAATTTTAAAAAGTGAGCTCTCAATACCTCAGTTCTCGAAACCACTTGACTTTCAGGACAACCACTTATACTTAACTATTTATTCAATTAGCATAAAATTCACCAAATCAAAAATTGATATCAAACTATAATTGACTCATACGAATTAAATAATAATTATTATGGACTTATTCGTCAGATTTTGTGGTCCCGAAACCACTATTTCCGTCACAAGTGAAAATGGCCTGCTACACTTCCCATTTGTACTGTACATTGTGTTAGAATTAAGTGACCCGAATCCTTATTTAAATAAAATAAAATGGTAAAATAAAATAAAAGAAGAATCTCTATAGAACTACACTTCTTTTATTTTATTTTAAATAAGGTTTTTTAAACTTTATTAGACTCCATCTATTTGATATTTATTAGAATAAAGAGTTTCAATCTTACTACACTCCTATTAGAATATGGCTTTACAAGCCTATAAATAGACATAGTCTATTCCCCTTGTAATTGATTCGAATTCGACATAGTGAATTTTCTTCTCCTTTGCCCGTGGTTTTTTCCCAAAAGGGTTTCCAAGTAAAATTTGTGTGTTCTTTAAATTTTTATTTCTCTTTTCTTTGCGATATATTTGTCATTATCGATGTTATATTTTTTCACAAATTGGTATCAGAGCTTCCGGTTTTTATCTCAATCACGGTAATGACGTCTTTGAAGTATGAAATTTCGCTGTTGGATCACAACACCAGATTCGCGTTGTGGTAGATAAAGATGCAGGCAGTTCTTGCACAGATGGATTTAGAGGAAGCCCTACTAGGGTAGATAAGATGCCTTCGATATTGACGGAGGAAAAGAAGATGCGCAAGGATCGAAAGGCGTTAACACAGTTACATCTGCATTTGTCTAACAAAATTTTACAGGATGTGATGAAGGAGAAGACCGCCGCTGCATTATGGAAGAGGCTAGAATAAATATGTATGTCGAAAACTCTAACTAGCAAGTTGCATATGAAGCAACGTCTTTATGCTCATCGTTTGGAGGAAGGTGCGTCTGTGCACGAACACTTAACAGTGTTTAAAGAAATTCTCTCAAACTTGGAGGCCATGGAAGTTTAGTATGATAAGGAATATCTAGGGTTGATTCTACTTTGTTCATTGCCCCCGTCTTATTCAACCTTTAGAGACACAATTTTATATAGCCGCAAGCCGCGAGTCTCTCACAGTTGAAGAGGTTTATGATTCTTTGACCTCATATGATAATGTGAAGCATCTTTGGTTAAAACTGACTCTCAGGGAGAGGGTCTCATTGTTCATGGGAGATAAGATCAGAATGCTGATGATGATCGTGGAAGGACACAGGATCGAAATCCTTGCGGTAAATCTAAGGGTAGATCGAAGTCTTCAAATAGAGGTAAAACTTGTAACTTCTGTAAGAAGAAAGGGTACATTAAATCTGAGTGCTATAAGCTACAGAACAAGATTAAAAGGGAGGCCGCGAATCAAAAGGGAAAACAACCAGAAAATTCCGGTGAAGCTGATGTTGTCGAAGACTGCAGCGATGGTGAACTTCTAGTCGCTTCTGTTAACAATTTTAAAGTGAGCGAGGAGTGGATACTTGATTCGGGTTGCACCTTCCACATGTGTCCCAATCGGGATTGGTTTACAAATTACGAAACAGTTTTTAAAGGTGTTGTTTTGATGGGAAATAATGCTTCGTGTAAAATCGCAGGTGTTGCAACAATTAAAGTTAAGATGTTTGATGGAGTTATCAGAATACTTAGTGACGTACAACATGTTCCAGAATTGAAGAGATATTTAATTTCGTTATGTACTCTTGATTCAAAAGGGTACAAATACACAGCTGAAAATGGGATTTTGAAGATTTCCAAAGGTTCCCTCGTTGTGATGAAAGGGTAGAGAAAGACTTCCAAGTTATATGTTTTGCAGGGTTCTACTGTTATTGGTGATGCAGCTGTCGCTTCCTCTTCTTTGTCAGATGATGATATTACTAAACTTTGGCATATGCGCCTAGGGCATATTTGTGAGAATGGCATGGCAGAATTGAGCAAAAGAGGACTTCTTAATGGGCAAGGAATTTGCAAACTGAAGTTTTGTGAGCACTGCATTTTTAGGAAGCAAAAGAGAGTTCGATTCACCAGAGGGATCCATAACATGAAGGGAATGTTGGAGTATATTCATTCTGATCAGTGGGGGCCATCAAGAGTGCCTTCGAGAGGTGGAGCTAATTATATGCTAACTTTTATTGATGATTTTTATAGAAAAGTTTGGGCATTTTTCCTGAAGCAGAAAAGCGATGTGTTTTCCGCATTTAAGTCTTGAAAAACTATGATTGAAAAATAGACGGGCAAACAAATAAAATACCTCCACACAGACAATGGCTTAGAGTTTTGTTCTGATGAGTTCAATAAACTGTGCAAGTCAGAAGGGATCGTGAGACACTTGACAGTTCGTCATACTCCACAGTAAAACGGTATTGCAGAACGAATGAACAGAACAATCATGGAGAAGATTCGATGTATGTTGTCAAATGCCAACTTACCAAAGTCGTTTTGGGCTAAAGCAGCCTCTACTGCATGTTTTTTGATCAATCGATCTCCATCTATTGCCATTGAGAAAAAGACTTCACAAGAGGTATGGTCTGGTAATCCTGCTAATTATTCTGATTTAAAGATCTTTGGATGTCCTGCGTATGCTCATGTTGATAATGGAAAATTGGAATTATTCTTGGTTATAAAGCTGATGTAAAAGGGTATAAGTTATGGTGCCCTGAAAATAGAAAAGTTGTAATTAGCAGAGATGTTGTTTTTGATGAAACTGCTATGATACCTAACTTATCTCTTAAAGGCTCTTCCAATAAAGAAAATCAAAAGCAGGTGGAGCATCAGATTAATACAGAGTCGACTCCTCAAGCTAGTATAAAAATTGAGAATGGAGTTGCTTCTTCACCACAATACTCTATCGCCAAAAACAAAACTAGAAGAAAAATCAAACCTTCAAAGAAGTATGCCGAGGCTGATCTAGTTGCTTATACTTTAAATGTGGCTAAAGATATAGATGCAAACCAAGAGCCGTCTAATTATTCTGAGGCGGTTAGCTGTGAAGACTCAGAAAAGTGGATGTTTGCTATGCAAGAGGAGATGGAATCACTCCATAAAAACAGAACATGGGATCTTGTGAAACTTCCTAAAGGTAAAAAGGTTGTTCGTTGTAAATGGGTGTTTAAAAAGAAAGAAGGGACTCCAGGAGTTGAAGAACCCATATATAAAGTAAGGCTTGTTACAAAAGGTTACAGTCAAATTCCAGGAGTAGACTTCACAGATGTGTTCTCCCCAGTTGTAAAGCATAGTTCGATTCGAGCTTTGCTTAGTA
This sequence comes from Gossypium bickii, assembly GCA_025503065.1. NCBI lineage: Eukaryota > Viridiplantae > Streptophyta > Magnoliopsida > Malvales > Malvaceae > Gossypium > Gossypium bickii. The sequence goes on from CP106711.1 coordinate 109,020,052, forward strand.
TTGTGGCCATGCATGATTTGGAGCTTGAGCAGTTAGATGTAAAAACTGCAATTTTGCATGGAGAACTTGAGGAAGATATTTACATGCAACAAACGAGAGGGTTTTCTGATCTCGAGAAAAAGAGGACTATGTTTGCTTGCTAAAAAGTCCCTTTACGGTTTGAAGCTTGATACCAAGACAGTGGTACAAGAGGTTTGATTCTTTTATGACTTTTCATGATTTTAAAAGAAGTAGTTTTGACAGCTGTGTTTACTTTACGAAAAACAGTGATGGTTCTTTTGTGTATCTACTTCTTTATGTTGATGACATGTTGATAGTAGCAAAAGATAAAGGAGAGATATGAAAGGTCAAAGCCCAACTAAGTGAAGAATTTGAGATGAAAGATTTGGGACCAGCAAAGAAGATACTTGGTGTGGAGATTCTCAGAGATAGAAAAGCAAGTAAATTGTACCTAAGTCAGAAGGGGTAAATTGAGAAAGTTCTTTGCAGGTTCAATATGCAGAGTGCTAAGCCTGTTAGTACTCCTTTAGCAGCCCATTTCAAACTTTCATCGGCTTTGTCTCCACAATTAGATGATGAGATTGAGTACATGTCACATGTTCCATACTCTAGTGCAGTGGGATCTCTCATATATGCTATGGTTTGTTCACATCCAGATTTATCATATGCAGTCAGTGCAGTTAGCAGATACATGGCGAATCTCGGTAAAGAACATTGGAAAGCAGTTCAGTGGATTTTAAGATACTTACGAGGAACTACTGATGTTTGCTTACAGTTTGGAAGAACTAGAGATGGAGTCATCGGGTATGTTGATGCTGATTTTGCTGGAGACCTTGATAGAAGAAGATCTCTTACTGGTTATGTCTTTATAATCGGAGGTTGTGCAATTAGTTGGAAAGCTACTTTGCAAACTACAGTCGCTTTGTCTACCACTGAAGCTGAGTACATGGCGATTACTGAGGCTTGTAAAGAAGCTATTTGGTTGAAGGGACTCTTTAGTGAGCTCAATGAAGACCTTCAAATCAACACAGTATTTTGTGACAGTCAGAGTGCCATTTTCCTTACAAAAGATCAAATGTTTAATGAGAGAACAAAACACATTGATGTTCGGTATCATTTTGTTCGTGATACTGTTGCTCGTGGTGACATTGTTGTGAGCAAAATTAGTACTCATGAAAATCCTGCAGATATGATGACTAAGTCACTTCCTATAACTAAGTTTGAGCATTGCTTAGACTTGGTTGGTGTTCATTATTGAAGTTAAACCCTTAAGGGGTTTTATGGAAGAGGTGGAGAACTTGTTCGTTGAGAGTTCGAGATGAAGAACTTGTTTATTGAGAATTCGTGTCAAGGTGGAGATTGTTAGAATTAAGAGACCCGAATCCTTATTTAAATAAAATACAATGGTAAAATAAAATAAAAGAAGAATCTCTATAAAATTACACTTCTTTTATTTTATTTTAAATAAGGTTTTTTAAACTTTATTACACTCCATCTATTTGATATTGATTAGAATAAGGAGTTTCAATCTTACTACACTACTATTAGAATATGGCTTTACAAGCCTATAAATAGACATAGTTTAATCCTCTTGTAATTGATTCGAATTCGACATAGTGAATTTTCTTTTCCTCTGCCCGTGGTTTTTTCCCGAAAGGGTTTCCACGTAAAATCTGTGTGTTCTTTAAATTTTTATTTATCTTTTCTTTGCGATATATTTGTCATTACCGACGTTATATTTTTTCACACATTGGGATAGGTGAGAGGTGTTACAAGTCTTCTAACCAGTCATGATTCAATCTCCATATTTCACAGGGACTCAATTGCTTGATTCAGTTTGATCAAATCTTCAAAGATTTGTTGCTCCACAAGATGGATCTTCAACTATGGGACAACGCAAGTCCACAAATCATTTAAGTCATTCCCCAACAGATTTGGTTGAGAAAGTTTCCAAGTCAAAATAAGGCAAGTTATATTGCCTATCGATGTGCTAGCGGATGTGGCCATTTCCCTCGGGACATCGATAACCACTTAAAAAACATTTGCTTTAACAATAAAACCTCAGTCAAGGTTGAACAAGCCTTCTATGTTTAGAGCAAGGTAACCTTTAATCCATATTTATCTACCAAATCTCATCAAATCAGGTATCCTTAATATAAGGATACAAAAGATCATAATTTAAGATTGCAGATCTCAATATATTAGGTAAGTAGACCACATAATCCTTGAAAAATAATCTAGCTTGTTTAATCTCTTCTTGATAAACACGAGGTTAGTTGTACAAGATCCTTAAAAAGATACAAGAAAATCATCAAAATATTTTGGTCAAACATGCTAAAAATTAAAGCAAGCTATGTGTCTGGCGTTGTGGAAGTGGGAACTTCCATTGGCACATAAACACCCACTTTTGGGTTAAAAATCTCCTTCTTTGGCATTTTTGACCAAAAACCATGTATCTGATTCTTCAAGCAAGAAATATAACATAAAAATAAAAAATCAAGTGTGAAACTCCCCCTCAAGATCGTCTTATTCTCTTCATTTTTTGGAAAAAAAAATCCAAAGGAACTTCAAGCAATTGCAACTAAAGAAACATATCCATAAATTGAAGTTTTGTTGGCCACAAAAAGTGATGACATGTAGACAACATCATGAAAAAACACAATAGATAATAACAAGAAGCATTGAAAAGAAAAACTCCATTTTAGTAATGCCACCAACACACACTCCCTTAGTTGTAGCATTAAGACACTCCATTCAATAAGATGTTTCAGCAGGAGGTGAAATAGATGCTAACTCATCAACTATTATATATGTGGGAGATGTAACTCAGAGAACAAGAAGGTTTTTTACCATGAGGTCTTGAGATAGTAGAAATATTTTCATGTTGATTTTCAAAATTTGTTGCATTAGTTGCCACTTCATGTTTCACTAGTGCATCAATCAATAGTTGATCTTTTCTCACCCATATTTGTTTTTAGTTGTAACTTGGCTAAGTTGTAATTTTATTTCTACCATTTCCCCTTAGATTTTTCAACATCTTCTAACAATGTGGTCTAATATGAACAACCATGCTAAAATAATGGCAAAAAAATTCTTCTCTTCCTATGTTCCTCCATTTCATGTAATAGCTTTTCATTTTTACTTCAAACTAATTCTTGCTTTTGACCTTGCAATGTGCCATGGGAAGTGGGAACTTTTGCTGGCACTTCTTTTTTTCATATTTGATATTTCAATATCTTGAAGCATCTGGGTATAATATGACTAGGAACTCCACAATAATAACAAATAACTTGATGATTTAAGCTTACCTTGTTTTCAACACAGATCAAAGTAGGATTCTCGAAGAATTCACCTTTATTGACACTATTTGTGGCTTTGACAAAAATTGTTGGACTTTGCATCACAACTTTTCTTTTTTTCTTAAGATATCCAATGCCATCTTTTCTTAGACCTCTTTTTCTGGCAACAAGAATTTCATCAAGTTTTCCACTACTACCATTGAAGTTTTCAAGTATGGATCAAGTAACTATAAGATCCTTCTGTGTATTCCCCAAACTAGAATTCTTCTCAACAAGTAGAGAATCTTTCAATTCCATTTTCTTACCCAATGTTTTGTTTTCTTGAGGCTGGAATTCTCATTTATTAGCTTTACATTCACATGGCATACTTCCTTCTATATTTCCAACATCGTCTTGTAGGTTTGTAGGAACTCTGTGTTTGACTCACCATCTGATTCACTATTTTTGTACGATTTAGTCACATTAAGAAAAATAACCTTTGTAGTGAAGGTCTGTAACAACCCAATCCTGGCCTAGATGCTATGGCCGAATCTGGGGATGTCACATTGAAGTGTTTTTCGTAAAGTGTGTTATCGATAAAAAACCCTTTTCCTATTTAACCTTTTTGTGTTGTTTTATGATGATTCTAAGATGTGTCATTCATTTTCAAAACGTGTGTCACTATAAAAAAGTTGTTATTAATTTTCAAAATGTCATTTATTGCAAAAGCTTTTGCATAAGTTGTGTATTCGTAGTATTTTTGCTAAAACATTTGTCTTTTTGAAAACTCGCGTCTTATCCTACTGCTAAAAATTATAAATCAAAATGAAAATCCCAAATTAAAGTAAAAACCCATAAAGGCCATTTACAGTAAAAATACCCCAAATAATAATACTTAAAAACATAATCAGGTACGAAAATGTATATGGACGTGTGGCCACCTCTGAGTCCCTCGCTACACTGATCCGCCTATGACTGGGGATTACCTTTAAAGTTAAAACAGATGGGTAAGTTTACGAAAACTCAGTGTGTAATCCCATACTTAGCAAATAGACAAAAAACAAATACAGTCTGGGCTTAAGCCCTTTTTCAGTATCAGTGACAATTTCAGTTTGAGCTTTGGCCCATCTCAGTATAGAACAGTCATGTGCTTGGGCCTTGGCCCATCACAGTAACATTTATCAGTGCAGTAACATATTAAGCAGTATATATGTCCTACCCAATCCAGCCACTACACTCCATCTCCGTCCAACCCTGCACTCCATCTGGGGATATAATCAACCTACCTATCCCTATACACCAGAGAGTATCAAGTGCGGCACTATACAGTGATATGCAGCTGGGCAGCCAGTAATTTAGGCTCGAAGCCTTTCAGTAATTTGCAGCAGAGCTTCCAGTACAGTACACTTCCTCCAATCATATTTTCCCAACCCCATGCAATGCATCATACAAGCGTGACATGCCATCTCATGGAAACATGCATATAATTAGAACAGTGTAGGTATCATGCTTAGCAAATAGTCATACATATTTAAATGTCATATAGTTAGTTAGGGATCTAGGTATAGCTTACCGACCCTATAGTAGGTCCACAGTCGTCTCGGGCGACCCGTGCAACCTTAGCAGTCAAACAGTAAAAATGGGCCCATGGGCCCATATTGCTAGCCCAAGTGGGCCCACACAGCCCATTATGGCCTTAGTAGTGTGAAGTCCACGGCCTGGCCCAATAATTTCCACACGCTCGTTTAGTTTGCTAGTGTGGGGCCCACACGGCCCAATTTGACCTGGCTCATGAAATCGCACATGGCCAGCCTCGTCGATCACACGCTCGTGTTGATTCACACGGCCCACCACAAAGCGAGTGCACGCCTGTGTGGCGTCGACTTTCACCTATTCCGACTTTTGTGGATTTCCATTGTCAAGATTATGTTACACACACCTGATATTAGTTCGAAGGTAGTGCAACCACTAGCACACAGAATGATCGATAATGATTCCCTTACTTCTTCAGCACCGATCAAAACTCTACAGTCGACTATCAGTTACCTAAACACAATTTATGTAACACTCCTAACCCGTAACCCTCGCCGGTCTAGGGTTAAAAGGTATTACTAGACAATTCGGAACTTTTACGAATATTTCAATCATAATTTAACAATTCAAATCAAAGTGCCCTTTAAATAGGCCTACGATACCTTAAACATGCATTAGAAAGGAGTCGGGACTAAACCGAACACATACAAAAATTTCAAAAAATTAAACATTTTTCAAAGTTACAGAGGTCACATGCCCGTGTGGGTAGGCCGTGTGCCTAACACAGCCTCTGACCCACCCATGTGTCTAAGCCGTGGCAAAACAGGGCATACATACTAACTTGTCCACACGGCCGAGGACACGCCCGTGTCCCTCACTCGTGGTCGACACTGACTTGCAACACACGGCCAGTCACATGCCTGTGTCACCAGTCCATGGTCGAAACTGACTTGTTCTTGAAATGCAACCACGAGGGACACGGTCGAGCCACACACCCGTGTGCTCAACTGTGTGGGCAAATATAGGCCATTTACAAGGCCAATTTGCCACCCACACTTTGGGTTATACCTACAAGCATTATACCAATTCAAATCATATCTCCAATGCAAATAAAACATACCAAAATGATCATCTTATCTAACCATTCAAGAACATATCAAACACATCGACTTAAGTACCATTTAACTCAATCTAATATCAAGCATTTCTAAACAAAATTCATCCACAAACTTACCAATTCATTATGACATCTTTTCATCTATAAAATACCAACTTAGCATCATAAAACTTATCATAAAATTTACCACATTCACATCCCATTTACAAGCCATATCACATAGCTTATATATACAACTCAAAATATCATCCAAATAAACTAGATTATACATGCCATACTTAGATATGTACTCATTCAAAAAGTACCAAAATATAGTTTGATAGTATGGTGATGATCCTCGATGATCCCAGAGCCTTCCGTAGCTTTAACGATCTATAAAACGAAGCAAACACACACAAACTAAGCTTTCAAAAGCTTAGTAAGCCATATACAAATAAACTTAACATATAAACATTCATAATAATATCAAATACAAAATCATTAATATATCTCGATTGCAAATTCATAATTCTTCTTTGGCTCATTTGTTTAGCCATTGCTTACCAACAAATCATATCTCCAAGTATCTCTTTTGATCATAGCACATTCATACATATTTCACATTTTGTCTTAACAAGTCTATGTATATATCTCACTTGTGCACATTCACATTTACTACCTTTCATACTCAATCATAGTATATATTTCAAACGTACCTGAATTGAATACACATTTCACATAATCTTTCATTTCTCAGAATTTGCCCATTGAACCATTCAGAATAAAATAGGATACTCGGAATACTCATACAAAGCCAATGTCCCAGATGTGGTCTTACATGTAATCAAATATCAATGCCACTGTCCTAGACATCTTCTTACACGAATCAAATATGATGCCAATGTCCCAGACATGGTCTTACACGTAAATCTCAAATCGATGGCAACGTCCTATATGTGGTCTTACATGATATCACATATTGGAACCCCATGTCATGACATATGAATCCTATCTATTCCTAAGGTTCGTACGAGACTTTTCGGACATTGGCACATTGTCAATACTTTCTCAGTTTTCACATGTATATCTTCCAAAGCCATTCATCACAATTCAATATTATATGAACATGAATAAATCAACTTAAATACATGTATTTGTATATATACTTACCTCGTATTCAGAATAAACAGACAGATTCGACTACTCTATCACTAACTTAATTAACATTTTACCATTTTACCCTTAATGATATATTAATGACAAACATCTAATCTATGGACATAATTGTCCACTAACTTAAAAATGGCATAATAACATCATAATGACTTCATATTAATAAAGACATAGCACATAGGTACTTTTAACTCATGGCATGCTAATTTTGCATTTTATGCAATTAAATCCTTTTATCAAATTAAGCACACAAACGGATAAATTAAATCACGAAACTTTCACACATACTCAATCACATACTACAAACACAGAAAATAATATTAAAATATTTTTCTAACTCAAATATGTGGTCCTGAAACCACTATTCCGACTAAGGTCTAAACCGGACTGTTACAATTTAGGCCTCCATTAAAAAAAAAATTTAATCATAAAAAGTAGTGTTCCCTCTATCCAACCTTGCTTAAAACGCATAAAAGAGACCACATGCCAAAATCCCGAAATGTTACCTTCAATGCACCAACGGGGTTTTGCACAATTTGCAAGACGATCAGAGATCACCAGCCCTCTGAATAGAACCTATCACCAACAGAAACCCCTCTCATCCGAAACACTAAAAAGAAAAGTCAAAGTTAACACCTACCAAAACTTACTGAACCACTAGAATCAAGAGTTGGCGCAAAAAGAAGGAAAGATTCAGAAAAAGAGATGAAAGTGAAAGATAGAAGGATGAAGCAGATTCGGCCCAAGCAAGAGATGAGCTTTTGCTCACTTCTCAATGGTGTAGATGAGAAGGGGAAAAATTGCAAACAAGGGGAGAAACGATCACTGTAGGGAAGAACAAACCGAAAGGGAGTAAAACAAAATGTAGCCAGGATTACCTAGCAAGAATCGGCCAAGGAATACAACAAAAAGAGAAATGAATAATCAGCTTAAGGGGAGAAAATGAGTGTCAAAATAATTTGGGGAAGGAAAGGAGGAACTGAAAATTTTGAAAAGAAAGAAAAAGCAACAAATGGGGGATTCGGCCAAAACAACAAAGATCACTCCCTAATCCCAATATTTTCTCCTAAAAATTGGCAACTAGACTTCCCCCACACCTCAAACACTTAGTATTTCAGTCCAACTCCAAACCTCCCCATCCAAGCAATAAAAATAAGTCCCATGTTTTAGCAAGCACTCGAACTCTAGACCTCTTGCAACATAACACTTCACTTAACCACTAGACCAGCAGGCCCATTCTAACATGTTTTACCAGTATTTATTTATAAGCCTATTGTCTAAATATAGGGGTTTATTCATATAATTTTTTTTTTTTGCCCAAGCTAAGGCTTGAACCCAAGACTTCTCAGACACTTTTAGAACACTTAACCATTGAAGTAGATACAAATTTGTGTCATAAACATACAAAAACAAAAATAAGTATTAAATATTTTTGGGGCATTACAAGGTCGTATAATTATTCAAGCACTTTTCATCTGAATCTGAGTTGCTTAAGGAATCCTCATCTTTGCAATCTATATTGAAAGACTTCTTTTTCAAGTTTGCACATTGAACTTGTACATAACCATTCCTTTCACACATGTAACATTGAATGCCTTTCTTCTTTGCTCTAGGGTTCCCATTAATGGCCACTCCTTCTATAATGACCTGATTTTCGTTGGTGCCAAAAAATGCAGTTTCAAGACCCCGTTTCCATAAATTGAGTTCTTAAATATTTAATATGTATGGATCTAGTGTATTGATGAATTGAATTTTTGATAAATAATTTAGCTAAAGTTGTGATTAATTAAGACGTAGGGACTAAATTGTAAAATTTTAATCGTTAAAGATTTTTAATTTAAAAAAGACTTGAGAACTTAAATAATAATTATCCAAAGGACTAAAATGATAATTAGACCAAAGTAAAATGGATGTTAGTGGATGGTGATGTAATGTATCATTATTTTGTTAATTAAATATTTATGTTTAAATTAATCAAAATTTATTTTATTAATTAAGTTTAATTAGTAACTAAACTAGGTATATATATTTTAGTGGAAAAAGATTAAAATAATTATCTTCTTCCACACTGACACTGCCCAAAGATAGAAAATAAAGGAAAAGAAGCAATTTTATTTAGACAAAAGAAGCCACCAATATGTAGACAAAATTAAGTCATTTTCTTGTAATTTTTATAAAATTTTTGGTTATGAGATCTTTATTTAGCTAGCTCGTGTACTAATTTGTAAAACTATTAAATATTTTGAAAGTTGTCAATGTTGATTTCTGGAAGGTTTGAGTGTTAAATTGATAGAAATTAAGCTTAGTAGATTAAAAATGATTAAATTGTAAAGCTTAATTGTTGATTTTGTACATTAAGGACCAAATTGCATAAAATGCAAAATTATCATAAAATATTAGTCTGAATAGAAAGTAAGAGGTCCTTAATGAATAAATGTAAAATTGAACTTTAATCTGAAGGCCTAGATTGAAAGTTTTTATTGTTTTAATTTTAGGGGCTAAATCTAATAAATCAAAAAATATGTGTGACTTTGTAATTGATTGTGATTTAAGATGGAAACTGATATTAATGTTGTTGGATTATTATCTGTAGCTAAAGAAAACATGGGATCATCGAGAGGGAAAAAAAAGATGAGAACTGACGATGAGTAAATCGAGTGCTTGGTTTGTATTTCTATGATTCAACCCATTAAAATTGGTGCATTTTTATTTTGTTTTGCATATTATTTGAATTGAATTTTTATGACTAAAATTGGTGATCGAAATAGAGGACTAAATTGAATAGAATGAAAAATTGTGTAATTCGATGAAAGTATGAAATTGACTTTGAATTGGGATGAAATATGTTATATTATGTGATAAATTGATGATTTGAACTATAAATTGAAATGGTGAAATGCGAATTGATCAAAATTGATGTACTGGATATATTGCACCCTATTAACTATTCGGGAAGAGTCGGATATAGTTGGCATGCCAAAGGATAGAATGAGTACGGGTTACTTCGACTATATGTTGATGAATGTTAGGTGCATTTTCCTTCGGATGTCCCAACAAGTGCTCAACATGAATATTACTTAAGTTAGATCGGTCAGTGTTGGGCATAATATACTTATTCCAGACATTCCAATGAGGCACTTAGTGTCGAATTGGTGTGTTGGTTGAGATCCATATATCTGTTTGAGTTTGAGTCAAGTTAATAGAGGATATAAATTGTGAATCGATTGAATGATTGTAAAATCCCAAAATAGGGCCTAGGAGTAGGGATAGTTTAGGAATTTTAGCTTTAGAATGCTCAAACTTTCGTAGCATGGTAAATTGAAATTGTATTCGACTATGGCATCTTAGCTGTTAAATAAATTTTTGGAAATGTGCTTTGGAAACCTTTAATTTTAGAAAATGACTGGTTTGTAACAAAGTCAAAACTGTGAGCATTTATGTTATAGTTTCGCCAATTTTTAAAATTGAACCTATTTCTTCCCCCACCAACACGTTTTCACGTCAGCTTTTCCCCCTTCATTGTGCTTGCCGTCCCTTTGATTTCTCTAGCTCTTCTCACTCAAATTTGACTCCTAAACTGTGATTCTTTGATTTCTACTATTATCTAAGCCTTAAACATCATAGAATCTATTTAAAAACACCTAAAACTCCATTAATTTCATCACTGTCAAGTTATTGGGTTTTTTTGGGTTTGATTGAAAAGTTCAATTTTTGTCAATCAAAGGTGATGCTTTAATTCCTTATGTGTTTTTCATGATATCTAGTCCTTAAAATTGAATTATTAGCCTTCAAATCGAATGTTTCAACTAAAATCTGAAAATTGGGTCGTTAATGGTGGATTATTTGATTTTGAGTAAAAACGTGATTTCAAAGTATTTTTGAATTAGTTTTGATATAATTAGAAGGTTTCTAAACTTACTTTGAAGTTTCATTAAAGAGTTCTTGAGATTTAAATGGACTTTTGAAAAATAGCCAAAAACATGTCAAAAAAAGTGATACCATGAATTGCGTATTTTATTGTAGTTTAAAGGTTAGGAATTAGTCACAGGCGAGTTATAAGATGAACGAAATTGGTTTTAGGTGAAAAGACAAAGTATAGATCGAGATATTCAAATTTAAATTTTGTTATGTTAAAGATTTTGGTTGGTTTGGTTGGTTTTAGGCGAAAAGACTAAGTATAGGCTTGTATTTTGGTTGGTTTAAGTGACTTATTGCTTGCTATTTGACTGTGTTTATTGTATGATTGTTTCCTGTGATGCCTCAGATTCATTAGAGCTTGCTATGAGTTAAGGAATAGTTAGTTGAGTTTTCTGCTTTTCGACGAAAGCAAAAAATGGTGTGTGTTTGGGATCACTACTCATAGACACGAGTCATGTGTTATTTGGGAATTTAGTGTTAGTACAAATCTCCGATGAGGAAAATCTCAAACACATGAACGGAACTTCAATAGAAAAAAAGAAATAGGACAAGGCTCCAAGGCGTGTATCAAGTCACTATCTTTAAGGTTATATTCGCCCCCACCTATCTTCAGTGTGCAAATGAGTTCCAAGCAAATTAACCTTGAGGATACAATGAAACCAAGACATTTGAATTTAAATTTTGTTATGTTAAAAGTTTTGGTTACATGAGAACTTAGCTTAGGCTTGTGTTTTGGTTGGTTTAAGTGAGTCTTTGGTTGCTATTTGACTGTGTTTATTGCATGATTATTACATGTGAAGCCTCGGACTCATTAAAACCTGCTACGAGTTAAGGAAGAGTTAGTTTAGTTGAGCTTTCGACTTTTCGATAAAAGTATAAACTGGTGAGTGTTTAGGATCGCTACTCGTAGAAATGAGTCATATGTTATTTGGGAGTTTAATAGTAGCCTAAACCTCTACTCCAAATTCCAAGTGTAAGTTTTCTTGTATCTATATTTATTTTTTGGTTTTGTGCTTATATGATTATGAAATTGTGCATAGTGATGAGAAGCTCAAATATGTGATATGTGGATATGGTAACTGTTGTGAAAAGTGCAATTGTATGCATGATATATATGTTTTATGAAAGTGATAGTGTTTTGCAAAAGATACTAACATTTAGTGATAATGCACGGATAATCGGTAAGTGATATGTGATTTTTTTTTTTTGGATATTTTGGCCTTCTGATCTTGAAACCGTTAGATATAGTTACGATGCCATAGGATTGTGAGTACTCACCTATATGTATAGTGATTTTGGGCGTTGAGGCCCTGGGACATGTTTGGATGGATAAGGTAATGTAAGCTAACCTCCATTCAACGAGACATGTGAGGGGAAATAAGGATAGTGGTAGCTATATGCTTCACGTTTGGGACATGTTTGACTCTATGAGTCTATGTGGTGTGATAGAGATCTGTGTATTTGATGTGTGATGATAGAGCACACTATAAGTTTCATAACTCAAGTGCCAAATTATCTTGTATGTGTATATATGTGTGTGTTAGGTGATATATTCCTAAATGAGTATCTGGTTCCTATGCAAACTATTCTTATAACTGATTGTGCGAAACATGATACATAATTTCTGGGATATATGTTATCTGTTATATGCTAAAATGATTATGTAAATGTTATGTAAACGAACAATTAGATAATGCATGTCAAAGTTCTATAAGTTACTAGACTTAATAGTAACATAATTGTGAGTATATGGTTGTTTGGATGCATTGTGGCATGTTTGTGTTGTGGTTATTCTACTCATTCATTAAGCTTGTTAAAACTCACCCACTCTTTTCAACATAAGCAGATTAGTGATGTTTCAGTGTGGGCGGTGTGGCTTTCCGAGGGAGTGATCCAAGGAAGACTTGTTAATTCTCGTAGGTGTTCATTTATTTATTTATGTATTAGGGAATAAGACAATGTGCTAGACTATGGTTGATTATTTCCATGATATTCTTGGACTATTTGCTGGTTTTTGCTTTAGTTTTAAGAGGGTTTACACGTTTATATTATGCTTGGTTTTATGAACATTGATGTTGGTTTGTTGAATCCTATTCGGACACGTTTTTGAGATTTTTGAATTGTTATCTTAGTCATTTTGATGATTATTTGACGTGGTAAAAGTTATGTGTTGAATAAATGCATGATAGAATGGATTATATGCCTATGTATATTATATTTTTGTGGTCTGGAGTAGAGGTATCGGTATTCAAGTTTTAAAATCGATACCTCTGTGATTTTCAATCGTGTAGGAAGGTAGAATGGCAATTTGGTATCGATACCATGCCATGAGTATCGATACTAAGATAATTTTACCAATACCTTTTGAAAAGTACCAATATTTACTTGAGTTTTGATTTTAGCCAAGAAACAATAAGCTGGTTTGGTACCGATTTTCCATACGATATTGATACCATACTAGGAAAATATTGATACCTATGTGCTAGTATTGATACATACGTACTTGTATTGGAAATTTTGCTAATTGGTTCTAATGCATGCTTAAATGTTATTATATGATCTATCAAAGTGTGTGTAGCATATCTTAATGATAATTAGAAATTTATTTGACTTAAAACTTGTGAAATTGCTAAAATGGAAGATGTATCCTTAACAGTGAACTTATTTGTAATGTGTATGGCATGAGACGGTGGTGTGGCGTCCTGATATTCAGGCTCGATGACTGGGCCAGGTACAAGGTGTTACGATGATAATTAGAAATTACTAAATGTTATAGAATTGTGCCACAGGTTCATATATATGATATTTGATGATTGATAGCATGTGAAAGATCATGGAAATCGGTTAGACGAGCCTTGGGGTCGACTGAGTATTTATGGGTCAATAGGCTCGAAAATGATTGAATTTTTAAGATGAAAAGAAATATGAAATTGATGAAAGTATACATATGATTATATATTTATAAATGGAAATAGGAGATGATTAAATATGTATGATGTGAAACATATAGAAAAATGATTGGATACGTGTTAGAAAATAAGATATGAAATAATCAAATGAATTGATCACTAAGTTATATTACAATTTGGTATATGAATTGGTTGAACATTAAACTTTAATTGTTTACATGCATTTGAATAACCTGTTATATTTGATTGCATTATAGAATTACCATCGAGCTTTATCGTTCAACATACGCTTTGTATTCCGTTCGTAGGTGAGGTTCAGTCGAGATCCCGAGCATCAACTTCAGCATCCTGTCAAAGATTCTAAACTCAACAATATTTGTATAGTTTACTTTTGTTGGTTATATGACATGTACCTAGGTTGAGTCAATTTCGGTACAAAACTATGTTTATGTCAATTTTGTTTAAAAAGGTTAATGCATTTATTTGGTTAAGTGAATATAGCTTGTAAATAAACTTAAATGTGGTTTGAAATGGTATGGGATGCTATAAATATGGATGAACTTAGTGAATTAAATAAGAATGTGAATGTTTTGAATGAATTGAATTAGTTAGATAGCTATTAGGTGATAAGGTATTGGCTTAGTATTACATAAGGTGTTAAATTTCATGATTGGATGCTATCTAGTTGTAATTGATAATTGGTTAATGTTTGAATGTGTTTAGAGAATACCAATCAAAGGTAACCACAAACTACATTAAATCAAACGAAATATAACATCCCATTTTAACTTATTGGCATAAATCAAGATTACCTGAGGAATGAGAACCAATATACAAATTTTAGCTCGATCTTCCACTGTCTACACTTTTTGTTGATGCCTACTCCTTCATGGAAGCTAGAAGGGGGATATATAATAAAGCTATTTCAATTGTTAACATCGAAGCTTTGAACCATACCGGAGCCATAACCATCAGATGAATTAAAACCATAGTGCTATAATAAGACCGATGTTTCAACCGTACAGATAGAACAATACCTCAACATCAATAGTCCAATTCGTAACAAAAGAGAAAAACCAAATGTAGTTCTAGTAACAACCAGTGCAGAAACACAACCTCTAAAAAACCTGAGATCTGTATCAACGTACTCCCATGATCGCACCAGGAATCATAACCGTAATAGATATAATTATCTCCGGCCAATAAATATCCTTTACAGAGGAACCATGTTTGATATATTAAACAATAAGAATTATAAGAAACCGAGATAATGAAGTCCAATATGTGAAGCTATACTGAATTTCTGAGAATACAACCCATATTGAATGATAAATAGCTTGATGATTCCTTAGAGAAAATCCAGAAAAATAACACCGATCATACGCACTGGAATCAGTTGTTACACATATATGAAGCAGAGAACAACTAGTAGAAACAGAATAATAGCATCATATGAGTTTTATTGTCAAATTTTCTACCAAACATAATGGAATAGAATGCCAAAGAAAGATAGACCAATGCCAATCATAAATCAACCAGCCTAACAATACTTCTGCCTAAAATTATGGTTAGCTAGCATTCTCTTATGATAATAATCACATCTGAAGATGAACTATTACATATATTTTTTAGAATAAATGAACATATAGAATACCCAGAAGAGATCACTGTAAGATACTCGACCAAAACAATTGCATTCATAAATCTTTACAATTTCAACATTATTCCATTGACTATTAAAGTCATCAATAATCCCACATTATCCCGTTCACTAAAGAAATCAATTTAGAAGAAATTCTAGTTAATATGTTCTTTAAATACCATACCTGAATAAGTCGATTACAAGTTAATGACTTCTTCTTTAACAGTGATGTTGTGTATCCCAAATAATCTTCAGAAAAATCTGATATCTCTTCTAGAACTGTCTTTACTTGCTAACCAATTCTCAGCTTTGACCACATTATTTCTAATTCAATCACTGAATTCTTTAGCACCACTTTTGCCGACTTAATCAACGTAATTATTGTAAATTCCATCGTATAAGACTTTGAGGGTAAGGGGTAGGAGATCGTAAAGCCTCTAAATTGACTCTTATATGTACACATAACATAACATTATAAACATTTATTCATACCTTTATGAGTTTCTACTCATCCTTAGCAACTTTTTACTCATACACATGAATATCACTTCTAGAATTATTGGAATTAGCTCAGTTGGAAAGCATCTCTGTCTAAAATAAAACAAATCTCATTAGAGTCAGGAGACATCACATTATCACAGGTTATATAATGACATATATTTCTAGACTTCATACATGCTACGTTCAGTCTGAGAACCAACTAAATCGTAGCTCTGATACCAATAAATGTAACATTCCTAACCCGTATCCATCGTCAAAATAGGGTTACAGAGCATTACCAGAGTTTACATTTCAAAACTATTTAAAATATAAATCATTTACTTCACAACATCAATCATAACAAATTCCATCAATAACATACATATTGTCCCTTATACAAGCCCTCGAGGCCCTAAAAACACATTAGAAACAAATCGGGACTAAATTGGAAATATTTAGAATTTTCGAGAAAAGATGAGATCAAAGGGTCACACAGTTGTGTGGCTAGGCCATGTGACTCACATGGCTGAGACACACATCCGTGTCTCAGGCTGTGTGGACATTCAAAGTAGGGACACACAGCCGTGTCCCAGCCCATGTTCGTGCCCATGTAACTCTCTGACATGGGTCACACAGCCAAGCCACACGTCCGTGTGTCAGGCCGTTTATCCTTTGAAATGGCCTCACATGCCTATGTGTCAGGTCGTGTGCTAGGCCATGTAATGCCTAGCTTGCAACCCTCAGTAAGTTATAGAGGACACACGGCCATGTCACCTGGCCGTGTGACACACAGTTGAGACACACGCTTGTGTCTTTGGCCGTGTGGACAAAAAATAGGCCATTTCCAAGCCTTTTTTCTTCCCCAATCATGGACACACCTAAAACCAATTTTTCCATATGTAATCAAGCATTCAAATGCATCAAATAATGCATCAACAAGCTAAATCAATAAGGTATATATATTTACACAACCAATATGCCCAATGGGCACCTCAAATCAGAATAATCATACATATATAACTAAATGCTTAGTTTAGCCAAAACTTACCATTTTGTACACATATCAAATCCACACTCATATGTACCAAATTTATCATTTAACAATTAACACCATTAGCCATATAAGTCAACTACATTCCATATACCAAAATGACCACATTTAACCCTGTCAAAGAACATACCATTACATACATTTTAAATACCATTTCAGCATCCATCATTTAAGCATCATAAACATTACAAAATCAACTACAATAAGGCCATAAACCTATATCAACCTAACAACCATTTCAATCACTCAAAACGCCATAATTACAAGACAAAACATAATGGCCATAATATCAACCAAATCACCAATACATGTGCATATTTAATCAATTTTCACTTAACTTGTTTTCATGCCAAAATATAACATAATTGATACATAACAACCATACCAATTTGGCCATTTAAAGATACATTAACACATACCAACAAGATATCAATAGTACCTTAAGTACCTCAATCCAAGGCAACATTTCATGCCATAATCATCAACCAAGATGACATATATACTAAACTTTTAAATTAAACATTAGACATGGTCCACCTATACATGCCATTATAACCTTAACCAAGACATCAAAAAATAACTGTTGGATAGTGTGATAGATCTTTGACAGGCTTCCAACCCGATCGAGCTTTTGATAATCTAAAAAGTAAAGGAAAGACAACTACGTAAGCAATGAATGCTTAGTAAGCTCGTATAAACTTTTGTCATATCAATCCATTTCAAATATGAAATTTATACATATTAAGAATATTCCTATATCTATACCATAAGATTCATGAAACCATATTCAACAACTCACAAAATGAATAAATCCACAGCATCACATATACATATTATCCCTAGCATAATAGGATTTTATAAAACTTTAAACCCTTTCAAATTTTCTTATTTTTATATGCATTTCATTACTTTCCATTGCATTTACTTTCTTTAACTTAAATAACAACATCAATTCAACTCATCATTCCCTTTTCATCATTTAACACTTCAAGTATGAACTTACTATTTCATTACCTTTCCACACCCGTTCCTTATGCATAACACACAAGACATAAGCATATCATCAACCATAGCCACAAATTAGTGCATTTAAACATAGCTCTTTTGGAATTAGCCACATGATAAACCATTTCATAAGAAATTACATAATTTAAACCTTACCACTCTTTCATGAACACAAACATATTTCCATTTGGGAACTTACCATTACAATGCATAACCTATAAATTAACATGGCATGATCCAACCAAAGCTTGGCCAAA
Organism: Gossypium bickii; assembly: GCA_025503065.1. Classification (NCBI taxonomy): domain Eukaryota; kingdom Viridiplantae; phylum Streptophyta; class Magnoliopsida; order Malvales; family Malvaceae; genus Gossypium; species Gossypium bickii. The sequence goes on from CP106711.1 coordinate 109,038,394, forward strand.
GTCTAAGCATTCACAGCAAACATGTTAGAATACATGATACAAATCATAAGCACATTAACATGAATTGCCATTTAATCTCAACATGTATCACTTGAATCTATTACTCATCTTAACTTACATAATTTCCATGTATCACTATATCAAGGATATCCATATAGTTTCATGTCTTAATTCATATCGTTTTCTTTACCATTTCATTTGCATAACACATAAGACATAAACATAGCATCACTTAAATAACACTTTTCATAATCATGAATGTTCTTACTTGAATCATCGATACATCATACCTTTCCATAATTGTCGTAGTGAAATCAATCGGAAACCTTTCCGGTTCATCCCTTTTCATGCTCGTTTAACCACTTAGAATAATACTGGATACGCAGGAAAGCTTATACAAAATGTGCTAAACATATAGTCATAGCTCACACGAGCTATAAAATGGGTCTGCTCACACAAGCTGTCGGTTAGAATGTAAGCTACATGATGCTGCTCACACAAGCTGTCGAGTATTCGCAACTAATGCTGGACCTAAGCCATCGGTAGGACATTCAAGACCAGCACCCAAAACATGGCAACCTATTTCTACTCACACAAGCTATCAGTCAGAACATAGCTACATGGTGCTGTTCACACAAGCTGTCAAGTAACTGCAATACATGCCGGAAACTCAGCCACCAACACCCAAAACACGATAACCCTAATGACTTGTCATTCATATCCTATATATTCCTAAGGTTCAAACGGGACTCGATAGTTTTCGTACGTCGTTGAATTTACCTCGTTTCATTACAAGATAAATTGTATAATAACATATATATATCGATTCCTTTTCAATAAAATTCATATAATAACATTCAATTTAATCAACAATATACATAGTACAGTTCATACGAACTTACCTGGCTAAATTACAGAAATACCAAAGTTCAAGAGCATTATGGTAATTTTAGTCATTTTGAAATTTTTTACAAAATTGCCCTTAAAGTTTTACTTTTATTCAATTTAGTCCTTGAGCCCAAAACATGCAAGTTAACCATTTTTATTCAAAATTGAGCCTAGCCGAATACTCATGGTATCCAAAACAGCCCATTCATGAATAATTTCACATTAAATCCTTACATTTTTACTATTTTAACAATTTAGTCCCTAATCAGAAAATTCATCAAAAATCACTTAATGAAATACTTTTAAATAACAAATAATATCTCAAGTTCATCATTTAACACCTAAAAGCACAAGGTTCATCAATGGAAACATTCAAAATCTTTAACAATTTCAAAATCGAAGGTACGGGCTAGCTGGACCTAATTGCAACGATCTCAAAAACATAAAAAATAAAAGAAATGGATGAAAAATGGCTTACCATGCATCATCCAAAGAAGAACCGAAGCTTGAAGCTTTTCCCATGATGAATTCAGTGGTGAACAACCAGAATGAAGAATATAACTTTATGTTTTCTTATTTTAACATTATTATATTATTTCAATATTAAAAATAATGTATAAAACATATATAAAATTAAAGAAAATTAAGACTTAAACCGTCCACCATCTTAAGAATGGGTAATTTACCCATTAAGGCCATCCCATTATGATTCTTTAATCAATTAACACCTTTAAACTAATAGCGATTGACTTTTTCAAATTTTACGATTTAATTCTTTTAGCTTAATTAACTATCGAAACATTAAAATTTTTCAACGAAACTTTAATACCATCTTAATGAAATTTTGTAAATATTTATAAAAATATTTACAGCTCGGTTTATAGAAACGAGGTCCCGATACCTCATTTTCTAAAACCACTTGACCTTAGTGGTTTACCACTTGAACTTTATTAATCGATTATATAACATAAATTATCAAATTAAAAACCTTTTTAAAATCACATGTGACTCATAAATATCAAATAATAATATTTACGAACTTACTCGTCGGATTTGGTGGCCCTAAAACCACTATTTCTGACACTACTGAAAAACGGGCTGTTACATCTATCATTTGGACAGCAATATTTTTTCACCTTTGGATCTGATCTTTCTAAATTCAAAAAGGTTCATCTTGAAAGTTTGAAGTGAACCTATGAGTTCCTCACTCTGAAATTGATCGATGTCTTTAGCCTCCTTGATAGCTGTCTCCTTGATTGCAAATCTCTTAGTTAGATATTAAATGATTTTCCTCACCAACTTCGAGTTCATATATTCATTTTCAAGAGCAAAAGATTGATTGGACATATCACACATCTTTGCATAGAAGTCACTAATAGTTTCATTTCCCAATATTCTCAGGGTCTCAAATTTGGTGGTCAAAATATGTAGTTTTAACTGCTTCATCATGTTGGTTCCTTCATGGGCAGTCTCAAGCATTAACCAAACTTCCTTTCTAATAGTGCATTTAGAAATCCTTTTAAACTTCTGATTACCAACAACACAAAAGATTTTATTAAGGGTCTTTAAGTTCGCATTTGCAAGTGTCTCTTCGTTGGTTGTTCAAGTAGTTTTAGCTTTGGGAGTGTAATCACCAATTTTGGCCCGGGCCCGTCAAAAACAACCAAGGCCCAAAACCGTTAAAACCCAACAATAAGTAGCCCATTTACAACCCATCAAGCCTATTAGCTAAAATAAAAGCCATTGAAAAAAAAAAAGAACCAATAAATTAAAAAAAAACCCAAAACATTATTATTATTACAAAATAATAATAATAATAATAATAAAAAGCAGTCCATTTAAATGTCCATGTACAAAGAATCCCAAAGTCCAAACCCGAATGGTCCATGGTTACAAGTAAGCTCAAACCCAATTAAATCAACCCAACAACTTGGATGGCCTACTTCACAAGCCTAAATTACTACTTACAATAGACCCGATTACAGACCCGTTTACATGGCCCGATTGGCCCAATTATTTTGGGCAGAAAGAAACCCTAGGGTTTTAGAGATAACTCTTGCGCCGTTTCTGCCACTGCCCATCCCACGCGCCCATGCCTCGTTTGTCACCCGCACGCTACTGCCACCACGCGCCTCGACCCCCGCACGTCGACTCCGTGCCCACACTTCCCGACACTCGAGCTTCCCAGCGCCTCGGCCCCACCGTTCGCCCATACCCTGCAAAACGGAGAAAAAAGCGAGCAACAGAGAACACAAAAAAAGAAGCCTGCAAATCGATTATAAAAGAGAAAAGGAGAAAACCTTTTGTCGGGTTCTCGCTCCCCCTCCGAATACGTTACAAAAAAAAAATATACAAGAATAGCAAGGAAAGACTTTGTAAATTCAGTTCGAATCAAATCGAAGCCAACCTTGTAACAAGAGTTCTTTTTGATATTTCTACAAACTAGAAGAAAGCAATCAGAAACCAAAAAAACTTCAAAGGTCGATTCAGTTCTCGATCTAACTGTTTACTGTCATTTCTTGTGTTTTTTTTAGGGGGTTTTCAAGCTTTTAAGACGAAATAACAAAAGGGGGGTTCTTCCTCGGGGATTTTTCGATGAACAGAAGACAAAAGAATAAAAACTTTCAATCAGAAATAAAGAAAACAATAGATCAGTAGCTTTTAAAGGTTGATTTCACCCTTTTATGGATTTCGGCCGATTTATTATTCGATTCTTTTCTGTTTTATTTTTAATCAAAAACGAAAATCAAAGAAAAGAGGGTAGGGGTTACCTTCGAAAAGCTTAATCCTCGGTCTCTCCGTCGCCATCAGGGTAAACGAGGGTATTGACCATCTAGGTCGGGCCATCATACACCACTGTTCGCCGTTGATAACGACGATTTAATGGTTGGACGGGGACAAGGGTCGATCGAGGAGACGGGGTAGCCCGATCGTCGTGAGAGAGAGCAGAGGGAAAATGCCTTTCATTTTTTTTGTTCTTTTTGAGAAGTTAAATCTGCAAATGAAGGGTAAAGGGGAAATTTTGGGGTTTTAAAACTGGAGGCTAAACGGCATCGTTTAGTCCCCCTTAGGTCCGCGCTTTGACCCGACCCATAAAAGGGGATCCGCGCATTTTCTTCAATCGGTCTAATTGCCGTCCCGGTCCCTTCGTATTTTTATCATTCTCAATCGCGTCTGTTTCAAACTCTTTTGATTCTTAATTTGGCCCCAAAACTCCCATTTTATCTCAATTCGACCCCACAAGTCTTTAATGATATAAATCAAAACGACGTCACTTTTAAAATTTGGTATAATTTCAACTTTAGCCCTCGTCATTTAACGCGCATCTTATTTTACCCCGTTCAGTTCCTTCTAATTGTTATTTGACCCCCCCTTTTATTTGATTTTAAATTTGACCTTGAAATTTCACCTTTAATTCAATTTGACCCTTTTAAATATTTTGCGATTTTTATTTTTGTTATTATTATTTACTTTAGCTTTTATCATCGTTATCGCCATGGTAATGTCATTTTTATTATTTCTATTGTTGTGTTATCACTTGTGTTCATACCTATTTTTATTCTTATCATAATTGTTTTTATTATTATTATTATTTGCTTCATCCTTACATTACTATTACTATATCATTAATAATAGTATTATTATTATTACCATTATCATTATTAGCACTATATTTATATTGTACATTGTATACCATCATTATTTTACCATTATCACTGCATTATTACTATTATTATTATTATAACTATTTTATATTGTACATTTTGTATTACATTTATTAGTATTTTTGCTATTACTGTTACTACTATTATTTTCACATATATATATATATATACGTATATATTATTATTTGGTTATAACTTGCCTTTGCTATTATCGATTTTCATTTTGTTACGTAGAGTATAGTATAATTTGTCGATCAACGTTTTAAATTGGTGTATTTTACGATTAATGCTTACGTTTCTTATCCTCGTATCATATTTCAAATTTCAACATGTGCAAGCCTTTTTCAAATATTGTATTACATTGAAAACGAATATCGAGCGAATTTTAAGATTTCATATCAAAAACACGGCGGTATTTGTGTGTTTTGAAGTATGGAAAATTACATCCTAACGAGCTGGATGCCGATTTTTTTTTGTTCGACTAAATATTCAAATGCCCCTTTTCTTTTTCATGTTTTGAAGATCCAAGGTGACCTCGGTGTCAAAGTATAAGGGTGTCATATCCTAACGTGCTGGGTATGGCATTTTTATTCCTTTGAAACGAGTTAATCTCGGAATTCAATTCAGGGTTAGTCAACGCTTCTTTAAAAACTTCATACCTTAAATATTTTCAAATTTTCGACGCAAGGACATTGATCAATCAATTTGGTACCGATTTTGGGCGTTACTGGGGTGCTAATCCTTCCTAAATGCATGAACCGACTCCGAACTTTTTTTTTGAATATTCGTAGACCAAAAAAATTATTGTTTTAGTAAATCAAAATGTTTTATTAAAACAAAGGTGATCCGATCACACCTAAATAAAGATCGGTGGCGACTCCTTTTTATTCCAAGTCGATTCCCGTTTTTTTTAAAAATGGTTACGACAGCTTGGCGACTCCACTGGTGACATTGAGAGTTAGGCCGTAAATTGATTGATTTTTGTCCTTTTGATTGAAAATCGTATTTCTTTGTAATGCATTTGCACGTGCTATGGTGTCGAGTCTTGTGAAACACTTTGGCATTGCATTGCATGACCGTTGGTTACACCTTTAAGTGGGAGTAAGAAGCTAAGCCTTCGTGAGGTTTTCACCTCCGCATGGCCATAGGGAAATTATCCCCCTGAACTGAACTCGGTCCATATGAGCCTATAATGGGTGAAGATCGAGGAATCTGCTGGTTCAGGTACCCTTCTTTAGAACCGAACCCCATATAGAAACCCTAGAGCCTACCCTAGGCATAGAGTCGAATTAGTTACCCAGATAAGCATTTGATGATATTTTGCTTGTTTTGATTATGCGATACTAACTTGTGTTGTTTTGTTTGATTTGCATGACATTCCATGTGGTAAAAGTGTCAATTTCTACCCGGTTGCTGAAATAGGAAGTTTGCTATGGAAAACGACTTTCTTGATAAAGTAGAGGACAATGAGGCTGTGCGCACATGGTCGGAAAAGTTGCAATTAGAAAAAGGAGATAGCTTGGTTGAAGGTCATACGTCGGAGCTAAGGGACTTTACCCGCGTTAGCGTGACACAAAATGAGCTTCAAGAGTTGCGAGATATCTGAGCCCATTGGGAGGATGAAGCTAAACAGATGTTCTACCACCGTTATGGCGATATCGCTCACTTATTGGATGTCAAGATAGATAAACACCTGTTTAGGGCTATGGTCCAGTTTTGGAACTCCGCATACAGCTGCTTCACCTTTGGGAAAGTGGACTTGGTGCCAACAATAGAAGAATATACCGCTTTAATCCGTATTCCCGGGATGCAAGCTGACAAGGTTTATATCAGGCCTGCCTATGTTCCTCCTCTCACAAAGAAATTGGTAAAAATTACGGGGATGAGTGAACAATGGATCTCGACCAATTTTCAACAGAAAGGTGAAGGGAGGTGCATTTCTTGGGTAAATTTAAGGGACCTGATTCTGACGCAACCTGATGTGCAAAGGAAAGTTGATATCCTCGCCTTAAGCCTCTACGGATTAGTCATCTTCCCAAAAGCCCTAAGACACATAGATGAGGCAGTAGTGGATCTATTCGACCGCTTGGATAAACAAGTCACACCTGTCCCAGCAATTTTAGCCGAGACTTTCAGCTCGCTAAATGCATGCATGAGTAAGAGCGGGAGAGGGTAGGTTTATCAGGATGCGCATGCATACTATTGATGGTATGGTTTTATGGGCATCTTTGGAAGATGGATAAAGTCTCTTGTCGTCCCTTTTATAAGGATTATTCACCGATAAAGGAAGAAGTAGCTGTGTCAAGGAGAAAGGATATAGCAGAAGAGGATGGATGGCAATTTTTCGAATCTTCGGGAAGAAAGCGTTGAGTGGAGAGCTCCATGGATGATGCGGAGAGATCCTTTATAGATGCGAGAGACTTTAATTGGGTCCTCTACCGGAATGCTGGGAGTCATCGGGTATGCCCCATTGCTAGCAGCGAGACAATACCAGTCGAGACAGTTCGTGCCAGCAACACATGGGTTAGGTCGAAGCGAGTTCTCCTATACAGGAGAGGGTTATAAGAAGAAGATTAAGGAAACGGCAAATGCTTGGAAGCAAACTCGTCGGATGAAGAGGTTAGCTGCAGGCGAAACGGCGACTTCTGAGTACAAAGCGTGGCTAGATAAGAGAATCAACGATAATATCCCGGGACCAAGTTCAGATAAGGCTCAGTCTTTGGAGGAACGATTGCGAATAATACCAACAGAATTAGAAATTATGAAGCAAGATTTCGTAAAGCGAAGTTTAGAGCTTGAGAAGAAAATTGAGCAGTTGGAGGAAGAGAAGATACTTTTGAGGATGGATGTAGAGATACAGAAATCAGAAGCTGAAAAGATTAAAAAGGGGAAGAGCAAGGCCGAAGAAGAGTTGGGTAGCCTAAAGGGAGACTACAAGAAGATGCGTCTCTCAATGAGAACTGCCGGACTAGGAAAGACTTTGAGTCAATGGTGACAAGAGTTACAAGAAGAAAGAGCTAAAGCCGAGCAATGGGAAAAGAAGTTTCAAGAAATGAAAGCTCAGAAAGAGATCCTAGAAAAGCAAGCGTCAGAAGGCCAGTATAGAAGAAATGCATTGAAAACGAGGGTGGCAGAATTGGAAAAATTAAAGGCAAGTTTGAGTAGAATCGAAGAAATGAAGAAGAGGACCGAAGAGTTAGAAATGGAGCTGCTGAACTGTCAGAATCATATTGGGTATTTAAAAGAGAATGAAGAACGAAGGGAAGCGGAGCTGTACCATTCCCAGAATCAAGTCAAAGAGAGAGATTACCTCATGGGGGAGGCTATAATCCAGATACGAGAGATAGCCGAGCATTTACAGACTCTGGCTATACAAGCCGACTCATTGAGCATACAGTTCGAGACACAGTCGGATCATGGACGAGAATTAGCTTCTCTACTGACAAAGATTAAAGCCTTAGGTGTTAGAGCAAGGCCATTCCTGTAATCTGTTCTATGTAATGAGCTTTGTTTTCTAAGAAAGTTTCCTATGGGGAATTGAATCAGAGTTGACACCTTTTTGCATTCGTATCATGCATTTGCATTGCATTACATACATTAGCATCATATCACCTTAATTATTCACTAAGGCTAAAATCGTATAATCCGTAGTTACGACATTACGAATCTGGAATCACGTCATCCCTATAGGACACGTCTAAGAACTAGAGCTATGGACGCCGAACTCAATGAGAGGATCGAAAGAATGGAAAGAGTCCAGCAAGAGCTGCAAGAACAGTTAGCCAGGTCGCAGCAAGAAGCAAGGGACCTGATGATAAGATCCCACGAGGAATCACTAGAGCATAAGGATCAAATGGCTAAAGTGATGGAGATGTTGACGGCTCTGGCCAAAGGAAAAGGACTCGCACAGAGTCTTGATATTACAGAACCCCATCCGAGAGTTAATCAGGATTCGCTCTATCCCCCAGGGTTCACATCACCCCATGCTCATGCAGCGCAAAGAGGATATCCTCAAGAGAACCTGGTAGGCCTAGAGCAACGACCCATACCATCGACTCATTTGGGGCAGGGTGTTTACATATCAAACTTTGGAGATAATTCCGCTAACCCAATTGTTCTTGATTTGGACGATCCGATAGAAATAACTAGGTTAAAGAGGGACGATCATGATGCCGAGGAAAAGTATAGGATCTTGGAAGAAAGACTCAAGGTGGTGGAGGGTACTGGAGTCTTCTCTGCACTAGGCGCCAAAGAGCTCAGTCTAGTGCCCGATCTGGTTCTGCCTCCAAAGTTTAAAATGCCAGATTTCAAAAAGTATGAGGGAACGAGATGTCCGAAGGCACATCTTATCATGTTCTGTCGAAAGATGGCTGAACACCTGAATGAGGACAAGCTGTTAATACACTGTTTCCAGGAAAGCTTGATCGGATCAGCCCTCCGGTGGTATGATCAACTTAGCACAGAGAGGATCCGGTCATGGAAGAACCTAGCAACTGCATTCTATGAACAATATAAGCATGTTTCTGATGTGGCTCCCGATCGGCTGACGCTACAAATGTTGGAAAAGAAGCCAACGGAAACCTTCAGACAATACGCTCAGAGATGGAGAGACCTCTCAGTCCAAGTCGAGCCACCACTAACTAAAAGTGAGGTAACAGTCCTCTTTATCAATACCTTGAAGGCACCATTCTACGATAAATTGGTGGGAAATGCCACAAAAGACTTCGCCGACATCGTAATGTCTGGCGAACTCATCGAAAATAGCATCAAGAGCGGAAGGATGGAAGGTCCTGAAAGTTCGAAAAGGCCAGCGCCTGGAAAATATAGAGCCTGAGGCCCATATGGTGGGGACCGAGAACCATTACGCTTCCAATTCGTACCCAGTCCAACCACGGCCTCAGTTCTGCCCACCTCCAAATTTCTATTTTCCTCCTCAAAACCTCTATTATCAAACACCCCCTCCTTACCCCGTCTATACCACTGATAACCAAAGACCATTCACCATACCCCCGCCAAATACTACGTCTGTTCAAAGTCAGCCAAAAAGTGAACAAAGACCAACAAGACCCAACCCCGAGAGACCCCAATTTACCCCTATTCCCGTGTCATATGGAGAACTGTGCCCGAAATTATTGGAAAAACAATTAATCTCCCTGCATTACATGGCACCACTAAAGCCCCCATTCCCAAAGTGGTACGATCCCAATGCTAATTGCATGCATATCATCATGTGGAAACTGGGGGCATTCTACAGACAAACCTGTATAGCCTTTTAGAGAGAGGAGAGGCAAGGCCGATCGATGAGGATTTTACGGTTTGACTGGCATTCGGTAATATGGCTAGAAATCCGCTCCCTAACCGTACCGTAGGGAATGTGAATATGGCGACACAGGAGGACAGGTGGCGAGCCAAGTGTTGTGTCTCCAAAATAAGGACACCTTTGATGAAGGTCTAGGAAATGATGATTGAGAAGGGTATGCTCGACAAAAGTTTCAAGGAGAAAAGTATGAAGAGTCCGAGTTTTTGCATCTTCCACGGCATAGAAGGACATCACATCCAATCTTGCGAGAAATTCAAAGAGCTACTTCAAGGTATGATGGACAATAAGGAGGTTGAGATCTGCAATAAGATGGAAGAGGCTGATGAAAAGGATGTATGCACCTCTGAGGGCCAATCATCAGGCCCCCCTTACAGCGCTGATCGGCCGTTGGTGATCTACTACAAGGCAAAGAAGGAAGAGGTGAGACCAAAAATGATAATCCAAGTACCTTCTCTTTTCCCTTACAAGGATAGCAAGGTGGTGCCATGGAAATATGATGTCAATATCACCATACCCGAAGCTACAACTGGAGACGTCAGCGAGGTGGGGCATTTTACCCGCAGTGGGAGGTGCTATTCCCCTGAGATGGTTGAGATAAAGAAGAAAGCCGTTGGAACAAGTCAAAAGGGGAAGGCACCAATACACGAGGCCGAGGGTGAGGTTGGAATACAATCTGAATAAGAAGCCAAGAGGTCCGTGAATGAGGATGAAGCGCAGGAATTCTTAAAGTTTATTAAGCACAGCGAATATAATATCGTGGAGCAACTAAACAAACAACCGGCAAGAATCTCAGTATTATCCCTGTTGCTAAACTCAGAGCCACATCGAAATGTTTTACTGAAAGTGTTAAATCAAGCATATGTGCCGAGCGATGTACCCGTTGAGAAACTTGATAGGTGGGTGAACAATTTAAATGCAGATAATTTCATCTCCTTCAGTGATGATGAAATACCACCAAACGGTAGAGGCTCTGTTAAAGCATTGCACATCACAACCGGGTGCAAAGGATATATAATATCGCATGTGCTTATTGACAACGGGTCTGCACTCAATGTCATGCCGTTGGCTACACTGTCCAGGATGCCCGTTGACATGTCTTATCTGAGGCCTTGTCATTCTGCGGTAAGGGCATTTAATGGAACACAGCGAGAGGTCATGGGAAAAATCGAGATTCCTCTGGATGTGGGCCCGTGCACATATAATGTTGAGTTCCAAGTCATGGACATCGCACCTTCATATAATTGCCTTTTAGGAAGGCCCTGGATCCATTCCGCTGGAGCAATCCCTTCATCTCTTCATCAGAAAATAAAGTTTATTATGGATAACCGCTTGATCATGATCGCTGGTGAAGAAGACATCGTCGTATCACTCTCCACCGACGCACCCTACATCGAGGCAAACAAAGATGCGCCAGAATGCTCCTTCCGTTCCTTCGAATTTATCAACGCTACATTTGTCGCCGAATGAGACAGGGCTCCCACACCCAAACTGTCAAGAAACACCAATATGGGAATCAAGTTGACCGTAGGAAAAGGCGTCCGGGCAGGGAAAGGGTTAGGAAGGTACCAACAAGGGATAGCTGGAGCGCTAAACCCGGTACACCACAAGGCTCAATATGGCTTAGGGTTCAAACCTGATGGACGACAAAGAAGGAAACAGTTGCAGAAAGATCAGGGAAAGAGGATTGCAAGAGCCTCAGGTCAGGAAATAGAATGGGAGCCCATGACGTACCCGCCCTTGTCGAAAACTTTTACGTCCGCAGGAATGGTGTGCCCAGAGGGAGATGACTCACGAAACACGCTGCTATTGGTTGAAAGGGATTTTCAGAACTTCAACATAAACGTCATTGACAAGGCAGATGATACGATGAAAGGCATTTCAAAGATACGCCCTGGTCCTCCTGGATTTGTGTTGAACAATTAGACCGCCGAGGATCTCCTTGTAGTTTCTAGGGCCCTTCCAGAGTAATCCTCAATGACAACTTTCTGTATACCCCTAGGTTGAAGGGGAATTTGTTATAAGAGTTTGCGTCGGCTGTTTAGCTTTTAAATGAACCATCAATGAAGATGCATTTTGTCACTGTCTCTCATTCTCATTGGCCTCATATTTATTCCCTCTTCTCATAGCCTGTCTTCATATATATCATGTCATGCCATAGAATCACATTTGTAGGTTCTAATACCTCGATGTTCCTCTATAGTTTCTTTTCCATTTACCTTTCAGGTGCTCAGATAATGACGATGTTAACAATCCCGTTACTGATCCTAAAATCGACTTTGAGCAAGCTATTTGTTTAGGAGAACCCGAAGCTGACGAGAATGCTGAAGATTATGTCTCAACCCCTGACTTGCTAAGGATGATAGAATAGGAAGATAAATAGATACTCCCCCACCAAGAATCTGTTGAGACGGTGAACTTAGGAAACGAAGAAAAGAGACAATAAGTGAAAATTGGTACCTCCATCTCAGAGCACACCAAACATGAATTGATCACCCTGCTTCACGAATACAAAGATGTATTTGCATGGTCGTATCAGGACATGCCAGGATTGAGCGAAGATGTAGTGGTCCATAGGCTCCCACTGAAGCCAGAATGCAAGCCTATCCAGCAGAAGCTAAGACGAATGAGACCCGAAATGCTCTTAAAAATAAAAGAAGAAGTCAAAAAACAATTCGATACCGGCTTCTTACAAGTCTCTAAATATCCGGAATGGGTAGCTAATATAGTCCTAGTACCAAAGAAAGATGGCAAGGTGCGAATGTGTGTGGACTATCGCGATTTGAATCGAGCAAGCCCCAAGGATAACTTTCCCTTGCCGCACATCGATACGTTGGTGGATAACACGGTAAAACATTCATTATTTTCTTTCATGGATGGATTTTCGGGTTATAACCAAATAAAGATGGCCCCTGAGGACATGGAAAAAACTACATTCGTGACGATGTGGGGAACCTTCTGCTACATGGTGATGTCGTTCGGCTTAAAAAATGCTGGGGCAACGTATCAGAGGGTGATGGTGATGCTGTTCCATGACATGATGCACAAAAAGATAAAAGTCTATGTCGACGATATGATTGCCAAGTCTCAAGGGGAAAGAGAGCATGTTGGAAACCTCCAGAAATTGTTTGAAAGACTGAGAAAATTCCAGCTGAAGCTTAATCCAGCTAAGTGCACATTTGGAGCAACCTCAGGGAAGTTACTGGGCTTCATCGTCAGCGAGAGAGGTATCGAAGCTAATCCAGACAAGATAAAGGCTATACAAGAATTACCACTTCCACGGAAACAAAAGGAAGTCAGAGGGTTTCTAGGAAGATTAAACTACATCGCTCGGTTTATTGCTCAACTTACCAACCAATGCGACCCAATTTTTCGACTCCTGCAAAAACACAATCCTAGGGAATGGAACGAAGAATGCCAAGCTACTTTCAACAAGATAAAACAATATTTTTCTAACCCCCCCAGTGCTAGTATCGCCAACTACCGGGAGACCGCTAATATTGTACCTGACTGTGTTCGAAAATTCAATGGGTTGTGTATTGGGGCAGCATGATGAGTTGGGAAGAAGAGAGAAGGCGATCTATTACCTTAGCAAGAAGTTCACAGAGTATGAAGCAAAATATCCGTCAATTGAAAAATTCTGTTGTGCTCTGGTCTGGGCAGCTCGAAGGCTCAGACAATATATGTTGTATCATACGACGTGGCTAATCTCAAAGCTAGACCCAATAAAGTACATGATGGAATCACCTGCTCTCTCAGGAAGAATGGCACGATGGTAGATCCTGCTATCAGAGTACGACATCATCTACGTAAGCCAAAAGTCGATAAAATGGAGCGCGATAGCTGACTTCGTAGCCGTATGAACAACAGAGGAATACGAGCCATTAAGATTCGACTTCCCAGATGAAGACTTGATGTGCATTACAGAAAAAGAATGTGAATCGTCAAAAGAGAAATCATTGTAGATGAGCTTTGATGGCGCATCAAATGCATTGGGGCATGGGATTAGAGCAGTCTTAGTGTTACTTGAAGGGAATCACTATTCATTCACTGCCAGATTAAACTTCTTCTGTACCAATAACATAGCGGAATACGAGGCTTACATCATGGGACTTCGCGCAGCTATCGAACGGGATATCAAAATCTTGAAGGTATCCAGGGATTCGGCATTGGTGATTTACCAAATCCATGGAGATTGGGAAGTGAGAGACTCAAAGTTGGTCAAATATCACGATCTTGTGGTGGATTTGGTCAAAGAATTTGAGGAAGTGACCTTTAATTACTTCCCACGAGAAGAAAATCAATTGGCTGATACTCTGGCCACTTTGGCTTCAATGTTCAAAGCAAACCGAGAAGTAGAAATAATGCCTCTCCAGATGAGCATATATGAGGCCCCTGCACATTTTTTTAGCATTGAAAAGGAGATGGATGGACTGCAATGGTTCCATGATATCTTAGAATATGTCAAAAATCAAAGATATCCTGAGCAAGCGAATGAGAATGACAAAAGAATAATCAGGAGAATGGCGGCGGGATTTGTTCTTGATGGGGACATCCTATACAAAAGAGGAAAAGATCAAGTGCTTCTGAGGTGCATGGATGATATTGAAGCCAGAAAGATACTTGAAGAGGTCCATGAAGGAATTTGTGGAACACACGCCAATGGTTTCACCATGGCCAGGAAAATTATGAGACTCAGTTATTACTAGTTGATGATGGAAAACGATTGCATCAGTTATGCACGAAAGTGTCACAAATGTCAAATTTACGGCGATAAAATTCATGCAGCACCTTCGCTCCTTCATGTTATGACTTCTCCGTGGCCCTTTTCTATGTGGGGCATGGATGTTATAGGACTGATTTCCCCAAAAGCTTCTAATGGGCATCGATTCATCTTTGTGGTCATAGATTATTTCAAGAAGTGGGTAGAAACCGCTTCGTACGCTAACGTGACAAAGACCGCAGTTTGCAAGTTCTTAAAAAGGGAGATCATATGTCGATACGGTTTGCCTGAGAAAATCATCTTAGATAATGCTTTGAATCTGAACAACAAGATGATGAAGGAAGTGTGCGAACAATTTCAAATAAAGCATCACAATTCCTCACCCTATCGCCCGAAGATGAATGGAGCGGTAGAAGCGGCCAACAAAAACATTAAGAGGATTATTGGAAAGATGACCAAGACATATAAAGACTGGCACGAGAAGCTCCCGTTTGACCTATATGCATACCGTACATGTGTTCGGACCTCTACAGGGGCAACTCCTTTCTCCCTAGTCTATGGGATGGAAGCTGTGCTGCCCGTCGAGGTCGAGATACCCTCTTTGCGAGTCTTAATGGAGTCAAAACTAGAAGAATCAGAATGGGTGCAAGCTCGATATGACCAACTAAATCTGATCGAAGAAAAACGTTTAAAGGCAATCTGTCATGGACAGATGTACCAGAAGAGAATGATCACGGCCCATGACAAAAAGGTGCGACCAAGGGAATTTCGCGAAGGAGAACTCGTGTTGAGGAAGATTCTCCCTATACAAAAGGACCCTCGAGGAAAATGGGCACCGAATTGGGAAGGGCCTTATGTCGTAAAGAAGGCCTTTTCGGGTGGAGCTTTTATTCTCACCGAGATGGATGGTAAAGAGGTCCCAAATCCAGTGAACTCAGACGCTGTGAAGAAGTACTATGCCTGAAAAAAAGGGGGAAGATCAAGATGAAAACCTAAAAGGGCGTTTTGAAAAAGAAGAAGAAGAAGAAGAAGGAAAAAAAATCAAGATGAAAACCCGAAACGGGCGCCTTAATAAACAAAACTGGGATGAAAACCTGAAAAGGCGTCCTAGTGAAGAGATTCGGACATAAACGGCAAGATTCGAATTGGAATTCAAATGGCGAGATTATAATATTTGAAGCAGACTCAGAAGCTCAGAATTTTCTATACAAAATGCTTCACTCGAAAAAGATTCAGGACGAAGGAACATGGAGAAGTTCACGCGTTGGATATCTAGAGCATTCGTGACCATCGAACCTGCTTTCCTTTTTATAATGTTTTCCTTGTCAAATCATTCTTTGTCAATTTTCTTTGCTTGATCGCTTTGAAATAAATACAAACGTAAGGTATTTCTTTCGTACCCACTTGGCCATTCTCATGCATCTCGTGTTTGGTTCATTTAAATAGTGAAACTACATACTCTAAACAAAAGGAACATTGAGCGTTACCTGGACGAAAACCTGGTAAGTACAAGAGCCTCAAAATAAGGACAAAGTTCAACAAGGGGCAACAGGGTGATATACGAGCAATGCAGATTACTCATAAAACTTGAGGACAAGTGCAAAATCTGAAAGAAAAGTCAAGAATCAAAGCAATAAATACAAGTCATCATGAAAGTCATAACGTGAGATACATGACAAACAAACCCAGAGCGCATGGCATAATCATGTAAGCATAAGAGCATTTAAGACAAACACGTGCATATCATGATAACATCACGCATGACACATACAGGTACACCAATGAAGCAAGAAATTTTGATGATAGTTGTACCAAATCGAGGAAAAAGAAAACATCCGAGTTCCACCAAATGATATGTTTTTAAATTTCTGTTCAAAAATCAACTCATAATACGAGAGGTGAGTTGAGCCTCGGGACACGCCGAGGTATTTAATTTCTGTCTTTCAATTTCTGCTCAAAAATCAACGCATGATACGAGAGGTGAGTTGAGCCTCGGAGCACACTGAGGTATTTAATTTCTGTCTTTAAATTTCGGTTCAAAAATCAACTCATAATACGAGAGGTGAGTTGAGCCTCGAGGCACGCCGAGGTATTTAATTTCTGTCTTTCAATTTCTGTTCAAAAATCAACTCATAATACGAGAGGTGAGTTGAGCCTCAGGACACGCCGAGGTATTTAATTTCTGTCTTTCAATTTCTGCTCAAAAATCAACTCATGATATGAGAGGTGAGTTGAGCCTCGGGGCACGCCGAGGTATTTAATTTCTGTCTTTCAATTTCTGCTCAAAAATCAACTCATGATATGAGAGGTGAGTTGAGCCTCGGGGCACGCCGAGGTATTTAATTTCTGTCTTTAAATTTCATTTCAAAAATCAACTCATAATACAAGAGGTGAGTTGAGCCTCGGGGCAGGCCGAGGTATTTAATTTCTGTCTTTCAATTTCTGTTCAAAAATCAACTCATGATACGAGAGGTGAGTTGAGCCTCGGGGCACGCCGAGGTATTTAATTTCTGTCTTTAAATTTCTGTTCAAAAAGTCAACTCATAATACGAGAGGTGAGTTGAGCCTCAGGGCACGCCGAGGTATTTAATTTCTGTCTTTAAATTTCAGTTTAAAAGTCAACTCATAATACGAGAAGTGAGTTGGGCCTCGGGTCGCACGCCGAGGTGTCTTTAATTTCTGTTTTTTAATTTCCGTTTGCAACTCCTCAGGTCACACACTGAGGTATTTTTAATTTCTGGTTTTTAATTTCCGTTTGTAACTCCTCGGGTCGCACGCCGAGGCACTTTTAATTGTTATTTACAATTCCTCGGGTCGCACGCTGAGGAATTCTAATTTCTACTTTTTAATTTCCGTTTCCAACACCTCGGGTCGCACGCCGAGGTACTTTTAATTTTGCTTGCAATTCCTCAGGTCGCACGCTGAGGTATTTTTAATTTCTGCTTCGAATTTTCGTTTGCAATTCCTCGGGTCGCACGCTGAGGTACTTTTAATTTCTATTTGCAACTCCTCGGGTCGCACGCTGAGGTACTTTTCAATTTCTATTTTTCGATTTCTATCAAAAAAAAAAGAAAAGGTCAACTTATGTTGCGAGAAGGAGGAAGCAGTTCGAAAGGTTTAGAGTTACTTCATCAAAGTCCCAGTAAAGCAATTAATAGATCGAAGCTACAAATCTCTTTATGTCGAGAAGCCACATTCGAGCAAGCAAGTCCCATCCCTTAGAAGATTGAAGAGAAGCAAATTGAAGCTACGGGTCATCTCGCGGAAGCAGTGGCAGAATGGATCAAAGTAACAGGGTTTGAAGACGTTTAAAGATGACAAGGACCATCAAGCCGAGGCTTGACCAAGACCGGGCAAAATTGGTTCTTCTTTTGTCTTTGCTCTAATTTCGTTTCACAACAATGAGCAAAAGAGGGGCAGCTGTAATCACCAATTTTGGCCCGGGCCCGTCAAAAACAACCAAGGCCCAAAACCGTTAAAACCCAACAATAAGTAGCCCATTTACAACCCATCAAGCCCATTAGCCAAAATAAAAGCCATTGAAAAAAAAAGAACCAATAAATTAAAAAAAACCCAAAACATT
The DNA here is from genome assembly GCA_025503065.1 of Gossypium bickii. Taxonomy (NCBI): domain Eukaryota; kingdom Viridiplantae; phylum Streptophyta; class Magnoliopsida; order Malvales; family Malvaceae; genus Gossypium; species Gossypium bickii. Next base: position 109,056,570 of record CP106711.1, read on the forward strand.
ATTATTATTACAAAATAAAAAAAAACAGTCCATTTAAATGTCCATGTACAAAGAATCCCAAAGTCCAAACCTGAATGGTCCATGGTTACAAGTAAGCTCAAACCCAATTAAATCAACCCAACAACTTGGATGGCCCACTTCACAAGCCTAAACTACTACTTACAATAGACCCGATTACAGACCCGTTTACATGCCCCGATTGGCCCAATTATTTTGGGCAGAAAGAAACCATAGGGTTTCAGAGATAAACTGCGCCGCTTTCGCCCGCCGCGCCATCCCACGCGCCCATGCCTCGTTTGTCACAAGCACGCTACTGCCACCACGCGCCTCGACCCCCGCACGTCGACTCCCGTGCCCACACTTCCTGACACTCAGAGCTTCTCCAGGCGCCTCGGCCTCCACCGTTCGCCCATACCCTGCAAAACGGAGAAAGAAGCGAGCAACAGAGAACACAAAAAAAGAAGCCTGTAAATCGATTATAAAAGAGAAAAGGAGAAAACCTTTTGTCGGGTTCTCGCTCCCCCCTCCCCCCGAATACGTTACAAAAAAATATATACAAGAATAGCAAGGAAAGACTTTGTAAATTCGGTTCGAATCAAATCGAAGCCAACCTTGTAACAAGAGTTCTTTTTGATATTTCTACAAACTAGAAGAAAGCAATCAGAAACCAAAAAAACTTCAAAGGTCAATTTAGTTCTCGATCTAACTGTTTACTGTCATTTCTTGTGTTTTTTAGGGGGTTTTCAAGCTTTTAAGACGAAATAAAAAAAGGGGGGTTCTTCCTCGGGGATTTTTTGATGAACAGAAGACAAAAGAATAGAAACTTTCAATCAGAAATAAAGAAAACAACAGATCAGTAGCTTTTAAAGGTTGATTTCACCCTTTTATGGATTTCGGTCGATTTATTATTCGATTCTTTTCTGTTTTATTTTTAATCAAAAACGAAAATCAAAGAAAAGAGGGTAGGGTTACCTTCGAAAAGCTTAATCCTCGGTCTCTCCGCCGCCATCGGGGTAGACGAGGGTACTGACCATCTAGGTCGGGCCATCATACGCCACTGTTCGCCGTTAATAACGACGATTTAATGGTTGGACGGGGACGAGGGTCGATCGAGGAGACGGGGTAGCCCGATCGTCGTGAGAGAGAGTAGAGGGAAAATGCCTTTCATTTTTTTGTTCTTTTTGAGAAGTTAAATCTGCAAATGAAGGGTAAAGGGGAAATTTTGGGGTTTTAAAACTGGAGGCTAAACGGCATCGTTTAGTCCCTCTTAGGTCTGCGCTTTGACCCGACCCATAAAAGGGGATCCGCGCATTTTCTTTAATCGGTCTAATTGCCGTCCCGGTCCCTCCGCATTTTTATCATTCTCAATCGCGTCTTTAATGATATAAATGAAAACGACGTCACTTTTAAAATTTGATATAATTTCAACTTTAGCCCTCGTCATTTAACGCGCATCTTATTTTACCCCTTTCAGTTCCTTCTAATTGTTATTTGACCCCCCTTTTATTTGATTTTAAATTTGGCCTTGAAATTTCACCTTTAATTCAATTTGACCCTTTTAAATATTTTACGATTTTTATTATTGTTATTATTATTATTTACTTTAGCTTTTATCATCGTTATCACCATGGTAATGTCATTTTTATTATTGCTATTGTTGTGTTATCACTTGTGTTCATACCTATTTTTATTCTTATCATAATTGTTTTTTTATTATTACTATTATTTGTTTCATCCTTACATTACTATTACTATATCATTAATAATAGTATTATTATTATTACCATTATCATTATTAGCACTATATTTATATTGCACATTGTATACGATCATTATTTTACCATTATCACTGCATTATTACTATTATTATTATTATAACTATTTTATATTGTACATTTTGTATTACATTTATTAGTATTTTTGCTATTACTGTTACTACTATTATTTTCACATATATATATATATATATGTATATATTATTATTTGGTTATAACTTGCCTTTGCTATTATCGATTTTCATTTTGTTACGTAGAGTATAGTATAATTTATCGATCAACGTTTTAAATTGGTGTATTTTACGATTAATGCTTACGTTTCTTAGCCTCGTATCATATTTCAAATTTCAACATGTGCAAGCCTTTTTCAAATATTGTATTACGTTGAAAACGAATATCGAGCGAATTTTAAGATTTCATATCAAAAACACGGCGGTATTTGTGTGTTTTGAAGTACGGAAAATTACATCCTAACGAGCTGGATGTCGATTTTTTTTGTTCGACTAAATATTCAAATGCCCCTTTTCTTTTACATGTTTTGAAGATCCAAGGTGACCTTGGTGTCAAAGTATAAGGGTGTCATATCCTAACGTGCTGGGTATGGCATTTTTATTCCTTTGAAACGAGTTAATCTCGGAATTCAATTCAGGGTTAGTCAACGCTTCTTTAAAAACTTCATACCTTAAATATTTTCAAATTTTCGACGCAAGGACATTGATCAATCAATTTGGTATCGATTTTGGGCGTTACGGGGGTGCTAATCCTTCCTCGTACGTAACCGACTCCCGAACTTTTTTTTCGAATATTCGTAGATCAAAATTATTGTTTTAGTAAATCAAAATGTTTTATTAAAACAAAGGTGATCCGATCACACCTAAATAAAGATCGGTGGCGACTCCTTTTTATTCCAAGTCAATTCCCCTTTTTTTTTGAAAATGGTTACGACAGGGAGTTTTGGCATTAACAACATCAACAGTAGGGGGCTCCTGGCCATTGAGAATTGATCTCTATGACTTTTCATCAACAGACTTTATGAAAGCTTTCATTATTGCTTTCCAATAAGCATAACTTTTTCCATCCAACACAAGGGTTGAAACAATAAAGAATTTTCCATCTAAAGCGAGTATTGACACTAGGAACACCATTAGCTATGTTAAGTTGGAGGATCTGATACAAATTGTTGACCTGAACTATATGATAATTGCAAAAAATTGAGTATGAGCAGAAGTGACTATGAAAGTGGACACTTTTACAAGTAATATGAAAAATAAAATAAAAAATAAAAGACAATGAGTTAATTATGCAGTTCAATTTTCCTGCATCTGTGAAGCCTAGCTTAGTGAGATAAATCAACTATCTTTCAACCAATACAACCACTAGTCCTAGTTCAAACACACCACAGTGAGGAATCCTCACTATTGTACTTCGAATACTAGATCTTTCACCACTACATTCCCCCTTAAGAACTTAGCTTATGAAACCAACAACAAAAGATTTTACAGTCTCTCACAACAACAAAATTCCTCTATGAATTGATAAGTGCTCTTTTCACATAATTCTGACTTACACAAGCCTCTAATATATAAGAGTTAATGGCTTGCTATGTAATATCCTAAATTAGGGGTTGTACGTTTGGAGCATAACCCAAGTGTTAATGGGCTTTAAGAGTGCTTTGGATGTGTTTTAGAGGTTTTTAAAACTTTGGGATTAAAATGGAAGCTTTGGAAAATTTTTGAATTTTGGGTTAAAAAGGGAATTTGGGCTAAGGAGCCCTTAAGGAAAAATTTTGGTAGGCTATGGCATAAGAAATGCCTTGGCAAAGTGGCTTCCATGCGCCACTTAAGGCTTGGGAGTGACGCCATATAGGTCAGGAGTTCGAGTCTTGGGCGAGGCACCAGCGTGTTCTATTTTTCCTAAATGGTATTATCGATTAAGAAGGCTTTAAAAGAATTTATGGCGGGATTTTGACATTAACGAACCAGCAGTAAAGTAGTTTGGACGCTGCAGCAAGGGAGCTTCAAGAGGGCTCAAGTTCGAGCCTTGTTGACAGTAGTGAGTGCGTTTTATTTTTGCGCATAAGCAAGGGGAGCTAAGGAATAAGGGTTTAAAAGAAATTTCGACGCGTTTATTATCATGAAATACGCAATGGCCGAGTGGCAGAAGGCGAGGAGATACTTCCTCAGGTCTCGGGTTCGAGACTTTGGGGGCACACTTGGGGGTTTGTTTTTATTTTAGGCCGGCGTGAGAAGCTTAATGGCCTGCGCATGGGCTTAATTTTAGATGAAGGCTGTTGCTTTTATTTTTTTTTATTTCTCTGCTGCAAGTATGGGATTAAAAGATAGGGTTGTTTATTTTATTATGTTTTATTATTTTTAATGCATGGAAGATGGGATTGTTATTATTATATGCATGAGGTATGGGAATTAGTTAAGTTTTATTTTAATTATTGATGGTGATGGGCATGCTTAATAAACAATGAAGTTTTGTTTTCCTATGATGATGGAAGAATGAGTAAACAATGTTATGGTAATTGATGGAAATTATCATCATAGGGGAGGAGCATGGCCGGCCTTGAGCTTGGCAAGGGCATGGCCGAAAGTCTTGAATAACTTTTTCTTTTCTTTACCTTGAGCATGGCCGGATTAGGGAGACTCCTAGGGGGCTTGTTGTTTTCGGTTTTGAAAGGGGGAGGAGGTTTAGTGCCGAATTTGTGTAGCATAAATAGGGGTGCCCACTTTTTTGGTAATTCTTTTCTCCATTTTAATTTCTTCCTACCGAAAATTGATCCTCTCATCTCACCCTCTCTTTGTGCCGAATTTCCTCATTATCTTTCTCTTCCTCTTTATTTCCTTTCAACCCCGAATCTACCTCGATTTCTTGAAGCCGAATGCCTCTTTGCCTTTGTGAGCCATAGCCGAATATACAACCATTATTTGAAAGGTTAGCCGAAACCCCTCCACCATTATACACCATTGCCGAATCTCTCAGGGATCAAAGGGACTTTTAGGTGCTAGCTTTTTCAAACGGTTTTGATGGTGTGGAATGTGATTTTGGGAAGTTGATCATTAGTGGTAAGTATTTCTTTAAGTAATCGGTTTGGGCTCTTATTCTTTAGTATACCGAAATCAGTATTTGGCCTTGGTTTTAGGGATGGCCGAATATGTATAAGGCCATAGTGATGTGCTTTTTTTTGTGCGTAGCTAGCGTTAAGGAGCATCAAAGGAGTCTTTCGGGAATTGAAGTGCTCAAGGTAAGTGGTTGTGGTATTCGGCCCTAGGCCATATTATGTGAATAAGTGTTGACCGATCCTATCTATGGATGTTTAGGGGCTAGTCGACTGAGGTAAGCAAGCTTTCGGGATTTGAGATCGTTTTGGTAAGGGCATTCGATAAGTTCTGATTTGATTGATTTTTGGTTATAACTTAGTGACTATTTTGATATGCTAATTAAGTGTTATGATGGAGGCAAATATCAGTCAAGAAGGTAAAGGGGTAGCCCCTATCCCAAAGTTTAAGAAGCGATCTGTGTCGGCGGTCCGAGATTGGCCGTCAGGGTGTGGGCCAGCGTCCGAATAGCAAAGTAGGCAGATAGCCGTAATATCGCTTAGTGATAGTTTCGGGATTGAGGGCATAACGCTGTTAGTAATCAGGTGCGTAGTTATCGCACTGTTCTCTTGCTTGTTTATATAAGTTATATGTAAGTGTATATGTTGTGCATGTTAGCCGAAATAAGGGCTAAGATGATGGATGCCTAAGGTGGGTGATCGAATAATCAGGTTAGTGGTTATGGTATTAACCTTTCAGTGTTATAAATGATTATTGATGAATGTATAAAAATGTGATGGCATGTGAGGTATATTTGTTCCGAGTAATATGTTGCCATGGTATATATATATATGCATGGGACTTGGGATGTGACTATTGGAGGAAAGGGTGTACGCTATGTACGTGGTCTAATGCTAGCCTCGTGCTACATTAGTGCTTGATGTTAGCTATGTGCTTCATCAAGGGAGGTGTTGGATAGGTGCCCATCTCGGCGGTTGATAGCTGTGTGCATCACCGTGGACTGATTGATATGTGGGATCCCTATAGGATCGGTGGCTCTGCCACGGCCTTGAGCAGTAAGTCTGCCAAGGTAAGATATGTGGATCACTATGTGATCGGTGGCTCTACCACGGCCTTGAGCAGTAAGTCTGCCAAGGTAAGATATGTGGATCACTATGTGATCGGTGGCTCTACCACGGCCTTGAGCAGTAAGTCTGCCAAGGTAAGATATGTGGATCACTATGCGATCGGTGGATTAGCCATGGCCTTGAGCAGGGAGTCCGCTAAGGTAGGAGTAACGGATGGATTTAGGATGGGTTGGGCTTCATAATTGCATATTCATATGTATGGACTGTGTGGATATGGGCCAAGCCCATATGTGGAGACATGTGTAATAGCTATGCACTAAGGAATAAGGGTTTAAAAGAAATTTCGACGCGTTTATTATCATTAAATACGCAATGGCCGAGTGGCAGAAGGCAAGGAGATACATTCTCTCCAGGTCTCGGGTTCGAGACCTGGGGGCTACACCTGGGGTTTTTCTTTTTGTGCAGGCGTGGGTAGTGGCCTGCATGGGGCATGCACGCATGCAGCAGGGGTGTTGCTTCTTTGTTTTTTTTAATTATTTATCCTATTTGTTATGGGAGGTATGGGATAGTTGTTATATTTATTATTATTATTATTTTAAGTGTGGGGGATTTATTTTATTAGGAAGTATGGGTTAGTTATTTTATGCATGGGATGGATTTTATTTTATTTTGGAAGGATGGGAACAATTTGTTAAAAATTGTCTTGGCTTTATGGGTGATATGTAATAATATTGCATTATCACAATGGCATGGGGAGCAACGGCAGAATGGGTCTTGTGCATGGGGAATGAAGCATGCTTAGAGGACTCCTTTGGTCGGCCTTGTGTTTGAGGAAACATAGCCAGAAATGCTTCTTTGAATTTTGTTTCTTCCCCCATTTTGCATGGCCGAAATAGGGACTTAGGGGAGTTGAGTTTCGATTTTGAGGGAGCTAGAGAGCATTTCGGCTAGCAAATATTGATTGCATTCTTGTTCTTTCTTTGTTGTTCAACCGAAACTCCATTCTTTCACTATTGCCGTTTTCTTCCAAACACTCTTCCATTCCTCTTTTCTTTCCTATAACTTCAACAATATTTTCCAGATTTCCACTGTTAACCCAAATCTTTCAAAACGTTTTTACTCCGTGACATACCAAATCCGGTCAAGGCTCGTGGGCCGAGTTTGGGGTGTTACAATTTGGTATCAGAGCTCGGTTCAAAACTCGACTGTGGGGGCCCAAGGCCCAAAAATGTTTTCTTGATAGGCCTCTGTGAAACATTATGAAAATGGTTTTGTTTTAAACAGCATGGCATCGAGTCTCCGGCACCAATCCGCTCAGGTAAGTATTTCTAACCTCTGGGTGAATGATTATCTGTATGGGCTAAATGGGCTCGTAGATTAGTGAACTAAGATCGGTTGGACCCTAGGACTAGTCTACTCAAAAACAAGTGCATAAGACTTAAGGACTGAAATGACCATAGAGGTGTAGTAAATGAATGTGTCTCTGCTTATGAATGTGACTCTCTGAACTAGAATAGTGTACTTGAATTGCAATTTTGAGTGATCGAAAGAACCACTTCTAAATTCTTTATTTCATAAAATTGTTCGCGATTAATCAGTGGAACAAAATTCTGATGCATAAACTTTTTAAAATAGAACGCGTGATAAGAAATGAGTTCTAGGGGACGAGGTCGTAGCGGACGCGGTAGAAGTAGAATGGCAGTATCGGAACCAATAGGGTCTAGCCATGGGTCAGATAATGGAGTGCCGCCGCCAGCAGTGGGCACGGAGGATCAAGATCAGATAGGAGAAGATGACGCAGTATCGCGGGCTATGTTACGAGTGCTAGAGCGAGTAGCAGGAGCTAATGTGGGAAATAGAGCTCGGAAGTCAGTATCAGAAAGGCTTAGGTCGAACGGAGCCGAAGTTTTTAGAGGAGTATCGGGAGTAGCTCCGAATGTAGCGGAGTATTGGTTGGAGGCAGTTGAGAGAATCATGGATGATTTGGACTGTACTGATGAGGAAAAGCTGAAGGGTGCTGTCTCGTTGCTCCGAGATGAAGCTTATCGATGGTGGCTCACTGTCAAGCAAGGTGTTCCGGTAGGTCGACTGGATTGGGAATATTTCAAGCTTAAGTTTAAAGGAAAGTACGTAGAAGCCAGTTACTTGGACTCGCAAAGGAAGGCGTTTCTAAACTTGGTACAAGGAAGCAAGTCGGTAGCAGAGTATGAAGCTAAATTTGTGCGGTTAAGTCAGTACGCTAAAGGGATCGTGGCTACTGATTACGAAAGGTGTGTCCGGTTCGAAGATGGGCTACGAGACGAGTTGCAAGAGTTGATTGCTCCGCACAGAGAAAGAGACTTCGCCATTCTAGTGGAGAAAGCTCGGATAGCTGAAGAAGTTAAGAAGACTGTAAAAGAGAATCGAGAGAAGAATAGGAATGGGGATAGGAGAAATTTTGGATCGTCTGAATCATCTGAGGGTCTTCGGAAAAGACCGAAGGTTGAAAATTTTGCTCGTGTGACTAAGCCAGCTACGGGAAATCGGAGCCGTCCGTGTGCTCAGTGTGGAAGGTATCATGTCGGCGAGTGTTTGAACCGGAAGCGAGAATGTTATAGGTGTAAGTCTAAGTCTCACTTGATTAAAGACTGTCCTCAAGTGATGGATAAGGCTCGAGGTCAAGGACGTGGAACTCCAAGACGAGGTACGGAAGGTTCAGATGCGAGATGAGATAGCGGGTATGTTCCCTAATTTTTGGAATCCCTTATTGCTTAGATTGTTATGAGATAGTTCGTGTTTGTATGCTAGTAAAAGTATGGAACTTGAATGCGAATCTTGAGATAGTATCTAAGGAATGTGTTAGTTTTGTTAAGATCAGAGTGCGCAGCATAAGCGTAGTGCGGCGAGTTAAGATGTACGATTTTTTGGTAGTAAATAATTTCGAGGACGAAATTATTTTTAAGGAGGGTAGAATTGTAATATCCTAAATTAGGGGTTGTGCGTTTGGAGCATAACCCAAGTGTTAATGGGCTTTAAGAGTGCTTTGGATGTGTTTTAGAGGTTTTTAAAACTTTGGGATTAAAATGGAAGCTTTGGAAAATTTTTGAATTTTGGGTTAAAAAGGGAATTTGGGCTAAGGAGCCCTTAAGGAAAAATTTTGGCAGGCTATGGCATAAGAAATGCCTTGGCAAAGTGGCTTCCATGCGCCACTTAAGGCTTGGGAGTGACGCCATATAGGTTAGGAGTTCGAGTCTTGGGCGTGGCACCAGCGTGTTCTATTTTTGCTAAATGGTGTTTTCGATTAAGAAGGCTTTAAAAGAATTTGTGGCGGGATTTTGACATCAACGAACCAGCAGTAAAGTGGTTTGGACGCTGCAGCAAGGGAGCTTCAAGAGGGCTCAAGTTCGAGCCTTGTTGACAGCAGTGAGTGCGTTTTATTTTTTTGGTCTGGCGCATAAGCAAGGGGAGCTAAGGAATAAGGGTTTAAAAGAAATTTCGATGCGTTTATTATCATGAAATACGCAATGGCCGAGTGGCAGAAGGCGGGGAGATACTTCCTCAGGTCTCGGGTTCGAGACTTTGGGGGCGCACCTGGGGGTTTGTTTTTATTTTAGGCCGGCGTGAGGAGCTTAATGGCCTGCGCATGGGCTCAATTTTAGATGAAGGCTGTTGCTTTTATTTTTTTTTTATTTCTCTGCTGCAAGTATGGGATTAAAAGATAGGGTTGTTTATTTTATTGTGTTTTATTATTTTTAATGCATGGAAGATGGGATTGTTATTATTATTATATGCATGAGGTATGGGAATTAGTTAAGTTTTATTTTAATTATTGATGGTGATGGGCATGCTTAATAAACAATGAATTTTTGTTTTCCTATGGTGATGGAAGAATGAGTAAACAATGTTGTGGTAATTGATGGAAATTATCATCATGGGGGAGGAGCATGGCCGGCCTTGAGCTTGGCAAGGGCATGGCCGAAAGTCTTGAATGACTTTTTCTTTTCTTTACCTTGAGCATGGCCGGATTAGGGAGACTCCTAGGGGGCTTGTTGTTTTCGGTTTTGAAAGGGGGAGGAGGTTTAGTGCCGAATTTGTGTAGCATAAATAGGGGTGCTCACTTTTTTGGTAATTCTTTTCTCCATTTTAATTTCTTCCTACCGAAAATTGATCCTCTCATCTCACCCTCTCTTTGTGCCGAATTTCCTCATTATCTTTCTCTTCCTCTTTATTTCCTTTCAACCCCGAATCTACCTCGATTTCTTGAAGCCGAATGCCTCTTTGCCTTTGTGAGCCATAGCCGAATATACAACCATTATTTGAAAGGTTAGCCGAAACCCCTCCACCATTATACACCATTGCCGAATCTCTCAGGGATCAAAGGGACTTTTAGGTGCTAGCTTTTTCAAACGGTTTTGATGGTGTGGAAGGTGATTTCGGGAAGTTGATCGTTAGTGGTAAGTATTTCTTTAAATAATCGGTTTGGGCTCTTATTCTTTAGTATGTCGAAATCAGTATTTGGCCTTGGTTTTAGGGATGGCCGAATATGTATAAGGTCATAGTGATGTGCTTTTTTTGTGTGTAGCTAGTGTTAAGGAGCATCAAAGGAGTCTTTCGGGAATTGAAGTGCTCAAGATAAGTGGTTGTGGTATTCGGCCCTAGGCCATATTATGTGAACAAGTGTTGATCGATCCTATCTATGGATGTTTAGGGGCTAGTCAACTGAGGTAAGCAAGCTGTCGAGATTCGAGATCGTTTTGGTAATAGTATTCGATAAGTTCTGATTTGATTGATTTTTGGTTATAACTTAGTGACTATTTTGATATGCTAATTAAGTGTTATGATGGAGGCAAATATTAGTCAAGAAGGTAAAGGGGTAGCCTCTATCCCCAAGTTTAAGAAGCGATCTGTGTCGGCGGTGCGAGATTGGCCGCCGGGGTGTGGGCCAGCGTCCGAACAGCAAAGTAGGCAGATAGCCGTAGTATCGCTTAGTGATAGTTTCGGGATTGAGGGCATAATATTTGTTAGTAATCAGTGCGTAGTTATCGTGACCGTTCTCTTACTTGTTTATATGTGTTATATGTAAATGTATATGTTGTGCATGTTAGCCGAAATAAGGGCTAAGATGATGGATGCCTAAGGTGGGTGATCGAATAATCAGGTTAGTGGTTATGGTATTAACCTTTTAGTGTTATAAATGATTATTGATGAATGTATAAAAATGTGATGGCATGTGAGGTATATTTGTTCCGAGTAATATGTTGCCATGGTACATATATATATGCATGGGACTTGGGATGTGACTATTGGAGGAAAGGGTGTACGCTATGTACGTGGTCTAATGCTAGCCTCGTGCTACATTAGCGCTTGATGTTAGCTATGTGCTTCATCAAGGGAGGTGTTGGCTAGGTGCCCATCTCGGCAGTTGATAGCTGTGTGCATCACCGTGGACTGATTGATATGTGGGATCCCGATGGGATCGGTGGCTCTGCCATGGCCTTGAGCAGTAAGTCTGTCAAGGTGAGATACGTGGATCACTATGTGATCGGTGGCTCTGCCACGGCCTTGAGCAGTAAGTCTGCCAAGGTAAGATATGTGGATCACTATGTGATCGGTAGCTCTGCCACGGCCTTGAGTAGTAAGTCTACCAAGGTAAGATATGTGGATCACTATGCGATCGGTGGATTAGCCACAGCCTTGAGCAGGGAGTCTGCTAAGGTAGGAGTAACGGATGGATTTAGGATGGGTTGGGCTTCATAATTGCATATTCATGTGTATGGACTGTGTGCATATGGGCCAAGCCCATATGTGGAGACATGTGTAATAGCTATGCACTGAGTCTTGGTGACTCACTCCCCTTTTTCCCTACCTTTTTGCAGGTGAGTAGATCGCGGAGATGGAGCCGGAGGGGACTCGAGGCGGCCATGCTTGTTCCTCGGTTTTGCAGTTTATTTCGCCCCGTTTTAAGTTTCTTTTTCACTAAATTTCGATGGGGTTGTAATATGGCCGCTTATTATTATTCGTATGTTTAAGTAGTTGCTTTTACTTTATTTCTATTATATTACTAATGAACTTATAAACTGTTAAGCAAATCGGTAAGAGCAATGTTTTCAAAGCAAATACTCGTACGCGTTTTCAAAGACGTTACCATCGGGTAACAAAATTTTATAAGTTAACAATAACCCTGATGGTTTTAAAAACTTAAATGATCAAATGGTTTCAAAGGAAAAGAAAAAGTTTTCAACTCAATCATGTTTATCAAATCAACCCATCTGAGTTTTAGCAAACACCGTTTTATAACTTCAACAATATTTTCAAGATTTCCACTGTTAACCCAAATCTTTCAAAACGTTTTTACTCCGTGACATACCAGATCCGGTCAAGGCTCGTGGGCCGGGTTTGGGGTGTTACATGCTAAGATAAGATAAATGACAATCAAGATCCCACTAAAATAGCCTCATAAAAAGCCTTTACAAATATCCTAATAGAGTTTAGAATAAATCAAAGATATTTAAGATAAGTCTTTTAACTAGTCCTGATTCAATTTCCATATTTCACGAGATTTAATTGCTTGATTCGATCTAATTGAATCTTTAAAGATTTGTTGCTCCACAAGATGGATCTTCAAATATGGGCCAAAACACGTTCACAAAATCATTTAGGGTCTATTTTGACAACAATGAGTAATTGAATAGTAATTACACTCTCTTATAATTACAAAGAATTTTAATTCCCTAGATGTGTTTGGCTAATAGAGAGTAATTACATTATTATTCCTTATGTCATGTTTGGTAGTACAAATTGTAATTACATAGTTACATAATTTATATTTTAAAAAATATGAATTACTATAAAAATTATTAGCACGATAATTTTTTTTCTAAACGAGTAACAAAAATTAAAATAAAATCATCATATGTATTATGAAAGTCCAAGAAAGTATTTAGTAATATGATAACTAATAAAATAATAAGAAAAATAAACATCATATGCAATTTAATCTAATTGTTATAGTGTTCCATATTTGTTGGGTTATTGCCTCTTTAATATCTAGCATAAGCTCATTTTCATCAAATGTTGGTAGTTCATCGTCATTTGAATCTTAAACTATATTATTAAGATTATCAAGATTTTTTTCTTTCATGTACTCTTCGAAGTATGAATCATCCCAAATCCACCTATGGTGAAGTTATGAAGTATGCAACATTCTAGTACGATCCTACCTCGTTTTTTTATGCTATACTAAGGTGATGTTGTAAATATATAAAATATTTTTTTAGAACAACAAATATCTTGTCAACCACATAATATTTCGGTTCACGATGCAAATAGTTGTAGTTTTAATCAAAATAACTTATATAAGAGCTTAATTTGGAGAAAGAATTATGTTAGGTTATAATTCTTTTTATAATATGTAAATTAAGTAAAAGATAATATGTAATTTATAATATATAACTTCTATAGAAAAATATTTGTCCAATAACTTTCATAAAACTTCTTATAAATAATATAATTTTTTCATAATTTTAGAAAGTTATTTTTTTTCAAATAAATTATGACAAAAAGCTATAACACTTCTATTTTTTTTTATAAATAAGCGTATTATTTTTATAATATCTAGCATGACACATAAATAAATTATATCCATACTTTTTGGCCATAACTTTTTATAAATAAATATACTATAACACTTTTATAACATGTAAATTATTTTTATAATAAAATTTTTGGCGAAAAAATTAAAATTAAAATAATATAATTTTTTTGTTATAAATTTATAAAATATGCATAAATTATTTTTATAATATATTTTTTTAGGATATATAATATAATAAATCTTTGGTCATAATCGTCCAAAACATTCATACATGTTCATGCTTAAAATATAAAAAATTATAACTTGTATAAAAGTAGTTTATTTTAAATTGAATTTAGGTGTAATTACAACGTGATTGCTCAAATTCTCACACTCCTACGAATTGGAAAATGTAATTTGGGTGCTTCAAATACACCCAATCTAATGGGATCTACCAATTACAATGGTTATCCAAACATGTCATTCTTGTGTAATTACTGGGCGGCTTTCCAAACACTACCTTAAGTCATTCCCGAACTGATTTAGTTGAAAAGATTTCTAACTCCAAATATAGTAAGTTATATTACTTGTCGAGTTGCTAGCGGAAGTGGCCACTTCCCTTGGCATATTGACAACCACTTAAAAAGCACTTGCCTTGATAATAAAACCTTAATTAATGTTGAACAAGCCTCCCTATTTGGAATAAGGTAACCTTTAATCCATCTTGATCTACCAAATCTCATCAAATCAGTTACCCTTAATAAAATCAACTTATATCTTAATTGATTACGTATCTCAATATATATGGTAAGTAGACCACATAAAATGCTTGAAAAATAATCTTGCTTGATTAATCTTTTGTCCAATGATAAACACGAGATTAGCTGCACAAGATCCTTAAAAAGATGAAAACAAATCATCAAATATTTTGATTGAACATAACAACAAATAGGACAAATATGTGTATAGCCATTGATAATGAAAGTGGACATTTCTATTGGCACATAGACCACCACTTCAAAACTTAGGTCAATAATTAACAATAAAATTAAATACCGATAAATAGTTTAAAAAATGGAAGGAATTTCATTGATTCCAATCGATTGAAATTTATAGCTTTGCACCTTCCTCCCAAAGGAGCAAATTACTTTCTCGATGTAATCAAGAATAACTTCTATGAAGGTTTTGCCATGTTAATTAGAAGAAGACATGGAATATTATATTAAATTAGATTATTTCATTTATAATCTCTTTTTTCGTACACGAGAAATTAGTCTAACATGCATCTGAGTGTTTCTTTGGAAGTGTTAAGTATGACTTTTATTTCAATCAAATTTAAGAAATAAACTTTGTTTATTTGTTTCAATTAAACTCTGAATAGTCTAGATTGTTTTATTATTATTTGACCTATGAATTTAGCCTATAAATAGGCTCTTTTACAACCTTAGAAAATATATATACCCAACTCATAACACATTTAGAGAATTTTGTGTTTACGTTTTGAGGGTTCTTTATTTTTGAGTTTTCGGGGTTTAGTTTTTATCTTCATCTTTTGTACTCTTCGTTCTTTTGCCATTATAGTAAATTTATCTTTACCCATGGTTTTTTATCCTCTTTGGAGGGATTTTTCCACGTTAAATTTGTGTGTTCAATTTCTTAATTTCTTTCTTTATTTTTATTAGTTCGTTGCTTAATCGGGTCAATCCCCAAAAAATAGTATCAGAGCTAGTTCAATTTTCATAGATCAACCCATTCAGATATGGCAGCAACAAGATTTGAAATTGAGAAGTTCGATGGTGACACAAATTTCAATCTGTGACAAGTTTGGATGATGGCAATTCTAGTTCAAATTGGCTTGAAAAAGGTTGTTACCAGGCAAAAGTCTGAGAATTTAAATCAAACAGAATAGGAAGAGCCTGATGAAAAGGCCTCGTCTGTAATCTAGTTATACCTCGCGAATACGGTATTGCGGGAGGTTTTGATGGAGAAGATCTCATCCGCATTGTGGAAAAGGTTAGAAACTTTTTATGCAACTAAGTCTCTAGCTAACCGTTTAGTGTTGAAATAATGTCTATTTACATTTTGTATGAACGAATGTGAGCTTCTTAGAGATCACTTCAGTCAATTCATTACTCTTTTAAATGATTTAAAGAAAGTTAAGGTTCAAATTGACGATGAAGATCAGGCTATGCTATTATTATGCTTTTTACCCCCTTCATACAAGTCTTTCAGGGAGACCCTGATTTATGACAGAGACAAACTCTCGTTCAAATATGTGAAGGGTCATTTGTTAAGTAGAGACAAACTCGACAATAAGTTTGGTTCAGATAGCAAGGTAGATAAGAAAGCTTCCGTTTTGGTAACATCAAAGAAGCTAGACAAAAGGTGTCTCTATTGTAAAAAGTTAGGTCACATCAAAGTAGATTGTTATAAACTACGGAATAAAAGAGCTACTGAGAGTAACGAGGAAGATGTAGCTGGTGCCAATTTGGTCGATAAAAGGGTGATGATTTCTTGTTAGTGTCAACGAGCGATAACTCCAAGCTTACGTCCGAGTGGATCCTAAATTCGAGATGTTCTTTCCACATGTGTCCCAATAGAGAATGGTTCTCCATATACAGTTATGTTGAAGGTGGAGTTGTGCGCATGGGAAACGATTCATCGAATAAGGTAATTGATATTGGTATTGTTAAAATTAGGATGCATGATGGGATGATTAGGACACTTTCAGATGTCAGGTATGTACCTGATTTACGAAAGAATCTCACCTCATTGAGTATTTTAGACTTTAAAGGATGCAGAATCAACATCGAGTCGAGCAACATTAAGGTATCTCGTGGAACTCTTGTTTTGTTAAAAGGTAAAAGGATCGACAATCTTTATATTCTGAAAGGTTTTACAATGACCAATGAAATCGGACGTCCCTTGTCTTTTACGGAGTCGAAGTCAACTTATTTGGAGCAAAGGTAACTTGGTCATAAGAGGGAAAAAGATATGACTGTTTCTTTGAAGAGAGGTTCTCTTTTGGATGTAGGTTTTGAAAAGTTAAGGCACTATGTTCGTGAAAATCAGACTCGAGTTAGTTTTGATTTGACAGTGTACAAGTCAAAGGCTAGAAGTCTTCTAGTTTCTAAGCACAAATTCAACTTAGTTAATTCCCTGCATAGTTCAAGATAAGCCCGTGGTGGGCTTTGGCAAAGATGGCTTTGTGGAAATATGAGTCAAGGTGGAGACTTGTTAAGTATCAATCCTATTTCAGTCAAATTTGAGAAATAATCTTCGAGTTAAATTCTATTTATTTGTTTCAATTAAACTCTGATTAATTTAGATTATTTTATTATTATTTGACCTATGAATTTAGCCTATAAATAGGCTCTTTAACAACCTTAGAAAATATATACTCATTAACTAATAACACATTTAGAGAATTTTATGGTTACATTTTGTGATTTCTTTGTTTTCGGGTTTTTGGGTTTAGTTTTTATCTTTATTTTTTGTACTCTTCATTCTTTTGCCATTGTAGTAAAATTATCTTTACCCGTGATTTTTTATTCTATTTAGAGAGGTTTTTCCACGTTAAATTTGTATTCCATTTCTTAATTTCTTTTGCTATTTTTACTTGTTCGTTGCTTAATCGGGTCAATCTACAACAACAGGAAGGATACATGTTATTTGATTGATGCTGTAGTTAATTTAAGATATAATCATGCCTTTATTCTTGCTTAGTATGATGAGGCGATTGCAAACAAGCTACCGGTTCATGGCTACTAAGTCAAAGCCTAACCCATCAATTGTTTTTCCACCTGAAGCGAGACTGGAGATACTTCACCACATTGTTGTCAAGCTGGAAAGCTCTAGTAAGAACATCAGGATTGATAGGTGGATTCGATCCGAAAACAGCATTTGCTATGGTAATCACCCCAGGATTCTGGCTGCTCAAACCAGCAAAGGCGACGGCATTAGTCTTTCCCACATTTTGCTGGAAGTGAATGAGGCCGATAGGGAAGACGAAAACGTCTCCCGGATAAAGGACTTTGGATACGAGGCGATTATCGGGATTGGAGGTAACGAAACCAACATAGAGTGTGCCTTCCAAGACAACTAAGATCTCGGTTGCACGAGGATGAGTGTGAGGTGGATTGAGCCCTCCATAGGGTGCGTAGTCGATACGAACCAAGGATATGCCCATAGTGTTAAGGCCTGGTATTTGGTCAACATTCACCGGAGTCACAACTGATCCAACAGGATTTGATGTGTCTCTTGGGATGTTAAGCCCTGAGAAGAAGAAATCATCTGCTGTAACAAACTTTGGGTCCTTGCAGAACTTTCCATTGACAAATACTGCAATAAAAAAAAGTGCTGGTTAAAAGCTTATAGCAAGCCAAAGAGAGCATTAGTTCAAACGTTGACTTAACTTTCCTTTGAGACGTTAATTCAAAGATTACAAAAAAAGAAAAGAAAAATAGAGTATACTTCCAGTCTTGGGGTCATTGATGGCTACACAGGTATCCTGGAGAGGGCTTGGGTCATAAGCTGAGGTGCCCAAAATGGAAGCCAACGCCAATAAGGCAAAAACTGCTAGGAAACTACAATGACCTTTCATTTTGACTTAAGCTAATCTTAAATCCTTCTAGATGAGATACAAATTCTTCATGGCTTACAGGCTTATTTATAGATAGGAGTCACTGAAACCAGCAAATTAAAAACACACACACACACACACAAGGAAAATGTGGGATTTGCCAATTCTTCAAAGGTTATCTCATATCTCTTTTCTACTCCAACCGAGGCACATTTATTAATTGCCTTTCCCTTAACTTTGACATCAAGTGGATGCATTTCATTTGGGTGCCTTGTTGCTAATCCAGAGCTGTTTTTTTTTTTTTTTTTTTTTTTTTTTGGTGATAAATAAAAAAAGACCTCAGAGATAAGTGGTAAGTACAATATGAAATGCCTATTATAATAATTTAAAACAAAATTGACTTAAAAAGCAGCCTTATCTAGAATCCCGAGTGAAAAGTTGACACACTTAACACTGGTCTTCCACTTCAAAATTTCAGCTTTCGTTTCTAGTGAAAATTCTGAATGTACATGGATATCTCAGGAAGTTCTCATTCGAATTTTGTGTCTTTCATGTCCATAACTAAAGACAGCAGTCTCTGTATCATGTGGTATTGATATTATTTTTTGGTATCATAATCTTATGTAACTAGCTATATATTATTTACAAACGAAGCGAAAAAGATGGTGGGCAGTCTGATGAGCGAAGAAGTCATAGAAGGGAAGGTGATGATGCAGAATCCACCAGAGCCACGCACTATGAGAGTGGAAGTGATTTATTATTACTAAATATAAGGATTACAAATCATCTTATTCGGTTTCTAATTCTTGAGGCGGCTGTCGTGTAGACTGTAGAGAGCTGGTCATGGCAAAGAAGTTGTTATTTATAATCATACTTCAGGATCCAGGGAACAAAATGGATATTCATATATGATAGATACAATCTTTAAGAAACTGATGAAATGCATGAAGATGATGTATTTGCCATGCCTATATTTTGGAATTTGATGAATTACCGATATGTACGGTGCGTTTGCTTTCCTAGACTTTAAATGCTAAAATAATTTCTGTGTTTTTGGATGCAAATGCTACGCGGTAGCTAATATGTTTTGCTATTGCTGGCTGGCTTTAACATATATTTTGGATGGTATCAGTTTGATGTAAATAAAATGAGTTGGACTCAAACTCGGTCCAACCCAATCCCACCTACAAACAAATTTATTATGATATGATAATATACATGAATACGATGAGATTCAGGAATTTTCTTTTCGCAATAAACCCTCCTTGGTTAGGGAATATTGTGGTAAACTATCATTCTCAAATTGTTGGCTCTCAAGTACTCAACAGCTTTATTTAGCTTTGAATGGAATCTTTGTTTCTCCCATCTCTATTCAAGTTACCTGCAATTAACATCGTTATTATAATTGAAAATGATTAGGAGATATTTAAAAAGCAAAAGCTGAGTGGACTATATTTGGTAAAAAAAAGTTTTTTGATTTTTTTCAATTTTGATATTTAATGAATTAAGTTCTCTAAAAAACGGAATAATTTAATCACTATCAATTTTTGAAGGTAAATAATTAAAGATAATTAATCACAATAATTAATATCTCTCTTGAACTCGGTTTTGGCCCCTTTCTTCCTCCTTCCTCTCCTTTGCCTTGTTCTCTCTCTGCCTTCTTTTTGCCCCTTCCCCCTCGTCGGTTGGCAGTGAGGTCACCGGTGGTTCTTTGGTGGCAACTTCCAATGGTAATCGACTCTTCTGTTTCTCCTCCCTCTCCCCCCCCCCCTTTAATTGTTATGGAAAGTATGTTTATTTTGAACTCAGATTGTGTTTATTTGTTGTTTTAACTTCAATATGATATTGTGCTTATTATTCTTCAAATGGACATGTATGTATTACAAACTGATGTTTTACAATTCGCTTTGTTCTTTGTTTATATTTGTTATTTATTTTCCTTCTATATGCTATTTTGCAGTACTATAATGCGATTGTAGTGCACCAACAAATTACTTGTATAAAACTTATGATGAAGTAATCAGTTTCAAAGGTCATTCAAGTGTGCTAGATTTGAGATTCATTCCTGATTTTATGAAATTTAAACATTCACGCCATGATGTTGCAGTCTTGTTTCGTGTTTGACCATTACATCCATCTTAATTTCTTATACATATACATGGGGTTTAGTATTTTTTTATGTGCTCTTTTTGAGATACCAGGAAATTTAATATGGGTTAGTTTAGCATTATTTTTAAAAGAATTTTTTAGAACAAAAATATTATGGAGATAAAAATATTGTTAAATAAAATTGTTTTTAAGAGAAAAAGTACTTTTGATGGAAGCAGAAAATAGAGGACTTCTCCCCACAAGTCTTTCTTACCTAAAATTATTTTTTAGATTAATACCCTTAATTTATAAAAAAAAAAAAAACGGGAAACACCGAGGTTTATAGCAATTATTATTATATTTATCATTTCTTGCAGCTTTGATGGTTCCATAAATTCACCATCAACAAAGTCCCCATCGGCGCCGCAAGTTTTGGAGAATTTCTTGCAATTGATTTTACAAGTTATATTATGAATAGGGGTGAAAAAATTCAATTGGATTAAAAAAATCATTTTTTTTAAATTTTAAGTTAACTTAATTGAGTTACTCAAGTTATTAGGTTTTTTTGAATCAATTTGAATAAATAATTTGATTTTTCGAGTTTAAATCAAGTTAAATTTTACAATTCAAATATTTTAAGAAACTCGAATAGCAAATTGATGCAAATACTCTTTAATTCCTTGACAATTTCGAGTATGTGCAATTTGGTCACTTTTAACAAAAATTATAAAAAATTTAAAATATTCGTAAAATGTTTTTCGAAAGTTATATATATATATGTATATATAAATATATAAATTATCAAATCAAGTTTATCATACCAATTATCTTTTTTTTCTTATTTTGTTTTCATATAGTTTTCAAATATATATAGTATTCATGTTCTTTTAACTTGAAATTTAGTCATATTATCAATGAGATTTCAATTGTGTTATGAATTTTTATGAAAGAATAAATAAATTTAAATATTAATATTTATTTTTATGATAATTAAATGATATTTATTTATTATAATAATATTTATCTTTATGAAAAATATTAAAAATATTTTTAATATTAAGATAAATATTATTTACTATAAATAATTTATTAATTTTAAGGAAAAATAAAAAATATTTTATAAATTATAAATAAAAAAGAACCATTTAAGTTTTAGATTGACATAAGAACTCTACCTCAATCAAAACTCGCTTTAATTGATAGCTCACGTGTAGATATAATCGTAAGTATATATATGGCGCAAAGAATTCCACTTTATTTTATTGAGAGATTGGTGGAGGAGGGGAAGAAACATTTTCAATGGCTGAAAAAGGGGAGTCATCAGCTTTAAACATTTCAACTGGTTACAAGCTCGTAGCGGAACATCCTCTTGTCATCCCATGAAGTCTGGAACCATTCAAATGAAGAGAAATGCAGCAGCTGTTCTCTCATCATTATTCGCACTTGAATCAAACAAGTTCATCATCGGAATATCCCTGGCTTTTGTGCCTCTACTCTTAACTTTCGCGTATGGGGCATCCTTTGACAATGAAGGATGCTGCGTCAGCAATACTCAGCTTTTGTACCGTACATGAGAACAAAGCAAAGTTCATAGCAATGGGGGCAGTAAAGGTACGTAATGCTTCAGAAGATCAATGATGGTATACTTGTTGATGAGCTATTGGGCATTCTTGCGGTTCTATCTACACATACAGATACCATTTTTGAACTTGGGGGTCTTCGTACAATCCGAGGCTTATTTCGGATCATAAGAAATAGCAGTTCCAAACGTGCTATTGAGAACTGCGCCGCCATCCTGTATAATATGTATTGGAAAAACCGGATTTTGCTGGAGATGATCAAGGCAGAAGAAATTCAAGAGGGTACTCTTAACTTCTGCAAGAAGACTTCGGGCAGAAAGACAGGTAATGGCATCATTGCAAGATTTAGTACTGCTTCTTTAGGCTTTCATGCTTAATTTTAAAGACTAGGCACGCCTATACAAATTTTCATATATTCATATCAGGCAAGTTTTTGTCCAAATTAGGATGAGCAAATACCAAGGAATTCTATCATCAGTGGAAAATTTGCGTTTATATCATAATATAGCCTGCTTTGAGTTCTAATATTGAATTCTTACTTTAGTTATAATCTCTGCAGATTGCCAATAGAAGAACCCTGTATATGAACCTAAATCTTATTACTAAATGTTTGTATATCTGGCAAAAATTGTTTAAGCACATCAAAGTTATGATAAGAAATGAAAGCATTAAAAGTTTTTGAAAACCTTTCACCAGCCTCGGGCACCTTCATATATAAATCAACCTGACCTTGTACAGCAAAGATGGTAGCATAAATATCAAGACAAATTTAAAACAGTTCTGCAAATGTGCTTGTAGGACGTCTAAAGTCACCAAGAAGTGGGACCAAAAATCTCTAACGAATTAAAGTGCCACTAGCTCTATTTCAAGCTAGCTTGTTTTGAGGGTGGAGAGAGAGAAGGTTGCTGCTAATCAACACACAAGGACACCGAATTTGTGTAGTTCGAAGAAAAACCTGTTATGTCTACGATCGTACTGTGCTTTTCACCATTAAAGAGAATTTTTTTACAAGATACAATTTGAACTTTCAATAGATAAACATGAAATTTCAAAATTAAATATAAACCCTTACCTAAGTTGAATTAGGACTATGTAAAGCCAGCGGCGTAGCCAGGGGGGCTGGCATGGCCCCGGCCCCCCTAAAATGTAAAATTATTATTTAGGCCTTTAAGTTTTTTTAAAATTTTTAAATTAGTAAAGGTAAAATTGTATTTTGGCCCCCTAAAATTATAAAAATTCAATTTAGTCTTTTATAAATTATAAAGATATAAACTATAAAAAATTAAAATTTTATTCGACCCCTCCTAAAATATTGTTCTGGCTTCGCCCCTGTGTAAAGCCCATATCCTAGTTGGACGTAAACTTGCATAAAACTAATTCTAATTATTCCACCTCTCTAAGTAATGGAATAAATATAATATGGTTTTGGCTTTTGCGTTATATTTGATTACATTACACGTTGAAATTTATAAGATTTTCTTTGAAAAAGTACGATAATGATTTTGAAGCAAATACAAGTATTCTTGCCCAATAGCAAAAAATATATCCGGAGGATGAAAATGCAGGAGGTTTAAGTTAAAAGGGAGGTCACTAGATATGAGCAATTTAGTTGAAGAGAAAATGATGAAAATCTTAAAGTAGGTTTGCTTTATTTTATTAATATTTTACATCCCTTTATTTGAATAGTTTATTTAATATTTAATTGGTGTGTAGTTGAAAGCACAAAAAATAATCTATCCCTATGAAATAACGAAAAGAATAGTATAAGGGAAGTAAGGTCAAATCCTCAGGGATTGGATTGCTACAACTTCTTATTTCTCGGAATCCTGGGCACAGTCGGGCCTAAGAAAAACGACATACCTGGGAAAAAAACAGAATTAAAAATATGGACGAGTTGAAAATTGTATAAATTGAAAATTGTAATTGTAAAAAGAAACAGAATTGAGGAAAGAGATTCTTCAATTTGAGGGATTTCAGCCATAGGTTATCTCGATCCTCCTTTGGTTCAATCCTAGGCTTTTAGGTGACCCTTCTAATAACAGAATAAGCCAGTTATAGTGGAAGAGGACGCCTACAACCACCAGCTCCACTTAGATTTTAGCCTTACGATTTAAAGAAATCTGACTCTAGCCAACCGTCACTTTTGTGGGACTGTCTTACACTAGATCATCATTTCTCAATGGCAAATGCCATGCCATTTCGTCTCTTGGGCTCGACAACTTCTGACGCAATAAGTTAACGAACCGACTATGCAACCTTCTCAAAACGTACAAAGCGGCCGTTCCTTGCACAAGATGAAAAAATCACTTTTAGAAGGACATGGACGGAAGCGTCAGTCCCGTAATATGGAGAAACGATGAATACTCCTTGAGAAGGCTAAGTGCGGATTCTAAGTGTAACAGTCTGGTTTATACCCTAGTCGGAACAGTGGTTTCAGGACCACAAATCCGAGTCCGTATAATATTCTCTGCCGTTGATATGTGGTTTAGCATGTGTTAAATTTCTGTAAGTTATTTTGTCCGTCTGTGTGTTTAATTTGACAAAAGGGTGAAATTGCATTGAATGTGAAAGTTGTATGCTATATGTTGAAGTGTTTATGTGTTGTGGCTTTACAAATGTGAGGATTTATGTGGCAATTTAACCACTTCCATGGTTAGTGGACGGCTAAGGTCATAAATAACCTTGAATTATATGTTTTGTTATATTTGTTTTAAAGGTTAAAAATGTCTTTTTGTAATAAATGATTATATGCTTAAGAAAAACATGAAAATGGCCACATTATCATCTTTGTTAACCGAAAATCAAAGAAAGAAAAAGAAGAAAACCTTAAGCTAGGTTCGGCCATTTCAAGCTTTGATTAAGGTATGTTTTCAGTAGGTTTTCGATAATTTCTACGTTTTTGTAATCGTTGCTTCGAGAGCTATCAAACCCATGTACTAATTTTAAGTATTGATGATGTTTGCGTGAGATGCCATTGTTGATATGTTGAGTTTTGAAATGAGTTTAGTTGATAAATGAAAGATTTGAGCTAGATGAACATGTTTTGTTCTTGAAGTTTTGATGAATTTAGCTAAATAAGGCTAAATTGTGAAAATAGCATATTGAGGGACTAATTTGTGAATTTGATGAAAAATGTGGGCTTATATGTGATGTAGGGATATTCGGCTAAGCATGAGCATGGGTAGATTTTGTGAATTTGATGTTTTGAGAAAAATAGACTAAATTGATCAAGTGAGCAAATATGAGGGTTAATTTGCAAATAGCCATAAATGTGTGTTCTTGGATTGAATTGAATGAATTAGTGAATAAAAGGGTTAATTTTGAATATGTTTAGATCAAGAACCGAGGAAAACAGACTTAGATTGCGGGAAAGTGAAAATAACCGAGCAGCCGTTTTCATTCCGACATATCGAATCCGAGGTAGATGTATGCAATTGTAAATGTTCATATGGTTAATGATGATAATAAATACTTATGAGAGGTTATGCATTTGAATTCCGAGATAAGTTCGATATAGTGATTAAGTCCAAGAAGCCCCGTACGAACCTAGGAATAGATAGGATTGACTAAGTCATGACATAGACATATGTTCTATTGTTATCATGTAAGACAACGTCAGGGACGTAGGCGTTGATTTGAGACTCGTGTAAGACCCTGTCTGGGACAGTGACATCGATATCTGATTATGTGTAAGATCACGTCTGGGACGTTGGCATCAATATGAGCTTTACGTATAAGACCACGTCTGGGACGCTGGCATTGTTATGATCCTTATGTGTAAGACCATGTCTGGGACATCGGCATCGTACTGATTCGTGTAAGACCATGTCCGGGACAGTGGCATCGATATCCGAGTACACGTAAGACCTCGTCTGGGACGATGGCATTGTACGATTATTCCGAACTTCTGAGTATCCTATTGGATTCCTTTTGGTTCAACGGGTAAGTCTGAGATACGAATGAAAATCTGAGCTTTGATAGATTAAGTAAATGAATGTCCGATTCAGGTACGTTGATTATACACCAAAAGTGTATATAAGGTAAGTGACTATGTGATCTACTATGATGATTTGTATGATGGTTTAGAAATATGTTACATGAAAGTATACATGAAAGAGCTATGTGTTGAATTGATAAATGTGGCAAATTTTGCCAAAAATATGAATCAAGGTATATATGTGAGAAATTTGTTTTGTAGAAGAAAAGTGCCAATGTGATTATATGTTTACATGCTTTACATATTAAGTTTGTTTGTATATTGACTTATTAAGCTTTTGGAAAGCTTACTTTGTGTGTATTTTCTCTGTTTTCTAGGTTGTCAAAGCTACTGAAGGCTCGGGACCGTCACGGATCGTCATCACACTATTAATCTTGTTTTGGTACACTTTGAAAATGTATTTGGCTAGATATGGCATGTATAGGCTATTCCTTGATATGAGTTGTTTTGTGAACTTAGCCATGATTTGGCTAGTGATGTTTTGGTTATATGCATTAAAGACTATGTTATGTGAAGTATATTTTGGCATGATGATACGGTAAGTTTTGGGGTAAGCAAATGAATGAATTATACTTGTGATGATATGAGTTTTTAGTCTTTGAAATTGTCATGGTTGGAATTGGTATTGAATGCATGGTTTGAATGACTATTTTGGTATGTTTTTGGTGGTTAAATGTGCATGAGGTGTCTTGGTAAATATGGCTTGTAGGTTTGACCCTTATAGGTGGCATTTTGGCCTTGTAAATGGCCTATAATGTCACACGGTTGTGGCACACGGGCGTGCTTAAAGACCGTGGATGTATAGCAGAATGTAGCTTGGTAGCACCCGGCCTCGACATGGGGGTGTCAGCTAGCCATGGTGTACAAGTCAGTAGCTAGTTAAGAGTACACGGCCATGGCGCACGGGCGTGCTTGGTGGCCGTGGTGGGGAAGTCAGTATATGGCCTAGTAGCACACGGCCATGGCACACGGGCGTGCCTAGTGACCGTGTTGATATATTCAGTATATGGACACGGGAGGACACACGGGAGTGTCTAGAAGCCGTGGAGGGCACACGGTCTCCTTCCACGGGCGTGTATTCCCTGAATTTTAGAAAAGTTTCAAATTTTACATGGAATTCATATGTGATCCGGTTGAGTCCCGACTCGATTTACAAGCATGATTAAAGTCTCGAGGACTCATTTAAGGGATATTATGTTTGAGATTGATGAACGTAAATGTATGAAATGTTATGAATGTTTCCGTTCTGTTTGGTAACGCTCCTAACCCTAATCCGGCGACGGACACGGGATAGGGGTGTTACATGAAGCCTCACGAACCTTTTTTGAGGAATCTCAATAACCTTTGACTAGATAAGTTTAGTGGCTCATGCTTCTCGGGAAAAAAAGAAATAAGTTTAATGGAACGGAATTTATTGAAAAATAAAATGAACAAAAGGCTAAGAGCTTTAGAGAGAATGAGTTTTTTTTTTTTTTACAGAAAATGGTGTGTGAATATTCATGTCACTCCATCCCCTATTTATAGTACATAAAAAACCTAGATTAAGGTAGAATATGGGGTTTTGCTAAAGTATGCCCATTCCTTCAAGATGTCGTTCCAATTTTAATTTTTTTTTTCTCATCGGTTCTCCTAGACATAAGAAGAGAAATTTATTAACATGAAAGTAATAATAAAAAATTAAAAAGTAAGAAAAATAAAAATAAAAAATAAAATAAATAAAATAAAAATAAATAAATAAAAATTGGGTTGCCTCCCTTCAAGCTCTTGTTTTACGTCGTTAGCTTGACGTCCCGATTAGTATTATGAAGGTTCCACTTGAATTTTTTCAACCATATGGGCTTGAAAATTCTCATAAAACGGCTTCGACCTTTGACCATTAACTGTGAACCATTTTCCCGACTCTTCACTTTCTATTTTAACTACACCATGTGTGAATAATTCAGTTACAATAAAGGGTCCTTGCCATCAAGACCAAAGCTTACCGAGGAACAATTTTAGCACGGAGTTGTAAAGTAACACTTTTTGTCCTATTGAGAAATGCTTTCAGGATATTTTCTTGTCATGGAACAATTTTGTTTTGTCCCTATAAATATGAACATTCTCGTAGGCATTATTACGAATTTCCTCCAATTCTTGGATGTCTAATTTCCTTGCTCTTTCCGCAGGTTCTAATTCCATGTTACATTGTCGTATAGCCTAGTAGGCCTTATGTTCCAATTCTACTGGAAGGTGGCAACCCTTGCCAAAAACAAGTCGATATGGGGTCATACCAGTTGGTCCCTTATATGTCGTCCGATAAGCCCAAAGTGCGTCATTTAGCTGAAGACTGCAATCCTTTCGGTTAGACCGAATCGTTTTCTCTAAAATGGTCTTGATTTATTAGTTCGAGATTTTCGCTTGGCCGTTCGTTTGGGGGTGATAGGCTATAGCTATACAGTGGTGAACTCCGTATTTTTTCATAAGTCTTCATAACTCTATTGTAACAACCCTATAGTTAAGGGTGTCAAAAATTGCAATCCCGGGACTCCATTCCCGTAAATCAAACTCTAAATATTTTTAATAAATATTTACAAAGTTATCTATGTGGTTAATTAGACTTTGGTTATGTGAATTTGCATTAATTAAGAATTATTATAGTGTAAGGACTAAATCGCATATAGAGTAAAAGTTGAATTATAAGATTAAAATTAGTAGAGGGATTAAAGTAGTAATTACCCAATTACCTTGTTTAGTGGACGGTATTAACGAAGTATATATATAATATGTAAACTTATTATATATATTATAATAAATTAAAAGTTAAAAGTATGTATATGTATTATATAATATATAATATATAATATATAATAAATGAAATTATATTAGATAGAAAGTGGAGAAATGTGAAAAAAGACATACAAATAAAATAGAAAATAAAAGAAAGAAAAAGAAAGAAGAAAAGGAGGAAGAACGCACGACCATAAGGGTTTCTAAGTTTCAACTTCAATTGGTTCGTCAATTTAGCCCCTTTTCTTATAATTTTTATATTTTTGGAATCACGGTATTAAGTACTACTCGACCCATGTTGGAATTTTAGCATTGATTAAGATTTTAAATGTTGTTAATGTTTAATAGTTTTAGTATTAGGAAATGGAAAAGGACTAAATTGTGGAATTAATTGTTGATTTTGAACAATAGAGACTAAATTGTGAAAAATTTAAAATTAAGGGGTCGAATTGGAAAAGAGAAAGCTAGATGTGGTCTAGAGTGAAATTAGTATAAAATTATGAAGTTAATTATGAAGTTTAAAATTAGTCTTGGTTTAGGGACTAAATTGAAGAATAAGCAAAATATAGTGTGAAAATTAATTTTAATGTGAAGTTGAAATGTGTAATATTAATGAGATTTAATTGTTTATTTCCATAGCTAATGTCATACCGAGATCCTCGAGTAAAAAGGGAAAGGATAAAATTGACTTCAAATAGCTCAGAAATCATGGTTTGTGTTTCTATAATCCGAATTAAATAGTAGATTATTGCATATATAATTGTTTGCATATGGTAAGCATTTGAGATGAGTACTTTGGTACTTTGGGATTGAATTAAATTCATAATTGAAATGAAATGGAATGATTTTGTATATTATGAAATATATTGATTATGAATATATGTGTATTGAGAAAAATGTTATTATTATCAAATTGAATATATGCTTTATATGTGATGATATACATTCATGAAATTGAGACAGTGGTTGTATTGAAAAGAGAAATGAATCCCTATTAATGGTATCGGGCTGAGCCGGATATAGATGGCATGCCATAGGATAGGAAGAGTTCAAGAATTACTTCGACCTCGAGTCGATGAAGCATTTAGTGCCAATTTGCTTCGGTTTAACCAATGAGACACTGGGTGTCAATTTATATAACGTTGGGTGCAGTTATTACTTTGGATTTATCCAATGAGGCACTGGGTGCCAAATTGGTGTATTGGTTGGATCCGTGTATCCATCCGAGTCTGTGTCGTGTTAATAGGGGAAAGTAAAATAACAATTTATATAATTGATATTGAAATGAAAAATATGAGAAATAAGTAAGAGATGAGAAAATATTGAAATGGAAAATATGAGAAATGATTATGAGATGAGAAATAAAATATGAAATGATGAATTAATATGTGAAACTTGAATGAATTCAAGTATTAATCAAAGATATGAATCATGCCATTGCATGAGATGGTGTATTCAAATGTTAAATGAAATGCCATTGATATATACTTATATATTTGAACATGTGAAAATCTTAGTAGATGTGAATAAGGAATGAGCAAAAATTATATTATTGAATTGAAACACATGAACATAGCTTACTTGTTGCATTTTGCATTTCAAATACTTATATCAAGTTTATATTATTCGGATTATAGAAATACCACTGAGTTTTACTCAACATGTGGTTTTGTTTTCCGTGTGCAAGCTAGTTACTGTTCTATATGTCACTGACTCAGCATCAAATCACAAATCCCAAGCTCAATTGTGGTGATATTTCATTTTGTAATGACATGTACCTTGGTAGTCTTTTGTTGATATTGTTTATAAGATGTTGTTAACTTAGTTGCTAGTGAAATGATGGTTAATGTGTATATGGTTCTGATTGAGGCTATGTTGTTATGTTAGCCTAGTTTGTATTTTGGTATGTGATAGTTTGAAGTTTGGTAGCTTAGCATAATGCTTGGTATGTGCTTAGCTTCATATTTGGTAACTTTAGAAGTTGAAAGTCAGTTAGAATATGGTAAATGTGATATGAATGGAAGTCTTAAATGTTGATGTGTTGTTGATGTATTTGAACATATAAAATGTGGTACCAATGAGGTACATTGGTTAGGCATATTAGGTGATGAATTTGGTGTATTTTGGGCATATTTAATCGTGTTTTGGATAGGTTAAATGATTGGTAATTGAGCTGCTTAGTGCCCAAGTAAATAGGAAATAGTAAACTTGATTTCTAAGGTAATTTTGGGTGCATACAGTCTAGCCACATGGGTATGTGTCACACATGGGAAAACATACATAGGCGTGTGGCCCAAGTCAGAGAGTTACACGGCTTGGCTACGTGGGTGTGTGACCCCTGAAATCAAAATTTTTGTAATTATTTCCTGAACTTTTAGAATTATTTCAAATTAGTTCCTGCCTATTTTTAAACTACTTTTAGGGTCCCGTAGACTCATAATAGGGGTTGTAAGAGTAACTTTTACTTTAAATTCAGGTGGATTAACAAACTTAAATTAAGTGCATTCCACTAGCATCATCGAAGATAAATTAAAAAGATAATCGTAGACGGAGTATGGACCGATATTTTGATGCTAATAATTGGAATAGGCTTGTATGTACCCGAATTCTGACATTCAAGAAGGGATAAATAGTGATAAGAGTGTAGACAGTGAAAGACTAAGTTTAGCAATGTATAAATTGTGATAAGAGTGTAGATAGTGGAAGACCAAGTTTAACATTGCATAGCATGAATCATTATTCGAATTTATAATATTCTAGTATGATATAATTTGATTGTTTGTGACCTGTCCTTGTATATTATACTGTTAATGGCTAGTATATATATGTGTAATTATGGTTGATTAATTGTATGACGTGTTAGTAATGCTCGTGACCCTAATCCGACGACAGATAGAGGCTAGGCTGTTACATCTATTGCAAAAATGGGTTCTGTGGTCGCTGATCAATGCTTGAGGTGTGCCAAACTTAGAAAAAATAGTTTGTTTTAGAAACTCCACGACAATTTTAGCATTGTCATTGCGAGTACGCTTTGCTTCTATCCACCTAGAAACATAGTCTACCGCAAGAATTATATTCACATTTCTAAATGAGGAAATAAATAGACCTATGAAGTTGATGCCCCACACGTCAAAAATCTCGTATACATGAATTGGGGATAGAGACATTTGATTTCATTTAGTTATGTTACTTGTATGTTGGCATCTATCACAAGATTTACAAAAATCATATGCATATCGAAAATTGTGGGCCAATATAGCCCATACTCTAATACCTTATGATCAGTCCATTTAGGGCCAAAGTGTCCTCCACAAGCCTCGATATGACAAAAAGTGAGTATAGAAGCTACCTCAGTTTTCGGAACACATCGTCCTTTTATCTGATCCAAGAAATGTTTCTATAGGTATGGGTCCTCCCAAATATAATGTTGAGCTTTTCTTCTAAACTTGTCTCTCATGGTACAAGCTAACATAGTGGATATAAACCTGTAGCAAGGAGGCTTACCATATCCACATACCATGAGAAATATGCTTTAGCCGAAAAATTGGCCCTCATTAAAAAACTCATCCTTTATAGGAGTGTCGTCACAGGGTGTTTTTAACCTACTCAAGTTGTAAGCTACGATGTCGAATTCTTAGAGTAGTAAAATCCATCAAATGAGCCTCGATTTTGCCTCTTTCTTCGAGATCAAATACCTAAGAGCTGCATGTTTAGAAAAAATAATCACTTTATATCCCAATAGATATGACCAAATTTTATCCAAAGTAAATACAATAGCCAAAAGTTCTTTTTCTGTGGTGGTGTAGTTGCTTTGTCCAGCATCTAGGGGTTTTGAGGCATAACAAATGACATGGGGCTCTCTGTCTATCTTTTGCCCCAACACGGCCTTCACACTTCATTCTCTTGCATCGCATATGATTTCAAAGGGATAGTTCTAATTTGGTGCTTGTACTATAAGAGCAAAAACCAACTTCTATTTGAGTGTGTCAAAAGCCTTCTTGCTTTTTGGGCTGAGCTCAAATTTCTTATCTTTTTTGCAACAATTTGCACAGTGGTTCATCTACTTTTGAGAAGTTCTTTATAAAGCACCTGTAAAACCCTGCATGACCAAGGAAAGAACTGATTTCCTTTACAATTGAGGGATATGACAAAGAATTTATAATGTTAGTTTTGGCCTTCTCGACCTCAATCCCTTTAGCTGAAACTATATGTCCTAGAATTAAACCTTTGTTTACCATAAAATGACACTTTTTGTAATTCAAGATAAGATTAAATTCTATGCACCTACTAAAAATTATTGTGAGGTTTTTAAGGCATTCACTAAAAGAGTTCCCATTCATAGTAAAATCATCTATAAAAACTTCGATAATGTTTTCTACATATTTAGAAAATGTACTCATCATGCATCTTTGGAAGATGGCCGACGCGTTACAAAGTCTGAATAGCATCCTCCTGTATGCAAATGTGCCAAATAGGCATGTAAAAGTGGTCTTTTCTTGGTCCTCTGGTGCAACTGGGATTTGAAAAAAAAACCTGAGTATCCATCAAGACAGCAAAAATGAGTTTTTCTAGCTAAATGTTCAAGCATTTGATCTATAAAAGGAAAAGGGAAATGATCTTTTCTAGTATAAGAATTCAACTTCCTGTAATCAATGCAGACACGCCACCCATTTTGCACACAGGTTGGTACCAAATCACCCTCATCACTTTTCTTTACTGTCACGTCTGTTTTCTTGGGCACGACTTGCACCAGGCATACCCATCTACTGTAAAAAATGGGGTAAATTACGTTAGCATCCAGTAGCTTAATTATTTCTTTTTTTACCACATCCATCATATTCGGGTTCAATCGTCTTTGTGCCTCTTTTCATGTTTTCCTCCAAGTAAATCTTGTGTGTACATGTCAAGAGGCTTATCCCTTTTAAGTCGGCGATGGTCCAGCCAATTGCTTGCTTATGGTTTTTAGTACTTGTATCAAACTTTCCTCTTCGAGTTTCGATAGTCTATTTGAAACTATGATCGGTAAGGTATTATCTTCCCCTAGAAATGCATATTTGAGATGCTTGGGAAGTGGTTTCAATTCCAAATCTGGTGTCTGCATAATAGAAGGTAGAAGTTTAGAGTTCATAGGAGACAACAATTCATTAACATATTTACAAATAAATCCTGAATCAAAATCATCAAACAACATTTCAAGTCTATCTTTATAAGGTGACTCAAAAGTTTTTCGTACTAATGAGTCAATTATGTCGAAACGATTTACATTCAAGATTTCACTTGGGTGACTAATAGGTCGTAAACGTTAAACTTCATGATCTCCCCGTCAAATTCTATAGTGAGGGTTCCGCTACACACGTCAATCTTAGTGCTAGTGGTACTAAGGAAAGGTCGCCCCATCAAGATGTCCAAAGACCTAGGAGTGTTATCCTCTTCTATTTTGACTACATAAAAGTCTACAGGAAAGATAAGTCCGTTTAAGGACTTTTTCGGGATGCACAATAGACCTATCTGCCAATTGAATGATAACACCTATTTTCATAAAAAAAACTCACGTTAAGTGATTTATAAATGGAAAAAGGCATTACATTTATGGAGGCCTCTAAATCATACATAGCTTTCTGATTCCTAAGTGGCCTATTTTGGATGTTATTGCAAACATGCCTCTATCTTTACACTTTACTGGCATCCTCCACTGCAACATCGTAAATACATTTTCACCAACACTTACTCTTTCATTTTTAGTTAATTTTATCTTGTTGGTGCAAAGCTCCTTAGGGAACTTGGTATATTGCGGAATTTATTTGATAGTATCCAACAACGGTATGTTAATCTCGACGTTTCTAAATGTTTCAAGGATCTCTTTGTCCTCTTTACCTTTCCGATGTTGGTTCAACCGTCTTGGAAATAGGGGTTGAATTTTAGCAATGGAGGTTTCATTTGGACCTATTCATCATTCTCATGCTTTTCCTGGGCGAAATTTTGATCAAGATTTCTACTAAGATTTGGTTCTAGTTCTTTTCCACTTCGTAATGTCACTACATATGCATTTTTATCTTGGGTTAGGTTCCGTTTGTGACGATAGCTTTCCTTATGAGTTCAGTTTCTCAATTGACGTGGTCAACTCTCTTATAGATGCCTCGATTTTCTATTGAAAATGAAGCATATTAACTACTAATTTATTGACCATGGTTTCTAGAGAAGTACTTGGATCTCACATTTGTTGTGGAAACCAATTTTGGTATGGCTAGTTATACTATAGGTTAGCCCCATAACTCAAGTTAGGATGGTCTTTCCATCCTGGGTTATATGTATTAGCGTAAGGGTCATATCCCTTTTTGGGGTGGTCCATGAAAGTTCCCCACAGCATCCAAATGGGCCCATAGTATCGTCACACAAACTAGGGCATGCTTCTGTTGTATGTTCAGGTGTTGCATAAATTCCACATAATCTGGTCGGTCCTATTTTTACTGTAAAAAGAGAATTCATAATATTAGTAAGTCTATCAACTTTATCTTTTAAAGTTGAATTACTAAGCTGGTGAACCCTTCTAACGGGTTCAAGATTGGCTCGGAATTGTTGAGTATTTGCAGCCATCGTGGAGATTAAGTCTCTTGCCTGTTAGGGGGTCATGTTAACTAATGCCCCTCCACTGGTGGCATCTATCATATTTATTCCTATGGGCTTCAAGCCCCCATAAAAGTATTGGAGCAGAGACTATTCTGTTATCCCATGTTGTGGGCAACTTGCATACAACTTCTTAAATTGCTCCCAATAGTCGTAAAGAGACTCCACATCTCCTTGCCTTATCCCAACAATCTCCCTCTTTAACTCAGTTGCACGCGATGCTGGGAAAAATCTATTGAGAAACAAACAGGAAAGATCTTTGATAAAATAACCATTCCTTAGCAGAATCTGCTAGGGAAAAAGGCAAAGCACATAATTTGATTTGATTCTCAGTTACGCCCTGAGGTTTCATACTAAGATAAACCATATGAAACTTTTTTAGATGTTTTGTGTGGATTTTCATTTTGTAATCCATGAAAAGTCAGCAACAACTGGATTAATCTGACTTCAGTTCAAAATTAGTATCCACAGTAGGATACATAATGCATAATGACTGTTGTTCTGCAGAAGCTTCGACCAATTGCCGAATCGTTTGAGAAATAAGGTTTTTGTGCTAGATTCGTGTTTACATTAACCCTAGCGTTAGACACTTCTTTTGGTGGATGGGTTCATATTCTTTCTTTCTTTAGTGTTTGAGTAGGGTTTTCATTAACCCTAGACTCAACTTCGTCGCCTGCTTCTATTTCCGGCAGTGGGTTACTCTAAGTTCCTACCACCTTTTATTGCTTTTTCCGTAGCTTCATTTCCTTGTGACTAACTCTCGCAGTCTTTTCTATCTCTAAATCGAACGTAAGATTTCCTAGAGCAGATCTGGTCATAAGAAAAAGAAACAATGTTAGTATGTTGCTAGTCCCTAGCAACGACACCGATATTTGGTGTGTCATTGAAAGCACAAAAAATAACTTATCCCTATGAAATAACAAAAAGAATGGTATAAAGGAAGTAGGGTCAAATCCTCAGGGACTGGATTTGTAACATCCTAGATTAGGGGTTATGCGTTCGTGCTAATTTACGAGTTGGTAGGCTTTAAGAGTGGTTTGGAGGTGTTTTAGGAGTTCTTAAAGCTCGAGGACTAAAATGGAAGCTTTGGAAAATTTTTGGAATTTTAGGTTAAAAAGAGGAAAATAGGAAAAGAGGCCTTAAAAGAATTTATGTGGGGTTTATTGCATAAGGAATAATTTGGCAAAGTGGCTTGGGGCGCTAAGGCACTTTAGGAGGGCAAGAGTTCGAGCTGCATGTATCGCAATTGGGAGTTTTGTTTTTGGCGCTGAAGGGGAGCAAGGTAAGGAGGCTTTATAATAAATCGGGGTGGAATTATGTCATAAGAAAGTGCATGGGTGGAGTGACTAAGGACGTTGCTTGAGGGCTGCGGCTAGGAGGACTCGTGTTCGAGTCCTGGGGGTCGTGCTTGAGGCGTTTTATTTTTGCTTTTTGCGCTAAAATATAAGGGAGCCAGCGAAGGATAGTTTAAAAGAATGTCGCAACGAGTTATGGCATGAAAGGCGCGTTAGAAGAGTGGCTGGAAGCTTGGGGAATTCTCTCCAGATCTCGGGTTCGAGACCTGGGGGCTGCACCTAGTGTTTTTCTTTTTGTGCAGGCGTGGGTAGTGGCCTGCATGGGGCAGGCACGCATGCAGCATGGGTGTTGCTTCTTTTTCTTTTTTCTTTTTTAATTATTTATTCTATTTGTTATGGGAGGTATGGGATAGTTGTTATATTTATTATTATTATTATTATTATTATTATTATTATTTTAAGTATGGGGAGTTTTATTTTATTAGGAAGTATGGGTTAGTTATTTTATGCATGGGATGGATTTTATTTTATTTTGGAAGGATGGGAACAATTTGTTAAAAATTGTCTTGGCTTTATGGGTGATATGTAATAATATTGCATTATCACAATGGCATGGGGAGCAACGGCAGAATGGGTCTTGTGCATGGGGAATGAAGCATGCTTAGGGGACTCCTTTGGTCGGCCTTGTGTTTGAGGAAGCATAGCCGAAAATGCTTCTTTGAATTTTCTTTCTTCCCCCATTTTGCATGGCCAAAATAGGGACTTAGGGGAGTTGAGTTTCGGTTTTGAGGGAGCTAGAGAGCATTTCGGCTAGCAAATATTGATTTCATTCTTGTTCTTTCTTTGTTGTTCAACCGAAACTCCATTCTTTCACCATTGCCGTTTTCTTCCAAACACTCTTCCATTCCTCTTTTCTTTCCTATAACTTCAATCTCCTACCGATCCTTTATGATAGTTGAATGCTTTACCTTCATTGGTAGCCATAGCCGAATATCAAGGGTGTTTTATTCTCCTACTTTTGTTGCAAGTGTTAGAAGCCGGAATATCCTTGTGGACTAGCCGAACCTACTCTTCTTTAATCTCTTCAAAGCACGTGGATGGTAAGTGTTCTCTTATCATTAATTGGTTTCCTCCCAACTCTTTTAGTATCCGAAATAGTGATTGTGCTTTGGTCTAAGGTTGGCCAAATGCCATAATCTCATGTTCTTTGGTGTGTAGCCAGCGTTAAGGGACCTTGGAGGGATCTCTTGGTTCCGACTATTCAAGGGATTTCGATATCTTCGGGAGCAAGCAAGTATTCGGGTTTTGGATAAGCGAGCTAGTGTTAAGGAGTATCAAAGGAGTCTTTCGGGAATTGAAGTGCTCAAGGGGCTAGTCGACTGAGGTAAGCAAGCTTTCGGGATTCGAGATCGTTTTGGTAAGGGCATTCGATAAGTTTGGATTTGGTTGATTTTTGGTTATAACTTAGTGACTAATGTTGATATGCTAATTAAGTGTTCTACGATGGAGGTAAATATCAGTCAAGAAGGTAAAAGGGGTAGCCCCTATCCCCAAGTTTAAGAAGCGATCTGTCTCAGCGGTGCGAGATTGGCCGCCGGGGTGTGGGCCAGCGTCCGAACAGCAAAGTAGGCAGATAGTCGTAGTATCGCTTAGTGATAGTTTCGGGATTGAGGGCATAACGCTGTTAGTAATCAGGTGCGTAGTTATCGCATTGTTCTCTTGCTTGTTTATATGTGTTATATGTAAATGTATATGTTGTGCATGTTAGCCGAAATAAGGGCTAAGATGATGGATGCCTAAGGTGGGTGATCGAATAATCAGGTTAGTGGTTATGGTATTAACCTTTCAGTGTTATAAATGATTATTGATGAATGTATAAAAATGTGATGGCATGTGAGGTATATTTGTTCCGAGTAATATGTTTCCATGGTACATATATATATATGCATGGGACTTGGGTTGTGACTATTGGAGGAAAGGGTGTACGCTATGTACGTGGTCTAATGCTAGCCTCGTGCTACATTAGCGCTTGATGTTAGCTATGTGCTTCATCAAGGGAGGTGTTGGCTAGGTGCCCATCTCGGCGATTGATAGCTGTGTGCATCACCGTGGACTGATTGATATGTGGGATCCCTATGGGATCGGTGGCTCTGCCACGGCCTTGAGCAGTAAGTCTGCCAAGGTAAGATATGTAGATCACTATGTGATCGGTGGCTCTGCCACGGCCTTGAGCAGTAAGTCTGCCAAGGTAAGATATGTGGATCACTATGCGATTGGTGGATTAGCCACGGCCTTGAGCAGGGAGTCTGCTAAGGTAGGAGTAACGGATGGATTTAGGATGGGTTGGGCTTCATAATTGCATATTCATGTGTATGGACTGTGTGGATATAGGTTAAGCCCATATGTGGAGACATGTGTAATATCTATGCACTGAGTCTTGGTGACTCACCCCCTTTCCCCTATCTTTTTGCAGGTGAGTAGATCGCGAAGACGGAGCCGGAGAGGACTCGAGGTGGCCATGCTTGGATTCGAAATTTTGTTTCGTATCGTTAAAGTTTATTATTTACTAAATTTTGGTTTGGTTTGTAATATGGCCGCTAGTTATTATTTTGGATGTTTAAGTAGTTGCTTTTACCTTATTTCTATTATATTACGAATGAACTTATAAACTGTTAAGCAAATCGGTAAAAGTAACATTTTCAAAATAAGTACTCGTATGCGTTTTCAAAGATGTTACCATCGGGTAGCAAAATTTACCAAGTTAACGAAAACTCCGATGTTTCTAAAATATTAAATGATCAAATGGTTTCAAAGGAAAAAGGTTTCAACCCAAGCGTGTTTATCAAATCAACCCATCTGAGTTTTAGCAAACATCGTTTTATAACTTCAACAATTTTTTCAAGATTTTCACTGTTAACCCAAATCTTTCAAAATGTTTTTACTCCGTGATATACCAGATCCGGTCAAGGCTCGTGGGCCGGGTTTGGGGTGTTACAGGATTGCAACAACTTCTTGTTCCTCGAAATCTTGGGCACAGCCGTGCCCAAGAAAAATCACGAACCTGGGAAAAATTAAAAAAATAGAATTAAAAATATGGACGAGTTGAAAATCGTATAAATTGAAAATTGTAATTGTAAAAAGAAACAGAACTGAGGAAAAAGATTCTTCAATTTGAGGGATTCCAACCACCGATTATCTCGATCCTCCTTAGGTTCAATCCTAGGCTTTTAGGTGATCTTTCTCATGACAGAATAAGCCAGTTATAGTTGAAGAGGATGCCTACGACCACCAGCTCCGCTTAGATTTTAGCCTTACAATTTAGAGGAATCTGACTCTAGCCAACCGTCACTTTTGTGGGACCATCTCTTGGGCTCAACAACTTCTGACGTAGTAAGTTAACGAACCGACTATGCAACCTTCCCAATACATACAAAGTGGTTGTTCCTTGCACAAGATGAAAAGATCACTTTTGGAAGGACATGGACGAAAGCGTCAGTCCCGTATGCGGAGAAACGATGAATACTCGTTGAGAAGGCTAAGTGCGGGTTCTAAGCCTCATGAACCTTTTTTGAGGAATGTCGATAAACTTTGGCTAGATGAGTTTAGTGGCTCATGCTTCTTGGGAAAAAAGAAATAAGTTTAATGGAACAAAATTTTATTGAAAAATAAAATGAACAAAAGGCTAAAAGCTTTAGAGAGAATGAGTTTTTTTTACAGAAAATGATGAGTGAATATTAATGTCACTCCATCCCCTATTTATAGTACATAGAAAACCTAGTTTGTTCCTATTTAAAATCTTAAAAGATAAATAAAAATACAATCTGAAATTAAATCTAAATAATATCATAATAATCATACCAATAATCCTAAAAATAAAATTCAAATTTAAATAGTGTTTTGTTCATAAATCTCTTCTTTGAATTTTTTCCCAAGCCTTTTGCCATTTGTATTTTCGGTACCATTTCTTCCCTATTTCGTATGCTGACCCATTTTTCTTTAAATTCACGCTTTTTGCCCCCAAACTTCTGTTTGCCTTCAATTTAGTCCCTACAAGTTAAAAAACCATAAAAAGCCTAAATTAGTAGGATCATACTCAAAATATATATATGCAATTAACACATAACAGTATGTCATTTTAGAATATTATCATTAATTTTATTTAAATTAAATATTATATTAACGCCTCACTTATTTTTGGTATTTTAGGAATTTCTTAGATGGTTCTACTTCAGGCTTAGGCAACTCAAAATTACAGTTTTATTTGAGTGAGTATAGAGTTGAGCTCATTACAATACTATCTAACATTCTTAGTTACTAGAAAAATAGTTATGTTGAATATGCGCAGGGGCGGGGAGCAAAGCACCACTAAAATTGAATCTCCTACACCAACGGGACATTTAAAAGATTAAGATCAACAATCTTATAGCTTTAAAGTGGTTTAAGGATGATGAGAAAAGCAATGAGAAGCTTTTAAACCCAAGAAATCAATGATAAAACAACATGCATTGACAGCAAATATGTTGCTAAAAACTAAAGGTGGTTACCATTAACAAGTGTTTGTGTGGTGATGGTATTGATCCACTGACAAATTTCTACGAATTGAGGAGAGTAGAGGTCAATACTTCTTCATCTAAAGTTATTTAAAAATATTAGTGGTTTACAAACTATTGGTTTAGCATAATAAATGAGTGGTTTCCATATAATTAAAAGAATTTCAAAAATAATTAAAATAAATAAATCTAAATAATGGAAAAGGCTAAAGATGTTTGTTTCATCTAGAATGGGTGGTTTACATTTAAAGTTCAAGCTATTTTGTTTCATCCGAAATTCAAGACAAGTCTCATTGCTACTTTAATTGCTCCCAATGGAAAAGAGCCTGTAAATCTAGTTGTGTTAGTTCCCTTGGGGAAACTATTGGATGAAGGTGATAGCTGCAGCAAAGATTTCTCTTTGGAGGAGTGCATTGGTGATGACAATTCAATATTCGATCATTGTATCAATAAATCTGATTGCTTTTTTTGGAGAGTTTTAATGGGAGAGAAAAGGGCGGGGAGATGAGGAGGAAGATGAGGAAAGAAAAATAAGTGGGTAAAGGAGAGAGAAAAAGAACAGGAAAAATATTAAATTTAAGTAATATTTTGTCAGTTGTGTCAAAATTTGATGTTGGAAAATTTTAATTTTGAAATCAACTTTGTTGCACGGTAGGAATTTAAATTTTTTTCTAAAACTGTTTTTTTGAGTAATTTATAACATTAAATTTTACCAAATTAATATCTGTGTTTTCAACTAATTGGTCTTGTCAATTTCTTAACTTTCAACCAACAAAATTTTTTCTGTTGCTCTTGAACCCTCGGTTTGCTCAGAGAGTAAGCTCTAATCATACAAGCCGATCACCACTAAAAATTAAATCTCTATATGGGATAGAAACCTAACTCGAGTTCTAACAAAAAATAAAATTTTACTTGGGAAATACATCTCATTATAAATTGACAGAATAATGCTCAAGATGATATGTTTTTGGTTTAGCCCAAAATAAGGAGAAAACACAAGAGTTCACTAGAACACGAAAGGACAAAATATTAATATTTTAATAAAAACACTAGGACTACATAGAGTGGCGGCATCCATCCCTTCTAGGACACTAGCAATGCCACCCATCATGTGTTAAATGGGCATGTTTGATCTTTTCATGTATTGGGTATAATTATGTGTGCTATCTAGTTTTTAAATTAACTCATATAATTTATTCAACCCAATAATTAGTTTTTCATTCTTAAAATATTTTTTATTTAAAATAAATTTAATTAATTAACTCAATTAAATTATTTTCTGAATGCAATTCTAATTTCGTTAAATCATAACGCATATCAGAATCTATAAGTAAATAAATTTAATTGTCTCATTCCGTAAAACTGTAATGTCTACTTAATTTAATTTTTACTTCAAACTCTAATTATTTAATTATAGACAATTAAATAATAATTCAAAGAAATTAAATTAATCATTAAATCATCTCTTGTTCTAATGCATTTCATGTGGATAGTCATACATACAATCCATTTCTCTATTCGTCAATTTTTATTCAATCAATTTATAAATTCAAATGCACTCCGTTATTTTGAGTTAGCAGAGTGACCGACTAAACATATATGATTAAGGTTTGTAATAATTTATAATTAATTTTCAACTATTTGTGTAATGCCCAAAATTTACTATGTCGAAAGCCATACAATAGTGGTGATAAGGTAAATGAAACTTCGAATGTGAGTGTGGGTTAAATGTAAAACATTTATTAATTAAATACGACAGCAGGAAAGATATCGGGAATTAAATGATGTGCTAATAGTAAAATAATTTACGGATGGATTCGTAAGAAAACAAGAATTATAACTACCCACTATTTATCATTATCTAATAAATTGGTTTTGCACCGTAATTTGTCAAATAGAATCGTTAGAAAAAATTTTGTTATACAATCAAGGGGTTACATAAAGAATATGAAAATAGGGACGAGAATTATTAAGAAATTTAAATTGAATAATTAGCAATTAATGTGAAAGGATTAAATTGAGAAAGTAGCAAAATTTTAGGAATGTAAGGAATAATTAGACGGAGCTCTTGAAAGCAATTAAACCGAATTTATTATAAGCTTAGTGGGTGCGCTCTTGATTCATGCCATTGACGGCCACTAATTATTTTTGAGAAGAAATCATAACCTTACAAAATTATAATTAAAATTAAATAAAATTAGTTAAGTATATATCAATATGAGATAGTGGCAGACAGAGTTAGAAACATTCATGTTATCTTCTTCGCTTAGACCCTCCAAAGGAGAAAGAAAGGGAAATTCTTCAAGCTCTCTTCACCATTGCCGTATTTCAATTGCCATGGTAAGGATGGTTTTTCCTTTAAATTTTTTATGGATGTTTAGTGTAAATTGATAGATAAATGAGACCCATTGATTAGATATGAGTATTATTGAGGTGTTAGCTTAAGATGGTTATTGATTTATGCTTGGAAACTTAGAGAGATGAGGTTTGATCATGAATATTAAGTTATTTTAAGCATGAATTATGCGACTTTAAGTTTATATGTAAGTGGATTGTGTTGAAAACAAAGTTTGGTTAAGTTTTATATATGGCCATGGATGGGTTTAAGGAACCTTAGTGTGAGAATTGAAAGGAACTTTAGGTTGTATAGATTTTTTATGAGATTGAAGTCTTTAGAGTGAAATTCTAAGGATTATGAATTATGTCAATTTCGGGCATGAAAGCCTAATTCATAAAAGCTAAGCATTTATGGATTTTCAACAAGTGTAATGGTCATTAGATGACTATCTAATGTTGACTTCAAATTATTAATTCAATGTTTCTATGTGTTGTGTATATTTTGGTTAGAAAAAGAGCTAATCGTAGGATACTCAAGCAAAGGAAAATGTAAAGATTAAAGTGATGATTATTGGATGAGCTTTCAATTATTTTAGTCATGTTGATAGGTAAGATCACTTTGGGACTTATTATACTTGCTTACTTTGTGTCAATAGTATAATGTCTATTTCTTTTTTGTTAGATGGCTCAACAACGTATAAAAAAATTTGATACTTAATGAATTTGATATGCTAAGACTATTTAATGGAATGGATGGTTAAGGATCATGCTCAATAAACTTTGGTAAACTATGTTAAGCAATATGTTAAATGACCAAGTGATGAATTGCTAAGATTTGAATATCAAACAAAGTGTTAAGGTTTGTAAATGAACATGTTATGTAAAACATAGTATGATCTTAATATAAGTGACTATGGTAATGGAAATAAACATGATATGAATCTATATGGTCTAAAGACCTTAGTTGAAAATCTCAACTCATGTGAACAAAGTAATATGTGTTGGAAAAGTCCATTTATGAAAATGGTTTATTGTTATAGCGAAAGTTTAAAAATTTTCAAAACCGAGCCAGTTTGTGATATTTATAGTAATAAACATTCTATTGAAAACTAAAAAAATACTTGTTTTTTGTGCGAGACAAATTTGAAACATTCCCGACTTTCAACCAAACGACTTTCTCCACTCTCCTCTTACCCAAATTGCGTCGAGTGTGGGATCGAACAATAAGAACCAAGCACAAAATCAAAAGAAATTTATTACTTTTAGTAGGAAAGTAATTCTCTCAATAAAAACTAATAGAAATTTTTATTTCCAGAAAATAAAATTTATTCTATGAAGTAAATTTCTATTATTTTTTTGACATAATAACAATATATGAGGCACACCCTAGATAAAAAAAACATTAGGGTTACCTTCCCTCACATGTAAAATGAGGGGAATTGGACCTCTTATGTATTGAATCCAATTATATGTGCTTCATAAACTTTTGACCTAGCACTTTATAATTTAATCTAGCATAATATTTGTTTTTTATTTCTAAAATAGATATTATTAATTTAATCAATTAATTAAATTAATTTTTCAATTGAATAATTTTCTCAATCCAATTCTATTTTCGTTCAATGACAACTTTACCGTAAAAGAATGTAC
This sequence comes from Gossypium bickii, assembly GCA_025503065.1. Taxonomy (NCBI): domain Eukaryota; kingdom Viridiplantae; phylum Streptophyta; class Magnoliopsida; order Malvales; family Malvaceae; genus Gossypium; species Gossypium bickii. Next base: position 109,101,498 of record CP106711.1, read on the forward strand.
GAGAAAATATATTTAATTTTCATATTCAACAAAATAATGACTAATTAATTTATGTTCATTTTCAAACTTCAATTATTTAAATATAATTAATTAAATGAAAATTTGGAAACGTTATATTTATTCTCAAGTCATTTCTATACTCAGTGAGAAAACTTATTCATTTGTGAATGTGACATATTTCTCTAACTTCATCATTTATATTCATTTGGTTCTGCATGCAATTCATTTCTGGTTTGAACAAGCTAGTGAAAGGACCGATTATAAACATGTAATTAGGGTTTAAATAATTTATAATTAAATTTTAGCTTTTCGTCTATTAATTGTAACCTTATTTAGTCATGGAGTCATTCTACTATAGTATTGTGACTAAGCTCTTCTTAATTACATACCATTACGAAAGCTACTTAATCAGTAATTTATATAAAAATGTAAAAAATAAATTTTATGAAATAAAAATATAATTTTTTTAAAGTTTCACTATCACAAATATAGTACATTTAGAGGTATAATAAAATTACAAGTATAATGTCTAGCCAACTACAATGTAGAATATCAAACTAATACAAAAGCAAGGTGGACGAATAAAAAAAAAAAAATTAGACCACACATGGTGGGACTTGAACCTAGATACTCAAAAATCATATTAACCAACACACCAAGGTTTCATCGGAGAATTTATATTATATTTTAGGATAAACTACATCGTTAGTCACCCTAAAGAGGGGTCGTTACTATTTGGTGACTCTCAAAATATTTTTTTTAGTTAATTTGGACACCTAAAAAAGAAATTGATCAAATCAGTCATCCCATTGTTAAATAGTAACGGAAGACTAACAATGCATTTGTAGAAAAAAAATTGGACTGACAAAATTAGGAATAATCCTTATTCAGAGTGATTGACGAGTAGTTTACTCTAATTTTAGAGTGACTAATGTGAAAGTGCACCTTTAGTTTTTGTTACCATTCAATAGTGGAGTGGGCAAATTAACAAAAAAGAAGAAAAAATGGAATGACTAAAATAGGAACGACTCATATTTAGAGTGACTAATGGGGTAGTTTACTTTATTTATTATTACCAAAGCTAGTGGGTAATATTAATATCAAAAAAGCACTATAAATTATAAATTATAAATTATCTTTTTTGGGGTTAATGTACAAATTTACCATTATACCTTAGGTAAAATTTGAAATTTGCCACTATATTTTAATTTATTTTTTTAAAATTTGCCCTTATACTTTTAAACTAAAGTTAAATTTACCACTCTACTTTTAACTCTATATTAAAATTTACGAGTTTACTTAATTGAATTTTACTATCCAAAGTTAACTTTTAAATAACTTGAGGACAATTTAATAAAATATTAATAAATTAATATAATGTTAAATATTAAACTAAACTCTTATTTATATCTCTAAAAAAGCCTCTTACTTTATAATAATAATAATAATAATAATAATAATAATAATAATAGTAATAATAATAAAAAATTAATTTTCCTTTTTTATATTTTAAGTTTTTCAAGCCTTTCTTTTATTAAATCAAATTCGAAGTTAATTGATTAATTTTTAGTTGTCAATAAATTATTGATTTTATTATTAACTATTAAAGTAAATTATTTGAATGATATTTTTCATTATATTTATGTTTTTAAACTATCAAAATCGATATCAAATGTTAAATTTTAGTTAAAATTTAAAGTGGGTGAGAGAATTTAATACGATTTAATGTTTAATGACAAAGTTGAATCATATAAATGTTAAAGTTACCTATATTCTTCAAGTATATACCCTAAAAAAATGTCAATTAATATATAGTAACAAGTTTTAGTAAAAAAAAATTAATATTCATTTTTAGTACGGTGTGACAGATTTAATTATAATTTTTTTTTATCATTACAATATTGAGATTAAAATATTGCAAGAGGTGAAAGAGAATGATATAATTTGAATTGGTATCATCTAAGTGCGTAACTTGCTTGAAGCAAAATTTCTATGATTATTATGTGGAGAAGTGCAGTGGTAGTTGAGAAGTTGGTTTATTTTTGCCGATGGCTCAGCGGCAAATATATGTGGATTTCAAAATTGATTGATATAAGACATATGATTTAATGTAAACCTTTTCTTCTTCTCTATTATAATGTGATTGTTTACTTGTATATATAAAAAATCTCTACAGTTATCTTGATTGAGTTTTAAGTGGACTATTTCCACCATTAGAAAATAAAAATAGAAAACCAATGTCAAAATCCAACCGACCCACACCTATAATTCAACAGAAAAAGTTATGAAAGAAGGAAGCATAACTAAAAAAAAGACAGGAACATGGGATAGCTGAAAATGATATCCTCTGTTTCAAGAGGTACTGGTGTATGCGATGGAAGAAGAATTAACTTAGCCTGCTGAAGAATGGTTCACAGAGTGATTTGAAAATACATAAATTATAAAACTAAGAGAAAAACAGCCAACATCATAGACTAGTTCAATCGTATTCAACCTATAAATGCCTAGTCCTTCCATGCAAGGCTTCTCATATCTCATCGATCAATAAAACTTGTAAGCATCTAAACTAGAAAAAGCTACCTTACCTCCATGGAAGGCTTTCATTTCCTCCAAGCCCTTTTCATCTTAGCTCTGGCATCCTCTTTGGCCTATGCCTCTGATCCTAGCCCTCTTCAGGACTTTTGTGTAGCCATAAATGACCCCAATGATGCTGGTATGTTCCATCTTCCTTAGCTTTCAGTCTATGGACCTAGAATATTGCTGCTTTCTACCTTAATGGAACCCCTTTCTTATGGATGGTATGTTATTACTGACATTTCTTACTTTCATGCAGTGTTTGTGAATGGGAAAGTATGCAAAGACGCAAAGCTTGCCACAGCAGATGACTTCTTCTTTTCTGGACTCAATATCGGAAATATCACATCAAATTCAGTTGGATCATCTGTCACTCCTGTCAATGTTGCGCAAATCTCAGGACTTAACACTCTCGGGATATCTTTGGCTCGAATTGACTATGCAGCTAATGGTGGTCTAAACCCTCCTCACACTCACCCTCGTGCCACGGAGATTCTTGTGGTCTTGGAAGGCACGCTCTATGTTGGTTTTGTTACATCCAACCCAGATAATCGTCTAATTGCCAAAGTCTTAAACAAGGGGGACGGTTTTGTGTTCCCAGTTGGTCTCGTTCACTTCCAATTCAATCCAGGAAAGAGTAAAGCTGTTGCTATTGCTGCTTTGAGCAGCCAAGATCCTGGTGTTATTACAATAGCAAATGCAGTGTTTGGATCAGATCCATCTATTAATCCCGATGTTCTTTCCAAGGCCTTTAAATTGGACAAAAGTATGGTGAAAAGTCTCCAATCCAAATTCTGATGATACTGCAATGTTGAATGATTGACATCCCTTGTTAATGCAAACATTCCTTATAGACTCTCTCTACTTATGTAAGCCCGTCTGTTTGAATTATAGCATATGATGAAGTTGCAAGTTGTTCAATGGACAAAAGAAATCTATTCCATTACAGATCTCTAGAAGAAATGCAAGACCTTACATTCATTCATACACTAATTATTTGCAGGATTGAAGCCACAAGTATATCTGAATTCACCTAAAAGAATGATTGATGTGATCTAAAGAATCAGAGTAAGCAAGTTGAAGTCGGAAACTGGTTACTCGGTTCAAAGATGTGCCAGAAAGAAAATAAAAGCTACAATTCCTCAAACTGGTGCAGGTACCAGAAGAATAAATTCTAACAAAAGAAATGAAGTTGAAATATAATGATTGATGAGCACTCAACCGTTGATGGTAAGAACCAAATCTAGATGAGCTTGTAATAGCAGTTCTTTCCAGATAGAAGAATTTTATAGCCTTTTCCGCAAGGGCACTTGAAATGAAGGTCCAAGCATTCCCCAATTTTCTCCACTCTCACAGCTTCTTCACAATCTGGCTCACCATTATCCTATAACAACAAGCTCCACATATTAACACCAAGAATCAAAAATCCTTTTAGTTGCACCATTTTCTTGGAAATCAAAGAGCAACCAATAAGCAAAGACCCCACAGAAATTAGAAAAGCAAACCTTGATTGCCTCAGTGGTGCACAGTACATCTTCAACTTCTCGCATAGCCTCACCCCACCAATTGCTCATTTCTTTCATCCGCTCCTTCATTCTCTTCAATCTCTGCCATTCGCATGTATAATAAATCAGCCATGGATCAAGAAAATAACAAAAGCAGTTTGAAATGAAAGAGAAAACCAACCTTGGCACTGGGACTCTCTTCCTTGATCAATTCCACCCCCATCTCGTAGGAGCTTGAAGACCTTGACAAGGACTTGGCAGGAGAAAAAATGGGATCAGATATAGACCTGCTTAAGACAGGGGCTCTTGGAGGCAATGAAGAAGAAGCACTTCCTTTTGACAGTGGGGTATCTTCTAAGGCCTTTGCAGTGTCCGAAGGGCTAGGTTTTGTAGGTGTATAAGGGTCAGAAGTAGAGCGTTGAAGCAGTGGAAGAGGGATCTTGGAGAAGCCAGAAAGGGAGTAGTAATTCTCGAGCAAAGGCTTTTTGGACTTGTGTTCAGCGATTGATTCAGGAGAAGAACGTTTCATTGGGTTGGAAGCGGTGACTTTGCAGGCACAGGTTGTGCATGAATGGCGGTTTTGTTGGTTGTTCTTGAAGTTATCAAGGTGGAGGAGGGATAGGTTGATGGGTTCTTGGAGTTTAAGGTCATCTTCTTCCTGGTTTGGAATTTCAAAGCCTGGTTCTTGGGTCATTTCACCCATTGCTTCTGCCTTTGTTGATTCTTCAAAGCTTTCAATCTTTATTTGAGAGACACTGTTTCGTGTTTGAAACGCATGGGGTGAGGCAGTGAAACTATTGAGGGTTTATATAAAAAACTTTTGATGGGGGTGTACGGATGATTCTTGAATCTTGATTTGTGTGACAGTAATTGTAATTGACAACATTCCATATCATATGATGGTAATAACATGCAGAAAGGTTTTATTAAGCCAAAGTACATAAGCAAAACTTCTTTATTTTTTATTTTTATATTTCAATCCACGAAATACCAAAATTCAAAGCAACAAATGAAACGTTATCCAGACAAGACGATCATCAATTAGACAAGTTTTTGGTTATCCCACCATAATTGGATCGAATTTGGTTAACGATATTATTATCCATCTGGAAGGCCTTGGCAAGAACATCAGAATAGATGGCAGGGTCTGAACTAAACAGTACATTTGGAATGGTAATAGTCCCTGGGTTTTGGCTACTGAAAGCAGAAAAGGCAACAACATGAGTCTGCCCTATGTTCTGCTGGAAGTGAATCAAACCGATTGGGAAAACAAAAGCATCTCCAGGGTTTAAGACTTTGGTGAAGAGATGGTTATCCGGGTTCGATGTAGTGAAGCCAACGCGGAGTGTGCCCTCCAAAACGACTAGAATTTCGTTGGCACGAGGGTGAGGGTGAGTGTGAGGAGGGCTTAGTCACCCATAAGATGAATAGTCAACTCGAGTTATAGAAATGCCTACAGTGTTAAGTCCTGGCATTTGTTCATCATTGGCTGGAGAGACCACTGATCTTACTCGGTTTGATGTATTTCCTCGAATGTTGAGCCCTGAAAGGAAGAAGTCCTCTAGGGTTGCAAGCTTTGGGTCTTTGCAGAACTTGCCATTAACAAAAACTGCATCAATGGAAAGAAAAGAAAATTACTTCACTACTTTCACACTTACCAAATGTTGGATTTTTTTTTTTTATGAAGTAGGGGTTGAAATAGAAGCAAAAAGATGAAAAATGGAGAGGTTAATTTTTGGTGAACTTTTATTAAAAAAATGATACGTAGTTTACATTTAAATAAGTCATAAATAATAATAAAATATTACAATTTGACTTTAATCTAGTGACTAGATTCATATAACTTTCTTTTTCATTAGCTAGTTTTTGTCTAATCACATGCCAATATGTCTAATCAAAATTATCACTGCTTCAGTGCAAGTTGGTAAGTTGGCAACTTGCTGAGTGAAGAGCTCATAGGTGAGCTCTCAAGTTTAGTGAGCTTGCAGTCTTGGTGAGCTCGCACATTTGGTGAGCTTGCACATTTTGGTAAGCTCATACTTCTTGGTGAGCTCTTCTAGTGAGCTTGCAGTTCGAATGGATGATCATTTCACAACACTCCTCCTTAACCTCCATGCTTTGAACTCCAATATCATAATGTAGCTTTTCAAACATCATTTTCTCAAGAGGTTTTGTTAAGATGTCAAGCAATTGATCTTGTAAACTACAGTGAACTAGTGTGACTTCCTTGGCTTGCTCCACTTCTCTCACAAAGTGATACTTGATTTTGAAATGTTGTGTTCTACCATCGAACACTGGATTTTTTGCAATTGCAATAGCAGATTGATTGTCACACTTAACCTCTGTTGCTTTTTCTTGCTTCAAATTTAAATCATTCAACAATTTCCTCAACCAAATGGCTTGATTTATAACAGCTGCAGCTGTGACATACTCAGCTTCTATAGTTGACTGTGCCACTATTTCTTGCTTCTTTGAGCTCCAAAAGAATATACTTGATCCTAGAGTAAATAAATAATAACCTGAGGTAGTCTTCATGTCTTCAGTGGATCTAGTCCAATCACTATCTGAATACCCAAGTAGCTTGACCTTTTCAGTCATAAATTTCACTCCATGATTGAGCGTTCCTCTTATGTATCGTAGAACTCTTTTTGTTGCTTTGTAGTGGTTCACATACAACAATTCATGAACCTTGACAACAGGCTTACAACAAACATGATGTTAGTTCTAGATGCTGTCAAGTAAAGCAGACATCCCACCAAGCTTCTGCAGCTTGTTTCATCAATATTTTCGACATCTTCATGGCTAGTGAGCTTCTCATCTTGAGCAATACGGGTGCTCGCAGGTTTACACTTCTTCATGCTATATCTTCACAGGATTTTTATTGCGAGCCCTTTTAGATTTATGAAGATTGCATTGTGAGTTTGGTTCACCTCCAGACCAAGGAAGTATGTCATTTCACCTAGGCCTAACATTTCAAACTTGTCTTGCATTTGATCCTTGAATACAATCATCAGTTTGTTGATGATACCAATCGTAAATAAATCATCAACATATAATGAAATAATGAGGAGTATTTCATTACCAGTTTTCTTCACATATAAAGTAGACTCGCTGATGCTTCTTTCAAAACCCATTTCTATCAGGTGACTGTCAATTCTTTCATACCATGCTTTTGGTGCTTGCATCAAACTATACAACACTTTGTGCAGTTTGTACACCTTGGCCTCGCACCCAGGTACTATGAACCCTTGCAGTTGTTTGACATAAATCTCTTCCCTCAAATAACCATTTAGGAAGGTTAACTTCACATCCACCTGATGTATTCTCTAACCTTTTTGAGCAGCAAGAGTCAAAAGCAGCCTTATGGTGTCTAACGTCGCAATAGGGGCAAAGGTTTCAATGAAGTCCATTCCATATTACTAGTTAAACCCCTTCACAACCAACCTCACTTTATACATGTTGACTGATCCATTTGGATTCATCTTAGTTCTGAACACCCATTTAACACCAATTACTTTCTTATGAACTGATCTATCCATAAGCTCTCATGTTTCATTTTTGTGAAGATCTAATCTTTCATAGTTTTTTGCCATTCAACTTCTTCAAAAGTGATTGGTTCTTGCTTCGCTAGGTTACACTGTTGATAGATTTCAGTGATGTCCTCGCACGGGTTGTTCTTCAACTACATCATTTTCAGTTTGATTTACAGTATTTCGCAGATCTGGTCTTGGACTCCCTTGTTCACACATCTCTTCATCTGTTGCAATCCAATTCCAAATTATCGAACTTCACATCTCTACTTATGATCACCTTTTTGGTGAAAGGATTATAAATTCTGCATCCTTTCTTAACACGGGAATATTGATAACTCTTGAAAAGAGTTATATTTAAGGCCTCTAAATATAATTAATTGGTTGTAATTAAGTGAATACATTTTCAATTTTAGGATATTTTTAGAACATTGCATAACAAAGCTTGGGTTGTGATATAATGGTTATTATTTGTTACTTTTATCACTTGGGGAAGACTGGTGTGATTTTGTGTGAACACAGGTGTAGGAAGAGCAAGAAGATGACGAGGGAAAAATAAAGGAAGCTAAATATTGCCGTAGAAAATGGTGAAATTGATGGCCAATAGATTTGTCATGGTAATTCTGAGAAGATGACTTAACACTTTATCCACGTCATTCTCAGCCAGCTGTGCATGTACCAGAAAATCCAACCTGAAAAGAGGAATGAAAAAAGTGTGCTGAGGTGGGACGAATCTACCCAATAAAAGAAGGAGAGAAAAGAAGAAAAAGCAAAGTAATGAGAATTTGTGTGAGAAAGAGACTACTGACAACAATCCTCTCTGCACAGAGAAAAAATCCATTGGAGAATTTCAGAGAAAGAAAGGGTAGTAGTTATAGAGAGCAGAATACAAATGTGAAGAAGGGATGAGACATCTATCCTGGAGTGTGGTGAGAAATCTTGCAGTTTTGCCTTTAGTTTTCCTGATTTTTGTGATTCAAACTTCTTTAATATTGATGAATGATTGAAATTTGGCGTTTACTTTTCCACCCATGAACTAAATCTTTTCTGGGTTGGAGTTATTTGGGTTGTAACAGTCCGGTTTGTACCCTAGTCGGAACAGTGGTTTTGGGACCACAAATCCGAGTCCGTATAATATTTTAATATCATTTTCTGTGTCGTTGATATGTGATTAAGCGTGTGTTAAAATTCTGTAAGTTAATTTGTCTGTCCGTGTGCTTAATTTGACAAAAGGATTGAATTGCATTAAATGTGAAAGTTGTATGCTATATGTTAAAGTGCCTATGTGTTGTGGCTTATTAAGGTGGAGGTCTTATGTTGTTATTATGCCAATATATAGATATTAGATGGATAAATGTCTTAAATGCCCTCAATATTCTCATGTATATGTGTTAAGTATAAGGCTAATTTAGTAACTAAATTAATAATATGATGATAATAAAACAAAAGGCTAGAATAATAAGCCATTTTATCCATTTTTTTCTGAAATATTGAACAAAAGAAAAAGAAAGAAGAAGCTAAGGCATTCGGCACTTGCAAGCTTGTATTAAGGTAAGTTTTGACTCCGGTTTTTGATAATTTCTACGTTTTCGTAATCGTTGCTTTGAGAGATACAAAACCCATGTATTAATTTTGAGAATTGATGATGTTTGTGAAATGAGACTTTGATGAACTCATGTGATTTGTGATGTTTAATAGTGAAATATGAAAGGTATGTATTTGATGAACATGTTTTGTTCTTGGAAATTTGATGAATTTAGCTAATTAGGGCTAAATTGAGAAAATAACATTTTGAGGGACCTGATTATGAATTTGATGAAATTTTTGGACTTGTATGAGATGTATGGACATTCGGCTAAGCATGGTTACATGATGATTTGGTATATTTAATGTTTTGAGAAAAATGGACTAAATTGATAAAGTGTGCAAATGTGAGGGTTAATTTGTAAATTACCCTAAATATGTATATTTGGATTGAATTGAATGTGTGGTTAAATAAGAGGGTTAAATTTGAATATGTATAGATCAAGAACCAAAGAAAACTGACTTAGATCGCCGGAAAGCAAAAGTAGTCGAATAATCGAATCCGAACGAATATCTGGATTCGAGGTAAGTCAATATACAAATGAACATATTTGTATTGAATTATGTATGTTCATATGACTATTGATAATGATGACTGCTTATGAGATGTTGTATACATGAATTCCGAGATAAGATTGACTTAGTGACAATGTCCGTGAACTCCCGTATGAACCTAGGAATAGATAGGATTAGATATGTCATGACATAGGTGACTATTCTGTTTATCATGTAAGACCACATCTGGGACGTTGGCATTGATTCGATATTTCGTGTAAGAACACATCTGGGAAGTTGGCGTCGATATGAGACTTACGTATAAGACCATGTCTGGGACATTGGCATCGTATTAATTCGTATAAGACCTGTCGGGGACAGTGGCATCGATATCTGATTACATGTAAGACCACGTCTGGGACGTTGGCATTGTATGACTATTCTGAGTATTCTATATATCCTATTAGATTCCAAACGGTTGAACGGGCAAATTCTGAGCTATGAACGATTACATGAATGTCTATCCGTTTCAGGTATGTTTGATAAGTACACAAGGTGTGTATGAAAGGTAAGTATCTATATGAATTTACTAAAATGAATATGTGCAATGATATGATGAGATGATATGTGATATTATACTTAAATGAGCTATGTGCATATATGGTATATGAGTTGAGAATGTGGTAAGCTATGGCTAAGCAAATGAGCCAAAAAAAGAATGAGATGAATTTGTTATGAGAACCATTATGGTCATTATATCAATATGGCCATGTGCATTTTATGTTAAGTTTATTTGTATTTTGGCTTACTAAGCTTTTTGAAGCTTACTCTGTGTGTGTTTGTTTCTGTTTTATAGATCGTCAAAGCTACTGAAGGCTCGGGACCGTCAAGGATCGTCATCACACTACCTAAGCTCATTTTGGTATCTTTTGGAAATGTATATAATTAGATATGGCATGTATAGGCTAGTCACCTTGGATATCTTTGAAATGTGTATAAAGTAGCCATGAGATGTGGCTTGTTAAGTGTTGGTAATATGCATTTGTGAATATGATATACGATGCTTGATTTGGTATGTCTTGATGGCAATGAAATAACCTTATGAATGGTAAGCTTATGGTTGAATTGATGCCTTAGTAATTTAATGAGATTATGGTTGAATTATACTTGGATTTACTTGGAAATTGATTGAACAAATTAGCATAGTTAGAAATGAGGTTGAATGAAATAAAATGATGACCATTTGGTATGTTTTTGGTTGCCATTTGATTTTGGAAATAGGATTGCTTGTGCTTGCAAGTTTGACTCTATTGTAGGTGGCAATTTTGCTTTACAAGTAGCCTATTTTGCCCACATGGTCGTAGCACACGGGCGTGCCTAGTGACCGTGAGATTAAGTCAGGATCTAGCTAAGTGTGCACGGCCTTGGCACACGGACGTGCCTGGTAGCTGTGGGATTAAGTCAGTATATGGCCTAAGAGCACACGACCATGGTACACGGGCATGCCTAGTGGCCATGTGGAAAAGTCAGTATGCATGCTATGTTTTGGCACGGCCAAGACACGGGTGTGTCTGGTGCTCGTGGAAGACACACGGCCTGCCCACACGGGCGTGTGTCCTGTATAACTTAGAAAAGTTTTAAATTTCCGAGAATTTTCATAAGAGTTCGGCCTAGTCCCAGCCCTACTCTAAAGCATGATTAAGGTCTCGTTGACCTATTTAAGGGACACTTTGATTACGATTGATATATGATTGTGTGTAATGTCTGTAAAAGTTTCTGATCTGTCTGGTAATGCCTTTAACCCTAATCCAACGATGGATAAGGGTTAGGGGTGTTACATGGGTGGATGTTTATCATTTTTAATGCTCATGATTTGAGATTGCATATATCACTGCTTCATTCGATTTATGCCTATTTTAAATACATGGCTGCAAGCTCTAAACATAGCTGATTGTATGTTGTGTTCATAGATATAATTTTTGTAACACCCCTTACTCGTATTCAACGCCGAAACAGGGTACGAGGCGTTATTGGATTTCTACGCAGGCAATCATACAAAGCCGAGACATGAATTTCCACTCAAATTTAAAACTTTTCATAAACATTCATATCGTCCCTTAAACGATCCTACGAGGCCCAAAACATACATTAGGAGTGGTTCGGGACTAAACCGAGAACTTTGAAAACTTTCAAGAAACTTAGAAAACTTTTCATGAAAAAGGTCCACACACCCATGTGGGAGAAGAGACACGCTAGTGTGACATATCACATGCCCATGCTTCAGGCCATGTCCAAAATAGGGGACATTCTATTTATGACGTCATCAACCAAATAAGGTCACACGACTAAGGCACACGCCCATGTCCTTAGGCCATGTGGCGAATTAAATTTTTATAATTTTCCATAAAATAGGTGTAGACTTCACAAGGCCAGGGCACACGCCCGTGTTTGAGGCCGTGCCGTTCACACGACTGAGACACACGCCCGTGTCTCTGCCCATGTGCTCATTACTGAGCATTCTGTTTTGCATCAATTAGGGTGCAGGGGACACACTGCCATAACACACGCCGATGGGGCAAGCAATGTGTCACACACAGCCTAGACACATGCCCGTGTGCCAACCCGTGTAGACAAAATGAGGCTATTTACCAAGCCTTTTTGCCACCTTTTTATTGGCGCCAACCTACACAACCACAAACTACACCAATCCATGCATAAACATACAACCATATCAATCACAACCAAGGTTGTGGCACACCATTCAAAAGCCCACATATAACATGCTTAAACATCATGCCAAAATCACATCCATGATAGGCATTCCCATATAAGTATATCAATAGCCAACATAGCCATCATAAGCCAACTTTCAAAGGCCATATACAAAATGAATCAAATACCATTACTAGCCAACATATTTGGCCAAATCAATAGTGACACATAACAAAAAGACCAAGTCCCGATACATGCCATAACTCAAAACAATGTAGTCAGAAGTATCCAAAATGATAATTTGATAGTGTGATCGATGCTCCGATGACTTCCGATCCCCAAGCTAGCTTGGTGACACTATAAAAAATGAAAAGGAAGGGGGTAAACTTTAAGCTTAGTAAGTTAGAATGTAAGTAATAATCAACTTTGAACATACAATAACATACACATAATATAATGTAAATTAGCACAAAATCATCAAGTGATCATAGACATATTTTACTCATTTGCATCCTTACCAATAATGCATCCTAAACCGAGATAATTTCTCATGAGTTTTGCGTACGTACCTATACCACTTCATAACATAATCATAATTTTTCGCATCTTTGACATAATCTTTAAATTACTCGTTGAACCACTAGGAATACTAAAGGATACTCAGGAATAACATACACATAGAATCATACCAATGCCATATAGCAGATATGGTCTTACATGGGGCCATATATCAATGCCAATAGCCCAACTATGGTCTTACATGATTCTCATTTCGATGCCATGTCCCAGACATGATCTTACATGAAATCTCATAACGATGCCATATCCCAGATATGGTCTTACACATAAACTCATAATCCTAATGTCATGACATTTGTATCCTAACTATTCCTAAGGTTCAACCGGAAGTTTCACCTTACCGAATCTTTTCCGAACGAATCCATAATGATAATTGTACAAGTCATGCAATAACAAAATATTAAATACATAATATCAGTTGCATTATTTACACATGAACTTACCTCGGTACAAAATATGACTAACTAATTTGATTTAGTCCACAACTTTGTTCTTTCCCCGATCTAGGTCCATACTCCATTTTTCTTGATCTATAATAGAAAATTTAGCTCATTTAATTATCACATTGTTCAAATCAATCCAAAAACCATACTTTGTCAAAATTAGAATTTTACCACTAAACTTTCACATATTTACAAATTAGTCTTTAGACTTGTAAAATGAAATGTACTCATTTTCTTTGTTACCCAAGCCTAGCCAAACCAATATCATTCTTATACCAGCCCACATTTTTCATCAAATCACACTTATACTACCCATTTTTACAACTTTTACAATTAAGCCCTTTTTAGGTATTTTCATCAAAAAATTCACTTAATAAAAGATGTTCACCACACATCAAACTTTCATAATCTAACATGAAACATTAAAATACATGCATTCCACACCTGGGTCAAACCCTAGACATCAACCCTAGCTCAAATAAATGGTAGAAATGGATAGATCGATTTATAACAACTTTAAAAATGTAAAAAACATTAAAAACGGGACTAGGATGCACTTACTATTAAGCTTGAAAGTTGAAAAAACCCTAGCTATGGAGAGCTTGAGAATTTCGGCTATGATGAAGAAGATGGACATCAATTTTGACATTATTTTCCCTTTTAATTCTTTTATTAACCAAATGACCAAAATGCCCTTTTTACTAAACTTTCAATTTTTACCAATGCCCATTTTTGTCCATAAAAATAGAAATTGGTCAAATTGCTATTTAAGACCCTCTAATTAAAAATCCATGGCAATTTCATGCTCAAAGCTTCTAGAACATATATTTTGCAACTTATTCAATTTAGTCCTAATTATCAAATTGGACACTTTATGCATAAAATTTCTTCATGAAATTTTTACACAATCATGCAATCATGTTATAGACCTCAAAATTCTCATAAAATAATTATCTCTACTTTGGATTTGTGGTCTCGAAACCACTATTCTAAGTAGGCCCAAAATCGGGATGTTACATTTTTAATTCTGAAAAGACTAAATATACTGGATCTAAAATCGTTTGATGCAAGCAAATATTTGACAGAATATTCGTAGCACGCTAGACATAAATGTTGCAAGTTGTGCAGAGAAGAACATTCATCGCAGTTATTAATCTAGAGTTCTGTAGACATATAGTAACTTAGATTTTTAGCTTAAAATCTAGCCATCGAAAGAGGCAGGTTACGGTAGTAACTCTCCGAGCAGTTGATTAGACAATATTTTACCATAATATTATTTTGATATGAGCATTTCACCTAAATAATTCTAGCCCTATTCATTCAACAGTAGAATTACTCTTGCTTTTCTCTGTAATTTTCCACTATATTTTATTTGCCATATCAATCCTCTGTTTTTAGCATTAAATTACATTAATTCACTATACCAACATCTTATTCAATTTAACAGTATTTCTTGCTATTTAGTATAGTTAATAAGATTACAATAACTTAATCAATCTCTTACCAATTTTCGATCCCTATGAAGCTAAGTTCTAGTTGACAGTAAAACTTCTATCTGTCATTTTGTTGATATGAGCTCGCATCCACTTGGATCAAGAATTATACATTTGTTTTCTTTGAATACTACAAAGTAATTTTTCTCAAGAAACTGTCCTACATTAGCAGGTTTTGATCTATGTTAGGAACTAAAAATACATCTGTGACAAGTTTAGTACCTAATGGAGTTTTGATTAAAACATCTCCCTTTCCAACTGCTTCTATATACTGTCCATTTCCAACTTTCACCTTGGAATGAAACCTTTTGTCAACATTCTTGAAGATGCTCGTATTTGCTATCATGTGACTCGCACACCCGCTATCTACGAGCTAATTCTTTCTTACTCCGTTGGAGAGTTTACATAGTGTTGTGAGCTGGGCTTCGTAGGAAACTGTGAACATCAGTTCTTCTACTTCTACTATTTGTGCCTCAGCACCTTGTTGTTATGTATGCCCTTTGTTTTTGCATACTTTTTCTACATGGACAAACTGCTTGCAATTTTTCATTGAGCATTAAGCCTAAACCAACAGAACTTCACAGGATGCTCCAACTTTTCACAGTGTGAGCACGGCGGATATTTTTTCTTTCCACCTTCCTTCTTTGACTTCTCCTTCTTATCTGACCATTTCTTCTTTTGTTTCTGACTTGAGGAGCTTGTAGCATATCTATTTCTGGCTTGAAAATTTCATTCAGCATGTCCTTCTTTTTTGCTTGCCCTTCTCTATTCTAGAGCATACAGAGCATTGATTAGCTCTGTGAGTGATATGGTTGATAGATCACTTGAATCTTCTAGTAAGGATATCTTTGCTTTGTATCTCTTAGGAAGTGTGGTAACCACCTTCTCAACTACTCGACTATCAGGGAACTGATCACCTAGTAGTCTTATCTGGTTTACCACTTCCATGATTCTATCTGAATATTACTTCACAGTCTCAGCTTCTTTCATCTTTAGGTTTTTGAAATCTCGTCTGAAATTGACCATTTGTTGCTGCCTTGTCTTCTATGATCCCTGGAACTCCTCCTTTCGCTTTTCCTAAGCTTGTTTGGGAGTTTCATAGGCCATGATTCTTGTAAGGATCATGTGTAAAACACCGTTCTGTAGGCATGATATCGCCTTGTGTTTCTTTGCACATTCCTCATTGTGTTGTTTTATTTGAGCAAGTGTCGGATTTGGCCTCAACACTGATGGTTGTATTTTAAAATTTACAACTTCCTAAAGATCAAAGGCTTGCAGATAGGTTTTCATTTTTACTACCCAGAATGGTAGTTTTCATCTATACAAACAGGGGGTGGTGATGGTGTAAAGTTTGCTGAACACATTTTTTATAAAAACAGACCTCAAAGATAAATGGCTCTTGATACCAATTGCTGGACTTTTTATGAAGGAGAGGTTGAAACAGAAGCAAAAACATGAAAAATGGAGAGGCTAATTTTTGGTGAACCGTTTGATTAAAAAATTGATACTTAGTTTACATGAAAAATTATGCTTAAATAAGCTGAAAATAATAATAAAATATTACAACTTGACTTTAATCTAGTGACTAGATTCATATAACTTTCTTTTTCATTGGCTAGTTTTTGTCAATCATTTGCTAATATGTCTAATCAAAATTATCACCGTTTTAGTGCAAATTGCCAACTTGTAGAGTGAAGAGCTCGTAGGTGAGCTCTCAAGTTTGGTGAGCTCACAAGTCTTGGTGAGCTTGTGGTCTCAGTGAGCTCGCACATTTGGTGAGTTCGTAGTTCTTAGTGAGCTGTTTTGGTGAGCTTGCAGTTCACAGTTCACAGGGACTGTCATTTCGTAACACCAAATACTTTTATTTACTATATTTCTTCAATTTTAGGTGTTTAAATGAATATATTGCAAAGAAAAAGTTCCAAAGAAAAAAATACCACCATCTATGGCATTATTAATTGCTACACAGAAATCTTAAAGAAGGTTGGGATTTGAAGCTAAGACAAACTTGGAAGCCAAACCCAATAGGAAAAATGCTATAAGAAATTCAACACCTTTCATTGTTGTAAGTAGCACTCTTGAAGTTGATTAAATTCTTCTAAGATATTTCTATTTATAGATAGCATTCACTTAATAGTCCTAGTATCATTTTCATTATTTATTTCCATTTGCAGAAAAGAAAAGAAAAATAAATAAAGATGTGCAAAGTCTATAGTGATTTTTTTCTTAAAAAATCCAAATGAATTATTATTCAAATACTCTTCCCATTATCCTTGTTGAAGTTTAATCTTCCCACACTCACATTAGAATATAATATTGCAATGATTACCCTTTGACATGAAAATGTCTTCTTTGTTTATTTAACTATCCTATTGACTTGGAAAATAAAATATGAAAGAAAGAAACATCCAATTGATTGCCTCGTGTGCTATATCTATAAATGAAAGCTACGTGCATTTCTCTATAGTTAATATAATAATGTATATTCAATTTGTAAGCACAATAATGTATCATTGGCTTATCTCTCTATCAGTAATACATTTTGGCTTAGCAATATAAAAATCCTAGCGCTTTATAGTCAGATTTCATTTTCTCAGCTGCTGACAAAGCAGATCTGATATGGTTGTGAAACTTAAAATAAGTAACTTGTTCCCAAAATAGAACTTATGTATGAAGTAAAAGGTTTGAGAATTAGGGATTTAGATAATAAAATTAGGGTTGCTATATTAATAACTAGTCTTCACTTGTGAAATTTGAAATTTGTCATTTTATTTTACTTTGATTGATATTTATCATCATACTTTTGAGTTAAAGGTGAATTTACCATTACTACTTAACTCTATATTAAAATTTTAAATTTTTCATTTTATTTTACTTTGCTACATTTAGCTTGTCTTGAGAATGAGTTGCGGTAAGAATATGAAGCTCTTTAAAAGCAGAGGTGTTGATGTGGTTTTAGAAGGTTCGTATTAAGTGGATTCTGCCTAGGGATAAGAACACTTCTTATTTTCACATTTTAGCTTTGGTTAGGAGAAGCAGGCAGAGGATTCGGGCTCTAAAGGATGAGCACGAAAATTAGGTATTAGACTAAGAAGAATAGAAAGATAGAGCGGTAACCTTCTTTTGGAATTTGTTTACTAACACCATGGAGTATAGATGTAGGCCTAGCATGCAGGTTAATTTCCCTCTATTGTTTGTTGCAAACTTGGAGGAGTTAATTAAGATGGTAATGAATGTTGAGGTTGAAGAGGCGATATTTGGGAGGGGGTCCTTTAAAACACCAGGCCTTGATGGGTTTTAAGCAGTGTCCTTTCTATGTAACTAAGAGGTTATTGGGTTTTAAGTTGTTCACTTGGTTAAAAAGGCTTTCCAACTGGATTAATGTCAGAGGGGATCAATTTAACATTTATTACCCTTATTCCAAAGGTGGAGGCAAATAAAGGATGTCCGTCCGATAAGTTTTTGCAATGTTTCTTATAAGGTAAGTTCCAAGGTGGTTGTTAATTGGCTTAAATGTGTCCTTTTGAAGTTAACTGCATTGAGCCAGACTAACTTTGTTCCCAATTAACTAATTACTAATAATATAGTCATTTTCCAAGAAATGGTGCATTCCATGCAGAGAAAGAAGGGGAAGGAGGGGACAGTGGATTGGAACATTAACTTGGAGAAGGTGTATGAAAAGAAGAATTGGGTATTTATCTATTAGATCTTGTTGGACATTGGCCTTAGTAGTGCTCTAATTTTGCTCATTATGAGTTGTGTTGAGTCTAGTTCTTTTCAGGTGCTATGGAATGGGGTGGCAACATATTCCTTCATGCCATCATGTAGTCTAAAGCAATGGGATCCTCTTTCTCCGTACTTGTTTGTTCTGGGTATGGAACATTTGACTCATATTCTTCAGGATAAGATTGTGAAGGTTTCTTATTTCCTGTTCATTCGAGTATGGGTGGGCTAAGTAATCTTAATGTTTTGTCTCCTAATGATCTGTTAATTTTCTCATTTAGTAAAGATGCTTAGATTCAGATGTTCCACGAATGTTTAAGTGTTGAAATAGCACAATCCCACATCTAAAAAAATACAAGATTGTGGAGTGCTGGTACTACTGTAAATAGAGGTGATCACTTCACCTTTAAATCATCCTAAACTTTGCCACTTTCTCCATAAGACAAATTTTCTCTCTCTCTATTTGTAATTTTCACTTTTATTTTTGGAGTGAAATATATTTGGTAGTTTCTAAGGACGTCTACATAATTTTTCGAACCTCGTTATATTGTTTTTCTTTTAATATTTTGTAGGGTAAAATTGTAGTGATATATTGTGTTACTAAATTACATTGGAGGAGATTCTATCTAGGATATTGGGTTTGAAGTGGGATCGTCTGTGACCCTTCAAATCTTTCCTAGGTCAATTTGTAATTCTTGAGAAGTCCAAGATTTATATGTTGAGAAATCTTTCCCAGTGTGATGCTAGTAGAGTTAGCAGTTGGCATCGATCTTACAAATAATTTGGGTCAACATTTCGAAGTTTTATTGGTTCATGGGTGAGTTACTAAGAGCACTTACTGGCATATTGTTGAGAAAGTTCAACATTGGTTTGTCAATTAAAACATGAACTAGCTCTCTTTGGTTTGGAGACTCATGTTGCTGAAGTCAGTTATTGAGGCAATTCCAACCTATACCATGCAAACAACTTATTTACTTGTAAGGGTTTGTGATCAACTAGATAAGTTGAGTAGGTGGTTTCTTTAAGGTCTACCTCTTTGGCACAGTGAATCCATCTTGTCAATTAGGAGTCTCTTTGTTTGCCAAAAGATGTGGGTGGTTTAAGTCTGAAGCCTATGCATGATTGGAACTTAATTCTCCTTGGGAAACTTGGATGGATATTGATTACCGAGTTTGATAGTTTGTGGGATCAAATAGGTATTTTGAAATACTTATCTCCTTATAAGAATTTATTTTCAATTGAATATCCACTTAACTCGTAACATCTTTGGAAAGGTATTCTTGCTAGTATGTATGTTTTGGAAAAGGTGTGTATTGGCGGGTTAGGGATGGTGGTAATGTTAGGTTTTGGTTAGACAAGTGGTTGTTTGATGGGCCACTAATTCAATATTTCCAGGGATTTGGATGCATGGAAGGTAGGTTGTTCGGTTCGGGATTTCTTTAATAAGTATAATGCACTGCTTTTTTCATTTTTTTCGTGTTTCCCTACTCATTTGGTTAGGAAGATTAAAGCTGCTTCTGCTCAAATTAATACATCTATATGTGTTGATTTGAGATGGTACCAACCGTATGTTTACTAATAAATTTGGCTTTATGCTATTCAAGATGGTACCTCTACCTATACTCAGTGTGCAAATGAGTTTCAAGCAAATAAACCTTGGGGATACAATGACGCCTAATAACTATTTGCGTTTTGCATTGACGAGAATAGTCCACTAAGCATTGAGCAAAATATAACAGGAAAATCAATCTAAGAATAGAAGATGGAGGAAGAATAGAAAGAACTTTTGAGAAGTTTTTGGTATATTTTCCAAATGAAATCTCACTCTTATTTATAAAAAATCTCAAGAGACATAACTTCAATAGGTGTCTTTTCTGAATAATCAAATCTTTAAAGAAGACATATTTATTCAACTATATCTCTTAAATATGTCACAACCGTAAAATAAGATCTGGTATAAAATTAATAAACCATAAACTAGGATCTATCATGTCAAATAATCAAGAACAAAAAATAACAAAACTAGATGCGGGAGCGTACATAAATCCATCGATTCCTTGAAATCTTCGAAACTTATGGTTTTGATCTTCCAAATTAGCACACGTGTAATTTTGAGAGGGTGACTCTCTTTTCTAAAGATGAAATAATAGAAAAGTTATTTATGTGTAATTTGGAGACAATAACACTAATATATAACTTTTGCACATTAACCTTAATTTTTAATTAGCCCATCATCAATTAGAAATTAGTTACTAGAGTATCTACATATATTTGACCCATACTTTATTTAATAATTGGTTCGATGAAAATGTGCAATTTTACAGAACAGTTAACAAGTAATAAAGTGATAAGTATAGAGTATCGTCTCCATTGGGATTGTATAAGCAATTTTTTGTGAAAAATTAAAACTTGAACAAATTGGTGGTGAAAAATAATATAGATTAAAGTATGGTGCAAAAAATTAAGAGTGGATTAACTAAATAATTTAACTAACTAAAAATTACCTAAGTATGTAAAATAAAATAAACATAGAAAATATGCAAGTTTTTGAGAGTTATCACAATAGCATGCTTGTGGTAGAATAATCTTCTTTCCTAGCTTAAATTTATTTAAACATTGTCAAAAGATGTTATGGAGATTCCGTGGCAAGTCGATCATTTACTAACCTTTATCTAATGGGGTAAAAATATTAAAATTATTTAACTACTAAGCCTATCTAGTATGTTTTTATGTTCAATAAACTTATAATTTCATAAACAAAACATTTTACAAGTTTATCTAAGGTAATAATAGTTTTGGTAGTATTAAAATTTTAATCCTGTAACATCCTAAAAATAGAGGTCTGGCATTTTTGCGTTATTGCATGGGTTGTGCTTGATAAGCTTGTTATTTGGGTGTGTTTGCGGGTCCTGAGGAGGCTCGGGTTTGAGTCCAAGCCCTGGTGAAATTTTGGTTTTTGGGCACTTTAGTGGAGTGAGCTAGTGGAAGCAGGACTTAAGTTTAATTGGTTTCATTTTGTTAACACAAGGAAGCATGTGGCATTGTGGTGTGGCGTCACAAGGGGAACCTGGAGGAAGGGAATTCGAGTCTCTCAGGCTGCAAATTGTGGCTTTTATTTTGTGCTAAGCAGGTGGAGGAAGTAGAGTTCAGCTTGGACTCTGCAAGGAAGTTGGAGACTCAGTCAAATTATTTTGAATGAGTGATGGAGAGTGAAGTAGGGAGAGATCCATGGAGAAAATCATGGGGTTGGTGAGTGTAGGGAGTTGGCCGAATGTGTGGTTTGTGTAGGAGGAATTTCGACCCATCTCTTTTTATTCGTTTTTCTTTACCATAGCCGAACCCCCTCCTACTCATTTACTTCTTCTCTCTTCTTAGAACAATAGCCACCCTACCTTTGTTTAGATTTCTTTAGCCGATTGCGTGGTAGCTTGAGGCATGGTGTTTTCTCTTTAGGTGCCGAACCTCTTCTTTTCCATTTGACTTCTCTCTGATCAAAGGTAATGCTTCCTTCTCTTTTGTTCTTTACCATTCTTTTCTGCTCTCTCTTCTTTCTCTTTTGTAAGCAGAATCTCTCACTCTATTTCTTCTTGTCTAAGGCTGAACCTGAATACTCCTTTCCACCATGAGTATCATCTGTTCTTCTTTTGCGTTGAAACCGAAACTCATAGCAATTGCAGAATCTATGGCACGTTGGTAAGTTTATATGGCCAAATCGGAGGAGTGGATGGTCGTTCTCCATTTGTATGTTCATTCTGGCCGAAAGGCCATTTCTTTGTTATTCCTGAAATCACATCGCTAACTCGTGCTATTCTTTAGAGACGTAACTTCGAGGGAGTAAACCGAACTTTCAGGCATAGCAAGGAGTACTGTCGCTATTGGTAAGTATTGTGGGTTGTGTTATCGATTTCCATTTTGGGATTTTTGAGCAAGGAACTAACTGATAGTCTTGTATGCTCTTAGGTGATTCGGAGAGTATCGTGGTTCGTATTCCAAATCAGGTGTGTAATCTCACACCCATTTCGATGGTTGTTTGTGATATTTTGTGACACGGCCAAAAGCCGAAAAGCCGGCAACTGGGACCCCTCAAGCATGCGGGTGATTGTAGTGGTAAATCGAGATACAAATCTTGACGTTAAGTCGTTGAGAGTGCCACGATCACACTCGCGATACTGAGGCTGTAACGGGCCAAACCGGGCTGAAACGGGCCAAATGGGCCCAATGGGCTATTCGGCCCATTTAGGCGAAACTGTTGGAAAAACTCGCAAAAGATAGATCCGAATGCGAAATCTGCGAATTTGGAACCGAAACTGTACGTTTTGGGCCACACGAACGTGTGGGCCCGTTTGGGCCTAAAATGACTTTTAGGCCCAATAACTCTGTAGAGACCCAGAAAGGGTCACGTGTCGCTTGAGGCGACAATAGGCCTTGGGAAAGGCTGTTAGTTGGTAAAATTACGGAAATACCATTGGAAGGGTAAATTACCGAAATACCCCCGAAGGGTAAATAATCGTTATACCCCTAGAGGTAGTTTAAGTGATATGTGTGGGATATTTACATGATTGTTTATGATTATGACATACTGCATACACGAATTATGTATGTCGCGACATCATGCATGGGTTTGGGATATTGATGATCAGAGGAAATGTAATCTGATGGCTCTGCCACATATTCTAGTGGCTTTGCCACAATCTGTCTGGTGGCTATGCCACGTATATTCTGATACTCTGGGGGCTTTGCCACAAATTTTGTGATGAGCAACTTGACTGCCATCGAGGTGTGTAGCAGATGGATAGGTTGATTTAGAAATCCCCATAGGTGTGTTGGGCTGGTACGGGTGGTGTGTAGCGGATGGATTATTAGGTTGGGCTGCATGGATTAAGGCTAAGGCCCAGATTGTACTGAATAGGGCATCGGCCCAGTCTACTTCTGCATGGGCTTCGGCCCAATTTGCTTCTGTATGGGCTTCGGCCTAGTCTATTTCTGTATGGGCTCGGGCCCAGTTAATGACCGATTAGGGGATTACACACTAAGTTCTCGTAGCTCACCCCTCCGCTTTAATCTTGCAGGTGATCCCCAGCATTGAGGATTTGGAGCTGCGGAGGACTCTGTGGTGGCCATACATCGGAAATTTAGTAAATTTTCGTTCACTTTAATTTGAGATTTATTTTAATTTGGGTTTAATGTTGTGTAATAAGGCCTTTTAGATTTTATTTTTCTTTTAACTTTCAATTCGGTTATTATTAAACTGTTAGATGTTTAAATACTGAGTTTTCCAAAATGTGAACGAACGGTTTTCAAAACATCACACTCCTGCAACTCACTAAACCTATCTTTTGTTATAAACAAGTTTTTGGGAGTAATAACAATAATAACAACAATAATGTTTTACAAGAAAACCATAAAAACAAAGTTGATTTTCCACAAACAACAAAGCTTGAAGTTTCAAAAAGAATACGAACTTTTTAACGAACGCGCAAGCTTTTAAACAACCCTTCTATGTGACATACTAGATCCAGTCATAACACCTAGGCCGGGTTCGTGGTGGTATTCATAGATGACATCTTGGTGTACTGAAGAACTGAGGAGGAGCATGATTCGCATCTTCAGGTTGTTCTGAAGATATTGAGAGAGAAGCAACTTTACGTCAAATTCAGTAAGTGTGAATTTTGGCTGAAGGAAGTGACATTTTTGGGGCATGCTGTGTCTGCCGGAGGGATTAGGGTTGATCCTCGGAAAGTTGAAGCGGTATTGGATTGGAAGCCACTAAAGACAGTATCAGAAATTCAAAGTTTTCTGGGTTTGGCTTGGTACTACAGAAGGTTCGTTGAGTGGTTTTTATTGATTGCTGCACCCCTAACTAAGTTACTGCGTAAGGGAGTACCGTTTGTTTGGGCTGATAAACAGCAGTAAAGTTTTGAAAAGTTAAAGAAGATTCTGACTGAGGTATCAGTGTTGATTCAGCCTGAGGCTGGGAAAGAATTTGTTGTCTATTGTGATGCGTTGCACATAGGTTTGGGATGTGTGCTGATGTAAGAGGAGAAGGTGGTGGCGTATGCATCTCGCCAACTAAGGCCACATGAGGTGAACTATCCCACTCATGACTTGGAACTAGCGGCAGTGGTGTTCGCAGTAAAGATATGGAGACACTACCTGTATGGAGAAAAGTTGATTATCTACAGCGACCATTAGAGTCTGAAGTATCTCATTACCCAAAAGGAGCTGAATTTAAGGTAACGGAGATGGATAGAGTTGCAGAAGGACTATGACTGCTCGATTGAGTATCACCCGGGTAAAGCCAACATGGTGGCAGATGCATTAAGTCAGAAGGTGGTATCTGATTTGAGAGTAATGTTTGCTCACCTCAGTCTTTTCGAGGATAGTAGTTTGATGGCAGAACTTTAGGTGAAACCGACTTGGGTTAATCAGATTAAGGAGAAACAAGCATTGGATGAGTCGTTAGATTCTCATTTTCAGTAGGTGAAAAGTGGTGAGACAGTGGAGTTTAGGCTGAATAATGAGGGGATATTATGTTTTCGTGAATGAGTTTTTATGCCAAAGGACTCTGAGTTAAGACAGGTGATTCTGCGGGAGGCACATAGTAGCCCATACACTATGTATCCCGGTGGAAACAAGATGTACCGAGACCTGCGTGAACAGTACTGGTGGCTAGGGTTGAAACGTGAAGCTACTGACTTTGTAAGCAAGTGTTTGATTTGTCAGCAGATGAAGGCTGAACATCAACTACCTTCAGGATTGCTACAACCGGTAAAGATTCCACTTTGGAAGTGGGAGAGAATAACAATAGATTTTGTTAGTGGGCTACCCCTGACGCCTACTAAGAAAGATTTAGTATGGGTAATCGTTGACCGATTGACTAAGTCCGCTCACTTCATACCGGTTTGCACTGACTACTCGCTACAGAAGTTGGCCAAGCTGCATGTGGCAGAAATTGTGAGGCTACATGGGGTGCCAGTGTCTATCATATCGGACAGAGACCCTAGATTTACATCTCAGTTCTGGAAGGCATTACATGAAGCTTTGGGTACAAGACTAGACTTCAGCATAGCGTTCCACCCACAGACTGATGGTCAGTCAGAAAGGGTATTCCAGATTCTATAAGACATGGTAAGGGACTGTGTGATTGATTTCAGGGGTAGTTGGGAAGATTATTTACCGCTAGCAGAATTTGTGTATAACAACAGCTACCAATCCAGCATTCAGATGGCACCTTACAAGACGTTGTATGGTCGTAGGTGTCGTACCCTTACTTGTTGGACAAAATTGGGTGAGCGACGGTTGTTGGGTCCAGAATTGATTTTAAAAATTGGAGAAAAGGTTAAGTTGATTCGGGGTCGGTTAAAAGAAGTTTCTGACAGAAAAAATCGTATGCGGATCTGAAGCATAAGGAGATAGAATTTTCAGTAGGGGATTATGTCTTCTTGAAGGTCTCACCTTGGAAGAAGATTTTGATATTTGGACGGAATGGCAAGTTGAGCCCCAGATTCATTGGGCCTTATCGGATAGTGAAGCGTGTGGGACCGGTCGCCTATCAGCTTGAGCTGCCCCCTGAGTTAAACCGAATACATAACGTATTTCACATCTCTATGTTGAGGCGCTATCGCTCAGATCCTTCTCATACAGTACCGGTGGAAGAAATTGAGGTTAGACCTGATCTGTCATTTGGAGAAGAACTAGTGTAGATTTTGGATCGGGATGTTAAAATGTTAAGAAGGAAGTCCGTCCCACTGGTCAAAGTGCTTTAGCGTAATCACAATTCAAAGGAGGCCACGTAGAAGCCAGAGGAGGCAATGCGACAACAATACCCTCACCTGTTTTAATCAGGTAAATTTTGAGGCCGAAATTTCTTTAAGGGGGTAGAACTGTAACATCCTAAAAATAGGGGTCTGGCATTTTTGCGTTATTGCATGTGTTGTACTTGATAAGCTTATTATTTGGGTGTGTTTGCAGGTCTTGGGGAGGCTCGGGTTCGAGCCCAAGCCCTGGTGAAATTTTGGTTTTTGGGCACTTTAGTGGGGTGAGCTAGTGCAAGCAGGACTTAAGTTTAATTGGTTTCATTTTGTTAACACATGGAAGCATGTGTCATTGTGGTGTGGCGTCACAAGGGGAACCTGGAGGAAGGGAGATCGAGTCTCTCAGGCTGCAAATTGTGGCTT
Source organism: Gossypium bickii (assembly GCA_025503065.1). Lineage (NCBI taxonomy): Eukaryota > Viridiplantae > Streptophyta > Magnoliopsida > Malvales > Malvaceae > Gossypium > Gossypium bickii. The sequence continues at coordinate 109,128,313 of CP106711.1, forward strand.
TTATTTTGTGCTAAGCAGGTGGAGGAAGTAGAGTTCAGCTTGGACTCTAGAAGGAAGTTGGAGATTTAGTCAAACTATTTTGAATGAGTGATGGAGAGTGAAGTAGGGAGACATTCATGGAGAAAATCATGGGATTGGTGAGTGTAGGGAATTGGCCGAATGTGGGGTTTGTGTAGGAGGAATTTCGGCCAAATTTTTGGCTTCTTGGATGTACACATTTTGTCAAGTGAGGTAGTGCCATTTTTTTCTCTAAAGGTGCTTTTAGTGTGTTGTTTTGGCATTTTTTTCGCTTCGATCAGTTTCGGGTCCTCTTCTTTGGCATTTCATTTCTTTGTCTTCGGGTGGTACACTTTTCATCCCTCTTTCTTTCTTCCAATTGTGCTTGGCCAAATCTGCTCGTGAGATTGACCACTCGTGCATTTGTCCTTCTCAGCTTTTCTTCTCCTCTATTTAAACTGAATAGTTCTATCTCCTTTTATTCATTTTTCTTTACCATAGCCGAACCCCCTCCTACTCATTTACTTCTTCTCTCTTCTTAGAACAATAGCCACCCTACCTCTACTTGGATTTCTTTAGCTGATTGCGTGGTAGCTTGAGGAGTGGTGTTTTCTCTTTAGGTGCCGAATCTCTTCTTTTCCATTCGACTTCTCTCTGATCAAAGGTAATACTTCCTTCTCTTTTGTTCTTTACCCTTCTTTTCTGCTCTCTCTTCTTTCTCTCTTGTAAGACGAATCTCTCACTTTATTTCTTCTTGTCTAAGGCCGAACCTGAATACTCCTTTCTACCGTGAGTATCATCTGTTCTTATTTTGCATGGAAGCCGAAACTCATAGCAATTGTCGAATCTGTGGCATGTTGGTAAATTTATATGGCCGAATAGGGGGAGTGGATGGTCGTTCTCCATTTGTAGGTTCATTCTGGCTGAAAGGCCATTTCTTTGTTATTCCTGAAATCACATCGCTAACTTGTGCTCTTCTTTAGGGACGTAACTTCGAGGGAGTAAACCAAAATTTCAAGCATAGCAAGGAGTACTGTCGTTGTTGGTAAGTATTTTGGGTTATGTTATCGATTTCCATTTTGGGATTTTCGAGCAAGGAACTAACTGATAGTCTTGTATGCCCTTAGGTGATTCAGAAAGTGTCGTGGTTCGTATTCCAAATCAGGTGTGTAATCTTACACCCATTTCGATGGTTATTTGTGATGTTCTGTTACACGGCCAAAAGCCGAAAAGCCAAAAAGCCAGCAACTAGGACCCCTCGAGCGTGCTGGCGCTCGTAGTGGTAAATAGAGTTACGAATCATGACGTTAAGTTGTTGAGAGTGCCACGATCACACTCACGATACTGGGGCTGTAACGGGCCTAACCGGGCTGAAACGGGCCAAATGGGCCCAATGGGCTATCCGACCCATTTGGGCCAAACTGTTGGAAAACTCGCAAAAGATAGATCTGAATGCGAAATCTACTAATCTGGAACCGAAACCCTACGTTTTAGGGCACACGAACGTGTGGGCCCGTTGGGGCCTAAAATGGCTTTTAGGCCCAATAGCTCCGTAGAGACCCAGAAAAGGTCTTGTGTCACTCGAGGCGACAGTAGGCCTTCAGAAGGGCCATTAGTTGGTAAAATTAAAGAAATACCCTTGGAAGGGTAAATTACCGAAATACCCCTGGAGGGTAAATGACTGTTATACCCCTAGAGGTAGTTTAAGTGATATGTGTAGGATATTTACATGATTGTTTATGATTATGACATATTGCATACACGAATTATTTATGTCATGACATCATGCATGGGTTTGGGATATTGATGATCGGAGGAAGTGTAATTTGGTGGCTCTGCCACATATTCTGATGGCTCTGCCATATATTCTGGTGGCTTTGCCACAATCTGTCTGGTGGCTATGCCACGTATACTCTGATATTCTGGTGGCTTCACCACAAATTCTTTGATGAGCAGCTTGACTGCTATCGAGGTGTGTAGCAGATGGATTGGTCGATTTAGAAATCCCCACAGGTGTGTTGGGCTGGTACGGGTGGTGTGTAGCGGATGGATTATTAGGTTAGGTTGCATGCATTATCTACTTTATCATGTTAATAGGGCTAAGGCCCAGATTGTACTGAATAGGGCATCGGGCCAGTCTACTTCTGCATGGGCTTCAGCCCAGTTTGCTTCTGTATGGGCTTTGGCCCAGTCTGTTTCTGTATGGGCTTGGGCCCAGTTAATGACCGATTAGGGGATTACATACTGAGTTCTCGTAACTCACCCCTCTACTTTAATCTTGCAGGTGATCCCCAGCACTGAGGATTTGGAGCTGTGGAGGACTCTGTGCTGGCCATACATCGGAACTTTAGTAAAATTCTGTTTCACTTTAATTTGAGATTTATTTTAATTTGGGTTTAATGTTGTGTAATAAGGCCTTTGAGATTTTATTTTTCTTTTAACTTTCAATTTGGTTATTATTAAACTGCTAGATGTTTAAATACTGAGTTTTCCAAAATATGAACGAACGATTTTCAAAACATCACATTCCTACAACTCACTAAACCTGTCTTCTGTTATAAACAAGTTTTTGGGAATAATAACAATAATAACAACAATAATGTTTTAAAAGAAAACCAAAAAAAAAAAAATTTGATTTTCCACAAACAACAAAGCTCGAAGTTTCAAAAAGAATACGAACTTTTTAACGAACGCGCAAGTTTTTAAACAACCCTTCTATGTGACATGCTAGATCCGGTCATAATGTCTAGGCCAAGTTTGGGGTGTTAAAATCCCTAATTGATTAAACATACACAATACAAGTATTTTTTTCAATTAATTAAAACCTTAATTAGATTAATTAATTAATTCAGTCATTTCTTTACATTCATAAAGCATAAGAAACATAGTCACGATTTTGCTTGAATGAGTAAATAGATAGAAAGCACAAAACACCTTTAACAAAATTAAATAAAGTAAACTATGGAAATCAAATCATTCTAACACCCCAAGATTTAAGCAATCATGATTTTATTGAAAACAAAACACTTAGTTGCAATCATGTTCATAAAAATGAGCAAAAGTGAAAGATTTAAAGGAAAGAAGAAACTCTAAGCCGTTTTTGGAAGGTCTTCGAAGCACAGCTTGCTTCCTCCTTCCTTTGTCTTCCTTTCTTGCCAAACAACCAAGTAAAGAAGCTCTCATTGTGGCCAAATGGGGCTGCTCTCAAACCTTGCAAACACTCTTTCAAGAGAGAGAAATATAGGGAATGGAGAAAAGAGAGAACAAATGATAGAGGAAAATTAAAGAGATGGATGAGTGAATTGAGTGATTTGAGTGGTCAGAAAAGGGACTATTTATACATGAGGGGAGTGGCTATTTTTAGCAAATTGAATTCTTGAAAACATCTCTCCCCATGGTCGACCGTTGCTTTAAGGAAAGGATTTGATGGCTTTGTTATTTTTAGCTTGGGGCATGAAAGAAAAAAGCTTGAAACGAGGAAGGGGTTTAACGGCATTAAAAGGAAGTTTGTGGCTACTTTTTGAATAATTTAAATTAGATTCAGAAGGCTGATTTGGGCTCTTTGATGGACGGTTGGGCCACTCTCCCTTTGTGGGTAATTTTAAGCTTTTTTTTCCTTAGCAGACTGTCTAATTTTTTTGCCGAATTTCTAAGCTAGGTCAATCATGTCCCGTGACCCATTAACCCCTTAATTGGGGTGTCCAAGGCTGATTTTTAATTAGCCTTCCTCTACATGGCTTGTGCTATAGGGATGTTACAATTATTTTGAGCTCTAAAAGATGACCTCTAAGACTGCCCTTTATTCAAATGCACCAAATTTCTTCCAATTGGCAAAATTGTGTAAGTTTAGCATATAAATAATTAAAAATAGAGATTTGTCTTTAACTTTTTCCAACTTAGATATTTTGTAATAAAATTAAAAGGATCTACTAAAACCACTCGAAATTTGCAAGAATTATTAGTCAGAAAGTATTATAAAAATATATATATTTTGGAGTTATCAATAATTAAAGCCTAATAAAACTTAACCAAATTAGATCACTTTTAATTTGGGCTAACCTATTATGATATTAAATAATAATAACATGTAATTACTTTTATTATATATGTGATGTCTATATTTTCCAATAATTTCCCACTTGGACCATATATATATACTAATTACTCTATAATTACAGGTCATTATATAACTTTATGAGCTCAAAACTTTTCTATCATATCCAAAAAGTATTTCAAACAATCTCGTCTATTAATTATGTTAACAAAGAACCAATGTGACTTTCATTACATATATCATAACTAAATTCATTCCTGATTACATATATTAACACAACCAAATGACATACATCAAGTATGGATGTGTAGCATGGAAATTACATGCAATGTGAATCAAATATGCCTATTTCCAACTAGTCTTCCTTAAACTTAAGTGAGGTCAGTATCAAATAGAGTGAATAAACTAAATACTTCATTTCTGATTAGAAAAAATGAAATACATAAATGTCTGAAAACAAACATAAAGCAAATAAAATACAAACTCCCACTAAACCATGATGTCCTCATATAATATAACACCCATGTGAGCAATGTGCTCATGAAAGACCTTGGGTGGTAAACCTTTTGTGAGCAGATCCGCTATCATGGAGTTTGTCCCAATGTGATCTATGGATATTTTAAATTGGTTAAATTGTGCAAGAAGTGATACCATAACCATAAGAACAAACAATTTATCAAAAAGCTCAATCTTAAGTGCCTTAAGTCTTGAAGCAATGTAACAGCCCGTTCGGCGGAGACTTAATATTCTCCCAATGTTTGGCATGTAGTTGGTAAAGTTAAGGGTAGAATTGAGTAAGTGAATATTTGTTTTGGCTAAGTAGAGTATTCTGTGTGTGATTCACCAATTGGCAAACTTTTAGTTTGGCGAACTCCTAATTTCGATGAACTCTTCTGTTAAGTATTTGCCCATTCCAGACGTGTTAGGCGAACTCATTCACTCATTATGTGTATGATGATTTAGTTTTTTAAATTTAGGCATAGTTGGGACCTACATAGATTTGAACTAGACTGCTGTAGATAATTAGACATAAACTTGTTAAGTGCACTAATCACAGTAATTAAGAGAGTTAGTGGAATTGTTTGATATTTCCACTAAACCTTGTCTTCGTTGCATGAGTATATAAATGTACCGGTGGCTATTCTAAGACACCTTTGCATTATCTTCTTCTTTATAACATCCCGAAATAGGGCCTAAACGGAACAGTAGTCGTGAAACCACAAATCCGAGATAGAAAACTTTATTTTGATTAATTTTTATGATTTACTAATTGATTGGATGCATGTGTTAGAGTATTGATAGAGATTATATGAAATTCCTGTCTAATTTGCTTATTAGGGTTAAATTGTAAAAGTTGATAAATGAGAGTTCTATATACTAAAGGATTTAATTGAAGAGCATAATTGAAGTAGAGGTCCTTAAATGGTAATTATACCATTAGGCTTTTATGGACAAAAATGGACAAATATAGGTAGAAAGAACCAAAGTTTTTAATGAAGGGTAATTTAGTCATTTGGTAATAAAAAGAAATTAAAAGGGAAAAAGATGGCAACATATGCTCATCTTCTTCCTTAGGACGAAACTTCAAGGGGGGGACTCCATAGCTAGGGTTTCCAAGCTTCCAAGCTCCATAGTAAGTCAATCCAAGCCCCGTTTTTCATGTTCTTTACGTTTTTGGAATCCCGGTAACTTGGTTTAGCTTATTCTAGCAATAATTTAACTTAGGGTTCATATTTGGAAAAATACCCATAGGTGAAATGTGTTTATTTTGATGTTTTATGATAGAATATGAAGACTAAAATTATGTTAAACAACTTTTGCTAAGTGATTTTACGTAAAAACGAGTAAAATGACATAATCGATAAAAATATCTAATGTTCATAAGTACATGTTAGAGTGAGAATTTGATGTTGCCATAGAAGGGAAAAATGTTCAGCATGTCCTAAAATGTAAGAAAATAGGATGAAGTTTATTTTTTGAGCCTAGGGGTAAAATCGTAATTTTGTGAAAGTTAGGGGGCAAAAACGTAATTTTGCCATAATGTGATTTTTGGATTGAATTAAATAATGTAAATATTAAATAAGCTAAATGTGTTATTATAGATCGAGAAGAACGTGGAATCGATCTTGAACGAGGGAAAGGAAAAGTTAAGGACTAAATTGTAAATTTCGCCATATTTTGCACTGAGGTAAGTAGTATGTAAATAATTCATTATTTTTATTGATGTTTTATATTTTAGCATGTTTAATGTATTGTATCTGATTTTTGGATCATAATTGACTATTGAAAGAATGAAATAAAGTGTTAAAAAGTGAGTTATTTCCCGTTTGAACCTTCGGAATCGAAAGATGTAATTGGCATGTAGCTAGGTCACATGAGTGGTACTAAGTGTAGGCCACTATGTGCACAAGAGAGCTACAAGAGATTTTGTATACGTAGCTAGGTCACATGTGTAATACCGAGAGTACGCCATGTGTACAAGAAAGCTATATGTAGCTAGGTCACATGTGTGGTATATACAAGAGAGCTACGAGAAGGCTAGGTCATATGAGTGGTGATAAGTGAAGGCCACCATATGTACAAGAGAGCCAGAATTATGAGTACATTCGAGCTAGGTCAAATGAGTGGTACTGGGTGAAGGCCACTATGTGTACAAGAGAGCTTCGATTTCAAAGGTGGGCTGTGTGCGAAACCACCGCATATTCGTTATTATTCCGAAGCGTTCAACGAGAAAACTGACTAAATGAAATTATGTGAGATGTTGTAGTGATAAGTATATGTATATGTATGTATAATGTATGAGCAATATGCTCAATATGTAATTGGAAATTTGAATGATTGTTATAGATAAGTAATGAATACGACTAAAGTGAGAGAAAGCAAAATTTTACAATAAAACTGTTTTGGACAGCAGCAGTGAGGTGAATTTGAAAAATCACCAAAAATGGTAGAAATTGAATTATAAGTTTCATGAGACATTTATTTAAAGCTTACTGAGTCTATTTGTATACAAAAGAAATAGAGAAAGCAAAGGATTGGTATATTTTGAGATATTTAGATTTTTGTGAGACTAGTTCGGAGTGATTTCGAGATACCCTGTTCTGACTTGTAAAAATCATTGAAAATTGTACAAAACTAATATTGGGACATAATTTATATGATTAGATTCCTTATTGAGTCTATTTTTAGAAGAATCAAACTAGAACATCATTTGAATTCTGTACAAAAAGATAATTAAATTTTAGCAAAGAATGGTCGGAATTGTCAGACAGCAGAATAGGGGAGACTTTGAAGAATAAACTGTACTAATTGGCTAAACCAAAAATTCAAAAAAATTTTATGGTAAAAAGATATGTGAATCTAGTTTTAGGGAAAATTTACAGATCTTAATTTAGAGTTTTTTAGCTCCAGATAAAAATAATTTAGTGACTGTGACTCGAATAGAGAGCTTGCTCTAAATTTGAATTAATAGTGACTTTGAATGTAGATACGATTGTGTTATCTTGTAAACATATTAAATCCATTATCTATTATTTATATACTTACTTACTAAGCTATATGCTTACTCTTTCTCTCTCTCTTTTTTTCTTTGTTCTATAGTGTCATCAAGCTAGCTCGGGATCCGGTGATCGTCGGAGATCCATCCACACTATCAGCCTTCTTTTGGTATTTTGAAAACAATATTTTGGGAATTTTGGCATGTATAGAAGGCTTAATTGTTTTGTTATTTGTAATAACAACTGATTATTTTGCTTATGGGTATTGACGACTATCTATGGAAAAAGTTTTAAATTTATACGGATTTTACATTTTAAATTTTGTACAGTAGTATGAATTATGTCTAGTAATGCCTCGTACCCTGTTCCGGCGACGGACCTGGGTGAGGGGTGTTACATTTAGTGGTATCAGAGCTATGGTTTAGTCAGTTCTCGGACTAACATAGAGTGTGTAAAAGTCTAGCTATACATGCCTTAAATATATTGTGATAGTGTGATGACTCCTGACAACTTAAAATGTTTTTTTTATATAGTAAATGGATCCCGACCGAAAGCCATCACGACGATCTTCGAAAGTAACGCGCCGGCTCCCGCTCAAGGGACCACGCCAGTAGAAAATAGATCTAAAACATGTGGACAAGGAGAGGGGGCTCGGGAAGCCTTTCTCCAAATGATGAGTAACTGGTATACTGAGTTTATTCAAGCATATCCGAATGCTCAACCTCCTCCACCCCCTCCCATACCTCAGACGGTTCCCGTAACTCCCTAGGGCATGGATTTGGTAAGAATGAACAAGCCTCCAGTCGATAAAATTAGAAAGCAAGGAGCAGAAGAGTTTAGAGCAAATATTGATGATGATCTTGAGAAAGCAGAGTTTTGGCTTGAAAACTCTATCCGTGTATTTGATGAACTCTCTGTACACCAGAGGAGTGTTTAAAATGTGCTGTATCACTTCTGAGAGATTTAGCCTATCATTGGTGGAAAACTTTAGTAGCAGTGGTGCCAAAAGAAAGGATTACTTGGGATTTCTTCCAGGAAGAATTTAGAAAGAAATATATAAGTCAGCAATTTATTGATCAGAAACGGAAGGAGTTCCTTGAATTGAAGCAGGGCAAGATGTCGGTGGCAGAGTATGAGCGCGAATTTGTTAGACTTAGTAAGTATGCCCAGGAGTGTGTGTCCACCCAGGCTATTGTGTGCAAGAGATTCGAAGATGGGCTTAATGAGGACATTAAAATGTTTGTGGGAATTCTTGAGCTGAAAGAATTTGTGGTATTGGTCGACCGAGCCCTTAAAGCTGAGGAATTAAACAAAGAAAGAAGGAAAGCTGCTATCGAGGCCTGGGATACAAGAAAGAGACTGATGAGCAAGTCGTCCCAATCTCAATCAAAGAAGTTCAAAGAGATGAATCCTCGATTTACTATTTCAGCGGGACATTCGCACCGAGATCGTAGGAGATCATATTCGGGTCCTAAAACTCAAGCTACTTCAGTGGCAAGTGTGGGCAATGTGAAGTCTAGTAAACCCGAGTGTCAGCATTGTGGAAGGCAACATTTTGGTGAGTGTTGGGGACCTGGTCGAGCTTGTTTCAGGTGTAGTTCTCGTGAGCATTTTATTAAAGATTGTCCGGAGGGAGCTAAGGAAGAGAAATTTCACAGTGCTAGACAGACTAACACTGCTAATAGAGGTAGACCTTCGAGAAATACTGGAAGTGGAGCTAGCAGTAAAAGTGTGATGAAAGACCCAGCCACAATATCAGAAGCTAGAACACCTTCTAGGACATATGCCATACGAGCTCGTGAAGAGGCATCCTCCACCGATGTAATTACGGGTATATTTTCTCTACATGATATTAATGTTGTTGCTTTGATTGATCCGGGTTCGACCCATTCCTATGTTTGCTTGAAATTGATGCCTAGTATAAGTATGCCTATAGAATCTACAGAATTTGTGATTAAAGTATCAAATCCATTAGGTAAGCATGTGTTAGTAGATAAAGTATGTAGAAATTGCCCTTTAATGATTAGAGGTCATTGTTTCCCGGCCGACCTCATGCTATTGCCATTTGACGAGTTTGATGTGATTCTTGGTATGGATTGGCTGACTGCACATGATGTGATAGTGAATTGTGGGAAGAAATTCATCGAGTTGAAATGTGAAACTGGTGAAATCCTTCGGGTTAACTCAGATGAGTCAGATAGTTCATTTGCTATGATTTCTATTATGTCTATTCAGAAATGTTTGAGAAAAAGGTATGAAGCTTATCTTGCTTTTCTGTTAAACACTAAAAATTCAGAGCTGAAAATTGAGTCAGTGCCAGTAGTATGCGAGTATCCAGATGTGTTTCCAGAAGAATTACCAGGTTTGCCTCCTATTAGAGAAGTGGAGTTTGGTATTGAGTTGATTCCAGGTACCACACCCATCTCTATTGCTCCATATAGAATGGCCCCATTGGAATTGAAAGAATTGAAAGCTCAGCTACAGGAATTAACTGATAAAGGCTTTGCAAGACCTAGTTATTCACCTTGGGGTGCACCAGTCCTATTTGTGAAAAAGAAAGACGGTTCGATGAGATTGTGCATAGACTATCGGCTAACAAGGTAACAATAAAGAACAGGTATCCACTGCCTAGAATTGATGATTTATTTGATCAATTGAAGGGAGCCACTGTGTTCTCTAAGATAGATTTGAGGTCCGAATACTACAGTTGCGAGTTAAAGAGTCAGATGTTCCAAAGACTGCTTTCCAGACTACGTACGGTCATTATGAGTTCCTTGTGATGCCATTTGGCTTGACTAATGCTCCTGCCATTTTCATGGACTTAATGAACCGAATATTCAGACCTTACTTGGATAAGTTTGTAGTCGTGTTTATTGATGATATCTTAATTTATTCTTATGATGAGACTGAGCATGCAGAGCATTTGAGAACTGTCTTACAAACTTTGAGAGATAACTAGTTGTACGCCAAATTTAGTAAAAGTGAGTTCTGGCTTCGAGAAGTTGGATTCCTGGGACACATCGTCTCAGGTGAAGGCATTAGAGTTGACCCGAGCAAGATCTCAACCATTGTTGAGTGGAAGCCTCCGAGGAATGTATCTGAGGTTAGAAGTTTTCTGGGATTAGCTGGTTATTATAGACGATTTGTAGAGGGATTTTCCATAATAGCTACCCCATTTGTGAGATTGCTACAAAAAGATGTCAAATTTGAATGGGTGAGAAATGTCAGAGAGTTTTGACAAGTTAAAGGCATTGTTGACTGAAGCTCCTGTCTTAGTACAACTAGAACCAGGTAAAGAGTTTGTGGTCTACAGTGATGCATCCTTGAATGGATTGGGTTGTGTACTTATGCAGGAAGGTAAAGTAATTGCTTATGCCTCTAGACAGCTAAAACCACATGAGAAAAATTATCCGACGCATGATTTAGAGCTAGTTGCTATTGTATTTGCTCTGAAAAATTAGAGACATCACTTGTATGGCGAGAAGTGCCGAATATTCACTGATCATAAAAGCTTGAAATACTTGATGACTCAGAAAGACTTGAACCTGAGGCAAAGAAGATGGTTAGGGTTGATTAAAGATTATGAGTTAGTGATCGATTACCATCCAGGTAAAGCAAATGTTGTTGCTGATGCCTTGAGTAGAAAATTTTTATTCGCATTAAGAGCTTTGAATACTAACTTGGCTTTATCAGATGACGGTTTCATTATAGCTGAGTTGAGAGCTAAACCGATGTTTCTTGAAGAAATCCATGAAGCTCAGAAAAATGACAGTGAGTTGCAAGTTAAAAGAGCTCAGTGCGAGTCAGGTGTAGAGTCTGATTTTCAGATCGGTTCTAATGGTTGTTTGTTGTTCAGAGACAGAGTATGTGTACCGAAGAATGACGAGCTTATTCAAAAGATCCTACAGGAAGCACATAATAGTTCTTTTTCTATACACCCAGGTAGTACAAAGATGTATAATGATTTGAAGAAAATGTATTGGTGGATAGGAATGAAAAGAGATATTTCAGAGTTTGTTTCTAGATGCTTGATCTGTCAGCAAGTAAAAGCCGAACATCAGGTACCTTCAGGTTTATTGCAGCCTGTGTTAGTCCCTGAGTGGAAATGGGACCGAGTTACTATGGATTTTGTTATAGGACTGCCGTTGACACCGAGAAAGAAAGATGCAGTATGGGTTGTAATTGATAAGCTAACGAAGTCGGCTCATTTTATCCTAGTTCGTATGGATTATTCAGTAGATAAGTTGGCTGAATTATATATCTCAGAGATAGTTAGACTACATGGGGTACCATTATCGATCATTTCAGACAGAGATCCGAGATTTACTTCACGGTTTTGGAAGAAGTTACAGGAAGCTTTGGGTACAAAGTTGAGTTTTAGTACAGCTTTTCATCCTCAGACCGATGGTCAGTCAGAGAGAGTAATTCAGGTGCTTCAGGATATGCTTAGATGCTGTGTATTAGAATTTCAAGGCAGTTGGGAAAAGTATTTACCATTAGTAAAGTTTGCTTACAATAATAGTTATCAATCGAGTTTGAAGATGGCACCTTATCAGGCTTTGTATGGACGTAAATGTCGTACACCTTTATATTGGACAGAACTTAAGGAAAATCACATTCATGGGGTCGATTTAGTTAAAGAAACAGAAGAGAAAGTAAAAGTCATCAGAGATTGCTTGAAAGCAGCTTCAGATAGACAGAAGTCATATGCATATTTGAAGAGAAAAGAGATTGAGTATCAAGTTGGTAACAAAGTGTTTTTGAAAGTATCCCCATGGAAGAAAGTTCTCAGATTTGGCAAGAAAGGCAAACTAAGTCCACGATTTATTGGGCCATTTGAGGTTACAGAGAGAGTTGGGCCATTAGCATATCGGTTAGCTTTGCCAACTGAGTTAGAGAAGATTCATAATGTGTTCCATGTATCCATGTTACGTCGTTACCGATCTGATCCTTCACATGTGATTCCTCAGACGGAGGTTGAGATTCAGCCAGATATGACTTACGAAGAGGAACCAGTTAAGATTTTAGCTCGAGAGGTCAAGCAACTAAGGAACAAAAGTATCACACTTGTGGAAGTATTATGGAATAGACATGGGGTAGATGAGGCTACATGGGAGCCCGAGGAGGCTATGCGAAAACAGTACCCAAACCTCTTCACAGGTAAGATTTTCGGGGACGAAAATCCCTAAAGGGGGGAGAAATGTAACATCCCGAAATAGGGCCTAAACGGAACAGTGGTTGTGAAACCACAAATCCGAGATAGAAAACTTTATTTTGATTAATTTTTATGATTTACTAATTGATTGGATGCATGTGTTAGAGTATTGATAGAAAATTATATGAAATTCTTGTCTAATATGCTTATTAGGGTTAAATTGTAAAAGTTGATAAATGAGAGTTCTATATACTAAAGGATTTAATTGAAGAGCATAATTGAAGTAGAGGTCCTTAAATGGTAATTATACCATTAGGCTTTTATGGACAAAAATGGACAAATATAGGTAGAGAGAACCAAAGTTTTTAATGAAGGGTAATTTAGTCATTTGGTAATAAAAAGAAATTAAAAGGGAAAAAGATGGCAAAATATGCTCATCTTCTTCCTTACGACGAAACTTCAAGGGGGGGACTCCATAGCTAGGGTTTCCAAGCTTCCAAGCTCCATAGTAAGTCAATCCAAGCCCCGTTTTTCATGTTCTTTACGTTTTTGGAATCACGGTAACTTGGTTTAGCTTATTCTAGCAATAATTTAACTTAGGGTTCATATCTGGAAAAATACCCATAGGTGAAATGTGTTTATTTTGATGTTTTATGATAGAATATGAAGACTAAAATTATGTTAAACAACTTTTGCTAAGTGATTTTACGTAAAAACGAGTAAAATGACATAATCGATAAAAATATCTAATGTTCATAAGTACATGTTAGAGTGAGAATTTGGTGTTGCCATAGAAGGGAAAAATGTTCAGCATGTCCTAAAATGTAAGAAAATAGGATGAAGTTTATTTTTCGAGCCTAGGGGCAAAATCGTAATTTTGTGAAAGTTAGAGGGCAAAAACGTAATTTTGCTATAATGTGATTTTTGGATTGAATTAAATAATGTAAATATTAAATAAGCTAAATGTGTTATTATAGATCGAGAAGAACATGGAATCGATCTTGAACGAGGGAAAGGAAAAGTTAAGGACTAAATTGCAAATTTCGCCATATTTTGCACCGAGGTAAGTAGTATGTAAATAATTCATTATTTTTATTGATGTTTTATATTTTAGCATGTTTGATGTATTGTATCTGATTTTTGGATCATAATTGACTATTGAAAGAATGAAATAAAGTGTTAAAAAGTGAGTTATTTCCCGTTTGAACCTTCGGAATCGAAAGATGTAATTGGCATGTAGCTAGGTCACATGAGTGGCACTAAGTGTAGGCCACTATGTGCACAAGAGAGCTACAAGAGATTTTGTATACGTAGCTAGGTCACATGTGTAATACCGAGAGTACGCCATGTGTACAAGAAAGTTATATGTAGCTAGGTCACATGTGTGGTATATGATGTGAGCCACTATGTGTACAAGAGAGCTACGAGAAGGCTAGGTCTTATGAGTGGTGCTAAGTGAAGGCCACCATATGTACAAGAGAGCCAGAATTATGAGTACAATCGAGCTAGGTCACATGAGTGGTACTGGGTGAAGGCCACTATGTGTACAAGAGAGCTTCGATTTCAAAGGTGGGCTGTGTGCGAAACCACCGCATATTCGTTATTATTCCGAAGCGTTCAACGGGAAAACTGACTAAATGAAATTATGTGAGATGTTGTAGTGATAAGTATATGTATATGTATATATAATGTATGAGCAATATGCTCAATATGTAATTGGAAATTTGAATGATTGTTATAGGTAAGTAATGAATACGACTAAAGTGAGAGAAAGCAAAATTTTACAATAAAACTGTTTTAGACAGCAGCAGTGAGGTGAATTTGAAAAATCACCAAAAATGGTAGAAATTGAATTATAAGTTGCATGAGACATTTATTTAAAGCTTATTGAGTCTATTTGTATAAAAAAGAAACAGAGAAAGCAAAGGATTGGTATATTTTGAGATATTTAGATTTTTGTGAGACTGGTTCGGAGTGATTTCTAGATCCCCTGTTCTAAATTGGAAAAATCATTGAAAATTGTACAAAACTAATATTGGGACATAATTTATATGATTAGATTCCTTATTGAGTCTATTTTTAGAAGAAGCAAACTAGAACATCATTTGAATTCTGTACAAAAAGATAATTAAATTTTAGCAAAGAATGGTCGGAATTGTCAGACAGCAGAACAGGGGAGACTTTGGAGAATAAACTGTACTAATTGGCTAAACCAAAAATTCTGAAAATTTTATGGTAAAAATATATGTGAATCTAGTTTCAGGGAAAATTACGGATCTTAATTTAGAGTTTTGTAGCTCCAGATAAAAATAATTTAGTGACTGTGACTCGAATAGACAGCTTGCTCCGAATTTGAATTAATAGTGACTTTGAATGTAGATATGATTGTGTTATCTTGTAAACATATTAAATCCATTATCTATTATTTATATACTTACTTACTAACAATATGCTTACTCTCTCTCTCTCTCTCTTTTTTCTTTGTTCTATAGTGTCATCAAGCTAGCTCGGGATCCGGTGATCGTCGGAGATCCATCCACACTATCAGCCTTCTTTTGGTATTTTGAAAACAATATTTTGGGAATTTTGGCATGTATAGAAGGCTTAATTGCTTTGTTATTTGTAATAACAACTGATTATTTTGCTTATGGGTATTGACGACTATCTATGGAAAAAGTTTTAAATTTATACGGATTTTACATTTTAAATTTTGTACAGTAGTATGAATCATGTCCGGTAATGCCTCGTACCCTGTTCCGGCGACGGACCTGGGTGAGGGGTGTTACATTCTTTCTTGAATTTCTTTGTAATTTCTAATGAACCCTTAGGTTAATATCGAAATAATTTACGTGTTGTTATGCTACATGCATAAGCATTAGAATTACTCAAAAGGAAGGAAACTTCCTGATTCTAGATTAAGTATTACTGATTATTGCATGCATGCCAAGTTTTGATAGATTAATGATATGATAAGAATAATTATCTTTCTTTTAGTTCAACAAACTAATGAGGGTCCCAATGATAAAGGCAAAGGGCCTGCTTTGTAGATTTTTTGCTAAAGTTTCTGGTGAGTTCTTTCTTACTTCTATGTGTTGTAAATTATTAAATATATATTCTGTGTAAGGTAAGTAAATTCTCAGAACCATATAAGTTGTATTTGTGTGGATAATGGCAACCTAGTGTTGTCAGTATTAATTCAGTTAATCTGTGTTACGAAGTCTACACCATCCTTCATGTTCAAGCTAGTATCATTTTTCTGTGATATATGAGATATGATTTGTGGTAAAGGAGAATAGGAGATATGTTTGTGATGCCTCCGATAGGGCAGCTATATTGCAAACCAGACTGTTAGATTACGAGAAAACATATTGTTCTGAATAAATGATATGAGGAGTTAAGAGGGAGTATGTATATGAATGAAATTGTACGATATGCTTCTGAGTCTAAATTATGGGTACGTGGTTGGCATGAATATGGGTTGTTTATGTCGTGTTAAGTTGGAGGACAATATTCGCCCATGTGTTATGTAAGTTGGTGTATTCAGTCTGTATGTGTTCTGTGAACTCTAGTGGGCATATTATGTAAATTATTTTGAAATCAATATGTATAGCAAACTTCTATTTTGTCAAGATATTGTTTATTGAGAGTGTTATTGTATTTAAATGCTTGGATTTAAGTTAATATATTTTAATGCATTAAACTACCTTTTTGAATCTATTCGCCAAAGGAATTGAACATTGTTTTTTAACTGCTAATGATGTAAATTTAAACCCTTTCGAAGTAATAGTTCTCC
Organism: Gossypium bickii; assembly: GCA_025503065.1. Taxonomy (NCBI): domain Eukaryota; kingdom Viridiplantae; phylum Streptophyta; class Magnoliopsida; order Malvales; family Malvaceae; genus Gossypium; species Gossypium bickii. The sequence continues at coordinate 109,144,809 of CP106711.1, forward strand.
ATATGATTTAAACTCATAAACCTTTAAAATTTTTACTAAAGCTTCCTCTGAATGATTTGTTTAAATATTTGTCTAATTTAATGTTGTAACACATCACACTTGGATCCAATCATCGGGTCTAGTTTGGTGCATTACTAGAAACATTGAACATCTCCATAATGTACTCCCTCACGTTTCATTAACCCTTATACTTCATAGACATCAAAGAAGTCAGAAGTGATGTCATCTCAACATTATCATTTTTGGCAAAACATTTCTCAATTTCATCAAAGAAACACTTGGCCTAAGTAATCTCTTCAGATTTTGTGCCCCTAAAGGCTTCTGGAATGCTATGCATCATGATCATTAAACTCATGTGGTTTGAACAATCCCACCTCTCAAAATCCCTTTTAGCATCAAGGTTGCTTGTTGCAGTGAAAGGTGCATATTGTTATTCCTTTAGTGTAAGGTCTATGTCCATACAACCAAATACTATAAGTAAGTGTCTTTTTCATTCCTTGAAATTAGCCTTATTAAACATGAGTATAGAATCTATGTTAGCAAATATTGCAGTAGCAAAAGATGAACTTGCTAAATATAGAACAAAAATAAATAAAAACAAGCTCATATCAATATTCATAAGTAAACAATAAATTCAAGATAATGACTAATCTCATCTCAAGATACCAAACACAACATTAATATCAAGTCTTTGGACGGTAATATTAACTGTAAACAGTACTCTTATAGTATCAATCAAATATTGACAATAAATCATGTCAAACAATGAATCAATCTTAGGAATAACATATTGCTCACATAAAATGCCTTATAATTGTCACAAATTTATCACCACGGATATCGTTGAAATTCTGCCAACTATTAACTTACCTTTGGGTCAATTAATAAACGCATGAATCACAAAAATATATAATCATCTTTATATTTTAAATAAACTAATTTACGGAAAAGATATCACTTTTGCAACATTTTGTTTCAACTAATTATTTAAAATATTAGACATCCTTAACTAAAACCCAAAGTCAAAATCTAAATTTTCTTGCTTCAAAAATATCTCTTAATTTCATCTTTCAATTAAAAGGCAAAGGTGAGATGGATTAAGTTGAATACAAATGGTAGTTGGGATCAAGGGTGAGAGGTCGGGGGAGCTGCTGAGGTTTGACGTGACAGCTGTGGTACATCGGTCTTAGGCTTTGTGATACAAAGTGAGAATTGCAATATAGATTTGGCTGAACTATGGACTCTTTCTTATGGGGTTCAGGCCGCATGGAATGTTGGGTTTCGGAAGGTGTTAGTAGAATCTGGCTCACATTCTTCTTTACAGTCTATTCTTAAGGGTGCTAGTAATTTCATCCTCATTTTTACCTTACTGAAGCAATACGGGAGATGTTGACTTCGGATTGATGTTTGAAGATTTCATAAGTTCAACGTGAAAGAACTTTGCTACTGATTGGTTGGCGAAATGGAGTGCTATTCCGAGTGATGAAGGGCTCTGTATTTTTTATGAGCCTTCTCTGAGTCTTGGTAGCATTCTACTGGCAGATGCGGCGAGCGTTGTTTCCCGCGAATGGCTGTAAATAATTAGTCTAGGGAAAAAAAAAATTAAATTAAAAATTATTTTAATATTTTATTTTAATAGATAAAAATAATAAATTAAGTAATATAATATTAAAAATGATAAAATAGTTATTTTATAAGAAAAATAAACTTTTTTAAAAAATTTTCAAGTCTTTCTTCCATTAAATTAGAATTCTATTTTTTTAAAATTTATAAATTAACTTCTTATTAAATATTATATTAAAATATTTGAAATAATAATTTCTTGTTAAATTTGTTTTAAAGTTATTAGTATTGGGTGGTAAAATTTAATGAAACAAATCAAACTTTGGTGGCAAAATTTAATTAAATGGCAAATTCAATCATTTTCTTAAAGTGTAATGGCAAAATTAAACTACAATAAGGTATAGTGGCAAAAAATAGAATGAAACAAATGAAACAAAAAAAATAGTAAAGTGAATGAAACTAAGTTTTAGAACACGAGTTGCCTCCCAAGATGAGTTTGGTTTATAGCCCTCGGTAAGACTTTCTTAATGTTGCTTCTAAAAACGAAAAGACTCGAATAGCTCCTTGTTCTATCAAAACCCGACCCTGACCATGTTCACTTTAGTGTCTTGGCCTTTCAAGTCATTTATTGGCCACCCTTAACCATGTATAATCTTGGAAAAGTGTGGGTTTGAGTTTTTATAGAAGGGATGGGGAACTCAAAATGAATATTACAACGTGATGCATATATCCATGATCGAAATTGTGTGTTGGAACTAAATGTTATTGGGAAAACATCCAACAACCCCGCTTTGTCACTATGTATAGAAAAAAAAAAAAAATTAGGCACAACATTAACTATTTACTTGCAGCACCTTTTAAATTGAAACTTTTTCTTGCTTTCCCACATTCACAATTTCAACTCCAATAGGTTCAATACTAATACTACTTATGGTCACTTTCTGACTTCAGTCTCTTCATTTTGGATCTCAATGATACTCTTAACCATAAGGAATTCAAGTTTCAGTTCTCCAAAGACCTCTTCCTTTTTAACATCCTTAATATTATTGACTTCCACGACCTTTTCTCTATAAACATCATAAAACTTCCTCCTAAGTTAACCTTATCATTAACACTCACACTTACATCTGTTTGATCTTTTGTTGATATTTTATCAGAAAAAAATTGAAAGGTTCAAAGTTACTAAAATGTGTTTTCTTTAGAGTCACGTTGAAAGGAAGAAAACTGGACTGCAATTTTGTTCAGCAATGTTTAAAATTTAAACCAAGAAAAAATAAACTTGGATAAAAAATGCTTGAAAAATAGCAGCTACTTGAAACACAACTAAACAACATTAAAATCCTCATTAGCAGCCATAAACACATCATCTAACACTCCTCCTTGCTTTAGGAGCTACAAATACCAAGTGTTGTCCTCAAAACGTCAAATTTGCTTACTAGCAGTGGCTTGTTGAAGACATCTGCAACCTACTCCTCTATTCTACAACGAACTAGCACAACATTACCTTCTTTCTATTCTTCCTTCAAGAAGAAAACCTTAATGTTGAAATGCTTGGTATTCCCATGAAACACTAGATTGTGAGAAATTGCAATGGCAACTTGGTTATCAACTAAAATCTGTGTGCTCTCCTTCTGTTCCAATTTCAGATCAATTAATATCTTTCTCAGCCACAAAGCTTGATTCACAGTGGTTGTTGCAACAATAAATACTACTTCAGTAGTGGATTGAGCCACAATTTCTTGCTTCTTCGAGCTCCATGAGAAAACACCAAATCCAAGAGTAAAACAATAGCTTGAGGTACTCCTAATATCATCAATGGAACCTCCCCATTCACTTTCAGAGAAGCCAACCAGTTTGAACTCCTTACTTCTTCTGCATTTAACACCAAAATCACTTATGCCTTTGAGATATCGAATCACTCTATTGGCAGCCTTGAGATGAAATTCACTTGCACAGTGCATAAACTTGGACAAGATACTTACAACATTTAAAATATTAGGATATGTTGCTGTAAGATACATCAACTAACCAATCAAAATTGTAAAATATCTGTCATCAACTTTATCAACTCTATCTTCCTTACACAACTTCTCCTTTTAATTCATAGGAGTGCTTGCCTCCTTGCATTCTTCAAGCTTGAACTTCTTCAAAAATATCCTTGGCACACTTCTTCCGACAGATGAAGACTTCATCTTTAACTTACTTAATTTTCATTACAAGGAAGAAGGTCATCAACATGAGATTAATCATCTCAAGAAACTTCATCATTTCTTATTTGAATTCATCAAACAGCCGTGCATTATTTCCTATCAGAAAAAGATCATCAACATAAAGAGAGACTATCAAAACATCATTACTCCGGTGTTTGACATAAAGAGTGTCCTCAGACAAGCTTTTATGAAAGCCTAAGCTCAACAAATCATCATCTATCTAGTTGTACCAAGCTCTTGGAGCTTGTTTCAACCCATAAAGAGCCTTCTTGAGAAGAAACACCTTGTCCGCCTATTCTTTCTTCACAAAACCTTTAGGCTGCTCAACATAAATTTCTATTGCAAAACACCATTTAAAAATGTTAATTTTACATCAAGCTGATACACTCTCCAATTCATTTGAGCAACTACAACAAGAAAAAGTCTTATGACATCCAAACGAGCAACTGGTGCGAAGGTGTCTAAGTAGTCACGCCAAAAACTTGAGCATAGCCTTTCACCAAAAGTCTTGCTTTATGCTTGTTGATTGAGCCATCAACATTAAGCTTAGTTTTGTACACCCACTTAACTCCAATCACCTTCCTATTTTGGGGTCGATCAACCAACTGTCATATTTTGTTTTTCTCAATTATGTACAATTCCTCGTTCATTAACCATCCAATTTTTGTCTTTCATTGCTGCTTCAAAAAGTGTAGGTTCATACACAGCAATATTGCACCTTGCATAAAGATGCTTGGAAGTGCTCTTTTGTCTAACATGTCTCTCTTAATTTGTGGAACATGAGTAAAGCACAAACAACCAAATATTTTGAGAAAACTTAGAGAGGGTTTATGACCATACCAAGCCTCATAGGGTGTTTGATCCTTGACTTGCAGTCTATTCTGCAGGAAAACTAATCGCCTCCAAACATGTGAACATTTAGAGTAAAAATCATGTAAATAAAATGCATATAATTAAAGTGCAATATCTGCAAGTGAACATGTCAAATTGTAATTTAATTTTGTTTTACAATGGAACATTGATAAGTATTCCAAAGATCATACTCAAAGAAATACAGATTGGAGAATTTTATCATTAAATTAATTACAGAAAATAATTACTAATATAATTGAGTCACGAATTAGTAGTGTGAATCCAAATTAAAATACTTATTAAACTAATTAAATTAATTAACCTAAATTAACCTAATGAAATTTCCTATCCCTAGTGTTAACGATGCGAGCTCTCAGCCTATGATTGATTAACAGATAGAAGATCAATTTCATTTAGTGGTTGTGATGAGGCATTTTTTTATATTTGTCATCTTGTCACGACATGGGTTTCGGCTTGTCACGATGTTTTCTCGTTGGTTCAACTTCTAAGTTCGTTTCGTCATGACTCATTACGACCTCCCCTGCCTCTCATTGTGACGTGGAGTCTCTCATTGTGACGACAAGACATCCTTCGTCACGACGTCATTGTCTGTTTGGCCCTTCGTTGGGTCTGTTCATCACATCATCAGATGGTCATGTTTAGACGAGGGGGATGCTCATCGTAACAAATCAAATTTCCTCATTGGGACGCGGGTAGCTCATCATGATGCCATGATGATTCTCACCATGACATCATGACTATTTTGGCCCTCTCGTGTGCGAAATTTCCTTTTCCTCGGTTCTTTGGTTTTCCCCTTTCACGAGCTCAAAAACCCATATAGAAAATACAAAAAAAAAAAAAATACTTGGATTAAAACATTTCACAAGAGAATTAAAAATAACTTAAATGAAAATTTAAAATTAAAAGAAATTTAAACAAGAAGTCTTTTTGCAGAGTCGGGACAATCTATATCGCCCTCATAAAAGAACTTTTAGCTGGCCCTCAAAACTTTGATCCGTCGTTTGCTTTTCCATCAAGATATGCAGACCAACACCATCGGTCGATGCCATTGATGTTGCCTTATATTCAACCTGCGTGACATCCACATTACTAGCCATTTGACACCAAATCTGAGCTAACCCAAGTTGTTTTCGGGGTATTATTACCTCGAGCATTTTCACTTCAATGTCGTGTAGGAATTACTAACCTAAAATTTAACTTCATCGTCAAGTGAGAATGAGATGAACTTGTTGACTTCTTCGGTTGGCGTCTCCTTAACTCCGACCAGAAAGTGTATTGGCACATCTACACTTTCACTGAGAAATGGTTAAAGCTTAATGTTAGTGTTCAATTCAACTTCTACATCTACTGCTATGTCTACAACTAGATCTACTGTTATGTCTACAACTAAGTTAATTGGATCAAAGACTTCTTCGGTCATTTTCAATTCTTTTTCATCTTCGATTCCAAACATTTGCTGATTGTTATCATTGAATTTAGGATGACCGATGACAATGTTGTAGTCTACATAATTAGGGTTAGGAACATCATGCACGACCTCTTCCAATGGAGGAAGCGCCTCGGATATTTGTTTAAGCATTTTCATCATTTGCACCATCATATTTGATATGTCCGAACATGTTTTGGTGACAGACAACAGAGTTGTGCTGTACAAAGCAAGCTCTCCACCATAACTCCCTTGGTTTGTCAAGGCTCCGTTCGACCAACTAGATTCCCCGTTAATATATCCATCGTCATTACATCCTTAAATGTTGTTCATGTATTTGCCTATGTACATTATCCATGATTACATCCAACTCTTGCTGACTTTTACAATCTAGGTCAGGACGGATGACAACAATACAATGGTCTTTGCAATTAGAGTTGGGAACATCATGCACGACCTCTTCCAATAGAGTCATTGCTTCGTTTCTTCATTGGAGTAGCTCTATCATGAGCAACCTTTGGTTCTCCATAATCTCCCATTGATTATATACTCCCTCCTCGCATGCTCTGTCATGACTCCATTGGTTTATGAAAGCCTTGTTCATCTAATCTATTACGTAGTTCCATTTGTCATCCCAAGAAGTTCTATCATCGTTAAATCACATGTAATCAAATTCATCTATGATTAAATTTGCTAGTCAAAAAGGTAATAATAAAATAATAATAATCTAGAAAAAAATTAAAAGTTAGAACATTATCTAGTTCGTTCGTCTGTCAACTAATATTATTTTACAAGGTAATCAATCTAATAACAATTTTCACTATTGCAATCTCGGCAACGGCACCAACAACTTGGACACCTCCAAACGTGCGAACGTTTAGAGTAAAAATCATGGAAATAAAAGATATATACTTAAAGTACGGTATCTACAAGCGAACATGTCAAATTGTAATATAGTTTTGTGTTACAATAGAGCACCGATAAGTATTTCGAGGATCGTACCCAAGGAATTGCAGATTGGAGAATTTTATTATTAAACTAATTACAAAAAAAAATTACTAATCTAATTAAGTCGCAAAATTGTAGTGTGAATCCCAATTAAAATATTCTTAAAACTAATTAAATTAATTAACCTAATGAAATTTCATTTTACTAGTGCCAATGATGCAAGCTCTAGGCATATGATCGATTAATAGACAAAAGATCAACTTGATTTAGTGGTTGTACTTAACTCCAGAACTTGGGTTGTTTTTAGTGAATTAATTATTAACTAACCAATATTACCTCTCGGCCTCTACTTATTAATTAATTGACCAATACTTATTTATCTCTCGACCTCACTTTATTGATTGAGATAAATCACAATTTACTTAGCAAACTTATCTCCCTACCTCGTTTAACCTAAATTACTTCCTAGGTCATCAATCCTAGGCTTTAAGCACACTTAAAATTAAGCAAATTAATTTGTATAAAAAGCCTCATTCTTCCATTAATGATTTCCTAATCAGTTAATCAGTTCTATAATCGAATGATGCAAGATATAAATAAAGCACAAGAATTTATCCTAATATCCATACAACAATTAATTGATCAGGTGAACAAATTATAAATAAAAGAATAAAAAAAGGATAAAGAAATTGCTCATGAATAAATATATAAGCACGGTCTAGGAGCAATCTTCGCTCACAATTATCTTTACATCAGAATAGAGAAGATTCCGACTACGAAAACATAAAAAGAAAACTAAAACTATAAACTAAAAAAACTTATTCTGCCACATCCAAAAACCCCCCACTAATGAGGTTAAAAATTTGTTTATATAGGCAAATATTAGGGTGTTAGGTGCCTAAAATACCTTTGGAGTGATTAGGGTTGAATTAGGGAAAATAACCCTAAGTGGCCATCCAAAATTCAGTTGTATGTTTCCAAGTTTTCTCGCATAGTCGTGACATCAGGAAATCCCTAGTCGCAACGTCACTGTCAAGATACTGCTGTTAGGTTCAACTTGTTTTTTTAGATCGATTCAATTGATCCATACTAGTTTGCGGGTCATCCAGTTATTAAAAATTTTAAACTATTTTTGCCCTCAACATTTATAGTTTTTTTTTCAATTTTGTCCTTATCATTTTTAAAAGTATGTAATTTTTTTTAAAAATATTTTTTTTTACTTTTTGTCATATTTAAAAATTTTAAAAAAATTAAAATATGAAAAAAAATGCTTTAAAATTCAAATTTTTTAAATATAAAAAATTCAATGTCATCTAAATTGGGCCAGATTGGTTGGATCAAGAATCGACTGAGATATTGGTATGATGAGAGGTAAAAAACTAGCTAACCTATGAACCAATACAAACTTATTGAACCGAGCTAAAAAACTAGTTGAACCAATTTTTATAATATTTGTAATATTTTATTTGCTTTGAACTAGTAGGATTAGTTGTTCTAGGAATCAATTGGTTAGACCAATTCGAAATATGTTCAACTGTTGGTTAAATCAATCCATACCGTTTCACGACTCAACTGATTTTTTACTTCTCATCGAATTGAATCCCATTCCTAGTCTAATTGGTCCAATTTATATAACAATGAATTTTTCAATTTTTTATAGCTTTAAAATCTTTTTTATTTTTTGAATTCTAAACAATTTTTATTGTTTCAAATTTCTTTATTATTTAAAAAAATTATAAATTTTTATGTTTTTATTTAAAACTTGAAAAACAATAATTTTTAAAATTTTTCAAAAAAATTTTAATGTGCTTTTAAAGGTTAATGACCAAATTGACAAAAAATGTAATTGTTAAGAGATAAAAAAGTTATTTTACCTTTAACATTGTTAACTTTGATGGAAAAATTAGGCGGATATAGTAAAATAGAAGGACTCAATATCTTAAAATTAAAGTATATAGTAACCTTTGGCATATTTAAACCAATACTTATTACATAGTATACATTGTATATATATATATTAAAAATAGTAGCTTTTAAGGAGAATTTTTTTCAAAGTAATTTAGCATTTTTAAGTTAAAATATGTTCCAAGTCCTTGCACTTTTCATGCATTTTGAATTCAGTCCTTCTTCTTTTATTTCAAGAAATTTAGTCCCCTACTTTTTGGATTTAAAAATGAAAGTCCAATTGTTAACACTGATAAAATTATCTTATTAAATTGATGTTCATTATGACATAGTTTTTTTCTTTGGTTACATGGATACTAAGTGGACATCTTTTTATTTCAAAACATCACACCAACAAATTGAAAAGAATAGTTTTAATGGTGTTAAGAATTGAACTTAAATTTTGACATTTAAAAAGTAGAGGGATTAAATTCTCAAAAATAAAAGTAAAGGGACTCATTTGAAAGTTACAAAGAGTACAAAGACATGGAACATATTTTAACCTTTTTTTTAAGTATGTGATAAATTAAAAGACACGAATACCTCTATCTAGATCTTCCACTAGGTAGAATATCCTCTCGGTCTCATCTATCTAAATCTTCCACTAGAGGCGTCAATTCTAGTATAGAAAGCACTTTGATACAAATTAATAAACAGTTAATCAAAAGCATGAACATCAACTTAGATTAGCAATTAATATCACAACCAACCATCAAGCAAATTCAATACATCATTAAGCTTAATTTCCAAACAAGCATTTTAACAAACAACTGATAGGTAATAATAAGAATAAGAGTTTAGAATGTTCATTCATAGACATAGATCAATTCATGTGCAAGAGCTTGAATATTCTACTTTTATTGAGCCTCTAGCAAGAAGGAAGAAAATCTCTATATAGAAATGCGATAGGATAATGGTTTATATAGTAATTAAAAACATAATTTCTATTATAAAAGAGAAAAATAGAAATCTACTAACTAAGAAAAATATTTCAAATTGATCTAACTAATGAAAAAAGTATGAAAAAGTCTATATATAGAAATGCGATAGGATAATGGTTTATATAGTGATGAACCAAAATACTATCATCCCCCTACTAAAAATCCTCTTTACAAAGGCTAAGGATTTAAAATGACAGCAAAATGCCCCTTAAAAACCACTCCAAATTTGGGCAGTTATGACTGCATTGTCGCGACCATGGAAATTCGTGGTTGTGACAATTCTTGTGGTCGCGACACTAGGGTCTCTGTCTTCTAGGATTCATTCCAAACAATGGAGTCTCCATCTTCAAGTTTTGGTAGTTATGACTACATTTTCGTGACCATGGCAATTCATCGTCATGGAAATGGTTATTTGTCTACCAAAAGTTGCGTTTTAAGCTCCCAATCCATCCTACATAACCATAGAAACTTTATTAAGTATCGATAACTGTTAAAACTATGAAATAACATGAAAGACACTAATAAATGACTGGAAAACACACTAATAAATGATTGGAAAACTCACATCTATCTCCTAAACACCTAAAACATGAATTGACCTTAAAACAACTCGGTTTTTCTAAAAAACACACTAAACTCAAGGCGAAAAGACCATAATTATTTATGCCAAATTATGCCGTGTCACTTAGTGATAACATATTAATTTGCATGTTATTTTGTGTTTAATTTGGTTTATTTCTGAATTGATCCCTGCTAAATTAGTACTTTTATGTTTTAATCTTGTTAGGGATGCAATTGGAACGCTAAGAGACAAAAACAAGCAGAAAATAACCAAATTGAAACAAAATTAGTAAAATGAGGCCAAATTAAAAGTGTGGAGAAAGTCAATGACTCATCAGAAGTTTTGACTTTGTAAAAAGCCAAAAATGGAAAAATTCTTACTTTATTTATTTTATTTTGATTTTATTTTAAATAAGTTAAGGCCAAAAAATAGTAAATTTTATATATATAAATAGGGCCTTAGTGTTCTTTGGAAATCTTCCCTTAATTTTGTATTCTTACTTCAATTTGGAATTGAATTGTCTTTTTTTTCCAATTGGCATAAACTTACTGCCATTTTCATTTGCATTTGCTTGCTTTTATAAAATTTATTGCCTCTCAAGTCCTTTCACTCACTAATTTTCTCCATTTTCATCAAACCACCTTTCCAAAGTTTATTATTCATGCTTCACTAAATTTCATCTTAGCTTTAGGCTAGTGTTCTTTCCGGTCGGAAATCATGAGATACGAATTCCTGCTAAAAATCCTTCCAATCGGTATTCATATTTTTCCTAAGTATCAGGATTGACAACTCATCCCTTAAGGTTAACTCGATTTTAAGTCAAAAAGTGCACGTTGGGTTAAATTTATGTTTGCTAACAGTTGGAGAAATGAGTCGGCCGTGCTGTATTCGGATCTCCGAGAACAAATCAAGAAAGAAGTGATCGGGTTTAAACGACCCACGCGGTTGAGGCCGTTAATTCGAGTTGGGTTCTTAGAGCGCAAGGTTGTAGGAATCTTGAATCGGGACCACGTGTATCTCGGTTAGATAATTGGTAAGGGCTGGTTTGCAAGTCGTACCGGGACCAGCTACGAGAGGAAGAATTGGTGGTTAGGACGTTTTTAACTGCTATAACCAGCTTATCGTTTGGAGGAGAAGATTAATTTTTCGAGGATCGATTCTTAACACGGAATTTACCGAGTCTAAGGCTAAGGCTTATTATTTTTGTTTATAAATTTCTGAATTTATTTCCAATTTACATATTTTCAATATTCATCAATTGTTTATTTAAGCTGATTAGATTATTTACTTTCTTAAACATTCTCAAATCCCCCGATTTACTTGTTTATTTTTGTTGCAGGTACGTTTGGAGTCGTGGGCACGACTCTTGCCACGACACTTGACACGATGAATATTCTATTCATAAGTGAACATAGAAGTTGATTACGGCATCCAATCCCTGTGGACTCGACCCTACTACCACTCTTTACTACTATTTAGAGTTATTTTTGTAGGAATTAATTTTGGTGGTTTCGACCCCCATCAAATTTTAGCGCTGTTGTTGGGGATTAGAGATATTTTTCTAATTTTTGTTTGTTACCTTATGACCAGATCAGAATAGGGAACTCTACAGTTTGAACTAGAAATTGAGAAATTGGTCCGACAACTTTGAAGAGAAGCTGTACAACGTGGTAAATGGCCAAATCCCATATTCGAAACCATATCATACACCAAAGAGATTTTCTCATTTGACGAACCAAACGAGATGGCTGAGTAGACGATACTCCAGTTTATGTATAACCTATCCGGCAGGAGGAACACCGTTCGAGTTAAAATCTAGTTTGGTTCATTTACTACCCACCTTCCATGGACTACAGAATGAAAACCCGCACACCCACCTTAAGGAATTCCATATGGTGTGCACAAGCATGAAGCCTTATGGAGTAACCGAAGACCAAATCATACTTTGTGCTTTTCCTTTCTCATCAACCGACTCTGCTAGAGAATGGCTATTTTATTTACCCCCAGGATCTGTCAACACATGGTCTGACATGTCCATTTGTTTCTTGACAAGTTCTTCCCTGAAGCTCGAGCGGCCAAAGTAAGGAGGGACATCGTAGGAATCCGTCAGAAGGAGATTGAATCGCTCTACAATTACTGGGAGTGATACAAAAAGTTGTGTGCAAGTTGCCCACAACATGGACTGACTGAACAGTCACTATTGCAGTATTTTTATGAGGGATTGCTCCCGATGGAAATGAAAATGAAAGATACTGCAAGTGGGGGCACTAGTTAATATGACGCCTCAAAGAGCGAGAGAGTTGATTTCAACCATGGCTACTAACTCTCAACAATTCCGACCGGCCACAAAACCCATGAGATGGGTTTATGGGTTAAGTTCTCTATCCCTAGAAGATAAAATTGATAATTTAACTAACGTTGTTCAAACTTTGCTTACAGATAAAACGGGCCAGCACGATTGTGCAGAATTGCGCTAAGCCAAATCATCCGACGGACTCCTGTCCGATTTTACATGAGGATTCGACAGAACAAGCGAATGTTGTCCGGAACTTTCCAGGACCACCTCAGAGGCGATATGACCCCTAGTCGAACTCGTATAATTTGAGGTGGAAAGATTACCCAAATCTAATTTATGGGTCAAATCCTCGGTTTAATCAACTGTGCCAACAAAGGCTGCCTCAGAATCAACAATTACCGCCCCTATAGTCATCTTTGGAAGCCATAGTGGGAAGGTTAGCCAATAGTTCTCAGAAATTCCAACAAAAAACTGACATGCATTTGCAGGAGTTGGATAAGTAAGTGAGCAAGCTCACGCTCACGGTTAGCTACTTGGAGTCCCAAGGTAAGCTGCCGTCACAAACTGAGCCAAACCCTCGACACAAAACAAGTGCTATGGCATTGAGGAGTAGAAAGGTTTTGGAGCCCCTACCTGAAACGAGTCGCGCCCACGACACTAGTCAAGATAAAGAGAAACTTGACACAGAGGCTCTAGTAGAATCAGCACCACAAAAGTCATTTGCAGTACCACCTCTGTTTCTTGGAAGACTTGTCCAGTGCAAGAAGGAGCGAGACGAGAAGGAGATCCTTGACACCTTTCGAAAGGTAGAAATCAACATACCTCTTCTCGACGTGATTAAGCAGATTCCAAGATACGCAAAATTCTTAAAAGAATTATGCACAAGTAGAAGGAAACTCTTGGGCAATAAAAAGGTAAGTGTTGGAGAAAATGTCTCTACCATTCTGCAAAGGAAAATACCGCCCAAATGTAAGAACCAAGGTATGTTTTTCATATCTTGTAAAATAGGTAGTGTCGGATAAAAAAAAACAATCTGTGACTTAGGCGCATCAATTAATGTTATGCCTTTGTCAATTTATAAACTACTTAATGCGGGTCCTTTAAAGGAAATAGGTGTAATTATTCAGCTTGCAGATAGATCTGTGGTGCATCCAGAGGGATTATTGGAGGACGTTCTTGTCAAGGTAAACGAGCTAATATTTCCTGCAGACTTCTACATTATCGACATGGAGGATGACAATTTAGCCAATTCGTCTGACATACTTCTGGGAAGGCCATTTTTGAGTACCGCACAAACAAATATTGACGTACGAAGTGGGATACTCACTATGGAGTTCGATAGGAAAGTGGTGAAATTCAATGTCTATAAGGACATGAACCGCCCTAACCTGATTTTTAATGTTTCTAACATTGATATAATTGATCCTTTAATTGATCCTTTAATTGAATTACATTCAGAATATCATGAAGAGGATGAATTAATAATTATTCTTTGCAAAAGTCTAGACCTTTGGGCCAATTTGGGCCGTGTGGGCCCACATGGGCGTGCGAGCCCATTTTTCTAAACTGATCTGTAAGGTTGCACCGGTCGCCCAAGTCGACTGTAGACCTACTATAGGGTCGATAAGTATTACTTAGACCCCTAATTACATGATCCGATTATGTGGTATATGTATTAAGCATGTTGCACTTAGCATTTATACCGATTTGAATGTGTGATCTGTTAATTGCATTATAGCATGTCATCGATTGTATGCTGCATTACATTAGGGTGGGTTGATGATATTGAAGGAAGTATCTGAAAGGCTATTAAGCCTGTTATCTGGCAGCTCAGCTGTAATTATCTGATTATGTGCCGTATTTCGGTACAGCATGGTGTGAAGGGATAGGTGGGTTGATTTTATCCCCACATGGTGTGTAGGGTTGGTCGGAGATAGTGTGTAGAGGTTGGTGGGTAAGATTCTGATATTTTGTTCTGTTTTGCATATTATATCTGATGGGCTGAGGCCCTAAATTGTATCTTATTCTGTATCTGAGTGGGATAAGGTTCACACCAATTCTGTAATGGGCTCATACCCGAACTGTAAATATATGACTATTTTCTGATATTATGTTGTGTGCATGTTTTCTGTGGGGATTACACACTGAGTTTGCAAAAACTCATCCTTTTTCTGTTTAATCTATTCAGGTAATCCCTAACATTAGACGGATCGGTGCGACGGAGGACTCGGCGGTAACCACGTTTCTGGATTTTCATAGTTTTTATCTCATTTTACAATTATTGGTTTATGTTGATGTAGCTCGCGGACTTTTTGGGACTTTTGCTTAAATAGAGTTTTTATTTATTCTTTTTATGGATTCATAACGGCTAGACGTAGGAAGACTCGGTTTTCAAAAGCTAAAGTATTTTCTAAACCCTCGATCCCTTAGACGGCTTTCTCGAAAACAAAGGGGTTTCTCTAAAATGGACGGGTTTACTTAATTAACTCACTTTTCATAAAATAAATGATTTCTAAAGCTTCCGCAATGAATTACGCTTTAAACAATCGACTAGATGAGTAAGCAATTTTTGGATTCAATAAGAGTAATAAATAAACACGGTTTTATCATAATAAATTAGTTTTCAAAATTCCATTCCATTTGACATAGCCAAATTTGGGGTGTTACAGAAATCAAGTTGATTTTGGAGAAGACTGCCAAGCCGAGTAGAAAAGATTGGAGTTTGTGATTAAACAATGCACTGTGGGCGTATCGTATGGCTTATAAAGGAACCATAGTATGTCTCCTTATCGACTAATTTTTGGTAAACCGTGTCATCTTCCTTTTGAGCTAGAACATAAAGCATTTTGGGTGGTCAAGCAATGCAACATGGAGTTGGAAGCTGCAGGTAAGCATCGTAAGTTACATATTCAAAAACTTGAGGAAATTCGACGAGAAGCGTATGTAAATGCACAAATTTATAAGTATAAGTTCAAAGCATATCATGACCAAAAGATAACCCGTAAAAAATTTATGGTAGGATAGAAAGTATTACTTTATGACCCTACATTAAGAATTTTTGCAGGTAAGCTTCGGACTAAGTGTTAGGGCCTTTTGTTATTACTCACGTATTTCCACACGGTGTAATTGAGGATAAAAGCGAAGAATCTGAAAAAATTTTAAGGTCCACAGACAGCAATCAAAGCCTTTCTACGAGAATTTTCAAGTCCACATGGTTGAGGAGTTAGTCCTCAAAGAGCCAGATAAATAAATTACCAAGTCGTCAAGCTAACGACGTTAAATAAAAGCGCTTTTTGGGAGGCAACCCAAATTTATTTTAATTTATTTAATTTTGAGTTTTAGTAAGATTTAGGATGTAAATAAATAAATTTTTATTTAATTCAATTAATTTAATATTTTCAGGAATGTAATGGAGGTTATGAATTTATTTTTCCGACAGTCAGATAATTTTGGTGGCGCGGGCACGACATGCTAATTTGGTGACAGTTATTTACCTACAAATAAAAACAAACCCCAAATTACTTAACCTTCATAAAATCCCAAAACCCAAATCCAATACCCACCAACCCATTTAACCCACCTACACATACCCAAGATGGCCCTGCCCGTGTGGTTCTGGCTTGGCCGTGTGGATCCTTAAGATGGCCCGTTTTGTCCGGTTTTGGCCCGTTTTCCACTCCTTTTGCTTTCCTATGCTCACCTAAGGATAGAAATACAAATTTAAAGGATTAAGAGCATCGAATTCACATAATTGTATAAATAAACATCCAAAAACACGCTAAGCATGGGATTAAAATGTGTTACTTTTATGGTTTATCAAATATCCCCACACTTTAGCGTTTGCTTGTCCTCAAGCAAAATCCTCAGCTCACAATTAAAATTAAACTTCCTTAATTCACAATTCTTATCAATAATGTCTTATCATAATTCACAAATAATTGACACATTGATAATTTAACTAAAAGAGTCCTAAAGATTCAAACAATCCAAGTCACAAATTTTCATAGCACGAAAACATAGGTGTTTCCCCTTATCTAAATAATTACCTTTGATTCAAAATCGAAAAGAATTGACATCCTCACTAAAGATTCACTCAAATCACTCAAAGTGTTTAAGTTTCAAATTAAGCACTCAAAAGTCAAACATGAAAAGTTATTACCATAGGCTTGCATGAAAATCAAATCTCCACATCTATAAAATGAGATGATACACAAATCAAAAGGTCTTGAAAAGGGTTGTAATGGGGCTTGGGTTAAAGGTGTGGATAAAGGCTGAATTAGAGGGTTAAAATCGAGATTGAATGACAATTTACCTAACTAGAAAATAAACTAATAATGAATAATTACATTAATTGAAAATTTATCAATAATAACACTAGCTTCTTCTCAAAATATGAAATTAACTGTTTGAGCTCAAATAACATAGAACTAATAAATGAACTTTTTTTTTGTGTACAATAATTAAACAACTGAAATAAAGAACATAGTTAGGTAACTGATCAAATCCAATCTCAACAAAAAAAAGGGGTTAATACACTAGGAAAAATTCTTAATGGATCAAAAAGAATGAGTTTTGGGTTAATATTAAGGGTAGATCAAGAAACGGTTTATTAGGATCAAAGGGGTTCGCTAAAGGTTAATTATGAAGGTAAGCTTTTAATGGAATAAGTGGGTTAAAACCTAGGTGCCTTTATCATCTCAGTACATCAAATCAATGGTGTGGTCTTGACATGCATAATCGAGGCAATTTCTAGAATAACAAATCAATATTGACACACTCATAACCAATATTAAAGAGAGCAAGAAAAGTGAATGCTCATAAAGGCTCAAAATCTCACAAAATTTATGGTTTTTGATGTCAACCTTGCAAATTTCAAACTTCAAAGTAATATTTAAATTTAGGGAAACAACCTAACAAATTTTTAATTCTGAAAATAGACTTATCATGCTTGATTCTCCAATGTCTTAAAGTTTAAACCATCAATGCATAATTACCTATGACTTAATCCAAAACATATCAATAGAAATCATAAATCAATAAAAATTTTATTCTGATGGTAATATGAGAAAATTTACTTAAGAATAAGATATAATTCAGGGATTTTCTAATAATGATATAATTAACCTCCCCACACTTAAGATGTACATTATCCTCAATGTTCCAAAACAGATAATGACAATATAAATATCATAAGAGAGGGAGAGAAGTGAAACTTCCTAAATTTTGGATGAAATTTGTGGGATAGTGAACGCGGAATTGTAGATATAAAGTGAAGTTCAGGATTCTGAGCAACTACTAACAAAAATAAACACAACTGTGGAAGAAGATTAAGGGGTTACTCGATTAGAAGTAATTATAAAAACTAAAATATAGTTCAAAATATAAAAGATAAATCTTTTGAAAATATGATACTAAACATAAAGGAAAATAAACTAAAAAGAAAAAGAAAAGGAAAATAAAAATAAAGATAAAAATAAAATTAATGGACTCAAAGGTCCTCATCGTCAGACGTGTCGCGAGGTGGCGGTGCTGAAGGTGAAATATGGAGATGGTGGCAAATCTTCTATAAGGTGGCCTCGAGATTGTCGAACCGCTGGTAGCACTGCTGCTCGAAGCGAGTGAGACGCTCAGATATGTCGTTCAAAGTAGCTGCAAAAGAAAGAGGTCGGTGACTCGGAGGTGGAGGTGGAGGTGGAGGTGGATCCTCGTGAGGGAGAGGAACATCCTCAGTGATGTCCTCGGAATCATCCTGATCATCAGGACGAAATAATCAATACTGGAGAAGATGAAATCCATGACGCCGCTCGATTATCCTTATATCTAGCATGTTCGAGATGCCCTGAGGGGACATCTGGCCCACAAGTGTAAGGGAGGAGGACTGCTCTGGTATGTCGAGAAGACCGAAGTGTCGAGCGAGGCGAGTCACGCAAGGGCCAAGACAGATGGGGTCCTTCCTGTGGCGGTCA
Source organism: Gossypium bickii (assembly GCA_025503065.1). Classification (NCBI taxonomy): domain Eukaryota; kingdom Viridiplantae; phylum Streptophyta; class Magnoliopsida; order Malvales; family Malvaceae; genus Gossypium; species Gossypium bickii. The sequence continues at coordinate 109,163,538 of CP106711.1, forward strand.
GTCTGATGGCAGAAGGATAGACCAATGAAGTACGCTAGATCAAATACATGGCCATGTGCCATGCTCCATAAATAACATACATCGTTTGTGCTCATGACTCCGGTGCTCTCTCTCTGTCCTGTCAAAGTGTGAGTTAAGAGAGCGTGAATATACCTTAGAGAAGGAGAGAGAGAAGTTGCCTTCGAGCGACTGGGGTCATAGTTTGTCAGGTCGCCCGTGATATCATTCCAACAACGCGATGGTGAGTAATGAATATGGAGATGTAGCTGAAGAAAATCCTCGGCGCTCATGAACTCCTCTGTGTATAGTCCTAAAGTAGCACCGAATTCTAGTACACTTATGTGGCGCACCAATCCACCAAGGTGAAATATGATGGTGCCGAAGTAAGCTCCATGTATGTAGGCTCGACGATACTGAAGAAACGATCCCATGGGGCTTTAATGATGAAAGCTCGAACCTCATCAGTAAGGTGGACCTGCTCCAACGCGGCCCAATCAATGCAGCGGCCCAAACCTAGGGGTCGTACTCGAAGGAGCTGAAATAGTTCCTCCGATGGGTCTGCGGTAAATCTAAGGTAGGGGTGGCGCACTTCAGCGGAGGCACTCGAGAAAGTTGCACCGGAACCCTTCCGCTTTTTCGAAGCGGGGACGACTACTATTGTTTTACCTCGAGTATTTGTCATGGTGTACCTGAAAAATTAAAACAATGTATCAATAAGTTATCACCGAATAAAATCCAAGTAGGTCTAAGAAAATTTATTCCTAAACTAGTGTAGTCGAATATCAAATATCAAGAATCACAGTGGTGGAAACACTAGTAGAATAAAATCAAAGAACAGAGTCAGAACTACAAGTTAGATTCTAAAAGTAAGAATAAGTATTACTAGGACTAAATCAACAAATAATAGTATATGAAACCAAGAGCAAAAGTAGTCAATATAAGAACTAGTATCAAATTATCATAATATCATTTAATAAATATGACTAACCTAAAAGAGTGGAACTAAGGACATAATATATAAGAAAATAGAAAACATTGAAGAAAATAAAAGAACTAATAATAATGATGAATAAATAAAAAATAAAGAACTAACTAAATAACAATAATAATAATAAATAAATAAATAATATAGAGAATAAGATAATGGGTAAAAGGAAGAAGAAGGACCGACGGCAGCCAAGGGCGGTGGTCGGAGTGAGGGACGGCAGGCGAGCGGTGGGCGTATGACGGCCGGACGGTGAAGAGTGAATGGCTAGGGGGGTCGGGTTTATGGTGCGTGGGCAAGGGAAGGTATGGTCGGAGTAAGAGGAGAGGAAAAAAGAAAGAATGAGAGGGAAAAAGAAGAAGAAAGAACAGATGAAAAAAGAGGGAAGGGGGGTTTCGGGTTAGGGAAAAAATGGAAAAGAAAGAGCAAAGGGATGGGGGAAATCGACGGTGGCCGATGGCTTGGGTTTGGAGTGAGTTTTGGAAGGGGAAGGACGGAGAAAGAAAAGGTAAATTGGTTTTTAAATAGGTGACACAGTCGTGTAACGGCCCGTGTTGGGCCACATGGCCATGTCACACGCCCGTATGATATAGCCCCTAGGCCGTGTTTGTCGTGATTTGTAAAAGCTTAGTATCATACAGCCTTGGACACGCCCGTGTGTCTAGGCTGTGTGCAAAGCCCTTCGTTTTTCCCACGCCTATATGGAATTTGACACACCCGTGTGATCGAACACATGGCCGTGTGTTTTGCCTGTGGTGCCCCCTGACTTGTTTTAAATTTTAAATTTGAAAAATTGAGCTCCAATTTTCACACGGCCTAGGACATGCCCATGTGAAATTTTACATGCCCGTGTGTTTGCACACACGGTCGTTTGTCGTGCCTTTGGAGCCCCCTGACTTGTTTAAATTTTGAAAAGTGAGGCTCCAGGATCCACACGGCCAAGGACACGCCCATGTGTCCAAACCGTGTGGGTGACACGGCCATGTCGCCAGGCCGTGTACCTCACTGTCGAGTTCTTTAAAATTTAAAAACTAAGTCCCACAATCTACACGGCCAGGGACATTCTCGTGTGTCTAGGCCGTGTGGGTTTTAAAACACCATTTATTTATTTATTTATTTATTTATTTTGAAAATGTCATAAATTAAAATTAGTAAATTAGTAAATTAATGTTCGGGTTGCCTCCTGAGAAGCACTTATTTAGAGTCTAAGCTCGACTTACCTCATTTTTGCTTAGTTACGGTGGTTCATGAAGTGGAAACTCCTCTTTCTCGCTATCAATTCTATCAATATACAGTTTGAGTCGAGTAGTATTTACCTTAAAAGTGCCGAAATTAGAATGAGTTACCTTGACTGTTCCGTATGGAAAGACATTGAGTACTGTAAAGGGGATCGCTCGGTTTGCATTAAGCTTTGCAATGGTTATCTGAGGGTCGATTGCATCTAACAGTACTTGGTCCCCAACCTTAAAGTGGTTCATTTCACCTTTAAGCTCGTCATGAAGTTGCGTCGGTTCTACTTTGTATGTTCTCGGGTTCTCCTTGCTACGTGTCCTCCACTCGTCTAGTTCATTGATATGAATCCTTTGCTCCTCATGAGTTGTTCTGTATTTGTCACATAGGATAGAATGTGACTCCATCACTTTCTTCCTAGGGATTTCCTACAAAGAAGTTTCAGCTACAACGTTACTCACATCAACAGAACTCGTAATATCATCTCGATCACTATATATTCTAACAGAATCACGAGCTTGGATTTTAACCGTGTCATCACCTACACGAAGTAACAATTCACCTGTGCCAACATCAATTATAGTTCTAGCAGTTGCTAAAAAGGGTCGTCCTAAGATCAAAGGTGCGTCACTATCCTCATCCATGTTTAGAACAACAAAGTCAACTGGGAATATAAATTTATCAATTTTTACAAGCACATCCTCAACAATTCCCCTAGGAAATCTAATAGTTTTGTCTACTAGTTGAATGCTCATCCTAGTTTGTTTAGGTTTCCTAAGACCTAGTTGCTTAAACATTTTATAGGGCATGACGTTAATACTTGCCCCTAAATTAGCCAAGGCATTGTTAGCATCTAAACTACCAATTAAACAAGGAATAGTAAAACTCCCTGGATTCTTTAATAGTAAAACTACCAATTAGACTGCGTTTAGCTCCACATGCGACACACCATCTAACTTCCGTTTGTTTGCTAGAAGCTCCTTTAAAAATTTAACTGAGTTGGGCATCTGCGAAAGAGCTTCGATAAACGGTAAGTTAAAATGTAACTTTTTTAAGAGTTTAAGAAATTTACCAAATTGCTCATTAGTATGGTCTTTCTTCATCGCATTAAGATATGGCTCACGAGGTATATGCTCTGTACTTACCGGTTTCTGTGTATTGTGGCTTACCCCAACCTTACCTTTACTTACCATAGGTTTTTGCTTCAGTTTAGATTCAGATTCCACTAACCCTTCTTTGTCACGCACGGTGATAGCATTGAGTTTCTCCCTTGGGTTAGGTTCAGTATTACTCGGCAAGCTACCTTGTGGTCATTCTGAGATCAGTTTAGCAAGCTGACCTATTTGGTTCTCGAGCCCTTGAATTGATGCCTGCTAATTCTTGAGTGCTGTTTCGGTGCTTTGAAAACGGGTTTCAAACATCCAAAATGAATTTTGTTAGCATCTCCTCAAGGTTCGGCTTATTCTCCTATTGGTAGGGTTATTGTTGAAAGCCTGGAGGGGGTTGTTGTCTCTGATTTCCTTGACCACCCCATGAGATATTGGGATGGTTCCTCCAACCTACATTGTAAGTGTTACGATAGGGATTATTCTGTGGTCTAGAATTGTTACCCATATAGTGAACTTGTTCATTCTCAGTGCTTGGGTTGTAGGATGGATATTCTATGATGTTCATCCCTCCTCCATTTGTGTCGCATTGCATCATCGGATGTACCTGCATAGAAACACATAAAACATCAATCTTTTTATCTACGAGCTCTACCTGGTTTGATAACATGGTGACTGCGTCGAGGTTGAAAACATTGGAGGCTTTTGTTGGCTTTGTTCTCATGACTTGCCACTGATAGTTATTCAGCGACATCTCCTCTATGAATTCATAAGCCTCCTCAGGTGTTTTATTATTTAGGGTACCACCAGCGGCTGCATCAATCAGGTGCCTAGTTGAGGGATTCAAACCGTTGTAAAAAGTTTGAACCTGTAGCCATAAAGGTAACCAATGATGCGGGCACCTTCTCAATAAGTCCTTATACCTCTCCTATGCATCGTAAAGTGTTTCTTAATCCATCACACAAAAGAATAGATATCATTCCTTAACTTTGTCATTTTAGCCGACAGAAAATATTTTAATAAAACTTTCTCGGTCATCTGTTCCCAAGTAGTTATGGAACCTCATGGTAACGAGTTCAACCACTGTTTAGCTTTATTCCTCAATGAAAAAGGAAATAACCATAAGCGAATGGCATCATCATAAACGCCATTAATTTTAAAAATATCATAGAATTCTAGAAAGTTGGCTAAATGAGTATTTAAACCATTGAACTGAACACATTGTTGGATCATCTGTATAGTGTTCAGCTTTAGCTCGAAGTTATTTGCAGCAACAGCAGGCCTCACAATACTCGATTCAGCCCCAGTCAAATTAGGCTTAGCATAGTCGTACATAATATTAGGAGCAGGATTTGCGACAACCACTGGGGGTAGTAGATTATTATCAGCCATCTCCTCGGTAATGTTGGTATCTTCCTCTTGCTCTTCCTCTATATACTGTAGACTTCGCCTTATTTCCTACGATTTCTGGGAACGGTACTTTCTATCTCACTGTCAAAAACTAGAGGTCCTGACAGGTTTCGTCCAGTCATAAACTAAAGGAACCTGCCAGAAGCAAATAAAAGAAAAGTTAGTAAATTAAAACAAAAAAAAATAAATTTCAATAAAAATAAAAAATGGCTAAAATAATAAAAATTAAGTGTTCCTAATATTTTAGTCCCCGGCAATGGCGCCAAAAACTTGATGGGCTCGAAACTAACTAATATTTCGACAAAGGCAAGCGCACCTATTGAACAGTAGTATAGCTTTGATGAATACGGGATATTGTATCCTCAAGGACTAAAATTACTAGTAATAACTATCTTTTTATTATCTAGCCTAATAATTAAGAGATTTTGTTTTAATCTAAAATTTAACTAACTAATTTACTAATGAACGTGACAGAGAGTGAAGAAAGTAATCGAATAATCTAATGAATAATGACAATACTCAAGGAAGAATCCACCTAGACTTCACTTATTATTATGACTCTGAATTAAAATATTTATTCACTTGCCTTGATCCGTAGAAATCCCTAAATTATGTTAATATCTCTTTCAAGACTAAAAACAACTGACTCTAGGTTGATTAATTGAAATCTTTTTCTAATTAAAACCCCCATCGTCACATTAACTTGATCTATGGATTCCCTTATTAGATTTGACTCTAATCCAGTAGATTTATGTTATCCTATTTCTAAGGTTGCAATCAACTCTGCTTAATTATGCTAGATCTTCTCTTAAACAGGGACTTTTGCTCAACTGAATAAGCACATTAAAATTGAATTAATATCCTAAAAATATTAAAACAAGGGTTCAGAACATAATTAAGAACAAGAACAAGTATTTATCATGTAGTTCAAATAATTAAATAATAAGATTCATCTAGGTTTCATCCTCCCTAGGTATTTAGGGAGTTTAGTTCATAACGTATGAGAAAAACATCTTAGAATTAAGAAAACAATAAGACATAAAGAACCCAAAAACTTCTAAAGAACTTGATGGAGATCTTCAATCTTGGAGTGAATCCGCTTCTGAGATGCTTCCGACGGCTTTCTTGGAGTAATTTCTTCGATCTACTCTGCGTGCCCCCTCAGTCTTCCTCTGGCGTGTATTTATAGATTTTAGAAGGCTCAGAAACCCTTTTTCCGTGTGAAAACAAAGTAGGGTGCGATAGGGACATGGGCGTGTGCTCAGCCCGTATGAGGGTGTCTAGGTTGTGTGAAAATTCTCATGGCTCGCGATTGACACGGGCTGGCACACGGGCGTGTGTCCAGCCCGTGTGGTTCACACGGGCTTGTGCCCTACTCGTGTGGTTCTGGCTTGGCCGTGTGGATCCTTAAGTGGCCCTTTTTGTCCGATTTTGGCCCATTTTTCACTCCTTTCACTTCTCTATGCTCACTTAAGTATAGAAATACAAATTTAAAGGATTAGGAGCATCAAATTCACATAATTGTATAAATAAACATCCAAAAGCAAGATAAGCATGAGATTAAAATGTGTTACTTTTATGGTTTATTAATGAACCACTGTTTCATCATTGTATTTACATCTTAAGCAAATCGGATAAACATTATGTTTAATAGTAGATATCTTAACGTTAGTGGGAAGTAATTCATAACCGATCTTCCATGCATAAAAATGAATTTTAGGAAAGACTCTTATCTTCCAAATGAATCCAAAATAACAAATGCAGGCCAAACCCAATGCCTTTAAGCAGCAACCAAGAATATACCGATTTGGTCGTGGAAAGTCCATGGACATTATGGAACCAAACCATCCTATCATTCTGCCTATGAGGTAAAATCAGGATGTCACAAATCCGGCTAGCCATAAAATCCCTATACAAATCACGCACACGATCCACGTTCCAACCACCATAACACGGTAACCAAAGATCACGAACACAAACCTCTAGAAGAGAATCTGTTGACGATTGTAAGGCATCTCCATTAAGACCCTCAAAGCCCAATTTGTCCTTGTCACGCCAAATTCTACAACCATCCCCCACATGCCAGCCAAACCCTTATTAAGAGCTCTTGTAGCCTTCAAAATGCTTGACCAAGTAAAGGAAGGTTTATCAATATTTTTAGGATGGAATAAATCACCTTTAGGAAAATATTTCACGCTAAGAACATAGAAGCCCAAAGTGTCCCTATGTGGATTGAGCCTCCATACTTGTCGAACAAGTAGGGCGAAGTTAAAAAGTTGAAGGTCTCTGAATCCAATTCCACCCATCCCCTTTGATAACCAAAGATTATCCCAAGTGAGAATAGCCCAACCACATCCCTTCTCTTTTCTTGCCCACCATCAACGACGAATTTTAGAAGTTATCTTCTCCATCGTACCCTTAGGAGCAAGGAAAATAAACATAGCATAAGTAGGTAATGATTGTTGAATAGATTTGATAAAAAATCTCTGCAGCACCATAAAGAAAGCAAGTGTTTAGACCAACTGTTAATCCTGTTGGAAAAATGATCCAGAATATACTTAAAAGCCTATTTTTTTGGTTTCCAATAATTAAAGGAAGCCCAAGATAATGATCCAAATTCACCACCACCTGTATCCCTAGCATGTCACCAAAAAGCTACTTTTGATCCCTCGGCGTATTGGGACTAAACCAAACATTGATTTAGAAAGGTTAATTTTTTTCCCGGAGACCCTTTTGAAATTGTCTAAGGATATTAACGATGGTATCAAACTCCTTATTTTTTGTTCTTGACGAAGAGAAATGCATCATCAGCAAAAAATAAGTGATTAATCCTAGGGCCATTTTAGCTAGCCCTAATACCTCGAATACTCCAACAGTCTTGAGTGTCACAAAGCAATCGTGAAAAGACCTCCATACAAAAAGGAAATAAGTAAGGCGATAAAGGGTCTCCTTGACGTAGGCCACGCTCTGGAATAATCTCCTTAGACAAAGACATGTTGCATTTGATAACATATTTGACTGAATGAATGTACTTCATAATCTTTACAACCCATTCATCCGCAAAGCCCATTTTAAGCAAAACCCTTTTAAGGAAGTCCCACTTGACCTTATCGTAAGCTTTACTCATATCAAGCTTGATCACCAAACCCTTATTCTTCCCATTCTTGAAACTCTGTAAATAATGCACAAGCTCATGAGCAATTAATACATTACCATGAATCAACCAACCTGGGACAAAGGTACTCTAATTATGGCTAATGCAAAAGTGGAGAACCATTTTAAGTCTATTAGCCAAAACTTTAGAGAAATGTTTAAAAATGACCTTACAAAGGCTAATAGGCTGAAAATTCATCATATCCTTGGGATCCTTAACTTTAAGGATAAGCACAACCACCATGTCATTGATCTCCCCAATATCTTTCATACCCTCAAAAACATCATGACAATATCGAAGAACATCCTTACCGATCACATCCCAATTTTCACAAAAAAGGCCAGAGAGGCTATCAATACTAGGGGCCTTTCGAGGATCCATTTGTGAGAAAGCATCCATAATTTCTTTGTCAGTGACACGACATAATAGAGCCTCATTCATATCCAGGGAAATGCACCTCCTAAATTGACTCATGACCCTATCATCATTCACGGTCTCAGACTTAAATAAATTATTAAAATAATTCCAAGCCACCCTACCAACATTAGTCGTCCCCTTAACCCAATTGCCATCCATATTCGTGATATCATTGATTCTATTTTCTTAAACCTTCCTATCATATAAAAAATTAAAGAATCGTATGTTTTTGTCCCCCTCTTTAAGCCGCATGATTTGAGGACCTCTAAGCCCAATAAGATTCTTTCTTAGCATACAGGCGATCCAATTCAGAACGACAAGTTCTTAGCATCTCGGTATTGGACATAACATTAGGCCCATCAACAAGTATATCGATCCGTTCAATTAAGCGACGCATGCAACTCCTCAATCTATTGAACCGAAAGTGCTGTCAAGGACCAAGAACCAAATGGATCTTCTCTAGGCTCTCGATGAAATTGTTTTTATTATTACCTTCTCACACTTTTCTGATGATATTCTTAGCATCTTTATCCATAACCCAACGTGCCTCATATTTAAAAAAAAAAACAATCTAGGATTCTTATAAGTCGAAACCACAAACCTCTTCAATCTCTCTTTTACAAAGCCAAAGCCATCCCTATTGTTGGACCACATAAACCAACCTTTATCAGGTTTAATATCTATCAAAGCCAACTCATCTAAGGCCTTACCAAACTCTTCCATAGCCACTCTGAATTTATGTCTACCACCAACCTTTTTTGCATTATTCAAGATGGCATTAAAGTCCCCTCCAATGATCTAGTCTTCCATGACCAAATTACCCATTCTTCTCAACAATTCCCAAGACTGGTCACGATAGATCAAATCAGCAAAGCCATAAAAACTCGTAAAGTGGAAACAATCCATCCCATCAAAAGAGACCAACGAATCGATATGATGATTAGAGAAATTCTTGATAGTAATTTTAGCCTTATTTTTCCATAAGAGAGTTAGGCCCCCGCGAGGTCTCTCAGCCTCAACTATGAAACACCTATCCATATTACACTTAAGTCTAACATGCTCCATCTCCCTAGACCTAGCCTTTGTCTCCCTCAAAAAAAACAATAAAGGGATTTTTAACAACGAGATGTTTCAAATCACGAACTGTCGTAGGGTTTCTGAGCCTACGACAGTTCCAACATAAAATTTTCATGGCTTTGGGCAGGGCTGATTGCTAGCCACCGCCTTGAATGGTGAAACACCATCCGAGAGTTTCCTCCTAACAAAACGAATCAAAATGTCCTCTTCTCCCTCACCACTATACCCCTTGATCTTCTTCCGCCTACTCCTCACACGACTCCCTCCTTTTTTGGGAACCCTTTTCAGCCTTCTATTAGTTAATGAGCCAAAATTCAAGGCTTCTTCATCCATCTTAGCCTTACCTTTCCCTATTTCTAACGACGGTTCTCCCTCCCCATCATGCCCCCTTCTTATCATCCATCTTATTCGCATCATCATTCCCTATTAAAATTTCCACTCTGTTTCTCCAATTACCTCAATTAGCATTTGGTTGTCCCAATTTTACCTACAACCAACTCCCAAATTGGAGATTCGAGTCATTCGCATCATGATGATTCACCTGAGTTGGACATTTCTAAGTCTTGTGTCCAATGCAGCCACATTTAAAACAAAATGTGGATAGCCTTTCATACTTTACCGCGCATAGCAGCTTAATCCCATCCACTCCCATCATTTTTACAACAGGTTGAAGAGGCTTTTGGATATTAATTTTTACCCGGATCCTTATATATTCAATCCAACAACCATCCTTATCCCTTCAATCAATGGCCATCAATTCCCCCAGGGCACCTCCAATGTCAATTGCCACTTACCAATACATCTATTCAAAGGGAATATTGTAGATCCGTATCAAAAAAGGAGCTAAGTCGAAACCATTATCCGTCAACGCTTGTCCCTTAACAAACTGTCGAAACCATTTTTAAGTTTGATTTAAAAACGGGGATCGACTTTTAAAAATGAAAGTGGGAGTAGCCACCAATCCCTTTTTTCTTAGGTGTGATTAGATCACCTCATAAAACGTTTTATTTTAAAACATCTAATTTTTGGTCCACAAAAAACAGGAAAACAGGTTCGGGAGTCTGTTACGTACGAGGAAGGATTAGCACCCTTATAACGCCCAAAATTGGTACCGGATTGATTAATTATCGTCCTAATGTCGATGATTTGAGAAGATTTAAAAAAAACATGATTACTTTAAAACTTGAATAGTTTAACTTAAAATTTGAGATTCCTTTGTTCCGAAGGAATATAAACATCACATCCATCACGTTAGGACACGATGTTTTAAAACCTTCGTAATCAAAATCATCTCTTGATTTACAAATTCCTTTGTTCCGAAGGAATATAAACATCACATCCAGCACGTTAGGACACGATGTTTTAAAACCTTCGTAATCAAAATCATCTCTTGATTTACAAAACTTGTTAAAAGGATATTTAATTATTTATCCAAACGGAAAATCGAAACCCAGCACGTTAGGGCACTATTTCCCGAATTTCTAAATACAAAACATTGCCTTATTTTAAACCTTTAGATAAAATATAGTAATTTTGTAAAAAAAATTTATTTTAAACAACGATTCATGAGGAAATATCGCATTTATACATTATCAAACATAAATATCAAAAGCAATTATGACATAATAACATTTCATATTTATATAAATAATAAAGTAATAATAATGTAGAATAATGACTAATAGAAATAACTACACAATGGCAATCACAAATAAATAAATGAGAGAGTGTAGGCAAATAAAATACATACATAAAATAATAAATATCAAAATAAAAAGAAAATTACTAAATAAATATGAAAATTTTTATGCAAGATTAAATAATAAATAAATAAATAAAAATTACGTACATAAATAATATAAACAATGTAAACGATGTATAAATAAAAAAGGTACATAATGATTTTAAATAAGGATATATAAAATTACATATATATAATATATAAATAATGTAAATAGAATATGTTATATAATATGAATAAATTTTAGTTAATAATATATGATATAATTTAATATTATATAATGTACAAAATTTTAATATATAATATAATTGCTAATATATATATACTAAAATAATATGTAATAAAAAATAATTAAACAAAACAAAATAATAAATAATAATTATATATGAATTTTATAATATTAATAAATTAATATATATATAACTTCTAAGATAATATATAAAAAAATATACATAATAAATTAATATATAGATAATAAAGAAAATGAGATAGACTATTTAATATAATAAAATAGTTTAATGCAATGAAAAATAATAAAATAAAATAAAAGGATAAAAATAAAATAAAACAAAAAAAACAGGGGTTAAACAACAATTAAAACAGATGTAAAAGGACTGAATTAAAACGCGCATTAAATCACAGCGGTTAAAATGGCAATTAAGCCAAATGTAAAAACTACGACGTTTTGATCTTAGCCATTAAAGAGTCCGAGGGACTAAATTGGAAAATAATTAAACTTTTAGGGCCAAATTAAAATAAAAAAACTGGATTAAACAAATTGAAAATGCGAAAGGGCCTATTCTGAAAATATACCATTGACATAAAAACACGCAAATCTTTTTGCCCATCGAGTCGGGTTCGGGTTATATGCCTTATACGGCGTCGTTTTGGTCATTATTTGGCCACACCAAAATGGCGTCGTTTCTTAGGCCCATATAAAGTAAAAAATCAATAAGAAAAACTCATTTTAACAGCCCCTAAAAAAATAGAAACTGAGCTTTAAAAAACTCTCCCCTTTCCTCTGCTTCCGTCCAGATTTCGGCGTGGGTTCAGGAGATAGGCCATCGTGCGTGCAGCCCACGCGCCACCGCTAGCGCCGTCACATACGGCGGCCGAAGGTCCAAAAGTTTCCTCTTTTTAGCGCGAGTCAAAAGGTGGTCTTTTATGTATTTTTAAACAGTTTTTTTATAAAAATGCGTAAATCGAAAAGAAAAAGAATAAAGAATCGAAATAGAATAAAGAATCACCTCTACTATTTTTATTATTCTCTGTATGTATCTGTCTCTTTTTTGTGTATTTCTTTTTGTCCGTATATTTCTGGTACCCCCTCCCTGTTTACAGGTTTTTCACAGGCTTTTATAGCCTTCCGAAATTAAAAAAAAAAAAAAGAAATAAAATGTTTTCCATGTTTGCTGCGATCTGCTGCTGTTATTCTTTCCTTTTTGCAGGTGGAGCAACGGAGAATCAGGCAACAATGGCGCGATTCAGGCGCAGATCGTGGTGCGCAACTTGCGGCTTAACCGAGGCTGGTGACAATTGGGCTCCTGCGAGGCTGCGGCGCAAGGGTTTCCCAGAAACCCTAGATTTCTGCTGAAGTTGGTGTAGTTATTGGGCCTTTTAGGCAGTTTGAGTCTGGGTCTAGTCTGTTTAGGGGGTTGGTTTAGTTTGGGTCTAGGTTAATAGGCCATTAGTTCAGGTAGGGTAATGGGTCGGTTTGCGCTTGTATTGTAATAGGGTCAATTATTTGGAGTCTGTTGGGTTTATTGGTTTTGGACTGTACATGGACAGTACTGGACATTATAATTTTTATTTTGTTTTTTTTTATTTTGGTTTATTTCTAAACCCGGGCAAATTGGGCCTATAACAATTGCCTCTCTTTGCTCATTATCGTGTAACGAGAATAGAGCAAAGACTATAAAAGGACCAATTTTGCCCAGTCTTGGCCAAGCCTCGACTTCTTGATCCTCGTCTTCTTCAAATGGCTTCCAATTTGAACTGCATCTTCAGGGGTACTGGAACTTCATCTTGATTTCAATAAGTCTGATAGCTTTAATCTGTTTCACTGCAACTTCATGAAGGCAGTATCCACTATCTTTTGATCTGCTCCACTGCAAACTCAGGGAGACAAGATCTGATGTTTTCGACCTGCTTCCTGCAACCTCAGGAATGCCAAATCTACTATTTTAATCTGCTCCCTGCAACTTCAAGGATTGCCAGACTAATGTCTTTGATCTGTTTCCTGCAACCTCAGAAATGCCAAATCTGCTATTTTAATCTGCTCCCTGCAACTTCAGGGATTGCCAGACTAATGTCTTCGATCTGCTTCCTGCAACCTCAGGAATGTCAAATCTGCTATTTTAATCTGCTCCCTGCAACTTCAGGGATTGCCAGACTAATGTCTTCGATCTACTTCCTGCAACCTCAGGAATGCCAAATCTGCTATTTTAATCTGCTCCCTGCAACTTCAGGGATTGCCAAACTAATGTCTTTGATTTGCTTCTTGCAACCTCAGGAATGCCAAATCTGCTATTTTAATCTGCTCCCTACAACTTCAGGGATTGCCAGACTAATGTCTTCGATATGCTTCCTACAACCTCAGGAATTGCCAAATCTGCTATTTTAATCTGCTCCCTACAAACTCAGGGATGCCAGACTAATGTCTTCGATCTGCTTCCTGCAACTTCAGGATTACCAAATCTACTATCTTCAATCTGCTCCCTGCAACCTCAAGGATGCCAGACTGATGTCTTCGATCTGCTTCCTGCAACTTTAGGAATGCAAAACCTGCTATCTTCAATCTGCTCCCTGCAACCTCAGGGATGCCAGACTGGTGTCTTCGATATGCTTCCTGCAACTTCAGGAATGCATAATCTGCTATCTTTAATCTGCTCCCTGCAACCTCAAGGATGCCAGACTGATGTCTTCGATCTGCTTCCTGCAACCTCAGGAATGCCAAATCTGTTATCTTCAATCTGCTCCCTGTAAACTCAGGGATGCTAGACTGATGTTTTTGATCTTACTACATTTTTCTCTAGAGCATATAAGCTATAGAATGCTTATGTCTAATAATTAGGATGCTTTGATTGAAATGCATCAAATGATCCTAATTAGACATGCTATGATATATGAATGCGAAAATGTTTTGAAAATGATTCCTATTTCAGGTGTTATCACTCATTTATCCGTCAAGGTTTCATCTTCGTTCCTCTTAAAGTATCAATCATATTCTACTCAAATAATTTGCCCATGGTAATTCCAAGTCCTCTCCACTTGAACCTTGGGACATGAAGTTAGTACTTCCCACTGCAACTTCAGAGGAATAACATTTGGTTTCTTCCATCCTTCTATTACCACTCAGAGGTACAGAACTTGTATCACTTTCAATCAATTTGATCTGTTACACCATTCCCTGGGTGTAATGATCAAATGTATGTGTCTGAAATTTTCATAAATGCAGGGTATCCCAACAATGATCCCCTTTTACACTTGGATTGACCTTGTTCATCATTTGCCGATGTGGTATCACCAAGGAAATTGTCTTATCCAATAAGAATATGAAGAGATAATCATTTTTCAATGTTTCCAGCCCTTAGGCTTGGTGAGTTCTGAACAATAGTCATGTTTTAGATTCATCATATTATTTAGAAGATTCTAGAGTAATATGTGAAACTCCTTTTATGAAAGTGTTATTAGTCCAGAAATCATTATTCCAATATAAAATGCTTACAAAAAGGTCACAAAAATGGACGAGAAAGAAATTTGTGAAGAGCATAGCTCAGAAAAAAAATAATTTATTCAAAGATAACCAAGGCAAAAAAAGAAAATTGATTTGGGTGTATCTCAAAAATAATAAAGCAATCAAAGATAACTAATTCAAAAATGGGTAAGAATGAAGCTAGGTGCCCCAGATATCGCAGTCTGAACTTCTCTGTTCAAACTTCTTGAGGATCATTTTAAGCTCAATATGTGTTTAGGGGATCTGGAGTACTTTGTCAATGTCCCAAGACATAACATACTTCCTCATTGCTAATTTGGACATAGCAAGACTACTGTATGCCCTGCTTTTTGGTCAAAATTGGAGCCTCCCTTTTAGGTTTTCAACTCAAATCCCCTTTGGTCTCAAAGCGCCCTTTGCGGGTTTTTGCCTTGGCCTCTCCCTTTTCTTTTTTTTTTTTGAATTTGAATTTTAACTCAAGGTGCCTTTTGCGAGTTTTCACCTTGGCCTTTCTCCTTTCAGGTAAAAGAAAGATCAAGTTTGGCGAACCTGAATTTTTTTTGAATTTGAATTTTAACTTCCTGCCTGAACCTGAATTCACCGAACGGGCCTTCTCTACCACATAAGGTCCTTCTTTGTAAAAGAAAGATCAAGTTTTCCTCATTGGAATTCTCTAGGATAAACATCCTTGTCGTAAGCTTGCATCATCTGACCATGATGGATAACTTTTAACCTTTTCTTCGATTAGGTTCAATAGGCAACAATGCTTCCATTTCATAAACCAATGGGTAAGATGCTGCCCCAGCAAAAAATCCTGGCCAACGTTTGATAACAATATAAGATAAATAGTAACTTCTTTATGCCAATCCTAACAAGTCTCCGTAACCTTTTCTACAATCTTTTTTTTGGCTGCCTTCGTTGCTCTATAATATGGTGTTTGATCTTTGAACAGACTTCAAACTTTTAACTTTGTCCTTTTTTGGCATTCTTTGTCGGCGCCTGATCTTTTTTTTTTTTTTTTTAAGAATTTAATGATTTCGACCTTGTAACATTGGCATATGAAGCTACTTCAACCCTCTTAGTGAAGTAAACGACGACCACGACGATGAATCGATATTAGCTAAAAGCTGTTGACGAGATTGGCCCCATCACATCCATGCCCCACATAGGGAAAGTTTGTGAAGAAATGGAGAAGGCACATGAATCTTGTCTCCTTAAATACGGCATAGCTGGTGCCATCTCATTCTATGTAGATTAACAGTACCCAATCCTCATGATTAGCCTGAGTATTGTAGAACCATTATCATGTTCTCTAAGCACCTTTTAATATTTTCCCAAGCGTGTCTTGATAAGATTGTGCAAAAACATCTTTGAATTCTTGAAAACAAATCAATGATGTCTTGCCTTATTTTTGTGGTGAGCTGGGCTTCGATCTTCACCCCTTCCCTAGGCTCATAATATCCAATGGCCCTTTGTAGAGTAAGGTCTGTTTTTCATCTTGTTCTACCATCCTTAACAAATCAGAAGGTCGGTTACAGTCTCTATCATCTTCAAAGTCCTGAGACCCCCCTAACCCATATCTCATTCAAAAAGGGAGTCAGTAACAACGTCGCTCATGTCGTTGATATCTGGGTACCTAGGTACAAAGGCAAACAAATCCAAAGAATAAATGATTCTAAGGATGATTATTTGTATAGTATGGTCATGAATAAAGAATGAAAGAATATGGTAAAAAAAATGAAAGAATATACAGTATGAAGAATAAAAAAAAGTTGCATTTTATTGAAATCATAATTCTGGACATAAGCCTATTTCACAAAAGGATTCTCATTGTCTCTAGCTTAAGGCAACAAGCACGTTCTAAATATTACTCTAGATTAATCTAAAAAATACAAGGATTCCTTCCATAGTTCCATTATTTAAAATCTTCCAAAGTATGTAAGGGCTTTGGAAACTTTTATTTCCCGATTCTCTCTTCGGACATGTCATTAATGCTTAGATTCCCCAACATTCCCATTGGGTCCTTGATCTCCTTAATCAAGCCTTGCACAAGGACCCTGAGCTCGATGCATTCTTGGATCCCTGCCTCTATCTATCGTGGAACTCACAATGTTTACCCCTTTAACAGAAAGGTTGGGTAACGAATTTTCTGCACCAGAGGGATTATCGAATTTTACGACACCCAATCTAACGAATCTTTCAATCATCTTTTTAAAGGCGACGCAGTTCTCGATCGAATGCCTGTGATTCCTCCATGGTATTCACATTGGCCATTTACATCGTACCATTTGGGGTATGAGGGCCGTATTGGTTCTATATAAAAAGGGGATATGGCATGTGCATCAAATAGAATTTGGTACAACTCCCCATACATGATTAGAATGGGTGAGAACTGAGGTTTCTCTAAGTTCGGTCTTGAATTGGATTCTTGCCTTGGGAAGACCCGATGATTGGTAGTTACCGTCCTTGGCTAGCTTACTGTAATCGGCTCTAAATAGCCCTGGTTATACCTTCTCGTACTACTCGCCTTATTTTCCTTTTTCTTCAGAGTTTTTGCCAGTACAATCGGTTTTGCTTGACCATCATCCAGGTTAAGACCTGAACCCATCGGTAGGCTCAATATGGCCGAAGTATTACTTTGACATTGGGGTCCAATAATGACGGGTACCCCATGCGAATGCGTGTCTGGTTGAGTCGGGACACCAATTGGGGAAAAAACAATGTCTTCATCATCATCTACATTGTTGACCACTGGACC
Organism: Gossypium bickii; assembly: GCA_025503065.1. Lineage (NCBI taxonomy): Eukaryota > Viridiplantae > Streptophyta > Magnoliopsida > Malvales > Malvaceae > Gossypium > Gossypium bickii. The sequence continues at coordinate 109,181,131 of CP106711.1, forward strand.
ATTCCTTTTTTCAAGTCCTCCGGCTAATAACTGGGTTAGCTGGCCTATCACATTCCTTTGGAATTCTAGTATTTGTTCCCGCATTTCTTGTTGAATCTCGGTCAATTGCCCCTGCATCTGTATTTGCATTTGCTCTATTCCCTCCAACCTTTGTTCCATGTTTTCCAGGTTAACTGAGATGATTTTACCTAATTAGGGTCCTTTTGTAAAAGTCTAATGCAAATAATACAATGTAATGCAAATGCATGAATGCAAAGAGGCATCGATTCTGATTCAACTTCATTTTAGAAAACTATATTAGAAAACAAAATCCTTTACATAAAACGAACTACAAATATGCTTTTGTCCTAAGTCCTAAAATTTTGATTTTCCTAAGTAATGAAGCTAGCTCTTGACTGCGATCGGACTATAGCTCATATGCTCAATGTATCAGCCTGTGATGCCAACGTCTGTAGATGATCAGCTACCTCTTGAATCTGAACCATTGTTTCACCCATGAAGTAATCGGACTTCTAACTTGGTCATGGGAATGGTGAAGCTCTTCCTTCCAATGCTCTTCTCTTGTTTCAAGAAGCTCGATCTAAAGTTCACAACTGTGCCATGTTGCTTTTAACTCTTCAATTTTACCCTTTGTTTCTTCGATCTAGTTCAGGCTTGACTTTAACTCGATCGCAGAATTATAGCTTCGATGGTGATGAAGAGACCGTCCAAGCTTAGCATCAATCTTTAGAAAAGTATTGATCATTCACCCTTGCTAGTGCCATACTCAGAGAAATTCTTCCGCTTCCATGGCACATAAAAATCAGAGTTTTTCTTATCAGGAAGCAGACAAAGAAGGAACTGTGGAGCTCCAAGGAGTTTAGATTGTATCTGTTCAAACCTTTTTTCAACTCTAACCACAGGTGAAAGGCTTCTATTCTGGTTCATCTCGTTGAGTATATCAAATGGAGGATCAATACGAATTCCTTTCATTTCTCCACAACGAATCAAATCCCTTGCAATGTTGTTTGGATCACAACGAGGAGCCGAGAAGTTTTGGTAGCAGACCTATAGTAAATAAACTTTTTTTTATCATCATAGGTAAAATTCTTTCCATCCAAATCATTTTTGTAGGTCTCATGCACTCTGTCAATCACTTTCCTTCCAACACCCTTACCACCTACAGGGCGACTATCTTCATATGAAAGAGAAGCGCTGTAATGGTAGAAGTGTCCATCCGTTCTTCCCACGCTCACTTTGAAGTGATTGGTGAGTATAGTTTCCTTATGCCCTTTAGTTCCAACACCACGCCTTGCCATAAAGTGTCGTACAATCTTCTTCACATCCGATTCTGTTTTGATCAGAACAACATCAGGAGGCACAGGTGGCAGGGATTCTAGCGATGCCCCATTTCCCTCTTACTCAAACGGATCCATACCCTTCTTTCTCTAATTGCCTTTGCTATATACGAATGACTGCAATGTCTTCCACTTTATCAAGGAATTTGTTATCCATAACCAGCTTTCTAACTTTAGAAACTGACCGTGAATCGATACCTCTTTAAATATGAAATGATATGCACAAAAGAATAAAACATAACAAGTTAGTATCGCAAAATATAAAACAAGTAAAATAAACGAACACCTATCTGGGTAACTACTAAGGTTCGACATCATTCTATTTAGGGTAAGTCCCTAGGTTTTCTACGTGTGGTTCAGCTCTAAAGTTAAGGTACCCGAACCAGTAGATTCCTCGATCCTCACCCATTATAGTCTCATATGGACCGAGTTCGGTTCAGGGGAATACATTTCCCTATGGCCATGCGGAAGTGAAAACTTCACGAAGACATAGGTACATATGTATTCCAGAAGCAATCCACTAGCCCATGCGGAGGTGAAAACCTCACGAAGGCATAGCTTCTCGCTCCCACTTAAGGATGTAACCACGACGGTCATGCAGTGCAATGCATAGGGATATATTTAGAACCACATGCAATTAAAGGATCATGTTTTTTTAAAAAAACAGAATTTTAAATTCAGACAAAAGGACATGAAATTATCAATTTTACGGCTTGACTCTCTTATTGTCCCCAGTGGAGTCGCCAAACTATCGAAACCATTTTTAAGTTTGATTTAAAAACTGGGATCGACTTTAAAAAACAAAAGTGGGAGTCGCCACCAATCCCTTTTTGCTTAGGTGTGATTGGATCACCTCATAAAACGTTTTATTTTAAAACATCTAATTTTTGGTCCACAAAAAACAAGAAAACGGGTTCGGGAGTCGGTTACGTACGAGGAAGGACTAGCACTCTCATAACGCCCAAAACTGGTACCGGATTGATTAATTATCGTCCTAATGTCGATGATTTGAAAAGATTTAAAAAAAAAACATGATTACTTTAAAACTTGAATAGTTTAAGTTAAAATTTGAGATTCCTTTGTTCCGAAGTAATATAAACATCACATCAGCACGTTAGGACACGATGTTTTAAAACCTTCGTAATCAAAATCATCTCTTGATTTACAAAACTTGTTAAAAGGATATTTAATTATTTAGCCAAACGGAAAATCGAAACCCAGCACGTTAAGGCACTATTTCCCAAATTTCTAAATACAAAACATTGCCTTATTTTAAACCTTTAGAGAACAACGATTCATGAGAAAATATCGCATTTATACATTATCAAACATAAATATCAAAAGCAATTATGACATAATAACATTTCATATTTATATAAATAATAAAGTAATAATAATGTAGAATAATGACTAATAGAAATAACTACACAATGGCAATCACAGATAAATAAATGAGAGAGTGTGGAAAAATAAAATACATACATAAAATAATAAATATCAAAATAAAAAGAAAATTACTAAATAAATATGAAAATTTTTATGCAAGACTAAATAATAAATAAAAAAATAAAAATTACGTACATATATAATATAAACAATGTAAACGATGTATAAATAAAAAAGGTATATAATGATTTTAAATAAGTATATATAAAATTACATATATATATATATATAATATAAATAATGCAAATAGAATATCTTATATAATATGAATAAATTTAGTTAATAATATACAATATAATTTAATATTACAAAATGTACAAAATTTTAATATATAATATAATAGCTAATATATATATACTAAAATAATATGTAATAAAAAATAATTAAACAAAATAAAATAATAAATAATAATTATATATGAATTTTATAATATTAATAAATTAATATATATATATATGTAACTTCTAAGATAATATATAAAAAATATATACATAAATAAATTAATATATAGATAATAAAGAAAATGATATAGACTATTTAATATAATAAAATAGTTTAATGAAATGAAAAATAATAAAATAAAATAAAACAAAAAAAACAGGGGTTAAACAGCAATTAAAACAGATGTAAAAGGACTGAATTAAAACGCGCGTTAAATTACAGGGGTTAAAATGGCAATTAAGCCAAATGTAAAAACTACGACGTTTTGATCTTAGCCATTAAAGAGTCCGAGGGACTAAATTGGAAAATAATTAAACTTTTAGGGCCAAATTAAAATAAAAAAACTGGATTAAACAAATTGAAAATGCGGAAGGGCCTATTCCGAAAATATACCATTGGCATAAAAACACGCGGATCTTTTTGCCCATCTGGTCGGGTTCGGGTTATAGGCCTTATACAGCGTCGTTTTGGTCATTATCTGGCCACACCAAAACGGCGTCGCTTCTTAGGCCTATATAAAGTAAAAAATCAATAAAAAAAAACTCATTTTAACAGCCTCTAAAAAAAATAGAAACTGAGCTTTGGAAAACTCTCCCCTTTCCTCTGCTTCCATCCAGATTCTGGCGTGGGTTCAGATGAGCCAGCTGCGCGTGCAGCAGCACGCACACGCCGCCACCGCCACATCACATACATACGCACAAGGTCCAAAAGTTTCCTCTTTTCAGCGCGAGTCAAAAGGTGGTCTTTTTATGTATTTTTTAAATAGATTTTTTTATAAAAATGTGTAAATCGAAAAGAAATAAAAAAAAAAAGGCTAAAACTAAAAGTGTCTTTGATCTGCTTCCTGCAACTTCAGGAAGATGAGATCTGCTATCTTCGATCTTCTTCTTGCAACTTCAAGAAGACAAGATCTGCTGTCTTCAGTATACTTTACTGCAACGTCGGGGAAACAAGGCTAAAACTATCATCGATCTGTTTCCTACAACTTCAGGAAGATAAGATCTGTTGTCTTCAGTCTACTCCACTGCAATTTCAGGGAGATAAGGCTAAAAGTATCTTTTGATCTGCTTCCTACATTTTTAGGAAGATGAGATCTTCCGTCTTTAATCTACTCCGTTGCAACTTTAGGGAGACAAGATTGAACGTGCCTTTGATCTACTTCCTGCAACTTCAGGAAGATAAGATATTCTGTCTTCAGTCTACTCCACTGCAACTTCAGGGAGATAAGGCTGAAAGTGCTTTTGATCTGATTCCTGCAACTTCAGGAAGATAAGATCTTCTGTCTTCAGTCTACTCCACCGCAACTTCGTGGAGACAAGGTGAACGTTTTTTTGATCTTTTCTGCAACTTCAGGAAGATAAGATCTTCTGTCTTCATCTACTCTACTTGCAACTTTAGGGAGATAAGGCTGAAAGTGCTTTTGATCTGCTTCCTGCAACTTTAGGAAGATAAGATCTTCTATCTTCAGTCTACTCCACTGCAACTTCAAGGAGATATGCTGAAAGTGCTTTTGATATGCTTCCTGCAACTTCAGGAAAATAAGATCTTCTGTTTTCAGTCTACTCCACTGCAACTTCAGGGAGACAAGGCTGAACATGCTTTTTGATCTACTTCCTGCAACTTCAGGAAGATAAGATCTTCTGTCTTCAGTCTACTCCACTGCAACTTCAGGGAGATAAGGCTGAAAGTGCTTTCGATCTGCTTTCTGCAACTTCAGGAAGATGAGATCTACAAATTCACTAATATTGCTACACCGTCCATTGAGAGACATGTCCTGTAGACTCGGTTTCGTACGTTTATGTCACATGACTAAGACGTTATGATTAGAATGAATCAAACGCTTCAAGCTACCTGTAACATGTTATGAAAATGATTCCTTTTAAAGGATTAGGATTAGGATGCAATGAATGGAATGAATCAAATGCTCCTAATGAAATTTGATATGATACAAAAATTTTATGAGTATAATTCCTACTCTAGGTGTTATTACTCATTTGTTCTCCATTCTTGTTCATCCATCATGTTCAGCTCAACAAGCTTGCCCCAATGTAATTTCAGAGTCAACTCCGTTTGGATTTTGAGAACACAAGGCTTGTACCATCCTACCATAATGGGAATCAAAACTCTTTCAATCAGACCCATCTGCAATTTTTAGGATATATGGTTTGTTTTGAATTCAACCCATTCCACCACAATTCAGGGTTTCTTAGTTCGTCACGCTATTCCCTGAATGTTATGACCTGATGACATCAATTACTTTCATCACATCAACTCATTTACTTTGTCCAATTATCAATTGGATCCAAGAATTCAGAGAAATAGTTTCTATCCAGACTCTTCCTTCTCAAATATTTCTATGAACATGGAAATTCTAAACAATTATCCTATTTTTGTTCCCTGTCTTATCTAGAAATTTCTAAAGCAATATGTAGAACTTATTTTTGTGAAATTATTAGTTTGTCAATCATTATTTCAATGCAAAATATTTATGAATAATGGGTAACAAATAAATTGATATAAAAAAGAGTTAAAATTGACTAAATTATCAAAAATACAAAGACGATTAACTAAGAACATATCTTTGAGAAGAAAAAGAATCCCAAGATAGTAAAAAGAATAGGATAAAAATTAGATGCCCCAGATATCGCCGATTGAGCTTCTATATACAAACTTTATGAAGACTGCCTTGAGCTCAACGTTGTGTTTAGAAGACTCAAAGTACTTTGTTGATGCCCCGATATGCAAGATTCTTTATTTCATTATTGTTTTAAGTGTAGCAAGATGACTGCATGTCCATTCAAAATTTGAGCTGCCCTTTTCGGGTTTTCAACTCAAAACACCTTTGGTCTCAAGGTGCCCTTTGCGGGTTTTCACCTTGGCCTCTCCATTTTTTTATTTTTTTATTTTTTTTTAGAAACTCAAAGCGCCCTTTGCGGGTTTTCACTTTGGCCTCTTCTCCTTTTCAAGCAAATTACTTTTTGACTGAATCAGAGTTCACAGGATTGGGTAAACTTTTCCTATCCATTTCGGTCAAGATCAGCGCTCCTCCAGAGAAAGCCTTCTTCACCACATATGGTCCTTCCCAATTCGGCATCCATTTTCCTCTGAAATCCTTTTGTATGGGAAGAATCTTTTTCAGTACAAGGTCCCCTTCATGAAACTCTCTTGGATGAACTTTTTTATCGTAGGCTCTCATCATTCATTTTTGGTACATCTGACCGTGGCGAATAGCCCTTAGCCTCTTTTCTTCAATTAAATTCAACTAATCATACTGGGCCTAGATCCATTCAGCATCATCCAGTTTTATTTCTGACAAAACTCGAAGAGAAAGAATTTCCACTTCAATGGGTAGAACAAGCTCCATTCCTTAGACTAATGAGAAGGGCGTTGCCCTAGTAGAGGTTCTAACGGACGTTCGATAAGCATAGAGTGGAAACGGTAATTTCTCATGCCAATCTTTATAAGTCTCAGTCATCTTCCCTACTATCTTCTTGATATTTTTGTTAGCCGCTTCCACTGCCCCGTTCATTTTTGGATGATACGGAGACGAGTTGTGGTACTTGATCCTGAATTGACTACAAATTTCTGCTATCGTACTGTTGTTCAAATTCAGTGCATTTTCTAATATGATCCTCTCGGGCATTCCATATCGACAAATAATCTCCTTCTTCAAGAACCGACTGACTGCTGACTTAGTGACGTTAACATAAGAAGCAACCTCTACCCATTTCGTGAAGTAGTCAATTACTACGAAGATGAATCGAATACCCATTCGAAGCTTTCAATGAGAATGGTCCAATAACATCCATCCCCCACATGGAAAAAAGGCCATGGAGAAGTCATAACGTGCAAAGGTGACGGAGGCACATGAATTTTATCTCCGTAAATTTGGCATTTATGAAATCTCTTAGCATAATTGATACAATCACCTTCCATGGTGGACCAATAATACCCAAATCTAATTATCTGTCTGGCCATTGTGAATCCATTAGCGTGTGTTCCACAAACACCCTCATGAACTTTTTCTAGGATTTTCCTAGCTTCAACTGCATCGACGAACCTCAATAGTACTTGATCTTTTCTTTTTTTTTACAAGATATCCCCGTCCAAAACATAGTCAGAGGCCATTCTTCTTAAAGTCCTTTTCTCATTCTCAGTGGCATGCTTCAGGTATTCACAATTTTTTACGTATCGTAATACATCCTGATACCAAGGGTGATCATCTTTTTCCTCCTCTTCCACATTATAACAATGAGCTGGAACTTCAAAGATACTCATCTGAATAGTCTCATATCCTCTGGTCTGTTCACTTTGATTATAGAAGCCAGGGTTGCCAAAGCATCCACCATCTGGTTTTCCTTACATGGGAGATAATTAAAAGTAATGTCATCGAACTCTTCAATTAATCCCAGAACTATTTTTCGGTAATAAATTAGTTTGGTATCTCTTGTCTCCCACTCTCTTTTAAGTTGGTAGATTACTAAGGCAGAATCTCTATATACTTCTAATACTCTAATCTTATACTCTACGACTACTCGAATTCCCATGATGCATGCTTCATATTCCACCATGTTGTTCGTGCAATCGAAATCGAGTTTTCACGTGAATGGGTACTGATCACCACTAGAGGATACCAAGATTGCCCCAATTCCATTTCCCACGGCATTTGACGCCCCATCAAAGTTTAGTTTCCACAGACAATCTTCAGTGTTTTCCACGTACATCAGCCCTTCATTTGGGAAATCAAAGCTCAAAGGTTCATAATCCTCCAAAGCTCTGCTAGCCAAAAATTTTGCTACTACACTCCCTTTTATAGCCTTTTGGTTCACATAGATTATATCGAATTCAGATAGCAAAATCTACCACCTAGCCATCCTTCCATTCAAAGCAGTGGACTCCATCATGTACTTTAACGGATCAAGCTTTGAAATCAACCAGGTTGTATGATATAGCATATACTGCCTCAATCTCCAAGTTTCCAAATCAAGGCACAACACAATTTCTTGATCGACGAATACCTCATTTAACAATCAGTGAACTTTTTGCTGAGATAGTATATCGCTTTTTCTTTTCTTCCTAATTCTTCGTGTTGACCAAGCACACATCCCATGGAATTATTGAGCACTGACAAATATAGTATCAATGGTTTGTCTAGATTAGGCGAAGACAATACTGGAGCGTTCGACAAATATTGTTTGACTTTGTCAAAAGCTCTTTGGCACTCATCATCCCATACACCTTGATTGTGTTTCTTGAGAAGACGAAATATGGGATCATATTTCTCAGTTAATTGTGAAATAAACCGAGCAATGTAATTTAATCTTCCAAGAAAACCTCAGACTTCCTTCTGAGTGCGCGGTGGAGGCAATTCTTGTATAGTTTCGACATTGCTCGAGTCAACTTCGATTCCTCTCTCGCTAACCACAAAACCCAGTAATTTCCCTGACCGAGCTCCAAAAGTACACTTTGCCGGATTAAGCTTCAATTGAAATTTTCTTAACCTTAGAAACAACTTCTTCAAAACTTCAATGTGTTCCTTTTCTGTTCGAGATTTGGCAATCATATCATCAATGTCAAAGCCATTTTTTTTTTGAAATAAGCTAGGGTCGATTTTAAAAACGAAAATGGAGTCGCCACCAATCTTTTTTTCGAGGTGTGATCGGGTCACCTTGAGATTAATCATTTTAATAAAACATTTTGATTTATTAAAATTATGATTTTGGTCTACAAAATTCGAGAAAACGGGCTCGGGGTCGGTTAGGGACGAGGAAGGATTAACACCCTCGTAACGCCCAAAAATTGGTACCTAATTGATTAATTAATGTCCTAATGTCAAAAATTTGAAAATATTTTAAAACACGATCCTTTTGATTTTTAAAACTTATGTCCTTTAATTTTAAATGGACATTCAATTATTTGGATTTTAAAAGAAAAATTGAAACTCAGTAAGTTAGAGCACGATCTTTCGAATTTTCCAAACACCGAATATCCTTTGCTTTTTAGAAATCCTTGCCTCGAGATGACAAAACGTCGCATCCAGTGAGTTAGGACACAACATTTTAAATTCCCGAGAATAGGTTTTTTTTATTTAAAAATTCATATGTTTTAATTTCAAAAAGGGTACTCAATCATTTGGACTTAATGAGAAAAATCGAAACCCAGTAAGTTAGGGCACGATTTTCTCAAAACTCCCAAATATCGAATATTGCCTTATTTTTAAAATGATATGTGACAAATCCTAAAAAGATACGTATAAGTTTAAAATAAACAATATATGAAAACTTAAAATAGATAATATAAAACAGTTTAAAATGATATAAAATAAAACCACTTTAAAATAACCGTTATATAAAACAATAAGAAAAATGAATGATATATAAGATAATTTAAAATAATAATATAAAAAAACTTAATCAAAATAAAACTATTTGAAATAAGTAATATCTAAAATAATAAAATAAAACAGCTTGAAATAAATACCACGTAAAAATTTGGAATAAATAAATAAAATACAAATTTGCGAAAGTGTGAAAATAAAATAAATCTCTATACAGAAATAATAAATAAACGAATAAAAGAATAACTAATAATTAAACAATTAAATGGATAAATAAAAAAAGTTGAAAAAATGAAGATGAATGAAGAATAAAATAAGAACAAACATAGAAAATAAGAACGCAAGAGGGAGAGAAATTTGAGTGAATGCTCTCAAGAATTCTTATTGTTTCCCCCAAAACTCAAGTGTGTTTTCCAATGAAGGGAGAGGCCTCTATTTATAGTTGAGCCTCCCCAAATCCAACGATACAAATCAATTATATCAACGGCTAAGATTAAAAGGTATCTACAAATTAAATCTCTAAGATTAGAAAATCGTATCTTCTAAGATTGCATACCATATCTTTTAAAATTGCATATCATATCTAAGATTTGCATATCATATCTGAGATTGCATACCATATCTTCTAAGATTACATACCATATCTTCTAGGATTGCATATCATATCTAAGATTTGCATATCATATCTAAGATTGCATATCCTTAAAGATTGTGTTCCCATATACGTCAAGTTTGTAGATGGACCTTCAATCTTTTCAAGTAATAGGCCATTCCGATCGGGCCAAATGATATATTTTGGACTGGACTTGGAATTTGTTTTATTGTTTTGGGTTTATTATTTTTTTGTATGGGCCCGGGCTAAATTGGCCTATTACAATCAACATATACTTCAATCTCTTTGTGCATCATGTCGTGGAACAAGATTACCATGACCCTTTGATAAGTTGCCCCAGCATTCTTTAGTCCGAATGGCATTACCTTATAACAAAAAGTACCCCACAATGTTATGAAGGTAGTTTTCCCCATATCTTCAGGGTGCATCTTGATCTGATTGTATCCTGAAAAGCCATCCATGAAGGAAAACAATAAAAATCCTGCTGTATTATCCACTAACATATCAATATGCGGCAAAGGGGAATTGTCCTTTGGGCTAGCTTTATTTAAGTCCCTATAGTCCACACACATCCGGACCTTTTTGACCTTCTTAGGGACAGGAACAGTGTTGGCAACCCACTCTGAGTACTTGACCACTTGTAGAAAACTAGCATCAAACTGTTTCTAGACCTCTTCTTTTATTATTAACACTACATCAAGCCTCATCCTTCGTAGCTTTTACTGAACTAGCTTGCACTCTTCTCTTATGGGAAGGCGATATACTACAATGTCGATACTTAGCCCAGGCATATCTTGGTACGACCATGTAAAGATATCTTTAAATTCCTGTAATAGCTCAACAAGATCTTGTCTCGTCTCTTTTGCTATGCGCATCCCAATTTTCACAACCTTTCCTTCCTCTAAGGTTGTGTTCTCTACCTCCTCTTCATGGGGTAAAATTTGTTTCTCTTCTTGTTTCATCATTCTTAACAGAACTGGAGATAAATCACAATCTCGGTCACATTCAAAATCTTGAGATTCCTCTAAACACATGTCTTGTGCAAAATGGACCTCTGGATCTGTATTATCGTTGCTCACATCATTGATATCTAGGGACCTGTGATAGGTACCAAAGAATGTATAAAGAACAAATGAATTCGAGAATAACTATTCACATGATATGAATGAGAAATAAAAATTTGGAATGCAATTAAAAAGTACGAGGGTACTGCCCTTGCCGAATGAGGGTACTGCCCTTGCCGAATGAGGGTACTGCCGAATGAGGATACAAACTTCTTCTCCATTCAGACGTGCCCTTCTCCTTTCCTGCTTTTTCTCGATTTCCTTTCTCTTCTGTCTAATATCTGGCTTGAAACCCAAGCCAAAACAATCTTTCTTCTCTTTCAGCACCGGCACTCGAACTTCCCCTTGGAGATGTCTGGCCAATCCTTTTCCTAGTAAGGCTCTCTTCCTGACCATCATTTATAGGCCCATCTTCGTGGTCCTGGATATCTTGGGCATTGGAACCTCATTCCCCTCTAAGATAAATGTCGCATTCACGAACTCTAAAGATCAGAAAGAACACTCAGTTGCTTCTTCACTCGCCTCTAAATATGGAGCGTCATTAGCAACAGTGGCTATGATGTCTTCCTCCGCTTTTATAGTGACCAATCGACCATCCGTCACTAGTTTCAGCTTTTGGTGAAGGGATGAGGGTACTGCCCTTGCCGAATGAATCCAGGGCCTTCCCAGCAAACAATTGTACGAGGGCTTGATATGCATTACCAGAAAATCTACTTCATACGTGTTTGGCCCAATCTGCAATGGTATATCAATTCTTCCCATCACTTTTCTTTCGGTGCCATCAAACGCTTTCACTATGTTTTGGTATGTCTTCATGTGAGAACTATCTATCGGTAACCTCTTCAATGTCGACAACGGTAAGACATTCAAGGCTAATCCATTGTCAATTAGCACGCTCGGTAGAGTATATCCTTTGCAACGAGTAGTTATGTGTAGGGCCTTAGTCGATCCCATATCCCAAGGTGGAATTTCATCGTCACTGAAGGAAATAAAGTTGTCAGCACTTATGTTACTAACTAATCGGTCAAGTTTATTGATAGATATATCTTCACTTTTATCAAAGCCTCACAATGAACTTCTGAACTTAAAAGTAAGGCTAGCACCGACATGCAAGTTGGTTGTTTGCGCAACTTCTTCACCACGTTGTATTCACTATGCTTTAGGAATTTTAAAAATTCTTTAGCCTCTTCCTCCTTTACAGGTACATTGATAAGTGTATCAAGTCCTTTCTCTGGTTCAACGGACACATTCTTTGATTTTACTGGTTCTGTTCTAATGTTTACCGAGTCGTAACGCCTCCCATTTCGTGTGCACAATCCCTCTCTTTGGACCTCTTTAGAAGTGCTAACTGAGTTTTCTACTCCCAGTGTCGCCACATTACAATTGTAATTCCATGGTATCATCTTGTTATCCTTGTAAGGAAAGGACGCAGGTCTCTAGATTACAACTTTAGGGGCGATTTGTGTTCTGCCTTCTGTATTTCTAGGTCGGGAATAATGATCCTCGGATAATTGACTTTTTGAGTTGTCAACTCTCCTTCGGTTGCATGTATGTTTCCTCCTTTTGAGCCTTCTTCGTAAAACTCCAGCTCTTTATTGTTCATGAGGCTTTGTACCAATAGTCTGAACACAAAAAATTCCTGGATCTTATGTCCTTCAACTTCGTGGAACTCACAGTAGTTCATTGGTTCTTCATCTCCTTCCTCGAGACTTGATTTTATCAGCCCCCTTCTTACCATTTCCTTCCACACTATTCTCAACGAAGTTTTTACTTCTGAGACATCTCCTTTAAACTGTCTCACAACATTTTCCCTAATCGCATTTATCCCCTTGTCTCCATGATTGGGCAATGGGTTCTCCTCACTGGGCGTATCATCAAATTTAACAATCCCAATCTTGATAAGCCTCTCAACTACCTTTTTAAAGGCAATGCAATTTTCTATCGAATGCCTCGATATTCCCGCGTGGTAATTACAGTGAGCGTTGGAGTCATACCATTTGGGATATGGGGGTTGTAACGACTTTAGATAATATAGGGACACTACGCATGCATCGAATAAGCTTTGGTATAGCTCTTTATACGTCATTGGGATTGGCGTAAATTGGAGCTTTTCGAAATTTTTTCTAGGGCCTGATTCTTGTCTTGTCGACCCTTGTTGCCCAGCAGTAACCACTTTCGACTGACTAACAGTGACTTCCTTTGAATACCGTTTGTTGTATGTACTCGTATTGTTCACCTCGTTGTCCTTTTTTCTAGGAACAGATCTCCTAGTACTTTCTCCTACTTCAATCTTATCACCCCTTATGGCGTTTTCTATCATCTCACCTGCCATCACTATATCTGCGAAGCTTTTGGTGGTGCTTCCTATTATATGGGTGATAAAAGGTGCCTTTAAAGTATTGATAAACAACATGGCAGTTTCCTTTTCCAAGAGAGGTGGTTGAGCTTGCATGGCAACTTCCCTCCATCTTTGCGCGTATTGCATGAAGCTTTCATTTGATTTCTTTTCCATGTTTTGCAACATGATTCTATCAAGCGTCATGTCTGTGACATGATTGTATTGCTTCATGAAGGCTTGAGCTAAGTCTCTCCATGAGCTAATATTAGCACGGCTAAGTTGATTGTACCACCTAGACGCTGCTCCCGTCAAACTGTATTAGAAAAATGAATCAAAAGTTGATCGTTGTTCACATAGCCAGTCATGCGCCTACAGAACATAGTGATGTAGGCTTCAGGGCAACTAGTCCTATTTTACTTCTCAAATTCCGGCATCTTGAATTTATGAGGAAGCACTAAATCCGGGACCAAACTTAAGTCCTTTGCATCAATACCATGGTGATGGTCAGCATTCTCTAAAGCCTTAAACTTCTCTTCCAACCATCTACAGCGATCCTCTAACTGCCTCGAGGATTCAATTCTGATTCCCTCTCTCTCTGCTATGTCCAGATCAGGAATAACAGGATTAGCGGGGTTGTCCCCTGGGTTGGATCCTATGCCCACTTGAAAATTCATGGGCACTCTAGTGTCAGCTTGCCCTTGCTGAGGCCTAATCGTGACAGGTGGTCTTCTGGGATATTCCTCAGGTTGTGTTTGCACATATGTTAGAGTGAATCCCCTAGGAAAGTCCTCATTGTCTACAGCATTAATTAGAGACCCTTTCCTTTGTCCATTATCCCACTCATCATCTGGGCCATTTGAGCCATCAGGTTCTTTTGGGCTTCCAACATTTGGTCCCTCATTTCTTGTTGGAGCTTCGCCATTTGCTCCTGCATCTGGTCTTGCATATCTCTTTGGAATTGTTTCAATCTTTGATCCATTTTCTTTGATTTGGACCGTGTACCGTAAGGGTGTTCAGCTTCCAGATTTTCTTTCTCTTTCTCTCTCTGTGTCTCTCTATTAATTTTAACTAATTAGACTCTCTCTATAAACTTAAATGCATATGATATGATGTAATGCAAATGCATGAATGCAAAGAGGCATCGATTCTGATTCAACTTCATTTTAGAAAATTTTATTAGAAAACAAAATCCTTTACATAAAACAGACTACAAATATGCTTTCTCCCTAAGTCCTAAAGTTTTGATTTTCCTAACAATGAAGCTAGCTCTTGACTATGATCAGACTATAGCTCATACTTCATGCTCAACGTATCAGCCTGTGATGCCAAGGTCTGTAGATGATTAGCTACCTCTCGAATCTGAACTATTGCTTCACCCATGAGGTAATCCCGACTTCTAATTTGGTCATGGGAATGGTGAAGCTCTTCCTTCCAACGGCATTATCTTGTTTCAAGAAGCTCGATTCGAAGTTCACAACTGTGCAATGCTGCTTCTAACTCTTCAATCTTACCCTTCACTTCCTCGATCTTACTCAGGCTTGACTTTAACTCGATCGTAGAATTACGACTTCGATGGTGATGAAGAGACCGTCCAAGCTCAGCCACTCTAGCTTTTAATTCTTCCTTTTCACTTTGGCTTTCTAACAAACTCTTCTCTAGGGCCTTATTTTGCGCTTGCATTTCTTGGAATTTCCTCTTCCAATAGTCAGCTTTGGCCTTTTCCTCCTAGACCTCTTGTTGCCACTGTTTCGAAGTCTTCCCCAATCCGGCATTCTTCATCGATAGAAGCATCTTCTTATATTCAATCTTTAAGCTATCTCGATTTTCCTCAATCTTCCTTTTCTCTTTTCTTACTTACTCAGCTTCTGATTTCTGAACATCCACATCTAGCCTCAAGTACATCTTTTCTTCTTCCAGCTTCTCTATCTTCTTTTCGAGCTCTGAATTCCTCCTTTCGAAATCTTGTTTTATCATCTCCAATACCGATGGGACCACTTGTAAAAATTCTTCGATCGATCGAGCGCCTTCTGAACTTGGCATAGGGATATTGTCATTGACTTTCCTACTCCACCATCCACTATGCTCTGGAGTTATCATTGGGCTCACGTCCACTCTCTTCATGCGATGGGTCTGATTCCAAGCACTAGAGATCTCCTTAACCCTTTTCTTGTAGCTATCCCCACTATACGAAAACTCACTTTGAGCTAATCCATGTGTAGCCAGTACAAACTGCCTCGATCCGAATTGCCTAAATACAAGCAAAGGCACATATCCAATGGCTCCCCAAATTCCAAGTAGAGGGACCCGATCAAAACTCCCACACCGATATAGAACTTCATCAAGAACCATCTAGGGAGCTCTCCATTCAACATCTTCTTCTTGGAGATTTTGTAGAAGCGCTATCCAGTTTTCTTCAGATATGTCGTCTCTCCTTGGTGTAGCCACTATCTCTTTTAACGACGAATAATTTTCTGAGAAGACACGATAAGAAACTCTATCCACCTTCCAGAAATGACTATGGAACCAAGCCAACAATAACTGTGCACATCCTATGAATCTGCCTTCCCTAGCTCTCCTATATGCACTCAATGACCGAAATGTTTCCGCCAAGATCGCAGGAACAGGTGTGACTTGTTTGTCAAGTCGATTAAAAAGATCTGAGACAGCTTCATCAACATATCCCAATACTCTAGGGAAGATCACTAATCCATATATACTCAAAGCAAAAACATCGACTTTCTTTTTCATATCAAGATGCTCTAAAATCAAATCTTTCAAAGCTTTCCATGAGATGCACTTATATCACCTTTTTGCTTGATTCTGGCTGTGACCCACTGTTCGCTCATCCTCCTAATATTCATCAGTTTCCTTACAAAGGTTGGAATATTAGGAGCCCTCGAGTAAGCTTTATCAACTTGAATCTTGGGACATCTCAATAGAGCTGTATACTCCTCCACCGTAGGCACCAAATCAACTCTTCCAAAAGTAAAGCAACTATACGCAGAGTTCCAATATTGGGAGATGGCTTGAAATAAATGTTCATCTACCTTAATGTCCAACAGGTAAGGCAAATCCCCATAGCTGCAGTAAAACAAATGTTTGGTCTCGTTACTCCACTGATCCCATATCTCACTTAATTCTTGAAGTTTGTTCTGCGTCACACTGATGCGAGTGTAGTCCCATAGCTCTGATTTGTACCCTTCAGCTAGGTTATCTCCTTTTCCTAATCGTGTATCCGCTCGACCACTTTCGCATTTAATCGCATTGTCCTCCACTTTATCAAGGAATTCGTTCTCCATAACCAGCTTTCTAATTTAGAAACTGACCGTGAATTGATACCTCTTTAAAATATGAAATGACATGCAATCAAAATAAAACACAATTAATTAGTACCATGAAGTAAAATATAAAACAAATAATCAAACGCATATCTGGGTGACTGCTAAGGTTCGATATAGCTCTACCTAGGGTAAGTACTTAGGTTTTCTATATGTGTTTTAGCTCTAAAGTTGAGGTACCTGAACCAGCAGATTCCTCGATCCTCACCCATTATAGGCTCATATGGACCGAGTTCAGTTCAGGTGAATACATTTCCCTATGGCTGGACGGAGATGAAAATCTCACGAAGACATAGGTACGGATGTATCCCGAAAGCGGTTCACTATCCTGCACGGAGGTGAAAACCTCACGAAGGAATAGCTTCTCGCTCCCACTTAAGGGTGTGACCACAACGGTCATGCAATGCAGTGCAAAGATATTTTATACAAATAGAACCACATGCAATAAAAAGGACCATAATTTTTAAACCAAATTTTTAAATTCAGACATAAAAACATGAAATTATCAATTTTACGGCTTGACTCTCTTATTGTCCCCAGCGGAGTCGCCAAGCTGTCGAAACCATTTTAATAAGTTTTGAAAAAACAGGGATCGGCTTTTAAAAACGAAAATGGGAGTTGCCACCAATCTCTTTTTACTTAGGTGTGACTGGATCACCTTAAAAATGTTTTATTTTAAAATACTGATTTTTATCTACGAAAAACGAGAAAAATAGGTTCGGGAGTCGGTTACGTATGAGGAAGTGTTAGCACTCTTATAACGCCCAAAAATTGGTACCTAATCGATAAAATCATGTCCTAATATTGAAACTTTAAAATTTTTTTATAAAATGGTCCTTTTATTTGAAGAAAAACCTAGACTTACCTATCTCAAAGAAATAAAACACTATACCCAGTAAGTTAGGATATAGCATCTCACGACTTTGAAACTAGGTACGCCTTTATTTTAGAAAATTCCTACCTCGAGACACAAAACATCATATCCAGTAAGTTAGGACACAACGTTCTAAATTCCCAAGAATAGGTTTTTTGATTTGAAATTTGTAAGTTTCAGTTTTAGAAGAGAAGAGATATCTAATACCTTAGGTTCCACGAGAAAAATCGAAACCCAGTAAGTTAGGGCACAATTCTTCTCGAAGTCCCCATATATCATATATCACCGTATTTTTTAAAACTATTTGAATAAAATGCGTCAAAAAAGGTGTTTTTACAAAACAATGGTTTGAGTAAAATAGTATAATATCTATTCAACTTAACTACGAATCATATTAACAATAAATAATCAATGAATAATATAACATGAATAAATAAATATAAGAATTATGTTAAAGCAATAATAAACGAATACAAGAATACAAATAAACAAATACAAAATATAAAATAGGCAACAATAAACTAACACTACATTTAAACAATGAATTATGATAGAAATAATAAAAATATGATTATTTTCAAAACAATTGATAGATATAAACGACGTATTTTATAAAAAAATAAGAATAAATACATAATTTTAATAATTTAATACATGTATAAATGATTATATATAATAAAAATGATTAATAAATAATATATAATAGTTTTAAATAAGAACATATATATAATACTCTAGTCATAAAAAATAAAAATAAAATATGTTATATAATATAAAATAGATTTTGTACAAAATAAGTTTAAAAAAATGTATGATACAATACTATATAATATACAAAAAAAATTTTAAATGTATAATATGATAATAAAATCATAATGCATAATAAAATAATATAATATATATAAGGATTATACATAATAAAAATAATTAGTAAATAATATATAATAATTTTAAATAAAAACATATATATATACATAATGTACTAATCATAAAACATTATATATGTAATAATATAAATAAAATAGGTTATATAATATAATAGACTTTATACAAAACAAAATTTTAAAAATAATATGTAATATAATATAATACTATATAATATACAAATTAAAAATATAATATAATAAATAATATATAAATTATAAAATAATATATAAATTATTAAACCAAGTAAAATAATATATAATAATAATTAATATATATAAATATAATACAAGAAAAAAAATTATATATATGTATTTTTAACAAAATTGACAAAATAATAAAAAATGTAAAATTTTAATATAATAAAATGATTTAAATGTGATATTAGAATAATTAAAGAAAGTAAAAAAAATGAATAAAGGAAGGAGGATTAAATTGAAACAGTAAGTAAATTTCAAGGTTAAATTATAAAAATAAAAATATAATAGGACTTAATTATAAAATTGAAATAATGCGGAAGGGCCAAAGTGGCAATTAGACACCTGTATGAAAATGTGTGGATCCTTTCCGGGTCGGGTCAACACGCGGGTCACAGGCCTTAAAATGGCGTTGTTTTAATGCTTATTGACCTAAGCAAAAACGACGTCGTTTTATACTTAATATATAAATCAGTTTTCAGAAAAAAAAAGTCATTCGATCCCAGTTTTAAAAAAAAAAAAAACTTTCAGAAATCCTCTCTACTCGCCTGGGTCCCGATTGTCAGAGCCTCGAGCCAACTCCACACGCGCTACATGCGCCTCCCTGGCCGGCCGCCAGAGGCTAAATCCTCGATCTTTTAGCGCTATCCACAGGTAAACTCGCACTCCCCCTTTTTTTTTTAAACAATATTTTCATGCACAAATATGTAAAAAAAAAAAAAAAACAAAATAAAAAATCACCTCTAGGATGAAATTCCTGTATTTTATTTCTTTAGATTTTGGGTACTCTTTGTTTTTTCCTCTCTGTATATTCTTGTGTGTATTTTTTCGTGTCTGTGTGTCTTTTGTTACAAAATAATCAGGCTTTTATAGCCTTGAAAATAAAATAAAAATAAAAAAGGAATTTGCTACTGTTTTGTCATTTTTGCTACGGTTTGTTTCCTTTCTTTTTCAGGTGGACGAAGATCCCGCAGTGATGACCAGGCGCCATTTGCGGCGCGGTTAGGGCGCGAGGAGCTGCTGAATGCTGCGGCGCAAGGGCTAGATGAGGTTGCGGCGCCTAGGGTTTCCCAGAAACCCTAGGCCACTGAAGACTGTTAAGCATTGGGCCTTTTTGGGCCACGAGTGTTTTGGGTCATGTCTGGGTAGTCTGTTAGATCTGGGTTAATGGGTTACGGGTTTAAGAGTTGGGTTGCTGGGTATTGGGCTAGTGAGTTTAGTTGGGCTTTGTGTGTAATGTATTGGGTTTGGGCAATGGATTAGACCTATTTTAATTGTAAATGGATAGTAAAAAAAAAAACTGTTATTTAGTTTTATTATTTTATTTTTGGTTTGTTTTTCTAAATGAAATGGGCTCGGGCGCAAATGGGCTTCTACATATACTTTTTAATTTTATTTTATGTTTTGAAATAGTTTCCTTAATGATTTGACTTGTTCTTTTCTTGTGTTTTAAGCTATATTTATTATGTACCCGTATACCACTTAAGAGGCAAAATTGTTGAGCACTTTAGCGATAACAATTCCTTAGCCGGTTCAACTATAGGAACTTAAGCAAGTATGAGCATTAATTGGTGCAAGAAGTTTCTATTTGGAATGCAAGGTTAGGCCAATCCTGCATGAAGTTCGACTATAGGAACATAAGCAAGTGATGTTTTTTTTCCCTTTAAATATACAATTTTTTCGTTGAAAGGTAATTTTCTTAATTATCATATACTACTCCACAAATCAAATAATACAGTTCGATATACTTTAAAAAAGCAATATCAACATTGGATTGCATAAACCAGATTATAATAGATTACTCAAACAATAAAAGAAACACTTCATCTCTACTAGAAACTAGAAAACATGACACCCCTAAATTAGCATGTTGCTTTTGCCAAAGAGTGAGCTATCTCATTAGCCACTCAAAACACCATAGAGAAAGCCACTTCTCTAATCTTATTCAATGACCAGTTTTATCTTACTTTTTCAGTTTAAGTTAAGGGAACATTTAACGGTCATAATTTTAGCATCTTTAGAATCTCGAATTCCTATCAGCCCCACAATCATAATGCAACACACCCCCTCAACCTGAAGTCCCTAGTTTCCCGAAAGTGAAATTGTCAACATTAAACTTCTAAACTCCCTTTACATGGGGATCCCACCGAACATTGAATTTGCTTTAACCACACAACAACATTGGACACATAAGATTGAGTCATCCTAGCAAGTCCACTCATTAATGAAAACCCCTTCCTTAACTGCCTTTAGCCAATGGCAAGCCATCATTCTAGCTAGAAATGTAAAAATCAGAGAATATGAAGAAAAAAAAATTAATTTTTAAAAAAAATTATGTACTTTTAAAGGGTAAGAACCAAATTGACAAAAAAATTGTAAATGTTGAGGGCTAAAAAAGTTATTTTACCTTTGACAATGTTAACTTTAACGGCAAAATTAAACAAAGGGGCTAAAATTTTTAAATGAAAAAGCACAGAAATTTAAAATATAGGGACTAAATTTTAAAATTTGAAAGAGTACAACAACCTTTGACATATTTAAATTTAAATATTAGAAAAGGAATTACAAGCAGATATAAAATGCCAATGTAATTACATAAAATTGTAAAGGATGTCCAAACATGCCTAGTCACTTTGATTTAATCCAGAATTGGAATATATCATATACCTAATCACTTGATTTTGACTGGGTAAAGTCTGTATATTCGATTTTGGACAACATTGGATAAGCCTACACCAAATTTACCACTTTCTTAATATATCAAACTCTTTGCTATTGCATCATATCGTACCAGTTAGTTCATGGCGTTGCTGACTAGCAATAAACTTGTATTAAACAAAGCGGTGTGATCACTCAAACTAATATGATTCGAAGTCTGTGAGGTAACTGAAGCCCTGAAGTTTACTTTTCTGTACTAGGAAAATTTCAAGTCATTAATTAGGCTTAAAAAATATTTTATTACAAAGTTGGCAACGAATTGGATCAGTGATTAATTCAAAGCTCATTTTTGGGTAATTGAAGTGATCAACAGACTTGGAAAGTTTCGCTCTTGCATGCATGCTTCATTGAACTTGCAAGAAATTGACAATATGTGATAAGCACAGATGTCAGAACAAATGAACATGCCAGAATAGACTATGTCAACTGAGATCGTATAACATGTTGATTACAGACAAAATCAGAAGCCTTTAATCAAGCTTAAGTTTTTGTCTCCATAGCATTTCCTTGATCATGCTAACTAAAAGAATGACCGAGTTTAGTTTTACATACAAAACTGCCGGCTTCTTGCAGCAACTCCAAATCTAAATTAAATTATTCCCACTATCTGAATAAAAAATTACATACATATATATATTTGTTTGCCTAAGGCCAGATGGAATTATTTTTGAGTTCATATTTGATGCAATATATATATTTGAAAGAAGTATTTTACAAGAAAACTTTCTTGTCACTAGCAAATTATAAGATAATAATGTATTTTCAGCACCTCCTTTTCCCCATCAACTGTCGTAACCATTTTTTTGATAAAACAGTAAACGACGCGGTCGACTCGATTTTTTTTGAAAAAAATGAAAAGGAAGGGAGTCGCCACCGATCTTTATTTGGGTGTAATCGGATCACCTTTGTTTTAATAAAACGTCTCAGTTTATTAAAATGATGCTTTTGGTCTACGAAAATTTGAGAAAAATGGGTTCGGAAGTCAATTACGTGCGAGGAAGGATTAGCACCCTCGACACGCCCGAAATCGGTACCAAACTGATTGATCGATGTCCTAATGTTGAAAACTTTGAAATGGTTTGGAAATAGATACTTTTTATTTCTGAAACTTGAAAGAATTGGAAGGGACGTTTAAGGATCTCTTATTTTCGAAGAGATAAAGCATCATGTCCAGTAAGTTACGGCGTAATACTTTAGACTCCCGAAACTAAGCTTGCCTTTTAAAACTTAGTTTTACATTTGAAGAGGATCTTCCATCATTTGTCAAACGCGAAATCAAAACCCAGTGAGTTAGGGCTCGCATTCTCGAAAATCCAAATTAAGAATATTGCCTCTATTTCAGAAGAAACTTATCTCGAAGTATCTAGATGTCAAGTCCAGTAAGTTAGGGCGCGACATTTCAAATTTTCGAGATTAAATGTTTTTTTTTTTAAAATTTTGTGTTTTGTGATTTTAAAAAGGGTATTCCGTTGTTTAACTTAAACGAGAGAAACCGGAACCCAGTAAGTTAGGGCTCGATTCATTCGAATTGCTAATACGGAATATCGATTGTTATGAAAACTTGAATTTGCAGTTTTGAAAGGGATATTTCGTTGTTTAAGTTAAACGAGAAAAATCGGAACCCAGTAAGTTAGGGCTCGATTCTCTCGAATTGCTAATACGGAATATCGATTGTTATGAAAATCGAGATGTCGAAAAAACGAAGGAAGCGAAGAATATACGTAGTGGTAGAAGGTAAATATTGTGACAATAGTATATATATATCGACGGTGGTAATAAATAATGATAAGGATGATGACATATGAAAATAATGATGGCGATTGATGAGTGAAATAGTGTATATAATAGAGAAATAAAACTATATATATATATAATAGTGATATAGTAATAATAACGGTAACGTAATGATAAGTGAATCGGGTGATACTAATGATGTAAATAGCAATAATAATAAGATAGTAATACATTAGTAGTAATAATGTAAATATAATATAGTAATAATAATAATATATATGTAAATAAAAAAATTATAGTAATATAGTATTAGTAATACTAATAATAATATAATAGGGTAACAAATATGTATGGAAATAATAGTAATAATAATAACATAATAATAATAGTAATATAATAATAATAATATGGTGATGATGACGATGGTATAATAATAAGATAGATAATAATAACACTAATAATGAAAACAAAATAATAATAATGAATAAAAATAATGATATTGGCCATAAAAAATAAAATAATAGCACACACACAATAAATAAATAAATAATAGTAGTAAAATATAATGGAAATAACACGTAATAATAATAATAATAATAAATAGTAAATAACCAATAATAATAAAAATATCAAATAATAGTAATAGTGGTAAAGATTGCAAAATAATTGAAAAATGGGTTAAATTACATTAAAAACGGAAGTCTCAGGCCAAATTGTAAATAAAACAGAGGTTTGGGGGTCTAATTAGAAACACGCATAAAAGGTGGGGGACCAAAGATGTAATATTCCCCAGTGAACAAAACTCAGCGTTTGAGGGGGGGGACTGAATCGCAAATCGTGTGAAATCTCTGGGCCAATATTGCAATAATGGAAAACTTGATTTTGGAAACTAAAAATGCATAAGGGCTGACTTCGCAATTTCCCCTTCTGGTTTAAAAACACGCGGATCCTAAGCTGGAGCGGGTCGGGTCGAATCGGGCCACCCCAAACGGCGTCGTTTTGGGGCCATTGAAACAGGCCCCAAACGGCATCGTTTTGGTCCCCTTTATAAAAGAAAATTTTCCTTTTCTTTTTTCATTTCAGTTGCTTCCTTTTTAAAAAACTAACCCCTCTCCTTTTTTTCTCTGCGCAGTAAAAAAGGAGGAGGATTTCAACAAGTCGTCATTGTCATGCATGGTGGTGGAAAAGGTAAAATGTATTATTTTTTTACTTCTTTTTTATATATATGTAAAAAGAAAAAAAAGGCTTTCGAAAATAAAATAAAATAATCACCTCCTTTCAGCTTCTGTTTTTGAGTTTTAGTTTTCTTTCGCGTTTTTTATGCCCACTAGTTTCTGATCTTTGCTCTGTTGTTCGAACTCGCTTTTTTTTATTTTTTGATAATCGAAGAAAAAAGAAGGATCCTCGCATTGAAATACAAATCGGCTTTTATAGCCATCTTTTCTTGTTTTGCTATATTTCTGTCCCTTTCTCGTTTAATGCTTGCAGGTCTTGAGGTGGTGCTGGGGCGGTGGACAAGATGGTGGCAGGTGGCTGCAGAAGTCAGAGGGTCAGGGGCAAGTGGCGGTCAGAAGACCAGGAGTCAGAAGGCTGCGGTGCTACTTGCATTAGGGTTAGGAATTTTGTTGTTTTTTTTTTGTTGGGCGTATTGGGCTTGTTGGGCTAGGTGTAAGTGGGTTAGAGTTAGGTTGGTAACCGGGTGGGTCTTAGTGGATTGGGTCACTTTGTAACTGGATTTAGGATTTAAATTTGGTTTTTATTTGGTTTGGGCTTTGAACGTAATTGGGTCTTTTTAGACCCGGGTAAAATTGGGGTCATACAGCTGCCCCTCTTTGCTCGTTATTGTGTAACGGGAACAGAGCAAAGACTTTCAAGAAAGACCAAATTTGCCCGGTATCGCTGAGCCTTGACTTTTTTGGTGCTTTTCCATAGATAGCTTCATTCCTGTCCACCGCCTCTTGTCGCTTTGGTCCACTCTATCGCTGCAGCCTTGAAAAATGAGATTTGTAGTAATTTGCTCTATTGCGACTTCAAAGAGATATAAAGACGAAAGTGCTTTTGATCTGCTTTCTGCAACTTCAGGAAGATAAGATCTTCTGTCTTCAATTTGCTTCCTGCAACTTCAGGAAGGTACAATCTGCTATTTTCAATCTGATCCCTGTAAATTCAGGGATCACTAGATTGATGTCTTCGATCTGCTTCCTGCAACTTCAGGAAAGTCAGATCTGCTATTTTCAATCTGATCCCTGCAAATTCAGGGATCACTAGATTGATGTCTTCGATCTGCTTCCTGCAACTTCAGGAAGGTCAAATCTGCTATTTTCAACCTGATCCCTACAAATTCAGGAATCACTAGACTGATGTCTTCGATCCGCTTCGCAACTTCAGTGAGTCAAATCGCTATTTTCAATCGATCCCCGCAAACTCGGGGATCACTAGATCGATGTCTTCGATCCGCTTCCTCGCAACTTCAGGAAGGTCAAATCTGCTATTTTCAATCTGATCCCTGCAAATTCAGGGATCACTAGATTGATGTCTTCGATTTGCTTCCTGCAATTTCAGGAAGGTCAAATCTGCTATTTTCAATCTGATCCCTGCAAACTCAGGGATCACTAGACTGATGTCTTCAATCTGCTTCCTGCAACTTCAGGAAGGTCAAATCTGCTATTTTCAATCTGCTCCTCTACATTACCAGGGAGACAAGATCTGCTATTTTTTAATCTATTCTGCCATAGTGTCTTCTTGAGGACATAACCTGTAGAATGAGTACATACTTATGCCTAATGATTAGGATGCCATGAGTATGATGAGTCAGAATGTTATGAGTGCGATTTCTCATTTTAGGTGTTATCATTTATTTATCCGTCAAAGTTTCATCTTCGTTTCCCTGGCAGTAACCGTTTTCGTATGAATGGCTTGCCTCTGTGGAGATTTCAAGGCCCCTTTCCTTTAGGCTTCGGGACACGGGTCTGCATTGGCTTTTAACTGTCTTCCCTAGGAATCACAACTCCTACTCGAAGAAAACCCGACTTGGTTTGTTTTTGGATTTGTTCCACAGCGATTTAGGGTTTTTGAATCTTCCCTTGTCGAAAATTGGCCTGTTATACCTTTTTCTGGGTGACTAGGTAACATCATTCACCTTGCCAAGATTACTGAATCGGGCGAGGAACTTTGAAGAAATGGTTTCCATTAGGACCCCTCTTTCTCCAATGTCTTTAATCTATGTACATGGAAGTTCTAAACAATTGTCTTGTTTCAGTTTCTTGTTTTATCTAGAGATTTCCAAAGTAATACGTAGAACTTTCTTTTGTGAAATTATCAGTTCATCAATTATTATTTCAATGCAACATGTTTATGAATGACGGGTAACAATGGATTGACTTCAAAGAGAGTTAAAATGAATTATCAACAATGTGAGGAGATGACTGGGAACACATCTTTTGCGAAAAAAGAATCCAACGATAGTGAAAATGAGTAAGACACAAGTCAAATGCCCTAGACACCGCTCATTGGGCTTTTATACAAGTTTCATGAAGGATGCTTTGAGCTTTTACACGTGTTTAGAAGACTCAAGGTACTTTGTTGATGCCCTAATATGCAACGTGCTTCCTCTTCTGTTGATTCTGGCGCTGCAAGATCGCCACGTGTCCAATCAAAATTTGAGCTGCCCTTTTCGGGTTTTCAACTCAAAAGCCCTTTGGTCTCAAGGCGCCCTTTTGCGGGTTTTTGCCCTGGGCCTCTCCCTTTTTTTTTTTTTGAAGTTTCAAAGTGCCCTTTGCGGGTTTTCGCCTTGGCCTCTTCTGTTTCAAGCAAAGTACTTTTTAGCGAATCTGGAGTTCACGGATTGGGCAAGCATTTCCCATCCATCTCGGTTAGAATCGGTGCACACCTCCAGAAAGCTTTCTTTACTTTATACGGCCCTTCCCGATTCGACATCCATTTTCCTCTGTGATCCTTTTGTATGGGAAGGATCTTTTCAAGCACGAGGTCCCCTTCATGAAATTCTCTTGGCGAACTTTTTGTCATAAGCTTGCATCATCCGTTTTGGTACATCCGACCGTGTGAGCGAATGGCCCTCAATCTCTTTTCTTCAATTAAATTCAGCTGATCATATCGAGCTTCGATCCATTCGGCTTCATCCAGTTTTACTTCTGACAACACTCGAAGAGAAGGTATTTCCACTTCAGTAGGTAGAACCGCTTCCATCCCATAGACCAATGAGAAAGGTGTTGCCCCAGTAGAGGTTATGATAGATGTCCGATAAGCATAGAGTGCAAACGGCAACTTCTCATGCCAGTCTCTATAAGTCTCAGTCATCTTTCCCACTATCTTTTTGATGTTTTTGTTGGCTGCTTCCACTGCCCCATTCATTTTTGGACGATACGGTGACGAATTGTGGTGTTTGATGTTGAATTGGCTACAAACCCCTGCTATCGTGCTATTGTTTAAGTTCAGTGCGTTGTCTGATATGATCCTCTCAGGCATTCCATATCGACAAATGATCTCCTTTTTCAAAAACCGACTAACCGCTGATTTAGTGACGTTAACATATGTAGCCGCCTCTACCCATTTTGTGAAGTAATCAATGACCACAAAGACGAAATGATGTCCATTAGAAGCCTTCGGAGATATTGGCCCAATGACATCCATGCCCCACATGGAAAATGGCCATGGGGAAGTCATAACATGTAAAGGTAACGGGGGCACGTGAATCTTGTCTCCATAAATCTGGCATTTATGACATTTCTTGGCATAGTTGATACAATCTCCCTCCATGATGGACCAATAATATCCAAACTTCATTGTTTGTCTGGCCCTTGTGAAACCATTAGCGTGAGTTCCACAGACACCTTCATGGACTTCTTCCAGGATTAACTTAGCTTCGGCGACGTCCACACATCTCAGCAGCACTTGATCCTTCCTTTTCTTGTATAAGACTTCTCCATCCAAGACGTAATCATAGGCTAGTCTCCTCAGCGTCTTTTTATCATTCTCAGTCGCTTGATCTGGGTACTCACGATTTTTCACATACCGCAATATATCGTGGTACAATGGTGGGCCAGTTTTCTCTTTTTCCTCGACATTGTAGCAATGGGCTGGGTCTTGATGAATGCTCATTTGTATTGGCTTCATATCTTCATTTTTGTTTATTCGAACCATGGAAGCCAAGGTGGCCAGAGCATCAGCCATCTGATTCTCGTCCCTGGGTAGGTAATTGAAAGTGATGTCATCGAACTCTCTGATCAATTCTTGGGCCAATCTTTTGTAGATAACCAGCTTTGGATCTCTCGTTTCCTATTCTCCTTTGAGCTGATAGATTACCAGAGTAGAATCTCCATAAACTTTTAATACCCTGATTTTGTATTCGATAGCGGCGCGGAGCCCCATGATGCAAGCTTCATATTCAGCCATATTATTAGTGCAATCGAAATCTAGTTTGCAAGTGAATGGATAATGGTCTCCTTTTGGGGACATCAGGACTGCCCCAATTCCATTGCCCACGGCATTTGATGCCCCATCAAAATTCAGTTTCCAAGGGTGATCTTCGGGGGTACCTTCTTCAGTGTCTGCCACGTACATCAAATCCTCATTAGGGAAATCAAAATCTAAAGGCTCATAGTCTTCAAGGGCTCTACTGGCCAGAAAGTCCGCTATCGCACTCCCTTTTATCGCCTTTTGGTTTACATAAACGATGTCAAATTCAGAAAGTAGAATCTACCATCTAGCGATCCTTCCATTCAAGGCGGTAGATTCCATCATATATTTAAGGAGATCTAGCTTTGAGATGAGCCATGTCCTGTGATACAGCATATATTGCCTCAATCTTCGAGCTGTCCAAATCAAGGCGCAACATAATTTCTCGATTGGCGGGTACCTCGTTTCACATGCGGTGAATTTTTTACTAAGGTAGTATATTGCCTTTTCTTTCTTTCTCGACTCATCATGCTGACCCAGCACACATCCCATCGAATTATCAAGTACTGTTAGATAAAGGATCAGTGGCTTGTCTGGTTGAGGCGGCATTAGTACCGGGGCCTGGGACAGGTATTGTTTTACCTTTTCGAAGGTCTTTTGGCATTCTTCATCCCACGTGCCTGAGCTGTGTTTCTTGAGGAGACGGAATATGGGGTCACATCTCTCGGTCAGTTGTGAAATGAACCGGGCGATGTAATTCAGCCTTCCTAAGAAACCTCTAACTTCTTTTTGGGTGCGTGGTGGAGGTAATTCTTGTATGGCTTTGACTTTATCCGGTCAACCTCAATCCCTTTTCATCGACTATGAACCCGAAAGCGACTTCTCGGACCGAGCTCAAGGTACACTTTGTGGGTTAAGCTTCAACTGGAATTTTCTCACCTCAAGAACAATTTTCTCAAGACTGCACATGCTTTTCTTCAGTTCGGGACTTGGCGATCATATCGTCGACGTAAACCTCAATTTCCCTGTGCATCATGTCATGGAATAAGGTTACCATGGCTCTTTGATACGTCGCCCCCGCATTTTTTAGCCCAAATGGCATTACCTTGTAGCAAAATGTTCCCCACATGGTTATAAACATTGTCTTGTCCATGTCCTCAGGATGCATCTTTATTTGGTTGTACCCCGAGAAACCATCCATGAAGGAGAACAACGAATAGCCTGCTGTATTGTCTACCAAAGTGTCGATGTGAGGCAACGGGAAATTATCTTTCGGGCTGGCCTTGTTCAGGTCTCTGTAGTCCATGCACATCTGTACCTTCCCGTCTTTTTTGGGGATAGGGACAATGTTAGCCACCCAATCCGAGTACTTGACCACTTGCAGGAACCCAGTGTTAAATTGCTTCTCGACTTCTTCTTTTATTTTTAACAAGACGTCCGGCATTCTTCGGAGCTTCTGTTGGACTGGCTTGCATTCTTCTCTTATGGGCAATTGGTGTACTGCGACATCAGTACTTAGTCCGGGCTTATCTTGGTACGACCACGTGAACACATCCTTAAATTCATGGAGTAATTCGACGAGGTTCCACTTGGTTTCTGCAGTAATTCGGGCTCCAATCTTCACTTCTTGCCCCTCTCCTAGATTCACCATTTTTACTGACTCTTTATGGGGTAGGATCTGTTTTTCTTCTTGCTCTACCATTCTCAACAAATCTGGAGGCAAGTCGCATTCTGTGTCATTTTCAAAGTCCTGAGACTCCTCTGAACACATGTCTTGCTCAAAGCAGACTTCTGACTCTGTAGTATCGTTGCTCACATCATTGATGTCTAGAGACCCGTGATGGGTGTCAAAGGGTGTATAAAGAACAAATGAATTTGAGGACAACTATTCACATGATATGAATGAGACAAAGGATAGATAGTAAAAATGCAAAATGAGAGAATGTTTAGTAGAATTGAAGATGTATTTCATTAAAAAAAAATGTCAGAACATGAGCCTATTTCACAAAAGAAATCTCATTATTTCTAGGCTTAAAAAACAACAAAAGTGTTCTGAATATTACTCTGTATAATCTCTAAAAACTACAGGAAATTCCTCTTTAGTCCAATTGTCTAACGTGCTTCCAGGTTCATACGGGCTGATGCCCGACAGATTTCCTTGATTAGTCTCCTCCTCATGTATAGCATTGATGTGAGGATATTCCTCTCCAGGAGATTTTTTTCCCGGGTAAATCATTCCTCCTGATACGAAGGTGTGAGATATGTGGGGGAATGTCATCGGTTCCCACTTAACGTCCTCTCCATTCAGCCTGGCCTTTCTCCTTTCTTGCTTCTTTTCCATTTCTTTCTTCATTTGTTTAGCATCCGGTTTGAAACCTAAACCAAAGCGATCCTTTTTTTTCTTCAGCATCGGGGTCTGGACTTTCCCTTGGAGATATTTGCCCAATCCTCTTCCGGGTAGGGCTCCTTTTCCCACTGTCATTTGTAATCCCATTCTGGTGGTCTTGAATAGCTTGGGTATCGGAACTTCACTTCCCTCCGAGATGAATGTCACGTTTACAAACTCCAAGGACCGGAAAGAACATTTGATGGCCTCCTCATTCATTTCTAGATAGGGCGCTTCGTTGGTAACGGTCGCTACGATATCTTCTTCAGCGTTTATAGTTACCAGCCGATTTTCTGTTACCAGTTTCAGTTTTTGGTGTAGCGATGAGGGTACGGCTCCTGCCGAGTGAATCCATGGCCTCCCCAATAAGCAGTTGTAAGAGGGCTTGATATCCATAACCAGGAAGTCCACTTCGTAAGTGTTAGGCCCGATCAATAAAGGTATGTCTATTCTCCCTATCACTCTTCTTTCCGTGCCGTCAAATGCTCTCACTATGTTCTAGCATGCTTTCATGTAAGAACTGTCTATTGGCAACCTCTTGAGTGTAGCCAGTGGTAGGACATTTAACGCTGACCTATTATCTATTAGCACGCTTGGCAGAGTGTATCCTTTACAGCGGGTAGTTATGTGTAAGGCCTTTGTTGATCCCAAGCCTCCGGGTGGGATTTCGTCATCGCTGAAGTAGATGAAATTATCAGCGCTTATGTTACTAACCAGACGGTCCAACTTGTTGACAGATATATCCTTAGTAACATAGGTCTCATTTAGTACTTTTATTAATGCTTCGCGGTGCACTTCTGAGCTTAGAAGTAGGGCTAACACGGAGATACGGGCTGGTTATCTGTGCAGTTGTTCCACCACGCTATATTCGCTGTGTTTCAAGAATTTCAAGAATTCTTTGGCCTCTTCTTCTTTTACGGGTTCGTTGATAGGGGCTTCGGGTTTCTTTTTCCGCCCAATCAGCACAGTCTTCGGTTTCATTGGTTCTTCTCCTCTATTTCCAGGATCATAACACTTCCCACTACACGTATAGAACCCTTCATTCTTGCCCTCCTCAGGACTGCTAGTGGAGCTTTCCGCCCCTAGCATCGTCACATTACAATTATAGTTCCAAGGTACCTTTTTACTATCTTTGTAGGGAAAAGAAGCAGGTTTCTGAATTATGATTTTCGGCCTTTCCTGTACTCTGCCTTCTGTGTTTCACGAAATGATGATTCTCGGGTAATTAACTCCAGGCTTTGTCAGTTCTTCCTCGGTCGCACAAATGTTCTCTTCCTCTACTCCTTGTTCATAAAACTCCAGTTCTTTGTTGTCCATAAGGCCTTGCTCCAAAATTCTAAATTCGACGCATTCTTGAATCTCGTGTTCCTTTGTCTTATGGAGTTCGCAGTAGCTCCTTATATGCCTCCCGTTCTCCGCAAGATCTAAATCTATCAATCCTCTTTTTGCCATTTCTTTCCAGACTATTCACAATAGGGTCTTCACTTCTGTGACATCCTTCTTGATCTTCCTCACCCCTTCCTCACCAATCGCGTTTACCCCTCTATCTTCATGATTAGGCAATGGGTTCCCCTTTTTCACCATGTCGTCGAGTGTTATAACCTCCATCTTTATTAGCCTCTCGACTACCTTTTTAAAGGCGAGGCAATTCTCTATCGAATGCCCCTCTATTCCTGTATGGTAATCGCAGTGAGCGTTAGAGTCGTACCACTTAGGGTATGGGGGCTGTAATGGTTGCAAATAGAACGGGGACACGATGTGCTCATTGAATAAAATCTGGTATAGCTCTTTGTACGTTATCGGAATTGGCGTAAATTGAATCTTTTCGATATTCGGTCTGGTTCCTGATTCCTGTCTTGCCGGTCCTTGTTGTCCAGTTGTAGCTGTCTTTGGCTGATTAACTGTGATCGCCTTCGAGTACCCCTTATTGTATGTACTCACGTTATTTACTTCACCGTCTTTCTTCCTAGGAGCGGCCCTCCTAGCGCTTT
Organism: Gossypium bickii; assembly: GCA_025503065.1. NCBI lineage: Eukaryota > Viridiplantae > Streptophyta > Magnoliopsida > Malvales > Malvaceae > Gossypium > Gossypium bickii. Next base: position 109,214,284 of record CP106711.1, read on the forward strand.
CTCCTGCCTCGATCTTGCCACATCGTATGGCATGTTCAATCATCGCCCCTGCCATCACTATATCGGCAAAGCTCTTAGTTGTACTCCCTATCATATGGGTTATGAAAGGGCTCTTCAGGGTGTTAATGAAGAGCATGGTAGTTTCTTTTTCTAAGAGGGGTGGTTGGACCTACATGGTGACCTCTCTCCACCTTTGCGCATACTGTCTGAAACTTTCATTTTGTCTTTTCTCCATGCCTTGCAAAGTAATTCTGTCCGGTGCCATATCTGTGACGTGGCTGTAATGCTTCAGAAATGCTTGAGCCAAGTCTCTCCAGGAACTAATGTTAGCCCGGCTAAGCTGGTTATACCACCTGGCTGCTGCACCCACCAAACTTTCTTGGAAACAGTGGATTAACAGCTGATCATTGCTCACGTAGCCGGCCATTCGCCTACAGGACATGGTGATGTGGGCCTCTGGGCAACTAGTCCCACTATATTTTTTGAATTCAGGTATTTTAAACTTATAGGGCAGTACCAAATCGGGAACTAGACTTAAATCTTTTACGTCGATCCCCTGATGATGATCGATACTTTCCAGCGCTTTGAATTTTTCCTCTAGACATTTGCAATGATCCTCTAGTTGTCTTGAGGATTCTATTCTCGACCCCATTTTCTTTACTGCATCTAGATCGGAGCTGCACAATGAGGTTGGTAGGGCTATCACCAGTGGGATCCACGAGCCTCACGTGATAGCTCATGGGAGGTCTAATGTCATTCTGCCCTTGCTGAGGTCTAATTGTAACCGGTGGCCTTTGGAGACATTCCTTAGGCTGTGTTTTCGTGTGTGGCGGGGTAAAGCCCGGGGGGATGCCATCACTATCCTCTTCGACCGGCGGCATGGGACCTTTCCCCTTATCCATTGCCCCGTTCATTATTTGGGCCATCTGGGCCATCATATTCCTCTAGGTCTCCAACATTTGGTCCCTTATTTCCTGCTGGAGTTTTAACATTTGTTCTTGCATTTGTTCCTGCATTTCTTTCTAGAATTGCTCGAACCTTTGATCTATTTTTCTGGTTTTAGCGCGTTTTCCGTAGCGATGTTCCGTTTCCATATTTCTTCTTTTCACTCTCCTTTCTCTCTCTGATAATTCTTACTGATTAGGCCCTTTTTATAAACTTAAATGCATGTAATGTGATGCAATACAAATGCATAAATGCAAGAAGAAGACATCGATTCTGATCAACTTCATTTTAGAAGACTTTATTAGAAGGCAAGACCCTTTACATAAAACAGATTACAAATATGCTTTCGCCCTCAAGCCCAGAGTTTTGATTTTTCTAAGTAAAGAAGTCAGCTCTTGGCTACGATCTGCCTGTAGCTCGTATTTCATGCTTAGGATCTCAGCTTGAGACGCCAGGGCCTGTAGGTGATCAGCCACTTCCCGAATCTGAACTATCGCTTCACTTATGAAGTAGTCTCGATCTCTAACTTGATTATGGGAACGGTGAAGCTCCTCTTCCCAATGCCCTTCTCTTGCTTCCAAAAGCTCAATTCGGAGCTCGCAACTATGTAATGCTGACTCTAACTCTTCAATCTTGCTTTTCATTTCCTCGATTTTGTCGAGACTTAATTTCAATTTGCTTTTCGAGTTTCGACTTCAGTAGAGATGCAGGGATTGTCTGAGCTCAGCCACCCTAGCTTTTAGTCCTTTCTTCTCTTTTTGGCTTTCTGCCATGTCTTTTCTTAGAACCTCGTTTTGTGTTTGCATTTCCTGGAACTTTTTCTCCCAACTGTTAGCTTTGGCTCTTTCCTCTCGGATTTTGCGCCACCATTGCTCCAGAGTTCTCCCTAATCCGGTATTTTTCATTGTCAAACGCATCTTTTTATATTCCATCTTCAGATCATCTCAGTCTTCCTCTATTTTTCCTTTCTCTTTTCTTAGCTTTTCAGCTTCCGACTTTTGCCCATCTACGTCTAACTTGAGGATCATCTTCTCTTTTTCCAGCCTCTCTATCTTTCTTTCGAGTTCTGAACTCATCCTTTCAAAATCTCGTTTCACGATCTCCAGTTCTGATACAACCACTCGTAAATATTCCTCTCTTGACCGGGCGCCTTCTGGATTCGGCTTGGGGATGTTATCATTGATCCTCTTAGTCCTCTATTCTCTGTACTCTGGGGTCGTCATCGGGCCTGCAGATAATCTTTTCATTCTATGAATCTGATTCCAGGCACTAGAGATCTCCTTAATCCTTTTCTTATAGCTTTTCCCTTCGTATGAGAACTCACACTAAGCTAGCCCGTAGGCGTCGGTACGAACTGTCTTGAATTATATTGTCTTAGGACCAGCAAAGGGCATATCTGATGGCACCCCAAATTCCCGATGAGGAACCCGATCGAAGCTTCCACAACGATAAAGGATCTTGTCAGAAATCATCCAAGGAGCCTTCCACTTGATGTCGTCTTCTTGAAGGTTTTGAAGGAGTGCTATCCAGTTTTCTTCGGACACGTCTTCTTTTCTAGGCGTAGCTACTATCTCGTCCAATGGGGAGTAATTCTCCGATAGAAACCGATAAGACGGTTTCTCCATTTTGCAGAAGTGACTATGGAACCAGGCCAATAACAACTGTACACATCCAATAAACCTGCCCTCACCCATTTTCCGACATGCAGTCAAGGATCTGAACGTTTCGGTCAAGATGGCAGGAACAGGCGTGACCCTTTTGTCTAATCAGCCGAATAGATCAATTATTGCTTCATCAATGTATCTTAGAGCTTTTGGGAAGATCACCAGACCGTAAATACACAAGGCCAAGACGTCAATCTTTTTCGTTGTATCAGGATGCGTTAGGATCAGGTCCCTCAAACATGTCCAAGGTACGCATTTACCCTCGCCCTTTTTCTGCATTCTAGCTGAGACCCATTGTTCACTCGTTCCCGTGATACTCATCAACTTCTTTGCAAAAGTCGGGCCATTAACTGCTTTGGAATAAGCTTTATCAACTTGAATTCTCGGATAACGTAGCAAGGTCGTGTACTCCTCTATCGTGGGGACCAAATCTACTTTCCCGAAAGAGAAACAGCTATAAGCGGCATTCGGAGCCGAGTCATTGCTCGGAATAGATGCTTATCTATTTTGACATCAAGCGGTATGGTAGATCGCCGTAGGTACTATAGAACAAGCGCTTTGTCTCGTCATCCTCATTGGGTCCATATTTCTTTCAACTCACGGAGTTCATTCTGCGTGACAACGATGTTGGTGAAATCACGTAGTTCTGACACATATCCCTCAGCTAAGCTGTCTCTTTTTTCTAATTGGCTTTGCTCTGACCATATGCGGGCGGCCGTATTGTCTTCCACTTTATCAAGGAATTCGCTTTCCATAACGACTTTCTAACTGAACCGGTAGTGAATCGATGCCTCTTAAAATATGAAATGATATGCACAAAAGAATAAAACATAAAAAGTTAGTACCATGGATTAGTACCATGGAAAATAAAGCAAGTGAAATAAACAAACACCTATCTGGGTAACTACTAAGGTCTGGCATAGTTCAGCTCGGGATGGGTTCTTAGGCTCTTTACGTGTGGTTGAGTTCTAAAGTTCGAGGTACCCGAACCAGCAGATTCCTCGATCCTCACCCATTATAGGCTCATACGGACCGAGTTCGGTTCAGGGGAATACATTTCCCTATGGCCATGCGGAAGTGAAAACTTCATGAAGACATAGGTACGGATGTATCCCGAAAGCAGTCCACTAGCCCATGCGGAGCTGAAAACCTCACGAAGGCATAGCTTCTCGCTCCCACTTAAAAGTGTGACCATAATGGTCATGTAATTCAATGCCAAAGTATTCAAGAGATCCAATATAACATTGAAAGTGCATTTAAAGGAACATGAATTTCGAAACCATTTTCTAATTTTAATCAAAAGGACGAGGATCAATCAATCTATGGCACGACTCTCAGCAGCTGGCGTCCCCGGTGGAGTCGCGGTATCGTAACCATTTTTTTGATAAAGCGATGAAAACCACGCGGTCGACTCGGTTTTTTTGAAAAAAACAAAAAGGAAGAGAGTCGCCACCGATCTTTATTTGGGTGTAATCGGATCACCTTTGTTTTAATAAAACGTCTCAGTTTATTAAAACGATGCTTTTGGTCTACGAAAATTTGAGAAAAATGGGTTCGGAAGTCAATTACGTGCGAGGAAGGATTAGCACCCTCGACACGCCCGAAATCGGTACCAAACTGATTGATCGATGTCCTAATGTTGAAAACTTTGAAATGGTTTGGAAATAGATACTTTTTATTTCTGAAACTTGAAAGAATTGGAAGGGACGTTTAGGGATCTCTTATTTTCGAAGAGATAAAGCATCATGTCCAGTAAGTTAGGGCGTAATACTTTAGACTCCCGAAACTAAGCTTGCCTTTTAAAACTTAGTTTTACATTTGAAGAGGATCTTTCGTCATTTGTCAAACGCGAAATCAGAACCCAGTGAGTTAGGGCTCACTTTCTCGAAAATCCAAATTAGGAATATTGCCTCTATTTCAGAAGAAACTTATCTCGAAGTATCTAGATGTCAAGTCCAGTAAGTTAGGGCGCGACATTTCAAATTTTCGAGATTAAATGTTTTTTTTTAAATTTTGTGTTTTGTGATTTTAAAAAGGGTATTCCGTTGTTTAACTTAAACGAGAGAAACCGGAACCCAGTAAGTTAGGGCTCGATTCATTCGAATTGCTAATACGGAATATCGATTGTTATGAAAACTTGAATTTGCAGTTTTGAAAGGGATATTTCGTTGTTTAAGTTAAACGAGAAAAATCGGAACCTAGTAAGTTAGGGCTCGATTCTCTCGAATTGCTAATACAAAATATCGATTGTTATGAAAATCGAGATGTCGAAAAAACGAAGGAAGCGAAGAATATACGTAGTGGTAGAAGGTAAATGTTGTGACAATAGTATATATATATCGACGGTGATAATAAATAATGATAAGGATGATGACATATGAAAATAATGATGGCGATTGATGAGTGAAATAGTGTATATAATAGAGAAATAAAACTATATATATATAATAGTGATATAGTAATAGTAACGGTAACGTAATGATAAGTGAATCGGGTGATACTAATGATGTAAATAGCAATAATAATAAGATAGTAATACATTAGTAGTAATAATGTAAATATAATATAGTAATAATAATAATATATATGTAAATAAAAAAAATTATAGTAATACAGTATTAGTAATACTAATAATAATATAATAGGGTAACAAATATGTATGGAAATAATAGTAATAATAATAACATAATAATAATAGTAATATAATAATAATAATATAGTGATGATGACGATGGTATAATAATAAGATAGATAATAATAACACTAATAATGAAAACAAAATAATAATAATGAATAAAAATAATGATATTGGCCATAAAAAATAAAATAATAGCACACACAAAATAAATAAATAAATAATAGTAGTAAAATATAATGGAAATAACACGTAATAATAATAATAATAAATAGTAAATAACCAATAATAATAAAAATATCAAATAATAGTAATAGTGGTAAAGATTGCAAAATAATTGAAAAATGGGTTAAATTACATTAAAAACGGAAGTCTCAGGCCAAATTGTAAATAAAACAGAGGTTTGGGGGTCTAATTAGAAACACGCATAAAAGGTGGGGGACCAAAGATGTAATATTCCCCAGTGAACAAAACTCAGCGTTTGAGGGGGGACTGAATCGCAAATCGTGTGAAATCTCTGGGCCAATATTGCAATAATGGAAAACTTGATTTTGGAAACTAAAAATGCATAAGGTTTGACTTCGCAATTTCCCCCTCTGGTTTAAAAACACGCGGATCCTAAGCCGGAGCGGGTCGGGTCGAATCGGGCCACGCCAAACGGCATCGTTTTGGGGCCACTGAAACAGGCCCCAAACGGCGTCGTTTTGGTCCCTTTTATAAAAGCAAATTTTCCTTTTCTTTTTTCATTTTAGCTGCTTCCTTTTTAAAAAACTAACCCCTCTCCTTTTTTTTTTCTCTGCAGGTCTAAAAGGAGGAGGGGATTCCGGCAAGTCGCCGTCGTGCGGTGGCCGAAAAAGGTAAAATGTATTATTATTTTTACTTCTTTTTTATATATATGTAAAAAGCAAAAAAAAGGCTTTCGAAAATAAAATAAAATAATCACCTCCTTTCAGCTTCTGTTTTTGAGTTTTTGTTTTCTTTCGCGTTTTTTATGCCCACTAGTTTCTGATCTTTGCTCTGTTGTTCGAACCTTTTTTTTTATTTTTTTTGATAATCGAAGAAAAAAAGAAGGGTCCTCGCACACGAAATACAAATCGGCTTTTATAGCCATCTTTTTCACTGTTTTGCTATATTTCTGTCCCTTTCTCGTTTAATGCTTGCAGGTCTTGAGGCGGTGCTGGGGCGGTGGACAAAATGGTGGCAGGTGGCTGCAGAAGTCAGAGAGTCAGGGGCAAGTGGCGGTCAGAAGACCAGGAGTCAGAAGGCCGCAGCGCTACTTGCATTAGGGTGAGGAATTTTGTTATTTTTTTTTTGTTAGGGGTATTGGGCTTGTTGGGCTAGGTGCAAGTGGGTTAGGGTTAGGTTGGTAACCGGGTGAGTCTTAGTGGATTGGGTCACTTTGTAACTGGATTTAGGATTTAAATTTGGGTTTTATTTGGTTTGGGCTTTGAATGTAATTGGGTCTTTTTAGACCCGGGTAAAATTGGGGTCATACATCAACTTTAGTCTGAAAAGGCAAAGTCAAAGCCTGGATAAGAAAATGTTTAGAACTGCGAGTGAATTAAGACCAATTCCACGACATATATTGAAATGATATACGAGGAGAACAGAACTAGAAAGTGTAGTGGTTGAAGAATGATTCACCTTCTAATAAGAAATAACTAATTGTGAAGGCAAACGCCTAGTCTTCACGTACTTGATGAAAGGCAAATCAGGACGAGTTCTTTTGTTTCAATGCCTATATTTACACCTGTTTGCCATGCAGGATTTCCCACCCCTCCCCCGAGTAGTAACATACATTTCGTGCTTGCACATCAATTATGATGAAACGACTTCAACTTTTCGTTGCAACTTTTGCCATCTTGGCCTTCAGTTCCTTATTAGCCTCAGCTTCTGATCCCAGCCCCCTGCAAGATTTCTGTGTAGCCATCAATGACACCAAGAATGGTGGTACGCTATTGTTATATTATGTTTTGTTTCTCAGTACTCTCTTCTTGACTAGTATCTTTATTCTTTAAGTCCATAGTTATGCAAGACGCTAGAGCCTTTTATCTGAAGTAACAAATTCTTCATAAGAATTCATATTTTTGCATAGATTCACGATATTGACTAACCTTACTTTATTTCATGCAGTGTTTGTAAATGGAAAGTTCTGCAAGGAACCAAAGCTTGCCAATGCAGAAGATTTCTTCTATTCAGGGCTTAATATCCCTAGAAACACCTCAAATCCGGTTGGATCAACTGTGACTCCTGTCAATGTGGCACAAATACCGGGACTTAACACTCTCGGCATATCTCTAGTTCGAATTGACTATGCTCCATATGGTGGCCTAAACCCTCCTCACACGCACCCTCGTGCAACGGAGATCCTTGTGGTTTTGGAAGGCACACTTTATGTCGGTTTCGTTACATCCAACACAGATAACCGCCTCATCACCAAAGTCCTAAACCCTGGTGATGTGTTTGTTTTCCCTGTCGGTCTCATCCACTTCCAATTCAATATCGGGAATACCAAAGCAGTTGCATTTGCTGGTCTCAGCAGCCAAAATCCAAGAGTTATCACGATTGCAAATGCAGTATTTGGCTCTAACCCTCCCATTAATCCTGATGTTCTCACTAAGGCCTTCCAGTTGGACAAGAATATTGTTACCTATCTCCAATCCAAATTTTGGTGGGACAACAATTAGTTCATTTATATATATGGGAATAAAATTTCTTCAACCATAAGAAGTTGTGATTGTTTTGTTCTAAATAATGTGAGTTTTTAATAATAATGTGCCTAATCTGATGGTTATGGCATGGTTTCTAGTTTGCTAGTGTACTTGCAATGTTAAGAGCTAGTGACTTATGTTTCCATGTTAAGTTTTTTTGTGTTGCATCAAGATTTGCTTTCGATAGTTGCTATTTTTTCAATAGCGATTATTTTAAATTGGTGTTACAACCTCTCATTTAACATATCATGCGGTGTTTTCGGTGTCAATACTTTTTTATAAGCTATAATATTAGGTTATTTTGTGAGTTATATTTCTAAAAAAAATTATGTATACTTTATTACGAGAATTAAGACTCATCATAGTATATTTATAATAAACTGAATCATTTTTCTACTAATTTTTTATTTATTAAAATATTATACATTTTATAATTAACCAATTTTTACTCATTATTATTTATAATTATTAATCTTTATTAGTTAATAAATCATGGGTGAATCTTACATATCATATACATCAATTAAATTATGCTAACAAATGGTTGGAAAAAATAGCCATTGTTAGGAAAGTTTACCTGAATACTAGCCCCAACCCAAGCAATCTTAGGCTCAAACCTTAAAATCAATTAAATTATTATATTTGTATGGAAAAATTTTTAGAGTAAATTATATCGTTAGTCACTCTAAATAGGGTTTGTCTCTATTTTGGACTTTTTTTTTTGTTAATTTGGTTAAAAAAGAAATTTATCAAATTAGTCACTCCACTTATAATTTGTGACGGAAGACTAATAGTGTATTTACATGAAAAATTTTAGAGTCACCAAAATAGAATGGACTCCTATTTAGAGTGATTAATAGGTAGTTTAGTCAGTAGCGTTTTTTCTCCAAGATTCTGGCGATTTTCTTTCTTGTTCTTGCTTTGGTTCTTTTGGTCCGTCTTTGTTCGTCTTTATGAACAATTGGACGGTTGGGTAAGGTTTTGTGGGTTCGTGGTCTGTCCTCGGGATACCTTGTGTTTGTGATCATGCGGCGGTGGGGTTGCTGTCATTATTCTGATTCGGTGCCTTTTGCCATTTCCTGTGGGACGGTTGTTTGGAATTATCAAGCCTCGACACCTGTTTCTTGGCGGTGACGGTCATGAGTGGTGCCTTGTGCTTTTTCTTTAATTCTCTGCATGGTATTATCTTTTTGCATGTTTTTAAGTCTTTTTTCTATTTTTGCCATTATTCACGTCTCATTAATTAGTTTGGTAGTTATTGTTTCTTTATTGTAGTTATTGGCGACTGTTTCTTTCTGTTATCATTTGCCTTTTAGGTAGTTTCTTTAGGGTTTTCCTTTGCTCTTATTTTGATTTTTCTTGTTTTTTTTTTTTTTTTTTCTGTTTCCTTCGTATTTTGTGGTTATTTGAGTTGAATTTTTGTTCCTTTACGAGGCTATCGAGTCTTCTCTGTTGGGTTTTGCTCTTGTTTGCTTCCAAGCTGGCTGTTTGTCGTATTAAAGGTGATTGAATGGATGTTCTTGACTTATCTTTGACGATTTCTTGGACTATTTTAATATACAACAAAGAGTGGTTCCTGGTCAGAGGATGACAAGAGAGTGGGCCTGTAGATTTCTGTCATTTGCTTTTTCTGGTGCGGGTACCTAATCCAGTGATACCATAAGAGTGGTGGTGAAGCTTTTGTTCGTGTTCTGGGATGGTGTCTTTGTTTTCGATGGAATCTGCCTTCAAAGTTTTACTGTAGGTTTTTCTTTTGATTTTGATTTTTTATTTTGTTTTCTTTGTCCTTTGCAAGTTTAGTTTGTTTCCCTAGGTTGTAAAAGGACTGTTTAATTGGGTTTTGTTATTCTGATTATTTGTTTTGCTTCTTTTGGATTTAATTGTTGTTGATTTTCCTGTCTTGTTTTTGTTTTGTTGGATTTGATCCTGGTTTCTCTGGCTTTATTTCGTTTGGAGATTTCTAATTTTTGAGTTACTTGTTAGAAGATTCTGTGGTTCTTTTCATGTTTGTTTTGCTTTGTGTTCTGGTTATGGGGTGGTGTCTTCCTCATGTCGGAGTGTGTTTTAGAGGTTGTTTTTTCTTGCCCGCATGGCTACTCTTCCTGGTTTTGGTGGCCTTGACTTTGGGTATCTTTGCTGGGTGGTCCTTCTTTGGCCGGTTGGGTGTGGTCACAGGTTTTTGCGATGGCTGAAGATATTAATAACCTGCTTGCCTGATTAACATTTACTGAGGATGAGGGTGATTAGGTGGTAGCGATGAACAAGCTTTCATCGAATTTTCAAGGACATGAAGCCTAGGTTGTTGGAATGGTTATGTCGATGGAGAAAATCAACAGGGAAGCCATGTACAGGGTGTTAAAATTGATTTGGTTCACTATAGAGCCAGTGTGCTTCGTCTCAATGCCGGAGGGTTATTTCCTTGTTAAGTTCAGCAGCTTGGAGGATAAAACCAAAATTTTTAATACGCCCCATTGGTTATTTGCTCAATGCCTCTTTTCTATGCTTTCGTTTGTGTTATAGGCCCAATTTGCCCGGTTTAGAAATAAACCACAAAAAAATAAAACAAAACAAAACAAAACAAAAATTATAATGTCCAGTACTGTCCATGTACAGTCCAAAACCAATAAACCCAACAGACTCCAAATAATTGACCCTATTACAATACAAGCCCAAACCGACCCATTACCCTACCTAAACTAATGGCCTATTAACCTAGACCCAAACTAAACCAACCCCCTAAACAGACTAGACCCAGACTCAGACGGCCCAAAAGGCCCAATAACTAAACCAGCTTCAGCAGAAATCTAGGGTTTCTGGGAAACCCTTGCGCCGCAGCCTCGCAGGAGCCCAATCGTCACTAGCCTCGGTTAAGCTGCAAGTTGCGCACCATGATCTGCGCCTGAATCGCGCCATCGTCACCTGATTCTCCATCGCTCTACCAGCAAAGATGGAAAACATTTTATTTCTTTTTTTTTTTATTTCGAAAGGCTATAAAAGTGGAGACAAAACTATTTAAAACTAAAAAACAGGTCCAATCCATTGCCCAAACCCAATACATTACACACAAAGCCCAACTAAACTCACTAGCCCAATACCCATCAACCCAACTCTTAAACCCGTAACCCATTAACCCAGATCTAACAGGCTACCCAGACAGGACCCAAAACACTCGTGGCCCAAAAAGGCCCAATGCTTAACATTCTTCAATGGCCTAGGGTTTCCTCATCCAGCCCTTGCGCCGCAAAATTCAGCAGCTCCTCGTGCCTTAATCGCTCCTCAAATGGCCCCTGGTCATCACTACAAGGTCTTCGTCCACCTCCAAAAGAAAGGAAACAAACCGCAGCAAAAATGGCAAAACAGTAGCAAGTTCCTTTTTTTTATTTTTTATTTATTTTCAAGGCTATAAAAGCCTGATTATTTTGTAACAAAAGACACACAGACAGGAAAAAATACACACAAGAATATACAGAGAGAAAAAAACAAAGAGTACAAAAATACTCACAGAATCTAAAGAAATAAAATACAGGAATTTCGTCCTAGAGGTGATTTTTTATTCTGTTTTTTTTTTTTTACATATTTGTGCATGAAAATATTGTTTTAAAAAAAAAGGGGAGTGCGAGTTTACCTGTGGATAGCGATAAAAGATCAAGGATTTTTAAAAGTTTTTTTTTTTTTAAAACTGGGATCGAATGACTTTTTTTTTCTGAAAACTGATTTATATATTAAGTATAAAAAACGTTGTTTTCGCTTAGGTCAATAAGCATTAAAACGACGCCGTTTTAAAGCCTGTGACCCGCGTGTTGACCCGACCCGGGGAGAATCCGCGCATTTTCATAAAGGGGCCTAATTGCCACTTTGCCGTTCCGCATTATTTCAATTTTAAAATTAAGTCCTATTATATTTTTTTTATAATGTAACCCTGAAATTTACTTGCTATTTCAATTTAATCCTCCTTCCTTCCTTTATTTATTTTTTTTACTTTCTTTAATTATTCTAATATCACATTTAAATCATTTCATTATATTAAAATTTTACATTTTTTATTATTTTGTCAATTTTGTTAAAAATACATATATATAATTTTTTTTCTTGTATTATCTTTATATATATTAATTATTATTATATATTACTTTACTTGGTTTAATAATTTATATATTATTTTATAATTTATATATTATTTATTATATTATATTTTTAATTTGTATATTATATAGTATTATATTATATTACATATTATTTTTAAAATTTTGTTTTGTATAAAGTCTATTATATATAACCTATTTTATTTATATTATTACATATATAATTTTTATGATTAGTATATTATGTATATGTATGTTTTTATTTAAAATTATTATATATATTATTTACTAATTAACTTTATTATGTATAATCCTTATATATATTATATTATTTTATTATACATTATGATTTTATTATCATATTATACATTTAAAAAATTTTTTTTGTATATTATATAATATTATATCATATATTGTTTTAAACTTATTTTGTACAAAATCTATTTTATATTATATAATATTTTTTATTTTTATTTTTTATGATTAGAGTATTATATATATGTTCTTATTTAAAACTATTATTTATTATTTATTAATCATTTTTATTATAGATAATCATTTATACAGGTATTAAATTATTAAAATTATGTATTTATTCTTATTTTTTTATAAAACATGTCGTTTATATCTATCAATTGTTTTGAAAATAATCATATTTTTATTATTTCTATCATAATTCATTGTTTAAATGTAGTGTTAGTTTATTGTTGCCTATTTTATATTTTGTATTTGTTTATTTGTATTCTTGTATTCGTTTATTATTGCTTTAGCATAATTCTTATATTATTTATTCATGTTATATTATTCATTGATTATTTATTGTTAATATGATTCGTAGTTAGGTTGAATTGATATTATAATGTTTTACTCAAACCATTGTTCTGTAAAAACACCTTTTTTGACGCATTTTATTCAAATAGTTTTAAAAAATACGGTGATATATGATATTTGGGGACTTCGAGAAGAATTGTGCCCTAACTTACTGGGTTTCGATTTTTCTCGTGGAATCTAAGGTATTAGATATCTCTTCTCTTCTAAAACCGAAACTTACAAATTTCTAATCAAAAAACCTATTCTTGGGAATTCAAAACGTTGTGTCCTAACTCACTGGATATGATGTTTTGTGTCTTGAGGTAGGAATTTTCTAAAATAAAGGCGTACCTAGTTTCAAAGTCGTAAGATGCTATATCCTAACTTACTGGGTATAGTGTTTTATTTCTTTAAGATAGGTAAGTCTAGGTTTTTCTTCAAATAAAAGGACCATTTTGTAAAAAAAATTTTAAAGTTTCAACATTAGGATATGATTGTACCGATTAGGTACCAATTTTTGGGCATTATGAGGGTGCTAACCCTTCCTCATACGTAACCGACTCTTGAACCCATTTTTCTCATTTTTCGTAGACATAAATCAGTATTTTAAAATAAAACGTTTTTAAGGTGAACCAATCACACCTAAGTAAAAAGGGATTGGTGGCGACTCCCATTTTCGTTTTTAGAAGTCAATCCTCATTTTTTCAAAACTTATTAAAAATGGTTTCGACAATATATATAAGTTTAAAAAAAATTAAAATATTTAAAAATAAAAGATAAAAAGCTGTTTTAAAAATTATTTTAAAAACATGAGAAATGCTAAAAATTAATGTTATTTAAACTGGACCGGATCGTTTGGGTCAAGAACTAGCTAGGGTATCGATCCAATGAAAGGTAAAAAACTAGTTGACCTGCGAGTTAGTATAAACTGGTTAAACTAGACTAAAAAATCAGCTGAACTGGAGGTTGATTCGTTTTTTATAAAAAAAAATTATTTTTCAATAATTTATTTGCTTTGAACCGGTCGGATTGGTTGTTCTGGAAATCAATTGGCTAGACCAATTAGAAACCGGTTCAAACAATTTTTTAGCTCAGTTCAAGCAGTCCATATAAATTTTAAGTCAACTGATTTTTTACGTCTTGTCGGCCTAATACCCAACCGGTTCCCACTCCGACCAGTCGGTCCAGTCCAATTTAGATAACATTAAATTTTAAATTTTTTATATTTAAAATGCATTGAATCTACAGTACTGCCATAAAAAATGAAAAATGAAAACAAATTATTAATCAAACAAAAAAAGAGAGTAAAAATAGCAATAACCAAAACAATAAATTTCATTACTTAACAAAGAAGCTTACAGCAACATAAGCAAATACTTTTTATATTTATTCTTTCAAAAAAAAATTATTATTGTAGAAAAGGAAACAAGTCAAAGATTATTGCAAACAAATTGTGAATTTGAATCCAAATTGAATTATACATGGGCGCCCTAATTGTTAGCCCACCAAAATTTTGCCTGGAGATTTTTCACCACATTCTTGTCCAATTGGAAAGCCTTGACGAGAACATCAGGATTGATGGATGGATTTGATCCAAACACTGCATTGGCTAAGATCTAGCTCAGCTAAGTGATTTCGTGATGCTTCCTGTAAAGAAGGTTGAACCAAATGATTATCAATAGAATTAACATTCGTACCTTTATTACTCGATGTCCTAACTGAGTCAAGAGCTTGTAGACTGATTGATTTGTCACCTACACGAAGAATGAGTTCTCCTATACCAACATCAATTTTAGTCCTGGCAGTTGTTAGAAAGGGTTTTCCTAAAATTAAAGGAATCGAATTGTCCTCATTCATGTCTAAGACAACAAAATCTACTGGAATATGAATTTATCAATTTTGATTAGAACATTTTCTATTATACCCCTAGGAATTCTGATAGTTTTATCAGTTAACTGAATGCTTATCCTAGTTTGTCTGGGTTTCCCTAGACCTAATTGTTTAAACATTTTATAAGGCATAACGTTTATGCTTGCCCCTAAATCAGCTAACGCATTATCAATAGTTAAACTACCAATTATGCATGTAATTGTAAAACTCCTTGTGTCTTTTTGCTTCTGCGGTAGTCTATTCTGTAACATTGCTGAGCATGATGCGTTTAATTCCACGTGGTGCTCCTCGTCTAATTTGCGTTTGTTTGTCAAGAGCTGTCTTAAAAATTTTCCTCGAGTCTGGCGTCTGAAAAAGAGCTTCAAGAAGAGGTAAGTTAATATGTAATTTCTTTAAAAGTTTAAAAAACTTACCGAACTGTTCTTCTGAATCGTCTCTTTCTAATGCTTCGGGGTAAGGTATGCGAGGTTGATACTCCTTAATTACCGGTTTTGGCCTTTCTTGTGTTACCTCGTTTTTATTTTTTTCTTCCTTGGTTTCTTGTTATGGGATGGGTTCGTCTATCTCTGTATTTTCCTGAGCTGCTATGGCTTGAATTTGCTCATTTGGATTAATCTCAGTGTTGCTTGGTAGACGCCCTTGCGGTCGTTTTGACATTAGCTTTGCGAGTTGTTCGACTGCCTTAGTGACTTCCCTTACTGACTTAGTAACTTCCTCTAATCGGTTCTTGTTCTCTTCAACCGGTGTTTGTTGACCTTTAAATGTTTTCTCAGTGTCTTGGAGACGGGTATCTGTGGTTGCCATGAATTTTGTCAGCATCTCTTCAATGTTCGACTCCTCCTCTTGTTGGTGAGGTGGTTGTTGAAAATCTGGATAAAGTTCCTGTCTTTGGTTACTTTGATCATTCCACGAGAAATTGGGATGGTACCTCCAACCTGCATTATAAGTGTCATTATAAAAATTATTTTGAGGGTCTAGAGTGGTTACCCATATAGTGGACTTGTTCGTTATCCATGCCATATTCGTAGGGTGGGTACTTAGGATTCGCCACGCCTCCTGGATTCGAGTCATATTGCATTACTGGGTATACCTTCGAGCGACTACACAAACCATTGATCTTTTTATTCATCATCTCTAGTTGAGTAGATAACCTGGTGAACATGTCGAGGTCGAAGGCATTGGCTGCTTTAGTAGGAATTGTCCTCATGACTTACCACTGATAATTATTCAATGCCATCTTCTCTATAGACTAAAATTATCTGCCAAAAGCAAAATAGAGGAAAAATAAAAAAAAATAATGAAAATAAATTGCAATAATAATAAAAAATATGGCTAAAGTAATAAAAATTAAGCGTTCTTAATATTTTAGTTCCCCGGCAACGGCGCCAAAAACTTGATCTCTGTAAAATCAGAGTTTTAAATATTTATAAAAGAATGATCAAACCTGGAGACTAACTCTGACAACGATTAAAGGTAAGTGTACCTATCGAACAGTAGTATAGCTTAGGCAAGACCGGATATCGAACCCAAAGGAACTAAAAGTACTAATACTAACTTTCTTTTTATTATTTAGCCTTAAAATTAGAGTGAAGTTGCTTTTAACTATATTGACGAAGACTAAACTAAGGACACAAAGACAAAAAGACGAATAGGAAAATAACTTTGAAGAAAAACTCAGTTGATTGCGACGATACCCTCAAGAAGAATCCACCTAGACTTCACTTATTATTTAACCCTAAATTAGATGATTTCTTTTACTTAGCTTGATCCGTAAGACTCCCTAACCTATATTAAACCCTCACTCGAGGCGAATAACGTCTAACCCTAGGTTAATTAGTGGAACTCTTGTTCGCTTATAATAACCCCTTAGGATAGCAGTAAATCGATCAATGGACTCCCATATTAGGTTTCACCCTAATCCGGTAAAATCTCGTAACCCTATCTCTAGGCGTTCGATCAACTCCGCTTAATTATGTTAGATCTACTCTTAGGCAGGGTCTATTCCTCCTCCACCTAAGCACATTAGATTTGGATTAAGCAACATAATTAAGAACAAACTAAGTAATTATCATATAACTTAAAAATCAAATAAAAAGATTCATCTAGGTTTCATCCCCTTCAGGTATCTGAAGGGTTTAGTTCATAACGAATAAATAAAACATCGCAAGAGAAAAAATAAAACAAAACATAAGAAAATCCTAAAACTCCCTGAAGGGATTGAAAGAGAATTCCGCCGTCTTGAGTATAATTCCAGCTTCTTGGGATGGATCAACTGGTTATCTTCGCGTTAGTCTCTAACTCTGACCTTCTCGGCTTGGCTCCTTGGCCTAGCTTTGACCCCGGTTTCGGCTTCTGCCGAACTCCCCTTCAAGTTGCCCCCTTGGGTGTTTATATAGACTTTGTGATGCTTTACTTGGCCCCTAAGTTTCCTAATTTAAGTACAATTCTTAATTGGGTGTTTGAATAGGCTTTGGAATGTGTTTCTTTGCCTCCAACTATCCTTTCCCAAATGTAATTGCTCTTTCCAGCGACAGGGACACGGCCATAGCACACGCCCGTGTGAATCATGGCCAGGCCGTGTTTGGACTTTTAATGAGGCACGGCCGTGTTTGTCGGGGTCCAGGCCGTGTTCTAGTAATTTAATGAGGCACGACCGTGTGGCTTGAAGTCCAGGCCGTGTCGATTTCATGAATTGGCCCATTTGGCCCGTTTTACGCCTATTTTACGTTCTTGTCATCCGTGGGTGCTTTCCTGAGTATAAGACATGAAAAGAAAGGATAAGAGCACCTTTTTACATAAATCGAAGCTTAAATTATCCAAAAGCATGCTAAATGTGGGCCTAAAATATGTTACTTTTACGGTTTATCAAATGTTAAATTACATATGATATGATCTTTTGTTAATGATTTGAACTTTTGTTGAAATGAATTCTAGTTTATTATAAATATACTATGATGAGTCTTAATTCTCGTAATAAAGTATCATAATTTTTTTTAGAAATATATCTCACAAAATAACCTAGTATTATAGCTTATAAAAAAGTATTGACACCAAAAACACCGCATGATATGTTAAGTGGGAGGTTGTAACACAAATTTAAAATAATCGCTATCAAAAAAACTAACAACTATCGAAAGCAAATCTTGATGCAAGACAGAAAAAACTTAACATGGAAACATAAGTCATTAGCTCTTAACATTGCAAGTACACTAGCAAACTAGAAACCATGCCATAACCATCAGATTAGGCATATTATTATTAAAAACTCACATTATTTAGAACAAAACAATCACAACTTCTTATGGTTGAAGAAATTTTATTCCTATATATATAAATGAACTAATTGTTGTCCCACCAAAATTTGGATTGGAGATAGGTAACAATATTCTTATCCAACTGGAAGGCCTTAGTGAGAACATCAGGATTAATGGGAGGGCTAGAGCCAAATACTGCATTTGCAATCGTGATAACTCCTGGATTTTGGCTGCTGAGACCAGCAAATGCAACTGCTTTGGTATTCCCGATATTGAATTGGAAGTGGATGAGACCGACAGGGAAAACAAACACATCACCAGGGTTTAAGACTTTGGTGATGAGGCGGTTATCTGTGTTGGATGTAACGAAACCGACATAAAGTGTGCCTTCCAAAACCACAAGGATCTCCGTTGCACGATGGTGCGTGTGAGGAGGGTTTAGGCCACCATATGGAGCATAGTCAATTTGAAATAGGGATATGCCGAGAGTGTTAAGTCCCGGTATTTGTGCCATATTGACAGGAGTCACAGTTGATCCAACCGGATTTGAGGTGTTTCTAGGGATATTAAGCCCTGAATAGAAGAAGTCTTCTGCATTGGCAAGCTTTGGGTCCTTGCAGAACTTTCCATTTACAAACACTGCATGAAATAAAGTAAGGTTAGTCAATATCGTGAATCCATGCAAAAATATGAATTCTTATGAAGAAATTGTTACTTCAGATAAAAGGCTCTAGCGTCTTGCATAATTATGGACTTAAAGAATAAAGATACTAGTCAAGAAGAGAGTACTGAGAAACAAAACATAATATAACAATAGCGTACCACCATTCTTGGTGTCATTGATGGCTACGTAAATCTTGCGAGAAATTTGGGATCGGAAAGTTTGAGGCTAATAAGGAACTGAAGGCCAAGATGGCAAAAGTTGCAACGAAAAGTTGAAGTCGTTTCATCATAATTGATGTGCTACTACTTGGGGGAGGGGTGGGAAATCCTGCATGGCAAACAGGTGTAAATATAGGCATTGAAACAAAAGAACTCGTCCTGATTTGCCTTTCATCAAGTACGTGAAGACTAGGCGTTTGCCTTCACAATTAGTTATTTCTTATTAGGAGGTGAATCATTCTTCAACCACTACACTTTCTAGTTCTATTCTCCTCGTACATCATTTCAATATATGTCGTGGAATTGGTCTTAATTCACTCGCAGTTCTAAACATTTTCTTATCCAGGCTTTGACTTTGCCTTCTCTGTAATATCCCAAATTAGGGGTTGCGAGTTTGATAAATAGCTCGAGTGTTAGTGGGCCTCAGAGTGATTTTAATGTGTTATTAGAGTTTCTAAAGCCCGAGGATAAAATGGGAGCATTTTGGAAATTTTGAAAATTTTGAGCTAAAAGTGAAATTTTGGCTGAGGAGGCCTTAATAATAAATTTTGTAAAATTTTGGACATGAAAATCCAGTAGTAAAGTGGCTTCCGTGTGCCACTTAAGGGTCGGCGCCAAAACAAGTCAGTGGTTCGAGTCTTAGGCGCAGCAAAAGCATTTTTTTTGTAAAAGGGCGCTGCATAAGGAGGCCTTAAAAAGAAAATCGAGATGGTTCTTAACACAAAACAGCACCTGGGCGAGATGGCAAGGACGTTAGCGTAGCGGGAGGCCTTTCGCAAGGGCTCGAGTTCGAGTCCCGAAGGCAACGATTGCGTTTTGTTTTGTTCTTTGGAACCAGCAAAGGCGCTGCGAGTGAGGGTTTAAAAGGAAAATGCGATGCAATTCTAGCATAAAATGCACGATGGCCGAGTGGCCAAGGACATTGTGTGAGAGCTAAGGCTCGGAGGACTCGGGTTCGAATCCTGAGGATCGCGCATGATGCGCTTTATTTTTTATTTTAGCGCTAAACAGCGGGACGAGCTGATGAATGATTAAAAGAGATTCCGATGAGGTTATTGACAAGGAAGTCAAGGTAGCCGAATGGCTGAGGCATTGAGGAGTCCTCTCCAGGTCTCGGGTTCGAGACCTGGGGACTACACTAAGGGCTTTGTTTTGTTTTGGCCATGTGAGGAGCTCAGATGGCGCATGCAAAGACGCACGCATGCAGCCTAGGGGAGGGTTGCTTCTTCTCTTTATTATTATTTTTATTATTTTTATGTATATCAAGAATATGGGGCAATATTTTTATTGATTTTATTATCTCAAAGCTGCTAAGAGCATGGGAATAAAGCATGCTTGGGGAGTTTTATTTTTTTTATTTTTACTAAGGATTAAACAAATATATATAAAGTTGAACTTAGCAAGAGAAAGGCAGAGCATGATCGTGAAACATGCTTGTGGGTGTTGCCCTATGTGTTTTATTTTATTGTTCTGTTATTTTATTAAATGATGTTTATTATTTTTTTATGTATAGGAATGGGAGGCATGGAATATATTTTGTTAGTTTAAGAAGGGTGATGGAAAATAGAATAAACAATGGTAAATTTAGCAAAAAGAGAGGAACATGGTAGAAGCCTTTTCATAGCAAGCATGGCTAGCATTCTTGAATTTTGGTTTTGGTTATTTTCTTTGCATTTGGAGAATGACCTTTGAAGCACGGGAAGGGAGTTGACCTATTTGGTTTTGGTAAAAATGAAAGCATGGCCAAAATTTCATGCTTTGGGTTTTTCTTTCAATTCCTTTTTTTCTCTTGACCGAATGAAGCCCTTGAGACTTTGAGAGTTGGTTTTGTGTGTAGTATAGAAGACTTGGCCAAAACCTTTTCTTTCGTTTTGTTTCTTGTGAGATTTGTGCATGGCCGATTGGAGCTTGCTTCAAGGCCTAGTATGGTCGATCTTCTTGTGGCAAGGGAAGAGCCAAATCCATTAGTGAAGTGTCTAGTTGCTATCAAATGCTATCTCGATCTCTCTCTATCCTTTTAACATAAGTTAAGTCTTCTATGTTGATCTATAGCCGAAACTCAAGAGAGCTTATTCTTCTTCTTTTATTGCAAGTTTGATGAGGCTAGAAAGCATTTTCGGCTAGCAAAAGTTCCCTTCATTTTTTTAGCCACATGTTCATTTGCCATTTGAACCTTAGTCTCTTCCTTCATTCCTTCTTTCTCTCCATTATTAGTCTTTGAAACCCCTTAGCCGAATCTTGATGGAATGGTGCTATCGACTGCGAACTTGTGACCCTCTTATCTCATTAAGCGATTATTATTGAAGGAAGGAACCTTTAAGGGAGCTCTCGGATTTTTGTACATCAAGGCAAATAGTATTTCGGGATCAAAATAAGTTAGGTAAATGACTTATGGTATTCGGCCTAAGGCCATGTTTTTGGTACAAAGTGTGACCGATTTCAGTTGTGTGTTCTAGGGGCTAAATGACAAAAGAAATAGAAGCTTTCGAGGCTTTAGTTGATATTAAAATCGATAAATCAGAATCTTGCTATAGTCAGGTGCGTAGTTATCGCACTGTTCTTTTATTGTTATATGTGTTGTATGTATTATTTCATGTAAAAGTATGTATATTGAGCATGTTAATCAAAATAAAAGCTATGATGATGGATAACCGTGGTGGGTGATTGAATAACTGAGTTAGTGATTCTTGTATTAACCTTTCGATTATAAATGATTATCGATGAGTGTAAAATAATGTGATGACATGTGATGTGTATTATTTTGAATAGTATGTGCCATGGAATTATATGTATGGACTATGTGAATACGAGCTTTGTAATTGTGTAAATATATATATGGACTATGTGAATATGGGCTTTGTAATTGTATATTTTGTGTATGGACTATGTGGATATGGGCCAAGCCCATTCGTGAGGACATGTGTATTAACTATGCATCGAGTCTTGGTGACTCACTCTATTTTATTAAACCCCTTTCGGGTGACACGTAAAGCTTGGACCGGGTCGGAAAGGATACAAAGGTGGCCATGAGGAAATGGATTTTTATGAAAAGAGACGTTTTATTTGATTGATTAAATATTTATATTTTTCCGTATTTTGATTAAGTGTGTATTGTAATAAGGCCCACTAAAGTGTTTGATTCATTTGTTAAGCATCGATACTATTATGCCCTATTATGGAAGGACTTTATTTTCTCAATAAAGCTTGAAACCGATATGTTTATAACAAACTCCGATTTTTACTTAGAATATTTCAAGTCACGAAAATGTTTTATTAAAGGAAATAAATTTTAAGCGGTTTACCTCTTAAGTAAGAATGTTTTTGAAAGTGTTCATGGTGACATTCCAAATTGGTCGGATTAAGCGGGTAGGGTTTGGGGTGTTACATTTTGGTATCGAGCACAGTTCAAAACTCGGCTTTGAGGTTTTGGGCGAAAATAGTTTTGAAAGTGGGCTTTTCAAAATGTGAACTTTTATTTTGGGCTTGTTCGGCATGGCACTGTACTTAGGCAGAAGTCCACACAGTAAGTACCTCTAACTATTGAGGTATATTAAATATGTGAACTGTATGGGCATAATTGGGCTTGTAGATTAGAAAAATTGGGCTATCGAGCCCTAGTATTAGTCCACTCAAAAATAAGTGCATAAGACTTGAGGACTAAAATGACCATAGAGGTGTAGTGAATAAATGTGTCCCTGCTTATGAATGTGTATGTGACTCTCTGAATTAGAATAGCAAACTTGAACTGAACCTATGTGTGATCGAAGAACCACTTTCGAATACTTTATTCTATAAAATTGTTCGCGAATAATCCAGTGGAACAAATTTCTAATGCATAAAACTTTTAAGTCGGATTGCACGATAAGATATGAGTTCTAGATGGCGTGGTTGAGGCAAAATGGCGTGATCGGAACTCGTTAGATCGGGTCAAGGGTTGATAATAAGGTATCACCTCCACCACCAATTTTTGATAGTGAGCAGCAAGATCGGGGCGAGGATAATCTTTGTATTGCACTGCGAGTTTAGAAATGGTGGTTGGAGAGGAGAAATATGAGAGCTCGAAAATTTGTTTCCGTGTCCATTAACAAACACTGGAGATGAGAAGAAGAATGTTATTTTCATGTACCATGCCATGAAGAGATTGTAGAATGCTTTATTTGGAGGTCAAGTTTAAGAAGAAGAGATAAAAACAAAACTTACCAGCATCCTTGGGGTCATTGATGGCTACGCAGAAATCTTGGAGAGGACTAGGATCAGATGCATAGGCAAATGGGGAAGCCAGAGCCAAGAGACAAAATACTAGGATGAAATGGGCAGTTTTCATTGTGATAAATGGAATTTTGATTGCTTTGGAGAGGATGAGGAACTCTGCTGCAGAACATGACTATTTATACATTAGTCTTTGAGTTAGTCTATGTTTTTCCATTTCTGATGAATTGTTCTTCAACTACTACCCTTGTCTCTTCCCACTTCCAATGCTTACATCAGTATCTTTGTCATGGAAGTAGTCAAATCTGTAATTAAATTATGTCTTTTGTAGTACTTAATACAACTTGATCCATTCGAACGTTGACTTTAGGAGATATCCAAGGTTGCTAAGGCTGCGGGCAGGCAACCCTGTTCATGCAAGATACAATGAAAACAATGTTAACAATAATCCTAGTTGGAAACATAAAGTGCCAGCAGCTGGGCTTGGTTAAAGTGTGAAAGAGACTGCCATTGTGGGTTGAGGGAGATTAACTATTGAAACCTTTGACATGATCTTTTTCCCTCATTATCATCTCCTTTTGCAATTAGTGATCTCAATTTTATTTTATTTTTTAAAAAAAAATTAGAGAAACTGTTTTTCCAGGCCGGCTTATTAACCAGCTTCAACATCTATTAATTAATTCAAATAAAATTGCTTGATTAAGTAAGAAGTATTTGCAAGAAAAGCGCCTCGGACTGATTCAATACTTGTGGTTTTATATCTCTCTGAATATACACGTGCATGGACATCTTCATAAAAGCCCGGTTGCATTAAATGTCACCTGCATATTGTTTTCACCATTCTATGGATATACAGGAGCACTGCAACATTGAAATACTGCTAGAGGCTAATCAATTGTATATATATATATATTTATTATATATATATATATACACACATTCAAAGTCAGTAGAGTAGTTAAGACGACATTGGGTACGTAAAAACGACCAGTTCGATGAGGATGAAGGTGTAGAGTAGTTGAAGAATGATTCCTTCAGATTTCTTTAAAAACCAGTAATTACTTCAGACTTGGCAAACCTCTTTTTTTATTTTCCTTTTTAAAATGGAATTGTTAAAGAAATAAAATGACAATGGACCTGTTCAGTGACTACTATCTATAAATGGACATGCTTTGAAACCAGATTTCTCACCCCTCATAAACCAACAAATCTTAAAAGCTCAATTTGATCAGGTTCAGGACTGTTGCTTACAACAATGAAAGGTGTTCAATTCCTTGTAGCATTTGTCCTCTTGGCTTTGGCTTCCAAACTTGTCTCAGCTTCAGATCCCAGCCCTCTTCAGGATTTCTGTGTAGCCATTAATGACACTAAAGACGGTGGTGTGTTCTTTAATTCTTTGAAATTTCATCTTTGCAATATATTCGTTTTGACTCTTAAAAGTGCAGAAATATAGCAAGTACAAGTATTGGACAAGTGTCCAAGTAGTAAACTCTTTTCTTTCCATTCATGCAGTTTTCGTTAATGGCAAGTTCTGCAAGGACCCCAAGCTTGCAACCGCAGAAGACTTCTTCCTGCCTGGCCTCAACATTCCTGGAAATACATCAAACCAAGTAGGATCAATGGTCACTCCAGCGAATGTTCAACAAATACCTGGACTTAACACTCTTGGCATATCTCTTGTTCGAATTGACTATGCACCTTACGGTGGCCTAAACCCTCCTCACACTCACCCTCGTGCCACCGAAATTCTAGTCGTTGTGGAGGGCACACTTTCCGTCGGCTTTGTCACATCGAACCCGGATAACCGTCTCTTCACCAAAGTCCTTTACCCCGGAGATGTATTCGTTTTCCCCGAAGGTATGATTCACTTCCAGTTCAACATAGGGAGTACGAATGCGGTTGCCTTTGCTGCTCTCAGTAGCCAAAACCCAGGGGTGATCACCATTGCAAATGCAGTGTTTGGCTCTGACCCGGTCATCGATCCTGATGTTCTTGCCAAGGCCTTCCAGCTGGATCAAAATATCATTAAACAACTTCAGTCCCGGTTCTGGTGGGACAACAACTAGGGGATACTTCTAAACCCCATGAACCTTACTTAGTAGCTAATTGTTTGGATGATGTTTAACTTATTTTTCACGTTGAATTTAGTTGAAAAAAAAAATAAAAAAGATAAAAGAGGTTTCTCATGTAACTTAGCTTATTGTAACCTCTCCTAATATTATTTTCGTCATATTATTTTTAGTTTGAAGTTTGGATTTCAGACCTTCGTTTAGAGAAACGAATGAATCACTACGATTGATTCTTATATTAATTTTTTTGTTTTTTTTTCCAACTACTGTTTACAAACAAAATTCAAGAATCATCTATACACCCTTCAAAATTATATAAACCCTTTGCAATTTCTCTGGCTTTTTCCTCTCCCGTCAAGTTATACATAAATGTACGTATTAGAGACAATGAATGAAATATTTATTCTTAAATTTTCTTAAAAATTTTTTAGTTGTTCAATCTGTTTTAATTAAAATAAAATATATTATTCTTATTAACATTAATATCCTTATTAAAATAAACTTCTTTAATTGATTATTTTTATTAAATTAAATATGGACTAGTTTATTCATTATTTTTGTATTTAAATTGATATAGAATGAGTTGGTTTCTTATGACTTAAAAAAGTTAGTTTATGATAAAATTTAAATTATTTAATTTTTTATTAAAATAAAATTTATATTGTTTTTATTACCATTAAAATCAAAATTCTTATTAAATTGAAATTGCTTAATTAATTATATTTATTAAATTAAACATTGACTAATAATTTCTATTAAAATTTTTTCGATATTTAAATAGAAATGAAGTTTTTTATGGTTCCAACTAGGCTATCTCCCTTCTATTTATCATTAAGAAAGAAGAGCTTTCACAATAAAATGGTTAGACATTTCAACTTAGAATAAAGCAAAACACATGAATGAGTTGAATAATATAAAATTTGGTTTGTTATGTCTTGTTATTTCTCTCTATATATTATATATATATATATATATATATATATATATATAACCACTTTCCTACACATTCAAGATGTATAATATCATATTCAATACATGAGGAATTGCCGAGAGGGATGAAGGAATGGTTAGACAAGGGTTTGGACGTTCAAATTATCCAGGCGTGAATGTGGTTTATCTGTGTCCTAGGATTTTGTGCTTTAGTGAATGATATGTTGAAAGTTATTGAGCAAACCATTTTAGATCACAACCCGCAAGTCCGGATTGCTTATATGGTATTGTTGAAAAAATTTTACTTTAATTTTTTTTCTTTGAAGGGCTAATAACATTTTATTCAATAAACAAGGGGCACAGAAGCATATCAAGAAATATTATTCAACTAAATATTTTTCCTCAACCACAAATGAACATTTTTACTGATTGGGACTGCGACATAAAGTTGTTTCCATTGAGCTTGTGACATATGATAGGAGCATGAAAACTGTCAAATCCATTCTAATTCCCTTTGGACATTGTTTCATGTTTGGGTGAGATATTGACCGATAACTCCATTGTTTTTTTCTTTGGTCATGCCATATCTAGTCATTGGAAAAAAATTGGATTAATGATATATGTTTATGAATTGATACCTTGAAGAATTTGAAGAATGAACAACTATTTTATTCTAATTGAAACTATTTAGATGCTGAAGTGGGAAATAAAATTAAGAAACTAATGTACTATTTCACATAAAGCCAGGGAAAAAAAATCAAAGGTTGATTTTACAAAAATAAGTTTCCAAGTAAATCAGATTCTTTGGTTTCAACATTTCCAACTAAAATGATGGCTTACTACTGGCTAAAGGCAGTTAAAGAGGGGGTGTCGTTAATGAGTGGACTTTTTAGGATAACTCAAGCTTATGTGTCTAAGACTATTGTGTGGTTAAAAACAAATTCGATGTTCGATGCGATCCCCATATAGAGGAAGCTTTGAAGTTTAATATTGATGATTCCACTTTCGAAAAACTAGGGACTTCAGGTTGTGGGGTTGTGTTGTATTACGATTATGGGGCTAATAGGAATTCAAGAATATGAATATACTAAAATTGTGACCGTTAAATGTGCGCTTGACTTAAACTGGAAAAGTTTGAATCTCCAATCTCTTCCCGAATGAATACTTGAATTTACTCGCCAAAATATAAAGATTATCCTTTAGAACAGTCGGACTTACATACTGTGCATTTTGAGGGACATTTTCTAAGACAATTTGTAACAGCCCGATTTAGGGCTTAGTCGGAATAGTGGCGCGAGGCTACGAATCCGAGGTGAATTTATGAGTTTCTAAGGTTTATGCCATATTTGCATGCTAGTGTGAAAGTTTCGTGAAGCAATTTTGTTAAATTGAGGTTGAATAGTTCAAAAGGACTAAATTGCAAAAAGTTACAAAATAGGAGTTTCTAGAAGCTTTTTGTATGAAATAGCTTTAGATTATTAATTAAAAGCCCTTAAATAGAAATTTTCCCAAATTATAATTTTTGGACAAAATTGGGCATGAGTTAGTAAAATGGAAAATTTTAAAGAGAATGGCATTTTGGTCATTTATCTATTAAATAATTAAAATGGGAAAAAGATGACAAAAATCTACTCATCTTCTTCCCCCTTGTGCCGAAAATTTGGAGACTCCATAGCTAGGGTTCTTCATTTTTTTCAAGCTTGCTAGTAAGTTTATTTTAGCCCCGTTTTTAATATTCTTCGTATTTTTGAAGTTCTCGCATTATGAATTAGCTATTTTTAGCTATAAAATGAGCTAAGATGCATGTTCAAAAATCTACCCATGAATGACATGCATGTTAAATGATGTTTTATGGAAGTTTATGAGAGTTTGATGTTAGATAAACATCTTTCCCTTAGTGAATTTCATGAAAAATGATAGTATGGACCAATTTGTAATAGTTATGAAAATTGGTCATACATCCTAGAAATAGTGGGAATTGATGATTGTTATGGTAGAGAAAATGAATCAGCTAAGCATGAAGTTTAAGAAAGTTGAATGAAAATCATTTTACGAGTCTAGGGGCAAAAGTGTAAATATAAGAAAGTTTAGGGGCAAAATAGTAATTTTGCCAAAATATGAGTAAAGAGTCAATTTAGTCAATGTGAGTATTAAATGGTCTATTTATGATTATAGATAGGGAAAAATGAAGCCCGGATCGAAACCGAGGCAAGAACAAAGTCTAGGACTAAATTGCATATCTACATACATTTTGTATATTGAGGTAATTCTGTATGGTTTCTAAGCTTTATGATTTATATCATTGAATTGCTTAATATAATGTACATTATTTCCATGGAACGATTAATGTTATGTTAAACAAGGAAATCAACAAGATTTAGTATGAACAAGTCCCGATTGAAGATGAATTTCCCAGGATACTCGATCCACCACATGAGATAAGAAAGTCCGTATAAGACCAAGCCAAGGCATGACATCGAAAATCAAGCACAGATATCATGTAAGTCCAAGGCAAGCTTGGCATTGAAAAGATATCATGTAAGTCCAAGGTAAGCTTGGCATTGAAAAGATATCATGTAAGTCCAAAGCAAGCTTGGCATTGAAAAGATATCATGTAAGTCCAAGGCAAGCTTGGCATTGAAAAGTTATCATGTAAGCCCAAGACAAGACTTGGCATTGAAAAGCTATCAAGAGAAAGAGATCCCATGTAAGTCCAAGCCAAGGCATGGCATTGGTGAGAACAAGAAAGATTTCATGTAAGTCCCAAGCAAGGCTCGGCATTGACCAGTTCACGAGTAAAGACTTCGTATAAGTCCATGTCAAGACATGGCCTCGAAATCAAGATGAGATATTCCATGTAAGACCGTATCAAGGATATGACTTTGGTGTCAAGTTAGGTGGGATGAGATTTAGTATCCTCGGTTATTCGCAGAAATTCATCGGGCAAATGAGTAAAGTTAAAATGAGATAACAAGAAAGCTAAGTAAGCAAAGCTATCATCAAGTTAAAAATTGAGTATTAATTATGTTATGAATGAAGAATTAGAGTTCATGATTATTATATTAAAGTATGCTGATCAATGTGATCAAGTGATACAGGTACCTTGTTTACCTTACAAGTATGAGAATAGTACATATCATGAGACATGTAAGAATCAATATGAGTAAGTAAGCTCTATAGCTGAAATTTATGATACCATTGTTCTGTCAAATGGTTTATATTGAGCAAGTATATTGATACGTGCTTTACATGCAAACTTACTAAGCTAAATGCTTACGTCTTTAATTCTTTCTTTCTATGTAGTCCCGCCAAGCTAACTTGTGGATCGTTGGAGTCGGAGCTCGTAGCACACTATCAAACTCTATTTTGGTATAGCCAAGTTATTTTACAAAGTATGGCATGTATAGGAAGCATTCATTTTGGAGAACATGTTTTAAGAAGGGCCAATGTATAGGCTATCAAGTTATTATTCTTTTGTATATGGCTAAGTGATCGGCCAAAATTGACTATGTATGTATGTTTATTAAGGTAAATGAAGCATGTAGTATTGTTTATGAAAATGTATTGGATTGATCTTGATTTCAGGGTGGCAATTGGCTTGGTAAATAGCCTCTAAGTGCCCGCACGATTGGACGCACGAGCGTGTGTTTAGGCCGTGCGTACCCTGCACCTTTATATTTGAAGTCAGGATAAGCCATGGGCAAATCCCACGGCCGTTTGTATGAGCCGTGTATGACACACGGTTAGAACATGAGCTTGTGCCCAAGACCGTGTAATCAAGTTAGTATATCAAGGAATAACACACGGTCTAAGCCCACGGGCGTGTCAAGACCATGTGAATATAGTCAGTAACGCCCCACGGTTTAAAGACATGGGCATGTTTATGGGTACACGGACGTGTTCCAAGTCACATGGGCGTGTGAACCCTGTTTCCAAGAAGAGTTTTCGATTAAGTTCCGAAAGTTTTCGGATAAGTGCTTAAGGCCTCGTAGGTCCTATGAAGTGTATGATTAGACTAAGAAAGAGAAGTTTTTAAGTCAGAACAAAATTTTTCAGCCCGTAAGTGTATGTTTAAGTGAGTTCAAGCATGGTAATGTCTCGTATCTAGTCCTAGCATCGGACTCTGGTATGGGGTGTTACATTTAGTGGTCTCAGAGCTACGGTTTAGTCGGTTCTAGGACTAACGTAGTATGAGCATGAGTCTAGCTATACATGCCATATGTACGAATGTTTTTATAATGATAGTGTGACGACTCATGACGACTTAAATTATGTTTATACATATAGTAAATGGATCCCAAAAGAGTTGTGGTGGATGATGTAGAAAGTAATGTGCCGGCTCCTGCAGAAGGGACGGTGCTGAATGAGAATGAGAATAGACCCACTACGGTGAGTCAAGGAGGAGGAGAAGAGGCTAGAGAGGCCTTCCTCCATATGATGAACACTTGGTATACGGAGTTCGTTCATACGAACCCGAATGCACAACCCCCTCCACCCCGCCTGTTCCACAACCTGCTCCAGTAGCCCATCAAGTAGTAGAGGTGGTAAGAGGAGATAAACCTCCAGTTGATAGGATCAAGAAACATGGGACAGAAGAATTTTGGGCTAGAAAAGATGATGATCCAGAAAGAGCTGAATTCTGGTTAGAAAATACCATCAGGGTATTTAATGAGTTGTCATGCACGTTTGAAGAATGCATGAAGTGTGTAGTTTCTCTTTTAAGAGATTCTACTTACCAATGGTGGAACACCCTTATGTCAGTGGTACCGAGGGAAAAGATCACATGGGAATTTTTTTCAAGAAGAATTCAAGAAAAAGTATATCAGTCAAAGATTGGATCAAAAAAGAAAAGAATTTCTAGAGTTAAAGCAAGGCAAGATATCTGTAACTGACTATGAGCGTGAGCTTGTATGACTCAGCAAGTACGCTTACGAATGCGTGTCCATTGAGGCCATTATGAGTAAAAGGTTTGAAGATGGGTTAAATGAGGACATCAAATTGTTTGTTGCTGTCCTAAAGCTAAAGGAATTTGTTATGCTAGTAGAGAGGGCTTGTAAAGCCGAAGAACTAACAAAGGAGAAGAGAAAGTCTGAAATAGAGTCTCGTGACTCTTGAAAGAGAGCAGTGGAATAAGTCATTCCAATCTTCGTCCAAGAAGTCAAGAGATTTCTCCATCCGATCGGCTACTTCCACTGGGTTTTCAAAGAAAGACAAGAGTAATCAATATTCGGGAAATAAAGCACAGACGACTTCAGTTGCTAGTGTGGGGAACATTCGATGTGACAGACCCGAGTGCCCACAGTGTGGCTGACGTCATCTTGGAGAATGCCGGGCACATGAAAACGTATGTTTTAGATGTGGTTCCCAAGACCACTATATAAAAGATTGTCCAGAGATGATGAAAGAAGAGAGAACTTAGAACCCGAGATCTGGGAGTATGGTCCGAGGAAGACCACAGAGAAACCCGGGAAGTGAGGCAAGTGGAAGAGGTAACCCTCGAGAGCAGGCCGCGAGACCCGAGGGTAGAGCGCCTGCAAGGACTTATGCCATTCGCGCTCGCGAAGAGGCATCTTCTCATGATGTGATTACGGGTACCTTTTCTCTTTTTGATATGAAAGTTATTGCTTTAATAGATCCGGATCCACACACTCTTACATTTGCATGAAATTAGTATCCAGTTTGAGTATGCCTATAGATTCTACGAAAATTAGGATTAAGGTGTTTAATCCTTTAGGCAAGAGTGCGTTAGTTGATAAAATATGTAAAGATTGCCCATTAATGATTAGAGGTCATTGCTTTAAAGCAAATCTTATATTGCTACCATTTGATGAGTTCGACCTCATTCTTGGTATGGACTGGTTGACTACCCATGATGTAATAGTTAATTGTGGGAAGAAATACATTGAGATGAGATGTGAGAATGGGAATACTCTTCATGTAGAATCTGATGAACAAGGTAGATCGCCAGTAGTGATTTCTCATATGACGGCACAGAGATATATAAGAAAAGGATATGAAGCATATCTGGCCTTTGTGATGAATGATAAAGAAACAGAGCTGAAGATTGAGTCAGTACCAATAGTATGTGAGTATGTGGATGTTTTTCCTGAGGAATTTCCAGGACTACCACCAGTTAGAGAGGTTGAGTTCAGCATTGAGCTAGCTCCCGGTACTGTATCGATATCTATTACTCCTTATAGAATGGCTCCAATAAAATTGAAAGAGTTGAAGTTACAGTTGCAAGAATTGACTGATAAAGGCTTTGCAAGATCAAGTTGTTCACCATGGGGTGCTCCGGTTTTATTTGTAAAAAAGAAAGATGGCACTATGAGATTGTGTATAGATTACCGTCAGCTAAATAAAGTGACAGTAAAGAACAAGTACCCATTGCTAGGATCGATGATTTGTTCGATCAATTGAAAGGAGCTACCGTGTTTTCCAAAATAGACTTGAGATCAGGGTACTACCAGTTGAGAGTAAAGGATTCAGATGTATCCAAGACCGCTTTTCGAACAAGGTATGGGCATTATGAATTTTTAGTCATGCCCTTTGGGTTGACCAATGCTCCTGCGGTATTCATGGATTTAATGAACTGTATCTTTAGACCATACCTCGACAAGTTTGTAGTCATTTTCATTGACAACATACTGATTTATTCCCAAGATGATAATGAGCATGTTGAACATTTATGGACAGTTTTACAAACCTTACGAGAAAACCAGTTATATGCCAAGTTCAGTAAAAATGAATTTTGGCTCAAGGAAGTAGGATTTCTGGGACATATTGTCTCGAGAGATGGAGTCCGAGTAGATCCAAGTAAGATCTCGGCCATAATGGACTGGAAGCCACCTAAGAACATTTCTGAGATTAGGAGTTTTCTAGGCCTAGCCGGCTATTATAGACGATTCGTCAAGGGGTTTTACATGACTGCAACCCCCATGACTAAATTATTACAGAAAAATGTGAAGTTTGAGTGGACAAAACGATGCCAACAAAGTTTCAAGAAGTTGAAAGCAATGTTGACAGAAGCTCCAGTTTTAGTACAACCCGAGTTAGGGAAAGAGTTTATAATTTACAGTGATGCATCCTTAAATGGATTAGGCTGTGTACTCATGCAAGAAGGCAAGGTGATTGCTTATGCCTCAAGACTATTGAAACCTTATGAGAAGAATTATCCGACGCATGATCTAGAATATAGTCTTCGCCTTGAAGATTTGGAGGCACCATCTATATGGTAAAAGATGTCAGATTTTTACTGATCACAAAAGTCTAAAGTACTTGATGACGCAGAAAGAGTTGAACTTAAGGAAACGGAGATGGTTAGAGTTGATAAAAGACTATGAATTGGTCATTGACTACCATCCAAGAAAGGCGAATGTGGTCGCCGATGCTTTGAGCAGGAAGTCCCTTTTTGCGTTAAGGGCAATGAATTTGCGGATGACCTTATCCGACGATGATTCTATTCTAGATGAGTTGAGAGCTAGACCAATGTTTCTTCAAGAGATATTTGAGGCTCAGAAAGAAGATAACGAATTGCAAGTCAAGAGAGCTCGGTCATGAGTCGGATTTGAATCGACTTTTGATTAATTCTGATGGATACTTGATGTTTAGAGATAGAGTTTGTTTACTGAGAAAAGATGAGCTTATTCAGAGAATTTTACATGAGGCAAATAACGGGTGTTTACCTGTACATCTGGGTAGTACTAAGATGTATAATGATTTGAAGCAATAGTATTGGTGGCCGAAAATGAAGAAAGATATTTCAGAGTTTGTTTCCAAGTGCATGATTTTTCAACAAGTAAAGGCTGAACGCCAAGTACCTTTGAGTTTACTTCAGCCCATTTTAGTTCCTGAGTGGAAATGGGACCGTATCACCATGGATTTTGTATCGGGTTTACCGTTGTCACCGAGCAAGAAAGATGCTATATGGGTTGTAGTTGATAGACTCACGAAGTCAGCTCATTTCTTACCAGTACGAGTTGATTACTCACTAGACAAGTTGGCAAACTTGTATGTTTCAGAAATAGTAAAGCTTCATGGAGTTCCTTTGTCAATCATATCGGATAGAGATCCGAGATTCACCTCCAGATTTTGGAAGAAGTTGCAAGAAGCCTTGGGTACAAAGTTGAACTTTAGTACGGCTTTTCATCCTCAAACTGACAGTCAGTCGGAGAGGTTAATTCAGATACTCGAGGATATGCTCAGATGTTGTGTTCTCGAATTCCGAGGTAGTTGGGAAAAGTTTCTCCCATTGATAGAATTTGCCTATAATAATAGCTTTCAGTCGAGCTTAAAGATGGCGCCTTATGAGGCTCTATATGGGCGTAAGTGCAGAACGCCTTTATTTTGGACTGAACTCAAAGAAAGTCAAAATCACGGGGTTGATTTGGTTAGAGAAGCTGAAGAGAAAGTGAAAGTGATACGAGAATGTTTAAAAGCTGCATCAGACAGACAGAAATCCTATTCGGACTTAAAGAGAAAAGAGATAGAGTATCAAGTCGGGGATAAAGTTTTCTTGAAAGTGTCACTATGGAGAAAAGTTCTCAGATTTGGCCGGAAAGGCAAGTTAAGTCCACGTTTTATTGGACCTTACGAGATTACCGAGAAAGTTGGGCTAGTAGCTTATCGATTGGCTTTGCCAACAGAATTAGAAAAGATACATGATGTGTTCCACGTGTCAATGTTAAGACGCTACCAATCAGATCCTTCACATATAATTACCCCGTCAGAGATAGAGATTCATCCCGATATGACTTATGGTGAAGAACCAGTTAAGATTTTAGCTCGGGAAATCAAGCAGCTAAGAAATAAAAGTATTGCCCTAGTGAATGTATTGTGGCAAAGACATGGGATAAAAGAAGCTACATGGGAACCAGAAGAGAGTATGAGAAACCAGTATCAGAACCTTTTTGCTGGTGAGATTTTCGAGGACGAAAATCCCTAAGGGTGGAGAATTGTAACAGCCTGCTTTAGGGCTTAGTCGAAATAGTGGCGTGAGGATATGAATCTGAGGTGAATTTATGAGTTTGTAAGGTTTATGCCATGTTTGCATGCTAGTGTGAAAGTTTCATAAAGCAATTTTGTTAAATTGAGGTTGAATGGTTCAAAAGGACTAAATTGCAAAAAGTTGCAAAATATGAGTTTCTAGAAGTTTTTTGTATGAAATAGCTCTAGATTATTAATTAGAAGCCCTTAAATAGCAATTTGCCCAAATTATAATTTTCGGACAAAATTGGGCATGAGTTAGTAAAATGGAAAATTTTAAAGAAAAGGGCATTTTGGTCATTTATCTATTAAATGATTAAAATGGGAAAAAGATGACAAAAATCTACTCAGCTTCTTCCCCCTTGTGCCGAAAATTTGGAGACTCCATAGCTAGGGTTCTTCATTTTTTTCAAGCTTGCTAGTAAGTTTATTTTGGCCCGTTTTTAATATTCTTCGTATTTTTGAAGTTCTCGTATTATGAATTAATTATTTTTAGCTATAAAATGAGCAAAGATGCATGTTCAAAAATCTACCCATGAATGACATGCATGTTAAATGATGTTTTATGGAAGTTTATTAGAGTCTTATGTTAGATAAACATCTTTCCCTTAGTGAATTTCATGAAAAATGATAGTATGGACCAAATGATTGTTATGGTAGAGGAAATGAATCAGCTAAGCATGAAGTTTAAGAAAGTTGAATGAAAATCATTTTATGAGTCTAGGGGCAAAAGTGCAAATATAAGAAAGTTTAGGGGCAAAATAGTAATTTTCCAAAATATGAGTAAAGAGTCAATTTAGTCAATGTGAGTATTAAATGGTCTATTTATGATTATAGATCGAGAAAAATGAAGCCTGGATCAAAACCGAGGCAAGAACAAAGTTGAGGACTAAATTGCATTTCTACATACATTTTGTATATTGAGGTAAGTTTGTATGGTTTCTAAGCTTTATGATTTCTATCATTGAATTGCTTAATATAATGTACATTATTTCCATGGAATGCTTAATGCTATGTTAAACAATGAAATCAATGAGATTTAGTATGAACAAGTCCCGATTGAAGATGAATTTCCCACGATACTCGATCCACCACATGAGATAAGAAAGTTCGTATAAGACCAAGCCAAGGCATGGCATCGGCAATCAAGCACAGATATCATGTAAGTCCAAGGCAAGCTTGGCATTGAAAAGATATCATGTAAGTCCAAGGCAAGCTTGGCATTGAAAAGATATCATGCAAGTACAAGGCAAGCTTGTCATTGAAAAGATATCATGTAAGTCCAAGGCAAGCTTGGCATTGAAAAGATATCATGTAAGTCCAAGGCAAGCTTGGCATTGAAAAGTTATCATGTAAGCCCAAGACAAGTCTTGGCATTGAAAAGCTATCAAGAGAAAGATATCCCATGTAAGTCCAAGCCAAGGCATGGCATTGGTGAGAACAAGAAAGATTTCATGTAAGTCCCAGCCAAGGCTCGGCATTGACCAGTTCACGAGTAAAGACTTCATATAAGTCCATGTCAAGAACATGGCCTTGAAATCAAAATGGGATATTCCATGTAAGACCGTATCTAGGATATGGCTTTGGCATCAAGTTAGGTGGAATGAGATTTAGTATCCTCGTTATTCGCAGAAATTCATCGGGCAAATGAGTAAAGTTAAAATGAGATAACAAGAAAGCTAAGTAAGCAAAACTATCATCAAGTTAAAAATTGAGTATTAATTATGTTATGAATAAAGAATTAGAGATCATGATTATTATATTAAAGTATGCTGATCAATGTGATCAAGTGATACAGGTACCTT
The DNA here is from genome assembly GCA_025503065.1 of Gossypium bickii. Lineage (NCBI taxonomy): Eukaryota > Viridiplantae > Streptophyta > Magnoliopsida > Malvales > Malvaceae > Gossypium > Gossypium bickii. The sequence continues at coordinate 109,251,155 of CP106711.1, forward strand.
GTTTACCTTACAAGTATGAGAATAGTAAGTATCATGAGACATGGAAGAATCAGTATGAGTAAGTAAGCTCTATGGCTGAAATTTATGATACCATTGTTCTGTCAAATGGTTTATATTGAGCAAGTATATTGATATGTGCTTTACATTCAAACTTACTAAGCTAAATGCTTACGTCTTTAATTCTTTCTTTTTATGTAGTCCCGCCAAGCTAACTTGTGGATCGTTGGAGTCGGAGCTCGTAGCACACTATCAATCTCTATTTTGGTATAGCCAAGTTATTTTACAAAGTATGGCATGTATAGGAAGCATTCATTTTGGAGAACATGTTTTAAGAAGAGCCAATGTATAGGCTATCAAGTTATTATTCTCTTGTATATGGCTAAGTGATCGGCCAAAATTGACTATGTATGTATGTTTATTAAGGTAAATGAAGCATGTAGTATTGTTTATGAAAATGTATTGGATTGATCTTGATTTCAGGGTGGCAATTGGCTTGGTAAATAGCCTCTAAGTGCCCGCACGGTTGGACGCACGGGCGTGTGTCTAGGCCGTGCGTATCCTGCACTTTTATATTTGAAGTCAGGATAGGCCACGGGCAAATCCCACGGCCATTTGTATGAGCCGTGTATGACACACGGTTAGAACATGAGCGTGTGCCCCAGACCGTGTAATCAAGTCAGTATATCAAGGAATAACACACGGTCTTAGCCCACGGGCGTGTCAAGGCCGTGTGAATATAGTCAGTAACGCCCCACGGTTTAAAGACATGGGCGTGTCTATGGGTACACGGGCGTGTTCCAAGTCACATGGGCGTGTGAACCCTGTTTCCAAGAAGAGTTTTCGATTAAGTTCGAAAGTTTTCAGATAAGTGCTTAAGGCCTTATAGGCCCATGAAGTGTATGATTAGACTAAGAAAGAGAAGTTTTTAAGTCGGAACGAAATTTTGCAGCCCGTAAGTGTATGTTTAAGTGAGTTCAAGCATGGTAATGTCTCGTATCTAGTCCTAGCATCAGACTCGGGTATGGGGTGTTACACAATTGCCCCCATATCTTCATTATAAGAAGCCAAGAGTTTTATTAGTTCAAGAAAGTTACCTCGATTTCTTGAATCTTGTGCTTCATCGCGTCCCTAAAGGCACTACCTTGAAATACAAGCCACTTAACAACAACTATTGACACCATCAGTTGTAGTCGATTTTTTGCAACTTGTTCAGAATTTTGTTTCCTAGTAATCCTCTCAATATTTTTCATGGAATTATGAAGATTGAGATAATTTTCCATAGCATTCTTATGTAAAGAATTTGCATCTTTACCAACATGAGTAACAAAAGGACATTTAGATCCTTCATTGACCTTCTTCTATGATCAAAATCCTTGGCTTGTAAAAGTATTTCAATGACACCCAAATGACTTGTTTAAGAAAAAACAAGGAAAGCAATACCAAAATAACATCCTGGAAATTCAAATTTTGATGAAGGTATCGATACCTTAAGCCTAGATATCGATACCTAGCCTTCAATATTGACACTGATGTTAAAAACGATACCAAAATCACATTCTATTTTGGAAATTTTAAGTTTTAAAGCCTAGGTATCGATACCTATATCCTTGGTATTGATACATTGGGTAAATTTTGGTAAAAATCAGTTAAAAGTTCACTAAAACCCCCTATAATATATTGGATTCAACTCAACACTTAAGACCAATTCAAGATGCATTTAAACTACTTAAAACAACTCCAAATCAATCACAATTATCAGTTTAACAAACCACATTTGCACACATACTTATAACCTCAGTAATTTATTTCATATAGAACCAAAATACTTCAAATAAAAACCAAAACAGATAGAGTTTCAAGAGTTTGCATTTTAGTCCCTAACACTTGGGAACACATTTGGTCAGCCTATATGCATGCCATTTTACTTCGAAATATAGTACCTACTCTTGTAGTTCTTGAGGATGTGATGAGATAAGAGATCTCCTAGCCTTAACACTTTGATTATTTAATTTATGATAAAATTTAAATTATTTAATTTTTTATTAAAATATAAAATTTATATTGTTTTTATTACCATTAAAATCAAAATTCTTATTAAATTGAAATTGCTTAATTAATTATATTTATTAAATTAAACATTGACTAATACTTTCTATTAAAAAAATTTCGATATTTAAATAGAAATGAAGTTTTTTATGGTTCCAACTCGCCTATCTCCCTTCTATTTATCATCAAGAAAGAAGAGCTTTCATAATAAAATGGTTAGACATTTCAACTTAGAATAAAGCAAAACACATGAATGAGTTGAATAATATAAAAAATGGTTTGTTATGTCTCTCTAAGTTATTTCTTATATATATATATATATGTATAACCACTTTCCTGCACATTCAGGATGTATAATATCATATTCAATACATGAGGAATTGCCGAGAAGGATGAAGGAATGGTTAGACAAGGGTATGGACGTTCAAATTATCCAGGCGTGAAGGTGGTTTATCTGTGTCCTAGGATTTTGTGCTTTGAAAAACATACATCTAGTGAATGATATGTTGAAAGTTATTGAGCAAACCATTTTAGATCACAACCCGCAAGTCCAGATTGCTTATCTAGTATTACTGACAAAATTTTACTTTAATTTTTTTCTTTGAAAGGCTAATAGCATTTTATTCAATAAACAAGGGGCATAGAAGCATATCAAGAAATATTATTCAGCTAAAAATATTTTTCCTTAACCATAAATGAACATTTTAATTGATTGGGACTGCGGAATAAAGTTGTTTCCATTGAGCTTATGACCCATGATAGGAGTATGAAAACTTTCAAATCCATTCTAATTCCCTTTGGACATTGTTTCATGTTGGCTGAGATATCGACCGATAACTCCAGTGTTTTTTTCTTTGGTCATGCCATATCTAGTCATTGGAAAAAATTTGGATTAATGATATATGTTTATGAATTGATACCTTGAAGAATTTGAAGAATGAACAACTATATTATTCTAATTGAAACTATTTAGATGTTGAAGTGGGAAACAAAATTAAGAAACTAATGTACTATTTCACAAAAAACTAGGGAAAAAATCAAAGGTTGATTTTAAAAAATAAGTTGCCAAGTAAATCAGATTCTCTGGTTTCAACATTTCCAACTAAAACGATGGCTTACTACTAGCTAAAGGCAATTAAAGAGGGGGTGTCGTTAATGAGTGGACTTTTTAGGATGGCTCAAGCTTATGTATCTAAGATTATTGTGTGGTTAAAAACAAATTCGATGTTCGGTGCGATCCCTATATAGAGGGAGCTTTGAAGTTTAATGTTGATGATTCAACTTTCGAAAAACTAGGGACTTCAGGTTGTGGGGTTGTGTTGCATTATGATTGTGGGGCTGATAGGAATTCAAGAATATGAATATACTAAAATTGTGACCGTTAAATGTGCGCTTGACTTAAACTAGAAAAGTTTGAATCTTCAATATCTTCCCAAATGAATACTTGAAATTTACTAGCCAAAATAGAAATATTGTCCTTTAGAACAGTAGGACTCACATACTGTGCATTTTGAGGGACATTTTCTAAGGAAATTGTCCCCACATCTTCATTATAAGAAGCCAAGAGGTTTATTAGTTCAAGAAAGTTACCTTGATTTCTTGAATCTTGTGCTTCATCATGTCCTCTTGAATCTTGATTTCTTGAAAGTTACCTACTGTGAATGGCCATGAAAGTTAAGCCACGCTTCAAATAGGAGGAGTTTTATCTGGGGAGTAGGAGACAGCCAGAACGAAGAGTGCATTGTAGCACAGCAAGTGAAAGAGGGATTGGGTTGGAATTCTGAAGGGTGTAGGAAAGAAAAATATCATACACAATATGGGGGCGGGAGCGAGGCCGAATAGATTGTAAGATTGTAACTTTCATCAATGATCTGGGTTCTAAGCATCAAAGATAAGGTATAAAGAAATGAAAAAGGATTCTAAATCCGTCTCAATTTTTCTATGGCAACATGAATGTTGGGGAGTTGTTCATGGGTTTTGGCTTCGAGAGCTACTTTCACAGTTTCTTCCACAGCGTTCAGTGAAGAGGTTGAGTAAACTAAGACAAACTGAGAAAGACATGGATTCAGATTGAAGAGAGATTTGCAGAGCTTTGTTGGTCTAATGGCCATTTGCAGTCTTACAAAATATTAATTTGCATAAGAATGAGCAACCTGGAACACAATTAATCATTAAAAAAGTTAACAAAACTATTAAATGGCAAGAAGAAGAAAATAGAGTAGTTAAATAAAATCAAGCTTCATTTGCAAAACTTTGTTGGACTAGCAGTCATTTCTAGGCTTAAAAAGTAGAAACTATCAATTTACTTAAGAATAAGCAGCATGGAAGACAATTAATCATGCAAAAATAGTGCAGCACAACCATTAAATGTTGTAAACCCTAATTTGCTACGATTAAGGACTTAAACAATTTTTTATCTATGGTAAATCTCGTAAAGGTCTTTTTGTCAAGAAAAATGGTGTTTGGCAAGAGAGAAAATGAGAGAAAAAGATGGTAGTCGATAGTGGGGAAAAAACAATGATTTTAAGTTGAAAGTGTGGTGTGGGTTTACAAAAATGGCACAAAAGCATGATTATAATCATGGTAATAGAGATTCTTGTAGATGAAACAAGTCAACCATATGTTTTGAAGAAGAAAAATGGTGTTTAACAAGAGAGTAAAATGAGAAAAAATGGCAGCAACCATATGGTTGGCAAGAGAGAAAATGAGAAAAAAAATTTGTTAAATAGATGACATCATCTATGACATCGTGCGCTTATGTGGCATGACACATGGGCTATTATGTTGAAAAAGGTCAAGGGCACAAAACCAAAAGCCCCCAAACGTTAAGGATTTTTTTTGCAATTATGCCATATTACTAATAAGAATAAAAATATTATTTCTACTTATATGGTTGAATCTTCTTGTTTATGGCATTATAGAAAATTGAATGACATGCATAAGTTAGATTTAATTCCTATTTTTAATAATAATATTGAAAAATACAATACATGTATGTTAACTAAAATTACAAGAAATCATTTCCCTAAGAGTAAAAGGAAAACAAAGTTGCTAGATTTGATACATAATGATTTATGCGACATGCATAGTACTCCTACATTAGGTGGAAAGAAATATTTTGTTTTACATTTATTGATGATTATTCTAGATATTGCTATGTATATTTATTGCGTTCAAAAGATGAAGTGCTTGATAAATTTATAGTTTGTAAATCTAAAGTTGAACTTGAGTGTGAATAATTTATCAACTGCTTAAGATCGGATAAAGATGGTGAATACTATAATCCAACTTATTTTGAATCCACTGAGATTGTCCACGAAGTTTCAACCCCTTACGCACCACAACAAAAATGGTGTAGCTGAAAAGAAAAATAGAGTCTTGACTAAAATGGTAAATTCAATATTATCATATTCAGTCTTGGACAAGGTTTTTGGGGAGAATCTATTCTAATGGCTTGTCATATATTGATTAGAGTTTCTAATAAGGAAACTAAAATAACCCTGATCGTTGTTTTCGCGATGTCAAAGTCTTAAAATTTATAAAAAGAATGATCAAACCTGGAAACTAACTATGACAACGATTTGAGGCAAGCGCACCTATCGAACAATAGTATAGTTAAGGCAAGACTGGAATGTCGAACCCAAAGGAACCAAAAGTACTAATACTAACTCTCTTTTTATTATTTAGCCTAAGAAATAATGGATTTGTTTATCTAATCTAAAATTACTAACTACTAATCTAAGGACTCTAAGATAAAGAAGAATGAAATTGGGAAAATAACTTTTAGGAAAAACCAATTGATTAAAACGACACCCAAGGAAGAATCCACCTAGACTTCACTTGTTATCTAACTCTGAACCAGACGATTTATTCATTTGACTTGATCAATAAGATTTCCTAAGTTATATTAATCCCTCTCTCGAGGCGACTAACGTCTAACCCTAGGTTGATTAATTGAAATCTCTTTCTAATTAAAACCCCTAGAATTGCATTAACTCGATCTATGGACTCCCATATTAGGTTTCACCCTAATCCAGCAAAATCTCATCACCCTATCTCTAGGCGCGCGATCAACTCCGCTTAATTATGTTAGATCTACTCTTAAGCAAGGACTTTTGCTCCTCCACCTAAGCACATCATACTTAAATTAATTTCCCAGAAATATCAACACAAGAATTAAGAACACATAATTAAGAACAAGTCAAATATTTATCATATAGTTCAGCAAACGATAACAAGATTCATCTTAGGTTTCATCCCCCTCAGGTATCTGAGGGTTTAGTTCATAACAATAAAAGAAAACATCTTAGAAGAAAAGATAAAACAAAACATAAGAAATCCCTAAAACCCCTGAAGGAATTAAAGGAGAGATCCTCCGTCTTGAGTATAATTACGGCTTCTTGAGATGAATCAACTGGCTATCTTCGAGTAAATCTCCACAAATCTGCCCTCCTTGGCCTAGCTGGACGCCCCCCTGACTAAAGCCTTGGGTTCCGGCTTTTGCCGAACTCCCCTTCAAGTTGTCTCCTTGGGTGTTTATATAGACTTTGAGATGCCTTACTTGGCCCCTAAGTATCCTAATTCAAGTAGAATTCCTACTAGGGTGTTTGAATAGGCTTTAGAATGTGTTTCTTTGCCTCCAAGTATCCTATTCTGAGTAAAACTCCTCTTGGCCGCAGCAGGGACACGCCCATGGCACACGCCCGTGTAAGTCGTGGCCAGGCCATGTTCGAAGCTGTTGAATGAGGCACGGCCGTGTGATCTTGAGCCCAGGCCGTGTGGATTTCGTGATATGGCCCATTTACTCCGTTTTTGGGCCGTTTTCCGTTCTTTTTATCATCCGGTGCTCTCCTGGGTAACATGAAAACAAAGGATTAAGAGCACCAAATTACATAATTCGAGGCTTAAATCATGCAAAAGCATGCTAAATGTGGGATTAAAATATGTTACTTTTATGGTTTATCAAATACCCCCACACTTAAGCTTTTGCTTGTCCTCAAGCAAAATTCTCAACTTACAATTAAAACAAACTTCTTTGATTCATAATATTCATTAATAATGTTTCTTCATAATTCAAAGATAATTCATACATAGATAATTCAACTAAAAGAGTCCTAAAGATTCAAACAATCTAAGTCATACATTTGTAGCATAAAACATAGGTGTTTCCCTTCATCTAAATAATTACCTCTGATTCAAAATCGACAAGGGTTGACATCCTCACTAAAGGTTCATTCAAATCACTCGAGGTGTTTTAAGGTTCAGGAAAAAGCACTCAAAAGTCAAACATGAAGAGTTAATCCCATAGGCTTGCATGAAAATCAAATTTCCACCACTATAGTATGAGATGATACACAAATCAAAAGGTCTTTAACAGGGTTGTAACGGGGCTTGGGTTAAAGGTATGGATATAGGCTGAATTAGAGGGTTAGAATCGAGTTTGACCTGACAAATTACCTAACTAGAGACAATGAATTGAATATAAATAATTACATCAATTGAAAACTAATAATACTACTATTAATGACACGAGGTTCTTCTAAAGATGTGAATTCAACTATTTTGAGCTCATAGAACATAGAACTAATAATGAATCTACTTCGTTTTTTTAAGAACAAGTCAAATACATAATAAAGGATGAATTTAAATAAAGATCATAGTTAGGCAACTGATCAAATCAAATCTCGACATAAGGGTAGTCAAAAGGAATGGTGATAACAAATAAAAAGGGTTTTGGGTTAATATTAGTGGGTGAATAAAAAACCAGGGTTGTTAGGATCAATGGGGTTCACTAGGGGTTAATTATGAAGGTAGGCTTTTAGTGGAGTAAGTGGGTTAAAACCTAAGTGCCTTTATCATCTCTGTATATCAAATCAAAGGTGTGGTCTCGACATGTATAACTGAAGCAAGTTCTAGAATAACAAATCAATGTTGACACACTCATAATAAAAAAGTGAGCACGAAAGAATATATGCTCTAAAAGGTTCAAAATCTCACAAAAATTATGGGTTTTTGATATTAACCTTGTAAATTTCAAACTTCAAGGTAATAATTAGATTCAGGTAGACAACCTAACAAAATTTTAAAATTTTGAAAATAGACTCATCATGCTTGATTCTCTAGTATCTTTAAAATTTAATAATCAATGCACAATTATCAATGACTTAATCCAAAACATATCAATAAAAATCATAAATCAGGGAAATTTCATTCTAATCATAATATGAGAAACTTACTTTAGAATAAGGCACAATTCAGGGATTTTCAAATAATACTATAGTTAACCCCCTACACTTAAGATGTACATTGCCCTCAATGTACAAAGATAGATAATATCAAAATAATCAAAAAATCGTAAGATGGGGAGAGAAGTCAAACTTCCTAAATTTTGGATGAAGTCAATGAAAAGAAACCGAATAGGATTGGAGGTGAACGTGGGGAAGCGTCTCGAACCCTTTGAAATTAAGTCCTCGAAGCAGCCATCCTGATTTTATTATATCCTAAGCTAAATCTAAATGGCATGAAGAATAAGAAGAAAATACTAAAGAAAATAAAAATAAAAATAAAAATAAAAATAGGAATAAAAGTAAATAATGGAAAATGAAAGAAGAAAGACAACTGGAAAAGAAAAAGGAAGAAGGGGGTTTAAATAGAGATGCAGCCCGTGTTTTGGGAAAAATTTTTGTCTTGTTGCCACACGTCTACGACCACGCCCTTTTACCTACCTACGGTGCCCACACGGCCACGGCCACGGCCGTGTGCAAGACCGTGTGAGTATGGAAAACCTGCGCCTAAACATGAAAATAAATAAAACTAAACTAATTAGTAGGGTTAGTGCTCGGGTTGCCTCCCGAGAAGCGCTCGTTTAAAGTCTTGAGCTAGACTTACCTCTCATTCGCATAATCATGGTGGTTTGAGGAGGTGAGAATCCTTTCTCATGCGATCAATTTGGTTATTGATATAAAGTTTAAGTCGAGTAGTGTTTACCTTAAAGGTGCTAATTTTAGGACTAGTTACCTCGACTGTTCCATCTGGGAAGATTTTGAGTACCTGATATCCTATCTTAAGCTGGGTTGTCCTATCATTAAGTTTGTCGTGGAGTTGCCTCGTTTTTGCTTCATGTGTTTTTAGTCTCTCCTTGAAGTGTGTCTTCCATTCGTCTAGTTCATCGATCCAAAGCCTTCGTTCCTCATGAATTTCTTCTTTATCGACACGAGGCTTAGGATCTGGCATCTGCAAAAGAGCTTCAAGAAATGACAAGTTAATATGAAATTTCTTTGGAAGTTTAAGAGACTTACCGAATTGTTCCTCTGTGTGGTCTTTCTTTATCGTATTAGGGTATGGCACACGGGGTTGGTACTCTGTAATTACCGGGTTTGGTACATCATGGCTTACCTCAACCTTACCTTCACTTACCACAGGCTCTTGCCTCGGGTTAGATTCCACTAACCTTTCACTGTCATGAGCTGTTACGGCTTAAATTTGCTCTTTTGGGTTAGTTTCAGTGTTTCTTGGCAAGCTTTCTTGTAGTTGTTCTGAGATCAGCTTACCAAGTTGCCCTAACTGATCCTCGATCTTCTGTGTTGATGCCTCAAGTTTCATTTTTATATTTTGGAAACGTGTTTCTGTGGCTGCTATGAATTTTGTCAACATCTCCTCGAGGTTCGACTCCTCTTCCTGTTGGTGAGGTGGTCGTTGAAAATCTGGAGGAAGTTTCGGTCTTTGGCTACTTTGATCATTCCATGAGAAATTGGGATGGTACCTCCAACCTGCATTATAAGTGTCACTATGAAAATTATTTTGAGGTCTAGAATAGTTACCCATATAGTGGACTTGTTCGTTCTCCATGCCATATCCGTAGGGTGGGTACTTAGGCTTCGCCACGCCTCCTAGATTCGAGTCATATTGCATTACTCGGTCTACCTGCGAGAGACTATACAAACCATCAATCTTTTTATTCATCATCTCTAGCTGGTTAGATAACCTGGTGACCACGGTGAGGTTGAAAACACTGGCTGCTTTAGTAGGAATTGTCCTCATGACTTGCCACTGATAATTATTTAGTGCCATCGTCTCTATAAACTAAAATTATCTGCCAAAAGAAAATAGAGGAAAAATTAGCAAAGTAAAAAAAATAATAATGAAAATAAATTGCAATAAAAAAATAGCTAAAGTAATAAAAATTAAGCGTTCTTAATATTTTAGTTCCCCGGCAACGGCGCTAAAAACTTGATCGTTGTTTTCACGATGTCAAAGTCTTAAAATTTATAAAAAGAATGATCAAACCTGGAAACTAACTATGACAATGATTTGAGGCAAGCGCACCTATCGAACAGTAGTATAGTTAAGGCAAGACCGGAATGTCGAACCCAAAGGAACCAAAAGTACTAATACTAACTCTCTTTTTATTATTTAGCCTAAGAAATAAGGGATTTGTTTATCTAATCTAAAATTACTAACTACTAATCTAAGGACTCTAAGACAAAGAAGAATGAAATTGGGAAAATAACTTTTAGGAAAAACCAATTGATTAAGACGACACCCAAGGAAGAATCCACCTAGACTTCACTTGTTATCTAACTCTGAACCAGACGATTTATTCATTTGACTTGATCCGTAAGATTCCCTAAGTTATATTAATCCCTCTCTCGAGGCGACTAACGTCTAACCCTAGGTTGATTAATTGAAATCTCTTTCTAATTAAAACCCCTAGAATTGCATTAACTCGATCTATGGACTCCCATATTAGGTTTCATACTAATCCGGCAAAATCTCGTCACCCTATCTCTAGGCGTGCGATCAACTCCGCTTCATTATGTTAGATCTACTCTTAAGTAGGGACTTTTGCTCTTCCACCTAAGCACATCATACTTGAATTAATATCCCGAAAATATCAACACAAGAATTAAGAACACATAATTAAGAACAAGTCAAATATTTATCATATAGTTCAGTAAACGATAACAAGATTCATCTTAGGTTTCATCCCCCTCAGGTACCTGAGGGTTTAGTTCGTAACAATAAAAGAAAACATCTCAGAAAAAAAGATAAAACAAAACATAAGAAATCCCTAAAACCCCCTGAAGGAATTGAAGGAGAGATCCTTCATCTTGAGTATAATTCCAGCTTCTTGAGATGAATCAACTGGCTATCTTCGAGTAAATCTCCACAAATCTGCTCTCTTTAGCCTAGCTGGATGCCCCCTGACTAAAGCCCTGGGTTTCGGCTTCTGCTAAACTCCCCTTCAAGTTGTCTCCTTGGGTGTTTATATAGACTTTGAGATGCCTTACTTGGCCCCTAAGTATCCTAATTCAAGTAGAATTCCGACTAGGGTGTTTGAATAGGCTTTGGAATATGTTTCTTTGCCTCCAAGTATCCTATTCTGAGTAAAACTCCTCTTGGCCGCGGCAGGGACACGCCCATGGCACACGCCCGTGTAAGTCATGGCCAGGCCGTGTTCGAAGCTGTTGAATGAGGCACGGCCGTGTGGTCTCGGGCCCAAGCTGTGTGGATTTCATGATATTGCCTATTTACTCCATTTTGGGCTCATTTTCCGTTCTGTTCATCATTCGGTTCTCTTCTGGGTATAAAACATGAAAAGAAAGGATTAAGAGCACCAAATTATATAATTCGAGGCTTAAATCAGCCAAAAGCATGCTAAATGGGGGATTAAAATATGTTACTTTTACGGTTTATCAAACCCCTATGAACAATGGAAGAAAAGGAAACCAAACCTTAATTATTTAAAGATTTGGGGCAGTAAAGCTATTGTCAAAGTTCCAACATCTAAACGTAAAAAGTTAGGTGAAAAAGGAATTAAATGCATATTTATAGGACATGCACATAATAGCAAGGCATATAGGTTAATGGTAATTGAACCAAATGATTCAATTTCAATTAATATTGTTGTTGAATCAAAAGATGCTATTTTTGATGAAAACAGGTTTAGTTTTATTTCAAGACATTTACAACCACAACAATTGATTCATTCTTCAAATGAGAATGATATTTCATTAGAACAAATTGATAATAATGATGAATCTTGTCATGAATTAAGAAGAAGTAAAATGAGTAAAAAGGTCAAAGATTTTAGACCAGATTTCATTATGTTTCTTATAGAAGGAAAATGTGAAAGTATATGCAATAAGATACCCTATTATTATAATACGAAGTTTGATCCTATCACATTTGAGGAGGCAATGAAATCTCAAGACTCTTCTTTCTGGAAAGAAGCAATAAATGATGAGATGGTTTCAATAAAGTCTGATCTTATCACTCATGCAAGAAAGTGGACAAACAAGACTTCTTTCAAGAGCCTATGCCTTGGAGTCATCTGGTAGGTTACTCAAGTTTGATTACCCTCAATTTAATGGGGAAGACTTTTGCAGATGGTGGTCAAAACTGGAGCAATTTTTTTAAGCCGAGGAACTATAGGAGCAAGCCAATGTTAGAACAATGATCCTACATCTTGACGGAAAGGCCCTAGATTGACATCATTTTTTTTTGCCACAGGAATGGAGGACTCCATCAAATTCCATGGGAAACTTATGCACGAGGAATCAAGGAGAGGTTTGGTTTTGCAACCTACTTGGGCCCTGTGATCGAGTTAGTATCACTAAAACAAACAAGTACTATTGATGCATACCATGACCAATTTGTGAGTATACTGAATCAGTTGCATCTTCCAAAAAGCTATGCTTTAAGTATTTTCATTAACAATTTAAAGATAGAGGTAGGTCAATACCTAAGGCTATTAAACCCACAAACTGTGGTGGAAGCATTTTCGTTTGCTAGGGAAGTTAAGGGAATAATAATCATTACCCCGAGGAAAATGACACCTGTTGGAAGCAGTGTTGGGTACTCTAAGCCCCTATTACCTAGCACCAAATTAATTACTCCTATAGCTGCCCAACCTATCACCATTGGCCCTTCTACAGTTCCAAGTGTTTGGATGATGTTTAACTATTCACGTTGAATTTAGTTGAAAGAAAAATAAAGAGGTTTCTCATGTACTTTAACTTGTTATAACCTATCGTAATATTATTTTCCTCATACAATATGGAGTCTTGCAATTACAATTTGTTTTTAGTTCGAAGTTTAGATTTTAGACCTTCATTTAGGGAATAAATTAAATATGGACTAGTTTACTCATTATTTCTATATTTAAATTGATAGAATGAGTTAGTTTCTTATGACTTAAAAAAATGTTTATGATAAAATTTAAATTATTTAATATTTTGTTAAAATAAAATTTATATTGTTTTTATTACCATTCAAATCAAAATTCTTATTAAATTGAAATTGCTTAATTAAGTATATTTATTAAATTAAACATTTACTAATTCTTTCTATTAATTTTTTTATATTTAAATAGAATTGAAGTTTTTTATGATTCCAACTAGCCTATCTTTGTTCTATTTATCATAAACAAAGAAGAGCTTTCACAATCAAATGGCTAGACATTTCAACTTAGAATAAAGCGAAACACATGAAGGAGTTGAATAATATAAAAATTGGTTTGTTATGTCTCTCTAAGTTATTTCTTATATATATATATATAACCACTTTTCTGCACATTCAAGATGTATAATATCATATTCAAGACATGACGAATTGTCGAGAGGGATGAAGGAATGGTTAGATAAGGGTATGGAAGTTCAAATTATCTACGCGTGAAGGCAATTTATCTGTGTCCTAGCATCTTGTGCTTTGAAAAACATACATCTAATGAATCTAATGAATGATATGTAACAGTCCGGTTTGTACCCTAGTCGAAACAGTGGTTTTGGGACCACAAATTCGAGTCAGTGAAATATTTTAATATTATTTTCTGTGTCATTGATGAGTGGTTAAGCATGTGTTAAATTTCCGTAAGATAATTTATCTGTCTGTGTGTTTAATTTGATAAAAGGATTGAAATGCATTAAATGCAAAACTAGCATGATATTTGTAAAAGTGTCCATTTGAGATGGCTTCTTAATGGGAAGGCGTTAAATGGCTATTAAACCACTTTTAAAATAGTGGATAGTAGTTGGACAAATATGCCCTTATTGTATCATTGCTTCAAATGTTTATTAAATGGCTAATTTGGTAAATGGATAATTATATGTTATAATAGAATAAACAATTGAAAGATGGTTTTTATCATCTTTTTGGCCGAAACATTGAAGAAAGAAAAAAGAAGAAAACTTGCTAGGGCATTCAATCATTTTTATTGCAAAATTAAGGTATGTTTTGGCTTTAGATTTTGATGATTTTTATGTTTTTGAGATTGTTGCTTAGTTTACTATCAAGCCCATGTTGTAATTTGAAGAATTGATGATATTTGTGAGTTGTGCCATGGATGAATTAGTGAGCTTTATGATGAATTTAGTTGTTAAATAAAAGATATGTGTAAGATGAACATATTTTATTCTTGCAATTTTGATGAATTTAGCTAAATAGGGCTAAATTGAGAAAATGTTAATTTGAGGGACTAAATTATGAATTTGATGGAAAATATGGGCTTGTATGATATATATAAGCATTCGGCTAAGCATGAGTATGTGATGATTTTGTGTATTTGATGTTTTGAGAAAAATGGACTAAATTGATAAATGTGCAAATGTGAGGGCTAATTTGTAAATTGCCCAAAAAGTGTGTATTTGGATTGAATTGAATAAATTATTGAATAAAAGAGTTAAATTTGAATATGTATAGATCAAGAGCTGAGGAAATCGGACTTAGATCGCGGGAAAGCGAAAGTAACCGAATAGCCGTTTCTGTTCAGTTAAATCGAATCCGAGGTAAGTCATTATGCAAATAAACATATTTGTATTGAATTGTGTAGGTCCTTATAACTATTGAATACGACGAATGACTATGAAATGATGTGTACATGATTTCCGAGATAAGAACGACATAGTAGCAAAGTCCGATAAGTCCCGTACGAACCAAGGAATAGATAGGATTAGCTATGTCATGACATAGGTATTTGTTTTGTTTTATCATGTAAGACCACGTCTGGGACATTGTCATTGATTCGAGATTTTGTGTAAGACCACGTCTGGGACGTTGGCATCGATATGGTCTTTACGTGTAAGACCATGTCAGGGACAGTGGCATCGACATCTGATTACATGTAAGACTATGTCTGGGACGTTGGCATTGTGTGACTATCCTGAGTATTTGGTATATCCTATTAGATTCCGAACGGTTCAACGGGCAAATTCCGAGCTATGAACAATTACGTGAATGTATATTAGTTTCAGGTACGTTTAGTATATACACTAAGTGTGTGTAAAAGTTAAGTACCTATATGCATTTGCTTTGAAGGAATGTATGATTGAACATGAGAATTTGAATGAGATACAAGAATGGATATGAATAAGCTAAGTGTAACACCCCAAACCTGGCCTAGACGTTATGGCCGGATCTAGCGTGTCACATCAAAAGGATAGTTGAAAAGTTAAGCGTTCGTTAAAAAGGTTGTATCTCTTTTAAAACTCCGAGTTTTGATGTTTGTTTGTTAAAACCTCGATTTACTTAGTGTCCATTTTAAAGAGTTGTTATCATTTGAAAAGACTATTTTTGTGTTGAAAATTTATCTTGAATCATTGCGGAAACGTGATATTTTGAAAATGATTATTAATGTTTTAAGAAAACCCCGTATTCATAGGTTTAACAATTACTAATAAAAACTTAAAAGAAAAATAAACCAAAGGCCTTATTACAAAATGAAAACCCAAAATAAATAATCTTAGAAATAAAGTAAAAACCGGATTACTAAAGTTCACGAGTAATATTCCCGATGTATGGCCATCGCAGAGTCCTCCGTCGCTTCAAATCATCTAACGCTGATGATCACCTGCAAGGTTAAAGCAGAGGGGTGAGTTACGAGAACTCAGTGTGTAATCCCTTAAATGGTCACTGACTGGGCCCGAGCCCATATGACATCAAACTGGGCCTAGGCCCTATAATCATGAAAGTGCAGATAATGTAATGCAATGTAACCCAATCCAATCCAGCCAATCACACCCCCGTACCAACCAATCGTCACCTGTGGGGATCAAGTCAACCCACCCCGCCAATCACACTAATATTGCAGTCGAGCTGCTAATCACAATATTTGTGGTTGAGCCACCAGATTCATAGTATATATATATATATATATGGCATAGCCACTAAAATAGTATGTGGCAGAGCCACCAGGCTACACTACTCTTCAATCATTATCCCGCCCCATGCAACATGATAAAATGCAATGTTATCAACATATAAAAGTGTAACAAAAATCATACATACGATATTCAACCACGAACAAGGGTATAACGGTCATCTTCACCCCTTTGGGGTGTTTTGGTAATTTTACCCATTGAGGGTATTTTGGTAATTTAGCAATCCAGGGGTATTTCGATAATTTACCCTCCAAGGGTATTTTGGTAATTTCGTAACCCAGGGGTATTTCAGTAATTTACCCTTCAAGGGTATTTTGGTAATTTTCATAGTCAACGCCTTTCCAAAGGCCTACTGTCGCCTCGAGCAACACAGAACTCTTTTTAAGCCACTACAGAGTTAATGGGCCTAAAGTCCATCTTAGGCCCAATGGGGCCCACTCGAACGTGTGGCCCATTTCACACGATTTCGGTCTTAGATTTGTAGATTTGGCATTCGGAGTTATCGTCTGATAGTTTTTTGATCAGTTTTGCCCAAGTGGGCCGGATAGCCCTTTGGGCCCGTTTGGCTCGGTTAGGCCTATTACAGCCTCAGTATCGCGATTCGTATCTCGATTTACCATGATTCGTATCTCGATTTACCACCACGAGCGCTCGCACGCTCAAGTGGTCACAGTTGCTGGCTTTCCGGCTTTTTGGCTTTCGGTAGAATCACAGAACACCACATGCAATCATCGAAGTGGGTGTGAGATTACACATCGGATTACATAGAGTACTATACACTCACGATTGTCGTCTCCTTCACTAGCGCGTTCAACCGCGATTTGCCTATCTAAACCGGACACTGACGTCCTTCCACAACCTAGCGGAAAGTCCCGAACTGCTGACACACTACGCCGCTTAAACTTAGGAGCAGGGGTCATGATTCCACTTCCATTTGACTCCCTTCCTGATCCCCCTCAGATCAGCTATTACCTGTCTCCTTAAAGAACGCTCGATTAGCAAGCGCCAACCTCCTATCACCCCTCGAATGATCCCACAAAATGATCTCCTTCAATAGTGTTGCAAAATTCGACTTTGCTTCTCTCTTGGCTAGAGCGATGAGTTCCTTTACACAAACAATGTTAACGATCTTCGCCCATTGTCTATTAGAGGAATCGACCTTCTGAACAGACGAATTGAATAGACAAGGTGGGTTCGTTGGTCAAAGGTACACCCAACTTTCGGCTACTAAAGTTCGGCTACGGCTTGCCAAAAACCGAATGGAGAGCCAGGATTCGGCAACAATGCGTAATATCTATGAACCAATTGTGAGATAATTCGGCACCTAGTAGCACACCAAAGAACCAGATTCGGCTATGGGGTTACAAGATAGATGTTTTAGCTCTTTATGAAAGAAGAGAGAAAAAGAACACACAAAAAGATTAAGAAATAAGAAAGAACCCATTACCTCACAACAAGAGACAATTTGATTGGGAAGGAGTGATACGGCACAAGCAACAACCACAAGAACTCAAGGTTTAAAAGAAATGAAGCAAGCTGATTGGGAATTAGAAATGAAGGGGTAAAGGTTTCGGCCAATGAGTAGAAGAAGAAGAAATTGAAAGGGATGGAAGGTTGAACAAGAGTTGCATGAGAGGTCTATTCCAAAAGATTCGGCCTAGTCCCGAAGAGAGAAAAATAAAAAGAAAGAAACGAAATTGACAAAAGGAAAGAACCCGAAAATGCCCAAAAAGAATTGCCAAAAATGCTAAGACTACTAGAGAAATTCGCACATAAACCAAAAGGTTTCGATTTATGCTCCCTACACCAAAGTGCCGAAATTCCTTGCTAAAATCACCCCTAGTCGAATTTCTCCTCCCCACACACCCCACAATCGGCCAACAACTACCTCTCCCCTCAAATCCCCTGGTTTTCTCCCCTTTCTGCTCCATCTTTCACTCTCCACCCCCCATTCAAACCAATTTGACCAAGTCCTTCCTCTCTCCTGCAGAGTTTGATCTCCACTCAGCTACCACCCTTTCCTGAGCACAAAAATTAAACTCCCCAAATGCTGCTTATGGGATTCAAACCCCACTCCCCTTGCTTCCATATTGACGCCACCACCACTCCACCATGTGGCCACTTGTGTTAGCAAAATACCAATAAGTTAAACTTAAGTCCTGCCTCCACTAGCTCACCCAACTAAAGTGCCCAAAAACCCAAATTTTTCTTATGGCCTATCTTGAACCCGGGACTTCATAGTAACCCTGTAACCTTCCAGAATCACCTTCCTAACAGGTCCAACTTGAAATAATATCGTTCTCATCTTCAGCAAAATTCTATAATGCTTCTACGCTCGGGGCCCAATAAGCCCAACTCTCCTAGGCCCAATTTCGAGGCGTTACAAATCTACCCCCTTAAAGAAATTTCGTCCTCAAAATTTCCAACTATCTATCAGTGGTTTAACACAGACTACACTACCGCACTACCGCTGCGCACTCTGATTCCAATACCACTGATACACTTCTAATCTAATCTAGAAACCTCTTCACCCAACCAGATTTCCAACCACAAAAACAAACAGGTATTTATCACACATTCATAAAATTTTCTACATTCAACCAAAACATACTTGATTTAATGGTGATGGAACAATCCCGAGCCCTATGCTCCTTAGACCTGCATCTCACGCATGCCCTTAACCTCCTCCAGCATTCACTCGGATGACGCCTTCTGTAATAATCGCATGCCGAGAAGTTTGGACGTGAATTCACATGCTTCACAGAACGAGACTGTGACCCCAGAGAAGCGCGATCTCTTTTCTTCTTACAGTCCACGCACCCAACTCGAAGTGTTTCACCAATTCTTTTAACCTCCTCCAACACCTCCCTAACTAGCTGAGCCAAAGACATCGCTCGATTCGGTCATGAGACCCGCCTCGCCATCGGGCGATGCTGGTGTGCCTCCTTTCGTGCCTATGCCCCGATGTTGAAGATATGGCCCTAGCACCTCGGCCTCTACCACGGCCCTGTATACCTCGTCCGTGCCCTCTGGTACTCATCTTGATGTCACGCCTTAATCTGATTAACAGTGTTATGCATCAGTTTAATGTTCAAGTAATTTTAACAAATGTTTTATGACAGAATAGTAGTATGAGTAGTTTTCGCAGATCGAGTTTCCTACTGTCTCAGTCTCTATAGTCTTAGCTCTTATAGCTAAAAGTTTTAATGTACTTTCACTATCTCTAGTAATTTTCTCCTTATAGTCATCTCATCATACGATCAAATATAAGGTAAGAAACTTACGAATTTGGTGTCGAAGACTCGGGTGCCATATATCCCATAAAGATATATTTTTCTAAACTAAATTTCAAATAGATTTTGGAAAAACATTTTCGAACCCATTCCACAACTAAGTTTTGCAACCAGGCTCTCATACCATTAAATGTAACACCCCAAACTCGACTTAGACGTTATGGCTGGATCTAGCGTGTCACATAAAAAGGATAGTTGAAAAGCTAAGTGTTCGTTAAAAAGGTTGCATCTCTTTTAAAACTCCAAGTTTTGATGTTTGTTTGTAAAAACCTCGATTTACTTAGTGTCCCTTTTATAGAGTTGTTATCATTTGAAAAGACTGTTTTTGTGTTGAAAATTTATCTTGAATCATTGCGGAAATGTGATATTTTGAAAATGATTATTAATGTTTTAAGAAAACCCCTATTCATAGGTTTAACAATTACTAATAAAAACTTAAAAGAAAAATAAACCAAAGGCCTTATTACAAAATGAAAACCCAAAATAAATAATCTTAGAAATAAAGTAAAAACTGGATTACTAATTTTCACGAGTAATATTCCCGATGTATGGCCACTGCAGAGTCCTCCGTCGCTCCAAATCCTCTAACGTTGATGATCACCTGCAAGGTTAAAGCAGAGGGGTGAGTTACAAGAACTCAGTGTGTAATCCTCTAAATGGTAACTGATTGGGCCCGAGCCCATATGACATCAAACTGGGCCTAAGCCTTATAATCATGAAAGTGCAAATAATGTAATGTAATGTAACCCAACCCAATCCAGCCAATCACACCCCCGTACCAACCAATCGTCACCTGTGGGGATCAAGTCAACCCACCCCGCCAATCACACCAATATTACAGTCGAGCTGCTAATCACAATATTTGTGGCTGAGCCACCAGAGTCATAGTATGTATATTTATGTGGCATAGCCACTAAAATAGTATGTGGGAGAGCCACCAGGCTACACTACTCTTCAGTCATTATCCCGCCCCATGCAACATGATAAAATGCAATGTTATCAACATATAAAAGTGTAATAAAAATCATACATACGATATTCAACCACGAACAAGGGTATAACGGTCATCTTCACCCCTTTGGGGTGTTTTGGTAATTTTACCCATCGAGGGTATTTTGGTAATTTTGCAATCCAAGGGTATTTCGGTAATTTACCCTCCAAGGGTATTTTGGTAATTTCACAACCCATGGGTATTTCAGTAATTTACCCTCCAAGGGTATTTTGGTAATTTTCACATTCAACGGCCTTTCTGAAGGCCTACTGTCACCTCGAGCAGCCTAGAAGTCTTTTTAAGCTATTATAGAGTTAATGGGCCTAAAGGCCATCTTAGGCCCAATGGGGCCCACTCGCACGTGTGGCCCATTTCACATGATTTCGGTCTCAGATTTGCATATTTGGCATTCAGAGTTATCATCGAATCACAGAACACTACATCCGATCATCGAAGTGGGTGTGAGATTACACACCTGATTACGTAGAGTACTATACACTCACGATTGTCGTCTCCTTCACTAGCGCGCTCAACCGCGATTTGACTATCTAAACCAGACACTGACGTCCCTCCACAACCCGACGAAAAGTCCCAAACTACTGACACACTATGCCGCTTAAACTTAGGAGCAGGGGTCATGATTCCACTTCCATTTGACTCCCTTCTTGATCCCCCCTCATATCGGTTATTACCTGTCTCCATGAAGAACTCCCGATTAGCAAGCGCCAACCTCCTATCACCCCTCGAATGGTCCCACAAAATGATCTCCTTCTATAGTGTTGCAAAATTTGGCTTTGCTTCTCTCTTGGCTAGAGTGACGAGTTCCTTTACAAAAACAATGTTAACGATCTTCACCCGTTGTCTATCAGAGGAATCGGCCTTTTGAATAGACGTATCAAATAGACAAGGTGGGTTCATCGGTCAAAGGTACACCCAACTTTTGACTACTAAAGTTCGGCTACGGCTTGCCAAAAACCGAATGGAGAGCCAGGATTCGGCAGCAACGCGTAATATCTATGAACGAATGGTGAGATAATTCGGCACCTAGCAGCACACCAAAGAACCAGATTCAGCTATGGGGTTACAAGATAGATGTTTTGGCTCTTTATGAAAGAATAGTGAAAAAGAACACACAAAAAGATTAAGAAATAATAAAGAACTCATTACCTCACAACAAGAGACAATTTGATTGGGGAGGAGTGATACGGCACAAGCAGCAACCACAAGAACTCAAGGTTGAAAAGAAATGAAGCAAACTAATTGGGAATTAGAAAAGAAGGGGTAAAGGTTTTGGCCAATGAGTAGAAAAAGAAGCAATTGAAAGGGATGGAAGGTTGAACAAGAGTTGCACGAGAGGTCTATCCCAAAAGATTCGGCCTAGTCCCGAAGAGAGAAAAATAAAAAGAAAGAAACGAAATTGCCAAAAGGAAAGAACCCGAAAATGCCCAAAAAGAAATGTCAATATGCTAAGACTACTGGAGAAATTCGGCACATACACCAAAAGGTTTTGGTTTATGCTCCCTACACCAAAGTGCCAAAATTCCTTGCTAAAATCACCCCTAGCCGAATTTCTCCTCCCCACACACCCTACAATCGGCCAAATACTACCTCTCCCCTCAAATCCCCTGATTTTCTCCCCTTTCTGCTCCACCTTTCACTCTCCACCCCCATTCAAACCAATTTGACCAAGTCCTCCCTCTCTCCTGCAGAGTTTGATCTCCATTAAGCTACAACCCTTTCCTGAGCACAAAAATTAAACTCCCAAATGCTGCTTGTGGGATTCGAACCCCACTCCCCATGCTTCCATATTGACGCCACCACCACTCCACCATGTGGCCACTTGTGTTAGCAAAATACCAACCAGTTAAACTTAAGTCCTGCCTCCACTAGCTCACCCCACTAAAGTGCCCAAAAATCCAAATTTTTCTTATTGCCTATCTTGAACCCGGGACTTCATAGAAACCTCGTAACCTTCCAAAATCACCATCCTAACATGTCCAACTTGAAATAATACCGTTCTCATCCTCCTGCAAAATTCTATAATGCTTCTACGCTCGGGGCCCAATAAGCCCAACTCTCCTAGGCCCAATTTTAGGGTGTTACACTAAGTATATATGTGATTTATGAAATGAAATATGTGTTAAGCTTTGTGTGAGTAAATATGCCAAAGCATATGAAATGTAATGGCTATGAGTTATATAAGTACCGATGATACAATTTGGTTATATGCATTGTATATTAAGTTTATTTGTATATGACTTACTAAGCTTTTGGAAAGCTTACACTGTGTGTATGTTTTCACTGTTTATAGATCGTCAAAGCTACTAAAGGCTCGGGGACCGTCGAGGATCGTCATCACACTACTCAACTTGTTTTGGTATATTTTGGAAATGTATATAGCTAGATATGACATGTATAGGCTATTTATTTGTTTATGAATACGAAGCGAACTTAGCCATGTGATTTGGCTAGTTATGTGATAGCAATATGTATTAATGAATATGATATGTGATGTATATTTTGGTGAACTTCAAGGTAAGTATTTGAATGAATTATGCTTGTGTTTACATGAGTTTTAGTCTTGTAAATTGGCTTGGTTGAAATTGGATTTTATATGTAGTGATTAGATATTTATTTTGATATGTTCTTAGTTGTCAAATGTGCATGAGAGGTTTTGGTAATTTGCTTGTAGGTATGACCCTAATGAGGGTGGGATATTAGTCTTGCAAATGGCCTATTTTGCCATACGGTTGTGGCACATGGGCGTGCCTAGTGTCCGTGGGACTAAGTCAGTAGCTAGATAAGAGTACACGGCATTGGCACACGGACGTGCCTGGTAGCCATGGAGCCAAGTCAGAATTGACCACGGGCATGGTACACAGGCGTGCTTGGTGGCCGTGGAGTTAAGTCAGATTCGACCATGGGGGAGACACATTAGCGTGTCTAGCAGTCGTGCGAGGGACACGGCCTGCCCACACGGGCGTGTATCCCTTGAAACTTAGAATGTTTAAAATTTTTCGAGAATTTCTGTATGTGTTCCGGTTTAGTCCCAACTCGGTTTAAAGTACAACTAAGGTTTCATTGACCTATAAATGGGACATTATGATTGTAATTGATGATTTATTTTATGAATTTTCTGAAGAAGTTTCGATCTGTCAGGTAATGCCCTTAACCCTAATCCGGCAATGGATACGGGTAGGGGTGTTACATTTAGTTGGTATCAGAGCTAAAGTTTAGTCGATTCTCGGACTAACGTAGCGTGTCAGAGTCTAGCTATACATGCCATATATTTGAACTGTGATAGTGTGATGAATCCTGACGTGTAAAATGTGATTTTCGTATAGTAATGGATCCCAAAAGAGTTGTAGCTGACGATGTAGAAAGTAATGCCCCTGCTCCCACGCAAGGGACAACGCCTTCTGATTCTAGACCGACTATGAGTGGTCAAGAGGGAGAAGCTAAACAAGCTTTCTTCCAAATGATGAGTGAATGGTTCACTCAATTTGTTAGAAATAACTCGACTGTTTCGCAACCTCCGCCCCGCTTAATCACCCTCAGACATCTGCTATCTGTAACACTATGAATCTAAATTTATTGAACAAGCCGAATTTGGTATGACAAAAGAAAACAATTTTGGAAACCATTTTAAACCGATTTTGGCTACTAGTGATGATAATGCCGAAAAAGCCAAGTTTTTGTTAGAAAACATGCTTAATTTTATTTAAAAAAATATTTGTTGGAAGAAAGTGTTTAAATTTCAAGTGTACACGATGGCACAATAAAACATTTTACGTATTAATTTTCATAAACACATGTGTAACCATTTTTCAAGTCATTAAGTTGTTAAACAGATTATCCAAAACTCGATAAATAACCAAAATATAATTTTAGGAGGCCTTATTACAAAATAAATCAAACCCATAATAAAATAAAATAGTTCAAAATCCACCTAGTCCTTATTTTCATCGCATGGCCACCTCGAGTTTATCCGACTCCTCATCCGCAGACTACGAATCACTGAAAATGTTAAGGAAAAAGGTGAGTCATCAAGACCCAATGTGTAACCCTTTTCCTGGTTTAATTCAACAACATACACAATTTATAACAATTTAACATGCATTAAAATATGCACCCAACCTAGCCATCCAAACACCTTTTTCGTGGTACCAAACCACCGATGGTGCCAAACCACTGGTGACATATAGTCACAAATGTGATACCAAATCACGGTGTCCGAAGGCACGATTGTGTTACCAAAATATCGTGGACCGAAGTCACAAAATAGATGATGGGGCCAACCCATCGCGTGTGATACCAAATCACCGCAGACAATCCCATATCTCAAAGTGGGGCCAACCCACGGTGGTGTAAACCACGAGGGACAAGTCGCTATGAGGTGCCAAACCTCGTGACCGTAGTCACGATGCGATGTGTTACCAAAACACTGGGTGTGTCGCTGCGACACGAATATCATCGCCCCTCCTCTCATCAACCCATATCAATCATTCATATGCATATACAAAAATCATGTTGATAGATTTATTTAACAACATCCAATCGATTATCATAAGCCATATATCAAATAATACACATACCAAATGTGTCATGCTTCCCAAAGCATCAAATAATAATCTCATAGCAATAAAGACTTACCCGAGTCCTTGTTAATACCATGAAGGTATTACATCCATGTCTACACAAATTGATTAGACATAAAATAACACTTAGCATATTAAAAAGTCATAAGATGTGTATGTACACACCTGATACTAACGAGAGTCCTAAATCTCGAATAAACAAATCGGCCACACAAGTATTCTTGTCCCTATATTCGGCCAAAAATGATCATTAGAACCATGGCCTATTCAGCCAAACCAAAATAATTGAGAAGGGTTCCTTGTGAACCTAAAATCTTACCCAAAAGCCTTTGAACACTAGCCAACACACTCCTAAATGAATCGGCCTCACTTTCCTACAATCAACATCATCATCAAGGTTATTAGCCTTCGGCTTAAACGAAAACTTAAAAGAATAATCCTTTGAAATATACCCTTACCACCTTACCAAAACCGATTGCTAGAGAAGTACAGAGGAAATCTATGCTACCTTCAATATTCGGCCAAAGTTGATCAAGATAGGAGAAGAAGATTTTCGGCACAACAAAGAGGTATATTCGGCTATGGGACAAAAAGAAAATAATAGGAAGAGAAATATAATTTCGGCAAAGAAGAGTGTATAGGAGGTTTTTGATGTTTTAGCAAAACGAATGGGAGAACAAGAGGTTGATGAAGGTTTCAGTTTTGAGAGAATGAAATGGAGAAATAGAAATTGAGCAAAAATGACCAAATGGTCAAAAAGTATTAGGCTTAACAAAGGATAAAAATTCGGCCAAAAAGAAAAGAGTTTGAGAGAGAATGTTTTGCAACTTTTGCACCAAATGAAAGAAATGACCAAAAAAAATTCCTAAGCCTTTCCCAACAACTTGTATATTCGGCCAAATCCCCTCCCCTTAGCCACATTGCCGTCCAAGTTCATGGCATAAAGGCCATGAATTAGTTTCCAAAACACTTTCCACAAACCCAGCCTTTTGTCCCCCCAATTTACCATAACTTCAAGATATCTTACCATAACCTTAGGAATCTTATCCTTTATTCCATGCTTTCCTTAAACAACAATTCAACTTACCAAAATTATTAGTCCACCTATCATAATTATGTTTGACCGTCCATTAAAGCTAACATACAAAAATAAACTTTAAAAATGCTATACCTACTACTCGAACCATTAACCTCATGCAACCTTTCAAGCTCTTTAACCAACTTGCCACTAACTCCTCTTGTGCTTTAATATACACTTAAATTAACTTAAGTGCTAAGCTCATTTAATCCACTTCATTAAATAAGCCATACTAGAATTTATTCTAGCTTCCTAAATAAAATCAAGCCCTCACAAGACTATACTAACACATAAAATTCATACCCGAGCCAACACAAATAAATAAATAATATTCTAATTTTCCTAAAGCCCAACCTCCAAATGGCCCAATCCTACTAGGCCCAATTTAAGGATGTTACAATTCTACCCTCCTTAAAAAAATTTCGTCCTCGAAATTTCCAACTAACTAACATGATCGACATCCTATCTCACCACACTACGCTCTTGCGCGCACTCTGATATTATTAAAAATTACTATACTACTAACAACATTTGAATACGTCGAACCCACATCAATCAAAGCGGCATGTGGAAAACCAAATACTAAGAATGTATCGATTATGACATCCGGTGCGTCGCCCTCCTCTCGTCGCCTCGCAGCATACACCAAACCAGGCTGTCTTGCCTCAGTGTTGTTTGCACCTCCGCCCAATGCTCCTCGACCTCGGCGAGCCATTACCTCCTCTACCGTTATCACGACCCCTTCCGTGGTGGCGGTCCTCATTTCGAACCGAGCACGACCTTGACCTTCAAATTGATTCTGGCTTGCTTACGTGGACAGTCTCTCACATGATGATCCAGCGAGCCACACTCGAAACATCCTTTTCCTCCGTCCAACATTCGCCCCAATGAAACTTCCCACATCGATTACACTGTCTTGGTCCGGATTAGCGAGAATGAGCCTCCTGCATCGATTCGACCCACTTTGCCTAGCCCTCTTTCTCGAGAATCTTGGCCGACCGGATGATTCGAACCCTCTTACGCTTATTCCTGGGCCGTAACTCGCTTTTACTGATTCCTTTATTCCTTGGCTATCTTAGCCTTTTCAACTAAAGTAGCAAAATCTCGCTCCGATGTGGAGCAATCAACGATCTCTCACTGTCCTTCAAACCATCCTCGACCGAACACAACGCTCGTGTTCGAAGCCACAATACCTCCAAAGACTGGCTCAATCTTAAGAACTCACCTCATACTCCGATCACGGACTTACCCCTTGGACCAAACTCGAAATGCCTTACACCGCGCATCAACGTAACTAGACCCGATATATTTCTTCCGATACGCTACCTTAAAGAAGTTCCAAGTGAAATCTTCCGCCAGCAAAGACCATTCCGTACCATGAGCCACCACCGATATGACTCATCCTTGAGAAGCGACACCGCTCCTTTCAGCTTCTCCTCGCTCACGATCTATCTCATCCATGATTCTTTCGGTCGATTCTAGCCAATACTCACCGTGATTGGGCGCTACACGGACACACCTCGGAAAAATTAAGCTCCGTTAGCTCAAGTCTCTCAGTACCGACTTCCGAGCTCCTCCACCTCCACCCATTCCAGCTACCCTTTCAAAGCACCGCAAAGCATTGCTTGTGACAACTGCGTCATCTCCCGTCTCGATCCGCTCTTGGTGCAAAAGTTGGGGTGGTGGTGGCGATGGTATCTCGCTCAGATCCACGACCCGACCCGAGACAGGAGTTCGACACGGTCATCCTACCCCCTTCCCAGCGCCCACGGCGGCACGTCCTCTAAAACTCATTCTAATTATCGCGCTTTAATCGATTAGGAAATTTTATGAATTAGTACATGTTTCACTTGATTATCCGCGAAGAAATTTTATGTAAAGAGTTTAATAGAGATTCTTTCGATCAAACAAAGTTTTAAGTCTTCTATCCTCGTTTGCCTGAGTAAAAGTACATCCATTCCCTAATACCTTTCATACGTCCGTTTCTATCACTCTTGGTACATTTGTAATAAATCAAGAAAATTTTTCTAATAAATCAAAACCTTGTGATTTTATAAGCGAGGGTATTTTGAGAAATTTCGTCATTTTTCCTATAGGGTATTTTGGTTTTTGTAATAAATCAAGAAAATTTTAAAACTCTAATAAATCAAAACATCTTGTGATTTTTACAAATCAAGAGGTAGGGTAATTTTGAGAAATTCTCAATTTGAAGATATGACTAAAGATAAAATTTTGAAAAGAGAGGGTATTTTGGTAATTTTGTCAATCATGGCTAGGGTGATTTTGTAAATTTGAACCAAAGTCGCACTAGGGTATTATTTTGAAATGCAAAATTTTAGTACTTAAACAAAATAAAAATTTAATCAAATTGAAGTAATATGGTATGTCTTTACAAATCTAAAGTTTAAGGTATTTTCATAATTTTGCCACCAGGGCACCCTTCTACAATAATAATCCACACAAAAAGTTTTTTTTTGATTAGTAAACCGGTGAATATTTGATAATTTCTAAAGATAAATTTGTCCTACTATCTAAAAGAGATAATTTAGTGGTTTTAAAAACCAAGTTTTCCTTAAAACATGGCTAGTCCCTTTCGGGTTTTATTTAGGGTTTTACCTATGACCGGGTCCTCTTGGTTTAGGGTGAACCAAAGCTACGCACCAGGTAGGAATCTCGCGAAGAGGAGGTGAGTCACGAGGACTGCTTAAATACCAAGCTCTTCCGGATCCAATCCTAGACATGCGCACCAAGATTACCACACCCTAACTCGGCGACTTGGTCCTAGGTTGGTTTTATTTAGGCCATTAAAGTCTTATGTCTTTGTTTGGGGTAAACTAGTCCTAAAGTTTAAGGTATTTATCACTATCTACGCCCCATGTCTCCTACCCTTCTACAATAATAATCCACACAAAAGTTAGAGGTACTTATGATTAGTGCTTGAGACTTCGGTGCCATGCTTATTCAAAACCAAAATATTTCAAAAAGGCTTACCAAAAATATTTTGGGCCATGGGGCCCCAGTGAGCTTGAAACTGGGCTCGATACAATTTTGTAACACCCCAAAACTGGCCCAAACATTATGACCGAAGTATGCTACAGAGAAAACATTTTGAAAACCATTTTAAGACCGATTTTGAAATTAGTTGAAATGCCATTCAATTTAAATCTCTTTGTTAAAAACCATGCTTAATTTTATTTTAAAAAAAAAATATTTGTTGAGTCGTGTTGTTTACAATTTCAAGTGTACCCGATGGCACAATAAAACATTTTACGTATTAATTTTCATAAAACATGTGTAACCATTTTTCAAGTCATTAAGTTGTTAAACAGATTATCCAAAAACAGATAAATAACCAAAATATAATTAGGAGGCCTTATTACAAAATAAATCAAACCCATAATAAAATAAAATAGTTCAAAATCCACCTAGTCCTTATTTTCATCGCATGGCCACCTCGAGTTTATCCGACTCCTCATCCGCAGCTACGAATCACCTGAAAATGTTAAGGAAAAAGGTGAGTCATCAAGACCCAATGTGTAACCCTTTTTCCCGGTTTAATTCAACAACATACACAATTTATAACAATTTAACATGCATTAAAATATGCACCCAACCTAGCCATCCAAACACCTTTTTCTACCAGTGTGGTACCAAACCACCGATGGTGCCAAAACCTTTGGTGACATATAGTCACAAATGTGATACCAAATCACTGGTGTCCGAAGACACGATTGTGTTACCAAAACACTGGTGACCGGAGTCACAAAATAGATGATGGGGCCAACCCATCGTGTGATACCAAATCACTGGTAGACAATCCCATATCTCAAAGTGGGGCCAACCCACGGTGGTGTAAACCACAGGGACAAGTCGCTATGAGGTGCCAAACCTGGAGGTACCAAACCTCTGGTGACCGTAGTCACGATGTGTTACTAAAACACCGGTGTCCGTCGACACGAATATCTTTGCCCCTCCTCTCATCAACCCATATCAATCATTCATATGCATATACAAAAAATCATGTTGATAGATTTATTTAACAACATCCAATCGATTATCATAAGCCATATATCAAATAATACACATACCAAATGTGTCATGCTTCCCAAAGCATCAAATAATAATCTCATAGCAATAAAGACTTACTCGAGTCCTTGTTAATACCATAAAGGTATTACATCCATGTCTCAAATTGATTAGACATAAAATAACATAGCATATTAAAAAGTCATAAGATGTGTATGTACACACATGATACTAACGAGAGTCCTAAATCTCGAATAAACGAGCCACACAAGTATTCTTGTCCCTATATTCCCATGAACCTCAAAATCTTACCAAAAGCCTTTGAACACTAGCCATTATGAATGGCCTCATACAATCAACCACAACCATCAAGCTCTTTATTAGCCTTGGCCATAATTTAATAAAGAATAATCCTTTAAAACCTACCACTCTATGCCTCAGAGCCAACACTATGAATCTATTGAATGTTCTAAATGCCTCGACTATGAATCTAAATTTATTGAACAAGCCTCCAGTTGACAAAATCTTCAAGTATGGAGCTGAAGAATTCAGGGCTACTAGTGATGATAATGCCGAAAAAGCCAAGTTTTGGTTAGAAAACACGATCCGGGTATTCGATGAGATGTCCTTAACTCCGGAAGAAAGTACTAAATGTGTTATTTCACTGCTCCGAGATGCAACTTATCAGTGGTGGAAGACTCTGATTTATGTTGTTCTGAAAGAACGGGTGACATGGGACTTCTTTCAGATTGAGTTCCGGAAGAAATATATTAGTGAGAGGTTCATCGATCAGAAACGGAAGGAATTTTTTGACTTGAAGCAGGGTCGTATGTCTGTTACGGAATATGAATGAGAGTTTGTCAGACTGAGTCAATATGCTCATGAATGTGTATCTACTGAGGCAATAATGTGAAAAAGATTCGAAGATGGGCCCAAGACCACACGGTCGTGCCTCATTAATAGACCCGAACACGGCCTGGCCACGATTCACACGGGCGTGTGCCATAGGCGTGTCCCTGACGTGACAAAGAAGAGAGTAAATAGGCCAAAGCATGAAATCAACATGGCCTGGGCCCAAGACCACACGGTCGTGCCTCATTAACAGACCCGAACACGGCCTAGCCAAGATTCACACTGGCGTGTGCCATGGGCGTGTCCCTGACATGACAAAGAAGAGTTTCATTCGGATTAGGGTACTTAGAGGCAAAGAAAGCCCTTCCAAAAGCCTATATAAACACCCTAGAGGCCAACCTTCAGGGGGCGTCCAATTAGGCCGAAGAGTCGAGCCAGAGAGGCCAAAATTGTGGGATTTACTCGAAGAAAGCCAGTTGATTCATCTCAAGAAGCCGGAGTTATACTCAAGATGGGAGATCTTCCCTTCAATTCCTTCAGGGGGTTTCAGGGTTTTTCTTAGTTTTGTTTTATATTTTCTTCTAAGATGTATTCTTTTATTATTATGAACTAAACCCTCAAATACCTGAGGGGGATGAAACCTAAGACGGATCTTGTTATTGTTTTCTGAACTATATGATAAATACTTGATTTGTTCTTAATTATGTGTTATTAATTCTTGCTTTGATATTTCAGGATATTGATTCAAGTATTGATGTGCTTAGGCAGAGGAGGAATACACCCTATCTAAGACTAGATCTAGCATAGTTAAGCGGAGTTGATCGCAACCCTAGAGATAGGATGACAAAAATCTGCCGGATTAGGGTCAAACCTAATATGGGAGTCCATAGATCGAGTTAATGCAATTTTAGGGGTTTTAATTAGAAAGAGATTTCAATTAATCAACCTAGGGTTAGACGTTAGTAGCCTCGAGAGAGGTATTAATATACATTAGAGAGTCCTACGGATCAAGTCAAGTGAATAAAGCGTATGGTTCAGAGTTAAATAACAAGTGAAGTCTAGGTGGATTCTTCCTCGGGTATTGTCTTAATCAATTGGTTTTTCCACAAGTATTTTCCCCAATTCATTCTCTTTGCCTTTGCATCTTTAGCTTAGTTGTTAGTTAATTTTAGATTAAATAAACAATTCGCTTTTATCTTAGGCTAAATAATAAAAAGAAAGTTAGTATTAGTACTTTTGGTTCCTTTGCGTTTGACAATCCGGTCTTGCCCCTAAACTATACTACTGTTCGATAGGTGCGCTTGCCTCAATCGTTGTCACAGTTAGTTTCTAGGCTCGATCATTCTTTTTATAAATTTTTAGGACTTTGACACACGATCAAGTTTTTGGCGCCGTTGCCGGGGAACTGAAATATTAAGAACGCTCAATTTTTATTACTTTAGCCATTTTTTTATTTTTGTAATTTACTTTTATTTTTATTTCGCTTTTAACTTTTCTAATTTTTCTTCTTTTATTTTTTCTTAGCAGGTACCTCTAGTTTATGACTAGAAAGAACCCGACAGGACCCTGATTTACGATAGTGATATTGAAGGTATTGTTCGCATAAATCATAGAGAAATAAGGCGAAGCTTGAATTACATAGAAGAAAAGCAAGAAATCGAACCCAATACCACCGAAGAGATGGCTGAGAATAATCCGCTACCTCTAGAGGCGGCTGAACATCATGCTCCTCGAACTATGTATGATTATGGTAAACCTAATTTAACACGAACTGAGTCAAGTATTGTTAGACCTGCTATTGCTGCAAATAATTTTGAACTGAAACCTAACACTATTCAGATGATACAACAGTTTGTTCAGTTTGATGGTTTGTAGGATGAAGATCCAAACAATCACTTGGCGAATTTCCTAGAATTTTGCGATACTTTCAAAATAAATGGCGTTTCTGATGATGCCATCCGTCTTCAATTGTTTCCCTTTTCTTTGAGGAATAAAGCTAAACAGTGGTTGCATTCTGTTCCACGAGGATCAATCACTATATGGGAACAAATGACCGAAAAATTTTTATTAAAATATTTTTCCACCGGCTAAAACGGCCAAGTTAAGGAATGATATCTTTTCTTTTGTGCAGAATGATTTAGAAACACTTTATGATGCATGGGAGAGATATAAAGATCTATTGAGAAGGTGCCCACACCATGGATTACCCTTGTGGCTACAGTTGCAAACTTTTTACAATGGTGTGAACCCCACAACTAGACAATTGATTGATTCACCGGCGGATTGTCGAGAGGGATGAAGGAATGGTTAGATAAGGGCATGGAAGTTCAAATTATCTACACGTGAAGGCAGTTTATCTGTGTCCTAGGATCTTGTGCTTTGAAAAACATACATCTAGTGAATGATATGTTGAAATTTATTTAGCAAACCATTTCAGATCACAACCCGCAAGTCAAGATTGCTTATCTGGTATTACTGACAAATTTTACTTTATTTTTTTTCTTTGAAAGGCTAATAACATTTTATTCAATAAACAAGTGGCACGGAAACATATCAAGAAATAGTATTTAGCTAAAAATATTTTTCCTCGACCACAAATGAACATTTTAACTGATTGGGACTATGGAATATATTTGTTTCCATTGAACTTGTGACTTATGATAAAACTATGAAAACTTTCAAATCCATCCTGATTCCCTTTGGACATTGTTTTATGTTTGGGTGAGCTATCGATCGATAATTCTATTATTATTATTTTCAATCATGCCATTTCTAGTCATTGGAAAAAAAAAATTGGATTAATGATATATATTTTGGAATTGATACCTTGAAGAATTTGAAGAATGAAAACTACTTCATTCTAATTGAAATATTTAGATGCTAAAGTGGGAAACAAAATTAAGAAACTAATATACCATTTCACATAAAATCGGGAAAAAAAATCAAAGGCTGATTTCACAAAAATAAGTTTCCAAGTAAATCAGATTTTCTTGTTTCAACATTTCCAGATAAAAAGATGGCTTACTACTGGCTAAAGGCAATTAAAGAAGGGGTGTCATTAATGAGTGGACTTTTTAGGATGACTCAAGCTTATGTGTCCAAGATTGTTGTGTGGTTAAAAGCAAATTCGATGTTCGGTGCGTTCCCTATATAGAGGGAAGTTTGAAGTTTAATGTTGATGATTCCACTTTCGGAAAACTAGGGACTTTAGGTTGTGGGGTTGTGTTGCATTATGATTGTGGGGCTGATAGGAATTCAAGAATCTAAATATACTAAAATTGTGATGGTTAAATGTGCGGTTGACTTAAATTGGAAAAGTAAGATAAAACTAATTATTGAATAAGATTGGAGAAGTGTCTTTCTTTATGGTGTTTTGAGTGATTAATGAGATAACCGACTCTTTGGCAAAAGCAAGATGCTTTAGGGCTGTCATGTTTTCTACTTGCTAGTAGTGATGGAGTGTTTCTTCTGTTATTTTTCGATTTATGTAATCCAATGTTGCTTTTTTAAGGTGTGTTGAAATGTATTGTTTACTTTATGGTGTAATATATGATCATTAAGGAAATTACCTTTTAGCCAAAAAAAATGTATGTTAAGGAAAAATAAACATTACTTTATATAGGATTGACCTAACCTTGCATTCCAAATAGAAACTTTTTTCACCAATTAATTCTCATACTTGCCTATGTTCCTATAGTTGAATAGGCTCTAAGAAATGGTTGTCGCTAGAGTGCTCAACAAGTTTATCTCTTAACCAAGTGGCATATGGATACACAATAAATATAACTTAAAACATAAGAAAAGAACAAGTCAAACCATTAAGCAAACTAAAAAACAAAACTAACAATAATGACTAATAATATTTTGAACTTAACAAGAGTCTAATGGGATAAGCAAACCCTTTCTTTTTATTTGATCTTTTTTCGAAAGAAAATAAAATTATTGTTTTTATTTTGGTGAATTAAAAGAGAAGGGTAAAGCCCTAACAGAAACACGACTAACACAACCCAGACTATACTTATAGTGGTGAATACTCTAACCATCAAGTCAACACACAGAGTTCAAAAATAAAATTACTATTAATGAGAATTAACATGTCAACTATTACTAGAAATAAATTACCATGAAATCATTTTTAGGTGCCTTAATTGTTAGCCCACTAGAACTTTGATCAAAGATTTTTCACCATATTCTTATCCAAATTGCAAAGCTTTGACAAGTACATCAGAATTAATTGATGGATTTGAACCAAATATGGGAATGATGATACCAAATTCTGGTTGCTCAAAACAGCCAAGGCAATGACACTCATTTTCCCCATGTTAAACTGGAAGCCTATGCGATGAAATGGAAAAACAAATATATCTTCAGGGTATAAGGCCTTCGTAATGAGACGTTGTCCGATGTCTTGAAGCCAATCTAGAATATAAATCAACAATAGGATTATATTTTTATCACAGCCATGGATACAGATATTTCCATCACACCACTAAGAACTCAACCGTTTCAATACTATAAGCAATAAAATCCCCTTGCTGCAAACTACAGGGCAATCCTATCTCGTCCCCATTAAAATCGTGTTGCTAACTCCAACTGTATTGAATCTAAAACGAACCATTCTATCCTCCTCAACACCCGGTTTGGTTTAAATTCAATATGGTCTGAGTTATCTATGCGAGTTCGATGGGCACGAGAGGGATTTACTATAGTTTGCAGTAAAGGGATTTGATTGCTAATAGTATTGAAACGGCTATGAGTGCTCAGTGGTATGATGGGAATATCTCTATTCCTGGTGCTGATAAATGTAATTTTCTAGCTTCAATTTTTTGTTTTAAATTTGATTGCTTTGGAAGGGATGAGAAATTTTGCTGGAGTATAAAGCTTTTTTATACGTACAGCATTTGAAGTTGTCTTTGTTTATTAATTATCAGGGAGGAAATGGAAGACTTACCGAGTCTTTTGCATTTTTGTTTTAAATTTATGATGAATTGTTCTTCAACTACTACAATTAACTTGTAGATAATTTAATTTCTTTTTGGTGTAATGACCAAACTTTGCCGAGCTAGTCTATCACGTGGCAAGAAAGTAATTGGCACATTCACATAAGACTTTCTCTAAAGTGATAATGTAATTGTTTATGACAAGTTTGGTATATTCGGTTTCTAATATAAAATAAATCTCCATTTCGATGTAAATTTCTACTTTGAACAGGTTTATTCATATTTTATTCTAAGAAAAGCTTCATATTTTTTTCATGGCTTAAGTCATTGGATGGAGCTATTGACAAGTATGGTGAAAATGAAGTGCTTTATTAATTATTATCGGAAATTAATCTTTAACTGGTGTCTAGTGGCACCGTAACATGTGCAAAAACCAATAGTGTTTCCTTTGTTTATAAAAAATAAAGAAAATTGATTCATGGATTCTCATTAGTAGGGTAAGCGTTAAATCGAATCAAATGAAAAAATTTTGAGTTAATCGAGTTAGACGAATCATATTTTATCATCTTTATTTGATTTAAAATTTTCTCGAATCAAGTCGAGTGAGATGGAATTTGAATCGAATCGAATCAAATATATTTGTTCGAGTTAAATTTTAAAAAATAATTTTGGGTCCTCATAACCACTGTCACCCACCATAATCAATTTTGTTATTAACTTTCATCACCTCATAATTTATTTATTAATGTTTTATATACGGATTAGTTTCTTTGCTTGCTTAGTTGCTTCAATTATCTTCAGATTCTTGTCACTATGTAAAAATGTGATTTTTTTAATAAAAGTTATTTTAAAAAATAAAATATGACATTGATACCAATATAAAATTTTAACATGAATATTTTATGACATCATTATTAATTCAATTTTAATATAAATATTTAATATGATTAAAAAATTCAATAATATAAATAATACAAAATGTGAAATTTAATTTAATAACATAAATAATAGATAGGGATAAAATTATTACTATTTAGGTTTAGGGATTTTTTTGGATGATTTTGATTTTTTATTTAGGGGTAAACGGCGAGAAGTAAAAGTTTAGGGGGAAAATAAAAGGTTTTGGGGAGTAAAATTTTGAGGGAAAGTAAATAGGGAAAGTAAAATTTTGGAGGGAAAATATTAAAAAAAAATTGGGGGATGGTTTTGGGGTAGATGGGAGTGGGATGGGAGGGGAGTAAAAGTTTTAGGGGGAAAGTGGGAGGGAGTTAAAATTAAATGGATCCATTTTATAAGCTTCTCATTACTTCGTTATGATATCTTCGTTATGATATCCGAGCCTTTTGTTTAACGACATGGTTATTGATCTTAACTTATTTACCCTCTTATATGTTCTTTTACCCTTACGAGCATATTATAGGATTTTTATATAGCTCAAACTATTTACCTTGTTCGACTGAAACAACGCCAACTCTTATTCAATGAAGTCAACCAATTGACTTTCTTTATTACTAGCCAATCATCGACTTCTATTTGAGACTTGACTTTTCATGCATCATTGATGCAATGAGTCTCTTGACAATGGTTTATTGGTTGATTCCAGATCATCATCAGGATGGTTTGGTGGGGTTAGGATACAATTATTGGTGGTTGATCTAGGTGATACATCTTTGATTTGTTTCTAAATCTCCTTGAATTACAGTTGCTTTCAATTTTCTTTCTCCCCTATAAGATTTCTTTTTGTAGATAGTGGAATTTTGTATAATAGTTTATAGTGTTTTATTTATTATTTGTACTCTCTGTCATGTCTATGTATTACTATTGTTCATGGTTTCTATTAGTGACAGTATTTTTCTTCAAAGAAAAGAGTTTGGCATCACCAACTAAGTTGGGAATTGACTTAAAAACCATTTTTATTGCATTATTAATTAATTTCCAAAAAAAAATATTAGTTAAGATAATACAAGTATTTGTGTCCTTTAATTTATCACATAACTTAAAAAAAAGAAGTTAAAATAGGCTCCAAGTCTTTGTACTATTTGTAACTTTGAACTATAGTCCCTTTACTTTTATTTCTAATAATAGTGTGCAAATCCCGAAAACACATAAAAGGCTTGAGGCCCACAAACACATTATGGGCCTTGGCCCATACACAATGGCAATAGAATATTTACATGCAACATGGCCCAACCCAACCTAAAAGTCTATCCTCTACACACCAGCCCATACCAGCCATCATACCTCGGGGATTTCTACAATCAACCCACGAACCGCTACATACCATATCGACAGTCATGCTGTCAGTTATAATGCCAATCACCATGTGACCTTATATTCTCTGTGGCAGAGCCACCGATCACTGTGTGACCTTATAATCAAGTGTGGCAGAGCCACCGATCACTATTGTGACCTAAATGTACATATCGTGGTTTAACCACCGATTACTAAGTGACCTTTTAAAATGCTCTTCCCCTTCATCATATCAATCCCATCCCATGTATACATCCATGTAGAATCAAAACAAAATACTACCTAAAAGATCACCGGTTTTTACATACATCAATACACATAGAAAAGTTTCTATGATTACGTACCTGGCATCCCATGCCTACCCTTTTCGGGTAATACGATTGTCTATACAGCCTTTTTCCGGCTTTTAGCCCAACACATATATATATACAGATTAGTTAGTGTGATAGAGATCTACACACCTGATTACAGTCAAGACAATACCTTCTATGTCGACACTATCAAAAGCCGATACGATTGCTAACTGTCTAAGGTTTTGTTCTGAAGCTGGTCCACAACCCGGTGGCCAATCTCGTACTGCTGACACTGCTTGCTTCTTAAACTTAGGGGTTGGTTTAACAGATGCAATCCCCTCCTTTCACCTGATCGATATTTGATTCCATCAAAAGACCTTATCAGTTGCTACCATCATAACATATGGTTAAGATCACAATTACGATAGTGAATCTAACGAGAATATAAAAAGAACCCCCTTACCTTGAAATCCTAAAAAGAGAGATATGAGGTTCAGAGACTAGCGGTTCCGGCTTTTAGATCTAAGCGATCTACTTCAATTCCCGATTAATCTCTCTACTTTCCAAATCTTAAAATTTAGATTCAATTCCTAACACGATTAAAATTATTCTATTAATTTTTTTGGTGTGATGTTTTGAAATAAATAGATGACCACTTAGTAGCAATGTAAAAAAAAAAAAAACTATGTTGTAATGAACATACATTAAACAAGAGAAATTTATTGGTGTTAACAATTGAATTTTTATTTTTAAATCCAAAAAGTAGATGGACTAAATTTCTTGAAATAAAAGGATGACTGAATTCTAAATGTATGAAAACTATAGGGACTTGGAGCATATTTTAACCTAAAAACACTTATTTTAACCAAATGTATGAAAAGTATTGGTTTAAATGTGTCAAAGGTTCCTATATTCTTTTTGTAATGCCTTGAGTAACTTATTTCTATTTCTGTAAATATTTGACACAAATGTGTATTTGTTTCAATGGTTAAGTGTTTTGGGTGTGTGAGAGGTCTTGGGTTTAAGTCCCGCCTTTGGTAAATTTTGTTATTTTTCTAAAATTCAAGTCTTACCCTTGTTGAGTGGGCTTATATAAAATTGTCTACTAATCTATATTAGAATGAGCTTGCTGGTTTGAGTGGTAAGGCAGTTGGTGTGTTGGAGGTCTTGTGTTTGAATACCTACATGAGCGCGGTTTTTATTTTCGCTCTGTTATCAATTAGAGTTTCGATTGAGCTAAAAGTCTGAGGAGGTTGTGAGTTAGTGGGTTAGTGGGAGAAAATTAAGGGATGTGTTATCATATCTATTATTTTATTCTTTTTATTCTTTTTTCAAAAATTCGGTTTCTTTCCCAAAATTCTGACGTGGTTTTTGCTTTCCTTCCCTATTCTTTTCCCTTGTGATTCTTCCTCTTCAATCTGTGCTCTATTATGTTCTTCCAAAATTCGTATTTTGTTTCATTGTGTTCGTACGGCTTGGTAAGTGGTAGTAATGTGTTTTTTCTTAAGTTTGGGGAGAAGTTTATTTTAAAGCCGTTTAGAACGAGTTACTTTTCTGATGGTGTTGAATGTGTGTTTTTGACAGTAGAAAATTGAAAGGTGTGGAGTGCTTCTCTTGCAGAATTGTAGACGGTTTAGTTTGGGAATTCGGGTAAGCGTTGAACACTTGGATTTCACCGTTTTTGGTTTTAATATTCTAGTTTAATTGAGAATTTAAACTGATTTTGGAAGTTTGTTATGACGATTTTAGGTTTTGGTGGCCTCGGGAGTGTTTTTGCATCGAACTTGTACCAGGTGTGTACCCAAATCACGAAAAACTAAGCTTTGATGAAAGCCGAAAAATTAATCTGTTGACGCCACACGGGCGTGTAGTCGCCTATGTGATTGGTCGTGTGCGAGACACAATTGTTTGCATAACAAAGGTGAGGCTGTGCGCAAGACATGGCCGTGTGATGGTGTGGGCGAGGCCGTGTGAGCCACACCGGATAAGCCAAGGTGGACGTGTGGATATGGGCTAGGCCATGTAGGCCACACGGGGAAGGCCAATCTGGGCGTGTGGGCCCACACGGGCATGTGAGCCCATATTTCTAAAATTTTCCCTAGGGTCGCACGGGTCGTTCCGATCGATTGTGGGCCTACCGTAGGGTCAGTAAAGGCTAACCAAAACCTAAAAATATGTGATCTGATAGTCTAAAATTTTGTTCTGAGTATGATATTGTTATGCATGCCTGATTATTCTGCTTTATGTATATCTGTTATCTGTATATAAGCATGTTAAGCATGTTTATTCTATTATTTCTGTATCTGACTTCTGCATCTGTTATTGGGGTGGGATTTGTATATATGAAGGAAGTGATCTGAAAGTCGACCTTCGCCTCTATTCTAGCAGCTTGGCCGCACTTAAAGTGATATGTGTCACAATGGCACAATATGGTGTGTAGGGATGGGTGGGTGTTTTTAACCCCACATGGTGTGATGGGATGGTCAGAGTTGGTGTGTAGAGGATAGGGGTAGAATTTTGCTTATCTGTTCTGCATATCTATTTCTGATATCGGTATTTGAAAAAGGACTTAAGTTCAAATCTGTATCTAACTATTGTGAGACCACTATATGTATTGCATGTCTAATTCTGTTGGGTTACACACTGAGTTTACGTAAACTCACTTCTGTTTGTCTGTTCTGTTTAGGTAATCCACAGACTTAGACGGATTGGTGCAATGGAGTCTTGCAGTGGCCACTAGTCTATGAGTTGAATTTAATTAAAGGTTTTATTTTCTTAAAGATTATTTCTCGAGTTTTGTATTAATTAGACTCTCCGGATTGTTGATTTAATTTTTGAGATTTGGATTTTTGTTTAATATTTTGTTTGGATAACTCGCTAAAAACACGGTTTTTATTAAAGCAAATGTTTTCTAAAAGCACGAATTGCATTCTTCAGTTATAACAATTTTTTTAGACTTCCGCTATAAATTACATTTTAGCAAATAAATGAATACGAATTGTGAAATGTGAATGATTTGACGAGACGACTTTATTTTCAAAACCCTACCCTGTAACACCTCTGGATTCAACCATAACATCTGGGCCAAGTTTGGGGTGTTACATTTAGTGATATCAGAGCCAGGTTGCAAATCTCGGGCTGTGAATTTTGGGTTCCAAAATTTTGTTTCAAAAAAATTGGTTTTCAAACAATTTGAATAATTTGAGAAGGTATGTGGTACACCAAGTCTCCAGCGTTGATCCTGTAAGTATTTTTGAATCTTAGATAGTATATTTAGAAAACACTGTAGTTAGTACTTTTTAAAACTGTACTGAAATAACTTGAGACTGAAACTTCTGAAAACATTTCTGAACTTCTAATAATTTATGCATAAAATATCTGCTAATAAAAACTAGAATTGATACATAAAATTTTATAATGTAGATAAAATTTGAAATTTATGATGAGCGCTCGTGGAACACGCGGACGTGGTGTTCGGGGCTGTGATAGAGGCCGTAGGGGGCTCGAGCTGAGTGTTCCTCTCTAGTAGTATGCCACACTTAGATACGAGTGAGACACCGGTTTGGCCTGCAATTGAGACTGTGTCTCAAAGCCGTTTGGGTGGGGACGACACACTGTCCCAAGCCATATTGAGGATATTGGATAGGGTCGCTGGACCCAATTCTGGATCTGGGGGCTATAGGGCGGTAACTGAACGACTCTGGTCTAATGGTGTTGAGCTGTTTAGGGGTGTCACTGGAGTCGCCTTTACTGTGGCCGAGTATTGGTTGGAGGCTATCGAGAGGATCATGAATGATTTAGACTGTACTCCTGAGTACAAACTGAAAGGTGCAGTCTCTTTGCTTCGCGACGAAGCATATTAGTGGTGGTTAACGGTTGAGAAAGGTACTCAGCCTGATCATCTGAACTAGGATTTCTTTAATACTACCATCCAGGGAAAGTATGTGGGGGCGAGCAATGTAGATGCTCGTAGGCGTGAGTTCATGAATCTCACACAAGGTGATAGATCTATAACCGACTATGAGGCTGAATTTCTAAGGTTGAGTCGCTACACTCTAGGCATGGTGGCATCTGAGTATGAGAAGTGTGTCCGTTTTGAGGACGATCTTAGAGATAGTCTCCGAGTTTTGATTGCTCCATAAAGGGAGCGTGAGTTTGCAATTCTGGTTGATAAGGCAAAGATTACCGAAGAGGTTAAGCGCGTGGAGCGCCAGAATATGGACAATGAGAGAGGCAAGAATAAGAGGGATTCGGAGCCCTCTAATTCTATTCAGAGGCCTAAGAAAAAGGCCAGACCTAATGGGCCGGTTAGAATGGGTGCTCATGTTGCTCCTACTAGGATTCAGCCGTTTGGAGATTGTGGTAAGCGCCATCAGGGCGAGTGTTGAACGCGGATAGGAGCTTGTCTAAAATGTGGGTCTTTGGAGCACCTTATTAGAGAGTGTCCACAGCGAGCAGATCAGATGTAAGCTTCGAGACCGAGTACTGTACAGCCTTAGAGGGTAGTTCAGCAGCCACTTAGGGGCCTTAGACCAACTAGGGGTGGAAATGGTATGGGCCGAGGACAGAGAGCACCGGGCAGAGGTGCTGGCCAGACTGAGGCGAGGTAGCCTTCGTTAGTTAATGCTGCTCGACGCCGAGAGGATAGAAATGCTCCAGATGTTATCACCAGTATGTTCTTAATACTGCTTTGATAGACAAAGGTTCTACGCACTCCTATGTAGCTAGTTCTATTTCTGAAAACCTGAGGATTTCTGTTGAGAGCACTTCTAGTGAGATCACTGTACTAATTCTATTGGTTCAGTCTGTCCGGGTTAGTAAACTTTATAAGGATGTTTCATTAGAGGTGCAAGGGGCTGTATTTCTGGCAAATATGATGGAGTTACCATTTAGGGGGTTCAATCTGATTCTTGGTATGGATTGGTTGATAGAGCACCGAGTTAGTTTGGATTGCATGACTAAGAGGGTCATTCTGAGGACTGAGGATGATAATGAGGTGGTTGTGATTAGTGAGCATCGAGATTATCTGTCTAATGTGATCTTCCCTCTTGTGGCTGAGAAATTGGTTCAGAAAGGGTGTGAGGCGTATTTGGCTTACGTCAGTGTTTCTGTTTCTGGGGACTCTTCTATCGGGGATATCAGAACAATGAGGGATTTTTTAGATGTCTTTCCTGAGGAGCTACCGGTTTACCTCCGAATCAAGAAGTTGAGTTCGGCATTGAGCTTCTATCGAGTACAACTCTGGTGTCCATCGATCATTACCGAATGGCACCGAAGGAGCTTACAGAGCTTAAGGCTCAACTTCAAGAGCTTTTGGATCGTGGTTTCATCCGCCCTAGTGTGTCTCCGTGGGGGCACCATTAAGATGTGCATTGATTATCGACAGTTGAATAAACTGACTATGAAAAAAAAGATCGACAGTTGAATAAACTGACTATGAAAAAAAAGTATCCACTTCTGAGGATCGATGATTTTTTTGATCAGTTCAAAGGGGCTTCTGTGTTTTCAAAAATTAATCTCCGATCTGGGTACCATCAGCTTAGAGTTAAGGAAGTTGATGTTCATAAGACTGCATTTACGACTCGTTATGGGCATTACAAGTTCCTAGTTATGCCTTTTGGTTTGACGAATGCTCCAGCTGCATTCATGGATCT
Organism: Gossypium bickii; assembly: GCA_025503065.1. Classification (NCBI taxonomy): domain Eukaryota; kingdom Viridiplantae; phylum Streptophyta; class Magnoliopsida; order Malvales; family Malvaceae; genus Gossypium; species Gossypium bickii. The sequence continues at coordinate 109,295,332 of CP106711.1, forward strand.
GATGAACCGAGTCTTTCAACTATATCTGGATCAGTTCATCGTGGTTTTCATCAATGATATTTTGGTTTACTTTAAGACCGAGGATGAGCATGATGAACATCTTAGAGTAGTGCTTCAAATACTCCAAGAGAACCAGCTCTTCGCTAAGTTGAGCAAGTGTGAATTCTAGTTGCATGAGGTAACTTTCCTGGGGCATGTGGTTTTTCTGAGGGGATCCGAGTTTATTCTAGAAAGATTGATGCTGTGCTTGATTGGAAATAGCCCAAGAATGTATCGGAGATTCGCAGCTTTCTAGGCTTTGTGGGGTATTATCGACATTTTGTTGAGGGCTTCTCTCCGATTGCAGCTCCTTTGACTAAGCTTCTGTGTAAGGGTGTTCCTTTTGTTTGGACTGATGCACAGCAATTGAGATTTGGAGGCACTATCTGTATAGTGAGAGGTGTATTATCTACACTGATCACAAGAGCCTCAAGTACCTCCTTACCCAAAAGGATTTGAATCTTAGGCAGCGACGATGGATTAAGCTGCTCAAAGATTATGACTGCACGATAGAGTATCATCCTAGTAAGGCCAATGTGGTGGCCGATGCTCTAAGTCGTAGAGCGTTGTCTGATTTGAGGGTGATGCTCTCTTGCCTTAGTCTATTTGATGATGGGAGTCTGTTAATTGAGTTGCAAGTTAGGTCGACTTGGATTGATCAGATTCGGGATAAGTAGTTAAGGGATGAGTCTTTGGGTTTGTAGTACCGTCAGATTGAGAGTGGCAGTACTTCAGATTTTGGATTGAATAACGATAGAGTTTTTTTATTTTTGAGGTCGGATCTGTGTGCCGAATGATTCTAATTTGAGGTGATCAATTCTGATGGAAGTGCATAGTAGCGCTTATGTTATGCATCCCGGTGGTAATAAAATGTATCGCGATCTTCGTGAGATGTACTGGTGGCCGGGTTTGAAGCGTGAGGTTACAGATTTTGTTGCTCGATGTCTGACGTGCCAGCAACTTAAGGCTAAGCACCAGTTGCCTTCAGGTTTGCTACAACCCGTTAAGATTCCCATTTGGAAATGGGAACGAGTGACGATGAACTTCGTTAATGGATTGTCTTTGACACCCACTAAGAAGGATTTTGTTTGGGTCATCATGGATCGATTGACCAAGTCCGCTCATTTCATTCCGGTTCGGATGGACTACTCTCTGCAGAAGCTAGCGAAGCTCTATATCTTTGAGATTGTAAGATTTCATGAGGTTCTTGTTTCGATTATTTCTGATAGATATCCTCGCTTCACTTCTCAGTTCTGTAAGAAATTATATGAGGCTTTAGGTTCAAGATTAGACTTCAGTACTGCATTTCATCCTCAGACCGATGGTCAATCTGAGAGTGTGATTAAGATAATGAAGGATATGCTTTGGAGTTGTGTAATTGATTTCGGAGGTAGTTGGAAAGATTATCTGCCGCTAGCTGAGTTCGCCTACAATAACAGTTTCCAGTCTAGCATCCAGATGGCACCTTACGAGGCTTTGTATGGTTGTAAGTGTCGTACTACGCTATGTTGGACTAAGTTGGGTGAGCATTGTGTTTTGGGTCCTGAGTTGGTTTCTGAGACCGAAGATAAGGTTAAATTGACTCGGGATAGTCTGAAGGCGGCTTCTGATAGGCGAAGTCTTATGCTGATCTAAAAGGGAGAGATATTAAGTACTTTGTGGGTGATTCCATGTTTCTTAAAGTTTCTCTGTGGAAGAAGGTTCCGAGATTCGGTCGTAAGGGCAAGTTGAGCCCTAGGTTTATTAGGCCATATTGGATTCTGAAGCGTGTGGGACTAGTCACTTATCAGTTGGAACTACCTCCAAAGTTGGACCGTATCCATAATGTCTTTCACGTATCAATGTTGAGGCGGTATCGGTCTGATCCATCTCATGTTGTCTCTGTTGAGGAGATTGAGGTTAGACCAGATTTGACTTTTGAGGAGGAGTCGGTTCAGATTCTATATCGTGATATTAAGGTTCTGAAAAGGAAGTCCATTCCGTTGGTAGAGGTTCTATGGCGAAATCATGGCACTAAGGAATCCATGTGGGAACCTGAGAACTCGATACGTCAACAATATCCTCATCTATTTTGATGAGGTAAATTTTGAGGTCAAAATTTCTTTTAGGGGGTAGAGTTGTAATTCCCTGAGTAACTTATTTCTGTTTTGTAAATATCTGACACAAATGTGTATCTACTTTAGTGGTTAAGTGTTCTAGGTGTGTGAGAGTTCTTGGGTTCAAGTCCCCACCTTTGGTAAATTTTGTTATTTTTCTTAAATTCAAGTCTTACCTTTGTTGAGTGGGCTTATACAAAATTGTCTGCTAATCCATATTAGAATGAGCCTACTGGTTCGTGTGGTATGGGAGTTGGTGTGTTGGAGGTCCTGTGTTCGAATTCCTACACAAGCATGGTTGTTATTTTTGCTCTGTTATTGATTAGAATTTCGGTTGAGCTAAAAGTCTGATGAGGTTGTGAGTTAGTCGGAGAAAATTAAGGGATGTGTTATCATATCTATTTTTTTCTTTTTGTTGTTTTTCAAAATTTTAGTTTCTTTCCCAAAATTCTGACGTGGTTTTTGCTTTCCTTCCCTATTCTTTTCTCCTATGATTCTTCCTCTTCAATCTGTTCTCTCTTCTGTTATTCCAAAATTTGTATTTTGTTTCATTGTGTTCGTACGGCTTGGTAAGTGTAGTAATGTTTTTTGCTTGAGTTTGGGGAGAAGTTTCTTTTAAAGCCATTTAGAACGGGTTGCTTTTCCGACGGTGTTGAACATGTGTTTTTGAAAGCAAAAAATCGAAAGGTACGGAGTGCTTCTCTTGCAGAATTGTAGGCGGTTTAGTTTGGGAATTCAGGTAAGCATTGAACACTTGGATTTTGTCGTTGTCAGTTTCGTTATTCTAGTTTAATTGAGAATTTAGACTGATTTTGGAAGTTTTTTATGATTATTTTAGGTTCTGGTGGCCTCGGGAGTGTTTTTGCATCGAAATCGTACCAGGTGTGAACCCGAATCACAAAAAAATTGAGCTTTGGTGAAAGCCAAAAAACTGTTCTATCGACACCACACGGGCGTGTGGTCGCCCGTGTGATTGGTCGTGTGCGAGACACAGCTATGTGCATGTGGCCGTGTGATGGTGTGGGCAAGGTCGTGTGAGCCACACGGGCTAGGCCAAGTTGGACATGTGGATTATGGGTCAGGCCGTGTCGACCGCATGGGCAAGGCCAATTTGGGCATGTGGACCACACAGGCGTGTGGGCCACACGGGTATGTAGCCCATATTTCTAAAACTTTCCATAGGGTCACACAGGTCGTTCCGATCAACTGTGGGCTTACTGTAATGTCAATAAGGGCTAACCAAACCCTAAAACTATGTGATTTGATAGTCTAAAATTCTGTTCTGAGTATGATACTATTATGCATGCTTGATTATTCTGCTTTACGTATATCTGTTATCTGTATATAAGCATGTTGAGCATGTTTACTCTGTTATTTTTGCATTTGACTTCTGCATATGTTATTGGGGTGGGATTTGTATATGTGGAGGAAGTGATCTGAAAGGCAACCTTCGCCTCTATTCTGGCAGCTTGGCTGCACTTTATCTGATATGTGTCACAATGGCACGATATGGTGTGTAGGGTTGGGTAGGTGTTTTTAACCCCACATGGTGTGATGGGATGGTCGAAGTTGGTGTGTAGAGGATGTGGGTAGGATTCTGTTTATTTGTTCTGCATATTTGTTTCTAATATTGGTATCTGAAAAAGGACTTCAGTCTGAATCTGTATCTAACTGTTGTGAGACCACTGTATGTATTGCATGTCTAATTCTGTTGAGTTACACACTGAGTTTACGTAAACTCACTTCTATTTGTCTGTTCTATTCAGGTAATCCATAGAATTAGACGGATTGGTGCGGCGAAGTCTTGCGGTGACCACTAGTGTTGAAACCATTTTAAAATCGAGTTTTAAAAACTGGGATCGACTTTAAAAACAAAATGGGAGTCGCCACCAATCCCTTTTTACTTAGGTGTGATTGGATCACCTTGTAAAATGTTTTATTTTAAAACATTTAATTTTGGTCTACGAAAAATAAGAAAATGGGTTCGGGAGTCGGTTACGTACGAGGAAGGGTTAGCACCCTCGTAATATCCAAAAATTGGCACCTAATCGATAAAATCATGTCCGAATGTTAAAAATAAAGAAAATTACAAAATATGATCCTTTTATTAGAAAGAAAATCAAGATTTACTTATCCCAAAGAAATAAAGTACTGTACCCAATAAGTTAGGGTATAGCATCTCATGACTTTGAAACTAAGCTCGTCTTTTATTTTAGAAAATTCCTGCCTCGGGAAGCAAGACGTCGAACCCAGTAAGTTAGGGCACAATGTTTTGAATTCCCAAGAATAGTTTTTTTTTTTTTTATTTAAAACTTAAGATTTCTTTATTCCGAAGGAATATAAACATCACATCCAGTACGTTAGGACACGACATTTTTAAACCCTCATAATTAAAGTCATCTCATGATTTACAAAACTTGTTAAAAGGGTATTTAGTTATTTAGCCAAACGGAAAATCGCAACCCAGTACGTTAGGGCACTATTTCCCGAATTTCTAAATACCAAAATATTGCCTTATTTTAAAACATAGTAAGCTTGTAAAAATGTATTTTTATTTTGAACAATAATCCATGTAACAATATCGCATTTATAAACTATCATACACAAATATTAAAAAATGATTATAATACAATAGCATACAATATAAAATACAACTAAAATAACTACACTATAGTAATCATAAAATAATAAATAAATAAAAGGGCATTATATAGATAAATAAAATATATAAAGCAATATATGTAAAACAATAAAAAATACTAAATAAATATTATAATAAATATATAATTTAATACATATAAAAGATAATTATATATATAATAATAATTTTGAATAAAGATTTTTTAAAAAATATATATAATATAAATAATATATGTGAAAACATGTTATAAAATATAAATAAACTTTATACAAAAATAAAATTTTTAGAAAATAATATACAATATAATATAATACTATGTAATATAAAAAACATATAATATAGTATATAAAAAATAAAATGTAATGAAAATAATTTTGAGCTAAATAAAAATAATAAATAATGAAAATATATGTATATATATGTAGTACATTAATATAAACTATATAAATAAAATGGGTTAGATAACATAAATAAATAAAGTTTTAGAAATAATATATATATGTAACATAATAATATATAATATACAAAATATAATATAAAAATAATAAAAAATATAATATATATAAATTATTAAACAAGTAAAATAATATATATAGTAATAATTAAATATATAATAAAATAATACATATAAAATTTACATATAAATAAATTAATAAATATAAGAAAATAATATAGAATATTTTAATGTGATAAAACTATTAATTATAATATAAAATAATAAAATTAAAATAAAGAAAACAAGGGTTAAAAAGCAATTAAAACAGATTAAAAGGACTAAATTAAAACTCTTATTAAATTATAGGGGTTAAAATAGAAATTAAGCCAAATTTAAAAAAACTACGACGTTTTAATCTCAACCTTTAAAGAGCCCAAGGGACTAAATTGAAAGATAATTAAACTTTTAGGGCCAATTTAAAATAAAAAATGAAATTAAACGGAATTAAAAAATATAAAAATTCGGGAGGACTAAAATGGAAATTATACCATTAAACAGAAACACGCGGATCCTTCCCGGGTAAACGGGTCAACACGCGGGTCTGATTGTAAAACGACGCCGTTTTGGCACTTATCAGTTTAAGCGAAAACGGCGTCGTTTATATGAGGCTATATAAATCAGTTTTTAAGAAAAATTTCATTCTAACATTCGTTTTAAAAAAATTTCAGAGAGCCCCTCCCCTTTTTGTATTTTCCTCGCCTCTATTCGGAGGAGTCGTAGAACGTTGTAGGTACGCGCCACACGCGCCGTCGCGGTCGACGGCCAGAAAGCAAAAAACGCAGGCAGACTCTTTTCCTTTTTGTTTTTATGTTTGCACGAAGAAATAAAAAAATAAAATAACAGAAGAATCACCTCTTCTAAAAGAAATCCTCGTATTTTTATTGTTGTATTTTCTGTTTCTCAGTATATTTCTATTTTTTGTCTGTATTCTCCGTATCTTTTTTTTTATATCTCGTTGTGTCCGTCCCGATTTACAGATTAGGGGTTTTTATAACCCGAAAATAAAATAAGAAAGAAAATCTTTTTGCCCTGTTTGGCTCCATTTTGCTGCTATTTCTTTCTTCTTTTGCAGGCGGGAAGCGTAGATCTCAGCGTGGGGCACCATTCGGGGGTGGATTGAGGCTGAACGAGGGACCGATTTGCGATGCGCAAAGGGAAGGGTTGCTGAGGCATGCGGCGCCTAGGATTCCAGAAACCCTAGGCTCTTTGACTGTTTTGGGCCGTGTAGGTTGGACTAGAAATTGGGCTAGGTCAAGTTTGGGTTGTAACGGGTATTTAGTTTTAGGTATTGGGTCACGGGTTTAAGTATGGGCCCTGTACATGGACTGTTTTGGACATTTTGATTTCATTTTTTATTTTGGTTTTTAGCCCGGGCAAAAATGGGTATCTACAGCTAGTCTATGAGTTGAATTTAATTAAAGGTTTTATTTTCTTAAAGATTTTTTTTGGGAGTTTTGTATTAATTGGACTCTCTGGACCGTTGATTTAATTTTTTTGGGATTTGGATTTTTTTAATATTTTATTTGGATAACTTGCTAAAAACACGGTTTTTATTAAAGCAAAGGTTTTCTAAAAGCGTGAACTGCATTCTTCAGTTATAACGGTTTTTTTTAGACTTCCACTATAAATTACATTTTGGCAAATAAATGAATACGAATTGTGAAACGTGAATGATTTCACAAGACGACTTTATTGTCAAAACCCTATCCTATGACACCTCAAGATTCGGCCATAACGTCTGGGCCAGGTTTGGGGTGTTACACTTTTAAAATTAAAAATTTAGTCCCTATACATTAATTTTGAGACATTGAGTCCTTGTACTTTTTTATTTAAAAAACTTGGTCCATCCATCTAATTTTGCCATCAAAGTTAATGGTGCTAAAGGTAAAAAATTTTTATCCCTCAACATTTACTTTTTTTTTGTAAATTTGGTCCTTAACCTTTAAAAGTACATTAAAATTAGAATCTTTTGAAAAAAAATTTCATATTTTAAATAAAAACATAAAAAATTATAATTTTTAAAAAGTAAAATATTATGAAAAAACAAGAACTCTTTAAAATTCAAAAAAATAAAAAATGATTTTAAAAACATAAAAAAGATTTCAAAATTTATTGTTATTTAAAATGGATTGGTTGGACTAGGAATCGATTGGCGTTCAGTTTGATGAGAGGAAAAAACCCGGTTGACTTATAAACTAGTATGGATTGGTTGAACCAAGCTAAATATCCGTTGAACTAACAGTTGGATAGATTTTGAATTGGTTCCTAGAAAAACTAGTTCTACCAATTCAGAACATATAAAATATTAAAAAATAAAAAAATTTATAAAAATTGGTGCAACTGATTTTTTAGCTCGATTCAACAAATATGTATTGGTTCACGGGTCAACCAATCTTTTATATCCCATTAAACCAAGACCTCAACCGATCATTGGTCCAACCAATCTAGTCCAATTTAGATAACAGTGAATTTTTATATTTTTTAAATTTTTTATTTTTGAATTTTAACGGTTTTTTCATCCTTTTATTTAAAAAATATATAATTTGTTAAATTTTTTAAATATGAAAGAAATTATAAAATTATGTTTTTTTAATTACATAATTTTTAAAATGATAACGGCCAAATTGACAAAAACTGTAAATGTTGAGGGCTAAAATAGTCTAAAAATTTTAAAGCTGGTTGACCCCCAAATCAATATGGATTGGTTGAACCGAGTTAAAAAATCAATTGAACTAATTTTTATAATTTTTAAAATATTTTGCTTTCAACTAATCGGATCGGTTGTTCTAAGAACCAATGGGTCAGACTATTAGTACAAAACTCCAATGAGGAAAATCTCGAACAGACGAACGAAACTTAAACAGAAAATGAAGAAATAGGACAAGGCTCCAAGGCGTGTACCAAGCCACTATCTTTAAGGTTATATTCGCCCCCACCTATATTCGGTGTGTAAAAGAGTTTCAAGAAAATTAGCCTCGAAGATACAATGAAGCCAATGACTATTTGAGTTTTGTACTGACGAGATTAGTCCACTAAGCACTGAGCAATGTATAACAAGAAACTCAATTTCTACAAAGAATTTTTACAGTAATTCTTTATAGTAATTCTTTATAGAATAATCTAATAATATTAAAAGAATGGAGGAAGGATGGAAAGAATATTAGAACTTGTTGGTGTGATTTCCAAATAAAATTTCATTCCTATTTATAGGAATTTTCATGTCTCTTCACAGAGACATCTTTCAATAGGTGTCTTTTTTGAATAATAATGTATTTAAAAAGACACGTAATTATTCATTTAATGTTAAAACTATTCAAATAATACTGTTTGAATAATTATAATTTTATGAAAAATCAAGTGATATGACTCTTGACCAATAATCAAAAGATTTAACTTTTGATTAATTACACCATTTAATTTATAGCTATTGGAACACTATAAATATTTGAAAATGTTCCAACATAGACCAGTTCAAAATCAGTTAATTTATCAATTAAACCGATTTTTTAGCTCAGTTCAACAGGTACGTACTAGTTCGCATGTCAACCAGTTTTTCAACTCCTACTGGACTGATATCTCAGCCGATTCAATTTAGATAACAACAAATTTTGGAACCTTTTAAATATTTTTAAAATTGTTTTTATTTTTTAAAATTTAAAAAGTTTTTATTGTTTTTCATAATTATTTTTATTTTTGAAAATTTTTTGAATTTTAATGTTTTTATTTAAAATATAAAAAATAATAATTTTTCAAAATTGCTTTATGTTTTCTTAAAGGGTAAAGATCAAATTGACAAAAAATTATAATTGTTAAGGGTTAAAAATGTTATTCAGATCATTGCTTTTATTGTTTTGAGCAACCAGAATTTGGGTATCATCATTACCATATTAGGATCAAATCCATCGATTAAATTTGATGCACTTGTTAAGGCTTTGCAATTTGGTTAAGAATATGCTAAAAAATCTTTGGTCAATGTTCTGGTGGGCTAAGGAAAATCATGGGCAACTAAAAATGAATAAAAATGAAAACATAGAGGATAGCTCTACCAAGAAAGTATACCTTAAAGAGCAATGTGTTGATTTGAGTGTTGTGATGGCAGTTGATTTGGTCCTTGGTCCACCATTATCTTCGAAAGAGAGATTGGTGGGAAAATGCCCTATTGGCTCGAGGAGGGAGATCGCAATAACAGGGGTGGAAGTGGAGGATGACTTTGATTTTGTGGAAGGGGACATCACAAGATCGATCATAAATGGCATTCCTTCGATTGATTTCTCAGAGAGGGTCCTACATTTCTTGCTCAAAGAAATAGGTACTACAGTAGTGATTAAGCTCTTAGGTCGAACATATGTATCTCTCCAAAATAGGGTTTTTAATATTTGGAAACCCTTTATGCCGTTCCAACTTATGGACATTGAGAATGGTTATTTCTTGGCTAAGTTTCATAATATGATTTCAAAAAGGTGCTCTCTCAGGGCCCTTGGATCATTTGTGGACAATACTTGACGGTGCAATCCTGGTCCATAGATTTTAACCCTGCACAACCCTTTACAAACATTGTAATGTCTTGGATACATCTTTTAGGGCTTCTGGGGCATTTGTATAAAAAAAAAATTCTGGGAGATTGGAGAGATAGTGGGGAAAGTCGCAAAACTGGATTTTAATATCGATAATGGAGCATGAGGCCATTTCACTCGTATAGAATGTTAATCTAGATAAACTTTTGGTTTCCCAGGTCTTGATTAATGGAATACTCCAATGAGTTGAGTATAAGTATATTCCAACAATCTGTTTCGCGCGTGGATTATATGAACATGTAAAGGAAATATGTTCAAATATGGAACCTTGTCTAAGGGAAAATGGTGTTGTGCCACTAGCTAGTGGAGAATCTCTGACAGTTGATACGGTGATGGTGGACTACGATAAAGTGGAAGAAACATGCGCATACAGACCATGGGTGCTAGTTGAGATGAAGCCGAGGTGTAACTCTAGGGATTCACAAAGAAACGTAACTGCAAATCAGAAGGATATGATTGTTGATTCTTGATTTAATGTGCTAGTTGCCTTTAATTTAAAGGAGAAAGGAAAATGAGAGGGGAGTGAGGATTCTCTGAAGGCAAGCATTAAAGGGAAAGGGTCACGGGTGGGGATAGGGTTAGTGGTGGTAAGCAATTTTTTAGTCCCATTCAGAGGAGGTCTGGGTAGACCACTTTAGTGGGCCAAAGGAATAAGAATAGGCTAATGGGGTCCAAAGATGGAGTGCAGGCTATGTGGGGCCTTAACTATGGGGGGAGATTGAGGTAAGCTCAAAGGCCCAAGGCAAGAAACCAACCCAAGCGAATGAGTTGGGGTTTGTAAACTTGCTTAAGTTGGCCAGAAAATTGAAGGCTTCTAGGCCCGGTTATGCTATAGAGGGCCAAGGAGCATCGATCTGATCTAAAAATGCCTAGTTGGAGACTACCTAAGATGCGTCCACTTCTTTCGTTTCTGTAGTTTCCAATAAAGACCCAAGCGAGTTTAGCGGTGCAACTAGAGATCGACCTTTTGAAGGTAATAGCTCCGTGACAATTACTCACTTTAATCCAACTTTTGAGGCTCCATTGAAGGTTACGATGACATTGAAAGAAGGTGTACTTGACCCAGCAAAGCACTCGACAATTGTTTTTAAGGAAAACGATCACCCAAATCCGATTGAGTCAGCGAACAATGACCGAGTAGAGGCGTTGGGCAACAATGATTCAACTTATAAAGGGCAGATCCTTTGAGGAAAAGTTAATGCTGGCAGAAACAGAACAAAGCTTAATAGGACAATACGGGATCGGGGGAGCCATTTCAAGATGTTAAGTAGCTCTCAAGTGCCCCTATCGAAATTGGTCAAAAACATGGTTGAACGTATCTTTTCTCATATTGGAAAGAAAGGTGATACAAGAGGACTGAAGGTGGTTGAAAAGGAACTGGAAGTCGAAGATATCATTTGACATTAAAGGTAGCTTTTTCTTCGCCTTTTATTATATATGGATTTGCATTTGTCTGTTTTCTCATGGAACTGTCGGGGTGTGCGAGTGCAAAATTTCCCTATATCTTTTGGGAACGCCAATGGCAGATTGTTGATTTGTGGACTTGGTAGTTTTTTGTTTGAGCATGTGTTTTTTTCTATACAATTTTATTTGAGTTTTTCTTAAGATCTAGTTATAAATTAACTAAAGTGCAACAAATAATTATGGTAGAATTTGCCTAGAAATTACTATGTTGGTCACATTAAGGTGGTGAGTCAACTTTGCATGTCAGCCATGTGTAATTTATTGTGAGAGCTGTGAGCTTTATAAGCAAGGCTATTATTGTGGAGGTTCTTCCCTTCCCTTCCATTACATTTTTTTTACTCTGGTAACCAGTCTAAGAAAGAGTTTTTCTTTAGATAAAGACCAACAAGTTTTTGATTTATCAGAAAAAGTCTAATATGGGCTAAAGATATGAAATGTGAACAAAAGTGAATCATCAAAGTGTTGAGGTAAGTTTAGTAACTTTCCAAGGTATGTTAAATTTTGTTAAAGCAATGTATAGTTGTATGAATTTAGTATGTGTGTAAGCATGTATTAATTGAATAATTTTAAACAATATGTTACGATTCATTTACCTATTTATTCTTGTAGTGCTTACTAAGCCTTCACCAGCTTAACGCGTTTACTTTAAGGCGTAGGTACAGTTAGACTTGAAGAGATAGAGTCAGGCTAAGAAATCTCTCATCTCATCACATCCTCAAGAGCTACAAGAGTAAGTACTATATTTTGAGTTAAAATGGAATGCACCAAACCAAATGTGTTCCCAACTGTTAGGGACTAAAATGCAAACTCTTGAAACTCTATCTATTTTGGTTTTTATTTGAAGGATTTTGGTTCGATATGAAATGAATTATTGAGGTTATAACTATGTATGCAAATGTAGTTTGTTAAAGTGATAATTGTGATTGATTTGGAGTTGTTTTAAGTAGTTTAAATGCATCTTGAATTGGTCTTAAATGTTGAGTTGAATCCAAAATATTGCTGGGGGTTTTAGTGATCTTTCAACTGATTTTTACCAATATTTAACCAAGGTATTGATACCAAGGGTATAGGTATCGATACCTAAGCTTTAAAACTCAAAATTTCCAAAATAGAATGTTCATTTGTGGTCGAGGAAAAATAGTTTTAGCTGAATAATATTTCTTGATATGCTTCTGTTCCCTTATTTATTGAACAAAATGTTATTAGCCATTCAAAGAAAAAAAATTAAAATAAAATTTTGTCAGTAATACGAAATAAGCAATCTGGACTTGAAGGTTGTGATTTGAAATGGTTTGTTCAATAACTTTCAACATAAGTATGTTTTTCAAAGCACATGATCCTAGGACACAGATAAACCGCCTTCACGCCTAGATAATTTGAACCTTCTTACACTTGTCTAACCATTCCTTCATTCCTCTCGGCAACTCCTCATGTCTTGAATATGATATTATACATCTTGCGTGTGCAGGAAAGTGGTATATATATATATATATAATAAGAAATTAGAGAGACATAACAAACCAACTTTTATATTATTCAACTCATTCATGTGTTTCGCTTTATTCTAAGTTAAAATGTCTAGCCATTTGATTGTGAAAGCTCTTCTTTGTTGATAATAAATAGAACAGAGATAGGGTAGTTGGGACCATAAAAAACTTCAATTCTATTTAAATATAGAAAATAATTAGTAGAAAGTATTAGTCAATGTTTAATTTAATAAAAATAATTAATTAAAAAATTTCAATTTAATAAGAATTTTGATTTTAATGATAATAAAAACAATATAAATTTTATTTTAATAAAAAATAAATAATTTAAATTTTATCATAAGCTAACTTTTTTTAAGTCATAAGAATCTAATTCATTCTATCAATTTAAATGCAGAAATAATAAATAAATTAGTCCATATTTAATTTAATAAAAATAATCAATTAAAGAATTTTATTTTAATAAGGGTATTAATGTTAATAATAATATATTTTATTATAATTAAAAAAGATTGAAGAACTAAATTTAAAAAAAAAATCAAGGATAAAGATTTCATTCACTATCTCTAATACATACATTTATGTATAATTCAAGGGGAAGAGGAAAAGGCCAGATAAATTGCAAAGGGTTTATATAATTTTGATAACAACAAATTTTGGAACCTTTTGAATATTTTTAAAATCATTTTTATTTTAAAATTTTAAAGAGTTTTTATTGTTTTTCATAATAATTTTTTTGAAAATACTATATTTTTTTGAATTTTAATGTTTTTATTTAAAATATGAAAAAAGTAAATTTTCAAAATTATTTTTTTTTGTTTTTTTAAAGGGTAAAGATCAAATTGACAAAAAATTATAATTGTTAAGGGTTAAAAATGTTATTCAAAGCCATTACCTTTGTTGTTTTGAGCAACCAGAATTTGGGTATCATCATTACCATATTAGGATCAAATCCATCAATTAATTTTGATGTACTTGTTAAGGCTTTGCAATTTGGATAAGAATATGGTGAAAAATCTTTGGTCAATGTTCTGGTGGGCTAAGGAAAATCGTGGGCAACTAAAAATGAATAAAAATGGAAGCATGGAGGATGGTTCTACCAAGAAAGTACACCTTAAAGAGCAATATGTTGATTTGAGTGTTATGATGGCAGTTGATATGGTCCCTAATCCACCATTATCTTCAAAACGGAGATTGGTGGGGAAAGGCCCCGTTGGCTCGAGGAGGGAGATTGCAATAACAGCGGTGGAACTGGAGGATGACTTTGATTTCTTAAAGAGGGTTCTACATTTCTTGCTCCAAGATATGGGCACTACAATAGTGATTAAGCGCTTAGGTCGGAACATTGGGTATGTGTCTCTCCAAAATAGGGTTTCTAATATTTGGAGACCCTTTATGCCATTCCAACTTATGGACATCAAGAATGGTTATTTCTTGGCTAAGTTTCATAATAGCAATGATTTCGAAAAGGTGCTCTCTTAAGGCCCTTGGATCATTTATGGACAATACTTGACGATGTAATCGTGGTCTATAGATTTTAACCCTGCACAACCCTTTCCAAACATTGTAATGTCTTGGATCCGCTTCCGGGGCATTTCTATAAACAAAATATTTTATGGGAGATTGGAGAGATGGTTGGGAAAGTCGGGAAACTAGATTTTAATACAGATAATGGAACACAAGGCCATTTCGCTCGTATGGAATGTTAATCTAGATCAACTATTGGTTTCCCAGGCCTTGATTAATGGAATACTCCAACGAGTTGAGTATGAGTATTTTTTAACAATCTATTTCTCATGTGGACTATATGAACATGTAAAAGAAATATGTTCAAATATGGAACCTTGTCCAAGGGCAAATGATGGTGTGCCTCTAACTGGTGGAGAATCTCTGACAATTAAAGCGGCGATGGTGGACGATGATAAAACGGAGGAAACATGCGCATACAAACCATGGATGCTAGTTGAGAAGAAGCCGATGCGTAACTCTAGGGATTCCCGGAGAAACGTAACTGCAAATTTGGGGGATATGATTGTGGATTCCTGATTTAATGTGTTGGTTGCCTTTAATGTAAAGGAGAAAGGAAAGGGAGTGGGGAATGAGGATTCTCTGAAGGCAAGTATTAAAGGGAAGGGGGTCACGGATGGGGATAGGGTCAATGGTGGTAAGCAATTTTTTGGTCCTATTCAAAGGAAGTCTGGGCAAACCACTTTAGTGGGCCAAGGGAATAGGAATATGGTAATGGGGTCCAAAAATAGAGTGCAGGCTGAGTGGGGGGTTTAACTATGAGGGAGATTGGGGTAAGCTGAAAGGCCTAAGGCAAGAAACTAACCTAAGCAAATGAGTTGCGGTTTGTAAACATGGTTAAATTGGTCAGACAATCGAAGGCTTCTAGGCCCAATTGTGCTATGGAGGGCCAAGGTGGATCAGTCTGATTTGGACAAGCCTAGTTGCAGACTGCTTAAGATGCGTCCACTTCTTTCGTTTCTGTAGTTTCTGGAAAAGACCCAGGTGAGTTTAGTAGTACAACTAGATATTGGCCTTTTGAAGGTAATAGCTCTGTGACAATTACTCACTTTAATCCAACTTTTGAGGCTCCATTGGAGGTTGCGTTGACATTGAAAGAAGGTGTACTTGACCTAACAAAGCACTCAACAATTGTTTTTAAGGAAAACGATCACCCAAATCCGATTGAGTCAGTGGACGATGACCGAGCGGAGCTGTTGTGCAGCAATGATTCGACTTCTAAAATGCAGATCGTTGAAGGAAAAGTCGGCGATGCCAGAAATTGAAGAAAGCTTAATAAGAAAATACGGGATCGATGGAGCCATTCCAAGATGTCAGACAGCTCTCGAATGCCCATATCGAGATTGGTCAACAACATGGTTGAACTTATCTCTTCTCAGATTGGAAAGAAAAGTGATACAGGAGGACTGAAGGTGGTTGAAAAGCAACTGGAAGTCGAAGATGTCATTCAACATTAAAGGTAGGTTTTTCTTCGCCTTTTATTCTATATGGATTTGTTTTTTTTTTTTTTCTCGTGGAACTGTCAGGGGTGTGCGAGTGCAAAATTTCCCCATATTTTTTGGGAATGCCAATAGCGGGTTGTTGAGTTGTGGACCTAATAGTTTTTTTCAAGCATGTGTGTTTTCTGTACTATAAATTAACTAAAGTACAACAAATAATTATGGTAGAATTTGCTTAGAAATTACTATGTTGGTCACATTAATGTGGTGAGTCAGCTTTGCATGTCAGCTATATGTAAGTTTTGTGAGAGCTGTGAGCTTTATAAGTAAGGCTATTATTGTGGGGGTTCTTCCCTTCCCTTCTATTCCATTACATTATTTTTACTCTGGTAACTGGTCAAAGAAAGAGTTCTTCATTAGAGAAAGACCAACAATTTTTCGATTTATAAGAAAAAGTCTACTATAGGCTAAAGATATGAAATGTGAACAAAAGTGAATAATCAAAGTGTTAAGGCTAAGAGATCTCTCATCTCATCACATCCTCAAGAACTACAAGAGTAGGTACTATATTTCGAAGTAAAATGGCATGTACATAGGCTGACCAAATGTGTTCCCCAGTGTTAGGGACTAAAATGCAAACTCTTGAAACTCTATCTATTTTGGTTTTTATTTTAAGTATTTTGGTTCTATATGAAATGAATTATTGAGGTTATAAGTATGTGTGCAAATGTGGTTTGTTAAAGTGATAATTGTGATTGATTTGGAGTTGTTTTAAGTAGTTTAAATGCATCTTGAATTGGTCTTAAGTGTTGAGTTGAATCCAATATATTATAGGGGGTTTTAGTAAACTTTTAACTGATTTTTACCAAAATTTACCCAATGTATCGATACCAGGGGTATAGGTATTGATACCTAGGCTTTAAAACTTAATATTTCCAAAATAGAATGTGATTTTGGTATCGTTTTTAACATCAGTATCAATATTGAAGGCTAGGCGTCGATACCTAGGCCTAAGGTATTGATACCGTCATCAAAATTTGAATTTCCAGGATGTTATTTTGGTATTGCCTTCCTTGTTTTCTCTTAAACAAGCCATTTGGGCGTCATTGAAATACTTTTACAAGCCAAGGATTTTGATCATGGAAGAAGGTCAATGAAGGATCTAAATGTCCGTTTGTTACTCATGTTGGTAAATATGCAAATTCTTTACATAAGAATGCTATGAAAAAATTATCTCAATCTTCATAATTCCATGCAAAATATTGATAGGATTACTGAGAAACAAAATTCTGAACAAGTTGCAAGAAATCGACTACAACTGAAGGTGTCAATAGGTGTTGTTAAGTGGCTTGTATTTCAAGGTTGTGCCTTTAGGGGACGCGATGAAGCACAAGATTCAAGAAATCGAGGTAACTTTATTGAACTAATAAAACTCTTGGCTTCTTATAATGAAGATATGGGGGCAATTGTCTTAGAAAATTCCCTCAGAATGCACAGTATGTAAGTCCAACTGTTCTAAAGGATAATCTTTATATTTTGGCGAGTAAATTCAAGTATTCATTCGGGAAGAGATTGGAGATTCAAACATTCCAGTTTAAGTCAAGCGCACATTTAACGGTCACAATTTTAGTATATTCATATTCTTGAATTCCTATTAGCCCCATAATCGTAATACAACACAACCCCACAACCTGAAGTCCCTAGTTTTTCGAAAGTGGAATCATCAATATTAAACTTCAAAGCTTCCTCTGTATGGGGATCGCATCGAACATCGAATTTGTTTTTAACCACACAATAGTCTTAGACACATAAGCTTGAGTTATCCTAAAAAGTCCACTCATTAACGACACCCCCTCTTTAACTGCCTTTAGCCAGTAGTAAGCCATCATTTTAGTTGGAAATGTTGAAACCAAAGAATCTGATTTACTTGGCAACTTATTTTTGTAAAATCAACCTTTGATTTTTTTTTCTCTGGCTTTATGTGAAATAGTACATTAGTTTCTTAATTTTATTTCCCACTTCAGCATCTAAATAGTTTCAATTAGAATAAAATAGTTGTCCATTCTTCAAATTCTTCAAGGTATCAATTCATAAACATATATCATTAATCCAATTTTTTTTCCAATGACTAGATATGGCATGACCAAAGAAAAAAACAATGGAGTTATCGGTCGATATCTCACCCAAACATGAAACAATGTCCAAAGGGAATTAGAATGGATTTGACAGTTTTCATGCTCCTATCATATGTCACAAGCTCAATGGAAACAACTTTATGTCGCAGTCCCAATCAGTAAAAATGTTCATTTGTGGTTGAGGAAAAATATTTAGCTGAATAATATTTCTTGATATGCTTCTGTGCCCCTTGTTTATTGAGTAAAATTTTTTCAGCAATACCATATAAGCAATCCGGACTTGCGGGTTGTGATCTAAAATGGTTTGCTCAATAACTTTCAACATATCATTCACTAGATGTATGTTTTTCAGAGCACAAAATCCTAGGACACAGATAAACCACCTTCACGCCTGGATAATTTGAACGTCCATACCCTTGTCTAACCATTCCTTCATCCCTCTCGGCAATTCCTCATGTATTGAATATGATATTATACATCTTGAATGTGTAGGAAAGTGGTTATATATATATATATATATATATATATATATATATAAGAAATAACTTAGAGAGACATAACAAACCAAATTTTATATTATTCAACTCATTCATGTGTTTTGCTTTATTCTAAGTTGAAATGTCTAACCATTTTATTGTGAAAGCCCTTCTTTCTTAATGATAAATAGAAGGGAGATAGGCTAGTTGGAACCATAAAAAACTTCATTTCTATTTAAATATCGAAAAAATTTTAATAGAAATTATTAGTCAATGTTTAATTTAATAAATATAATTAATTAAGCAATTTCAATTTAATAAGAATTTTGATTTTAATGGTAATAAAAACAATATAAATTTTATTTTAATAAAAAATTAAATAATTTAAATTTTATCATAAACTAACTTTTTTAAGTCATAAGAAACCAACTCATTCTATATCAATTTAAATACAAAAATAATGAATAAACTAGTCCATGTTTAATTTAATAAAAATAATCAATTAAAGAAGTTTATTTTAATAAGGATATTAATGTTAATAAGAATAATATATTTTATTTTAATTAAAACAGATTGAACAACTAAAAAGTTTTTAAGAAAATTTAAGAATAAATATTTCATTCACTGTCTCTAATACATACATTTATGTATAACTTGACGGGTTTATCAAAAAAAAAAAAAATGTATAACTTGACGGGAGAGGAAAAAGCCAGAGAAATTGCAAAGGGTTTATATAATTTTGAAGGGTGTATAGATGATTCTTGAATTTTGTTTGTAAACAGTAGTTGGAAAAAAAACAACAAAAAAATTAATATAAGAATCAATCGTAGTGATTCATTCGTTTCCCTAAACGAAGGTCTGAAATCCAAACTTCAAACTAAAAATAAATTGTAATTGCAAGATTTCATATCGTATGACGAAAATAATATTACGAGAGGTTACAATAAGCTAAGTTACATGAGAAACCTCTTTTATCTTTTTTATTTTTTTTTTCAACTAAATTCAACGTGAAAAACAAGTTAAACATCATCCAAACAATTAGCTACTAAGTAAGGTTCATGGGGTTTAGAAGTATCCCCTAGTTGTTGTCCCACCAGAACCGGGACTGAAGTTGTTTAATGATATTTTGATCCAGCTGGAAGGCCTTGGCAAGAACATCAGGATCGATGGCCGGGTCAGAGCCAAACACTGCATTTGCAATGGTGATCACCCCTGGGTTTTGGCTACTGAGAGCAGCAAAGGCAACCGCATTCGTACTCCCTATGTTGAACTGGAAGTGAATCATACCTTCGGGGAAAACGAATACATCTCCGGGGTAAAGGACTTTGGTGAAGAGACGGTTATCCGGGTTCGATGTGACAAAGCCGACGGAAAGTGTGCCCTCCACAACGACTAGAATTTCGGTGGCACGAGGGTGAGTGTGAGGAGGGTTTAGGCCACCGTAAGGTGCATAGTCAATTCGAACAAGAGATATGCCAAGAGTGTTAAGTCCAGGTATTTGTTGAACATTGGCTGGAGTGACCATTGATCCTACTTGGTTTGATGTATTTCCAGGAATGTTGAGGCCAGGCAGGAAGAAGTCTTCTGCGGTTGCAAGCTTGGGGTCCTTGCAGAACTTGCCATTAACGAAAACTGCATGAATGGAAAGAAAAGAGTTTACTACTTGGACACTTGTCCAATACTTGTACTTGCTATATTTCTGCACTTTTAAGAGTCAAACTCAAAACGAATATATTGCAAAGATGAAATTTCAAAGAATTAAAGAACACACCACCGTCTTTAGTGTCATTAATGGCTACACAGAAATCCTGAAGAGGGCTGGGATCTGAAGCTGAGACAAGTTTGGAAGCCAAAGCCAAGAGGACAAATGCTACAAGGAATTGAACACCTTTCATTGTTGTAAGCAACAGTCCTGAACCTGATCAAATTGAGCTTCTAAGATTTGTTGCTTTATGAGGGGTGAGAAATCTGGTTTCAAAGCATGTCCATTTATAGATAGTAGTCACTGAACAGGTCCATTGTCATTTTATTTCTTTAACAATTCCATTTTAAAAAGGAAAATAAAAAAAGAGGTTTGCCAAGTCTGAAGTAATTACTGGTTTTTAAAGAAATCTGAAGGAATCATTCTTCAACTACTCTACACCTTCATCCTCATCGAACTGGTCGTTTTTACGTACCCAATGTCGTCTTAACTACTCTACTGACTTTGAATGTGTGTATATATATATAAAAAAATATATATATACAATTGATTAGCCTCTAGCAGTATTTCAATGTTGCAGTGCTCCTGTATATCCATAGAATGGTGAAAGCAATATGCAGGTTACATTTAATGCAACCGGGCTTTTATGAAGATGTCAATGCACGTGTATATTCAGAGAGATATAAAACCACAAGTATTGAATCAGTCCGAGGCGCTTTTCTTGCAAATACTTCTTACTTAATCAAGCAATTTTATTTGAATTAATTAATAGATGTTGAAGCTGGTTAATAAGCCGGCCTGGAAAAACAGTTTCTCTAATTTTTTTAAAAAATAAAATAAAATTGAGATCACTAATTGCAAAAGGAGATGATAATGAGGGAAAAAGATCATGTCAAAGGTTTCAATAGTTAATCTCCCTCAACCCACAATGGCAGTCTCTTTCACACTTTAACCAAGCCCAGCTGCTGGCACTTTATGTTTAAACACTGCCAAATGGCAAAATGTTTCCAACTAGGATTATTGTTAACATTGTTTTCATTGTATCTTGCATGAACAGGGTTGCCTGCCCGCAGCCTTAGCAACCTTGGATATCTCCTAAAGTCAACGTTCGAATGGATCAAGTTGTATTAAGTACTACAAAAGACATAATTTAATTACAGATTTGACTACTTCCATGACAAAGATACTGATGTAAGCATTGGAAGTGGGAAGAGACAAGGGTAGTAGTTGAAGAACAATTCATCAGAAATGGAAAAACATAGACTAACTCAAAGACTAATGTATAAATAGTCATGTTCTGCAGCAGAGTTCCTCATCCTCTCCAAAGCAATCAAAATTCCATTTATCACAATGAAAACTGCCCATTTCATCCTAGTATTTTGTCTCTTGGCTCTGGCTTCCCCATTTGCCTATGCATCTGATCCTAGTCCTCTCCAAGATTTCTGCGTAGCCATCAATGACCCCAAGGATGCTGGTAAGTTTTGTTTTTATCTCTTCTTCTTAAACTTGACCTTCAAATAAAACATTCTACAATCTCTTCATGGCATGGTACATGAAAATAACATTCTTCTTCTCATCTCCAGTGTTTGTTAATGGGAAGTTCTGCAAGGACCCAAAGCTTGCTAAAGCACAAGACTTTTACTATTCAGGGCTCAACATCCCCAGAAACACATCAAATCCAGTGGGATCGACTGTTACTCCAGTTAATGTTGCTCAAATACCAGGGCTTAACACTCTTGGCATCTCATTGGTTCGAATTGACTACGCACCAAATGGTGGCCTAAACCCCCCTCATACTCACCCTCGTGCCACCGAAATCCTAGTCGTTGTGGAGGGCACACTCTACGTTGGCTTCGTGACATCCAACACCGATAATCGTCTCATTACCAAGGTCTTATACCCTGGAGATGTATTTGTTTTCCCAATTGGTCTCATTCACTTTCAATTCAATGTGGGGAAAACCAATGCTGTTGCCTTCGCTGCTTTGAGTAGCCAGAATCCTGGGGTTATTACCGTAGCCAATGCAGTGTTTGGATCAAATCCAACCATCACTCCCGATGTTCTCGTCAAGGCTTTCCAATTGGACAAGAATGTGGTGAAAAATCTCCAGGCAAAATTCTGGTGGGCTAACAATTAGGGCGCCCATGTATAATTCAATTTGGATTCAAATTCACAATTTGTTTGCAATAATCTTTGACTTGTTTCCTTTTCTACAATAATAATTTTTTTTTTCTGGAAAGAATAAATATAAAAAGTATTTGCTTATGTTGCTGTAAGCTTCTTTGTTAAGTAATGAAATTTATTGTTTTAGTTATTGCTATTTTTACTCTCTTTTTTTGTTTGATTAATAATTTGTTTTCATTTTTCATTTTTTTATGGCAGTACTGTAGATTCAATGCATTTTAAATATAAAAAATTCAAAATTTAATGTTATCTAAATTGGACTGGACCGACTGGTCGGAGTGGGAACCGGTTGGGTATTAGGCCGACAAGACGTAAAAAATCAGTTGACTTAAAATTTATATGGACTGCTTGAACTGAGCTAAAAAATCGTTTGAATCGATTTCTAATTGGTCTAGCCAATTGATTTCCAAAACAACCAATCCGACCGGTTCAAAGCAAATAAATTACTGAAAAATAAATTTTTTTTATAAAAAACGAATCAACCTCCAGTTCAGCTGATTTTTTAGCCCGGTTTAACCAGTTTATACTAACTCGCAGGTCAACTAGTTTTTTACCTTTCATCGGATCGATACCCTAACTAGTTCTTGACCCAATCGATCCGGTCCAGTTTAAATAACATTAAATTTTAGCATTTCTTATGTTTTTAAAATAGTTTTTAAAACATCTTTTTATCTTTTATTTTTAAATATTTTAATTTTTTTAAACTTATATATATTTTTAATTTTTAATTTTTTTATGTTTTGAAATAGTTTCCTTAATGATTTGACTTGTTCTTTTCTTGTGTTTTAAGCTATATTTATTATGTACCCGTATGCCACTTAAGAGGCAAAATTGTTGAGCACTTTAGCGACAACCATTCCTTAGCTGATTCAACTATAGGAACATAAGCAAGTATGAGCATTAATTGGTGCAAGAAGTTTCTATTTGGAATGCAAGGTTAGGTCAATCCTGCATGAAGTTCGACTATAGGAACATAAGCAAGTAATGTTTTTTTTTTTTCCCTTTAAATATACAATTTTTTTGGTTGAAAGGTAAATTTCTTAATTATCATATACTACTCCACAAATCAAATAATGCAGTTCGGCACACTTTAAAAAAGCAATATCAACATTGGATTGCATAAACTAGATTATAATAGATTACTCAAACAATAAAAGAAACACTTCATCACTACTAGAAACTAGAAAACATGACACCCCTAAATTAGCATGTTGCTTTTGCCAAAGAGTGAGCTATCTCATTAGCCACTCAAAACACCATAGAGAAAGCCACTTCTCTAATCTTATTCAATGACCAGTTTTATCTTACTTTTTCAGTTTAAGTTAAGGGAACATTTAACGGTCATAATTTTAGCATCTTTAGAATCTCGAATTCCTATCAGCCCCACAATCATAATGCAACACACCCGCTCAACCTGAAGTCCCTAGTTTCCCGAAAGTGAAATTGTCAACATTAAACTTCTAAACTCCCTTTACATGGGGATCCCACGAACATTGAACATTGAATTTGCTTTATTAGAAACACCTCAAATCCGGTTGGATCAACTGTGACTCCTGTCAATGTGGCACAAATACCGAGACTTAGCACTCTCGGCATATCTCTAGTTCGAATTGACTATGCTCCATATGGTGGCCTAAACCCTCCTCACACGCACCCTCGTGCAACAGAGATCCTTGTGGTTTTGGAAGGCACACTTTATGTCGGTTTCGTTACATCCAACACAGATAACCGCCTCATCACCAAAGTCCTAAACCCTGGTGATGTGTTTGTTTTCCCTGTCGGTCTCATCCACTTCCAATTCAATATCGGGAATACCAAAGCAGTTGCATTTGCTGGTCTCAGCAGCCAAAATCCAGGAGTTATCACGATTGCAAATGCAGTATTTGGCTCTAATCCCATTAATCCTGATGTTCTCACTAAGGCCTTCCAGTTGGATAAGAATATTGTTACCTATCTCCAATCCAAATTTTGGTGGGACAACAATTAGTTCATTTATATATATGGGAATAAAATTTCTTCAACCATAAGAAGTTGTGCTTGTTTTGCTCTAAATAATGTGAGTTTTTAATAATAATGTGGCTAATCTGATGGTTATGGCATGGTTTCTAGTTTGCTAGTGTACTTGCAATGTTAAGAGCTAATGACTTATGTTTCCATGTTAAGTTTTTTCTATCTTGCATCAAGATTTGCTTTCGATAATTGTTAGTTTTTTCGATAGCGGTTATTTTAAATTGGTGTTACAACCTCCCACTTAACATATCATGCGGTGTTTTCGGTGTCAATACTTTTTTATAAGCTATAATATTAGGTTATTTTGTGAGATATATTTCTAAAAAAAATTATGATACTTTATTACGAGAATTAAGACTCACCATAGTATATTTATAATAAACTAGAATTCATTTCAACAAAAGTTCAAATCATTAACAAAAGATCATATCATATGTAACTTAACATTTGATAAACCGTAAAAGTAACATATTTTAGGCCCACATTTAGCATGCTTTTGGATAATTTAAGCTTCGATTTATGTAAAAAGGTGCTTTTAATCCTTTCTTTTCATGTCTTATACTCAGGAAAGCACCCACGGATGACAAGAACGTAAAACGGGCTTAAAACGGGTGTCTTATACTCAGGAAAGCACCCACGGATGACAAGAACGTAAAACGGGCTTAAAACGGGCCAAATGGGCCAATTCACGAAATCGACACGGCCTGGACTTCAAGCCACACGGTCGTGCCTCATTAAATTAGTAGAACACGGCCTGGACCCCGACAAACACGGCCGTGCCTCATTAAAAGTCCAAACACGGCCTGGCCATGATTCACACGGGCGTGTGCTATGGCCATGTTCCTATCGCTGGAAAGAGCAATTACATTCGGGAAAGGATAGTTGGAGGCAAAGAAACACATTCCAAAGCCTATTCAAACACCCAATTAAGAACTGTACTTAAATTAGGAAACTTAGGGGCCAAGTAAAGCATTACAAAGTCTATATAAACACCCAAGGGGGCAACTTGAAGGGGAGTTCGGCAGAAGCCGAAACTGGCGTCAAAGCTAGGCCAAGCAGCCAAGCTGAGAAGGTCAGAGTTAGAGATTAACGCGAAGATAACCAGTTGATCCATCCCAAGAAGCTGGAATTATACTCAAGACGGCAGAATTCTCTTTCAATCCCTTCAGGGAGTTTTAGGATTTTCTTATGTTTTGTTTTATTTTTTCTCTTGCGATGTTTTATTTATTCATTATGAACTAAACCCTTCAGATACCTAAAGGGGATGAAACCTAGATGAATCTTTTTATTTGATTTTTAAGTTATATGATAATTACTTAGTTTGTTCTTAATTATGTTGCTTAATCCAAATCTAATGTGCTTAGGTGGAGGAGGAATAGACCCTGCCTAAGAGTAGATCTAACATAATTAAGCGGAGTTGATCGAACGCCTAGAGATAGGGTTACAAGATTTTGCCGAATTAGGGTGAAACCTAATATGGGAGTCCATTGATTGATTTACTGCTATCCTAGGGGGTTATTATAAGCGAACGAGAGTTCCACTATTTAACCTAGGGTTAGACGTTATTCGCCTCGAGAGAGGATTTAATATAGGTTAGGGAGTCTTACGAATCAAGCTAAGTAAAAGAAATCATCTAATTTAGGGTTAAATAATAAGTGAAGTCTAGGTGGATTCTTCCTGAGGGTATCGTGGCAATCAATGAGTTTTTCTTCAAAGTTATTTTCCTATTCGTCTTTTTGTCTTTGTGTCCTTAGTTTAGTCTTCGTCAATATAGTTAAAAGCAACTTCACTCTAATTTTAAGGCTAAATAATAAAAAGAAAGTTAGTATTAGTATTTTTAGTTCTTTTGGGTTCGATATCCGGTCTTGCCTAAGCTATACTACTATTCGATAGGTACACTTGCCTTTAATCGTTGTCAGAGTTAGTCTCCAGGTTTGATCATTCTTTTATAAATATTTAAAGCTCTAATTTTACAGCGATCAAGTTTTTGGCGCCGTTGCCGGGGAACTAAATATTAAGAACGCTTAATTTTTATTACTTTAGCCATATTTTTTTATTATTATTGCAATTTATTTTTATTTTTATTATTATTTTTTTATTTTTTATTTTTATTTTTTTATTTTTCCTCTATTTTGCTTTTGGCAGATAATTTTAGTTTATAGAGAAGATGGCATTGAATAATTATCAGTGGCAAGTCATGATGACAATTCCTACTAAAGCAGCCAATGCCTTCGACCTCGACATGTTCACCAGGTTATCTACTCAACTAGAGATGATGAATAAAAAGATCAATGGTTTGTGTAGTCACTCGCAGGTACACCCAGTAATGCAATATGACTCGAATCCAGGAGACGTGGCGAATCCTGAGTACCCACCCTACGGATATGGCATGGATAACGAACAAGTCCACTATATGGGTAACTACTCTAGACCTCAAAATAATTTTTATAATGACACTTATAATGCAGGTTGGAGGTACCATCCCAGTTTCTCGTGGAATGATCAAAGTAACCAAAGACAGGAACTTTATCCAGATTTTCAACAACCACCTCACCAACAAGAAGAGGAGTCGAACATTGAAGAGATGCTGACAAAATTCATGGCAACCACAGATACCCGTCTCCAAGACACTGAGAAAACATTTAAAAGTCAATAAACACCGGTTGAAGAGAACAAGAACCGATTAGAGGAAGTTACTAAGTCAGTAAGGGAAGTCACTAAGGCAGTCGAACAACTCGCAAAGCTAATGTCAGAACGACCGCAAGGGCGTCTACCAAGCAACACTGAGATTAATCCAAAGGAGCAAATTCAAGCCATAGCAGCTCAGGAAAATACAGAGATAGACGAACCCATCCCACAACAAGAAACCAAGGAAGAAAAAAATAAAAACGAGGTAACACAAGAAAGGCCAAAACCAGTAATTAAGGAGTATCAACCTCGCATACCTTACCCCGAAGCATTAGAAAGAGACGATTCAGAAGAACAGTTCGGTAAGTTTCTTAAACTTTTAAAGAAATTACATATTAACTTACCTCTTCTTGAAGCTCTTTTTCAGACGCCAGACTCGAGGGAAAATTTTTAAGACAGCTCTTGACAAACAAACGCAAATTAGACGAGGAGTACCACGTGGAATTAAACGTATCATGCTCAGCAATGTTACAGAACAGACTACCGCAGAAGCAAAAAGACACAGGGAGTTTTACAATTCCATGCATAATTGGTAGTTTAACTATTGATAATGCATTAGCTGATTTAGGGGCAAGCATAAACGTTATGCCTTATAAAATATTTAAACAATTAGGTCTAGGGAAACCCAGACAAACTAGGATGAGCATTCAGTTAATTGATAAAACTATCAGAATTCCTAGGGGTATAATAGAAAATGTTCTAATCAAAATTGATAAATTCATATTCATAGTAGATTTTGTTGTCTTAGACATGAATGAGGACAATTCGATTCCTTTAATTTTAGGAAAACCCTTTCTAACAACTGCCAGGACTAAAATTGATGTTGGTACAGGAGAACTCATTCTTCGTGTAGGTGACAAATCAATCAGTCTACAAGCTCTTGACTCAGCTAGGACATCGAGTAATAAAGGTACGAACGTTAATTCTATTGATAATCATTTGGTTCAACCTTCTTTACAGGAAGCATCACGAAATCACTTAGCTGAGCTAGATCTTAGACCTAGTGCCGACAAAGAAGAAACACATAAGGAACAAAGCCTTAGGGTTGACAAACTAAAAGAGGAGGAAACACAAATCAAAGAGGAACAGGAACCGCATGAAGTGAAACCGAAGGAGACCCCAAACGAGCTGATAGGAACAACAACTCACATCAAAATAGAGGATCAGGTATTGTTGAACAAGGAAGACCCTAGAACCAATTCAGACCTCAAGGTAAACGAAGAAATCACTTTTGAAGTACTTAATGTCTTCCTATACGGCACAATCGAGGTAAGCAATCCTAAATTCGACACTTTTGAGGTAAACATTACTCGACTTAAACCATATATCCATAACCCAAGTGATCGCATGAGAAAGGATTTTCACCTCCTTAAACCACCATGACCATACGAATGAAAGGTAAAGTCTAGCTTAAGACTATAAACGAGCGCTTCTCGGGAGGCAACCCGAGCACTAACCCTATTTTTACATTTTTTATTTTTTATTTTTTCTTTTCCTTTTATTTTTCCTTTTAAGCACCTAACCATAAACTAACCAAAGAGCAGATTTCTAGGACACACGGCCTTACACACGGGCGTGCCCGTGGCCGTGTGGAAGCCAGGGGATGAACCATGGGCGTGCCAGTAGCCGTACACAACCAGAAAAGAATTTCTTTTCCCAACACGGGCTGCGATACTAGGCTACGCCTGTGCTAACTACTTGTGCGAAGTTACTGACTTGTCGAACACGGGGTACACACGCCTGTGCCCCACGACCGTGTAAACTCACCGACTTGCATAACCACGGGCTAAACACGCCCGTGCTACCTACCCGAGCAAAATTACTGATTTGTCAAGCACGGGCGTGTCAGCTATAACACGGCCATGGCTACCTCACCTGAACGCACCCAAAAACTCAAAATCCTAAAACATAGGCTACATCTCTATTTAAACATCATTCTCCCTTTTTCTAGTTCTCTTTCAGTTTCCATTATTTATTTTAATTTTAATTTTAATTTTATTTCCATTTTATCATTTTTTTTCTTCTTCTTCTTATTCTTTATGATATTTAGATTTAGCTTAGGATACAATAAAATCAGGCTGGCTGCTTCGAGGATTCAATTTCAAACGGTTCGAGATGTTTCCCCACGTTCACCTCCAATCCTATCCGGTTTCTTTTCATTGACTTCATCCAAAATTCAGGAAGTTTCACTTCTCTCCCTATCTTTTGATTTTATGATTATTTTGATATTATCCATCTTTGTACATTGAGGGCAATGTACATCTTAGGTTTGGGGGGGTTAATTATAGTATTATCTGAAAATCCCTGAATTATGCCTTGATCTTAAAGTAAGTTTCTCATATTACGATTTGAATGAAATTTTCTTTGATTTATGATTTCTATTGATATGTTTTAGAATAAGTCCTTGATAATTGTGCATTGATAATTAAATTTGAAGAATACTAGGGAATCAAGCATGATAAGTCTAATTTTCAAAAAAAAAATTAAAATTTTAGGTTGTTAACCTGAATTTGAATGTTATCTTGAAATTTGAAATTTACAAGGATGATGTCAAAACACCCATAATTTTTGTGAGATTTTGAGCCTTATAGAGCATACATTCCTTTTCATGCTCATTCTTTTATTATGAGTGTGTCAACTATGAACTGTTATTCTAAAACTTGCCTTGATTATACATGTTGAGACCACAGTTATGATTTGATATACCGAGATGATAAAGGCACCTAGGTTTTAACCCACTTACACCACTAAAAAGCCTACCCTCATAATTAACCCCTAGTGAACCCCGTTAAGCCTAACAACCCTTTTATTGACTCGCCCACTAATATTAACCCAAAACCCTTTGTATTTTTATCACCCTTCTTTTTGACTACCCTTTAATCGAGATATGATTTGACTAGTTACCTAAGTTTTTATTATGAGTTGAAGTTGTCTTTATTAGTTTGTTCTTAAAAAAAAAAAAACCAAAGCAAAGTATATTCAGTATTAGTATTATGAAGAGTGAGCTTATACAAGTTAAAGTCTAATTATCAAAAGAAAAAGCTCGTATTAGTAGGATTATTATTATTTTCAGTTGATGTAATTATTATCTTAGAAATTTTTAGATAGGTAACTTATCAATTCAATCTCGATTCTAACCTTCTAATTTCAGCCTTTATCCACACCTTTAACCCTATCCCCGTTACAACCCTAACAAAGACCTTTTGATCTATTTATCACATCATTTTACAGTGGTGGAGATTTGATTTTTAGTTAAGCCTATGGGATTAACTTTTCAGGTTCGACGTACAAGTGATCTTTCCCTGAACCTTAAACACTTTAGAGTGATTTGAGTGAATCATTAGTGAGGATATCAATCCTTGTTGATTTTGGATTGAAAAGGTAGTTATTTAAATGAAGGGAGACACCTTGTTTTTCGAGGAACAAACTCATGACTTATCTCGTTTGAATCTTTAGGACTCTTTGAGTTGAATTACCCATGTATGATTTATCTCTGAATTATGATGAGACATTGTTGATAGAAATTATGAATTATGGAAAGTTCGTTTTAATTGTAAGCTGAGAATTTTGCTTGAGGACAAGCAAAAGCCCACATTTAGCATGCTTTTGGATAATTTAAGCTTCGATTTATGTAAAAAGGTGCTCTTAATCCTTTCTTTTCATGTCTTATACTCAGGAAAACACCCACGAATGAAAAGAACATAAAACAGGCTTAAAACGGGCCAAATGGGCCAATTCACGAAATCGACACGGCCTGGACTTCAAGCCACATGGTCGTGCCTCATTAAATTACTAGAACACGACCTGGACCCCGACAAACAAGACCGTGCCTCATTAAAAGTCCAAACACGGTCTGGCCACGATCCATACGGGCATGTGCTATGGCCGTGTCCCTGTCGCTGGAAAGAGCAATTACATTCGGGAAAGGATAGTTGGAGGCAAAGAAACACATTCCAAAGCCTATTCAAACACCCAATTAAGAAATCTACTAAAATTAGGAAACTTAGGGGCCAAGTAAATCATCACAAATTCTATATAAACACCCAATGGGGCAACTTGAAGGGGAGTTTGGCAGAAGCCAAAACTAGCATCAAAGCTAGGCCAAGGAGCCAAGCCGAGAAGGTCAGAGTTAGGAAATAACGCGAAGATAGCCAGTTGATCCATTCCAAGAAGCCGGAATTGTACTCAAGACGGCGGAATTCTCCTTCAATTCCTTCAGGGAGTTTTAGGATTTTCTTATATTTTGTTTTATATTTTCTCTTGCGATGTTTTGTTTCTTTATTATGAACTAAACCCTTTAGAAACCTGAAAGGGATGAAACCTAGATGAATCTTTTTATTTGATTTTTAAGTTATATGATAATTACTTAGTTTGTTCTTAATTATGTTGCTTAATCCAAATCTAATGTGCTTAGGTGGAGGAGGAATAGACCCTGCCTAAGAGTAGATCTAACATAATTAAGCGGAGTTGATCGAACGCCTAGAGATAGGGTTACGAGATTTTGCCGGATTAGGGTGAAACCTAATATGGGAGTCCATTGATCGATTTACTGCTATCCTAGGGGGTTATTATAAGCGAACAAGAGTTCCACTAATTAACCTAGGGTTAGACGTCATTCGCCTCGAGAGAGGGTTTAATATAGGTTAGGGAGTCTTACAGATCAAGCTACGTAAAAGAAATCATATAATTTAGGGTTAAATAATAAGTGAAGTCTAGGTGGATTCTTTCTGAGGGTATCATCGCAATCAACTGAGTTTTTCTTCAAAGTTATTTTCCTATTCGTCTTTTTGTCTTTGTGTCTTTAGTTTAGTCTTCGTCAATATAGTTAAAAGCAACTTCACTCTAATTTTAAAGCTAAATAAGAAAAAGAAAGTTAGCATTAGTACTTTTAGTTCCTTTGGGTTCGATATCCGGTCTTGCCTAAGCTATACTAATATTCAATAGGTACATTTGCCTTTAATCGTTGTCAGAGTTAGTCTCCAGGTTTGATCATTCTTTTATAAATATTTAAAACTCTAATTTTAC
Source organism: Gossypium bickii (assembly GCA_025503065.1). Taxonomy (NCBI): domain Eukaryota; kingdom Viridiplantae; phylum Streptophyta; class Magnoliopsida; order Malvales; family Malvaceae; genus Gossypium; species Gossypium bickii. Next base: position 109,327,315 of record CP106711.1, read on the forward strand.
AGCGATCAACATTTGAGACTTTTAGCCTAAGGCTCCTAGGTACATGCCCAAAAGACCAAAATGAATCACTCTATACAAAGTTTGTTGGGTTGGAAACGATAGTTTGGATGTTGGCTTCAAATATTGAGGCTTCAAAAATCACCTAAGCTTGCGCACGAAGAAAACAAAACTGTACACTGAGTAATAGGGCTCAATAGTACATTTAGGATCCAATATATAATTACAAGCATTAACATTATAATTTAATAGAAAACATGCTTATATGCACATATTAATCAAACAATTTCATGATCTAAAGTGACAAGCAAATTATAACCATCAACTTACATATTTACACAAACTTATATTATGTCCAACACAACCTTACCAATATTTCATCATTTATAACTAGTTTCAACTTATTTAACCATTAACACTCAATCAATTCATACCAATTTTATACTTTTTGAATCGGGTCTGGAATCTGATGACTCATTCGTATTCATTTAGGCCTTCAGGGCTCATTTTAAGTTAGAATCACATTATAACTATATATCTTATTTATTTCAATTCACATAGCTAAAGGTTTAGCTCGATACTATTAAATATTACCTTATCCGAATCATTCACTAACTCCTTATATGTAGCCCTTATTAACTTAACTCAAACTCGGATGAATACTCATATCGTCCAACCATCACACCAAACTAGCACCGAAGTGCATCACCGGATAAACCGAAATACGGTAAATTGGCATGTATGTGAACAATGGCGCACAAAGCACATCCTGGAGCACAAAGTGCATATCTAGCACACGAAATGCATCCTGGGGCATAAGCGTGTAATCCCATACTCAATCCAATCCTATGGCATCCTAAATATATCCAACTCAGCCCAACTAATTAATAGGGTATTCAATTCTATTTACAATTTAGTACAACCACTAAACATATTCTATCCCAACTCAATTTATTAACATAACATAGGCAATTCATATCATTTAGCATATGTTTTCACTCAAATCCCATAATACATATCATAGTTCAAGCAATTCATGTTCTTTTACAATTTATTCATTTTAGTCCTCTATTTCATAAACTCAAATTCAAGCTTAATTCAATAGTTTAATTTATTACTAAATACTCACCTTGAAACTCCCATATACGATTCACATGAAATGCAATAAATTAAAATGGCCTTAACTCATAAATGTACAAACCTAAATTTTGTGCATCACTAATTGAGGATTTTTGCTTTTCCTTTCCCTCTCGAGGATTCGATGTTGTCATTAGCTATGAATAATCATAAAACATATCACATTATCAAATTTCAGCCAAATCAGAATCAAATACCAAATTTCACAGATATGCAAATTATTCAATTTAGTCCCTAAAACTGAGATAAGCATAACTTTCAATTTAGGGCATCGGGTTAGAATTTGATTTCATGAAAGTTCTTCATTTTATTCAAGTCGATCTCTAATGTACCGAAACTAATAATTAATCTTTACAATTTAGTCATTTTCTTGAACTAAGCTTAATTTCTATCAATTTAACACTTAAATCATCCAATTCTCAATAATGGCATCTTATCAAAACTTCACCAATTGATAAAATTAATTCTTAGGTTAGCTAAATCAAGCCCTCAAGATTAAAAGAATCTATAAAAATAAAAGAAAAATGGCTAAAGACTTACTTGTAAAGATGGTCGAATGTTAAAACTATCATTCATTTCATAAATGACTTCTAAGGTGGATGGTGGCTTTAGTGAGGAATATGATGACTTTTGTCATCTTTTCCCACAAAATTTCCTTTGGATACTTAGTTTAATTTTAATTAATTTACTTAATCATGATTAATTAAACCTATCCTTAATTAACTTAAGTTAATGACACTTAATATCACATCCCACTATCATTCATTTAGAATTGGTTTATTTTTTATTTGAATCCTTTGCATTATTTCTATCTAAGTCCCCAAGCCTTATTCTAATTAAAAATATGTAGCAATTAAACTTTTACAATTTAGTCCCTAAGTCATAATTACTCACAATTTTTGTTAAATGACTTAACCAAATTTCATTTCATCAATATAATAACTCCATAACTATCTTTATTGAATATTTATGGACTCGGTTTATAGAAATGCGGTCCTAAAATTGCCTTTTTTTTACACCATTAGAAATCGGGTCATTACAAAAGCACTTATTAGTTCATTGAGGAACATATTTTGTAATAGTGCATTTGAGATAGTAAAACCTTTTGTTAATGGTTTTACAAACTAAATTCTCATAGGAGAATTTAGTGGTGAGAGATATAGTCTTTGAAGTATAAAAGTGATGATTCTTCACTGGGATGTATTAGAACTAGGACCACCGGTTATATAAAGTTCAAAGATAGTGGATTCATCTCACTGAGCTAGGCTCTATAGATGTAGGGAAATCAAATTATGTAGACAATTTTGATGTTCCTTGTTTTCCTATGTTTTATCGTAGTTTGATCAGAAGTACCCACTTCCACTGTCACTTCTGCTTGTACTATGTTTCTTGCATTTAACAATTGGTTCAAGGTCAATAGGTGGTGTTATATCCTCAAAACTCCTTTGGTCGTAAATAATACGAAATAAAATTTTAGCGAAATAAGGTATAAGATCAAAGAAAATGAAACTTACAATATATCAAAAGAGAGTTAAATCAAGATGTAACGCCCCAAATTTTGGGGCTAGAAATTTTGGGTTTTGTGGTTAGGGTCAGTGAGTTGGCGGTGCTATTGAGTTTAGTGGCGCATTTAAGTATCAGAATGGGCTTGCTGGTCTGGTGGTTGAGTGAGTGTTAGTGAACCTTTAGGTTCGGGTTCGTGTTGCTATGTACGCATTCTAGAAACCTTTTTATTGTGTTTTACTTTGTTTAGTTCTAAGTTAATATTTCTTTTAATTATTTATTGTTGTTTTTGTTTTTATTTTTATTTTTCTATTTTCTTCTCCTGGATGTTTTTTCCTTTTCTTTTGGCTCTATGTTTCTGTTCTTCTTATTTTTGGGTTTTTCTTAGTTTTTCTTTCTTACGCTTGGGAAAAATGATTCTCGCTGCGTATATATCATGGGATTCAGCTACTCCGTCACCGAATCAAGTGTGGGTTTTGTAACTACTCTATTTTTATTTGCAAAATTATTTCAATTTGGTAAAAAGTCGACATTGTGTGTGACTATTTGTAACATGTTAATTTCTGATGTTGCATCACTGTATAATGCTTAGTATTAGCATAAGCAGGCGTATATTCAGACTATCGAGGGTTGGAGAGTGCTTAGTGGCTGAAAGTACCATTCTGGGGCTATTCTTAGAGTGGTTTCGTGGCCACTGGGGTTTCCACACGAGCATGTGCCAGTCCACACGACCATGTACCTTTCGAAATTAGGGTTTCTAGGCTAATTTTGGAGCCACAGGGTCGTGTGATTGACTTGGGGATTTTATCATTTCTCACACGGCCATGTCCCTCGGGCACACGGGCGTGAGTTTGGGGATTAAGGTTTGAATGATTTGATGCCATATAGCCTGGCCATATGGCCATGTGGCTAATTTGGGGATTTAGAGATTCCACACGGGCGTGTCTTTTGGGACACACGACCGTGTTTGGTGGACACACGAGCGTGTGAGACCCTCACACGGTCGTGTCAGCCCTGTACTCGAATTTATTGCAAATGAACAGAGAGTTACACGGCCTATTCCCACGACCATGTTACTAGTCCATATAGGCGTGTACTTTAGTCACATTGCCGTGTGCCTCTCTTCACACCGGAGTGTGCCATAGTCACACGGTCGTGTACCCCTTTTTACATGGGCTTGTGACTTCTCACACGGCCTGGGCATGTCCACACGGCCATAGTACACGGGCTTGTGGCTCTAACGCACCTCTTTTGATTCTGTGTGTTTTATATCTGAGAATTTTCCTATGTGTTTTGCCTTGGCTGATCTTTAGTCAGGGTGGCTAAGAATTATGGTCTGGGCTTCAGACTGAGTGTATCTATGACTGTCATGTGAGGTATTCGAAACTAAGTCTGTTCTGTTGGGTGCGTATGCATATCTATTCTATCTGAATGTTTAACACTGTGTCACTGCTTTGTGAGATTGGTTGGATGGGCTTTTAAGGTCCTAATTGGTGTGATTGGTTGGATGAGCTTTAACAGCTCTTATGAGGTGTCATCGGGGGACGGAGAGGTGTGTTGGCTAGATGGGTTGGTTATATTTCCTAACTGCATTTTATATTCATTTTTTTGTGTGTTCTGGGTGTACGAATATCTGTCTATGTTCTGTTGTCTGAACAACCTGTGTGTAAGTGTTCTGCGTACTTGGTATGCTCTGTTTCGGTTACATGCGGGAGTGTTAGGCCCTTGTTTGGTATCTATTTCTGCTCATGCCTGTAAGTCTATTGCACTGCTAAATTAAATTATAAGATTCTACCTTTAGTCTTGATTCTGACTCACATTGAGCTCGATCCCCTCTTAGTGTTTCCTTTACAAGTACATTTCAGAATTTTAATGCTGGACTCAGTATGCAGAGGTCTCAAACAGTTTCGGAGTTGAATAAATTTTCAGTTTCTAATTGATATTTCAATTTTTGAACTGTAAGATTTTATAAAAATGTGGTACAAATCCCATTTTTAGTTTTTAGTTTTACAAATCCCATTTTTAGTTTTTAGTTTTACTCCGCTGATTTATATTATCTCAACTATATTTTTACTATTTGTATTTTAAAAGACTAAATGTTTCGGTTTGACGTGACAACTGGTTTTGCAAACATTTACCTAAGATCACTTCAGTGATTAATGTGACATCAGAGATTCGGTCTAAACTTCTAGGCCGGGTTTGGGGTGTTACATTTAATGGTATCAGAGCCAAAAACTCGGCCTGTGCTTTTACGTGTCCGTATGCACACGTCGGTGTTAAAAAGAAACTTTTTAAAAACTTTACTACGGGAAGTTAAAATGATTTGTATTTTGGAAATGTGATACAAAAATGAACTGTCTGAGACTCTGATGCTAGTTCAGGTAGGAATTTGAAACTGTAAGATCAGAAACATAGATTTTTGTATTTATCTTGTGTTTGTTTTCTGAAAGTGTAGATACCGTAAGTTACCCGCAGGATGGATATGAATTCGAGGGTAAGCAAGATCCCGAGGAGTCTTCTACTTCTCTGGGGAGTGAGTTTGTTCAAGAGTTGGGAGTCAGTGTGATTCCACCAACTTCGATAGCAATAACCTTGAGGTTGGTACTGAGGCATTGACTCGAGTAGTGAGGGAGGTATTAGAGAAGGTGTTCGAGGCTAGGGTCTGGGAGACTAGTGAAACGCTTCGAGCTAGGTGCGTGGATTGTGGAAAGAAAAGAGACCGCAGTCCTCCGAGGTTGGAGCCTCGTTCTACGAAGCGTGTTAGAAAACATGTGAGTGGCAATAGTGGTTTTACAGAGAGTGCTGGTAGTGGTGCGAGCATTCCATTTTGTGAGCACTGTAAGAAGTGTCATTCGGGCAAGTGTTGGAAAAAGGTGGGTGCGTGTTTTCGGTGCAGGTCTACAGAACATCGAATTACAGAGTGTCCGTGATGACATTGAGACAGGTATGGTGGTGAATGTTTCGACGTTTAGATTAAAATATTGAAATTGTGTGTGATAGGATAACTGTGTATCTACTTCAGTGGTTAAGTGTTCTGGGTGTGTGTGAGAGGTCATAAGTTTGATTTAATTCTGCACGGGCTAGAGTGCGCAACGAGAGCGTGGTGGTGTAGTTTGTGATTTACCACTGTTCTATTAGTTGGAAATTTTAAGGATGAAATTTCTTTAAGGAGGGGTGAGTTGTAACTTCTTGAATTTTGGGGCTAGAAGTTTTGGGTTTTGTGATTAGGGTCAGTAAGTTGGCGGTGCTATTGAGTTAGTGGGGCGTTTAAGTATCAGAATGGGCCTGCTGGTCTGGTGGTTGAGTGAGTGTTAGTGAACCTTTGGATTCTAGGTTGAGTCGCTATGTACGCATTCTGGGAACCTTTTTATTATGTTTTATTTTGTTTAGTTTTAAGTTAATATTTCTTTTAATTATTTATTCTTGTTTTTATTTTTATTTTTATTCTTTTCTATTTTTCTATTTTTCTTCTCCTGGAACGATTCTCGCTGCGTAGATATCAAGGAATTTCGCTTCTTTGTCGCCGAATCAGGTGTGGGTTTTGCAACTACTCTATTTTTATTTGCAAAATTATTTCGATTTGGTGAAAAGTAAACGTTGTGAGTGTTTGTAACATGTTAATTTTTTATGTTACATCATTGTGTAATCTTTAGTATTAGCATAAGCTTGCGTATTTTCAGACTATTGAGGGTTGAAGAGTGCTTAGTGGCTGAAAGCACAATTCTGGGGCTATTCTTAAAGTGGTTTTGTGGCCACTAGGGTTTCCACACGAGCGTGTGCCAGTCCACACGGCTGTGTGCCATTGGAAATTAGGGTTTTTGGGCCAATTTTGGTGCCACACGGCTTGGCCACATGGCCGTGTGGTCGACTTGGGGATTTTATCATTTCTCACATGGTCGTGTCCCTCGGACACACGGGCGTGTGAGTTTGGGGGTTAGGGTTTGAATGATTTGAATCCACACGGCCTAGCCACATGGTCGTGTGGCTAATTTAGGGATTTAGGGATTCCACATGGGTGTGTGTTTTGGGACACACGGTCGTGTCTGGTGGGCACATGGGCGTGTGAGACCCTCACACGGTCGTGTCAGCCCCGTACTTGAATTTACTGCAAATGGACAGAGAGTTACATGGCCTATTCGCACGGCCATGTCACGTGTAACATCCTGAAATTAGGGAAATTATGTTTTGTGTTATATCATGCGATAGGCTAGTTTAAGAATGTTAATTGTGTATGATTAGGGGTCCTAAGAAGGCACGAGATTGAGTTGGGCCGTAGAAAACCTATTGTGTTTAAGCACTTTAAGGAGAGAAGGTATGTGACATCAAGACTTAAGGAAATAAGTGTGCATTTTGCTAGCACAAGTGAAGCTAGTAGAGGAGTGGTGTGGCGTTGCATGTATGGGCTTGAAGGGTGGAGTTCGAATCCCACCTAGTGCAAAATTTTGATTACTTAATTTTTTTTGTGCTATCCATCCATAGTGTCGACCAAGGCTTCAATTATGGTAAGGAAGACTTTTTATGTAAGAAAAGATGGCTAAAGAAATAAGGTAAGGAGGAGAGTAAGGAAAGAAGTAAAAAGAAAGGAGTAAGAAGGGGGATATGTTGGCCAAATATTTGGTAAGTGCTTGGAATAGAATTTTGGTCAACACTTATCCTTTTGGCAAAAGTAATACACGGTTTTGGTTAGGGAATAGTGAGAGCCGAATGTTTCTTTGGTCATTTTGCAAAGCTTTGTGCATGATAAGGTTTTGGTTCTTTTAGCATTTTGGGTACTCTTCTTTGCCAACATCTTTTTCCTTTTGTTTTGGCCGAAACAACTACTGCCTTTGTTCTTTTTTCTCTTTTGTTTTGCCGTAACACTCAACCCACCCTTGCTCATTTTTCTTTCGTTAGCCAAAACTAACAAATCACTCTTCCTTTATCTTGTCTTTTCTTTTGATCATTTCATCAACCCTTTTTCTCTTTAATAGCTGAATCTTGATCATCTTCTCTTCTCCATTTTGCAAGTTGGACATTTCTTTCTTGATTAAATCGGGTAAGTGACGTAATTTTAATCTTTTCATTCTCTATTATCCCTAGTCGAATGAGTTTTCCCCGTCAATCTATTGTTTCATCTTGTTTCTAAACCAAGATGGTGTTTTTCCCTCACTCCCTCATATTTTGATAACCTTCTACTTGTAGTATTCTAGTGGATTGGCCGAATACCACATCTTAGCCGAATCATTTCTAGTCTTGCACCAAATCGATACAAGTAGATCTATTATTGTCAAGGTAAGGGATTTCTTCAAGGTTCAATATCTCAATACTTGGTTATTCCGCTAAAACGGATTGATGATTAGGTATACACGTTTATTCTAGGGACTATATCGATCGTCGATATTCACTTGTTGATTCTACGAAAATAGTGGTAAGCCGAACCCTTTTTCCTTAGACAATCGATATATATCATTGTAATATCGTTTTGATTAAGACTTTTTCCAATGGAGGCAAGTGGAACCGATTTGAAAGGAAAAGCGATTGGAGAAAGCAAAAGGAGTGGATTTGCGATTCCTACTCTTAAGTTCAAGCGTAGAGCGGTATCGACGATTCGAGATTTCCCACCAAGTTGTGGACCATCATCTTGTGAGAATAGACAAATCATGGTTGTTCACGATACCGAGGGTAAGCGTTTCAATAGATCGCTTGGTTTAGATTGAGATTAATAAAAATCTCGTTCGTTAGATTAATCGAGTGTAATGGTGATTTAGGTACCGACAATCAAGAAGGATTAATCCTTACCGTAATCAGGTGTGTAATCTTACACCGTAATCCCATAGATTCATGTTTTGGTAACATGTTTGATAGTAGATTGTTATTATTATACTGCTAAAAATCGTAAAATTGGCATAAAACGAGAAATTTGCCTAAAGTACATTATTTTTAAAGATTGTCAAAATCGTTATTAAAATTGTTAAAATTACGAGAATGACCCTATGGGCCGAATTACGAAAATACCCCTATAGGCTGAATTACCAAAATGCCCCTATGGGTCGATTAACGAGATTGCCTTAGTGGGCCAAATTACAAAGTGCTATAACGGGTCGATTCACCGTAACAAATTATTGGATTAATGATTGTTGTACATATATGTGGATATTATGTTTAATTATGTATGTTGCATGTTACATATTGCATGGGTTGGGAAAAAAATGTTGAAGAGAAGTGTAGCTTGGTGGCATTGCCACAAAAATGTTTATTATTATGTTTACTTATGATTTCGGTGGCTTGGCCACAACAAAAATATTATAAATGGCAACTTGCCTACGAATTGGTGTGAGCGGCGGGGTGGGTTGACTTGATCCCCATAGGTGTGATTGGCTGGTCGGAGGTGTCATGGATGGATGGGTTGGGTTGCATACATTACTCATATATATATATTCTGTTATGTAAATGGGCTTCGACCCAAGATTATACTATATGGTTTCAGGCCCAAGATTTTGCTTTACGGGTTCAGACCTAGTGGATGAAGGTAAGAGGATTATACACTGAGTTCTAGTAACTTACCTCTTTTCCTTAACCCTTGTAGGTAATGCTCAGTGATGTGGACTTGGGCCATTGATGACTCGGTGGAGGCCATATTTCAGAAATGGTGTTTTGAACTTTAGATTTCTATTTACGTTTACTTTATTACTATTTTGGGTTTTAAAGTTGTAATAAGGCCTCTGGAATATTTTATTTTTGCATTAGGTTTGACGTATTTATTATTCACTTGAATTATTTCTAAATGAGGATTTGTTTTAGAAGCATAACCAACGGTTTTTGAAAATTGATTAATAAATGGATTTTATAACAAGCTTTTACAAATGATTTAACTCGGATTTTCTTTCAAATTACTAGCGACATTTTCAAAAGCCACGGTTTTAAAGTTCACGATGTTGATTTTTGATTCATCAAACAACCTCTCAAAAATAGTTGTATTTTATCAAATATTTACATCCAAACTTGTTTTCTTAACCATGACCAAATAACGTTTATTATAGCATAAACCGCAAAGACTTTATATGTTTTCCTCATGTGACATGTCAAATTTAGTCGTAACGTATGGGCTGGGTTTGGGGTGTTACATTTTATGGTATCAGAGCCCAGTTACAAAATTTGGCTGTGGTTTGGGTTCAAAAGCGTATTCCAAAGCTGTTTGAATTTTAAATTATAAATGCATGTTTTAAAAGAAGTATGGCACCACAGGTATCCGACACCAAGTCAAGTAAGTTTATGTTTTCATTTTATGAATATTGTGGTATGACTGTAGAAATACTCTAGAACTTTTAGTTTTATAAGCTGAAACTATAGAGATTGAGAATTTAGGATATGCTTTGCGAAAACGACTTTTATTCCTATAATCCATAAAACATTGTTTAATAAACATTGAATAGTATACTGATTCATAAGACTTGTAATCAGATTAAGTCGATTTAGTGAACATGAGTGCTAGAGGACGTGGACGCGGTAGATGTAGCCGTGGTAGAGGCGTGGCGCTAGAGTTGTATCTGAGGCATCGGGACATATGTCGAAAATGGACGCACCTGCGTCACCTGTGACTGAAGCTGGGTCACACGATCGTATGAGAGAGGACGACGCTCTGTCCCAAGCGATGTTGTGAGTTCTAGAAAGGGCCACTAGGGCGAGAACTGGGACGGCAACTTGTGGGTCGATATCGGAGCGACTTAGATCAAATGGGGCTGAAGTTTTTAGAGGTATTTTGGGTGTAACCCCTAATGTAGTGGAGTACTAGCTTGAGCCTATGGAGCGGATCATGGACGATCTGGATTGCACTGCCGAATAGAAACTGAAAGGAGTGGTGTCTTTGATGAGAGACGAGGCGTATCAGTGGTGGCTCATTGTTCGGGAAGGCACTCAGACTGATCGCATTACCTGGGAATTCTTTAAAACCACATTTCAAGGAAAATATGTTGGGGCTAGTTATGTGGATGCCCGAAGGAAGGAATTCTTGAATCTGGTCCAAGGAGGTAAATTTGTGGCAGCATACAGGGCGAAATTTTTGCATCTGAGTCGGTATTCCCGGGGAATAATATCGACTAATTATGAACGTTGTGTGCGTTTTGAGGACAGGTTGCGTGATTAATTACGGGTACTGATAGCCCCACAAAAGGAGAGAAATTTTGCTTCTCTTGTGGAAAAAGCTAAGATAGCTGAGGAGGTTAAACACTCGGAGTGGTAAAACCGAGACAAGGATAGGGGAAGAAACAAGAGGGACTCTAGGTACTCGGGTCCTGCTAGAGGTTTTTAGAAAAATCCCAGGAATGAGGAGCCAGCTCGAGCGAGAGTACAAGCTGCTACGAATCAGTTACAGCCATGTGTGGATTGTGGAAAACTTCACTCGGGTGAATGCTGGAAGAGAACCGGTGGTTGTTTCAGATGTGGTTCCAAAGATCATCGGTTTAAGGATTATCCTCGACAGCCTGCTCATACTCAGGGGGTTCGTAATGATTTTGCGCAGCCAGCTAGAGGCGTTCAATAGCTGCCGAGAGGCCGTGGGCCAAGTCGAGGTGGTAATGGCGTAGGACGAGGTCAGGGTGCACCGGGTAGAGGTACTGGTAATAAGGGTAACGCGGAGGCGAGACAGCCAGGGTTTGTTTATACGGTTAGACATCGAGAGGATGGCGATGCACCTGATGTTGTAACCGGTACGTTTTTCATAGCTGATGTACCTGTTACTGCTTTGATAGATATTGGATCCACCCATTTGTATGTTGCTTGTGATGTGTCTGGAACCTTGAACATTAGATCTGAGATTACTGCTAGAGAAACAACTGTGATTAGCCCTTTAGGACAGTCGGTGGTAGTAAATAAGTTATTTAAGGATGTGCCATTAGAAGTTCAGGGGGAAATATTTCTGGCGAATTTGATGGAGCTGCCATTCGGTTATTCGACCTTATTTTAGGCATGGGCTGGTTGGTGAAACCCCGTGGGAACTTGGATTGTGCTGCAAAACAAATGGTGCTAAGAACTTCTGAGGGTAAGGAAGTGATGATGATAGGTGAAAGAAGAAACAATCTGTCTAATGTGGTACCTGCTTTAAAGGCAGAAAAGTTGGTATGAAAGAGGTGTGGAGCGTTCTTAGCATTTATCAATGCTTTGGATGCCAAAGAGTTGTCGGTAGAAAGTGTTAGAACGATGAAAGAGTTTTCAGATGTCTTTCCCGAAGAGCTTCCAGGATTGCTTCCGAATCGGGAGGTAGAGTTTGGCATTGAGCTGTTGCCAGGAACGGCTCCGGTGTCCATTGCTCCTTATAGAATGGCGCCGAAGGAGTTAGCGGAGCTTAAAGCTCAAATTTAGGAGTTGTTGGATTGCGGATTCATTCGACCAAGTGTGTCACCGTGGGGAGCACCGATTTTGTTTGTTAAGAAGAAGGATGGGTCGATGCGTATATGCATCGATTATAGACAATTGAATAAGTTAACGATCAAGAACAAGTATCCGTTACCGAGGATCGATGATCTGTTCGATCAGTTGCGAGGAGCTTCGGTTTTCTCGAAGATAGACTTGAGATCGAGATATCACCAGCTTAAGGTCAAGGAGGCAGATATTCATAAGACTGCGTTTTAAACTTGTTATACGCATTACGAGTTCTTGGTGATGCCGTTCAGGTTGACTAATGTGCCAGCTGCATTTATGAACATGATGAACCGAGTCTTTCAACCCTATCTAGACTGGTTTGTGGTGGTGTTCATAGATGACATCTTGGTGTACTCAAAAACTGAAGAAGAGCACAATTCGCATCTACAGGTTGTATTGCAGATATTAAGGGAGAAACAACTGTATGCCAAATTCAGTAAGTGTGAATTTTGGGGAAGTGACCTTTTTGGGGCATGTTGTGTCTCCCGGAGGAATTAGAGTGGATCCCCAGAAGGTCGAGGCTGTATTGGACTGGAAACCACTGAAGTCAGTGGCAGAAATCCAAAGTTTTCTAGGTTTGGCTGGATATTACAGGCTGTTCGTTGAGGGGTTTTCGTTGATTGCTGCACCCCTAACTAAGCTGTTGCGTAAAGGAGTACCGTTTGTGTGGTCACATAAGCAGCAAGAGACTTTGAGAAATTAAAAAGATTCTGACAGAAGCGCCAGTATTAATTCAACCTGAGGCTAGTAAGGAGTTTATTGTTTATTGTAATGCGTCACACACGAGCCTGGGATGTGTGTTGATGCAAGGGGGAAAAGTGGTGGCTTATGCATCTCGTCAATTAAGGCCGCATGAGGTGAACTATCCCATTCATGATTTAGAGTTAGCTGCAGTGGTGTTTGCTTTGAAGATTTAGAGACACTATCTATACGGTGAGAAGTCAATTATCTATACAGATCATAAGAGTTTGAAGTACCTCATTACCCAGAAGGAGTTGAACTTCAAACAGCGGAGGTGGATAGAGCTGTTGAAAAATTATGACTTCTCAATCAAGTATCATCCCGGAAAGGCTAACGTAGTGGCAGATGCGTTGAGTCGTAAGGTGATATCAAATTTTAGAGTAATGTTCGCTCATCTCAGCCTTTATGAAGATGGTAGTCTGTTAACCGAACTTCAGGTGAAGCCTGCATGGGTAAGTCAGATTAAGGAAAAGCAGTTGATAGATGAAGCGTTGGTTTCTTGACTTCAGCAAGTGGAAGGTGGTGAGATAGAGGATTTTGGATTGAATAGTGATGGAGTATTGTGTTTCCGTGGAAGAGTTTGTATGCCCAAGGATTCGGAATTGAGACAAATGATTCTGCGTAAGGCGCATAGTACTCATATGCTAAGCACCCGGGGGAAACAAAATGTACCGAGACCTCCGTGAGCAGTATTGGTGGCCAGGGTTGAAACGGGAGGTTACTAATTTCTTAAGTAAGTACTTAACATGTCAGTAGGTGAAGGCAGAACATCAATTGCTGTCAAGGTTGCTACAACCGGTGAAAATTCCATTATAGAAATGGGAAAGGATAACGATGGACTTTGTTAGTGGGTTACCCTTAACGCCTACTAAAAAAGATTCTGTATGGGTAATATTGGATCGGTTGATGAAGACTGCTCATTTCCTACCTGTTCGTAAGGATTATTCATTGCAGAAGTTGGCCAAGTTGTATGTAGCAGAGATCGTGAGGTTACATGGGGTGCCAGTGTCTATCATATCAGACAACGATCCTAGATTTACATCACGGTTTTGGAAGGCTCTACATGAAGCTTTGGGTACAAGGTTAAATTTCAGCACGACATTTCATCCTTAGACAAATGGTCAGTCGGAGAAAGTAATCCAGATTCTAGAAGACATGTTAAGGGGCTGTGTAATTGACTTCAGGGGTAGTTGGGAAGATTTTCTACCATTGGCAGAGTTTGCATACAACAACAGCTATCAATCCAGCATCCAGATGGCACCCTACGAGGCGTTGTATGGTCGTAGGTGTCATACTCCTACTTGCTGGACTGAGCTAGGTGAGCGTCAGCTTTTGGGTCCTGAGTTGATTTTGGAGACGGAGGAGAAAGTTAAGGTAATTCGGGCTCGGTTTAAAGAAGCTTCGGATAGACAAAAATCGTACGCGGATCTGAAGCGTAGGGATATAGAATTTGGGGTCAGTGATCAGGTCTTTCTGAAGGTCTCACCTTAGAAAAAGATCTTTAGATTTGGACGGAAGGGAAAGTTAAGCACTAGATTCATCGGACCATACCGTGTACTGAAGCGTGTTGGGCCAGTGACTTATCAACTGGAGTTACCTCCGGAGTTGAATCAGATACATAGTGTATTCCATGTCTCTATGTTAAGGCGTTATCGTTCGGATCCATCTCACGTTATACCAGTGGAGGAAGTTGAGTTAAGACCAGACTTGTCTTTTGAAGAGGAGCCAGTACAAATTTTAGATCGAATGTTAAGGTGCTAAGAAGGAAGTCAGTTCCGTTTGTCAAAGTATTATGGCGTAATCACGGGACAGAGGAAGCTACATGGGAGCCAGAAGATGCAATTTGCCAACAATATCCTCATCACTTTTAACCAGGTAAATTTCGAGGTCGAAATTTCTTTAAGGAGGGTAGAATTGTAACATCCTAAAATTAGGGAAATTATGTTTTGTGTTATATCATGCGATAGGCTAGTTTAAGAATGTTAATTGTGTATGATTAGGGGTCCTAAGAAGGCATAGGATTGAGTTGGGCCGTATAAAAACTTTTGTGTTTAAGCACTTTAAGGAGAGAAGGTATGTGACATCAAGACTTAAGGAAATAAGTGTGTATTTTGCTAGCACAAGTGAAGCTAGTAGAGGAGTGGTGTGGCGTTGCATGTATGGGCTTGAGTGGTGGAGTTCGAATCCCACCTAGTGCAAAATTTTGATTAATTATTTTTTTTTTTTTTTGTGCTATCCATCCATAGTGTCTGCCAAAGCTTCAATTATGGTAAGGAAGACTTTTTATGTAAGGAAAGATGGCTAAAGAAATAAGGTAAGAAGGAGAGTAAGGAAAGAAGTAAAAGGAAAGGAGTAAGAAGGGGGATATGTTGGCCAAATATTTGGTAAGTGCTTGGAATAGAATTTTGGTCAACACTTATCCTTTTGGCAAAAGTAATACACGATTTTGTTAGGGAATAGTGAGAGCCGAATTTTTCTTTGGTCATTTTGCAAAGCTTTGTGCATGATAAGGTTTTGGTTCTTTTAGCATTTTGGGTACTCTTCTTTGCCAACATCTTTTTTCTTTTGTTTTGGCCGAAACAACTAGTGCATTTGTTCCTTTTTCTCTCTTGTTTTGCCGTAACACTCAACCAACCCTTGCTCATTTTTCTTTTGTTAGCCGAAACTAACAAAGCACTCTTCCTTCATCTTTTATTTTCTTTTGATCATTTCATCAACCCTTTTCTCTTCAATAGCCAAATCTTGATCATCTTCTCTTCTCCATTTTGCAAGTTGGACATTTCTTTCTTGATTAAATCGGGTAAGTGACGTTGTTCTAATCTTTTCATTCTCTATTCTCCCTAGCCGAATGAGTGTTCCCCATCAATCGGTTGTTCCATCTTGTTTCTAAACCGAAATGGTGTTTTTCCCACACTCCCTCAGATTTTTATAATCTTCTATTTGTAGTATTCTAGTGGATTGGTCGAATACCACATCTTAGCCGAACCATTTCTAGTCTTGCGCCAAATCGATAGAAGTGGATCTATTATTGTCAAGGTAAGGGATTTCTTCAAGGTTCAATATCTCAATACTTGGTTATTCCGCTAAAACGGATTGATGATTAGGTATACACGTTTATTCTAGGGACTATATCGATCGTTGATATTCACTTGTTGATTTTACAGAAATAGTGGTAAGCCGAACCCTTTTTCCTTAGACAATCGATATATATCATTGTAATATCGTTTTGATTAAGACTTTTTCCAATGGAGGCAAGTGGAACCGATTTGAAAGGAAAAGTAATTGGAGAAAACAAAAGGAGTGGATTTGCAATTCCTACTCCTAAGTTCAAGCGTAGAGCGGTATCGGCGATTCAAGATTTCCCACCAGGTTGTGGACCATCATCTGGTAAGAATAGACAAATCGTGGTCGTTCACGATACCGAGGGTAAGCGTTTCAATAGATCGCTTGGTTTAGATTTAGATTAATAAAAAATCTCGTTCGTTAGATTAATCGAGTGTAATGGTGATTTAGGTACCGACGATCAAGAAGGATTAATCCTTACCGTAATCAGGTGTGTAATCTTACACCGTAATCCCATAGATTCATGTTTTGGTAACATGTTTGATAGTAGATTGTTATTATTATACTGCTAAAAATCGTAATATTGGCATAAAACGAGAAATTTGCCTAAAGTACATTATTTTTAAAGATTGTCAAAATCGTTATTAAAATTGTTAAAATTACGAGAATGACCCTATGGGCCGAATTACGAAAATACCCCTATGGGCTGAATTACCAAAATGCCCCTATGGGCCGATTAACGAGATTGCCTTAGTGGGCCAAATTACAAAGTGCTATAACGGGTCGATTCACCGTAATAAATTATTGGATTAATGATTGTTGTACATATATGTGGATATTATGTTTAATTATGTATGTTGCATGTTACATATTGCATGGGTTGGGAAAAAAATGTTGAAGAGAAGTGTAGCCTGGTGGCATTGCCACAAAAATGTTTATTATTATGTTTACTTATGATTTCGGTGGCTTGGCTACAACAAAAATATTATAAATGGCAACTTGCCTACGAATTGGTGTGAGCGGCGGGGTGGGTTGACTTGATCCCCACAGGTGTGATTGGCTGGTCGGGGTGTGATGGATGGATGGGTTGGGTTGCATACATTACTCATATATATATTCTATTATGTAAATGGGCTTCGGTCCAAGATTATACTATATGGGCTCAGGCCCAAGATATTGCTTTATGGGTTCAAACCCAGTGCATGAAGGTAAGGGGATTATACACTGAGTTCTAGTAACCCACCTCTTTTCCTTAACCCTTGTAGGTAATGCTCAGTGATGTGGACTTGGGCCATGGATGACTCGGTGGAGGCCATATTTCAGAAATGGTGTTTTGAACTTTAGATTTCTATTTACGTTTACTTTATTACTATTTGGGTTTTAAAGTTGTAATAAGGCCTCTGGAATATTTTATTTTTGCATTATGTTTGACGTATTTATTATTCGCTTGAATTATTTCTAAATGAGGATTTTGTTTTAAAAGAATAACCAACGGTTTTCCAAAATTCATTAATTAATGGATTTTATAACAAACTTTTACAAATGATTTAACTCAAATTTTCTTTCAAATTACCAGCGACATTTTCAAAAGCCACGATTTTAAAGTTAATTACGTTTATTATAGAGATTATATGTTTTTAGTCTTGATTCAGAACGCATGGGAGTTTAGGGTGTTACATCACTAGTCCACATGAGCGTGTACTTTAGCACACACCCCTCTTAGTGTTTCCTTTGCAGGTGCCCATTTACACGGGCTTGTGACCTCCCAATTTAGGCATGACACCAAAGTACACGGGCATGTGGCTCTAAGTGGTCTCGTGGTCTCTGTGTGCTTTCTCTTGGCTGAGTAGAATAAATTTGGTTTGGGTACTGAGTGTTCTCGTGACTTTCTAATTGAAATTGAATATTGGAGTGCGTGATTCGGTTTTTTGAACTGTAAGATTTTATAAAAATGTGGTACAAATCCCTTTTTAAGTTTTTTGTTTTACTCTGTTGATTTATATTATCTCAACTATATTTTTACTATTTGTAATTTAAAGGACTAAATGTTTCGGTTTGACGTGACAACCGGTTTTGTAAAAATTTACCTATGATCACTTTGGTGATCAATGTGACATCCGGGATTCGGTCTAAACTTCTAGGCCATGTTTGGGGTGTTACACAAGAAGCATGACATGATGTTTTAAGAAAGGGACTAACTTGCAAATATGCAAAAAGCTCTATGGCACAAGCATAAATGTAACATCCCTAGAATTGATATATAATAAAAGTAGTAATAAATTGAATAATGTATAATTGATTTTTCGGTAAAAAGAAAATGATATAAAGCGAATAAAAGAGAAAAGAGAATATGATGATGATGATGATATGAAAATGATGATGATGATGATGATGATGATGATGATTAAGAAGTAGGTTTTAGTATATTGATTTAAAGTAAAGGCTAAATCATAAATATGTGGAAAGCTTTTGGCTCAAGTGTAAATATTCAAAATTTAGGGGATAGAAGTGTAAAAATAAGAAAATTAAAGGACCAAAAGTGAAAATAATTGAATTTACTAAGATATAGAATTGGCGTGACCAAATTGAATAGGTGAAGAATTGTGAGGACTAAATCATAATTTTACCAAATTAAGTGATGATTCAAGGATGGAATTTTGAAATATCATAAAGGGCAAAATGATCAATTAGCAAGAGGGAGAGTTCTAGAATGTAATGATGATGTTGATGATATTTTGGTGATTTTTTTAATTAATTAATTAGTTAAATATTATTTTATTAATATTTTGCTTAGATATTTATTATTATTTTATTTAGAAAAATGGTAGTATAAAAAGAGGAAGGATGAAGGAAATGGATCATCCTTCCAATGTGAGTGAAAGGATAAGTAAAGAAGTTTTTTTTTTTTTTACAATTTAGTCCTTTGCCATGAAAATCTACCTTTTTACCCAATTTTTTTGAAAAAATTTCCTTAGATATTAAAGAGAGAAGATGAAGTAGAGATTCTAGAGAATATGCTCATCAATTTAGAAGCAAGAAAATAGTAGATGAAAGTGGAGAGAATGAGAAGAAAAATGATGGAAAGTGGTGAAGATGAGAAATGCATGAAAATGAAGAAGAAATGAAGAAATTCTTGACAAAGGAGGTAAGTTTCATACTAAACCTACTTGTATTTCAATAGATGGAGTTAAATATGTTTTGAGTGAGATGTATGAAACATGTATTTAATCTAAATACTAGAAATAGAATGTGTTTGATGAGGAATAGAAACTTAAAACACTAAATTGGTAAGAGAGAATGTGATTTGTATGGTGAAAAGTACTAAGATTAAGAAATTAATATGTAATCTACGCAGAAACATAAGTGTATAAATTGTATATTAATCAAAATTATGGCAATTATGTGTGAATTAATGAAAGAGAGTGCAAAGAACCATGGAAAAGAAAATATTTTTTTCATTAAAACAATTTAGACAACAGCAGTGACTTAACTATGAAAATTCACCAAAAATTATAGAAATTTATTTATAGATTTAATTAAATATGTAACTAAATATTATTGAGTCTAGTTTTATATGGAAGAAACAATGAAAGAAATGGAATTTTATAGTTTAAGATATATTAATTTTCGTGAAACAAGGTCGGAGTGAATTTGGGTTCCCCTGTTTTGACTTTGAAAAATCATAAAAAAATTGTAAAAAAAATTAATAGGGTTTTAAATTTATATTTTTAAATTCTTAATGAGTCTATTTTTAAGAGAAACAAACGGAAACATCATCTAAACCCCGTAATAAGAGATAATATTTAGTAAAGAAAGGTTGAGGCTGTCAAACAACAGAACAGGGACAAATTTGAAGAATTTTCTGTACTTATTGGCGAAGTCATAAATTTTAAAATTTTTATGGTAAAAAGATATTTGAGTCTAGTTTCAAAAACATCAAGTAGATCTTAATTTCTAATTTTTTAGCTCAAGATATAAATAATTTAGTGACTATGACTCAAGTGGACAGCTTTGATATGAATACATAAGTAAATAGTGGAATTATAGATAATGTTACATATAAGCATGTTATATACTAAAAGTTAAAGATTCTAACATATATATACATAAAGGATGTGGAATGGAGAGGAGGGGGATGGGGAGGAAAAAATATATATGATATATATATATATATATATATATATATATATATTGTAAAAGAATTTGAAATGTTTTGAAATGGTTGTAAGTGATGGAATGATTAACACATGTGAGTATGTTTAAATGAATTGATAAAATAATAAGTGAATAATTGTTAATTGATGTGATATTGAATTCTTTGTTACAATTTTATGAAGAATTAATTTGATTGACACAATTTAGAAATAAATATGAAATATACGTAAAGTGGGTAACCTACTTTTGAATGTGCAAGTCCTCCAATGGTCTTATATGTAAAACTTTAATATTTGTGTTAATTTTATATAGTTTGTTATCTTTGATTGAATATCATGTTTTTATGAGGACTTGATATTAGAAATAGATGTAAGTGAATAATATGTAAAATGAACTAGCGGTTATGTCATTTGAATATATATCAGGTAATGATATATAAATAAATAAATAAATAAATAAAAATAAAGCGTGGAACTTGTAAGAAAATGGAGACGAACTCACGATGACAAGTTCGCCATGTCACGACGTGGAAACCCCAATGTCGCGACGACAGTTTAGAAATTTTTATGAACTTTACAATTTGGCTTTTGATCAATTGTGGATGTTTTAATGAGCTCCTTTAACTCATGATTAGTTCTATCGTAAATTTAATTATTACTAAAATGAATTAATGGCCTACATTAATTAAATAATATGATAAATTGATCTTAATTTTTAATATTTTCTTCAGGAACGAATGTGACATCCTGATGCCTTAACTCAATGATTGGGTCGGGTATGGGGGTGTTACAGGTGGTGTGGCCAATTTGATAAATTTTCTTTTTGGGGTGACTAGAGCGGACCCTATTTAGAGTGACTAATGGGGTAGTTTACCCTATTCTGATCCTGTCCAAGACACAACAACTTTACCGTATTAGAATCTATGAGTAAATAAATTTAATTAACTTGTTTGTAACACCCAAACCCAGCATAGACGTTATGGCAGAATCTTGCGGTGTTACAAGGAATAGGTTTTGAAAATGGTGTTGACTTGATAAATCATTAAATTTTTGATACCTCTGTTCGTTCATGATTATTCTGAAAACATTATTTAATTACCTTGTTTACCAAACACTTACTACAACGGAAGTTGAATAAAAGTGTTAAATTTTAGAAACCCGATTTGTTATTTTTAGAAAAACCTCTTTTGTGTAAAACCGTCGATTTCATAAAACAATTTATCAAGGCATGTAAATTATTAACAAACCAAAAATCAACAAATAAAAATCATAAATTCCAGAGAGTCCCAAAAATTACAAACTCTCGAGAATAAAACCAAAATCATATATAAAACCATAAATTAATAACTTTAAATAGTTTACGAACGAGTGGTCACCGTTAAGTCTTTGCCACACCGATCCGCCTAAGTTTGTGGATTACCTGTACAGAACAGACAACAGAGGTGAGTTTTCGTAAACTCAGTGTCTAACCCAACAGAATTAAGCATGCAAACATACAAAGTCATGTACACAGTCAGATATAGATTCAGATTTAGATCACAGTCTTAGATAACAGATTCAGATTTAGATATGCAAAGTCCTACCCCCATCCTTTACACACCAACTCTGACCATCCCATCACACCATGTGGGGCTAAAAACACCCACCCATCCCTACACACCACATTGTGCCATTAAGACACATGTCAGAATATATGCAACCAAACTGCCAGAATATAGGCGATTAACGCCGAACAGAATACTTCCTCCTCATATACAAATCCCACCCCAAAATAGATACAGAAATTCAGGTTAAACATGCTAAACATGCTTATATACAGACAACGAAATAATCAGACATGCATAGCATTTTAATACTCAGAACAGAATATCAAACTATTAGATCCATAGTTTTAGGGTTTGGTTAGCCCTTACCGGCCCCACAGTAGGCCCATAGTCGATCAGAAATACACATGCGACCCTAGGGAAAATTTTAGATTAATGGGCCCACATGCCCGTGTGGCCCACCAGATTGGCCATGCCAGTGTGTGTCCCACATGGCCTGGCCCATGTGGCCCACACTACCACACTCGAGCCACCACATGGCCTTGTCTTATGCACGGCCATGCCTTTGTCGACCACACGGCCGTGCCTCACACAGGCCATCCACACGGCTGGCCACACGCCTGTGTGGTGTCGACAGTGGCCACTTTCGACTTCTGCCGAAACTTAATTTTTTGCATTTTGGGTACACACCTGGTATGTTTTTCTAGCAAACGCAATCCCAAGACCACCAGAACCTATAAATGTCCAACAAATTCATCATATTAGTCGTTTAAAAATGCGACTAAACACCTTCAAACGAAAAGCGATGATTTCACACTACTAAAGTGCCGATTAGCAGCCCTCGACCCATTGATCTTCTCCTAAACCACAAAACGAACTCCATCAACCAAAAGATTCACTAAACGAAGCAAATATCATACTTGCCCCACTTACCAAATGCACCAAGAACACCCAAATTTCAAGATACGAGACCGCAACAACAAATAAAAAGACTAGCAATAAAAACACAAAAAAGGGAAAAAGGAAGAAGAAAAATGACAGAGAATAGGCAAAAAATTAACATCAGAGTTCTTTTGGGAATTTTAGAAGAGAGAGAAATTTTGAAAAAAAAAATAGATAATACTAATCAAATCTGTTATCAGGAATTCCTCAAATCTCTCCCATTAATTCCTCAATCTCAGCCACTACAGAATTTTAACTCCATTGTAACTCTATCATTTAACCAAGCAAAAATAAACTCCTTCATTCACACAAGGATTTGAACACAAGACCTTCAATACACCAACCCCCTACCACTCGAACTAGCAGGCTTATTCTGATATGGATTAGCAGAAAATTTTATATGAGCCCACTGAACAAGGGTAAGGCTTAGATAAAAAATAACAAATTTTGCAAACATGGGACTTGAACCCAAAACCTCTCACACATACCCAAAACACTTAACCACTAAAGCAGATACATAGTTGTGTCTGAATTCATAGAAATAGGAATAAATAGGCTAGGGCATTACATGTTCTTATGAAACTGTGATGACTAATTAATTTAATTTTCACTTTAAACTTTATTTTTTAAATTACTATTCAATTAAATAATAACTCAAAGAAATTAATTTATTCTCTAAGTCATCTCTTGTTCATGGTGAGAAAACGCATTTACAATGAATAGTGATTCATGCAATCCATTTCTCTTATTCGTTGTTCTCATATTTTCATATCATTGACTATAATACAGACCATCAACGATATATAGAGCTAGCGGAGGGACCATTGGAAATGTATAATAAGGGCTCAAAATATTTGTAATTAAGTTTCAACTCTTCATCTATTGGTTACAACATTATTTAGTCATAAATTCATTCCACTAAAGTATATTAATGAGCTCTCCCCATTATATATCATTACCAAAGTTACTTATCAAGTGCTCATCCAATGACCTTGTCATATGTGTGTTACCCTCATAGGATATCTTTAACTTCTTTGGGATAAAAATCATTATCCCAATATGATCATATTTTATCTCATGCTAACCCTTACATCTTCCTTCATAAAAGGTTAATTACCAACACATAATGATTAAATCACTCATCTTTAGACAAATAACATGTGGTCACGTTACTTTTTGGTCAATCACGTAATGTTGATGGAGAGGATATCATTTACCCTTTATTGGGGTATGAATTCCACTATTGTAAATAAAGTTATGTCATGCAGAAGTTGAATACCCAATATACCAGCTTTCGACTCTATTACTAATTGAACTCAGGCTCTCAATACATCAAAGTATTTGAGTGACACACACATAGTCCGTCACTTACTCAAGATTGAGGTAAGTCACACTATGAATGTCACAAGTGAATAAATCCATAAATGGATCTAGGATTAATTCTATTTGGATCATGTTTGATGTACCACCAGTCCAGACAGTCACATCTATGTCTTTATCTTTTGGGAGTCATTCGCACTAATACCCAAGTGACACAACATAATTTGGCATATATAATTAAGGTCCTTTCACCTTCATTTTACTGTGTTTTGAGTAAAACCAAGTTGTTTTAAGGTCAATTCATGTTTTAGGTGTTTAGGAGATATATGTGTATTTTCAAGTCATTTATGTGTGTCTTTCATGTTATTTCATAGTTTTAATAGTTATCGATACTTAATAAAGTTTCTATGGTTAGGTAGGATGGATCAAGAGCATAAAACGCAACTTTTGGCTAGACAAATAACAATTGTCGTGAAGATGAATTGCCATGGTCAGAACAATGTAGTCATAACTACCCTAATTTGAAGATAGAGACTCCATTGTTTGGAATGAATCCTTGAAGATAGAGACCCTAGTGTCGTGACCACAAGAATTGTCACAACCACGAATTTCCATGGTCGCGACAATGTAGTCTTAACTGCCCAAATTTGAAGTGGTTTTTAAGGGGCATTTTGGTGTCATTTTAAATCCTTAGCCTTTGTAAAGAGGATTTTTAGTAGGGGCATAATAGTATTTTTGGATCATTACTATATAAACCATTATCCTATCGCATTTCTATATATAGACTTTTTCATACTTTTTTAATTAGTCAGATCATTTTGACAAATGTTTCTTAGTTAGTAGATTTTCTATTTTTCTCTTTTAGGATGGAAATTATGTTTTTAATTACTATATAAACCATTATCCTGTTGCATTTCTATATAAAGATTTTCTTCCTTCTTGCTGGAGGCTTTGTAAAAGGAGAATATTCAAGCTCTTGCACATGATTGATCTACATCTATGAATAAGCATTCTAAACTCTTATTCTTATTATTACCTATCAGTTGCTTGTTAAAATGCTTGTTTGATAATTAAGCTTAATGATGTGTTGAATTTGTTTGATGGTTGGTTGTGATATTAATTGCTAATCTAAGTTGATGTTCATGCTTTTGATTAATTGTTTATTCATTAGTATCAAAGTGCTTTCTACACTAGAATTGACGCCTCTAGTGGAAGATCTAGATAGATGAGACCGAGAGAATATTCTACCTAGTGGAAGATCTAGATAAAGGTATTCGTGTCTTTTAATTTATCACATACTTAAAAAAAGGTTAAAATATGCTCCATGTCTTTTTGCTCTTTGTAACATTGAAAAGTCCCTTTACTTTTATTTTTGAAAATTTAATCCCTCTACTCAAATATCAAAATTTAAGTTCAATTCTTAACACCATTAAAACTATTCTTTTAAATTTGTTGGTGTGATATTTTGAAATAAAAAAGATGTCCACTTAGTAGCCATGTAACAAAAAATATATATATCTTGTAATGAACATAAATTTAAACAAATTTCGAATTGGTCTAACCAATTGGTTGCCAAACCAACCAATCCTACCAGTTCAAAGCAAATAAAATATTATAAATATTATAAAAGTTGGCTCATTTGGTCTCTTAGCTCGATTCAACAAGTTTGTATTGGTTCATGGGTCAAATAGTTTTTTACCTCTCATCAGCCCAATATCTAAATCGGTTCTTGATCCAACCAATCTGGCCCAATTTAGATGACATTGAACTTTTATGTTTAAAAAAAAATTAATTTTAAAGGGTTTTTTTCTTATTTTTATTTTTGTAACATTATAATTTTTTCAAATTTTTAAATATGAAAAAGAGTAGAAATTTTTTTAAAAAATTACATACTTTTAAAAATGATAAGGACCAAATTGAAAAAAACTATAAATGTTGAGGGCGAAAATAGTTTAAAATTTTTAAAAACTGGATGACCCGAGAACCAGTATGGATTAGTTGAAGCGATCTAAAAAAACAAGTTGAACTGATTTGTATAATATTTTTTAATATTTTTTTTTTTACTTTGAACCAATCAAATCGGTCATTCTAGGAACCAATTGGTCAAACCAGTTCAAAATAGGTTCAATTATCCATTAACCCAATTTTTTAGCATAGTTCAACAAGTCCATACTAGTTCGCAGGTCAACAGCTTTTTTTATCTCTCAATGGATTGATACCCCAATCGATCCTCTATCCAACCGGTTTGATTTAGATAGCAATGAATTTTGAATTTTTTTATATTTTTAAAATTATTTTTATTGTTTTTAATTTTAATGAGTTTTTACTCTTTTTCATATTTTTTTATTTTTTAAAAATATATTTTTTGATTTTTTATGTTTTTATTTAAAATATGGAAAAAAAAATCAAATTTGTTTTATGTGCTTTTAAAGGGTGAGGACTGTTAGGATCGCCTCGATTAAGCAACGAACAAGTAAAATTGGCAGAAGAAATTGAGAAATTGAACACACAAATTTAACGTGGAAAAACTCCTCCAAAGAGGATAAAAAACCACGGGCAAAGATAATTTTACTATAATGGCAATAGAATGAAGAGTACAAAAGATGGAGATAAAAATCTAAACCCCGAAAACCCGAAAACAAAGAACCCTCAAAACGTAAACACAAAATTCTCTAAATGTGTTATGAGTTCTAATCTCTAATGGGGTGTATTTTCTAAGGTTGTAAAAGAGCCTATTTATAGGCTAAATCCATAGGTCAAATAATAATAAAATAATCTAAACTAATAGTTTAATTAGGAGATTACTTCTTGAATTTGACTAAAATAGGAGTCATAATTAACAAATCTCCACCTTGACTCATATTTCCACAATGCCATCTTTGCCAAAGCCCGCCACGAGCCTATCTTGAACCATGCAGGGAATTAACTGAGTCGATTCTATGCTTAGAAGCTGGAGGACTTCTAGCCTTCGACTTGTACACTGCCAAATCAAAACTAACCCGGGTTTGATTTTCACGAACACGGTGCCCTAACTTTTCAAAACCTGCATCCAAAAGAGAACCTCTCTTTAACGAAATGGTCATACCTTTTTCCCTCCTATGACCAAGTTGCCTCTGCTCTAAATGAGTTGACTTTGGCTCAGAATGCAGGCGAGGGCGTCCGATTTCACTCCGATTCTTGTAGAACCTTCCGAATATAAAAAGCGCGATCCTTTTACCTTTTAACAAAACGAGAGCTCCACGAGATATTTTAATGCCGCTCGACTCGATGTTGATTCTGCATCCTTTCAAGTCTAAAATACTTAAGGAGATGAGATTCTTTCGTAAATCAGGTACATACCTGACATCTGAGAGTGTCCTAATTGTCCCATCGTGTATCCTAATTTTAACAGTACCAATTCCAATTACCTTACTAGATGAATCGTTTCCCATGCACACAACTCCACCTTCAACCGAACTGTATGTAGAGAACCATTCTCTATTGGGACACATGTGGAAAGAACATCCTGAATCTAGGATCCACTCGGACGTGAGCTTGGAGTTATCGCTCGTTGACACTAATAAGAAATCATCACCGCTTTCATTGGCCAAATTAGCACCAGCTACATCTTCCTCGTTACTCTCAGCAGCTCTTTTCTTTTGCAGTTTATAACAATCTGCTTTGACGTGACCTAACTTTTTACAATAGCGACACCTTTTATCTCGTTTCTTTGATGCCATCAAAACGGAAGCTTGCCTATCTGCCTTGCTATCCAAATAAAGCTCATTGTCGAGTTTGTCTCAACTCAACAAATTACCCTTCACATCTTGAGCGAGTTTGTCTCTCGCCATAAATCGTGGTCTCCCTGAAAGACTTATATGAAGGGGGTAAAGAGCACAATAATAGCATAGCTTTGATCTTCATCGTCAATATGAACCTCAACATTCTTTAAATCATTTAAAAGAGTAATGAATTGACTGATGTGATCTCTAAGAAGCTCACCTTTGTTCATGCGAAACGTAAATAGACGTTGTTTCAACACTAAACGGTTAGCCAGAGACTTAGTCGCATAAAGAGTTTCTAACATTTTCCATAAGGCAGATGAGGTCTTCTCCATCAATACCTCCTATAATACCGTATTCGCGAGGCACAACTAGATTGCAGACAAAGCCTTTTCATCAAGCTCTTCCCATTCTGTTTTATTTAGATTCTCAGGCTTTTTCCCGGTAACAACCTTTTGCAAACCGGATTGAACTAGAATTGCCATCATCCGAACTTGCCACAGATTGAAATTTGTCTCACCATCGAACTTCTCAATTTCAAACCTTGTTGCTGCCATATCTGAATGGGCTGATTTATGAAATTTAACGAGCTCTTTGAAACACACCAAACCCGGCCCACGAGCTTTGACCAGATTTGGTATGTTCCTCAAGTAAACCGGTTTCAAAGTTCTTTATTACTTAGAGAAAATTTGTGCGATTTTAAAAAAAATATTGTTTGGGTTGGGCTTGTGTTGAAAACCAATTTGATTTTTATATTAGAAACCTTTTTTAAGTTTAAGTGACAAAATATTTAGGGTTTAGTTTAAAAGAAATTTTACTTAAACTTTAATAAATAAAACCTATAAACATAATAAATAAAAATAAATGTAAAACATTTCAACTATGGCCTTATGGCCTTATTACATCAAATAATTTCCAAATAGTTCAAGTACTTAAATAAAAATAATAGTCCATAAAAATAAAGACTTCATGTTGAGCATGGCCACCACAAGTTACGTCGTCCGGTCCATCACTGCTCATCATCACGAAACATGGTCCCACAAATGGGGTGAGTCAAAGCAGACTCAATATGTACACGACACTAAATCATAATAGAATTAGGCATACAAGAGTTACACATTGAACAATGAATACAAGTTATGATGCATTCCCAAACCCAAACCTAATTGTCCATCCGCTACACACCCCCGCTGCCGGTCACACCGTGGGACTACTAAGTCGACCCTCCTTCCATTTACACACCAATTTGTGGTCTTAGGTCACCGCATTCGTGGTCTTAGGTCACCACGTTCAGACATCGTGGTCTTAGGTCACCACTTTTCAAATATCACGGTCTTAGGTCACCGTGTTCGTAAATCTTAGGTCACCACATTCACTTCCCCTTTCAAACAAACCCATATGCCCCATATAATAATAATATGCATAAATATGCCAGAGTTCACATCCTTATCATATTCTCATGTTACTAATAACATTTTTCATATTCCTAGTAGGAGTAGGAAACGTACCTGGGTACTTTGTACCATAACATGGTACTTTAGCCACTTTCATATTCTTAGTGTCACATATTTTAATTAACATAGCCATAAAACGTATTATAAAATAGTGTGGGGTACACACCTGATTCGCTTAACAATTTCCTTGAGATCTCGAAATCTGATCTACCGCTTAGATCCTTAAACCCTACATTGATTTATCACTTATTACCTTAATAAAAAGCCATTCGGCCACAAATCCAAATCCTAGTAGGATTAGTATTCTTAAAACTTACCTTGTTGCCGATTGGGACACCAACAAATCCCAAAATTGATCCTTGTTTTCCTAGGAATGTTGAAATTCCTATAACCTTGCGTTAGATTTAATCTAACCATTAAAACATAAAACATGGCCTTTGGCCGAATATACATATGTCTTACCTTAATCTTAGAAATCCCGAAACTCACCGAATAACTAGGGAACACGTGGCCTATGGTGTACCTTCGGGAAAAGAACTTCTCCTTCCTTGTAGTCGACACTTAGTAAATCCCGAAAGATCTCTTCAAAGTTTCGGTAACAAGATATTAATGGGGTTAGTCCTAGATTTCGACAAATCTTAAAAGAAAAAGGATGAAATCGAGTGAGATCTTACCCTTACTTGAAGAAATCGATTGCACCTTCACTTCAACCTTCAGAGATTCGGCTATGGCTAGATGATGATCTCACAACTTTCGGTTTTGGAGGGATTAGAAAGAAAAGAGAAGGAAGAATAAAGATAGAGGATTCGGCTAGCACACAAGGTATTTCGGCTTGGCAAAAATAAAAGAAGAAGAAGATTTGGTGAAGAGAATTCGGCAGAAGCTTTCAAAGAACAGAAAATAATGCAGAATGGCCTCTCTTTTCCTTTTATAGCCGAAATTACTAACTTAGAATCCCTTACTTGGCCATCACTCTTCTATTTTAATAGCTTTATCTCTTTAATTATCACTAAAATAAAAGGTAATTCAGCAACTATCCTTACTTAGCCGAAATTATTAAATTCAAAGTCCCTTACTTGGCCACCACTTCTCCCTTGTTTTCCTAATTAAAGAATAATTCCTCATTTATCTCTTTATTCAAATCAAAAGAATTTAATCCAACAATAATCTCTTGAAAATAATGATAAATAAATCCATTATTTATCCCTTATTTATCCACTATTTATCTCTTAAAAATAAAAGAATAAAAGCTCCTAAATTATAGCCTTGTGCCGTCCACCTCACTTCTTCTGGAAGCAAAATAAAATTTCTTTTATTTGCTTTCCCTGTGACTCGAACTCAGGCCCAATTCCTTTGCATGTGGCGCCATTTCCATAGTCCCTAAGTGACATCTTCAGGCCACTTTTCCAAGCCTGTTTGTGTGTCAAATTTCACCAACTTTTTCTTTTAAGGCCACCTTGCCTTAATTTCCTCTTTTAAACTTTAAAACTCGACATTTCTAAGTCATTTCTAAGTTTCCAAAAATTTTCGTTCGGCTTTGTAAACTTGACATTTCCTTACATTTCCAAGTTTCCAGAAATATTCACTTTCCTCTTTTGAATCATTTCTAAATCATTTTCCTAGTTTCCATAAATGTTCACTTTTCTCTTTATTCCTTTACATTTTCAGGACATTTCCCTACATTTCCAAGACAAGACATTTCCTTACATTTCCTTGCATTTCCTTACATTTCCATACATTTCCTCACATTTCCTTACATTTCCATACATTTCCTTATTTCTAGAATTCACATAACACATTCATAATTCATAAAACATGCCATTTTACCACATGGTTCCTTGTGTCATGCTTCATACAGAGTTTCTTTTAAAGCCTCATTTACCTAGCTCCCCTTTTTACTTAAAAACCAATAATTTTCCAAAGCTTTCTTCTTCCATCCTAGAATTCTAAAAACCCTTAATACACTTCCAACACTGCCAAAACCTACTAACTCATGAATTAGGCACGAACACATAACCCCTAATCTAGGATGTTACAGTTCTACCCTCCTTAAAAATAATTTCGTCCTCAAAATTACTTACTAACAGTCCTACAATCCTTCTCACCGCACTATGCTTATGCTGCGCACTCTGATCTTAATAGAGCCATCATACCTTCTAGGCACAATCTCTAAGTTCACATCCATTAGAACTCATTTTCTAACGTCGCGATTTAATCTGATTTAAGAGTTTTATACATTAGTACTTTTGTTTCATTGATCAACCGCGAACAGTTTTATGAAAAGAGATGTTTAAAAGTGGTTCTTTCGATCAAACAAAGTTCTCATCTCAAGTTCACTATTCAGAAAGTCATGTTCACATTCATCAACCAATTATGAACTTTCGCTCATTCAGAGAAATGTTGTAGTTTTCATTGTTGTTGTTTTTCCACTACCCAGGGGTATTTTCGTAATTTGTCCTACAGGGGTATTTTCATAATTTGTCAAAATAAGGTTCCTTGGTGATTTTGTCAATAAGGGTATTTTGGTAATTTTGGAATCCCGGGGCCTTTCGGTAATTTTGAAATTCGAGGTATTTCAAAGAGTTTTTTTACAAACGGGGTAAATTTGTAAAGTTTAATAAATCAGGGTATTTCAAAATTTATGAAGCTTGAGGGTTCTTTTGATAATTTGTTTTCCAAATGGTAATCTGTTGCAAAATTTTGAAAACTGAGGTCATTTTGGTAATTTTGTAAGTTAGGGCAATTTCAGTAAATTTTCCAAGTTCAAGGTATTTTTGATAATTTGCAAATTAGGGTTTTTGAACATTTTATAAAGTAATGAAATCTTGATAAGAATGTGGGTATTTTGGGAATTTCATAAACCAAAGGCATTTTTGTAATTTTACCACTAGGGGTATTTTAGTAATTTTGCAATTCAAAAATATTTTGGGAAAAATTTTCCAAACTAAATTCTGCTATATTTTAAAAGGGTAATATGGTGATTTTAAAACTAGGGTTTTCATAAAAACACGGCTAGCTCCCTTTCGGGTTTTAATTATTGTGTTTAGCCTATGGCCACCGAGTCCTCTTGGTCGGGGTGAACCGAAGCTACGCACTGTAGGATTCAATGAAGAGGAGGTGAGTCACTAGGGATCGCTTAAGTACTGTGCTCTTCGGATCCAATCCTAGACATGCGCATTGGGGTTACCACACCCTAACTCAGCGACTTAGCCATAGGGTTGTTTAGTTAGGCACTTAAGTCTTATGTAAGTGTTTGAGTAGACTAGTCCAAGGGTTCGAGTTCCTATCATGCTATTCTACGTTCCATGCCTTTTCTACCCTTCTAATATTCATAACATAATTCACATAATCACCCAAATAGTTAGGGGTACTTACCTGGTGGACTGCGGGTCGGAGACTTGGGTGCCATGCCAGAAAACCTGCTCATCTTCAAAAATACTGTCATAAAACTCATTTGGGCTCGATTTGAAAATGTTTTGGGCCTTAAACCCGTAGGCCGACGGTTTGAAACTGGGCTCTGATACCAAACTAAAACACCCCAAACCCGGCCCACGAGCTTTGACCAGATTTGGTATGTTCCTCAAGTAAATCGGTTTCAAAGTTCTTTGTTACTTAGAGAAAATTTGTGCGATTTTAAAAAAAAATATTGTTTGGGTTGGGCTTGTGTTGAAAACCAATTTGATTTTTATATTAGAAACCTTTTTTAAGTTTAAGTCACAAAATATTTAGGGTTTAGTTTAAAAGAAATTTTACTTAAACTTTAATAAATAAAACCTATAAACATAATAAATAAAAATAAATGTAAAACATTTCAACTATGGCCTTATGGCCTTATTACATCAAATAATTTCCAAATAGTTCAAGTACTTAAATAAAAATAATAGTCCATAAAAATAAAGACTTCATGTTGAGCATGGCCACCACAAGTTCTGCCGTCCCGGTCCATCACTGTTCATCACCTGAAACATGGTCCCACAACGGGGTGAGTCAAACAAACTCAATGTGTACACGACACTAAATCATAATAGAATTAGGCATACAAGAGTTACACATTCAGAACAATGAATACAAGTTATGATGCATTCCCAAACCCAAACCTAATTGTCCATCCGCTACACACCCCCGTACTTGCCAGTCACACCGTGGGGACTATTAAGTCGACCCTCCTTCCGTTACACACCAATTTGCGGTCTTAGGTCACCGCATTCGTGGTCTTAGGTCACCACGTTCAGATTCATCGTGGTCTTAGGTCACCACTTTTCGGATATCACGATCTTAGGTCACCGTGTTCGTGGTCTTAGGTCACCACATTCACTTCCCCTTTCAAACAAACCCATATGCCCCATATAATAATAATATGCATAAATATGCCAGAGTTCACATCCTTATCATATTCTCATGTTACTAATAACATTTTTCATATTCCTAGTAGGAGTAGGAAACGTGCACAGGTACTTTGTACCATAACATGGTACTTTAGCCACTTTCATATTCTTAATGTCACATATTTTAATTAACATAGCCATAAAATGTATTATAAAATAGTGTGGGGTACACACCTGATTCGCTTAACAATTTCCTTGAGATCTCGAAATCTGATCTACCGCTTAGATCCTTAAACCCTACATTAATTTATCACTTATTACCTTAATAAAAAGCCATTCGGCTACAAATCCAAATCCTAGTAGGATTAGTATTCTTAAAACTTACCTTGTTGCCGATTGGGACACCAACAAATCCCGAAATTGATCCTTGTTTTCCTAGGAATGTCGAAATTCCTATAACCTTGCGTTAGATTTAATCTAACCATTAAAACATAAAACATGGCCTTTGGCCGAATATACATATGTCTTACCTTAATCTTAGAAATCCCGAAACTCACCGAATAACTATGGAACACGTGGCCTATGGTGTACCTTCGGAAAAGAACTTCTCCTTCCTTGTAGTCGACACTTAGTAAATCCGAAAGATCTCTTCAAAGTTTTGGCAACAAGATATTAATGGGGTTAGTCCTAGATTTGGCAAATCTTAAAAGAAAAAGGATGAAACCGAATGAGATCTTACCCTTACTTGAAGAAATCGATTGTACCTTCACTTCAACCTTCGAGAGATTCGGCTATGGCTAGATGATGATCTCATAACTTTTCGGTTTGGAGGATTAGAAAGAAAAGAGAAGGAAGAATAAAGATGGAGGATTCGGCTAGCACACAAGGTATTTCGACTTGGCAAAAATAAAAGAAGAAGAAGATTTGGTGAAGAGAATTCGAAGCTTTCAAAAGAACAGAAAATAATGCAGTGAGAATGGCCTCTCTTTTCCTTTTATAGCCTAAATTACTAACTTAGAATCCCTTACTTGGCCATCACTCTTCTATTTTAATAGCTTTATCTCTTTAATTATCACTAAAATAAAAGATAATTCAGCAACTATCCTTACTTAGCCGAAATTATTAAATTCAAAGTCCCTTACTTGGCCATCACTTCTCCCTTGTTTTCCTAATTAAAGAATAATTCCTCATTTATCTCTTTATTCAAATCAAAAGAATTTAATCCAACAATTATCTCTTGAAAATAATGATAAATAAATCTATTATTTATCCCTTATTTATCCACTATTTATCTCTTAAAAATAAAAGAATAAAAGCTCCTAAATTATAGCCTTGTGCCGTCCACCTCACTTCTTCTAAAAGCAAAATAAAATTTCTTTTATTTGCTTTCCCTGTGACTCGAATTCAGGCCCAATTCCTTTGCATGTGGCGCCATTTCCATAGGCCCTAAGTGACATCTTCAGGCCACTTTTCCAAGCCTATTTGTGTGTCAAATTTCACCAACTTTTTCTTTTAAGGCCACCTTGCCTTAATTTCCTCTTTTAAACTTTAAAACTCGACATTTCTAAGTCATTTCTAAGTTTCCAAAAATTTTCGTTCGGCTCTGTAAACTTGACATTTCCTTACATTTCCAAGTTTCGAAAAATGTTCACTTTCCTCTTTTGAATCATTTCTAAATCATTTTCCTAGTTTCCATAAATGTTCACTTTCCTTTTTATTCCTTTACATTTTCAGGACATTTCCCTACATTTCCAAGACAAGACATTTCCTTACATTTCCTTGCATTTCCTTACATTTCCATACATTTCCTCACATTTCCTTACATTTCCATACATTTCCTTATTTCTAGAATTCACATAACACATTCATAATTCATAAAACATACCATTTTACCACATGGTTCCTTGTGTCATGCTTCACACGAAGTTTCTTTTAAAGCCTCATTTACCTAGCTCCCCTTTTTACTTAAAAACCAATAATTTTCCAAAGCTTTCTTCTTCCATCCTAGAATTCTAAAAACCCTTAATACACTTCCAACACTGCCAAAACCTACTAACTCATGAATTAGGCACGAACGCATAACCCCTAATCTAGGATGTTACACTCTTGATACCACTTGTTAGGATCGCCCCGATTAAGCAATGAACAAGTAAAATTGGCAGAAGAAATTGAGAAATTGAACACACAAATTTAACATGGAAAAACTCCTCCAAAGAGGATAAAAAACCACGGGCAAAGATAATTTTACTATAATGGCAATAGAATGAAGAGTACAAAAGATGGAGATAAAAATCTAAACCCCGAAAATCAGAAAACAAAGAACCCTCAAAACGTAAACACAAAATTCTCTAAATGTGTTATGAGTTCTAATCTCTAATGGGGTGTATTTTCTAATGTTGTAAAAGAGCCTATTTATAGGCTAAATCCATAGGTCAAATAATAATAAAATAATCTAAACTAATCAGTGTTTGATTGAAACAATTAAACAGAGTTTAATTAGGAGATTACTTCTTGAATTTGACTAAAATAGGAGTCATAATTAACAAGGACCAAATTGACAAAAAAATTATAATTGTTGAGGGCTAAAGAAGTTATTTTACCTTTAGCACAATTAACTGTATCCACAAAATTAGATGGAGGGATCAATATTTTTGTATAAAAATAGTATACGGACTAAATGTTCAAAATTAAAGTACAGGGACAAAATTTTAAATATTGAAAGGGTATAAAACCTTTGGCATATTTAAACTATAAATATTTTACTCAATTGGTGTTACGAGTCAATTGAGCACTAACTCAGTTGTATAATAACAAAATATATTTACTTTACAAAGTAAATTGAAGTATTTTGATGATATTTTTGTCATTACATGTAACATCCTAAAATAGGGGTTATTTGTGTTTGAATTAATTTGCTTGTGATTGAGTTGCTGTGGTGTTATTCATAGTGTAAGAAGGCTTAATTAGGGGTCTTGAGTAGGCTCGGAATAGTAGAAAATTTTATTTGGATGCTTTAAAGGTAGGGAGCCTTAGTAAGTAGGGGGTTACAAGGTAAAATGAAGGATCAATTGACACTAAAAAGGCCTTGGAAAAGTGGCAAAAGGGAGGCCACTTAAGAGCTGGAGTTGACGCCACAGGGGGAGCAAGGGGAGCCTGTGTTCGAGCTGCAGAAATTTCCTTTTTGCTCTTTAAATGGACGGCAAATAGAGAGAGAAAATGGGCTTAAATTTGATTTCAGGATAATAAGGATAATAAGAAGATTATTAAGTTTTTTTTTATTTGGATTATTTTGTGAATAATTTTAATAAGTGGCAAAGAGAAAATATAGGAGTTTGAGTATTCAAATTATTTTGAATAATTTTAAATTAGTGGCCAAGAGAGAATTAAGGAGTTGGTGAATTTTAAACTCCTTGAGAGGAGTGGACGGCAAGCATAGGGGGGGAGAAGCCAAATTTTCTTAGTATTTTCTTCATAATTTCGGCTAGCCTCCATCTTTTGTTTCTTCCTTTTTCATTCTCTCAAAACCGAAAACCCTTCTCTTCTTCTTAGACCTTGGCCGAATCTCCTATACCTTAATCTCCCATCTATTTCTTTCTTTTCTCTTCTCAAAACACTTAGCCGAAACTCTTATTTCTCTTCCTCTTTTTCCATGCAAAGCCGAACCTTGATTGATTGTGTTGAACAACCATAGCCGAATCTACTCCCTTGGTGTACAGAATTTTCTTTCTTCTATTTGGTGTAGCCTTGGCCGAATATCAAAGCAAGGGTGACCCCTTTTCAGTGTTTTCCAATCGGTTTGGGTAGGTAAGTGTGTTAGCCGAATGGCTATTTCTTTTTCTCTCTTATGTTCTGTCCTTTGGATGGTTAGGAAGAGCTGAAATTCGGCATATACTGATGGTTGGTTAATCTTTTTGTTGAAACTGATTTTACCTAGGACTCCGG
The DNA here is from genome assembly GCA_025503065.1 of Gossypium bickii. Classification (NCBI taxonomy): domain Eukaryota; kingdom Viridiplantae; phylum Streptophyta; class Magnoliopsida; order Malvales; family Malvaceae; genus Gossypium; species Gossypium bickii. The sequence goes on from CP106711.1 coordinate 109,364,594, forward strand.
GATCTCAAAGCAGTAGATCTGAACCATCATTCTCTGTCAATCGAATTCGGTAAGTGAGGATAAGGTCTATTTTAGTATTCCAAAGCCGAAGGCCATTGCTTTGAATATTGTTGATTGACCGATTGTAGCTTGGTGAAGCAGATTCGTGTATCGTGTGCCGTGGTTAGTACTCAAACAGCGTGTAGGTAAGGTTTCGGGTTCACAAGGAACCCTTTGGAATTAATTTGGTTTGGCCGAATAGGCCATGGCACTAACCTTGCGCTTGGCCGAATCTAGGAGCAAGAAGTCTAGGGTGGCCGATTGGTTCTTCGGGATTTAAAACTATCGTTGGTGACAGGTGTGTACATACACACTTTATGATTTATTAACTGTGCTAAATGTTGCGTATGCTAATTTGGTTTATGTAGCTTTGGATTTGATACCATAACGGTATAAGTGATGATTCAGGTAAGTACCTGTCAGTATGAGTTTACTATTTGATGCTTTTGGGAAGCATGGCATATTTGATATATGTGATTTAAATATATGTTGGCATGAATTCTGTTATATAATTGATTGATGTGGGTTGATGAGGGGAGGGGGCAGTGATATTCGTGTCGACGGACACCAGTGGTTTGGTACCACAATTCGTGACTACGGTCACCAGAGGTTTGGCACCTCCAGAGGTTTGGCACCTCATAGCATCTCATCCCTGTGGCTTAGCACCACAGTGGGTTGGCCCCACGGATTATAGTAAGGGATTGACGCCAGTGATTTGGTATCACACGATGGGTTGGCCCCATCATTGGATTGTGACTTCGGGTCACTAGTGGTTTGGCACCACAAGTATTGACGGATATCGTGACTATAAGTCACCAGTGGTTTGGCACCACCAGTGGTTTGGTACCACACGGGGTAGAGAAAAGTGTTACGGATGGTTAGGTTGGGTGCATGATCTAGTGCATGTTAATTTATTATAAACTGTGTATGATGTAGCATTAAATCGCGGGAAGGGTTACACATTGAGTCTTGGTGACTCACCTTCTCCTTTACTGTTTCAGGTGACTCGTAGATCACGGATGAGGAGTCGGATGGACTCGAGGTGGCCATGTAGTGAAATTATGGATTTAATGAACTTTGAATTTTATTTATCTTTCTATTGGTTTCATTTTAATCAAGTTATAATAAGGCCTCCTAGAATTATTTTTATTATTTATATTTTACATGTTTTGAATAATTTGGTTAAACTATTTTGATAATATTAAAATAAGTACACATGTTTTCTCAAATTCAAACGAAAAATGTTTTATCGTGCCATCGGTGCTTTTGAAATCAGAATAACTCGATTTAACAAATATTTGTTTTTAAACAAAACTAAGTATGGTTTTAACAAGACAATTGAAAATGAAAGGTTTTCGACGAAATTTAAATCGGCTTAAATGGATTTCTCAAAATGTTTTCCTCTGTAACAAACCAAATTCGGTTGTAATGTTTAGGCCGGGTTTGGGGTGTTACAAAATTGGTATCGAGCCAGTTTAAAGCTCTTTGTGTAGCCCAAGGCCCAAAAATGATTTGTGTGCCTTTTTAAAATATTTTTGGTTTTGGAACAAAGACGACTAGAGTCTCCTGCACCAATCCGCCTGTAAGTACCTCTAACTTTTGTTTGAATTATTACTTGTAGAAAGGGTAGGAATGGAACGTAGAATAGTCTTATAGGAACTTGAACCCTAGGATTAGACTACTCAACACAAAAACAAAACATAAGCTTTAATGAACTAAACCAACCTACGCTTAAGTCATCGAGCTAAGGTGTGGTAACCCCTGTGACGCATGTCGAGGATTGGATCAGGAAGATCACGGTATTTAAGCGATCCTAGTGACTCACCTCCTCTTCGCAGTATCCCTACAGTGCGTAGCTTCGGTTCACCCTAACTCGAGAGGGCTCGGTGGTGTGGCAACCTCTCGTGCGCATGTTCAGGAATGGTTTCGGTGGAAGCTTGGTATTTAAGCGATCCGCGTGACTCACCTCCTCTCCACTCGAATCCCGCTCAGTGCGTAGCTTTGGTTCACCACGACCAAGAGGGCTCGGTCCATAAGCTAAACATAATGACTAAAACCCGAAAGAGAACTAGCCATGTTTTTTTTTTTGAAAAAGAAGAAAACAACAAAACTCTAGCTTTTCAAAAGTTTTAAAATCACTCTTTCAAAGTTGAACATTTTCTGAAAAAAAAATCTGATTTGTGGAAATTACAAAAATGCCTTTAGGGGATAAAATTACCAAAATGCCCTTGGTTCATAAAATGCCAACTACTCAATGGTTTGCCCAAAATTTCATTATTTTATACATACCCAAAAACCATACTTTGCAAATTATCAAAAATACGTTGGTTTTGGAAAATTACGAAAATACCCTCAACGTGCAAAATTACCAAAACGACCCTGATTTCTAAAATTTTTGCAACAGCATCGTTTTAAAAAGGGAAACTCTCAAAAAGGAACCCTCAGAGTTTTTCAACCGTTAAAATATCCCTGATTTATTAAATTTACAAAATTTCCCCTGATTGACAAAATTACCAAAATACCCCTGGTTTCCAAAAATTCTGTTATACCTTTAAATTGCGAAATTTTCAAAAATACCCTCCAGTCTTGGGAAATTTCAAAATGTCTGGATTTATTAAAGTTTTAAAATTCTTTTATTACGAAAATACCCCTGTAGAAAAATGACAAAAATACCCTTGGGATAGAGTCGGACAGAAATGCCCGAAGAGTGAATAGGTATGAAAGGTATTAGGGAATGGATGTGCTCTTCTGTGTGAACTAGGATAGAAGACTTAAAACTTTGATTGTTCGAAAGAATCCCTGTTAAACTCTTCTCATAAAATTTCTTCGCGAATAACCAAGTGAAACAACGTACTAATCCATAAAAATTTCTTAATCAGATTAAAGCGCGATAGTTAGAATGAGCTCTAGAGGACGTGGACTCGTGGACGCAGTAGGGGCAGGATGACCGTGTCAGAACCCGTTAGGTCGGGTCAGGGGTTATAGAATGAGGTACCTCCGCCACCACCACCCCCAACTTTTGGAGCTAAGGATCAGGATCAGACAGGGGGTGAGGTAGTATCGCAAGCTGTGTTGCGAGTCCTCGAGATGGTGGCTGGTGCTAGTGGAGGAATGGGAGCTCGAAAATCTGTTCCTGAGCAACTCCAATCCAACGGAGCTGAGGTATTCCGGGGTGTGTCGGGCGTGGCACCCAGTGCGGCGGAATACTGGTTAGAATCGACTGAGAGAATCATAGATGATCTCGATCTGACCAATGAGGAGAAGTTGAAAGGATGAGTCATATCAATGGTGGCTCACGGTTCGGGATGGTGCTACGGCAGATGATCTGACTTGGGAGTACTTCAAAATTGCTTATCAGAAGAAGTATGTGGGCACCAGCTACACTGATGCTCAGAGGAAAGTGTTTCTGGGGTTAGTACAGGGAAATAAGTCAGTATCTGAATATGAAGCGGAATTCTTGAGGCTGAGCCGCTATGCGCGGAGAATCGTGTCAACTGAGCATGATCATTGTGTCCGCTTTGAAGACGGACTTAGGGATGAGTTAAGGTTGCTGATAGCTCCACAGCAGGAGTGGAAGTTTGCGATTTTGGTGGAAAAGGCTAAGGTGGCCGAGGGAGTCAAAGAGTCTGTGAAACAGAACTATGATAGGAATAAGCAGAAAAGAGGCTTTGGGTCAGCTGGATCGGGTAGTAATGTTCAGAAAAGGGCCAGGCAGAGTGGGCCAAATCAGACAGGGAGGCCCATGGGTACTAATCAAAGACCAGCTCAATGTAATCATTGTGGGAAGTCACATTGGAGAGGTTGTTGGACCGGTAAAAGGGGATGTTTTGAATGTGGATCTTTGGATCACCGTTTGAGGGACTATCCTCGGAAGTTATCTAAGAATCAGCCAGAGGGTCAGAACCGTGCTCCGATCAGGAATGTAGGACCACCACAGAGGGGTCGTGGTAATGGTAGAGGAGGCAATGGTTCTAATCGAGGTCGCGAAACTCCGGGCAGAGGTAAAGGTAACACAGAAGCAAGGTAACCTGGTTTAGTCTATGCAGCGAGATGTCGCGGGGAGGGTGACGCACCGGACATTATAACCGGTACGTTCCTAATTTTTGGTCTTCTATATATTGCATTAATTGATGTGGGTTCGACGCATTCATACGTTGCTAGTAGTGTGGTAGAGACTATAAACTTAGACTCTAAGACTGCTTCTAGGGAGATGACTGTAATTAGCCCTTTAGGTCACTCTGTAGTCGTAAACAAGCTTTATAGAGATGTACCCCTAAAACTCCAAGGGGTAGTGCTTGTGGCTGGTCTGATGGAACTGCCGTTTGGGGAGTTCGATTTGATCCTTGGAATGGACTGGTTGGTTAAGTATCAGGCGAGGCTGGATTGCGCCACTAAGCGCATGGTTCTTAGGATGGCTGAAGGCGATGAAGTGGTCATGATAGGTAATAGAAGGGATTACCTATCCAACGTGGTGTCTGCCTTGAAGGCTGAGAAAATGGTCAAGAAAGGTTGTGAGGCATTTTTGGTTCGAATTTGTGCCTTGGAGGCTAAGGAGTCGGCCGCATTGAGAAGGTTGAGCAAAGATGGGAATTCGGCCGATGTGTTCCCAGAGGAACTTCCGGGTCTGCCTCCAGATCGGGAAGTTAAATTCGGTATAGACTTGCTACCTGGAACGGCACCTGTGTCTATAGCACTATACCGAATGGCACCAAAGGAATTGGTGGAGCTGAAGGCTCAAATTCAGGAGCTCTTGGATAGAAGGTTTATACGACCAAGTATATCTCCGTGGGGAGCACCTTTGTTGTTTGTCAAGAAGAAGGACGGTTCAATGAGGATGTGTATTGATTACCGCCAATTTAACAAGTTAACGATTAAGAACAAGTATCTGTTGCCTCGGATTGATGACTTGTTTGATCAACTGAAAGGTGCATCTGTGTTCTCGAAGATAGACCTTAGGTCGGGTTACCATCAACTCAAGGTGAAGGAGGTTGATGTTCACAAGACGGCATTCTGTACTCGGTATGGGCATTACGAATTTCTAGTAATGCCATTTGGGTTGACCAACGCACCGGCAGCATTTATGGATTTAATGAATAGGGTGTTCCAGCAATACTTGGATCAATTTGTCGTAGTGTTTATAGACGACATATTGGTCTATTCAAAGACGGAGAAGGAGCATGACATGCATTTGCGGATAGTTTTACAAGTACTGAGGGAGAAGCAGTTATATGCCAAATTCAGTAAGTGCGAATTTTGGCTTAGGGAGGTGGCTTTCTTAGGTCACGTAGTATCAGCTGAAGGGATTAGAGTGGACCCTCGCAAGGTTGAAGCGGTGTTGGATTGGAAACCGCCTAGGTCAGTGGCAAAAATTCGAAGTTTTCTGGGTCTAGCGGGGTACTATCGGAGATTTGTGGAAGGGTTCTCTTTAATTGCAGCGCCATTGACTAAGTTATTAAGGAAGGAAGTTCCATTTGTATGGTCGGAGAAGCAGCAAGAAAGTTTCAATAAGCTTAGGAAGATTCTGACAGAAGCTCTAGTTCTGGTACAGCCTGAAACGGGGAAGTTGTTTACAGTTTACTGTGATGCATCCCATACAGGCTTGGGATGTGTGTTGATGCAGGAAGGGAAGGTAGTGGCCTATGTATCCCGTTAGTTAAGATCGCATGAGGTTAACTATCCAACTTACGACTTGGAATTAGCGGCAGTAGTCTTCGTGTTGAAAATATGGAGACACTACTTGTATAGGGAGAAGTCGATAGTTTACACGGATCACAAAAGTCTAAGGTATCTTTTGACTCAGAAGGATCTGAAATTAAGGCAACGTCGATGGATTGAGCTGTTGAAGGACTACGACTGTTCAATTGAGTACCATCCGGGTAAGGCTAACGTGGTGGCTGACGCGTTGAGCCGGAAGGTCGTGACGGACTTAAGAGCGATGTTTGCTCACCTTAGTCTATGCGACGATGGAAGTCTTTTGGCGGAGCTGCAAGTTAAGCCAACTTGGATCGAGGAGGTTAAGGAAAAACAATTGGTGGATGACCGTTTAAATGCGCGAAGGTCGCAAGTGCAGGATGGTGGTTTGGAAGGGTACAGTTTGTCTAGTGATGGAGTGTTATGTTTTTAAGGACAAGCTTGTATGCCGAAGGATGTGGAGTTGAGGCAAAGAATTCTCCAAGATGCACATAGCAGCCCATACGCTATGCATCCTGGAGGTAGCAAGATGTATGGGGATTTACGGAAACAATTCTGGTGGCCAGCGTGAGGTAACTGAATTCGTGGAAAGGTGTCTGACGTGTCAGCAGGTGAAGGCTGAACACCAGTTGCCATCAGGGTTACTTCAACCAGTGAAGATCCCTTAGTGGAAATGAGAGAGGATCACTATGGATTTCGTCAGTGGGCTACCCCTCACGCCCAGCAAGAAGGACGCAGTTTGGGTAATTGTGGACCGTCTAACTAAATCAGCTCACTTCATACCGGTGAGAATGGATTATTCCCTTCAGAAGCTAGCAAAGTTGTATGTGGCTGAGATAGTAAGATTGCATGGTGTGCCAGTATCAATTATCTCGGATAGGGATCCGAGGTTCACGTCAAGGTTCTGGAAAGCATTGCATCAGGCCTTGGATACACGATTGGATTTCGAAGACAAAGATTCCATCCACGATCGGACGGCAATCGAGAAAAGGGTCATACAGATTTTAGAAGATATGCTAAGAGGATGTGTTTTGGATTTCAGTGGTAGTTGGGAGGAGTACCTACCGTTGGCGGAATTCGCTTATAACAATAGTTATCAAGCAAGCATTCAGATGGCTCCATACGAAGCACTGTATGGACGGAAATGCCGTACTCCTACGTGTTGGACAGAATTGGCCGAAAGACAAGTTTTGGGTCCAGAGTTGGTGACAGAAACTGAAGATAAAGTTAAGGTGATTCGGGCTCGTCTCAAGGAAGCCTCAGACAGGCAGAAGTCTTATGCTGATCTCATGCGTAAGGAAATGGAGTATGCGGTAGGAGATAAAGTCTTTCTAAAAGTGTCACCTTGGAAGAAGGTATTGAGATTTGGAAGGAAAGGGAAGCTAAGCCCAAGGTTCATCGGGCCATATACGGTGTTAAAGCGAGTGGGACCGGTAGCTTATCAGCTCGAGCTACCGGCAGAGTTAAGTCAGATTCATGACGTCTTTCATGTGTCGATGCTTAGACGGTATCGATCAGATCCATCACACGTTGTACCAGTGGCTGAAATTGAGGTAAACCCAGACTTATCCTTCGAGGAGGAGCCAGTTCAGATCTTAGATCGAGATATCAAAGTTCTGCGTAGGAAGTCAGTGCCTTTGGTGAAAGTGCTATGGCGAAACCATGGTGTAGAGGAAGCTACGTGGGAACCCGAGGATGTGATGCGGCAGCAATACCCCCATCTCTTCTGATCGAGTAATTTTGAGGCCGAAATTATTTTTAAGGAGGGTAGAACTGTAACATCCTAAAATAGGGGTTATTTTTGTTTGAATTAATTTGCTTGTGATTGAGTTGCTGTGGTGTTATTCATAGTGTAAGAAGGCTTAATTAGGGGTCTTGAGTAGGCTCGGAATAGTAGAAAATTTTATTTGGAAGCTTTAAAGTAGGGAGCCTTAGTAAGTAGGGGTTACAAGTAAAATGAAGGATCAATTGACACTAAAAAGGCCTTGGAAAAGTGGCAAAAGGGAGGCCACTTAAGAGCTGGAGTTGACGCCACAGGGGGAGCAAGGAGAGCCTGTGTTCGAGCTGCAGAAATTTCCTTTTTGCTCTTTAAATGGACGACAAAGGGAGAGAGAAAAAGGGCTTAAATTTGATTTCAGGATAATAAGGATAATAAGAAGATTATTAAGTTTTTTTATTTGGATTATTTTGTGAATAATTTTAATAAGTGGCAAAGAGAAAATATAGGAGTTTGAGTATTCAAATTATTTTGAATAATTTTAAATTAGTGGCCAAGAGAGAATTAAGGAGTTGGCCGAATTTTAAACTCCTTGGAGAGGAGTGGACGGCAAGCATAGGGGGGGAGAAGCCAAATTTTCTTAGTATTTTCTTCATAATTTCAGCTAGCCTCCATCTTTTGTTTCTTCCTTTTTCATTCTCTCAAAACCAAAAACCCTTCTCTTCTTCTTAGACCTTGGCCGAATCTCCTATACCTTAATCTCCCATCTATTTCTTTCTTTTCTCTTCTCAAAACACTTAGCCGAAACTCTTATTTCACTTCCTCTTTTTCCATGCAAAGCCGAACCTTGATTGATTGTGTTGAACAACCATAGCCGAATCTACTCCCTTGGTGTACCGACTTTTCTTTCTTCTATTTGGTGTAGCCTTGGCCGAATATCAAAGCAAGGGTGACCCCTTTTCAGTGTTTTCCAATCGGTTTGGGTAGGTAAGTGTGTTAGCCGAATGGCTATTTCTTTTCTCTCTTATGTTCTCGTCGTTTGGATGGTTGGGAAGAGAAATCCGCATATATTGATGGTTGGTTAATCTTTTGTTGAAACCGATTTCACCTAGGACTCGGGATCTCAAAGCGATGAGATCCGAACCATCATTCTCTGTCAATCGAATTCGGTAAGTGAGGGTAAGGTCTATTTTAGTATTCCAAGGCCGAAGGCCATTGCTTTGAATATTGTTGATTGACTGATTGTAGCTTGGTGAAGCAGATTCGTGTATCGTGTGCCGTGGTTAGTACTCAAACAGCGTGTAGGTAAGGTTTCGGGTTCACAAGGAACCCTTTGGAATTAATTTGGTTTGGCCGAATAGGCCATGGCACTAACCTTGTGCTTGGCCGAATCTAGGAGCAAGAAGTCTAGGGTGGCCGATTGGTTCTTCGGGATTTAAAACTATCGTTGGTGACAGGTGTGTACATACACACTTTATGATTTATTAACTGTGCTAAATGTTGCATATGCTAATCTGGTTTATGTAGCTTTGGATTTGATACCATAACGGTATAAGTGATGATTCGTAAGTACCATCGGTATGAGTTTACTATTTGATGCTTTTTGGGAAGCATGGCATATTTGATATATGTGATTTAAATATATGTTGGCATGAATTCTGTTATATAATTGATTGATGTGGGTTGATGAGAGGAGGGGGCAGTGATATTCGTGTCGACGGACACCAGTGGTTTGGTACCACAATTCGTGACTACGGTCACCAGAGGTTTGGCACCTCCAGAGGTTTGGCACCTCATAGCATCTCGTCCCCGTGGCTTAGCACCACAGTGGGTTGGCCCCACGGATTATAGTAAGGGATTGACGCCAGTGATTTGGTATCACACGATGGGTTGGCCCCATCATTGGATTGTGACTTCGGGTCACTAG